>CM075350.1:76995000-86995000 GCA_037693485.1 Kitagawia praeruptora
TGAAGTCTTGATCAAGAATTTCATGGATTGATATCTATGTATGGGCAGGGGAATCATTAATCTAGAAAGAAATCTGAAAAAATGAAGGAACAGAGGAGAAATCATGGCTTGATGGAAGAAATGCGAAGAAGAAGGGAGGTAATCACCTCCGTTCTAGTCACTTGGTGGTGGAAAGGCATAAAAGACGATATATGGCTCCGGGATGCACATATTTTTGGCTTGATGAAAGAGATCTGAAAAGAATGGCCGGAAAATGATGTTTTAAGATGTTAATTTCCATCGAAAATACCCCGAAATGAGGTTCTGCGATGAGAGCTTCCATGACCCGGCAGCTTCGCACGTCAGGAGTGCTAATATGTTCGATTGGATAGGTGAAGCTGAACATCCATCTGCTAATGGAGGTACGACCATATGGAGAGGTTCAGATGCAAAGATAAGAGAGACCTCAATCTCGAGGTTTCACTTATGGAAGAAGGTTCATATAAGGTCGTAAGGAGAGTAAGCAGGTGAACATACGTGGGAAAGAAAGGTACGAACCTCTGGATAGAGGAGGTACAGGTGAAGCCAAATGCGAACCTCTTGACCAAGGAGGTACGAATGAACCAGATGCGCAGCTGAAGCTGTTTATTCAATCTGCTGGATATTTGGATGTGGTTGTACCTGGAGATGGGAAAGGTGTAGCTGAGGAGGTGCAGGTACAGCTGTGGAGGTGCAGGTACGGCTGTGGAGGTGCAGGTACGGCTGTGAAGGTGCAGGTACAGTTGTGGAGGTGCAGGTACGGCTGTGGAGGTGCAGGTACGGCTGTGAAGGTGCAGGTACAGCTGTGAAGGTGCAGGCACAACAGCTAAGCTCTATGGAGAGATGTAAAGGAGGTGCCACTGACTTATCATTGGAAGCTTACCCAACAAGAGAAGATAGACCCGGGTGCAGACCAATGGATAGAACCTCAGAATACTCAATGAAATAATTGTAGAAGAAGATGATGATAATGGCATTGACAAGGTTCTAAAACCTGATTACTAGAAGTTGAAAATCAGAGGTTCACATGAGGTGCTCGGGGGGTAGTGCATTATAGCTTCTGCATGAAATGATGAGAAAAGCTTTGTAGATATAGTTCTTCACCATAGAGGAACCTCTGCCAAAGAACTAGGGGGTAGTCGATATACCACCTACGATGAGGAGGATGATGGAAAGTGCCAAATTTTCAGCAACAATCCGGATTGGAAGCTGGAAGTAGGTTCACAGGGAACCTGGATATAGGCTCACGAAGATCCTATAGAATTAGGTTCGTGAGGAACCTGATGAAAGAGGAGCAAGCTTCGAAGATGATATGTACACGATCTCCTCTACAACAGCTTCAAGGATGGAGGTTTAAGCAAAAGAACGCTATAGTGAACCTGCTCCTAAGAGGTTCAAGTGGAAATGTGTGAACCTCAACCGAGGAGATTTAGATGAGCACATACATGAGACCTCCCTTTTGATACGAAGATAGCTGATGAACCTAGAGGCTATGAGCAAGCAATCGTACTTCGAGGAATTGTCCACACCCTAAGTCTAAGAGGTTCACATGAAGCAAGAGAATCAACTTGATTGATGTATATGTCGATATGAGCTTCAGGAGTACTACGAGGAAGATTTTCAGCTACAGAGAAGACATATAAAGCTCTAAAAGCTATGGAAAGAAGCACTGATGAAATGGAAGATGTTGAAGGAAAAAGATGTATCATATTGTAGAAAGATTCATATGACGCAATTAAAATTATGAAGCTGTCAATTGAGGAACCTCGGGTAGTGGTCCCTGTTTTTCATGGGGGAGCTTCCATTACGATATTGTTGCTAACAGATGCCCATATGGGGGATACATAAATGAAAAATTTTCTGTTGGAAGATATAGTCGAGTATTTTAACTTTAAGGAAGCTCAATAGAAATGAGGTCCACCAGCAGGATGTAAATAGAAAGGAACCTCTTGGAGGAAAGGGGATATGAACCTCTAGTTGACAAGTTTGACGCACATACTATAAAGATTTTAGTTGAGAAAGAAAGCATGAAGCTCCACGAATCTAGTTTTCCATTACAGACAAGCTGCCAAGAAGAGCTGGAGGTAGTATACCTACTATTTCACATGGTAGTTTGGAAGGTATGGATTTCAAAGATTTGAGGATTGAAAAAGGTCAACAGGCTTGCATCATGAATAGGTCTACGAGTCTTTAGATTTGAATATGAATATCTTAGAGAGAGCTTCTATATCTTGTATTTGGCACCTCCGAATGAATCGAATTATAAGGCGCGTGTGGAGCCTCACTAGCACACATGGATCTTTCGAATTATAAGGCACGTGTGGAGCCTCACTGGCACACGTGGATCCTTCGATTTATAAGGCATGTGTGGAGCCGAGACCTGGAACACATGGATCCTTAGATGATTTTTGGCTCATGAGGATCCTATGGGAATTAGGCTCGTGTTATGCCTTTTAACAGAATTACGTAGATCCTGTGGGAATTAGGTCCGTGAAGATGATTGAAGCTCCAAGAGCTTCCAGAGGATTGAAGCTCCATAGCTTTGAGGATGATGAAGCTCAAGAGCTTCGACGATGATGAAGCTCTAGAGCTTCGATGATGATGAAGCTCCAGAGCTTCGATGACGATGAAGCTCCCATATGTGCATGAACTGATGAAAGTTCCAGGATCAGAATGTGATGGAGGTTCCAGGTTCAGGAATTGATGAAGGTTTCAAGTACCTGACCCGGTAAAAGTTCAAGTGCTCCTAAGCTAAGGTACACACGTGGAGCTGCTACCTATTCTTTTGGAAGCTTATTCTAATCAACCTACATACATGGCTTATATTCTCAGTTGACTTATATTATGATAAGTCCACCCAGGTAAGTCAAATTCAAAATTCATTTGACATGATTAAATTTGTGAAGATATTTGGGTGCATTTACCTATGCATGAACCTCTCTTTGAAATTGAAGCATGCCTATAAATCTTTAAATCATGTTTATATGATCATGCTATGATTGCATCTTAAGATATATGTGCCTAGATAAAGAAGTACTTAGGTGAGCTGATTAAGGTTAGAGAGAGGTCTACCGGATATCGACCTCCTTATATAAGCAGGAGTAAACTTCAAAGAGGTTCCTAACTACAGGTTCATTGAGGAACATGCTCTTGGGATATGAGCTTCTCATAAAAGCCCTATGGATTGTAGGCATATTGACAAACCCTACGGATTGTAGGTACATTAGAAAAGACCTAAAGGAAACTAGGCATCAATGAAGAATCGCAAGGCATGTGTGGAGCCTATCTGGCACACATGGACCCTTCATTAAGGCTTGTGCGGAACCTGTTTGGCGCACAAGGATCCTGAATTATATAAGCTCATAAGGATCCTAGGCAAAGCCTCATGAAGCTTTCTGATGATATTTGGCTTACGAAGATCCTGAGACGTCAGGTTCGTAAGGAACCAAATAATTGGCTCATGTGGATCCTAGAACAGGCACATGAGGAACCTAAAACTAGATCACATTGGCTCATGTGGATCCTGGAACAGGCACATGAGGAACCTAAGATTTGATGACGACAGCTCATGAGGATCCTAGATAGAGGCTCATGAAGCTCTTTGATGTTATACGCTCATGAGGATCCTAGATAAAGGCTCATGAAGCTCTATAAAGATATAAGCTTAAGAAGAACCTAGAGAAGGTTCAGAAGATAGATGAACCTAGAGAAGGTTCAGAGACAAATGAGGTTCGCAGTGTACATAGGTTCAAATATGAAACATCTTCCTAGAAGATATATGAAGCAGTACACTCCCAAGACTATGATATGAACATAATAGCTTATTTCGAGGTTCTTGGGGGAACATGAGCAACGACATTGATAGATTCATGACACTCACCCATAGCTTATGGGTTCATTGGTGGTAACCTGATGTTGATTGGCAAGTTCTTTGATATTCACCTGATTCCATCAGGTTCCTTGGCATTCACTTGAAGCTCACACTGGGGGTAGAGAAGTTCCCCGGTAGGTTCATTCTTGCAACCTGAAGCTACAGATTTAGTTCAATTGATTCTCTATGCTACAAAGTGCATCTAAATAGCAAGTCAAGATGAGGGCAAATCAAGAGGCTGCTATCTCTCAAGAGGTATCTTCCTCAAGGCAATGGTGTTAGTAGCATCCTTATCAAATGATGGAAGAAATCTAAAAATGATTGCGAACCTCCCATCAATAAGAAGAGGTACCGTTTCACACATATATTTCTAAACTTGTTGAAGCTGTGGTGGGACATGTATTGTCAGCTTCATGGATGCCTATTCAGACTTCCCCTCAAAGGTTTCTTGGCCATAGACAAACTGCACCGAATAGTCAGAGGGTAGTGGATACCATGCTGTATGAAAGGTTTCTTAAAGTAACTGATTTTCAAAAACAAATGGATATATGAATGAGGTTCAGGTATGTGAACCCTTGATGGCCTACAGATTCGGATCTCCTCTTGATCAGCTTCATAGAAGTACATTTGGATTGATAAAATCGTGGAGATTTACATACATGATGGAGGTGCACCATGGGATCTACCTCAACCTAATGGATGAAATGATGCGAGGTTCAATGGATCTTGTTCTCCGCCACAATAAGAGGCCTATTATTGAAAGGTTCATTGGTGGAACCTCAACATAGGTTCTGGCATCTAAACCTAGAAGGTTAAATAACACAAGTTATGGAATAATCCTCAAGGAGGGATAAATGGTATTTATTGGAAGGGATATTACAAGTAGTAGATGCTTCTCATATGATACCTCTTGTTTCTTACAATGAGTATGCTCACGTAAGCTTGGATATTCATGGTAAAGGGTGGTCGAACCTAATTATGGATCATATAAGGTTCCTCTTGCATAAAATGGCTACAAGGAACCGGGGGGTAGTGGATGATATACTGCCCAAGATGGCATCTGGAAAATGCTAAATTTTCAAGCAAATGGGGTTTTCAAAGAGGGAATGAGTCAGCTTCTTTGGATGTAGCAACTGGTTGTAGCTTCAGTGGAAGAAGCTGCAGGTGCAGCTTCTTTGGTATTGGATTCAACTACAGGTGCAGCTTCTTTGGTATTCACCTAATGGTTGCAGGTTCATTGGATCCAGCTGCAGGTGCAGCTTCTTTGGTATTGGATTTGGCTGCAGGTGCAGCTCCTTGGGTATTCACCTGCTGGTTGCAGGTTCATTCGATTCAGCTGCAGGTGCGGCTTCCTTGGTATTGGATTCAGCAGCAGGTGCAACTTCAATGGAATTCACCTATTGGTTGCAGGCTCATTGGCTTTACCTGCTGGCTTCAGGTTCATTGGTTTCATCTACAATATGCAGGTGCATTGGTTTTATCTAGAGATTTTTGAGGTTCTGGTGTGTGAACCTCTAAAAAATTTGATTCTCGAAGTATTTATGGACTTAGCTTGGATCTGGATATTGGAATTTTTGAAAAACCTCCTCGGTGGACACCATTTGGTAGGGATTTGGTAGACCTCTTTCAGGCTTAGAAGAGATGATATGATTTATAAGGTCAGGTACGATTGACGGAGCAGGTTCAAGTACGCGAACCTCTAATGGAATTTGATTCTTGAGGTATGGATGGAGACTGGTTCATGGATCATATTGGATTTGGATTTGAAGTTGGAATTGGTTTGGTTTGGATTTGGATTATGGATTCTGGCTCGCGAAGCTCCTATGAGCTTCATTAGAATTCACCTCTGGATTGTAGGTTTATTGGAATTCACATGTGGATTGCAGGCTCATTGGAATTCACCTATGGGTTGTAGCTTCATCCATCACATCAAAATTATATAGGTAAACGAGAATATGAACCCCATTATTATTGCATGAGATTTCTTTTACATAACTAATATGTGGGATGAGTTATCTTTAGATTTAAGATTATTACTAGCTGGCATGCTCAATTTATTGAAATAATTGCATGGATTTTAACAAAGTCGAGATGCTGGCAACCTATTTTAATTATTTTGTACTTGGTATAATTTGCATGATTATGATCTACTATGTGCCTCATTTATATTTTACATGAAAGATGCATATATACTTGGATGAGGTTCTTCACCACATATGAACCTATGTTAAGGAACTAAGGGTGTAGTGGATAAGATGAACCTCCTATGGAAATGTTAATTTGATTAAAACATAGGAATTTTCAAATGAATAAATTCATGAATTTATCGATGTACGGATTATACATGAATTGGATTGGAATCATATATGGATTACACATGAATTGGATTGGATTAGATTTATAAGAGCTTACCTCCAGGACATACCTGTAAGGTTCGTGTATATGAGAAGCTCTGCCTACCCTTTATTATAAGGACCATGTGGGAGCCGAATAACTGGCCACATGAGGATTATCCTACAGGTTCGCAAGGATCCCAAAGGATTGGGCTTGTGAAGCTCCTGTTTCGGTAGGTTCATTTTAATGTTGCGCTGTCAAGTTTGTGTGGATCCTAGGGACACTAGGCACATGAATAGCCAAAGCATAAGGACAATCATGTGGGAGCCGGATAATAGGCCACATGTATTTTTGGTCATATACACGGGAATTCAATCTAAAGGGATAAAGGTTCACACGGATCCTAAAGGTACAGGCGTGTGAAGCTCCTATTCATCCCTGAATTTTATGGAAAAACGTGCATGAGCACTTCAAACCCCTAGAATAGGGTAAAACCGCAAGGACTTTGTGGAAAATGGATTCTAAAGAACCTCAACGAACATAATTGGTGGAACACCAGTCACGTTCAGGTTCGCATGTGAAGGGACACTTCACAAGGATTAATGGATATGTTTCTTAAAGGTTATACTTGTGTTAAGTTGCAGGATGATATTTACATAAGTACCTTTTATGAAAGAATCTTACTTGCTAGCTACAATAACCAATATCATGAGTAACCCCATGAGTGGTATTGTCATCCGCAAGGCCAGCTGATCAGGTTCAGCTACGAGTATGTATCCAGCTGACCAGGTTCAGCTGCATATGTCTACCTAGCATGACAGGTTTAGCTACGCATTCACCTGGATCTCACCTGGGCTTAACAGGTTCACCTGTATTCATATGCATCTAACAGTTCCTCATTTACATGTGGCTAATAGCTTTCAGCTATTGGATTTCGACTTAAAGGTTTAATGGTATTTAATTATAACTTGTAGCTAACATTTAATTGCTCCTAGTTTATAGCTACCAGCTTTCAGGATCATTGATATTCAGGTACAGCTAACGAATTTCAGCCAACAGTTTCTGAGCTTCTCAACATGCTAGGATTTAAGTTGGAGGAGGTGTACATGTTATACGGGAAGGAAATCTGGTGGCTTGGGGGGTAACTCAGTTCCCAATACCCCATCATGGAAGAGCTTGTGTAATAAAAAAGAGGTTATCACCTTAGGCTTACGCGTGAGGGAGCTTCCACCGAGCAGGTTCAATGGCTGAACCTGAACCTAAGGTGGAACCCTAAGGAAACAGATAAGTTCTACTCTTATGCTTTCACATCTTCACTGTCATACATGTTTTATAGGCATAGAAGGAATTTTTTCATAGCGTCAGGCTAAAAAACTTGATTCGAACCTCACCTTTTCAGATGGATCATCATCTTTTACGTTGCATGAACTCATGTTTATCTAAATGTGCATATCTTATGATTTCAAGGAAACAAGCTTGCATGGATTTATAAAAAAAAAGGGTCATCATTTCATATACATTTACTTTTCACAATGCATGGATTTCAAAAATGTTTTCAAACTTGCTAGCTGAAGCTGTTAAGTAGGTACCTAGGCACGTTATATGCCCCATAATGTAACCACTTGGAAAGACATATCTGTAATTGAGGAGGTCTCTATAACCTTCCTTTGATCCTTCTTGAGAGGTACACATATAAGATCACCTACAACTTATGGATTATATATTCACTTGGGAAAAGCCCCATGGTTTATGGGCACGGTTTGGAAAAGCCCCATGATTTATGGGCACGATTTGGAAGAGTCCCAAGGTTTATGGGCACATATTCATGAAGTCCCGGGAAACTTAACAACATCTTAGGAGGATCATTGAGATTGGTTCATGGAATTTTCTGATAATTGTGGCATTATGTCTTGGAGAGTGTGTTCTTCAAGGTTATGCTTGATTGTAGAGGCAACAACAAAATCATTTGCACTCATATATTCATACTTACATGCATGTCTTCTCTGTATATGAGTTGTATGCATTATATATATGAGCTACTTAGCTCATGCTACTAATCACCTTTTCTAGCTGTTGTCGCAGCTGAGGTTTTGAAAGCTTAGAGCATCTTCGCAACAGCAGGAGCTCCATGCAAAAGCTTCATGGTTTGGAACACAAGGAATTCTTACACGAAGGTAATCTTCGCTGGAAAAAGGAGCATCTCGGGGATTTAGATTATGGTTTTCAAGGAAAAATGCCGGAAGCTTGTAGGTTCAGCTGCGAAGCTGAGGATGCTTATAACTGGAACTGGAATGTCGTACGTGATCTAAGGTATATGGAAGGATTTCACTTAAGGATTCAAATTGAGGGATAAATGCGAAAGCATTGTATTTCCTGTTTCTTACGCCGAGTCAGCTCATGTAAGCTTGGAAGTACAGTGCTGAAGCTATGTGTCTATCTGAGAATGTAAGGAAGGATTGGGCCTCTTCTTGTATTGGTTCCTTTCGCATTTCATGACATCAAGGAACCGGGGTAGTTGTTGTGCCCAAAATTTCACATGGGTTTAATTTAAGGCCCATGGGCCTGGTAGGCCCTATTTTGAAGGGATTCGTAGCTGTGGAGGAGGTACGGATTCGTAGCTGTGGATGAGGTACGGATTCGTAGCTGTGGAGGAGGTACGGATTCGTAGCTGTGATCGAGGAGCTGGAGTGCAGCTCCTCTTTTGGCGGACAGAATGGAATTTGCATCAGGACTCTTGTTCCTACATTTTAGGGGGACGAGAATGTCACTACAAAATGGAGTTTAAGTGGGATTTAATCACTATAAACGTGATAGTTATCATACGGTGGGGATATACATGGAATTATATACAAATTCTTATGGATTTATGAGTTTAGAAGTCATGATTGGATCGGGACACTAAAAGCTCACCACAAAGCACTTGGATCAGCATTGGAGGAAGGATAAAACACATCAAAACGTGGCTTATTGCTCAAGAAAGGAGTCCATGACCTAAAGAACTACATCGGGGCTTGATTCCTATAAATAGGATATGTAGGCAGTTGGCAGGGGGGTCGGAAATTCACTTCTCTACACAAAAGGCACGTGTACCCTTAGTGAAACATTTACCGGGTGGTTTTGGCCGGAGTTCATAGCCATTTCCGTCCGGTGACCTTGCTAATTCAGCCCCAAAAACACCACAATTCTCCACCCATTCCGGTAGTCGCAGCTGAAGCTCCGGCAATCGCAGCTGAAGCTGCGGACGTGCGAACCTGTTTCTACGTTCGATATCCAAGGACAAATTCGGTTATTCCAGCGATATTCTCTCGGGGTGTTGTTGCGGAATTTTCTCACAACATAAGTCCAATTCCTTCGGCAACTATAAATCTTTCTACTCCCTCTGTCCCAGTGAGTTCTACTCACTGGGCTTCGGCACGGAGACCAAGAAAATGTATGAAAAATGAGTAAAGTTAGATGAAAAGTGAATAAAGTGGTGGGACCTATCAATAGTTAATAATAAATTTGAGATAGTGAAGAAAAGTAGTGGGTGTAATAGTGTTTTATATTATAGATTAGAGATAGTGGAGAAAAGTTAGTGGGTGTAATAGTGTTTTTTATTATTAAAACTTTACTATTTTTGGAATGGGTAGAAATGATAGAACACCCCAAATTAGTAAGTGGGTAGAAATGAGTGGGACAGAGGGAGTAAACAATTAGGCTATTCAAGAATTGAATTTGATTATCAACTAATGCTATCCTGTAGCCTTACTCTTTCCAGTTTAATAACCGGTCTCTAGTTCTCTATTAGTAGTAGTTTGTTGACAATGGAAAGACAACGGAAGTTATTCTTCATTGGCATTCATTCTCTTTGTTGCTGTGAAAATATTTTCTGTCATACAACTCACTGTGGTGTGCATTTTTACTCTTGCTTGTGTGAACACCTTAGTTTGTTGGGCACTAGTAATTTTTGTATCTTAACTATCAGAATTTTAAAGATCAAGTTGTGACCAACTTATGCTTTGTTCTCCCGTTTTTGAGGATGTCTCTGTGTTGAGAAGCTCTGCAGCAGAAATGAACGAATGTCTTTCTCTGTGTTGAAAAAGTTTGTATTTTATCAGCAACAGAATTATTCTGCAGGCACCTACTACCAATTGTAACAGACGATATTCGATCAGTTGAATTAAGAAAATTAAACATTCAGATCAGTTGAATTAATCAACAAAATAATCCTACACAGAGAGAAAATGCCAAAGAGAAGACAATCATTGAGTATCAGTTAAAATCCAAGATTGTGCCAGGATTTTACGAATTTTTTTGTCAAAAATATGTTATCGAAGGCCTCATGGTGTAACGGTATCTCTCTCGCAGTTCAAATCTTGTCAAAAACAAGGTGAATGTGTGAACTGTGAAGCATGTGCTGGTTCAAGTTATTGTAGTTCTATCAGAGGATATAGACTTCTAGAAACCATCAAAAGGCCAAACTTATTTCAGCTACATTCAAGGTACAGTAATTGTAGAAAGGCAATGAACAGAAGAACAAGAGGGAAAAGAAAAAGAAAATATCAACAAACAAAATCCAACAAAATACACATAGCCATGATGACTTCTTAACTTTCTACAACTAGAACATTAAAAAAGATAGTAGATGAAACAAACAAACAAACCTTTAGCAGCAAGGCAAGCAAAGCTAATACTGAGAGAGAAAGAGCAGCAAATCCAGGTTGGTGGTTTTTCTTTAATCTTCAAAAACCCCTGTTTGGCTATGTAAAAAAGGTTCCAATTGTCAGAAATGAATGTAAAAAGAAAGAAGAAGAAAAAGAAAGATAATTTCAAACTGTTGTATGTTGAAAATGTTGGTTAATGTCAATTATCACTTTGCCACCTTTTTCTCATTTTTCTACATTTTTGTGTGTGATATAATGGATGTACATAGAAAAGAAATACGTGTATTTTCAGAGTATATTTGTACAATTTAGTTTATATATTGATTTGTTTCAAATATATTTGGAAAATAAAAAGGAAAGCTTGCATATTTTATTGATGTGGTGCTTGCCTGCTTGGTGATGCTTGGAGCTTTGTGAATGGAGTCTGGCACTCGAAGATCGACACGTGGATAGCTGACTCTTGTTTTTGCTTTTGTCTTTTTTATATATTTTTTGACAACGCTCTTTTCCAGATTGATATGATATTTTAATGAAGCCTTTTCCAGATTGATATGATATTTAAATGAAGCCGGGGATTTGTCAAGCACCTTTTAATTTGTACTCCCTCTGTCCTTTTCATTTCTTTACACTTTCTATTTTGGGCCGTCCATTCCATTTCTTTACATTACTAAAAATAGTAACTTTTAACAATAAAATACATTATTACACCCACTAACTCATTCCTCTTTTTCAACACTTTACACTATTACACCCACTACTTCACTTTTTTAACAATAAAATCACTATTACACCCACTACTTCATTTATTTTAACAATATTACATCCACTATCTTGGTCTCCGTGCAAAAAGCAAATGATAAGAACCCGGATGGACGGAGTAGTTCACAAAGCAGAAGGATTACAGGGATTTGTTCAACTGTCTTGCAGAAAATTGTATCCAAATTAAAACTATATAGTCGAATCAAACTGAACCAACACTTCAGCTACCATAATTTACAAAACATAAACAAAAATTTTGGAATAAATTAAAAAAAAGATGTGATTATGTAAAAATGTGACTTTTGGTGATCAAAGTTTAGTCAATAAGACCACAAAAAATCTCAAGTCAAAAATTACGGAACAGATAGAATATTATGTTGCATGAACGGGAAATCATGTACTTTATTTAGCAAAAAAAAAGAAAAAAAAGAAAGAAATCTATGTACTTCTCTTCTTAATTAAGCACTCGTTTTTTGAAAATAGAAGGAGCATTTTTCACATTATTGAGATAAGATTTAAGCAAGACAAACATTTGACCATTTCACCATCCAGCTGCTTTCCAACAAGCAGGATGGCTTGATTACAAACGGCTAATATTGTTTACTAGCTACTTACAAATCAGTCCAAATGGTACAACCTGCTAATATTTCTTCACCAAAACAAGTTTTGATTACATAATCCTCTCGGATGCCAAATCAAACAGAGTCCGGAAAAAAGTGTGCGGATACATGGGAGGTTCTTCTGCTAGCGCCTGAGACGTTTAGATAAGTAGACAGAAAAGTTAGTACCTACAAGTATTTACCTCACAAGTTTAAGGCTTAAGCAAGGTTTCTCTTGAAACCTTTTTATTTGAGTATGCTATTATAGTAATTACCTGGTGGATCAAAACAGTAGATGGTGTCATTCCAGGAACAGTGTTAACCTCTATGATCAATACCTGTAAATAATCACCAACTAAATTACCATAACATAATGACTTCTAAAGACATTAATTTTCCTGCACTGACTAAGTGAGGTCCTTGAATGTGAGGCATGACTAATAAGAGAATAGAAACCCTGGCAAGAAAATCATGCTACCTTGAGGCACCTAAAAAGGATGTTTAAAATCACAGTGAGTGTGACATTAGTATGATGGTCTAATACACCAACTCTTAAGACGAAAGCAAGGTTAAAACCAAGGACACATTTAGCTTTTATACAAAAGCATTTACATTTTTTTTCTAAAAGTCCTGGGTCTTCACAGAAGTGATTTTAGTACTCCTAGGTAAGGTCTGCGTACACGGTACATCTTACCCACTCCGGAGCCTACTTCCAAGTGGGATGTGCTGGGTATGTTTGCTTTGTTAAGAGTTTTAACATATAGATATAATCATGTACTGAATTCAAAAGCAACATGTGCTTTACTTGGCAACGGAAAGTATAACGTGACATCTAGAACTGAACATACCTCACCACTGTCAGCATTAACAAACGCATCAATACGTGAAAAACCTTCTAGTTCCAGTGTGTTTGCTATAAGTTCAATACGTTGTTTGCATTTCAGTAGAGCTTCATTACTGATCAAGATGAAAAGTAAACATTAGGAACAATAAGAAGGGTACAGAAGCGTCTATAAGCAGGGTACATCTTATCACATATGATAAAGCTTGAGAAATCCATTTTGTTGCGTCAACAATTTTTACATTAATTTAGAAGAATAAATATTTGTTTTTTATTACTATAACAGTTTTGGCTCGTAACAGAGCAGTTGCTATGAGAGATACTATATAATATAATTAATTGCTTACTTCAGCTGCATGTTGCTTTGGTAGAAGTGAAAAAACCCCTTCTAATAACTAAAGCAAATATAATGCACGCAAAATATTAAATCTTCTAGCATCGTCTGACATGAAATATTTCCAGTAAAATAAACTGCAATACTAATTTATAGTAACTTACTAGCACACCATAGTACATCCAAAATGGTTACCTCATTATCGATGATGGGGGTGGAGTCAGATTAATGCCAGTTCCACCTGTGAAATTATCAACTAAGTCAGACATTAAGTCTTCGTAAAAATATGTACAATTCAGAAAATCAATACAAAAACCCTCTAGCTAAGATTAGGTATTACCTTGAACTACACAATATGGTACTATTTCAGTAAACAACATTCTCTAAATGGGGGAGTATAAATTAATTATTTCTACACAAGTTCTTGATAACAGGCTCCATAACCATGACAAAACAAATTGATACAAACCCAGTACGAACTCAATGGTGCAATGCTACATTCATATCAAGTGAACAGACATACCTTGAAATTTGTCTTCGAGAGAGAGTATATCTCCAGATTCTTTGACAGTTATACTAGGAGTTAGTGAGCGCATTGATCCACGATTCCCTATAACACCCACAGTTACTTCTATCCATCTACTATGTCCTTTCCACAACAGACCATGCTTCGAGACATTTGTCGATTGAGATGAGATAATTATCTCATCAGTCTCAATAAATGGTTCAAATATCAAAAGCTCTGGTGGAGGGTTTGGCATCTCAATCATTCCATGTGCCTAAATTAAGAAGAAATATGTGAAAGTGACATTAAATGACTAAGCTCTGAGTTACCTTTTTAAATAAGAATAGGTGCCAAAAATGCTCTTACAATAAACTGTAACTATCAGACTACTACCTTACAACCTTTGCTGATAAGACCAAACAGTTTGCAAAGATGGTAAATCACATAACATAAACAACTGCACTGATATAACAACTTACATACCTTTGAGAAACTATTTGGAGGAATTCGGAGTAGGCAATCTTCCAAAGCTTTTACATACACAGCAAGGTCATCCGAAGAACTGCATCAAAAGACAAGCATACGATTAAGATTGCCAAAGATGCAGAAAGCTGTAACTATAGACATCAGCTTTTCTTACCATAATCGCGCAACTCCAGTTGAACATCCATCTCTAGCTGGTTTAACACATAATGTTTCACACTGGAGCTTTGAGGTTAGTTCATTCCAAGTGGAAATGATGGGCATACTTAGAAGATCCTCTTTTCTCCGCACATCCTTATTTATTGTAAGAACTCCAAAATTTGAAATCTGCTATTCCAGAAAAAGGTTAAGCAACAGATATGTACAATCGCTATGAAAAAGCTTTTAGCTTAAAGAAACTAAATCAAATCATTTTTTCCAGATGACATGTAGAATGCTTCTTGGCAGACACTTTGATTAATATGATACACTGGTCACTGATTGATATTTCTAAATGGCTTATGGGACTCTTTTACCAGATATATAGAGAGGTGCAGTGGTCTTCGATGATGCAACGGAACTGCTCATACCACAGGCATCTAGGAAACTTACTTTGCAATTTTGCACTTATAGCATATAACACACATTATGTAAAAATTACATGAATTTGATACGCTCAATCTCCATGTGATGTCCGGGACAAAAAATTATAGTCATAACTAAAAGGTCCCATCAAAGTTATTTCTGGTCTTACTAGGGATAGTAGATATGTACCATTTAGATGTACTGCAATCGAGTATGTTCAGTCATATATAACTAATAACTAAGCAAATTATTGCGATGAACACCTGAACATATTTTTCCCGCTGTGATCATATAAAACAAGTATACATATATGTATGTAAGGTCTGCTTTATAATAGATTGGTGTCGGACGTTGGATTAAGTTAAAGTCGAGCACTTAAGTGAGTATCTCTTCTTATACATGTAGTTTATAAATTATATTCATGTCAAAAGCATTAAAGACAATTTAATTTATATTCCAAAAAACACATAAGTAACTCAGCAGATTCTCATCTCCTGCAAGCTACAATATCATACATTTTCAAGAGAAAGAGAAGTCGCCACTTTGTCCATACACGTCTGGGAAGCCTTCACACCAGGACCTTCAATTGATAAGGTCTAAACAAATAAAAAATTGTGGAGCATTGAGATATTGCAGTTTCTTTACAAAATTCTAAATACTTACCTGTATATGGAACTCCTTGAGCTTCCAACAAAGATTGAAGTGTCCCGTCTTCACCGATGCCTCCATGCACTGCCCATAAAATTGTATAACCATTAGTGCTTATGAAAGCAATGCCTCTCAAATATTCGTCAGTACGTTAAAATTCACCATATCAACCAGTCAATTAATACTATTATTTTGGAAAGAACATATTGATATGATATATGCAGATCTTGATAAACCTAAACACTTTAATAAAAATACAGAATTCATGCACATGCATATATAACATGAAACATCTTCTTTTACAAAGATTTTGTGACCTAAAGTGAGATAGAAAGTAACAATAAAACAAACAGTAGCAGAACTTTCTTTATATTCACGAATTTGATCCTCACTTGGTGATTATATACATTACGTTTTTTTTTTTGTTTTTGCGATGTATAACATTAGCTTTATGACTAGAAAATTTGCAAATAATAAAAATGAGGTGACTGGATGAGATTAATACATCAAATATTGCAACATGCATGTGACCTTCTTCGATTTCATAACAGTGACACTTCGCAGTGCATGTAATAACATGCACAATATAAAGATTATGAAGTGAACCCTCCCAAAACAACCTACTTTCCAGGTTTGAATAAGGATATGTAAATGTAGCCACTAAAAACCTAAAGATGTGTCATTATGTATTCATGTCAGATGTGCAGAAAAAAAAAATTCCTTTCATTTTTCTTGAAGAAAAAGTCAGGATTCAACCTGCAATAAAAACTGTTGCCCCAACTTCTTTGGCTAGACTTATCCACTCTTCAAGTGAGTAATTTCTAGGTACTTCATCAGATAAGTCGAAACCTGAGAACCAACAGTGCTTCTGTAGACCTTCCATGAGATCATCTGTAACTTGTTTACGCAGAAGAGATGTTAATGCTGCCCTGTCAGGTTCAATCGCCTCTATGCATGCATCTAGAACTTCTTCCGTAGTATGTCTCAGAACAAGAGAGTAACTGTATTCAAAAAAAGGTCATGGCATGGTAGAATAGAAGCAGTGCAAATTAGAGAACAGCCACAAAACACCCACTACGGCACTACCAAACCCTAAACAACGAGTATAGACACTTCACCTAGTGAAGCATTTACCATTATGTATATAGAGTCCTGCTGTGTGGAGAACATATTATAGGGTGACAACAGTGAGAAAAATTGTTCTGCATTCTTCAGAAAGTGCAGAACAATATAACACAAAAGGTGTAGAACATGTGCAGACAATTGTTCTTTTTATTCTCACGGATAAAATTGTTCTCACCGGAATGTCTTGGTGGAATATTAGAATATAATTAGCTAAAGCCATTATAGTGCTAAAACAATTTGAGATGCAATACATAAACAGCAAAAAACTTCAAGCCGCCATATCCAGACAGCTATAAATTAAATGTAAGTAAGATGATAACTGCCTAAGTTCCATGCTTTAACATCCACTCTTCCAATCCAACTTAGACAAGTCTCTTTGCAGGTACAGACTGCTTTAAGTGGTTTAGAAATACTATTACGTAATAACAAAAGGAACGTTATTAGTTAATAGGCTTGCAGAAAGTCTGCATAGCTTAATGTTTCAGCATTCAAGTGGGTCCTTAATTCCTTGGCCTGGAGATTATAATTTTGATGAAGATACTTTTTTGAAGTATTGGTCAAGGCTAAGTGCTTTAAAATTATAATTTACCAAAATGTAGGACATTACGGCTTTCTTCAATTTGATCTGCATAAACTACACAATGACACCCGAGAATGGCACCTTACAGGATGGATGTCTTTTTTATTATTTTATATACAACAAGCACATTTGCCATTGTGCATATCACATCAATTTTATAATAGAAGTTTAGAAGATCAAAAGGCCGTTTCATTTGTAAAAAGTAAGGACAACATGTGTTGCAAAGTAAAAGGAGTATAAAATGTTCACCTAGAAAGGCAGGTGATATCTAATATTTGACGTCTTAAATTGACACACCCAATATAGTGCACCCATGACCCCAACTGTAACACCCAAATTAATATGGCCTTGGATGAATTGCATAACTGAAAAGTTCTAGTAAAATATCTACAAGAACCTTTTTATATATCCAGTGAAAAGATACGACTAACAACGGAGAATACTACATTGATTGCAGATCTCTATAGTCATAGGTTAATGTAAGCAGTAAGTTTGTACATGTACCAGTATAAAAATTACACATCCGTACTTACGGTAGAGACCAAACTGTCATCGAGCTTAGATCCATATTGTGGTTATCTGAGTTTGTATTGTATGAAGGGGCTAGCATACATGGAGTTACTTCCAGCTGTGGACAACCAAGTTTAGTATAAAAAAGTCAAATTGCATTCTGAACTATTATAAAGAAAGCAAATCCAAATAACTAAAATACACAATTCAAACAAAAAAGAGGGGGCAAAAGAGTGCGAGACTAGTTTGAGATGATAGCGATACTTAACAGTTACACCAGTTTATACACACATCTCTGCCTACAGCTAGACAAGGTTAAATGTTGCTGAGAGAAAATTTCAACCAGATAATAGCTTTTGGATTGCATTTAATGAATTATAATGCTAAAAACTTACATCAGCAGATGCTCGCAAATTGAGCCAAACATTGGTTCCACTCATGAGAGATACTTGACGTTCAGAAGTGTTTCCACCAAAGATGACAAAAGCTTTCTGAAGAGGTCTATCTGCTGGGATTTTTTTGTTTTGTTGTGAAGACATTAATCTTGATTTACCAGAGGGAATTCCACTACTAAATTCAGCAAGATGGGGATACCGCAAGCAGGCATGTTGGATGATGGTTCGAAGAATGTTTGAGTGTGAAAATCCAACCTAGCATGAAAATGGATATACTTAAGGTGGGAAATGGACATAATAAGAGATGTCAAAATGTAGTAATCAAGAAAAAATGGCCATTTACACAAGAGACTAAACAAAGTTTAAGTAAACAAACAAAAAACTCTTACAATTCTAAGCTCAATAGGTTCTATACTCTAAGTTGTTTACAATTTAATGAAAAATTGGTATGTGTCTTTAATCTTTATCATACTTAGGGTATGTTTGTTTCCAAGATAGTGAAGGAGGTTGCATCGATAGTGATGGACTATAATGTTTGGTCCATAGATTATCTGGTCATTATTTATTTGCACCAGAAAAAAATAATACCTGCATGGGTATAAAATCCAGCCTCCGCCATGGATAATAGTGACTGGAACGAAAGGGCTATAATGTACTATACTACTATGACAATTATAAGCTCCCACTTCTATTGACCTTTCTTTACTAAAATGTCATTAGGACTTGTCACACTCATACCAGAAAGCAACCAAATATCTATCTGAAATAAGGTATTAGTATTTAGTAGTGATATAAAATCAATAATAAATACCTTAATACCAATAGGTCAATAATCATCGATACAATCAGTGAAACATGGCATTGTTGTCTGATGTGCATTCAAGAAGAAATTAATTTTACCATAGTACAAACACAGTTACATTTGCAACAACAGTTTACATTTGCAATGGTGCAGACTAGAACAGGATTACAGGAAGCTAATCATAATAGCGCTCAATAAAAGTTTGAAAAACTTTCAAAAAGTCACGAGGTAGTAGTTATTACATGCTATATTATGTACACCACTTAAAGAGATACACATGGCATGATATCAATGCACATTAATTGAAGATATGGATTGGCCTAGTGGCCTTTTAAGACAAAAAAGAGTAGCAATGATGTACACCTTGGAGGCTTGCTGAAAGAGAAAACTGGTTTGCTCCATCCCGCTAATCTATGGTAATGACACATGAAAAACATTAACATGATGAAAACAAAACCGTGGTAACTTAAAGTTCAATAAAACTCGAAATATGTCTCACCAAATTAATGTCAGTAAATAATATTGTGCCAAATTCACTCTTTCCAAACTTATCATCCGATATAGACGATCCAAGAGCGGAAGATGGCAAAAACCAACCATCAATCCTAGCAAAATCGCGTAAGCCAAGACGTTTAAATAAAATTGATGCTCCTTCACGTATATGGTGGATTACATCTATAGGGAAACGGGGTGGAGTATGATAAGCAACCTGCAAAACATGCACCATTGTAACCACACAGGCATGAAAAAGAGATTAAGAGAGATGGTGTTGCCACACTTCACTCTTTGGTACATTACCATGTTTTGAATCAAACTACAACAAACTTTCATAGATTAATCGAGAGTTCAATGAAACTTAGCTAGAAATGCACAACAGTTCCGGAAACTAAGTGAGTTTGGCTCATTTAGTTCCAGACCTATAAAAATCGTTCAAATGTGAATTCCAAGTTTCAGCACAGATTATCCAAATATTAATGTACTAGGTATATAAAAACTAAATTTGATCATTCTCTAAACTTTAGTACGTCTCAAAATCGGCTCTGTGAAACTTTCAGGAGATAAAAAAAACAACACACAAAAATGAGCATAACTGATATGGCATAATTTTAAAATTTACAAGTAAACAGAGAATTCCACAATTAATAATTGTGAGTATACATGTTACACAAGTTACAGTGTAAGAAACTTATATACATTTATTTGTATAATTCTACACATTTAATGAATAGTTTAATTTTCATTTAGTGATATATCAAATGTTAAATGTCTGCATGGAGTAGCAGATATTTCTAAACCCAAATCCATGCTTCCTAGTTTACAACAGATGAGATTTTATTGTTAATTAGACCGGTCGCAAATCCAGTAAACCTAAATTTAGCTCATGCTTAGATTTTGTAAAACCAGCCAAACAATATGCTTTAGCCTGATAGAAGAAAGAACTGAGTCTTTGGGAACCCAACCCGAATATATCAAAGCAACTAGGCGAATTTGACCAAAAAAACAAAGGGCTAACCAAAACTACAAATTACAATCATGCTTGCGTTTATAATTTTTCAGAAATTATACACTTATTGACAGGGAAGTGAAGATGTGCATATCTTCATCAGAAAATTAGATATGTCTGAACAAACAATACCTAAAGTAAAAAAACAGAAATACATTAAACCAAATAAAAATTCCAATGTTAACAAACAAACTGCTGAAAGGAAATACACCACACGTCCACACCCGAATATTTAGGTTTACCATGTATCATAAATGTACCTAGAGACTAGCTATGATTGCAAATTGTTTAGGCAGCTCTATTATTGACGTCCGTCTTTGCAACGAACACACATCAGATGATGATTCCAGTCAGTATCCAACAAAACCAGACCAGCCACGAATGGGACAACACATCAGAGCCACGAATGGGACAACACATCAGATGATTTCAATCAGTATCCAGCAAAACCAAACCAGGCACGAATGGGTATGCATTGAAAAGTGGTGATGGACGAAAGAGGTCCTTAATTCCACGAGTGGACCAACGTTTCAATGACTTAACAAGATCCTTCACCTCACCAGTTTGAGGATTGCAGGAAACCAAACCCTTTTTATTGAATTTTGATAAAATCAGTTCACCGCTGTTCCTTACACCTAAGACTGCATTAGCCAGGCGTTTCCCTAAACTAACACTAATCTTCTTCTCCCAAAAGAATCCATTGCTAGAGTCTTGTTTCAATATCCACATGTTAAAAGCTTTGGAGCCATCATGATCGTGAACATAGAGAGCAATTGATTGACCAAATTGTTGCAAAGAATAATCAGCACCAACTTGAGGAAATGGAATTTTTCCCAGTATATCATTCAAAGTATCATAGTATAAAATTATGGGGTTATGACGATCGTTTACGTAAATTGCTCTCCAACATGAAATACCATTTACAGAAACAGACTCAAGTTCATCTTGGGGCAAGGCTATAAGTTCATCTTGAATAATTCTTGTTTTCCAAGAATTTGAGTTTAGACTATAAACACAAATAAAGACAAATTTGTCATTGATTTCTTTAATAATGCGTACCACCTGATAATCATTAATAGAAGGCACATAACCAAAAGCTAAAACCGTCCACCAAGTACAGCCAATAGGCAACGAAAAATCCAAGACAGGAAGAGTTCTAGACTTTTGAATAAGAGGATTCCAAATATAAATGGAGCCTCCAAGATATTGGTGCCTAAAAATGTTGTCAGAAACACATATAAGACTACATGATGTTGCAAACCAACACGGTTCGGGGGGAGTAAATCCAGGAGGATCAAGTTTAAAAATTTCTTCACATTGTTCATCATCATAACGTAAATATAACAATCTACAATCCTCAATAGCCCGGAACAATAATATCTTATTATGATGATGATAATAATTACGGTGCAGATTGATGAATTCAGGAGTTTTGATAAGATGATACCATGATTTTTGAACACTGGTGCATTGTAACAGTGATTTCACCGGCAGTCTTTTAAAAATCTCGCCCAAGATTGAATCAGGTATATTATACAACATTCCATCCCGAGTTGGAGTTGTTTTTCTAAGATGATGCCAAGATTTTTCAACTAAGCTGCATCGAAAGACCAATCTTTTAAAAATCTCTCCCAAGAACCAATCATACATCATGGTCACCATCATCATAACCATCAGGGTGCAGCAGCTTTTCAAGTATTAATCAAACTATAAAGACTCTAGGGTTTTTCGTATTCTCAATTTGGGGGTTCTGGTTTTTCGTATTCTCAATTTGGGGGTTCTTGTGCTTACGAGAAAGTTCGAATTTTTGAGATGTACTTTTGGCTGGATATACTTTGTGAGATGTCTTGAGTTTGTTTTCTACGATCTCTGTCTCTACCTTTTGGTAATAACAAATTCGGTGTTTGGGGTACGCCTGTCAATGGAGCGAGAATCCGATCCGATCCGATCTGATCCGAATCCGAGACTTTAAATGGATATGGATTCACCAAAATAAAATCCGATCCGAATTTTGATCCGATTAAAAAAATCCGATAATAAATGGAGCGGATATGGATTTAATATGATCCGATCCGTTAATGATCCGATCCGAATATGTTATATATATATATTATATTATATATTAATATATTAATATATATATATATATATTATAAATTAAAAATAATTA
The DNA here is from genome assembly GCA_037693485.1 of Kitagawia praeruptora. Taxonomy (NCBI): domain Eukaryota; kingdom Viridiplantae; phylum Streptophyta; class Magnoliopsida; order Apiales; family Apiaceae; genus Kitagawia; species Kitagawia praeruptora. Next base: position 77,017,686 of record CM075350.1, read on the forward strand.
AAATTAAGTTTAAGTTAATTTATAAGTTGCGAGTGTAGGATTCTTTTAAATATCTTGAGTAGTTATTCTAATTGTCCACCAGCCAGGAGCAAAAAATGGTGTTGCATAACCGTATGCAAGCATTAACTTTAATTTTTGTACTTATATTTTCATTTCTTTGTTCTGGCTTTTCTTTCGTGATGGTGAACTTATGTCGCTTGGTTTCGTGCCCATTTTTGGAATCTTGAAGTAGTTCATCTATTAAGCAACTTCATTTTAATTTATTATTATTCTAAAAAAATTGTATATGTGTTTAAACTTTTAGGATTATGTTGAAATTTGTATTTAAATTTTCGATATGAATATTTTGTTTGTGTTTTGAATCCGCCCAAAGTTGTTCAAAATTCAACATTTTATTTATTTAAAAGATTTCTGTTTTAAATATAAATGGATCCGGATATCCGATCCGAAATCCGAAATCCGTACGGATCCGGATATGGATCGGCATGTATAAAATCCGGGACCGATCCGATCCGAATCCGATAAAATAAATGGATATGGATATGGATTTAGGTCGATCCGATCCGAACCCGATCCATTGACAGGCCTAGTTTGGGGCTGGACTTGAGGGCTGTATTCAAATAGCGGAGATTCACGAAGAAGTATTGCGCTATTTACCAGTGAGTGGTACTCCCTCTGTCCCTCTCATTTCTTTACAGTTACTATTTTGGGATGTCCCTCTCATTTCTTTACATTCCAAAAATAGTAAAGTTTTAATACTAAAAAATACTATTACACCCACTATCTACAATATAAAACACTATTACACCCACTACTTTCCTCCACTATCTCACATCTATTATTAAATATTGATAGGTCCCACCACTTTACCCACTTTTCATCTAACTTTACTCTTTTTTTATATTTTTTCTTGGTCTCCGTGTCCCCCCTCAATGTAAACAATTGAGGGGGACGGAGGGAGTATTATTGGACTGATCTTTTGGTGGTGTCTCGACTTGTTAGATGTGTCGGATCCTTTTTCAAGATGTCTGCGTACCTTATATTTATAAGGATCAAGCAGTTTTGTTAAGGATTGGTTTTTATTTTGGGAATTAGTAGATTTTATCTCTTTTATATTCGCGTTGGGATATCTTCCTGATTTGAAGGATATCGTTTGGAGATATTTTCTATCATAAATTGGAGATAATTCCTCGTTTCAGAGAGAGGAAATAATTAACTTGGGGGTTAAGTTAATTATTATTATACCAAAAATATGGCGTAACAACTACCCCAGTTCTTCAGTGCAGCTTGATGGACTGGAGAACTAAGCGACTTCGATCTTCCAAATTTCCTGAGTCACTGAAATAACTAAAAAAGGAAGATTAGTAAAAAATATGGAGCACCTAACCCGTGCAATGCACGGTTGCTTGTAAATTGTTTAATTATATTTTATTGTTAAAATTTTAAGTTGTAAATACGTTTTTTTATTAAAATAATTTTCTAACTTTATAAATCTCATGAATATAAATATTATTCTAATTATGTATTTTAATTATTACTTTAAAATACATATGTATATATAAAAATATTACATAAAAGTAGTTTTTTAAACTTTTATTTAGTAGAAAGGGTGAAATTTATCTAATCATGTAGACCTTTTCTCGATTTTTATACAAAATTTTCTATATCGTAAGTGTTTTCCAGATTCTATGTAATTTTTAACTATATAACTTATAACTCGCGTGATGCATAGATGATTTTTTTAATATTTTTTATCTTATTACCCATATTTTCATATATATTATTTTTTAATTAGTAGAAAAAAAATTATTTATGATAATAAAATATCATAACACATTTTTGATAGTATTTTGAATGATAGTTTTTTAATTTTTAACTATAATATGTTATTGACGAAAATTTTTTGGAGTAGTTTATAAGATAATATAAATATATAATAATAATTTATTAAAAAAAGATGATAATTTTTTTAATTATAATATGATATTGAAGATAAGGATGAAAGAACTTCGATTGAAAGCGAAAAATGAGAAGCAAAATCCTAATGAGTATGAAGGTGCTATGGATGATGGAATAATGGGGACTTTCGGCAAAACCGAGATCTGGCATGGGAGTGAGCAAGAGGAGGATTTGATAGCTGATTCTTCGATTTTTTGCAATGTTTTCCCTGCAGTTCATGATTTTTACCAGCCTTGACTAAGCAGTCTGTTTCGTTGTCAAATTCTTTTGTAAATTTTATTATTAAATTTTATTATTAAAGTTTTAAGTTGTATATTAGTTTTCTTATTAAAATAATTTTTAAACTTTAGAAATCTCATATATGTAAATATTATATTTATACATATATAAATATTACTTTAAGATGATATAAATGTCTAATAATAATATGTTTTTGATGGGATTCGAACCTTGAACCTATAGGAGCATTTTACATATTATAGAAAGAATATTCTTTTAACATTACATCCAACGGTTCTCATTAATCTGTCTCAAAATTCAACGGTTGCTATTGAGTGTACCAAAAAGAGTGACCAAAAATAGAGTACCAAAATATACCATGTTTCGCTTATAATAGTATAGTATATATATATATATATATATATATATATATATATATATATGAGGAGAGATTCATGAGATTTAACAGAGAGAGAGAAATTTGGCAACGTGCATGTCATACTGCTGACAAAGAACTTGACAGTTTTGTGAGGAGATTGAAAGCATCTAATAAGTTCTTATGGAGGAAAGCAGAGGGAAAGATTTATGATTTGAAAAGAAGTTATGCTCCTACAAAAGAAAAGCACAAGAAATGGAAACATGTTGTCACTTTCTCTCCTGAAGTCTGCAAGAGACATGTGAATTTTGTTCCTGGAGGTCTTATGGTAGAAAATCCATGAAACTTGATCAGTCTGTTGAGAGATGAAGCTCCAAGACTGAGGTGGACCCAAATCAATACTACCATGAGAGAAATGGTACCAAATACTAGAGGAGGTATTGGGTCAAGAGAAGCAGAATTTCTAAACTCTGTATTCACTGATCAACACATCTTAGTCAGAGAAGCAGGTGACATATTGATAGCTGAACATCTCTGGAGATTGGAAGCTGTTGATATTGTTTATGATCTACATGATGGTTTTGTGAAAAAGGAAATGATGATCTATTTCCTTAAGGATGGGATGACTAAGTTGTTGACAATTCAAGATTTGCTTATCAAATCAGTGAAGGAACTGAAATATGTTCACTATTTACTTTCAAGGAAGAATGCAGTGAATTCAGATTGGTCTGATATGATTTTAGCTGTTATCAGAATGAGAAATTATGATGGATCAAACATCTGCAATGAAACTAAAAAGTATGATGGGAATTACATTCCTATTTACTTGACTACTGAAGGTGTAGAAGCAGAAATGGTGAAGAACTCTCTTGTTCCTACAGAGTTTCATGGAATGAAGCAGTTGACATTGAATCCAAATGGGAAAGAGATTCTATTCATTCTGATAGAAGATAATCATTTGCAAAGAAGCTCAATCAGAAGCTTGAGAGCAGCTATCTATCAACTGAGTGAAACAGAAGAAGAATTCAAAAAGCTGAAGATCAAATTGACTAAAATTCTTGAAAGGAAGGAGGAAGAAATGTTGCAGAAATTCATCAGCAGTAAAGTGCTTTATCAAAGAACTTCTGATTTTTGTTGATGAAAATATCTGGACATTTTGATGGTTAGTTTTTGACATCACTGAATCAAGGAATTTGTACTTTATTTTCTAAAGTATAAATTGGGGGAGATTGTTAGATATTGATTCAAGTGATGATCAGAAGTGGACTGCTGATCAGGATCAGAATAATGAAGTCATCAGAAGTACAGCATCGGAATCAGAATCAGAAGGATGTTGGTTACAACAGAATCAGAATGGCTTATTATGGAAACTGGTTGGCGTATATTTGAGATATCTATTAGTCCACAGTTTGAGGAGAGATGGACTCTATCTTCTAGAGTCGTAGCTATCAGTTAGGATTTGTTTTGTAAATTAATCATGCATATCTTGTGATTGATAGGGTAACTGTGTATGCTATATAAACACAGTTTAGGTTTTACATTTCGTATTAGCTTACACGAGTATTGTGTAAACCTAGCAGCTCTTGAGAACTCAGAATTTCTTGAGAGAGTTTTGTAACAAACAGAAGAACAGTTTTATAGTGTTGATAATAAAACTGTTCATTATTCATATTCGTGTTTTTATTATATTGTTTAGTCGAAAATCTTATACGATTGTATTCAACCCCCCTTCTACAATCGTAGTAACTGGGTAACATGCGCGCAGGGGGGTGCAAATTCGTGACCTCGCAAGCCTCGGGCTTTTCCGCGTGTGCGACCTGCGGACACGAATGCAGCAAAATTTGGGCCAAATAATCCCGGACCAGTTTTGCTAAATTAATATTCTCCACTGGGCTGCTCAAATAAATTGATTTCGTTTTTGGTGAAATTAATTCTGATTCGATTATGAATTAATAATTCTGATTTGATTATGGATTAATTGATCACTTCCTAATTTAATTAACGCGTCTAATAATTAGTACCGAGTAGCGCACCAGAAATCTCTATAATCGAGTCTATATAAACACTCTATGATAGGTTTAGAAATATATCAAAAAAACATATACAGCCGCCTCTCTTTGTTCTCTCTGTTTTCTGGTGATAATTCTCTTGCCCGTTTAAGCTCGCTGGAAGTTTTGTTCTTCTCGAACATCACTGTAATTCGTTTTATCTTGGAAGGCCTTTTGTTCCACACACACGGTGAGGGACAAGCTTTAAGGAGACAGTTTTCGCACTGGACTCGGATATCCTTCTCTTCTCTTCTTCTTCCGATTTATTCACACACAAACACCGATTTTATTTGATTGTTTTTCACAGATTGTTTAACATTAACACCTACAAAATATACAAAATAGAAATAATAATTTTATTTGGGGTTCCGAATTGTGAAATGAACAAAACTTTTTTCATGTTCTTTTTGATGCTTTTTTCCTTATGGTATCAATCACTATTTGTAGGCTCTTCCTTCACATCCTTTACACCAAATAATGTAACAGCCCGATAAATATCATTTATAATACATAAATATTATGTAACTCCCAATTTATTGCACTTCATATATGTATTTTGTAACTTACATACAATAACTCACATTATAAATTTTTTAAATACATTATTCATGTATTTATTTACTTTTATTATATTTGATAAAAACAAGTCAAATACAACATCTCCCACCTGAATTTTCTGTCAAATATTATCCATGACTCCCACCTTTTTCGGAATCCAAAATTTTCAAAATTATTTGAGTACACATTCTCATTATTGGTTACAGTATCACGACTTGTATATATCAAATTTTCATAAAGCCAACATGTTTAAAAAAACATTTACCCGAATATTCTTTTTTTTAAAAATTGTTAGGAATATGTTGTACTTGATGATAACTTTACATTTATGCACAAATTGTATAAGTATAAGTTTTGTAACTGTCAACGGATGAGGTACTATAACTCTATCCGTTGACAGGAAGCTCATCAACGGATGAGTTACTGTAGCATACTCTAGTATCTCTATCTATCAGTTGATGGTGTTTTTCTATGAGTCATGTTGACTATCAATGGATATGCAGAATAGGGTAGCCAATTGTAAATAAGCTATGCCATGTAATTCTGTCTAAATGAAAGTGTGTCAACGGATGATTACAGGATACTATCAACGGATACAGCCCAAGCTTCAACGGATGACTATAGTGTCAACGGATGATCAACCTCAACGGATGCTACCTTGGTATTAGCAGTTGATTGAGACAGGTAGATCTGACAGATCACATGGGTTGATGGTAGCAGGTACAAGAAAGAAGTATGGGAGCCAATACTTTTTGGAAACACAGAAGAAAGAAGCATTCCATTTACACATAATAAGAACTGTTCAAGGGGAGAAAAAGGATGGACACAAGGACAACAATTCGGCTACATGTGTATTTGGAGTGTAGAAGCAAGTCAACTTGAATTAGGGTAATATTATCTTATTCTAGTTAGTACTTGTAAGCTTGGGATATATAACCAAGTGTAGCAACTCTTTGTAAGATAAGAAAACAATTTTGTAAGTTTATTTTGCTTAGGGTTTCTTGAATATCCTCAGAAGCAAAGAGTTGTAAAACGGCAGCTGTGTACATTTTGTATCACAGAGTTTTCTTCGAATAAACACAGCAGGTGGTGCATTTTTACCACCTGAGTTTTTATGTGTTTGTGTTTTATTCTACTTTCTGCAACTATCTTCATATAGATTTCTGTGTTTCTTATTAGAAATTTGTAATTATCAAGAATTGTATTCAACCCCCCCTTCTACAATTATACAAGTGTGTAATCTGGGAATAACAATTGGTATCAGAGCAAGCTTCTAATATATTTGAAGTTTAAAGATCAACACACTTCCAACATGTCTAAGAAGGATTATGGAGTAAAGATACCAGTTCTTGATAGAGAAAATTACTTTCACTGGAAAGTAAAAATGCGTTTGCATCTCATGGCTATTGATGAGGGCTTTATAGAGTGCATTGAGAAGGGTCCTCATGTTCCTATGAAGACTGCACCAAGAGTTGGCGTTGCTGAAAATGTGGCTGACACCCTCATCCCCAAACCTGTTTCTGAGTGGAGTCTTGAAGATACAGTAGAAGTCCACAAAGACAAAAAGACTATGAATATATTGTTCAATGGTCTAGATGCAGACATGATTGACAATGTTATTAACTGTACTACCTCCAAGGCAGTATGGGACATTGTTCAAACTCTTTGTGAAGGAACAGAACATGTGAGGGAGAACAAGATGCAACTGTTAATCCAACAGTATGAGCACTTCCATTTCAAGAATGGAGAAACATTGAATGATACTTTTAGTAGATTTCAAAAGCTACTAAATGGCTTGAAACTGTATGGAAGAACCTACGAAGTGAAAGACTCTAATCTCAAATTTCTGAGATCCCTGCCCAAAGAGTGGAAGCCAATGACTGTTTCTCTGAGGAACACTCAAGAGTACAAGACATTTACTCTTGAGAGGCTCTATGGAACCCTAAAGAAATATGAGCTAGAAATGGAGCAGGATGAAGAGATTGAGAAGACTCAAAAGAAAAGTGGGTCAGTTGCACTTGTTGCCAAGTTGGAGCAGAAGGAGGAGCAAAAGACAATAGCTGCTCAATCTACATCAAACAAGGAGGTTTGTGAAAGTAGGGCAGAATCAAGCAGGAGCAGGGAAAAGGTATCTGAAGAATTGGATGGCTTACAGCAGGATGAATTGGATGAGATAGATGAGCACTTAGCCTTTCTATCTAGGAGATTCTCTAAACTAAAATTCAAAAGAAACTCAGGGGTGGCCAAGCCATTTAACAAGGATTTTTCTACAAGTAGATTTGTGGATAAATCCAAAATTAAATGTTTCAACTGTGGAATTGCTGGTCACATGATAAGTGAGTGCAGAAAGCCTAGATTTGAGAATAAAGAAAAGTCAACTGAAGCTGTTGACTACAAGAAGAAATATTTTGATCTTCTCAGACAAAAAGGAAAGGTATTCATGACCCAAGAGTATGACTGGGCTGCTGATGGAAATCATTCTGATGATGATACTGATTTTGTCAGCCTTGCATTGATGGCTGATTCTGGAAAGCAGGAAGCAAGTTCAGCTAGCTATCAGGTAATTTCTACTAATCTCTCTGAGCTCACTAATGAGGAATGCAATAGTGTTATAGATGAAATGTCTACTGAACTATATCACTTGAGGGTTACTCTTAAATCACTTACTAAAGAGAACAATAGGATTAAAGAGGCTAATTTGTTTTTAAGTGATAGAAATGCTGTTCTAGAAACTCAATTTCTAGAATTTGAGAAAATGAGAGTTGATTGCAAAGATGCTAAAAGTGAACTTGAAGCTGTGTTAAAAAGAGAACAAATTTTAAAAGACCAGCTTGAAAAGGAACAAGGGATAATTGCTAGATTTCAAAGTTGCAGGAATATATCTCAAAACATAGTAGAAATCCAGGGAATAGAATCATTGGCTAAGAAGACCTGGAATGAAAAGAAAAAGGAGTTAGAACCTCATCTTGAGGGTCTAGAGACTATCTGTGAATCAACGGATAGTGATCATCCGTTGACAGATGAACCATCAACGGATGAGAGGTATCCGTTGACTAACAAAAAGTCTGTTAGTAAAAAGGAACTCAAGAAACTGGATAAGCAGTTTGGTCCAGTAGCCAAGAACTTTGTTTCTGGTGAAAGTAGCCAAACCAAATCAAGTGAGAAGGTAAAAGTTGAGGATAAGAAGAAAAAGAACAGAAATGGTAAAGTGGGCATTAACATGAAAAACAATTATACTCCTGACAAGTTTGCTCCTAGGAAAACTTGTGGTAATTGTAATAGTATCAATCATCTGTCCTCTAATTGCAAATCTGTTAAGAAGGCCACTGTTCATGTACCTCAACCTATGCCTTATATGCCTGGTTTGTATCAGAATGCTCATTGTACTAATCCTTATATGAATATTCCATATGTGTCTAATCCTTATTTTCAATCTGTGAATATGCCACAAATGACATGGAACATCCCAAGCATGAATAACATGTATGCTAATCTTCCACAAGTGCATGCAAACATTCATGCAAATGAGCATCTATCTAACCCCATCACTCAAGCACCTACACCTAAGGTGAAGAATGCTAAGAGTGTAAAGTCAAAGGCTAACAAGAAAGGACCCAAGGAAACTTGGGTACCAAAATCAACTTGATTTGTTTTTGGAATGTGTGCAGGGAAACAGAAGGAATCTATGGTACCTAGACAGTGGATGCTCTAGGCACATGACTGGAGATTGAACCCTGCTCACAGAGTTCAGAGAAGGAGCTGGCCCTAGAATTACCTTTGGAGATGACAACAAAGGATATACTAAGGGATATGGCTTGATTTCAAAAGACAATGTCATCATTGAAGAAGTGGCCTTAGTTGAAGGGTTGAAGCACAATTTGCTGAGTGTCAGTCAAATCTGTGACAAAGACTATGAAGTAAGGTTCACAAAAGAAGCCTGTGTTGTTTCTGCCAAGGAAAACAACAATGTGGTATTGACAGGCTTTAGAAGAGGAAATGTTTACATAGCTGACTTCAATTCAGCATGCACAGAATCCATCACTTGTCTCTTCAGCAAGGCAAGCAAGGATGAGAGTTGGCTATGGCATAAAAAGCTGTCACATTTGAATTTTAAGGTTATGAATGACTTGGTAAGAAATGATCTTGCTAGAGTAATCCCTCAATTGGAATTCATCAAAGATGGATTGTGTGATGCTTGCTAATTAGGGAAACAGAAGAAATCATCTTTTAAAAGTAAGATAGAGTCATCCATTGTTCAGCCACTTCAATTGCTGCATATGGATTTATTTGGTCCAGTAAATGTCATGTCCATATCAAAGAAGAAATACTGCCTGGTGATTGTAGATGATTTTTCTAAATTTACATGGACTTTCTTTTTGCACTCCAAAGATTGTGCAAGTGAAATCATCATCAATCATCTCAGGCTAGTAAACAATGGTTCTAAAACTAAAGTAACAAGAATCAGGAGTGACAATGGCACTGAATTCAAGAATTCCACAATGAAGATTTTCTGTGAAGAGAATGGAATTGTCCATGAGTTGTCTGCTCCTAGGACACCTCAACAAAATGGTGTTGTTGAAAGGAAAAACAGAACTCTCATTGAGGCAGCTAGAACAATGTTAAGTGAATCAAGGTTGCCAACATATTTCTGGGCTGAAGCTGTAAGCACTGCATGCTTTACTCAGAATATTTCTCTGGTCAATCAAGCTAGAGGTATGACTCCTTATCAGTTGTTAACAGACAAGAAGCCAACATTAGCTTTTCTTCATGTCTTTGGGTGTAAGTGTTTTGTACTAAGAAATCATGGAGACAACTTGGGCAAATTTGAAGCAAAGGCAGATGAAGCAATTTTTGTTGGATATGCAGCAGGGAAAGCCTATAGAGTCTACAATCTAAGAACCAACATTGTTATGGAATCTGTACATGTTGTGTTTGATGATCAAAAGATTCTAGGTCTAAATGATGAAGGCTTCCATGAAAAGTTGATGTTTGAAAATGAGGTAGAAGGAAGAATGTACTATGATGATGATGAGGCAAATGAAGTTCATGACCATGAGAATCCACCAAGAGTTGTTGATCCAACTATTAACGATGTTCACACTGGAGTTGAAGCATCCATTGACAGTCATATCGAAGCATCCGTTGACAGGCATTCTCATGCATCCGTCGACAGGCAACCTGGAGCATCCGTTGATGAACAGAGAGATGCATCCATTGACAGTCAACCTCAAAGTTCCACAAGGGTATCGAACTCAGGGGCAGTTTCTCAAAGTCACAATTCAATGTCCAAACAACAAGAACATGCTCATGAAAATGAAGCAACCTCATCCAGATCAAAACTTCCACCTCCAAGAAAATGGACTAAAGATCATCCTTTTGAGCTAATCATTGGTGATTCAAGTTCAAAAGTTCAAACTAGAAGGGCCACTCAAGAAGAATGTTTATATAGCAGCTTCCTGTCTCAAGAGGAACCTAAGAAAGTGGAAGATGCCCTTCTAGATCCAGATTGGATTTTAGCAATGCAAGAAGAGCTAAACCAATTTGAGAGAAATAAAGTATGGAAGCTTGTGCCCAAACCTGATGATAGAAGCATCATAGGTACTAAATGGGTCCTCAAGAACAAGACAGATGAAAATGGCATAATTGTAAGGAATAAAGCTAGATTGGTAGCAAAGGGCTATTCTCAAGAAGAAGGAATTGATTTTGATGAAACTTTTGCTCCAGTGGCAAGACTTGAGGCAATTAGAATCTTCCTAGCCTATGCAGCACATGCCAATTTCAAGGTCTATCAGATGGATGTCAAAAGTGCCTTTCTAAATGGGGAACTGGAAGAAGAGGTTTATGTCCATCAACCTCCTGGCTTTGAAGATCCAGAATTTCCAGAACATGTATATCTTCTCATGAAAGCACTTTATGGTTTGAAGCAAGCACCAAGAGCCTGGTATGACACTTTATCTCAATTTCTTTTGGAGAATCTCTTCACTAGAGGTACAGTAGATAAAACTTTATTTCATAGAAATGTCAATGGCTCTACTATACTTGTTCAAATCTATGTGGATGACATTATTTTTGGGTCTACAGATGAGAAGCTTTGCAAAAAGTTTGCCAAGCTTATGCAAAGTAGATATGAAATGAGCATGATGGGTGAATTAACTTACTTTCTTGGTCTACAAGTGAAGCAAGTTAATGAGGGCATTTTCATAAGTCAAACAAAATATAATTATGATCTTTTAAAGAAATTTGACTTAACGGATAGTTCTCCTGCAAAAACACCCATGGCCACTGCAACTAAGCTTGAGTTGAATACTAAGGAAAAATGTGTGGACATCTCAAGCTATAGAGGCATGGTAGGCTCACTTCTGTATCTGACAGCTAGTAGGCCTGATATAATGTTTTCTACTTGTCTCTATGCTAGATTTCAAGCTGACCCTAGAGAATCTCACTTAGTTGCCATTAAGAGAATTTTCAGATATCTCAAGGGAACACCAAACCTTGGCATTTGGTACCCTAGAGATTCTGGTTTTGATCTAATTGGTTATTCAGATGCAGACTATGCAGGTTGCAGAATTGATAGGAAAAGTACTACAGGTTTCTGTCAATTTCTAGGTAACATGCTTGTTTCATGGTTCAGTAAGAAACAGAACTCAGTATCTACTTCCACAGCTGAGGCTGAGTACATTGCAGCTGGAAGTTGTTGTGCACAGATTCTCTGGATGAGAAATCAGCTTATTGACTATGGTCTAAAAGTTGAGAAAATTCCAATTTTCTGTGACAACACAAGTGCTATTGCCATCACAGGAAATCCAGTGCAACATTCAAGAACCAAGCATATTGACATCAAATACCACTTCATTAGAGAGCATGTGATGAATGGTACAGTAGAGATGCACTTTGTGCCAAGTGAAATGCAGCTGGCAGATTTCTTCACCAAACCTCTTGATGAATCCACATTCACAAGATTGGTAAGTGAACTAGGTATGCTCAATTTCTCATAATTCCTAGTGATATTTGACTATTCTGCATTGTAGCTAAGAATGTGTTTTGTTTCTTTTGAGAAATTTTGTCTAAGGCAAAATTACCTTATCAACGGATATTCTTTTATCCGTTGGTAGTATAAACACATTCCTAGATTTTCGTATATCAACGGATAACAAGTTGTCCATGTCATCAATGGATAAACTGTTTTTCAACCGTCCATCTCTTATCCGTTGATATACATTTATTTTTTTTTCCCGTTGGTGCATCTGTACGACCACTAATGGCTGTATTTATTAAATGACAGTTACTTTTGAGGAATGGGTAATTATTTTTAATTACTATGTTCTTGGAAAAATATATAAAGTGTTTTTCTCTCTCACAATTCACTTTTCTTTCAATATTCTCTTAAGTACAACTGCATCTTCTTCTTCAAAAATTCTCTCTCTGATCTAAGTTCAAGTACTTCAATGGCACCCATCGTAAAGTTGATGTCTTCCACTGGGTACATCTATGAGAAGAACAACTTCGCGGCCTTTTGTTAGCACAATATACACGCAAGCGCACGTGGTCACAAGTAATATAGATTCGAGTAGAGTTCGTTCCCACAGAGACTCGTCAGAAATATGTACCTATGCAACAATGTATGGTTATCTTAACACTACTAAGACAATTAACAATTGATGTTATGATTAACTATGATTATCTAAGAAGCAATTTAACAACTAAGAATTAATTAACTAATGAGAATTAACTAATGATATGGAACACATGGAATCCTAACTTCATCACAAACTTCCTTTAGAGATCATGCCCTTATATCAACACATGTGGTGGTTACGATAACTGATCAGACACACGAAATAAGCATACGCTACCTTTCAGTACACGCACACCAATCTACACAATATCCACAAAAGAGATAGAAATCATGCAGGCACCAAGCATACTTAGACCCTATATGTCTATAGAATTTGAAAGCATGAAGGTTGAAGAACAAGTATCCATATGATCACATAAGGTAGCATGAGCCGGTTAGACACACACCACAAACGCAAACACTGTTTACGGACCTATGCTAGCATGGCAAGTTCTAAATCTAAAGATCCACTGTCGCTTCACTAAAGATTAACACAATAGATGTTAGCTACGCATCTATATGAATTAAATACAACCATGCAAGGATATCGCAAATTCACCACACATATATCAATTTAGGCAATCAACAACTAAATTCCATAAGTAAATCCGTTAGGACCCCATGACGACGATTAGCTCATAATCGAACCGTTCATCGTCATGGGGTATGATGAAAGCAAGATATAAAACAATGAATCAATGAATAATAATGAATAAAGATGAAAGAGTTAGAAAACAAATCCGGAATAGCATCCAAAAGCTAACGCCTAATATACAAGATGTGATAATTGGCCTTCGTAGCCTTCTCGTGCTCTCCAAAAGTCTTCAACTCGTGTGCTGGTGTTGTGGAAGATGATGTGTATGTTGGGATGGTCTCAATTGAGCCTCCAAAGGTGTGTTTATATAGCACTAGGTAGCCTCTCGCTCCAAGTAATTGCCGTTCTTGAAATAGAATTGAAATTGGCAATTTCCTTCTTTGAATATGATATGAATTACAATTCCCATGTCAAATAATGTTTCTAGATCTTTCCCACCGTACTAGAATATTTCCATGTTGATTAGGAGAAGAATTATGGCAATTTCCTGTTTAAAACTGAATCTGCAATTCGGCACAAAATACGTTTCCTAAAAGGATTCGATTTTGAAGGAAAATTTGTAACTATTTTTTTCTTCAGTAATTCTGGGCTTCGGACCACTTTAGAATGAAAGATAATTCCGTTATCTTCGCGTGGGCTGTTGAATCGTCCAAAACGGACTTGTAGAACTCAAGATATGGCCAAAACAAAATCAGAAATTCTGGCTGATTTTTCCCCGCTGCGGCTACTGTTCATCGCGTCGGTTACTGTTCATCCGCGTCGGTTACTGTTCATCCGCGTCGGTTACTGTTCATGTGTGCTGATTTTGCTGATTTTGCTCTATTTTCTTCGTTTTAACTCCGATTTTCATTCCGTTTCTTCCGGCACTCTCGTAATTTGATGCTCTATCATTCTTTAAGCTCAAAACACACCATTTAATCATGGAAAACATCATCCCAAATCCAACTCTTATTCCTGCACAAATTCACTACAAACACATCAAAAACACCACATACTTGAGTTCAAGTCATCAATTCAAGCCGATACAAAGCATTCCAAGTGGATATAACATCCACTTATCACCTTTGTTGACAAGGTGAATGCTCCAGAAGCATACCACCAAATGATGGATTTTGTGAAGAAATGCAGACTGTCATATGCTATGACTGCCACCACTCCTCTAATTCACGAGGTAATTGAAGAGGTGTGGGCATCTGCTGAGTTCAATGGCACAGACGGTACACTTGCTTTTTCATTAAAGGGTAAAAACTATGTGGTTAATTCAGATGTGATAACTGCTTGTTTAAAGTTGCCTGAGAATAACTGTCTGAATGTGCCAAATGATGTTGAAATAGTTGCCATGCTTAACTCTTTAAATTATGCTCTTAGTACTGAGAACTTAGGGCAAATTGCTAGGAAAGGTATGGTTAAAGAATGGAGTTATTTCTGTGATGCCTTCATTAAAATTTTTTCAGGTAAAATTAGCAACTTTGATGCTGTTACTCGATCCATGCTAGTCATGTTGTGTATGCTCTTAACTGATAAATACTACAATTTTGGCACACTAGTTTTGTATGAGATAGCAGCAAAATTAGGACAAAAAGGAACTAGGAGCAAGAATATCTACTTTGCTAGGTTTTTAATGCTCTTAGCACTGCATGTGTCTGAGAACAATCTAACTCTTGCTACCTCAAATAGCAAGTTCTCATGTTTTGTTCAGGAGAAGAGAGTCTTAAGTGACTTAATTCGAATGAATTTGAATGCAGGAGTACAATTGGTATTGCCACCAATTGTTCAGGTAACAATTTCTAATCCTGCAACTCCTATCTCTAACCCCCCAATTTCTTTGCCTTCTAGTGTCACAATGGAGTCTGTAGCTGTGACCAAACAGGCTCCTACCAAAGTGACCAAATCCAAAGTTCAAAAACCACATTCTAAGAAGCCAACCTCAAGTGCCTCTCAAAAGACACTTGTTGTAAAACCTACCAAAACTCTAGAGGGGAGTGTGAAGGTGGTAGTGAGTGGTGAGGGACAGGGTGAACATCAAAGAAGCCCTAAGGATAAGGAAGGTGAGGTCAGTGCAACCAACATTTCAGTCTCTCAACAGACTGTGAATGAGCCATCAAGCCAAATTCTAATTACATCCTCTCAACAGGGTGTGATTACTGAATTCAGTTCCCCACAAGGAACACAGCACAAAAGGGCAAGAGACACAAATAGCCCTCTCTCAAAAACCTATGAAGGAAGAGTAAAATCTAAAACCATAGGGGAATCACAGGGTGCACACACAGTACAGAAAACTGTACCTTCTCAAACTCAGTTTGATGTGGCTCCAGTAAATGTGGAGTCACAGCCCCTAGATCTTAACCTTCAAATCGATACATATGACAGTCCATCATCACCAACTCTCTCTCTGGATGTGGACATGATTCCCACATCATTTCCTGATTCTCCATCTTTAAGATTCTTGGAGAAGCCCCACTCTCAAATTGATGGTCATCATCTCTTGGATGAATTGTTGGACCATCAATCTTCATTTCCAGAATTCTCAACACAATCTGTGGCCTCTAATTTAAAATCATTCTCCACAGATTCAGTGTTGGTCTTCACTTCGATAGCTATTTCTTCTTCTTCCTCAACGGATATCCTTCATCCGTTGACAAGTGTTTCTCCACCAATGGATGTGCCTTCATTAAGCCATCCGTTGACAACAATAATTACCTCATCAACGGATATTCCTCATCTGTTGATAGCTACTTCTGCACTTAGTACAATTGCAACATCTGACATTCCATTGTCAAATGTAGAAGAGCTAGGGGTAATTGAGACACTTCTAGGATTGAGGGCAGGGAGTGAGAGGCTGCTTTGTGAGCAGGCAAAAGGAGAGGAAAATATTGAGAGGCTGACTATTTCTTCCAGTCAGGCAAAAGGAGAGAATGAGAGTACCACCTTAGTAGGTGAAGGTGAGGGTGTGAGAGGTGTGAGCCAAGGGGAGCCCTTGATGCAAGAAAAGAGAGATGAGGGGAGAGAAGGGACTACAGGAGTGATAAGGATGGAAGACACAGCCATTGCTAGTGAGTCAATGGAGGTTGATGATGGACACAAGGAAATGGCATACCAACAAGAATATCAGTCAGTTATTGACTCCATTTCCTTGGATCCTGAAACCTTTACTCATCCTGTTTCTGCCTATCAAATTCTGGCACAAAAGGGCAATGTGGAGGCAGAAAAGACATTAAATCTAGTGCACACCACTCAATCAATGCAAAGAGCCAAAGAAGCTCTAGACTCTCTACCTTCCATTGCTGATAGTGAAGAATTTGCTGATGAAGACAGCCAAGAAGATGAGGATGTTAGTGACTCAGCTCCAAGCCAAGGTGGAGTTCCAGACTGGCTTTACAACTCTGACAATCCACTTGGTGAGTTCAATGTGGAATTAATGAAGCAGTATCAATCTGCTATGGCTGAGCACCAGACTGCAGATCCACAAAGACAGGCTGCTCTTCAACAGTTCATTGCCTCCCTCAAACTACAAAAGATGCAGATGCTTTATCATAGAAATAGCTTTGAGGAGGTCAAGACTCAAGTAAGGGAAGTGAAGGTCTCTGTGGAAGCCAAGGTAGAAATGTTAGCTCCCACAGCCACTCAAAAAGTGTTGCAAAACAGGTTCATCAAAGAAGATGATCTGGCCAAATATGTGCAAGAGCTCACTACTAGAGTGGACAAGATGGACTCCAAGATGGAGCTATTTCTCCAAAACCAGCAACTGCAAACTCAACTTCTAGAAAAGTTGCTAGCAGCCCCATCACCAATTCAAACCCTTGATGCTAACAAAAAGGGGGAGAAAGTAGAAGAGGCTGTAGTAACCACTTCAAGCTCTATTAAAAATTCTGAAAGTAGAGAAGCAGCAAGTAAGGGGGAGCTTCAGCCAGCTATAGTGGTCAATCCACAGGAATTTATTGTCCAAGCCTCCCCCAGAAAAATAAAAGCTCTATCTGAAGAATTTGACATCTCAAATATCTCAGAAGAAGAAAAGCAGGCCAGGATTGAGGCTCTTCAAAAGAATACAGATGAAATAAATGCAAGGATAAGGAGGACAGAGAGAATGATCAATGAATCTATTGCATCAACTCTGTTCTCTAGCCAATCCTCAGCCCCAACAATATCTACCACAATTATGAAGGTGCTCACTCCAGCAATTGTGGCTCCCACATTCTATGATGCTGAACCTTCATATATCAAAGAATTTGAATCCTTCATAAAAACCAGAGCTCTCTCACCACCAAAAGCCAATGGGAAGAACAAGTTACAATTGGACTTACCATTCCCCAAGAATAATGAAGAAAAGCTAATGGGAAAACAAATCAAGGAGTTCAAAGAATTCATCAATAAAAGGGTAAGAGAGTGGGTGGCTGTAGTCATAAGGAATGGAAAAGTTATGCATATAACCAACAGCCACCCTAGATTTGTTGAGGCTAAGAAAGAAGAGGCTTCAAGGCTGCTAAGAGAAGCTCATCCAAACACTGAAATTCCAAATGAAAATGAAGAAGAGAAGCAAGCCAGGCTAGCTCAAGAGTTAATGGATGAGGTTGATCAAGAAATGCAAGAGGAAAGGGAACCTGAGGAAGTCCCTAAGCCTATCAAGAGAAAAGGTGGTACCAATATAAAATCCAAGAAAAAGCCAAGGATAAAGACAAAATCCAATAAACCACCATCTCCAGAAGCAAGAGAAGAAGAAACAACACCACTTCCAGTTCAAATCCCCAAGGAGGTGATTGATCCTACTGTGAACTTTCATGGAGATACAATTATTCCAAAGGAGGAACCTGTGGACTTTGACAATATCATAGTTCCCACATTCATATTGGAGTCAAAGCCAAAGAAGAGGAATCCAAGGAAGAAGAAGCAACAGGGTCCCCTCTTAGTGTCAAAAGTGCCCACAATTGTCAAACCCTCAACTGTTGACAAGGATGATTTCATCTATCAGGCAGAAATTGAAGAATACTCTGGCATAAATCTACACCTAGATGAAGTGTCAGAAGTAAGAGGAATTGACAAGTATAATCAACTCCCTGAGAGACTAGTGTTTGTCTACAAGGGAGGAAAGCATTTGACATGGCCTCTACAAAAGATACTGGGAGAGAATTATCAGATTTTGACCAAAGTATTTTCTAGCATCAAGAAAGATACAGGGTTCTCCCAGGTGGCCAGAAGAGAAATAATAAGGAGGATATAACAGATAAGAGTAGAATGGAATTCACCATCAAGCCTACCCAGGAAATTGAAAATCCCACTTAATGGTCAAAAGATCCACATTCAGCCTTTTTGGATGATGGAATTCAGGGATGATGATGGCTGCAGGAGATTCTTCAGAATGGAAGACCAACTGTCTAAGGCTAGTACTCAATACCTTAGATGGTTGCAGTTAAAGCTCAATCCAGAAATTGCTGAAGAGGGTGCCTTTCACAGGCAACTCCAAGTGCAGATAGAACTCAATTCTGCTAAAGAAGGAAAGTCAAAGGTGTTGCCAACCAGAGGAAGAAAACAATATTGACATGCTCAGTCTAGAGGAGCAACCTTTCTCTGTAAACTTCTCTACCTTTGTATATTCAATAATGTAGCTTAATACAATTTTGCATCTATCAGTAAAAATGTCTAGGAGAATGTTTTTGTTATCATCAAGTCCCTAAATTTATGGCTTTATTCTATCAAGCATAAATTGGGGGAGATTGTTAGGAATATGTTGTACTTGATGATAACTTTACATTTATGCACAAATTGTATAAGTATAAGTTTTGTAACTGTCAACGGATGAGGTACTATAACTCTATCCGTTGACAGGAAGCTCATCAACGGATGAGTTACTGTAGCATACTCTAGTATCTCTATCTATCAGTTGATGGTGTTTTTCTATGAGTCATGTTGACTATCAATGGATATGCAGAATAGGGTAGCCAATTGTAAATAAGCTATGCTATGTAATTATGTCTAAATGAAAGTGTGTCAACGGATGATTACAGGATAATATCAACGGATACAGCCCAAGCTTCAACGGATGACTATAGTGTCAACGGATGATCAACCTCAACGGATGCTACCTTGGTATTAGCAGTTGATTGAGACAGGTAGATCTGACAGATCACATGGGTTGATGGTAGCAGGTACAAGAAAGAAGTATGGGAGCCAATACTTTTTGGAAACACAGAAGAAAGAAGCATTCCATTTACACATAATAAGAACTGTTCAAGGGGAGAAAAAGGCTGGACACAAGGACAACAATTCGGCTACATGTGTATTTGGAGTGTAGAAGCAAGTCAACTTGAATTAGGGTAATATTATCTTATTCTAGTTAGTACTTGTAAGCTTGGGATATATAACCAAGTGTAGCAACTCTTTGTAAGATAAGAAAACAATTTTGTAAGTTTATTTTGCTTAGGGTTTCTTGAATATCCTCAGAAGCAAAGAGTTGTAAAACGGCAGCTGTGTACATTTTGTATCACAGAGTTTTCTTCGAATAAACACAGCAGGTGGTGCATTTTCACCACCTGAGTTTTTATGTGTTTGTGTTTTATTCTACTTTCTGCAACTATCTTCATATAGATTTCTGTGTTTCTTATCAGAAATTTATAATTATCAAGAATTGTATTCAACCCCCCCTTCTACAATTATACAAGTGTGTAATCTGGGAATAACAAAAATATCGTCATGTGAATGTAAATTAAACCAATGTCATCACAATTGAATATGTGTATACGTCACATTGTCACTTTCACTTCTTGTAACCATGTTTCTTATTATCCCAACTCCACCAAAATTAAATTGGTCTCCCGAAATTGAAGTTATTATCAATGTCACATTTGATGCATACACTGTAATAATCAGTAACAACAGGCACGTCCGCCTAATATACCAATTTATTATACAACGTAGCCCCTTTATAGCCTTTCAATAGGCTCAACAAAAATTGCTTCATTATTCACATTATTCACTCATAAGGATGACAACAAATATGTCAAGTCAACTCAATCGATCACACAACATAAAATACATCGAACTTCTGACTACTTGCGCATATAATACATTTAATGATTTCATTCCCGCATTAATCATTTCTCCTCTACAAATAGGGTTGACGCCGAAATGCAATTATGTATCTTAAAATTATTAAGCATTATACTTACTTCTTAATGACTAAATGTTCATTTTTATCCCTTACGATCCGGATTCTTAAAACATGTGGAATTTTCCCAATATTTTACATCTCAAATTTCTAATGGGCATATGACAGTTTAACATTTCTTTGTCATTTCTTGTTAATATTTTATCATTAAGACTTACGATATCATCGTAAATGAACCCCCATTTTTCTTTTTAAATAGACTCTATTCCATTCCCTTGACTTCCATGCACCCATGAGTCAAATTTCTGCGATATCATCGCTTCGTCATATATCCATCTATATGAACTAGGTACATCACGATTTACACATAAAATCAACAATCCACTTTGATGGAATTCTCGATATCTTATTTCCAATCACGTAAAATGGGTTCTTTATCAACGTTCTGATTCGTGTCACATTTTTTATTGGATCTAGTTTAATACATGTACCAAAATAAAGAAATTTCGGACATAAATAATTATATTGTATATAAGACGTATTAAACATGTCCGAGACTCCGAGTATACCCAATCCAAACATATATTTCACTTTTTCACCATTTAAAAGTTTCTTGTCATTTCCATTCACATATCATTAATGATATTTTCCTATATCTTTCATTTTTTTCAAACTTCCTTTCCATTTAATTCCTTACTCTCTCTCTCTCGAGTATCTACATAAAAATTATACTAAAATACGCTTTTTAACGATAAATTACAATTTTCAGGATAACAAATGAAATTGCACATCGCTATGCTCAAATCCAATTTATTGTCTATGTGATTAGGGGTGGCAGAAATTGGATTTGGGTCAGTTTTGGATCAATAAATATGGGCATAGGTTGGGTTTTGACCCAAAGCCATATTTTACTCATATTTAAATAAAAAATGGTTAAAATTTGGTTTGGGTTATAATAGTTTCGGGTCAAAATATGGGTAAACTATTTTCAATTTTTTTTAATAAAATCAGAAAATGTATTTTATTTGACTTTTGTATTTGCTCATTAAATATGTTAATTAGTTCCCATAAATTTTTTTTCTGGAAATTTTATCTGGAGAAAAAATTTCCCGAGAATTTTTTTTCCCGAAAAAAATTTTTTGAGATATTTTTCCCGGAAAAATATTTTCTGGAAATTTCATCTCGAGAAATTTTTTTCCCACAAAAATTTTTTCCCGAGATAATTTTCCCCGAAAAAAAAAATTCTCGAGATATTATTCCAGGAAAAATATTTTCTGGAAATTTCATGAAAAAAAAATTTTTCCTCGAGATATTTTCCCCGAAAAAATATTTTCTGGAATTTTCATCTCGAGAAAAAAATTTCGAAGAAATTTTTTTTCCCGACAATTTTTTTCCCAGAGACATTATTCCCGGAAAAATATTTTCAGGAAATTTGATCTCTAGAAAAATATTTCAAAGAAAAATTTTTTTTCGGATTCGATTTCATAATAATTGTGTTTGACATGTGGTCGATGTTGGGTGATTTAATTGTGATAATCTAATATGGTTTGGTTTAATTGATAGATGTGTAGCTAGCATCTAATTTATTAATCCTTGATGATTGCGAAAGTGGATTCTAAGATTGAGAATATGCCATATTAGCATGAGTTCATGAATTAATTGTTATTCATGATTAGTAGTATGTTTTTACCCAATTCATATTGCCTCATGTAATTGTAAAAGATAACTTGTGCTTAAACCAATTGTGTTTCCAGATTGTATAGACATATATGATTTGAACGTCATGTGGTGTCCTCTTGATTTCTATCTCTTGTGGATATTAAGTGGTATGATACGAGTATATTGAAAGGTAGCCCGTATTATTGTCGTGTTATCTGATTAATTATCATGTTTATCACCTGTGTCGATTTCGATTTACTGTGTCAACCTTTAGTGAAGTTTGATGAAGTTGGAATCCTATGCCTTCTCATATTTAAGAACTCTTATTTGTAATTTACTTGCGCTTAGTTAACCAGAGTAGTTTAAGAAAAAAACCAAAATTTGATAAGTGTTCAAGCATTAAGAAGTAACCATACACCGTTGCATAAGTACTAAAATTGGCATTACACCTAGTCTCTGCGGAACGAATCTTATTTATCACTTGCTATTTGTGATCGCGTATACTTGCATGTTTACGAGTCAACACCCGTGTATATATTTCTAGAAGCTCCCGATCGTCCTCGTTCGGGCACTTGCAATATCTATTCCTCAAAAAATTTAATTTAACGTCATCTCTACCCAAAGCCTCCTCCCTTTCCTCTAATGAGAGTGTCAGATCCGGCCAATCACGTAACCAAAGATTATTTACGTTAATTGTGTCACCCAAAGTTACCGCATCTCCAACAACCGGAAGCCCTGTCAACATGTACACATCTTCAAGTGTCACCGTCATCTCCCCGAAAGTAAAGTGGAATGTGTTGGTTTTCGACCTCCAACGCTCCACTAATGAAGTAATTAAAGTCACATCATTTTGCATAACGGTTTTTGGGTTGGTAAACATTCCGAAACCCCAATGTTGTAAAAGATGAATTTGATATGCCTCTAATTTCCATTCATTAAGCAATGAGGTACTTTGACGGATTGTAAGTTTATCACGATGATTACCAACCCATATACTACTACTTATATGATTATCTTGGTCGACAAGGAGAGAAGGATCAACCGGACCACAAAAATCTTCCATCTAAAATTCAATACATATAAAAAACTTTAATGCATACAAAAAAAATCCAAACTACACAAATCCAAACTTAATCCACATTGCAAACTTTAATCCTATAAACTTTAAAATGTAAACTTTATCCACAAATCTAAAAATTTAAACCCTAATTCGATAATAATTCGATTCCTAATTAATCCAAAATCTACATAATTCAAACCCTAATTCCAAATTAATCCAAAAATTTGAACCCTAATTCGAAATTATCCAAAAATTCGAACCCTAAATCGAAATTATCCAAAAATTTGAAACATATATACAAAAATCTACATACATACATGTATACAAATCTACAATTAGATGATGATGATGATAATGATGATATATACATACATACATACATACATGTACACGAAGATATATACATACACAAAATGATGAAATTACTCACTTTATACGAAGATATGATGAGCTTTACTTCCGATTATCCGGTGGTTTTGCCGTTTAACTTCCGATTTCCCGGTGGTGTGTAAAGGTTTGTGGAGATTTGTGGTTTGTGATGTTTAATTTGTAAAATGAGGATATGTTTTTCAACCACAATACGCTCTATTATGTTGAAAACCCGGTTTTTGAAAAAAAACCACCTACACTCTATTATATAGCGTACTACTCTGTGTAATATAACGTAAGTTAAAAACAGATCTGAGGGGTATAAATGTCAATTTGCTTACGCTTTATTATCTAGCGTATTACGCTATATAATAGAGCGTAATACTGTTCATCCGCACCGTTATTTTTTTAATCGGATGGTTATAAACGGGAATATCCAACTCTGGCTGTATAAGGAACCCCTATATATATATATATATATATATATATAATGAGAAAAATGTTCCTACTGTTAACTGTGGGAAAATTACCTAAAGTCACTTGCATTTTATATTCAAAAGTTAGATGGTATTTTTGTAATAATAAAATTCACCCCCCCTGTTTTTACAAAAATACCCTTACTTTTGTATTGAAATATGACTTAACTATAGGATATTACCTATACTTAACTATAGGATCATTAAACCCATATATGATTATTATCAAATTATACCCTTTAAAAATTGAGAAAAATGTTCCTATAGACTATAGTTAACTATAGGTAATTATCTATAGTTATATGCATTTTTTAGTATAAAAATTTTATTGTATTTTTGTAATAATGAAATCCACCCCTATGTATTTACAAAAATAGCCTTCCAATTGTATTATAATATAACTTAACTATATGTAATTACCTATAGTTAACTATAGGAACATTAAGCCCTTAAAAATTTAACTTACAAAATATATATCATAAAAAATTCATTCAAATTATTGAAAAATCATATAATATTAAAGAAAATCCGTGCATCGCACGGGTTTTAAGCTAGTATTCTTTAAATTGTAAAAATAAACAAGTTTATATCAATTTCTAGGAGATGATCCGTGCATTATACAACTTATAAGCTAGTAGAATAAAAAATAATTTAACGAAATCCTTCGGTACATGATGCATGCAAATGGAGATAGAAAGAGCAGCTATAATTCTAACACTACTAAATTTTATATCAAATGTTTAATGTAACAGCAAAATTAATACTCCCTCCGTCCCACCCATTTCTTTACATGTTTTTCATCTTGTTTGGCACGCATTTTAAGGCGTCTATAAAGTATAGTTCCATAACTTATTTTTAAATTTTTCTTTTTTTGTATAAAAATAGGATTGTTCTATTTTTATACGAAAAAAGAAAATTTCAAAAATAAATTATGAAACTATACGTTTTAGGAGCGTTAAAATGTGTGCCGAACCCCCGTCGCTGTCATGTAAAGAAATGGTGGGACTGAGGGAGTATTAAATATATGGGTCATAATTTTTGCACCAAATTTAACATTTTTCATAATATTCAATTTCATTTTAATTGAAATAAAACAAATTCATTCCTTTTATGTTTAATTTAGATTTGTTTTTATAAAAAAATAAATAAGAATGTTAGTAGTATGTGTTTTCTCAAGTAGTAGTAAAATGGGTTAAATATCAAAGTGATCACTGAAGTGAAGCCCATATATTATTTTACTCATCGATCTCAACGGGGTATCATTCGAATCACTTAAGTCATAATAAATATCAAATAGATAACTCTAAATATGTGCTCGAAAACTAAAAATAATCTTCTGTTAATTCTGCACATTTTTTTTGAATGCTACCACAACCAATGAAAAGTTGTTAAATTCTAGTATTTTTGATAATATATTTAGATTTTTAAAAATTTATTTACTATTTATTTTAATTTTATAGTCATTTTCCTTATTTTAATTAAAAATAAATAGTTAATAAAGTTTTTAAATTCTAAATATATTATCTGAAATACTATAATTTAACAACTTTTCATTTGGTTGTGATAGCATTCAAGAAAAATAGGTAGAATTAACAGAATATTATTTTTAGTTTTCGAACACATATTTAGAGTTATCTATTTGATATTTATTATGACTTTAGTGATTGAAATGATAACCCATTAAGATCAGTAAGTAAAACTATACATGGACTCCACTTTAATGATCACTTTGATATTTAACCCCTAGTAAAATTCAAGAGAAACAAACAAGAAGTCAAATGTGCATAGATATTGGTGCGCCACACATTAAGATTTAAGCACATCTGAAACCACTCCATCCTCCACCAGACCAAACTACTCTACCACTCTAATCTAGTCTGAAAAAAACAATGGCAGACTACGAAACAATGACGACACACTCCCGCACCCACCAACCCATCTCCAAAGACTCGCTTGTCCAAGCCATCAACACAATAATCCAACTCCACTTCGAGAAAACCTTGGAAAAAAAACACTCGGTAGATCTCCAAAAGAAACACCTCCACTCCCACTTCCAGCTCTTCTTTATCTTCCTCTCCTTAATCTTTGCTGCCTTAGTACAATCCACACGCCTG
The DNA here is from genome assembly GCA_037693485.1 of Kitagawia praeruptora. Taxonomy (NCBI): domain Eukaryota; kingdom Viridiplantae; phylum Streptophyta; class Magnoliopsida; order Apiales; family Apiaceae; genus Kitagawia; species Kitagawia praeruptora. The sequence goes on from CM075350.1 coordinate 77,043,833, forward strand.
CATTGTCGCCATGTCTGGATCCCCATTGCTTTAATCTCCTTGTCTCATCTTATTTTTTATGTTGCTGTTGCGCAGACACTGAGGTGCATTAATGGCTTCAAGTATCAGCGGAGATGTCATAAGTTGACTTTAGGCCTTGCCACCGAAAGGTTAAGGCAACTTAAAATGCGAGGCGACGGAAACGAGGATGTTGCCGGGGACGACTTGGAGATACATTATCAGGAGCCGCCTGAGAGTTATTTTGGCAAGTTTAAGAGGAATTGGGCTTTGTATTTTGGGTTTTTGATCTTGATTTATGCTTTTATGGTTTCTTCTTCTGTTGTCATTCTTTGTTTTTGAATGTTATTGGATTCCAGATTTAGTTCCTCTGCTTTTTTTTTTTTAGTTAGTTTATTTGTTGGCTTATCTATTTACCCATCTTTGTTGTATTGTACTCCCTTTGTCCCATCTATTTCTTTACACTTTCCTTTTTGGGATGTCCCAACCAATTCTTTATATTTCCTAAAATAGTAACTTTTAACAATAAAATACTCCCTCTGTCCCAACCAATTCTTTACACTTTCCTTTTTGGGACGTCCCAACCAATTCTTTACGTTTCCTAAAATAGTAAGTTTTAACACTATTACACCCACTACTTCACTTATTTTAACAATACTTTACACTATTACACCCACTACTTCACTTATTTTAACAATAAAATCACTATTACACTCACTACTTCACTTATTTTAATAATAAAATCACTATTACACCCACTACTTCATTTATTTTAACAATATTACACCCACTATTCTTGGTCTCCGTGCCCAAACCAAATGTAAACAAATGGCCGGGACGGAGGGAGTACATTATTACATCTACTACTTCACTCCACTTTTTCAACACTTTACATTATTACACCCACTAACTCACTTATTTTAACAATAAAATCACTATTACACCCACTAACTTACTTATTTTAACAATATTACATTTACTATCTTGGTTTCCGTGCAAAAAACAAATGTAAACAACTCGTTGGGACGGAGGGAGTAGTAATTTTGTTCTTTGTTTGATACACACCAAATTGGTGTCACCAATGTCCATTGACACCCTTTTCTACACCTTTTGCGTGTCATCCTAAATCACATATTTGGTTTGGAAATTGAAACTAATCGGTTTGTGAATCGAATTTAATAGGTGGAGGTGGAGCTACCATTTCTACATCTTTTGTTTTTAGTCAGAGTCAGATAGACATCTTGTTATCATCAAGTTTAAATCTGCTTAAAATTTTAGTAGATATTGCCAATTCTTTTTTTTTTTTTTTTTTTTTTTATGTTAATAAGATATTACCATTTTCTTACTTTACAAGATCAATAAAGTAATAAAATAAACATATCTGCAATATTCTAGTACATGATTCCAAATTGTGATCAATCCAGTGTCTTTACGAAAAGTGTTCATGTATTAGCCTGGCTTTGCAACTCCGTTTGGTTTACTTCAAGTCCTTGACCGAGTAATATCCAATTCTTGAAGAAATGCATGAGAATACTACGGTGACACCAAAACTGCTTTGCTTTTGTATAACTCTGCAGTGTTTGTATTTCTTTATTGATTACTGAAGTATAGACTAATAATAATATGACACTTTTCTCCTACTTAGCAGTACATAATGAACCATTTCAAGTAAGTTTTAATATCATCTGGTAAGCTCTGGCTCTAAAATTCTAAGATGAATTTTTCCCGTTGCCTTGTTTTGCTCTTCGTACAGCAAACTGTGGCTGTTAAAATCCAACCATTGGATTTACCTCTCTACCACTAGATGAGTCGCATTTCGAAATCCAATGGCCTTCAAAGTTCCAGTATATCAAAGATACAGCTATGTATATGTTGATGGAATTCATAAGATGTGGGTGTAGAAAACTGATAAACCCCACTACTCCCCTGATAGCCAGACTCATCAAGGTGAGATTAATAATCTTTAAGATTACACCATACATTGTTTAAACAACCACCTTAATCACTATTTTGAAAGCAAATTCGTTTATATTTTAGACACCAAACTACTGAATGATTATTATGTAAGGCCTAATTGTTTCTACAAGTAGCACTACTTCAGTATTTCATTTTCTTCTGGACTTTGGCAATTATCATGCAAATATTTGGTGGGAGCCCCAGTGCAACAACACTGATGCTGAGAACATACACAGGCTCACTTGATGTGTTCACGCTTCCAAGATAAGTCCACATGTATATCAAATACTTTTAATTATTCAAAATTACTCTTCTTAATACTAGTGAACCAGGCCTTGCCAGGTAAACTTGTGATCATAAACAACCAAACTACTAGGTTAACACCCAACTAGCAAACTGCTTGCGAGTAAAATGAAAAATGTGCTCCATAGACAAAATAAACAACTTCATAAACGTAATACGAAACATTTTTCAAATTAATTTAACTCTTTACCCAGCTCTAGCTACTGTTTAGCGAATCAAATACAACAACTACAAATATTTGGCTCTATTCGTTTACCAGGTAGATAGATGGTTCCATAAATGGTGCGGTGCATACCCCTAACCTACACCAATGTCTTCAGAACTATGTTTGAACTTTTTGCAACTAAGTACATTTGGAGCTTTGATCCTGTGCATCAACTATCAAGGAAACCCATGAGTAGGGCTGTCAAAAAAATCCGGATATCCGAATATTCGTCCGAAATATCCGAATTCGTATCCGAAAAATTAGGATATTATCCGTATCCGAAAAATTAGGATATTATCCGTTTCCAAATCCGACATATCCGTATCCGAAAAATTAGGATATTATATTAATATAATATATTAATATATTATATTATATTAATATAAAATATAAATATATTATATATTATATATCATATATCATATATTAATATATTATATTAATATATTAATATATTATATTAATATATTAATATATTAATATATTATATAGAATACATTATATATCATATTATATAATGTATTAATATATATTATATATTAATATGATATATGATATATGATATATAATATATTAATATATAATATATTAATATGATATATATTATATATTATATTAATATATTATTATATTAATATATTAATATATTATTATATTAATATATTAATATATTATATTAGTATATTATTATATTAATATATTAATATATTATATTAATATATTGTATTAATATATCATATATCATATTAATATATTAATATATTATATTAATAAACTATAAATATGATATATATCATCATTTATATATTGCTGTAAAAAATATCCGAAATATCCGAATATCCGTCCGAAATATCCGTATTCGTATTCGAAAAAATTAGGATATTATCCGTATCCGAAAAAAATTGCCCGTATCCGTATCCGAAATATCTGTTTGACAGCCCTACCCATGAGTTTCAATGAAAACAAGCTGGACCTGTAAATTTCAAACCGGCAAGCTAGAGTAGGGGGGTGTGTTTGTTTAATCTCACGAGGGCAGCAATCTAGTTTATAACCAAAAGCAATATATAACTTAAAACAGAGTTACATAAAACTTCTATGAGTTAGGACATGCTTACTTTCATCTTAGTTTAAGTTCGTGCCACAAGATCATATTTTCCGTAATCTAATGGTAAGTTTTTTTCCATTAATTATCGAAAACTTATAACTTACATATTATGAGTTAACAAATAAAAAGCATCATCTGTATTTTTTTTAATTTTTTTTTGTATAGTGTCTTGGTACATCCAAGTTGAAACTGAAAGAAAGGAAATATATTAAGAAAATAACAGGACAAAGAGTTAGTCTGCCCATATTTACCTTAATGTTTCAACTAGGGAGATCGCGGTGCGGGCGATGCGGTTTTTTCCCAAAATTGCGGATCAACCCGCACATGCGATTTGGTCAAATTTTCAAACCGCAACCGCACCGCGAAATTTTAAAATCGCATAAACCACACCGCGAAAATGTGGCGCGGTGTGGTGCAGTTTATTGTGGTTTACACTATAGATAAAAATAATTTTAAATTTAAAATATTAATTTTCATGAATGTGAAACTAATTTTTAAAGTTCTTACTCAACCACATTTATTAATTTGTATGCAGACCGTGTCTATATACTTAACGAAATATAAACATTGTAGTATGAAATATTGTGATACTCTACTAAATAGATAAAGAATAAAGATGGGCTAGCGTATTATAATTGATCTCATAAGCCTCTAAAATAAACTATTACTAGGCAGTAGGTACTAACGAACCAAATAGCTTGCAAACTATCCCTTAAATCATTAACAAAATACTAACATAATATATATATAATATTAAATATTACGGTACGGTTTTAACCGCATTTCATAAAACTAAAACCGCAACCCGCACCGCACCGCACCGCACCGCGCGGTTTATCAAAATTTGAAACCGCAACCGCACAACAGAAAATAAAAAGCATCATCTGTAATTATCGAAAACTTATAACTTACATATTATGAATTAACAAATAAAAAGCATCATCTGTAATTTTTATTTTTTTTGTATAGTGTCTTGGTACATCCAAGTTGAAACTGAAAGAAAGGAAATATATTAAGAAAATAACAGGACAAAGAGTTAGTCGGCCCATATTTACCTTAATGTTTCAACTGATGAGCAAGATGTTTCTGCAATATTCTTAACTAGCTTTATAGCCCGTGCGAGGCACGGGCATCTCTAGATGCATTTCAATTGTTGCGGGCAAGTGAAAACAATATTTATTTTGTTAGACATTATATTTGTAGTTGTTCCAAGAAGCTTTTTAACATAAGTTAAGAAATTATGGTTACAAGAAAACAGAGGTGATAAAGAATGTAATATCGCTTCACATTCTATTGATTCATAAATATCTGAAATTGCTAAATCAATGATTTATACGAGTGCTTTTCTACCCATTGCATCTTCTTAAGTCTTCTTGTTTTTTAATGCCTCACCACAATAGCTTCTCCCTTTCCCTCATGAAAGATCAACAAATACGGCTTCAAAACCAATTTGGCTATGATATGCATGTTCACGACGACGAATCCAAGAACCTGTGCTGCTTCTCCATTAAATCATGACAGAACACAAGGCACAAGGTATAATACTGCCTCAAAGCCTTCATCTACAAATAAGCACACAAATTGTGTAAATGGATTTATATTGAAATTTGCAATTAAATGTATACTCTACCTCATCTTTAAGAGTCACATAACGTAATTATAGAAAACCTCTTAACGAAAACAAAAACTTAGCCAATATCATAAGTGTGTGTCATTTGATTTTGGAGCTCCTTAACTTATTCAACATATAGAAACTAAAACCAAAATGTAACACATTATGTTTGTACCATTCAGAACCACTACATCTCAGTAACAAAAACGGTCATAACAATTAAACTACTTAATCAGTCATCATAAAAAATTTTAAGCTCCTTAACTTAACATTATGTTGGCAATTTTTTTATGCTTTACCAGTTCAAAATGCAGACATTACTCTTCCAGTGAAACATTATAGATATTATAAATAGATGTTGCGAGGAGACGAAATCAACCAAAAAAATACGGTTCATGAATATAACTACCTAGGCAACATTGATCCACAATATATGTACAAATTAAAGAGGAAGTGGGAATGAATGAGATAGAAGGCGCATAGAGAGGCAGATCAAATCCAGCCTTATGTAGAGAGCGTTCTTAGTAATGTCCATGTACTATTTTACTCCTTGTTTTCAAGTCTAGAGAAACCACATGCATAAAATTTTAACCTGATATTATTTCCAACACCAAACAGTGCTCATAAAACTCTTTAATCAATCCTGCATCTGTGCTTGTCCTTCCAACGGATAGATGCATACCAACTAAGATCACACACTAAGTTAATCCTATATCCATGTAACTCCAAATTAAGGATACTTAATTCTATTTTTAGATAATACAAAGTTTAATCACCTAATACAAAGCTAGTAGGACCAGTGACTAACCTCAATTTCCTAGCAAAGTTTTAAGCACACTACATCAAGGCAAAGTTTATGACATTTAAATTCCAAAATTAACACACTTACAAAAGAAAGGTAAGCTTTTGCCTAAGTCATTAACATAAATTACATGAACTGTCATTTAGCAAAAAAAAAAAGTACATGACTGTCACAATTAAAGAAGCTATGCGCCTTTTATAAGCTTATATACACGGCAGTGGAAATACCTAACAAAGCAAAAGAACTAAATTAATTTAGCAGATTAAAGGACTTGACCATAGTGCAATGGAGGGTTTGTTAGCATTGGATGGATAATAGATTTATTAATCTTCTTGCATAGGTCTTCTTTAACACCTATAATTACAGTAATTCCTGCAGCTCTTAGGTTTTCCATCCCATTGAAAGGCAAGAAAACTTTTAGTAGCCACGTTATAACAGATAAGAGTAATTCCTGCAGCTCTTAGTTTTTCCACCTGATTGCAAGGCGCAATAAGAAAATTATTTGTGGTCTCGTTATAGTGTACAAGAGCTTGTTGGTTCTTTGATGGTTCTTTGATTCTAAAAAATTATAGTAGTTGTCTGAGTTGATTACAAGCTAAAATTGTCAATAATGATCTTAACTCTTGATTTTGGATGGGATATTTTACTTTAAATTATATAAACCAGGCTAGGATGATAATGCACGAGATGGTCATGAGATTTTAGATAATGCATTGATTATTGTTATTATGTGAATATTAACTGATAATACACATAAGGAGGTTCTAATATTTTTTTAAATGATTAACTATATTCATCTAGGAACAAACACATTTAGTTTCCATCTCCTTGATTAGAAAATAGCTTAAATAGAAACATCTACATTTGGAAGAAAATAAATTGGAAAAATTAAGCCTGAATTTGATATTTTATGATCTAGAGAAGAATTGTGGATATTAAAGATACAAATATTAAATGTACGTAGAGCCTGCAAGATCACTAAACCAACCAATTTTCTGGTGCACAATTTTTAAAAATGACATTGAGTGCATTTCTTATACTAATTTCTAGCATGGCACTTCAAAAACATAATTATGCAAAAAGTACTGGAGTTTTAATCAAAATTGAGGCAATTAGAAAGCTGAAGCAAGTGAAAGATATTGACATTAAGATGCAGGGCGGCACTCTAAAGAGGCCACCTTATATAGGGTCCAAGAGAGAACCACCACAAAAGACGTATAATTATTTTTTTGTATCGAAAATAATTATAAATCTTAATTAAGAAATTAAAAATGAAATTACACAACTTTTCTTTTTGGAAAATCATTAAAAATTAATGAAATAAGTCAAAGTAATTCTACCATAAAATCAAATTTATCCAAAATGATTCTAATGTAAAATCAAATTCAAATCATTTTTTTTTTCAAATTTTATATTTTAAATCCTTTATAAAGTTAATATGTCGTTAGTATTCTACATTAGAATCAAATTTTATGTTTTTAAAAATTTTATATGTAACTTATTGATGAAATTCTCTGATGGAATCAATGGTTCTCCGGGACTCTATATAAGAAGGTTCTAGAATAATAGCCTTAAGATGTATACGCCACTCATAAATAAAGTAAAGTCACCATTTTCCAAAGTCTCAAACCAAGTAGTGTTAATAAATTCAGTTTGAATAAAAGTGTTCAAATGAGACTACATGTTGTATTGTATATGTAAACGAATACATATTTAACATAAACAAATCTAATATACATAACAAACAATTTTCTAAAAGCTTGCAACTATTCAAATTTCAATGTAAATTGTAAAATACCAAGTAAACTATTGGAAAAACTAACAATCATAAAAAGAGTATTAGAATTAGTATAAACCCTAAAATTACCTATCATAGAGAACAACAATATAGCCCAAGCAGCCAAACCTTCCTTAGTTTTCGCATATTGAGAACAACAATAGAGGCCAAGCAGCCCAACCTTCCTTAGTTTTCACATATTGAAGCTGCAGCTTTAATGTTCCGAAATTATAAGAAAATGCAAAAACATGATAAAAACAATTTTAATATTTAATAAAGGTAAACATTGTGAGAATTAGGGGTTAAGAGAAGTATAATGAGTGAAGTTGATGCATGTAAACAATTCTTTAATTGTTAAGAATAAGTGACATTACCTTTATGCGTCCAGAAGTAGTTTGCTCATGAGATGCTAAAAAAATTATATGCACACGACACAACCATCAATCTTCTTTGTTGCCTTTTTAACAGATGCCTTCTTGTGAAGGAACTTACACATATATCATCAGAAGAAACTGCATCAGACCAGGCCACAAACAAAATTAAAATTAAGCATGCCTTGACAACATAAATTTAATAGTGTAAATACATGGTCATGCTATCAAAAGTAGTGGTTTACTTTATAATTGTAACCTTTTTGCTCCCTGAATGTTCTTTTCTCAGCATTTTATCCTCCCACTTGCAGCTCCCTTGCCACATGCCCCTATTATGCTCTAATATTCTTCAATTACTTATCCAAAAATGAAACATAAATTATTAAGCAAAAAAATGTTCAATTGTAAGCAAGGAAGCCTGATAAACCGTTGGAGAAACCTTCCTGCACATGAACCCAAGTAGCAAGGGCTACTTCACCAAGTTTCGTACCAAGATCCCAAAGACAACATTTAACCTGGAAAATAAATTTATCTCTGGAAGAATAGAATCAATAGATACATATATGTTAGCAAAGAAAAAAGTGGTTCTAAACAAAAAATGGTAGACTTGCACGCGCATATTAATCTGTAGAAGGCCTGTAAGATGATTCTCTTTGTGCGAATAGATCTTCAGATTCACCTGGTAAGGGGAAAAGACTGTCTAGAACACCATTTCGCATCTAAGAATGAGGTTTATACACGTTCAACCTTCTGCAATCAAAACCTTGATCTACACTTAGAAGAATGAGTCTTGAGGCTAATGTACTCAAGTAATCAAGCAAAAAAATTGAAATAGCAGAAAGGCCTTTTCTGCTGTGAGACTCCTTATAACCAGAGATTTTTCCAATGGAAGTGATATTGGCATTCCAACATAAAGAAATAATCTTGCAATCTGCAATAAGCAATGAAATGCAATGAAGTAATACTGATCTTAACACCAATATTTTTTGAATGCTATGTTTTAGGATATCTTTCTTTGATGTTCCCGAGGCATCCTTTTATTGTTGGCTAGTGCCAGCAACAGTGCTTGCAACAGGGGCCTGGGTTTCAGATAGCCTGACAACAGTGTAACAGTCATGCCAGGGGGTATTGTAGCTATTTGTCTTGACTTAAAAGTGGCTTTTTTTCCCCACCATTTTATTGAGAACTGGAGGCGCTTCAGGGCCGATCTTATCCTGTTGCATTAGACCGCGGTGGAGTTTTTTTGTTAGTTTTTTCATGTAATATGTTGATGTACAGGTGAACATCAGAATAAGCATACCTGCCCAATTTCTATGATGACCTTCTCTATTGGCACTCCAATGAGCCGTTCCACTTCCTTTTTAAATATAGTAAAAGTTGTCTTTCCCGAGCCATCTTTCGCACACACGTTTACCCTGTAGCTGCATGCGTTGGTGGGTTAGTTACAACTTATGACAGCTATTGCATTCATGTTATTTTAAGGACATAGATTCAGTGGTAGGTACCTCATCTCCTTTTCGTGCTTCTGTCTCTAAAATTTCCTGTGTGTCCTGACTTAAGATCATATATTAGATTCTTAAATAATACAATGAAAATTTATTTGAAGGGTATTAAGATTAAGATGGTATGGTTTGTTTAGCAAGTGAACTAAAAGAAAAAGGAAGTCGATGTCATTTCAAGTAAACCTTACGGCAGGGTGCTTGTTCGGTAATGATCCTCTGTAATGATCTGAGCATCAGAAACGTTGGAAATTGCTCTAAAAAAATGAATTAACTGCTGCTGACCAAAAGTTTCTAAAAAGGTTCGACTAATGGTATCAGCAGAGGGGTCTGCAAAAACAGTCGAATCACTAAACTCAACCTGCAGAACTTTTCCCTGAAGATTTCATTGCATAAGTATAACTCCCTAGGCAAGTAAGAAGCGTTTGAGCAAGCATTTTTGTGATTTATAGTCAAACACAAATCATCAAGCCAGATGTAAACAAAAATCACAAAGAACTTGAACCTTAAGATTGTAAGCTTGAAATGCAACAAACATCTGTTATATAATAAGAAACATGTCTTTATATAACAGATGTTACATCATTGAAGAAAAACTTATCAGTCCAGAACAAGATAGCCGCGGTTGAAATATGATCTAATTTCATATCCATATGATTAGAAAAAAGTAAGATCTAATTATAACCAATAATAACACACATACACAATTTCGTGCATTATAATGTGAAACCGAATTTTGGTTAAATGCTTAAAAAAACTTGCCATTCCAAAAAATAGTCTAGAAGCGAATAAGGCCACAGCTTATCACAACATCATTTTAGAAGTATAACTACTAATTCTTATGTGTCAAATTTTGAACCATAAACATTTTGTGGGCTAATTTCTCAACATACATAGGTTAGAGAATCCCTAAAAACTCAAGGAACAACTTGCCATATATCAATCAAGAGTTTAATTGTATCTGTAGAAATTTACCAAATTAATAATTATATAGACGCACGAGAATGGGGAAGGGTTAAATACCTGGTTATTTCCATTGTGGTTAATATCCTAGTGCCACCACAGAGAGGAGGGTCACCGGGAGTAAAAGCGGTGATAGTGATGTAATTCTATGCCATGCTCAAAATGAAAGGAGCGACAAATTTAATTGTGAAAATAGAGTAATCGCTGTACCTGCTTCGATCCAGATGGTGAAGCCAACACCACACCTTCAATTTTAAAAAAATAAAAGAAATTAAACAGCCTAATGATAGTTACCACCACTAATTGGAACGGAGAAAGTTTGTCTAGATGGGCGGTAGTCCGTGGGTAAGTTGAAAAGCTGAGAAAGAAAGAAGCAGAAGCGTTTGAGAGGGAGGAAAAGCACCAAGCACATCGAACAATTCCATACATAATATGTGGGGTAAAAATGTCATTTCAACCGAATAAAATCATTCAACAAACGTGCATGTTGCCGTATTAGATATAGAATAGATTATATGATCAATCAATTGTCTTTACGAAAATGATCAATCTATTATGGTGACAACACAACTGCTCTGCTATTGCAATATTCATATTATATGAATTTTCAAGTACTTGTATCCTTTGGCCTTGTTTTGCTCTTTGTAGAGCACATAGTGGCTGTTGATCCAACTGCTGGATTTACCTCTCTACCACTAGACGAGTCGAATTTTGACATCCAAAGGCCTTACAATGTTCCGGTACATCAACGATACAGCTATGTTGACGGAGCTCACAAGATGTGGGTGTACAAAACTGATAAACCTCATTCCCCTGACAGCCACACTAATCCACGTACAGAAATCCTCAACAAATAAAAACGCCTATTCGAAGGACACGGATATCACTACAAGAAATCCCGGTATTGGCGACGGAAAATTCCGTTGGCAATGGCTGATTTCCGTAGTTAAATCGATTGGCGACGGAAATTGGCGACGGAAATGTCTGTCGCAATAAACGCCGTAGGGAAGGCCTTAACGACGGAATTTAAATACCGTTGCGAATATAGCAACGGCTTTGCAACGACCTGATAATGGAATCTTGTTGGGATTGACCCCACTCATACAACTCCATAGCGACGGAATTCCGTTGTTAGTTAAATTCCGTTGCTAAAATGGCAACGGAAGTGTAACAAAATGATAATGGAATCAGGTTGGAGTGACCACACTCACGCAACGGATTTCCGTTGTTAAATTGGCAACGGATTTCCGTTGTTAAATTGGCAACGGATTTCCGTTGTTAAATGCCAACAGATTTGTAACGGATTTTTCTTTACAGATTTATTTCGTCTTAATTCCGTTGGTAATTAGCAACGGTTCAGCAATGCAATCACACACATTCCACATTTTAAAAACTGTTTTAACAACGGAATTCCGTTGGTAATTAGCAACAATTCGGCAATGCAATCGCACATTTTCTGTATATGTTTGTTCTCAAATTTAATCTAAAGTAATGACAAAATAGAAGTACACCAAAAATAAAACAAGTAATTTTAACTTCAACACTTTTGCCAAAAATTTGGCTTAAGGTTACACATTAGAAAATAGCAAAAGGGGTACAAACCAAGTTCTTGATACATGCTAAAATTCTAGCTTCATAGTTTACACAACAAAGAACAATAAAAAAAGTGCAAACTATGTTCTTCTTACAAGCATAGTTAAAACATGATGGTTACATCCAGAGGTACTCCAGGTCACCAGCAATGAAGCACACTTCTAATTCTGGGTATCAAGCACTCGTGCTAAAAGGCTCTCCATCTCCCTCATTCGCTGCTTCATTTCATCCATCTCTTTAAGCTGTTCTTTCACATCTTTGAGCTCGGTCTGTAGACTATGATAATCTTGATTGTTGGTGAGCGCGCTACTAAATTTAGTAATGTTGCTGCTACTTGGTCCATAAAATATATTTTGTGTTGAACCAATGCCATATATCCTATTCCTCTTATTGCGACCACCAACTACATCATAATATAATTTATTTTCATCAACTGGTTGAGGTACTGATGATCCATCAACAGCTTGAGAGCGCTCAGCGCGGAGAGCTTTAATTGTTTCCTGTGTAGAATAAATTAACTCAAACATAAGAGGTAGATATCAATTATATATAACAGCTCTAAGTATAACAGCTCACTTGATCCTGAACATAACAAAGAAACTAATATCTAAGCGAATTAGTGTAAATTAATTATAGCAGCATATACTATAATTGATTCTCAGAGTGGAGCTAAATAGATCAATAGACTGAACATTCAAACTGGACGTGCATAACAATCATAGCAACTTTAAAGTACGTATATATGCATACAATTCAAATTGTTGTTATTTTATCAGCATATATCTGAAAAAATATTCCTGAAAGTGAACAAGTTGAACATGTCAAATTGGATACGCATAACAGGGGATTTAATCTGGTGAAGAGTTAATCAGGGGATTTAATCTTCTAAAAGTCTGTATCGATGAACAATATTGGTTCCTTTGTATATAATGCATTATGTATGTTACTGTGATCATGCAGACAATGAGACTATTGTGTAGTATAACATACATATACATGTATAATGCCAAACTAATAACAACATTACTTATGGCAAAAACAAAACAAAGAAACTAACTTATTATGCATAAGATAGATCAGTAGCAGACCATTCTTTACACCTAGCTATTTATGATCAGTAGAAAATTAAATAATTTAATAGGCATGAATGAAGCAGACCATTTTTAGCAGCTATCAGGCTAAGTATTGTATTGGACGACAAATCATAATTAAATTTAAATGACAAAGTGTTGTATACTTACAGCTATTTTTGCATCTTTCGGATTAATAAATGTTACTCTATCGTGCTTCTTTGTGTGCAAATACTGAAACATCTCAACTGCGTCAGGATCTCTTTGCCAATCTCCCGCCTTCATAAAATATCACAACCAATTAAAATATGAATTACAATTATTTAACCATTAATGTTATAATCTGCATAATAATGCATGTATTAGTTACCAAACGAGCTGCAATTATTCGGCTAGAAGCTGAACCACCAGTGTGTGTCGGAGGGTAGCTCTCCTGATCAGCTCCACCCTTACGATTCTCCCTTTTTCTTTTAGATTTTGCTTGACAATTTGGGGTTTTCCAGTCCTCAATCCAACTCAGCCATACATCCTTTCCAATCCTATTGTCCAACTCAGAAGTTTTTTCCCACTGCGCACGAGCTCTACTACGCAAATCTTTATAGCGGATTGCAGCATTTTTCATAAATCCTTCATACATTATGTTGTCCGGTTGTGTCCATACAAACCATTTCTACAAAAATGAAAAATATTACAATGCAAAATGATAACACCCTATATAGAAAAGGAAAACATAAATTTTTTGAACAATAATGGCAAGATATCTTCAGTATTATCTATCAAGATATTTTCTTGATATATCAGAATTATTTGTTGTAGATATAATGAACCATAATTTCAGAATTATTTGTGCCTCGTAGGGAAGATGTACCAAAAGATGTTCCATTGAATCAAATAATCCAGGTGGAAATATACGCTCTAACTTGCAAAGTATGACTGGAATCTGTTCTTCAAGTCTACGCATTTCACTGACCTTTAAAGTAGCAGAAGTGAGGTCTTTGAAAAAAAGGCTCAATTCGGTCAAACATTCCCAAACACTAGTAGGCAGCAATTCTCGAAAAGCAATAGGGATAAGTCTTTGCATGAACACATGACAATCATGACTTTTCATTCCAAATAACTTGTATTTTTTCATGTCGATGCAACGAGCCATGTTTGACACATATCCATCTGGAAATTTCAGATCCTTTAACCAATGACATACTATTTCTTTACCTTTCTTGTCTAAACTATAGCATGCTTTTGGATACTTTCGTGTTGATTCATCAAATGCTAACTCTGGTCTTCGACAAATGGATGCAATATCGGCTCTTGCTTTCGCATTATCTTTGGTTTTACCTTCGATGGCCATGATGGTGTTGAAAATATTTTCAAACACATTCTTTTCAATATGCATAACATCAAGATTATGTCTAATAGATAATGTCCTCCAATATGGCAAATCCCAGAAGATACTTCGTTTTTTCCATCCACATTTATAAGTCTTGATGATTTTAGCATTGTGTTCCTCACTTCCAACTTCAGTAATTTTCATCAACCCAAGTGACTCAATCTCCTGCAATACATCTTCACCTGTTCGTATAGGTGGGGCTGTTTCTGACACTGTCTTTCCCTTTGTAAACCAATTTTTATTCTTTCGAAAGGGATGATTAGAAGGTAGAAACTTTCGGTGATTATCAAACCATGTTGGCTTTCCACCATGCGAAAGATTATAAGCATCATGATCGTGAGCACAATGTGGACAAGCTAAATGACCAGCAGTTGTCCATCCAGATAACATCGACATGGCAGGAAAGTCACTAACAGTCCACATCAATGCAGCTCTCATTTGAAAATTTTGTTTCAAAGAAATATCCCATGTCTCAACTCCAACTTCCCACAACATTTTTAACTCAGCAATTAACGGTTGGAGATAAACATCTATCTTCTGCTTTGGATTTTTTGGACCAGGCACAAGTACAGACAAAAACATGTATGGTTCTTTCAAACACATCCAGGGTGGCAAATTATACGGGGTCACTATGACTGGCCAAGATGAATATTGACTACCTGATTGACCAAATGGTTGAAATCCATCAGCAGAAAGCCCGAGCCTAACATTTCTTGTCTCTACAGAAAATGATGGGTGTGCTCTATCAAATTGTCGCCACTCTTCTGAATCTGAACAATGTCGCATCACATCTTCTTCTTGATAATGTTCGGCATGCCATCTCATATGGCTCGCGGTGGCAGGTGATGCATATAATCTCTGTAATCTTGGGGCTATTGGAAAGTATATCATCCTTTTAACAGGCACTTTATTTTTCTCTCGGGTGGATCTATTAACTCTAGTTTTGTACCTAGGTTGCTCACAAAATTTACATAACTCCATATGCTCATCTTTACCCCAATATATCATGCATCCATTAACACAACAATCAATTTTCACTGAAGGAAGACCCAATCCTTCCATATGTTTCTTTGTATCATAGAAACTACCAAAAAAATTATTGTCTTCAGGCAAGATACTTTTGATGAATTGTGATGTCTGATCATAAGCTGCTTCTGACCAATGATGATCAGATTTTAAACTCAGCATTCGAGCCATGGCAGACAACTGAGAAGTGTCACAATGATCGTACAACTCCCGCTCCGAAGAATGTAATATATCATACAACTTCTGTGATTTTTGATTCGGCATCTCTTCTGAATGTGGATTAAAGTTTGGACCGGCACCATCCATCACCATATTATACATTTGGTTATTCTCATCTCTTTCCCGAAAAGTATTAGAATAACTACTTGAGGATTGCCCGACACTTTCTCTTGCAATATATGGCTCACCATGTCGATTCCACACATAATAATCATTAACAAATCCTTTTTTCAACAAATGTAATTTTACCGTTTTCGCATCCCAAAATCTCCCATGTTTGCATTTACTACAAGGACATTGTATGTTTGTCCCATTCATAGAAGATTCTTGAGATATGGCATGTTTTATAAATTCATCTAATCCAACAACAAAAGCATGATTAAGAGACCCTCCACTATCCAATCTTTGATACATCCAAGATCTGTTATTATCCATATTTATATTTTCAACAATCTACAAAAGATATAATATTATCAAAATAAATTAGAATTATCACAAATAAGATACAAACAATCTTTATAAATAAGCTAACTTCACTAACATTACAAATATGTGAGATTACTTTTGCAACAATGTCTACACAATGAAAAATGCTTACAAATAAATTAACAAGGTAAAATTTCATTATTAAACATGATTAGCACTTCAAAAATGAAATTATAAAACAATAAAAGTGAACTAACCTTAAAATGTGGAAGAAGGTTTTGTGTTATTTGGTGGAATAATAGGAAATATTTAGGTAGAATTTGATGTAGGAGAGAAAAGAAAAAATGAAAGAAGATAAGAGATGTGTGAAAGAAAAAATGGGAGAAGGGCTACTGACTTAAATTACATGTTTGCAATTACCAACGAATTAGCGACGGAAATCAGAAACGACCGATCTACATTAGCTTCGGCGTAGCAACGGAAATTAAAAAGTTTGACTTTTTAGCAACAGAATACCGTTGCTAATTCGTCGCAATATTCCGTTGCAAAACCGTCAGTAAGGGACCGTTGCTATTCCGTCAAAAACTTCCCCGTTGCCATGTCGTTGCTAATAGTGTCGGTTGCTAATCTGTTGCAATATTTATTCCATCGCAAATTCGTCGCACGTCAATCAGGGGATAATGTGACATTTTCTTTAGCTACGGAATCATTCCGTCGCTATAACCCGTCACTATATCCGTTGTTAAACCGTTGGTATATTCTTGACAGAATGTTTTCCGTAGCAATTGTGTTAGAATAATAGGGAGGGATGTTTTCGCGCCTTCTTTGGCGACGGAAATAATGCATGTATTAGTTACCAAACGAGCTGCAATTATTCGGCTAGAAGCTGAACCACCAGTGTGTGTCGGAGGGTAGCTCTCCTGATCAGCTCCACCCTTACGATTCTCCCTTTTTCTTTTAGATTTTGCTTGACAATTTGGGGTTTTCCAGTCCTCAATCCAACTCAGCCATACATCCTTTCCAATCCTATTGTCCAACTCAGAAGTTTTTTCCCACTGCGCACGAGCTCTACTACGCAAATCTTTATAGCGGATTGCAGCATTTTTCATAAATCCTTCATACATTATGTTGTCCGGTTGTGTCCATACAAACCATTTCTACAAAAATGAAAAATATTACAATGCAAAATGATAACACCCTATATAGAAAAGGAAAACATAAATTTTTTGAACAATAATGGCAAGATATCTTCAGTATTATCTATCAAGATATTTTCTTGATATATCAGAATTATTTGTTGTAGATATAATGAACCATAATTTCAGAATTATTTGTGCCTCGTAGGGAAGATGTACCAAAAGATGTTCCATTGAATCAAATAATCCAGGTGGAAATATACGCTCTAACTTGCAAAGTATGACTGGAATCTGTTCTTCAAGTCTACGCATTTCACTGACCTTTAAAGTAGCAGAAGTGAGGTCTTTGAAAAAAAGGCTCAATTCGGTCAAACATTCCCAAACACTAGTAGGCAGCAATTCTCGAAAAGCAATAGGGATAAGTCTTTGCATGAACACATGACAATCATGACTTTTCATTCCAAATAACTTGTATTTTTTCATGTCGATGCAACGAGCCATGTTTGACACATATCCATCTGGAAATTTCAGATCCTTTAACCAATGACATACTATTTCTTTACCTTTCTTGTCTAAACTATAGCATGCTTTTGGATACTTTCGTGTTGATTCATCAAATGCTAACTCTGGTCTTCGACAAATGGATGCAATATCGGCTCTTGCTTTCGCATTATCTTTGGTTTTACCTTCGATGGCCATGATGGTGTTGAAAATATTTTCAAACACATTCTTTTCAATATGCATAACATCAAGATTATGTCTAATAGATAATGTCCTCCAATATGGCAAATCCCAGAAGATACTTCGTTTTTTCCATCCACATTTATAAGTCTTGATGATTTTAGCATTGTGTTCCTCACTTCCAACTTCAGTAATTTTCATCAACCCAAGTGACTCAATCTCCTGCAATACATCTTCACCTGTTCGTATAGGTGGGGCTGTTTCTGACACTGTCTTTCCCTTTGTAAACCAATTTTTATTCTTTCGAAAGGGATGATTAGAAGGTAGAAACTTTCGGTGATTATCAAACCATGTTGGCTTTCCACCATGCGAAAGATTATAAGCATCATGATCGTGAGCACAATGTGGACAAGCTAAATGACCAGCAGTTGTCCATCCAGATAACATCGACATGGCAGGAAAGTCACTAACAGTCCACATCAATGCAGCTCTCATTTGAAAATTTTGTTTCAAAGAAATATCCCATGTCTCAACTCCAACTTCCCACAACATTTTTAACTCAGCAATTAACGGTTGGAGATAAACATCTATCTTCTGCTTTGGATTTTTTGGACCAGGCACAAGTACAGACAAAAACATGTATGGTTCTTTCAAACACATCCAGGGTGGCAAATTATACGGGGTCACTATGACTGGCCAAGATGAATATTGACTACCTGATTGACCAAATGGTTGAAATCCATCAGCAGAAAGCCCGAGCCTAACATTTCTTGTCTCTACAGAAAATGATGGGTGTGCTCTATCAAATTGTCGCCACTCTTCTGAATCTGAACAATGTCGCATCACATCTTCTTCTTGATAATGTTCGGCATGCCATCTCATATGGCTCGCGGTGGCAGGTGATGCATATAATCTCTGTAATCTTGGGGCTATTGGAAAGTATATCATCCTTTTAACAGGCACTTTATTTTTCTCTCGGGTGGATCTATTAACTCTAGTTTTGTACCTAGGTTGCTCACAAAATTTACATAACTCCATATGCTCATCTTTACCCCAATATATCATGCATCCATTAACACAACAATCAATTTTCACTGAAGGAAGACCCAATCCTTCCATATGTTTCTTTGTATCATAGAAACTACCAAAAAAATTATTGTCTTCAGGCAAGATACTTTTGATGAATTGTGATGTCTGATCATAAGCTGCTTCTGACCAATGATGATCAGATTTTAAACTCAGCATTCGAGCCATGGCAGACAACTGAGAAGTGTCACAATGATCGTACAACTCCCGCTCCGAAGAATGTAATATATCATACAACTTCTGTGATTTTTGATTCGGCATCTCTTCTGAATGTGGATTAAAGTTTGGACCGGCACCATCCATCACCATATTATACATTTGGTTATTCTCATCTCTTTCCCGAAAAGTATTAGAATAACTACTTGAGGATTGCCCGACACTTTCTCTTGCAATATATGGCTCACCATGTCGATTCCACACATAATAATCATTAACAAATCCTTTTTTCAACAAATGTAATTTTACCGTTTTCGCATCCCAAAATCTCCCATGTTTGCATTTACTACAAGGACATTGTATGTTTGTCCCATTCATAGAAGATTCTTGAGATATGGCATGTTTTATAAATTCATCTAATCCAACAACAAAAGCATGATTAAGAGACCCTCCACTATCCAATCTTTGATACATCCAAGATCTGTTATTATCCATATTTATATTTTCAACAATCTACAAAAGATATAATATTATCAAAATAAATTAGAATTATCACAAATAAGATACAAACAATCTTTATAAATAAGCTAACTTCACTAACATTACAAATATGTGAGATTACTTTTGCAACAATGTCTACACAATGAAAAATGCTTACAAATAAATTAACAAGGTAAAATTTCATTATTAAACATGATTAGCACTTCAAAAATGAAATTATAAAACAATAAAAGTGAACTAACCTTAAAATGTGGAAGAAGGTTTTGTGTTATTTGGTGGAAT
Source organism: Kitagawia praeruptora (assembly GCA_037693485.1). NCBI lineage: Eukaryota > Viridiplantae > Streptophyta > Magnoliopsida > Apiales > Apiaceae > Kitagawia > Kitagawia praeruptora. Next base: position 77,063,986 of record CM075350.1, read on the forward strand.
AATAGGAAATATTTAGGTAGAATTTGATGTAGGAGAGAAAAGAAAAAATGAAAGAAGATAAGAGATGTGTGAAAGAAAAAATGGGAGAAGGGCTACTGACTTAAATTACATGTTTGCAATTACCAACGAATTAGCGACGGAAATCAGAAACGACCGATCTACATTAGCTTCGGCGTAGCAACGGAAATTAAAAAGTTTGACTTTTTAGCAACAGAATACCGTTGCTAATTCGTCGCAATATTCCGTTGCAAAACCGTCAGTAAGGGACCGTTGCTATTCCGTCAAAAACTTCCCCGTTGCCATGTCGTTGCTAATAGTGTCGGTTGCTAATCTGTTGCAATATTTATTCCATCGCAAATTCGTCGCACGTCAATCAGGGGATAATGTGACATTTTCTTTAGCTACGGAATCATTCCGTCGCTATAACCCGTCACTATATCCGTTGTTAAACCGTTGGTATATTCTTGACAGAATGTTTTCCGTAGCAATTGTGTTAGAATAATAGGGAGGGATGTTTTCGCGCCTTCTTTGGCGACGGAAATAATGCATGTATTAGTTACCAAACGAGCTGCAATTATTCGGCTAGAAGCTGAACCACCAGTGTGTGTCGGAGGGTAGCTCTCCTGATCAGCTCCACCCTTACGATTCTCCCTTTTTCTTTTAGATTTTGCTTGACAATTTGGGGTTTTCCAGTCCTCAATCCAACTCAGCCATACATCCTTTCCAATCCTATTGTCCAACTCAGAAGTTTTTTCCCACTGCGCACGAGCTCTACTACGCAAATCTTTATAGCGGATTGCAGCATTTTTCATAAATCCTTCATACATTATGTTGTCCGGTTGTGTCCATACAAACCATTTCTACAAAAATGAAAAATATTACAATGCAAAATGATAACACCCTATATAGAAAAGGAAAACATAAATTTTTTGAACAATAATGGCAAGATATCTTCAGTATTATCTATCAAGATATTTTCTTGATATATCAGAATTATTTGTTGTAGATATAATGAACCATAATTTCAGAATTATTTGTGCCTCGTAGGGAAGATGTACCAAAAGATGTTCCATTGAATCAAATAATCCAGGTGGAAATATACGCTCTAACTTGCAAAGTATGACTGGAATCTGTTCTTCAAGTCTACGCATTTCACTGACCTTTAAAGTAGCAGAAGTGAGGTCTTTGAAAAAAAGGCTCAATTCGGTCAAACATTCCCAAACACTAGTAGGCAGCAATTCTCGAAAAGCAATAGGGATAAGTCTTTGCATGAACACATGACAATCATGACTTTTCATTCCAAATAACTTGTATTTTTTCATGTCGATGCAACGAGCCATGTTTGACACATATCCATCTGGAAATTTCAGATCCTTTAACCAATGACATACTATTTCTTTACCTTTCTTGTCTAAACTATAGCATGCTTTTGGATACTTTCGTGTTGATTCATCAAATGCTAACTCTGGTCTTCGACAAATGGATGCAATATCGGCTCTTGCTTTCGCATTATCTTTGGTTTTACCTTCGATGGCCATGATGGTGTTGAAAATATTTTCAAACACATTCTTTTCAATATGCATAACATCAAGATTATGTCTAATAGATAATGTCCTCCAATATGGCAAATCCCAGAAGATACTTCGTTTTTTCCATCCACATTTATAAGTCTTGATGATTTTAGCATTGTGTTCCTCACTTCCAACTTCAGTAATTTTCATCAACCCAAGTGACTCAATCTCCTGCAATACATCTTCACCTGTTCGTATAGGTGGGGCTGTTTCTGACACTGTCTTTCCCTTTGTAAACCAATTTTTATTCTTTCGAAAGGGATGATTAGAAGGTAGAAACTTTCGGTGATTATCAAACCATGTTGGCTTTCCACCATGCGAAAGATTATAAGCATCATGATCGTGAGCACAATGTGGACAAGCTAAATGACCAGCAGTTGTCCATCCAGATAACATCGACATGGCAGGAAAGTCACTAACAGTCCACATCAATGCAGCTCTCATTTGAAAATTTTGTTTCAAAGAAATATCCCATGTCTCAACTCCAACTTCCCACAACATTTTTAACTCAGCAATTAACGGTTGGAGATAAACATCTATCTTCTGCTTTGGATTTTTTGGACCAGGCACAAGTACAGACAAAAACATGTATGGTTCTTTCAAACACATCCAGGGTGGCAAATTATACGGGGTCACTATGACTGGCCAAGATGAATATTGACTACCTGATTGACCAAATGGTTGAAATCCATCAGCAGAAAGCCCGAGCCTAACATTTCTTGTCTCTACAGAAAATGATGGGTGTGCTCTATCAAATTGTCGCCACTCTTCTGAATCTGAACAATGTCGCATCACATCTTCTTCTTGATAATGTTCGGCATGCCATCTCATATGGCTCGCGGTGGCAGGTGATGCATATAATCTCTGTAATCTTGGGGCTATTGGAAAGTATATCATCCTTTTAACAGGCACTTTATTTTTCTCTCGGGTGGATCTATTAACTCTAGTTTTGTACCTAGGTTGCTCACAAAATTTACATAACTCCATATGCTCATCTTTACCCCAATATATCATGCATCCATTAACACAACAATCAATTTTCACTGAAGGAAGACCCAATCCTTCCATATGTTTCTTTGTATCATAGAAACTACCAAAAAAATTATTGTCTTCAGGCAAGATACTTTTGATGAATTGTGATGTCTGATCATAAGCTGCTTCTGACCAATGATGATCAGATTTTAAACTCAGCATTCGAGCCATGGCAGACAACTGAGAAGTGTCACAATGATCGTACAACTCCCGCTCCGAAGAATGTAATATATCATACAACTTCTGTGATTTTTGATTCGGCATCTCTTCTGAATGTGGATTAAAGTTTGGACCGGCACCATCCATCACCATATTATACATTTGGTTATTCTCATCTCTTTCCCGAAAAGTATTAGAATAACTACTTGAGGATTGCCCGACACTTTCTCTTGCAATATATGGCTCACCATGTCGATTCCACACATAATAATCATTAACAAATCCTTTTTTCAACAAATGTAATTTTACCGTTTTCGCATCCCAAAATCTCCCATGTTTGCATTTACTACAAGGACATTGTATGTTTGTCCCATTCATAGAAGATTCTTGAGATATGGCATGTTTTATAAATTCATCTAATCCAACAACAAAAGCATGATTAAGAGACCCTCCACTATCCAATCTTTGATACATCCAAGATCTGTTATTATCCATATTTATATTTTCAACAATCTACAAAAGATATAATATTATCAAAATAAATTAGAATTATCACAAATAAGATACAAACAATCTTTATAAATAAGCTAACTTCACTAACATTACAAATATGTGAGATTACTTTTGCAACAATGTCTACACAATGAAAAATGCTTACAAATAAATTAACAAGGTAAAATTTCATTATTAAACATGATTAGCACTTCAAAAATGAAATTATAAAACAATAAAAGTGAACTAACCTTAAAATGTGGAAGAAGGTTTTGTGTTATTTGGTGGAATAATAGGAAATATTTAGGTAGAATTTGATGTAGGAGAGAAAAGAAAAAATGAAAGAAGATAAGAGATGTGTGAAAGAAAAAATGGGAGAAGGGCTACTGACTTAAATTACATGTTTGCAATTACCAACGAATTAGCGACGGAAATCAGAAACGACCGATCTACATTAGCTTCGGCGTAGCAACGGAAATTAAAAAGTTTGACTTTTTAGCAACAGAATACCGTTGCTAATTCGTCGCAATATTCCGTTGCAAAACCGTCAGTAAGGGACCGTTGCTATTCCGTCAAAAACTTCCCCGTTGCCATGTCGTTGCTAATAGTGTCGGTTGCTAATCTGTTGCAATATTTATTCCATCGCAAATTCGTCGCACGTCAATCAGGGGATAATGTGACATTTTCTTTAGCTACGGAATCATTCCGTCGCTATAACCCGTCACTATATCCGTTGTTAAACCGTTGGTATATTCTTGACAGAATGTTTTCCGTAGCAATTGTGTTAGAATAATAGGGAGGGATGTTTTCGCGCCTTCTTTGGCGACGGAAATATTCCGTTGCTAAGTATCTGTCGGTATTCCGTTGCCTTATCGTAGTAAATTATGTTTGCTTGTTTATTGTTGCTATTCCGTCGGCAATTTGCAACGGAAATCATTCCGTTGCTAAATTTCGTTGCAAAATCCGGGATTTCTTGTAGTGATGTGCCAAAAGGAACAAGTGGTGCATGTATCATGCAAATCTTTGGCGGGAGCCCTCATGCAACAACACTGATGCTTAGAACATACGAAGGCTCACTTTCGTATTACCGTAATCCAACCCTCGTCCATAACATATACAGCAGATGGTTCCGACTAAATGCAATTTACGACGTTGATGCAAACAAAGTGCAGGTTTACATCAATGGAGATCTCAAGTTTGAAACAACAGGTCGGGGAGGAGATTCACATTTCTTCAAATGTGGAGGAGTGTACGCACAAGATGATGATTCTGATTATCTAGAGTCTGGTTGGAAGAACATCAGAATTTTTAAGAAAAACTGAAGGACTCATTATAACGGATTTAAGTATCTCTATAGTATATAGTTTATATGTGCACATATGTATGAAATGAAGTAAAATTCCGTTAACTTTCATTTGTTGGTGGTTTTTTTTTTCAGTGTCGTAAAAATCTGTATATGCAATTTGTAGAACAACTAATTAGGCTAAATTAACATGTACATCCCCACTATTTGAGTCCCCTCTCTCGGTGTCTTTGTCCTCCTGTTTGTTTATCAGTCCATGTAATGTAAGTCTAATGAGCTACAACTTTATTTGTATCACCTATTACTACTTGCCTGCAATTAGAAGTGAGTAATGCTAGAGGTACCAAATTGGGTACCAAATTTTGTCACCAAATGACATGACATTAAATATTTGTCATTTTAAGATATTTTAATTGGTTGGCCCTGACGGGCCCAATATAATTATAACCAATCACAATAATGCCAAGTCATTTTGTAACATTTTTTGGTACCTAATTTGGTACCTCTAGCATTTTTCATTAGGAGTAGACTACATTTGTATTATAATTCTAAAAAACAATATTGGCAATTTGTTAAATTTATATACAAACTATCAACTTACTCCTTGTTGACGGATTTCATATATATATATATAGGCCTTTGCTCCATAAAGAACACTCTTATATAAAGAACAATAAAGAACACTATAAAATCATTTATTCCAATAGATCCATTGGCCCCGCCAGGGGCACCCAATACAAAAAGTTCTTATTTTTTTAGGCTCTATCCATCCAGCAAAAAAAAAAAAAAAAAAAAAAATTTTGAAAAATTTACTGTTCATGATGACGTCACTGATGACGTCATCGATGAACAGTAAAATTTTCAAAATTTTTTTTTTTTTTTTTTTTTGCTGGATGGATAGAGCCTAAAAAAATAAGAACTTTTTGTATTGGGTGGCCCCGCCAGGGGCAATGGATCTATTAGATATGAGGTGTTCTTTGTTGTTCTTTATTTAAAGTGTTCTTCATGGAGTCCAACCCTATATATATATACTTTTTGAAAACATCATTCCACACATATCGAATCACAGGTTGAATTTTTTTCCCCGCTGTCAAGCCGAAAAAAGTGATCTCTATTATCTGGGGTTGACACCATGGATCACATTCTAGGCTAGGATTTGAATTTTTGCATCCAAAAGTGAAGAGTTATTGCTTATACTCGATATATACAGTGTTGGATCAACGTCGGTGCACTTAGATTCCTAATCACCTTCATGGAAATTGGATCCTCAATAGTTGAGACTTGAGAGACATGAGCCACTGATTCCAAAGAGATTGCATCTTGTTTATGAGACTACTAATAATTATGGAGTATCGTCAGAAAGCAGAGCTAGCACCGAATAACCCCATACAATTCCGGTTTATTGCGTAGGTAATCGTTGCTCCAAGCAACATTGCAATGGGCTCAACATGGTCTTGCTAGAATGGCACAACACCCATGCACACACACAAGGATTTCAATGATTACACATAACAGTTGCTAACCTTGAATGATATAAATCCCTCATTCTAACAAAAAACAAGTCCATGGTTGTAGTCTTAGAAGTTAGAAGTCCCTTGAATTTTAATATCACTTCTGCTTGTGCGTTAAAAAGGAAAACTATTCATACAGATATCGATCATGTGCATGAGCTGGTAAATTTTAAACTGTCTGCTTAAAACAAGTAATTACGAGTACTAATTAGTTAACTCCCAAATTAACCGACCATCACAGCTATTCATTTAAGGCCGTCAACTTTTGCATTTCCATAATATATATATAAAATATCTCATTGGCATTACTGATTACCATTAACTTTGATGGTAAGAAACAACATTTGTTGGCTTAAAAAAAGTGTACAAATTAAAGAGTGCAAGATGCTTCTTCAAGTATTGTTACTTTAAGCTGGCTTGTCTGCCTTCTCAGCAACCGAACTACTCCAAAATAATTGAAAGACCATTCCGCTCGTGTTTGCATGATTGAAGTCATTTATATGTATAAAATATTACATGTACATGAATGTGTAGAAACTATTATATGAGTCCTGATGCATAGAAAATTACATATACATGAATGTATAGAAACTGTTATAAGATATTATGAATGTCAATTGAAAGTTCATAATCACTTCAGATCCATGTACATTATTAAGAAAATACATAACAGGGGTGGAATGGAAGGAACTATGAGGGGCAGGGTAGGCTGAAGCCTCAGCTGACCCCGTAAAATAAACTTATAAGTGAAATTTTTATAGTTATGTGTAATGAACTCGCTAGTAACAATCAAATCACAAACCCAGATCTACTTAATAACACTGAATTGAAAAGTTCAAAGTACTAGATTAGGAAATAAAACACGATAATAATCAGTCTTCGAATGACAAGCCACAGAATTACAATCGCATGGGAGTATTCGAGAGTTCCCAGCCGCCTCTCCCAATGCTACGAATAAACTCACACCAAAATGACATAACCCTAATTGAGAACCGACATCCCCCTTTTGTTACTTCCTCTTACTCAATTACTGAACTGCCCTTATTTCTCCCCTGTCCAATTACCAACCTACCCTTGTGACTCTCGTTTCTTTTTCTTCTGTCTAACAAATGTTTTTAAGCCCATTGACCGTTGACCTTGAGGTATTACATTACTCCCCTCCTGCACAGGCACCTTGTCCTCAAGGTGGAATTCTGGAAATCTGCTTGCAATCATGTCAACCTCCTCCCAAGTAGCCTCACTCTCTGGAAGTTGATGCCATTTGACCACGACTTCTCTTCGTTCCTGTCCTGCTGTGCCAACAGTACGCACATCCAATAGCTTGTCGGGTTGCACTATCAATTCCAGATCAGCACCGATTTGCACAGGTATCGTTGGTGCTACAGGAATAGACCCCATTGCTCTCCTTAACTGTGAAATGTGAAATACCGGATGTATTTTGCTTTCAGCTGGGAGTTTCAACTTATACGCAACTTCTCCAATTCGTTGCAACACTTCAAAAGGACCATAAAATTTTGCTGCTAACTTCTCAAACGGCTTCCTAGCCAAGGATTTTTGACGGTATGGTTGAATTTTCAATTAAACCATGTCCCCTATCACAAACGAATCCTCTCGTCTCTTAACATCTGCACCAGCCTTCATACGAATCTGTGCTCTCAGCAATTGAATACGCAGGTCATCCAAAATCGCATCACGCTCCTTAAGCAGCGTCTCTACACTGTCGACCGGGGTCTGGGCTCTACCAATTCGCAGTAGTGGAGGAGGATCCCTGCCATATACCACCTTAAAAGGGGTAAACTTAGTAGACATATGGGTCGAAGTGTTGTATGAATATTCGGCCCACGGTAACCACTTGGCCCATTGTCGAGGAAGACCACCAGCAAAGCAACGAAGATACGTTTCAAGTGACTTGTTGACGATTTCCGTTTGACCGTCTGTTTGCGGGTGGTACGCCGTACTCCGTTTAAGTACAGTGCCCTGCAACTTAAACAGTTCTCGCCAGAAATTACTCAAAAAGACTCTGTCTCTGTCCGATATGATTGAAGCAGGAAACCCATGGAGTTTGACTATTTCTTTCATAAAAATTTCTGCCACCGATGCCGCTGTAAATGGGTGTTTGAGTCCCAGAAAATGACTATATTTCGACAGCCTATCAACCACTACAAGCACCGTATCAACTCCTCGAGAGAGAGGCAGCCCTTCAATAAAATCAATGGAAATATCTTCCCATACCTTGTCTGGGATGGGCAGGGGTTGGAGTAAACCTGCAGGAGACCTTTGAGAAAGCTTGTTCTGTTGACATATTCCACATTTCTGCACAAACGTAGCTACTTCTTTCCGCATACCCATCCAAAACCATTCAGTTGCTAGACGTAGATACGTTTTCAACTCCCCCATATGTCCTCCTGTGGGGGATCCATGATATTCAGACAGTAGCAACTCTTTAACACTGGACTTGTGAGGAATTACGAATCGCCCTTTATACAACAGTCTCCCATCAGTTACCACGAAACCAGTATGGGCATTGGGGTTTGCTTCCAAGTCTGTTATGATGCGCTGCAACACTGTATCTTCCTTTATTTCTTTGTGCAACTGCTCCCAATCCACCCCAGGGATTGACACTAACATGCTGAGCTCCACATCTCCACCAGTTTTGCGCGACAGCGCGTCTGCAACTAAGTTAGCCCTTCCCGGTTTAAACTGTATATCAAAAGAGTACCCCATTAATTTCGACACCCATCGTTGGTAATCACCACCTACCTCCCTTTGTTGCAACAGAAATCTGAGGCTTTGTTGATCAGTACGTACGATAAAATGGCGTCCAAGCAAATAATACTTCCATTTTTGGATGGCTAAGCAAATAACCATGAGTTCTTTTTCGTACACTGATGTTTGACGCGATCTCACCCCCAACAGCTTGCTAAAATAGGCTATGGGCCGGTTGTCTTGCATTAGCACCGCCCCTAAACCATAACCTGAGGCATCTGTTTCCAGCACAAAATCCTTAGAAAAATTCGGTGTAGCCAGGACTGGTGGTCTGGTGAGGGCTTGTTTGAGCTTCTGGAATGCTAGCGATGCCTCATCTGTCCACCCGAAATTGTCTTTGCGTAGCTGGTCAGTCAGAGGTGATGCTATCTGAGCGTAATGTGCTACATACCTTCGATAATACCCGGTTAGACCTAAGAATCCGCGAAGCTCACGCAAGTTTTGAGGCTGATCCCACTCCAAAATAGCTTTGACCTTCTCCTCATCGACAGCAACCCCCTTGTTTGAGATCACGTGCCCTAGATAAGCCACCTCTTCCTTTCCAAAAGCACATTTTTTCATGTTCACAAACAGGCTATTTTTGGCTAATGCCTCGAGGACCAACTGCAACTGCTCTCGGTGAAGCTCCTTAGTCTTACTATATACTAGGATGTCATCGAAGAATACAAGCACGAATTTCCTTAAGTACGGCCGGAACACATCATTCATTAATGATTGGAATGTAGCCGGCGCGTTCATAAGCCCAAACGGCATGACAAGAAACTCGTAGTGTCCATCATGGGTTCGGAAAGCGGTTTTGTGAGTGTCTTCGGGACGAACTAAGATTTGGTGGTACCCCGCTTTCAAATCTAATTTGGTAAATACCTTTGCCCCATGCAACTCGTCTAATAGCTCCTCGATTATGGGTATGGGATATTTGTCGGGAATCGTCTCCTTGTTTAAAGCCCTATAGTCTACACAAAAACGCCAAGAACCATCCTTCTTGCGTACTAGCAACACGGGGCTCGAAAACGGGCTCGAGGACGGCTTAATAATACCAGCCTGCAACATTTCCTCAATCATTCCTTCAATTTCATCTTTTTGACTTTGCGGGTATCGATAAGGTCTCACCCCGACCGGATCACTCCCTTCCTTCAATATAATAGCATGTTCTCGTCCCCTTTTGGGAGGTAACCCCTTGGGCTCGGCAAATACGGCCTGATACTGCTGAATTACATCTGTCAAGAATTCTGGTACATCTGCCTTGACTTCTTTACAATTCCCGGGCTGCCTTACTTCCATCCTGTTAATCTCCACCAAATACCCCTGTTTTTCTTTTCGAATTGTTCTTAACATGGCCTTCAACGAAATCTGAGACTTCACCAGTGTTGGGTCCCCTACCAATGTTACAGTGTTGCCTCCCACTTGAAATTGCATCAATTGTGACTTCCAGTTGGTTGTCACTGGACCCAACTGTTCGAGCCACTGGATGCCCAAAATCACATCAGACGTACCCAACTTTAATGGCAGGAAATCTTCTTTAATGACCACACCCCCATCCAACTGTATTACTACCTCCTTGCACACCCCATGACCCTTCACCGTCTCACCATTACCCAACGACACTCCAAAATTCCCTTCTTCTGTGACTGGTAAATTCAACTCAGCTACTTTTTCCAGCGAAACAAAGTTATGTGTTGCCCCCGGGTCTATGAGTACTATTACCTCTTTTTCCCCCAGTAACCCCCTCAGTTTCATTGTTTTAGGATTCGATAGCCCTACCACAGAATTTAAGGACACTTCCGGTTGAATGCGTACCTCGCTTGGCCGTTCTGTCAAATGTTCCTCGGTTGGTGATGGTGGGGGTTCACTACCCATCTCTTCGGACCCTTCCTCCTCCTCTTCATCCATCAACAATACGCTCAATTCACGCCGGCGACAACGATGCCCAGCTGACCACTTTTCATCGCACTTGAAACACAAACCCTTAGAACGCTTCTCTTGCAACTCCTTATCCGACAGACGCCTTATTTCTCCAAAGCCCTTACCCGATCCTGTTCCTGAATACTTCGGGGCCGTTACAGATGCTTGTGACTCTCCTGCCGCCGACAACCAACTACGAACCGAACTTGGACTAGTCATTCCACTGGCTTGAGACACTCCTGACTGAGGCACCCCCTTGGAAACATAAGAATACACACTTGACTTAACAGACCCACTCCACGATTTTTTTGTCACCAGAGCTGCATTCTTTTCCTCCACTCTTAAAGCCATTTCCATGGCATGCTCTAAGTTTATGGGACTTAAGAGCCTGACTTCCACTCTAATTTCTTCCTTCAATCCACTCAAAAACTGCCCTAACAATATTTCTTCCGCCATATGGTCTAACGGTGCCGCTGTCTCAATGAACCTCCTCTTGTATTCTGTCACCGTGGTAGTCTGGGCCGTCGAAAGCCATTGTTCATACAAGGACCCTCCACTTGCTGAACGAAATTGACGGAGCACAAACACTTTCAAATCAGCCCATCTCCTAATCAGATGGCGTTTGTTCTCCCATTGGAACCATTTCAAAGCGTCTCCCTCTAGTGCTACCACCACTGCCTCCAAACGCTCCTCCTCAGTTAACTTATAAAAATCAAAATACCGATCCACGCGTAAGATCCACCCATCCGGATCATTACCATCGAAGATGGGCATGTCCAGCTTCCTATACCTCCAACCTCCTGGACCTCCACCAGACCCCCCAGCTCCGTAGTTACTGCCCTGATAATTAACTCGATCCTGGAACGAGTTGACCATCCCACCAGTTCCATTTTGACCCTTAATAGGGGTATACACCGCTCCTCCCAGGACCTCTGCATCGTTTACACTCCGATTCATCTTATCTGACACGGGAGAGTGCATCGATTGAATAGCAGTAAGAGTAGATCTCACCTCCGCTTGGAACTTGTCCTGTGTTTCTTTCACTGTCCCCATCACCCTCTCCATCGCTTGAGAAATCATCGCTCCCATCTTCGTCTCCAAGTTCCCAATCACATCCTCCAACTCTTCGACTCGCTGATTCACCGTGGGTCCCGAAGGTGCCATAGAACCTGGCTCTGATACCACTTTGTAATGAACTCGCTAGTAACAATCAAATCACAAACCCAGATCTACTTAATAACACTGAATTGAAAAGTTCAAAGTACTAGATTAGGAAATAAAACACGATAATAATCAGTCTTCGAATGACAAGCCACAGAATTACAATCGCATGGGAGTATTCGAGAGTTCCCAGCCGCCTCTCCCAATGCTACGAATAAACTCACACCAAAATGACATAACCCTAATTGAGAACCGACATCCCCCTTTTGTTACTTCCTCTTGCTCAATTACTGAACTGCCCTTATTTCTCCCCTGTCCAATTACCAACCTACCCTTGTGACTCTCGTTTCTTTTTCTTCTGTCTAACAAATGTTTTTAAGCCCATTGACCGTTGACCTTGAGGTATTACATTATGAAATTTAACCCCGGTCCTTTAAGATTATATATATAGTCCGCCTCTGTACATGAAGACAGAAATCTTTTAATTGTTACACATTCGTATTGTCGAGTGCTTTACCTACTGATCGATTTCTAACTTCTCATTTGATCTGGCAGATAAGGTTTTTTTTTTCCCAGTTTTTAAGAAGTTCAAACTGTGGTCCGGGTGACACAATTCCTCAGTTAACTTGTCTCCTACATACTTTATGCTTGTATTATACTACTATATTATTATGTGAACAACAAACAGAAGCTGCTAAACAGTTTACAATTATTTTATACTCATTGTCTGCCACTGTCGCGTCCTTCCTCAAACAAACAAGTTGGCAGTTCTCATACAATCCTCAAAGTGTCTGCTTGCCACAAACTATGTAAAGCTGCCAAGCTCACACGTCTAACCCAAAAAGAATAGGCTTCAGTATCTGTATATACATTCTCTCTAGATTTTACTCATAATCATGGTGTATTCTTGGAAGCACAAGTTGTTGATATTGTGCATTTTCACTTTTTTCATCTTTTCTTCTGAAGCTTCAAGGTTTCCGAAAGCATCTTGGGAGCAAATGATGCCTAAGAAGCTTCCAACTCCATCATCAGCTCCCTCTAAAGGCACAAACTCCGTGGCCACTGCATCTTTTTCTTCAGCAGAATCTAAGCAAACAGTGCCTTCGGCCAATACGAATGTGTAGCTAGGTTCGAGAGAGCTGGTAATTTAACACGAGTCAATAATTATTAGCTTTTAACTGTACAGGGGGGACGTTAAATTGTTGCAGATACTGTTATTTCTCTACTTCAGTAAAGTTTGTTTACGGCTATTAACTGATCAATCATACTTGTAGAGAATATGGTTTTCCGGAAAAAATCTGTAAATCTTTTGTTCATAGGTACATGTTACTTATAATTACTATAATTTAGGCATTGAAAAACTACGCGGGGATTGATTGCAATGTTCGTTATTGTCCTTGAAAAAGATTCATCTGCTATAGATTGCGTATCTGCAAATGTGATTCTCATTGTAGTGCATCTAATATAACAGTATTCTCTCTTCTAACATTACCGTTGGCACCTTTTTTCAAGAATTACTCTTTACAGGTCATATATCTTTTATATGAATACATATAATCAACATTTTTACAGGCCATTAATTGAAGTATTTTAGCCACGATTGCGTCCAAAAAAGAAACTTGCACCCATTGCCGAAGAGTGTCAGTATCCTTACAGCTCCAATAGCAAGGTGAAAAGAGTATTTTGTCATAAAATTTTATGATGAGTTTGTTAGGTAGCCTACAATTTATGCTTACCAAATGTATAGTATATTTCCAAATTCATACTACACCTTTCACCACCTACCACCACCTACCACCTACTACATACTCCTATAAATATTCCTCTCCTCCTTCATTATCAAATATACCATAATTCTCTCTTCTCTTTCTATATAGCTGCTAGATAGTCCGTCTAGTAGGGGAGCCGGCTTAGCTCGCTTTCAGGAAGTGTCGGAATAGAAGGTCCTCGTACCTAAACTATTCCTTAGGGTACTTGAGTCTGACTGCAGCCATCGGAGGTGGTCCCGCTGCAGGGGTCTTTCTATCAGGTTATGTGGCAATGTCCGGGTTGGGAGAGGGAGAGAAGGAAATGTTGTCGGGAAACAGTGATAGGGGAGGTTTTGAGATAAACACTTCAGTGAGTTGGGGATATACATAATAGGTATTGTAGGGCTGAATTTTTGTATGAAATTCAAGGGGCCGGATACCCGGATATTGTAATCTCTTTTATCTAGTGTGAAGTTGTTGCTCTTGTGGATGTAGGTTGGGCCTAACCACGTTAAATCTCTTGTCTCTTTTACTGTATTGTTGGTTTGTTGCTTTATTACTATCACGTATATTTGTGGGATCTAAGCGCACATATTTACCAAATCGCTTCCGCATTCGCCGAAAATCGGGTAGATTCCTAACAGTTGGCATCAGAGCTAGTTGTGTCTAAATTATTGGTGCCGAAGGAAAGTCGCTAAGAAAAGTGGTTGTCTAATTTGGCGCCGTTTTGACGGAAGTGCTCCCATTGTTTCTTACACTTACCTGGCCAATTGATTTAGTTGTTTGGATTGGTTTGTGTGCGCAAACGGAGATCATGGCAAGTATTGGAGGATTCAAGGTGACTCCATGTGATGGTAAAGGAAGTTTTACTCTTTGGCAGAGAAGGGTAAAGGATATCCTAACCCAACAAAAGCTAGCAAGGGCTTTGAAGGGGAAGGAGGGAAAACCAACAAAGATGAGCGATGTAAAATTGGAGGAAGAAGATAAGACCCTTATTTTTCTTACTTCGCTTCGGAGTCATTCGATCATTTGGTCACAACCATTTTGTACGGTAAGGACACGTTAAAAATGGAGGAGGTTCAGTCAGCACTTTTGTCAAATGCTGGAAGGAAGAACCAGGATGGTGACAAGGACGGAATGATAGTTTTGGCTTTGCGTAGTCAAAATAATAGAGGAAGGGGTGCTGTGAGAGGATCTACCAATAGCAGGGGTAAATCCAGATACAGTGAAAAGGGCATGCAGTGCTTTGGTTGAAAGGAGTGGGGTCATATTAAGCCGAATTGTCCGTTTAATAAGAAGGATCCAGGTGCATCATTGGCTGTGGTTACTCTCGATTGTGAAGATGTTTGCACCGTCTTCAATCGAGGCACTAGTTCTCCAGGAGAATGGATATTAGACTCAGGGTCATCTTACCATGTATGTTCCGAGAGGGGGCATTTTGACAAATTCCAAGATAAAAAGAATGAAACAGTTTCTTTGGCTGATGGATCTACTTGTGAGATCAAGGGGATTGGAATTGTGAAAATTAAAATGTTCGATGGAATAGTTCGCAGCTTGAACGGGGTAAGATATGTGCCTAAGCTGAGGAAGAATCTAATATCTATCGGTCGGTTAGCTTCAGAAGGCTACAGATGCTCTGTAGTAGGGGGAGCTATGAATATCAAAAGAGGCCGTGTGGTTCGGATGAAGGGAGAGCTACGTGGGGGAATATATTGTCTGATTAGTATGTGGCCAAAACGTATTGGAACTTCGAAAATCTGGTTATCTCGTGCACGAGGGAAGAGTGACTTGAAGGATACTGCTGTGGTTGTATTGCCTTCCAGTCTAGACGATGGTGCAAAGACTGTTGGAATGGATGCTTGGTCGAAGGGCTTCCACGACATCAACGAGTAGTTGGTGTGTTGCAGCTGCATATGGGCATCGATCAACACGAATCAAGTGAGCAGTGAACCATGCAACAGATTGATTTGTTTGATATGCAATTGGGGAGTAAATGAAAGATCGATGGTCACACTTGTGTGTGTGATGGTCACACTTGCGTGTGTGATGGACTACATATGGGATTGACCGACGTGAATCAAGTGAGTATGTGTGTATACAACAGATTGCTTCACATTTATGTAGTTGGACAAATAGAGGTCAATGGTACACTTGTGCGTATAGCAAGTGGGCATTCGAGAATGAATGTGCAAACTAGGGTATAGTTTGGAGGCTTGGACTCGGGGGGAGTTTTGTCGTAGGGAATGATACAGATCGAGGAAAGTTGGAGTTGTGCCAACAAGGCGCATATATGGAGTACAGGTGAAGAGCTGTGAGTTTGGAAATAGGGGGAGATTGTTAGGTAGCCTACAATTTATGCCTACCAAATGTATAGTATATTTCCAAATTCATACTACACCTTCCACCACCTACCACCTACTACATACTCCTATAAATACTCCTCTCCTCCTTCATTATCAAATACACCATAATTCTCTTTTCTCTCTCTATATAGCTGCTAGATAGTCCGTCTAGTAGGGGAGACGGCTTAGCCCGCTTTCAGGAAGTGTCGGGATAGAAGGTCCTCGTGCCTAAACTATTCCTTAGGGTACTTGGGTCTGACTGCAGCCATCGGAGGTGGTCCCGCTGCAGGGGTCTTTCTATCAGGTTGTGTGGCACTGTCCGGGTTGGGAGAGGGAGAGAAGGAAAGGTTGCCGGGAAACAATGATAGGGGGAGGTTTTGAGATAAGCACTTCAGTGAGTTGGGGATATACATAATAGGTATTGTAGGGCTGAATTTTTGTATGAAATTCAAGGGGCCGGATACCCGGATATTGTAATCTCTTTTATCTAGTGTGAAGTTGTTGCTCTTGTGGATGTAGGCTGAGCCAAGCTGTTAAGTACTGAATACGGTAAAAGAATACAGAGGGGGGGTGAATGGATTCTTGAACTTTTCTTTGCTCGAGTCTATGTAGCAGATAAGTGTTTGTGGGTGCGAAGGTGTAGGTGCGGATAAAGAACAACACAAGACACAATATCACTTTAATCTAATGTATTATTAGATAAAGGTTGCTACAATCTGTGAATACAAATGATAGTATTCTCAGCTTCATTTTTCTCAGAGAGATATAGCTTATAGTGTATAAAAAATTTGACTCTTAAAGTTAATAGCTAAGGAAGTGAGGCTGTATCCTTATAGCATGGATACAACCTACTTACTACAAATAAGGTAGCTAAACAAATTACTTTCTAGTCTGTCTATCCTATTTGAGTAAGTGTCCAAACGGTTACAGATTTGACTTTGCAAAGCCTGTTCAGATCAACTTCTTTAGCCCTTTGTCTCTTCTATATCTCTCCAAGCTTCCTTGTAGGCTTTCCAGAGCACGTTACAGATTGTGGTCCATAAAGTGCATTAGCTTGTTACAGGTTTCTGACTTGTACAATTTCTTCAGTATTTTATCTCCAAGAATGTATTCGAGAAGTGACTAAGTAAGTGATTCGATAACTAAAATTGACTTGATCGATAACTCTGAGTTCTCGAACACTGTTATATTGACATATCGAACCACTTCTCGAATAGCTCTTTTCCATCAGGATTTCTTGAGTTATCGAATAGAACATTTGACTTATCGAATCCTCGAGATATCGAATAGCTTTCTAAGTCCTTGAGATATCGAATGGAACTTTGACTTGTTGACTCTTTGAGAACTCGAATACCACTTTGACTTGTTGACTTCTTGAGTTCTCGAATAGTGTATTCAGAGATATCGAATAATGTCTTGAGATATCGAATCCCTGACTTCTCGAATGCTGGACTTCTCGAATAGACAAATATACTTCTCGAGTTGGTACTTAGGCAAATTCTTCATTTCTTCAAATCCCAACTGTGATTATTTGACAGTCTTTATCTTCTTGCTTGAGGCATGAACCTTGGAACTTCTTTCAAGCATTATTCTTGACTCTATAAGTAAAGTTACACAACTAGGATTTGGTGCCTATTATAAGTACAGAACAAGTAGAAACTCTACAACTAGAGGTTCCCTCAGTTAAGAGGTCATGTAGGTAATGCAGAGCATTACAAACAGTTAGGCTTGTTATTAGATGTATACAGGCATGCCTCTGTGACTAACACGAACCACGTTAAATCTCTTGTCTTTTTTACTGTATTGTTGGTTTGTTGCTTTATTACTATCACGTATATTTGTGGGATCTAAGCGCACATATTTACCAAATCGCTTCCGCATTCGCCAGGAATCGTGCAGATTCCTAACAGAGTTGCCCCGTGTCGATCCCTGAAGTTGCTCATTTAACAAAAAAAATTAACCAATTTCAAGTTAAATATTTGTAATAACAATCCTAAAGTTGTTCGTCCTTTAATTTTTTGAAGCATCCTATGCTCCAAATGATTCACAAGAGTTAGACTGCAGTTTTGATTTCTGAAAAGTTTGCAGATGACTACTTTTCTTCTCTTGGATATTGTTAACAGGATAAATTTGATGATAACAAAATTTAAGGTTGTTAGCCAAAATCAAGATCTAAGATGGTGGCTTGTCAGTGAAAATTTTTCGAACTGTTGTGGTTTTGTATTTTTTGATGGTTGAGATCGAAAGGGCAGTGATGTCTGAATTTCAAACTCTTTTAATGTGCTTGCTTACCTGGTATTTACAATAGATCAAGCCCTACATAATTTTTGAAAAAAGGCTCCCAATATCACAATTTGAAGTTAAACGGCCCCAAATATCACAGCTCAAAAACTTGGCCCCAAATATCACTCCAAAACACTGTTTCGTCTAGTGTTTTCTGTTTTTTTTAACAAACGCTATTGCGTTTAGCGTTTCATGTATATATATATATATATATATATATATTTAATAACAACCTATATAATCTATCGTTTTAGGGGGAAAACGTGACTTTATCTGGTCTTCTAATAATGGCCCAGCCCAACTGTTATTTCTTTGTTTTTTTCAGCCTTTAAAAAAGCATCGAACTGGGCTTACATTCATTAACGCCACATAAAGTTTTGTTTTGGAATTTTTTAGTTTTTTTTTTAAATTCTATTAGGGGTTCAATAATTAACTTTTTAGGGTTCAACATTTCCATTTTGGGTTTTAGAATATTCGGAAGGACGAATAAACCGTATACAAATTTAGGGTATAGGGTTTAGGGTTGTTTACAACCCTAGACCATAAACCCTAACTTATCCTCATTTTTAAACGTGTTAGCATTTAAAAATCAGGCCGCCGAATTCAATTTTTTAATTAAAATGTTTTAATTTAAAAAATACAATTTTAATTAAATTTAGGGGTTCAACAATTAACTTTTGGGGTTCAATGTTTCCATTTTAGGTTTTAGAAATTGCCCAAAACCAAACTTAAAGTAACGTTTCAAAAAAAAAAATTAGCAAAAACCAAACTCAAAGTAGCGTTGCTAGCCCAAAACGAAACTTAAAGTTGTGTTACCAGCCCAAAACCAAAATTAAAGTAGCGTTTTCAGTATAAAAACAAAATAAAAAATTAAAACGCTACGCGATGTAGCATTTTCATAAAAAAATGAAAACGCTACACGATGTTGTGTTTTAGAGTGATGTATGGGGCCAACTTTTCAGATTGTGATATTTGGGGCCATTTTCTTTTAAATTGTGATATAGGGGGCCAAGACCCATAATTTTTAGAGGGCAAAAAACTTTATGGATTAGATTATTTGTCTAGCCTTAGCCTATATATACTTCTATATCATAATTTTTTAGACAAAAATTGAGTGATAATAAATATTGAATTTTTATACTTGCAAAATCTTTGAAAGTTGGTGATTAATTCCTTTATACTTTTTTATCGAGATTTTATTTAGTTTGTGGGTGATTAAATTCTTTAAGCAATTTAAATAAATCGATCTTTTATTTTTGTTTCTTAATAATTAAATTCTTTATAGAAGCAAACTAAAATTATTATTTTCGCTGCAATCTGATCTACACAGAATATATACATCATCTTTACATTCCGATTGGTAAGTTATTATTTTTTTGATGGTTGAGATCGAAAGGGTAGTGATGGTAGTTCTGAATTTCCAACTATTTCTTACCCGGTATTTACAATAGATCAAGCCTTACATAATTTTTAGAGAGCAAAAAACATCATGGATTAGATTATTTGTCTAGCCTATATATACCTCTATATTGTAATATTTTGAGACAAGAATTGGGTGATAATAATCTTGAGTTTTTATACTTGCAAAACCTTTGAAAATTGATGGTTAATTCCTTTATACTTTCTTATCGAGATTTCGTTTAGTTTGTGGGTAATTAAATTCTTTAAGAAATCTAAACAAATTGATCCTTTAGTTTTGTTTCTTGGTGATTAAATTCTTTATATAACCAAGCTAGTTATTATTTTCGCTACAAATCTGATCTACATAGAATATATGCATCATCTTTATATTCTGATTGGTAAGTCTGTAACAGCTTTATTTCTTCAAACACTGATTATAAATAATCAATGTAAATATATCGAAATCTTCTATTGGCACTTTATAGTTTATACTGAATATTTCTGAAATCATGAATGTTTTCAAATCTTATTCTTCACTAAGGCATTAATATTTTAATCAACTTCTTTATATGACCTTTAAACACACTTCAGAATTGTATCTCATATTTTGATTCTTTGTATTTACCTCGTTTTCATTTCTTCTTGATTTTCGTATAATCGTTTTCTTATTTACATGTACTGTTCTAGCATTGAATTATCATCATCTTCATATTCATACAGCCTCGTAATCCCACCAACAAGCCTTTCTCTTTCTCCTTCACCAAGAAAACCCCCTAAAAACTATATTGATTTAGGTGATATTATCAACCTTTTGGTTTGGTGAAGCAACTTTTATTGCTTTTTTTTTTTTCAATTTTTATTGTTAGTTAATAAATTTCTCTTCTTATGAGAGTAGTTCTATACGTCTACCCAATAATTTTGTTTATTCTACCTATGTGTTGGATTTTTTGGTCTATTTTCGTGAGAGTTTAGTTTGTTTGTCTTTTCTTGTAGAGTTTTGTGTGTTTTAAGTTCAGGATCGTAGATCTACGGGATTATTATAATAAACATTCGTTGATGAAGGTTTATATGATGTCGCAATTATAGTTAACTTTTCGAATGCGTTATGACAAATCTGGTATACATATTCTTCACCACCACACCAAATCATTAAATTGTCTCTTGAAGAAGCCTGTATATTTCAGCGATATGAGTAAGTGATGCTCCTAAGATCTACTCAATGATTGTAATTTTTATGAAGAAATTTTTGATTTGATCTTTTCTATGTGTCCATTAATTTCTAATTATTTTTATGAATCCAACTCTTAATACCTGGAGTCAATATTCGAGTACACCTTGAGATTTTAGGGGAATAAGAGCAAGTCTAACAACTCCTTAAATGATTCTTAAAAATATAATAAAATAATGATTCTTAGTGATTTATGAACCTTATTTTGTATATCAACTCTAACAATCATCCTTAAGTTCGTTCCTTACTATCATTATAATAATAAATTTAAATCTAACTACTTATTTGAATTCAATCAAAAGAGGAAAAGAAGTGTTTAAATCTAACTACTTATTTCTATTCAGACATTAAAGTTCTATTGTCTAAGCGTCCGGAAGCAACTTGTGTGCTTTTCGGTTATATGATAAACTTTTTTGAATGAAATAAACTCTTTCTCCGACTATACGGATATTGTATTTGATACAATTCATTAATTAAAAAGTTATTCCTGACAAAAAAAAGAGAGGAAAAGAAGTGTGAAAAGGAGGGAAAATAATTTTTTATTGATAAAAAAAAGTTAGGAATGGTTAGACATTCCCTAAAAGTAGGGAATGACTAGTGATGATTAGTGATTTAGGAAATCATTAGTGCTGTTGGAGCAAGGTTTTTGGTTAAATTCCCTATTTTTTGATTTAAGAATTGAAATAAGAAAATTGTTGGACTTGCTCTAATAACTTAGAAAACGGAGACAACTCACATGACATGGCTCAAAATTCGAGGAAAACTTCTTACTTCACTTATTTCATTTTATTATCTTTTCGTATACATTTTAACTTTTTTTATGTCCATTTTCAAAATTGTTTGCGAAAATTTAATTCTCGCGTTAAAAGTATTTATGCAACATCACAGCCTATCGAGTAATCCATTTTATGTAATTGAATTGTGGTCAACCCTAAATCATTTTTCAAAAATTTGACCCGGTAATCACGTCTAACCAAAAATTTACTTCAACTGCCTGACAAAAAAAAAATTACTTCAACTGTTTAAACATACTAGCTTATAGTTCGTGCAAAGCACGGGTTATTTTTAATTTTTTTTGAAATTATGTAATTAAACAAAATAAAGTATAATAATTTATTATGGATATAATTTAACTTTGTAATATTAAATAATAAAATTATTAGTAATAATAAAAGTTATTTAATAAATGACATGTATTGTTTGTAGAGAAAATGACCAAAATATCTCAAAATGAGGTACCCATAGCCCAAAATACTGATTTTCGGAACAATTGGCCCTCACTACCCACCGAACACGCCACGGTGAGTGGCGCATCCCATCTCTCTCGTCTCTCCCGTTTTCTCTCCCATCTCTCTCGTTTTATCGGATCTCTCCGACCTCCCGAACTCTTTCCGCCTCTCTCTGCTCTCTCCGGCCACCACCACTACTTTTGATTATACCAAAACAATCACCATTACCAGCTCTTCGTTTTGCCCCAATCGATTTAACGAATCTGGTCCCGTAGGGGCAGTTACGACCTCACCGGAAAACCGAGGAGAGATTGTTGGGTTCGATTGGGGGTTTGAAATATAGGAATGAAATGGTTTTGAAATGAGCATGATTGTGTAGATCGTCGCAAGGCGATTCTATTGATATATAGTACGTTATAGGAAGATGTCTTGAGTGTGTGAACGATTGCTTTACGTTTTCCGGCGAAAATCGCCTCCAAATCGCCATGGCCACTGAGCTCCCGTGAATTCTGAGCGAAAATGATGATGACGTCAGATGACGTCATCGCGCATTTTCGAACTACGTAACATGGGATGCGCTGGTATGGAATGCGTATCATGAGTTATTTTCACGCTTGTAAATAGCGTATCTGTGTGTTACGCCTTTCCTTGTAGCGTGTCATGTGTTACTCCATTACCAGTAGCGTGTTCCGTGGGTATTTAGGACCGCCCGAGTTGGCGGTAGGTATTTTGGTCATGGGTAGTGAAAAAAGAGGTATTCTGGACCATCACCCTTGTTTGTAACTAATATTATAAAATATTAATTTAAATTTGTTATTGACGGGATTCGAATTTTGGATCTTTAGAATAGGGATTTAAATATAGAATATTCTATATTATTAGATTTAATGGTTATCATCTATTTACTAAATATCTAACTGTTTCTATTAAATGGTTGAACCAAACAACCAAATTTTACCCTAATTTGCTTATTATATATTAGTATTATTATAGATAGATATTCATTCCTAAACTCAACTAGACCAGCTCAATTATGTTTGAGCTAAAAATAAAAAGGTATTTGTCAAAAAATATAAAAAATTGTTTGATGATCGATTTTATAGTAACAAAATTGTCTAAACTGATTTTTGGAACATCGAAAGTAACTATATTTTGACTAATTAAAATATTGATATATATATGCATTTGAAATTGGTGTATTTATTCATAGACTTAATTGCACTTTGCACCCCTGTACTTAGGCGAAAATTCACTTTGGTGCTTACTATTCAAACAATTGCAAATTGCATCCCGATTGTTTCAATCCCGCTACAGTTTGCACCCCTTTAATGATTTCAAGCTAATTTTGACCGTTACCGTTTGTCAAATTAAGGGTATTTCAATCTTTAATTATTATATTAAACAATTTATTTTAAAAAAAAGTAAGAAACAAAATTTAAAAAATGATTTTTTTCCCAAAAAATTGAAAAAAAACACAAAATCTTAAATTTATTATATTTATTTTATGGATAATATTTTGAAAATTATAACAAATGTAGTTTATATTTAAATAATATTTTACGAGAATTTAGTAATGTAAATATTTATAAAATTAAGAATTATAAATTATATTTTAAAAAATCTGTGAATTGTAGATAAAATGTTGGTAAATCTAAAAATCTAAAAAATATAAAAGTCATTGAAATAATTTAATTTTAAAAATTATTGTAGAGTATAATGACCGAAATACCCTCATTTTGACTAACGATCACGATCAAAATTAGCTTGAAATCGTTAAAGGGGTGCAAACTGTAGCCGGATTGAAACAATCGGGATGCAAATTGCAATTGTTTGAATAGTAGGCATCAAAGTGAATTTTAATAGTTTCATAATTTTAATAGTTTCATAATAATTTATAAACTTGTTGTTAATTTAAGTTTACGTAATCCAATAGAATTAGTATAAAATTTTGTAAAATTGTTGTAAAGTCCAAACCCTTTTTCTCTAAATGAGAGTCGGCCGCCCCTTGCTTTTATAGCTTCCGATCTGCAGGTTTTTTTACCGTTCCCATCCTTCCATCAAACCCACATCCGTTCCACCCATTCTTTCATCCCATTTTCTCGATTTTTGAATCTTTAATTTCTATTTACTAGTTTTTCAATAAAATCGAGATCAAATCCTTTTTGGGTGAGATCTTGTTGGTACCTTGTTATGAAGGTTGTTAGTTGTGTTCATCTTTTTGGGATGTTATTTTGTTATGTTTTGATGTTTTTGTGTGTCTTATTTGCGTGTATTGTTCGACTAGCAGTATGTCCTTTTGGCTCGATGAAGGTTCATTTCGTAGAGGCTTTCGGGTGGATTAATTGGGGCTCACTTTCGAACAGGGTTATTATGTCTTTAAATCTTATCTTGGATGTATGGATATCGATCGAGATCAATTTGATGGAAGTCAGGATCGAGATCAATGTAGATGCGGTAATCTTTGAAGTTTCTGGGCTCTATTAGTTCATACGCCTCGATATTATGGATGTTCCTTTTATCAGTCTTGGTGTTGTATTGTTTTCTAGCTTGAGAATTGTTTCAATTCATATTATTAAACGATCTGGGAACATGACTATTTTTGCTTGTTCTAATCCAGGTGGTACTGCCAATTGGTAGTTTGTCCTGATTGTTTTGAAATTTTAATGAAATTTCACTTTGTTCGTCAATTTTTTTCGTATATATGCATTTGAAACTGGTGTATTTATTCATAATTTTAATAGTTTCATAATAATTTATAAACTTGTTGTTAATTTAAGTTTACGTAATCCAGTAGAATTAATATAAAATTTTGTAAAATTGATGTAAAGTCTTACTTATTTAAGTAGAATATCTCAAAAATTTTCGAATTTTCGGTAATTGCAAAAAATTTAAAAACACTAGAAAATTTATCATTTTATAAAATCAAAAAAATATGATTTACTAATTTAAGTAAAATATCTCACAAAAATTTCAAAATTTCAGGAATTTCAAAATAATTAAAATCAACTAATTTTTTTATACTTATCAATCATTTTATAAATTCTGAAAAGAAAACTATTAGTATATGAATACTATCAAATATTAAGAAATATTGAAATCCTAATTTAATACTTTCAAAGTCATAAAATTCTCATACTCATACAAAATTCCGAAATTAGCATGAAGTCATTGTTAGCGTTAGTTGTTCTTGCCCTCTTCATAGTATGTTAAACAACCTTCTAGCTTTGTAATATTAGTAGCATGCTACTATAAGCATGACTATGAGCAAGTTTGGCTTACCCTAAAATAAGTAACTTACTCCCTCTTCCCTCTCATTTTTTTACGGTTTCTATTTTGGTACGTCTCTCTCATTTCTTTACCTATCATAAATAGTAACTTTTAACAATAAAATACATTATTACATCCATTACCTCACTCCACTTTTTCAACACTTTACACTATTACACCCACTACTTCACTTATTTTAATAATAAAATCACTATTACACCCACTACTTCACTTATTTTAACAATAAATTCACTATTACACCCACTACTTCAATTATTTTAATCATAATCCTTGGTCTCCGTGAAAAAATCCAACGTAAAGAACCAGGAGGGACGGAGGGAGTATAACTTAAAGTGATAAGTGTTATATAAGTGATAAGTAAATTAGAGCTTATAAGTCAGTAGAGTGTTTGGTAAATCAGAACTTATAAATCAGTAGAGTGCTTGGTAAATCAGAACTTATAATTTAATTTTTTTTATTTTTTATTTTTATTTTTAAATATATATCAAGGAATATCAATGGATAGATCTCTATGAATAGAAAAATTTGATATATACATATCAATTTTCTAATTAACGGATCAAAAGATATATGATTGAAGATTTGAAAGATATTATATATTGCGTGTATCGAGAAAATCAGAATAAATAGAATTTCTAACTTTCAACTTATTTCCAAAAAGTTAGTAAATAAGTTAGATATCAAAACTTGCCAAACAACCGAGTTAAGTTGGAACGAGCATCTTTAAGCTCGTTTTACTCAATGCCAAACACCCACTATGAGTTCCACATATAGTATGTGATTGTTAGGATAGTGTTTTAATAGTGGGTCCCGGTCCCTTGCAAACGCATGCCAGGGACGAGGTATTTAACATACGGCTTTTAAGTCGTTGGATCGTTGATCCAACGGCTCCGATTTAAAAAAAAATCACACAGTACCGCAGAAAGTTTATGCGGTACGGGCAAATTACCAAAATGTCCCCACTGTTCACGTACCGCAGAAACTTTCTGCGGTACGATGAATAGTAGATTTTTTATGTGAAAACAGGGGCCATTTTGGTAATTACTCCGTACCGTAGAAAGTGTATGCGGTACGGTGTTGTTTTTTGTTTTTTTAAAATCATAGCAGTTGGATCAACAATCCAACGGCTTAAAAGCTGTATGTTAAATAACTCGTCCCTGGCATGCGTTTGCCAGGGGCCGGGAGCCTTTAATAGTGCCTAGAAATCGTTTTAAAATGTGCTAAATGGAGTTCTTGGGTTTGTAGAGTTTGTTACAACTTACTACAACTTTGTATAGTTTGGTTGCAGATTTGCAGGGACCTGTGCTTGTAGGCAACGGTGGTTATGTTTCTTGGCACACGCACACAATATTTGAAGTAGTTAATTTGAATTAAAATTAAAAGTAAGTAGTTTTTGAAATCTAATTTTGCAAACTTCCTACAAATATATCTATAGAAATAAATTATTTATTAAACACGACTATATAAAAAATATAATGCTGTCTTTTTAATTCTCAAAATCATCCATCATATATAAAGTGAATTTTTTTAAGATCATGGCTAGGTATTGAGAACCTGGGAATTGTAATCATCTGCTTGATATTTTTAACAACTTCGATCTTAAAATTACTTTTAACCTAATTGGTAACCTGGTACAGGTTTGATTTTTTAGTACAAAGATTAAAAGAAAATTACCAAAATAATTATATTTGAGCGTGGTTGACCCTATTTATCGACACAACATGTTTAATCGTGTAACGTGATATATGGCCTAACACGCTATTTCGTACTCCGTAGCACTACATGACACGGTAGAGCGAGTAACGTGTTTAGTGTAATACGGTGTGTTGTATTTCGTGTTGTCTAGGTGCAACACAATCACGGTACACGTTCTTCCGTATCCTTCATAACACGGAACTCCGTGTAACGTATCCAATTAATATGGAACTACGTGCAACATATCTAGCTAATACGGAGGACGAAACTCCGTATCCTGTCAGTAAAAAGGGCCAACATTCCCGTTTTTAAGTATTTTGGGCCAACACTATTTATTTTTGATTATTTTGGGCCTTCATCCAAAGATCAATAAATTTAAAAGTTTCAACTTTTACTGATTGATAATTTAAGTGTCTAACCAAAGGGATTCCTTTGGTTGTATTCTAGTAAATTTATATCAGTGAATAATAGAAATTATTATTTCTTTAAGTAGAGTGTTATGAATTTTAGTGTCTATACAATCATTTATTGGTGTTTGTGATTTATCGTTCAGTTGGCGAATTGTTTTTGACATATTAGATGACTTTTTAGGTTTTATTTGAACTCAGAGTTTTATGCCTAATCAAAGAGGACCCCTTTTCATTTTGATTTTGAAATCTTTGTTGAGATAAGTCGAGTCACTGCTGTAGTGTTTGCCGAGTCCTTGTTGAGTCTTTGTTTTGATTGTTGAGTTCTATTTTTTATTGATTACAGTGTTGATTTATTCTGAGTCACTGATGAGTTCGTAGGTTTGCGTCGAGTTTTTGAGTTTCTGGAATCGTTTCGGTGTAGTTCTGTTTTTGGCATAGAATTTTGATTGTAGAGTTTTGCGAGTTGACGGGTCCTTCGTTGTCCGAATTTATAGAGTCCAGTTCGTTGTTCTTTGAGTGTTGTTTGTTTTCAATTTTGTTGTTCGTTGTTTTCAAATTCTGGTTTCCAATTTACGAGTCTTACTGAGTCAACTGGGCTGAGTTGATGTGTATGATCTTCTGAGTTTGAGTCGACTAGGTGATGGCTGCGAGTTGACTCAGTTGGTTTGTTTTGTTTATTTGTTTTTGCTAAGTTTTTGAAAGTGAGTTGAGTTTTTGTATGAATTTTCGTTGGTCTTTGTTGGTTTCGTTTTCTGTTTGTAAACTGCAAAGGGTTTTTTTTTGTTTTCTGAGTGGTTCTTTCTCTGTTATAATTGGTAATCAAATTTTAGTTCACAAATTTGGAAATCTTTATGTGTATTTGTGAGTATGGGATTATTGTGTTTTTCTGTTATATAATCTAGTTGATATGTTTCTTTAGAAGATAGTATGAGGTGAGGCTAGCTTCTCCCTATATTTCCTATCACGTTTTTCTTTTTAATAGAATCTTTTACCAATATCATTGTTAAGGAATAATTGTATTGTATCAAGTATATCTTGATTTAGTTGTACCATGAGTAATGACCATTCATGGAGGCCATGAATTGTGGCTTTTTGTGCCTTTTAGAGATAGTAAAGTATCCTAAATGGTTGATGGTATATACCATATGGTTAAGTCATGTTTGGTGACATTGCATAAGTGTATAAGTTAATTTTTGGACAAATACATCAAAGTCTGAACAGGAATATTTTAACATTAAAAGTCAAAAGTTGAAAAACGTGAAATCCATAATTCAACAAGTTTTTGAGTGTACAATAGAAGTGATCGGAAATAGAAATTACTGAATAAATGGAACTTAAAATTTTATCTTTCTAAGAGAAACTTGTAAGATTATAGTAACTGTTTTTATTTTAAGAATAAATCTTGAGTTACACCCTTATACACTACTTAAACACTACCTAGATTATAGGAATAGTATATTACTCTATATTTGTTTTTTTTTGTTTTTTATTTTCTTGAAATGGGCTCCGCCAGGGCACTTTTTTAATGCTAGTAGTGTTTTAGTAGTGCATAAGGGTGGGTATAGCCCAAGATTTACTCTTATTTTAATGCATAATAAAAGTATGAAACGTGTGTAGTAAAGGATTTACTTAGTTAGAGTAGATATAGTCAAAATAAAAGAATTTTAGTAAAAAGAGTTAAAGGACTATAATGGCTCTGAATTAATTTCCAAGAAATGCTCATAATTAAGGGATGATGCTTTAATTCTTGTTTTAATCATAAAGATTGGTTGAGTATGGAATAATAATGGTAGTGTTTTGTTAGGAAAGTTCAAGCCTAAAATTTTGCTGTTTCAAAGAGATTTGATTGATATAAACAATTATACTATTTTAGGAAGATAATCATGCATAGTGCATAGTTTTTTGATTTGAGTAGTTTTAATAATTTTATGATAGAGAGGTAATTATACAAGTAATTCATACATATTTTTATATCTAGATCAGTATATATTTTTTTGCCACGAGATCAGTATATATTCAGAACTACAGAAAAGTAAAATATAAATAGTTATATTTGTTAAGTCAAATATGATATACTGATTGAGCTAAGTTTAATTTTTTAATACCATCTTATTTGTTAATTTATAGTCGAAACAGCATTGAGCTAAACAACAGTTTTGGAAATTATGAGTAAGGTCAGCATATCTATATCGATTGAACTCCATTTTTGATTAATTAATTGGAGCTGAACTTAGATTAGTATCTAACCAAAGGAAATCCTTTGGCTAGATTTTTTTAGATTTTTAGGTTTTTGATACTATTGGGGTTTTAATTTATTATATCAATATATTATGATATTTTTTAACGTAATTATGTTTAGTGACTAATTTAATTATTTTAATTTTTCAGGTTCTTTTTATTTACAAGTTGAAGGTGCTACTACCTAAATGTTTGGGGACACTGTGCTAGTCGACCAAGGAGAGGTTAAAGTTCTGTAAGTTACTTGATTAAAATTTGGATGGTTGGAATAAGAGGACATCGGAAGGAAGGAGGACATCAGTGTATGAACCAGCTTAACAACTAATATTGAGGGCAGCAGGGATTTTCTATAGCTACAAGGAGTCACCAATTTTATTTCAATCTCTGTGTCAACGATATATTTTTCGTAGGGCACTTTTTTCCCCCTGAGTTTTTGTCCCATAGGGTTTTACTCTTGTGGGGTTTTAACGAGGCCTTATTTGGTGGGTTTTTTATTCAGACATTAAAGTTCTATTGTCTAAGTGTCCGGAAGCAACTTGCGTGCTTTTCGGTTAGATGATAAACTTTCATGAATGAAAGAAACTCTTTCTCCGATTATATGGACATTGTACTTTGATACAATTCATTAATTAAAAAGTTATTTCTGACAAAAAAAGAAAAAAAGAAAAAAAAGAAAAAGAAAAAGAGGACCTCTTTATTTAGATATATAAAATTGTTCTATTTTATTAACCTCTTTAATTAGATATATAAAATTGTTCTATTTTATTAAGTATACTGCATATAATAAATATTTAGAGTATTTTCGATAAGTGGTTCATTGACAAAATTTTAATTGTTTTGGTTTTTTGGTGATTTTTCGGTTTTTCTTGGATGGGAATCAATATAAAGAGAAAATGAATGGAGGCAAAATCTTGAATTTTTTGTGGAAACAAGAAGATATCCCTGACAATTTGCTTATATTCTTTATGTAAATTGATGTATTGTTGTTGGGTGGGGCACTCTTTTTTTCCCTTTAATTTTTTTTCATTGAATTTTGCTCTTGTGGGATTTTTAACCAAACCAAACCAAACCAAACCAAACATACCCAGTATATCCCGCTCAGAGCAGGGTCTGGGGAGGGTAAGTTGTACGCAGACCATGCCCCCGCTTTTTAAGACAGGGAGGCTGTTTCCGTGAAGACCCTCGGCTATGTGCACGACAAAAAACGGTGGGTGATATAAACACAAGAATCCAAATGGTACGAAAATGTTCAAAGCAATACCTGAGCCCATGGCGTTCTCCACATGGGACCTACCCGCCTGCTTGGAATTATGCTACTCAGGTCCTGAATAAACTACACATACCCAGTAATACCCCGCACAGAGGTAAGACCAGACCATCCTCCCTGCAACTGCAAAACCGGTAAACAGAAGACAATAAAAAGGAAAAATGAGAACGCAAAAGCCGAACTTCTAAGATAAAGCTAACCGAGACAACCCAACTCTAAGGCTCTCTACAACAGAGCCGCTCCCTAAAAGAGAATCCACCACTCTGATATGACGCCTCCATGAGCACCTATCAGCGGTCATGGTCTCATTCAAGTTTAAGGACTTCAGATCCAACCTAAGCTGCTCTTCCCACGACCTCCTCGGTCTGCCTCTCCTCCTCACCCCAACCACCGTAAGACTCTCGACCCTCCTCACTGGGGCTTCAGCCAGCCTCCTACGGACGTGGCCGAACCATCTCAACCTCCCTTCCCTGACTTTCGCAGAAAGAGGCGCCACTTCAAGCTCGCTCCTAAACACCCTATTCGGGATTCTATTTAACATCGTGCGCCCACATGACCACAGTAGCATCCTCATTTCGGCCGCTTCCAACTTGCTTTCGAGGGCCTTCTTCACCACCCAACACTCCGAACCGTAAAGCAGCGCAGGCCGGATTGCCGCTCTATAGAATTTCCCTTTCAACTTTAAAGGGACCTTCTTGTCGCACATCACCCCTGACGCTGCCCTCCACCTTAGCCACCTAGCCTTGATACGATGTTTGACATCGTCTTCAACCTCACCTTCCTTCTGGATGATCGAACCTAGATACTTAAACTTATCCGTACTAGGTACGATCTGATCTTGAATCTTAACCTCCACTCCTTCCTCGTTGGGCTCATCACTGAAGTTACACCATAGGTACTCGGTTTTAGATCGACTCATACGTAAGCCTTGGGACTCCAAAGTAGATCTCCATAGCTCCAGCTTTTCGTTCACCTCCCCCCTCGACTCCGCCACTAACACGATATCATCAGCGAAGAGCATGCACCAAGGGACAGAATCTTGAATCCCTCGTGACATGACATCAAGGATAAGAGCGAAAAGAAGAGGACTAAGGGCCGACCCCTGATGAAGCCCTATCTCAACAGGGAAAAAACTGGAGTCACCCACTGGGGTCCGGACGCAAGAACGAGAGGCCTATATGTGTAAGGAATCTTCTTCTTTGATGCAGATATGTTATTGTCTAAACTTTCGGAGAAATCTCTTTCTCATGTAAGTCGTAATTCAGGCTATCACCTATTGGTAAAACATATCTTTCAGTTAGATGATATGTTTTTGTGTACGAAAGAATGTCTCAAATTTACTTCTATTTTTGGATTGTATAAATTTTATCATAAAATTGTTTCATTTTGCAAAAAAAAAAAAAAATTAAAAACATTAATTGAATATTCTAGGATTTTAAATTATTGATCAATAAATTATTTATAATCAAAATTAAATACAAACGAATGTTAAAATATAATAAATATCCTATAAAGCCAAATTAAATATGAACCCCATAAAGTTATAATTTTTTATATTTTTATAAATTAGTTGTTGAAATAAGTATTAATCCAAAATAGAATAAACTTTATTATATAAGTAAGGCAAACGAGTATGGAAATTCAAAATGTGAAGAAGGGCACACGAGAAGTTGCCGTTAAGTATAAACTGCAGCACTCTTTTGCTTCTCCAGATACACTGCAAGTACTTCCCCCCTCTCTTCGTTTGTATTTCAAGGGTATGCTCTCCTCTCTCTCTCTTCCTCTCTCTCTCTTTCTCTCTCTCTCTCCCTCTCTCTCTCTCTCTCTGGCTCTCTATTGAAGTTTTTGTATGTTATATGATTCTATCAGGCGGTGTTGGTGTAATTAGGGTTTAATTTGTATGTTAATTGTTCTTAATTCTCCATATTTATTTTCTTTAATTACTATTTGTTTGCTTTCTATACACATTACACACCTTTTGTGGATAAAAAATACAATTTTTTTTTTCTGCTAAATAAAAATTACAACTTGTTGGATGCTATCAGGTGGCTTTTTGGTGTTAGGGCTTGGACCAAAAATATGGTTGGGGTAGAAAAGAATGTGGAAATCGGGTCCGATATGGTTTTGGATAATGTGGGAATGACTAACGTGTCTGTGACTGGAACCCAGAATAAGGCCACAGGCGGTGTCGACAAAAGGTCTGCTGGTTCGTCTGGGGATTGTGTTCAAAAATATTCGAGAAGGAAATTTCGGAGAAGCTGTTCAATGGGGAGTGTTTTACAGGATTCTAGGGTTTCCACAAATATAACCACACGAATCACTGATAAGGTTTGCGCCTCATCATTTTGTTGCTCGGTATTGACCTTTACAAGTGCATATATGAATCCTCACTGTTGTCAACAGGATTTGGAAGGTTAACTTTGAATTAGTAGTAGTGCAAGTAGAGAAAGGGAGATCGAGCTTGCTATCTAGGATTCATTGATTTTGCTCTTTATTTATACTTGTTGACTGATTGTAAGCCGTAAGCTATATCGTCAATTGAAAAATGTTGCAAAAGCATGCTGTGGTAACATTTTTTACGCGAATATTAAACTCTTTTATTTAACTGAATAGAGAAATTACATTCGGTATGATTTCTGTCCGATTGGTAGGGGTATGGGATGATAGTAGATTTTTGGATACTAACAAGGCCAAAAAATGTATGCACAGATTTGTACATTTTTAATATTTCTTCTGCATTTGACTAATTGAGGATACAATATCTAATAAAATTTATGATTTCTAGAAGCTCTGAACATGATGTGTGTATCAGAGCTTCTAGAAATCATAAATTTCGTTAGTTCTTATATGGGCTACTATAGAATTGGTTTCAGGGTTGTTTGTTCTAATTTTTATTTTCTACATCTGCAGAACTTGAAAGAACCACCAAATGTTTGTTTACCTGATGCTTCCAGAGTTAGTTTTGTTAGGATGGATTCCCATGATTCTAGAAATCTATCTATTGATTCCCCAGTCAAAGACTGTAGAAAGATTTTTCTGGAACAAATGTATCAGTCGCTTAAGACTGAAGGTGGTCTGCAGGACTGCATTCAAGATGCTCTTTTATCTCATACAGAAGGTGATTTCACAAGTACAAAAAGAGTAAGTGCTACACCAGAACTGCATGTTTCTTCCACTTTTCATATTATTTGTATTGGATCATTTTTGTTGTGCGTGATGTAGTTTACTCATGTTGACAAGTAACCAGCAGGAATCGCTTCATTTTGGTGAAGGAATAAATTCATTTAAAGATAATGTGGGCGTCATGTTGAATGGATCAAGAAATAATTCATATCCCTCTACAAAGACTGACTGCTGTAAACGTGCTCTTTTCAATGTCTTAACATCAGCTAAGTTTGCAGAATTATGTGACCTACTTCTCGGAAATTTTCAAGGACTAAAAATGAGTAGTCTCTTTGATATCAATACGATACAGTCCAGGATCAAAGAGGGGGCTTATGAAAGTTCACCCTTGTTATTCCATCATGATATTCAACAGGTATCTTGGAAATTCTTCTGTTGATTAGTTTTACCTTTCAGCTCATATTATATCATTATCATGATGGAATGAGTACATTCTTCTTGTATCTTGTTCTGCTTTGAAAGGACATGCAGGTGGAAGGGGTGTGGCGGTGTGGTTCGAAAAATTAGTCGGGGTGTGAGTTAACTGAATAAAGTTGGTTGTAGAAAGAAGTCTAATTAGTGATTCAAAAGGCTAATGTAAAGCATTTTGTTCGTAATGTCTACTTGTATTAGAAACTTGTTTTAGTGCATTCCTACATGAATGTATTCAGCCATTTACCTAGTGGTGAAGACTAAAGACTTGGGAGTGTTGCACATATGAATTCATTCAGGCAAAGTTTTAGAGGGTTCGACATTTGCCTGATGTTTATTTAGGAAATCAGATATGTGATCAAAGCATTGTAGGTTTAAGATTTTAGATTGTGACATTAACTGTTACCAGACTTTCTTTATACAGTCATTTGGGTGAACCCTAATGATAGAGAACAAAATGAAGTCCTAAACCATCACTTGTAATAGTCTCAGCTTCTTAGTATCCCTTTGTTTCTTGTTCTGAGGATGAGCAACAAAATTCATAGTTTCTCTTAGGGGAGGACATGACACAAGAAGTTGTACAGGTGTATATTTGAAGTCAGTAGGTGAACAAGCCAGCCCTTTCTGATGGTATGAAATTAGTAATGAATTGCATCAGTGTCATGTGACATTTCATTGTGTTCAAGTTTGTTACACCAGGAAAGTCTCCTATTCTTTCAGTGTTTCCGGATGTAGGTTTAAATGAAGAAAAAATGTATCTGATACCCACCCACTTTTTTTATCCCCTCCTTTTATTAACATAAATAAAGCTTCATTTACCTCAAATAGTCAATCGCTTTTAAACCAGCTTCATTATTATTCTGAGAATTTGAAATTCACCCCCAAAATTTTCTGGAATTAGCAGTTTTACACCATCTACTGAAATTTTTATTAATCCTTCATAAGATTTCCAAATTTACAGAAGCACTTGAACTTTCTTAAATCTGTAAATAAACCTTGCCGATTCTGAAAGCCTTAAGATAGCTCATATACTTTCTGATATTTAGAAATTAAGCATATATTTGTTTCTGAGATATTATTTTTATTGGGATTTAAATTCAACAATTTTGGAAGCTTATTCTTGTGGTGATTGGTGTTATCCAACAATCTAATCCTTCTGGTCCTTATAATTGAAAATTAGTCAAAAAATATGAATATTATGAAAGAGAACTTTTTAAAGTGCAAGAATAAAGTAAGGAAACAAAGATATAGAGAAGAAATCTTTAATGATGTGAAAACAAAGTTAGTGAAACTTTCATATTCTTCTCAACAAAGTGTTACATTTAATTTAACAACTTCAGATGTTGGAGATCAAAGTAGTGAAACTTTCTCTTAAGTTGTAACATATGTTCGATTTTTCTATGATCTTCTCCACAATTTCTTTTTTTATATGTGCCGTTTTTTTAGGTTCAGCATCCTTTTCATGGTTATTTTTTAGGTTCAGCATCCTTTTTATATGTGTTTTTTGCTAATGCAGACATACTCGTGATACTATACTATCAAGGGCGGATTTAAGTGGGGCCACGTGATGACACGGGGACCCACAATTTTTCTTATTAATATTAACTTTATCAATATTATTTTTGAAATTTTATATGTGCTCTCGTATAAAATATAGTTCGGAAAACTTTATACAAATAATACAGTTTCTATTTGATTCATGTATTATCAAATTTCTCAAATTTGTTTAGAATAGAAAATGTGTATATGTTTTTGTAACCGATTGTATATTTTTGTGTACACTTAGCTGAATGTTTTAAGTGCACCTACAATGAAGAGCTTCTGGATTTGTCCCTGTATGCTATATGTAGCTTTGGTTGTAATTTAATGTTACAACCAACGAACTAATAATATTTATTTGATTAGTTCTCATTCAACAGTTCAAAGTTCATTTCAGCAGTTCTACCAATATCACCCAATAAGTGTATGTGTGTATTAGAAAAATATTCTTAATCGTCATCAGTTATCACCATTATAGTTATCAGAACTCTTGGTTCCATTTTTCTTTTCTCCACTTCTCCCTCAGTCATATTCTTTATCATCCTTTCCCCTCCTTTCTGTAATTCTGTGTTTATGCAGTTTTATCGTTCACTGAATCAATTTATTTGCACAATTTTTGACGATCGAGGAGGTTGCTGAATCGCAGAAATTTTGGTTAAGACGGAATTTTAAATTGCATACTAAATTGGTTTGGATTTTGGGGGATTTTGGACCATAGTTGTTATAAATTTTGGTCATGGCAGTAATTTAAGGAGGGAATAATTAAAGTTGTTTTTGAAAGTAAAATATTATGATTTAACCTTCAGGGATTATGATGGTGTAATATTCATAAATCATAATAATTTCGAATCACTATTATGTTTTGTAATAGTTCGTAGTTTCCCAGATTATATATAATTCTCTATAGAGCAGGACTCGTGTATTAGTGTTATTAAAAGCGCGCATATGCGCTCGCATCGCGTATCGCTTTGCTGAAAATATGGCACGCACTGTTATACACTCACTGATGTGCACATAACACGCAGACAGCACTGATATGCACATAACGCACACAGACACACATGCACTAATATACTATGTATACTGATTATACACACTGTGCATGCTTATAACTATCTTCTAATTGTTTCTTTATCACTAATTAGTCTATACTAAGCTATAGTTAGTTATATAGTTATATCACACTGATTATATTAGCTATCTATGCTGATTTCTAATACATATTATCAGTGTAAATATGTGATTATATATCCTAATTTGAGTGCTGTATGAAGATGAAGATGATGATGAACATATTACATGTGTGATAATGAATATGATTATATATGTAATATTACATATTACATTTAATATATGTATGCATATTATGTGTAAATATGATGTAATTTAATGTAAATGTGGTTCTCTATGGGTGCTGATTTTAGTTGTTTTATAATTATCATAATTTAGTTTTGCTTATGAATGTCTTTTTATCTGTAAATTTATAATGTATGACATTATGTACCATGGTTTATGTGTATTTACTTGTCTTCGATGAATCCGCGCTTTGCGCGTTGTGCTTATGCTCCGGGTGGCCTTTGCACTTCGGCCTGCGGGTTGTGCGTTTAATAACACTTAGTGTATGTGTCTGTGTGTGAATGTCTGACAGTAAATTTTTAAAGATTACAGAAAGTATGAATCCATATATGTCAATATTTTATTTATATTCCCCAG
Organism: Kitagawia praeruptora; assembly: GCA_037693485.1. Taxonomy (NCBI): domain Eukaryota; kingdom Viridiplantae; phylum Streptophyta; class Magnoliopsida; order Apiales; family Apiaceae; genus Kitagawia; species Kitagawia praeruptora. The sequence goes on from CM075350.1 coordinate 77,101,858, forward strand.
GCATATCCTTGAGTGTAAATTTTGAAAAATTACAAAAAGGATGAATCCCTATATGTCCATATCTATCTTATTTTTCCCATGCATATCCGTTGCATTAAATTTTCAAAAATTACAAAAAGGATGAATCCCTATATGTCCATATCTTATTTATCTAGCATTTAGACCTGATAACCTCACTTTTGTCTTACTTAAGATTGTAATCGACTATAGATTGCATTACCATGGATAGTGTTATGGGAAAACTTCACAAATCAAAATATGCCAACTTGTCCTATGCAAAATTAGAATTTTCTTTAGGTGGCAGATCAGCTACTTTCCTAATGGACCCCTGTTTTATATCAATATTACAATTCGATGTTTACTAAATAAATGAGGAAACTAACTAGATCTGGGTAAGCTTCTAACTAGCCCAACCCATTCATTGATGTCTCTGACCCCATTGTTACTTAACTATCTACGAATTCATCTGCCATAATCAATTTTGTTTTAAGCTTTATATATATCAAGATTATTTAGTAGAAAGTTATGGCTTTTCTTGTACATCATAAATGAATTTGACCATTCCAGGTGTGGTCAAAGCTACAAACTGTAGGCACTGAGATGGCTGCGCTAGCTAAAAGTCTCTCAAAAAAGTCAATTGCTTGTAGTGACGAGGTAAAATTTTCATTTGGACTACAGTATTGTTATTTTTCTGATTCTTTTTTCTTCTTCTAATTAAAATTTGGGGTTTGCGGTGGGTGTTAATGGGTAGAAAGGTAGGATGGATTAAATTTGGTCATTCCCTCTAGCCTAAGCTCTTAGTTCGTTTGAATTGTGTATGGTTTATCAGTGAGACGAATCCATAAAGCTGTATCCTTCCAAAGACAAATGAAAAACTTGTTGTAGGTGACAAACTCCTCTGAGACATTTTTGTAAGGTTTTAGGGTGAATGAAAAAGATAAAGAATTTTGAAGTACAAACGGAAAAAGAGAACAAGATAAACAGTTAAGGAGTCAAATGAGCTGGCTTAAGTCTTTCTTGTTAATTTCTTTAGTAGGTGACCGATGGGCACAATTTTATGAATGATAACTAGAGAGCGCTATCATGCAGTAGAATTCATATTTTTCAGTAATTTTAACTTCCTTGTTACTTATGAAGGAAAACGTTAATACATCATAAAGAAGCTAACACAAGTCATAAGTTACTATATCATAAGCAATTTATAAGTGCAAAACTTTTTAAGTTGTAAATGTCGCAAAATGAAATGGCTTTATCTAATCTACAACTCATAAACTGTTGGGTCGGATCCAGTCAGTCTTTTTCTCTCCTCTTTTTTGGTGTTTGTGATGTCCTGTGAAGTCATATGACATCTTGTGGCCTTCGTGATGAATGCCTAGGAACATGAACCTGAGGGAAGCTGGATCTCATATGATTTCTGTACACCACAATGCCATATGGCTGATTGGTTGTCCTGTGCCCTGTTCCGGAGGCCATAACAACCATAGAGTAATCATTCACCCGATGTAGACTAATTTATATAGATTTTAGTATTTTACACACTTGTTAAGAGATTTAAAATCAGATATCGATATTATATACCTGAAATGCTCTTCTGTTTAGATACTGGAAGAAGTATTGAATATTAAACTTCATCTCCGAATAAGGAACACATTGTTATGTTTATCTTTTCGTTTTTGTAAATTTTTTGTTGAACAAAAATCAGTTTTTCATCAAGCAATAATTCATGCAATCAGAAGATCAGAGGTTTGACGCTATATATTTAAAATACTTAACTCGTTATCTGGTGCGGTTAAGATACACTGTAGTTATGGGCTAATCACACATATTATCCAGATAAAGATGTTTTTAATAGAACACCTCACATAAGATTAAAGTACTTTAACAGAAGGATGTGATAAGGAACAATATTTTTTTTATAAAATGTCGGGCACACTATCCTTATCCTCAATACCCGGAACAGTACTATAAGTGATAGATTTGTGGTTGATTAAAACCACCCTTGTCTGTCTAATGTTAGAACAAGGTGAAGCAAGGCGCACTACCCTCCCCTCGCTTTGCCCTAGGAAAATTTTATTGAAAGAGACGTGTGCCTCACCTGTTTAGGCATGCGGCAGGCGAGGAGTCCCTAACTAAAGTGTAACCCAGTTTGACCTATTTTATTGAAGTGAGGCAGAATTTCAAAATAGATAAGGCTGAATCTACTGAGACAACCCTAATTAATTGGTCAATAACTCATCTAGCTGTTGCAGTAGGTGGTATGTTGCTTTCTCCTTCTTCTATTATTCTTCATTCTTTTTCTTTCTTGTTACATGATCTGCTTTCGTTTGTGTAAGATATGTTAGTTATGAGTGTAAATAGGAATTTACAATATAAACAAAAGTTACGAGTCTATTTTTTTAATTTTTTTAGTGTACTCCTTACGTACATGATACATTTTATACGTTTATAGGGAACATGCTAATACCAATAAACAAAATCTTACATACTATATATTAATTTGAATCATTTGAAGTATAATAATTATGTTTATATATATATTATTGTTGGATTTATCTTCTAGATTGATACATTTTCTAGATTGATATTTTAATTTGCTTGTTGAGCTATATTTTATTGTATGTATATAAAGACTACCTTTAATTTTAGTACCATACACTTTTCTTCTCCCACACTTGGACCCCAGGAGGGTCCTTATCCTGGGTGCTCCTTGCCCCAACTAATGCTGTGGTTGAGCTACTCTTACACCTGAACATGTAGCAGTAGTAAAAATATTATTCTAATTGTTGCTAACATCCTTCTTTTTGAACGCTTTGTTATCATCATTATATGGTAAAAGAACAGTGGACACATTGTTAAAAGAAAGAAATTGAAATCTTACTCCTATAAACGTCACTGTAGTCTGTACTTTGTTCTTTATCAAGTTGTCCTCTCGGATATTATTTTAATACTTCTGACAAAGCAGTATGAAAACTAAATTTTGTTATATTTTTTTATTGTATTTAAACTACTAGACTTGTTATATTGGTTCAGTGAAGTAATTTGTTACATCTCGTTTCTGCAACAGGGTTTTGTGCTAGAATCTAGTGCGCATCCCAAAGTTGAGCTAACCGAAGGCTCTTGTCAGCTGAGAGCTTCAGTTTGCAGGCAGTGTAAAGAGAAATCAGAGAGTCAAAATTGTCTGGTCTGTGATTATTGCGAGGATAGTTACCATATTTTGTGCATTAGACCTGCTCTACAGGAGATTCCTCTAAAGAGTTGGTACTGTACCAGCTGTACGGCAAAAGGCATTGGTTGTCCCCATGAAAATTGTTTACTGTGTGAGAGTAAGAATGTACCCAGATCTTTGAGTACTGGAGACGATGAGGAAGAACTGGAGCTTGAGAAGTGCTCAAATGATGTAGAGGAAGATGTGATAGAAAATGGAGCTGAAATTCTCAACTGCAAAATCTGTGGTAACAATGTGAAGAATGAAAATCATAAAGTATGCATTCATTCTTCCTGCCTCAGCAAGTACTACCATGAGAGGTGCCTCACAGTTAAACAGCGTAACTCATTCAGTTCTTGCTGGAATTGCCCTTCTTGTTTGTGCCAAAATTGCCTAATTGATCAAGATGATGACAAGATCATAATATGTGATGGCTGCGATGAAGCTTCACATGTATATTGCATGCAACCACCTCGTGATTCGATCCCCAGCGGAAAATGGTTCTGCACAAAATGTGATGAAGGACTCCAGCGCTTGCACAAGGCAAAAAGGGCATACTTGAATGTGGAGTATAAATCGAGTGAGATATCTGCCAGGCGAGAAGGAACATTTGAGAATCTATTTAATGTCAAGAAAGACGTGCATGAAAATATGTTGGATAAATCTGGTGGTGTTGACATGGTACTTACTGCAGAAAAAGCTCGGAACTATGAATAGAGTTATGCATTTGGAGGAATACAAGTATTGAATAGATAATAGAATGGCTAGGAGGGAGTTTGGCCCTCACATCGTTCATCAGGAAAGTGTAATTTATGATGTATGTAGCATCTAGTTTTGGAAAATGTATCCTTATATCAAATGCCTTATGAGGATTGAGAATAGGGTATGTACATGGCTGCAACTAAGAATAGGCTGTATACTTGGCTGCGTTTTAGACTTTGTATCACCAGAAAAATACATGAGTATTGAACTGTAAATGAGGTGAAGTCTGTGGGGGTTTGTAATATGTAGATGCATTTGTTTAGAGTTACATAAGCCTGATGTAAGTTGTACCTTGACTTTTAAAATGCAACATTTAGAGGGGATATTGTATTAGTAGTCTTTAAACTGTAGAAATTAAGAATTATTGCTCAACATGTTATCTGTCTTAAAGTTTATTAGGGGTTCGCAGAACCTAGTTATGTTTTCCTCATTGCTTTCTTAGTTTTTGTAGTCTTCCCTTATTTCTTTTTTTTGATAGTGTACGTAATCTTTATGAGGAGGGCAAGGGACAGAGAAGATTTGAACTGTAACTTTGTTATTGGGCAAGGGAAAAAAGTGTTCTACTCCAGTTACAACTCCGGTAGAGGCCCTTATCGTGGACCTCAACCTGGAGGGGAAAGAGGCAGATTTACTTCAGACCTGCATTTTGAATCAGGTTTGATGGCTTTCAATTTCAAGTTTACGCTTTTTGTTATAGTTTTGGGCTAGTTAAGATGCGAAGCTCTTGCACATGTTGGGTCCAGAACTAGCAGTTATGTGGATACATGTATTGTGCAGTCACCTGAAGCCGATAAATTGAAGGGATATCCATTTGATACATTAATTGGGTTTTTCTTTGGTACAATTCAAAAATTTTGACATTCAAATGGTACCATTATGTCTTTGTCTTCATCCACATAATATCACTTTGTTAAATAAACGTTAGTTGGCAATTATAAAATTATGGGATTTTTAATCTGATACTAATAAAAACTTTTGACTTCTAAGCAGTACCATTCTACTTTCTACTTTCGGCTTCAGCTCCAAAATTTCATTATGTTAATGAATTTGATCATTTTATTCAAAGTCCTTGGTTTTTGGTGGGTAAAGGAATGCCCAACAATTTTTTGAGGGGCATAAACCAAAGAGTTTGAAATTTGAACAGATTCATAAAAAAAAATGGTATTTTGAAGCTGAAGTCAAAAATAGAATAGTTTCACTTAGAAGTCAAAAATTTCGAGTTGTATGAAAAATTCCATAATTTTATATAATGATGGAATTGTATTATATGGATGAAACCAAAAGTATAATGATACTACTTGAAGTAAAAAAATTTGAGTGGCATCAAATGAAAAAGCCAATTGTATTCTCGGAGTATAATCATTTCAATTATCTAGTGGCTATCAAAAAATAGAAATGATGAGATCAGGAGAGAGAAAATGCCCAAATTGGCACAATTTTAGGGTTGAATGTCCAAAATAGCATCCGGACAAAACCATGCCCTCATATGGCACAAACATCACGTGTATGCAGGATGCGTTAAGCATAATGCATATATCAAATGCGTTTCTGCCTTTAACCAATTCAACAGATGCGTTTTTCTTTTTTCTTTTTTTTGAACAAAAAGGAATCAATTCATTAATCAAAATCCATACGGCATCTACAAATACAATCGGCACAGACACTTAAGTGGATCGCTGTTGAATCCTTCCTAGAGGCAACCAAGCGATTTGAAGATGATTGAAAGTATGTACAAATAGTTTTTTTCATCGAACTGTTCTGTGTAAACGATTATAGATGCGATCTCATAGTAACCTTCATCCCTGAATCAAAACCATGAAAATCTTGCCGATCTATAACCTCGACCATGGAACACACCAAAACCCAATCAAAACAAAAACTCTAACTTTCACAAGGAGAGATTAACAAAACCCAAATAAATTGGGAACTTATTAAAACCCAAATAAATTGGGAACCTATTGAAGAAAACAAGATATGAAACAAGAAAACGAAAATGGATTGGGGCTCTCCACCGATGAAGACCGATGGAAGCCCCCTCAAAACTCTATGATGGAGGCCGGAGAGAAGAATTAAGTCGTACTTGATGTCTTGAAATAATTTTTCCTTGTCGAACCCCCAAGGTTCGATTTTCTCTACCGCATGTATCATATTAATTGCGTTCATGTTGTTAACTAACTTAACATTTGCATTTTTTTTTGTTTCAATAATTTCATTTCGGATTTTATAAATATTCTGAATGATGATTTTAAAAAATTCAATTTTTTAATTTTTGTTTGAAATGAATTTTAATTAGATATTTTTTAAATATTATTTGTATTCTCTTAGGGTTCAACAGTTAACCTTTGGGGTTCAACAATTCCATTTTGGGTTTTATAAATACTCAGAATGACGAATAAACCGTATATGGAATTATATGGAATTAGGGTTTAGGGTCAACCCTAAACCCTAACTTATCCTGATTTTTAAACGCGTTAGTGTTTAAAAATCAGGTCGCCGGATTCAATTTTTTAATTAAAATTTTTAAATTTAAAAAATACAATTTTATTAAATTTAGGGGTTCAACAATTAATTTATAGGATTCAACGTTTCCATTTTGGATTTTAGAAATATTCAGAATGACGAAAACAGTATACGGACTTAGGGTTTGGGATTAATGGTTGTTTACAACCCTAAACCCTAGACCCTAACTTATCCTGATTTTTAAACGCGACGCGTTTAAAATTCAGGCGGATTCAATTTTTTAATTAAAATTTTTAAATTTAAATATACAATTTTTATTAAATTTAGGGGTTCAATAATTAATTTTTGCGATTCAACGTTTCCATTTTGTATTTTAGAAATATTCAAAATAACGAAAAAAAAATAGGTGACACCACTTAAAATAGCCTTTTATAAATTAAAAAAAAAACAACGTAAACAGATCTTGCGTTTTTGCTGAAAACGCAATTGTTACTTGCGTCATGTATGAAAAAGGGGTCAAAAGTTGCGTTGCCTAGTAGACCCAACAATTGCAATTGCCCATGCATAAAAAATCAGTAAACGCAAGTAAAACTTGGGTTTTAAGGTAACGCAATGTCTAAGTTCGTTATGTATGTGCTAGTGGAGGACAGTGTTTTGAGGGAGTTCTATTTTGGATATTTTGATCAGAATTTTTGTTATTTTGATCCTTCACCATCAGGAGACTTGCGACTGAAGATTTTTATTTCTTTGTATACATAATTGTCTTGTGCTTTTCGCGCATATTTACTTTAGTCCAAGTCCAAGTCTATAAAGTTGTATACTTTCTCCTCCATCCATTGCATCAGAGGCAGTGTTGTAAAAATCGGTCTAGGCGCTAGGCGCCCCCAAAACGCCCCGACTCGGGCCTAGGTGGTTAAAAAAACGTTTTTTTTGTGTAAATCGGTCAAAAATCGGCAAAAAATCGATCTAGGCGGTAAAAAATCGGCCTAGACGGTCAAAAGGCGGTAAAAAATCGGCCTAGGCGGTCAAAAATCGGCAAAAAATCAACCTATGCGGTCAAAAATCGACAAAAATTAGCAAAATATGTAGAAAAATTCAAAAATCGGCAAAAATATTTGATAAAAATATTTAATAAATAAAATTATTAAAAATAATATTTAAATACAACCGATTAATGCTCCGATTAATCCGTCCGATTAATCCCCGCCTACCCGATTAGGCGCTAGGCGATACCCCAACCGCCCCGGGCCGCCTAGCGATTTCTGGAACACTGATCAGAGGTGGTGGAATTATTTTCTTTTGCACAGATGCTTCCAAAAGTTGATTGTATTGTAAATCTGTCTGTGCCCTCGAATATTCCACAAAAAGTCGGACACGCCTTTTTAGAGCCAAATAGCATATATTATCTTGGATGAATTAAATTAAATTAAATAAATGATTTCACCAAATAGCATATATTATCTTGAATAATACAAATGTTTTGGAAAGAAAGGCACTAGTTATTATAAAGTAGGAGAGAAAGCCACTAGTTGTATGATTCGGGAGAATGAATCGGATGGTTTAGAGAAAAAGGGGATATATTCTGGTGGTGTGCATGAGTTGTACTTTACAAATAGCATCTATGTTTGATTCAGGAATCAATACATCTTATTATACGGAGTAATAGTTAGAGCATGTTTGGCACTTCATTTATCCAACTTATCTGGGCTTAAGTCCATTTGGACTTAAAATAAAGTGTTTGGCTAAATCCAGAAATGACCTTATTTTTGATAGATAAGCCCGTTTGAAAAAAGTACAGAAACGGGTACTTACAGACATGACTTATTTCATAAAACAAGAAAACACACTGAGACCCGTGAATGAAGGCCGACATAAATTCATACTTTTAACTTTATTTATTCTTTATCTATTCTTTTAACTTTTTGCTCATACATATCTATTCAATTATAATTCGGTTTTTAAATTTTAAAATTAAAAATATTCAACTTGGATAGCAGACTAGTACTGAGCCCGCATTCTTTGTTATTAAAATTTATTTTAAAATTATATAAATTAATTTGTAACTGTAATATACTAAAATTATATAATTATATTTTTATGAGATAATAAACGAATTAAAATTATATAGATAATATGTAAGTGTATCATATATGTATATAATTTTATAATGTATTTTAATAACAAAGAATGTATTTTATATAATTTTATGATGTATCATATATGTTCAAATTGTTTCGGATAATATTTTATGCATTCGATTAAAATATTATAATTTATTTAGAAAAAATGATAACTTATAAGTCATAATTAATTGCCAAACATCTTTAACTTATAAGTTAAACATCCAAACACGAAAATATAAGTTATAAGGGTTATTACTTATTTCATATAAGTTACTTATTACATTTAAGTGATAAGTAACTTATTTTAAGATTTCCCAAACGGGCTCTTAGTCTTCTAATCACTTAGCTCCACCTGGATATTTTTTTGGCAATAAAAATAATATTTGTGTTGTTTGAATATGATCACTAGCAGCGGTTCAGAGTGCTCACAAGTTGATGACCCTGTACCCTGGGCTGAATTCAACTTTTTTCTTCTTAATTCAAGCCAAATTTTTCCTTTCCGCTTCGCGAATGAAATTCTCCAGAACTTGAGCTCATTAACAAAATAATCGAGTTCGAGTTACTTACAATCATTTCAATTCAAGTTGAGTCAGTAAAGTATAGCATAACTCTAAGGGCTATTCTAAGGGTTATGGTTAAGAATGAATATTAGTGAATAAATGTAATTAATATGTCAGTTTTGCACGGAATTCATTAATTTTGCACCTATCTCAATATGATTATTTAGCAATTTGGAAATTAATATGAATAATGTGCGAGGCCTATCATTCCACATGGCATTAGCAATGTTAGCCTAATGCTGGTGGCATCTAGCATTGCCTTTCTAGCATCTAATATGGACTGCTGTTAACTTTAAGTGTCATTATGTCTAGTTGCAGTTAACAAAACTTTAAGTAGAGTGTTTAAAGTGATTCGAGAAAGGAAAACTATTTCTCACATTTTCGAGCTTTCGTGAGGTTGAGGGTTTAAGAGTTTCGAGATTTCAACAAGGAAAAAAATTACAAAGATGATGTAAATAGAAGGTGGCTACATAAGGGGAGACTTGAGTAACAAACTGTGAGTGGAATGTAGGAACATGTAAAACTGGTAAATAATCATATTTCATCTAGTACTTGTAATTTATGCACAACCACATTGGGAAAGAATAAGGAAGAAAGCAGCTGAGCTCAATTCTACCTACACGCCCAGCAATCACAGAATCTCTGGTAAATCTAGTATAATAATCTCTTTTAAGAAGATATTCCTACATATCTTGAGATTAAGCGCAATTGATGTTTTCACTAGATACCTTACACTATCTTACAAGACTTTTTTTGTGACACTTCTATTAGTTCTTAGGATACGGAATGTATTTGCTTTGTTGTGTATACCAAAACAGTAGTGTGCTAATGTAAAAAAGCTGACCTTTTATGATTTGCAAAGCAAACTCTACAAAAGGAAAAAAAAGGTTTCAAGCTGCATGAAGATGGTAACACTGGGGACTCTGTTTAAGTAATTTATTTAGTCTGGGAAGTGTAAGGGGAGTCGAGTAGAACTGTCACATTTAAGGTAAAAAAGATGAAGAGAAAGGATGCAGTGTTTGGTGGGATTCATAGAAATAGTTAATCTTTTATAGCAGTGCAAAAGGTTGTGTCAGACTTAAGTCTCACTGTTTTGGATGGTGATGTTTAGAGTGAGCATGTGATGTTTGTCCATGGTGTGCCTAGTGCACTGAGAAGGAATACACCCAGGTTACATAGGTAAAGTCAAGCGGCTATGTGCTGCCTACAGTTTTAGCAGGATGTCAAGTGCATCATGAGTTTATTATAATCTCTGGTATAATAATCTAGTATACTAATCTCTGGTAGATATCCTCCCTGGTGTCATCTAATTGTGAACACGAGTTTCTGGTATAGAGTTACCAACAGGTAACCATGCTACTGGAACCATGCTACTGGCTTGCAAGAACAGATTCCATCAAAATATTGTATAGCAAGAACAGATTTTACGTTGTTAATTTTTCATATAAAACCTTCCACAAATAAATTAAAATCCATGGATTTAGCAAATTTGTTGAAATTTGAATACCTTGAGATTTTGATGGATTGTTTAAAATCTGAATTGAATACCTACAGATTTTAGAAGACTTTTTAAAATCTCAATTGAATACCCACAGATTTAGAAAGATTATTTGAAATCCGAATTGAATACCTACAGATTTTAAAAGATTGTTTAAAATCCCAAATGAATACCTACTGATTTTGAGAATCCATTAAAATCCAACAGATTCTCAAATGAATACACCCCTCTTAGTGTTATAAAGAAGTATTGGAAAACCAAAAATTAATTAAATGACTAAGACTAAATATTGAAAACATGAGAATATTTAATCCTTAATCATAGCCTTAAGAGCTATAGTTAACATTTCCCTTTTATTATACACAAATTTATTCAAATCATATCAAATGTGTCCCACATAAAAAATCATAAGGTCACTGATCATTTAGGGCGTGAGAAATTAAGATATGCTATCATTTATATGTCATTGATCATAAAAATTATTAAGGTCATTGATCATTTATGTTACAGAAATTAAGACATATCATTTATATTCCTTTTTTTATTTTAAAATCTATAATTATACTATTCTCTCCATTTCATTTTAAGTGTCGTTTTTTGACCATACACACTTATTAAAAATAATATTTATTAGGCTTTTTTTATCATTATTTTAATTTTATTTTCCAATTTTATCCTTAATCTACTCATATATAATACTATTACTTAGAGAAGGGTATTTAGATGAAAAAAAAAGATTATTTATCTTGAAATTGCAAAAGTGACATTTAAATTTAAATTCTTGATACTTAAAATGAAATAGAAATGAAATAGAGAGAATGACTTATGAGTAGGGGTGACAATTTCGTGTACTGGTCGGGTTCGTGTCGGATCAGATTGTACCTGGTCAGGTTGATTTTTTTTCTAACATTAACCCGTATCTATCGGGTTCGTGTCGGGTTTCGGGTCATTTCGGATTTCACCACCTCAACTGTTTTTTAGAGTGATTAAAAATATACACTTATATTATATACTTCCTCAGTCTCGAATTATAGGAAATGATTGCTTTTGGCTAAATTTTAAGAAAAAATAGTTCATTTCTTTTTCATTACACGTAAAAGTTACTTCCTCAGTCCCACTTGATTCTTTACCCTTTGTTTTACACTTTCTGCAATTCTTCGATTCCTCCCGCTCGATTTTCTATTAATAACTTTGGCACGCATTTTAAGGTGTATTTTAAGGATAGTTCCATAACTTATTTTTGAAATTTTTTTTTTGTATAAATATATATATATATATATATATATATATATAATCTTTTTATAAAAAAAATTGAAAAATAAGTTATGAAACTGCCCTTAAAATACACCTTAAAATACGTGTCAGAAACCTCATTCTAAAATGTAAAGTATTGATTGGTACTGAGGGAGTACTATTCAAATTTATAATATGTATTGTACCCATTTTGTGAGGTGTAAAAAAGGGTATGACATATAAAAAATATTGTTATTATTATTAAATAATAATAGATAGTTTCAAAACTACCCATGTCAACTATTAAATTTTTAAATATATACTACCAACCTTTCTAAAATTCTAAAAATACCGATCTTGTTTTCAAAATTCCAAAAATACTACCTTCCTCAATTGCAACTTTTGCAATCTCATTTGCAACTTTGATGCTACAAATTTCTGATTGCAAGTTCTGGGGTTCAGATGTCTTTTTCGACCACTTTTTTGGAATATATATATTCCAAAAAACTGGTCGAAAATGACATCTGAAAACTGGAACTTACAATCAGAAATTCGTAGCATCTCAGTTGCAAATGAGGTTGCAAGGCCCCGCCACGGGCACTCATAATTGGTGGATTTGGGTTGCAAGGCCCCGCCAGAGGCACTCATAATTGGTGGATTTCTGATTTGCAACTTTCAATTTTCAGTTGCAAAAGTTGCAATTGAGGTTGCAAAAGTTGCAACTGAGGTTGCAAAAGTTGCAAACGTTGCAACTGAGGTTGCAAAAGTTGCAAACGTTGCAACTGAGGTTGCAAAAGTTACAACTGAGGTTGCAAAAGTTGCAACTGGGGTTGCAAACCTCAGTTGCAACTGAGGTTGCAAAAGTTGCAACTGAAAACTGAAAGTTGCAAATCAGAAATCCACCAATTATGAGTGTCCCTGGCGGGGCCTTGCAACCAAAATCCACCAATTATGAGTGCTCCTGGCGGGGCCTTGCAACCCAAATCCACCAATTATGAGTGCCCCTGGCGGGGCCTTGCAACCTCTTTTGCAACTGAGATGCTACGAATTTCTGATTGCAAGTTCCAGTTTTCATATATATATATATTCCAAAAAATTGGTCGAAAATGACGTCTGAATCCAGAACTTGCAATCAGAAATTTGTTGCATCAAAGTTGCAAATGAGATTGCAAAAATTGCAATTGAGGAAGGTAGTATTTTTGGAATATTGAAAACATAAAATTATAATGAGTTAGTATTTTTGAAAAAATGATTTTATAGAAGTGAAATGATAGTTGGATGGTAGTAAAATTGGAAAGAATTATTAAAATCTTATATATTTCTGTAAATATCCCTAAATTAGCTAATGAGTTACTTTATTATACTTAAATTTAATAATTAATTTTCGAATTTCAGATTCGTGTGTGATTATACCTATTCGTGCCAATCCTACTTATGAGTACGAGTGAATGAGTCAATATCGAGGGAGAGTTCAAGTTAAGTCCTGATAAAACACTATTGAACTCGATAAACTTACCAGACAAACTTATTGTTCATATTCGAGTTCAATAGTCAAGTGTCGACCTTATCGAGTTTGAGTTTTAGTTTTTTATGGACGAGCTCGGTTTTTAAAATACAGCATTATAAATAATGAGATAGTGATATATATTAAAAAAGAATAGGCAAATAATCAATTAATAAAATAAATTATAAAGGCATAAATAAGAATATAATCCGAGTATAATTTACAAGAAAAGTAAAAAAAAACTTATCTTTAACAAAAGTTTTAGTAAGTACTGATTAGAGAATTAAAAAACAGCTGAGTCGTCAAATCCATCCTTCAAGAGAACTTGACTATTCTTGAAAAGTTTATTGCCCCACTTACGCTATGTTGGGTTTCAACAATATCCCTTCCAGAATTCGCCTTGATTTTCTGGTAAGTCGCCTCACAAGACATTGAAACATTCGTCCAAATCGCCCTTCTTCGACCCATGGCGGGGCGAGGCGCGCATGTGACACACTCTCCACATGCCTTATTAGTTGTACACTACGTTTGTACATGGACCTATATAAAGCCATCAACATTTTATTACCAATTCAATGTGGCACTCAAGTTATTTCAATTAAACAACCCAAATAATACATATTAAATATCCTTTTTTCAACTCAATTTATTATTGCACTAAGAAAATGTTTAAGTGCTCATATCAAGGAATAATCTCCACTCGTTAGTTTGCAGAAATTAAATCAAGAAAATATTGAAAATATATCTTAAACTTTACATTTTCTGAAATCTTGCAAGTACACGGTGTGTTTTATTATATTTATAATTTTTTAAAATACCCATGTGCAATCCAATTTTATTTGAATATAGAGCATGTCTGCAGTGATTTCCCACAAAACTCAACATGTTGCGTGGGGGTGACAAATGAGATTAACACAATGTTCAAACTAGATAGCAGACCAAGTCGACTTGTTTATAGATTCAATTGTATCTTGTATTGAACTGCAATTGATTCCTTTTAATACCACAACCAGAAAGATTCGAGAAAAAAACATATTGATACTTTTCTTGGGAAATTGATACCTGGAATTGATTTTCTTTCACTATATAGCATCGCGGCTCCATTACATTTCTAGTATATTTTGATAGTCTGTTTTCTTAAATGTTACGGTTGACATTCAGCTTTCAAAAAGGCTAGCAGAGGAAATCGCCACTTTGAGTGACGAATTCTTGAATTTTTTTTTTGTTTTTTAGCACTCGGCATAATTTTGTAACCTTTTAAAAAATTTCGTTAGTAGCCATTTTAATAGCCTTAGAAAATGTATTTATAAATATTTTCTTTTTGTATTTTTTGTTCAGTGTCGAAAAATTTATGTCTTACTTTTGTACAATTCAAAAATCGTCAAAAAAATATTATGTTTAAATATGTTATTTTTTGGTCTAAACATAGAAACTCCATATCAAATTCTAAAGAATTCGTTCACGTAGGCATGTTTAGGGGCATAAAAAATATATTTGTATATGTTTTTTCCGTTCCTTTTATTTTGTATTAAATTATTGACGTTCTATTTTTGCGTAAGCCAAAATTCACGAAAAAATAATTTGTGTAACTATGTTCAATTTTCATCCGAATATGGCAATTTCACATTAAATTCTTAACAATACCTTCGTTAGTCATATTGAGAGACATAAAAAACAAATTTGTACATCTTTTTCGTTCTTTTTTATCCGTATTAAAGAATTGACGTTCTACATTTTCATCTTTTTGGGCTTTTACAAAAGTAGAACGTTGATATGGGCTAAAAGTAAGCCCTAAAGACACATTTAATGTGGCATTAATTAGACCTAGAATGGTCCGAACGTGGGACCCACCAGGTGGGCCCAATCCCTAGTTATAATATTAATTTCGTAATTAATATTAGAGGTAATAAACAGCTCAGCAAATAAGAGTCAAACAAGGATATAACTCTAGTCTGGCTTAGCCTCCAAGATACATATTTCAACATGGAAATTGATTCCTACAAGGAAGGGGTCTAGAAACTTTCTTGAGGCGGTGGCTTGCCCACCAAGACACCCACTCCTACCATAATTCTAAGGCTTCTCAGCCTATATAAGGGCCTGACCCCTCATTCTCAGAACTACGTTGGACAGAGCTCCATACGTCACCCACCACGTTTTCGGCTTAATCCTCGAATAAGGACATAGAAGCCACTGCGTCCTAGGTGAGCTCTCGCCGCCATAGCCTCGAGGGAACCATCACTCAGAACTACGTTTTGGCTTGATTCTTAATACGAGATACGTAGGCACTCTGTGAGGACCGATTAGTCCCGAACACGGAAACATCCATTAAAGCTTGAAGCTCACCAACCCCTTTGCATTAAATACACATAAACCCTAGCCGCAATATTCGTAACCTAGTTTTTATTCCACAATATTTGGCGCCGTCTGTGGGAAGACAACATCAACCATGGTTCAAACACGAAGGACACCAGTCTCAACCGAGGCTACCACCGTCACCTCTGTTCCACCCGTCATTACTGAACAAGGGTTTGCACCCCCATCAACAGGGACGACCACTCAACCTCAAGTTTCTCAATCTATAGGGACGTCTCCCCATGATGAGAAAACTCTACCCGTGATTGTACATCCAAACGAGGAGACCAACCCCCTTCAGATGGTGGTCTCTCCCCATGTCAATCATCTACTACCTCCAGGGTGCAGATCTCTACTACAGATCTCCCTAAAAGTACGAATCCGACATACGAGTTGCCTAACTACCCTCCGAATACTTGAGGTGCTGGGCCAAGTGGCCATGCCCTGCAGATACATGAACCGTATCACCCTCCTTACATTAGAGGCTTTGGTCCTGATCAAGGATATTATGACTACTTTGGTCCTTATACTGATGATTCTTCATCTGAGGATGACGATCGTGATCAAGCCCCGAGGAGGCGACATCCAAGCAAGGAGCCTATAAGGCATACTTGACGAATCCATGATGGACCCCCTATGACAGCCGTTGAGAGAATCAAGGCTTATGAAGCCCAGATCTAAAAGCTAAAGGATGATATAGAAAGGGAGCAACAATGATAGAACCAGGGTTAGAATCAGAATCGACCTCCCCCAAATACAAGAGAGATTCCTTTTTGTTTGATTCGGAAAGGCCTCCAACGAGGTAGAGAAGGGTTGATGCCCCAACAGGAAGAGCAACTAGGGCAGAGGCCCCCAAGGGTAACCCCAAAGAGTTGATGCAGCTAGGAGATCACGATGATCCTACACCACCATTCACCGAGGAGGTGATGAATGCTAACATCTCTAGGAAGTTTAAGTTGCCTATTATAAAGGTTTTTGATGGAACGGGTGATCCCGCAAGTCATGTCAGGACATTTTCGAACGCACTGTTGCTACAGCCTGCAAGTGACGCCTTGAAGTGTAGGGCGTTCCCTCAAACTCTGTCGGGCATGGCTCAAAGATGGTATAGCCGTCTACCTACGAATTCGATTGACATTTTTAAGGAGTTGAGCGTCACTTTTGTCAGCCAGTTCATTAGCGGGAGAGTTCATGAGAAAAGTTCTGCATCCCTCATGTGTGTAGTGCAAGGGAAGAACGAAAACATGAGAGATTACCTCAAGAGGTTCACTAATGAGACATTGAATATCACGGATTTGGAGAATAAGGTGGCCATGGTAGCCCTAGAACACGGAACCACTGATCTATTCTTTAAAAGGTCATTAGCAAAGTATCCTCCTGAAAACATGGTCGAGCTCCAGCGAAGGGCTGACAAGTATATCAAGGCTGAGGATAGCATGAAGAAGGAAACCACAGGAGGCAATGACAAAGGTAACAACGACTCCAAGAAGTGAAAGCAAGACCATGAGTATGATGACCAGGAGTATGATGTTAGGGACAAGTATCCCCGAACTAGCGAGGACTCCGACTATGTCCCTAAGAAGAACCAAGGACCAAGGTTCACTGAGTATTCAAGGTTGAATACTCTTAGGAGTCGAATCTTGTTGGACATTGAGAAGGATAAGGATTTCCGATGGCCGAAGCCACTCAGGGGTGATCTCGCAAAGAGAAACAAGAATCAGTATTGTAGATTCCACAGAGATGTGGGGCATGACGACACTGATGATTGCAAGCAACTCAAAGATGAGATCGAGTTTTTGATTCGTAGAAGGAAACTGAGCCACTTTACTAAGGGTGAAGACCGTGGTAATCAGAGAAGAGAGTATGATAGGAGGGATGACGATCAAGATCGCAACCCACAGCCCCGAGGGCCAGTAATCAACATGATCTCAGGAGGCCCAATTGCGGCCGGCACAACAAGGAATTCTCGGAAGGCTTATGCTAGAGAAGTGATGCACATCGTGGGAGAGGCCCCGAAGCGTGCAAAAACTGAAGTAATAGTTGGTTTTGACGACTCAGACTTGGAAGGGGTGAAGTTCCCCCATGACGACCCATTGGTCATAACTTCTGTGATTGGAAACTCAGAGGTGAAACAAGTCTTGATAAGACAAAGGAGCTTCCGTTGACATTCTATGTCATGATGCATTTGTGAAGATGGGGCACAATGATTCTCAGTTGACCCCCAATAACATGCCTATATATGGATTTAATGGAGTAGAATCCAAAATTGAAGGGACTATTCAGTTGCCTGTAACTATTGGACATGAGCCCAAGGAAAGGAGGCCACCCAGATGTTGAACTTCCTGGTAATCAAGGCGGTTTCAACGTACAACGCTATCCTCGGGAGGACTAGACTTCATGCATTCTAGGCTGTTGCCTCAACTTATCATACGAAGATCAAGTTATAAAGGTGATCAAAAGATGGCACGAAGCTGTTATGTAGCCTCGTTAAGGCCTGAAGGAGTCGGGGGCAGGTCCTTCCGATTGAAGACATGGATGTCCGCAGTGATAAGGAACACCAAGAAAGGCCAGCAGAGGACATCACACATAAGCCTCGAACAGCCGTTAAGGCTAAGGCATTAACTGACTTCGTGGTTGAATGTACCATTGACAACCAAGAAGTCGGGGGGCAGGAGATAGTACCCCAAGAAGGAAAAGAACTTCAGAATAAGAATAAGGAGATCAGAAGGAGTGATGAGTGCTCTATTTTGATGGAGCATCAAAAACAAAATCAAGCCATGCAGGCCTAGTCTTGCAAAGTTAGACTCAGCTTCATATTTATCTAGTAGAAGTAGAAATAAGGTTCGATGAAACCATGCAGAGCATGTCCCTCCGAGTAGGACAGTAGTACGGGTTGAACCCATTTATGTTATTAATGCAAGTTTGCTTTTCGTTCTATGATTCTATTTATGTACCAAGCACCTGATGTGTGTAAGTCAAAGATGACCAAGTACCGAAAATAAAAGAATATACAAATGGAAACAAACAAATGCATAAATAAAACTCTGAAGGGTCGAGAGTTAGGTTACAGCACAACCAAATAAATGTTTCAAGTCCTTGAAGGACCCGGGATAAAAGACATCTAGCAATCAAAGCCATGCAAGGTTGTGGAGGTTAAAGACTAGCCACTTTTCAATGTTTTCAAAAATGACTTGGACGGAGAATCTAAGGTAGAAGACCAATAGAGAACCTTAAACAAGGATCAAGAAGTTCAAGAAGTTCAAGCAAACTCTCGTCTTAAAGAGTTTAAAAGGCAAGAAGCCCACATGATTGTCTTATTTGAAATCTAAATCGAGGAATCAACCTTGAATCCTTGACCTAGAATCAAGAAAAACAAGAAACAAAGATGGAACCAAGACAAATGTTGAAGTCCTGATGGACCACCCATTGAAGAAACATATTGCATAGCCTGAAAGCCAATTGAAGGAACCCCTTGAAGGGCAAGTTGACAGCATTTTTACTAGAGAACAGTGATGTGTTTACTTGGATAGCAACTGATATGCCAGGGATTGATCCCCAACTCATAACTTATAAATTGAATGTCAATCCTAAATGAAAGACAATAAAGCAGAAGAAGAGGAACTTTCCTCCTGAAAGGCAAGAGGCCATTAAGCAAGAAGTTTACAAGCTCTTGGAAGCTGGTTTTATTGAAGGAATTAAGTTCCCTGGATGGTTGGCTAACCCTGTGATGGTCAAGAAGGCAAATGGGAAGTGGAGGATGTGTATAGACTTCACTGACTTAAATGATGCATGTCCTAAGGATTGTTTTCCTCTGTCAAGGATTGATACGTTGATAGATGCCACAGCTGGACACGAGATGTTGAGCTTCATGGACGGGTTTAGTGGCTACAATCAGATTAAGATGCACAAGGATGACATCCCAAAGGTATCTTTCATAACTGACTTTGGTGTTTTCTGCTATCTTGTTATGGCTTTTGGTCTAAAGAATGCAGGAGCTACTTACCAACGATTGGTGAATAATATATTCGCCAATCTGATTGGAAAAACCATGGAGGTCTATGGGGATGACATGTTGGTCAAGAGCCTATGCAAGGCAGATCATATCAGGCACCTTAGAGAGGCATTCGAAGTGCTGAGGCACCACAAGATGATGTTAAACCCGGCCAAGTGTGCTTTTGGCGTTGGATAAGGAAAATTTTTGGGATTGATGGTTTCGAAGAGAGGCATAGAGGCCAACCCTGATAAGATCAAAGCGATCTTGGATATGGAACCACCCCGCTCCATACGAGATGTACAGAAGCTAACTGGCCGAGTTGCGGCCCTAAGGAGATTCATCTCCAAGTCTGGTGATAAGTGCTTGCCTTTCTTTCAGGCCTTAAAGAAAGTGAAAAATTTTGAGTGGACTACAGTGAGCCAAGAGGCCTTCGAGTAGCTGAAGAAGTACATGGCTGAAGCCCCGTTGTTGGCCAAACCAAGTCCTGGGGAGACTCTCTACCTATACCTGGCGGTATCTGAACAAGCATTGAGTGTTGTCCTTGTTCGAGAAGAGAAAAAGATTCAGAAACCTATCTATTATGTGTGTAAGGTTTTGCATGGGGCTGAGTTGAATTACTCGACCATAGAGAAGTTTGCATTGGCATTGATAACGGCATCGAAGAAGCTACGACCGTACTTCCAGGCGCATAAAATTGAAGTCCTGACGGACCAGCAGTTAAGGAACATATTGCATAGCCCAAAGGCCAGTGGAAGGCTAATCAAGTGGGCCATAGAGCTTGGGGAGTTTGATATCAAGTATAAGCCTCGGACAGCCATCAAGGCTCAGGCATTGACTGACTTCGTGGTTGAATGCACCATTAACAACCAAGAAGTCGGGGGGCAGGAGATAGTAACCACCCCTGAAAGGAGAGGATAAAGATGAAGAGCTTGTACCTTATCATAAGGAATATTGGGTGCTCTATTTTGATGGAGCATCAAAAACAAAATCTAGTGGTGCAGGTTTGGTCTTACAAAGCCCTGATGGGTTCACAGTTGAGTACACTTTGAAATTGGACTTTCCAACAACCAACAACGAAGCTGAATATGAAGCTTTGATAGCCGGATTGGGCTTGGCCAGAATCATGAGGGTCAAGAATCTCAAAGTTTATGGGGATTCAAGACTAGTAGTATCGCAAGTGAATGGTGAATTTGAGGCCAAGCATGAAACTATGGCAAAGTATTTGCAAGTTGTGAAGGCTGTTATGACTCAGTATGATGAGCGCTATGAGGAGCACATTCCAAGAAAGGAGAAAATTAAGGCCGATGCCCTATTTAAGTTCGCCTCTTTTGAGATAGAAAATTATGCGAAGAGTTTTTACTTCCAGGTCCTGAAGACCCCACCCTCGATTAGAAGTTGGTAGCACCAGTTGATGTAAGCTGAAGGATAGACCCTCTCAAAGCTTATCTTGAGACTGGTTGGCTCCCTGATAATGCCTTGAAAACACAGAAACTATTAGTGAGACTGTTGAGATAAGAGGTCCTTTGTCATTCCATACTTAAAATCTTGAATCTCAAAACCCGACACAAAATTTAAGCCTTGATGGCCAACAAGGCTGTCTGCCTCCAATTGAGCTTGTCGTTTGAGTTTAAGGACTCGAATCAAGAGTCGTCAGTCAAGTTGAGACCTAAGAAAGGTTATATGAGCATAAGAACAAACCTAGAATCAAGCTAAAGGGTTGGAAACCAATAAAGGCACACCAGGCCTAAGGTCAAGCACTAAGGAGCAAGTGAACTACCTGAATGATCAACCGAGAAGGAAGACCTCCTCCATGAGAAACAAGGATGAGGTAAGAACTAAAGAATTTTATCACAAGGATGATAGTCAAGGGTTGATGATAACCTTAAGACCAAGGATTCAGCAAACAAGTTAAAGCCCGGAAGGTCACGAAGATTAAGAAACAAGTCGTTTGAGTTCAAGGTTCACGAAACCCTTCAAGGCATAGCAAACACCTCCATCTACATACCAAGACTGATTTTCAATCCTGAGCCAAGGCACGAACGAAGCCGAAATTAAAATTTAGCACCGTTTAGTACCGTTAGCGTCGACTAGCACCGTTTAGTGTCGTTTAGCGCCGATTAGCGCCGTTTGAACATGGATGATTTTAGGTCCGAGATCCAAAATTTTAAGATCACGGATGATTTTAGATCCTAGATCCTAGATCCATGATAGTAATTTGAGATCAAGATCCTTGATCTTCAAGATCACGGATGATTTTAGATCCTAGATCCATGATTCTTTCCAAGACCACGGATGATTTTGGATCCGGGTTCCATAGCTCCAACCACCAGCTGGCCGACCACCATGATTCAAGGGGCTTCGACCGACCACCGATTGGCCGACCACGAGACTTTCTAAGACCACGGATGATTTTAGGTCCGAGATCCAAAATTTTAAGATCACGGATGATTTTAGATCCTAGATCCCTGACGACTTAAGATCAAGGTAAAGATTCTTGATCCTTAAGACAACGAAGTCATGAATGACCAAAATAGTGACTTGAGATCAAGATCGAGATTCTTGATCCTCAAGACCACGGATGATTTTCAGGTCCGGGCATTTTAGCCAACCACGAAGTGGCCGACCACGACACCCGGAGGGCCGTAGCCGACCACGAAGCAGCCGACCACGACACCCGGAGGGCCGCAGCCGACCACCGTGTGGAAGACCACGGATCAGCCGACCATGGCTCTTCAGGGAGCTTCGGCCGATCACAAGCTACCCGTTGATCCGGCCGATCACGGGTAGTTTGTTGTCCCAGAACATGAATTTTTCAGCGAATCTTGGATGATTCTCCTTGAGATCACGGATGCTTTGAGATCAAGATCAAGATTCTTGATCCTTAAGATAAATGATGACTTGAGATCAAGATCAAGATTCTTGATCCTTAAGATTACGGATGACTTGAGATCAAGATCAAGATTCTAGGTCCTTAGGACCACAGATAATTTTTGATCCTAGATCCATGATTTCTTTTAATATCACAGATGGGTCTAGGCCCAGGTTTTTAAGACCACGAGTCGGAAGACCACGACCCGGCCGACCACGAGTCGGAAGACCACGAGCTGGCCGACCACCGTGTTCGGAAGGCCTTCGGCCGATCACGAGCTAGCCGACCACGAGCTACCTGTTGATCCGACCGATCATGGGTAGTTTGTAGTCCCAGAACTCGACTTTTTCAGCGAGCTAGCCGACCACGAGCTACCTGTTGATCCGGCCGATCACGGGTAGTTTGTAGTCCCAGAACTCGACTTTTTCAGCAAATCTCGGATGATTTTCAGTACTAAAACGAGGTCAAAGTCAGCACAAATTAGTGCCAATTAGCACAGATTAGTGCCATTTAAGCACAAATTAGTGCCGATTAGCATAGTTTAGTGCCATTTAAGCACAGATTAGTGTCGATTAGCACAAATTAGTGCCGATTAGCACAGATTAGTGCCATTTAAGCACAGATTAGTGCCGATTAGCACCATTTAGTGCTGTTTAAGCACTGTTTAGTGCCTGTTAGCACAGATTAGTGCCGATTAGCACCGTTTAGTGCTGTTTAAGCATTGCTTAGTGCATGTTAGCACAAATTAGTGCCGATTGGCACCGTTTAGTGCTGTTTAAGCACTGTTTAGTGCCTGTTAGCATAAATTAGTGCCGATTAGCACCGTTTAGCACCGATTAGTGCCGTTAGTGCCGTTTTATGCCATTTAACATTGTTTAACACTGTTTAAACGTTGTTTATGGCTGATTAGTGCTGTCTAGTGCCATTTAACACCGCTTAGTGTCGTTCAACATCGTCGTAAATGCGTCGGTCGCTCCACGCTTTACATTAAGATGATATTGTTGAAAATACTCACGTAAGAGCAATAAACCCTGACCCAAGTCTCGAATAAGGCCGTTATAACTTCAAGGAAAACCTGATCAGTTTTCCTAGAAGTTGGGGGGCAAATGATATGGGCTAAAAATAAGCCCTAAAGACACATTTAATGTGGCATTAATTAGACCTAGAATGGTCCGAACGTGGGACCCACCAGGTGGTCCCAATCCCTAGTTATAATATTAATTTCTGTTAGGTCGAATTCACAATAGTTAATCAAATACTGTATGTGTAACTTAACAAGAACACACTGTTTAATACTTAAAAACTGTTTTGAAATAACAATTCCTCTCTCAGTGATGTAAAATATCACAGAGAGCTGCTTAGGTTACAATTAATGAATTTTTCAATGTTTGACTACCCTTCTAGGGTTAACCTAACTGTATTTATAGAACATACAGCTTCGTACAATCAGTAACTGATTCTCCTATAATCAAGCTATACAATTGATATCAATCACGATTGCTCCAGTCTTCCAAGTCAACTCAATCTCTTTGACAGCTTTCCAATCTTCAAAGATATTGCTTCCAAATTTATCTTGTATCAATCTTCAAACACTGTTGACTCTTCAGACATTACCGCTACAGAGTTTAACAATCTCTGTTGCGCTTCCAGTCAGTGTTTAACTAAACTCTGACTGCTTCCAGCTAAACTCTGTTTTGTTACTTTAGCTTCCAAACACTGTTCTCATCAATCATTTCTAACAATCTCCCCCAACTTATCCATTAGCAAGAATGTACAAGTTTACAGTAAATGATGATGTCAAAACAAATACAAAGTTTTACTGTGTCTAACATACAAACAGAGTTTAAGCTATTACTTAACAACTTCTACAGAAGATAAGAAAATTCTTACAGACTTCAAATTCTAATCTCTTGAAGATCTGGCATTGTTCTGAGATAGTCTATAAGCAACCTTCTTTCAGCATTTTCAAGCTCTATCTGCATAGCTTCCTTGATTTCTCTCAACTGAGGATCATTCTCATCAGTCTGATAGATAGCAGCTCTAAGATCGTAGATTTTGTTTCTTCTCATTTCATTTCCCAGCCTGATGTATTTCACTTCCTCAGATTTCACATTAAAATCCAGAACAGTGATTCCAAGATCAGTCTTCAGCTTTGTAGTCCCCTTCTCCATTTCTATCAGATTTCCATTCCAATCTCTATACTTAGGAACATACTTACTGTTGATCTTCATTTGTCTTCTTGCAAGGTTCTGAATCATCCTTTGTCTGAGCACATTTGCAACTGACTGAGCTCTTTGATTTCTCACTCTGAAAATATACAGAACATATTCAAGTTCTTCCCCGTATTTTAATTCAGTATCCTTTTCAGAAACTTTAAATACTGTTCCATCAGCCATGAAATATAGCAGGAAATCCTTCTCTAAACTCTTCTGATATACAAGCTGTACTGACTCCAGTCTGTCTAAACTCTCTTGAGTGACACCACGACCTGGAACAGACAGTGAAGAAGGATCTCTGGGACCAACATATTGTCTTGTGTCTCTGTGTGAACCTATGCCTCCTTTGTTGTATCCGATTTTACCAGATAAGGCTCTACCATCAGTGAAATCCATTGGAACTATAGCTTCTAGCCTTGAATCATGAAGAACACTTTTTCCAAATGTTGATTTCAACTGAGAAGACAATAATGGTGTGGTCACAACTTGTGCAGTAACAGAGGTTGTGTCTTCATTCTTCTGTACAACATGTGTATCAACAGAGGTTGTAACAATACTTTTCAGCTTTTGCTTAGCTTCTGCATCTGTTGGTTTTCTGAACACTTGCATTCTTTGATTTGTACCAACTGGTTCTTTGATTTGAATACCTTTAAGAACAGGCTTTGCAGCTTTAGCAACTTTCACATTTTTCTTCAGTTTATCAGACTTTAAAGCCTTCAGATGCTTTTCTTGCAGACTCTTCTCTTCAGCTTTAGCATCTTCTATAGTAACTCCTTCTGCATTCTCCTCCATGAAAAGCTTAACAGCTAACTCCTCATCAGTCTTTGGGTTTGATATTAATTCCAAACTCTTTGTTTTTGAAGTACCTTGAGTTTCAGTGTTTATTCCAACAGACTGTGACTTAAGAGATTTGCCAGATCTCAGAGTTAGTGTTTCAGAGTTTAAAACCTTACTCTTATCACTTGCCCCTCCATCTCCAGCATCATCCTTTTGAAGCAGAGTTTGAGAAACTTTGCATTTAGACTTAGCAACTCTCTCCCCCTTTTTGACATCATCAGGAATGAGTATAGATGTAATGAGCTCCAAAGAATTAGCAATAGAATCAACCTTAGCAAACAAGGCAGTTTGATTCTCTTCAACCTTTCCTAGCCTGGCAAAGAGAGTATCTTGAACTTTAGACAGCTGTGCAGCTTTGATTTTGGACTCTCTTTCCATCTTCATTTCTCTTGACTGTATCTCAGTCTTCAAAGAAGCAATTTCTTGTTTTGTGTCAGCAAAATTTCCATCCAGAGTTTTGACTTGTACCACAGTTGCCTTTAAACATGATAAAATCTCTGGATTTGAAATTTTACTTGCAGTCTGCTTAACAAAATCAGCTGCTCTTCCTTTTGGAAAAATACAGTCTTGTTTATACCAATTAGCAGCATATTTAGCAAGATGCTCTACTTCAATTGCATGAGATGGACAAGGCTGATCAAAAGGTTTATGTTTATTTTCAGTCTGTGCTGGTGCACTCAGAAAAGAATCAGAGTTTGCACTGCTGTCAGATTCATCTTCAGCACTTGCATCTTTAGCTTGAGCATTTTTTAAAGAACCACTGTGCTGAGCTGTGTCAGCCACAGTTTCTGCAACAACTTCTGCAATCTTTTCAACAGTCTCCTCATGTTGCACAGGCTCTGCAACAGAGTTTGTTTTTGTAGCTTCAACAGGCATAGATTCAGAAATTTTCTTAGTTGCCTGATCAACCTCATCACCTTTGTCTGGAATTAGAGAAGCATTAGATATCAGCTCTGTGTGTGATGCTGCAACTTCAGTTAAATTAATTGCAGGCTCATCAACAACACCAGAAGCTTCAACATGAACAACAGGTGAGATAGGATCAAGAATTGGTTGAAATGAATCATGAATATCATTCACTGGTGAAAAACCATCTCTGTGATCCTCTTCTACAGGCATGTTATCCTCTGTAGGTACTTCAACATTGACAGTATCCTCTGCAGGCATTTCAACCTCTACAGGTATTTCAACATTGTCAGCCACAATATCCTCTGCAGGCATTTCAACCTCTGCAGGTATAGCAACATTGTCTGCAACCTCAACAGTAGGTGTTTGTTGTGAAACCACCTCTGGAGCTTCAACAACATTCTCATCATCTGATTCTGAAAGAATTAATCTTCTCTTCTTGATTTGAGGCACTACAATCTCCTCTTCTTCTTCACTAGAGCTCTCTTTAGGTGGTGAAAGTGAAGGTCTGTTTGCCTTTTGTTTCATTCTTCTAGTATAAACAGCTCCAGGTAATGTCTGTTTAGCCTTTGAGTGTTTAGTGTTTTGGGCGGTGTGTATTTTTCGTTTTGGTTTGGATTTGGGTTTTTCAGTAGGTGCTGGCTCAGAGTTTAAGGTTTCAGAGTTT
Organism: Kitagawia praeruptora; assembly: GCA_037693485.1. Lineage (NCBI taxonomy): Eukaryota > Viridiplantae > Streptophyta > Magnoliopsida > Apiales > Apiaceae > Kitagawia > Kitagawia praeruptora. Next base: position 77,129,041 of record CM075350.1, read on the forward strand.
AGTGGTGGAGAGTTTATTGTTGGAGAGTTTATGTGTTCTGGTTGTGGTTGATGAAATGTAGTAGGTACAGTGGTTGTGGGTGTTGTGGGTGTTGGTTCAGAATTTATGGTGTCTAATGGTTCAGGCATGTGTTGTGGTGATTGAGAATCTTGAGGTTGGTTTACATAGTTCTGTAAGGCTAGTGGCATAAACATATCAGGTATGTGCTGTTTAGTAACATCTTTGTTTGTCAAATCAGAAAACATTCTTTTAGAAACTTGAAAAGGCTGAATCACATCAGCTTCATCAATTGGAATGTTAGGCACACAAGCAGTAAATAGCATTTGACAAAAACGAGCAAAATAAACAGAAGTAGGCTCAGACAAACGCTCTCCCAGATTCATTAGCACTAATCTACCAAAATCAAAATTACCTCCATATAGTAGAGCATGACCAATTTAGAGAGTGTCAAGAGGAAGTGCATCCCAGTTTGTTGTCTTCTTGCCAAAAGCTCTTGTAATGCAATCGAAAAAGAAACTCCATTCCTTTCTCAAAAGTGGCCTTCGCAAAGATCCCAGCTTATTCAAATTGCCTGCACATCCAATTTGCTGCAACATTGTCCTCAAGCGATCATGACCAACAACACTGTAAGAAGTGTGAGTCTCAAAATCCAGAGCATCTCTAACTGTAGTTGGAGTAATAATATACTCTGATTCATCATGAGTGAAAGTGATTGTTGGAGTGCCAGACTCTTCTCCATCATCATATACAGAGTTTGTCCAGAAGGTAGCAATTTGTGAAGCAGAGAGTATTGATGGTGCAGTTAAAGCCTTCCCTATTTCAGAATCTTTCAAGAAATTTTGGAACACATGAAACGCCTCTGGAGCATTTGCAGTCTCCAGTGGTGCTGCATAGTTGCTAGGAAGAAAAACTAACCCTGCTGCATCAAACGCTTTAGTTGCCATTAGTAAGATGTGATTCGAAGATATTCAGAGAAGAGATGTATGGTAAGTGTTTACCAAAATGTGAAGGAGAGTGTATGAGATTTTTGAAAGTGAATGAATATGCAAGTAACTGTGAGTGGGTGAATATTAATCGATGTGAAGTGAGAGAACAAAAACGATTAGAGTAAAACTAAAACTCAATCGTTTATTCAGTAAAAGCGCGCAACTGATTGTAGAGTAATGTGTGAGTGGGACACTATCATGGGACACGTGTCAAACAACCAATGGATCACTTAATAATTACCGTTGTCATTCCTATAATCACGACACTTTGACATATTTACACTAATTAACAGTTGTCAACTACCCCAATTACTCCAAAATAGTGTTTGAAGGAATGAGTGTGTGTGAAGCAGAGTTTACCATAATCAATTTTTAGAGCATCTAATATTTCATAAAATCCATAACAAAAATCAATAAACACTGAATGCACAAACTCTCATAGTAAACACTGATTGTTTGATGAATGCTAAACTCTGTAGTTACTGTAATACAGAAATCTGAAAACTTCTATTCCCTTTGATGTCCATGATTATCCAAGTAAGCACACAGTCTTTGAAGACAAAAAGATCAAGAGATAGAAATCAGAGCATCATTCAGTGAATAACAGTCATGAATTTGATAAACTCTCAAACTCTCAAAGCACACAAGTGTTTAGGTGAAGTGTTTAGACTCTCATTCATTCAGAAATAGCAGATTCTACCATATGCTTGAATGTCCACCAAATCTACACTACTTTGAGTACATGTATCCACAAATCAAAAGGACTTTATTCAGGGTTTAAATGAAGTAAGATCAAACAGATGAAAAAGATGTTTTATTCATGAGTGAATTCAAGCTGAACATTTTAATAGACCAAAGTGTTCAGTCACAATGTTAGTACATATTTGTACAAGATCAGTATATATGCTTTTTTTTTTATTATCTTTTTTTTTATTTAGCATATATACTGAGTAAACTTTTCTTTTCTTGAGAAACACTCATCTTCTTGATTTTTTTTCAAAAGAATATAACTGCTCTTAATACTTCAGAGTATAAGAAAATGAGCAGTTAATTAGGCTCAAAGGGGTTTACTAAGGGTGGTATTTATGAACAGTGTTTATACAGTGTTTGAACAGTGTTCAAAAACAGTGTTTGAACAGTGTTCAAAAGAATTTTGAACAGTGTTTGAAGGAATGGTAAATCCTATTGCCTTTATCATTTTCATGCACACACATATCATGCAGTCTCAAAATGGTTTAATACAAGTTCTAGAGAAACATACTTCCTGATGAATATCACACAACAATAAATACTGATTGATAGAAAATGTATCAATCACTGATTTGGCTCAAACTCTCACAGGGTGTAGACATGAACCTGAACTCACCAAACTAATCAATGACACATCTCAAGTTTTATGGTTTTCACAAGTACAAACAAGGAATCATCAGGAACCATACCTTTGGAAACAGAATGTCACTTATCAGAGTTTAGAGTTCATCAATAACAGAAATTATTTATGAGAGGCAATGCACACAATATTCATAGACTCAGAGTTTAGGATTGAATAAACTAAGAGATGCTATAAATATGAAATAGTATCATGCTGTGTTGATTTATTGCACAAAGACTGATTAGATTACAGTGACTCAGAAAGAATCATGATTTATTTACTGAGAATCATGCTTCATACATTTTTCTTCATTGGTGTTTTCATTCAGACAAAAATCAATTCTGAATTCACTGAGTGTATCCAACATGATAACAGTGTTTAACAGACAGACATGCTGACAGAGTTTAACAAGTTTTAAACATAAGCATGCAGAACAGAGTTTAATACTAAGGTTCACATAGCACTTAACAATTTACAGAAACATGAGCAATATAATTTAGAGATAAGTCTTTGAGTCTAACCAACATCTCTAGTCAAAACTAGAGACCATTCCTAGTTCATTGACCAGTCTTGTAAATGTAGCTTCACTCAATGGCTTGGTGAAGATATCTGCAAGTTGTTGTTCTGTAGACACAAAGTAAAGCTAATTTATTGCCTTCCTCTACATGCTCTCTGATGAAGTGATACCTTATGCTGATGTGCTTTGTCATTGAATGTTGTACTGGATTACCTGTCATTGCAATAGCACTTTGATTATCACAGTAAATAGGTATCTTGGTATACCTTAATCCATAATCCAGCAGTTGATTCTTCATCCATAAAATCTGTGCACAGCAGCTACCAGCAGCAATATACTCTGCTTCAACTGTAGATGTAGATATTGACTTCTGTTTCTTGCTGTACCAGGAAACAAGTCTGTCACCCAGAAATTGACAACTTCCACTGGTGCTTTTTCTGTCTATCTTACAGCCTGCAAAGTTTGCATCTGAATAACCAAGAAGTTTAAACTCTGATTCTCTTGGATACCACAGCCCCAAAGTTATAGTGCCCTTGAGGTACTTAAAAATTCTCTTTACTGCTGTTAAATGTGGTTCTCTTGGATCTGCCTGGAACCTTGCACACAAACAAGTGGCATACATGATATCAGGTCTACTAGCTGTTAAATAGAGTAGAGAACCAATCATTCCTCTATAACTTGTCATATCTACTGATGACCCTGCATCTTTGTCCAATTTTGTTGCAGTTGCCATGGGAGTTGTTGCAGATGAACAGTCAAGCATACCAAATTTCTTGAGAAGATTTCTGGTATATTTTGCTTGATTTATAAAAATTCCATCATCTGTTTGCTTCACCTGTAGGCCTAGAAAATAAGTAAGCTCTCCTATCATACTCATTTGATATCTTGACTGCATGAGTTTGGCAAACTTCTTACAGAGTTTATCATTAGTAGATCCAAAAATGATGTCATCCACATATATCTGAACTAAAAGCAAGTCACTACCAGATTGAAAGTAAAACAGAGTTTTGTCAATAGTACCTCTGTGAAACCCACTTTCTAGTAAAAATTTGGCAAGGGTTTCATACCATGCCCTTGGTGCCTGCTTAAGTCCATAGAGTGCCTTGTCTAACCTGTAGACATAGTCTGGATATTTTGGATCTACAAAGCCTGGTGGTTGTTCCACAAACACTTCTTCTTCAAGTTTTCCATTCAAAAATGCACTTTTTACATCCATCTGAAACACTTTGAATTTCTTATGAGAGGCATATGCTAGAAAGATTCTGATTGCCTCCAATCTAGCCACTGGAGCAAATGTTTCATCATAGTCTATTCCTTCCTGTTGTGAATAGCCTTTTGCAACCAGTCTTGCTTTGTTTCTTGTGATAACACCCTCACTGTCAGTTTTATTTCTGAAAACCCATTTAGTACCAACAATGGATCTATTCTTGGGCCTTGGTACAAGGGTCCACACTTCATTTCTTTCAAATTCATTTAGCTCTTCTTGCATTGCTGTTATCCAGTCAGCATCTTTAAGAGCTTCTTCCACTTTCTTTGGCCCAGATTGTGACAAGAATGCATGAAACAGACATTCATTTGTTGTTGCACTTCTTGTCCTTACTTTTGCATCAGGATCACCAATAATCAAATCAGGTGTGTGAGATTTAGTCCATTTTCTTGCAGAAGGCAAATTGCTTCTGTCATCATGTGATCCTCCCCCTTGATCCATGCTCTCCTGATTTTCTTGGTGCCTCTCTTCATTCTCTGATGCTCCCCCCGAATGTGACTGCTCAGAATTATCAACAGAGTTTGAATCAACAGAGTTTGATTCAACAGAGTTTGATTCAGAATTATCAACTGAGTCACTTTCAGTGTTTGAATTATCACTTTGATGTGATTCTTCATGCTCCCCCTCAACTGGTTCTTCCCTTGTTTCTGATTGAAGAGTTTCTTCAGTATTTACCAGTAGAGGTTCAGAGTTTAGATCAACAGAGTTTGTCAGATCAGTCTGATCAGAGTTTACTTTTTCAGAGAATAAATCTTCATTTTCAAAGTGCAGTTGATCATGTTCATTGACATCTTCAAGTCCAGTTATTTTCTTGTCATCAAATGACACATGAATTGATTCCATGATCACTCTGGTTCTCAGATTATAAACTCTGAATGCCTTAGTTGACAGTGGATAGCCAACAAAAATTCCTTCATCTGCCTTTAGGTCAAACTTGGTCAACTGTTCAGGATGAGTCTTCAACACAAAGCATTTGCATCCAAAAATATGAAAATATTTTAGATTTGGCTTTTTCTTCTTCACCATTTCATATGGTGTTTTACCATGCTTGTTGATCAGTGTTGCATTTTGAGTAAAACAAGCAGTTTGAACTGCTTCTGTCCAGAAATATGTTGGCAATTTTGCTTCATCTAGCATGGTTCTGGCAGCTTCTATCAAGGTTCTGTTCTTCCTCTCCACTACACCATTTTGTTGTGGAGTGCCAGGTGCAGAAAACTCTTGTTTGATTCCTTTACTCTTGAAAAATTCTTCCATTGATGAATTCCTGAATTCAGTTCCATTGTCACTTCTGATTATCTTCACTTGATTTTCTGACCCTTTGTCCAGTTGTAATATATGTTCTGTCAATGTTAATGCAGTTTCATCCTTCTTTGCAAGAAAATATACCCATGTGTACCTGGTATATTCATCAACAATGACTAGAGCATATTTCTTCTTTCCAAGAGACATCACATTCACTGGACCAAAAAGATCAACATGTAGGAGATGATAAGGATCAACAATTGAAGACTCAGATTTGCTTTTGAAGGAGGCTTTTCTCTGTTTGGCCTTTTGACAAGAATCACACAGGCCTTCTACATTCAACAAGGATTTTGGTAGACCTCTTACAAGATCATTCTTTATTAGCTCATTGATATTGTTCAGGTTCAAATGAGAGAGTTTCTTGTGCCACTTCCAACTCTCTTCACTGGACATTCTTGTTGACAGACACACTGCTTTGCCATCAGTGTTTGTTGACAATTTAATTTCATATATGTTATTGTGTCTGTTTCCAACTAGAGCAACTTTCCCTGTAGATTTACTGATCACTTGACAATATTCAGGCTGAAAATCTACATGATATCCTCTGTCACAGATTTGACTCACAGATAGCAGATCATGCTTTAGTCCTGGAACCAGAGCTACATTTGTGATGATGACACTCCCAAGATTAATATTGCCATATCCCAGAGTATGTCCTATGTTGCCATCTCCATAGGAAACTTTTGGGCCAGCCTTCTCCTCATACTCTGATAGCAGGGCTTTATTTCCTGTCATGTGTCCTGAACATCCACTGTCCATGACTAGGGTACTAACCCTGTTGCCCTGCAATCACAAACAATCACTGATTATTAGTTTTAAGGATCCAGACTTGCTTGGATCCTTTGGCTTTCTTAATTCTGTTAGCTTTTGCAGCGGAATTCACATTATCAGAGTTTAAGCTAACTTTTTCAGAGTTTACATTTGCAGAGTTTACTTTAACCCATTTCAGATTTGGCTTGGGTTCATAGTAATTATAGTAAATAGCATGATAATCTCTGCAAGTGTAAATAGAATGCCATGTACTTCCACAGTGTTTACATAAAGTCTGTGGTCTTGTTCTCACATAATCATTTTTAACTGCAGTTTTAGAGGGCAAAGAATTAATGTTCTTATTCTTACTGTAGAAACTAGCAAGATGATTAGTGCTACCACAATTAAAGCATGTTTTTCTAGGAGCTAATGAAGCAAGCATTGGCTTAATTCCTGATGTTATGCCTACCTTTCCATTTTTGTTTTTCTTAGGCATTCTCTGTTTGTTGACAGATTTTATCTCTTTAAGCTTATGCTTGAGTTGTTTATCTGTCATTAAACCAATGTTAGCCTCTTTAACAAAAGTCTTAGCATATGATTCTTTAATAGCCTTTTTCTCAGCTTCAGTCTTAGGTCCACCTGTTCCCATAACATTACCTTCAGATGAACGATGTGGTCTAACTTTTACTAAATTTTCAAATCTAAGTTCATCTCCTTCAGAGTAACCTAGACCTACTGTATCTGACTGAAACACTTCTTGAGTGTCTTTACCAGAGTGTGTCCAAGTTTTAATAATGTGTTTAGCATCCTCCAATTCAGATTCTAGTTGCTTATACTTACCTAGCAACTCCTGTTCAATAAACACTGCATCATCTCTTTCTTTCTGAACTTTATTCATGTTCTCAAGCTGTTCCTCAACAAGTTTGTTTCTCTCTTTGAGTTGAGAGCACTCATTTTTTATCCTCTCATTTTCTAAAGTCTGATCCCTATAACTGATATGTAATGCTTTAAGATAAATTCTCAATTCAGTTATATTATCAGTATTATAAGCATAGGTAGTTGGGGGTACCTTTAGATCATCTTCTTCATTCTGAGTAGTAGCCATGAGTGCATAGTTCACTTCCTCATCTGAATCTGAAGTGTCTGCCCAATCTCTACCTTTGGTGTAGAGTGCCTTTTCAGTTTTACCCTTCTTGCACTCAGGAGCATAGTGACCCATCTCCTTACACTTGTAGCATTGAATCTCAGACTTATCATTCTTACCAGATTTGAAGTCCTTTCCCTCAGATTTCTTGAAACTCTTCTTGTCAGACTTAGAGTAGTCCTTGGAGAATCTCTTTCCCTTCTTGAAATTCTTGAATCCCATCTTTTTGAAGGTCTTTACCATCAATGCAGCCATTTGCATCATCTCTTCATCATCTTCAGAATCAGATGTTCCATCTGTGTTTGAGTCAACATCAGTGTTTGATGACTCATTCTCTGAGTGTATGACTAAAGCTTTTCCTTTTGCCTTACTTCTTGATGCTTCCTTCTTTGATGGTTTCTCCTCAACCTTAAGAGCAACAGACTTTGACTTTCTACTTGATCTTTTGTTTCTCTGCTCCAATTCCAATTCATGGGTTTTGAGCAGTCCATAAATTTCATCAATCTCTGTTTCACCAAGTTCATAGTTATCTCTTATGGTGGTTGTTTTCACATCCCACTTTTCAGGTAGAGAAAGAAGAAACTTGAGATTTGAGTCTTCTAAATCATACTCTTTGTTAACCAATGACAAATCATTGAGCAGTTTACAGAATCTGTCAAATGTTTCTGTCATGGTTTCTTCAGACTTTGCCTCAAAATGCTCATACTCCTGAGTGAGTATGTTTCTTCTGTTTTTCTTGATTGCAGGAGTTCCTTGACACCTAACCTCAAGTGCATCCCATATTTCCTTTGCAGTTGTGCAATTAATCACTTTATTAGACATAACATTGTCTAAAGCACTGTGAAGTAAATGTCTCACTTTTGCATCCTTTGCAATAGATGAAAGATCCTCAGCAGTTAGATCTTTCTTTTCTTTTGGAATGACCTTTGATTCCTCACCAGCAGCAGCAGCAGATAACTTTGTAGGTTTGTGAGGACCTTCATATATTCTATCAAGATATTCTGGATCTGTGGCTTCCAGAAACATGGTCATTTTTACCTTCCAGATTGCATACTCTGATGGCCTAAGTATAGGAACCCTTATTGTTTCATACCTACTAACAGTAGTAGGAGCTTTCTCAGATGGTGGAGGTATCTCTGCCATTGATTACTATTGTGTTTGGATCTTTAACTGTAATAAAGTAACAGATTGGCTCTGATACCACTTGTTAGGTCGAATTCACAATAGTTAATCAAATACTGTATGTGTAACTTAACAAGAACACACTGTTTAATACTTAAAAACTGTTTTGAAATAACAATTCCTCTCTCAGTGATGTAAAATATCACAGAGAGCTGCTTAGGTTACAATTAATAAATTTTTCAATGTTCGACTACCCTTCTAGGGTTAACCTAACTGTATTTATAGAACATACAGCTTCGTACAATCAGTAACTGATTCTCCTATAATCAAGCTATACAATTGATATCAATCACGATTGCTCCAGTCTTCCAAGTCAACTCAATCTCTTTGACAGCTTTCCAATCTTCAAAGATATTGCTTCCAAATTTATCTTGTATCAATCTTCAAACACTGTTGACTCTTCAGACAATACCGCTACAGAGTTTAACAATCTCTGTTGCGCTTCCAGTCAGCGTTTAACTAAACTCTGACTGCTTCCAGCTAAACTCTGTTTTGTTACTTTAGCTTCCAAACACTGTTCTCATCAATCATTTCTAACAATTTCGTAATTAATATTAGAGGTAATAAACAGCTCAGCAAATAAGAGTCAAACAAGGATATAACTCTAGCCTGGCTTAGCCTCCAAGATACATATTTCAACATGGAAACTGATTCCTACAAGGAAGGGGTCTAGAAACTTCCTTGAGGCGGTGGCTTGCCCACCAAGACACCCACTCCTACCATAATTCTAAGGCTTCTCAGCCTATATAAGGGCCTGACCCCTCATTCTCAGAACTACGTTGGACAGAGCTCCATACGTCACCCACCACGTTTTCGGCTTAATCCTCGAATAAGGACATAGAAGCCACTACGTCCTAGGTGAGCTCTCGCCGCCATAGCCTCGAGGGAACCATCACTCAGAACTACGTTTTGGCTTGATTCTCAATACGAGATACGTAGGCACTCTGTGAGGACCGATTAGTCCCGAACACGGAAACAACCATTAAAGCTTGAAGCTCACCAACCCCTTTGCATTAAATACACATAAACCCTAGCCGCAATATTCGTAACCTAGTTTTTATTCCACAACAAACGTCAATAATTTAATACGGAACAAAAACAACGAAAAAAAAGCATGCGCAATTATATTTGGGTGAAGGGAGCCTAAAGTTAACTTTAGGAGAATTCCCTAAATTTAACCATTAAAATGAAGATACATCATTAAAATTATTAATGCCCTTGCGGGGCCCTAATAAATAAAAAGTAATAAATAATTAAAATCACATAGTTTTAAAAGTTAAATTTTGGAAATTCTCTAAAAGTTGACTTTAGGGGTCTTTTTCTCAATATATTTTCTTTGCCCCTAAACATAACTACACGAAATAATTGTTTGGAATTTCATGTTGAGTTGTCATGTTCAGACCAAAAAATAACATTGTTAAACATAATATTTTTTTAACGATTTTTGGATTGTACTAAAGTAGAACATAAATTCTTTGAGACGGAGCAAAAAAACAAAAAAAATATTTACAAATACATTTTCTAAACCTATTAAAATGGCAACTAGAAAGGTATGAAAAAGGTATGAAAGTGTGTCAATATTTACCTAAGTGTTGAGGAAAAAATAAAAAAGTTAAAAGAATTCGCCACTTGAAGTGACGAAACCTATTGAAATAAAATCCAACAGATTTCACCAATTTTAGTGGCGAATTCCTTTGCCAAGTTCAATCTATACCATTTTTGAAAAGTTGGAATGAAGTGTACTAGTTTTGAAAACAGTGAAAAAAAATGTACTCCCTCTGTCCCATTAGATTCTTTACATTGTTTTAAGACTGTCTGACACGCATTTTAAGGTGCATATAAAGTATAGTTCCATAATTTATTTTTACAGTTTTCTTTTTATGTATAAAAATAGAACAATCCTATTTTTATACAAAAAATGAAAATTTTAAAAATAAGTTATGGAACTATCCTTAAAATGTACCTTAAAATGCGTGCTAGACACTCTCCAAACAACGTAAACAAATGACCGGGACGGTGGGAGTACCAGTTTTGTAATGGAGCCTAGCATCGCGATAAATACATACATTGACCCGATTTTTCCCTGAAGAAAAACTCAAGACATAAAGTTGAGGTCAACCAGAAGCTGCACCTATTAACCTTGTTGTACTAAACATGTACTGTAAAAAAGAACTCTATCTATGACTTGTCTTGAATGGCCTATAAACCTTGAGATCAGTGACAACTCCTGCAAACGATCCGGCTACAGCAACGATCGAAATTATAAGACAAGCAGCTCTTAAAATCTGTAGAGAAATCCATCTAGTGCTCCACTTGGGAATCTTTTTTTGAACAGTGTACATTTCAACTGGAAAATAAACTGTCAGTGGCCAAAAACCGAAAGCTCCAAGAATTCCCACAACATCGTTAAAGAATGGCATGAGCATCGATATGATTGTTGTTAAACATACGAAAATTGTCCTTCATATAAGGCGAAAAAGATTGAGTTTGTAAGGTGTGAAGCCCCCCGGCAAAAGGGATGTCATATTCTTTTTGAATAAAGTCACTTTGTGGAAATGACTTGGATGCAAATTTTTCGACAAAGGCAAAAAGGGGTTGACAGTAGACTTGGTATGCGCCAACAAGGTGAATAACAATGGCTGCGTTGGCAATGTCAAGGAGCCAGAAGGGATTATAGAATCTGAATCTGGTGAGGAGGTTTCCAGGGGCCAAGTCCCCGAATGTGAGATACACTAAACTGAGATTTGGAAATAAAAGAGAAAATCACTACTAAACAAGACTCCCAACAAATTGATGTATTAATCTGGATAATAGAACGATGTTTGGTTTACAATGATGGTGGGATATTCGAGAGACCCAGCCGCTCTCCCACTACAATTGTAAAATAAAATTACGTCTCAAATTCCATAACCCTAATTCTGTTGCCCCTCTCCCCTTTTAACCCCTCTCTCGAACCTTCTATTCTTTTCTTTCTTTTTATTACTTTTATTTCTTTCCCTGATCTTTGACTGTTATACCCTCCATTGGTCAAATACCCTTTTTCCCCCCATCTGCATTTTGTCTTTTGTTACGCCTAACATATGTTTGCACTGGTTTGTCCGCAATTTTACAATTCATTACATTACTCCGCTCCCAATCGAGCACCTTGTCCTCAAGGTGGAAACTAGGAAAACGATTGTCAATGGCCTCCATATTCTCCCAAGTAGCTTCAAAGTCCGACAGATTCTTCCATTTAATTAACACTTCCAACTCCCCAGACTGTGCAGTTCCCCTTCATCTCACAGCTAATAGATTTTCAGGTTCAACTAAAAACTCCAAGTCAGGGCTGAGCTGTTCTGGAATAATAGGGGAGGACGGAAGCAGGCTTGTAGCACGTCTGAGCTGTGACACATGAAAAACTGGATGCACCTTACTAGTTTGGGGTAGATTCAATTTATATGCCACCTCTCCTACCCGTTGTAACACTTCGAACGGGCCATAGAACTTGGCCGCCAATTTTTCAAAAGGCTTTCTTGCTAACGATTTCTGGAGATAGGGCTGGATTTTTACATACACTTTGTCCCCTACTTCAAAACTCTCGCTTCTTCGCTTCTGATCTGCATTGACCTTCATCTTATGCTGTGCTCGAAGCAATTGGATCCTTAACTCGTCTAATATCGCATCCCTCTCCCGAAGCAATTCTTCTACAGTATCCACCGGAGTACGCCCCTGGCCAAAATGTATTAGTGCAGGTGGATCCCTCCCATACAGCACTTTAAAAGGTGTAAGCTTGGTGGACAGGTGAGGCGACGTGTTGTAAGAGTACTCTGCCCATGGAAGCCATTTAGCCCACAATCGGGGTTTTTCCCCCACAAAACACCTTAAGTAAGTTTCCAAGGACTTGTTGACGATCTCCTTCTAGCCGTCACTCTGGGGGTGATAGGCAGTACTTCGGTGCAGGCCAGTTCCCTGTAGCCTAAACAATTCCCTTCAAAAAATGCTCAAAAATATTTTGTCTCGATCAGTCACTATTGAGGCCGGAAACTCGTGCAATCGCACGATTTCTTTCATGAACAGCTCTGCCACCATTACTGCAGTAAATGGATGCCTTAAGCCAATAAAATGGGAGTATTTTGAAAACCGATCCACCACAACTAGAATACTGTTAATTCCCTTGGACATGGGCAGCCCTTTGATGAAGTCCATCGAGATATCCTCCCACACCCTGTGGGGAATTGGCAATGGCGGCAACAGGCCCGCCGGAGATTGCTGTGAGGATTTCTGCCTTTGACATACTTGATAGTTATACACATGGGTTGCCACATCCTTCCGCATACCCATCCAATACCAGTCCGAAGCTATCCGTAAATAAGTTTTGACGTCTCCTGAGTGACCCCCACTTGGTGAGCTATGATACACCTTTAAAATAACAACCTTAAACTTGGATTCTCTGGGAATGACTATCCTTCCCTTGTACATCAATCTCCCCTCATTTACTGAAAACCCCACATGCTCTTTGGATTGAGTCAACACTTCTGTCTTTACTTGCTGCAACACGGGATCCTTTTGGATTTCTTCTTCAACAGTAGCCCAATTCACAGTTGGTATCGATACTAAAGACCCCAGCTCCACCAGTCCCACTGTTTTACGAGATAGTGCATCCGCCACCTGGTTTATTCTTCCAGGTTTGAACTAGATATTGAACGAATATCCCATGAGCTTACTCACCCACCGTTGGTAGTCTCCACCCACTTCTCTTTGTTGCATAAGGAAACGGAGTGACTGCTGATCCGTCCTCACGACAAAGTGTTTTCCCAGTAAATAATATTTCCATTTCTAAATTGCAAGGCAAATTGCCATTAATTCCTTCTCGTAAATCGACTTATTCCGAGCCCTGTGTCCCAACAACTTACTAAAAAATGCTAGAGGACGACCTTCCTGCATCAGAACCGCCCCCAATCCAAATCCTGATGCGTCAGTTTCCACCACGAAGAGCTTTGCAAAGTATGGCATTGCCAGGACTGGTGGCCTTGTCAAGGCTTGTTTCAAGTTTTCAAATGCCTTGGTAGCTTCATCGTTCCAGTCAAAAAAATCCTTTCTTAACTGAGCTGTTAAAGGACCCACGATTTGAGCATAACCCGCAATATATTTTCTGTAATATCCTGTCAGCCCCAAAAATTTACGAAGTGCCTTAAGATTCTTTGGTAATTCCCATTCCATAACTGCTTGTACTTTATCTGCTTCTACCTCCACCCCTCTGCTGGAAATGATATGCCCAAGGTATGCTACTGTGTCCCTTCCAAAAGCGCATTTCTTAAAATTGGCTACTAGTTCATTCTCTTTCAACACTTGTAGAACCTGTTGTAAATGCTCTACGTGGGCAACCTCTATTCTGCTGTACACAAGAATATCGTCAAAGAAGACGAGCACTGACCGCCTTAAATAAGGTCGAAACAAGTCATTCATCAACGACTGAAATGTGGCTGGGGCGTTAGTTAGCCCGAAAGGCATTACGAGAAATTCGTAATGCCCATCATGCGTGTGGAATGCCGTTTTGTGTATGTCCTCGGGTCTGACCAAGATTTGGTGATAACCCGCCTTCAAATCCAATTTGGAAAACACCTTAGCCCCATGAAGCTCGTCCAATAATTCATCGATTACCGGGATGTGATATTTGTCGGGCACAGTTTCTTTGTTTAACGCCCTATAGTCTATGCAAAACCTCCACGACCCATCTTTTTTCTTTACCAACAGCACCAGACTGGAAAAAGGACTCGTAGAAGGCTTGATAATTCCTGCTTCCAGCATTTCTCTAATCATTCTTTCTATCTCGTCCTTCTGACTTTGTGGGTATCGATAGGGTCTTGATCCAACTGGATTGCTACATTCTTTCAAGTGTATAGAGTGCACATGGTCTCGAGACGGAGGTAACCCTGTCCTCTCTTTAAACATGCTGTCATACTCCTTGATCACCCCTGCTAAGAACTGTGGAACTTGGGTTTTCTTTTATGCTGCTTCCCCTCCTATCTTCTCCAACTTATTGATCTCGACCCTATAGCCCTGCTTCTCCTTTCATATGGTTCTCAACATTGCTTTCAACGAAATTTTTGACCGAACAAGTGATGGATCTCCCACCAAGGTCACCATGTTTCCCCCAACCTCAAACTGCATCACCTGGGATTTCCAATTCGTCACCACATTGCCCAGTTTTTCCAGCCATTGTATGCCCAAAATGACATCTGAAGTCCCCAACGTTAATGGTAAAAAATCCTCTTTAATCACCGCCCCTCCATCCAACTGTAGAATCACATCCTTGCACAACCCTTGTCCCTTGATTGCCTCACCATTTCCCAGAGATACACCAAACCCCCCTGCATCTACAATGGGTATCTGCAATGATTTTACTTTCTATAGAGATACGAAATTATGGGTCGCCCCTGGGTAAATCATGACCACAACCTCACTGTCTCCCAATAATCCCCTTAATTTCATGGTTTTTGGGTTCGAAAACCCAATTACAGAATTTAATGAGACCTCAGATTGCAAGTTTACCTCTGGAATATTTTCCTCCGTGGGTGATGGTAGTGGTTCACTCCCCGTTTCATCTGTCTCTCTTCATCATCTTCCATTAATAACACGCTCAGCTCTCTCTTTTTACACCGATGACCCACGGTCCACTTATCGTCACAACGAAAGCATAACCCCTTTACCCTTTTTTCTTGTAGCTCCCTGTCCGTTAGACGTCGAACCTCTCCCCCAGCCTTACTGGCACTTCCCCCTGAATACTTGCCCGTATTAACTGAAGTCTGGAACTCGCTTACTCCCGATGCCCAACTTCTTATCGACGATGGACTGGATTGTACACTATAAGTACCTGTGGAGGGTAGAAATCCCTTCGAAGAGTAAGAATATGCTCACGTCTTAAGTGTTCCCAGCCCATATTTTCTCCAACCCATCGCTTTATTCTTTTCTTCTATTTTAACAGCCACTTCCATCGCCGGTTCTAGACTGAGGGGATTTAATAGCCTGACTTCCACCTTAACCTCCTCCTTGAGTCCATTTATGAATTGCCCAAGCAAAATTTCTTTCGGAATGCGCTGCAGAGGTGCAGCGGTCTCAATGAATTTTTTGCGATATTCTGCCACAATCGTCGTCTGCACAGTTGCCAGCCACTGTTCATAAAGGGACCCTCCATTCGAAGATCTGAATTGGCGTAAGATAAATCTCTTGAGGTTAGACCACCGTCTAATGGGATGACGGTTGTTCTCCCATTGGTACCACTTGAGTGCATCGCCTTCTAAGGCCACAACCACCGCCTCCAAACACTCTGCCTCCGTTAACTTGTAGAAATCAAAGTACCGCTCAACACGTAACACCCATCCATCGGGGTCCTCACCATCAAATAGATGCATATCAAGCTTCCTATACCTCCAGTTCATCCGACCACCGCCAACTACACCTCCCCCATAAAACCCTATTCCCATTTGACCCATTTGAGGAGTCCCAAATACTAATCCACCATCACTCCCCTGATTAGGTGTTTGTATACCTCCATGAACCGAAGATTCAGCGTTTTGAGTACTGAAATCATACTTTTCTTTAGATGTTTGTAGAGGGTTTTGAAAGTTGGTTACCATTGACCGAATTTTTGATTGAAAACGATCCTGCTCATTCTTCATCGCGAACAACATCGACTCATGCTGCTCTCGGCGATTCTACCCTCTAGCCTTGTTATCACCGCCTCTAGCTCTCCTTCTTGTTTCTTCGTTGCCTCTGTTTGCCCTTTCAACATCGCCCCTACCATCTTTTCCACTGCTTGTGAAACCAGATCTGAAAGCTTCGTCTCCAAATTTCCCATCGCATCCTCCAATTCCTCAACCCGTTGATTCACCGTCGGTGTGGTAGTTGGTGCCATGGCTCGAACAGCTCTGATACCACTTGAGATACACTAAACTGAGATTTGTAAATAAAAGAGAAAATCACTACTAAACAAGACTCCGAACAAATTGATGTATTAATCTGGATAATAGAACGATGTTTGGTTTATAAGGACGCTGGGATATTCGAGAGACCCAACCGCTGTCCCACTACAATTGTAAAATAAAATTACGTCTCAAATTCCATAACCCTAATTCTATTGCCCCTCTCCCCTTTTAACCCCTCTCTCGAACCTTCTATTCTTTTCTTTCTTTTTATTACTTTTATTTCTTTCCCTGCTCATTGACTGTTATGCCCTGCATTGGTCAAAGACCATTTTGCCCCCCATCTGCATTTTGTCTATTGTTATGCCTAACATATGTTTGTACTGGTTTGTCCGCGATTTTACAATTCATTACAGAATGCTGCATAGCCGAAGCAGCCACAAAGCATGTAGAAAATAATTGTTGCAGCTACACTTATTAGAGTCGCCTTCTTCATTGTCTTTGTTTCTGTTGGTGGGGATTTTACTGTGTCCTATTTTTAGAATTCATGATTAGTTCATGTATGGAAAAGCTGTAATGTAGTTTGATTATTAAAGTGATTAGATTATTTACCTCAATTTCAATAAGAATGAGGGAGTAAGAGTAAGCAAAAGCTATAGCTCCAAGTGCTTGGAAACTCCTCCATACTTTTTGAGTTTCAGTAATAGTTCCAATGCTGATTCCTGTGAGGCTTCCCCTAAATTTTCCAGTTTCTGACATTTTTAAAAAACCATTATTCATACATTTTAATTCAGATGCAAATAAGATAAACAAAGATAAGCCATCTAATTTTGTTTACCTATAACTTTGGAAACACCAAGGGCAAGACCTATAGAAGAGTATGTGAAGGACACGACTGCAGCAACTATGGAGAGCCAAGAGATTTGGTCAAAATCCGGTATCTGAGAAAAGAGAATTTCCGTGGCGCCAAAAGCAAGCATATAAGGGGTATTCGAAACTAAACATGGATTCTTTGCATGACTTGCATGGAAGCAATTAGACCTCTTGATAGCACTGTTATTCAACAACGAAATCGAAGGAATCATTTAGGTTAAAAGAATTAACATAAGTATGTCTTCTTTTTGTTTATTAAGTTAAACTTACATCATGCTTATAGATGCTGTAATCGTATAACCAACAGCAACCCCAAATAGATTCAGGTACTGAATTGCTCCGCAAATTTTAACTTTGAAACCACCTAAAATAAGTTCAGACAAAGACATACATGTAAAACATTGAACCTCCAACACCCTTGCAGGTAAAACATAATTAAAAGGAACGCAAAAGAGTAACACAAAGCAAACTAATTTACCAAGATTGGCTTCGACAGCCTCCATGTAAGTGTAGTTTCTTTTTCCATTGATTGGATCACCGGAGCGGTAACAAGAAGCAAGAAGGCAAGAAGTGTAGTAAGTGACGAAAGAAAACAAAAACAGAACAGTTGGACCAGCAATCCTTCCGAGCTGTGCAGTTGCCCAAGCCAAAGACAGAACTCCCGAACCGATCACTACTGTTATTATGTGAGCACTGGCTATCCAAACAGTTCCTATATGTCTAATATCCGAATGCAAAAGTAAGCAAACTAAACATAACAAAAAAATGAAAAAAAAATACACATGCAAACTATTTTTCTTCTTCTAAAAAGCGAGAAGAGTTTGGCATCTTTGCTCTTAACACTCACACACTATGTTCCTACTAACATCAAACCTTCAATCTTTCATTACCAAAAAAAAAGATGGTTATTCACTAGAGAAAGATATGACGAATAACTTACTTATTTGAATTTTGCCTTATCCGAGACTATTATTTTAGTTATAAAAACAAATTCTTAACTATATAGTGATTACAAGTTCATTATAGTGATAGTAAACTGCGTACAAACTTAGTAAATGCCAACATAAAGAATATAATTATGAGTAAAAAGCACTTTATGTACTTGAATTTTGCCGAAATCTGCACTTGGGATACTATAGTTCAAAAACCCCTACTTGTAATACTACACTTTCAAACTTTTTGCAAAGTGTGTACTTCCGTCAATTTGCCTCTAACGCCTTTACTTTGGCGAGGGCAACTTGGTCATTTCAGCTTGGCAAATCAATGATGATCCAGCTAGCCCATCAAATTAAAGAAAAACAAATTTCTAAAATCGTTCTTGAGGATCAAAGCATATTTGAACGTGATATCGATATCGGATTGTGGAGTTCTAGTAGCCGAATCAAAGCTCTCAACCTCCTCTTTCATAATCTGCAATCAGTTTATATGGATGGTAAGAATTTCGATTTCATATGATTTTCTTTTAAATTTTCGAAAATTAAAAATTGGGGTTTTTCAATCCAGTGATTGTTCATGTCTTTTGATGATATGTATAGCTTCGTGTGGTTGTAAGGAGTCCAAATATGTGTTTAATTTCAATGTTTGACTTCAGATTTGTCCAATTCGAAAATTAGGGTTCTTGAACTATAATTTGGGGGTTTTTTTTATTTAAACTATGTTCAATGATTTTGATGCTTCCAATAGCTTTATCTGGTCTTAAAGAGTCAATTTATGTAATAAATTCCATTGTTTGTGTTCGGATATGTGTAAGTCAAGTTAACTAATTTTTTTCAATTTTCAAACCATTCGTTTGCATTATTGAGAGATTGTTTGTATGATTTGAAGCCATGGTCAATCTTCTTGTGATCTGAGCTTCGTTTTGGGACCAAGAACACCTGATTTCGTTCCCGATTTGGTAAAAACCAAGTTTGGCCGGAATATGGTTCGAATTCATCGGAAATGGCAAGGTTTTGGTTGTTTCCAGCAGATTTCGTGATGTTTATGAATGTCTAGTGTTGCCCAGAAGCTTGGGCAAAGAAAATCGACAATTAATTGACGATTTTAGTAAAAATGAATGAATATTAAGCTCACCGGAATATTCAATAATGGTGGAAATAAGTTTGAGGAAGAAGATGATGAGAAAAAGACCAAAATGCCCCACCTAAACTAACGGAGTTGGATAGAATTGATGGAAGTACACAATTCGTAGAAAGTTTGAAAGTGCAGTATTACAAGTAGGGGTTTTTGAACTATAGTATCCCAAGTACAAATTTTGGGAAAGTTCAAGTACACGAAGTGCTTTTTACTCTATAATTATCTACATAGCCAATTAGCCATGACGATGAGTGGAAGATTGAGAATGTACCAGTTCTTTTGAAGCGGCCATCGTCATCGAAACACTTGGAGCCTCCCTGTGGTGGCATGGAAACCTGGAGGCTAAAGTTCTTGTTCTCAACCATATTCTTGATTTTGTGAATTAATCAGCCCAAAAGGAAGGAAGTAGTCAAGTTAGGTAAATGTATTGTATGGAGTAATACGTACATAGGAAAACATATATGTATCTATAAACATATTTTTTTGAGTGAGTCTATCTGTATTTCTGAGTAGTTTAACTAGTCTTACTAGAAGAATATATAGACCGATAAACAAACACACTTTCCAAGATAAATGGAAGATGTGTATGCTTAAATGAGTAAATGACTCTGTTTACAGGAGAGAGGTTGAGAGAGACAACAAGATTCAAGGAAGCTCTGTTTACTTTGGAGGGACTCTGTATCTCCTGTCCCAGTGAAATAAGTGGATGCTCTAGAAGGCAAGACTTTAAGGAGATATATACACACACACACTAGCTAGTAGGCAGACTTGCTAGATATGGTTTCTTTAACAAGATTGAAGGATTCAAAAGGTGCAATGCAGTTTTGAGTTAGGTCAACCTGCAGCCTATAAGTTGAAGATATTTTTGACTAAACTAGCTCAAAGTTATTCTAAAGTTGAAATTGTTGAATGAGAATTAAAGCTCTTGCACACTACGTATAGAAAGAATGGAATCTTGTATCGATGGTAAATTTTAAAGTTTTGGGGTACTCGAAATGTACACACGAGTACAGAAACTACCTAATATTAAAAACCCAACATACGTATTGTATGTGTAGATTCTAGAAGAAGAAAAAAAAATTTCTGGAATTTTACCTTAATAAGCAGCCAAGTAATAAATGTATTCAGTAGAAACTTATTGGAGTCTGATCTGGTAACTTTCTTGGCGGGGATGAGACAGACTCCAAGGCTTGGTTATATTTCTGGTATAGTACTCAACACATGTTTTGTTGGTCCCGGAGTATTGAAAAAGGGGGGGGGGGGGGGGTTGAATGCAATACTGATAAAATCGAATCTTTAAATCAACAACAAAAATAAAGATTATAGATTATCAGTAGATGTATGCAAGCAATAAGTGAAACAAGATTTCTCACAAAATAAATGTTTTATTTATTTTGTGTGAAGTGTTGCTACAACCTGGAGAGAGTTTCTCCAGCTTCGATATCTCAAGAGATACAGATTGCTTCGTGTGCGTACATGAATAGAAAAGAATCTAAGATGTATCTAAGTAGACTAAGATACTCTGTTGTCCCTATCGCATGGGGTGTTGAGCTGCTGTCGTTTTCAAGTGGCAGCTCATTACAATTTTCACACCCATGTGACTTTCCCTAATTGCTATACAGACAGGATAAACCTTATAAGTAAAGCAACCTAGATTCTTTCTATTTCAAGCTAATACAATTCTAGTAGATGTGGATATCACATGCTCCTCGAATTGACCAGCCTTGTCTTGTGAATCTCTTAAGCTTCTGTCGTAGTCTTGCACGTCTGCTACAAACGATAGTATGTTGCAGCAAATCTGTTTCTTGAACATGTAACCTGTCACGGGCTTTGACTGAGAAAATACCCAATTCAAATAATTCAAGGTGATAGTAACCTTAACCGCAGAGTCTGCTGTCAAAGGAATATTCAGAGGTTGACAGTACTAGCTCCCGCCAATGTTGCTGTCGGAGCTCCAGACTTGCTGTCAAGTGTGAGAATGTTACTGTCTCTTGCTTCGGCCAATGTTGCTGTCAAATGTAGCTTTGTTGTGACTTTGCAACATTTGTCTTCTTGTAACATTACTGTCAGGGACATGACAGTAACTTTTATTCTTGCTGTCTTCTGGATGCATTCCTTGAGGCTTGAAGAAACATATGAACTTCTCCCAAATCATACATTTATTACATGACAGCAATTATTCGAATACGAAGACATACTATGGCTGTGACAGTATGTTCAACTTAGTAAAAACTAAGTACAGGGAAATATAGTTAAGTTGTCTCTATGCTATCACCCATAAATCCCAATAATCTCCCCCAATTTGTTTTTATGGACAATAACAACAAATTTACAATCAAAACGTGCAGACAACTTAACTAACATAGATCAGAATAGCTGAAATACGATAACTGATAAATGTTAAAGAAAAAATCTAGAACATGAAGCTTATGAATTTACTGCAAATCAATTGCTCCTATTGAATGAGCAAATCAGAGTTTAACTTAGCTTGATTTTGGCAGTCTCCAATTGTTCAGATTTTTCCCTCTCTTCTGAGAGCTTCATTTCTTGCTTTTCTGAGGTCTTCAACTAAA
This sequence comes from Kitagawia praeruptora, assembly GCA_037693485.1. Classification (NCBI taxonomy): domain Eukaryota; kingdom Viridiplantae; phylum Streptophyta; class Magnoliopsida; order Apiales; family Apiaceae; genus Kitagawia; species Kitagawia praeruptora. The sequence goes on from CM075350.1 coordinate 77,150,981, forward strand.
GCTTTTTCTTCTGGTGATCTAGCATCATCTTCAATGTCTTCAATGTACCCTTGTATCACTCGAGAAGTAAATACTTCAGCATCTTTTACATCAAACCAAGTTTCAAAATCATACGTGTATGTTCTGAACTTCAGAATTCCTTGGATGAATTTGAACCTCCTTCCAGGAAAAGCATTTAAGGATTCTCTTCTCTTTCTATCTAGCTTTGGATCTTCATCTCTCCTTTGATCAAATATAACCTCTAGTTCCCAAGCAACTAGCATTTCGAGCTTATGAACAGATCCAACAACTTTCCAGTAGAGATCCTTCAGTATACTGGTCCTCAGCTTGTTAAAACTATCAACATAGATTTCTTACTTGTCATCCTTGATTCTCAAAGGATTATCCAGTACACAGGGCTGATAACCTGCTTCCTCACTGAATAGCTTGTTGAGTTTCTTGTAGTTTTCCTTCAGTTGAGCTTCTAGGTCTTCAGCACCTTGTTTGGCAGATGTGGCAGGTTTGGTAGGTTTGGTGGATTGGGATGATTTAGCTTTAGCAGCCTGATAAGCTTGTTCTGCTTCATATTCAGCCATGCCAGCCTTTGTAAAAGGACGATGTGCTGCTACAAGGTCCACATTAGGCATTGGTTCCCCATCAGAACTAACTTCAAGGTCTGCATCATCATATGCTCTCCAGTCACCATACTTCTCATAGAATTCAGCATATCTTTGAGCATAGTATTCTTTGACATGCTCTAAGATACTGCTGGAAACATCTTGGTTTGTTTCCATGAGAGTGATCATCCTTTCCAAAATGAAGAAATCAATTCTTCTCCTTACCTTTACCTTATTGCATGAGAGATCACGCATGCCTACCACATTTGAGACTATCTCCATAGTGAAGTCTGGTTCTACAGTTATACATGTAGTTCCACAGTCCTTAAGATCATACTTTCGTACCTTTTTGTTGACTGGGTCCAGTTCCACCGAGATAGATGATATGCTCCCATCAATTGACTTTTTCAATAGTTCAAAACTATTTACTTTTCTCTTATCAATGGGCTTCTCTGTCAAAACCGCTCCATGCTTCTTTTTCTTTGCTGCTACAACTGTCTTCCCTTTTATCTTGGTTGTACGATAGGCTTGGGCTTTTGTCTTCCTTCTGTTAGATGTGAAATTCTTGACAAGCTTTCGTACTTTGACAGTTTCTTCAAGTTGATCCTTGACAACATCTTTCATGACAGCAACTTTGACAGCTTCGACTGTTTGGCTCTTGACAGCATCTTTCACTTGGGTGTCTTCAGCCAATTTGACAGTATCCTTGTTGACAGTATCTTTTTCGGCATTAAAGCATTCAACAGCTAATCTCAAGATACTTGCCTCCAAGGCTTCACAAATTTCTAACTCCCCTTTTTCCTTGACAACATCTTTCTTTCCAGTACTGGGAGTTTCTTGCTCTTCTTGGGTAGCATCCATCTGAGTTTGTGTAGCAACATTCTCAGATGCTTCTTTTCTAGAACTCCTGAATCTTCCAGGTTCACCACTTCCTCCAATTTCATCCTCATCATCAACCAAAGTATCATCATAGTTGTAGCTTCCTCCCATCTTGGCATTAGCATCAGAGATCAGCTTCTTTATGATTGAGCTAATTTCCTCATCTCTTTTTGCTAACAGCCTATGAATATCTTTGACAGCTTTAACCTTTTCACTTGTGATACTTGATTTGAGAAGTTTCTTCAGCACTGTCATGATTGTTTCAGTGCTTAGTCCTGAGACTTTATCCAATGGTAAGAAATCCAACCTTCTAGCTCCTCTCTTTGTGATCCTTCTGAAACATACACCATAAGGATTTTGAATCACCTCAGGGAGTTTGTCTTCAACCATCCTTTTAATTTGTGTTATCAGACTATCATTGAAGGTTGTTGAATTTCTGACTACCAGGGTTCCAAGGACTTGGAGTACTCTAGCATGCAAACTTTGTAAAAGTTGCATTGTGATGAATATGGTCAAACGGTTTCTCAAATAAACCTGAACAGCCCATCTTCTTTCCAAGTTGATTCTCACAGAGATACTTATTACTTTGCTCTTCAGTGTTGATGCCAATTTTGTAAAAGCTCCCCCTGCTTCACTAATTGATTCATCCACCAACTTACTGAAATCTTCATCTTTGTTGTTCAAAGTACTCTCCATGTGATCAACCATCATCAGTTCTGCATCTTCAAGGGCGTATTCACTTCCATCTGACCAAGTAGTTCCAGTAAATATGCCAGCAGATATGTCCATATACTCAGGAATTTTGCCTTTGCCTTTACCCAGAGCATTTTGAATTTCTTTTTCTCTCCATTCCTTCTGTAACTTCTGGAATGGAGCTTCGACTTCCTCAGGATTTGGCTCATTGATTTTCAGTGGAGGCAATACTATTCTTTTAGACTTTGAGTCCCCTTTAATTGCTCCAACACTTCCTTGGATAACAATACTGCCTCACCATCTATTTCTGCTTCAAACAATTCACCATCTCCTGTTGCCTTCAGTTCTTCACCAAAGTTTCTATTTGCACTAAATCACGCAAGCGTACGTGGTCACAAGTAATATAAGAGTAAGTCAAGTTCGTTCCCACAGAGATCTGGTTTTTAATTCAATTTAGTACCTATGCAACAATGTATGATTATTATTCACTGCTAAGACAATTAACAATATTGGGTTTTAATTAACTAAATTAACTAAAAAGCAAATTAACAACATGGGTTCCTAACTTCATTAATTACTTTGCTTAGATCTGATGCCTTTAATCACTATATGCAATGGTTATGATATCTGATCGGACAACACGAAACAAGTAAAAGCTACCTCTCGGTAAACTAATACCAAACTACACATACATCCACAAAAGAGATAGAAGATGAGTAGAAACCTATCATGTTTAGACCCTATATCTCTATAGAATTTGAAAACATAACGGTTGAAGAACAAGTTATCCATATTGATCACAAAGGGCAGCATAATATCTCTATTTACGCCACAAATCATGATGTTAAAACATCAACCTATCCTATGCTAGCATGGCAAGTTCTAAATCTCAAGATCCACTCTCGTTTCACAAGAGGTTAATAAATTAGATGTTCATGATGCATCTATCAAGTAAGCATAACCATACGAGGATATCAAATATACATCACACATAGATCTTTAAAGCAATCAAGATACTAAAGCTCCATAAATAAATCCGTTAGAACCCCATGACAACGATTAGTTCATAATTGAACCTCTCGTCATCATGGGATCAAGTGAAACCGTGATAGAAGACAAGATATGAAAGAAAGTAATAATATTAATAAAACAAAGAGTTGAGAAAACAAATCTATGATACAAAAGATGAAGTAGATCTAGATCCGTTGCTTGTCACGAGCGTTGAATCTTTCTCCCATTTTCTCCCTTGCAATTCTACGCTATATTATGTACAAGATATGTAATTCTATGTAATGATCTAATGATTGTTTATAAGGGTTGGATGTGTTTATATAAGCTCTAGACATCTTGTCCAGCAAGAAATACCAAATCAGAATTATAATAGAAGTACGTTTCCTAAACTGATTCTGTTTTAAAGGAAAATTCGTAACTGTCTTTTCTTCAGTAATTCTGGAACGTTCCAGCTATAATTGGACCTCTGGACCACTTTAGAATAATAGAAAATCTCGTTATATTCACGTGGACAGTAAGATCGTCCAGAACGGACTTCTAGAACTCAAGATATGGCCAAAATCGTAAAAAGGGCAAAACTGGAAATTTTCCCCGCACACCCGCCGCGCTGGGGCGCCGATGGGGCTTCTGGCGCGGCTCCAATCTGTGTAACAATGGCGCTGGGGCGCCAATTGGGCTCCCGGCTCGGTCCCGATCTGCGAAAATTGATTTTTCTTTGATTTTTAAGCCTTTTCTTCCCGTTCCTTTTGCATAAGCTTCCGTCTTTCATCCTTAATGACTTGTATACTTCTTGATAGTTGACATTAGCCTCCATTCTTCATTCCATATCATCAATCAACTCCAAAAAACGACGGAAACTACACCTTTAATCGACATTTCTTCAACCCTGCACAATTAAACAAAACACATCAAAACTACCACAAACTTGAGACCAAAGCAATCAATTTAAGACGAATTGGAATGTTTCAAGTAGATATAAAATCCATTTATCACACCCCCAAACTTAAACCGATGCTTGTCCTCAAGCATAAACAATTACAACTAACTAACTAACTAGTACCACTTCCGTAGGTGATCACGGTTGCATTTGGCATATGCAACAAGCCCTTTAAACCCCTAGGCAGCCCTAGTGGACGAGTAAGGTCTCGTGAGGGCCTATAGCGAATGTACCCACAAAGTTCAAATGCAATGCAATGCATGAATGCAACTAATATGAAAATGCAACTAATCTAATACTAATATCCTACCATACCTTCAAATCCTCTCATGCCATATCAACTTAAGAATCAAAGTAAATACGCAATGTTTTGGTATCGAAAGTGCAAGTATTCACATAGTCTACTCAATGAACATGTATAAGTTCTCACAAGCCCATGTCAAGTGTAAGAATAAGTTAGTAACCATGCTAAGCCTACAAGAGCACATCTTTGAGACAAACTCGGGATCTCTTACGCAAAAACAAGCAAACACTCATAATCCACTCAAAAAAGAATATTCACTCAAGAACAAGGGTAAGTGTATCACTCAATTCCAACAAAATCATAAGCATTCTTGACATTTGGTATCAATCTAACTCTTAACACAACATACATCAATGACGATAATCAAAAGGTCTTTATTTGGGTTGTAACGGGGCTAGGGACAAGGTATGTCAAATAAGCCAAAACAGGTGAAGTGTCAAAAGCTAGTAGGAACTTATAATAAATCATACACAACCACCTATTCCCCCCCCACATAATTTTACTATTTTTCTTCCAACAAAAACACTCGAATAGTCGACTAAAGTGGGATCACAATAAACACAAACATGCTCTCATAACAATATATATATATATATATATATATATATATATAAATATATTTTCTCTTTTTTTTTGTTTTTTTTTTCGAGAGCTAAAGCAACAATAATATAAACAATAACAATGATCCCAAGATTTTATTACACATGCCGACTATCAAGTAAACAACCAAACCCAAATTTCAATATTTCCCCCCAAAATTATGACCAACAATAAACCCCTCCTTGCACACCTTATTACTCCCTTAAGCACTCTACTAGCCTTTGACAATGCGGGTTCAAATTAATGTAAGGTCAATACAAGAAAAAGGTCTAGGCAAGTAATGTGGTATGTCACCGAAAAATAGGATTAAGCTCAACGGGTTAACTAATTGATCATGTAAATATGGTATGGTAATATGGGAAAATATGCGGTTATTCCTAAATGCCTTTATCATTTTAATCGTCAAATAATGTCATGCATTTCAAGAAAGACCTCAAACAACTGCTAGCAATGCAAACAATCTGTGGACACTCAAGCAAACGAATAAGATTGAAACAAATATGCAATAAGGCTCAAAATCTCACTTGGTAGGAAAAAACATACTCAATCCCAAGCAAAAATCTCTCTAACGCACCTACTTGTATTCAAAGCATGAAAACTAAATCATCTTGCACATATTCATGTCCTTCTAATTACTCACAACATTCAATAAGTCTACTAGCTTCAACTTACTAGTGTATGTGTGTGCACAAGAACAAAGCATATCACTTCTCAATCAAAAGCATCAACACCACAAAATTCCTATCAAGCATGGGTGCAAATGCAACTATTATGAACTCACATGATATACGAACATAAAAACAGAATGTCCTATATGAAACAAACGTCGATAGCACGAACATAAATGCATAATTTACTACTACTAATATGCAAAGCATGAAATCCTACATGAACACAATGACTAACAATCACACATATATATATATATACACTACTTATCCCTCAAACCACCCCCAAACTTGAAAAATTCAATGTCCTCATTGAATGGAAGTAAATACGAGGGAAAGTAGAAAACATACCTTGGGTTGCCTCCCAAGAAGCGCTTCTTTAACGTCAATAGCTTGATGTTACTTCCAAGCCTCCATTAAGGATGATAATAGTTGGCCTGATCCTCTCTTCGTGAGACTTCATCGTCATCACGGCGGCACACTTTCTGCCCCTTCTCCTCGCTTGGCCTATTAGTATAACAACTCTGTCCTATTCCAATGCCTTCATCTATTGACCCAAAATCTGTCAATTTGTAGAACAACACACATTCGCGGGCTTCGCTTGAATATAATGGAGGAGGGTAAATGTAAGTTGCTGAAGCGTTTGGTTCCTCAAAGAGAACTTCCTCCATTGGCTTTAATGTGCTACCTCCATCTTTACATTCTGAGACAAGTAGAAGACCTGCATCTTTCCCATGTTCTTCAGCCTCTTGGTACGCACATACCAAATTTTGAAATTTGTGCAGCTCATCAGTGTCTGTCCCAAATAGTGCCCTTTCCAAATCATCCACCATCCTAACATGATCAAATTCCTCACATGGCTTATGAACACTCACCTCACCTTGGAATTTGTCTTCCTCAATTAATCATGCAGTACCTTGCTCCAAGTCAACGTTATTCTCTGGTGTTGCCTCTAGCATGAATTGTTGATTCTCTTATTCCAAGGCACTCAAAACTTGAGCAACAAGTGTCCCCATAGATTTGATAGACTTCTCATGATTCTCTACAAGCATCCTAATCTCCTTCCTAATCTCCTTCAAATCATCAACCTCATCTGACTGAAAAGTAGGAATAGGTTGCTAATGTTGAAACTCTTCACTACCAAAGACATATGACATATCTGGAACATCTTGCTGGTACTGTTGAGGATGGTATTGAAAATATGGTTGCTCCTCATAAGTGACATATGGATCAACTCCTTCGTAGTAACAATATTGTGAGGCCTCATGAACGCCCAAACATTGCTCACATTGCTGAGGCATGGATGCCCTCGAATATGCCCACCATGGCAACTCCTGGCCTGCCATCTTCAACACTCAAGTACCTGAAACACACCGAACTAAATAGATAGGTAAGAAAAAATTTGAGTCAGTGAACTCTAACGAAATACCAAATCAGAATTATAATAGAAGTACGTTTCCTAAACTGATTCTGTTTTAAAGGAAAATTTGTAACTGTCTTTTCTTCAGTAATTCTGGAATGTTCCAGCTGTAATTGGACCTCTGGACCACTTTAGAATAATAGAAAATCTCGTTATATTCACGTGGACAGTAAGATCGTCCAAAACGGACTTCTAGAACTCAAGATATGGCCAAAATCGTAAAAAGGGCAAAACTGGAAATTTTCCCCGCACACCCGCCGCGCTGGGGCACCGATGGGGCTTCTAGCGCGGCTCCAATCTGTGTAATAACGGCGCTGGGGCGCCAATGGGGCTCCCGGCTCGGTCCCGATCTGCGAAAATTGATTTTTCTTTGATTTTTAAGCCTTTTCTTCCCGTTCCTTTTGCATAAGCTTCCGTCTTTCATCCTTAATGACTTGTATACTTCTTGATAGTTGACATTAGCCTCCATTCTTCATTCCATATCATCAATCAACTCCAAAAAATGACGGAAACTACACCTTTAATCGACATTTCTTCAACCCTACACAATTAAACAAAACACATCAAAACTACCACAAACTTGAGACCAAAGCAATCAATTTAAGCCGAATTGGAATGTTTCAAGTAGATATAAAATCCACTTATCAGTTTCTTTCTTCTTTCTCTTGTTCCCCCTCACTTTCATCTCCATCTTTTTCTTCCAAAACTTGATCCCCCTCATTTGTAGGCTCCCCCTCACTTGCAACTTCACCTTATTTCTCCTTCTCTACCAGGTTTGCTTTATTCTGATCTACCACTCTCTCTCCCTCACCCTCATTCACCACTTTCTCTCCCTCACCCTCATTATGATCTACCACTTTCTCCCCCTTAGTTGAGTTGGCAGCACTAAGGATGGCAGAGAACGAGTGAAGAGTTTGTTGAATATCAGCAAAACCAGTAGTTACCATAGTGGACAGAGCATCAAGTTTAGCTTCCATGGATGCACATCTGCCCTCAAGGGATTTCAACCTTGATTCAGCTTGTTTAGAAGGACCACCAGTTCTCAGCCTTTTTGGATATAAAGGAAGAGACTGGGGCAAGGAGGCTGTGGGGTTTCTCACACACTCATTGTTTTTCTGAGTGATCTCATCACTCCTCACAGAATGACTCTCAAGGCCTTGTGCCTTTGTGTGTGGGGTTCCCTCAAGTGCACTCTGGACATGCTCAAGTCCCTCACCTTTTGCCAACTCGTTTGGCTGCCTCTCATTTTTATGCTCACCTCTCTTTTCTTTTATCTCTCTTTTTCTTTTCACTCCATCACTCATCCTAGATGCATGGGTATGAGCAGTACTTGCATGCATTTTAGTTGAAGAAGTAGAAAGTTTAGATTTTACCTTCAAAGCAGAGATAGTAAGTTGATCATGATCTGAAGCATCTTTAACAATGACAGTATCATGATCAAGCTGTGTAGAGGCGACAGCATCTTTACCCAAAATGTTACTGTCCACAGGTGGGTTGACAACAACTTTTGTGGTGTCTTTGATAGCAACTGAGGCTTTGACAGTAACTTCCGGAAGGTCAGTTGCTCTTTGGAGTTCGACCAAGATGTTGGTTGTTTCATTTTCTGGTAGAGTACCATCTTGATCAAGCTCAGTATTTGAGTGAGTGGTGTCCATTTCACTTTGAGAAATGGGTTCTTGTGGACCACTTGATGGGGGCTCATCCATGACTTGAGATGGATGATCAAAACCTGAAGGGATTGGACTGTCCCCTTCTCTAGGTTGTTGAGAAGAAACAATTGATGGATTAGAGAATAAAGAAGGTGATGGTTTAGAAGAGATTTTTTGCTGTTCCACTGTAACGCCCCGACTACCCAATAATATACATATACTTATATAATAAAAATACTCGAATACACATGAATAAATTTATATACGATATTGCATCAAAACCTTCTTAAGAAATAATAAAACCATGATTGAACCTTTTTCATCTTTTTTTTTTACAATCTGAGAATTATAAATAAAAATAAAACTCACTACGCATATGACTTTTATTAGTTAAACTCGCTCTCATTTAATGAAATTGATTAGATAGATAAATGAACTTTAATACAGGGGAATTTTGGAAAATTTCGGCATGAAGTATTCGTAATACGGACTATCCACCTGTATTTTTGAACCAACCAAATTTCATAAAAAAAAAACTACAATTTCCAACTACTTAAGCAACATAAACACCTGTTCAACCTGTTCAACCTGTCCTAACCGATCAGGTGAACCAGACCACTATGCCCTCCCGATCAAAGTAAGATCGGGGCACCACAACCAAAGTTAAATACATATACCCTGATAACAAAATAATAACTCATAATATAACTACCCCACTACTAACCCGGATCTCTAACAGGTAGTGGTATGAAACAAGCAACTACTAACTAAGTTATTACATTACAAAACTAAATCCTTAACCAAAAGTTACATAAACTTCACAAATATAAATACATCTAGCTGCCACTATTACATCTAATCTTGGCGGTTAACCAAAAGCCCAACCTGATACTGGAGCAGAACTAGTACCTAAGATCCACAACTCGCACTTCTTCTGACAATGCCTTAATCTGTACCACCTTCTTTCTTAACTGAAAAGGGTTATAAACAACAAAATGTGAGCCAAATGCTCAGCAAGTAACAATATAGATGCAAAGGAATCGACAACAGAAATATGGATATAACAATATAAGGATCATTCTTTGAGCTCTTCCAAAATTTGACAATTTATAATCCATTTACAAAGGTAAGGAGAAAGAGAGAGAGCAGTCAATTCTCTTTTTATATCATATTTCCACCTTTAAAACATTTTAATTAAATTAAGCTTTTTATTAAAACCGGACAATACGGGTGATCAGCCACGTAAAGTCCCTCTTCCTTTGAAATTGGGTTCCCAAATAGGCAACACATTGGCCTTTAATGCTGGACTAGGACCACCCTAGCCTCTTACGCTAAATAAAAGTGCTGGACTAGGACCACCCTAGCCTCTTACGTTAAATAAAAGTGCTGGACTAGGACCACCCTAGCCTCTTACGCTTCTCCAATCTATAAACAAGTTTATAAATAATTTAAAACATTTCACTTACAAGTCCCTTATACTCACTGGCAAAAGACCAGCCCAGTATAAGGATATTTTAAAATCATCTTTAATTAATAAACCATTTTTCTTTTATGAGCATTGGTAAATGATGGAGGGTCAGGGAAGCAATTGATGTAAGAAAGCAAGCAGCAAGGGTAAATGATTCAAGGTCAGAGTAGCATTCAAGTGTAATTGCATAAGATATACGAGTTAAGGATCAAGTGTGATTCAAAGGTATTTAAGAATAAATGTTTTGAATGAAATACAGCAAGTTTCGATAAACAGATCTTTTATGGAATAACTCAGGGTAGGGAGATATTCTGTTTAGCTTAAAGAATAAATGAATAAAAGTCAAGTGCACAATCCAATTTAATTACATAAGATTCGCAAGATAAAGTTCAAGGATGATTCACAGGTTTTGAGAAAAACAAAGGTTCAGCAGCTATTGTCATTTCAGGGGTGTAATTATAACGTGATATCAAACATGGTAAGACTTGGGGGAAATGGAAATATAAACAATAAGGGTAATTATTCCAACAAAAGTCATTAACTAATTAAGAATAAGACAAGGATTAGGGTTCTCGGATTTAATTCCAGTGTTATAAGGTATAGTTAGGTTGTTGTGGATTAAGGAAGTAAATATGAATTAATGTTTTGTTGGTGTGATTTAAGGAAATAAGCATAAAGAAAAGTTTATGACAGAGCCAGGCACGAATTCTAATTTAAGGTTTGCAGTTTGACAAGCATTAGAGTAAACAGTAGGGTACAGAAGTTCAAACAATAATTCACAGGCATGAGCAGTAAGATACCAAGGTTTAAACAACAATTTGCAAGGATAAATAATAAGGAACAAGAGTTGATCGATAATTCATGGGGATAAACAATAAGCTACGAAAATTAAATCAATGATCCATAAACAGTTCAAAGATTCTAAACTTCAATATAATGTACGAGTTACTTGCCTTAACCAAGCACTTTCAGTCTAGTCACTTAGCTCAAACCCTCAGCTTTTGCCTTTCCTTTATTCCTTGGGTCTACGTCCTTCGAATCTACACATATAAAAGCACTATTTCAGAATTCTATACAATGCTTGACCTTCCTCTACAACGTATAATCTTATTCTACCCTTGCGATAACCCCTAAATTTATTCACTTTAATCATATAATATCAATTATAGACCACTAACATAAACATATAATTATAAATAATAAGAATTTAGCAAGTAATCACAAAATAACATATAATTATAACCGAGAAATATTTAACAAATAATCATGTAAATAAAATATAATTCTAAATACCACTCCATACTAGTAGTACATACAAGTATACATATACTCGAGAAAATACAATTAAGATTTTATTTTTATTTTTTTAGAAAATTTTGACGGCATCCCCTTTATACGGGTGACTGCCAGTCGGAACATAACCGACATAACCAATCCAGTAATTCATCATATTATAAATAAAACTTACAACCAAGAACATACTAACCATATGAGCTACATTTACTTCAACAAGAAAATAATCTTTAATTTAATTAAATCATGCCGATTAAAGTCCAAAAACATCCACTAAGAATAAAAATATCATAGTGGCTCCCGATAAACGAGCCAAATCGTTTAAGAACTAATTACTCGTAACTAATGATCACTGAAGAAACTAAGAACAAATAGAACAATTTCAAATACTCATCATAAGCTGAAGTAGCTAAGAAGTGCCCAAGGATATAAATATGGACAACAACAAAACAAACATCAATAACTAATACAATTCGGTTGGTGAAAAAGGGAGATAGCAAGATACACTTTAATAAAAACATACTACATGATAATTCACACACATGGCAGGGAGAGTCCCTAAATTTCTTAGTCTGTTTCACCAAGCACATGGTAGGGAGAGTGCATTTGGAAGAAATTTATTCCTAAAACCGGGTAAATTGTTTGGGCCTATTTTTAGGGCATCTTTATATGTAATATGGAGACCTAAAAACATATCGATCATCAGTAGGGAGAGTTCTTCATATTATCATCTATCAATATTTTCTTAGAACAATTTTTAGAGAAGGATCTTCAAGCTAGTGACAAGCAAGGAGGCCTAATCTATCTTGGAACTTTTGTACTCTTCTACACTATTGGGGATTTATTTCTAACCCTATTTCTTTTCCATTATTAATTGTCTTCTAGAATTATGTTTTCTATAGAACCCATGATGGTGATAGGTTCATATATGAACTAATCATTATCATGGGGTTCCAATGGATTCGATTTCATAATTATTGTGTTTGACATGTGATCGATGTTGGGTGATTTATTTGTGATAATCTAATATGGTTGATTTACTTGATAGATGTTTAGCTAGCATCTAATTTATTAATCCTTGATGATTGCGAAAGTGGATTCTAGGATTGAGGATATGCCATATTAGCATGAGTTCATGAATTAATTGTTATTCTTGATTAGTAGTATGTTTTTACCCAATTCATATTGCCTCATGTAATTGTTAAAGATAACTTGTGCTTAAACCAATTGTGTTTCCAGATTGTATAGGCATATATGATTTGAACGTAATATGGTGTCCTCTTGATTTCTATCCTTTGTGGATATTAAGTGGTATGATATGAGTGTACTAAAAGGTAGCTCGTATTAGTGTCGTGTTATCGGATTAATTATCATGTTATCACCTGTGTCGATTTCTTGTGTCAACCTTTAGTGAAGTTGATGAAATTGGAATCCCATGCCTTCTCATATTTAAGACATCTTAATTGTTAATTTACTCGCGATTAGTTAATCAAAATAGTTAATAAAAAACTAACTTTGACAAGTGTTCAAGCATTAAGAAGTAACCATACACCGTTGCATAAGTACTAAAATTGGCATTACACCTAGTCTCTGCGGAACGAATCTTATTTATCACTTGCTATTTGTGATCGCGTATACTTGCGTGTTTACGAGTCAACAAGTTTTTGGCGCCGCTGCCGGGGACTTCGGTGTTATTTGTAGTTTAAGTGCTTGTCATCAGTGGTCGTTATAGATTACTAACTTGAACTATTTTTTTTTATTTGATGGATTCTTGGGAGCAGGACTTCGTAATTGTATGTGAGCTGTGTGCAGGTGGACATTGCACTCATTAATATGAGTATAACAGAAACTGGCCAAATTTCAGCTGGGACTTCAATCAGAGTGGTATGGAGCAATCCCAATATCCATCCTACCCGCTCCAAAATCAGCAGTTTGGAGATGAGCCATACAGTCCAGGGGGAATTCAGCAGCAACAAGGGCAACAATTTCAGCATCAGTATGCCCCAGTGCATCAACACTTTCAACCTCTTGAATTTCAGCAGCAGCAATTTCAGACTTGGTCTAACCAACAGTCGACCGAAGAAGCTGAATTAGAAGAATTGAGGTTGATGGTTAAAAGCAATGCATTGTCTCTCCAGACAATAGGAGATCAGATTGGTCAAATTGCAAATGCATTAAAAACATTGAATCAAATTGCAAGTGACACAGAAGGCCTAGCTGTAGAGGAGGAGGACAAGAACCTTCCTATCAGTCTTGACTGGCCTTTCTTAGCCACGGGTGAGACCATGATCGAAGTTCAGGAAGGAGAGTCTGAGGGCAAAGATGGGAAAGAAGCAGAACATGAAGCTGATAAGGAAGCAGAGCCGGAGGCAAACCAATCAGAAAAATCAGAATGTCCAGAAAAGTCGGTTCTGAATAATCAGCCGCAACCACTTCCTTTGCAATCTGAAAATTCTGAAGAAACAGCCCAAGATCAAGAAAACTCCAAGGCTCAAGTGGCTATGCTAATTCCTTCGAAGGATGAAGAGGGTCTCAATGTGGAAGATGATGAATTAGAAGAGCATGTTCAGTTGTTGCATGCCGCTCCGTCGCAATCTGACTTCGACCAGTTGGAGGCCGAAGAGGAAAAGAGCATCACTCATGTTGACAAATCTACTCCGGAGAAGACTACAGAGATAATCCAAATCGAATTTCCTCCTCCATATCCACAGAGGCTTCAGAAGCAAACTCTAGCCATGAATTTGCCGGTGGAGGATGAGGAGTGTTTTAACTTGAAATTGGTTGATGCAGGGCAGAGTAAAAAGTATGACACGGAGAAGGAGAAGGCAAAGCATGGCCAACTGAGGATTACAGTGCCTTGGTTAATGGGGCTACGTATTCCACATAAGTTGCTTGGAGTGGAAGATCTCTGGAATTCTCAGGTGCGCCTTAAGCCATCATTTGAAGGAGCTCCCGAACTTGAGCTAAAAACATTGCTAGTTCACCTGGGGTATGTTTCTTGTAATTCAAATCCTTTGCTTGCTATTGTTATTGCTGCTAACTTTTCAGGTAGGCGGGAGAATGTTGTTAAGAGATCTTGTGAGGAGCGAATACGGGTAAAGCTTGTCGTTGAAGATGTCGCTCCAGAGAATATCATTAAATGGCCTTATAGAGATGCGGTGCAGAAAATTTTCAAGAGGAAAATTGTGGCCAAGTCTAGCTAAAGACGTTAAAGAAAGGCGCTTCGTGGGAGGCAACCCATGATTTCTTGCTTTCGAATAAAACAACAGTTGTGTTGGAGCCTCCACGTCTATCCACCACCAGACACACCACCCGAGGAGGGTGGAGATGACGACAAGTAGGGGAGTATCTCTTGTACCCTTTAAATTTACCTTCAATGAGGACATTGCAAATTTTAAGTTTGGGGTGATTTTAGGGTATCAAGAGTGATTACATTGCATATAGTTGCATATTCATGCTAGTTCATGTTAGTATTTGTGCATTTAGTTTTGCCATGCCATTTAGAGTGCATTTAGGATACCATGTCATATAGTTTTATTTAGGGGTGTCATCATTTTGTTCATGCATATCACATGATTCCACATGAGTGTCTATTTCTGGCTCGATAGGTCGACGTTAATTTGAGTGTGATGGCAATGAATAGAGGGTTGATTTAAGTACTTATGAAATTGACTTGCGTGTGTTGGGATCACAATCTTTTCACGGTCTCACTGTTTGCTCTTGGGCTAGATCGAGTCATACCTTGTTTGGCTGTTATGATTTAATCACTTATTTATATCTAGAATTTTCGTTATTCCCTTGATGGCGCAGGAGCACTTAAGTATAAGTTTGGGGGAAAACAGGGATTTCATGCTAAGTGTCGTGTTGTGTCGAAGTAATAATTGCTAGGTATCAAATGGCTAGTAGCCGGCTCATTGTTATATGAGTAGTCTAGGGTTGGAAATGAGAAAGGCTCATTCCAGATTGCATAAAAAAAAATTTAAAATCAAAAAGAGAAAAAAAAAAGAGTCATGTAAATAGTTTAATTTTTAAATGCAAAATGACCAGGGTGAGCTCTTTAATACTCGAGCAAGTAAGTTCAATGGGGGCAATGCGCCTAGTGACCTAAGGCCCTTGAGGTTTGGGATCCGCTAACCTAAAGCTCGCTACATGGGTATTATTGTATAAGCCTTTAGGGGTCTCACCCATTGCACGGTCAATAAGCATGCGTATTTGGTGTTTTGTATTATTTTTGTATAGTAAAGAATGAATTCTTGTCTACCTTAAATGATGATGGCGGTGTCTTTGAGTCATGGAGTGTCTAAAGTTCATTCTGTTTATAAATATGTGATTGTCTTGGCGAAGGATGAGTTATGTCTTTAATCTAGTTTCAAGAGTATATCTAGTGAGAAAAGCACACACCACATTTCCGAGCATGTATTGTTAGTATACGGGGCCTTAGTCGAGCTCTGTTTGGAGTTGTTGCATTCTTTGAGGCGTTTGCTTGTTGAGTCGGTTTCGGTAAATTGTGTGTGATCATTGTATTAGGACATTTTTGCATTATCATGACATTTAATTTTTAGTTTCATTCATTCATCATTTTAGGGTTGAGTTTGCATTGCTTGAGGACAAGCAACGGTTTAAGTTTGGGGGTTTGATAAGTGGATTTTATATCCACTATTTGGCATTCCATTCGTACTTCAAGCGATTGCAAGTTCTCAAGTTTCGTGTTAGTTTGATGTGTTTTCATCTAATTTGTGTAGGTTGCATAGTCGGGCGGCATTGGTGGTGTTGGTGAAGTATTGGTGGTATTCTGTGAGCTTAAAGTAGAAATTACAGGAAGTCTAGGGCAAGAGAACTCGGGAATTTGAGCTCAATGCGCATTCATCACTGTTTTGGCCATATTTTGAGTTCTAGAAGTCCGTTTGAGGCCCGTAAGCTGTCCACGCGAAGAGGAGAGGAAGCTCTACAATTCTGGACAGGGAGTTGGAGGCGCTCTTGCGCGATTCCAGGCGCTACAGCGCTGTTTTCAGGCGCTCTTGCGCTAAATCAAGGGCAACAACGCTTGGCGAGGCGCAACAGCACTTGGTGAGGCGCAACAGCGCTTGGTTCAAGGGCAAGAGCGCTGTGGGGAGCAAAATCCAGGGACTTCCAGGCGCTTCGATGCTCCATTCAGGCGCTGTAGCGCTCGAGTGGCTCGACTTGGCAGAAATTTATTCCTAAAACCGGGTCAATTGTTTGGGCCTATTTTTAGGGCATCTTTATATGTAATATGGAGACCTAAAAACATATCGATCATTAGTAGGGAGAGTTATTCATATTATCATCTATCAACATTTTCTTAGAACAATTTTTAGAGAAGGATCTTCAAGCTAGTGACAAGCAAGGAGGCCTAATCTATCTTGGAACTTTTGTACTCTTCTACACTATTGGGGATTTATTTCTAACCCTATTTCTTTTCCATTATTAATTGTCTTCTAGAATTATGTTTTCTATAGAACCCATGATGGTGATAGGTTCATATATGAACTAATCATTATCATGGGGTTCCAATGGATTCGATTTCATAATTATTGTGTTTGACATGTGATCGATGTTGGGTGATTTATTTGTGATAATCTAATATGGTTGATTTACTTGATAGATG
The DNA here is from genome assembly GCA_037693485.1 of Kitagawia praeruptora. Classification (NCBI taxonomy): domain Eukaryota; kingdom Viridiplantae; phylum Streptophyta; class Magnoliopsida; order Apiales; family Apiaceae; genus Kitagawia; species Kitagawia praeruptora. The sequence continues at coordinate 77,168,125 of CM075350.1, forward strand.
TTTAGCTAGCATCTAATTTATTAATCCTTGATGATTGCGAAAGTGGATTCTAGGATTGAGGATATGCCATATTAGCATGAGTTCATGAATTAATTGTTATTCTTGATTAGTAGTATGTTTTTACCCAATTCATATTGCCTCATGTAATTGTTAAAGATAACTTGTGCTTAAACCAATTGTGTTTCCAGATTGTATAGACATATATGATTTGAACGTAATATGGTGTCCTCTTGATTTCTATCCTTTGTGGATATTAAGTGGTATGATACGAGTGTACTAAAAGGTAGCTCGTATTAGTGTCGTGTTATCGGATTAATTATCATGTTATCACCTGTGTCGATTTCTTGTGTCAACCTTTAGTGAAGTTGATGAAATTGGAATCCCATGCCTTCTCATATTTAAGACATCTTAATTGTTAATTTACTCGCGATTAGTTAATCAAAATAGTTAATAAAAAACCGACTTTGACAAGTGTTCAAGCATTAAGAAGTAACCATACACCGTTGCATAAGTACTAAAATTGGCATTACACCTAGTCTCTGCGGAACGAATCTTATTTATCACTTGCTATTTGTGATCGCGTATACTTGCGTGTTTACGAGTCAACACTTAGCCCATTAATCAGTCACGTGGAGTCGTGGGTAGTTACTTTTTAGTGGCTGTAAATCGAGGAGGTAAAATCCCAATTAATTCGGTCCACTAATCTTGATAGTAACCTGTGCGTTGTAACAAATTCATTAGTAATTTTGAGAGGATGACAACAAGTTTTGCTTGATAGTAAATATCGTTGCAAGAACATACTGTCACCATTAAGCAATTTATACAATTTCCTTTAAATTTCATGAGAGAGACTTTTTTAATTGTGTCATCTAAGAAACTTGCTGTCAAGGCACTTCGTGACAGCATCTTTACTTATTGACAGCAACTTAGGCAGAAATAATTTGTGTCATGAATTTTAATCGACTTTGCCTATTGCTTAAGCGAAAATTACCAAATAACATTTTAATCGATTTAAGCACATATTTGTTGGTTTTAGACACACATCCACAAACATCCATACACACAAACAATCAAAACAGACACATGCATTACCCAGCAGATAACCAAGGTAGGGGAATCTAGCAGAAAAAGCATGAACAGTGCAAAAGATGAAAAGATTCTTTATATTAATCATTAAAAATAATATACATCCTCTTCATCATCAGACGCAAGCTCATACAGTTCCACTTGAACTGTTTCATCGGTTAGCCCTTCTGCCTGAAGAAGAACCCCGACGAAGACTAGCATTTCCAACCAGTCTTCAAGATCCTTTCGACCTTGTCCTTGGCAGCTTTCTCTTTCTCTGCCAAATCTTCTTCCAGCGCTTCATCCATTACCTTGAAGAGCTCCTCTATTTCCTCTTCATGACCTGGTTCACACCAGACCTTTGGCTTCTGAGAAATGATATCCTTGTTCTCCATTGTAGAAATCCTCCTTTTCTTTCTCAAGGCGTGAGTGATTGAGTATGAAATGATATTTAGTCTCGTGCACATTTTATAGGACCCTAGGTGACGTTTCAGTTTCCCAAACTCTTTTTTTTAATAAAGTAAATAAACTTTTAAGTTAAAAAGACGACAAACACCCGGGGTCATTTCAAATGACACAAAAACTTATCACTTAACCACGCGTATGAAATAAGTTAATGTCACGTGACTACTCATAACAAAAATTAAAACAAGCATGTGATTTGAATTTAGCATAGTCATAGCAAACATGCTATCAAGTAAACAAGTAACACATAGGACAGTAACTTCTCATGACAGTAACATTGAAAGTTAAGGTCACGAGCTGCAATTTTAACCACATTGAAAATGTAAAAACTAGTAAGTTAACATACCAGATTTAGCATTCCCAATTCACTTACCAACCTGTTGAAGGTTGCTTCATCTAGTGGCTTCGTAAAAATATCTGCAAGTTGCTTTTCTGTTGGAACATAAATCAGCTTCACAGTTCCCCTTTCAACATGCTCTCTCAGGAAATGATGTCTGATATCAATGTGCTTTGTCCTGGAGTGTTGAACTGGATTGTCTGAGATAGCTATGGCACTAGTGTTATCACAATAAATAGGAATATTGGACAACTCCAAACCATAATCCATTAGCTGATTTTTCATCCAAAGAATTTGAGCACAACAACTTCCAGCTGCGATATATTCAGCTTCTGTAGTTGAAGTAGATACATAATGCTGCTTCTTGCTAAACCATGACACTAATCTTCCACCCAGAAATTGACAGCTTCCTGTTGTACTTTTCCTGTTAATCTTGCATCCAGCATAGTCTGAATCTGAATAACCAACCAAGTCAAATCCAGTATCTTTAGGGTACCAAAGGCCTAGGTTTGGAGTGCCTTTGAGATATCTAAAGATTCTCTTGATTGCTACTAAGTGTGATTCTTTTGGATTAGCTTGAAACCTTGCACAGAGACATGTAGCAAACATGATGTTGGTCTGCTAGTAGTTAAGTATAGCAACGATCCCAACATGCCTCTGTAGGTACTAGAATCCACTTTCTTTCCTTTAGGATCTAAATCCAGCTTGGTTGCAGTAGAGATAGGTGTCTTGGCAGGTAATGCATCTTCCATGTTGAACTTTTTGAGAAGTTCCTTGGCATATTTCAATTGGCTTATGAAGATACCATCATCCTTTTGATGAACTTGTAGACCTAGGAAAAATGATAGTTCTCCCATCATGCTCATCTCATACTTGCTCTTCATAAGAGATGAAAACTTTTCACACAGCTTCTCATTTGTAGAACCAAAGATTATGTCATCAACATAAATCTGAACCAGAATGATGTCCTTGCCATGGTGCTTGCAGAACAGTGTCTTATCCACTACACCTCTTGTAAATTGATTCTCAATGAGAAAAGTAGATAGAGTTTCATACCAAGCTCGAGGGGCTTGCTTCAATCTATAAAGTGCTTTGAACAGCTTGTAGACAAAGTCATACAACTCAGCATCCTCAAATCCAGGTGGTTGTTCGACATACACTTCCTCTTCTAATTCTCCATTAAGAAATGCACTTTTGACATCCATTTGGAAAACTTTGAAGTTACAGTGTGCAGGATATGCTAAAAATATCCGAATAGCTTCAAGTCTGGCAACAGGAGCAAATGTTTCATCATAATCGATTCCTTCCTGTTGACAGTAACCTTTAGCTACTAACCTTGCCTTATTTCTTGTCACATTTCCACTTTCATCCAACTTGTTTCTAAAGACCCACTTTGTGTCAACTACTGACTTCCCTTTGGGTCTAGGGACCAGCTTCCATACATTGTTTCTCTCAAATTGATTTAACTCTTCTTGCATAGCTATCATCCAATCTGAATCCAACAATGCTTCATCAGTTGACTTTGGCTCAGTTTGAGATAGAAAACATGAAAACATGTTGTCAGCAGAAATATTTCTTCTCGTCCTTATACCAGTAGTGGGATCACCAATGATTAGATTGCTAGTGTGATCTCTGTTCCACTTAGTGGTTCTTGGCAAGCTTCTTTCTTGATCTGCTTCATCATTTCCTCTTTGAGGTGTTGACTCTCCACCATTGATGTTTTCTCCTTCATGTTCTTCAACATCTCCAGAATCATTCTCATTCTGATGATTAGCTGATATAGTTTGAGATTGAGCTGGAGTTTGAGCATCATCATTGGTGTTGACAACATTTCTTTCAAACTCAATATCCTGAGTACCAGTAGGTTCATCAACAACAATTTCTTCTTCTTCCAAATACCCTTGATTTTCAAATCTAAGAGGCTCCATTTGACCATCCTCTTGCAGTCCTTGGAATTTGGTTTCATCAAATGTGACATTCACACTTTCTTCAATGACTTTGTGATCAATGACATAGACTCTGTAGGCAGTCCTCTCCAAACCATATCCCATGAAAATGCCTTCATAAGCTTTAGCATCGAACTTTCCTTTTCTTTCATGGTTGTCCATCATCATGAAACACTTACTTCCAAATACATGAAAATACTTGACAGTAGGTTTCTTTCCTGTTAACAAATAGTAAGGAGTGTTTCCATGAGTCTTGTTGATCAAAGTTCTATTCTGTATGTAACAAGCCGTATTAATAGCTTCTGCCCAGAAGTATGTTGGTAATTTAGAATCATTCCACATAGTTCTCGCAGCTTCGATGAGAGTTCTGTTCTTCCTTTCTACAACTCCATTTTTGTTGTGGTGTCCTGGCAGTGGAGAATTGTTAGACAATGCCCTCTTCTTTGCAGAAATTTCCTATTGTGGCATTTCTGAACTCAGTACCATTGTCACTTCTCAGATATTGAACTTGAGCATTGGGAGTTCTTTCAAGAACTCTTATGTGATCAATGATTTCTTGAGCAGCTTCGTCCTTTGTCTCTAAAAATTTCACCCAAGTGTACCTTGAGTAGTCATCCACCATTACCAAGGCATATCTCTTCCTTGCAAGAGATTGAACATTTACTGGACCAAACAAATCCATGTGAATTAATTTGAGTGGCTCAGTGTTGGTATTCATTTGCTTTGATTTATGCACAGATCTTTTCAATTTGCCCATTTGATAGTCCTCACATAGTCCTTCTTGACAGAATTCCTGTTGAGGTAGTCCTCTCACTAAATCCTTCTTCATCAGAATGTTCATATTCTTGAAATTGAGATGTGAGAGCTTCTTGTGCCAAAGCATGCTTTCACCAACTGACGCTATACTGTAAAAACAGTAAGCCTTGTCTTTATTGACAGAATTTAAATCTGCAACAAACAAGCTTCCTTTCCTGACTCCTTTCAAAGAGAGGCTTCGATCTTTCTTGTGATAGATATCACAAACCATCATATCAAAATCAACCTTGAATCCCCTATCATTGAACTAGCTGACACTGAGTAGGTTGTGCTTCAATCCATCAACAAGAGCAATATCTTCAATGACAACATTTCCAATTTCCAAACAGCCATATCCCATAGTGTAACCTTTGCTGTTGTCTCCAAAAGTTATGATTGGGCCGGCTTTCTCCACAAAATGTGATAGCAGGGCTATATCACCAGTCATGTGCCTGGAGCATCCACTGTCGATGATCCACATGACCTGCTTCTGTTTCTTGCCCTGCAAAATAGATGATTTTAATTTGCATCTGGTACCCGAACTCTGTTGGGTCCTGCAGTTACAGCATCATTGTTCATATCATTCTGTTTCACATTTAAATTGACACTAGAATCCTCCTGTCTGACTTCTTTTACTGTCCACTTGGTTCTAGAGTTAGACTTAGTCTTTCTCTTGGTGGAAGCTGCCTTTTTACCAACATAGGCAGGCACAGAAGTCTCAGCAGTTTCTAAATAGGAGCATCTTTCAGTAGACAGAATAGGTAGATTGAAGCAAGTACTCATAACAACAATTTTTCATGGCATACAGTCAATGTTATTACAGATATCCATACTTCTTTACATAATGGAGGTTCTATGTAAGTTACCACTAACATTGGACGCATTAACCTTATCCTGTTTGGGTTTCTTACAAACAAATGTTAAATGATGAGATGATCCACAATTATTGCAAAGCTTCCTAGGGGCATCCTTAACATGACTATATCCATTCTTCTTATCAATCCCTAACTTACCATTCCTATTCTTAGGCTTGTAGGCATTTGCTTTGACAGTATGTTTAGAAGTTGCTGTCGAGCCACCCTTGACAGTACCTTTCTTTGCCTCTATCGTGACAACAGGTTTGAAAGTTGTTGTCTTGGGTTCTCTCTTGACAGTATCTTTTGAAGTTTCTGTCTCATCCTTGTTGTCAGCTACTTTCGAACATTCTGTCTGATTTTTTGGTAGAGTTTCTGTCATGGGGAACTTGACAGTATCTTTTCCTTTGCTCAGTGTGCTGTCAATGCACTCATCTTCATCAAGTAGCTTTTGTTTGATGAACAATGAGGTTTCATCAAAATCAGCTTGAAGATTTTTGAAAATCGGATTGTTAACTCTTTTGAGAATTTGAGGTTTGACAACATCACTATCATCAAGAACAATTGCCTTTCCATGCCTTCTACCATACTCAAAGCCTATTCCTACCTTTTGATTCTCAGTGTGATTATCATGATATTCCTGGACTAACCTAGAAGAGTTTCTAAAAGCTTTGAGTTAAAACTCATTTTCTGCAATTTGACTCCTGAGAAAATCTTCTATTTCCTTAGCACAGATAATATCATTCTTCAATCTAGCATTCTCTTGAGCTAATGAATCTAGGGGACTGGTTCTTAGCAACAACATTTCATTTTCAGATTTGAGAGTTTCATTCTGTTTAGTTAACTTAGCAATTTCTTCATGAGCAGAAGATAAACTAACATGAACGTTAAACATCTCAGCACTTAAATCCTCAATGGTATGCTTATACTCAGTTTTAGACATATCAAGTAAGACTAGAGATGGTACCTGATTTGATGAACTTGAAGCTTCTTCATCAGATTTAGCCATGAGGGCTAAGTTCACAAACTCCTCTTCTTCTTCATCTTCAGAATCATCCCAGCATTTTCCTTCAGCCACATAGGCTTTCCCTTGATTCCTCTTAAACTGATTTCCAGATCCCTTTCCTTGATTCTGTCTTGGTCTTCTGCACTCAGTATTAAAATGACCTAGCTCATTGCAGTTGTAACATCTGAACTTCGACCTATCCACCAACCCTGTCTTATATCCTCCTCTTGTGGTTCCACCAGTGGGCTTTGAAAAACTTCCCTTCTGAACATGATATTCTTGAATCTCTTAGCCATATAAGCCATGGTTGGATTATCCATGCTTTCAATCTCTTCTACTGTGTAGAAGTCTTCATCTTCAACATCTTTCAGCTGCAGAACCACCTTCTCCTCGTCATCCAACACTTCTTCAATCTTCAAAGATGGCATCTGTGTTGGTTGTGAACTTTGTGATGGTTCACTTGGACAAGCTACTTGTGGCTCATGCGCTATGAGGGCTCCTGACATGTTTGCTAACTTTCCTTTGGTTCCAGTTTGAATAGCTCTCTTTTGAAAAAGCTCGAATTCGTATGATTTGAGCACACCATAGAGAGTTTCAAGAGAGACATCACTCAAGTTTCTTCCCTCTCTTATGGCTGTGACTTTGTGCTCAAGATGCTCAGGGAGAGTGAGCAGAAATTTCATGTTAATCTCCTTTCTATCATAGAACTTTCCATGAATTTGCAACTCAATTATCAGCTTACTGAACCTTTCAAACATGTGTGTAAGTTCTTCGCCTAGTTTCGCCATGAAGGCTTCATATTGTGATACAAGAATTTGTCTTTGGTTATCGCGAACTTCTTCACTTCCTTCACACAGCAGCTCTATCTTGCTCCACATTTCTTTTGCAGATCTACATCCCATAACATTACCACACATGGCTTTGTCTAATGTAAGTGAGTCGAGCAAGATGAGTTGTAAATAGTCATCCAAGACTACTTTCTCCTTTTCGGACTCTGTGTACTCTGAAGGCTTCTTTGCAACCCAATGGGCTGGAATGACTTCATCATTCACAGTAGCAGCAGCTACTTCCTTCTGAGGTATTCAAGAATTCTTAAATACAGTGGATGGGCAGCTTTGATAAATAACAAGATCTTTCTTTTCCGGAAATTGTAGTTCTCTTTATCAAAGACTGGAATCTTGATTCCACTTGACTTCTGAATACTCGTCACGATCTTCATATTTTTGTATCAATCTGTACGCTCTGATACCAGTTGTTGGTCCCGGAGTATTGCAGAAGGGGGGTTGAATGCAATACTGATAATGTAACACCCCCAGATCTGGGGTCAGGGATCTGGTCATTACGGTCTCAATGTCCATCCACAAAACCAACATAAATTGAATTACAACCTTATGACCCGAACAACAATATAAAACACACCCGTTATAGTCCCAGAGATGCAATCAGAGTAACCAAATATTTATTAATCACAAGGTTGAGTTCTTACAACCATAAGAATTACAATTAACCATTACATACTCTTTGCAATCCATTTTATATATGTCATAAAATTAATACCTTGATACTCAAAATCTAACCACTAGCCTACCAATAGCTGCATCCTCAGCAATGGTAGCTATGACTTCAGTGGTTAATCCTCTAACGGCTGACACCTGCCTATGCTGGGTATGCCTCGCGCGGCCATCTGGTCTAGCTGTTGTTGTGATATAAATAAATAAAGCAAGGGTGAGCAATAGCCCACCAAAAATATAATTGAACAGTGATAATGTATAATAGTCCAAAATATCTTTGAAACCATATGCCATGCATTAACGAACGTAGTACCAGTATAAGGTAAATGATGAAGTTACAAGATAACTCAACACATAACTTCTGTAGAAATATCTGCTATGCAAGGTATAAGCAAGATATCATCATATGTCATCAAAGAGGGGAATTGCTGGAAATATTTCAATCCCAGTTTTGAACATTTCTCAAACTCCTGTCAACCTGAAAGAAGTCTCTTCGATACGTGTTGCGGGGGGTGTGTCCGTCAACCTGAAACAAGTCTCTTCGATACGTGTTGCAGGAAATTCCCAATTTAGGAGATGAACATGAACTAATACTGGAGTTATCACGCGCCAGCTATCCCACTCCCCGATGATCAGTCGGAGATGGTACAACCCAATATAGTTTACTACCGGTAGAAGGAAGAACTGACGGATTTACTTGTCTACCGCCCTTAATAGTAACTCCCTGGCCAACGATTGGGCATTGTGATGGACCGCGTGACTCGGCCTCATATCGATGTTGAGGAGGTAACCAAAAAGACTCATATCGATGTTTGAAAAGAATTAATTGATGTGAGCGAAAAGGTAGTTTAAGAGAAGTATATGACCGGGCAGTCAAATAAATAACAGCTCTCAAGTGAGGTCCCCTTATATGTTTTTGGAGGTTTGAGTGAGTATTTAAATCTTCTTATAAGATAGATTTAAATGAAAATAGAGTTTTGGGAACCTCCCCTTGATAAAATAGTCATAAAAGACTCCGAAATATTTTACATAATATCTTAAGGTGAAGGATAATCTTTGAATAATATAAATCATTATAAAAAGAATTCAAAAGAATTTAATCAAATATTCCAAGAATATTTATTAAGTCAATAATAATTACGAAATATTATTAAGTCATAATATTGCTCGTAAGTAATCCTCGAATGAATATATAGAATTATTTATTAAATAAATCTCTTCTTAAATGAATATTCAAAATAATTTTCATTAATTAAATAAATTCAAATAAATATTTAAATTAATATTCACTAAATAAATCAAACCTTAAATGAATATTTGAAAATAATATTCATTTAATAAATAATATTCTAAATGAATATCCAAATAATATTCTTTTAGTAATCAAAACTTTAAAGGAATATTCGAAGTAATATTCCTTAAGTAAATAGAACTTCCAATGAATATCAAAAAAAAAAAAATTCATTAAGTAAATAAAACCTTAAATGAATATTCAAAAGTAATATTCATTTAATGAATAAAATTCCAATGAATATCAAAGTAATTATTCGCTAAATAATCAAACTCTAAATGAATATTCAGAAATAATATTCATCTAATATTTCTCGCTTGAGATAATACTCAAATAACATTCCTCGAAAAATTTCCAAGTAATTAATACTTTATGGAAATATAAATAATGTTTATAATTAACATTCCTCAAAATGAATACTAATCTGTCGCTGGAATCCCTCCGGGTTTCCACGACTATCTCTATATATCAAAATACCGACTCCCGGTCTATATTTAAAGAATGAATATCATACGCCCTTCATTAAGGGTCTTAACAAAACAATTCGGCTTATAACTGTAATTCATATCTAGTCTATAGGCCAATATCAATTCAGGGGAACAAGTAATTCAATATTAACTTGAAAGTAGGCATGCATGCTATGGCATATGTATAACAACAATCATTTATATTATCACAACAACAGTTCCAAGGTATTGGAAACTTTCCTGGTATTCCTGAAGGGATAGTGTGCCTCGGGTCAATCTAGTGATCTATGAATAGTCACAATATCCGAGGTTAATCACTAAACATTTCGAAAGGCTAAGTATAACATAAGTCGAAACACGTTTTCGAATTATCTCGTTATACACATCTTAGTGTAACTCCCTTTATTATTACTATGATCCGACATTCGTCCACTACTAAGACACGTTACTATATTGACACTTGGTATATACTTAAGTCGTATCAATTCTAAGGTCGATCGTTTACGAATCAAAAATATGCCTCAAGATTTATCGTCCGTTTTCTAAGTCATTTACCAAAGTCATAACCAAGTATGCTTCTCGGGGTTCGTTCACGTTTAACCTTGATTCGAACATTTTTATAAAATCGAAAAATGATCCATTCGACATGTGGTTTTCTCTCACACCTTCCTTTTTACCTCTAATATTTAATTATCAAGATTCGCCACTGATTTCGTGGTATTAAAGGAATCTAATTTCAGTTACGAACTTTCATTTATGATTTCGAACCGCTTTTACGATTTTAGTCATAACTCTTAAACCGTAAGTCCATTTCACATGAGCCTTATATCCAAACGAAGCTTATAACATAATCTACCTTGTCATGGCAGAATACGAAACTAGACAGTGAGTTATGGCTACTGTCAAACACGATTTCTTAAGGTTAACGAAAATTTGGCATTACAATGGCTATATATCGAATGTTCCAAAAATCATAACAACCAATCAAGCCACACCGGGCATCAATACAATTCATATACATGATCTCTCATCTCAACAAGTCCAGTAATATTACTCTTCACTATCATAATCATCATATGGTTAACCAACTACAAGATCATGCTCATGATAAACTATGTTAAAATCCACCAAAAACATATATAATCTTAAAATAAGATCTAGGGTTCTTAAGGATTATACCTTCCTTGGAGAGTGTTCTAGACTTACTATGCTTGATATAGTCCTTGTATAGTCCTAACAAAGCTTAGATCATCCAAACAAATCAAGAAATCAAAGTTAGATTCTAAGGGTTACTATTCATCATCACTTTTGTAAAAATCATAACAAATCGAAAAATAAGAGTTTGGCTCTCAAATGTTTACCACATCTTGGAATCTTTATAAGCTTTGATTTGAGTCCGAGCTCATCAGATTTGAAGCTCTCAAATGGAGATATGAATTTTTCTTTGGCTTTGGTTTCTACTGGGCAGTTTGGTGTTTTCTTGGTTGTTCTTGATTTTCTCTCTTTCTTTCTTGTTTGACTAGTTGTTGGAAAGTGTTTGTATGATATTTGGTGTTGTATAGCAGCTATGTCACTCTCTAATCCATGTGTTAATCACTTTTGGTTTGTAGGAAATAAGATGACAAAGAGCCTTGTTGTCACATCCTTGAACATACACCTCATTCTTGCTTTTTCTTTTCTTTTCTCATTTTCTTTTCCACCAATTCCATGCAATATTAAACCCTAGATGATCTTGTAGGGTTTCTCATCTCGTTATGTATTTAACTCGTAATTCCTTTCGCGTTCGCTTAATCTCGTTATAAAGTTCTAGCAATTTCTAGAACGCTTATTATTCTAACTCGAATATTTTCATCCTAAATCCTCAAATCATAATTTAAATAAAATCCTTGAATCCTTGGCATTTTAATTCTCTTGTATTGATTGCATTGATATACTCTTCCCTGCTCGATCAAATTTTCCATAAAAATAAAGTTCAGATTTTCTGAAATCTTATCGCAATTACATACACTTATTTTGTCTATAGATCATTAATACGAACTCAGAAATCATTTTCGAATACTTCTATATAGGGTCGTCTGATAATATTCCAAATTCCCTTAAAACACTATTCATTGCTTATTCTCTTTTTATTCCTTGTACTTAGAAAAAAAGCTCTCGCGCTTTCCCGAGCGTTCCTTGTCTCTTTTTACGGAGTTACTGGATTCTTAATTGATATTGATTTGGATGACATGAGAATACTTCCTCTGTTTGTATACCATATCTTACTTCCTCGACGATAGATTATTCTTATCTATATCATCCATCAATTACATTGTTCATGGCACATAAACATTTGAATCTAATCCATTCAATATTCATCCATTAACCCACTGATACATTATAGTCGTACCCACCATTCATTCATACTCCAATACATAATAAAAAGTTTTAATTAATACCAAAATCTGGGTTCTTACAGTCTCCCCTCCTTAAAAGGATTTCGTCCCAGAATCAGGTAGAATCAAAGGGTTACTTGTCTGTCATTTCACTTTCCAGTTTCCCGGTCAATCTTTAATCATTCCAATCCCTTTACAGCACATCTCACTAGTGCTACAATACTCCCTTTATCTTTGCTCACCAACTTTGCTACTTCTCGAACAACACATTATCTGGGTTATGTTTTTACTTAGTCGTATACTATTACCCTTATCGGTATCTGTAGTGACTTTGGTATCACTATCGCTCTGCGAATTTGGAGATAACCTTACTCGTACTATGCATTTCCTGATCGCTTTAATCTTCGCAATCTCGATCGATATATAGAAATAGAAGAATTTATTGAGAGATCACTGTGATCAATGAACATTTGTCCTATTGCGTAGTTAGTATAGAAGGCGGGCCAGCCTTTAGTACTTGACAAGCAATTTAGACAAGCTATGGTATCCCACTTAGACTCCTATCACATAGACAGGTAGTCACGTAGCAGTACCTCCCCTCCTTAAAAGGGTTGTTCTTCTCAATTTAGAAGAAGATAAATAAGGGAGAAGAAAAGGAAAGAATTTCAAAGAATTATATAAGAAAATTTTCTTGATTGTCAAAAAATATCATACTTAGAATTTACCTCTGAACTATAGAGGTTTATTAGAGAAGAAAATAATCGTATTCGTATCAAATACTACTTTATCGTAATCACATGTCACATGTCCTTGCTGTTCTGTCCCTCATTCTTTGGACCTATACTCTTATTTGATATTAGCATCACTTACTTTTGGAAAATCCTTCAACCTCTCAGGTTAAATCTTGGATTTCTCGCTTGACATTATTATTACTGACATTCCACGCCACGACACTGGCTCTTTCATATTCATAATACTAACACTATCAGGTTGTCATTCCGAGAGCTCGTTAAGAAAACCCATTCATCAATCCATTCATAACATTCCTTGTTTCACATTCCATAATTATTTCTCCATCTTTTCTTTATCAATCACATTCTTCTAATTGTCTAATTCTCATTCACTTCTATTATTTAACCCCACCGTCATGTCATTATCGAGACACCCATCACCTTTACTTAATAACGTCACATTTTTGGGGTTAAACTTCCCTTTATTCAACCATCTAGATTTTCACTCCCTCGATCCATGAGTCTCCTTATTACTCAACCGATCTATTCCCAATTTCCTCAAATTTTCCAAACTTAAAAGGAGTTAATCCTTATGTCATGTATGCTTTCAATTTCAGCGTTCCATTGTGACCAATACTTACAATGTAAATCTCATATTTTTCTCGCTTCATTACTGGAGCTTCTCATGAGTCAGCATATATGATTCCCTTATTGATCCTCAATTCTATATTCATCTCTCTCAGTCACTTATTTTCATTTCTACTATAATCATACTATGACCCATCATAGCCGGATCATTTATTTCAAATATCCAGTCGTTCCAAAAATTAAACCATCCGAAATAAACCTGGATGATTTCTCTAACTTAGATTCAATTCGACATTTCCACAGTCGTTATTACCTAATTTCTTAGAAGGATCACCATCGTTTATCGTTTACGCAGTGCTTTAATAACTAAACCTACGGGTTTCATAATTGTCAAATCAAGATCCTCTAGGAAAACAAAATAATCACCATTCCCTATCCATAAGGAATGCTTCCTGAACTTGACGTAGATATTACATGAAGCTGATAAAATTGCAAAAGAACTTCTAGCATCGCAGCTGGAACAGGCTGGTGAGTTTATTAATCATATATCTCCAGTAGAAGACTAGAAGCTTAGCGGTTTGCTTAATCACTTGCCAACCTCATAATTCTCTATCTTGTTTGTACTGAAATACACAACTATAAACTAGCTTATCATTCATCATCATGCCAATTAGCTTATCAATAGAGTCGCTTGGGGAATTTGGTCTGGCCTGTCGCAGAACCTTCTAGTGTCGGTAATGTGCTTCAGACAAAATCAGGAATCGAACGTTTACTTAAACTATCCTTATAGTTGATCCTCGCACAATCATCAGGGGAACGTAAGTTCCTCCGTCACAATCTGACCTTCAAGGCCCTTCTCATCTTCACGCTATTTCTTTAGTATGAGCATATATACTTACTCCCTTATACTTAAAGTGTCGGCCACCTCATTGGCCTTTCATGAATATAATAATTTCTTGAAATCAATGTTTTCTGGATCTATTCCAACTCATTTACTACAGGTACTCCCAATCATACCTAGGATATTTCCTTACTTAACTCCCTTCTTGTTTTAGGATAATCTCAACCTTATTGGTTCAATCCATACTTTTCCATGGTTTCACACATGCTTCATCTAGCCATCTTGTTACTATGTCATACATTCCTTACCAAACTTCCCTCTTTAAGTTCAGAATATAACCTCTTCCCTTATAAGGTTTCTAGGTCCTCCTCATCATTCCTCCTGTATCTTCTGGGTACAGGGTATATCAAACATCATTAATCTATTTTTATAACAATTCTGTCTATGTACCTTTTTTTTAAGACTCCTTTCCACAAATCCTTACAGGTTCTTTATACTTTGGTCGCTTTAACTTATATCGTCTGAATTCACAATGTCTTTATTAGGGGTGATGCTATCCTTTGTGCATCCCCCAGTATTCATCTTAATATATGGACATTCTTTCCTTATTTCTATTTTCAAGGAATACTTACATCCTTTAATTGGCAATCCAATCATATATCCTTAATAAGGGTCTCTTTTCTATCATTCCCCTCTTGATAATCTATAGGTAGCTTAATGCTAACCTCTTCTTTCAAACGAATGTCAGTCTATATGACCTTCCAAAAGACAACACATGTCTATCTACTCTTTTTTACAGAACTTGGTAAGGGTAGCAAGGATGTTCTGGAAGATATTGGTCGAGTTCAACGTGAATCTCTTAGTACCTATTACTCTTCTTAAAGGCTCTAAGTTCAGATAACATTGGTGCATCACACTACACCATCTCTGACAATCTTCATAACTCTTTGTTGGTCACTATCCTCAATCCTAATAAATCCATGGTATTTATAAAATCCATCATCTTGTATCTCAATTCATTTAATATCAAAAGTCCTCACGGTTGGCACTTGGTTAGAAGCGCCCCGCTTTGTCCTTACATTGCTGGTTTAGTCACTCGATAATCCTTTGTGACTTGGCCCCAACTGGCCATGCTAAAATATTTGAGTTTTAGGGGTTGGCTAATAGCATTACTTTTCTAGCAATTAATTGCTGGCATAGTGCCTTCTTCTTTGATACCTTTTGATCTTTTCAAAACTTTACTCCATATCAGTCTCAATCGACTTCTCGGTAACGTCTCCGGTCACCTTTCCCTTACTTTTATCCTTGCAACTATTCTTATTAATTCCACGTGCCACAAAAGCTTAACACTTCTGGCATAACAACCTTTTCATTTAAGTCAATCCCGGAATTTCTCAGTCCGGCTTATTTCTTAATTACATTTCCCTTTTTACCATCCAATCTCAACTTCATCAGTTTATCTCTAGAATAAATCGTAATAATCGGGGTCTATCTACCAACCCGTATAAAGGCTTCCTTACCCAATCCACAAGGTTCGCTCTAGTTTCCACTCTCTTCAGTGACGTATTATGATAATCAGAAAGACAAGGCTTGCCAAAATTCGTCGAATTCCTTTCCAGAATTAGGGAAATTTCAGTCAATCTCTCCACCCACTAGTAACACTAAGAAGATCCATTTCGATACCCGAAGAATATTTCTAAGAACATCCAAGCGGGTCGAACCATAAACAGTTAAATAACGAAATGATTGATATAAAGTTGGGAGTCTATACATTGGAAAGGAACTAATTATATACATCCCATAGAAGGAAAATCAAAGTTCCACGCTGAAACATGCCACATCTTCCCGGTACATATTCGTCCTAATAGTCGATGCTTCTGAATACCAGTCTACCTAACAACTAGTCTCAGAAGGAACACTACCGTCGGAGTTAGTCATTACACAAAATTAGCACTACCAAGGCTATCCAAATCTAGTGAACCATGTTGTCCAAATATATTCTAAATCACACTACCGTGCTACATCAGCACAGTGCCTAACCCTGTATGAGATGCATCATAAAATATTACAAAATTCTCCTTCTTCCATTTAGGTAACGCCAATGCTGGGTCATCGCCAATTTCATCTTTAGCTCCAGGAAGATTTTCTCCCATTTTTCTGCCTATTCGACTTCTTAGTCCTTTGTTGGTGTGGTTGATTTTTCCCAATTAAGACTACCTTTAAATCGGCGGGGTCCACCAATACTACTCACTGTTGATCGCATATCCTAATAACGGAACTTCATTTGCCAGAATTCGTACTCCGAGAACTTGGCATGCACTTGTTCCTCTAGGTCTCATCTTTAAAATATTTTCCATTATCTCTTAACCGCTGATCGTATTGCTCGATCCATTTATGATTCAGTGCCGGAATAAAATTAGGATAACTACAATAATCCATTCAAGGAAAAGAAAGAATTTAATATCCCTCTGAATCCCATGTATTTAATGTTTCTTGTTCATCATTTAACTGAGTTGGATTAACCTTATACTCAGTCTCTAACACTAACCTTATCACGAGTTTATTATATACTCACTGGTCTTTCCTCGTGTAGGTTCTGAGATCATTGTCTCGCTTACTACTTCCTTATAACTTTATCCAATCATGCCATCATTTTCCACTATCCTTACTTTTTAAGTTGATCCATTCATAAAATGGACATCTTACTGAATAAAACCACCTCAGCAATCTCAATTTGGTTTCATAAATTATATCCTATGAAATCTGCCTTCTCATGGCGAATTACCATTGACAATATTCTCACTAATCCCTTTTCATCAAATAGTATGGCACTTATTGCCTCCATCTCAACTGCTCCGGGAGACTCTGCTCCTCATCCTATATCGCTGTCTTTGATAATCATGCATTCTTCTATCTCTTTTCTCATTAATCTGGAAGTCTCTATGGATTCTTATCTTATCCTATATAAGACCTAAAGTAATTCTTCAAATCCGTCTTGCTGGCTAGTACTTCATCCGACAGTCCAGCTATGAATTCAATATGTCTCTTTAATTCTCTTAATAACATCTCAGTTCTTTTACGCCCACTTCTCTGAGCACTATCCCTTAACTCATACAGTCTCTCTGGCTACAGCTCTCATATCCTCAAGGGTTAACTTCCCTGTCTTTAACAGGATTTTCCTCCCCTGCTGAAACTTCTTTCGGGTCCTCAGTAGGGTACTCTATCGAATCCACCATCCGATCGTCAGCATATAATCAATCATCATCGCGCTGCTACTCGTACGCCTCAAGGTCTATCGCCTTACTAGTCGGTACGAGAACGAGCTAAGTTACTATCATGATACCTAGTAGTTCCCATAAGGGTTTTATATGTCAGCACTACATTTAAGTAGTCCGACTATGAACTTGGCAAGAGTTCTTATTATCTTAATGAATTTATTGTTTTAACGTCGCGTCATCTCTGGGATTTATAACGCTCTCTCTGATACCATTTCTGTAACACCCCCAGATCCGGGGTCAGGGATCTGGTCGTTACGGTCTCAATGTCCATCCACAAAACCAACATAAATTGAATTACAACCTTATGACCTGAACAACAATATAAAACACACCCGTTATAGTCCCAGAGATGCAATCAGAGTAACCAAATTTTTATTAATCACAAGGTTGAGTTCTTACAACCATAAGAATTACAATTAACCATTACATACTCTTTGCCATCCATTTTATATACGTCATAAAATTAATACCTTGATACTCAAAATCTAACCACTAGCCTACCAATAGCTGCATCCTCAGCAATGGTAGCTATGACTTCAGTGGTTAATCCTCTGACGGCTGACACCTGCCTATGCTGGGTACGCCTCGCGCAGCCATCTGGTCTAGCTGTTGTTGTGATATAAATAAATAAAGTAAGGGTGAGCAATAGCCCACCAAAAATATAATTGAACAGTGATAATGTATAATAGTCCAAAATATCTTTGAAACCATATGCCATGCATTAATGAACGTAGTACCAGTATAAGGTAAATGATGAAGTTACAAGGTAACTCAACACATAACTTCTGTAGAAATATCTGCTATGCAAGGTATAAGCAAGATATCATCATATGTCATCAAAGAGGGGAATTGCTAGAAATATTGCAATCCCAGTTTTGAACATTTCTCAAACTCCTGTCAACCTGAAAGAAGTCTCTTCGATACGTATTACGGGGGTGTGTCCGTCAACCTGAAAGAAGTCTCTTCGATACGTGTTGCAGGAAATTCCCAATTTGGGAGATGAACTAATACTGGAGTTATCACGCGCCAACTATCCCACTCCTCGATGATCAGTCGGAGATGGTACAACCAAATATAGTTTACTACCGGTAGAAGGAAGAACTGACGGATTTACTTGTCTACCGCCCTTAATAATAACTCCCTAGCCAACGGTTGGGCCTTGTGATGGACCGCGCGGCTCGGCCTCTTACACACGACTCTTAGTTTGAATAAATCCATGACTCTGAAACGTAAAGTTCATCCTCCTTTCCCCAAGTGCAACACTTGTTGATAAGGCTCCACAAAGTAGTCGTATCTAATTGGAAAGGAAAGTTCACCAATATTTCCCAAGCTATTGCTTGTTAATGGATATAAACTTGTTCCATCAATCGTACCCCTCGAATGTTGAGGAGGTAACCAAAAAGACTCATATCGATGTTTGAAAAGAATCAAGATGTGAGCGAAAAGGTAGTTTGACAAGTATATGACCGGGCAGTCAAATAAATAACAGCTCTCAAGTGAGGTCCCCTTATATGTTTTTGGAGGTTTGAGTGAGTATTTAAATCTTCTTATAAGATAGATTTAAATGAAAATAGAGTTTTGGGAACCTCCCCTTGATAAAATAGTCATAAAAGACTCCGAAATATTTTACATAATATCTGAAGGTGAAGGATAATCTTTGAATAATATAAATCATTATAAAAAGAATTCAAAAGAATTTAATTAAATATTCCAAGAATATTTATTAAGTCAATAATAATTACGGAATATTATTAAGTCATAATTTTGCTCGTAAGTAATCCTCGAATGAATATATAGAATTATTTACTAAATAAATCTCTTCTTAAATGAATATTCAAAATAATTTTCATTAATTAAATAAATTCAAATAAATATTTAAATTAATATTCACTAAATAATTCAAACCTTAAATGAATATTTGAAAATAATATTCATTTAATAAATAATATTCTAAATGAATATCCAAATAATATTCTTTTAGTAATCAAAACTTTAAAGGAATATTCGAAGTAATATTCCTTAAGTAAATAGAACTTCCAATGAATATCAAAAAAAAAATCATTAAGTAAATGAAACCTTAAATGAATATTCAAAAGTAATATTCATTTAATGAATAAAATTCCAATGAATATCAAAGTAATTATTCGCTAAATAATCAAACTCTAAATGAATATTCGGAAATAATATTCATCTAATATTTCTCGCTTGAGATAATACTCAAATAACATTCCTCGAAAGATTTCCAAGTAATTAATACTTTATGGAAATATAAATAATGTTTATAATTAACATTCCTCAAAATGAATACTAATCTGTCGCTGGAATCCCTCCGGGTTTCCACGACTATCTCTATATCTCAAAATACCGACTCCCGGTCTATATTTAAAGAATGAATATCATACGCCCTTCACTAAGGGTCTTAACAAAACAATTCGTCTTATAACTGATAATTCATATCTAGTCTATAGGCCAATATCAATTCAGGGGAACAAGTAATTCAATATTAACTTGAAAGTAGGCATGCATGCTATGACATATGTATAACAACAATCATATATATTATCACAACAACAGTTCCAAGGTATTGGATACTTGCCTAGTATTCCTGAAAGGATAGTGTGCCTTGGGTCAATCCAGTGATCTATGAATAGTCACAATATCCGAGGTTAATCACTAAACATTTCGAAAGGCTAAGTATAACATAAGTCGAAACACGTTTTCGAATTATCTCGTTATACACATCTTAGTGTAACTCCCTTTATTATTACTATGATCCGACATTCGTCCACTACTAAGACACGTCACTTTATTGACACTTGGTATATACTTAAGTCGTATCAATTCTAAGGTCGATCGTTTACGAATCAAGATTATGCCTCGAGATTTATCGTCCGTTTTCTAAGTCATTTACAAATGTCATAACCAAGTATCCTTCTAGGGGTTCATTCGCGTTTAACCTTGATTCAAACATTTTTATAAAATTGGAAAATGATCCATTCGACATGTGGTTTTCTCTCACACCTTCCTTTTTACCTCTAATATTTAATTATCAAGATTCGTCACTGATTTAGTGGTATTAAAAGAATCCAATTTCAGTTACGAACTTTCATTTACGATTTCAAACCGCTTTTACGATTTTAGTCATAACTCTTAAACCGTAAGTCCATTTCACATGAGCCTTATATCAAAACGTAGCTTATAACATAATATACCTTGTCATGGCAGAATACGAAACTAGACAGTGAGTTATGGCTACTGTCAAACACGATTTATTAAGGTTAACGAAAATTTGGCATTACGACGGCTATATATCGAATGTTCCAAAAATCATAACAACCAATCAAGCCACACCGGGCATCAATACAATTTATATACATGATCTCTCATCTCAACAAGTCTAGGAATATTACTCTTCACTATCATAATCATCATATGGTTAACCAACTACAAGATCATGCTCATGATAAACTATGTTAAAATCCACCAAAAACATATATAATCTTGTTGTGGAATAAAAACTAGGTTATGATTGTGACGGCTAGGGTTTGTGAGCTTCGAGCTTTAATGGCTGCTTCTGCGTTCGAGACTTAACGGTCCTCACAGAATGCCTACGTATCTCTGTATTAGAGAATCAAGCCAAGAAAACGTAGTTCTGAGGTGAGGGGTCAGACCCTTTATATAGGCTGAGAAGCCCTAAAATCGTAGTAGAATTAGGTGACTTGGTGGGCAAGTCACCGCCTTGAGGAAGGTTCTAGACCCCTTCCTTGTAGGAGTCAGTTTCCATGTTGGAATATGTATCTTGGAGGCTAAGTCAGGCAAGAGTAATATCCTTGTTTGACTCTTACTTGCTGAGCTGTTTATTACCCCTAATATTAATTACGAAATTAATATTATAAATAGGGATTGGGCCCATCTGGTGGGCCCCACGTTTGGACCATTCCGGGTCTAATTAATGCCACATTAAATGTGTCTTTAGGGCTTACTTTTAGCCCATATCATTTGCCCCCCAACTTCTAGGAAAATTGATCAGGTTTTCCTTGAAGTTATAACGGCCTTATTCGAGACTTGGGTCAGGGTTTATTGCTCTTACGTGAGTATTTTCAACAATATCATCTTAATGTAAAGCGTGGAGCGACCGACGCATTTACAACGATGTTGAACGACACTAAACGGTGTTAAATGGCACTAGACAGCGCTAATAAGCCTTAAACAACGTTTAAACAGCGTTAAACAATGTTAAATGGCATAAAATGGCACTAACGGCACTAATCGGCGCTAAACAGTGCTAACCGGCACTCATCTGTGCTAACAGGCACTAAACAGTGCTTAAACAACACTAAACGGTGCTAACCGGCACTAATCTGTGCTAAAAGGCACTAAACAATGCTTAAACAGCACTAAACGGTGCTAATCAGCACTAATCTGTGCTAACAGGCACTAAACATCGCTTAAACAGCACTAAACGGTGCTAATTGGCACTAATCTGTGCTAACAGGCACTAAACATCGCTTAAACAGCACTAAACGGTGCTAATTGGCACTAATCTGTGCTAACAGGCACTAAACGGTGCTAATCTCGACCTCTTTTTATCATTAACAATCATCCGAGATTCGCTGAAAAAGTCGAGATTTAGGTTTGAAAACTATTCAAAGTTCACTGAAAAAGTCGGGATCCAGGACCAAGAACTGAACCTGGACCGGCTGGATCCAGGTTCAGAAGTTGGTCGGCTGAAGCTCCTGAAAATGACCTGGTCGGCCGGGACCTGGTCGGCCGGGACCTGGTCGGCTGGCCCTCCTCCAGGGGAGCTGGTCGGCCGGGACCTGGTCGGCCGGGACCTGGTCGGCTGGTCCTCCTTCGGGGGAGCTGGTCGGCTGGGACCTGGTCCTCCGGGACCTGGTTGGCTGAAATCCCTCTTCTAGGGCTGACTAGTCAGTAGTTGGCCTAAAAAACCTGAACTCAGACTCCTTCATGATTTTAAAAGAGAGTGTGGATCTAGGATCATGAATCATCCGTGGTCCTAAGGATCAAGAATCTTAATCCTGATTTCGAATCGTCAGCTTAGTCGTTCGTGGCTTCATGGCTATCTCTGGCCTTCATGATTAATCTTGGCCTTCATGGCTAATCTTGGCCTTTCTTTAGCATCGGCAATCATCCAAGATTTGCTGGAAAAGTCGAGAACCATGTTCGAAATCACTTGCTGAAAAATTTGGGATCCAGGACCAAGTACTGAACCTAGACCGGCCGGATCCAGGTTCAGGAGCTGGTCGGCTGGACCTCCTTAAAAGGAGCTGGTCGGCCGGGACCTGGTCGGCCGGGGTCTCCAAGACTATAGAAAACTCAGAGATCTTCGCGTGGACAGTAAGATCGTCCAAATCTGATACCCGGAGCTCAAGATATGGCCCAAACAATGGTCAACAGTCCGTGTAGGAATGAAAATCAGTCTTGGTCGGCTGGACCCCCTTAAAAGGAGCTGGTCGGCCGGGACCTGGTCGGCCGGGGTCTCCAAGACTATAGAAAACTCAGAGATCTTCGCGTGGACAGTAAGATCGTCCAAATCTGATACCCGGAGCTAAAGATATGGCCCAAACAACGTCAACAGTCCGTGTAGGACTGAAAATCAGTCTTGGTCGGCTGGACCCCCTTAAAAGGAGCTGGTCGGCCGGGACCTGGTCGGCCGGGGTCTCCAAGACTATAGAAAACTCAGAGATCTTCGCGTGGACAGTAAGATCGTCCAAATCTGATACCCGGAGCTAAAGATATGGCCCAAACAACGTCAACAGTCCGTGTAGGACTAAAAATCAGTCTTGGTCGGCTGACGCCCTCCTCGGAGCTTGGTCTTGAACCTTGAGTTCATTCATGGTTGTTGGTTATCATCAACCCTTGACTCTCATCCTTGTGATGAAGTTCTTTAGTTCTTACCTCATCTTTGTTTCTCATGGAGGAGGTCTTCCTTCTCGGTTGATCATTCAGGTAGTTCACTTGCTCCTTAGCACTTGACTTTAGGCCTGGTATGCCTTTGTTGGTTTTCAACCCTTTAGCTTGATTCTAGGTTTCCAACCTTATTTTCTTATGCTCATATAACCTTTCTTAGGTCTCAACTTGATTGACAACTCTTGGTTCGAGTCCTTAAACTCAAACGACAAGCTCGATTGGAGGCAGACAGCCTTGTTGGCCATCGAGGCTTAATTAAAGTTGTGTTGAGATTTGAAGTTCAAGGATTCAATCCTTAATCTTGGAATGTGTTCATCATCCAAGATTTCCAACCTGTAGAATCCTCGTCCTGGTGTCTTCCTGACTCGATACGACCCTTCCCAATTGGGGGATAGTCTTCCCTTCTGGCCAACTCTGGAGGCCTCTATCTTCCTCAGAGTCAAGTTGTCTTGTCGAAAGAACTTCTCCTTAATCCTTTGGTTGCAGTGGAAAGATGCTTTCTTCTGACGCTCTGCGTTTCTAGCATTCGCTTCATCCCTAACCTCGTCAATCAGATCGAGGGCGAGCCTCACGCCTTTTTCATTGGTCTCGTGATCATATGCTTCCACTCTTGGCGATGCATGTGTAATCTCTAGGGGGCACAACTGCCTTGGCTCCATAAGCCAGCAAAAACGGGGTTGCTTCAGTTATCACTTCGTAGGTGGTGTGGTATACCCAAAGTATAGGCAGCAACTCATCCACCTAAGTGTTTCTTGATCGTCCGACCCTCTTCTTCAGTCCATCAAGGATAATTCAATTTGCTACCTCAGCTTGTCCATTAGCCTCAGGGTGATCTACTGAAGAAAAGCGAAGTTCAATAACATTCTCCTTGCAGTACTTCTTAAACTCTTCATTGTTGAATTTTGTCCCATTATCCGTCACAAGGATTCGGGGGATTCCCTATCTGCAGATGATGCTCTCCCAAAAGAACTGGGAAATTTGTTTGGTGGTTATCTTGGCTAAGAGCTTAGCCTCAATCCACTTAGTAAAGTAGTCGATGGCCACTATCATAAACTTCCTTTGTGCCGAAGCCATAGGGAAAGGACCTAGTATGTCCATTCCCCACATTGCAAACGAGATGGGAGAATTGATCGAAGTTAACATCTCAGGCGGCTGCCTTACAATTGGAGCGTGCTTTTGACATCTGTCACACTTCTTGACATAATTCTGCGCATCGGCCAACATCTCTGGCCAATAGAATCCCAGTCGTGTGATCTTGTGAGCTAGGGCTCTGCCCCCCAAGTGTTGCCCACATATCCCTTCATGAACTTCCTCCAAGGCTTCTCTTGCCTCTTGGGGCCTCAAGCACTTCAGGTACGGGACGACAAACGATCTTTTGTAGAGGATGCCTTCAATCAAGGCGTATCTCAATGCCCTCACTGACAGCTTTCGTGCCTCCAAGGCATTGTCAGGGAGCCAGCCTGTCTCGAGGTGAGCTTTGATAGGGTCAATCCAGCAACCTCCCATATCAATCGGTGCTATCAACTTAGAATTGATGGTCGGGGCCTTCAAGACTTGGAAGTAAACACTCCCTGCATAGTTCTCAATTTCAGAAGAAGCAAATTTAGACAAGGCATCGGCCTTAGCGTTCTCCTCTCTCGGAATGTGTTCCACATAGCATTCCTCAAACTGAGTCATAACAGCTTTCACGACTCTCAGGTATTTTGCCATAGTCTCATCATTGGCTTCAAACTCGCCATTCACTTGCGAGACCACCAGTCTTGAATCTCCACACACTTTGAGGTTCTTGACCCTCATGACTCTAGCTAAGCCCAATCCAGCTATCAATGCCTCATACTCAGCTTCATTGTTGGTAGTAGGAAAATCCAACTTCAAAGCATACTCAACTGTGAACCCATCGGGGCTTTGCAGAACTAAACCTGCATGGCTTGATTTTGTTTTTGATGCTCCATCAAAATAGAGCACCCAATATTCCTTCTGACCAGTTACAAGTTCCTCATCTTTATCTCCACTCTCAGTGGTAGTTACTATCTCCTGCCCCCCGACTTCTTGGTTGTTAATGGTGCATTCAACCACGAAGTCAGCCAATGCCTGAGCCTTGACGGCTGTCCGAGGCTTATACTTGATATCAAACTCTCCAAGTTATATGGCCCACTTGATTAGCTTTCCACTGGCCTTAGGGCTATGCAATATGTTCCTCAGCTGCTGGTCCGTCCGGACTTCAATTTTGTGAGCCTGGAAGTACGATCGTAGCTTCCTCGAGGCCGTTATCAATGCCAAGGCAAACTTCTCGATGGTAGAGTAATTTAACTCAGCCCCATGCAACACCTTGCTTACGTAGTAGATGGGTTTCTGAACCTTGCTTTCTTCTCGAACGAGAACGGTACTCAGTGCTTGCTCAGATACTGCCAAGTATAGGTAGAGAGTCTCTCCGGGACTAGTTTAGCCAACAACGGGGCTTCGGCCATGTACTTCTTCAATTGTTCAAAGACCTCCTGGCTCTAAGGTGTCCACTCAAAATTTTTCACTTTCTTCAATGCTTGAAAGAACGGCAAACATTTATCACCAGATTTGGAGATGAATCTCCCCAAGGCCGCAAATCGGCCTGTCAACTTCTACACATCTCTTATAGAGCATGGTGGTTGCATGTATAAGATCTCCTTGATCTTGTCAGGGTTGGCCTCAATGCCTCTTTTTGAAACCATCAGTCCTAAAAACTTCCCAGATCCAATGCCAAAGGCACACTTGGCTGGATTCAACATCATCTTGTGGTGCCTCAGCACTTCAAATGCATCTCCGAGGTGTTTAATATGATCTGCCGTGAATAGGCTCTTGACTAACATATCATCAATATAGACCTCCATGGTTTTTCCAATTAGATGGGCAAATATTTTATTCACCAATCGTTGGTAAGTAGCTCCTGTATTCTTTAGCACAAATGCCATAGCAAGATAACAGAAAACACCAAAGTCGGTTATGAAAGATACCTTAGGGATGTCGTCCTTATGCATCTTGATCTGGTTGTATCCACTGAAACCATCCATGAAACTCAGCATCTCGTGCCCAACTGTGGCATCTATCAACGTATCTATCCTTGGTAGAGGGAAACAATCCTTAGGACATGCAT
This sequence comes from Kitagawia praeruptora, assembly GCA_037693485.1. Lineage (NCBI taxonomy): Eukaryota > Viridiplantae > Streptophyta > Magnoliopsida > Apiales > Apiaceae > Kitagawia > Kitagawia praeruptora. The sequence continues at coordinate 77,194,733 of CM075350.1, forward strand.
CATTCAAGTCAGTGAAGTCTATACACATCCTCCACTTCTCATTTGCCTTCTTGACCATCACAGGGTTAGCCAACCACTTGAGGAACTGAATCTCTTCAATAAACCCAGCTTATAAGAGCATGCCAACTTCTTGTTTAATGGCCTCTTGCCTTTCTGGAGCGAAATTCCTCTTCTTCTGCTTTAATGTCGTTCATTTAGGATCGACATTCAATTTGTGAGTTATGAGCTGGGGATAAATCCCTGGCATATCAGTTGCTGTCCAAGCAAACACATCACTATTCTCTTGTAAGAATGCTGTCAACTTGCCCTTCAAGGGGTTCCTTCAATTGGCTTTCGGGCTATGCAATATGTTTCTTCAACGGGTGGTCCATCAGGACTTCAACGTTTGTCTTGGTTCCATCATTTTTTTTTTTTGATTCTAGGTCAAGGATTCAAGGTTGATTCTTCGATTTAGATTTCCAATTAAACAATCATGTGGGCTTCTCGCCTTTTAAACTCTTTAAAACGAGAGTTTGCTTGAACTTCTTGATCATTGTTTAAGGTTCTCTATTGGTCTTCTACCTTAGATTCTCCATCCAAGTCATTTTTGAAAACATTAAAAAGTGGCTAGTCTTTAGCCTCCACAGCCTTGCATGGCTTTGATTGCCAGATGTCTTTTATCCCGGATCCTTCAAGGACTTGAAACACTTATTTGGTTGTGCTGTAACCTAACTCTCGACCCTTCTTGTTTTCATGTAGTGTAATGTTGTGGAATGTGATGTTTTAATTATTTACGTACTTTTCTTGCACACTATAACACCATCATAATAGAAGAATACACACTACAAATACATAATCGAAAAATGCACACTACAAATACATAATAGAAAAATTAAAAACTTAAATAATTGACTAGTACTTAATTAAATTTCTTCATCGGACATGTAATCATCAAAGATGTAACATGGATTTTGTTGAAGACGTTGTTCCTCAACGGCTGTTAGCTCTCTCCCACTTGCACGAACGGAGTCTTTGGCAAGTTGATAGATGTAGTGACGAGTTCTACGTAACAACATTCGGTTGTTCTCAATTCGTATATGTTTCACAGCTCGAATGACTTTACGCTTATAATCATTCCAACCCAATGATTCACCAGTACACGGAAACATGTCGAGCGAATGACGAATAGTGACCCTTGCACCCATAGCAATTAGGTCATTTTGCAAACGTTCCAATTCTTCACGCCAATATGCCCATTCTCGACGAACGTCTGTAAAATATTCCACTGGATCTCTTCGTCTTAGATGCCGGTAGTCATCATTTCTTTCTCCGAGCAACTAATTGCGATTTGTAGAGGATGACATATTTCTTTTGTAGTTGCTAAATTAATTTGCACTAAACCTATCTGGAAGGTCATATATAAAGATATACATATACAACCCACTTGCAAGTGGGGTTTTTAGGGTGGGGTTCTCATGTTTTATTGATCCTGCTTGAAATAAAAAGATAACTCAGCTTTGTAGGATAAAGTAATGAAATGACCATTCAACTTTTTCATTTTTTGTAGTTGTGTCCGTGTGCTACACTTCATTTCAGTTGTAGTTGGTAAATAAATTTGCACTAAACCTATCTGGAAGGTCATATAATATATATATATATACATATATATATATATACATATACAACCCACTTGCAAGTGGGGTTTTCATGGTGGGGTTCTCATGTTTTATTGATCCTGCTTGATCTGAAAAGATAACCCAGCTTTGTAGGATAAAGTAATGAAATGACCATTCAACTTTTTCATTTTTTGTAGATGTGTCCCTGTGCTACACTTCATTTCAGTCCTGAAGTGACAAACCAACTTTTTCGGAAATGGTAGATGTGTAGTATTTTTTAACAATGTTTACACTTCAAGAAATCACAGTAATTTGGCTATAAATTTGAAGGTTTTCATGTGATGTCTCTGTATCTAAAAAGTTAGTCATGTCTAATTCAAGAAACTCTTCATCTTCGGTTAGAAACCCTTACAGACATAGTTCAAGCACTTTCAACTACTTAGGTGAACATGAAAGTGTAAAGTGTAACTGCAATCTACCAGCTCCTTGTCAATAAGCATGGAAAGAAGGTACTCTTGACCCCCAGGAAGGAGGTTCTTCGGATGCAGCCAATACAAGGTATGTACAACATCACTTTCTACAAATTTTGTTCCTGCGAAAATGTATTGAGTTTTGTTTAATGTGTTGTTAGGATCCTACAAGAAGATGTAACTTCTTTAAGTGGGCTGATCCATCGTACACCGAAAGAGCAAGAGAAGTGATAAAAGAGTTAAGACTGAATAGAAAGAGCAAGAGAAGCTAAGACTGGGGCGTATGTAGGTGTGACTGCGAATGACCTCCAAAAGTCATCTACGAACTACCCCCAAAAGTCATGTGCAATTGGTCAAACTGGGAAGGGTCCTGAAATCCACCAAAAGACCCACCCATATCCCATGCACCCGTCATCTGGGAACCTGACTGCGAGCCACCTGGAAATGTCATGTAAGAATGGTCCTGGAAGGCACCAAAAGACCCACCCATATGGGAAGTAGACTGTGAACCACCTGCATATGTCATCTAAGACTAGAAAGGGGGTGAAGCATGATGTGCACTACTAGAAGTGTGTGAAGGATAACGTACACTGCCATCCAACATGTGATCCTAAGCACCTCTATACCCCATATCTGATCCAACATCCTCAGAAAGAGCTCGATCCCAAGGCTCCCATAACTGGGGATATGTGCTAACCTCAGGCATAACTGGCCTAGCTGGATGATAAGTACTACCTCCACCATGAAAGGACTGAGAGCCCTAGAAACCTTCATGCTGCCTCCACTGCCTCACATCGACTACACGTCGACGGGTAATACTCTAGAACCAAGCATCATAACGATCTACAGCCTCATTATACCTGGCGGGCACATACAAAGGAGGTGATAGTGCATCCGCCCCACGGTTCAGCCATTTCCGAATATGTACGTCCCATGTCTCCATCACGGCATCGCCTAAATTAGCATAAAAAGAAAACTCATGTGACGAATCATGCCCTTGGCAAGGTGACCGAGTCAGTATATCCTGTATGAATCCAAACTGTCTAGTCACTCTGTCAGGGTAGTACCACTCGATGATCGTGTAAAATATCAAGGGACACTAGGCGGACCATAACCTCCTCTCCATGATAGATGGAAGATCAACGGTAGGAAAGTGCCTATAAGGCCTCCAACATATCTGCTCAATGTGCATATCATCCAACTCATAACGACCGTGATGTGCCCTATGTGATGTGGAGCGCACAGTGCTCTTAGGCACCTTCCACCTGAAAAATTTATGAACATCATAAGCAAATAGTCAAAGAAGTACATACCAGATGGACAAAAATTTTTAACTCTAAATATTATTTAGAGTATGTAGTGATTAATTGTATTGTTTTAATTGTTATTGGGCTTGGGCCCATTAGGGTTAAACAAAACACACAGCATATACATACGTATATACACACACAGCCGCACAGAGTTAAAGGGGGAAGAAACGCAGTGGGGAGAGGGAAGAAAAGAGAGATGGGGGTTTTTGATTTTGATAAATTGAAGCATATACATACACATATATATATATATATATATATAAATCGAGTGTATGCAGTGGTGCATGTTTAGGAGGCGCGCTGTGGGTGTTGCAGGGGAGAGGGAGGTAGCGCGCGGGGGAGGGGCGGCGCAGGAGGGAGAGATCGCCGGAGATGGCGTGAGGACGGTGGCAGGAGGTGGCCGGAGTCGGCGGTGGCTGTGCAGCGCAGTTGGGAGAGAGAGAGAGAGAGAGAGAGAGAGAGAGAGAGAGAGAGGGAGAGAGAGGAGAGGCTGGACAGAGAGAGATTTCGGGGGAGATTCATGGTGGGTCGGACCGGAACGGAAATGGTATAATTTCGTGTCCACCTATTTAATTTCCGTATTCTAAATTATTTAATTGTTTTAATTTAGTTAGTTGTAAATTATGAGATGTATGTGTTAATTTTGATAATTAGTGTATATTGAATTTGGAGAAAATGGTTGTAATTTAATTAGTTTTAAATTGTGGTAATTTAATTGATTTTAAATTGTAAGATTATGATTATTGGTTGAAATTCCGAGATTTAATTCGGAAGGTATGTTTGTAATTATAATTGTTGAGTTTAATTATGAGTCCGATTAAAGGTTCGGGTTAGTGATTGTTAATTGTTAAATTGCTAATTGTTAATTGTTAGTGAGTAATTATTAATTGTCGGATAATATATTTGGGTTAGTTGTCAAGTAATTGTTAAGTGCTAAGTGCTAATTGTTAGTTTCCAAATTGTAATTTTTAAATTGTTAAGTGCTAAATGCTAAGTGCTAATTGTTATTGTCATACGAGGTATAGTTATAAGAGTTGGCTTATCGGTAAATGTTTATGTGCTAAATGGTATAAGTCGGGTCGTAGTAATTGTTAGAAGTCATAAGTGCCAACTACGTGGTGTTGGCTTAAATGTGGATAAACTTAGTTTACTTTTCCTTATGTGCTAGTTGCCGCATGTCTGGGCGGGTACTTTTCCTTATGTGCTAGTTGCCGCATGTCTGGGCGGGTACTTTTCCTTATGTGCTAGTTGCCGCATGTCTGGGCGGGTACTTTTCTTATATGTTTACTTTTATGTTGTTGCAAGTTGAGGCAGCTTTTATTTTATCAAAAGCAGGGTTATAAATTGTTTTGTTGGCATGGAGGGGCTGAGCCCATAGTCCGATAAACGAATACTACATGCCGAAATTTTCTAAAAATCCCCTGCATTTTAATTTATTTAACTTATTTGATTTCAAGGGTTTAAAGGTATGATTTGGGTGTTAACTGTTTATGTGTATATGTGTTAAGTGAATTAATTCGAGGATTATGTGCTAATTCGAGGATTAAATGTGTCTTGAAGATTAAATGGGTATTATGAGTCTTTATCGAGGGCTAAGTATGTTTTTGAGGATTATTTGTTAATTAACTTGTGACAAGAGTATGTCAATAGTATTATGGTCAAAAGTGTTAAGTGGAGTTTTGACTAAGTGTTATAACTGTGTAGTGTTATGATGTGTTAGTACTAGGAAATGTTCACTTTATATAAGGGGACTCTTCCCGTGTTGTTTGCTATTACTAAATGTCTTATGTGCATTAAGTGCTATTAGAGTAGTCAACTATAGGGAGGACACCTATAGTTTGACTTTATGTTATTTAGTGATAATCCCGAGTTGTGTCTACTCGATATACGAGGTAGGACTGACACGCACTCATAACTATTTTAGTACCATTAGGGCGAAATCAAATTGGAATGACGTGCATCTAAAAGGGAAGATCGAGGCGCCGTACAAAAAAGGTAAGCTAGCTCCAGGGAATTGATTGGACGAAGTGCGAAAGGTTTATTCGCGGTTTCTGCTTTCGGCTAAGGACCAGAGGCAAGTTTATTTACACATACTCTATTGTTCAGAGTATACCTATTTTGAATTATATAAAATGTGCGGAAAAAGGTTTTAATCCCTAATTGCGAGTTTTTAATCTTGTGCTCCTCCTTCCAAATCATTTTACCTTGACTCTGCTAGCGATATTAAATTATTCTCGTGCAATAATCAAAACCCATGACTTATAATACTGTCGATGGGCGGTGACATTCTTATGGTTCCACATCTCGATTTATACGTTGTATATTTATAAATTTTTGTAATGTGGTAGAGGACTATATGTTAGGATGTAAATATAGATACATATACGTATATATGGAACTACGTGGTAAAGGCTCCGAGGGTAGAGCGTGTATTGAGTTATCGAACTTAGCCCGCGTGTCGAGGCTATTTTGTATTGTATGTTTTCGAAAACCCGGGCAAAGCTTTTAAAAAGAATTTCGCAATAATTAACCTAAAGGCAACATCACCAATAAACCAGTGTTTATTTAATTAATAGATGCTCCTGAAAGCATTTACTAATTAAATAAACCTCATTCGCCTAATTAAATTTATTTAATTAGATGAATATCATTTTCAAAACGCTTTCTTAAAATCACTTTGTCCCGGAGAAATAATAAAACAATTTAATGGAGTGATTCTATCTAGTATATTATTTATCGGAGATAGTTTATTTTCAATACGGATTAAAGATATTCCAATGGTTATAAATTGGTTACTTTCAGCTTAAACCAGCTAGATTGATATCAATATATGTTACTTGAATGCTTATTAATTATTTCTTATTGACCGAGAGTCAGTAGTAGTTATTTGATAAAGTGGCTAAAGTTTGGAGACTGCTGGAGAGATTGTGTCTTGATTTTGATTAGAAACACTTCAAGAGTTGTATTTGGGTGTTTTGAGGTTATTAAATATTTCAGTATTAATAGTAAATATTATTTGAATATTACTTAATAATGAATATTAATTTGAGTATTCTTTTAAAAGGGGATTATTGAATATTTATTATTTGTTACGCAGTAGTCAAATATTTATTAAATACTCTAAGTGTTTTGAAGGTTATAAAACACTATTTAAAGGTTGTCTAAGGACTTTCATAGTCATTTAAAATATTATATTTTGAATCTATCTAGGTAAGTTACTTTTCAAGAACTTATATATATATGGAATTACCCTGTTGTGGTTACAATCTTTATGCGTACCATTTTCCATGTGTGATCACAAAATCCTGTGTCGAGATTGATATCGGTACAAGTGTATATCTATACTTGAACTCTTTTGAACTCAAAACATTTTCGAAAACCCCCGGTCAGGTTTTACTCTCTTGCTCGTTTTTCAAGAAATTATCGGTCGACTGAAGTCGAACTTCAACTACTCAAGTTTTCTATCAAAATGATTTTGACAAGAAAAGAAAAAGGGGACTCTGGCAGGTGTGGGAATCGTTGACGAACGATTCCCGGGATGTGTAAGCGGCCGTGAGCCAGGCGGTCCATCAATTGTTATTCCGGCCCAGGTGTTGCCGAAGGATGATTACGGATGTAGTTTTCATCGAGGGTGATTACGGATGTAGTTTTCACTCGGGGATAGTTACGGATGTAGTTTCTATCCTTCTACCGGTAGAGAAGACCCGCGGATTATTGGACTTGGATGTGGCGACTGATCATCGTCAATCCTTGTCAGGTTTTTATGTTTTCTTTAAGTCCCATCCTCCACTTTGGAAAAATACTCAAACACTGCTTCTTAGGCCTAAGTGCCAAGTAGCCGATAGTGTTGTTTTCAATTTTGAAAGATGATGAATTCATGCAATATCTAGAACTGCAAGATTATTCTAACAATAATGGCACGTGCTTGTGCACTTTTGCAATTATTCAAAAGATGAAAGATGGTTCATCGGTTATTGACGTTCAATCCCAAATGTTTTGCTTCAAGAGCTTTGACTCTCTTCCTATCAGTTATTTCGGAGTTTAACTTATCAAGTGGTTAAAGAACTTATACCCGGTACATGATGTTGTTCTGTAAGGTGTTTGATGGAAATTACATACTTATATGTATATGCTTTCAGATTGAGAAATACTAAAAATGAAACCTTCTAATGGTTGGTTTGTATATGATGATAAGCAACTGTCTTAGCAGCATATTGAACTGCGTATTTTGAAAAGCCTTCTAAAAGATTAGCAATACTGTAGTGTACACTATTTCGCCAAGATATGAGGATTACTAAGATTATTACAAACTTATCTGTTCATTGGATGTTGCGTTAAACGTCATATTTTCTTTATTGAAGTTTCATTGTTGTAAATATTTTGAATTGATATTAAGTATCGTTATATTTCGAAAACTTCATGTGTATATTGATATATATTGTTGTGCTCTATTAATACTTGCTGGGCAATTCTTTCGCTCATACTTGCTTGTTTTAAATATTAACCTTTCAGAGGAAGGTAGATGATTGAGGCTTATCTGCATGGCTCAGAAGAAGCAGGCAGTACGCCCTTGTGAAGATGCTATGATCCAGAATATAGATAGCTGGAGTAAGTTATATGTAAGTATATTGATGTGTAATATATATTACTTTGTATTGAGTAGTACTAGTTGCTGGTGTACTTCCCAACGAAGCTATACTAGTAGTATAAGATTTGTAATACATAGTGCGACGTAATAAAACGGATGTAATGAAGATGTAAAGATTTTAGTTCTTGTTTCTAGCCCTATGACCTAAAAGATGCTTGGTGGTTGGGGTCGCAGAGTTATATTTCAGTTTTAATGATTACAGATGGTTTAATGTTGTTAAACAGGTAATTTGATGTTAAGGATTCCGCGTGACGACCAAATCCCTGACCCCGGATTTGGGGCGTTACACTTTGTCCACAACGTCCCCCGGAGCCTTCTGGTTGATGAAATCAAGTCTTCAAGTGTCTGTTGTCATTTTACTTCATGCGTGTAGTTTGTTTATCCTGATTTGATTTGATGTTAATTGTTTTGTGTGATTTTATTTTTTCCCATGTACTTTGGCTCGTAATAGTTGTATTTGTGTGCTTCTTATCAATTTCATTTCAATTATGAAAACATGGCAGTTTTTTTTTATGTAGAGGCATATATGATTTTGTGTTTGAAACATAACAAATGCCAACAATTATGAAATCATATCAATTGCACAAATTAACACACTTCCAATGATAAAATTACAATAGTCTACTCCTCGTCGGACATGTCGCAGTCCGATTGATTTTCAGGGCTTATGCTCCATTGATGAAATTGTCTAGCTTGTAGGATGTCTCCGTCCTCTGCACACATCCTCGCATCTTCTGCTAGGCTGTATCATCGTACGCGCAAACACATTCGATTCTCCTCCTCTCGTGCACGAAATAGCGCGACTTCCAGTTGTCGAGGAGTGTTACGTGGCATGGATTTAGCGCGCTGTTTTACTACTCATAGCCCATACTCTTGACATTGGTCAACACAAACGTCAAGAGTTCGTGCACGCCATTCCCACTCCCTTCGCATTGTTGCTACTGAAAGAGTTGAGTAACGATGATTAGGGTTCAATGAGTAACCAAATTCATCTTCACACACCCAACTCCTACCCATAGCTCTAAAAATATCACCAGGAGTATAAGTCATTTTGTGTCGATGATAAATATTTTGATTATATATTTATAGTGAAACGGTCTGTTGTTTCCCACTTGGATTATTATCCACCACTTGCATTATTTCAGCTACCACCGAGAAACCACATGAACAAATAATGTAAATTTGTATGCATTGCACCCACATCTTCTACTCACATAGTGAAGAATCTCGTGCATGTACAGTAAACTGCAACAAATACTAAAAAGTTCTGGAAACATAACAAATGAGTGGTCACATCTTCGTATCTTCACTGTGTTATGATTTTACCATTGTTGTTTTAAGCTTCCCGTATATGCACAGCAAAAAAAACAACAAGAATCTTGGCAGTCCTGAAAAAGGACTGTAAAAAGATCACTGAAATTTCTTGTCAAATTAAATAAAAGACTTTTTATTCAAATGAAAGAAGGAACATACACACTTCATTAAATAAAGCACACGATTACATAAAATGGAATTGCAAACACTAAATTAAAACAATTCATTAAAAAACCACAAAGTTCAAATTTATTGAGGAGACGAAGATATTAATCTTGTCATTAATCTTCATCAGGAGCATTCCATGCAGCCCACCATTCGGCTTCGTCACGTTCGTCAAGTTTTTTTTTGTAAATCCTTACACTCCCCACGTAATGCATCTTTCTACTGCAAGTATTCTTCAAATGTGATCTTTTTTTTAAATAATGTAAAATATTCATCATCTTTGTCATTCCAAAGCTTGTTCACCTCTGGATATGTTTCCGCCTCGTCCTCAACCTCATCAAAAGTTGGCACCCAATATTTTCCCCTTATGTTCTTTCTGTTTGTATACTTGCGCATTTTATTGTAAAACATGTTCCAGCCATGTTCTTCCTAGCCTTTCAAGGCTGCTTCATTAATTATTTTTCGAGGGCTTGCTTCTTCTTCTCCTGGAGGGGGGAAATCTCGCCTCTGGTTCCTGCTTGGACCAGAATGCATAGGCCTTTTTCCCTTATCCATTTGGTACAAACTGCCTTTGAGGGTATTTAGCAAAATGATGTTGTGTTGTTGTATGAATACTAACCGAAGGGAAGACCTATTTATAGAACAAAGTTGATAATTATCTCACCTTCTTCTTAGTGCAAAATTACTAAATTATTTTGAAAAAAAACGTTATTTCCAAGTGACCACACTATTGTACGAGCAACTGATAAGTAGATGTGACTACTCAAATTTAGTACGAAAAATGTACAGAATATCTGAAATCAACTTTACTTTTTCAGAAATCAGCTTTATTTTACTATTCCTAAATTGAACTGTAGAAAATGTCTGAAAATGAATGACCACTTGTTTAGTAGTATTTTTCAATTATTTCAAGTGTGTACAGCTCAATTATTTAGGAATGCATGTTATTGTAAAACTCAATAATTCACGTCCTACTTTGTGTGTGTATAAAGTTTTGTAGTGTCATCAACAATAATATAGCTGACATATTTTTCCAAAAGTCACTTGCATGAAATGGGTAGTGAAGATGATGGAGATAACATTTCCGATCATAGTTGCAACTCTTGTTGTAGTTGCAATTGGGATTGGAATAACCTTACATTCTCTCAGCAACAAGCAATTGATGAAATCTATCAAGCTGGTGATGATTATTATGCAACACACCCGGATACTCCCCTAGACTTCTCCCAACCCCCCACTAAAACAGAAATCAGAAACACTTCCAATCCTTGGCAAATCACTCCAGAAATTCCACAAACAATCAATCCAATCCCTCTAGAACCACTCGCTCCAAGTTCCGATCATAGTTACAATTCGGATTGGAATAACCTTACAATTTCTCAACAAGAAGCAATTGATGAAATGTATAGAGTTGCCAATGCTTTATATCAACCACAACCGGATAGTTTTGTAAACCTTCCCCAACAGTCCCCTCAATGAGAAAGAGGAACCACTTCCAATCCTCAACCAATCACTCCAGAGCCTCCTCAATCAATCACTCCAATTCCGCAAGCCCCCCGAATTGATTACAAAAGTAAGCAATGGAAGGATTGTAAAATGTTCATCCAAAGTAGTGGTAAGATCATTTCTACAAATTTCATGTTTTTTGTAATGATTTATTATTCATTTATTTAAATTGCTAAAAATATTGAATTTTGCAGATGCGGAATATTACGCTAACATCTACCCGAATCCAATGAAGATAGAATGCAAAATACCTTATTCCGTCACTTGCAAGACTCTTAAAGGAATATCAAAATATGCATTTGAAGAATACGATGACTTTGTGGGCATCGACACCATACCAGTCGATTATGCAAGGGGATGGATCGTAAGCATCCGCGACTCGGACCTATTTGGTAAAAGAGTCATCGTAATAGATGATGGCACACGGCAAGTTGATTGTTATCTCCGATTGGATAGGGATAGGTACCCACTTATCCGTAAACCGGTTGAAGTCGGATGTGTTATTGTCCTCTACAAGATATGTTGTCAATTTGAGATCACTTTTGCCGCCGACGTTATAGACTACGAAAATTTTACTTTTCATGGGGGTTATTCAAATATATTAGCTGTATTCTAGAATATGCTTTTCACTATGTAATGAATTAATCGTTTGTGTGCTTCATTTCATGTACTTTGTTTGCTTCATTTCAATATAATTTTATGTCAAAATTTGGGAATTTGTATCATTTTCGGACCTTAACAAAACATAATTGTGCATTATATTTGTTCATTTTTTTGGGCTTACACCAAATTAGGAATTTAATACTAAAATGTGAAAAAGAAATATCGACAAAAAAACTTGTAAAACTAAGTTTTTTAGGCCCCTCAACATGCATACGCGTAGGGATTCTTAACAATTTGATGTTGAGTTGCCATGTTCGGACCAATATATAAGATAGTTAGACATAATGTTTTTTGGAGATTTTCGTATTATACCAAAGTAGGATGTCAATTCTTTAATACGAAGTAAAAAAAATGAATAAATTTTATTTACAAATACATTTAAAAAGTCATATAAAATGACTACTATACAGCACATATTCTACTTACAATTTATGTCAAGTACTGGAAAAAAAAAAAAAGAATGATGCCAATAGAACTCGCCACTACAAGAGGCGTTTTCTGTTGAAATCAAGTTCAAAAGAACTCGCCACTTCAAGTGACGGTTTCTATTAGGTTTTCTCAGCTATACCAGAAATGAAAACGTTAATATGAAAACGTTGAACAAAATATACCATATATGAAAATTGTGTTGAGTACTATACCAGAAAAGTAAACAAGGCCAGACTCCAAGCCCTGAGCTTTATTTGTGTGTGTGTGGTTTTAAGTGAGCAAGCCTCAGGGTTTATATACTACTCCCTCCGTCCCGGCCAAATGTTTACATTTGGTTTGGTAAACATTTGGCCGAGACGGAGGGAATAGTATATAGTGAATGTAATATTGTTTACATTTGGTTTGGTAAACATTGGGTACGGAGATCATGGATAGTGAATGTAATATTGTTAAAATAAATGAAGTAGTGGGTGTAATAGTGATTTTTATTGTTAAAATAAATGAAGTAGTGAGTGTAATAGTGTAAAGTGCTGAAAAAATGGATTGAAATAGTGAATGTAATTATGTATTTTATTGTTAAAAGTTACTCCTTTCATCCCATCCATTTCTTAACATAAATTTTTCACTTGTGTGGCACGCATTTTAAGACTCTTATAAAGTATGGTTTCATAACTTATTTTAAAATTTTCTTTTTTTGTATAAAAATAGGATTGTTCTATTTTTATACAAAAAAAGAAAATTTCAAAAATAAGTTAGGGAACTATCATTAAAATCTACCTTAAAATACGTGTCGAACCCCCGTCCCCCAATGTTAACTACTGGATGAGTCGGAGGGAGTACTATTTTTAGTAATATAAAAAATTGATGAGACGTCCCAAAAAGAAAAGTGTAAAAAAATGAAAAAGACGGAGAAAGTAGTACACATGCACACAAAAAATAATATGAAAAAAATTGTCGTCCATCCTTAGCTGAAACCGAATCAATTCTTGTGGTATAAATAATTCAGTACCACTTAATCTTAATAGATGGGAGGGCATATACACATTCTTTTGTATAATTAATTTTTTCAGTCAAACATGTCCTTATATATTACTCCGTATTGTGATTTCTAAGAAAATTAATTTCTTTCGTATAATTAATTTTTTCAGTCAAACATGCCCTTATATATTATTGTGGTTTCTAAGAATATTAATCTAAAAATGGTGTAACCACTGACAGTGTTTCATAATTATAAGCTAGCTAGCTACTGTTAGATATGCACTGTCTGGACAAAAATGCAACAACAGGACTGGATCTTATTTTCTTAGTTTGTATTCACTTGAAAAGAATGAAATAAGGAAGAAATGAAATAAATAATTGCAAAGGTCATTTTTTTAACCATAAATAATTTTTTATAAAAATACAATCCAATTTTTTATGAGTGTTCAGTATTTACATCTAAAAACACAGTGAAATTATGAAACATTTTCTTCATAAATTGCAGTGAATATGTGAAAATCCACAAACTTGGGTTTTATTTGTAAACAAATAAACAATACATGCAAACTTTAAATTGCCACATAAACTATAAATATGGGTGGAGAAAAAGTTTTTTAGGGGACAAGTCTAGGTTCTGCTATATTGCAGTCGCTGGTCAGCTCCAGTTATTTTCGGTATTTGTATGATGTGGCATTGATGAGTTGAATGTATGAAAAATTTTAATTGGTGAGATTTATATGGTCCTGGCGGGCCCATTGTAATTATAACCATTCAAATAATGACATGTGTATTTTGGGAAAAAATTTGGGTACCAATTTGGGGTACCTAGCATTTTCCTTGTCTTATATGGGCTTCAGCTGTTGATTACTTACAGGATTCAAATGCTTGATTGACCAGCTTACAAATTTTTTTCACATCTCTTTCTATATATAATAGAGCAATAAGAACATAATTTAAACCCTCTGTAAAATTACAATTATACCCTTACAAGTTATAAAATTACATGAAATGCCACTCTTTAATTTAAATGGAAAAAAATGAGTTTTTATGGTGAATCGAACCTAGAACCTTCTCTACACAAGTTATCCTACCAACCACTGTGCTACATTGACTTTTAATTTTTGAGTTAAAAAACCTTCTACATAAACCCGACCTCTCCATTATCTTATTTTTACTATTATTTTAATTTTCGAGTAAAAATAATAATATATATATTAGAGCAACAAGGACATAATTTGAGTCAATAATCCCCATGTGAAATTACAGTTATACCCTTACAAGTTATAAAATTACATGAAATGCCACTCTTTTATTTAAATGAAAAAAAATGAGTTTTTGTGGTGAATCGAACCTATAACCTCCTTTACACAAGTTATCCTACCGACCACCGTGCTATATTGACTTTTTAGTTTTGAGTTAAAATACCTTTTACATAAACCCGACCTCTCCATTATCTTATTTTTACTATTATTTTAATTTTTGAGTAAAAATAATGATGATTCGCATTATTTTAAAAATATTATATTTTAGGTTTCATAATATGGTACACGATCTATCTATTACTATATATTAAACCACAACACAAGTGCAAAAAAGTGTCATTTTAATGGTTCTTAACTTACGATAATATCCATATATGTTTAAAAATTACAAAAGCACCATTCCTTTAATATTTATGCAAAAAATATATGAAATTATGTTAGTGTTGGGAATCAACCCTCTCGTAATTTCGGAGTATAATTCTATGCGACTTATATCTTGATGAGATATTTAAAGAAATAAATATTAAGGAGCGTACTAATTTTATCTGGAAAGTATTGTATGACGAGTATTATTCATATCGATGATTTGTCTTTTTATCATTGTTCTAAAACAAATTGTGTTATAACCTATACAATATATTTATATGTTACAAAACATTCTATTTTTAGTGCTCATATGATCTATACATAAATAAAATAATACATAAATTAAAATACTGATATTATAATATGTATGAACATAAAAGGTGCAATTATATTCAAAAATATCCTTAAATCGTAAAACTATATAGAATTTATAACAATTGCTAGAGGATGGCACGTGCCTCGCACGGGTTATTATGCTAGTATAAATGAACAGACAAAGCAATCCTATTAATGATTATAAAAATGCATAAAGATGACACTAAGCTCTCAATATCGGATACTCATTTCATAACAAAATCACGGTCCAGGAAACTCATTTTTTTTTCTAAAATGATAAATCATTTTATTGATATAAAATCAGAAAATACAACTCAAAAAGATAATAAAAGCTCATTATCTAACCGAAAGATATGCTTAGCCAATTCATATGAATCGCACGATCCATAGGAAATAGATTCCCCCGGAAGCTTAGATAATAAAACCTTTATATCCACCAAACTAGGTCTCGTTAAAAAACCCCAAATGAGCAAAACCCTTTGGGAAAAAAATTCAAGCGGGGAAAAAGAGTGCCCAACTAAAATAAAAATACATCATTTTACAACATGCCTAACTAAACAAAATATTAGACTCTTCTTGATTCTTCGATCAACTATAGCAATTCCATTCCGACATCAAATATCTCTCTTTCCATCTTCTTCACATCCAAGAAAATCTGAAAGATCACAAAACCAAGTACACATCAAGAAAACTAAGTTAAAACAAAGACATAAATTTGAGATAAAACAAAAAGTATATAATATTATATTATTTAATAATATATTCTATATACAGTGATAAGATATTAATAGAAAAAATAAGAATATATAAATCTAACCAAAGGGGGTCCTTTGTTTAGACCTCTATTTAAAATATAAACTAATAATTTAAAAACAAGTAAATAATCTTATTATTACATTTAAATGAACATAATAAAATAACTAAAATTGAATAAATTGTAATACTTTTTCGAAAACAAAAAATTATAAATAAAATAAAATAAATTTAAAATCCAGCCAAATATAAAATAAAATTAAATACTTCGATGTATTAAAAGATAATATATATAATGTAAAAAATGTAAAAATTCGTCAAAACGGACGACCGATAATATTTCGTCAAATGGACGACCGATAATATTCGTCAAACGAATATTATCACGATTTAAAAATTATTTTTTTCACACTTTTACCAATAAAATCTTTGATTAAATCTTCGAAATTGTTAGAATTTTCTTCTCGGGTTTATCAAGTGTTCTTATCACGTATTAGAAGGGAAATAATACTTAATAAACTTCAATTTTGAAAATTTTCATTTTGCTACCATTGTAATCAAAATTGTTACTCTTAGCAATGATTATTAAGGATATATAATAAGGGTAGATAAGTAATTGTACAATAATAGATTTTGGATTCCTATATAAAGCCCTATCTATCTCTATTCATATCAAGATCAATACAATGTAGTCTTAAATAAATTTCCCTGTTTAAAACATATCAGTCTTCTTCTTGTTTATTTACTTAAACTCAGGGGCGGACCTAGGGGGTGGCTGGGGTTGGCTCCAGCCCTGGTGAAAATTTTGGAGTCCCCTTAGTATATATTCTCCATTGATAACTAAGCCCTAGTGTAGCTCAATTGGTTTACAATTTAGGGAAGATCCGGGTTCGATTCATACCTGCGGCAATATGCCAAATTTTCATAAACTGAAAATTCTAGAGTATAGAACCTGGGATGGGGAGTGTAGTCTTGGACTGGAACACTCAGCAATAAGCAATTTGCTATCTATATACATATTCATATTTCGATTTTGAAAAAATCAAATCTGGGGTTAGTTGATGGTGCTGGCGCGTGGTGGCGCGTGGAAAAAAATCGACCATGCGGGCTTTAACCGCGCTTCGGCGGCAAGTCTAGCCCCGGTACTTTCAAAATCCTGCGTCCGCCCCTGCTTAAACTGCTATGTTCTTATTTCTCTTACGCTAATCTTAATATACAAAAGTTATCATGGTATCAGAACCTCCAATCTCGAGGCCTATCAATTCATACGTACTGTTCTTCATTGATTCGATGCAATGACGACGTTGTCTGCTGCCTTCGTCTCGGTTTCTGATTTACGATTAAATTGATATTGCTGCTAGTGGTTACAAACCCTAGCCTACTAGCCCTAATTGAAGAAGATGGAGTGTTTGGTTAATTTGCAGTGTGAAATTCTATGAGGACATTCATCGAATAGTTGGAGTGCGAATGTTATATCGTTGTTTTCTCACCCTTTTTTGGCTGTTTTCTATAGTTTCACAGGTGTATTCTACATTTTTTTTGTGCTGTGTTTTCGATATATAGTTTGCGTGTTTGATTTTTGTGTGAAAGAATGAATATTCTTAGAGGAAGAGTGTTATGCATAGGAGGTGTTTGCACAATTGTCTGTGAGTCTTGTATTGAATTGAGATTGAAAGGGAGTTTGTTTGTGATGCGCACAAGGTGTTTGATGAAATCAGAGAGTTCAAAATTTAAAAATGATGTGGAACGACTTAAAAGCCAGAAGTTGACCTTTTCATTTACTAGTAAGGAATCAAGTCAATGTGAGCAGCAAGATCATTTATTGCAAGAAAAACAGGTCACTTGAGTGAAGGGGCTTTCAGTTTTGGAGGATAAGATAAAAGACGTCCAAAGAAAAGCATATCTTGGTTTTGATGAAAGGGATTTTAGCTTCCTTCACTCAGATTTGCAGGAGCTTTTTATTATTTTAGAGGATATCAGATATGGAACTGGGTTTGATGTTGAGCTGTATCATCCGAAAAGTGTGCTTCAATACAGGTTCTGGACAATGCAATATACATTACTAGCTTACAAGATGTTGCTAGCAAGATTGGTTTCCTTCTGTTAGCTCCTGGATCGTGTTTCATTCATGCCAAAATCAGGAAATAAGTGTCCACAATAGCTGAGCCACCAGTTCTGCAGGTGGTGCATTGTTTGTTTACTTGTGTTCTATGGTTGTATAGAAGCTTGTTGTTCCGTTGTGAGTTTTATATGCCCTTCTTAATGGGTTATTGAAGATTAATAAAGCTGAGGGGTCTCTCCATTGAAGGGACCATGCTTATTTGCAGTTGAACTTGCATAGCGTCAAGTTGACTGAATGAGGGTGATGAGCTTGTCTTGCTTTGTCAAGTCGCTCAGCTTGTCTTGCTTTGTCAAGTCGCAAATCACTCCTCAATAATCGTGCCTCGATTCTCCGTTTAAATTCCGGCGTCAAATTCTGTTGAGGCGGCCATGACCCTTGAAGTAGGTCATTAGCCTTGAAGTAGCCTGTTGAAAATAGATGTTATCGGATGACAAGGAAGAAGAGATCGATGGAGATTTTTAAAGGGTGATAAGCTTGTCCTGATTTGTCAAGTCGCTATCATTCCTAAAATTCTATGATGAGCTTGTCTTGACTTTGTCAAGTCGCTATCATTTGAGATTGTTTTTATGTTGTTTTCTACAACTTTGTCTTCAGTGAGACCACTGTGTCTTTAGTGAGACTGTCTTCGGTGAGACCTCTGTATTTTCAGTACGAGTCTTCAGTGAGAATTGGAATATTGATTTGGAAAATTGCTTGGTTATCTTCATTCAAATATCCACCAGCAAACCGTTTGGTGAAGCAGGTATCTAAAAGTCCATATTCTGTCTTGAGGCACTCTAGGACCTGACTTTAGCCTGATATGATTCTGTATTGGCCATGTAATTTGGGTGACCAATGTAATTGCTGTAGTATTTCTGTGAATTCACTCCTAACAGGGGTTGCAGGACCTCTTCTACTACTGCTACTCCCTGGTCTTGATTAAGTCGAGTGTGCTCTAGGACTGTTTTCAGCAGCCCAAGCTGCTGTTTGATAAATTTCGTAACGCAATTGCAGTGATTACAGATGTAAGATCTCCTGACGAACTGAACCTGGGTTTGATCTCTGAGATTGTGTGGAAAGCCTCGATAGAGAGTCAAAAGGCAGGAACATGTTTTCATTCTTATTCCAAGCTGGAATATGCTGTGAACTTTGGAAGACTTTGCCACCTTGCCTGAGATTCATACGAGGCTTCCAAGTGTCCACTTCAAGAATTTTGTCACTCTTCTCATCATCTGCGTGGCTGATTTTAGATACAGTATCCTTCTGTCTGTTTCGTGAATTTTCTTCCATCCATTGGTCTAACCAACTTGAACCAACATTTATCCCCTCTGGTCTAACACTGTCCTTGTAACTAGATTTTGAAATATTTCTCTTGAGAGGTGACTCATTTCTTTTACCATATGTACGTATCTGGTGATCAAATGTTTCAAGAGCTGCAACGCCAGTTTGGTGTGAGTGGGATGACTTGCTTCTAGAATGTGATGATTCTGAAGTGTAAGCCCGATGTGCACATGCTCGAGCCTGGATTCTATCCATGGCCTGCATCCGCTGGAACATATGTGTACTTTGCTAAGTTGCTTTCTCACAATGTGGCATCTTACTAGTGCTTGGAGCTTCACCAATGCTTTCAGTGCCTTCAATGCCCTTCTTGCAATTATGAATGAAAACCTAACACTGATACTATAATAGAAGGTGCATCTAGAATGTTGGGGATAACTAGTGACGGAGATGGGCTACTGTGATGGGTTGTCCCGACACTGAAATCCTAATATCAGTGGTTGTTTGATAATATTTGTGGTTGTATCTTCAAGCTAAGAGCTTCACTTAGTTCCCGCTACTTAGCTTGAGGAGGAGTATTAAGGATATATAATAAGGGTAGATAAGTAATTGTACAATAATATATTTTGGGCTCCTACATAAAGCCCTATCTATATCTATTCATATCAAGATCAATACAATGTAGTCTTAAATAAATTTTCTTTTTCTTCCGCTAATCTTAATATACAAAAGTTATTAATGATTGTACTAGCAATTGTTATATTCTAGCAACCTTTCATACCCTTCAAAAAAATTAACATATAAATCAGCTTTTTAACTTTTATAAGTAACCATTCTTTTATAATCCTTAACTTGAGAAACCTGATACATTCCATTTGTGTCCAAAAAAAAAAATCATGCTTTAAAAATTCTTCAAAATTTATGCAAGAAACCTTCAAACTATCTTCAATATTGCCCCTATTTCTATTTGCTAATTAAAATTTACTCAATATTATTTTTAACTTTTTTTCTTTGCTTGATAAATTTTTAACTTCTAATAACAGATTTAATCTTTGTTTTCTTTTTAATACACACCTAGATTTTTTAAAAGAAAATTTGCCCCTAAATAATGGATATCCCATGCAGCAGCAGCTTGCATCGCTTGTCCTAAGAATCGGCCTCGTGGCACCAAAGGATAATTTGACCGTGCCGTGAACCTATTTTACCAAATCACACACACAACTTGAACATGTTAATTAAGATCTTCAATATTTTCTTAAATTTAAGCAAAGCTTAAAACTGTTATTATTATAAGGTTTTTCCAGTTTTCCCTCCGAAAAAATGTGCAAAATGCGAGTTCGATTTAACATCAACGATAAGATTAACAGTAAGAAGTAACCAGCATATAATACATTGACATGCGAAAGAAAAATAATGATACAAACATTACGTTATGTTAATTCAAGCATTCTGTCCTTTGGATATAGCTTCACAATTCAAATATTGCTTTTTAAGTTAGCAAAAGTTCTGATGTATGATTAAGCTTTGGGAAATAGCTGGGCCTAGTACCAACTAAACACACAACTAAAGAGAAGTTTATGCTATGACTTTTCAGTGAGAAGTTGATGAAGCAATATTTGAACTTACCGAAGAAAAGACAAATGAAAGATAAAAAAAAGATAAGGGTTCCGATTGTACTAAGAATAAGCTTGTATTTGTTGTGTGCTTTTTCATTGAAATTTTACCCACTATTTATACGCATTCTTAGTACAATCTCCACCCCTTAACCTTGTGTAACTGTCCCATAAAATCCTCCATATAGCAATATGTTACCTCCACCATTAATATTGTAACCCCCATATCAATATTGTAAACCCCATATTAATACTATTGTAACCCACACAATATTAACTCTACAACTATATTCAATTAATATTTTTTCTTTGTATTTTATATTTAATAAATAAGTCATATAATACAACAGTTGATTCTACCAAACTTTTCACTTGGACTTGACAGCTTGGAATCTTGGTTCTTTAGGAAGAACTTCTGTTCAGTGTAAACAGACATGTAAGCACCAAAAACAAACTCCGGGTAATCTGCTTCGGCTTCTTTGTTTGACGTTTTTACAAGTTGTTGAGCAGGAGCAATAGTTGCATTATAAGATGGATTGTAGAAAGATGCAATAGATCTCCTATTTCCATGCATCAGGTAATGCCAAAACACGGTGCCAGACACTTTTGTATCTCCAACACTTCAATCGGATCACCAGTGTTAATGACGATAGAATTTTCGATTGGTTGAACATCTATCCATCGGTTGTCTTTGAGGATTTGCAGACCGTTCACTTGATCGTCCTGAAAGAGTAAGATGACTCCTCCTGCATCCGTGTGCGCCCGTAGGCCATTAACCATCTCAGGTTGTGGACAAGGTGGGTAATGACTTATCTTTGTACCAAAGAACGCATTATCTCCATCTTTTCCATTAAATACCTTCCTAATGTATCCTTTTGGCAAGCCCAGATTTTCGTCCATCAATTCCATAACTTTAACTGCCAGTTTTTTCAGTTCACGTCGGTATTCTGTCATGGTTTCTCTGTTTGTTCATAACATTTTATACTATATGTTATTGTCTCAGAAGTTATAGTATTAATACTATAAACGTTCAAAATACTCTCATCAAAATATAAATTTGCCTTAATATTTACCTGAATCCCGGGGTCTGTGAGGGCCACTCGTTATCATCCGAAACAAGGAAAACATCCTCCCAGTCCACCTTGTCGTAGCTTTTCTTTTCCACCAACTCATTCAACAGCTTGACCGGGATCGAGGTTTTTAAGCGTTCTTGTCTTTCCAGCTTATTACATTCAGAGCTCACCTTTTTCACTCTATCCAGGAGCTCCTCCGGAATCCCGTGGTTCACCAACTGCATATTATTCCACAATGCATATGCTTCAGCAGTTAATACACACATAGTATCATAACAATTATTATAATAATAATAATAATAATGATAACAATGCTCTGGTCCCTGAAGAATGTCATTTTATGTACCTGAAAAAATCCCCATTCTCCGCAGCCATTATGGAGCTGTGACATTGTTTTGGCTCTTTCATCCCCGTTGAGCTTGGAGAAATCCAGGGTTGGCCCTGAGTGCAAGCAATACAAGCCATGGCATGGGGCATCCAACATTTAGGGGGCAAATTTTTTTAAAAAAAATTTAGAGAGTAGTTTTAAAAAAATTATAGAATAACATAGAATTAAAAAGCAAAAATAAAAAATGTCATTTTATTAGCCGAACAATCTTTTAAAGTGAATCACTTCATATGTTTGCTAGATCATGTTGATACATCACTCCAATTCAGGTTTGAACAATTTCAAATATATGAGCAGATTTTTGGGTTTCTATTTAATTTGACAAAGTTGAAGTGCTTAGAGCATCTCCAACCCTATACATCTATTAGCTAAAATTGATTAGGTGGCATAATTTTTAGATAATAGGTATATTTTTTCTTCTCCAACCAAGCAACCTATTAGGTAAATTTTTAGATAATCATCTTGACATCCTCTATATTTGGAGGACATCTATAATATATAGATAATATCTATAATTCATTATCTCCACTTATATTATGACACATCATCAATATATTATTAAAATAATAATAAAATACTATTTTTAAAATATAGCTATTCATTATAGCTAACACCATTGGAGTAAAATATCTTACAGTTGAGCAAATTTTTAGATAATCATTATATAGCTAATGATTTTAGCTATTACCATTGGAGATGCTCTTAAGCGACGATAGTTTGAAGACCTCTTGCATGAATCTTGAAGAATTTTTAAAGCATGATTTTGTTTCTGATATTGATGGAAATGTCCTATTTCTTGAGTTAAGAATTATAAAAGAATGCTTACCTAAGTAAAAAGGGTGACTGATATGTTGAATTTTTTGAAGAGCATGGAAGGTTACTATCTAACTGCCACAATTGCTTACATAATATTATTAACCATTCCGGTTACAATAGCTTCTGCAGAATGGAGTTTTTCAAAGTTAAAATTGATTAAGTCGTATCTCCGTTCTAGGATGTCACAAGAACGATTGAATGGGTGGGCTATGTTATCAATCGAGAGGGATATGCTTGCAAATTCTAATTTAATTGACGATTTTGCTAGTAAAAATGCGAGAAGAATAATTTTTAAATCATAAATTATCATTTTTTTTGTTGGTAGTTACTAAAACGAGATGGCTTAATTTATTACAAGGGACAAAAAAAATTTTAAGATCGCATGGGGCATCTTCCAACTCAGGGCCGTCCCTGGAGAAATCGATCGCTGGGATAGTCATTTTAATGGAATGAGAAAGCTAGTTCAAGTAAAGTGTGTTATATAAGTATCTAATAATTGGGGAGAGAACCACAAGTTAAAGATAGACCAAGTAGTGATCTGTACTTGCTTGATGCTGTTTGCAATTTGTTGTGATGGAGAAGAAGGGTTTGGCTTAATTTATTGAGTTATTTGCAATTTGCACCCTCAAACTATTGTTCAAAATCAATTCTGTACCAAGATTTTGAGATAAACAATCTGCACCCCTTAATTTTCAATCTTGATTGCAATGTGCACCCCTTTAATAATTTTTTATTATTATTAACCTTTATTGTTAAATTAATGAGGGGTAAAATCGGAACTTTCGTATCAACTTTCAATGACATTTATATTTAGAATTTCAAATAAGTTTAAAAAATTATACTAATAAATTCTTTTATAATAAATATTTGTATTAAATTATAATTTTCCTGCTACATTGATAACAACTTCAAATAAAAATTTGTAAAGCAAATTTTGTATTTAAATTTAATGTATAATTCAAGTTAATGTTAAATTTATTTAAAATTTAATATTAGTAAAACATAAATTTTGGAATTAATATTTTGTCATAAGAAATGTAATTCTAATTATTAGTATGATTTGGATATTAAAAATTACTATTTTATAATTTTAAAAAAAGATTTCGATTTTAAAAATAATTTTGAAAATTTGAAATTTATATTACTTAAATTTTATACTGAAATATCTATTTTACCCTTCATAAAATCAAAGAAAATGGTCAAGGGGTGCACATTGCAATCAAGATTGAAAGTTAAGGGGTGCAGATTGTTTATCTCAAAATCTTGGTACAAAATTGATTTTGAACAATAGTTTGGGGGTGCAAATTGCAAATAACTCTAATTTATTTATAGGCTTCTTGGTTCATCCCCCATTGCAATATGTGCAATATTGCATGCATGTCAACTCTTTTTTCATATTATATACTTATGTTATTCCTTTTGTGCAATTATTATCAACATAAGAGGTGAAGGTCAATGTTTTATGAAAGTTTAATTACGCATAATCATTAATTACCCGCCCTTATACCATTCCGATATTATACTAATAAAATTTTAGTAACCCAATTTTAAGGTTGAGTTAAATTTATATATATACATGTATCTGTCAAAAAATAAAAGGTGTATCGCACGGAGTATTGCGCATAACGAAGCCGACAACCGTGAAATTTTACGTAATGGAGTCAGAAGTATATAAACATTTTTTTTTAGGTCTTGCGACACCTCGTTAAAATCACAATACTCTGGGCGGACCATCCAGGAATTCAATTATGTTTACAAGTAAACAAAAACTGATCCAAACATGCTAGCTATTTCGATAGCAGGTTACTTGGATATGAACCTCTGATATTTGTTGATGGGGTGGACTCCTTAGCTCAGTCATACCGTAAACTTTGTAGCACATGGCGAGGGATCACATGATATATTAAAGAAATGCTAGCTCTGACTGACTTGCACGCATAGATTGAGGAGTAAGGATTATTAGTATATATATTTAATAAAGCTACGGAAAAATTCTAGGCTAGTATAGTATTTTATTGCATTGTCAACCCAAGTATAGATTATTTATTAAATTTAAACGGGACTCGTGGCATGCAGTTTTTGGTGCGATGCATGCATCTTCATCCCTTGATCTCATTCTATTTATCCAACTCCAAGGAACAGATGGTGTATTTCAACATATCAGCAGCAGTACACACACACAATCTGGCAAAAGCGAAATTATCGATTACTTAAGGTTGGATATCGTATGTCAGTTATGCAGATTGCTAAAAACGTAACGCCTCTAAACAAGAGATTTCAGCAACCACTCCACCCTCGTAGTTAAATACTTTAAATTACTGCCATGTCCAACTTACGCAGTTTATTGTTTTTAGAGTCAGATAGCTGCTGGTTCTACTCATTTGCTTAACGGAGCAGGATATTTGCTCTTAAATTGTTTTACTTAAAAGCTCAATGCATTTCACTTGTGCACATGCCATTTTAGAGCTAATATTGTAAAACACCTCTTGTTTTATGCTACGTCAAAACTCCAACCTAGCAACAAGAGCACATGTATAACCAAACACAAATAATAATGACCAGGTCATGAGTTATGTTTTCCCAGATTGCAACCAATATGAGTCCAAACATTTTCTATTTTCTGGCTCAGTATCTAATTAAAATGCACTAACATTTATTCATCCTAATTACAAATCATTTATATTATTTTTTTTAAAAAAAAAAAACAATTTTACAATACATTGCTGTCTAAGACTAACATGATTAGAAAAATATCGGGCTACACAGGCAGTAGTAAAAAGCTCCTAGATATCATGTTAACTTATAGGTGCAAAGCCAATTCACTAGATTTTTTTTTTTTGGAAGAACCAACATGCTAAAGGGATGTGTTTTTTTCTTCACCGTGCTGTGAAATCAACTTATCTGAACGGACATCAGATTCGCTCAACACCAGTTCCGGCTTAATTTTTTGTTTCTTTCTTGCTAATGTTTCAGTTGTCTTCATATCATTAGAATTTCCCTTCACTTTCTCTTGCTTTGGCCGGTCCATGTTCGGACCATCCACAACCGTGGTGGGGACGTTAGCGATTGCATCTACTGCGGCTATAACAGAAACTACCTTGTTGTCTACTGTAGTTGCATGGGAATCAGAAAGTAACTTCTCTTGCGCATACTGGGACTGCACAACAGAACTAGTTTCCCCTTGACGGTTCTCCTCTGTCTTTGAACTCAACTTCCTTTTCATTTTCTCCTGACTCTGAAGAATTAAAGAGGCAGTAATTATAACCAATAGATAAGTATTATCATCAACTTCTAATATAGTTAATAGCATTGTATATTAGCGTGCAAGGGCAATACAAACAAACAAATTCACATCACCATCTACACATGTATTCTTCTTCCTATGATGACGATTTTTAGCTATTAAATAGCTATGTTTTTATGCAAGGTTTCCAAAATTTGTAAATATTAGGATCTGTTTGTTTCACAAAAATATTATTGTCCATTTGTTTTAGAGGCTCCATTTGTTTCACAAAAAAAATCTAAAAAGCAAGCACTGGTATTAAAAAAATGAAATATTTTTCGAGAAAAATTCCTTCAAAAAATGTTATGAGCCCCTCAGAAAGACTTCCCCTTTCAAGAGGAAAACATTTTCCAAATTGAACAACTTCTCACCATTTTTCATAAATATATAGTCAAATGAAGGAAAATAAATTCCCAGAATTTATTTTTTGAGTTCCATTTCCAGAAAAATATTTTGCAAAATCAAGTTATTTTACCGCAAACAAATAGAGGCTTAATGTAGGCTATACACCACATGCCTACACAATATAAGAATCAATATCCTGAAATATAATTGACATATATTAAGATAAAATAGTTTTCAGAACATGAGCCTATAATTAGTTGAACAAGGAATACAACTCTTTGGTGCCTATTACATCTAATGTAAAAAGGATGCTGACATCGTGTGCAAATTACGGACTTTCTTGATCTCTTGACCCCTACTCCAAAAGTACTTGATCTCAACTTCTCATTACCAAGTTATCATTCTTGAATGATAGGTTTGCTCTAGTTCTACTTCTACAAGTGCCACGTGCGATACTGTCTGCTTTATGTGATACTTTTAAAAAAATTAATAACGGCTCCTCTAAGCTGCTAGGCGCTAGCCCTAGTGAACAAGATGGAATTTTAAACGGTACTGATGCTAATGCAGTCATTCACTTTGGCACCTTGTTTGAGGGAGCTAAGGGAGCCAATACTGATGTTAGGCACTCTAATGCCATGGATACCACAGAGCTAATGGATCCAATTATATGCCATGAATATAATTAACATAACTAGTATTCCACCAATAACTTATCCCAGATTACAGATGTAACTAAATGAGAGAGAAATCCACCATTCAATATTTCTCTCCTGCATAAGTTCTATACAAAGTATCGAACCTTTGAATATAATCACTGTTTTTTATTTGTCATTTCGGAGTTAAGTCTTCAAATTTAAAAAGAATACATAAATAGATCAAGAATCCACTCATATTCATGTAAGTAACAAAAAACATAGTATACTTTTCCAGATATAGTAATTGGCCAAATTCCAAGCAAGTATCCCTCTTTCGACAAATTGATGACACCTAAAATTTAGGAGGAAGTAACACAAAAACCAGTTTTCGGAGTTAATGGCCAGACCTACCATCCTGTTACGCATTCATAAACCGGGTATATGTGATACGCATTTGGCAGGAACTTCTCTTGTATTTCTTTTCTCGTAATACATATTTGATGTATGTGTACTACTTCATACCCCCATTGCAAATGTGTAACACTTCATATCATACCCCCATTACAAATGCGTATCAGTGCATCTATATATATTCAATCTGAGAAAGGATATTGTATGAATTAGGATCTGAAATCATGGATAATAGTGTGCAAACTGGGTTTCAAATTAAGTGGGTTGGAAGCTCTTGAAACGAGAAGATTCTAAGTGATTTATTGTAATAAATTTGGGTTATCTTTATTGTCAGCCAAGGATGCATTTTCAGAAGGTTGGAGACGGCGACTTGACTCAGAGAAGAAGATGATTTTACACTTCTAAAATTTAGGTTTGAAATACACATTTAAGAAAAGCTTATGTGGTTGGTAGATATGGCCAGGATTCCATATATTGGTAAAGTGGGCATTCGTGGTTAAAAAAGAGGTATTTCTGCCAATTTTTCAATTGATGACTTCACATCCGACAGTAAAGAATCATATCCTAGTTTTAAGAATTTAATACATGATAGACGACAATTTTCAGTTTATAGCCATATCAGTGCATCTGGGGGTAGACTACTGATGTTGGAGGACGCAGTAGTGGATGGGGCCAACAACCTCCAATAATGGGACAATTAGAATAAGGCCACCTTTAACTGTTTTTTCAGCATATAGCAGGGACTTTACGATTTGAAAATATGAATCTTCACAGATTCCTCCTACGTCATGCACTAAGTTGACAACTAGAAACAAAAACTGAAGAGCATGCAACAACTATTTAATGCCAGATTTCTCAACGTCAACGGTTTTCAGCCTCTTCCATTGCTAGCCTCGCTAGTTGAGCATGTAACAAAAGTGAAAAACAAACTAGCCTTAGGCCACTAATTTGAAGGCTTCTTAAGCTACGCACTTCTACTAGTCATTTCAGTTTAGAAACACTGAAGCATGTCTTATGCTCTTACAAGAGCACACTCGAGTCAGTAAGCAGTCTGAGGACTCATTTGGGTTATAGCTCATCCTACAGTTTGGGGTCCTTGTCCAACAGTTTCTGTACTTGGATTGCTCTTTGCTCTAATTTATTACGTTTGTGAATGATCATTCTCATGTTAATTGACTTTTAACATAATGAAATATAACTGTATTCTATCTTCAGATTGATAATGCTTTACAATATTTTTCATCCCCTCCTATAAACTTCATGAGTAACCATAGACCGAGAAACATACACAGAAAGTTTACTGATTGCCATACCTTGTGAACAGCGTGCATTGCTTTCTTTCTATCTTTGGCCTTACATATAGCGCGTTTAATCCCATGGTTGTCCATAAGGCCTTTCGGCCATAGTTCTGCAAGCTGCAAAAGAAACAGAAAAAACTTCTAAGAATAGATTTAGCAGCCTTCAAAAAGTACAAGTGAAAAATATCCAAGAAGTCACAATTCTTGAAGTAAATTTAATTGAATGTAGAGCTGAAGGGAATCTAACAAAATCTCGCTTCTAAGACTGACGATAAACATGATTTTTATGCAGACAATGTAACAAGATTTACATTTCATTAAAGCTAGAACCTAAAGCAATCATGTCTGCAAAAGGTATCACAAGAAGTACCAAGTACTTAACATTCTCTAATGCATTTGGAGGATCAAAAGAATCAGCCCTAAACAGAAAACAGAAAGGGAATACCTCTGCATAAAGCTTGTGTGCATGAACTCCTGAATCTTCCTCCATCCCCTAGAATAATATGATGAAGTACATATAAAATACACGGAGAGTAATGTGAATAAAATCTTTACTTGTGAATAAACAAACATAAATAGTACTTCAATGTAAAAATCGTAGAGGTCACAGATCTTGTCCTCTAATGCATCATCCATGCTAAACTTTCTTTTAAGGCCTTCTCTATCTGCAGCAACATTTTCTTGAAAGTCATCGGATGCTCCACCTGTTTGCTCGAGAGCCTGAAGATAAGAAAATTTGCACTCAAGATTATTTGAAAGATCAATAACATCATTTTATAAGTCAGGCAAAACAGTCCAGCAGCCAAATACTTACAAAATTCCCTGATCAATTCTTTTAATATCTCTAGTACACAGGAGTCGAACAAAGAAAATGGAGGCGCGGTAATTTATGGTAAGCACTGATTGGAATCATACCTTGGATTTGATCAAAGGGACACGAACTTTAACCATCTCACTAATCTCTTTCTTTATCTGCTGGAACCTAGAAATTCTCTCCTGCTTTGCTGACAACCCCATGTCACTGAGGACTTTCAAATTTCTCTGCAAGCAATACCGTTTTCCACAAGTCATTAAATTTTCCAGAAGTGGAAAAGAGATGGTCAAAATTTTACTTATGTAAGTAAAATAGAATACACTAATTAATAGTTTCCAGCTAGTGGAAGGGGATGGTAGACTTGGGGGAAAACAGCACCGCTGCTGCATCACTTTTTCAACCCTACCAGATATAAATCCAATCCAACTATTGGTAAAAATTATGTCAGCTGAATCTTGGGTACAAAGCCCTGCGATCACTTCTGACAGAATTAAGTTCTACTGGTTCACATGCTGAACGTAAACTGACTACTCGTACTAATTGTTGATTGGATGTACCAATGTGGACATCATCCAACTCAATATTCACAGGAGAAGGTTCATTGGGTATCCACTCTATAAGGTAATTAGATGTTGTTTGCATTGTACTATATTAAATCTTTGTAAATGCCAATTTGACTGATTTGGGTCGAGTACTGTGGCTTTTTTGCTTGGTATGGTTTTTTTGAAAGGTGGTGACAAAAAATTATGAAGGACCAGGAGAGTGAAATTGAAAACTGTGAAGTAAGAATGCTGGTTTCAGTAAGCCAAAAAGCAGCAATGCATGCAGAGCCTGTTTTGAGAGCTCTCAAAAATTGCAAGTACCTTGAAATGGGAAGCTTGAAAAGCGACCTCATAACCAAGTCAAATCCATGTGCATTAAACTGCTGCACAGATTCGTATTCTGTTTTTTCTGTTTAACTTTGCAAATTACATGTTTAAAAAATCATTGTGAGAAATCAAGACCTTTTTTCTGCCAAGTGAAATCAAACCTTTATTATGCATAGCTAAATTAGATGCCTGTATTATGTTTTTAAAAAAATAAAATAAACCCCACATTTATTTGTATCAACAGAGCAGGATAGCAAATATTACCTTTAATGTCCTCAGTTGTATCAGATGGCCAACTATGCTCATTAAACGGTTAAGCAAATCCTTCGATATTTTTCCTTGTGTTGAATGCTGCAATTATCCAAGTATATGAATTTCAATACTTATGACATCTGAACAATAAAGCCAATAAAATAATAGGGAGTGGCTGAAAGAAAGGGAAACAAATAAATGGAAAGACATACAATTCAAATCAGCATAAACCATCATCTATAAATAATAATTGTCAAGTAAGCTAGTCTCAGTACCGCTAGTCTGGCAATTTTGGCAAGTTTAGGCTTTATTTCCGCAGGCATCCTTCTTTTGCTGGTCTGAGCCAAGTTATCGGCATCTGAAGCCTCTGTACTTGGAGGTCTTGCTGTTGTGCACATATATAAGAAAAGAAAATATTATCAGTTCTCGACACTATCATCCACAAGAGTTTTTGCTTACTAGCTGGATAGGCACATACATTCAGCAACCATCTTCTCTAACTCCCTGATGGCTTTTTCGAGCATTGTAGCTTTCGATTTAACACTAGAAACCTCCTTCCTCTGGACGTGTGGAACCTTCTGCACAATTATTTATGAATTTTTATGTAACAAAGAGTAGTGATATTTCCTTGAAAAAGTAACTACAACATGCTCACAGGTATGTAGATGAGTTCAATTTTATTTGTTGCAAACAAACGAGTCATTTGAAACCTGGCGCTTCACGTACTTTGTCTCATTACATTCCTCAATTCCAATCAAGATAGAAGAGGTAGGAAAGAGAGAAGGCACCGAGGCAGCAATCTGATTAATAACGTCAAGTGATATGCGAAGCATTGCACAGATGACAGAACTATGTTTTAAATTATTTTTATTCTGCTAATTCACCAAATTGCACCAGATTTCCATTCTTATTAGTCATATACTTAACGAAATTTTACAATCTTCCAACACCTCCACAAGTAAAAAAACAAAAACATACAAAGGAGACGTGAAGAAATACCAGTTAGGCAATCACCGTCTTAACATAATAACACTGATTTATGTAATCGTTCAGGTAAACAGCTGAGGCAGTAAGCCAATAACAAATAACAACCCAGTTGAGTGGTAATTTTACATAACAAAGACAATGCTGATGAAACCCAAATTTGGAAGATGTGGTTCAGCTATAAATTTAAGCCAAAAAGAGTATTAACCAAGACAAAAAACCTCAAACGAAAAGGAGATTAATATTGAATACACAATCTAATTACATCAATTTAGTATGCATTGCATTAAAAAGTAGATCAACGTAGAGCAAAAATCAAGCCCAAACAACAATTTTAAATAATGCAATGGATATAATTACAAAAACAGAAATCCTTTAATAATTATGGGTGCATAAGCTCCAGTATTTCTAAAGTAAGATAGGATGATCAACCTTTGTGGATTTAAAAATACTAGGGCAAGTCAAAATAACTGAGACCTTTTACAAATGAGGACAAAATTCCTATGTGACACCCTCAGAGTAGAAGAAGAACATCAAAACATAGTACTAAATATAATCATATTATTACTTCTATAAACTTTAAACTTATATGAGATCAATATAGTGCTGAGGTGCCTGCCAATTAAAAAATTTATGTTTTCCTACTTTATACTATGTCACATTATGCACTATATCCATATATAGATGGAAGTTCAAAGCATTAGTATCATCTGTTGAGCTCTTTCGAGTAATGCTACTCTGCACCCTATTTGAGGCCACACGTGATGGAGTACATTATGTAAATTGAAAGCATTACATATATGAATTTAAATCATTTGCATCTATTCATAGGTCATTTAGGTATGATAGTGTAGACGTTGCCTAGACAATAAGGCAATGAAATATGGATGGGTGTTTTAAGAAGCCTCAATGAAGATAGGATACGAATATTTTAGGGGCTTTAGGCGTCTATGAAAGGGTTAGGCTAACTCATTTAAGGTTCTTAAAATTACTAGGCAGGTCTAGGCAGATAAGGTACTTTCTAGCGATTACTCGAATACTAATTGGATACATTTTGGTAAAATCATATAAATATAAACAGAGAATTAACAAATAAGCTCCTGATTTTACTAATTAACCTCCAACGTTTATTACTTTATTTTCATACATTATAATTACCCAACTACCCACGTTTTCTTTATGATGGAGTTGATTGATTTTCATTATATCATGGGCAGTTATGTAATTTACATCTCAATTGGAGCTTTAATAGTAATATATGGAGCTAATATACAATTCCCACTTGATCTATAATTACTTTATCATATAAAATTGTCTATTGATTAATATAGATTAGTTAAGTATTTATACTACACCAATAATAATGCTATTTCTAAAATAAATACATGAATATAGTTTAACACTTAAGGGAAAACGTCGGGTCTAGGCGACATATCGACAAAATAGGATCAGCACGGCACCTTCAAGTGATTAACCCAAGGATTAAGCGGACTAATTGGAGATTTCTAGAACACTTGCATTGAAGGATCGCAACATGTCAAAATCCATCAATACTTAGAATTATCAACTTTTTGTGCTTCTTAATAAACTATTATATGATTTCAGATAATAATATCAATCAAGCACCACAGACTGATCTTCAAGATATATTGCAATAAGAACTTTCAATTAGCGCAAGAGATGTTTTGCAAAATCACTCACCATAGGTTGCATGGGGTTCCTACCCTCTGAAAAGATGCTATCAGATTGTTCACGAATTCTATTCTTTTCCCCCTGTTGAGCTGATTGCCCCACATCTTCACCACTGCCCAATGATCTTCCGTATTGGGGTTTACATTGTGCAGAAGAGATATTTCCATTTAACATCTGACTTGACACATCAAAAAATGCATTTCCGTCTTTCAATTTGCTACCATGGTTCTTTGCTGGAAGGACTCCTGCCTTGGCTTTTCCACCCTTCTCCTCCGCTAAGGCTACACCACCTGTAACTTTCAATGAGGACTGGTGTAAAGCATTTTTCATAGTCGCAGATTTCTTTTTAACATTGATTCCCGAAGAAGCTGACTGATTCTGAACTATCATCTCTTCGCTATTTACAGTTGGAAGAGCCACAACAAGAGTTGGATATGTAGAGTTTTTCTCTGTTATAGTCGAAGACCTTCCAGCAGCTTTCTTTCCTGCCAAATGTTTATTCGGAGCATTTCCTTCGTCACTCCCACCAGGAGCTTTTGCCACATCTTTCCTTTTCCGCTTCTTTTGTTGCTGGTGTGGTGATGAGGTAGGCTCATTTCTAATAGGAAAGAAACCAGAGTTAGGAGAAGAGAATTTAATTTTTTTTAACAAAGTCAAACATCATCCAAAGAAGGAAGAAAAAACCCAAAGTCAGTCAATAAAGATAGGCCGATATGACTCTCAACAAATTTTTTAAATAAGATTTCATAATGCTCTGACATGTTAAAAGGAATTTGATGCACATTTTTCAAAATGAATAATATACATAAATAGGTCAAGATACAAGTCCTAGATAATAAAAACACAAATTTTGTCACTTAAGAGCAAATCTAATTTGTAATATGACTTCTGTGATATTACTTAAAGTTATGTCCAAAGTTATAAAAATACAAGATAGATAAAGAGAACGATTAAGTAGCAGCTGCAGTACAATTTCAACACAACACACATATATAACCATATCAAGACTGGTCAGAATTTAATTGCTACCAATCTAAATCTAATTTGACTTGAATACTGAATTATTCTTCATAGGGTTTTAGTGATGTTGTGCAATGTTATTAGTTTGCAAGTTGCTGGATAATAAGTTATGCTCAGGCTGCAATGTAAGATGGACCTATCACATGATCTTAAGCTCCCCGTATCTGATACATTGAAATCCTAGATTCAAAGACAAGAATGCAAGTGCGTCGGTTCGAGAGTAAGAGCTTCGCAAAACTGTTAGATAGCTAACTATCCCAAAATGTAAGGGTGTTGGGGAAAGCTACTAATTGAAATTGACCCGAAATCCCATTTAGGAACTCAAGAATATATCACTTGGAGCTCATCTTTGGAACAATATGAAACCTTAGTGTTCAAATAACATTCATAAAAATATTTAAAAAATTACGGGCACTCAATCTCAAGACCTCTCCAGATACCGGGATTGTGATACCATGTTATCTGACCAACTGTCTCAAAACCTTAAAGTATTGGAGCTTACTAATCTTTAACAAAAAAAATAAAATGTTGAGAACCAGTCCATCTAAAATCTTAAGGTGTTAGAGGAAGGCCCCAAATGGATCTTATGCTATATTTCAACACTCCCCCTCACTCGAAATCCCATTTTTTTGTTGAAGAGTGGATCACGGGCGCCCATCAAACCAGAGCTCTGATTCCATGTTGAGAACCAGTCCATCTAAAATCTTAAGGTGTTAGAGGAAGGCCCCAAATGGATCTTATGCTATATTTCAACATAAACGTACAGTGTCCAATCTTCAAAAAAAATTACAAATAAGAAGAAACTCTATACATAAGTCAGGCAACATACAGTTATCAAGCATGTAATATTATATTATACGATGATTCTTATGTTCATAATCAGCAGTTTATAGAATATCTTAGTATAGTTGATACAAGTTAGCAAATTTTCGTGTCATGAAAGCAGGTCACCTGGTTCAAAAATCTAACTTGGTTGAGCTAATTCGCAAGAGGTACCTGAACATGTAATAGCACATACTTCGAAAACTGATCACACTAATAGATGACAACCAAAGTATTTATACACATGCACATTATATAAAACAATTTCAGATTATAATTGAACATTAAGGGGCCTGGTAGCTTCTTTTATAGGTTCTATATTTCTCCAAACATGGCCCTATGTGCTCTATTTTTCTTTTTTCCTCTTTTCCTACTACGTCCACTAAAGATGAGCACATTAATTTACTATCCAATAACTGTCTGCATCCAAAAAAAAGTGATATCAACAAAGCACATAAAGAAGTGGACTACTAAGTTTCGGTTTGACTTGAGAACAGTAAAAAATACAAGAGCCTTCAGGTCATGGATTCAACTGTCTTCAACCTTAACTCCCCTAAACCTGCATGTGATAACAGTGGCAATGCAGTAAAGGAGTGCTGTTTGACTCGAAACTGATCTGCCTCCATTTCCTAACTTCAGGGGTGGTACAGACTAAGGAGTGTTATAGGATGTCCAGCACGAACCTTCTAGGTAGAGGTCATGGGTCTATTAAGATCCTAAATTAACTTTATGTCCATGAATCAACAGAAAGAAGTGGAAGTTATATAGAAAGATGCTGTATAAATTATAATCCAATAGTAGTACAAGTTATAATATGCGGTGTCTAACATTGACCTTTTAGGCCAATTACCTCTCTATTAGCATTCAGCAATTTAATATTATCTTTGATATGTTTCAGCAAAGAAAAGAGAGATCAGCAAAGAGATCTAGAGCACTGTCACAGCAATATAGGTTGGAGGAATACATCTCCGTTATCAATGAGTACTAACTTAATGCTTAAATGATTCTTGTGAACCATGAAATAAACCATTTGAATTCCGATTTTGTAAGTCTACTAGGAGTCTAGGACTAATGTTTTAGGACCAAGTCCTGTCATGTTAGATCACAAATACTGGTGCAAACCTTGTTGGTCATGTTTTTCTGTTATGACCATGTGAAGATAATATCAAAACAGTATAAAAGGATCAATGTTCGAAAATTTTTAAATAAACGGAATCAGAGACTGTGAGACACTAACATGCGCTCCAATTTCCCGCGGTTAACAAAAAAACCATCATGCTTTATTGCTGAGTTATCGACCTGGAAATATTCATCCTGCATCATTAATAATATATGCTTATTAGTACAAACTTAAAAAAAATTGGCATTCTATGTCACGCTAAACTGTTTCTAAACTTTACAAAGAATAACTAGGCAACCATATATATCAGACAATAACAAATAGCAAGGCAGGGATAGAAGTACAGTTAGCTGAACTTGATTCTGGTCATTGCCCATTCTCTTCATCAACAATAGCTGATGCTACACAATTCCAAGTACTGAAAGAAACCGCGCAGAAAAGATTGTGAATACTAACCAGTTCAGCGTCGTCTATGAAAGAATCTTCAGTGTCATATTCATCATCGTCAGGAACATCATTTAGATCTTCCTCATCACTACTATTCTTTCCCTGAAAAGTTAATGGTATGAATTTATAGCATTTGAGGGCATATCATGATATAGAAAGCATTGCTCAGGTATTGTGCTTATATACTTATGCTGATTAAATATGCCGAAGATAGCATATACAGTAGGACAAAAAAACACAGAATAACATACGCCATACCATGTATAACCGCTCAATCTTCTCAATTACAGCACTGAACCTACTTGCAGGAGGTGCATCATTGCCATCATCTTGAGGAGGCTGTCCCTGCAAAACCAAATTTAAGTAACATTGAAGTTGAACGCAGTACAGCATATCTTCGACAACATTTTGTCACATATAGACACTCGTAGAAAAAGGGAATTTGTCATTTAGCAAAAAAAATTGGGAATTTAATATTACACAAAAGATATGTTTTAAAGATATAAAGATAAAAAGAATGGATCATAAATTCTAATCAGAGTTAATGAAAATTTACCCGCACACGAAAGAAAATGCTTCAAAAGAAGATATAAGATCGAATCATAAATTCTAGTCAGAGGTAAACACCCAAAAGTGGAGAGAAAAAGATTCACCACATTAGCAGAGGCAAAGTCTCAAAGACAAAACCCGAAAATGACACAGACACGATTCAGTTGACGTAAATGTGCTTCATTTATTGAGATTTTACTGTTTCGTATTCAATTTAATAAAAATTTCACAAAGTTCTAAACCAAGATGAAGTTGACATGATTCCAAACATCCATACACCAACACTCATTAAACCAGAAATGGCAACCCTCAGTCCAAACGCTCAAACTCCCATACAACACATCAAACAACTACGTAAATTCAATTAACAGAAATTGCAAAAACACAACAGATGACATTTTCCGACACTAACAGAATTCAGTTAAAACAATCAAAATCCACAATTCATCCCAAATTCCACTAATTTCAACTCCAAAACCACACAATTGACAACAAATACTGACCGGATCAACGCGAGACTCAACAACAGGTTTCGAAACAATTGGCAGGTCTTTGGCAGGCGATTTGGCTTTGGCAGCAGCTCGATTAGCGTCCTTAACAAGCTTCTTCCACGACACGATCGTCGTCTCTCCCGGCCTCAATTCAACTTGAAATCTCTGGCGGCCACCGTCGGTCAAAACCCTCGGTAATTCACTCCCGCCACTGCCATCGCCTTCCTCCATTTCAAAACCTAGGGTTTCGATAATAGTTGTAATTGCAGAGATTGAATTGAATTGTATTGGTATTGTAAATTCTGTTAAAGATGCGCGGGATTGTAAAAAGTGTGTGTGTGTGTGTGCTTTTTTTTTTTTTTAATCCCGCATTTCCATATTTTTTCCGACGCCTGGGCTGGTTGTTTATTTGGATTTTAACGATAATAGTACTCCTTTATTTTATTTTATAGGAGTATCCTATTTTATAGGAGTAAGGATACTTGCCTATAACTCGGCAATTATTTACCTTTATTTTTACATTTTTTGTCACACGTATTTTAAGATGTACTACCTTAAAATTCGTGCGATGCACGGCTGTTCTTTAATATAATAATTTTTTTTAATTTGAATTAAAAAATTTAAGATATGAACTTTTAGGCCTAAAATTTTAAATAATATGATCTGATAATAATTATATTTATGTTGTCGGTGATAGTTTTAGAAAAGGATGGATTTTACTTTGAAAATATAGAAAACAATGGTATGTGTTTAGCTAAAAAACGTAATCGATTAGTTATTAGTTATTAGTTATTACTAGCTTATAACCCGTGCGATACACGGGTTTCTTTTAATATGTTATAAATTTTATTTTGGGTGAGTGCCCTAAATACCCACAATTTAATGTTTTGTTACCAAAATGCCCAGATCTGATAAGCACCGCCCTAAATACCCACCCAATACGCTTCTAGCGCACACGCATCCTTCTGATACGCCTCCTCCACCAACGCATCTCTCTGACACGCTTCTAGCCAAGGCGGGTGCAAGCATGTGTTACGCCCATACAAGTAGCGTATCTGAAGATACGTTACTTCAACATGCGTATCTGTCATCGTCTTCAATCTCAGAAAATCTCAGATAAATGGCGATTCCGGCGGAAAAATTCAATCAATCAGTTCACTCTCAGGCGTCAATTTCCAATCACGTTGTACATACCATTCGATTCGACTTTCAATCCTCTACAACCCTATACCACTTTTTTACCATTTGTTATCACAGATTTTAAAGACCCAAAATACGATTCCGGCGACTTCGAAAAATCCGATGTGCTTTGTTCAAGCCCCTGCGGGGCTGTAGCATAGAAACGGACAATGGGAAGAGGAAGAGGACGAGGTAGAGAACACGTCAACGTGCTGTGATGGGTTGGATGGTCTGGTATGAGAGAAATCGAGAGAAGCGAGCGAATCGTCCAAAAGTCGCCGGCCATCTCTTCTCTCAATTTTCTGGCGAGATTTTCAATTTCTGGCGTGCTACAGTAACTTCGGATACGCCCATGGGAGTGGCACATCCCGTGGGTACAGATGTCAGTGTTTTCAGAATTGGGTATTTTGGTTAGTGGATAGCGAAAATTTAGGCATTTTGGTCATTCTTTCTTTTATTTTATGCTATAATTATATTTTTATATAATCATTATTTTATAAAAATTATTTTAATATTATTTTATTGTAATTTAATATAAATTTAGTTAATGATATGCATGATTTAAAATTTATATTAGAATTTTAAGTTAAATATGTCGTTGATGGGACTCAAAACTTGAATTTTAGTAAAGTAAAAAAAGAAAAAAAAAATATACCTTATAATTACATCTAACGGTTCTTATTAATTACTAAAAATCTAACAACAAAATGGTGTAATATTTTGGGTATACATTAATGATTGCAAAATTATGTGGTTTAAAACATATATATAAAATTTTAAAAGAAATATGTCGTTGACTAAAAATATGTCGTTGAAATTTTAGTAAATTAATTTAAACATATAATATATCCAATCATTACATGTAACGGTTCTGATTTTTTAATAAAAATTTAACGGTCATTATTCGTTGTATACATATTTCTATTATATTTTGTTAGTGATTAGACGATATAGTATTATATTTTTGGGTATATATTTTTTTTGACTATTTAGGCTTATATGCCTTACAAATATTTAGGATTATATGCCTTACAAATGAGTATCTGTTTAGAAAGAAATGTTATTGATGGAAAGATACGATATTTTAGGTGTTTATAAAAGGTAATATTATCAATTAAAAGTAAACATCTTTAATTAGAACGAAAATATTAGTGACTGAAAGATAAGATACGATTGATTTTTAGGTGATTATAAAAAGCAATAAATTCAATTAAAAGTAAATGTGAAAAAAGCAATCCGTTAATTACCATTAATTATATTATATTATTTTTAATTCTGATAAGTATGATAACCAAACCGAAAACCAAAACTTTCAATGTTTCGGCTTTAATATAATAGTATAGATAATATTATTATTTTATTTTACTTAAATAAAGTTGGTTAAAATATAAAATATATTGTATTTTACGTGAAAAAAGAAATTGATTAGTTATTGAAAAATAGAAAAGGTAACACGTTTTACCTGAAAAAAGAAATTTATTAGTTATTATTAATTACATAAGTAATTATGTAAGGATAATTAATTAAAAATAACAAGTACTCTTAAGTAAGAGTAAATAAATAAAATCAACTGGTATCGTATCGACCAACCAAACTTTTAATGTTTCGGCTTTTATATATGCACGGATGTCTTTTAATATTATATGATTTTTTTTATTAATTTGAATTACTTTTTTTTAAAATAAGAATTTTGGAGGCTTAAATTTTTAAATGAGATGATTTGATAATAATTATATAAATGTTATCTGTGATATTTCTAAGAAAATAGGGATTTTAGTTTGAAAATATTGAAAAGATGACATTTTAGTTGAAAAAGGTAATCAGTTAATTATTAGTACTTATAAAATTATTATTTAATTTTATTAAATAGAATGTCGTGATTTAACTGGAAAAAGAGAGCTCTTAGTTAGAGAAAATTAAAAAGGAAACATGCTTTAGGTGAAAATGGTAATTGATTAGTTTATAGTAATTATAATTCAATTATGTTATTTTACTAGATAAAATTGCTCGTAATATTTTAAGAAAATGAAAAATTAATGTTGCATGTGATATTTTTAGAAAAAGAGTGATTTTAGTTTAAAAAAATAGAAAAGATGATACATTTTAGCTGAAAAATTTAATTGACTAATTATTAATATTATAATATTGTTATTTTATTTTATTAAATAGAACCGCCCTTGATATAATTGGAAAAAGACAGATTTTAGTTAGAGAAAATAGAAAAGGTAATGTGAAAATTAAAATGGTGACATGTTTTAGATGAAAAAGGTAATTGATTAGTTTATATTAATTATAATTTAATTTATGTTATTTTACTAAATTAAATTGCTCGTGCCTTTAGATAGTGATAAATTAATGTGGCCCGTGATATTTGTAGAAAAAAGGAAATTTAGTTATGAAATAGGGAAAAGATGATATGTTTTAGCTGGAAAAAGTAATCGGTAATTATTTGTATTATAATATTATTATTTTATTTTATTAAATAGAACCACCGTGATATAATTGGAATAAATCTATTTTAGTTACAGAATAGAGAAAATATAACATGTTTTACTGAAAAATGTAATTGATTAGTTAATAGTGATTATAGAAAAATTAAAAAGGAAAAATGTTTTAGGTGAAAAAGGTAATTGATTAGTTTATAGTAATTATAATTCAATTATGTTATTTTAGTAAATAAGATTGCTCTTAATGTTTTAAGAAAAGGAAAAATTAATGTTGCCCATGATATTTTTAGAAAAAGGGTCATTTTAGTTAGAAAATAGAGAAAAAATGATACATTTTAGATGAAAAACTTAATAGATTAATTATTAATATTATCATATTGTTATTTTATTTTATTAAATAGAGCCGCCTGTGATATAATTGAAAAAAGAAAGATTTTAGTTAGAGAAAATAAAAAAGGTAACGTGAAAATTAAAAAGGTGCATGTTTTAGGTGAAAAGGGTAATTTATTAGTTTATAGTAATTATTTAATTTATGTTATTGTACTAAATTAAATTACTCGCAGTGTCTTTAGATAGTGAGAAATTAATGTTTCCCGTGATATTTGTAGGAAAAAAAAATTTAATTATGAAATATGGAAAAGATGATATTGAAAAAAGACAGATTTTAAAAAGGTAATGTGAAAATTAAAATGGTGACATGTTTTAGGTGAAAAAGGTAATTGATTAGTTTATAGTAACTATAATTTAATTTATGTTATTTTACTAAATTAAATTGCTCGTTGTGTCTTTAGATAGTAAGTAATTAATGTTACCCGTGATATTTCTAGAAAAACAGAATTTTAATTATGAAATATTTCTAGAAAAAAGGAATTTTTATTATGAAATATGGAAAAGATGATATTGAAAAAAAACAGATTTTAGTTAGTGAAAATAGAAAAGTTAATGTGAAAATAAAAAAGGTAACAAGTTTTAGGTGAAAAATGTAATTGATTAGTTTATAGTAATTACAATTTAATTTATGTTATTTTACTAAATTAAATTGCTCGTAATGTCTATAGATAGTGAGAAATTAATATTGTCCGTAATAATTCTAGAAAAAAGGAATTTTAATTATGAAATATGGAAAAGATGATACGTTTTAGCTCAAAAGGGTAATCGGTAATTATTAGTATTATAATATTATTATTTTATTTTATTAAATAGAACCACCGGTGATATATTGGGAAAAAAGATATTTTAGTTATAGAATATGTTTTGGCTGAAAAAGGTAATTGACTAGTTAAAAGTAATTATAATATAATTATGTTATTTTATTAAACAAAATTGCTCGTAGTGTTTATAAGAAAGTAAAAAATTTAGTTACATACAATATAAAAGATATTGTGTTTTACCTAAAAAGGGAAATTAATTAGTTAGTGCAAAATAAAAAAGGTAATATGTTTAATCTGAAAAAAGAAATTAATTAGTTAATAGGATGAATTTTATCTGTAATTAAGTAAGGGTAAATAAGTAAAATCAACAGGTATCGTACCAACCAACCAAACTTTTAATGTTTTATAATTTAATTTATGTTATTTTAGTAAATTAAATTGCTCGTAATGTCTATAGATGGTGAGAAATTAATGTTACCCGTGATATTTCTATAAAAAAAAGGAATTTTAATTATGAAATATGGAAAAGATGATACATTTTAGCTAAAAAGGGTAATCGGTAATTATTAGTATTATAATATTATTATTTTATTTTATTAAATAGAACCACCGGTGATATAATTGGAAAAAAGATATTTTAGTTATAGAATAGGGAAAAGGTAATATGTTTTGGCTGAAAAAGGTAATTGACTAGTTAAAAGTAAGGGCTTTTTTCATAAATAAATAGGAAAAAGTAAATTTTTGCAAATTTACTATATTTAAGAATAGCTATTTGCAATATTACCAACCTAAGTTTCAAAATTGCAAAAATACTAGGTCCCCCCTCCTCCCTCACTTTCTCTCTCCTCCTGTCCAGGAAAGTCAGCCGACTTGTGTCCTTTTTTTTTTTTTTTTTTTTAAGATGGGTGCTATTTTGGGTTGGATGGCCCCGCAGGGGAAATATTCAACTTAATGCAACCACATTCAACTAAATGCAACTAAATTTCTGATTTCAAGTTCCTTTTTTCAATTGTCATTTTCGACCTATTTTTTTAACTCTAATATATATATATATATATATATATATATATTAGAGTTCAAAAAAGTGGTCGAAAATGACAATTGAAAAAAGGAACTTGAAATCAGCAACTGAATGCAACCACATTCAACCACATCAACTGCAACAGACTTCAAAACCATTTTTTTTTTTTAATGTGGGATGATTTTGGGTTGCATGGCCCCGCAGGGGCATATTCAACTTAATGCAACCACATTCAACTAAATGCAACTAAATTTCTGATTTCAAGTTTCATTTTTCAGTTGTCATTTTCGACCTCTTTTTTGAACTCTAATATATATATATGTATATTTATATATATATATATTAGAGTTCAAAAAAGAGGTCGAAAATGACAACTGACAAATGGAACTTGAAATCAGTAACTGAATTCAGTTGAATATGCTCCTGCTGGGCCTTGCAACCCAAAACCACCAAAATTGAGGTGGACTGCTTTTGGGTTCCAAGGCCCCGCAGGGGCATATTCAACTAAATTTTAATGTGGTTGCAGTTGGTTGAATATTGCCCCTGGCGGGGCCTTGCAACCCAAATCCACCAAAATCACCCACCTTTAAAAAAAGTTGAATGTGGTTGCATTTGGTTGAATATTGCCCCTGGCGGGGCCTTGCAACCCAAATCCACCAAAATCACCCACCTTTAAAAAAGTTGAATGTGGTTGCATTTGGTTGAATATTGCCCCTGGCGGGGCCTTGCAACCCAAATC
This sequence comes from Kitagawia praeruptora, assembly GCA_037693485.1. NCBI lineage: Eukaryota > Viridiplantae > Streptophyta > Magnoliopsida > Apiales > Apiaceae > Kitagawia > Kitagawia praeruptora. The sequence continues at coordinate 77,239,366 of CM075350.1, forward strand.
CACCAAAATCACCCACCTTTAAAAAAGTTGAATGTGGTTGCATTTGGTTGAATATTGCCCCTGGCGGGGCCTTGCAACCCAAATCCACCAAAATCACCCACCTTTAAAAAAGTTGAATGTGGTTGCATTTGGTTGAATATTGCCCCTGGCGGGGCCTTGCAACCCAAATCCACCAAAATCACCCACCTTTAAAAAAAGTTGAATGTGGTTGCATTTGGTTGAATATTTCCCCTGGCGGGGCCTTGCAACCCAAATCCACCAAAATCTTAAAAAGTTGAATGTGGTTGCATTCAGTTGAATATGGTTGAATGTAGTTGCATTAAGTTGCATATTGCCCCTGGCGGGGGCCATGAAACCCAAATAGCATCCCGCCTTAAAAAAAAAAACAAAAAAAAAAAAAAAAAAAAAAACACAGGCGGTGGAATGATGAGGTGACGTGGATTGAGAGGGAAGGGTGACGTGGGGGGGAGGGAAAGGGGGACCTAGTATTTTTGCAATTTTGAAACTTAGTTTGGTAAAATTGCAATGAATTAAAGAAGATGGTATTTTTGCAAATATGAATTTTAAATCTAGTATTTTTGGTGAATTCCCTAAAAGTAATTATAATATAATTATGTTATTTTATTAAACAAAATTGCTCGTAGTGTTTATAAGAAAGTAAAAATTTTAGTTACATACAATATAAAAATATTGTGTTTTACCTGAAAAGGTAAATTAATTAGTTAGTGCAAAATAAAAAAGGTAATATGTTTAATCTGAAAAAAAAAATTAATTAGTTAATAGGATGAATTTTATCTGTAATTAAGTAAGGGTAAATAAGTAAAATCAACAGGTACCGTACCGACCAACCAAACTTTTAATGTTTCGGCTTTTATATATGCACGGATGTCTTTTGATATTATATGATTTTTTTTATTAATTTGAATTACTTTTTTTTAAAATAAGAATTTTGGAGGCTTAAATTTTTAAATGAGATGATTTGATAATAATTATATAAATGTTATCTGTGGTATTTCTAAGAAAATAGGGATTTTAGTTAGAAAATATTGAAAAGATGACATTTTAGTTGAAAAAGGTAATCAGTTAATTATTAGTACTTATAAAATTATTATTTAATTTTATTAAATAGAATGTCGTGATTTAACTGGAAAAAGAGAGGTCTTAGTTAGAGAAAATTGAAAAGGAAACTTGTTTTAGGTGAAAATGGTAATTGATTAGTTTATAGTAATTATAATTCAATTATGTTATTTTACTAGATAAAATTGCTCGTAATATTTTAAGAAAATGAAAAATTAATGTTGCATGTGATATTTTTAGAAAAAGAGTGATTTTAGTTTAAAAAAATAGAAAAGATGATACATTTTGGCTGAAAAATTTAATTGACTAATTATTAATATTATAATATTGTTATTTTATTAAATAGAACCGCCCTTGATATAATTGGAAAAAGACAGATTTTAGTTAGAGAAAATAGAAAAGGTAATGTGAAAATTAAAATGGTGACATGTTTTAGATGAAAAAGGTAATTGATTAGTTTATATTAATTATAATTTAATTTATGTTATTTTACTAAATTGAATTGCTCGTGCCTTTAGATAGTGATAAATTAATGTGGCCCGTGATATTTGTAGAAAAAAGGAAATTTAGTTATGAAATAGGGAAAAGATGATATGTTTTAGCTGGAAAAAGTAATCAGTAATTATCTGTATTATAATATTATTATTTTATTTTATTAAATAGAACCACCGTGATATAATTGGAATAAATCTATTTTAGTTACAGAATAGAGAAAATATAACATGTTTTACTGAAAAATGTAATTGATTAGTTAATAGTGATTATAGAAAAATTAAAAAGGAAAAATGTTTTAGGTGAAAAAGGTAATTGATTAGTTTATAGTAATTATAATTCAATTATGTTATTTTAGTAAATAAGATTGCTCTTAATGTTTTAAGAAAAGGAAAAATTAATGTTGCCCATGATATTTTTAGAAAAAGGGTCATTTTAGTTAGAAAATAGAGAAAAAATGATACATTTTAGATGAAAAACTTAATAGATTAATTATTAATATTATCATATTGTTATTTTATTTTATTAAATAGAGCCGCCTGTGATATAATTGAAAAAAGAAAGATTTTAGTTAGAGAAAATAAAAAAGGTAACGTGAAAATTAAAAAGGTGCATGTTTTAGGTGAAAAGGGTAATTTATTAGTTTATAGTAATTATTTAATTTATGTTATTGTACTAAATTAAATTACTCGCAGTGTCTTTAGATAGTGAGAAATTAATGTTTCCCGTGATATTTGTAGGAAAAAAAAATTTAATTATGAAATATGGAAAAGATGATATTGAAAAAAGACAGATTTTAAAAAGGTAATGTGAAAATTAAAATGGTGACATGTTTTAGGTGAAAAAGGTAATTGATTAGTTTATAGTAACTGTTGTGCCCAAAATCTCCATGGGATAGATTTAGGCCCATTAAGCTAAAGGGTTCGATCCATACGAGCCAGAAGATAGATCCAGTACGAGTTGTGATGGTCAGATAGAAGAAATGACTAAGGAAGTATGAATATCAGGAGGTTCCCAAAGGTCAGGAAGCTGAGCTGAGCACTAGAAGACCAGGTTCCTCCCTGCAGAAGAGTTCAAGACAGCCTAGCAGCAGTAGTGAAGACAGCAAGAGCATATGGGAACCACAAAGAGGCTCCCCAAACTAATATATTTGTTATTTGTGCAGGTACAAGTACCTATAATGAGGTCCCTAAGCAATATGTCCCGAAATAAGGAGGTTCCTGAGAAACAGGTTCCTAGACAGAGGTTCCTGAGAACCAGGTTCCGAAATACAGGTTCCTGAGCACCAGGTTCCTGAGACATAGGTTCCTGAGCACCAGGTTCCTGAGCGTAGCCAGTCAGAAAGAGACCGAATTATTATTGGAGTGTAATTCTAGGGCGCAGTTGATCCTAGAATGCCTCTAATAGACATGAGAATTATAGTAGGGTACGAACTCGAGTTCTACTCTACTTAGCCAACTAGTTCGTGAAAGGCTCTAAAGGAACCTGAGTCCTACACGAATTAGACAACCGAATACAGCTGGTCAAGCAGAATCAGCTTCGCATTAGAACTACGTGAGCTTGATCCCTATATATACAAGGGTACGTAGGCACCTTGAGAGAACGGACACAGATCTCGCTAATGGAACCTGCGATGATTCTCGTAACCTCTCAAGCTCAGCTCACCCCCACCATCAAATCACACCCAAATCACCATAAACAGCCAATTACATGTGTTACACTTGTAAATTCCAGTGGGCCTCCGAAAATCACGTTGATTACGAAAATCCTCCATCAACATTGGCGCTAGAAGGAGGGGCCCTATTCCTGGCTCGTTTGTGGAGGACAAACGAGAAATCAAACAAAGTTAAAGATGGGTGTTTATTAATTCTTTGGACAGATTCCTCGACAAAGGTGTTCATGGTGGCGGCTGTTGTTACTAAAACCTCTACAAACGTAGATATATATAAAATAGGATTATTAGGGTTGCATGGTTGAGAAGCAGCGTGTAGATTTGATGAAGAATCGATGGCAGCACTTCTCCTGGTAATCACTGATATGCATCATAACCAAACCGTGAGATTGATGGTCTTTGTTGGATATAACTTGGACATACAGATGATTTCACCATGTACCGGCGATGATTATATAGACGATGACATGACGTAAACAGTAAATAGTGGTGTATAGATACAGACCAGGAATTTTAAATCGACAAATCATGTTAGGTGTCGAAAGAGTTGTGGGGACAAATCAAAACACAGGTTGAATGTAGTTTGGATGACGGTGTGTATATCGTTGTTGAAAGATTAACACAGGGTAGAATCAGAAACAACCAACAGATAGCAACAAATATTGTTTAGAGTAGATGGATTATATATACTTCGTTTTGACAAAACCTGGTGTGGCTATGATAGTATGTTTGAAACAACTAGCTTTTGCGATTTGGAGACCTCGTACATGTATGAAGGACAAACGGGAGATTAAACATATACACTGGTGGTCAAAACGAAACAGTGTGGACAGATATGTTGATACTCGGCTTTGTTGTTGTGGTAATCCAGGTAGATGACTGTTGTACACGACAATATAAAAATCAACTATGGTGTATCTATAATCTTAGACGGAAGACAGTGGTTTCACACCCATCGAGGGGGCTATATGGAACACAGTTTGGTTATCTAATGATCAATGGTGTGCGCATAAACATCAGAGTTTCGACTTGTGACGAAGGAGATACGATGATTCTATCATGCATACAAAATTTGAGGAACTATAATGAGACCAGCAAAAGAGTGTGACAACCAGGAGATACATGTGATAATCAGCAGACAACGACCAGTGTTTAGATAGATTCTTGAGCAGATAGCGTGTATATGTTGTGGTAGTTGCTTCCTGGCGTCAATAGTGAGCCGGTAAGTATCGGAGAAGATAGACAAACATGAAGGCTAATAGGGCGTCAAATTGAAGCATGAGGTTACTTTAATATAAAGCATATAGAACATGGGTCACTGGAGAAGATGATTAGGTGTCTCAAAGGTTCAGATTTTTTGAGGTAAAACGGTTGCATTACAGAGCTTCAGTAGATAGTAGCGACACACCCGAGTTATTGGTGCAACTTGGAAATTAAACCATTTATGAAAAGTAAGTATGAAAAAGGAAACAGTGGTAACAGGAAGATGTCGTAGGTGCACGACCAACCGTTTAATTACAAAAAACTGATGGTGGTTATAGCTGCTCGGTGATTGTGATTCAGAGGAGACAGCTGCATGATTAAAACCCTACAAACCTATACAAGCCTGTATGTACAAGGAGTACAGGCTGTGACACGCAACAGGAGATGCAAAGAAGGTTCTACCAGAATTTGCGGAATTTGTTCGTGTAGAAATTCACCTGATTTCTAATTAATACTGAATGAATCATAGAGAACGAAGTGCTAGAGAAGAAGACGATGTTAGCACGCGGTGAGAACAAGAAGGTAGTTCAGTCAATGAAAGAGAGGATTAATGATGAGAAAAACCGTAGATGGATATAAGCACAACCATTTATGCTCTCGCCACACTAGAGGTTCCTATAGGGTTTTCCACAGAACTAGGGACACACATTAGTACGCGGAGGACATGTTGTGATGAAGCAAAAAGATGAACAACTACATTCGGGAGTGGCTGTTGAAGCAACAGTGGATGTTGACGGTCGTATTAGCAATAGCAAGTTGTCAAAATTAACCTATGGAGAGTGTAACAACCTTTGATACAGGTTGTGCCCACTGGTAGCATCAGACCGGTATTGTATATAAGAATAAAAAACAGACAGATGTTAATGCTGCTCTAGAAGAAGGCCATCCTGATCATTCAACAAGTGAAATGCGTAGTCTGCATAGCTTGTCTAATATTCCTGTTGAGCCTGAATGGGAAGAGGATGATGTTTACTTGATCAATCAGAAAGATGCAGTGAGAACGATGAGGCCAGCATCACGGCATTCCAAGGCAGCCAGTGATGCTTATTTAAGAGGTGATCACTTATCTGCCCAACAATATTCCACAAAGGCCAGGGAAGAATGGAAGGAAGCTGAGAAAATATAATGCAGTGGCAGCAAAGGACATATTTGAAGTCTGGTAACAACGAAGAAGGATGTTGCCATGTTGGTAGCGCATGTTCTCTTTGGGGAATAATAATGAAGAAAAAAGAAGCGCAGAAAATTCTCGAATGGTGCACTACTGAAAATTAGCATGTTCTTGAGAGAGGGGTACATGCCTTAATGAATCTGCAGACCCTGCTGTTATCAAAGACAAAAGCGACAAATGTACTAAGGTAGTAACGACGAAGGCAAGATGTACCTGCAAAAAAAATACTTATGTGCGTGTACAGGGCCAGGTTATAGAGATTCGGAGAGGGAGTTGTCATCTGCTATACACACACAAAACCTGGGCAACCTTATAACCTGATGGAGATACAGAATAGTGGTGATCCATGGAGTTCGTGGTTAATAATGAATTTTGACATGGTTGGAGCTAGCTTTCGTCGATGTAAAGCATTGGTTTTGTTTGCTGGTATGAAAAGGAGATAGAAATCAACATTAATGACTGTGACGTTCTGAAGAAGGGATGTTATTTGAAGGTTATGTATGAAAGAGCATAGATCAACGGGGCAACAATTGAAGAGTTACCATGATTCAGACTTGCAGCAGAGTGTGAGGCAAAGTAATGCTCACTGATGATATTAAAACTGTTGATAAAGATCAGATAAAGATCGAAGATTGCATCAAAATAAAGTATGGGATGTGATTCACTGGTATGACACCAAGATGACGTAGAAATATGGTCTGGGAGGCCTCAAGAGTTCAGATTCTTTGTTAAAAATGGCGATGACAATGACAGATTGCGTAGCCACAATAAAGAAGCAGGAACAAGGAAGTATAGATAGAGGAGTATAAGACATAGCAAATCAAATCTGCATGAAGCCAAACGATTCTGTTGTGTACCATAAGTGATGATGTGATGATAGCAGAATGCATACATGATTGGTTAACGTTAATTCCAGGGTCCAGGAAGCAGAAATATGAAGACAACTGGTGACTCTTACAAGTGAAAACCAATCGCTGGTATCAATAACGTGACGACCAAGACGGTGGGTTGTGATTTAGAGGTACATGAAAAATGATCTCAAAGGAGGGGCACAGTGGTGAAGAATACATCAAAGAGAGTTTTGAGTATCTATTCTATAGTGTGCATATAAACATCTGAGTACATTAATCCTTATGAAAAATAATCGCAACTCATGATGAAGGAAATACAGGGAAGTGTGAGTGATCGCAAGCTGTGACTTTGGTTCAGGAAGATGAGGATGTGATGTGTATATATAGCTTGGTGCAATGTTATTGTGAACATTACGTTGTCTAGTGATTAATTATAAAAAAACAGTTCGATAGAGTTGGTGAGGATAGAACACCCGGTTGTTGATAAAGATGAGAACTGGTGGCTCCATGTAGTTTTCCTAACGAGGACGGTGACTATAGCTGTGATGGTGTTAACAGTGGAACACGCTTAGAGGCATGGACATTCGGGCACATATAAGTATATATGGTCGAGCTATATGGCTCATGATGAATCATACGATTTAAAGGTTTTCTACAACCTGACCTGTAATGTTCATGTGTTGGTGACAAAGGAATAGATTTGCAGCGAAGTACGTAGAAGCTCTAGGCAAGTTACCTTTCGTGGAAAAACCAGGAAGCACCGTACGGTTAATCACAAGGGACGACAAACTCCATGTCTGACAACAAATAATTAGAAGGATGGTAGAAACATATGCGAAGAGTACGATGGTTTTAAGCTTCAAAATTCACTGGATGTCAGGGGAGGAGCAGCACCTTGAGCTAAGTTTTCTGCTCCCTGTTTATTATTTAATTCTGCAAATAGATATGCCTACTATGCCATGCATGCATTACAATATTTATTACAATAGCATGTACCCTTAGCATGTACCCTTGAGAGATGCCAGCTAGTAACAGAGGTGATAAATTAAGTATAGCAGCAAATCCCTGAAGCAGCATAGTAAGAGACTTCATTTGATTATCATGCTAATAATAAAAAATAAAAAGTCATTAAAAAGAAATTAGATTTAATATTCTACATATATGACTTAAATCAAATATTTGCATGAGACATACATAATAAAATGCATGTGCATATTATGTGCCCAGTTATCATGTCAATAATATTCATTAGTGTGCATTAATTATGTCATGAATATATATATTGTTGCCTTGTATATATGCTTGCAAAATTGAGATATCGTGCAGGATTGCTCGCTAAACATTACAAAACTAAAGTGAGAAGCTTCAGTCAATTCAGTGACCTGCTGGAAATACTTTGCAAATAGTCTCTCTCAACATCTCTTGTTTCTTACAATGAGTTAGCTCGCGTAAGCTTAGAGGTGTTGTATTGGGATATTTGTATTTGATATAGAGATTCGCTCTCAGCACGTGTCGTAAGAGGTTGAAGAAGATCGAGAGAAAGATGTCAATGCAAGGTGATTCAGAATGAAAATAAGAATGGAAAAAGACCTACTGGCAGGAGGTTCCCGGAACCAGAGGTCTCCCCCCGTACACAAGAATTTTTCTGATAAAAAAAATGAGGTCTCAAGAAGAATATACCTCACTCATGAAGTCATATGACAAAGAAGAAATTAGAGGAAAAGTTGAAGCTATAAGCAAGAATGGCACGAAGAAATCACAGTATCGATCGAAGCGTTGAAGAAGATTTAGCATGGTTTGAAGAAGAGATTAGATATAGCTGAAGATTTTGATGAAGAGTAGATGGAAGAATCCAATTCTGACAAGAGTAACTTTGATAAAGTTGAACAGTTCAAGTAACTGTAGATGGAATATAGTAACTGTTTTGTTGGACATATGTGTACGCTCGTTCGTTGGAAGTTCAGGTCCCCCAACAGAGAGAAGGGAACCTCTTGAAAAGGAAAAGAAGTGAAGCTCAAGCTGAAGAAAGCACGCATTACTAAGCTTCACAGATGGATATTCAGCAACTTGTTAGAGAGCAATTGATATGATGATTAGAACTGGTATTAGCGAGATCAGAAAAGTTGATATTTGTTATGATGAGAGAAATTGAGCACTTTACCTCAAGGTTAATGAAGAATTATGGAACTTCCAGAATATAGTTCTCCACCGAAGACAAGCTTCCCTGAAGAACTGGGGGGTAGTATAACTACTATTGCAAAAAGTTGAGGATTTCAGTTTTTTAAGAATTCAGGTCTAGGAACCTCATGATCAGGTTTGAGAACCTCATATCTCAGATTTGGTTCAGAAACCTTGCGGATTGAGTTGGTCTAGTACCTTGAAGAGCAACACGCTTGCATCATGAACACGTCAATGAGTTTTCAAAGCTTAACGGAGGCTTCCACTTCACAGCAGATCAAATCTAGAGAAAGATCCAGGTGATACCTCTCCATTTATGCTTAAATATTCGTAGAAACCTCCCAGGTACGCGCAATAAACTCTTGCTATACATAAAGCATGCATAAACATTTATGAGATCTTATATGCGATAAAGCTATGATTATGTCCTGTTTATATTTCTAGATGTTAGAATGCACATTTACCTGTATCTCGCAGGTTCCTTGATATTTACCTACATTTAGTAGGTTCCTTGTTATTTACTTGCACCTCGCAGGTTCCTTAATGTTTACCTGCAGATCGCATGTTCCTCGATATATACCTGTAGCTTCCAGGTTTAGTTATATTTACCTGTAGCTAACAGGTTTTGTGTCATTCACCTGGAGCTTCTGGTAATAGCTTCCAGGTCTAGTAATATTTACCTGCATATAGTAAATTCATTGTTATTTTCTTGTAATTAACATGTTGCAGGATCGTTCGTATATGCCTGAAGCTTGTATGTGACAGCTTCCAGGACCATTGATATTGATTAAAAGCCAGTTGTAAACAGCATTTGATTAGCAGCTTCCTGCTAGAAGTTCTTAGCCAGATGATACTTGAGTAGACGAAAGTGTACATACAACAAGAATTCTTAGGGATTCACCTTGTGGCCGGATTCACTTGGTGCCCCTAGTATTTGAGACGATTTACCTTGCACCCTATGGATTCTCTAAGTGCCCTTCTCAGGACACACCTGGAGCCCAATTAGATTCGCCTTATTATATATCTGTAGTTAACAGATCTTATGTAGTTAACAGATCTTGTTCACCTGTAATTTCAGGTTCATTTATACCGGAAGCTCATAGCAACAGCTTCCAAGTTCACCTGTAGCTAACAGGTTCATATTAAGAGATTCTGGTGAACAAACCGTGAGAGCTTTCTATCCATAAAGGATCACGTAAGTCTTCATTAGACTAGTATTTTGATTAGACAGCATGACATTTCTTTTAGCAAGAATTGATGATAGTAGGAGAAGATCTATTTTAATTATGATGAGGTTAGTCTTTCTTATTCTTAGAATGACGATGATGATTATAGCTTCCTTATTGTTCTTTTACGTAACAGTAATTACCCAAAAGAACTGGGGGGTAGTATTCCTACTTAGATAGTATTGTGCATGATATGATTAGCCTTTTTCATATGCCAATTTGAAATTTTTAAGTGCTTGTTTTAGTACTTGTATTTTGAAACAGGTTACCTTGATTAACAGGTTCCTGTAGTATTGACAGTATTTGCAGGTTACCTTGACTAACAGGTTCCTGTAGTTTTGACAGTATTCACGAAGTATGAGTATGAATTGACAGAATGTGCAGACTACGATTGATTGATCAGAATTAGCTTGTAGACAGAGTGTGTTGAGAATTGAATTAAGCCTCAGGCAGCTTCCTGAGCAAGAATTAAGCCTCAGGCAGCTTTCTGAGCAAGAATTAAGCCTCAGGCAGCTTCCTGAGCAAGAGTTATGTCTCAGGCAGCTTCCTGAGCAAGTATTAAGTCCCAGGCAGCTTCCTGGGCATCGAGAAAAGTCCCAGGTAGCTTCCTGGGCATCGAGCAAAGTCCCAGGTAGCTTCCTGGGCATCGAGCAAAGTCCCAGGTAGCTTCCTGGGCATTGAGCAAAGTCCCAGGTAGCTTCCTGGGCATTGAGCAAAGTCCCAGATAGCTTCCTGGGCATCGAGCAAAGTCCCAGATAGCTTCCTGGGCATCGAGCAAAGTCCCAGGTAGCTTCCTGGGCATCGAGCAAAGTCCCAGGTAGCTTCCTGGGCATTGAGCAAAGTCCCAGGTAGCTTCCTGGGCATTGAGCAAAGTCCCAGGTAGCTTCCTGGGCACGAGAAAAGCCTCAGGTAGCTTCCTGAGCAACTGTGATTGAAAAGCCTCAGCTGACTGAGCACGACATTGTTGCCAAAAGCCTCAAGTTCCTTGAGCACGAGAATTAAAGTCCTGACAAAAGGCATCTAAAGTCCTGACAAAAGGCATCTAAAGTCCTGACAAAAGGCACCTTAAAGAGAAGCCTAATAAGCTCTCCCTCATGTGGAACCGCCTTTGGCACATGGGAAGAAGGGATAAAATCCTTAGCATTTACCTTCATAAGATGTCTAGCCTGACACATGGAGAAGAGGAATCTGTGTGGACTCCCAGAACGGCACACAGGTTCCTAGAATCGCCTCGAGGCACAAAAAGGAACCAACATGCCTCGAGGCATGTTGGGACCTAGAGAATAGGATTGGGAACCAAGCAGGTTACCTTTCCAAGAGAAAAAAGGAACCAACATGCCTCGAGGCATGTTGGGACCTAGAGATTAGGATTGGGAGCCAAGCAGGCAACCTTTCCAAGAGTTGACCCGAATTGAACAAGAAAAATTTTACTAACATTAACTGGTTTCTGTTTTATGTTCTTTGCTTTGCAGGATTAGTAGTCATCAACAGCTATTCACAAGGAACCTGGTCTAGTTATTCAGCAATGAAAAGTTAAGAAGTTATCAAGAAAGATTATGGTTTAGATTATGGTTCTGAAAACAGTACTCGAAGTATGAAGACAAGAGGTTCTAAGTTTACAAAGGTTTGAAAGTTCCAAGTAGAGCAAGCAGCTGAGGTTTCTAGGAAGCTATTTAGATGGCTCAAGAGGTTCTAGGGTTGTTTCATCCTACGAATAATGGAGATTCCTGGGGTTATAAGCAAGCTGCCAACGTATTCTATGAAAGTATTGGATGAAAGATCAGTTCATACGAGTCAGTTCGAAAGAAGAAAGAAGTATTGATTGAGCAATTAGAGAGTATTTATGATGAGTTTCGCAGTCTGATAATAATGATCTACGAGAAGGCGGCTTTAGAAAAGTTTCCAGGTTAGTTTTCAGCAGGATTCTTTGATTTTTGATTTGAGGACTTAATTTGAAATTTGCATACAGAAGCGTAGTGTATCCTGTTTCTTACGCCGAGTTAGCTCATGTAAGCTTGGATGCACGATGTGAAAATTATGCATTTTCTCAAAATGAGTAAATAAAGGTTGAACCTCTTGATTGGAAGCTGTTGAAGTGCCACTCGCTTTTCGAGACTTCTAGATATACAAAAGACATGTGAAGACATTGAAGACAAAGATCACCTAAGAAGATACAAGAGTAAGCAGAAGTATGATAATATCCCGAAACCTCAGAAGTGTTCTTGGAGAGATTTTGCAAAGTCATTAGAAGAATGTACAGAGAATGACTAGTAGTTGAAGAAGTGAAGATTTGTCAGAAGAAAGAGTTTCGAAGAAGAAGAAGAGAACATGTTCCTCACCAAGAAAGAAGCTGATCGATACTATGTTTACTAAAACATTATGTGTCCTGTTTCTTACGCCGAGTTAGCTCATGTAAGCTTGGATACGTGTTGTTGAAGTAATACATTTTAAGAGAAGTGATAAAGCATTGAACCCCATATCAGAAAGTTGAATAGGTTCCTTTCGTATTGCATGACTTCAAGGAACCGGGGGGTACTTGTTGTGCCCAAAATCTCCATGGGATAGATTTAGGACCATTAAGCTAAAGGGTTCGATCCATACGAGCCAGAAGATAGATCCAGTACGAGTTGTGATGGTCAGATAGAAGAAATGACTAAGGAAGTATGAATATCAGGAGGTTCCCAAAGGTCAGGAAGCTGAGCTGAGCACTAGAAGACCAGGTTCCTCCCTGCAGAAGAGTTCAAGACAGCCTAGCAGCAGTAGTGAAGACAGCAAGAGCATATGGGAACCACAAAGAGGCTCCCCAAACTAATATATTTGTTATTTGTGCAGGTACAAGTACCTATAATGAGGTCCCTAAGCAATATGTCCCGAAATAAGGAGGTTCCTGAGAAACAGGTTCCTAGACAGAGGTTCCTGAGAACCAGGTTCCGAAATACAGGTTCCTGAGCACCAGGTTCCTGAGACATAGGTTCCTGAGCACCAGGTTCCTGAGCGTAGCCAGTCAGAAAGAGACCGAATTATTATTGGAGTGTAATTCTAGGGCGCAGTTGATCCTAGAATGCCTCTAATAGACATGAGAATTATAGTAGGGTACGAACTCGAGTTCTACTCTACTTAGCCAACTAGTTCGTGAAAGGCTCTAAAGGAACCTGAGTCCTACACGAATTAGACAACCGAATACAGCTGGTCAAGCAGAATCAGCTTCGCATTAGAACTACGTGAGCTTGATCCCTATATATACAAGGGTACGTAGGCACCTTGAGAGAACGGACACAGATCTCGCTAATGGAACCTGCGATGATTCTCGTAACCTCTCAAGCTCAGCTCACCCCCACCATCAAATCACACCCAAATCACCATAAACAGCCAATTACATGTGTTACACTTGTAAATTCCAGTGGGCCTCCGAAAATCACGTTGATTACGAAAATCCTCCATCAACAGTAACTATAATTTAATTTATGTTATTTTACTAAATTAAATTGCTCGTTGTGTCTTTAGATAGTAAGTAATTAATGTTACCCGTGATATTTCTAGAAAAACAGAATTTTAATTATGAAATATTTCTAGAAAAAAGGAATTTTTATTATGAAATATGGAAAAGATGATATTGAAAAAAAACAGATTTTAGTTAGTGAAAATAGAAAAGTTAATGTGAAAATAAAAAAGGTAACAAGTTTTAGGTGAAAAATGTAATTGATTAGTTTATAGTAATTACAATTTAATTTATGTTATTTTACTAAATTAAATTGCTCGTAATGTCTATAGATAGTGAGAAATTAATATTGTCCGTAATAATTCTAGAAAAAAGGAATTTTAATTATGAAATATGGAAAAGATGATACGTTTTAGCTCAAAAGGGTAATCGGTAATTATTAGTATTATAATATTATTGTTTTATTTTATTAAATAGAACCACCGGTGATATATTGGGAAAAAAGATATTTTAGTTATAGAATATGTTTTGGCTGAAAAAGGTAATTGACTAGTTAAAAGTAATTATAATATAATTATGTTATTTTATTAAACAAAATTGCTCGTAGTGTTTATAAGAAAGTAAAAAATTTAGTTACATACAATATAAAAGATATTGTGTTTTACCTAAAAAGGGAAATTAATTAGTTAGTGCAAAATAAAAAAGGTAATATGTTTAATCTGAAAAAAGAAATTAATTAGTTAATAGGATGAATTTTATCTGTAATTAAGTAAGGGTAAATAAGTAAAATCAACAGGTATCGTACCAACCAACCAAACTTTTAATGTTTTATAATTTAATTTATGTTATTTTAGTAAATTAAATTGCTCGTAATGTCTATAGATGGTGAAAAATTAATGTTACCCGTGATATTTCTATAAAAAAAAAAGGAATTTTAATTATGAAATATGGAAAAGATGATACATTTTAGCTAAAAAGGGTAATCGGTAATTATTAGTATTATAATATTATTATTTTATTTTATTAAATAGAACCACCGGTGATATAATTGGAAAAAAGATATTTTAGTTATAGAATAGGGAAAAGGTAATATGTTTTGGCTGAAAAAGGTAATTGACTAGTTAAAAGTAAGGGCTTTTTTCATAAATAAATAGGAAAAAGTAAATTTTTGCAAATTTACTATATTTAAGAATAGCTATTTGCAATATTACCAACCTAAGTTTCAAAATTGCAAAAATACTAGGTCTCCCCTCCTCCCTCACTTTCTCTCTCCTCCTGTCCAGGAAAGTCAGCCGACTTGTGTCCTTTTTTTTTTTTTTTTTTTAAGATGGGTGCTATTTTGGGTTGGATGGCCCCGCAGGGGAAATATTCAACTTAATGCAACCACATTCAACTAAATGCAACTAAATTTCTGATTTCAAGTTCCTTTTTTCAATTGTCATTTTCGACCTCTTTTTTGAACTCTAATATATATATATATATATATATATATATATATATATATTAGAGTTCAAAAAAGTGGTCGAAAATGACAATTGAAAAAAGGAACTTGAAATCAGCAACTGAATGCAACCACATTCAACCACATCAACTGCAACAGACTTCAAAACCATTTTTTTTTTTTAATGTGGGATGATTTTGGGTTGCATGGCCCCGCAGGGGCATATTCAACTTAATGCAACCACATTCAACTAAATGCAACTAAATTTCTGATTTCAAGTTTCATTTTTCAGTTGTCATTTTCGACCTCTTTTTTGAACTCTAATATATATATATATATTTTTTGGCTGAAAAAGGTAATTGACTAGTTAAAAGTAATTATAATATAATTATGTTATTTTATTAAACAAAATTGCTCGTAGTGTTTATAAGAAAGTAAAAAATTTAGTTACATACAATATAAAAGATATTGTGTTTTACCTAAAAAGGGAAATTAATTAGTGAGTGCAAAATAAAAAAAGGTAATATGTTTAATCTGAAAAAAGAAATTAATTAGTTAATAGGATGAATTTTATCTGTAATTAAGTAAGGGTAAATAAGTAAAATCAACAGGTATCGTACCAACCAACCAAACTTTTAATGTTTTATAATTTAATTTATGTTATTTTAGTAAATTAAATTGCTAATGTCTATAGATGGTGAGAAATTAATGTTACCCGTGATATTTCTAGAAAAAAAAGGAATTTTAATTATGAAATATGGAAAAGATGATACATTTTAGCTAAAAAGGGTAATCGGTAATTATTAGTATTATAATATTATTATTTTATTTTATTAAATAGAACCACCGGTGATATAATTGGAAAAAAGATATTTTAGTTACAGAATAGGGAAAATGTAACTTGTTTTGGCTGAAAAATGTAATTGATTAGTTAATAGTAACTATAATATAATTATGTTATTTAATTAAACAAAATTGCTCGTATGTGTTTATAAGAAAGGAGAAATTTTAGTTAAATACAATATAAAAGATATTGTGTTTTACCTAAAAAGTGAAATTAATTAGTTAGTGCAAAATAAGAAAGGTAATATGTTTAATCTGAAAAAAGAAATTAATTAGTTAGTAGGATGGATTTTATCTGTAATTAAGTAAGGGTAAATAAGTAAAATCAACAGGTACCGTACCGACCAACCAAACTTTTAATGTTTCGGCTTTTATATAATAATAACTAGCTTAAAACCCGTGCGATGCACGAAATTTTTTTAATATTATAAAAAAAAATTATTAACTTTTTTTAAATATGAATTTTGGAGGCTTAAATATTTAAATGAGATGATGATCATAATTGTATAAATGTTATCCATGATATTTCTTTAAAAGGAATTTTTTTAGTTAAAAAATATAGAAAATGCGATAGGTTTTAGTTGAAAAGTTAATAAGTTATTTATTAGTAATTATAAAATTATTATTTTGTTTTATTAAATAGAATGCCCATGATATAATTGGAAAAAGAGAGGATTTAGTTAGAGAAAAATAAAAAAGGTAATATATTTTAGGTGAAAAGGGTAATTGATTAATTTATAGTAATTATAATTTAATTATGTTATTTTACAAAATAAAATTGCTCGTAATGTTTTTAGAAAAGGAGAAATTAATGTTGCTCGTGATATTTCTAAAGAGGAATTTTAGTTAGATGATATAGGAAAAAGATGACACGTTTTAGCTAAAAAGGATAATCGTTGTTGATGAGTGGATTTCGTAATCAACTTATGTGAGGTTTATGGGTAGTTGTATAGGCTAGCGATCAACTGTTCTTATGCAAAAGGTTTGGGTTGTGTTTGTGGGGGTTGAGCTGAGCTCGAGGGTATCTCCAATAATCTCAGGTGCTTTTAGAGAAAATTAGAGAACTTAATGTGTCGTACCCTGAGGTGCCTACGTACCCTTGTATTTATAGGGATCAAGCTCACGTAGTTCTAGTATGATTCTGTCTCTTACTGGAATAGCTGCATTCGGTCATCTAATTCGTGTCGGACTCAGGTTCCTTTAGAGCCTTTCACGAACTAGTTTGGCTAAGTGGAGTAGAACTCGAGTTCGTACCCCACTTATGATTCTCTCATTGGTTAGAGTTATTCTAGGATCATCTGCGCCCTAGAATCATACTCAGATACCAATTCGTTTATCTGTTCTAGATGGCTTCTAGAACTTTCTGTTGGCAAGTCGTAGGAACCTGGTGCTCAGGAACCTACATTTCAGGAGCCTGTTTCTCAGGGACCTCCTTATTTCGGGACATATCACTTAGGGACCTCCCTTTTGGTGTCAATACCTGCACAAATAACAAACTAGTTAGACTGGATAACTCTTCACATGTTTTCATCATCTCTATGTCTGTTACTATGCTAATTCGAACTCCTCGGCTGGGAGGAACCTGGTCTTCGAGTGTTCAGCTCAGCTTCCTGTCCATTGGGAACCTCCTGATATTCGTACTTCTTTAGTCATTTCTTCTATTTGATCTTCCTGGCTCGTATTGGATCAATCTTTTAACTTGTATGGATCGAACCCTATAGCTTAATGGGCCTAAATCTAGCCCATGGAGATTTTGGGCACAACAAGTACCCCCCGGTTCCTTGAAATCATGTAATGTGAAAGGAACCTATTCTAATTCTTCGATCAAAGGTTTAATGTTAACCCATCCTGGTAACTATATCTTGCTTCAGCATTGTATATCCAAGCCTATATGAGCTAACTCGGTATAGGAAACAGGACATAAAATATTTTCAGCTTGATATAATCTTGAGTAAGCTTCCTTTGTATTAAGGAACCTGTTATCTTGCTATTTTCTTCTTTCTTACTCCAGCTCTCGAAATTTACTTTATACTTGCATTCAACTTCTCAAGGAATCCAACTTGTCACTTAACTTCGTGCCTCTTTAAATTTAATAAGTTAAAAGAGGATAATGGTTGGTTGTAGAAGATAATTCAAAATTTGAATTAAACTTATCACTTACCAAAGCTGTAGTTAATGTGTGAGTTCCCAAGGTTCACACGCTTCTCACGCGTGTACCTCTTCGTTTTTACCGCTCCAGTAATGTGCTGCCACGTGTACAGAGCTGTTTTGATTATATAAACACATGAATGACTTCATCTTCATTTTTACCTTTACCAAATATTTTCTAAAACCCCTGGAGAGAAAGAATAGGAGGAGTCCGACGGTCATCTGCTTAATCCAAACCTTCTATCGCCGTTTTCTTCAATCCAAGGTATGATTCTGAATCCTTTCTTTCTGTTTTCTCATAATCTCGATTGCATTTTTAACTATCTGATTACTTCGATCTTGCATGCTGTCTTTTATCTGATAAGTGTTTGTATATGATTTTCATATGTCACACACACAACTATCCATAATACTTTCTCCACTGGTAGTTCCATCACCGATTTGTGGTTCCATCACTATGATTTTACTGAAAGCTTTTGACCGTTTGTTTGTCTTCTATCTTAATTTGTTTCGTATTCATGTCATATTTCATACTTATCTCTGTGAATGTACACCCTCCAAATAACTCTTAAAAAGAAACTTACTTGACATAATCAAAGTAGTTCAATCGTCTTTAGATCACAGGTCTCCCTTTAAGAATTCCAAAATCTGACCTTTCTTCGTCTGTTTCTTGCAGATGTCTTCTGATTCAACACATTCTGACCACCTCTCTTCCGTAAAACCTGTTTTTGTCGCATCTGTAGGTAATAGAACTAGGTCTAGGGTCTTGATTCCTGACACTAGTGATCCTCAAGATATTCTGATGAAACCTCCAAATGCTATTGATACCTTAAAGCCTTTAAGCTTAATTGATTTAGGAGATGACTGGTCTGATAATGAAGAGGTATCAAAACCTGAATTTGAACCTGAGCCCTTCCTAGAACCTGACTTTCAAAGTGAGATATCTGTAGAAAGAGAACCATTCAAACAAGAGATTGTCCCTTTTTGTGAAAAATCTGATTCTATCATGACCTCAGTTAAACTGGAAAGACTATTCGAGGAATGTCACCGCCCTGTCTGTAAGATAACAGTCCCAGAACCTGGTGAGAGAGCTCACAGGTTTGATTTGAAAATCCCAAAACAAGGTATCCCCCATGCTGTCATATCTGCCGCTTTCCTGAGGGTAGGTGTTTCCATGCCTCTTCATCCTTTCCTACGAGAGGTTCTTGACTTTTATCAATTAGCACCAATGCAACTCACCCCTAATTCTTATCGGTTAGCCATCAGCACTTTTATACTATATTCCAGCAAGTTTACAGTTCCTTTGACAGCCCCTGAATTGGGCTATTTCTTCAGACTGAAAGACACTGGAAGAAATTCTGGTTGTTTTTACCTTTCAGCCTGGCCTTGTCACCAGGGTCAGTGCATAAAAAATGTTAAGCAAAACTTTGAACAATGGTCGGAACAGTTTCTTTATTGCTATGACTGCCCCTACGTTAGGTACGAGTTTAATTGTCGTCCCAATATCCCTAAGCAAACCGTTCTTACGGGAGTCTGCTTGGAAAGAGCAACTGAGATTTTG
This sequence comes from Kitagawia praeruptora, assembly GCA_037693485.1. Taxonomy (NCBI): domain Eukaryota; kingdom Viridiplantae; phylum Streptophyta; class Magnoliopsida; order Apiales; family Apiaceae; genus Kitagawia; species Kitagawia praeruptora. Next base: position 77,258,725 of record CM075350.1, read on the forward strand.
AAACTATCAGCCTCCACTAGAGATTGTCTGGTCTTGATGACCCCTGATAACTTGATGACTTTAGGCTTTATTCCTTCAACTTCTGGTAGGAGTTTCTTTATATTTGTGCAATTTCATTTGCTCACTTCATATATATACCTCTAACCTTAACCTTCTGATTTATGCAGGTATGGCTCCAAAAGTTCCTTCATTTATAAAGAGATCTAAAAACGTGGAAGAAATTTTCAAGGTTGAAGACAGTGTAAAGGAGGTTCCGCTTGATGCAACTCCAATTAACCAAGTTCCAACCCCAGTATCCGTCCAGACTCAACCATCGGGTTCCTCGAAACGCAAATTGGCTCAGACCACACTTGACTTATCAGGGAGCTCTCAGACTAGATCCATGAGGAAGAACAAAGCTGTGAAGACTGAACCTACCGCTGCTCAGAACCAGTTTAAAGACTTGATTGACACCCATGTTCCTGCTGAGACTATTACTGGCTGGTCGAAAATGGACTCTACCGAAGCTTTGGAAGCTATGAGGTTCTCTGCGGCCCAGAACGCCTTTTTTACTCTTAGGTTCTGTGATGACTTTGCCTTGAAGATCCAATATGACCTCAGGTTACAAGGGGAAATCTCGAAGCTCAAAGAGGAGCTGGTTGCTAAAGAGGAGAGTGTGAATGTTGCCACTGCTGCGGTAAGGAGGGCTAAAGCTGTTGAAACCTCGTTGAAGAATAGCAAAGATGAACTTCAAGAACAGGTCAAGATCCTTAGGGACGAGAAACTGTCGATGTTGGAAAAAACCAATGAACTGGAAGCCCAAGTGGATGCCTTGAATGCTGCTGCTGAAGTTGTGAAGTCATCCATACTTATCAAGGAGAAGGCCAGATATGATGAAGGCTATGATGAAGGTATTAATGACTACATCCGTTCCACATGGGAGAAGATGCCCAATATAGACTGGTCCCTCCTGGGTGAAGATGTGGTAGGGATGATTAAAGATTTTGAAGAGAAAGCTGCTGCTGCAACTTCTGTACCTCCCGTGAAAACGGTTGAGAGGTCTCCAGGTGCCAACCTTGAGACTGCAGAGGTTCCTGCTCCTGACGTTGTTCAGCCTATCCTTCCAACTCCTCCTATTGCTGCCAAGGGTTCCAATGAAGTTCCTCCTTCGTAATTTCAACAAGATTCTTAAAAAACTTTTGATAACTTTCGATGAGGTCGCGGGCTCCTCGTAACGCCTTGCAATATGTAACTTTAAATTTGATTTCCATGGCCTTCGTGCCATTAACTCTTATGTTGGTTTTCTGGGTCTCTGTACCCATAACTCTCTTTATGATATTTGCTTTTGCTGCATACTTTTCTTCAAAACTTTATGAAATACTTCATTGTTTTGCACTAGAGAATAATTCAGCTTCCTTATTCATATGATCAAGCTTACGTGGGCTAACCCATTGTAAGAAACAGAACACATGCATATTTCTACTTGTTTATTCTCAAAATAAATGCAACAAACTACAGCTGAATTATAAAACCTGGAACCTTTGTGTTTATACTTTGTACCGATAATCTAAACCGTAGCCTTCTTTAATAACTTCTTCTTCATCAATACCAGGTTCCTCGTGTATTAATCCTGCAAAATAAACATAAAACAGAAAACAGTTAACGTTAGTAAAATCTTTCTCTTGTTTAATTCGGGTCATCTCTTGGAAAGGTTGCCTGCTTGGCTCCCAATCCTAATCTCTAGGTCCCAACATGCCTCGAGGCCTGTTGGTTCCTTTTTCCTCTTGGAAAGGTAACCTGCTTGGTTCCCAATCCTATTCTCTAGGTCCCAACATGCCTCGAGGCCTGTTGGTTCCTTTTTCCTCTTGGAAAGGTAACTTGCTTGGTTCCCAATCCTATTCTCTAGGTCCCAACATGCCTCGAGGCATGTTGGTTCCTTTTTGTGCCTCGAGGCGATTCTAGGAACCTGTGTGCCGTTCTGGGAGTCCACACAGATTCCTCTTCTCCATGTGTCAGGCTAGACATCTTATGAAGGTAAATGCTAAGGATTTTACCCCTTCTTCCCATGTGCCAAAGGCGGTTCCACATGAGGGAGAGCTTATTAGGCTTCTCTTTAAGGTGCCTTTTGTCAGGACTTTAGATGCCTTTTGTCAGGACTTTAATTCTCGTGCTCAAGGAACTTGAGGCTTTTGGCAACAACGTCGTGCTCAGTCAACTGAGGCTTTTCAATCACATTTGCTCAGGAAGCTTCCTGAGGCTTTTCTCGTGCCCAGGAAGCTACCTGGGATTTTTTGTCGATGTCCAGGAAGCTACCTGGGACTTTGCTCGATGCCTAGGAAGCTACCTAGGACTTTTCTCGATGCCCAGGAAGCTACCTGGGACTTTTCTCGATGCCCAGGAAGCTACCTGGGACTTTTCTCGATGCCCAGGAAGCTACCTGGGACTTTGCTCAATGCCCAGGAAGCTACCTGGGACTTTAATGCAATCTGTCTGCAAGCTAATTCTGATCAATCAATCGTAGTCTGCACATTCTGTCAATTCATATTCATACTTCACACATACTGTCAATGCTACAGGAACCTGTCAGCTTAGGTAACCTGCAAAATGCAACATAATGCTACAGGAACCTGTTAATCTAGGTAACCTGTTTCAAAAATTTCAAATTGGCATATGAAATATCAAATCATAGCATGTGCAATACTGTCTAAGTAGGAATACTACCCCCCAGTTCTTTTGGGTAATGATTATTACGTAAAAGAACTATTAAGGAGCTATAGCTGCAAACAATGCACTCAAAATATTCAACGTAGAGCTATACATCGCTCAATACTTGAAAAAAAATTGTCTTGCAAGTAGGGAGGTTCACATCAAATACCCCCCGAGTACATGCATAATTAAATACTGAAATCAAAATGCTGGTCAGCTATAACTAATAAGCTGCCTTTATTCTTGGGCTGAAAGAGCCTTACTTTTCCTAAGAAAAAACACATAAAAGAGTTACTGATAATACTTCTTGAGATGTTCTGCATTCCAAGCTCTCGGAATGAGGTTCCCATCCATATCCATCAAGTGGTAGGTTCCTTCCCAAATGGCTGACTTTATCTGGTAAGGTCCTTCCCAATTTGCTCCAAAAGCTCCATGTGCCAGAACCCTGGTATTTGGCATGACTTTTCTCAGCACTAGGTCTCCAACTTTAAAAGGTCTTGCCTTCACCTTCTTGTCGTAATACCTTCGAACTCTCTGTTGATATGCTGCTAACTTCACTTGTGAATCTGCTCTCAACTCTTCGACCATGTCCAAATACAGTCTATGATTGACCTCATTGCTCTCGGGATCAAAATACTTTCTTCTCAAGGAACCTGTTCCAACTTCCACAGGTACCATAGCTTCACAACCATAAGTGAGGGTAAAAGGAGACTCACCAGTTGTAGTTCTAGGCGTGGTGTTATACGACCACAAGACTCCAGGAAGCTCCTCTGGCCAGCTTCCCTTCTTATCTTCAAGCCTTGTCTTCAAAGTGTGCTTGATAATCTTATTCACTGCTTCAGTCTGTCCATTACTCTGCGGATAATACACTGCTGAAAATGCTTTTTGGATTCCAAACTGCTCACACAATCCTCTAAGCTCTCTACTATCGAACTGCTTCCCATTGTCAGAAATCAGCTTCTGTGGAATGCCAAACCTGCATACAATAGCTCGAAACACAAATTCAGTCAATTTCGACGCTGTAATCTTAGCAAGTGGTTCTGCTTCCGCCCACTTTGTAAAGTAATCGACTGCGACCACTGCGTATTTCACTCCTCCTTTTCCTTTCGGGAGCTCACCAATGAGGTCTATTCCCCAAACAGCGAATGGCCAAGGGCTAACAATCGGCTTAATAGGGGCTACCGGACGACTATCAAAATTTGCAAACCTCTGACAATTACTGCATGCCTGCACAAACTTCGTAGCATCTGCTTTGATGGTTGGCCAATAATATCCTTGTCGAAGGACTTTCATGGCTAAAGAATTACCCCCCGAGTGATTTCCACATACTCCTTCATGAATTTCCTCGAGGATATACTTGCATTGTTCTCCAGCTACACACTTGAGCAAAGGCTGATTGAATCCTCGCTTATACAGAACTCCATCATAAATTACATACCTGGCTGCTCGATACCTCAGCTTCCTGATATCACTTTGATTGGGAGGTAGCTCCCCTTTGTCCAGGTAACGATATATTGGGGTCATCCAGGAATCTTCAACTGGAAACTCAATGTCCATTACCTCTTCCTTGAAAACACTTGGTTGTTCCTGGATTTGAAGTGGAATTACCCCCAATAGCGTGGACTCTCTTTGTGACCCTAGCTTGGCCAATGCATCCGCTTTGGTATTCTTTCCTCGAGGTACCTGATCCAGCTTCACCTCTTTGAACCTTGCGATCAACTCCTGGGAGTATCTCAAATATAAGTCTGTTCTCGGTCCTCTCGCCTGAAAACCACCACGAATCTGCCAAACTACTAACATCGAATCACTAAACACCCTGATATTCTCTACTTTCATCTCCAAAGCCAACTTGAGGCCTGCAATCAATGCCTCATATTCTGCATCATTGTTCGTGGCTTTAAAAGCAAAATGAATTGAGCTATAGAGTTGATGCCCTTCTGGACTAACTAATTCTATGCCTGCACCTGCTCCACCACTGTTAGCAGCTCCATCTACATACAGTGTCCACCAAGGTGCACAGTTATCATTGTCTGCCTGTTTTTCTACCACCTCTTTTGGCCCCTCTTGGCCAGTAACCTCTACATGAGGTGGAAACTCGATTAGGAAATCTGCTAAGGCTTGAGCTTTGATTGCTGTCTTTGGCTTATATTCTATGTCGAACTGTCCTAGCTCCACAGCCCACTTTAACATTCTTCCAGAGGTTTCTGGCCTATGCATCACTTGCTTAAGTGGATATGAGGTTCTTACTTCAATCTTGTGAGCTTGGAAATAAGGTCGCAGCTTCCTGGAAGCCAGAATCAATGCGAAAACCAATTTCTCCATTCCTGTGTACCTCGTTTCTGCATCAAGTAATCTTTTACTAACATAGTAAACTGGGCTCTGCTGTCCATTCTCTTCTCGAACAAGAACTGCACTAATGGAATACTCTGAAACAGCCAAATAAAGTATCAATGTTTCTCCATCCACAGGTTTGGCTAATAGTGGGGGGCTCCCCAAATGCTCCTTTAGCTTTCCAAACGCTATCTCACATTCTGCGGTCCACTCAAAGTTGTTTCCTTTCTTTATAGCTTTAAAAAACTCCTGACACTTATCAGTGGACCTCGAAATGAATCTATTCAAAGCTGCAACTCTTCCTGTAAGAGATTGAACCTCTCTCACAGTTCTCGGAGACCTCATATCAATCAAAGCTTTAATCTTGGCTGGGTTGGCTTCGATACCTCTGTGGTTTACCATGAAACCCAGAAACTTTCCTGATTCTACCCCAAACACACATTTTTGAGGGTTCAGCTTCATTCTGTACTTCCGCAAGATTCCAAACATTTCTTCTAAGTGCTTTACATGGTCAACAGCTTCCTTAGACTTAACTAACATATCATCCACATATACCTCCATAGTATGGCCAATTTGATCTTTAAACATCATATTCACTAACCGTTGATATGTAGCTCCAGCATTAATCAACCCAAATGGCATGCATACATAGCAATAAAGACCTCTGTCCGTAATAAAAGAAGTATGCTCTTGGTCAGGTTCATACATAGGGATTTGATTGTAACCTGAATAGGCATCCATGAAGCTAAGGAGGGCATGTCCAGCTGTTGCATCCACTAACTGATCAATCCGTGGCAGTGGGAAGCTGTCCTTCGGGCATGCTTTGTTGAGATCTGTGAAGTCTACACAAGTTCTCCATTTCCCATTAGGTTTCTTTACCAAAACAGGGTTTGCCAACCATACTGGGTAGAAAGATTCTTTAACTAATCCTGCATCCAATAACCTGTCAACCTCTTCTTTCAATGCCTGAGCTCTTTCTCCACTAACTGGTCTTCGCTTCTGTCTCACTCCTTTCTTTTCTGGATCAATATTTAACTTATGACACATGACTCTTGGATCTATCCCTTCCATATCTGCATGACACCAGGCAAACACATCCAGGTTCTTGCCCAAAAAAGTAATGAGAGATTCCTTTAAGGCTGGATCGAGTTGAGCTCCAATCTTCAACACCTTTATACCATCTTTGTCATTGATCTTTACATCCAGAGTTTCACCAGCTGGTCCAGCCTTTACCATGGTTTCTGGCATTCGAGGATCTAAGTCTACCTCCATCTCTGCGGTTGAGTCCTCTTGAGGTTCCTGGACGGTAGACGGTTCCTGCACTTCGTGCATGACATTCCTTCTCTTTGATGCTGGCTGACTGTCTTCATTGCATCCCTTATGTTTCAGTTTTCGGGATTTTTCTTCATCCAACCCTTCTACCATACACACATCACCCTCCTTATCCGTAGGGGGTGCACCTTCTATCAGTAAATAGGGGGTATCTGGTCCCCGAAAAACGGGAATCTTAGCATGAGGTTCCTCTTCTATGATCTCTTCAATTCTTATAGCTCTACAGGATGCTGACACAAAACCTTCCAAAGGCGAACTGCGCAGGTCGACCGTTATCTTGTCTGGGTTCTTTCCTGGAAAACTATCAGGAACCTCGTCCATAGGTTCAGGTAATTTAGCAGCTCTAGCAGCATGTTGCAAAGCTTTGGTGTAACACTCTCTAGACTCATACTGACATCCTCGGACTATGCCAACTCCATTTGGCGTCGGGAACTTCATAGTGAGGTGGTAAATGGAGGTTATTACCCTCATCTCCTTCAAAATAGGTCTTCCCAAAATAGCATTGTAATTCATATTCTCTTCTATAACAATGAATTCTGCCAACTGTGTAATGCAACATGGTTTATCACCTAAGGTTACTGGCAAACGAATCTTACCTTTGATAGGAACCTGATTATTGGTGAATCCGTACAAGGTATCGTTTGTTGGAGTTAAGTCTTTATCCAGAAAATGCATCTTCTTGAAAGCTGAGTAAGATAACAAGTTTACAGAACTTCCATTATCAACTAGCACTCGATGAACCTCATAAGATCCAATTCCTGCCTCAACAACCAAAGCGTCAGTATGGGGATGATGTACCCAGGAAGCATCTTCTTCAGTAAAAGTAATATCTGCATCCTCTCCTTCAAACAGCTTTGGGGACCTCTGGGACAGATTGTAAATACTGGTTAAAGGACGTTCTTTAGCCTCACGAGTGTACCTCTCCATGGCATTCCTGCTGCTTCCTCCAATATGGGGACCTCCTATAATTGTGCGTATGCACCCAGCCTTAGGTGGTCCCTCCATCACGACAGGTTCCTGTGTCTGTGTCTTCTGAGTCTTCTCATCTCTATACTTTTTTCCTTCCTGAGCCACCCATTCACTCAATTGCCCTTGTCTGATTAGAGTTTCAATTAGATCTCTGAGGTGACGACAATCTGCAGTATTATGCCCATTATTATCATGGAAGTCACAATAGGGGCGCTCATTCTTATTCCCTGGGGGACCGGTTCTGAAAGGCTTCTTAAACCATGAGGACTTCTCATTCACTGCGTAAATATGATCAATCGGAGCTACCAAAGGGGTGAAAGTTTCATAGACGGGTCTCTCTGATCTATTGTTATTATAGGAAGCTGGTGGCGGTACCTGACTCATGACAGGTTTAGTAGGATTCACAGCTTCAGGCTTCACCTGGGATGTGCGACTAACCACCTTTTTATTGTCACGACCATTGGGGCTTCTTTGTCTCGACCTCTTGCTTCCACTTTGCCTTACAAAATCTGGATCCTTCCTTAACTCAGCTAGAGACTCCTCCACCAATCGAAAGGGTTCTGCCTGGGCATAAAAATCGGCCAATGTCTCTGGTTCTTATAATATTATTATATAATTTTATTAAATAGACCCGTCCATGATATAATTGGAAAAAGATACTCCCTCCGTCCCGACCAATTCTTTACATTTGGTTTGGGCATGGAGACCAAGGATAGTGGGTGTAATATTGTTAAAATAAATGAAGTAGTGGGTGTAATAGTGATTTTATTGTTAAAATAAGTGAAGTAGTGGGTGTAATAGTGTAAAGTGTTGAAAAAGTAGAGTGAAGTAGTGGATGTAATAATGTATTTTATTGTTAAAAGTTACTATTTTTAGTAATGTAAAGAATTGGTGGGACGGCCCAAAAAGGAAATTGTAAAGAAATGGGAGGGATAGAGGGAGTAAATTTTAGTTTGAAAAAATAGAAAAAGATAACGTGAAAATTAAAAGGTGACATACTTTAGGTAAAAATGGCAATTGATTAGTTTATAGTAATTATAATTTAATTGTTATTTTACTAAATAAAATTGCTGGTAATATTTTTAGAAAAAAATGAGAAATTAATGTTACCCATGATATTTTTTAAAAAAGGAATTTAATTAGAAAATATAAAAGGGTTATTTACAAAAATAAATATGTTTTTAACTTTCTTTTACGTTTTTACTATCATTAACTTCCTCTTTCAATTCTTTATTTTTACTTTTACAAAAATACTACCACCTTTGTTTTTATGAAATCAATTTTTCAAAAATACCACCTTTCCTAATATAACCTCATATGCAACCATATATTCAACCTTATATATATATATATATATATATATATATATACATATATATATACATATATATACATATTAGATTCCAAAAAAGTGGTCAAAAATGCATATTTTCGAAAACTGGAAAAATTGGAAACTATAAGTTGCAACTTCCAGTTTTCAGTTGCAACCTCATTTGTAACTTCAGGGCGGCGCTAGCCGTGTGCCTTTGCAACCTCATTTGTAACCTAGGGCGGCGCCAGCCGTGTGCCTTTCAACTGAGGTTGCAAAGGTTGCAACGGAGGTTGCAAAGGTTGCAAAGGAGGTTGCAAAGGTTGCAAAAGAGGTTGCAAAGGTTGCAAAAGAGGTTGCAAAGGAGGTTGCAAAGGCCGCCGCCCTGAAGTTACAAATGAGGTTGCAAAGGCACACGGCTGGCGCCGTCCTGAAGTTACAAATGAGGTTGCAAAGGTTGCAAAAAAAGTTGCAAAGGTTGCAAAAGAGGTTGCAAAGGAGGTTGCAAAGGCACACGGCTGGCGCCGCCCTGAAGTTACAAATGAGGTTGCAAAGGAGGTTGCAAAGGTTGCAAAAGAGGTTGCAAAGGAGGTTGCAAAGGCACACGGAGGTTGCAAAGGCACACGGCTGGCGCTGCCCTGAAGTTACAAAGGAGGTTGCAAATGAGGTTGCAAAGGTTGCAACTGAAAACTGGAAGTTGCAACTTACAGTTTCCATTTTTTTCCAGTTTTCTAAAATATGCAGTTTTCAGTATTTTTGACCACTTTTTTGGAATCTAATATATATATATATATATATATATATATATATATATATATATATATATTCCAAAAAAGTGGTCGAAAATGACATCTGAATCCCGGAACTTGCAATCAGAAATTTGTAGCATCAAAGTTGCAAATGAGGTTGCAACTGAGGAAGGTAGTATTTTTGGAATTTTGAAAACAAAGTCGGTATTTTTAGAATTTTAGAAAGGTTGGTAGTATATATTTAAAAATCTAATAGTTGACATGGGTAGTTTTAAACTTATCCCAAAATAAAAAAGATGATACATTTTTAGCTGAAAAGGTAATCGGTTAATTAATAACATTATAATATTATGATTTTATTTTTATCAAATAGAATCGCCCGTGATATAATTTGAAAAAGAGAGGTTTTAGTTAGAGAAAATAAAAAAGGTAACTTGTTTTGGCTGAAAAAGGAAGGTTGAGTTTTCGTTGATTTTGGAGTTGGAAAGTAGCTTTGGAATAAAGGAAGGTTGAGTTTTCTAAGCTATCGTGTAGGGTTATGAGTCAAAGGAATGGAGACGGGAGCTAATGTAAAAGGAATGAGCAAAATAGGAGCAAGAACGAAGAAACGAGAGGAGAAAAATCATTCCGGCAGATTCCAACAGCGCTGGGTGCACCACAGGAGCGCTGCCTGCGCCACAGAACAGGAGGGAGCAGCGCTGGGGGTGCTGGTGGAGCGCTGGTAGTGCCTGTTGCGGAAAAAAAATCAGAATTTTCTTTCCTGTTTCGAATTTTAAATGTAATTTTGGTAGTTTCTTGCTGGAAAAGTCTTCTAGGGCTTATATAAACACATCTTATCAATGTAATTCACACCACATCTTAGATACATGTTATGCAAAATTTACGCAAGTGCACGTTGTCACAAGTAATATATGATTAAATCAAGTTCGTTCCCACAGAGATCTAGAATGGTGTTCAATTCAATTAATGTACCTATGCACCGATGTATGGTTTTTATCCACTGCTAAGAAAAATAACAAAATTGAGATTGATTATCTAAATTAACTAAGTGTAAATTATAAAACTAAGAATTAAACAATTAACGAGAATAAAAATCGAATTACTTATATGAAAATAAACATGGAATCCTAGTTTCATCATCTACTTCACTTAGAGTTGCAGCCTTTAATTAAAACATGCGATGGGGTTGATATCTGATCGGATAACACGAAACAAGTATACGCTACCTGTCAGCATACGCATACCAAACTAAACATACATCCACAAAAGAGATGGAAGATGAATAGACACCAATTATGCTTAGACCCTATATGTCTATAGAATTTGAAAACATAACGGTTGAAGAACAAGTTATCCATAAAGATCACACAGGGCAGTATAAGTATTTTCATCTCACACCACAAATCATATTGATAACAATTATGAACCTATGCTAGCATGGCAAGTTCTAAATCTCAAGATCCACTTTCACTTCACAAGAGATTAACAATTCAATTTAGATGTTAGCTACGCATCCAAAAGCATTAAGATTAACCATACGAGGATATCAATAATTCACCACACATAAATCTTTAAGGCATGCAAACTACTAAGCTACATAGATAAATCCACTAGGATCCCATGACAACGATTAGTTCATAACTAAACCTTTCGTCACCATGGGATTTGATGAAAACATGGTAAATAACAAGATATGAATAAAAGAAGTAATTATATTATTAAACAAGAGTTTGAGAAAACAAATCTATAATCCAAAGTAACACAAAGGATGAAGTAGATCTAGATCCGTTGCTTGTCACGAGCGTTGAACCCTTCTCTCCTTTTCTCCCTTGCAGATCTAAGCTGGTTACAATAATAAAACTATGATAATGTGTATATCTAATACAATGCTTAGATGTGTTTTTATAGGCTCTAGATTTCTTGCCCAGCAAGAATTTTATCTTCTATTACAATTAGAATTTAGTTAAGGTGCTAAAACCTGCCCGGAATATAATTAGAACTTGAAAAGGGCAAAACAGGAATTTCCCAGCCTTCTTTAACTAGAACAGGCGCGCGATTTTAATCAACATATTACTTGCACGTGCTTCCTATCCCAGGTTGTAGAAAATCTCTCAAGCTTCGCGTGGGCAGTAAGATCGCTGAAAACGGACTTACAGAACTCCAGATATGGCCAAAACATTGTAAGCTGCGCAGCCTTCCCAGAAAATCCGAATTTTAATCAATTAATTCCCAAAAAATTATAGAAGCATCCACCTTAATCAAAATTCTCGTAAACCTGCACAACTAAACAAAACACATCAAAACTACAAGAAACTTGAGTCCAAGACAATCAATTTAAGCCGATTTAGAATGCTCCAAGTGGATATAAATCCACTTATCACACCCCCAAACTTAAACCGATGCTTGTCCTCAAGCATAAACAATTACAACTAACTAACTAGTACCACTTCCGTAGGTGATCACGGTTGCATTTGGCATATGCAACAAGCCCTTTAAACCCCTAGGCAGCCCTAGTGGACGAGTAAGGTCTCGTGAGGGCCTATAGCGAATGTACCCACAAAATCCATTTAACCTAATGCAATGCAATGCATGAATGCAACTAATATGAAAATGCAATTAATATCCTACCATACCTTCAAATCCTCTCATGCCATATCAACTTAAGAATCAGAGTAAATACGCAATGTCTCGGTGTCGAAAGTGCAAGTATTCACATAGTCTACTCAATGACATGCATAAGTTCTCACAAGCCCATGTCAAGTGTAAGAATAAGTTAGTAAACATGCTAAGCCTACAAGAGCACATCTCTGAGACAACACTCGGGATCTCATACGCAAGAACAAGCGAACACTCACAATCCACTCACAAAAGAATATTCACTCAAGAACAAGGGTAAGTGTATCACTCAATTCCAACAAAATCATAAACATGCTTGACATTTGGTATCAATCTAACTTTTAACACAACATACATCAATGACGATAATCAACTGTATGTTTATTTGTCTTAGCGTTGTATGCTTGTTTAATAGTTTTTGATGATCAATTTGACATCAAGTTTTTGCAAAACAGTTACGCAAATAGGGTAAATTTGATTTAATCAAAAACTTGATATGTCAAATTATACCTAACCGCAAGCGCACGGTGTCTATTGCTAGTACAGATGGCAAGCGGGTCGAATCCACAAGGAGACAGGTTCTACTAATTCCTTTTCAGTTATCGCTAATTGTTTCAAGGGTCAGACGATTATTGGAGAATATTAATTAACTAATTAAACTAGATTAACACTAATTAAACAGATGATAAACAAATTATTTAAAACCTATGGCAATCAGGTCCACCATGCTTACACAATTGGCTCTTAAGCTAAAGCAATCAATGTGATCCTATAACTAGAGTTTGTTAATCTCTTTCAAGCATTAACACTCTCGAAACATTCAACACAATTAACCACTTTTAGTAATTCAATCAATCAGGTAATTAGAGTCAAGTTAATCTCTTTCAAGAATTAACGCTCTCAGAAATCCAATGATGCTTTCGCACTCAAATTCAATTCTGCTAATCGTATGTGTGCCTCTAGTAAGTAAATCTCTCGATCCATACCCCTATTTGCATATAATTAATCCATGATATCGGCCGATTACACAAATTAATGATTAAAACATATCAATCAGAATTAACCATAACCAATCAAACCACTATGAAAATCATGCCAATATTAGTGCAAACATGGCTTCCCTTTAAGCCCTAGAAATAACTACTTGCTAATAATTAAACAAGTAAAACAACTAGTAAAACAAGAAAACATAATTAAACTAATAAGAACAAAGAAAAGATTAAGAGAACAAAACCTTCAAACTTCAATGTTGTCACCCAAAAGAAGAGTCATGGTGTTTCTCTACATCTCCAACTAATAATAATACTAATCTACTCTAAACTATATTATCTAATCTAATATTACTTTCTTCTTCCTTCCTCTAAAACAATACCCTAGATGTGTTTATATAGGCTCTAAAAGTCTTGCCCAATAAAAGTATTTTAATACTCTAAATAAATTACAAGTAGGATTCCATAACTGAATAGGATTCCTTAATTAAAATTCGTCACTTCTTTTTCTCCTCTGTTTCTGGGCTCTTCCAGTTCGATTTTGCTTATTGGACCACCTCTGAATTAAAGATAATTCCACATGCTTCGCGTGGACAGTAAGATCGTCAAATTCTGACTTCTGGAACTCAAGATATGGCCAAAACAGTGCAGGCAGCCCGTATAGCCCAATATTACGAATTTTCTCCTATTTTATCTCCAAAATAGCTCTTTTTGCTCCAAATCCTTCCAAGTTATGAATTCTTTATTTCCTACAATAAAACAATAAAATCTATTAAATAAAAATCCAAATCAATGCAAAACACAATAAATATGAGAATAAAATCATCTAAAATATATATAAAAATATACTCTATCAAACATCCCCACACTAAGCATTTGCACGTCCTCGGGCAAATAAGTGAAATAAAAACTAAGTCCTAACAAACATCACTTTCGTAGATGACACGATTGCATTGAGCATATGCAACAAGCCGTTAAACCCCTAGGCAGCCCTAGTAGGACGAGTGTTGTCTCGTGAGGGTTTATAGTGAATATACCCACAAAATTCATCTAACCATGCAAAAGATCAATGCTAACACAACACCACACACACAAGTCCTCTCATGTCACATCAACTTAAGAATCAAAGCAAACATACGATGTCTTGGTGTCGAAAGTGCAAGTATTCACGTAGTCTACTCAACCAACATGCAGAAGGTCATAAAAATTCATGTCAAGTGTAAAAATCGTTGGTAATCATGCTAAGCCCACAAGAAATACATCTTTAAGTCTAAACCCGGGATCTCCTATGCCAAAACAAATTATAACTCACCTTTCACTCAAAAACAAATATTCACTCAAGAACAAGGTTAAGTGTATCACTCAATTCCAACAAAATCATAAACACAACTTGACACTCGCAATCAATCTCACTCTCAACACAACATACATCACTGATGACAATCAAAAGGTCTTTATTCAGGTTGTAGCATGGGCTAGGGACCAGGTATGTCAAGTAAAGCTAAAACAGGTTAAATGTCAAAAGCTAGTACCCAACAATAATCATTATTCAATTCCCTTTCTATTAAAACAAATACTTCCCCACACTTGGATTTTTATTATTTTCCAATAAACACCTTGTCTAGTCGAATCAAAGTAGGATCACAAAAGATAACAATGCTCTCATATTTATTTTTTTCTTTTTCTTTCTATTTTTTTTCTATTTTTTCTGAGAGCTAAGGAATAAGCACAATGATCCATAGATATTATTATGAATTTCGACTAGCAAGCATCAACCAAAATCAATATTCCCCAATGGTATGATCATCAATAACCCCCCCTTTTTTGAACACCTTATTACTCCCTTAAGCACGATACTAGCCTTTGACAATTTAGGTTCAAATTTAATGTAAGGCCAATAGAATAAAAAGGATAATGGCAAGTAATGTAGTGTGTCACCGAAAGAATAGGATTAGGCTCAAAGGGTTGACTAATTGATCATGTATAAATGGTTTTGAATTATGGGAAATACGAGGTTAAACTAAGTGCCTTTATCATCTCATCATCAAGTAATATCATGCATTTCAAGAAAGATCTCAAGTAAGTGCTAGCAATGTAAACAACATGTGGACACTCAAGCAAACGAAAAATCATGCAAAAGATATGCATATAGGCTCAAAACTCACTTGGTGTGACAAAACATAATCAATCCCAAGTAACAAGACTCTCTAACGCACCTACTTGTACTCAAAGCATGAAAACCAAGTTGTCTTGCACATATTCATGTCATTCTAATCACTTACAACATCCAATTAAGTCTACCAGTTTCAACTTGCTAGTGTAAGTGTGTGCACAAAAACAAAGCACGTCACTTCTCATACAAAAGCGTCAATAAACACAAGAATTCTACGCATGCATGGGTGTATCAAGCAAAATACAACAACTAATCAAATTGCATGGCTAGAATTATTTTTGGTATTTTTAATTTTTTAATTTTTTAATTTTTTTTTTTTACACAAGTAATACACTACGTTGAGAACACCTCCCCACACTTAAGCGGTTCATTGTCCCCAATGAACTAATGAACAAGATACAAAACTACAACTAAAAACAAAATAAAACTACACTAAAAAGAAAAGAAAGAAAACTCCCCTGGAATCAAGATGTCCTACTCAGCCTCGCTGTCGTCACCCTCGTCATCCTCATCAGATGAATCAGGCGGAGCCAAAAGAATCAATCCCCAACTCACAAGAAGCTCCACCAATAATTACCAAGCAATATCACACCACAAATAGCCCAAATTCCAAGAATAATACAAAATCCCAATTTACAAGAACACAAATTCGTAATAAAATTAAAATTAGAGAAAAAGATTTACCCATTACGAATCAAAGAGGTGAACTTGCAATTAATTCCTCTTTAGAATTGAATTTTTAGAGAAATATAAAAAAAAATAGAAGAGGAATTGGATTTGTATGTATAGGTGGGTATATATATTTGGGGGAATAATAATAATAATAAAAATAAAATAAATAAAATAAAAATAAATAAAATAAAAATAAGAATAAATAAAATAAATAAAATAAAATATGAAATAGGATATGGATTGGGAATAATTTGGAATTAATATGGGGCTAGAATTAGGATTTTAGGTGGAGAAAAGAATTAGAAAAGGGGTTGGAATTGATTTAGGAGATGAATAATATTTAATATATATAAACACATTAACACACGTACATTACTAACTAGTACTCCCTCCGTGCCATTATATGTTTCTCATTTGGTGAAAAACACGGATTTTAAGAAAAAGTGGGTATTGAATATTGTTTTTAAGGAGTAGTGGGTATTGAATATTATTTTTTATGGAGTAGTGGGTATTGAATATTGTTTTTAAGGAGTAGTGGGTGGAGTAGTGGGTATTGAATATTGTTTTTAATGAGTAGTGGGTGGAGTAGTGAGTATTAAATATTGTTTTTAAGGAGTAGTGGGTGGAGTAGTGAGTATTGAATATTATTGTTTATGGCTTAAAATAGAAACAGGAAGGATATTTTGATTTTCCCGATTTAGTAAACAGGAAACATATTAAGAGACAGAGGGAGTATTATATTTAGTACTAACCTGGTACAAATTGGGCAGTACGAAGCAGTTGATCTGGCGCATCATGCGCGGGTGGCGCTTCACGCGCGGAGGCTTCCTGTCCCTCCTGGCGCACTTGCGCGTGCTGGCGCTTCATGCGCTGGCGAGTACTGTTCCCACTATTTTTTTTTTTTTTTTTTTTTTTGCAGAACACTCATTCAACAAAATTTTTTTTTATAAGAAAATGAAATAATAATAAAAAAAATCTACTAACCTTATAAAAATCATGGGTTGCCTTCCAAGCAGCGCTTCTTTAACGTCAATAGCTTGACGTCCTCAAAAATACTCCGATGGAGACGGAATATCCAATTTCTCGATCCTAAACTCGCCACCACAAAAAGTATCAAGAGTGTTAGTGGTTGTCTTTATCCTGCAAAAAGTCTCCAAACAAGCATCAGTAAAATAAAATATGTCATTAATAAGCAATAGAGAGAGTGCTTGTGCAGTTTTGGAAAACTTTGTGATAAAACAGCGATAAAATTCAACACCATGAAAATATTGAACTCCCTTGACATAAGGTGGAGGTTCTGGTGGTGGCTTTTCTTCACTCCTCACTTTCACTGAGTCATTCGGACATCTTGGCTTATCACATCATTGGCTAATAAGACACTTCCATCTTTTCCCTCTTCCCGAGCTTGAAACGTATGAGCCACTTTGTATGGATCCTCAACCAGAATTTGAGAAATATCATCTTGGACAATATTTGTTATCACATCAACCTTGAAATAAGTGTTCTTGAGCAATGAAGCCTTGTAAGTAGAGGCTAGATCGAGAGCAAATTTATCAATACATGGTAGCTTAGGCACAGGTTGTGGAAGAGAAACAACAACCATCTCTGTATTGCTTTCCTTTGTAGCCTCATCATCAGTCACATTGTTCTCAGTAACAGCAACATCATTGATCTCGTCATCGGTGGCATGCTTCTTCTCTTTATCAATGGCCTCATCATCAACATACATGGAGAAACTATCATATTCCTGATCGCTTGTGAGATTGATAGCAGTTAGGTCCTCTTCGGATCGGATAGATGATGATGGTAAATAGTCGAGCTGCCCTGTAGTAGAAGAGTTAGCCAACTCTAAAATTTGAGATTCAATCGCCAAACTTTGAGTTTCTAATTCTTTGATCTTCTCAGCTTGTTCTTCAGAACTCTTTAGTAGTTTATTCAAGATATCCCACATCTCATTTGTCTGATCAGCTTGCACATCTACACTGGATTGAGAAACATGTAGATCTTCTTGTAGAGGAGGATATTGATATTCTTGTTGTAGCGGCTGCTCATATGACTGATAATATTGTTGCTCAAACTGTTGCTGATTATGATATGAAAAATTTTGAGCACCATTGTCCTGGTAGTAGAAATCTGGTTGATTCACGCATTCTTGATCAAAAGTGTTTGAATACTGACTGTACCCATATCCTTCTTCAAAAGAATTCATTTGTCCCAACTGAGCACTCTGAGAATTATAGACATTGTAATAGCATTCCAAACCATAATGACCCTGGACACCACAAATTGGACAGAAGTTGTAAGTTTTAGGGGCCATTTGTGACATCTCATTAATACTCATTGGATGCATAATGGGCTCTGTAGGGTTGAATGAGGCAATTTCTTGAGTGCGTGCCTCCAACATGGAAGAGAGTAGTGCAAAAGTATCAACTTCACCCATTGCAAACCTGTAGACACTCAACAAAGCCAAGAAAACGTAGAACAAGGATCAATAATAAGCCAAAACAATTAACACCCTATTTCCCCCCCACATAAAAATTTTGATGATAATTGTATAAAAATTCTGATTCATCGTTGTATGTTTATTTGTAAGAATCCCTATTTTCCCCCCACATAACAATTGTCCCTAGCCCCGGCAGCGGCGCCAAAAACTTGTTATGTAAAATTTACGCAAGCGCACCTATTTGCATTGAGCTATTACAGTTACGCATCAAAATACTAAAACTCCATAAATAAATCCATTAGAATCCCATGACAACGATTAGTTCATAATCGAACCGCTCGTCATCATGGGATCAAGTGAAACCATGATAAAAACAAAGTATGAAAAGATACAAATAAACCTAAGTAATTGATATGTAATAGTTCTACTCCTAATGATGAATACTTGTAAGAAGGATCATACAAGTTTTTGTGAGTTGGGTATTGATTCTTATGGATCCTAGCGTGGATGAGGTGGTGTAAGGCGCATTGCAGGTATGTTTTCTACTTTTCCTTGTATTTACCTCCATTCAATGAGGACATTGAATATTCTAAGTTTGGGGGTGGTTTGAGGGATAAGTAGTGTATATATATGTGATTGTTAGTCATTGTGTTCATGTAGGATATCATGCTTTGCATGTTAATAGTAGTAAATTATGCATTTATGTTCGTGTTATCTACGTTTGTTTCATATAGGACATTATGTTTTTATGATTGTATATCATGTGAGTTCATAATAGTTTGCATGTGCACCCATGCTTGATAGGAATTTTGTGTTGTTGACGCTTTTGATTGAGAAGTGATATGCTTTGTTCTTGTGCACACACATACACTAGTAAGTTGAAGCTAGTAGACTTATTGAATGTTGTAAGTGATTAGAAGGACATGAATATGTGCAAGATGATTTAGTTTTCATGCTTTGAATACAAGTTGGTGCGTTAGAGAGATTTTTGCTTGGGATTGAGTATGTTTTTTTCCACCAAGTGAGTTTTTGAGCCTTATTGCATATTTGCTGCAAATTATTCGTTTGCTTGAGTGTCCACGGATTGTTTGCATTGCTAGCAGTTGTTTGAGGTCTTTCTTGAAATGCATGACATTATTTGACGATTAAAATGATAAAGGCATTTAGGAATAACTACATATTTTCCCATATTACCACACCATGTTTACATGATCAATTAGTTAACCCGTTGAGCTTAATCCTATTTTTTCGGGGACATACCACATTACTTGCCTAGACCTTTTTCTTGTATTGGCCTTACATTAATTTGAACCCACATTGTCAAAGGCTAGTAGAGTGCTTAAGGGAGTAAGAAGGTGTGTAAGGAGGGGTTTATTGTTGGTCTTACTTTTGGGGGAAATATTGAAAATTGGGTTTGGTTGTTTACTTGATAGTCGACATATGTAATAAATTATGGGATCATTGTTATTGTTATATTATTGTTTGTGTTTTATTTAGCTCTCGAGAAAAAAAAAAGAAGAAAAAAAAAAGAAAAAAAAAGAAAAAAAAGAAAGAAAAAAGAAAAAAAATATATATTATGAGAGCATGTTTGTATTGTTGTGATCCTATTTCAGTCGACTAGTCGAGTGTTTGTTTTAGTAAAAATTATGTGGGGGGGAATATGGTGTTGTGAATGATGTATTATGGTACTTACTAGTTTTTGACACTTCACCTGTTTTGGCTTATTTGACATACCTTGTCCCTAGCCCCGTTACAACCCAAATAAAGACCTTTTGATTATCGTCATTGATGTATGTTGTGTTAAGAGTTAGATTGATACCAAATGTCAAGCATGCTTATGATTTTGTTGGAATTGAGTGATACACTTACCCTTGTTCTTGAGTGAATATTCTTTTGTGAGTGGATTGTGAGTGTTTGCTTGTTCTTGCGTATGAGATCCCGAGTGTTGTCTCAAAGATGTGCTCTTGTAGGCTTAGCATGTTTACTAACTTATTCTTACACTTGACATGGGCTTGTGAGAACTTATGAATGTTCATTGAGTAGACTATGTGAATACTTGCACTTTCGACACCAAGACATTGCGTATTTACTTTGATTCTTAAGTTGATATGGCATGAGAGGATTTGAAGGTATGGTAGATTAGATTATTTGCATTTGCATATTAGTTGCATTCATGCATTGCATTGCATTAGGTTAAATGGATTTTGTGGGTACATTCGCTATAGGCCCTCACGAGACCTTACTCGTCCACTAGGGCTGCCTAGGGGTTTAAAGGGCTTGTTGCATATGCCAAATGCAACCGTGATCACCTACGGAAGTGGTACTAATTAGTTAGATAGTGTAATTGTTTATACTTGAGGACAAGCATCGGTTTAAGTTTGGGGGTGTGATAAGTGGATTTTATATCCACTTGGAACATTCTAAATCGGCTTAAATTGATTGTCTTGGACTCAAGTTTCTTGTAGTTTTGATGTGTTTTGCTTAGTTGTGCAGGTTTACGATAATGTTGATTAAGGTGGATGCTTCTATAATTTTTTGGGAATTAATTGATTAAAATTCGGATTTTCTGGGAAGGCTGCGCAGCTTACACTGTTTTGGCCATATCTGGAGTTCTGTAAGTCCGTTTTCAGCGATCTTACTGCCCACGCGAATCTTGAGAGATTTTCTACAACCTGGGATAGGAAACACGTGCAAGTAATATGTTGATTAAAATCGCGCGCCTGTTCTAGTTAAAGAAGGATGGGATTTTACTGTTTTGCCCTTTTCAAGTTCTAATTATATTTCGGGCAGGTTTTAGCACCTTAATTAAATTCTAATTGTAATAGAAGATAAATTCTTGCTGGGCAAGAAATCTAGAGCCTATAAAAACACATCTAAGCATTGTAATAGATGTACAAATTATCATAGTTTTATTATTGTAACCAGCTTAGATCTGCAAGGGAGAAAAGGAGAGAAGGATTCAACGCTCGTGACAAGCAACGGATCTAGATCTACTTCATCCTTTGTTCTAGATTTGTTTTCTCAACTTTTGTTTATTAATATAATTACGTCTTTTATTCATATCTTGTTATTTACCATGTTTTCATCAAATCCCATGGTGATGAAAGGTTTAATTATGAACTAATCGTTGTCATGGGATCCTAGTGGATTTATCTATGTAGCTTAGTAGTTTGCATGCCTTAAAGATTTATGTGTGGTGAATTCTTGATATTCTCGTATGGTTAATCTTAATGCTTTTGGATGCGTAGCTAACATCTAAATTGAATTGTTAATCTCTTGTGAAGCGAGAGTGGATCTTGAGATTTAGAACTTGCCATGCTAGCATAGGTTCATAATTGTTTATCAATATGATTCGTGGTGTGAGATGAAAATACTTATACTGCCCTATGTGATCTAAGTGGATAACTTGTGCTTCAACCTTTATGTTTTCAAATTCTATAGAGATATAGGGTCTAAACATAATAGGTGCCTATTCATCTTCTATCTCTTTTGTGGATGTATGTGTAGATTGGTACTAGTATACCGAGAGGTAACTTTTACTCTTTTCGTGTTATCCGATCAGATATCAAAACCATCGCATGTTTTAATTAAAGGCTGCAACTCTAAGTGAAGTAGATGATGAAACTAGGATTCCATGTTTTATTCTCATATTAGTAATTCGACTTTAATCTCTTTAATTAGTTAATCTTTAGTTTGATAATTAATTTAGTAGTTAATAAAAATCCAATTTGTTATTTGTCTTAGCAGTGGATAAAAACCATACATCGGTGCATAGGTACATTAATTGAATTGAACACCATTCTAGATCTCTGTGGGAACGAACTTGATTTAATCATATATTACTTGTGACAACGTGCGCTTGCGTAAATTTTGCATAACAAGTTTTTGGCGCCGCTGCCGGGGATCCTAGCGTTGTATGTTTATTTGTAAGAATCCCTATTTTCCCCCCATAAAAGGTCTTTACTTGTCCCTAACGGGGCTAGGGACAAGGTATGTCAAATAAGCCAAAACAGGTGAAGTGTCAAAAGCTAGTAAGTACCATAATAATTCATACACAACACCCTATTTTCCCCCCACATAAATTTTACTAAAAACAAACACTCGACTAGTCCACTGAAATAGGATCACAACAAACACAAACATGCTCTCATAATATTTTTTTTCTTTTTTTTTCTTTCATCTTTTTTTTTTCTTTTTTTTTTTCTTCTTTTTTTTTTTCTTTTTTTTTTCGAGAGCTAAATATAACACAAACAATAATATAAACAATAACAATGATCCCACAATTTTATTACACATGCCGACTATCAAGTAAACAATCAAACCCAAATTTCAATATTTTCCCCAAAAGTAAGACCAATAATAAACCCCTCCTTGCACACCTTATTACTCCCTTAAGCACTCTACTAGCCTTTAACAATGTGGGTTCAAATTAATGTAAGGCCAATACAAGAAAAAGGTCTAGGCAAGTAATGTGGTATGTCACCGAAAAAATAGGATTAAGCTCAACGGGTTAACTAATTGATCATGTAAACATGGTGTGGTAATATGGGAAAATATGCGGTTAATCCTAATGCCTTATTCATTTTAATCGTCAAATAATGTCATGCATTTCAAGAAAGACCTCAAACAACTGCTAGCAATGCAAACAATCCGTGGACACTCAAGCAAACGAATAAATTGCAAATATGCAATATGCAATAAGGCTCAAAATCTCACTTGGTGGAAAAACATACTCAATCCCAAGCAAACATCTCTCTAACGCACCAACTTGTATTCAAAGCATGCAAACAAAATCATCTTGCACATATTCATGTCCTTCTAATCACTTACAACATTCAATAAGTCTACTAGCTTCAACTTACTAGTGTATGTGTGTGCACAAGAACAAAGCATATCACTTCTCAATCAAAAGCGTCAACAACACAAAATTCCTATCAAGCATGGGTGCAAATGCAAACTATTATGAACTCACATGATAATAACAAAATAACATAATGCCCTATATGAAACAAACGTAGATAACACGATCATAAATGCATAATTTACTATTACTAATATGCAAAGCATGAAATCCTACATGAACAAATAATACAACAACAACTACTCATCCCTCAACCCACCCCCAAACTTAAAATATTCAATGTCCGCATTGAATGGAAGTAAATACAAGGGATAGTAGAAAACATACCTGCAATGCCTCATCCTCGAATGAATCATGCGGGAGACGAAAATTTTAGAACACTAGCACCACCTCTCCCACGCTTAGGAGCCATAAGAATCAATACCCCACTCACAAGAAGCTCCACCAATAATTACCAAGCAATAACATACCAAAAATAGCCCAAAATTCCAAGAATAATACAAAATCCCAATTTACAAGAACACAAATTCGTAATAAAAATAAAATTAAAGAAAAAGATTTACCCAATACGAATCAAAGAGGTGAACTTGCAATTAATTCCTCTTTAGAATTGAATTTTTAGAGATATATATAAAAAAAAAATAGAAGAGGAATTGGATTTGTATGTATAGGTGGGTATATATATTTGAGGGAAAAATAATAATAATAAAAATAAAAATAAAAAATAAAATAAAAATAAATAAAATAAAATATGAAATAGAAGATGGATTGGAAATAATTTGGAATTAATATGGGGCTAGAATTAGAATTTTAGGTGGAGAAAATAATTAGAAAAGGGGTTGGAATTGATTTAGGAGATGAATAATATTTAATATATACTATATATAACACATAACAGTCACGTTATAAGACAACAAACATGACCAACAAAACTTACCTGGTCTGGCACCTGATGCACGCGTGGCGCATGATGCGCGGAAGATGGCTGGAACTCCTGGCGCAGGTGCGCGAGCTGGGCGCTTCTTGCGTCGATTCTTCCTGCGTTACCTGGCGCACTTGCGCGGTGCTGGCGCATGATGCGCTGGCGCATACTGTTCGGACTATTTTTTATTTTTTTTATTTTTTTTTTTTGAATAAAACAATAATAATACATCTCTAAAATATACAACCAAATTTTGGGTTGCCTCCCAAAAAGCGCTTCTTTAACGTCAATAGCTTGACGTTACTTCCTCAACTCAAGGTGGTTTCAAAAGAATAACCGAACCGTTCTCAACAGACAAACCATTCAAACGAATGTTGATATCTTTGTTGCTTACTTTCCACAAATCTCTTCCTTCAGACTTCAACTTGATTTTTCTACCCAACGGCCAAATCTTTTTCTTTTTCTTCTTCACACCTCTAATGTGCTTCTGAACAAAAATTTCTTCTTTATCATCTGCTTTCCACCTTCGCAACACGTAATCATGTCCCTCCTCAAAAATCACTAGCTCATTATTCAAAAGGACATACCTCAAATGTGGTGGAAGTTTTCCAGGCTTTACTTTCGAAAGATCACGAATCGAAGAACTGTCTGATTTCTCGCTCAGCAACTGATCAAACTTCTGTCTCTGACCCGTATCAACTATATCCACACTACAACATTCTTCATCCTCTGTTGGAAATTTCATAGCCTTGAACACATTAAAGGTGACACTCTGATCTTGCACCCTCATTGTAAGCTCTCCTTTCTGCACATCAATCAAAGTCTTTCCTGTAGCCAAGAACGGTCTTCCCAAGATTATGGGAATCTTCTTATCTTCTTCAAAATCCAAGATAACAAAATCAGCTGGGAATATAAGCTTGTCAACTTTCACCAAAACATCCTCCACTATACCCCTCGGATATGTGATAGATCGATTAGCCAACTGCAAAGAGATGTTAGTTGGCTTTGGCTCCGGTAGACCAAGTTGCTTGAAAATAGACAAAGGCATAAGATTAATACTATCTCCCAAATCACATAAATAATTGTCAAAAGACAACTTCCCAATGGTGCATGGAATTGTAAAGCTTCCTGGATCCTTAAGTTTAGGAGGCAATTTCTGTTGCAACACCGCACTGCACTCCTCTGTCAATGCCACTGTTTCAAATTCTTCCAACCTTCTCTTTTTCGAAAGGATATCCTTCATGAACCTTGCATAGCTCGGCATCTGCGCTAATGCGTCAGCAAAAGGAATATTAATGGACAATTTCTTGAAGACGTCCAAAAATTTCTGAAATTGCTTTTCTTGACTTTTCTGCAAACGTCCAGGAAATGGAGGAGGAGGATATATCTGAGTATCCTTTGTAGATTGATCCGGAGTATACTTTTCAACAGGTTTCTTGCTCTTCTCACCATCAAGCTGATCAGCCACTAAATCAGATTTCTCAAATACTGGCACTGCAGATTTTTCAACCTGCTGATTCTGAACATCTTCATCTTCTTCAGTTGCTGATTTAGGATCACTCATGACTTTTCCTGATCTCAAAGTAACTGCATTCACCTGTTCTTTGCTTTCCCTCCTACCTGGATTAACCTCCGTATCACTAGGAAGAGTTCCTTGAGGCCTACCACCTAAGGCACTTGCAATCTGTCCTATCTGAGTTTCTAAGAGCTTCTGACCAGCTTGTAAGTTCTTTAACGCTATCCACATCTCATCAGATTTTTCATTAGAAGATTGCCCCGCATGAGCCTGAGGTTGTTGCTGCTGAAATCCCGGAGGTTGATATGGTGCCCTTGGAGCATAAGGCTGTTGATAGCCTTGATTGTACGGCTTCGCTTGCTGATAAGACTGTTGAGTATTTTGATTGTTGCTCCAGCTGAAGTTAGGATGGTTCCGATTATTAGGATGATAGGTGGCTGGAACTGGTACAGCAGGTCTCTGAAAATTACTCACGAATTGTGCTGATTCAGAAGAGATAGCACACTGATTCGTCTCATGTGCGCCCGCACATAGCTCACAAACACTAGCCACCTGCTGAACTCCATAATTAGCAAGATAATCCACCTTCATAGCAAGAGCTTTCAACTGAGCCGTAATCATTGCAGCTGTATCTACTTCCAAAATTCCTGCTGCCTTGCCTTGAGATAGCCTTTGGGTTGGATTCTGATATTCATTGGCAGCCATCATCTCAATAAATTCATAAGCTTCATCATAGCTCTTTGCCCACAGAGCTCCACCTGATGCTGCATCTAGCAAAGGCCTAGACTGTGCTCTCAACCCATTGTAGAATCCATTAATTACCATCCAATCAGGCATGCCATGATGAGGACACTTGCGTAGCATCTCCTTGTAGCGTTCCCAAGCCTCACACAAGGTCTCGCCAGATTGCTGTTGGAATTGAGTCAACTGGTTCCTTAATGCTGCAGTTTTCGCCATAGGGAAGAATTTAGTAAGGAACTTCTGAGCAAGATCTTCCCATGTAGTAATGGAACCAGGTGGTAAAGAGTGTAGCCAGCTCTTAGCCTTATCCCTCAGAGAGAATGGGAAAAGCCTCAATCTGATAGCATCATCCGTCACACCATTACACTTGAAAGTGTCGCAGATTTCGATAAAGTCCCGAACATGCATGTTGGCATCCTCCGTAGAAGCACCCCCAAACTGGACTGAATTCTGCACCATCTGAATTGTGCCAGACTTAATCTCAAAATTGTTCGCTGCAATAGCTGGCCTAATAATGCTAGACTGGATATCATTGAGTTTCGGCTGAGAATACTCCCTCAAAGCCTTAGCTGCTGCTGCATCTGCCATTGCTACTGTAGTTTCAGATTCCTCTTCCTTATTCTCTAAATTCTCTACAAGATCGTCTTCTGCCAGTCTTTCTAAACTAGCTTGTAAGCGTGTTTGCATACAAACCTAAGTACCTGCAAACACCACGAAACAAACAAACTAAATAAGAATCCGAGTCAGTGAACGCTAACGACCACTGATGACAAGCACATAAACTAAAATAAAAACACCGATGATCCCCGGCAGCGGCGCCAAAAACTTGTTATGCAAAATTTACGCAAGTGCACGTTGTCACAAGTAATATATGATTAAATCAAGTTCGTTCCCACAGAGATCTAGAATGGTGTTCAATTCAATTAATGTACCTATGCACCGATGTATGGTTTTTATCCACTGCTAAGAAAAATAACAAAATTGAGATTGATTATCTAAATTAACTAAGTGCAAATTATAAAACTAAGAATTAAACAATTAACGAGAATAAAAATCGAATTACTTATATGAAAATAAACATGGAATCCTAGTTTCATCATCTACTTCACTTAGAGTTGCAGCCTTTAATTAAAACATGCGATGGGGTTGATATCTGATCGGATAACACGAAACAAGTATACGCTACCTGTCAGCATACGCATACCAAACTAAACATACATCCACAAAAGAGATGGAAGATGAATAGACACCAATTATGCTTAGACCCTATATGTCTATAGAATTTGAAAACATAACGGTTGAAGAACAAGTTATCCATAAAGATCACACAGGGCAGTATAAGTATTTTCATCTCACACCACAAATCATATTGATAACAATTATGAACCTATGCTAGCATGGCAAGTTCTAAATCTCAAGATCCACTTTCACTTCACAAGAGATTAACAATTCAATTTAGATGTTAGCTACGCATCCAAAAGCATTAAGATTAACCATACGAGGATATCAATAATTCACCACACATAAATCTTTAAGGCATGCAAACTACTAAGCTACATAGATAAATCCACTAGGATCCCATGACAACGATTAGTTCATAACTAAACCTTTCGTCACCATGGGATTTGATGAAAACATGGTAAATAACAAGATATGAATAAAAGAAGTAATTATATTATTAAACAAGAGTTTGAGAAAACAAATCTATAATCCAAAGTAACACAAAGGATGAAGTAGATCTAGATCCGTTGCTTGTCACGAGCGTTGAACCCTTCTCTCCTTTTCTCCCTTGCAGATCTAAGCTGGTTACAATAATAAAACTATGATAATGTGTATATCTAATACAATGCTTAGATGTGTTTTTATAGGCTCTAGATTTCTTGCCCAGCAAGAATTTTATCTTCTATTACAATTAGAATTTAATTAAGGTGCTAAAACCTGCCCGGAATATAATTAGAACTTGAAAAGGGCAAAACAGGAATTTCCCAGCCTTCTTTAACTAGAACAGGCGCGCGATTTTAATCAACATATTACTTGCACGTGCTTCCTATCCCAGGTTGTAGAAAATCTCTCAAGCTTCGCGTGGGCAGTAAGATCGCTGAAAACGGACTTACAGAACTCCAGATATGGCCAAAACAGTGTAAGCTGCGCAACCTTCCCAGAAAATCCGAATTTTAATCAATTAATTCCCAAAAAATTATAGAAGCATCCACCTTAATCAAAATTCTCGTAAACCTGCACAACTAAACAAAACACATCAAAACTACAAGAAACTTGAGTCCAAGACAATCAATTTAAGCCGATTTAGAATGCTCCAAGTGGATATAAATCCACTTATCAATACACAAGAGAGAAAAGCAGAGAAGGATTCAATAACGCTCGTGACAAGCAACGGATCTAGATCTACTTCATCTTTTGTATTCTTTTCTTAGGCGTACATTGGATTCCAGTTTTCGGATTTGTTTTCTAAACTCATACTTTAGTATTATTATAATCATTTAGTCTTTGTTTTACATCATGTTTTCAATTGATCCCATGGTGACGAACGGTTTGATTATGAACTAATCGTTGTCATGGGATTCTAACAGATTTATTTATGGAGTTTTAGTATCTTGATGCTTTAAAGATCTGTGTGTGATGTATATTTGATATCCTCGTATGGTTATGCTTAATTGTTAAATGCGTAGCTAACATATAATCTGTTAATCTCTTGTGAAGCGAGAGTGGATCTTGAGATTTAGAACTTGCCATGCTAGCATAGGATTATGTGTGTTTTGACATCATGATTTGTAGCGTAAATAGAGATATATTATGCTTCCCTATGTGATCTTTATGGATAACTTGTGCTTCAACCGCTATGTTTTCAAATCTTACAGAGATATATGGTCTAAACATAATTGGTGTCTACCCATCTTCTATCTCTTTTGTGGATGTATGAGTAGTTTGGTATTCGTATACCGAGAGGTATAGCATATACTTGTTTCGTGTTGTCTGATCAAATATCAAAACCATCACATGTATTGATTAAAGGCATCAACTCTAAGCGAAGTATTTAGTAAAGTTAGGATCCCATATTTATTCTCATATAAGTAATTCGATTTTAATCACATTATTTAATTAGATCTTAGTATTATTAAATTGATTTTAGTTAATTTAGATAATCAAAACCTAAAATTTGTTAGTTGTCTTAGTAGTGAGTAAAAACCATACATTGTTGCATAGGTACAATAACTGAATTAAAACCAAAACCAGATCTCTGTGGGAACGAACTTGACTTATATCTATATTACTTGTGACCACGTACGCTTGCATGATTTTGGGTTAACAAGTTTTTGGCGCCGCTGCCGGGGATCATCGGTGTTTTATTTCTAGTTTATGTGCTTGTCATCAGTGGTCATTAGAGTTCAC
The DNA here is from genome assembly GCA_037693485.1 of Kitagawia praeruptora. Taxonomy (NCBI): domain Eukaryota; kingdom Viridiplantae; phylum Streptophyta; class Magnoliopsida; order Apiales; family Apiaceae; genus Kitagawia; species Kitagawia praeruptora. The sequence continues at coordinate 77,288,441 of CM075350.1, forward strand.
TGACTCGGATTGTTTACTTACACATCTTGTTTGTTCTTGGTTTTTCAGGTACTTGAGCGTGTATTGATAAGTGGATTTTATATCCACTTGGAGCGTTCCATATCGGCTTAAATTGATTTACTTGGCCTCAAGTTTGTTGTATTTTTGATGTGTTTCGTGTAGTTGTGCAGGGTTCTAAATAATTGGGAATGGTTGGAGATTTCAATTGATTTTGGTGTGGTTTTGAAGTCTTAATGAAGAATGAGGTCTTCCACATATTCCTTGGGGAGATTTGGAGTCAAGGAAATGAAGTATGAAAGCTTTGAGAAGAAGAACGGAAGGAAACGGAGGCAAAACGAAGAAAAAATGAAGGAACTAGCATGCTGAAAAATTTCCAACAGAATTGCTGCTAGGCTGCGGCCTAGCAGGGTAGGCTGCGGCCTACTGCCAACAGATTTGCTACTAGGCTGCGGCCTAGCAGGGTAGGCTGCGGCCTAGTACCCCTGCTGCCCACTTCGAATTTTGTGCTAAAAGTCCTCCATAACTTTCCTGTTTTGAATCTGTTTGGTATTTTTGGACTTTTCTTGTTGGACAAGACTTCTAGGGTCTATTTAAACTCATTGTATCATTGAAATATATATTATTACATCGTTTTATTATTGTAACATAGAATTGCAAGGGAGAAAAGTGGAGAAAGATTCAATGCTCGGTGACAAGCACAGATCTAGATCTACTTCATCTTTTGAATACTTTGGATTATAGATTTGTTTTCTTAACTCTTTGTTTTATTAATATTATTGCTTCTTTCTTTCATATCTTGTTTAATATCATGTTTTCATCAAATCCCATGACGATGAATGGTTCAATTATGAACTAATCGTTGTCATGGGATTCTAACGGAGTTATCTATGGTAGTTTGATTGCTTTAAAGATTACGTGGGGTGAATTCTTGATATCCTCGTATGGTTGTGATTCATGTGTTTAGATGCGTAGCTAACATCTAATTTGTTAATCTCTTGCAAAACGAGAGTGGATCTTGAGATTTAGAACTTGTCATGCTAGCATAGGATAGGTTGATGTTTTATCATCTTGATTTGTGGCGTAAATAGAGATATTATGCTGCCCTATGTGATCTTAATAGACAACTTGTTCTTCAACCGTTATGTTTTCAAATCTTTTAGAGATATAGGGTCTAAGCATGATTGGTGTCTATTCATCTTCTATCTCTTTTAAGGATGTATGTTTAGTTTGGTATTCGTATATTGAGAAGTAGCGTTTACTTGTTTTGTGTTGTCTGATCAGATATCAAAACCATAACGTGCATTGATTAAAGGCATCAACTCTAAGTGAAGTATTTAATGAAGTTAGGATCCCATGTTTATTCTCATATAAGTAATTCGATTTAATTCTTTTAGTCAATTAATTCTTAGTTTTATTATTTGCATCTTAGTTTAATTTAGATAATCAAATCTTAAATTGTTATTTGTCTTAGCAGTGAATTAAAACCATACATTGTTGCATAGGTACATCTACTGATTAAAACCATAACCAGATCTCTGTGGGAACGAACTTGACTTATTCGTATATTACTTGTGACCACGTACGCTTGCGTGATTTTGTGTTAACAAGTTTTTGGCGCCGCTGCCGGGGATCATCGTTTACTTGTTTGTTTCGTGGTGTTTCAGGTACTTGAGTTTGTATGCGAACACGTTTGCAAGCTCGTAAGGAAGAACTGGTGGAAGACGATCTTGTAGAGAACAAAGAGAATAAGGAAGAGGAATCTGTAACTACAGTCGCGATGGGTGATGCAGCAGCAACTATGGCTTTGAATGACTATTCTCAACCGAAGATCAATGACGTCCAGTCTAGTATTATCAGGCCGACCATTACAGCTAATAACTTCGAAATCAAGCTGGGCACTATTCAGATGGTACAGAATTCGGTTCAGTTTGGGGGTGCTCCTATGGAGGATCCTAACATGCATATTCGGGACTTTATCGAGATCTGTGACACTTTCAAATTCAATGGTGTGTCGGATGATGCTATCAAGTTAAGGCTTTTCCCATTCTCTCTGAGGGATAAGGCTAAGGGCTGGTTACACTCTCTACCAACTGGTTCTATTACTACATGGGAGGATCTTGCTCAGAAGTTTCTTACGAAATTCTTCCCTATGGCGAAAACTGCAGCAATAAGGAACGCTCTAACTCAATTTGCTCAGCAATCTGGCGAATCTTTGTGTGAGGCTTGGGAACGTTACAAGGAGATGCTTCGGAAGTGTCCCCGTCATGGTATGCCAGATTGGATGGTGATTAATAGTTTCTACAATGGGTTAGGAGCACAGTTTAGACCTATGCTAGATGCTGCATCAGGTGGAGCTCTATGGGCTAAGAGTTATGATGAAGCTTATGATCTTATTGAGACGATGACTGCCAATGAATATCAGAATCCAACCCAGAGACTATCTCGAGGCAAGGTAGCAGGTATTTTTGAAGTGGATGCAGCTTCAGCTATTGCAGCTCAGTTAAAGGCGTTGACTATGAAGGTGGATTCTCTTGCAAATTATGGAGTTCAGCAGGTTGCTAGTGTTTGTGAGCTATGTGCGGGCGCACATGATACGAATTAGTGTGCCATCTCTTCTGAATCAGCACAGTTTGTGAGTAATTTTCAGAGACCTGTTGCACTAGTTCCAGCCACTTATCATCTTAATAATCGGAATCATCCCAATTTCAGCTGGAGCAATAATCAAGGTGCTCAACAACAACCTTATCAGCAGCAGTTTCAGGGACAACAAGCGAAGCCATTCAATCAAGGCTATCAACAGCAGTATGCTCCAAGGCAACCATATCAGCCTCCGGGATTTCAGCAACAGCCCCAGGCTAATGCGGGGCAATCTTTTTATGAAAAATCAGAAATGGATGAGCTAAGGATGATGGTTAAAAGCCAGGCAGTTGCTCTCAAGAACTTGGAGAACCAGATGGGATAGCTTGCAAGTGCTTTACTTAGTAGGCAACAAGGAACTCTTCCTAGTGATACAGAGCTTAATCCAGGCAAGAGGGAGGTCCATGAGCAGGTGAAAGTTGTGACTTTAAGATCGGGAAGGGTTACAACATATCCAAAATCAGCAACTAAGGAAGATGAAGAAGGGTAGAATCAGCAACTTGGAAAATCAGTAGTGCCCAGAATTGAAAAATCTGATTTGGTAATTGAGCAGCTAGATGGTGAAGTAGAAAAGAGCAAGGAACCTGTTGAAAAATCTATTCCAAAGCAGTCTACAGAGAGCAATCAGATCTATCCACCCCCTCCCCCAAAAAGACATCAAAAGCAAAATTCTGCTGAAAACTCTCCTCCGAAGAAGTGGGTGAACCAAATCTATCCTCCTCCTCCTCCTCCATATCCTCAACGCTTGCAGAAACAAGATCATGAAAAATAGTTTCAAAAGTTTATGGATGTCTTCAAGAAACTGTCCATTAACATTCCTTTTGTTGAAGCATTGGAGCAGATGTCAAGATATGCAAAGTTCATGAAGGATATTTTGTCACGGAAGAGAAGGTTGGAAGAATTTGAAACAGTGGCATTGACAGAAGAGTGCAGTGCGGTGTTGCAATAGAAATTGCCTCCTAAACTTAAGGATCCAGGAAGCTTTACAATTCCATACACCATTGGGAAGTTGTCTTTTGACAAATGCTTATGTGATTTGGGAGCTAGTGTTAATCTCATGCCCTTATCTGTTTTCAAGCAACTTGGTCTACCGGAGCCGAAGCCAACCAACATTTCCTTGCAGTTGGCGGATAGGTCGATCACTTATCTGAGGGGTATAGTAGAGGATGTCTTGGTGAAGGTTGATAAGCTCATATTTTCTGCCGATTTTGTGATTCTAGATTTCGAAGAAGACAAGAAGATTCCCATAATCTTGGGAAGGCCTTTTCTAGCTACGGGTCGTACTTTGATCGATATGCAAAAAGGAGAGCTTACAATGAGGGTGCAAGATCAGAATGTCACCTTTAATGTGTTCAAGGCCATGAAATTTCCGACAGAGGATGAAGAGTGTTTCAGTATGGAAATGGTTGATACGGGTCAGAGAAAGAAGTTTGATCAGTTGTTGAGCGAAAAGTCGGACACACACATGCTAAAGCATCACATCAGTGATTCCATTGATAGTTCTTCAGTTCGAGATCTCTCGAATGTCAAGCTCGGAAAACTTCCATCCCATTTGAAGTATGTCCATCTGAATGATGAGTTGGTTATTTTTAAAGTGTGTCAAGATAATGTATTAAGAAGGTGGATCATGGATGATGAGGTAGAAGAGTGTTCTTATCAATCAACTGTGAAGCATAAACACCTTAGAGGTGTGAAGAAAAAAAAGAAAAAATCGATTGGAGGAAGAGTCAAAGTGAAGTTTGATTTAGAAAAGATGTGGGAAGATAGCAAGAAGGTTGTCAAACAATGGGTGAATGGTCCTTCTGCTAAGGACAAGTCGAATGCGATCTTCGAGCCACCATGATTTGAATCATATTTTGTTAGATATAATTGATGTGAATAATAATCAGTGTTTAAGTGCTACAGTGAAACATCAGAGTTTAGCTGGAAGCAGTCAGAGTTTAGTTAAACGCTGACAGGAGGAAGCTCGACAGAGTTTGTTAAACTCTGTCTGGAGGAAGCGTCTACTGGTCAACAGAGTTTGAAGAATACTTGAAGATAATTATGGAAGCAATATCTTTGAAGATTGGATAGCTGTCAAAGAGATTGTGTTGACTAAGGAGACGTGTAGCAATCGTAATTGATATCAATTGTATAGCTAATTTATAGGAGTATCAATTATCGATTGTATAGAAGCTGTATATCTTATAAATACAGTTAGGTTAACCCTAGAAGGGCATCGTGTAACGAATTATCATGCTTTGTAACCTAAGCAACTCTTTGTGATATTTTACATCACTGAGAGAGGAATTATTAATTCCAAACAGTTTTTAATTGTTAAAACGTGTGTTCTTGTTAATCTCTCATACAAATCTTGATTATAATTGTGTATTCGGCCTAACAAGTGGTATCAGAGCCAATCTGTTACTCTATACAGTTTAAGATCCACACAACTATAATCATGTCAGAAATACCTCCTCCATCAGGTTCTATGACTGAGAAGACTCAACCTACTACTGTGAGTCGTTATGAGACAATTAGGGTTCCTATTTTGAGGCCAGCAGATTATGCTATCTGGAAGGTGAAGATGACTATGTTTCTGGAGGCTACAGATCTAGAATATCTTAACAGAATATATGAAGGTCCTCATATGCCTACAAAGCTATCTGTAGCTACTGCTGGTCAAGAAGCTAAAATAGTTCCAAAAGAGAAGAAAAATATGACTCTTGAGGATATTTCATCTATTGCTAAGGATGCAAAGGTAAGGCATCTACTTCATAGTGCCTTAGACAATGTTATGTCTAACAAAGTGATTAATTGCACAACTGCAAAAGAAATCTGGGATGCTCTTGAAGTTAGATGTCAAGGAACTGCTGCTATCAAGAAGAATAGAAGGAACATACTCACACAGGAGTATGAGCACTTTGAGGCTAAATATGAAGAAACCATGACAGAAACATTTGACAAATTCTGTAAACTGCTTAATGATTTGTCACTGGTTAATAAAGAGTATGATCTAGAAGACTCAAATCTCAAATTTCTTCTTGCCTTACCTGAAAAGTGGGATGTGAAAACAACCACTATTAGAGACAACTATGATCTTGCTGATACTGAGATTGATGAAATCTATGGGCTGCTCAAAACTCATGAATTGGAAATGGAGCAGAGAAACAGGAGATCAAGCAATAAGGCAAAGTCTGTTGCTCTTAAGGTTGAAGAGAAACCCTTGAAGAAGGAAGCATCAAGGAAGAAAGCTATGGGAAAGGCTTTAGTCATATATTCTGAAAGTGAGTCATCAAACTCTGATGTTGATTCAAACATTGATGAATCATCTGATTCTGAGGATGATGAAGAAGAAATGAGGAAAATGGTTGTTTTGATGGTAAAGACTTTCAAGAAGATGGGCTTCAAGAACTTTAAGAAGGGAAACAGGTTCTCTAAAGGTTCAAATTTAGACAGGAAGAGTTTCAGAAAGTCTGAGAGACAGGAGACTAAATCTGGGAAGAAAGACAAGTCAGAGATTCAATGCTACAAGTGCAAAGAGATGGGTCACTATGCTCCTGAGTGCAAGAAGGGTAAAACTGGAAAAGCACTCATCACAAAAGGCATAGATTGGGTAGACACTTCAGACTTAGATGAGGATGTCAACTATGCTCTCATGGCTTCTATTGAGAATGAATCTGAAGATTCTGAAAACAAGGTACCTCTAACTACCTATGCTTATAATACTGATAATATAACTGAATTGAGAATCTATCTTAAGGCTTTGCATATCAGTTATAGGGATCAGACTTTAGAGAATGAGAGAATCAAATCTAAAAATTCTGAACTTAAAGAGAGAAATAAAGTTGTTGAAGAGAAACTTGAAAACATGCAACAAGTTCAGAAAGAAAGAGATGATGCTGTTTATTTAGAACATGAGTTGCTAGGAAGATATAAGCAACTAGAATCTGAATTGGAGAAGGCAAATCACATAATTAAAACATGGACTCATTCTGGAAAAGACACTAATGAGGTTTTTCAGTCAGACACAGTTGGTTTAGGATACTGTGAGGGAGATGAACTTAGGTTTCAAAATCAAGTCAAAATTAGAAAACATCTTCCATCTACAAAATTTGTTCATGGAATAAATGAACCTAAGTCTGAAGCTAAAAAAGGAACTGTTAAGAAAGAACCAGTAAAAACTAGTGTTAAACAGGTTAACATTGGTTCAATGACAGATAAACAACTCAAGCATAAGCTTAAGGAGTTAAAATCTGTTAAGAAACAGAAAGTGTCTAGGAAAAATAGAAATGGTAAAGTAGGCATTACTCAAGGTAATTATCCAATGCTTGCTACTTTTGCTCCAATAAAGACATGTCATAACTATGATAGCACTAATCATCATGCTAGTTTCTGCAGAAAGAATAAAAACATTAATTCTTTACCTTCCAAGTCTGAAGTAAAGAAAAATAATGTTAGAACTAGACCACAGACTTTATGCAAACATTTTGGAAGTACTTGGCATTCTATGTATACTTGCAGGGATTATCATGCTATTTATCATAATTACTATGAACTTAAACCCAATATGAAATGGGTTAAGGTTAATTTTGCAAGTGTAAACTCTGATAAAGTTAGCTTAAACTCTGATAATGTGAATTTCGTTGCTAAAGCTAACAAAGTTAAGAAAGCCAAAGGATCCAAGCAAGTCTGGATCCTTAAATCTGACCTTCAGTGAATGTTTGTGATTGCATGGCATCAAAGAGAGTACCCTAGTCGTGGACAGTGGATGTTCAGGACACATGACTGGAAATAAAGCCATGCTAGCAGAGTACGTGGAGAAGGCTGGCCCAAAAGTTTCATATGGAGATGGCAACATAGGACGTACTCTGGGATATGGCAATATCAATCTTGGAAGTGACATCATCACAAATGTAGCTCTGGTTCCGGGACTCAAGCATGATCTACTATCTGTGAGTCAAATCTGTGACAGAGGATATCATGTAGATTTTTAGCCTGAATATTGTGAAATCATCAGTAAATCTACAGGGAAAGTTGTTCTAGTTGGGCACAGGCACAATAATATCTATGAAATAAGATTGTCAACAAACTCTGATGGCAAAGCAGTGTGTCTGTCAACAAGAATGTCCAGTGAAGAGAGTTGGAAGTGGCATAAGAAACTCTCTCATTTGAATCTGAACAACATCAATGAGTTGATAAGAAAGGATCTTGTAAGAGGACTTCCAAAGTCTTTATTAAATGTTGATGGCCTGTGTGATTCCTGTCAAAAGGCCAAACAAAGGAAGTCATCTTTCAAGAGCAAGTTTGAATCTTCAATTGTTGATCCTTATCATCTTCTACATGTTGATCTCTTTGGACCAGTGAATGTCTTGTCAATTGGAAGAAAGAAATATGCTTTAGTCATTGTTGATGAACACACAAGATACACATGGGTGTATTTTCTAGCAAAGAAGGATGAAACTGCATTAACTCTGATGGAGCATGTGAAGCTACTGGACAAAGGATCAAAACACAAAGTCAAGATAATCAGGAGTGATAATGGAACTGAATTCAGGAATGCAAAAATGGAAGAATTCTACAAGAACAGAGGATTGAAGCAATAGTTTTCTGCACCTGGTACACCACAGCAAAATGGTGTAGTTGAAAGAAAGAACAGAACCTTGGTAGAAGCTGCCAGAACTATGCTAGATGAAGCAAAATTGCCAACCTATTTCTGGGCAAAAGCTATTCAAACTGCTTGTTTTACTTAAAATGATACTTTGATCAACAAGCATGGAAAAACACCATATGAGATGGTGAGGGAAAAGAAGCCAAACCTGAAATATTTTCATATTTTTTGGTGCAAATGCTTTATGCTGAAAACTCATCTTGAATAGTTGACAAAATTTGAGTTAAAAGCTGATGAAGGAATTTTTGTTGGCTATCCACTGTCAACTAAGGCATTCAGAGTTTATAATCTGAGAACCAAGGTGATCATGGAGTCAATTCATGTGTCATTTGATGACAAGAAAATAACTGGACTTGTAGATGTAGATGAACATGATCAATTGCACTTTGAAAATGAAGACTTAATCTCTGATGAAGTAAACTCTGATGAATCTGATCTGACAAACTCTGTTGAAGCAAACTCTGAACCTCTACTGGTAAACACTGAAGAAACTTCTAAGACACAAACAAGGGGAGAACCAGTTGAGGGGGAGCGTGAAGAATCACTTCAAAGTGATGACTCAAATTCTGAAAGTGAGTCAGCTGAAAAATCTGGATCAAACTCTGATGACTCAAACTCTGAAAGTCCAAAATCTGACAGTTCAAACTCAGAATAGTCAAATTCAGGGGGAGTCTCAGAGAATGAAGAAAGGCAACAAGAAAATCAGAAGAACATGGATCGAGAGGGAGGATCAAATACTGAGAGAAGTCATTTACCTTCAGTTAGGAAATGGACCAAATCTCACACACCTGATTTGATTATTGGTGCAAGGAGTGCTACAACAAATGAATGTCTGTTTCATGCATTCTTGTCATAATCTGAACCAAAGAAAGTACAAGAAGCTCTTCAAGATGCTGACTGGATAACAGCAATGCAGGAAGAGTTAAATGAATTTGAAAGAAATGAAGTTTGGACCCTTGTACCAAGACCAAAGAATAGATCTGTTGTTGGTACTAAATGGGTTTTCAGAAATAAAACTGACAGTGAGGGGGTTGTTACAAGGAAAAAGGCTAGACTTGTGGCAAAAGGCTATTCACAGCAGGAAGGAATAGACTATGATGAAGCTTTTGCTCCAGTTGCAATATTGGAGGCAATATGGATGTTTCTAGCATATGCCTCTCATAAGAAATTTCAGATGGATGTGAAAAGTGCTTTCCTGAATGGGAAGCTTGAAGAAGAAGTGTTTGTTGAACAACCACCAGGATTTGTGGATCCCAAATATCCAGATTATGTCTACAGGCTTGATAAGGCACTCTATGGACTTAAGCAGGCACCAAGAGCATGGTATAATACTCTGGCTCAATTTCTTCAGAAAGTGGGTTTCATAGAGGTACAATTGATAAAACCCTGTTCTACTTTAAATCTGGAAGTGACTTGCTTTTGGTTCAAATATATGTTGATGACATAATTTTTGGGTCTACTAATGATAAACTCTGTACATAGTTTGCCAAGCTAATGTAGTCCAGGTATCAAATGAGCATGATGGGAGAGCTTAGTTATTTTCTAGGCCTACATGTGAAGCAAACAGATGATGGGATTTTCATAAATCAAGCAAAATATACCAGAAATCTTCTCAAGAAATTTGGTATGCTTGACTGCTCATCTGCATCAACTCCCATGGCAACAGCAACAAAGTTGGACAAAGATATAGGAGCTTCAGTAGATATGACAAGCTATAGAGGCATGATAGGGTCTCTTCTTTATCTAACAACAAGTAGACCTGATATCATGTATGCAACCTGTCTCTGTGCAAGGTTTCAAGCAGACCCTAGAGAACCACATCTAACAGCTATGAAGAGAATTTTCAAGTATCTCAAGGGCACCATTAACTTAGGTCTGTGGTATCCTAGAGAATCAGATTTCAAGCTACTTGGTTACTCTGATGCAGACTTTGCAGGCTGTAAGATAGACAGAAAAAGCACCAGTGGAAGTTGTCAATTTCTGGGTGATAGACTTGTTTCTTGGTACAGCAAGAAACAGAAATCAATCTCTACATCTACAGCTGAAGCATAGTATATTACAGCTGGTAGCTGTTGTGCACATATTCTATGGATGAAGAATCAATTGCTGGATTATGGATTGAGGTACAGTAAGATTCCTATTTACTGTGATAATCAAAGTGCTATTGCTATGACAGGTAATCCAGCACAACATTCAATGACCAAGCACATCAGCATAAGATATCACTTTATCAGAGAACATGTAGAGGAAGGAAACATTGAGATTCATTTTGTGTCTACAGAACAACAGCTTGCAGATATCTTCACCAAGCCATTGAGTGAAGTTACATTTACAAGGCTGGTAAATGAACTGGGAATGGTCTCTGGTTTTGACTAGAGATATTGGTTAGACTCAAAATTTTACTTATGTACTCTGTTACTTATGTTTCTCTGATATGTTAAATGTTATGTGAATTCTGTTGTTAAACTCTGCTATGCAAACTCTGTTCGTGTACTGTTATACTCTATTAGCATGCTCTGTAAGTAATACATTGTTAACATGTTGGATATACATTGATAAACTCTGATAATGTTATTGTCTGATATAAACACCGATGAAGAAATCTGTATGAAGCATGATTCTCAGTAATTAATCATGAATCTTTCTAAGTTATTTGTGATCTAATCTTAGACTGTGCAGAAAATTAACACAGCATGATACTATTTTATATTTATAGCATCTCTTAGTTTATCTATCCTAAACTCTGAGTCTGTAAATACTGTGTGCATTGCCTCTCATGAATAACTTCTGATGTTGATGACTTCTAAACTCTGTTAGTTAAACTCTGTTTAGTTCGATGCTGTAGTTAGAAAACCACCAAAGAAGTTGTATATAGCATGTTAGAATTTCTTTCTGATTATGTTGTGTCTAGGAAGATCCAGGAACTTGCTGGTAATAAGTAAGGGCTAAAATTCTCTAATTTTTGGTGACTAATCAAAGACTAGGAAGAACCAGGAACTTATCAAAAGATAAGGGCTAAAATTCTCTAATTTTTGGTGACTAGTCAAAGACTAGGAAGACCCAGGAACTTATCAAAAGATAAGAGCTAAAATTATAGGATTTTTGGTGACTAGTCAGAGATTAGGAAGGCCCAGGAACTTATCAAACTGATAAGGGCTAAAATTATAGGATTTTTGGTGACTAGTTACAACCTCTGATAAAAAAAATTATTAGAAAGGGGGTATAAGTTAGTTCAGAGTTTCTGTATATAAATTTTTTACAGAGTTCAGCATTCATCAAACATTCAGTGTTTACTAGGAGAGTTTGTGCAAACAGTGTTTACTGATTTATTTTATGGATTTTATGAAATATTAGATGCTCTAAAAATTGAATTGGTAAACTCTGCTATACACACACATATATTCACACCGGTGTAGTTTTTGAAAGGGTTACGGTAATAAAGTTGGAGAATTGACAAACACTGATGAATTTTTGTCTAGTACTCTAAGGTAATATTTTATTTCAGACAATTTCTATAATTGAGGTAAAAAGCGTTAACTGCCAACTGTTGATAAGTATTAGAGTGTTAAAGTGTATTGGTAATAGGAGAGAGAGCAGCAGTAATTATTGCTATAATTACTGAGCATGCAAAGCTGTTCCATTAGATATGTGCCGCGTGTCCCACTCATACATTTCTCTAGGATCGTGTCCCACCTACACATGGTACCTGGTTGCGTGTTTTAATGTTAAAACGATTGGTTTTAATTTTTAATTACATATCTAATCGTTTCACTTACACGGTTCATATTCACTCACCCACTTACACACATTCACTCACAGTTACTTTTCACATAACCACTAAGTTACTTCGTTCTTTTACTTGGGAATTTTTGCAAACACCTTTCCTACATATCATTTTCTTTCATATTTTCTTCTAACAACTATTCTAATGGCTACCAAAGCTTTTACTGCTCGAGGGTTATTATTTGTTTCCAATAATTATGCAGCTCCATTGAACAATGAAAATGTTCCAGACGCGTTTCATTTGATTCAAAACTTCTTGAGAGATTCAGAGATAGGTCAAGCTCTGGTCGGACCACCAACGCTTTCTGCCACGCAGATTGCTACTTTCTGGCAGAACTCTGCTTATGATGATGGAGGAGAGAATGGGACTCCGTTTATTATTTTCACCTATGAGGAGAAAGAGTATGTGATTACTCCAACTATAGTCAGAGAAATCATGGGTTTCGATACACACTCCTCATGCAGTGTTGTTGGTGAGGAACATCTAAGAGAGATGTTGCAGAAAATTGGGTATTCAGGTCCTTTAGCAAAACTTGGATCAGTGAAGAGGCCACAGTTGAGGAAGGCGTGGAGTTTCTTCTTCGATTGCATAACAAGGGCTTTTGGCAAGAAAGTCACAAACTAGGATGCTATTCCTACTGACAGTCTACAAATTGGGTATTCTCTTCTCTATGGTAGTAATTTCGATTTTGGTAGACTTGTTTTAATGAACTTAGGTGATAGATTGTCAGAGTCTACTACTGTCTACTTTGCTAGATTCTGTCAATTATTGTTTACTACTTGTGTGTCTGGTATTGTGATTGCTGAGGATGATGTTATTCAGCCTTTTAAAGTCAATAAAAGAATATACTCTGATTTGATAAACAAGGATGCAACCAAGGGGGAATTACCTGCTTTATTTTTACCCCTTGCCCTTCAAAACTTTCTCAATCAACCTCAAGAACCACAACAGCCCGAGCCTACATTGTCACCACCTGCAAACTCTGAACCTGTACAATTCACAAACACTGATCAACCTCAACCCACTCAACCTGAAACAAATGAACCAAACACTGAACCTCCACAACACACAAACATTGAAACACTAACAACCACTCAATCTCAACCTGAACAACAATCACCTCTTCCACAGGTTAAACCAAAGAAGAGAGGTAGAACCAAACACATTGCTGTAAAACGAGTTAAAAGGGCTCCAAAGAAAAGAGCAAACAGGCCTTCATCTCCATCTGTTGTAGAAGATTCTACTGCAGAAGATTCCTCTGAAGAAGAAGAGGTAGTTGAGGTGCTTACATACAAGAGGAGACGATTGATAATTTCTGAATCTGATGAAGAGGTTAATATTGAAGCTCCAGAGGTGATTTCTCAGGAAATACCTACTATTGAGGTACATACTGCAGAGGAAGCTGTTCATACACCTGCAAATGTACAAATGGATGAGGCACACAGAGATGGTTTTGCTGATATGGATGATGTTGTTGAAACATTAATACCATTCTCTGATCCTATTAATGTTACTATCTCATCTATCATTGCTAATTCTGGAGAAACTGGTGTAGCTGATCAGCCTACTGTGGTGCTTGATGAAACAGTAGCAACTCATACTGAGTTATTCTCTGATGCTCACCAAACTACTGAACAAGGTGAAGAAGTTGAATAAGGTGATATTGCAAAGTCTGATGAACCTAGAGAGCAACCTGCAGAGAATGTAGTTGCTGAACCTGTAGAGAATGTTGTAGAAACTGTTGATGAAACTGCAGAGAATGTTGTTGAAGCTGAAATGCATATTGATGAGATTGATGAAAATGTTGATGTTGAAGCTGAAGGGAGTGCAGAGTCTAACTCTTCTCAGAGCATACCAGTTCAAACTAATGCCAAGCACACGCCTTTTTCTCAACCTTCACATCAAAATGAGATTGAAGCAGAATATTTTGCCAAATTCTCTGAGAATTGGTATAAGGAGGATCGCATTTTTCCAGCTAAAAGAGCAACTAAATTTGTTCAGAAAACTGCTAAAGAAATTTCAAATCCAGAGATTCTTTCATGTCTGAAGGCAACTGTGGTTCAGGTTAAAACTCTGAATGAAAGGTTTAATAATTCTCAGAAGGCAATCACTGATCTGAGAACTGAAATTGTGCAAAGAGACATGACTATGCAGAGAGATAATTCAATGAGGTTTCAAAAATTCTCCAAAGCTCAAGAAACTCTATTTCAAAGGCTAGGTCAAGTTGAATAGAATCAGACTGTCTTGTCTGGTAAGATTGATTCTATTGCTACCTCCTTGGAGCTGATTACGTCTATATTGATTCCTGATGATGTCAAAAAGGGGGAGAGAGTTGCTAAGTCAAAGTGCAGGAAATCTCAAACTCTGACTCAAAAGGATGATACTGAAGATGGAGGAGTAAATGACAAATGCAAGCGATTAAGTTCTGGTCAAAATCTAAATCTGAAATCTGGCAAGTCTTCTAAATCAAAGTCTGATGGAGTAAATACTGATACTCATGGTTCTTCAAAGTATCAGAGTTTGTTATTAACTGATAATCCACAGACAGATGAGGAATTGGCTGCTAGATTGTTCATTGTGGAAAATGAAGAAGGAGTTACACTTGCAGACATTCAAGCTGAAGAGAAGAATCTACAAGAACATCAGAAAGCTCTGAAGTCTGGCAAATTCAAAACGAATGTAAAAGCTCTTAGGCCTGTTCTTAAAGGCATTACTATCAAAGAAATTGTTGGTACTGATCAGAGGATACAGATATCTAGAAAACCAATAGAAGTAGAGGCTAAACAGAAGCTGAAGGGTAAAGCTGTTGAAGAAGGGAAGATTTCAAAGAAAGTGAATACAACCTCTATTGCTACACAAGTTGTACAGAAACCATTGTCTACTCAAATACAAGCAATTTTTGGGAAATCAACAATTCGTGAACAAACTCTAGAGGTTGGAGAGACTGGAGGTAATTTTCTACAAAACAGAGCTTTAATGGGTAAGCTAGGAAGAGATAAAGCTGGCTTGGGCTCTCATAGAGAAAATAGAATGACTACCAGTCCTCAAGATCCTTCATCACTAGCTGTTCCAGGTCAAGGTGTTACTCAGGAGAGTTTAGACAGGCTGGAATCAGTACAGTTGATTCATCAAAAGAGCTTAAAGAGAGATTTTCTACTGTACTTTATGGCTGATGGGACTGTGTACAAAATTGGTGAGTATGATCTTGATTTGAAGCTATGGGAGGAATTAGAATATGTTCTATATATCTTCAAAGTGAAAAATCAAAGGACTCAGCTAGCTGCAAATGTGCTAAGAAAGAAGATGCTACATAATTTGGCAGTTAGAGGTATAAATTATAACAGTCAGTATATCCCAAAGTACAGAGATTATCAGGGAAAGATTGTTGAAATGAAGAAGAATAGTGCTAAGTTGAAGACAGACTTGGGTAAAACAGTTCTTGATTTTAATTCTGAGTCAGAGAAAGCGCAATTCATCAAACTGGGGAATGAAATGAGGAAAAACAAAATCTATTCTCTGAGATCTGCTATCTATCAAACTGGTGAAGATGATCCTAAGCTGAAAGAGATCAAGGAGGTTATGAAGACAGAGCTTGAGAATGCAGAGAGAATATTGCTTATAGACTACCTCAGAACAACATCAGATGTTGAAGAAATTAAGGAATAAAGCTCTGTAAGAATTTTCTTGTTTTCTATAGATTTTGTTAAGTAGAAGCTTAAACGTTGTTTGTATATTAAACACTGTATTTGTCTTATTGTTTTGACATCATCAATTATTGTAAACTTGTGCATTTTTGCTAATGAACAAGTTGGGGGAGATTGTTAGATATAATTGATGTGAATAATAATCAGTGTTTAAGTGCTACAGTGAAACATCAGAGTTTAGCTGGAAGCAGTCAGAGTTTAGTTAAACGCTGACAGGAGGAAGCTCGACAGAGTTTGTTAAACTCTGTTTGGAGGAAGCATCTACTGGTCAACAGAGTTTGAAGAATACTTGAAGATAATTATGGAAGCAATATCTTTGAAGATTAGATAGCTGTTAAAGAGATTGTGTTGACTAAGGAGACGTGTAGCAATCGTAATTGATATAAATTGTATAGCTAATTTATAGGAGTATCAATTATCGATTGTATAGAAGCTGTATATCTTATAAATACAGTTAGGTTAACCCTAGAAGGGCATTGTGTAACGAATTATCATTCTTTGTAACCTAAGCAGCTCTCTGTGATATTTTACATCACTGAGAGAGGAATTATTAATTCCAAACAGTTTTTAATTGTTAAAACGTGCGTTCTTGTTAATCTCTCATACAAATCTTGATTATAATTGTGTATTCGGCCTAACATATTTGTCCGGCTAAATGACGTTAACGACAGGGCTTCGTGGGAGGCAACCCATGTGGTTTCGACGAGTAGGTATTCTTTCTGATATCCCTCTTATTTACTTCCATTCAATGAGGACATTGAATCTTTCAAGTTTGGGGGTGGTTTGAGGGACATGTAGTGTTAAGTAGTTGTTTGTAGTAGTTATTATGTTCATGTAGGATATCATGCTTTGCATTTTAGTTGTAATTCATGCATGTTTTGTTCGTGTTATTATCATGTGAGTCCATAGTAGTTTGCATTTGCACCCATGCTTGCTAGGAATTTTGTGTTGTTGACGCTTTTGATTGAGAAGTGATTTGCTTTGTTCTTGTGCACACTCATACACTAGTAAGTTGAAGCTAGTAGACTTATTGAATGTTGTGAGTAATTAAAAGGACATGAATATGTGCAAGTTGATTTAGTTTGCATGCTTTGAATACAAGTCGGTGCAATAGAGAGATTTTTGCTTGGGATTGAGTATGTTTTTCCACCAAGTGAGCTTTTGAGCCTTATTGCATATTTGTTGCAATTTATTCGTTTGCTTGAGTGTCCACGGATTGTTTGCATTGCTAGCAGTTGTTTGAGGTCTTTCTTGAAATGCATGACATTATTTGACGATTAAAATGATAAAGGCATTTAGGAATAACCACGTATTTTCCCATATTACCACACCATATTTACATGATCAATCAGTTAACCCGTTGAGCCTAATCCTATTTTTTCGGTGACATACCACATTACTTGTCTAGACCTTTTTCTTGTATTGGCCTTACATTATTTTGAACCCACATTGTCAAAGGCTAGTAGAGTGCTTAAGGGAGTAATAAGGTGTGCAAAGAAGGGTTATTGTTGGTCATACTTTTGGGGGAAATATTGAAAATTTGTGCAAATTGTTTACTTGATAGTCGGCATGTGTAATAAAAATCGTGGGATCATTGTTATTGTTTATATTATTGTTTTATTTAGCTCTCGGGGAAAAAAGAAAAAAAAAGAATATATATATATATATATATATATATATATATATATATATATATATATATTGAGAGCATATTTGTGTTTGTTGTGATCCTACTTTAGTTGACTAGTCGAGTATTTTTGTTGGAAGAAAAATAGTAAAATTATGTGTGGGGGGGAAGTAGGGTGTTGTTTATGATTTATTATAGTTCCTACTAGCTTTTGACACTTCACCTGTTTTGGCTTATTTGACATACCTTGTCCCTAGCCCCGTTACAACCCAAATAAAGACCTTTTGATTATCGTCATTGATGTATGTTGTGTTAAGAGTTAGATTTATACCAAATGTCAAGCATGCTTATGATTTTGTTGGAATTGAGTGATACACTTACCCTTGTTCTTGAGAGAGTATTCTTTTGTGAGTGGATTGTGAGTGTTTACTTGTTTTTGCGTATGAGATCCCGAGTTTTGTCTCAAAGATGTACTCTTGTAGGCTTAGCATGATTACTAACTTATTCTTACACTTGACATGGACTTTTGAGAGCTTATACATGTTCATTGAGTGGACTATGTGAATACTTGCACTTTCGACACCAAGACATCGCATTATTACTTTGATTCTTAAGTTGATATGGCATGAGAGGATTTGAAGGTGTGGTGATTGTATTAGTAGTAAATCATTTGCATTTTCATATTAGTTGCATTCATGCATTGCATTGCATTAGATTTTGTGGGTACATTCGCTATAGGCCCTCACGGGACCTTACTCGTCCACTAGGGCTGCCTAGGGGTTTAAACGGCTTGTTGCATATGCCAAATGCAACCGTGATCACCTACGAAAGTGGTACTAATTAGTTAGTGTTAGTTGTTTATGCTTGAGGACAAGCATCGGTTTAAGTTTGGGGGTGTGATAAGTGGGTTTTATATCCACTTGGAGCGTTCCATATCGGCTTAAATTGATTTACTTGGCCTCAAATTTGTTATATTTTTTATGTGCTTCGTGTAGTTGTGCAAGGTTCTAAATAATTGGGAATGGTTGGAGATTTCAGTTGATTTTGGTGTGGTTTTGAAGTTTTAATGAAGAATGAGGTCTTCCACATAATCCTTGGGGAGATTTGGAGTCAAGGAAATGAAGTATGAAAGCTTTGAGAAGAAGAACGGAAGGAAACGGAGGCAAAACGAAGGAACTAGCATGCTAAAAAATTTCCAACAGAATTGCTGCTAGGCTGCGGCCTATTGCCAACAGATTTTCTACTAGGCTGCGGCCTAGTACCCCTGCTGCCCACTTCGAATTTTGTGCTAAAAGTCCTCCATAACTTTCCTGTTTTGAATCTGTTTGGTATTTTTGGACTTTTCTTGTTGGACAAAACTTCTAGGGTCTATTTAAACTCATTGTATCATTGTAATATATATCATTACATCATTTTATTATTGTAACATAGAATTGCAAGGGAGAAAAGTGGAGAAATATTCAATGCTCGGTGACAAGCACGGATCTAGATCTACTTCATCTTTTGAATACTTTGGATTATAGATTTGTTTTCTTAACTCTTTGTTTTATTAATATTATTGCTTCTTTCTTTCATATCTTGTTTAATATCATGTTTTCATCAAATCCCATGACGATGAACGGTTCAATTATGAACTAATCGTTGTCATGGGATTCTAACGGAGTTATCTATGTAGCTTAGTAGTTTGATTGCTTTAAAGATTACGTGGGGTGAATTCTTGATATCCTCGTATGGTTGTGATTCATGTGTTTAGATGCGTAGCTAACATCTAATTTGTTAATCTCTTGCGAAACGAGAGTGGATCTTGAGATTTAGAACTTGCCATGCTAGCATAGGATAGGTTGATGTTTTAACATCATGATTTGTGGCGTAAATAGAGATATTATGTTGCCCTATGTGATCTTAATAGACAACTTGTTCTTCAATCGTTATGTTTTCAAATCTTATAGAGATATAAGGTCTAAGCATGATTGGTGTCTATTCATCTTCTTTCTTTTTTATGGATGTATGTTTAGTTTAGTATTCGTATACTGAGAAGTAGCGTTTACTTGTTTCGTGTTGTCTGATCAGATATCAAAACCATAACGTGCATTGATTAAAGGCATCAACTCTAAGTGAAGTATTTAATGAAGTTAGGATCCCATGTTTATTTTCATATAAGTAATTCGATTTAATTCTTTTAGTCAATTAATTCTTAGTTTTATTATTTGCATCTTAGTTTAATTTAGATAATCAAATCTTAAATTGTTATTTGTCTTAGCTGTGAATTAAAACCATACATTGTTGCATAGGTACATCTACTGATTAAAACCATAACCAGATCTCTGTGGGAACGAACTTGACTTATTCGTATATTACTTGTGACCACGTACGCTTGCGTGATTTTGTGTTAACATGTATGCGAACACGCTCTCAAACTCGTAAACTGGAAGACGTAGATCTAGACACAGATAAAAGCGAAGAGGAACTTGAAACTACAGTAGAGATGGGTGATCGAGCAGCAGCAGCAGTTAAGGCTTTGAAGGACTATTCTCAGCCAAAGATTATTGACATCTAATCTAGTATTGCTAGGCCATCCATTACACCTAACAACTTTGAAATCAAGCCTAGCACAATTCAGATGGTGCAGAATTCAGTTCAGTTGGGGGTGCTCCTACGGAGGATCCTAACATGCATATTCGGGACTTTATCGAGATCTGTGACAATTTCAAATTCAATGGTGTGTCGGATGATGCTATCAAGTTGAGGCTTTTCCCATTCTCTCTGAGGGATAAGGCTAAGGGCTGGTTACACTCTCTACCAGCTGGTTCCATTATTACATGGGAGGATCTTGCTCAGAAGTTTCTTACGAAATTCTTCCCTATAGCAAAAACTACAGTAATAAGGAACGCTTTAACTCAATTTGCTCAGCAATCTGGAGAATCTTTGTGTGAGGCTTGGGAACGTTACAAGGAGATGCTTCGGAAGTGTCCCCATCATGGTATGCCAGATTGGATGGTGATTAATAGTTTCTACAATGGGTTGGGAGCACAGTCTAGACCTATGCTAGATGCAGCATCAGGTGGAGCTCTATGGGCAAAAAGCTATGAGGAAGCTTATGATCTTATTGAGACGATGGCTGCGAATGAATATCAGAATCCAACTCAGAGACTATCTCAAGGCAAAGTAGCAAGTATTCTGGAAGTTGATGCAGCTTCAGCTATTGCAGCTCAGTTGAAGGCTTTGACTATGAAGGTGGATTCTCTTACCAACTATGGAGTTCAGCAGGTTGCTAGTGTTTGTGAGTTATGTGCGGGCGCACATGAGACGAATCAGTGTGTTATCTCTTCTGAATCAGCACAGTTTGTGAGTAATTTTCAGAGGCCTGCTACACCAGTTCCAACCACCTATCATCCGAATAACAGGAATCATCCTAATTTTAGCTGGAGCAACAACCAAGGTGCTCAACAACCACAACAGCCTTACCAAAAGTTTCAGGGTCAGCAAGTGAGGCCATTCATCAAGGCTATCAGCAGCAGTATGCTCCAAGGCAACAATTCCAACCTCCTGGATTTCAGTTACAGCCTCAGGCTAGTGCGGGGCAATCTTCTAATGAAAAATCTGAATTGGATGAATTGAGGTTGTTGGTTAAAAGCCAGGCAGTATCTCTCAAGACATTGGAGAACCAGATTGGGTAGATTGCAAGTGCCTTGTTGAATAGGCCACAAGGATCTCTTCCTAGCGATACGGAGGCTAATCCAGGCAAGAGGGAATGCAAAGAACAGGTGAAAGTAGTAACCTTGAGATCGGGAAAGGTTACATCAGATCCAAAATCAGTAGCTAAGGAAGATGAAGAAATTCAAAATCAGTAGGTTGAAAAATCTGCAGTGCCAGAAATCGAAAAATCTGACTTGGTAGCTGATCAGCTAGATGGTAAAGTGGTAAAGAGCAAGGAACCTGTTGAAAAAGCTTCTACGGAGCAGTCTACAAAGAACAATCAGATCTATCCTCCTCCTCCATATCCTAGAAGACTCCAGAAGCAGAAGTTGGATAAGTAGTTTGCTATGTTTCTAGAGGTGTTCAAGAAGTTGCAAATTAACATCCCTTTTGCGGAAGCTCTTGAACAGATGCCGAGCTATGCCAAGTTCATGAAGGGTATTCTATCTCAGAAATTGAAGCTCGAGGAATTAGAGACCGTTGCTCTAACGGAAGAATGCAGTGTTGTTCTGCAACAAAAGTTGCCTCCTAAACTTAAAGATCCGGGAAGTTTCACCATCCCGTGCACTATTGGCAACTTATCCTTCAACAAGTGCTTGTGTGACTTGGGAGCTAGCATTAATCTCATGTCTTTATCGGTATTCATACAACTTGGTCTGCCGGAGCCGAAGCCTACTAACATCTCTTTGCAATTGGCTGATCGGTCGATCACATATCCGAAGGGTATAGTGGAAGATGTTTTGGTGAAAGTTGATAAGCTCATCTTCCCTGCTGATTTTGTTATCTTAGACTTTGAGGAAGATAAGAAGATTCCCATAATCTAGGGAAGGCCATTCTTGGCTACGGGTAGGACTTTGATTGATGTGCAGAAAGGGGAACTCACTATGCGGGTGCAAGACCAGAATGTCACTTTTAATGTATTCAATGCAATGAAGTTTCCAACGGATGAAGAGGAATGCTTGAAGATGGATTTGGTTGATTCTGCAGTCACTACGGAGATTGAGCAATTGCTTAAGTCAGATTCTTTAGAAAGAGTTTTAGTTGGAGATTCTGATTTTGAAGATGAAGAAGGAGCCGAGCAGCTTCAGCAGTTGAATGCAGCTCCTTGGAAAAGGAGATTTGACATGCCTTTTGAATCTCTTGGTGTGACGCCCCCAAATCTGAGGTCAAATATTCAGGTCGTCACATCATCATCCAACCATATCATACCTGTATTAACTTTACAACTCAACAATACATCCATCCATACCTCAATCTTACATACAATCAAGTTAGAGCCTCAGAAACGATAACCAAAAGTAACACTAACTATTACAATTCATCTGTACAATCCAGAGTCTTACGCAATTCCACTTATACAACTACACTTGAAGACAAGTCTTACTATTACAGTTGAAAACCTATCAGACTACTCTGTAGTATTTATCATGGACTAAATCATCTCCGGGTAATTCTTCTACTCCTCTTCTGCTGGTGCGGAGTTAATCGGCCAAATTCTTCCCTTTCTGAAAAGTTTTTATAAAACAAGAATGAGCTACATAATGCTCAGCAAGTTCACGATTTTGTAAAATAATAATGTGGTTTATTTCAAAAACATTCCCAACTATATGGGTATATATCTCAGATTACAAAACATAACTCGACAATATATATGTCCGAGTTTGTATAAAACATTTATACTCACTAAGGAGCTTTAAGAATAACATATGAATCCTTTACAAGGTTCTCATCTCAATATATCCCAAGTTTGAAAATATATATATATAAGCATATCATTTTCGGCAAAACACTCTACGGTTATCATACTGTACAGGGAATACGTTATTGCAAAACCTCTTTCCTTCCATTAGCTTGGGAAGTTTCTCATTCAAAAACATCTCATTCTTTGAAATAATTGCAAGAGTGCACTAACACGTGCCAATCTTTATAGAAAATCTTGCAGTTCTAGATACTGCACAATATCAATATTTTCTCATCAAAAACCACACTATCGGCAACTTGGCACTTAGGCCCAAGAAGCAGTGTTTGAGTATTTTTCCAAAGTGGAGGATGGGACTTAAAGAAAACATAAAACCTGACAGGGATTGACGATGATCAGTCGCCACATCCGAGTCCAATAATCCGCGGGTCTTCTCTACCGGTAGAAGGATAGAAACTACATCCGTAACTATCCCCGGGTGAAAACTACATCCGTAATCACCCTCGATGAAAACTACATCCGTAATCATCCTTCGGCAACACATGGGCCGGAATAATAATTGATGGACCGCCTGGCTCACGGCCGCTTACACATCCCGGGAATCGTTCGTCAACGATTCCCACACCTGCCAGAGTCCCCTTTTTCTTTTCTTTTCAAAAACCATTTTGATAGAAAATTCGAGTAGTTGAAGTTCGACCTCAGTCGACCGATAATTTTTGAAATCATACAAGAAGCAGAACCTGACCGGGGGTTTTCGAAAATGTTTTGAGTTCGAAAGAGTTCGAGTTTGAAAGTATTAAAAGGTATCTTGGATTTACTTTGTTTTTTAAAATAGTGAACAATAATTATTAATGATATTTTAAGATTTAATATCAATAATTAATAAAATAATTATTTAATAAAATAAATTTCCAATCCAAGATAGGGTTTCGAGTATTTACGAAGATATAATAATAGTTATTTGAATATACGATACCACCCGAATGACCCTTCGGGTTTTCGCAATATAGATACGATATAATAATATACCGCTCCCCGGTCAATAGTATATACGGACCGCTACGACCTCTATTGCGAGAGTCGTTGTCCGAAGAAAACATTTCAAACTAAGTTCAAGGGGTACAAGCATATATGTACTTATACAATCTCAATTGCATCAATATTTCGATAAACATAGCATTTGATATAATTTGAAAACTACAAACACAACAGTGAAAATCTTTGTATATGTATAAGTTTTGAAAAGTAAACTTGCCTTGGTTTGGTTGGGGTGGTCGAGCGTGTGAATTCGAACGATCTATACATAAACAATAATCGTTCGTTAGTACCTTAACAATTTCTTTCTAATTACGGGGTTTTAAGGGGACACGAAATTAACTTAACGACTTCGTCTTATGACTCCCTAGCCCCACTATAGGTCCATGACATCACTCGTTTACGCTCGTCACTTACTCGACTTAATTTAGTTACCACGTTCGAACCATAACCATTACTCCTAGAATTATGCTCCACTAACGACTTTTTCCCTTGCGCGAAATTTACTCTAGCATTTTTATAAAATCCAAAAATTCATATTTTAATCCAATTATTTTTGGGTAGCCTTCACCACTGTATTTCCTAGCTTCTATAATTTTTCCATGATCCCAAATAATTTTTAAGGTGTTTAAACAAGGTTCACAAGGGGGTCACTTTATGCAGTCCATAGTCCAGAAACAAAAATCACTTCTCCGGCCATAACTAAAAATCTACACATCTCCTGGCTATGATCCTTACATATCCAGAAACTACATTCAATTATCTTTCCATCCATATAAGGTAGGACATCAGGGGACATCATTTGGGGTTTCAAAATCGTGTCACAATACAGGTCAATGTTCCTGGATAAAATCAGCATGCTCAAATCACTTAGATCAACCATTTTTCACCATTCCATCATACAACCAACACTTAATACACTCAAATCATGGTTCATAACACTCATGGTGATATATATGTTATCCATAATCATAAAAGTCACAATCTCAACATAAAAACTCAAGATCCAAGTCATCCAACACTTATACAACCAAGATTAGCTCATACATGCATGGATCTACTACTAAATATTATAAATACTACATAACCAAGAGGGTTTGTGATTTTATACCTTCTTGAGCTCCTAGGGACCTTGGGTAAGCTTTTCACAACACAACAACACCTTAGATGATCTCCTACAACACTTATAATCCAAGATCTAAAAGAAAATCAAACATGGTTACTATTCACCCAATCTTTAACATTTTATATCTTGGAATTGGATGGATGAAATGAAGTGAAATTGCTAGCATACCTTGATTAGATGATGTAGATGACCTAGGAATTATGGTATGAATTTAGAGTGATGAGAAGTGGGAGAAAGAATTTTTCTTTCTTCTCCACTTAGTCTTGGCCGAGAGCTTTGTCAAAAGGGGGGGGGAGAGAGTTTTGTGTTTTAATTATTGTGTTGGATGAATAAGTGGTGTGAGATGAGGTTGGGTAATATGTATTAGTGTAAGTATATGCATGTACAACATAGGTATGGCTAGAGGTATGGCTACTAGTACTTGTTGTCTCCTCTTTTTGAAAAGCAAGCAACTAATTACTATTCCTCTTGTTATTTGGTTCATCTAGTTTGCTTTCCTAACTACTTAGTTGCATGAGCTTGCATGCAATACTACTCCTTGTATTATTATTCTCCCACCAATGCTTATTATCCAATCTTTAATTCGTATCGTACCTTAATTAATCTCTCGTAATAATATTTTGTCGCGTAGAGATTTCCCCTATAATTCCTTAAGTACTAATTGTGTAAATTCCTCTAATGTCCATAATTCCTTGTCATGATCCTTAATAAATCTTGTAACACTCTAATCATTCTCAAATCCCAAGTTTTATAAATCTCACTATCAATAAGACTCCTGCCTTCACAATCTCCCTTTTTATCTTACATAGGGAATACAACAACACAGTTTCTCAGACAATCAATCCTATTAATCACAGGGATGACCAGAAAGGTTCCATATTGACATTGCCACAAGATATTAAATAAAATAAAATATTACCAAAAATTAGGGTTCTTACAGCCTCCCCTCCTTAAAAGGATTCCGTCCCGGAATCAGGTTGAAAACAGTTGGGGGTGCTTTTCACGCATTGTGCTTTCTAGTTCCCATGTTGATTCTTCGACATTCTGGTTCCTCCACAAGACTCTCACTAGTTTGACCACCTTATTCCTCAGCACCTGTTCTTTTCTATCCATAATTTCTACGGGTTGCTCCACATATGTTAAGTCTGGTTGCAGATCCACTTGATCATGTTCTATCACATGTCGGAAGTCGGTATAGTAGGGTCGTAGCATGGACACATGAAACACATTATGTACTTGCTGTAAGCTCGGAGGTAAAGCCAATTCATAGGCTAACTTTCCAACTCGTTTCAAGATCTCAAAAGGTCCAATGAATCTCGGGCTTAGTTTCCCCTTCTTACCAAATCTCATCAATCCCTTCCACGGTGATACTTTTAACATCACAAACTCTCCTACCTCATACTCTTTGTCCTTGCGGGTCTGGTCCGCATACTTCTTCTGTCTGTCTTGGGCCGCTACCAGCCGTCCTCTTATGAGCTCGATAGTTTCTCTTGTCTGTTGGACCAGTTCAGGCCCTAAAATCTTCCGCTCTCCAACTTCTTCCCAACACAAAGGAGACCGACATCTTCGTTCGTACAAAGCTTCATATGGGGGCATTCCTATACTCGCATGGTAACTGTTGTTGTAGGAAAATTCGACCAACGGCAAGTGGTCATCCCAACTTCCCTTAAAAGCGATGGCACATAGTCTCAACATGTCCTCTATGGTCTGGATGGTTCTCTCGCTCTATCCGTCTGATTGGGGATGGTATGCAGTACTCATGTCTAACTTGGTCCCCACACGATCCTGAAAACTCCTCCAGAACCTGGAGTTGAACCTTGGGTCTCTACCAGATACAATGCTCACAGGAACCCCATGCCTTACCACGATCTCCTTAGATATCTCATGAAATTTGACCTATCGAAATGGTGGGTTTCGTAAAAAAAAAAGAAAAAAAAAAAAAAAAAAACTAATGACTTTTACATACACTCGTCTGCACTGTAGAGAAATGTTGTTCCTCAACGCATACTCTCCTCGACCTGTATTCCTTATCGGTTGGTTTATGATTGAAAATTTCTATCCCACTACTTATACGTTCCTCTTCTACCTTGTTCATAGTATCTGCGTTGAGTCCTTGTATCGTTGGCACGTGAATACTTTGTGGTCGTGTTTTATAATCTGAGACAACGTCAAAACGCACGGTATTCCTCATATTCCTTGGCTTGATTAGCACGCATGTGTTGCCTCCCGTCAGTCGTTACCACTTGCTATGGATACTGTATAGTCTTCGGTATGCGTCGAACCAGTTCAGCTACTATATCCCTCGTTCATTGACTTCTTCGTAATGCAAGAAAAGCGAAACTCCTTCTTTCGTAGTATGCTTTACAAGAGACGTCCTTACGTCCACATGGTGCCGATCGTGATAACAACATTCGTTTCATGGATAAGTTTTTATTCTCGACTACCCCGTGAAATCTAAGGCACGACACTAATTATAAATTCGATCGTCTGGACAATTCTTCTTCCCTGTCCGTCGGCCACAGATCAAATTAGTACATACGCTCAATCTCTTTATTAATTATACTTGAAAGCACCTTCAACATTCGAAGTCTAACCTTAAGTCTCTATCTGACGTAATCGCTGCAGAAGTTTTACATTGCACCACCATTTCTTCCGTATATAAATCGATAATCTCCTAAATGGAAAGTCTCTCGTAGGTAAATCACTTGGTCCCACAATTATAAGTCAACTAGGGCCATCCCTTGGCTCGGTCTTCGGCGACCTACTCATGAAATTCATTATAATTCTGTCCACGTTCAAGATTTTCTACGGGCGAAATTGATCCACTAGATCTCTATCATTTTGTTTTTGACATGTTGCGTTTGTACTTAATAGCTTGCCAATACAATTCTTCATATCCGTTTGCCAAACATTCTCTTAATTCTCTGTACATCTTTGTCCTTCCCCATAATTTAGTCATTTTCCTCTAACATTATTCTTTATTGTATATACTCTATTTTCTTGGTCAATACTGACTGAATTCCAACTTTGAATAATCCCCTCTATAGGTATCGGCCACCACACTAGCCTTTCCTGGGAAATAACAAATTTCTCCATTATACTCCCTTTCGTCACCTTCTCTTTCTTATGTTTAGTGCTAATATGAAGATATACTTATGGCACTTGTGGAAAGATTTCACACTTTTCTCATAAGGTTAACGTCTCAGTTTTATGCGTGAACGCTATCATGACTATTCCCCGACTCATGGTTAGTATATCCTATCCCGTAACCTTTATGTTGTTTAGAAGTATAGGCTATCATCCCCTTTCTACTGCATCAGCACACCTCTTAAACTCTTAAAGACGCATCATCGTGACTCTCAAAGTCCTCTTTTTATCATCAAGTACAGTTAACCACGAGGTTGTTACTAATCTCTCATATCATTCTTAAAACTTTATTTATAACCCACAAGGGCTTCTGACTCACTAGTCAATCCACAATGATACTACCAGAATTTATAATGTTTACATTAATGTGAAATGCCGACTTTGGTGCAGTACAGAGGTCGATCTGGAGTTGGTGAAACCTTCTCTTTAACCTTATCTTTGAAAAAGAACTACGCATTTTAACTGGTCAACAATTCCTACATCTCCGGTTAGTGCTATCGATTCTCGATGGTATATGTAAGATGTCATACGCTCATCCTCTTTCACAACTGGTGCCAATCAGCCTGAGGCCTGTATGCTGCTGCGATTTGCAATAAATTTGATTAGGTGGTAATCTCGAAGGATCATTGGGATATATCCATGCATCTATTTGCCATTAGGGGCCTTTTAAACTCTATGTCTCTCTATGTGCATCAATCCCTTTAAGCTAAGTAAAGCTTCACATTCTTGCCACAATATTTCTTCCTTTCTTGTCCATCTCACTTCCATGTTAGTTTCCTCTAAGGATATGTCTTACATCACAATCGATTTGAATTTCTTGGATCAGGAAAGGCTTGGTAACTCCAGAATTCATTACTATAACATCCTGACAACGGTTGGTAGGAACGTACTCCCAACCACCTCATCATTTCCTATAACTTTCCTCACACTAATATTAAAGGTCTTGTGGTATGCCCCGACATGTTATCCTACTTTAAATAATCACTCGGCATAACGCTCTGGCTGCACAATTACAACATTTGGTTTCTGATCTCAAATTGGTGCAACGGTTCACAATTGTACCTCCCGTTCACCTTAGAGTAATCGCTTTTGAAAGGAATGGTTTCAAAATAACAAGGTCCAATAGATAATTTCAATAAGAATTCCACATTGGATGTTCCAAGAATGTTGATGGTTCCAGATACTAGGAGTCTCGATTTTTCGGAGATGTAAGGATGGACAAAAAGAATACAACAAGGTTTATTCCTTCATGTCCTGATAATCTTGTAATGTGATATCATAGAGAATGTTGCACGAGGGCAATGATTGTTGGATACAAAAGTCATAAAGACGGTCTTTATACAATTTTTACATCTTGTTAATACTTTTCCTCTTGAAAAATAAGAGGAAATCTAAAGTCGCATTGATGAAGGTCAGCCAATAGAAAGCAATTCTACTCCATGACAATTAAAGAATGAAGTAGTTTGTCATTCAAGTAATCAATGGTTTCAAATGAATTCTCATTGTATGAATGAAAGAATAAAATATTCAAGTGATATAAAGTCTGATACGAAGATGGGTAAGAGTTCAAGTCGAGTGGGCGACCTCACTAGGTCTCAATCAAGTTATTCGTCAAACTTTCATCATCATACTTTACCACGTGCAAAATGCATTGCGGAATGAATTAAATTGGGAGTTGGACCAGTGGAACAATAACTAGTCCTTTTCAAGAAACACTAGCAACTAGCGAGACAAAATTTGCTAGTTCACCCGTTTGAGAAATCACCACCAGCTAGGACAATTGGCTAGGTGTTCTTCACAACATTACAATTTTGAGTAGTTAGAACAATCAACTAGTCATTCATATTGACATAACGACTAGCCAGTTTCAATTGGATAGAACGGAATTTCAACAGCGTAGCCACTGAAGAAACTTTAGGCTACTCGGACAACGAATGGAAATAAGAAGTTATTAAGTTTGAAAAAGAAGACTATAAAATCTGAAGAGAATGTTCTAGGTATCGGAACAATCGATAACCTCTCATCACATATTACCTACCAGTGAAACGGTCCACCCAAGGGTGCCTCCGTACACATGCTTTATCAGATCCTACAGTAGAATTAAATTCAGAATACCAATATCAAAATGATATCCTTACTATGATTTCAACGTAAGACGCACAATCTCATTTTGAATAGGAGAAAGGATTCATGAGGAATATCTGGATGTTAGATCATCCCTGTTCTCAACAAGTGGATAAATATTTATGGGCTCGACTGAAGGATGCAAGTATGAAAGAAGTAGTCAAATATCAATATGCGTTTAGGAATATTCATTGATTATTTAAGGAAACAATTGTTGAACATTCCTTGGATAATTGAAAGGAAGTGTAAATAGTCCTGAGCCGAACAAGGTCATCATAAATTTTTGAATAGAATGTTCATGGGTCAAATAAAATTACTTCGGATAAGTCCTGCTTTAGGGAGAGTATATCACTGGTTGTTATTCCACAAATTTGAAGTAGAAAGCTAGAAGGATTGTCTGATATAAACTAATCGAGGTAACATGGTTAGTGAACAGTTTAAAATGAAGTAGTGCACCAGCCGGTAGTTGCCAAAATAAGTTAATAATCATTCGTGCATCTCATTATCACCACTATGAGGGTAACTCCATCTCTTCGTCTTCGAAATACAAGACACCAACTAGTGTGTCTCTCAATCATCATCTTAAGGTCATTTATCGAGTTGGGGTTTCACAATATATCTGTCATTTCCGTGCTTTATCTTGAAGACCAAACTTCACATCATTTCGGGGACACCTGCTAAGTCCATAGGGTCCTACTTCATGCCTTCCGACAAGAATCACGAGTGGCCAGTTCCCCTGGGAACAGATCAAAGAGATCTCTCAGGGATCTCAGTGCAGTCCATAGGTTCAGTGGCGGGTGTGTGCATGTGAACATATACCAAAATATTGAGGTCTACAATACATATATACGTAGTCCCTGCTAACATCTCTATCAAAGGATCCCACTCTAGACCCGTTGGTCTTTTCTTTGGTAGACTCTGATATCACTGTATCGCTCGTTGCAACCATATTCAACTTCTCTTGAGTCCCTTTGTTAATCCCACTTGTTTGTTCTCTAAGTTGAACTACCATGCTCTAGCGTCCGGATCATGCGTGGAATTATCTAGCACGCTCGTCTTAAGATAACATTCTCGTATAACACATGTAAAATTCGCCATCAAGGGTAATGAAATCCACAACGACATAGTGACCAACTTTCAGGTAAACCCGTTACTTATCGAAAATCGGATCTTATAGCCAAAGTAAAAGACTTTCATTATTCCAAGTACTAAGTACCCTTACTTATGTAGGGATGTCTAAACTTTTTTTTTTTTTTGATTCTTAAAATGCTGCCTCCTAAACTGTGGAGGACTATGGGCCACAAAATTTATGCCAGCCTAGTCATCCGATCATATTGGCAATATCGCCTCTATCTCAGCTGCTCTTGAGATTTCGCCCTGCTTCCTATATCATTACCTATGATAGGTCATGTACGACTCTCAAACCTCTATTCATCATTTTGAAGGTCTCTAAGGATTCTATCGACCCTAGTATAATACCTCCAGTAAACACTCCAGTCCATTCTACTCACCGGTACCTCTTCCGGTAGTCCAATAATAAGTTTACTACGATCTCTTATGTCATTCTCCTACTTAGACTTAACTCTCAACACTTCTCGTTTCTGAGTACTGTAACTTATCTCTCTGATACCATTTCTGTGACGCCCCCAAATCTGAGGTCAAATATTCAGGTCGTCACATCATCATCCAACCATATCATACCTGTATTAACTTTACAACTCAACAATACATCCATCCATACCTCAATCTTACATACAATCAAGTTAGAGCCTCAGAAACAATAACCAAAAGTAACACTAACTATTACAATTCATCTGTACAATCCAGAGTCTTACGCAATTCCACTTATACAACTACACTTGAAGACAAGTCTTACTATTACAGTTGAAAACCTATCAGACTACTCTGTAGTATTTATCATGGACTAAATCATCTCCGGGTAATTCTTCTACTCCTCTTCTGCTGGTGCGGAGTTAATCGGCCAAATTCTTCCCTTTCTGAAAAGTTTTTATAAAACAAGAATGAGCTACATAATGCTCAGCAAGTTCACGATTTTGTAAAATAATAATGTGGTTTATTTCAAAAACATTCCCAACTATATGGGTATATATCTCAGATTACAAAACATAACTCGACAATATATATGTCCGAGTTTGTATAAAACATTTATACTCACTAAGGAGCTTTAAGAATAACATATGAATCCTTTACAAGGTTCTCATCTCAATATATCCCAAGTTTGAAAATATATATATATAAGCATATCATTTTCGGCAAAACACTCTACGGTTATCATACTGTACAGGGAATACGTTATTGCAAAACCTCTTTCCTTCCATTAGCTTGGGAAGTTTCTCATTCAAAAACATCTCATTCTTTGAAATAATTGCAAGAGTGCACTAACACGTGCCAATCTTTATAGAAAATCTTGCAGTTCTAGATACTGCACAATATCAATATTTTCTCATCAAAAACCACACTATCGGCAACTTGGCACTTAGGCCCAAGAAGCAGTGTTTGAGTATTTTTCCAAAGTGGAGGATGGGACTTAAAGAAAACATAAAACCTGACAGGGATTGACGATGATCAGTCGCCACATCCGAGTCCAATAATCCGCGGGTCTTCTCTACCGGTAGAAGGATAGAAACTACATCCGTAACTATCCCCGGGTGAAAACTACATCCGTAATCACCCTCGATGAAAACTACATCCGTAATCATCCTTCGACAACACATGGGCCGGAATAATAATTGATGGACCGCCTGGCTCACGGCCGCTTACACATCCCGGGAATCGTTCGTCAACGATTCCCACACCTGCCAGAGTCCCCTTTTTCTTTTCTTTTCAAAAACCATTTTGATAGAAAATTCGAGTAGTTGAAGTTCGACCTCAGTCGACCGATAATTTTTGAAATCATACAAGAAGCAGAACCTGACCGGGGGTTTTCGAAAATGTTTTGAGTTCGAAAGAGTTCGAGTTTGAAAGTATTAAAAGGTATCTTGGATTTACTTTGTTTTTTAAAATAGTGAACAATAATTATTAATGATATTTTAAGATTTAATATCAATAATTAATAAAATAATTATTTAATAAAATAAATTTCCAATCCAAGATAGGGTTTCGAGTATTTACGAAGATATAATAATAGTTATTTGAATATACGATACCACCCGAATGACCCTTCGGGTTTTCGCAATATAGATACGATATAATAATATACCGCTCCCCGGTCAATAGTATATACGGACCGCTACGACCTCTATTGCGAGAGTCGTTGTCCGAAGAAAACATTTCAAACTATGTTCAAGGGGTACAAGCATATATGTACTTATACAATCTCAATTGCATCAATATTTCGATAAACATAGCATTTGATATAATTTGAAAACTACAAACACAACAGTGAAAATCTTTGTATATGTATAAGTTTTGAAAAGTAAACTTGCCTTGGTTTGGTTGGGGTGGTCGAGCGTGTGAATTCGAACGATCTATACATAAACAATAATCGTTCGTTAGTACCTTAACAATTTCTTTCTAATTACGGGGTTTTAAGGGGACACGAAATTAACTTAACGACTTCGTCTTATGACTCCCTAGCCCCACTATAGGTCCATGACATCACTCGTTTACGCTCGTCACTTACTCGACTTAAATTAGTTACCACGTTCGAACCATAACCATTACTCCTAGAATTATGCTCCACTAACGACTTTTTCCCTTGCGCGAAATTTACTCTAGCATTTTTATAAAATCCAAAAATTCATATTTTAATCCAATTCTTTTTGGGTAGCCTTCACCACTGTATTTCCTAGCTTCTCTAATTTTTCCATGATCCCAAATAATTTTTAAGGTGTTTAAACAAGGTTCACAAGGGGGTCACTTTATGCAGTCCATAGTCCAGAAACAAAAATCACTTCTCCGGCCATAACTAAAACTCTACACATCTCCTGGCTATGATCCTTACATATCCAGAAACTACATTCAATTATCTTTCCATCCATATAAGGTAGGACATCAGGGGACATCATTTGGGGTTTCAAAATCGTGTCACAATACAGGTCAATGTTCCTGGATAAAATCAGCATGCTCAAATCACTTAGATCAACCATTTTTCACCATTCCATCATACAACCAACACTTAATACACTCAAATCATGGTTCATAACACTCATGGTGATATATATGTTATCCATAATCATAAAAGTCACAATCTCAACATAAAAACTCAAGATCCAAGTCATCCAACACTTATACAACCAAGATTAGCTCATACATGCATGGATCTACTACTAAATATTATAAATACTACATAACCAAGAGGGTTTGTGATTTTATACCTTCTTGAGCTCCTAGGGACCTTGGGTAAGCTTTTCACAACACAACAACACCTTAGATGATCTCCTACAACACTTATAATCCAAGATCTAAAAGAAAATCAAACATGGTTACTATTCACCCAATCTTTAACATTTTATATCTTGGAATTGGATGGATGAAATGAAGTGAAATTGCTAGCATACCTTGATTAGATGATGTAGATGACCTAGGAATTATGGTATGAATTTAGAGTGATGAGAAGTGGGAGAAAGAATTTTTCTTTCTTCTCCACTTAGTCTTGGCCGAGAGCTTTGTCAAAAGGGGGGGGGAGAGAGTTTTGTGTTTTAATTATTGTGTTGGATGAATAAGTGGTATGAGATGAGGTTGGGTAATATGTATTAGTGTAAGTATATGCATGTACAACATAGGTATGGCTAGAGGTATGGCTACTAGTACTTGTTGTCTCCTCTTTTTGAAAAGCAAGCAACTAATTACTATTCCTCTTGTTATTTGGTTCATCTAGTTTGCTTTCCTAACTACTTAGTTGCATGAGCTTGCATGCAATACTACTCCTTGTATTATTATTCTCCCACCAATGCTTATTATCCAATCTTTAATTCGTATCGTACCTTAATTAATCTCTCGTAATAATATTTTGTCGCGTAGAGATTTCCCCTATAATTCCTTAAGTACTAATTGTGTAAATTCCTCTAATGTCCATAATTCCTTGTCATGATCCTTAATAAATCTTGTAACACTCTAATCATTCTCAAATCCCAAGTTTTATAAATCTCACTATCAATAAGACTCCTGCCTTCACAATCTCCCTTTTTATCTTACATAGGGAATACAACAACACAGTTTCTCAGACAATCAATCCTATTAATCACAGGGATGACCAGAAAGGTTCCATATTGACATTGCCACAAGATATTAAATAAAATAAAATATTACCAAAAATTAGGGTTCTTACACTTGGGTTAGCAGAACTGAAAAATTCTCACGGTCGGCTTAAACCATCTATTGAAGAGGCTCCTACACTTGAACTCAAACCACTGCCCGAACACCTGAGGTATGCGTTTCTAGGTGATGCATCTACATTAGCTGTTATAATTGCTTTTAACTTGTCAGGTAGTGAGGAAGAAAAGCTCTTACGAATTCTTAGAGAGTTCAAATCAGCCATTGGTTGGACCATAGCAGATATCAAGGGAATCAGCCCTTCTTATTGCATGCATAAAATTCTGCTTGAGGAAGGAAGTAAGCCAACTGTGGAACATCAGCGAAGACTAAATCCGATTATGAAAGAGGTGGTGAAGAAGGAGATTCTTAAGTGGTTAGATGCAGGTATTATATATCCTATCTCAGACAGTTCTTGAGTGAGCCTGGTGCAGTGTGTGCCTAAGAAAGGAGGCAAGACAATGGTTGTTAATGAGAAGAATGAGCTCATCCCTACTCGGACAGTCACGGGGTGGAGAGTTTGCATGAACTATCGTAAGTTGAACAGAGCCACGAGAAAAGATCACTTCCCTCTTCCGTTCATTGATCAGATGTTAGACAGGTTAGCTGGCCACGGGTACTATTGCTTCCTAGATGGTTATTTAGGATACAATCAAATTTGCATCGCTCCAAAAGATCAAGAGAAGACCACATTCACATGTCCTTTTGGCACTTTTGCTTTTCGACGAGTTTCTTTCGGACTATGTGGTGCTCCTGCCACTTTTCAAAGGTGCATGATGGCTATTTTCTCAGACATTATTGGCAGGAATGTAGAGGTTTTCATGGATGGCTTCATAGTTTTTGGTACTTCGTATGACGAGTGCTTGCATAATCTTGGCTTGGTATTGAAAAGGTGCGTGGAGACTAATTTGGTGCTTAATTGGGAAAAGTGTCACTTCATGGTGCAAGAAGGAATCATTCTTGGGCACAAGGTATCTAGTAGAGGACTTGAGGTGGATAAGGCTAAGGTGGAGACTATTGAAAATCTTCCTCCACCAATCTCAGTTAAAGGAATTCGTAGTTTTCTTGCTCATGCGGGTTTCTATCGGCGATTCATCAAAGATTTCTCGAAAATTTCTAAGCCCTTGTGTAATTTGTTGGAGAAGGATGTTCCTTTCAAGTTTAATGACGATTGTTTAGCAGCTTTTGAGCTGTTGAAGAAGAAGTTGACTACCGCACCTATCATTACTGCTCCTAATTGGGAAGAACCTTTTGAGTTGATGTGTGATTCCAGTGACTATGCAGTGGGAGATGTGCTTGGGCAGAGGAAGAGTAATGTTTTCCATGTGGTTTATTATGCTAGTAAAACCCTCAATGAGGCATAGTTGAACTACACCACAACGGAGAAGGAGCTTCTAGCAGTTGTCTATGGTTTTGAGAAATTCAGATCTTATTTGCTTGGAACAAAGGTGATTGTCTATACCGATCATGCTGCTATTCGATATCTGATTTTGGAGAAGGATTTAAAGTCTCGATTGATTCGTTGGGTGCTTTTGCTTCAAGAGTATGATTTGGAGATCAAGGATAGGAGAGGTACCAAAAACCAGGTGGCGGATCATCTATCGCGATTGGAGGACCACGGTAAGGATGCACATGACAAATCTCTTATCAACGAATCTTTTCCAGGTGAGCAACTTTTTAGAATGCGAGATGAAGAACCATGGTTTGCAGACTTTGTGAACTATTTGGTGAGCAATGTTATTCCTCCAGATCTTTCTAGTGCTCAAAGGAAGAAGTTTCAACATGATGTGAAGTGGTACAGATGGGACGAGCCATTTCTATTTAGACAAGGAGCCGATCAGATGATAAGGCGATGCATTCCGTATAGTGAGACCGAGAGTGTTTTGTGAGATTGCCACTCAACCATCTATGGTGGCCATTATGGTGGTGAGAAGCAGCAGCTCGAGTACTTCAAGCAGGTTTTTACTGGCCTACTTTGTTTAAGGATACTCATCAGTTTGTGTTGAGATGTGATCGTTGTCAAAGGGTTGGCAATATATCTAGGAGGAACGAGATGCCTCTTAACATGCTTCTTGAGGTGGAGATTTTTGATGTTTGAGGGATTGACTTCATGGGACCGTTTGTTTCTTCGTGCAATAATCAGTACATCTTGCTAGCTGTGGATTACGTGTCAAAATGGGTCGAGGTGAAAGCTTTACCGACCAATGATGCTAACGTGGTATTGAATTTCCTTCAAAAGCAAATTTTCACGCGTTTCGGGATACCACGTGCTATAATCAGTGACGAGGGGACACACTTCTGTAATCGTCAGTTTACTACATTGATGGCGAAGTATAATGTGACGCATCGTGTTGCTACGGTCTATCACCCTCAAACTAATGGTCAAGCTGAAGTCTCTAACAAGGAGATCAAGAGAATTCTCGAGAAAGTGGTGAATCCGTCTCGTAATGATTGGTCATTGAAGTTGGATGAAGCTGTATGGGCTTACAGAACTGCTTACAAGACGCCCCTCGGTATGTCTCCGTTTCAGTTGGTTTATGGAAAAGCATGTAATTTGCCTGCAGAATTAGAGCACAAAGCATATTGGGCGTTGAAGAAGTTGAACTTGGATATTAAGGCTGCGGGTGAAAAACGGTTGCTTCAATTGAATGAACACTACGCCATAGATGACCTGCAACAACCCTTTTTTTGGTGTTGCCCTGAAAAATGTTGCAGTAGCTCTAAACTTTCTGCTTACTGCAACATTGTTTATTTGATGTTACTGTATACAAAACATGTGTTGCTGTAGCTATAAGAAACGTAGCAAGTTGCAACCCTTGTGAAGTGTTGCCGTTAATATGATTTAAACACAACCTTTTTAACAAAAACTGAAATAAATAATTATTGTGAATTAAAAGTAATTAATTTTAAAAACAATTAATTTAAATTTTCAAAGTTTGTTATTAGAGTCAAAATTGGAATTTTTATAAAATAGAACAGTTTTTTATAATTTGAAAATAGACCAAATTATTAAAAAGGCGTAACAAATTAATTTTTTTTTGAAAAAAAAATAATTTTCCAAAAAATGAATAAAGTTTGAGAAATAATGTTAAGTTTGATATAAAAAATTTGTATGCATTATTGAACTAAAATATAACATTTTTATAAATAAAAATAACATATCTTCTTATAAATTTAATTAAATTGAAGAAATTTTCAAATAAAAATTAATAAAACAGAAAAAAAATCCAGAAAATGAATAAAGTTTGAGAAATAATGTTAAGTTTGATATTAAAAAATTTGTATGCATTATTGAACTGAAATTTAATATTTTTATAAAAATAACATATCTTCTTATAAATTTAATTAAATTAAAGAAATTTTCAAATAAAAAATTAACAAAAAAGAAAAATAAAATAATTAGTGCACTTATGTTGAGTTGTGGCGCGATCCGAATTGTTCTAATTGTGGTTGAGAGCGGCAAATGAAATACTCAAATAAGTGAGAGCGGCAAAATGAAATTGGGGCAAAACTAATTGGGGCAAAAACAAATTAGGGCTTCATTATCATTCACTCTCTCGTCTCTCTCACTGGGCTCTTCATTAACTCTTTCATCTCTCATATGGTATTCGAGCTGGGTTATGGTTTAATTCAAAGGATTGAAGGATTCAATTAGGGTTTACACACAGATTCAAAGCTTGGTTTGTGTTCAATTCTCGTTTGGTTTCGATTTCGAGGTATAATCTCCTCTATTTTTCCTCCCTATCTCTCCTCTTTCTCCCTCTCTCGTTCTCTGTCTTACTCTTGTTACACTCTCGTTTTCAGTTTGATTTTTGATATAGCATTTGACTTTAAATTTTGCAGGTACCTCGTCTTCATTGCATCGTACACCGGAAACTTGTTATTCATGACTTTCTTTCCGCTTCAGTAACATTGGAGGTTATTAGATTTTATTTCAATTACTCTTAAATTATTTTCATCTGCCTTGGTTTGGTTTTCTTGACCTTTTGTACTCTCATTTAAGTTCTATAATTGTAAACATGTAGCCAAAATCTAGTTTGGTGAAAGGAGTACGGGAGTCACTTTTGGGCCATCTTACTTCTATCCTTGGAAATGATGATTTGGTTGTTTCCGGCCACGGTGGGATGAAACTTATCACCAGGTCGAGACCCTGGTTTCTCTTGATGGCATGGAACCTATCCTGAGAGAGGATAACAATGATAACCAACTTGATGGAATAAAGTGGTACTTAGGAAGACCTCGTGGACCACTACTCTAAGCCCAGTTTGCAACTTTCGCTGGTTGGAGAATGGATACACTTTGATACGGTGTTTTGACTGATGTTAACAATATCTCCTAAAGACCTCCTATTCGTCTCAATGTAAGTCACCAAAATCTCAATTAATTTTGTCTAATTTCCATTTTTTTAGAAGTATTTGCTCTTATATTGATGGATTTATGTTATGTTTAGATTTTCTGATAGTGACAACTTTAGAAGGCTTACTGGTTTTCATTTTTTTATCCTTAATCATATTTGCTTAATTTTTACCTGTAGAAAACTACCAATATCAAGCAGTTTGTGGATCAAAAAGCTCTCGCAGAAGCTGGGCTTTCCACTTTAGTATTACCTTCTCAGAAAGTATTGTTCAACACAAACATGTGAGTGCTATTCTCATCTAACTTGACCACTATAATTTAAAATGGGTTATATATTAGCTTACTTACCAAATGCACTCTCATATGCGGATTGCCTGTCACATCTCCAAATGTATCAAGCCCTTTAAAGTTAAAGGTTAGGGTGAAGAGGTGGTTTTACGATTATCTGGTCGCTGATGTGTTGTATGATGTGGTGAGTTCCCACATTATAGCCAGGCTAAATCATTTTAACACTGCGACTTCTTAAAAAAGGAGAAAAATTAAAAGACCTCAACTCTTTAATCCTAAAACAAAGATTCAACCGATGAATGTTAAATTTACTGAAAGCGGAGAAGCATAGTAAACATGATCTCCTTGATAAGTGGATTTTATATCCACTTGGAGCGTTCCATATCGGCTTAAATTGATTGTTTTGGACTCAAGTTTCTTGTAGTTTTGATGTGTTTTGTGTAGTTGTGCAGGTTTGCAAGAATGTCGATTATGGTTAATGCTTTTATCATTTTTGGAGGTTAAATTTATTAAAATTCGGATTTTCCGGGACGGTTGCGCAGTCTACACTGTTTTGGCCATATCTGGAGTTCTAGAAGTCCGTTGTCAGCGATCTTACTGTTCACACGAAGCTTGAGAGATTTTCTACAACATGGAACAGGTGTTGCACGAGCAGGTTGTGTGTGTTGGGCGCAAACAGCTCGACAAGCAGACTGATGGGAGCAGGAAATTACTGTTTTGCCCTTTTCAAGTTCTAATTGTATTTTGGGCAGTTTTTAGTACATTAATTGAATTCTAATTGTAATAGAAGACAATTTCTTGTTGGGCATGAATTATAGAGCCTATATAAACACATCCTACCATTGTAATTTGGAGAGCCATTACATATCAATTACTTAGGTTTATTTGTATATTTTCATACTTTGTTTTTATCATGGTTTCATCGGATCCCATGATGACGAGAGGTTCGATTATGAGCTAATCGTTGTCATGGGATTCTAACGGATTTATTTATGGAGCTTTAGTATCTTGATGCTTTAAAGATCTATGTGTGATGTATATCTGATATCCTCGTATGGTTATGCTTACTTGATAGATGCGTCATGAACATCTAATTTGTTAATCTCTTGTGAAGTGAGAGTGGATCTTGAGATTTAGAACTTGGCATGCTAGCATAGGATAGGTTGATGTTTTAACATCATGATTTGTAGCGTAAATAGAGATATTATGCTGCCCTATGTGATCATTATGGATAACTTGTGCTTCAACCGTTATGTTTTCAAATCTTATAGAGATATAGGGTCTAAGCATAATTGGTGTCTATTCATCTTCTATCTCTTTTGTGGATGTATGTTTAGTTTGGTATTCGTATACTGAGAAGTAGCGTATACTTGTTTCGTGTTATCTGATCAGATATCATAACCATTGTGTATAGTGATTCCATGTTTTCTCTTGCAAAAGTAATTTGATTTAAATTCTCGTTAGTTAGTTAATTCTTAGTTGTTAATTTGTTTCTTTTTTTAGTTAATCTTAGTTAATCAAACCCCACTTTGTTAATTGTCTTAGCAGTGAATAATAATCATACATTGTTGCATAGGTACATCTACTGAATTGAAACCATAACCAGATCTCTGTGGGAACGAACTCGACTTATATCTGTATTACTTGTGACCACGTACGCTTGCGTGATTTAGTGTAAACAAGTTTTTGGACACCCCCAAACTTAAACCGATGCTTGTCCTCAAGCATTAACAATTACAACTAACTAATTAGTACCACTTCCGTAGGTGATCACGGTTGCATTTGGCATATGCAACAAGCCCTTTAAACCCCTAGGCAGCCCTAGTGGACGAGTAAGGTCTCGTGAGGGCCTATAGCGAATGTACCCACAAAATCCATGTAACCTAATGCAATGCAATGCATGAATGCAACTAAATGAAAATGCAAATAATCTAGTACTAATATCCAACCATACCTTCAAATCCTCTCATGCCATATCAACTTAAGAATCAAAGTAATACTCCCACTCTATATCAGGCTTGGAAATGCTACAATTTAGAGTATGTTTTCGATTATTCAAGTTCAGGTTGTTATACTTATCACTCTAACTAATATTCCAACACTCAAGATGTCTCATACTGAAATGAATTGATTTGAGGATGATGTAATGCAGTAGACATTGTTTTTGAAATGAAGATGTAATAAAGATAATTCTGATACTGTATCTGAGTAACACTGCAGGTACCAGACCAAAACTAATTGCTAGATCTGCTGAGGGATATTATGGACATATGGGACATATGGATGGGAAGATAAGGGATGCAGGTATCTCTTCTATTATTTCTTTGTGCGGACAGATTTTAATTTATATGATAATTGGGGGGATTGGCTTTATGTAAGATGTTCCTTTTCTTTACGAATTTTATTATGTATGTTACGGCTTGTCAGTATATACGTCTTCATCTTTGCTCTTCTCTAAATCCTCATTCAAATTTTAAAAATCAAACGTGTACTTTCGGAGTATGATTGAGTTACAGATACTTTTGATTGATAATATCACTGAAATATATAATTTTATGTCAAGACAATTTCAATTCCAGACCTGAATTTTATATTTTTAAATTTAATGTTGATTTTGTTGTGCATTTTAGACTATGAAGTCTTACATATGGATTCAAACTTCGGATGGTACTGTACAAGAAGTAGAACAATGTTAGACTTGTTCTTACGATTTCTTGGTGTTGGTATTTATGTCTTTTCCTTTGGTTCAAGTCTGTTATGAAGGCCCTTATGTATGTGAATATAGAATTATAGATGGATATTATTTGTTTTCTCGTAATATTTGGTGTAGATAACACATTAGACTGTAATTTATTCAATCTATCAATTGCTAAAAATGATTACAAGGGTTTATTTAACTTTCATTCTGGCGGAAAAACAATGCTTAATGAGTAAGGACTCAAGTTTATTATGCTGTATTCAGTTGCAATGATTGGAATTGGGAGGTCTTACAGAGGTATTTTTAATTTTAGCCAACATATTGAGTCTCTATACCAGATTACAATCTTTGCCTCTTTGTTGGCACTGGCATCCAGTAGATTGGCTGATCTAGTATAACTTCATTTAAGTAGTTGTTTACCTTCGTTGGAATAATGTTGGATCATGATTTCTGTAGTTGTCAACATGGTATCATGGGCAAATACCTTTTTAGCTATTTATCATTATTTAAGTACTGTTATTTTAAAATTTATGTTCTTTACTTAATTAGTTACTTTCCAAAAATCAGGGAGGACATCGTTGGCGAAATGGAAGAATAGCAAAAAAGGTCTAAGAAGAAGTAGATTGCATAAGTGACAAAGACAATGGCACTCTTAGCACCAGAGGATGTACTACTTCTTAGTTATATGTTTCATTTTATAATTGTAGTATCTCATCACTTTTTTTAATGAATGTTTATGATGTAATGAACTTTATGGTTTTTATGGGGAATTAATAAAAACAAATATTTCCTGTTAAATTTTCATTATAAAAGTGTTGCAATAGATAGTATATAATGTTGCAAGTAATTAGTATAAATATGTTGCAAACACCTGAAAAGTGTTGCCACAGGGTGCC
Source organism: Kitagawia praeruptora (assembly GCA_037693485.1). NCBI lineage: Eukaryota > Viridiplantae > Streptophyta > Magnoliopsida > Apiales > Apiaceae > Kitagawia > Kitagawia praeruptora. Next base: position 77,332,182 of record CM075350.1, read on the forward strand.
CTAAATAGTGTGGGCCCACAGGTGGGACCCACCTGTGAGACCCAAATTTACAAAATTTAAACATCTACTGCAACACTAATTTAGTGTTGCTGTACATTATGTTTAACGTTGCCATAGAAGTTTCTGGTAACAAAAGTAGTAGTGTTGCTGTAGTGAACAAAAGCGATGTTGTAGACCCCTACGGCAGCTGTGCAAAATGCAACGCTGAAAAAGCGTTGCCGTTTCATTTTTTTGCTCTACAGCAACGTTTTTTTTGGCTTGCTGTAACATTTTGAAAACGTTGCTGCAAGCCATCTATGACGTAGTGGAACTTGAGGAGTTTCGTGAGCAAGCTTACGAAAATAACAAGATGTATAAAGAGAAGGTCAAGAGGTGGCATGATAAAAGGTTGATGCACAAGGCATTTGTGTCGGGTCAACAGGTTTTGCTATTTAACTCTCGCCTCAAGCTTTTTCCGGGAAAACTCAAGTGGAGATGGTCGGGTCCATTTATTATTAAGACGATGTTTCCACATGGAGCTGTTGAAATTTATGAAACAACACCGGATCATGCTTTCAAGGTGAATGGACAACGGTTGAAGCATTATTATGGAGGATCGTTTCAACGTGAGAAGGTTTCCGCCATTTTGGCGACCACTTGAAATTGAGGGAGAATGTCAAGCTATTGACGTTAAACAAGCGCTTCGTGGGAGGCAACCCACGCCATTTAGGTAAGCTTTTGTAAAACTTTTAGTAGTTATTATTTTCAAAAAAAAAAATGTGTGAACAGTAGCTTGTAGCGCAGCCAGCGCTAGTACCTTCTGCCCATGTTCGATTTTTGTCCTAAAAACCTCAATTTTCATATCTTTAACTCATAAATTCTATATCTACTCCTAATTCCCTTCTAAATCAAAATCCTAACCTTTCCCAATCCTTTTCTACATCTAATTCACTCTCCTAAAATCCTAAATTCCATCTCCTATACATACACTCCTATATGTATAAACACAACCCCATCATTATCTTCACAATCTTTACACATCCATCCATTCGAAGTTCAAGGGAGTTTCAAATTTGAATTTTGAAGGATAATTATTGCAAGTTCACCTCTCCGATTCGTGTGGGTATAATTCTAAACTCATCTCTTATTTTTATTGCGAATTTGTGTTCTTGCAATTTGGGGATTTTGTGGTGTGCTTTGCTTGGGAGTTAATTAGTGGATTATTTGATATTGTTATTGAGATGGCTTCGAAAAGGCAAAGATTGGCCTGTAGTAGTAGTGGTACTGTGACAGCCCCAAATCCGGGGTCATAAATCCGGGTCATCACGGACCAATTTCCATTCAATATCAATATCTCTTGAGTTTTTTTTTTTTTTACTTTTTATATATATATACTTATGCCATTGACCCCGCAATAATAAACACACACACACACCAGTCATATGCTCAGAGAACAACATTCACCATAATAAAGTTAAGAGTTGAACAGTTATTACAAACCAGGATCATACTTAAGTACATTGTTGAATAACACTTCGACATGAAGCGTTCCAACAATCAAAAGTTTATTACATTCTTACACCCTTAATTATACATAAGCTCTCAGAATCCGTCTGCCTCTACGCTACCTCAGGAATCGATGCTAGCGTGCTCTCAGAAGGTCGCCTTCCCCCTACCCTCTTGCGGGGCGTTCTGCGAAGTATTGGCATTCCTAGCTGTATATAGATAAGTAGCAAGAATGAGCCAAAATAGCTCAGCAAGATAATTTCTATCTACTACATCAAAGGAAAATAAACCGTTATATATATATATATAATAGACAAAAGCAAACTTCAGTTATTATGGAAGAATTTTATTTCCGTTCAATATGTATATACACTTTCCAATTATCCTTGTACGTAAGAAATATATAGTATCATTCCATCAGTCTCGCTTCTAACATCATATAATATCAGTTCCTCTTCTTGAATGCTATAACCATCAATATACCATTTCAGTGTAATCTTTCAAGATAATATAAAAACTTGAACAAATCTCTCGCTATAATCTTCTCATTTCCTTCTTATGCAACAATCATATAAATTAATATAAAGTCAGTTTCTCTTCGTTTGTAACAATAATTCCATCATTTCATATCACTTTTCTATTTTCAGTTATAGAAATCTGAAAACCATTTTCAATTCTTTCTTTCAAGTTTTGTGGATATCTGCTGGCGCCAGATACGTAGGACGATGATCAGTCGCCTGACTGTATCCGCTCTCTGTTTACTACTAGTAGAAGGGATGATCCCTACCTGGTAATCAACCCTGGAGGAAGGCTACCTGCTACATCCTCCCTTGTCATCTTCGTGCCGTAAGAAAATATTGAATGCTGGACTGTGCCACTCCCACACAGCCTCTTACGCTTACTGTTGCAATCCCCCTTTTTCAAATCATTTTACCATTATCAAATACCATTTCACATTTTTCTACTTTTCCGTTTCCATTCGCATTTCCATTCACATATATCATTTCCATTTCCATTTATCATCACTTTTAAAATATTTATGTCATAATACTTTGATTATAACTCAGACATCTCTTCTATATTCAATAAAATCAAATATGTTCTTGTATACATAAAGTATTCCATTTATTTTAGAAGTATTAAATAATACTCAGTAATATCTGTCACAACATTTAGAAAGAATATTTTTAACATAATATTATAAATCATATAACCCTAGATAATAACTGATACCATTCCTTTATATATAACTCTAGATAACAACTGATACCATTCCTTCATATATAACTCTTAATCATAAGGCATGTTCACTTCATGCACAATCATCTCTATGTATATCCATATCCATCTCATACTCATATCCATATCCATATTCATATCATACTCATATACCTCTCCTTTGAATATCAATAATCAAGGAAAACAAATTTTTAACAATATAGTAACAATAGCATCACATATATATATATATATATTCCATGAAATCAAGTTTCTTTGAAGATAATAATTTCCAAGTAGGGATAGAAAAGATCTTGCCTGAATCCCTAAGACGAGCCTGTGGAATCCTGAGTTCGTCTCCCGACTCTATAGAAATGAAAAGATCACCGTTAATATATATATTCCACTTAATAACCTAATCTCTATACCATAACACCCTTGACTCCTAATGTATGTTTAACATATCACTATTGCCCCAAAAGTTCAAGAACTTAACCATTTATAAACTCAATCGAAGTTTCAGGGGTTTTCACCATTTCCCCTAACGACCACACTTAACTGTAAAACTTCTCAGAAAATATGGATTTCGAATTTTACCACAAGGTCAACCGGTAATAACTCTTTGACTACCTTACTACAATATCCCAAAGTTTCATAATTTTTAAAAATGTCTAAGTAGGGTAATTACAGCCTCAAAGTTGGTATAACTACGTTTTCTCGACTTTCGAACGTCTTTCACCAAAACTGAATTTTCTCCTAAACCGTTCATCAGATTTTAACGCACTTTATATCAAAACGATCTATGAACCAAGCTCTATCATCTCATGGTCACTTTGGAGTCTGGACAGTAACCTACCGTACGGGTATAGGGTCCAAAAACAGGTCAGATTCTTGGTCTAACGAAAATCGGACATTATAACGGCTATATTTTCATACTTTCCAAAATCAAACTCCTCCAAATCAATCATCCACCTTATACACCATGTGGTCATCTTACCAACCATGGTTACAAGCACATACTCCTTCCAAAATCAACTTTAATCACTTACAAACACTTATAACATCATAATCATAACATTTATACCACTAAATCACTAAACACACAACCATATCCATCATAAATATAAAAGAGCAAGCATGATTATACCTTGTTGAAGCTTTGATAACCCTTAACAATCCTTGATATATCCTTAATCAACCTTATACTAGCTTGAATCAACTAAAAGAACCATGAAAATCAAGTTAGTTCTTAGAAAACTACTATTCATCACTATTCATCATCAACTTCCATGATTTTATTACCTATGAAAATGATGTTGGTTGGCCTTGAAATTTTGTAGATGATCCTTCCTAACCTCCAAGAACCTCCATGATTTTTCTCTTGATTTAATCTTGATGCTAGCTAGGATTTTGTTTTTATTTTTCTTCTTTTTTTTGTGTTTTGCCGAATGGTATGATGAAGAAGGGGAGAGGTTTCTTTTGCAAATTTTTGATCTTATCTCACTTTAATCTTGCTAATACTAGAGTCTTGTGGAAGCTTGTGGATAATTATCTAGGAAATTGTCTAATTTACCCCTTAAACTTGTGTTAGTGGAATGTGATGTCATTATGGTGACCTAATAATCTCTTTTCTTGTTTTTCTAAGTATTATGCTAATAATCTTGGATAATAATAATGTGGTATGTATCCTTGTTATATTACTAATCTTGGTTGCTTGGTTTCCATACTCGTCTAATTGTGGTTCGTTTCGAGTAAACCTCATTGTCTCAGTGGTTTTTGAAATCATTTACAAATCCAATTTCCTTTGGTATTCTCTTAACTTAATAATCCCTTGGTTTAACCTAAATCTTCTAATTCCTCAATATATAATTCCTTTAATATTTCCATGCTCCTTAATATCCAATAGAAACTTATTCGAAATCAAAATCCTCAAAATCCATATTCAGGAATTTCCGGAATCTATCATCATTTCGAGTCACTTATTTTCAATGTACAACACTAATATGGTTTCTGTTTATTCATTTTCCGTTTCCATTATGGAGTACTTATATACCATTTCTCTAAATCCTTGAAATTTACTATTCATGTGATTACTGTAGCTTTGCTAAAGTTAGGGTTATTACAGGTACTCGTCCATCTTTGGATGAAGATTCTAATTCGGGGGGTGAGGTGGAGAAGTTTGTGTCTCCGGAGGGCGAAACGGAGTATAATCAGTTATTGTCTATGGGGGTTATTAGGGAGAGAATGTTGTTGCCTTCTAAGGCGGTTGAGATGATTGATATGATTCATGAGAGGGGTTGGGCTTTGTTTTGTGAGTTTGCCAATGAGGTTCCGTTGAACATTATTCGAGAATTTTATGCAAATGCTAAGGGAGACAAGAACAATTACACGGTTGTGAGGGGGATGTCTGTGGATTATTCACCCCGTGCTATTCATACTCTTATTGGGCAGCGACCTAAGCCTAGGGGTGCTGAGGATTGGGCTAAGAAGTTGAGGGAAGATATGGATTTGGATGCTCTTGTGGCTGAGTTGTGTGTTCCTGGCACAGTGTGGAAGTACAGGCAAGGCTCTACTGAGAAGACTAACTTTCCTGCTCCGTCGATGACTAGGTTCGCATGGGCGTGGTACCTTTTCAACTGTTCTAATATTCTGCCATATTCGCATACGACTGATGTGATTGTTGATAGGGCTATTCTGCGTTGGGGTCTTTTAAGGGGGGAGTACATTGACCTCGGGTGTGTCATTAATCAGAATATGCTTAAGTTTTAGGAGGTCACACGACAGGTAGTATGCCATATGCTTCTATTATCACGGGGTTGTGTACTGCTGTGCAAGTTAGATGGTATGACGATCAGCCTATGCAGCCGGCTGGGGCTCCCATTGATGACTCTACTTTTGACCGGATAGTGGAATGGTCGGGCGGCGTTCCACATCCTAGAGGGTTAGGCTATGTTGTGGATGGTGCTAGTGGTCAGGGAGCGGGCGCTCCGCCACATGTTCCTAGGGCTCCGAGAGCAGGTCCTTCTCAGGGTATGGTTGACATGATGGTTTTGGATACACACTTTCGACGCTTGAATAGGCGTATTGATGCTATGCATGATAGCAACCGTCAGTATGTTGAGGATTTGACTGCAGCGTTGAGTACGACATTCTAGTCTACCGGTGTTACGGTTCAGTGGCCCGTCTTTGGAGCTCGTACACCTTATCCACCACCTAATTCACCCGAGGAGGGTGATGATTCCGATGAGTAGGTATGTTTCTACTATCCCTTGTATTACCTTCCATTGAATGCAGACATTGAATATTTTAAGTTTGGGGGTGGTTTGGGGGATAAGTGAAGGGTTTCGAGCATCAAACGCAGCGGAAATCAATAATAAAAACAATAAAATCGAAACCCAATCGCAGGATCCATGCAAAACAAGACGTTTAATTCGTAGTTATGAACGTTTACCTTAAAACGAAGCTTTAACAGACGTTTAATTCGTAGTTATGAACGTTTACCTTAAAACGAAGCTTTAACAGCTGATGACAGATGGAGGTCCAAAGCAACTTGAATCACCACGCATCCCGCTCTCGCGATCTACGCTCTACCGGTATCCACACGAACGCTTTTCTCGAAGGATTGATATGTACTAGCACCCGAAAACTGCTTCTCTCTCTATCTTCTTTATCTCTCTCAAGAACGGCTAGGGTTTTGTAAAACTTGTATCACCATGTAAAATCAGTCATAAAGAGATATATATAGAGAGAAGAGAATTAGTTTTCTAATTATAATCCAATTATAATTAATACTAATCCGAAATTCCAATTTATTATTTAATTAAGTCTCACTTAATTAATTAATAACTAATTTCGGAATTAGTTAAAGTAATTCCTTTTTTTCTATTTAATTAATTAATTAAGTCAAACTTAATTAACATTATAAATAGAACAAATTACTTATTTATTTAAATTCATAATTTAAATTATTTCTCCTTCAAGCGTTCTTTGTGTGTGACCCTATAGGTTATTATTACGTTGGCAACAATTTTAATATCTAATTAAAATTGTAAACAATGAGCGGCATCTAGTAATACATCATTGCTACCCAAGTAATAATAATTAACTGGTGATCCAATTAAACCTTTCGTGATTAATGTTTCCGTGTAATATAATCCCTTTAACCATATATTATAGATTAAACTCGAGGCATGTAATTAGTCATCCTCTTCAACGTTTAATCCGGGTTTCCTTGATCAATGAGTAGATTATTAAAAACAAATCAATATTTGAGCATGGCCATGCATTTTCATAATCTCACTCAATCAAGAGGCCAATAATATCTCTCCTAATAATAGGAGGGTTAAATCATTTATCTATCATTCATATTTCTCATACGTCTCATAATATACCCGATGTACACTTTTATCATCACCCGGTCAAAGGTAACTTTTAATGTAGTCAAAGTATATTAATCCTCGTATAGAAATATAATGATCTCAAGTCTAAGGATCATTACACCATTATCACTGTGAGTCTTTCTAATGACATTATCAACATGTAGAAACTCACTGTGACCTATGACTTTAGTATAAACAAATTATCAAAGTATATTAATCCAGTGTCATGTAGAATATTACATGCACCTATGTTCTTGACTTTAGTATCACTATACCTATGACCAATGAGATGTGGTCATCAGTCAACAAACATACTAATCTTTATGCATTATAATTGTCCCATATTATTAATGCTCGATTAGGGATATTTAGGAATATAAACACTATTCATATAATCTCATTTTTAAGTCACATACTTAAAGATATAGAATACATGTTACATATTCCAAGGACATTTATTATTCTAATAGTTATTTTGCAGTAAATAAAGACATAATAAATCAATATAGAAATAATCGTTGGAACATAACAAAATAGTCTTTCCTAGAAGCACAACTACATTGTCTCTAGGGCACTAACACTATCAATAAGTAGTGTATAGTAGTTATTTGTAGTGTTAGTATGTCATTGTGTTCATATAGATGTCATATATTGCATGTGTTTTAGTAGTAGTTCATTCATGTTTTGTTCGTATGATTGCATGTTTGTTTCATGTACCATATACCATGTGAGTTCATTTTAGTTGCATTTTCATGGCATGCATTTTTTATGATCCCTTAGGATGAGCTAATTCTGATTGGTAGGTAGATGTCTAATTGAGTGTGGTAATGATGAGTAGGGTTGATTTATAGTTCCTAGGAATTGACTTGCATGCTTTAGAAACAAAACTTTTACACAGTTTCGTCGTTTACTTTTGAGCTAGGTTGAGGTCATGCTTGTTTGGTTGTCGTAGATTTAATTACTTGATTATATTTAGAATTTTCGTTATTCCCTTGATGGCGTAGGGATGCTTAAGTCTAAGTTTGGGGAAAAACAGGAATTTCATGCTAGTTGTTTTTATTTGTCAATAATGGCTAGTAGTCGGCTCATATTTTATGAGTAGTCTAGGGTTGGAATTGAGAATTCTCATTCCATATTGCATATGAAAAAAAAAGAAAAAAAAAGAAAAAAAAATCAAAAAAGAAAAGAAAAGTTGTGTGAATGTTTATATGCAAAATTAACCAGGGTGAGCTCTTTAATACTCGAGCAATTAAGTTTGCGGGGACTTTGTGCCTAGTGACCTAAGGCTTTTATAGTCTAGGATCCACTAACCTAACGCTCGCTACATGGGTATTATTGTATAAGCCTTTTGGGGTCTCATCCATTGCACGGTTAAATAAGCATGCGTTATTGTATATAGTATTGTGTGTCGTAGTGTAGTAATAAAGCATGAATTTCTGTCTAACCCAGATGAGGATGGAGGTGTCTTTAGGTTATGAAGTGTTTACCGTCTATTCTATTTATAAACCTGTGATTGTCTTGGCGAAGAATATGTATGATTTTGATATGGTTTTGGGAGTATTTCTGATGAGCATCGCACACACGCACGTTTCTGTTCATGTATTGTTAGTATACGGGGACTTAGTCAAGCTCTTTTTGGAGTTAGTTGCATTCTTTGAGATATTTGCTTGCTAGTTGGTTTTGGTTAGTTCGAGGGGATCGTTGCACTTTCATTTTAGTTGCATTCATGCATTGCATTATTTAGTTAGAAGGATTTTGTGGGTACATTCGCTATAGGCCCTCATGAGACCTCACTCGTCCACTAGGGCTGCCTAGGGGTTTAAAGGGCTTGTTGCATATGCCAAATGCAACCGTGATCAGCTACGGAAGTGGTACTAACTAGTTAGTGTCTAGTTGTTTATGCTTGAGGACAAGCATCGGTTTAAGTTTGGGGGTGTGATAAGTGGATTTCATATCCACTTGGATCGCTTCATTTCGGCTTAGATTGATTGACTTGGACTCAAGTATGTGGTGTTTTTTATGTGTTTTCGTTAATTGTGCAGGTTTATCTATTTCGACTAGGGTTGGCATTTTCGTTGATTTTGGAGTTGGAAAGTAGCTTTGGAATAAAGGAAGGTTGAGTTTTCTAAGCTATCGTGAAGGGTTATGAGTCAAAGGAATGGAGACGGGAGCTAATGTAAAAGGAATGAGCAAAATAGGAGCAAGAACGAAGAAACGAGAGCAGAAAAATCATTCCGGCAGATTCCAGCAGCGCTGGGTGCGACACAGGAGCGCTGCCTGCGCCACAGAACAGGAGGGAGCAGCGCTGGGGGCGCTGGTGGAGCGCTAGCAGCGCCAGTTGCGGAAAAAAATCAGAATTTTTTTCCCTTTTTCGAATTTTAAATGTAATTTTGGTAGTTTCTTGCTGGAAAAGTCTTCCAGGGCTTATATAAACACATCTTATCAATGTAATTCACACCACATCTTAGATACACAAGAGAGAAAAGCAGAGAAGGATTCATTAACGCTCGTGACAAGCAACGGATCTAGATCTACTTCATCTTTTGTATTCTTTTCTTAGGCGTACATTGGATTCCAGTTTTCGAATTTGTTTTCTAAACTCATACTTTAGTATTATTATAATCATTCAGTCTTTGTTTTACATCATGTTTTCAATTGATCCCATGGTGACGAACGGTTTAATTATGAACTAATCGTTGTCATGGGATTCTAACGGATTTATTTATGGAGCTTTAGTATCTTGATGCTTTAAAGATCTGTGTGTGATGTATATTTGATATCCTCGTATGGTTATGCTTAATTGTTAGATACGTAGCTAACATCTAATCTGTTAATCTCTTGTGAAGCTAGAGTGGATCTTGAGATTTAGAACTTGCCATGCTAGCATAGGATTATGTGTGTTTTGACATCATGATTTGTAGCGTAAATAGAGATATATTATGCTGCCCTATGTGATCTTTATGGATAACTTGTGCTTCAACCATTATGTTTTCAAATCTTACAGAGATATATGGTCTAAACATAATTGGTGTCTACCCATCTTCTATCTCTTTTGTGGATGTATGAGTAGTTTGGTATTCGTATACCGAGAGGTATAACATATACTTATTTCGTGTTGCCTGATCAGATATCAAAACCATCACATGTATTGATTAAAGGCATCAACTTTAAGCGAAGTATTTAATGAAGTTAGGATCCCATGTTTATTCTCATATAAGTAATTCGATTTTAATCACATTTGTTGATTAGATCTTAGTATTATTAAATTGCTTTTGGTTAATTTAGATAATCAAAACCTAAAATTTGTTAGTTGTCTTAGTAGTGAGTAAAAACCATACATTGTTGCATAGGTACAATAACTGAATTAAAATAAAAACCAGATCTCTGTGGGAACGAACTTGACTTATATCTATATTATTTGTGACCACGTACGCTTGCGTGATTTTGTGTTAACAACACTCTATATTGACACTCACTTTCCGTTAATTTGATTTGTTGATTGAATTTATAGTTAGGGGTTCTTTCGATTTGGTTTCTAAATTAGGGTTTTTTCACTATTTGAAATTAATTTAGGACTTTTTTGTGTCTCAGGTCTGATTTCGAAGTTAGGACTTCAATCAGGTTAAATTTGGGGATTCAATCGCGTTCAATTTTGGACTTAAAAATTAGGGCTTCAATTTTGGAGCTTCGAGTTTGAGGTATTTCAATTTTTTGGATTATATGTATTGCATGTTCTATTTGCGAAAATTTGAGTTTGGTTTATGTTATTCAGAGACTTGAAGCCTCACAATCTTTTGATGGACCCAAAGACGCTTTCTCTGAAAATAGCAGATCTTGGATTAGCTAGAGCGTTTACTTTACCAATTAAGGAGTATACACACGAGGTATTACAGTTTATTAGTATTTTCATTTTAATTTCGTTGCACTTGATTGTTTAAGTTTACTTAATTTATTGCCAACTACAGATATTGACTCTTTGGTATAGAGCTCCCGAGGTCCTTATGGGGGCTACCCATTACTCCACAGCTGTGGACATGTGGTCTGTTGCATGCATCTTTGGTATGCTTCTCTTTAAAATGCTTAATGCCTATCATTGTAATTGCATATTGTGTATTATCTATTATGGTTTTAATTTTGTAATCTTTTTCATTTCTTGATTCTAGCTAAACTAGTAACAAAGCAAGCACTATTTGCTGGAGATTCGGAGTTACAACAGCTACTTTACATTTTTAGGTAGTAAAATTAGGGCCTATTTTTTGTCCTTTTTGACTATGTGCCTCCTATCTTGCTTATAAAACTTATTTTAATATCCTTTGGGAATTTCCATTGCTGGCTATTGGGAACCCCAAATGAAGAAATATGGCCAGGGGTTAGCAGGCTAAAGAACTGGCATGAATATCCCCAATGGAAACCTCATCAATTGTCGTCTGCTGTCCCTCATCTGAATGAAGATGGTCTAGATCTGCTACATGTAAGTTCCGTAGCCTTTCTTATATAAAATCTTCTGTGGTGCTGCCATATTGCTTATTCAGGAATATAAGTATGTATGTATACATTTGAATCGAAACTTATCTTTGGTTCATACCACTCACCAATGTCGATTACAACTATTAATATGTATTTAATTCTTCTAAGTTATTGGAGATGTGAAAGGGCAAGGGATTGATGGTCGGCATAGAGCTTGTGATAGACAAGAAAGATAAGACACCTGCCAAGGCTAAAACTGCAGTGCTATTTATAAAGCTTAGAGGTATGCATCTCATAATCTGGAAAGGAGAAAAAAAAAGAGATATTTTCTTGAAAATGACACATTTCCAAAATCAAAAACAACGATTTATGAATCATCTTAATTTAGTTAACTTTTTGTTGTACTTGTTTTAATATTACCATATACATGAATTGATTTTACAAAATTGGAATAATACTGAAAATCTGGATTCTGGAAATGTGTTGGAATCTTTTAATTTGGATATGAGAAAAGACTCTAGTCTCTTAGTTCATAATGATTTTTATTTATATAGTTACTTAAAAATATCCATCAGCAACGACATGGTACCTGCCTAACTGGTGAAATGAAAGGAAGAGATTCAGCATTCATACCCACTGACACTTTTTCAGGTGAACAATTTTCTCGATTTAAGTTACTTATTCTTTATGTATTGGTCCAAAGATCTCTGCATGTTAGAAGGAAAATCCAAGAAGGTTTATATTAATTTAACAAAACTTTATTGGAATGAAGAACCCATGTTTGTTCTCCATGATCAACCTTCTCTTCCCGAAAACAAAGTATAACCACTATGTTTGTACTATGTATATTCATAGTTTTTTTTATCATCGGGATTCAATTAATGTCATATGATTTGTTGTTATAGGCAACATGGGTTTGTTTAAGGAAATGTCTCGAGCAGTTGGAAAAGGTCAAGACAAAATAGAGAAGGCCAACAATTGTGTTGCCCAGTAATTAACAATTGTAGAAGGGGGGTTGAATACAATTGTATAAGATTTTCGACTTAAACAGAAATAACACAAGTATGAATCAATAACAGCTTTATTAATTCTGATATAAAACTGTTACAAAACTCTCTTAAGAAATTCTTATGTTCTTAAGAGCTGCTAGGTTACAAGATAACTCGTGTAAGCGATTACACTAATGTAAAACCTAAACTGTGTTTATATAGCATACACAGCTACACTATCAATTACAAGATATTCTAAATCAATTACATATTACTCAGAATGCATATCCTGTATGATAGCTGCCTTCCTACAAATTAGGAACCGACATATCAATCTTCCTTGATCTCTGGTCTGATGAGAATCTTCCCATAATCCTGACCAGCTTCTAATACTGACAATACCTTCATACTGACATCGTAATACTGATGATGTCAGCATCAGTATCTTGATCAGTAACAATCCAGATCCTGATATCACTTGAATCAATATCTAACAATCTCCCCCAATTTGTACTTAATGAAATAAAGCACAAATTATTTGATTCAAAGATGTCAAAAACTCAAAACAAAAATCTATAAGTTATCTTCAGGTTCAGTCTCAGAAATCCTTACAAAGAAATTACTTATCTGCAAGAAACTTGATAATAATTCCTCTTCCTTCTCTGCTAGAATCTGAATCAGTCTTTTCTTCAGACTTCTGAGTTCTTCATTATTCTTGTCAATCTGATAAATACCAGCCCTGAGATTTTGAATTGAGCTCCTTGGTAAATTCAACTCTCCCAACATTAAATATGCAAGATCTCTTCCACCAGGATTCAAAGATAAATGTTCTTGCCTCAGAATTACTTCTTTAACAGCTGAACCCTTTTGCATTTCTACTTCTTGTCCTTCTGTGTTCAAATACATGGGAGTATAATTACCATAATATCTTGATCCTCCATCCACATATCTAGATTTTATTTTCATGAAGATCATAGTACACCAGTTTCTGTAAACACTAGCTTCTCTATCAGGAATACTTCTATTTTCAAGCAAATAGAGAACATATTTCAGTTCTTTTGTTGACTTGCACAATACATCATGAATGGTTAGCCTCTTGACACTTTTGTCTTCATGAAGTACAACAACCTTTCCATCATTTTACCATCCATCTTGCATGCAACAATTGCAACTGATTCAAGTTCCCAAAGATCATCAACAGTTAATTCTTAACCTAATCTTCTGGTAAGAAAATGTTGATCTGCTTGAAATACATGTATAAATTTTGCATCCCTAGAACCAAATCCTCCTCTATTGTAAGATTCAAGTCCCTTCAGATCAGAACTCATCTTAATCCAGCTTGGTGAACCTTTATCAAATTCAGAAGATTTTGCTTTCTAAAGTCCAGGACTCATTGGAGGTTCTGAAATTACTCTTCCAGACTTAAAAACAACTGGTCCAGTATACTTCAGTTTATCAACTTCAACCCACTTTTTCCTTCTCTTCTTTGTTTGTGGATCACTAGGTTCTTCTTCTTCTTTCACTTGTTTAGATTTATCAATAAATAAATCCTTTTCAGAATTGATCAGCCTTCTGAAATATTCTTTGCTGGCTCTTTCAACAATATCATTCATACTGTTTCTGACTTCTCTAGATCTTCTAACATTACCAGTATCAAAGTCAACAGTTTCCTTCTTTGCTTTTTCAACTTTCTTTTTCTTTCTCTCTAAAGGAATTTCTTCTTCTTCTATACCAGGCTCATCAAAGATACTTGATGATGGAAAATATTCAAGAGATAAAGGAGTTTTCTTCTTTAAATCTTCAGTAATCTCCTCTATTCTGATTCCACTAGACCTTGTCTGCTTTGTACTTACTTGAACAGGTTTCCTTCCTCTGCCTCTATTTCTTCCTCCCCTGCCTCTTCCTCTTCTTGTAGTAGGAGCTTCCTTCTGTCTTGCAATCTCCTCAAAAATCCTGTTTTGTTCCTTTACAATTTCATCAGTAGTCATATCAGGATTTTCTTCAAAAGTTAATTCAAGTGCCTTCTTAGCATGATACTGATGAAACTTATCACTGTTTCGATAAACAAGTTCACTTCCACCTGATTCAGTGATAATTTCTTCAAAGAGGTGAGGAGCATCTTGTACATCAGTAATCAACATATCTTCATCACCTTCAAGAATTGTAAAAAGAGTTTGCCTTCTTTTTCCAGATTCAGAAACATGAGTTGACTGATTAGTTTGAGTCTGAGTTGAACTCCTCCCCTTTACTAAACCAGCATCAGAGGTTCATTTTCCTTTCCCATGTCGTTGTTGAGTACTTGTACCACCATCATTTCCAGAAGTATCATCCTTATTCTTTCTCACAACTAGATCAGGTATACATTTTGTTTTGACTACCTTCTCCCCCTTTTTGACATCTGCATCTTCTTCAATAAAGAAAGATAAGATAAGCTTGAGTGTCTCATCAATAGTGTCAACTTTCGATTCCAAGACATTCATTCTTGACTCCATCTTCTTTTCAAGTGCCTTAACATCATCAGCAAGAAGACGAGCTTGAGAAGCAGTAGCAGATATAGAAACAGTTGTATGAATATCAGCTTGACCTTTAGCATTATTATCCTTCATAGAATCTATCTCACTCTTCAAACCTTTTGCTAGAAGAGCATTTGTCTTGGTAAGTGCCTTAAGCTCAGGAGTAGACATCCTTGTGGCAATGTGACCAGAATGAAAAAGAGCATTATGAAAATTCATCTTAGCATTCAGCTGATTCCATTCAGTATCCCATTCATATCCCCTTGCAGCTTGAGTATCAGCAGGAAGTGTAGAACTGTACTCCCCTCTGAACTCTTCTTGAGTAACAGACTACATGTATCTACTCGAAGATCCATAAGCAGATGCTAGACTTGCTTTTATGGCTGCCTGCATTTGAATTGCCTCAGGATCATCATCAGCATGATTAGCATCATCATCTGAGCTATCATCAGACTCAGGAAGTTTATCATCCATATTATCTTCAGGATTCATAACTCCTTTCAATCTCAAATCAACAGAAGATGGACCTGTTGATTCCTGAAGACCTGCAGTGGGAATAGAAACAGTTCCTAAATCTCTCTTTTCTTTTAAAGTGATCTCATCACTTCTCACAACATGACCTAAGTTACTTTCAAGAGTAACTACTACCTCTCCAGAAGTTTTTAACTTCTCACTCTGTTCTACCTCTCCTTTTGCCAGTTTAGGAGACTGCCTCTCTTCACTCTTCTTTTTCTCTAATTGTTTACTCTCAGTCTCACTAGAAATGTTCTAACTCAACAAATTCAAAGAAATAAGAGGTGGCTGAGAAGAGTGGTCTGAAGTCATACAAATAGAGGTATCCCTTGTATCAGGTCTATCTGTAATCATACTTTCAGTATTAAGAGAAGTAGAAATAGAAGTGTTACCTGAGGAAGTGATTAAAGATTCCATTGGCCTTGCAGAAAGTGGCTCGATAAGCAATGGAATATTTGAATCAGTAGTACGTGCATCAGGATTGACAACTGCAACTAAAGCATGACTTACATCAGTATTCTGTACTGATGGTTCTTGTGTAGTCTGAGGTTGTGAAGCTTCTTCAACACTTTGAGTCAAAGATTCTTGTGTGCTTCCCTCATATGCAGTGTCCTTTAGTAGATCATCACATTCAGCAATATGCTTGGCATGAACAGCTTTATCTGCCAGACTTTGAACGAAGTCAAATTCGATTTCTGAAGCCCCTTGAGCAGTGTCAGGAAACTCCTTTGCTGATGTGATTTTGCCTGCATCTTCACTTTGAGAAGATGGTTCTTATGGGGCAGGAATATTCTTATCTTCACTTTCCCTTTGAGAAAGTGGTTCTTGTGGGACTATTCTTTCAGCAATGTCTGCATCCATACTTTGAATGGATGGTTCTTGTGTGACTGGATCTGCAGTAGCTGCTGAACTACTTTGAAGTTCAGGTTCTTGTGGGCTAGATCCTTTCAAAGGTGATGATGTCGTCTATTTCTTTTGTCGTTCAAAAACTTTTGCTGTAGTTTGTTGTTGCATATAGAGAGGTGGTGGCTTTTGTCCAAGTTTGACAGCAATGCCAACAACCTTGTCCAGTGACATATCAAATGTCCTCTTCTGTGATGATGTAGAGACTGGAGAATCAGAGATTTCAACAGTCTTCACAGGCGAAGTATCAGGAGTAGAGACATTAAGATCATTAGTTGAGTCAGGAACTGATGATGCAACCAGATTCTGATTGTCTTCCAGACACATCAGATCTAGCTAATTTCTTTGATTTTACAACTGATGCCTTTTGTGAGATACCAGAGGTGGATGACTGTTTGGTAGTTTGTTTGGGTTGTGTGCTTTGGTTAGAAACAGGATGGGTAGTGTCCTGTCTCAGAGCACCAGAAGTAGGTCCAAGACCATCAGTAATAGATCCATAATAAGTAGACATTCTCTTTTACAAAAGAAGCCTGACCTTATCAGGAATAATAGGATTGCCTTCCAAATTATTCACCTTATCAAATTTCTCCAAGGAATTGATATTGTTTTCAGAAATCTTAAAGATACACAATTGATCATCATTTTAAAATTCAACATTGGGACATAAATACGAAAATATCAATTGAAAGAATCTAATAAAACAAACATATCCACACTTGTCTATTTTTCTAGCATAAAAGGCTTTCAAAAGAAACAATCCATAATCAAAAGGAGTTTCATGGATTAGAGAGTACCCAATTTGAACTGAAGCTGAAGGCAATGCATCAAAGTTAGAGAATTTATTCAGAAAACATCGACTAATAGTATCAAAGAAGAAATTCCATTCCTTCTTAAGTTTTGTTCTGTATAAATCCCCAAACTTCATGGTTGTCCTTTGATTCCAAGACTCTTTGCAAAATCAAGAAGTGTAGCATCAGAAACACTTTTTGCTGATTTGCCATTGAGAGATGGTAGATGAAGAGCCTTCTCTATCACCTCTGGAGTCACTCTATAAGTAGCACCATTATACTCAAAGGACATGAACAGATTCTTTGTTGTCATTCCTTCACTAAAAACTGCTGTTGACTATACATGCATAACATTTTTGAAAGAAACTTTGGAGGGTTGTGTTAATGCATAGTTAATCGAACTTGAGGCTAAGAAATCTTGAATGATATGGAAATCATTCGATAAATCCTGATGATCAAGAACATCAACGAAATTGTTAGGTGCAAAAGTAACACCATTGATGACAACTTTAATGTTTGCAAATAATTGATTTTCCATTTTGGTTGAACAGAGAGATTTTGTATTCTCGAACAATTAGGGTTTATGTTTGCACAAGGTGAGAGACGATTTAATACTGATACTTTGAGAATAAAAGAATCAATTTAGAAAACTAAATTGATTTTGGACAATTCTAATGACTTCTCAAGGACAGGTGTTAGTAATCGACTCGTGCACACATAAGTAATGGAGTAAATTACGTGTAAGAGTGGTGATAACTGTACGCAACACGATTTTCAAATTGTAAGTATATACTCACAAGAGTGGTACACACGCGCCCGCAGTTTTCGAGAAATAAGATTGTGATTTAAAAATAAAACATGGTAATTTGTTTTAATTAAAGAAATTAAAACATTACAATCTAAAAATACCTGGTACCAACACCAGAAATATGAATCGTTTCATATTCTCATTCCACTCTTCTATATTTAATCCTAGAGACTTGTCCACTTCCTTCTTAACCCTTCTTCTCACCTGCAAACTAAAAACTCTTCTCACAAATATCTTTGAAAAAAAATGTCGAGTTTTACCATCAAAGAGAAGAATCTCCATCTCGTAGAGAAGAGAGATATCTTCAGTTACACTCGTGAAGAGTTTGATGCTTTCAACTGGGAGAGACAACTTGAGACTCTCTGGTTGCAGATGGATGTTGGTCTCGAAGAAATCGAGAAAGAAAGACCTGCAAAAGTGATTGACATCGATGTTGCCCTCCAAGCAACATTAGCATGGCTTTCTTCTAAGACATCCTCATCCAAATCTATCAACCATTGTTAATGAATATGTCAGCAAAAATAACCTTATCCCACTCAACTTCCACCTAAACAAAGTGGCAAAGATGGGATCTGGGACAACTGCTAGCAATGGAGTGGTTTGGACTTCCTTTTCCTGTTGAGTAGATTAGTAGATAGAGAACAACAAGATGTAATCTATGAATGTACTCTTTCTTATTATCAATGAAAAATATTGTTTCTCTAATCTTGTTCATTGTTTTCTGCATTGAACTTGTTCTTCAAATAATTAAATCAAGGAAATTAACATGAAAACTAATTAAAGTAATCACCTTATTAACAAGTTCAAAAGTCACAAGTATATCAGGAAAACAGAACAGAAAACAGAATACTTAAATACATTACTGATAAGTGAAACATCGCATCAGTATTCAATGTTTGACTGATGTCAGGATTGACTTTTCATCAGTATTCAAAATGCATCAGGATTCGATGAACATCAGTATTTGACCTTTCTCTGTTCTCATAAACTATCATAGTTTACCATTCCCAGTTCATTCACCAACTTTGTAAACGTAGCTTCAGGAAGTGGCTTGGTGAATATATCAGCTAGCTGTTGATCAGTAGGAACAAAGTGTAACTCAATTGTCCCTTCCATTACTTGCTCTCTTATGAAATGATACCTGATACTGATATGCTTAGTAAGAGAATGTTGTACTGGATTTCCTGTCATAGCAATAGCACTTTGGTTATCACAATAAATAGGTATTTTTGAATATGACAAACCATAGTCCATTAGCTGATTTCTCATCCACATGATCTGAGCACAACAGCTTCCTGCAACAATGTACTCAGCTTCTGCAGTTGATGTAGAGATAGACTTTTGCTTTCTACTGAATCAAGAAACAAGTCTTCCTCCAAGAAACTGACAACTGCCTGAAGTACTTTTTCTGTCTATTTTACAGCCTGCAAAATCAGCATCTGGGTAACCACATAAATTAAAATCAGATTCCCTAGCATACCAAAGGCCAAGAGATGGTGTGCCTTTCAAGTATCTGAAAATCCTTTTGACAGCTATAAGATGTGGTTATCTGGGTTCTGCCTGAAATCTTGCACATAGACAGGTTGAATACATGATATCTGGTCTACTAGCAGTTAGATACAACAGTGAACCAATCATACCTCTGTAATTAGTTACATCCACCTCAGTACCTTGATTAGGATCAAGCTTGGTAGCTGTAGCTATGGGAGTTGATGCAGTAGAGCTGTCTTGCATGTTAAACTTTTTCAATAGGTTCTTTGTGTATTTTGACTGATTGATAAAAATTTCATCATCAGTCTGTTTAACTTGTAGACCTAAGAAATAGCTCATCTCTCCCATCATGTTCATTTGATATCTAGACTGCATTAGCTTTGAAAACTTCTCACATAATTTAGAGTTAGTTGACCAAAAAATGATATCATCAACATAAATTTGAACTAACAGCAAATCCTTACCATGATTCAAATAAAACAAGGTTTTATCAATTGTACCTCTTTTGAATCCACTTTCCAGTAAGAATTGAGCCAATGTCTCATACCAGGCTCTTGGAGCTTGCTTTAGTCCATAAAGTGCTTTATCCAGTCTATAGACATAATCTGGATGTTTTGAATCAACGAAGCCAGGAGGTTGTTCAACATAAACTTCCTCTTCTAATTCTCCATTGAGAAAAGCACTTTTCACATCCATCTGGTAAACTTTAAATTTCTTGTGGGCTGCATATGCAAGAAAGATTCTGATAGCTTCTAGTCTTGCAACAGGAGCAAATGTCTCATCATAGTCTATTCCTTCCTGTTGAGAATATCCTTTTGCAACTAGTCTTGCTTTATTTCTGATGATAGTGCCATCTAAATCTGTCTTGTTTCTGAACACCCACTTTGTACCTACAATGGACCTTCCTTTTGACCTTGGTACAAGTTTCTAGACATCACTTCTTTCAAATTCATTTAGTTCTTCTTGCATAGCCATAACCCAATCAACATCTTTTAGTGCATCTTCTACTTTCTTAGGTTCCTCCTTTGACAGAAAGTTATGATAAAGACATTCATTTTGAGTTGGACTTCTGGTTCTAACACCTACTTCAGGATTCCCAATAATTAAATCAGGAGTATGACTTTTAGTCCATTTCCTTGCTGGTGGTAGATCATTCCTTGAATTTGATGCTCCCCCTGGATTGGTGTTATCTTCAAAAGAACTAGTGTTGATAAAAGCTCCCCCTGAGATATTGCTATCTGTTTCTGATCTGCTGTCAGAATTGTCACTTGAATCTATTTCTGATGAATCTCCTCCTGATGTTTGATTTGTTTCATTGTTGATGGTCTCTTGATGTTGATCCCCCTCAACATTTGCATTCCCATCAATAATATGTGTTTCATCAGTAATAACTGGTTCATCAGGATTTGATGAATTATCAGTATCTGACAAGATTTCATCAGAATTCTTGGGGGCTTCATTTGCAAAAATCAAATCATCATGTAAGTCTTCAGAAATTCCTGTAATCTTCTTATCATCGAAAGATACATTTATAGACTCCATGACTGTCTTTGTTCTTAGATTGTAAACTTTAAAGGCTCTTGATGATGGATAGCCAATAAAGATGCCCTCATCAGCTTTAATCTCAAATTTTCCAAGCTGTTCAGGATGAGGTCTTAGAACAAAGCACTTACAACCAAATACATTCAAATGCTTCAGACTTGGCTTCTTTTCCTTGATCATCTGATAAGGAGTTACACCATGTTTGTTAATCAGTGTAATATTCTGAGTGTAGCATGCTGTGTTGACTGCTTCTGCCCTGAAGTATGTAGGAAGTTTAGCTTCCTCCAACATAGTTCTGCCTGCTTCAATAAGAGTTCTGTTCTTTCTTTCAACTACTCCATTTTGCTGGGGTGTGCCTAGAGCAGAGAATTGTTGAACTATTCCTTTGTATTTGCAGAACTCTTCCATTGCTAAATTCTTGAATTCAGTTCCATTATCACTTCTTAAAATCTTGACTTTATGCTTTGTGCCAGTCTCAATGAGTCTCACATGGTCCAAAAGTATTTCAGCTGTTTCGTCCTTTCTATGTAGAAAATACATCCAAGTATATCTAGTATACTCATCAACAATTACTGGAGTATATCTTTTCTTACTGATGGACATTATGTTTACTGGTCCAATTAGGTCAAGATGAAGCATGTGATAAGGTTCATCAATTGTGGATTCTGTTTTGCTCTTAAAAGATGTCCTTCTTTGTTTAGCTTTCTGACAAGCATCACAAAGTCCATCTGGAGTATACAATACCTTAGGTAATCCTCTCACTAAGTCTTTCTTTACCAACTCATTTATATTGTTGAAGTTGAGATGAGAAAGCTTCTTGTGCCAACTCCAACTTTCATCTATAGTTGCTTTACTGATGAGGCATGTAGAGTGTCCATCAGTATTGGTATAGATGTTAGCTTCATAAATGTAACCATGTCTTTGTCCAGTTAAAGCAACCTTCCCTGAAGATTTGCTGATTACTTCAAAATGAGTATCATAGAAGTTGACATGATAACCTCTGTCAGTGATTTGACTAACACTTAGCAGATTGTGTTTGAGTCCTTTCACCAGAGCTACTTTTTCAATGATGACATTTCCAATGATAATACTGCCATATCCCAAAGTTTGTCCAATGTTGCCATCTCCATAAGACACAGTTGGGCCAGCCTTTTCCTCAAATTCTGATAGCAAGGTTTTGTCTCCAGTCATGTGCACAGAACATCCACTATCTATGACTAACACATTTTTCTTTTTGCCCTGCAATCAGAATCACAAAGAATTCAGTTAGAATTTTTAAGAACCCACACTTGTTGGGTTCTTTTAGCATGCAATTTAACATTTTTAGCATTAGAAGATTTCTTAACAAAAATGTTTTCTTTAGGATTACCTCCTTTAGAATTCATTTTGTTATCATCAGAATTAACAGATGCATGCTTAGTATTCACATTCTTTGTTTTGCCAGAATTTGCACTTTTATTGAACTTTGGCAATGGTTCATAAACATTGTAGTACAAATTATGATATTCTTCACACATATAAATAGAATGCCATTTACTACCACAGTGAAAACATGGATTTTGTGGTTTATAAAATACTGTTCTATTCCTAATGTCAGACTTAGGAATAACAGTAGTCTTCTTCTTACTCCTCCTGCAGTCAATAGCAAGATGATTAGAGTTACCACAATTAAAACATGTCTTTCTTGGTGCATTTGGAATATACTTATAATTATTCTCCTTGTTTATTCCAACTTTACCATTCCTGTTTCTTTTGATAGTAGAGACTCTCTTCTTTTCTGTCACATCACAGATTTTATCTCTCAGTTGTTTCTTTGACAAAAGACCTACATTCTTGTTTTGAACAGACTTTGATTTAGAATTCTGTGCAGAAGTGGATCCCTCTTCAGTAATTGATTTGAGATTTTCTGGATACACATAATTCACAGGCTTTAATTTAGTCTTTGTACTGTCTGTAACATATCTATTGGTTTTTGGATTTGTCGAGTCATTGATAACAACTCTTCCTGGATTTGATGAAACAACCTTTTCCTTGTTCTTTTTCTTATTCTCTGGCTTATAACCTAGACACTCTTTCCAGTTTTTATCTGTAATTATCTCATGAGTTTTTGTTCCAAAGTGTGTCCAAGTTCTGAGTTTTTCATTAGCATCCTTAAGTTGCATTTCAAGTTCTTTACATTTAAACTCTATTTCAAGTTTCATGTGTTTAGCATTATCACATTCTGTTTGAAATTCCTGCAAGAAAATTAACTCAGCTTCTAAATGATCATTTCTTTTAGTTACCTCTGCCATCTGAGATTTTATTCTAGTATTTTCAAGAGATTGACTCCTAAAGCTGATATGCAGAGACTTAAGAAAAGACCTTAACTTAGAGACATTATTAGTATCAAAATCAAACAAGGTTTCAGATACCTTAGTTTCAGCAGCAGCAACAGTCTCATCAGTATTGGCCATTAGTGCATAGTTCACCTCCTCTTCTTCAGATTCTGAGGAAGAGTCCATCCAATCCTTGCTTGATGAGATAAGAGCTTTGGTCTTTGCCTTTTTGAATCAGTTGCAAAATGACCCATTCCATCACAATTGTAGCATCTGACTTTTGACTTGTCAAATTTGCCATTTTTGTCTTCTTTCTTCTTGTACCTGTCTTTGTCAACATTGAAGGTTTTCTTCTGGAACCTACCTTGCTTCCTAGCCTTTCTGAACTTCATCTTCTTGAAGCCCTTGACTATCATAGCTACCATCTCCATCATCTCAGAATCAGTAGAGTCATCATCAGTATCAGAATCAAACTTAGCATCAGTATCTGATGATGAGTCATCAGGAATTGACTCCACAACTCTACTTTTTCTTGAAGGACCTTCTTCAGCTTTTCCTTTTGATTTTGATTCAACATTCAAAGCAACAGATTTTGCTTTGACATTCTTCTTGTTCTTCCTCTGTTGAACCTCAAGATCATAGGTTCTTTGCATCCCATAGACTTCATCAAGAGACAGCATCTTCAGATCATATTGATGCCTTATGATTGAAGCTTGAGTATCCCACTCCTCAGTTAGAGCTCTTAGAAACTTGGTATTTGAATCATCTGGATCATACTCTTTGCCAACTAGAGATAGATTATTCAGCAGTGTTAGAAATCTATCATAGATATCAGTAAGGCTTTCATCAGATCTAGCATCGAACTGCTCATACTCCTGAATCAACAGAGCCCTTCTGTTTCTTTTGATAGATTCAGTGCCTTGACATTTAGTTTCCAAAGTATCCCAAATTTCCTTTGCAGTCTTGCATGCTATGACCCTGTTTGACATGACATTATCAAGACTGTTGTGCAAAATATTTTTTACCTTTGCATCTTTGAGCACTTGAGCCTTTTCTTCTGGAGTCCACTCACTCTTTGCCTTGATGACATGGTGTTCAGAAACAGTTTCAGTTCTTGCAACTAATCTTGTTGGAAGAAATGGTCCATCATTGATCCTGTCAAGATAGTCAGGATCAGTAGCTTCCAAATACATTAACATCTTCACCTTCCATGTTGGATACTTAGTTTTCTTGAGAATGGGAATCTTAATGCTTTCATACTTGCTTGTCGACATTTTAAGATCGCTTCTGATTACTATTAATCAGTTTGCTCTGATACCAATTGTTGCCCAGTAATTAACAATTGTAGAAGGGGGTTGAATACAATTGTATAAGATTTTCGACTTAAACAGAAATAACACAAGTATGAATCAATAACAGCTTTATTAATTCTGATATAAAACTGTTACAAAACTCTCTTAAGAAATTCTTATGTTCTTAAGAGCTGCTAGGTTACAAGATAACTCGTGTAAGCGATTACACTAATGTAAAACCTAAACTGTGTTTATATAGCATACACAGCTACACTATCAATTACAAGATATTCTAAATCAATTACATATTACTCAGAATGCATATCCTGTATGATAGCTGCCTTCCTACAAATTAGGAACCGACATATCAATCTTCCTTGATCTCTGGTCTGATGAGAATCTTCCCATAATCCTGACCAGCTTCTAATACTGACAATACCTTCATACTGACATCAGCATCAGTATCTTGATCAGTAACAATCCAGATCCTGATATCACTTGAATCAATATCTAACAAATTGTTTGTGCCTTCAAGATGTAGACATCTTGTGATGCAGTTGGTCGATTAGATGAAAGAATTATGTAGTGGATGCATTGTTTTATTTAGGGTTAAGGATTATGAACTGTTGAATTGATTTGGTTATTTTAGAAATGCATATATTCAAATTGTGTATTTTTGTTGTAAATAAAAAAGTGTCGGCATTGATGCTATAAAATGTTGGTAAATAGGACAATTAATGTTAAAAAAGGTGCCACAAAATGTTGCAGTAGACAAAATTATGTTGGCATAGCCATAAGTGGGCCCCACCTGTGGGTCCCAAAAAGTGGATCATTGGTGGGACCCACTGGTGGGGCCCACTTTTTTGCAAAATGTTTAACATAAAGGCAACATAATATAATGTTGTTAAAAACCGATAATATTGTTGCTATAGCAAGGCTACGCAAACAGAAACACTTATGTTGCCATCAGGAATTAGAATATTGCCTTTGACCCCTAAGGCAACAACAAAAATAGCAACGCTAGCAAAGTGTTGGCCTAGGGGTTTTTTTGAATCTACAACAACATATTTCGGGCCTACAACAACACTTGTTTAGCGTTGCCGTAGGCCTTTTATGGTATAGTGTCGTCGATAACACATTTTAGTTAAAAATTATATTATCCACTTTCATAAACATTTATATTATCTTATAAACCACTCCAAAAAATTCAAAGTTCAGTTCCCGTCAACAACATATTAAATTTAAAAAGTAATATTATCTATTTTTAATGTAAAAGAAAAATTATCGTTTAAAATACTACTTGATAAGATAAAAACATGTAAAATAAACTATTCCCACTATTTGAAAAACACATATTAAAATTATGAATAAAAAGATAAAAATATTAAAAAATAAGATGAATATTAAAAATCATCCGTGTATTGCACGAGTTATAGGCTAGTATATATAATATATATACATATATACTATATTACAATAGCCAAAACATTAAAAATTTTGATACTCATTTTTTGGTACTTCGTATTTTTACTTAATTACCCTTACTAATATATTAATACAGGTTTACCTAAATATCCTTAATCATATCTATCTATATTACTATATTAAAGCTAAATATTGAAATATGTAAAAAAAATACATTAATAAATAACTCATCAATTTCCTTCATTTTATTCTATATTTTTTCTAATTAAAATTTCTCATCTTTTTAAAAATAGTACGTACAATTCTATTTAATAATAATTAATAATATTATAATTAATAATACGAAAATAATTTCCTATTCAGCTAAAACACGTTATCTTTTCTATTTAATGAAAATTATTGTTACTTGTAACTAATAAATTACGTTTTTCAGGTGAAACATATTAATAATAAGAGAAAGAGGGATAACAAAGGAATACTACCATACGTAAAGGGATCGATTCTCATATACGACATATTAAATAAAAAATTTATACATGAAGATCTAAAGTTATATTAAAACGTCTATAATTTGATTTTCATGTAAACTATTATTATATCTATACTATTATATAAAAGCCGAAATACTAAAAATATTGGTACCTGTTTTTTGGTACTTCGTGAATTTACTTATTTACCCTTCATTATAAAGAAAAATATATACGATATCCATACTATTAAAACACCTAAAATAAATAATAACATAATATAATTAATGGTAATTAATTGATTGCCTTTTCACATTTACTTTCAGTTGAAGATATTACCTTTTATAAACACTTAAAAACCTCATATCATAGCTTTCAATCAAAATATCAAACCATATTTTCAAAAATATATTAAAACTATTATATAAAAGCCGAAACACTAAAAGTTTTGGTACCTATTTTTTGGTACTTCATGAATTTACTTATTTACCCTTCATTATAAAGAAAAATATATACGATATCTATACTATTAAAATACCTACAATAAATAATAACATAATATAATTAATGGTAATTAATTGATTGCCTTTTCACATTTACTTTCAGTTGAAGATATTACCTTTTATAAACACCTAAAAGCCTCATATCATATCTTCCAATCAAAATATCACACCATATTTTCAATTATTAATAAAATATATTAAAAATCCGTATACGTTGTTTATAATAAGGAAACATTAGTATAATCCGTAAACATCAATATAATATGTAATAATTAATATATACCAAAAAATATCACACCATATCTTCTAATTACTAACAAAATATAATAGAAATCCATATAGTACGAATAATGACCATTAGATTTTTAGTAAAAAACAGAAACCGTTAGATCTAATGATTAGATATATTATATGATTAAATTAGTTTACTAAAATTTCAAGGTTCGAATTCCATCAGCGACATACTTATTTTAAATTTTATACTATAAGTTTTAACCCATGCATATCACTAATTAAATTTATACTCCCTCTGTCCCATCCATTTCTTAACATAAAAAATTGCGTATCTGACACGCATTTTAAGGTGCATTTTAAGGATAGTTCTATAACTTATTTTTGATATTTTCTTTTTTGTATAAAAATATGACTGTTCTATTTTTATACAAAAAAAAAAAAAAGAAAATATCAAAAATAAGTTATAGAACTATCCTTAAAATGTACCTTAAAATCCGTGCCGGAAACTGGTCCGTAAATGTTAACTACTCAGTGGGACGGAGGGAGTATTAAATTATGTAAATTAAAATTTAAATAAAATATTGTAAATAATGATTATCTAGAAATATAATTATAACATAAAATAAAATTTAATACATATAAAAAAAATCCGTGCATCGCACGGGTTATAAGCTAGTCTTATTAAAAGTTCAAAACTCGAATTTCATTAATAACAAACTATATATGTTTAAGTAGATTATATCTAATAACAAATTTTTATTATATAATAAGATATAATTATATTAAAGTTGGAACATTGTAAATTTTGTTAGAAGTCTGGTCCATAGTTTGGTCATTCCATTCACAACCGTTAAATCTTTCAAATTAAATTGATGAAAACCACTAGATATAATTATAAAAATTATTCTATAAAGATGTTAGATATAGAGATGTTGATGAGAACCGTTAGGTATAATAATAAAAGTTATTCTATACTATTATATTTGATATGGGCTGGAAGTAAGCCCTAAAGACACATTTAATGTTGCATTAAATGAACCTAGGTTGGTCCAAGGTCAAAGCCCAATTATAGGGCCCAAAACCCTAATTAAAATACTAAATTCGTAATTGATAAATCAGCTAATAAAAAGACTTCGTTATTGAGTCCAAAAGGGAACCAATTCATACTAGGAGTGGCCTCCAAGGCATACTGATAGGTCCATAATTAATAATATTTTTAATACCTATTTTATGTCTGTTTTCGTAATTTTATTAATTAATAAATTGTTTTATTTTGTTTTGTAGGAAAATAAATAAAAACAGATTTCTAGCAGGAAAAGGTGCAAAAAGGGAAAGGAGGTGGAAAATACTTGAAGTCAAAGAAATTGGAGGAAAAATCGAATACTTATCCAAGAAGAAAAGGAAATTGAAGAAATTATATTCAATATCAAATTTGTAATCGAAGACCCAAGCCCAAGTTTTTCCCTATATATATGGGGCTCCTCTTTTGTATTTGACACCAACTTAGACACCTAGAATTTTATAGTTTTTTCTCTCGTTAAATTTATTCCTGCTAGCTACTCTACATTCTTCGATTAATAATATATCAGTTCTTACTTTTATTTTCTGCTCGACTTTCTTGTGCACATGCGTTAAGTAGTATAAGTTTCTCAAGTTCTTGTCTTTAATTGTTTTCAACGAATTAATTAGGTGCCAAACTTTCATTCACGCCGTAGACTTAAGTTTCAGGTGACTTGATTTTGTTATTCACGTATTTAGTTGACCACCTTTTATTAGTTTAATCATACAAATAGCTTATATTACTTCGTGTTTTCATGTTTATTACGTGCATTGTTTATTTAATAATTATGTCTAGCTAAATTTCTTACCCTAGGATGAAGATGAAGTTGATTTAATTATTTTTGATCTCTTCTCGTTTCTATTAATTGATTCTCATAATTTTTCTTGTTGCTTAATTGATCGATTGACAAAGTGATTTTGATATATTATTGTTACTGGATTTGTTTTTCATAGCCTATGCTTGCTCTTTGAAGTTTTGATAGGTTATTGTTAGATAACAAGTTTCATAGTATATGCTTGTCTCGTTAATTGATATATCTTATTTGTGAAGAAAAGAGGATTGATTTTAGGGCGAGTTGATATTAATTGTGATTGATTAATGGATTCGGATTCCTAGGTTTTCCATATTATTTGATAATCTTTGCTAATTAGGTTAATTAGGTTAATTAAAACTCATCTCAAATCTTATTGTCTAGTTCGCCTGAGTTAATTATTAGGGTTTTGAAAATTCATAGTCTCTGAGGATCAATCTGGGATTGCTACAACTAAACACTGTGCGCTTGCAGTTATTTTACACACCAAGTTTTTGGCGCCGCTGCCGGGGACTATTGATATTTTTCACTCCTTGATATTAATTCTTCGGATTAGTTTCTTGTTTTCTTTTGTTTTTTTTAGGGAATTGTGAAGCGGAGAAAAGCTTGGACAAGAAGATCGTTGGAAGGCCTCGCTGTCTCTTTTGAAATTTTTGGAAGCGCTTTTCGGTATTCCGTATCACCTCTCTCTATTTTTCTTTTTTCTAATTATTAAAAAAAAAACCAAAAAAATTAATTATTCAAAAAACCCAAAAATATTATTTAGTTAATTGTTTGTTAAAAACCAATTTGCTGCATCATTCATTCTCTCGCATAGGATCACATCATCTAGATTTCTTTATTGTATTTATTGATTTCACGTAGTGTAGCGCATCCATAAGTGTTTATTTTCTTGTTCTTTGTGTGTTGCATCATTCAATCAATCTTAAGGGTGCCACCCAATTACAAGATAAGGTGAGGGATTTCATCACCCTTTCCTTGGCCCACAAATCACTAATTCGTTCATCTTGCATACCCTTTCCTTAATAAAATTAAATAGACGTTGGCCCCTAGGATCTCGCGCTCAATTAGGAAGAGAATCTAGGAGGAACAAATCACTAAGTATTCTTTCGTTTGGTGTCTAGGCAAGCGTGACGCTTACCTGGCTAATTTGGATTGGTGTCTAGAAAGGTGTTTAGCCTCTTGGCAATGCTTGCACCTGCCTGGCCAGTCAGGACGAATGCTTTTTGAGTTGTGACTTTTAGTAGTATCTTATTGTTAGGAGCAAGGTCTAGATTTTTCTTAGGATAATATAGATTTTTCTTTTTAATTTTCCATTTTTTTAGGTGTTTACTTATAGCTCTTGTCTGCTACGTGTTTATTTGATTACTTCTCTTGTATGCAAAGTGCTTGGGTTCGAGACACTACATCTAGATTAGTAAGACAAACCAATCTGTCATCTCCTAAAGTAGTTAGACAACTTGAGTTCTCTTCACCCACTAGAATTGAGTCAAAAGAATTAGAAGTTCAACCTGTAGTCATGGTTGTTTCACTCAAAGACCGTTGTTACCCCGCTCGTACCGCTCAACCCTCATGCATAGTCTTACCCGCAGTAACCGCAAATAACTTTGAAATCAAACATCACAACATTAGCATGTTACCTAGGTTTGCTGGGGTAGAAGGTGAGGATCCATATCTTTTCATTCGAGAGTTTGAGGAAGTGTGTGCTTTACAAAAAATTCAACAATTAAGTGAGGATTCCATTAGGCTCAGACTTATTAATTTTGATTTAAAAGAATATGCTAAACAGTGGTTATATAGTCTACCCATTAATTCTATTTCCACATGGGAGGGATTTGTTGCTATCTTTCTTAAAAAATATTTTCCAAAGCATAAGGCAAACAGACTTAGGAATGAAATCAACCAATTTCAACAAAATCGGAATGAGTCTTTTTGGAAATATTTTGATAGATTTAAAAAGTTGTTGTCTAAATGTCCTCAACATGGTATAGAAAAATGGAGACTTTGCAAAATTCTTTATGAAGCCTTAGATAGCCAAACCACTGCTTTGTTAGAGTCTATGTGCAATGGTAAGTTTATGGATAAAGATGAAGATGAAGCTTGGAAATTTTTTGAGGAGTTAGCTGAAAGAACAATGTTGTGGGAGTCAACTAGGGAACCTAATCAGGAAGCTAAAAATTCTAACTCATCTAAGGGCTTACACATAATTGGTAATTCTATTGCAACCGAAGCTAAGTTAGCTACAATCACTAGACGTCTAGAAGCCTTAGAAACCAACAATGTGTCATCTCAAATGTCTCTTTGTGAAAACTGTAGTTCTCCTAATCATGTGGTAGAGAATTGCCCTGAAATTGAACAAGTCAATGCCATGTTTCAACATAGAGTTAGGAATGATCCTTATGCACCCACATACAATCCTGGTTGGAAGAATCATCCAAATTTCTCATGGAACCAAGGTCAATACAATCAGTATAATCAAAATCCTCAACCTGCTTTTCAAAAGCCCAATCCTGGTCCATACCCAACTCAAAATCCTAATTCATATCCTCCGCAAAATCTTGGTCATTATCCAAACTCAGTCCCCATAAATCCTCCTGGTTTTAGTGAATCTGATAAGAAACTGAATTATATTGAAAAGAGTATGGAGGCATTACTTAAATCTCAACAATCTTTCATGCAAGCTATGACCCAAGATAGGCAGTTATTAAATTCCAACACTCAAGCCATATCTAAGCTAGAGGTCCAAGTTAGTCAATTGGCAAACACAATCAGTGAGAGAGAGAAAAATCGATTTCCTAGTCAACCTGAGACTAATCCTAAGTTTCATCCAAATCAAAAGTCTCATGAAAATGTGAATTCTGTTATCTCTCTAAGGTCTGGTAATCAATTCAATAATCATGCTGGTGTCAATACTGAAGAAGAAAATAAGCTAACATCTGAACCAAATCCTTTGCTCTTGAATCCTAGTCTTAAGCAATCTTCAATTCCCAAGAATTCTGAAGTAGATAAATCTGATGAGTCATCACCATCCGATGAACCACCTTCGAAACCCCAATCTGATGTGTCTAATAAAAAAGTCTTTAAACCAAAAGCCCCGTTTCCTCAAAGACTTACTTCAAACAAACAATCTGCTCAGTTAGATAAGATTTTGGAAGTCTTTAAGCAAGTCAAGATTAACATTCCTCTTTTAGATACGATTCAACAAGTTCCCTCTTATGCTAAGTGTCTAAAAGATTTGTGTACTCATAAAAGAACCACTCATGTTCCTAAGAAAGCTTTCTTAACATCTCATGTTAGTTCTATTTTGTCAAATCAAATCCCTGTGAAGTTTAAGGATCCTGGTTGTCCTACTATCTCTTGTGTCAAAGGTGATACTTTCATTGATAAAGCTTTACTCGATCTAGGAGCTAGTGTGAATCTTCTTCCATTATCAGTCTATCAAGCCTTGGGTTTAGGTGAACTTAAGAAGACTAGTGTCACTCTTCAGTTAGCTGATCGTTCTATTAAAACTCCAACGGGTATAGTGGAAGATGTGTTGATTAAGGTTGGTGATTTTGTCTTCCCCGTCGATTTTGTTGTTCTAGAAACCGAACCAGTCAAAAATCTCAAAAATCAAATTCCCATCATTCTAGGAAGGCCTTTTCTTGCCACGTCTAATGCCTTAATTAACTGTAGGAATGGTTTAATGAAGCTAACTTTTGGTAACATGACAATTGATCTCAACATTTTCAACGTAGGAAAACAACCCAATGACTATTTTGACCAACCCATAGATATTAACATGATTGATGAGTTAGTTGATAATGAAGTCATGAATGTTGATGATGTGCTTAGCTTTTGTAAAAACTACTTTTGTCAAGAATGGGATGATACTTGTCATAAAAATGAGGTCAATGAAATGTTAGAGTCCACCATTCCTAGTTCCAACCAAGAGGTAGAACCTTCTCCTTTGCCACTTTATGAAGCTAATGAATCAGTTGAGCCAAGTCCACCAGAATTAGAACTCAAACCTCTTCCCGAAACTCTTAAGTATATGTTTCTAGGTCCTTCTAAATCTCTTCCAGTCATAGTTGCATCTGATCTGACACCTTCTCAAGTGGAAGAGCTCTTAAATGTACTTAGAGAGAATAAGGAAGCCATAGGGTGGAGCATATCCGATATCAAGGGAATTAGCCCTGCCATTGTCCAGCATAGGATTCACTTAGTTGATGATGCAAAACCAGTTAGGGAGCCACAAAGGAGGTTAAACCCGACTCTAAAGGAAGTTGTTAGGAAGGAAATCCTTAAATGTCTAGATAATGGAATCATCTATCCTATATCTGATAGTTCTTGGGTCAGTCCTGTTCAAGTAGTGCCTAAAAAGTCAGGGATCACTGTAGTTGTCAATGAGGATGATGAACTAGTTCCCACTCATGTCCAATCTGGTTGGAGAATGTGTATTGATTATAGGAAACTAAATGCTGCCACCAGAAATGATCATTTTCCTCTACCCTTCATCGATCAAATCTTAGAAAGGTTGGCAGGTCACTCATACTATTGTTTTCTAGATGGTTTCTCTGGTGTTATGCAAAATTTACGCAAGCGCACGTTGTCACAAGTAATATATGATTAAATCAAGTTCGTTCCCACAGAGATCTAGAATGGTGTTCAATTCAATTAATGTACCTATGCACCGATGTATGGTTTTTATCCACTGCTAAGACAAATAACAAATTGGATTTTTATTAACTACTAAATTAAACTAAGATGCAAATTATAAAACTAAGAATTAAATTAACTAATAAGAATAGAAATCGAGTTACTTATGAGAATAAAAACATGGGACTCTAACTTCATTAAATACTTCCCTTAGATCTGACGCCTTTAATCACTATGTGCAATGGTTTTGATATCTGATCGGATAACACGAAACAAGTATACGCTACCTGTCAGCATACGCATACCAAACTAAACATACATCCACAAAAGAGATAGAAGATGAATAGACACCAATTATGCTTAGACCCTATATGTCTATAGAATTTGAAAACATAACGGTTGAAGAACAAGTTATCCATAAAGATCACACAGGGCAGTATAAGTATTTTCATCTCACACCACAAATCATATTGATAAACAATTATGAACCTATGCTAGCATGGCAAGTTCTAAATCTCAAGATCCACTTTCACTTCACAAGAGATTAACAATTCAATTTAGATGTTAGCTACGCATCTAAAAGCATTAAGATTAACCATACGAGGATATCAGATATACACCACACACAGATCTTTAAAGCATCAAGATACTAAGTTCCATAAATAACTCCGTTAGAATCCCATGACAACGATTAGCTCATAATTGAACCGTTCATCGTCATGGGATTTGATGAAAACATGATAAATAACAAGATATGAATAAAAGAAATAATATTAAATAAAAAAAGAGTTGAGAAAACAAATCTATAATCCAAAGTAACACAAAGGATGAAGTAGATCTAGATCCGTTGCTTGTCACGAGCGTTGAATCCTTCTCTCCTTTTCTCCCTTGCAGATCTAAGCTGGTTACAATAATAAAGCTATGATAATGTATATATATCTATTACAATGGTAGGATGTGTTTAAATAGGCTCTAAAAGTCTTCCCCAGCAAGAAAATACCAAAACAGAATTATAATTGTATTTCTGCAAGATACGTTTCCTAAACTGATTCTGTTTTTAAGGAAAATTCGTAGCTGACTTTTCTTCAGTTTTTCTGGAACGTTCCAAATGTAATTGGACCTCTGGACCACCTTAGAATGATAGAGAATCTCGTTATCTTCGCGTGGACAGTAAGATCGCCCAAAACTGACTTCTAGAACTCAAGATATGGCCAAAATCGTAAAAAGGGCAAAACTGTAAATTTTCAGCGCGATTTTGAGCAGACTGCTCAGGATTGGAGCAGTCTGCCCAGCAACATTCTGCATTCCAGTTCGAATTCTGAGCAGGGTGCTCGAAATCTGGGGCAGACTGCCCGGCCACAATCTGATGGAATTTTCTGTTCCTCGTTTTTCAGCTCTATTTCCTTCGTTTTTGCTCCGTTTGCTCCCGTTCTTTTTGCGTTTCTTCCGTTTTCAATCCTCTATGCTTGGAATCCTCATGGTGAACCACAACAAGACTCCATTCTACATTATTAAGCCCGAATTCAACTCCAAAAGTGACGGAAACAACGATCTTAATCAACATTCTTCCAAACCTACACACTTACACAAAACACATCAAAACTACAACAAACTTGAGGCCAAAGCAATCAATTTAAGCCGATATGGAACTCTCCAAGTGGATATAAACTCCACTTATCACACCCCCAAACTTAAACCGATGCTTGTCCTCAAGCATAAACAATTACAACGAACTAACTAACTAGTACCACTTCCGTAGGTGATCACGGTTGCATTTGGCATATGCAACAAGCCCTTTAAACCCCTAGGCAGCCCTAGTGGACGAGTAAGGTCTCGTGAGGGCCTATAGCGAATGTACCCACAAAATCCATTTAACTTAATGCAATGCAATGCATGAATGCAACTAATATGCAAATGCAATTAATCTAATCTACCATACCTTCAAATCCTCTCATGCCATATTAACTTAAGAATCAAAGTAAATACGCAATGTCTTGGTGTCGAAAGTGCAAGTATTCACATAGTCTACTCAATGAACATGCATAAGTTCTCACAAGTCCATGTCAAGTGTAAGAATAAGTTAGTAAACATGCTAAGCCTACAAGAGTACATCTTTGAGACAACACTCGGGATCTCATACGCAAGAACAAGCAAACACTCACAATCCACTCACAAAAGAATATTCACTCAAGAACAAGGGTAAGTGTATCACTCAATTCCAACAAAATCATAAACATGCTTGACATTTGGTCTCAATCTAACTCTTAACAGAACCTACATCAATGACGATAATCAAAAGGTCTTTAATTGGGTTGTAACGGGGCTAGGGACAAGGTATGTCAAAGAAGCCAAAACAGGTGAAGTATCAAAAGCTAGTAAGTACCTTAATAAATCATACACAACACCATATTTCCCCCCACATAATTTTACTATTCTTCTTCCAATAAACGCTCGACTAGTCGACTAAAAATAGGATCACAACAAACACAAACATGCTCTCATAATATTTTTTTTTTCTTTTCATTTTTTTTTCTTTTTTTTCATTTTTTTTTTCGAGAGCTAAATAGAACACAAACAATAATATAAACAATAACAATGATCCCATAATTTATTACATATGTCGACTATCAAGTAAACAACCAAACCCAATTTTCAATATTTCCCCCAAAAGTAAGACCAACAATAAACCCCTCCTTACACACCTTATTACTCCCTTAAGCACTCTACTAGCCTTTGACAATGTAGGTTCAAATTAATGTAAGGCCAATACAAGAAAAAGGTCTAGGTAAGTAATATGGTGTGTCACCGAAAAAATAGGATTAAGCTCAACGGGTTAACTAATTGATCATGTAAACATGGTATGGTAATATGGGAAAATATGCGGTTATTCCTAAATGCCTTTATCATTTTAATCGTCAAATAATGTCATGCGTTTCAAGAAAGACCTCAAATAACGGCTAGCAATGCAAACAATCCGTGGACACTCAAGCAAACGAATAAATTGCAACAAATATGCAATAAGGCTCAAAAACTCACTTGGTGGAAAAACATACTCAATCCCAAGCAAACATCTCTCTAACGCACCTACTTGTATTCAAAGCATGCAAACTAAATCATCTTGCACATATTCATGTCCTTCTAATCACTTACAACATTCAATCAGTCTACTAGCTTCAACTTACTAGTGTATGTGTGTGCACAAGAACAAAGCATATCACTTCTCAATCAAAAGCGTCAACAACACAAAATTCCTATCAAGCATGGGTGCAAATGCATCTATTATGAACTCACATGATATACGAACATAAAAACAGAATGTCCTATATGAAACAAACGTAGATAACACAAACATATATGCATAATTTACTACTACTAATATGCACAGCATGAAATCCTACATGAACAAATAATACAACAACATCTACTAATCCCTCAAACCACCCCCAAACTTGAAATATTCAATGTCCTCATTGAATGGAAGTAAATACAAGGGATAGCAGAAAACATAACTGAAAACACCGAAACACATGGGTTGCCTCCCACGAAGCGCTGTCGTTAACGTCATTTAGCCGGACAAATATGATTCAAATCATGGTGGCTCGAAGATCGCATTTGACTTGTCTTTAGCAGAAGGACCATTCACCCATTGGTTAACAACCTTCTTGCTATCTTCCCACATCTTTCCTAAACCAAACTTCTTTTTGCCTCTTCCTCTAATTAACTTTTTCTTTTTCTTCTTCACACCTCTAAGGTGCTTATGCTTCACAGTTGATTGATACGAACACTCCTCTACCTCATCATCCATGCTCCACCTTCTTAACACATTATCGTGACCCTCTTCAAAAATTACCAACTCATCATTCAGAAGGACATACTTCAAATGGGATGGAAGTTTTCCAAGCTTGACATTCGAGAGATCTCGTATTGAAGAACTGTCAATGGAATCACTGATAGGATGCTTTAGCACGCGCATATTCGATTTTTCGCTCAACAATTGATCCAACTTCTTTCTCTGACCCGTATCAACCGTTTCCACACTGAAACACTCTTCATCCTCCGTCGGAAATTTCATGGCCTTGAACACATTAAAGGTGACACTCTGATCTTGCACCCTCATTGTAAGCTCTCCTTTTTGTACATCAATCAAAGTCTTTCCTGTAGCCAAGAACGGTCTTCCCAAGATTATGGGAATCTTCTTATCTTCTTCAAAATCCAAGATAACAAAATCAGCTGGGAATATGAACTTATCAACTTTTACCAAAACAACTTCTACTATACCCCTCGGATAACTGATCGTCCTATCAGCCAACTGCAAAGAGATGTTAGTTGGCTTCGGCTCCGATAAACCAAGTTGCTTGAAAATAGACAAGGGCATGAGATTAATGCTAGCTCCCAAATCACATAAACATTTGCCGAATGAAAGGTTGCCAATAGTGCATGGAATAGTGAAACTTCCAGGATCTTTCAGTTTAGGTGGCAACTTCTGTTGCAGAACAGCACTACACTCCTCCGTCAAAGCTACTGTTTCAAAATCTTCCAACCTTCTCTTCCTTGACAAAATATCCTTCATGAACTTAGCATATCTT
The DNA here is from genome assembly GCA_037693485.1 of Kitagawia praeruptora. Classification (NCBI taxonomy): domain Eukaryota; kingdom Viridiplantae; phylum Streptophyta; class Magnoliopsida; order Apiales; family Apiaceae; genus Kitagawia; species Kitagawia praeruptora. Next base: position 77,370,609 of record CM075350.1, read on the forward strand.
GGCATCTGCTCCAACGCTTCAACAAAAGGAATGTTAATGGACAGTTTCTTGAAAACATCCATAAATTTCTGAAACTGTTTCTCTTGACTTTTCTTCAAACGTCCAGGATATGGCGGAGGTGGATAGATCTGATTATTCATTGAAGATTGCTCCGGAGTAGACTTTTCAACAGGTTTCTTACTCTTCTCACCATCAAGTTGATCAGCCACTAAATCAGATTTCTCAATTACTGGCACTGCAGATTTTTCAACCTGCTGATTCTGAACATCTTCCTCTTCTTCAGTTGCTGATTTAGGATCACTCGTGACTTTTCCAGATCTCAAAGTAACTGCATTGACATGTTCCTTACTTTCCCTCCTGCCTGGATTACCCATTGTATCGCTTGGAAGAGTTCCTTGTTGCATATTTACCAAGGCACTTGTAATCTGTCCTAACTGGGTTTCCAAAACTTTCTGGCCAGCTTGTAGGTTCTTTACCGCTATCCACACCTCTTCTGATTTATCATTAGATGATTGCCCCATATGAGCCTGGGGCTGTTGCTGCTGAAATCCCGGAGGTTGATATGGTGTCCTTGGAGCGTAAGGCTGTTGATAGCCTTGATTGAATGGCTTTGCTCGCTGATAAGGCTGTTGAAAAGGTTGTTGTGCACTTTGATTGTTGCTCCAGCTGAAGTTGGGATGATTCCTGTTGTTAGGATGATAAGTGGCTAGAACTGGTGCAGCAGGTCTCTGGAAATTACTCACGAACTGTACTGATTCAGAAGAGATAGCACACTGATTCGTCTCATGTGCGCCCGCACATAACTCACAAACACTAGCCACCTGCTGAACTCCATAATTAGCAAGAGAATCCACCTTCATAGCAAGAGCTTTCAACTGAGCCGTAATCATTAAAGCTGTATCTATATCCAAAATTCCTGCTGCCTTGCCTTGAGATAGCCTTTGGGTTGGATTTTGATATTCATTGGCAGCCATCATCTCAATAAGTTCATAAGCTTCATCATAACTCTTCGCCCAAAGAGCTCCACCTGATGCTGCATCTAGCAAAGGCCTAGACTGTGCTCCCAACCCATTGTAAAAACCATTAATAACCATCCAATCAGGCATACCATGATGAGGACACTTGCGTAGCATCTCCTTGTAACGTTCCCAAGCCTCACACAAGGTCTCGCCAGATTGCTGTTGAAATTGAGTCAACTGGTTCCTTAATGCTGCAGTTTTCGCCATAGGGAAGAATTTAGTAAGAAACTTCTGAGCAAGATTTTCCCATGTAGTAATGGAACCAGGTGGCAAAGAGTGTAGCCAGCTCTTAGCCTTATCCCTCAGAGAGAATGGGAAAAGCCTCAACCTGATAGCATCATCCGTCACACCATTACATTTGAAAGTGTCGCAGATTTCGATTAAGTCCCGAACATGCATGTTAGGATCCTCCGTAGGAGCTCCCCCAAACTGGACTGAATTCTACACCATCTGAATTGTGCCCGACTTGATCTCAAAGTTGTTCGCTGCAATAGCTGGCCTAATAATGCTAGACTGGATATCATTGAGTTTCGGCTGAGAATACTCCTTCAAAGCCTTAGTTGCTGCTGCTGCTGCATCACCCATCTCTACAGTAGTCTCAGTTTCCTCTTCCTTATTCTCTTTATTCTCTACAAGATCGTCTTCCGCCAGTTCTTCCAAACGAGCTTGTAAGCGAGTTCGCATACAAACCTAAGTACCTGAAACACCACGAATCAAACAAACTAAGTAAGAATCCGAGTCAGTGAACGCTAACGACCACTGATGACAAGCACATAAACTAAAATAAAAACACCGATGATCCCCGGCAGCGGCGCCAAAAACTTGTTATGCAAAATTTACACAAGCGCACGTTGTCACAAGTAATATATGATTAAATCAAGTTCGTTCCCACAGAGATCTAGAATGGTGTTCAATTCAATTAATGTACCTATGCACCGATGTATGGTTTTTATCCACTGCTAAGACAAATAACAAATTGGATTTTTATTAACTACTAAATTAAACTAAGATGCAAATTATAAAACTAAGAATTAAATTAACTAATAAGAATAGAAATCGAGTTACTTATGAGAATAAAAACATGGGACTCTAACTTCATTAAATACTTCCCTTAGATCTGACGCCTTTAATCACTATGTGCAATGGTTTTGATATCTGATTGGATAACACGAAACAAGTATACGCTACCTGTCAGCATACGCATACCAAACTAAACATACATCCACAAAAGGGATAGAAGATGAATAGACACCAATTATGCTTAGACCCTATATGTCTATAGAATTTGAAAACATAACGGTTGAAGAACAAGTTATCCATAAAGATCACACAGGGCAGTATAAGTATTTTCATCTCACACCACAAATCATATTGATAAACAATTATGAACCTATGCTAGCATGGCAAGTTCTAAATCTCAAGATCCACTTTCACTTCACAAGAGATTAACAATTCAATTTAAATGTTAGCTACGCATCTAAAAGCATTAAGATTAACCATACGAGGATATCAGATATACACCACACACAGATCTTTAAAGCATCAAGATACTAAGTTCCATAAATAACTCCGTTAGAATCCCATGACAACGATTAGCTCATAATTGAACCGTTCATCGTCATGAGATTTGATGAAAACATGATAAATAACAAGATATGAATAAAAGAAATAATATTAAATAAACAAAGAGTTGAGAAAACAAATCTATAATCCAAAGTAACACAAAGGATGAAGTAGATCTAGATCCGTTGCTTGTCACGAGCGTTGAATCCTTCTCTCCTTTTCTCCCTTGCAGATCTAAGCTTGTTACAATAATAAAGCTATGGTAATGTATATATATCTATTACAATGGTAGGATGTGTTTAAATAGGCTCTAAAAGTCTTCCCCAGCAAGAAAATACCAAAACAGAATTATAATAGAATTTCTGCAAGATACGTTTCCTAAACTGATTCTGTTTTTAAGGAAAATTCGTAGCTGACTTTTCTTCAGTTTTTCTGGAACGTTCCAAATGTAATTGGACCTCTGGACCACCTTAGAATGATAGAGAATCTCGTTATCTTCGCGTGGACAGTAAGATCGCCCAAAACTGACTTCTAGAACTCAAGATATGGCCAAAATCGTAAAAATGGCAAAACTGTAAATTTTCAGCGCGATTTTGAGCAGACTGCTCAGGATTGGAGCAGTCTGCCCAGCAACATTCTGCATTCCAGTTCGAATTCTGAGCAGGGTGCTCGAAATCTGGGGCAGACTGCCCGGCCACAATCTGATGGAATTTTTTGTTCCTCGTTTTTTAGCTCTATTTCCTTCGTTTTTGCTCCGTTTGCTCCCGTTCTTTTTGCGTTTCTTCCGTTTTCAATCCTCTATGCTTGGAATCCTCATGGTGAACCACAACAAGACTCCATTCTACATTATTAAGCCCGAATTCAACTCCAAAAGTGACGGAAACAACGATCTTAATCTACATTCTTCCAAACCTACACACTTACACAAAACACATCAAAACTACAACAAACTTGAGGCCAAAGCAATCAATTTAAGCCGATATGGAACGCTCCAAGTGGATATAAACTCCACTTATCATCTGGCTATTTTCAAATTCCCATTGCTCCTGAGGATCAAGAAAAGACCACCTTCACTTGTCCTTTTGGAACCTTTGCTTATCGTCGTTTAGCTTTTGGTCTAACCACTGCCCCTGCCACCTTTCAAAGATGTATGATGAGCATTTTCTCTGATATGGTAGGAGAGTTCCTAGAAATCTTTATAGATGACTTTTCCATCTTTGGTTCTTCTTTTCATCAGTGTCTTCATCATCTTGACTTAGTTTTAAAACGATGTAAAGAAACAAATCTTGTTCGTAATTGGGAAAAGTGTCATTTCATGGTTAAAGAAGGAATTGTTCTTGGTCATAAAATTTCGTCAAAAGGAATTGAAGTTGATAAAGCTAAAATTGATCTCATTGCTAATCTACCTCCACCAAAATCTATCAAAGAAATTCGTTCCTTTTTAGGGCATGCTGGCTTTTATAGGCGTTTCATTAAAGATTTTAGCAAAAAGGCTAGACCATTGACCAATCTTCTTTCTAAGGACATAAAATTTGAATTTTCTAATGAATGTCTGTGTTGTGGGAGGATTTTAGCACAACAGATTATGAGGCCTCGTGCTGGAATAGCGCCAATAAACAAGGAATCGTCCAACCACCCAGAAAGGCTCGTGGTTGATGATCAATGGCTAGCCGCCCGGGAAGGCACACGACTAGGGTTACCGAAGAACACGGGATGTGGTTCCTCGGAAGGATCGGACTGAATCTACGGAATGAGAGTTCAAGGACCAAATGTTGGCCAGCCAAGAACCCTAATTTGACTGTGTCACACAAGAGTGCTCGTGCTCTAGCTACTCAAGGAGTGTAAAGTGTCGAAGAAGATCCCGTAAACTGCCTACATACCACTATTTATAGTGGATCAAGCCCGAATGTAGTTCTTGAATGATATTATTGTTTGTTCATGATGAGTTATCCTCTCTCCAGTGGGATAATGACTGTTATTTTTGATAATAATCGAGTGTGATGTATAAAATCAGGTTACCAAGCAGTTTTGGTAACATAGAATGATTATCTCTTGTATTTATCATGATTTTGTATCATTTATCAAGTATATATGACATATATCCTCAAATAACTGAATGTTTATCTGTTTGAGAGTGTTTTTAGATGATATAGACGTATTCCTAAAAAATAGGAGGCGTGCCTTATCTGTATTGGCAGCCTAATCAGGCTTCCGACGGAAGCTGGGGGTACCGCCCGGTAGCCTGGCTCCGGTACCCCCCCCCCCCCCCGGTAACCCCTATCACGGGAGCTACTCTGGAAGCTCTACTGGATGACTGGTAATAGTTATAGGTTATCCTCAAGGGGATGCCTTGAGACCCTTAGCCATGTGTTCCCGTGCTCCAGCGTACATGGTAACCCCTAGGGCTACCGTAGGCCTCCGGAAACCTGACAGATTACTCATTCTCTTCATGGATCTGGACCCTAATCCTCTAGTGGGCCTAAATCTAACCCATGCGAGATTTTGGTCACAACAACTACCCCCCGGTTCCCTGAAGTACTATGTGCAAGGGGAACCTTATTATCCACGGGGTGCCGGTTGCTAAGAAAATTCATCTTTTTGCTATCTTGCTAAATCAACACCACATGTCAATACTGAAAATTCTTAATCATAGAGTTGGGACTAATTCTGATGTTTATAATTAGCAGCTCTCGTATTTGTGCTACAGAAGTTCAAATCAGCATAAAAGCGGAAGCCTCGTATTTTTACTCGTTTAAGGATAGATTAATCATTTTAATTCTTTGGAAATAAAATGATAACTATTGAGGAGGAAAAAATAGGCTAGGACTCTACCGTTTTTTGCACAGATAAATTGAAAAAATCAGCCATTTTCCCAGCAAAGGACGTTTCCCACCCCATCTCATTTTCTGTGCCACATTCATTAATCAAGGGGGACACGTCTCTTTTCTCACCGTTTGTATATATCTATTCCCTTAACCCTTTGTATTTTATCTCCACATCCTCTTTTGGGCAAGCAAGGGTTGCAAAGAAGTTTCCGACGAGAGCTAAGACATTCGAACTCCCGTTTCTACATTCTTCACCCAGGTATGTCTGTGACCTTGGAATTAGTACTGTAAATCATAGTAGCCATGCATATCTTGTGTTCTATGCCTCATATGTCCGTATATGCATATTAATGTTTGTCTTTGAATCGACACTTGTTTTGATACCATCCATTTCGGTTTACCCAAGTTTCATATGTTTGGTCTTTGATCCATGCTATACTTTTCAATTGTTGACCCTGTTTTGGATAGATCTGACTGGTTGAACTTTTATAAAGAATTGTATGTGTAAATCTTCTTGCTCATAGTGCATGTATCAAAGGGATTTCGGGCGATTTGTATTCCGGTTGCCCCCTCTAATCACTTTTCTAGATGCTCATGGCATGCTCGATGTTTGTTCTCATTGACTTGTGTTGTCTTAGACTTGTCCTGTTAAGCTAATACTTGGGGATTATTGATAGGGGTGTGACCATAGTGCCTTAGAAAGATTCCCATGGTTCCTATTTTATTCTGGTAACCCCAGCATCATCATATTAGGTTGCCGTGTCGATGACTATTTTCACACTCTAGCTCTCTTTTGGCTTGGCCATTTTTGCATATTCTGGGTGTCCCGTTGGTTGGGCGTTAGAAACATTGCCCAACTCTAAGTCATCCCACTTCAATCCCCTTTGTTAACCTGCTTCCTATTTGTGGTTGCAGATGTCTCTTTCATCGGCATCGAGGGAGTCTTCCCAGTCATTAGGATATTTATCACCCGTGTCTGGGGAACCGTCTGATTCGGGGTCAACCCATCTGAATAATCTTTTGCTTTCCCAGCCCCTGCTTGAATCTAAACCATCAATTAGCTCCAGGACACGTTCCCAGGTAGAAGTAATAGACCCCTTGTCTGCTGAGATTGTCAGCCGGTATCCTAGCCTTTCCCTGGAGGCCGGTTCATCGAATTCGGATGGTGGAGAGGCAGAAAGGATTGATGTTAGTTCCAACACTGATGAAGGGGAAAAAACTATAAATGATCTCTGGCTGGGTGGTGAACAACCATTCTTCAGCAATGATGATGTGACGGGGAGGAATGATAATGCTGAGATGCCGTTGGTGGCAGAGGTTGAGCGAAAGCCCCATGTTCCTGCAGGTTCTGTTCCCTCTTGTGAGGATACAGATTCGTCCATGAATGCTGACAGACTTGTGAGGTTGAAGGAATCATGCGATCCAGGATGCGACCTGGTGGTACCTAGCGTTGGTGAGAGGTGCCACAGGTTCGACAACTTTGAACCTGACCAAGCTATACCTAATGCAGTACTGTCTGCATCCTTTTTCAAGCTGGGATTCTCTATGCCGATGCATCCATTTTTTGTTGACATGCTGAACTTCTATGAGATAGCTCCTATGCAACTGTCACCTAATTCCTTCAGGGTGGCGGCATGTATGTATATCCTTTACGATCAAACCTTTTCTGTCCCTATTACCCCTAGGGAATTGGGGTACTTTTATCAACTAAAGGGTGTAGGAAGGAAGATAGGTATTTTTTACCTCACCTCCTGGAATGACAGACAAGGAAGATGTATTAAGGGAAATAAGCGGGGAATGTATGACTGGATGGAAATGTTTTTGTATTGTTATGATTGTGAAGAGATGAGAAAAGAGTGGAATCTGACTCCGGGTAAGCATCCGGTACCCTCGTTCATTACTGGTAACCTTTATTTGGTTAATTTTCTACATAGCTCTTACCCCCTTTTTACTATCTATTATCTCATTTAGGGATCCCATCGCAAACTTTGCTCGAGGGGGCTGAGGCAAAGAGAGCCGAAAAGATTATGAGGTTGGCTGCTAGTTTAGGAGATGGCGAGAGTCTGTTAACTCCGGAAACCTTAGTGAGGTTGGGATTTACGAGACTCCTGGCTCCCTCTCCCCCTGCCCAGGGGAGGGAGGCTGAGGAAGGATTGGAAAGAGAGCCTAGACCTCAGGGTACTGACAGGAAGCGTGGAAAGAGAGATGGGGCTTCCACTGACTTCTCTCTCGGTACCCCAGGCTACCGCTCCCTACACCTTTTCCTTACATTCTCACTAAACATGTCATGCTCCTTTGTTCATAGATACTCGTTATTAGTGGCGTCTCTATTGCTTTTCTCATGTATATGCTTCGAAACTGTGTAGTACTTGTTGCATTTCTCTTACTCATGTTATCATATGCATCCAGAAATCGGGCTCCGGTAACCCTACTGATAACCTGATATTTCCTCATATATTTATGTGTTACGGTTACTAACATCTCCAATGTTCCATCATTTCAGGTATGTCAGGATCTGTGCCATCCTTCATCAAACCATCTGATAAATATGAAGATTTATTTCCTGAAGACGATTTGCTCATGATGGAAACCCCTATTGCCGCTACTCCGATTTCCAGGGTCCCAGCTCCTGCACCCATCAAGGTTGAGCTTTCAGCTACTGAAAAATGCAGATTATCTCAAGCTTCCGGGAGTTTCAAGACTACCCCAGAAACTTGATCCTCGAAGAGAGTTAGGATATCTCAGCAAGATGTGCCTGTAGGTGAAGTGGAGCAGTTCTATCAGATGTCTGGAGGTCAGATTCCCATGGAGACGATTGCTGGGTGGGTTAAATAGAAAACCTCTAATGCTGCGAGATCCATGCTGTTTTCAGCGGGCGAAAGCTTCTTTCATCAACTTAGGCTTTCCAATCAAATGGCCCTGGCTACCCGTGGCGATATGAGGCTCCGAGAGGAAATCAAGCAATTGAAGTTAGATATGCAAGCCGTGGAAGGTGAGAAGAAGAAGCTGTCTGAGGCTGGTAAGAGGTTGAAGGGAGAGTTATCTGTGTTAGCCAAGGAAAAGGATAAGTTGGGCAAGTTGGTTGCCACTCAGGAAGAAGAGAAGGAAGAAAGGATGGTAGTCCATGCCTCCGAGATTAAAGAACTGAAGTTACAGGTGGATTCCCTGCAAGCATCGGTCAGAAGGCTCAAAGAGGCCCTTCCAGAAAGGTATAACTTGGGTTTCGCTAAGGGGGCTACCGATTACATGAGGTCTACTTGGCAAGTGATGCCTGACCTGAATTGGGCGCTTCTAGGTGAGGATGCCGTAAAGCAGGTGGAGAACTTCAAAGCAGAGGCTACCAAGGCGATACCCAAGTCACCGATACATCTGAAGGATACTACCGAAAATGTCCAAGATACCAAGGTGGAAGCTCCCGCAAGTGCGGTCGAGGTTACTCCAGGTGATGCCATTAAAAAGGTTGACCCTGTCGAGGATTCCTCTAGTTCTGAGGCTACCAAAGACCTTTCCTCTCCTCAGTGACTTTCTCTCCAGCCATTTCAAACTTTATTCTCGTTTGTTTGTGAACTTTTGGTTTTAACTTAGGGGGTGGGCTCCTATAACGCTCCACAGATGTAAGGATTTGGCTCTTTAACTCTGTTCGTCGTATGGCCTCGGGCCTGGTACTTTTGAATTTGCTTTCGTAATGCATGTTTATCTCATTATCTGGTTTTTTATGTAGTAGGTATGATTGTCGCATCATTTCTGATTATGCAACGAGAACCAACTTGGACTTAATAATCCTTACTCATCGAACCCCCATAGTACTCATTCTCTAGGGTACCAATATGCTAAGTAAGAAAGGTACTACGATAACTTAAAATAGTGCATAACTAAACACCACCATCGAATTCTATCCGGTAAAATGACTCTCCTCACTAATTCTAAAACAGGTTTGTACAAGTGCTCAGAGGATATATGTCATATATATGTTGATTAAATAGATATTAGATCATGAATCAAGATAAGAACGATAGAATGGTATCGCAGTGTAAAAGAGTACAAGAGTAAATATGGCAACACATACCTGGAAAGGTGGCCATAAAACTGATAGTCTACTTGTACCTTTGTCTGCTTGGTTGTCACTGTGGGTGTGGGGGTACCGTCCGGTATCCCTATAGCATTTGGAAGCCCGAAGGCAGGAACCTGACTCCGGGAGCCCCGTGGCCGGTAGCCCCTATCCAGTAGCCTGGGTACCGGGGCTCAGCCTGGAAACCTTTGTTCCGGGAGTCCCAGCCATTTAATAAATCATGTGTGGTGATGCCATGTAGGACAATCCTGCAAAGATGTCTTGCAATAAAGGGATCCAAGTGGGTAGACCAGGGTACCACACAAGCCCAAATGATGAAGGGAACCATGTATGCCGAACATGGTTCCATACATGCCTTGATAACCAAGTAAGCCATGTGAACCACTCAAGGTTCCATACATGTCTGGTATTGAAGGGATCCAAGTGTGCCAATCAGGGTACCACACAAGCCCAAATGATGAAGGGAACCATGTATGCCGAACAGGGTTCCATACATGCCCTGATAACCAAGTAAGCCATGTGAACCACTCAAGGTTCTGTACATGTCTGGTAATGAAGGGATCCAAGTGTGCCAATCAGGTTACCACACAAGCCCAAATAATAAAGGGAACCATGTATGCCGAACAGGGTTCCATACATGCCCTGATAACCAAGTAAGCCATGTGAACCACTCAAGGTTCTGTACATGTCTGGTAATGAAGGGATCCAAGTGTGCCAATCAGGTTACCACACAAGCCCAAATAATGAAGGGAACCATGTATGCCGAACAGGGTTCCATACATGCCCTGATAACCAAGTAAGCCATGTGAACCACTCAAGGTTCTGTACATGTCTGGTAATGAAGGGATCCAAGTGTGCCAATCAGGTTACCACACAAGCCCAAATAATGAAGGGAACCATGTATGCCGAACAGGGTTCCATACATGCCCTGATAACCAAGTAAGCCATGTGAACCACTCAAGGTTCTGTACATGTTTGGAAATGGCAAAAATTTGAAATTCTGATAATTTCAACCTGTTAAGCTGAGAGGTGTATCCACTACTGCCCCCCTAGTTCTGGATGGTAGCCTAGCTACCATGTAGAACTATGCTTGTAGGTCTTACATATCTTTCTGAACATATTTATAAGTGGTAAATGTAAAAGGAAACAATCAACTTCTACTTTTACTGAAAATCAAAGAGTACGAATACATCAAATTTCATCCAGACGGGGTGTGCATCCACTACCCCCCGGGCATCTATTGCAAATCATGAAATCCTAAGAACTGAAAGGGAAATGGTGCAACCACAACTAGTAGGTTGCCTTTATTCATCCTAAGCCTGAAAGAGGCCTACGTTTGCTCTGAAAAGAGTCTTACTGATAGTACTTTTTTAGGTGCTCGGCATTCCAAGCACGGGGAATAGTGTTCCCATCCATGTCTTCAAGGTGGTAAGTGCCTTCCCAAAAGATAGACTTTATTTTGTAAGGCCCTTCCCAGTTTGCTCCAAAGGCTCCGTGCCCGGGAACCCGCATATTGGGCATCATTCTTCTCAATACTAGGTCGCCAACCTTGAGGGGTCGAGGGCGTACCTTGTTGTTATAGTATTTGCGGGTCCTCTGCTGGTAAGCCGCAAGTTTCAGCTGGGCGGTAGCCCGGTTCTCCTCTACCATGTCTAGGGCCAGCCTCTGATTTATTTCATTTGATTCTTGACTGAAATTGTCCCTCCGGTAGGAACCTGTCCCTACTTCCATTGGGACCATAGCTTCACAGCCATAGGTTAGAACAAAGGGAGACTCTCTGGTTGTGGACCTAGGAGTGGTGTTGTAAGACCACAAGACCATTGGAAGCTCCTCTGGCCAATTTCCCTTTTTATCTTCCAACTTGGCTTTCAGAGTGTGCTTGATGATTTTATTCACAGCTTCCGTCTACCCATTGCTTTGGGGGTGGCAAACGGCTGAAAAATCTTTCTTTATTTCCAAGTCCTCACATAGACTTCTCATTTCTCTACTATCAAATTGCTTGCCATTGTCTGAGATCAGCTTGTACGGTACCCCGTATCTACATATAATGGCTCGCTTAACAAATTCCTTCAGCTTACCAGCAGTAATGGTAGCTAGGGGTTCCGCCTCTGCCCACTTGGTAAAGTAGTCAACGGCTACCACGGCATATTTCACACCACCTCTACCTTTGGGAAGCTCCCCAATCAGGTCAATCCCCCATATCGCAAAGGGCCAGGGGCTTCCAATGGGTCTTAGTTCCACAGCTGGGTTGCTATTGAAGTTAGCAAACCTTTGGCATTGATCACAAGCTTTAGCAAAGTCATAAGCATCAGTTTTCATGGTAGGCCAGTAATAGCCCTGTCGGAGAATTTTGTGGGCCAGGGAGGTACCCCCCGAGTGGTTGCCACAAATGCCTTTATGAATTTCCCTTAGGATGTATTCACATTCATTTCCAGATATGCACTTAAGTAGAGGTTGATTAAATCCCCTCTTGTATAGGATGCCATCATAGATCACATAACGGGCAGCCTTATATTTGAGTTTCCGAGCTTCATCTTTGTCTTCCGGAAGTGCCCCCTTGGTGATATACTCACGTATTGGGGTTGTCCATTGGCTTTCCATTGAAGAATCTATTTCTATAGTCTCCTCTCGATGGATACTTGGTTGGAGTTGCACTTCAAGGGGTATCACCCCTAACAAGACAGCTTCTTTTTGGGACCCCAACTTGGCAAGGGCATCAGCATTGGCATTTTCCACCCTTGGGATTTGATTTAGATTTAGCAATTTGAACCTACTGATAAGTTCTTGGGCATACCTCATGTAGAGTTCAGTGCGGGGGCCTCGACTCTGGAAGCTTCCTTTAATTTGCCATACAATCAGCATGGAGTCACTAAACACATTTAGGTATTCTACCTTCATTTCCAGAGCCAGTTTCAAACCAGCAATCAGGGCCTCATACTCTGCATCATTGTTGGTAGCCCTGAAGCCAAAGTGTATGGCACTCTGAATTAGGTGCCCCTCTGGGCTTACCAACTCTATTCCTGCACCTCCCCCATTATTATTTACTACACCATCAACATACAGGTTCCACCATAATTGGGGGCTTTCGGCATCCCCTTCGGTAACTGGGGATACCGGGGTACAATCTTCTCCGGTAACCTCAAAATCAGGAGGAAACTCCAGTAAGAAATCGGCCAGTGCTTGGCCTTTGATAGCAGTTCGGGGTTTGTAATCTATTTCAAACTGTCCTAGCTCGACAGCCCATTTCATCATTCTACCGGAGGCTTCCGGCTTGTGCATCACTTGCCTTAGCGGGAAGGATGTTCTAACTTCAATTTTATGGGCCTGAAAGTAAGGCCTTAGCTTCCTGGAAGCCAATATTAGAGCATATGCTAGCTTTTCCATGCTGGGATACCTGGTTTCCGCATCCAGCAGCCTTTTGCTCACATAGTATACCGGGTATTGTACTTGTTCTTCCTCCCGGATCAACACAGCACTTATAGAGTATTCAGAAACAGCTAGATATAAAATGAGTACCTCACCTTCCAAGGGTTTGGAGAGCAATGGTGGGCTTCCCAGCTGTTCTTTTAGTTTCTTGAAGGCTTCCTCACATTCTGGGGTCCATTCAAAGTTTTGACCCTTCTTGATAGCCTTGAAAAACTCCTTGCATTTGTCGGAAGACCGAGATACGAATCTATTTAGGGCTGCTACCCTTCCGGTAAGCCCTTGGACTTCTTTTACATTCCTTGGGGACCTCAGTTCCAGCAATGCTTTGATTTTGGCAGGGTTTGCCTCAATCCCTCTGTGGTTCACAATGAATCCAAGAAATTTTCCAGACTCCACCCCAAAAACACACTTTTGGGGGTTCAGCTTCATCCGGTACTTCCTTAGGATATCAAACATCTCAGATAGGTGCAACACATGGTCGGCTGCCACCTTTGATTTGACCAACATATCATCAACATAGACTTCCATAGTCTTACCAATCTGTTCCTTAAACATCATGTTTACCAGCCTCTGATAGGTAGCCCCGGCATTCAATAGCCCAAACGGCATCCCCACATAACAGTACAGTCCCCTATCAGTTATGAAGCTGGTATGCTCCTGGTCCGGTTCAAACATCGGTATCTGGTTATATCCGGAGTAGGCATCCATGAAACTTAGCAAAGCATGGCCTGCCGTGGCATCCACCAGTTGATCAATTCTGGGTAGCGGGAAGCTATCCTTAGGGCATGCCTTATTTAGATCAGTAAAGTCAACACATGTCCTCCATTTCCCATTAGGCTTCCGGACCAGTACTGGGTTTGCTAGCCATGTTGGATAGAAGGATTCTTTGATCAAACCAGCCTTCAATAACCGGTCTACTTCTTCCTGGAGGGCGGTAGCCCTTTCACCACTGACAGGCCTTCTCTTCTGCCGGATACCCCTTCTCTCAGGGTCGATGTTCAAGTGGTGGCACATGACTTTCGGGTCAATCCCCACCATGTCAGAATGACACCATGCAAACACATCAAGGTTGCTTTTAAGGAAAGCAGTCAACCTTTCTCTTGTATTTTGATCTAGCTGTTGCCCGATTTTCAAGATTTTACTAGGATCTTCAGCATCCACTAGTATGGGGATAGTATCCTCGGTAGCCCCTGCTTTTTACAGGGTACCGGGCATCCTGGGATCAATGTCAATCTCAACCGGGAGTCCTCTCTCCGCTCCCTGGTTCTCATTCTCTAGCATTGCTCCGTCTAGATCATCATCTGAGGCACTTTTTACTATGCCTTCCATCGAAATGTTATGAATTTCATCATTTTTTTCGGCAGCTTCCAACAACAAGCTTTGTGGTGGTACTACCCCCCGAAAATTAGGAACCTCTTCAGTAGGTTCATCTGGCAATTCCACTATCATGATGGCATTACACGATGCTCTTTCAAACTTCTGTGGCTCAAGCCCATGGCTTCTCATTAAGGCTTCTCCATCAGCCTTTTCTTCAACTTGAATAGGTTTGTCTGCCTTCTCGGCAGCCTGCATAGCTCTGTTATAGCATTCCCTTGACTCATGTTGACATCCTTTCACACACCCAATGCCATTTGGTGTAGGAAACTTCATTGAAAAGTGGTATATTGAGGTTACCACCCTCATATCTTTCAATACCGGTCTACCGAGAATTGCATTGTGGGATATGTCTTCATCTACCACCATGAATTCTGCCATTTGGGTGGCCTTGCAGGGATCTACACCCAATGTCAAGGGTAATTTGACCTTGCCCATGATTTGGACTGGGTTACCTGTAAACCCATATAGCTCATTATTGGTAGACAGTAACTCTTTGTCCAAAAGTCCCAATTTCTGGAATGTGGTATATGCCAAGATATTTACTGAGCTTCCATTATCAACCAGCACTCTGTGCACATTCATTCCACCAATACTCACGGTTACCACCAAAGCATCATTATGAGGGTGGTGAACCCACTTGGCATCCTCCTCGGTAAAGGAAATATCAGCGGTTTCCCCTTTAAACAGCTTAGGGGGTCTTTCTGCAAGGTGGAACACATTAGTTAGGGGTCTGTCCCTGGCTTCCTGGGCATACCTATCTCTGGCATTCCGACTGGCACCCCCCAAATAAGGGCCGCCAAAGATGGTATGGATGCTGTTAGCTCGGGTAGTCCTTTCTTGGTTTCCAGGAGCCTTGTCCTTGTTATCTCTACCTTCTTTATATTTCTTAGCCTCTTGGGCTACAAATTCAGTCAGGTATCCACCTCTAATCAAAT
Organism: Kitagawia praeruptora; assembly: GCA_037693485.1. Classification (NCBI taxonomy): domain Eukaryota; kingdom Viridiplantae; phylum Streptophyta; class Magnoliopsida; order Apiales; family Apiaceae; genus Kitagawia; species Kitagawia praeruptora. Next base: position 77,385,823 of record CM075350.1, read on the forward strand.
CTTCAATTTGATCTTTCAAGTGCCTGCAATCAGCAGTCTCGTGTCCATTCACTTCGTGGAACGCACAGTACTTTCCTTGATCTTTCACTCCTGGGGGCCCTGCCCGGTAGGGCCTCCGGAATAGCCCATTCTTCTCATTCACTTCGAGAATATGACTGATTGGGACAGTCAAAGGAGTATACTCTGAGTATTTCTGAAAATTCGCCTTTGGAGTGAGTCTGTCCTTGGCAGAAACTCTATCTTTAGTTGCATTAACAACAATAGGGGCAGTCTTGTCATCATACCGGGGGGCTCCTAAGCCGGCAGTACTACTCCCGGAAGCCCTCTTGTTCGAATCCCTTTTAGGGCTGTAAGAACGATTTCTTTTGTTCCTGCTCCAACCTCGGGAACTGGAATCTTTGGACAATTTTGCCATGGATTCCTCAATCACTTTGTGGCGTTCTGCTTGTTGGTAAAATTCCGCCAGGGTTCCGGGCTCCTCAGTTTGCAATTCCTTCCAAAACTCGGTTCCAGGCCTTACCCCGGCTATCAGGAAGTTCTTCAGAGTTTCATCAGAGGCCTTCTTCACTTTTGGCACTTGCTCATTAAATCTTTTGAAATGCTGTCTTAAAGACTCGTGAGTTTCTTGCTTGATATTAGCCAGAGTATTCACCGGTGGGGCATAGGCCACGATAGCCCTGAATTGAGAGATAAACTGATCTCCCATCCTCCTCCAGGATTTGATAGACCCTTCGGCTAGCCTTTTGAACCATTGGTGGGCATTTCCAGTCAGTGTAGATGCCAATAGCCTACACCTTGCTAAGTCCTCCACCTGGTAGACATCCATTTCCGTATTAAAACGGCTCAAGTATTCAACTGGATCTGAGTTTCCATTGAATTTCAAGTCAGTATTCATCTTAAAGAACCTTGGCAAGGCTGCCTTTTTCACTTTCACAGAAAAGGGGGAACCGGCAGTGATACCGGACTTAAACTTTTTCTCCTCCTTGATCTTTTCCAAGGCTTTTTTCCAGTCAGACATCCTGAACTGTCCATTTTCACCATCTGAAAGCGTATCACTTTCAGAATCATCATCTTCATTGGCGGTCTTGCTTCTTCTAGGGACTGAACTTTGATGGGAGCCGGAATCCTGATCGGTACCCCCACCGGTAGGGACTCCGGTAGAGCGGGATCTCCTGTTTCTATGCCAAGAAGAGTGACTGCTTTGCCTATAATTCCTTCTGCCATCAGATCTGGATCTCCTGGAAATGCTTTTTGGGGGTACCGTTTGGGACCTCTCTCGGCGTTCTCGGGAACCCTGAGTTGTGGAACCCCCATTACCATCTCTCCGATCTTTGCTTCCAGTGTGAATCAGTTTGTGACGAAGGTCTTTGTTAGTCAGTTTTTTGCCAACTCGATAAAAAACACTTAGACTTCTGGTGGGTGAACCTTCGGCACCCTGAGTTTCCGGGACATCAGATTGGTCACCCTCATATTCTTCTTCCACAGGCTCTTCTGCGTCTTCTTCAGATGGGACATGATCAGTGTTGTCCCCAATATTGTCCTCAGACTCGAAATTCAGCCTTGTCGGAGTCACATTCTTCTTTTTTGACTTCGACTTGCACTTCCTTTGCCATTTTTTCATTTTCTCGGAACCTTTTTCCAAGTTGTTGACTCTTTCATTCATCGTCTTCAGATAGTCCATGATGTCCTTGTTACTAACATCATCACCACCTTTGTTTCGTCCATTACCATCCTGAGACGGTGTTTTATCACTTTCAGAATTGTCACTCGCCATATCTCCTCCAAATGACGACTTTTGAGGCCCCTCCTTCGGGCGCCAATTGTTGTGGGAGGATTTTAGCACAACAGATTATGAGGCCTCGTGCTGGAATAGCGCCAATAAACAAGGAATCGTCCAACCACCCAGAAAGGCTCGTAGTTGATGATCAATGGCTAGCCGCCCGGGAAGGCACACGACTAGGGTTACCGAAGAACACGGGATGTGGTTCCTCGGAAGGATCGGACTGAATCTACGGAATGAGAGTTCAAGGACCAAATGTTGGCCAGCCAAGAACCCTAATTTGACTGTGTCACACAAGAGTGCTCGTGCTCTAGCTACTCAAGGAGTGTAAAGTGTCGAAGAAGATCCCGTAAACTGCCTACATACCACTATTTATAGTGGATCAAGCCCGAATGTAGTTCTTGAATGATATGATTGTTTGTTCATGATGAGTTATCCTCTCTCCAGTGGGATAATGACTGTTATTTCTGATAATAATCGAGTGTGATGTATAAAATCAGGTTACCAAGCAGTTTTGGTAACATAGAATGATTATCTCTTGTATTTATCATGATTTTGTATCATTTATCAAGTATATATGACATATATCCTCAAATAACTGAATTTTTATCTGTTTGAGAGTGTTTTTAGATGATATAGACGTATTCCTAAAAAATAGGAGGCGTGCCTTATCTGTATTGGCAGCCTAATCAGGCTTCCGGCGGAAGCTGGGGGTACCGCCCGGTAGCCTGGCTCCGGTACCCCCCCCAGTAACCCCTATCACGGGAGCTACTCTGGAAGCTCTACTGGATGACTGGTAATAGTTATAGGTTATCCTCAAGGGGATGCCTTGAGACCCTTAGCCATGTGTTCCCGTGCTGCAGCGTACATGGTAACCCCTAGGGCTACCGTAGGCCTCCGGAAACCTGACAGATTACTCATTCTCTTCATGGATCTGGACCCTAATCCTCTAGTGGGCCTAAATCTAACCCATGCGAGATTTTGGTCACAACAGTCTGCAATCATTTGATCATCTTAAGAAAGAGCTGACCTCATCCCCTATCATTCAGTCCCCTGATTGGAATCAACCTTTTGAGCTTATGTGTGACGCGTCTGATTATGCTGTAGGAGCAGTTTTAGGACAAAGAATTAATAAGATACCTCATGTCATATACTATGCTAGTAAGACTCTAAATGATGCTCAACTCAACTACTCCACCACTGAAAAAGAACTTCTAGCTGTAGTTTTTGCTCTTGAAAAGTTTAGGTCGTATCTTATAGGGTCCAAAATCATTGTTTACACTGACCACTCTGCTCTTAGATATCTTTTCTCTAAGAAAGACTCAAAAGCCCGATTGATTAGGTGGGTCTTGTTGCTCCAAGAGTTTGACCTAGAAATTAGGGATAAAAAGGGTTCTGAAAATGTTGTTGCTGATCATCTTTCCCGTCTAGTAGTAGAGTCCACCATTGATATGCCTTTGAATGAGTCTTTTCCTGATGAGCACCTTCTTTCCATATCTACCACTCCTTGGTTTGCTGATATTGTTAACTACCTTGTCACTGGTGATATTCCTTCTCATTGGTCTAAGCAAGATAAATCCAAATTTCTCTCACAAGTCAAATATTTCTTTTGGGATGATCCCTATCTTTTTAAGTATTGTTCGGACCAAATCATTAGGAGGTGTGTTCCAAACCATGAGTTTAGAAGTATACTTTCCTTTTGTCATGATCAGGCTTGTGGAGGTCACTTTAGTGCTAAAAAGACTGCTGCTAAAATACTTCAATCTGGTTTCTACTGGCCCAATCTGTTTAAAGATTCTACTGAATTTTGTGCCGCTTATAGTAGGTGTCAACATTTAGGAAAGATCACTAGAAGAAACATGATGCCAATGAATCCAATCTTAGTTATTGAAATCTTTGATGTTTGGGGAATAGATTTTATGGGTCCCTTTCCTAATTCTTTTGGTAACCTCTACATTCTCTTAGCGGTTGATTATGTTTCTAAATGGGTTGAAGCCATACCAACTAAGTCTAATGATAACAAGGTAGTTCTTAAGTTCTTAAAGGAGAATATCTTTTCTAGATTTGGTACGCCTAGAGCTATAATTAGTGACCAAGGTAAGCATTTCAAAAACCATCAGTTTGAGTCTCTTTTGAGGAAGTATTCCATCACTCATAAGTTAGCCACACCCTACCGTCCTCAAACTAGTGGTCAAGTTGAGGTCTCTAATTGGCAGATTAAACAAATTCTAGAGAAAACTGTCAATTCAAATAGGAAAGATTGGTCTGTTAAATTGATAGATGCACTTTGGGCTTATCGCACTGCTTTTAAGACTATTTTGGGTATGTCTCCTTATAGGATTGTGTTTGGTAAGGCATGTCATTTTCCCGTTGAACTTGAACATAGAGCTTTTTGGGCCATTAAAGAGTTGAATTTTGATTTACCCACTGCTGGTAGTCATAGGAAGTTACAACTGTCTGAGTTAGAAGAAATCAGGAATGATGCCTATGAAAATGCTAAGATTTATAAGGAAAGAACTAAACTTTTGCATGATAAATCTATTCTGAGAAAATCTTTTTCTCCTGGTCAAAAAGTTCTTTTATACAACTCTAGGCTTCACTTATTTCCTGGAAAATTGCGATCTAGATGGGAGGGCCCATATGTTGTTAAAGTTGTTTATCCTCATGGTGCTATTGAAATTGAAAATCCTAAAACTGGTGAAACATTTAAAGTTAATGGGCAACGCCTTAAACCATTTTTAGAACTGCCAGTTGATTATGAGGATGAGGTGATCCACCTCATTGATGCGTGACTCAAGTAAGTTACCTTGTTGTATATAGTAGTTAGTTCTATTCCTCCGTCTTGCCTTTATCAGGTATTCTCGTCCTTTTACTTTGTCATTTTTTTTTCTCATTTGCATACATTGAGGACAATGCATGATTTAGGTATGGGGGAGGGATTTAGTAGTATTATTATTCTTTTAAAAAAAAATTGAAAAAAAAAATCCAAAAAAAATTGAAAAAAGCAGAAAAAAAATTCTAGCCTTGTGAAATGATTACTTGTTAAAAGTTGGCTTGATGCACCCTTACATGCTATAGTACTCTTGTGTTTCTGATGCTTTTGACTGAGAAGTGATATGCTGCTAAGTTCTTGTGCACACACATACACTAGCGAGTTGAAACTAGTAGACTTATTGAATGTTGTAAGTAATTAAAAGGACATGAATACGTGCAAGAAGATTTGGTTTCCATGCTTTGAGTACAAGTAGGTGCATTAAAGAGATTTTTACTTGGGATTAATTATGTTTTTCCACCCAGTGAGATTTTGAGCCTATATGCATATCTTTTGCATTTTATATTCGTTTGCTTGAGTGTCCACATGTTGTTTGCATTGCTAGCACTTGTTTAAGACCTTTCTTGAAATGCATGACATTATTTGATGATAAGATGATAAAGGCATTTAGGAATAACCAATTATTATCCAAATTACCACACCCTTTATATATGATCAATTAGTTACTCCTTTGAGCTTAAACCTATTTTTCGGTGACATACAACATTACTTGCCTAGACCTTTTTCTTGTGTAGCCTAACGTATACTTGATCCCAATTTGTCAAAGGCTAGTAGGAAGTTGAGGGAGTAATAAGGTGTGTGAGATGGGTTAACTTTTGTTCATTACTGTAATAACCCTAACTTCAGTAATGCTACAGTGGTCACATGAATAGTAAATTTCGAGGATTTAGAGAAATGGTATATAGGTACTTTATAATGGAAATGGAAAATGAATAAACAGAAACCATATTAGTATTGTACAACGAAAATAAGTGACTCGAAATGACGTTAGATTTCAGAAATTCCTGAAGCATTAAATTTTGAGGATTTTGATTTCGAATAAGCTTCTATTGGACACTAAGGAGCATGGAAACATTATAAGAATTATATATTGAGGGATTAGTGAATTTAGAATTGAGCCAGGGGAATTATTAAGTTAAGAGAATATCAAGGGAAATTGGATTTGTAAATGATTTCAAAACCACTGAGATAATGAGGTACATTCGTAACGAACCACAATTAGACGAATATGGAGATTAAGCAACCAAGATTTATAATATGACAAGGATACATACCACATTATAATTACCAAGAGTGCTAGCATTATAACTAGAAAAGAAAATCAAGAAAAAGGAATTATGATATCACCAAAATGACATCACATTCCACTAACACTAACTTAAGGGCAAATTAGTAATTTCACATGGTTATAATCACAAAATATCTTACTAATCTTCCAAGACAAGCTAGAGGATCAAGATTAAACCAAGCAAAACTCTCTCCCCTTCTTGTTAGCAACATTCGGCCAAGTAGAAAAAAAAAAAGAAAGAAAGAAAAAAATAAAAATCAAAACCCTAGTTAGCATCAAGATCAAATCCAAGGAAAAATCATGGAGGTTCTTGGAGACTAGAAAGAGATATCCACCAAGTTTCATAGCCATCTAACATCATTTTCCAAGGTAATAAAATCATTTAAGTGCAAGATGAATAGTAGTGAATAGTAGTTTTCAAGTTTTAATCTTTGTTTTTATGGCTCCTTTAGTTAATCCAAGCTAATTCAAGGTTGTTCAAGGTGTGTACAAGGATTATTAAGGATTATTAAGTGTTCTTCAAGCTTCAAAGAGGTATAACAACCCTTGCCTTTTGTATTTATAGTAGATATTGAAGTGATTAGTAGTTAAGTGTGGTTAATGGAAAGTTTATGATGAATATGTGTTATGAATGGTTGGGTGTGATATGAAATTTGTGTTGTGAACTTGGAACCATGGCTGGAATGTAGTCCACATGGTGTGGGGTTTGATTATGGTGTTTGATGATGGTTTTGGAGTGGTGAAATTTTGGAAAGTATGAAATTACAGCAGTTATAATGTCCGATTTTCGTTAGAACTACAAACTGCCCTGTTTTTGGACACCAATGTAGTACGGTACCTTACTGTCTAGCACACTTAGTGACCATGAAATGATAGAGCTTAGTTCATAGATCGTTTTGATATAAGGTGCGTTAAAATCTGACGTACGGTTTAGGAGAAAAGTCAGTTTTAGTGAAAGACGTTCGAAAGTCGAGAAATCGTAATTGTACCAAATTTGAGGTTATAGTTACCATACTTTAACATGTTTAAAAGCCACGAAATTTTGGGATATGGTAGTAGTGTGGTCAAAGAACTAATACCAGTTGACCTTGCATTAAAATTCGAATTTAAAAATTTATAAGAAATTTTACAGTCGAGTGTGGTTGTTAGGGGAAATGGTAAAAACCCCTGAAACTTCGATTGAGCTTATAAATGGTTAAGTTCTTGAACCTTTGGGTTAATAATAACACATTAAACATATGTTAAAGTGTAAAGGATTTTGTTATACAAGAGGATAGTGAGTAAGAGATGTAGTGTTCTAATGACGGTCCTTTTGTGTTTATAGAAATTTCGGAGGAGGAACCAGCCCTACTGTCAGGATACAGAAATCGAGGCAAGATCCTTCTATCCCTACTTTAAAAATTATTTATCTTCGAAATAATAATGATATTATGGAATATATTTAGGTATATGTGATGCTTTTGTTGCTATATTGCAAAGAATATATTTTCTTGATTGTGGGAAGTTAAAGAGAGATGAATATGTTTTCTGAAATATGAATATAGAGATGATTATGAATGGAGCGAATATGCTCTAGGGTAAAAGAGATATGAAAGAGAATGGTATCAGTTGTTATCTAGGGTTATATGATTTATAATGCTATATTATAAGCATTCTTTTAGTGTATGTTATGTACATATATTTTATAGAAGTAATGTGCGAGAATGGAAATGAGATAAGTGTAACGCCCCCAAATCCGGGGTCAGGGATTTGGTCGTCACACGGAAATCCTTAATAACAAATCAACTGCTTAACCACATTAAACCATCTGTACTCATTAATAATTAAGTTACAACATTGAGACCCCAACCACCAAGCATCTTTTAGGTTATAGGGCTAGAAACAAGAATCAACTCCTTACTACTAGTATAACTTCGTTGAGAAGTACACCAGCAACTAGTACTATATTATGCAAAGTAACATATATATTACACATCAATATACTTACTCCAGCTATAAACTTTCTAGATCATATCTTCATAAGGGCATACTGCTCGCTTCATCTAAGCCATGCAGATAACTTCGTCCGGCTACCTTCCACTGAAAAGTTAATATATGAAAACAAGCAAGAATGAGCGAAAGAATTGCTCAGCAAGTTATTACTGATTACTCAATATGAAATCACTTACTTATTGATAATATAATGTCAGTTCTTATCTATAACAAGATAATAATCAATACGTCATCTTAGTCTAATATCTCAGGGTAATATAACATTTAAATCAAGCTCTCAATATAATCTTTCCATTTCCTTTTATACAACAATTATGTATAGAAGTAATATAAAATCAGTTTCTCTTCATCTATAATAATAATTTCATCGTTTCATATCACTTTTCTGTTTTCAGTTATAGAAATCTGAAAACCATTTTCAATTCTTTCTTTCAAGTTTTGGGGATATCTACTGGCGCCAGATACGTAGGACGATGATCAGTCGCCTGACCGTATCTGCTCTCTGTTTACTACTAGTAGAAGGAATGAAGGCACCTGCTAACATCATCCCTGGAGGAAGGCACCTGCTAACATCCTCCTGGAGGAAGGCACCTGCTAACATCCTCCCTTGGCATCTTCGTGCCGAATTATGAGTACTAGACTATGTCGCACACAGCCCTGACATAGCCTCTTATGCAAGTTTGTTGCTAATTCCCCTTTTTCAAATCATTTTATCATTATCAATACCATTTCACATTTTTCTACTTTTTCGCTTCCATTCGCATTTCCATTCACACATATCATTTTCATTTCCATTTCACCTTTCCATTTTCATATCCGTATTATAATCATTTGAAAACATATATACAGGTATATCAATTCAAGACATACATTCATTTCACTATAAAATTCCTTAATCAATCTTTTAACAATATTCAATCACCCGTAGAACACTTAGAATATCTAAAGAATAACCATTCAATAATCCCTTTTTAAATGAATATTATAATTAATATTCATTGAATTAAATAACCATTAAAATAACATTTATCATTTTCATTTCCAGACATTTTTAACCAAAAATGTCTCATTATAACCATCGAAATATCTTTATTATTATTCCGGAACAAAGCGATTTTAAGAAAACATTTTAAAAAAATAATATTCATCTAATTAAATAAATTTAATTAGACGAATAAGGTTTATTTAATTAGTAGATGCTTCGAGAGGCATCTAATAATTAAATAAACACTAGTTTATTGGTGATGTTGCCATTAGGTTAATTATTGCGAAATTCTTTCTAAAAACTTTGTCCGGGTTTTCGAAAATATACCTCTCAAGATAACCACTTCCATTTTTCCATTCCTATATCCATACATTTAAATTACATCAACTAAAATACTTCATATATAAATCCCTTTTTAAGAAAATCTGCAAACCTCAACCCTTGTCCCCTTATATAACAAAATATTTATTAATAACATCTGAAAGAGTTTAGAACTCAAATATCCTCAATTTACACATAACGGTAATATTACAAAATAACTTTAGATAACAACTGATAACATAATATCATAAAAATAACCATAATAACAACTGATACCATTCCTTCCCATATCACTTTACTCTTTATAATATATCACTCTCTCCATATCACATATATTTTCAATCAAACCATTTTACTTAAAAGTAAACAATTTATCAAGATAAAGATAGAAGAAATCTTGCAAATATGGACTGAGGTTTTATTCTCTACACATTTCATATATTTTAAAATAAATATACTCTGAACGATAGAGTATGTATAGATAAACTTGCCTCTGGTCCTTAGCACTAAACGGAACACCGCGAATAAATCCTTGGCGTTTCGCCCAAGCAGTTCCATGAACTTTACACGATGCCTCGATCTTTCCCTTTTTGATACACGTTGCTCCACTTGATCACACCCTAATGGTACTGTAATTGTTACGAGTACGTGTCAGTCCTACCTCGTATCTCGAGTAGACACAACTCAGAATTACCACTGAGTCACCTAAAGTCGTACTATAGTTGTTATCCCTATAGCTGACTACTCAAATACCAATTAATACACATAACACATTTAGTCCACTTCACTTAACATATACAATTATAATACTAGTGTCATTTTATGACAAAACTAAGTTTATAAATAATCCTCAAAATAATTCACTTAGCACATATACACATAAACGGTTAACACCAAAATCATACATTTAAACCATTGAAATTAAATAAGTTAAATAAATTAAAATGCAGGGGATTTTTAGAAAATTTCGGCATGTAGTATTCGTTTATCGGACTATGGGCTCAGCCCCTCCATGCCAAACAAAACAATTTATAACCCTGCTTTTGCAAAAATAAAGCTGCCTCAACTTGCAGCAACATAAAAGTAAACAAATAATGAAAAGTACCCGCCCAGACATGCGGCACCTAGCACATAATAATTAACACTACTACTTACGCTTCACCAATGATCGTATTTCTCACGCATTTTAATGATACACGTGACAACCAATCATTGATGTTCGTAAGCCCTAGGGAACAACCCCTAGCACTAACTATTACTTACGCTATATCAATGATCACATCACTCAAGTATATTAATTATACTCGTGATAGCTAATCATGGATATTCGTAAGCCCTAGGGATTGGTCGAAAAGAATTACACAAGTCCTTTAAATATTGACATTTAAAAACTTGTGATCTTCTCATAACCCCTAGCACAATTCTAATTATTATAAAATTCTAACATTTAACATGTATCACATATTCCCATACTTACCAACACCAAGTAATTGACGATTATACATTCAACAATACTAAGACTTGATTTATACCATTTAGGATTTAACACATAAACATTTACCATTTAGCACATAAACCTTTACAATTTAACCAACCCTTATATCTACACTTTATAAGACAACAACAATTAACAAATCAGTAATCACTAATCCGAACCACAAAATCATATAGCTCGACACACAACTAATCCCAACAATTACAAATAGCAACTTAACTTACCATTAATTAACAAATAGTAATAATACTCAACTTTATTTACCAATTTAATTCACATAACATAGTAATATCCACAATTTTCCACTTTAATTCAATTACGAAAATCCACATATTTAACTCACAACTTATATCTATTTACAATTATGCCAATTAAACAATACTCGAATTTCACAATTAATCAAATTACTACAATTAATCTAATACGAAAACCAAATAATTTACAACAATTAATTAACTAAATTACCACAATTAAATACATAAATTAAAAAAATATAGAAATTATACCCTTTCGATAACGACCCGAAAATCAAGCCATCGGAAACCCATTCGTCGGAAATTAGCCTCGCATCCCTCTCCCTTCTCTCTCTCTCTCTCTCTCTCTCTCTCTCTCTCTTCCTCCTCCCCGCGCGCTGCTGGAAAACGCCACCACCGCCGGCCACCTGCCACCGCGCGGTGGTCTTCCTCCTTCCCCGCTGCTACCGGCCGACCCACAACAGTTCCCGCACCTGCGCGCCTCATACACTCCACAGCACGAACTATACACACCACCACGCAGTTACACACGCACATACATACATATACACACATACACGCGATGTATACACACACACACTTGATTAAAATCAAACCCCCAATTCAATTTAGAACCCTAATTTCTTCCCCCAATCTCTACTCTCTCTCCCCGTCTGTATAAGCTGCGTGTTTGTGTGTTTGGGTGAATTGGGCTTGGCCCAATCTAAATATATTACTACTAAAAATTCATTCCGGGCCCAATTAAAACACTACATCTTCACTTTTAAAACTAATAAATAGCCTTATAAATCGAAATTAAATAAAATTTCAGAAAATTAAACTTTTCATTTTTAAAATAAAGAATATAAAATTATGAACTCCCACATATTTTCGAAATATTTTTCGGATCAAAAATGAATTAAATATGAATTTTCAAAGTTTTGATCCTTTAAAATACAATAAAACTCTTATAATCATTTTAAAATACCGAAACATCCAAATTAATTCACCCAACCATTTTAAAAACTAAATAATATTATAAAGATAATATTACCAAAGATTTCATGATTTTTAATTCATCCGATAATTTTATAAAATTAACAGAGGATCAAAATGCATGATTTAAATATATTTAAATCCTCAAAAATATAAATAAAATACATCAACCTTCACAACTCACACAAATCATCATATAAACACATAAACACAACTTCACATATATTCCACCTTCCAACAATAATCACATAATATAGTTCATAATTACACTGAACCAGACAATAATTAAATAATTCGCTTTTGAAATTCCTTGAACTGGAATAATGAACAATAAAATAAAATAAAAAATTTCCTCCTCATTTTAGGAAAAACATTAATATTCTTAAAATAATAATAAAATCATTTTCTGAAAATTCGGGTTATTACAATAAGTGAATGATATATGGAAATGTGAAATGGTGTTGATAAATTGAATAATGATCTTATAAAAAGGGGGATTAGCAACAAACTTGCATAAGAGGCTATGTCAGGGCTGTGTGCGACATAGTCTAGTATTCATGATTCGGCACGAAGATGCCAAGGGAGGATGTTAGCAGGTGCCTTCCTCCAGGGATGATGTTAGCAGGTGCCTTCATTCCTTCTACTAGTAGTAAACAGAGAGCGGATACGGTCAGGCGACTGATCATCGTCCTACGTATCTGGCGCCAGTATATATCCCCAAAACTTGAAAGAAAGAATTGAAAATGGTTTTCAGATTTCTATAACTGAAAACAGAAAAGTGATATGAAACGATGAAATTATTGATATAGATGAAGAGAAACTGATTTTATATTAATTTATAAAATTACTGTACAGGAGGGAAATGAGAAGATGATAGTGAGAGATTTACTTAAGTATTTATGTTATTTTAAAATATTACACTAAAAGGGTATATTGGTTGTTATAATATTTAAGAAGAGAAACTGATACTGTATTACCTTAGATTTCTTTCTTATAATAGTAAGTGGATGATGTATTATTAAATAAGAGTTTTATTCTTCCTTAAAGTTTATAAATTGGTTACTGCTTACATATGTATATACATGTATACTTGGTTACATTTTAAATTCTAGTTTTCAATATTATCTTGCTGAGCTATTATAGCTCACTCTTGCTACTTATCTATATACAGCTAGGTATGCCCATACTACGCAGAACGCCCCGCAAGAGGGTAAGGGAAAGGCGACCTTCTGAGAGCTCGTTAGCATCAATCCCTGAGGTAGATGACCATCGCAAGGGGTTTAGTGGGCTTATGTATATTAAGTGTGTAAGTTTGAAAGATTGTAATAAATTTGGTTGTTGAAATGCTTCTTGTAGAAGCATCACTCAACAATGTACTGAAGTATGATTCTGGGTTGTAATAACTTTTTAAATTCTAAACTCTTATTATGGTGAATGTTGTTCTCTGAGCATATGACTGGTGTGTGTGTGTATATTACTGTGGGGTCAATTGCATAAGTATTTATATAAAAAAAAAAAAAACCCAAGAGATATTGAATTTGAATGGAAGTTGGTTCATGATGGCCCAAATTCATGACCCCGGATTTGGGGCTGTCACAGTTGGTATCAGAGCTAAGAGTCATAATGCTCAGGAACAAGAGTGATAATAATATTGTATCATTTATAATATTAAATTTTGAACTTCCATCAAGTTCAGGGGTGGTATAACGCAGGTAGTATTTATTTTAAGTATTGTTTATAATTTTATAGACCGTTACTAATATAGTTTATGTTTACCTTATAGGGAGAGGAGATGGGAGAGCCCAGTCATGTTCGTGAGATTGGAGAGCCGGGTCAGGATCCCCAGTGGCTAGGACTACCTGAGCAGGAGATTAGAGACTTGTTGCTGGTAGGTGTAGAGGTTCCAGAGTATGCTATCACTGACCTCAGGAGGAGAGTTCGCGCAGAGGCCATGGAGAGACACCAGATCAGGATGAGACTTGAGGAGGCAGAGGAGCGCAGACAGAGGGATGCTGTGGCCATAGTGCCATACACTGGTAGACCATATGTAGGACCTGATGGGGCCGGTCCTTCCCGAGTGCGGTCGGATATTCCTGAGGAGGAGATGCCCTTGCGTAAGAGGCCTAGGTTATCTGTTATACCTGAGGAGCCGATTGAGTGGAGGGACATTCACGTGACTCCTACTCCTGTCCCACCTGTCCCAGTGCCATCACCAGTTCCATCTCCTCTACCTAGCCCCGACCCTTTTGAGGATCCAGCTGAGCAGTTCACTCCACCGGGACACTTTATCATGTCAGAGGATGAGTTGGAGGATGACCCTTCCGAGGATGCGGACACAGAGCCAGTTCCTCCATCCCCACCATTTGCACCACCACCACCTCCACCAGTGGATGCACCCCCACTTGTAGACGTACCTCCCCCAGATGCTATGCCACCTCAGGAGGCACCTATGTTTCCAGCTGGCCAGTTGCCAGCTATTTTCTTGTCAGAGTACTTTGCCCTTCAGGGACAGCTGGATGAGTCCCGTCGGACTATAGATACGCTTATACAGAGGTTAGACAGGACGAGAGGAGGAGGAGGTGTGATACCAGATGGGTTGAATTTGAGCATAATCAGTATCGAGCTACGGGCACTCGGTGATATTAGGACGATGTTGGGAGACAGAGGGGATCCAGTATGGAGGGCTCAGATAGTTGATACAGTCACCACTATGGTAGCGCAGATCAGGGACGTTATCAGGGCGTCGTTACCATGATTAGGAGTAGTAGTTTTGGATACTAATCAGACTAGTCATCTTGTGGATGTCATTTTGGGGATTAGGTTAGCTGTTTACTGTCTTAATCCCAGTCTGATTGGAGGACAGCTAGTAGTGCTTTTGTTATAGCGAGTTAGTATGTATAGTTATGCTTTTGGGGTTTCGAACCTTGTACCTTATGATGTATGATATTAGTAGTAAAAGACGTTGTACCCAAGTTGTAAAATATTATGTAAATTAATGAAGTTTATGTACTTTGCCTAATTTATTCGTATTTTGATATTAAATGTTGAGATTCGAAAATGTTGATATATATGAGGTGATTGACTTAAATTAAAAGGTTATTGTGCTAAAGGTACTAAGCTTATTTGTCAAAGTTGTATTATGACTAAATATTACTTGTGTGGAGTTAAAAATACTGGGATACATAAATAAGATTAACTAATGATATAGTTGTGCATATATGGAAATGATGTATATTGTACCCTAAATTTGGGTGATTAATGGAGAATATTATTATATACAGAATCATGCCGCCTAAGCGTAATAATAGAATAAATGCAAGGGAAAATGATAGAGAGGAAGCAAGTCAGAATAGGCAGGATGGAAACGCTCATAATGAACAAGATCATGAGGAAGAAGAAGATGAATCAACTGGCCAACATGGAAATCAGGATGGTAACCCTTTTAACCAACTTATGGAACTTTTGAGGCAGAATTTGGCTAATCCACAGAATCCGCCACAACCACCTGTTCTTCCCAACCAGGCAGCTAACTCTTTTCGTGCCTTTAAGTCATTAAAACCCCCAGAATTTGAGGGAACCACTAACCCAGTAGCAGCCAGGGCATGGCTGAAAGAGATGGAGAAGGCTTTTGAGATACTGAGGGTAGAGGAAGATCAGAAGACAGTTTTTGCAGCCTATCTCCTAAAGGGAGAGGCGAATTACTGGTGGGAAGCTAAAAAGAATCTGGAAGGAGCGGGAGTGATAACCTGGGAGCGTTTCACT
The DNA here is from genome assembly GCA_037693485.1 of Kitagawia praeruptora. Taxonomy (NCBI): domain Eukaryota; kingdom Viridiplantae; phylum Streptophyta; class Magnoliopsida; order Apiales; family Apiaceae; genus Kitagawia; species Kitagawia praeruptora. Next base: position 77,401,508 of record CM075350.1, read on the forward strand.
AGGGTGTTTCTAGATAAATATTCTCCTAGGTACTTGGAGAACCAGATGGAAATAAAATTTTTGGAGCTTAAGCAGGAAAACCTATCAGTGGCAGAATATGAAACTAAGTTTACAGAACTGTCTAGGTTTGTTCCAGAATTCGTGCGTACTGAAGAGCAACGAGCGAAAAGGTTCCAACAAGGATTGAAACCATGGCTACGTACTAGAGTGGCACCATTTGAGTTGACCGAGTATGCTGCGGTAGTTCATAAGGCATCTATTATCGAAGCTGAGAGTGAACAGACTCAAATAGGACGAGAGAGTAAGAAAATAAAATTTGAAGGTCAGAAGGGAGGTTCAAGTGAGGGAAGCCATTTTAACAAATTTGGTAAAGGACAAAAACCCCAGTTTGGAGGAAAGTCAGGGAATAATAAGACTACCAGTGAGACTGTGAATCAGGGTGGTAGATCCACAGGAACTTTTCAATCTAGTCAATCTCGAACACCATATCCAGACTGTAACACGTGTGGTAGGAAGCATACGGGAGTGTGTAAAGCGTTAGAAATAAACTGCTATAACTGTGGACAAAAAGGACACTATTTTAGCCAGTGCCCATCTGCTAATACCAATCCTAAGAGGGACATCAAGTGTTATCAGTGTGGGAAACTAGGACATATTGCCAGAGATTGTCGTTCCGGGGGATCATCCGTGCCAGAACAGAGTGTGACTGCTTCAAATAAACCTACTGCCAGGGTGTACAATATGACTTTAGGGGAGGCATTGAGAAGGCCGGATACAGATGCAGGTGAACATTTTTCTAGTATTTAAATTTTTAGTGTAAATGTTTGGTTAGAGATCAATGTGGTCAATGAATGGTATAGGTAGGTTGATAATCTAGATAAGGAAAATCAGTATCTGTTAGGGGTTAGAAATTCTATGAAAAGGAGAATAATAGTATTTTGGGGGTAAACCACAGACTTGTTTATATACGAACAGGAAATATATATTATAGGTAATATTTTCTTACAATTGTTTCAAAGAATCTTATTCTAGTCGGATTTCTGGAAGATTTTACAGAGCCAAGATATAATAAGAGCGAAATATGTATATTTTATGTCATGATAGAGATCAATATAGGAATAAACCATAAGTGAGATACACTACCAGTCGGGAGAGGCCAATGTGGTGGCCGATACCCATAATTAAAAGAGGAATGTTGATGAATGACAAGCAAGTTTATGTTGGTGTATTTGGTGCAAACAAGATAGAGATATTATGAAGGAAAAAGGATGGAGAAAGTGATATAGAAGTTATAAGGTGTAGATGAAAAGGTATCTATGGACATTTTTGACGTGATTCCGGGACGGAATCCTTTTAAGGGGGGAAGGATGTAATAACCCTAACTTCAGTAATGCTACAGTGGTCACATGAATAGTAAATTTCGAGGATTTAGAGAAATGGTATATAGGTACTTTATAATGGAAATGGAAAATGAATAAACAGAAACCATATTAGTATTGTACAACGAAAATAAGTGACTCGAAATGACGTTAGATTTCAGAAATTCCTGAAGCATTAAATTTTGAGGATTTTGATTTCGAATAAGCTTCTATTGGACACTAAGGAGCATGGAAACATTATAAGAATTATATATTGAGGGATTAGTGAATTTAGAATTGAGCCAGGGGAATTATTAAGTTAAGAGAATATCAAGGGAAATTGGATTTGTAAATGATTTCAAAACCACTGAGATAATGAGGTACATTCGTAACGAACCACAATTAGACGAATATGGAGATTAAGCAACCAAGATTTATAATATGACAAGGATACATACCACATTATAATTACCAAGAGTGCTAGCATTATAACTAGAAAAGAAAATCAAGAAAAAGGAATTATGATATCACCAAAATGACATCACATTCCACTAACACTAACTTAAGGGCAAATTAGTAATTTCACATGGTTATAATCACAAAATATCTTACTAATCTTCCAAGACAAGCTAGAGGATCAAGATTAAACCAAGCAAAACTCTCTCCCCTTCTTGTTAGCAACATTCGGCCAAGTAGAAAAAAAAAAAGAAAGAAAGAAAAAAATAAAAATCAAAACCCTAGTTAGCATCAAGATCAAATCCAAGGAAAAATCATGGAGGTTCTTGGAGACTAGAAAGAGATATCCACCAAGTTTCATAGCCATCTAACATCATTTTCCAAGGTAATAAAATCATTTAAGTGCAAGATGAATAGTAGTGAATAGTAGTTTTCAAGTTTTAATCTTTGTTTTTATGGCTCCTTTAGTTAATCCAAGCTAATTCAAGGTTGTTCAAGGTGTGTACAAGGATTATTAAGGATTATTAAGTGTTCTTCAAGCTTCAAAGAGGTATAACAACCCTTGCCTTTTGTATTTATAGTAGATATTGAAGTGATTAGTAGTTAAGTGTGGTTAATGGAAAGTTTATGATGAATATGTGTTATGAATGGTTGGGTGTGATATGAAATTTGTGTTGTGAACTTGGAACCATGGCTGGAATGTAGTCCACATGGTGTGGGGTTTGATTATGGTGTTTGATGATGGTTTTGGAGTGGTGAAATTTTGGAAAGTATGAAATTACAGCAGTTATAATGTCCGATTTTCGTTAGAACTACAAACTGCCCTGTTTTTGGACACCAATGTAGTACGGTACCTTACTGTCTAGCACACTTAGTGACCATGAAATGATAGAGCTTAGTTCATAGATCGTTTTGATATAAGGTGCGTTAAAATCTGACGTACGGTTTAGGAGAAAAGTCAGTTTTAGTGAAAGACGTTCGAAAGTCGAGAAATCGTAATTGTACCAAATTTGAGGTTATAGTTACCATACTTTAACATGTTTAAAAGCCACGAAATTTTGGGATATGGTAGTAGTGTGGTCAAAGAACTAATACCAGTTGACCTTGCATTAAAATTCGAATTTAAAAATTTATAAGAAATTTTACAGTCGAGTGTGGTTGTTAGGGGAAATGGTAAAAACCCCTGAAACTTCGATTGAGCTTATAAATGGTTAAGTTCTTGAACCTTTGGGTTAATAATAACACATTAAACATATGTTGAAGTGTAAAGGATTTTGTTATACAAGAGGATAGTGAGTAAGAGATGTAGTGTTCTAATGACGGTCCTTTTGTGTTTATAGAAATTTCGGAGGAGGAACCAGCCCTACTGTCAGGATACAGAAATCGAGGCAAGATCCTTCTATCCCTACTTTAAAAATTATTTATCTTCGAAATAATAATGATATTATGGAATATATTTAGGTATATGTGATGCTTTTGTTGCTATATTGCAAAGAATATATTTTCTTGATTGTGGGAAGTTAAAGAGAGATGAATATGTTTTCTGAAATATGAATATAGAGATGATTATGAATGGAGCGAATATGCTCTAGGGTAAAAGAGATATGAAAGAGAATGGTATCAGTTGTTATCTAGGGTTATATGATTTATAATGCTATATTATAAGCATTCTTTTAGTGTATGTTATGTACATATATTTTATAGAAGTAATGTGCGAGAATGGAAATGAGATAAGTGAATGATATATGGAAATGTGAAATGGTGTTGATAAATTGAATAATGATCTTATAAAAAGGGGGATTAGCAACAAACTTGCATAAGAGGCTATGTCAGGGCTGTGTGCGACATAGTCTAGTATTCATGATTCGGCACGAAGATGCCAAGGGAGGATGTTAGCAGGTGCCTTCCTCCAGGGATGATGTTAGCAGGTGCCTTCATTCCTTCTACTAGTAGTAAACAGAGAGCGGATACGGTCAGGCGACTGATCATCGTCCTACGTATCTGGCGCCAGTATATATCCCCAAAACTTGAAAGAAAGAATTGAAAATGGTTTTCAGATTTCTATAACTGAAAACAGAAAAGTGATATGAAACGATGAAATTATTGATATAGATGAAGAGAAACTGATTTTATATTAATTTATAAAATTACTGTACAGGAGGGAAATGAGAAGATGATAGTGAGAGATTTACTTAAGTATTTATGTTATTTTAAAATATTACACTAAAAGGGTATATTGGTTGTTATAATATTTAAGAAGAGAAACTGATACTGTATTACCTTAGATTTCTTTCTTATAATAGTAAGTGGATGATGTATTATTAAATAAGAGTTTTATTCTTCCTTAAAGTTTATAAATTGGTTACTGCTTACATATGTATATACATGTATACTTGGTTACATTTTAAATTCTAGTTTTCAATATTATCTTGCTGAGCTATTATAGCTCACTCTTGCTACTTATCTATATACAGCTAGGTATGCCCATACTACGCAGAACGCCCCGCAAGAGGGTAAGGGAAAGGCGACCTTCTGAGAGCTCGTTAGCATCAATCCCTGAGGTAGATGACCATCGCAAGGGGTTTAGTGGGCTTATGTATATTAAGTGTGTAAGTTTGAAAGATTGTAATAAATTTGGTTGTTGAAATGCTTCTTGTAGAAGCATCACTCAACAATGTACTGAAGTATGATTCTGGGTTGTAATAACTTTTTAAATTCTAAACTCTTATTATGGTGAATGTTGTTCTCTGAGCATATGACTGGGGTGTGTGTGTATATTACTGTGGGGTCAATTGCATAAGTATTTATATAAAAAAAAAAACCCAAGAGATATTGAATTTGAATGGAAGTTGGTTCATGATGGCCCAAATTCATGACCCCGGATTTGGGGCTGTCACAATTACTTTTGGGAAATATTGGGTTTTATTGCTTACTTGTTAGTCGTTCAAGAAATTTTTGAAGAAGGATTGTGGTTGTATATATATTATCTATCTTAGCTCTCAAAAAAAAAATCAAAAAAAAAAGAAAGAAGAAGAAAAAAAAAGAAAAAAAAAGTTATCTGAGAGCATACTTATGTTTTTGTGTTTGTGTGATCCTTTTTCATTCGACTAGTCAAGCATTTTGTTGGAAAAATTAGAAAATCCATGTATGGGGAGGATGTATGATGTTGGTGTTGTGTATTATTTATAATGGTTCCTGCTAGCTTTTGACACTTCACCTTATTTGGCTTTACTTGACATACCTTGTCCCTAGCCCCATTACAACCCAAATAAAAGACCTTTTGATTATTGTCATTAATGTATGGTGTGTTAAAGTTAGATTGATACCAAATGTCAAGCATGCTTATGATTTTGTTGGAATTGAGTGATACACTTACCCTTGTTCTTGAGTGAATATTCTTTTGTGAGTGAAAGGTGAGTTGTTACTTGTTTCTGCATATAAATCCCAAGTTTTGACTCTAAGGTGTACTCTTGTGGGCTTAGCATGGTTACCAACTTATTCTTACCCTTGACATGGAATTTTGAGGACCTATGCATATTTCTTTGAGTAGACTATGTGAATCCTTGCACCTCACACACCAAGACATTGCAAATTCACTTTGATTTCTTTAGTTGATGTAGCATGAGATGACTTGTATGTGTGGTGTTGCATTGAGCAATCTTTTTCATGAGCTAGATGGATTTTGAGGGTACATTCACTATAGGCCCTCACGAGACCTCACTCGTCCACTAGGGCTGCCTAGGGGTTTAAAGGGCTTGTTGCATATGCCAAATGCAACCGTGATCACCTACGGAAGTGGTATTATTTATATTATATAGTATTTTATTTTTTATTTTTCTCGAGGACGAGCAAAAGATAGGTATTGGGGCATTTGATAGGTCCATAATTAATAATATTTTTAATACCTATTTTATGTCCGTTTTCGTAATTTTATTAATTAATAAATTGTTTTATTTTGTTTTGTAGGAAAATAAATAAAAACAGATTTCTAGCAGGAAAAGGTGCAAAAAGGGAAAGGAGGTGGAAAATACTTGAAGTCAAAGAAATTGGAGGAAAAATCGAATACTTATCCAAGAAGAAAAGGAAATTGAAGAAATTATATTCAATATCAAATTTGTAATCGAAGACCCAAGCCCAAGTTTTTCCCTATATATATGGGGCTCCTCTCTTGTATTTGACACCAACTTAGACACCTAGAATTTTATAGTTTTTTCTCTCGTTAAATTTATTCCTGCTAGCTACTCTACATTCTTCGATTAATAATATATCAGTTCTTACTTTTATTTTCTGCTCGACTTTCTTGTGCACATGCGTTAAGTAGTATAAGTTTCTCAAGTTCTTGTCTTTAATTGTTTTCAACGAATTAATTAGGTGCCAAACTTTCATTCACGCCGTAGACTTAAGTTTCAGGTGACTTGATTTTGTTATTCACGTATTTAGATGACCACCTTTTATTAGTTTAATCATACAAATAGCTTATATTACTTCGTGTTTTCATGTTTATTACGTGCATTGTTTATTTAATAATTATGTCTAGCTAAATTTCTTACCCTAGGATGAAGATGAAGTTGATTTAATTATTTTTGATCTCTTCTCGTTTCTATTAATTGATTCTCATAATTTTTCTTGTTGCTTAATTGATCGATTGACAAAGTGATTTTGATATATTATTGTTACTGGATTTGTTTTTCATAGCCTATGCTTGCTCTTTGAAGTTTTGATAGGTTATTGTTAGATAACAAGTTTCATAGTATATGCTTGTCTCGTTAATTGATATATCTTATTTGTGAAGAAAAGAGGATTGATTTTAGGGCGAGTTGATATTAATTGTGATTGATTAATGGATTCGGATTCCTAGGTTTTCCATATTATTTGATAATCTTTGCTAATTAGGTTAATTAAAACTCATCTCAAATCTTATTGTCTAGTTCGCCTGAGTTAATTATTAGGGTTTTGAAAATTCATAGTCTCTGAGGATCGATCTGGGATTGCTACAACTAAACACTGTGCGCTTGCAGTTATTTTACACATCACATACGAGTCAAATAGGAATCAGCCTTCCTCGTGGAAGGATCCAGAATTCTATCTAAAGTGGGTAACTTGTCCACCAAGACACCAAACCCTACCCTAATTCCAAGGCACCCAATGCCTATATAAAGGGTTTGACCCCTCATTCTCTGAACAAGGTTTTTGGGCACAGCTCCATACGTCACTCAACGTTTTAGGCTTAATCCACGAAAAAGGACATACAAGCCATTACGTCACTACGCCGCGAGGGCGCATCAAGCCACGTATGCAACTCTAGAACTACGTTTTGGCTTGATTCTTGATATTCATCAAGATACGTAGGCATCTTGCGAGGATCGACTAGTCCCAACAGCAAGAGCAACCACCATTAAACCTCGAAGCTCTCAATCCCTAGCATTCAATACACGAATTAATTACACCCTGGATTTTATTCCATAACATTTGGCACCGTAAAGGATTATGGACATTGTGGACCTGATCATAGATAGAAAAAAAATTATGTATAACTTTATATGTTTTATACTTTTTTAGATTTTAAGTTGTTACTACTCCTATTTTTTTTTTGTAGCTAAATTACTACTCCTGGTTTGATCGTCCATTGTCTTTTTCTCTGCCTAAAGTGTATATATGCATTGCTGGATGTCATTTATGTACAGAATCTTAGAGCTTAGCTTACAAATTATCAGAACTGAAATGATGCTTGTTGGTTACAGGATAATGTTACGGTATTTGAAAAATATTTCAGGAAGTTCTTGTGAGGTTTGCTGGATTTGGAGCTGAGGATGAATGGGTGGACATGGGTGGCATCTTCCTCCTCAAGAAATGGAGAAGGATTTTATTTATTTTCTTGTAGTATTGGATTGTAATTTTTTTTTTTGGGTTAGTGGTTATGAAGCCCATTAACTTGTATTGATGAATTTTGGTATTGGTGTAATAAAACAGGTTTTTAATTTTTGGGAAATGCATATATACAAATTGTTACTCTTAATTTTTTATTATAAAAGTGTTGTAGGTATTATATATTGTTGCCATCAATTGTTCAAAATTTGTTTATGTGGGGTCCACTTGAAAATTCATGGGTGGGTCCCACAAGTAGGTCCTACATGGGTATCTTATGTGGGACCCACAATTTTTAAAATGTTGACATCTACTGCAACCCTAGTTTAGTGTTGCTGTACATTACGTTTAACGTTGCCATAGAAGTTTCTGGTAACAAAAGTAGTAGCGTTGCCGTAGTGAACAAAAGCGTTGCCGCAGACCCCTACGGCAGCTGTGCCAAATGCAACGCTGTAAAAGCATTGCCGTTTCGTTTTTTTGCTCTACAGCAACGTTTTTTTGGCTTGCTGCAATATTTTGAAAATGTTGCTACAGGCCATCTATGGCGTAGAAGACGTCAACCATGGAAAATACACGGAGATAAAAAATTGATGTGATGGTCCACCAGCCTCAATACGCGTTCCGACCACCATTACGGGAATTTAGCCAACACATACCACTACTTAAGGGTTGAACCCTCTAAGAGCAGCAATTTAAATGAGTCTCCATGGAGATGGAGTCCAAGAACGATTCTAAACTCTCTAGGGGCGGATCCCCAATCCTAGGCATGGCTATGTCCACAATAGGCTAGCATGATTACAAAACTCTACCACGGTGCTTCCACCACTATCTACTCAAACCCAAGTTATGGGCTTCCACCCCAACGAGGAGATGATTCACCCAATATTTGAGGCTTGGAAACTTCGCATATAGCAGGAGGGAGAAATCTCGATCGTACACTAACGACGTTGAAAGAACAATTCGACTAGTGATCCACTCCCCTCAACTTCCAATCAGGGAACGGCTCCCCCAGAGACGCGTCTCCAAGGGGTGATCCCCAAGGGATGATCCAAAATCCACTAACTCAAGGAGAGAATCCCCAATTGTAGATGGTGGTTTTACCTCTATCTAATGGAGCACAAGGAGCATGGATCGCCACCACCATCATGCTAATTCCAATAACTCGAAACCCCGTTTATAGGTTGTCATCGTTCCCAATTGCTGATGGAACCATCGATCTACTCATGAGAAGTATGTGCCTCAATACATTGAAGGCTTGGTCCCCTTATTGGAGGACACCAAATTTTCTCTGAGTCATATGCCAAAGACGACTCCTCGTTTGAAGAAGATGAGGAAGACAACGTCCATTGTAGCAAGAGACATCAAGACAAGGAGCCCTTTAGAGGAGCAAGTCGTTCTCAACCCCGGGGGACTCAAGGAACGGCTCTTTAGGCAATAAGAAAAAGGATTTAGGGGTTCAAATTACCAATCCGCAACAGCCGACTGTGGGTTAAATGAATTCAGGGACGAATCCCCATCTTTGTCATTACACAGTGAACTTAAGTGCCCACCAATGGGATGTTGTTCATCGATGGTAGAAATGGCCAGCAACGCGAGGCATACGTGCCTCAACGCAATCAGGGCCTAGAACGTCCATGAACGAGTCGGAATTTTTCTGGACCCTATACTGTTGACGATTCATCATCCATTAATGAAGATAACTATCTCAGAAAGGAAAGACCAAGCAAGAAGCTCGAAGGAGGGTCAGGGCCTTCTACGACCCGATGATCCAAAAGACTAGCTCCCAAGACTCTAGGAGTGAGGATACGCTCGTGAAACGCATACCTAAGAATTGAAGTAAGATATGGAAATACAACAAGCTAGGCATCCCCCAAGGGCTAGGATCCCCAATGTTTTTAATTCGAGTGATACCCCTAGGAGGAGAAGGGTTGATACACAAAGGGCTCTAGGAGATCATGATGATCGAATCTTGTCATTCACCAACGAGATAGTGAATGCTCATATCTCAAGGAAATTTAAGACGCCCACCATCGAGGTGTGTGATGGGGTAGGAGATCCCACTAATCATGTGAGAACATCCTCCAATGCACTACTAATTCCAGCCCATGACTGGTGTAATCAAGTGTAGGGCATTCCCTCAAACCCTGGGGGGCATGAAACCACGATAGTATAGTCGCTTGTCCCCGAATTCAATCGACTCCTTTAAAGGACTAAGTAGGCACTTATCGCCCCATTCATTGATGAAAAGTTCATGAGAAACGTTTTACATCCCCATGATTGTGGAACAAGGAAAGAATGAATCCTTGAGAAATTACTTGAACCGAATCACCAAGGAAGCCGTGAAGGTCTCCAAATGGGATGATAGAGTAACCATCAAGGTAAAAGTAAGTTGAAAGAAAACCTCAACCCTTGTTGGAGGCAATGGAGGTAACAACAAGAATCGAATGGGGTCAAGAGTAGGATGTTAAAGATAGGTATAGACTCTGACTCTCCCTCGAAGAAGAACAATAAAGGACAGAGGTTCACTGGTTATGCACATTTGCATACTTCAAAGAGCCAAATCTTAATGGACATTGTGAAAGACAAGGTTCGTCGATGGTCGAAACCACTAAGGACTGATCCCGAGAAACGAAACAAGAACCAATATTGTCGGTTCCATAAGGATGTAGGAAATAACACTCACGATTGAAGATAGCGGAAACACAAGATCAAGTTTCTGATCCGAAGAGCAAGGTTGAATAAGTTCACCAAGGATGGCCAATAGGGTAACCTAAGGCAGAATTATGAAGTAGAGATTATGAAAGGAAGGATGGCGGTCAAGATCGCAATCCATAGCCCCGGGGGTTCATTGATAAACATGATTTTTGAAGACCCGACATCGGTCGAGAATACAAGAAGCTCTCGTAAAAGCTTATGCTCAAGAAGTTATGCACATTATAGGAGAAGCTCCATAGTGATGAAATACCGAAATGGCATTTGCCTTTGATGATTCTGAAGGGGTCAAGTGTTTCCATGATGACCCGTTGGTCTTAACACCTGTGATAGGCAACTCGCAAGTGAAAGGAGTCTCGATAGACAATGGAACATCAACGGATATCTCGCATTCTCAAAGATGGGATACAATGATTCTTAATTGACCCTCTTCAACATGCCTGTCTATGGGTTCAATAGAGTTGAGTCAAGAGTTGAAGAAACTATTCGGTTATCCATGATAATGGGACGGGAGCATAGGAAGGCCACTCAGATGTTGAACCATTTGGTGGTTAAAGCAACTTCCGCTTACAATGTTATCTTTGGGAGGACAGGCTTGCATTGTGAAAGCATGCCTTTAAGTCTTTAAGTCGGTTACATGCATGCCTTTAAGTCGGTTGCCTCAAGATAAGACTTGATGATTAAAATGGAGTTGATGAAGAGAAGGGAGATCAAACAATAACAAAGAATTGCTATCCCACCGCCTTGAGGCCTGATGAAGTCGGGGGGCAGGTCTCCCTGATTGAAGACATGAATGTCCAAGAAGATGAGAAACAAAGAGGAAAACCTACCAAGGACTTAGTCCCACTCCCCTAATTCCCGAAGAGCCTGGAAAGTTACCCACGTAGGGCATTGCTGAATGAACCCATGAGGGGCAAATTGGATGTGTTCCTACAAGAGAACATTGTTGTATTTGCTTGGACAGTAGTTGATATGCCAGGGGACGATCCCCAATTAATTACGTAAACTAGACATCCACCCGAAAAGGGAGACGATGAAACAGAAGAAAAGAAACTTTGATTCCGAGAAGCAGGAAGGCCAATGGAGAATGAAGGATGTGTATTGGCTTCATTGATATGGAAGATGCATGTCTCAGTGACCACTTTCCCCTACCAAGGATGATACATTGACCAATACAACAAAGTTGATGTCCTGAATGGGCGACATGTCGAAGATTGATTAATAAGATTTTTTAGCATCCTATTAGGAAGACTATAGAAGTCTATGGTAGTGATATGTTAATTAAGAGCCTCGATAAAGCACATCACATCGAACATTCTCATGAGGCGTTTGAGGTGTTAAGGCACCACAAGAAGATATTGAATCTGACTTAATGCGCCTTCCGCATAGGATCAGGAAAATTTTTGGGTTTGCTGGTCTCCAAGCATGGAAATTGAGGCCAACCCCGATAAGAGTAGAGCAATCCTTGACACGGAAACTCCATGTATTGGCATAACCAAATTACGAAAAGTTATTGTATCTATACTTGGTTGTATTTGATACGGCTTTGAGTGTCATCCTTGTGAAAGAGGAAGACAAGGTTCGGAAACCCATATGTTACGTGAGAAAGGTCTTGTATGAGACAGTGTAACCACAATAAATCCCCAAGCACTCGCTGACTTCGTGGTTGGATACACTATTGACAACCAAGAAGTCGGGGGGCAGGAGGTAGTACCCCAGAAGGGCAAAGGATAAGAGAATGAGAATCCAGAAGCGGTACTAAAGGAGTATTGAATCAACTTTGGTGGAGAATAAAAAAAATAAAATTAAGTCAGAACATACCCCGATGGGTTCATGCTTGAGTATGCCCCGAAGTTAGATTTCCCAACGACAAACAACGAGGCTGGACGCAAAGCCTTGATAGCCGGTCTTGGCTTGGCCGGAAGCCCAAGGGTCAGAAATCTTAAAGTCTGTAGAGACTCAAGATCAGTAATACCACAAGTGAATAACGAGTTCGAGGCCATGGCTAGAACCATGGCAAAATACTTGAAGCTTCACTTAATTCATTGAGTGTTACATGAAGTACATCCAGAGGAAGGAAAACGTAAAGGCTGAGGTCCTATCCAAGATTGCCTCCTCAGAGTTAGAGAATTTTATAGAAGTTTTTACTTTCAAGTCTTGAAGACCCGATGCAATGATGGAAAGCTGTTGGATAGATCCTACAAAGACTCACCAGGAAACCGGTTAGTTACCCGACAATGTCTTGGAGGCACGGAAGTTGTTAGTAAGTACACTAAGGCCTCAAAACGTAAATTTATCCTTGAAAGAAACTCATGCGAAAATATGTGGGCAGCACTCGGGGGGGCAGGACCCTTGACCATAAGATGACCCGATTGGGATTCGACTAGCCTGAAATAATGGCTGAGCCAAGAGTTATATGCGATCAATATCCAAAAACACACAATTGATGATCAATTCCTTAAAATACTAACAAACGTTACTTCCCCCAGTCCCAGTGGCAAGTTGGGGGATAAGTGTTCTTATTTCATTCCCAGTGGCAAGTGCCTAGAGGAAGTTCCTGATAGTTGCAATGAATTCCTTCATGAAGTAGACTAAGGCCAAATCCCAAGCCAAGATAACCACCAACTAAATGACACAATTCCTGTAGGAAAGTGTGATACATAGATATGGACTTCCACCAATCCCGATGCTAGAAATGTATAACAATTCAAGAAAGAGGTTCTTGCAAGCTGGAAACATTTGGAAAAAATGTGATGTCTAGATTCGGCACACCCCAAACCTCAAGGTTTACCGTATCTGAAAATCCGGGTAGGACACACCACCTGATTACACTAAGTAGAGATAAGGTTGGATGAAACCACAAGCTTCTAGGTCCAAGAAACCAAAGGCTTGAAAAAGTCCACGTTCCATTCAATTGAAGGCTCATGGAGGCCCCGTTCCATCCCACTAAAGGCTCGTAAAGGCCACACTCCACCCAAATGAAGGCTCATAGAGGTCGTGTTTCGTCCAAATGAAGGCTCGAATAGGCCACGTTCCATCCAATTGAAGGCTCGAATAGTCCATGTTCCATTCAATTGAAGGCTTGACAAATGCGAGCAATAAACGGTAAACTATCACAAAACGATGGACCTCGGAATGAGATTCGATTTGATATATTAAAAAATCAATTCGGAGTAACGAGTAAAAAATTATGAATATTTTTGCATTCTTGAACTAAGGGATCAAGATTCCTGATCTAAGGGATCAGGATTCCTGATCGAAAAGCCTTCGATCATAGTGAAGAATTAGCCTTAATTCGACCAGGATCCTGGTATAAATATGGATCAGGATTCCTAATCGAAAAGCCTTCGATCAGAATGAAGAATTGGCCTTAATTCGACCAGGATCCTGGTCTAAATATGGATAAGGATTCCTGATCGAAAAGCCTTCGATCAGAGTGAAGAATTGGCCTTAATTCGACCAGGATCCTGGTCTAAATATCAATCAGGATTCCTGATCGAAAAGCCTTCGATCAGAGTGAAGAATTTTCCTTAATTCGACCAGGATCCTGGTCTAAATATCAATCAGGATTCCTGATCGAAAAGCCTTCGACCAGAGTGAAGAAAACGCCCGTAATTCGACCAGAATCCTGATATAAGAGATCAGGATTCCTGATCCGAGGGGTCAGGATTCATGATCAGGAATCCGGATCTACGGGATCAGGATTCCTGATCGAAATTGCTTCGATCAGACTATAAAAATGGCCCATAATTCGACCAGAATCCTGATCGAAATTCGACTAGGATCATGGTTGAAAAGCCGTCGACCACACTACATTTGAAGCCCATAATTCGACCAGAATCCTGATCTAAGAGGTTAGAATTTTTGGTCCGAAGGGTCAAGATTCTTGATTTGAGAGATCCGGATCCCAAGTTAAATATCCTGAACTAGGGGGTCAGGGTTCCTGATCTAAAGGGTCAAAAATCCTGGTCTAAAGGGTCAGGATTCAAGTCAAAAATCATGATTTGAGGGGTCAGGATTCCTGATCTGAGAGGTCAGGATTCCTGATCGAAATTACATCGATCAGACTGTAAAAATGGCCCATAATTCGACTAGGATCGTGGTCGAAAAGCCATCGACCTGTATACATTTAAGGCCCATAATTCGACCAGAATCATGATCTAAAAGATCAGGATTCCTGGTCCAAGGGTTAGGATTTCTAATATGAGAGGTCAGTATCTTGATCTAAGGGTTCATAATTCATGGTTTAAGGGGTAAGGATCCCCGATCGAAAATCCATTGATTAGGATGCGCAAAACACCCATAATTCGATCAGAATCCTGGTCTATAGGATCAGGATTCCTGGTCTAAAGGGTCAGGAAGCATTTTTGAAATAAATATATTTTGAAAAATGAGAATAATTTATAAAATTATTTCTATGCATGTTGCACGAAAAAAAAGGTATATAATGAAAATTTATATGTGCCTAGAGTCATGAATGACCTCAATTCGGGGCGAATTTCGTAGATTTGGGAGCCAAAAAGGCCAAAATACGATCTTAAATTACAAAAATATTAGGGCCGATGAGCCCTCCAAAATTCCCGAAGATATTATTATTTATAATAATATATAAAAATTATTATTATTATTATTGTCAAAAATAATAATAATAAAATCCGGATCGAAAATTATTTGAGTGAAATTTTATCCGAGTGGGACACCTCCAATTTGGGGACCGAAATAATCCAAAATTCGGACAAAACAAATATTATTATTGAATAATAATATTTAAAAAAAAGAAAAAAGAAGAAGTAAAAAAAGAAAAAAAAATTAAATTTTCGACCTCAATCCTCCTCGATTTCTCGAGCAGGATTCCTCCTCGAAGTTACGTCTACCAGACTGCTCAATCTGACTATCAGAAACCTGGTCGAAATCGACTAGGTTAATATTTTTTGGAAAAAGTGCAGTTTGGTACCCAATGTTACAAAAAGTGTACAGAAAGCTTCCTGCACTTTACAACCAGACGAAAAGAGCTTTCAAGTTTTGAATTTGACTAAAATGCCCCTGAACTTTATGAGTTGACAAAAAGTTCCTATAAAATTACGAATTAGTCCCTAAAACATGCATGTTTGCACACATTTAATATTTTCGATTTAAATATTTGAATTATTTTCAAGAAGTTGTCCGATGACACCAAAAATTACAAATTTCGTAGGATTGAAATCCCATAAATTATTTTAAGTCTTGTATAAGACCAAATAATTCGTGAACGACATATTTAAATTATCGAGAATAACCCAAAAAATACCCGTGGGTACCAAAAAATTCCTAAAATATTAGGAATAATTAAGAAAAATACATGTTGATACCAGAAAGTTCCTAAAATATTAGGAATACTTAAGAAAATACATGTGGCTACTAGAAAATTCCTAAAATATTAGGTATAATTAAGAAAAATACCCGTGGGTACCAGAAAATTCCTAAAATATTAGGAATAATTAAGAAAAATACGTGTGGGTACTAGAAAATTCCTAAAATATTAGGAATACTTAAGAAAAATACTTGTGGGTACCAGAAAATTCCTAAAATATTAGGAATAATTAAGAAAAATACCTGTGGGTACTAGAAAATTCCTAAAATATTAGGAATAATTAAGAAAAATACCTGTGGGTACCAGAAAATTCCTAAAATATTAGGAATACTTAAGAAAAATACATGTGGGTACGTGACAATTCCTAAAATATTAAGAATAATTAAGAAAAATACCTGTGGGTACGAGAAAATTCCTAAAATATTAGGAATACTTAAGAAAAATACTTGTGGGTACTAGAAAATTCCTAAAAATTAGGAATAAATAAGAAAAATACTCGTGGGTACTAGAAAATTTCTAAATATCGGCCATGAATTTAAGGTTAAAAGGCCTGTTAGAAAAATTCAAGCGCTAAAAGTTTAGGCCCAACTCCAAAAAAGGCACATGCCCAATAGAATAAGGGGCCCAAAGACAATGAGGCCAAAATATTTTTTGATGAAATTAATCAAAAATAAGGAAAAGTGCCTGTGAGCACAACGAAGATTCCCGAAAAATGCAAGAAAATTATTAATAATTTTATGTAAGACATAAAAATTGTTATTTAGCCTCGAATAAGGCAATTCGTTGTAAATGTGTAGGTCGCTCCACACTTTACATTCAAGACGATATTTGTGAAACACTAGTGTATCAAAAATCCCGTATTTAGGGTAGGTAATAAATCTCAGATAAGAGATATACCCCAAATCTCAAGAATGACAAATTATAACTTCGATGAAATCCTGATCAGTTTTCCTAGAAGTTGAGGGGCAAATGATATGGGCCGAAAGTAAGCCCTAAAGACACATTTAATGTTGCATTAAATGAACTTAGGTTGGTCCAAGGTCAAAACCCAATTATGGGGCCCAAAACCATAATTAAAATACTAAATTCGTACTTGATAAATCAGCTAATAAAAAGACTCCGTTATTGAGTCCAAAACGGAACCAATTCATACTAGGAGTGGCCTCCAAGGCATACGAGTTCAATAGAAATCAGCCTTCCTCATGGAAGGATTCAGAATTCTATCTAAAGTGGGTAACTTGTCCACCAAGACACCAAACCCTACCCTAATTCCAAGGCACCCAATGCCTATATAAAGGGTCTGACCCCTCATTCTCTGAACAAGGTTTTTGGGCACAGCTTCATACGTCACTCAACGTTTTAGGCTTAATCCTCGAAAAAGGACATACAAGCCAATACGTCACTACGCCGTGAGGGCGCATCAAGCCACGTAGGCAACTCTAGAACTACGTTTTAGCTTGATTCTTGATATTTATCAAGGTACGTAGGTATCTTGCGAGGATCGACTAGTCCCGACAACAAGAGCAACCACCATTAAAGCTCGAAGCTCTCAATCCCTAGCATTCAATACACGAATTAATTACACCCTGGTTTTTATTCCATAACAATATTAAAGTTGAAATACTGAAAATTTCGTTAGTAATCTGGTCCATAGTTTGGTCATTCCATTCACAACAGTTAGATCTTTCAAGTTAGATATTTAGTAAATAGATCATAATTGATAGACATAGTAATAAAGAATATTTTTATTTAAATTCCTATTCTAAAGATCCAAATTTGAATCCCGTCAAATTATATTAAAATTTTATATTATTGGTTCTAAATAATACACATCATTTATTAAATAACTATTAAAATTAAATTATATTCATAATAAATTATTATACTTTATTTTATTTAATAATATAATTTTTAAAATTATTTAAAAGTAATAGTGTGCTTTGCGCGTAGGGATGTGTATTCATCCCGGCCCGCCCGATCCCGGTCCGATGGGGCGGGGAATCGGGGATTTTTTCGGGTACGGGCCGGGGAGCGGGGATAATTTTCAAAAAAAACCGGGGAGCGGGCCGGGGCCGGGATTCTATGTCTCCCCGGCCCGATCCTCGACCCCGCCCCGATTTTTTCCACCCAACCCGATTCTCAATCTCCGACTCGATTTCACCACATTATAATATATATAATTATATATATTAATATATAAAAATTTCAAATAATTTATATTGCAAACAAAATAATATTTTAATCTAATATATTTATCTTTCTAGTATTTAAATAACTTCACTTCCATATTATTTATAATTGTTTATTTTTTAACTTAACATCTAATCTAGCTATAGTTGCTAATTTTACTATATATCACAAGAAAAAATTATTTCAAACTTACTAGTTAATGTTTAAAAATATTTAAAATATTTTTTTTTGTTTAAAATGAAATTCCCCGATTCCCCGCGGGGATCCCCGTTACCCGTTTGGGCCGGGGACGGGGAATAAAAAATAATCTCCGATGGGGATCGGGCCGGGGACGGGGATCGGGTTTGAATTCGGGGATGGGGCGGGGATAGCACTCCCCGATCCGAAGTGCCCCGATGCCCATCCCTATTTGCGCGACCAATAAACCAATAAACTAGTAAATAATGATTGCAGGGCATGTGTTATATATAGGCGACACTTATGTCTTATTATTATACGCACTCTTTAACAACAGATTGAGAAGTCAGAGAGATACATACAGATAGATATACATACACAGCGGTAACCCTAACTACCCACTCGTTTTCTTCAACAGATTTCTGTTCCAATCTGTTAATGCCTGTTGCTCTTTTACGACGTCGTTCAATAAACACCTGGTAATTCAACTTCTATTATATTTTCAGTCTTCTTTTTGAACTCTGTTAATTCATAGTAATTACTTAATTTCAGCTGTGATTGCATTACAAAATCGTTATTTTGAATAATTTGGTTGTTATATATTGTTGTCTATTTGTATATATACATATAGTGTTGTTAATTCGTCGAAAACCTGGTAATTTCTAAGTTTATAATTTTGTTTTTTTTACTTGAAATTTAGGGTTAGTGTTTTACGAATTGTGAATTTAGAATGTAGTTTGTGTAGAAAGTGCTTTGTTTAATTGATTTTGTTAGAAATTACAGGTTTGTGAATTGTGATGCGTTGAGGTTTTCGGTGGTACGATAGATAGAGGGTTGACATGGCTAGCGAGATGGTTACGGTTGGGGAAAATGCAAGTGATTTGATGGAAGGAGGTTTAGTTGCGGATCAGGAGTGTGGTGTTGAGAAATTATCGGTTTCGATGCAGTCGTGTGAACCCTTTTGTACGGAGTCGTTTGAGAGTTTGGCAGTTGGTTTTGATGCAGTGAGAACTGATGCAGTTGTTGGTGGCCTTGATAATATCAGTATAACGGAGTCTACTGGAGAAAAGCAGGATGAGAAGGAGACAGTTGCAAGTGAGGATATTGGTTCGGATAGTAAAGGTCTGGATGCTAATTGTTCATCAGTTTGTGCGAGTAATGGCATTAGTAATGAACCGCTGTTGAAAACAGATACTAAATGGCAATTGAGAAAGTGCAAGAAGATATCCAAGCAAAAATTGGTTCCAGATATTGAGGTTTTAGAGCTTGCTAGAAGGAGGAGGAGTTGTTTCTCCAATAAACCTCGTGTATCTGATTGGGGATCATTGGAAACTATTGGACACGTTTTCAAGCAAGTTGAAGATGCTGATTTGTATCCAAATGAGCAGAAAAAATCAAGAAAATCTAAGGGTAGTAAGGGAGAGGCTAAACGAAAGAATAATCGGAGACAGAAGAATTCACTTGGGTCTAAGAAAGAAATCCCTGCTCCAACTACTCACATTCGTCTGAAAGTCACTTTTGGTGCTGGCTGCCCATCAGATATCAAGCCCAGCGTTGTTGATGATCATGAAACTTCTTCTGGTACTCAGATAAGATTGCCTAAATATAATGAAGATATTGAGAAAAAGTTTGAGGAAGGGATTCCTAGTACTCTTGATGGTCATGGTGGAATTTGTGCCCAGACACAGGTTGGCCTATTGGAAGAAGCAATTGGTAGCAGGTGCACAGATCCTGGGACTTCACCTGATTCAGAAGTTATAAATGTGATTGCGGAGAGCCAGACTGATGAAAAAATTTCTGAGGACGATATTTTAAACAAGCACAAGCGAGGTTGTATTAGTGGAGATATCTCAAGTTTAAGTCTACCAAAAACATTTAGTAGGAAAGGAAAGAAGAAGAATAAGCCCCACGAGGATCTTAAAGGCAATATAAATGATAAACCTCCGAGTCCTGAAATTATAGACAATACTGGAGTAGCTGACCAACATAAGCACTTCGAGAGAAGGATAGACAATACTATCTTGACCAAAGCTTCTAATTCAATTACAACAGGTAATAGAGCTTTCGAAACTTCTAGAACTGGTGTATACTATATGGAAACTCCCTTGCAACAATGTGCAGTGCCCTCCTTTGGAGTCCGGTCAAAAACATTTGAAGTTGAAAATGATGTTGGAGGAGTTTTATGCTCCCCTACGGGGTTTCAACATGAGGGACCGGAAAAGGGTATTCCATCCACCAAACCAATGGATCATGAAAATACCAGAAACTCAAGATCTCCCCGAAGCAGGTTAGAATTCTCTGAAGTAAAGTCCCTAGAAGGAAATTCCTATGTCCAGAAGGTAGACCAGTTTGACCTCAAAGCCAAAGAATTATCTGATCGAGTTCAGGCTGTCCATAACAACGGAAAACATTCAGTTACAGGTACTTGTAGCGATACGAATCAAATACTTAACTCCTTCATTTTACATCCATGTAATGTAAGTCACAATCATATTCTCTTATCAGAATACGTTCACTTCCTTAAAAGCGAAAGTGTTTTTTCGACACTGTTCTAAAAATATGACGAAAATGTCTAAAGCAGTTAGAGTCAAACATATATTAGAATTAATGTATTATAACTTACATTATTTGTTTCTATACTTTGGAATGGAATAAAGTTTTACAGTGAAGTGCTTTTTGGCACAGAACATTTCAGCATGCCTGTGCGTTTATAACTTAATCTTCTTGAAGCTTTTATTAAAAAAGTGTGTGTTGTAGGACGTGACACATTTACTGATCACGGAGAACACAAAACTGGATGCAGCATAACTCCAGATACAGCTTGCATAAATATGAATGGGGTAGAAGATGAACAATTACCGCTACGAAATGCTTGGGTGAGTTGTGACAATTGCTATAAATGGAGGCGTATACCAGCTTTGCTTGCAGATTCCATCGAAGACACACAAAGTAGTTGGTACGTTCTTAGGACTATCTTTCTTCTGTAATGAAAAAGTACTATAAAAGAAGATATATTACAAGAACAAATGACTGAAGATTAACAGGTCTGTGTATGGTGATCTAATATGTAGATTAGTAGTTGAGAAGATATCCTGGACTGAACTACCTGTCATGTCTGTTCCTTGTTAGTCAGCTGTTGTTTGAGGGGTGTAAATATTATTTGTCCGTTTTATTAGACATGAGTTGAATAATGTAAACTCTTATGTTGTGTTTGGTTGGGATGAAAGAAATTGGAAGGAATGGAATGAGCTTTCAAGTATAAAAAGAGTAGATATTCAAAATTTTCATTCTTTCCTCCATTCCATTCCTAACAATTGATATTATAATTCAAGCATCTCATTTTGAGAAGGAATGCTCCATTCCTTACCACCCCCATTTTCTTCACAATTCTTATCATAACAAATTTGTACTATTTCAATTTTTTCCAAATCTTCTCTCTAATCTTCACTAATTTCCTTTAATTTTACCCATTCCATTCCATTCCATTCCATTCACCACAACCAAACACAACCTTATGGTATCCTTAGTGCGTGGATCATCTCTGAATTCTAATTACATCCATTATGTGCTTTCCCTGTTGATCCTATATTATGTCTGTATTCTTGATCTCGGCAGCATAGCTGGTATCAAAGAATCAAAAGTGCAGTCTTCTCACTTCTGCTTATAGATCTCCGTTTTTGGTTCTGATCTTCATTTGTTTCTGTTTTTAATCACTAGCCTGCCTTGGCTTGGGAAGATGCTTGGACTTCTACTTTTGTTATTCTACATTAGTATACTCCTGCACATATTTATCAGCTAATATAAATCTAATCTTGCTAATTTTTTTTAAGGTTCTTCCTTCCAGCTGAAATAATTCTATTTAGGCATTTGGGTGAAAATTGTCTAAAGCCTTTAAAGTGCAGGGATTGAACTTTTCTTTTTTGGATAAATTTAATTTGAAGTACAGGAGGAGGGGGAGGCAAGAGTAAAACCTTAGACCTCTTCTAGCACTATGAGTACCTTTACCACCGCTTGGGCTTTCCTTGATTTTTGAACAATTATGTTTTGACTTTTAAAACGCTTGAAAGGAGTAACTTTTTATGCTACATAGGGTATATTGTAATTATGGAAAGGAATATCTATATTTTATCATATTGAAACAAAAAGGTGGGTGTTGTTAGACTACCTGTAACTTTGGTGGTATTTTAAAGATAGGTTTACATATTTTGTACTACTTTCTTTAGTTTGAACCAAAATAATGCTTGTGTAATAGGACTTGTAAGGACAACGTGGATAGAGGATTTGCTGATTGCTCAATCCCTCAAGAGAAATCAAATGCAGCTATCAATGCGGAGTTGGACATATCAGATGCATCTTGTGAAGAAGATGCTGGTGCTGCCCTCCATAAGCGAAGTGGACTGGAGAAAAAGAAATTAACAGGTAGCTTAGTATTGTAGCTATTTTTGTTTCTAGCCTTAACCAGGATTTGTTTTAAGATGATGAAGGGAAATGTTTCTTTTTTTATTTCAAGAACATTTGAATATCCTGCAGCTTCTAAACAATCGACTTGGAAGCTTATCAGACTGAACCATTTCCTGCATCGTGCCCGTAGAACTCAAACCATTGATGAGGTAGATAGTTGTAATTTTTTTTTTCTAGTATTCATAAAATTGGATCTAATATTAAATTATTGTGTCTGTTATATTTTGTTTCAAGTGACTTGCGGATGATAATATTATATTTATCTATGATATATGTGTCTGTGAGTGTGTATTCAAACTAAATTTCACAAACACACTATTTAGGAATCTTAAATGCACTGTAAGATATGTTGCGAAAAGTATCCTGAGGGTATGTTCAGGTACTATGTCCATGAGTCAACGTATTTGTGAGATGGATAAGCTTAAGAAATAAAGGTACTTGTTTCTGGTAGTGAACTATTATATCCAAGTGAAGATAAGCACCTCCTTATATTCAAAATTTATGAACCTTTCTGACATTGGAAGCAGTTGGACATAGACTTACCTTTTGCACATTTCTACTAATTTAGATATAAAACACAGTGTATACTAATTCAGACTTTCAAAGCAGTATTTACAAGATCTTTTCTGAAATTGAAAGAAGCTACAGTCCTTCGGAATACCACTAAATGCAAATAGTATAATTCTGTTTAATCTTGAATCATGATAAGCAGTGACTATATCATAGTATAGTGCTATTTGATTAATCTAAAATTGTCATATAAGTAGAAGTACAACAGCGGTGTTTAATTCCACTTACAAGAGACACTTCTCGATTAGCCAACACACAACTTTTTCACGAAATGACTAAAATAAGAACCCCCCTATTTTCTCATTTCAGTGATGACCAGTTAGACAGTAGCACTCCAAATATATCTGGTGCTTGTTTGGTCGACAAGCAAACACCTATTTATATAACATCCTAGGAAGTAAAGCATTGGTTGATTGTTTGGTTGACATTTACATTGGAAGTGGAACTTCCAACGAATTTGTGATAACCAGAAACATAGGAAGTTGCTTACCCACCCATCCCTTGGTATCTTACACTTCCTTGGAAGTTCAAATTCCTACATATCAACCAAACAAGTTTTTTAATTTCCTGGGAATTTCATGAAGGAAGTGAAAACCCATGAATTGCAACTTCCAGTGGAAGTTAATTCCTACAATCAGCCGAACAGGCACCTAGTTTCACTATCACTCAAAAATATCTAGGAATTTGTGGATGCAATATTGCTCCTATTTGATATCGGATCATCGTATGGAAACAGAAAATAGAGAGTAGTGGTTTTGTATTGAAATGTTTCATGTAAATAAAGTGTATATTTTGGTTGTATTACTTATTAACCATGAAAGATATTGATTTCTTCTCTTGCAAGTACATTTTGGTGAGGCTTACAATGGTACTTAACACATACAGTAAAAGGATATTTTGACAGGATTATGTATTCATGTAGTAAAAGTTGAGTATATCAATAAATGCTTCCATGTGTTTAAAAAATTTGATAGATGCTATAACCCAGGGACCATCAGAAGTCTATTCTAGTCTTTAATTTGATTGATTGGATTTGATTTTAGTCAATAAATTCTCACTGATGCCTTTGTTTCAGATAATGGTTTGTCACTGCAAAGCACCTGTAGGTGGTCGAATGGGCTGTGGGAATGGATGCCTGAATCGAATGCTTAACATTGAATGTGTAAAAGGAACATGTCCATGTGGTGATCTTTGTTCAAACAACCAGGTAAATAATTATACATACTATTTATTATCTTCAGTATCCTTGGATACAAGTCTGCTGTAACTCCTGCTGCAATTTGCAGTTCCAGAAAAGGAAGTATGCTAAACTGAAGTGCTTTCGAAGTGGAAAGAAGGGCTACGGGCTTCAGTCACTAGAAGACATTCAAGAGGGGCAGTTTCTTATTGAATATGTTGGAGAGGTATTGCACTCGGTTGGGTTTGAAGTTCAGTTTAAATTTTTGACGTATAAGTTAAATAAAAGATGACTTTTTCCTTCTCTAAGCTTGCTAAATAAAATTCATTATCATTAAAATATAAAGTATATCAGAATGTTGGTATATAGGTATTTCTGTGTATGCTGAATTGTTGAAGCTTGCATTCTATCATTTAATTTCTTACTGGTTGTGAATGTTTTCTGTTTGAAAAACATGTACAGGTGCTTGATATGCATGCCTATGAGGATCGGCAGAAGGAGTATGCTTTGGATGGGCATAAGCATTTTTATTTCATGACATTGAATGGCAGTGAGGTTTGGAAATCAAAATTTTCCTCATTGCTGCTATGAAATATTTGAAATTATTACTCTTCAGAATTTACTGATCTAGGTAGTAAAATTTGTTTGGACTTGGGTAATGCCCTTGTATGTTATATTCTTGTCTATTAGATAGTTTCAATAGAACCACACTACCACAGTGTGGTTAGTGAAATACTATCAGGGTATAATTTTTACATCACACAGGGTCAGTTAGGCGGTGCAACTGTACAAGTTTCTTTTAAGTGCTGGTTATGTTGGCATTTGTGGTGTGTTGAGGGTTATTATGTTTCCTCCGGTACAACAACTTAATTTCTCTTCTGTTGTCAAATTATGAATATTAAAAAGAATGACCTGTGTTTCCAGGTAATAGATGCCTGTGCTAAAGGGAATTTGGGTCGTTTTATTAACCACAGCTGTGAACCAAATTGCCGGACAGAAAAGGTAGGTGCACTTGTTTGAGCATGAATTTTGTACTTAATTAAACACCTTTTGTGACATAAAGAGAAAAATTCGGGAGTAAAATTGTTGCCGAAGTTGCAGGTCTCAAATCTTTTAAGACAATGGGATCTCACTTGGGCAAACATGGGATTTCAAATGGTTTGGCAGTGGCAATATTTAATTGGTTGATTGCATTTTATGTGATTGGGTAAATAATAAAGACTGTGTTAAAACATAATACTTTTTAATGATATTTACCATTTAGCTAAAAAAAAGAAAGATATCCACCAACACTAGATGCTTCTTTATGTTTGCTTAACTTATTTGAAAGATAAATATTTTATTGCATGTGCTGGCACAGTGGATGGTGAATGGGGAAGTTTGTGTTGGACTCTTTGCACTGAAGGATATTAAAAAGGTATACTTCATGGGCACATAGCCCTTGCATGCTTTTGTCTATAATCTTTTGTAGTATTCATACTATTTTTGCTCTTCTTATGTACTGTATAGCTTTTTGGTGAAAGGTCTTGATAATTGCATGCATCTACCCTTGATGGTGTATGGTTACCTTTTTCTGCTATCTTGACATTTAAAAAATATGTGGTGCGGCTAATTATGTGATCATTGTATGCATCCACATGCTTAGGCTTTGTTTGGGATTGCTGTTAAAAATTGCTGTGCTGTTAGAAAAAGTGCTGTTGTAAAAAGCTGAAGACTGCTTGGTAATATTTTTGATATGTGCATGTTTTGATGTAAAAATATATTAAAAATAATGTTTTTGGTGAGGTTTGATGTTGAAATCAGCAACTGCTTTCCGCAAAAGTTGAAAAGCAGTTTTTTTCAAAAGCATGGGGGGACATGCTTTTTCTAAAAGCAGCTTTTAAGCCAAAAGCACTTTTCAGAAAAGCAGCATTTAAATTTTACCAAACACCTTTTCAGCTGCTTTTCAGAAATAAGCTGCTGTTGCAGTCTGCAACAGCAATCCCAAACACACCCTTAATCATGTTATGAATGTACATAATTCTTCTTGATATTCAGGAATTTTCAGTGCATTGCAATAGAAAATATGTAGTTGTTTACAAGTTAACTGAGTGCGGTGATTTATTGCTGACAGTCTAGGAAATTGTTTTGGTCAGCAGGGGTTATAAAATTAGGTGGTGCTACTGAATACTGGTCATTGCACTTCACTTTGTTAGTTTAATTGGCAAACCCTTTCTGGTGTGTAGAAAAAATATAATGCTTTCGTCTTCTTTCCATCATTTCGACTAAAATTGAGAAAAAAGCAGAGGTGATGAAGGACAATTAAATGGAATGAGGGTGCATGAAATTGAGATTAAACTAACAAATATTGAACAAACAATATCAGTGTTATTAAAAGTACGCATACGCGAGATGCGATGCTATGCGAGGCTGAAGCGCTTCGCTTTAGTTACGCGATGCAACTTCAGTGAAGCACGCTCTTCTTGCGCTTTGAGAGCTTAAGCAATGTGCAAGAAGCACAGAAAAAAGCGCTCTATTTATTTTGTTTTGATTGGACTGTTGATCGGGTCTTTTTAGAGAGATGGGACACAAAAAGCCCCAAAACATACAAAACAGATATTTATATACATATACAATAATCAGTATTAAGCTAGCTCTAATTATATCCCAATGCAAAATATATAGGGAGATACAAACCCTAATAATTAGTGCCAAACCAAGTGGTCTACAAAGATAAAACAGGACAAAGTCCAATAGAATGGAAGAGTCCAATTGAAGGGCTAACATAATTACATGAAAGAACTGATCCCTTTTAGTAGGATATCCCATGTTTATTGCCATTTAACAAAAGCATATAGCATTTTTCTGAATGTACTAGAATTCTACGAGTAGGGATTGGTGACTTGGGGGAATCTCAATAGATGTTGGCCGTATGTTATACTCTGCAGTCTGCGCTACCCCCAAAAAAATCGTAGGGTTGGACTTGGGATTGTGTATTTTGATTATTTATTAACCGTTGTGGTGTGTACATCAATACATTTCTAAAACTATGTCCTTAGTGCAAAGATATGGTGAAAGGGAAATGCTGCAATACTGAAATTGGTGCAGAAGAATTCATCCACGACCACTTAAACCGATATGTTTGCTGATATAATGGGTGTATGGCGACGAACGAGTTCGTACTTGGAGTTTAGCGCATGCAAAATGGGCACAGAGAAAAAATGTTTGGAGGAGAAGCAACTGAGCCCATTCCCTACGCTACAGTTTGGTTGGAAGGAATGTAATACATATTATTCATTCTTTAATCCATCCATAAAAATTTAAGTTAGAGCTCAACTATACCAATTTTGGGATGAATCCTCATTCTTACATTCTACTCACGGTCTTCACATAACCTTATTATACAAACTTTTCCCACTTATTTTGTTGATTCTTCCCTCTTTCATCCTATCTGTCACCTTAAATTTTATTCACAGTTATCCATTCCATTATTGCCTCATTTCATTCTTTCTAACCAAACAACGGGTTAGTGGAGTGGATATTATTTGAAGTGCATCATCGTCCTCTTGGTCAGTGAACCAAACAGCGGGTTAGTGGAGTGGATATTATTTGAAGTGCATCATCGTCCTCTTGGTCAGTGGCGGAGGGAGGAACTAAATTGAGGGGGAGCCAAATTATATGTTGTAAAAAACGAAGAGCGCAAACTTTTTTATAGAAGGTAAAGAAAAACTAACAAAACATATATTTGAACAAGATAGAAAATACAATATAGTGGGTGTTTGGGTAGAACTTATATTGCATTAAAGTGTGTAACATGATTATTATGTTCGACCCTAAGTTTAAAAAATATGAAAAAAGACATAAAAAGTGAATACATAAGGTAAAAATAGAAGTTAAGTATTTTTTCGACATTAGAAGGAGTTAATTTTGTTTGGGAGAGTCATATTAAAATTTTTACATATGTATGATATGATTTACCAATTGAACGTAGGTATTTGACAAAAATATTGGAATAATTTGTGAGTTTTTTTTAACATTTTCTTTTAAAAAGAATAATACATTGTACCCTAATCAGATCTGGGTAAGGGAAGTCCCTGATTTTTATCCTTGATTGATTTTACGAATCACACAGGTATTAAGCTCAAACTAATTTGTTTGTACTTTCTAAGAAATTAGATGCTCTGCTGTAGTTTTTTTTTGACATGAATTTTCTGAGCTGTAGTTTAAGTAAAAAAACTTAAAACACTTTTGAGAACTTGCTCTTGGTTATCCTAATTATGATTTTAACAGCAAAATTCTGATTTGAATATTGTATATGATGTATATCTATCTATATATATATCAGAAGTGGTGTTTTACTTGTTCTCTGTTAAAAAAATTATCTATATTTAGTAGCTTATGAAAATTCTAAATTGAATAAATTTTATACTACTAAAAATAGATAATTTGAAAATCCTACAAGTGTATTTCGTATCAAAAAACATTTCAAAACTTGAAGGCTGTTCATTTATGGTTATACTGATATGGAGTATGCAAGTTTTTATAAGATTTGTTGTAGTAACTTTGGGAAAGATTATATAATATAGTTTTGTGTATGGGATAATATTATGATATTCGTATTTATTTTGGACTAAATTGTTAACCAGAAAGATCTTCTTTGGTTTTATCAATTTTACATACATAAATTTTTGACGAGGTAAGTCTTATAATGGGGTGTATGATATCTACTCTAAATTTGTTAAAGATTTCTATGTCCTCTTTAGTCTTTACTACATTAATATTAAAAATTGGTAATTGGACAGGACAGTATTTCAGGCTTTCAGCTGCTACATAATAATTTATGTTTATTGGAATTATGTGTTTTTAAATGTATATATTTTTGCGAGAATTAGTTAATTAGCTTCACAAATTCTGTCTGTAACTGCAAATATTTTAACTCATGTTTTGCCATTCCTAGTTAAACTTTACTTGGGCTTTTAATTTAAGAATTTCATGTTCTACTTCTACCTAGTATTGGATCTTCACCTAATGTAAAGCTGATGGATGTTTGTATTAAATGTCTATAAATTGTATTCATAATTTTTTATACTTGATCGTTTATAATTCCGTTTTCAAGGATACTCTTAATATATATATATATATATATTTGCATGAGCTTATTAGCTGCATCCCCGGCACACTTGCTATATCTATATTCGTGCATATCACTATTTCAGGGTGAAGAGGTGACATTTGATTATAATTACGTACGGGTTTTTGGAGCTGCTGCTAAAAAATGTGTATGCGGTTCATCTCTGTGTCGGGGCTATATAGGTGGTGATCCCTTAAGTGGTGAGATAATTGTTCAAGATGATTCAGATGAAGAAAATCTGGAATCAGTTGTAGTCTGTGAAGATAGTGATGATAACCTGAACACTATGGTTTCGGCAAGCAGTTCTGTTGATGTTACAGATACGTGTATTGCTGAGAAAGATATAGTTGGTAACGATGCGAGGACTAGCGTGCATTCAGAGGGTACAGAAGAGATGCATGCTTCATATAGTTTATCAAAGAATAGAGAAGGAAACGATGATCGTAAAACTGCTGCTGGATGTATGGTGATGTCCTCTAGCATCAAAGAAACTACACGAAAAACCTCCGCAGACCTGGAACTTCAAAGTGTTGTAGAAATGGACGGTACGAGAAGATTACCAGCATCTGTGCAATCTATGGATACTTTCGTGCAACTGGATGATGGAAAAAACAAATTCTTAGTTGTCGCTCCTCCAGAGTCCTGTTCAGCTAAAGAAGAATTAAACAAATCTTTAAGCACCACACAGAGCTTTGAGTTATCGACAACAAAAATGAGAAGATCATCAATTGATAAAACTAACAGTCGGAGAAAGCTCAAGTATGACATCAGGGAAGACAAAAATGTAGTTCCAGCATCACATCCCAACTCAAGAGCTTCTTACTCGGTTAAAAAAGGAAAACCTCGAAAGAGTGACATGCTTTTAAAAAATCCTGCTGAGATTGGAAACAAATTACATCAATTACCTTACAAATCAAAAAAGCCTCTAGACAGTTCCTTAAGTGATCCTTTTGAAGCAGGTCTGCATTTTGTTCTCTCCTACCCAGCAAGTAAATATATGTTGCACTCCTAGTATTCTATTTATATTTCTTTCTACAAATGCAGTTCAGGTGAAGCTTAACGAGCTGTTAGATGCTGAAGGAGGAATAAGCAAAAGAAAAGTAAGCATCTCTTCCATTTGTATCTTCCATTATTGCATCTTCTCTGAAAGGATTATGTGCATGTACATGTACATTTTAACTGTCCTTCATTTAGTTGGATGTTCTGTCTTCTTTAAACAACATGGTTCAAATAGTGCTATATTTTTTAAATTTTTTTTATGGTGGCAGGTGTTATTTAAAAAAAAAAGTAATTACGGTTGCATATAGTGCTGTCATCTCATTGCCCCTCATGTTGTCTCCATATATTATCAATTTATGTCTTCTTTTTAATCTAACAGATTTGTGGTTTTTTCCTTGGATCTCAAATAACACTCTATACGAGTTTATGTTCAGCTGTGTACTACTTTGTGTCTAATTGATGTGTTTATTGTAGGATGCATCAAGGGGGTACCTGAAGCTACTCTTCTTAACTGCAGCTTCCGGAGGTAGTGGCAATGGAGAAGCAATCCAAAGGTAATCATTAATTTGCTCAAAATATTTTCAGTTTTCTCATTTCTGAACTATTAATATTGGTAGTTGCTAATTTTTGTTTATGCTGGGCAGCAACCGAGACCTGTCTATGATTCTTGATGCACTCCTGAAAACAAAGTCACGAACCGTTTTGGCTGATATAATCAACAAAAATGGTTTGTTCCCTATCTCATTACAAAACTCATTACATTCATTTCTGTTGTAATCTGTGAATGTAAAGTATCTTCAGGGCCTGACCACTGACCTTCTGCTTGAATCTTTAGGTTTGCAGATGTTGCACAACATAATGAAGCGGTGCAGAAAAGAGTTCCATAAGATTCCGATTCTTAGAAAGCTTCTGAAGGTGCATGTCATAGGAATTGTATAACATGTAACTTAATTTCTTCAAAAGAAATAAATGGATCAATTTGTCCTCCAAGATTCTATAACAATGTCTCTTGGAATCCTTAGTGAAAACGTGGACATTTCTAGTTCTGGGACACAAAATTGAGGCGGCAACTATGTTTTAAACTACTGGTGCAAGCATTCATTGTATGGGTGGTTAACTTAGTACCATTAGGCCATCAATCATCTATCTAACAAATTTTAGGCAGATTAAATAATTTTTCGGACCGGTGATTTGTACCCAATTTGTGGAGTATGAGTATATTTCTAAGTTCTTAAATTTCTCCTACAGTCCTACTTCGTTATTAGCAGGTTTTCTTCTACACTGCTACTTGTGTGGCAACTTTCATGAATCATTATCGTATCACAATGATAATCTAATTTTACACAAAACATTTGGTTGGCGATGGTAGGCATTTTATGTGTTAGTTGCTATGTTGGTCAGATTATTGTAAATTGAGTTTTCAGTTAGTGTTAATTATATGTAGCTGACCTAAGTAGGCAGATTTTGTATGGACTCCAATTGATTAAATAGTAACCCTTCATTGTAATTGGATCTTGTAGATGGCTCATATCACACTGACTGACTAGCTTTCAAACTGGTATAGAATTGGCAAAGGTTTCAATGGGGCCAAGAAATCTTTTGAAGCACCTGTTCTTAATAACGTAGTGTGAAATCATTTTTACTAGCTTACTATAGCTTCAAATTTATTTGGTCAAAGTTTAATAATTAATGAATATTTTATGACCATAAAATTTGTGGAAAGAAGTTTCATGGCATAATGAGTGTATGACAAGCTGCTCACTTTCGTTGATGCAGGTCTTACAGTACCTGGCTGTGAGGGAGATACTTACTCCAGAACACATCACCAGTGGTCCCCATTGTGCTGGCGTGGAAAGGTCAGAATAAATTTATAAACTTTATATCTTTAAACATCTTGACTTGATTTACATAGTTCCTTCTTCCATTTATTTTTTGATGTAATATGCTTTGGAACTTGTTAGCTTCACATAATATATGAATACAAATCACAAAGATACATGCACATATGCTTGTTTGCCTTAAATTACATTTTAGTTCAGATATGGATTATGTACGTGGAAGGAGAGAGTTGACTCCACCTTGTGACAGGCTACTTACAAAAGTTGCAGTGTGTGTATACATTTGTGCTGTGGCCAGTGAAACGATAAGTTTCGTGGTGTTGCTGAAGTGGACTTGTTCCTCTAATAGGTCTATATTGAACATTTGCCATGTACATTTACCGAAATAATTAATAATTGGTTGTTCTTAATAATTGAACTACAAAATGATCTACTTATTGAGTACCTTGTTTAATTTATAAAATCAAGGACCATGTAAAATTTGTAGTCTTATCTGCAAAGGTAAATATTAATGCTTTAACGGACTAAATTGAATTTTACTGCAAAAAAAATTTCTGTGTAATGCTCTGCTAGTGGTTGGTTGGCTTACTCAGGTGGTAGGAGCACCTTATATTTCAGCCAATGCATTCTTTTGGAGTAAATTTTGTGGCCATCAATTTAATGTATCTTTCGACTAAAATCAGAATAGGATGCTTATTAATTTGCTGTCTCTAAATGTGTCTCCTAGCAGAAATATGGCTCTAAATTTGTTTATCGTTGATTGTTGTCTTTTGCTGGTTTCTGTGATCGCGTGAGTAAATATTTTACTTGTCTTCTTTTTACTTGCTTCTTGTTGTAGTCTGTACCATCCATTAACATGTTTCATTGGTTTGGTACAATTTGCATGAACTGAATTGGAATGAAACTTTGCCAGTTCCCTTAGAGCTGCAAACAAATTTACTGCAATTTGTTTGCTTCTGTATCTGAAAATAGAAGTGGTTAAGTCATCATATTAGTTTTCCACCATAACTTATCACTGATTGCGTATACCATGTTGACGAGTTAGCTTTTCTTTCTTTACACTCAATTGTGAACACTTCAACTCTTCTAGAAGGTCTTGACTTAGTTAGACCCAGCTTAGAGAAACAGCTTTTACAAAATGCCAAGGGTGAATGGGAAAATGAAATTAGACGA
Source organism: Kitagawia praeruptora (assembly GCA_037693485.1). Classification (NCBI taxonomy): domain Eukaryota; kingdom Viridiplantae; phylum Streptophyta; class Magnoliopsida; order Apiales; family Apiaceae; genus Kitagawia; species Kitagawia praeruptora. The sequence continues at coordinate 77,434,944 of CM075350.1, forward strand.
GTATCTAATTGTTGACCAATTGCTAGTGAATCATCATAAGAAAGGTGGTTATTATTGCCAAATTCAACAGTCCAATATGATGCTGCAATGTCTTACGGGCTGCGCTTATAGTAGTATATCTTGTTGTTAAGTATTTTGGTAGTTCCTATCATGTTTCCTCCCCTGTACTGCTTTTGACGTAACTTTTTAAATGTATCTGAATTGAAATGTGTCTTTATGCAGTTTTAGGGAGTCAATATTGTCATTGATGGAGCATGATGACAAACAGGTAATATTCTCTATCTGGAATGTTAATGTCTATAGCCCGTGTTTGCCGATTGCGGTGTAATCTCAATAACAATGTTTTCTCTTTTTTTTTGTTTGTATTTTGTCGAAAGTTTGATGTTGGCCTTTTTTAATCCTGTTTTAGCTATCGATCTTCTTGTGAAATACAAATTAGCTTCGACCAACTCTTGCTAGTTTAATTAATAAGATGAATTTCTACTATTGCATGTAAAATTTCCGTGGTTGTAATGAAGCAATATATCACAAGAAGACTAGGAAGTGCTACTGAAGTTGAGAGGTGCCTTGGGAATATTGTGCCTTGAGAGACACGAAAGATATTTTTATGTACAAGCTGAATATAATTGCAAGAATGGTCAGATAAAACAAATTGAGGACTGTCAATTATACATGTAATGCCCGAAGGCGAGGAAGGTGATAGTTCACTTAAACTGAATGAAAAATGGATGAGGACAGACATTACAATTATGTTGTTAAATGTCTATAATAATACACTTATTTAGTCTACTCTGTAAAAAGCAATTAGTACCTTTATAGTAAGTAATACATCTAAGGCCTTCCTGTAACACCTTAAGTTTTTAGATTAGTTGGGTACTTAACATGGTATTAGAGCTCGATTTAGGGAGATGTCTTGTTTTCGAGGCCTCTCACCTCCATTAGTTTAATTTGAGCTGTTTGGCCTATTTCGTTCTGTCTGCTGTATGTGCGTTCAATTGTATGAGCGAGGGGGAGTATTGAATAATATATGATCCATTTAAGGCCTTCCTCTAATACCTAAAGATTTTAAATGAGTTGGTTCGTTTACACTTTACAATCTGGCGAGTTCTTACTCCTTATTGTGGTAGTTAATTTGTCTGGTTGATCCTACTCGAAGGCCCACCAAATATTACGATCATGTCTTTAAACTGTATCATCATAGAGATAAGAGTGAAGTAATGAACCCACATGCCATAAGAATTAAATCTTTCTTAGATTCCGGAAAGACGCATTTGATTTTGTGATCAACATTGCTCCTGTCTGGTAGCTTGGTTGCCTGCTTTTCGCATATCTTAGGATTTGAATGATATTTTTCTGAATCATTTGGTAATTTCCTTACAAACTGTAAGATAATTTTGGATGATTGCTTTTCTTGCGCAACAGGTCCATCAGATTACACGTAATTTACGAGAAAGATGGATTCCGCGTCCCATCAGGAAAAACAGTTACATGGACAGAGACACTGGTAAGCTGGATTTTCATAGGGGGTCCTCAAACTGCAACCGGTTATCAGCACTCCAGATTCAGTCGTCTAACTCGGGCATAAGACGGCCTGAATCAAATGAATGCATCAAGCAACTAAGAAACTCGAATATTAATTGTGAACATATAGACAGCTGCTCTGCTTCATGTAGTAGTGACTGTGTTGCCAATGGAGCAAGAGTCCACAAACGTAGAAGTCGATGGGATGAGCCAGAAGAGTCAAACCTTAGTACAGATGCTCCCCCACGTAAAGAACCAAAGATTCATCCTGGATCTGTACAAGTTTCACATTTAAGCCCAATACATGGGACTAGTGGAGTGCCATCTAACCAGGCTGCTATTATAAATGAGGAAAAGCATACCAATCGATCTGTAAATCATTCCCTCCATCGGACTACTAAACATCTAGATGATAGCGAGCAAAACATTGATGAGGATGCACCTCCTGGGTTTTCTTCTCCTCATAAAGCTTCATTCGTGTCCTCTACTGCTTCTTCAAATGCTTTGACTTTCCGCCATGAGAAGTGCTTCTGCCCAGAGAACCCTTATGATGTGGTTGTGGGTCATCTGCTGGAGAGATTCGTTTCAAGGTTTCCTGTTTCATTTGGGATTCCATTGCATGTGGTGGAGCATTTTGGTAGACCAGTCGAAACTGCTGAGAATTGGGTTGTAGCAGCAGGGATTCCTTTTCACCCTTATCCACCACTACCTCCGTATCCTCATGAGAGGCGGGGGCCTACACCTGCTTTAAGTTCTGTGATCTTGAAATCTGTTCCAGTAATTGGAGAGGGTTCTCAAAATAATGCCACCTATCAGTCGGATCGAAGTACTTTCAGCACTTTCAGCACATCTGCTGCACGCACACCGGATTTGGAACTTTCTGCTCCCATGACGCAGAAGAATTTTCAAAGAACAGGAGGTGCCTCTAATTGCTTGGACAGGAGATACTTCAGGCAGCAGAAGTGGAACAATACAAAATCAAGGCCTCGCTGGGTACGGGGTAGATCTGGTAGGGGCAACTTTGGGAACTGTTAAAGAAATGGGATCAATTGTATAGGCATAGGAACTGGAGCAAACCAGCTGAAAAGTCCATCTAGCTCAGAACAGATACATATGGGAGTATGGCATTGAAGGAATATGTTTGAGCAACATCTGAAGCACCAAAATTTGCATTCAACTATCAAAAACTCTAGATATACCCTCTCCCCTTTTCGTTTGTATTTCCTATTCTTTATTTATTATTCCAACTGGAATTACGGTAAAATGCAGTACTGCCCTGAGTCCCAATGTTTTATAGGTTGGGAAAGACTTATTCTGATTATGTTGTTCCTTGGGCTGGACATTCATACCTGATACCTCAAAAGAGGTAAGAAATCTGTTGTATTTTAATATAATTCTTTCTTAATAAGATATTGTCAATCATTCATCATCTTTTCTCTGTTTTATTTTTTTGTTTAGTTTTTCAACAACAAATAATATTTAGCGTGTGCGCGCGCACACACACAAGTACTACGCACTCACACACACACACAAGTACTATGCACTCACACACACACACACACACACACACACACACTTATATAGCAACAATGTTCACAATGGAGATATTATCTCACGAAGGATTTTTACAGTGATGCCAAGGCTTAATGGTGTAATAAGATATTGTCAATCTTTCATCATCTTTTGCGTGTGCACATACAGAATTTTGCGCGCACACGCGCACACACACACACACACACAAGTACTGTGCATGCACACAGTGTTATTAAAAGTGCGCATATGCAATATGCGATGCGAGGTTGAAGCGCTTCGCTTTGGTAATGAGATGCGACTTGCATGCGCTTTTGCGGGGTGGTCGCGTCTTTTTTAAAGAAACATGTCATAAAACAGCCCTAAAACCTGAGTCAGCCGACAAATACATATCACCCGAACGATAAAGATATATATATATATATATATACATACACACACACGAACGATACAAGGCGGGCAATTGAATGAGACCGGTGCCAGGATAGGATGAAGATTGAAGATTTCGAAAATCTTCAAGAAGAGCCTGAAAATGATGATTTTTAATTTATGTTATTGAGAAGACCAGAACTAATCTATAGGGCTTGTAGTTGATTCTCAATTTTTACTATTCTACCATCGTATTAGTGCCTGAGCTTGAATCTTGTTATCATTTAACATGTTTTATGACAGTTTAATTTGCTTATAACATGTTAGATTTAATGTTATGCATTTTTTTAACTGATGTGCTTTTATTCAAAAAGCGCACGTATCGCGTTGCGATTATGCTCCAGGACTTCAGTGCGCTTATCACATCGCATTTAATAACACTGCGCACACACATATATAGCACAAATTTCATGATGGAGATATCATCTCACGAAGGTTTATTACAGTGATGCCACAGCTTAATGGTATCAAAAACTGTTTTAACTTTTAAATGACCGATAATGTTAGTTCGTGGGTTATCAGACATTGTAATGGACTCTGAATTTGTGTCCATTCTCCTAGAGATTAGTTTTTTTTTTTTTTTTTTGATTTCACTGTATCATTCTTTGTCAATACTGGAATGTAGAAACTGGACCTTTGGAGAAAGTTGATGATGAGATCTGGGAGTTTTTTCATTAATAAGTATATATTCCAGATATCTAACAAGTCAAATAACTATTTTTCAGTGGCACTCTTTGGTGTATGGAAATATCAAATAGTTTTTGCAGTTTTCAAGTCTTTTTTTTCCTATAAAGTAAATGGTTGCAATATATATAGTCAATAGGATTGGAATTCTGCTGTGTGTCTCTGGATATGGACTCATAAGAGTTGTGCAGTGCTACATCTTTGTGAGGTTTCATTTCAAGTCAGATTCATTTCCAACATTTCTCTAACCACCATCCTCAAACCTTTATGTAAGTCGTTCTGTACTTGTTAGTGTATCCATTTTTGCTTATCTGTATTTATATAATGCTGGTAGATTGTCTACATGTTCAACATTGAGATTTGGTATTTGAATCCGCAACATTGAGATTTGGTATTTGAATTGACTTCCAGTTATCTGTCTACACTTAGAAAAGAACTGTCAGAGACTAGGATTTTCCACCTGCAGTGATCGGTTCTAATTTTTGTAACATTTCAGAAGTGTTGTTGAACTTCGGGTTTACAACAGAAGGTAGATGAATCAAACTATATAGTTCTGTAAGATTTGTGATTTTGTTTTATGATCTTGGGTGATAATATTGTTAATTTTAGGAAGAGGTCTTTTTTGTTGTATTGGAATGTTGGGTATTTAGAAGAGATCTCCCTTGTAAGATATATGACCTGAATGGCTAGGCCATGTGGATCCAGAATAAAGAAGTTATCGACTTATTTCAAATATCCTGACTTCAGCTTTGCCGATTCATTGGAATCTTGTTGCTTGTGAGCTGTGACTCAAAAGTATTGCTTGATTAGAAGCTAAAGCATCTACATCTGATTTATGGACATATAGTTGCCTTTTTGCTCAAAGTACAACGTCATAATGAGTTCATTGTGGATACATATATTCTGAGTGCCTGAACAATGCAGTCTGCTATAATGCAAGAAGGTACCTTATAGTTTGAACCTGAAAATCGAACTCATTCAGCTTTGCAGATCGGCTAAAGCTAATAATATAGTTGTACCTGAATAATATGTTCTGCTTTGAAACTGTCAGCGTTACTGATATTGCTGTCCAAAGAAACTAATTTGAAGGATTCAACTTCAAAGTGTATTTCTGTTTGTTAATTAAAACTGCCTTGGCTGTACAGGTTTCTTCGAATGTTTGTGAAGAGGCACGCATGCTTTATGCGTCTTTAGTTACTTAGATGATAACACCGTGCTTCTCGGAGATTTATGTTAATTAATTATAAATTTTTTATTTAATTAAATATTTATAAAATATATTACAAAATTATAAAAAGAACTATGTTATTTGCATAAAAAATTTATGTGATTAACAAACTTTAAACTTAGATTATTTAATAGAAGTGCATGAAAACACATTTCGGTTGCTTTCATTGAAAAATATTTAGGATAGTTCGTAATTTTTTTTATACAAAGTTATAATAAAAAAATTTCAATTTTATTATGTTTTTTTAAAAATAACATATAATTGCAGGGAAGATTGTTCTAGAGTAGTGTATTGAAACATGTTCTAGTTGTTCTTGAAAAATCTTTTGAAGAATTGATCGTATTATTTTTTGATTCTAAATTATGATTAAAAAATTATATTATAATTATAATAGGATTTCAATTTTATTTTTTTAAAAATAACATAGAATTATAAGGAAGTATGATTCTAGGGGTGAAACTATTTTTTTATTTAAAGTTGTAACAAAAGAATTATAATTATAATACAATTTCTATTTTATTAAAAAAACAATAAAGAATTATAATAGAAATAGGATTGTATGGGTGAAACCAAAATACAGTGTAAATCAAAAGTGATACCGTTAAAAGGATGTTTCGCTTATTAGTAAAAGTTACATTAAAAGGGTGTTTCGCTTATTAATAAATGTTATAGATTAGTAAAAGTTGTATGTACAAAGAAACTAGTAGTATGTGCATAGTTTTCTTTTTTTCTTTTGTTGCTAAATTTGCATGTGCATAGTTGTTAATGGTTATTGTAAGGGTGATGGTTAAAAATAACATAAATAACATGTGGGGTGGTTGCAAATAACGTTTTTTGGAAAGTGGATTAAAAATACCACTTTTTTGGAAAAAATGGTTAAATTCTCGTTTCGGATACGCATTTCTATGTTGGGTAACCCATATCACGCATTTTGAAGTTGGATAACAACGGGCCCCGCCGGAAAAAAGCAAAAAATAAAATAAAAAAAAGGTGTGATACGCATGTTGAAAATGCATATCAGCTTTCTCCTGCGGAGTCCACTGTTACCCAACATAAAAATGCGTGATATTGATTACCCAACATAGAAATGCGTATTTCAATCGTTATTTTCAACCATGTCTTCCAAAAAACATTATTTTCATCATTTTTATTCAAAAAAGTGTTATTTTTAACATTCTTTCTTATTGTAAAGCCTATGCTATTGGCTTTTAGATCATTGAAGCACTTGGGTGGTTCTTCTTTTTTTTTGAAAAAAACAAAATTTACCTAAATAAGTGTACCGAAATATAATATTCGAATAAACGAAATTTTTTTCATTCAAAAAATTTATCATCTAATTGAAAAACATGTAAGATATCTCCGAAGTTTAGATAATAAAATCTTAGTATCCGAAAAGATAAAATCAACAAAAAAAGCTTTATTTTACTGAGATAATGATTTCGAAAAGTTGTGCCAATATTACCTACCTAATACGCATGGTCAAAAAGGGTATTTTGTACAAACCCCATCAGTGTTGTCAGTTGTGCCTCGGGTCTTAAAATTGCTTCTCTCCCTCACCCACCATTGGGTAGTTCCCAATTTCCCATCAGACAATTGCAATTCAATTCTGTTATCTAACTAAAGAATCTAGCACTATGTTTTGTATACCTGTCAGATAAAAAGAAAGTGATGGGTGGACTTGGAGAGAAGTAATACGCATCTGACGATAGAGTACGTTTCAAAAATACGTATTTTGTATTCGTTACACCTTCCTTAAATGCGTATCAGACTAGATACCCTTTTTTGTATGCGTATCATTGTATACCCATATTGAACTTGTTGGTATATTATGACCACACAACTCAAAACTAGGGATGACAAAAAAATCCGATCCGACAAATATCCGATCCGAAACCCGAAATTTTGGATAACCCGAACCCGAAATTTTGGATTTGGATATGGATTTGGATATGATTTTTAGACCCGAAAATTTTTGGATATGGATTTGGATATTACGTATACCGATCCGAAACCCGATCCGAAACCCGAAAACCGATCCAAACCCGACCCGAACCCGAAACCCGAAAAAAACCCCGAATATATATATGTATATATATATGTGTGTGTGTGTGTGTGTGTGTGTGTCTATCCTAAATTTAATTTAAAATTTATACACATCCAAGTAGGAGTATAATTTAATTATATATACACATTTGTTTTTATAAATAAATACATTTTAATAAAAATATTATACATGTAATTCAAATTCAATTTTAATAAAATATTTTAATAATTATATATAATATGATAATTTGTAATTATTAAATATAATATTTCAGATTTTGGACGTATAAATTATTATCATATTAGATATAATCAATAATAATCTAGTGATTAATCGCCTCTTTCTCAAAATTAAATTTTACTAATATATTTAGGATGTAAATTCCTTTATTTTACATAAAATTTTCATTTGTGTTGGTATATTAGAAATTATTAATTTAACACATTCAGATTTTATTTAATATATCAATCCGTATAATACGTTATATTTAACTACTTAATCATATTTTATTTTATTTTTTACATAAATATAATTAACGTAGTTTGCATGTAGCGGTGTTTTTAAATTTACTTACACTATTTTTATTATTTTTTTGTTAACCAACTTACTTACACTATTTTTAATTTTGAACACCCGAAAAAAACCCGATCCGATCCGAAACCCGACGGATTTGGATTTGGATATTGAGTTTTGGATTTGGATATGGATATGGATTTGTTTTTAAAACCCAAAAATATTTGGATATGGATTTGGATTTTGCAAAACCCGAGCCGAACCCGACCCGTTGCCATCCCTACTCAAAACTGAAGCAGGTGTGATACAGCAGCTGTCTTCCTTCTCTGTTCTATAACCGGTGGGGCTTCCATCGGTTTTTTTCGGTGGAAAGCCCCAAATTCTTTCTTTTGTTTTGTTTGATTTGTCTCTGGTTTTCTTTCTTCTTCGATTTAAGAGGTGCTTGTTGGATTCGAGAGTTAACCGCCTATCTTGTGGTTTCGCTTATCAGAAATAAGTTTTTTTGGATTTTCTTTTGCATTTTTAGTTTGTTTTTATTTCGATTTTCATCTTATATTTTTCAATTTGGTTTATCTCCTTTGTGAGACTTTTGTTATGCGCTTCTTGATTGCGAGCGAGGGTCTTGATTAGTGATGAAATTTTGTATGGGATTGCAGTTCTGGTCGATAGCTCAAACGTAATCCAACGAGGATGCATGAAGTGGGTACTTGTATTTGTATATATATCTTCAAAATATCGTTTAACTGTCATGAGAACATGCGATTGCAATTTACTGTTTGTTCGACTTGATCATTGGTGTAGATGCCGTATGATTTTTTATTACTGAATTAACACCTTTGTTCAAAAAAAAAAATTATCAAAAGAAATTACGAACTAAAACTAAAAATACAAATAAGCAACTCTTTTGTTAAAAAACTTAACTAATAAATTATAGAGTTAATTGCAAAATGCACCCTCTAACTATCGTTCAAAAATAATGTTATATCAGTACTTATAGAAAAACAAGTTACTACCCATAACTTTCAATCCCAATTTCAATTAGCACCCCTTCTGTCTACTTTCCGTTAAATTGCTCCATTACCGTTAAATATCATGGGTAGTTCAGACATTTGACATCTTTTATAGCTTTAAAATGGATGAAGAGAATATTAAGAGCATCACTTTCAAGAACTTTTTTATCTTGATTCTGGAAAAGGAATTTGAGGTAGACAATTTTCGTATATTAAGATTCTGTCTCAACGTGCCTGCATTTACCAAAATGTTTTTTTTAAACTCAACATCTCCCAAAATTTTTAAAATGTCAACAAAAAATTTAACAAAAATAAATAATTAATTAATTAACGCATGTTGTTATAATTCTTTTGACCGGAGAATAATTCAACACAAATTATTTGAGGGTGAGTGTTGTAAAAAGTGGAAATCAGATTTAATCGGTAGAGGCACCGAACAGCGATTAATCGCCGATTAATACCGATTAATCCCGATTCGGAGAGGCACCGAACAACGATTAATAGCTGCTTTTTAGAACAGAGAGGGTGACATTTCTTTCTGTCGTGATGATGAAATGTATTAAAGTAACAAAGTAGATAGAAAAATGCTAGGTACCCCAAAAGTTTCCCCAAATTTTTTTCCCAAATGACATGTCTTTTTTTTTTCAATTGGTTATAAAAATAATAATGGGATGGGACCCCCTGCATTCACACCAACCATCCAATTAAAACATTCCACTTGTTTGGCACATCATTTTGTACATGTTTTTGGGAAGAATTTTTGGGTTACCTAGCAATGCTCAAGTAGATATTTTTATTTAGTAAATAAAAACAAAGTATATATTATAGAATTATAAATAAATTGATTTTTACTCCAGACCTTTAACTATTTCTCCTATGAGTTTAAGTGGCACAATGAATATTATTTTGCTTTATTTAGCTTTTTTTCGGATTCAATCTCAGCATGAATATTATTTATTAACTTATAAACTTACTCAGAAAGAAAAAGTCATTAAGTTGTTGAAAATTGTGGGTTTTTAAACCCACATTATCGAGTCGTTTTGAGCTTCAATTTGAGTATGCCGTGTGTGCATGTTCGTAATGTTTGGAGCGTGTTCTCCTTTACGAGAGCTTTTTTGTGCATGTTCAAACACTCAAAATGACTAAAAGATGGATGAATTATGATTATCTAAAGTTGCTCTTTTGAAAGTGGAAAAATAGAAAAATCGAAGTTGAACCTTAAGTCCCACAGTGAAATGAAAAAGTGTCTTTATGGGTTTAAATGTGTTCAAATGTGTTAGTAGTGTATTGCTCCATCACCTATGTGTGCGAGGGGTGCAAATCATGGGATTTCGAGAGAAAATTCGTGGCTTCGCAAGCCGCGTGTGCGATAGTACTAAAAAAATAGTAGCAAAAATATAAAATTTGTAAATGTCGAATATTGGACAACTTCATTCATCATAATAATAGTAAGTAGTAAAAAATATAAAATTTGTAAATGTCAATTTGACAACTTCATTCATAATAATAATAATAATAATAATAATAATAATAAAAGTTTCTTTTACAATATGTTCAAGGATGATGAAAAACATAAACAGGAAACAAAAGATGAGAACGATTAATATTTGGGTAAAATCTGAATTTTTTAGGGCCTTTTTGAGGTGGGTTGAGTAGATCGTGTGTCCACCCCGTGTCGGAAGATGTTGACATGCCACATGGCGTGTCGGACATGTACTCAGCATGCATGTCTGACATGCGTACGACACCTTTTTTGCCGTAACCTTCCTCAGACCAGGTTTTAGTTAAATTAAAAAGTTCCCGCTTAGTGCATCATCATCATCTGGCGGCACCATCTTATTTAGAGAGGATATATTGATAGTCCGACATCTCCTAAAATGGTAAAACCTGAATAAAAATTATAATGGACCCATCACTGACTTCCAAGGAATTAGTAGATCATAGCCCCTAGAATCCAAGGAAAGATCAGTTGAACATGAGCTAAAAACCTCAGTCGTTGGGGTAGCTGACCGAACTTGTTACAAATATGACATCTTCTTAACAAGAATTAGTAGAAAATGAGGCAATGCAGCAAACAAAAGAACAAAACATGAGTGATCATCATTTAAAGAGCAAAGTGGCACCAAATTGAGAGGACACCAACTTGTCATCCAACTCAGCTACTAAGACACATCAGCAATAAATGTAACAGAATTCTGTTACATTTTATAGAGATACAAATGTATATGTAGATCTAGAAGCTTGTAGAACAAGGTGAGACAGGACTATATAATCAGAATTGTATCATTCATTTAATTAAGCTTAAATAAAATACATCTTTTTCTTTTCTGAGCTATCTTGTTTTCTGATTTGGTATCAGAGCTAAACACTCTGTAGATGCGTTCATATTCTTCCGCTTTACGTCCTCCAGTACCTACGGCGTCAATGGCGTTTTCATTAACAACTATACCTGCTCCGATTATTGATATTAAGCATCAATACTATCTCAGTTCGAGTGATCATCTTGGACTATCTATGGTTATAGAAGTTTTGATAGATCAAAACTATCATCATTGGAATCGATCAATCAAGATCGCACTCTCACCAAAATTGAAGCTTGGATTTAACGATGGATCTCTAACTCGACCTTCAGATCCATCTCAGCTTGCACTTTGGAAACGAAGCAATGATCTATTTATCTCATGGTTACTTAATTCCGTTTCGAATGAAATCAGAAAGAGTATTGTGTATATGAGCACAGGTTAATAAATCTTGAATGATTTGAGTGCTCGCTATTCTCAGAATAATGTGCCACGACTTTTTCATCTCAGAAAGGAATTGGCCTCTTTGACTCAAGGTGCTAAATCAATCACTTCTTACTTTACACACTTTCGTGGTCTAATGGATGAATTAGAGAGTCTGGCACCGATTCCTAGATGTACTTATAATGTTACTACCTGCACTTTTGAAATTGGAGTGAAAATTGTTCATTATGAACAACAAATGCAATTAAGCCAATTTCTTATGGGATTCAATGAGCAATTTACTAACACTCGTGGTCAAATTCTGTTGATGTGTCCCTTACCTAATTTAATTCAGGCTTATGCCATGCTTTTACAAGATGAAATCATCGAAACTCTGTGAATTCTTTGTCTGTATCACTTGAATCTGTTGCAATGAACACTCGATTTAATACTCACTCAGAAAACAAAACTAGAGGTTCTCAACATCAAAAAGATGAAAAGAAAAATAATGATATGCTGTGTGATTACTGCAATCTTACTGGACACCCACGAGATAAATGGTTTGCTCTCCATGGTTATCCGGAGTGGTATAGACTTCATGGTTAGCCTAAGCCTAAGCCTAGATCTTCAACTAATAAGAAGACTGCATCAAATGTTATTACTACAGATTCACCTCAGTTCACTTATGGTTCCATGATCAAGACCACTAAGAATGTAGCTATAACTGATGAGATGTCTGAAGCTCAATGTCACCAGTTAATTCAGATGTTACAGGCTAAGGTCAAATCTCATGCAACTGTTCCTTGAATAAATACTAGTATCAATCATGCTGCAGGTAATTCAGGTTTTTACACAAACTCTACCATATTTGCTTCACCCGTCATATTTGGTCAACCAGAACACACATGGATTTTAGATTCTGGAGCTACACATCATATTACTCCACATCTGCACATGGTTTCTAATCCAAAACCTGTCAACTCTGAACTTCATTTACCAAATGAAGAAGTGTCACTATTTACTCACATAGGTCAAATTAAATTAGCTACAGATATTCTTCTTCATGATGTGTTAGTAGTACCTACATTTCAGTGTTATCTACTATCTATACCACAACTAACATATCATTATGCTGTTAATATCTTGTTTTCTGCAACTAAATGTGTACTGCATGACCCTACATTGATGATGGAGAAAGAGATTGGTGGCCTATACAAATTGCAAACTCACAAGATTCAGAGTAATTCCTTTTATGCGGCTTCCTCTACTTCAAGCAAAGATTCATCTATTCATTGGCATTGAAGATTAGGTCATCCATCTTACAATGTTTTGAGTCATATTCCCAGTCTGTCTTTGTCTCAATCTCAAATTGTAAAGTCTGATTGTGATGTCTGTCATTTATCCAAGCAAGTCAGGCTACCTTTTCCAGTTAGAGAATCTAGGAGTTCTAGTATATTTAAAATTGTTCAATGTGATGTATGGGGTCCATACAGACATGTTACTTATAACAATTGTAATCAGTTTCTTACAATAGTGGATGATTTCTCTAAATGCACTTGGATATTTTTAATGTCATCCAAAACTCAAATTTTTACTCTGATCAAACACTTCATTGTTTATGTGTCAAATCAGTTTCATAAACAAATTAAAATCTTAAGGTCTGATAATGGCACAGAGTTCACTAACTCTGAGCTTCAAACTCATTTGTTAATCCTTGGTATTCTACAATAATTTACTTGCTCTCACACTCCTCAACAAAATGGCATAGTAGAAAGAAAACATCAGCACTTATTGAATGTGGCCAGATCTTTAAGAATTCAGGCTAATCTACCTATATTTATATGGGGTGATTGTGTGTTAACTGCCACTCACTTAATTAACATGCTACCTTCTCTAGTTACTACATATAAATCATCTTATGAAGTTCTATTTCACAAACCTCCAGATTATTCCTATCTTAGGACATTTGGATGTCTTTGCTATATTTCCAATTTATATACTTCATTTGATAAATTGGCATCTAGAACACTGAAGTGTGTCTTTCTAGGATATCCTTTTAATAAAAAAGGATACAGAGTTATGGATTTACAGTCTAGAAAATGCTATATTTCTAGAGATGTCAAATTTGTTGAAAATCAATTTCCTTTCAGTCAACATAAGTCTAACTCAGACTTGATTTCTCATACCAGTCCTATGTTTCCTATGTCTCCATTCCATGAATTTCATACTGATTCTATTCCTATCATTTCTTAACCATCTCAAGTACCTCCTACCAATATTGCTGAATCAAATACATCACAAAATTCACATAGTTCTTCTACACCTACATCATCTCTTCCTATTGCTGTCACTAAACCTACAAGAATTAAACAAATACCAGCCAAATTTAAAGATTTTACAGGTCTTCCAGTCACCATATCTCCTTCTTCAGCAGGCAATGTCTCAGGTACACAAATAACTTCTTCTTGTCATTATACCATACAGTAAATTCTGTCATATCATATGTTTACTCCTCATTATTCTAAGTTTTTAGCTGCCACTGCTGCTGTTCCTCTACCCTCTACATTTGAACAGGCAGCAACATATGCTAATTAGCTTAATGCTATGAAATTAGAGATTCACGCACTGGAATCTAATCATACATGAGAGTTAGTTCCTAAACCTAAAGATCCGCATATCATTGACTACAAGTGGCTGTTTAAAATCAAATACTTACCTGATGGTAGTATAGAGAGGTATAAAGCCAGATTAGTGGCAAAGGGTTTTACACAAACCTATAGCCTGGATTACTTTGGAACTTTTGCTCATGTTTCCAAAATGACAACGGTGAGACTTCTAGTTGTTGCTGCTTCTCAGAACTGGCCTATCACTCAACTTGATGTCACCAATGCTTTTCTGCATGGTGATCTTAGTGAAGAGTATACATGAGAGTGTACCTCCAGGTTATTTTCAACTTTCTTCTATTCCTGCCATTAATAATATAACAGATCTTGTTGCTTGGGTTTGTAAGTTGATAAAGTCTATATATGGATTAAGGCAGGCTCCAAGGTGTTGGTTTACTAAATTTTACAAGACTTTAAAATAGTATGGATTTGAGCAGTGTCATGCAGATAACAGTCCGTTTACATATCACTTAAAGTCAGATTTTGTTGCAGTTTTGGTCTATGTTGATGATATCTTAATTACTGGCACCAGTAAAGCTCTTATTCAGCATATAATTGCTTTTATGGCCAAAGCTTTAAGGTCAAAGATTTAGGTCCTTTTAAGTACTTCCTTGGTATTGAAGCTGCAAGGTCTGCCTCTGGGATATACCTACATCAACATAAATACACTCAGGTATTTTCAAAGACACTGGATTACTTGCTGTAAAACCATCTAAGGTTCCTATGGAACAAAATCATAATCTGCATTTAAATAAAAGTTCATTTCTTCATGATTCAGATATTTTCACTTATCGAAGATTAGTTGGCAGACTAATATACCTCACTGTGATTAGACCTGATCTCTCATACTTAGTTCAAGTTCTATCTCAGTTCATTGCTCAACCAAGGACTGATCATCTTACAGCTGCCTATAAAGTGGTTAGATATTTAAAATCATCTCCTGGTCAAGGCCTGTTTAGGGCAGTAAATGCAAAGCTTATTTAACTACTTTTTGTGACTTAGATTAGGGAGGCTGTAAAGCAACTAGACAGTCACTTACATGGTATTGTGTTCCTTTTGGTTCAACAGTTATCTCTTGGAAATGCAAGAAACAACACACTGTGTCCAGGTCTTCTGTAGAGGCTGAATACAGATGTATGGCAGATACATGCTGTGAAATAACTTCGCTTCTCAATTTGTTTAAAGCTTACAAGTTGACTCCAATCTCTCTGGCATGTGATAGCAAATCTGCACTATATATTGCTTCAAATCCTTCATGAACGCACGAAACACATTGAAACTGGCTGTCACATTGTTAGGGAAAAATTAAAGCTTGGGATTATAAACACTCGGCATATTAGCTCCAACTCTCAGGCAACTGATCTGTTTACCAAATCCTTGGCTTCTCATCAACTCCTCATCAACTGAGTTATCTGTTGTCTAAGTTAGGAGTTTATAATTTATTTCACCCTCCTAACTTGAGGGGGATGTACAGATATGACATCTTCTCAACAAGAATTAGTAGAAAATGAGGCAATGCAGTAAACAAAAGAACAAAACAGGAGTGAGCATCATTTAAAGAGCAAAATGGCGCCAAATTGAGAGGACAACAACTTGTCATCCAGCTCAGCTACTAAGACACATCAGCAAAAAATGTAACAGAATTCTGTTACATTTTATAGAGATAGAAATGTATATGTAGATCTAGAAGCTTGTAGAACAAGCTGAGACATGACTATATAATCAGAACTGTATCATTCATTTTGATTTAGCTTGAATAAAATACATCTTTTTCTTTTCTGAGCTATGTTGTCTTCTGATAGAACTCCAGTCATGAAAGAGTATTTTGAGTAACCTTATGTACCTGGCATGATTCAGTGATATATCAGCTGATAGTACCTTACTACCAACCCAAATTTTCCCACCTGAAAGTACAACATAAAAATTACCAGAAATTACTCATCTGACTTAGAATACCAGCAAGTAATGGGGGAAATAAAGACATAAATCCCTAACAAAGAGAACAGCAGCTTCTCAGAAATGAACTGCAAATTATGAAATCCTTGGATACAACAGAATCTTTATCTTAGTCCGCTATGAGTTTTACAGTACAAAAACTATTTTTAAAACTTCATCTTGCAAGTGTAAACTTAATAACAAATGATTGTAGTTAAGGAAGCTGCTTTAATGAAGTGTAGAGATACTCAAGTTGCTGAGATTACAAGTTTGTACTTCATTATGTCACCAGAATGCTACACAGATAATGCTTTAGAAGTTGACAAATCTGAAGGGAGAAGGGATTCACATACAAATCTTTAAAACCAAACCTTTGTTGGAATAATCCTAAATTTAATTATTAATTATTTGGGTTATTTATTTAAGTTATGTTTTAAATAAGATTTGTTTTGTTTTATCTGTATCAAGACTAGGTCAGCTGGGAGTTACGCAGTATTAGGAGTATTTGAATAAGTCTGGAGTGATGGAGATAATGTAGGAATGGATCCTATTTACTAGCCCATCACCTTTGTTAGGTAGTTTTTTTATCAGTTCTATATATTTTGTAAGACGTAGCATGAAAAGACCCTGCACGTATTAATGTTTCAATATATAAACAAAATGAGCATTTGCTCACAAAAGCTATCTCATACTTATATATTTATATAGTTTCAGAATTGCTTTCTACACTTGGCATCAGAGCTCACTTGATCTAGGGCTTGTGAGTTGATATTTTATATACATACACCTATATATAAGTATTTATCATATTCAATGGCATCAAACAATTTCTCCATCTCTATTCCATTGTTCAAAGGTGATAACTATCATTCATGGGCCATAAAAATGAAAGCATACATGAAGGCTCTTAGTTTATGGGACGTGATTGAGAGTGACACTGAGGCCACTCCTCTTCCAGGAAATCCAACACCTGCTCAAATCAAGAAACATGAAGAAGAAATGGCACGAAAGCCAAAGGCACTTTCATGTATCCATTCAGCGGTGTCTGAAGAAATTTTCACAACAATTATGGGTTGTGAGTCTCCTAAAGAAGCATGGGAAAGAAATCAAAGAGGAGTTCGAAGGCAACCAACAAACTAAACTTAAGAAAATTCTCAACCCCAAAAGGGAGTTTGAGATGATGGGGATGAAAAGTAACGAAGGTGTCAAAGAATATGGGAGTAGGTTGATGTCTATTGTCAATCAAATCAAATTGCTTGGTGGTGATTTCTCAAGTCAAAGAGTTGTGGACAAACTTTTAGTGACTCTTCCCGAGAGGTAAGAAACTAAAATTTCCTCACTTGAAGATACTAAAGATTTCTCGACATTAACTGTTTCAGAATTGATCAATTCACTTCACGCCGTGGATCAAAGGAGGATGATGAGAAAGGAAGAAAATGGAGGGAAAATTGAGGGACTCCTATTGGCTAAAGCTTCATCCTCAAAAGGCAAAGTTCAATGCAACCATTGTCATAAGATGGGTCATGAAGAAAAGGACTGCTGGCACAAAGGGAAGTCACAATGTTTCCGCTGCAAAAGATATGGGCATCTAGCAAAGAATTGTAGAACCCAAATGGATGAAGAAAACATGATGGTCGAGGGAGAACCTCTCCTTTAGAATTTTGGGTGATTATGTGCACCTTGGAGAGAAGTGCTCCAAAATTGTGTTTTTGATGAGAAGTGCATCAACAAATAAAAAATGTGTTTTTGATGAGAAGTGCATCAATATTGATTGTGGTGAGAAGTGCATCATAACATGGTGGTGAGAAGTGCATCACAAGATGAAGAGAAGTGCTTCATAAATTTAAGATTATGGGGGTGATTGTTGGAATAATCCTAAATTTAATTATTAATTATTTGGGTTATTTATTTAAGTTATGTTTTAAATAAGATTTGTTTTGTTTTATCAGTACCAAGACTAGGTCAGCTGAGAGTTACGCAGTATTAGGAGTATTTGAATAAGTCTGGAGTAAACCAAACCAAACCAAACATACCCAGTATATCCCGCTCAGAGCAGGGTCTGGGGAGGGTAAGATGTACGCAGACCATACCCCCGCTTTTTACGGCAGGGAGGCTGTTTCCATGAAGACCCTCGGCTATGTGCACGACAAATACGGTGTGTGAAAAATACAAATAATACCAATTGATTACGAAAAAGTTTAAAGAAATACCTGAGCCCATGGCATTCTCTACATGGGACCTACCCACCTGCTTGTCATTGAATTACTCCTGACCTGATACCCTGCCGGCCTGAGAGGATAGCTCCCGATGAACCCCCTGCATAATAAACCACAAGCAAACGACAACAGACCAAGAAAACCGATACACACAATCCCAGTCTACCCCGCGTAGAGATAAGACCTGAAAATTGTAAGAACCCTGATTTTTGTAATATTTTTAAGAATATAATATCATATGACATTGGGAATTTGGGACCTTTTGAGTCACCCATGTTGTTTAATGGAATTGATTATCTGAGAAATTTATGTTGTTACATTCACTGTGTAAGAAAAAGGGAAGATTGTTAAGGCAAGAGGCCTACTGCTATTAAGATTTATAAAAACTTGGGATTTGAGAATTATTAAAGTATTAAAATATTTTAAGAGACTATGACAAGGAGTCATGGAGATTTAGGGAATTTACCCAATTAAGTACTTAAGGAATTACAAAGGAAATCTCTACGCGACAAAATATTATTACGAGGAGATTAATTATGATACGATATGAATTAAGGACTAAGTGATAACCATTGGTGGAGGAATAATAATACAAGGAAAGGATATTGCTTGCAATTGTCATGTAACTAGATAGTTAGGAAAAGAAACTAGAAAAGCATAAAGTAGAAGTGAATAGTGACATGTGTGATGGGTGTTGCAACCTAGGGGACAATAGGGCATGGGGAGACAACCTAGACCCCTAGCTTGGCAACATGTGAACCTTATCTAACCCCCACAATAATTCATATCACTCATCTCATTTTATTTCTTTTCAAACAAAACACAAAACAAACTCTCCCCCCCCCCTTGTAGAAGCTCTCGGCCGAGCCATAGAAGAGAGGAGAAGAGAGTTCATCTCTTCATCTTTCCATCATCTTCAAGCTCTAGCAAAAAATCACATAGCCTCCTTGCATCATTATAGAGGTATGGTACTAATTTCAACCCCATCCATCCATTAGATTTTGAGTTATAAATTGTTGAAGGTTGGGTGAATATTAACCAAACTTGTTTATCCTTTAGATCTTGAAGGATTAAGGTCTTTAAAGGCTCATCCAAGTGTTCTTAGTGGTTGTAAAGCTCACCCAAGGTCTTTAGCTACTCAAGAAGGTATAAAACTCCAAACCCCTCTTAGTCATGAAGTGTTTATGATTTTTAATGTTAGATCTAGGAGTATTAATGCCTATCTTGGTTATATGAGTTATGGATGATGAAAATCTTGAGGTTATATGTGGTTGATGTGATTTTAAAGCTTGTGCTTAGAGTATGTGACCCCATGTATGTTATAGAGATGAGACTTGGTGGTTTTGATGGTAGATATGAAGTATAAGTTGAGTTCTTGAAGGTTTGAGTAAGGATGAGTGATGTACAAAAATTCTGGGAGCATGTACTGTCTTGCAGTGGGTTTTTGAACCCCTTAAACTTGTCTCCCGAGGGTCTAATAACCATGGTTAGAAAGGTAATTGAATGTAGTTTCCAGATATATAAGGTTCATGTCCAGGAGATGTGTAGTTTTTGAGATATGGTCTGATTAGTGAGGAGTGGTTCTGGAATCCGGACTGCACTGTATGGTCTGTTTGTGAACTGTCTTTGGACCCCCAAACTTTCTGCAAACATTGTGAAAAATTGAGGTTAGCTAGCCCTTACAGTAAGGAAGGCTGCCCAAAAAGAATCTGATTAAAATTTGAATTTTTCAATTTTATAAAAATGTTGGAGCGAGGTGTGCGCAAGTGAAAAACCACTTAGGGGATTAGTTTAAAGTAGTTTTAAGAATGTTCACTTGAGTTTCGAGTTTGAGGAATAGATTTGAGTCGAACGGGTAACGAAAGTGATAATGTGACGACATGGTTATATGAGAGGGTTAGTGGTCACAAGTGGAGTCGTTAAGTTGGTCTTACGATTTTTAAAACCTTATGATTAAGTAGCGTTGTTAAGGTATTAACGTACAAATATTGATTATGTATAGATTTCCATTCCACTTCGCGAGCCGACCACCCCAACCTCACCAAGGCAAGTTTTCCAACCCTAAGCATTTATTTTCAAGATATTATGTTCCTGATTCTACCTATGCAAGTTTACTTTTCAAAACTTACATATACAAGGACTTTCACTGTTGTGTTCGTAGTTTTCAATCATATCAAATGTTATGTTTATCGAAGTATTGATGAAATTGAGATGTATAAGTACATATATGTTTGCACCCCTTGAACTTAGAATGAAAATGTTTCTTCGGACAACGACTCTAGCAATAGAGGTCGTAGCGGTCCAAATATACTATTGACCGGGGAGCGGTATATTATTGTATCGTGATTAAATTACGAAAACCCGAAAGGTCATTCGGGAAGTATCGTATACTTACGTATTTATTATTTTTACGTTGTTAAAAATACTCAAAAATATCTATCTTGGATTAAAAGCTTATTTTAATTAAATAATTATTTTACTAATTGTTTATATATTAAATCTAAAAATATTATTTATCAATTGTCGTTCATTATCTTAAGGACAAAACTAATCCAAGATACCTTCAGCGTTTTCAAACTTGAACTCTTTCGGACCCAAAACATTTTCAAAAACCCCGGTCAGCATTTGCTTCTTGTACGTTTTTCAAGAATTATTGGACGACTGGGGTCGAACTTCAACTACTCAAGTTTTCTATCAAAATGATTTTGAAAAGAAAAGAAAAAGGGGGCTCTGGCAGGTGTGGGAATCGTTGACGAACGATTCCCGGGATGTGTAAGCGGCCGTGAGCCAGGCGGTCCATCAATTATTATTCCGGCCCAGGTGTTGCCGAAGGATGATTACGGATGTAGTTTTCATCGAGGGTGATTACGGATGTAGTTTTCACCCGAGGATAGTTACGGATGTAGTTTCTATCCTTCTACCGGTAGAGAAGACCCGCGGATTGTTGGACTTGGTTGTGGCGACTGATCATCGTCAATCCTTGTCAGGTTTTTATGTTTTCTTCCAGTCCCATCCTCCACTTTGGAAAAATACTCAAACACTGCTTCTTGGGCCTAAGTGCCAAGTTGCCGATAGTGTGGTTTTTGATAAGAAAAATATTGATATTGTGCAGTATCTAGAACTGCAAGATTTCCTATAAAGATTGGCACGTGTTAGTGCACTCTTGCAATTATTTCAAAGAATGAAATGTTTTTGAATGAGAAACCTTCTAAGCTAATGGAAGGAAAGAGGTTTTGCATCAATGCATTCCCTGTACATTATGTTAACCGTAGAGTGTTTTGCCGAAACTGATATACTCATACGTATATATTTTCAAACTTGAGATATATTGAAATGAGAACCTTATAAAGGATTCATGTGTTATTCTTAAAGCTCCTTAGTGAGTATAAATGTTTTATTCAAACTCGGACATATATATTGTCGAGTTATGTTTTGTAATCTGAGATATATACCCATACAGTTGGGAACGTTTTCAAAATAAACCACTTTATTATTTTTCAAAGTGGTGAACTTGCTGAGCATTATGTAGCTCATTCTTGCTTTATAAAAACTTTTCAGAAAGAGAAGAATTTGGTCGGTTAACTCCGCACCAGCAGAAGAGGAGTAGGAGATTTACCCCGGAGATGATTTAGTTCCTGAAAAATACTACAGAGTAAGTCTGATAGGTTTTCAACTGTAATAGTAAGACTTGTCTTCAAGTGTAGTTGTATAAGTGGAAGTGCGTAAGATTCTGGATTGTACAGATGAATTGTAATATTTAGTGTTACTTTTGATTATCGTTTCTGAGGCTCTAACTTGTATGTGCGTAAGATTGAGGTCTGGATGGATGTATTGTTGAGTTGTAAAGTTAATACAGGTATGATATGGTTGGATGGTGATGTGACGACCTGAATCTCTGACCTCGGATATGGGGGCGTCACAAAAATAGAAGACAATAAAAACGAGAAAAGAGAACGAAAAAGCCTAACTTCTAAGATAAAGCTAACCGAGACAACCCAACTCTGAGGCTCTCTACAACAGAGCCGCTCCCTAAAAGAGAATCCACCACTCTGATATGACGCCTCCAAGAGCCCCTGTCAACTGTCATGGTCTCATTCAAGTTTAGGGCCTTCAGATCCGCCCTAAGCTGTTCTTCCAACGACCTCCTCGGTCTTCCTCTCCTCCTCACCCCAACCACCGAAAGACTCTCGACCCTCCTCACTGGGGCTTCTGCCAGCCTCCTACGGACATGGCCGAACCACCTCAACCTCCCTTCCCTGACTTTCGCCGAAAGAGGCGCCACTTCAAGCTCGCTTCTAAACACTCCGTTCGGGATTCTGTCTAACATCGTGCGCCCACACGACCACCGAAGCATCCTCATTTCGGCCGCTTCCAACTTGCCTTCGAGGGCCTTCTTCACCACCCAACACTCAGAACCGTATAGCAACGCAGGCCGGATTGCCGCTCTATAGAATTTTCCTTTCAACTTTAAAGGAACCTTCTTGTCGCACATCACCCCTGACGCTGCCCTCCACCTTAGCCACCCAGCCTTGATACGATGTTTGACATCGTCATCAACCTCACCTTTCTTCTGGATGATCGAACCTAGATACTTGAACTTATCCGTACTAGGTACGATCTGCTCTTGAATCTTAACCTCCACTCCTTCCTCGATGGCCTCATCACTGAAGTTATACCATAGATACTCGGTTTTAGATCGGCTCATACGTAAGCCTTGGGATTCCAAAGTAGATCGGCCCATCACCTTTGTTAGTTAGTTTTTTATCAGTTATATATATTTTGTAAGACGTAGCATGAAAAGACCCTACACGTATTAATGTTTCAATATATAAACAAAATGAGCATTTGCTCACAAAAGCTGTCTCATACTTATATATTTATATAGTTTCAGAATTGCTTTCTGCAACCTTTGCGCTACTGGACAGCACTGAGCACAACATCTTAATTAGTACATGACTAATCTTAGGACAGGTGGAGCCGTTCATCAGTGATCTCAATATCTCTTCTAGAGTAAGCGATAGCTGTAGAACGTTATTGAAATATGTTGCCCTTATTTGTTTTCAGTTTTCGAGTAGTACTTGGGTGTAATGTTGTCCATGTTTGTGCTCTGTCAAAGTGCAAGTCATCCACTCTCTCAGGTTTATAGTCCTGTCAGTATGATAATTATTAAACAAAAATTGATCGTGAGGTCGACTTCCTATACTTATACAAGGTTTTTTTTAAATTACTCTATTCCCTTAATTGTTTACGATTTATGTTATATGTTTAGTCTTTGTTATTGCGTAGCTCGTTTTAATATTGGATTGGTGATACTTAGGAAAACGGTATATTTAAATAGTACCAATGTAATTCAAATAAAAATATTTTATAAAATTAATTTAAACTAAATGCAACAAAATAGTGTAAACTTAATTAAAACAGTACTTGAACTATAATTCTAGTAACTAGTAAAAGAGCCCAAAGTTAGCTTGGCTCTGGAAAACCATTCACTCTTTCAACAAGACAAATACCTTATCCCCAAGACCAGAGGATAATAAATTATGTGGTTCTGCTAACCTTACAATTTCAAATAGAAAAGAAGAATAGAAGCAAAAGTATGGAAGGCACAAATTACAAGTTACAGAAATAAAGTTGAACATTAAAGGGTGTAAATTGTATTAGCCATGGCAGCAACCTCTTTAAACATGGCTTCAACAATATTCTCTACACTAGGTTGGACACCAGTGAAACAAAGGCTGAGGAACCGAAATTTTTTATCTGTGTCAGGCCAACAAGAAGCTCAAGTGGAGGAAGAAATGGAAGCGGAAAAAGTTGTTAAGCCAATGACCAAACCAAGACCAGTTGAACCTCAAATAAATGTGGAGAGCAAGAACATGAGTAGGGAATATGGAGGGCAGTGGCTCAGTAGTGTCACCCGACACGTCCGAATCTATGCAGCGTATATTGATCCTGAAACATGGGCATTTGATCAAACTCAGATGGACAAACTTACGTTGCTGTTAGATCCAACAGATGAGTTTGTGTGGACAGAAGACACTTGTTACAAGGTTTACTCAAAGTTTCAAGAGCTGGTTGATCACTATGAGGTAATATTTATTATCTTAAATCTTTTCCTAATGACTTCATATATTCCATCTACTCTACATTCTAGAGTTTTACGTAGTTTTGCCTTTGAAATAATTGAGTTGTCAGAATTTGTTGGATGGCCTATTTAGACATACTACTTTTCCTTCCCAACTCGTCGTCCGGTGCACTAAAAAATCTATTGCATTGATACATGTGCAATGTAGCAAAACAAAAATCTAGGAGTTGTCGATAATAATATGTTTCAGTCGCTTGAAAGGCGAGGTTCTTATGTTATCAAAATTAAAGACATGTCATATCATTCTTTCAAAAGGGCAATTTCAGTTGAAAAAGAAAATAATGCAAAGAAGGCACTCACAAAAGGAGTGAATATATCCAATCTGTAATGTTTACAAGAATACACGAATTTCAGATTTACAAAAAAAGTTCAGAAACTGAGAGCTACCTTACAAGATCCCTGTCTAGTGCAACATTTTATGTTGTCAGTGGAGAAACTAACTTGGTATGTGGAATCAGGGAGCACCATTGACGGAATACACACTTCGTTTGATCGGCTCCGATTTAGAGCACTACATACGAAAGCTGCTTTACGATGGCGAAATACAATACAACATGAATGCAAGGGTTCTCAACTTCAGCATGGGCAAACCTCGAGTCGGTTTTAACTACAAGGGTGATGAACAAGTATAAGATGTAAAATAGCATGTTCTGACTAATTATGGAACTCTGTATGTACAGAAACCTTAAAGAAGGAATAGGAGTCTCATTTTTACAGCATATATGCTGTTCTAAGGTTAAAAATTTCATTGTGAATTGCATGTGAGAAGTGGAATCATACACAAAATAAGTTGTACAGAAAGATTTATGATATCTTTTCAAACAAAGACTTTGTTGTGGGTAAGAGATGGGAGGGCCCCTTTAGCTTATCTAGCTTGAAGTACAATTTTTCCAACTTATAAATACTACTCATTAGACATCGTAAATAGTAGGGGAGAGCATGGATCGGATTTATGTTAAAACCAAAATCGAAACCGAAATTCTTCGGGTTTTAAAATCTAAAACCAAAATCGAAACCACAACTGAAATCGGCGGTTCGGTTTTGAATTCAAAATTGTCGAATCGGATGCAATCGGTTCGGTTTCGGTTTTAAACCCGTCTCAAATAAAAATAATAAAATGAATATGATTACAAGAATTTTTTTTTCCGAAATAGCATACAAAGTTTTTATAATAAATTGCGAAAGTCTAACATAATTCTTGAATAATGAAAATTCAACATAATCTTCGAATATAATTTGGTAGGAGCAGCAGAGCATGGCCAGAACAACAACGATGAACATTGAATAGATAGCAGAGCATAGCCAGAAGGTCCAGAACAGCAGAGCCTTTTAATCTGTGCAATAAATTAAGAACTAAGTTAAGTAGTTTACAACTTTACATCACAAATATATGAAGTCTGGACATCACATTGATACTTAACAACAACGAAAATGAGGCGGGGGGAGCAGTGCTTGAATGAACTAATTATAATGTTGCATTTTACAAGAACTAATGATTTAAATAATTACAAGTTGACCTTTTTCATTGCTTCCAGTATTACTTGGGACTGATTCCAATAAAATTAACATATGGATAATGGACCTGTCAATGTAACTAACAATATGTAAGCCACATGAATTAAACAAGGGGTAATCACAAGGGTCAGTAGCTCCTTTAAAGGACAAATGAAGCAGGTTGGGAATTAAACAAAAAAAAACCAAGCATAAGAAATAGATTTAGTCAGAAGTGAGAGCCAATATCTCTAAAACATATTCTGGATTGGCACACGGTCCCTGGCAAACATTTGCCAGGGAACTGTTACACAACATATGGTTCCTACACCGTTGGATCAACGATCCAACGGTCCTGATTTAAAAAAAAATTACACCGTACCGCAGAAACTTTCCGCGGTACGGGGTAATTACAAAAATGCCCCCCTATTTTCACATAAAAAATCTACTGTTCATCGTACCGCAGAAACTTTCTGCGGTACGTGAACAGTGAGGGCATTTTTGTAATTACTCCGTACCGCGGAAAGTTTCTGCGGTACGGTATAATTTTTTTTTTAAATCAGGACCGTTGGATCAACGATCCAACGGTCCTGGAGCCATATGTTGGGAAACAGTTCCCTAGCAAATGTTTGCTAGGGAACGGACCCCCCTTCTGGATATTCTGCAATTCTTTAAAATCAAATCACAGATGTAAACAAATCAAATTATAAAGATCACAAACTAGGATCATAAATGTTTAAAAGAACCAGAAACAAAAGATTTAAACAGTTGAAGTTAATTATTTATTAATTTGTTCACACATTTTGACCTTCACTTTCCATGTCGAATTCTGTTATCTGGCTTATTTCGGAGAATGACTCTGAACAACACCTCCAGGCCAAAAAATAAATAAATGAAGCAGATAAAAAAACCTTACTAATCATCAGTATTTGAATACAACATCCGATATTATAGTCATATTGATCAGTGTATATCATATCTTTCTCTAAATATAACATGTTACTTTATAGTTACCAAATTGGTACTATACTACTATGTGCTTCTAGCCCTGACAAGCTCACTTATGGGACACTTGGGTTTAAATTTTATGCATATTTATTATACTTACATGTTTCTTTATATGGTTTTTCTTGTACAAATTAAGAGAACTCACATTTTTCTTGTCCATTGACAGCAAGCAAACACATCAGATATGTTGGACTTGGCATTAGGGTTATTTCAGTTTAATGTATCCAAACATTTATCCTTCTGCTCACTCCACATCATGCCATTGAAATAATTTTAATTAATCATTCAACAAACATTTACCAAACATTTAAAAATTAATTTTAATTAATCATTCAACAAACATTTACTTTGATTTTGAAATGTTTATGAACAAAATTTATAAATTTTAAGATCGTTATTATGGAATTATTTATGATCGGTTATCATGTACGAGTTAACTGGAAATTTGATTGCTATTCCTCTGTTTTTCCCACTAGAAAATTTAATTACTATATCATTTAGAGGATATAACTTACAAATTAGAGAAATGAATAAATTATTTAACATTTAAACTCATTTATAAAAGGGTGTTAGTGTTGGCCCCATATACCCATTTTACATGAAAAGAAAACCAGAATAATGATTAGCGGGTTGGGTGGCCCAAATTGTCCACTCGATACGGCACTGGTAATAGCGTATTAGGAGATCCGTTAATGACAGAAGCGTGTGTTGTTGAACACGTAAATGACAGAATTGTATCAAACTCAACACGTCAACAGAAGAATCGTATACAACAAATACGACAGTATGTATGACATATCTTATAAGCATGTCATCGGCAGCCACTACTGATAATATCATACAAATCTGAATTCTTTCTTTCATAACCATGTATATGTAATTCTAGTAGCACAAATATATAACTGCCAAGTAAATGAGACTGTCTCAAATGATAAAGAGACTGTCTCTTTAGTGATAAAAATGGTCCCAATTATTTAACAGAATAAATTAGCAGCAGGAAAGTAAATGACATAATGTAAAACAAGAACACCAGGAATTTTCACTTGGTTCGGCCCCTACCCAATCTATGGCCTACATCCTAGTCCCTATGCCAACTAGCACAGAGATTCTATTATTAAAACAATAATATAAAGCTTACAGTTTTTCCCCAATTACAAAGTTAAAGCCTCTTGGAAGAACCCTTCCCTTGACACAACTTGTCACCTAGCAAACCTGCTACCTAGCCCACTGGCTACCTTGGCTTATGATTTGTAATCCTATCTAATTGCCACAACCCGACACAAGTATGTGTAGAATGAATAAAAGTTTACAACTCAATGAAATGAAACTTCTGAACGCAGTGTATGAGCTTGAATGTCTTTGTAAAGAAGTTGTATTGCAGATGTGTGTTGAGTTGATATTCTTCTTGCTAAATGATCGACTTTATATAGCACTAGAAGATGTAGCCGTTAAAGTTTTAATTTCCTGAAATTATAGCTATTGAAACATAAACCAATCAGATGTAAATCAGTGATTAGATAGCAATCAATCAGGATATATACAACGGCTCCATTAGATTAAGTTTAGGGATTTGAATGGAAATCAAATCACACAATATTCCTGAAATATATCCTTAGATATATATAACCTGCAATTAGATAGATATAGCATCCGAGGAATATGGAAACTAACAGATTATACACAAGTTAAATGATAAGCACACAGAATCAAATCTCCAGGATTTAATTCGAACACAATTCAAAACATCATCCTAAAAACCTGGGAATAACAATCTCCCCCTTTTTTATGATGATGAATACTTTGAATTACCATCTAGATTTTTCTGACTCCCCCTGTCAAAAATACTTATAGAGACAATATAAACTAATAGTCTGAGAATTAAGCAAGGACATATATGAGCTGATAACTATAAGCAAACACCAAAATAACCATCAAACACCCAAAGTAAACATTTAAGCATGAAATATCCAAGATTTGAGAATAAATATTCGAGGGCACAAAAAAAATCAAATATTCAAATTCAAAATACACTTCTTCCCCTTTCATCAACATAAAAAACGAAATTAATCATCGTCTGGAATGTCCACTGTAGCTTTGCCTTTACCCTTTGCTTTGAACCTAGGAGAGTCCCCATAAGAAGAGAAGTTCTGTTCAAAGAAGTCAGTTGAGGGAGCTTTGCCATCATGAGCAGTCATCCACTGAAATAGTTTGTCCATGTACTCTTCCTTTGTAAGACCAAAAGCTGCAGGAGGTGGAATGGCTGGAAGAGGAAGCGGCGCAGTGATTTCTTCAAGAGTGCAATCTCCAATCCAATCTGTCTTTTTATGCCATGGAATGATGCATTTTTTATGAACTAACGTGAGCTGTTTAGACAGAAACTTAGTCTCAGAACCCAACTTGAAGAAAAGCTTAACAAACTCTTTTTCCCATGCTTTGGCAGTGAGGGTCATTCCTTCCTGAAGAGAGACAAATTCAAAATCCATTCTTCGAATGATACTTCGATCATGAGCTTTTAATACATCCAACTTGGAATGCATTAACTCCATAGATTTGGACATAGAAGCAAGGAAAGTTTCAATAGAAGTCAGTTTGGTTTGAAAAGATTCGATTGCTTTAGTGTTGGCTCCAACTTGAGCAGAAAGATCATCAAACAGAGCAGTCAAATGAACATTATCAAAGGACGGTTGAGCAGTAGGAGACTCAGGCAAGGAGGTGTTTGATAATGAATGGGAAGACTCAAAGACAAGCTGATTGGACTCATTAACCGAGAGATGGTTAAGAGATAAAGTACGAGAATCAAAAGTGTCTAACAAATGGTCCACTTCATCAGTGACATCAATCACTTTGAAATATTCAAAAACTTTTGTTAAGAAACTAGGATAGGGCAAATGCATAAAATCATGGGAAGCACAATGAATCATATTACGAATTACGAGGGAGGCCACATTAAAAGGAATTTGCTTAACAAATAGAGATAACAAAATTGAATCCTGCTAGTTTACCCTATCACGACCACTTTTGCGCGGTAAAAGATTTGTATGAAAGAACTTGAATAGCAAAAGACAAGTAGGATTGAGAGATGATACCGAGGGTTTGGAGTCAGCCGAAATCAAAGTATTACCGAGAATGGTTCGAAGTTGCTCTTCATAAGGAAGGTCTTCCAACTCTGAGAATGGTTGATGAGATGTGAAGGGGCACGGACCGGTAGCAGCCACACCGAGAATATATCCAATCCAATTAGAAGTAAGCACAATAGGAATACCCTTTACCTTTGAATACACCATTTCGTTATGAGCCATGGACAGATTTGAGTAGAATTCATGAACTAGAGATGGGTAATGCATAGTCGAAAGAGAAAGAAGTGATGCACAATGGAGAGTCTCAAACATCTCGACTATACCGATGCGCTGAAGTAATTCCATATCCACCATTCTTTCCTTAAGAATCGATTTGGCCTTGGCTTTCGAAGATCCCTCTGTAGTCAAAAATTCTGCTTTCAGACTCGGTTCTAGAATGGATGATTCCGAATTAGAATGATGTTCCTCAGAAACCGCCTTTTGACGTTTAGTAGACTCTGGTTTCGTGGGTAGCTTACCGGAACGTGTGGATACTGAGCGAGTCTTGCGTTTAGCCATGAGTATGAGAGAAAGAAGAGGGGAAGATGGATAGAAAAAAGAAGAAAGATAATAGAAGAAGAAGGAGAGAAGAAAGGAAGAGATAGAGGCGTGTATAGAAAGATGTGCCCGAGTAAAATAAACAAATATGGTGATAGAGTGTATATTTATATATATTTTATATGATTATATTCCTCATATTTATTATATTTTGCATTTAATTGGATTTTTATTTAATAGATTTTAATTTTTTATGTAGGAAGCAAGGAAATTCTAAACTTGGAAGAATTTGAGAATAAAGAGCTTAATTGGAGATTTATTAGAAGGAAATTCGGATTTATCGGGCAGCACGCGCGCAATTCAATATTTTGGTCATATCTCGAGTTCTAGAAGTCAGAATTGGGCGATTCAACAGCCCACGCGAAGATAATTAAATTATCTATCATTCTAAGATGGTCCAGATGTCATATTACAACTGGAGTGGCCCAGAACTACAGGAGAAAAGTCAACCACGAATTTTCCTTGAAAATCTATTCAGTTTAGGAAACGTACTTGTAATTTCCTCAAGAATTAAAATATTTTTTTTTATTAGAGACATATATAATATCAGAGATGATTATTATTAGTGGGGATAGATAGTTACGTATACATACATACGTACATATAGACATATACAGAGAGAGATTGGAGATAGCTTTTCACTTTTCTTTGAAGATTGAAGGTTTTTCTCTATTCTTTATAATATTATGTGTTCATATTATATCTCTTGTTTTATTAGTTTAATTATGTATGAGTAGATAATTAATCTAGGGTTAAGTAGAACCCTAGTTATGGTTGATGTGTGAATTTTCCAATTCCCCCTGGTTATATATATTTTATATGATTATATTCCTCATATTTATTATATTTTGCATTTAATTGAATTTTTATTTAATAGATTTTAATGTTTTATTGTAGGAAGCAAGGAAATTCTAAACTTGGAAGGATTTGAGAATAAAGAGCTTAATTAGAGATTTATTAGAAGGAAATTCGGATTTATCGGGCAGCACGCGCACAATTCACTATTTTGGTCATATCTCGAGTTTTAGAAGTCAGAATTGGGCGATTCAACAGCCCACACGAAGATAATTAAATTATCTATCATTCTAAGATGGTCCAGATGTCATATTACAACTGGAGCGGCCCAGAACTACAGGAGAAAAGTCAACCACGAATTTTCCTTGAAAATCTATTCAGTTTAGGAAACGTACTTGTAATTTCCTCAAGAATTAAAATATATATTTTTTTTAGAGACATATATAATATCAGAGATGATTATTATTAGTGGGGATAGATAGTTACGTATACATACATACGTATGTATAGACATATACAGAGAGAGATTGGAGATAGCTTTTCACTTTTCTTTGAAGATTGAAGGTTTTTCTCTATTCTTTATAATATTATGTGTTCATATTATATCTCTTGTTTTATTAGTTTAATTATGTATGAGTAGATAATTAATCTAGGGTTAAGTAGAACCCTAGTTATGATTGATGTGTGATTTTCCCAATTCCCCCAATTTGATTGTTTAATTGCTCTTGCTTATTGAGTTGTTTTAATTAGCAATTACAAATCAGACGTGATTATGTTTATTGTTTGAACCATTGTCTATTTATCAACGAGAGTTGGATTTAGATGGTTGTGATTTATCCAATGAGGACATGAACTTCTCCATGAGAATAGGTAGAACGGATTGTTAGGAAGTTAGGGTGCTGTGATTAATGTCTCTAAATTGCATGATACCATGAGAATAGGCTTGATTGTATTTTAGAGAAGCCATTAATACTGGAGAGAGGTTATTGGTAATTTATAGGGCGCACCTTTCCTGTTGAGTATTATACGATTGATTGGGGAGGGAATTCACGATTGCATTAATTCATGCTAGTGGGGATACTTAGTTCTAGAAGTTTTAGTTAATTGATTAATTGCATTAGTATAAAATTAGTTTAATAATCTTTGATATTTTATTGTGTTACTTGCTTGGCTGAATTGAAATCGAGAACAACTGGTGATTGACACCTTTGTCTCTGTGGGATCGACTCTGACTTACCCTACTACATAGTTAGAAGGATTTGTTAGATATTATTATTTGATAGGCACGCGACAGCCTTGTCAAATTTTTGGCACCGCTGCCGGGGACAAAGCAGTGTTAAATTAGTTAATTTTTGAGTTAGTTTGGCCAAGTTGTTTAGTTGTGTTGCTTCGGCTATTATTCTTGTTCTGTTTGATCTTTGCTTGTGGTTTTTCTTGTTTCTTGTAAAATTGATTTTCAGATTCCTATAACAAGAAATTAAGCGAGTAAAGAGAGGAGCAAGAAGAAAGCATGGAGGCATTGGTTGAGACTATGCGGGCATTTTCTCAAAAGATCGATGATATTGAGTCAAGAAATTCTTCTTTGTTTGCCACTTGTGATGTTTGCGGTATACAGGGACATACTCAAAATAATTGCCAATTTAATATCCCTTACTACCCAAATCAAACACAATTTTGGGATGGTAATTTTTATTACAATACCCATGACCACCCTCACCAGCCACCACAATATAATCCTTATGCTGATACTTACACTTCTGGTTGGGAAGATTACACTAATTTTTCCTACCAAGACAATCCACCCCAGCCACCACAGAAATCCAACTTGGAAAATCTTTTGGAAGGAGTTGTTGCACAGCTGAGCAAGAATGAAGAGGTTAAGACAAGTCTTAATGAGTTGAAAACTCAAGGTAAGTTGATTGAAAACTCAATTGCTCAACTAGCTCAAGAGGTAACTGAATTCTTTGAGATGCGCACTCAAACGGAGGAAATACCAATGAGTAAATTTGATGATGCATCTTTGTGGAGTGGTAAGGAGTTTAAAGAGTCGCAAAACGAGGTTAGTAACAGTAAGTTAATTTTTGATGATTTTGATGATGAAGATGGTTATTTTGATAGTCTTGCTCTTATTGACCCATATGCTTCTCAAGAAATTAACTCGTGTGAAAACTCTTTTGATAGTAATGAGATTGATTTCTTAGATGACTCTTTTTGCATGCTATTTGATGAGGATGATAGTATGGTTGTGGTAGATATAAATTTGAATAAGGATATTGTGATTCCAATTGTGGTAGATGAGATAGAACCGAATTTGGATAAACTTGACTTGAATGATGTTAAAATTGAAAATATGTGTATGCCTTTTGTTGACCCAATTTGGGAGGAATTTGTGAAAAGTAACTATAGCCACGTTGGAGATGATTTTTCTAAATACTTTCACATGCCGGAAATTCTTGAGCATCACATGAGTCTCACATGTCAATTTATATATCTTCTTGGTAATTTAATTGGTACTCACATTACTAGATTAATTCGAATTAGGAGATATGTACATTTGTTTGCTTTTTCACCTAATTGAAGTTCTAGTTATTGATAAGAAGGTCGAGCTAGTGACCTTAAAAAAAGCGCTTCTTGGGAGGCAACCCAAGCTTATTGTAAGTTATTATTATTATTATTATTATTATTATTATTATTATTATTATTATTATTATTATTATTATTATTATTATTATAGGTAGATAATTTTTATTTCATTTTTTTTTACTCCCACAAGGTGCCTTGATGAATTGCTTGAAGTGTTTCAGGATATAATTTTTTCGAATTTTGCAAAATCTCGGAAAAGGAAAAAAAATAAATTGAAAGCCACGGTTTTGTGACTTCAGCGCAGGAATACTGGCAGTTCAATTTTTTATACTGGCATTTTCAGTCCCTGCTAGGACCAGATATTCAATACCGGGGTATAAAGTTATCTATCCCACGGTTTTCATTCTCTGCATATTGACTGATTTTCAACCACCTGCGCGCGTGCTCTGCGCGAACATCAACGCTTCACTTCGGGCGTGCGTCCAGTCCAGGCCTGTTTCATTGTCCAGGCAGCCATCCAAGCCCGCACTATAGGCCCAGTTGAAAGTCCATGTTGCCATTGGGATTTGAACTCCTAACCATGGGAAGCCTAGCATGTGGTTTTCAAGTGCAACACTACAACCAACTGAGCTACTTGTTTGTTGTGTTAGATTTTCAAAGACTTTTATATAAAGAGAACCTGGAGCAAAAATCTTAATTCAAAGGAGCCAACAAGTTCAATCCACTTCAATTATTTTTTGAGGACACTTCATGGCTACTAGGGGAGTATTTCTAACCTTTATTTGTATAATTTTTTTTGTATTATTCTTTTTGTATTTTTTTTAGAATAGTTAGATTTTTTTTTCTTTTTTAAATTATTCATTGAGGACAATGAACCATTTAAGTGTGGGGATACGTTCTTAATGTACAAAAAATCCAAAAAAAAAATATATATACGATAAAAATTCAAAACAAAAAAAAAATAGAAAAGTTTTTGTATATAATTGCCTGGTCTCAACAGCATGTTAGTGAGGATAAGTGCACATTTTGTAGACTAATTTTGCATGATTAATTCTGAGTGTTGTATCATAGAATAAAAATCATTTGTTGCTTGATAATTCCTTGTGTGTGCTTTCGAAAATTTAAAAACGTGAGATTCTTCTTAGTCAAATTTAGTGAGTCGAGCATGCTTTCACCTTGTGAGATTTTGAGCCTGATTAATGATTGATACATTTTATATCAATCGAATTTCTTTGTTGTGTGTTGTTCGTCAATTAGCATTGCTCTAGAACTTGTTTTGATACCTTGTTGAGACTACATGTTGTGTGTGTGCATGAAAATGATAAAGGTACTAGGATTAACCTCATTGACCTAAACACTATCCTTATGAGTTATATCCTTAGTAAGCCCCCTTGAGCTTATATCTGTTTCTTTCAATTATCACCACTCTATAATTTTTTAGCCTACTTATTTATTCTTATCTTGATTTACTAGTAGAGCATTGTGATTCAACTTAAGGGTGGGTGAATGTTCAAGTGTGGGGATTTCTTTGTTAAGGTTTGATATTTTGGTGGGAATTATATAATGTGGTTGCTTGATCTTCAAAAAAAAAAAAAGAAAGAAAAAAAAATAAAATTTGAAGAAGATCGAATGAGAGTTATTGTTCATTGCTTATTGCAATGTGAAAGTGGGGAAGTACATAATGATGTGCTTATGAGTTTAATGCTTGTGAAAGTTTAATTATCTTTTACATGATCTACTATTCATGTTGAGTGCTACAATTAAAAGTGAACATTATGCTCTATTAGTTTATCAAGCTTAGCCACTTGTGAGCCTATTTCTTTGATATCCCACCCCATACCTAAGCCTCATTACAACCTTTAATGAAGACCTTTTGATTTGTGTATGCACATATACGAAGTAGTGGAGATTTGGTGGACAACCAAGCATATGGTAGCACATGTCTATTTTGATTGAACTTGAGTGAAACGTTAACACCTATACACTTGTGTGAATTGAGAGCAATGTGAGATTTTCTATCCACGGCATGCTTACTTATTGAAGAAGACTTTGATGTTTATTTCATGATATTTTTGTCTGTCAAGACAACATGTGCATACTTGGATTGTTTTGTGCAAGTGGTGTACTTTCAGATCTTCTCAGATTGTTGTGTGATTGAGGTTTGCATATGTGGAGTACTATGAATTGTTGCATGTTTAAGACTTGGTGATTGAAAATATTTGATTTTGTGGGTATATCTTCTATAAACCCTCACGAGACAAAACTCGTCCTACTAGGGCTGCCTAGGGGTTTAACGGCTTGTTGCATATGCTCAATGCAATCGTGTCATCTACGAAAGTGATGTTAGTTAGAATAATTTTTATTTCTTTATTTGCCCGAGGACGTGCAAATGCTAAGTGTGGAGATGTTTGATAGAGTGTATATTTATATATATTTTATATGATTATATTCCTCATATTTATTATATTTTGCATTTAATTGGATTTTTATTTAATAGATTTTAATGTTTTATTGTAGGAAGCAAGGAAATTCTAAACTTGGAAGGATTTGAGAATAAAGAGCTTAATTGGAGATTTATTAGAGGGAAATTCGGATTTATCGGGCAGCACGCGCGCAATTCACTATTTTGGTCATATCTCGAGTTCTAGAAGTCAGAATTAGGCGATTCAACAGCCCACGCGAAGATAATTAAATTATCTATCATTCTAAGATGGTCCAGATGTCATATTACAACTGGAGCGGCCCAGAACTACAGGAGAAAAGTCAACCACGAATTTTCCTTGAAAATCTATTCAGTTTAGGAAACGTACTTGTAATTTCCTCAAGAATTAAAATATTTTTTTTATTAGAGACATATATAATATCAGAGATGATTATTATTAGTGGGGATAGATAGTTACGTATACATACATACGTACGTATAGACATATACAGAGAGAGATTGGAGATAGCTTTTCACTTTTCTTTGAAGATTGAAGGTTTTTCTCTATTCTTTATAATATTATGTGTTCATATTATATCTCTTGTTTTATTAGTTTAATTATGTATTAGTAGATAATTAATCTAGGGTTAACTAGAACCCTAGTTATGATTGATGTGTGATTTTCCCAATTCCCCCAATTTGATTGTTTAATTGCTCTTGCTTATTGAGTTGTTTTAATTAGCAATTACAAATCAGACGTGATTATGTTTATTGTTTGAACCATTGTCTATTTATCAACGAGAGTTGGATTTAGATGGTTGTTGTTAGATATTGATTCAAGAGATGATCAGGATCTGGGCATTACTGATCAGATACTGATGCTGACGTCATCAGGAATACAACGTCAGTATTGGATTATCAGGATTAGAAGCTGGTCAGTATTTGATGAAGATTCTCGTCGACCAGAGATCAAGGAAGATTGATATGTCGGTTCCTAATTTATAGGAAGGCAGCTATTATACAAGATATGCATTCAGAGTAATATGTAATTGATTTAGAATATCTTGTAATTGATAGTGCAACTGTGTACACTATATAAACACAGTTTAGGTTTTACATTTTGTAATCGCTTACACGAGTTATCTTGTAACCTAGCAGCTCTTATGAACATAAGAATTTCTTAAGAGAGTTTTGTAATAGTTTTATATCAGAGTTAATAAAGCTGTTATTGATTCATACTTGTGTTATTTGTTTTAAGTCGAAAATCTTATACAATTGTATTCAACCCCCTTCTACAATTGTTATTTACTGGGCAACAATTGGTATCTAAGCTAAACTGATTAATTTAAATCAGAAACGATCTTAAGATGTCGACAAGCAAGTATGAAAGCATTAAAATTCCAATTCTCAAGAAGACTGAGTATCCAACCTGGAAAGTGAAAATGTTGATGTATCTGGAAGCAACTGATCCTGACTATCTTGACAGGATCAATGATGGACCATTTCTTCCAACAAAACTAGTTGCAAGAACAGAGACTGTTGCTGAACACTATGTCATTAAGGCAAAGAGTGAATGGACGACAGAAGAAAAGGTTCAAGTACTCAAAGATGCAAATGTAAAGAATATTTTGCATAACAGTCTTGATAATGTCATGTCTAACAGGGTAATAGCATGCAAGACTGCAAAAGAAATTTGGGATACTTTGGAAACTCAATGTCAAGGTACTGAATCTATCAAAAGAAACAGAAGGGCTCTGTTGATTCAGGAGTATGAGCAATTCGATGCTAAATCTGATGAAAGCCTTATTGATATGTATGATAGATTCTTGACTTTACTGAACAATCTATCACTGGTTGGCAAAGAGTATGATCCAGAGGATTCGAATACCAAGTTTCTCAGAGCTTTAACTGAAGAGTGGGATACTCAAGCTTCAATCATAAGGCATCAATATGATTTGAAGATGTTGTCTCTTGATGAAGTCTATGGGATGCTAAGAACTCATGATCTTGAGGTTCAATAGAGAAAGAACAAGAAAAATGTCAAAGCAAAATCTGTTGCTTTGAATGTTGAATCAAAATCAAAGGGAAAAGCTGAGGAGGTTTATAACCAAAAGAGTAGAGTGGAAGAGTCAATTCCTGATGACTCATCATCAGATACTGATACTGAGTCTGATCCTGATACTGATGATGACTCTACTGATTCTGATATGATGGAAATGGTTGCTATGATAGTCAAGGGCTTCAAAAAGATGAAGTTCAGAAAGGCTAGGAAGCAAGGGAAATTCCAGAAGAAAACCTTCAATGCTGACAAAGACAGGTACAAGAAGAAAGAAGGAGAAAGCAGCAAGTTTGACAAGTCAAAAATCAGATGCTATAACTGTGATGGAATGGGTCATTTTGCAACTGAGTGCAAGAAGACCAAAACCAAAGCTCTCATTTCTTCAAGCAAGGATTGGATGGACTCATCATCTGACTCTGAAGAGGAAAAAGTGAATTATGCTTTGATGGCTAAAACTGATGAGACTTCTGCTGGTGAAACCAAGGTATCTGAAGTTTTATTTGATTTTGATACTAATAATGTTTCTGAGCTAAGATCTTTCTTAAAATCTCTGCATATTAGTTTTAGGAGTCAATCTCTTGAAAATACAAGAATAAAATCTGAAATGGCAGAGGTTGTTAAGAGAAATGATCATCTAGAAGCTGAGTTAATTTTCTTGCATGAAGTTCAAGCAGAATGTGATAATGCTAAACACATGAAACTTGAAACGGAGTTTAAATGTAATGAACTTGAGAGGCAACTTAAAGATGCTAATGAAAAACTCAGAATCTGGACACATTCTGGTACAAAAACTCATGAAATTATTTCTGATAAAAACTGGAAAGAGTGTCTAGGGTATAAGCCAGAAAATGAGAAAAAGGACAAAGGAAAGGTTGTTTCATCTAACCCTGGAAGAGTTATAGTTGATGACTCAACAAATCCAAAAACCTACAGATATGTTACAGACAGTACTAAAACCAAATTAAAACCAGTTAATTATGTGTATCCAGAAATTTCCAAATCTACTTCAGAAGAGGGATCTACTTCTACACATCATTCTGAGTCTAGAACTGTCAAAAACAAGAATGTAGGTCTTTTGTCCAAGAAGCAATTAAGGGACAGAATCTGTGAGGTAACAGATAGGAAGAGAGTTCCAACTGTCAAAAGGAACAGGAATGGTAAAGTTGGAATAAACAAGGAAAATAATTATAAGTATATTCCAAATGCACCAAGAAAAGCATGTTTTAACTGTGGTAATTCTAATCATCTTGCTATTGATTGCAGGAGGAGTAAAAAGAAGCCAACTGTAGTTCCTAAGTCTGACATTAGGAATAAATCAGTATTCTATAAACCACAGAATCCTTGTTTCCATTGTGGCAGTAAATGGCATTCTATTTATACATGTGAAGAATACCATAATTTGTACTATAATTATTATGAGCCTTTGCCTAAGTTCAATAAAAGTGCAAATTTTGGAAAAACAAAGAACTTGAATACTAATCATGCATCTGTCAAGATAAAGACTGATTCTGATGAAGTTAATTCTGATGAAAATGTCTTTACAAGAAAATCTTCTACTGATAAAGATGTTAAATTGCATGAAAAGAGAACCCAACAAGTGTGGGTTCTTAAAAATTCTAACTGAGTTCTTTGTGATTCTGATTGCAGGGTAAAAAGAAAAATGTGTTAGTCATGGATAGTGGATGTTCTGTGCACATGACTGGAGACAAAACCTTGCTATCAGAATTTGAGGAAAAGGCTGGCCCAACTGTGTCTTATGGAGATGGCAACATTGGACAAACTTTGGGATATGGCAGCATTGTAATTGGAAATGTCATCATTGAGAAAGTAGCTCTGGTGAAAGGACTAAAGCACAATCTTTTGAGTGTTAGTCAGATCACAGACAGAGGTTATCGTGTCAACTTTAATGATACTCATTTTGAAGTTATTAGCAAATCTTCAGGAAAGATTGCATTAACAGGTCAAAGACATGGTAACATTTATGAAGCCAACATTCACACTAATACTGAAAATCCAACTACATG
This sequence comes from Kitagawia praeruptora, assembly GCA_037693485.1. Taxonomy (NCBI): domain Eukaryota; kingdom Viridiplantae; phylum Streptophyta; class Magnoliopsida; order Apiales; family Apiaceae; genus Kitagawia; species Kitagawia praeruptora. The sequence goes on from CM075350.1 coordinate 77,475,638, forward strand.
CCTCATCAGTAAAGCATCTGTAGATGAAAGTTGGAACTGGCATAAGAAGCTTTCTCATCTCAACTTCAACAATATAAATGAGTTGGTTAAGAAAGACTTGGTGAGAGGATTACCAAAGGCTCTATATACTCCTGATGGACTCTGTGATGCTTGTTAGAAGGCTAAACAGAGAAGGACATCATTCAAGAGCAAATCTGAATCCTCAATTGATGAACCATATCACATGCTACACCTCGACTTGTTTGGACCAGTGAATATTATGTCCATCAGTAAGAAAAGGTATACTCTAGTCATTGTTGATGAATATACTAGATTTACCTGGGTTTATTTTCTTCACAGAAAAGATGAAACTGCTGAAATACTGCTGGACCATGTTAGACTTATTGAAACTGGCACGGAATACAAAGTCAAGATTCTGAGAAGTGATAATGGGACTGAATTCAAGAATTTAGCAATGGAAGAGTTCTGCAAATACAAAGGAATAGTTCAAAAATTCTCTGCTCCTGGCACTCCTCAGCAAAATGGAGTAGTTGAAAGAAAGAACAGAACTCTTATCGAAGCTGGCAGAACTATGTTGGAATAAGCTAAACTACCTACATATTTCTGGGCAGAAGCAGTCAACACAGCTTGTTACACTCAAAATATTACACTAATCAACAGACATGGTGTAACTCCTTATCAGATGATTAAGGAAAAGAAGCCAAGTTTGAAGCATCTACATGAGTTTGGCTGCAAGTGCTTTGTTCTAAGACCTCATCCAGAACAGCTAGGAAAATTTGAGACAAAAGCTGATGAGGCCATCTTTATTGGCTATCCAACAACAAGAGCCTTTAAAGTCTACAATCTAAGAACAAAGACAGTCATGGAGTCTATTAATGTATCTTTTGATGATAGAAAGCTAAAAGGAATAAAAGAAGACTCTCATGACAGTTTGACTTTTGCAAATGAAGCTACCAACAATCCTGATGAAGTCACATCAGATACTGATATTCCGTCAGATCCTGACGATCGATCAATTCCTGATCAAACACCTGTTACTGATGATGACTCAAATAATGCAAATGTTGAGGGGGAGCAAGAGCGAGAAATCACTAGTGCTGATACAACTCAAACATCAAGTAGAGATCCATCAGAAACAGACTCAAGTGACAATCATGATAGTATATCAGAAAGAGATAGCACTATCTCAGGGGGAGCTTCTAGTAACTCTAGTTCTTTTGAAGAAAACACCAATCCAGGGGGAGCATCCAGTTCAAGAAATGACTTACCATCAGCAAGGAAATGGACAAAAAGTCATACTCCTGATTTAATCATTGGGAATCCTGAAGCAGGTGTTAAGACAAGAAGTGCAACTCAAAATGAATGTTTATATAATAACTTTCTGTCAAAGGAGGAGCCCAAGAAAGTTGAAGATGCACTTAAGGATGCTGATTGGGTGACAGCTATGCAAGAAGAACTGAATGAGTTTGAAAGAAATGAAGTCTGGAAACTTGTACCAAGACCCAAAGGAAGGTCTATTGTAGGTACAAAGTGGGTATTCAGAAATAAGACTGATTCAGATGGCACAATTGTGAGAAATAAAGCAAGACTAGTAGCAAAGGGGTATTCTCAACAGGAAGGAATAGATTATGATGAGACTTTTGCTCCTGTTGCAAGACTGGAGGCCATCAGAATTTTTCTGGCATATGCAGCCCACAAGAAATTCAAAGTATTCCAGATGGACGTAAAAAGTACATTTCTCAATGGAGAATTGGAAGAGGAGGTATATGTTGAACAACCTCCTGGATTTATTGATCCCAAATATCCAGATCATGTCTATAGACTGGATAAAGCACTTTATGGACTAAAGCAAGCTCCAAGAGCCTGGTATGAAACCCTAGCTCAATTCTTACTGGAAAGTGGATTCAACAGAGGTACAATTGATAAAACCTTGTTTTATCTGAATCATGGTAAGGATTTGCTGTTAGTTCAAATATATGTTGATGATATCATTTTTGGGTCAACTAATACTAAGCTGTGTGAGAAGTTTTCAAAGCTAATGCAGTCGAGATATCAAATGAGCATGATGGGTGAAATGAGCTATTTCTTAGGTCTTCAAGTTAAACAGACTGATGAAGGGATTTTTATTAATCAGTCAAAATACACAAAGAATTTACTAAAAAGGTTTAACATGCAAGACAGCTCTACAGCTTCCACTCCTATAGCTACAGCTACAAAGCTTGATCCTGATCAAGGAACTGAAGTAGATGTAACCAACTATAGAGGAATGATTGGCTCACTCTTATATCTAACTGCTAGCAGACCAGATATCATGTATGCAACCTGTCTATGTGCAAGATTTCAAGCAAATCCTAAAGAACCACATCTCATTGCAATAAAAAGAATTTTCAGATATCTAAAGGGCACATCTTCTCTTGGCCTTTGGTATGCCAGAGAATCAGACTTTAGTTTATGTGGCTATTCAGATGCTGATTTTGCTGGATGCAAAATAGACAGAAAAAGTACTTCAGGCAGTTGTCAGTTTCTTGGAGGAAGACTAGTTTCTTGGTTCAGTAAAAAGCAAAAGTCTATCTCCACATCAACTGCAGAAGCTGAGTACATTGCTGCTGGAAGCTGTTGTGCTCAGATCATGTGGATGAGAAATCAGCTAATGGACTATGGTTTGTCATTTTCAAAAATACCTATTTATTGTGATAACCAAAGTGCTATTGCTATGACAGGAAATCCAGTTCAACATTCTCTTACAAAGCACATCAGCATCAGGTATCACTTCATAAGAGAACAAGTACTGGAAGGAACAATTGAACTTCATTTTGTTCCTACTGATCAACAGTTAGCTGATATATTCACCAAGCCACTACCTGAGGCTACTTTTACAAAGTTGGTGAATGAACTTGGAATGGTAAACTATGGCAGTCCCTGAGAAAAAGAAGTCATCAGATACTGACGACTTGCAAATACTGATGGAAAGTCAATCCTGATAGTGGTCAACGTCGAATCCTGATGCAACGATTCGATAATCAGTATTTTGTCAGAATCTAACTGTCTTCATTTTATCTCAATTTCCTGATTCAAGCTATGTTTAATGTTATTGAATTCCTGATAATGTGATCACTTTAATTAGTCCTCATATTTATTTTCAGATAACATGTTAAATCAGGAAAAACATTGAATAGAATAGAATAACAAGATTTTTCATTGATAATAAGAAAGAGTTTACATTCAAAGATTACATCTTTTGTGTTCTCTATCTACTAATCTATTCAACAGGAAATAAGAGACCAATCCACTCCATTGTTAATAGCCATCTTTGCCACTTTGTTTGGGTGGAAGTTGACAGGGATAAGGTTATTTTTGCTGACATATTCATTAACAATGGTTGATGGAGTTGGATGAGGATGCCTTAGATGAAAGCCATGCGAATGCTGTTTGGAGGGCAGCATCAATGTCGATCACTTTTGCAGGTTTTTCCTTCTCGATTTCTTCGAGACCTGCATCCATCTGCAACCAGAGAGTCTCTAGTTGTCTTTCCCAGTCAAAAGCATCAAACTCTTCACGAGAATAACTAAATATATCTCTTTTCTCTAAGAGATGGAGGTTTTTCTCAATGATGGTAAGGTTCGACATTGTTAAAACTTTTGATGAGAAGGGTTTTTTCTGATTTTTCTTACAGGAGAGAATGAAGCGTTATAGAAGTAAGTGGACAAGTCTCTAAGATTAAATAGAGAAGGGTGGAACGAGAATATGAAACGATTCATATTACTGGTGCAAGTACCAGGTATTATTCGATTGTGATGTTTTAAATTTCTTTATTTAAAACAAAATTACCATGTTTTATTTTGGTCACAATTTTATTTTCCGAATAATACGTAGCGCGTGTGCTCACTCGATGCTTACATACAGTTATAGATGTAAGTCATGATGCGTGTAATCCTCACCACTCTCTCACGTAATTTGGTCCATTACTTTAGCATAAACGAATGATTTACTGACACTTGTTTTTGAGAAGTTACAAGTATTGTCTAAAATCAATTTAGTTTACTAATTGATTTAGTTTTCTCAAACTATCAGTAAAGCATCGTCTCTCTTTGTCTCTGCACTCTCAAACCCTAATTTCAAAATTAACACATCTTTTGTGTTTGAAATTCCAATGGAGAACTTATTCATGAACAGCAAAGTGGTAATCAATGGAGTTACTTTTAATACTAATAACTTCACTGCAGTTCTAGATCATCAGGACTTGCCAAGTGATTTCCACATTATTCAGGACTTTTTGGCCTCAAGCCCAATCAATTATGCTCTAACCCAACCTGCCAAGATATCTTTTAAGTCTGTTATGCAGGTTTGGAACACAAGTGTTTTTGGGAAAGGTCTTACTTCAGAGAATCCTCAGATGAGCTTTGAATATGACAATGTTACATACTATGTGACTCCTGAGATTGTCACTGAAGCCCTACACTTACCATCAATCATTGGTAAGCCTGTATTCAAAGTTCCTGATGCAAAACTTCTTGAGTATGTTGTAAGCTTGGGTTACAATGGAACACCAAAGAAGTTTGGAGAGCTCTACAGGACAAAGCTCAAGAAGGAATGGAATTTCTTCTTTGACACAATCAGCAGATGTTTCTTGAATAAAGTGTCAAACTTTGATGCCTTACCCACAGGTTCAGCCAAAATTGGGTACTCTCTAATTCATGATCTCTCATTTGATTATGGTTCCTTTATACTAAAGGCATTAAGTGAAAGAAAAGCAGATAAATGTGGTTATGTTTGCTTTCTTAGATTTTTTCAATTAATATTTTCTCACTTATGTCCTCATGCTATTTTTGAGAATGATACAATCTTGCCGATATGTAAAATCTCAGAAAACAATATAAAGAGTCTAATCAATTCTGATAAGGCAAATAAGTTTGTGGGACCTCCATACATTCCTGATGAAGTATGGTCTCTTTTAAGAGAGAGAATACCTATTCAATATGGCCCAGCAACTGGTGCTATGGAACAGGACCTTACACATCCTATTCCTGACACAAGCACACAACCTAAACACTTACCTAAACAGTTAACCACCTCTGGTGTCTCACAAAAGGCATCAGTTGTAAAATCAAAGAAATCAGCTAGATCTGATGTGTCTAAGAGGCAATCAGGGTCAAAGGATTTCTCCACTCCAACTCACTCTCAAATGAAGTCACAAGGGGGTGGACAAAGAGTTCTTGAAACATCTGGTTTGAATAAAGGAACAGGAGTGAAAAGGAAAGTTGATCAAGGAGCTATTTCTGATTCTGATGATGATACAATGCCTATATCAGTCTTGTTGAAAAAGAAGAAGATTGATGTTGTTGATACAAGAGAAGTGGCTGTCTCTGAAAAACCAAAGAAAAGAAGAAGATTAATCAGCAAAGGCAAATTTGTTGATCACACAAAATTTCTGAGTCTTACTGATGCTATGGAAAACAATCCTGATGTTGTTAATCAGGATGGATCATCAGTTCCTGACGCTACTGCTAATCCTGACATCTCTACTCCTAATAATTCACCTATGAAGACTGTTGAGATTTCTGATTCTCCAGCATCTGAATCTCCAAAGGGAAGAATTATTGAGATGTCTGTCGATAAAGTAAATGCTATTGCTGCTCAGCTGGGTGTTAAACCTTCACCTCTTGAAGTAAAAACTGCTGAAGCAAATGTTTTTCACAGACAGAAGAAACAGAGGACTATTGTGTCATCTCTGAGAGGATCCAGCCCACAAGAACCTGAACTTCAAAGGAGTTCAGAAGCTATTGCAGATCCAGTCACACAAGAACCACCTACTCAAAGTGTAGGTGAAGACATTTCTGAAGGAATAGTCCCACAAGAACCATCTTCTCAAAGGGAAGGTGAAGACAAGAATATTCCTGCCCCACAAGAACCATCTTCTCAAAGTGAAGATGCTGGCAAACTCACATCAGCAGGGGAGTTTCCTGACAATGCTCAAGGGGCTTCTGAAATTGAAATTGAACTTGCTAGAAGTCTGGCAGAAAAAGCTGCTCATGATTTGCACATTGCTGAATGTGATAGAGTGATTGCTGACACTGCATTTGAGGGAAGCACACAAGAACCTTTGACTCAAAGTGTTGAAGAAGCTTCAAAACCTCAGACTATACAAGAACCATCAGTAGCAAATACTGATGCAAGTCATGCTATAGTTGCAGTGGTCAATCCTGATGAAAGTACTACTGATCTACTTATTCCATTGCTTATTGAGCCAATTTCAGCAAGGCCAATGCATTCTTTAACTACTTCATCAGGTAACATCTCTTTCTCTACTTCATTTACTACTGATAGTATGATTACAGATAGACCTGATAAAAGGGATACCTCTATTTGTATGACTTTAGACCACTCTTCTCAGCCACCTCTTATTTCTTCACATTTAATGAGCCAGAACCTTTCTTGTGAGATTGAGAGTGAACATTTAGAGAAAAAGAAGAGTGATGAGAGGCAGTCTCCTGAACTGGCAAAAGGAGAGGTAGAAAAGAGTGAGAAGTTATCAACTTCTAGTGAGGTAGAAGTTGCTATTGAAAGTAACTTAGGTAACATTGTGAGAAGTGATGAGATCACTTTAAAAGAAAAGAGAGATTTAGGAAATGTTACTAATTTGTCTGCAGGTCATCAGGATTCACCAGCTGTATCTACTGGTGTTTTGAAACTGAAAGGTATTATGCTTCCTGATGATGATGTTGAAAATAAACTTCCTGAGGCTGGTGGTGGCTCAGATGATGATGATGATGATCATGCTGATCTTGAAACAAGGCAAATGCAGGCAGCTATAAAAGCAAGTCTCCAATCTACTTATGGGTCTTCAAGTAGATACATGCAGTCAATGACTCAAGAAGAATTCAGAGGGGAGTATAGTTTACTTCTTCCTCCTGATACTCGAGCTGCAAGGGGACATGAATGGGATACAGAATGGAATGAACCGAATACTGAGATGAATTTTCAAACTGCTCTTTTTCATTCTGGTCATATTGCTACGCGGATGCCGACACCTGAACTTAAGGCTCTTCTCAAAACCAATGCTCTTCTAGCAAAGGGATTGAAGAGTGAGATTGACTCTATGAAGGCTGCAACAGATAAATTTCAAGCGGGTATTCAAACATCTGTTTCTATATCTGCTACTGCTTCTCAAGCACGCCTTCTTGCAGATGATATTAAAGCTCTTGACAAGAGATTGGATTCTAGAATGACTGTCTTGGAATCAAAAGTTGATACTATTGATGAAACCCTCAAGCTTATATTGTCTTTCTTCATTCAGGACGATACTGATGTCAAAAAGGGGGAGAAGATAGTCAAAACAAAATGTTCACCTGATCCAGTTGTACAAAAGGATGATGATAATTCTGGAAATGATGGTGGTGCTAAGTCACATCATAAAGTTGAAACCTCTGATGCTGCTTTAGTGTCAAAGAGAACGAAGACTCAAACTAAACAGTCAACTCATGTTTCTGAATCTGGAAAGAAGATAGTGACACCTGGTCAAACTCTGTCAACTATTCCTGAGGATGATGTGTATGTGGAACAGGATGAAGATGCTGCTAATCTGTTTCATGAACTTGACACTGGGGATGGTCGTGTTCTTAAATTGTTTCATAAAGACAAAAGAGTTCAACAGTATCATGCTGAGAAAGCACTTGTCTTATCTACTGAAGAAAATCCAAACATGACTACTGATGAGTTCTTAGAAGAACAGAACAGGATCTTTGAAGAGTTTGCAAAACAGAATAAAGCTCTTGCTGCAAGAAGAGGAAGAGGCAGAGGAGGAAGATACAGAAGTAGAGGAAGATTATCTGCTCAAACAAGTACAAGGCAAACAAGATCTAGTGGAATCAAATTGAAAGATGTTTCTGAAAATGAAAAGAAGAAAACTCCACTATCTCTTGCATCAACTCCAGACAACAGATTCAATGCTCCTGAAGAAATTGAAGAGGAGATATTGCCTTTGAAAAGGAAGAGTAAGGTAGCTGTTCAATCTACTGCATCTAATGAGAAGTCAGTCGTTGATTCAATTTCTGATGTTGTTTCTGATTCTAAAGAGACTGAAATTTTAAAAGAACTTAAGATTATGATTCTTAAGGTTGTGGTTGAATTTCACAATGTGGAAGTTTTTGAAGATACATTGGAGTATGAACAAGAAAACTTCAGAAGATTTGAAAGAGAAAGTGAAATCAGAGGTAAAGCCACAAAAGCAGAAAAGATAACAACCAGAGATTACTTAAGAAATGTTCATAGATCAGACAGGAAGTTATGGTATGATAGAGATAGATCTGTTCCTGAACATCAGCAGGATTATCCGACTAATGAGAAGAAGAAGAGTAAGAAAAAGGAGGAGGATAAGGTTGATTATAGGAAACCAGTTGTGTTCATATCAGCTGGATTGATAAAAGAGTCTTCTTTGATCAATGAATTTCTGATTGTTAAAACAGAGTCTACTACATTTATTGCTGAAAATCCACCAAAATGGGTGAGTATGCAATCTGGTTTGAAAGGATGTGAACCTGGCACAAGAGGAGGAATTGGATATAGTCATGCACTGGTTATTTTCATTGCACAAACTGATCAATATGCTCTAGTTGACAAGATTGGAGATGAGTTAACTGTAGATCATCTTTGGAAACTTGAAGCTGTTGCTATCATTGCTGATTGTCATGCTGATGCAAAGAAAATAGAGAAGCTGGTGTACTTCATGAAAGATGGAAGTGTGAAGAAGATTCCTATTCATGAATTGTTGTGTAAATCTGCAAAAGAACTGAAATATGTTCTGTATCTTCTCAGAAGTAAAAGAATAAATGTTAGTGAAAGAGAAGTTTATCAAAATTGGTGTGTCATGATTTACATGAAGATTAGACAGAGGTTCATGGATGGAGGAACAAGGTATGATGGCAATTATATTCCCATGTACTTAAATTTAAGAGATATAGAGGTTGAAATGAAGAAAGGTACAGCTGTTAAAGAAGTGTATCTAGGCATGGAACAATTGTCTCTAAATCCAGATGGGAAGGAAATTGCTTATGTGTTGCTAGGTGACTTAGATCTTCCGAGAAACTCAATTCAGAATATCAGGGCAGCTATTTATCAGATTAATGAGGAAGATGAAGAACTCAAAAATCTGAAGGAGAAACTGATTCAAATTCTTGAAAGCAAGGAAGAAGAATTGTTATCTGAATTCTTGAGACTGAATCTGTTTTATCAAAGAATTTCTGAAACTGTTCCTGATGATTTTTAGAAGGTATTTTGTTTTGAGTTTTTGACATCTTGAATCAAGGAATTTGTGCTTTGTTTTATAAAGAACAAATTGGGGGAGATTGTTAGATATTGATTCAAGAGATGATCAGGATCTGGGCATTACTGATCAGATACTGATGCTGACGTCATCAGGAATACAACGTCAGTATTGGATTATCAGGATTAGAAGCTGGTCAGTATTTGATGAAGATTCTCGTCGACCAGAGATCAAGGAAGATTGATATGTCGGTTCCTAATTTATAGGAAGGCAGCTATCATACAAGATATGCATTCAGAGTAATATGTAATTGATTTAGAATATCTTGTAATTGATAGTGCAACTGTGTACACTATATAAACACAGTTTAGGTTTTACATTTTGTAATCGCTTACACGAGTTATCTTGTAACCTAGCAGCTCTTAAGAACATAAGAATTTCTTAAGAGAGTTTTGTAACAGTTTTATATCAGAGTTAATAAAGCTGTTATTGATTCATACTTGTGTTATTTGTTTTAAGTCGAAAATCTTATACAATTGTATTCAACCCCCTTCTACAATTGTTATTTACTGGGCAACAGTTGTGATTTATCCAATGAGGACATGAACTTCTCCATGAGAATAGGTAGAACAGATTGTTAGGAAGTTAGGGTGCTGTGATTAATGTCTCTAAATTGCATGATACCATGAGAATAGGCTTGATTGTATTTTAGAGAAGCCATTAATACTCGAGAGAGGTTATTGGTAATTTATAGGGCGCACCTTTCCTGTTGAGTATTATACGATTGATTGGGGAGGGAATTCACGATTGCATTAATTCATGCTAGTGGGGATACTTAGTTCTAGAAGTTTTAGTTAATTGATTAATTGCATTAGTATAAAATTAGTTTAATAATCTTTGATATTTTATTGTGTTACTTGCTTGGCTGAATTGAAATCGAGAACAACTGGTGATTGACACCTTTGTCTCTGTGGGATCGACTCTGACTTACCCTACTACATAGTTAGAAGGATTTGTTAGATATTATTATTTGATAGGCACGCGACAGCCTTGTCATATGGTATATAGGTGTCAAGCATGCAGACATTACCATTAATTGGCACACGGTATTAACATACTAAAGACAATTAAATCACAAATCAACAATTAAATCTATCAAAAAAACAATTAAACTAAATTACCGTAGGGCTAATTACGATTAGCTTAATTAAAGGGTGCACATACCGAGCTCTCTTCGAAGCATGCAAAACCTGTCTTCAGATAAAGGCTTTGTAAAAATATCAGCTTTTTGATTTTCAGTGGGAATAAATATAAGCTCAATATTACCTTTTGCAACATGATTTCGAATAAAATGATGACGGACGTCAATATGTTTAGTACGAGAATGCATGACAGGATTTTTGGAAATATTAATAACGGATGTATTATCACAGTAAATTGGAATATTTGAAGATTTTATACCAAAATCTTTCAAGGTTTGCTGCATCCACAGGATTTGTGCACAGCAACTACCTGCGGCAATATATTCCCCTTCTGTTGACATTGCAACCGAAGTTTGTTTCTTACTGTGCCAAGCTACTAGGCAATCACCTAAAAATTCACAAGCTCCGCTAGTACTTTTTCGATCAACTTGAGATCCTGCGTAATCAGCATCTGAAAAACCAATTATATCAAAAGATGGGGAACTGGGATTGAAAAGTCCCAAGTCATTAGTTCCCTTTAGATATTTAAATATTCGCTTTACAGCATTAAGATGGGATTCCTTTGGCATTGCTTAAAAACGAGCACACAGACATACACTGAACATGATATCAAGACGTGAAGCAGTAAGATATAACAAAGAACAAATCATACCTCTATATTTGGTAATATAAACAGATTTACCATTTTCATCCTTAGTGAGTTTGGTGGTCACACTCATGGGAGTTGATTTAGGAGTGACATGCTCTAGGTCAAACCTTTTAAGTAAGTCCTTTATGTACTTACTCTGGTGAATAAAGATACCTGCATTAGTCACGAATGAAACCTGAATCCACAAGAAATGTACTGAGTCGATCATACCAACACCTGGGGGACTTTCTAAGACCATAGACAGATTTCTTGAGTTTGTATACGTAATGTGGATATTTCTCATGAATGAAACCTGGAGGCTGCTTTACATAGACTTCTTCCTGGCAAATATCCATTTAAAAATGTGCTTTTGACGTCCATCTGATAAAGTTTGAAGTTCTTGTGGGCTGCAAAGGCCATAAGAATAAGTATAGATTCCAGATGAGCCACTGGAGCATAGGTCTCGTCGTAGTCGATACCCTCTTGTTGATTATAACCTTGAGCCACGAGGCGAGCTTTATTTCTGATGATATTTCCGTCTTCATCCTCTTTATTCTTGAAAACCCAGCGAGTCCCAATAACTTTGACATCTTTTGGGGGTGGCACAAGTTCCCACACATCACAACGTTCAAATTGGTTAAGTTCCTGTTGCATAGCTACTGACCATTGTTCATTTTCCACTGCATCTTGAGCATTTTTGGGCTCGGATTCAGCTACAAAAGCATAGAATGCACAAAAATTTCTCACTCTACTTCGAGTAGTAATGCCTTGATTTAAATCTAAGAGGAGATTATCTGGAGGATGATTCTTCACAATTCTGGATGACTTTGGTAGACGTATTTGACTCATTTCTTCTTCATTTGAGTTTTCTGATTGATAAGGAATTTCTGATTGAACTGGTGTAGGATTCCTTGCTGTTCCAAAGAGTGGAGTATCAGATGCCAACGAAGATTCAGGAGATGATTGAAGGAATGTAGGATTCTGTTGTGGTGTCTCCTGTCCTATTGGAGAATGAGGCAGTTCCTTTTCCAAAAGGGACTGTCCCTTTCCAGATTGAGACTATTCCATTTGAAGTTGGGAATCATCATCTACAAAAACTTCCCAACCTCCGGCTAGATTAAGATTAGACTCATTGAAAGCAATATTAATAGATTCCTCTACTGTTGAGTATTGAATACTGTTAGGTCCGATAAGATTGTAGAAGGGGGGGGTTGAATACAATCTATACCAATTTATCAAAATTTGTCCTTTAAATAAAATTTGACTTGAACAAATTTGTGCGGAATAAATTGAAACAATTTTCAAGTTGAATATAAAAATATATTAACTTGATGGGTGTTACAATTTCAGTACAGATTAATTATCAAGTTGATAAAAACTAATTAGAAAATTCGACATGAACTTTTCTAATTTAGTTAATAAAAATCAAGATAAGTTCTAGGAGTAAAAACTCGCTAGTAGTACAAGAGATACAAATAAACAAGTTCTATCGGATCAGATATTACAAATATGATGAACTTGATTTTCTATGAATTTTTCTAGCTCTTGTGTTCTTGAGAGAAAATGAGAGAGAAAACTTTGTTCTTGGTTGAAAGATATAATGTTGTAGTGTTTTTGTGTGTTGTGTCTTGTTGCCTTAGTTGATCTTTATATCAAACAAATCAACAAAGTCCCTGCCAATTCTGATTTCATTTTGTACATCAAAGACAATCTCCAAGACAATCTGTTCTTCCAAGACAATCAGATTTGTACTGCCAAGACAATCGCCAAGACAATCTGTTCTTCCAAGACAATCAGATTTGTACTGCCAAGACAATCAGTTTTGTACTGCCAAGACAATCGCCAAGACAATCCTGAACTACCAAGACAATCGCCAAGACAATCAAGCTTTCCAAGACAATTGATTTTGAACTACCAAGACAATCTATTTCCACCAAGACAATCACGGTTTGAGCTACCAAGACAATCCGAACAAATAAAACATGGCCACTTTTGTAATTCAAATGTTTTATTACATTTGTTTACTAACTTCTGCCGACAACAACTCTTTTATTTGTTTATTCCTTGCCAACTTGACTTAATCAATTCGTGTGGTCACCTGTTAACTAATTAGAGGCTCCGTTGAAATGCTTTTTAATCCGCACAGCTTATAACCTTTAATTAATAAATAATTATTTTAATCCAGAAATTATAAAAATAAATATCTAATATTATTAGATATTTATAAATATAATTTTCCAAATAAATAAAATATTTATTAATATAAATAAATCCTTAAACTGTAAGCTGCGGTTACCTGAGCGTCTGGAACCGGACTCCTTTTGCTTAACAAAAAATATATCAATTCCAACCGGGGTTCCAGCTTTAAGAATATATCACTTTCCATATTCTTGTGATAATTCTATTTTCTCATAACTCGTCCAGGTGTAAGCTACGGTCTCTTGAGGATGTGAAACCGGACTCCTTTTGCTTAGCAAAAAATACAACAATTCTAACCGGGGTTTCAGCATTAAGAATATATCATTTAGAATTTCTTTATGATAATTCTTTTTCCTCGTAGCCAGTCCACTTGATAATAAAATCCTTGTGATCAAATAATTTAACCCTTCTGTTGCTTGCACAATGATTTTCTCAAATACCAGTCTTGATAGCTTGAACCACTGAAGTTAATGATAAACAACCACTGTTTAATGTTGACACTCGATGTACTGTCTGGTTCATGAGTGACTAACCGCAATGACTGTTCTTCATATATTGACTTTAAAAACTGGTTCCTTTTGTTTTCTCATCTCTCTTCAATTCTTCTGTACTGTCTCTGTCACCTTTGAAATCTCTGTCACTTTAAACGAATCCACTTCTTTAACGAATACTTCACTGAGGCTTGATCAGATGTCTGAACTTCTTTCAATGTAGTAATCCCCCAAGTCTGTAGATTGACCTTGATCTTTTTCTTCTGACAGATAATACAATCTGAGATTCCTTGTGACAGTCTATATACTATTTACTATTACAATCTTGTTTAAGTTGAGTTGTATCCTCGAAATACAAATAGGCTACATCATATGCCTTTCAAATACAGTAAAAGAATACAGAGGGGGGGGGGGTGAATGGATTCTTGAACTTTTCTTAGTTCTTGAATCTGTGTAGCAGATAAGTGTTTGTGTGTGCAAATTTATAGGTGTGGATAAAGATAACACAAGACACAATATCACTTTAATCTAATATATTATTAGATAAAGGTTGCTACAATATGTGAATACAAATGATAGTATTCTCAGCTTCGTTTTTCTCAGAGAGATATGTCTTTTGTGTGTGTGAAAAACTTCTCCCCTCAAAGATTACTACTAAGGAAGTGAGGCTGTATTCTTATAGAACATGAATATAACCTACTTACTACAAATAAGGTAGCTAAAACAAATTACTTTCTGATCTGTCTATCCTTTTTGAGTAAGTGTCCAAACGGCTACAGATTTGACTTTGCAAAGTTCTGTTCAAATTCACTTCTTTAGCTCTTTGTCTCTTCTATATCTCTCCAAGCTTCCTTGTAGGCTTTCCAGAGCACGTTACAGATTGTGGTCCATAAAGTGCATTGGCTTGTTGCAGGTTTCAGACTTGTACAATTTCTTTAGTATTTTGTCTCCAAGAATGTATTCGAGAAGTGACTAAGTGATTGATTCGAGAACTAGGATTAGATAACTCTGAGTTCTCGAATACTGTATGATTTACATATCGAATCACTTCTCGAATAGTACTTTTCTCCAGGGTTCCTTGAGTTGTCGAATAGAACACTTGACTTGTCGAATCCCTGAGATATCGACTAGTTCATTCAGAGTCCTTGAGATATCGAATGGAACTTTGACTTGTTGACTCTTTGAGAACTCGAATACCACTTTGACTTGTTGACTTCTTGAGTTCTCGAATAGAGCATTTAGACATGTCGAATCTCTGAGATATCGAATGAGATATCGAATAGTGCATTCAGAGATATCGAACAGTGTCTTATTAGATATCGAATCTCTGACTTCTCGAACGCTAGACTTCTCGAATAGACAAAAGTACTTCTTGAATGGTACTTAGGCAAATTCTTCATTTCTTCAAATCCCAACTGTGATTATTTGATAGTCTTTATCTTCTTGCTTGAGGCATGAACCTTGGAACTTCTTTCAAGCATTATTCTTGACTATATAAGTAGAGTTACACAACTCGGATTTGATGCCTATTGCAAGTACAAAACAAATAGAAACTCTGCAACTAGAGGTTCCCTCAGTTAAGAGGTCATGTAAGTAATGCAAAGCACTACAGACAATTAGGCTTGTTATTAGATGTAAACAGGCATGCCTCTGTGATTAACAATCTCCCTCAAATTGTGAGTGAGACCCTTAGTCCCAATTTCATGTCTGATAACAAGCCTAACATACATAAAGATAAAACTTGAAAAGTACAGGTATGAAATTTGATTGAGCACATGAATGAAATTACAAGATGAATAGTCTTACAGTATGATGAAATACTAGTCATTCTCATTTGATTCCATCTCCATTTCTTTGGCTTGTAGATCATCATATGCTTTCTATTTTCTTTCTTTCTCCTTTCTTGCATTCTCATCCATGGCCTTTATGATCTCTGCCAAAGCATCCAATTCTTCAAGCATGATAGAGTCTTTGAAATCTTCAAGTACTGGTTTCAGAATGTTGGCAGGATAGTGACTGAGTAGGTTCATTCTTATATTGATATTATCTCCATTTCTCCTCCTATACTTCACCACATAGGGATTGAATTGAACTCTACACAATCCTTTTGCCCTTAGCTTTTGTGCTTCAACTTCCAGCCTATCAATCTCCTTCTCCCTTTCTAGCCATTTCTCAAAGCACCCATTTCTTATCTTTTCAGCATAGTCTCTCTTCATCTTCACAAAATCAATCAACTCCAGCTTCCATACTTTCTCCACTTTGTCTTCAAAATCCAATAATGCAATGATCCTTTCTATTTCATATAGCTTGCCCCAATTTTGACACTGTCCTTGTTTGAATTTCTTCTTCCTTCCATCAGTATATTTAATCTCCAGGCAATTATTCACAATGGCAGCATAGTAGATTCTCTGAGCTCTTAGATATTGCAATTGGTCTTCATCAAAGTCTTCATCAAGAGGTTGGAGTTTCAGTCCTGGATAGATAGTTAGGGTTCTTGATTTGGATAGCACTACACCAAAACTGGCCATTAGTAACGGATATATCCGTTACTAATGACATTAGTAACGGATATATCCGTTACTAATCGTCCGTCACAATTGCTTTTTTTTTATTTTGTAACAAATATATCCGTTACTAATTAGTAACGGATATATCCGTTACTAATAGATTAGTAACGGATATATCCGTTACTAATTAGTAACGGATATCTGGAATTAGTAACGGATATATCCGTTACTAATTAGTAACGGATATATCCGTTACAAATAGATTAGTAACGGATATATCCGTTACAAATAGATTAGTAACGGATATATCCGTTACTAATCGTCCGTCACAATTGCTTTTTTTTTATTTTGTAACAAATATATCCGTTACTAATTAGTAACAGATGATGAGCATTAGTAACGGATATATCCGTTACTAATTAGTAACGGATGTTGAGAATTAGTAACGGATATATCCGTTACTAATTAGTAACAGATGTTTAGAATTAGTAACGGATATATCCGTTACTAATATTAAAAAAATTTAATAAGCTCTCAGCCAATCGCAGGCTGCCACCACAGCCGACCCCACCTCTCTCAGCCAATCAAAAGCTGCCACCACAGCCGCCCCCACCTCTCAGCCAATCACATCGCTCCACTTGTACACCAGAGGCACCCAACCTCAATTTTGCCTGATTTGTTGAAGCAAGGTTTCGAACCCCTGACCTCCTGTGAGGTAGTACACCCCCTTAACCAACTGTGACACGCGAGTATTTGTGATATATATGGAAATACAATCCTAATACTATGAACTTTTACATGTTTTTTTTTTGAAATGGAACTTTTACATGTTTTTGTTTTATAAATTCGTTTAAAATTATATTTTTTTTAAAAATTCGTTTTAATTTAATTTTACAAATTTTTTAATTTTTTTTTTTAAAAATCGAAAATAATTATTTTTTTAAAAAAATCGAAATAAATATTTTTTTAAAAAAATCGAAAATAATTATTTTTTTAAAAAAAATCGAAAATAATTATTTTTTAAAAAAAATCGAAAATAAATATTTTTTTAAAAAAACGAAAATAATTAATTTTTTTTAAAATCGAAAAATAATTATTTTTTTAAAAAAATCGAAAATAATTATTTTTTAAAAAAAATCGAAAAAGTTATTTTTTTAAAAAAACGAAAATAATTAATTTTTTTTAAAAATTGAAAAAAATTATTTTTTTAAAAAAATCGAAAATAATTATTTTTTTAAAAAAATCGAAAATAATTATTTTTTAAAAAAATCGAAAATAATTATTTTTTTAAAAAAATTCTTAAAATAATTATTTTTTTAAAAAAATCGAAATTAATTATTTTTTTTAAAAAATCGAAAATAATTATTTTTTAAAAAAATCGAAAATAATTATTTTTTTAAAAAAACGAAAATAATTAAATTTTTTTAAAAATCGAAAATAATTATTTTTTAAAAAAAAATTGAAAATAATTATAATATACACAAAAATTACAAGCTTATTTGATGTGATTTTATAATATAAATCTCCAAAAAACAATACTCGCGATAACTAGTATCGTCCCGATTGCACAAAACAATATTTTTAAAATCTTTTTTCGACGATCCAACCGTACGGCTGTTAATATCTAAGGATTTTAGTGATATACACAAAAAATTAAAAAATTACAAGCTTATTTGATGTGATTTTACAATATAAATCTCCAAAAAACAATACTCGCGATAACTAGTATCGTCCCGATTGCACAAAACAATATTTTTAAAATCTTTTTTCGACGATCCAACCGTACGGCTGTTAATATCTAAGGATTTTAGTGATATACACAAAAAATTAAAAAATTACAAGCTTATTTGATGTGATTTTATAATATAAATCTCCAAAAAACAATACTCGCGATAACTAGTATCGTCCCGATTGCACAAAACAATATTTTTAAAATCTTTTTTCGACGATCCAACCGTACGGCTGTTAATATCTAAGGATTTTAGTGATATACACAAAAAATTAAAAAATTACAAGCTTATTTGATGTGATTTTATAATATAAATCTCCAAAAAACAATACTCGCGATAACTAGTATCGTCCCGATTGCACAAAACAATATTTTTAAAAAATATTTCGACGATCCAACCGTACGGCTGTTAATATCTAATGATTTTAGTGATATACAACAAAATTAAAAAATAACAAGCTTATTTGATGTGATTTTATAACATAAATCTTTTAAAAGTATTAAATTAGTAACATATATATTATTCCTTAGTAACGGATATATCCGTTACTAATATTAGTAACGGATATATCTGTTACTAATTCTATGTATCCGTTACTAATTAGTAACAGATATATCCGTTACTAATATTATATATCAATTACTAATTAGTAACGGATATATAATATTAGTAACGGATATATCTGTTACTAATTAGTAACGGATACATAGAATTAGTAACGGATATATCCGTTACTAATTACTAACGGATATATGTGCATTAGTAACGGATATATCCGTTACTAATTAGTAACGGATATATCCGTTACTAATTCTATATATCCGTTACTAATTAGTAACGGATATTTAATATTAGTAACGGATATATCCGTTACTAATTAGTAACGGATACATAGAATTAGTAACGGATATATCAGTTACTAATTAGTAACGGATATCTGACCCATTAGTAACGGATATATCCGTTACTAATTAGTAACGGATATATCCGTTACTAATGCCATCAGTAACGGATATATCCGTTACTAATTAGTAACGGATATAACCGTTACTAATGGCTTTTTTTATCTGTTAGTAATTTGCCAGTTTGGTGTAGTGTAGCTTTGGTTTCCTTGCAGCTTGTTTGAATTTTATCCTTTTTACATGGTTGCCTGGCAATAGCATGTGACCTTTGTTTGTAGACCATTGTAGTATTCCATTAGCAGTTTGCTTTTTGAAACACACAGGTGGTTTCTTGACTTGAATCTTCTTCTCTTCTTGAGGTGTCAAAACAGTTACAGAAGCCATAGATGTAGATTTTGCTAGGTCACTACTAACAGTATTCACCCTAGACTTAGAGTCTTGTGTTGTGGTGAGGTTACTGCTAGCAATGCCTAAGGCTTGCTGTTTTCCAATCTTCCTCTCATAGACTTTCCCTTGGTCATCACCATCTTTCTTGTATTTGTTATCTTTTTTCTTCTTCTCATCTCTATCACCCTTATCACTCCTGTGATGACTTCTCCTCCCATCACTCTTGTCATCATCTTTATCATCCTTATTCCTCCTAGGTTAAGCCATTTCTGGAATTGTACCAGTAGCAATAAATGTTCTTAGGATGTGTAGTGCTTCCAATTCTTCAACAGTTCTGACTCCACCCTTCTTTTGTAGCTGATCAATAACAGCAATAATGAGTCTGTAGTTTCGAGGGGTGAGATCACTGGGGATAACCAACTGATTGACATCTTGAATTTTTGTACCAGACTGATAGAAGATGGTTCTTGGTTTGATGCATACTTGAGGAAGCCTAGCTTGTTGACCATTTCTTAGTTCAGTGTACAGACTCTTGTTGTTCTCCCCTTTCTGCTCAATTAGTTCCAAGATGGCATCAATCTCAGTGAATTTAATGGCTTTCAAGGTGTCAATAGATAGGTGCCATATCTTGCCATTGGTCACCATCATGATTTCCTTGAGAAAGATTTGATTTAGCTTTCTTGGAATAACTGTTAGATATTTAATTTGGTCTTTGAGGCTTCTTCTGTACAGCAAAGTATCTCCTCCTACATTTGCCTTTGAGACTTGCAGAAACTTCAAGAATGCAGCATCATGATAAGTCTCTGAATTTGCTACTTCTATCAGCTTGGCCTCGGTAATCACACTAGCTTCCAATGGGTCATCTTCATGTCTAGAGGCTTGGACTAGATCACTTGGCATGGAACCTGTAACCACTGTAGTAGTGACAGTTTGCTTTTGGCCACTTGGTGTAGTGATGTACACAGTTGGTAGAGTAACAACTGGCAGAGAGGTAGGAGGCTCATCCACTTTAGCTTTCCCTTTTCCTGGGACATGAGTTATGGATTTAGAAGCCCTTTGGTGACCACCCTCATTTAGCTTTATGCCTTTGGCTTGAGGTTTCTCTTGAGGTTTCTCCCCCTTTGAATTTGAATGCCTTGATGTCCTCTTCTCCCCCTTAGGCTTGTTGTCAGGCACAGAGGCTATAAGAATGACCTTTGGGTTTGAAGAGTCTTCAGGTAGAGGGAGACCCATGTGCTTCATCATGGAAGACAACATTGATTGTTGATGTAGAAGAACCTCAGCTGTGTTGGTGGCTTGAGTGCTCAACTACTCAGTTAGAGTTGTAACCTTGTCTGTCAAATGAGCATTGGATTCTTTGAGAGACACCACCTCCTTTTCAAGAGTATCCACTTTAGTGAATAGCTCGTTTGCCTTGAAATCAGATAAGGATTGGTCTTGCAGTCTCTTCACTTCATACTTGGACATTTCATGCACAGGGACCTCAGTCACTAGCTTATCTCCATATAGATTTTTGAACATAGTCCTCAGCATGGCATTGGCATCTGTTGTCTGATCAGATAGAACTTGAAATTTATGCCCCAGACCTGTGATAGTATCCTTGAGTAGAGCTAGGCCATTATCCATTTTGGTACAGGTGGTGTTGCAGTGTTTGAGGTCTTTGAATACACTGTCCAACTGAGGGAATTTGGCATCGAAGACCCTCTTGATTTCTTCCACTGTAGTGGCTGTCTTATCACACACTTTGTTGACCTCAGTTTTGACTCCTTTTTCTAGATAGTGTGCAACCTTGAATAATCCCTTGTGTGAATCATTCATAGCCTCATACACTTCACCAGGAGTCAGAGATTTTGCATTGGAACCCAGTGAAGTGATGTATTCCTCTCTGAGATATTGAAGAGCTTCATCAAGAGTAATATCATATTTTCCTTGCAGCCAGGCATCTACATTGCCATCTCTCTCAGCATCATCAATTATCTTGGCCTTTTGCATCTCCACATCATCCTTATGGCATAGCAGAATGGCTTCATAGTCTGGATTAGGCATGTTGGAGGTGACCAAGTTCTGAGCAATCTTGACAAACTCAGGAATCTGATCCACAACTAAGCTTTGAAGTGCTTCAACCGTCAATTGTGGTGGAACAGACCCTGATCCTGAAGCACTGTCATGTTGCACAGGCTTCAGCCATTGTGACATAAAGTCAGAGGTAGAGCTAGGCAAGCTAGACTCCTCAGTTACAGATGTAACTTCTGTAACCGGATGGAATGACTCTACTACTGTTGTCTCCACAAGAGTGGGATGAGTTACAACAATAGATGACATAGACACAGAGTCTCTAGTAAAAACTAGTGAATCCTCTGTGTTTGTGATGGTGTCATTAGGATATGCCCCAGCTAGCATTCCCTCACCATCTGAATGTGGTTTCTGGGTGGTGAGCACAGTGTCAAGCACCATGTCACTTGAAGTTGTTGGTTCATCAAGAGATAAGAATTCTTGATAATCAAGTCCTTGCTCCTCAATTGCTTGAGTTGCAGGCTGCAAAGAAATTTCAGTTGTAGATTCTGGAAGAGAAGTGTCTTGTGGAATAGATTTTGGCAACTCCCCCTGAGAAATAGAGGGAGTTTCAAATGTGATGTGCTCTCCACTCAGTGTGGTGCCAGCCTTATCACTCCCAGGTGCTGACTCTGTACAAGTAGGTGCATTGGGGAGGATGCTTGATTCTATAGATGCACCATTTTGAGAGGATACATCTAGTGAACTATTTGCCCCTGATTTTACAACTTCAGCCATTTGTGTGACTAAAAAGGTGGTTTTAGTTTTCTTCTTCTTTGGCCACTGTAAGGGTGACTCAGGCTCCTCACTTTCTAATTCTACAGCCAATGTTGCTTCAGATAATATGGTTAATGGTGCAGAAGCTATCTCCTTTCTCTTCTTTTTACTAACATCACCCTTTTGAGAGGATGATGCAGTTGGCTCAATGTTTGGTAGAGTGTTTGGTAGAGAGGGTTGGTTAGCAAGCCCTGGGTTAGCATTGTATTCTACTTGCTTGGGCTATGCTAATTGAGATTTTGAATCAAATATTGGCATGTTGTGGGGGTAAGTCCTAAATAGACTCTCCATATGGGGAGTTATTTTGAGTCTTACATCCACATCATTCCTAGTCTCCAAGTTACCAAAAATGAGTTTGGTCATGGATCTAGGGTAGCCTATTCTGGTCTTATCTAATCCAGACAATCCAATCAATTTATTATCTACAAAATTGAGTACAGATTGAATAAATCGAGGAAAGAAAATTTCAGTACCTCTTTTGGCTGTGTTCTTACCAGTCTCCCATATAGTTCCTGTTAGGGGTGTGCACGGGTTGGTTCAGCTCGGTTTTTCCCGGAAACCGTTACCAAACCATACATGTCGGTTCAGTTTTGTTTTTACCTATTAACCGTAATCGAACCGATTGGAACGGTTTTTTCGGTTCGGTTAACCGTTTGTCGGTTCGGTTTTTTTCCGGTTATTAATTATCAAAAATTAGTATTTTAATTATGTAAATCTAAGAACACATTTATATTTCTCTCATTTATATTTCTCTGTTTGATATTAGCACTCTGTATCCAATCAATATACATATAACTAGTGTAATGAATCAAGAGACTAAGCATCAGATGAAATACCAGGTCCTTAATTTTGCCATGGCTCGTTTTATGAGTTGTTGTAAAGGTATTAACTATCTATGTAATTAACATGTTGTCTCTGTTTTATGATTTGCATGACCAAGTGTTTGAACAGGTTCCATTCCCCGAGTCTATTAAAGAAACAGTCTATTTAAATAAATAAAAATAACAGGAATATGTTTAAGATATTATAACATAAGAAAAAAATATATTATATAATCATGTTATATTAATATAAATATATAAATATATAATATTAAATACACGGTTCGGTTTTTCGGTTCGGTTATTGGGATAAAACTGTAACCGTTACCAAACCGTTCCGTCGGTTCGGTTTGGTTACGATTTTTTGCGGTTATTATCGATTTCGGTTTTTTTCGGTACGGTTTCTCGGTTTTTCGGTCCGGTTTCGGTTTTTCGTTTTTTTTTGCTCACCCCTAGTTCCTGTAGAATGATCTATCCAATATCAATCTTTCTCGCATAGGCCAAAGCATAGCCAATTTGCTGCGTAGGTGCACTGATTTGGTCAAAACTAGACTTCCTGGCAGTGAAGACTTGAAGGAGAGTGGCAAATACATAGCTCCACTCTTTCCTTAGATTCTTTCTGTTCAACTTTCCAAGATTGA
This sequence comes from Kitagawia praeruptora, assembly GCA_037693485.1. Taxonomy (NCBI): domain Eukaryota; kingdom Viridiplantae; phylum Streptophyta; class Magnoliopsida; order Apiales; family Apiaceae; genus Kitagawia; species Kitagawia praeruptora. Next base: position 77,499,234 of record CM075350.1, read on the forward strand.
TTGCATCTGAGTAGTTGATAAATTCAAAGAATTCTTCTAACTGTGCATTTGTGGCCAATATGTCATACTCCTCTTGTTGTAAATCCAGTGCCTTATTCATGTCAGATGTAGTGATAGTGATATCCTTTCCTTGAATTTTGTAGTAGACTACATATGAGGTTATAGCATTCTCAAGAGTAATGACTTCAACGGTGGCAGTCCTCCAAAACTGTTCTAGTAGGTCCAGATACAGAGTTGGGTTGGCTGATAGAGCATTCTTGATTTATAATTCAGACATCCAGCGAACAAAGCACTTGAAGTTCGCATTTGGTGCTTCCACATCATTTGTTATAGCAATGAAATTGGTCTGAGTGGGTATGGTGAGTTGAGTGTTTGCCATTTGTATAGAGAGAGAAAGAGAATGAAGATTGAAGAAGAAATTAAGTTTTTGCAGTTAGGGTTTTCAGAGGTTTTGGGAGTTTAGATGCTTGAGAAATCGAATGAAATGAACTGAATAGATGTAGAATTGTATAAGTATGAAGTACTTGAATTGTCGATTAGACATATGTTTTGTATCGACAAGTCAGGCATTCGAGAAGTAGAAAATAACTATTCGATAAGTCAAGAAAGGCTTATTCGATAACTCAAGCAAATAGTAACTCACAGCTGGCATTTATCTAACTTAGAAATAATTCTAAATTAAATAAAATGTGTTTGTATGAGTGAATTAAAATTTTAGACAAAAATCCAAAATCGGTTGAGATTCAGCGAGAATTCAGCCTTTTCAAATGATTCGAGAACTCAAATATAGTATTCGAGAACTCAGTCATTAGAGAACTCAATTACTATATTCGAGAAGTCAAGAATACCTCTATTCGATAACTCTAAAAGATTCTATTCGAAAACTCGAGAGTGCTCTAATGAGACTTATGAGAGATGTCGAATAGTGAACCATTCGAGAAGTCTGACTTATCGAAATATACTCTCCACTCACAAAAATTAATTTTCACTATTTTCTAAAATTTACCAGTCATATTCAATGAAGAATATTCTAGCAAATTAAACAGTGATTTTCTCAAAATTTCATAGAAATTTCAAGTTAATAAAATATGATTTTTCAACATATGCAACAGATTTGAAATATTTATAAATCATATTTCAGCCAACACTTACTCCAAAAATATTGAGAATTTAGATAAAGTAAGTGTTTACTGCTGCAACAATCTAGATGATATATTCACTTAGCCAGAATCTGAAGAATTCAGCATTCCAATCTCACTAACCAACCTTGTGAAGGTGGCTTCATCTAATGGCTTAGTGAATATGTCAGCTAGTTGTTTATCTGTAGAGACATAATGCAACTCAATGGTACCATTAGTTGCATGTTCTCTAATGAAATGATATATGATGTTAATGTGCTTTGTTCTAGAATGATTGACAGGATTGACAACTATAGAGATTGCACTTGTGTTGTCACACATGATTGGAATTCTTTCCAACACAAGTCCATAATCTCTAAGTTGATTTCTAATCCAAAGCACTGGAGCACAGCAACTTCCAGCAGCTATGTATTCAGCCTCAGCTGTAGAAGTTGACACAGATTGTTGTTTGTTGCTATACCAAGAGACTAACCTTTGTCCAAGAAACTGGCAGCTACCTGAGGTGCTTTTCCTATCCACTCTGCATCCAACATAATCAGCATCAGAATAACCAACCAGATTGAACCCTGTGTCCTTAGGATACCATAAACCCAAGTTTGGAGTGCCCTTCAGATATCTAAAGATCCTTTTTATAGCAATCAAATGTGATTCTTTTGGATTTGATTGAAACCTTGCACAAAAACATGTAGGAAACATGATGTCTGGCTTACTTGCAGTGAGGTAGAGTAGAGAACCAACCATGCCTCTGTAGACTGAGATATCTACTTTCTTGCCTTTAGCATCTTCATCTAATTTAGTTGTAGTGGCCATGTGACAGCCCCAAATCCGGGGTCATGAATCTGGGCCATCACGGACCAACTTCCATTCAAAATCAATATCTCTTGGGATTTTTTTTTTATTTAATACTTATGCAATTGACCCCACAGTAATACACACACACACCAGTCATATGCTCAGAGAACAACATTCACCATAATAAAAGTTTAGAGTTAAACAGTTATTACAAACCCAGAATCATACTTAAACACATTGCTGAATAATACTTCGACATGAAGCATTTCAACAATCAAAAGTTATTACACCAACTTACACACTTAATGTACACAATCTATCAATACCCAACCGTCCGCTAGCTACCTCGGAAAGCGTTTCCAACACTCTCTCAAAAGTTCGTCTTTCCCGTACCCTCTTGCGGGGTGTAGTACGGAGTATCGGCGTACCTAGCTGTATATAGATAAGTAGCAAGAGTGAGCTATAATAGCTCAGCAAGATAATATTGTAAACTGGAATTTAAAATGTAACCAAGTATACATGTATACATATGTAAGTAGTAACCAATTATAAACTTCAAGGGAGATTAAAACTCTTATTTAATAATACATCATCCACTTACTTTTATAAGAAAGAAATCTAGAATAATACAGTATCAGTTTCTCTTCTTAAATAATATAACAATCAATATAATCTTTCAGTGTAATATTTCAGGATAATATGAATACTTACTTAAATCTCTTACTATCATCATCTCATTTCCTTCTTATGTAACAATTTTTATAAATTAATATAAAATCAGTTTCTCTTCATCTATAACAATAATTCCACCTTTCATATCATTTTCCCTTTCCAGTATACCAATCTGACTTTATCATTTATTCTTTATTCACATATTGTAGGGGTTTTCACTGTTGCCGAATACGTGAGGCTCGATGATCAGTCGCCCTCCGTATCCGTCCCTTTTTACTACCGGTAGAAGGAATGAAGGCCACCTGCTAACATCATCCCTGGAGGAAGGCCACCTGCTAACATCCTCCTGGAGGAAGGTCTACCACTACATCCTCCTTCGGCAACTCTTGGGCCGAAATGAAACATTAAGTGCTGGACTGTGCAACTTCCACACGGCCTCTTACGCTTATTAAGTGCTGGACTGTGCAACTTCCACACGGCCTCTTACGCTTATTAAGTGCTGGACTGTGCAACTTCCACACGGCCTCTTACGCTTATTATTGTAAATTCCCCTTTTTATAAGATCATCATTCAATTTATCAACACCATTTCACATTTTCATTTCCGTATATCACTTCCATTATCAATTATCATTCACTCATATCATTTTCATTCTCGCACATTATTTCTATAAAATATATTCATAACATAATACTTTGATTATGATTCAGACATCTCTTTTATATTCAAGAATTTAAATATGCTTTTATATCCATAACATATTCCATCTACTTAAAAAGTAGTAATTAATAATCAAATAATATTTATAATACCACTAACACCAAAAAGAATATTTTTAATATAGTATTATAAACCATATAACCCTGGATAACAACTGATACCATTCTTTCATATTCCCTTAATTATAAGGCATGTTCACTTCATGCATAATCATCTCTATGTATATTCATATCCATCTCATACTCATACTCATATCCATATTCATACCATACTCATATACCTTCCCTTTTTACATCAATAATCGAGAAAAACCATTTCTTAACAATATAGTAACAATAGCATCTCATATATATATTTCATGAAATCAAGTTTCTTTGAAGATAAATAATTTCCAAGTAGGGATAGAAAAGATCTTGCCTCGGTTCCTGTATCCTGACAGTAAGGCTGGTCCCTCTTCCGGAGTTTCTATAAACACAAAAGGACCGTCATTAGAATATCACATCTCTTACTCACTACACTCTTGTATAACATTACCCTTGATACTTCAATATATGCCTAACGTATCACTATTACCCCAAAGGTTCAAGAACTTAACCATTTATAAGCTCAAACGAAGTTTCAGTGGTTTTTCACCATTTTCCATAACGACCACACTTAACTGTAAAAATTCTCAGAAAATATTGATTTCGAATTTTAATGTAAGGTCAACTGTCAAGGGTCCTCTGACCACCCTACTACCTTATCCCAAAATTTCGTGGATTATAAAAATGTCTAAGTATGGTAACTTTAGCCTCAAAGTTGATACAATTACGTTTTCTCGGTTATCGAACGTCTTTCACTAAAACTGACTTTTCTCCTAAACCGTTCATCAGATTTTAACGCACCTTATATCAAAACGATCTATGAACTAAGCTCTATCATTTCATGGTCAATTGGTAACCTAGGCAGTGAGGTACCGTATGAATGCAGGGGTCACAAAACAGGGCAGTTTTCGTTCTAACGAAAATCGGACATTATAACTGCTGTAATTTCATACTTTCCAAAATCAAACTCCTCCAAATCAATCATCCACCTTATACACCATCACCTACACCATGTGGTCATCTTACCAACCATGGTTACAAGCACATACTCCTTCCAAAATCAACTTTAATCACTTACAAACACTTATAACATCATAATCATAACATTTATACCACTTAATCACTAAACACAACTATATCCATCATAAACATAAAAGAGCAAGCATGATTATACCTTCTTGAAGCTTTGATAACCCTTAAAAATCCTTGATAAACCTTGGGCACTCCTTAAACAACCTTAGATTAACTTGAATCAACTAAAGAAACCATGAAAACAAAGTTAACAATTCGGAATTACTATTCATCAGCTGAAAGAACATGAAAAACGACCCCTTTACCTTGCTTTTCTGGAAAACTCTTGTGAAATACGACTTGTAGGTTATCTCATGGGCTTTCTAAAAAGCTATAGAACGCAAAATTTGGCTGAGAAACGAAGAAGTTATGGTCATTTTACTGGGCTGTTCTTGTTTTGGCCGAAAATTGTAATATGGATGGGGGAGAGAGTTTTGTTCTTTGTTTTGATCTTATCCCTCTTTAATCTTGTTAATATTTGTTAGCTTTAGCTTGTCCTAGAAGCCTTGGAAGATATTTAGTGATTAAAAGCTTGCAAAGTTACTAATTTACCCCCTTAAAACAAGTTAATGGAAAGTGATACCACTTGGATTTTCTAATCTCTTATTTTCTAAGTTTTCTAAGTAAAATGCCCATCACATTGGTAAATAATATGGTATGTATCCTTGTTATATTACTAATCTTGGTTGCTTGGTTTCCATACTCGTCTAATTGTGGTTCGTTTCGAGTAAACCTCATTATCTCAGTGGTTTTCGAAATCATTTACGAATCCAATTTCCTTTGGTATTCTCTTAACTTAATAATCCCTTGGTTTAATCTAAATTCACTAATCCCTCAATTTGTCATTCTTATAATATTTCCATGCTCCTCAATATCCAATAGAAGCTTATTCGAAATCAAAATCCTCAAAATCCATATTCAGGAATTTCTGAAATCTATCGTCATTTCGAGTCACTTAATTTCAGTGTATAATATTAATATGGTTTCTGTTTATTCATTTTCTGTTTCCATTATAGGGTACCTACGTACCATTTCTCTAAATCCTCGAAATTTACTATTCATGTGACCACTGTAGCATTACTGAAGTTAGGGTTATTACATCCTTCCCCCCTTAAAAGGATTCCGTCCCGGAATCACGTCAGAAATGTCCATAGATACCTTTTCATCTACACCTTATAACTTCTATACCACTTTCTCCATCCTTTTTCCTTCATAATATCTCTATCTTGTTTGCGCAAAAATACACCAACATAAACTTGCTTGTCATTCATCAACATTCCTCTTTTGGTTATGGGTATCGGCCACCACATTGGCCTCCCCTGAATGGTAGTATATCTCACTTATGGTTTATCCCTATGTTGATCTCTATCATGACATAAAATATACACACTTCGATCTTATTATATCTTGTCTCTGTAAAATCTTCCAGAAATCCGACTAGAATAAGATTCTTTGAAACAATTGTAAGAAAATATTACCTATAATATATATTTCCTGTTCGTATATAAACAAGTCTGTGGTTTACCCCCAAAATACTATTATTCTCCTTTTCATAGAATTTCTAACCCCTAACAGATACTGATTTTCCTTATCTAGATTATCAACCTACCTATACCATTCATTGACCACATTGATTCCTAACCAAACATTTACACTAAAAATTTAAATACTAGAAAAATGTTCACCTGTATCTGTATCCGGCTTTCTCAATGCCTCTCCTAAAGTCATATTGTACACCCTGGCAGTAGGTCTATTTGAAGCAGTCATACTTTGTCCTGGTGCGGACGACTCACCGGAACGGCAATCTCTGGCAAAGTGTCCTAATTTCCCACACTGGTAACACTTCATGTCACTCCTATCGACTAATGGACACTTGTCTAGAAAATGCCCCTTTTGTCCACACTTAAAGCAAGTTATTCCTAACACTCTACACACTCCTGAATGCTTCTTACCACACGTGTTACAATCTGGCAATGGTGGTCGCGATTGATTAGACTGAAAGGTTCCTGTGGATCTACCACCTTGATTCACCGTCTCACTGTTAGTCTTATTATTCCCTCACTTTCCAAACTGGGGTTTTTTGTCCTTTACCAAATTTATTAAAGTAGCTTCCCTCACTTGAACCTCCTTTTGGACCCTCAAATTTTCTTTTCTTGTTCTCTCGACCTAATTGGTTTTGTTCACTCTCGGCCTCGATAATAGATGCCTTCTGAACCACCGCAGCATAATCAGTCAACTCAAATGGTGCCACTCTTGTCCGTAGCCATGGTTTCAATCCTTGTTGAAACCTTTTCGCTCGTTGTTCCTCATTACGCACAAATTCTGGAACAAACCTAGACAGTTCGGTAAATTTCGTTTCATACTCAGCCACTGTTAGATTTTCCTGCTTTAGCTCCAAAAATTTTATTTCCATCTGGTTCTCTAAGTACCTAGGGGAATATTTGTCTAGAAACACCCTAGTGAAACGCTCCCAAGTTATCACTCCCGCTCCCTCGATATTTTTCTTAGCTTCCCACCAATAATTTGCCTCTCCCTTTAGGAGATAGGCTGCAAAGACTGTCTTCTGATCTTCCTCTACCCTCAGTATCTCAAAAGCCTTCTCCATCTCTTTCAGCCATGCCCTGGCTGCTACTGGGTTAGTGGTTCCCTCAAATTCTGGGGGTTTTAATGACTTAAAAGCACGAAAAGAGTTAGCTGCCTGGTTGGGAAGAACAGGTGGTTGTGGCGGATTCTGTGGATTAGCTAAATTCTGCCTCAATAGTTCCATAAATTGGTTAAAAGGGTTACCACCCTGATTTCCCTGTTGACCAGTTGATTCATCTTCTTCTTCCTCATGATCTTGTTCATTATGAGCGTTTTCACCCTGCCTATTATGACTTCCTTCCTCTCTCTCATTTTCCCTTGCATTCATTCTATTATTACGCTTAGGCGGCATGATTCTGTATATAACAATATTCTTCATTAATCACCCAAATTTAGGGTATAATATACATCATTTCTATATACACATTCTCATATACACAATTATATCACTAGTTAACTCATTTATATACCATAATATTCTCAACTCAACTTTAGTAATTAAGCGTATCACCTTTAGCACAATAACCTTTTCATTTAAGTCAATCACCTTATATACATCAATATCCTTGAATCTCAACATTTAATATCAAAATACAATAGAATTTAGACAGAATACACAAACTTCATTAATTATCCCCACTTCCTTTGTTTATCCTTATTCTAACTTTTCCCTCAAAATACACCTTACTCTCAATAGTAAATCTCAATTATACCTTAAAATTCCTAATATTCTTTTATCTCAATAATCCTCAAATATACCCATTTCTTCTCAAGAAATTCCTTCCTCTTTTATATCAAAACGCTTCTAGCTCTAATTATCTCTTATTGAAATTTCCCTTGAAATCTCGAGTTTCCTCATATAATCACGTATACTCTAAACTTTGCTTCCATTATCCCATCCTTTACTGAAATCTTCTATATTCGAAACAATTGATAGAATTTAGGAAACTTTGAATTGAAACGAACCCAGAAACAAGCAAGGGTTCCACAATAATTTATAAAATTAAGAGTTTTAAATAACTTTTATTTGAAACAAAAGGATATTTGAGAAATCAATATGATGGAAGAACCGTACGTCACACAAGTGAGGGCGTCCCCTCCGACTTTCTATCACACAGACAGATTGTCCTTATGTATACATATATGGTTGTTCCTCTTAGTTAGAGTAAGAAATATAGAGGAAAATTTAAATCACAATGATAAATACCATCTTCCAAAAATAATCTTAGAGGAATATTTTGACTAATACAATTTTGAAACACATTTCAAGGATACCAAAAAGTTTTGAAAAGATACCGGCCCCTTTTGAATAAGAGATGATGAATCACCCTGGAATTACTCACGAGGTTATCTAACGTACACTTCCCGATACATCAAGTATTCCCCTTTTTCATATCGATCTCGTGTGCTACATAAACTTAACACTTTTGGCATAATAACCTTTATTAGCAATAATCTATAAAATTATAATCACTACTTAGAATAAACGCTTCGTTCGATAAACCCCTCCTTGAACTCGATGTGAGTTCAAAATTTCTATTATTAATAATATATTTATTATTATCACTCTTGTTCCTGAGCATTATGACTCTAAGCTCTGATACCAAACGGTGACAGCCCCAAATCCGGGGTCATGAATCCGGGCCATCACGGACCAACTTCCATTCAGAATCAATATCTCTTGGGATTTTTTTTTATTTAATACTTATGCAATTGACCCCACAGTAATACACACACACACCAGTCATATGCTCAGAGAACAACATTCACCATAATAAAAGTTTAGAGTTAAACAGTTATTACAAACCCAGAATCATACTTAAACACATTGCTGAATAATACTTCGACATGAAGCATTTCAACAATCAAAAGTTATTACACCAACTTACACACTTAATGTACACAATCTATCAATACCCAACCGTCCGCTAGCTACCTCGGAAAGCGTTTCCAACACTCTCTCAAAAGTTCGTCTTTCCTGTACCCTCTTGCGGGGTGTAGTACGGAGTATCGGCGTACCTAGCTGTATATAGATAAGTAGCAAGAGTGAGCTATAATAGCTCAGCAAGATAATATTGTAAACTGGAATTTAAAATGTAACCAAGTATACATGTATACATATGTAAGTAGTAACCAATTATAAACTTCAAGGGAGATTAAAACTCTTATTTAATAATACATCATCCACTTACTTTTATAAGAAAGAAATCTAGAATAATACAGTATCAGTTTCTCTTCTTAAATAATATAACAATCAATATAATCTTTCAGTGTAATATTTCAGGATAATATGAATACTTACTTAAATCTCTTACTATCATCATCTCATTTCCTTCTTATGTAACAATTTTTATAAATTAATATAAAATCAGTTTCTCTTCATCTATAACAATAATTCCACCTTTCATATCATTTTCCCTTTCCAGTATACCAATCTGACTTTATCATTTATTCTTTATTCACATATTGTAGGGGTTTTCACTGTTGCCGAATACGTGAGGCTCGATGATCAGTCGCCCTCCGTATCCGTCCCTTTTTACTACCGGTAGAAGGAATGAAGGCCACCTGCTAACATCATCCCTGGAGGAAGGCCACCTGCTAACATCCTCCTGGAGGAAGGTCTACCACTACATCCTCCTTCGGCAACTCTTGGGCCGAAATGAAACATTAAGTGCTGGACTGTGCAACTTCCACACGGCCTCTTACGCTTATTAAGTGCTGGACTGTGCAACTTCCACACGGCCTCTTACGCTTATTAAGTGCTGGACTGTGCAACTTCCACACGGCCTCTTACGCTTATTATTGTAAATTCCCCTTTTTATAAGATCATCATTCAATTTATCAACACCATTTCACATTTTCATTTCCGTATATCACTTCCATTATCAATTATCATTCACTCATATCATTTTCATTCTCGCACATTATTTCTATAAAATATATTCATAACATAATACTTTGATTATGATTCAGACATCTCTTTTATATTCAAGAATTTAAATATGCTTTTATATCCATAACATATTCCATCTACTTAAAAAGTAGTAATTAATAATCAAATAATATTTATAATACCACTAACACCAAAAAGAATATTTTTAATATAGTATTATAAACCATATAACCCTGGATAACAACTGATACCATTCTTTCATATTCCCTTAATTATAAGGCATGTTCACTTCATGCATAATCATCTCTATGTATATTCATATCCATCTCATACTCATACTCATATCCATATTCATACCATACTCATATACCTTCCCTTTTTACATCAATAATCGAGAAAAACCATTTCTTAACAGGCCATGGGTGTCTTTGAAGGTGAGCAGTCTTCTAAGTCAAACTTCTTCAATAAATCCTTGATGTACTTGGTTTGACTGATAAAGATACCATCCTTCCTTTGACTGACTTGCAACCAAAGAAAGAATGTCAACTCTCCCATCATACTCATCTCATATCTGCTCTGCATGAGTTTAGAGAATTTCTCACACAGCTTCTCATTTGTAGACCCAAATATGATATCATCCAAATAGATCTGAACTAGGATAATATCATCACCATGCTTCTTGTAAAACAGTGTTTTGTCCAATGTGCCTCTAGTGAAATGATTTTCAAGGAGAAATTGTGATAGAGTATCATACCATGCCCTTGGAGCCTGTTTAAGTCCATACAATGCCTTAAGCAATCTGTAGACAAATTCTGAGAAGTGTGGATCCTCAAAGCCAGGTGGTTGTTGCACATAAACTTCTTTTTCCAACTCTCCATTCAGAAATGCACTCTTGACATCCATTTGATAAACTTTAAAGTTTGAATGAGCAGCAAATGCCAAGAATATTCTGATGGCTTCCAATCTAGCCAACAGGGGCAAATGTCTCATCATAATCAATGCCTTCCTGTTGAGAGTATCCTTTTGCAACCAACCTTGCTTTGTTTCTTACTATTACACCATCTTCATCCATCTTATTCTTCAGAACCCATTTTGTTCCAACAATGGTTCTATTCTTTGGTGCAGGCACAAGTTCCCATACTTTGTTTCTTTCATATTGATTCAGCTCCTCTTGCATGGCAATAATCCAATCTGGATCCAACAGTGCATCATCAAATTTCTTAGGCTCAACCTGAGATAGAAAAAAACCATAGAGGCACTCATTCTGAGTTGCTCTCCTAGTCCTTACTCCTACATTAGGATCTCCAATAATTTGCTCTGCAGTGTGATCTATCCCATTTCCTTAAATACTTAGTCTGATTTCTCATTCTTGATGTTGCTTCATCATCCAAGTCCTGATCATTCTCATTTCCTCCCCCTGTGATGTTGCCACTATTCACAGGTGTGTCTTGGATGCTTGTTTCTCCACTATTGATTGACACAAATTCTTCTCTTGTATCATCATTCACTTGAGTTTGTTGAACTTAAGTTTCAACTCCAGTTTCAATCTCTTCATCAGAATCATCTAGATTATCAAACTTTAATGGATCTTTATCTTCATCATTGGCTTCTTCTAATCCAGGTAGTTTGCTGTCATCAAATGTCACATCTATGCTTTCCATAATTTTCTTTTGACTGATGACATAAACTTTGTATGCAATTCTTTCCATAGAGTAGCCAAGAAAAATTCCTTTAAATGCCTTTGCACTGAATTTTCCAACATATTCTGAATTATCCTTCAATACAAAGCATTTTCTTCCAAAAGTATGAACATACTTTAGACTAGGCTTCTTTCCAGTCATCAAATTGTAAGGTGTCTTTCCAGTGTTTTTGTTGATGAGGGTTCTGTTCTGGATATAGCATGCAGTGCTCACAGCCTCAGACCAAAAACATGTAGGCATCTTTGCATCAAGCAACATTGTTTTAGCAGCCTCAATTAGAGTTCTATTCTTTCTCTCAACAACTCCATTTTGTTGTGGAGTCCTTGGAGCAGAGAATTACTGAGAAATTCCATTCTCTTTGCAGAATGCTTCAAGTATGGCATTTCTGAACTCTGTTCCATTATCACTTCTTAATGCAATCACACTTGCATTGTTGGCCTTTTCTTCCTTGTCAACTCTCTTTATGTGCTCAATGATTACTTGTGGAGCCTCATCTTTTGATGCCAGAAATTCCACCCATGTATACCTTGTAAAGTCATCAACCATCACTAAGGCATACTTCTTTCTTCCTAGTGACATAATATTGACAGGCCCAAACAAGTCCATATGAATGAGTTGTAGGGGCTTGGTTATTGATGTCACTGTCTTTGACTTGTGGCTTGATCTTTTCATTTTTCCTCTTTGACAAGCCTCACACACTCCTTATTGACAGAATTCAAGTGTGGGCATGCCTCTCACTAACTCTCTTTTGACTAGAAAATTAATGACTTTGAGGTTCAGGTGTGATAAGTTCATGTGCCACAGCCAACAATCTTCATTTGATGCTTTTGAGTAGAAGCAACAAACTTTGTCCTTGTTTGCAGAGTCCATATTGGCTACAAACAGGCTTCCTTTCCTTACTCCAGATAGAGCAAAATCACCAGTCTTAGCTTCTTGTGGGTGATCAAACATTCATCTTTGTCAAAATCCATCTTGAATCCCCTATCACTAAACTGACCAACACTTAGCAGATTATGCTTGAGTCCCTTGACCAGTGCTACATCTTCAATGATGACATTTCCTACTTTCAACTTGCCATATCCTAATATGTTACCCATGCTGTCATCTCCAAAAGCAACCATTGGGCCAGCCTTCTCCTCATAATGTGATAGCAAGGCCATATCACCAGTCATATGATTTGAGCATCCACTGTCCACAATCCACATGACTTTCTTTTCACTTTCTTTGCCCTGCAAACACAAAGGTATTACTTCTCCTTTGGTACCCAAACAAGTTTGGGTCCATGTGACTTAGAAACAGTTTTATGATAAACAACATGCTTATCAACTTTCTTGGTGTTAGTCTTCTTGTCACTGTTAGAAGTCTTAGAACCTGAGGTTTCAGACTTAGGTGACAGAGGTAACTTCCTAGCTTTAGAAGGACTCGAAGACTTTGACCTTGTGTAGTGTGTGTGAGAATTGTGACTAATACAACCATCAATGAATTGTCTTCTCAAATTAAAACAACTAGTCATAACATTCATGTTGCATGGCATACAGTCAAATTTATCACAAAATGGAGCATCTCTATGTCTTAGAGGCACAGAACAATCATAGAAAGGTTTGAGCACACTACCAACAGGTTTCTTGCATGCATGAGTTAATTGATTGGTACTGAAAGAATTCTGACAAGTTTTCCTAGGGGCATTAGGCATATAAACATAGTTGTTATCTTTGTTAATCCCTAACTTGCCATTTCTGTTCTGTTTCTTCTTAGTCACTTTCTTCTCAGATTTACTATTCCCAGCTGAAACAAACTTAACAAACTTCTTAGGTCTTGACCTATCACCTACTGGCTCCTTGGATTTTGACTTGACACTCTCACACTTAGAGGATGCTTGTTGTTCACTGGATTGTGCCTCATCCTCATCATTCAACATTTGCTTGATGAGTAAGGCATCCTCATCAATTTCAAATGTTGATTCTTTAAAAATTGGAGTCTGAGCCTTTTTCAAAATCTGAGGCACTTCCATCTGAACAAAAATGTCATCTTCAATGACAACATAGCCTTTCCTCTGTTTAAGAGTGTCATAGTCAAGTCTAATTGCAACCTTGGGTTTAGCTTGAATCTTCTCACAGTAGGATTGTACTAGACCAGATGATTTCTTAAAAGTTTTCAATTTGAATTCATTTTCAGCTAGTTCATCCCTAAGGGCCTTTTCAACTTGACTAGCACATAGAACCTTATTCTGTAGATATTCAACTTTTTTCTTAAGGTTTTCTACTTGCATAGCAGTTAGCTCAAGTTCTTCACTCTTTTTGGTTAATATTTCATTTCTAGTAGACAATTTAGCAATTTCTTCATTAGCAGCAGTCATACTAGTATGAATATTAAACATCTCAATAGATAGTTATTCAATCATGCATTTATACTCAGAAATAGACATGTCTATAGTAGTGAGAGATGGTACCTGAGAGTCTGATGAAGATGTGTCATCCTTGGAATTGGCCATCAAGGCATAGTTACAAAATTCCTGCTCTTCTCCATCACTGTCAGAATCATCCCAGCACTTCCCTTCAGCTATGTAGGCCTTACCTTGTGTCTGCTTTTTCATAAGGGCCTCATACTTAGCTTCAAGCTCAAGATATTCTCTATCCTTCTTTTTAGGCTTCTTGCATTCACTAGCAAAATGCCCTAGGTCATTGCATCTATAACACCTTACAGATGACCTATCCACATGGCTAGTTTTGAACTTAATCTTGTTTGGTTTCACAGGTGCCTTGCTCTTGTTGAATGAATGGTTTTGGGCTTTAGGTTTGAAGGGTTGATTTCTCTTGAATCTGATGTTTGGAAATTTTCTGGCCATTAAAGCATATGAAGTGTTTTCCATCCCATCTAGTTCTTCAAGAGTGTAAAACTCTTCTTCCTCCTTCTCCTCAATAGGTTCACTAACCTCAGCTTCAGTTTCTTCATCATCTACTATCTCCTCTATCCTTAGTTGGCTTGTAGATGCTTCTAGGTCTTGAATAGATTTGTTGACAATCAAGGCACATGATGTGTTTATCATTCTGCCTTGGTTGGCTTGGATAGCCCTTTTCTGAAGCAACTCAAGCTCATGAGTTTTTAAAACCCCATAGAGCACATCATATGTAACTTTGTTCAAATCTCTTTCCCTTAGAGAAATGACCCTTTGCTCTAGATGATTTGGTGAAGATAACAGAAACTTCATGTTCAACTCCTTTGTACTGTAAACCTTGCCATTCATCTGCAACTCAGTCACTAGCTTGTGAAATCTCTCAAACATCTCAGTGATGCTTTCCTTGGACTGTGCCATGAAAGCTTCATACTGTGTGACCAGTATCTGTTTCTTGTTTTCCTTGACCTCATCCTTTCCTTCACATAACACCTCAATGTGATCCTACATTTCTTTTGCAGATGTGCATGAGGCAATGTTTGCAAACATTGACATGTCCATGGAATCAATGATTAGCAACATGAGGTGACTGTCAAGAGCAACCATCTCCTTTTCTGATTCTGTCCATTTAGATGGTTCCTTGGCCACATAAGATCTTGGAACAGTTATGGTTCCAACAGTCTTCTCAGGTATCTCTTGTTGTGGAACAAAGGGACCATTCTTGAGAATCTCAGGATACAAAGGATGAGAGACTTTGATGAACAACATCATTTTTATCTTCCAGAGGTTGTAATTCTCTTTGTCAAACTTAGGGACTTTCACCGTTCCTGTAGTCTTTGGTGTATTCGAACTCATGATCATTTTTCTATTTTTGAATAAATAGCCCGCTTTGATACCACTTGTTGAGTATTGAATACAGTAAAAGAATACAGAGGGGGGGTGAATGGATTCTTGAACTTTTCTTAGTTCTTGAATCTGTGTAGCAGATAAGTGTTTGTGTGTGCAAATGTATAGGTACGGATAAAGATAACACAAGACACAATATCACTTTAATCTAATATATTATTAGATAAAGGTTGCTACAATCTGTGAATACAAATGATAGTATTCTCAGCTTCGTTTTTCTCAGAGAGATATGTCTTTTGTGTGTATGAAAAACTTCTCCCCTCAAAGATTACTACTAAGAAAGTGAGGCTGTATTCTTATAGAACATGAATACAACCTACTTACTACAAATAAGGTAGCTAAAACAAATTACTTTCTGCTCTGTCTCTCCTTTTTGAGTAAGTGTCCAAACGGCTACAGATTTGACTTTGCAAAGTTCTGTTCAGATCCACTTCTTTAGCTCTTTGTCTCTTCTATATCTCTCCAAGCTTCCTTGTAGGCTTTCCAGAGCACGTTACAGATTGTGTTCCATAAAGTGCATTCGCTTGTTGCAGGTTTCAGACTTGTACAATTTCTTCAGTATTTTGTCTCCAAGAATGTATTCGAGAAGTGACTAAGTGATTGATTCGAGAACTAGGATTAGATAACTCTGAGTTCTCGAATACTGTATGATTTACATATCGAATCACTTCTCGAATAGTACTTTTCTCCAGGGTTCCTTGAGTTGTTGAATAGAACACTTGACTTGTCGAATCCCTGAGACATCGACTAGTTCATTCAGAGTCCTTGAGATATCAAATGGAACTTTGACTTGTTGACTCTTTGAGAACTCGAATACCACTTTGACTTATTGACTTCTTGAGTTCTCGAATAGAGCATTTAGACATGTCGAATCTCTGAGATATCGAATGAGATATCGAATAGTGCATTCAGAGATATCGAACAGTGTCTTCTTAGATATCGAATCTCTGACTTCTCGAACGCTAGACTTCTCGAATAGACAAAAGTACTTCTCGAATTGGTACTTAGGCAAATTCTTCATTTTTTCAAATCCCAACTGTGATTATTTGACAATCTTTATCTTCTTGCTTGAGGCATGAACCTTGGAACTTCTTTCAAGCATTATTCTTGACTATATAAGTACAGTTACACAACTCGGATTTGATGCCTATTGCAAGTACAAAACAAATAGAAACTCTACAACTAGAGGTTCCCTCAGTTAAGAGGTCATGTAAGTAATGCAAAGCATTACAGACAATTAGGCTTGTTATTAGATGTAAACAGGCATGCCTCTGTGACTAACATCTACTTTATTCTTATTAGGGTTATAAACACGATAAGCCTTACTCGAAATGGAGTAACCCAATAATATACCTTCAGTAGCACGGGGATCAAATTTCCAACGATTTGGCTGAGTATCTAGAATAAAACATTTAGATCCAAAAACTCGAAAATAGCTAATGTTAGGAGTTTTATTCTTTAACAATTCGTAAGGAGTTTTCAATAAGATAGGACGAACTAAAACTCTATTAAGCACATAACAAGAAGTATTTACTGCTTCTGCCTAGAACTTTCGAGGCAACTTACTTTCATGAAGCAAGGTCCGAGAAGTTTCCTGAAGTGTTCTATTCTTGCGTTCCACTACTCCGTTCTGTTGAGGAGTACGTTGGGCAGAAAATTCGTGTGATATGCCCCTGGTCTTGCAGTAAGTGACAAAGTCTTTCTCGAATTCTCCACCATGATCACTTCTAATAGTTCTCAGCTTCTTGGAGTACTTAGTTTCAAGGTTAGCAATTAAATCTTGAAATTCACTAAAAGCTTCATCCTTAGTACGAAGAAATAGTACCCAAGTAAATCGAGAAAAATTATCTACTATAACAAATGCGTATTTCTTACCTCCAAGACTTACATACCTTTCAGGTCCAAATAGGTCGAGATGCAATAACTGCAATGAATCGGTTGTAGACACCTGATTTTTGGCTTTGAAAGATGTCATGACTTGCTTTCCTAACTGGAAAGCAGTGCAAGGCTCTGTCTTTTTATATTTAAGCTTAGGCAGACCCTTGACAAGTCTATGAGAAGAAATTTTCTTTAAGAGATCCATATGAACGTGACCAAGTCTTCTGTGCCATAGGTGTTGCTGTTCTTGGATTGTAGCTAGACAAATTTATTCCTGTTGCTCATCAAAATCTAATACAAAAATGTTTCCTTTTCGTTTGGCTACTAAAGGAGTCTCATTAGAGTTCGTACCAATAAAGCACATATCTTTATCAAAATTAACACTATGGCCTGAATCTGTGAGTTGACTAACACTAATAAGATTGTATTTAGACCATCAACTAGTCTTACATTGTTAATAGAGAATTTTTCATTACCTATGGTGCCTTTTCCAACAATTCTTACCGTATTGGAATCACCCAGGGTAACTAATCCTCCTTCTGAAGCCACTAGAGATAAAAATTTCGATTTGTCTCCAGTCATATGACGAGAGCAACCACTGTCTATGATCCACTTATTCTTTGGAATGTGAACTTTTAAACATACCTGCAAAAAATATATATATTCATGTCTTAGGTACCCACCTTGATTTGGGTCCTGCATTGTTAGTGTCTATAATATTATATAAATGTCTTTCTGTTTTCTTAATCCAAATTTGAGCAGTATTAGTAGAAGCATGCATATATGAACTATGTGATTTAGAAGTTTGGCCCTTAATGTTACATAACTTGGATTCTGCTGAGATATGTCCTCTTTTTCCACAATCAGTGCATTTCTCATATGGCATACTGTACTTCATAGTAGTCCTCTTCTTGGTCTTTTGAAATACACTCTTTTTGTCTGAGTTGAAACCCAGTCCTTCTTTTCCCAAAGAGGATTTTTGGACTACCAACATTATGTCTAATGTGCCTTCACCTTGCACGAACTTAGCCAGATCTTTCTTTAGACGATCGATCTTTTCCTGTAATTCAGAGAATTTTTGTTCTGTGACCGCCTTTTTGCATTCAGTTTCCTTGAAATAATCTATTTCCTGCCTTAGTGTGGCTAAGCACGCATCCTTTCTTTCAATCTCATTTTTCAGATATGTATTTTCTTCAGCAAGCTTGGTCATCTTTTCATTGAGCAACTTGTTTTCTTCAACAAATGATTCCTCTTTCATAGAATCATCCATTTCATTTAGCACTTCATTTAGAGCTTGCTTTAAATATGCATTTTTGTTACGTAACTTTTTATTTTGTGCCTGTAGAGTTAGTAAATCTTCAGAAACAAAAGATTTTAAAGGAGTAGAAAATACCTCTTCGTTTTCACTGGAGCTTTCATCAAATCCAGCAAAGCACAGTTGAACAACTTCATCACCGGAGTCAATTTCTACATCAGATTCATCGTCGCTCCATGTTAGAAATGCTTTACTCTTTTTCTTCTCTTTGTCTTGATCCTTTGATCCAGAAGCTTTCAATTTCGCCTTAAATTGAAAACAATTCTTTTTGATATGACCTTTCTTACCGCATTCGAAACAAACTTTATCGTTAGTGTTGTTTCTGAATTCTTTTTTGAATCCATAAGGTTGGAAGAGCAATCTCTTCATCTGAATCCTCACTGGAGTCTGCAATAGTTTTAAGAGCTAGAGTCTTTTTCCTGGGTACTTCTTCTTCCTCATCATACCTTCGAAGCTGGTTCTCAAACTCTTCTAATTCGCTGAAGAGGGTGAGTGTATCCATTTTTGAGTTCAAGTGAGAATCCTGCAGAGTTGTTACTTTAGGAGCAAACCTTTTGGGGAGCGATCGAAGAATTTTTCTATTAATTTCCGCCTGAGGAATTTGTCTTTCATGAAGAGAGATAAAATTCATAAGCGTAAGAAACCGTCCCTATGCTTCTTTTATGCCTTCATCTTTTTCCAATCTGAAGCTTTCATAGTCGCTTAGAAGAAGATCAAGCTTAACCTCACGAACCTTTGAAGTGCCTTCATGACTTACTACAATAGTATCCCAAACTTGTTTGGCCGAAGTGCATGCTGACACTTTTCGAAGTTCAGTAGCACACAGTCCATTAAGTAAAGAATTCATAGCTCGAGCATTATAATTCAGAGAATTGACTTCATCAACAGTAAGATCCTTTACTGGTTTGGGTTTGCCATCCTTCATGGGAATAGTAATGCCATTTTCAACAGCATCCCATTCGTATGTATCCTTCTGGAGAAATATTTTCATAAGAAACTTCCAGTCGTTATAATTTTCTGTTCCAAGTAACAGTGGTGGAACATTGATTCAACGTCGTTCTTGCCAACTTGATTGTGCCATGGATCTAACAAAATAAACACTTAAACAAAGGTTAAATGCACATGCTCTGATACAAAATGTAATTCTAGTAGCACAATATATTTAATTGCCAAGTAAATGAGACTGTCTCAAATGATAAAGAGACTGTCTCTTTAGTGATAAAATGGTCCCAATTATTTAACAGAATAAATTAGCAGCAGAAAAGTAAATGACAGAATGTAAAACAAGAACACCATGAATTTTCACTTGGTTCAGCCCCTACCCATCTATGGCCTACATCCAAGTCCCTATGCCAACTAGCATAGAGATTATATTATTAAAACAATAATATAAAGCTTACAGTTTTTCCCCGATTACAAATTTAAAGCCTCTTGGAAGAACCCTTCCCTTGACACAACTTGTCACCTAGCAAACTCGCTACCTAGCCCACTGGCTACCTTGGCTTATGATTTGTAATCCTATCTAATTGCCACAACCCGGCACAAGTATGTGTAGAATGAATAAAAGTTTACAACTCAATGAAATGAAACTTCTAAACGCAGTGTATGAGCTTGAATGTCTTTGTAAAGAAGTTGTATTGCAGATGTGTGTTGAGTTGATATTCTTCTTGCTAAATGATTGACTTTATATAGCACTAGAAGATGTAGCCGTTAGAGTTTTGAATTCCTGAAATTATAGCTGTTGAAACATAGACCAATCAAATGTAAATCAGTGATGAGATAACAATCAATCAGGATAATTACAACGGCTCCATTAGATTAAGTTTAGGGTTTTGAATGGAAATCAAATCACACAATATTCCTGAAATATATCCTTAGATATATATAACCTGCAATTAGATAGATATAGCATCCGAGGAATATGGAAACTAACAGATTATATACAAGTTAAATGATAAGCACACAGAATCAAATCTCCAGGATTTAATTCGAAAACAATTCAAAACATCATCCTAAAAACCTGGGAATAACAGGATACTCACGAGTATTCACCATGATTTACATTTATATAGCTATACTGTTGATTGATTTGGTAGTTTTGAACACAGATATATGTAATTTTATATACACAAATAACAATACATACAACTCACGAGTTGAGAACAAAGTTGCAAACCAGCACATTTTTTAAAGTCATAAGAGGTCGTTGGTATTAATGATATGCGCCACTCCATGTCACGTGTTAAATGGATAATTTGGACCAATGGCGTGTTAAATGGATAATTTGGACCAAAAATCCGCTAATAGCTATATGGGACAGAGGTAATAAAAAAAAGGTAATATGGTCAATTTCTCTTTATAAAACATACAAATCTAATTATTTAAAACATAAAATTTTAAATTATTTTGTAAATTTAAAATTAGAAAATACATTTTTGTAGTAGAATCACTACTACAGATTTGGACTTGCATAGCGCTTATTTTCGCACTTGCATAGCGCTTTTGAGCGCTGTATAAGCCGCCGCTATGCAAGTACATATGACTTGCATAGCACTTTTTTTGAAGCTATCTAAGTAATGTGCTTACATAGCAATTTAAAAAACGCTATACAAGTAAGAGTTGTCTAAGTTTATATTAGTTCTATAGCATTTAAAAAAGCGCTATTGAAGTAAGACAATTTTTGAAAATTCTTAATTCTTTTTTTCATTTGTTCACCAGTAAAATTATTAAAAAAAACTTATAAAAACAACAAAAAGTAAACTAATGTGAAATACATAATAAACTCCCACTACGCCATAGATGGCCTATAGCAACCCCCAAACTGTGTTACCGTAGACCCCATTTTGAAGTTACCAAAGGCCAAAATAGGGCTATGGTAACACTTCAGCTGTGTTAGGTTCTCAGCAGTAACTACAGGTATCTAAGGTAACATCAAAACACAGCCTAAGGTAACATAGCAAATGTGGTTACTAAAAACCTCTATAGCAACATCTTAAACACTCTATAGTAACATAGTTTGTGTGTTACAACAGATAATACAATTTTACACAGGAACAAATGTGGGGCCCACATCTAGGTGGGGTCAACAATCTATTGTAACACCCTCTTTTACCAATTGTAACACATTGTGTGTTACATAATTAAAATCATTTATAAATAATTTTTTAACAAAAAAATTGACATTTAAATATTACATTTTCAAGTAAAAGAAATCAAGAACCAAATTAATTACATTTCAATAACATCATCCAACATCATTTCAATAACATCTTGTACAAAACCAATCATCCAAAATATCTACCAACACTAGCTAATGAACAAAACTTAAAACGTACAAGTACTAGAGCTAATAACATGCATACTAGCTCAAATGGTACTATGCAATTTCTGTATTGCCTTCCAATCATGAGTAATGGTACTAGCATCTCCTTGAGTTGGCTTGCATTTTTGCATCTCCTTGTTGATGCAGGGTCAGACTCTTCAATAGAAGAGTGAGAAGAGTGAAGAGGACCATCTAAAAGATTATATTGACAAGTAATTCAAACTCTTCAATGAAGTTCTCAGCAGACAAGCTTCCTGCATAAGGTAAAATCGTAGAATAGTTATCTTTATTTGAAAAGGATAAAAGAGAAAACAGGGATATCATATAACTAGTATGAGACTGAAAATCATCAAGATATAGCAGACATACCCTATGCTACATGCCTCACTTAACATACTGACTGAATCAGCATATATCTTATCGTATATCATGCATAAGGTAAAAATGCTCGTAATAAAATATCGCATATCTGTGACAGGGACATAAGCATATCTGTGACAGGGATATATCTAGTGAAGCATGTACAACTAGGAGAGAGATGACCTCTGGGTAATACAATCAACTCTCAACTTTTTGTACTCTTCAGATGTGAGCAAAGAAGCCTTGGCCTTTAACCAATCTGCAGGTCTTGGCATTATTATTGCAACATATCCTTCTCTGTCAGACTGCAACTCAGATTAAACAATACAAATGAGATAACGATACCGAAAAACTACCAGAACTTGTATTATTAGTTATCGACTTATTGGTATGCAGCTATGCATATCTAAAGAGTGGCCTAATCAGGTACAAAGTTAACAGCCAGGTACAAAGTTACAACTGCCTTAATGCCATATAAACTTGACATGTACACTAATGACCAGACAGATACTTATTCATGAAGTGATGATGGAATGTAAAGTGTAAACTAACCTTTTGGTAGATCCTGTGAGAAGTAGACAATTGCACCAGGAGCAAAGCCAGTAGAGTAGAAGTCCTGGGACATATCCTTAAACCACTTTCTGTAGCCATTCTTGATACTAGAATCAAGTTTTAAACTACTAGATAATCAGAGATTAAACAAATATGTTATGGTTGCCAGATTGCTTGTCAGGTAACAAGAAGATTTGTATAGAATAATTAATGGGCGAAGTTGGCCATTTGTTGGATTGGAAAATCATAAACAAAGATTATGTTCTATTATTTGTTAATCACTGCAGATTAGTATAGTAGTGCGTAACGCATGACTTGCACTGCAATTCTAAACAAAGTCAGACTACATTTATGATTTAACAATCCTGGCAAATTTCAGGTACTAACCTTCAAGGAGAAAAGAACCAATTCTGGCATTGACATAAACAAAAGAATCGAAGGCTTTTACCTTGAGAAAATTTATAGATGGATATCGGCTGCATAGACTGTCCACGAATGGGGATATCTGGTTGCTTTGAAGGTCTGATGCCGATTTAAAGTGAACAACGGAAGCACCTGGAGATGTATGATATTTTAGTTCTAAAAGAATCAGGTCACATATTGAAAGGAAATACACAAGTGTCAACATCTTACAGAAGGAATGGACAGCAGTCTCACCAGCAATATCAATCTCCATATTTAATTTTCAAATGCATTAACTAACAGATTACAAATACAAAGAATTTTAAGAATATTAGTATTATGTAACTGCATAAGAAAAAAGAGAAAAAAATCCAGCTTGTGATAGAATAACTGAAGCACTAACATCAGGAACATCAGCTTGTTATGCAAATTCACCTTAGCAACAAGTATACGCAGCGTAAAAAAGGCTTCTGCCCGGAGTTGTGCACTACCTAGCTGTCCATGCCCTGCTTCGGTAACTGCGGCCTTCACACACATTATTGATTAATACAGACTTAATACATATTATTAAATACTGAATTAATGATTCAGTATAAACTGAACTGCGTCCCGAAGCTGAGAGCATGGCATTCAAGATTTCTCATATTTAACTAACAGCAGGACAGAAAAGAAAAAAAACTCGTCAATATACAGCAAGTTGTCATATGAACTCTTTTAAATAAAATATTGAACCATGACAAATTGTATTATAAGTGGGATGTTGAACACCGAAATAGCTTTCGGATAAAAAGTAACAAAGTACATAGAATTAAACAAATGCAGATTCACAGAGAAATGAATGATTTAATTAATGAGTTCCATAAATATACGTAATTGACTCTACACACCTTGGAATATTACATAAACTTAAACAATGGTATTATTTGATATCGTAATAGTGCTCGACTGCTTGCACTTACAACTGACACTCTAGCATTTAGAAACCTGCTTTTCACACCATATATATTACTTGGTGCATTATATTTTCTTAAAATCGAGCAGATAAAGAAAATTAAACAACACTTATGTCATGTATTTCCTTATGTTCTACTTCCAAGTAACTCAAATCATCAAACTGCAAACCTTACCATAACAGCAGTACCAGTTTTGCTAAATCTTAGAAAGCTTATGAGTCTTACCACCTGCCCTTCAGAACTTGTATTTAAAAATTCACAGTTAGTTATTCTAGCTAAGAAAAATGTTTAGAGGTTGTTCGGAGCACGGTTGGAAGTAGCGTTAAGAATTTGTACTTGTCAGGATAAAAAATACACATAAAATAGTACAATACTCAATTTAAGAAGTAAATGTTACTAATAGTAAGAGCGCAAACAAAGCACAAAGCATAAAGGTTCATATACTTACAGTTCCAGTGCTGAATAGATGTCTAAAAGTGAACCAACTGAATTAGTATTCATGGTATGTAACAGAAGGGCAGGGGGATAATAATGCATTCCACTGCCCAGGATATTAATCGTTAAATTAATTGTCATGATGCTTTAAACTTAGAGTGAACCATACACTACCTCGATTCATTTTCAGAAGCATTATAGTGATCCAAACGACACGCAATTTCTGACTCAATAAGCTCATCATATAGTCTCTGAACTTCTTTTAAGGTGCCTACCTGCAAAATTAGTATTCGAATATAGTCTATAAGGGTCAACCAAATCAAGAGATAGATAACTAATTACCAATCGAAACGAAAATCAGTAATTAAACAAAACAAACAAACAAACAGCCTCATGCAATCACAAAACAACAAAAACTATACACACAGATAGATAGCTAGATAGATAGATACACAGTATTTAGCACAATCTTCGTCGTCATCGAAGAGGTCATCAAGGCTATCGTAATCACTATCGTCAAGCAGAGTCTTCGAAGAACTGAAGTACGCCGAAGGGTTTCTTATTCCGGCGACCGGTTTTCTAATTGAAGCAAGTGAAGAAATTAATCCTTGAATCAAGATTCGATTAACCTAGCTTCAATCCTAGGACCCTAATTGAACTCGTGAGAGAGGTGAGAGATGAGATGCGGTGGGTCGTGAAGAGGGATTCGTGGGAAGAGGGGTGTGGGTGTGGATTTCTAATCGGGAAATTAGGGATTTGATAGATGAGTGTATGTTTGTGAAATGGGGGAAATAAGGCGGAGAGAGTTTTGTGAGAGAGGGAAAAAATGCTGAGTTAATTTTTGGTTTTGGGGGGTTTGGAAAAATTTGTCCCGCTCCTAATATTGGTTTTTTTGGGGGGGGGGGGTGGGGGGGAATTGTCTGGCTCCTAATATTTTTACCATGTAAAATGTGTCTTTTAATTCCTTTTAAACCTTGATAATACAATTTTTTTTAATTTGTTGTTGTTAAGTTATAACAAAATATTAATTATTTTAGTTAAATTGTAATAATTTTTAATTATTGTAAGTCGTTATTTTCTATAATAAAATTTTAAATGATTTTAATCAAAATTTATTAGTTTTTCTATGTTACTTTATTTTAAAACCTATTAATTTTTAATTTGTTGAAAATATTTTAATTTTTTTTAAAAAATAATAATCGATTTATTTGATGGACTATTATGTTTTAAAATGATTACTTCAACGATTTTATTAAAATTAATGGGAAAATAAATTGATAGGTCACTGAACTTTTCCGCTTTTATCTATCAGGTCCCTAAACAAAAGATTCCGCAGTGCGGGTCATTGAACTTTTGAATTTTTCCCTATTAAGTCCTTCCGTTAATTAGATTCTAACGGACGTCAGAATCTAGCTGATTCCGGCCAAAACTCCGGCCAAAACTCCGGTCAAAACTCGTTTTCTTTCAATTCTAAACTAAATCGCGCGTTTGGGGTCTCAAAACAAAACTTGACAAACATATAATCGACCCCCGGCAACCATTTATGTGAACAATCAACAACCAAGTCGAAAAATCGATTTGAAAGTTCGGTGAAACTTAAAAATCGAACCTTACTAAATCGAAACCAAACAATGCAACTAATCACATAAAACGACTCCAAACAATCATACGAAGCTATAGAAACCATCCAAACAAGTGTACGAAGTCACAATAAAAAATCCCCAAATTATGATCAAGAACCCTAAACCCTAGTAATCGAATTAGCTTAATTCATACACAAACAATACAATTAAATACATAAATCAACTCAAAATCATCATACAAAGCTATATGAACCATCAAAATCATTGAATTTAGCCTGGATTAAAAAGGCCTAATTCAAGGTTAGAAACCCTAATTCGAATTTAACAGAAGATTCTAACGGATCATTAACGGAAGGACTTAATCGGGAAAATTCAAAAGTTCAATGACCCGCACTGCGGAATCTTTTGTTTAGGGACCTGATAGATAAAAGCAGAAAAGTTCAGTGACCTATCAATTTATTTTCCCTAAAATTAACTATTTTTAAAGTCAAATAATTATTAAATCATTAATTTTAAATTAAATAAAAATTTTGCAAATGAATACTCTATGGTAACACGCCTCATGTGTTAGCCCACTATAACACCTTTTATAACTAAAGTAACATACTTTTGTGCCTATGGTAACACCACAATCAAAAGGTTGCGATAGGTCAAAATTTTCATAGCTATGGTAACACCCATAGTGGTAACACTCATGCCAAAAGGTTGCTATAGGTCATCTATGGTGTAGTGTCCAAACTATAATTATTATTAATTCAAAGAAAAAGTATACAGTTCAAAGAAAGATACACGTCAAAAATCATATGTTTTCATATTTCTCCTAAAGCTATCATAGAATGGCCTGCAAAACTGTTGTATGTTTGTGTAGCTTGCTGGAGGTGTGCTGAGAGCTGCAAAAATTCTTTTGATAATGCCTCTGCTTACTCTGTTCCTTGGCAAGTTGACCCTAAAGAGAGAACCCAATAAGTAATGTTTTATACAAAGTCTTGACAAAATTAAAACAAAGTTTACAAGGGGCTTAAAATATAACTAGAAGGGTTGCATACATGATATAAATCCTTAAAAGAGGCCAATCAACTAATTAGAAGTTGGAGCACATACTGACCATGTCAACGATAACTGGTTTTCCATCTTCTGCTAGAATATCAACCACAGTTCTAGCATGATCAGCCTGCACATGAATCCACAGGGGTTATTGTCAATCAAATTGAAAATTACAAGGAATAAGAGCAGCCAAGAAATTATAAATTAATATATGTGAGCACATCATATATATTGTAATCTTAGCTTTGTGTTACTGCAACAAGAGACAGGACGAAATAAAGTGTCCAGAATGGTGAGAATAAACTCTGGACATAAATGTGTAGCACTAAGATTCTAATACAAGTAGACAAGTATATCATTTTTGGTCACGGAAATTATGTCATGTCCGAGTACTATCTATATTATTATAAATAATGGAGTTGGGTTCGAGTCAATGACAATTTTGATCTTGTTGACAACAAAAATAAACGAGTCTTAATTATGTACCTGGAGTCTGTTAGCAAGCTCCTTGGTGTGCAGAATGTTAGCGAGCTTCGAGATAGCATAAGCACATGTCGCATCATAATCGCTACGACCAAAAGACAAACGATTCAGAATATAAAGTCAAATATCCCAGTTCTTTTATTTATCTGTCTAGCTAACATACATATGACACATCTCAAAAGAAATACTTAAAAACGAGAACAGGGAATAAGTGCAAACAGACACAAAGTTGAGTGTCTAGGAGTAGTGGAAAATGGCTGGCTGTATCAAAATATTTGAGAATATATGACAAAAAATTCTCTGGGTTGAGGACATTTATAAAAATTCCAATGGAGCATGGTGCATATTTAAGATACTTATTAAGTTTATGAGATAGAGAAAATTGGCATTTAGGGGACTAAGCACAGTTCAAGCTCTTCTTGGAAGCAGTACAAAAAAAAAAAAAAATTGTTCGCTCTAGCAGAGTCTATCTTGTCAATTAAAACCTTTGACTGTTTAAAGCCCATATCTAGAGTACAGCAATTGACAAGCACTCCTTTAGTTCCTCCATACACACAGGCAGTTTGCAAAAAAAAAATAAAAAACATACACACAGGCCTTTTGACTTCACTTCTTTACCAGAAATATCAGTATTATCTTAAACAAAATCATTAGGATTGTTATCCAAAAACTGGTCTAGGTAATATCACTACACCAACTTTAAACAATAGCATATATAATCAATACACATATCACTTGAGCTCTTCTTCTTGAAGCAAAGAAAAAGGCACTTCCTTGCAAAAAAAATTAAAATCAATTCTAAGAAAATCTTAGGCTTATTATCTAAAATCTATTCCACAGGATATTAGCATAAATGAGCAAAGTTCTGTTTCCTGAAGCAAATCAAAGAAAAAAAATACACTAAAGCATGTCCTTTTGAAACACAGTAAACATGTACTGTTTGAGCACCCACCGGATATCCATAAGTAAAGCAGTTAATAGTAAATGTCCGGAACACTGGTTCTCGTAGTAAAACATTGATGTGCCTTGAACCGGACCTGAAAATAGTAGAATATAATAATCAAATGTGTATAGTTATTAGTAGCTTTAGCAACTGAAATTCAATTTTTAATTCATTTTAAGATAAATATGTATGCTACAAAAACTCTCTGATAAATATGTAAACTGATGTTAGGTCCAAATGTGTTGTAGAGGGGGGGGTGAATACAACTTTTCGATTTTGAGAAGCAATAAATACGATGCAATAAATGAACACACAGATTCAAGGAATATATTTCTTTATATATAACTTGAAAAGGTTGCTACAACATTCATTACAAAGTATAACAGAAGTTCAGAGAGAAGTGAATGATTCTAAGCTCTGTGAATATACTCTCTCTCTTTTTCTTGTGTTTTTCTCAATATTGCTCACTAACTAAAAACATTACACAAGTGCTTCTATTTATACTACATGTAATCTATGTCCTGTAGTCTTCAAAGACTAAGATGTACGTGGCCCAATGATGTCCACATAAATCTTGCCTTATCTTGAAAGCTTGGAAATCTGCCAATCAGAAGATGCCATGTGTCATGTTGAAGCTGCACTCTAAGTAGAACTTCTACTTGAGAATTTCTACTTAGCCATCTCGAAATTTCTAAGTCGAACTTCTACTTAGAAATATTCTACTTGGCCATCCAGAACATTTAGTACTTAGAAAATATTCTGGTCTTCAACTTGAAACTTCAATGCACATCTTGAGCTTGTGATATCTTCATGTCTTCTTTATTCTTCGGCAAGCTCTTGAACATGGATCTTTATTACTGACATAAACTTGCTATCAATGTCCTGACACTTGATGCACTGGTCTGGTTCATAAGTGACTAGTCTTTATAGTGTTTCTGCTTCTTGAATAAATTACCATATTCACTTAGTAACTTGGCTTTCCAATATTTGCTTTCCTTCTTGTTCACTTGAAATCAATTGGTCTTGTTGATACTGATAGTTATGATCTTGATTCTCGAATTCTCAAATCACTGAGGCATGAACAACTTTGACTTGAACTTCTCTCAATGATTTCTTCTTGGCTTGATCATAGTTAACATGTTCAATTGTATCAATTACCTTGTCTTCATTTAGTGTTGATTTCTTGTGACTTCTTGTTCTTGATTGTCTTCTGGTTAAGTATCTTTTCTTTTAATTGAGTTACATTAGTTATAGTGTTACAAGTTAATACACTCTGCCTTTCAATCTCCCCCAATTTGATTGTCTAACAATGACATTCAAATTAATGAAAGATAACTCAACTAAACAATGAGACGAGAAAAGATAATTAACATTACAGTCTTGAAAAATATACATTTGAAAAATACTTGAAAACAATACTAAGAACTTAAACTAGAAACAGAATTCGAACCTCGAATTAAAGATCATTTGAATGATTCCTATCACCTGGATTATTTCATATCTTTTAGTCAAACTTGTATCACCTTATTGGATTCACTCTAAGGTGAATTTTCCTCAAGTGAGTTAAAGCAACCGAAAGACATGAAGTTTTTCCAACTTCAAGTTCACACCACTCTGACCTTTAACCCTAATTCCGTTTCCTTTTCCTAGCTTCAGCAGCTTGGTCTTTTTCTTCTTTCTGCCTTCTGCGCTTCTCCTCCTGCTGCTTTTGTTTCTTATATACTGGATCATGAAGTTGCGTCCACCTAGCATTCAACAAACTTACTGCTTCCATTTCTAGAGGGTTCCTGGGTTCTGGGTAAGGATGTTTGAAAAGCCTTCTGAGTTTGTCCACCTCCTGAGTAGTCCTGATCTCTGGAATGTCCTCAAATTTCTTCATTATAAGCCGAGGTTTCCTATGAGTTTTATCAGCTTTAAACTGACAATAGATCATTTTGGGATAGCCTTTGACACGGTTAGTATTGTGGACACTAGCCGCATCTTGCTCCAATCGCTTCTTTTCCACTACTACATCAGACAGGTAACTCACGAGTCTCTGCTTTTCTGTCACATACTTAACTTCCACATCTTCCCATTTGAACACATATAACACTTTCTCCAGAAATACAGCATCTTGAGTCTGCAGCAGCCATTGTCTACTCATATGCAAGAATGTTTGATTCTGGTCTGCATCTATGAATACTAAGGCATCAGCTGTATTATCAACAAAAGAGTGTATCCAGTATACACTGTCTCTTCCTGGAACACCAACTGCCTCCCTTATCTCTCCTTGTTCCAGTTCTCCAGTAGGAAGATTCAGAGCTTCATCTACATTCTTCATAGCTTGAAGAATATTCCATTTCTTCTCTATTAGCTCTGGTTCAATCTTCACATTATCAAGAGGGTTTGGAGCAATGACATCACACTTCCACACCTCATTGCTCTTCTTGAATATGGCACTTTCAATGATCTTCACTGATTTATCTTTAAGCTCAGAAGCGAATCCCTTACCCATCATTTGTCTACAGACGGCTTTAAGAGATTCCACTGAAAGTTCCATTAAGTCCTTTTCCTCCAAGCTCACCCTCTTCAATTTACCGTCAACCACCATCCGGACAACATTTGGATATGCTGAGAATTCTGGACCCTTGTCCTCTGCTAGCCGCATTAACTGATCCCTATACAGAATGCTTAGATTCTCAGAATGAGAGTATTGAATTTTTGTTGCTAGCAAGAACAACTCTGATGCAGATCTTCTCGTCATGAATTGGTCATCCACATACATGAAAGACATTGGGACTCCTTCTGTCAAAGACAAAATAACCTGCCACTCCTTTTGCGTTGCATTGTATCCAACCCTGACTTTAGAAATTAATCTCTTTAAAGCACTCATGTAGTCAGCAGCCATTGGATTCTGCAAATTTAGGTTGTAGAACAGATCATCTGCCTCCTTGTTATGAGCTCCTTTCGTACATGGTCCCATCAATATCTTCCTTGCGTCATCCCACTTCTGCCCTAACCTTCTATTGTCCAGATCAATCTGAGGATCAGCTAGCCTTGCAAGCTCATAATCGTACTGTTTCCCTTGTAGCTCCGCTTTCTTTTCCTGAAACACAGCACGATCTTGCATTGCTTTCATTTTAAAGAACTCAGCTTGTTCCAAGGCTAACCGTTGAGATTTAAGGGTTTCCTCATCAACAGTAATTTCTTCAGGCATTCTGGAAGACATCCCAGCACCTCCACCTTGATCCTTCAATGATCTCTTAATAGCATGTTCCAAAGGTGCATCTTCCATATCGGAATCTGAGTCATGTACCACCTGTACTTTTTCTTGATGACTCAGATCAACGAATGGCTCATCTTGCTCAATCGCTATTACCTTACCCTTTTTCCTTCTCAGAGCCTCTTCATCAGTAGACGGCTCAATTTCTTTTTCTTTGACAAGATCAGCTTGTTCTTGAATTTTTTCGATTTGAACTCCCTGCTGTCTCGTCTCCTTTCCACTCTCCCCCTTAGGTGAGTTATCCTGAACTCCACCCTGGTCTCCAGATCCACCAGCTGTATAAAAGTCTTCAAACCCAGAACCATAGGTTCCTGCTCCACTAGCACCACCTGTACCAGCATCGGGGGGAGGTTGTTGCGACTCGAAACACTCCTGGGGCACAAAACTTCTGATTGCGAACATCACTCTACTGATCTCCACAGCCAGAGTATCCATTGTAATCTCCATTGCTCCCATCCTCTCATTCAGAGTGTTTCCCAAGACACCACCAGCATGGCCCAAGTCATTTACCTTGTTTGTCAAATCATTAAAAGCTGTAGCTTGACTTGCCATTCGTGCTGCGTAGTCATCAAGAGCCCTTTGATTATTTCCAATGTTCATCCCTAACTGCCCTATTGACTGCCCAAACTGCTTCATTTGATTTTCCATAGAAGACATACGTGTATCAAGATTTTCAATATTAAGGGACGGTGTTTGGTTTAGGTGACCTCGCTCTAATACTGGTTCTGTTGGTATTTGACGCTCGGTTTCGGGCCTTAAAAATGAAGGTCCCTCTCTCCCTAACCTCTCACACACACTCCCTGTCTCACGCTCGTGTATATCTTCAATAAATGATCCAAAATATGAAGCAGTACCTGCAGAAACTGGATAAGAAATATAATTTGCAGTTATGGGATCAATTGCTGTTTGTTCCTGAGTTGGAATCTCAGGCTGAGAGGCTACAAAGTGTTCTTGTACGACATCAGAACCGATCCTCTTTGCAGCATCAGTACGTACCGGTGAAGGTACGGCTGAAGCTTTTAAAGCTTCATGTCCTCTTGAAGCAACAGTATCTTCAAGAGGTACATAATCATCATCAAAATCCCTATGTGCAGATTGTTCAAGGGGTGAACCACTCTCGTGAGGTGGAGTGGTTGCGTGTGACACGCTAGGGTTTGACTGAGGTTTAGAAGTAGCAGCATGAGAAATTTTGGCTTTCTTTCGAGTAAGAGGCTGCTCTTCGGGGTCACTCTCCTCATCATTTCCTACATCTATATGTGCTGGCTGTTTGGATTCCGGTGACCTGGGTGACAAAGAATTAGAAATATAGCTCTCACCCTGGGATAGATCCTGCGGGCTAGCAGTCTCTTGGGTCTGGGAATCAGAAACATAGGAAGAGGAATGAGTAGAATGTAGAGAGAGATTACCTGATTCATTACCTTGTTCGCCACCGCTTTGCTCATCAGGAATCTCTTCAAATGCCTCAGCATGAGCAGACCGATTCTGAGCATGTGATGAAACTTGCGAGAATTCCATCAAAGTGGTAACTCCCTCATCATAGGTAAGCCACTGTTGTAAGGTATCAGGAATAGACATCGGTTTTCCATGATGTTTATTCTGATTATCAATTGTTGAAAGTGACTTAGTGCCCATCCCTAGTGGTGCAGATGTTTGGCTTCTGGCAAATCCCTGTCTAACAGCAAGATTATCCTTCGGTATTAAATCATTTATCAGCATTTGTAGGAACCGAGGAAACCAGCAGACAACATCTGTTGTGTTGAGGTCTCTGCTTGCAGGAGATCCCATCACAGCCACTATCTCAGAGAGAACTATTCGTCCATAATTTATATCCAGTTCTCTTGCTAGGGCAATTCCAAGGTTTTGCATGGGAATGGAAATTTGATGGAAATCGCTTTCTCGTGCCCGAAAACATCTTGTGATGGCCTCGAAAAAATAATTCCATTCCACATGAAAGAATTGTTTTTGGATGTTTCCAGTGATCCGGCCAGACGGAGGATAACATCCTATTTCTTCAAAGAAACTGAGGCGTTCTGCAGCTGTAGGTTCTGGATCATAAGCATCTTTTATCGGGAATCCCAGAACCTTGTTGACAATTTGTTCAGTCACCTCATATTCCTGACCCGCTAAGGTAAACCTGAAACCAAAGGGGGTTGATTTGCTCCCAAAAGAAACCGCACTAGTCCATAATTGCTGTAAAGCATCATGTACTAGTGTAGGTTTAGCAGTAAAAGCATCGCTAGCTTTGGAATACAAATTGAGAAATCGTATCCAAGACTTAAAGCGCGGGAGTTGATCACCAATTTCCGTAGAAATATTATAAAAATTGTTTTTAGCAAGTGAAAATTGGTGAGCCATTTTAATTAAAAGTTTTTCTTTAATAGATGTGAAAATTAATTTTAATTTCTGAAAAACAATTAATTTTAGAATTAACCGTTATATCCCTTTTAATTTATCAAGAACAACACAAGTCCCTTTTTGAAAAATTAAACTACGGGATCCAAGTAACAGTTAATGGAAGGCAAATTTCGAACCAATAACTAAATCTGCTTTAACAGTGAAGTGCGTGTGTGTGAAATCGTGTTTGTATAGATCTGTGAAATTGTGTGTGTATATACGTGTGTATATATCTCAAGAAAGATGGACCGTTACACAAACACACAAGAACAGAGATTAATGATAACACACAGATGATAGCAGTCTAAAATTGGGCATTAATTCGTTGTCCGTATGAGATTAGTCACAAAAATCACGAATCAGTGGTTGTAAGTAAGAAATCGCCTGTATGTATATGGGGCGGCTGTAAAACTCAATTAGGTAAAAGTAAAAGAATAGATCGAGTTAGAGATGTATATATAGACATTAATGTGAAATGACTAAAGTGTCCCTGTTAAAAAGTATGAAAACTCTAAGTACATACAGGGAGAACCCAAGTCGAAATCTATCTCGAAGTCTAAGTCGAAGTCTATCTCGAAGTCTATCTCGAACATTTTAAGTCGAACTTCGAGATGGAGTTCGAGATAGATGTTAACTCGAAAAACTTACCATTTAACTATTAAAGACCATGTAAACAGCATAAACCACCAACAGTACTAGGGAAACCTATCTCGAAATTTAAGTAGAAATTCGAGATAGACTTCGAGTTAGGAGTTAACTCGAAAAATCCCCTTAAACATCAAGTCGAAATTCGAGTTGAGTTTCGAGATAGAGTCTAACTCGAAATTATTAACTAACTCGAAGTTGTTCTCTCAGATCATTTCAAAAAATATTCCCTGTAAGATAGACATTATATGGAATATTTTGAATAAGGAAATAGGCACACTGGTAACTCAAATTCGAGCCCTAAGTCGAATTTCGAGATAAATTTCGAGATAGAGGCTAACTCGAAATTTTTCTCAGACTTAGAATTTTCAAAACTTCACTCTGGAAGCTCAAATCGAAATTCAACTAGAATTTCAAGATGAGTTTCGAGATAGTGATTAACTCGAAATTTTGAAGATACTTAGAATAATTTGACAATTTTTCTTTGAAAAACTCAACAATTAATTTTGCCAAATTAATATAAATATCAATTCAAGGATTTTAATATATGACATAATTAAAACATTCCTTGATAATTCTAAGGCCTCTAATTACATGAAAAACACAGGTAAATTCATCTAAAAATCATGCAAAATTTAGAATATTATGAATTTAACTCCCCTTGTGTTCATGCAATCTAACAAGCATAAATTCAAAGATTTGTGCTATAAAAGACACTTAGAACACACAGAATTCATGCAAAATCACACTATATGCACCCTATAATAATCATTAATTAGGCATTTTAAAGTCTAAACACATAATGATTAAATAGCTTGCATATACAAACATAACCATGGATTTTACAGATAGAAGGCTTTACTAACTTGTGTTAAGCATTCCCAATTCACCAACCAACCTATTGAATGTTACTTCATCAAGAGGTTTGGTGAATATATCTGCAATTTGTTGCATTGTGGGCACAAAATGTAGCTCCACAGTCCCCTGCTCGACATGTTCTCTTATGAAGTGATACCTGATGTCGATGTGCTTGGTTCTTGAGTGATCTACAGGATTGTTGGTTATGGCAATGGCACTTGTGTTGTCACACATGATTGGAATTTTCTTGTGCTCCATACCATAATCCTTCAATTGGTTCCTCATCCACAGTATTTGAGCTACACAGCTTCCAGCAGCAATGTACTCAGCTTCAGCAGTAGAAGTAGATACTGTATGTTGCTTTTTTACTTTGCCAGGACACCAATCTTCTGCCAAGAAATTGACAAGCACCAGATGTGCTTTTCCTATCAATCCTGCAACCTGCATAGTCTGAATCCGTATAGCCAATTAGATTAAAACCTGTATCTCTTGGGTACCAAATTCCTAGATTTGGTGTGCCCTTGAGATACCTAAAAATTCTTTTGACGGCTATGAGATGTGATTCTCTAGGATCCGCTTGGAATCTTGCACATAAACAAGTCGCGAACATTATATCGGGTCTACTTGCAGTTAAATAGAGAAGTGAGCTAATCATACCTCGATAGCTTGTGATGTCAACTGATTTACCTGATTTGTCTTCATCAAGCTTCGTGGCTGTTGCCATGGGAGTCTTAGCTGCTGATGCATCTTCTAGATTATACTTCTTGAGTAAATCTCTGACGTACTTGGATTGACAGATAAAGATACCATCTTTTCTTTGACTGATCTGTAATCCAAGGAAGAAAGACAGCTCTCCCATCATGCTCATCTCGTATTTGTCTTGCATTAGCTTAGCAAATATCTCGCACAAGCGCTCATTCGATGACCCGAAGATAATATCGTCCACATAGACTTGAACAAGTATTAAATCATTCTTCACATTCTTATAGAACAATGTTTTGTCAATTACTCCCCTAGTAAAACCACTTTCAATTAAGAATACGGATAGGGTTTCATACCAACATCTTGGGGATTGCCTGAGGCCATAGACAGATTTGAAGAGAAGATACACAAAATCTACAAGTTCTGGATCAATGAAGCCAGGCGGCTGTTCCAGATACACTTCTTCTTCTAACTCTCCGTTCAGGAAGGCACTTTTCACATCCATCTGGAAAACCTTGAAGTTCTTATGTGCTGCAAATGCCAAAAACATCCTGACTGCCTCAAGTCTTGCAACTGGTGCATAGGTCTCATCATAATCAATTCCTTCTCGCTGAGAATAACCTTTTGCAACCAAACGAGCCTTGTTTCGTGTTACAAGTCCGTTTTCATCCATTTTATTTCTGAATACCCACCTTGCTCCAATTACTGATTTGTTCTTTGGTCGGGGTACCAGTTTCCAAACTTTCTGCCTTTCAAACTGATTGAGTTCCTCTTGCATTGCAATCACCCAATCAGCATCACCAAGAGCTTCTTCTATTTCTTTAGGTTCAAGCTTGGATAAGAACCCAGAATATAAGCAAATATTAGCCAGGTCAGCTCTTGCATTTCTTCTAGTAGACACACCAGCATCTGGATCACCAATAATTAATTCAAACGGATGGTCTCTATTCCATACCCGTTCTCTTGGAAATTGTCTTGATGATTCAGCATGACTTTCTGAGTTGTGGTGCTGACTACTTTGATTACTTTCACTAACTCCCCCTGAGTTAGTGCCAGCTCCTACAGAACTAGAGTCAACTCGACTCGAGCCTTGAACAGTAGTTCTTGAGCTGCTATTTACTCCCCCTGAGTTGTTGCCGGTTCGTACTGAAGAAGTCTCTCCTGATCTTGTAGGATTAGCTTGTTCACTAGACTCAGGTTCTTCACGTACACTTGGAACATTTAATGGGACAACCAACTCAGGTTCATCTTCAAGTTCTTCTAAGTCCAGATTCTGAAATTTTAGGGACTCAGGTTCACTAGAATCTCTTGAAATTGATGAGAGTTTGGTATCGTCGAATCTGACGTTGTAGCTTTCAGTCACTTTTCGATCATTTACTAAGAACACCCTATAAGCTGCTACCACATCTGTGGAGTAACCAACAAAGATTCCTTCACGAGCTTTTGCTGCAAACTTTCCTAGATTTTCATCATCTATAAGTACATAGCATTTTGCTCCGAAGACATGAAAGTATTTGATTGTTGGTCTTCTTCCGTTCATTAGCTCACATGGTGTCTTTTCTTTATCTTTTATGATCAAGGATCGATTTTGAGTGTAACACACGGTACTCACTGCTTCTGCCCAGAAATACAGAGGAAGTTTCGAATCACACAACAAAGTTCTTGCTGCTTCAACCAATGTTCTATTCTTCCTTTCAACTACTCCACTTTGTTGTGGAGTTCTCGGGGCTGAATACTGACGACGTATTCCCTTAGATACACAGAAGTCATTTAGCACTGCGTTTTTGAATTCAGTGCCATTGTCTGATCTAATCGTCTTCACAGTAAGTGTTGAAACATTCTCAATTTGAGTGATGTGATCAATGATTAGGAAAGGTACTTCGTCTTTCGTCATTGCGAACAATACCCATGTATACTTGGAGAAGTCATCCACGATTACCAATGCATATCTTTTCCTAGACAAAGATAGGACATTCACTGGGCCAAACAAATCCATATGAAGAAGTTGCAGAGGCTCAGTGATACTAGAAATTTCTTTGCTTTTATGCGATGCTCGTTTCGACTTTCCCATTTCACAGGCTTCACAGAGTCCTTTCGGAGCGAACTCCATTTGAGGTAGATCTCTCACCAATTCTCGCCTCGCGAGAGCATTCATCGTTTTGAAGTTTAAGTGAGATAACTTTTTGTGCCATAACCAGCTTTCATCATCCGAAGCTTTGCTGTAGAAACAGGTGACTTCATTCTGATTTGCTGAATCCATGTCTGCAACAAAAAGATCTGCCTTTCGAACACCTCTCAAAGCCAGTGAACCTTCCTTGATGTGAGTGATTGATACACCTTTCTTGTTGAAGACAATTTCGTAACCTTTGTCACAGAATTGACTGATACTCAACAAATTATGCTTTAATCCCTCAACATAGGAAATATCTTCAATGATGACATTGCCAGTTTTCAGTTTGCCATATCCCTTTGTCACACCTATGCTGTCATCTCCAAAGGTAACATAAGGGCCAGCTTTCATAACCATCTCTGTAAGCAGGGACTTGTTTCCAGTCATATGCCTCGATGCTCCACTGTCTAGCACCCATATAACTTTATTTCTTTTCTGCTTAATGCCCTGCAATGACAGATTGGTTAGACATTCTTCGGAACCCAACTTTGATTGGGCCCGGCTTTTCGATAAGATCGATAATCAACAGATTTAACAACAGGAGATGCACTTTTCTTAACATTACTAGAGCTTTCGACTTCCTCCTTTCCTTTCTCAGACTTGACATGTTTGTCAGTCCTAGGAGAAGGTTTGTCACTCCTAACTTTAGGAGGACTGACAGTCTTGGCTCTCACATGCTTTTTCTTGATGTTTGAACTAGCAGCAGTATTTAAGCATGACTGGCTAGATGCATTCATTAAATTCACAAAAGTTTGCATGACATTAAAAGTGCATGGCATACAATTAGGTTGACCACACTGTGCATGATTCTGATGCAGATTATTCATTGTATGTGTGACAGGCATGGCATGTGCAGCAGGAACATTTATGTTAGCTTTACATGCATAAGAAAGATGTTCAGTAGATTTGCAGTGATAACATGCTTTCTTTATTCGTTCAGCCTTAACCTCTTTTATGCCTTTCTTCCCTTGTTGTTTAACAGCCTTAGCTCCTATTCCTAGTCTAGATTCATCACTAGGGAAATTGATTTTAACTTGTTTAATAGGAGTTATAGGTTGTGCTTTCTGACGATCTTCCATCTCAATCTCATATCTAGCTATCAATTCAGTCTCTTCTTCTTCTATTCTAGGAACAAGATGTTTGTAGATGGGTTTGACAGAAGGTTTAAAAATGCTAGGAATATCATTTTTAAGGTCACTGGAAGTAGTGTCGATAGGTCTCTTCCCTTCTTTCTTAGAAAGGTTAGAATAATCAAGTCCTACACCTACTCCAGTTATCTTCTTAAATACGTCATTATCTACATACACTTTACTAGCAGCTAGTTTGTAAGCTTCACATTTAGTTTCTAACTCAGCTAGTTTGTTCCTTAAACATGATTCTATTTCTGCCTTAAGGATGAGCTTGTGTTCCAAAGATTTAATAAAATCTCTTAGGGAAGTATCTACAGTGCAAGCAGCCTCTAACTCTTCCACTTTTGCCTCAAGCATTCTGCTTTTGGCGACAAGTGTTTTCTGTTCCTTTTGAGAAGTGTCTAGGCTTTTGCACAACATGTAGATCTCTTCGCTAAGAGCCCCGTTCTGTTCCTTATAATCATCAATAGACATTTCTACTTTAAGGGTTAGAACTGGTACCTCTGGTTCCTCTGATGTCTCAGCCATGAGCGCAAAGTTTGCTACATGAGTAACATCTTCCTCATCTGAATCATCCCAAGCTCTTCCTTCTGTTACTACTAAAGCTCTTTTACCATGTTTTTCTTTCACCAGCGATTCATACTTGCTTTTGAGGGCTTCAAATGTCTCTTTTGGATAAGTCTGTTTAGGCTTTTTGCAGTCCGAGGCAAAATGTCCAGGTTCACCATAATTATAGCAATTGAACTTCATTTTGAAATCCAAAGGAGATTTGTAGCTGGTACTCTTGCCTTTGCTTTTGTAGCCTGACGAACTACCACCACCCTTAGCAGCCCGATAGTAAGATGAAGAATTTCTCTGTGGTCGGTTGCTCTTTCTGAATCTCATGTTGCTGAACTTTCTTGCCATGTATGCCACGACACTATCATCCATGTTGTCCAGCTCTTCTTGGGTGAAGTAGTCATCATCACTGTTAGATGCGCACTCGTCATCATTATCAACTTGATGTGGTGCGGGTGATGATTTAGGCTTTGCTGCAACCATTGCCTTCTTAGACTCTTCCTCATCAGCAACTAATCCTGATGCAGTTTCTTTTCCTTTTGAATCATTGTCCCATGCTTGATCTTGAAGTGTTTCCAGCTCATAGGTCTTCAGAATTCCATAATATTCTTCCAGAGAAGTTGTATGCAAATCTCTGGTTTCTCTGATTGCGTAGACCCTATGTTCAATGCTCTTTGGCTGGTTCCTCAGATATCTCGTATTGGTCTCAACCATGGGGAGAGTAACACCTCTCAGATTCAAATCTAATACCAACTGACTGAATCGTAGATAGACGTCTGTTATGCCTTCTCCTTTTCTTATTCTGAAGGTGTCATACTCCATCTTGAGTATAAGTGTCTTGTTGCTTCTAACCTCTGCAGATCCTTCCATGACAACTTCTATCTTGTCCCAAATCTTCTTTGCTGTATTCAAACCTTTGACTATGTTGAACATTTCATGATCGAGGGATTCCATCAAGGTTTGTCTTACAGAAGTATCATAAGCTATTTGCTCCTTGTCAGCATCCGTAAAGTCCGCTGCCTTTTTAGGCTCAGACCGAGCAGGTATAACCTCCTCTCCTTCCATACGCTCAGGAATAGCTTTCATTGGAACAAATTTACCCTTTTCAAGGACTTCCAGATACTCAGGGTTAATAGTCTCTAAGTAGAGTCTCATTCTGAAAACCCATTCTTCATAGTGATCTCGGTTGAACATTGGGATCTTGAAAGAATTTTTAGGAGCCATTTCAAATCTGGTCACTAAAAGTTTCTAAGTACCCAAGACTAGGCTATGTAGAATATCTATGTAGAACTTCTGCCAAGTCGAAATTTTTCTAAGTAGAAATTTTGCTCAAGTCGAAATTTCTCTAAGTAGAAATTGTCCAAGTCGAAATTCTATGTAGAAAATCTCAAGTCGAAATTCTATGTAGAACTTTTGTCCTTAGAATAATTTTCTGCAGATTACTTAAATATTGAATAAACAATATTATCACTTTAACACCTTTTTGACTTTTGATACTTTACTCACCGAATCCACCTAACCCACATGCCAGGCACTGAGTATGTCTTGTTACACTTTCGGCCAAGGAATATTTATCAAATCAAAAGTACAAAAACACCTTTTTGACTATCTTATTTGTTTGAAAAAGGAGATCAAAAAGTTGTTGGGTTATCTTCTTTGATAAGAACAGATGATGAACACTCAAGAACACCAAATATCAATTAACCCAGATTAATTCACAAAAATTAATTAAAATACACCCAAGCTAAATAATCACACCTGGAGTATTTAAATAATTTTTCCCGGATGAGTTTTCACTGGAAACGAATTAAAGCACACTTTTCGAAAAAAAATGAAAAGTAGATCTAGAAAATGAAAACTCACGATTCTTCTACCAAACACAAGGATCTATGTTTTGTATGTTAAACATCCGCTCTGATACCAATTGTTAGGTCCAAATGTGTTGTAGAAGGGGGGGGTGAATACAACTTTTCGATTTTGAGAAGCAATAAATACGATGCAATAAATGAACACACAGATTCAAGGAATATATTTCTTTATATATAACTTGAAAAGGTTGCTACAACATTCATTACAAAGTATAACAGAAGTTCAGAGAGAAGTGAATGATTCTAAGCTCTGTGAATATACTCTCTCTTTTTTTCTTGTGTTTTTCTCAATATTGCTCACTAACTAAAAACATTACACAAGTGCTTCTATTTATACTACATGTAATCTATGTCCTGTAGTCTTCAAAGACTAAGATGTACGTGGCCCAATGATGTCCACATAAATCTTGCCTTATCTTGAAAGCTTGGAAATCTGCCAATCAGAAGATGCCATGTGTCATGTTGAAGCTGCACTCTAAGTAGAACTTCTACTTGAGAATTTCTACTTAGCCATCTCGAAATTTCTAAGTCGAACTTCTACTTAGAAATATTCTACTTGGCCATCCAGAACATTTAGTACTTAGAAAATATTCTGGTCTTCAACTTGAAACTTCAATGCACATCTTGAGCTTGTGATATCTTCATGTCTTCTTTATTCTTCGGCAAGCTCTTGAACATGGATCTTTATTACTGACATAAACTTGCTATCAATGTCCTGACACTTGATGCACTGGTCTGGTTCATAAGTGACTAGTCTTGATAGTGTTTCTGCTTCTTGAATAAATTACCATATTCACTTAGTAACTTGGCTTTCCAATATTTGCTTTCCTTCTTGTTCACTTGAAATCAATTGGTCTTGTTGATACTGATAGTTATGATCTTGATTCTCGAATTCTCAAATCACTGAGGCATGAACAACTTTGACTTGAACTTCTCTCAATGATTTCTTCTTGGCTTGATCATAGTTAACATGTTCAATTGTATCAATTACCTTGTCTTCATTTAGTGTTGATTTCTTGTGACTTCTTGTTCTTGATTGTCTTCTGGTTAAGTATCTTTTCTTTTAATTGAGTTACATTAGTTATAGTGTTACAAGTTAATACACTCTGCCTTTCAACTGACATTGTCATAAAGGTGTGGTTTATATTAGCCGACTTACATGAGAAGATTGAGAGGCAAATCGAGAGACTCAAACTCCGTGACAAAGTTTCGGACAGAACTGAGAGAATTGAGATCAAGCTGCATAATCAAAACCTCCGCACCAGGATACTCTGATTGAATACGAGCCTTTGTATCCTCGGCCGCTTTCATGTTCCTAGCCGGTAGCACAAGCCTCGCTCCTCTTTTGGCTAACACCAACAATTCAGCTGATTATTTAAGGCACTAAACTGAATTTCTAGGTAGCACAATGTCAAGTAAGTTATATCAATAGAGGATGAAAAACAAAGAATAAGAGATGGTAGAAGCCAAACCCACAACATACCGTTTAATCTTGTGAAGAAGCCAAACCCCACACCGAAATTGAAGCCAATACCTTCTAATCTTGAAGCACCTACAAAATTGAAACATCAAATTAAAAAAAAAAATAGAAGAAAACCGAAAAGAAAGGGAGGAGGGGAGAGAGGTTGTTTAATTCGAAGCGTACGTGTGTTTGAGTTTGTGTCATGGTGGATTCGTGGGGAAAGGGAGGAGGGGAGAGAGGTTGTTTAATTCGAAGAAGAAGGACAGGAGAACAAACCAATTAAACAAACCAAGTGATTAGAACAAACCCATTGATTAGAACCCTAAAATTGAAAACCAATTAAACAAACCGAAACCCAAATCAGAGGAGTTTAGAGGGAGAAATAAACAAACCAATTAAACCCAAATCGAAACCGTATAATCACTGCT
Source organism: Kitagawia praeruptora (assembly GCA_037693485.1). NCBI lineage: Eukaryota > Viridiplantae > Streptophyta > Magnoliopsida > Apiales > Apiaceae > Kitagawia > Kitagawia praeruptora. The sequence continues at coordinate 77,543,433 of CM075350.1, forward strand.
GCAAATCGAAGAGAAAGATTAAACCCAATGAGTTGTAAATACCGATTGAACTGCGATTGATTGAAGATGAAGAGAAGTAGATCTAGAGAAGTGGCCGCCAATGGGAGAGTACTACAGGGAGGGATAGATATTGAACTTAGGTTATTTTTACTAATTGATATATACGTATATAGTTAACCTTGTTATAATAAATAATAAATAATTAACAAATGTTAAAATATGTTGTTAGCTTCAAGAGCCCTTCTAAAAACGCTATGGTAGAGTTTAATAACGAATAAAAAATAAATAAAAAGTACTTGAAATATGATAGCTTCAATAGCGTTTTTCGAAAGGCTATTTAAATTTATGCTAGCATAGCGTTTATTGAAAAAACGCTATATAAGAATTTTTATTTTTATTTCTATTTATTTTTATTCATTTGCATAATTTCTTGCATAACGTTTTTAATGAAAGCGCTATTTAAGATGTTCACTTACATAGCACTTCTGAAAAAACGCTATGCAAGTTGTAACTTCTAAGTTCAAATTTGTAGTAGTGAATGGTGGCTTAACTTTTATCTATAAATTTTTAATTAAAATTTATATGATTTTTATGGGACTTTTCAACTTTAATTGGTTCCGTTTGTTTGTCGGAAATTAACTTGGTTTTCGAAAACATTTTGATATTTTCTCATAAATGTTTATTTTGAAACTTTTTCTCTAAAAAATTATTTTTCTTATAAAATATTTTCCTAAAACATTTTTTTAGAGAAAAAAATTCTGGGAAAATTTTCCAGGGAAAAAGTTCTAGGAAAAAATTTCTTAAGAAAAAATTTTCTCGAAAAATTTCTTGAGAAAAAATTTTTCGGAAAAATTTCTCAAATTTTTTTTGTGGGAAAAATTTTTTTCGGGAAAATTTCTCTTGAAAAAATTTCCGGGAAATATTTCTTGGAAAAAATTTCTCGAAAAAATTTCCTCAGAAACAAATTTGTCGGGAAATTTTTTTCGGAAAAAATTTCTCAAAAAATAAATTCTATTATTTTGAAAAACATTTTCCCAAGTTGAGAATCGAAAGTCATTTTCCAAAAATTCATCACTTGTGTTAAACAAACTCCATTGGAAAATATTTTCATTTCCTAAAAAACAAACAAACACAAAAAAATTTGGAAAACATTTTCTAAAATATCACACAAACACATAAATTTTTTTTTTTTTCAGAAAAACATTTTTCAACGTCGGAAAATTCAGAAAACATTTTACTGAAAAATAAAGAGAATTTACCCAATAAACATGATAGCTTGAGTATTCAATAATTAAAAAACTTCAACTTGTTTTTGCCAACTTGTTGTAGTTATACAAGCCAACTAGTAGTACATTGACAAAACAAACGAGACGAGACCGAATATTAAATTCACAAGATTAGTAGTAGTACATGATAATACGGCACGTGCACTCTCATCAACTTGACCTGTCTCCTGTCACAAGTGCCCCATTTCATTCAACAAAAACAGATACGACCACCATAAGAAAAAACGATCCTTCAAAGCGATCTCTGTAGATACATGAACACATCCTGCCACTGTGCCATTTCATAATTCACAGTCGTCGATTGCGGCTCAAACATAGAGTAAGTTGCATTGTTGTTGTTTTCTATGTAATTATGTTGATACTCAATAATATTCTTCTTCTTCTTCTTGTCCCATTCTACCTTGGGTTGGCTTTCTACTTCACGCAACTCCGGGGATACAACTTGTTCCGAGCAGCTCGAATCGGTGTGAAGCTTCGGCACCGAATCGGATGTGTCCACATACGCCATCTCGCTGGCTGAAGACACATATTTCGATGCTGCAGTTTCGCTTGCTTTCATGCTGTGCTTCTCTAAGCTGCCTTTCTTGTTGTAAATTCGGCATAGAACCCAGTCGTCCAACTGCAAACACAGATATAAATTGTAATTGACAAATTAAAATCTTTACAACAATCTATTATTATGTACTACTATATAGTTAATGAATTAGAAAGACAACATACTATATATATATATAGTGATTCATGATTCATGATTCATGTGGTGGACAGACTGGTGTTAAATATATATATATGTACATACATACCCTGGAGCTGCGATTTTTGTTTCGAGCGGATCGATCGACATCAGCGAGCCTGTACTCATGCATGATCCAGTTGGTTTTGTGGCCTTTGGGTGCTTTCCCGGCATAAAACACCAGTGCTTTCTTAATCCCCACCGTCTTTGGCCTTCCAATCGCCTTATCTGCCCCTGTAGCCTTCCAGTAGCCTGTCCCCGCTGCCCGATTGGGTCTGGAACCATTGGGGTACTTGCGCTCTCGTGGCGAGAAAAAATACCATTCCTTGTCTCCATACAAAGCCAAACCTACAGTACAAATTAACACCACGTACAAAATTCAACTTAATACAAAAGGCCCCATCTCCTACTTAAAACTAGCTAGTATTATATGTATATCATCAAACACAATCCAATATTATTAACATTACCAGGAAGATCCCAAGGGTCGTGTTTGTAAAGATCGAGTTCTTTAATTATAGCAACATCTATCTGTTGAGAAGCACATTTCCTGCATAAATAGTGCATAACAAGCTCATCATCAGTAGGATGAAATCTAAAACCAGGCGGCAGTTGTAAATCCACTGCCCCCGCCATTTTACAGTAATTTTATTTTATATCTCTCCTTTTGACTACTCGAATATTATTCAATGAAAATGCAAAGGAGATGTATACTATATATATATCAACTACAGTAGGGAGTAGTATATTGGAGTGGGTCTGAAACTTAAGTCCAAAAACAGGATGTGGAATATATAGGAAAGCTGCGGGACACGTGGCGAGTTGGTGAGAGAGGGACACGTGTCGAGATGCGCCCACAAAGAGAGAGTGTGATTTTGTCACTGCTTACGTTTTTGGGTTTGGGAAGTGTTATTATTTTATTATTTTTGGTTGTCAAGGTGACACGTCGACGGTCGACGCTTTGGTACGTGGACATGATGTCTTAAATCTAGACTTACACTTTCAAGCCGCCTGCCTTCCCCCGATCTACCTCCTACTCTTCATTTTATCTCCATGGGAATACTTTTTTCCTTTGTCCTTTCCTTTCTTTTTTAAAGCTCATTTTTTTTCTGAGGTTTAAAATTTGTGGAGTACCGGCAAAATGTAGGATGAAGTGTCAAAATAACACAAATTCTGATCAAAATGTCTAAAATAGCACTTTCTGAAAACACTGCCCTGCACTAGTACTTTCCTAACGTAGTTACAGTAGGCGTTCTGGAAAAACGCATCTGTAACTTGCGTTACGCATTTACAGGATGCGTTTTGGGGGTAAAACACAATTACAGATTGCGTTTTGGATGTATAACGCAAGTTCAGCTTGCGTTTTGGTCTATAACGCAAGTTTCAACTGTGTTTTCCTAAAAACGCCAAATTTGATCACTTTTTTTTTTTTACACAGAAGCCTACTTTAAATGGTGATACCTTTTTTTTTTTTTGGTAAATATGTATTCGGAAACACTTTTAAAAAATTTATAGTTCAAACCCCAAGTTAAAAATTTTAGTTAAACAAATTGAATCCGGCGGCCTAACGCGTTTAAAAATCAGGATAAATTAGGGTTTAGGCTTTAGGGTTGTAAACAACCCTAAACCCCAAACCCTAAACCCTATGTTCGTATACGGTTTATTCGTCGTTCGGAATATTTCTAAAACCCGAAATGGAATTATTGAACCCTAAAGGTTAACTATTGAAACCCCAAAGCAATACAGATAAAATTTAAAAGTTTTTATTAAAAAATTGAATCCGGCGGCCTGATTTTTAAACGCTAACGCGTTTAAAATCAGGATAAGTTAGGGTACAACCCTAAACCCTAATTTCGTATGCGGTTTATTCTTCGTTCGGAATATTTCTAAAACCGAAAATGGAATTATTGAACCCCTAAAGTTAATCGTTGAACCCCCACTACGCCATAAACGCACATACGCAACCCCCATTTTCAGTTGCGTAAGGCCTGAAAAGCGTTGCGTAAGGTCTTACGCAACGCTTTTGGGGCGTTACCAATACTGGCGTTGCGTAAGACCCCTAACGCAACGCTTTTCCAAGCTATTGCAACACTTCGAAAAGAATTGCATAAGAGGCCTTATGCAACACCAAAAGCATGCAAACGCAACACTTCATGGGGTTGCATAAGATGTTTCAGCCATGTCAGCATGCTGACATGGAAGCAAGGTGCCACGTCAGTATGGTGACATATCACTAGTGGGGCCCACAAGTGCCACGTCACAAATGGGGGGGGCATGCCACGTCATCAGTGGGGCCCACCAAGGTGCCACGTCAGCACTAGGGCCCACATGCCACATCAGCAGTAGGGTCCACATGCCACGTCAGCAGTGGGGCCCACATGACACGTCAACAGTGGGTACCCACATGCTGACGTCAGCAGTGGGACCCACATTGCCACGTTAGCAGTGGGTTCCACTATCTAACGCAACGCTATTTTGTGTCTAATGCAACGCTAAATTTTTTTTAAGCAACCCCATTCTTTTCAAATGCAACACCATTTTTTTTATTGCAACATTATAATTATGCTAATGCAACATTAAATAGAATCAAATGCAACGGTTTGAAATAGCTACTTTGTTTATACATAAAACCATCTATCCAAATCAAGCCAACAACTAATACAAATCAACAAATTCTTAGGTTAATGGGGCAGGTTCGCAAATTCTAAATCTGCAACAAGATCCTCTTTAGCTTTAATGATTCTTTCTTGACGATATTGTTCCTGCCTTCTCAATCCTTCCATTTCCTTAAACTTTCCCCACACTTGCGCACTCTACAAGTTTGTAACCAGAAATTAGAAAATAAAGGAGAATGCATTAAGTTCTGGATAGGTGATGCAAAAGTAAATCTACAGATATAAACACCAATGCTTGACGCAACTGTCAAACACGTAACACATATATTCTGTACTCTATAGTTACTCCTTGAAGCTATTCTGTTCATCTTTAAATAACATACTATTCTGGATATATAAACCAATATCCGATTGTGTATAGTGAAAGACAAGGAACAACCGGAACAGGCAAATAAAATATGCATCGGAACTTTAAAATATTTTCAGGAAGCGAGGATATGTTACCTGAACAACATTAAATTTCCAATTACACTGAGCAGTTGCCCCCATGGTACCTGCTACATTCCCATGGTATGCATTTCTCAGAGATATAATGTCGTTGCAGCCGGTATACAACTTTGCAATCATCATTGCTAACTCATTTGCTTCAGTCCCAGAGTTGGTGAAAAACACAACCTACAGATGAGTTAAATTTTAGGGAAAGGTACAAGCATAAAGCCGTTGGGTAGAAGATGGTAATACCATGTCCTCAGACTCATAATGATCATAAATCATGATCTTGATACGAGACCATTTTGTTATCTAGATGAAGCTTGAAAAGAAATTTTTTCCTGATAGAGGAAGCCTGCTAAGACATGTTGTATTGCGAAAACTTAGCCCTCCCTGATTCTGTTTGTTTTTTTTATAAAAACAGTCTAACAGTCTGTTCTAGCCATCAGATTAGTTTGCATACGAGCAACAATCTTTAAACATTACGTATTTCCCTTAGCACAACTTAAAGGTTAAAACTTAAAACACAAAAAAAAATATATATATATAAACACAAGATCAAACAAATACTACATGAGGACATGTCACATGAGAAGGCATATGCTACCAATGGACTGTTGTATAAAGTACAAAACAGATAGATGGAACTAAAAATTTAGTTTTTTTTATGTAAGTGCTTATACTTTTTGTGTCCACATAAAACTCAATTTTAGCAGGAGCTCTCTTACCGAAATATTTCAAGAATGGAAGGACCAGCCAGCACATCGCCACTAGTTGATACCATGACATATATTCAACTCTGCTCACTTGTCCAGTGATCAGTTCTTTACAACTCTTTAGGTGTCCAAAATGAAAAGTATACAAATTATTGTGCTTCAATGCATGTACACCATATTTCTACAGCTTATGTGAACAATGTGCTAACATTAGTCAAGCTCATTCTCCTTCTGGCACCTGAGCATGATTCATCGATTAGTACGACGAAACACAACCGGCTTCTACTTCGGTCGGATTTTTAGTATTATCTTCAAAATAAATTCATTCACAAAGAGCATTAGTTAATCAGTATTTGTCCTTGACATGTTAATCTTGTTATTTTCAATATTGTCTAGTACCATCATGATATAAAAGGGATAGGATATGCCAATGTTGTACATTTGTTTCTTGCAGCTCTTCTAAGAAAATGTATGTCCTTAGATTATTCTTTTGTACGTCGAGATTATGTCCTATCTATTATGTTAATTTACAAGTTAACTCAACATAAACAACTTCTTGAAAAGTATATAGTTGAAAGTTAGATATCACCAAGGTATAATCCCATTACCTGCTGGTACGCATTCAACTGACCAGAAGGATCAATATAGTGCAGAGAATCTGGAATCCGGGGATGTCCATTAGATGCTGGAATTTTTAAAAGTTAATGCACCATACAACAAATGCAAGGCATACTTCTTCTAGCATTTATTAAGATTAGACAGATCAAGTTACCAGTAAAATCAACAGCAACCATGAAGTTGAGTTTGAACCCCCTAGAGACTAGTGGACTCATACAGAGTATCATTTACATGGCATCCATACTTAACTTTTACTTTCAACAGCTAGTTAACAGAATGAACTATATATAAAACTCCGACATTTTGTTTTGGAAAGTCCAGCAGTTGTTAAAAACACTTATCACCAACATATCAAAGATGCAGAATAGACCATCTAAAGCTGAATCGAACCAATGGATATACGAATGAAAACACTTCCACAGTTCATAAAATAAATTACCTCTGGTTTTTTATCTAAAACTTCTTCAAACTGCTTCAAAAGCTCTGGTGGAGACATTTGGTCATGCTCAGCTCCAAGTACTGATATCGGAACTTTAACGCCTGATATCATTATAAGAAAACTAAAAACTTAGACAAGAATATATTCAATCCTGCTTTTGTCCCATATCATACTGGGTCCTACTTCTTAACAGTTATAAAGGTTAATACTTAAAGGGATCACTGGAGTGGCTTACCTGAGTTCCCTTGTTATATTATTTAATTCACTTATTTGACAGAAGTAGTTGGACATTTGATAAGCAGAACATACCCTGAATATCATCTACAGTGACGAAGGATGGGTGCAAAATCACTACAGCTTGGACTAAAGAATCTTTTTCTAGTTCCACCGTAAACTTGGCTGATAAGAATGCAAGAAGCACGCGTCTTAATTTATGCAAAAAATAAAAAAACATTATTATTTGGAGAAGTCATCTTATTTAGCTCTACAAATGAACTAAAACACAATATGACAAAGATTATTGAAAACTGAGACTTCCAAACTCTCCCTCACCTCCCCAACAGAAACCTGTAGCTCCAATCTTTTGAGGCCTGAATCAAGCCATCCATCAGATCTGGTTGCACTTCTCGTATAAGCCTTCCTAATATTACATTAAAATAGTAACTTAGTCCAGATATGCAGCAAAACTTTAAAAAGAAAACATCAGCCAAAAGAACCATACCATTTATTACAACAGGCCATATTGGTAAAAGTTAATTCATTTTTCTTTGAAACAAGTGAGGTTACCAAGGAGTTAATTGAGTTGATATTAATAAAAGTGGCAACCTGAATATTAATCTGTCCGTAAAAATAAAAAGTGTTTTCTGAGAATCCTCAAATTACACTACCTGTAATAGTAAAAGAGTAATTGGTTGGTAATCGTAATGGTGTTTATTAAATTGCAATGGATTATTGGGTAAAAGTGCTTGTAATAATGCGTTGCTGAGATGAATAGAAGTTATCCATCCGTGAAAGTGTTTGGGTAAATGCCCAGCTGAGACAAGAATATATACCTGAGGATTCGTTTGATTTGAGGCGGAGAAAAAGCAGCGAGGTTCATATTTTCCTCTGAAGGATGTAGATCCGATGGTGTTGGGTTCCAAGATTTCTCAAAGCCATTGCTGCAAATTGATGCAGGGCTTGGTGGAACCTCGGTGAAGTTCTCCTTCATTTACATTTACAAGGGAAATCATCATCAAAAACCAACCCCGTATACAGTTTACAAAGAAAGGACATAAATAAAGCTTAATTGAAACCAAACACAAAACAAAATTGAATCTTAATTTTAATACTACCAAAACCAAAACCCTAGAATGAATGCCCCAAATTAATCACCCGTAAAATTAAATAAAATTGAGTCGAAAGTAAATAATCAAACGCATGAAAATGAGTATATATTTACCAATCAGATCTTGCAATCCCCGTCGAGAGTATTTGGTTCGATGAGGGAGTAGAGAGAGAGAAATAGAGGTGAGCAGAGGAAAGGAGGCCAGAGTGTGTTCTCGTGGGAAAATAGGTGTGTTTTGGGGGAAGTTAAGTGTCAATTTTTGGGGGAATTTAAACATATATATTCGAGGCAGGAGAACAAGAATATGAGGTCAACATTAATACCAACTTCATAATTTTGCCGGAATTGAAGAAATGACGATTAGGGTTTAGTCGACATCGAAAGAGGCGAGAGAGAGAGAGAGAGCTGTCTATATGTTGTATATCTGTTAGATAAAAAACAGATATATTTACTCCCATGAACGACTCAGATTACTCCAATAACTAGCCAACGGTCGAGATTAAATCCTTAATATTACTCTTCAATCCTCGTGACTTAAAATGAGCCAATCGGCTCCTACCACGTGTCCACTAACTCACAAAGCTGATGTAAATTGTACTTCCCCCACTTTTTATGTAAATATTTATTTTCAAATTTTATTTTACATATTTTATCAAACGATAAAATAGCAATAAATTATTTAAAATAATTATAATACAAGGAAATAATTCTAAAAATACTAGAAGTGATAAAATTATTTGTCACGGATTTTTTCACAGAGGGAATATACCGTATACTTTGTCACGGATTATTGTTTCTATTTTTTAAAAAATATTTTTGAACGATCCAACCGTACGGATGTCAATATATATCTAATATAATGATATTCCCCAAGTTTCAAAAAATAAAAAATTAATTTGATTGGAGATCTTAGTAGATCACTACTATTTTCAATATGACTCGTAACTAGTGCTTTGTCACGGATTATTATTTCTATTTTTTAAAAAATATTTTTGAACGATCCAACCGTACGGATGTCAATATATATCTAATATAATGATATTCCTCAAGTTTCAGAAAATAAGAAATTAATTTGATTGGAGATCTTAGTAGATCACTACTATTTTCAATATGACTCGTAACTAGTGCTTTGTTACGGATTATTGTTTCTATTTTTTAAAAAATATTTTTGAACGATCCAACCGTACGGATGTCAATATATATCTAATATAATGATATTCCCCAAGTTTTAGAAAATAAAAAATTAATTTGATTGGAGATCTTAGTAGATCACTACTATTTTCAATATGACTCGTAACTAGTGCTTTGTTACGGATTACTGTTTCTATTTTTTAAAAAATATTTTTGAACGATCCAACCGTACGGATGTCAATATATACCTAATATAATGATATTCCCCAAGTTTCAGAAAATAAAAAATTAATTTGATTGGAGATCTTAGTAGATCACTACTATTTTCAGTATGACTCGTAACTAGTGCTTTGTTACGGATTATTATTTCTATATTTTAAAAAATATTTTTGAATGATCCAACCGTACGGATGTCAATATATATAATATAATGATATTCCCCAAGTTTCAGAAATTAAAAAATTAATTTGATTGGAGATCTTAGTAGATCACTACTATTTTCAATATGACTCGTAACTAGTGCTTTGTTACGGATTATTATTTCTATATTTTAAAAAATATTTTTGAACGATCCAACCGTACGGATGTCAATATATATATAATATAATGATATTCCCCAAGTTTCAGAAATTAAAAAATTAATTTGATTGGAGATCTTAGTAGATCACTACTATTTTCAGTATGACTCGTAACTAGTGCTTTGTTACGGATTATTATTTCTATTTTTTAAAAAATATTTTTGAACGATCCAACCGTACAGATGTCAATATATATCTAATAAAATGATATTACACGTCACCCTTGTGGGTCCCACACTGCCACGTCAGCAGTGGTGGGTCCCACATCTACCACATCATATTTTTTTAAAAAAAATATAAATGTATCTAATGCAACACTTCAAACAGAAAATGCAACACTACAGGTATCTAATGCAACGCTTTCTGCCACGTCAGCAAATGCCACGTTAGCAAAGGTGGGCCCCACTTCTACCACATCAGCAATTGTGGGTCCCACAATTGCCACGTTAGCATGATGGGCCTCCTACCACGTCACCCTTGTGGGTCCCACACTGCCACGTCAGCAGTTGTGGGGCCCACATCTGCCACGTCATATTTTTTTAAAAATATGAATATATCTAATGCAACACTTCAAAGAGCAAACGCAACACTATTGGTATCTAATGCAACGTTTTTTGCCACGTCAGCAAAGGTGGGCCCCACTTCTGCCACGTCAGCAAATGTAGGTCCCACATGTGCCACGTCAGCAAATGCCACGTCAGCACATGTGGGTCCCACTCCTGCCACGTCACCATTTATAAAAATAAAAAATTATCTAACGCAACGCCATCAGTTAGTGTTGCATAATGTGAAACACTGTGGGTAATACGCAACGCTAATCTATATCTAACGCAACACCAATTCAGCGTAGTTGCAAAAGACCCAAAACTTCTATCTAACGAAATGCTTTCTGTGCAACGCTTTGTAAAAAGGGTTGCGTATGCTCACTTATGGCGTAGTGCCCTAAAGGAATATATATAAAATTTAAAAATTGTAAATAAAAATTGAATATTTCTAACTCATCTTTCGGAATATTTTTAAAACCCAAAATGGAATTATTGAAAGAAAAAAAAAAGAAACGCAACTGTTAAGTGCGTTCTCCCTCAACGCATGTTATATGTACGTCAACTGTGTGCCAGTGGAGCGCTCCCTTTTCAGGGAGTGCCATTTTGGACATTTAACCCTAAAATTGTGCTATTTTGGACATTTTCTCCAAAATGTACATATTAATATATCGGAATCATACTTCAAATTTATAAAACTATTTTTTCTCTAAGTTTTATGTTCTTTTTCCAAAATTTTCTTCACAGAACGAGCATGTAACATATTTTGATTTGTAGATTCGTTTCTATGTATAAATGTTTTTAACTAATATTTAGGGGTGATCATTCGGTCGATTCGGTTTTTAACCGAACCGAATAACAAAAACCGATTAACCGAAATTCGATTTTTACCAAACCGAATCGAACCGATTTATCAGTAGAAATCGAACCGAAAAACCGAAAAACCGAACCGAAATATTTCGCCAAAACCGAACCGAACCGATTTAAAAAAAATTATATATAATATTTTTTTTAATTTTAAAATTAATTTGAATAGCAAACCATCAATTTAAATATGTAACAATTAAAACAAAATAAAACACAAACCATCAATTTAAATATTTAAACTTAATTTTGAATTAATTAAATCATGCATATATTGTAATAACCCTAACTTTAGAAAGGCTACAGTGCCCAAATGAATAATGATCTCGGGGAATTTAGGAAAAGGGTGTGTAGGTACCCTAGACTGGAAATGGAAAATGAATAAACAGAAATCATATTAGTGATATACTAAGGAAATAAGTGACTCGAAATGACGATGGATTTCAGAAATTCCTGAATTTAGATTTTGAGGATTTTGAGCTCGAACGAACTTCTATTTATTGGATATTAAGGAACATAGAAATATTAAAGGGATTATATATTGAGGAATTAGTGAATTTAAGTTAAACTAAGGGATTTTTAAGTTAAGAGAATGCTAAGGGAATTTGGATTTTATAAACGATTTCAAAACCACTGGATAGTGAGATATATTCGAAACGAACCACAATTAGACGAGCCTGGAAACCAAACAATCAAGATTAGTAGAATAACAAGGATTGTATCACATTATAATTACCAAGAGTACTAGCATTACATTTAGAAAAGAAAATCAAGAAAAGAGAATTATGAAATCACTAGCATGACATCACTTTCCACTAAATTGTTTTAAGGGGCAAATTAGTACTTTTGCTAGGTTTTAATCACAAATATCTTGCAAAGCTTCCACAAGACACTAGACAAACCAAGATTTAGATGAGATAAGATCAAGAAACAAGAGCAAAAATCTCTCCCCCTCCATTATCATCATTTTCGGCCAGATTTCCAGCAGCCCAGTAAAACCGCTCTAGAGACTTCGTTACTCAGCCAAATTTTGTGTTCTTTATATGGTTAGAAAGCTGTTAAGATGCCCTACAACTTTCATTTAGAAGCCTCATCCAGAAAACGTAGGTAAGGCCTTCGTTTTTCATGTTCTTTCAGCTGAAGTTTAGTAACTCCGAATTGTTAACTTTGTTTTCATGGTTCCTTTAGTTGATTCAAGCTATATTGAGGTTGTTTAAGGAGTACCCAAGGTTTATTAAGTGATGTTGAAGCTACAAGGAAGGTATAAACCCTAACCCCTTTTTATTATGTGAGCTTTAGTGATGTTAATGGATGATGTGTGGTTAAAAGTGATTATTGTGATGTTAGCTAGCATAAATTGTGATTGATTGATGGGTGATGGTATTGAGGCCTCACCACTGATTATATGGCTTATGAGGATGTAATACTGATGTGTATGGAGTGGTGGATGATTATATGGCTTGGTTGTGATGGAATTGTTTTTGGAAAGTATGAAATTATAGCCGTTATAATGTTCGATTTTTGTTAGAATCACAAACTGCCCTGTTTTTGGGACACCAAACCGTACGGTACCTTACTGTCCAGAGTGCTAAGTGACCATGGTATGGTAGAGCTTAGTTCATAGATCGTTTTGATATAAAGTACGTTAAAATCTGATGAACGGTTTAGGAGAAAAGTGAGTTTTAGTGAAAGACGTTCGAAAACCGAGAAAACGTATTTGTGTCAACTTTGAGGCCATAACTACCATACTTAAACATTGTTAAAAATTATGAAATTTTGGGATATTGTAGTAGGGTGGTCAGAGAGCCATTACCACTTGACCTTGTGTCAAAATTCGAAATTTATATTTTATGAGAATTCTTACAGTTAAGTGTGGTTGTTAAGGGAAATGGTGAAAAATACTGAAACTTTGATCGAGTCTAAAAATGATTAAGTTCTTGGAACTTTTGGAGTATGAAGGCTATGTTAAACATATATTATGTGTCAAGGGTATTACTATATAAGGGTTAAGTGGTTAAGTGAAATATAGTCTGATGGTGATCCTTTTCGTTTCTATAGATACTCGAGACGAACACCGGATCATTCCTCTGGGGACTTAGAGATCGAGGCAAGATTTCTTTTACCTTTACTTTGGAAAACTATTTAACTTCAAAGTAAAATGATTTCATGGAATATATATATGTTATTCTATGGTTGATATATTGCTGAGAATTTATTTTCCCTGATTTTGGGAATTAAAGAGAGATGAATATGGATTATGAAATATGAATGTGGAAATGATTATGAATGGAGCGAATATGCTTTATGGAAAAAGGGATATGAAAGAGAATGGTATCAGTTGTTATCTAGGGTTATATGGTTTATAATATTCTGTTGATTATAATCTTTGAATATTTGTGATTTAATAAATATTATTTGATTATTATTTAATACTTTTAAATAGATGGAATATTTTATGAATATAAAAGTATATTTGATTTCTTGAATATAAAAGAGATGTCTGAATCATAATCAAAGTATTATGGTATATATACATATATTTTATAGAAATAATGGGCGAGAATGGAAATGATATGAGTGATTGATAAATGTGAAAAAGAATTGTGAAAAGAAATGTGAATAGAAAGGTGTATGTGAAATGATGTTATATATATGGAAAATGATTTATTAAAAAGGGGGATTTCAACAGTAAGCGTAAGAGGCTGTGTGGGAGTTGCACAGTCCAGCACTTAAAAATTTGCGTAAGAGGTTGTGTGGGAGTTGCACAGTCCAGCATTCATTATATTATTCGGCACGAAGATGCCAAGGGATGATGTTAGCAGGTGGCCTTCATTCCTTCTACCGGTAGTAAAAAGGGACGGGTACGGAGGACGACTGATCATCGTGCCTCACGTATTCGGCAACAGCGAAAACCCCCAAAGCTTGAAAGAAAGAATTGAAAATGGTTTTCAGATTTTTATACTGAAAACAGAGAAATGGTATGAAATGATGGAATTATTTCTATGGTCAGAAGAGAAACTGATTTTATATTATTTTATATAATTGTGGTATAAAAAGGAAATGGAATGATTATATTGGAAGTTTTTACTCAAATGTTACATTATCTTGAGATATTATACTGAGATGAGGTATTGATTATTATATTGTTTTAGAAGAGAAACTGATATTATATTATTCTATATGTCTTTTTCTTATAAACGAAAATGAAGGTTATGTGGAGTAATTAAGGAATAATTCTTTTCTTGAATTAGTATAGTAAATTTTCGGTTTATTAAATGATTTTATACATGTTAATTGTGATACTGCTTTATAAAAAAATTTATCTTGCTGAGCTATTATAGCTCACTCTTGCTATTTTATTTATATAACAGCTAGATCAGGTGCCGAAACGTCGCAGTACAACCCGGAAGAGGGTAAAGAGGAAGTCTACCTTATGAGAAAGTATCGACACCTGTTCTCAAGGTAGTATATACTTATATATGGGTATAATAGATGGTATTCTGGGATTGTAACAACAGTTTATCTTTAACTGTTATCATTAATGGATGTTGTTCTCTGAGCATATGACTGGTGTGTGTATATTAGTCTGGGGTCAATTGCATAAGTATTAAATGATATATTTTAAAAAAAAACAAATGCCAAAGAGATATTGATAATAAATGGAAATTGGACCGTGATGACCTGGATCCTTGACCCCGGATCTAGGGGTGTCACAGATGGTATCAGAGCTAAGAGTCATAATGCTCAGGAACAAAAGTGATAATAATAAATATATCAGTAATAATATAAATTGTGAACTCCCATCGAGTTCAAGGGCGGTATATCGCATGTAGCATTTATTCTAAGTAGTGATTATAATTTTATAGATTATTACTAATACAAGTTTATGTTTTAGTATAGGGAAAGGAAATTGGTGAACCGAAGTTAAGGGTACTTAAATCTTACTGGGTTTAAGGGAGTTTGAGGTAATATTGTAAGTGGATTGGTGAACAGACACTGATCGTTTCAATTGATTGTGGAGATGAAATGATGAAACTGAGATTGGTCGGTAAAGCAAAGATATACCTTAAGGACTAATAAGACAGATTGAGAAATTCCGAGATTGACTTAAATGAAAAGGCTATTATGCCAAAAGTGTTAAGTTTATGTAGCACACGGGATCGATATGAGAAAGGGAATACTTGATGTATCGGAAAGCGTACGTTAGATAACCCCGTGAGTATACAGGGTATGCTAGAATATACAATTTAGAAGTATAGTTTGAAGGGTCCTTAATACCAGATCAGTGTCAGGTCAAGACGATCAATATTAAGTAAGTATATCGATTGGAAGGTTGTGATCTATTATGGATAAATGCAGAAAGTATTGAGCCAAGTCACGACTAGGTAAATGACGATAATTGGAAATATCAGACGATAGGTTAAGGATAAATGGTGAGTGGCAAATTTGAGAAATTTTGGAAAGTACGTAGTCTAAGATATAAATGGTATTGAGGAAAACCTTCCATTATTGGGATTTTCAATTTAGCAGAAGCTATTAACAGTAACTACTTTCAAATTTCCTAAAGCCCTGCTAAATTATGTTATTGAGTTTCAAATTTTCCTCCACCGGTGGGTAATTATTCATTAAGGGCCAGTATCTTTTTAAAACTTTCTGATACCCTTGAAATGTGTTTCAAAATTGTATTTTATCTATCTTAGCCAAAATATTCCTCTAAGATTATTTTCGGAAGATGGTATTTATCATCGTGATTTAAATTTTCTTTATATTTCTTACTCCAACTAAGAGGAACAACCATATATGTATATACAAGGACGATCTGTCTGTGTGATAGAAAGTCGGAGGGGACACCCTCACTTGTGTGACATAGGGGTTCTTCCATTAGGTTGATTTCTCAGATATCCTTTTGTTTCAAATTAAAGTTCTTTAAAACTTTTAATTTTATAAATTGTTGTGGGACCCTTGCTTGTTTCTGGGTTCGTTTCAATTCAAAGTCTCTTAAATTCTATTAATTATTTTGAATATAGAAGATTTCATTAATGGATGGAAGCAGTGTTTATAGTACGTGATTACACAAGGAAACTTGAGATTCCAAGGGAAATTTCAATAAGAGATAATTAGAACTAGAAGCGTTTCAATATAAGAGAGGAAGGAATTTCGTGAGAAGGAATGGGTATATTTGATGATTAGTAAGAGAAAAGAATAAGAGAAATCTTAAGGCATAATTGAGATTTACTATTGAGAGTAAGGTGTATTTTGAGGATAGAGTCAGAATAAGGATAAACAAAAGAAGTGGGGATAACTAATGAAGGATTCGAGGTGTAATAACTATTAGTGGGGGAAAGGCCAATATTTTGACTAATACCCTAAGTAGAGAGAGAGATTAAAGATGTTAAGTATTCAAATGATTAATCCAAAAAGGTGTGAATGAGTAAAACTTGAGGTAAAGATTTTGATGAGAATAATAAAAGGAAATTACAGAGGTGGAATAGATAGTATATCATGAAGGAACTAAGGTGGATCAGCAAGATGTAAAGAGCGTATAGTGAACAATAGACATATGGGATAAGGTATCCGGAGGAAATTGCAGGTGCGCACTAATTTAACCTCTTAAGTGTAAATGTTTGGTTAGGGATCGATTAAGTCAATGAATGGTGTAAATGGGCTGATAATATAGATAAGAATAATCTATCTGTGAGAAAGTAAACTATGGTGATATAAGAAAGTGAGTTATTCTCGTGTCATCCAAATCAATATCTGTTAAGAGTCAGAGAACTCTATAAAAAAGGAGATTTGTGAATAATGGGGAAAGTGCAAGGATAATTCTTAGAATGAAGGGAAAGTATTTGCTCGTATAAGTATGAACAGGAAATATATATTATAAATAATATTTTCTTAAAATTGTTTCAAGGAATATCATTATAAGACTAGTTTCTGGAGGATTTTACAGAGACGAGATGTATTAAGATGAAGTACTAATATTTTATGTCATGATAGAGATCAGAATATGACCAAACCATAAGTGAGATACACTACCATTCAGGAAAGGCCAATGTGGTGGCCGATACCTTAGTTAAAGGAGAAAGGAGGAATGAGATAATATAGAATGACTGGAAACATGAGGAGATTTGCAAGAAAAGGATAGTGAAAGTACTGCTATTGATAAGCTAAATGGAATGTTGATGAATGACAAACAAGTGTATGTTGGTGTATTTGCGCGAACAAGGTAGAGATGTTATGAAGGAACTAAAGGATAAAGGAAGTAGTGTGAGAATTGGGAATTTGTCAAGTAAGAAAAGTATTCATTAGTATTTTCAACATGATTCCGGGATGGAATCCTTTTAAGGGGGGAAGGATGTAATAACCCTAACTTTAGAAAGGCTACAGTGCCCAAATGAATAATGATCTCGGGGAATTTAGGAAAAGGGTGTGTAGGTACCCTAGACTGGAAATGGAAAATGAATAAACAGAAATCATATTAGTGATATACTAAGGAAATAAGTGACTCGAAATGACGATGGATTTCAGAAATTCCTGAATTTAGATTTTGAGGATTTTGAGCTCGAACGAACTTCTATTTATTGGATATTAAGGAACATAGAAATATTAAAGGGATTATATATTGAGGAATTAGTGAATTTAAGTTAAACTAAGGGATTTTTAAGTTAAGAGAATGCTAAGGGAATTTGGATTTTATAAACGATTTCAAAACCACTGGATAGTGAGATATATTCGAAACGAACCACAATTAGACGAGCCTGGAAACCAAACAATCAAGATTAGTAGAATAACAAGGATTGTATCACATTATAATTACCAAGAGTACTAGCATTACATTTAGAAAAGAAAATCAAGAAAAGAGAATTATGAAATCACTAGCATGACATCACTTTCCACTAAATTGTTTTAAGGGGCAAATTAGTACTTTTGCTAGGTTTTAATCACAAATATCTTGCAAAGCTTCCACAAGACACTAGACAAACCAAGATTTAGATGAGATAAGATCAAGAAACAAGAGCAAAAATCTCTCCCCCTCCATTATCATCATTTTCGGCCAGATTTCCAGCAGCCCAGTAAAACCGCTCTAGAGACTTCGTTACTCAGCCAAATTTTGTGTTCTTTATATGGTTAGAAAGCTGTTAAGATGCCCTACAACTTTCATTTAGAAGCCTCATCCAGAAAACGTAGGTAAGGCCTTCGTTTTTCATGTTCTTTCAGCTGAAGTTTAGTAACTCCGAATTGTTAACTTTGTTTTCATGGTTCCTTTAGTTGATTCAAGCTATATTGAGGTTGTTTAAGGAGTACCCAAGGTTTATTAAGTGATGTTGAAGCTACAAGGAAGGTATAAACCCTAACCCCTTTTTATTATGTGAGCTTTAGTGATGTTAATGGATGCTGTGTGGTTAAAAGTGATTATTGTGATGTTAGCTAGCATAAATTGTGATTGATTGATGGGTGATGGTATTGAGGCCTCACCACTGATTATATGGCTTATGAGGATGTAATACTGATGTGTATGGAGTGGTGGATGATTATATGGCTTGGTTGTGATGGAATTGTTTTTGGAAAGTATGAAATTATAGCAGTTATAATGTTCGATTTTTGTTAGAATCACAAACTGCCCTGTTTTTGGGACACCAAACCGTACGGTACCTTACTGTCCAGAGTGCTAAGTGACCATGGTATGGTAGAGCTTAGTTCATAGATCGTTTTGATATAAAGTACGTTAAAATCTGATGAACGGTTTAGGAGAAAAGTGAGTTTTAGTGAAAGACGTTCGAAAACCGAGAAAACGTATTTGTGTCAACTTTGAGGCCATAACTACCATACTTAAACATTGTTAAAAATTATGAAATTTTGGGATATTGTAGTAGGGCGGTCAGAGAGCCATTACCAGTTGACCTTGTGTCAAAATTCGAAATTTATATTTTATGAGAATTCTTACAGTTAAGTGTGGTTGTTAAGGGAAATGGTGAAAAATACTGAAACTTTGATCGAGTCTAAAAATGATTAAGTTCTTGGAACTTTTGGAGTATGAAGGCTATGTTAAACATATATTATGTGTCAAGGGTATTACTATATAAGGGTTAAGTGGTTAAGTGAAATATAGTCTGATGGTGATCCTTTTCGTTTCTATAGATACTCGAGACGAACACCGGATCATTCCTCTGGGGACTTAGAGATCGAGACAAGATTTCTTTTACCTTTACTTTGGAAAACTATTTAACTTCAAAGTAAAATGATTTCATGGAATATATATATGTTATTCTATGGTTGATATATTGCTGAGAATTTATTTTCCCTGATTTTGGGAATTAAAGAGAGATGAATATGGATTATGAAATATGAATGTGGAAATGATTATGAATGGAGCGAATATGCTTTATGGAAAAAGGGATATGAAAGAGAATGGTATCAGTTGTTATCTAGGGTTATATGGTTTATAATATTCTGTTGATTATAATCTTTGAATATTTGTGATTTAATAAATATTATTTGATTATTATTTAATACTTTTAAATAGATGGAATATTTTATGAATATAAAAGTATATTTGATTTCTTGAATATAAAAGAGATGTCTGAATCATAATCAAAGTATTATGGTATATATACATATATTTTATAGAAATAATGGGCGAGAATGGAAATGATATGAGTGATTGATAAATGTGAAAAAGAATTGTGAAAAGAAATGTGAATAGAAAGGTGTATGTGAAATGATGTTATATATATGGAAAATGATTTATTAAAAAGGGGGATTTCAACAGTAAGCGTAAGAGGCTGTGTGGGAGTTGCACAGTCCAGCACTTAAAAATTTGCGTAAGAGGTTGTGTGGGAGTTGCACAGTCCAGCATTCATTATATTATTCGGCACGAAGATGCCAAGGGATGATGTTAGCAGGTGGCCTTCATTCCTTCTACCGGTAGTAAAAAGGGACGGGTACGGAGGACGACTGATCATCGTGCCTCACGTATTCGGCAACAGCGAAAACCCCCAAAGCTTGAAAGAAAGAATTGAAAATGGTTTTCAGATTTTTATACTGAAAACAGAGAAATGGTATGAAATGATGGAATTATTTCTATGGTCAGAAGAGAAACTGATTTTATATTATTTTATATAATTGTGGTATAAAAAGGAAATGGAATGATTATATTGGAAGTTTTTACTCAAATGTTACATTATCTTGAGATATTATACTGAGATGAGGTATTGATTATTATATTGTTTTAGAAGAGAAACTGATATTATATTATTCTATATGTCTTTTTCTTATAAACGAAAATGAAGGTTATGTGGAGTAATTAAGGAATAATTCTTTTCTTGAATTAGTATAGTAAATTTTCGGTTTATTAAATGATTTTATACATGTTAATTGTGATACTGCTTTATAAAAAAATTTATCTTGCTGAGCTATTATAGCTCACTCTTGCTATTTTATTTATATAACAGCTAGATCAGGTGCCGAAATGTCGCAGTACAACCCGGAAGAGGGTAAAGAGGAAGTCTACCTTATGAGAAAGTATCGACACCTGTTCTCAAGGTAGTATATACTTATATATGGGTATAATAGATGGTATTCTGGGATTGTAACAACAGTTTATCTTTAACTGTTATCATTAATGGATGTTGTTCTCTGAGCATATGACTGGTGTGTGTATATTAGTCTGGGGTCAATTGCATAAGTATTAAATGATATATTTTAAAAAAAAACAAATGCCAAAGAGATATTGATAATAAATGGAAATTGGACCGTGATGACCTGGATCCTTGACCCCGGATCTAGGGGTGTCATATATATATATAATATAAACATATACATATATAATATAAATAAAATATATATATAATTCGGTTATTTCGGTTTGAACCGAAGTTTTTTTTAAAAAAACCGAACCGAACAGAAATAAATTTTGGTTTAAACCGAAAAACCGAAATAACCGAAATTTTCAGGAAAATACAATCCAAACCGAACCGAAATTCAACATTTCAGTTCGGTTTTTCGATTTTAGTTCGGTTTTGCTCAGCCCTACTAATATTAGAAAAATTACCTATTACAAATCCGATAAATCTATAGCGTTTTTCAATCTGTATATTGTCACGTACATTTTTGTTATCAATTTTACTTTTAAGTTTTTTTTTCTTTTTTGACGAAAAGCATAGAATTATATTAGAAAAAAGACCCCCAATATCACAATTTAAAAGAAAATGGCCCCAAATATCACAGCTCAAAAACTTGACCCCAAATATCACTCCAAAACGCTACATCGTGTAACATTATTTTTTTTTGCCAAAGACGCTAATGCGTCTAGCGTTTACCTCTTTCCTTTTTTTTTAAAACACTACAACGCTAATCTAAGGTGTGTTTTGGTGTTGGAAACGTGATATTAAACTTTGTTATAGTCCAAAACGCCATTTTATGTGGCGTTTGGGAGTGTTTTTCATTTTTTTTTGTTTTCTCCTAATTTTATATTTTTAAACAATACTAAAAAATTTATAATCAAATTTTCAATTAAAAATGTATTTTTCAAATTTAAAATTTACAATTTAATTAAATTTAGGGGTTCAACAATTAACTTTTGGGGTTCAATATTTTCATTTTGGGTTTTAGAAATATTCGAAACGACGAATAAACCGTATACGAACTTAGGGTTTAGGGTTGTTTACAACCCTAAACCCTAGACCCTAAATCCTAACTTATCCTGATTTTTAAACGCGTTAGCGTTTAAAAATCAGGCCGTCGAATTCAATTTTTTTAATTAAAATTTTTAAATTTTATCTGTATTCCGTTGGGGTTTCAACAGTTAACTTTTGGGGTTCAACAGTTCTATTTTGGGTTTAGAATATATTTAGGAAAAAACAAAAAGAAAAAAATAAATAAATAATTTAAAATTAAGAACATCCAAAACGCCACAAGAAGTGGCGTTTGAAGCTTCTAACCAAAGATGATAAAGCGTTTTATGCTATAAACCAAAAACAAAGTAGTGTTTTGGCTTTAGAATTAAAAAAAACAAGCATTAGACGCTACTTTAAGTGGTGTCCTCCCTCCCCCAACACCACTTAAAGTAGCGTTTTGCTCCCTTCCCCTCCCAGAAACGCTAGACGCTTTAGCGTTTTTTTTAAAAAAAAAAAATCCAAAACGCTATACGCTAATATGTTTTGGAGTGATATTTGGGGCCAAGTTTTTGAGGTGTGATATTTGGGAGCATTTGTTTTCAAATTGTGATATTGAAGGCCGACACCCATTATATTACTGAATCAAACAACTCAAATTACAAGGAAATAGTATTTTCAAGCCACTACGTAAACTAGACCTTTTTCTTTGTGACAAAACACAACTCACTCGGAAGCAAGGGACGGTACACCTAGGAACAATTTTTATTTTCTTTTTAGGTGCGATTATAATCAAAATTAAATACGAGATTCTATATTTTTAGGTGGAATTTTGTTGGCTGCTGTTGACAGAGTAATTTGGTAACAACAAAGTTCGAGGTTCATCGTCGAAATTGAAATCTATGACGTGGTTTTTTGCCGGAAAAGTCGCCAGAATATGGTGGCTGAGATTGAGAGAATTTTTGGTGATGGCTCGTAGAGTTCTTCGCTTCCATCCTCTAAATGTGCCTACATACCCCCATAATTATAGGGGATCAAGCTCATGTAGTTCCTGGAGAGCAAGTGTTGTGGAATAAAAACTAGGTTATCGAATTGCGGCTAGGGTTTGTATGTAATTAATGATAGGATGCGGGAGCTTCGTGCTTTAATGGCTGTTCTTGCGTTCGGGACTAAACGGTCCTCACAAGATGCCTACGTATCTCTGTATTGCTAGAGAATCAAGCCAACGTAGTTCTGAGAATGAGGGGTCACCCCTTTTATATAGGTTGAGGAGCCTTAGAATCGTAGTAGGGTTAGGAGACTTGGCGGGCAAGTCTCCTCCTTGAGGAAGGTTCCAGATCCTATTTTGTAGGAGTCAGCTTCCATATCGAATTTGTGCCTTGGAGGCTAAGTTTGGTAGGAGTAATATCCTTATCTGACTCTTATTGCTGAGTTGTTTATCTCAAGGTTATTCTGGAACGTTCCTTATTCACATATCAGGCCCAGTTAGAAACAAGCTCATACCGGGCGTCCACGGTTTGGGATGTTCTTTGGGCTTAATCATTAATTACGAATTTAATGTCCAACTAGGGTTTCGGGCCTCATTAATGAGCCAATAAATGTGACTTTAGTTATGTCTTTAGGGATTATTTTTCACCCATATCATTTGTCCCCCAATTTCTAGGAAAACTTGATTTCGTAGAAGTTTAAGGTCACATCGACCCTGCCCGGGTATCGTCTTATAGTAAAGTGTGGAGAGACCTACACATTCACAACGACTAAAATTCTTTCCCAAGTTAATACTTAAGAAGGTTGAATATTCCTTGGCCTCTCGAATCTTTTTCTTAAGATTTCTGGGCCTTTCGGGAATAGGATTAGTGCCGTTCTACGCTCATAGACCCTAATCCAAGTGCAATTCGTGCATAGGATCCTTTATCATAAATTTATTAGTGATTTATTTCCCTCAACTTATCTAAGTTGGGATTAATATCAGGCGGTCATTGCTCATAAGCCTTAATAAAGGCTAAAAAAATGCTAATTCGGCCCTAATCGGGGCTAAACAACCCTAAACGGGGCTATAAAGGCCTTAGTCGAGGCTAGCTAACTCGTACTTAATAGAATTACTACTGGGATATCCATTCTTAACCTTAAGATAGGTTAATATTCGAGTGTAAATCCTTAAACGTCGCTAAACGAGGTTAATCACCCCCTAACTGCGATTAGTGAAATCCTAACCTCAAATTTTGAAGTCAAGCTCATATTGTAGAGATTCTTATAATCTCCTTGATGGAAAAAGAATCACTTGAAAATACCCATTTTTGAGCGTTCTAGAACCAAACAAAATCAGCTAGGGGTCCAGGTATTCGAAACACCTGGACCCATTTTTCCCCCATATTTATGATCGGCCTACCCTGGTCAGCCATTTTGCCAAGGGTGGCTGGGACCCACCCAAGACTATAGATAATTTAATGAGCTTCGCGTGAACAGTAAGATCGTCCAAATCCGATATCCGGAGCTCGAGATATGGCCCAAACAGCGTGGACAGCTTGGAGGTGTTTTCAAACCCTCCTTAAGAGTTTTGTAGTAACTTGTTCTCAAATGAATCACCTTGATTGCTTGAAACTTCATGTTCTTAAACCCTCAATCTTTCAATCATGTTTGAATCATGGATTCACAACTAATATTGGTTGGCTGAGGGGTGTTTCGAACACGCCAAGGGTTTCTGGTTTTCAAACCAGACCTGATTTTTCAACAACCCTAACACTTCTAACCTCAAATTTTGAAGTTGATCTTATATGATAAGGATTCTTATAATCTCCTGGTTGGAGAAAGAATCAAGTGAATATACCCATTTTTGAGTTGTCTAGGCAAGAAATACAGCCTTATGGAATAGGTGTTTCAAACACCTTCCCGATTTTCAAACACCCTCCTGGTTTTTCAACACCCCTATCATTTCTAAACTCAAATTTTGAAGTTGAGCTTATATGATGGGGATTGTTATAATCTCCTGGTATGAAGAAGAATCTCATGAAAACATGCATTTTTGAACGTTTTGGAGGCAAAATATATACCACCTCTAAGCTGGTCTTCAAACCAGACCTTGTTTCAAACAAGGTCATTTTTTCAACTTCAAAGAATCACTTGGGCACCTATATAGCCTTATAGAGGACCTTGTAAGGTTCATGAATCTCAAATTTGAGACCAAACGGAGCATTTTTGAGCGTTCGGGGGCCAAATGAAGTCGTTCAGGGGTCCAGGTGTTCGAAACACCTGGACATTTTTTCTCCCATCCTTCTAGTCGGCCATGGCTGGTCGGCCATTTGGCGAAGGGTGCCTGGTCGGCCACCCCTGGTCGGCTGGGCCCCTCCTAAATTTTTTTTTGTCGAAAAAGTATGATACGCATTAAAACATCCGTAACTTTTGACTCGTTACTCCAAATGAGACCCACGATATATCAAATCGAAGGTATTTCAGAGCTCTATGTCCAACAAATTTAATTCATCTTATTTGCCCCACTTTTTAACCTCAAAAAACGTCGTTTAGGGCACTTTTGGAGCCGAAATAGTTTTTCAGGGGTATTTTTAGCATCCGTGCGTATATTTGAGAGACCATCAGGGCTTTATCCTTGATTCAAAATCTTGAATTCATTCGTGGTGGTTGTTTTCAACGACCTTGAAGTTCTTTTGTTCTTGCCCCCTTGTTTTCAAACAGAGGAGGTCTTACTTCTTAGTTGCTTATATCGGGGACTCCCTTATTTTCAACACCTGACTTCAAGTCTAGGATACTTTGGTTGGTTTTTTATCTTTGATTTTGACTCAAGGACCCTAAATCTCCTACCTTGTTTTTAGGACCTTGCCTTGTTTTGAATTTAGCCAATGGTTCCTGATTTTCAGGCCTTGAATTCAAACAACCGGCTTGATTTGAGGCAAACAGCCTTGTTGGCCACCAAGGCTTAGATTTTGTGTTAGGATTTGAAATTCAAGACTTTAAGTGTGAAATTACAAAGGACCTCGTATAGAAGAGATCTTCAATCAATGCATATCTCAATGCTCTCACTGATAGTTTTCGTGCCTCCAAGGCATTACCAGGGAGCATACCAGTCTTAAGATGAGCTTTAATGGGGGGCCATCCAGCAACTTGCAACATCGATGGGCGTCAACAACTTACGCTCTATAGTGGGGGTCTCCAAGACCTGAAGTGTAACTCTCGATTTCAGACGAGGCAAATTTAAACAAGGCATCGACCGTCATATATATTCTCTTTTCTAGAGATGAATTCAAGGTGGCATTCCTCGAATCGTACCAACTGTGATTTTATAATCCTCAGGTATTTCAACATCGTTTCATCTTTGGCTTCAAAATGGCCATCTACTTGGGAGACTACCAATCCTGAACCTTCACAGATTTTAAAGTTCTTGACCCTCAGGGCTGGACAAGCCTGAACCAGCTATCAAGGCTTTATACTCTGCCTCGTTATTGGTCATTGAAAAATCTAACTTCAAGACATATTCAATCTGTAGGACTAAAACAGCTTCACTTATTTTTGTTTTTGATGCCCCATCAAAATAGAGCACCCAATGTTCCTTCTGAACTTCATCATTCTCTCCCTCTTGGGGTGCCTCATCCTGCCCTTGTTGGGGTGTTATCTTGCCCTTGCTGCCCCCGGACTTCTTGGTTGCCAATGGTACATTCAACCAAGAAGTCAGCGCGTGTTTGTGCCTCAATTGCAATTTGAGGATTGTACGCGCTATCAAATTATCCGAGTTCTATTGCCCATTTAATTAATCTTCCACTAGCCCTCGGGCTGTGCATGATGCTTCTCAGTGACTGGTCCGTCAGGACTTCAATCTTATGTGCCTGGAAGTACGGTCGTAGTTTCCCCGAGGCTGTTACTAATGCCAAAGCAAACTTCTCAATGAAGGACTAATTTAACTTAGCTTCATTCAACACCTTGCTCACATAGTAGATAGGTTCCTGAATCTTGTTATTCTCTCGAATGAGGATGACACTCAATGCTTGTTCAGATACAGGTATAGGGTCTCTCTGGGACTTGGTTTGGCCAACAACGGGGCTTCAGCCATGTACTTTTTCAATTGTTCAAAGGCTTCTTGGCTTTCAAACTCCTGAGATGAGAGCTTGCTTCAACTTCTTGATCATTGTTTAAAGATATTTTTATATCTAAGGATATTCTTATATCACTTGATCTTAGAACTAGAATTCAAGGTTCTCTATTGGTCTTCATCCTTGGATCCTCAATCCAAGTACTTAAGAAATATTGAAGAATAGCTAGTCCTTAACATCCACAGCCTTGCATGGCTTTGATTGCCACGTATGGCTTTATTAACTTGTCTCTTATCCCGGGTCCTTCAAGGACTTAAACACTTAATTGGTTGTGTTGTAACCCAACTCCCGAGCCTTCGGGGTTTTTATTTATGCATTTATTTGTTTCCATTCGTGTATTCTTTTATTTTCGGTACTTGGTCATCTTTGACTTACATACACCAGGTGCTCGGCACATAAATAAAATCACAGAACAGAGAACAAAAAACAAACTTGCATTAATAACTTGAAATGGGTTGAACCCTTACATAGAGTACTACTGTCCTACTCGGAGCAACATGTTCTGCAATGGTTTCATCAAACCTTATTTCTACTTCTACTAGATAAATACGAAGCTATGTCCTATCAAGATAGTTTGAACTCATCGGGGCTTTGCAAGATTAGGCCTGCATTGCTTGATTTTGTTTTTGATGCTCAATCAAAATAGAGCACTCACTACTCCTTCTAGTCTCCTCATTCTTATTCTGAAGTTCACTTCCTTCTTGGGGTACTATCTCCTGCCCCCCCGACTTCTTGGTTGCCAATGGTACATTCAACCACAAATTCAACCACGAAGTCAGTTGACGCCTTAGCCTTAATGGTTGTCCGAGGCTTATACATGATGTCCTCTGCTGGCTTTTCTTGTTGCTCCTTATTACTGCGGACATCCATGTCTCCAATCGGAAGGACCTGTCCCCCGAATCCACTAGGCCTTAACGCGGCTACATAACAGCTCCTAGCCATTTTTTGGTCACCTTTTTGTTCTCCTACACCATTCCTGGTTGGAAACTTGATCTTCATGTGATAGGTTGAGGCCACATCCTTAAAAGCATGAAGTCCAGTCCTCCCAAGGATGGCATTGTAAGTAGAAGATGCTTTGATAACCAAAAAGTTCAGCATCTGTGTGGCCTCCATTGGCTTCTGTCCGATCGTGACGGGCAACTGAATAGTTCCCTCAACTTTAGACTGTACCCCGCTGAATCCATATATAGGAATGTTAGATGGGGTCAACTAAGAGTCGTTGTATCCCATCTTTATGAATGCATTATGGAACAAAATGTCCACTGAAGCTCCATTGTCTATCAAGACTCGCTTCACCTCTGAGTTCCCAATCATGGGTGTTATGACCAGCAGGTCATCGTGGGGGAACTTCACCCCTTCAAGGTCTGAATCATCAAATCCGATTGTTACCTCGGTTCTTGCACGCTTTGGTGCTTCTCCAATAATATGCATCACCTCTCGGGCATAAGCCTTCCGAGAGTTCCTAGTTGTCCCGGCCGCAGTCGGGCCTCCTGAGATCATGTTGATTACTGCCCCTCAGGGCTGTGGGTTGCGGTCTTGATCGACATTCCTTCTATTATAATCTGTTCTTTGATTCCCACGATCTTCACACTTAGTGAAGTGGCCCAGTTTCCCTCTACGGATCAAAAACTCGATCTCATCTTTGAGTTGCTTGCAATCATCAGTGTCATGCCCCACATCTCTGTGGAATCTGCAGTACTGATTCTTGTTCTCTTTACGGGATCACCACTGAGTGGCTTCGGCCATCGGGAATCATTATTCTTCTAAATTTCCAACAAGATTCGACTCCTAGGAGTATTCAACCTTGCATACTCAGTGAACCTTGGTCCTTGGTTCTTCTTAGGGGAAGAGTCGGAGTCCTCGCTAGTTCGGGGATACTTGTCCCTAGAATCATACTCCTGGTCTTGCTTTCGCTTTTTGGAGTCGTTGTTACCTCCTCCTCCACCTATTGTGGCTTCTTTCCTCATGCTATCCTCAGCTTTAATATACTTGTCAACCCTTAGTTGGAGTTCAGCCATATTCTTAGGAGGATGTTTCGCTAATGACCTTTTAAAGAAAAGGTTAGTGGTTCCGTGCTCTAAGGCCACCATGGCTACCTTATTTTCTAAGTCAGTAATATTTAGTGTCTCCTTAGTAAATCTCTTGAGGTAATCCCTCAGGTTTTCGTTCTTTCCTTGTACCACATACATAAGAGATGCAGAGCTTTTCTCATGAACTCTTCCGCTAATGAATTGGCTGACAAAAGCGGCACTCAACTCCTTAAAAGAGCCAATTGAATTTGCAGGTAATCGACTATACCATCTTTGAGCCATACCCGACAGGGTTTGAGGGAACGCCCTAAACTTGAGAGCATCACTAGCAGGCTGCAACAGCAGTGCGTTCGAGAATGTTCTCACATGGTTTGCGGGATCACCCGTTCCATCATAAGCCTTCATAGTAGGCATCTTAAACTTCCTAGAGGTGTGAGAATTCATCACCTCCTCGGTGAATGGTGGTGTAGGATTATCAGGATCTCCTAGCTGCATCAACTCTTTGGGGTCACCCTTGGGGACTTCTGCCCTTGTAGTTCCACTTCTTGGGGCCTCAGCCCTTCTCTGCCTCCTAGAAGGCCTTTCCAAATCAACAAAGGGAATCTCTCCTCCAGACCTCGGAGGGGGTCAGTTTTGATTCTGTCTTTGCTGCTCCCTTTCTATATCGTCCTTCAGCTTCTGGATCTCGGCTTCATAAGCCTTGATTCTCTCAGCGGCTTTCATAGGGGGTCCATCATGGATTCGTCGAGTACGCCTTATACACTACGCCATAAACGCGCTAATGCAACCCCCGAAAAGTGTTGCAAAAGACCTGAAAAGCGTTGCGTTAGGTCTTACGCAACGCTAGAGGGGCGTTGCCAATACTGGCGTTGCGTAAGACCCCTAATGCAACGCTTTGCCAAGCTATTGCAACACCACGAAAGCGTTACGTTAGAGGCCTTATGCAACACTAAAAGCATGCAAATACAACGCTACAGGGCGTTCCATTAGATGTTTCAACCATGTCAGCATGCTGACATGTAATCAATATGCCACGTCAGCATGCTAACATGTAAGCAGGTGCCACGTCAGCATGATGACGTGTCATTAGTGGGGCCCACATATGCCACGTCACAAATGGGGGGGCCATGCCACGTCAGCAGGGGGCCCACCAAGGTGCCACGTCAGCAGTGGGGCCACTATCTAACGCAACGCTATTTCAGTCTAATGCAACACTAAATTTTTTTTTTAAGCAACACCAATCTTGTCAAATGCAACACCATTCTTTTTTATTGCAACTTTAAAACTATGCTAATGCAACATTAAATAGAGTCAAATGCAACGGTTTTTTACAAATATTTTGAAATGGCAGCTTTGTTCATACGTAATACCATCCTAACTTTGAAAGTAGCAAATTCTAACTTCAAAAGTACTAAATTACAAAGTTCTAATACTAGCTAGTTAAAGCTACAAAAAATTACTAAGAAGTGGAGCCGCAACTGGTTTGATACATTAGCAGTATAAAAATAGGAAATGTTGTATTTCCATTTTCTCCTCCTAACATTTTCCAGAGAAGGTAGTAGTATTACTTGTTCACCCCGTACAGCCTGGTTTGCAGAATTAAATGGCAGAAGGATTCACCTACGTACAGAAATAAAGAAGAATAAGCTAAACCAAATGTACAATTAAAAGTATCAAACCTAGGAAATTAATATGATCCAAGTTACTAACAAATGGTAAAACATCACTGTAATTTAAAGCTACAGTACAAACTCAACTTTGATCACATACTAACCCTTACAGAAAAGACACTTTACTACAAGAACATAAAAGATGTACTTCAAAAACAATACCCAAAAAACGTTTCTGAGAGTGGATACTTACACTTGGCCTTCCATACTTGTCATAATGAATGGCATACCGCTTTAGCTCCCCGATCTCAGAGAAAAGTTCCTGAACCGCAAAAGTCTATTAGCCTCCATTAAAAAGCCAATTCACGAAAATATACACAAGGCTAAGAGGATGGTTCAGGCTGTACCCGTATGTCTTGATTTGAAACTCCACTATCCAAGTTGGAAACAAACAATTTTGCTTCATTATCAACAATGGCTGGTAAACCAACAAATTATAGCAATAGATTATGTCCTTACAAGTTATAATATGTAAGTAAGCATGAACTGATTGAGTACTGCATACCGCGGAATATAACAAGCAACTTGGCAACATTTTAGGGCATAAAGAAAGCAGGCCACCTGGTTCACTTAGAAAGACCCTTTATCTACAACAAGTGTCTCAAGCAGTTTCTTGATTCCCTGCAAGAAATTGAGGCACATTAAGTAATCAATACCCTTAGACCTTAGTTCACCGTATATGACACCTGACCTCCCTGGACCTTGACGAGAACAAATGTATGTCTTGTTTGGATTTTTATATGATTGTTCTCCATGTAGTTCTTTATATTAGGTTTATTGATAGACAGATGTCATGACATTATTTATAATATTTAATGTAATTAGAAATCTTAAAGTCGAACCTGAAGCATATATATGAATAACAATCTACATATTACTAAGAAGAAGCAGACCACACAAAATAAGAAAGAAGAGTAAGGAGGAAGGGAAAAGAAGAAAAAAGAAGAAGCACAATTGTAAATATAAACTGCCGATTGGGGGGTAGAGTATTAGTTAGGGTTGTCTCTCTACATTGCCTACATTATTCTGTATAAACATGTCTTAATTAGTCTAATCTGGGCCAACTCTAACCTGTTTTTTTTAAATAGGTAAAAGTAAGCATCACTTACAAGAGCCTCAAGCCATTTGCTCCTCAATGTCCTTCCAGTTTCATCATATGCATTGGTAATTAGTATAACATTATACACTAATTAGGCTCCACGATCTACATTCTTCAGCTCTTTTCATAATTAATGGATAATAAAAGTTAAGTAATTCAGTAGGTTTAATCTTCACATCATTGTATTCATTTCATACAACTTTTGCTAATGCAAGATAAGTAGCAGTAGTTTTTGTTTTCAGCATTCCTACCCTTGCCTTACAAATAGAAAAAAACCAAAGTGCAGACACCAACATTAGAGGACATTTCTATAGTCACTGCTAGACTTTTTAATGCTCAAAACTATTAAATTTCATCCATAACAGCATATTTCATGGAGGAAAAAAAAAACACAAACAGCGATAATAATTATTCTTACAGTAGTTCCAGAAGTGGCGAGAAATGCCCTCATCCTCCTGGAAGTATCAATAGCACTCTGAAAAGAAAAGGAGTCCCATTCTGCACCAACACCTCTATATCCCTTCTGGATAACAACCTGCACATATATTCATTACAAAAAACAAACTTTTCACTAATAAATATACAAACACAATAACCCAAACAAAGAAATGTAGCTTATTATCAATCAGAATGAAATCGATTAATTAAACAAGTACGAAACAAAATTCAACCAAGTTTGCAAGCTCAAATGGTTAGTAACAGCATAAGCACATTTACAAATAAGTAAATGAAACACATTGAGAGAAGCATAGATTATCGAACCCAAGAGCTTGAGGCCGGTTTCGAGCAAAAGCCAAGCAAGAAGTAGCAAGCCCAACAAACTCCTGCGACAAGTACTGATTCGAAACAAA
This sequence comes from Kitagawia praeruptora, assembly GCA_037693485.1. NCBI lineage: Eukaryota > Viridiplantae > Streptophyta > Magnoliopsida > Apiales > Apiaceae > Kitagawia > Kitagawia praeruptora. The sequence goes on from CM075350.1 coordinate 77,576,133, forward strand.
CAAATCATCAGAACCAATCCCTTGAGGCTCAGTACCTACAAAAAAAGATAAGGTGTGAACAAAATAAGACCATTCAGGCCAAGGGTGTTGTTGATTGTTGTTAGAATAGTTGTTGTAATGAACAGTATCTTGGATTGAATTTGATTAGGTGTGAAGGGGTTGTGAAGAAGAAGAACAAGAAGTGGTGGTGATGGGGAGGTGGGTTAGAGAGAGAGAGAGATTAGGGTGGGTGGGGAGAGAGGAGAGAGTGGAGGGAGAGAGACGTTTGAGGAGAGAGAAAGAGCGGCGGTGGAGGAGGAGAAAGAGTGGGGTGGAGAGAATTAGGAGGAATCTGGTGGCTCCGACGTCTACCTAAACTAAAATTGAATTCAATTAGAGATGACTACCGAAATGAAAGTCCCAAATTAATCACCTGCAAAATTAATCAGAGCTTGCAATCCCGATTAAGAGTATTTGGTTGGATGAGGAGTAGAGAGAGAAAAATAGAGGAGAGAAAATGAGGCGAGAGTGTGGTCTTCTGGGAAAGAAAGTGTTTGGGGGGAAGTTCAATTTTTTTGTAAAGGGGGGAAATGAGCCGCTCAAAATTTTTGATCCGACAAGTTCTCTGTTGTTCTTTTCTTTTTAAGTGTAATCTTAAATTTTGATTTTTTTTTAATAAATTTGTAAGAAAAATTGAAAATATATTATATTTTTAAAATATATTATATATCGATTCTAAAAAAATAGTTGCAATTCATAAAATATTTTACATCAAATTTTATATTTTATATAGAAATGTACAATTTTTGGGAAAAGTAAAGTGAGAGCCAAATTTCAATTAAGGGAAATTATCAAATACGGTAAAGTTACCACATTGACCGGTTTGACCGTTATAAAATCAAACCAAATACATATAGGAAATTTTTTGAAAAATTACCACATCACTGAAATCGTTATATCTTGACACTCGTGCGATTGGAACGTCGAAAAAATAATTTCAAAAAATAGATTCATCATTCGGGACAAGACTAGTTAAAAGGAAGGTCCACTTTGAACAGCTTGACCGTTATAAAACCAAACCAAATAAATTTAGGAAATTTTTTAAAAAATTACCGTGTCACTAAAATCATATATCTTGACACCCGTGCGATTGGAACGTCAAAAAAATAATTTAAAAAAACAGATTCATCATTTGGGACAAGACTAGTTAAAAGGAAGGTCGACTTTGACCGGTTTGACCGTTATAAAACCAAACCAAATACATGTAGGAATTTTTTTGAAAAATTACCATATCACTAAAATCGTTATATCTTGACACCCGTGCGATTGGAACGTCAAAAAAATAATTTAAAAAAATAGATTCATCATTCGGGACAAGACTAGTTAGAAGGAAGGTCGACTTTGACCGGTTTGACCGTTATAAGACCAAACCAAATACATGTAGGAAATTTTTAAAAAATATTTTTGAACGATCCAACCGTACGGATGTCAATATATATCTAATATAATGATATTCCCCAAGTTTCAAAAAATAAAAAATTAATTTGATTGGAGATCTTAGTAGATCACTACTATTTTCAATATGACTCGTAACTAGTGCTTTGTTACGGATTATTTTTCTATTTAAAAAAAAAAATTTGAACGATCCAACCGTACGGATGTCAATATATATCTAATATAATGATATTCCCCAAGTTTCAGAAAATAAAAAATTAATTTGATTGGAGATCTTAGTAGATCACTACTATTTTCAATATGACTCGTAACTAGTGCTTTGTTACGGATTATTGTTTCTATTTTTTAAAAAATATTTTTGAACGATCCAACCGTACGGATTGCAATATATATCTAATATAATGATATTCCCCAAGTTTCAGAAAATAAAAAATTAATTTGATTGGAGATCTTAGTAGATCACTACTATTTTCAATATGACTCGTAACTAGTGCTTTGTTACGGATTATTGTTTCTATTTTTTAAAAAATATTTTTGAACGATCCAACCCTACGGATGGAAATATATATCTAAGATAATGATATTCCCCAAGTTTCAGAAAATAAAAAATTAATTTGATTGGAGATCTTAGTAGATCACTACTATTTTCAATATGACTCGTAACTAGTGCTTTGTTACGGATTATTATTTCTATTTTTTTTAAAAAAAAATTGAACGATCCAACCGTACGGATGTCAATATATATCTAATATAATGATATTACACGTCACCCTTGTGGGTCCCACACTGCCACGTCAGCAGTGGTGGGTCCCGCATCTGCCACGTCATATTTTTTTTAAAAAATATAAATTTATCTAATGCAACACTTCAAACAGCAAATGCAACACTACAGGTATCTAATGCAACACTTTCTGCCACGTCAGCAAAGGTGGGCCCCACTTCTGCCACGTCAGCAATTGTGGGTCCCACAATTGCCACGTCAGCATGATGGGCCTCCTGCCACGTCACCCTTGTGGGTCCCACACTGCCACGTCAGCAGTTGTGGGGTCCACATCTGCCACGTCATATTTTTTTAAAAAAATATGAATATATCTAATGCAACACTTCAAAGAGCAAACGCAACACTATTGGTATCTAATGCAATGTTTTTTGCCACGTTAGCAAATGCCACGTCAGCAAAGGTGGGCCCCACTTCTGCCACGTCAGCAAATGTGGGTCCCACATGTGCCACGTCAGCACATGTGGGTCCCACTCCTGCCACGTCACCATTTATAAAAATAAAAAATTATCTAACGCAACGCAATCAGTTAGTGTTGCATAATGTGTAACACTGTGGGTAATACGCAACGCTAATCTATATCTAACGCAACACCAATTCAGCGCAATTGCAAAAGACCCAAAACTTCTATCTAACAAAACGCTTTCTGTGCAACGCTTTGTAAAAAGGGTTGCGTATGCTCACTTATGGCGTAGTGATAGGCTCCTTGCTTGGATGTCGCCTCCTCGGGGCTTGATCACGATCGTCATCCTCAGATGATGATGAATCATCAGTATAAGGACCAGAGTAATCATCATATCCATGCTCAGGGGGGCTAAGGCCCTGATGTAGGGAGGCTGAAGCGGCTCATTGATTCGCAAGGCATAACTGCTAGGTCCAGGGTTCCTTTGTTGAGGGGGATAGTTAAGCAGCCCATACATCGGGTTGGTACTCAAATGGAGCACGGTGGTGGAGGTATGACCCCCCAAGGGTGGTGGAAGACTGGTCAAAGGAGAGACCACCATCTGAAGAGGGTTGGTATCTTGATTCGGGTGGATGACCACAGGTAACGTTCTCTCATCATGGGGATTCGTCCCTAGAGATTGAGAAATCTGAGGTTGGATGATCACCCCTGTTGTTGGGGGTACTTGTTCAGTGGCGAGCGGAGCAGAGCTTAGAGGTAGGGCCTCGGTATAGGTCGGTGCTGTTCTTCGTGTTTGAACCATGGTTGATGTCCTGGTTCCCACAGACGTCGCCAAATGTTATGGAATAAAAACAAGGTTATCGAATTGCGGTTAGGGTTTGTATGTAATTAATGATAGGATGCGGGAGCTTCGTGCTTTAATGGCTGTTCTTGCGTTCGGGACTAAACGGTCCTCACAAGATGCCTACGTATCTCTGTATTGCTAGAGAATCAAGCCAACGTAGTTCTGAGGATGAGGGGTCAGACCTTTTATATAGGCTGAGGAGCCTTAGAATCGTAGTAGGGTTAGGAGACTTGGCGGGCAAGTCTCCTCCTTGAGGAAGGTTCCAGATCCTATTTTGTAGGAGTCAGCTTCCATATCGAATTTGTGCCTTGGAGGCTAAGTTTGGTAGGAGTAATATCCTTATATGACTCTTATTGCTGAGCTGTTTATCTCAAGGTTATTCTGGAACGTTCCTTGATTCTAGAACGTTCCTTATTCACAGATCAGGCCCATGTTAGAAACAAGCTCATACCGGGCGTCCCCGGTTTGGGATGTTCTTTGGGCTTAATCATTAATTACGAATTTAACCCAACTAGGGTTTCGGGCCTCATTAATGAGCCAATAAATGTGACATTAATTATGTCTTTAGGGATTATTTTTCACCCATATCAGCAAGAAACCCAATTGAGCTTGGATTGACGGTCTAACTTAAGGAATGTTCCATTATGAGTGTTGGGCTGCCAAACAAGCCTTAACTTCAAATTAGTATGATATTGTCCGCTTTGAGTCGAACCCACACGAATTTGTTGTTGGATCACTCCAAAAAGGCCTCATACTAATGAAGTTAATCTGGCTGCTTATTAACTAGCAATCTGCCCCTCCCACAAACGATGTGGGACAACTCCCAACAATCCCTCCCTTCACACATCAAGCTCGACACCTGCTGAATCTGCCACCATTCTATGTGATCTGCTCCCTTTGATCCATACTGGAAGTTCCTTATCTGGCTCCCCCTGGGCCCATACTAGAAAGTCCACCTTGCTCCCCCTTAAGCCCATCCTGGGATAGCCCACCTGCCTCTTCCTGGATCCATTCTGGAGCCCATTGAGATTGTTCTGGACCGTTACTACCTGAAGTTCTGATACCACTTGTTGGGCTGCCAAAGAGGCCTTAACTTCACATTAGTATGATATTGTCTGATTTGAGCCGAGCCCACACGAATTTTTTGTTGGATCACTCCCAAAAGGCCTCATACTAATGGAGTTAATCTGGCTGCTTATTAGCTAGCAATCTGCCCCTCTCCTACAAACGATGAGGGACAACTCCCAACAATGAGGCCTAACCACAAAGGCCCAAGCCCCATCCATGATCTCAAGACTTCACAGATAAGGAAACTTCCCCCATCGAGGACTAGTCCTTTCCGATACCAACTATTTCCTGATTTAATGAATGTGGGTATAGCCATGATTTACCCTAAGTGTGGAGCACATCCTTGTCCCCCAAATGAGAAGTACCCACCAGATAGCAACACAAGTGATCCAGAGCTTTTGGGTGCAAAGTGCAGGATTATCCCCAAGTTCCCTAATGAGGACGCGCCCATTGATAACAGGAACAAAGCTCCAAAGCACACACACCAAAAAGTACCAATCTTTTCACATGAGGGTGCGCCCTCTGTGTATAAGAAAGGGTCCTTGAATCTAGGAAAATCCCTGGAGGCCTTCTACGACGGACATCGCCCTCCTGGTATACCCCAGGAGGGAATTCTTCAATAATTCTTGAAAAACCAATAAAAAGTGAATTCTTCAATGTATTTTTATCATTGAGGGCTCGCCCTCCTTGTAAAGAAGGAGAGGGCGCGTCCTGCTTTCCCTCCACTTTGCCAAAACCCTGATTTATCCAAAAAATACCCAAATTAAAACCCAATATTGACCCGAATCGAGAGTAAAATACCCGTGCGAGATTTTGGGCATAATAACTACCCCCCAATTCCATGTAAAATCAAAGATGAAGCATGGAATTTCAATATATCTTAAACAACACCAAAATCTTTGTAACTTTTCTTCTCTAGGGCGCACCTTGTGTTTTCTTTCTTCCATTGTACTGCATGGAGGGCGCGTCCTTTAATTCCTTGGTTATACATCTCTACAACTCTATTGTTTAAAGAGGGATGACACCTATGCACCATACCTCTAAGCTTACATGAGCTAACTCGGCGTAAGAAATAAGAAGTACTATGCATAAATGTATTCCTCTTACAGGGCTCGTACTAAAGCAATATATATATATATATATATATATATATATATATATATATATATATTCAGAGGGCACGCCTTATGACCTCCTTCAGCTGTCATCCACATACACTTCCATGGTCTTTCCAATCAAATCTTTGAACTTCCTGTTCACCAATCTTAGATAGTTCCCCCCGCGTTAATCAAGCCAAAGGGTATTCCAATGTAGCAGTATAAACCTCTACATGTGATGAAAGAATTGTGTTCCTGATCAGGTTCATACATGGAAATCTGATTATAACCCAAATAAGCGTTCATGAAACTCAGGAGAACATGTCCTGCTGTTGCATCTACCAACGAACCAATCCGAGGAAGAGGAAAACTATCCATTGGACAAGCCTTGTTCAGATCAGTGAAATCTACACAAGTCCTCCATTTCCCATTAGACTTTTTAACAAGAACCGGGTTAGCTACCCACTCTGGGTAGTAAGACTCTTTAATCAAGCCAACATTTAACAATCCATCAATTTCTCCCTTTAATGCAATAGCTCTTTCCCCACTTACCTGACATCGCTTTTGCCTAATACCCTACCTGTCAGGATTTATATTCAAGTGATGACCTTTAGGTCGATGCCCACCATATCAGCATGACTCCAAGCAAAACATTTGGATCCCTAGTATCCACCAAAATTGAGAATGTATCTTCGGCCGAATTAGTCTTTTCCACCGGTTGAGGCATTCTTGGATCAATATCAAAATCAAAACTTTGAGGGTCTTCAATCATGGCACCATCCTTGGAGGGCACATCCTCATTAAGAGGGAAGTCTTCCTCAACAAGGGCATTCGCTAGGCCTTTCAATAACATCCTTTTCCCTCGATCTGTGATAAGCGTACATTTATTAATAATATTTTCTCAATATTTAAGTTATTTTGCATTGATTTGGATTTTTATTTAATAATTTTTAATGTTTTATTTTAGGAATCAAGGAGTTATAATAAAGGAAGGCTTGGAGTTTAAATAGCAAGAGTTGGAGATTAATTTGATTAAAATTCGGATTTTTCGGGAAGCTTGCGTAGTCTGCACTGTTTGGGTCATATATGGAGTTCTACAAGTCCGATCTTGATGATTCAACAGCTCACGAAAAGCTTATGAAAAGGGCTTTATTTCTGAAGTGGTCTTGAATTTAAAATCCAGCCGAATCAGCCCAGAAATAGAGCCCAAGAGGCAGTTACGAATTTCTATTATTGGAATTCAATTCTAATTGGGAAAATTCCTTGTAATTGTATTAAATAATTACAAAATACTTTTATTAGAGGATTTTTATTAGATATATAAGACCTAATAGATACATGGTACGAGAGATAGAGAGATACGATAGAGGATAGAAGTAGCCACACAAGGGTAGAGGAGAATAAGCCATTAATAAGACGAGTTCAACCATTGAAGACATTCAATTGGCTTTGTTTATCTTTATCTTTTTATATCTCTTCTTATGATTATGTGTTGGTTAACTTGGGATTATTTTGATACTTTAATTATGAACTAAACTTGTACGAGTTAGGATTTTTATGGAACCCTAGTATGGGATTGTTGGTGTTTTAATAAGAAGTACTATTTGCAGTTACAGTTTATTCATTCAAGTGAATTTCATGTTATATAATTGCTATTGTTTGGCCAATGGTAGTAGACTGTTGAGTTAGTTATAATACTGAGAGGGTTATGAATTATGATTAAATGACACAAAACATGAATGGTGCATGATTATATCTGTTGATATAAATTTTGTGATGGTATAGACATATATCGTTACCTTGCATAGTCGTGTAAAATTGGTGCTTAATTGTATTCTGGAAGTTGAATTGGGCATAGACATATGTTAATTTAATTACAGAATCTATAACATAGTGATCTCGAGAGAAACATATGATCTATGAATTTTTGGTTAGTATTCTGTGATTTTGCTATAGTATTACACTGCTTTGTTGCCGACATTATCTTGACTTATCTTCTCGTATCTAAAACTCTCGTAACTCTCTTTGCTAGTATAACATTATTTAGTTAATTTAGTTATTGATTAATTAGTTAAATTAGAAAAACAAAACTCAATTCTTGTGTTCTATAACTGAATTGTTCGATATTAATTGTGATTTATACAAATCGACAGTCCTTGAGGAACGATATCTGGTATTTACTACTGTATTACTTGCGCGATTGTGTACACTTGCACATCTGTATTTTACGCAATAATTTTTTGGTGCCGCTGCCGGGGACTGTTATAGTGTTTATTGCAAAATTATTCATCTTGCAGTTTGGTTTATTTTGTGGAGCTTACTTTGGTAATTCTTGTTGTTTCTCAGGTTAACAACATAGAGTTATGTATTCTCCATATATACGATGGATATGGTCTATGACGAAGAGTGTGTTGCACGAGATCAAGAACTTCTTTCGTTGCATAGTAGATTATCTTTTGTGGCAGAGACGATTAAGAATATGGGCATAGGAATGAATCAACCTATGTGGAAACCAATGAGTCCACCACGAAGCCAAGCTAATAATGTTTCATGTGTTTATTGTTGCGGTGCTCATACCTATTTCTACTGTCCTTCCAATCCGGATTCTATTTGCTTTGCGGGTAATCAGAGTTGGAGTAGCTCGTATTCCGATTCTTGCGATCAGTCATGGAGGCAACCTCCCACTAATTCAAGGAGTGATGAAGGATCTTATCTTGGAACTTCATCAGTGAACCCTAGCTATTCATGTTTTCAGCAACCTCAACAACAAGAGCATAATGAAGAAGAAGATAGTTCTCTAACAACTTTGTTGATGCAAGCTATAGAGAATCAATCAAATTTGTTGAGAAACTTAGGGAATCAATTTGAGGATCCAGTTGATGAGATAAAGAATCAACCGCCTGGTTATCTACCATGTGATATTGATAATCATGAAGTTATTGGGAAGGAGTATTCACAGCCCGTGGTAGTTAAAAGCGAAAAAGAGGTGGAGGCCTCTCAAATTACATTTGTTCATGATGGATATGTAGAGGAATCTTCAATAATATCAATAGAAGATGTTCTAGTTTCTGATAAATTAGAGCATAATATGTATGAAGATCCATTGGAGCAGCCCATGATTCTAGATTCTGGAGATGAGAGTAATGAAGAAGAGCATCTAACTTTGTTGGAGGTTAATTCACAAGATGCAGAAAAGTGCATTGTTTTGGGTCATTGGAAGTGCTACTTGCAGAAGTCAAACCTCCAAAAATCTCTATTAAAGAATCACCTGATTTGGAACTGAATTTGATGTCCTCTTATTTTCAAGAGGTTTATTCGAGCTCATCTTCAACATCTTTTATCAGCATCTCGGCAGAATTACCTCCGGACAAGAAAGTTGGAAGGGATATTACAAATTTTTGTGACATTACGTGCTCTGTAGACATTCAAACCTTGTCAGTGCACATTGCAATAGGTTCTTGTGTTAAGCAGAGAAGGTTGATATTTCCGACTTTGTCCATCATTATCTCAGCTGATTTACCGCCTGATAAGGAAGAATTGTTTTTGGAGATTTTACAAAAGCACGAGTCAGGCACTTTCGTGGAGCGGAAAAAGCTGAAACTTGTCATCAAGGACGTGATGCCAAAGAAGATAATTAAATGGCCATATAGTGATGCGGTGCGAAATTTTACACTACGGTGTAAAATCATAAACTGAAAAGGTTAGTCTCGTGTCTAGCCAAAGACATTAAAGAAAAGCGCTTCTTGGGAGGCAACCCATGATTTTGTAAGGTTAGTAAAATTTTATTTCATTTTTTTGCATTTTTTTAGGCTAGAAATTTTGTTTTTGTTTTTTTACTCCCATAAGGTGCCTTGATGAGTTTGTGTGAAGTGTTTCAGAAAGAAAAAAAGAGCCAAAAGGAATTACACGGAGACGAAAAAAATATGTTGGTTGTGCAAGCCATGCTGATTTTGAAAAAAAAAAAGAACAAGGACAGAAAATTTATGATGGGCGTGCGACTTGTGAAGCGGGTGTGCGTTAATCTCTGTGGTTGAAATTTATTGCAAATTTGCAATAGCTGACTTGCGCCCCGGTGCAAAGCAGCCGGTGCAATGCATCAAACATGCGGTGCCAATCTCTCTGTTACACCTTTCTGTTAAATGCAGTCCATACAAGTGCGTATTTGGGCCTAACACATTTGGAGCCCATTAATCTGGTCAAGCCCAGACAACAAAGTTCTCCAGCCCATCTACTTTGTATCAGTCATCAGTTGGCGCCCATGTCATCAGTTGAGATATGCTCCGTTTTCAAAAAAAAATCAAGGAAATGTTGGAGTGGGGAATTGAACCCCTGATCTCCTAGGAGCAATACCAAGGTGCTCACCACTACATCAAGTTAATTTATGTGTCAAGAATTGCTCTGAGAAATAAATAAAGTGAGATTTGAGCTGCTACTTCAGGATGGAACACAGAAACCTTCGACAATTATTTTTTTCGAGGAGGCTTATGCATATGTAGGGGAGTATTCTTAACTTTACTTTTTACATATATATTTTTATTAGTTTTGTTGTGGAATAAAAACTAGGTTATCAAATTGCAGTTAGGGTTTGTATGTATTTAATGCTAAGGGAGGTTGAGCTTCAAGCTTTAATGGTTGTTTCCGTGTTTTGAGACTGATCGGTCCTCACATAGTGCCTACGTATCTCGTATTGAGAATCAAGCCAAGACGTAGTTCTGAGAATGAGGGGTCAGACCCTTTATATAGGCTGAGAAGCCTTAGAATCGTAGTAGAGTTAGGTGACTTGGTGGGCAAGTCACCGCCTTGAGGAAGGTTCTAGACTCCTTCCTTGTAGGAATCAGTTCCCATATCGAATTCTGTGCCTTGGAGGCTAAGATTTGTAGGAGTAAAATCCTTATCTGACTCTTATTGCTGAGCTGGTTATTGCCCTTAATATTAATTACGAATTAATATCATAAATAGGGTTTGGGCCCATTTAATGGGCCCCACGCTTTGACCATATTGGCCTAATTAATGCCACATTAAATATGTCTTTAGGGCTTATTTTTAACCCATATCATTTGCCCCCCAACTTCTAGGAAAACTGATCAGGTTTTCCTTGAAGTTTTAACGGCCTTATTCGAGATTCGGGTCTGGGTTTATTGCTCATATACAAGCATTTTCAAAATTGTTGTCTTAATGTAAAGCGTGGAGCGACCGACGTATTTACAACAGCCATAAACGACACTAAACAGTGCTAAAAAGCCTTAAACGACGTTTAAACAGTGTTAAACGACGTTAAATGGCATAAAACAGCACTAAACTGTGCTAAACGACGCTAAACAGCCTTAAACGACGTTTAAACGATGTTAAAGGGATAAAATGGCACTAAACTATGCTAAACGATGCTAAACGGCGCTAAACAGCCTTAAACGACGTTTAAACGGTGTTAAACGATGTTAAACGGCATAAAACGGCACTAATCGATGCTAATCGGCACTAATCTGTGCTAACAGGCACTAAACTGTGCTTAAACGACACTAATCGGTGCTAATCGGCACTAAACGGTGCTAATCGGCACTAATTTCAAACTTAGTTTTCACTTTCTTTGATTACCAAATCAGAAAAATAAAAACAAAATTTCGCAATCCCGACTCGAACACCGCCACCAGTCGGCCGAGTCAAAAACCCGTACCGACAGTCGACGTCGGTCGGCCAACGCACGCACGGGAAGCCAGTCGGCCAGGAGGTCAGTCCGCCGAATTTTTTTTTTTTGAACGGAGCAAAAAAAAAACCCATACCGACGATCAACGTCGGTCGGCTGAAGGACCCTCGGGAAGCCAGTCGGCCGGGAGGTCGATCGTCCGGTTCAAGTCCTCGCACTGAAGGTCGACGTCGGTCGGCTGATGCTCAGAAAAAGAGGCCAGTCGGCCGGTTTGTTGGTTTGCCAAATTTTTTTTTTTTTGAACCCGTACCGACGGTCGATGTCGGTCGGCCGAGGCGTACACGGGAGGCCAGTCGGCCGGGAAGGCGATCGGCCGGTGACTCAGTTGGCTGGAACAAGATCTCGCACCGATAGTCGGTGTCAGTCGGCCAAAGCTCTCCCAGAGAGCCGGTCGGCCAATGACCCGGTCGGCCAAATTTTTTCAGTTGATCGAAGCAAAATCTCGACGCGATGACCGATGTCGGTCGGCCGGAGCCTTCCATTTGAGCCCGGTTGGCCGGTTCTCGGTCGGCTGGGCAAAACCTCGTGCTGACTATCAATGTCAATCGGCCGGAATGCCCCCGGTGCCTCAATCAGTCGTGTTTCGGTCGGCCGTCTTCGACATCAAATCTTGAAATCTCGTACCGATTATCGCCATCAGTCGGCCGAAGGTCCCCCGGGAGGTCAGTCGGCCAGTGGTCGGTTGGCTGGAGGCCTCCTCGGGAGCTCGATCGGCCGGCCCTCGGAGCTTGGTCGGCCTTTTCTCGGTCCTTGAACTTCAACGTCAACATTCGAACGTCGATATTTGGACCTCAATGTCAGTATTCGAACGTCGATATTTGGACCTCAACGTCAGTATTCGATTGTCGGATGTCATTATTTAAAGTCGATGACCAAACAGACATCCTTGACTTCAAATTGGCTTTCATAACTTTCGTGACCTTCTGGCCTTAACTCGCTTGTTGAATTCTTGGTTTTAAACCTTGAATCCATTTATGTTTGTCGGTTATAACCAACCCTTCATTCTCATTCTAAGATGTGGATCTTGTGGTGAAGCTTTTTAGTTCTTGCCCCCTTACTTCGTGTGGTGGAGGTCTTGCTTCTCGGTTGATCGTTCAAGAAGTTCATTTACCACTCAGCACTTGACTTCAAGTCTGGTGTGCCTTGGCTAGTTGTCACTCCTCTCTCTTGACTCTAGGATTCCAACCTTATTCTTATACTCATATAACCTTGCTTAGGTTTCAACTTGACTAGTGACTCTTGATTCGAGCCCTTAAACTCAAACGACAATCTCGATTGGAGGCAGACAGCCTTGTTGGCCATCAAGGCTTAATTTTTGTGTCGAGATTTGAGATTCAAGATTTTAAGTATGGAATGACAAAGGATCTCTTATCTCAACACTTTCTCACTAAAAGTTTTTGTGCCTTCAAGGCATTATCAGGGAGCCAACCAGTCTCAAGATGAGCTTTGATAGGGTCTATCCTTTAACTTCCTTCATCAATCGGTGCTACCAACTTAGAGTTGATGGTCGGGGCCTTCAAGACCTAGAAGTAACCACTCCCTGCATAATTCTCTATCTCAGAAGAAGCGAATTTAGACAGGGCATCGGCCATAACATTCTCATTTCTTGGAATATGCTCCACATAGCACTCATCAAACTGAGTCGTAACAACTTTCAGAACTCGCAAATACTGCTTCCTCGAGGCTGTTATCAATGCCAAAGCAAACTTCTCGACGGTTGAGTAATTCAACTCAGCTCCACGCAACACCTTGCTAACATAGTAAATGGGTTTCCGAACCTTTTTCTCTTCTCGAATGAGGACGGCGCTCAGCGCTTGTTCGGATACCGCCAAGTATAGATAAAGAGTCTCCCCGGGACTAGGTTTGGCCAATAATGGAGCTTCTGCCATGTACCTCCCCAATTGCTCAAAGGTCTCTTGGCTCTCAGTAGTCCACTCACAATTTTTCACTTTTTTCAATGCTTGAAAGAATGGCAAGCATTTGTCACCAGACTTGGAGATAAATATCCCCAGGGCTGCAACTCGGCCGGTTAACTTCTGTACATCTCGTATAGAACGCGGTGGTTCCATGTCCAAGATCGCTTTGATCTTATCAGGGTTGGCCTCTATGCCTCTCTTCGAAACCATTAATCCCAAAGATTTTCCTGATCCAACGCAAAAAGCACACTTGGCTGGGTTCAACATCATCTTGTTGTGCCTCAACACTTCGAATGCCTCTCTGAGGTGCTTGATATGGTCTGCCTTGAATAGGTTCTTGACTAACATGTCATCAACATAGACCTCCATGGTTATCCCAATCAGAAGGGCAAATATCTTATTCACTAGTCGTTGATAAGTAGCGCCTGCACTCTTTGGGATGTCATTCTTGTGCATCTTAATCTGATTGTAGCTGCTGAACCCATCCGTGAAGCTCAACATCTCATGTCCAGCTGTGACAATTATCAACATGTCTATCCTTGGTCGGGGGAAACAGTCCTTCGGGCATGCATCATTCAAATCATTGAAGTCTATGCACATCCTTCACTTCCCATTTGCCTTCTCGACCGTCATAGACTCAGCCAACCATTCGGGGAAATGAATTTCTTCAATAGACCCAGCCTCTAAGAGCTTGTCAACTTCTTGCTTAATGACATCTTGCCTTTGAGGAGCAAAATTCCTCTTCTTCTATTTTATTGTCTTCCGTTCAGGATCGACATTCAACCGAAGGGTTATAAATTGGGGATCAATCCCTGGAATATCAGCCATTGTCCAAGCAAATACATCATTGTTCTCTATTGGTCTTCATCCTTGGATCCTCAATCAAGGTACTTAAGACATATTGAAGAGTAGCTAGTCCTTAACATCTTCGGCCTTGCATGGCTTTGATTGTTGCGTGTGGCTTTTATTTGTTCGTCTTTTAACCTGGGTCTTTCACGGACTTAAACTCTTATTTGGTCGTGCTGTAACCTAACTCTTGACCCTTCGGGGTCTTTATTTATGCATTTGCTTGTTCTCCATTCGTGTATTCTTTTATTTTCGGTACTTGGTCATCCTTAACTTGCACTCATCAGGTGCTTGGCACATAAATAAAATCACACAATAAATGAATGGAAAACAAACTTGCATTAATAACTTGAAATGGGTTCAACCCTTACATAAAGTACTACCATCCTACTTGGAGCAACATGCTCTTCAATGGTTTCAATGAACCTTATTTCTACTTCTACTAGATAAATATGAAGCTAAGTTCTACTAGGATAACTTGAGCCCATCGGGGCTTTACAAGAATAGGCCTGCACCAGATTTTGTTTTTGATGCTCCATCAAAATAGAGCACCCACCACTCCTTTTGGTCTCCTCCTTATTATTCCGAGGTTCACTTCCTGCTTGGGGTATTACCTCCTGCCCCCCGACTTCTTGGTTGCCAATGGTACATTCAACCACAAAGTCAGTTAAGGCCTTAGCCTCAATGGCTGTCCGAGGCTTCTGTGCGATGTCCTCTGACGGCCTTTCTTGACGTTTATTACTACTGCGGACATCCATGTCTTCAATCGGAAGGACCTGCCCCCCGACTCCATCAGGCCTTAATGTAGCATCCCAAAATTTGGGGTACAGATTTGGAGCCATTAACCACAAACACATAATACAATCCCTGGTATAAACATTATATAATAACAAAACCCCTTAACCAAGATCGCATACAGGATATGGTATGAAACAAACTATCAATTACATTATTACAACCCAATCTCCGAATAAAATATTATACATTTTGTGAGGATACCAAATCACTATCTATCTATATATCCAACCTTGACAATTCCCCACCACTATTCAACGGAGTCCATAATTCCAACGTCTCTTCCCGCTGCCTGAAGAGCAATACCAACTGACCACTAGGTCCACTAATTATCTCTATCAACTGAAGAAAACAAGCAAAAGCAAGAGTGAGCCAACAATGCTCAGCAAGTGTAAATAGTGATAACAATTTCAATAACGAAGACAAATTTGATAACAAAAGAGTTTCAACTCATTCTATGAAAGGATCGGTTATATCGACTTTTGATTGCCACGAGGGCCAATAATTCACCATTCACAAGGTGCATCAAGAATTAAAACTGACAAGGGATTCTGATATCAAAGTATCATTAAAACAGACTTCCAAGGAGTCAAGAATTAAACGTCTCAATCTCAAAGTATAGATTAGAATTGGAATTTTTATTTATTTTTTTAAAAAAACATCAAGGTTAGGCTGCTGATCAGTCAGCACTAACCCCGGACAAACGCACACAGCAATGTCCTAGAATGGATCCACGACACACATTGGCCTTATTACTTCCGACCACGAATCTGGTCCGACCTTACGGTCCAAAGACATTTATCACGACCACAATAGGGTCCGACCTTTCTGTAAAAAATATTCCAATTCTACATCAGACCCACTAAGCGTCGGAACAATCGACAGCCTTACCACAACAACCAACTGGAAAACTCACGTTCCAGAATAACAATTAATTCATAATTAAGAATCGCTGATGAATATCATCAACTGATATCAATCAGATCAAACCAACAACGGGGTAAATAAGGAATAATAATATCAATAGGTGTCGACAAGTTCGACACGATAAAGGGGGTGATAAATAAAGAACAATCTCAAAGGGTATCGATAAGTTCGATACAAAACAGGGTGATAACCGAATAATCAAGATCTTCAATAAATACCGACGAGTTCGATAATAAATGGGGTGGAGAATATAAAGAATAATATTTGAATATGTATCAACACGATAGATATGAGTAATTGGGGTCATAACATCATTAACTTATCTAAAGAGAGAATTCACTTGAGCGAGAATAAAAGATATAAATCACAACAAGATTTTCAACAATTGAAATTCTAAGTCAGAGCAAAGATATGGTCAAGTACTAAGCATTTAATAAAATTTATCTACACCTTGCAAGGTTTGACTCAGCATAAGTGAATGAAATAGTATAAAACGATTATTTGCAAAATAATTTCATTATAGTAAATTTCAGATCAGTTTGACGAAAACATCCCCTAAAGAGGGTCCATTGGTGATAATATGTTAAAATCAGGAATTTCGCTAACAGGTATTTATAAGGATTTTAAAACTTGGATTTCCTTTATTTAGGGAATTCTTAAACAATTTCAACGAAAATAGAAGAAGAGGCATTCCAGGAATAGGATACTGAGCGAGAAAGGTTATTTGTAAAATTCTTTGCAAATCGGATGTTCGAATTACGGGTAGGGGAGATAAACAGCATCACGCTTATTTAGAAAAGTATATGTGTCATCTACCATCTATACTTGGCCAAATCATCACATACTATAAATAAACTAAATTGCATCACTTGAACAATAAGTGATTAGCAAGAACACTTGCCTTGTTATACGAAGTCCTCGATCCTACCATAGATCCTTGACTCAAATTCACATCAGTCTTTACTTTGTAATTTGCTAACTTCACATCCATACCCCCGTCGACTTCGCTAATTACCCTTTTGTTCCAATTTCTGCTTATCCTTGCACAGCTCTCAGACAGGTCTCTTACTCGCACCTTTACCAATTCAAGTACCGTTTTAGTGTCAAATCAAGCAAAATCTTATTTGCTCTATTCTACCCATACGCGTCCTATAGCGCTTATACATATATCACATATATACATATCCAATTATTTTCATAGAATAGTTCTAGTATAATCAACTAGATCAAATAAGCATCTAACACATATATCCTCTTAAGACTTGAATACTATCCAGGCATCCACTTTATAGCAAAAATCACACTTCAACTTTCACGCCAACTATTACACATCCATTTATACTTTCGAAAATCATATACTTTGAAATCAAATAAATTAAATAGATTTTAAATAGATTGTAGGGGATTTTTAGAAAATTTCGGCATGAAGTATTCGTTTATCGGACTATGGGCACCGCCCCTCAAATACAATTCAACCCTGCTTTAGCAAAAATAAAGCTGCCTCAACTTGCAGCAACATAAAAATAAACAAGTAAGAAAAGTACCCGCCCAGGCATGCGGCACCTAGCACATAATAATTTACATTAACACTACTACTTACGCTACACCAATGATCGTATTTCTCACGCATTTTAATGATACACGTGACAATCAATCATTGATGTTCATAAGCCCTAGGGAACAACCCCTAGCACTAACTATTACTTACGTTATACCGATGATCACCTCACTCAAGTATATTGATTATACTCGTGATAGTTAATCATTGGTATTCGTAAGCCCGAGGAACTAGTTGAAGATAATTACACAAGTACTTAAATATTGACATTTAAGACTCGAGATCTCATTTCAACTCCTCACAGTTAAACACATAATAGAATAAATCTAACAATTAATCTTTGATATAAATCACATTTTAAAACTATACCATTAGCTCACCACCACATATAATTTACCACCAAATACTCGACAAGTATAATATTCAACAAATACTATAACTCGACTTATACATTTAGTGCACATAACCCATTCACAATTAACAAACTCATATAACTCCAATATTCTACGACAAATAATAATTACACTTAACAACTAACAATTCACAATTAATGATTACTAAATCCGAATACTTAATCGAACTCATAATACTTAACCACCAATAATCATCAAAACATATTTTCAACTCGAAATAAATCCCACAATTATACTTAACCACCACGATACTAAATAACTATATTCTCCGAATTATTCACGGAATTACAATAATGATATTGCAATTTAAACTAATTAATTTGCAACTACATAATTAAATCACAATTAAATTACTACAATCACAAAAATTTATAAACTTTCCGAATTTACAACTTTACTACATAACAAGCTCCTAAACTTAGAACTCGGGAATATAACTCTAACAATTTTAATCGATACTCATAAATTTTCCAAATTAACTCACAGAGATTAAAACAATAATATTGTAATTCAAACTAATTAAATTACCACAACTACATAATTAAATCACAATTGAATTACCAAAATATTCGCATAATTTGAAACTAATTAAATACGAAAATTAAATAAGTAAACACGAGATTATACCATTTCCGATTCCGGTTTGATTCGTCGGAAATCCATCTCCTCCATCTCTCTCTCTCTCTCTCTCTCTCTCTCTCTCTCTCTCTCTCTCTCTCTACCAACAACACAACATCACCACTGCTGGTTTCCCTCTCCACCCTTGCCGTCCAGACCTCCCACAAGACCTCCCACAACTGTCGCCGGCCACCACCACCGTCGGCCACCGCGCGCGGTGGGGCGCCGCGCCTCCTCCCCGCTGCTAGCCACGACCCCATAAACACATACATACACACACACACACACACGATTACACACACACGCGATTACACACACACACGCGATTACACACACACACACACACAAACGTATATATATACACACACATCTCTCAATTTCTCTCCCCATCTCCTTTCTTCTTCCCCCTTTTCTTTTCTTCTCTTCTTTTTATTTTTCTCTTCCCCCCAACTCTCTGGAACTCTCCCGACTCCTACAATCTTATTGGGCTTGGCCCAATAACAATAACTCTCTACTACACCTCATTCGGCCCAATTATAACACTACTAAAAGACTCTTATAAATCAAAATTAAATAAAATATTTGTAAAATTAAACTTCTCATTTTTAAAATAAAGAATATAAAATTACGAACACCCACATATTTTTAAAATATTTTTCGGGTCAAAAATGAATTAACTATGAATTTTCAAAGTTTTGATCCTTTTAAATACAATTAAAACTCTTAAAATCATTTTAAAATACCACAACACCCAAATTAATCCTCCCAACAATTTTAAAAACTCAATAAATATATAAAGATAATTTTACAAAAGATTTCATGATTTTTAATCCCTCCGATAATTTTATAAAATTTATAGAGGATAAAAAATACATGATTTAAATATACTTAAATCCTCAAAATTACAAATAAAAATATACTGACCTTCACCACTTATCCAAATCATCATATAAGCACATAAGAAAAATTTTCACATACATTTCACCTTTACAACAATACTCACATAATAAAATTCATAATTTATATTAAATAAATAATTCGAAATTCGAAATTTTCTAGGGCGTTATACTTAACGAGGCTACATAACAGCTTCGTGCCATATTTTGATCACATTTATGTTCTCCAACACCATTCCTGGTCGGGAACTTGATCTTCATATGATAAATTGAGGCGACAGCCTTGAATGCATGAAGTCCAGTCCTTCCGAGGATAGCGTTGTACGTTGAAACCGCCTTGATTACAAGGAAGTTCAACATCTGAGTGGCCTCCTTGGGCTCCTGTCCAATAGTTACAGGCAACTGAATAGTCCCTTCAACTTTGGATTCTACTCCATTAAATCCATATATAGGCATGTTATTGGGGGTCAACTGAGAATCACTGTACCCCATCTTCACAAATGCATCATGAAATAGAATGTCAACGGAAGCTCCATTGTCTATCAAGACTCGCTTCACCTCTGAGTTTCTAATCACAGAAGTTATGACCAACGGGTCGTCATGGGGGAACTTCACCCCTTCCAAGTCTGAGTCATTAAAACCAACCACTACTTCAGTTTTTGCATGCTTCGGGGCCTCTCCCACGATGTGCATCACTTCTCTAGTATAAGCCTTCCGAGAATTCCTTGTTGTGCCAGCTGCAGTCGGGCCTCCTGAGATTATGTTGATTGCTGGCCCTCGGGGCTATGGGTTGCGATCTTGATCGTCATCCATCCTATCATACTCTCTTCTCTGATTACCACGGTCGTCACCCTTAGTGAAGTGGCTCAGTTTCCCTCTACGAATCAAAAACTCGATCTCATCTTTGAGTTGCTTGCAATCATCAGTGTCATGCCCCACATCTCTGTGGAATCTGCAATACTGATTCTTGTTTCTCTTTGCGGGATCACCCCTGAGTGGCTTCGGCCATTAGAAATCCTTATCCTTCTCAATGTCCAACAAGATTCGACTCCTAGGAGTATTCAACCTTGCATACTCAGTGAACCTCGGTCCTTGGTTCTTCTTAGGGGCATAGTCGGAGTCCTTGCTAGTTCGGGGATACTTGTCCCTAGCATCATATTCCTGGTCATCATACTCCTGGTCTTGCTTTCGCTTTTTGGAGTCATTGTTACCTTTACCATTACCTCCCGTGGCTTCTTTCTTCATGCTATCCTCAGCCTTGATGTACTTATCAGCCCTTCGTTGGAGTTCGACCATGTTTTCAGGAGGATGCTTTGCCAATGACCTTTTAAAGAATTCATCAGTGGTTCCGTGTTCCAGGGCTACCATGGCCACCTTGTTTTCCAAGTCAGTGATGTTCAATGTCTCCTTAGTGAACTTCTTGAGGTAGTCTCTCAAATTTTCATTCTTCCCTTGCACCACGTACATGAGAGATGCGGAGCTTTTTTCATGAACTCTCCCGCTGATGAACTGGCTAATAAATGCGGCGCTCAGCTCCTTAAAAGAGCCAATTGAATTCACAGGTAGGCAGTTATACCATCTATGAGCCATGCCCGACAGAGTTTGAGGGAACGCCCTACACTTCAAGGCGTCACTTGCAGGCTGAAACAGTAGTGCATTTGAGAACGTCCTGACATGATTTGCGGGATCACCCGTTCCATCATAAGCCTTGATTGTCGGCATCTTGAACTTCCTAGAGATGTGAGCATTCATTACCACCTCGGTAAACGGGGGTGTGGGATCATCAGGATCCCCAAGCGGCATCAGATCCTTGGGGTTGCTCTTGGGGGTTTCCACCCTTGTTGTTCTTCCTGTTGGGGCGTCAGCCCTTCTCTGCCTTCTCGAAGACCTTTCTAAGTCTATAATGGGAATCGGTCCTGAGGTTGGAGGAGGTTGAGTTTGATTCAATCTAGCTTGTTCTCTCGCAATATCTTCTTTTATCCTTAGGATCTCGGCCTCATGAGCCTTGATCCTCTCAGCAGCTATCAAAGGGGGTCCATCGTGGATAGTTTGTGTTCTCCTTCTTGGTTCTCTGCTAACACGTTTCCTTCTCGGGGCTTCATCACGATCATCATCATCAGACGATGAGTCATCAGTATAGGGGCCAGAGTAGTCAACATACTCTCGATCTCGGATCTGCAAGGCATGGCCACTGGGTCCAGGACCTTGAGTAATTGGAGGGTAGTTAGGCAGACCATACATCGGGTTGGTATTCATGGGGAGATCCGTAGTGTGGATCTGTACCCCTGATGGTAATGGGCGATTGGGATCAACTAAAGCAGAAACCAGCGTCTGAAGAGAGCTGGTTTCTTGACCTGGGTGGATGACCATTGGTAACGTTCTCTCAGCATGGGGATTCGTCCCTGGGGGTTGAGAAACCTGGTTTTGAGAAGCTTGAGTTTGAATGATCGCCCCTGTTGTTGGGGGTACCTGCTCAGTAGCAGGCGGAGCAGAACTTAGAGGCAAAGGCTCAGTAGTGATTGGTGATCTTCGTGTTTGAACCATGGTTGATGTCTTTTTCCCATAGACGGCGTCAAATGTTGTGGAATAAAAACTAGGTTATCAAATTGCAGTTAGAGTTTGTATGTATTTAATGCTAAGGGAGGTTGAGCTTCAAGCTTTAATGGCTGTTTCCGTGTTTTGAGACTGATCGGTCCTCATAGAGTGCCTACGTATCTCGTATTGAGAATCAAGCCAAGACGTAGTTCTGAGAATGAGGGGTCAGGCCCTTTATATAGGCTGAGAAGCCTTAGAATCGTAGTAGAGTTAGGTGACTTGGTGGGCAAGTCACCGCCTTGAGGAAGGTTATAGACTCCTTCCTTGTAGGAATCAGTTCCCATATCGAATTCTGTGCCTTAGAGGCTAAGATTGGTAGGAGTAATATCCTTATCTGACTCTTATTGCTGAGCTGGTTATTACCCTTAATATTAATTACGAATTAATATCATAAATAGGGTTTGGGCCCATTTAATGGGCCCCACATTTTGACCATATTGGGCCTAATTAATGTCACATTAAATATGTCTTTAGGGCTTATTTTTAACCCATATCAAGTTTCTTTTTGTATTTTTTTATTTAAGATTTTTATTAGTTTGTGTATATATATATTTTAATTTTTCATTGAGGACACTGAACCACTTAAGTGTGGGGAGGTGTTTTCAATATAAAAAAGTTAGGATCAATTATAATTGTTTTTAGGATAATTTGTAGTTTTTTTTTTGTTAGATTTTCTTTTTAGGATAGTTAAGAAAATAGAAAAACACAAAAAAAATTGAAAATTTAAAAAATTGATTGCCTTGTCAAAATAGCATGTTAATAAGGATAAGTACACACCATGTAGGCTAATTTTTCGAGTGTCATGTATATGTCTCCTTAGCGTAAAATACCTTATACATGATGATGTCTTGTACGTGCTTGCGAAAAATTAAAAACTTGAAAGTACGTCACTGTCTATTTTGATGAGTATGGCATGCTATCACCATGTGAGATCTTGAGCTTTAATTTGTGACTGATACATCTTTTATCAATCTATTTTTTTTTGAGTTATTCGTCATTGTATGTGTTGCTCTAGAACTTGCTTTAAACCAGGTCGTGCGCATATTGATATTGTGTAAAAATGATAAAGGCACTAGGATTAACCATATTGTCCCAAACAGTACCCTTAAAATTAATCTTTAGTGAGCCCCCTTGAGCCTATATCCTTTTTCTTCTTATATCACCATCTGAATCTTGAGCTTACTTATTTCTTCTTGTCTTGATTGACCAGTAGAGCATTGTGATGTATACATGAGATTGGTAAAATATTAAGTGTGGGGATATCTTTGTTATGTGTGAAATTTTGGGTGGGAATTGAATTGGTTTGGCTATTCCTCCTTCGTGACACCTCAATAAAGTCACTCGAATCAATAAAAAAAAGGAGGAAGCAAGAAAATAATAGAGAGAGAAAAAAAATAAAAAAAAAAATAAAAAAAATCAAAAATAAAAAGAAAAAAAAGAAAGAGAATGTATGTTCAATGGTTCTTGCAATGTGAAATTTATGAGTTTACATTTGTATGTGGGATTATATCTCAAGGTTAGTTTTATGATGAGTATTTCATGTGGGCATGAACATTATGCTCTATTAGTTGTTGTTAACACAAAATCACGCAAGCGCACGTGGTCACAAGTAATATAGATAGAAGTCGAGTTCGTTCCCACAGAGATCTGGTTTTTAGTTCAATTTAGTACCTATGCAACAATGTATGGTTTTAATTCACTGCTAAGACAATTAACAAATTGGGGTTGATTAACTAAATTAAACTAAGATGCAAATTATAAAACTAAGAATTAAATTAACTAATAAGAATAGAAATCGAATTACTTATGAGAATAAAAACATGGGACTCTAACTTCATTATCTACTTCACTTAGAGTTGATGCCTTTAATCAATACACATGTGGGATTTGATATCTGATCGGACAACACGAAACAAGTAAAAGTTACCTCTCGGTATACTAGTACCAAACTACGTATGCATCCACAAAAGAGATAGAAGATGGGTAGACACCAATTATGTTTAGACCCTATATCTCTATAGAATTTGAAAACATAGAGGTTTAAGCACAAGTCATCCACATAGATCACATAGGGCAGCATAATATCTCTATTCATGCCACAAATCATGATGCTAAAACATCAACCTATCCTATGCTAGCATGGCAAGTTCTAAATCTCAAGATCCACTCTCGCTTCACAAGAGATTAACAATTCAATTTAGATGTTAGCTACGCATCTAAAAGCATTAAGATTAACCATACGAGGATATCAAGAATTCACCACACGTAATCTTTAAAGCAATCAAACTACTAAGCTACATAAATAACTCCGTTAGAATCCCATGACAACGATTAGCCCATAATTGAACCGTTCATCGTCATGGGATTTGATGAAAACATAATAATAAACAAGATATGAATAAAAGAAGCAATAATATTAATAAAACAAAAGTTGAGAAAACAAATCTATAATCCAAAGTAACACAAAAGATGAAGTAGATCTAGATCCGTTGCTTGTCACGAGCGTTGAATCCTTCTCTCATTTTCTCCCTTGCAGATCTAAGCTATGTTACAATAATAAAACTATGATACAAATTACAATGCTTAGATGTATTTTTATAGGCTCTAGATTTCTTGCCCAGCAAGAATTTATCTTCTATTACAATTAGAATTTAATTAAGGTGCTAAAAACTGCCCAAAATACAATTAGAACTTGAAAAGGACAAAACAGTAATTTCCCTGCTCCCAACATTCTGTTTGTCGTGCTACCTGCCCCCACCACGAGCAAGTTGCACGTGCAACACCTATTCCATGTTGTAGAAAATCTCTCAAGCTTCGCGTGGGCAGTAAGATTAGGGATGGGAACGGGTCGGGTTCGGCTCGGGTTTTGCAAAATCCAAATCCAAATCCAAATATTTTCGGGTTTCGGGTTTCGGATCGTATCGGGTTTCGGATCCAAAACTCAATATCCAAATCCAAATCCGTCGGGTTTCGGATCGGATCGGGTTTTTTTCGGGTATTCAAAATTAAAAATAGTGTAAATAAATTGCTTAACAAAAAATAAAAAAAATTGTGTAAGTAAGTTAAAAAATACCGCTACATCCATGACAATTTATTTTCTCGATCTTTCCATATCTTTTGCCTCAAAGATATGTGTATATATATATATATATATATATATATAAAATAGTGTATGTATAATATGTATTTATAATATACATTTATATATAATATATAAAATATAATAAATAAAAGTCGGGTATTTTTCGGGTTTCGGGTTCGGCTCGGGTTTTGATCGGGTTTCGGATTTCGGATCGGGTTTCGGATCGGGTTTCATGAAATCCATATCCATATCCAAAATCTTTCGGGTTTAAAATTTAAATCCATATCCATATCCAAATCCAAAATATCGGGTTCGGATCGGATAAAAAATCGGATTTCGAATCGGGTATCCGTCGGATCGGATTTTTTTCCCATCCCTAAGTAAGATCACTGAAAACGGACTTACAGAACTCCAGATATGGCCAAAACAGTGTAAGCTGCGCAGCCTTCCCAGAAAAACAGAATGTTGAGAGATTATAAACTGCGGGGGTGAGGCGCAGGTTGCGCCTGCGCAACTGTGTTTGAAGAAGTTTGCATGTACGCGCGGCAGCTTGCGTGTTGCAGTGTTTTGTCAGATTATGTTTTTGTGTGTTGTTCAGCTGTTATAAAAAAAAAAAAAATCTTTCCACCCCATTCTTTTTATACTCTCCTCTCTAAACCTATTCTAATCCTATATCAATTCTAAAACCTTCCATCTTTTCTTCAAATCTCTAAACCTATTTCTATTCTAATTCATATTTATTATTTATTATTATTTATTATTATTATTATTATTATTATTATTATTCATATTTATTTATTATTATTATTATTATTATTCATATTTATTATTTATTATTATTATTATTATATTTATTATTATTATTATTTATTATTCTTATTCTTATTATTATTATTATTATTATTATTATTATTATTATTATTATTATTATATACCCACCTATACATGCAAATCCAATTCCTCTTCTATTTCTTTTAAAATCTTTAAAAATTCAATTCTTAAGAGGAATTAATTGAAAGTTCACTTCTTTGATTCATATTGGGTAAATCTTTTTCTCTAATCTTATTTTTATTACGAATTTGTGTTCTTGTAAATTGGGGTTTTTGTAGTATTCAGGCAAGGTGGCCAGTCTATGGAGCTCGTACGCCGTATCCTCTACCCGATTCATCCGAGGACGAGGACGAGTAGGTATGTTTTCTGTTATCCCTTGTATTTACTTCAATTCAATGCGGACATTGAATATTTCAAGTTTGGGGGTGGTTTGGGGGATTAGTAGTTGTTGTAGTAGTTATTGTGTTCATGTAGGATTTCTTGCTTTGCATATTAGTAGTGGTAAATTATGCATTTATGTTCGTGTTATCTACGTTTGTTTCATATAGGACATTCTGTTTTTATGTTCGTATATCATGTGAGTTCATAATAGTTTGCATTTGCACCCATGCTTGATAGGAATTTTGTGTTGTTGACGCTTTTGATTGAGAAGTGATATGCTTTGTTCTTGTGCACACACATACACTAGTAAGTTGAAGCTAGTAGACTTATTGAATGTTGTAAGTGATTAGAAAGACATGAATATGTGCAAGATGATTTAGTTTGCATGCTTTGAATACAATTCGGTGCGTTAGAGAGATTTTTGCTTGGGATTAAGTATGTTTTTCCACCAAGTGAGTTTTTGAGCCATATTGCATATTTGCAATTTATTCGTTTGCTTGAGTGTCCACGGATTGTTTGCATTGCTAGCAGTTGTTTGAGGTCTTTCTTGAAACGCATGACATTATTTGACGATTAAAATGATAAAGGCATTTAGGAATAACCACATATTTTCCCATATTACCACACCATATTTACATGATCAATTAGTTAACCCGTTGAGCTTAATCCTATTTTTTCGGTGACATACCACATTACTTGCCTAGACCTTTTTCTTGTATTGGCCTTACATTAGTTTGAACCCACATTGTCAAAGGCTAGTAGAGTGCTTAAGGGAGCAATAAGGTGTGCAAAGAAGGGTTTATTGTTGGTCTTACTTTTGGGGGAAATATTGAAAACTGGGTTTGGTTGTGTACTTGATAGTCGGCATGTGTAATAAAATTCATGGGATCATTGTTATTGTTTTATCTAGCTCTCGGAAAAAAAAAGAAAAAAAACAGAAAAAAGAAAAAAAAAGAAAAAAAAAGAAAGAAAAAAAAAGAGAAAAAAAAATATTATGAGAGCATGTTTGTGTTTGTTGTGATCCTATTTCAGTCGACTAGTTGAGTGTTTGTTTTGAGTAAAAATTATGTGGGGGGGGGGAAATAGGGTGTTGTGTATGATTTATTATGGTACTTACTAGCTTTTGACACTTCACCTGTTTTGGCTTATTTGACATACCTTGTCCCTAGCCCCGTTACAACCCAATTAAAGACCTTTTGATTATCGTCATTGATGTATGTTGTGTTAAGAGTTAGATTGATACCAAATGTCAAGCATGTTTATGATTTTGTTGTAATTGAGTGATACACTTACCCTTGTTCTTGAGTGAATATTCTTTGTGAGTGGATTGTGAGTGTTTGCTTGTTCTGGCGTATGAGATCCCGAGTGTTGTCTCAAAGATGTACTCTTGTAGGCTTAGCATGTTTACTAACTTATTCTTACACTTGACATGGGCTTGGGAGAACTTATGCATGTTCATTGAGTAGACTATGTGAATACTTGCACTTTCGACACCAAGACATTGCGTATTTACTTTGATTCTTAAGTTGATATGGCATGAGAGGATTTGAAGGTATGGTAGGATTTTAGTATTAGATTAATTTCATTTTTCATATTAGTTGCATTCATGCATTGCATTGCATTAGGTTAAATGGATTTTGTGGGTACATTCGCTATAGACCCTCACGAGACCTTACTCGTCCACTAGGGCTGCCTAGGGGTTTAAAGGGCTTGTTGCATATGCCAAATGCAACCGTGATCACCTACGGAAGTGGTGCTAGTTAGTTAGTTGTAATTGTTTATGCTTGAGGACAAGCATCAGTTTAAGTTTGAGGGTGTGATAAGTGGATCTATATCCACTTGGAGCATTCTAAATCGGCTTAAATTTAATTAAGGTGCTAAAAACTGCCCAAAATACAATTAGAACTTGAAAAGGACAAAACAGTAATTTCCCTGCTCCCAACATTCTGTTTGTCGTGCTACCTACCCCCACCACGCGCAAATTGCACATGCAACACCTATTCCATGTTGTAGAAAATCTCTCAAGCTTCGCGTGGGCAGTAAGATCGCTGAAAACGGACTTACAGAACTCCAGATATGGCCAAAACAGTGTAAGCTGCGCAGCCTTCCCAGAAAATCCGAATTTTAATCAATTTAATCTCCAAAAATGATAGAAGCATCAACCTTAATCAACATTCTTGTAAATCTGCACAACTAAGCAAAACACATCAAAACTACAAGAAACTTGAGTCCAAGACAATCAATTTAAGCCGATTTAGAATGCTCCAAGTGGATATAGATCCACTTATCAGTTGTCAAGTTAACCACTTGTTAGCACAAAGCATCGTTACAACCCTTGACAAAGACGTACCTTTTGATTTATATGAACACGAAGTCTAGAGATTTTGGTGGACAAACAAGCTTATGGTAGCACGTGTGCATTTGATTGAACTTGAGTGATACAGTTGCACTTAAACACTTGTGTGATTTTAGTGTTTGTGAGGTTATTTTCCATCCAAAGCATGCTATTTTCTTGTTGATTGAGACTTTGATGTTGTTCATGATATTTTAGTCTTTTGAGACTATATGTGCGTGCTTGAATAGTTGTGTTGGTGTGTAAAGTTGAGGAATCGCATTATATGACATCTATGAGCTATTACATGATTAAGTTTGCATGTGTGGAGTGCTATGATATATTTCATGTTTGAGACTTGGCAGTCAGAATAAAAAATAGGAATTTTGTGGGTACATTCGCTATAGGCCCTCACGAGACCTTACTTGTCCACTAGGGCTACCTTGGGGTTTAAAGGGCTTGTTGTACATGCCAAATGCAACCGTGATCACCTACGGAAGTGTTATTAGTTAGTTAGGATTTAGTTTTTTCCTTTCTTCTTTGCCCGAGGACGTGCAAGATGCTAAGTGTGAGGATGTAATAAGCATGCATTTATTAATAATATTGTCTCAATATTTAAGTTATTTTGCATTGATTTGGATTTTTATCTAATAAATTTTAATGTTTTATTGTAGGAATCAAAGGAGTTATAATAAAGGAAGGCTTGGAGTTTAAATAGCAAGAGTTGGAAATTAATTTGATTAAAATTCAGATTTTTCGGGTAGCTTGCGTAGTCTGCACTGTTTGGGCCATATCTGGAGTTCTACAAGTCCGATTCTGACGATTCAACAGCTCACGGAAAGATTATGAGAAGAGCTTTATTTCTGAAGTGGTATTGAATTTAAAATCCAGCCGAATCAGCCCAGAAACAGAGCCCAAGAGGTAGTTACGAATTTCTATTATTGGAATTCAATTCTAATTGGGAAAATTCCTTGTAATTGTATTCAATTATTATAAAATACTTTTATTAGAGGATTTTTATTAGATACATCAGACCTAATAGATACACGGTACGAGAGATAGAGAGATACGACAGAAGATAGAAGTAGCCGCACAAGGGAAGAGGAGAAGAAGCCATTAACAAGAGGAGTTCAACCATTGAAGACATTCAATTGGCTTTGTTTTATCTTTATCTTTTTATATCTCTTCTTATGATTATGTGTTGGTTAACTTGGGATTATTTTGATACTTTAATTATGAACTGAACTTGTATGAGTTAGGATTCTTATGGAACCCTAGTATGGGATTGTTGGTATTTTGATAAGAAGTGCTATTTGCAGTTACAGTTTATTCATTCAAGTGAATTTCATGTTATATAATTGCTATTGTTTGGCCAATGGTAGTAGATTGTTGAGTTAGTTATAATACTGAGAGGGTTATGATTAACTGACACAAAACTTGAATGGTGCATGATTATATATGTTGATATAAATTTTTTGATGGTATAGAGATATATCGTTACCTTGCATAGCCGTGTAAAATTGGTGCTTAATTGTATTCTGGAAGTTGAATTGGGCGTAGACATATGTTAATTTAATTACAGAATCTATAATATAGTGATTTCGAGAGAAACCTATGATCTATGAAATTTTGGTTAGTAGACTATGATTTTGCTATAGTATTACGCTGCTTTGTTGCCGACATGAACATATTAGGGGAAAGTAATTATCTTGACTTATCTTCTCGTATCTAAAACTCTCGTAATTGATAGGTTTCGGGACAACAAACGCAACGGAAAAACGATAAAAATAATAAAATTCTGAAACCTAACCCTAGGATCTGTGTATAAGACGTGGTTGATTATGGAGAAACGAAATCATACCAGTTAAATAGCTTTACGAATTCTGAAAGATGGAGGTCCAAGATGCAATCACCACGCAGCCCTTGATGCAAGATCTGCGTTTCTAATCAGTCCACACGAACGCCCGATTGTCTCTACAATCACCGGAGTCGGTACTAGCCGATAACTGCCCTCGATCTCTCTCTCTCTCTCTAGCCTCTCTTGATGTAGAGCTGCTAGGGTTTTGCAAAAACGAATTATGCAAAACTTAACCCTAATACAATACATCCTTATGTATTTATAGAGGAGAGATTGGGCTGAAAACCCTATTTCGTTTTGGGCTTCTCATAAAACCAAAACTGATTGGGTTATTATAAAATTCGAAATATGATCTAATTAATTAAGTCCAACTTAATTTAATTAAAGTACCAATTTCGAATTTATATTTATTTAATTTAAATTCGAAATTTAAATTAAAGCTCCATGTAAACGTTCTAAGTGTGTAACCCTTTAGGTTATTATTACTTTGGCAATAATTTTAATACAAAATTATAAACAATGAGCAGGATCTAGTAATACATCATTGTTACCCAAGTAATAATAATAATTGGTGATCCAATTAAACCTTTCGTGATTAATGTTTCCGTATAATATAATCCCTTTAACCAAATATTATAGATTAAACTCGAGGCATGTTATTAGTCATCCTCTTCAACGTTTAATCCGGGTTTCCTTGATCAATGAGTAGACTATTAAAACAAATCAATACTTGAGCATGGCCATGCATTTTCATAGTCTCACTCAATCAAGAGGCCAATAATATCTCTCCTAATAATAGGAGGGTTAAATTCTTTATCTATCATTCATATTTCTCATACGACTCATAATATACCCGATGTACACTTATATGTTAGTTATCACTCTATATTTCAAGGACATTTATTACTCTAACATTTGTATCGTAGTAAATTAAGACATAATAAATTAATGTAGAATAATCAGTAGAACATAATCATTAAATAACAAAATAGTCTTTCCTAGAAGCACAACTACATTGTCTCTAGGGCCCTAACACTATCAGTAACTCTCTTTGCTAGTATAACATTATTTAGTTAATTTAGTTATTGATTAATTAGTTAAATTAGAAAAACAAAACTCAATTCTTGTGTTCTATAACTGAATTGTTCGATATTAATTGTAATTTACACAAATCGACAGTCCTTGAGGAACGATATCTGGTATTTACTACTGTATTACTTGCTTGCGATTGTGTAAACTTGCACATCTGTATTTTACGCAACAATCTGCTCACCTCTAATACTGATTGATATAATATCTTCAGGACTTTTTTCTTCAATCTCTTCTAAAGTTCCTTCTTGAAAGTCATTAGAGACGAGTACCTGAGGGCCCGCCCTCTAGGTGGGCGCTTTTTTATCTTCTATTTTCTTGAAGAAAATAACGAGCCTGTATTTCTCCCTTGATGTTATTCATGATTCCTTCAGGATTACTCTCAATGAGGGCGCGCCCTCCATCCTTACTCTCAACATTCTCCTTGTACTTCTTGGCTTCTCTGAAATCCAATAAGTCAAATACCCTTTCTTGATTAAACCCTCAATTTCATCTTTCTGCTGACGACATTCGTAAGTGTTATGTCCTGTAGACTCATGATGCTCACAGTACTACTTCTTGCCTGTAGCCCTACTCAAATCAATTCGGATTCAGACAAAGGCAAAAGATTGACTTTGATGAAACTTTTTGCCTGTAGCCCTACTCAAATCAATTCGAATTTTGCTTGCGATCCATTTATGGATTGAAGCAAGCTTCTCCTATATGGAACATCTATTTTGATGAGAAAATCAAAGAGGTTGATTTTATCAAGAACATAGATGAACCGTATGTCTGCAAGAAGGTTAGTAGGAGCGGTAACATTTCTTGTATTGTATGTGGATGACATACTTCTTATAGGGAATGATATACCGATGTTGCAATCAGTCAAAGTGTGGCTATCGAAGATCTTCACTATGAAGGACTTGGGAGAAGCATCCTACATTCTCGATACGAAGATCTATAGAGATAGATCTAGAATAATGATAGGTCTTACCCAAGGTACATACATCGAGAAAGTGCTTAAAAGGTTCAGCATGGAAAACTCCAAGAGAGGTCTCATACCGATGAGCTATGGAGTATCCCTTTCCGAGAAGATGTCTCCTAAGACACCTGAGGAAAGAGAGCGTACGAGTAAGATTCCTTATGCAACGTTAAACATAATGTACAGCAACACTAAACTTGTGTTGCAGTAGATGTTAAAATTTAGCAAAATTGGGACCCACATGTGGGTCCCACCTATAATAATTGCAACATAAAATAGTAATATATCAATTTATAGTTCATAGTACAATCATATCACTGAACTTCGATACAAATATTACATTACAAATTACTACGTATAATTTTTCATCGAAAATTATTACATATTCTGTAAGAACCCAGATTTTGGTATTAATTAAAACTTTTATTATGTAAAGGAGTATAAGTGTAACAGTTGTTCTAATGAATGAATATTGAATGGATTTGGATTCAAATGTTTATATGTAATGAAGAATGCAATTGGTTGATAACTTAGATTAGAATAATCTATCTCCTTGGAAAGTAAGATATGGAAATTCCAAAGAGGGAGGTTATTCTCATGTCATCCAAATCGATATCTGTTATAAGTCCAGTGGTTCCGTAAAAGAGTTAAGGAATGCTCGAAACAGAACAAGGACATTTTTTTAAATACAAGGAATAAAGAAAGAATAAGTAATGAATAGTGTTTTTGGTGGAAACTGGAATTTTATTAGACGACGCTATATAGAAGTATTCAGAACGGATTTCTGAGTTCGTATTGATGATTCAAGGACAATATAAGTGTATGTAAACGATATCAGATTCAGAAAAATAGCACTTTTATTTTCTCCGAGATTTCCCTAGACACTGAAGGATTTAAGGATTTAATAAAAAGATTTGAGGAATTTAAATACAAGGATTATAAAGGAGGATTGAGAATGGTAGTATAAATATTAAGAAGGTTTCCGGTATATAAGAAGATATGTTATTTTTATTTATAAAAATGTTATATTTTAGTTCAATAATGCATACAAATATTTTATATCAAACTAAACATTATTTCTCAAACTTTATTCATTTTCTGGAAAATTATTTTTTTTTAAAAAAAAATAATATTAATTTGTTACGTTTTTTAATAATTTGGTCTATTTTCAAATTATAAAAAAATGTTTTTTTATAAAATTTCCAATATTGACTCTAATGACAAACTTTGAAAATTTAAATTATTTGTTTTTCAAATTAATTAATTTAAATTCACAATAATTATTTATTTCATTTTTTGTTAAAAAGGTTGTGTTTAAAGCATATTAACGGCAACACTTTACAAGGGTTGCAACTTGCTACGTTTCTTATACTTACGGCAACAACATGTTTATGTATACAGAAACATCAAAAAACAATGTTGCAGTAGGCAGAAAGTTTAGAGCTACTATAACATTTTTCAAGGCAACACCGAAAAAAGCGTTGCTGCAGGCCATCTATGGCATAGTGCAGGTTCTTGGTATTCTAAGCAGTGAATTCATATTATCCGGATAGTCGCGATATGTTGAGAAGCGTCACTCACGATGTAGAATAAATATAATTAATCAGTTAATTATATTTAATGAATTTTAGAGTTCATATAAATAATAAATAAAAGTTAATTATTATTTATTTCTATTACCGGCTTAATATTGAACCTACCGGGTCACACCATAAAAAGAATGATTTATTGATGAAGGTATTTTGGGAGAGCAAATTGTTTTCTAAAGAGTTTAGAAAAAATAATAATGATTAAAATAGTTTAAATTATTATTTAAACATTTTATAAGATAAAATGTGGGGTTTAATATAATAATATATATTGATATATTAATTATGTTAAAACCTATGTGAGCCCTATAAATAGAAATAGATAAGAAGAAAATTATGTGGATTGTGGTTTTGTTAAAACCCTAGTAGCTAGAGGTAGCCTCCATCTTCTTCATCTCTCTCTCTCTTTCTCTCAAAACTCCATATTATAAAAGCTTGGTTTTACAAAAAGTTTCATCGAAGAGGATCATTCTTGGTGGATACCGGTAGAGTGCTTCACACTCTGAGAAGCAATTGCTTGCAACCATCCAAACCATCTTCGAATTTTCAAGGTAAGGTTTTGATTCCTCCGCTCTTTTATTTTTACATGTTTTTCTATATGTGTGATACATGGTTTTTACGGAATAAATGTTATATCACGCTTCCGTTCGTCCGTAAATTCCTTCACTTGTTCACCTCGAAGATGTGTTCAATTGAAGCCACTAGAAAAGTATAACCATATGGCCTCCTGTCATATGTGTAAGTGTCAGGAGGTCCCCAATCGCTTTCAACACTAGTTGCATTCACCCGGTTTTCACCAATTTCAATGTGATAGTTAGGACTCACAGACCTATCCTTTTTCTTAATTGTCTTCCCTTTGGAGTTTCCTTGAGTATTTGTCTTCCGATTATCCGTCAAGGATTGCTCAACTTATCTAATTACACAATCTTAGCTTCTGTAAACGCATTAGCCAAAGTAGTTGGGTCCCTTCCCTGAAGATGCTTCAGAAATTTGTTCCTACCTGCAGCCCAGCAAAGTATGCTTCCCTGAAGAAACTCTTGAGCGTCTCTTTCGTAGCTCCTCTAACCAAAGTAGACTCAACATTGAACCTCTTGAAGTAAGATTGAACACTTTCTCCTTCCTTTTGCTTGGTGTTGGCTAAAATTGTGACAAGAGGAGTATACTTCACTTAGTCAAGAATAAAGTTCTAAGAATTCCACATGGTCTGCATTTTCATAAAAGCATAGATCATTAGTCATGGCCCTATATCCAGTAGGGAGTTGCACCTCTCTAACTTATGCTGAAAATGGAGAAGGAGCCTGTGATGTGGTAGATATCCATCCCCCATCCAAGTCAACAAGGGGCCTCTTAAGATAATCCACATTGAAGGTTTCAACACTAAGCATGTTTTGGACATTTGGATGTGCAATTGGCTGAGTACCCCGCAAGGGTGGAGGCTAAGCTATTGTCTGAGTATTTCCTGGAGCCTCAACATGAGGTTGTGTCTGAGTTTGGATTGATTCTGCTTCTTCTCTTGATTCTGAGCCTATTTCTTCTGACCTTAAGGTTGTGAATTTCCTTCAATTTGAGGATTGCCTTGAGGCTGTGGATTCCATTGAGAACCCCCTTACACTTTCCTTTAGAGGGGAAGACGCGTCATCGACCTATCCTTTCTTGAAGTACTTCGTGAGGGAATCTGAACAATATGAGGGGACCTTCCTTCTAAGGGCACACCCTCTCTATCACGTGGCCGTCTATCCCTTCGATAGATGTCCATTCTTCTATCATCATACTCATGGCTATTTCTTCTTCCAGAATTATCTTGAGGAAGCGCTCGCTCATGTCCATGGATGGAGGGCTCACTCGTGTCCATGGGCCTCGACTTGTAATCAGGGGGCACTCTCTGTGGATCACGAGGCCTCACTTCTGAGTGATTTATTTCCTTCTGGTGTTCGAGGAGCGACATCCTCAGATCATCATCATTAAGTTTTATCCCCAGACGTTTCTTCAGATTAGCAAAATCTCTATTTTCCTTAGCAAGCCTCTCTTCATCACGTTGAATCTCACTGGGGGCGCGCCCTGAGCGATGTGGGTGAAGGGGCGCCCTTTCCTGAACAGTTGGCATCCTACGATCACGAACCTCTTCATTAGGATGTTCAACAATGGGGATTCTTTCCCAGAAAATCCAACCTTCGAAGAGTCATCAGTTGAAATATCCTATTTTATATATCTTCACCTCCTTGAGAGCTTCCTTCATCCTGACTGGCTTTCCCTGCACGATGGTGGTTACGTGGGTGATGTCGGAACCTCCTTCCTCTTCCTTGCTACACCGTTCCCAACCTTGCCTCCAAGTTATTTAGAACAGTTCCCATACTATACAATTGTTCCATTAACTTCTCGTTACTAATGAGAACGGGCGGTTGTTCGTTGGCAATCAAAGTTCAATGGTGGTGAAGAATAATAGGGATCTCTTGTGGAACATGAGCTTCATGGTGAGCTTAGTTACCCCAAGACCGAGGGTGTGCCCTCTAAGAAAGTTTAGTTTATTGAATCATCCTCACCGTCTCACCACCCAATATTGACCCCAATTTAAAATAAAATACCAGTACAAGAATTTGGACATAACAGTTGCAATTTGATCTTTGTCTACTCTAGAAATTCATTATCAGAATAATTTTTAACTATGCAGCAACAGAATTTATAAAGAACTTGCAACAAAATTTATTTTATTTATTAAGGACATTCCGTTTTATCCAAAATTAACGTGCCATAATTTAATAAATATTATATTTTATATGTTGGACTTTGACATGTGTCTGAGTTCTATTACTGCTTTTCAGTATATTAAACTTCTCCAAAAAAATCAACGCTGTTATGATTTTAAATTTTTTTTACATTTATTAATTTAAATTAGTAGCTTATAATCATGTATGGAATAATTTTAAATATTTTATTATTTAAATTTCAAATTTTCTTTTCTCTTTTATTCATAACTTTTTTATACTTTCATAATTTTTAAATTTCACTATTTAATTTTATAAACCTACTTTTTAGCATTGTGTGACCCGATAAAAATTAAACCATTATGGCTAAATATATATATAAGATATAATTAGCTTAAAACCCGTGCGATGCACGGATTTGTTTTAATATTATATGAATTTTTTCCATTAATTTAAATTAATTTTTTTAAAACATGAATTTTTTAGGCTTAAATTTTTATATGAGATGATTTGATAATATTTATATAAATTTTATCCGTGATATTTCTAGAGAAAGAGTGATTTTAGTTAGAAAATATAGAAAGTGTTGTGAAACACGCAAAATCATAAAAAGCGCAAGCTCTAATTTTAAAGCGCGACTCGCGAAGCGCGATTAATCGCGCGATTTTTAGTCAAAAATGAAAAAATTTACATAATTATCTATATTTATACTTATACTAGCCGATAACCCGTGCGAAGTACGGATCGTGATAAATTATCTTAAATTTCTAATTTTTTAAATAAAATAAAATCTTGAAGGACCAAGTTGTATATAATACTATATTCTCGACTTTTATTTCGATTATTAGTTAATAGACTCCTAGTATATAACTTCACTATTAAATTAAATTAATATTTAATATTATTATTTTAATTAATTAAATTTACATAACTTCATTGTGGTAATATAAGAGTAGTTATATTATTAACTGTATTTATTATTAATTTAATATAGATACTTTTTAAATATTAATTAGAGGAGTCCTAAGTTCTATGTAATACTACATTTCTGACTTTTATTTCAATTTTTTGTTAATAGACTCATAGTATATAATTTCATTGTTAAATTAAATTATTATATAATATTGCATTTTTAATTAATTAAATTAATTAATATTTAGTGGCATACCGCGGTATACATGCCATACCGCGGTATACATGTCATACCATTAAGAGGGGGTTTCTGCTTTTAATAAAGAGCATAGATACTTTTGAGGATGTTTGTTCTAATATTAAACAATAGAATAGTACTTGAAATAGTTTCAAAAATAAATAAAAGTCTTAAACACAGTGGATAACACACAAAAGTATCAAACTATCAATCGATAACATTTAGTAAGTCAAAGGCTTCCAAATCGTTTAGCTCGATCTCAGTTTTCTCAATTCGCTTTTGTTCCTCGTCATCATTTTCGTCTATGAGATTTGAAGAAGAAGCTCTTTCACTTGCATTTGAGGTGGTCATATTTCTTGTCAAGCGTTTTGTGCTAAGATTTTTAAGAATATAATACATAAGAGACAAGTGACGGCTGATGTGAAAATTGTGAGGCTGTAAAGGGTTATAAAGATAAGTAGAGATTTTTTTTAACATAAGGGTATTTTTGTCTTTCTATACAGTTTGCGATTTTTAGCGATTTTTGCGTTTTTTTGCCTTTTTTTACGAGTAATCACGAGTCAAGCGCGATTTTTAGCCAATTTGATAATCGCACTAAATCACGATTAATCGCGATTTTTACAACACCATTTTAGGTTTTAGTTGAAAAAGGTAATCGGTTATTTGTTAATATTTATAAAATAATTATTTTATTTTATTAAATAAAAAGGTGACATGTTCTAAATGAAAAAGGTAAATGATTAGTTTATAGTAATTATAATTTAATTACTTTATTTTAGTAAATAAAATTGCTCGTAATGTTTTTGGAAAAGGAGAAATTAATATTGTCCGTGATATTTCTATTAAATGAGAGATTTTATTTAGAAAATATAGAAAAGATGATATGTTTTAGTTGAAAAAGGTAATCAGTTAATTATTAATATTATAATATTATCAGTTTATTGTATTAAATAGAACCGCCCGTGATATTTTTGGAAAAATTAAGATTTTAGTTAGAGAAAATATAATGTTAACGTGAAAATTAAAAAGGTGACATGATTTATGTAAAAAACGTAATTGATTAGTTTATAGTAATTATAATTTAATTATGTTACTTTACTAAATAAAATTGCCCATAGTATTTTTAGAAAATGAGAAATTAATGTTGCCCGTGATATTTCTAGAAAAAAGAAATTTAATTAGAAAAAACAGAAAAGATGATACGTTTTAGCTAAAAAGGTAATCGATTAATTATTATTATTATAATAGTATTATTTTATTTTATAAATAGAACACCCGTGATATAATTGGAAAAAAGAGATTTTAGTAAGAGAGAAGAAAAAAGGTAACGCGTTTTGGCTGAAAAAGGTAACCGTCCATGATATAATTGGAAAAAGAGAGATTTTAGTTAGAGAAAGAGAAAAGGTAACGTGTTTTTGGCTGAAAAAGGTAATTGATTAGTTAATAACAATTAAAATATAATTATTTTATTTTACTAAACAAAATTGCTCGTAGTGTTTTTAAAAAAGTAGAAATTTTAGTTAGATAAAATGTTAGAGATATTGTATTTTATCTGAAAAGAAAATTACTTAGTTATTGAAAAATAGAAAAGGTAATATGTTTAACCTGAAAAAAGAAATTGATTAATAAAGGAGAAATTTTAGTTAGATAAAATATAAAAAATATTATATTTTACCTAAAAAAGAAATTATTTATTTATTAAAAAATTGAAAATGTTTAGTATTGAATACAGTAAAAGAATACAGAAGGGGGGGGGGGGTAAATGGATTCTTGAACTTTTTCTCGTTCTTGAATCTTTGTAGCAAGATATGTGTTTGTGTGTGCAAATATGTAGGTGCGGATAAAGAACGACACAAGACACAATATCACTTTAATCTAATATTTTATTAGATAAAGGTTGCTACAATCTGTGAATACAAATGGTAGTATTCTCAGCTTCGTTTTTCTCAGAGAGATATATCTTACAGTGTGTATGAAAAACTTAAACAACTAAAGAAGTGAGATTGTATTCTTATAGAACATGAATACAACTCACTTGCTACAAATAAGGTTACATGATAAATTACTTTCTTGTATGTCTATCCTTTTTGAGTAAGCATCCAAACGGCTACAGATTTGACTTTGCAAAGTTCTGTTCAGATCCACTTCTTTAGCTCTTTGTCTCTTCTATATCTCTCCAAGCTTCCTTGTAGGCTTTCCAGAGCACGTTACAGATTGTGGTCCATAAAGTGCATTGGCTTGTTGCAGGTTTCTGACTTGTACAATTTCTTCAGTATTTTGTCTCCAAGAATGTATTCGAGAAGTGGCTAAGTGATTGATTCGAGAACTGGGATTAGATAACTCTAAGTTCTCGAATACTGTTTAATTGACATATCGAATCACTTCTCGAATAACACTTTTTTCCAGGGTTCCTTGAGTTCTCGAATAGAACACTTGACTTGTCGAATCCCTGAGATATCGAATAGCTTTCTGAGTCCTTGAGATATCGAATGGAACTTTGACTTGTTGACTTCTTGAGTTCTCGAATAGAGCATTAGATATGTCGAATATCTGAGATATCGAATAAGATATCGAATAGTTCATTCAGAGATATCGAACAGTGTCTTCTCAGATATCGAATCTCTGACTTCTCGAATGCTAGACTTCTCGAATAGACAAATGTAATTCTGGAATTGGTACTTAGGAAAATTCTTCATTTCTTCAAATCCCAACTGTGATTATTTGACAGTCTTTATCTTCTTGCATGAGGCATGAACCTTGGAAGTTCTTTCAAGCATTATTCTTGACTTTATAAGTACATTTACACAACTAGGATTTGATGCCTATTACAAG
Source organism: Kitagawia praeruptora (assembly GCA_037693485.1). Lineage (NCBI taxonomy): Eukaryota > Viridiplantae > Streptophyta > Magnoliopsida > Apiales > Apiaceae > Kitagawia > Kitagawia praeruptora. The sequence continues at coordinate 77,616,829 of CM075350.1, forward strand.
TACAAAACAAATAGAAACTCTACAACTAGAGGTTCCCTCAGTTAAGAGGTCATGTAAGTAATGTAAAGCATTACAAACAATTAGGCTTGTCATTAGATGTAAACATGCTTGCCTCTGTGACTAACAATCTCCCCCAAATTATGAGTAAGACCCTTAGTCACAATTTCATGTTTGATAACAAGCCTAACATACACAAAGATAAAACTTGAAAAGTACAGGTATGAAATTTGATTGAGAACATGAATGAAATTACAAGTTGAGTAATCTTACAATATGGTGAACTACTAGCCATTCTCTTTTGATTCCATCTCCATTGCTTTGGCTTGTTGATCATCATATGCTTTCTGTTTTCTTTCTTTCTCCTTTCTTGCATTCTCATCCATGGCTTTTATGATCTTTGTCATAGCATCCAATTCTTCAAGCAGGATAGAGTTTTTGAAATCTTGAAGTACTGGTTTCAGAATGTTGGCAGGATAGTGACTGAGTAGATTCATTCTTATATTGACATTATCTCCATTTCTTCTCCTATACTTCACCACATAGGGATTAAATTGAACTCTACACAATCCTTTTGCCCTTAGATTTTTTGCTTCAACTTCCAGTCTATCAATTTCATTCTCCCTTTCTAGCCATTTCTCAAAACATCCCTTTCTTATCTTCTCAGCATAGTCTTTCTTCATCTTCACAAAATTAATCAGCTCCATCTTCTATACTCTCTCCACTTTGTCTTCAGAATCCAATAATACAATGATTCTTTCTATTTCATATAGCTTGCCCCAATTTTGACACTGTCCTTGTTTGAATTTCTTCTCCCTTTCCATCAGTATATTTAATCTCAAGGCAGTTATTCACAATGGCAGCGTAGTAGATTCTTTGAGCTCTTAGATATTGCAATTGGTCTTCATCAAAGTCTTCATCAAGTGGTTGGAGTTTCAGTTCTGGATAGATAGTTAGGGTTCTAGACTTGGGTATCTTCACTCTTCTTGCAGCTTGTTTGAATTTGACCTTTTTCACTTGGTGGCTTGGCAGAAAATTGTGACCTTTGCTTGTATACCATTATAGTACTCCATTAGCAGTTTGCTTTTGGAAACATACACCTGGTTTCTTGATTTGAATCCTCTTTTCTTCTTGAGGTGGCAAAACAGTTACAGAAGCCATTGAATTAGATTTTGGTAGGTCATTACTAACAACATTCACCCTAGACTTAGAGTCTTGTGTTGTGGTGAGTTTACCACTAGCAATGCCTAAGGCTTGCTGTTTTCCAATTTTCCTCTCATAGACTTTACCTTGGTCATGACCATCTTTCTTATCCTTTCTATCTTTCTTCTTCTCATCTTTACCACCATTATTACTCCTGTGATGTCTTCTCCTCCCATCACTTTTATCTTCATCTTTATCATCCTTATTTCTCCTAGGCTGAGCCATTTCTGGAATTACACCAGTAGCAATGAAAGATCTGAGAATGTGCAATGCTTCTACTTCTTCAGAATTTTTGATTCCATCCTTCTTCTGCATTTGATCAATGATGGCAATAATAAGTCTGTGATTTCGAGGAGTGAGATCATTGGGAATGACCAATTGATTAATGTCTTCAATTTTGGTGCCAGACTGATAGATGATAGTCCATGGTTTCTTAATCACTTCTGGCAGCCTTGAAGGTTGGCAATTCCTCAAGTCATCATACAGACTTTTATTGTTCTCATTTCTCTTCTCAATAAGCTCAATCAATGCATCTATCTCTGAGTGTTTTAAGGCTTGTAGAGTCTTGTAGGTTAGATGCCATATCTTGGACTTGGACACCATCATTATCTCTTTGATCCATAATCCATCTATCTTCCTAAGTATCACAGTGAGATAGTCAATCTGATCCTTCAAGCTCCTCAGATAAAATTGAGTGTCACCAGCCTGTTCCCTTGAGACTTTCAGAAACTCCAAGAATGCTTCATCATGACAGACATTTGAATTTGCAACTTCTTGTAGCTTGGCCTCAGTAACCACCTTTACTTCTACAGGCTTGGCACTTTCAGATTTGGAGGATGGAGGTTTATCAAATGGCATGCTCCCTGTAACCACTGTAGTTGTGATGGATTGTTTTTGACCACTTGGAGTAATGACATGCACAGTTGGTAGAGAAACCACTGGCAGAGAGGTTGGAGGCTCATCAACTTTGGATTTCCCTTTTCCTGGCACATGAGTAGTTTTCTCTTTTGTTCTTGGATGACCACCCTCATTGATCGTTATGCCTTTTTCTTGAGGTTTCTCCCCCTTAGTCTGAGGCTCCCCCTTTGGTTTTGAGTTCCTTAATATCCTCTTCTCCCCCATAGGCTTGTTGTCAGGCACAGAGGCTGTAGGAGTGACCTTTGGGGTTGAAGATTCTTCAGGTAGAGGGAGACCCATGTGCTTCATCATTCTAGACAACATTAATTGCTGATGCAGAAGAACATCAGCTATGGTGGTGGCTTGAGTGCTCAACTGCTCAGTTAGAGTTGCAACTTTGTCTGTCAAATGAGCATTGGATTCTTTGAGAGAAACTACCTTCTTTTCAAGAGTATCCACTTTAGTGAATAGCTCATTGGCCTTAAAACCAGATAGGGATTGATTTTGCAGTCTCTTCACTTCATACTTGGACATCTCATGCACAGGGACCTCAGTCACCAACTTATCTCCATATTGATTTTTAAAGAGGGTCCTGAGCATGGCATTGGCATCGGTTGTCTGATCAGATAGAACTTGAAATTTATGCCCCAGACTTATGACATCATCCTTTAGTAGAGCTAGACCATTATCCATCTTGGTGCAGGTGGTGTTGCAGTGTTTGAGGTCCTTCAAAACATTGTCTAGCTGAGGGAATTTTACATCAAAGGCCCTCTTGATTTCTTCCACTGTAGTGGCTGTCTTATCACACACTCTGTTGACTTTAGTTTTGACTCCCTTTCCAATATAGTATGCAGCCTTGAGGAATCCCTTGTGTGAATCATTCATAGCTTCATACACTTCACCAGGAGTCAGAGATTTGGCATTGGAGCCCAGTGGAGTGATGTATTCCTCTCTGAGATATTGAAGAGCTTCATTAAGAGTAATATCATATTTTCCTTGCAACCAGGCATCTACATTGCCATCTCTCTCAACATCATCAATTATCTTTGCCTTTTGCATCTCCACATCATCTCTATGGCATAGCAAAATGGCTTCATAGTCTGGATTAGGCATGTTGGAGGTGACCAAGTTCTGAGCTATCTTGACAAACTCAGGAATATGATCCACAACTAAGCTTTGAAGTGCTTCAACCGTCAATTATGGTGGAACAGATCTTGATCCTGAAGCACTGTCATGTTGCACAAGCTTCAACCATTGTGACATAAAGTCAGAGCTAGAGCTAGGCACGCTAGACTCCTCAGTTACAGATGCAACTTCTTTAACCAGATGAATTGACTCTACTACTGTTGTCTCCACAAGAGTGGGATGAGTTACAACAGTAGTTGACACAGGCACAGAGTCTCTAGTGAAAACTAGTGAATCCTCTGTGTTTGTGATGGTGTCATCAGGATATGCCCCAACATGCATTCCCTCACCATCTGAATGTGGTTTCTGGGTGGTGAGCAAAGTGTCATGCACTAAGTCACTTGAGCCCATTGGCTCATGATAAGTGCATATTTTTGCATATTTTTATTACCTATTTATTGCTTGAACTCGTATTTTAATAATTTATTTTGTTGCATTTCAGGAAATTCGTGAATAAATAAAGAAATGGCAAAATAAAGAAATAAAGTGCAAGGAAGGGAAAAAGAGGAAGAAAAAGGACCAAAAAGAAAAAGAGGAAAAAGAATTAGGAGTTTGGTGGAAATGGAATCTTGGAGGACACATGGAAGGTGGAGATCATCCCAACACACTTAAAAAGTGTATGGCCAAGATCAACTCTACCAAATCTTAATGAGGAAGGAATCTTTTAATGGCTAGGATTACACCACCACACAAACCAAATGTAGGGCCAAGATTTGCCCACACCCCCCCTAAACCCTAATTCCCATCCTATAAATACCCCCTCATTTCCCTTGTATTTCTCAACTTAGTGTAGTGTAGGGTAGTTTAGGGTAGATTTAATTTCTTGTATTTTCTTTAGTTTCAAATTTTGTAAACACTCCCTTTTATTTTAATGCAATTTTATTTCCTTTAATTTCTTGTCTTGCTCTTTCGTTTTCGTTGCCTTGTTTCGTTATTTTCGTAAATCCGATTAGTGGACAAAGTAGCAAAATGCTAACCACTAGGGGTTGAGAGTAACGAAACTTTAATTGTTGCTCTTGGTTAAATATTTTATTAATCGTAGTTAAGCCCCCTTAAATTTCCATTTTATTGTGGGCCATTTAATTTTAAATCATTGTCTTAGTGTAATTTTAATTTCGTAACTAATCTCTTTGTTCTCATATTTAATTTTAGAAAAAGGTTCGCAAAAAAAAATAAAAAATATATACTTGTTTCGTTGATTTTCAGTTTTTGTTACCTGTTTTTACTTCTCTTAATTCGAAGCTTTTAAAACCTACTCTGTTTTATTTTTTTTCGTATATACAACTCTCCCCTGTCTCTTTGTCAAACCCAGCATCTCCGTGCTCTGCTATCTCCCTCTCGATATCTCCCTCTCTCCTGTTCTTTTCCCTTTCTACGAAATGTTCTTCCCTCCTCCTTCTCTCCCTCTTCTTCGGATCTCTACAAAACCACAACACCCCCAATTCCTTTTGTGTTCGATAAGTTAAGGTTCTGAGTTTTGCGACTTCTGCATCTGTTTACATCATGTTGTTGATGGTTTATCGATTTGTAGTGTTCACCGAGTCACCAAGTTCTGATTGTTCGAAATGATTTAGACTCCTTGTTGCTGTTTACGATTAGTCTGTTTGCTCTTCAGTTTCCTGTTTTAGCGAATGGTTCGAATACTGCCAATTTCCTTTTGCGCCGATTTGCTGTTCACTGTTTATTGTTGAATTTCGTTTTTAGTTTGTAATGAGTTTGTAGTGTCCATGTTCTGCGTTTTCTGCTGAGTTTTGAGCCCGATTTCTTAAGTTTACTGTTGTTTGCTGAGTTCCCGTGTAGTGTTCTATGTTTCACAGTGTTTTTCGCAGCTGTGTTTGTATTGAATGTGTTGGTTGCTGTGTGGATTTCGAGTGCTAAGCCGATGTTCAATTGTGTTCTGAGTTTCTGTTCTGGTTTCCGAGTTAGCTGCATTTGGTTCTATGTCTTGCATTTGATTTCGTTATATTCTGTCAAATTGTGAGTTGCTGTTTTGAGTTGGCTTTGCTGAGAGCCTGCCGAGTTCTGTTTTAACCGAGTCATTTCCGAGTCTGTAGTGTCGAATTTATTAGTCTAGTGCTTAGTTGAATTCCCAGTTTGTGCTTTCCTGTAGTCTGTTAGTTTTTTTGGTCTTTTCACTTTTAATTAATTAATTTAAAAATAGAGCAATAATTAAATTTTCTTTTAAAAAATAATAGTTTAATTTCAGGAATTAAATAGTAAAATTGAATTTTCCAAAACCCAATCGTTCTAGTTCGATTAAATGAAATCTTAAGGTTGCGAAAATATTAGTCTCCGTGGATCGATACCTAAAATATTTCAACGATTGAATCGTACGCTTGCGGTTTAATTTGTTAGTTATTTTAGCCCATCAAGTTTTTGGCGCCGCTGCCGGGGACTAATTATTTTTCGCGCCTTAATTTTTAATTTTTCGGATTAGTTTTATTTCTTGCCTTATTTTTGTCTCGTTTTTTTAGGAAAGTTTGAAATTCGGGAATCTCTCACGGAGCTTGGAACAAATTGGAATTTTTGGAAGCGTGCTTCGGTAACCCGTATCTCATCCTTTTCGCCTTTTTATTTTTAGAAAATCACAAAAAAATCAAAAAAAAAAAAAAATCAAAAATCACAAAAAAATTGAAAATTTAAAATCCAAAAAAATTAGTTAGAAATTACATAATTGTTGCATCATGCATTTAATCACTTAGGGCACATCATCTAGATTTTTATTTTCTTGTTTTTAATTTTTCGTACCAATTAAATTGTGGTGATCGCTGGAGGACCCCAAGGTACGTTAAATTTTCTTCCTTTTCTTTAGATTAAAACACGTAGTTTAGAGCATCCATAAATGTTTATAGTTTTTTATATCTCGTTGTTTGTTGCATCATTTGTAAATAAACATTAAGGGCAAAACCCACTACAAGATAAGGGAAGGGATTTCATCACTCTTCCCTTAGCCCAAAAACAATAAATTCCTCATTTTGCATTCCCTAGCCATTAATAAAATTAATTAGACATTTGCCCCTAGGAATTCGCGCTCAATTAGAAAGGTACCTAAGAAACGAAGTAATCATTATTTATTCCGACTTTTTGGTGTCTAGGCAAGCGAGAGCTTACCTGGCCAATTTAGGTTCGGTGTCTAAGTGACGAGTTTGGCCTCTTGGCAATGCCTGCTCTAATCTGGCCGAATCGGTCCGAATAAATTCTGATTTACCGAGTTTTTGGTGGTCCTTACGGTTAGGAGCAAGGTCTAGTTACTTTATTAGGGAACCTAGATCTAGAATTTCTCTTTTAATTTTACACCCTTTCTTTTTGTGTGTTTAAATTTTTCGCACTTACTTGCTACGTGTTTCCTTTTGTGGTTTATGCGAACTACGTGGATTAGGGATAAATCTTCTAGACTAGTGAGATCATTTGAGATTTCTTCCTCATCCGATTCCGAGTCTTTAGATACCTCCGATTCAGTAGTAAACATGGCCACATCTCTTAGGGACCGTTGCTATCCTACCCGTTCCGCCCAACCTTCGTGTATCACTCTTCCTCCCGTTAATGGGCACAATTTCGAAATTAAAGCTCACCACATTAGTATGTTGCCGAAATTTAACGGGAATGACGGTGAGGATCCTTATCTATTTCTTCATGAATTCGAGGAGGTTTGCGCTTTGCAAAAACTCCAACATCTTTCCGAGGACTCCATTAGGTTAAGACTAATCAACTTCGCTTTAAAAGAAAATGCAAAAAAATGGTTGTATAGTCTACCCGTTAATTCTATCTCCACGTGGGAGGGGTTTGTGGTCATTTTTCTAAAGAAATATTTTCCAAATCATAAGACTACAAGGATTACAAACGAAATAAATCAATTTCATCAAAAAGAAAACGAGTCTTTTTGGAAATATTTTGATCGTTTTAAAAATCTTTTGTCACAATGCCCCCACCACGGAATAGAGAAATGGAGACTTTGTAAGATCGTTTATGAGGCCCTAGATGGTCCAACAACCGCGTTGTTGGAGTCTATGTGCCAAGGAAAATTCATGGAGAAAGATGAGGACGAGGGTTGGGCATTTTTCGAAGAATTAGCCGAGAAGACCATGTTGTGGGAGTCTACTAGGGAACCCAATAAGTCTAATGAGTCGTCTAGTTCATCTAGGGGTTTGCATTCGATTGGGAATTCGATTGCAACCGATGCCAAATTAGCCACTCTAACTAGAAGACTCGAAGCCCTAGAAACTGGTAAGGCCCCCTCAAATGTGTCTATGTGCTCGAATTTTAATCAAGGTTTTTCGGATTTTCCCGCTTTTGATCAAGTTAACGCGGTGTCTCAACCACCCATTAGGAACGACCCGTTTTCTCCTACATATAATCCCGGGTGGAGGAATCACCCTAATTTCTCATGGAACCAAGGGCCAAATTGCCAAAATCCACCTTCGTTTCAACCTGCTTTTCAAAATGCTCCATGTTTTCAAAAGCCTAATCAGAATTCTTTCTCGACTCCAAATCAAGGTCCCTTTCCAAACCCTACTCAAAATCTCGGTCCTTATCCGACTCAACCTTCTTATCCAAATCAAGCACCCGCCCACCCACCCGGCTTTCATGAGTCGGATAAGAGACTTAACTCATTGGAAAAGACCCTTGATGCGCTTTTGAAATCAACGACTAATTTGGCTCAATCTCAACAAACCTTCATGCAAACCATGACTCAAGATAGGCAAATTTTAAATGCTAGTACCCAAGCCCTATCTAAGTTAGAGGTTCAAGTGAGTCAATTAGCCAATGCCATGTGTGAGCGAGAAAAGAATAAATTTCCAAGTCAACCGGAGGTTAACCCTAAATTCCCTCTCAATCAAAGACCTCCTGAAAATGTTAATGCTATCATCTCTCTTAGGTCGGGAACTCAAGTTAATAATAAAGTAGGTGTCCAGTCTTCCAACGAAGAAGAAGAAGAGGAGTCAAATGTTGAACCGATTCCTAAACTTGATCATTCAAACCCTACTCCAACTCCCGAATCTCTCGAGTCGTCTAATCCCACTCCTTCACCACTTGAACCTTCATCATCGAAATCCACTCCCGAGTCATCAGAATCTTCTCTTAAATCATCATCATCACCGAACAAATCTTCGAATATCGTTCCACTTTCCACTTCTCTTCCCGATGTGTCTAATGAACGAGTCTTTAAGCCTAAAGCTCCTTATCCTCAAAGACTCGTTCCTCCTAAACAAACGGCTCAAATGGAGAAGATGTTGGAAATATTTAGTCAAGTCAAAATAAACATTCCTCTTTTAGATGCCATTCAACAAGTCCCTTCTTATGCTAAGTGTCTAAAAGATTTATGTTCTCACAAACGTTCCACTCACGTTCCCAAGAAAGCCTTTTTGACATCTCATGTTAGCTCAATTCTTTCGAATCAAATTCCCGTGAAATATAAGGACCCCGGTTGTCCTACAATTTCATGTGTCATAGGCAATACTTTTGTGGACAAAGCATTACTTGACTTAGGCGCTAGTGTGAATCTTCTTCCATTTTCGGTCTATCAAGCCCTCGATTTAGGCGACCTTAAGCAAACGAACATGACAATTCAATTAGCCGATCGTTCTGTCAAAATGCCTAAGGGAATAATTGAAGATGTCTTAATTAAGGTCGGTGAATTCATCTTTCCTGTTGATTTTGTTGTCCTCGAGACTCAACCCGTCACGAATCCTAAGAACCAAATCCCGATCATTCTTGGCCGACCTTTTCTTGTTACATCCAATGCCTTGATCAATTGTAGGGATGGTTCGATGAAACTCACGTTCGGTAATATGACCATTAACCTTAATATCTTTAATGTCGGAAAAGAACCCAACGAGCTTTATGAACAATCCATAGGGGTGAATCTTGTTGACAACGTTGTTAATTGGTCAAACCTTAAGGATAGTGAGATTGAGTCTCTTCTCGTTGAGGATTTCAAAGTCAACCATGAGGCTAATCGAGAGTATTCTGAGTCGTTAAGGGATATGACTTCGGAAGAGATGTTGAGGGAATTGGATGCCATTTGTTCCCCGTGGGAGACCAAACCCCAGGATGCTATTGTTGGGCCCGTTGTCAAAACTCCCGTTGGTGAACCACCTACATTTGGTGAGTTCTTAGGGGATTTGTTAGAAATTCGTTCCAAGTGTGAGACCCCACCTGAGATTGTTAGTAGTGAGCCCATTGTTAAGAGTCCCATTGGACCACCGCCACCTGCATTTGACTTGATTGTTTATCATCCCGAATTTGATCAGCAGCCTTTAGGGAAAGCGGAACCCTTGTCTTATGTCCTTCCTAATGATTCTACCCCTAGCCAAACTTTCATTATCTCTAATTTGCTTAAACAAAATAAAGAAGCATTAAATTGGTTTAGGGAGAACATTAGTGATAGTTGTTCTTTAGGGTTGAATGATTCAATGTTAATTGAGAAAATCTATTCTAATAAAAATTTTCACAAATTCCTTAATATTTTCTCAAAGTTGCACCCTAATTTTCCAACCGGCATCGGCTAATTCGTTTTTATTGTTTTGCCTCCCCTCATGTAAGATAGGTATGGGGGAGGATTTACGTGTGTGTGTGTGTTGTTTTTCTTTCGTAGTTTTTTCTAGAAATTTTCAGTCTCCGTCATCCCTTATCAGGTATTTCCTCAACTTTATCCTTTCTCATTTCTCATTTCTCTTGCATTTGCATACATTGAGGACAATGCATGATCTAGGTATGGGGGGATTTTTAGTGTAAATATTTAAATTTGAAAAATCCAAAAAAATTTAAAAAATGAAAAAAATCAAAAAGAGTTCTTTTTCTAGTTTTGTTAATTGATTGCTAGTTGCTTGATGCACCCTTGCATGCTACGTTAATCTTTTGATCCATTAGCTTTTGTTTGAGAAGTGATTTGCTAAAGTTATTGTTCACACACTCACACTAGCAAGGTGAAGCTAGTAAACTTATTTGAATTATGCATGAAATTAGAAGGTCATGATTAGGTGTAAGATGATTTGGTCTTTATGCTTTGAGTACAAGTAGGTGCATTAAGGATACCATTTCTTGAGATTAATTATGTTTTACTACACCAAGTGAGATTTGAGCCTATACGCATATCTTTTGCATCTATATTCTTTTGCTTGAGTGTCCACTTGTCAATTGCATTGCTAGCCCTTGCTTTAATTCTATCTTGAAATGCATGACATTAATTGATGACAAAATGATAAAGGCACTTAGGAATAACCTATATTTCCAAAAATATCCACACCATGCTTACGTGATCAATTAGTTAACCCTTTGAGCTTAATCATATTCTTTCGGTGACACACCACATTACTCGCCTAAGACCTATTTCTTGTTTAGCCTTACGTATTCTTGATCCCATTTTGTCAAAGGCTAGTAGGAACTTGAGGGAGCAATAAGGTGTGTGAAAAGGGTTTACTGTTGTTCATAACTTTTGAGGAAATATTTGTTGTTACCTTGTTAGTCGATTTTCAAAATCAAATCTAAAGGAGGATTATTGTTACATTTATATTAGCTCTCATAAAAATAAAGAAAAAAAAATGAAAAGAAGAAAAAAAAAATGAAAAAAATGAAAAAAAGAAAAAGAAAAAGAAAAAAATATACATATGAGAGCACACTTATGTTTTTTGTAATCCTCCTTCATTACGACTAGTCAAGGCTTTTATTTGTTGAAATAAAAAAATAGAGTTGTGTGGGGAGGTGTTGTGCATGAAATTCATGGTAACTACTAGCTTTTGACACTTCACCTTATTTTGGCCTTTCTTGACATACCTTGTCCCGAGCCCCATTACAACCCTAATAAAGACCTTTTGATTATCATTATTAATGTATGTTGTGATTTAAGTTGGGATGATACCAAGTGTCAAGCATGCATTTGATTTTGTTGGAATTGAGTGATACACTTACCCTTGTTCTTGAGTGAATATTCTTTTCTGAGTGAAAGGTGAGGTATTGCTTATCTGTTTTTTTTGCATAAGAGATCTCAAGTTTTGACTCTAAGGTGTGCTATTGTATTCTTAGCATGATTACCAATAATTTTTGCATTTGACATGAACTTACAATCACTCTTGCATGTTCTTTGAGTAGACTATGTGAATCCTTGCACTTTCCACACCAAGACTTTGCAAACTCATTTTGATGCTTAAGTTGATGTGTCATGAGAGGACATGTATGTGTGGTGAGCATCGCCATGTGATCTTTTAAACAAACTAGATAGAATTTTGTGGGTACATTCACTATAGGCCCTCACGAGACCTTACTCGTCCACTAGGGCTGCCTAGGGGTTTAAAGGGCTTGTTGCATATGCCAAATGCAACCGTCACACCTACGAAAAGGAGTTTAGGACTTTGCATCTAGATTTTATTTTTCTTTTTGTTTTACTCGAGGACGAGCAAAAGATAGGTATGGGGGCATTTGATAAGTGCATATTTTTGCATATTTTTATTACCTATTTATTGCTTGAACTCGTATTTTAATAATTTATTTTGTTGCATTTCAGGAAATTCGTGAATAAATAAAGAAATGGCAAAATAAAGAAATAAAGTGCAAGGAAGGGAAAAAGAGGAAGAAAAAGGACCAAAAAGAAAAAGAGGAAAAAGAATTAGGAGTTTGGTGGAAATGGAATCTTGGAGGACACATGGAAGGTGGAGATCATCCCAACACACTTAAAAAGTGTATGGCCAAGATCAACTCTACCAAATCTTAATGAGGAAGGAATCTTTTAATGGCTAGGATTACACCACCACACAAACCAAATGTAGGGCCAAGATTTGCCCACACCCCCCCTAAACCCTAATTCCCATCCTATAAATACCCCCTCATTTCCCTTGTATTTCTCAACTTAGTGTAGTGTAGGGTAGTTTAGGGTAGATTTAATTTCTTGTATTTTCTTTAGTTTCAAATTTTGTAAACACTCCCTTTTATTTTAATGCAATTTTATTTCCTTTAATTTCTTGTCTTGCTCTTTCGTTTTCGTTGCCTTGTTTCGTTATTTTCGTAAATCCGATTAGTGGACAAAGTAGCAAAATGCTAACCACTAGGGGTTGAGAGTAACGAAACTTTAATTGTTGCTCTTGGTTAAATATTTTATTAATCGTAGTTAAGCCCCCTTAAATTTCCATTTTATTGTGGGCCATTTAATTTTAAATCATTGTCTTAGTGTAATTTTAATTTCGTAACTAATCTCTTTGTTCTCATATTTAATTTTAGAAAAAGGTTCGCAAAAAAAAATAAAAAATATATACTTGTTTCGTTGATTTTCAGTTTTTGTTACCTGTTTTTACTTCTCTTAATTCGAAGCTTTTAAAACCTACTCTGTTTTATTTTTTTTCGTATATACAACTCTCCCCTGTCTCTTTGTCAAACCCAGCATCTCCGTGCTCTGCTATCTCCCTCTCGATATCTCCCTCTCTCCTGTTCTTTTCCCTTTCTACGAAATGTTCTTCCCTCCTCCTTCTCTCCCTCTTCTTCGGATCTCTACAAAACCACAACACCCCCAATTCCTTTTGTGTTCGATAAGTTAAGGTTCTGAGTTTTGCGACTTCTGCATCTGTTTACATCATGTTGTTGATGGTTTATCGATTTGTAGTGTTCACCGAGTCACCAAGTTCTGATTGTTCGAAATGATTTAGACTCCTTGTTGCTGTTTACGATTAGTCTGTTTGCTCTTCAGTTTCCTGTTTTAGCGAATGGTTCGAATACTGCCAATTTCCTTTTGCGCCGATTTGCTGTTCACTGTTTATTGTTGAATTTCATTTTTAGTTTGTAATGAGTTTGTAGTGTCCATGTTCTGCGTTTTCTGCTGAGTTTTGAGCCCGATTTCTTAAGTTTACTGTTGTTTGCTGAGTTCCCGTGTAGTGTTCTATGTTTCACAGTGTTTTTCGCAGCTGTGTTTGTATTGAATGTGTTGGTTGCTGTGTGGATTTCGAGTGCTAAGCCGATGTTCAATTGTGTTCTGAGTTTCTGTTCTGGTTTCCGAGTTAGCTGCATTTGGTTCTATGTCTTGCATTTGATTTCGTTATATTCTGTCAAATTGTGAGTTGCTATTTTGAGTTGGCTTTGCTGAGAGCCTGCCGAGTTCTGTTTTAACCGAGTCATTTCCGAGTCTGTAGTGTCGAATTTATTAGTCTAGTGCTTAGTTGAATTCCCAGTTTGTGCTTTCCTGTAGTCTGTTAGTTTTTTTGGTCTTTTCACTTTTAATTAATTAATTTAAAAATAGAGCAATAATTAAATTTTCTTTTAAAAAATAATAGTTTAATTTCAGGAATTAAATAGTAAAATTGAATTTTCCAAAACCCAATCGTTCTAGTTCGATTAAATGAAATCTTAAGGTTGCGAAAATATTAGTCTCCGTGGATCGATACCTAAAATATTTCAACGATTGAATCGTACGCTTGCGGTTTAATTTGTTAGTTATTTTAGCCCATCAGCTCACCAAGAGAAAAGAATTCTTGGTGATCAATGCCTTGCTCTTCAATTTCTTGAATTACAGGCTCCAAAGAAATTAGAGATGTAGATTCTGGAAGAGAAGTGTCTTTTAGAATGGATTTTGGCAACTCCCCCTGAGAAATAGAGGGAGTTTCAAGTGTGATGTGCTCTCCACTCAGTGTTGTGCCAGCCTTATCACTCCCAGGTGCTGACTCTTTACAAATAGGTGCATTGGGGAGGATGATTGATTCTATAGATGCACCCTGTTGAGAGGATACATCTAGTGAACTGTGTGCCCTTCATTTTATAACTTCAGCCATTTGTGTGACTGAAGAGGTGGTTTTAGATTTCTTCTTCTTTGGCCTCTTCAAGGGTGACTCAGGTTCCTCACTTTCTACACCTAATTCTACAGCCAATGCTGCTTCAGATAAGATGGTTAAAGGTGCAGAAGCAACCTGTTTTCTCTTCTTCTCCTTTTTACTAACACCACCCTGTTGAGAGGATGATGTAGGTGGCTCTGTGTTTGGTAGAGTGTTTGGCTGAGGTGGTTGGTTAGCAAGCCTGGGGTTAGCATTTTGTTCTACTTGCTTGGATTGTGCTAACTGTGACTTTGAGTCAAATGTTGGCATGTTGTGGGGGTAAGTCCGAAACAAACCCTCAATATGGGGAGTTATGTTAAGTCTTACATCCACATCTTTCCTAGTCTCCAAATTACCAAAAATGAGTTTGGTCATGGATTTAGGATAACCTATTCTATTTCTATCTATCCCAGGTAATTCAATCAGTTTATCATTTTTCAAATTAAGTACAGATTGAATAAAGCGAGGGAAGAAAATGTCAGTACCTCTCTTGGTTGAGTTCTTACCAAGTCTCCCATAAAACTCCTGCATAATGAGTTTACTGTAATAACCCGGATTTTTAAAGAAATGAATTTATTATTATTTCAATAATAATATTGTTTTCCTAAAATGAGGAGGAACTTTTTTTTATTATTCAATTATTTAATTATTTTCGGTTAAGTGGAGCCTGGTGCTCCTATTTAAAATTTTATTGACTGAGTAGATACCTCGAGTCAATAGTTTATTTGTGCAAAGATTTAATTTTGGAATGTGAAATTATTCAGTAAAGATTTTATTTTAAATTATTGAATAATTTAGAGATTTTAAAATCCTTAGAAAATGATTATTTTAATTATTTGAGGATTTGCATAAATTACTCGATTAATTTATAATATCGAGAATTTGAGGTTTTACTAAAACAATAATGTTTGTAGTAATTTTATAAAGCCCTGTAATTTGTGAATTATGAGTCACAATTATTATTTTTATGATTTGATTTTTATAAATTATTAATATTTGTAAAATGCATATCAATTTAGAAAATTTAGATTTAATTCTAATTCTTTCTCCAAAAGTCTTTAAAAATATTCTAGTATTTAATTATGCTGGAAATTTTATTTTTACAAGTTAGAGTTTTTAACTCTAAATATTATTTAGAGTATGTAGTGATTAATTGTATTGTTTTAATTGTTATTGGGCCTAAGCCCATTAGGGTAAAACACAGCTCATACACAAAATACACACGCAGCCACACATATACACACACAGAAATAGAAACGGGGAGAGAGAAAAAGAAAAGGGGGAAGAAGAAATTAGGGATGGGAGATTTAATTGAAGGGGTTTTTGAATTAAATGGGTATGTATATGTATATTAAGCCGCGTGTATATGTGTGTGTAGCAAAGGGGTGGAGATCTGGTGTCAAGTGAGGGCAGGAGGAGGGGCGGCGCGGACCGCAGGCGCGGCGGCGACGTTGGCCGGCTCCAGCGAGTCACGGGGTCGCGTGGTGAGGGCCTGGTGGCGTGGTAGCAGCGCGCGAGAACTGTAGAGAGGGAGAGAGAGAGAGAGAGAGAGAGAGAGAGAGAGAGAGAGAGAAATGGCGGAGATTGGTTCCGATGGTTCGATCTTTGGTGGGTCGGAATCGAAATGGTATACTTCGTATTTTAATTTATGTATTTAATTTTGGTAAATTAGTTAGTGTAAATTTCGATATATGGATTAATTATGGTAATTTAATTATATTTAAATTGCGAGTTTAATTGTTAATTTTCGTGATTTAATTCGGAGAGCATAGATAATTATAATTGTTGAGTTTAATTATGAGTCCGGTTAAAGGTTCGGGTTAGTGATTGTTAATTGTTAAATTGCTAATTGTTAATTGTTAGTGAGTAATTATGAGTTGTCGGATAATATGTGGAGTTACATGGTTTGACTAATTGTAAATGCTTATGTGCTAAATGATCTTAGTGATTAAAGTTAAAGTATTTTAGTGGATAAATTGCTAGTTGTTTATGGTGTCGGTAAAGATCATGTGCTAAGTGCTATAAGTTGAGACGTAGCATTGGTGGTAGGTCATACTTGTCAATTACTTGGTATTTGTTTACAATTGATTAAATGATTATCGATAATGGTTCAGGTAGAAATTTGAATTGCTAATTGTAAAAGTTATTGTTATAGGAGGTGTAATTATATGAATGGCTAATTGGCTAAGTGCTAAATGTTATAAATCGAGTTATAAAATATATGTTGATAGTATAAGTGCCAACTACGTGGTGTTGGCTTAAATGTGGATAAACTTAGTTTACTTTCCTTATGTGCTAGTTGCCGCATGTCTGGGCGGGTACTTTTCCTTATGTGCTAGTTGCCGCATGTCTGGGCGGGTACTTTTCTTACTTGTTTACTTTGCTGCAAGTTGAGGCAGCTTTATTTTTATTTAAAACAGGGTTGAAATATTTTTATTGGCATGGAGGGGCTGTGCCCATAGTCCGATAAACGAATACCTCATGCCCAAATTTTCTGAAAATCCCCTGCAATCAAATTTATTTAATTTAGTTAAATACAATGGTCTAGAAGCATGAAATGGATATTAATTGTTATGTGAATATGTGCTAAGTGGACTATTTGAGGGTTAATTGTTATTTCGAGGGTTATGTGCTAATTTGCTGATTTGATGTGTCTCGAGGATTAATTATGTTTGAGGACTATCTATATACTAAGTTGATTAAGTGGTACGGTTTGAGGTGTTTAGCACCAGGAATTGTCCACTTTAAAAAGGGGACTTTTCCATTTCTTTTCTTTACTATAATATGTTATGTGCAATAAGTGGTATTAGAATAGTCAACTATAGGGAGGACACCTATAGTTTGACTTTATGTTATTTAGTGATAATCCCGAGTTGTGTCTACTCGATATACAAGGTAGGACTGACACGCACTCATAACTATTTCAGTACCATTAGGGCGAAATCAAATTGGAATGACGTGCATCAAAAAGGGAAGATCGAGGCGCCGTATAAAGAAAGGTAAGCTACCTCCAGGGAATTGCTTGGACGAAGTGCAAAAGGTTTATTCGCGGTTTTTGCTTTCTGCTAAGGACCAGAGGCAAGTTTATTTACACATACTCTATCGTTCAGAGTATACCTATTTTGAATTATATAAAATGTGCGGAAAAAGGTTTTTAATCCTTAATTGCGAGTTTTTAATCTTGTGCTCCTCCTTCCAAATCATTTTATTCTTGACTTTGCTAACGATATTAAATTCTTCTCGTGCAATAATCAAAACCCATGACTTATAATACTGTCGATGGGCGGTGACATTCTTATGGTTCTACATCTCGATTTATATGTTGTATATTTATAAACTTTTGTAATGTGGTAGAGGACTATATGTTATGAGGTATATATTTATGTATCGGAATAAGAAAGGCTCAGAGGGTAGGGCATGTATTGAGTTTTAGAACTTAGCCACGTGTTGGGGCTATTTTGTATTTTATGTTTTCGAAAACCCGGGCAAAGCTTTTAAAAGGAATTTCGCAATAATTAACCTAAAGGCAACATCACCAATAAACCAGTGTTTATTTAATTAATAGATGCTCCTGAAAGCATTTACTAATTAAATAAACCTCATTCGCCTAATTAAATTTATTTAATTAGATGAATATCATTTTCAAAACGCTTTCTTAAAATCACTTTGTCCCGGAGAAATAATAAAACAATTTAATGGAGTGATTCTATCTAGTATATTATTTATCGGAGATAGTTTCTTTTCAATACGGATTAAATATATTCCAATGGTTATAAATTGGTTGCTTTCAGCTTAAAACAGCTAGATTGATATCGATATATGTTATTTGAATGCTCATTTAATTCGATGAATATTAATTATAATATTCATTAAGAAACAAAAAAAAAGGGAAAGAGAAGAAGGATTCTCATGCTTATTAATTATTTCTTATTGACCGAGAGTCAGTAGTAGTTATTTGATAAAGTGGCTAAAGTTTGGAGACTGCTGGAGAGATTGTGTCTTGATTTTGATTAGAAACATTCCAAGAGTTGTATTTGGGTGTTTTGAGGTTATTAAATATTCCAGTATTAATAGTAAATATTATTTGAATATTACTTAATAAATGAATATTAATTTGAGTATTCTTTTAAAAAGGGATTATTGAATATTTATTATTTGTTACATAGTAGTCAAATATTTATTAAATACTCTAAGTGTTTTGAAGGTTATAAAACCCTATTTAAAGGTTGTCTAAGGACTTTCATAGTCATTTAAAATATTATATTTTGAATCTATCTAGGTAAGTCACTTTTCAAGAACTTATATATTTATGGAATTACCCTGTGGTGGTTACAAGCTTTATGCGTACCATTTTCCATGTGTGATCACAAAACCCTGTGTCGAGATTGATATCGGTACAAGTGTATATCTATACTTGAACTCTTTTGAACTCAAAACATTTTCGAAAACCCCCGGTCAGATTTTACTCTCTTGCTCGTTTTTCAAGAAATTATCGGTCGACTGAAGTCGAACTTCAACTACTCAAGTTTTCTATCAAAATGATTTTGACAAGAAAAGAAAAAGGGGACTCTGGCAGGTGTGGGAATCGTTGACGAACGATTCCCGGGATGTGTAAGCGGCCGTGAGCCAGGCGGCCCATCAATTATTATTCCGGCCCAGGTGTTGCCGAAGGATGATTACGGATGTAGTTTTCATCGAGGGTGATTACGGATGTAGTTTTCACCCGGGGATAGTTAAGGATGTAGTTTCTATCCTTCTACTGGTAGAGAAGACCCGCGGATTATTGGACTTGGATGTGGCGACTGATCATCGTCAATCCTTGTCAGGTTTTTATGTTTTCTTTAAGTCCCATCCTCCACTTTGGAAAAATACTCAAACACTGCTTCTTAGGCCTAAGTGTCAAGTAGCCGATAGTGTTGTTTTCAATTTTGAAAGAGGATGAATTCATGCAGTATCTAGAACTGCAAGATTATTCTAACAATAATGGCACGTGCTTGTGCACTTTTGCAATTATTCAAAAGATGAAAGATGGTTCATCGGTTATTGATGTTAAGTCCCAAATGTTTTGCTTCAAGAACTTTGACTCTCTTCCTATCAGTTATTTCTGAGTTTAGACTTATCAAGTGGTTAAAGAACTTATACCCGGTACATGATGTTGATCTGTAAGGTGTTTGATGGAAATGACATACTTATATGTATATGCTTTCAGATTGAGAAATACTAAAGATGAAACCTTCTAATGGTTGGTTTGTATATGATGATAAGCAACTGTCTTAGCAGCATATTGAACTGCGTATTTTGAAAAGCTTTCTAAAAGATTAGCAATACGGTAGTGTACACTATTTCGCTAAGATATGAGGATTACTATGGTTATTATAAACTTATCTGCTCATTGGATGTTACGTTAAATGTCATATTTTCTTTATTGAAGTTTCATTGTTGTAAATATTTCAAAATTGATATTAAGTATCGTTATACTTCGAAAACTCCATGTGTATATTGATATATATTGTTGTGCTCTATTAATACTTGCTGGGCAATTCTTTCGCTCATACTTGCTTGTTTTAAATATTAACCTTTCAGAGGAAGGTAGATGTTTGAGGCTTATCTGCATGGCTCAGGAGAAGCAGGCAGTGTGCCCTTGTGAAGATGATATGATCCAGAACATAGATAGCTGGAGTAAGTTATATATAAGTGTATTGATGTGTAATATGTATATATCACTTTGTACAGGATAGTACTAGTGCTAGTGTACTTCTCAACGAAGCTACACTAGTAGTATAGGATTTGTAATACTCAGTGTGATGCAATTAAATGGATGTAATGAGAAATGTAAGGATCGATTCTTGTTTCTAGCCCTATAACCTAAAAGATGCTTGGTGGTTGGGGTCACAGATGTTGTAATTCAGTTATTAAATGATTACAGGTGGTTTAATGTTGTTAAACAGGTAATTTGACATTGAGGATTTCCGCGTGACGACCAAATCCCTGACCCCGGATTTGGGGCGTTACAGAAATGGTATCAGAGCTGAGGTTATAGTAAACTAGAAACGAGAGTGAGTAGGAGTGGGTATAGTTATGTGAGAACGTCGGAACTCATGTAGAGTTCCTGTTGGACTATTGGATATAGTACCAATGATTAAGATAAGATTTTGAGGAATATGTTGAGGTAGACTTCACTTCTTGTGGTGATGGGTGTCTGCTAAAGAACTCTTAGAGACAAGTGTTGGTTGGCAGGGGCATAGAGCGCCCGAGGCCTAAATTTAAGATGATTTTAGGGGATTCATGGATGCAGTTATGTATTCCCCGAACTATAGGGAATTTCAATATGATGGTGAATGATAGAAAGATGACATCTAGTATTATGGCAAGGATGTGTTGAGAATGTACTCATACTATTAAATTTCCGAAAGGGAAACAAAACAAGATCACTATGAAAGAATATTAGTCGAAGTTACGGGTATTAAATTTCTCGAGCCTAAGAGGGTTTGAGGTAATATTACAAATGGAGTGGTGGATAGACACCGATTGTTTCAATTGATTGTAGAGATAAATGGCAAAGTTGAGGTTTGTCAATAAAGACGAGATATATTTTAAGAACCAAGACGGACCGAGAAAGTCTGAGAGAGACTAGTACGAAGGTTGTTATGCCGAAAAGGGATAAGCTTAAGTTGCACACGGAATTGTCATGAGGACAGGAACATGTGGTATAAATACGGTTATAATGGTGACTGGATCTAAGTATGTATTTCCAGCAATGTTCCAGAATATCGCCCATTCGACATGTGGAATTCGTCGTTGCTAGGGGCGACACCGGTATTGAAGTCTTCTCAAAGAATAGAACGCTTGCGTGAGATGCTTGCGCCGAGTCGAATAGAACTCCTTAATATCGTAAAATGCCGATGGTTGAATCTCTAGCGACTATTACGAGTCGACGATGACGTCGGTTGTCGAGCACCTTAGGGTGTGCGTGGAAAAGAAGAGCGCTACAATCGAACAATTATCCGTCAGAGGAGCCGACATGAAAGGCATCCGTGGAGACCTTGGCATTACCCTCCCCAATTATGAATCATTTTGATTACTTCCCCAGTCTGAATTATTCGATATCTCCCCATTTGCAACTTATGTTTATTATCTCCCCAATGTGAATTATTTGACACATCCCCGTGCATAAATTATTTGGATTACCTCCCTAATCTATGACCTATCTTGACATCTCTCCAAGAGAGAATTTTGATAAAGAATATACTCCCTCTCCGAAGTTGTTTAATAATACTCATGTTAAACCATATTGGTTTCAATTTGCTAGAAGCTGTCATTATACCTACTTTCAGATTTATGAGGCCCTATCGATTGATGATATTTAAATTCCCACTTTTCTTCGAATATTGGATAATCCTATGGTGCTATAGCACCACTTGCTTATTGTATACCAGTATCTTTCTGGTTATCCTTTTCCTTGGAAATTGCACCTTGGAATCTGATCAATTTTAATCCAGGGTGTCCACTTGAGAATTATTTGTCGAAAGACGATAATTACTATCTTCACTTCGAATTGCTTTCATACTTCTCAGCTTCCACTGAGACGAACAACCCTATACTTATAGGGGCCACAAGGACCATCTGTCTGTGTGATAGAAGTCTGATGGGACGCCATCACTTGTGTGTTGTGAAATACAAGAAGGCTAATTACCTTTAGTAATGTCTTAACTGAGACACGCAACGTGAGTTCTAATGATCATATTGATCTCTCAGTAAATTCTCTTATTTCAAATAAGGTTTACTTTAATACTCATAACCTTATGATCATCAATGTGTGGCAATTGCCTTGATATGACATCTATCTTTCCAAAGTTTCATAATTCTTATTATCTCTAATAAATTTGAAGGGGATACCAACCAGGTCGGCCAAGTCATAAATTCGCTGATGGAAATTAGATTCGAACGGAATCGCCAAGAGCATGAGCGAATCCCAACACGAATAGAATATCAGTGATGTATAGCTAGAATTGGTTCGTTCTCTCTCTCAAAGAATGTTATGTTAATAGAGTCAGTGAACTCTCTCTCTTAAGGATAGTATAATAATAGAAAGTTGGTCAAGACGTATATGTATGAAAGGAATAATGGTGGGTTATAAGACTCCAGTGATAACTGTGTCAAATAGAGATCCTATAGTTGGATTGAGGTTTTGGAGAAGTTGTTTACGAAGAGACACTATCTCCTGTTTTGCAGAATAAGTGTTGATGATAAAAGAGTTAAGGAACCCCAGTAGTTGCCTTAGCTGATTCCGTGGACGGAATCCTTTTAAGGAGGGTAGACTGTAATAACCCGGATTTTTAAAGAAATGAATTTATTATTATTTCAATAATAATATTGTTTTCCTAAAATGAGGAGGAATTTTTTTTTTATTATTCAATTATTTAATTATTTTCGGTTAAGTGGAGCCTGGTGCTCCTATTTTAAAATTTTATTGACTGAGTAGATACCTCGAGTCAATAGTTGATTTGTGCAAAGATTTAATTTTGGAATGTGAAATTATTCAGTAAAGATTTTATTTTAAATTATTGAATAATTTAGAGATTTTAAAATCCTTAGAAAATGATTATTTTAATTATTTGAGGATTTGCAGAAATTACTCGATTAATTTATAATATCGAGAATTTGAGATTTTACTAAAACAATAATGTTTGTAGTAATTTTATAAAGCCCTGTAATTTGTGAATTATGAGTCACAATTATTATTTTTATGATTTGATTTTTATAAATTATTAATATTTGTAAAATGCATATCAATTTAGAAAATTTAGATTTAATTCTAATTCTTTCTCCAAAAGTCTTTAAAAATATTCTAGTATTTAATTATGCTGGAAATTTTATTTTTACAAGTTAGAGTTTTTAACTCTAAATATTATTTAGAGTATATAGTGATTAATTGTATTGTTTTAATTGTTATTGGGCCTAAGCCCATTAGGGTAAAACACAGCTCATACACAAAATACACACGCAACCACACATATACACACACAGAAATAGAAACGGGGAGAGAGAAAAAGAAAAGGGGGAAGAAGAAATTAGGGATGGGAGATTTAATTGAAGGGGTTTTTGAATTAAATGGGTATGTATATGTATATTAAACCGCGTGTATATGTGTGTGTAGCAAAGGGGTGGAGATCTGGTGTCAAGTGAGGGCAGGAGGAGGGGCGGCGCGGACCGCAGGCGCGGCGGCGACGTTGGCCGGCTCCGGCGAGTCACGGGGTCGCGTGGTGAGGGCCTGATGGCGTGGTAGCAGCGCGCGAGAACTGTAGAGAGAGAGAGAGAGAGAGAGAGAGAGAGAGAAATGGCGGAGATTGGTTCCGATGGTTCGATCTTTGGTGGGTCGGAATCGAAATGGTATACTTCGTATTTTAATTTATGTATTTAATTTTGGTAAATTAATTAGTGTAAATTTCGATATATGGATTAATTATGGTAATTTAATTAGATTTAAATTGCGAGTTTAATTGTTAATTTTCGTGATTTAATTCGGAGAGCATAGATAATTATAATTGTTGAGTTTAATTATGAGTCCGATTAAAGGTTCGGGTTAGTGATTGTTAATTGTTAAATTGCTAATTGTTAATTGTTAGTGAGTAATTATGAGTTATCGGATAATATGTGGAGTTACATGGTTTGACTAATTGTAAATGCTTATGTGCTAAATGATCTTAGTGATTAAAGTTAAAGTATTTTAGTGGATAAATTGCTAGTTGTTTATGGTGTCGGTAAAGATCATGTGCTAAGTGCTATAAGTTGAGACGTAGCATTGGTGGTAGGTCATATTTGTCAATTACTTGGTATTTGTTTACAATTGGTTAAATGATTATCGATAATGGTTCGGGTAGAAATTTGAATTGCTAATTGTAAATGTTAGAAATGATTGATGAGAACAGTGTTTGGAAGCTAAAGTAACAAAACAGAGTTTAGCTGGAAGCAGTCAGAGTTTAGTTAAACACTGACTGGAAGCGCAACAGAGATTGTTAAACTCTGTAGCGGAAGCGTCTGAGAGTCAACAGTGTTTGAAGATTGATACAAGATAAATATGGAAGCAATATCTTTGAAGATTGGATAGCTATCAAAGAGATTGAGTTGACTTAGAAGACGTGTAGCAATCGTGATTGATATCAATTGTATAGCTTAATTATAGGAGAATCAATTACTGATTGTACGAAGCTGTATGTTTTATAAATACAGTTAGGTTAACCCTAAAAGGGTATCGAACATTGAGAAATTCATTGATTGTAACCTAAGCAGCTCTCTGTGATATTTTACATTACTGAGAGAGGAATTGTTAATTCCAAACAGTTTTTAAGTGTTAAAACTTGTGTTCTTGTTAATTACTCATACAATACTTGATTACATATTGTGTATTCGACCTAACAATTGGTATCAGAGCCAACCTGTTACTTTATTACAGTTTAAGATCCAAACACAATAGTAATCAATGGCAGAGATACCTCCTCCATCTAGTTCTGAGAAAGCCCCTACTACTGTTAGTAGGTATGAAACGATTAGGGTTCCAATACTTAGGGCATCAGAGTATGCAATTTGGAAGGTGAAGATGACCATGTTTCTGGAGGCTACAGATCCAGAATATCTTGATAGAATTTATGAAGGTCCTCACAAACCTACAAAGTTATCTGCTGCTGCTGCTGGTGAGGAATCAAAGGTGATTCCAAAAGAAAAGAAAGATCTAACTGCTGAGGATCTTTCATCTATTGCAAAGGATGCAAAAGTAAGGCATTTACTTCACAGTGCTTTAGACAATGTTATGTCTAATAAAGTGATTAATTGCACCACTGCAAAGGAAATATGGGATGCACTTGAGGTTAGGTGTCAAGGAACTCCTGCAATCAAGAAAAATAGAAGAAACATACTCACTCAGGAGTATGAGCATTTTGAGGCAAAGTCTGAAGAAACCATGACAGAAACGTTTGACAGATTCTGTAAACTGCTCAATGATTTGTCATTGGTTAACAAAGAGTATGATTTAGAAGACTCAAATCTCAAGTTTCTTCTTTCTCTACCTGAAAAGTGGGATGTGAAAATAACCACTATAAGAGATAACTATGAACTTGCTGAAACAGAGATTGATGAAATATATGGACTGCTCAAAACCTATGAATTGGAATTGGAGCAGAGAAACAAAAGATCAAGTAGAAAGTCAAAATATGTTGCTCTTAAGGTTGAGGAGAAACCATTAAAAAAGGAAGCATCAAGGAAGAAAGCTAAGGGAAAAGCTTTAGTAATAAAGTCTGAAAGTGAGTCATCAAACTCTGATGATGACTCAAACACTGATGCATTATCTGATTCTGAGGATGATGAAGAAGAGTTGAAGCAAATGGCTGTCTTGATGGTAAAAACTTTTAAGAAGATGGGTTTCAGGAACTTTAAGAAGGGAAACTGATTTTCTAAGAAAGATTTAAACTCTGACAGGAAGAGTTTCAGAAATTCTGATAGAAGGGATACCAAATCAGGAAAGAAAGACAAGTCTGAGATTCAATGCTACAAGTGTAAGGAGATGGGTCACTATGCTCCTGAGTGCAAAAAGGGTAAAACAGAAAAGGCACTCTACACAAAAGGCAGAGATTGGGCAGACACTTCAGATTCTGATGAGGAAGTCAACTATGCTCTCATGGCTACTACTCAGAATGAAGATGATGATCTAAAGGTACCCCCAACTACCTATGCTTATAATACTGATAATATAACTAAATTGAGAATTTATCTTAAAGCATTACATATCAGTTATAGGGATCAGACTTTAGAAAATGAGAGGATAAAGAATGAATGTTCTCAACTCAAAGATAGAAACAAACTTGTTGAGGAACAGCTTGAAAACATGAATAAAGTTCAGAAAGAAAGAGATGATGCTGTGTTTATAGAACAGGAGTTGCTAGGTAAGTATAAGCAACTAGAATCTAAATTGGAGGATACTAAACACATTATTAAAACTTGGACACACTCTGGTAAAGACACTCAAGAAGTGTTTCAGTCAGATACAGTAGGTCTAGGTTACTCTGAAGGAGATGAACTTAGATTTGAAAATTTGGTGAAAGTTAGACCACATCGTTCATCTGAAGGTAATGTTCAAGTGCATCACATGTGATTTTGTTCAAATCTCTTTCCCTTAGAGAAATGACCCTATGCTCTAGGTTGTTTGGAGAAGACAATAGAAACTTCATATTCAACTCCTTGGTGCTGTAAACCTTGCCATTCATCTACAACTCAGTAACTATCTTGTGAAATCTCTCAAACATCTCAGTGATGCTTTCCTTGGGCTGTGCCATGAAAGCTTCATATTGTGTGACCAGTATCTGTTTCTTGTTTTCCTTGACCTCATCAGTCCCTTCACATAACACCTCAATGTGATCCCATATTTCTTTTGCAGATGTACACGATGCAATGTTTGTAAACATTGACATATCCATGGTATCAATAACTAGCAACATGAGGTGACTATCAAGAGCAACCATCTCCTTTTCTGATTTTGTCTATTTGGATGGTTCCTTGGCCACATAAGATCTTGGAATAGTTGTGGTTCCAACAATCTTTTCAGGTATTTCTTGTTGTGGAACAAAGGGACCATTCTTGAGAATCTCATGATACAAAGGATGAGAGGCTTTGATGAACAACATCATTTTTATCTTCTAGAGGTTGTAATTTTCTTTGTCAAACTTAGGGACTTTCACCTTTCCTGTGGTCTTTGGTGTATTCGAACTCATGATCATTTTTTTTAATAAACAGCCCGCTCTGATACCACTTGTTGAGTATTGAATACAGTAAAAGAATACAGAGGGGGGGTGAATGGATTCTTGAACTTTTTCTCGTTCTTGAATCTGTGTAGCAAGATATGTGTTTGTGTGTGCAAATATGTAGGTGCGGATAAAGAACGACACAAGACACAATATCACTTTAATCTAATATTTTATTAGATAAAGGTTGCTACAATCTATGAATACAAATGGTAGTATTCTCAGCTTCTTTTTTCTCAGAGAGATATATCTTACAATGTGTATGAAAAACTTAAACAACTAAAGAAGTGAGATTGTATTCTTATAGAACATGAATACAACTCACTTACTACAAATAAGGTTATATGATAAATTACTTTCTTGCATGTCTATCCTTTTTGAGTAAGTATCCAAACGGCTACAAATTTGACTTTGCAAAGTTTTGTTCAGATCCACTTCTTTAGCTCTTTGTCTCTTCTATATCTCTCCAAGCTTCCTTGTAGGCTTTCCAGAGCACGTTACAGATTGTGGTCCATAAAGTGCATTGGCTTGTTGCAGGTTTCTGACTTGTACAATTTCTTCAGTATTTTGTCTCCAAGAATGTATTCGAGAAGTGGCTAAGTGATTGATTCGAGAACTAGGATTAGATAACTCTGAGTTCTCGAATACTTTTTGATTGACATATCGAATCACTTCTCGAATAACAATTTTCTCCAGGGTTCCTTGAGTTGTCGAATAGAACACTTGACTTGTCGAATCCCTGAGATATCAAATAGCTTTCTGAGTCCTTGAGATATCGAATGGAACTTTGACTTGTTGACTTCTTGAGTTCTCGAATAGAGCATTAGATATGTCGAATCTCTGAGATATCGAATGAGATATCGAATAGTTCATTCAGAGATATCGAATAGTGTCTTCTCAGATATCGAATCTCTGACTTCTCGAATGCTAGACTTCTCGAATAGACAAATGTACTTCTCGAATTGGTACTTAGGCAAATTCTTTATTTCTTCAAATCCCAACTGTGATTATTTGACAGTCTTTATCTTCTTGCTTGAGGCATGAACCTTGGAACTTCTTTCAAGCATTATTCTTGACTTTATAAGTACAGTTACACAACTAGGATTTGATGCCTATTACAAGTACAAAACAAATAGACACTCTACAACTAGAGGTTCCCTTAGTTAAGAGGTCATGTAAGTAATGCAAAGCATTACAAACAATTAGGCTTGTTATTAGATGTAAACAAGCATGCCTCTGTGACTAACAGAAAAGATAATATGTTTAACCTGAAAAAGGAAATTGATTAGTTAGTAGGATGGATTTTATGAGTAAGGGTAAATAAGTAAAATCAATAGGTACCGTACCGACCGATCGACCAAACTTTTAATGTTTCGGCTTTTATATAATAGTATAGATGTATAGTATAGATTAAATGAAATTAAATATAATAAACGTGATAGATGACATCTTACCTTTATTAGTATTTTTAAAGTTAATATTACAAATTTTAAGTTTTTGATGTGATTTGAATCTTAAAAACTCTTGTATAAAATAATTATTATTATGATATTAAACGATTTATCAATTTAATTTTGAAACATCTAGGAAATATGATTAAAAAAATAAGAAAGATAATGTATTACCAAAATTATAAATTATATTCCAATTTGTTTATTATTATATACTTATATATAATAAGCATAAGAGGGATCTTATCCAAATTTTTGGTATGATCTGAATATTGTACTACCAAAATCATATGATCTGTCGGATTGAAAATAGACGATCAAGATCAGATCACATTAAAAAGAAAATTATAATATAAAAAGGATACAATTAGAAAATGTTGCATTAGAAGTGAATTTTAAAAAGAAGGATATAATTAAAAAATGTTGTATTAGAATTAAATTTTTTAAATGAAATTATAATTGAAAATGATATAATTAATATGCTTGCAAATTGAATTTTATTTATTTTTTTATTAGTATTAAATAAAATTCATATTTACTATTTGGGCTCCATATCGAGTTCTAGAAATCAGGTCTGGATGATTTTACAATCCACGTGAACCTCATAAAAATATCTTTAATTTATTGATTATTTAATAATTATTATTTTTAAAAATATTACAAAAATGATATCCTTCAATAATTATGTAAAAATAGTGAAATTATGTTTGAGATTTGAACCACTAACCTTTAAGTCTCAAACTCATGCCTTTGTCAATTGTACTACAGTTGATTTTGAGTTTTGTTTAAATATCCTATAAGATAAATCACCTCTCTTCTCTTTTTGTCTCATCCTTTTTTTTGAGTAAATGAAATATTGATTCATATTATTTCTAAAATATTGGATAGATAAAATTATAAAAAATATTTTAGTCGACTGAGCTACAATTCTTTTTTTCCATTTTAAATAATTGACAAAAATTAAACTATACATAATGTAACCGAGTCCAAAAAGAAAAAGATTTATTTACATAGGTCTCCATGTAGATGTTAAATTATTTAAATAGAAAATAAGATTTGGTTTTAAAAAATACTCGTATGTAAATTTTAGTTATCAAATTACATATAATTAATAATTGCATCACATAACTTTGACGTATATAAAATTTTAAACATGTGAGTCATATTAGAAGGTTTTGCTCGACCAACTATTTAGACTTTCAACGATTTAAATATATGATTGGTCCAAAAAAATACATATTCAAATATATACGAAAAATAATTGAAATTATGTTAAAAAGATGAAGATTATGTTATATAAAAAAAATATATAATTAACATTAAAATAAAATAAAAAAAGATATAAATTTTTGAATCATAAATATTATAAAAGTACAATAATTATTTAAAATGATCAATGAGATTATAACTCGACAATAAAGTATGGTATATATGAATTTTTTATATAATATATTGATCAATATAATATATAATATGATATATAATGGTTGAGTTATAACATATGTTAGATCAATATACAATAAATGAAAATTTGATTTTAGATTTCATATACATGCATGGGTAATTAAGGTTGTCATAATTTACATCGATTGAAATATTTAGAAAATTTTAAGAATGAGTTAAAAAAATAATTCAAAAGTATAATGTAAAAATATTTCAATTTCTCCAATTTTTTATTGAACTTCTATATAGTTGTTGTGGAATAAAAACTAGGTTATCGAATTGTATTTAATGCTAGGGTTCGTGAGCTTCGTGCTTTAATGGTTGTTTCCGTGTTCGAGACTAATCGGTCCTCACAGAGTGCCTACGTATCTCGTTATTGAGAATCAAGCCAAGACGTAGTTCTGAGAATGAGGGGTCAAGCCCTTATATAGGCTGAGAAGCCTTTAGAGTTATGGTAGGATTCGGATACTTGGTGGGCAAGCCACCGCCTTGAGGAAGGTTCTAGACTCCTTCCTTGTAGGAGTCTGTTTCCTTATTGAATTGGATGCCTTGGAGGCTAAGTCAGGCAGGAGTAATATCCTTATTTGACTCTTATTGCTGAGCTGTTTATTACCCCTGATATTAATTGCAAAATTAATAATAAAATAGGGCTTTTGACCTCATTAATGGGCCCCACGTTTGGATCATGCTGGGTCTAATTAATGCCACATTAAATGTGTCTTTAGGGCTTACTTTTAGCCCATATCATTTTCCCCCCAACTTCTAGGAAAACTTATCAGGTTTTCCTTGAAGTTTTTAACGGCCTTATTCGAGACTTGGGTCAGGGTTTACTGCTCATATGCAAGTATTTTCAACAATACCGTCTTAATGTAAAGCGTGGAGCGACCGACGCATTTACGACGATGTCAAACGACACTAAACGGTGTTAAACGGCACTAAACAGCGCTAATCAGCCTTAAACAACGTTTAAGCAGTGTTAAACGACGTTAAACGGCACTAACGGCGCTAATCGGCACTAAACGGTGCTAATTGGCACTAAACAGCGCTAATTGGCACTAAACAGTGCTAATCGGCACTAAAACTGGAACTCTCAATTGGTGCTACCAACAACCCCCTATATCAATTGGTGCTACCAACTTTGAGTTAATAGATGGGGCCTTCAAGACCTGGAACTCTCGTCATAGTTCTTTATCTCAGAAGAAGCAAACTTTGAGAGGGCATCGGCCTTAACATTTTCTTCCCTCGGAATGTGTTCCACATAGCACTCATCAAACTGGGTCATAACGGCCTTCACGACTCTCAAGTATTTGGCCATAGATTCATCCTTGGCTTCAAATTCACCATTCACTTGTGATACTACAAGCCTTGAATCTCCACAAACTTTGAGATTCTTGACCCTCATGATTTTGGCCAAGCCTAAACCGGCTATCAAGGCTTCATACTCAGCTTCGTTGTTGGTTGTTGGGAAGTCCAACTTCAAAGAATACTCAACCGCGAACCCATCGGGGCTTTGCAAGACTAAACCTGCACCACTAGATTTTGTTTTTGATGCTCCATCAAAATAGAGCACCCAATACACCTTCAAATCATGTACAAGTTCTTCATCTTTATTCTCACCTTCTTGGTTGGGTACTATTTCCTGCCCCCCGACTTCTTGGTTGCCAATGGTACATTCAACCACGAAGTCAGTTAACGCCTTAGCCTCAATGGCTGTCCGAGGCTTTTGTGAGATGTCCTCTGATGGCCTTTCTTGACGTTTCTTACCACTATGGACATCCATGTCTTCAATCGGAAGGACCTGCCCCCCGACTCCATCAGACCTTAACGAGGCTACATAATAGCTTCGTGCCATCTTTTGATCACCTTTATGTTCTCCAACACCATTCCTGGTCGGGAACTTGATCTTCATATGATAAGTTGAGGCGACAGCCTTGAATGCATGAAGTCCAGTCCTTTCGAGGATAGCATTGTAAGTTGAAACCGCCTTGATTACCAGGAAGTTCAACATCTGAGTGGCCTCTTTGGGCTCCTGTCCAATAGTTACAGGCAACTGAATAGTCCCTTCAACTTTGGATTCTACTCCATTAAATCCATATATAGGCATGTTATTGGGGGTCAACTGAGAATCACTGTACCCCATCTTCACAAATGCATCATGAAATAAAATGTCAATGGAAGCTCCATTGTCTATCAAGACTCGCTTCACCTTTGAGTTTCCAATCACAGAAGTTATGACCAACGGGTCGTCATGGGGGAACTTCACCCCTTCCAAGTCTGAGTCATCAAAACCAACCATTACTTCAGTTTTTACACGTTTCGAGGCCTCTCCCATGATGTGCATCACTTCTCTAGCATAAGCCTTCTGAGAATTCCTTGTTGTACCGGCCGCAGTCGGGCCTCCTGAGATCATGTTGATTACTGGCCCTCGGGGCTGTGGGTTGAGATCTTGATCGTCATCCCTCCTATCATACTCTCCCCTCTGATTACCATAGTCGTCACCCTTAGTGAAGTGGCTCAGTTTCCCTCTACAAATCAAAAACTCGATCTCATCTTTAAGTTGCTTGCAATCATCAGTGTCATGCCCCACATCTCTATGGAATCTGCAATACTGATTCTTGTTTCTCTTCGTGGGATCACCTCTGAGTGGCTTCGGCCATCGGAAATCCTTATCCTTCTCAATGTCCAACAAGATTCGACTCCTAGGAGTATTCAACCTTGCATACTCAGTGAACCTTGGTCCTTGGTTCTTCTTAGGGGCATAGTCGGAGTCCTCGCTAGTTCGGGGATACTTGTCCCTAGCATCATACTCCTGGTCATCATACTCCTAGTCTTGCTTTCGCTTCTTGAAGTCGTTGTTACCTCCTCCTCCACATACTGTGGCCTCTTTCTTCATGCTATCTTCAGCTTTAATGTACTTGTCAGCCCTTCGTTGGAGCTCGGCCATGTTTTCAGAAGGATGCTTTGCCAATGACCTTTTAAAGAATAGATCAGTGGTTCCGTGTTCCAGGGCTACCATGGCCACCTTATTCTCCAAATCAGTGATATTCAACGTCTCTTTAGTGAACCTCTTGAGGTAATCTCTCAGATTTTCATTCTTTCCTTGCACCACATACATAAGTGATGCATAACTCTTCTCTTGAACTCTTTCACTGATAAACTGACTGATAAAAGCAGTGCTCAACTCCTTAAAAGAGCCAATTGAGTTCGCAGGCAATCGGTTATACCATCTTTGAGCCATGCCCAACAGGGTTTGAGGGAACGCCCTACACTTTAAGGCCTCACTTGCAGGCTGCAACAGCAGTGCGTTCGAAAATATCCTGACATGGTTTGCGGGATCACCCGTTCCATCATAAGCCTTGATTGTCGGCATCTTGAACTTCTTTGAGACACGAGCATTCATCACCTCCTCAGTAAACGGGGGTGTGGGATCATCAGGATCCCCAAATGGCATCAGATCCTTGGGGTTGCTTCTGGGGGTTTCCACCCTTGTTGTTCTTCCAGTTGGGGCATCAGCCCTTCTCTGCCTCCTTGAAGGCCTTTCCAAATCGACAAAGGGAACCCCTCTTGAAGTTGGAGGAGGTCGATTCTAGTTCAATCTTGCTTGCTCCCTCGCCATATCGTCCTTTAGTTTTAAGATCTCGGTCTCATGAGCCTTAATCTTTTCAACAGTTGACAAAGGGTGTCCGTCATGGAGAGTCTGAGTCCTCCTTCGAGGTTCTCTGCTAGCACGTCACCTCCTTGGGGCTTCATCGCGATCATCATCATCAGATGACGATGAATCGTCAGTATAAGGACCAGAGTAATCGTCGTACTCTCGATCTCGGATCTGTAATGCGTGACCATTTGGTCCAGGGTCCCTTTATTGAGGGGGATAGTTAGGCAGTCCATACATCGGATTGGTACTCAAAGGGAGCACAGTGGTGAAGATATGTCCCTCCAAGAGTGGACGATTGGTTAAAGGAGAGATCACCATCTGAAGAGAGGTGGTTTCTTGACTTGGCTGGATGACTACAAGTAACGTACTCTTAACATGGGGATTCCTCCCTATAGGCTGAGAAACTTGAGGCTGGATGATCGCCCCTGTTGTTGGGGGTACTTGTTCAGTAGTGGGTGGAGCAGAGCTGAGGGGTAAGGCCCTAGTAGTAGTTGCTAATGTTCTTCGTGTATTAACCATGGTTGATGTTGTCTTTCCACAGACGGCGCCAAATGTTGTGGAATAAAAACTAGGTTATCGAATTGTATTTAATGATAGGGTTCGTGAGCTTCATGCTTTAATGGTTGTTTCCGTGTTCGAGACTAATCGGTCCTCACATAGTGCCTATGTATCTCGTTATTGAGAATCATGCCAAGACGTAGTTATGAGAATAAGGGGTCAAGCCCTTATATAGGCTGAGAAGCCCTAGTAGTAGTTGGTGATGTTCTTCGTGTATTAACCATGGTTGATGTTGTCTTCCCACAGACGGCGTCAAATGTTGTGGAATAAAAACTAGGTTATCGAATTGTATTTAATGCTAAGGTTCGTGAGCTTCGTGCTTTAATGGTTGTTTCCGTGTTCGAGACTAATCGGTCCTCACAGAGTGCCTGCGTATCTCGTTATTGAGAATCAAGTCAAGACGTAGTTCTGAGAATGAGGGGTCAAGCCCTTATATAGGCTGAGAAGCCTTTAGAGTTATGGTAGGATTTGGATACTTGGTGGGCAAGTCACCGCCTTGAGGAAGGTTCTAGACTCCTTCCTTGTAGGAGTCTGTTTCCTTATTGAATTAGATGCCTTGGAGGCTAAGTCAGGCATGAGTAATTTCCTTATTTGACTCTTATTGCTGAGCTGTTTATTACCCCTAATATTAATTGCAAAATTAATATTAAAATAGGGCTTTTGACCTCATTAATGGGCCCCACGTTTGGACCATGCTGGGTCTAATTAATGCCACATTAAATGTGTCTTTAGGGCTTACTTTTAGCCCATATCAATAGTGCAATAAACATTAGACTAAAACTAAACATTTAAGTTTAAAAATGTATAAATATATATGTTTAGAAAAAATGATTGAGAAAAGCATGTGATGACTTTTAGTCTATATTAAGAGATTTTGTAATATGTAATCTTACATATACGATCAATTTTTTACAATAAAATCAATGAGTTTACATATGCCTCTATTATAAACAGATAATTTTATTTGGATAATAAATTATTTTATACTCAGATGTTTAACTTGATAAAGTTCGTTTCACGCAATTGAGAATTAAATTAATAATTTAACAATCATATTTATGTGATTATTATCGTTTGAATATTTATCCAAAATTTATGAAATCTAATCAAATTATAAAATATTTGGTTCAAAAAATTGGTGTGCAATCTTACAAAATAACTATAAAAATATTCGATAGATGGAAATTCTATCAATTATCATATTTTTAATTACAAAATTATTTTAATATATACAATTTCGGACGAGAAATTAGTTCATTATCTGTATCTTGCACGAACATTTACGCTAATTTTATAATATAACCATCGACCTAAAAAAATATTAATATAGTAGAGACCATTTAAATACAACTAGCTTAAAACCCGTAAGATACAAAGTTTTTTTTAATATTATATAATTTTTTCCATTAATTTGAATTAATATTTTTAAAACATGAATTTTGTAAGCTTAATTTTTTAAATGAGATGATGATCATAATTATTTAAATGTTATCCGTGATATTTTTAGAAATGAGGGATTTTAGTTAGAAAATATAGAAAATGTGATAGATTTTAGTTGAAAAGGTTAATCTGTTAATTATTAGTAATTATAAAATTATTATTTCTTTTTATTAAATAGAATGTCCATGATATAATTGGAAAAAGAGAGGACTTAGTTAGAGACAATTAAAAAGGTAACAGGTTTTAGGTGAAAAAGGTAATTGATTAGCTTAAAGTAATTATAAGTTAATTATGATATTTTACTAAATAAAATTGCTCGTAATGTTTTTAGAAAAGTAGAAATTAATGTTGCCCGTGATATTTCTAGAAAAAGAGGGATTTAGTAAGAAAAAATTGAAAAGATGATTTTAACTGAAAAAGTTAATCGTTTAATTCTTAGTATTATAATATTATTTTATTCTATTGAACAGTACCATCCGTGATATAATTGGAAAAAGAGATATTTTAGTTTGAAAAAATAGAAAAGGTAACGTGAAAATTAAAAATGTGACATACTTTAGGTGAAAATGGTAATTGATTAGTTTATGATAATTATAATTTAATTGTTAATAAAATTGCTCGTAGTGTTTTTAGAAAATGAGAAATTAATGTTCCCTGTGATTTTTTTTTAGAAAAAAGGAAATTTAATTAGAAAAAATAAAAAGAAGACACATTTTAGCTGAAAAGGTAACTGTTGTGGAACAAAAAGTAGGGTGTATTTATTGCTAGGGTTTGTGGAAGCTTCGAGCTTTAATGGCTGATCTTATGTTTCGTGACTTAAATCGGGTCCTCACAAGATGCCTACGTATCTTGCAATTATCAAGAATCAAGCCAAAAAACGTAGTTCTAGATGTGAAGGAGCAGGTCCTTATATAGGTGATGAAAACCCTAGAATTAGGGTTGAATTAGGAGACTTGATGGGCAAGTCACAGCTTAGGCCCAATTCTAGAGCCTTCTAATAGATAAGAAGATAAGTATTGGAGATATGTGCCTTGGAGGCTACTCCTAATATGATTTAGTTTCCTTTCTGGACTCAATTTCGAAGTCTTTTATTTGGCTGATTTATCAGCTACGAATTTGCCATTTAATTAGGGTTTTGGGCCTCATTAATGGACTTCGTATTTGGACCAAACTAGGTTTAATTAATACATCATTAAATACGTTTCTAGGGCTTACTTTCAGCCCATATCATTTGCCCCCCAACTTCTAGGAAAACTGATCAGGTTTTCATTGAAGTTAAAAGGTTTATGTACACTAGTGTTTCACATGTATCGTCTTGAATGTAAAGTGTGGAGCGACCTACACATTTACGACGATTTGCCTTATTCGAGGTTGAATAACCATATTTATGTCTCACAGAAAATTATAAATAATTTTCTTGCATTTTTCCCAAACTCGTGGGTATTTTTCATTATTTTTGACTAATTTTATCAAAAATATCGTGGGCATATCACCTTTGGAAATAATTTTGTAAATTATCTCGCATTTTTCTGGAATTCTTGAAATTTTATTTTCAATTTTTCTCAGAAAAATATTATTTTTAACCAAATTTTCTGTTTTTGAGAAAAAGAGATTTTTTTTATTTTTTTTTCGACCTCAAACGAGGTCGTGTATGGCCTTAGAAATGCCCAGGTCGTGAGACTGGCGATCTCACAATTCGACCGGAATCGAGGTCGTATAAGGTCGCCTAGATGGCCTGGTCGTGAGATTCTCGACCTCCTTCCACGAACTGGAACGAGGTCGTGTGCAGCTTTTGAGTTAGCCAGATCGTACGAGATTCGACCTCGATTCATGAGGTGGCTCCAGGTCGTGTAAGCGCAATGTATGAGGCAGGTCGTGGCTTTTTCGACCTCAATTCACGAGGTGGATTGAGGTCGTGTAAGGGATCCTGATAAGGCACGTCGTGAGATCTAATACCTCGTTCTGCGACGTGGATCGACGTCGTGTAAGGATCAATAATGGGCCTCCTCGTGAGTTTTTCGAACTTATTCCACGAACTGAATTGAGTTCGTGTAAGGAACAATAACGGGCCTCCTCGTGGGCTTTAAGAACTCATCCCACGAACTGAATTGAGTTCGTACAGTGTATAATACGACCTGATTTCTCATCGTAGGTATTTCTTTATTTTATCCACTAATTAATTATACGAATTTTTCCTCGATCCTTCCAGAACTTTCTTTCAAGTTCTATAACCTTCTAGATCTTGGGCCCTTTTTGGGCTTATGGGCCTTAACCGGCTTTTACCTGTTAACTTCAACACTCAACCGGCTAAATGACCGGTTGTGTTAAGTATAAATGAGAGAGAAGTGAACTTCATTTCTCACTTTACTCAAATATTTCACTAAAATTTCTCTCTAGAGCTCCTAGTTTCGAGTAGTTTCCGGCAAGAATTTTCCGGGGAAGTTCTTCTCACCACGGTTGTTTTCTGGGCTTCCTTTGAAGATCATCCTTCGAAACCTTCATTCCAAGCATATCAATGGCAGATGACAGGGAAGCTAGAAGATTAAGCAAGATGAGTTCTTCATCACGAGGTACCTCTTTCCCTCCTATCCGTTCAAAATATACCTCTTTAATTGACATGATTAATCAAAGAGGAGATGAATATCCTTCTGTTTCTGCATTAGATTCGTATAACCATCATTCGAAGTTCTTTGATGTTGAAAAAGTTAAAAAGTTTAATAAACTCTTCAACGTTCGTTCCCCTTTAAAATTAGTCCCAGCTGAACCAGGGGATCGTTCTTGTCATTGGAAACCCCATGCCCTTTGCATTTATAAGGATGCTATCATGGCTGGGCTTCGTTTCCCTTTTCATAATTTTATTCCCACTTTGCTAGCGGATGTTCAAATAAATCCCTATCAGTTAGTTCCAAATGCTTGGAGAGCCATTCTTTGCTTCATGGTTCTCTGTTTAAAAAACAATTTCCCACTAACTGTCCCCGTCTTTAGGAAGATTTTTCAATTTAAGAATAGTGCAATCACTTATCCTGGCTGGGTATATATCAGCCTTCGTGCTACGATCCCCAATATTTATGATCCTTCTTCAATCCCTGATAATAACCCTAAATGGAAAGAAGAGTTTATGTACCTTCTGTGGGAGGGGGGTGATTGGGGCACCCTCTTCCGTAGCTCTTTTGGGAAGGTAATCGATGGAAATCCAGATGATATCGAACTGGATGACGCCGAAAAAGCTGCTTTCAATACCCTTACTGCATACAAAGGGGAAACTCACTTCTTCTCCCTTCTTGAGGAATTTTCCCTCAAGTCCGTGGGTCTTTCATCTGTCACTGATAAGGGTAAACCTCATCATTCTTTCACTTAACTTCTTATTCATTTGCATGTTAAATTTTATTGTCATTGACTTTGCCTTTGATTTTTCAGATGCTAGGGCCATAAATGAGCTTCAAGAGCATTTTGGCTGGGGAGACTTCTCGTATGAAGAGAAAATGAGCTGCGAAGGACCCCAGGGGACAGCCCCCAGAACCTGCCTTTCTAAGGCCTCATGATGCTGTTGATGTAAAAGGTAGGGCTGCCTCCTCTGCCAAATCATCCGTTTTTCAGCCAGCTTGGGGCATCAGAAAACAAGATTCAGTGGTTGGGGATACCAAGCACTCGAAGGATTGGTCCTACCATTCGATCACCCCTGCTGACTATCGTGACCTCATGGTATCCCGTGATTTGGAGGTAGTTGAGTCGCTGGGGACTCAAGCTATTGCTACTGTAAGTACTTTACTTTTTTAGTTTGAATGTTTTATTTTCCATTCCCTAACACTTAAATTGTATTTTCAGAATAATACCTACTTCCAGGCTGCCATGATTCATGCCAAGTCTTGGCGAACTCAGGTCGGGACTCATAAGAAGGATCTTGATCAGACAAAGGTCCAAGTCGCAGGCCTGGAAGAGAAGTTGAAGGCCAAGGAAGAGGAGTTGGAGAAAGCCTATAGTAGCATTGCTGAGCTTCGCCAAGGCGAGGATGATATCATTGATGATTACATGGATTCCGAGGACTTCCAGAAGCTTATGACTAAGCATGACGACCTTGCTTATCCGGCCAACTACTTTAGTGGCTGGAAAGGGGCCTTAGATGCTGTGTCTGAGAGGCACCCTGGTTTGTTCCAGATTGGGGATTTCCCTTGCCCCGAGGCTCCTTTAGAGTTGGCAAAGCTGTTAGAGTCCCAGAGGATTTCTCCTATGGAAGAGGATGAGGAGGATGGTGAGGAAGATGAGGAGGGAGGTGATGCTACAGATAGGATCTTGGATCCTGAGCACTCCCCACTTCAGGCTGATGCTGAAGAGTCTACTACTGCCACCAGTACTGATAGAGATTCTCCAGTTAGGAGTACGGCCAAGGCTGCTAAGGCTACTCCTAAGGCTCCTTAAGTTTATTTATTGTTGGCCCTGCGTGGCTTATCTTTTGATATTTTGCTTTCTTGACTTGCGAGTCGTAACTCATGGCCTCCGGGCTTTGTTTATTTGTTTTAAGCATCCTTTGATTTTTCCTTTCACTTGGTTGCTTTGTCTTTTGTATTTTGGCATACTTTAGCTAGCAATTTTACAAATATGCTTTTGATACATAACAGACATTGGAAATAATAACCAAGAGAGAAGAAAATCAAATTGCATTGAAACTTGAAATGGGTCTAGCCCTTACATAATACTCTACTTCCTACTCAGAGTTTAAGAACTCAAATATGGTTTCGTCGACCTTATTTCTACTTCCCTACTAAATATGAGCTATGCTCTTTATAGAATAATCAAACATAATAGATCTTGAGGTTTGACGCATGCCAAGTGCGAGGCACCTCGTTCCCTTCCAGAGTTTCCAACTTGTATGATCCACGACCTAATGTTCCTTTGACACGATACAGACCTTCCCAGTTAGGTGCTAGCTTTCCCTTCTGTCCAACTCCGGATGCTTCAATTTTTCTGAGTACTAAGTCCCCCTGACGGAAGAACCTTTCTTTCACCCTTAGGTTGTAATAGAAGGAGGCCTTCTTCTGATGTTCAATATTCCTAGCATGGGCTTCATCCCTTACTTCATCAATAAAGTCAAGGGCTAACCTCATTCCTTCTTCATTAGTGTCAGGCTCAAAGGCCTCCACTCGAGGAGATGTATGCATGATTTCTACGGGGACAACGGCCTCAGCTCCGTAAGCTAACATGAATGGAGTTGCCCCAATGGTTACCTTGCAAGTGGTACGATATGCCCAAAGTATGGGCAACAATTCATCCACCCAAGTATTTCGGGAACGTTCCACCCTTTTCTTGAGTCCATCAAGGATGATCCGATTGGCAACCTCAGCTTGCCCATTAGCTTGAGGGTGGGCAACTGAAGTGAACCGAAGCTCGATTCCATTCTCATCACAATAATCCTTAAATTCTTTGTTGTTGAATTG
The DNA here is from genome assembly GCA_037693485.1 of Kitagawia praeruptora. NCBI lineage: Eukaryota > Viridiplantae > Streptophyta > Magnoliopsida > Apiales > Apiaceae > Kitagawia > Kitagawia praeruptora. The sequence continues at coordinate 77,657,668 of CM075350.1, forward strand.
TAAGCCATTGTCCGTGACTAGGATTCGTGGTATTCCATACCTGCACATGACATTCTCCCAGAAGAACTGCATAACTTGCTTGGTTGTGATCTTAGCCAAAGGTTTGGCCTCAACCCACTTCGTGAAGTAATCAATAGCTACAATCAGGAACTTTCTTTGAGCTGTGGCCATTGGAAATGGCCCAAGTATATCCATCCCTCACATAGCAAAAGGAATGGGGGAACTGACGGACGTCAACATCTCTGGTGGTTGCCTAACCACTGGTGCATGTTTCTGACACCGATCGGACTTTTTCACATATTCCTTGGCATCAGCCATCATCTCAGGCCAATAAAATCCGAGTCTAACTATCTTGTGAGCTAGGGCCCTGCCCCCCAAGTGTTGCCCACAAATTCCTTCATGGACTTCTTCTAGTGCTGACTTAGCTTCTTCGGGCCTTAGGCACTTCCGGTACGGAATCACAAAGGATTTCTTATAGAGGATCCCTTCAATCAGAGCATACCTCAATGCCCTTACTGACAATCTTCGTGCCTCCATGGCATTAGTCGGGAGCCAACTGGTCTCAATATGCATCTTGATCGGGTCTATCCAACACTCCCTAGTTCCAATAGGTGCTACCAGCTTTGAATCAATAGTGGGGGGTCTCAGAACTTGGAAATATACACTACCAGAATAATTCTCTATCTCGGAAGAGGCAAACTTAGATAAGGCATCGGCCTTGACGTTTTCCTCCCTCGAGATATGCTCAACGTAGCATTCATCAAACTGGGTCACTACAGCCTTGACAACACTCAAGTACTTAATCATAGTCTCATCTTTCGCCTCAAACTCTCCATTGACTTGGGCCACAACTAGCCTTGAATCTCCACAAACTTTTAGATTTTTGATCCTTAATACTCCTGCCAGACTGAGCCCGGCTATCAGAGCTTCATACTCCGCCTCATTATTGGTTGTTGGGAAGTCCAGCTTCAGGGTGTATTCAATGGTGAATCCATCGGTACTTTGTAGGACCAGGCCTGCACCACTTGTTTTTGTTTTTGACGCTCCATCAAAATAGAGCATCCAAAATTCCTTTTCTTCAATCACAGGTTCCTTGTCTTCCCTATTGCCTTCCTGAGGTATCTCCTGCCCCCCGACTTCTTGGTTGTCAATGGTACATTCAACCACGAAGTCAGCAAGTGCCTGAGCTTTTATGGCCGTCCTCGGCTTGTACTTGATATCAAATTCTCCCAACTCAATTGCCCACTTAATAAGCCTACCACTGGCTTTAGGGCTATGTAGGATGTTCCTCAGTGGCTGCCCTGTAAGGACTTCAATCTTGTGTGCCTGAAAGTAGGGACGTAGTTTCCTTGAGGTAGTCACCAATGCTAAGGCAAACTTTTCAATGGTAGAATAGTTCAACTCTGCTCCATGTAGTACTTTGCTCACATAGTATACGGGTTTTTGAATTTTGTCTTCCTCTTTCACTAGCACCGCGCTTACAGCTTGAGCCGAAATGGCTAAGTAAAGATAGAGGATTTCTCCCATACTTGGCTTGGCCAACAGCGGGGCTTCAGCCATATACTTCTTCACCTGATCAAAGGCCTCTTGACTTTCTTCTGTCCATTCGAATTTTTTTACTTTCTTCAAGGTTTTAAAGAATGGCAAACACTTATCTCCGGATTTGGAGACAAACCTCCCCAATGCAGCAATCCTTCCAGTCAGTTTCTGTACATCCCTTATGGAACGAGGTGGTTCCATATCTAGGATAGCTTTGATCTTATCAGGATTAGCCTCAATTCCTCATTTTGAGACCATAAGACCCAAGAACTTCCCTGACCCGACACCAAAGGCACATTTGGCTGGGTTCAACATCATCTTGTGGTGTCTCAACACTTCAAATGCCTCACGGAGGTGCTCAATGTGATCGGCTTTGCACAGGCTTTTCACCAGCATATCATCTACATAAACTTCCATAGTTTTTCCAATGAGATGAGAGAAAATCTTATTTACCAACCTCTGATAGGTAGCTTCTGCGTTTTTCAATCCAAAGGCCATGACCAGGTAACAATACACACCAAAGTCAGTGATGAATGATACCTTAGGAACATCATCCTTATGCATCTTGATTTGGTTGTAGCCGCTAAAACCATCCATGAAGCTTAGCATCTCGTGCCCAGCCGTGGCATCTATCAACATATCAATCCTTTGTAAGGGAAAGCAGTCCTTTGGGCATGCATCATTCAGATCAGTGAAGTCTATACACATCCTCCACTTTCCATTGGCTTTTTTGACCATTACAGGATTAGCCAACCATTCCGGGAATTGGATTTCTTTAATGAACCCTGCCTCTAGGAGCTTATCAACCTCCTGTTTAATGGCTTCTTATCTCTCAGGTGCAAAATTTCTCTTCTTTTGTTTCACCGCCTTCCTGTCTGGATCCACATTCAGGTTGTGTGTTATCAGTTGGGGATCTATCCCTAGCATATCAGCTGCTGTCCATGCAAAGACATCGCTATTGTCCTGTAAGAAGGTGATCAACTCACTTTTCAAGGGGTCTTTCAGAGTTGCCCCAATGTAAGTAACCTTTTCAGGATCTTCTAACTCCAAAGGTATGGAAACCAAGTCTTCCGCCAGTTTTCCTCTCCGTTCTTCGTCCTCACGAACAACCATATCCTCAATAGGGTGCCCCCCGGTTCCATCTGGCTTCAGTGCAGCCATATAGCAACTCCTTGCCATCTTCTGGTCCCCTTTCTCTTCTCCAACACCATTTCTGGTTGGGAACTTAACCTTCAAGTGATAGGTAGAAGCAACTGCCTTAAAAGCATGAAGTCCCGTTCTTCCTAGGATAGCATTGTAGGTGGACGTGGCTTCAATAACCAAAAAATTTAACATCTGAGTGGCCTCCCGTGGCTCCTGCCCTATGGTCATGGGCAACTGAATGGTTCCTTCAACCTTAGACTCTAATCCGTTGAACCCATATATGGGCATGTTCGAGGGTGTCAACTAAGACTCGGTGTATCCCATCTTCAAAAAGGCATCATGGAACAGAATGTCCACTGAAGCTCCATTATCTATCAAGACTCTCTTCACTTGGGAGTTGCCGATCACTGGAGAGATTACCAATGGGTCATCATGGGGGAATTTCACCCCTTCCAGGTCCGAATCATCGAATCCAATTGAGACCTCTGTCTTTGCACGCTTTGGAGCTTCTCCAACAATGTGCATCACTTCTCGTGCATACGCCTTTCTGGAATTCCTACTTGTCCCGGCCGCTGTTGGGCCACCAAAAATCATGTTTATTACCGGCCCCCGGGGCTGTGGGTTGCGATTGTGATCAGGGGCGGAACCAGGGGGGCTAGCCCCGGCGCCAGCCCGGGTCCGGAAAAAAAAAAACAAGTAATATTTTTTTTTTTAGCCCGGGGTCAAATTTAAAAATGGCTATATATAATTTTTTAGCCTGGGTTGAAATATTAAATAGAGATATTAGTTTGGTTTTTAATTGTGTATATATCCATTTGTTGTATGATTTAGTGAAAAAAATCCGATTTTTGTATGATTTACAGAAAAATATCCAATTTTTGCATGATTGAGTGAAAAAAAAATCCGCGCTTCGCGCGGCTTACCCTGAAATTTCCCCCACCCCGGAATATAGAGCTGGATTAGCCCGGGGTCCAAAAAATTCCTGGTTCCGCCACTGATTGTGATCATCATCCTTCCTATCATAATCTCGCCTCGGGTTTCCCTGATTCCCATCTTTGCAAAACTTATTCAACTTTCCTCTCCGGATTAGAAACTCGATCTCATCCTTCAATTGCCTACAATCGTCAGTGTCGTGCCCCACATCTTTGTGGAATCGGCAGTATTGATTCTTATTTCTTTTCTCAGGATCAGTCCTTAGTGGCTTCGGCCATCTCACATCTCTATCCTTCTCTATGTCCATCAGGATTTGGCTCCTTGGTGCATTCAATCTTGAAATATTCAGTAAATCTTTGTCCTGGATTCCCCTTTTTAGGAGCCGAATCTGAATCTTTGCCCGTACGTGGGTACTTGTCTTTGGCATCGTATTCCTGATATGACTTCCTCTTCCTAGAATCATTGTTATTCCCTCCATTATCTGTTGTGGCCTCCTTCTTCATACTATCCTCGGCTTTGATATACTTATCAGCCCTTCTCTGTAACTCAGCCATGTTTTCAGGAGGATGTTTTGCCAATGACCTCTTAAAAAAGAGGTCCGTGGTTCCATGTTCCAAGGCCACCATGGCCACCTTATTCTCCAAATCAGTGATATTCAGCGTTTCTTTAGTGAATCGTTTGAGGTAGTCTCTCAGATTCTCGTTCTTCCCTTGCACCACATACATTAGAGACGCGGAGCTTTTTTCATGAACTCTTCCACTGATGAATCGGCTAACAAAAGCGGCACTCAATTCCTTAAAAGAACTGATAGAATTTGGGGGCAGACGACTATACCAATGTTGTGCCATACCCGACAGGGTTTGAGGGAATGCCCTACACTTCAAGGCATCACTTGCAGGCTGCAACAATAGTGCGTTCGAGAATGTCCTCACGTGGTTCGCGGGATCACCTGTTCCATCATAAGCCTTAATCGTTGGCATTTTGAACTTCCTAGAGATGTGAACATTCATCACCTCCTCAGTAAATGGTGGCGTAGGATCATCAAGATCTCCAAGTGGCATCAGATCCTTGGGGTTGCCCTTAGGGGTTTCAACCCTTGTTGTTTTTCCGGTTGGGGCGTCGACCCTTCTTTGCCTTCTTGAAGGCCTCTCCAAATCTATAAAGGGAATCGGTCCTGATGTCGAAGGAGGTTGAGTCTGATTTAACCTGGCTTGTTCTCTTGCCATATCTTCCTTTAATCTTAAGATCTCGGCTTCATGAGCCCTGATCCTTTCCGCAGTTATCGACGGGGGTCCATCATAGATAGTTTGATGACTCCTTCGGGGTTCTCTGCTAGCACGTCGCCTTCTTGGGGCTTCTTCACGATCATCATCATCAAAAGACGATTCATCAATATAGGGGCCAGAGTAATCACGATACTCTCGATCTCGGATATGCAGGGCATGACCGCTTGATCCAGCTCCTTGAGTAGGAGGGTAGTTACACTACGCCATAAACGCACATACGCAACCCCCATTTTCAGTTGCGTAAGACCTGAAAACCGTTGCGTAAGGTCTTACGCAACGCTAGAGGGGCGTTACCAATACTGGCGTTGCGTAAGACCCCTAACGCAACGCTTTTCCAAGCTATTGCAACACTTCAAAAAGCATTGCATAAGAGGCCTTATGCAACACCAAAAGCATGCAAACGCAACACTTCATGGGGTTACATAAGATGTTTCAGCCACGTCAGCATGCTGACATGGAAGCAAGGTGCCACGTCAGCATGCTGACATGTAAGCAAAGTGCCACATCAGCATGATGACATGTCATTAGTGGGGCCCACAAGTGCCACGTCACAATTATGGGGGGGCATGCCACGTCAGCAGTGGGGCCCACCAAGGTGCCACGTCAGCAGTAAGGCCCACATGCCACGTCAACAGTGGGGTCCACTATCTAACGCAACGCTATTTGAGTCTAATGCAACACTAAATTTTTTTTTAAGCAACACCATTCTTTTTAAATGCAACACCATTTTTTTTTATTGCAGCATTAAAACTATGATAATGCAACATCAAATAGAGTTAAATGATACACCTTTTTACAAAAAAATTGAAATAGCTACTTTGTTTATACATAAAATCATCAACAAATCAACAAATTCTTAGGTTCAAAATGGGGCAAGTACGTAAATTCTAAATCTGCAGCAACAAGATCCTCTTTAGCTTTAATGATTCTTTCTTGACGATATTGTTCCTGCCTTCTCAATCCTTCCATTTCCTTAAACTTTCCCCGCACTTGCGCACTCCGAAATAATCTCCCTGGCTTTCTTTAGAGAATCACTTAAGTCATACGCAATTGTAACTCCAATGTTTGACCCTGCTCTAGTTGGTTTTACCTGCAACCATTTCTTAGAAACCTGGAATGTAAAACACCAATATAACTTGATCAACGTAGCCAAATGAATTCAGCTTAGGCTTCGATAAAAAAGGTGAATATTTAGGTGGACATATGGTGGCAAATAATTCTTACATCTTAGCTATTATTCAGAAGTGTGAGGATAATATTAAGTGTAAAAGCATATAGGTAAGCACATCCTATCATCAAGTATTAAGGTTTTGTGACGATGATTGAAACTCAAAAGGAGTCATGGTGCACCAGAATATAAAACTACAGCAGTAGTTCGTCCCAACATACTTATGACCCATGTTTTGTAGAGCCTATTTGTACTAGTACTTGAGTACCCTGCATTTTTTAAAATATGAACCTGGGATAAGAAAATTTTACAAGTAATCCGTGAGAGGTGCTTAATAAATTCTTATATGTAGCGGTAGTGATAAATTCTATAAGACATGGTCAACATTTTACATAATTAGTGTCAATTACTTAAGGAGAACCAGTTTCCTACTACTAGATTATAAACATCATATAGGATATATAGTAAGGTTTCTGAGACCCTCTTAAAAAGAGAATCTGAGACTCAAAACGAGATTCAAAAAGAGAATCTGATTGACGATCAGGAGTACAAACTTATAAACGACAGTTATGTCCAGTTACGGCATCAGCATTGTCAAGAATGATAGTGAAATAAAGACAAAGTGTTGCCTGGCAGTCATCAAAAACATTCTATGCAAACAACTTTCTGACCAAATCTGTAAATATATAAATAACAAATATGTATAGTCCTAAATCATATGCTTAATGAAAGAGTAAACAATGAAATGCAGGTGAATACGAGTATATGTGAGAGTGTTATCAGTGAAGAAACAGAATAAAGGCAACAAATTTATTGGTTACAGGAACTGGAGATACAATTTAAATTGCAAGATTAATCGATCACAGAAAAGGGACCAGGATTGTTACAAATCCTTGGAGATATTCATTAAAAAAATGAATATTTAATTTTATTAGCAAAATTGAGTTTCAATGTGAAAGATTCAGATCAGACACAACTACACATGGGAAAATATCTAATATGTTAATAATGAGTTAATGACATATACCTCAAGAAATGGCAAAAAGCAGACAACTTTGTGATCAAATTAGTGAATATATCAGTAACAGTCACATATACTCCTAACCTAATCAAACTGTAAACAATTATTATATATAAACAATCAAGATAATTGCAAAGAGTGCCGAATTTTTGCTCAAAAACTCCAAATTTGCAAAGTCTTAAACCTGAACATGCATCAGGAAAATATGTTTTTTTTCCTCATTCTCAAAGAAATACAAACAAACAGGAGCAGTGAGGGTGTACCTTTTACAGTTGGCCCGTGACCTGAGGGGAGGATGCCGATGCCGCAGCAACTGTATCTCAACCAAGCAATGGACCCGAGCCTCGAATAACTCCAATAGAAACCATAACTCCAATAGAAACCATAACTCCAATAGAAGCCTCTCTCTAGCACACAAAAACTGACCAATCCTCAAAATCAGCCCAGAAATTTCAAAATGGTTCATATATATCTCCAAAAACCGAACAAATCCGAATCTTACCTAGAAAATTTTCATCTCAAAATTGATTGATTTATATATGTATACATAGAGCTCAATTTATAGAACAAATTCACATATAAATCACTAATTTTGGATGGATAGATTAAGAAATGTAAATTTTAGAAGGTTATATGTATATGTATATGTGTGTAATGAGAGAGAGAGAGAGAGAGAGAGAGAGAGAGAGCAACTAGATGAGAGAGATGAGGGATGTGGAGTGGGGCGGCGGCTGCAGAGTGATGTTATAAAGGGTATGTAGAAAAGGAGTATAAATATTTGAACGGTTAGGATTTAATCCCTAATTGCATGAACGATTCAGATTGTTTAAGTCTTACATGTCATCAATCCAAACCATCTCCTTTCAACAAATTGCAGCATGCCAAGTGTCTCTCAGTTATAAATTAGCAAAATATGTACAAATATGTGTATTGTTTATTAAATATCTATATCTTGTAAATTAAAAATAAAATATTTAAATTATTCAAACAATATTCAAATAAATTTATAAAATGTATTCGATCTAATACAAATAAATAACAATAATAATTGAAACAATAATAATTATTTAATAATGATATTCTAATATTTTATAATAACACCTATTTAATATAAAAATATAAATAACTAAAACATTCAAAAATAATATTTAAAAAAATTTATAATAGAAATTCATTATAATATAGTAGACACTTACTATAAATTTATAATATAATTTAAAAAAATAGATTCATCATTCGGGACAAAACAAGTTAAAAGGAAGGTCGACCTTGACCGGTTTGACCGTTATAAAACCCAACTAAATAAATACAGGAATTTTTTTAAAAAATTACCACATCACTAAAATCGGTATATCTTGACACCCGTGCGATTGGAACGTCGAAAAAATAATTTAAAAAAATAGATTCATCATTCGGGACAAGACTAGTTAAAAGGAAGGTCGACTTTGACCGGTTTGACCGTTATAAAACCCAACCAAATAAATATAGGAAATTTTTAAAAAAATTACCACATCACTAAAATCGTTATATCATGACACCCGTGCGATTGGAACGTCGAAAAAATTATTTCAAAAAATAGATTCATCATTCGGGACAAGTCTAGTTAATGAAATAAAATAAATATCTAATGCAACACTTCAAACAGCAAATGCAACACTACTGTTATCTAATGCAACGCTTCTGCCACGTCAGCAAATGACACGTCAGCATAGGTGGGTCCCACTTCTGCCACATCAGCAATTGTGGGTCCCACAATTGCCACGTCAACATGATGGGTCTCCTGCCACGTCACCCTTGTGGGTCCCACACTGCCACTTCAGCAGTGGTGGGTCCCACATCTGTCACGTCATATTTTTTTAAAAAAAATATAAATTTATCTAATGCAACACTTCAAACAGCAAATGCAACACTACAGGTATCTAATGCAACGCTTTCTGCCACGTCAGCAAAGGTGGGACCCACTTCTGTTACGTCAGCAATTGTGGGTCCCACAATTGCCACGTCAGCATGATGGGCCTCCTGCCACGTCATCCTTGTGGGTCCCACACTGCCACGTCAGCAGTTGTGGGGCCCACATCTGCCACGTCATATTTTTTTAAAAAAATATGAATATATCTAATGCAACACTTCAAAGAGCAAACGCAACACTATTGGTATCTAATGCAACATTTTTTGCCACGTCAGCAAATGCCACATCATCAAAGGTGGGCCCCACTTCTGCCACGTCAACAAATGTGGGTCCCACATGTGCCACGTCAGCAAATGCCACGTTAGCACATGTGGGTCCCACTCCTGCCACGTCACCATTTATAAAAATAAAAAATTATCTAACGCAACGCCATCAGTTAGTGTTGCATAATGTGAAACACTGTGGGTAATACGCAACGCTAATCTATATCTAACGCAACACCAATTCAGCTCAGTTGCAAAAGACCCAAAACTTCTATCTAACGAAACGCTTTCTGTGCAACGCTTTGTAAAAAGGGTTGCGTATGCTCACTTATGGCGTAGTGTTAGGCAGCCCATACATCGGGTTGGTATTCACGGGGAGATCCGTAGTATGGATCTGAACCCCTTGTGGAGGGTTGTTGGGATCTACAATCAAGGGAGAAACCACCATTTGAAGGGGATTAGTCCCTTGATTTCTGTGGACGATCGGAGGTAGCGTACTCTCAACATGGGAAGTCGTCCCTAGGTTGAGAAACTTGATATTGAACGATCGTCCCGGTCGTTGGAGGCACCAGATCCGTGGTGGGCGGAGCAGAGCTAATTGGTAAAGCCTCGGTAGAGCATGGTGCTGTTCTTCGTGTAGTTACCATGGTTGATGTCTTGTTCCCACAGATGGCGCCAAATGTTGTGGAACAAAAAGTAGGGTGTATTTATTGCTAGGGTTTGTGGAAGCTTCGAGCTTTAATGGCTGATCTTATGTTTCGTGACTTAAATCGGGTCCTCACAAGATGCCTACGTATCTTGCAATTATCAAGAATCAAGCCAAAAAACGTAGTTCTAGATGTGAAGGAGCAGGTCCTTATATAGGTGATGAAAACCCTAGAATTAGGGTTGAATTTGGAGACTTGATGGGCAAGTCACAGCTTAGGCCCAATTCTAGAGCCTTCTAATAGATAAGAAGATAAGTATTGGAGATATGTGCCTTGGAGGCTACTCCTAATATGATTTAGTTTCCTTTCTGGACTCAATTTCGAAGTCTTTTATTTGGCTGATTTATCAGCTACGAATTTACCATTTAATTAGGGTTTCGGGCCTCATTAATGGGCTTCGTATTTGGACCAAACTAGGTTTAATTAATACATCATTAAATACGTTTCTAGGGCTTACTTTCAGCCCATATCAGTAACGTGTTTTGGCTGAAAAAGTTAATTGAGTAGTTAATAGTAATTATAATATACTTTTTAGTTTGATAAAATATAGAAGATATTATTACATTTTACCTAAAAAAGAAATTACTCAGTATTAAAAAATAGAAAAGGTAATATGTTTAACCTGAAAAAGGAAATTGATTTGTAAAGGAGAAATTTTAGTTAGATAAAATATAAAAGTTATAATTGATTAGATAGTAAGATGGATATAAATTGATAAGTGAGGGTAAATAAGTAAAATCAACAAGTACCAAAGCATCCGATGCTTCGGTTTTTATATAATAGTATGCATTGATTTACTCGAATACAATTTAGAATAGGAAGAAAATACAAACCTAGCTAGCTAGAAGGCAAGGTAAAATAACAAATTAAAGATCCAATTACCTTCACTGATAATGATTGTTTAATGATTTTTTAAATTTTATTCTTCTAAGTAAGCTTGGTTTGTCAATCTTAATCGCTGTAATCAGATGAATTTCCTGATTTCACACTCAAGAGCTCTCTTATAAAAATCGGCCGATTTTTGAAAAATCGCCGATAAATCGGCCAAAAATCGATCAAAATTTTAGAACTAATTCGAACGATTTTACAAAAATCGCCGATTTTTCAACCGAATCACCCGATAAATCGTAAATCGGTACCTCAACCAAATAGTTCCGATTGGGTGATAGTTAAAAATAATCATTTTTTAAAACTTCATCATGAAAATACCCATTTTAAAAGTGGATGGTTATTTATAACAGTTGGGATACCCATTTGTAAGTTGGGTATCTCATTTTATATAGGATACCCGTTTATAAGTTGGGTATCACAAATTTTTTATACTTTTAATTTTTTGGGATACCTATTTACGGGTTGGGTATCTTATAGGGATACCCATTTTTGAATTGGGCATCTTATACAAAATGTAATACCCAATTACGAGTTGGGTATCCCATCGGGTAAAAATAACCATACACTTTGGAAATTGTTATTTTTATCATTCTTAACTCAAAAATGGGTATTTTTAACTTTTTTTTCGTTTGGATTTCCGAAATCTACGACACTGTCAAGAGTAACAAGTTTTGCATGTTCAAACTTCTCTTTGGTTAATTAATTTTGAGTGCACAATATAAGAAGCCCAATTCTCATGAATCATCTTAACATCATCATCTCATCTTCTGTGAGCATGTTTTGGATATTTGAAGATTGCTTGAACGCAACCTTTTATGCTTATGTTTTACTGTATGTATTTATGCGTGTGTACATACGAATCCATATATAGCAAATGATGACACAAAAGACCAACTGTTGTACAAGAGATGGAGCAAGATTGTTTCTCTTTTACGTTATTATCAAGATAACAATAAATCCACAATATATATACATATACGTTTAGTTAGTGCTTAATTATAAATACAACTTCATTGACATTCTTATCCTATCGTTTCCTTTTAGAGAGAGAGAGAGAGTTGAAGATATAATGGGATGTTCAGTGTATTGGGTTGGCTTAGTGATAATGGTGATGGCGGCAACCGTGGCGGCTGACGGTGGAGGTAGCGTTACATACGACGGAAGGTCATTGATAATCAATGGGAAGAGAAGTATTCTGTTTTCCGGTTCTATTCACTATCCTCGAAGTACTCCCGACGTAAGTATATATAGGGAGTGTCTGAATCATGGAATTTCAACTAAAATCATGAGATGCAAATGCAAAAATATATTGAAATTGCATTCCCATTCTCGTTAACCAAGTTGAAATTTAATGATTCAGACGACACCGTAATTTCATCCTATTCTCTTCATTAGTTTTTTCCCTGTCTCCTGCTCTTTTATGATCCATGCAACTTTTTATTCATGCATATATCGTTTATATGTTGGCATATATGCATGTAAGTAATATTGTAAACTCAGTGCAGTATGGTTAATTATCTGGTAAATAAGACTAATGCAGGAAGAAATGTTACTTAGCTTAATTGGTGAGACATGACTCAACATATTGATATCATCCAATTCTCGTTTGTAGGGTAGGTAGGATGTTATTTTTAGTGTGTGTTGGTATATATACATACAAAGATTATATACTAATTCACGTAGCTTGAAGGATGATACATCGTCCTTGACCAAAACTCTGCGTAATTTACAACAAAGGTCTAGGATTGTAAACACCGCACACCATGCTGTCATTACAATTTGTTTTTTCAGTTAGTGCTGTATACGTCACAAATTCTCATATAGTATTATTTCAATTTATTATTTATTAATTCAGATTATCAAGATATGAGTCCAAATATCTCCGGAATTTGGATGAAATCGGATCAAAAATTAGATTTTTTCAATTTTGATGGTCAGATACCAAACCTAATAAAAACGGTCTGGTCCGATCTTGAACCTGATCATAGACCGGTCCGATCTATCTATATATTAAATCATAAAGTTACGAAGCCTAAATGCAAACTTACATACAAGTTGATTCATTAGTGATTTACAGATCTGCAGGCAATGTTATTGATTGCAAACTTTTTAATTTTGGTGATTTAATTATAAGTCCAACTTTAGTTTAATTATGTTCAAAATCATCTGATTTGAAAATTTAATTGTATATTTCTTTATTTTCTTGGATTTTAAAATTTTGTATGAGCCTTGATAAGTAGTTGACTCATAAATTTTTTGGTTAATGTTTGATAAGTATTTAATTAAAAAAAAAAATTGTTTAGTACTCCCTCCGTCTCTAAATATCTTTCCTGTTTTGACTGTAAACGTTTGCCAACGCATACTTTTGATCGTTAATATCGTTAATTTCGTATTAGTATTAGATATAAAAATTTCACTGTATTAAAATCCTCATAAATACGAATCCAACAAGATCACTCATGAGTCATGACTATATTTGGTTTTATAGATTAGACGTAAATTAATAATTTATCTCATGTAATGAACAATTCCGACATTTCAAATGAGCAACTTATTACGAGACGGAGGAAATATTTGATAAGTAGTTAATTAAAAATATTTTGCAAGGTTGTAAAAATCGGAAATCGGACCAACTCGGTTTTGGTCCAGAAAAATGAGTAATCGGAAACTCGGCGAGTACTCGGAATGAGTACTCGGATTACTAATCGGATATTATTTTTTAACTTTTTTTTCTCATAATTTATATGTATTTATTCTAATTTTAGTGTACATGTGTTAAACTTAAAACTTAATAATAATATTAATTTTACTAATAATATTATTACAACCCTGCTAACAAGTAATAATATTAATATTACTAAAAATATTTATTCTAATTTTAGTGTACATGTGTCCAAGTAATAATATTAATATTACTAATAATATTAAAACGTGATATAAGTGTATGTATAGAATATTTGAGGGAGAGGACTTTTAATTGAGCCGAATCTAGATTATAAATATAGTCTATAAGTTGAGCAATAAAAATTATATTTTAGTACTTATCAAAAAAAAATAAAAAATTCAGTCAAACCCGAGTTTGACCCCGATTACTCGGAGTCAACCCGAGTCTTGATCGAGTTATAGCAAAAACCGGTTTTTGGTCCGATTAATTACTACTCGGATCGGTTTAGGGGTCCAAAACGAGTACTCGGCCGAGTACTCGGCCCGAGTTACCGATTTTTGTAACCCTGATATTTTGACTAGTGTTTAACCGCAAGACACCAATATAGGGGAAATGGAAGGACATTTCCCCATCCCATCTCATCCCATCCCATCTCGTCCCGTTTCATTTCAGTCGAGGTTGGCGAATTTTCTGGATATAGGATGAAATATATAAAAATTTAGGGATCAGGCCGGAATGGAGGGTTAGGGTCTCCGTGGCTCGATCCCCAGTCCCGCTCCCCAAACCTTATATTTAATAGAAATCATTACTTTTTTTATGTAAATTAAATAAATTCTTTGAAATATGTTATGATATAATATTATGATATATAGTTATAATAATATTATTATTTTTGCGTATGATTAATAATATAAATGAAATTAAGCAAGGTTTCAAATATTATCGTAGAGGAAAATTAATTATGAAATATTTTGATTTACCATGTTAATTTATATTGGATAATATATATATATATGTATATATATATATATGGTCCTACTCAAATAGAAACCAAAAAAATCTAGAAACTAGAAACCACGGCCCGATCCAAGATTAAGTACATCCAGCCCTCTTCAACCAACTCCCAAACTGCCCCTGTCCTGTTTCTCACCTCACCCATCCCATTATTCACCGTTACACACATTTGAATATTGTATGTATATATACATACATATATACGTATATATCACTTTATGCATATTTCTTTGTTAATCACCCCTACAACAAGTAACATCAACGCTTAATCACTATTGATGCAGCCATAGATTCCGACAAAGAAAGTGTACTGGAATCAATGATTTTTACTGGAGAGATACCAAAAATCAAGAAATCACTAAATTGTATTATAGAAATCAGCCGTTTATATTATAGAAATCACTAATTTATACGGTGGAAATCACCGACTAGTTTAGCAGAAGCTCTAGTTTAGCAGAAGCTTCAGCACAAAACTCATTTCTTCTCCCCCCCCCCTCAGGCACCACCCCTCCCACCACCATTGCCGCCACATCTCCACCATTACTGCCACACTGTACCGTAGTATCCACCATAAATTAGATCAGTGATTTCGAATCAAACATGGCTGATGAACACAGATTTCAAATAAAACATGACGAATTTAGGTGAAGACGATCTGTAATCAATACATGGCAGAGGAAGAAGATGAAGATGGTGCCCCTGCGGGGCCAGAGGTCGAAAAGGTAGAGAAGAAGTAAGATCTGGAAATTTTGAGTTCACCGGAAAATCGAGCTTGCCGGAGAAGAAGATCGGAGCTCGCCGGAAAAGAGGGTGAGTGTGGGTGGGTGGGGTGGGGGGGTTTGGGTGTGGGTGGGGTGGGGGGGTTTGGGTGTGGTAGGGTGTATTTTAATTGAGTGTGGGTGTTTAAATAGGGCCTTTAGATTTAATTAGATCCTAAGGTGAATTGGGATTGGGGGTGGGGTGGGGGTGTTTAAATAGGGCCTTTAGATTTAATTAGATCCTAAGGTGAATTGGGGGTTTCTAGTTTCTATTTTAAAGTTGGTTTCTATTTGATCACTAGCCTATATATATATATATATATATATAGGCAAGTGCTCAAATACAAACCATTCTTAAAATACAAACCTACAAACCAACACTAAATTAATTATATTTCATTTATTCTAAGGTTTCCGCCAAGGGTATCTTCACGAAAGATGCTTAAAATAATTGGCTCTATCCAACAAAAAAAAAATTCAAAAAAAAAAAAAAAATCTTGCCGTGGAAATGCGAAGCATTTAAGACAGTAAACGGATGAGTTAGGTAGTCATGAGGGCCGAAGGCTCTCGACACACCCGTCAATCGTCTATTGCCTTTACCATTGATTGCCATTCCTTACAACTTTAGAATGATAAAGGCGCGAAGCGCCGTACAAGAAGGTGCGAAGCACCGTTAACCAGTGAAATCCACGTGAACAGTGATTTTTTTTTTTGATTTTTTTTTTTATTATTATTTTTTTTGTTGGATAGAGCCAATTATTTTAAGCATTTTTTGTATTGGGGTACCCCTAGTTTGGTCATTAGATTAGCTTGAAATATTAGATTATGCTTGGTTTGTAGGTTTGTATTTTAAGGAGGTTTGTATTGGAGTAGCCCCCTATATATATATATATATATATATATATATATATATATATATATATATATATATATATATATATATATATATATATATATATACTATTATATTAAAGCCGAAACATTAAAAGTTTGGTTGGTAGGTACCTATTGAATTTACCTAATTACTCTTGCACCCAATTAATATTAATATTAATATTATTAATATTAATATTATCAATTACAATTATTAATTTGTATTACTAACTACACAAACTCTTGCCTTTTTAATATTTACTTTTAATTGAAGAAATTACCTTTTATAAACACCTAAAATTGTAACATATCTTACAAACGCTAATATATATTTTCTAACTAAAACATGTTAGCTTTAAATTTAAAACCAATCTTGCAAGAACTAATATAAATCCAAAAATATTACACCGCATCTTACAATCATTAATAAAATATAATAAAAATTTATATACATTTCTAATAATAAGAAAACATGAGGATAATCCTTGAAAAAGAGTATATTAAATTATATTAAAAGTAAAAAAATTATTGAAAATAATGATTATATAAAACCTAATTATATTATTAAATAAAATTTATAACATATCAAAGGAAAGATACCTCTTTATTTTACTTATTTACCCTTAACTAATAAAACATGTTATTTTACTTAATTATTCTTACTTAATTATTATTTATAATAAGATAATAAATAGTTATTAGCCGATTGCATTTTTAACATTTACTCTTAATTGAATAAATTACCTTTTAGAAACACCTAAAATTGTATCGTATCTTACAAACGCTAATATTTGTTTTCTAACTAAAACATGTTACCTTTAAATTTAAAACTAATCTTGCAATAACTAATATAAACCCAAAAATATCACACCGCATCTTACAATCATTAATAAAATATAATAAAAATCTATATACATTGCTAATAATAGGAAAACATGAGGATAATCATTGAAAAAGAGTATATTAAATTATATTAAAAGTAAAAAAATTATTGAAAATAATGATTATATAAAACCTAATTATATTATTAAATAAAATTTATAACATATCAAAAGAATGGTACCTCTTTATTTTACTTATTTAACCTTAACTAATAAAACGTGTTATTTTACTTAATTATTCTTACTTAATTTTATTTATAATAATATAATAAATGGTTATTAGCCGATTTCCTTTTTAACATTTACTTTTAATTGAAGAAATTACCTTTTATAAACACCTAAAATTGTACCATATCTAGCTAAAACATGTTACCTTTAAATTTAAAACTAATCTTGCAATCACTAATATAAACCCAAAAATATCACACCGCATCTTACATTCATTAATCAAAATATAATAAAAATCTATATATTTCTATACTAATATATAATAAGTAAACAGGGATATAATTTAGTTGTTTGGTTCAACAATTTAAAAAAATAGTGACCGTTAGATGTTTAGTAGATAGATGATAACCGTTAGATCTAATAATAAGGAATATTCTATATTTAAATCCCGGTTCGAATCCCGTCAACAACAAATTTACATTAAAAATTTATATTATTAGTTATAAACAATACATATGATTTGTTAAATAATTTTAAAAAGTTAAATTAATTCCATAATAAATTATAAAACTCTATTTTATTTAATCATATAATTTTAAAAATATTTAAAAGTAACCCGTGCTTTGCACGGGCTATAAGCTAGTACTATTATATAAAAGTCGAAATATTAAAAGTTTGGTTGGTTGGTACCTATTGATTTTACTTTTTTACCCTTACTTAATTACAGATAAAATTCATCCTACTAACTAATTGATTTCCTTTTCCAGATTAAACATATTACATAAAAATGGTAATTAGTCGATTGCCTTTTTCACATTTACTTTTAGTTGAAAATATTATCTTTTATAAACACCTAAAAACATCAATTGTACTTCCAATCATCAATATTTTCTTTTGAATTAAAACACGTTACCTTTTTGATTTATAAGGAAACATTAGTATAATTTTTCATTTAAAAAGAAAAATATATTCGATATCCATATTATCAAAACACCTAAAATAAATAATAACATAAAATAATTAATGATAATTAGTCGATTGGCTTTTTCACATTTACTTTAGTTAAAGATTTTACCTTTTATAAACACCTAAAAACACCAATTCTATCATATCTTCCAATAATAATATTTCCTTTTCGAATTAGAACACGTTACTTTTTTAATTTAAAACTAATCTTATCATGCCATATTTTTCAATTATTTAATAAAATATTTTAAAAATCCATATACGCTATTTATAATAAGGAAACATTAGTATAATTCGTAAACCTGAGTATATTAAATTATATTAAATTAAAATTTAAAAATTATTCAAAATAATGATTATATAAAACATAATTGTAATATTAAATTAAATTATAACATATAAAAAAAACACCATATCAATAAATTTTATTTATAACATAATAAAATTTTATTATAAATTTATATCTTCCAATTAATAATATTTTTTCCTAATTTAAACATGTTAACTTTTAATTTAAAACATAATCTTGCAATAATTAATATATACCCAAAAATATCATACCATATCTTCTAATCACTAACAAAATATAATAGAAATCCGTATACTACGAATAATGACCGTTATATTTTTTAGTAAAAAATCAGAACCGTTAGATCTAATGATTAGATATATTATATGATTAAATTAATTTACTATAATTTCAAGGTTCGAATTCCATCAACGACATATTTATTTTAAAACTTTATAATACAAGTTTTAAACCATGCATATAATTAATTAAATTTTTATTAAATTATTTAAGTTAAAATTAAAATAAAATATTGTAAATAATAATTATATAAAAATGTAATTATAACATAAAATAAAATTTTGTACATAACAAAAGAAATCCGTGCATGGCACGGGTTAAAAGCCAGTCTATACTATTATATAAAAGCCGAAACATTAAAAGTTTGGTTGGTCGGTACTTGTTGATTTTACTTATTTACCCTTACTTAATTACAGATAAAATCTTTTTTTTATATTTTATCTAACAAAAATTTTTGCTTTACTAATCAATTTCTTTTTTTAGGTTAAACATGTTACCTTTTCTTTTGTTTTCAATAACTAAGCAATTTCCTTTTTCAGGTAAAATATAATATCTTTTATATTTTATCTAACTAAAAAGCATATTATAATTACTATTAACTAATTAATTAATTTTTCATTCAAATTATCTTTTCTCTAACTAAAATATCTTTTTTTTCAATTATATCACGGGTTACCTTTTAAAAATCTTCTTTTATATTTTATTTAACTAAAATTTTTACTTTACTAATCAATCTCCTTTTCCACGTTAAACATGTTATCTATTTTTTTTAATAACTAAACAGTTTCCTTTTTCAGGTAAAATATAATATCTTTTATATTTTATCTAATTAAAAACAAATTAATTATTGTTAACTAATAAATTAATTTTTTATCTTTTCTCTTTTCTCTAACTAAAATATTTTTTTCCCAATTAAATCACGGGTTACCTTTTTCAGCCAAAACAAGTTACCTTTTTTATTTTCTCTAAATAAAACCTCTCTTTTTCAAATTATATCACGGGCAATTCTATTTAATAAAAATAAAATCATAATATTATAATGCTATTAATTAACCGATTACCTTTTCAGCTAAAAACGTATCATCTTTTTATTTTTTCTAATTAAATTCCTTTTTTTAGAAATATCATGGGTAACATTAATTTCTCATTCTCTAAAAATACTACCAGCAATTTTATTTAGTAAAATAACAATTAAATTATAATTACTATAAACTAATCAATTACCTTTTTCACCTAAAGTATGTCACCTTTTAATTTTCACGTTATCTTTTTCTAATTTTTTAAACTAAAATCTCTCTTTTCCAATTATATCATGGACGGTTCTATTTAATAAAATTTAATAATAATATTATAATACTAATATTAACCGATTATCCTTTTTAGCTAAAACGAATCATCCTTTTCCTATATTATCTAACTAAAATTCCTCTTTAGAAATATCATGGACAATATTTATTTCTCCTTTTCTAAAAACATTACGAGCAATTTTATTTTGTAAAATAACATGATTAAATTGTAATTATTATAAATTAATCAATTACCCTTTCCACCTAAAACATATTACCTTTTGAATTTTTTAAGTCGTTTTTGCCCTGTTTCTGTACATCGGCTTTAAGTTAAAAAAATTGTTTTAAGTCATAAGTTCCATTTAGGTACTTTTGACTTATGACTTATGACTTATGAAGTTTTTTTTTTTTCACGATTCTTGTAAAGCTTAAATATTATGAATTTAAATTTTTTTTAAGTCAAATTTCACTTTAAGTCAAAATTATTAAAACCTCATTTAACTTTAAGTAAAATTACCTAAACTTCATTCAGCTTAATGTAAACAACTTTACTTTCTCCTTTAAATTAAAAACACCTCCATTAAGTCAAAAATAACTTATTTTAAGTAATGCCAAACACCCTCTTACTTTCACCAAAAGTAAATTCACAACTAAAAACACTTCTCAACTCAAAGCAAATTCTCAATCAAGGGGTCCGTTCCCTAGCAAACATTTGCTAGGGAACTGTTTCCCAACATATGGCTCCAGGACCGTTGGATCGTTGATCCAACGGTCCTGATTTAAAAAAAAAATTATACCGTACCGCAGAAACTTTCCGCGGTACGGAGTAATTACAAAAAAGTCCTCACTGTTCACGTACCGCAGAAAGTTTCTGCGGTACGGTGAACAGTAGATTTTTGATGTGAAAACAGGGGGCAGTTTTGTAATTACCCCGTACCGCGGAAAGTTTCTGCGGTACGGTGTAAATTTTTTTTTTAAACCCCAGCCGTTGGATCAACGATCCAACGGCTGGGACATCATATGTTATGTAACAGTTCCCTGGCAAATGTTTGCCAGGGACCGTGCGCCCTCAATCAAAAGTAATTTACAACTTTTTTAAAAATTTGCCGCCTGTTTAGTGTTTGATTTCTGTAACGACAAAACTAAACAGAGCCGCTTGTATATAGGGTTCTTCACCATGTTCGGGATTTTATTACATTTGGTACGATTGTAAAAATAAATTTTTTATTTAATATTATTTTTCATTTGATACCATTCAATAGTTAACTTACGTTGCTACCATTTAAAAATACAGATATTAACGTTTTAACTGATGGGATGGTATTTAATGGAAAAACGAATTGTACAATGGTATCGTTTTAAAATAAAAAATAATGAATGATATTTCATGAAAAAACCAATCATATAATGATAACATTTGGAATTTTCCTTTTTCTTATTTCCTTTTTGTTTGGTTTTTTGGTATAAGAGAAATTTAAACTGTATTTTTATCTATTCTAACATAAATAGTTTAATATGAATACATAAAAATACAGCAAAAGTTGAAAGTTTATTAATAAACTGTACTTTCCTGTCCATCAAATTTTTTTATTAAGTCACTATTCTGTAATTTAACTTCAACAACATTTTGCATATAGCATAACATAATGTTTATACAAATCTAGTTCAAATTTGAAAAAGATCTGCTAGATGGTAAACATTTTATAAGAATATATTTATTAAATCTGCATTTTTATTTTATCATTTCTTATAAATTATTAGTAACTAATACTTTTAAGCTATAAGGGTGTGTTCACTTGGAAAGAATGGAATGGGGTAGGAATGGAATGAAAATTGTAAACAAAATTTATGAAGAAAGAGGGATGTTGGGGGAAATAATGAACAAATATGAGGGAGAAGAAGTTTTTTGTGATGATGATTGCAAGCAAAATGATGAAGATTGGGAATGGAGCATTCCTTCCAAAACATGTGGGTTGGATTTCTAGTTCAAATTATTTGGAGAGGAATGAAGCAAGGAATGAAATTTATAAACACTTTCCCCAATCTCCCCCAAATAATAGTATAAATTTCATTCCATTCTCACCTCATTCCATTCAATCCAAGTGAACATAGCCCAAGTTTCTTATAATTATCACTATAACTGCTCATGCAAGATTGTTTGAGTAACTTATAAGGATATCAATATATTCAGTGTATAAAAAACAAAATCGAAAATACTATTACATATATAGTGGCAGAACCCAAATTCCTAATAGCTGCTTTTAGTTTTCATTATTTCCAAACCAACTTGACATCCTATGCAATTTCGTATAATAACTTGTAATGTCTACTTGCAGATGTGGCCATCTTTAATTTCCAAAGCCAAAGAAGGAGGACTACAAGTTATACAAACATATGTTTTCTGGAACCTCCATGAACCTCAACCTGGACAGGTGACCATCATAACAAATATACTCCTAGTTTATCCATCTATTTCGTACCTGGCCACCTTTGGTCATAGTTCCGGTCCGTCCTGAAGAACATATTTTCAAGTAAATCTGAAGAGTATACTAAATAATTTGATCGCTATACATCTTCCCTACACATGCATATTATAGATTGTTTTATGCATGTGAGTCAAAGAAACATAATATAAAGAAGAGCTTTAGTTATTGAATCCAAGTACAGTTTGAAATAGGTCTCTAATATTGTACTGCATCTCGTACACCTTGCAACATACAAGATCTTGAAAAGTACAAGAATCCTGGTCAGCATTATGTTGTTTACATGCAGCATAGAAACGTACCTATGCAATGTTTAATACTAGCCCTTACTTAATAACAGAGTCTGCGTGAGTGAATGCATGTATCCTCATTTCGGTGAAATTGCAGTATGATTTCAGTGGAAGGAATGATATAGTAGGTTTTATAAAAGAAATTCAAGCACAGGGATTATATGTAAGCCTGCGAATTGGGCCTTTCATTGAGGGTGAATGGACATACGGGTAAAAGCTATTGTTTTGTTTTTTTTCCCCTAAATTAACAAACCTTTTAACATTAGATTTCCACAGTTAAATACAATGAACTGGTTTTCTTTCGCAGAGGGCTACCAGTTTGGTTACGTGATGTCCCGGGAATAATTTACAGAACCGACAATGAACCCTTCAAGGTAAACACTACATTTTGCTCTATAGCATGCAAGGAATATCAACACTGTCATGGACTTCATTTTTAAGAAAACTATCACTATAGAAACTGAATGCAGAAAAATACAGGACTGGAAATGTTGTAAATGCAGATTACTTACATCTGCTTATTGTATCTTATTATGTTCACTGCAGCATCGAATGCAGAACTTCACAACAAAAATAGTGAATATGATGAAGTCAGAGAGATTATATGCTTCGCAAGGAGGACCAATCATACTATCACAGGTGCAAACTGCATGTAAAAACTTGAATCATTTTATATAGTTTTAACTTTTTCTATAACTAATAAAACGGAAACATGTATAGATTGAAAATGAGTACAAAAATGTAGAAGCTGCATTTCATGAGAAAGGACCAATTTATGTTCGATGGGCAGCACAAATGGCTGTAGGACTCCAGACTGGTGTGCCATGGATGATGTGTAAGCAAGACGATGCTCCTGATCCAGTGGTTAGTTTCAAGTCATAGATTATGCATCAGGCACTGACAAAATAATCTGCGAGTTCGTCAAAATCTGATTATTGAATGCGTATGAAGCATATACTATATTCACATACTTTTCATGTGTTTTCATTACACTTGTATTTAATGTTATTGTTCCCCAAAAAAGTTTGGCTCTTAATTTATTTTACTTGTAAAATCTACAAAGTCAGATTCGACGCAAATTCAGTTTGTTATGTAATAGACAGAGAGAATTTACTTTAAGAATTCAAAAAAGTAAAATAAAAGCAGCTAATTGATGCAGACATTCAAGTTCTTCTTTTTCTGACCTGCAGATAAATGCGTGCAATGGTATGAAATGCGGAGAAACATTTGCAGGACCTAACTCGCAGGATAAGCCTTCACTCTGGACAGAGAACTGGACATCTTTGTAAGCCCTAAATAAATATATGTATATTAACTTCAACTATAAATTGTGAGAAAAGATAAGTACAGATAAAACTTTCTTCCAACTCTTTTGAAGCTTACAAACTTATGGTGAAGAAGCCCCTATAAGATCAGCCGAAGACATTGCATTTCATGCTGCACTATTCATAGTAACAAAGAATGGGAGCTTCATAAACTATTATATGGTACACGTCATGCAAACTATGGCAAACACTAAATCAAAATCAAATTACTTGTTTCAATGCTTGCTAAAATGCTTTACAGAGTATCATCCCTTTCCACAAATTATCTAAGTGTGCATAAACGATATCAGTCTGGTCATGTCAATAATTTCGTCATATATCTCATTCTTGCAAAAAAAATCCTACGAGGTGCCTTGAATTCCCTTTTTTTTTTGGCTCATGTAAATTAATCCTCTATTTCCATTTTCATAGTCTGATGGGTGGAGTTATGTATACTTTTACTGTAGTATCATGGAGGAACTAATTTTGGAAGAACAGGAGCAGCCTATATCATAACAAGCTATTATGATCAAGCTCCTCTTGATGAGTATGGTACGCTTTGCAAAGATTTGAATAGCATAGCAGTGGCATACATTTTAAACAGAATGACTAAGTAATTTAATTTTTATATAAAGGTTTAACCAGGCAACCTAAATGGGGGCATCTAAAGGAACTACATGCAGCAGTTAACTCATGTTCAGATACAATACTTTCAGGAACACAAACCAACTTATCTCTGGGTCAAAGACAAGAAGTGAGACAGTTATAACTTATGAGTCATAGACAGATCACACTTTTTATTTCATATTCATTTCTTAAACTTTGATTAATCAAACCAGGCTTACATATACCAAGGAAGATCAGGAGAGTGTGCAGCCTTTCTTGTGAATACTGATACAAGAAAAACAATTGAAGTGGAATTTCAAAATTCTTCATATGAACTGCCACCAAAATCAATAAGCATTTTACCTAATTGCAAGACAGTAGCATTTAACACAGCACAGGCATGTTCAATCACTGAATAAATAAACGCTGACTTTATAAGAATGTATTTTATATGTAATTATGCATTCACTTGTCAAATAGGTAAACACACAATTCAATACACGTTCAATGATACCAAGCTTGAGGTTTGGCTCTGCTGGAAGTTGGGATATGTTTAGTGAACCTATTCCGCAATACGATGAGACTTCACTTAAAGCTAATATATTGCTGGAGCAAACAAATGCTACAAAAGATGTATCTGATTATCTTTGGTACACTTTCAGGTAACTGAAGTTGAGTTTACGCCTTTAATAGATTGATAAATAAAGTAGTCTATGTTTAACCTTTGACCTAGTTCCTGATCCTCTTAATCACTGTGTCACTAGTCAGTCTTATCTTATAAGAAGATTGTCACCATGTATGATAAATCAGAGGAAAGTGTTACTCCCCAACAGAAAACAGAGACGTGGACTAACAACAGAATGTCCATGTTTCTAACAACATTCTTATAACATAAAGTGTCAGAAATTATCTTTAACTGGTAATATCCTTTTAATGACAGCTTTCAGAGGAACTCCTCCGATTCTGAATACACACTCAATGTGGCCTCTCTTGGACATGCCTTACATGCGTATGTGAATGGCGTATTTGTAGGTAAGCATCAATTCCAGACCTACGTTATACGTTAATAGCGCTACTTCTCAAACATCTGATTATATGTTCATATACAAAGTTTTTCACCTCCTGTGAAAATATCTTATAAAAAAGTTGAAACTTTCGAAAAATTGTAAAAAGTAATTAAGACATTTAATTCAGATAATACGTTTGAAGATATATTACTTATTTCAAGTAATTGGGTGGAAAAGATTAAATTGAAGATATACTGCTTAGTGCTTCAGGTTACTGTCAGCATGATTTAGCAAGTCAAAATTTTCTTTTCTCAAATCAAAATAGACTTAACCGCTGGCCTACTTTTCTTTATCATCAGGTTCTGCACATGGCTCTCGCACAGAAACTCCGAGTCTGCTGAGCCAAATTCAATTAAATGATGGGGTAAACAAGATATCATTGCTTAGTGTGATGGTTGGATTGAAGGTAAGTCGATTTTAGTTTTATGCACCTCAGTAGATTAATCATTACTCTTTATAAGAAAAATTGTGTTCAGCAAAAGAATTTTATTACATTTTTAGTAAAACATTGTTATTCAATCTGTGGCATAAAGGATTCAGGGCCTTTCTTAGAGCATGTGTATACTGGAATCCAAAGTGTGAGTATACAGGACAAAGAAAAAACTCTTAATTACACGAACTACCCTTGGGGCTATCAGGTTAGTAAGGTTTCTTTAAATTACAAGTGCACACTTTATACATTCTCATAGATGTGAAATTTGTAATCTCTTCTGCTGGTTTGAGAATTGACAAGTTTGTTTAGTATTACATCTCTGATATAGATAATCATTAGGTGAACAAGTTTTGATGATGAAAACAGAACTGATTATTTAAGACAGTATCTTCGTTTAGAACAGCCAATCAAGCACGGTGTAATTTGAGCTGAATACCTCCCTCATTTTTTTTAGGATTTTCAGTTATGACTATTTCGGAAATATTATTTGGATGTTACCAAATTCAGTTGGTCAAGAGTTCTAGACGAATAGGCTTGTTAGGAAATAGTTTTACTAGAGACTATATTCGTCCATTTCAATTCAGTTGAAACAAAATTTAAATTTACAAGTCTATGAACTTGCTATCTACTTGAACTATAGTTACTAAAAGAACATAAACCGGAGACGGAGAGATAGAATATCTTGCCCTGCATAATGGGAACTTAACGCTTTTAAACTCTTAATACTAGATGATGCAACACTAGTACCTATGATTTATCTTCAGCCCTATGATTTACTGCACACTGCTTGAAATTATCTTAATTTTACTGCAACCAAGAACTTTGACCCTGATTTATTACGTCTATGTCTTAATAGAATTTCCTTTTAACTTCTGAAAACTTGTGTATTTCTCCCCTCATTTATAAGCACGCAAAAAAACAGAGTTTGTACTCTTAGTGAAAGAATTCCTTTACAAAAGGAGAAAATGAATTGACCTCTGTACTAAACGATAAATTGAAATCTTAAAAGGTCGGATTGCTGGGTGAGAAACTGAAAGTGTACACTAGCCAAGGATCAAGTAAGGTGCAGTGGAACAAGTATAGTTCTTCAAAGCTGCTCACGTGGTATAAGGTAAAAAAAATTACATATTCTTCAGTCTTCATGAACACGAGGACAATAACATCTCGTCAGAAGTCCGTATATAACTATGATTTTACCAAGAAAAGTTTATCAACAGTAATACAGCAATAACGTCTTATCTTTTAGTTTATATTATCGATAGACTGGTACTAGATTTTAAACCATCAAAGAAAGAATGCCTTCAACAAGGCTTCAGCCTCATTTAATACACCTTATCTTTTCCTTGGTCCTAAATTAACAGACAACATTTGATGCACCTGGAGGGAGTGAACCAGTTGCAATAAACCTTGGTTCCATGGGAAAAGGCGAAGCTTGGGTCAATGGCCAAAGTATTGGTCGATATTGGGTCTCATTTCATACCCCCGCAGGAAGGCCTTCTCAGTCATCGTATGTGTTTACAGTACTAAAGAGTTACATACGTAGATCTTCTACTTAAAACTGAGTTCTTCTTAATTCCCTAACTCTTAGTATTTGGTTTACAAGTTTATTTGCCAGTTGTAGAAAGATATTTAACATTGAATAGAGTATGAGAAGACAAATTTAAATGCTTGTAACCTTTTCTTATTTATTTACAAGGTACCACGTGCCTAGGTCTTTCCTGCAACCTACAGAAAACTTATTAGTGTTATTAGATGAAGAATATTGCAATCCTCTTGGTATCACGATAGACACTGTCTCAGTCACAAAAGTGTGCAGTCACGTCTTGGATTCAACCCATCCAATAGCATCACTAAAGGGGAATAAGAAAGTTGCAGAGAAGCATGAAGAGCTCAAAGCTCATCTTCGTTGTCCCTCAAAAAAATTTATTTCCAGGATTTTATTTGCAAGCTTTGGTACTCCTTTGGGAAATTGTGAAAAATATTCGGTTGGAAGGTGCCATTCATCTAATTCTAAAGCAATTGTGGAAAAGGTGAGCCCTATTAATTTTTATTTTTTTTTAGTTTTCCTAAATTCGTTGTCATGTACGTGTCTGAATTTATCTAGCTCGAGTTCTTGACATTAATTTATTAAAATAATCTAAGGAAATTCCTTGTCCTAGAAAAGGAATTGAGAGATTTCCCTTTTCTCTTAGGCAACAAGTTTATGAGGTCCTGTGCATACATCTCTAGCATGATAAGCAATGAAACACCAAGGCCATGTTTGTTTTAAGGGATTATAATCCTTGGAAAATTACATTATCTTTCTTAAATTTAAAGGATTATAATCTCATGGAAGTATATTGCTATCATCTTTTTGATTCATTTCTATGAGATTATAATACTTTCTTTCACAAGGTATTGTAATCCCATGGGAGTGAACTAAAACAATGATCAAAATGTGAATTCATGGGATTATAATCCCTTATGTTTGGGATTTATAAGATAATAATTTGAGGATTATAATCCCTTGAAACAAACATGGCCCAAATGTACTCGCAGAATCACATACATGCACACATAAAGCTGTTATCTTCATAGTGATGCATTAAACAACTACTTACTAAAATTACACATCTCCAGGCTTGTGTAGGAAAAACGGAGTGTACCGTTGCCTTGTCGTACAAGAAGTTTCAGGGTGACCCATGCCCAGGAACTCCTAAAGATCTTCTGATTGAAGCTCAGTGCCATTCTCATGAGGAGCTCTCTTTAACCTTCAGAGAAAGAGAACGAAGTAACCTTCTTTGATGGGCATAGGAATTCTTGGACAAGAAAAAAAAAATCAATTATTTAAATAAATAACAATACAATTTTTATACTGTAGTTTAGTATTATACTGTAGTAATAAACAGTCATTACACTGTTTTTGCTTCGTCAAAATTGCCAAACCCACCAGGTTTAAGTAATCAGACAAGGACTGGAAAAGGATTTAGGCCAACTTCAACCATCAATGAATCGAATTCAAATTCTATTTTAATCATATGATCTAAATATAAATTAAAATTCAATATCTTCATTATTATATTCATATATTTGATTTCAAGTATTTTGAAAAAGATTAATTAATTTCATTATAAATCATAATAATAACTTCAACAACAATTAGATTATAACTAAAACACATTCGAATAAAAATAAAAATGCTACAAAGTACATTCGAAATAAATAATACGTTAAATAAAAATAAATTAAAAGCATTAAAATATTGCATAAAAATACTAATTATCAGAATTAGTATAATCTTCCCACAAATTCAGTGCATTTCAAAGTGCTAGATGAGCATCTATATCTCTGATTTTTTTTGTAGCAACTAATAAAATGTTGAAATCTACTTCAAAAAAAAAAATGTTGAAATCGATCATTTTCATCATTCGGAACCGTATCAACTTCTAGAACAAGACCTTCAAGATTTTCTTCAATTTCTGCATTTAAATCACGGGTATCTTCGACTATCATTATATTTTGAAATTTAATGTCTTTTGAATTTTTATGTATTTTAAAATTTTCTTTTAGAATTCATCGTGAATTTAGTTATATTCCAAAATTAATTAATTTACTTTTAATAATACTAACAAAATCAACAAAATAGAAAAGAAAACAATATTATAATGATATAAGGATTTGGATCACTTATTAGTCTACGGTTATAATAATTTGAGGCAAAATTATTCCAAATTTGAATTTTAAGTTCACCGTTGGAGTTTTTTTTTACCGTTGGAGTTTTTAAGGTTAAGGAAAGTAAAGAGTGAAACTAATAATGCCAAAACCTGTCTTTCTCCTGTTTGATTTTAAAATGCCGTCTCCTTTTCAAACCGTCTCCTTTTCTCTCCCTTTTTTCTCTCCCTACCGTCTCCTTCTCTCAACCTTAACCGGCGAGGCTTCCAACGATTTTTCTTAGTGGAAAGCCCCAAATCCTTTCTTTTATTTTGTTTCTCTTATCTCTTTCAATAATCTCTCTTTGGGCAAGGATTTTTATCCTTTTGATTTGCGTTGGATTGTTTTTTTAGATTTACATTATCGGAACTTTCGGCCATCTTTCTTCTTCAATTCAAGCGGGGATTTCGAGAGTTAGCCGCCTATATGTGGTTTCGTTTGTCAGATCTAAGTGTTTTTTTTTATTTTCAGTTTGTCTTATCGGTTGTTGGCTTGTATTTTTTTGCTTGGTTTCTCTCCTTTGTGGGAGCTTTGTTTTTTCGCTCCTTAATTGTGAGCGCGGGTTTTTGATTTAGTGATGAAAGTTTGTAGGGGTTTGCAGTGCTGGTCGATAGCTCAAACAATAGCTTCATCGGGCATGATGAAGTGGGTATCGGTAATAAAATGAGGATGCACGAAGTGAGTACTTGTATTTGTATATACATCTTCAAAATATCGTTTAACTGTCTTTTTATGAGAACAGACGATTACAATTTTCTGTTTGTTCAACTCGATCAATGGTGTAGATGTCATATGGCTTTTTATTATTGAATTAACTCCTTTGTTCTTAAAAAAAAAAAAAGCAAACTAGCTTATAACTCGTGCGATGCACGGGTTTCTTTTAATATTTTAATGCTATAATTATATTTTTATATAATCATTATTTTGTAAAAAAATTAATATTATTTATTGATTGGAAGATAAGATATTTTAGGTATTTATAAACTGCAATATCATCAATAAATTAAAAGTAAACCTCTTTTAATTAAAAAAGGCAATCGGATATCACTAATTATATTATTACTATTTATTTTAATAATTAGGATGACCGTGCTAAAAATCGAACCAACAAATGCGATGCACTGGTTTTTCTTATTATGTTATAAATTTTATTTACAATTATTTTTTTATATAACCATTATTTTTAATATTATTTTTAATTTTAATTTAAAATAATTTAATATACTCATGTTTACAGATTATACTAATGTTTCCCTATTATAAATAATGTATATGGATTTTTAATATCTTTTATTAATAATTAAAAAATGTGGTGTGATATTTTTGGGTATATATTAATGATTATAAAATTAGTTTTAAATCAAAATAGTAACATGTTTTAATTAGAAAGAAAATATTAATGATTGAAAGATATAATACGATTGATTTTTTATGTGTTTATAAAAGGTAATATATTTAACTAAAAGTAAATGTGAAAAAAGCAATATGTTCCATTAATTATATTATGTTATTATTTATTTTAATAAATAGGATAATCAAACCGAAAACCAAAATTTTTATTTTAATAAATAGGATAATCAAATCGAAAACCAAAACTTTCAATGTTTCGGATTTAATATAATAGTATCGATGTGCATCACACAAACAATTGAGATTGCTTGAAAGTACTGTTACGAAAATTAAATAATTACTAGCTTATATCTAGTGGTTTTTTTTTATATGTTATTATAAAAAATATGTTTTAATTATGTTTTTATATAATTATTTTTACAAATAATTATTTAATTTTAATTATATATAAATTTAATTAATGACACCCAAAATTTGAAATTATTAATATAATTTTTAATATAAATATGTTGATTATGGGATTCAAACATTGAGTTTATAGTAGAATACTTTAAATATATAAAACGAAAATGTTAATTATCCCAAAACATTTCTCAAAAGTTTCATCAAATTATAAGGTGTACTCTACATCCTATTATTAATAAGATGACATCTCATGTGTATAATATTGCCCAGTAAATAATAATTGTAGAAGGGGTTGAATACAATTGTATAAGATTTTCGACTTTAAAGATAATATGAACAAAAGTATGAGAAATAACAATTTTATTGATTATTGATATAAAACTGTTACAAAATTCTTTTAAGAAATTCTGATGATCCTGAAAGTTGCTAGATTACACAAATACTAGAGTAAGTGATTACATGTATAAAACTTAAACTATGTTTATATGGTACATAGCTGCTCTATCAATTACAAATATGCTCAATCAATTACTAACAGCTTGTAACTGTAATACACACTACGCCATAGATGGGCTATCGGAACATTTTTTTCATGGATGTTGTTTTGGACATAATATAACATTTTGATTTTTGTGTTATTTTAGTCATGTTGTTGGAGGAATTTCGTAACAACACGAAATTGGAGGTGTGCTGGAATAGTAGAGCGAAATTATGAGTGTGTGGCTGTTTTAGGGGATGTAGGGTTTATGAAAAAAGAGGGGGCTGGACTTGGAAGGTTTCTCGATTTGACTCGGGTATCGGTCATCACATATGCCGAGATGCCTACGTACCTATGTTTATATAGGATCAAGCCCACGTAGTTCTGTGGAATTGATTTGTGTCTATCCCTTAGAGACTTTAGGGATAAACTTCGTTAATCTGGGTGATTACTGATTTTATCTGATTTAATCTTATCGTTGTGATATCTTCCTGATTTGAAGAATATCGTTTGGATATATTTTCCGTTATTGATTGATTGAGATTGATTATTTCCTCATTTCTGAGAGAGGATAAAACTTAACGGATAAAACTTAGCGGTTAAGCAATAATTATTAATCTGAATTAATAATTAATAATTATTAGAAATTTGAGAGATTATTAGACATGCCAAAAATATGGCATAACAAACCACAAAGGTGATGTTACTTTAGCTCTAAAGTATTGGATTAGCAACATACATGATATGTTACCTTAGATCATTAATAAATTTAATTTGAATGTTACATATCTAACTCATAGTTACGATCCTATAAAAAAAGGACCGACAAATCAATCTATCATAAATATATGGACTCAATCTTGTTACCAATCTTGATCAGTCTTGCAATCCTGATATGATATTGATGTGACTTCGAATCTTGACGACTATCAATCCTGATGAGTGATAACGTCACACATCCGATCCATAGGACTGATCCTCACACTCATTGAATCAGTATTTCCAACATATAAATATGCGTCCACAAAATAAAAACTTGCTATATGATTTGATAAATATTTTTGGGAAAATTTTGGAGAACGTAGCATCCTTTGTATAATATTTATTATAATTATATCTAACGGTTCTTATTTATGTACTAATAATCTAATGTTCATTATTTGTTGTACATGTTTGCATACCATAAACGTACAACTTTTTTTAATATATTTTAATAATGATTAGAAGATATTGTGTGATATTTTTGGGTCTTAATTATTATTGTAAGAATATGTTTGAAACTAAAAAATAACGATATAATGTGTTTAATTAGAAAAAATATATTAATGATTTAAAAATATATAACGGTTGGTATTTTCAAATATTTATAAAGGTAAAACCTTTTGATTAACTGGTAACATATTTTTATTAGAAAAGAAAATTAGTTAGTTGCTCTTAATAATATTATTTTATTATTTATTAATTAGAGTAAAGGATCAAAAATTGAAAAACAATTTTTTTAATGTTTTGAATTATAATATAATAATATAGATATTCGATTCGACATGAATTCATGTTTTCAATATGATATCCGTATTTGATTTGAAAAGCGTAGTGTACTTTTCGTATAACGCTGGTGTACCTAAAATAAAGAAATTGAGATATTTTCTTTAAAATATATTAAAAAGTACACTTTTTATATCTTATTCAATCATATTAAACAACTAATAGTTATAAAAAAAATATATATTTTTCAAATAAGTTAACATAATTATCATATAATTTATCATATTAATTGAATATGGACAATAATATTGGGACAAACAATATAAAAAATGTGATCAAAATTAATGGAATGAAGGGAATATAATTTTATTTCGTATAAAATAGCGTATTCAAAGTGAAAATTCATATCTAACACTAAATGGTGTGTATTTTATAGGATTGTTATGGATCTCCAAAGTCAAGTAAGCTTATCCTTATACTTATAATTAAATAAAAATAGTTGAGGACTTTATAATAAATCAAAATTAGATTATTTATTTAAATAGTTTCAATAATAATTATTAGTTTCTCTTTACCCACCAAAATTTTACAAACTCCTCCTAGTTTAAGCCACTGTTTGGTTGGAGGAGAAGAGAAAGGAAGGGAGAGATATGAAATGAAAAATCATGTTTGGTTAAAAATTGGGAAGGGGATTGGAGGGGAGGGGAGGGGAGGGGATTGGAGGAGAGTTTTTGTTTAATTTTATCACCCTTACATGTGTAATTCTGATTTATATTCACTTTACATATAAGAAGGTTTTAAATGTAATTTACTTATAAAATCTTCCCCTCCCCTCTTGTACCAAACAAAAAATAAATCCCCTCCCTTCCCCTCCCTTCAACCAAACATAAATAT
Organism: Kitagawia praeruptora; assembly: GCA_037693485.1. Taxonomy (NCBI): domain Eukaryota; kingdom Viridiplantae; phylum Streptophyta; class Magnoliopsida; order Apiales; family Apiaceae; genus Kitagawia; species Kitagawia praeruptora. The sequence goes on from CM075350.1 coordinate 77,692,213, forward strand.
TATTAAAATTCTCCCATCTCCATCCCCTCCCTTTCCCTCCCCTTCCCTCCCCTCCCCTCCCCTCCCCTCCATTAAAACCCCTCCCCTCCCAACCAAACATAGCCTAAGACATACATTTCTGTAACTCTACACTGATTTTTACAAATTTTAGTGGATCATATACTGAGTATGTTCTTTGAGAAAGAAGTTACAAGTGGGAATTTTGGATTTTCAAAGCAAATTTATAGATTTTTTTTTTCAAATTGAAAGAGGTATATTACTTGATGTAAGTCTTTACTTTTGATCATATTTTGAAATTTGTAATTTTGTGAATTGCGAATTCATATTTATTTTTAAGTAATTTTTGGTATTTATCTCAGATAATTTTGGTGACGATAATTCTTATATAAAATTGTGATATTGATAATTAAAATCATTTTTAATAAATGGATGTTTTAGTGGACGGGTAGAACCCATATTGTAGTTTACCCAAATTATAAAGAAATAGCTTTATAGTGGGATGCACGGCAACTCTATTAATAATTTTTAATATAATTTTTATTATAATTTTTTTATTAAAAAATTAGTTTTATAATATTTTGAATAATATTTTTTACTTTCAATGATAATAATACATATGTTATATGATTGGTAAGTATACATTAATTTTTTTCTTGTAAATGGTTTTTCTATAATTTATATTTCAAAGTTTAGGCTAATACATTTTTTAGTATTTCATAATTATTTTTTATTTTATTAGATTACATATGTTATACTTGAAATATAGGTACTACATTCGTATAACAATTTATTATTATCTTTTTATCTTTTTGATTATGTAATTTAATGATTATCTTAAATATTTTAGATATTTTGTTATTGTGTTTTAATAGTTTTTAAAGGCCTTTTTTAACCTTTTTGGAAATATGTGTGGTATTAAATTGTTTTATTTATTTGAATATTATTTATTTTTTCATGTTAATTTTATACTTTTGTCGTGTTTATTACGTGTTTTGTTTAGAGTAATATTAGGGGTTTCTATGTTGTATTATATTAGATATTAATATAAATTTATTTTATGGCTATTTAGATTGCTTTCTAATTTATAATATGTTCATTTATTGATTTGTGTTCACTTTTTTAATTTAAATTTTTCTTTGTAAAGTAAGAATTTGTTTATTTGTTGCTTTGTGCTCACATTTTTTTAAATTTTATTTTAGAAAAATATTTATTGTCAAACCTAAAAATAGAATCTTTAATTATTTTTATTAAAATAATTTTGGGTTATTTACATAAATTACTTCCAATTTTACTACCATCCAACTATCTTTTCACTTCTATAAAATCATTTTTTTCAAAAATACTACCTCATTGTAATTTTATGTTTTCAATATTCCAAAAATACTACCTTGCTCAATTGAAATTTTTGCAACCTCATTTGCAACTTCCAATTTTCAAATTTCTGATTTCAAGTTCTGGGTTTCAGATATCATTTTCGACCACTTTTTTGGAATATATATATATATATATATATATAGGGTGCCCTTCCACAGCCCCCGTTGGTTGAAAAAAGGCCCACAACCACCAACTCGTACACTGCCGCAATGAAACCTTGCGGCAGGAAAACTTAAAAAAAAATTTAGGGATGCCGCAATGAAAACTTGCGGCAGGAATGGGCCGCATTGAAGGTTGGCGGCAGGAGTCGCTCTCAGGTCCTTAAATATTATTTTACGTTTTTATACCTTTATTTTTATTATTATTTATTAAAATTAAAAAAAATGGTAAATTAATACATTATAAAATATAAAAATGTTTATAAAATTTGAATTATTACATAAAATTTTAAATAAATTATTATAGTTTTAAATTTATTAAAAGTAATAAAAATAATAAATTAATAAAACCTGTTAATTTGAAATATTGAAACAAGTAAATATATGAAATTACGTTTTCACCCTCCAATTTGATGCCGCAAGGAGACATAGCGGATAAATGAAAATCTAAAATTACTTGTTTGCCCTTATATCACTGCCGCAATGATACAATGCGGATACATAAAAATATGGAATTACTTTTTTACCCTTAAATCATTACCGCAATGATACAATGCGGATAGGAGACTTATACAACCACCCATTGCGGCTGCCGCGACCCGAACTGAACCTAATTAACCATAGAGCTCGATTTCCAGGCGATTTCAGGCGATTCCGGGCGATTTACACACACAGTTGAGAATGTCATGCGATCTTCCTCCTCAAGGTATCTTCTAATTGACACTTACACACACGCACGTAGTTATACATACACACACGCACTACTATATACATTGTTACTCACAATTATATGTACATGGTTTGATTCGTTTTTAACTGTGGGTGGTGTTTATTTGCTTCATTTTAGTTAAAATCATGAATTAAATCGAATTATTAGGGTTCATAGTTCGAATTTTACCCATTTTTGGTTTGCATTAGTTTGAAATTAGGGCTTTACCCTCAATTGAGTTGAAATTAGGGTTTCTCATCTTTAATTAGGTTGAATTAGCTCGAAATGCCCAATTTAGAATTAGGTTTCGAATTATTATTCGAATTTTTATTAAAACTATGAATTAATTCGAATTATTAGGGTTTATAATTATGAAATTATAATTATAATTTTTTTTATGAGTTGTGGAAATTTTAATTCGAATTTTTCTGAATTATTAATTTGAATTTTTGAGTTTAAAATTCGAATTTATGAATTAATATGATTTATTAATTCGAATTTTGATTAATTAACATATTAGTACTGCATTTTATTTGATAAATTACATTCGGTGTTAATTTATTCTTGTTTTAAATATGTCTTAATGGAATGATAATTTTAGCCAATTTTGGTACATGTTTATGAAATGTGCCTTATTTCTTTGATCTTGCACATTGCAGATGCTATGGATATGCAGTGCGGGCCTCTCGATAGGTCCCTCTTGACCATGCAGGATGATCATATTAGCAGTCACATATGGCAGGGGGGTGAGCGGGAGAAGTTGGATGTCTACCAGTTGACAGCCAACCTCGACGATTGGGTATTTGATGACACCCAGGTTAGTTTGCTGTCAGACTGGGGTTTCCGAGCGTTTACTAACCCACGCTCGATTCCCCAGAACGACATCCGATTGATCACGGCGTTGGTGGAGAGGTTTAGGCCAGAGACCAACACCTTTCATTTCCCATTTGGTGAGATCACCATCACTCTAGAGGATGTTTACATGATATTGGGATTGCCTGTTCGTGGTCGTGCTGTTACTCACACGGAGCTTTCCGCACCGCTTCCATATTGGCCAAGGCTGCTCAGAAGGGTGGCAAAGCTATTTGTGGGTGCACCATGCTTTTGCAGCTTTGGTCTTACGAGAGGTTGTTGCCTGGGGCACCTCTGATAGCACCTCGTATGGATTTTGTTTGGCCGAGGGCATTGGCTTGGGCTGAGCCGGTAGATGGGAGGAGGGTTAACCCCCACCACCATACAGGTCTTTATCGGGGGGACTTTGACAGCTTTCAGCTTGGTTGGCTGACATGGCAGCCTTATCAGAGATTTTATGACATTCAGGATGTTGATGTGGATTATAATATCGATTTGATGGATGCTCACTATATGGCTCTCGGTCGTGTCCCTCTCATTTCTTTTGATATCGTTGAGTATGTCATGCCAGATAGAGTATTGAGACAGTTTGGTATTCTACAGCATATCCCACAGGCCCCGGTTGCCATGACTTCACTGCGGACGGAGAGAGCATCTCGTTGGGTGCGGGACAATCATACAGTGACCTTGGCAGATTACGTTGAGGAGTGGCATGCTTTTAATGATGGCATGATACCTATTGTCGAGGAGGGCAATTACGTGTCTATAGAGGAGTACATGTATTGGTACAGGCGCGTCAGTAAGCTAAGGATTGCTCCATTTGTGGCTGAGCATCGTTCTAAGATTGTGCCTCGTGACTGGTATCCCCAGCAGGACATGGCTGATGCGGTATGCATTATAGACCTTTATTTCTCCAATTCATGCATTTTAGACATTTATTTGTATATTTCTGCATTTTAGACCTTTATTCCTATACTTTTGCACTTTAGACCTTTATTTATCTAATTCCTGCATCTAAATACTTCAATGCAACTGGATTGTGGAATGAGGACATTACATGCCATTTACGAGCGTGATCCCCCCGAGTGGTTCTTTGATATCATCACTGAGTTTTTGGCTCGTTATGATCGGATCAACACCGAGTGGAGGGGTGTTGGATTTATCAGACCTAGTTTTGATAGACCCTCTCGTGCACATGATATGGATATTGACCCCAGCGGTCCTTCATCTTCGCAGCAGCCTCCACTAGCCGTTTCTCAGAAACGTTTGCGTGAGGTAGTAATCTTTTGATACTTGTTATCTTTGAATATAGTGGATTGAATATATGTATGATTGTTGTATATTTTATTGTAGGTTGAGACTGTTGATTCTCATGCTTCACTTACGCACGATGCCACACCTCATGTCTCTTATAAACGTCCTCGTCAGGTAGTAATCCTTAATGCTAGGTTTAATTCGAGTCACTTAAGAGGAATTATATATATAACTATGTGATCGGTTCGTTGACATATAATTGCAGGTTGAGACTACAGATGCTCTTGCTACACAGCCTACCCTGGTATCTGTCCCGCCTATAGTCCAAGTTGAGGTATCAATCCTTAACGCTTGGTTTAATGCAAGAATTATAGAAATTAATAAGGGTATAAAATGCATGATCGGTGTATCTTGTAGGTTGAGGCTACAGCAGCTGCTCCTCCTGTTACACAGACGACCCCAGTATCTAGCCCTCCTCCTTCACAGTCTACGCCGGTATCTATCCCCCTCATGCTCATATTAATCTCTCCTTACTGTAATTTCCTTATTATATACCAACTTTTTATATGTTCGTGTTTTTATCTCATTGTGGTTGCAGGTTAGCACTATTCCTGCTGTGACAGAGCCTACCCCGGCATCTGTCCCCCATCATGCTCAGATTGAGGTACTAATCTCTCCTATTTGTGATTTTCTTCTTATATACCATTGAGGTACTAATCTCTCCTATTTGACTTTTGTTATCATATTTGTAGGCTCCAATACCATGTGAGTTGGCAGTGGATGGCAACAAGGTTGCCTATGGCATGGCTTACCCGGATGGAGGAGAAATGAGTAGGAAAATACATGGCAAGCCAATGCCTACTGGATGTCTGAGAGTGTCAGTGGATAGTGGGATCCAACTAGAAGCCTTGATTCCAGTTCCAGTACCTGGTGAGATGGAGACGGTCAAGCAAGCTGTTGGATCTCATGTTGCATGGCCCAAGGACTGGATCATACGTCGAAATACTGAGGTTTGTACTTCTATAAAAATACTATAAAGGTCTAAATGCAAAATTATAGAAATAAGGGTCTAAAATGCAAGAAATAGAGAAATAAGGGTCTAAAATGCAAGAAATAGAGAAGTAAAGTTATAAAATGCAAGAAATAGAAAAATAAAGGTCTAAAATGCAAGAAATAGAGAAGTAAAGGTCTAAAATGCAAGAAATAGAGAAGTAAAGTTATAAAATGCAAGAAATAGAGAAATAAGGGTTATCACATTGCGGTTGCAGCTTGAGACTACAGTTGAGACTACAGCAGCTACTCCTCCTGTTACACAGCCGACCCTGGGATCTAGCCCTCCTCCTTCACAGTCTGTCCCCCCTGATGCTCATATTGAGGTACTAATCTCTCCTATTTGTGATTTCCTTTCTTATATACCAACAGCATGAATATGTTATTCATGTTTTTATCACATTGCGGTTGCAGGTTAGCCCTCCTCCTTCACAGCTTATACAGCTTGAGACTACAGTTGAGACTACAGCAGCTGCTCCTCCTGTTACACAGCCGACCCTGGGATCTAGCCCTCCTCCTTCACAGTCTGTCCCCCCTGATGCTCATATTGAGGTACTAATCTCTCTTATTTGTGATTTCCTTTCTTATATACCAACAGCATGAATATGTTATTCATGTTTTTATCACATTGTGGTTGCAGGTTAGCCCTCCTCCTTCACAGCCGATACAGGTTCAGACTACAGTTGCTCCTTCTCCTTCTACACACATGGTAACACCTTTATCAGACCGCCCCATCCCTCCTGGTGTCAACCTTGATGTAATAATCTTTAACTTTGACTCAACTTTGTGACTATTGTATTTGAAATGTTTATATGATTTTTGTATCTTCATCGAATGGCAGGATGAAACCACTACTCCTGGTTCAGAGTTTACCCCAGTGGCGGGTGGATTAGTGAAGTTTGGTAGTATCAGTGGTGTTATTCCTGATCACTTAAGAGAAATGCTTGGGGTATGTATCTTGAATCATACATTCGTTTTGGCTTGATATTTTTTCCATATGCCATGAATATCCATCATGATTAGGGGTATTGACATGTATTTGCAGTTGGACACTGAAGAGGATAAATACAAGGATACGCAGAGGCGGCCTGCTTATGTATCAGGTGATATGAAGAGGCCACTGAAAAATCGGAAAATCAACTGGCTGTTTAAGCATTGGTGGGGTGAAAAGCATAATTTTATTCAGAGTGTTGGTGGGATGGTTGCGGAGCTTGCTTGGGAAAATGTCCAATGCCTAAAACGCGATAAGGAAATAGAGTCGTCAGTTCTGGATGCATATATTGACCTGCTGAAGCTTAGGGAGAGTACATATGTTCAGCATAAAATGCTAGGCGGTAAATCCAAGAGGTTCTTCCTTGGCATGAGTTATTTCACGACCATTGCTACTGGGCATTGCACCGACTTGGAGGTAAATCAATTCAAATTTCTTGCATTTTAGTCCTTAATTTGGTTAATTATTCCATTTCATAACTTATTATTTGGTTAATTAGTTAATTGTTGCATTTCATAACTTATTGCATTATTATAGAATTATAAAATGCAAAATTATAAAAATAAAGGTCTAAAATGCAAAATTATAGAAATAAAGGTCTAAAATGCAAGAAATAGAGAAATAAAGGTCTAAAATGCGAAATTATAGAAATAAGGTTATAAAATGCGAGAAATAGAGAAATAAAGGTCTAAAATGCAAGAAATAGAGAAATAAGGTTATAAAATGCAAGAAATAGAGAAATAAGGTTATAAAATGCGAGAAATAGAGAAATAAAGGTCTAAAATGCAAAATTATAGAAATAAGGTTATAAAATGCAAGAAATAGAGAAATAAAGGTCTAAAATGCAAAATTATAGAAATAAGGTTATAAAATGCGAGAAATAGAGAAATAAAGGTCTAAAATGCAAGAAATAGAGAAATAAGGTTATAAAATGCAAGAAATAGAGAAATAAGGTTATAAAATGCGAGAAATAGAGAAATAAAGGTCTAAAATGCAAAATTATAGAAATAAAGGTCTAAAATGCAAGAAATAGAGAAATAAAGGTCTAAAATGCGAGAAATAGAGAAATAAAGGTCTAAAATGCAAAATTATTGAAATAAGGTTATAAAATGCAAGAAATATAGAATTAAAGGTCTAAAATGCAAAATTATAGAAATAAAGGTCTAAAATGCAAAATTATTGAAATAAGGTTATAAAATGCAAGAAATAGAGAAATAAAGGTCTAAAATGCGAAATTATAGAAATAAAGGTCTAAAATGCGAGAAATAGAGAAATAAAGGTCTAAAATGCGAGAAATAGAGAAATAAAGGTATAAAATGCAAAATTATTGAAATAAGGTTATAAAATGCAAGAAATATAGAAATAAAGGTCTAAAATGTAAAATTATTGAAATAAGGTTATTTTCTCTTTTTTGCAGATGCATCCAAATTGTAAAACTCCAGAGAGGTTGAAAGACCAAGAAAATTTCTATAATATCTATCAAGACCAGCAGTTTGGGCCACCAATACACTTGTGTGATGTTGCTATGTTCCCCGTATGCACAGGTGGTCATTGGTTTTTGTTTGTTGTGGACCTTGAACGAATGAAATTGCTTTTAATTGATCCTCTCCGGGACCATGGATCTTATTGTGACTTACGAAAGGTGTACGCCAAGGAGATTTATGTCATGGTAATCTTATGCAATGTTTTTTAAATATGTCTTCTTCTTGAATATGTTTTTAATTTTTTGTGGTAAATTTGTAGGAAAAATTATTGCCGTGCATGCTTCATTTCTTGGAACCTTTGAGATTTGCTGAAGACAATTTCATGGATGTGAAGTTCATTAAGGATCGACCGAAGCAACAAGGCGGCTCTGATTGTGGCGTGTACGTTTGCAAGTATATGGATGCTATACTTGGCGGCATATCATTGAAAGATGTAATGTGGCACCCAGTATATGATATTTTGACTTTCCGGTATCGCATAGCTTGGGAGCTTTTTAAAGGGGAAGCACGGAAAATGACTATGGCCGGGTTACAACAAAGGCAGCTGGGACTTTAGTTAAATTTGATCTTGTTTATTTGATTGTATTATTATTTTGTTAATTTTGCTTTGAAAATAGGTAGTTGTATTTATATTGGTTGGGATTGTGTTGATATGGTATTTCGCGTTTATGTGGTTAAAACAGGTTTTATAAAATGTAGATGGGAAGCAGTAAAAACAGATTCCTTATTGCAGGTTTTTTTGCTGTCTGTTTTTACTGGGTAAAAGAAAAAACAAGCTGACTTTTTAAAAAAAAAAAAACAAAACATAGCCGCAATGACTCCTTGCGGATATCCGCAAGGCCTCATTGCGGCAGGGAGGAGTCCAGGAGTCTATCAACGGATGCTCCATTCTATCAACGGATGGAGCAGGAGTCTATCAACGGATGCTCCATTTGATCAACGGATGCTCCATTTTATCAACGGATGCTCCATTTTAAAAAGCTACTGGACTCATCCCTACCGCAATGAGGCGTTGCGGATGCTCCATTTGATCAACGGATGCTCCATTTTATCAACGGATGCTCCATTTTAAAAAGCTACTGGCTTCTACCAATTTTGATTTTAAACTAGCATTCTTCTCATTTTTTGAATCCATGATAAGAAAAATTTTAGGTTTCTAGAGAGAAAAATGAGAAGAAGATTAGAATATGAAATTTTAGGTTGAGGGTGTGAGTATTTATAGAGAAAATATTTCAAATTAAAATTTTTTCAACATTAAAATTCAAAATAAAATTTAATGTATCTTGAAAATAACATTTGAATTTTTGGGAATGTAAGTTGAACATATGGAAGACTGTGTAAAACTGGTAAGAGTTCCCTGCCGCAAAGAGTCATTGCGGCAGTAATACAACAGCATGACATCAGCTTGGCGTCAGTTTCTTCACTGCCGCAATGAGACCTTGCGGATGGAAAAATAATAAAATTACAATTTATTTCAATTGTTAAATGTAAAATTCGAGAAAAATGACAAAAAATATTTTTTTCCCCCAAAAAAAAATTCCAGTTTTTCAATTTAAAATTCGAAAGAAAGGATTAATTTAAAAAAATTGATGTTTTTTTCGAATTTTAAAGCAATAATTATAAATAAATAATTTAAAATATTATTACTTAAAAAAATATTGAAATATGAGCGGAATTCATTTCGCATTCATATATGAACGGTTGTTAAAATGAACAGATGTGGCATTCCTGGCCGAGTGGGTTGTTAGTAATCGAGACTCCGAGGTTAAGCGTGCTTGGGCTAGAGCAATTCTGGGATGGGTGACCCCTGGGAAGTTCCCTTTTTCTAATTTTTTTTTTTTAATTTTGTATAAAAAAATTAGATAAATTTGTTTTAAACTTATATTTTAATCCAAATGTCCCAGGAAAAATTAATTTAATAGATTCAGAAAAATTAGATAATAATTTTTTTGAGCAAACTTAAAAACAAAAAAATTGGAAAAAGGGAACTTCCCAGGGGGTCACCCATCCCAGATTTGCTCTAGCCCAAGCACGCTTAACCTCGGAGTTTCGATTCGCAACAACCCGCTCGGCCAGGAATGCCACATCTGCCAAATTTAGCAACCGTTCATATATGAATGCGAAATGAATTCCGCTCATATTTCAATATTTTTTTAAGTAATAATATTTTAAATTATTTATTTATAATTATTGCTTCAAAATTCGAAAAAAAACATCAAATTTTGTTTTAAATAAATCCTTTCTTTCGAATTTTAGTTAAAAACCTCGGAATTTTTTTTCCCATTTTTCTCGAATTTTAAATTAATTATCAGGAATGAAATATAATTTACGCCTTTTTTCGATTTTTAAATGCAAATTTTGTCAAGTTTTAAAATAAAATTTTGGGAAAAAAAATATTTTTCATTTTTCTCGAATTTTACATTTAACAATTTAAATGAATTGTAATTTTATCATTTTTCCAATTTTAAATATTAGGAAATAAATAATAAAAAAATTGATAAAATAAAATTCTATTCCAAAATTTACAAAAAAATTCTTTTTCATTTGAATTCACCCAAAAATATTTATTTAATCGAATAAATGTTGAAAATATATAATATTTTAATTGAATTAGAGATAATACAAAATATTTAGAATAAACATGAAAAGAAAATTTTAATTCATTAATAATATTTTTGGATGGGGGAAAACATGAAAATACAATTTTTATTTAAAACAGTTTCTTCGAGCCCTCCTTCTTCTTCCGTCTACGGATGTTCATCTCCATGCCCGTACAATTTCCTCAAATAGGAAATCTCCATGTTTCTCTCTTTCAAGGCTTCTTCGAGTTCTTCGACTTTTACCTCCAAATCTACAACTTTATCTTCAAGAAGCATGATTTCTCTCTTGGCTTCTACCAATTTTGATTTTAAACTAGCATTCTTCTCATTTTTTGAATCCATGATAAGAAAAATTTTAGGTTTCTAGAGAGAAAAATGAGAAGAAGATTAGAATATGAAATTTTAGGTTGAGGGTGTGAGTATTTATAGAGAAAATATTTCAAATTAAAATTTTTTCAACATTAAAATTCAAAATAAAATTTAATGTATCTTGAAAATAACATTTGAATATTTGGGAATGTAAGTTGAACATATGGAAGACTGTGTAAAACTGGTAAGAGTTCCCTGCCGCAAAGAGTCATTGCGGCAGTAATACAACAGCATGACATCAGCTTGGCGTCAGTTTCTTCACTGCCGCAATGAGACCTTGCGGATGGAAAAATAATAAAATTACAATTTATTTCAATTGTTAAATGTAAAATTCGAGAAAAATGACAAAAATATTTTTTCCCCCAAAAAAAAAAATTCCAGTTTTTCAATTTAAAATTCGAAAGAAAGGATTAATTTAAAAAAATTGATGTTTTTTTTCGAATTTTAAAGCAATAATTATAAATAAATAATTTAAAATATTATTACTTAAAAAAATATTGAAATATGAGCGGAATTCATTTCGCATTCATATATGAACGGTTGCTAAAATGAACAGATGTGGCATTCCTGGCCGAGTGGGTTGTTAGTAATCGAGACTCCGAGGTTAAGCGTGCTTGGGCTAGAGCAATTCTGGGATGGGTGACCCCTGGGAAGTTCCCTTTTTCTAATTTATTTTTTTTAATTTTGTATAAAAAAATTAGATAAATTTGTTTTAAACTTATATTTTAATCCAAATGTCCCAGGAAAAATTAATTTAATAGATTAAGAAAAATTAGATAATAATTTTTTGGAGCAAACTTAAAAACAAAAAAAAAGGAAAAAGGGAACTTCCCAGGGGGTCACCCATCCCAGATTTGCTCTAGCCCAAGCACGGTTAACCTCGGAGTTTCGATTCGCAACAACCCGCTCGGCCAGGAATGCCACATCTGCCAACTTTAGCAACCGTTCATATATGAATGCGAAATGAATTCCGCTCATATTTCAATATTTTTTTAAGTAATAATATTTTAAATTATTTATTTATAATTATTGCTTCAAAATTCGAAAAAAAACATCAAATTTTGTTTTAAATTAATCCTTTCTTTCGAATTTTAGTTAAAAACCTCGGAATTTTTTTTCCCATTTTTCTCGAATTTTAAATTAATTATCAGGAATGAAATATAATTTATGCCTTTTTTCGATTTTTAAATGCAAATTTTGTCAAGTTTTAAAATAAAATTTGGGAAAAAAATATTTTTTTTTCATTTTTCTCGAATTTTACATTTAACAATTGAAATAAATTGTAACTTTATCATTTTCAAATTTTTATAATCAGGACATAAATAATAATAAGAAATTATTGACATCCGCAACCCCTCATTGCGGCAGGGAGGAGTCCAGTAGCTTTTCTCTCTCCTCCCCTGTTTTCTCCTGCTCACAGGGGAAAACAGGGGAGGAGAGAGAAAAGCTACTGGACTCCTCCCTGCCGCAATGAGGCGTTGCGGATAGGCACATCCCTACCGCAAGGCCTCCTTGCGGATAGACACATTTTTTTTTTCTTCATATTAAAATTTGGAAATTGATAAAATTCCAATTTATTTCTATAGTTAAATATTAAATTCTAAATAAATTAAAGATTTCGTTAATTGTTTACTAATTTATGTGTTTTTCCTAATATTCGAAAAATTGGAAAAAATTCTAATTTAAACTAGTACAAATGCATGGATTGCATATTAATACCTTACATAGAAAATTAAGATTATAATTAATAAAAATTGTTTCAAATATTACAGAATACAATTGAAACTAATTGCCAGGACAATTTCTTCTATCATGGTTTGCTCCTACCAACCCACATTTTCCGCACTTTCGTTGCTTGGTTGTTGAAGTTGACGTTTCAATACCACTTTTATATCTTGCCGCTTTCTTTCGTCCCTTAGTTTGTGACATTGGAGGATCGAATATCGGATCATGATCCCAATCTTCTTGAGGAAACGACTCGTTCATTTGTTCGATCTTATCTTCTTGTGGAAAAGCAATTTCCACGTGACACCTCTCTCGCTCAATCAAGTTCATCACGTAGTTGAAACGTGGGACGGAACAACTACCAACAGCGCCTAAATTTTGAAATGATTTGCACAATGCACTATACCTTGATGCTTGTGATTCACCAACATTACCAAGAACGGGAGGGGTATAAGGTAGAGGTCCGGCAATTTTGTTGCCATTTTTTGTCCACCTAGACATGATGTAATCATTCGGTATACGTATTTTTTGTTTCATGTCTAGGTAACGGATCATGTGTTTACAAATCATCCCGGAATGTTCAAATTGCATACAAACACATTCAATCTATCCATCAATATGGGCCGTCAACGGATAGCTTCTTCTACGATCCTCCGGCACGGTAGACTTCTCAACCACGAACATTTTAAATAAATGACATCCACCTTTAGTTTTCGTCACGACATAAGATGTACTTTTTAGAAGCTCCTTTTGAAAACGCCTAAACATCTCTTTCGTGTAAATTTCGGATGCATGAATTTCCAAGGATGATTGCAATACTAGTCTCCTTTCCCTTTCTTCGCTCTCGTAGTCACTTTTAACCTCCCTAAGATATTGTGCCTCCAAAGCCTTTTGGGAATTCTCAATGAATTCTTTCAAACCGGTAGATGCTTGCACATATTCATCAAAAAATGCATTCATTGATTCGCTTCTAGAGGTAGTGGTCATACCGGCGGCAAAATGCGACTTTGTGTAAGCACCAATCCATTGATGTCTAATGCGATACATTTCATTTAACCAAACATGATCCTCAAGTTTGTACTTCTCGACCAATTCCTCCCATCTACCTTCAAATTCCGTGGGAGACAATGACTTGTACACACATGCATTAAAATCTGTTTTGAATTCCGGATATTTGTTGTACAAACTAGATAACTTCTCGGGAAATTTACTACTTATATGCCATGTACAATAAAAGTGATTTGTTTCGGGCATAACCGTGGCAATAGCATTTCCCAAAGCAATGTCTTGATCGGTAATTATTGTAGTGGGAGGTTTGTTGTCAACGGCTTCCAACCAAGTTTTTAAAACCCATTGATAAGAAGTCTCGGTCTCATCTCTTATGAGTGCAAATCCAAACAAAATATTTTGGTAATGGTGGTTCACCCCCGTAATAGGTATGAAAGGCATACAATACCTATTCGTTCGATAAGTTGAGTCGAACGTCACCACATCACCAAAATTCTTGTAAGCGTTCATGCATCGAGGATCAACCCACACCAAACCTTTAACACGATTCTCGTTATCCACATCCACTCGATAGAAGAAATGACCGAACGCATTCTCTTGTTGTAACTTTCGTAACAAGACCAAGCCACACTCCGCATCACCGGAATCAAACACTCGGTGCCGGATATCCCGTATGACATTACGTACATCTTGATTAGAAAACCCTAAATTTTCAATGCCTCCACATGTCTCACCAAGATATTTCATCACTTTACTCGTCTCGATCCCCGATTTGTTAAACAACTCAATCAATGATCGGGTGATCGGATCGATGTTGCGTGATGTTTGAAAAAATTGTCGCTTATCCGGTGTTACCATGGAATGATTATGTTTCAAATCAACCAAAGTTACCTTCCATTTGTTTACATTAACTAGGTGACATACGTACATTCGAGCACGACAATTCGTTCGTGGATCTACATCCCTAATGCGTCGTTTTCCTTTATCAAGATAATCCGATTCCGGTGCTACTCTTCCACCCTTCTTACAAATAAACAAACGGGATGATGGATCATGACTCCGTTGATGTTTATGAGTATTCCTAATTATTATCTCGAATCCGACATTTCGACCATAATTTCTATAAAAACTTTCCGCCTCATCTAATGTATCGAAAATCATTCCAACACAAGGCACAACTTTTTTAACATCCGCAAATGTAAAATCAAAATTTTGGTTTCCAATATCCTCATCATCATCATTTTTTCTCATCCTAACATCCTCATCATCAACATTTTTTCCCATCCTAACATCCTCCTCATCATCAATTTTTTCCATCCTAATATCCTCATCTCCTTCATCATCATTTTTTCTCATCCCAAATTTCTCATCTTTTTCATCATCACCATCAATAATAATTATCTTGTTTTTATCCTTTCCACCGTCATTTTTTTCCCCACCAACATCATCAACATTCATTTTATTTTTATGAACATTGTATTTCACTCTACGTTTATGAACACTACTATAATAATTATCAATATCTACATCATCAACAAATAATTTACGAGAAACATGATTTTTTTTAACGGGCGGCGTAACATAATCATCACCATTACGTTCACTAGATGAACTAGAAGAGCTAAATAAAAATGAAGCCATTGAATAGAGCACTAACCTTAATTTTGGATGAATTTTTGAGCTCCAAACCCTTGAAATTTTTGAGCACTTGGTTGAGTTTTCTGCTGTTTGGAAAAAAGGAAATTAGAAAAAAAGACAAATTCTGTAACCTTAAAGGAAACAGATTTCACGCCTACCGCAATGTTTCATTGCGGCAGGAAGCCTTAATTGCCAGCTGCCGCATTGAAACATTGCAGCGGATGGTTCATTTATTACCAGCCACCAACCATATTTAATGACTTAAAATTTTTCTGAGCCACAACCAAACATTGCGGCAGGAAAATTTACCGCAATGTCTCATTGCGGCAGCAATTTAAGATTTTTTATTTTTTTTTGTTTAATTTTTAAATCTTCAAATATGCATCAAAATAATAAAATATGTTAATTTTAACTTTAAGGTATCTTTAATAATGTAATATGGATATTTTTTACATGTTATGTAGTTTAAATAATGATGGAATGACATGTACATCTCAATCTTAGATAACTGTTGAAAAATAAATCAGGATGGTAACATTTACCTTCCAAATTAATTTATTATTTTTTGAAATATTGGGAATATCACTAAATTAGACATATATTGATTTACGTGCGGTTGTATCGTCGATAAGTATTTTATAAAAAATAGAAACAACAATCCGGGACAAAGCACTAGTTAGATATACTGGTCAAATCGATAGTTCACTACCACTTTTACCACCCAAATAAACTTATTATTTTTTCAAGACTTGGGAATATCACTAGATTAGACATATATTGACTTACGTGTGGTTGGATCGTCGATAAGTATTTTTTTAAAAATAGAAACAACAATCCCGGAAAGCACTGTCCCGATTCCCAAGTTTTGAAAAAATAATAAGTTTATTTGGGTGGTAAAAGTGGTAGTGAACTATCGATTTGACCAGTATATCTAACTAGTGCTTTGTCCCGGATTGTTGTTTATATTTTTTATAAAATACTTATCGACGATACAACCGCACGTAAATCAATATATGTCTAATTTAGTGATATTCCCAATATTTCAAAAAATAATAAATTAATTTGGAAGGTAAAAGTCGTGGTCAACTATCGATTTGACCCGTACTCCTAAATTAGTTAATCTAATGTAAAAATCTCAAAAAATAGAAAATTAGTGAATCTAATGTAAAATTAATCGTATAATTAATGAGTATTAATATTTTAAATTTTATGAATTTAAATTCGAATTTTATCTTATTTTTCTATTTTTAATTTAACTTTCACAAGAATACTGCCGCATTGAAAGGATGCGGACCGTCCTGCCGCATGGAAAGGTTGCGGAACCTTCTGCCGCATTGAAAGGTTGCGGACCTACTGCCGCATTGAAATGTTGCGGCTATCCTGGTGGCTGGTCCAACCCACGGTGGTTGTGGACCTGAACGCATATATATATATATATATATATATATATATATATATATATATATATATATATATATATATATATATATATATATATATATATATGGGTGCCCTTCCACAATCACCGTTGGTTGGAAATTGCACACAACCACCAGCTCGTACTCTGCCGCTGACACCTACCTCAATGTAACATTGCGGCAATGCAAGAAAAGTGTATGTTTAGTTTAGTTTATTTTTTTTTGTTATGATAATTTTGTTTATATTATTTCTAATTTGTAATAAGACTTTAAAAATAAA
This sequence comes from Kitagawia praeruptora, assembly GCA_037693485.1. Lineage (NCBI taxonomy): Eukaryota > Viridiplantae > Streptophyta > Magnoliopsida > Apiales > Apiaceae > Kitagawia > Kitagawia praeruptora. Next base: position 77,709,123 of record CM075350.1, read on the forward strand.
ATTAGTTACAATAAATTTATTTTTTCTAAGATACAAAAATTAATATGGTTGTCAAAAATAAAATTAGTTATATTTATTTTTCTTATATATTTAGATAGATATCAAATCTTAGAAAATGATTAATTAATAATTTATAATATATATAATTTGAATTATTAAAAATTTTAAAAAACCTCCTAATTGTCAATTGTCAATTAATAAAGGAAAGACTCTCAAATTTTGAATTATGTAATATTTGCTTACAACAACTTCATTTTATCTTCTTTTTTTTGTCAGAACTTCATTTTACCTTTAGAAGAGTTATTAAGATTGTTTTTGAGTGGTGTTCTTAACTAATTTATAAAGAAACATCTTTTGATTTAAGAAATATTTTTGTAGAAACAGATATTATCACCTGGTAAATAAAAATAATAAATTTGTCATGTTCCACTGCATCACTACTGGACCAAGTAAATAAGAAATGTTTATATTATTTTTGTTATGATAGTTTTGTTTATATTATTTTTGTTATGCTGTTTATATTATTTCTAATTGTTTATTTTTCACTAAGTTTATTTCTAATTGTTAATATGACTTTAACAATAAAATTAGTTACAATGAATTTATTTTTTCTAAGATACAAATATAAAAATAGTTATATCTATTTTAAAATGTTGTCTTTTAAAAATTATAATCAGTATAAACTAGGGAAAAAAATAAATATGTTACATATTTCTACCCCATGAAACATTTACTTTCAAAAGTACTCTGGGGGATTTGGCATTGGAGGAATAAAAAGGTATACAAATTTACTTGTTTAAGATTTTAATACCGTCATTTGAAGTTTAACATATTGATTGAACAATATAATAAAATAAATGCATATGTACTAATCACTGAATCATAAATCGATAAACAAAAAAGATTAATGTATACTTGTATTTTCAATATATTTTCTTTTATTTGACTCGTATAAAAATATGGAGTATTATTTTATTTCTTTAACATATATAATATTGATAATACAAATAATGACACAAGTGTTTTCAATATTGTTTTTCTTATTTTACTTGTATAAAATTAGGGAGTTCTAAACTATATGTAAAAATAATAATTATAAAGAAAGTGAGTTCAATCTTATTTTTTTTCTTAAGCATGAATAATATTGATATTACACTACTTCTTTCAATATTTTCTGGTTATTTGACTTGTATAAAAAAAAAGAATTCAGATTTAATACAAAACAAAAATTATAAAAACATGGAGTTAAATTATTTTTTTCTTAAGCACATATAATATTGATATAAAAGTAATATTTAAATAGAATTTTGTTTTCTAAAATTTATGATCTCGATCTCAATACATTTACAATATTTAAAAATCAAGACTGAAGTCATAAATTGAACAAATTTATTAAATTACTTATATTTATATTTCTTTAGTGTTAAAATTAAAATTTACTATTGTAATTTGTTTATTAAAAAAATAAAAATAAAAATTTAGTTTTTAAAGTTTATGACCTCGTCTAAATACATTAAAAATATTTGAAAATCGAGACTGAAGTAACAAATTGAAATAATTTATTAAATTAGTTATATTTATTTTTTTCTATTGTTAAAATTAAAATTTACTAAGATACTTTTTTTTATTAAAAAAAATACATAAATTTTTTGTTAAGATAGTTTTGTTTATATTATTTTTGTTATGATAGTTTTGTTTATATTATTTCTAATTGTTTATTTTTTTACTAAGTTTATTTCTAATTGTTAATATGACTTTAACAATAAAATTTATTAAATAAATTTATTTTTTCTAAGATAAAAATATAAAAGTAGTTATATTAATTTTAAAATGTTATCTTTTAAAATTTATAATCAGTATAAACTAGGGAAAAAATAAATATGTTACATAGTTCTACCCGCCAGGTAACTTACATGTATTGCATGTCAACCAATAAATTTATAATCAACATAAACTAGGGAAAAAATAAATTAATTTTTCTATGCCTAAGAAAAAATATTAAGATTGAACTCATTATTTTATAATTTTGTTTTGTATAAAAATTAAAATGCGACCAAGTTAATTAATATTTTATTAGACTTATCCTCGATAATTTATTTTTTTAATAACTAAATCTTGTAATTAATATTTAAAAGTTGATTATATTTAAATAGAAGTAATACAAAAAGAAAAAATCATGACAAGCAACTAAGTGGTAAATGATGATTAATTAGTAAAAGAAGATTAAAAAGTGAAAAGCAATGATGTGACAAATAGATGATTTAATTATATAAATTTAATGCAACTAATTCTTTACCACAAAGTAACAAACCTACATCACCATTGCCGCATTGTTTCATGGCGGTAGGTGACATGTCAGTTGTGGCAGTGTTGCAACAATGAGTACTTGCGCCGGTACTGGTGGTTGTTCCAACCCACGATGGTTGTGGACAAAGATCCATATATATATATATATATATATATATATTAGATTCCACTTTTTTGGAGGTTGCAAAGAAAATATGCATTTTTTAGCATTTTTGCAAAGGTTGCAATTGAAAACTGGATTTTTTTACAGTTTTCGAAAATATGCATTTTTTTAGCATTTTTGACTAACTTTTTGGAATATATATATATATATATAGGCTAGCGTTCAAATAGAAACCAAACTTAGAATAGAAACTAGAAACCTACACTCAATAAATTATATTTCATTCATTTTAATGGCCCCGCTAGGGGCACCTTCACAAAAAACTTATAAAATTCTTGGCTCTATTCAACAAAAATATTAAAAAAATAAAAAAAAAAATTTAAAAAGTTACTGTTCACGTGCCACGTCATCACGTGAACAATAACTTTTTTTTATTTTTTTTATATTTTTGTTGAATAGAGCCAATAATTTTAAACGTTTTTTGTATTGGAGTACACCTAATTTGGTCATTAGATTAGCTTGAAATATTTAATTTAGGTTTAGTTTCTAGTTTCTATTCTAAGTTAGTTTCTATTAGAACAAGACCCTATATATATATATATATATATATATATATATATATATATATATATATTCCAAAAAAGTGGTCGAAAATGACATCTGAACCCCAAAACTTGAAATCAGAAATTTGAAAACTGGAAGTTCCAAATGAGGTTGCAAAGGTTGCAACTGAGGAAGATAGTATTTTTGGAATATTGAAAACAAGGTCGGTATTTTTAGAATTTTAGAAAGGTTGGTAGTATATATTTAAAAATCTAATAGTTGACATGGGTAGTTTTAAACTTATCCTAATAATTTTTTCTTGAAACACTTTTATTTGGTAAACGATTTGTTTTTTGTAAATTATATTTTAAATTTTAGCTTAACATATATTTAAATATTTCATATTTTTTGAGGAGTTTTCTTCTATTTTATTAGAATATATATAACATACATTAGACATGTTGGAACTTATTGGTTTAACTATTCTTTATATATGTATATGTGATTATGTAATTGTGAATACACATACATTTGCATTTTTCTTAAAGAAAGTTTGTATTATCTTTTTATGGTTTTGTGTTGGTATATATTTGTTTTAAGTGCATAATATTAAAATTTATTGTTATTTTTAGTTTTTTACAATTAGATCTTTTTTTTTAATTGACGTTTTATTTTGTATATTTTATTTTATTGAATTTTGGTATCATTTATGACATGTTTTTTGACTACTTTTTTTATCATCTTAATTTACCATATATTTTCTTTAGAACTTTTTTTTTTTGGTAATTAAATGTACATTCTTGTTTTTTTAAAAATTATTTTTTGAATTGAAATTCTAAATGCTTTGTTTACTTGTTTATTATATATAAAAGAATGAATTTGAGACTCATTTTTAATTATGATTTTTTGCTAATTTATCCTTGTTTGTTAATATTAGAAACATATTTGTTGTCAAACCTAAAAAAGAATCTTTAATGATTTTTATTATAATAATGTTTTTATTAAAACACCTTTATTTGGTAAATGATTTGTTTGAAAATTATATTTTAAGATTTAACCTAACATATATTTTAATATTTAGTATTTTTTGCCGTTTTCTTTTCTATTTATTAGAATATATATAATATATTTTAGGCATGTGGTAACTTATTAAAAAAAAATTTATTTTTGCTAGTTGATATATATATATATATATATATTTACCTCCGTGTCAACTTACGCGCACCTCGAGGTGTCCCGCTTATGTGCATGCGCTAACATACATGTGAACACTTTTTTAAATAAAGTTTAGACTATCTCTTATATTTTTTTATTGGTTTATATTTATTTTAAGTGCATTATATTAAATTTTCTTGTTGATTTTAATTTTCTAAATTTAAATTTTTTGTTTTGAATTTGTATTTGTTTTGTAAATTATTTTTTGTTGAATTTTGTGTCATTTCCAATTATAACATGCTTTTTAATTACTTTTTTAATATCTTGTTTTACATATATTTTCTTTTAAAAAATATTTGGTTTGTAATTAAATGTAAATTCTTTTTTTAAAAAAAAAATTTTTGAATTGAAATTCTAATGGCATGTTTTGTATACTTGTTTATTTTATATAAATAATGAATTTGTGATTTATTTTTCATTATGTTTTTTTTTATTTTATCCTTATTTGTTAATTGTATGTAAGTTTTGTGCTATAAAACTATTTTTCCTATAATAGCAATTAATTAAGTTGATGATGATGAATATTTTATTTGTTTTATTGTTTTTTAATTTATTTTAAATTTTATTGTTGATGAAATTTAATATAGGATTTTTTTTACTTGTTATATTTAAATTCTCTATTAATTATTTAATTTTAGATTTTTAGATTTTTTTTAATTTATTACAACTTTAGTACCAAATCTAGATGTAATAACCGTAAAATTCTCATAATAATTCAAGTCTCTTTTAAATAAATTTTCGTTAAAGATTGAAATTTTTGTTTTAATTATTAGGGGAGGCGCTTGCAAATATGTATTAATTGGCGCAACGTTATTTTATTATTTGATTTATAGTTATTAATTCTACTAATATAACTAGGATTTTAGTGGCCATTATTTTCCAAATAAATATTTAGGTGTGTATTAGGAGATATATAAGTGGGTTAGTATGAATGAGCCCAATTTGTGCTAGAGGCCCATTAAGAGCCCAATTGAGTAAATAATATATAAGTTAAGTAAATGACCAAAACTCTAGTCTCATCTTTCTCATTTTATTCTCTACCGAGACATAAACACAAACCCAAACCACTAAAACTTGCAAATCTCACACACCTTGAGGTTTGATCTTGATCATGCATGCATTTGGATAATCGGAAAGAGGAGTTAGAGCTCTACGATTTGAGATATATATATAAGGGGTTTCGACAATTGAAATTTTAATCAAGTTCTAAAAGTTTGATTTTCAAAAAGGGTATGAGTTTTATATGCCTACCCACCTTTAATTTATGTTTTTACATAATTGGTTGTGTTAAATTTTATGAGTATGCTTGTAAAACAATTAGGGTTTGTAATATCAATTTAGGGGTTTTTGTAACTTTGTTTATTATGATGAATTTATATTATTAGCTAGTGAATCTGGGGTTTATGTGGACTGAATTGTGTGGTTCGGGGGAAGATTGGTGTTGCATGACGAAGGAGGCCGGCGGTGGTGTTCGGGGTGGGCAGTGGAGGAGTTCGAAGGGGGAGAGGAAGACGAGAGCAGGGGGAGAGAAGAGAGGGAGATTCGAGGGAGAGATAAGGGGACGGAGAGATTGAGAGATAGCGAGGGAGAGAGGGAGAGAGAGTTGATCGGAGATGAGGCGGAGAGAGAGAGAGAGTTTGCGAGGGAGAGAGAGAGAGACGAGGGCGGAGGGAGAGATTTAGAGGGGATGGAGAGAGACGGCGGCGAGAGAAAGAGAGAGAAGAGATAACGACGGTGAGAGATGGGGAGAGGAGGAGAGGTCGAGAGGTTGAGAGAGAGTGAGATCGAGAGAGAGTGGAGAAGAGAGATTGGCGGAGAGAGAGAGAGGTGCGAGCGGAGAGAGATTAACGAGAGAGTGAGAGAGAGAGTGAGAGGAGGTAGTGGTGGTGATGACCGGCGGCGGCGCCGCCGCGGCGTCCGGCCGGTGGCCGCCCAGTGGTGGTGTGAGTTGATGGTGATACATACATGGGATGTATGTATAAATTGGGATTAGTTATTACTTAATAAAATGATTAAAATTGTGTATTAATTGGTTAAATTGGAGTTTAATTGTAAAATAGGATTACATTAAAATTCAGTTTGGTTTTAAAAGGAAACTTTAATTTATGTAAGATGGAGATTCTTTAATTAGAGTAATAAAATTGGGTTTTATAAAAGAAATAAAATAAGGTTATTACGTTGGATTTAAAATGAAAGGAAAACGACTTGAATTATTTAGATGGGTAATAAAAGTGGATTGTCTTCAAGAATAAATAGGAATAATATTAGTAGCTCTCTAGAATGGACTTTATCACAAAAGAGAAAGGATTTTAGATAAAATCTTAGAGATCTGATACGAGCCAAAAATTCATTTAGAGATGCGAGTTAGATAACTAAATTGATTTAGAAAGTGCGAGTTAAACAGTTTATTTAAATTAGAGAATTTCGCTAGTAAATGAGGATTTTAGATAATTAATGGTGATTTTATACAAAACATTTTTATTTAATTATGCAAGATATGTTGTTAAATAATTAAATCGGTATCATATACTTAGGAATAATTAGAGACTTCCAAATAAAAGAATTATAAAGCGAGACTTTTACGTGTAAACTTTATTTGAGTTGCTTGATATATAAAATCTGAGATATTAAGATTAATAGGAAATGCAAATAGAGCCTCCATTTAATTTATTAAATTGAGAATTTGGTGTCAGTGAGATTTTAAAGTTATGAGAAAATCTTAAATTTTATTTGTTCGAGAATTATTTATCAAGAGCATGATTTCTGAATTATGTTACATTACGTGATTAATTTCTTACCCGAGTACTAAAATAGTTTTGATAATTAATTATAGAAATTCTTTCTGAGACTTGAGAATCTTGCTCGCGGGTAACGCTTTTATTTATTCGGTTCATTTAACGTCGAGACAGAGGCAAGTTCATTCCTACCCTAACTCTCGGAAATTGTGTATTTCTGTTCGTATTATTTAAATTCTTAATTATTTTCGAACTATTAATTATGAGATTTATTTACTGCTTTTTATGATGCAATATTTCCTTTTGAGCATTATTTCTCGCAAAATATTACGATACTGTTAATTTAGTTTACTTGCGAAATACATTCCCTATAAGCGTAGAAGCAATTTCATTGCTATCGGGTCGGTCTCTTTGATTCGAGACGACTATTTATTTCGATTCAGTGGAACTATTCTCATTCGTTCGAGATAGTTAAATTCATTCTTTTCAGTCGGATTTATTGTACAAATTCGACAACGTTTATTGACTATCTTTTAATTGGTTCATCGTTCGAATCAATCAATAGGGATTATGATATATAAAATCTGTTAGAGTTTTACTCTTGTATCGAATGAAAAATATTCTATTTAACGTTCATCAATTTGGAGTATTACAATTATTCGAGTAGTACTACTTGTTCAGTACGACTCATTTTATTTCATTTTGAGACTATCCTCATTGTTTCGAGATAGTTGCCTTTCTTGTCAAAGGTTGGCACATTGTTCGTGTCAACCAATTAAAGTATGTTTATTGAGAGTTTACATCAGTCCATTGTTCGGATTGGTGATACATCGAGTAAAACTGGCAGTCCGCCAGATCAGTTAAATATCTTCCTGTGAAGTTTATCTACAAATGTCAGTTCATTAAATATTCGGGAATTCTGTATTCTACTGGTCAATTTTGGGAAAGAGGCCCATTTTAGAGAAAGAGAGACTTGTGTACCTTTATATGAACACAAGAATATTTAGGCACTATGATGCCAGGGTTGATACAATCACCCACTATGATGCTAGCATTCATACTATATATTATATTCGTTGATATCGTATTGTAGCCGTGATCGGGCGAAGTGCGGTGTCATTGGAGGACGGTATTCCCGGTCGGATAGTTGATCGCCCCGCCGAGATACCGAAAGGATGGAAGACCAGTTATTCTTTTATCATGAGTCATCAGAGTTTCACAAAAAGAGTCATTTCGAGTATTTCTATTTTCGAGACGAGTCTTGAGTCAAAGTTTTCAGAGTTTGTTATCTCATCAGTTTTATTCAAATTCGAGTATTTTCTTTCGGTATATATTACTATATTTATGTACCGATCCAGGAGAGAATTTGCTGAGCACCATAGTTGCTCACTCTTGCTTTACAACATTTGTTCAGCTGTCAAGAAGGAAAGATGTGAGACGTCCAGCCAGGGATCTAGAGGCAAGGGAAAAGCTCCAGGATATGCTGACAAGGACTAGAATGGCCAGCTGGAACCTTTTATCTGTTCTACCTTTATAGACTTTCGCAAGATATTTTCGGTGATGTAATAAGCGTATTGTAATAAAGTGTGAATCCGATCTTGGATCTGTGGAGTGGGGCTGTTCCGCTCCGTTGTAATAAAGATTTTATTATTATCGAGCTAACGTGTGTTGCAGGATGCTGAGACCTGATGTGGCGACCTGGGTCCCCGGACAGGGCGGATTTTGGGGGCGTCACAGCGTTGGTATCAGAGCGTTAGTTATATTTTAGGAATCGTACGAGCGAGCCTAGAATTATAACGCGACGTCAGAGTTTAGAGATATATTGCGATGTTGAGATTTTAGCACTAAGTGCCCTTCACCTGTATATAAGTATATCTATGTAAGTATCTAATTGATTAGAACCTGTTGTGACCGAAGTTCCTTGTACTTTTGTAGATGACTACTTCAGGACTTGATGATTTCCGCTCAGCTAGAGACAGATCTCCTACACCTTACCCTCAGGGACCCCTAGATCCCAGCTGAGGTTCAGACAGTGACCCGTCTGAGGAGATGGTACCGATGGACAGCGACTCGGAGGACTCTTCTATCCGGATTCTTACACCTTCTCCACCTCATGTGATAGATTTGGTAGATTCTCCTGTGCCAGTGATTGACTTAGAGGCACCTACTCCAGAGATTGAGCAGCCAGCTCAGATTCCAGATTCTACCATGACTGCAGAGACTACTATGCTGTTTACTCCTGAGATGTTCCGATTTGAGACACCCGAGCTTATTACTTCTGAGCCGATTGATGAGGGCCAGCTTTCTCCTGTCCGTACTGAGGTTATACCTAGCTTATCTGCTCCAGTGTCTAGAGTGGATACCCTACCAGAGTATCAGCTTTTGCTGATTTGTTTGCTACTCCAGTTCCAGTGTATGCTTCGACTCCGACAGTCCCTACTATACCTGACTACATGTTTCCACCTGTCAGTGTTACTCCTGCATGTGATACTGCACCATCTGCACCTACCATACCTGCACCTGTTTCTGCTCAGCCTCCAGTGGCTGCTACTACTGCTGCTTTGCCACCTGCTCCCTCTGAGCATCCTGTTGTGGCCGGAGAGACGGTTCCATGGCATATCCATCATACCCTGTTCCAGCAGTACCGTTGGTTGTGGTCTCGTTATGAGGAGATCTTTGCTACTAGGGATGGTATTCTTCGACTCTTGTCTGTTCCAGATCCCCTTGTCGTGCATCATGGAGGTAGTCTGTTGGTGAGAGACATACCTATGGAGATTGTGCATCAGATAGCCCTGACTGTGTTCACCGGGCTTCAGACTGACTTAGCTGCTTTGCCATCATCTAGTACCAGACAGATTGATCGTACCAGAGTTTCTACCTTGATCTCAGACATCATTGCAGACTGCAGAGTTCCATAGGAGGGTGGGCGAGATGTTTGCCCGTGATGGTTCGACCTGACTTGCTGCTGCAGTTGACTTAGCATAGTCTTTTTGGTTTCAGGGGATGTCATATATCTACGCTTGCGCATTCCCATCTTTTGGTTAGCATGTATATTATAGCTAGTGGTGACCCGCTTTTTGTATGGCGTCATGATAGATCTTTCTGTATAGGGTGCTATATTATGTTGATCGATGTATCCGATGTAGTTGACTCTATACCCTGCTTGTTGGGTAGTTATCTTATTATCTTACCGTACTAGCATGACAGTAGATGTTCCACGATGTATTTATATTCTGATGATGGGTCTGTACTATTATGCCATATGTATTCGGTATTATGACGTGGACTATACCAGTATGGTACCTTGTGATATATATATATTATGATCTGCTAGTAGTACCGCTGCTTTACTTTATCTGTTATAGGACTGTGTTAAACTAGAAGAGCATGCTAGATTATTTCCCTGCTACTCCTGTTATAGTAAATTTCTTTTTAGATACTGCGACTTAAAATGAGTTTTCAAAAAAAAAAAAAGAGTTTTCGAAAACCAATGATTAAGGCGACGATTGAGTTTTAGAACTTAAATATTTTTATAAGAAGTACCAGTAAAACCTGAATTGGTTTCTTTTCACGAGCACCCTGAATTTTTTTTATAATGAGGAAAAAGAGTAACTGTTTTATAAAGAGACAAGAGAAAAACCATGATTTTGAGTATGGTTTATTTTTGAGAAACCAGAGGTTTTGACCAAGTAAATAATTTTGAATAATTGTGCCAGCAATGGTGTCATATAATTGCATACCTGTGATATAACATACCCTATTGTTTTCGCTCTTATAGAAAAAGATGCCACCTAAAAGAGGAAGACCCCCAAGAAATCCTCGTCCTCAACCTGAAGAGAATCCAGAGAATGAGGTTCCACCTCGGAACCCAGTTCCTAACCCAGTTCCAAACCCGGAACCGGAACCCGTTCAAAATCCAAACCAAAATAATAACCCGATGAACCTGTTGTTGAACTTTCTTCTTCAGCATGCCCAGAACCCTCAGCCTCAGCAGAACCCTAACCCAGTGGGAGGAAATCCACCTCCAGCTCAGCTGACTCATGCCACAGTGACTTTCAAATCATTCAAATCTCTGAACCCACCTGAGTTTAAAGGTACCACTAACCCCGTGGAGGCCAGAATTTGGTTACGAGAGATAGAAAAGACCTTTGAGATTGTGGGAGTGGAAGAGAATAAGAAGACAGTGTTTGCAGCGTACATGTTAAAAGGTGAAGCCAACTACTGGTGGGAAGCAAAAAGAACTTTGGAGGGTAATGCGGTCATTCCATGGACCAGATTCACGACGTTGTTTTTAGAGAGGTACTTTCCTAAGTATCTAGAGAATCAGATGGAAATTAAGTTTTTGGAGCTCAAGCAGGGGGCGATGACTGTTGCGGACTACGAAGCCAAGTTTACAGAACTTTCAAGGTTTGTACCCTATCATGTGGACACTAAGGAGAAGAGAACCAAGCGTTTTCAGCAAGGGCTGAAGCCCTGGATTCAGAATCGAGTTGCCGTATTTGAGATCACCAATTATGCAACCCTAGTTCAGAAAGCGGCTATAGTGGAAAGTGGAAGTGAGTTGTACCCGAAAGATCGGGACGGTAAGAAGAGAAAGTTTCAGAGTGGTGGAGGCAGTTTTGTGAAGAGATCTTATAGTCGTAGTGACAAGAGGCCGTTTGTGAAGAGAGAGGATAGAAGCTCAGATGCTAGGAGAATTGGGAACCATGACACCAGAGGAAGCAATCAGAGGACCAAACCTCAGCAGTCAGTGAATATGATGCAAGGAAGACCACCGTTTCCAGAGTGCAAGACATGTGGGAGGAAACACTCTGGACCCTGCCAACAAGCTACTGTGAATTGCTACAACTGTGGACAGAAGGGTCATTATGCTTCTAGTTGCAAGGATAAATCTGTCACCTGCTTCAATTGTGGAAAGAAAGGTCACGTGTCCCGAGATTGCCGACAGACTGCTAAGGAAAATCCAGTGCTTAGACTCACAGCACCTCCCAGTAACAAGCCGACCGCAAGAACTTTCAACATGACCGTGAAGGATGCTATTGATGACAGCGATGTGATTGCAGGTACGCTTCTAGTAAATTCTGAAGATGCATGTGTTCTATTTGATTCTGGCGCTACCAGATCTTTTATTTCTGAGAACTTCATGAATAAGCTTGATCTTGAGTCTGTACCCTTGGAGGGAATTCTGAGTATAGAAGTAGCGAATCAGGAAGTCATTCCAGTGAACCGTTTGTGCCCGAACTGTTTTATAGAAATTCAAGGTCAACGTTTTGACGCCGACCTCATTCCTTTTAAGTTGGGGGAATTCGACGTAATCTTAGGGATGGATTGGTTAGCACGTTACGATGCCCAAATCGATTGTCGTCGGAAGAAGGTTAGCTTAAGTGGACCTAACGGTATGAGAATTCCGTTTCGCGGACGTAAACCGGCTAAAGATTTTCTGTCAATAATTCAAGCTAAGAGATTACTTCGGCAAGGATGTCAAGCCTATCTGGCTCATGTGATAGACACGAAGAAGCAAGCTCCTACCATTGAGGAGATTCCTGTAGTCAATCAGTTTAAAGATGTTTTCCCCGATGACTTGCCCGGAATGCCACCAAACCGAGAGATAGAATTCACGATTGATCTAGCACCAGGAACCGCACCAATCTCCAAAGCACCTTACAGAATGGCACCAGTGGAAATGAAGGAGTTGGCAACACAACTGCAAGAGTTACTTGAAAAAGGTGTAATCAGACCTAGTGTATCCCCGTGGGGAGCTCCAGTTTTGTTCGTAAAGAAGAAGGACGGATCTATGCGGCTGTGTATTGACTATCGCGAACTGAACAAGATGACTATCAAGAATAGGTACCCTCTGCCTAGAATCGACGACCTGTTTGATCAGCTTAAGGGAGCTATGCACTTTTCGAAGATTGATTTGAGATCCGGCTATCATCAATTGAAGATCAAGCCTGAGGATATTCCTAAGACTGCTTTTAGGACCCGATATGGACATTACGAGTTCCTAGTTATGTCTTTCGGATTGACGAATGCTCCAGCTGCTTTCATGGATCTAATGAATCGTGTGTTCAAGAAATACTTGGATAAGTTCGTGATCGTATTTATTGACGACATTCTTATATACTCGAAGTCACCTGAAGATCATGCAGAACATCTCCGTCTAGTTTTGGAAGCACTGAGGAAGGAAAAGTTGTATGCTAAATTTTCGAAATGCGAATTCTGGCTGAAAGAAGTTCAATTTTTGGGTCATATTGTGAGTGGTGAAGGAATCTCTGTAGACCCTGCTAAGATAGAAGCCGTAGCAGACTGGGAGAGACCTAAGACTCCAACGGAGGTTAGAAGTTTCCTTGGACTGGCTGGTTATTATCGTAGATTCGTGAAAGATTTCTCAAAGATTGCTACGCCACTGACTCGCCTTACCAGGAAAAGTGAAAAGTTCGAATGGACGTCCAAATGTGAAGAAAGCTTTCAAGAATTGAAGAAGAGACTGACAACTGCCCCAGTTTTGACCCTACCCGATGAAAGAGGCGATTTCGTAATTTTCAGCGACGCTTCACACAAAGGTTTAGGATGTGTATTGATGCAGCACGGGAAAGTAATAGCTTACGCTTCTCGTCAATTGAAGGAATATGAATCACGATACCCTACTCACGACTTGGAACTTGCTGCCATTGTTTTTGCACTCAAGATTTGGAGACACTATTTGTATGGAGAAAAATGTGAGATCTTCACAGACCACAAGAGCTTAAAGTACATATTCACCCAGAAGGAATTAAACATGAGACAGAGAAGATGGTTGGAATTGATCAAAGACTATGACTGCTCGATAAACTACCACCCAGGAAAAGCTAATGTTGTAGCTGATGCTTTAAGTAGAAAGGAAAGACTCAACTTGTTGATGACCTCAGAAGAGTTAGTCAGAGAATTTGAGAAGATGGAGTTAGAAGTCAAGGACCCAGTCCAAAACAATGAAAGAGTTTATACCATTCATTTTCAACCAGAACTGTTAGAGAAGATTCGCCGCTGTCAGGAGCAAGTAATGGAAGAAAGTAGATCAGAGTTGACCGGAGAAGAATTCTTGAGCCCTAGGGACGATAAGGGAATTAAACGATTTGCTTCGAGAATTTGGGTTCCTAATGTTACAGAATTGAAAGAAGAGATCATGAGTGAAGCGCATAACTCGAGATATTCCATTCACCCAGGAAGCACAAAAATGTATCAAGACATCAAGCAGAATTATTGGTGGCCTAACATGAAGAGGGAGATTGCAGAATGGGTAAGCAAGTGTTTGACCTGTCAAAGAGTGAAAGCAGAACATCAACGACCCAGTGGATTACTCCAATCATTAGAGATTCCAGAATGGAAGTGGGAGCACATCACCATGGACTTTGTAGTAGGTTTACCCCGAACCAGAGCGAATCACGATGCTATTTGGGTTATAGTTGATAGACTTACGAAGTCCGCGCATTTTCTGCCGATTAGTGAAAGGTACTCAGTGGAGAGACTGGTAGGTCTGTATTTGAAGGAAGTGGTAGTCCGTCATGGAGTGCCCGTGTCAATCATGTCAGACAGAGATGCCCGTTTTACTTCTAGATTTTGGAAGAGTTTTCAAGAATGCCTTGGCACCAAGTTAAATCTGAGTACTGCATATCATCCGCAGACATACGGACAGAGCGAAAGGACAACTCAGACGATAGAGGATATGCTGCGAGCTTGCACCTTAGATTTCAAGGGAAGTTGGGATGATCATCTGCCACTGGTAGAGTTTGCTTACAATAATAGCTATCACTCCAGTACCGGTATGGCCCCGTATGAAGCTTTATATGGAAGGAAGTGCAGATCCCCGCTTTGTTGGGATGAAGTCGGTGAAGGAAGATTACTAGGGCCAGATATGGTCCATCAGACAAAGCAATCTATAGAAACGATTCGGAAAAGATTAGTTGCTGCTCAGAACCGTCAGAGAAAATATGCAGATCTGAAGAGAAAGGATAAATCATTTGAGATAGGAGATAAAGTGTTATTGAAGATTTCCCCATGGAAAGGGGTGATGAGATTCGGAAAGAAAGGGAAACTGAGTCCCAGGTATATCGGACCATTTGAGATTCTTAAGAAGGTTGGAGCCGTGTCATATCAATTGGCCTTACCGCCAGATCTTCAACACGTACATGATGTATTCCACGTATCAATATTGAGAGCTTATCATCCGGATCACCGACACGTGTTAGAGTACGAACCTATCGATGTCAAAGCCGACCTGACCTACGTAGAGCAACCAGTGAAGGTTGTGGATTTCAAGGTGCATGAGTTGCGGAATAAGAAAATAAATTTAGTAAAAGTAATTTGGAGAAATCGACAAATTGAGGAAGCCACTTGGGAACTTGAGAGTGAAATGCGTAGTAAATACCCTGAGTTGTTTAGCCAATAGAGATGATCCCGAGAACGGAATCCTTTTAAGGAGGGGAGACTGTAATAACCGTAAAATTCTCATAATAATTCAAGTCTACTTTAAATAAATTTTCGTATAAGATTGAAATTTTTGTTTTAATTATTAGGGGAGGCGCTTGCAAATATGTATTAATTGGCGCAACGTTATTTTATTATTTGATTTATAGTTATTAATTCTACTAATATAACTAGGATTTTAGTGGCCATTATTTTCCAAATAAATATTTAGGTGTGTATTAGGAGATATATAAGTGGGTTAGTATGAATGAGCCTAATTTGTGCTAGAGGCCCATTAAGAGCCCAATTGAGTAAATAATATATAAGTTAAGTAAATGACCAAAACTCTAGTCTCATCTTTCTCATTTTATTCTCTACCGAGACATAAACACAAACCCAAACCTCATTTTCTCTCCAAACCACTAAAACTTGCAATCTCACACACCTTGAGGTTTGATCTTGATCATGCATGCATTTGGATAATCGGAAAGAGGAGTTAGAGCTCTACGATTTGAGATATATATATATAAGGGGTTTCGACAATTGAAATTTTAATCAAGTTCTAAAAGTTTGATTTTCAAAAAGGGTATGAGTTTTATATGCCTACCCACCTTTAATTTATGTTTTTACATAATTGGTTGTGTTAAATTTTATGAGTATGCTTGTAAAACAATTAGGGTTTGTAATATCAATTTAGGGGTTTTTGTAACTTTGTTTATTATGATGAATTTATATTATTAGCTAGTGAATCTGGGGTTTATGTGGACTGAATTGTGTGGTTCGGGGGAAGATTGGTGTTGCATGACGGAGGAGGCCGGCGGTGGTGTTCGGGGTGGGCAGTGGAGGAGTTCGAAGGGGGAGAGGAAGACGAGAGCAGGGGGAGAGAAGAGAGGGAGATTCGAGGGAGAGATAAGGGGACGGAGAGATTGAGAGATAGCGAGGGAGAGAGGGAGAGAGAGTTGATCGGAGATGAGGCGGAGAGAGAGAGAGAGAGAGTTCGCGAGGGAGAGAGAGAGAGACGAGGGCGGAGGGAGAGATTTAGAGGGAAGGGAGAGAGACGGCGGCGAGAGAAAGAGAGAGAAGAGATAACGACGGTGAGAGACGGGGAGAGGAGGAGAGGTCGAGAGGTTGAGAGAGAGTGAGATCGAGAGAGAGTGGAGAAGAGAGATTGGCGGAGAGAGAGAGGTACGAGCGGAGAGAGATTAACGAGAGTGAGAGAGAGAGAGAGAGAGAGAGAGAGAGAGAGGAGGCAGTGGTGGTGATGACCGGCGGCGCCGCCGCCGCGGCGTCCGGCCGATGGCCGCCCAATGGTGGTGTGAGTTGATGGTGATACATACATGGGATGTATGTATAAATTGGGATTAGTTATTACTTAATAAAATGATTAAAATTGTGTATTAATTGGTTAAATTGGAGTTTAATTGTAAAATAGGATTACATTAAAATTCAGTTTGGTTTTAAAAGGAAACTTTAATTTATGTAAGATGGAGATTCTTTAATTAGAGTAATAAAATTGGGTTTTATAAAAGAAATAAAATAAGGTTATTACGTTGGATTTAAAATGAAAGGAAAACGACTTGAATTATTTAGATGGGTAATAAAAGTGGATTGTCTTCAAGAATAAATAGGAATAATATTAGTAGCTCTCTAGAATGGACTTTATCACAAAAGAGAAAGGATTTTAGATAAAATCTTAGAGATCTGATACGAGCCAAAAATTCATTTAGAGATGCGAGTTAGATAACTAAATTGATTTAGAAAGTGCGAGTTAAACAGTTTATTTAAATTAGAGAATTTCGCTAGTAAATGAGGATTTTAGATAATTAATGGTGATTTTATACAAAACCTTTTTATTTAATTATGCAAGATATGTTGTTAAATAATTAAATCGGTATCATATACTTAGGAATAATTAGAGACTTCCAAATAAAAGAATTATAGAGCGAGACTTTTACGTGTAAACTTTATTTGAGTTGCTTGATATATAAAATCTGAGATATTAAGATTAATAGGAAAAGCGAATAGAGCCTCCATTTAATTTATTAAATTGAGAATTTGGTGTCAGTGAGATTTTAAAGTTATGAGAAAATCTTAAATTTTATTTGTTCGAGAATTATTTATCAAGAGCATGATTTCTGAATTATGTTACATTACGTGATTAATTTCTTACCCGAGTACTAATATAGTTTTGATAATTAATTATAGAAATTCTTTCTGAGACTTGAGAATCTTGCTCGCGGGTAACGCTTTTATTTATTCGGTTCATTTAACGTCGAGACAGAGGAGGCAAGTTCATTCCTACCCTAACTCTCGGAAATTGTGTATTTCTGTTCGTATTATTTAAATTCTTAATTATTTTCGAACTATTAATTATGAGATTTATTTACTGCTTTTTATGATGCAATATTTCCTTTTGAGCATTATTTATCGCAAAATATTACGATACTGTTAATTTAGTTTACTTGCGAAATACATTCCCTATAAGCGTAGAAGCAATTTCATTGCTATCGGGTCGGTCTCTTTGATTCGAGATGACTATTTATTTCGATTCAGTGGAACTATTCTCATTCGTTCGAGATAGTTAAATTCATTCTTTTCAGTCGGATTTATTGTACAAATTCGACAACGTTTATTGACTATCTTTTAATTGGTTCATCGTTCGAATCAATCAATAGGGATTATGATATATAAAATCTGTTAGAGTTTTACTCTTGTATCGAATGAAAAATATTCTATTTAACGTTCATCAATTTGGAGTATTACAATTATTCGAGTAGTACTACTTGTTCAGTACGACTCATTTTATTTCATTTTGAGACTATCCTCATTGTTTCGAGATAGTTGCCTTTCTTGTCAAAGGTTGGCACATTGTTCGTGTCAACCAATTAAAGTATGTTTATTGAGAGTTTACATCAGTCCATTGTTCGGATTGGTGATACATCGAGTAAAACTGGCAGTCCGCCAGATCAGTTAAATATCTTCCTGTGAAGTTTATCTACAAATGTCAGTTCAATAATATTCGGGAATTCTGTATTCTACTGGTCAATTTTGGGAAAGAGGCCCATTTTAGAGAAAGAGAGACTTGTGTACCTTTATATGGACACAAGAATATTTAGGCACTATGATGCCAGGGTTGATACAATCACCCACTATGATGCTAGCATTCATACTATATATTACATTCGTTGATATCGTATTGTAGCCGTGATCGGGCGAAGTGCGGTGTCATTGGAGGACGGTATTCCCGGTCGGATAGTTGATCGCCCCGCCGAGATACCGAAAGGATGGAAGACCAGTTATTCTTTTATCATGAGTCATCAGAGTTTCACAAAAAGAGTCATTTCGAGTATTTCTATTTTCGAGACGAGTCTTGAGTCAAAGTTTTCAGAGTTTGTTATCTTATCTGTTTTATTCAAATTCGAGTATTTTCTTTCGGTATATATTACTATATTTATGTACCGAGCCAGGAGAGAATTTGCTGAGCACCATAGTTGCTCACTCTTGCTTTACAACATTTGTTCAGCTGTCAAGAAGGAAAGATGTGAGACGTCCAGCCAGGGATCTAGAGGCAGGGGAAAAGCTCCAGGATATGCTGACAAGGACTAGAATGGCCAGCTGGAACCTTTTATCTGTTCTACCTTTATAGACTTTCGCAAGATATTTTCGGTGATGTAATAAGCGTATTGTAATAAAGTGTGAATCCGATCTTGGATCTGTGGAGTGGGGCTGTTCCGCTCCGTTGTAATAAAGATTTTATTATTATCGAGCTAACGTGTGTTGCAGGATGCTGAGACCTGATGTGGCGACCCGGGTCCCCGGACAGGGCGGATTTTGGGGGCGTCACACTAGAATCTTTGCAAATAATAAAATGTTAATTTATTGATTTCTGTTTATTTTGTGTTGAATTTTTTTAGTATAAATTTTAAAAACATGTTGTAGAATCTAAAATTAAAATTTTTATGACTTTTTTAAAAAATTAGGTTATCTTGATTTTTTTGGGTAAGGTTTTTGTTAAATTATATTTTAATCTTTAGTCTAAAGTATTTTTGTATGAAATTTGATTAACAATAATTTTCTAAACTATAAGTTATCTTGATTTTTTTTGGGTAAGGTTTTTGTTAAATTATATTTTAAACTTTAGTCTAAATTATTTTTGTATTAAATTTAATTAACAATAATTTTCTCAACTATATTTTTTTCTGTTTTATCATTTGTTATTTATTTAATGCACTCTTTTTTTGATCTTGTTTGTCAAATTTTTGTTTGTTTGTTTTAGCTTTTTTGGAGCATAGTTTTAACTTTTAAACCAATACTCTGGCCCAACTTCTAATTTATTCTCTAGCCCATTTCTTCTTTTTATTGAAGTTACTTTTTAACCCCTGACGATCAGACCACCTGATCCTTCTTACGCCAATTATATATAGGATATAATTAGCGTGAAACTCCGTGCGAGACACGACACGGACATTATACTAATTTTTCATTTTAAAATTTTAATATATTTAGATAATGTAATCAAAAATACGATAAATGATTAAATTTCGATTTTATCTCTGATTCTTATAGTTACTTTATAATATTGTATACAAAATTCATGAATCAAATAATTAATAATTTGATAAAATTTCACAAAAATTTGGATAAATATACATACGATTGTAATTACTTGATTATTATTATTATTATTTTTTTGCTAAATAATACCTGATTATTTTTAATTGTTAAAATATTAATTAGTTTTTAAAATAGTATGAAATTAACTTTATCAAAGTAAACATATATAAATATATATATAGGGGTTGATTCAAATGAGAACCATTATCTAAAAGAGAACCGGAGAACCATAGGAAGCTGGTCCCTGACAATCGATTGTCAGGGACCGTTTATTTAACAATCAGTTTCTAAACCGTTGGATCAACGATCCAACGACCCCCTGGATTACAAAAAAATTTAAGTTCCGCGGAAAATTTCCGCGGATCGGTCCGCGGAAATTTTCCGCGGAATGTAATTTTTTTTTTTTAATCTCAGCCGTTGGATCGTTGATCCAACGGCTGAGAAACTGATTGTTAAATAACCGGTCCCTGACAAACGATTGTCATGGACCGGGACCCATATTTATATGGTCACTAGCCACAATTCGATATTTAAAAATATCCAACCAACCCATCTTATACCATTAAAATGTCCAATCAACGGTCAGGAGAGAACGTCACTTACGCTATATAATATAGCGTATATAGACCGTATACGCTATATTATATAGCGTATCATTAATTCCCATTTTATCCTTAAATGGTCCGCTCTATTATATGTCTTAGCCGAGAACTACACCAATTTTAGTTCAAACAACCCTTCATGTTTTGAAATATCATTTTGTGAGTGTTCTTGAGTTTATACCCAATCTTAAATCATTTGGAGATATATTTTATACCATCACAAACTTAATCTACGCCAATCTATACCTATTTCTAATCTACCAATCTTAATTTATTTGTGAAATTTCACCCAAATTTTTTCAATTTTGAAGATTTTGAAGATTGAGCTTGCAGTACCAATCCCAAATTAAGATTTTTGAAGATTGAGCTTAGAATTTAAGATTAGCTCTCTATTTAATCCATGGCTTCTTTCATTTTTTCAAAGTTAAAATCTCCTAATAAGACACCTAGTAAGATTGAGGTTGAGATAAAAAATGAAGATGTTAACGAAAGTCCACACACACCTAAAATAATAGATCTTGATGATGATGATAATGAAGATGTTAAGAATGATGATGGTGATGTTGTCTATGATGTTGATGATGGTGATGATGTTGATGATAATGATGATGGTGAAGATGTTAAGAGTGGTGTTTCTTTGGATGATTTGAATGATGTTTGCCCATGTGTTGGTCAATTATTTGATAGTTTAGATGAAGCGGAGAGGTTTTATAGAGATTATGGTAGGCGTATTAATTTTGAAGTAATAATTAGAACTACACATAAACGTTCGAAAAATAACAAGATTTGTTCGCGTTTGTATATATGTCGAAATGGTGGGAGATTAGCCTCAAAATCTTTGGATGATGAAGATGAAGTTCCGAAAAAAAAAAGAGAAATAGAGATTCTCTTGGTAGAACAAAATGTAAGAGGCGAATGTATGTTGTTAATAGAGAGAAATCAAATAAGTGGGAGGTGTTAGTGTATGTGCCCTAGAGGCAATACATTGTTTCTTTTAATAAACCCTTATGTCATTTGATTATTCATTAAACGTATTTATTATGACTTTAATTACTGCGATATATTTGTTAGCATAATAAATGTCCTTAAAATCTTGATACACATTGTATAGTTTAAGTACATGACTTGAACTTGAGATTATATAATATATCATATTCTTAAAGGTCCCTAGTCGAGTATTATTATTACAGGGCAATAATAATACGTAAATAGACTAGTATGTTGTTTGACAGATAACCACATCTCATTGGTTATAAGTATGGAGATACTAAAGTCAAAAACATAGGTACATGTAGGGGTACATGGTACTGGACAGACCCACAGTGAGATTCTTCATGTTTAATAAAGTCAGAAGAAAGACTCATAGTGATAATGGTGTAATGGTCCTTTGACTTGAGATCATTATATTTCTATACGAGGATTAATATACTTTGACTACATTAAAAGTTACCTTTGAGCGGGTGATGATAAAAGTGGACATCGGGTATATCATGAGTCGTATGAGAAATATGAATGATAGATAAAGGATTTAACCCTCCTAGAATTAGGAGAGATATTATTGGCCTCTTGATTGAGTGAGACTATAAAATGCATGGTCGTGCTCAAATAATGATTTGTTTTAATAGTCTACTCATGGATCAAGTAAACCCGGATTAAATGTTGAAGAGGATGACTAAACACATGCCTCGAGTTTAATCTATAATATTTGGTTAAAGGGATTATATTACACAGAAACATTAATCACAAAAAGTTTAAATTGGATCACCGATTATTATTATTACTTGGGTAGCAATGATGTATTACTAGATACCGCTCATTGTTTATAATTTTATTAGATATTAAAATTATTGCCAACGTAATAATAACCTATAGGGTCACACACTTAGAATGTCTTAAAAGGAGTTTTAGTTTAAATTAAGAATTTAAATTAAATCATTATTAAATTGAGAATTGGCTATTTAATTAATTGGACTGGTCCTAATTAATTATATAAGCAAATTCGAATTTAATAAAGTAAGAACAAAATTGGATTTAAGGAAGTCCAATAATAAAATCAGAATAGAAATAGAATTGGGTTTAAGGAAGCCCAATTCGGTTTTTTGATTTTAGCCCATTATCTCTCTCATATAAATACATAATGATGTATTACTTTAGGGTTAAGAGTTATTAAAATCGTTTTTGACAAAACCCTAGCAGCTCCATCTTCGAGAGGCTAGAGAGAGAGAGGTTGTTCTTCGCGGGCTAGTACCTGGCTCCTCGGATCGTTGGACGGTCGGACGTTCGTGTGGATTACCTTAGAGACACGGATCTTGACGCAAGGATTGTGTGTGGTGATTACAAGCAAGGATCTCCGTTGTGTTCGTGAAACAAGATCTTATAAAGGTATGATTCGATTTCACCATTATCTGCCCGGAATTATACATGGATCCTGGTTTGGGTTTCGAAAATTTTGTTTTATTTACGTTTATCCGCTGCGTTTTATGCCTCGGAACCCAACAATGGTATCAGAGCTACGTGTATAAGGGGTTGATTTGGTTACGTGTTTACTGTATATGATGCGAGTATGCATGTTTTGCGAATCTGCCATGTTTATGTTCTTATATATGTTGTTTATAATATGTTATGATGCATATATATGGTTCTGTTATGATTTAAGATGATTGAGATGATCATATGATGATTATATAATTTGTATATATATTGATATATATATATAGGCTAGCGTTCAAATAGAAACCAATCTTAGAATAGAAACTAGAAACCTACACTAAATAAATTATATTTAATTTATTTTAATGGCCCCGCTAGGGGCACCTTCACAAAAAACGTTTAAAATTATTGGCTCTATTCAACAAAAAAATATTAAAAATTTTTTTAAAAAAAGTTACTGTTCACGTGCCACGTCATCACGTGAACAATATCTTTTTTATTTTTATTTTTTTTTATATTTTTTTGTTGAATAAAGCCAATAATTTTAAACGTTTTTTGTATTGGGGTACCCCTATTTTGGTCATTAGATTAGCTTGAAATATTTAATTTAGGTTTAGTTTCTAGTTTCTATTCTAAGTTAGTTTCTATTAGAACATGACCCTATATATATATATATATGATTAATGTTTGTTCTTGATATGGGGATTGTATACGATACGATTTATGTATACGCTGTGCAAATCTGGCGAAATCTGTCTAGTGTCAGATTTTCGCAAACGATTGTTTTCTGACTTAAAACGAGCGTCTAAACAAAACTGATAGCAAAGCTATCACCGACTCTTCTGTAAGGCGTTTGACGCCGTTTATTGCATGAAAAAGACGATTTATTTTTTTCAGAATTTGATTATGATTTTTGCGGTATATGATTTCTTTGATTGGATCATCTGAAATATGATATGGTATAACATGATTATATAATATGACATGTTATTTAATTGTTACTTGAGCATGGTGATGGTTATGGCCTTAAGACACTTAGATTAATGGTTTTGGTTTTATAAATACGACTTGCATGTCGTTTTCTTCATTCTTGTAATTGTTGAACCTCGAATGTAACTCGAGTTTTTTTATGTAAGTACTTTAGTGTAGATTGTATTCAATTATTCAATGTAATGTAATTGAAGATTGAAGGATGGTCCAAGAGAAGGAACAACCAAGAAGACAAGAAGAATGAAGACATGTAATTTGTATTTATGTTTATTCCACCATAGATTGACCTTGATCCTTTCATTAGCTTGAGAGGATCATATAGGATAAAGGCCATAACCAATCACGTTTACATATTGCACTTACTTTACATATGATGTATGAATGTATGTGTAGGATACATAGAGATGCATGCTTTAATTAGATTAATCATGTATGAATGAATGTATTAGATACATCACCCATGCCATGCCTGCTTAAACAAGATAAAATCTGTAACGATTCAAGATTTTAAAATTAACAAACGATCATGAGATTCTTGTGTTTATGAAATATGGATTTTTAAAACACGGAATTAAATATGAATTTTTGATATATAAAATTGGGATTTTCTGTCAAAAGCGGATATGCGTATTCGTAAGGTTAATGGGTATTAAGTGTGACCATTGGGATCCTCCATCTACCTGGGAAATGAACAATTGAAATATGTGGTTCAAGGAAAATTGAGGATCTCTTTATGATGTGATCATGATCGTTATAAATTTTCTAAACCCCTTAACAAAATATTAAGTTTTAATCAGATGCTTTCCAATGAATGAACACTCATCGAATCCTAGATCGACAAGGGGAATGACTGCCAGTGACAGGGACGAATATAAACGGTTATATTCGACCGTTGTATCATTGGGTCTAACTTAACTGAGTCATCATAATGAGATGAAAATAAACGGTTATATTCAACTATTATGAACTTAGAAGCATAGAGTTTGGTTAAAAATCTATTAGATAGATAAAATCAATCGTTGTTCACCAAACTATCCAAGAATTATATATGATATAATTGACAACTGTTGTCTACCTAAATAATCATGTTTTAAGGACTACCAGTGGTTGACTTAGGACATGACGAAATATGGATCTTGGCTCATTAGAAAGATTTATGGGATATGCTTTCCGAATTAATAGTAAGGGCTATTAATTTGATAAAAATAGTGGGAGATATATTATGAATATATCATAATCATTTGAACATAATAATTTATAACCCAGACAATCTAATGTTTATTTTGTGCATTTATCATTGTAGATACTAATGGCAAACAACACAAACACACTATCCTTACGATCAGTCCTTGAAAAGGACAAACTGACATGAGGAAACAACTTCCTAGACTGGCAGAGGAATTTGAGGATTGTCCTCAGGCAGGAGCGCAAGCTTCATGTCATTGATATCCCTCCGCCAGGTCCCCTTCCTGAGAACGCTACTGTTGAGGAACGAGCGGCCCGCACAAGGGATGAGAATGATGCAAATGATGTTGCATGTCTCATGTTGGCAACTATGAGTGCTGAGCTTCAAAGACAGCATGTGCATATGGATGCATATACTATCAATGAGCACATGCAAAGCATGTTTGCAAGCCAAACTCGTCAAGAAAGGTTCAACACGAGTAAGTCACTCTTTAATTGCAAACAAGGGGCAAGTGAACCGGTTGGCTCACATGTTCTGAAGATGATTGGTTACATTGAGTACCTTGCTACTTTGGGTTTCCCGATTGGTCCGGAAACTGGTATTGACCTAATCATGAATTCTTTGAACAACAAATTTACTCAGTTTGTTGTGAACTACAATATGAATGAATTGACAAAACACCTACTGAATTGTTGGCTATGTTGAGGACATATGAAACCAACATGAAGATAGCTGAACCTGCTCCCATACTGATGGTGGGCAAATAAAGGTAAGGCCAAGGGGAAAGGCAAGTGGAAGGGTAAGAAGAAGATTGGGTCTGATTCTACACCCAAGCCAAAGTCAGGTCCCAAACAGGCTTTAAAGCCTAAAGGTGGTGTTTCTAAGGGTGAATGTCACTATTGTAAGAAAACTGGTCACTTGAAGAGAAACTGTCCTGTTTATTTGGAGGATCTGAAGAAAATGAAGGGTGTTCAGATTTCTGGATCAGGTATTTATGTTATAGAAGTCAATTTGTCTATTTCTACATCTTGGGTATTGGATACTGGATGTGCTTCTCACATTTGTATAAATGTGGAGGAACTACAGAGAAGTAGGACTTTGGCTAAGGGAGAAGTGGACCTACGAGTTTGCAATGGAGCAAAAGTTGTTGCTTTAGCTGTAGGCACTTATTATTTATCTTTGCCCTCTGGGCTTGTTTTAGAACTAGAAGACTGTTTTTACGTGCCTGCGATTCGCAGAAACATTATTTCTGTTTCTTGTTTGGACAAGAAAGGTTTTTCGTTTACAATAAAGAACAACAATTGCTCTTTTGCTTTGAATGATTTAACCTATGGTGTTGCGCATTTGTTTAATGGTTTATATGTTCTTAATTTAGATAATCTTATCTATAATATAGAAAACAAACGACTTAAAGTCAATGACTCAAATCAAACATACCTCTGGCATTGTCGTCTAGGCCATATAAAAATGAGAAACGCATATCCAAATTACATAAGGATGGATACTTGGATAAGTTTAATTTTGAATCATACCAAGAATGCGAATCTTGTTTGCTTGGTAAGATGACTAAAGCCCCTTTCACTAGTAAGGGTCAAAGGGCCACTGAACGTCTGGGGCTAATACATAGTGATGTATGTGGCCCAATGCGTGTGATGGCTAGAGGAGGCTACTACTACTTCATAACATATACTGATGATTTCAGTAGATATGGATATGTATATCTTATGATGAGTAAATCCGATTCTTTTGAAAAATTCAAAGAATACAAGGCTGAAGTAGAGAAGCAAATTGGCGGAGGTGCAAGTATTAAGATCTTACGATCCGATCGTGGGGGTGAATACTTAAGCACCGATTTAAAAGAGTATTTAAAAGAGTGTTGTATTGTATCACAACTTACTCCGCCAGGTACACCTCAATGGAATGGAGTTTCAGAGAGGAGAAATCGCACCTTGTTGGACATGGTGCGATCGATGATGAGTCATGCAGATCTTCCAATAAGTTTCTGAGGTTATGCTCTAGAAACAGCGGCTTTCACACTTAACCGTGTTTCTACTAAGAAGGTTCAAAAGACTCCATGTGAAATATGGAAGGAGAAACGGTCAGGCATGAATGAAAGTTTGGGGATGCAAGGCATTTGTGAAATGTCAAGTATCTGACAAGCTTGGACCTAAATCCGAAGAGTGCAATTTTGTGGGATACCCTAATGAAACAAATGCGTATTATTTTTATAGTCCTTCTGAGCAGAAAGTGTTTATTGCTAGAGATGCTATCTTCATGGAAAGATATTTTGTTTCCAAAAGAAACAGTGGGAGAACTACAGATCTCGATGAAGATCGAGAACCACAAAATAGCATTGAACCTGAAGTGGAACAAGAGCAGGATAATGATAATGCTCAACAAACAAAGGTTGTTCGTAGAACTGGTAGAATTCACCGTGAGCTAGAGAGATATGGATTTCTCTTGACTCAATGTGGTGATTTGATGCTTACAGATGAAGATGAGCCTCTCACATACCAAGATGCTATGAACAATCCAGACTCTAAGAGATGGCTTGAAGCCATGAAATCCGAGATGGATTCCATGTACGAAAACCAAGTATGGACTTTGGTTGATCCACCTGAAGGGGTAAAACCCGTACGGTGCAAGTGGGTTTTCAAGAAGAAAACTGACATGGATGGAAATGTTCAGACCTATAAAGCATGGCTGGTTGTAAAAGGTTTCAAACAAATTCATGGTATTGACTATGATGAAACTTTTTCACTAGTGGCTATGGTCAAGTCCATAAGGATTTTGCTTGCCATTGCAGCATTCCATGATTATGGAATCTGGCAAATGGATGTCAAAACAACCTTCCTTAATGGAAGCCTTGAAGAGGATGTGTACATGACACAACCTGAAGGTTTTGTCGATCCAAGGAATGTTGGCAAGATATGTAAATTACGACGATCCATTTATGGATTGAAGCAAGCCTCTAGAAGATGGAATATTCGTTTTGATGAAATAGTCAAAGAGTATGGCTTTGTTCAAAACGAAGTTGAACCATGTGTTTACAAGAAGGTTAGTGGGAGCCATGTGGCATTCATAGTACTATATGTTGATGATATACTACTAATGGGGAATGACATACCTTCTCTAAATGCTGTTAAGACTTGGTTATGGAGCAACTTCTCTATGAAAGACTTAGGAGAGGCAACCTACATTCTAGGAATGAGGATCTATAGAGATAGATCTAGAAGGATGATAGGTCTAAGTCAGAGCACATACATTGATAAGGTTTTGCATCGTTTTGGTATGCAAAATGCAAAAAGGGGATATGTCCCCGTGTCTCAAGGGATAACAATCTCTAAAGACCAGTGTCCGAAATCATTGGATGAGAAGGACCACATGAGTAGGGTTCCATATGCCTTAGCAGTTGGATCTATCATGTATGCAATGGTATGTACTCGCCCAGATGTTTTGTATGCTTTGAGCATGACGAGCAGATACCAGTCTAATCCAGGTAAAGGTCACTGGACGACAGTAAAGAATGTTCTAAAGTACCTGAACAGGACTAAAGATTCATTCTTGGTGTATGGAGGAGAGGAGAAACTGGTTGTAAAAGGTTACACCGATGCAAGTTTCCAAACAGACAGGGATGATACTGTATCACAGTTTGGTTTTGTATTTTGTCTAAACGGAGGTAACATACACATATGTAAAGTGCACACAAATGATAATATTGAAGACCTACTGACCAAAGGCTTGTCGCAGCAGAAGCACGATGGTCACACTAGTTCCATGGGTATTAGATACATGGTTGATTGGCTCTAGTGCAAGTGGGAGATTGTTAGTGTAGGTGCCCTAGAGGCAATACATTGTTTCTTTTAATAAACCCTTATGTCATTTGATTATTCATTAAACGTATTTATTATGACTTTAATTACTGCGATATATTTGTTAGCATAATAAATGTCCTTAGAATCTTGATACACATTGTATAGTTTAAGTACATGACTTGAACTTGAGATTATATAATATATCATATTCTTAAAGGTCCCTAGTCGAGTATTATTATTACAGGGCAATAATAATACGTAAATAGACTAGTATGTTGTTTGACAGATAACCACATCTCATTGGTTATAAGTATGGAGATACTAAAGTCAAAAACATAGGTACATGTAGGGGTACATGGTACTGGACAGACCCACAGTGAGATTCTTCATGTTTAATAAAGTCATAAGAAAGACTCACAGTGATAATGGTGTAATGGTCCTTTGACTTGAGATCATTATATTTCTATACGAGGATTAATATACTTTGACTACATTAAAAGTTACCTTTGAGCGGGTGATGATAAAAGTGGACATCGGGTATATCATGAGTCGTATGAGAAATATGAATGATAGATAAAGGATTTAACCCTCCTAGAATTAGGAGAGATATTATTGGCCTCTTGATTGAGTGAGACTATAAAATGCATGGTCGTGCTCAAATAATGATTTGTTTTAATAGTCTACTCATGGATCAAGTAAACCCGGATTAAATGTTGAAGAGGATGACTAAACACATGCCTCGAGTTTAATCTATAATATTTGGTTAAAGGGATTATATTACACAGAAACATTAATCACAAAAAGTTTAAATTGGATCATCGATTATTATTATTACTTGGGTAGCAATGATGTATTACTAGATACCGCTCATTGTTTATAATTTTATTAGATATTAAAATTATTGCCAACGTAATAATAACCTATAGGGTCACACACTTAGAACGTCTTAAAAGGAGTTTTAGTTTAAATTAAGAATTTAAATTAAATCATTATTAAATTGAGAATTGGCTATTTAATTAATTGGACTGGTCCTAATTAATTATCTAAGCAAATTCAAATTTAATAAAGTAAGAACAAAATTGGATTTAAGGAAGTCCAATAATAAAATCAGAATAGAAAAAGAATTAGGTTTAAGGAAGCCCAATTCGTTTTTTTGATTTTAGCCCATTATCTCTCTCATATAAATACATAATGATGTATTACTTTAGGGTTAAGAGTCATTAAAATCGTTTTTGACAAAACCCTAGCAGCTCCATCTTCGAGAGGCTAGAGAGAGAGAGGCTGTTCTTCGCGGGCTAGTACCTGGCTCCTCGGATCGTTGGACGGTCGGACGTTCATGTGGATTACCTTAGAGACACGGATCTTGACGCAAGGATTGTGTGTGGTGATTACAAGCAAGGATCTCCGTTGAGTTCGTGAAACAAGATCTTATAAAGGTATGATTCGATTTCACCATTATCTGCCAGGAATTATACATGGATCCTGGTTTTGGTTTCGAAAATTTTGTTTTATTTACGTTTATCCGCTGCGTTTTATGCCTCGGAACCAAACAGTAGGTAACATTGGTTCATTTGGTACACAATCATGAGATGGTTTCACCTAGTGAGGTACATTTCATGCAAAGGCCAAGAAACATAACACCCATCATGCGACAATTGATTATAACTTTGAATAAGTCGGGTATTGGGCCTTCAAAAACTTTGAATGTAATGGGTGAGATTACGGGAGGCTTAGAGAATATTGGATTTATTAATCAAGACATTCGGAATGTTTTGCGTGATACTAGACATCATGTATTTGATTCGAGTGATGCCAAAGAATGTTTGACATTACTCCAAGAATTGAAATGTAATAGTTTTGGGGAATTTTTCTATCGAGTAGATGTTGATGAGGATAATCGGGTGCGTTCCATGTTGTGGGTTGATCCAAGATAATTAAATGCATATAAATTTTTTGGAGACGTGGTAGTATTTGACTCCACATACCGCACAAATAGGTATAGTATGCCATTTGTACATATTAATGGGGTGAACCACCACTACCAATCCATATTGTTTGGTTTTGCACTAATAAGGGATGAGAAAGAAAGTTCTTATATATGGGTTTTGAAGAATTGGTTGGAAGCTATAGGAAACAAGCCTCCAATCTCCATCATCACCGATCAAGACATTGCACTTGGAAATACAATTGCCAAAGTTTTACCAAACACGAACCATCTTTATTGTACTTGGCATATAAGTACTAAATTCGGGGAGAAGTTATCCGGTTTGTACGCATATGAACCATATTTCAATGAATATTTCAACTTATGTTTGTACAAGTCAATGTCGATTGAACAATTTGAAGATAGGTGGGATGATTTGGTTGAAAAATATAACTTGGTTGATCATGGTTGGTTGCAAGAAATGTAATCCATTCGACATAAGTGGGTTCGTATGTACAATAAACTTCATTTCACTACTGGGATAACCACTACCTCGAGAAGTGAGTCAATGAATGCATTTTTTGACGAGTATGTAAATGCTAGCACCGGTTTGAAAGAGTTTATAGAAAATTCACAAAAAGCATTGGAGAAACAATATCTTCATGAGAAAGAAGCGGACTATGAAACAAAGTATAAGGAACTGTCAAGAATAACATCCTCCTCGTTGGAGAATCATGCGGCATCTATTTATACAAAGGAAATGTTTAAAAGTTTTCAACACGAACTTAAACAAAGTGGAGCCTATGTTATGAATGAGAGAGATTCCATGAGTACTATGCTATTTAAGATGTACGAATCAGACCACGATGGCGGAGGAAAATAGAAAAGTGTATCTAATAACCGTGGCCAATGTTATGATAAATTGTATTTATCGGAAATTTGAAAGTTCGGGAATGATTTGTCATCATATTATTCGATACTTGAATATGATGCAATGGACGGAGTTCCCTTCAAATTTAATTAACTTGAGATGGACAATTGGAGCAAATAAAATTACCGGGTCTATATCGTATAAACGTCCTATCATTAGCAATATTCTTCAATCACAACCCGCCCAATATACAACTTTGTGCAAAGCCTTTCAAGATTTAGCGCCTCGTGAAAGTTGTTCGATTCCAAGATTTAAATACGTCATGGGATTGATTGAAAAAGATGTGGAAGTTGTGGAAAATTTTCTTATAGAGAACCTTCTACGAAAAAAAACACCATCATGTGAGGATGAACGTGGAGGTGAAGCTTTTTATGAATTTGAAGATTTTGAAAATTTGGAAGACCCTATAATTTCCCCCACTAAAGATCGCAAGAGGGAAAAAGTGAAGAGTGGCATTGAAATGTCCAACTCAAAAAAAACCAAGGAAATGTAA
Organism: Kitagawia praeruptora; assembly: GCA_037693485.1. Classification (NCBI taxonomy): domain Eukaryota; kingdom Viridiplantae; phylum Streptophyta; class Magnoliopsida; order Apiales; family Apiaceae; genus Kitagawia; species Kitagawia praeruptora. The sequence continues at coordinate 77,741,453 of CM075350.1, forward strand.
TCGTTGCAAAGAACTTGATGCTAAACATGATTCACGAAATTGTCCAAAAAAATTAAGAAAGTCGATTCCCGAAAAGTCGCAAGAGAAATGATTTGATTTTGGTGAATTTTACTTTTGAGTAAATTTGGTATTGATTTTGTTGGATTTGGTTAGCAATTTTCAATTTGGTTAGTTGATTGTACTTTTTATGAATTTGGTATTGATTTTGTTGATTTGGTTAGCAATTTTCAATTTGGTGCTTTTGATTTTACTTTTGAGTGAATTTGGTTAGCAATTTTCAATTTGGTGCTTGAATTTAGTATAGGGAAAAAAAAAATCACAGTGCTTACGCTGTATAATAGAGCGTAAGTATCGAGATTTTCCCCTATTTTTTCAACACTTACGCTCTACAATAGAGCGTAAGACCCGAGCGCTTCCCCCTATTTTTTCAACACTTATGCTCTATTATAGAGCATAAGACCCGAGCGCTTTCCCCTATTTTTTCAACACTTATGCTCTATTATAGAGCGTAAGACCCGAGCTCTTTTGCCCTGTTTCTCCTGTTTTTTCCAGCCCCTGTATATCAAACTCAAACAACTAGTAACAAACTAGTAACAATCAAACTCAAACAACTAGTAACTTACAATTCCAAAAAAAAACAACTAGTAACATTCCAAACTCAACTAGTAACAATCTCTAAAAATTTCAACATTTCAAACACAAACATTTTTAAAATCAAACAAACTAGTAACTTACAATTCCAAAAACAAACAACTAGTAACATTCCAAACTCAACTTGTAACAGTCTCTAAAAATTTCAACATTTTAAACACAAACATTTTTAAAATCAAACAAACTAGTAACTTGCAATTCCAAAAACAAACAACTAGTAACTAGTAACCTACAATCCCACTAGTCTACAATCGTAGGACGACAAAGACAAATGTCGAGCTTCATTTTTATGGAGCTCCCAACCAATATGCCGTCGGAATATTGTGATCACATCTTCATCCCATTGGACACCACACTAAGCTTGGGTATTGCAAGTCAATATACAATCTATATATTTCATAACAAAAACTCCACAATCAACCCCATTGGTTTGCCTAGGTCGATCATAGACGTTTTAGGAAATAAGACATGTTCGAATTTGTTAGGATCCAACCGATGCAACATGACAGGGACCAATTTTTCCTATCAAACAAACATGAATTGTCTTAAAAAATATTAAACAATACTAACATAAATATGGACTACTAGAAATTTTAAAAAAAAAAGAAGATAAAATATACCACAATGTAGAACGCCGTCTTGTATAATTCTTTTAATTTCATATGAGTAGTATCGTCCCTTAGAGGATCAAACAAAGATACTCTAAAAGTGATCACTGACCACAAGAATAGGATCCAATGACCGGTCATTGCAACCGGCAAGATAATATAGTCGAAATTGGTCACCATTTCCCCCTTCCTTTATGCCATATGCTCTAAAGTCTGCATCAATGGCCGTCCATTCACTAGCTTTCCTTTTTACGGGATTCTTCTTCATAGGTTTGCAATGATGAGCCCCCATCACTTGGAAGAACCAATTTGATGACCAAAGATGGTCTCTTTTTTTTTTCAAGCAATACAATATAGCAATCGACTATAATATCCTCCATTTCATTGCCCTGTTTCAAAGAAACAACCGCTTTTGCACTACAATTAATTGGAAGATTTTTATGCTTATCACATTCCCACCAATTTTCATTCAACCAGTCCACTTTATTTATCTTAATCGGCTTTATAAGGGATCCTTTATCAAATTGAGCACTAGGACCAACCATGTCCCTTGGATTTGTTAATAAACCCTAAAATGAACATAGTGAACAAATGAGTTATTAATGACTTACTAATTGACAAAGTGACATTGTGAAATTAGAAATAAGAAATTATACCTCAACTGGAGCCTCTTCCAATTCGAAGTGTGCACTAGGATCATCGTTGAATTGAGTAGGATTAAGAATGGGAGCACTAGGACCAACCATAAAAGTTTCCTGAGTATCATAAGGATGGTCACAACGTTCATACCCCTTGTTTACACAAAATCACGCAAGCGCACGTGGTCACAAGTAATATAGATATAAGTCAAGTTCGTTCTCACAGAGATCTGGTTTTTAATTCAGTATTGTACCTATGCAACAATGTATGGTTTTAATTCACTGCTAAGACAAATAACAAATTGGGTTTTATTAACTAAATCTAACTAAAAAGCAAATTAACAAACTAAGAATTAACTAACTAACGAGAATTGGAATCAAATTACTTCTGCAAGATAAATCATTGAATCCTAACTTCATTAAATACTTTGCTTAGATCTGACGCCGTTGATCACTATATGCAATGGTTATGATATCTGATCGGATAACACGAAACAAGTACACGCTACCTGTCAGCATACGTACCAAACTAAACATACATCCACAAAAGAGATAGAAGATGAATGGACACCAATTATGCTTAGACCCTATATGTCTATAGGATTTGAAAACATAACGGTTGAAGAACAAGTTATCCATAAAGATCACATAGGGCAATACAAGTATTCTCATCTCATACTACGAATCATGTTGATAAACAATCATGAACCTATGCTAGCATGGCAAGTTCTAAATCTCAAGATCCACTTTCACTTCACAAGAGATTAACAAATTAGATGTTAGCTACGCATCTAACAATTAAGCATAACCATACGAGGATATCAAATATACATCACACACAGATCTCTAAAGCATCAACGATTAGTTCGTAATCGAACCTCTCGTCATCATGGGATCTGATGAAACCATGATAAAAACAAAGTATGAAAAGATACAAATAAACCTAAGTAATTGATATGTAATGGTGATAAATTACAATGGTAATATGTGTTTATATATGCTCTAGAAGTCTTGTCCACCAAGCAATTGCCTTTTTAGAGTTGGAATAGAAGATTGGCAATTTCCGTTCTTGAATGAGAAAAGAATTACAAATTCCATGTGTAGATCTGATTCTGGAATGTTCTAGCCGCCCAGAGCAATTACCATACTTATTAGAAGTAGGAATTATAGCAATTTCCTTATCAAAGTTGAATTTCTGCAGTTCGTCACATAATATGTTTCCTAAACTGATTCGGTTTTAAAGGAAAATTTGTAACTGACTTTTCTTCAGTATTTCTGGGCCGTTCCAGTTGTATTTGGACATCTGAACCACTTTAGAATGAAAGAGAATTCTGTTATCTTCGCGTGGGCTATAAGATCGCCCAAAACGGACTTGTAGAACTCAAGATATGACCCAAACAATAAATCAGAATTTTTCCAGCGGTCGCGCGCGTGCAACCTGCGCCCATCAGTCTGTTTGTCGCGCTGCCTGCGCCCACCACGCGCATCCTGCGCGTGTCATACCTGTCCAATATTGTAGAAAATCTCTCAAGCTTCGCGTGGACAGTAAGATCGCTGAAAACGGACTTCTAGAACTCCAGATATGGCCAAAACAGTGAAGACTGCGAAACCTTCCCGGAAAATCCGAATTTTAACAAATTAATCCTCCAAAAACGACAGAAGCATCAACCATAATCGACATTCTTGCAAACCTGCACACTACACAAAACACATCAAAACTATAATAAACTTGAGTCCAAAACAATCAATTTAAGCCGATATGGAACGCTCCAAGTGGATATAAAATCCACTTATCACACCCCCAAACTTAAACCGATGCTTGTCCTCAAGCATAAACAATTACAACTAACTAACTAACTAGTACCACTTCCGTAGGTGATCACGGTTGCAATTGGCATATGCAACAAGCCCTTTAAACCCCTAGGCAGCCCTAGTGGACGAGTAAGGTCTCGTGAGGGCCTATAGCGAATGTACCCACAAAATCCATGTAACCTAATGCAATGCAATGCATGAATGCAACTAAATGAAAATGCAATTAATCTAGTACTAATATCCTACCATACCTTCAAATCCTCTCATGCCATATCAACTTAAGAATCAAAGTAAATACGCAATGTCTTGGTGTCGAAAGTGCAAGTATTCACATAGTCTACTCAATGAACATGCTTAAGTTCTCACAAGCCCATGTCAAATGTAAGAATAAGTTAGTAAACATGCTAAGCCTACAAGAGTACATCTTTGAGACAAAACTCGGGATCTCATACGCAAAAACAAGCAAACACTCACAATCCACTCAAAAAAGAATACTCTCTCAAGAACAAGGGTAAGTGTATCACTCAATTCCAACAAAATCATAAGCATGCTTGACATTTGGTATCAATCTAACTCTTAACACAACATACATCAATGACGATAATCAAAAGATCTTTATTTGGGTTGTAACGGGGCTAGGGACAAGGTATGTCAAATAAGCCAAAACAGGTGAAGTGTCAAAAGCTATTAAGTACCATAATAAAACGTACACAACACCCTATTTCCCCCCCACATAATTTTTACTAAACAAACACTCGACTAGTCGACTAAAATAGGATCACAACAAACACAAACATGCTCTCATAATATTTTTTTCCTTTTTTTTCTCTTTTTTCTTTTTTTTTCTTTTTTTTTCTTTTTCTCGAGAGCTAAATAAAACAATAATATAAACAATAACAATGATCCCATGAATTTATTACATATGCCGACTATCAAGTAAACAAACCCAATTTTCAATATTTCCCCCAAAAGTAAGACCAACAATAACCCCTCCTTGCACACCTCATTACTCCCTTAAGCACTGTACTAGCCTTTGATAATGTGGGTTCAAATTAATGTAAGGTCAATACAAGAAAAAGGTCTAGGCAAGTAATGTGGTATGTCACCGAAAAAAAATAGGATTAAGCTCAACAGGTTAACTAATTGATCATGTAAATATGGTGTGGTAATATGGGAAAATATACGGTTATTCCTAAATGCCTTTATCATTTTAATCGTCAAATAATGTCATGCGTTTCAAGAAAGACCTCAAACAACTGCTAGCAATGCAAACAATTCGTGGACACTCAAGCAAACGAATATATTGCAAATATGCAATAAGGCTCAAAAGCTCACTTGGTGGAAAAACATACTCAATCCCAAGCAAAAATCTCTCTAACGCACCGACTTGTATTCAAAGCATGCAAACTAAATCATCTTGCACATATTCATGTCCTTCTAATCACTTACAACATTCAATAAGTCTACTAGCTTCAACTTACTAGTGTATGTGTGCGCACAAGAACAAAGCATATCACTTCTCAATCAAAAGCGTCAACAACATAAAATTCTTATCAAGCATGGTTGAAAATGCAACTGTTATGAACTCACATGATATACGAACATAAAAACAGAACGTCCTATATGAAACAAACGTAGATAACACGAACATAAATGCATAATTTACTACTACTAATATGCAAAGCATGAAATCCTACATGAACACATAATACAACAACAACTACTAATCCCTCAAACCACCCCCAAACTTGAAATATTCAATGTCCGCATTGAATGGAAAGTAATACAAGGGATAGTAGAAAACATACCTAAATAAAAATGCCGAAAATCGTGGGTTGCCTCCCACGAAGCGCTTCTTTAACGTCAATAGCTTGACGTTACTTCCAAGCCTCCATTAAGGATGATAATAGTTGGCCTGGTCATCTCTTCGCGAGACTTCATCGTCTTCACGGCGACTCACTTTCTGCCCTTTCTCCTCGCTTGGCCTATTCGTATAACAACTTTGTCCTATTCCAATGCCTTCATCTGTTGACCCAAAATCTGTCAATTTGTAGAACAACACACACTTGCGGGCTTCGCTTGAATATAATGGAGGAGGATAAATGTAAGTTGCTGAAGCCTTTGGTTCCTCAAAGAGAATTTCCTCCATTGGCTCTAATGCGCTACCTCCATCTTTATACTCTGAGACAAGTAGAAGACCTGCATCTTTCCCATGTTCTTCAGCCTCTTGGTACGCACATACCAATTTTTGAAATTTGTGCAGCTCATCAGTGTCTGTCCCAAATAGTGCCCTTTCCAAATCATCCACCATACTAGCATGATCAAATTCCTCACATGGCTTATGAACACTCACCTCACCTTGGAATTTGTCTTCCTCAATTATGCATGCAGTACCTTGCTCCAAGTCACCGTTATTTTCTGGAATTGCCTCTAGTATGAATTGTTGATTCTCTTGTTCCAAGGCTCTCACAACTTGAGCAACTAGTGTCTCCAAAGATTTGACACCTTCCTCCCTACTCTTTTCAAGCATCCTAAGCTCCTCCATAGTTACAACCTCATCTGACTGAAAAGTAGTAGGTTGCTGATATTGAAACTCTTCACTACCAAAGAAATATGACATATTTGGAACATCTTACTGGTACTGTTGAGGATGGTATTGAAAATATGGTTGCTCCTCATAAGTGACATATGGATCAACTCCTTCGTAGTAACAATATTGTGAGGGATCATGAATGCCCAAACACCGCTCACATTGCTGAGGCTGTTGAATACCACCTTGGTTGCTCCAGCACTGATACGTCTCATGTGCGCCCGCACATAGCTCACAAACACTAACCACCTGCTGAACTCCATAGTAAGTTAGAAAATCCATCTTCAACATCAACGCTCTCTGAAAAGTACCTGAAACACCAACGAACTACAAGAATAGATGAGAAAAAGCAATCCGAGTCAGTGAACTCTAACGACCACTATTGACAAGCACATAAACCAAAAATAAAACACCGATGATCCCCGGCAGCGGGGCCAAAAACTTGTTTACACAAAATCACGCAAGCGCACGTGGTCACAAGTAATATAGATATAAGTCAAGTTCGTTCCCATAGAGATCTGGTTTTTAATTCAGTATTTTACATATGCAACAATGTATGGTTTTAATTCACTGCTAAGACAAATAAGAAAATTGGGTTTTAATTAACTAAATCTAACTAAAAAGCAAATTAACAAACTAAGAATTAACTAACTAATTAAAATTGGAATCAAATTACTTCTGCAAGATAAACCATGGAATCCTAACTTCATTAAATACTTTGCTTAGATCTGACGCCTTTGATCACTATATGCAATGGTTATGATATCTGATCGGATAACACGAAACAAGTACACGCTACCTGTCAGCATACGTATACCAAACTAAACATACATCCACAAAATAGATAGAAGATGAATAGACACCAATTATGCTTAGACCCTATATGTCTAAAGAATTTGAAAACATAACGGTTGAAGAACAAGTTATCCATAAAGATCACATAGGGCAATACAAGTATTCTCATCTCATACTACGAATCATGTTGATAAACAATCATGAACCTATGCTAGCATGGCAAGTTCTAAATCTCAAGATCCACTTTCACTTCGCAAGAGATTAACATATTAGATGTTAGCTACGCATCTAACAATTAAGCATAACCATACGAGGATATCAAATATACATCACACACAGATCTCTAAAGCATCAAGATACTAAACTCCATAAATAAATCCGTTAGAATCCCATGACAACGATTAGTTCATAATCGAACCTCTCGTCATCATGGGATCTGATGAAACCATGATAAAAACAAAGTATGAAAAGATACAAATAAACCTAAGTAATTGATATGTAATGGTGATAAATTACAATGGTAAGATGTGTTTATATAGGCTCTAGAAGTCTTGTCCACCAAGCAATTGCCTTTTTAGAGTTGGAATAGAAGATTGTCAATTTCCGTTCTTGAATGAGCATAGAATTACAAATTCCATGTGTAGATCTGATTCTGGAATGTTCTAGCCGCCCAGAGCAATTACCATACTTATTAGAAGTAGGAATTATAGCAATTTCCTTGTCAAAGTTGAATTTCTGCAGTTCGTCACATAATACGTTTCCTAAACTGATTCGGTTTTAAAGGAAAATTCGTAACTGACTTTTCTTCAGTATTTCTGGGCCGTTCCAGTTGTATTTGGACATCTGAACCACTTTAGAATGTAATAGAATTCCGTTATCTTCGCGTGGGCTGTAAGATCGCCCAAAACGGACTTGTAGAACTCAAGATATGACCCAAACAATAAATCAGAATTTTTCCATCGGTCGCGCGCGTGCAACCTGCGCCCATCAGTCTGTTTGTCGCGCTGCCAGTGCCCACCACGCGCAGCCTTCGCATGTCATTCCTGTCCAATATTGTAGAAAATCTCTCAAGCTTCGCGTGGACAGTAAGATCGCTGAAAACGGACTTCTAGAACTCCAGATATGGCCAAAACAGTGAAGACTGCGCAACCTTCCAGGAAAATCCGAATTTTAATAAATTAATCCTCCAAAAACGACAGAAGCATCAACCATAATCGACATTATTGCAAACCTGCACACTACACAAAACACATCAAAACTATAACAAACTTTAGTACAAAACAATCAATTTAAGCCGATATGGAACGCTCCAAGTGGATATAAAATCCACTTATCACCCCTCAAAATAATTTTCCTTCTCGGGACTAATTTCTTGGGTGTTTTTTGCCTTTCTTGCTTTTCTTTTAAGCAAACAACTCTTGAAATTGGGCCTTTCATTTGTCGGGCCATATGTCTCGAGCATTTATTCATCAAATTTATTCACGAAGTTTGGCAATATTTTATCGTGAAAAATTCTTGGCATATTATAAGAGCAAAGCCTACTTATGTCTCGCGCGATACATATGATCTACAATACATATGAAGCAAGGACAAAGTATAAATATAAATACAAGAATATTCAACGAAGCTATCTCAAATAACATACTCCATGTTATAAAAAATACGTACCAAGTCCATTGCCTTGGGATTGTCGAACTTGTCTTTCAGTTGTTGGAATATTTTCGGATCCTTGGTTGGTTTTGAGGGTGGCAAAATCTTTAATTTGGTAACATTATAGTACCAATCCATATACTCCTCTAGAGATATGGCATTCAAAGGTGGCCCCAAAATACCAATACCATTATGCACAAATTCATTCCAATCAACTACATATCGAGCATAATTGAGATAATGTTGATTTACAAAAGAATGTTCAGATCTCATCCTCAACCTTGCCATATCATCCGGCAGCGGCGACGGAATGCTTAATGGAAAACCATACTGTCTTCCCACCCTTTCCGGAAGTTGATGTTCAACATCTTCAAAAAATACAAGGGGCACATGAGCTACACCGGCTAAAAAGGCCCACTGAAATTGGGGATCAAAACGTCGATAGAAGCGAGCATATGGCCTCCACTTAACCCATTTTGCGTCAAAGTTATCGAACAACCCGCGATATGCATCAATATTGTGATGGACATTAAAGTACTTAGATTTTCCTGGGCCAACGGGAGCAACCGCCCATGCCAAAGCCCTAGGCCATATACACTCGGTTTGAGATGCTAGCATAGGTTGTCCCAGGCGCAACCTCTCATGTACCCAAAGCATCAATATTGTCAAGCATCCCGAAATGGACATGCAATCCTTATGACTTACCTCCAATAAATTCCTAAATAGATAAACAAGTGTTGCTGCACCCCAAGCATACCCAAAAATTTTAGAAGTATCAATCAACAAGGGAATTAATCTTGGATGAGAAACATTGTTTGATTTTGTGGGGAACAATATCGCCCCACACAAATAAAACACGTACCCCCGTGTATATATTTCTAGAAGCGCCCGATCCTCCTTGTTCGGGAACTTGCAATATCTATCCCTCAAAAAAATTAATTTCACGCCACCTCTATCCAAAGCACCCTCCCTTTCCTCAAATGAGAGCGTCGGATCCGGCCAATCACGTAACGTATTTTTTACGTTAATTAGCTCACTCAAAGTTACCGCCTCTCTAACAACCGGAAGCTTCTATCTAAAATCCAATTCATACAAAAAACTTTAATCCAAATAAAAAAATCCAAACTACACAATACATACAAAAAAAATCTAAAGTACACAAATTCAAACTTTATCCACAAATTCAAACTTTAATCCAATAAACTTTAAAATGCAAAGTTTATCCACAAATCAAAATTTTAATCCTAATAATTCGAAAATTATCCACAAATCTAAAAGAAGAAATATAATCCAAAAATTTAAACCCTAATTCGATCCTAATTCTAAATTAATCAAAAAATTCGAACCCTAATTCGAAATAATCAAAAATTTGAAATATATATACAAAAATCTACATACATATACACAAATCTACAATTAGATGATGATGATGATGATGATATATACATACATATATACGTATATGTACACAAATCTACATATATTAACAATTAGATGATATATAGATACAAGAAATGATGAAATTACTCACTTTATATGAAGAAATGATGAGTGATTTCCGGTGGATTTGCGCTTTACTTCTGATTTTCCGGTGATTTGTGGAGGTTTGTGGAGATTTGTGGTTTGTGGAGGTTTACTTTAACAAAAGATATTATGTTATTCAACCACAATACGCTCTATTATGTTAAAACCCGGTTTTCGAAAAAAACCGGTTACGCTCTATATTGTATCGTAAGTAAAAATAGATCTGAGGGGCAGAATTGTAAATGAGTTTACGCTCTATTATAGAGCGTAATACGCTCTATTATATAGCGTAATACGATCTATTATATAGCGTAATACGCTCTATTATATAGCGTAATACTATTCATCCCAGCCGTTTATTTTGTTGATGGATGGTTATAAACGGGTTGGATAGATATTAAAAAATATCTAACTGTGGCTGTAGAAGGGCACCCTATATATATATATATATATATATATATATATATATATATATATATATATATATATATATATATACATATCTATATAAAGAAAAATCTCGAAAGTGTGATATAGCTATCCACCGTCGGTGGTGGTAGATAGGAAGATGGAGAAGGAAGGAGGGTGAAATGGTAAATAAAAATAAAACAGTATTATGAAAATTATTAAAATGATGGAATTATTTCAAATATATGAAATTTGTTTAATTGTTTAAAAAGGAAAACATGTAAATATTTGATGGATTGAGTTGATAAGCGGAATATATGAAGAATATAATAATGGGATTATTTTAATTAGAAAAAATGCTATAAACTTCAAAATTCTTCTCAAATTTTTCTCCAAAAACTGACGTGCCACACTTATAATTGGTAATTTACTTAATAATAATATGAAGCCCATCGTGCATATATATGCATTCCCAATCAAAGCCTTCCATTTGTCGGGAACCTAGCACTACTCTTTAATTAGTGGATGAAATATCTTTTTAAGAAAATGGAAGGATGTTTGAGGATTGAAAATTTGTCATATTATTGAGAATGGTGATAATTTTGGTAAATGAACTTTTCTAAGATAATTTACTTAATTATTTATTTGTTTATTAAAAAGTCAATTTTTATAAATAACTTTAAGATTTGATGGGATTGATTTATAAAGAAATAATTGGTTGTTTAATTGATTTTATCAAATTACTATATTTTTGGGTTGGAAGAGATTCTTTTTATAAGGGAATAATTGAAATAATTATTTCGTAATCAATTTAAATCATTAAATCGAGATTGGATATTACTTAAATAATAGAAAATATTTGTGCCAAGTTTGTGAATTTTTATTGGGAGCAATTTAGATGAATAATTAATAAGAAATTTAAATGTTTTAAATATTATTTATTATTAGGTGAAATTTTAGTGAATATTGGTACTAAGTCATTTTATTTGAATTGGATATTTTATTAGAATTTAAATAGCTCGGGATTCATTGATTTTAGAGGTTGAGCTGTTAATTTATACTAGCATAACAGCCCGTGTGAGGCACGGGTCATTTCTAGCATTGTTGAACATCGCAAAGATATGTATTATTTGAACGATTGGTGATATTTTTATACATTAGAAATATATGAAACAAATTTAAAGCACGTATGTGAGGAATGCACGATCACCTTAAAAGCGTGGGAGGATACCGTTGTGGCTTCTGATGTCAAATCAACTTCTTCCTCGACCACCAATAGGCAAGTATATGTATTTGCAAGCATTTAAAGGTAAAAGATCATGCAACAAATTATTGAATGCTTTCATATTTAAAATTTTAGACATTTTACAATACATTTTAAAAATTACATGACCTTAATTATTGTAACATACAAGATCTTACTTATTAAAGTTAAAGTCTGAGGTACTCCCTTTGTTCTCCTATTATATGTATAAGAAGATACACGTAGCACTATATACATAATCTTAATTAGAGTATCGTCTCATAACTGAACGTATATTTTACTTAGTTATTTAATCGATAACTGATAACCGCCCCGGAGTACAAATCTCATATATATATATATATAAATGTTTCAAATTTCCTTTTAAAACTTCATATCATTTTTATTTCGCTAATTAATTTGCTATATTTTGTATAGCATTTATCATACCGTCTTATAAATAAACTATATTTTATATGTAATTATTAACCAATAATCGATATGTAATCCAAATCGCATTTGTATATTTTTTTATAATTTTTTTTAAAATTCTTTTTTTTAGTTTTCCTATAGTTTAATTGATTCTAATTTGATCAACCAATTTTAATTTAATTTGTGCATTTTTTATTTAATTTCACAACAAAATTAACCACGAGCACTTCATATGTGATATTGTTAACAAAATCGTTAATCTCAAAGAATAATTATTTTATCTATGCATTTCATATATGAGATTATGAACAAAATAATTTATCTCAAAATAATAATTATTTTATCTATTTAAAAAATATAAAAAAAATTCTGTAAAATTTATTTAGATGGGTATCTATAAATAATTATAAAAAAATAATGCGCACAAGTTATAATATAAGTAATTTTATCTTAAATGAATAGTTTAATATATATTAAACATAATATAACCCAAAAAGTATTTATATACGTAGTTAATGAGTTCTATTATAAGTATAAATGTCCATCTAGTCAAAATGGTTGGTGAGTTTAATTTCATTATGAGAGGTCATGGGTTCAATTTCTTGCAACAATAACATTTTTTAAATATTATAATTGAGTTAGGTTCGGGAGCTAATTTATTTATTCAATGCAGGTTTGACAAGTACCTTTTCTTCTATTATATATACTATCTTATAACCCGTGCAATGCACGGGTTTCTTTTAATATGTTATAAAAAATTTATTTTATGCTATAATTATATTTTTATATAATCATTATTTTGTAAAAATTAATTTAATATAATTTAATATAAATTTAGTTAATCATGATTTAAAATTTACAATATTATAGAATTTTAAGTTAAATATGTCGTTGACGAGATTCGAAACTTAAATTTTTAGTAAAATACTTTAATCATAAAATATATCTTATAATTAAATCTAACGGTTCTTATTAATTACTAAAAATCTAACAGTAAAATGGTTTAATATTTTTCGGTATACATTAATGATTGCAAAATTATGTGGTTTAAAATTTATATTATAAATTTTTTTTAAAAATATGTTTGACAGAATTCGAACCTTGAAATTTTAGTAAATTAATTTAAACATATAATATATCTAATCATTAGATCTAATGGTTCTGATTTTTTACTAAAAATATAATGGTCATTATTCGTTGTATATATATGTCTATTATCTTTTGTTAGTGATTAGACGATATAGTGTTATTTTTTTGGGTATATATTAATTATTGTAAGATTATATTTTAATATAAAAGTTAACGTGTTTTATTTAGAAAGAAATATTATTGATTGGAAGATACGATATCTTAGGTGTTTATAAAAGGTAATATCATCAATCAATTAAAAGTAAACCTTTTTTAATTAAAAAAAGGCATTCGACTAATTATCACTAATTATATTATTTTACTATTTATTTTAATAGTTAGGATGACCGTGCTGAAGATCGAACGGACAAACTTTCAATGCCCGTGTGATGCACAAGTTTCTTTTATTATATTATATAAAATTTATTTAATATTAAAATTATGTTTTTATATAATCATTATTTTTAATATTTTTTTAATTTTAATTTAATATTCTCATGTTTACGGATTATACTAATGTTTACTTATTATAAACAATGTATACGGATTTTTAATATATTTTATTAAATAGTGATATAATTGGGAAAAAAATATTTTAGTTAGAGAAAAGAGAAAAGATAAAAAATTAATTTATTAGTTAAAAGTAATTATAATTTGTTTTTTAATTAGAAAAAATATAGAAGATATTATATTTTACTTGAAAAAGGAAACTGTTTAGTTATTAAAAAAAAGGTAACGTGTTTAACCTGAAAAAGTAGATTGATTAGTAAAGTAAAAAATTTGGTTAAATAAAATATGAAAGAAGATTTTTAAAAGGTAACACATGATATAATTGGAAAAATATATATTTTAGTTAGAGAAAAGAGAAAAGATAATTTGAATGAAAAAATTAATTAATTAGTTAATAGTAATTATAATATGGTTTTTAGTTAGATAAAATATAAAAGATACTATATTTTACATGAAAAAGGAAACTGCTTAGTTATTAAAAAGAAAAGAAAAGGTAACATGTTTAACCTGAAAAATGAATTTGATTAGTAAAACAAAAATTTTAGTTAGATAAAATTAAAAAAATATTTTATCTATAATTAAGTAAGGGTAAATTAGTAAAATCAATAGGTACCAACCAACCAAACTTTTAATGTTTCGGCTTTTATATAATAGTATAGATTAGCTTATAGCCCGTGAAAAGCACGGGTTACTTTTAAATAATTTTAAAATTATATGATAAAATAAAATAGAGTATAATAATGTATTATGGATATAATTTAACTTTGTAATATTAATTTATAAAATTATTAGTAATAATAATATTAATTTAATAAATGATATGTATTGCTTAGAACTAACAATATAAAATCTATTGTAAATTTGTTATTGACGGGATTCGAACCTTGGATCTTTAAAAGAGGGATTTAAATATAGAATATTCCTTATTATTAGATCTAATGGATACCATCTATTTACTAAATATCTAATGGTCACTATTGTTTTAAATGGTTGAACCAAAATTATATCTTTAATAAATTATTATACTCTATTTTATTTAATCATATAATTTTAAAAGTATTTAAAAGTAACCCGTGCTTTGCACGGGCTATAAGACTTGGTTCAACCATCTAAAAGAATATGTAACCGTTAGATATTTAGTAAATAGATGATAGCCGTTAGATCTAATAAAAATGAATATTCTATATTTAAATCTCTCTTCTAAAGATCCAATGTTCGAATCCCTATTATTATTACTAATAATTTTATTAACTAATATTAAAAAGTTAAATTATATCCATAATAAATTATTATACTCTATTTTATTTAATCATATAATTTCAAAAATATTTAAAAGTAACTTGTGCTTTGCACGGGCTATAATCTAGTTATTATAAATTTTAATTTTAACATGTTATTGGAAGAATTCGAACCTAACAGTTTTTTATATAATAATTTTTACTATTAAATATAAATTAATATGTTGTTGGCGGGAATCGACCTTAAACCTTTGTATATAGTCACTTTTAGTATTGTTGTATCTGACGGTTTTGATCTATTTGAGCCCGTGCAAAGCACGACTTACTTTTAAATATTTTTAAAATTATATGATTAAAAAAATAGAATAAAATAATTTATTATGGATATAGTTTAACTTTGCAATATTAATTAATTAAATTATTAGTAATAATGATAGTTATTAAAATAAATGACATGTATTGTTTAAAACTAATAATATAAAATTTTAATGTAAATTTGTTGTTGACGGGATTCGAACCTTGGATATTTAGAAAAGAAATTTAAATATAGAATATTCCTTACTATTAGATCTAACGGTTATGATCTATTTGATAAATATCTAACGATCACCATTCTTTTTAAGGCTTGGTTGAACCAAACAACCAAACTACCAATTATCCCCTAGTTTGCTTATTATAGATTAGTATAGATTAAAGCGACCGAGATTTTTAAATATTGAAGTTACTGGTTATTACTTATTATTCGAAGATTGAGATAAATTAAATGTATTTAGTATTTGTCATCGGACACAAGGCAAGTTTATTCTTTCCCTAATCTTCTAAAGAATTTATGTGATTTATGTGAATATTATTTTCTCAAAAAATTCTGCTTGTTGTGGAAACTTTTGGTGAAAAGTTGGTTATTTAATATCTGATGGAAATGTTAGAGTGAAATGTATTTGTTGAAATTTTTATTCATTTTTAACTCCTTTGGGCGTTAAAAATGAATTAAAAAATATATATATCAATTGATCTCATTGATCGGGACGAGTTCTTAATATTATTCGGTTTAAACTTGTTTGCTTTGATACACTTAAACATTTATTCCTATTAATTGAATTTATATCTCAAATTTCAACTACTCTTCTTGACATTGGGTAATGGTTCATTTTCGCAGGGCCATATCCAGTAATTTTGAGGTCATAGTTTAGATTGGTCTAAGAACTAGACATAAATTTTGGTCCCAAATATTTCGAATGTTACATTGATTGTTTGAGTTTCTAACGCGATAATAGCGAATTGATGCATGTCGGCCAAGGGTTGGATTGATAAAAACTCTTTAATTTATGAGACTTTTTCTTGATCGAATAGTCAATTCAAGGCTCGTAAGTGAAATCCAACTGCAATATTTTAGAGATTTTTTAATTTTTTAAAATTAGTTTTGTAAAAATACTTATTTTATCTAAAAAATGCCCTTTTTAATAAAAATATTTGAAAAGGGACAGCAATCAAAAACTACTAAGGCATAAAATTGTAACTCAACTTTTCTGGACCTCAGGTTTATACTATATAAAAATTTAAACAATATTGATATTGAATGAAAAAAAGAGTGTGATAATATTTTTACCAAGATTTAATTTACATTAAATGATGTACATATAATGGGAGTAAAAATGTGGCCCCTATAATTTTGGAGGCCCTAGGCACATTGCCTACGATAACTGTTAGGAATATGTTGTACTTGATGATAACTTCACAATCAATCAAAATTGTATAAGTCAAGTTTTGTAACTGTCAACGGATGAGACATTATAACTCTATCCGTTGACAGGTAGCTCATCAACGGATGAGGTTTTGTAGCATACTGCAGTACCTCTATGCTATCAGTTGATAGTGTTTCTACTCAGAGTCATGTTGACCATCATTGGATAGGCAGAATAGGGTAGCCAATTGTAAATAAGCCATGCTATGTAATTCTGTCTAAGTGAAAGTGTATCAACGGATGAAGACTGGACTCTATCAACGAATACAACTCAAATCTACTCTATCAACGGATGCAGCTCAAACTACCATCAACGGATGACTGTGTACAACATCAACGGATAATCATCAACACTTTCTTCTATGCTGGCTGGGAATTAGCAGTTGATAAGGACATGTTTGACTGACAGATCACATGGGTTGATAGTAGGTATAAAAAGCAGTATGGCAGCCATACTTTGGAAACACAGAAGAAAGAAGCATTCCATTTACACAGTACATACAAGAAAGGTGCAGGGGACATATCTGTTCACAAGGACAACCTTTCGGCTACATGTGGATTTGGAGTGGAGTAACAAGTCAACTTGAATTAGATTAATATTATCTTATTCCTGTAGTACTTGTAAACTTGGGATATATAACCAAGTGTAGCAACTCTTTAGAAACTAAGAAAACATATACATTTGCTTAGAGTTTCTTGAATATCCTTACAAGCAAAGAGTTGTAAAAACAGAAGCTGTGTACATTTGTATCACAGAGTTTTCTTCGAATAAAAGTCTCAGGTGGTACATTTAACCACCTGATTTTTTATGTGTTTGTGAATCATTTCTCATTCAGCAATTATCTCCTTATAGATTTCTGTGGTTTTTATCAAAAATTTATAATTATCAAGAATTGTATTCAACCCCCATTCTACAATTATACAAGTGTGTAATCTGGGAATAACAATTGGTATCAGAGCAAGCTTCTAACATATTTGAAGTTTAAAGATCAACACACTTCCAACATGTCTAAGAAGGATTATGGAGTGAAGATACCGGTTCTTGATAGAGAAAATTACTTTCACTGGAAAGTAAAAATGCGTCTACATCTCATGTCTATTGATGAAGGTTTTGTAGATTGCATTGAGAAGGGTCCTCATGTTCCAATGAAGGCGGCTTCAAGAGTTGGCCTTGCTGCAGATGCACCAGACACTTACATTCCCAAACCTGTTTCTGAGTGGAGTACTGAGGACGTTGCAGAAGTCCACGAAGATAAAAAGACCATGAATATTCTGTTTAATGGCTTAGAAACAGACATGGTTGACAATGTTATCAACTGTACTACCTCCAAGGAAGTATGGGACATTGTTCAAACCCTTTGTGAAGGTACAGAACAGGTAAAGGAAAACAAGATGCAACTACTGATCCAACAGTATGAGCACTTCCATTTCAAAAATGGAGAGACATTGAATGACACATTTAGTTGATTTCAAAAGCTACTGAATGGCTTGAAACTGTATGGAAGAATCTACCAAGTGAAGGATTCTAATCTCAAATTTCTGAGATCACTGCCCAAAGAGTGGAAGCCAATGATTGTTTCTCTAAGAAACACTCAAGAGTACAAGTCATTTACTCTTGAAAGGCTCTATGGAACTTTAAAGACATATGAACTAGAAATGGAGCAGGATGAAGAAATTGAGAAGGCCCAAAAGAAAAGTGGGTCAGTTTCACTTGTTGCCAACTTGGAGCAGGAGGAGAAGAGGACTGAAGCTGCTAAATCTACACCAAACCGGGAGGTTTGTGAAGGTAGAGCAGAATCAAGCAAAAGCAAGGAAAAAGTATCTGAAGAAATGAGTGTCCTTCAACAGGATGAATTGGATGAGATAGATGAGCATTTAGCCTTTCTATCTAGGAGATTCTCTAAGCTAAAATTCAGAAGAAACTCTGGGGTGGCTAAGCCATTTAACAAGGATTTTTCCACAAGCAACTATGTGGATAAATCCAAAATTAAATGCTACAATTGTGGAAATGCTGGTCACATGATAAGTGAATGCAGGAAGCCTAGATCTGAGAATAAGGGAAAGCCAACTGAAACTGTTGACTACAAGAAGAAATATTTTGACCTTCTCAGACAGAAAGGAAAGGCATTCATGACCCAAGAGTATGACTGGGCTGCTGATGGAAATCATTCTGATGATGATGCTAAGTTTGTCAACCTTGCATTAATGGCTGATTCTGAGCAGGAAGCAAGTTCAGCTAGCAATCAGGTATTTTCTACTAATCTCTCTGAGCTCACCAAAGAGGAATGCAATAGTGTTATAGATGATATGTCTACTGAACTACATCACTTGAGTTTTACTCTTAAATCACTTACTAAAGAGAACAATAGGATTAAAGAGACTAATCTGTTTTTAATTGATAGAAATGCTGCTCTAGAAACTCAGTTTCTAGAATTTGAGAAAATGAGAGTTGATTGCAATGATGCTAAAAGTGAACTTGAAGCTGTGTTAAAAAGAGAACTGATTTTAAGAAACCAGCTTGAAAAAGAACAAGGGATAATTTCTAAATTTCAAAGCTGTAGGAATATTTCTCAAAACATAATAGAAGTCCAGGGAATAGAATCATTTGTAAGGGATATCTGGACTCAAAAGAAAAATGAGCTAGAACCTTGCCTTGAGGATCTAGAGACTATTTGTGAATCAACGGATAGTGATCATCCGTTGACAGATGAACCATCAACGGATGAGAGGTATCCGTCGACTAACAAAAAGTCTGTTAGTAAGAAGGAACTCAAGGAACTGAATAATCAGTATGGTCCAGTAGCCAAGAACTTTGTTTCTGGTGAAAGTAGCCAAGCCAAATCAAGTGAGAAGGCTAAGGCAAGTGATTTACTTAACAAAAAGGCTGTTGGTAATGAAAAGGTAGAGACTGAGGGTAAAAAGAAAAAGAACAGAAATGGTAAGACAGGCATTAACAAGAAAAACAATTATTCTCCTGACAAGTTTGCTCCTAGGAAAACTTGTGGTAATTGCAATAGTGTCAATCACCTATCTTCTAATTGCAAGTCTGTTAAAAGGACTCATGTTCATGTACCTCAATCTATGCCAAGTATGCCTGCAATGCCCAATTTGTATCAGAATGCTAGTTTTTCAAATCCGTATGTGAACATGCCATATGTGTCTAATCCTTATTTTCAATCTGTGAATATGCCACAAATGTCATGGAGCATTCCTAGCATGGATAATATGTATGCCAATTTTCCACTAATGCATGCATCAAATATTTATGCAAATGAGCATCTGTCAAAACCTATCACTCAAGCATCTACACCTAAAGTGAAGATTGCTAAGAGTGCAAAACCAAAGGCTAACAAGAAAGGACCCAAGGAAACTTGGGTACCAAAATCAACTTGATTTGTATTTTGGAATATGTGCAGGGAAATAAAAGGAATCTATGGTACCTAGACAGTGGATGTTCTAGGCATATGACAGGAGATTCAACCCTGCTCACAGAGTTCAAGGAAGCAGCTGGCCCTAGAATTACCTTTGGAGATGACAGCAAAGGATGTACTAAGGGATATGGCTTGATTTCAATGGACAATGTCATCATTGAAGAAGTGGCTTTAGTTGAAGGTTTGAAGCACAATTTGCTGAGTGTCAGTCAGATTTGTGACAAAAACTATGAAGTAAAGTTCACTAAAGAAGCCTGTGTTGTTTCCGCCAAGGAAAACAACAATGTGGTATTGACAGGCTTTAGAAAAGGAAATGTTTATATAGCTGACTTCAACTCAGTATGCTCAGAATCCATTACTTGTCTCTTCAGCAAAGCGAGCAAGGATGAGAGTTGGCTATGGCATAAAAAGCTGTCACATTTGAATTTTAAAGTTATGAATGATTTGGTAAGAAAGGATCTTGCTAGAGGAATCCCTCAATTGGAGTTCATCAAGGATGGATTGTGTGATGCCTGCCAATTATGGAAACAAAAGAAATCATCCTTCAAGAGCAAGACAGAGTCATCCATTGTTAAGCCCCTTCAATTGCTGCATATGGACTTATTTGGTCCAGTAAATGTCATGTCCATTTCAAAGAAGAAATACTGTATGGTGATTGTAGATGATTTTTCTAAGTTTACATGGACCTTCTTTCTGCACTCCAAAGATTGTGCAAGTGAAACATCATCAATCATCTCAGACAAGTAAACAATGGTTCTGAAGTAAAAGTACAAAGAATCAGGAGTGACAATGGTACTGAATTAAAATATTCCACAATGAAGATTTTCTGTGAAGAGAATGGAATTGTCCATGAGTTTTCTATTGCTAGAACACCTCAACAAAATGGGGTTGTTGAAAGGAAAAACAGAACTCTCATTGAAGCAGCTAGAACAATGCTAAGTGAATCAAGATTGCCAACATATTTCTTGGCTGAGGCTGTCAACACTGCTTGTTTCACTCAGAATATTTCCTTGATCAATCAAGCTAGAGGAATGACCCCTTATCAGTTATTCACCAACAAGAAACCAACGTTAGCTTTTCTTCATGTCTTTGGATGTAAGTGTTTTGTGCTAAGAAATCATGGAGATAACTTGGGAAAAGTTGAAGCAAAGGCAGATGAAGCTATCTTTGTTGGATATGCAGCTGGGAAAGCCTATAGAGTCTACAATCTAAGAATCAACATTGTTATGGAATCTGTACATGTTGTGTTTGATGATCAAAAGATTCTAGGTCTAAATGATGAAGGCTTCCATGAAGAATTAAGATTTGAGAATGAGGTAGAAGGTAGAATGTACATTGATGATGATGAGGAAAATGAAGATCATGGCCATGGAAATTCACCTAGAGTTGTTGGTTCAACTAGAAGTGATGCTAACACTGGAAATGAAGCATCCGTTGACAGTCATACTGGAGCATCAGATGCATCCGTTGGTAGGCATTCTCATGCATCCGTCGACAGGCAAAATGGAGCATCCGTTGATAGACAAAATCATTCATCCGTTGATAGTCATCTTCATAATTCCGCAAGGACAACAAACTCAGGGGGAGTTTCTCAAAGTCAAAACTCAATGACCAATCAACAAGACCATGCTCACTTAGATGAAGCAACCTCATCTAGATCAAACCTTCCACCTTCAAGAAAATGGACCAGAGATCATCCTTTTGAGTTAATCATTGGTGACTCAAACTCAAGAGTCCAAACTAGGAGGGCCACACCAAGAAGAATGTCTATACAGTAGTTTCCTGTCTCAAGTGGAACATAAGAAAGTGGAAGATGCTCTTCTAGATCCAGATTGGGTCTTAGCAATGCAAGAAGAGCTAAACCAATTTGAGAGAAATAAAGTATGGAAGCTTGTGCCCAAACCTGATGATAGAGGTGTCATAGGTACCAAATGGGTTCTCAAGAATAAGACTGATGAAAATGGCATAATTGTGAGGAATAAAGCTAGATTAGTGGCAAAGGGCTATTCTCAAGAAGAATGGATAGATTTTGATGAAACTTTTGCTCCAGTGGCAGGACTTGAAGCAATCAGAATTTTCCTAGCCTATGCAGCACATGCCAATTTCAAAGTCTATCAGATGGATGTCAAAAGTGCCTTTCTAAATGGGGAACTGGAAGAAGAGATATATGTCCATCAACCTCCTGGATTTGAAGATCCAGAATTTCCAGAATATGTATATCTTCTCTTGAAAGCACTTTATGGTTTGAAGCAAGCACCAAGAGCCTGGTATGACACTTTATCTCAATTTCTTTTGGAGAATCACTTCACTAGAGGTACAGTAGATAAAACCTTATTTCATAGAAATGTCGTTCAAATCTATGTAGATGATATTATTTTTGGGTCTACAAATGAGAAGCTTTGGAAAAGGTTTGCCAAACTTATGCAAAGTAGGTATGAAATGAGCATGATGGGTGAATTAACTTACTTTCTTGGTTTACAAGTAAAGCAAGTTAATGAGGGAATTTTCATAAGTCAAACAAAATATATTTATGATCTTTTAAAGAAATTTGACTTAATGGATTGTGCCTTTGCAAAAACACCTATGGCCACTGCAACTAAGCTTGAGTTGAATACTAAGGAAAAATCTGTGGACATCTCAAGCTATAGAGGCATGGTAGGCTCACTTTTATATCTAACAGCTAGTAGACCTGATATAATGTTTTCCACTTGTCTTTGTGCTAGATTTCAAGCTGACCCTAGAGAGTCTCACTTGATTTCTATTAAGAGAATTTTTAGGTATCTCAAGGGAACACCAAACCTTGGCATTTGGTACCCAAGAGATTCTGGCTTTGATCTAATTGGCTATTCAGATGCAGACTATGCAGGTTGCAGAATTGATAGGAAAAGTACTACAGGCTCCTGTCAATTTCTAGGGAACAGGCTTGTGTCATGGTTCAGTAAGAAACAGAACTCAGTCTCCACTTCTACAGCTGAAGCTGAGTACATTCACTACGCCATAGATGGGCTATCGTTACATTTTTTCAGGGATGTTACTAGAATATGTTACCTTAGCATGTTACTTTGGACCTAACATAACATTTTGTATTTTGTGTTACCTTAGCCACAAACGTGATGTTACCTTAGCTTTAAAGTGTTGGATGTTAGCAACATACATGATATGTTACCTTAGATCATTAATAAACTCAATTTTGAATTTTTTAACTAAAAATTAAATATTTTTTAAAAAATTACTTTTACCTCTAAATTATTTTATTTTTTATAAAAATAAGAGCTTACCTTTAAATTAGTAAAAGATAAATATATTAAACTTTTAAGATTGATAATAAATTAATAAAAAAATTAGGATATTATATGAATTTTATAAATAAAATATTGGATGGTATACAAATTTTACAAATAATAAATTCATACAATTCTAAAATAGGAATTTTAAAAATAATAAAAATTTAAAATATGAATTAAAAAATAATATTAATATACGAATAATATGAATCTCCCCCAAATTTAATACGAATATTGATATTTTATTTAACATAATTATGAATTTTAAAATTTTAAAAACAAATTTAACAAATACAAAATAATGAAATGTAAAAATGTAAATTCTAAAATAAGAAATCTTAAAATTTGAATAAATAAATTTCTAAATTAATAAAATACATAAAAATAATTAATAAATTTTCTTTCAAATAATTAAAAAATGCATCGGATGAAAATATAAAAAAAGACACATAGTACCAATTGCAAGCACTATACTAATTGGAAGAGGGGCAAATTTTCCACCCAAATTTTCGCCAAAAATTTTGCCTGCTCCCGCTCCCTCTTACCTTACTCTCTCAAACACCTCTCTTTTACTCTTAACCACTCTCTCTCTCTCTCACTCTCTCTATCTCTCTCATACGTACAACTCTCTCTCCCGCAACTTTCAATATCTTGGCTTCGTAAGTAATTCAACTTCTTAATTGATTTTGAGACTTTGGTTCGAGGGTTTCGCTCGAGACTTTGGTTTTCTTCAAATTAGAGGATTTAATATTGAGTTTAATTGAGTTTAATTGATTCTTCGGTTTGAGCTTTGAAGTTTGTACTTCGATTTTAAATCCGCCCTTTAATCCAGGGTCTGTTGTTACGAATTAAAGGTATTTCCAAACTTCATCTCCTTGAATTTATTTAATGTGTTTAATTTTGGTCGATTATTCTGCTAGTTAATTTTATGTTATGATGTGTTTTCATAACATTCTTGTTTTCTTGTTTAAGTGTGAAATTAAAAATACAGAAGATGTCTTGGAAAAATAGAGGAGTTTCTCAAATTAGGGGTTCTTGATTTTGAGCTCAATCGATTTGATTTCTTCAATTAGACTTCAACTAATAGATCTCTCTTTTCGATTTCAGGGCTTTTTGCTTTGGGCTCTGGATTTGGGCCTTGTTTGGTGGATTTGGGGCTTCAATTTGGAGGTATAACCCATTTCCATATGAATGCCTACTGTTAATGATATGATATGAAAACATGTAGTGTTAGTTTAAGATAGATTATGGAGTCTAGCTGGTTTGGTAATTAGGACCTCGAACTATTAAAGAATTTGTTAAGTTCAGCAAAGAAAGATCACATAAGGTATACATTTTGTGAGTTTGGTTAGTCGACTAAGACTGTCGTTAAGGCTTACGCCAATGACTCACTTAATATTTCAGCGACCACTTGATTTATACCCCTTAATTTAGTAATTTACTTGTTTGTTCAAATTAGATTAGTAACCTGATTATCTCTAAAAAAAAAATTTATGAAGGTGAAACAATCCCACAAATGAGTGAGCACAAGTTACTATTTTTTTTGTCAGTTTAAATCAGCCATAGAGATAGCATGACAGAACATTTTTTTTCTCTCTTTTCTTACATTCTTGACTGAAAATGTCATTTGAATTGTAAAATTTTGCGATTCATAGAATGCGGGTCATTTGAAATAAAGTTTGGCTCTGGGAGCATTCTACTTTTTATGATGTAATGTATTCTTGTCCTGTAGTAAATCTTCGATACTTGTCACCAATATAGTAGCTTGATTGAATAGTTAGCTGGCACTATATTAATTTGTTTAACAAAAGGGAACATAAAGTTAGATGTAAAAACCCATTCAGACCAAATTCATATGTACTAGAAAGTTCTCAATGCTATCATTTTCTGATTTCCAGAAGTATTTCTTTAGTTCATTCTTCACACATTCCTGTGTGTGGTAAATAAAGAATGTCTGTACTTATTCCTGGAATCCTTCTGGCTAATATGTTCCTTTTATATTTACTCTCTGTCTCATATAATTTTTTTTTTCATTATTATTTGCAATTCGTTAATATAATAGATATTGGCAAAGTTATTTTTATTCATAAAGGAATTCAATTTGACACTTAACCTTTCACGATTGATTTAGTGCGACATCAAACAGCATTTTAGACAGAGCTATTGATTCTGAAGAGTCTCAGCACAAGGACTTTCTCATGCTGGTAATAAAGCAGAGGCAACTTCATTATGTTTTCTTCTTGTTATAATTTGAAACTGGTAACTTACTGAAATTTGGTAAATCTTGCAACTTCCAGGAGCATGTTGAAGGATATATATCATGAATTATCTGCAAAAACAAAGAAATTTTTCTCCTAAACTGTTGGAGATGTTAATTTTGATGCAGGCCCATATTGCACAAATATGCCAATGAAGATGTGTCTCTTGGTTCATGGTTTATCGGTCTTGAAGTTGAGCACATTGATGACCGCAATATGTGCTGCGGAACTCTACCAGGTACGATACTTTGGATGCATATTTCAGTAGACATGAATCACATGATTGTTTAAATTTCTTCAAGTGTCTGCCAAACTAGGGATTGTTTGCTTTGCACTTCAAAGACACTTATGGTTACTATAGTAGTCTAAACTGGTTGCCTAGAACTAGCGACTGACTAGGTATTCTTCATTGCTAAATTAGAGAAGCTTCCAGAATCAGTGGATTTCTCTATAGTTAGCTGCATGGAAGTGTTTTTATTTTTATTTTCAACACAGAAAATAAGTGAGGGTTTCTCCTGTTTCCTTTTTCAAGATTGTTTCCATTTATGGTGCTTCACCCTATTCGTATTCAGGGTTTTTATATATATGTTTCTTCTATTTTGCAATTGGGGGGGGGGTGGTTTAGATCGTCGCAGCTAATTGTTCATAGACCACAATTTTGTTTAATTGTCGTGGTTCTGGTTAATAAGTGAACAAAGTGACAACTGTCTTAAAAAGCATATATTAACTGGTACTGTGATTCATGATAAAATTCTTGGCCCGTAGCTAATTGGATGATGGTTGCATGATGACAACAATAATATCAAAGCTTTATTATAGTGTGGTGCATGCGGGCTACTTCTTGCAATGCTCCTAAACCACGCTCATCAGTTAAACAGGATTTATCATTCACAAAATATATACTCAAAATCCTATAAAAGAGGATTTATCATTTGGAAAATACTTGAAATCCTAATCATTTTGATATTCAAAACTTAGAATTTCATTACAACTTTGATTTTCTTCTAGACTTGTCAAGTGTATAAATTATATTATATGCAGAGGTTGTATTCCTTATTTTTACTATCCAGTACTTATCAAAATACACATACCTAAATTATCAAATCTTGTTTGACTTTCTCACAAGAAGATTCTGCTTGTTTGGAGCAGGATTCAGCAGCGGACAAGGCTCTATATGACCTTGGCCTGGTATGTGGTACTCGATTTATGCAAGGTACTTTCATGCTTGCAAAACTTAAACTGCATCTTATTAGAGTTAGTTTTCAGTCTTGAATTATTTTAATTTTTGCTCTTATACATGATTTGTTGTTTTAAACTATTAAATTATAGCAAGCAAGTCTGCTAGAGCACAAGAGTATTGGTTGTATCAGACTGGGGTAGAAGATTCATTTTCGGAAGAGACTCCATCAGGATCTGATTTTTTTAAGAAGCAGTATGTTTAACCATCAAAGTAAAGGATTTCTGGAAGTACCAAGATAGTTTTGCAGAGTGTTATTTTAGTTTACAAATATGACTGGCGGCAGTAGCATCTAGTATGACACCATGGCATCTCTATGTTTGGACTTTATAGTATTCTGCTACTACTATTAGTACTTATGATCATCGTAAACTAGTCTACAATATTTCTAGTAGTTGGTTAATTTTATGATGGTGAATTATGATGTTTTGAGTTGGAGACGTTAGTAGTAATGTAGTTGGTGGATTATATTGTAGTAGGTGGATTATGTAGTGGCTGGTGACCTGTTTTGGATTATGTAATGTGTTGGATTTCGAAATGAATAGCAGGTTTAATTTGGGATGCATAATATTTGTGTGTAATTTTGTTAAATTTTTTCTGGAAAAGATGTTACCTTAGCTAATGGAAATGTTGTTACATAAAAGCAAATGTAACATAAAAGATGTTACACTAGGTCATACAATGTTACCAACAAAAGTGGGGCCCACAGTGGTCCCCATTGTGGGTCCCACTATTTTTAAAAAAAATCTATTTCTCTAAGGTAACATATATATTAAGTTACCTTAGGGATCAAAGATGTTACCTTAGACACCTAAGGCAACATAAAACTGCATGTTACCTTAGGGACCAAAGATGTTACCTTAGACACCTAAGGCAACATGCTGAGAGCTATCACCAGAGAAATGTTACCTTAGCTACTTTATGGGCCTAAGGTAACATATAATGTACCTGCTGTAACATTTTTTTGTTGTTACCGTAGGCTGTTTATGGTGTAGTGATTGCTGCTGGAAGTTGTTGTGCACAGATTCTTTGGATGAAAAATCAACTTATTGAATATGGTCTAAAAGTTGAGAAGATTCCAATTTTCTGTGACAACACTAGTGCTATTGCCATCACAGAGAATCCAGTGCAACATTCGAGAACCAAGCATATTGACATCAAATACCACTTCATTAGAGAGCATGTGATGAATGGTACAGTAGAAATGCACTTTGTGCCAAGTGAAATGCAGCTTGCAGATATTTTCACCAAGCCTCTTGATGAATCTTCATTCACAAGGTTGGTAGGTGAACTAGGTATGATTAATTTTTCATAATTCCTAGTGATATCTAATCATACTGTATTGCAGCTAGAAATGTGTTTTGATTTACTTGAGAATTAAAAACTCTCAGAAATTTTTTTAGCATAAATTTTGTCTAAGGCAAAATTTGCTTATCAACGGATATCCTTTTATCCGTTGGTAGTATAAACACATTACTAGATTTTCGTATGTCAACGGATAACAAGTTGTCCACGTCTTCGATGGATAAACTGTTTTCTCAACCGTCCATTCTTTATCCGTTGATATACATTTTTTTTATATAGCCGTTGGTAAACGTGTATATTTAGTCACGGCTGAACTTCTTTTCTTTTCATTTATTATATGACAGTTACTTTTGTCCAATGGAGTAATTACTTTTAATTATTTCATTTTTAATTCTTGAAAAATATAAAAGGCTGTCTTGTGCTCTCACATCTCACTTTTACTCCCTTTCAAGAATCTCATAAGTTAACTGCATCTTCTTCACTAAAACTCTCTGCAACAAAAGTTCAAACACTTCCATGGTGCCTATTGTTAAGATGATGTCTTCCACTGGGTTTACCTGTGAGAAGAACAATTTCGCAGCCTTTGTTGATACAGTGAACGCTCCAGAAGCATATCACACCATGATCAATTTCGTGAAGAAATGCAAACTGTCATATGCTATGACTACCACCACTCCTCTAATCCACGAGGTAATTGAAGAGGTGTGGGCATCTGCTGAGTACATTGGCACAGACGGGACACTTGCTTTTTCTTTAAATGGTAAAAACTATGTAGTTAACTCTGATGTGATAACTGCTTGTTTAAAATTGCCTGAGAATAACTGTCTGGAAATACCCAGTAATGCTGAAATTGTTACCATGCTAAATTCCATAAACTATACCCTTAGTACTGAGAACTTAGGGAAAATTGTTAGGAAATGTATGGTTAAAGAATGGAGTTATTTTTGTGATGCCTTCATTAAAACGTTTTCTGGCAAAATTAGTAATTTTGATGATGTTACCAATTCTATGCTAGTTATGCTATGTATGCTCTTGAATGATAAATTTTAAAATTTTGGCTCACTAGTCATGTATGAGATAGCAGCTAAATTAGGTAAAAAGGAAACTAGGAGCAAGAATATTTATTTTGCTAGATTTTTGATGCTCCTAGCACTGCATGTATCTGAGAATGAGCTATCCATTGCTAACCCGGATAGCAAGTTCAATTGTTTTGTTCAGGAGAAAAGAGAGTCTTAAGTGACTTGATTCGAATGAACTTAAATGCAAAAGTACAATTGGTATATCTACCAATTGTTCAGGTTACTGTTTCCAACCCTGAAACTCCTATCTCCAACCCCCAAATTTCTTTGCCTTCTAGTGTCACAATGGAGTCTGTGGCTATGACCAAACAGGCTCCTACCAAAGTGACCAAATCCAAGATTCTGAAACCACAATCAAAAAGACAAACCTCAGGTGTCTCTCAAAAGGCATCTGTTACAAAATTACCAAAACTCTTGAGGGGAGTGTGAAGGTGGTAGTGAGTGGTGAGGGACAGGGTGAACATCAAAGAAGCCCTAAGGATAAGGAAGGTGAGGCAGGTACAACCAACATTTCAGTCTCTCAAAAGACTGTTAATGAACCTTCAAGCCAAATTCTAGTTGCATCCTCTCAACAGGGTATGACTACTGATTTAAGTTCCACTCCAGGAACACTGCACAAAAGGGCAAGGGACACAGATAGCCCTCACTCAAAAACCTATGGTAGAAGTGTCAAATCCAAAACCATTGGGGAATCATAGGGTGCACACACAGTACATCAAACTGTACCTTCTCAAATTCAGTTTGATTTGACTTCAATAAATGTGGAGTCACAACCCCTTGATCTTAACCTTCAAATCGATACACATTTTAATCCACCATCACCAACTCCATCTCTGGATGTGGATATGATATCTACATCAATTCCTGATTCTCCATCTTTAAAATACTTGGAGAAGCCCCACTCAACAATTGGTGGTCATCATCTTTTAGATGATTTGTTGGGCCATCAATCTTCCATTCTTGAATTCACAACACTATCTGTGGCCTCTTCCTTAAAATCAATCACCACAGATTCAGTGTTGGTTTTCACTTCAACGGATACTCTTTTTCCTTCATCAACGGATATCCTTCATCCATTGACAAGTGTTTCTCCATCAACGGATGTGTCAACAACTAATCATCCGTTGACAGCAATAACTACTACATCAACGGATACATTTTATCCGTTGACAACTCTCTCTACCACTGCAAAATGTGACATTCCCATGTCAACTATAGAGGAGTTTGTAGTAGTTGAAACACTTTTAGGAATGAGGGAAGGGAGTGAGAGGCTGCCTTGTGAGCAGGCAAAAGGAGAGAAAAATAATGAGAGGCTGACCATTTCTTCCGGTCAGGCAAAAGGAGAGCAAGAGAGTTCCACCTTAGTAGGTGAAGGTGAGGGTGTGAGAGGTGTGAGCCAGGGGGATCCCCTGATGCAAGAAAAGAGAGATGAGAGGAGAGAATGGACTACAGGAGAAATAAGGCAGGAAGATTCAGCCATTGCTAGTGAGTTAATGGAGGTTAATGAAGCCTCTAAGGAGATGGAATTTCAACAAGAATATCAGTCAATCATTGACTCCATCACTTTGGATCCTGAAACCTTTACTCATCCTGTTTCTGCCTATCAAGTCATGGCACAACAGGGCAATGTGGAGGCAGAGGAGGCAATGCACCTAGTGCACACCTCTCAATCTCTACAAAGAGCAAAGGAAGCTTTGACAGCTTTGCCTTCAGATGCTGACAGTGAAGAGTTTGGCAATAATGACAGTGCTGGCACCTCAAGTGATGAAGAAGTCAATATAGAAGATACTCCAGAATGGCTATTTTCTTCTACCACTGTGGTTGGTGACTTCAATGTGGAGATTATGAAGCAATATCAATCTGCTATGGCTGAGCACCAGAATGCAGATCCACAGAGGAAGGCTGTCCTTCAGCAAATATTGGCCTCCCTTAAACTTCACAAGATGCCTATGGTTATTCAAAGAACCCAACATGAGGAGGTGCAAACTGCAATAAGGGAAATGAAAGTGGAACTAGATGCCAGGATTGAGGCACTAGCACCTACTACCACTCAGAAGGTGCTGACTAGCAAGTTATTGAATGAAGATAGTCTGGCCAAATCAGTTCAACATCTTTCCTCCAGAGTGGATAGTATGGAATCTCAAATGCAGACAGTAATTGCCAATCAAGCCAAACAGACTGAGCTACTGGAAAAGCTACTTGCAGCCTCATCTCCAACCCTTGATGCTAACAAAAAGGGGAGAAAAAGGTTGTTGTAGCTAGTCAAATTATTCCAGCATCCAGTAGCAAGATAGCACAGAGTGAGGGGGAGTAACAGCCAATTATAGTGGTCAATCCAACAGAGTTCTCTGTAGAGGCTTCCCCTATGAAGAAGAAGAAAATGGATTTGCCTGAGGTTCAAAGTATATCAGAAATCTAAGATGGTGAAAGGCAAGCCAGAATAGAAGCCTTAGAAAAGATCAACAAGGAGGCAAATGAAAGAATTCTGAGGACAGAGAGGATGATCAATGAATCAATTGTATCAACTCTGTTCTCTACTCAGTCCTCAGCCTCAACAACATCAACTACAATTCTGAAGGTGCTCACTCCAGAAATTGTGGCTCTACATTCTATGATGTTGAACCATCCTATGTCAAAGAATTTGAACCATACATAAGAACCAGGGCCTACTCTCCACCAAAGGCAAATGGGAAGAACAAGTTACAATTGGACTTTCCATTTCCCAAGGATGATGATGAGAAGCTAATTGGAAATACAATCAAAGAGTTCAAGGAAAAGACAAATAAGAGTGTAAAAAATTGGATGGCTGTGATAATAAGGAATGGAAAAGTGTTAAATATATCCAACAGCCATCCTAGATTTGTTGAAGCAAAAAGAGAGGAAACCTCCAAACTTTTAAGGGAAGCTCATCCAAGTGAAGAAAATAAATATGAAAACTCAGAAGAGAAGCAAGCCAGACTATCTCAGGAGTTAATGGATGAGGTAGAGGATGAAATGAGGGAACCTGAGGAAGTCCCCAAATCCAAAACTAAAAGGAGAGTGAAATCAAAGGCAAGGAGGCCTGTCTCTCCAGAAATTGTAAGGAGAGAAACTGTTGGCTCATCACAACCCTTTTCTACACAAGTAATCAACCCAGCTGTGAACTTCCATGGTGATCCTATACTCCCTAAAGAGGAACCAATGAATCTTGACTCCATTGAGGTTCCTTCATTCTTGCTGAAGCCTCAACAGAAGCCTAATCAGAAGAAAAGGATACCAAGGAAGCAACCTTCAAAGGAACCAATTCAGGTTGCTAGGGTACCTGATATTGTCAAGCAGTCAATCTTGGAAAACAAGGATGATTTTATCTATCAGGCAGATATTGAAGAATACTCTGGCATGAATCTGTATCTGGATGAATTGTTAGAAGTAAGAGGAATTGACAAATATAAACATTTGCCTGAGAGATCGATCTTTGTATACAAGAGAGGAAAGGAAAGGACATGGCCACTACAGAGGGTTCTTGGAGAAAACTATCTGACCTTAACCAAAGTGTTCTCTGTAATCAAGAGATACACAGGGTTCTCCAGGATAGCAAAAGGGGAGATACTGGACAGAATAGAACAGATAAGGAGAGAATGGAACTCACTATCAAGACTACCAAGGAAGATGAAGATCCCATGCAATGGACAGAAAATTCATCTTCAACCCTTCTGGATGATGGAGTTCAGGGATGAAGATGGTAACAGGAGATTCTTCAGGTTAGAAGACCAACTATCAAAGGCTAGTTCTCAATACCTGAGATGGTTACAACAAAAGCTAAATCCAAAAGTTGTTGAAGAAGATGCCTTCTATAGGCAACTCCAAATGCAAATTGAGTCCAACTCTGCCAAAGAAGGAAAATCAAGGGTGATGCCAACCAGAGAGAAGAAACAGTATTAATATGCTCAGTCTAGAGGAGCACTTCTCTGTAAATTTCTCAAACTTGCTGTATTTTAATTTTTGTAGCTTAATACAATTTTTGCATAGCTCTATATATATTCTTAGGAATGTTTTGTTATCATCAAGGTCCTAAATTTATGCTTCATTGCCATCAAGTATAAATTGGGGGAGATTGTTAGGAATATGTTGTACTTGATGATAACTTCACAATCAATCAAAATTGTATAAGTCAAGTTTTGTAACTGTCAACGGATGAGACATTATAACTCTATCCGTTGACAGGTAGCTCATCAACGGATGAGGTTTTGTAGCATACTGCAGTACCTCTATGCTATCAGTTGATAGTGTTTCTACTTAGAGTCATGTTGACCATCATTGGATAGGCAGAATAGGGTAGCCAATTGTAAATAAGCCATGCTATGTAATTCTGTCTAAGTGAAAGTGTATCAACGGATGAAGACTGGACTCTATCAACGGATACAACTCAAATCTACTCTATCAACGGATGTAGCTCAAACTACCATCAACGGATGACTGTGTACAACATCAACGGATAATCATCAACACTTTCTTCTATGCTAGCTAGGAATTAGCAGTTGATAAGGACAGGTTTGACTGACAGATCACATGGGTTGATAGTAGGTATAAAAAGTAGTATGACAACCATACTTTGGAAACGCAGAAGAAAGAAGCATTTCATTTACACAGTACATACAAGAAAGGTGCAGGGGACATATCTGTTCACAAGGACAACCTTTCGGCTACATGTGGATTTGGAGTGGAGTAACAAGTCAACTTGAATTAGATTAATATTATCTTATTCTTGTAGTACTTGTAAACTTGGGATATATAACCAAGTGTATCAACTCTTTAGAAACTAAGAAAACAGATACATTTTCTTAGAGTTTCTTGAATATCCTTAGAAGCAAAGAGTTGTAAAAACAGAAGCTGTGTACATTTGTATCACATAGTTTTCTTCGAATAAAAGTCTCAGGTGGTACATTTAACCACCTGATTTTTTATGTGTTTGTGAATCATTTCTCATTCAGCAATTATCTCTTATAGATTTCTGTAGTTTTTATCAGAAATTTATAATTATCAAGAATTGTATTCAACCCCCCCCTTCTACAATTATACAAGTGTGTAATCTGGGAATAACAATAACTGTCTTTGGAGCTAGCTCTGATTGTTCGAACCATTCATTAAAATAGTGACTTATATTTTTATCCTAATTCTTGATAATCAAGTGTACTTCTTGAAGTGTCTACTTCTTTAAAACTATTGAAGATTGTTTGGGTGCACACTACTGGATGTTTTGCTTGTAATAGTTATCTTGATTATTCTTGATAGATGTAGCTATACTCATTGGTTCGAGATAGATACCTCCTTTGTCAAAGCAAATGAATAAATGATGCATTTTTTGCATCGTTGAATAAAATTTTATTCTAATTCATAAGATTAATCCATTGTTTGGATTAGCTGTGAATTTTGAGGAAATTCTGATAATGTGTTAGGCATGTCATTTAGGAATTCTTGAGTAAATTGGTCAACATAGGTAATAATCCGTGGTTTTTTCCAGGTATATTTATCCATTATTAAGGCACTAATGTTGCCAAGCACTAGTACAAAACTGGCCTATAGCGTCGGTCAAATAGGCATATAGCATCGTTTTTTGGCATAGTAGTATATGTAGGGGACGCTAAAGATTATGCCTATAGCGTCGGTTAAATTGGTGACGCTAAAAGTTTGTTCTGCGTCGGTCATTTAGTCTACTTTAGGCATCGATCATTTAAATGACCGATGCTAAAAGTCTACTATAAGCGTCGGTCATTTGAATGACCAACGCTATAGGTTTAGCTTATAGTGTCGCCCCTTAAAATGCCGACGATATAGATATAGCTTCTAGCGTCGCCCCTTGAAATGCCGACGCTATATGTACAGCTTATAGCGTCGGTGATTCAATTAACCGACGCCTAAAGTCACTTTTTTTAAAAAATAATAATAAATTCAAAATTGCAATTTCATCATTACAAAATATAATCAAGAACACCAAACAAGTGTAAACACAATTTTAATCCCATTCAATACAACCAAAATATTACAAAACAATTCAATACAACCAAAAATATAATCCAACCAATCAAACTAGTCTATACACCATTTCACCCATTATTTTATAATCCAAGAACGCCAAACAAGTTTAAACACCTTTACGGACTGAGGACCCCTGCAAAAGGTTAGCTATTGAGATAAGTTCAGCTTCTAGAAGTTAAGTCCAAAGTTATTCGCGGAGAAGCAAATACTTGCAAATTCACCACCTGGATACATTAAGATGATTATTTATAGAGTTACTAACCAGTGCAAAGAATGGTTCTTAGTACAGCAATTGGGACAATAAATAGCAAGTTGATCAACTCAGTAAATGCTCAATTACAACGAAATACTTATATTAGTAGGGAACAAGGGAATTCAGGTTCTAGCATACCGTGGAATTTTCTTGAGCATCCTGGTAAAACTTCTGCAAATTCATAAGATACCCTCAATTAGGAATATGAAATCCGCAATGATATACTGTATGCAAAATTACAATTTACACATAAAGAACATAAATATGCTATTTGTAAATCAGAATGCTCTTACCTCCTCTTTGGCATAGGTATTATCAGTTATATATTAGGTACAAGATAACTACGATCTAGTCTTTTAGTTATATTTGCAATCTTAATATATCTTGGACACACGATCATGCAACAGGGTTTGTAGATAAAGTGGTCCACCATTACATATTAAGAAGATGTTTAGTATATAAGTCGAACTGTCGAAGAAAACATTGACTTGTAGCAGTGAAAAAATATCAAGGTTGAAGGAGGGATGAGATGACACGTCATGATTTTAACACAAAACTATAGACCCTGCTAACAATGGAACTTCAGGTGAAAAGATTGTGCACAAGATATTAATCAGTGGTGTATTAAAGACTATAAATTATCCAAGTCTCGGCATCTTCAGTGATACTTTTCTTCTCTTTTCATCTTTTGAGTTCAATGCATATTGCTGCAAAAACTATGGAATTTAACCATTTTAATTGACTGTTGTTTCCACTTTTCCTTTAGTAATGGAAATGCAAGTAAATGTATAATTCAAATACTACTGAAGTTTTTGACTCCTAACTCTATACCTTTTATCATAAACCAGTAGGCACAGAAGTAAAAAGGCAAAAGCAAAGTAATGTTGAAAACCAAATTATTCCGTAGAAAAGGATATATAAGGTAACTTATAATTCAACAAAAGAAAAAATATGACTGGAAAAGTAGGCGCTAAAAGAACCCATTTAAGTGAAATTTTTGCACAACGGTTTTTTTTCCAAGCATTTTCGTGTATTGTCTGATCATGAACTTAACGATAGTTTTCAAAAGTGTTGTATAGAAGATCAAAAAAAGACATCCATTTTACAACTGTGTTTGAAAGTGTTGTTGTCTAACATGTTGTCTTACAATGGTCCTCAAAAGCTTTGTAAAATTTAGACAAGTGTTTTTATCAGATATTGCTTCAAAAGTAGTCACACAATGGTGACTAAATACTATTGTCTTATTTTAACAACGTTTTTGGAAAGCATTGTCTGAAGAAAGTTCAGACAATGCTTTCCAAAAACGTTGTTAAAATCAGACAAGTGTTTTGTTAAGACGTTGTATAAAATTTAATCAGATAATGGTTTGTGAATACTGTTGTCTGAATTGCATGCAACACACAATGGTTTTGTACATTAAATCGTTGTCTTCAACACTTTCAGACAAGCATTTAAAAAATTAAATTGTTGCCATAAACTTATTTATACAAACATTTTATAAATAAACCGTTGTTTGATGTGACAGCACGTGATTGGTGGAAAATCTTTCACCTGGATTGCTGAGGTGGCGAAATAAGAGCCCTTGATTGAAAAGAAATTAGATATTAGCCGTTAGATTAAGAAAATATTAGTTGTTATCAGACAACGGTTTATTGTGTTAATTTATATTTATTATAAAAAAACATGACTAGTGTCAGACAACGGTATCTTTATAACATATCGTTGTCTAAAACTTCACGTTACAACTGTATTTGTTAAAATACCGTTGTCTGTTATCAGACAACGATTTATTTGTCCAAAATCGTTGTCTTGTATCACTCGAGACAACGGTATTTGACAAATAACCACTTCGTTTATTAAATATTAAATTTTAAAATCAAATTAATTTTTTATTTTTTGAAAATTTGTGAATATCATTATATTAGATATATCTTGACATCCTTACGGTTGGATTGTCGAGAAATATTTTTAAAAAAATTGAAACAACAATCCGTGACAAAGCACTAGTTACGGGTACTAGTCAATATACTAGTGATATATTAAGATCTCCGACCAAATCAATTTTTTATTTTTTGAAAATTTATGAATATCAATATATTATATGTTGGTCCCGGAAAGTATTACAGAAGGGGGGTTGAATGCAATACTAATAAATTTCAAAAAATATTTCAACAACTTAAATAGAGTTTGTAATTTACTAGTAGAAGAAATGCAATCACAAGTAATATCTAACACGATGTTTCACAAAATAATTGTTTTATTTATTTTGTGAGGTTTTGCTACAACCTTGAGAACAAAATAATTCTCAAGCTTCGAATTCTCAAGAGATTACAGTTGTAGAGAGATTTTCTATTGTATAAATAGAGTGCTCTATTTATAGTGTGATAGTCGACTGTACTACCACTATCAGCATGGGTTGTTGAGTTGCTGTTATATTCCTTTTGCAGCTCATTCCATGATTTATTCCCATGTGATCATCACAAAGTAACTTTAAGATACTTTCCACATTTGAGCCACCCAGATCTAGCCGTATTCAATTTTATCTGCTCTAGACTTTACAGGTTGCTCCATGTGATCTCTCGAGCTTCAGTTATATACTTTCCAAGCTTGCTGTAAAGGTTGAATATTACAACACGCCTGCTTCTTTTGAACATGTATTATGTCGCTTAAATTGACTTAGAAAATTCCTAAATCAATTTGATTCTTTATGATAGTATGTTTGCTTCAGAGTTTGCTGTCAATGGATTGTGCTTTGGTTGACAGTATGAATTCCCGCAGAGATTACTATCAAGGATTGTGCTTTGATTGACAGCATGTATTTCCCGTAGAGGTTGCTGTCAAGGATTGTGCTTTGATTGACAGCATGTATTTCCCGCAGAGATTGCTGTCAAGAATTCCAAACTTAATGTCGCAAACTATATATCAAAGTTGCTGTCATCAGAATCTCCGCCAATGTTGCTGTCAAGTCGAAACTTGCTGTCGACTCCATGAAACTTACTGTCGACCTAGGCAACATGTTGTTTCCTTGTAACCTTACTGTCAATACTTGACAGTAACTTTTATTCCTGCTGTCGAACTTCTGTATTCCTTGAGGCTTGAACATTATCGAACTTCTTCCAAGAATTACACTTATTACATGACAGTATTTATTTGAATTACAAGAATACACTTATGGCTATGACAGTATGTTCTACTTAGCAAAACTAAGTATACCAATGAATCTAGTTAAGTTGTCTAACCTATCACCCATAAATCCCAACAATCTCCCCCAGTTTGTTTTTATGGACAATAAGGACAAATTTACAAATATTACATGCTGACAACTTAACTAACATAGATCAGAATGAATAAACCCTTCATTTCTGAAAAATGTATTTAATCCAGATTGTTTTTCAATACAATGACCATCAAAGTTCATAAATCAAAAATC
Source organism: Kitagawia praeruptora (assembly GCA_037693485.1). Taxonomy (NCBI): domain Eukaryota; kingdom Viridiplantae; phylum Streptophyta; class Magnoliopsida; order Apiales; family Apiaceae; genus Kitagawia; species Kitagawia praeruptora. Next base: position 77,780,713 of record CM075350.1, read on the forward strand.
AAGTACTCCTCTAGACTGAGTATATAGAAAATGTTTTACTTATCTTGATTTGAAATTTCATCTGGCTTCTTTTCTTTCTTTTTCTTGCAAAGCCTATCTGAGTTTTTCAATCAGCTCCTTTTCTTCAGGGGACTCTGCATCATCTTCATTTTCTAAGATGTATTTTCTGATCATTGAGGAAGAAGTGTTTGATACATCTTCGATCTCCATCCAATAGACATTTTGCTTGACAACTGATCTGAACTTTAGCACATCTCCCTCCTTCTTAAATCTTTTACAAGGGAGTTGATTTAAGGTTTCCCTTCTCAGTTTGTCCAAGCTGAGATCTTCTCCTTTCCTTTGATCAAAAATCATGTCCAGCTCCCAAGAACACAGTGTTTCAATGTTGTTTGATGATCCAACCACTTGCCAGTATAATTCTTTTAGCACACTGGTCATCAACTTAGAGAAACTATCTGCATAAATTTCTTCTTTGCCATACTTAATTCTCAAAGGATTGTCCAGTACACATGGCTGATAGTTGGATTCTTCACTGTTGATCTTATTGAGTTTACTGCAGTTCATCTTCATTTCTGCTTCAATCTCCTCTTTTATCTGTTGACGAGATTTTTGTCTTGAGGCTAATTCTTCTTTGAATTTCTGTTCTGCCTCATATCTATCCATTTCTGACCTTGTATAAGGTTTCTCCATTTCTTTCCAGTCATACTCAGGAATAGGATTATCTTCTTCATGTTCCAGACCTAGAGCTTCGTAAACATCTTCATCATTTTGAAGTGTCCAATCACCATGCTTTTCAATGAATTCAGCATGTCTGGTTGCATAGTACTTATGAACATTATCCATGATCTTTTCAGAGATATCACCATAGCTTTCAAAGAGTTCAACCATTCTTTCCAAATTGAAATAATCAATTCTTCTTCTTACAAGTGCTTGGGTTTGAACTAGACTGTTGGATATTACTTTTGATTTTGATATCTGAGTGAAATCAGGTTCTACCATAATCAATCTTTCTTTGTTTTCCCAGAGAATGTATCTTGTGACTTTTTCTTTTGACTCATCCAACTCTATGGATACAGAAGTGATTGTTTCTTTGGCTTTCTCTTGCAGTTGTTCAAGGCTGTTCATTCTTCTGCTCATGATTGGTTTCTTAAACCCTAGACCTGTAGCTTTTCTTTGTCTAGAATAGACAGTCTTTCCCTTTATCTTCTTGTTTGCTTTTCTTTTGATTCTTACTGTCTTGGATGTTTTGACAGTAGAATCATTGACAGCATCTTTGATAGGGCTTCTGATTGTGTCTTCTTTGACAGCATCTTTCATGACAGTGTCTTCATCTTCCCTGTCAGCATCTTTGACAGTAACTTCATTTTTCTTGACAGCATCTTTGTTGACAGTATCTTTTTCAGCATAGATACTGTCAATTTCCATTTCTACTTGATTAGTCTTCAATGCTTCAAGTATTTCTTTTTCTTCCTCCTTTTCTTCATATTTCTTGCTTGTTCCAGGAGTTTATGAAGTTTCCTTTGGCTCAGCTTCTTTAGCTTGGGATTGCTCTTTTGAAGAGTTTCCCTTTTCTGACTCTTTAGTTCCTCCAGCTTCACCTCCACCTTCATTATCATCACCATCTTTATCCAAGGTGTCATCAAAGGAACAATTTCCACCTTGAGCATTTCCGCTTTCGTTTGCTTTGGCAATGAGCTTCTTAATTTTGGCACTATATTCCACATCTCTCTTTGCCATTATCTTGTGGATATCTTTAACTGCTTGAACCCTTTCCTTGGTGATGGGTGCTTTCAGCAATAACTTAAGTACATCCATGATGACTTTACTTTGTAGAGATGTTTTGCCTTCAAGAGTTAAGAACCCAAGTCCATTAATTCCTTTGGCTGTTGTCTGTTTAAAGCTTACACCATATGGCTGGAGACATATTTCTGGAAGTTTGTTGTTAACCATTGTACTCAGTTGCATATAGAGACTTTCATAAAAAATGGTAGACTTTTTCTTGACAAGAATCCCAAGGATGTATTGCACTCTGGCAGAGAAAGTTTCTAGCAGTTACATTGTTATGAATATTGAATGTCCACTCTTCAGGAACACTTCAACTGCCCACCTTTTCTTTGAGCTAATTTTCACAGAAAGATTGACAATCTTTTCTTTCAAAGCTTCTGCCAACTTAGCAGGTTTTCCACCAGTTTCTGTGATTGCTTCATTCACCAGAGTGTTAAATTCCTCATCCTTATTATTCAAAGTGCTCTCCATATGACTTATCATTATAGAATCAGCTTCTTCTTGAGAATATGTGCTTCCATCAGTCCAAGTAACCAACTCTGAAGAATTCACATATTCAGGCAGCTTACCCTTGCCTTTACCCATCCTGTTAGACTCCTCCTTTTCTCTCCAAAGCCTCTCCAAAGTAGATTCTTTCTTTTCAGGAACTGGTTCACTAATTTTGATGGAAGATGCTTTATTTCTTTGTATCATTTTCAATACTTCCTCAGATAATAGCATTGTCTCCCCATCTACTTCAGTTTCAAACAGTTCACCAGTTCCAGAGGCTATAACAGTATCTTTTTCCTCCCCCTTACTCCTTTGCTCCCCCTGTCTCTCAGCTTCCCCCCCTTGTGACTTCATTTTCATTTGCTCCACTGGTTGCTCAGCTTCTTTCTGATCTATCACTTTCTCCCCCTTAGGTAAGTTGACAGCATTGATGATAGAAGAAAGAGACAGCAGAGTTGCTTGAATCTCAGCAAAACCAGTTTTTACAGTAGAAGACAGGTTGTCTAACTTGCTTTCCATCTTTGCACACCTGTCTTCAATAGCTTGGAGCCTGTCATTTGCAGAAGGACCACCAGACCTAAGCCTCTTTGGAGGTTGAGGATAAGTCTGGGGCATGGAGGCTGTTGGGGTTCTCACACTCTCATTGTCTTTTCTGGTGATCTCATCACCACTCACAAGTAATCCCTCAAGGCCTAATGCCTGTTGATAAATGGCTCCCTCATTTCCACTCTGGACATGCTCAAGTCCCTCACCTTTTGCCAGCACATTTGGCTGCCTCTCATTTTTAGGCTCACTTCTCTTTTCTTTTATCTCTCTTTTCTTTTGCTCTCCCTCACTCATCCTATATGCATGAGTATGAGCAGTACTAGCATGCAATGAAGAGAAAGATGATTCAGATTTTACCTTAAAAGCCTTGGAGAGTGGCATGTCATCATCAGAGATGTCCTCAATTAATCCTTCCTTAAATTGAGGTTGAGCAGGGTTGACATCATCTTTCACCAATAAATTACTGTCAGAAGGGATGTTGACAGCAACTTTAGGAAGTCTCTTGACAGTATCTTTGACCAGAATGTTACTGTCACTTGATTGTTTAACAGAACCTTCTGGATTGTCCTTGACAGCAACTTTGGCTGTGACAGCAACTTCCCTAGGGTAAGATGCTTTGAGGGAATCGATCAAGATGCTGGTTGTTTCAATTTCTGACAAAAATTCACCTTGATCTAATCCAATGTTTGAAGGAGTGGTATCCATTTCACTTTGAGAAATGGGTTCTTGTGGACCACTTGATGGGGGCTCATCCATGGTTTGAGATGGATGATCAAAACCTGAGGGGTTGGTACTGTCCCCCTCTCTAGGTTAAACTGAAGAAATAATAAATGTGGGAATGAAAGTAGAAGAATGAAGCTTAGATGGATCATTTGGCTGTTCCACAGAGGAAAATTGTGGAACATCAAAAGTAGGGATAAAGTCCTCACTGTGCCCTAACTCTCTGTGAATTTCTTCAAGTATAGGCTCCTCAAGAGTGTGTTCTTAAGGTAGTGCAGACTCTTCACAAGATGCCTTGGGAGACAGGCCAATTTCAATAGATGCCTCTTGTTGAGAAGAGACACCTAGAGGTGAGTTTATTTCCCTTTTATCCTCTACAATCTTTTGGGAGACTGTAGGGTGGCTGACAGTAACCTTGGCCCTTCTAGCTCTCTTCTTCTTAGGCTCAGAAGGGGCTACTGTGGGTTCTTTTTCACTACCATCCTTATTTGTTGCAATAGATGCAGTAACTCCCTCTTCACTCTCAACATTTTCACCAGTTACATTCTCTAGGGACCTTTTCTTTGATTCTTGTTTGGCTATTTTAAGGGCTTTGGGTAGTCTAGAGTCCCTAGGTGGAATGTATGGAGTAGAATGTGGGTTAACTGAATTTAGGTCTAATTCAGTTTCATTCTCAATTGTGAAAGCAGTATACCCTGTAGGTAATGGATAATCAAGGTTGGGCTCTTGATTAACCATGTGTTGTGTGAAACATAGTGGAATTTGTGCATTTGAATTTTGTGTGTTGAGAGATGTGTGTGTGTTTTTCTTTAAAACAGGGCATTCCTCAGAATGAGGAGTATCTACAACATTACCACAAATATGATTAATACACATTGTTAAAAAACAATGGTATATATATACCTTTTTGCCTATGGCGTTTTTCAATTGTGCCATGACTAGCTTTCCAAGATTCACCTTGTATCCATGGACTAAGGAGTGAGTGAGTTTCTTGATATATGAGGGTATTCCATTCCAGCCTGTTGACTTGGTAGAGAACACCTTCACCATGACGTCAAATATCATGCTCCACTCCTTTCTTAGAAACTTCCTGTCCATTTCTCCCGTTTGATACCATTTATCAGAGGTTTCTTCAAGTTTAGAACCAGAATACCCAATCTTCAGAAAGAACCTCTTCAAAGTGTCATCATTTATTAAGCCCTGAAAACTTTCTTCACTAGCCAAAACAATACCCAAGGCGTTATTAATATCATTTACTGAAAGAGAATGGTTTACACCATCTATTTTGAAGTTAATTGCCTCATTCTCTTCAGTTTCTTGAATACTTGCAGATTTACAGAATTTTTCAATTCTTTCAATATCTAGCTTAGGATTTGAGGTTATTGCATGACCTAAGTAGGATTTATTCATGAATGAAACTAGTTCTTTGAAGTTTTCACCGGCATCACTAGGAGAATGAATACCAGCAAAGTTAATTTGGGCATTAGATTGTTTGGGTGCCATTGATGAATGTTCTGAAAGGTGAGAGAGAAAATATGGTTTTTGGATGTAGAAGGTTGAAAGGTTTTGCGATTGAAAGTGATAGTAGATTAAACGGTAGATTCAGTTTATAAGATGAATCGTGTTTACTTGTCTTAATTGAACGTGTGGTAATGATTTTACCCATTAATCCCACTTGCTATATTACGTGGCAGTTGCTATTAGATCATGGATTGAAGGATTAAAATTATGTATGTATATATATCTCTCCACTATCTTTGACAGCAACTTCCCGTGACAGCAACTTTTCAATTGACAGTAACCTGTGCGCTTTCTTTCTCTCCACTATTTTTTACAGCAATTTTCTCGTGACAGCAACTTTCATTGACAGCAACCTGTGCGCTAACAACATTTCTGTCAATCAGTTTAATGAGTGACAGTAAGTTTATCTGACAGTAAACAAGGTGCAAAATCATGCTGTCACTGTTCACACACAACTTAAGTTAAGGACACTTGCTTACTTATTACCGTATTAAGACAGACATGTAAAACTATTTTAGCATAGTCATAGCAAACATGATATCTAAAAATCCTTTTAGCATAGTCATAGCAAACATGATATCTAAAAATCCTTTTAGCATAGTCATAGCAAACATGATTTCTAAAAATCCTTTTAGCATAGTCATAGCAAACATGTTGTCTGAACAAGTAGCACCTAGAAAAGTAACTTCTCATGACAGTACCTTCAAATGACAGTACCTTTTTATGACAGTACCTTGAAAGTTTCTGTCATGAGCTGCGATAGAGAATTGATAAACCAGTTAGATAATCATACCTGATTTAGCATTCCTAATTCACTCACAAACCTGGTAAATGTTGCTTCATCCAGTGGCTTGGTGAATATGTCTGCAAGTTGCTTGTCTGTTGGAACATAAACCAATTTTACATCTCCCTTTTCAACATGCTCCCTGATAAAATGATGTCTTATATCAATATGTTTTGTTCTGGAGTGTTGAACTGGATTGTCTGATATGGCTATGGCACTAGTGTTGTCACAATAAATAAGAATGTTTGACATCTCTAGTCCATAATCCATTAACTGATTCTTCATCCAAAGTATTTGTGCACAGCAACTTCCAGCTGCAATATATTCAGCTTCTGCAGTTGATGTAGAAACTGAGTGTTGCTTTTTACTGAACCATGACACCAATCTCCCCCCAAGAAATTGACAGCTTCCTGTAGTACTTTTTTTGTCAATCTTGCAGCCAGCATAGTCTGAATCAGAATATCCAATTAGATCAAATCCAGTTTCCTTCGGGTACCAAAGGCCTAGATTTGGGGTGCCTTTGAGATACCTAAAGATTCTTTTAATTGCAACTAAGTGTGATTCTTTTGGATCAGCCTGAAACCTTGCACAAAGACATGTAGCAAACATTATGTCTGGTCTGCTAGCAGTTAAGTAAAGCAGTGATCCAACCATGCCTCTATATGTACTAGAATCCACTTTCTTGCCTTTAGGATCTAACTCTAATTTGGTGGCTGTTGAGATAGGTGTCTTTGCAGGTGAGGAATCTTCTAAGTTAAACTTCTTGAGAAGTTCTTTGACATACTTGGTTTGGCAGATAAAGATTCCATCCTTCTTCTGATTGATTTGGAGACCAAGAAAGAATGCCAATTCTCCCATACTTGTTTCTCATTAGGGATGAGAATTTTTCACATAATTTTTCATTTGTTGAACCAAAAATTATGTCATCAACATATATCTGCACAAGGATGATGTCTTTGCCATGGTACTTGTAGAATAAAGTTTTATCCACCATACCTCTTACAAATTGATTTTCCAGGAGAAAAGTGGAGAGTGTTTCATACCAGGCTCTTGGTGCTTGCTTTAAACCATACAGAGCCTTGAACAACTTGTAGACAAAGTTATGCAGTTTGTCATTCTCAAAACCAGAAGGTTGTTCAACATACACTTCTTCTTCTTCCAATTCTCCATTCAAAAAGGCACTTTTGACATCCATTTGAAATACCTTGAATTGCAGTGTGCAGCAAAAGCTAAGAAAATTCTTATGGCTTCAAGTCTGGCAACAGGTGCAAATGTTTCATCATAATCTATCCCTTCCTGTTGACAGTATCCTTTGGCCACTAGCCTTGCTTTATTCCTTGTCACATTTCCACTTTCATCTATCTTGTTTCTGAAGACCCATTTTGTCTCAATGACTGGTTTTCCTTTTGGCCTTGGAACCAGCTTCCAAACATTGTTTCTTTCAAATTGATTGAGCTCCTCTTGCATGGCCATCACCCAATCAGAATCCAACAATGCTTCTTCAACTATTTTAGGTTCCATTTGAGATAAGAAACATGAAAACATGCTGTCATCAGAAATATTCCTCCTTGTCCTTACACCAGTAGTGGGATTTCCAATAATTAGATTACTGGTATGATCTCTATTCCACTTGGTTGATTGAGACAAGCTTCTTGTTTGATTTGATTGACTTTCATTCGTATGAGGATTTGATTCTCCAACGTTTTCATTGTTTTGATCATTTAGCTCAATTTCTCCAGTTTCACAGTCTTGTTGATTGATGCCTGAAATTATCTGTGATTGAGCTGGAGTTTGATCTACATTCTTAGCATTGACAGTTTCATATCCCATTGATTGAGTGAAACTTGGTTCTTCATCAACAAATTCTTCTATTTCCAAGTATCCTTGATTCTCAAATCTGAAAGGTTGCATTTGACCATCCCCATGTAATCCTGGAAACTTGGTTTCATCAAATGTGACATTTACACTTTCTTCAATTGTCTTGTGCTCCATGATATAGACTCTATAGGCAGTCCTTTCTAGCCCATATCCCATGAAAATTCCTTCATATGCTTTAGTATCAAACTTGCCTTTTCTTTCATGGTTGTCTTTCATCAAAAAGCACTTGCTTCCAAAGACATGAAAGTACTTAACAGTTGGTTTCTTTCCTGTCAAAAGATAGTAAGGAGTATTACCATGAGCCTTGTTGATTAGTGTTCTGTTCTGTGTGTAACAAGCAGTGTTGATGGCTTCTGCCCAGAAATATGTTGGTAATTTAGCATTGCTCAACATAGTCCTTGCAGCTTCAATGAGTGTCCTATTTTTCCTTTCTACAACTCCATTTTGCTGTGGAGTCCTTGCAGCAGAGAATTGTTGAACAATCCCTTGATCTTTGCAGAAGTTTCCAAGTGTAGCATTTCTGAACTCAGTTCCATTATCACTTCTTAGAAATTGAACTTTTGCTCCAGGGGTCCTGTCAAGTACCCTTATGTGATCAATGATTTCTTGAGCAGCTTCATCTTTTGATTCTAAAAATTTTACCCAAGTGTACCTAGAATAGTCATCTATCATGACCAGTGCATATCTTTTTCTGGATAGTGATTGAACATTCACTGGTCCAAAAGGATCCATGTGAATCAACTTGAGTGCTTCAGAGTTAGTGTTGACTTGTTTTGATTTATGCATTGCTTTCCTTAGTTTTCCCATTTGACAATCTTCACACAGTCCTTCTTGACAGAATTCCTGTTGAGGCAGTCCTCTCACCAATTCCTTCTTCATTAGCATGTTCATTGTTTTGAAGTTGAGATGGGAAAGTTTCTTGTGCCAAAGCATGCTATCTCCAACACTTGCTTTGCTGTAGAAGCAAAATATTCTTTCCTCATTTGTTGAGTTCAAGTCTGCAACAAATAGGCTTCCTTTCCTGACTCCTTTCAGAGATAGGCTTCTATCCTTTTTGTGGTAGATTGTGCATTCCATCATGCCAAAATTGACTTTGAATCCCTTGTCAGTGAATTGACTGACACTACGCAGATTATGCTTCAAACCTTCCACAAGAGATATTTTTTCAATGACAACATTTCCAGCTTTTAAGCAGCCATGTCCCACAGTGTAACCTTAACTGTTGTCTCCAAAGGTTATTGTTGGGCCAGCCTTCTCAACATATTGTGATAGCAGGGATATATCACCAGTCATGTGTTTGGAACATCCACTGTCGATTATCCATATGACCTGTTTACCTTTCTTTCCCTGCAAGACAGATAGAGTTTAATTTGCATTTGGTACCCAAGTCTTGTTGTGTCCTGCAGACTTAGTATCATCAGAAACTTTATCAATATTTGAAACAATATTATCAGAAGATGGTTCCTTGACTTCTTTTATTACCCACTTAGTTTTAGACATTGACTTAGACTTTTTCTTAGTTAGAACAGTCTTCTCACTGTCTTTAGTGGATTCAGAAGTCTTTGCAGATTGCATATAAGAACATAATTCAGTAGATGAAATTTGCAAATTAAAACATGTACTCATGGCAGTAATTTTGCATGGCATACAGTCAATGTTATTACAGACAACCATTTTTCTTTGCATAATGGGGGTTCTAGGTAAGTTCCCTTTCAACTCTGTTGTATTAGATATGCAACTAGTTGATTTCTTACAAACATGAGTTAAATGATGTGAGGAGCCACAATTATTGCAAAGTTTCCTGGGTGCCTGCTTAACATACGCATAATTATTCTTTTTATCAATGCCTAGCTTCCCATTTTTGTTCTTAGACTTGGAGACAACTGTCTTGACAATATGTTCAGAAGGTACTGTCGAGTTATTTTTGACAGCACCTTTTGTACTTGCTGTCTTGACAGTAGATTTGAAATTTACTGTCTTGGGTGTCTTCTTGACAGTATCTTTGAAAGTTATTGTCTCATCCTTTGTGACAGTATCTTCTGAACACTTGATCGGGCTGTTTGATAAGGTTTCTGTCATAGTAATTTTGACAGAATCTTTTTCTATTTTAGATACACTGTCAGCCCTCTCATCTTCATCATAGAGTTCTTGATTAATAATTAGGGAATTTTCATCAACCTCAAACTCTGTACTTTTGAAAATTGGTTTGCTCACATTTTTGAGGATGTGAGGTCTAACAGTTTTGTTTTCATTATTGTTCTGTATAACAGCCTCTTTACCAGGTCTCCTACTGTAATCATAGCCTATACCTATCTTCTTACTTTCGGTATGTTTCTCATGATACTCTTGAACTATTTTAGAGGAATTCCTAAATGCCTTAAGCTTAAATTCATTTTCAGAAATTTCTTTTCTAAGAAATTCCTCTATCTCTTTAGCACAGATTAAATCATTCTTTAATCTCTCGTTTTCCTGAGCTAAAGAATCAATAGAACTGGTCTTAAGCAACAGTACATCATTGTTGGATCTGAGTGTTTCATTTTCCTTAGTTAATCTAGCAATTTCTTCATTTGCAGCAGATAAACTAGTATGAATATTAAACATTTCAGTACTCATTTCCTCAATGGTTTGCTTATAGTCATTTAAAGACATATCTAGCAAAACTAGAGATGGTACCTGACTTGAAGAGATTGATGCTTCTTCATCCTCTCTAGCCATCAAGGCTAGATTCACGAATTCCTCTTCTTCTTCATCATCAGATTCATCCCAGCATTTTCCTTCAGCCACATAGGCTTTTCTTTGTCCTTTCTTGATTTGACTTCCAGTTCCTCTCTCCATTCTTTGAATTTGTTTTGGTTTCTTGCATTCAGTGGCAAAGTGACCAAGTTCATTGCAGTTGTAGCATCTAAATTTTGACCTTTCCACCATTCCTGTTTTGTATCCACCCTTGGTGCCAGAAGCAGGTTTTGATGAACTTCCTTGGTTATATCTTTGAAATTGACCTTGAGGCTTGTATGGTTTGTTCCTTCTGAACCTTATATTTTTGAATTTCCTTGCCATAAAAGCCATGGTTGGATTATCCATTTTCTCCATTTCTTCTAGAGTGTAGAATTCTTCATCTTCAATATCTTCTAGTTGAAGGACAACCTTTTCTTCATCCTCAACCACTTCTTCAATTTTCACAGATGAAAATTGAGGCTGTTGAGCACTTTGAATTTGCTCACTTGATTGGAAGTATGATGGTCCTTGAGCAACTAGAGCACCAGCCATGTTTGCCATCATTCCCTTGGATCCACTTTGTATGGCTCTCTTTTGATAATATTCAAGTTCATATGATTTAAGAACTCCATACAATGTTTCAAGGGAGACAGAGTTTAAATCTCTTCCTTCTCTAATAGCTGTAACTCTATGCTCGAGATGTTCTGGAAGAGTTAGCAGAAACTTGATATTGACCTCCTTTCTTTTATAAAACTTTCCACGGATCTGGAGCTCAGCTATCAATTTGCTAAATCTTTCAAACATGTGAGTTAGTTCTTCTCCATGTTTAGCCATAAAAGCTTCATATTGTGACACCAATATTTGTTTTTGATTTTCTCTAACCTCTTCACTTCCTTCACACAACAGCTCTATCTTTTTCCACATATCCCTGGCAGAGTTGCATACTATTATATTTCCACTCATAGCTTTGTCCAGGGTAAGTGCATCTAGAAGAATGAGTTGTAGATGATCATCCAGGGCTACCTTTTCCTTTTCTGAGTCATTATACTCAGTAGGCTTCTTAGCAACCCAATGAGCTGGGATTACTACATCATTAACTGTAGCAGATGGAATTTCCTTTTGAGGAACGAAGGGGCCATTTTCCAGAATACCTAGGAATAGTGGATTCTGAGCTTTGATAAATAACATGATCTTCTTTTTCCATATGTTGTAGTTTTCTTTATCAAAGGCTGGAATCTTGACATTACTTGACCTTTGAATACTTGCCATTTGAATCTCAGATATGTGTATTAATCTGAATGCTCTGATACCAGTTGTTGGTCCCGGAAAGTATTGCAGAAGGGGGGTTGAATGCAATACTAATAAATTTCAAAAACTATTTCAACAACTTAAATAGTGTTTGTAATTTACTAGTAGAAGAAATGCAATCACAAGTAATATCTAACACGATGTTTCACAAAATAATTGTTTTATTTATTTTGTGAGGTTTTGCTACAACCTTGAGAACAAAATAATTCTCAAGCTTCGAATTCTCAAGAGATTACAGTTGTAGAGAGATTTTCTATTGTATAAATAGAGTGCTCTATTTATAGTGTGATAGTCGACTGTACTACCACTATCAGCATGGGTTGTTGAGTTGTTGTTATATTCCTTTTGCAGCTCATTACATGATTTATTCCCATGTGATCATCACAAAGTAACTTTAAGATACTTTCCACATTTGAGCCACCCAGATCTAGCCGTATTCAATTTTATCTGCTCTAGACTTTACAGGTTGCTCCATGTGATCTCTCGAGCTTCAGTTATAGACTTTCCAAGCTTGTTGTAAAGGTTGAATATTACAACACGCCTGCTTCTTTTGAACATGTATTATGTCGCTTAAATTGACTTAGAAAATTCATAAATCAATTTGATCTTTATGACAGTATGTTTGCTTCAGAGTTTGCTGTCAATGGATTGTGCTTTGGTTGACAGTATGAATTCCCACAGAGATTACTGTCAAGGATTGTGCTTTGATTGACAGCATGTATTTCCCGCAGAGGTTGCTGTCAAGGATTGTGTTTTGATTGACAGTGTAATATCCCGTAATTTTTAGAACAATAATAATTATAAAAGATTAATATATAAAAAGGATTAAAATTAGATAATAAATAGGATTTAAAATTGGTTTAGCTTAATTGGGCCTAAAATATGGATCGGATTTGAATACATATAACTTGTAGGTTTGGACATAGGGTTTTGAAACTCTATATAAACTTCTTCCTCATCTTTGTTTGTAAAATTCGTAGGTCTATTCTTCACAAATCAGCTATCTTGTAAAATTCGTAGAAAATTCATCGTAAGTCAGAATTCGTTGATTCTGGACTTTTCGGAAAGGTCTTTTCGTGCTCTACAACTTTCATTCTAGAATGTATTATTGATAATCTGGTGTACATCGATTTGATATTTGTTATAGAATGTATTGTGTGAATTTTTGTCGTAATTGTTATCGAGTATGTTGTGTGAAACTGTGTGATAGATGTTATGTGCTACATGTGAAAATCGTGTTTTTAAAAAAATATATAAATATTATTTTGAGCCGTCAGACGTTAGTTGCTTGCTGGGCTTCGTAGCTTATTCTTTTAATATTTCAGGTTCGGTGTACGATCGGGTTCGATAGCATTGGAGTTCGAGGACCTTAGAATTGAGCTAGATTGACTTTTCGATAGATGTTAGCTATGCTTTTGTAATAAGTACATTTGTAATGGATTTTTGGATTAATAAAATTGTAATTTGTTTTAGTTTTTGATTTAGAATTAATAGTCCGAAAAGTCGGGCTGTTACAGTTGGTATCAGAGAGCAGGCTGTCCTTCGGAGTGTATTAGGTATGGGACTAGTACATTCTCTAGGATGCGATCCTTAGGACTAGACTTTAGGAATAGATGTATCACGAACTTTTTGGAGTTTAGGACTGTTGTGAATTTGGGGACCAAATTCTTTTTAAGGAGGGTAGTACAGTATGTAATATCCCGTAATTTTTAGAACAATAATAATTATAAAAGATTAATATATAAAAAGGATTAAAATTAGATAATAAATAGGATTTAAAATTGGTTTAGCTTAATTGGGCCTAAAATATGGATCGGATTTGAATACAGATAACTTGTAGGTTTGGACATAGGGTTTTGCAACTCTATATAAACTTCTTCCTCATCTTTGTTTGTAAAATTCGTAGGTCTATTCTTCACAAATCAGCTATCTTGTAAAATTCGTAGAAAATTCATCGTAAGTCAGAATTCGTTGATTCTGGACTTTTCGGAAAGGTTTTTTCGTGCTCTACAACTTTCGTTCTTTGAGTTTTTCAAGAAAACATCGTTTAGGTGGTCAAAAAGTCTAAATACTATTATGTGCTACATGTGAAAATCGTGTTTTTAAAAAAATATATAAATATTATTTTGAGCCGTCAGACATTAGTTGCTTGCTGGGCTTCGTAGCTCATTCTTTTAATATTTCAGGTTCGGTGTACGATCGGGTTCGATAGCATTAGAGTTCGAGGACCTTATAATTGAGCTAGATTGACTTTTCGATAGATGTTAGCTGTGCTTTTGTAATAAGTACCTTTGTAATGGATTTTTGGATTAATAAAATTGTAATTTGTTTTAGTTTTTGATTTAGAATTAATAGTCCGAAAAGTCGGGGTGTTTACAGACAACATGTATTTCCCGCAAAGATTGCTGTCAAGAATTCCAAACTTACTGTCGCAAACTATATATCAAAGTTGCTGTCATCAGGATCTCCGCCAATGTTGCTGTCAAGTCAAAACTTGCTGTCGACTCCATGAAACTTACTGTCGACCTAGGCAACTTGCTGTTTCCTTGTAACCTTACTGTCAATACTTGACAGTAACTTTTATTCCTGCTGTCGAACTTCTGTATTCCTTGAGGCTTGAACATTATCGAACTTCTTCCAAGAATTACACTTATTACATGACATTATTTATTTGAATTACAAGAATACACTTATGGCTATGACAGTATGTTCTACTTAGCAAAACTAAGTATACCAATGAATCTAGTTAAGTTGTCTAACCTATCACCCATAAATCCCAACATTATATATATCTTGACATCCATACATTTGGATCGTCATCATTAAAAAATTTCAAATTTATTATGTTAATTTATATTTATGTTCAAAAAAACATAACTAGTGTCAGGCAACGGTATCTTTGTAACATATCGTTGTCTGAAGCTTCACATTACAACTGTATTTGTTAAAATACCATTGTCTGTTATCAGACAACGGTTTATTTGTCCAAAATCTTTGTCTGGTATCACTCGAGACAACGGTATTTGACAGATAACCACTTCGTTTAGCAAGACCACTTCGTTTATTAAATATTAAATTTTACAAACCAAATTAATTTTTTATTTTTTGAAAATTTATGAATATCATTATATCAGATATATCTTGACATCCTTAAGGTTGGATTGTCGAAACATATTTTTCAAAAAATAGATACAACAATCTGTGACAAAGCACTAGTTACTGGTACTAGTCAATATACTAGTGATCTACTAAGATCTCCGACCAAATCAATTTTTTATTTTTTGAAAATTTGGGAATATCAATATATTAGATATATCTTGACATCCGTATATTTTGATTGTCATCATTAAAAATTTTCAAATTTATTATGTTAATTTATATTTATGTTCAAAAAAACATAACTAGTGTCAGACAACGGTATCTTTATAACATATCGTTGTCTGAAGCTTCACATTACAACTATATTTGTTGAAATAGCGTTGTCTGTTAGCAGACAACGGTTTATTTATCCAAAATCGTTGTCTAGTATCACTCGAGACAACGGTATTTGAAAAATAACCAATTCGTTTAGCAAGACCACTTCGTTTATTAAATATTAAATTTTACAAACCAAACTAATTTTTTCTTTTTTGAAAATTTGTGAATATCATTATATTAAATATATCTTGACATCCTTAAGGTTGGATTGTCGAAACATATTTTTAAAAAAATAGATACAACAATCCGTGACAAAGCACTAGTTACGGGTACTAGTCAATAAACTAGTGATCTACTAAAATCTCCAACCAAATCAATTTTTTATTTTTTGAAAATTTGGGAATATCAATATATTAGATATATCTTGACATCCGAACATTTGGATCGTCATCATTAAATATTTTCAAATTTATTATGTTAATTTATATTTATGCTCAAAAAAACATAACTAGTGTCAGACAACGGTATCTTTAACATATCGTTGTCTGAAGCTTCACATTACAACTGTATTTGTTAAAATACCGTTGTCTGTTAGCAGACAACGGTTTACTTATCCAAAATCGTTGTCTAGTATCACTCGACACAACGGTATTTGAAAAATAACCAATTCGTTTAGCAAGACCACTTCGTTTATTAAATATTAAATTTTACAAACCAAACTAATTTTTTCTTTTTTGAAAATTTGTTAATATCATTATATTAAATATATCTTGACATCCTTAAGGTTGGATTGTCGAAACATATTTTAAAAAAAATAGATACAACAATCCGTGACAAAGCACTAGTTACGGGTACTAGTCAATAAACTAGTGATCTACTAAGATCTCCAACCAAATCAATTTTTTATTTTTTGAAAATTTGGGAATATCAATATATTAGATATATCTTGACATCCGAACATTTGGATCGTCATCATTAAATATTTTCAAATTTATTATGTTAATTTATATTTATGCTAAAAAAAACATAACTAGTGTCAGACAACGGTATCTTTAACATATCGTTGTCTGAAGCTTCACATTACAACTGTATTTGTTAAAATACCGTTGTCTGTTAGCAGACAACGGTTTACTTATCCAAAATCGTTGTCTAGTATCACTCGACACAACGGTATTTGAAAAATAACCAATTCGTTTAACAAGACCACTTCGTTTATTAAATATTAAATTTTACAAACCAAATTAATTTTTTATTTTTTGAAAATTTGTGAATATCATTATATTAGATATATCTTGACATCCTTAAGGTTGGATTGTCGAAACATATTTTTAAAAAATAGATACAACAATCCGTGACAAAGCACTAGTTACGGTACTAGTCAATATACTAGTGATCTACTAAGATCTCCAACCAAATCAATTTTTTATTTTTTGAAAATTTGGAAATATCAATATATTAGATATATCTTGACATTCGTACATTTGGATAGTCATCATTAAAAATTTTCAAATTTATTATGTTAATTTATATTTATGTTAAAAAAAACATAACTAGTGTCAGGCAACGGTATCTTTATAACATATCGTTGTCTGAAACTTCACATTACAACTGCATTTGTTAAAATACCGTTGTCTGTTATCAAACAACGATTTCTTTGTCCAAAATCGTTGTCTAGCATCACTCGAGACAACGATATTTGAAAAATAATTACTTCGTTTAGCAAGACCACTTCGTTTATTAAATATTAAATTTTACAAACCAAATTAATTTTTTATTTTTTGAAAATTTATGAATATCATTATATTAGATATATCTTGACATCCTTAAAGTTGGATTGTCGAGAAATATTTTTAAAAAAATAGAAACAAAAATTCGTGACAAAATACTAGTTATGGGTACTAGTGAATATACTAGTGATCTACTAAGATCTCCAATAAAATCAAATTTTTTTTTTGAAAATTTGGGAATATCAATATATTAGATATATCTTGACATTCATATGTTTGGATCATCAAGAAATGTGACTGAATATATCATTAAAAAATGATCATCGAATAAAAAAAATTATTTTTATAATATAAAATTAGAAATTTTCAAGTTTATTTATAAACTTCAAAATTGAATAATTATTTTTTTCCGATGATCCAATCGTATAAATGTTAATATCGGTGACAAAATATTTGTTTAATTTTAAGTTAAATTTTTTGAAAAATAAATTAGAAAAGAAGGGGAATAAACATGAAAAAAAGGGCGGCAGCTTTTCCCCCTTAACAAAATACAACAATTTCACTTTCCCCCTTAAACCCAAATAAAACTCTCTTCCCCCTTGTACCAAAATAAAACTCACTCACAGGCACAGACAAATAATACAATCTCCGTTAATACACTCACTTTACTCCCTCTTGCTCTGGACTCTCCTATCTCAATCGTAATTTTCAAGAACTCTTATGTTCTCTCTGCTTTTCTCTTATTTCTTCTCTTCTCCCTTCTCTAGTTGTGCTTCCAATCTAATTTCTTTTTGATTTTGCAGATGATTAATTATGGCTTCACACACCAGCTCCGATTAATTGGTAAATAAATTAAATCGTTTTTCATTACTTAATTGATTTTGCTCTCTTCTTTACTATTCTGTTTTTGTTTTCAATTAGGGCTTTGACTGGGGGTTTTGGGTTCGGGGCTTCAATTAGGGCTTTCAGTTCCAGGTGAAATTGGAATTTTACATCTAAATGTAAGTATATGGGTGTCAATTATATGGGTATACATGTACTTATAGTTCGGTATTTTAGCATTTCGTGGGAATAAGTGTGTTTATGTTATACGTATATTGTGTTTGATGTGTTTGCCTTCTAAATATATGTGTATTAGTATGTCTTCATTGTATGTATACATTGTATTATTACAACTGCATATCTATCTTTATAGTACTAGTGTATTTATTTGTTTTGTGATAGGATTGCTTTGATTTTGTGGTTTTTTTTGGATTGAAACAGGTTAAAATTGAAAGGTTTAGTGGTTATTGTGATTGTTGGGACTGTTAAATATTAGTTTTATGTTGGTTTTTTGAGATGATCTTTTTGAGTTTGGGAAATTGTATGTTGTGGTTTCGGTTTTTCTTGTGTGCTTTTAGTTGCTGCGAAATATAGTGAGGTCAACTAAATTTACGATTTCTATCAGATGTAAAGGATTTGAGTTCTGAATGCATAAACTTGTGTATAAGATTGTTACGATGCAGCTTTTTATTGTTTCTTGATCCCGAATTTCGTTTCGTAGTTGTTTGTGTATATGTACTATGTCTTTGTGTATATATGCAATTGTTATAATAGAATGCTTGTGATGTGAATTGCAGTTTATGTTATATATAAATTTAATCCCAAACAGGGTATGAGTGTCAAGTATCTATATATATTATAATGCCAGGAGATCCGAAATGCACCGGAAGCGTTTAAAATATTTTTCTTAAATTCTCACTTTTTTGATTTTTTTATTAAATTCTTTTTTTTGCATTAAGTAGCATCTTAATGGCATATTAATGACATCTTAATAATCATTAACTACACTTATGAATATATATATATATATATATATATATATATATATATATATATATATATATAATAAATTTACTTCATATTATTTATAGAAATGATTGACAAACTTTATTTGAGCATTATCATTATTATTCAAATTTAGAATATTAATTATGTGTATAAAATTATGATTATTTTTCATGTAAATTAAAGACTTAAATTTGTTCGCATTGCGTCATTTTTTTATTACACGTTGAAGATTTTTGAAAACTTTTTTCAAACGATTATAGGATAAACGATCTTAACTTTTCAAACAATTTTTAATCAATAATTGTGAAATTTTTTATAAATTATGGAAGTATAATATTTTAGTTAAAATCTAGAATTTGTATAAAATAATATTGACATATTTTTATTTTTTACATAATAAACTCAACCATTTTATTGACCGATTAAGTTGATTAAAATGTTATATACATGTTATTACATTATATTATATCATAATAAATTATTATTGTAATTAGACTTAATTGCAGGAGGATGGGCTCAACTATTTTTTTTTGCACAAAAATGGTCCAAATTTAAAAATAGACAATGTGATGAGCTAACTATTTTTAAAAACAGATGAATGTATTCAGTTTATGATTTAATTACAACATGATGGTTGAAAAATGTATTTTTAACACAAAATGGCCCAAAAATAAACAGCAATATTTAGACTAATTTAGATGGAATGCAAGCATCTGCTTAAAAAATATTTGGGTCATTTTTGTGCAAAAAAAAAAATAGTTGAGGCCATACTCCTATGATTAAATCTTCTAATTATATAAATTTTTATGCTACTATTGAGCATGTATGTTATGAGAGGGGTGTCGGCTTTCAAAACGTTATTTAGTTATATTTAATAGAGTAAATTACACTTTGATGGCTCGTAGTTTAATTTTTTTGCACTTAGATGGCCAAATTTTAAAAATGAACACTTTAATGGCTGTAGTTTAATTTTTTTGCACTTAGATGTCCAACTTTTAAAAGTGAACACTTTGATGACTTACCTTTTTTTAGTTTAGCACTTTGATGGCCAAGTTTTTTTTATTTTGATGCTATTTTGGTCACCAAAGTGCTAAACAAAAAAAAGATAAGTCAGGAAAGTGTTCACTTTAAAAAGTTGGTCATCTAAGTGCAAAAAAATTAAACTACAGCCATCAAAGTGTTCACTTTTAAAAGTTGGCCATCTAAGTGCAAAAAAATTAAAGTACAAGCCATCAAATGCAAATTACTCTATTTAATATTGTAATTGCTACTTTTAATATTTATGATATTTTTAATATTATAATTTTTTTTAATATATAATGAGAGTACAATAAAAATTTATTAACCGCGCAAAGCGCGGCTAAATTACCTAGTCTAGTTTAAAGCTTAAGTATCTAGTTTAAATTTCATGGCATACAATTACTAGAAACTACAGCAGGATAAGTTTCCAGGAGGATATCAGGAAGAGAAGAGCCACATACGAGTACAAAACAGAAAGGCAGGAAATAATAAAATGTGAAGAGATAAAAGTATCTAGCCAAATCATAGTGAATAAAAGATATTAAAAATGACTAGGACATAGATAACCTATCTCAAAATCTGCAAAGAAGCAATACTCAAGAGTACTGAGAAAAAAAATAAACATTTATCAGGTTAGCGGATCTCAACTGTCTGTATTTTATTATTGTAATTTTGTTAAGTTATGTCGCTCCTTTCAGCTGTAAACTTATAGTCATATTATACGTGTTTGTCAGCTGCTATAGTGACTTTCTAATAGCAGATTCATAAGCGAAGAGACAGAGCTTCTTGACTTGCTATTAAACCTTTTTGACGATTTGATCTTTCAATTCACAGCTGCAGCCACATTCAAAGGCAACAAAGAAATGCCTCTAGACAAAACACTTAATGTAAGTGGACTCTAGATTCTTAACAGACTCTAGTTTATGTTAAATTCTTACCAGAAATGTCAATGGTTGAGCTTGAAATGACATTCTTTTAATATGAGATCATTGTAATTTTGTTTGTTTCGAAAATTAATCAAATAGTACTTTTTGTGAGATTTAATTAATTGATTTTAGGTGATGATTTTTGTTGTTTATGAAATCTAGTAATCAAAATTTTATTAATAAATTTTGTTATATATTTAAGTGTTAATAAGATTAGTTCCCTGAGGCTGATTATTTTAGTTAACACTTAGCAATCATTTAATTATCATTTTAGTGAATAAAATTGCACTCCTTCTAAACTACGAGGCCAGGAAATGACATAAATTGGTATAGTACTTCTGTGCATGCAGTGTAGTCACAATTTGTTTTTGTTTTTTTTTTACATATTAAAAGATATAGAATAATTATTTATATTTTATCACATGAATGGACTTGTCTGTGAACTACATCTTGTATTAATGATGGGCCTTAAAGCCCAATTTCCTTTTGTTTTAACCTTAATATGCATGCGGTGCAACATGTGGGTTAAAAGCATTTTTACTTTTAGTTATACAGGTGTGCTTTGTCAAATTGAAATGTGTTAATTAATTCTGTGAATGCATGTTATTCACTTTAGCGTAAAGATCAACATATTTTGTACTCTGTTTAGTGTCAATAATTATGTCCCGATTCATTAATTATTTGTTATTCAATATTTAGGATTTATTCGTGTAATTGTTTTTGACTTGCATTTGTTTATTTAGCGAATATCGAGTCAGTGTATTGAAATTCTTTCTCATATTCTTTTGTTATTAAAGTTTTATACGGAGTATCAGTTTTGGCTGAACAGAGTTTGACAGGTGAAACCCACTTTTGTACTTGTATGTCTATATGTAGGTACCCTAAGATGACTGAAGATGATTTTGCCAGAAAGTGCCCTCAAGTTAATTGTAACTGCAAACATTGCTTGCGGTTACAAGTACCGAAAGAAGTTGGTATTTTTGGTTCTCAACACTTTAAGTAGTCGCTCATTACTGATGTTTTCATCTGTTGTAAACCTCACGTACCTGATTTTATTTGCAGGACAAGAAAAAGTTTGATTTGAAGTTCAATGATGAAGCAGCAGCTGTACAGAGAATTTAGAAATTGTCTTGACATTTTGGAGCCAATTGATGGCAGAAAACCATTGGATGAAGTTGTGGGTTTCTATAACTAGACTATATAAGTGGATTGTTACTTCATTGATTGGTGTTTTCAGTAGTGTTCATATTAATATTTGTTTTCAGGTTGAGAGAGCGAAATCTGCAACATCATCATTATAGAGGATTCTTGTGTCAATGGTTGAGCTTGAAAGGCTGCTTTGAGAGATGTCAATGGTTGAGCTTGAAAGGCTGCTTTGATGAGTAGAATTCAGGGGCTAACCAAATTGATACTTATTTCATCACAAAATTCAATTCCTGGTTTGAGTGAGTCATCAGGGAAGTCTTTCTGTTGGCAAGGGTGATGTAAGTTTTCCAATGTACTAATGTGATTTACTCATATTAGAAAACTGATATTGTGGTGATTTGTGTAATGAACCAAAACTGTTACTTTGTTTTAAATTTGAAAAGCTTATATTTAAGTTGTTTAATTGGCATAGTTAAATAATTTTTTTTTTTAGTTCTCATGTATTTCTTCTGTGTAGAAGCTGGATGCTCTAGGCGATGGCTCTGTGCTAGTGGATGGTGAAAATCAAAAGACCAGAGGAACCGAGTCTTTTAATCAGAAGACAATTTCTAGTATGATAGGGCTTTGATTTTGTCCTTTTATTTTAGTTTTATGGACAAGTTGTGTATTTGTAATTTTGGTAATATTTGGATTTTTCTAGTATGTAGCCAATTAGGGCATTGTTATTCTATGTAACAAACAATGCTTTTTAATACCCAATAAAAGACCATCATGTGCTTTATAACCAGACCATGCTTTTAACAACTAGACCGTTGTGTATAGAAAATTCGCACAACAGCAAAAAAAATGCATCCATTGTCTATAAAAAAACAAAACAACGCTTTTAGCTAAATGAAAACGTAGTGTCTTACATATTCAGACAACATGTTGTAAGCACCAAAAGTGTGTAGTTATAACACATACAATAGACCAAATTTTAAAAAGTATTGTATGATCAAGGTAGTACACAATAGACATGTTTGAAGAAACCCTTGTTAAACACACAATCAGACAATAGACTAAATTTAAAAAACAATTGTATGATCCAGGTATTACACAACAGACATTTCTGAAACTACACTTATTAAAAACATCATCAGACCAAATTTAAAACAACATTGTATGATCTAGGTATTACACAACGTTTTTAAGAAACGCTGCCGTTGTCTTCATGTAATACACACAACATTTAGAAAAACTTAATCGTTGTATGATCCAAGCTTCATACAACAATTCTGAAACCACGTCTGTTATCTGTCTGTAACAAAGACAACGGTTATGCTGCAGTTGTCTGATATATATAACAGACGGCATCGAGATAGACATCGGTTTTGAAGGGCTTCAGACGACGGTGAAAAACCGTTGTGTCATCAAAAATTTCTTGTAGTGTTACTATCCAAGTGCCATTAACTTCCACTCGACCTTCCATTGAACTGAGAGTGTAACCTGCACATCATACCCTAATAAAACTCATAGCAATGACTTCTATTATATCCAACTCCAACACAATCAGACTAGCTACAGAGAATATGAACTTTGCTATTGAACTCCTAAAAATATATACGTTGTGTTCTTAAGAACCTAATTTTTAAGTCCTAATGTAGGGCCTTCTATCTCCAACAAGCAACTGAAACACTTATCTAGACTTAACTTTAGGAAGGACTTCGAAGAGAAAAACCTTTCTTCACTGACAGCATGTTCTCAATATTTGCATCTCCCAAAAAGTCATTCACGTCGCATGGAATTTTTCCCTTTTCGTATAAATCAGAAAAGGATCAAATCAGTCACTGTCAAAAAGAACACCTGGCTTCCAAAAGTTGTTGAGAATAATTCAAGATTATTTGAATTGTTTTTGAAATATTATTATAATTAGTTTGTTAAGTGTTTTTTAAATAACTAAGAGATAAGATAGATGCTAGGTTTTAGGAGTTTAGTTTATTTTTTGTGTTTAAAACCACATGTTGGTTATTTGGAATATCACATCAAGTATGCATCTTATTTTTGTTCTCCTTGTTGTCTATATTTTCCTCTCTTCTTTAGTAGTCTAAAAATCTAACAGTGGTATCAAGAGCCTTACGATCTTAAGGACTTGTGAAGTTATATTTGTGGGTGAGCCATCAAGATGAAAGTATATATTTTTTAAATATCACATATTCAGAAAAATTGAAAAAGAAGAGCATGGGGCAGGTGGTTGTGGAAGAAGAAAAGAATACCATGGCACATGTGGCTTTGGAAGAACAAGATTTTTTGTTTTGAATTTTTTGATGATTATGTGCATCTTGGAGAGAAGGGCTCCAAATAATGATATGTTGTTGGTGAGAAGTGCATCAACTTATGTAATTCGTGAGAAGTGCACCAAGATATGAAAATTGGTGAGAAGTGCACCTTAAAAAGCTTGTGGAGAGAAGTGCTCCAACAAAAATGACTACATCGATGGTCCAATAAATTTTAGAATTTTGAATTAAGAGGGAATGTTGAGAATATATAATTCAAAATTATTTTAATTGTTTTTGAAATATTGTTAATTAGTTTGTTAAGTGTTTTTAAATAGATGCTAGGTTTTAGGAGTTTAGTTTGTTTTTTGTGTTTAAAACCACATGTTGGTTATTTGGAATATCACATCAAGTATGCATCTTATTTTTGTTCTCCCTGTTCTCTATATTTTCCTCTCTTCTTTAGTAGTCTAAAAATCTAACAAAAGTCAGTGTCAAAATGAAATGTTCAGGAAGAAAAATTCTACGACTCGAGCTATGACAAACAAGAAAATGGTCAGACAACTACAAAAGCTGTTCAGACAACAAAGAAAGGGTACAACAGCTGTACTGAGGAGTACAGAGTATATAAAATCGTAAACATTACAAAATAAACAGAATATTGACTTAAAGGAAACACAATACATGCCACTCTTTCATAGTTATTAGGCTTTGGAGGCATCAATTCAATATAACCATAACAAAGTGAGCTTCATTGAATTAATTAAAATCAACATGGCTGTTCTGCGACATACCTTCCTTTTCCGTTTTCTTCCTGAACTATAAGCCATTGCTTCCATTATTTCTTCAAAAGTTTCTACATGATCTTCATCGTTTTCAAGCTTTTTTGCCGGATTGCTGCCACAACAATTTAATGTATTATAAACCCATTTTTTTATAAATCATATTAACAGTCCTAGCTATTTTCATGGGTGTTGGCCCTCTCTATCACAATTTTAAAGTAAACGGTCCCAAATATCACAATTCAAAACATTAGCCCCAAATATCACTTCAAAACACAAGATCGTTTAGCGTTTTAAGATTTATTTTTTATAACGATATGGCGTCTACCGTTTTGCAGGATTTTAATTTTTTTATTTTAAAAACGCTAGCTAATTCAGCGTTTTCACACTTAAAACAAAGGTTAATATAGCGTTTATGGACTAGTATGTGTTAAAGTAGAGCTGACCAGTGTGTAGTAGTACTAATAATTTATTAGAGGACTAGCCCGGCATGGTTCAACCGGCCCGCCTCGGTAGTAATTAAGAAAAAGTAAAACAAGAAAGCTTTATACTACTTTAGTAACATAATATTAGTAATATATACTATATACACACTTAAATTCTTGGAAAATATATATTTAAAAAAATATATATTTTTCCTTAATATATATTTAAAAAAATATTAAAAAACTTTTTTACAAATGGTTAATTAAAATATAAATTTATATTTTTTAAAGCTCGTATACGGTTTATTCGTCGTTCCGAATATTTCTAAACCAAAAATGGAATTATTGAACCCCAAAGGTTAACCGTTGAAACCCCGAGGGAATACTGTTAAAATTTAAAATTTTCAATAAAAAAATTGAATCTGGCGGCCTGACAGGATAAGTTAGGGTTTAGGGTCTAGGGTTTAGGGTTGTAAAACAACCCTAAACCCCAAACCCTAAATTTAATTCAAATTAAATATTTCTAAAACCCAAAATGGAAACGTTGAATCTTTAAAGTTAATTGTTCAACCCCTAAATTTAATTCAAATTGTATTTTTTAAATTTAAAAATTTTAATTAAAAAACTGAATTATTGAATAATATATTAAATTGTATTTTTTAGTTGAAGTATGCATAGTACTAAGATGTGAAAACGCTATTTTAAATTTTGTTATGCTACTAAAACGCTAGACTAAGTTTTGTTACACAGTTGACGCTAATTTATCCATCGTTCTGAACCTAAAACGCAACACGAACTTTTGTTTTGTGTGCAACCTTCACCCTTACCCCCTGAAACGCTAGACGATCTAGCGACTTCTAAAAAAAATAAAAAATCTGAAAACGCTGAACGAAATAGTGTTTTGGAGTGATATTTGGGGCCAAGTATTTGAGCTGTGATATTTGGGGCCATTTATCTTGAAATTGTGATATTGGGGGCCTTTATTCTATTTTCATCCAGTCATCCTTATTCAATAGTGACCAATACTATCCAAGTAAACACATAACAAAAACTAAATAACAGATGTGTATCTATGAGGCACTTAATATAAACTAGAGCTCAATTAAACCAATCTAAAAGGGGACCTGTCAACTAGTGCATACCTTAGAGCACTGTTAACACACAATTCAACATTCTACTCAGTCAGGATTATATTTTTGCCCCCCAATTATACAACATTCTCGAGATTAAGGCTGATAAATTTAGACTTTTACCGGGTAACAAAACGCTTCCTTAACTATAATGACATTGTCTTTTGGAATAATAGCTGTATGAGACGAACTTACAATTTTGAGGCGATTCAAACCATCAAGATCTAGTTTGTTGTTCCCGAACGTCTGCAAGACCTCTTCTCTAGCCCGTTCATACTAGTCCTGATTGACATAGTGTTGGACCATGAAGCCCGAATAATGTAATTTGTATTTAAATTAATAGACTAGTCTAGAATATGTATTAGGCCCACTTAATGGTCAATTTAAATGGTATTAGGCCCATCAATTTTTGTATTTACATAAGGGCCTGGAAGCCCAAAAGTGTAAACTTAATGCCCAAGTAAATTAGGGATTAGGGGACCCACAAAGGATCCCCTATAAATAACAATCAAACCCCACTTGTAAAAGGGTTGGCAATTGTAAATTAGAGAGTTGTACCTCCTAAAAGGAGAGAAAGATATTTTAATGAATATTATCTTCACCTCATTCTAGATCTTTTCCCTAATCATATTATAATCACAATTAACTCTCCATCATTTGGCGCTAGAAGGAGCTCTTTAATTTAAGATTCCAACCGAAAAATGGAGGAAGATGAACCTGTCGTTGAACAAATCAGTACGAGAAAAGAGATGTTAACGGGCCCCCGAGCAGGGGACCAAATGGCACCTCCCCCGTTGCGACCGAGACAGTTGTTTCCGGTAATACAAAGTGAAGCAGATGGATCTTAGAGACCCATCGAGGAAGAGCAATTAAACACAAGACATATTACTCAACCAAATACCCGCACAAGGGTCACAACGGCTACAGGCAAAAAGGTGTTGACAAGCGACATGCGCTTGCACCTACAAAAGATTCAAAGAGACAAGCAGGTTGCTCTCGAGACTGAAGGTGACCTTCAGGAGTCAGATGAAGAGTTGTTCAATTTAGAGCAACAGAAACGTGTTCTAGAAGAAAAATTAAGGCGGTGTCGACGAGCTCGACCGGTGCAAAAGGGTTTAAGGGATGCTAATATTTCAACTCGCTGTGAAGATGTTGAGAACGAAGATGAATATCGAGCAAGTGAATACGAAGATTTCGGAGAGGAGGAATCAACTGAGTCAATCTACTCGCAAGCTGCTGCTCGCAGAAGACGACCGAGGCCGTCAGTGAGCCAATCATCTTGGCAAAGCGACTCCAACGAATCAGTTCGTCCTGAAGATATTGCATATATTCGAAGTGACCTCGCTATGTGCAGGGAATTTATTCGTAACCAATCCGGTCAAATGGTATCTACTGAAAGCCCGTTGATGAGAGATATTGAGATTGCACGAATTGATAGGACGTTGAAGACGCCCTCGTTAGATTATTTTGATGGGACGTCAGACCCCAGTGGATTTCTTAATACATTTGATGGTCGCATGCCTTTTTATGGACATTCAGAAGTAGCGAGGTGTTAGTTTTTCTCCACATGCCTTCAAGGCACAGCTTTACGATGGTACAATAGCCTCCCACCTCGCTCAATAGAGTCGTGGCAATCCTTGAAAACAAAGTTCCAAACTCGGTTCTCTAGTAACTATAAGGGGCAAGATAACATCTTCGTTAATGACTGTACGACAACGATACAATGAATCTCCTCGAGATTTCTTAATCCGATTTCGAAATGAAATTTCTAACATTCCCAACCTAGTAGAAGAGCTAGCGATCAATTATCTAGTTGCGGGAATAGATAAGCACCGCCATGCTAACTTACTAGTAGAATTCTTTGAAAAGAGTCCTCGAACTCTACAAGCAGCCTTCCAAGTGGTCGAGCACCGAATGAATTTGCAAGAAGCCGTGGGGAGCATTCAGTCCCCTCGGAGAGCCTTCAAACGAGAACATAGCAGAAGCCCTCGACGACGCTCTTCGAGGACAGAATACAAGCGAGATTATGATTAATATCCAAGGACGAATGATGCCCGTACTCCTCGAAAATCAAGACCCGAAAGGCCGGACAACCAGGATAAATCATGGAAACCCAGGGAGAAACAGGAAAAAGAATTCACGAAGCTCACTGTTGATAAGGCCACTATATTGGCAATCCTTAAGTCAGAACCCGACTATCGACCACCAAGGCCGATGAAGCCAGGTCGACCTCCAAGCTCCCGATATTGTGAATACCATGAAGATACAGGTCATACCACAGACCAATGCTATCAATTGAGCAATCTCATTGAATCAAAGATTAAACGGGGCCAGCTGACTCATTATATCGACCACGATGTTGCCTCATGATCCAGATCGCGTTATCGACGTCATAGCTGGGGGATTCGCCGCGGGAGGCACGTCGAACAATTCTAAAAAGTTGTATGCCAGGGAAGTGTTTCATGTGAACCCTGAGGCTCCTAAACGCCAACGACCTAATCCATCTCCCGTGATCTCCTTTTCTAATAATGACTACCCTTCGGGGATAATTGTGTCCCACCAGGATGCTTTGGTAATCACAGCCAAGATCGGCACAAATACAGTAAAGAAGATCTTAATCGACAATGGCAGTTCTGTCAACATACTTTACCACCATGCCTTTGCTCGGATGGATCTTGGGGATAGGAAATTGGAGAATGTGAACATGCCTCTATATGGCTTCACGGGAAATGAGGTCAAGGTCGTAGGCACCATCGACCTTCCGGTCTTATTTGGCTCCCTCACGTGCCAAACATGGCAAATGACCAAGTTTCACGTCATCAACGCCAACTCAAGCTACAATGCCATTCTCGGTAGAACAACTCTTGCGGCCTTGAAGGCCATCACCTCGATCCCTCATCTCAAAATGAAGTTTCCAACAGAGTTTGGTATCGGAGAGGTCGTGGGAGACCAAGTTGCGGCACGCCAATGTTATTTATCTACCGTTATATCAAGAAAAAAACATGAGGATGATTCGTCAATCAACTAAGTTGTAGATGTGGACCCTCGGGTTATCCTTGAAACACCTAACCAATCATCTAACGTCGCCATCGAAGAATTATGTGATGAGATAGAGGTCGATGAAGGCAACCCTGACAAAGTAATCAAAATTGGAAAGTGTTTGAAAGGCGAACTCTGCCAACAGATTATTGACCTCATCAGAGAATATGCTGATATCTTTGCATGGAATCCCAAAGACATGCCGGAAATTCCCGAGATGGTAGCTCGCCATTCCCTCCATATCAAACCCGGAGCTCGAACTGTGAAACAAAAGAAACGAGTATTCTCGGAGGAAAAAATGAAGGCAATCGACGCCGAGTTGGATAGACTACTCGAGGCTGGGTTTATTGAGCCTGTACAATTTCCGGAATGGATAGCTAATGTCGTCCTAGTCAAAAAGAGTAATGGAAAATGGAGAATGTGTGTGGATTACTCCGATCTTAATCGAGCCTGTCCAAAGGATTTTTATCCGCTACCAAATATTGATCAACTTATTGACGCCACAGCTGGCCACGAGCTCCTGTCATTCATGGATGCGTTCTCGGGCTACAGTCAAATTAAGATGGATAGCCAAGACTGGGAAAAGACAGCTTTTATCACCCATAGAGGTGTTTTTGGATTTAAGAACATGCCTTTTGGCCTCATTAATGCCGGAGCCACGTTTCAACAGATGATGGATACAATCTTCACATCACAAATATGTCACAATTTACAAGTCTACGTTGATGATCTAATTGCAAAGTCTAAGAGGTCGATAGACCATGTAGCAGACCTACGTGAGACTTTTGATAATGTTCGACGTCATAATATGCGCCTTAATCCCACAAAATGCTCTTTTGGAATGACCTCGGGGAAATTTTTGGGATTTCTTTTGACACAGGGGGGTATCGAGGCCGACCCAAATCAAGTTAAGGCTATTGTCGACATGCAAGATCCTTCTTCTCTGAAAGAATTGCAAACACTAACGGGCTGCATTGCCGCCCTACGAAGGTTTATTCCACAATCATCTAAGCGTTGTGCTCCATTCTTTGAAGCCATTAAGAATGCCTCCAAAAAATCAAAGATCGATTGGAATGATGAATGCAAAAGGGGACTTGAAGATTTGAAAAAATTCTTGAGTTCGCCGCCAATACTGACACAAGCTCAACCACGAGAACCCTTGCGACTGTACTTGTCCGCATGTGACACAACTATTGCTGCCGTATTGATTAGATCTGTTCAGGGCAGTGAACTGCCCGTATATTACATCAGTCACACCCTGCGAGACGCAGAGACCCGATATCCTCAGGTCGAGAAGCTTGTATACGCTCTAATCATGGCAAGCCGCAAACTTAGGCATTATTTCCAAGGACGAGAAATTCAGGTCATGACGAACCAACCATTAAAGCGGATATTGCATGAACCCGACATGAAAGGTCGGTTGGCGGCGTGGACAATAGAGTTGATCGCACCAAGAGTGTACCGAGCGGATAGAAGACCAGTGATCTTTTCTTAATTTCTAAGCTACTAGATAAGTTGATGATTTTCATGAAATTTGAAATTGTGGAGTAGTTCACTTATGATGTTTTTTTTGTTTGAGATGATTTGAATTTCTTTAGCTATCAAAGATTTTGATAGATTCAATTTTTTTTAAAATTCTCACAAATTTGGAAAAGTTACTTATACTTCTTTCATGATTAAATATTATGTGAGTTTCCTACTTGTTTAGGCACTATATTTTATCATCGTCATGTTATAAAATTTACTTGTGTAAGATTTAGGAAAGTGAACTTTCTGAGCATTTTATGTACTCACCCTTGTTACTATAGCAATGTTTTTATCAATCAAAGGTGAGAACGATGAGCCTTTCAGATAGAAGCAGAAGGACAAGGGGAAGACCTAGAGTCATTCTGATGCAGTTAGTTTGATTATATTAAAGTGTATGCCTCGGAATTCTAACTATAGTACTTACCTTTTTAAATTGTTAGCAGGCATGTATGTTAAGATCTTTTGTTATAACACTGAATATAGATAGACATTTGTGTAATGAAGTGGGATCCTTGGTACCGTGGGGCGAAGCAAGGAAAAACTTTGTATTTGTTTTGGTGATGATTGTATAATACATGTGTTATATGAACGATGATGTGATGACCTGAATCCACGGGTAGCGGAGTACGTACCGGGTGGCATATTCCCGTATTTTCCGGTGGGGATTTGAGGGGGATACGAGAAGGGGATACGGGAGGGGTAGTTTTTGTACTTTTTTCAATCAACGAAAAACACCAGTGATTCGTTTCTTCTTCCTCAACGTTCTGTAATAGATTACTGATCTGTAATCCATTTCCTTTTCAGTTTGGATATGTAGATATATATCGTGTATGTATGTATATATATCGTGTTTATGTGCTGGACTGTTGGGTCTGTTATTGTATATGGTGGGTGACTGTATTTGTATGCATATAAGATTGTATGTATATATTTTTTACTTTTTGTGACATTTTGGTTAACTTTGACTTTTCACATTTGATGTTAATAATATTACATTTAGTTACCGGATGATATTTATTTTGTGACTAAACGTTGATTTGGCCTTAAATTTAGGTACTTATATCTTTTCTGTGTGGCAGGCAGTAGCTAATTTTTGGTTATTTTATTTGCATATTTCTTGATTTTCTAAAATAATACATATAATATATATTTTTAATATTTGCCGAATCCCCCCACATCCCGAATCCCCATATTTTTAATTTTGCCGAATTCGCATATCCCCGCACCACGTATCCCCACACCCACTGATGTGGATCGCTCCACAAATAAAGAAATTAAAAAGAAAAGGATATTTCAAAAGAGCACGATCAATCCAGAAACGTGAACTTTGAATCTCAAATAACTTAGATCAATCCAGAAATTAAGTAATTTGAATCTAACCTTCAAAATAATCCAGTAATTGAAGCTTAGAGGAAAAAAAAACTAATCATAGTTTATCTCAAAACAAAAGTTTATATCATCCATTATCTGTCTTAAAAGATTACATGAGATGGGTATATATATAGCTTAGACAATAACCTAAACCCAACAGGAATCGAAGAGAAATCCAATATCAGCTTGAATATTAGCTAATATCTGAATCCATCCAGGAAACACATGTAAAAACCCAATTCAAATAGAAAATACATAAAACCAAATCCAAATAGGAAAATAAAACCATAAGCGCTTAAAGCAAGAAAAACCCTTTCAAGTCGAAGGTTAAAACTTACAAGCCGAAATCTACTTATAATTATATATTAAAATCAGCTTCTTGTCCAACCTTCATTCGTCTCACCTTCATTCCTTCTTGTCCAAGTAAGCTTCTTGCACAAATTCCAACTTGAATCTCTTCATGAATAATAATATATAATATTTACCAATTAACATAAAACAAGATGTATGACTCTTTATGTATCAACATATGTATAGTTCTCACAAAAACATATGGATAGAGACACGTAATAAAAGATGTTTGCCCTCTCTATCGTAATTGTTAAGTAAATGGCCCCAAATATCATAATTCAAAATATTGACGCCAAATATCACTCTAAAACACAAGGTCGTTTAGCGTTTTGAGTTTTTTTTTATAACGCTATGGCATCAAGTGTTTTGGGGGTTTTTTTTATAAAAGAAACGCTAGTTAGTTCAGCGTTAATTAAGGAGGTTAAACACTACTTTAACTTGCGTTGGGGAAGACGCCACATTACCTGGAGGTTTTTTTGGGGGGGGGGGGGGGGGCGCCACATCATGTGGCGTTTGGGGTGTTTTACTTTTTTTTTTATTTTCTCCTAAATATATATTTGCAAATAATATTAAAAAACTTGTAAACCAATGGTCAATTAAAATTACATTTTTTAACTGAGTTCATATACGGTTTATTCGTCGTTCTGAATATTTCTAAACCCAAAATGGAACTTTTGAACACCAAAAGTTAACTGTTGCAACCCGAAGGAAATACAGATAAAATTTAAAAAAAATTATTAAAAAATCGAATCCGACGGCCTGATTTTTAAACGCATTAGCGTTTAAAAATCAGGATAAGTTAGGGTTAAGGTATAGGGTTTAGGGTTGTAAACAACCCTAAACTCTAAGTTCGTATATGGTTGATTTATCGTTCTGAATATTTCTAAAACCCAAAATGGAAATGTTGAACCCCAAAAGTTAATTGTTGAATCCTTAAATTTAATTAAATTTTTTTCTAAATTAAAATTTTTAATTAAAAAATTGAATCCGGCGATCTGATTTTTAAACGCTAACGCGTTTAAAAATCAGGATTAGTTAGGGTTTAGGGTTACCCTAAGTTTGTCGTTTTGAATATTTTTAATACCCAAAATGGAAACATTGAATTCCAAAAATTAATTGTTGAACCACTAAATTTAATTAAAGTTGTATTTTTTAAATTAAAAAAATATAATTTTAATCGAAAATTTGAATATAAGTTTTTTAATATTGGTTGCAAATATATATTTAGGAGAAAACAAAAAAAATAAAAAAAAACTGAAAAACATCCACATGAAGTGACGTCTAAAATTGAAAAACACCCCAACGCCACATGAAGTGACGTCTTCCCCCATCCCCAAAATGCCAATTAATATGGCGTCCCCTACCTTCCCCTTCCCCTCCTCAAAATGAGAAATGCTATAGCGTGTTTTAAAAAAAAAAATTGAAACGTTACATAATATTGTGTCTTAGAGTAATATTTGGGCTCAATGTTTTGAATTATGATATTTGGGACTATTTGATTTCAAATTGTGATATTGGGGAACTTTATTCTGTAATAAATCATATAGTACATAATATACTGTGGCCAAGTTTTATGACTTATTATTTACTG
This sequence comes from Kitagawia praeruptora, assembly GCA_037693485.1. Taxonomy (NCBI): domain Eukaryota; kingdom Viridiplantae; phylum Streptophyta; class Magnoliopsida; order Apiales; family Apiaceae; genus Kitagawia; species Kitagawia praeruptora. The sequence goes on from CM075350.1 coordinate 77,814,993, forward strand.
ATTTTTTACCTTATAAAAACATGCATGCATTGGTAAAGCTTTCAATATCGAACCATAAGAAGCAAAATATTATATATAAAAAGAAGAAAATACTAACGTACCAGTTTCAAATAATAACACAGGCAAGGGAAAATTAAAAAAAAAGATTTAATTTCTTTTACTGCTTATCGTGAATTTTTGAAATGGATGTTTCAATCTTAATCTCTGTAATCGGACAGAATATTACATAATATTCGCACTTAGACTAACCAAATCTGCATGTTCGACTTATCTTCTTTATAAAAATATTTACGTTAATTCTCTTCTTGAATCATCTTAACATCATCATCTTCATCTCATTTTGTGTGAGCACGTTTATTGACGTTATCACGAAGATAACAAATCCATATTACGTATATATTTACACATACGCATATGTAGTCGTTATTATCAAGATAATAAATCCACAATTAACATAATCACATGTAACATACACAGATATGCAGTGAGTGCCTATAAATATAAATAATGAGTGAATTCAGCTTATTATCGTATCTACGTTTTGTTTTAGGGTAGAAATAAAGGTCTCTTGCTAACTCTTAGACACTTGAGAGAACCACAAAATAAAGGAGAGAGTTGAAGAAATAAATATATATATATATTAAAATCTAAAAGAAAAATGGGCTGGATTGGCTTAGTGATAATGGTAGCGGCGATGACGGTAGCGGCTGACAGTGGCGGTAGTGTTACATACGACGGCAGGTCATTGATAATCAACGGAAAGAGAAGCATTCTATTTTCCGGCTCTATTCATTATCCTCGAAGTACTCCTGATGTACGTATAATACACAAACATCTCTCACCTTATATTCTCGTTTACTGGGTTGAAATTCGATGAACGCCAGAATTTCATCATGTTCGATCTCTTCATTATATTATTTGTTGTTTCCTGTCTCTTAGTACTGTCTCCATGTTTTATGATCCATGCAACTTTTTATTTATATACTCTATATGTTGGCACGTACGCATCATGCATGTAAGAAATGTGAACTCATTGCAGTACGGGTATCCGGGAAATCAGACCAATGAAGAACGAAATTTTACTTAGCTTAATTGGTGTAGCCGTGTAGGGTAGGTAGCACCAAGATTTCTTTAAAAAGATACATAGTGTTTTTGACTTGTTTACATTATTCCTAGCTACGACTCTTCTGTAATTTAAATTAATCTATGTAATACATAATAACTTTGAAAATATATGTATATATACAATATGAAATTAAGATGAATTTAATTTTCCAAAATTATTTCTAAAAGGAGTACCCTTTTATTAATAGTCAAATCTTGGTCAAATTTATTAAAACACCTACAAGATGGTAGAATAAGACTTCACTCAAACAAAAATCTATAAGACAATTGCGGCCTCATTTCATCTCTGTTTACTCTTTTTTTTTTCTTTTTCCTAATTAATTAAACCATCTTGACATCGATAAGTATATATATATACAATTTCATACAATAACAACTTGTAACGTCTACTTGCAGATGTGGCCATCTTTAATTTCCAAAGCCAAAGAAGGAGGACTACAAGTTATACAAACATATGTTTTCTGGAACCTCCATGAACCTCAACCTGGACAGGTGACCATCTTTACAACTAACTAACAGATAGTATATGTATCTGTTTGCTTGTGCATGAATGTATCTTTGTTCTGCTGAATTTGCAGTATGATTTCAGAGGAAGGAATGATATAGTGGGTTTTATAAAACAAATTCAAGCACAGGGATTATATGTAAGCCTGCGAATCGGGCCTTTCATTGAGGCTGAATGGACATACGGGTAAAACTTAATGATTTATTTTCCCTAAATTAACACACCTTTTTCTCCACAGTTTCACTTAAAAATACAATGAGCTGATTTCCTTTTGCAGAGGTCTACCACTTTGGTTACGTGATGTGCCCGGAATTATTTACAGATCCGACAATGAACCCTTTAAGGTAAAGACTATCTAATTAATATATAAGCATGCAAGGAAAATCAACACTGATTTGAATGCAGAATAAATCATGACCAGTGATGTTATCAGCGCAGATTACTTACATTTGTTATCATATATGTTCACTGCAGCATCTGATGCAGAACTTCACAACAAAAATAGTGAACCTGATGAAGTCAGAGGGATTATATGCTTCGCAAGGAGGACCAATCATACTATCACAGGTACAAATTTAATTGCATATAAAGACTTGAATCTTTTATATAGTCTTTAACTTTTTATTCAACTAATGAAACCAATGTATTATGCATAGATCGAAAATGAGTACAAAAATGTTGAAGCTGCATTTCATGAGCAAGGACCACCTTATGTTCGTTGGGCAGCAGAAATGGCTGTGGGACTCCAGACTGGTGTGCCATGGATGATGTGTAAGCAAGACGATGCTCCTGATCCAGTGGTTAGTTTCATGCCATAGATTCCACATCAGGCACTGACCAGTTAATCTGCGCGAGTTTGTAAAAAAGTTAGGCTCTTAATTTAGTTTACCTGAAAAATTTAAAAATTTACATTCGATGTGAATTCAGTTAGTTATGTAGAACTCGGATAAGAAATTACTTTAAGGATGCAAAAAAATATAATAACAGATTTATTCACATACAGCTGTAATGATATATACCACCTTAGCTTTGAGCCGTCTCTGCGGCAGACCCTGCAGCTAATGGATATAGACATTGAAGTTTGTCCTTTCTCTGACCTGTAGATAAATGCATGCAACGGTTTAAGATGCGGAGAAACATTTGTGGGACCTAACTCGCCGAATAAGCCTTCACTCTGGACAGAGAACTGGACATCTAAGTAAGCTCTAATTAAATATATATACGTGTATTATCTTAAACTACAAATTGTGAGTAAAGGTAGTTACAAATTAATCTTTCTTCTGACTCTTTTGAAGCTTACAAACATATGGTGAAGAGCCCGTTATAAGATCAGCCGAGGACATTGCATATCATGTTGCACTTTTTATAGTAACAAAGAATGGGAGCTTCATAAATTATTACATGGTACACGTCGTCAATTCTCATCACAAATTATCTAAGTGCACATTTATTGTGATAAATGATAAATCTGGTCATGTTGATTTCTTCGTCATAATCTTCACATATCTCATTCTTCCAAAAATCCTATGAGGTGCCATGAATTCCGATTTTTCCCCCCCTTTACGTGAACTAATCATCTAGTTCCAGTTTTATAGGCTGATGGGTAGAGGTATGTTACTAAGGCATACAATTCACAATTGTATATGATGATAAAATTTACACGCTGATGAAGTTCATGTAAATCTCCTTGAGCGAATGAGCGCGCATGATACATGTATACTTTTACTGCAGTATCATGGAGGAACTAATTTCGGAAGAACAGGGGCAGCCTATATGATAACAAGTTATTACGATCAAGCTCCTCTTGATGAGTATGGTAAGCTTTGCAAAGTTTTTTTTTTTTTTTTGTCAGATAAGCTTTGCAAAGATTTAAATAGCATAACAGAAAGACTAACTAAATCAATTTTTTATATTAAGGTTTGATCAGGCAACCTAAATGGGGCCATCTAAAAGAACTACATGCAGCAGTAAACTCTTGTTCAGATACGATACTTTCAGAAACACAAACCAACTTATCTCTGGGTCAAAGCCAAGAAGTGAGACAGTTATAACTTATGAGTTATAGACAGATACACACTTTTCATTTCTTATTTATATCTCAAACTTTGATTGATCGAACCAGGCTTACATATACCAAGGAAGATCAGGAGAGTGTGCAGCCTTTCTGGTGAATACTGATACAAGGAAAACAACTGCGGTGGAATTTCGAAATTCTTCATATCAACTGCCACCAAAATCAATAAGTATTTTACCTGACTGCAAGACAGTAGCATTTAACACAGCACAGGCATGTTTAAACTCTGAATAATACAAACGGAGACTTTATAAGAATAGACTTTAAATGAAATTATGCATTCACTTGTCCAACAGGTAAAAACTCAATTCAATACACGTTCAATGATACCAAGCTTGAGGTTTGGCTCTGCTGAAAGTTGGGAGATGTTTAGTGAACCTATTCCCCAATACGACGAGGCATCATTTAAAGCTAATATATTGCTGGAGCAAACGAATGCTACAAAAGACGTATCTGATTATCTTTGGTACACTTTCAGGTAACTGAGAGTTGGGTTTACGCCTTTAATAGATTGATGAATAAAGTAGTCTTTATTTAGTTAATATATATCCTAGTTTTTAATCATCTTAATCACTATAGGTCACTAGTCGGCTTTATCGTATGGTCCTTTAAAGTATGTCAGTTTCAAATAGTAATATCTGAAGGGGGTTGTCAGTTTGTCACCTCGTATGATAAACCTCAATTAGTTATTAGAAGGTTGTCACCTCGTGTGATAAACCTCTGTAGTAGTCAGAGAAAAAGTTAGTGGCTTACATTTAACTTCTAATATCCTTTTACTGACAGCTTTCAGAGGAACTCCTCTGATTCTGAATCTACACTCAACGTGCCCTCTCTTGGACATGCTTTACATGCATATGTGAATGGATTATTTGTAGGTAAGCATCAGTTTCAGACTTATGTTATACTTTGATAGTGCTAATACTCAAACATTTGATTATACGTTCTTCACCTCCTGAGAACAAATCCCACTAAATCTGCTTCATTTTAGATTCATTAGTTGTTTGGCATGAGAACTCAGGAAAGGGAATGTAATTCACTTCCTTTGAACATGGCTTAACTGCTGACCTCTACTTTTCCTGATCTTCAGGTTCTGCACATGGCTCCCGCACAAGTACTCCGAGTCTGCTGAGCCATATTCAACTTATTAATGGAGTAAACAAGATATCATTGCTTAGTGTGATGGTTGGATTGAAGGTAAGTTGATTTAGGTCTTATACGTACATCTGGATTAAATATAAATTAAATTATTAAAAGAATTGTGTTCAGCAAAAAAATTTATCTACATTTTTTAGTAAAACAATGTTACTTCAATCTGTGGCATAAAGGATTCAGGGGCCTATTTAGAACACGTGTATACTGGAATCCCAAGTGTGAGTATGCAAGACAAACAGCAAACTGTAAATTACACGAACTATCCTTGGGGCTATCAGGTTAGTAGATTTTCTTGTAATTTCAAGTGCACTCCTTATGCATTCTCATAGTCATAGATGTGTACATAAACCCTTCTGATGGTTTCTTGATTACCAAGTTTGTTTAGGTATAACATCTTTCATATTGATAATCCTAATGTGCACAAGTTATTGATGATGAAAACAGAACAAACATAGTATCTTCATTTGGAAGAGCTAATCATGCATATGTATATTGACTTTTTTTAGGATTCTCAGTTATGACTAACTCGAAAATAATATATGGGATGTTACCAAATTCAGTTGATCAAGAGTTTAAGTTGATTAATCTTGTTAGGAAAAATAAAGTCACGAGAAATTATTTTGATCAATTTCAACTCATCTGCATTCAAGAGTCTATGAACTTGCTAACAACTTGAACTATAGTAACTAGATGCTGCAACACTATTTTACCTATCATTTTAAGGCCCCATGATGATTAACTGCACACTGTTCGAATAAATCTTTTACCCTATGATTTACTGCTGCCAAGAACTTTGACCCTGATTTATCAGGTCTATGTCTTCTGCAACCTTCTGTACTTCTCCCCTAATCTTCAAGCACACAAAATAACATATTGTTCTCCTTGCTAAAGCAGTAAAGCATTCCTTAATAAGAGGACAAAATGACTAGACCACTGTACTAATTGAATGAATGAAATGTTAAAGGTCGGATTGCTTGGTGAGAAACTGCAAGTGTACACCAGCCAAGGATCAAGTAAGGTGCAGTGGAACAAGTATAATTCCTCAAAGCTGCTCACGTGGTATAAGGTAAAAAAAAAAATACTTTTTCTTCTCTCTTTGTGATCATTAAGACAGTAGCATCTCATCAGAAAACTCAATATATAACAACAATTTTAACAAGAAAAGTTTATTAGCAGTCGTAACAAAATATTTATTAGTTTAAAACATTGATAGGTTTGTATAAGATTTTAAACAATCAAAGAAAGATTGCCTTCAACAAAGCTTCAGCCTCATCTGATACAATTTATCTTTTCCTTGGTCCTTTATTGACAGACAACATTTGATGCACCTGGAGGGAGTGAACCAGTTACATTAAACCTTGGTTCCATGGGAAAAGGCGAAGCTTGGATCAATGGCCAAAGTATCGGTCGATATTGGGTCTCATTTCATACCCCTGCGGGAAGGCCTTCTCAATCATCGTATGTGATTACTATAAGAGTTACATACGAGATCTTCTACTTAAAAACTTAACTCTTCTTCCCTAACTTTTGTATGCCAGTTGTTGATAGATATTTAACATCGCATAAAGTGTGAGAAGCCAAATTTAAATTTTTGTAACCTTTTCTTATTATTTACAAGGTACCACGTCCCTAGGTCTTTCCTCAAACCTACTGGAAACTTATTAGTGTTATTAGATGAAGAAAATGGAAATCCTCTTGGTATCACGATAGACACTGTTTCAGTCACAAAAGTGTGCAGTCACGTCTCGGATTCAAGCCACCCAATAGCATCACTAAAGGGGAATAAGAAGGTTGCAGAGAAGCATGAAGAGGTCAAAGCTCATCTCCGTTGTCCCTCAAAAAAAATTATTTCAAGGATTTTATTTGCAAGCTTCGGTACCCCTTCAGGAAATTGTGAAAAATATTCAGTTGGAAGATGTCATTCATCTGATTCTAAAGCAATTGCGGAAAGGGTAAGCTCTATTTACATTTTTACATTCTTCCTAAATTGATTGTCATAGCTAGTCTGATGCATTAATTCACTACTTACTAAATTACATATCTCTAGGCTTGTGTGGGGAAAAGGGAGTGCACCGTAGCCTTGTCGTACAAAACGTTTCAGGTTGACCCATGCCCAGGCACTTCTAAAGATCTTCTGATTGAAGCTCAATGCCATTCTCATGAAGAACTCGCTTTTAACTTGAAAGGAAGGGAACGAAGTAACCATCTTTGATAGGCATAGGAATTATTGTACAAGGAGAAAAACTTACATTTATTTATTTAGATGAATAACGATACGTCTTAATACTTATAGGCATGTATTCAGTATCATGATGCACTACAGTTCCACAGTTTTTACTTCGTCAAGATTTGCAAACACACAAGGTTTCAGTAACCAGGCATAGACTGGAAGCAGAACTGCAAAAATAAAGAGTGTACTAGAAACGCCTAACCTGTCTTTCTCCTGTTTGACGCTAATAGCAAATATGAGTCATTTGAATCTTTTACAAGATCTTAGATGGCTTACTTTAGAGCCAAGTAAATAACTAATTACTATACATCATAATTGTGTATTTCTCTTTCATGTGAATTTTCAGAACAACAAATTATTTATTTTACTCATATACTAATTTATTTATCAAAATAAGTATGTTAACATATTACTCCCTCCGTCCCACTTATTCTGTCCATCAGTCAAAATCCACGTTTTTACCATTTTACTATATTCTTTATTTTGGACGGAGAACGTTGCCTTAATTATTGTTATTTAGTTAAAAAGGATAGTTACCTTTATTATTAATTTGGTATTGGCTATATAAACAATTGTTATATTGTAAACGAACAAAGATTTTATGCTTTCACGATTGAATAAAACGAATATTTGCGAATATAAGATTTTGGTAATTATTTTATGTGAAACATTAAGGGTTTAGGAGTATGGGTTACTTAACATTGTTGAAAATAAATAATAAGACCTTAGTGAAACCAAGGAATGAACTACAGAAAGAAAACTATGTTTTTAAAATAACATGAATGTTTACATGAAATAAATAGACTAATACCACAGAAGGTGGTAGCTAAAATTATGCAACTACTCGCTAAAAACTCTCTAATGTTTCCACTACTTCCACTTATAACTAACTCTCCTAAGAATATTGTAACAGCATCACGACCTAGTCTAATGCTTCTATTACAGCTTTGACACCAACGTCTATTCTTTCAAAATAACAAATAAGTTTAGATTAAAGTTCCAACAATCTCCCCCTTAATCTAAACTTGGCTTCTATGCCCATCTGGCAAGTTCTCCGGTGCCCGTTTGACATGATCTTCATAAGCCCGTATGGCTTTCTTTATCGGCCCGTATGGCCTTCTTCATCTAAGGCCCGTATGGCCTGTTCATCAAGCCCGTATGGCTCTCTTTCATACCTCTTGTTACCCTTTTTTTTTGCCTCTTCCTTTGAAGCATATCTTCCTGTCACCAATACATATGTCGGAGCACGTCTCCCCACAAGCTTTTTTTAGGTGCACTTTTCACTAATTTTCATATTTTGATGCACTTCTCACCAATACAAATGTTGATGCACTTCTCACCAATAACATATCAATATTTGGAGCCCTTCTCTCCAAGATGCACATAATCATCAAAAAATTCAAACCAAAAAATCTTGTTCTTCCACAACCACCTATGCCATGGTCTTCTTTTCTTCTTCTTTCATCTTAATAGCCTACTCTCAAATATAACTTCACAAACCCTTAGATCATAAGGCTCTGATACCATGTTGAAAATAAATAATAAGACCTTAGTGAAACTAAGGAATGAACTACAGATAGTTTTAGAAAACTATCTGTTCTGTGTTTTTAAAATAACATGAATGTTTACATGAAATAAATAGACTAATACCACAAGAAGTGGTAGCTAAAATTATGCAACTACTCGCTAAAAACTCTCTACTGTTTCCACTACTTCCACTTATCACTAACTCTCCTAAGAATACTGTAACACCATCACGACCTAGTCTAATACTTCTATTACAACTTTGACACCAACGTCTATTCTTTCAAAATAACAAATAAGTTTAGATTAAAGTTTCAACAAACATGACATGATATAGGAGTACAGATTTGATAGATCAAGTCTCGTATTCCACTCTTCGATCCAAAATGGATTTTCTTTTACATCAGAAGCACATTCACGAAAAAAATACCGAAAGTCTAGCAAGAGGTTTAGGTATAAAATTTTGTTATAGAATTTGAATACTGTCGTCAATATCTTTGTGTATTTCACATGAATTTTGTTAATTCTATTCAATGCAGTCGGATGCAATTCTTTTTTTGACGAAGTCGGTGGAGTATGTGATTTTGTCAAAGGAAAGTTTTGATCTGTTTAGAAAAAATGTTTTTATAAGTGTAAGTTTCTTTGATGATTTGTGTTCGATTAGAATGTGTGTTAGAGGGAAATGTCTGTTTTGCCTCTTGCATTTGTTACAATTGCTGGAAAATGTCGTGGTTCACCTCGTGCAATTGTTGTGATTGCTTTAATAAATTGCACTTGCCCAGATTCATGAATTTCACTAAAAACGTTTTACTTCCTAAAATTGGTAATATGTTGTCTCTCTAAAATGTCTCGTACTAGGCCAATTTCCAACTGTACTGTTCTTCACAAGTGCATTTTCAAGGTTTTGGCTGCTAGAATGAAGAAAGTCATGTCTAGCCTCATTTTAAATCATCAAATTTCTTTAAAATATTATGTTAGCTCATTGTCTCGCCCCGCCAAAATTTAACATCTTTAAGAGCGGAAGATTCTAGAGAAAACCGGGAGGGCCAGGATGACTCTAGAATATAGTGGAACACTACGGAGTTCTTTAGAAGGTGCTCGAGAATTCAAGAAGAGTCTAGAAGATGGCGGAACATGGTGGAGCATCGTGGAATCTTCCGGAACCTTCAGGAGCTTGGGATCTTTCTAGAGAAATCCTAGATGTTATGTGTATGCTTGTATATTCTAGATAGGTAGGTTCTGGAATAATTGTGTGTAGATATTAGAGGAATGATCTAGAAGCATGTGGGATGTACATGTTCTAGAATTCTCTCCAAGTGGTGGAGGAGCCTGTAAAAGGGTGACATCCCTCATTTGGAGAGGCATAGAGAGATAGAGAGAAATAGAGGAAAAGAGTGTAATAGAGCAAGTGAGAGCATTCATAGTGTGCTAGAAAGGGGCTAATGTGGGTCAAGGGGATCCAACTCTTGTAATATTGTTTACTAATAAAGAATGGGTCTTTATTAGTAAGTGTGGTTGTCTTCTACTCTTATATTTCTCTTTTATCCGCTGTTAAAATGTTAGGCAACACTTGAGGTAAGGCTGGTCTAGTAGTTCGCTTGGTTGGCGACGAGCGCTAGATGCCGGCATAGTTGGCTTAGAAAGGGGACGAATCCTAAGGCCTTGACATCATGCTTCTATAAGAATTACCGTCTTGGTGCTGGTCCTTCTAGAGTTACTATTAACCTTGGCGTTCACAAAGCCTTAGACTCCTTTAAGCGAGATTTTCCGTTTCAAGCTATGGACACCATGCAATTCCCTGCGCAGCTTATTGTGCCGTTAAGATATATGTCTCTTGCATTTACCTACATGTGATTGACATGGAAGGCCGAAGCTCTTGTCATAAGCAAACCATTGACTCTGCGAATTTTAGATTTCACTGGACATGTTAAGTAACCAACACATCAAAAATTTTAGATTTCACTGGACATGTTAAGTAACCAACACATCAAAAACCTTAAGGTGTTAGAGGGAGGCCTTATATGGATCTTATATTATATTCTAACACTCCCCCTCACTCGAAAGCCCATTTTTGGGTCGAAGAGTGGATCACGGGCGCTCATCTTTGGAGCATAATTTGCCTTTCGTGTCTATAATAAATTGTGAGAATATTGGGGGTCGCAGAGAGTCGAACTCGTGACCTTTGCGTGCCTGAGCTCTGATACCATGTTAAGTAACCAACTCATCTAAAACCTTAAGGTGTTAGAGGGAGGTCTTATATGGATTTTATATTATATTCTAACAGGACAGATAACCGTAGCCCTCCCCCACTTGATCTTTTGTGATGATGTTGTGCTTTTTGCGAGGGCAATCAAGCTTCCACTGATATGTTAATGGGCAGGGGTCGTTACCTTCTCAAGAATATCTGAATATCTAATATTGTGAAAATGTATTCCTCGCTGTCAGCTGGCTGTATCAAGGGATATCTTGTTTAATCATCCATTGTTTTAGCTTCTGTTTTTTATATGGCTGCAAAGGAACTCTCAAGTTCACAATTCAGTTGGCAAGAAATCTGCAGATCAAGTGGTGAAGCTGGTATAGCAAACTGTCCGGGCCAAAGTTTTTTCAGGAAAGAAATTCCAAGTAAAAGAAGCTGCTAAAGACCTTGTTCTTGTATCTGTATTGTACTCTGATAAGTGGATTTTATATCCACTTAGAACATTCTAAATCGGCTTAAATTGATTGCTTTGACCTCAAGATTGTGGTAGTTTTGATGTGTTTGTTTAATTGTGCAGGGTTGGAATAATGTTGATTAAGATCGTTGTTTCCGTTACTTTTGGAGTTGAATTCGGGCTTAATAATATAGAATGGAGTCTTGTTATGGTTCACCATGAGGATTCCAAGCATAGAGGATTGAAAACGGAAGAGAACGCAAAAAGAACGGGAGCAAACGGAGCAAAAACGAAGGAGAAAAAGCTAAAAAATGAAGGAGAAAAAAACGTGACCAGAAGGAGCCTGGGCAGACTGCGCCGTGCTTGAGCAGTCTGCGCCAGGGAGCAGATTTTGCTTGAGCAGTTTGCGCCAGTTCTTGAGCAGATTGCTCGGGGTCGTGCTGATTTTCCAGTTTTGCCCTTATTCGATCTGAAATTGTATTTTAAGTGTTTTTTGACACAAAAATCGATTTCTAGTTGTATTTTAGGTATTTTTCTTATTGGGCAAGAGGGAGGAAGAGCCTATATCAACATCAAACCCTTGTAATCATAATACACACGTTACGTAATATAACCTAGTTTTTGAGAAGAGAAAAAATGAGATAAGGAATTCCTCCAAGCTAGTGACAAGCAAGGATTATTCTTGAAACCTTTGTATTCTTCTATTGTGGGGATTTAATTCTAATCCTTGTTTCTTCTTCTATATTTTTACTTGATGATTTTAGAATTATGTTTTCCAAAGAACCCATGATGACAATTAGGTCAATTATGGGCTAATTCGTTATCATGGGGTTTTAATGGATTTTGCTATGGATTCTAGTTATTGAGTGTTAATTATGCCTTGGTGTGTGATTGAATGTATTGATTGCCTAGTATGTTTATGCTTATTCGTTATAAGTGCGTCGCGAACACTTGTAATTGTTTGTTTAATCCTAGTGAATGCGAAAGTGGATCTAGGGTTTAGAACAATTCATGCTAGCATAGGTTTTTGCATGTGAAGAACATGTATTAATTTGTGGTGTAATTCTAACCGTCTTGCATCGACTATGTGGTTTAATGGGTGCTTGATTTTCAACCGGTATGTGTTCAATTGCTATAGACATATAGGGACTACACATATTTGGTGACTACTTGACTTCTATCAATTGTGGATGATCAGTAGGATGGTATATGCACAACGAAAGTTGGTATGTATCAGTTTAGTGCATCTAATCAGTAATCAACTCGGTCACATGCTAGGCTAAAGGGCATAAGATTCTAGATGAAGTAGTAAATGAAATTGAAATCCCATGTTTGTTTATTATAAAGTTAAAGTTAAGTTATTTCCTCGTAATTGGCTTAGTCGATAATTAATCATTAGTTAAATTAAACCAATATTGTGATTGTCTTAGCAGTGAGTGTAAATCATAAGCTGGTGCATAAGTGAACATAACGAACAATTTGAGTCTCTGTGGGAACGAATCCTATTTACTCTATATTACTTGTTGACCACGTTCTCTTGCGTGAATAAGTGCGAACAAGTTTTTGGCGCCGCTGCCGGGGACTCGGTTCATTGTTTGTTTAGTTTATGATCTTGTCATCAATTTGGATTAAATTCACTGACTCGGACGTTTTTCTCACTCATTTACTTTTGGGTTTCTCAGGTACTATCTTGAGCGTGTATGCTTACTCGATCTCAAGCTCGTAAAGAAAATCTGGAAGAAGAGAAGCACGAAGAGGAATTAGTGGAGGATAGTGAAGAAGAGTTGGAAGTTACTGGAGAAATGGCAGATAACAAGGCGCTGAAGGATTATTCTCAGCCCAAGATTAATGATATTCAGTCGAGTATTGTGCGGCCGGCTATTGCTGCAAATAATTTTGAGATCAAGCCGGGCACGATCCAAATGGTCCAGAACTCAGTCCAGTTTGGGGGTTCACCTGTTGAGGATCCCAACATGCATATTAGGGACTTCATTGAGATCTGTGACACCTTCAAAACCAACGGAGTTTCTGAGGACGCTATCAAGCTAAGGTTGTTTCCCTTCTCTTTGAGAGACAAAGCAAAAAGCTGGTTGCATTCACTTCCAGCAGGTTCCATCACTACATGGGAAGATCTGGCACAAAAGTTCTTGACTAAATTCTTTCCTATGGCAAAGACTGCTGCCATGAGGAATGCTCTTACACAATTTAGTCAGCATTCTGGTGAATCACTGTGTGAAGCTTGGGAAAGGTACAAGGAGATGCTCCGGAAATGTCCCCATCATGGGATGCCGAATTGGATGGTCATCAATAGCTTCTACAATGGGTTAAGTCATTCTCGAGCAATGCTTGATGCAGCATCTGGAGGAGCTCTGTGGGCCAAAAGCTATGAAGAGGCCTATGACTTGATTGAAATGATGGCTGCAAACGAGTATCAGAATCCAACACAGCGTATTCCACAAGGTAAGGTTGCAGGTGTACTTGAAATGGATGCCACAACAGCTATAGCAGCTCAGCTACAGGCTCTAACCATGAAAGTGGACTCATTGGCTAAGGTGGGGGTTCAACAAGTCGCCATGGTCTGTGAATTGTGTGCGGGGGCTCATGACACTAATCAATGTGCAATTTCTAGTGAGTCGGCACAGTTTGTCAGCAATTACCAGAGGCCTTCACAACCTGCTCCCAATACATATCATCCCAACAATAGGAATCATCCTAACTTCAGTTGGAGCAACAATCAGAATGCTGTGCAACAACCATCTCAGGGTCAGCAGTACAGTTCAAGGCAGTTCAACAATTCGGGTTATCAACAACCCTATGCCCAAAGGCCACCATACAATCCACCTGGATTTCATCAACAGCAACCAGGAAGTCATGTGCAATCTAATGAGAAGTCAGAAATGGAAGAATTGCGAATGATGTACAAGAGTCAAGCAGCCTCTCTGAAAACTCTTGAAAATCAAATGGGCCAACTGGCCAATGCTCTTTTGAACAGACCTCAATGGCAATTACCTAGTGACACGGAAGCAAATCCGGGTAAAAAGGAGGTCAAGGAACAGATTCATGCTGTTACGTTACGTTCTGGAAAGGTTACAGGTGATCTGGGAGTCAAAAAACAGTTTAACGAAGAACTTGAAAATGCTGTGAACAGTGATTTGGACGCGGGCGCGTCTGAGGGGTCTATCCGGCCTTCTAATTCAGCTCTCCCGGTCATTCAGAAGGCATCAGGTGAGGAAGAAAAGGAGAAGTCAGATGGGAAAACAGGTTCAAAAATTACGGAAGCTAGTAAGGAAGTATATCCGCCTCCGCCATTCCCTAAAAGGCTTCAGAAACAGAAGTTTGATAAGCAATTCGCAAAGTTCTTGGAAGTGTTCAAAAAGTTGCACATAAATCTACCATTTGCTGAAGCACTTGAACAAATGCCAAGTTATGCCAAGTTCATGAAAGGCATACTTTCGAAGAAATTGAAACTCGAGGAGTTAGAGACCGTAGCTTTGACGGAGGAGTGTAGTGCTGTTTTGCAACAAAAGTTGCCACCGAAGCTGAAGGATCCGGGGAGTTTTACCATACCGTGCATCATTGGAAATTTGTCTTTTGACAAGTGTTTGTGTGATTTAGGGGCAAGCATCAACCTCATGCCCTATTCGGTTTTCTTGCAACTTGGTCTTCCGGAGCCTAAGCCTACCAACATGTCACTCCAGTTAGCTGATCGCTCAGTTACCTACCCTCGAGGAATTGTAGAAGATGTTCTGGTAAAAGTGGACAAACTCATCTTTCCAGCGGATTTCGTCATACTTGATTTTGAAGAAGACAAGAAAATCCCTATCATCCTTGGGAGACCATTCTTGGCCACGGGGCAAACCTTGATTGACGTGCAAAAAGGGGAACTTACGATGAGGGTGCATGATCAAAATGTCACCTTCAATGTTTTCAAGGCTATGAAGTTTCCAACTGAAGAAGAGCAATGTTTGAAGATAGATTTGGTGGAGTCAGCAGTGCAATCAAAAATTGAGCATCTGCTCTTGAATGACACATTGGAAAAAGCACTGATTAGTGATTCTTTATTGGAAGAAGATGAGATTGATGAGCAACTGCTACTTCTTGATGCTACTCCATGGCAAAGGAAATTCGAGAGACCAGTGGAATCTTTAGGTCTATCTGAATTGAAGGGGTCACATCAGCGGTTGAAACCATCCATTGAAGAAGCTCCAACTCTAGAACTCAAACCATTACCTGATCACTTAAGGTATGCTTCTCTTGGTGAATCATCTACTTTACCTGTGATTATTGCTGCTAACTTGTCAGATTCTGAGGAAGACAAGCTCTTGAGAGTTCTTAGAGAATTCAAATCAGCTATTGGATGGACCATAGCAGACATCAAGGGAATTAGTCCAGCTTACTGTCAACATAAAATTCCTTTAGAAGAAGGGAGTAAACCAACAGTGGAAAATCAGAGACGTCTAAATCCAATCATGAAAGAAGTTGTGAAGAAAGAAATCATCAAATGGTTGGATGCAGGGATCATCTATCCCATTTTTGATAGTTCATGGGTAAGCCCAGTTCAATGTGTGCCGAAGAAAGGTGGCATGACGGTAATCACCAATGAGAAGAATGAACTTATCTCTACTCGCACAGTCACTGGTTGGAGAATCTGTATGGACTACTGGAAATTGAACAAGGCCACTAGGAAGGATCATTTTCCTTTGCCCTTTATTGATCAGATGCTGGACAGACTTGCAAGTCAGGAGTACTATTGCCTGTTGGATGGATATTCGGGGTATAATCAAATCTGTATTGCCCCTGAAGATCAGGAGAAGACGACTTTCACATGTCCATTTGGTACATTTGCTTTTCGGCGAGTTTCTTTTGGTTTGTGTGGTGCACCTGCTACTTTTCAGAGGTGTATGATGGCTATCTTTTCAGACATGATTGGCAAGACCGTAGAAGTTTTCATGGATGACTTTTCTGTAATCGGTCTCTCTTTCGATGAATGTTTGAATAATCTGGGTGCGGTTCTGAAAAGATGTGTGGAGACTAATCTAGTGCTTAACTGGGAGAAATGCCACTTCATGGTTCAGGAGGGAACTATTCTTGGGCACAAGGTGTCACGGAGAGGTCTAGAGGTGGACAGGGCAAAAATAGAGACAATTGAAAATCTTCCACCACCTATTTCAGTGAGAGGGATTCGTAGTTTCCTTGGTCATGTAGGTTTCTACAGGCGTTTTATCAAAGACTTCTCAAAAATCTCCAAACCGTTGTGTAAGCTCTTGGAAAAGGATGTTCCTTTTAAATTTGATGAAGAATGTTTGACCGCTTTCGAGACTCTGAAAAAGAAATTGGTTTCAGCACCAGTGATCATCGCTCCCGATTGGAGTGAACCTTTCGCTATGATGTGTGATGCTAGAGATTATGCAGTGGGGGCTGTTCTCGGTCAAAATAAAGACAAAGTGTTTCATGTGATCTATTATGCAAGCAAGACTCTTAATGATGCTCAGTTGAACTACACTACCACTGAAAAGGAGCTGTTGGCCATAGTCTATGGTTTTGAAAAATTTCGTTCTTACTTGCTAGGTACAAAGGTAATGGTGTACACGGATCACGCGGCTATTAGATATCTGCTCTCTAAAAAGGACTCCAAACCTCGTTTAATTCGTTGGGTACTTCTGTTACAAGAATTTGATGTGGAGATTAAGGACAGGAAGGGGACAGAGAATCAAGTAGCTGACCATCTTTCTCGTTTGGAGGACTCTGGTAACTTCTCTCGAGACGGTACCATCATTAATGAATTCTTCCCGGATGAGCAATTGTTTAGGGTGCAAGAAGAGGAGCCTTGGTACGCAGACATAGTGAACTTTCTGGTTAGTCAAGTTATTCCATCCGAATTTTCTTATGCACAAAGGAAGAAGTTCTTGCATGAAGTTAAATGGTATCGTTGGGACGAACCATATCTGTTTAAACAGGGAGCTGATCAGATTCTTAGAAGATGTGTGCCGTATAGTGAAACAGAGGCTATTCTGAGGGATTATCACGCCACGTCATATGGGGGCCACTATGGAGGTGAAAAGACTGCTACTCGTATTCTTCAAGCAGGGTTCTATTGGCCTTCTCTTTTTAAGGATGCTCATCAGTACGTTTTAAGGTGTGATCGTTGTCAGCGTGTTGGTAACATATCGAGGAGGGATGAGATGCCCCTTAATGTAATGTTGGAAGTGAAAATTTTCGATGTTTGGGGAATTGACTTCATGGGACCCTTTATCTCTTCATGCTAGCAGTTGATTACGTCTCTAAATGGGTTGAGGTCAAAGCACTTCCGACAAATGATGCCCAAGTCGTGCTTAATTTCCTTCAGAAGAACATCTTTACCAGATTTGGTACTCCTCGAGTCATTATAAGTGATGAGGGCACTCATTTTTGTAATCGCAAGTTCACTAATCTTATGTCGAGATACAATATCAATCATCGGGTAGCTACAACATATCATCCTCAGACCAATGGCCAAGCTGAAGTGTCTAATAGGGAAATCAAGCGTATTCTAGAAAAGGTGGTGAGTCCTTCAAGAAAGGATTGGTCTCTGAAACTCGATGAAGCCGCCTGGGCTTATCGAACGGCATATAAAACACCTTTGGGAATGTCACCGTATCAGCTTGTCTTCGGGAAAGCTTGTCATTTGCCGGCGGAATTGGAGCACAAGGCCTATTGGGCTTTGAAAAAGCTAAATTTCGATCTTACAGCCGCGGGTGAGAAGAGAATGGTGCAACTCCATGAGATGGACGAGTTTCGCTTGCAAGCATATGAGAACAATAAACTCTACAAAGAAAAAGTGAAGAGATGGCATGATCGGCGTTTAGTTAACAAGGTATTTGTTCCTGGACAACCCGTGTTATTATTTAATTCTCGCCTTCGTCTATTTCCAGGAAAGCTAAAATCGAGATGGTCAGGGCCCTTTGTTGTAAAAACCGTGTTTCCGCATGGAGCGGTTGAGATTTTTGAGAAATCACCTGATCAGTCGTTCAAAGTCAATGGTCAGAGATTGAAACCGTACTTTGGTGAGGTATCGAATCGTGGGGCTGAAACCGCGGTTCTTGCAATTATTGAATAAATCATGGAAGTCACGTCAAGCTACTGACGTAAAAGAAGCGCTTCTTGGGAGGCAACCCAAGCATTGTTGTATACAAGATTCTTCAAAAAAAAAAAAAATATATATATATATATAGATCAGTAGCTTTCCGCGCACCCTGCGCTGAATTGGAGCACTCTGCGCCGTATTGCGCAGAACAGGATAGCGCAACTTGCGCCAGTGGCGCGCACTCTCCGTGCGTTTCCAGCAACCCTCCGCGCAAACTGCGCCATTTCTCGCGCACACTGCGCGCCTGTTCCAGAATCTTATCGCGCACACTGCGCCAGACTCGCGCAGTCAGTGCCCTTGCCCTCTGCAAGTCGAGTCCTGTTATAAAAAAAAAAATTCCCCCAAATCATATCTCTTCTTTTATTCCATATCCTACTACACTTTTAAATCAAAAACCCTAACACCTCCTACTCCAATTCTATATCTAATTCCTCTCCTAACCCAATTCCATCTCACCTTATATATACATCTCTCTATATTTATACATCATCATCCATTAACAATTCATCCATACACTTTTCTATATATACACTTCTCATTCACAAGCTATATCCATACATCAATTCCAAGCTCAAGGGGAGGATATATTCGATTTATTGGAGGCTTATTCTTGCAAGGACACCTCTTCAATTCATATGGTATTGTTCTAATCTCATCTTTGTAATTGCTACGAATTGTGTTCTTGCCAATTAGGGTTTGGTTGTGTTCTTGAATTGGGGGTTTTTGTTGAAATTCGAATTTTGTGGTGTGGATTATTGTTCTTGTTGTTATGGCTCCCAAAAGACAAAGATTGGTAGGTAGTAGTAGTAGTAGCCATCCATCGGTGGATGAGGATGCTATTGTGGAAGAAGGAGGAGTGAAATTTGTGAATTCGGAGGCCGAGTCGGAGTACGGTCGATTAGTTCGTAAGGGAGTTATACGGGAGAGGAGGTTTGTGCCTCGTGATAACGAGGAGATGGTGGCTATGGTGAATGCAAGGGGTTGGAAGGTATTTTGCGAATTGGCTAATGATGTGCCATTGAATGTTGTTCGGGAGTTTTACGCTAATGCTTCAGTAGAGCAGAATAACTCCACGATTGTTAGGGGACAACAGGTTGATTATTCTCCTCGAGCAATTCGGAATTTGATTGGTCAGCTACCTAAATCTAGGGGTGTTGAGGATTGGGGACGAAAGACGGTGGGAGATGTTGATCTTGATGTTGTCATCGGTGAGTTGTGTGTCCCAGGGGCGGTATGGAGGTGTAAGGCGGGTACTAACGAAAAGAGAAATTTTCCGGCTGCATCATTGACTAAGTTTGCCCGTGCATGGTTCTTATTCATATGTACTAGTATCCTTCCGTCGTCTCATGTGACGGAAGTTACTGTTGACAGGGCTATCCTTTTGTGGGGGATTTTAAAAGGTGAGTATGTCGATTTGGGTTACTTGATTAATCAAACTATTCTTCGATTTTTGAAGGGTAATTCGACAGCTAGTATTCCCTATGCTTCCATTATTACGGGATTGTGTGATGTTGCAAAAGTGCCGCCGCGGGTGGATGAGCCGGTGCAAAAGCCTATGGCTCCTATTGCTGATTCGTCTATTGGGCGAATGAAGGAGGGCGAAGGTGGTGTTAGTAGTGCGGGTGGTCATGTAGCCGAGGGATCGGGAGTTGCTAGAGCCGGTTCACAGCAGAGTACGGGGAATATGTCCACTCTTGAGTCTTATTTGCGGCGAATGAATAGGCGGTTGGATGCTATGCATGTTAGCAGTCGCCAATATTCAGAAGACTTGGGCGTAGCTTTGGAGGCTAAATTTCAGTCACCGAGTACTCCGGTTCAGTGGCCTATTTTTGGATCCCGGATTCCGTATCCTCCAACTGATTCTTCGGACGAGGATGATGAGGGTGACGACAGCGAGGGTGAGTAGGTATGTTTCTACTATCCCTTGTATTTACTTCCATTCAATGAGGGCATTGAATATGTTAAGTTTGGGGGTGATTTGGGGGATAGTAGTTGTATGTTTTGTTGTATTTTGCATATAGGATATCATGTTGCATAGTAGTGATAGTTCATGCATGATTGTTATGTTCATATTATCTACGTTTGTTCATATAGGACATTTTTTTTTTATTTTCGTATACCATGTGAGTTTTTCATTTAGTTGCATTTTCATGGCATGCATATTTCATGATCCCTTAGGACGAGCTGATTCTGATTGATAGGTGGATGTTGATTTGGGTGTGATGATGATGAGTAGAGGGCTGATTTATAGTTTCTATGAAATTGACTTGCATGTTATCGGAACAAAATTTATTACACAGTCTCATTGGGGTGCTGTTGGGCTAGGTTAGGGTCATGCCTGTGGGATGTTTTGAGATTTAATCACTTGTTTATATTTAGAATTTTCGTTATTCCCTTTATAGCGTAGGAACATTAAAGTCTAAGTTTGGGGGAAACCAGGAATTTTCATGCTAGTTGTTAATATTTGTCAATAAAGGCTAGGCGTCAAATGGCTAGTAGCCAGCTCATATTTATATGAGTAGTCTAGGGTTGGAAATGAGAAAGGCTCATTCCAGATTGCGGAAAAAAATAAAAAAAAATATAAAAAAGAAGAAAAAAGGAAAAAAGAAAAAAAAGAGTCAAGTATTGTTTGTTAATGCAAAATTAACCAGAGTGAGCTCTTTAATACTCGAGTAATTAAGTCTGAGGGGACTTAGTCCTAGTGACCTAAGGCTTTATAGTCTGGGATCCACTGACCCAACACTCGCTACATGGGTATTATTATATAAGCCTTTTGGGGTCTCATTCATTGCACGGTTAAATAAGCATGCGTATTGTATATGTAGTGTCGTAGTATAGTAATAAAGCATGAGTTTCTGTCTACCTTGGATAAGGGTGGAGGTGTTCCTAGGCTATGGAGTGTCTACAGTCTATTCTAGTTATAAACCTGTGATTGTCTTGACGGAAAGCATGTATGATTTTTGACCTAGTTCTGGGGTATTTCTGATGAGCATTGCACACACGCACGTTTCTGTTCATGTATTGTTAGTATACGGGGACTTAGTCGAGCTCTGCTTGGATTTGTTACGTTCATTGAGATATTTGCTTGTTAGTTGGTTTTGGTGAGTTTGAAGGGGATCTTGCATTTTCATAGTAGTTGCATTCATGCATTGCATTGCATTGGATTTTGTGGGTACATTCGCTATAGGCCCTCACGAGACCTTACTCGTCCACTAGGGCTGCCTAGGGGTTTAAAGGGCTTGTTGCATATGCCAAATGCAACCGTGATCACCTACGGAAGTGGTACTAATTAGTTAGTTAGTTGTAATTGTATATGCTTGAGGACAAGCATCAGTTTAAGTTTGGGGGTGTGATAAGTGGATTTTATATCCACTTGGAACATTCTAAATCGGCTTAAATTGATTGCTTTGACCTCAAGATTGTGGTAGTTTTGATGTGTTTGTTTAATTGTGCAGGGTTGGAATAATGTTGATTAAGATCGTTGTTTCCGTTACTTTTGGAGTTGAATTCGGGCTTAATAATATAGAATGGAGTCTTGTTATGGTTCACCATGAGGATTCCAAGCATAGAGGATTGAAAACGGAAGAGAACGCAAAAAGAACGGGAGCAAACAGAGCAAAAACGAAGGAGAAAAAGCTAAAAAACGAAGGAGAAAAAAACGTGACCAGAAGGAGCCTGGGCAGACTGCGCCGTGCTTGAGCAGTCTGCGCCAGGGAGCAGATTTGGCTTGAGCAGTTTGCGCCAGTTCTTGAGCAGATTGCTCGGGGTCGTGCTGATTTTCCAGTTTTGCCCTTATTCGATCTGAAATTGTATTTTAAGTGTTTTTTGACACAAAAATCGATTTCTAGTTGTATTTTAGGTATTTTTCTTATTGGGCAAGAGGGAGGAAGAGCCTATATCAACATCAAACCCTTGTAATCATAATACACACGTTACGTAATATAACCTAGTTTTTTAGAAGAGAAAAAAGGAGATAAGGAATTCCTCCAAGCTAGTGACAAGCAAGGATTATTCTTGAAACCTTTGTATTCTTCTATTGTGGGGATTTAATTCTAATCCTTATTTCTTCTTCTATATTTTTACTTGTTGATTTTAGAATTATGTTTTCCAAAGAACCCATGTTGACAATTAGGTCAATTATGGGCTAATTCGTTATCATGGGGTTTTAATGGATTTTGCTATGGATTCTAGTTATTGAGTGTTAATTATGCCTTGGTGTGTGATTGAATGTATTGATTGCCTAGTATGTTTATGCTTATTCGTTATAAGTGCGTCGCGAACACTTGTAATTGTTTGTTTAATCCTAGTGAATGCGAAAGTGGATCTAGGGTTTAGAACAATTCATGCTAGCATAGGTTTTTGCATGTGAAGAACATGTATTAATTTGTGGTGTAATTCTAACCGTCTTGCATCGACTATGTGGTTTAATGGGTGCTTGATTTTCAACCGGTATGTGTTCAATTGCTATAGACATATAGGGACTACACATATTTGGTGACTACTTGACTTCTATCAATTGTGGATGATCAGTAGGATGGTATATGCACAACGAAAGTTGGTATGTATCAGTTTAGTGCATCTAATCAGTAATCAACTCGGTCACATGCTAGGCTAAAGGGCATAAGATTCTAGATGAAGTAGTAAATGAAATTGAAATCCCATGTTTGTTTATTATAAAGTTAAAGTTAAGTTATTTCCTCGTAATTGGCTTAGTCGATAATTAATCATTAGTTAAATTAAACCAATATTGTGATTGTCTTAGCAGTGAGTGTAAATCATAAGCTGGTGCATAAGTGAACATAACGAACAATTTGAGTCTCTGTGGGAACGAATCCTATTTACTCTATATTACTTGTTGACCACGTTCTCTTGCGTGAATAAGTGCGAACATACTCCCTCTGTGCATAATGTGTTTCCTATTTTGACTTTTGGTACTGTTCATTGTAAGCGATTGACTATTAATTTATGCATAATTTATAAGATAAAATATAGTCATGAGTGATCTTGTTGAATTCGTATTTGTGAGTACTTCAGTACAGTGAAGTTTTTATATCTAATACTAATACGAAATGGGAGATATTAACCATTAAAAGTGTGCGTTGACAAACGTGAAAAAATGAAACAGGAAACATATTTAGAGACGGAGGGAGTATTGGTTTATGTCTTCTGTAGTTTTGAGTTTGTGTTTATTTGAAATATGGAGGATGCCTCAAGTATCTGGTTCTAGTCTTCGAGTTTTTCTACCGATGTTCAGGGACTCTGTCCCTTTATATCAAGTCCACAGTACCGTAAACCAGGAGAATCGTAACTAAGGCCTCATTTGTTTACTACTGAACGATACTATTTGAATTGGACGAGTGGTTTTTCAACGTCCAGATTGTTTGATAAATATTTTAAGTACCTGGATGATTCCTTTTTTCCTCTGGACGATACATCATAAAAAAATCAGCTGGACCATCCATGTAAATACTTGATGGAGCTTTACTTTTGCATTATCTTTTTTTACCTACTACTACTCTCATACACTACGTCAAAAAAATAACCATTTTATGATAAAATAAGCTTAACGATTGGAGTAAAATTGAAAATATATTTTTTAAAAATTTAGTATAAAATAATTAATAAAAAATAGTCATAAGCTAAATAAAGATGAAATCTTAATAAAAAAATGTTCAACACAATCTAGAGGAATTTTCTTTTGATATGATTAGAGTTTATTTCTCTTCTCATCTCAAATATTGATTGAATTCTCAGTCATCTCAAAATTTATTAGAACAAATGTTCATATAAACTTAAATATTCAAAACAAAAACTATTCAAATCATGTGCATTATTGGAATAAATAATGATAATTTTTAATTCAAATTTAATGACAGTAATTTCAAAATTTTAAAATTTTGTCATTCAGATAAAATATAGTTGATCTATAGAAATAATATTACTCATTCAGCATTCAGATTATTCATTCATTCAGAATTTTAATCGTCTAGAAAATATCATTCAGATTTAACAAATGACCCCTGACTACTCTTTTTAACATAAGCCAGGTTTTTATATCAAAGAAGTAAAAATAAATTAATAGAGTATGTATTTCCGTGACTTTTTTTATTAATTAAGAAAACTAGCCGATAACCCGTGCGAAGCACGAATTGCGATAAATTATCTTAAATTCCTAATTTTTAACTTTTTTAAATGAATAAAATCTTGAACCACCAAGTTGTATATAATACTATATTTTCGACTTTTATTTCGATTGTTAGTTAATAGACTCCTAGTATATAATTTCAATAATAAATTAAATTAATATTTAATTTTATTATTTTAATTAATTAAATTTATATAACTTATCTCTGGTAATATAAGAATAGTTATATTATCAATTGTATTTATTATTAATCTATTATAGATATATTTTAAATATTAATTAATGGAGCCCTAAGTCCTATATTCTCGACTTTTATTTCAATTTTTAGTTAATAGACTCCTAGTATATAACTTCATTATTAAATTAAATTAATATTTAATATTATGATTTTAATTAATTAAATTAATTAATATTTAGTGGCATACCGCTATATACATGGCATACCGCGGTATATATTAATTAATTAATTAATTGGCATACCGTATTTTAGTTCAGAGAGGACTTGTTTCATTAGTAATTCTTATTCTTATTGGCCTTCTATACACTTAAAAAACAGTTTTTAAAGTAAGATCAAATAGTGAAATAAGTTATTATTAATTAATTAATTAATTGGCATACCGTGCATACCGCGGTATACATGGTATACCATTTAAAGGGGGTTTCTGCTTTTTTAATAAAGAGTATAAATAGATGTATACTACTACTCATGCTAACATACGTAGTCACTTAATTCCCAGAAGCACTTATAATTTAGTGTATGTTAAAGTCATATTTCTACGTCAACATTCTACGTTCAACTATCAACAGCGTTCAACTATCAACAATCAACAATCACCATCATATAAGTTTAGACTTTCTTGTACTAGCATAGACTTTCTTGTATGTTTAATTTTCTATATATTTGGTTCTTGAATATGTAACAAAATCACAGATTGTAATACAAGAGTTAATACCTTCTCTTACATTACCTATCTTCATCTGCTATCTATACACACATAGCAGCAATAGAATTTATCATGGTATCAGAGCATTAAGCTCCTGACCTCCTATGTCACCGGTGTTCACCATTCTTTCCGGAGAAACCATCTTTTCCGGCAAGCCAACTCGTTGAAACATTTACACAAACACTTTGTGTGTCAACGCAGTAAGTTACTCAACCTCTTCTGAGTTTACTTCATATCACCAACAATATACACCAACACAGACCACCAGCCTTTAATCTTCCCGATTAGTCCTATTCGACTCGGTAACTCGCTAACTCAATCACGAGGTAAACCCACGAGTTACTCAACTCAGTTCAAAATCTCACCACACAGGCACAGATTGAAACAATTAACCGAGTTCACTCAATCTTACTCATCAACGAGCTTAACTCTAGTCCGCACATCGAGTTATTAAACCCACCTGTTTCAGTCCCGCAACCGAAGCTCTTGTCCGGCCAGCGTCGTCACCAAGCTCTCCAAATCGGACTGTAACTCACTGGGTAAACCCAAATCTCACTTATCCTTTCAAATCTCAACATATTCATATATATATGCCCATATTGTTGTGTACTTGTGTTGTATGTAATATAGCCGCCTATATAACTCTGGATTTGTTTGGTGTTTTACTGTTGTGTTTCAAACAAGTCGTTACAATATTTGGGCTATATATATTCAAACAAGTCCTCTAGTTTTTTTATTGGGCCAAACACCTTAATTATTTGGGCCAGGCTATATATATTCAAACAAGTCCTCTAGTTTTTTTATTGGGCCAAACACCTTAATTAGTTGGGCCAAACTCATTCACGCCATTAAAATATTTTGGTTATATTACACTTCAGTACCCAAATTTTTACTTGCCTTCTAAACAGAGCCTTGATTTTTTAAAATACACAGTCTAGTCCTTACAGTTTCAGATTCTAACAAATTAAACCCACAATTTACATCTTTTATCCTTGAACCCAATTTTTATCATGGAAAAAGAAAGTAGTTCACCAATTCAAACAATTTTGAATGGCTCCAACTACTTAGCTTGGTCTCAAGCTATGCGTAGTTTTCTTAAGGGTAAAAGAATCTGCCGTTATGTAAGTGGTGATATTACAATTCCAACAAAAGAGAAGGATGAAGCTGAGTCAAAGTTTAAAGATCGCATTGAAGAGTGGGATGTCAAAAATCATCAGGCTATCACATTTTTTAGAAACTCTTCAGTTTCTAAGATTAATCTTCAGTTCGGGAATTTTGAGACTGCAAAGGAAATATGGGATTTATTGGCATCTCGGTACACTACCTCTGATCTTGCTCATCAATATCAGATCATGAGTTCTCTGAGCAAACAAAAACAAGCGCCCGGTCAATCTGTAGCTGATTTTCTATCTCAAATACAATCACTTTGGGATCAGCTGACTTTGTCTGAACCAAAGTGGAAAGACACAGAGGATGCCACTCTTTATCACACATATCGTGACCAACAACGGCTCATCCAGTTTCTAATGGCTCTCACTCAGGACTATGAACCAGTTAGAGCTGCTCTTCTTCATCGTGTTCCGCTGCCCTCTTTGGAGAGTGCTTTAACTGAACTTATTTCTGAGGAAACTCGACTTGGCATCGGGAAAGTTAGCCCATCGACTGATACTGTCCTAGCGGTACCTCCAGTACCTACTTCTGACAAACCTTTTTGTAGGTTTTGTCGTCAAAGTGGACATATAACTAAGGATTGCGTAGCTCTTCGCAATCATACATGCCAACACTGCCATCAAAAGGGTCATTACTCAATCCAGTTTTGCAAGAAAAAGTCATATTTTCGTACGAACAAGTTCTCTCAGTCTTCCGTTGCTGCAACCTCATAATCCACATCAGAAACTGCACCAAATACATCCACAGGCGAGCTTGAAGCTTTGCTTCGACAGGTTTTGTTTAAAACCAACTCTCCTTCCACTGCATTCTCTGTCACTTCAGGTACTTCTTGGTATTTTGATTCTGCATGTTGCAATCACATGACCAATGATCCATCTATATTTACCACAAAAACACAGAGTTTATGCCTTCCGAATATTCAAACTGCTGATGGCTCTACAATGAAAGTGGGACATATTGGAACTATATCCACAGAAGATCTTTCTCTTCCTAACACATATTTTGTTCCTAATCTCTCACTTAATCTTGTTTCCATTGGCCAATTATGTGATCTCGGTCTTAACATTATGTTTACCTCTTCTGGTTGTCATGTACAGGATCCTCAGACAGGACAAACTCTTGGGACAGGACATAGATGCGGTAGGTTGTTTGAGCTCACTTCCCTTCATCTTCCTACACCAATATCTCCATCCACTAATCTAGTTGGTTCTGTTTCATCTACAACCAGCATCTGGAATTCTCGGTTAGGCCATCCTTCACCTTCTCGTTTACGTACTCTAGTTTCTAGTGGTCATCTAGGTAGCGTAAATGCAGACACTATTGATTGTGTATCATGTAAACTAGCAAAACAACATGTACTTCCATTTCTTATTCATTATGAAAAATCATCAGCTACTTTTGATCTTATACACTCTGATATTTGGGGTCCCTTTCCAACTCCAACTATGGGGGGGTCTAGGAACTATGTGATATTTGTTGATGATTTCTCTCGATACACTTGGATATAAATTTTGAAAAATCGATCTGAATTAGGAGAAACATATAAAAACTTTGCCACTATGATTGATACTCAATTCAAAAAGAAAATCAAACTTTTTCGTGCCGACAATGCTAAAGAATACAAAGAATCAGAACTTACAAAATTTTTGGCATCTTATGGTACACTTGCACAAAGTTCTTGTCCTTACACATCACAACAAAATGGTCGTGCCGAACGCAAACAAAGACACATTCTTGATACAATTCGAGCTCTTCTCATTTCTTCTTCTTGTCCGAAATTCTTTTGGGGGGAAGCTGCATTAACTGCTATTCATACAATAAATATGATTCCTTCTCCAGTCATAGATAATGTGTCTCCTTATGAAAAATTGTATGAACAACCACCTTCATATGATACCCTTAAGGTTTTCGGTTCAGCATGTTTTGTTCTTCTTCCTCCACATGAAAGAACGAAACTAGAACCTCGTGCCCGTCTTTGTTGTTTTATTGGATATGGTAGTTGTCAAAAAGGATACCGGTGTTGGGATCCTATCTCTCAACGACTTCGAGTCTCTCGTAATGTGACATTTTGGGAACACAAAATGTTCTCATCTATGTCAGATTTTAAAATCAACACTTCTTCTAGCATCTCTCACTTTACAGATCCTTTTGTTGATCTATATCCCAGTGATGACTATGTCGACTCGTCAACATCTTCTAACACAGTTCCTACAAATTCTCCAATTGAGCTCATACAACCATCCCCAGCTACGAATGTTCCTCCAACAGAAGTTCAGTCTGAGGATTCTAGTGATGTATCTCCTACTCCACCATCTCTTTCAGATGAACATGCTCATCGCTCTACTCGGGTAAGAAAGCCTTCTATTCAATTGACTGATTATCATGTTTATTCTGCTATACAATCATTACATGAGCCTCAATTATATAGAGAGGCGAGTGTTAACCCTCTTTGGCAGAAAGCAATGGAAGAGGAACTTCATGCATTAGACAAAACTCACACTTGGGATTTAGTAACTTTGCCTCCTGGTAAAACAACAGTGAGTTGTCGATGGATCTATAAAATCAAAACAAAATCTGATGGCTCTATTGAAAGATATAAAGCTCGTCTAGTTGCTAGAGGCTTTACTCAAGAGTATGGCATTAATTACGAGGAAACTTTTGCACCAGTTGCTCGTCTCACATCTGTTCGAAGTTTACTAGCTGTTGGAGCATCAAAACACTGGGATATGTGGCAAATGGATGTCAAGAACGCCTTTCTCAATGGAGATCTACATGAGGAAGTTTATCTCAAACCTCCTCCAGGTTTTTCCCACTCACCAAATCAAGTGTTCAAGCTTAACAAGGTACTTTATGGTCTTAAACAAGCACCTCGAGCTTGGTTTGAAAAATTCAGCAAAATTGTTCAGCAGTTGGGATTTTCTTCAAGTCCATATGATCATGCCCTTTTTATACCAAGATCTGAACGAGGAATTGTTTTGCTTCTCCTGTATGTAGGAATTTCTGGAGATGATATGATCATTACTGTCACTCGTCCAGATATTGCTCATGCCGTGCACATTGTAAGTCAGTTCATGGCAGCTCCTCGCACTCCTCATTTCACAGCTGTTCTTCACATACTTCGTTATGTCAAAGGCACTATATTTCATGGATTACATTATTCATTTGACTCTCCACTAGAGTTACATGCCTACTCAGATGCTGATTGGGGCGGTGATCCTACTACCAGATGTTCTACTACTGGATTTTGTTTCTTTCTTGGTGACTCTCTCATCTCCTGGCGCAGTAAAAAACAATCTCTTGCTTCTCGATCCAGTGCCGAGTCAGAATATCGGGCTCTTGCCGACACTACACAGGAATTAATTTGGCTACGATGGTTACTTGAAGATATGAGTGTCACGCATTCTCCATCCATTTCTATCTATTGTGACAGTAAAAGTGCCATTGACATTGCTCATAATGATGTTTTTCATGAGCGTACTAAACACATTGAGATCGACTGTCACTTCACCCGTCAACAAGTGGCAAAGGGAACAATTCGTTTACAAGGTATTGCTAGTGCTGATAATGCTGCAGATATATTCACAAAATCTCATACACCTGGAAGTTTTCATAAATATGTTCACAAACTCAAGTTGATTTTTCAACCATCTTAAGTGTTTGAGTGGGGGTGTTAAAGTCATATTTCTACGTCAACATTCTACGTTCAACTATCAACAGCGTTCAACTATCAACAATCAACAGCATATAAGTTTAGACTTTCTTGTACTAGCATAGACTTTCTTGTATGTTTAATTTTCTATATATTTGATTCTTGAATATGTAACAAAATCACAGATTGTAATATAAGAGTTAATACCTTCTCTTACATTACCTATCTTCATCTGCTATCTATACACACATAGCAGCAATAGAATTTATCAGTGTACAAGTACTCCTAGTTCTTCTTTATACAAGATCCATCATCAGATGTAAATTATTTATTCTAAAATAAGGTTTTACTCAAAGGGATCATGCATTAGCACTAAATTCAAATATACGCCGATCTTGTTTGTAGACTTGTGTACAACTATCTAACTAGCTCCATACATATTTATACTGTCACAGTATTCGTGCATACGAAATCAACTCCTCTATCTAGGCAATGGAATATCAGCAAGATCTTCTCTGTAAGGAACTTGATCAGACATTCCACTAAAATTACCTTCTCCAGTTTCCATACGTGTTTGCACCATATTATCAAGCTTTGGTTTTTCAACGAAGGTGATGGCTACGTCTTTCCGAAACATAAGATAGATTACTGACATAATATAGACAGCCATCAATGGAAATACAACTACCCCTATGAAGACATTTGCAATTATTTGCAAATCGTTGTGAATTATCCAGTCAATGAATGTTGTGGTCAGATAATAGATATTGATGCCGATTATTCCAAGTCCTAGTATCCATGAAATCACTATAATCTGTATGAGGAGAGAAATGAAAAGAAGTTAAAGTTAATGTCCTAAGGTAGAAAATAAGGCAACTGTTTTAATCAGTACTACTCCACAAAATAAAAGCCTTAAGAGTCCTGTTTTCACAAGGAGATCAAGTTAATTTGTAAGAACAACTTACATATATCGAGTTCTTATGTGGACCCATCTTGGTAACACTGCTACTGAATTTAAGGAGTGGAATGAGTGCAAATGGAAGTTCAAATGACAATATCATCTGCAAATTTTATTAGAATTAAACATTCATGTCCTCATATAATATTAATAAACATTCTCTTAAATATGTAAATATGCTTACAGATGCGATGATAATGAGTCTTCCCGCCCCAGAAGTTCCACCGATGATTGAGACAATCAGACTAGGTGTGATGGCAATGCATCTAGTCAACAAATTTCTGGCCCAAGTCCTCATTTTGAGATCCAAGAAACCCTGATCCATGCATCACTCCAAGAAATTAGCTAGCATGTACTTTTCAGATAACGATATGATTGAATACGTGTGTTAATTAATTTTACCTGCATGATATATTGTCCGGCATAAGTTCCTGTAATGGTTGAGCTTTGCCCTGATGCTAGTAAGGCAATGGCATAAACTGTTGAACTTGACTTCCCTAACACGTTCTGCAAAAACAGGACAGGATGCAAGATTTATGTATGTAGTCTAGAAAATAAACATACCACTTTAGTGCATAATCAAACCTTTTTTTTTTTTTTCTAAACAGCGCATAATCAAACCTTGAGAAGGAAAGAGGCTGAATTAAGGGTTAGATCACTGCATCTATCCATATCAATACTAGAGAGATTTTCACTTGAGCAAACAGTACCCGACACTGATATAATTGATACGTTAATTAAAAATGCCACCGCTAGTGCAAATCCGCTCTCGATCAGAAAGTATTTGCAGGCATCCTGTGTTTTATTTGGAATATAATTAATTACAAGGAGCTGCATATGCTAACATGCATGATGAATATAATCTTAATCAACTAAACTGAGATGTGTGTGAGGATATAGAAAAGAGATTATTCTGGTTTACATTGATGCCTTGAACAGAGTCTGGGATTTTCCTGGAGAGTACAAGAGCCGAATGAAGGAAGAGGTTGTGCCTGTTGACAAAGGAAGACAAACTAGTTAATTATGTAAATCATAGTGCTTGAATATAAACAATTAGCAAAACATGTGAGATTAGAAGAGATCATACGGCATGACAAGGGCACCTAACAATGCAATGGCATCCCCAGTGGCGCCTGAGCCTTTAAGTTTTGGGATGAACATTCCCTTTATTACATCTACTGCAGGAGGTTTTACATAGCTCAGTTCTCCAAAAAAGCATGCGGCCATCACAAACACTAAGATTGTGATCAATAATTCCAGCTTTCTCACCTAAGTAAAATTAACAAAATAATACCATTTAACTGGAAAATATAAATATGTTAAATGGAAATAAACATGTAAAATCTCTTTAGGTAGCTCACAAATCTTTAATGAAATGAAAAAGAAAATACCGCTTGAGCTGAAAGAAACAGCTATATTGTGTTGTCACTTTAAGATTTGAAGTACAACAAATTTTATCAGGATACAGAGAATACTACATAAAATGACCCACAATGGATGTATAACTAAGCTAGCTTAGGTTTCCTCTGCTTAGTTCCGATAATACAGAATTTATACACTTATAAGTTCTGGTATTGATTGTGTTAAGGTGTTACGTATCGATTGCACCTACAAATCCACTGAAGACGGGTTCTGAGAAAGTCCGTCACACACCAGTGGAAGTTCAGTAAAGTGCTACTGTCCTAGAGTGAGTATGTAGCATGAAGTTGTGTAATCAAAGCGAGGCAAATCCAGACTCTACATACAATTTCGTTCATATTGATTTTCGAAAATTCCCAAATTTTAATATCTAGGGCAGAAAAAATTGGAACTATATATAATTGAGAAATTAAAAGAAGATTTAAGAATTTCAATTCCATGGCTAAGAAGAGAATGCGTAAGAGCAAGAAATTTATAAATATATTATCAATTATCTCATGGGGTTGGATTTCAAGATAAATTTTACAACCCAATGATACATTTAGTAGAATTTTATACCATAATAAATCAAAGTGTAACATTCTCAGTCATGTTATCAAGTATTACTTGAATAATTAATTAATTGCTAATACGAATACAAATTTCTGAAAGGACATTGAGAATATCTAAAGCAAAACATTCCAAATTAGTTTCTTTGAGAGACTGTTGATATTTTCGGAGCTTAAAAAATTAAAATAAAAAAAAAGTACTTACCCCATAACTCTGCAGGCCAAGCAGTAACAAAGTACTTAAACCAGTGATAAGAACACCAGCCCATACAGGGATATTGAATAGTATGTTCAATGCAAAGGCTGTTCCAATCACTGTTTTCAAATGAAAAAAAGATTAATCATATGATTAAGTGGTTGTTTCGAGACCTGAATAATATATACGAAAGAATGATATATACGAAGTAAATCATTAACATATATTATTGTGTATCCGTCCCATTAACGTTGTAACTTATAAGTTGATAAAGTTTAACTACTTATAAGAAAACATGCCTTCAGGTATGTCAGCTGCGATAACTGCAATCTCAGCTAGCAACCATAAACAATACTTAACATATAATGGATATTCAGCTTTGCATAATTCTGAAAGGTGCATTCCTGTACGTATATAACAAAACCAATCAGTGACTTACGTGAACACAAATTATGAATTAAAAAATATAAGTGACCTACCGGTTGTCACACCAAGATTCGCGGCAAGCGATTGTATAATGAGAGCGAATATGAGGCCGACAAGGATGATCCAGAGTAACTACAGAATCACAGTGCATTATACACCCTGTCAATTTGAATCTTACGCCAAACTAGCTAAATTACACCATACTTATATTTCTATTAAGAACGACTCATGACCCATTACTTGTTTTTAACAACGACGAACTTGAGATTCTTTAAAAACTGTTTCTTGGAAATATCTATTTGTTCAAAAATTG
The DNA here is from genome assembly GCA_037693485.1 of Kitagawia praeruptora. Lineage (NCBI taxonomy): Eukaryota > Viridiplantae > Streptophyta > Magnoliopsida > Apiales > Apiaceae > Kitagawia > Kitagawia praeruptora. The sequence continues at coordinate 77,849,145 of CM075350.1, forward strand.
TATTAACTTATTACTACTACTATACTAGCATTGTAATTGTATCTATCTATCCTTAATAATTCTCGGAAATTCATGGACGACAAGAGATCGATGAGGTTTTAGCACTTGGACCATTTTATCTTGCTCCACTTCTCCTTCATAAATTAAGGTGTGAATGTATGCTTTATTCAGTCAAATGACAACTTGAATATAATGTATAATATCATTGTAGAATGTAATTTTCTCATTTAATGTGGTTTGTGGCCGAATATTAGTAAATGCATGTGTGATGTACTTAAGATATAGTTGGTTACCTCATATCGGTGGTTTGCTCCGGCCTGCAAATCAGTTTCCACTATACACAGATTTATACATCAATTTCAAGATATATACTTATTCAGTAGATAAATATTTACAATCATGTGTACATGCACATATATATAATTGATGGAGAGCAAAAAAAAAATGAACTTACAGTTTCCAGGATCAAGGTAAGCCAGAGAAACTAGGAAACCAGGACCAACATATGACAGGAAATCTCTCCATTTCGGTTTCTACTAATTCACAAATTAATTAGTTATAATTAAATAAATAAATAAAAAGATCACTGATAATTTTTTGATCATATTATTTGTTATTTCAACAAGTAGCTAGAACTCAAGAAAGTACATGTGTACATCATATCAATTAATAGAATGACTTGACTCAAGTTGTCAAAGTACGGGAATGTGATGGAGAAGAAAGAATATTAAGGAGCAGAAACATGCATGACAAAAGAGAGTGACTAACCTGTTTAATAGGCTTACGCTCATCATCGACTCTGCTGTTGACTACTCCATTTGCTAGTTCTTCTTGCTGCAGGCTCCCCATCTATATATCTTCCGGACTTTTCACTCAGCACCTACTGCTAGCTTCTCTCTCTCCCTCTCCCTCTCCCTCTCCCTCTCTCTCTCTCTCTCTCTCTCTCCCTCTCTCTCTCTCTCTCTCTGTCTCTGTCTCTGTGGGTGGTTGGGTGTGGGTATTAGTGTGTGTGATGGAGAGAGCTAAGACTGGTTTGCGAGAAAACTGCAAAAGGGCGGCTAGCCGTACGTAAGTTGGCCTAAAAACAAGATTATCTTATGGACTTTGAGGGTCTGTTAAGCAATTGTCAGTTTAATACTAATATGTTTATGACCGATTTGTATGAGGACAAATCGATCTGTATTTTCGTCTAATCATATGCAACTCATCTATCTGTCTGTCCTAGCTCGATCTTCTTCCATTATTTTGGCTTTTAGCTCCTTAAGTTTTTTATACATTCATTAATACCAATTCATACTTCTCCCCTCCATTACTTTATTATTTTGATTTTGTCTTAAATTTAATAAATTTCGATGTCGAGTTATTGTTGGGGAAGGAAATCGGCCGCATGCAAAAGCATGATATAAGAAGATTTTCAGTCAAATTTATATATATTCGGCAATGAGAAAAATGGTGCTTTTGGTTCCTACTGATCTTAAGGTCTCCCTTGAAAGAGGAGTTTCGACCAACTAGCTTCTGTTTTAGAGGAGTTTCGACCAACTAGCTTCTGTTTCTCCGCATGTCAAAAGGGGTGTTTTGGGAACTTATTTTTCAGAATAATAAGTAATTTGTTTTAATACAAAGTTAGAGATTCCTAAATTTTCAAAATATGAATTTTTATCCGAAAATAAGTTCATAAAAAATTTATTTTAATGAGTTGCCAAATAGACCCTCAATTTCTTGACTTTATTTTTGAGTCTTTCCCACGTCTTAAGCTATAAATGAGTTGATTACTTTAATTTGCATGACAAAATTAAGTTTTAGTTTTTATGAACAAATTTAATAAATAAATTGGAAAAATAGAAACCTGTTTGTATAGTACCAATATATATGAGCAGAGAAAGTGCTCAAATAATATATTTAAAAAAAGTTGGTAAAGGATTTTAATAATTATATTCAATATACAAATTACATGTCCTTCCATATTAGCTGATTATATCAATATCTACTCTGATCCATATCCGATTAGTTTAGTGTCAACTTGGTTTCAGATCCAGTGAAGTAAAAATAAACTAATATTTTCATATTTAATTAAGTTGATACCCAGCTGAGATTCAAATCCAATTAAGTACAAAACAACCAAACCTAGTATGAAAAAGCCATGTGCATGTTCAATTTTTTTTTCTTTTAATTCTTTTGTTCTTAACTCACTACAAGGGGAAGGGGCAATTGTGACAGAATTTCTGTAACTTTCTGTCGCAAGGTTAACTTGTGACTGAACAAACCATTTCTGTTCCAAGATATAATGCGACGGACGAAAATCGTCGCAATATTAATATTTTATTAATATATTTACCGCCCAAGTAATAATTTAACAATTTAATTTCCCGTTATTATTTTTCAATTTTTTAGTTTCCCGCTAAACCACCTTGCGACGAAAAGCCGAACCACTTTGTCGCAAAATCGAACTTGCGACATAATCCATTTAACGTCATAAAGTATATTGCGACGTGTTTTCTGTCGCAAAGTAGTTTGTGACGGAATGCAATACAATCTGTCGTAAGATATAATTTTCAACGGTCTTACACCTACCGTCATTTAATGCCCAACGTCCAGGAGTTAATAATCACACCTGAATAATATTATTTTAATATAACTTGCGACGGAATTTAAATTTCTGTCGCAAATTAAAGCAGTTTTTTCTAAAAAAGATGCAGTAGCTTTCATTTACACAATTCAACTTTACTCTCACATTCTCTCCTCCATTCTCTCCTCCGATTTTTAACATTTTGGACCTCAAAAGAGACATCAAATGCATTAATCTACTCCATTTCATCCATCAATGTAAGTAATTACTTTAATTACATGTTTGTTTAGTTTAGTTTTTTTAATTGTGCACCTTGTATTTCAATTTTCTCAATCATTTAGTATATTTGTATGCATATACAAATCATGTCATATTATATGTATTTGTAGATGTCTTCTAATCGTAATTGGATTCACCGTCGTAATTAAAGAGGTGAAAGTGGTCTTAGTCAAGCTTTTTTAAACGGAATTGAAGAATTTATTAGTTTTGCCGAGCGTAATTGCAAAGAAACGGATAAAAGGATTAGATGCCCATGTTGTAATTGTCGTAATTCTGCTTTAAAAAGTCTTGATGAAGTTAGATTTGATATTGTGTCGAATGGATTTCTTCAAAGTTACACATATTGGAATTTTCATGGGGAAGGTGATGAAGATTTGTATTCTAGCGAAAGTGATGAAGATTCGCTTTCTAGTGGCTCAAGAGATGAAATTGATGACCATGTTGATGTATTTGATACCTATGAGATGTTGAGGGATGCGGGCGGATTTGGTGGATGGGACAACATAGATCCGAACCATGAATCCCCTAGATTTCATGGTTTGGAAAATGATTTAGAGGTTCCATTATATCCCGGGAATGACAAGCATACAAAGTTGTCATTTGTGAGCAAATTGTTACATTTTAAAAGTTCTCATGGATGTAGTGAGAGGGGATTTGATGAGTTATTAAGTCTTATCGGGGATGCATTGCCAGATAATCATAAATTACCCTCGAGTTACCGGGAGATCAAGAAGATGGTAAAGGACATGGATTTGGGATATGAAAAAATTCATGCATGTGCAAATGATTGCATGTTATTTTATGGTGATGACAGTGACAGACAGGAGTGCAATATTTGTGGCACAAGTCGCTATAAATTGGCAAAAGAGGGTAGAAAGCAATGCATTCCTAGGAAGATTTTGAGATATTTTCCACTTACATCGCGGTTGCAGCGGTTGTACAAGTCATCTCGCACTGCTGAGAGTATGAGGTGGCACAAGACTAGAGAGGTGACCGAGGGGATTATGACACACCCATCGGACGGGGAAGAGTGGAAACAGTTTGACATGAATTATCCAGATTTTTCACATGACATTCGAAATATTAGACAATAAATAAAATTTAACTACCCTGGTAATCCAATATGGTTTACTACATATTGTACAATATGAATATGAGTCTGAATGTTTTTTTCGGTTACAATAAATAAGACATTTCACTATTATTTAAGTTCAGATTGATTGATTTAATATTATCTAGTTTAAGATAATGACAATATGCAGATTTTTTTTAATATTGCAGGGCAAGTCAAAAATGGTACGTGAGGATGAGCATAGTTCTGATGACAGTGATGCTAGGGGTCAGTCACCTCCTCCAGGTCGTACTCGAAATGGTAAACGGAATGGCAGCCTTTGGATTAGGGGAGATTAGGGCAGTTGGACGTACCAGCTAGGTTGTAGTTATATGGCTGGTTTATGCGTACTTTTGGATATATTAGCTTAGTGGCTAACTTTTGATGATATTAGCTTAGTGGCTAGTACTTTTGGATATATTAGCTTAGTGGCTAACTTTTGATGATATTAGCTTAGTGGCTAGTACTTTTGCATATTTCAGCTATGTGACTGATTTATGTCTACCTTCGGATATTAGGTTGCCAATGGGCAAGGATATTTAGGTTTGATTTGTTTTATTTTGTTAATATAACTTTGGCATGGATATTTATGGTAACTTGTGACAAAGTGTATGATGTTATTTTCCTTTTGCTCTATATTTATTTGGATTTGACTATGTAGTTCATTTTCGGTGTGTATGTTGTGGATTGTATGGATGAATCTGATATTTAATAGGTTAGAAGTGATTAAAATAGGCAAAATTATTTTGGGGGTCCAGAAATTGTAATAGATTCGGTATGTGAAATTTAGGATGGATTCTGTCGCAATTCTGGGCATATTTACGACAAATAATCCGTCATACTTTGGTATACTTTTGTGTTTTTTAGGACAGATTATGAGCATGTTTGGCAAACCTTGCTTAAAGTAAAAATTAGCTTTAAGTTGTTTTTGGAGTGTTTGTGTACCTTGGCTTTAAGCCCGTTTTAAGTTAAAAAACTGCTTAAAGTCATAAGCTCCTTTTAGGTACTTTTGACTTATGACTTATGACTTATGGATTTTTTTTTTATTTTTTTTTTTTCACGATTCTTGTAAAGCTTAAATATCATGAATTTAAAATTTTTTAAAGTCAAATTTCACTTTAAGTCAAAATTATTAAACCCCCATTTAACTTTAAGTAAAATTACCCAAACACTTTCATTCAACTTAAAGTAAACAACTTCACTTTCTCCTTTAAGTTAAAAACACCTCCATTAAGTCAAAAGTAACTTATTTTAAGCAATCCCAAACACCCTTATGTCACAATTCTGGGTATATTTACGACGCATTCTGTCGTAATTCTTGGTTAATTTACGACGTATTCCGTCGCAATTCTGGGTTAATTTACGATGTATTCTGTCGCAAATCTGGATATATTTACGACGAATAATCCGTCGTACTTTGGCTTTTTCCCTTTTTTATTATTCTTTTTGTTTATGATGGGACCCACTTATAACTTGCGACATAATAAGGAATTTGTGACGGAATAAGAACTTACGACGCAAGCATTTGCGACAGATTTTTTCTGTCGCAAGATGAGGCAATTGCGACAGATTCTTTGTATTTATTCTGTCGCAACTACCCTGTCCCCTTGTAGTGACTGAAAGTATCATTTCAGCACTTACTAACCTCTGCATACATATTGGATATATATATGAATCTAATACCACATGGATTGTTGACAAAAAGATGATATTGATATATGTATATGTTATGCAAAAAATCTGCACAACACCCCGAGTGAATATCGCGAGAATAAATTGAATTATCCTTGATTTTTGGATAATTGGACAGCTACAACAGTCGTAGCTACCTCCTAGCAGCTGCGCCTGAGGGTAAGATATGGTGTTTATGGGCTGAGGTGACAAGGTCACCGGACAGAAATGGCAGCCAAAATCCGGCCAAAATGTATCCGGAAAAAGATCACTGAGGTTACACTTGCCTTGTGTGTAAAAGAGTGAAATTATGGAACCCCTTGCCAATTGCCTACATATCCTATTTATAGGAATCAAGCCCCATGTAGTTCTTTTAGGTTAAAACTCTCTCCCTGGGCCAGATCTCATGATCTCATGATTAGATAAATCAAAGCCCACATGTGCCAACTGATCTAACTGCCCAAGCTTGAGCTCCAAGTAGCATGGTTCGAGTAGGACTCCCAAATTCATAAATCCACAAATATTTATATAAAAATCCATATATATCCTACCTATATCAAGTTTATCACGTTTATGATGATTAAATCCTAGTTAAATTCCATTTTATGAAGATATTTTCATGCTCGTGCAAAATAGGAACAAGAGTCCTTATTAGAATTCCCCTTTATTCACCGTAAGTGGAGCTACGGCAGTGCTCCTACCCCTCAGCTACGGCTACGTTCCTTCCCTTTAGCTACAACTGCAATCGTACCTAAGAGCTACGTGTGTACTCATACCTCACAGCTACATCCACATCCGTACCTCTCTCCATCAATCATAAATCTAGCTTACTCAAATAGGGCCCACCAGGCCCATGGGCCTTAAATTATACCCATGTGAAATTTTGGGCACAACAGTATATATGTTGATAATATAGTGAACTTGAATCTTTCGGATTGTGTTTCTGTATTGATCAAGGAAATTGAATTGGTTGATGGCCTGTTTGGCTACGACTTATTTTATGTCCTTACGAACTTATTTTCGGGTAAAAATTTCATATTTTGATAATTTTTTATACAAGTATTTAATATATTTTGAGATTCCATAAATTACAAAAAAAAAATTAACTTTTTCGGAAAAAAGTTAGGAATCTCTAACTTTCGAGATGTTTGGGAAACTTATTTTCCAGAATAAATCAACTTATTTTAAGACAAAATAGAAATTAAGTTTGGGATCTTAAAATAAGTTAACTTATTCTGGACAATAAGTTTCTCAAACACCCCTAAATAAAAGGTTTTGGATCTTTTGAAATATGTTTATGAGTTGATCACGAAGATTGAATTGACTGAACAAATTGCATTTTGTGCTGCTAATTATACTCCCTCTGTCCCTCCCATTTCTTTACATTTCTTTTTCACTGCTCGACACGCATTTTAAGGCTCCTAAAAAGTATAGTTCCATAATTTATTTTTTAAATTTTCTTTTTTTGTATAAAAATAGAACAATTCTATTTTTATACAAAAAAAGAAAATTTAAAAAATAAGTTATGAAACTATCCGCAAATTGCACCTTAAAATCCGTGCCAAAATTACGTCCCCCAAGGTAAAGAACCAAGGGGGACAGAGGGAGTATCTTTTAAAATGGTTTGGAATATTGAGCTTATTAAGTACCTCAAATCTGGTATTCTTAGGGTTTTTTTCACTATCTCTCCTAAACCCTAGCCTCCATCAAAGATTTTTTAGGGGGCTTCCATCGGTTTTTCACCAGTGGAAAGTCCCAATCCCTTTAAAATTCCTTTATTCGTCATTTTCTTGTTAAAAATATTTTTTCCTTTCAATAAGTTCCCAATTTATTTGGGTTTTGTTAGTCTCACCTTGTGAGAGTTGATTTTGTTTCCTTGTGAGAGTTGATTTTGTTTTGGTGTGTTTTGGGTTTCTCCATGGCCGAGATTATAGATCGGCATAATTTTTATGGGTTTGGTTCAGGGATGAAGGTCATTATGGAATCGCATTCATGGTTGATAGCTCAAACGATAGCTCCTTCGGGGCATGATGAAGTGGGTACCAGTAATCTAACGAGGATGCATGAATCGGGTACTTGTATTTATATATACATTATCTTCAAAATATCGTTTATCTGTCTCTTCATGAGATCATGCGATTTCAATTTACTGTTTGTTCGATTCGATCATTGGTGTAGATGCCGTATGGCTTTTTATTATTGAATTAACACATTTGTTTTTCAAAAAAAAAAAGTACCTCAAATTTGGTACTGTAAATCTTTCATACCTTGTCCACTTTCATTTTCAGTATATTTATTTAATTATATATGATAATAATGTTTGCATCCTAAATTTCTTATTACAACGGATAATAAATTGATTATCGCATTTCAATGCAATATCATTCTTATTGCCAGTAGTCTGGTATTGCATTGAAATATCATTTTTATTGCAATGCAATGTAAATCTTATTGCTACAAATTTATAGTTCCAAGTTATTAAATTACATGAAAATTTGTACATTCACGTATTTTTATATGAATTTAACATTCGTACGGTTGAATTGTTCAAAAATTAATTAATTTATTATATTTTAAATCGCACTAATAGAGAAATTCTCTATTATGTGCTTTAGATACTCTTTTCCCTTCTAAGTATACCATTACTTGTATTTTTGTTGTGTAAATCAATTTTTATTGCATTAATTCGGTTTTGTAATTAAAATCAAACAGAGAAATTGAATCAAATTTTTTGGAATGATTGCGATTTTCAATTTTTGAAACCGAAAACATATGATTGTGATTTTGATTTTGATTTTAATCAAAAAAATAAATCGAATTGAATCGTGTTCTCCCCAATTGGTAGTAATAGATTAGCAAACTTACAACCGTTTAGAGGACATGAATGGAATGAAAACTGAGCCAAACAAATTTGAACCAATTTTTGCTAAATTTGTATCCACTAGCCTTGGGTTCTTAAATAATTAATCTATTCATTATTTATTTTTAAATACGAATTATAATTGATTTGACAGTTTCAATTTAATTCAATTCGGATCAAGTGATTTCCGAACTAGACATAATTAATGTGTTTAATTAAGTATGAAAAATAATGCACACATTTTTCTAAGATTATATATTTGTTATGTAGTTTTTAGGGTGTATCGTCTCATTCCAGTACGCGGTTGTCTAAATATATTCAAAATCCTCTTTTTTTCTGTCCAATGAGGCGATGATTTGAGAAATTTTAGATCACGTAGGGATGCTTATGGAGTACGGAAGTATAATGTAGCGAGACAGGAATATCATGAGCTGCTAAAGAGACAGGAAGTGTATTGGCAGCAAGGGAAAAACAGTTCTAGTTGAGTGAAGGGGATCAAAATTCCCGTTTTTTTCCATAAGTATGCATCAAGTCGGAGGAGAAACAATACAGTGAATAAATTGAAGGACAAGGATGGTGTGTGGAAGGAAGAAGTGAAAGAAGTTCAGCAAATTATTAACGATTATTTTGTTGAGTTGTTTAAAACTTCTGGAATTACTGAAGGTTAACGGAGCGAGAGATAGTTCCTAGAGTTACAGAGGAGAAAAACGAGTCACTAATAGAGCCAATAACAGGGGATGAGGTTACAAAGGCTGTCTTTTTAATGCATGTAGATAAGTCACCGGGGCCAGATGGATTGAATCCAACTTTTTATCAATCTTTTTGGTATATAGTTGGAGCTGATGTAACTAATTTCTATAATCGGTTTATTATGGAAGGGTTTCTGCCAGAGGGGTTGAATCACACGTTGCCGAGCCGTGGGATAAGACAAGGTGATCCTGTATCACCTTATCTTTATATTCTTTGTGTTGAGGACTAAGCTCGATGATTAGAAGAGATGAAGCAGCGGGATTGATTCATGGGTGTGTAATTGCGAGGGGGCGCCAACAATTCCACATTTACTTTTTGCCGATGATTGTTATCTATTCATTCGGGCTAATGAGGTGGAAGCAATTACTATAAAATCCATTTTGTTAAGGTATGAAAACATTTCGGGGCAAGCTATAAATTTTAACAAATCCACTGTATGTTTTAGTCCAAATACGTTGAGTTTGGAATGTCGGCAAGTCTGTCATAAGCTGGGTATTAGAGAAGTGCACGATCCTGGTAAATATTTAGGAATGCCAATGCGTAATGGACGGAAGAAGAATGAAGTGTTTCAGTTTGTCAAGGAAAGAATTAAGCAAAAACTTCAAGGTTGGAAGAATAAAAATATATCTAAAGCTGGGAAGCTTACTTTGCTTAAAACAACAGCTCAATCTATTCCAAATTTTTGATGAGCTTGTTTTTAATTCCAACAGAAGTGTGTGATGAAATCGAAAAGTTGATGAACTCGTTTTGGTGGTGTACCGATACTACGAATAGGAAAGGTATAAAGTGGATGTCTTGGAAACGATTGTGTGTGGTTAAGGAAGATGGGGGGCTGGGGTTGAAGGAGATTTATAAGTTTAACATGGCTATGCTAGCTAAACAAGGGTGGAGGCAGATTAATAATGACAATCCGTTGGTTACTTTAATCCAATCTCGTTATTATCCATCTGGGGATTTCTTAAATGCTATGATTGGTTCAAACCCAAGCTTCATGTGGAGAAGCATCTTGGCAGCACAAAATCTTTTGATGGAGGGGTGTCGAAAGAGAATTGGCAATGGAGATAGTACACGTATTTGGAAGGTCCCTTGGTTACTGATAAGTGCATATTTTTGCATATTTTTATAACCTATTTATTGCTTGAATTCGTATTTTAAAAAATTATTTTGTTGCATTCCAGGAAATTTGAAGAAAAATAAAGAAATGGCAAAATAAAAGAATAAAGAGCAAGGAAGGGCCAAAAAGAGAAGAAAATGACCAAAATTCAAAAAGGCAAAAGAATTAGGAGTTTGGTGAAAAAGGGAAAGCTTAAGGAGTCCGGGTCCAGACCCTCAGTAGACCGCAGCTCGGAACATAAGAATTTAATTTTTGTTAATAAATATTTTATTTAAATTAGAAAATTATATTTATAAATATCTAATAATATTAGGTATTTATTTTTATAATTTCTGAATTAAATTAATTATTTATTAATTAAAGATTATAAGTTGTGCGGGTTAAAATGCATTTCTGCGAAGCCAAGCTTACAAGTCAAAACAGCCGGCCTTAAAATTTCAAAAGGACCAGGGAATCTTGAAAATTTATGCAGCATCATATTTGGACTATGACTTCATGAATTTTCATATGAAAACTAGTTCATCAGCTAGGTGTATAAATAGAACCATTCAGAGAGATACAAAGACACACCCCGGGGAATAACCCATTAGATTAGATTAGGACCCTTAGTATTAGTTTTCTTTGCAGCTTGTAAACATTTCATCTATATAAGTAATTTTTATTTATTTTCTGCTTTAATTTGTTTAAAGTTCGTAGCATTCACTGCCCTGTTTATTCATGTTTATTCTTGTTTCAATTTCTAAAATCAAAACCCAGATTCACTTTAATTTCTTGTGCACGTTCCTTTTTATTCTCCTACTTCGCGCATAGCATCATCTTCCCAACCCCTGTTTCTTTTCATTTCCAAATCGACCACAAATCTCTCTCTCCCTCTCCTTTGTTTTAATTCGAATTAGAGTCCCCCTTCCCCCAGTTTTGGTTCTCGGTTTTGATGTTAGAATTAGTTTACGTTTATGCTGCCTTTCTTCTCGTTTTACTATTGTTGATGCCATTTTAAGTTTCATTGTTTTGCTGGATTGTTTTGTTCTTGATTAAGGGTCGAGTTCGCTGTTTCCTTTCTTGATGTCGAGTTGCTGAATTCTTGATTACCGAGTCTGCGCATTGGTTTTGAGTTGTTGTTTTGTAATTGAGTCCTTGTGTCGAGTCATTGAGTCTGAGTTTTGTTAATATGTTTGCTGAGTTTTTGTGTTACTGCATTTGCTAGGTTGTAATTGTTGGTGATGGTTCTGGTTGGTTGTCGAGTTCTTGTTCGCTTGTAAAATGCTGTCCAGATTGTTTTCCGAGATTTGTTCCGAATCTGTTTAGCTGAGTTCGCTGAGTTCTTTGTTTGGTTTTTATAGAGTTTCGTTCACTGTTTGTTTAAATGATTCGAGTTACTTGAGTTTCTTATTCGTGTTTATTAGTTACTGTCGAATTATGTTGTTGATTTGCGTTCGCGAGTTGCTAGTCCGAGTTGAGTCCAATGTTGAGTTCTGCAGTGCTGAGTTTTAGTCGAGTTTACTGTGAGTTTTGTGTTAGCTGTTTGTTAGTCTACTGCTTAGTGTTTGTTTCCGAGTCTCTGCATAATTCATACTCAGTTTGCTGAATTCGACCGAGTCTAGTGACTGTAGGCTGAGTTCCTGGATCGTTTTCGTTCTTAATAGTTGTTTGTTTTGCTGGTAATGTAAGTCTGAGTCGAGTCCTTATGGTTTGAGTTAGTCGAATTAATCGAGTTAGTGTTGAGTAGAGTAGTAGTACTGAATGCTTGTTATTTATTTTGGCTAGTTTTACTTTCGAATAATTTATGTCAAGAATTTCTGTAAATAAATTGTTAAGAATAAAATATAGTTTTTAATTCGAATTTAAGATTTTTAGAAAAATTACCTTTTGTTCTTTTTATTAGTAGAATAATAAGTCAATTTTTATTTAAAAATAGTTTAAATCTTCTTTTAGAAATTAATTAGTAAAAATCAAATTCTCGAAATCCCAAGCTTGTTCTAATTCGCCTAAATTAAGAATTAAGGTTTCGCGAATAAAATTAGCCCCTGTGGATCGAATCTTAAATATTAAAACGATGATCGTGCGCTTGCGATATTAACTGTCACATTTTCACCACATCAAGTTTTTGGCGCCGCTGTCGGGGACTAATTATTTTTCGCGCCTTGATTTTTAATTTTTCGGATTAGTTTTCTTTTGCTTGCCTTATTTTTATTTCGTTTTTTTAGGAAAGTTTGGAAATTCGGGAATCTTTTTACGGAGCTCGGAGCAAATTGGAATTTTTGGAAGCATGCTTCGGTAACCCGTATCTCACTCTTTTCGCATTTTTATTTTTAGAAAATCACAAAAAAATCAAAAAAATTCGAAAATCACAAAAAAATTGAAAATTGAAAAGAAAAAAAAAATTAGTTGTAAATATCTAATTGTTGCATCATGCATTTAATCACTTAGGGCACATTATTTAGATTTTTATTTCTTTGTTTTTAATTTTTCGTACCTTATAAATTGTGGTGATTGCTGGAGGACCCCAAGGTACGTTAAATTCTTCTTTCTTTTAGATTAGGACACGTAGTGTAAGGCATCCATATTTGTTTACCACTTTTGTATATATCTCGTTGTTTGTTGCATCATTTGTTAGCTTTAATAAAATTAATTAGACGTTGGCCCCTAGGAATTTCGCGCTCAATTAGGAAGGTACCTAAGAAACGAAGTAATCATTAATTATTCCGACTCTTTGGTGTCTAGGCAAGCGAAAGCTTACCTGGCCAATTAAGATTTGGTGTCTAGGCTGGTGTTTAGCCTCTTGGCAATGCTTGCACCTACCTGGCCAATTCGGTTCGAATAAATCTTGATTTACCGAATTTCTGGTGGTCCTTAGAATAGGAGCAGTGTCTAACTCATTTTTATTAGGGAACCTTAGGTCTAGAATTTTTCTTTTGCTTTTTCACCCTTTATTTTGAGTGTTTATTTTGTGTGCTTATTTTGTGTGATTAATAATGTGGTCCAATTATAATTCTTATACTCAAGGGTTTACCAATTGTTATGAATTTGAGCAAGATAATTCTATGTGTCAACAAACCCTTAGGACTGACCATTATGCACCTAGCTACAATCCCGGTTGGGGGAATCACACAAATTTCTCATGGGATTATGATCAAAACTACCACGATCCTCAACCTTATTTTCAAATGCCAAATCATTACCCTCATCACACTCAAATAAACCCGATTCAAACACCTTCAAGCTACAACTTTAGTGATTCAGACAAGGGTGTAAATTCTTTTGAAATGGGTATTGAGGCGTTATTAGAAGCACAAACTCATTTAATTCATGCTCAACCCTCCTTCGAAAACCTCAATCCTAGCTCTTTTGTTGATCAAAATCATAGTCCTTATCTGAACCCTCCTGAATTTTCAGATGAGAGATTAAATTCTTTAGAAAAGAGCACGGAGGAGTTGGTAAAATCCCAACAAACCTTCATGAAAACCATGACCCAAGATAGGCAGATTTTGAATGCTCATGCTCAAGCCATATCTAAGTTAGAGGTTCAAATGAGTCAGTTAGTCAACACCATTTATGAGGGAGAAAATTTGAAATCTGAACCTAATCCATCCCTCTTGAATCATGGTCTAGACCAAACTGAGTCAGTCAATAAGAGTGTCACATGGTCAAGTTTGGAGGATAGTGAAATTGAGACTATTCTTAATGAGGATTTCGAACTTAATCACGAGACTAATCGAGAAATTCATGAGTTGGTTAAGGATTTTTCTTCAGAAAAAATGCTAGATGAATTGAATGACATTTGTTCCGAGCATGAAACCATAATTGAGGATGGTTCTTTTGATCATAAATTCATTGTTAAGGATTCCGTAGATGAGCCACCAACACCCGATTTGAAGCCGCCTAATTTCACTCTTTATCAGACGGTCTTGGGTGATAATAAAACTCATCATGCTTTTATTTCTAGTAACATTGTTCATAACCAAGAAATTCAAGTAATTAATTTGCTTAAACAAAATAAAGAAGCATTTAATTGGTCCATGAATGATATTAGCGGTATGAGTTTTATATTGGTGGCAGATCATGTTCCTCAAGAAAGGGGAAAAGATGGAAGTGAATCCTTAATCTTTGATGTGATTAGCCAAGTAGTTTAAATGGCTCCTGTGAAAGTGAGGAGTGAAGAAAAGCCACCACCAGAGCCTCCACCTTATGTCAAGGGAGTTCGATGCTTTCGTGGTGTCGAATTTTATCGTTGCTTCATCATAAAATATTCCAAAACTACATATTTTCTTGATCAGTTATTATTTATTGATGTAGTAGCTTGTGTGGAGATTTTGTGCAGGAGTAAAACAACTGTGGATGCTCTGGATATTATTCGTGGTAGTCTCGTGCCACAGATTTTTGGTCTGTTTGGAGTGTCACTTCATGCCTCGACACGACACTTCATGCTTATGCCTTAGAGGAGTTTCTCCAATTTCTTTTATTTTTATTTTTAGTTATTTATTCTGTAATTTTTAGGATTTGTTGTGTTCTTTTTTATTTTAGTTTCCTCTTTTATAGAATTTTTCATCTAGAACTCATCCCCACTGAATTGATTTAGAGGGCTATGCAGATAATTTTGTCGTTGAAAAGAAAAAGAAGGAGCGTTGTGTGGCTCGAGGAGGACTTTGGAGGAAAAAGAGAGAGTAGGGTTGGAGCCGAAAGAAAAGAAAGCGGAAAGCTAGTACATAGCTTGTACTATATCACACCTAACCGCTAATCTTTGAAACCTTATAATTAATGAGTTATTGTCTATGTTGAATATCATCATTTCAGATATACAGAGCGTATTCACACAAATCGCTGAAAACTCCAACCTCCCGGAGAAACGATCTCACAATCTAGCTGTCTTGAAAATGGCAATGCACGGAAGCTTCGTAATTGCTAGAGTTAATCTTACTTACATTCTGGATATCAACACCATCTGTGATGAGCAGTTTCGAGCTTGGGCACAATTTTTGAATGAGCATTCAATCATTCGCTATGCTTTAGTTACACCAGTGCCGCTCAACTATGATGCCTTGCGTGAATTGTATTGCAGTGCGGTGAACACTTCTGGAAATGACGGGTTAGCAATCACATATCGACTGTTTGGTAGGTCGATTAAAGTCACCGAACGAGATGTTAATCGGATTCTTCAATTTCCTATGGAAAATCTCGTTGCTGATCCTACACTCGACCAGATTGAGAGGTTCTTTCGTCTGATAAGGTACCAAGATGGTAATTTCAGTACTGGTAATCTCTCTAGATCATATCTAACCCAGTATTGGAATTTCTTCTTCCACATTCTTAACAATGTTTTTTCCTCAGAAAGAACAAATCTAGATCGAATATCTGAATTTATTCAAACAATAGGGTATTCGGTCGCCAATAATTTGAGGATTAATTTTGGTAAGATAGTGCGTGGTCAAATTATTTTGAAGATGAAGCAACCAGGAACCAGGGATGTCCAAACTCAAAGGGTAAAATGTCTATACCCAAGATTTCTGCAGCTAATATTAAATGATTTTTTGAGTGATGCAGACAGGTTACGCTTGGACCATGGTAGAGATGTGGAATGTTCTTACATGAAAGCGAATGTAATTAATTACATAAGCAATAAGAACTATACGGATGTGCCTACAGTCCTAACTAAATATTTAAAGACTGTTCCACTTCCGTTATTACAAAATCCAGTAAGAGCAGCACCACATATGGAGTTTGCTACATCATCCGATCTACCTCATGCTAAACGGAGTAAACCTAGCGAACCCGAGACATTCGAGGGAAACTTGGGCCTTGTGCCATTTAATCCATTCAAGTTTAACCTCCCAGAGAGAAGATCCCTGGATCTTTTTCCAGATTTGCCACTGTTTACCAGTGGTCAGCAAACTGCTTCACGAGAGGTGGGAAGCTCCCGGACTTTCATTGCACCATCCGACAAAGGCCCTAGGATGATTTCATTTGCAGAGACACCAGCAGGACATGAGAGTGGGCAACAAACTCACCCACATGCACCTCTAACTAGAGCGGGATACAATAGACTCCTTGCACGAGTCCAAACACTGGAGAACGAGTTGCCACATATCCGTGAGTCCATTGCAGAAATAAGAAAGTTGCAACTTGTTCAAAATGATGTATTCCAGGCTCAATTGAGTTCCATGGCAGCCCAATTTAGTCATGCAATTAATTCCTTGGTGAAGACAGCTTCTTCTAATATCCCAACTCCACATCCAACTATTCCGGAGGATAACCCAACTGAGGGGGAGCAGGTGGATGAGCAAGAAGCTAGAAGGCGTAATAAAGGCAAGAAAAAGGTTGTTGACAAAGATTTAAATTTATTCTTGGGAAGGAAAAGCTAAGGGGATTATTTGTGCTATGTGGAAAGCAAGAAAAACTTGAAGATATGTTCAGTCTAGAGGAACAAGTGTCTTGCTCATTCTCAGGGGAGTTTTCGTTCACTCTTTCATACCTCATTTTTATTTGCATACATTGAGGACAATGCATGATTTAGGTATGGGGGAGAGTTTTAGTATAAATACATAAAAATTGAAAAATCCAAAAAAAATTGAAAAATTAAAAAATTAATTGCCTAGTCTCATAGTGTGTTAACAGGGATAGGTACACATCTTGTGAGCTTATTTTGCATGATTATTTGACAAGTCATATCTCTGAAAGTTATTTGTTACTTGATGATTCCTTGTACGTACTTGCGAAAACTATAAAACTTGAGATGTGTCTTTGTCAAATTTAGTGAGTACTAAAGCATGCTTTCACCTTGTGAGATCTTGAGCCTAATTTATGATTGGTACATTTTATATCGATCAAATTTTATTGTTGTGTGTTGTTCATCATTTAGCATGTCGCTCTAGAACTTGCTTTAAACCATTTTGAGACTACATGATATCTGTATGCATAAAAATGATAAAGGCACTAGGATTAACCGTATTTATCCAAACAGTACCCTTAAATCATATATCCTTAGTGAACCCCTTTGAGCTTTATATCCGTTATTTTTATCACCAATCTAAATTCTTGAGCCTACTTGTTTATTCTTCTCTTGATTTACTAGTAGAGCATTTAAATTCATTTGGGGGTTGGTGAGTGCATAGTGTGGGGATTTCGTTGTTAAAGTGTGAAAATTGGGTGGGAATATTGTAAAAAGAGAAAAAAAAAGAAAAAAAAAAGAAAAATAGAATAAAAGGTCAAGTAGAGTTTTGTTCATTGGTTTGTGCAATATGAAAATGGAAAAGTACATTGCAATATGTGCTTGGGGTTTAATGCTTGTGAGAGTCTGATCACCTTTTACATAATCGAAATATCATGTTGAGTGCTTTAATTAGAAATGAACATTGTGCTCTATTAGTTTGTCAAGTTAGCCACTTGTTAGCCTTTTTTCTTGATTCCCTACCCTTCACCTAAGCCACATTACAACCTTTAACAAAGACCTTTTGATTTGTGCATGCATGTATACAAAGTAGTGGAGATGTGGTGGACAACCAAGCATATGGTAGCACATGACTTAATTGATTGAACTTGAGCGAATACACTTCACCTAAACACTTGTGTGATTTGAGAGTTATGTGAGATTTTCTATCCATAGCATGTTACTCATTGAATGCGGCATTGATATATACTTCATTATCTTTTTGTCTATCTAGACTGTGTGCTTACTTGGATAGTCTTGTGCATATGATGTGTAAGTGAACAGACTTTCAATATTATGCGATTGAGGTTGACTTGTGTGGAGTACTATGATATGTTGCATACTTGAGACTTGGCAGAAAATAAAATAAGATTTTATGGGTATATCTTCTGTAAACCCTTAGGAGACAGCACTCCTCCTGTAGAGATCGTCTATGGGTTTAACGGGTTGGTAAACCTAAAATTACCCGTGATTCCTACGACAGTGAGTATAGGTTTTTATTCTACATTTTTCTTTTTGTTTTACTCGAGGACGAGCAAAAGATAGGTATGGGGGCATTTGATAAGTGCATATTTTTGCATATTTTTATAACCTATTTATTGCTTGAATTCGTATTTTAATAAATTATTTTGTTGCATTTCAGGAAATTTGAAGAAAAATAAAGAAATGGCAAAATAAAAGAATAAAGAGCAAGGAAGGGCCAAAAAGAGAAGAAAATGACCAAAATGCAAAAAGGCAAAAGAATTAGGAGTTTGGTGAAAAAGGGAAAGCTTAAGGAGTCCGGGTCCAGACCCTCAGTAGACCGCAGCTCGGAACATAAGAATTTAATTTTTGTTAATAAATATTTTATTTAAATTAGAAAATTATATTTATAAATATCTAATAATATTAGGTATTTATTTTTATAATTT
Organism: Kitagawia praeruptora; assembly: GCA_037693485.1. Lineage (NCBI taxonomy): Eukaryota > Viridiplantae > Streptophyta > Magnoliopsida > Apiales > Apiaceae > Kitagawia > Kitagawia praeruptora. Next base: position 77,867,827 of record CM075350.1, read on the forward strand.
CTGAATTAAATTAATTATTTATTAATTAAAGATTATAAGTTGTGCGGGTTAAAATGCATTTCTGCGAAGCCAAGCTTACAAGTCAAAACAGCCGGCCTTAAAATTTCAAAAGGACCAGGGAATCTTGAAAATTTATGCAGCATCATATTTGGACTATGACTTCATGAATTTTCATATGAAAACTAGTTCATCAGCTAGGTGTATAAATAGAACCATTCAGAGAGATACAAAGACACACCCCGGGGAATAACCCATTAGATTAGATTAGGACCCTTAGTATTAGTTTTCTTTGCAGCTTGTAAACATTTCATCTATATAAGTAATTTTTATTTATTTTCTGCTTTAATTTGTTTAAAGTTCGTAGCATTCACTGCCCTGTTTATTCATGTTTATTCTTGTTTCAATTTCTAAAATCAAAACCCAGATTCACTTTAATTTCTTGTGCACGTTCCTTTTTCTTCTCCTACTTCGCGCATAGCATCATCTTCCCAACCCTTGTTTCTTTTCATTTCCAAATCGACCACAAATCTCTCTCTCCCTCTCCTTTGTTTTAATTCGAATTAGAGTCCCCCTTCCCCCAGTTTTGGTTCTCGGTTTTGATGTTAGAATTAGTTTACGTTTATGCTGCCTTTCTTCTCGTTTTACTATTGTTGATGCCATTTTAAGTTTCATTGTTTTGATGGATTGTTTTGTTCTTGATTAAGGGTCGAGTTCGCTGTTTCCTTTCTTGATGTCGAGTTGCTGAATTCTTGATTACCGAGTCTGCGCATTGGTTTTGAGTTGTTGTTTTGTAATTGAGTCCTTGTGTCGAGTCATTGAGTCTGAGTTTTGTTAATATGTTTGCTGAGTTTTTGTGTTACTGCATTTGCTAGGTTGTAATTGTTGGTGATGGTTCTGGTTGGTTGTCGAGTTCTTGTTCGCTTGTAAAATGTTGTCCAGATTGTTTTCCGAGATTTGTTCCGAATCTGTTTAGCTGAGTTCGCTGAGTTCTTTGTTTGGTTTTTATAGAGTTTCGTTCACTGTTTGTTTAAATGATTCGAGTTACTTGAGTTTCTTATTCGTGTTTATTAGTTACTGTCGAATTATGTTGTTGATTTGCGTTCGCGAGTTGCTAGTCCGAGTTGAGTCCAATGTTGAGTTCTGCAGTGCTGAGTTTTAGTCGAGTTTACTGTGAGTTTTGTGTTAGCTGTTTGTTAGTCTACTGCTTAGTGTTTGTTTCCGAGTCTCTGCATAATTCATACTCAGTTTGCTGAATTCGACCGAGTCTAGTGACTGTAGGCTGAGTTCCTGGATCGTTTTCGTTCTTAATAGTTGTTTGTTTTGCTGTTAATGTAAGTCTGAGTCGAGTCCTTATGGTTTGAGTTAGTCGAATTAATCGAGTTAGTCCTGAGTAGAGTAGTAGTACTGAATGCTTGTTATTTATTTTGGCTAGTTTAACTTTCGAATAATTTATGTCAAGAATTTCTGTAAATAAATTGTTAAGAATAAAATATAGTTTTTAATTCGAATTTAAGATTTTTAGAAAAATTACCTTTTGTTCTTTTTATTAGTAGAATAATAAGTCAATTTTTATTTAAAAATAGTTTAAATCTTCTTTTAGAAATTAATTAGTAAAAATCAAATTCTCGAAATCCCAAGCTTGTTCTAATTCGCCTAAATTAAGAATTAAGGTTTCGCGAATAAAATTAGTCCCTGTGGATCGAATCTTAAATATTAAAACGATGATCGTGCGCTTGCGATATTAACTGTCACATTTTCACCACATCAGTTTCCAGATTGTGAGAATGGTTTTTTGTTAACAGAGATGCCAAACGAGCTTCAAGAAGCAAATGTCTCTGGTTTAATTGAAACGAAAATCGTAAATGGGACGAAGAGATTTTACGAGATTTAATTAATGATAGGGATAGAGAACTGATTTTATCAGTTCCTTTGCCAATGACTAATAGGGGAAATGATTGGTATTGGATGTTAGATCCTAAGGGAAGTTTCTCAGTTCGTAGTAGTTATAGAAAACTGCAAGGGGAGCAGTCGAAGCCTCATGCAAATTTCTGGAAAAAATGTGGAATTTACAGTTACCTGGTAAGGTTGTAAACTTGTTATGGAGAGCTGCTTGTGCGTGTCTTCCAACAACAGTGGTATTAGCAAGTACACGAGTGGCTGTAAATAGAGTATGCCCCTGGTGTCGACAAAATGATGAAACTGACGTTCATGTGTTGTTTGAGTGTAATTTTGCTCGGTCCATGTGGTACTGTTTTGGGTTGCGGGACTATGTCCAGGTAGGAATGGGAGAGACGGTGTTTGATGTTCTACTTCGAGAGTTCTCTTCACTGTCGTTAGACAAGTGTGCAGTAGTCGGTCTTGGTTGTTGGTGTATCTGGGATAGAAGGAACAAGTGGGTATGGGAAAAGGTAAACAAGTCAGTTTATTGAACAAAAGCAGAAGCAGTCAATATGATTCAGGATTGGAGAAATGCACAAGAAAAACAACGAAGCTGTGGGTATGGATCGACAGGTACAGAGAAAGCCAAATGGGGTAAACCGTCTCCGGGCTGGGTGAACGAGAATACAGATACTGCTATTTTGAAGAAAGGAGATGTGTTGGCTTTGGGTTTGTTGTTCGTGGGGAGCTCGGATATTTCATCTGTGCTCGATCAGGTATGTATAGAGGACTTCTTACCCCTCGGGAAGTAGAGGTTTCGAGTTTAAACCAGGCGATTCATTGGGCAATAAGTAAAGGTTTTAAGCGTTGTGTGTTTGAAACAGATGCAAAACTTGTGGTGGATGCAATCAATGGGAACTTGGGCAAGGCTCCTTTTCATATGATTGTGAATGAGTGTGTTAGTTTATTTAAGCACTTTGAAAATGTGCTAGTGTGTTACATGAATAGATCTGCCAACGGTGTGGCTCATTTGTTAGCAAAAGCTAATCGTTCTATGTTAGGTTTATTACAGGAGTGGGATGTGAATGCTCCTGATTTTATTTCAGATGTAATTGTTGATGAAGCTATTTGATGAATGAAAGAACCTTTATTCTCAAAAAAAAAAATCGTCGAAGGTGTTGTCCTTAGTAAAGCAACCGTAATATTTTTTTATGCTATAAGGCAATTGACTCACATATGGTAAGAAGCAAAATAAGTGGGGTTTGGGAAAACTTATTTTTTAGATAAATTAACTTAATTTAAGATAAAGTTAGAGATTCTTAATTTTTTCTGAAAAAATTAACTTTTTTTTTCAACTTATAGAATCTCAAACATGCACTAAATACTTGTATAATTTTTTTTTATCAAAATATGAAAGTTTTAACCGAAAATAAATTCATAAGGATTTATTTTATAACTCCCCCAAACAGACCCTAACTTTAAAAAGACGTTTTTTGTACTGAACTTAAGAACTTCCTCTGTTTATTTTTGTTTATTTGTTTCGTATATTCACAATCGTTTACTAGTTATGTTATTCACATCCACTATTGTATTATGTATTACTAGCCAATTTATCCGCGCTTCGCGCGGTTTATAAATTTTTATATAAAAGTACTGTAATACATAAATTAATTTCTATTATTCTTAAACATTGATTGGTCGCTTATGAATTCTCTACAAAAAATTAATTTAAAAATAATTTACATGAATTACTAATTGAAAAAATACTCTCATTATATATCTAAAATTTTGATAATCTTAAAAATATCACAAACATATAAAAATAAAAATTACAATATGAACATAATATTTACGATCAAAAGTTACAAATATTGAATACAACTTAATAACGTGTTTTAAAGTCGACGCCCCTCTCATAATATACATGTTCAATAATAGTGTAAGAATTTATTTAATTTGAATATTAATTTATACACAATATAATGAAACAATGGGTGTATAAATTTTTTATCAGTTTAATCTTCCGATAAAATGGTTGGGTTTGTTCAATTTAATTAGTTTGGTCATAACTCATGTGTAATTTATTCATGTGCATGATTTGTTTACAAATTTCAGATATTAAGTAAAGATCCGTGTACTTCCATAATTTACTACGACTCCACAATCATTGATAATAAAGATTATTTGATAAGTTAAGGTTAATAATGTTTTTTAAAGCCGACACCCCTCTCATAATATACATATTTTGTAATAATTTGTTTAATTACAATAAAAATTTATTTCGACACAATATAACGAAACAATGGGTGTATAGTTTTTTTTATCAATTTTATCTTACGATAAATGGCTGTACTTGTTAAATTTAATCGATTTGATCATAATTCATGTATTATTTATTCATGTGCAAAATTGAAAATCTGTATGTATTGTCTTTATACAATTCCAGATATTAAGTAAATATCTTGTACTTCCATAATTTATTACGACTTTAACAATTATTGATAATAAAAATTGCTTGAGAAGTTATGGTCATGTACCCTATAATCATCCGAAAAGAAATTATAGTGATCTTGGATAGGGAATAAAAAACAACGCAATATAAACAACTGTTAGTCGTCATTTTACGTAAAAATAAACATAACTATATATAATTAATATTTAATATTGAAAAAATAACTATAATGTTCAACTAAAGTTTGCTAATGTTTAAACAAATTAAATAGAGTAAATTTAATATATGTTTAATAGGTGTAATTAATGACTAATTAAAATGTCATTAATAGCTATTTAATCAAGAAAAGAATTTTAATAAAAAAAATCAAAAAACGAAAATTCAAGAAAAATACCTTGAACTGTTCTGGTGCATTTCCGATCTCCAGGCATTATAATATATATAGACTCGGGAAGCAGAGGTTTCGAGTTTAAACCAGGCGATTCATTGGGCAATAAGTAAAGGTTTTAAGCGTTGTGTGTTTGAAACAGATGCAAAACTTGTGATGGATGCAATCAATGGGAACTTGGGCAAGGCTCCTTTTCATATGATTGTGAATGAGTGTGTTAGTTTATTTAAGCACTTTGAAAATGTGCTAGTGTGTTACGTGAATAGATCTGCGAACGATGTGGCTCATTTGTTAGCAAAAGCTAATCGTTCTATGTCAGGTTTATTACAGGAGTGGGATGTAAATGCTCCTGATTTTATTTCGGATGTAATTGTTGATGAAGCTATTTGATGAATGAAAGAACCTTTATTCTCAAAAAAAAAAAAAACTCGTCGAAGGTGTTGTCCTTATTAAAGCAACCGTACTATTTTTTATGCTATAAGGCAATTGACTCACATATGTTAAGCAAAATAAGTGGGGTTTTGGAAAACTTATTTTTTTAGATAAATTAACTTATTTTAAGATAAAGTTAGAGATTCTTAATTTTTACTAAAAAAATTAACTTTTTTTTTCAACTTGTACAATCTCAAACATGCAATAAATACTTGTATAAATTCTTTTTATCAAAATATGAAAGTTTTACCCGTTCATAAGGATTTATTTTAAATCTCCCCCAAACATACCCTAACTTTAAAGTGACGCTTTTTGTACTGAACTTAAGAACTTCCTCTGTTTATTTTTGTTTATTTGTTTCGTATATTCACAATCGTTTACTAGTTATGTTATTCACATCCACTACTGTATTATGTATTACTAGCCAACTTATTCGCGCTTCGCGCGGTTTATAAATTTTTATATAAAAGTACTGTAATACATAAATTAATTTCTATTATTCTTAAACATTGATTGGTCGCTTATGAATTTTCTACAAAAAATTAATTTAAAAATAATTTACATGAATTACTAATTGAAAAAAATACTCTCATTATATATCTAAAATTTTGATAATCTTAAAAATATCACAAACATATAAAAATAAAAATTACAATATGAACGTAATATTTACGATCAAAAGTTACAAATATTGAATACAACTTAATAACGTGTTTTAAAGCCGACGTCCCTCTCATAATATACATGTTCAATAATAGTGTAAGAATTTATTTAATTTGAATATTAATTTCCACACAATATAATGAAACAATGGGTGTATAGATTTTTTATCAGTTTAATCTTCCGATAAAATGGTTGGGTTTGTTCAATTTAATTAGTTTGGTCATAACTCATGTGTAATTTATTCATGTGCATGATTTGTTTACAAATTTCAGATATTAAGTAAAGATCCATGTACTTCCATAATTTACTACGACTCCACAATCATTGATAATAAAGATTATTTGAGAAGTTAAGGTTAATAATGTTTTTAAAGACGACACCCCTCTCATAATATACATATTTTGTAATAATTTGTTTAATTACAATAAAAATTTATTTCGACACAATATAACGAAACAATGGGTGTATAGCTTTTTTATCAATTTTATCTTCCGATAAATGACTGGATTTGTTAAATTTAATCAATTTGATCATAATTCATGTATTATTTATTCATGTGCAAAACTGAAAATCTGTATGTATTGTCTTTATACAATTCCAGATATTAAGTAAATATCTTGTACTTCCATAATTTAGTACGACTTTAACAATTATTGATAATAAAAATTGCTTGAGAAGTTATGGTCATGTACCCTATAATCATCCGAAAAGAAATTATAGTGATCTTGAATAGGGAATAAAAAATAACGCAATATAAACAACTGTTAGTCGTCATTTTACCTAAAAATAAACATAACTATATATAATTACTATTGAAAAAATAACAATAATGTTCAACTAAAGTTTGCTCATTTTTAAACAAATTAAATGGAGTAAATTTAATATATGTTTAATAGGTGTAATTAATGACTAATTAAAATGTCATTAATCAAGAAAAGAATTTTAACAAAAAAATCAAAAAAACGAAAATTCAAAAAAAATACCTTGAACTGTTCTGGTGCATTTCCGATCTCCAGACATTATAATATATACATAGTTATTGATTGCAAATTGTTTTATACAAATAAGGCTATTTGTGCCCGATAAAATTCTAGTCATGCCAACTTATGATGGGTTACGGTTATGAAAATTTGTTTTTTCATCGCAAAATTATTATTTTATTGATAAAGTTGGTGCTAAACAATATTTTTTAAAAGGAAAGGAAAATTCAGCCCCGAATAATATCTATGTCATTTTAATCTTATGACAAACTAGTTTTTCTATCATTTGATAGAGTATATTTAATATATATTTTATAGGATTTTGTTCCCGCATTTACGGTGCTTTTGTGAATAATCGTGTAGATTTAATTGATTTTTTGAAGTATTTCAGATTAATAATTATTGCAGATATGAAGAACAATTTATTTAAAACACTTAGATGTTTTATTTAAATTTGGAGGAAATAATTTTGAAATAAAAAGGGGCCGTGCGAATTAAAAAGGTGGATAGGTTACTTAATTGTGAAGCAGACAATCTTGCAAAGCAGGGCATGATGAGAAGTAAAATGCTATTTGCGTGGTGTTAATATTGAGAATGGGCCGAATTTGATTGAAGAAGAAGCAATGCATGAAGAGATTGTTATACTAGTAGAAGACATCCGAGGCAAAGGGTCTGTTCTATTGAGGTCGAACAGTCTGTTTAGTTTCCCATAATTGTAGTTCCTTTTATTGTTATGACTAGTGTCGTGGTAGTGGGTCTATTTGGTAAGTGTGTTCTAGGGTGAAGGGATTGATTCTATTTCTGTAGTAGTCTTTTGGGGATGTATCACCTGGCTAGGTGAATTATGTTGGTTTATGAAACTTCCTTGCGTTTCAAAAAAAAAAAAAAGTGAAACAGAACGAAAGGAGCAGAAATATATTAAAGGACGTGCTAATTTTGTGATAACCGTGCATATGTTGCTGTTGCTTTTCAATTTAAAAGATGCGGCGCAAGAGGCGAGGCTGGTGCAGAAAAAAGGAAAAAAAAAACGAACAGGCTTTCCATGTTGGCCATGCGCATGTTCATGCTGGCCGTGCACCAATTTCTGCACATTATGTTCAGCGCGTGGCAATACAAAGTTCAACAAAACAGACCCACACCTGTTCCAAATCTACGCGCTCAGCTCCTGTTTGAAATTCACGCGCGCGGTTTGCCGCTCCTCTCATGCGCGTCTTCTACACAGGCGCTAGTACATGTTTCTTGTTTAAATTACACTTGCAAAGTGGTCCCGAGCTGACAATTTATCCCGATTTAATTCTAATTGTAAAAGAATTAGGCTCTATTTAATTGTAACAATTTTTTGGCCTTGTAACAGGGTGTTGGCCCTCTTTATCACAATTTGAAGTCAAATGGCCCTAAATCTCACAACCCACAAAAATGGCCCTTTATATCACAGAATAACGCAAAGGCGTGTGGCGTTTATGATTTTGGGGGAGTAACGCAAAGGCGTGTGGCGTTTATGATTTTGGGGGAGTAACGCATTGGCGTGTTGCGTTTTCTATTTTTTTTTTTTTTAATAATAACACATCTACAAGATGCGTTTCTTATCTGGGGGCCGCAAGGACTGAGCTTGAAAACTCCACTTAATGTTGCGTTTATAGTGGCAACGCCACTTAGAGTGGCGTTTGTTTGTTTAATTTTCTTTTGTTTTTTTTTGCTAAATAGCTCGGTAGCACGATAATTTGTAAACGCTAAACCCTAAGTTCGTATACGGTTTATTTCTCGTTCTGAATATTTCTAAAACCAAAAATGGAAACGTTAAACCCCAAAAGTAAATTATTGAACCCCTAAATTTAATTAAAATTATATTTCTTAAATTAAAAAATTTTATCCGGCGTCCTGATTTTTAAACGCTAACGCGTTTAAAAATCAGGATAAGTTAGGGTTTTGGGTCTAGGATTTAGGGTTGTAAACAACCCTAAACCCTAAGTTCGTATACGGTTTATTCGTCGTTCCGAATATTTCTAAAACCCAAAATGGAAACATTGAACCCCAAAAGTTAATTATTGAACCCTAAATTTAATTAAAATTGTAATTTTTTAATTTAAAAAATTCAATCCGCCAGATTCAATTTTCTAATTAATTTTTTTTAATTTTATTTGTATTTCTTTGGGATTTCAATAATTAACTTTTGGGGTTCGACAATTTTATTTTGGGTTTAGAATATATTTAAGAGAAAAAAAAACAATAACGAACGCCACATAAAGTGACGTTCCTTTCCAAATTTATCCTCCTGTTTGTGAACAAGAAACGCAACTTAATATGTAGTTTGCAGGCAACGCTCTTTTGTGTTGCGTTTATGCCTTTATTTTAAAAAAAAAAGACAAGAGGAGAAACGCAACACGCCATTGTGTGATTTGTTAACGCCAGTTAATGTTTCGTTTCTTTGTGATATTTAGGGCCTTTTTTTCAATTTGTGATATTAAGGGCATTTTACCTCCAAATTGTGATAAAGAGGGTCATTATTCCTTGTAACACTATATAAACACATCTAGGGATACATTATTGGGGATCTTTTTATCTCTTTTTACATACGTTATTGAATATTTATAAAAGCTAGGTTTTATTTTTTCTCCATCTTTGCAAGCTCAATTTAATTCTTGGATTTAATTGTTCCTCGTTATTCAAAGGTTTAAGGTATTTCTTATCTCCTTTTTATTAATTACATGTTTATTATGGCTTCTTTCATTATTATTATTATTAGTTTTTATTCTACCATGAGTGAGTAATTTTATTCTAGGGTATTAAGGGGAGCCATGTTTGCACCATGATTTGGGTTTAATTTGATTAGTAGATTGATGGGTAGAGAGTAATTCTGATTGATATGTTATAATTCTTAATTTGTGTAATTGCGCAATATCACGGATTAATTGATTGCAATAGGAGTAATAGATCGAAAGATTTTACTACTAGAGGCTTACATACAATTAGCGGAATTGAAGGTGAGTGTGAAAACATCATTAGATATTCTGAGAGTGTTAATGTTTGAAAAAGATTAACCATTGCTTTAATTACTTAATCCCATTAAAAAGCTATACCGTTGTGATTTGTTTGGTGTAAGCATGGTGAACCTGAATTGCCCTAGATCCTTTAATTAATTAATTTAAATCATTGTTAAATTTGCTTTAGTAGTTAATAAAATTCCAAAATAATCGTTTGTGACTAGAAACAATTAATAACAATTGAATTGAAACTGAAACTGTCTCCTTGAGGAATCGACCCGTATTTGCTAGTATCTACTACAATTGATACCGTGCGCTTGCGGTTAGACGTAATTTAAAACATCAAGTTTTTGGCGCCGCTGCCGGGGAGACGCCTAGTTTCTATAATTTTAGTTTGATTGTTTTAGATTGTTTCTTTTGTCTCTTTGGAACTCTTGTTCCAACTGAGACCGATCTTACTGCTTTTCCTTGTTTAGTTGTTGATGCCCAAGACCAGGTCTCAAACGAAAGAAGATCAAGCGAAAGAGGATACAACTCCTCTAAGTCCAGATTCTGGAATTACTTGTCAACAATACATAGATCAACAAAGGAAAGAGAAGCAGCAAAGGATATCTGAACCAATATTATAATGGCGGACCTTCCTCCCAAATCTTTGAAGAACTACTCACAGCCCTCTCCGAGTGGGGTACCTACTGGCCTTGCTATGCCAGCTATTCAAGCAGAAAATTTCGAGATCAAGCCTGCTTTGCTCACGATGATCCAACATAATCAGTTTGCTGGTCTTCCCTCTGAAGACCCTACACTCCATCTGCAACGCTTTCAACAGCTCTGTTCTACAATTAAACATAAGGGAGTTACTCCAGACCAGTTGAAAGTCATGTTGTTCGGTTTCTCTCTTCGTGACAAAGCTCAAAAATGGTTGAATGATATTGATTTGACCGAGTGGGATAAAATTTCTCAAGCCTTCTTAACTGAGTTCTTCCCTCCCAACAGAACTGATGATTTGATCGACAAGATGATGGGTTTTAAGCAAGATTATGGCGAATCTCTTCGGGATGCTTGGGACAGATTTAAGGATCTTCAACGTGCATGCCCTCACCATGGTCTTGAGAAGTGGTTTCTTCTTAAACGCTTCTACAATGGTCTTGATCCTGAAACAAAAGGGATGGTTGATAACGCTGCAGGTGGTGTATTTCTGGATAAGAAAGTTGATGATGCACATGCTTTTCTTTCAAATTTGGCTGCCAATCACTTCAGTAATCCGAGAGCAACCAAGAAAGGGGGTAAACTTGAAGTGGATGCTTATTCTCTATTATCATCTCAACTCGCTGCATTGACTCAGGAGATCCACTCATTGAAGACATCTCAGCCCTCTACTCAACCTATGAGTATCAATGCATTGTCATCCATGGCTCCTATGAATAATCCTGTTTGTGAAGTCTGTGGCATCCAAGGCCACTATGGTAACGATTGCCAATACAATGCTCAAAATTCACAACATTTTCAGATGGAGCAAGCAAATGTTTTCCAACAGAGGCAGCAGTACAATCCGTATTCCAACACTTACAATTCTGGTTGGAAAGATCATCCGAACTTCTCATATAGGAACAATAACGCTCAGAATTCAAATGTTCCAAATCAGCAGCAGCAATATCAGCAGTCGTATCAGCCTCCTCCACAGCAGCAGTATAGGCCTCCGCAAGGACCTATGAATCCCCCTGGATTCCAAAGGCCTCCTCAGAATTATGGTCCTCAAGCCAATCAAGCTGCACAGGCTGATAATCAAGGTGATATGATGAAGATATTGTTACAAATGCAAACAAAGATGAACCAGATGGAGATACATAATAAGATGCTGGAAACTCAGATTGCTCAAATGGCTAGTTCTTCGTCTACAAGGCAACAAGGCTCTCTACCATCACAATCAACTCAGCCAAAGGAAAATGTGAATGCCATTACTCTTAGGAGTGGTCGTACATATGATGCTCCCCCAATGCCTACTGACGATGTTCCTATTGAGAAAGAAAAAGAGAATTCTGAGGAAGACAAGGTAGAGAAAGTTGTTGAAGATACAACCGAAGATGAAACTGAAGAAAGCAAGAAAAAGGACAAAGAGAAGACTACAGTCACTACTCCACCATTTGTGCCAAAGCTCCCATTCCCTAGCAGGATGAACAGAACTAAGGTGGACCAGCAGTTTGGTAAGTTCATGACACTTGTCAAGAATCTTGAGGTAACAGTTCCTTTTACTGATTTAATTTCTCAAGTTCCATCATATGCAAAGTTTCTTAAGGATATTCTCACTAAGAAAAGGTCTTTTGGTGAGGTAGAGACAGTAGCTTTTACTGAAGAGTGTAGTGCTGTTTTACAGAATAAGTCTCCACCTAAGCTTAAAGATCCTGGTAGTTTTTCGATCCCGTGTCATTTAGGTGCATTGTTTGTTGATAAAGCTTTATGTGATTTAGGCGCTAGCGTCTCAGTCATGCCTCTCTCGTTTTTTCAAAAATTAAACATTGGAGAATTAAAATGTACACAGATGACTTTGCAGATGGCAGACCGTTCGATAAAATATCCCTTTGGAATTTTAGAGGATGTGCCTGTTAGGGTTGGAAAATTATATATTCCTGTAGACTTTGTAGTTCTAGATATGGAAGAGGACAGCCAGATACCTATTATTTTAGGTAGACCATTTCTCTGTACTGTAGGTGCTGTTATTGATGTTAAAAGTGGGACTCTCACATTGAGTGTTGGTGATGATAAAATTACTTTTACTCTAACCTCTGCTCTTAAATCCCCTTTGTTTGAGAATACTTGCTGCAGGATTGATGTTATAGATGGAATTATCCAAGATGAGACGCCTCAGATTTTATTAAATGATGCATTGGAAGCAGTGCTCATGCTTGAAGCTTCAGAAGGAGAAGGACATGCTGAGGTCGATTCATTGATTCTTGAGTTAGATGGTACAGCTGATCCGAATTGTGAGGTAACCAACACTGTCACTTCTTGTGGTGAACCTCAGGTAAACAAGTTAGAGTTAAAGTCTTTGCCATCCAATCTTAAATATGTGTTTCTTGATGATGAAAAGACTTGTCCTATGATTGTTAGCTCTAGTCTTGATGATAACCAGGTTATTAAGCTTCTTACTGTTTTGCGTGCACATAGAAAAGCTATTGGGTATAGTATTGATGATCTTACAGGGATTAGCCCAGATTTTTGCATGCATAGAATTCACTTAGATGATGACCATAAACCTTGCATACAGGGACAACGTCGCTTGAACCCTAACATGCAAGAGGTTGTTAAAAAAGAAGTTTTGAAATTGTTAGATGCGGGCATCATTTACCCGATTTCTGATTCTAAATGGGTAAGCCCAGTTCAGGTAGTCCCTAAGAAAGGAGGAACAACGGTAATTAAGAATGATAAAGATGAATTAATTCCCACTCGAATTGTCACCGGTTGGCGAATGTGCATTGATTACCGTAAGTTAAACACTGCTACTAGAAAAGACCATTACCCTCTCCCTTTCATTGATCAGATGTTAGAAAGACTTGCTAAGCATAAGTACTTTTGCTATTTAGATGGATATTCAGGGTTCTTTCAGATCCCTATACATCCTGATGACCAAGAAAAGACTACATTTACTTGCCCATATGGTACCTTTGCATATCGTAGAGTGCCTTTTGGTTTGTGCAATGCCCCTGCTACTTTTCAGCATTGCATGACTGCCATATTTTCTGATTTCATAGAATCTATCATGGAAGTATTTATGGATGATTTTAGTGTTTATGGGTCTGATTTTGATGTATGTCTGCATAATCTTTCTAAAGTGCTTAAACGTTGTGAAGAGGTGAATTTGGTTTTGAATTGGGAAAAGTGCCACTTCATGGTCAATGAAGGAGTGGTACTTGGTCATTTGATTTCTGAACGTGGCATCCAGGTTGACAAAGCAAAAATTGAGGTGATTGAGAAACTTCCTCCTCCTGTTAATGTCAAGGGAGTGAGGAGTTTCCTTGGTCATGCGGGTTTTTATCGTCGTTTTATAAAAGATTTTTCAAAAATTACAAAACCCCTCACTCAATTGTTGCTTAAGGATGCCACCTTTGTGTTTACTGATGCTTGTTTGGAGTCTTTTAACAGGATTAAGGAAGCCTTGATAAGTGCACCAATCATTCAATCTCCAGATTGGAATCTTCCATTTGAAATCATGTGTGATGCAAGTGATTATGCTGTTGGAGCAGTTCTCGGTCAAAGGAAAGACAAGGTATTGCACGCCATCTACTATGCAAGTAAAACCTTGGATGAAGCTCAAGTCAATTATGCTACTACTGAGAAGGAACTTCTAGCTGTGGTCTACGCTCTTGACAAATTCCGAGCCTATCTCATTGGCTCCAAAGTCATTGTTCACACTGATCATTCGGCACTTAAGTATCTGTTGGCGAAAAAGGAAGCAAAGCCAAGGCTTATTCATTGGATTCTGTTACTCCAAGAATTTGACTTGGAAATCAAAGACAAGAAGGGTGCTGAGAATGTGGTTGCGGATCATCTCTCACGGTAGCGTTTCAAATCTGATATTGCGTCAAACACTCTTATTGACGATTCTTTTCCAGATGATCACTTGTTTTCGGTTGCTACTCAAACTCCATGGTATGTAGATTTTGCAAATTTCTGTGTTAGTGGATCTCACCCTCCAGAATTGACTTATCAGCAAAGAAAGAGGTTCTATCACGATGTTAAACAATATTTTTGGGATGACCCTTTCTTGTATCGCAAGTGTGCTGATGGAATCTTTCGTAGATGTGTCCCTGAGTTCGAAGTACATGACATTCTCAAGCATTGTCATTCTCTCGCATGTGGAGGCCACCATGGTCCTTCCAAAACTGCTGCTAAGGTACTGCAATCCGGTTTCTTTTGGCCGTCTCTATTTAAGGATGTTCGTGCTTTCTGTTTGGCGTGTGATGCATGTCAAAGGACGGGTAATATTTCTAAACGCCATGAGATGCCTCAAATCGGTATTCTTGAGGTCGAGATATTTGACGTATGGGGTGTTGATTTTATGGGACCCTTCCCAAGTTCTTGTGGGATGCGATACATCTTAGTTGCTGTTGATTATGTGTCCAAGTGGGTTGAAACAGTTGGAACAGTAACCAATGATTCCAAGGTCGTTATGAAGCTTTTCAAGAATATTATCTTCCCACGTTTTGGAGTCCCTAGAACAGTGATAAGCGATGGTGGTTCTCATTTTCGCCATCGACAGTTTGAAACTTTGTTGAAGAAATATGGCGTTACTCACAAGGTCGCTCTTGCATATCACCCTCAAACAAGCGGCCAAGTGGAGGTTTCTAATCGCCAAATCAAAAGCATTTTGGAGAAAATGGTAGCAAAGTCAAGGAAAGATTGGTATTTGAAGCTAGATGATGCTTTGTGGGCTTATCGGACGGCATACAAAACACCTATTGGAACCACTCCTTATCGGTTGATCTATGGTAAAGCATGTCATTTGCCAGTGGAATTGGAACATCGCGCTTTTTGGGCTATCAAAGAACTCAACATGGATTTGAAGGCTGCGGGGCAAGCGAGACTCCTTCAACTTAATGAGTTAGATGAGCTTCGTTTTGATGCTTATGACAACTCTCGGCTTTACAAGGAGAGAACGAAGAAGATGCATGACAAGATGATTCAGAGAAGAGATTTTCAGGTTGGTGACAAGGTATTGTTGTTCAATTCCAGACTTCGACTTTTTCCAGGGAAGCTCAAATCAAGATGGTCTGGACCTTTTACTGTCACCGATGTCAAATTTTATGGGGCTATTGAAGTTATGGGACGAGATGGAACAAAATTTAAGGTCAACGGTCAACGCCTTAAATTATATGTGGATGGTGCATTCGTAGGGAAGATGGAAGTGATTTATCTTGACAACCCCTCCACGGAGATCTGAACCAGCTGAGTCGAGCCAACGACGTTAACCAAAAGCGCTTCTTGGGAGGCAACCCATGGATCATGCTTCTGCAAAGGGGAGTTCTTCTTTCCTTCTGTTTTATATATTGTAGATTTCTTGTTTAGTTAATGAGTCATTGAGGACATTGACTCGCTTAAGTGTGGGGAGGTGTTCTCGGTGTTCTCAACGTATTCTCAACGTAAAAAAAATTGAAAAATTGAAAAATACCAAAAATAATTCTAGCCATGCAATTTGATTAGTTGTTGTATTTGCTTGATACACCCATGCATGCGTAGGAATCTTGTGTTTATTGACGCTTTTGATTGAGAAGTGTTATGTGATGTTCTTGTGCACACACTTACACTAGCAAGTAGAAACTAGTAGACTTATTGAATGTGCTAAGTGATTAGAATGACATGAATATGTGCAAGGTAATTTGGTCTATATGCTTTGAGTACAAGTAGGTGCGTTAGAGAGACTGATATTTGGGATTGATTATGTTTTGTCACACCAAGCGAGTTTTGAGCCTATATGCATATCTTTTGCATGATTTTTCGTTTGCTTGAGTGTCCACTTGTCGTTTGCATTGCTAGCACTTGCTTGAGGTCTTTCTTAAGATGCATGACATTAATTGATGATAACATGATAAAGGCAATTAGGTATAACTTCATATTTCCCATATATCCAAACCATTTATACATGATCCATTAGTTAACCCTTTGAGCCTAATCTCATTCTTTCGGTGACATACCAAGTTACTTGCCATTATCCTTTTTATTCTATTGGCCTTACATTAAATTTGAACCCAATTGTCAAAGGCTAGTATTGTTCGTAAGGGAGTGATAAGGTGTGCATAAAAGGGGGGTTTTATTGATGATCATAACTTTGGGGGAATATTTGGGGTTTGGTTCATAGCTTGTTAGTCGAAGTTTGAAATCATATTTATGGGATCGTTGTTCTTGCTATTTTTTTGCTCTCTTGAAAAAAAAAAGAAAAATAGAGAAAAAAAAAAGGAAAAAGAAAAGAAAAGAGAAGAAAAACAGAAAAAATAAATATGAGAGCATTCTTATCTTTTGTGATCCTACTTTGATTCGACTAGTCAAGTTGTTTATAAATAAAGGTTCAAGTGTGGGGATGAAAGTATGGGAGTTGTTTGAATTTTATTGTCAAGTACTAGCTTTTGACTTAACCTTCTTTGGCTTTCTTGACATACCTTGTCCCTAGCCCCGTTACAACCTTAACAAAGACCTTTTGATTGTCATTGATGATGTATGTTGCGTTAAAGGTTAGATTGATAACAAGGACGAAGCATGTTTATGATATTGTTGGAGTTGAGTGAAACACTTACCAATTGTTTTGAGTGAATATTTTTGTGAGTGAACGGTGAGTTATTGCTTTTGCATAGGATATCCCAGGTTGTGTCTCAAAGATGTGCTCTTGTGTGCTTAGCATGTTTACCAACCTATTCTTACATTTGACATGAATTTCTATGATTTTATGCATCTTCTTTGAGTAGACTATGTGGATACTTGCACTTTAGACACCAAGGCATTGCATTTTCATTTTGATTCTTAAGCTGATGTGGCATGAGAGGACTTGTGTGTGTGTGGTGTTGTGTTGGCATTAATCTTTTGCATGGTTGGATGAATTTTGTGGGTATATTCACTATAAACCCTCACGAGACCTTACTCGTCCACTGGGGCTACCTAGGGGTTTAAAGGGCTTGTTGCATATGCCAAATGCAACCGTGATCACCTACGGAAGTGGTACTAATTAGTTAGTATAATTATTATGTTAGTTTGCACGAGGACGCACAAAGTGCAAAGTGTGGGGATATTTGATAGAGTATATTTTATATATATTTTATAGGATTTTGTTCCCGCATTTACGGTGCTTTTGTGAATAATCGTGTAGATTTAATTGGTTTTTTGAAGTGTTTCAGGTTAATAATTATTGCAGATATGAAGAACAATTTATTTAAAACACTTAGATGTTTTATTTAAATTTGGAGGAAATAATTTTGAAATAAAAAGGGGCCGTGCGAATTAAGTGAAACAGAACGAAAGGAGCAAAAATATATTAAAGGACGTGCTAATTTTGTGATAACCGTGCATATGTTGCTGTTGCTTTTCAATTTAAAAGATGTGGCGCAAGAGGCGAGGCTGGTGCAGAAAAAAGGAAAAAAAACGAACAGGCTTTCCATGTTGGCCATGCGCATGTTCATGCTGGCCGTGCACCAATTTCTGCACATTATGTTCAGCGCGTGGCAATACAAAGTTCAACAAAACAGACCCACACTTGTTCCAAATCTACGCGCGCAGCTCCTGTTTGAAATTCACGCGCGCGGTTTGCCGCTCCTCTCATGCGCGTCTTCTACACAGGCGCTAGTACATGTTTCTTGTTTAAATTACACTTGCAAAGTGGTCCCGAGCTGACAATTTATCCCGATTTAATTCTAATTGTAAAAGAATTAGGCTCTATTTAATTGTAACAATTATTTGGCCTTGTAACACTATATAAACACATCTAGGGATACATTATTGGGGATCTTTTTATCTCTTTTTACATACGTTATTGAATATTTATAAAAGCTAGGTTTTATTTTCTCTCCATCTTTGCAAGCTCAATTTAATTCTTGGATTTAATTGTTCCTCGTTATTCAAAGGTTTAAGGTATTTCTTATCTCCTTTTTATTAATTACATGTTTATTATGGCTTTTTTCATTATTATTATTATTAGTTTTTATTCTACCATGAGTGAGTAATTTTATTCTAGGGTATTAAGGGGAGCCATGTTTGCACCATGATTTGGGTTTAATTTGATTAGTAGATTGATGGGTAGAGAGTAATTCTGATTGATATGTTATAATTCTTAATTTGTGTAATTGCGCAATATCACGAATTAATTGATTGCAATAGGAGTAATAGATCGAAAGATTTTACTACTAGAGGCTTACATACAATTAGCGGAATTGAAGGTGAGTGTGAAAACATCATTAGATATTCTGAGAGTGTTAATGCTTGAAAAAGATTAACCATTGCTTTAATTACTTAATCCCATTAAAAAGCTATACCTTTGTGATTTGTTTGTTGTAAGCATGGTGAACCTGAATTGCCCTAGATCCTTTAATTAATTAATTTAAATCATTGTTAAATTTGCTTTAGTAGTTAATAAAATTCCAAAATAATCGTTTGTGACTAGAAACAATTAATAACAATTGAATTGAAACTGAAACTGTCTCCTTGAGGAATCGACCCGTATTTGCTAGTATCTACTACAATTGAAACCGTGCGCTTGCGGTTAGACGTAATTTAACACATCATCATTGTAAATTGTCTTTTTGATATTTTAATTTATTCATATAATAAAGGGTGAAAAACAAAAATACCCACAATTTAATTCCGGGTGCCCAAAATACCCACCGGCGGAAAAGACCGCCCAAAATAGCCACGGACCACGCATTACATAAATGCGTAAGGGGGGTACGCATCTCATATTTGCGTAGTCACTAACCACGCATTTCCACGTAGCGTAGTCTTTGCAAATTCAAAATTTTCAGACGTGAACAGTAACCTTGAATACGCATGTTGAGAATGCGTAGATTGGAATACGCATGTTCAACATGCGTATTCAAGGTTACTGTTCATCGTCTTCAACCCCCTGCCGGAGACGAATTTTTTGACCAAAATTTGGCCAAACCGTTTTCTCTCTTCAGGCATCGAGCAGTCACGTATTATACACCAAAACGATCGTATTACCCTCCTCTACAAACCTATGTCATTAGATTTTCATTTCTTTTACCGGATTTAAAAGCCCCATTTGAACTCACTTTTTCCGATATGTTTTTTCGATTTCTAATTACACGCCCCTACGGGGCCAAAAAATAACAAATCAACGGATTAAAATGAAGAGGAAGATCTGGGCTTCCTTTTGATGGCCTCAGGAGTTGTGGAGATTGCCGGAATGTGATGGAAGGGAGACATGAACCGGAGAGGCGATTTATCACTGCAGAGAGATGCCGGCTTCGTAATTGGAAAAATGATGCCATATGACGTCATTACGCATTCAGGGAAGGCGTGATAGCAGATGCGCATTATGGAAATGCGTAACACAGGCCGCACATATGTGAAATGCATATGTCGTGGGTAATTTGGGCGGACCTTCGCGCGCACAGGCATTTTGGGTAGGAAAAGTACAAAAGTAGTGTATTTTGGTCATTCTTTCTATAATAATATAATTACAAAATGTAATTATTTTTCCTGAAAAAATACAAAATCGTTTTTTTATAATTACAATAACTTTTGAATTTTATCATAATTCTTATTAATTTATGATAGAAATTTCAACGTAAACTAAAATAATGAAAAAAAATCTTTTATAAATAATATTAGACATTAAATTTAAAAAAAATAATAATATAGTTGCACTAATATAAGTTAAAATACTTATTAGACACTAACAATTTAAAATAATTGAACATATTTTGCGTATCAAGATAAAAAAAGGAAGAAGATATATAATATATAATGAAATAATAAAATAGTACTAGTTTGGGATCTAACTTCAAAAGAAAGAATGCCCAAAATACCCAATTTTCTCATGCCTACTTCCCAAAATACCCGATTTTCAAAACTCCGCCCGGGCTATCCACGGGATACGCCATTCCAATCGGCGTATCCACTGTACTGTACACGCGAGAAAAACACAGAACTCTCCGGGAAACGAGAGCTGCTTTTTGGCCGGCGACTTTGGTTGATATTTTCGCCAACCTCGATCTCTATTTTAGGTCGATCTCCACACTCCAAAGCACCACCACATGATCAAATGGTCCTCTCCTTCATCATCCCTAGATCAGTTTCTCTCCGCGGGCCCCGCACGGGCGTGTATGAACGTCGACGGAAAACGAATCGGAAAATGTAATAAAATTGGGTGTTTTTAATCCGGCAAAACAAATGTAATAAAATTGGTATGGATGTGTAGAGAATCGAATTGCGATTCTATTGATATATAGAACGTAAATGGGAAGTTTGTGGTATGGATGGATGAAGAGAAAGAAAAAACACGCCGGAATCGTCGATGTCGCGAGCTCTGGAGATGACGAAGCTGACGTTAGCATACGCATCTGCAAAATGCGTATCAGATGATACGCATGTTGCAGATGCGTATGCTGACGTCAAAGATGACGTCACCTACGCCATTTCAGAATGCGTATCCCTTGATGTGTTGATTGGGTAGGAATATGCGGTAGAATTTTCAAACACTACATAGGCGTATCCTTTTGATACACTGGCAGGGCAGGCGTGACAGAAGCTACCGCCTCTTACAGAGGCGTATGTGCTGGGCATTTTAAATAGTTCTTTCGCGCGGTGGGTATTTTGGTAAGAAAAACTTAAAAAGTGGGTAAAAAAGGCAATCAGCCCCTTCAAAATACCACTTTCTCTCTCAAAACTCTCTCCAACGCCTCCTAACTCTATTTTCAAATATAAAGATAAACACTGTTCAGTTTCAAATTTGAAGCTAAACTGTTCATATGAAGCAAATAATATGCTGCTAGCCACTTTTTGTATTATATTACATATTATAGTTTGTATAGGTACTGTGTCTTTGTTGTGGTTGTATATGTTTAAATATATTTGTTTATATTTCTTTTTTCCTAAAATTAATGATTTTTAATTTTTAGTAGCATAAATAAAACAAATTGATTTTTATCATAAAATACTTGGCAAGTTTCAATATAAAAATTTATTTCCAATTTTGTTCTTTATCAATTATTAGACCCTAAACCCTAACTTCTCCTGATTTTTGAACGCGTTGGCGTTTAAAAATCAGGCCGCCAGATTTAATTTTTTAATTAAAATTTTTATATTTAAAAATACAATTTTAATTAAATTTAGGGGTTCAACAATTAACTTTTGGGGTTCAACGTTTCCATTTTGGGTTGTAAAAATATTCAGAACGACGAATAAACCGTATACGAAATTAGGGTTTTGAGTTTGTGGTTCTACTAGACCCTAAATCCTAACTTAGGATTCAGTTTTTTAATGAAAACTTTTAAATTTTATCCATATTTCCTTGGTGTTTCAACAGTTAACTTTTGGGAATAAATAGTACCATTTTAGGTTTAAAAATATTCAGAATGATGAATAAATCGTATACGAATTTTTAAATTCTAAATTAGTTGATTTAAGTCAAGTGGAAGCCACGTGATGGATCCCTGTTAGTGTTGGTGTACACGCATGATTTATTTTACAGTAAAGCACCAGTCTCATGTCATGTGTGATCTAATAAGACTACAAGACGGTAAAGCATACAACGTTTTCAAAAACGCTAATTAATAAGTACGGAGTATAACGTTAAAAAATAATGAAGACGTTACTTTATAGGGGTTCGGTCTCCTGCATACGTATGCAGGAGTACTGTTACACAACATACGGTTTTATAACCGTTGGATCGGTGATCCAATGATCATGATTTAAAAAAAATTCTACCGTACCGCAGAAACTTTATGCGGTACCAAGAAATTACCAAAATGCCCCCGTCTATAGTGTGAAAACAGGGGCATTTTGGTAATTTCACCGTACCGCAGAAAGTTTCTACGGTACGGTGAACAGTAGATTTTTGGTGTGAAAACAGGGGGCATTTTCGTAATTAGCCCGTACCGCGGAAAGTTTCTGCGGTACATGGTCGATTTTTTTAAAATCACAGCCGTTGGATGGTTGATCCAACGGTTCTGGAACCTTGTGTTGTGTAAGCCTTACGGTGCAACCGGTTGCACCAGACCGCGTTTTCTTTCTGTTTTTTTGACCGTAACGCAAGACGCAATAGCGTTTTGGTAAACAAAAAGTTTAAATAACGTTTTAAAGTGATATTAAGGGCTAATTAAGAAGAAAAACTACTAGCACTCGCCTCTTCTCCTCTCTCCCTTCTACCCTAGCCTCCATTAAAGTTTTTTGAGGGGGCTTCCATCGGGTTTCACCGGTGGAAAACCCCAATTCAATTCATTTCTCGTTTGTCTTGCTTTCTTTCCTTTCAATAAAGTTCCCAATTTATTTGGGTTTCAGTTATTCCCAATTTATTTGGGCTGTGTTTGCCTCTCCTTGTGAGGTTTGGTTTTTGTTTGGATTGAATTTGGGAGTTTTCCATGGCCGAGGTTATAGATCGGCAAGTTTTTCATGATTTTGATTCAGAGATGAAGGCTACTATGGAATCGCATCTATGGTCGTCGGTCCAGAACAGTTCGATTATTGCAGTAAAAACATGTATATATCAATTATCTTCAAATCGCTTGGTTGCCTTTAAAAAGGATTCAACAGCGATCCCCTTAAGCGTCTGTTCTTGCGATTGTTTTTGTAGATGCCTTATGGTTTTTGATTAATGAATTGATTTCTTTTTGTTCAAAAAAAAAAGTGATATTAAGGGCCATTTTTTCAAATTGTGATATTTAAGACCATAATTTTTATAATTGTGACATAAGGGACCAACACATGTGGAACTGAGACTTTTTATCATTTTAGAGAGGTTATTAGTTTAGAAAATATTAATTTAAAGAGGTTCTCACTAATCCGGAGAGGTGAAAAATTCAAACCACCCGCCCACAGCATCCCCAAATTCTATATTTTATATTTCCCTCCTCCTCGTACTTGACTTTTTACACACCAGCTCCACCAAAAGCTTATCGTCGTCTTGGATTTCCGCTTCTCTCAGGTTACAATCCCCTTTTTCATATCCTTTTCTTTTTTATTCTTGTTTTCCTAATCGCTTTCATTCGTCTAATCTGCTATCTTTAATCCCCTTATTTTACCGAAAATCTCTATGTTCTTGATTTAATTTTATCTTAGTTCAATTATATAGGATTTAGGGTTTTGCTCTCTGTTTCGAATTGGCTTCTTCGCCCCCCCCCCCCGGTTTTTAGATGTAAAATGTGTGTTTTTACTGTGCTACTCTGAGGTATATCGATTAATTTACTTTTTATACTGCAAAATTGTGTCATCTTTTAAGTAATTGTTTAGGGTTTAGTTACCGTTCCGTTTTTGTTGTTTCTGTATTACTAATTATTTCGTACTTGGTGCTCTGCACTTAATTTACTCCATTTATTCATATATCAAAAAGGATTGTGCTTTTAGCTGGATTGCTATGAAAACTACTAAAAAGCGTATGGGAGGAAAGTCTGTTAAAGACCCCCGAAATTGCAAACCTACCCCTCCTTGCATTGGGGTCAATAAGGCGTCTACTAAATTAACCGCGAAAATCAAGAAATCAGCAGGTTTGTCGTTGTACCATTTTATTCAAGTTATAGTGTGTGATGTTTCAATTTGGTATTTAGTACTCTTTATTTATTCGACCTATCATTGTTTACAGTTGCATTGCAGTACTCATTCGGTACACATCTTAACGATTATTAGACAAGAATGTATGTGTGCACTTTTTTCATTATTTACTTTCTTATACCTCACCCTTGGGGATATTATTTTTTCTCTTGTAGATAAAGAAAAAAACGCAGGGGTTTTGCCTTGTAGTCCTGCCCAACCGTTGGGCCAACATCTTGCAAAACATGCTTGTTTTATGCAGGAAACTGCTGAATTACCTAGAAGGGAACTATCTACTCATCATTTACACCCATCAACGAAGATCAAACTACAGCTTTTCCCCATCAACGAAGACACTCGGATTAAATTGGAGAAAGTAAGCTAGAAGGGAAACTGCTGAATTACCTAGAAGGGAACTATTATTTTGCATGTGATAAAAGTTACTCAGTCCTTCTAGGTTATTTGAATTAATAAAATTTTGTTTTTGCTTTTATTGTTACAGGATGGTTACAATCCATTCCTAGAACTCACTTTAAGAGCTCGAAAGAAGATATCGTCTGTCATTACGCACATTGATACTAAATGGGGCAGTTCAAGTATTGCAACAGGGAAGCTTATACTTGTCCCATATAGTACAACAGTGGACAAGGTAGCATCTGAGAAGAGATGGACTTCGGATGACATTTTAGTGACTGCTGGAGATGTATATGCAGCCATGGACTGTCCCGCTGTATTTCGCTTAAGGTCATATGTTTAATACACTTGTGATAAATTTGTTTGAATAGTCATTTTCAACCACTAACCCACCTTATCCTTTTTAGATATGGATGGTTCTCCAGCCTTGAGGAAGCTTGTTTAGGATCTGAAGGTGTTAATGATTGTGCGACTACTTCAAAGGTCACACCTGATTTGATGAAAGAATTAGAGGGGACAAGTGAAGATATTGAAAAGCCGAATCAGGTGGGTGATGCAGCTGATGAGATTGTGACTGATCAGTGTATGGATGTTTTTGCTAATCATTTGGTAACTCCTGATCCTTCTCTTATATATGTTATTTACATATGACAAGGAGTGATGAGATTTTTCAATACAACCCTGACAATCTACCGCACCATTTGGGTGATGATTATCTGCCTATGACATTTATAGTTAGATGTATGAACATGTATACTCCCAGTATCTTTTCAGCTTTTACAAACTTTAACAATTTAGTTATATTCTTTGTTGCCCGAACTCTTATACTTTTTCCTTTTTTGTCTACTTGTGTCAGATAATACATGATATGTGTGTCTGTCTAATTTATGTGTGCTTGTATGTAATCTGAGGTCGATTTTTATGTTGCAAGTTGCAACTGGACATGTCACCCTCTAGCAGTCCAAACCAAATTAGAACCCAAGGCTTATGAGAACTTATTTGTTCAGAGAAAGGCCTCGAGGGGTATTTTTTTTTTATTTTTTCTATTATAATTTGATTTTTTGTTAAGAATGTTCGTACATTATTACATGTGATGGATCAATCTGTTAGATAAATATCATGTTCTATTTCACACTTGCACCAAATCCAACAAGGGTTTTTCTCTTCCAAGAATCCTAATATCTTATAATTGACAATCCGATACTTGGATCCGTACCTGACCCCGACTCTTGCAGCCAAGTTTGGGTAGCATAGGTTTTATTGGTACATAATTATTTGTTTGATGCAAGTTTTTTATATTTGTTCTGTCAAGATACCATAATTTTCTGTCTATGTTCTGTTGTGTAGGATGGTGAGAAGATGGACAATGGTATCGGAGAATCAATTGTAACATGCGATAATAATTTGACTATTGGCACTGGACAACTTTTACCATGGGATGATAGTATTCTTAATCTGAGCATTGGAGGTTTTATCTCTGAATTATCCTTACTGGGCATGACAGATGGTCGCAGTATGAAATCAACTCAAAACCAACAAGGGTTGCACCAAATCCAGCTAAGTTCTGATATTAGCGTTGGTGGGCTGCTTAACGAAGCTTCTTTTCAAGGGAAGCATAATAATAAGTCAGCATTAAAAAGTAGCAAATCAGCTGTACAGGAAGATGTTGGAAAGGGATTGCAATTTCCATGGGATGATAGTCTAACTAATCTGAGTATCGGTGGTCTACTTTCTGAAGCGTCATTGCAGGAAAAGGTTAGTAATTGTGGTCTTAAACTCCTATGGAATTGAATTAGGAATACAGGTGAAAATTTATTTATCTGATTTGTGTCAATTGATTTTATGCTGCTATACAGATCCAGTCACAACCAGCAAAACCATTATTACGCGAATCACAGTCATCTATTTTGGATGCTGAACAGACAAACCATGCATTTTCATACCAAAAATCTTCATTAACAAAAAGTAATCTGTCTTCAAGAGGAAGCGGTATGCCTGGAAGCTGCGGCCATAATGCCAGTTTGAATTCTACAAAAGTTTCTTCTTGTCCAGAGGTCTAAATCTTTTATTTTCTTTTTGGGCAGTTTCTTATCCTATACTTCTTCATAAAGTTTGCTCTATGTTAGACTACTGACAGCTACTCCATCAGTTTCCCAATTTATTTAAAACACATTTATTGGGTTTCTTAACTTCTAAATCAGTCGCAAGCTCACCTTTAAATTTCTTACATAATATCTATTTGCTTAAATATTTGGCTGTTCATTTAAACTTTGAGCATGTCTTGAATCACCTGTCTATAACATGTTTGCATTAGGACAATATTTAAAATCAGAAGTAGCTTTGCGCTTAAAAAGGATTAGGTACTGCATTTGTTCCTGGTCCATGCTAAACAGTATACAAGTTAGTTTAGGATGTAGTTGGTGTTGTGCTGTAAATATGAATCATTTCTTGTTCCCGACTCTCAGTCTCCAACTTTCCATATACGTCAAGTCAGGACAATTGATAAAGATATCTCTTCCCTAGAATGTAGAATTGTTGATCAGGTTTGATAATGAAACATTTTAAGCCTGAAATTAAGTATTGCTCTTTAACTTTCGCACACACACGGGCACGGGGCATGTGCCACACACATAAACTTGTGTCTTGTGTACATTTCTCGAAACATAATATTATAAAACATAAACTTGTCTTCATTTTTTTTTTCCATTTCTGGTGAACTCTTGTTATATATCATATCTTTACGCCCCAACCTTAAATATTGGTTAGATAGGCACGAGGGCTTTCGTTTGTTAGAGATATCAAATTTCAGCTTGCATCCCATTGCCATGATTGGGAGTTTTTTTTTTTTTGGTATTTTATTTATTTGGGGGGGGGGGGGGGTGGTTTTGTTGGGAAGTTGGCATGTTAAACTGACATGACCACTGTCTACTGGTAATAATGATAAGGTAGAGACTAACAGATATATTTTAGGTTAAGGATGAGCGGTTGGCACTGCTGAAATGGCAAACTAACGATGCTCGCCTACTTTAACTGTTGTTTCATGTCATATCTATTGTAAGATGTGCATAACATCTAAGGTTCTCATTGATTGTTCATAGCAGTTACGGAAGCATGTTGAGTTACACCTAGTAAATGAATATTACTGTGACCATGCATGTGTACTTTGCCAAACACTTAATAAATTTTAAATAATCCATCTACTATGAAAAAGGGACCTTAAGATGTGCGGCAGGTAATTAAAAAATCATGATTTTGATGCTTCACATATAATGAATTTGTGATTAACTATTGTTTTTTTTATTTGACTAGTAGTTTAAGAAAAAATTGGTCTCATCCAAGACTCTTCTTGTCAGGAATCGAAGACTGATTATCAGCCTGGTTCAAGATTACACAGTGAAGATAGTTTCACCGGGCTGACAGGCATCAAATGGGTACTGCACAATAGCTTGCTTAGTTTTTTTTTTTTTTCCAAATATTAAGTGAAGTGCTAATGAGATTACTATTATTTATTACTTATTAAGCTCGATGATGATTGCAGAATGACTCCTTGGGACCTTTTGATGTTGGAACATCCATCTTATCACAGCCAGTTTTTGGAGGAGATAGCATTACCTTCAGCAAACTCATTCGATAGAAGTTTTGTTGCCTCGTTTTCTTTTTATTTACTTGTTTATATATAAAAAGAAGTGTTCTAGCCAGTTGGAAATAGGAAAGTTTGTACACCTGGAGACTATGAAGACCTGCAATGCAGAAACTATTGAGAGCAATAATTAGTTGAATAGCACATGCTACTATATTGATTACTTTGTAAAAATCAGAAAGGTTTGGTTGCTACCCGTTTAAAGGAATGTGAGCAAATATACAAGTTGGATCGAGATAAAATTTATAAATAGATGAATATTGTAGCATTGAGATCTCTTAATTCGTGAATAGAGTTTCTTTGTCTGTACCCTCCTATCAGCCTTTACTAGTCTTGATCAAGAAACTATTTTTGTTTTGATAAAATGTGGTTTTCGAAATTAGCATCCGTCTCCTAGAGTACTGGAAACTGGTAAGTTATGTGGACATCGTATTTTACCTTCTTTATAATCCACTTTAGGATCAAAAGAGGCAAGGTTTTACATTTTTTATTACTATAGGGGATCTTTTCTTGCAACTGCATTTGTATTTGCATCTTGAAGATAGGTTAGGTGATAAAAAGACTTAGAGGGTGTTTGGCAAGGGGAGCTCAAAGCAAAAAATAGCTTTAAGTCATTTTTGGGGTGTTTGGCAATGGGGGATTTAAGTTAAAAAACTGCTTTAAGTCATAAGTTTCATTTAGGGACTTTTGAATTATGACTTATGACTTATCGAGTTTTTTTTTTTTTTTTTTTTTCACGATTCTTGTAAAGTTTAAATATTATGAATTTAAAAATTTTTTAAGTCAAATTTCACTTTAAGTCAAAATTATTAAATCCCCATTTAACTTTAAGTAAAATAACCTAAACACATTCATTCAACTTAAAGTAAATAACTTTACTTTCTCATTTAAGTTAAAAACACCTCCATTAAATTAAAAGTAACTTATTTTAAATAATTCCAAACGGTCTCTTAACCTTTTAGAATTAGAATGCTACTTGTAGGTAGCTCTTCATTTTCCATTGATCTTTGTTATTGTACATATCGAATTTGTGAAAATTTCTCCGTATACAGCAAGTGAAAACCTCAATTCCTCTTGTAGCGTTTTAAGCCCTGAACAAAATTTGAACAAAATCGTGATTTGGATCATCATTGAGTAATATCAGAATGTGACAATTACAATATTTGCTTACAGGATTTATATGGCAAGACCACCTTAATCCAATTGCATCTTCTATTATCACAACTCACATCATCACACTAGGCCTAAATCATCGCCTGTTTGATTGGACAGTAAAATCTCGTTAAATTAATATTCGATATCACGATAAATTAATATTTTCATTGTGAATTTTTGGTCTCAACATAATAGCAGAAGTATAAAAATTAACCTCGATTAATTAATAATCTCTATAAATTAATAAAATTCGTCGATCCCAAAGATATTAATTTATAGAGGTTTTTTTTTTTGCCAAAATTTATAGAGGTTTTACTGCATGATAAATTCGATTCCTTATGATACATCAGTGTTACAGATTTCGGAAATCGGAACTATTCGGTTGAGGTACCGATTTACGATTTATCGGATGATTCGATTGAAAAATCGGCGATTTATCGGTGATTTTTATAAAATCGGCCGAATCGGTTCCAAAATTTTGACCGATTTTTGGCCGATTTATCGGCGATTTTTCAAAAATCGGGCGATTTCTATAACAGAGTGATACATACTGGCGTTGAAGAAATCTTGAAATCGAAAACACGAATCGGTAACATTATATCTATACCATCAAAGTAATACAACAATGACAAAATTGTTCATCATATTGGATATCTGTTCCTAGACCTGGCAAATCGGATATTCAGTCCGGTTTCGGATCGAATCAATATTCGAATCGGATCAATATTCGGTTATGATATATTCGGATCAGATTCAGTTCGGGTCGGATCTAATTCGATTGGGGTTTAGTTTCGATTTTGTATAATCTGAATCGATTTCGGTTTGGATCGGATGAATTTCGGTTCGGATCATATTCGGATTAAAATCGGATAAATTTTGGATTAAAATCAGATTAAAATCGATTCGGATATTTTTGGATATTTTTTATTCAGATCGATTCTTGTTTGGGTCTAGGAAATTCGGTTCGGATCAGTTTGAACATTAATAAATAAATTTATTTAAAATCAAGAATATAAAATATATAATAAATATTTATTTATTTATTTATTGAATAATTTAATTTTATTTTTTTATAAGTTTTTCAAAAACAAAAATTATAGTTTATAATTCCCCGTCTAAAGAAACCACATGTAACATGCGTATTTCAATTTTGGTTAAATCACTCACCAATCACCACTAATATCAATTTCCGAAATAAATCAAGTTAGGCTTTGTTTGGAATTGTTGTTAAAAACGGTCGTGTTGTTGAAAAAAGTGCTGATAAAATAAGTGTTGTTGCGAAAGTAAGATAACGGTTTGGTAATATTTTTGGATATGTGCATGTTTTGGGGTATAATTTTAAAAAAATATTGCTTTGGTGAGGTTTGATGTTTTGGGGTATAATTTATGAAAAATAAGTGCAAATTAATAACTCATTCTTTAAATTTTAAATTGTTAGAAGTACTAGTCAAAATACTGGTTGATTGTTGAATTACCAAATCATTTTTTTTTAAATTTTCGAAATAACATTAAAAAAGATGGATATTGACATCCGAATAGTTGGATCATCGAGAAATATATTTTAAAATCGAAACACGAATCAGGGACGAAATCTTATTTAGGAGTACTAGTCAAATATTAGGTGACTGTTAAATTACCAAATCAAATAAATCCATTTTTTTCTGAAATTTTTGGAATAACATTAAAAAATATGGATCTTAACATCTGTACGGTTGACTCGTCGAGAAATATATTTTAAAAAATTGAAACACGAATCAGGGACGACCTTATTTAGGGGTACTACTCAAAACACTAGTTGACCGTTAAATGACCAAATCAAATAAATTTACTTTTTTTGAAATTTTGGTAATAACATTAAAAAGGATGGATCTTGGCATCCGCACGGTTGGATCGTCGAGAAATATATTTTAAAAAATTGAAACAAGAATCAGGGACGTTATTTAGGAGTACTAGTCAAAGTACAAGTTGACTGTTAAATTACCAAATCAAATAAATTTATTTTTTCCTAAAATTTTAGCAATAACATTAAAAAGGATGGATCTTGACATCCGTACGGTTGGATCGTTGAGAAATATTTTTAAAAAAATCGAAACACAAATCAGGGACGGAACTCGGTTTAGGCGTACTTGTCAAATTACTAGTTGACCATTAAATTCAAATTCCTTATGATACAAACCTGCGCTGAAGAAATCTTGAAATCGAAAACACGAATCGGTAACATTATATCTATACCATCAAACTAATACAACAATGACAAAATTGTTCATCATATTGGATATCTGTTCCTACTTCAAGACATAAAACTACTAGTTGCATAAAGAGGAACGCCAGTACATGCGGTTAACCCAATCTTGATGAACTCGTAAACTGCTTGCTGGATAAACACACTTATACTCTGGATATAAATCAAAATAAACCCCGTAAGTGCCTGGAGAAATTTCAGAAACCACAACACCAACCCACCATCCATCTCTGTCAAACGCATCAACCACCTCTCCTAAACTAAACCTCATTGCTGGAACCTTAGGTGGCGCGGGCCGGAGATCATCTTCCTTGACATCCTCCAACAATGGTACTTGAGAAAATTCATCAACAAGAAGATTCTTGTGTTAGAGAAGATGAGAAGCAAATCGAATAACTTGTAGGTATGTAGAGTCGTGGCGTGAATGATCACTGCCCTAAAGTTGAATTTTCCCCGCTACGTACACACGGCCTCTTAGCAATCAACCTCCAGGGATACACGACTTCTATTTCTTCGGGGTAGTACAAAGAAATAGATTGAAATCACTCTTGATCGTTGCCCATAGATGTGTTTATAAAATGTGAGAGATAGATTTTTTGGTTGTGTAGAAATAAGGGTAGAGACCTCTCCTTTTATAGTAGTGAAAACTAGTAACTCCAAGAAAAGTAGAAAGTCATGGGTCACAAAATTTAATGAAGAATGTGAAAAGTGATAAGTCTCAAAACAAAAAGTCTCAAAGTGAAAGGTCTCAAACTTTCTAGAAAGTCTCACATTAAAAAATATATTGTATTTCTTTTGAATTAAATTATTATTGGAATATAATTTATATTAATTCCAACATTCCCCCACATAATTCAAAAGAAAAGTAGTTTAAAAATTTTTTGGGCAATGGATAATCAGTTTCTTTAGCATCAATGTCTTGTGGACTTGAATTGATACCTAGTACAAGCAAATATGTCTCACAACCATGTTAGGTGAAAAAAAAATTCTTAAACCTCTCATGGCATTTAGTGAAAACGTATTTGTGCACTTAAACCTTTCTCAAATCAAGAAGTGATTTCGCAATTTATTTTATAGAAAATGCCCCACGTTAAACCTGGATTTTCATGAATGCTCTAGAGGTCCTAAGCCTAAAGGACTCTCATGGGGGGTTGGGCGTAGCCCCCACATTCACATAGGTAAGTTCATCAAGTTTGTATTGTCCCAAACCACCTCTTACGAGGCTAGGAACTTATTAAGAGCATTTGCTCATCCTAACACATTTGACAATAATAAAAATACTACATCACTTTATTAATAGGAATGGTTGTAGTATTACATAAACATGAGTTCTTTTATGATTTCGTTTGACCCATTGAACTTAGACATTCCTAAGATGGGTATCCATCACAATTCACTCCACAATAGGCTTTAAACCCATTCCTAATGCTGACTCCAACACTAATTTTCTACAAAGGCCTTTGGTGAGAGGATCTGCAATATTCCTCTCAGATTTTACATACTCAAGTGATATCACATTATTTCTGATCAGACTTCTAATTATAGCATGCCTCAAGCAAATATGTCTCTTTTTCCCATTGTAGAATTGATTATTCGCAAATCCCATTGCAGCTTGTGAATCACAATGCATTGAAATTGACGGAGCCGACTTCCCCCACAAAGGAATATCAGCAAGTAAACACCTTAGCCATTCGGCTTCTTGTCCAGCCAACTCTAATGCAATAAATTCAGATTCCTGTGTGGATTTAGCATGACAAGTTTGTTTTGAGGATTTCCAAGATATAGCGGCTCCAGCAAGAGTAAAAACGTAACCACTAGTAGACTAAATCTCATCATTGTCTGACACCCAATTCGCATCACAATATCCTTCCAAAACACATGGAGTTCTTTGATAATTCAAACCCCAATTGATGGTGCCTTTTAAATACTTCAAGAGTCTAATCAAAGTGCCCTAATGATCGCGGTTAGGATTGTGAGTATATCTGCTTAGTTACTAGCAGCATATGCTATATCTGGTCTAGTATGGTTCATCAAGAACATCACACTCCCAATTATCTTGGCATATTCTTCTTGAGAAACACTGGTACCTTTATTCTTTTTCAAATGAATACTAGGATCATACGGAGTTTTCACAGGAGTACAATCAAATTGATTAAATTTCTTTAAAAAAAAATTCAACATAATGAGACTGATTCAAAGATAACCCATATGAATGCCTAGTAATCTTTATGCCAAGAATTACATCCGCCTCTCCTAAATCCTTCATTTCAAAACAGGAACATAGAAAGGCCTTACTTGCGTTTACTACATCTAGCGACATTAGTCACAGGAGAATATGTATCAAAGAAATCGATACCTTTCTTTTGTCGATGTCCACCAACCACGAGCCTCACTTTGTATTTTTCAATTGATCCATCATATTTATATTTCTTTTTAAAAATCCACTTGCTT
The DNA here is from genome assembly GCA_037693485.1 of Kitagawia praeruptora. Lineage (NCBI taxonomy): Eukaryota > Viridiplantae > Streptophyta > Magnoliopsida > Apiales > Apiaceae > Kitagawia > Kitagawia praeruptora. The sequence goes on from CM075350.1 coordinate 77,901,744, forward strand.
CCCAGCGCTTTACAACCTCTAGGAAGATCACATAAAATCCAAGTATTATTGTTCATAATGGACTCTATTTCACTATTAATCGCTTCTACCCAAAAATTAGAATCGATTGATCTCATGGCCTCCTCATATGTTTTAGGATCTTCTTCAAGAATGAAAGCATTTATCTCCTCCTCACCCAAGAATTCTTTTTCCAATAAAAATGTAGTAACAAAATCAGGTCCAAAACTAGTCTCAACTCTAGCTCTTTTACTTCTTCTAAGCTCAGGAGTCTCATCTAATGATGTGATGCTATGATGTGAAGAAGATGCAGGTGCTAAGCATGGTTGCACGTACATGAATTTTCATAAGAAAGATATGTTAAAAAAACTCAACATCTCGTGACTCTTTAAATGGACCAAAACCAGATGCGTCCTTAAGAATGAGTCTATATGCACCACCATTAAAACCAACAAAAATACCATCTACAGTTTTGGGCCCAATCTTACTTCTTTGAAAATCTGGGAGCCCTATTTTTCCTAAACACCCCCACACTTTAAGGTAACTCAAGTTAGGCTTGAAATTTTTCCATAATTCATAAGGAGTTTTATCTGATTTTTTATGAGGCACACGATTAAGTACATGACATGCATAAAGAATAGCTTCACCCCACATGTTAGTTGGCATACCTGAGCTGATAAGCATAGCATTCATCATATCTTTAAGAGTTCTATTTTTCCGTTCAGCTATTCCATTTTGTTCAGGAGTATATGGGGCTGTAATCTCATGAATAATACCATTAACTTCACAAAATTTCTTCAGGGTTGTTGTATCATATTCTCCACCCCTATCTGTTCTTAATCTTTTTATTTTTGCATTTAATTGATTCTCAACTTCAGCCTTATAAATAAGAAATTTTTCTTCGGCCTCGTCTTTCGTACTCAACAAATAGAGTTTGGTGTATCGAGAAAAATCATCTACAAAAGTAATGTAATACCGCTTGCCTCCTCTACTCACACAATTTTTAAAATCACCAAAGTCATTGTGAATTAATTCAATCAAGACTGATGACCTATTCCCGATTTTATTAAAGGCTTTCTTAGGGTGTTTGGCTTCTATACACACTTCACATTTATCAAAAGATGTATTGCTGAATTCAGGTATTAGACTAAGTTGTTTGAGCCTTTTGACAGAAGCAACATTCACATGACCTAGTCTAGCGTGCCATAATGAAACAGATTCAGCAATATAGACAGAAGCGGGAGAGTTTTTTATTATCAGTCACAATATCAAGTACAAACAAGCCTCCATTACAAAAACCTTTGCCAACAAAATCACCATTTTTAGTGAGAACAAGCTTATCAGACTCAAAAGTTAATTTGATACCAGCTTTGTTCAATAAAGCTCCAAAAATTAGGTTTCTACGTATATCAGGAACATGTAAAACATTATGCAAAGCAATAGTTTTTCCAGAAGTAAGTTTAAGAGAAACCCTTCCTTTTCCAAGTATACTTACAAGTGCTAGAGTTGCCCATGAAGACACATTCTCCATCAGATGCTTTGTTATAGTCCTCGAATATCTCCTTATTCGAACATATATGACGAGTTGCACCGGTATCCACCACCCATTCAGAAATATTGCTCACTAGATTTACTTCAGATACAACAGCAGCTTTGATTTCTTCAGTGAGATTGGCTTGTGCTTGAGATTTATCTTCCTTCACTTTTGAACCAGGTCCATGTCCTTGCCTACACTCCTTCGCATCATGTCCAAATTTTCCACAAGTGAAGCAATTTCCTTTTAACTGCCTTTTTTCTTTGAAATTCTTATTTTTCATTCTAGTGCCTTGAAGCTGATTAGGACCCTTACCTTTTGGTCCTCTTTTATGACCTGCGTCTTTTGATTCAACAAGATTATCAGTAAAGGAAGAATGATCAAAAGATTTCTCATTTGTTTGAATTCGATTTTGTTCCTCAATCTTGATGTGGGAAACTAACTCCTAGAGAGTAAAATCCTTTTGTTTATGCTTCATAGCATGAACATATGTTTGCCAAGAATGTGGTAATTTTTCAAGGAGACAATTGTCTTGAAACATATCACAAATTTTCATTCCCTCAGCAATAATATCGGCACATAAATATTCATACTCATGCACTTGTTGAAGAACAGGCTTATCATCAGACATACGAAAATTTAGCCAGCGACTACATGTATATTTCTTAGTCCCAAAATCATTAGAGCCATACTTAGATTTTAAAGCATCCCATATTTCTTTAGCCTTTAGAGATTTACTATAGATTAAATATAAAGCAGAAGTCATATTGATAAGTGGGTTTATATCCACTTGGAGCGTTCCATATCGGCTTAAATTGATTGTCTTGGGCTCAAGTTTCTTGTAGTTTTGATGTGTTTTGTGTAGTTGTGCAGGTTTGCAAGAATAATGATTAAAGTGGATGCTTCTATCGTTTTTGGAGGTTAAATTGATTAAAAATCGGATTTATTGGGCTGCACGCGCGAGCTTCACTGTTTGGGTCATATCTTGAGTTCTACAACTCCGTTTTGGACGATCTTACAGCCCACGCGAAGATAACGGAATTCTCTTTCATTCTAAAGTGGTTCAAATGTCCAAATACAACTGGAACGGCCCAGAAATACTGAAGAAAAGTCAGTTACGAATTTTTCTTCAAAACCGAATCAGTTTAGGAAACGTATTATGTGCCGAACTGCAGAAATTCAACTTTGACAAGGAAATTGCTATAATTCCTACTTATAATAAGTATGGTAATTGCTCTGGGCAGCTAGTACTTTCTAGAATCAGTCCTACACATGGAATTTGCAATTCTATTCTCATTCAAGAACGGAAATTGCCAATCTTCTATTCCAACTCTAAAAAGGCAATTGATTGGTGGACAAGAATTCTAGAGCCTATATAAACACATCCTACCATTGTAATTTAGAAAAACGATTACATATCAATTACTTAGGTTTTATTTGTATTTTTTCATATTTGTTTTTATCATGGTTTCACTTGATCCCATGATGACGAGCGGTTCGATTATGAACTAATCGTTGTCATGGGATTCTAACGGATTTATTTATGGAGCTTTAGTATCTTGATTCTTTACAGATCTGTGTGTGATGTATATCTGATATCCTCGTATGGTTGTGCTTTATTAATTTAGATGCGTAACTAAAATCTAATTTGTCAATCTCTTGTGAAGCGAGAGTGGATCTTGAGATTTAGAACTTGCCATGCTAGCATAGGATAGGTTGATGTTTTAACATCATGATTTGTAGCGTAAATAGAGATATTATGTTGCCCTATGTGATCAATGTGGATAACTTGTTCTTCAACCGTTATGTTTTCAAATCTTATAGAAATATAGGGTCTAAGCATAATTGGTGTCTATTCATCTTCTATCTCTTTTGTGGATGTATGTTTAGTTTGGTATACGTATGCTGACAGGTAGCGTGTACTTGTTTCGTGTTATCCGATCAGATATCAAAACCATTGCATATAGTGATTAAAGGCGTCAGATCTAAACAAAGTATTTAATGAAGTTAGGATTCCATGTTTTCTCTTGCAGAAGTAATTTGATTCCAATTCTTGTTAGTTAGTTAATTCTTAGTTTGTTAATTTATTTTTTTAGTTAATTTAGTTTAGTAAACCCAAATCTTGTTATTTGTCTTAGCAGTGATTAAAAACCATACATTGTTGCATAGGTGCATGAACTGAATTGAAACCATAACCAGATCTCTGTGGGAACGAACTCAACTTATATCTGTATTACTTGTGACCACGTACGCTTGCGTGATTTAGTGCAAACAAGTTTTTGGCGCCGCTGCCGGGGATCATCGGTGTTTTATTTTTGGTTTATGTGCTTGTCAATAGTGGTCGTTAGAGTTCACTGACTCGGATTGCTTTTTCTCATCTATTCTTTATAGTTCGTTGGTGTTTCAGGTACTTGTCAGAGAGCGTTGACGTTGAAGATGGATTTTTACTATGGAGTTCAGCAGGTGGCTAGTGTTTGTGAGCTATGTGCGGGCGCACATGAGACGTATCAGTGCTGGAGCAACCAAGGTGGTATTCAACAGCCTCAGCGATGTGAGCAGTTCATGATCCCTCACAATATTGTTACTACGAAGGAGTTGATCCATATGTCACTTATGAGGAACAACCATATTTTCAATATCATCCTCAACAGTACCAGCAAGATGTTCCAGATATGTCATATTTCTTTGGTAGTGAAGAGTTTCAACATCAGCAACCTACTCCTACTTTTCAGTCAGATGAGGTTGATGCTATGGAGGAGATTAGGATGCTTGTAAAGAGTACTGAGGAGTCTATCAAATCTATGGGGACAATAATTGCTCAAGTTTTGAGTGCCTTGGAACAAGAGAAACGACAATTCATACTAGAGGCAATTCCAGAAAATAATGGTGACTTGGAGCAAGGTACTGCATGCTTAATTGAGGAAGACAAATTCCAAGAGGAGGTTATCATTCACAAGCCATGTGAGGAATTTGATCATACTAGTATGGTGGATGATTTGGAAGGGCCATTATTGGAGACAGACACTAGTGAGCTACACAAATTTCAAGAATTGGTATGTGCGTACCAAGAGGACACTGATGAGCTACGCAAATTTCAAGAATTGGTATGTGCGTACCAAGAGGCTGATGAACATGAGATTGATGCAGATCTTCTACTTGTCTCTGAGTCTAAAGATGGAGGTAGCGCATTAGAGCCAATGGAGGAAGTTCTCTTTGAGGAACCAAAGGCTTCAGCAACTTACATTTACCCTCCTCCATTATATTCAAGCGAAGCCGTGAATGTGTGTTGTTCTACAAATCGACAGATTTTGGGTCAACAGATGAAGGCATTGGAATAGGACAGAGTTGTTACACGAATAGGCCAAGCGAGGAGAAGTGGCAGAAAGTGTCCCGCCGTGATGACGATGAAGTTTCACGAAGAGATGACCATGCCAACTATTATCATCCTTAATGGAGACTTGGAAGTAACGTCAAGCTATTGACGTTAAAGGAGCGCTTCGTGGGAGGCAACCCACGCATTAGTGTAGGAAAAAAAAAGTTGTGAAAAAAATATAATGAGTGTTGTGCAAAAAAAAAAAAAAATTGCACAAAAAAAAAAACTGATTTTCGAGCAGGCTGCAACTCTGTCACGCAGGTTGCGCCTGCGTTACTGACTTCCAGGCAGGTTGCGCCTGTGTCACGCAGGTTGCGCCTGCGTGTCTGCCTGTTCCGCGCGCTGCGCACCTGTAACGCAGGTTGCACCTGCGTTACTCACCCCTTCTGCCATAATTTTTTTTGTTTTTCCCGAAAATTTTTGTTTTTCCAACAAAAATTCCACCAAATTCTATCCTAACTCAAATTCTTTCACTCCCTAAATCCTATATCTATCCTAGATCAATTCCATATCATCCTAAATCTCTCCTACACTCTAAATTTTTAAATCTCATCTATCCATCATCTTATATATATACCCACCTATACATAAAAATCCAATTCCTCTTCTATTTATTTAAATTTCTAAAAATTCAATTCTAAAGAGGAATTAATTGCAAGTTCACCTCTTCGATTCGTATTGGGTAAATCTTTTTATCTAATCTTATTTTTATTACGAATTTGTGTTCTTGTAAATTGGGATTTTGTATTATTCTTGGAATTTGGGTTATTTTTGGTGTGATATTGCTTGGTAATTATTGGTTGAGCTTCTTGTGAGCGGGGTTTTGATTCTGATGGCTTCTACGCGTGGGAGAGGTAGTGCTAGTGTTGCAAAAACTTTGTCTTTGACGGCGGAGGTTGAATTTAATCAGTTGTAGTTGAGGCCAATTGCTACAGAAAGGGGGATTTTTTCCGAACAAGCATGTTGAGTTGCGATGGGGAAGGATATGTAAGGCGCCTTGTAGGTATGTTTTCTGCTTTCTCTCGTATTTACTTCCATTCAATGCGGACGTTGAATATTTTAAGTTTGGGGGTGGTTTGAGGGATTAGTAGTTGTTGTTGTATTATTTGTTCATGTAGGATTTCATGTTTTGCATATTAGTAGTAGTAAATTATGCATTTATGTTCGTGTTATCTACGTTTGTTTCATAAAGGACATTATGTTTTTATGTTCGTATATCATGTGAGTTCATAATAGTTTGCATTTGCACCCATGCTTGATAGGAATTTTGTGTTGTTGACGCTTTTGATTGAGAAGTGATATGCTTTGTTCTTGTGCACACACATACACTAGTAAGTTGAAGCTAGTAGACTTATTGAATGTTGTAAGTGATTAGAAGGACATGAATATGTGCAAGATGATTTAGTTTGCATGCTTTGAATACAAGTCGGTGCATTAGAGAGATTTTTTTGCTTGGGATTGAGTATGTTTTTCCACCAAGTGAGTTTTTGAGCCTTATTGCAATTTAATCGGTTGCTTGAGTGTCCACGGATTGTTTGCATTGCTAGCAGTTGTTTGAGGTCTTTCTTGAAACGCATGACATTATGATGAGGATCAGGGAATGAATATGTTAATTGGTAAATATTTTATTTTATTATTCATGAAGGGATTCGAGTTAGAAATTGTGGGAGAGTTGGGTCAAGAAGTTTACTTGGACAAGAAGGAATAAAGGAGAGACGAATGAAGCTTGGACAAGAAGCTGATTATTATCTATAAGTATTAAGTAGATTTTGGTTTGCAAGTTTTTACCTTTCACTTGAAAGGGTTTTTCTTGTTTTAAGCACTTAGGATTTTATTTTCCTGTTTGGATTCGGTTTTATGTATTTTCTATTTGGATTTGGTTTTTAATTGTATTTCCTGGATGGATTCAGATATTAGCTAATCTTCAAGCTGGTATTGGATTTCTCTTGGATTCCTATTGGGTTTAGGTTATTGTCTAAGCCTATATATACCCCTCTCATGTAATGTTTTAAGACAGATAATGGATGATATAAACTTTTGTTTTGAGATAAACTAAGATTAGTTTTTCTTTCCTCTAAACTTCATTACTGGATTGTTTTGAAGGTTAGATTCAAATTACTTAGTTTCTGGATTGATTTAAGTTATTTGAGATTCAAAGTTCACGTTTCTAGATTGATCGTGTTCTTTTGAAATATCCTTTTCTGCTTGTTTTCTTTATTCGTGGAGCAATCCACATCAACATGATCATGGCGGAATACATTAATTTTCTGGGGGCGGATGACTTATTGAAAACAACTACTTCATCAAAGTATCTTGTTCTTTTGAGGTTGCTTCCAAAGATCTTGGTCATCATACTAAAATTTGATCTTTTTGAGTTTTACAAGCAATTATCTCATTGTGTGCTTATTCTTAAATACTTTAAAACTCGAGGACGAGTTTTCTTCAAAGGAGAGGAGAATGATGAGGATCATGGAATGAATATGTTAATTGGTAAATATTTTATATTATTTTTCATGAAGGGATTTGAGTTAGAATTTGTGGGAGAGTTGGGTCAAGAAGCTTACTTGGACAAGAAGGAATAAAGGAGTGACGAATGAAGTTTGGACAAGAAGCTGATTATTATCTATAAGTATTAAGTAGATTTTGGCTTGCAAGTTTTTACCTTTCACTTGAAAGGGTTTTTCTTGTTTTAAGCACTTAGGATTTTATTTTCCTATTTGGATTCTGTTTTATCTGTTTTCTATTTGGATTGGGTTTTTAAATGTGTTTCCTGGAAGGATTCAGATATTAGCTAATCTTCAAGCTGGTATTGGATTTCTCATGGATTCCTGTTGGGTATAGGTTATTGTCTAAGCCTATAAATACCCATCTCATGTAATGTTTTAAGACAGATAATATGATGAATTTGTTTTGAGATAAACTATGATTAGTTTTTCTTTCCTCTAAACTTCAATTACTGGATTGTTTTGAAGGTTGGATTCAAATTACTTAGTTTCTGGATTGATCTAAGTTATTTGAGATTCAAAGTTCACGTTTCTGGATTGATCGTGTTCTTTTGAAATATCTTTTTCTTCTTGTTTGCTTTATTCGTGGAGCAATCCACATCAATTAATGATGAGGATCAGGGAATGAATATGTTAATTGGTAAATATTTTATATTATTATTCATGAAGGGATTCGAGTTATAATTTGTGGGAGAGTTGGGTCAAGAAGTTTACTTAGACAAGAAGGAATAAAGGAGAGACAAATGAAGCTTGGACAAGAAGCTGATTATTATCTATAAGTATTATGTAGATTTTGGCTTGCAAGTTTTTAACTTTCACTTGAAAGGGTTTTTCTTGTTTTAAGCACTTAGGATTTTATTTTCCTGTTTGGATTCGGTTTTATGTATTTTCTATTTGGATTTGGTTTTTAATTGTGTTTCCTGGATGGATTCAGATATTAGCTAATCTTCAAGCTGGCATTGGATTTCTCTTGGATTCCTATTGGGTTTAGGTTATTGTCTAAGCCTATATATACCCCTCTCATGTAATGTTTTAAGACAGATAATGGATGATATAAACTTTTGTTTTGAGATAAACTATGATTAGTTTTTCTTTCCTCTAAACTTCAATTACTGGATTGTTTTGAAGGTTAGATTCAAATTACTTAGTTTCTGGATTGATCTAAGTTATTTGAGATTCAAAGTTCACATTTCTAGATTGATCGTGTTCTTTTGAAATATCCTTTTCTGCTTGTTTTCTTTATTCGTGGAGCAATCCACATCAATTTGGTATCAGAGCCAGGTTTCTTCATCAATTTCTTAATTGTTGGGAGATCTAGGGTTTTACAAAAAAAAGTTACTGTTCATCTGGCACTATTCACGCGCACTGTTCATCGGATACTGTTCACGAGTACTGTTAAATGGCACTGTTCATCGGCACTGTTCACGGGTACTATTCATCCAGAATTTTTTTTCCTTTTTTTCAAATCTCGATCATGGCAACAGATGAATTGGTTAAACGCTTGCTTCAAAAATTGGATGCGATGGATATACGAACGGAAAAGCTAGCTAATTCAATGGAGTCTAGATTTGATGCGTTGGGTAAAATTCTTACGGTGAAAGATAGAGATGAAATCTATGATCCCAGAATAGAGCTTAATTATTTTACCGGTTTGGGTAGCATTGAAGATTTTGTTGAATGGGTAAGACAAGTCGACAAGATTTCAGATTATACGGGTTGGAGTGAGACAAAAGTATTCAAGATTGTAGCGATTAAACTTACGAAAAAAGCAGGCTTATGGTTTGACAATCTTAATACAAGCAGAGCTAGATCTGGAAAGGAGAAGATCATGACTTGGACGACTTTAAAGAAGAAACTTCGTGCAAAATATATTCCTTGTGATTATGAACTAGAAAATTTCTTGAAGCTCACATCTTTGTCTCAAGGTAACATGAGTGTTTCTGAGTATACATCTGAATTTGATAGATTATGCTTTATTTGTGACTTGGAGGAGAACGAAACAAAGAAGATTGCAAGATTTATTCTTGGATTGAACTTTACTATATATAAAAAGGTTAAATCAAGTCCATATATCTCATTCAGTGATGTGTGCAATCTAGCTTTGGAATTTGAATTTCATCAAGAAGAGGAGCAAGAGGTGAAACTGAAGTCTTCTTTACAAAGGTTTGATGTTTCGAAAGACAGTCAAGAAGACGTCGTTGTCATGGAGAATGATGTTGATTTGGTTGTTGATTCTGCGATGTTACCTATGGAGTCTACACCAACTTTTGATGCAAATGAGGAACACGTTTCAATGGAAGTTATAACGGAGAAGCATGGAGAAAGTAAGTCATATCATGAGAAAGTCTTGATTGTTAAAGATGATCAGATGGATACATCTCTTGAACTTGTTTGTAGCGACATTGACGAAGAGAAAAAGGTAGTCAATGAGACGTTTCAAATGGAAAAGGTTGTGAACAAGGAGAACAACATGATCATGGTGGAATACATTGATTTTCTGGGAGCGGATGACTTATTGAAAGCAATTACTTCATCAAAGTATCTTGTTCTTTTGAGGTTGCTTCCAAAGATCTTGGTCATGAGGCTAAAATTTGATATTTTTGAGTTCTACAAGCAATTATCTCATTGTGTGCTTATTCTTAAATACTTTAGAACTCGAGGATGAGTTTTCTTCAAAGGAGAGGAGAATGATGAGGATCAGGGAATGAATATGTTAATTGGTAAATATTTTATATTATTATTCATGAAGGGATTCGAGTTAGAATTTGTGGGAGAGTTGGGTCAAGAAGTTTACTTGGACAAGAAGGAATAAAGGAGAGACGAATGAAGCTTGGACAAGAAGCTGATTATTATCTATAAGTATTAAGTAGATTTTGGCTTGCAAGTTTTTACCTTTCACTTGAAAGGGTTTTTCTTGTTTTAAGCACTTAGGATTTTATTTTCCTGTTTGGATTCGGTTTTATGTATTTTCTATTTGGATTTGGTTTTTAATTGTGTTTCTTGGATGGATTCAGATATTAGCTAATCTTCAAGCTGGTATTGGATTTCTCTTGGATTCCTATTGGGAGGTTATTGTCTAAGCCTATATATACCCCTCTCATGTAATGTTTTAAGACAGATAATGGATGATATAAACTTTTGTTTTGAGATAAACTATGATTAGTTTTTCTTTCCTCTAAACTTCAATTACTGGATTGTTTTGAAGGTTAGATTCAAATTACTTAGTTTCTGGATTGATCTAAGTTATTTGAGATTCAAAGTTCACGTTTCTAGATTGATCGTGTTCTTTTGAAATATCCTTTTCTGCTTGTTTTATTTATTCGTGGAGCAATCCACATCACATTATTTGACGATTAAAATGATAAAGGCATTTAGGATTAACCGCATATTTTCCCATATTACCACACCATATTTACATGATTAATTAGTTAACCCGTTGAGCTTAATCCTATTTTTTCGGTGACATACCACATTACTTGCCTAGACCTTTTTCTTGTATTGGCCTTACATTAATTTGAACCCACATTGTCAAAGGCTAGTAAGTGCTTAAGGGAGTAATAAAGTGTGCCTGGAGGGGTTTATTGTTGGTCATACTTTTGGGGGAAATATTGAAAATTGGGTTGTTTACTTGATAGTCGGCATGTGTATTAAAATTATGGGATCATTGTTATTGTTTATATTATTGTTTGTGTTATATTTAGCTCTCAAGAAAAAAAAAAGAAAAAAAAAGAAAAGAAAAAAGAAAAGATAAAAAAGATAAAATATTATGAGAGCATGTTTGTGTTTGTTGTGATCCTATTTTAGTCGACTAGTCGAGTGTTTTGTTTGTTTTAGTAAAAATTATGTTGGAGGGAGTAGGGTGTTGTTATGATTTATTATGGTACTTATTAGCTTTTGACACTTGACCTGTGTTGGCCTATTTGACATACCTTGTCCCTAGCCCCGTTACAACCCAATTAAAGACCTTTTGATTATCGTCATTGATGTATGTTGTGTTAAGAGTTATATTGATACCAAATGTCAAGCATGCTTATGATTTTGTTGGAATTGAGTGATACACTTACCCTTGTTCTTGAGTGAATATTCTTTTGTGAGTGGATTGTGAGTGTTTGCTTGTTTTTGCATATGAGATCCCGAGTTTTGTCTCAAAGATGTACTCTTGTAGGCTTAACATGTTTACTAACTTATTCTTACACTTGACATGGACTTGTGAGAACTTATGCATGTTTATTGAGTAGACTATGTGAATACTTGCACTTTCGACACCAAGACATTGCGTATTTACTTTGATTCTTAAGTTGATATGGCATGAGAGGATTTGAAGGTATGGTAGGATATTAGTACTAGATTAATTGCATTTTCATTTAGTTGCATTCATGCATTGCATTGCATTCAGTTACATGGATTTTGTGGGTACATTCACTATAGGCCCTCACGAGACCTTACTCGTCCACTAGGGCTGCCTAGGGGTTTAAAGGGCTTGTTGCATATGCCAAATGCAACCGTGATCACCTATGGAAGTGGTACTAGTTAGTTAGTTAGTTGGTTGTAATTGTTAATGCTTGAGGACAAGCATCAGTTTAAGTTTGGGGGTGTGATAACTGGATTTACATCCACTTGGAGCGTTCCATATCGGCTTAAATTGATTGTCTTGGGCTCAAGTTTCTTGTAGTTTTGATGTGTTTTGTGTAGTTGTGCAGGTTTGCAAGAATAATGATTAAAGTGGATGCTTCTATCGTTTTTGGAGGTTAAATTGATTAAAATTCGGATTTATTGGGCTGCACGCGCGAGCTTCACTGTTTGGGCCATATCTTGAGTTCTACAACTCCGTTTTGGACGATCTTACAGCCCACGCGAAGATAACGGAATTCTCTTTTATTCTAAAGTGGTTCAGATGTCCAAATACAACTGGAACGGCCCAGAAATACTGAAGAAAAGTCAGCTACGAATTTTCCTTCAAAACCGAATCAGTTTAGGAAACGTATTATGTGCCGAACTGCAGAAATTCAACTTTGACAAGGAAATTGCTATAATTCCTACTTCTAATAAGTATGGTAATTGCTCTGGGCAGCTGGTACTTTCTAAAATCAGTCCTACACATGGAATTTGCAATTCTATTCTCATTTAAGAACGGAAATTGCCAATCTTCTATTCCAACTCTAAAAAGGCAATTGCTTGGTGGACAAGAATTCTAAAGCCTATATAAACACATCCTACCATTGTAATTTAGAAAAACGATTACATATAAATTACTTAGGTTTTATTTGTATTTTTCATACTTTGTTTTTATCATGGTTTCACTTGATCCCATGATGACGAGCGGTTCGATTATGAACTAATCGTTGTCATGGGATTCTAACGGATTTATTTATGGAGCTTTAGTATCTTGATGCTTTACAGATCTGTGTGTGATGTATATCTGATATCCTCGTATGGTTGTGCTTTATGAATTTATATGCGTAGCTAACATCTAATTTGTTAATCTCTTGTGAAGCGAGAGTTGATCTTGAGATTTAGAACTTGCCATGCTAGCATAGGATAGGTTGATGTTTTAACATCATGATTTGTGGCGTAAATAGAGATATTATGCTGCCCTATGTGATCAATGTGGATAACTTGTTCTTCAACCGTTATGTTTTCAAATCTTATAGAGATATATGGTCTAAGCATAATTGGTGTCTATTCATCTTCTATCTCTTTTGTGGATGTATGTTTAGTTTGGTATACGTATGCTGACAGGTAGCGTGTACTTGTTTTGTGTTATCCGATCAGATATCAAAACCATTGCATATAGTGATTAAAGGCATCAGATCTAAGCAAAGTATTTAATGAAGTTAAGATTCCATGTTTTCTCTTGCAGAAGTAATTTGATTCCAATTCTTGTTAGTTAGTTAATTCATAGTTTGTTAATTTTTTTTTTGTTAATTTAGTTTAGTAAACCTAAATCTTGTTATTTGTCTTAGCAGTGATTAAAAACCATACATTGTTGCATAGGTGCATGAACTGAATTGAAACCATAACCAGATCTCTGTGGGAACGAACTCGACTTATATCTTGTGACCACGTACGCTTGCGTGATTTAGTGCAAACACATATAATGCAATAACATTCCACGACAAGTCTTATTATCTTTCTCAAAATCTCTATTGGAATTTGCAGGGGCTGAATCAACACTAAGACAATAATCTACCCCAATTTGACCCAAGAAAAACTCCATCTTATCAGACCACATTTTATAGTTTTTCCCATCGAAATGGTCTAATTTAGACATATCAGGAATAAAAGTATTGGAAGCCATGGTGGTAGAAAATATATATAATAACAAGATTCAACTTTTGAATGTTAGAGAAGATGAGAAGCAAACCGAATAACTTGTAGGTATGTGGAGTCGTGGCGTGAATGATCACTGCCCTAAAGTTGAATTTGCCCCGCTACGTACACACGGCCTCTTAGCAATCAACCTCCAGGGATACACGACTTCTATTTCTTCGGTGTAGTACAAAGAAATAGATTGAAATCACTCTTGATCATTGCCCATAGATGTGTTTATAAAATGTGAGAGATGGATTTTTTGGTTGTGTAGAAATAAGGGTAGAGACCTCTCCTTTTATAGTAGTGAAAACTAGTAACTCCAAGAAAAGTAGAAAGTCATGGGTCACAAAATTTAATAAAGAATGTGAAAAGTCTCAAAATAAAAAGTCTCAAAGTGAAAGGTCTCAAACTTTCTAGAAAGTCTCACATTAAAAAATATATTGTATTTCTTTTGAATTAAATTATTATTGGAATATATTTATATTAATTCCAACATCTTGTACATGACTTCATACTCTCTGGTTGCAACTTCTTTGATCACCACTCCTTCGTAATAGGATCCTACGAAACCATCTTGTTTGCTTGACACTTCAACTTTATCACCACTTTGAAACCCCATTATTATTTGAATATTCTACGTAGTAATGTACGCAATGTATGGTGAAATAGTACGAGGTTTAATGGATAATAGTTAACGAGATAGCCAAATGTGGTATATATAGGAATATATATATATATATATATATATATATATATATATATATATATATATAAACACGTTATTGTTAATCCCAGTGATACTAGGAAACGCTAATTCCATTCTAACTTGGATTATATGGGTCCATATAAAAAGTCGGTTTAGCAAGATACAAGGCAAATATATGTTTTTGTTTTCGAACAATAATTTATAAAATACCATTTTCTTAGAAAATTGGGGGGTTTAACTTTTTGAAAAAATATTTCTATTTTTTTTATGTTTGTTTGATTTTCGGCAAAATAAATTGTTTGTTAAAAAAAAAACTTAAAAAAAATGTCAATTAACATTTTTTTAAAATAACCATTTTCACAAAATAATAGAGAATGTTTTCCCTAAAATCATTTTTAGAGAAAATATTTTCCGAAGCAAATAAACGAAATCCAAAGCAAGCAATTTTTTACCAAGAATCTCGTAAAATAAAAAAGTTGTCAACAAAATTATATTACTCCCTCCGTCCCGGTCATTTGTTTACGTTGTTTGGAGAGTGTCTGGCACGCATTTTAAGGTATATTTTAAGGATAGTTCCATAACTTATTTTTAAAATTTTCTTTTTTTTTTTTGTATAAAAATAGGATTGTTCTACTTTTATACATAAAAAGAAAATTGTAAAAATAAATTATGGAACTATACTTTATATGCACCTTAAAATGCGTGCCAAACAGTCTTAAAACAATGTAAAGAATCTAATGGGACAGAGGGAGTAGTAGTAAGGAGGAAAAAACGAGAAGTTAGAAACATTAAGGATCCTAATCCAACACCTATTTGATGTTGGGGACCAGTTAAGTAACAATTGAAAAGAAAAAAATTTATCGGTTCGCTAAAATTTTTCACGAATAGGCTGATTGGTTGTCCGCTATAATTTTTCGCGGATAGGATAGGAAAATTATAGCGGACATGCAATTTTTTTTTAATCCAGGCCGTTGGAAGGATCCAACGGCCTGAAAAGCAATTGTTACGTAACAGGTCCCTGACAATCGATTGTCAGGGACCAGGACCCTTTGATGTAATGGTACATCTCTATCTTCTTTTACAAGATGTCAGTTTGAATCTTATCAAAATCAAAATCAAGAAGGATGTGTGGACGTGTTAATTAGAAAAAAAAACAATAAGAACCCTATAGTTTGCATGTCACTAAGGTTTAAAAACTAAAATCGTAAATCTTGAATCCAATTTAAGCGTAGGATGCAACATATGAGGAGAATTTAACAGGAAGAATATTATGTAAAAGATTCCAAAATGACTCTTTTTTATATATGTTAGAAATGATTGATGAGAATAGTGTTTAGGAGCTACAATGACAAATCAGAGTTTAGCTGGAAGCAGTCATCAGAGTTTAGCTGGAAGCAGTCAGAGTTTGTTAAACTCTGTCTGGAGGAAGCGCGTCTCAAGTCAACAGTGATTGAAGATTAATTGAAGATAAATATGGAAGCAATATCTTTACAGATTGGATAGCTGTCAAGAGATTGAGTTGATTTAGGAGATGTGTAGCAATCGTAATTGATAACAATTGTATAACTTATTTATAGGAGTATCAATTAGTGATTGTATAGCAGCTGTATATCTTATAAATACAGTTAGGTTAACCCTAGAAGGGTATCGTGCATTGAACAATCTTTCTGTGTAACCTAAGCAGCTCTCTGTGATAATTTACATCACTGAGAGAGGAGTTATTAATTCCAAACAGTTTTTAATTGTTCATACTCATATTACTTGTTAAACTCTTATACGAACTTGATTATTATTTATGTATTCGGCCTAACAAGTGGTATCAGAGCAAATCTGTTACTTTATTACAGTTTAAGATCCAAACACAACAAAACTAATGTCTGAGATACCTCCACCAACATCATCAAGTTCTGAGAAGACTCCTACTACTGTGAGTCATTATGAAACGATTAGGGTTCCTATTCTTAGACCATAAGAGTATGCAATCTGGAAGGTCAAGATGACTATGTTTCTGGAGGCTACAGATCCAGAATATCTTGACAGGATTTATGAAGGCCCTCATAAACCCACAAAGCTATCTGCTGCAGCTGCTGGTCAAGAAGCAAAAACAGTTCCAAAGGAAAAGAAGGACATGACTCATGAAGATCTGTCATCAATTGCTAAGGATGCAAAGGTTAGACATTTACTGCATAGTGCTGTAGACAATGTTATATCTAACAAGGTGATTAACTGCACCACTGCAAAAGAGATCTGGGATGCTCTTGAAGTCAGATGTCAAGGAACTGCGGCTATCAAGAAGAATAGGAGAAACATACTCACACAAGAGTATGAGCACTTTGAGGCAAAACCTGAAGAAACCATGACAGAAACATTTGACAGATTCTGCAAACTGCTCAATGATTTGTCATTGGTAAATAAAGAATATGATCTAGAAGATTCTAATCTCAAGTTTCTTCTTGCTCTATCTGAAAAGTGGGATGTGAAAACAACCACTATTAAAGACAACTATGATCTTGCTGAAACAGAGATTGATGAAATCTATGGGCTGCTCAAAACTCATGAATTGGAAATGGAGCAGAGAAACAGGAGATCAAGCAGGAAGGCAAAGTCTGTGGCTCTGAAGGTTGAAGAGAAACCCTTGAAAAAGAAAGCTAAGGGAAAAGCTTTGGTCATTCATTCTGAAAGTGAGTCATCAAACTCTGATGTTGATTCAAACTCTGAATCATCTGACTCAGATGATGATGATGAAGAAATGAGAAAAATGGCTGTTTTGATGGTAAAAACCTTCAAGAAAATGGGTTTCAAGAATTTTAAGAAAGGGAAGAGGTTTTCTAGAGATTCAAATGAAGACAGAAAGAGTTTCAGGAGGTCTGAGAGAAAGGAGACCAAATCTGGAAAGAAGGACAAGTCTGAGATTCAATGCTACAAGTGCAAGGAGATGGGTCACTATGCTCCTGAGTGCAAGAAGGGTAAAACTGGAAAGGTACTCATCACAAAAGGCAACTATGCTCTCATGGCTTCTATTGAGACAGATTCTGACAATTCTGAAAACAAGGTACCTCTAACTACCTATGCCTATAATACTGATAATATTACTAAATTGAGAATTTATCTTAAGGCATTGCATATCAGTTATAGGGATCAGACTTTAGAAAATGAGAGAATAAAATATGAGAATTCTGAACTCAAGGTTAGAAATAAGATTGTTGAAGAGAAACTTGAACATATGCAACAAGTTCAGAAAGAAAGAGATGATGCTGTTTTTCTAGAACAGGAGTTGCTAGGTAAGTATAAGCAACTAGAATCTGAATTGGAGGATGCAAATCACATTATTAAAACCTGGACATACTCTGGAAAAGATTCTCAAGAGGTTTTTCAATCAGACACAGTAGGTCTAGGTTATTCTTAGGATGATGTACTTAGGTTTCAGAATACAGTCAAGATTAGACCACCACTTCTTTCTAAGAAATTTGGAACATTTGTTAATGGAATAAGTGAACCTAGGTTTGAACATGGAATAGAAGCTGTTAAGAAAGAACCAGTACAAGCTAGTGTTAAACAAGTTAATATTGGTTCAATGACAGATAAACAACTCAAGCATAAGCTTAAGGAGTTAAAATCTGTTAAGAAACAGAAAGTGTCTAGGAAGAACAGAAATGGAAAAGTAGGCATCACTCAGGGTAATTATCCAATGCTTGCTACTTTAGCTTCAAGAAAAACATGCTATAACTGTGGTAGTTCTAATCATCTTGCTAGTTTTTGCAAGAAGAATAAAAATATTAACTCTTTACCTCCTAAATCTAAAGTAAAGAAAAATCATGTTAGAACTAGACCACAGACTTTATGCAAACATTGTGGAAGTACTTGGCATTCAATTTATACTTGCAGAGAGTATCATGCTATTTATCATAATTACTATGAACCCAAGCCAAATTTGAAATGGGTTAAAGTAAACTCTGCAAATGTAAACTCTGATAAAGTTAGCTTAAACTCTGATAATGTGAATTTCGCTGCAAAAGCTAACAAAGTTAAGAAAGCCAAAGGATCCAAGCAAGTCTGGATCCTTAAATCTGACCTCCACTGATTGTTTGTAATTGCAGGGCATTAGGGAGAGAACCCTAGTCGTGGATAGTGGATGTTCAGGACACATGACAGGAAATAAAGCCCTGCTATCAGAGTATGTGGAGAAGGCTGGCCCAAAAGTTTCCTATGGAGATGGCAACATAGGATATACTCTGGGATATGGCAATATTAATCTTGGAAGTGTCATCATCATAAATGTAGCTCTGGTCCCAGGACTCAAGCATGAACTGCTATCTGTAAGTCAAATCTGTGACAGAGGATATCATGTAGATTTTCAGCCAGAATACTGTGAAGTTATCAGCAAATCTACAGGGAAAGTTGTTTTAGTTGGACCCAGACGCAATAACATTTATGAAGCAAGTTTGTTTACAAACTCTGATGGAAAAGCTGTGTGCCTATCAACTAGAATGTCTAGTGAAGAGAGTTGGAAGTGGCATAAGAAACTCTCTCATCTCAATCTGAACAACATCAATGAGCTAATAAGAAAGGATCTTGTCAGGGGGCTTCCAAAATCCTTGCTGACTGTTGATGGCCTGTGTGATTCTTGTCAAAAGGCCAAACAGAGGAAGTCATCTTTCAAGAGCAAGTCTGAATCCTCAATTGTTAATCCTTATCACTTACTACATGTTGATCTTTTTGGACCAGTGAATGTCATGTCAATTGGAAGAAAGAAATATGCTCTGGTCATTGTCGATGAACACATCAGATATACTTGGGTGTATTTTCTGGCAAAGAAGGATGAAACTGCCTTGACTCTGATGGAGCATGTAAAGCTGCTGGACAAGGGATCTAACCACAAAGTCAAGATTATCAGAAGTGATAATGGAACTGAATTTAGAAATGCAACAATGGAAGAATTTTGCAAGAATAGAGGAGTGAAGCAAGAGTTTTCTGCACCTGGTACACCACAGCAGAATGGTGTAGTTGAAAGGAAGAACAGAACTTTGATAGAAGCTGCCAGAACCATGCTAGATGAAGCAAAGTTGCCAACTTATTTCTGAGCAGAAGCAGTTCAAACTGCTTGTTTTACTCAAAATGCCACACTGATCAACAAGCATGGAAAAACACCATATGAGATGATGAATGATAAGAAGCCTAACCTGAAATATTTTCATATTTTTGGGTGCAAATGCTTCGTGTTGAAATCTCATCCTGAACAGTTGACCAAGTTTAAGTTAAAGGCAGATGAAGGAATTTTTGTTGGCTATCCACTGTCAACAAAGGCATTCAGAGTTTACAATTTGAGAACAAAAGTGATCATGGAATCTATACATGTGTCATTTGATGACAAGAAAATATCTGGACTTGAAGACATAGATGAATATGATCAACTGCACTTTGAAAATGAAGATTTAATCTCTCCTGAAGTAAACTCTGATCAAACAGATCTGACAGACTCTGTTGAGACAGACTCTGAACCTCTACTGGTAAACATTGGAGAAACTTCTCAGCCACAACAAAGGGAAGAACCAGTTGAGGGGGAGCATGATCGAAACGATGACTCAAACTCTGATAGTGAGTCAAATGAAAAATCTGGATCAAACTCTGATGATTCAAACTTTGATAATTTAAATTCTGACTCTGGGCAGTCAAGTTCAGGGGGAGCCTCAGAGAATGAAGAAAGTCAACAACAACATCAAGAGAGCATGGATCAAGGGGGAGGATCACATGATGACAGAAGCCATTTGCCTTCTGCCAGGAAATGGACAAAATCACATACACCTGATTTGATCATTGGAGATCCAGATGCAAAAGTGAGGACAAGAAGTGCAACTGCAAATGAATGTTTGTTTCATGCATTCTTGTCTAAAAATGAACCAAAGAAGATAGAAGAAGCTCTTCAAGATGCTGACTGGATGACAGCAATGCAGGAAGAGTTGAATGAATTTGAAAGGAATGAAGTTTGGACCCTTGTACCAAGGCCCAAGAACAGATCTATTGTTGGTACTAAATGGGTCTTCAGAAACAAAACTGACAGTAAGGGTGTTATCACAAGGAACAAGGCAAGACTGATAGCAAAAGGTTATTCACAGCAGGAAGGAATAGACCATGATGAAACATTTGCTCCAGTTGCAAGATTGGAGGCAATCAGGATTTTTCTAGCTTATGCCTCTCACAAGAAATTCAAAGTGTTCCAGATGGATGTGAAAAGTGTTTTTCTGAATGGGAAGCTTGAAGAAGAAGAAGTATTTGTTGAACAACCACCAGGTTTTGTGGATCCAAAATATCCAGACCATGTCTACAGGCTGGATAAGGCACTTTATGGACTTAAGCAGGCACCAAGAGCATGGTATGAAACTCTGGCTAAATTTCTTCTAGAAAGTGGGTTCAACAGAGGTACAATTGATAAAACTCTATTTCATTTCAAATCTGGAAGTGACTTGCTTTTAGTTCAGATATATGTTGATGACATTATCTTTGGGTCTACTAATGATAAACTCTGTAAGAACTTTGCCAAGCTCATGCAATCCAGGTATCAATTGAGCATGATGGGAGAGCTTAGTTATTTTCTAGGCTTACAAGTGAAACAAACAGATGATGGGATTTTTATTAATCAAGCAAAATATACCAGAAATCTTTTCAAGAAATTTGGTATGCTTGACTGCTCATCTGCAACAACTCCCATGGCAACAGCAACTAAATTAGACAAAGACACAAGGGTTTCAGTGGATATGACAAACTACAGGGGCATGATAGGATCACTTCTTTACTTGACAGCAAGTAGGCCTGACATCATGTATGCAACTTGTCTTTGTGCAAGGTTTCAGGCAGATCCTAGAGAGCCACATCTGACAGCTGTAAAATGGATTTTCAAGTATCTTAAGGGCACCATATCCTTAGGTCTGTGGTATCCCAGAGAATCAGATTTCAAGCTACTTGGGTATTCTGATGCAGACTTTGCAGGATGCAAGATAGACAGAAAGAGCACAAGTGGTAGTTGTCAATTTCTTGGTGACAGACTGGTTTCTTGGTACAGCAAGAAACAGAAATCAATCTCTACATCAACAGCTGAAGCAGAGTATATTGCAGCTGGTAGCTGTTGTGCACAGATTTTGTGGATGAAGAATCAATTGCTGGATTATGAATTGAGGTACAGTAAGATTCCTATTTACTGTGATAACCAAAGTGCTATTGTTATGATAGGTAATCCAGTACAGCATTCAATGACCAAGCACATAAGCATAAGGTACCATTTTATCAGAGAACATGTGGAAGAAGGACATATTGAGCTTCATTTTGTGTCTACAAAACAACAGCTTGCAGATATCTTTACCAAGCCATTGAGTGAAGCTACATTTACAAGACTGGTCAATGAACTAGGGATGGTCTCTGGTTTTGACTAGGAATGTTGGTTAGATTCAAAATTTTACTTATGAAAAGTGTTGCTCATATTTCTGTGAATTGTTAATTGATATGTGAACTCTGTTAATTAAACTCTGAAATGCAAACTCTGTTAACATATTTTTAAACACTGTTAAACTCTGTCAGCATGTCTGTATGTCTTACACTGTTAATATGTTGGATGAACTCTGTGAATTCTGAATTGATTATTGTCTGGATGGAATCACCAATGAAGACATATGTATGAAGCATGATTCACAGTAATTAAGCATGAATCTTTTTGAGTTATTGTGACCTAATCTTAGATTGTGCAGAAAGTTAACACATCATGATACTTTTTCATATTTATAGCATCTCTTAGTTTATTAATCCTAAACTCTGAGTCTGTCAATGATGTGTGCATTGCCTCTCATTAATAATTTCTGATATTGATGACTTCTAAACTCTGTTAGTGACACTCTGTTCCTAAGACATTCATATGGTACTTGATGATTCCTTGTTTGTACTTGTGAAAATTTATAAAACTTGAGATGTGTCATTGTCTATTTTGGTGAGTAATAAAGCATGCCTACACCTTGTGAGAATTTGAGCCAAATAGTGATTGATACATTTTATATCAATCAAATTTTATTGTAGTGTGATGTTCATCAGTGAGTATGTTGCTCTAGAACTTGTTTTAAACCATTTTGAGACTGCATGATATGTGTGTGCATGAAAATGATAAAGGCACTAGGTTTTCCCACATTTATCCAAACATTGTTCATACATTAAACCTTTAATAAACCTCTTTGAGCCTTATTAACTGTTTCTTTTAAACTCTGATACATCAAGAGCAGTTAGATTCATTTGGACATTGAAGAACAAACAGGTGTGAGTTTCTCTGTAAAAGAAAGTTTATTTTGTGAATATATATACATAAAAAAAATGATAGTGTATATATATTTATTGATCATCTTGTACAAATATGTACTTGCAGTACAACTGAACACTTTGCTCTATTACATTGTTCAGTTAGCAAATTTTTTTTCTTTACCTGTTTGATTCTTACTACATTACAACCCTTGAACAAAGTCCTTTTGATTTGTGCACATATGTATTCAAGTAGTGTAGATTTGGTGGACAACCAAGCATATGGCAGCATCTGCTTTTCCTTATTGAATTTGAGTGTAAACACTGTCCTTAAACATTGGTGTGCTTTGAGAGTTTGTGAGTTTATCAAATCCCTAGCACGTACTCATTAAATGTAACTTTGATATCTATCTCTTGATATTTTTGTCTATAAAGATTGTGTGCTTACATGGATTATCAGGGACATCAAAGGGAATAGGTGTATTCAGATTTCTGTATTTCAGTTACTACAGAGTTTAGCATTCATCATATAGTCAGGGTTTACAATCAGAGTTTGTGCATTCAGTATTTACTGATTTATTGTTATGGATTTTATGAAATATTAGATGCTTTAAAAATTGATTTGGTAAATTCTGCTACACACACACATATATTCACAACTGTGCAATTTTTGAAAGGGTTTCGGTGATAAAGTTGGAGAATTGACAAATGCTGTTGGGTTTGTCTAATACTCTAAGGTAAATTTTCATTCGGATAATTTGAAAATTTTGGGGTAAAGAGAGTTTTTGACAACTGTTATTGAGTATAAATGTGTTAAAGTGTCTTGGAAATAGGAAAGAGAATACAGCGGTGATAATTGCAATTTTACTACGCGTGATTGATTGCTCCACTATATGCATGACACGTGTCCCACTCACACATTAATCAAGGAACTGTTGTGGGTTATTAATGATAAAACGATTTTTTTTCTCATATCTTATCATTTTAACTACACGTTTCATATTCACTTCTCTGCTTACACATCCACTCATATTCACTTTACTAAACCACACAGTTACTTCGTGTTATTCGCTTGAGCATTTTCACAAACACCTTTCCTACATACCAATTTTACTGTCATTTCTTGTTGATTTAATGGCGTCTAAACCTTTTACTGCTCTTGGTCTTCGATTTGTTCCTAACAACTTTGCAGCCCCACTCAATAATGAGCGTGTTCCAGAAGCGTTTCATCTTATGCAGAACTTTTTACGCGACTCAGAGATTGGGCAAGCTCTGATTGAACCCTCTACTCTCTCTGCATCTCAGATTGCCACTTTCTGGCAGAACTCAGAATATATGAATGGAAGAGAGAATGGGACTCCAACCATAATCTTTACTCATGATGAACAAGAGTTTGTGATTACTCCACAAACTATCAGAGAGACCATGGGCTTTAACGCTCAAACTTCATATGTTGTTGTTTCTGAAAATAATCTGAGGGAAATGCTGACAGAGATTGGGTACATGGAATCTCTTGCAAAGCTAGGCAGTGTGAAAAGGCCAAATCTTAGAAAGGAATGGAACTTCTTCTTTGACTGCATCACAAGAACATTCCAGAAGAAGGTCACCAATTGGGATGCCATTCCTATCGACAGTCTGCAAATTGGGTATTCTCTACTCTATGGCAGTAATTTTGATTTTGGTCGTTATGTCTTAATGAATTTAGGTGATAAACTGTCAGAGTCTACTACAGTATACTTTGCTAGATTTTGTCAACTACTATTCACTGCTTGTGTATCTGGGTTAGATATTGATGAAGCTGATGTGATTCAGCCCTTTAAAGTCAATAAGAGAATATTCTCTGATATGACTAATAAGGATGCTGGTAAAGAGAATCTACCTACTTTTGTTCTGCCCCTTGCTCTGCAGAATTCTCTCCACCAACCTCAAGATCCACAACAACAAGAATCACAACAAACAGATCAACATCATCCTAAACCTTTAAACACTGACCATACTCAAACCATACACACTGAACCTATCCAACCACCTGTTACTCCACAGCCACCTGTAACTTCTACTCAAAATCCTATCACTGAAACATTACCTACAACCACTCAAACAACTCAACCTCCAACCACTGCACAACCTTCACACCCTCAAAACCTAACCACTGAATCATCACAACCACAACCACAACCTCAACCTAAACCGAAAGGCAAGAAAAAGCATCCAGCTTATAACACAAGACACAGTTCTGTTTGGGCTAAGAGAACTAAACGAACAAGACAAACAGCAAACAGGGATATATCAGAAGAAGAGGTGACAGATGAGGTGCCTCTAGCTAAAAAAAGAAAACTGATACTTTCTGATTCTGATGAGGAAGTTGTTGAAGCTCCAGAGGTGGTTTCTCAGCAAACACCTACTGTCGAGGTACACATTGCAGAGGATACTATGCCTGCAGAGATACCTGCAGAAGAGGACAACAGAGATGGTTTTGCTCCAATGGATGAGTTTCTTGACTCATTCCTGCCATTCTCTGATCTTATCTCACCTGTCTTTGCTCAATCTGAAGCAACTTGTGCAGCTGATCAACCTACAGTTGTCATTTTTGATGCTGTAGCTTCCCATACAGAGTTGCTTTCTGATGCTCACCAGATTCCTGAAAGAGGTGATGAAGTTGATCAAATAAACAAGGCAAATTCTGAGCTTTTGAACACAGAAGTTGTCATTGCAAACTCTGTTGCTGAGCCTGAGCAACCTGCAGAGAATATTCAAATTGCAAGTGATGTTGAAACTTCAGTTCAAGTTCCTGCTCAAGTTGATGCTGCTGTTCTTGATGCAGAGAATGTTAAAGATGCAAGTGTTGATATTGAAGGTGAAGGAAGTGCAGACTCTGATACTTTTCAGAGTGCACCAGTATAGACTGATAACAAACACACATCTTTTGCTCAACCTTGCCAGTATCATGCAATTGAAGAAGAGCAACTTGCTAAATTTGTTGCTAACTGGTATAAAGAAGATTGTATTTTTCCAAATGGGAGAGCAGCTAATTTTGTTCAGCAAACTGCTAGCCAAATTTCCAATCCAGAGATTCTCTCATGCTTAAAAGCAACTGTGGTACAAGTCAAAACTCTGGATGGAAGGTTTGCTGACACACAAAAGGAAATCACTGCTTTGAAGACTGAGATACAGACTAGAGAAATGACAATGGAAAGAGAGTCTAAAATCAAGTATGCACAGTTTTCTCGAGCTCAAGATACTCTCTTTGCCAGGCTAGGTAAGGTTGAAGAGAATCAGACTGCTTTGTCTGATAAGATTGATTCCATTGCTACCTCCTTGGAGCTAATTACATCTATACTCATTCCTGATGATGTCAAAAAGGGGGAGAGAGTTGCTAAGTCAAAATGCAAATCTGCTCAAACTCTGTTCAGAAAGGATGATGCTGGAGATGGAGGAGTAAGTGACAAGAGTAAAGGTTTAAACTCTGAATCAAGACAAACTCTGAGATCTGGCAAATCTCTTAAGTCACAGTCTGTTGGAATGAACACTGAAACTCAAGGTACTTCAAAGACCAAGAGTTTGGAATTAATCTTTGATCCACAGACTGATGAGGAGTTAGCTGTTAAGCTATTTATGGAAGAAAATGCAGAAGGGGCTATTCTAGAAGATGCTAAAGCTGAAGAAGAGAGTCTGCAAGAAAAGCATCTAAAAGCTTTAAAGTCTGGTAAGTTGAAGAAGAATGTGAAAGTTGTAAAAGCTGCAAAGCCTGTTCTTAAAGGCATTGAAATCAAAGAACAAGTTGGTACTGATCAAAGGATGCAAGTATCCAGAAAACCAACAGATGCAGAAGCTAAACAAAAGCTGAAGAATATTGTTACAACCTCTGTTGCTACACAAGTTGTGCAGAACTCTCTATCTTCTTCATTACAATCTGTGTTTGGAAAGACATCAGTGTTTGAAGCAACCCCAGAGACTGGGGGTCCTATGGATTTTTCTGATGGGAGAGGTTTAACTGGAAAGATTGGAAGAAATAGAGCTGGTCTGGGCTCACGAAGAGATTCAAGGCAGCATTTTGGTCCTAGAGATCCTTCTTCACTGACTATTCCAGGTCATGGTGTCACTCAAGAGAGTTTAGACAGACTGGAATCAATACAGTTGGTTTATCAGAAGAGCTTGGAAAAGGATTTTCTCTTATACTTTATGACTGATGGAACAGTATACAAGATTGGTGAATTTGATCTTGATCTGAAATACTGGGAAGAACTAGAATATTTTTTGTATCTTTTCAAGGTGAGAAATCGAAGAACTGAATCAGTTGCAAATGTACTTAAAAGAAAAATGCTGCAAAATTTGGCAACCATGGGTGTGTCATACAACGGTAGATATGTTCCTAAGTACAGAGACTGGAATGGAAAACTGATAGAAATGAAGAAGGGCACTACAAAGTTGAAGACTGATCTTGGAATCACTGTTCTGGATTTTAATGTGAAGTCTGAAGAAGTGAAATATATCAGATTGGGAAATGACATGAGAAGAAACAAAATCTACGATCTCAGAGCTGCTATCTATCAGACTGATGAGAATGATCCTCAGTTGAGAGAGATCAAGGAAGCTATGGAGATTGAACTTGAAAATGCAGAAAGAAGATTGCTAATAGACTATCTCAGAGCGACACCAGATCTTGAGGTGATTAGAGATTGAAGTCTGTAAGAATTTTTCTTGTTCTGAAGATTTTTGTTAAGTAGAAGCTTAAACTCTGTTTGTATATTAAACACTGTAATTTTGTATTTGTTTTGACATCATCATTTACTGTAAACTTGTACATTTTTGCTAATGAACAAGTTGGGGGAGATTGTTAGAAATGATTGATGAGAACAGTGTTTAGGAGCTACAGTGACAAATCAGAGTTTAGCTGGAAGCAGTCATCAGAGTTTAGCTGGAAGCAGTCAGAGTTTGTTAAACTCTGTCTGGAGGAAGCGCATCTCAAGTCAACAGTGATTGAAGATTAATTGAAGATAAATATGGAAGCAATATCTTTACAGATTGGATAGCTGTCAAGAGATTGAGTTGACTTAGGAGATGTGTAGCAATCGTAATTGATAACAATTGTATAGCTTATTTATAGGAGTATCAATTAGTGATTGTATAGCAGCTGTATATCTTATAAATACAGTTAGGTTAACCCTAGAAGGGTATCGTGCATTGAACAATCTTTCTGTGTAACCTAAGCAGCTCTCTGTGATAATTTACATCACTGAGAGAAGAGTTATTAATTCCAAACAGTTTTTAATTGTTCATACTAATATTACTTGTTAAACTCTCATACGAACATGATTATTATTTGTGTATTCGGCCTAACAATATTTAAATTCCATTTTGTGCAAATGTAAAAAAAGATCACAATCAATGTCTTCCCTATAAGTTTTTGAATTTTTTTTTGGAATCTAGCATTTTCCTACACCTGTCAGGAACTGTTTAAAAAGGACCGAGGAAGTGGAAACATTTAGAAAAGTGATTCCTAATAAAAAAATAAAAATACCCTCGGTGAAAGCGGATAATTCAATCCTATCCGACGTAGGAAATCTGAAACAAGTGATGTGCAATACTAATTAAAAATACCAAAATTTAGTATGTTGAAAAAAAAGAGCCTGAATCATAATTAATAAACAATGTTTCGGCTTGAGCAATATGCCCTACTTTGTGGGTGTTGGTCCTTCACATCATAAATTATAACTTTAATGCTCCAAATATAACAATTGAGAAAAATGGTCACAAATATCATGGTAAAACAAAGCCTAAAGAAACGTTTTTCAAAAAGATGGTTCGTGTAGCCTTAGAGCTCATTTTATTTTATTTTTTCCTTCTTACACGAAAACGCAAGATAATGTTATGTACTAAGTTCAAAAACGCTAGTTCAAGTTTTGTTCAGGGCTTAAAACGCTACTTTAACTTGTATTCAGTCTCTTGTTTGCTTGTTTGCAATGCTGTATTAATGTATTCAATGAACGTAAGATAAAGTTGTGTAATCGAAGTGGAAAATGCTACTTTAAGTTGTGTTCTGCAGCTAGAGCTTATTTTTAATTTTTTTTTCTTCCTTTTTGACACGAAAATGTTAGTTCAAATATTGTTTCCAGCATCAAAACGCGTGTTTAAGTCTTGTTTAGGGAGCAAAACGCTACTTTAACATGTGTTCACAATCTTGTCTGCAATTCTGAATTTATGTTTTCATTGAAAACGCAAGATTAAATATGAAATCGTTACTTTAAGTTGTTTTCGACATCTAGAGCTGATTTTTTTTAAGTTTTTCTTCCTTTTTGACATGAAAATTCTAGTTCAAGTAAAGTTTCCCGCATCGAAACGAAGGTTTAAGTCTTGTTCTGAGAGCAAAAAGCTACTTTAACATGTGTTCAGGGTCTTGTTTGCAATGATGCTTGATTAACGTATTCAGTGAAAATGCAGGATAAAGTTTTGTTATCAAAGCAGAATATGCAAGATAAAGTTTTATTTACAATAAAATGTCACTTCTGGTAACGTTTAGAGGCCTGAATGAAAGATCACTTCCGTCAATAAAACGTTACAATATAACATTATGCACTTGCAATATTACATTTCTAAAACTAGCACGGGTAGTACTGTACTTCTAAAATTTTTATTTTATGTGTACTTCCGTCAACTCCGTCTAACGAAGTTAGTGAATAACCCTAATTTCATACAAAGGTATATATATATATTTAGTGGCGGTGTAAGTTCTTCATCGTGGTGGTTGTGTTCATGTAATTGACTTCTTCACCCATCTTATTAAACCCAACAATTCTCTCTCCTTTCCAAAGGCAGCCAACAACACCTCAATTCTCAATCTCTTTCTACTTCTCTATTTTAGGTTAAAATGTGAAAAGGGGGAATGGAGATTTGGGTTAAGGGGTGAAAACTGAAAAGGGGAGCGGGTTGTGAAAATTTGGGTTAAAGGAGGGAAATCAAAATTTGGATTTAGGGGGAATGAAGAGAGCCTAAAGTAAAATAAAAAATATTCCATTTACAAAGTAAAATAAATTGATGAGGTAGCAATTCCACTAATCTTTTTGTCAAAATCATACATATAATAAATTTAATTGTTTTATTTAATTAATTTGCACATCACCGGAATAAATAAAATTTTCTACTCGTACATTTAAATCGTGTAAAAAATAAATAAAAAATTATTTTGTCCATTCAAAACCAAATTAGTTAGAGTGAAATATTTTTTCTACTTAACAATCAAAATATCAAATAAGATAAATCACTAGTAGACTATTAAATTTTCTAATTTTTTGTGCACATTACTAAAATCAATAGATATTAACATTTGTATGGTTGAATCGTCCAAAAAATTAAAAAAACAATGGAGCTAATCCTAAATTATACTATGTTGATTAGTACTCATAACTAGTGCTTTGTCACAAATTCACTACGCCATAGATGGCCTATCGCAACCTTTTGGCATGGGTGTTACCACTATGGATGTTACCATAGCTATGAAAATTTTTACCTATCGCAACCTTTTGATTGTGGTGTTACCATAGACACAAAAGTATGTTACTTTAGTTATAAAAGGTGTTAACAGTGGGTAACACCATGAGGTGTGTTACCATAGAGTATTCATTAACAAAATTTTTATTTCATTTAAAATTAATGATTTAATAATTATTTGACTTTAAAAATAATTACTTTTAATAAAATCATTGAAATAATCATTTTAAAATGTAATATTTCATCACAAATGACCATTTTAGAAATTAATATTTTAAAACGTAATACTTTTTTTAAAGTTTTTTTATATTAAAAATCTATATTAATATTATATATCACAAATGACCATTTTAAAAATTACTAATAATAGACATTTGTGATATGATAAATCGATAGAAAAGAGTAATAATTTAATTTTGACTACATACATATGTTCTAGAATAATATTGATAATAAGGTGATAAAATTATTAATGATTATATTAAAATATTTATAGTGATATGCTACTATTAACATTCTTTACAAATGAATAAACTTTTATAATTATAATTATTGTATATTATCCATTTTATGAGTTAGCTATAGCCGGGAAATGAAATTTTCACAAAATTTTCAATCGCCCGCCAAAGAGTAAAATGAACAAATGGGTCAAAGCCCTTGAAGTTAATAGATAGTACAGATCTCACCCAAATATATCTCTTGCTCCGTCTCCCCTCTTCAATCGAATCCTCACTTCGACAGAGTCCTTCTGCGGTTCGTCTTCAATTCGATATATTGGGTAAGTTTGTTCATTTTCTTTGTTCGATTTGCTTGGCCTTTTTCTTATTTCAAATTGTTTGAAAAATCGATTCCTTCACTCCTAATTGTTTATTTTCTAGTAATTGTTGTATGACTGTTAATTAGGGTTCTAGCTATTTGGGTTCGAATTTGTGAAATTTGGGATTCGCCTCTCTATCATCTTTGTTTGGGTTCAACTTTGAGGTACAACCCTTTTCTATCTTCGATTTGGGTGGGTTTGTGTTTGTATGCTTCAGTTGGGTTTGTATTTGTGTTTACAACTTCGATATGGTTTGTATTTGTATGCGGCTGAAACTTTTCCCGACTGGAAGAGTAACTCATCTCAAGAACCAAGTGAAGGAAAAGAGGAACAATCTGATCAGAACGTAGAAGAACCTAATCTGGATTGGATATATGATGTTTGTCGCCCACGGAGTGATTGGGAATGTCTCAGGCAAGAGAGGTACGAGGAGATGCTTGATCCTTTCAATGATAATGGAGATATTAAGCAACTACATGAAAGGTACCCTAAGTAAATTCTTATGTCAATTTATTTTTTTTACCACAATTTCCTTGCATTCCCTACTTCAGTTTTTAAAAATAGAATGGAAAGCAAACACCATTTGTATCAAGATGAAGTATAAACAGAACAGGCATCTGTGATATACTTGACTCAACTAATACGGCACTGGGACTAGAATGGTCATTAACATGCTAAAAGTTTGGATGTGAAACAATAAAAATTTATTAAATTGGATCGTATCGTATCACGATACTTGAAATTGAGTAGTTAATGCAAATCACATATGCTGAGATATCACGTACATTGGTCCTTTATACTTAGTTTTTAAAGGAAGCCCCTGGGTTGAAGAAATAGGAAAATCATTTATAAACACGTATAGTTGATTAGCCATTTACTTTACAGCAGAGGTTCATGAGAAACAGAGGTCAGAATTTAGCTTCGGTTTAGCAACGTTGAAATTTAATCAACTGATAGCATCGGGTCTTCCTCATAAAAAGATAGAGATAAAATGAAGGTGGTATTGCTAGGAGAGAGATAACTTTATCAATGGTGTCTTTGCTTGTGATGACAATTGAACAGTGGTGACTACTTCATAACGAATGAAGTTACTAGCTAGTATATATATTACATCTGACCAACATATTCTAGGGAGCATAACTAAGATCTGCATAGCTGCATAGCAAGGAATTCACATAATTTCATCTGAATGAATCTCGGCTTGTAATAGAAACTTCACCTGCTAAAGCTGGACCATAGGATAGTTCAGTCCCAACACTGTGGCAGGGTTGACCCATTATTGCAGTATGGTCCGGGTCTTAAGTATCTCTCGTTACTCGATTTCTTATGATATTTTCTATGAAGTGATCATCTTACTTCCACAAGAGGACAGATTCCCCTTATAAAACCAGTTACTACACTAAATTAATGTTACTCTTTGTTGTAGCAAGAACAGAGTCAAAAATGAATTACATACTTTGTCACACACATGAACTCTGAAGACATAGCCATATCTGTGAAGTACCCTGTAACAAATATATTTGGTGACAACAATCGGAATAATCAGAAATATTCGCAGATTATAACTACGAATTTGTATTGTGAATACTTTCAACAGAGAGGAATTCATTTATAAGTACATTTGAACACATTAAGATTTATATATTAAATTGTCACGAGTGTGAAATTAAGTAGCAAATTTATTTGTTGATTTATGTTTACTAATAAAATGAAATTGGCAACATGATTTATATGTTCCATCATCAAAAGCCGGAACCAAGTATCAACTATCAAGTATGACTGTTGATTTATATATGCAGGAAAATATGTATGCAGGAACCAAGGAACTGGTTCTATTGATAGAATACCAAGAAAAGGAACTTGTTGCCTTTGTTCTGATGCAGAAGTCGATTCTCTCCTTTACAGGTACTTGAAAATTGCCTCTAATAAATTTTTTTCAGCACCACCTCAATTATATCCACACACATTTGTATAACTCTATACATATTATATCTTCATTCAGATGTGGTCACATGCACCTGTTACAAATGCCATATTACGAAGAACATTTAGATTCTGGGCCATTTTAGCCAGCCCTAGGTTGATTCAATTTGGTACTCAGATGCTTACTCTATTACTGTGATACAGGTCTTTCTCAAATGGAAATCCCACAGGTTTATGCCGTGCATCTCAGTTAAGAGTCGCAGATTTTTCATACAACTTCTTTGTTGGAAGTGTGCCCAAGTGCTTGGAGTATCTTTAAAGGTAGTACATGTTTACATGCATCCATTCTTCTGAGATATAATTCTTCTACCTGTTACTCAATCCAGTTCTGTTCGCAGTTCAAGCTTTCAAGGTAACTGCCATCTGGACAGAGATCCGAAACAGCGCGATGCTCCATTATGCGGTATGTTTCCTCTTTATGTGTATAGTATTTCCCTTAACATATGATAGCGCTGTGACATACTATACGCTTAGAAAAGTATGTGCGGGCAGGTGTTCAGTCTTGTAACAGTGCTACACTTTCTGTAAAAATTTACTTTGCTGTTAGTGCATATAATGTATACCCCTCTTTAGTATGTTCCTCCATTACGTAGCTGAAGTTACACAGTTATGGCGTTCATGAAATGCAGTTTCTTGAAAAGATACACCTATGTTCATATTAATGGGTGTGGTTCTAGTGTAATCTGAACTTCGAAGAAAATTATTCGTTAAGAATTTCAAATTAAATTGTCAGAAAATTGTGTCTTGATAGAAAATTATCGCTATCAATCTATATGACTTGGTCATAAATGTAGCACGAGCTTCCGTATTTTAATGCTTCATAAAGCACCTTTAGGGATTTTATTTGATAACAATCTCTTATTGCAGCTAGTTGATTTTGAAAGTTGGAAATCAATAATTTCAAGATCAGAGAAGAATTCTGGTGCTATTAGTGCCGATGGTGATGTTTGTGTACTTCCAAGTTCAATGGAGGGACGCCATCTTGATGTCCAAGGTAACATTTACGCGTTCGGAGTATTGATTTGGGACAATCAGTTGTATTGTTCCTACCTCTTTGCTTTTTTAGTCTTTTCACCTTAAAAAAAGAAGCTATTAATGACATTGAGCAGGTATCCTGAAGCTGATAACCATGGAATAACCCTGTTCTTCCTGTCTTCTATATGCAGAACTAGTGATATTGCAGCAGCAGATTTTGAAAGGCCATGGAAGCTCAAGCAATTATCATAGAGGAGGTAATTTAAGGATACTCTGATAGCCGCTACAGGAGTAGTAGTACCATTTCATCACTCAGTTGTGCACGAGGGTGGGTGAGTAATTTAGTATTAGGTTATGCACATGGCGGAATGGTAGTAGCAGCGAGCAGCTCGATGGATTGCAAAACTTTCAATACCGTCTCTTACCAAAGGACTAGATCACATGAATCCTGATTATGATGCTTGAAGTTGATTTATTTCACGTGGCGGAATGGTAGTAGCTAGCTACACGTTATTAGCTCTAGTACTTGTACGTTTTAAGTTTTGTTCATTAGCTAGTGTTGGTAGATATTTTTGGATGATTTGGTTGGTTTTGTACTAGATGATGTTATTGAAATGATGTTGGATGATGTTATTGAAATGTAATTAATTTGGTTCTTGAATATTTAAATGTCATAATTTTTTTTGTTATTAAAATTAGTTATAAATGATTTTAATTATGTAACACTCAATGTGTTACAATTGGTAAAAGAGGGTGTTACAATAGATTGTGGACCCCACCTAAATGTGGGCCCCACAGTTGCCCATGTGCAAATTTGTATCATCTTTTGTAACACACAAACTATGTTGCTATAGAGTGGTTAAGATGTTACTATAGAGGTTTTTGGTAACCACATTTGCTATGTTACCTTAGGCTATGTTTTGATGTTACCTTAGATATCTGTAGTTACTGCTGAGAACCTAACACAGCTGAAGTGTTACCATAGCCCTATTTTGGCCTATGGTAACTTAAAACAGGGGTCTATGGTAACACAGTTTAGGGGTTGCGATAGGCCATCTATGGCGTATTGATTGTTGTCACGCGTTTTTTTAAACTCGTAACTCTATTTTTATTAAAAAAATGGATGCATTTTGAAACTATATACTTTTGTTCAGTATAGTAGATCACTACTATACTTACTAGTACTTGTTATTAGTGCTTCGTCACGGATTGTTTCTATTTTTTTAAAAAATATTCTCGACGATCCAACCGTACGGATGTCAAGATATATCTAATTTATTGATGTTCCCAAATTTTCAAAAAATAAAATTTTAATTTGATTTGAGATCTTAGTAGGAATTAAACTACTAAATTGACTATTACTCGTTACTAATGCTTTATCACGAATTGTTGTTTCTATTTTTTAAAATATATTTATCAAAGATCCAATCGTACGGATGTCAAGATATATCTAAATTATTCATGTTCCCAAAGTTTCAAAAAATAAAAATTTGATTTGGTTTGAGATCTTAGTAGGAAACTACTAAATTGACTAGTACTCGTTACTAGTGCTTTGTCACAAAACATACTCATTAGCAAAAGATAACGGTTTATTTACAAGATGCTTGTATGAATAAGTTTATGACAACAGCTTAAATTTAAAAAGATGGATTTTAAATTTAAAAAGATGGTAAAAAGGTGTTGGAGACAACGTTTTAATATACAAACCCGTTGTGTAAACATGTATATATTTTTTCTTAATCAAACGACTAATATCTAATCTTATTTCAATCAAGGGCTCTTATTTCGCCACCTCAGCAATCTAGGTGAAAACTTTTTGTTGAGACACACATGTCTATAAAGGATGATAACAAATACCACAAGGCATAAAAAGAAGCAATGAATCGAAGCTGACAAATAAATCAGGAAGTTAACTGAAATGCAAAAAACTAAAACTACATCTTGAGAATGGAACTCTGCAAACAGTTAGAGAGTATCTCTGTAACAAGCCGTGAGATACTGTAATCAAGTATCAGTAATTAAGAGAGAATTGCAATGAACAACTCATGCAAGTAATTCGAGAAGTCAAGATAAGAAAGAGTTCGAGAAGTCAAGTCACTACAATGAACCTATTTGAGAACTCCACAAAAAGGGTTATTCGAGAAGTCCTTGTTCGAGACGTCAGGCTGATGTCTCTATTCGGGAAGTCTGCAACATAGACTATTCGAGAAGTCTACAAAATAGGTTGTTCGAGAAGTCATTAAAAATGGACTATTCGAGAAGTCAACATTCAAGAATTCAAGATCTATCAGTTCGAGAACTCAACCTGGATCCATAGTGATGCTAAAGTTCTCTAATAGAACACATCGAATGAAGAACAGACCCAGAATTATTTTGCATTCCGTGACTTATAGACAGTGATCAATTACACAAAGGATGTTATGGGTATGGAGTCAAATTGTAGATATTTAAAGGCTGGCTCAAACTCTTCCAAGTGAAAGGTGAAATCAATCACTGTTTATCCGACTTCAAGGGCAACAATAAGAGTGGAAGCAACCTCCAACATGATTACATTACCACTAAAGAATTCAAAGGATATCTTGATGAATGCATAAGGATCAGCTGATTTATCTGGGAAGTTCAAGCACAACTCAATAAGCAGAAAAGCCTATTGACTCTCTAAAAGATTGTCGTCTTGCTAAAGCAACTTTTCATGGATAAAGATTCGAATCAGAAAAAATCCTTTGCAAAAAGCATCACGTGGGATTTGGAGCTAAGTCAATTCAAGAACTTAGTAACTTATGAAGAAAGAAACATACACTGACTTGAAGCATGGTGGAATTGTCCAAATCAAGAAAAGAAGATCTTCAAGACATTTCCAGAAATGGTCATCACTTCGAGCATGTGTGTGTGACAAGTTATACCAAAAAAGTATCTTTATATTTTACGTAATTTACTTATCTTCATGTAGTTTAAATAAGCTGTATGAGCAGCATAGTTTGAGTAGAGAAGAAAACAAAGAGCATAACGAATATTGTTTTAGGTTTTCTTGTAAACACTAAGACATTGTAACTCGCAGCTGTGTACTTCTACACAGAGAATTTTCTTCAAATACAATCCTCAGGTAGACCGAACAAACCCACCTGAAATTTTTATATCTTGTGTTGTATATGTCTTAGGTATCTTGTTTACTTTCTGTTCTTATAACAAACTGTTTAAGACCTCACCAATTCGAAAGAATTTAGTCAAGATTGTATTCAACCCCCCCTTCTACAATCTCGTGGTGTATTAGTGAGAAATAAAAATTGTTATTAGACCAAGCTTCTAGCAAACAAGAAGTTTAAAGATCAACACCATGGGAAAGAAGGATACAGGAGTGAGGATTCCAGTTCTTGATAACGACAATTACTTTCATAGGAAAGTAAAGATGCATTTACATCTCTTATCCATCGATGAAGGATATGTAAACTGCATAGAGAAAGGGCCACAAATTCCTATGAAGGCTAACTCTACAGTTGGAGATACAGCTGGAACTGCAGCTGCTGGAAGGTGTTCCCAAACTGCTAGCAAAATTCATAGAGGTAGACATGGAAGAAGTCCACAAGGACAAGAAAACCATGAACATACTGTTCAATGGTATTGATCAAGACATGTTCGATAATTTCATTAACTACACCACTGCCAAGCAAGTGTGGGACACTATACGAATATTCTGTGAAGGGACTGAGCAAGTAAGAGAGAACAAAAAGCAACTTCTCATTGACACTATATGAACACTTTCACTTCATTTCAGGTGAAAATCTAACTGATATATTTTGTAGGTTTCAGAAACTACTAAACGGGTTAAAGTTGTATGGGAGAGTATATGAGACCAGAGATTCCAACCTAAAATTTTTGAGGTCTTTACCCAAGGAATGGAAGTCAGTAACAATCTCATTGAGAAATTCTCAAGACTAAAAAGATTTGACACTAAAGAGACTGTATGGCATATTAAAGACATATGAGCTCGAGTTACAACAAAATGAGGAAGTTGAAGAGTATTTTTAATAAATTGGTGAATTAGGCAGACGTGCTTGGAGTTTTTGTTTATTTCGATATATGTATCGAAGGTGATCTTGGTAATTGAGAATTCAATTTCGGGATACACATTTAATTAATAATGTAGAATTGAAGTTGGAAAGGTTATATGAGACATGAATGTGTTGCAATGCATGAAGTGAAGGTGAAAACGTGTGATACATTTTACTAGTGATATAATTTTAAACTTAATAAAGGGATATTTTTTCAAAAATTTATCAAACATGTTGATTTGATAAGATCAAGAAATATTAAGTTTGTGACATAGTGAATATTATTTTCACAAATAGTGGGAGTGAATAAAGAAATCAGATATTTTAATATGTGAGAAAAGTGGGAGTTACATAGATATTTATCAAATAAGTCGAGTGGGAGATGTTGTAAATTTGACTTAATTTGAGAAATATAAAAGTAAAATAACATACATTAATTTGAATGGGGTTACAAATATATTTATTTATTATAAGAATAATAAATTTCATATATTGAGTTGGGGGTTACGAAAATTAATGATGGGAGTTACAATTGTGGGAGTTACAATTGTAGGAGTTACAAAATTGATTGTGGGAGAAAGAATCATGGGGCAGTTACATGTAAAGGGGTGGAAGATTGGTTGAAGTGGCCTATAAATAGAGAAGCAATTCTAATGGAATAAGCACACAATAATATAAGAGCTTGTTCTCAACACTTGCTGGAACCCTTTACAATCTATAGATTTTTTATCTTTTACTATATGTATTCTATAAAAATACAACAATTATCATATCATTAACACGTTTCCATTGTGCAAACATAGCGAAATTTGTAGAAGGAGCATGAAATTCTCCAGTAACGACAACAAGCTTATTCTTAGCAGATAATGCAATTTGCATAGAGCGTTTCCAGGATACATAACTTTCAGAACCAAGTAATTTCTTAGAAATCAAAATCATTCCTGGTTGATCTTTATTATCACTACAAGAAAAACATGATCATACAACGACTAAAAAAACCGTTGTTCCAAAATTTCATACAACGGTGAATTGACTTTTCACAAAAAATGTTATGTTAGACCCTGAACAGACAACTGTTATCCATCTTTTTGAAAACTGTTGTCTATGTGGTGTCCTCTAATCGAGTCAGACAACAATTCTTAAATTGCACTCTTGTCTTACATCTTTAACACAACACACCAAAACTGTTGTTAATAAACTAACTTATAGTAGCCTGAGACAATGATTTTGGTCTTTACGCTGTGTAATTCAGACAAGTGTTTATTATAACCATTGTTTGATTAAACGCAAACAACGAGTCTTACATACCATTGTGAAAAAGGAAAGCTTACAGACAATGGTTATTCGTAGTGTTAGGTAAATGAGGTTCACACAACGGGTAATGACCGTTGTTTGAATCACCTCCATTATGCAACATAGTAGAAAATGGTTTTTATTGAAAAATTTGAATTGAATTTGGTGGGAAATAATGAAATATTTGGTGGGAAATAAAGAAATAATTTGAATTGAATTTGGTGGAAAATAATGAAATAATTTGAATTGGATTTGGTGAGAAATAATAAAATATTCAGACAATGATTTTCAGATAAAAAATGTTATGTGACAGTGAAGCACAACATTTTTCATAAAAACCGTTGTGTAATGTTTTACACTTTAAATCGTTAAACAACAGTTTATAAATTTAAATCGTTATCTATTATACTTAACAATTTATAAAAAAATATAAATGTTTAAACAACGATTTTGTATATTAAAATGTTGTCTTCAAAACTTTTAAACAAGCCTTTTAAATTTAAACAGTTGTCCTAAACTCATTTATACAAGCCTTTTTACTAATAAACCGTTGTCTGCTTTGACATCACCTGATTGGTGGAAATGTTTGTTGGATTCCGAGGCATAAAACGCAGCGGATAAACGTAAATAAAACAAAAATTTTCTAAACCCAAACCAGGATCCATGTATAATTCTAGACAGATTATGTATAAATGAATCATACCTTTTAGAAACGTTACTTTCACGAACTCAACGGAGATCCTAGCTTGTAATCACCACACACAATCCTTGCGTTAAGATATGTGTCTCTAAGGTAATCCACACGAATGTCCGACCGTCCAACGATCCGAGGAGCCAGGTACTAGCCTTCGAAGAACAGCCTCTCTCTCTCTCTCTAGCCTCTCAAGATAGAGCTGCAAGGGTTTTACTAAAATCGAATTTATGATCCCTTAACCCCAAAGTAATACATCATTATGTATTTATATGAGAGAGATAATGGGCTAAAATAAAAAAAAACGAATTGGGCTTCCTTAAACCCAATTCTATTTTTATTCTGATTTTATTATTGGATTTCCTTAAACCCAATTCTGATCCTACTTTATTAAATTTCGAATTTACTTAGATAATTAATTAGGACCAGTCCAATTAATTAAATAGCCAATTCTCAATTTAATGAGTGGAACAAAGCTCAGATCATTCGTCATTTGCTTAAGGTTGTTAATCGTGCTCCTACTCTGTGGGCCTCTTGGGTTAACAGAACAGTTCTAAAGCACAGGCATTTTTGGATTGTGCCCATTCCAAAAGATTGTTCTTGGATCTGGAAAAAAGTATTAAAGCTTCGTGATCTTGCACTTTACTTTATCACATATTCTATTGGTGATGGTTCTACTATTTCTATCTGGTTTGACCCCTGGTGGAATAAATCATGTCTTGCTAGTTCAGGGACTGCTCCTATTATCTCGCATTGTGGTATGCATAAAAATGTTGTGGTCCATGATATTATTCGTACGGGCTCCTGGTCTTTACCTCAACCTAACCACAGACACCATCATTTGGATCCTGCTTTATCCAACTGGTTACTTTTGTTTGATAATCCAAGATTTGATTTGAGCTCTCGTGATGTTATCTTATGGGATGGTCTAGAGAGCAGAAAGGTCAAAATCTGGCATGTTTGGGAAATCATCAGGCATCGGAGTCTGCAAGTTCAATGGTTTCATGTTGTCTGGCATCAACTTAAAGTTGAAAGGTATGCACATCATCAGTGGTTGCTAAATCATGGGAGGCTTAGCACTCTAGCATGTCTTACTAGGTTCAGTATTGTGTTGGATCAGCAATGCTATCTGTGTGTGGGAGGCCGTGAGACTGACACCCATCTCTTCTTGCACTGTTCTTATAGCAGACATGTCCTCTCTTCGATCCTTTTATTGTTTAACTTGGGAATTCTCGGGAACACATGGCCCGAGTTTCAGCAACACATTTTAGAGATTCAAGACATTGCTAAGAGACGAGTCGTTTTGCTCATGGTGCAGGTCTTCACTTACTTCATCTGGCGAGAAAGAAACGCTCAAAGGCATAATAGAGGAATTTTTGGTCCAAGAAAACTTATTGAGGGTATTATTGTTGACACTAGAGCTAGGCTTGCTTCTTCTTTATGGTTTATGAAAGTAGTTAGTAGAAGGCCTGATTTAATTATCTAATGTTGGGATTTTTTTGCGGTTGCTTTCTATGTTCAATATGTTCCCTCAGATTACATATAGATAGTCCTGTCTATGGCCTGTCATAGAGCATGGATTAATCCCTCTGTATATTCTTTCTTTCTAATATATATTTAATTTAGCAAAAAAAAAAACTATTCGATATCTCAACCAAAATATTCATTCGATAACTCAAATGGGTGATCATACTTATTCGATATTTTCAGGAAATTAGATATTCGACATCTCCAGAGTAATCATGCAAGTAAACGCATAAGAACAAACAAATCCATTGAATAAAATTCATTGGCTACAATCAATTGAACAGATATTTAAAGATCATGAAAGATTTAACATACCAAGCTCACTTACCAACCTCGAAAAGGTTGCTTCATCCAGAGCTTTAGTAAAGATATATGCCAATTGCTTTTCACTTGGAACAAAATGTAGTTCCACAGTACCTTCCATCACATGCTCCCTGATGAAATGGTATCTGATGTCTATGTGTTTGGTCCTTGAATGCTGCACTGGATTCTCAGAAATTGCAATTGCACTAGTGTTGTCACAAAAAATTGGAATCTTTTCAACCTTAATACCATAGTCAAGTAGCTGATTCTTAATCCATAGAATCTGTGCACAACAACTTCCAGCAGCTATATATTCAGCCTCTGCAGTTGAAGTAGAGACATAATTTTGCTTCTTACTGAACCATGAAACCAGTTGTTTCCTAAGAACCGATAGGTGCATGTGGTACTTTCCCTATCAATCTTGCAACCTGCATAATCTGCATCCGAATAGCCAATTAGATCAAAATCAGAGTCTCTAGGGTACCAAATGCCAAGGTTTGGTTCCCTTGAGGTATCTAAAGATCCTCTTAATAGCTAGTAAATGAGATTCCCTAGGATCAGCTTGGAATCTAGC
Organism: Kitagawia praeruptora; assembly: GCA_037693485.1. Classification (NCBI taxonomy): domain Eukaryota; kingdom Viridiplantae; phylum Streptophyta; class Magnoliopsida; order Apiales; family Apiaceae; genus Kitagawia; species Kitagawia praeruptora. The sequence goes on from CM075350.1 coordinate 77,944,141, forward strand.
ACATAAACATGTAGCAAACATAATATCAGGTCAACTGGCTGTTAAATATAAAAGAGATCCAACCATGCCTCTATAGCTTGAAATGTCCACCTTCTTTTCCTTAGTATTCAGTTCAAACTTAGTGGCAGTGGCCATGGGTGTTTTTGCAGAAGAACAATATGCTAAGTCAACTCTCTTTAAGAAATCATAGACATATTTGGTTTGACTTATAAAAATTCCTTCATTTACTTGTTTAACTTGTAAACCAAGAAAATAGGTTAATTCACCCATCATGCTCATTTCATATTTACTTTGCATAAGTTTGGCAAACCTTTTGCAAAACTTCTCATCTGTAGACCTAAATATTATATCATCTACATAAATTTGAACAAGTATCATAGAGCCATTGACATTTCTATAAAAGAGAGTTTTATCAACAGTACCTCTAGTGAAGTGATTCTCTATAAGAAACTGTGAAAGTGTGTCATACCATGCTCTAGGTGCTTGCTTCAGGCCAAAGAGTGCTTTGAGCAAAAAGTACACATATTCTGGAAAATCTGGATCTTCAAAACCTCTAGGTTGACTAACATACACCTCCTCCTCCAGAACACCATTTAGAAATGCACTTTTGACATCCATTTGATTGCTTCTAACCTTGCCACTGGTGCAAAGGTTTCTTCAAAGTCAATCCCTTCTTCTTGACAGTAGCCTTTAGCAACCAATTTAGCTTTGTTCCTTGTGACTATGCCATTCTCATCCATCATGTTCTTGAAAACCCACTTTATGTCAATCAAATATTTATCTTTAGGTTTGGGCACAAGATTCCATACTTTATTTCTCTCAAACTAGTTTAGCTCTTCTTGCATTGCTAAAACCCAGTCTGGATCTAGAAGAGCATCCTCAACCTTCTTAGATTCTTCTTTGGATAGAAAACTGCTGTATAGGCATTTTTCTTGAGTTGCCCTTCTTGTTTGGACTTTTGCATTTGAATCTCCAATGATGAGTTCAAATGGATAATCCCTAGTCCATTTTCTTTGTGGTGGTAAGTTTGATCTAGATGATGATGCTTCATTCTCCCTATGATGGTCATTCTGATTTATTGTTAATTGATGACTGAGATACTCCCCCTGAGTGTGTTGCTTTTGAAGGTAGTGCAGTTCTGCTAGAGTAATCAACAGATGTTTCCCTTTGGTTCTAAACAGTTGTCTCAAAATGATTACCAGTGGATGTTGTATCCTCAACATCAATGGATGGTGTGTTATGCTCTTCAATGGATGTACCAATTTGTGCATGTTGATATCTTCCACCAGTTGACACTGCTTCTTCATCATCATCATTCTCTTCACCACTTGTCTCATTTTCAAATGAGAGTGATTCATAGAAACCTTCATCTATCAACCCTTGAATTTTCTTATCATCAAAGATAACATGTATAGATTCCATAACAATGTTAAGTCTTAGGTTGTAGATTCTGTAGGATTTCCCAGCTGAATATCCAACAAAGGTAGCTTCATCTGCCTTTAATTGTTGGCTTCTTTCCCTTGAATAGTTGGTAGGGTGTAATGCCCTTTGCTTGATTGACCAAGGAAATATTCTGAGTGTAGCATGCAGCGTTATCAGCTTCAGCCCAGAAATATGTTGGCAACCTTGATTCTTCAAGCATGGTCCTTGCAGCTTCAATTAGAGTTATGTTCTTCCTCTCTACTACATCATTTTGTTGAGGAGTTCTAGGTGCAGAAAATTCTTGAATAATGCCTTCCTCTTCACAAAACTCTCTCATCATAGAATTCTTGAACTTAGTTCCAGTGTCACTTCTAATCCTTCTAACTTTGAAAGTTGGATTGTTGCTGACTGTCTTGACATGATTGATAATGATTTCAGTTGCCTCATCTTTAAAGTGCAGAAAGAATGTCCAAGTATATTTTGAGAAATCATCTGTAATCACAAGTTAGTATTTCTTGTTAAAAATAGACAATACATTGACTGGTCCAAACAGATTCATGTGTAGTAGCTGTAAGGGATGTGCAATTGATGACACTGACTTAGATTCGAAAGAGGCCTCGTGTTGCTTCCCTTTCTGGCATGCATCACACAATCCATCCTTGGAAAAATCCAATTTCGGAATATCTCTGACTAAATCCTTCTTAACCAACTCATTCATTGCTTTAAAACTTAAGTATGGCAGTCTCTTGTGCCAAAGCCAACCTTCATCTACACTTGCCTTGCTGAAAAGACATGTAGCAGAATTTGCACTTGTTGAATTGAAGTCAGAAATGTACACGTTTCCTTTCCTGTTTCCTGTCATCACTACCTTGTTGTCATTTTTCTTGAAAATGACACAAGCTTCAAATGTGAACCACACATTTTGATTCTTATCACATAGTTGACTGATACTAAGCAGGTTGTGCTTAAGACCGTCAACCAGTGCTACTTCCTCAATGATGACATTTCCTTGCGAAATCAAGCCATATCCTCTAGTATATCCTTTGTTGTTGTCTCCGAAGGTAATGCTAGGGCTAGCTCTCTCCTTAAACTTAGTGAACAGGATAGAATCTCCAGTCATGTGCCTAGAACATCCACTATCCAGGTACCAAAGATTCTTTCTGTTTCCCTGCACACATCAAAACCAAATCAAGTTGACTTTGGTACCCAAGTTTCCTTGGGTCCTGCCTTGTTAGCCTTCTTCTTATTCTTCAAACCCTTAACATCTAAGGGTTCTGATTGATTTAGATCAACCTTAACTCTTGGTGTAGGTCTTTGAAGAACAGGTTTTGTCACATGCTCATATGCATTAAAGCTAAAAGCAGAGTTAGGCATAGTCTGTGCAAGCATGTTATTCATCATCCATGGCATTTGTGGCATATTGAAAGCATTGTAATATGGATTATGCATGAATGACATGTTAGCATACTGACTAGATGCATGAGCAGTTTGAACAAACATGTTAGGCATGGCAGACATGGAAGACATAGGCATAGTAAACATAGGCATGTTAGACACAGAAGCATTTTAAACAGTTTTACAACTTGCAGATAGATGATTAACACTGCCACATTTAGACACACTTTTCTAGGAGTATATTTATCAGGTGTGTAGTTGTTGTGTTTGTTAATACCTACCTTGCCATTTCTATTCTTTTTTTACCTACAGTCTTTACCTTAGTCTTTTCTATCTTACCCTTCAATTGCTTGCTGGGTAAGTGGCCTATGTTATCCTTTTCAACTGATTTAGTTTCGTTGCATTCTCCAACTACAAAGTTTTTGTTGACAGGTCCGTATTTGGTATTCAATTTAGCCAAAGTTGCTTTGCTGACAGGTTTGGACTTCAATGGGCATTCCTCATCCATTGAGTCATTGTCAGAGGCAACCTCCCCATTAACCTCAAACTTTGCTTCTGCTAATTTGTAGAAAGAATCAACTCCTTGAACATTAAAAATTTCCTCAGTTACTGCCTTTGATCCTTTCCACTTAGCAATTAAACCTTGTTCCTTTTTCAACTATCCTTTTAAACATTCTTCTCTTTTCAAAGCCTCAAGTAATTCACTATTTGCATCCTGGCAATCTCTTTTCATCGTTTCAAACTCAATTAACTGAGTTTCTAACAGAGTATTCCTATCACTCAACTTAACGTTTAGATCTCTAATCTTTTTGTTCTCTTTGTCAAGCGATTTTAATGTGACATGCATGTTATATAATTCAACAGACATTTTATTAACAACATTATCACATTCATCTTTGGAATGCTCAGTCAGGTTTGTAGAGAATACCTGGTTGCTTGCTGAACTAGCCTCTTCATCATTCTCGTTTGCCATGAATGCAAGATTGACAAACTCCTCCTCTGCATCTGATTCTCCTCCAGCAGCCCAATCATTGTCCCTTGACACAAATGCTCTTTCCTTTTGCTTGAGAAGATCAAAATATTTTTTTTTGTAGTCAACAGTTTCAAACTGTTTCTTCTCTTTCTGAGCTTTGGATTTTCTGCATTCATTGGCACAGTGACCAGCAATTCCACAGCTAAAGCATTTAATCTTTGACCTCCAACCACATCCTTGCTCGGTTGGTAGCTCTTCCTGAATTGCTTGGCTCTTGCTGGATTCTTCCTAAATCTTAACTTCGAAAATCTCTTTGACAAGAATGCAAAATATTTGTCTAGATCTTTAGATTCATCCTCACTCAATGTATCAAGTTCTTCAATCATCTTGTTTTTACCTATGCTAGTTTTAGCTTCACCTTCACAAGTTCTTGAACTTGGTGTGGCTTTCACATTCTTCATCTTCTCTTCATCTTGGCTAGTTGGAATGTTGGCCACCAAAGCTACACTTCCACCTTTCTTTGGCTCTTATCTTCTTTATAGCCTCTCACTAGTCTCAAGCAAAGTTGCTTCACAATCCACTCACAAGGATAACAACATATGTCAAGTCAAGTCAATTGATCACATAACATAAAATATATTGAACTTTCGACCACTTGCGCATATATTACATTTAGTGATTTCATTCCCGCATTAATTATATCCCCTCTAACAATAGGGTTCGCACTCGACTGCAACTCTGCATCCTAAAATAATTAAACATCATACACACTTCTTAATTCAAACTCAATGTTCCCGAATTTAACATCACAAACCAGATTCTTGGAACATGCAAAATTTCCCGAATATCTTTCATCACAAATGAGATCCCACAATTTAACATTTCCTTCTCATATTTCGCTAACAACTTATCATCAAAATATTCGATAAAATCGTAAAAGAACTCCCACTTTCAAAAAAATTACCGACACAACTTTCTAATTCTTCATCGATATAAAATTCCCAATTTTTTCGTAAAAATTTTCTTCTTCAATCATGCCTCAAATTTATAAACACAGCAACAAATTTATTTTCTTTTTCAAAATTCATTTACAACCAAAGAATTTTCTATATTACGATGGATCTTACAACTCTGACTAAAATTCTTTCGATTTCATTTCAAAAATTCTAATTTTATTCTCACCATTCTGAATGTCACAAAGAAAAAAACATCCTTTTCTTTTCACTCTCTGTTCTAATAGTCACTATAATTTCTTCTATACTAGTGTCATCTTTTTCAACAATGATTCCAAATTACCTTAATACCACACCTTGCAGAAGTCATTTTTCAAAATACCTTTTAGTGTTCTTTAACTCCTTAATCCAACAAGACCAACAAACTCTTGCTTATTAAATAAATAACTTATTTTAAAAATTTCTCTTTTCATTTTTATATACTCTCTATTCCGAGTATCATAAAAATATTTCTTACAAAATATTATCTTTTAAATTGATATTTTTTTTAAACAATCTATATTCCTTTTCCTTTCTTTCGGCTCCATTTAACAAAAATGGTCTATTCAATCTCCAAATTCAGTGAATTTAAATACAATTATTTCCATACATTTCTTTCCGCTCCCCTTTCTAAGAGCTATAAAATTTTTCTCAAATACAATATCATCTATTTTAATGATAAATTTTAAATTGAACATAAACAATTTATTTCTTCTTATTCACCCGCTCCATTCAATATAATTTAAGACATTCAATTTCTCAAAACAACTAATTTAAATAGAATTAATATATATATATATATATATATATATATATATATATATATATATATATATATATATATATATATATATATATATATATATATATATATTCGCAATATAAATCTTCTCACAAGATTTATAAACAAAAAACATATCACTAGAACATATAAAGAGGCAACAAAAAAATATAACAATAGGCAGGCGGTTATATGAAAACAGAATGGTTAAAAATCAGAGACATTGTTAACGGAGGAATTTGTGATAACAAAGTTTGAGGTTTCAATCCGGAATCAAGATCTACGATGGCGGTTGTTCGCCGAAAAAGTGACCGGAGAACGGTGGTTTGTGTGTTTATCGGTGGCTGAAATCAAAGGTATCGGTGGTCTCTTAGAGCTCTCAACGTGTAACCCCTTCAATGTGCCTACGTACCTCTATATTTATAGAGGATCAAGCCTCACGTAGTTCTTAGAGAGCAAGAAACCTAAGTCTGATAGAAGTAGGTCTCTTGCTAGTAGGCCCAAGGCCCACTACGAAACGTAGTCGAACCAACCGTCTTCAAAGCCCATTTGGAAGAGCCATGCGATGAAGCATAGTTCAATAACCCAAAGGCCCAACTAACTCCGAGGTCTTCACGGATACAACATTAACTCTATCTATCGGAGCTAACATCAACCGCTACCAGCTCTTTCCTCGTACATTTAGTTGTAGGGACAATCATAACTTACTCCAAATGCATGAACGGATACTTACCCCCCGTTGAGGCTAACCCACCAGACTACAGGGCAAGGTCTACCAAATTATGTCACGCAGAGTATCTCTCAATCCCCCAACAAGGGCAACTTGCTGGAATACAGGATGGGACCTCTAGAACGTATTGACAGGCTTATTTTACCTCTGATTCCCCAACAAGGATAACTTGTTAGAATACAGAATCAGGCCTTCAATGTTACAAAATCCTTCAGTACATGGCTTGAAGATGTTATTCCAATAAAAGTAGGTCTTGGCACGGCAACTACATAGTTGGCGCGGCAAAAATCTTCTGATTCCTCCTTGTAAATTTCTGGGCATGACAGACATCAATATCAATATGCAAGAAAAAGAAATTAAAAGTGCAATAGAAAATGGTGGTTATATAAAAAATGAAGCAAGAAAGGCCAACTAGCAAATTAAACAAAACATGTAATATGTATATCTATCTGACCAAAAACAATACACGGAAGACGAGACAAGCACCATCCACAATTATTCATAAATATGCAAATAACCGTTTGGTATTAACATAAAACAAACAATACCATAACTCACATGATCAACTACAAAGCCCTGCTATAACTAAACCAAAAAACAGTATGCAGCACAAGATTATAAAAAAAACATGGTACCCGTACCACATACATAGAGGAAAGTGACGAGTGAAAAAAAACATATGGATGACATGCATGTGACTAGTGATTAAAACACAAATTAGGTAGATGGCAGTATTAAACAAAAGGAAAAATGATTAATGCAAGAGAATAGAAAAGTACTCCCTCCGACCCGACCAATTCTTTACAATTGGTTTGGGCACTGAGATCAAGGATAGTGAATGTAATATTGTTGAAATAAATGAAGTAATGGGTGTAATAGTGATTTTATTGTTAAAATAAGTGAAGTAGTGAGTGACTGAGTGTAATAGTATAAAGTGTTAAAAAAATAGAGTGAAGTAGTGGATGTAATAATGTATTTTATTGTTAAAAGTTACTATTTTTAGTAATGTAAAGAATTGGTGGGACGTCCTAAAAAGGAAACTGTAAAGAAATGAGAGGGACAGAGGGAGTAAGAGATATGAAACAGTCTCAAAAGTTAAACCAACAACTGAGAGAAAACATCACCCGACATCCAAAAAAAATGATATATTAATCGCAAAAAAATACCGAAGCAATCATCCGAGCGCTCTTCCGAAATTTGTAACAAAAACAAAGAAGCCAACACCAAGGATCGATATATCAATAAAAAAACTAAAAGCTCTGATACCAATGTTATATTTTTATAGAATACATATAGTAAAAGATAAAAAATGTATAGATTGTAAAGGGTGCCAGCAAGTGTTGAGAACAAGCTCTTATATTATTGTGTGCTTATTCCATTAGAATTGCTTCTCTATTTATAGGCCACTTCAACAAATCTTCCACCCCTTTACATGTAACTGCCCCATGATTCTTTCTCCCACAATCAATTTTGTAACTCCCACAATTGTAACTCCCACAATTGTAACTCCCATCATTAATTTTCGTAACTCCCAACTCAATATATGAAATTTATTATTCTTATAATAAATAAATATATTTGTAACCCCATTCAAGTTAATGTATGTTATTTTACTTTTATATTTCTCAAATTAAGTCAAATTTAAAACAATAATCACTTGGATTCTAAACACTGTGTCAGAGGAGATCAGTAGTAGTATGGATTACTTAGATAATGCACGAGATGTTTGGGATGAATTAAATGAACGGTCTTCTGCTGTGAGTGGGCATAAATTGTATGAAACTTAAAAGGAATTGTTCAAGCTGAAACAGGGTAATGATTCTGTTGAGATGAATTTTCTTAAGTTGAAAGGGCTTTGGGATGAAATCAAGTCTTTACAGCCTCTGATTAAGTGTACTTATGATGCTACTAAAGATTGGGAGAATCAAATGCAAAAGTCGAAATTGATACAATTTCTTATGGGATTGCATACAAGTTACACGGCAGCTAGGGGACAACTGTTAATGATGAATCCGTGGCCTACTGTGAATCATGCATTTATGTTGATTAATAAGAGGAAAGGCAGAGACAAACTCAAGATCATTTATCTAGTCCTATTGCTATGATGGTGAATCTACCTAAGTCTAATCCTCAAACTTACAAATATTCTCTTAAAAACCAGCCATAGAATGCTCTTATTGTCATGGAAAGAATCACACCAAAGACAAGTGTTATAAGCTTGTTGGGTACCCTTTGGATCATCCTAACAATAAGGGCAATAACAATAAGGGCAAGAGAAAGACATTTGCCAAATCTTCAAATGCAGTGCAACAATCTGTTAGAAATTTAGAATTTCTTAGTCTGCAAAAACACAAACAAACGTCACAACATGAATTAATCGTTAACACTCGTAATTTGCGATAAAGTAAAATCATAAATAATATAATTGAACAAGAAATTAAACTAATAAAAGGATATGTGTGTTCTTGGTGGGTGAGGCACGTGTGTATAAACGCTGCCCTAAGGAATCGTGCCCCTTCTCGTGCAAGGTTTTGTGTGGCAACTCCTTAACGGTACAACACCCAAATCAATTTTCCTTTCCCGTGCACGAACGACAAAGGTTGTCAACAAAGATTTTCCGAATGCTCCAAATAACACCCAAAAGATTGTATATAGTGTATACTAATATAATTGATGTTTGAATAAACAAAGGCTGTATAAAATAATGGTGTGGCTGTTGTTAGAACAAGAGTATGTGTGTTGCTTGCTGTTTGTGTGTTTTTTCATTGTCTCTCAGAGCTTTGCACAAACACCTTATATAGAATTAAAAACCATAACTGATAGATACTTGTTAATACAAATATAATTGTCATTTAAGACCTAAAACTTATAACAGCTTAGACAACGGCAGAAAAACAACGGACGAAAGGAAAACATCGGGGAAATATAAGATCTTTGACTGATTGTATTTTATTTTGTTGCATATACATATTTGGTAAGAAATAAAATAATAAAGTAAAAATAGATTTTTAAAATTTTATTTTTTAAGATATTTGATTTTAATAAAATATCCAACAATCCCCCCCCCCCCAAAAATAAAATTTTAATAAAAGAAATAAATATTTATATAACAAATATAAAATGGAGCTCATAATATTATGTATTCAATACGGGTAGCTTCCGTCTTGGAACCCGCATCTAGTGACATTTGTCGTAGTTTGAAGAAACTAAGTGGACTACGCCTGGAACTTGAATCTTTTAACCAAACCTCGACAAAAGCACACATAATACGGAAAATCAATTGTTAGGGCTTGCGCTATAATGGCCATGCGCAATGACCGACTCATAAGAGTTTTAGAGATTAGCCCGTACCTCATAGTTGCGGCCACACAACTCCTCTCACGTAGGTAAGTCCTCAAAGGTATTAGCGAACGGAAAAATACCTCGCAAATTCTACCTTAAGACTTATTAAGAGTATAAATACTCAACCTTACCGTTCACTATTTGAGCACTTCATCATCATAGGAATGGGGAAGAAGAATGTTTCAATGTACATCTTCTAAGGAGTGTAACTCCATATATTGAAGGTTCTCACGCTATCATCTGTCCAGCTTGTTTCTACCCTTTGAACTTATATAATAAGTAGGGTTGCCACTGTTGATGATGCAAATTATGGGCTTAGCCCCATTCCCCTCGATGAATCTAGGACCTCCAATATTCCTAGATTGACCCATTGTCCTATGGACAAATAATTAGGGTCATATATATTATTTTAATATCACGAAGCTTGCTTCCAAATCTTCGACCGGTCTTTTCTTTATCAACAATTTTCTGTTGCAATTTACAAACAAAAACTAACACACAATGTCAGCAATAACACAATATTTAATGGTGATAGGTTTTCGTGTACCACATTTCCAATGAAGCTCGCAAGTCTTTAATCGGTGTTTCCTTTATCAAGAATTTCTGTTGCAACTTATAAATAACAAAACTAAACACATCATTAGCAACAACATGAATAATATCCACAAGCCTTTGATTAACCATTCCTTTTAATCGCTACTTTCATCGGCTAGAAAAGAGGACAAAACTGGGCAGCTTGTCTATGTCAGCACATTTCCTCCATAATATTTAACATAACCTGGTAAAATGAAAATCACTATCATTGGTTCAGATAAGGTGAGCATCATAAGTCTTTTGCAGAAGAAGTCATCTTTCCCATCCATGGGTTCTGACTTGCTTGTAATGAGCCTGCGATCTCATAGATAGTCAATAATAACCATCGTAGCCATAATAAATATGGATTACTACTATATAGGAAGTTAGTAAAGTACTGGAATCACTATTATAAGAATATTGTAAAGCATAAATAATACTCCCTCCGTCCCACCCAAATGTTTACATTTGGGTTGGGCACGGAGACCAAGGAAAAATATAAAGAAAGAGGAGAGAAGGAGGAAAAATGAGTAAAGTGGTGGGATCCATCACTATATAATGTATAAAATGAGTTAGTGGAAGAAAGTAATGGATGTAGTTGATTTTTATATTATAAAACTTTACTATATTTTGGGAAAGTTTAGAAATGTAAAGAAATAGGTGGGACGACCCAAAAAGGAAAGTGTAAAGAAATGGATGGGACAGAGTGTTAGGTCGAATACACAATATATAATCAAGTACTGTACGAGTAATTAACAAGAACACACGTTTTTAACACTTAAAACTGTTTGGAATTAATAATTCCTCTCTCAGTGATGTAAAATATCACAGAGAGCTGCTTAGGTTACAATCAATGATAATCTCAATGTTCGATACCCTTCTAGGGTTAACCTAACTGTATTTATAAAACATACAGCTTCGTACAATCAGTAATTGATTCTCCTATAATTAAGCTATACAATTGATATCAATCACGATTGCTACACGTCTTCTAAGTCAACTCAATCTCTTTGACAGCTTTCCAATCTTCAAAGATATTGCTTCCATATTTATCTTAAATCAATCTTCAAACATTGTTGACTCTCAAACGCTTCCGCTACAGAGTTTAACAACCTCTGTTGCGCTTCCAGTCAGTGTTTAACTAAACTCTGACGGCTTCCAGCTAAACTCTGATTTGTTACTTTAGCTTCCAAACACTGTTCTCATCAATCATTTCTAACAATCTCCCCCAACTTGTTCATTAGCAAGAATGTACAAGTTTATAGTAAATGATGATGTCAAAACAAATACAAAGTCTACAGTGTTTAACATACAAACAGAGTTTAAGCTATTACTTAACAAAATTTACAGAAAATAAGAAAATTCTTACAGACTTCAATTTCTAATCTCCTGAAGATCTGGCATTGTTCTGAGATAGTCTATAAGCAATCTTCTTTCAGCATTTTCAAGCTCTATCTGCATGGCTTCCTTGATCTCTCTCAACTGAGGATCATTTTCATCAGTCTGATAGATAGCAGCTCTGAGATCATTGATTTTGTTTCTTCTCATGTCATTTCCCAACTTGATATATTTCACTTCCTCAGACTTCACATTAAAATCTAGAAAAGTAACTCCAAGATCTGTACTTAGGAACATACTTGCTGTTGTATTTCATTCTTCTTCTTGCAAGATTTTGAATCATCTTTTGTCTAAGCACATCTGCAACTGACTGAGCTCTTCGATTTCTTACTCTGAAAAGATACAGAACATATTCTAGTTCTTCCCAGTATTTTAAATCAATATCATGCTCACCAATCTTAAACACTGTTCCATCAGCCATGAAATATAGCAGAAAATCCTTCTCTAAACTCTTCTGATAGACAAGCTGTACTGACTCCAGTCTGTCTAAACTCTCTTGAGTGAAACCACGACCTGGAACAGCCAGTGAAGAAGGATCTCTGGGACCAACATGTTGTCTTTTGTCCCTGTGTGAACCTATACCTCCTTTGTTGTTTCCAACTTTACCAGATAAGGCTCTACCATCAGTGAAATCCATTGGAGCTGTAGATGCTAGATTTGGATCATGAAGACCTCCTTTTCTAAAAGCTGATTTCAACTGAGAAGACAATAGTGGAGTGGTCACAACTTGTGTAGCAACAGAGGTTGTGTCTTCATTCTTCTGTACAACATGTGTATCAACAGAGGTTGTAACAACATTCTTCAGCTTTTGCTTAGCTTCTGCATCTGTTGGTTTTCTGGATACTTGCATCCTTTGATCAGTACCAACTTGTTCTTTGATTTGAATGCCTTTAAGAACAGGCTTTGCAGCTTTAACAACTTTCCCCCTCTTCTTCAACTTATCAGACTTTAAAGCTTTTAGATGCTCTTCTTGCAGACTCTTTTCTTCAGCTTTGGCATCTTCTAGAGTAACTCCTTCTGCATTTTCTTCCATGAAAAGCTTAACAGATAACTCCTCATCAGTCTTTGGATCAGATATTAATTCCAAACTCTTGGTTTTTGAAGTACCTTGAGTTTCAGTGTTCATTCCAACAGACTGTGACTTAAGAGATTTGCCAGATCTCAGAGTTTGTCTTGATTCAGAGTTTAGAGTTTGTCTTGATTCAGAGTTTAAAGTTTGTCTTGATTCAGAGTTTAAAGCTTTACTCTTGTCACTTGCTCCTCCATCTCCAGCATCATCCTTTTTGAGCAGAGTTTGAGAAAATTTGCATTTTGACTTAGCAACTTTCTCCCCTTTTTTGACATCATCAGGAATGAGTATAGATGTAATTAGCTCCAAGGAGGTAGCAATGGAATCAACCTTATCAAACAAGGCAGTTTGATTCTCTTCAACCTTCCCTAACCTGGCAAAGAGAGTATCTTGAGCTTTAGAAAACTGTGCAGCTTTGATTTTAGACTCTCTTTCCATTGTCAGTTCTCTAGTCTGTATCTCAGTCTTCAAAGAAGCAATTTCTTTTTGTGTGTCAGCAAATCTTCCATCCAGAGTTTTGACTTGTACCACAGTTGCTTTTAAGCATGATAAAATCTCTGGATTGGAAATTTGTCTAGCAGTTTGCTGAATGAAAGTAGCTGCTCTCCCTTTTGGAAAAATACAATCTTCTTTATACCAGTTAGCAGCAAATTTAGCAAGTTGCTCTTGTTCAATTGCATGAGATGTGCAAGGCTGAGCAAAAGATGTGTGTTTGTTATCAGTCTGTACTGGTGCACTCAGAGAAGAATCAGAGTTTGCACTGTCTTCAGCTTCATGTTCAACACTTGCATCATCAGCTTGAGCAACTTCTAAAGAACCACTGTGCTGAGCATTGTCAGCCATAGTTTCTGCAACAACTTCTGCAATCCTCTCAATATTCTCTGCATGTTGCTCAGATTCTGCAACAGAGTTTGCATGTGTAGCTTCAACTTGCATAGGCTCAGAATTAGCCTTGGTTGCTTGATCAACCTCATCACCTTTGTCAGGAATTTGATAAGCATCAGAGATCAGCTCTGTGTGTGATGCTACAGTTTCAGTGATGATAACTGTAGGCTGATCAGCTGCACCAGTTGCTTCAGAGATAGGATCAGAGAATGATAGGAATGAATCAAGAATATGAGTTTCATCTTCTGCAGGCATGTTATCCTCTGCAGGTAAATCAGCATTTATAGGCACAGCATCCTCTGCAAGCATTTCAACCTCTGCAGGTATTTCAACCTCTGCAGGTATAGCATTCTCTGCAACCTCAACAGTAGGTGTTTGCTGTGAAACCACCTCTAGAGCTTCAATAACTTGCTCATCATCAGATTCTGTAAGAATTAATCTCCTTCTCTTGGCTTGAGGCACTGCAATCACCTCTTCTTCTTCACTAGAGCTCTCCTTAGTTGGTGTGAGTAAAGGCCTGTTTGCCCTTTGAATCTTTCTTCTGGTATAAACAGCTCCAGTTAATGTATGTTTAGCCTTTGAGTGTTTGGTGTTTTGTGCAGTGTGTATTTTTCTTTTTGGTTTGGATTGGGGTTGATCAGTAGGTACTGGCTCAGACTTTATTGGTTCAGAGTTTATTTGTTCAGAGTCTATTTGTTCATTGATTTGTTCAGATTGTGGTTGATGAGATGTAATAGGTACAGTGGTTGTGGGTGTTGGCTCAGGTGCTGATATATGATGAGAGTGTATGGTTTCAGTATGATCAGTGGCTAATGGTTCAGGCATTTGATGTGTTGCTGGTTGTTGTGGTGATGGTGGTGATTGTGAATCTTGAGGTTGGTTGACATAGTTTTGCAAGGCAAGTGGCAAAAACATAGCAGGTATTTGCTGTTTGGTGACATCTTTATTTGAAAAGTCAGAGAACATCCTTTTAGCAACTCTAAAAGGCTGAATGACATCATCTTCAGCAATTATAAGATTAGACACACAAGCAGTGAATAGCATTTGACAGAATCGAGAAAAATAAACAGATGTAGACTCTGACAAACGTTCTCCCAAATTCATTAGAACTAGTCTACCAAAATCAAAGTTACCTCCATACAGAAGAGCATGCCCAATTTGGAGACTGTCAAGAGGAATTGCATCCCAATTTGTTGTCTTCTTTCCAAAAGCCCTTGTAATGCAATCGAAAAAGAAGCTCCACTCCTTTCTCAAAAGTGGCCTTTTCAGAGACCCCAGCTTATTCAAATCTCCTGAATAACCAATTTGCTGCAACATTATCCGCAAACGTTCTTCACCAACAACACTGTAAGAAGTGTAAGTATCAAAATCCAGAGCATCCCTAACCGTAGTTGGAGTAATGATATACTCTGATTCATCATGAGTAAAAATAATTGTTGGAGTCCCAGACTCTCCTCCATCATCATACACAGAGTTTGTCCAGAAAGTAGCAATTTGCGAAGTAGAGAGTTTTGGTGGTGCAGTTAAAGCCTCCCCAATTTCTGAATCTCTCAAGAAATTTTGAAACAAATGAAACGCCTCTGGAGCGTTTTCATTGTCCAACGGGGCTGCATAATTGTTAGGAAGAAAAACTAACCCTGCAGCATCAAAAGCTTTGGTTGCCATTAGTGAGATATGATACAAAAATAGTCAGAGAAAAGATGTGTATGGTAAGTGTTTATCAAAATGTGAAAGAGAGTGAATCAGAATTTTGAGAGTAATTGTGTATGCAAAGTAACTGTGAGTGGGTGAATGTGAATCGATGTGTAGTGAGAGAACAAAAATGATTAGAGTAGTAATAAAAAAAATCAAAACTCAATCGTTTATGTATTGTAAACACGCAACTGATTCTAGAGTAATGTGAGAGTGGGACACAATAATGGGACACGTGTCAAACATCCAGCGGATCACTTAATGATACTCCAGTTAAATATCAATTATTACCGCTGTCTTTCCTATAACCACGACACTTTGACATATTTACACTAATTAACAGTTGTCAAATACCCCAATTACTCCAAAATTGTCAAATTATCTCAATGAAACTTTACCTTAGAGTACTTAACACAACTCAACAGCGTTTGTCAATTTTCCAACTTTATCACCGAAACCCTTTCAAAAATTGCACAGTTGTGAATATAATTGTGTGTGAAGCAGAGTTTACCAAAATCAATTTTTAGAGCATCTAATATTTCATAAAATCCATAACAAAAATCAATAAACACTGGATGCACAAACTCTGATAGTAAACACTGATTGTTTGATGAATGCTAAACTCTGTAGTTACTGTAATACAGAGATCTGAATACTTCTATTCCCTTTGATGTCCATGATTATCCAAGTAAGCACACAGTCTTTGGAGACAAAAAGATCAAGAGATAGAAATCAAAGCATCATTCAGTGAGTAACATGTCATGAATTCGATAAACTCACAAACTCTCAAAGCACACAAGTGTTTAGGTGAAGTGTTTACACTCAAATTCAATCAGTAAAAGCAGATACTACCATATGCTTGAATGTCCACCAAATCTACACTACTTTGAGTACATATATGCACAAATCAAAAGGACTTTATTCAAGGGTGTATTTTTGATGAAATCAAACAGGTGAAGAAAAATAATAATTAGAATGAATTGCTAACTGAACAATCTAATTGAGCAAGATGTTCAGTTGCACTTATAGTACATAAGTGTACAATTTGATCAGTATATATACATTTTTTTTCTTTCTTTTTTTTCATGTACATATATCAACTAGGAAAACTTTTCTTTGCAGAGAAATTCCCACCTGCTTGCTCTTGAATTTAAAAAAAAATATAACTGCTCTGTATACATCAGAGTTTAAAAGGAGCAGTTATTGAGGCTCAAAGGGGTTTACTAAGGGTAGAGTTTATGATCAGTATTTGAGAAATATGGTTAATCCTAGTGCCTTTATCATTTTCATGCACACACATATCATGCAGTTCCAAAATGGTTTAAAACAAGTTCTAGAACAACATACTTACTGATGAACATCACACAACAATAAAATCTGATTGATAGAAAATATATCAATCACTTACTTGGCTCAAAATCTCGCAGGGTGCAGACATGAATTTGAACTCACCAAACTAAACAATGACACATCTCAAGTTTTATAATTTTTACAAGTACAAACAAGGAATCATCAAGAACCATGAATTACTTTGGGAACAGAATGTCACTTATCAGAGTTTAGAGTTCATCAATATCAGAAATTATTTATGAGAGGCAATGCACACAATATTCATAGACTCAGAGTTTAGGACTGAATAAACTAAGAGATGCTATAAATATGAAATAGTATCATGCTGTGTTGATTTACTGCACAAAATCTGATTAGATCACAGTGACTCAGAAAGAATCATGATTTAATTACTGAGAATCATGCTTCATACATTTTTCTTCGTTGGTGTTTTCATTCAGACAATAATCAATCCTGAATTCACAGAGTGTATCCAACATGTTAACAGTGTTTAGCAGACAGACATGCTGACAGAGTTTAACAATGTTTAAACATAAGCATGCATAACAGAGTTTATCACTAAGGTTCACATAGCACTCAACAATTCACAGAAACATGAGCAATATATTACAAAAGTAAGATTTTGAGTCTAACCAACATCTCTAGTCAAAACTAGAGACCATTCCTAGACCATTGACCAGTCTTGTAAATGTAGCTTCACTCAAAGGCTTGGTGAAGACATCTGCAAGTTATTGTTCTGTAGACACAAAGTGAAGCTCAATGTTGCCTTCCTCTACATGCTCTCTGATAAAGTGATACCTTATGCTGATGTGCTTGGTCATTGAGTGTTGTACTGGATTACCTGTCATTGCAATAGCACTTTGATTATCACAGAAAATAGGTATCTTGGTATACCTCAATCCATAATCCAGCAGTTGATTCTTCATCCATAGAATCTGTGCACAGCAGCTACCAGCAGCAATATACTCTGCTTCAGCTGTAGATGTAGATATTGATTTCTGTTTCTTGCTGTACCAGGAAACAAGTCTATCACCCAGAAATTGACAACTTCCACTGGTGCTTTTTCTGTCAATCTTACAGCCTGCAAAGTCTGCATCAGAGTAGCCAAGTAGTTTGAATTCTGATTCTCTTGGATACCACAGCCCTAAAGTTATAGTGCCCTTGAGATACTTAAAAATCCTCTTTACATCTGTTAAATGTGGTTCTCTTGGATCTGCCTGAAACCTTGCACACAGACATGTGGCATACATGATATCAGGTCTACTAGCTGTTAAATAGAGTAGAGAGCCAATCATTCCTCTGTAGCTTGTCATATCTACTGATGACCCTGTATTTTTGTCCAATTTAGTTGCAGTTGCCATGGGAGTTGTTGCAGATGAGCAGTCAAGCATGCCAAATTTCTTGAGAAGATTTCTGGTATATTTTGCTTGGTTAATAAAGATTCCATCATCTGTTTGCTTCACCTGTAGGCCTAGAAAATAACTAAGCTCTCCCATCATACTCATTTGATACCTTGACTGCATGAGCTTGGCAAACTTCTTATAGAGTTTATCATTAGTAGATCTAAAAATAATGTCATCAACATATATCTGAACTAAAAGCAAGTCACTACCAGATTGAAAGTAAAATAGAGTTTTGTCAATAGTACCTCTATGAAACCCACTTTCTAGTAGAAATTTAGCAAGTGTTTCATACCATGCCCTTGGTGCCTACTTAAGTCCATAGAGTGCCTTGTCTAACCTGTAGACATGGTCTGGATATTTTGGATCTACAAAACCTGGTGGTTGTTCAACAAACACTTCTTCTTCAAGTTTCCCATTCAAAAATGCACTTTTCACATCCATCTGAAACACTTTGAATTTCTTATGAGAGGCATATGCTAGAAAGATTCTGATTGCCTCCAATCTTGCAACTGGAGCAAATGTTTCATCATAGTCTATTCCTTCCTGCTGTGAATAGCCTTTTGCTACCAGTCTAGCTTTGTTCCTTGTGATAACACCCTCACTGTCAGTTTTATTTCTGAAAACCCATTTAGTACCAACAATGGATCTGTTCTTGGGCCTTGGTACAAGGGTCCACACTTCATTTCTCTCAAATTCATTTAGCTCTTCTTGCATTGCTGTTATCCAATCAGCATCTTTAAGAGCTTCTTCAACCTTCTTTGGCTCAGTTTGTGACAAGAATGCATGAAACAGACATTCAATTGTTGTTGCACTTCTTGTCCTTACTCTTGCATCTGGATCACCAATAATCTAATCAGGTGTGTGTGACTTAGTCCATTTTCTTGCAGAAGGCAGATTGCATCTGTCATCATGTGATCCTCCCCCTTGATCCATGCTCTCCTGATTTTCTTGGTGCCTTTCTTCATTCTCTGATGCTCCCCCTGAATGTGACTGCTCAGAATTTGAACTATCAGATTTTGGACTACCAGAGTTTGAGTCATCAGAGTTTGATTCAGAATTATCAACTGAGTCACTATCAGAATTTGAGTTATCACTTTGATGTGATTCTCCATGCTCCCCCTCAACTGGTTCTTCCCTTGTTTCTGATTGAAGAGTCTCTTCAGTATTTACCAGTAGAGGTTCAGAGTTTAGCTCAACAGAGTTTGTCAGATCAGTCTAATCAGAGTTTACTTTATCAGAGAATAAATCTTCATTTTCAAAGTGCAGTTGATCATGTTCATTAACATCTTCAAGTCCAGTTATTTTCTTGTCATCAAATGACACATGAATTGATTCCATGATCACTTTGGTTCTCAGATTATAAACTCTGAATGCCTTAGTTGACAGTGGATAGCCAACAAAAATTCCTTCATCTGCCTTTAGGTCAAATTTGGTCAATTGTTCAGGATGAGTCTTTAACATAAAGCACTTGCATCCAAAAATATGAAAATATTTTAGATTTGGCTTCTTCTTTTTCACCATCTCATATGGTGTTTTACCATGCTTGTTGATCGGTGTTGCATTTTGAGTAAAACAAGCAGTTTGTACTGCTTCTGCCCAGAAATATGTTGGCAACTTTGCTTCATCTAGCATGGTTCTGGCAGCTTCTATCAAGGTTCTGTTCTTCCTCTCAACTACACCATTTTGTTGTGGAGTGCCATGTGCAGAAAACTCTTGTTTGATTCCTTTACTCTTGCAAAATTATTCCATTGTTGAATTCCTGAATTCAGTTCCATTGTCACTTCTGATAATCTTCACTTGATTCTCTGACCCTTTGTCCAGCTGCTTTATATGTTCTGTCAGAGTTAATGAAGTTTCATCCTTCTTTGCAAGAAAATACACCCATGTGTATCTGGTATATTCATCAACAATGACCAGAGCATATTTCTTCTTTCCAAGAGACATAACATTCACTGGTCCAAAAAGATCAACATGGAGAAGATGATAAGGATCAACAATTGAAGATTCAGACTTGCTTTTGAAAGAAGCCTTTCTCTGTTTGGCCTTTTGACATGAATCACACAGACCATCTGCTTTTAACAAGGACTTTGGAAGTCCTCTCACAAGATCATTCTTTATCAGCTCATTGATGTTGTTCAGATTTAAATGAGAGAGTTTCTTATGCCATTTCCAACTCTCTTCACTGGACATTCTTGTTGACAGACACACTGCTTTGCCATCAGAGTTTGTTGACAATTTTATTTCATAGATGTTATTGTGTCTGTTTCCAACTAGAGCAACTTTCCCTGTAGATTTACTGATCACTTGACAGTATTCAGGCTGAAAATCTACATGATATCCTCTGTCACAGATTTGACTCACAGATAGCAGATCATGCTTGAGTCCTGGAACCAGA
This sequence comes from Kitagawia praeruptora, assembly GCA_037693485.1. NCBI lineage: Eukaryota > Viridiplantae > Streptophyta > Magnoliopsida > Apiales > Apiaceae > Kitagawia > Kitagawia praeruptora. Next base: position 77,964,541 of record CM075350.1, read on the forward strand.
GCTACATTTGTGATGATGACACTTCCAAGATTAATATTGCCATATCCCAGAGTATGTCCTATGTTGCCATCTCCATAGGAAACTTTTGGGTCAGCCTTTTCCACATACTCTGATAGCAGGGCTTTATTTCCTGTCATGTGTCCTGAACATTCACTGTCCACGACTAGGGTACTTTCCCTAGTGCCCTGCAATCACAAACAATCACTGATAATTAGTTTTAAGGATCCAGACTTGCTTGGATCCTTTGGCTTTCTTAATTCTGTTAGCTTTTGCAGCGGAATTCACATTATCAGAGTTTAAGTTAACTTTTTCAGAGTTTACATGTGCAGAGTTTACTTTAACCCATTTCAAATTTGGCTTGGGTTCATAGTAATTATAATAAATAGCATGATAGTCTCTGCAAGTATAAATAGAATGCCAAGTACTTCCACAGTGTTTGCATAAAGTCTGTGGTCTAGTTCTCACATAATCATTCTTTACTGCAGTTTTAAAGGGCAAAGAGTTAATGTTCTTATTCTTACTGCAGAAACTAGCAAGATGATTAGTGCTACCACAATTAAAGCATGTTTTTCTTGGAGCTAAGGTAGCAAGCATTGGATAATTACCTTGTGAAATGCCTACCTTACCATTTCTGTTCTTTCTAGACACTTTCTGTTTCTTAACAGATTTTAACTCCTTTAACTTATGTTTAAGTTGTTTATCTGTCATTAAACCAATGTTAACCTCTTTAACAAAAGTCTTAGCATATGATTCCTTAACAGCCTTTTTTTCAGCTTCAGTCTTAGGTCCACCTGTTCCCATAACATTACCTTCAGATGGACGATGTGGTCTAACTTTTACCAAATTTTCAAATCTAAGTTCATCTCCCTCGGAGTAACCTAGACCTACTGTATCTGACTGAAACATTTCATGTGTGTCTTTTCCAGAATATGTCCAAATCTTAATAGTGTTATTTGCCTTTTCTAATTCAGATTCTAATTGCCTATACTTACTAAGCAATTCCTGTTCTATATAAACAGCATCATCTCTTTCTCTCTGAATTTGTTGCAAATTAACAAGTTGTTCTTCAACAAATTTATTTCTCTCTTTAAGTTGAGAACTCTCAGATTTGATTCTCTCATTCTCTAAAGTCTGATCTCTATAACTGATATGCCATGCTTTAAGATAAATTCTCAATTTAGTTATATTATCAGTATTATAAGCATAGGTAGTTGGGGGTACCTTTAGATCAGCATCTTCATTCTGAGTAGTAGCCATGAGAGCATAGTTGACTTCCTCATCAGAATTTGAAGTGTCTGCCCAATCTCTGCCTTTTGTGTAGAGTGCCTTTTCAGTTTTACCCTTTTTGCACTCAGGAGCATAGTGACCCATCTCCTTACACTTGTAGCATTGAATCTCAGACTTGTCTTTCTTTCCTGATTGGGTATCCCTTCTATCAGACTTTCTGAAACTCTTCCTGTCAGAGTTTGAATCTTTCTTAGAAAATCTGTTTCCCTTCTTAAAGTTCCTGAAACCCATCTTCTTAAAAGTCTTTACCATCAAGACAACCATCTGCTTCAACTCTTCTTCATCATCCTCAGAATCAGATGATGCATCAGTGTTTGTGTCATCATCAGAGTTTGATGACTCACTATCAGACTTTATGACTAAAGCTTTTCCCTTAGCTTTCTTCCTTGATGCTTCCTTCTTCAGTGGTTTCTCCTCAACCTTAAGAGCAACAGACTTTGTCTTCCTACTTGATCTTTTATTTCTCTGCTCCAATTCCAATTCATAGGTTTTGAACAGTCCATAGATTTCATCAATCTCTGTTTCATCAAGATCATAGTTATCTCTTATAGTGGTTGTTTTCACATCCCACTTTTCAGGTAGAGAGAGAAGAAACTTGAGATTTGAGTCTTCTAAATCATACTCTTTGTTAACCAATGACAAATCATTGAGCAGTTTACAGAATCTGTCAAATGTTTCTGTCATGGTTTCTTCAGACTTTGCCTCAAAATGCTCATACTCCTGAGTGAGTATGTTCCTTCTATTTTTCTTGATTGCAGCAGTTCCTTGACACCTAACCTCAAGTGCATCCCATATTTCCTTTGCAGTTGTGCAATTAATCACTTTATTAGACATAACATTGTCTAAAGCACTGTGAAGTAAATGCCTTACTTTTGCATCCTTTGCAATAGATGAAAGATCCTCAGCAGTTAGATCTTTCTTTTCTTTTGGAATCACCTTTGATTCCTCACCAGCAACAGCAGCAGATAACTTTGTAGGTTTGTGAGGACCTTCATAAATTCTATCAAGATATTCTGGATCTGTAGCCTCCAGAAACATGGTCATCTTCACCTTCCAGATTGCATACTCTGATGGCTTAAGTATAGGAACCCTAATCGTCTCATACCTACTACCAGTAGTAGGAGCTTTCTCAGAACTTGATGGATGAGGTATCTCTGCCATTGATTACTATTGTGTTTGGATCTTAAACTGTAATAAAGTAACAGATTTGCTCTGATACCACTTGTTAGGTCGAATACACAATATATAATCAAGTACTGTATGAGTAATTAACAAGAACATACGTTTTTAACACTTAAAACTGTTTGGAATTAATAATTCCTCTCTCAGTGATGTAAAATATCACAGAGGGCTGCTTAGGTTACAATCAATGATAATCTCAATGTTCGATACCCTTCTAGGGTTAACCTAACTGTATTTATAAAACATACAGCTTCGTACAATCAGTAATTGATTCTCCTATAATTAAGCTATACAATTGATATCAATCACGATTGCTACACGTCTTCTAAGTCAACTCAATCTCTTTGACAGCTTTCCAATCTTCAAAGATATTGCTTCCATATTTATCTTAAATCAATCTTCAAACACTGTTGACTCTCAGACGCTTCCGCTACAGAGTTTAACAACCTCTGTTGCGCTTCCAGTCAGTGTTTAACTAAACTCTGACGGCTTCCAGCTAAACTCTGATTTGTTACTTTAGCTTCCAAACACTGTTCTCATCAATCATTTCTAACACAGAGGGAGTAAACTAATTATCAAGTTTCCAAGTTATTCAGCTTTTAACTTCTAGGCATATTTTATCAAACAAAATAATTAAGTCTAATTGGCAGATCACAGAACTTACTAGCATATTATGTTGTGAAAGTGGGGCTGCTAAATATACTAGCAAAGATATTTAGAAAACTTATATCTTTAAGACAAGCCAAGCTCTGATCATTTTCGTCAAACTAAAATAAAGAGTTCCAAATTCAAATGGCGAACCATGTATACCTAGCAATATATATGATTACTATTTATATAAATGTAAAATGAAAAGAGTACTTATACAGACCTTAACTAACAGGTGGTCAGTAGCAATTTTAAGTTTTTATACTTTTACTCAAGAACTCATTATGCTCAAATTCTAGGCTAGCAAATTAACGTGGACTAAAAAATCAGCATTGCACCAAAATCAATCAATTATATTAATCTCACAAGATATCATCACGATTCAATTTAAAATATAACTAGAAATGGATTTCACTATCATGATGAATTTACCAACTTTACCGATTTGATATGGCATGATATAGAATCAATGAATCATTTCATAAACAGAGTTCACAACAAATGCAGGTTGTTTTGCAAACTAAAACTTTAGTGTTTAGAAAATAAACAAGTTACAAACAAAATAAATCCTGAAATTGTCAAGTAATATCAGAGAATTCATGACCAACCACTCATCAATCATGTATCTTTACTGAGTTATATAACTAAACAGATCTTCTTTATATAATTTACATATCGCAAAATAATCGAGAAATGACTCCACTAACTAGTTCTAACTCTTTTCCGTAATATGATTCAGGGTACCAGGTTGCCTTTTCTATACACAGACCAAAGAACCGAAAAACAAAACTGGGTAAGAATCTCACATTGTAAAACTCTCCAAACACCTCTTTTCCTTTTAGGCGTATTTTCAGATTTGGCTCTTCCATCCGATAAATAAGAATCTTTAGCACTCTCTTAGATACTTAATTAATAAAATATACTTTGCTAATTATCATTCTTTGTACTAATAGGATAAGATATTCCAGCCTGCTTGACAGAATAGTATGAAGCTTAAAATTATTAGTGTATTGCTTTTTTTTTTTTAATTATTATTTACATTATTATAGCATAGAAAATTAATATACCTTTGACATAAAATTAAGACTATCTAAGAACTACACTAGTTGTGTCTGACTAGAGAAAAGAACATGTTAACACATGCCCATGGATTATTATCAACCTAGATATAGAACCAAGTACACTTCCACACAATGACATGTGATTTCAGGATCCATCACAACATAGTCCTAATTCTTTGTAAATGTAATATTAATTCTAGCAAATAGGACTTCACCGAACAAATAATAATGAATAGGAAACAAGATCAGTTTCTTCTTTTGTAATTTAAGAATAACATATTTATCGCACATCAAGCAAATACCAGATGCAAATTAGAACAGTACTTTCCGTTTAGACATTAAGACAGACATGTTAACAGAGCAGATTCGAGACATTAAAATAGAACCATATAAGCAATCAAGATAAACATATAAATTACATAAGAGCTGTCCAACAAATTAATATATCTAGCATAAGAACCAAAGTACATAGCAGGCTAAGCAATTGACAAGGTAACAAACATGATTCCTTAGATTGTTAGAAATTTAGAATTTCTTAGTCTGCAAAAACACAAACAAACATCACAACATGAATTAATCGTTAACACTCGTAATTCCCGATAAAGTAAAATCATAAATAATAGAATTGAACAAGAAATTAAACTAATAAAAGAATATGTGTGTTCTTGGTGGGTGAGGCACGTGTGTGTAAACGCTGTCCTAAGGAATTGTGCCCCTTCTCATGCAAGGTTTTGTGTGGCAACTCCTTAGCGGTACAACACCCGAATCAATATTCCTTTCTCGTGCACGAACGACAAAGGTTGTCAACAAAGAGTTTCCGAATGCTCCAAATAACACCCAAAAGATTGTACTCCCTCCATCCCAATGAGATGTTAACGTTTGTTTTTTGCACGGAAACCAAGATAATGGGTGTAATATTGTTAAAATAAATGAAGTAGTAGGTGTAATAGTGATTTTATTGTTAAAATAAGTTAAGTAGTGGGTGTAATAGTGATTTTATAGTTAAAATAAGCTAAGTAGTGGATGTAATAGTGTAAAGTATTGTTAAAATAAGTGAAGTAGTGGGTGTAATAGTGTTAAAACTTACTATTTTAGGAAATGTTAACAATCTATTGGGACATCCTAAAATAGAAAGTGTTAAGAATCAAAAGGGACGGAGGGAGTATATAGTGTATACTAATATAATTGATGTTTGAATAAACAAAGGCTGTGTAAAATAATGGTGTGGCTGTTGTTAGAACAAGAGTATGTGTGTTGCTTGTTGTTCGTGTGTTTTTTCATTGTCTCTCAGAGCTTTGCACACACACCTTATATAGAATTAAAAACCATAAATGATAGATACTTGTTAATACAAATATAATTGTCATTTAAGACCTAAAACTTGTAACAGCTTAGACAAACGGACGGAAGGAAAACAGCGGGGGAATATAAGATCTTTGACTGATTGTATTTTTATTTTGTTGCATATACATATTTGGTAAGAAATAAAATAATAAAGTAAAAATAGATTTTTAAAATTTTATTTTTTAAGATATTTGATTTTAATAAAATATCCAACACAATCTTCATCTGGAGTATCCAAGTCTAGTCATGTTTTTCAAGTTTCTGATTCTGGTGCATCTGCTGCAGTTACTTCTAATTAGATTTCTGAGTCTAGTCCTGCATTTTTCACACAACAAATGGAAGCTCTTCAATCTCAGATGAATACTCTTATGCAGAGTTTGCAGAAAGGACATACTCAAGGATCTCATAATCAATTTACAATGGGCAATCATAACATTGCAGGTACTATTCTATCTTGTACAACCATATCTGATAATTCTCATATTGTTTGGGTTTTAGATACTAGAGCTACCAACCATATGTGTTGCAATCCAGTTTTATTGCATAATGTTACTCCTTACTTTGTCCATTACGGTCAAATTTCCTACCGGTGACACAGCCTTAGATACACACAAAGGTTCGGTTTATTTGAATTCAGTGTCTCTCCTTGTAGATGAGGTTTTCTTAATTCCTTCTTTCAAATTCAATTTGCTATCTATTAGTAAATTGTCTATTCAATATAATTCTAATATCTTTTTTACTCCCTCAAAATGCATTCTTCAGAATTATCTGAACAAGGAATTAGTGATTGGAACTCTAATGGATGGCTTTATGGCACCAACGTTTAGGTCACATTCCCACTAATGTTCTTTCTCATATTTCTGAGGTAGATTTTTCTACTCACAATGACTTTTCACATTGTTCTGTTTGCCCCTAGGCTAAACTGTGCAAACTTCCTTTTCCTACTAGTACATCTTATGCTAGTAATGTTTTTGACCTGGTACATTGTGATGTTTGGGGGCTGTATCAATCAATCACTCATAGTGGTTGTAAGTACTTCTTAACGATTATTGATGCTCATACTAGAGCATTGTGGACTGATAGGAGTTGTCTTGATTGCTATTCTATTGGAGTTGCAAGATTGTCAAGAGGTTGCCTAGCAAGGTTGTCAACTTTTGACAATCCCTTGGCAACTTTCTCAAATGGTTAATTACATGTATAAATATAAAATATGCATATCATCTATACTTGTTATAGTTTAGAAAATATTTATATTATGACAATTTGGGACCACATAGGCAACTTTTAAAGATGCTACCTACGTAAGTGATTTTTGAGTAATTGTTGCCAAAATTGACATGGAAGAAAGAAAAAATAAAAAATTAATATATATGATGATTTATCAAGGGATTTCAACTTTGTTAACAACCCCTATTGGAGATCAAGTCAGCCAGACAGGATAAAAAACATAACAAGATTAAAAATGCATGCTTCCAGTGTCATGATTCATGAACATGAGTAACCACTTTATTTAAACATATAACCCATGAGAATCCACTTGCAGAGTGCCTTGTATGCTTTGCATCACAGAAGCAGCAGCCTAAATTTTGACATGCAATAACAATTGCAAGCAAAAAGAATTGAGAACCAACTGCAATTGAGATACATATAATCTACCGAAAAGGAGATGGTGTTGACTGTTGACAAGGTCAAAATCTACATCTACTTTTGCTCATTTACAATTTGCAAAAGTTCTAGCAGATTGAGAACGAAAGAAATCAGCACCATTTTCAACATCCTCTGTTTTAGTCTTCCCACATTGTGCCATTAATATTCTGTATACTCTCTTCGAACAAATTTCACCTAATCTTCTATCCTCGCCAAGTAATCCTTCAGTTGTCAAATCCTTGAGTAGAAATTCTTTTTCATGCACCTGCAATTAAAAAATAAAATAATAAAGAGGTTCAATTTGAGCTTAGTCAATGCCATCAATAAATTTATTCAACAGTACAAACCACAACTTAATCCATTACACTCTTATCGAATAAACGAGATAACTTATTTATACATGAGTATTACAATTGGTATTGCATGAGAGAATTAGTTGCCGGAACAAGTTGGTTAGCTTCAAAATAAAAAACAAAAGCTACATAATACTAACCGATTTACTTGGATCCATATATATATGCAGAAGGGATTTCATTGTTGGGTACTTTTTCCAGATTGCAATGGCAAATCGTGGCTGAACCTTTGGAATTGCTACCAATACTTTCAACCTAAGAGAATGGAAGTGACAAAACAGAGCATTCATAGCTGTTATTAAAATAAAGAACTTAAACAAAGCTAGCAGAAGCAGAATTGATGCGGAACAAGGAATAATTAAAGTAATTTGTATATATTTTACAATTTTATTTAGATATAAAAGTGATTGTAATTGATTGGGTAGTTAAATAATATTAAGTACATTTAATAGGAAGATTCTAGATTATTCTATTGGAATAATAGAATGGATTTGTTTCCTTCAATCAATTATGGTAGTAGATATTTAAAGATTTAGGTTTCTTAGGAAATTACTTGGCTCCCAAGTAATTAATTATCTATATTAACTTTTGTAATCCTTTATTATAGAATAGAGATGAATATGAATTGATTTTTATTGGATAAATCCGAGGATTTATTTGTGACTCCACCGATTCTCTGCGGAGATAGGTAATTTATCCCTTGTTTAACCCTTTTCTATACCTTGTCCTACATCAAGTGGTATCAGAGCCACCGTTCCTCCACCCGACCACCATCAACCAACAGCCTCCAAATAGCCACCAGCAGCCACTATTAACTGCAACCAGCCACCAGACACCACTTCAACAGCCACCAGAAACTGCTTTAACCACTTCAGCCTCTGTCCAGAATTTTTGAGGGCTTCCAAAACCCTTTATTATTCAGAACAGCCCATGTACTTTGATTATCTTGGACAAAAATGTCATCACAAAGAACACCAGCCAGACTTGAGTTCGAAATATCATGCGTTAGGAAGCAACGTCAGGTTATATTAGATATGCTATCATATTCTCTTCCATATAGTCCAGATTACTTTAAATACTATGAAGAATGTCAATGGTACGATGGGATGATTGCAATTGGATGCTGAATATACAAGAGTAGTACTACTTGACATCGCTGATGGGCTAGAAAGAATGAAACGCACCATGCAAGATTTGACTGCTCCAAAGGAGAAAAAGTCTACTCGTATTGATAACGAGCAGGTTCTTGCAAAAGATCAAGAAAACGGAGACAACAAGTTTGTTCTTGCAAAAGATAGAGATGACTATGTTGTATATGAGGACTTCGTTAACAATCAAATTGTAGATGATTTTGTTCCTGTTGAAGATAAAAATAAGCCTGAACAGAAAAATAACACCAATGTGGAAATTTCGGAAGGTTAAATGGCTTCAAAATCCCTCGTAAATAGGGTGCAGCACTACGATTTCATCATTCCGGAATGGTTTTACGAAGTCAAACATGTAAGTGACATATCTGAATGGCTTACAAAAGTCCACGATCAACACGTATGGAATCCCATTCGAGGATTATGGATTCTTCTTCACTATAAAACTTGTGGTCGAGGTTTTTTCAAAGGAGAGGAGAATGATGCGGAACAAGGAATAATTAAAGTAATTTGTATATATTTTACAATTTTATTTAGATATAAAAGTGATTGTAATTGATTGGGTAGTTAAATAATATTGAGTATATTTATTAGGAAGATTCTAGATTATTCTATTGGAATAATAGAATGGATTTGTTTCCTTCAATCAATTATGGTAGTAGATATTTAAAGATTTAGGTTTCTTAGGAAATTACTTGGCTCCCAAGTAATTAATTATCTATATAAACTCTTGTAATCCTTTATTATAGAATAGAGATGAATATGAATTGATTTTTATTGGATAAATCCGAGAATTTATTTGTGACTACACCGATTCTCTGCGGAGATAGGTAATTTATCCCTTGTTTAACCTTATTCTCCACCTTGTCCTACATCAAGAATGTTCACTTCACAAATTACTGGACAAGTCTGGTGAATTATATACAATGATCACTTAAGATTGAGTGTGCAAAAGTATCTACCGTCACAAAGTAATAGTGGATTAACACGAAGTTCAATAACTCTCATATATGTAAATAGTGATAAGGATAGGGGCAAAAAAATCCAATCTGATTATCCTTCCTAGATAAGCAAAAGAATACAGTGTTCTTCAATAAAAAGAATATGCAAAAGTTGTAGACTTCTCTGCAAGCATTGTCTATTTATTGTCATCAATTTATGATGAGTTACAGATTTGAGTACCAAGGCAACTTCCTTGTGCTTTACAGAACACTAGATATGGGTATAGGCTCTTGATTGAACAAACATCAAATGTTGAAATTGGTTCTAAGTTCGTTCTAATTTGATCCTGACTCATAATATATGTGGGTATATATGGCACTGTATATTCAAAATGTTCTATATATAACTTGGCACACCATAAAGGCCAGGCACGCGTACCCCTAGAACCCCCAGTGACTATTACTCTTGGACCCCAAAAAAAAAAAAAAAAAAAATTCTGCCTGCCTTTTAGAATCCTGCATAAATTAACATCGTTCCCTTCTAGCTAAATTTAAATCTGTATTTTTCGTTTTCTGATGATTAAAGTTACGAATCCAATTTTGGCAAGTTTAGTAGCTTGGTAAGAGTATCTACATAAGAGAGTAAATGCACCGATACTTTGTCTTTTCTAAAAATACAACAGAATCCTAGAATATCCTTTAAAAAGTAAAACATAAACATTCATCATAATAATAATAAAAGGTTCCTCAGTTATTTAAGTGATTCATATATATACATGGCAGATGACTCAAGATAGATTTACAATATTAAAAAAAACAGAATGGACTTGTTATCAACTTGTTATCCAGTTTATGTAGATTTACGAAAAATAGGACTTTGGAGCATACAAAACCCAAAATGAGGTTCTTATATCTTTTAATACACTATAAGATCAATGACTAAAAGCACATAATGGTTATTCTCCTATTAACACGAAGAATTTCAACTTCGGAATTATAGTAATCCACAACCACACAATTCCAGCACAGTGACTCACTGCTTGTACAATTCTTCTGATGAAAATTGCAATTTCTATGACAGATATAGCAGTTTGAGCAAATACTTACCACAAGTTCTTCTTTATGAGAATTTTGTCAGGACAATCCTTGGGGACAATTGATCCGTTGGCATTTACAGACAATGGGGTTAACTTCTTTCTGAGATTAATGCAAATCACATAGTAATTAGGACAAAAATAAAACTACATAAACATCTGAGATATGGATTCTTTTTAAAGCTTCTGGGAGTAGAAATATAGCATATACCCCGCCAATTCCAAAGTTATATATGTTACATATGAAGTCAGTTTGCTATTTTTTGTAGTAAGTAGCAAACTGCGAATGATACGAGACGCCGTATAAAACCAAAGTATAAATTGAATTTTTTTTATGCCTTTTTAGGATTACCCTCAAAAGTTAAATCATAGGTACTCTAAGAGAACATATTTACCAATACCAAAGATTTGTTCTTGTCTACCTTTTGATCTAATAATGAGTGACAACTTTTTACCATATATTACCTAAATTGGCAAGAGGCTAAGCTGCAAGTCAAGCCAACAACATGTTCAGCTAATTCAGCTTCATCTATGCACTGCCTTGAATGTACTTTCGAAAAATGTGTGGTCAATCTTGACAGCACCTATAAGAAGTTTATATTTATGTATGAAACATATATAAATTTGAAGTAAACACTCCAGCTCAGAAGGGAACAAGAATTCCCAAGGTATTATCCACAAACCTCCTCAATAGGAGGACGCTTCCAACCACTGAATTTGCTTGGGTCCTTGTACTGCCCTTGTTCCCTAAAAACATATCAAAAATCTATGTAACATCATTATAACAGTTTTAACTTTTAATATATATTTAAGTTAACAATTGTGATTATATAGAAATTAAATCATGTCATTAGGTTTCCATACTCATATGTAAACCTATTAATCATAAGCAATATAAAGATTACGACTGAAAGTCTAATAAGCCTATTTTATGGATACAAACCTCCAGGACTGGTGGACTTGGTATGTAGCATAAATTGCATACCTTAATGTTCCATGAACATTGTATTAGTATTTAATAAATTACTCATAAAGGAAGCATATCTTTAGTAGGAGGTCTGCCTATTGACATATAAACGATGTATATGTAATTATGTATTATGTATGACATAAAGACATTAGAAGAAACAGACAAGTAACGAGAGAAGCAGCCATCATGGATGAGGATGGATTAGTGAACTGCATCATTGTGGTAATTGAATAAACAATTAAGATTTATGCATCAAACTAGAGTTTTCAGAATTAGCTGTCACTATGAACAATTGGATCATCTTAGAGCAGAATTGTAGCACTAGGAAGAAAGATAATCAATATCAATCAGTAGATATTTACGAAACCACATTCGTACTTCACCATGAAAGATGTATGTATGCACACTATGTAAATAAATATACAACCCTCGTTTTCTTTATCTGCTCATGGAATCGTCAGTAAGTTACTTACTGAACTGAGGCTCATAATATTAAGCCATCTCAAACGGGCCAGGTCAAAGCATATCCTGGAAAGCATGACATATCTGAGCAAACTGATCTGGGTAGCAGTAATATATATTTGGGTTGGAACGGCTATGACAACGCCCTTTTCCCGGCATCAGGTTGCCATGAACACAACGGTATACATACAAACATCAAAAGAAACTCAAAAACTTTGGAGACTTTTTAATGTGGGACAGTGAGATAAGTTGGTGGCAGAACAAACATGAAGAGAGAAAGATATGCTGACCTTTTATTGATGTATGACTGAAGCCTGTTAGTAAGGTAGCAAACTGTGTGAGCTGGATAGCGGCTTTGCACATGTGAAACATGACCCATTAGAGACTGACTCATGACAAGATTACAAAACTCATCTGCCTCGTAGACCAGCAAAACATATGGAATTTCAACTCCACTGGGTGAGAGCTACAAAACATAATGAGTAAAATAATAATTATCTTAAGATTCAAGTTATTGAGCACCATGTGAAGTACGTAAAAAGCAGTAATGTTAACCATGCTTTCCTAATATCTGTATAAAGAAAAGGATGAATAAATATGTAGTCCAGGTTTTCTATTTCATTGTTAATGAAAATGGTCATGTTTTTTATATAATCATGTTACTAGCAAGAATCAGAAGCGACCAATCAGATAGATACACAAATAATGATACAAGTAGGAAATGGCGGCCTTAACACAAGCCCAGACCTAGACTAAGTAAAACATAACAAAGTTAGAGGCGTCAAGGATCTTAGTTTGTTATAAAAGGATTTGGCAAATTGTGAATACTTAAACAATCAACATTTAGGGATCTAAATATCTGACATGTATCCACGTGATAAATACTTGCTCCGCATGAAGACAATCAAGTCACTTCCACGTGATAAATACTTGCTCCGCATGAAGACAATCAAGTCACTTCGGCTGTCAGTAACGAGGTGATTTAACTTAAAATAAAACCAATGTGATCCATTAGGTTATCTTATAATAATAAATTTAAATTTTTTCTTTATTCATAGATAATTAGCTAATTTCAAATGTAGACTAACATTAAGACAATCATAATCATTTCAAAGGGATCAAATAAAATTTAAAACTCGAAATCAGCTATGATGATTATTTATCTGAAACAGCAAATGCAGATTTTGTATGTACACTATAATGTAGAGGAATATTAAGAAGAAATTAATCAAAAATATCAACAAAAACAATAACAAGACAATTTTTGGTGACCCTGACGAACACTAAATTTCCTCAGCTGCAAGAGTAAGAATTACCGATAGCAACCTAAGAGTATAGTTATACAATTCTGTTGATTGATTTCTATCATATTGAATATGCAGAAATTCCAAAATTTATTAAGTTGAAATGAGAGGAAACCTAATCACACTCTGAATATAAGTAAATTACCTACAAAAAATTTACTAATAGGAAATAAGCTGCTAAATAAACTGGCAATCTTTTATTTTAACCTGAAATAATCAACAGCTAACTGCCTAACTTTTCACTAATGAATACGAAAAATATAAGGAATTATCTCTACTAGTATAAAAGTAAACAATAAATCTATCATTATATATGACATGTGATCTTTATTATTCACCTCCAATTGGAGAAAATACAATCTCGAGTTTTTGTACAAGGCATGAAAAATGAACAAACCAAATTATACCAATTATCTTTGGCCATAACCCTAGGAGAACCATGGGTCCAAAGGAGGAACTTCATAGAACAGATAAAAAGAACATTTTAGGCCATGCAACTGTTTTCCTGGGAAATGATGAACTCAAAATGCTCAACAGAATATTTTCTAAAATAAAACAACTCGCAATAACTCTGGATTGTATCTTGGTTCACCACTTCAATCTCAAGTCCTTGGCAACTGTAACTTGCTCAATAGATTAAATCAAAGCAGCAGATGTATTCACACAACTAGATTTTGCTCAATGATGGTTTATGTAGGAGCTTTAATAGTCTTTGTTTATATGTGTTTTTTAACATGACTCATTAGAGTTATAAAATCTGATTTCTCAATAGGCCGAGAAATTTCCGATACAGAATAGTATAGTCATTTTATATTACAAAGGTTTATTTTAATTGTGAATGCTACAACTTTGCATGTCACTATAACCAAAGGACATATATATATATATATATATATATATATATATATATAGAGTAAGGATCTAGGGAAAACCTTGTTTAATGGAAAACTTAGAAAACTAAATCGAAATATAGCATATATGGTATGCAAACTAATCGTTGGGAGATGAAGAAAAATGTGGTGAAATTAGATTTAGAAAAAATATCACCGATTGACGGGAAAAATCAAATTAAAAATGGAGGGGATTAGGTGTGATTCTGTGTGTGAGGGTGTATTTGATTAGTGTGTGGGTGCCCCTGGTGGGGCCATTGATCTTAATACATCTAATGGCTAGGATTAGTACCTTAGTTTTCTTCAAAAAATAAGTTTTCTTTTGAGCACTTGCCTATATATATATATATATATATATATATATATATATATATATATATATATATATGTATATGTTCCCTTAATAACTCTAAATCGTGCACTTCATTAGATTTAAAAGTTAATAAACAATATGATAAAAGCTTGTTAAACTTTGCATCAAACGGTTGATGCAATATTCATGCTTCTCTCGTCTGCTGGAGAAAAGAATTATAAAACTATTGTGAACGCTTCTTCTAGAGTTATGTTGCCATAGTTCATTATTTTACAGGTTTCCTTGTCATCTTAAAATTAATTATATGCATAGCCTTCATCCAACATTGCATCAAAGTTTAAAAATATATTTATGCGCCGGTATGACGCGAACTTTTGCTACGTCATTTTAGAAATAGATAGCCAATGCTCTAGTGACCTTAAGTCCTCAAGATAATAGAGATCTTAGAAATAAAATACTACTGCAAAGCAATAAGTAAGAGTCCACGATTCACTGATTAAACTGAAGTGCGCCAAACTCAAAATGATAAATATGGCATTTAAGAATAACGATGGTTACACAACTTAGAAGAAATCCAAGAGCTACCTGTGAAATTTCATCTGGAACACGCATCACCCACACAATGGATCTTTCAATTGGATTTGATGTTATACGGTATGCAATACCTTTCTCAGAAAACCCACTCAGCAGACTTCCTACATTAAGAAGGGAAACACTTGCTCAACACACAAAAAAAAAACATAAACTAACTTAGCTCTAGTATTACGTATCATCCACAGTTGTAACAGGATTAAGACACAATGGAACATACATGCTACTGCAAAAATGTGATGGCAATCATGGCATGTAAAAAATTTACCTAACTGCGCATTGAAAAGGTTCCCCTAGGTTGCATCCATAACAGGAGTAGTTTTTCGGATTTTAAGCTATTTGTGTATTTAGGTTACTTGCCTTAAAGAAGGGATCATAACCATTTATTTGATTACCAAGTAGAAGTTAGCAATTAGTATCTTGTAACTATATATGGAGGACCGCTTTACAGGTAGTAGAAGATGGAATAAAGAGAAACTAGCATGATGGAACCTCTTAAAATATATTAGGTGGTGGAACTCACGACAAGAAAGCAGAATGGTATAAATTTAACCTCAAAAAATAAAGATATAAACTGCAACAGTGATTTATAAACAAGATGTTGGCTATTCTCATAAAAGAGCCTACAACTTGGAAGCTCAGCCCAGAACTAATTTTTGGCTATTCAACTAAATAACAACCCCAAAACAGTGTTGACCACTATGGAATAAATCGAAGGATAACAAAAAATCATACCTCCAACCGATCCTATCTCTACTACTTTAGTGTCAATCTCAGCCACTATAGACTTCAGAGCAAGCTTTCCTTTTTTCCACTTTTGCTTTTCTTTCTGAACTTTCTTCATCTCAAGAGCTTCAGCTTTCAGTGCTGCCTTTTGCAACTTCTCTCGCTGTCAAATATCAAGTGCATAGATTGATCATATATCCACGTAATTAACTGATTAATTACCCATGGTAAGAAGTCATACTTCTTTTTGAAGTCTCTTCTCTTCCATCATACGAAGTTTTTCCTCTTTTGTTCTCCTCTGCTTACCCTTCATTTTTTCCATGTCACTTTCTTTGCGTACTTCACGTCTACTTGTACATTCAGTTCTGAAAACATCAGAGAAAGGCTGCTGCTCATCCAATTCTTGCTCCATATGACCACGTGCCTTAAAAATTTGACAAAATATATAATGTGCAACTACATTGTGGTTAAACGCTCCATCTAAAAGACACGTATACCATCTACTATCCAAATTACACCTCTATGTTAAAAATGAATAATATATATACATAGTTACGTAGCTATATTTTTTTTTTTAACAACATACATTTTACTGCAATTTCTTTATTACAAGGTATCCATGTGAATTTTCATTTCTTTTATTTTTTGTTCCTTGAGAGATTAATAACAGAAGATATATTCCTTCACAATATTCATACTGCTTGCAATTTGAAGCAAATTAACAAATAAATTACATTTTAAACGATTAATTGGTAGCAGGCCATACTATTCCATCTTATCAAAAGTTTATAGATGCTTTTTCACCTAATGAAGTCTTAAGTCACTTATTTGGGTCATGTACCTGCAACAAGCAGTTTGGGTTTGGGACAGAGGATGTATTGCTATATATATATATATATATATATATATATATATATATATATATATATATATATATTATATAATGGCCCGGCCAGGGGCACCCACACAATTAAAATGCACCCTCACACACCAGATTTCGAAAAAAAAAAAAAAAACTGATGAACAATACATGCAGACGTCAGCAGTTGGCCCTGTTTGATGACGTGGCAGTACCACGCCAGCATGACACGTCAGCATCTGCCACGTGTCATGCCACGGCGCACTGCCACGTCAGCAAAGGGGGGCCCATCTGCTGACGTGGCAACGCCACGTGGCATGCTGGAGTCAGCAGGTACTGTTCATCAGAATATAATTTTTTTTTTTTAAAAGGGTGTTCTTTATATAAGGTGTTCTTCATGGAGTGCAACTCTCTCTCTCTCTCTCTCTCTCTCTCTCTCTATATATATATATATATATATATCTATATATATCTTATAGGGTGGTCCCGGAATGCTACGAGTTGAGATGATCAAATAATGGTTGATATGACTTGCAATTTTCTTGACACCTTGCACAGATGTGCATAATGCATATCGTATCACATCTACCCATACAAAGCTCCCTTTGGTCCAAATACCACTTAAAGAAATAAAAACGAAAGTGTGCATGTCATCTTATAATGTTATAATTTGTCAACATTTAAAAATTCAAGGAATCAGGTCAGAATTTTGGCATCCACCATAAAAGCTGATTTTCATTTCCCATTGTGTTCTCATAATATAAACCTGGTCTTTCAACTTAGCTTTCAGTTGCGACATGTTTGTAACTTTTTCTTTTGTATTGAGGATCAATCTTTTAAAGAAAAAAAAGGGGGGGAAACGTATCACAGCTTTAAAAAAATTGATAATAAGGTGGTAAACCCAGGCCCTGTTAGAAAACTAGAGCATTTATTTATTTTGTATTAATAATTTTAAATGGATCTAATACAAAATAAGTTATTAATTATGATCACAACTTTTTGATACTTAAACAATAAAAGGCCAGCAATTAATTGCGAATATTATGAGTAAGCGCTTCATTGACTATTAAACAAGGCACTTCTAAATAATTTGTTCATTATAACATGAGTGGATGTATTTGCTACAAATGCATTTTCATGATTACTAATTTCAGTATATTTAGTATATGCCCTGATATGTACATATATAGTGTGTACAAAAAAGTACAAAAGAATAATATACAGATATAAGTATATAACCATTGTCTAATCGAGAAAACATCCACGTAGAAAGAAAACCAAGGATATAAACTTACAGGGACCTGAGGAATATCATATTCTGGATATACTAGATCCACAGACTTATCACTATATATTTGTGTCACCCTAGCATTTCCTGATAAAAAAAAAATTCGGTAACTTTAAGCAAAATGTAGAAAACTGAAACATGTACTCTTTGCACGAAGAAAACAAAATGTCTTTATTGCACAAAAAAATTATATATACATGACTAATGTAGCATCTTCGAAAGATCTAGTCAGTTTGCTTAGAACAAACGGATCAACAAACCTTTATTACCAAGAGAAACCTGTGAATCACTACATCTGGAACCAAATTCTGAAGAAGTTTCTGCTTCAGAAATAGCAGGAGGCACTGCATCTTGCTTTCTATTTCCAGAACCACCAAAACTGTCTGATTCATTATCAGACTCCAAAAGAATCAATCCAGAAATTCCTGCGCTCCCGGAAACAGATAGCACAAAATTTACAGAGTTTAGCATGGTATGGATCAATCATCACCAGTAATATCAGCTAAATACATATGAACAATTTCGTAGTTAAATTACATATAGCTAGCTCTCCCTCATGAAGTCAAAGCAGTGGATGAACTTACAAGCATTAAGATATTTCTAGGCTGGTAATTGTGATGTGGTGAAGTAAAATTTTAAGTAGATCAAACTCATTAAAGCCTGATTAGCATTATAATTATGGTCGATAAACAGAACAAGTTGCTCGCTAAACCCTTCTAGTTGAAGGGATAGTTCTGCCGCGAGGTAGGAAACTGCTTTGTAGGACTAAGAATAGGTGTAAATAAATAGTACAATTTCTATCGCCGACCTAGTTTAAAGAAAAAAAAAAAACTCACGGTTATAATTCTTATGGCACTATATTAGTATTTCATTCATGGGCAATTGACTAATAAGACTTAAATAATCGAATACCTAGATTGCACTCGACAAATCAATTTGCATCACATAACATCCTTACTAATAACTGATAACAAAACCTGATAATGATATCAAACACGTAACATTCAAACTTAACAGATATCAAACAAACAAATATAATTACGCAACATATTTACGACTAATGGATACTAATGGATACTTGAATACATTCAGTAAAAATACAAAATGCTGAATACAATAAACTGAAAAAATGAAAATACCGGAAGGCTTTGGATCGGAGGCAGGTTTCGAGCACCGGAAAACAACAGGACCGGAATTGTGCAAATCAGACATCGGCGTCTCCGGCACAATTGACGGCGTAGAGCCGGAGCTTTTCCGAGGAGTGGGATCATCGTCGATGACGAATACAGTAGCGGTTGATTTGGAGTCGAAGAGAGTTCTCTGACGCTTGGTGATCGGAGTTGAATCGGGGATTTCTAGGGTTTCGGTTTCGTCGTCGGAGAGAATGTTTACCGGGTTTGGTTGAGACATGTTTGGGGTACTGATTTGTAAGTTTCCAAATGGGCGCCTCAATTATTTAACTTGTTTTCATGGAATGGAAACAAATGCTCTTGTTTGTTTTTTAAATCTAACTAGCATAATAAGACGCACGGTTCATATTCTTTTTTTTTTTTGAGTAAAATTCCATTCATTAATGAAAAGTCATACGACATCTACAAAGATAGTCGAACGCGAAAAACATAAACAAATACTGATTAATCCTAAATCAGACGATTTGTTGAAGATGAAATTGCCCCTCTCGTGTGGAGATTTATATGTACTCGTTGCGGTTGGACCTCCACCTAGGGCTACTGATGCTTGAATATTCGTCCATAAATGCAGCATCGTACAAACTTGTTTCACTAGAACAGAAATCATACTCTCATAAATAAAGGAGAGAACACCAAAACTCTCACCAGGGAGAGAAAACAAAATGAAAATACAACCAAAATTCAAACTGCAATTCCAAATAAAACTCAGATCTGCAAAAACGAAGCCACAGCAAGAGATAATCGGTCCACACACAGATCCAAAACCCAATTGAATCGAAGAAGAACGAGAATCCGAAGCTTCGAAGATATAGATCTAATAAGGAAATTTTTTTGGGAAATCAAAGGTTTAAATCAAAGATTATTGAAATAGGAAGAAAAACAAAGAAATTGACAAATTTTGGGGCTTTCCACCGGTGAAATCCGGTGGAAGCCCCCGGCGGCGTGTTCAGAGAAGAAAAGAGGAGGAGGGGAGAGAGAGAAAAGAGGAGAGGCACAAGAGTTTTCTGTTTGCCACTTTCTTAAGCAATTGATATAAATTCGGTGTAGATGTAAATTCGGTGTAATTTTACGATTTAAGGATATTTTTTAATACAAATTGCACTTTTAATGTTCATACATATTATAATATCACTATTTTAATTTATGTATTATTTTATCAATATCAATATCAATCGATATCAATATCAATATCAATCAATTCAATATATTCCTAATGTCTGCTAGTATTGCATTTTGAAAATTACTGCTTTTATCCTTCATTTTTTTAATCTTCTTTATTTCTTTAATGCCCTTTTTTGTCATTACACAGGAAAATTACTGCTTTTATCCTTTATTTTTTTAATCTTCTTTATTTCTTTGATGTCCTTTTTTGCCATTACACAGCATTTGGAGCGACCCAATTTAGATTGGATCGACCCAAATCCAAATCTATACTATTTTTTATCATTACACAACATTTGGATCGACCCAATTGGATTGACCTAAATCTAAACCTCTACTATTATACTTCATTTTTTTATTAATAATATAATTAATGATAATTAGCCGATTGCCTTTTTCAATTAAAAGATGTTTACTTATAATTGATGATATTACCTTTTATAAATACCTATAATATCATATCTTCCAATTAATAATTTTTTTTTCTAATTAAAACACGTTAACTTTTAATTTAAAACATAATATTGCAATAATTAATACATACCCAAAAATATGACATCATATCTTCTAACCACTAACAAAATATAATAAAAATTCGTATACAACGAATAATATCCGTTAGATTTTTAGTTAAAAATTAGAATTGTTAGATCTAATGATTAAATATATTACATGATTAAATTTATTTACTAATTGCATACCCAAAAATATGACATCATATCTTCTAACCACTAACAAAATATAATAAAAATTTGTATACAACGAATAATATCTGTTAGATTTTTAGTTAAAATTAGAACTGTTAGATCTAATGATTTAATATGTTACATGATTAAATTTATTTACTAAAATTTCAAGGTTCGAATTCCGTCAATGATACTATTATCCTTCATTTTCTTAATCTTCTTTATTTCTTTGATGCCCCTTTTTACCATTACACATCATTTGGAGCGACCCAATTTAGATAGGATCGACCCAAATCTAAACATATACTATTTTTTGTCATGACACAACATTTGGAGTAACCCAATTGGATCGACCCAAATCTAAACCTCTACTATTATATATCCTTTATTTTTTTATTTTTTTATCTTTCTTTATTTCTTTGATTCTCCTTTTAATCATTACTCAAATCTATCTCTGTCATTTTTCACCTTCAAGTCCAAGCCGCTCAAATCTTCACACTGCTGGATTTTGACGCATGTTTGCACTTTTCAGATTTGAAAGCTGGGTTTTTCACCAAATTAACATCTCAACCCCATGAAGTAGGGTTAAGCTATGTGTACTAGACCTCCGTACGGGTCATATATGTTTGGTTCCGATTTTTAGTTTGGCCATAAGAGTTAAGAGGGGTGTATTCAATTCAGATTTTGTTGGATTGTTAATAATTCATGGATTTTAATGGAATGTGTAAATCCATGGATTGTTTAAAATCTCTATACAGATTATTTTAATTCCTACAAATTTTGATAGATTTTGATGGATTGATTTTGATTATTTTTTGTAGAATTACAAAATCACACAGATTCTACGAGATTGATTTCTTTCATTTTTTTTATTTTATAATATCTATATATCAATTAAAGATAACTATATATAAATAAATAGTTCAAAATAAATATAGTCCGAAAATTTTAAAACTAAAGATTCGAGAACAAAATAAAAACGTGCACTATTCCTACCAGTTAACAAATGCATTCAAATTATACATATGTAAGTATTAAATGAGCAGAAAACTAACCTAGAAGAAGCTTTTGAAGATGAATGTAACGTTCACTATAAAAGATTAACACAAAATGAAGATGAGAAACACAAGGGCTAAAACAGGAAACTGGGTTTTTTTCTTGTGCCATTTCTGCATCATTCTTGAATCAAAAGTTCTACCTGCAGTGGATTCCTTGATTTCTACTTGTGGTCTCAGTTTACACCTTTCCATTTGATTTTAATCGGGAGTTTGTTTAATGCAATATGCAATATACTATGGATATTCATTAGAGAAAAGGATAACATATTCAATAAAATCGTTAAGTTATAAGTAGTTTTTAGTTGCATAATGAAAAGATAATGAGTAGGTATAAATACTTGCATAATAAAATCGTTAAGTTATGAGTAGTTTAGATTCAATAAAAAGATGTACATAGACATAAATACTTGCATAATGTATTTTTACATATCTTTTACTTTAACTTTTTTGATTAGAAATGTTGTAATTCACAAATCCATCAAAATATTGTGTAGTAACAACAAATTTTACGTTGATAATTTTACATATAAAATCTCTCGCAAATATTTCAAAATCCATGACTTTAGCAAATCTGTTGAAATTTGAATACCTTGAGATTTTGATTGATTGTTTAAAATCTGGATTGAATACCTACAGATTTTAGAAGATTTTTTAAAATCTCAATTGAATACCCACAGATTTAATAAGATTATTTGAAATCCGAATTGAATACCTGCAGATTTTAAAAGATTGTTTAAAATCCTAAATGAATACCTACTTATTTTGAGAATCCATTAAAATCTAACAGATTCTCAAATGAATACACCCCTCTAAGTTTTTATTGATTTCACAGTATTAAAAATTAGACATGATAATATTTGTTTGGTTTTGATTTTGGTTTGGAATTTAAGAATTACAGTTTTAATGAATTACCCGATGTTATAATAATATACAAGACACCAGAAAGGTACCTTTAAATATTTGCTTGGCCATTCAATTTTCAATTTTACATGTCATAATAACAAAGGTAGTTGGAAAGATTACTAGTTAATAACATTGACACAGTACAGACCATGTTATTTGTAAATAATCTTGGGACTCAATTTGATACTTATAGACATTATTTTGTTTTCAAGCAAGTTTATGTTCTTTATGGATTTGTTCAACTTAAGGTTTATGGGATAGACATGCTACGTACCACAAGGTCTTATGGAATAGCATACTTTTTATCGGATGTCTCCGAAGGGACTATGGAATAGCATACTTAGAAGCTCAGACCCACGACACAAGCCTCACCCTCTGGGTCAGGCAACATTGCTCTTATTTATGCTCTAAATATCTTCTTTACTCGCGTTCAATTTCACTTCATATATGATCTCATATTTAGCACTTTCACTTGAGTTCCATATTAAAATATAAAAGCACTAACTTTTCCCTTTTTCAGTTTAGTTGGCTTTTTGAGAGAGAATAGGTAGTGGAAAATGTGATTGTTATAATTTGTAATCATACATTATTTGAAGATAAAAGTGAATAAGTGAGCTACTTGCGGAGACCTGTGTTTTTGGTAAACAGTATTATCCTTCATTTTTTTAATCTTCTTTATTTCTTTAATGCCCCTTTTTGTCATTACACAGCATTTGGAGCGACCCGATTTAGATTGGAACAAAAAATTATATTATGATATTGTACTTATTTTTAGTAATGTTGTAGTACTACGATTGCACCTCCAGCCTTTCTCTTCTCCTCCAGCTACATAATTTTAAATATTGAAAACAAAATACAATACAAGAAGAAGTTTGCATTTATAAATATAGATTACAAGCAGAGAGAGATGTTTAGTTACAGATAGACTACATAGGAATAACATAAGTGATAAAAAGAAAGATGTTAATTACAGATAGACTACATAGCAGCAACATACGTGATAAAAAGAAAGATGGTCCACATGATGATCAAGCTAATGAAGTATTGAAGTAATTAACAAGCCTGGACCACATAAGCAACTTCCATTTTATAGGTATTGTTTATCATAACGTGGGTAATGGGTTATGTGTTAGTCCAGGAAAGTATTGCAGAAGGGGGGTTGAATGCAATACTAATAAATTTCAAAAACTATTTTAACAACTTAAATAGAGTTTGTAATTTACTAGTAGAACAAATGCAAACACAAGTAAAATCAAACACGATGTTTTCACAAAATAAATGTTTTGTTTATTTTGCAAAGTTTTGCTACAACCTTGAGAACAAAATATTTCTCAAGCTTCGGTTTCTCTAGAGATTACAGTGGTAGAGATGCGTACACTATTGTGTGATAGAGTGTTCCCTTTTATAGAGTGATAGTTGGATCTTGTTCTACTATACTATCACTATCAACATGGGTTGTTGAGCTGCTGTCATATTCTTTTTGCAGCTCATTACATGATTTATTCCCATGTGACACACACAAAGTAACTTTAGATGCTTTCCACATTTGAGCCACCCAGATCTAGCAGTTGTTAAATTTATCTTGCTCTATACTTTACAGGTTGCTCCATGTGATCTCTCGAGCTTCTGTTATAGACTTTCAAGCTTGCTGTAAAGTTTGAATGTTGCAGCACGCCTGCTACTTTTGAACATGTATTCTGTCGCTTAATTTGACTTGGAAAATTCCTAAATCAAGTTGATTCTATATGACAGTATGTTTGCCGCAAAGTTTGCTGTCAATGAATTGTGCTTTGGTTGACAGTATGAATTCCCCGCAGAGGTTGCTGTCAAGAACTCCAAACTTGATGTCGCAAACTATATATGAAAGTTGCTGTCATCAGAATCTCCGCCAATGTTGCTGTCAAGTTGAAACTTGCTGTCAACTCAATGACACTTGCTGTCAACCTCGGCAACATGTTGTTTCCTTGTAACCTTACTGTCAAAGCTTTGACAGTAACTTTTATTCCTGCTGTCAAACTTCTATATTTCTTGAGGCTTGAACATAATCGAACTTCTTCCAAGAATTACAATTATCACATGACAGTACTTATTTGATTACAGGAATACATTTTTGGCTATGACAGTATGTTCTACTTAGTAAAACTAAGTATACCAATAAAACTAGTTAAGTTGTCTATTCCATCACCCATAAATCCCAACAATCTCCCCCAATTTGTTTTTATGGACAATAAAGACAAATTTACAAATATATCATGCTGACAACTTAACTAACATAGATCAGAAAGAATAAACTCTTCATTTCTGAACAATGATTAAACTAGATTGTTTTCAAACAATGTATCATAAAAGTTCATAATTAAAAATCAAGTACTCCTCTATACTGAGTAGATAGAAAATGTTTACTTAACTCGATTTGAAATTTCATCTTGCTCCTTTTCCCTCAGAGCTCTTCTGAGTTTTTCAATTAACTCCTTTTCTTCAGGAGACTGTGCATCATCTTCATTTTCCACAATGTATTTTCTGATCATTGAGGAAGCAGAATTTAATGCATCTCTAAGTTCCATCCAATGAACATTTTGCTTGACAATTGATCTGAATTTTAACACATCTCCCTCCATCTTGAATCTTCTGCCAGGAAGCTGATTTAAAGTTTCCCTTCTTAATTTGTCCAAGCTGGGATCCTCTCATTTCCTTTGAATAAGAATCATGTCTAGCTCCCAAGAACACAGTGCTTCAAGCTTGTTTGATGATCCTACCACTTGCCAGAACAGTTCTTTTATCACACTGGTTTTCAACTTTGAAAAGTTGTCTACATAGATTTCTTCCCTGCCATATTTGATTCTCAAAGGATTGTCCAGTACAATAGGCTGATAGTTTGATCCATCACTGTTTAGCTTGTTGAGTCTACTGCAGCTTTCCTTCAATTGAGCTTCAATCTCCTCTTCTATCTGTTGACGAGATTTTTGTCTTGAGGCTAATTCTTCTTTGAATTTCTGTTCAGCTTCATATCTATTCATTTCTGACCTTGTATAAGGTTTCTCCATTTCTTTCCAGTTATACTCAGGAATAGGATTATCTTCTTCATTTTCCAAACCTAGAGCTTCATAAACATCTTCATCATTTTGAAGTGTCCAATCACCATATTTTTCAATGAATTCAGCATGTCTGGTTGCATAGTACTTCTGAACATTATCCATGATCTTTTCAAAGATATCACCATAGCTTTCCAAGAGTTCAACCATTCTTTCCAAATTGAAATAATCAATTCTTCTTCTTACAAGTGCTTGGGTTTGAACTAGACTGTTGGATATTACTTTTGACTTTGATATCTGAGTGAAATCAGGTTCTACCATAATCAATCTTTCTTTGTTTTCCCATAGAATGTATCTTGTGACTTTTTCTTTTGACTCATCTAGCTCTATGGATACAGAAGTGATTGTTTCTTTGGCTTTCTCTTGTAATTGTTCCAGGTTGTTCATCCTTCTGCTCATGATTGGTTTCTTAAGCCCTAGACCTGTAGCTTTTCCTTTTCCTCTGTAGACAGTCTTTCCCCTTATTGGTCTGTTTGACTTTCTTTTGACTCTTACTATCTTGGATGTTTTGATAATAGGATCATTGACAGTATCTTTTGTAGGGCTTCCGACAGTGTCTTCTTTGACAACATCTTTCATGACTGTGTCTTTATTGACAGTATCTTTCATAGAATCCTCGACAGCATCTTTGTTAACATTCTTGACAGCATCTTTGTTGACAGTATCTTTTTTAGAATAAATGCTGTCAATTTCCATTTCTGCTTGGTTAATTTCTAATGCTTCAAGTATCTCCTCATCTTTCTCCTTTTCTTCATTTTTCTTGCTTGTTCCAGGAGCTTCTGAAGAATCTTTTGGCTCAGCTTCTTTAGCTTGGGATTGCTCTTTTGAAGAGTTTCCCTTTTCTGACTTTTTAGTTCCTCCAACTTCACCACCATCTTCATTTTCATCATCATTTTTATCCAAGGTATCATCAAAGGAACAGCTTCCACCTTTGGCTTTTCTGTTTTCATTTGCTTTGGCAATGAGCTTCTTAATTTTGGCACTGTATTCCTCATTTCTCTTTGCCATAAGCTTGTGGATATCTTTGACTGCTTGAGCTCTTTCCTTGGTAATTGGTGCTTTCAGTAACAACTTTAATACTTCCATGATGGTTTTGCTTTGTAGAGATGTTTTGCCTCCAAGAGTTAAGAATCCAAGTCCTTTAGTTCCTTTGGCTGTAACCTGTCTGAAGCTTACACCATATGGCTGAAAACTGATTTCTGGAAGCTTGCTGTTCACCATTGTATTAAGTTGCAGATACAGACTTTCATTGAAGATGGTTGATTTTGTCTTGACAAGCAGCCCAAGGATGTACTGTACTCTGGAAGAGAAGGTTTCTAGCAGTTGCATTATTATGAATATTGAATGTCTGCTTCTTAGGAACACTTCAACTGCCCACCTTTTCTCTGAGCTAATCTTCACAGATAGGTTGATAATATATTCTTTCAAAACTTCTGCCAATTTAGCAGATTTTCCTCCAGACTCTGTGATTGCTCTATTCACCAGTGCATTGAATTCTTCATCCTTATTATTTAGAGTGCTTTCCATATGACTCATCATCATTGAATCAACTTCTTCTTGAGAGTATGTGCTTCCATCAGTCCAAGTCACAAACTCAGGAGGGTTCACATATTCAGGCAACTTGTCCTTGCCTTTTCCCATCCTGATTGACTCTTCCTTTTCTCTCCAAAGCCTCTCCAATGTAGATTCTTTCTTTTCAGGAACTGGTTCACTGATTTTGATGGAAGATGCCTGATTTCTTTGTATTTGTTCCAATACTTCTTTAGATACTAACATTGTCTCCCCATCTACTTCAGTTTCAAAAATTTTCCAAGTTCCAGAGGCTATTGCAGTTTCTTTTTGCTCCCCCTTACTCTTTTGCTCCCCCTGTGTTCCAGCTTCCCCTTGTGACTTCACTTTTGTTGCTGGTTGCTCATCTTTCTGATCTATCACTTTCTCCCCCTTAGTTAAGTTGGCAGCATTGAGTATGGAAGAAAGAGACTGTAGAGTGGCTTGTATTTCAGCAAAACCAGTCTTCACATCAGTGGACAGATTGTCTAGCTTGTCTTCCATTTTAGCACATCTGTCTTCAATAGCTTGGAGCCTGTCATTGGTGGATGCAGAAGGACCACCAGACCTAAGCTTCTTTGGAGGTAATGAATAAGTCTGGGACATGGAGGCTGTTGGGGTTCTCACACGCTCATTGTCTTTTCTGGTGATCTCATCACCACTCACAATTAATCCCTCAATGCCTAATGCCTGTTGATAAATGGCTCCCTCATTTTCACTCTGGACATTCTCAAGTCCCTCACCTTTTGCCAGCACATTTGGCTGCCTCTCATTTTTAGGCTCACTTCTCTTTTCTTTTATCTCTCTTTTCTTTTGCTCTCCCTCACTCATCCTATATGCATGAGTATGAGCAATACTAGCATGCAATGAAGAGAAAGATGATTTAGATTTTACCTTAAAAGCTTTGGAGAGTGGCATGTCATCATCAGAGATGTCCTCAATTAATCCTTCCTGAAGTTGAGTTGGAACAGGGTTGACAACATCTTTCACTAATAAATTACTGTCAGATGGAATGTTGACAGCAACTTTAGGAAGGCTCTTGACAATATCTTTGACCAGAATGCTACTGTCAATTGATTGTTTGACAGAACCTTCTGGATTGTCCTTGACAGCAACTTTGGCTGTGACAGCAACTTCCCTAGGGTAAGATGCTTTGAGGGAATCGAT
Organism: Kitagawia praeruptora; assembly: GCA_037693485.1. NCBI lineage: Eukaryota > Viridiplantae > Streptophyta > Magnoliopsida > Apiales > Apiaceae > Kitagawia > Kitagawia praeruptora. The sequence continues at coordinate 77,993,451 of CM075350.1, forward strand.
CAAGATGCTGGCTGTTTCAATTTCTGACAAATTTGCATCTTGATCTAATCCAGTGTTTGATGGAGTGGTATCCATTTCACTTTGAGAAATGGGTTCTTGTGGACCACTAGATGGGGGCTCATCCATGATTTGAGATGGATGATCAAAACCTGAAGGGTTGGTACTGTCTGTTAGTTACAGAGGCATGCCTGTACACATCTAATAACAAGCCTAATTGTTTGTAATGCTTTGCATTACTTACATGACCTCTTAACTGAGGGAACCTCTAGTTGTAGAGTTTCTGTTTGTATTGTACTTGTAGAAGGCATCAAATCCTAGTTGTGTAATTGTACAAATAGAGTCTAGAATAATGCTTGAAAGAAGTTCCAAGGTTCATGCCTCAAGCAAGGAGTTAAAGACTGTCAAATAATCACAGTTGGGATTTGAAGAAATGAAGAATTTGCCTAAGTACCAATTCGAGAAGTATATTTGTCTATTCGAGAAGTCCAGCATTCGAGAAGTCAGGGATTCGATATCTCTGAATACACTGTTCGATATCTCATTTGATATCTCAGGGATTCAATATGTCTACTACTCTATTCGAGAACTCAAGAAGTCAACAAGTCAAGATGGTATTCGAGTTCTCAAAGAGTCAACAAGTCAAAGTTCCATTCGATATCTCAAGGACTCAGAGAGCTATTCGACAACTCGAGGATTCGATAAGTCAAATGTTCTATTCGACATCTCAAGGAATCCTGATGGAAAAGAGCTATTCGAGAAGTGGTTCGATATGTCATTATAACAGTATTCGAGAACTCAGAGTTATCGATCAAGTCAATTCTAGTTCTCGAATCACTTACTTAGTCACTTCTCGAATACATTCTTGGAGACAAAATACTGAAGAAATTGTACAAGTCAGAAACCTGCAACAAGCCAATGCACTTTATGGACCACAATCTGTAACGTGCTCTGGAAAGCCTACAAGGAAGCTTGGAGAGATATAGAAGAGACAAGGAGCTAAAGAAGTGGATCTAAACAGGCTTTGCAAAGTCAAATCTGTAACCGTTTGGACGCTTACTCAAAAAGGATAGATAGACTAGAAAGTAATTTGTTTAGCTACCTTATTTGCAGTAAGTGGGCTGTATCCATGTTCTATAAGGACACAGCCTCACTTCATAACTTAGCAACTTTTGTGAGTCTAGTTTTTCATACACTGTAAGCCATATCTCTCTGAGAAAAACGAAGCTGAGAATACTACCATTTGTATTCACAGATTGTAGCAACCTTTATCTAATAATACATTAGATTAAAGTGATATTGTGTCTTGTGTTGTTTATTTATCCGCACCTTCACTTCTACACACACAGGCACTTATCTGCTACATAGACTCAATCAAGAAAAGTTCAAGAATCCATTCACCCCCCCCCCCCCGTATTCTTTTACCGTATTCAATACTCAACAAGTGGTATCAGAGCGGGCTGTTTATTCAAAAACAGAGAAACGATCATGAGTTCGAATACACCAAAGACTACAGGAACGGTGAAGGTCCCTAAGTTTGATAAAGAAAACTTCAACCTCTGGAAGATAAAGATGATGTTGTTCATTAAAGCCTCTCATCCCTTGTATCCTGAGATTCTCAAGAATGGTCCTTTTGTTCCACAACAAGAGATGCCAGAGAAGACTGTTGGAACCATAACTATCCCAAGAGCTTATGAGGCCAAGGATCCATCAAAGTGGACAGAGTCAGAAAGGGAGAAGGTTGCTCTTGACAGCCACCTCATGTTGCTCATCATTGATTCCATGGACATGTCAATGTTTGCAAACATTGCATCATGCACGTCTGCTAAAGAGATGTGGGATCACATTGAGGTGTTGTGTGAAGGGACTGATGAGGTTAAGGAAAACAGGAAACAGATACTGGTCACACAGTATGAAGCTTTCATGGCACAGCCCAAGGAAAGCATCACTGAAATGTTTGAAAGGTTTCACAAGCTAGTTACTGAGTTGCAGATGAATGGAAAGGTTTATAGCACCAAGGAGTTAAATATGAAATTTCTGTTGTCTTCACCAAATCATCTGGAGCAAAGAGTCATTTCTCTAAGAGAGAGAGAGATCTGAACAAAGTCACCTATGATGTGCTCTATGTAGTCCTAAAGACTCATGAACTTGAGTTGCTTCAGAAAAGGGCTATCCAAGCCAACCAAGGTAGGATGATAAACACATCATGTGCCTTGATTGTCAACAAATCCATTCTGGACCTAGAAGCATCTACAAGCCAACTAAGGATAGAGGAGGTGGCAGATGATGAAGAAACTGAAGCTGGGGTGAGTGAACCTGTTGAGGAAAAGGAGGAAGAAGAAGAAGAGTTTTACACTCTGGAAGAACTTGATGGGATGGAAAATACCTCATATGCCTTCATGGCCAGAAAATTTCCAAACATCAGATTTAAAAGAAATCAACCCTTCAAACCCAAAACTCAAAACCATTCAGCCAACAAGAACAAGGCACCTGTGAAACCAAACAGAAATAAGTTCAAAACCGGTTATGTGGATAGGTCATCTGTAAGGTGTTATAGATGCAATGACCTAGGGCATTTTGCCAGTGAATGCAAGAAGCCTAAAAAGAAGGATAGAGATTATCTTGAGCTAGAAGCTAAGTATGAGGCCCTTCTGAAAAAGCAGACACATGGTAAGGCCTACATAGCTAAAGGGAAGTGTTGGGATGATTCTGAGAGTGATGAAGAGGAACAAGAATTCTGCAACTATGCCTTGATGGCCAACTCCAAGGATGACTCATCTTCATCTGATTCTCAGGTACCATCTCTCACTACTATAGACATGTCTGTTTCTGAATACAAATGCATGATTGAACAATTATCTGTTGAAATGTTTAATATTCATACTAGTATGACTGCTGCTAATGAGGAGATTGCTAAACTGTCTACTAGAAATGAAATATTAACCAAAAAGAATGAGGAACTTGAGCTAACTACTATGCAAGTAGAAAACCTTAAGAAAGAAGTTGAATATTTGAAGAACAAGGTTCTATGTGCTAGTCAAGTAGAGAAGGCTCTTAGGGATGAATTAGCTGAGAATGAATTCAAACTTAAAACTTTCAAGAAATCATCTGGTTTAGGGCAATCCTACTGTGAGAAAATTGAAGCTAAACCCAAAGCAGCTATTGGACTTGACTATGACTCTCTCAAGCAAAGGAAAGGCTATGCTGTCATTGAAGAGGACACAGCTGTTCATGAGAAAGTGCCTCACATTTTGAGAAAAACTGAAAATCCAATTTTTAAGGAATCAACATTTGAAATTGATGAGGATGCCTTACTCATCAAGCAAATGTTGAATGATGAGGATGAGGCACAATCTAGTGAACAGCAAGCATCCTCTAAGGGTGAGAGTGTCAAGTCAAAGACCAAGAAGCCAGTAGTTGATAGGCCAAGACCTAAGAAGTTTGTTAAGTTTGTCTCAGCTGGGAAGAGTGAATCAGAAAAGGAAGTGACTAAAAAGAAACAGAACAGAAATGGCAAGTTAGGGATTAACAAGGATAACAACTATGCCTATATGCCTAATGCCCCTAGGAAAACTTGTCAGAACTGTTTCAGTACGAATCATCTAACTCATGCATGCAAGAAACCTGTTGGTAGTGTGTCTAAACCTTTCTATGATTGTTCTGTGCCTCTAAGTCATAGAGATGCACCCTTCTGTGATAAATTTGACTGTATGCCATGCAATATGAATGTTATGACTAGTTGTTTTAATTTAAGAAGGCAGTTCATTGATGGTTGTATCAGTCATAATTCTCACACACACTACACAAGGTCAAAGTCTTCAAGTCCTCCTAAAGCTAGGAAGGTACCTTTGTCACCTAAGTCTGAAACCTCAGGTTCTAAGACTTCCAACAGTGACAAGAAGACTAACACTAAGAAAGTTGACAAGCATGTTGTTTATGATAAAACTGTCTCTAAGTCACATGGACCCAAACTTGTTTGGGTACCAAAAGAAAAGTAATACCTTTGTGGTTGCAGGGCAAAGAAAGTGAAAAGAAGGTCATGTGGATTTTGGACAGTGGATGCTCAAATCATATGACTGGTGATATGGCCCTGCTATCACAGTATGAGGAAAAGGCTGGCCCAATGGTTGCTTTTGGAGATGACAGCATGGGTAACACATTGGGATATGGCAAGCTGAAAGTTGGAAATGTCATCATTGAAGATGTAGCACTAGTCAAGGGGCTCAAGCATAATCTGTTAAGTGTTGGTCAGTTTACTGATAGAGGATTCAAAGTGAATTTTGACAAAGATGAATGTTTGATCACCCACAAGAAGACTGGTGATTTTGCTCTATCTGGAGTAAGGAAGGGAAGCCTGTTTGTAGCCAATATGGACTCTGCAAACAAGGACAAAATTTGTTGCTTTTACTCAAAAGCATCAAATGAAGATTGTTGGCTGTGGCACAAGAAACTATCACACCTGAACTTCAAGGCCATTAATTCTCTAGTCAAAAGAGAGTTAGTGAGAGGCATGCCCACACTTGAATTCTGCCAAGAAGGAGTGTGTGAGGCTTGTCAAAAAGGAAAAATGAAGAGATCAAGCCACAAGTCAAAGACAGTGACATCTGTAACCAAGCCACTACAACTTATCCATATGGATTTGTTTGGGCCTGTCAACATAATGTCACTTGGAAGAAAGAAGTATGCCCTGGTAATGGTTGATGATTTTTCAAGGTATACATGGGTGGAATTTCTGGCATCAAAAGATGAGGCTCCACAAGTAATTATTGAGCATATAAAGAAAGTTGACAAGGAAGCAAAGGCAAACGATGCAAGTGTGATTGCACTGAGGAGTGATAATGGAACAGAGTTCAGAAATGCCACACTTGAAGCATTCTGCAAAGAGAATGGCATTTCTCAGCAATTCTCAGCTCCAAGGACTCCACAACAAAATGGAGTTGTTGAGAGAAAGAATAGAACTCTAATTGAGGCTGCTAGAACAATGTTACTTGATGCAAAAATGCCTACATGTTTTTGGGCTGAGGCTGTGAGCACTGCATGCTATATTCAGAACAGAACCCTCATCAATAAAAACACTGGAAAGACACCTTACAACTTGATGACTGGAAAGAAGCCTACACTAAAGTATGTTCATACTTTTGGAAGCAAATGCTTTGTACTCAAGGATAATTCTGAATATGTTGGAAAGTTTGATGCAAAAGCATTTGAAGGAATTTTTCTTGGCTATTCTATGGAAAGAATTGCATACAAGGTTTATGTCATCAGTCAAAAGAAAGTTATGGAAAGCACAGATGTAACATTTGATGACAGCAAACTACCTGGACTAGAAGAAGCCAATGATGAAGACAAAGATCCATTGAAGTTTGATAATCTAGATGATTCTGATGAAGAGACTGAAACTGGAGTTGAAACTCAAGTTCAACATTCTCAAGTGAATAATGATACAAGAGAAGAATTTGTGCCAACCAATAGTGGAGAAACAAGCATCCAAGACACACCTGTGAGTAATGGCAACTTCACAGGGGGAGGAAATGAGGATGACCATGATGTGGATGATGAAGCAACATCAAGAATGAGAAATCAGGCTGAACACTCGAGGAAATGGGATAGATCACACACTGCAGAGCAAATCATTGGAGATCCTAATGCAGGAGTAAGGACTAGGAGAGCAACTCAAAATGAGTGCCTCTATGGATGTTTTCTATCACAAGTTGAGCCTAAGAAACTTGATGATGCATTGTTGGATCCAGATTGGATTATTGCCATGCAAGAGGAGCTGAATCAATTTGAAAGGAACAAAGTATGGGAACTTGTGCCTGCACCAAAGAACAGAACCATTGTTGGAACAAAATGGGTTCTGAAGAATAAGATGGATGAAGATGGTGTAATAATAAGAAACAAAGCAAGGCTGGTTGCAAAAGGATACTCTCAACAGGAAGGCATTGATTATGATGAGACATTTGCCCCTGTTGCTAGATTGGAAGCCATTAGAATATTCTTGGCATTTGCTGCTCATTCAAACTTTAAAGTTTATCAAATGGATGTCAAGAGTGCATTTCTAAATGGAGAGTTGGAAGAAGAGGTTTATGTGCAACAACCACCTGGCTTTGAGGATCCACATTTCCCAGAATTTGTCTACAGATTGCTTAAGGCATTGTATGGACTTAAGCAAGCTCCAAGAGCGTGGTATGATACTCTATCACAATTCCTTCTTGAAAATCAATTCACTCGAGTCACATTGGACAAGACACTGTTTTACAAGAAGCATGGTGATGATATGATCCTAGTTCAAATCTATGTGGATGATATCATTTTTGGTTCTACAAATGAGAAACTGTGTGAGAAATTCTCTAAACTCATGCAGAGCAGATATGAGATGAGTATGATGGGAGAGTTGACATTCTTTCTAGGGTTGCAAGTCATTCAGAGGAAGGATGGTATCTTTATCAGTCAAACCAAGTACATCAAGGATTTATTGAAGAAGTTTGACTTGGAAGATTGTTCACCTGCCAAGACACCCATGGCCACTGCCACTAAATTGGATGAAGATGCTAAAGGCAGGAGAGTAGATATCTCAGTCTACAGAGGCATGGTTGGTTCTCTACTCTACCTCACTGCAAGTAGGCCAGACATCATGTTTGCTACATGCTTGTGTGCAAGGTTTCAATCAAATCCAAAGGAATCACATTTGATTGCAATAAAAAGGATCTTTAGATATCTGAAGGGCACTCCTAACTTGGGATTATGGTATCCTAAGGACACAGGGTTCAATCTGGTTGGTTATTCTGATGCTGATTATGCTGGATGCAGAGTGGATAGGAAAAGCACCTCAGGAAGCTGCCAGTTTCTTGGACAAAGGTTAGTTTCTTGGTATAGCAAGAAGCAACAATCTGTGTCAACTTCTACAGCTGAGGCTGAATACATAGCTGCTGGAAGTTGCTGTGCTCAAGTGCTTTGGATTAGAAATCAACTTAAGGATTATGGACTTGTGTTGGAAAGAATTCCAATCATGTGTGACAACACAAGTGCAATCTCTATAGTTGCCAATCCTGTCAATCATTCTAGAACAAAGCACATTGACATCAGATATCATTTCATAAGAGAACATGCAACTAATGGAACCATTGAGTTGCATTATGTCTCTACACATAAACAACTAGCTGATATATTCACTAAGCCATTAGATGAAGCCACCTTCACAAGGTTGGTAAGTGAGATTGGAATGCTGAATTCTTCAGATTCTGGCTAAGTGAATACATCATCTAGATTGTTGCAGCAGTAAACACTTACTTTATCTAAATTCTCAATATTTTTGGAGTAAGTGTTGGCTGAAATATGATTTATAAATATTTCAAATCTGTTGTATATGTTAAAAATCATATTCCTATTAACTTAAAATTTCTATGAAATTTTGAGAAAATCACTATTTAATTTGCTAGGATATTTTTCAATGAATATGTCTGGTAAATTTTAAAAGATAGTGAAAATCAAATTTTTATGAGTGATGGGTATAGTTCGATAAGTCAGACTTCTCGAATGATTCACTATTCGACATCTCTAATAAGTCTCATTAGAGTACTCTTGAGTTCTCGAATAGAGTCTTTCTGAGATATCGAATAGAGGAATTCTTGACTTCTCGAATATAGTAACTGAGTTCTCGAACACTATATTTGAGTTCTCGAATCATTTGAAAAGGCTGAATTCTCGCTGAATTTTAACCGATTTTGGACTTTTGTCTAAAAGTTTAATTCACTCATAAAAACACATATTATTTAATTTAGAATTATTTCTAAGTTAGATAACTGCCAGCTGTGAGTTTCTATCTGCTTGAGTTATCGATTAAGCCATTCTTGACTTCTCGAATAGTTGTTTTCTACTTCTCGAATGCCTGACTTGTCGATACAAAACTTTCTGCTAATCGACAATTCAAGTACTTCATACTTATACAATTTCACATCTATTCGATTCATTTCATTCGATTTCTCAAGCATCTACACTCTCTAAACCCCTGAAACCCTAGCTACGAAAAGCCAAATTTCTTCTTCAACCTTCAATTTCTTTCCTCTCTTCTACACAAATGGCAACAATAAAGTTTAACACCAACTTCATCGCACTCACTAGTGATGTTGAAGCACCCAATGCCAATTTCAAGTGCTTTGTGAAATGGATGGCTGAGTCGTATATCAAGGATGCACTCTCTGCCAACCCAACTCTATATCTAGATATTCTGGAACAATTCTGGAGTACTGCTATTGTGGAGGTTGTAGCCCTGGAAAACGCAATTACTTCATATGTCATCTACTGCAAGGTTCAAAATGAGGAAATCACTATCACTACTACAGACATGAACCAAGCACTAGGCCTACAACAAGAGTCATTTGACAGAATGGCCACTAATGCAGAGTTGGAGGAATTCTTTGAGTTCATAAACTACTCAGATGGGATTAACCTTGGAAAGCTAAACAGAAAGAATCTGAGAAAGGAGTGGAGTTATGTGTTTGCAACTCTTCTCCAAGTCTTCACTGCCAGGAAATCAAGCTTTGACCAAATCAGTGCACCTGTGCAGCAAATTGGATATGCTTTGGCCTATGGAAAGAAAATTGATGTTGGCCAAATCATACTTCAAGAATTATATGGGAGACTTGGTAAGAACACAACCAAGAGAGGTACTGATATTTTCTTCCCTCGCTTTATTCAATCTGTACTTAATTATAAAAATCCTTCATTGATTGAATTGCCTGGGATTGATAAAAATAAAATAGGCTATCCTAAGTCCATGACCAAACTCATTTTTGGTAATTTGGAGACTAGGAATGATGTGGATGTAAGACTGAACATAACTCCCCATATGGAGAGTTTGTTTAGGACTTATCCCCACAACATGCCAACATTTGATGCAAAATCTAAGTTAGCACAGCCCAAGCAAGTAGAACAAAATGCTAACCCAGGGCCTGCTAACCAACCCTCTCAACCAAACACTCTACCACATACTGAGCCAACTGCATCATCCTCTCAAAAGGGTGATGTTAGTAAAAAGAAGAGAAAGGAAGTAATGTCTGCACCATTGAATATCTTGTCTGAAGCAGCATTAGCTGTTGAATTAGGTCTAGGAAGTGAGGAACCTGAGTTACCCTTACACAGGACAAAGAAGAAGAAAATTAAGACCACCTCTTCAGTCACACAAATGGCTGAAGTTGTAAAATCAGGGGCACACAGCTCACTAGGGGTATCCTCTCAACAGGGTGTACCTATAGAATCAAGCATCCTCCCCAATGCACCTTCTTGTATAGAGTCAGCACATGGGAGTGATAAGGCTGGCACAACACTGAGTGGAGAGCACATCACATTTGAAACTCCCTCTATCTCTCAGGGGGAGTTGCCAAAATCTACTCTTAAACACACTTCTCTTCCAGAATCTAACTCTGAAATTTCTTTGGAACCTGCAACTCAGGCAACTGAGATGCAAGGTATTGATCATCAAGAATTCTTTTCTCTTGATGAGCCAATAATTTCAAGTGACTTAGTGCATGACACTTTGTTCACCACTCAGAACCCACATTTAGATGGTGAGGGAATGCATGCTGAGGCATCTCCTAATGACACCATCACAAACACAGAGGTTCCACTAGTTTTTACTAGAGACTCTGTGCCTATGTCAACTGCTGGTGTAATTCATCCCACTTCTGTGGTGACACCAGTAGTAGAGTCAATCCATCCGGTTCAAGAAGTTGCATCTGTAACTGAGGAGTCTAGCTTGCCTAGCTCTAGCTCTGACTTCATGTCAAAATGGCTGAAGCCTGTGCAACATGACAGTGCTTCAGGATCAGGGTCTGTTCCACAACAATTGACGGTTGAAGCACTTCAAAGCTTAATTGTGGATCAGATTCCTGAGTTCACAAAGATTGCTCAGAACCTTCTCACTGCAGACATGCCTAATCCAGACTATGAGGCTATTCTGTTATGCCATAGGGATGATGTGGAAGTACAGAAGTCAAAGATCATTGATGATGCTGAGAGAGATGGCAACATAGATGCCTGGTTGCAAGGAAAATATGATATTACTCTTGATGAAGCACTTCAGTATCTCAGGGAGGAATACATCACTTCACTGGGCTCCAATGCAAAATCCCTGTCACCTGGTGAAGTGTATGAAGCTGTAAATGACTCATACAAGGGTTTCCTCAAGGCTGCACACTATCTTGGCAAGGGAGTCAAAACTGAAGTCAACAGGGTGTGTGACAAGACAACCACTTCAGTAGCAGAAGTCAATAGGGCCTTTGATGCTAAATTTCCTCAACTGGACAGTGTGGTCAAGGATATCTAACACTGCAACTCTACCTGCACCAAGATAGACAATGGGCTAGCTCTGCTAAAGGATACTATCACAGGTCTGGGGCATCAATTTCAAAATCTATCTGACCAGTCTACAGATGCCAATGCCATGCTGAGGATAATGTTCAAGAATCTTTATGGAGATAGGCTAGTGACTGATGTCCCTGTGCATGAACTGTCTAAATATGAAGTGAAGAGGCTGCAGGATCAATCTTTATCTGGTTTCAAGGCCAATGAGTTATTCACTAAGGTGAACACTCTTGAACAGGAGGTAGCTACTCTCACCAAAACCAATGCTCATCTTACAGAAAAGGTTGCACTGCTAAATAATCAGTTGGACACTCAAGCATCCACCACAGCTGATGTCCTTCTGCATCAACAATCCATGTTAGCTGCAATGATGAAGCATATGGGTCTCCCTCTACCTGATGAATCTTCAATCCCAAAGGACATTTCTACAGCCTCAGTGCTTGACAACAAGCCTAAGGGGGAGAAGAAGGCAAGGAACTCAAATACAAAGGGGAAGAAAGGCATAATAATAAAAGAGGGTGGTCAACAAAGGGCTTCAAAGTCTCTACCAAATGTGCCTGGCAAAGGAAAATCCAAAGTGGATGAGCCTCCATCTATCTTGCCAGTTGTCACTCTACCAACTGTGCACATCACTACTCCAGGAGGACAAAAGCAATCCATAACCACCACAGTGGTTGCAGGAAGTATGCCATCTGACAAACCTCCAACCTCTATATCTGAGAGTGCCAAGCCTGTAGAAGTTAAAGTTGTTACTGAGGCCAAGCTACAAGAGGTTGCTAACTCCAATGTTTATCATGATAAAGCCTTCTTGGAGTTTCTGAAAGCCACAAGGGAACAGGTTGGTGACACTCAGTTCTATCTGAGGGAGTTGAAGAAGCAGATTGATTGCATCACTGTCATTCCTAAGAAAGTCAATAATCTGTGGATCAAGGAGATAGTGATGATATCCAAATTGAAGATATGGCATCTAACATACAAGACTCTACAAGAACTGAAACACTCAGAGATAGATGCCATACTCGAGCTTATAGAAAAGAAGAATGAGAACAACAAAAGTCTGTTTGATGACTTGAGGAATGACCAACCTTCAAGGCTACCAGAAGTGATCAAGAAGCCATGGACAATCATTTATCAGTCTGGCACCAGAATTGAAGATATCAAGCAATTGGTCATTCCCCATGATCTCACCACTAGAAATCACAGACTGATCATTGCTATCATTGATCAATTACAGAAGAAGGTTGGAGCCAGAAATGCTGAAGAAACTGAGGCACTGCACATCCTCAGAACCTATATTGCAACTGGTGAAATTCCAGAGATGGCTCAACCTAGGAGAAATAAGGATGATGATTCTGAAGACAAAGGTGATGGGAGGAGAAGACATCACAGGAGAGATAAGGGTGATGAAGACAAGAAGAAAAAGGGAGACAAGGATAAAAAGGATGATGATGACCAAGGTAAAACCTATGAGAGGAAGAGTGGAAGACAGCAAGCCTTAGGCACTGCTAGCAGTAACCTCACCACATCACAAGACTCTAAGTCTAGGGTGAATACTGTTAGTAGTGACCTAGCAAAATCTACATCTATGGCTTCTGCAACTGTCTTACCACCTCAAGAAGAGAAGAAGATTCAAGTCAAGAAACCATGTGTATGTTTCAGAAAGCAATCTGCTAATGGAATACTACTATGGTCTACCAACCAAGGTCAAAGATTTCTGCCAAGCAATCATGTCAAGAGGATGAAATTTAAACATGCTGCAAGAAGAGTGAAGCTATCCAAATCTAGAGCCCTAACAATCATTCCAGGATTGAAACTCCAGCCACTTGATGAAGACTTTGATGAAGAGCAACTGCAATTTCTAAGAGCTCAAAAGATATGCTATGCTACAATTGTGGATGACCACCTTGAAATCAAGTACACTGATGGGAAGGAAATGAAATTCAAACAAGGGGGTTGTCAACATTGGGGTAAATTGTATGAGATAGAAAGAGTCATTGCATTGCTGGATTCTAAAGACAAGGTGGAGAAAGTATGGAAGCTGGAATTGATTGACTTTGTGAAAATGAAGAAAGATTATGCTGAGAAGATAAGAAAGGGCTGCTATGAGAAATGGTTAGAAAGGGAGAAAGAAATTGATAGACTGGAGATTGAAGCAGAAAAGCTAAGGGCAAAGGGACTGTGTAGAGTTCAGTTTGATCCCTATGTGGTGAAGTATAGGAGAAGAAATGGAGACAATGTGAATATAAGAATGAACCTACTCAGTCACTATCCTGCCAACATTCTGAAGCCAGTGCTTGAAGATTTCAAAAACTCTATTATGATTGAAGAATTGGATGCTATGACAGAAATCATGAGAGCAGTAGATGAGATTGCAAGAAAGGAGAAAGAAAGGAAACAGAAAGCATATGATGATCTACAAGCCAAAGCAATGGAGATGCAATCAAAAGAAAATGGCTAGTACCTCATCATACTGTAAGAGTATTTATCTTGTAATTTCATTTATGTGTTCAATCAAAATACATACCTGTACTTTTAAAGTTTTATCTTTATGTATGTTAGGCTTGTTATCAGACATGAAATTGTGACTAAGGGTCTCACTCACAATTTGGGGGAGATTGTTAGTTACAGAGGCATGCCTGTACACATCTAATAACAAGCCTAATTGTTTGTAATGCTTTGCATTACTTACATGACCTCTTAACTGAGGGAACCTCTAGTTGTAGAGTTTCTGTTTGTATTGTACTTGTAGAAGGCATCAAATCCTAGTTGTGTAATTGTACAAATAGAGTCTAGAATAATGCTTGAAAGAAGTTCCAAGGTTCATGCCTCAAGCAAGGAGTTAAAGACTGTCAAATAATCACAGTTGGGATTTGAAGAAATGAAGAATTTGCCTAAGTACCAATTCGAGAAGTATATTTGTCTATTCGAGAAGTCCAGCATTCGAGAAGTCAGGGATTCGATATCTCAAGACACTATTCGATATCTCTGAATACACTGTTCGATATCTCATTCGATATCTCAGGGATTCAATATGTCTACTACTCTATTCGAGAACTCAAGAAGTCAACAAGTCAAGATGGTATTCGAGTTCTCAAAGAGTCAACAAGTCAAAGTTCCATTCGATATCTCAAGGACTCAGAGAGCTATTCGACAACTCGAGGATTCGATAAGTCAAATGTTCTATTCGACATCTCAACGAATCCTGATGGAAAAGAGCTATTCGAGAAGTGGTTCGATATGTCATTATAACAGTATTCGAGAACTCAGAGTTATCGATCAAGTCAATTCTAGTTCTCGAATCACTTACTTAGTCACTTCTCGAATACATTCTTGGAGACAAAATACTGAAGAAATTGTACAAGTCAGAAACCTGCAACAAGCCAATGCACTTTATGGACCACAATCTGTAACGTGCTCTGGAAAGCCTACAAGGAAGCTTGGAGAGATATAGAAGAGACAAGGAGCTAAAGAAGTGGATCTAAACAGGCTTTGCAAAGTCAAATCTGTAACCGTTTGGACGCTTACTCAAAAAGGATAGACAGACTAGAAAGTAATTTGTTTAGCTACCTTATTTGCAGTAAGTGGGCTGTATCCATGTTCTATAAGGACACAGCCTCACTTCATAACTTAGCAACTTTTGTGAGTTTAGTTTTTCATACACTGTAAGCCATATCTCTCTGAGAAAAACGAAGCTGAGAATACTACCATTTGTATTCACAGATTGTAGCAACCTTTATCTAATAATACATTAGATTAAAGTGATATTGTGTCTTGTGTTGTTTATTTATCCGCACCTTCACTTCTACACACACAGGCACTTATCTGCTACATAGACTCAATCAAGAAAAGTTCAAGAATCCATTCACCCCCCCTCTATATTCTTTTACCGTATTCAATACTCAACACTGTCCCCCTCTCTAGGTTGTTCAGAAGAAACAACAGATGTAGGAATGAAAGTAGAAGTTTGAAGTTCAGATTGATCAATTGGCTGTTCCACAGAAGAAGATTGTGGAACATCAAAAGTATGAGTGAATTCCTCACTGTGCTCTATCTCTATGTGTGTATCTTCAAGTATAGGTTCCTCTAGAGTGAATTCTTGAGTTTGAGCAGACTCTTTACAAAGTGCCTTGGGAGACAGGCCAATTTCAATAGATGCCTCTTGTTGAGAAGAGGCACCTAGAGGTGAGTTTCTTTCCCTATCATCCTCTACAGTCTTTTGGGAGACTGTAGGGTGGCTGACAATAGCCTTAGCCCTTCTAGCTCTCTTCTTCTTAGGCTCAGAAGGGGCTACTGTGGGTTCTAATTCATCCTTATTTGCTGCACTAGGTGCAGTATCTCCCTCGTGACTCACAACATTATCACCAGTTTCACTCTCTAGGGATCTTTTCTTGGATTCCTGTTTGGCTATTTTAAGGGCTTTGGGCAGTCTAGAGTCCCTAGGTTGAATGTATGGTGTAGAATGTGGGTTAACTGAATTTGGGTCTAATTCAGTCTCATTCTCAAGAGTGAAAACAATGTAACCTGTTGGTAATGGAAAATCAAGGTTGGGCACTTGATTAACCATGTGTTGTGTGAGACATAGTGGAATATGTGCATTTAAATTTTTTGTGTTGAGAGATGTGTGTGTGTTTTTCTTTAAAACAGGGCATTCTTCAGAATTAGGTACATCTTCAACATTTCCACAAATATGATTAATACAAATAGTTAAAAAGCGAGGGTATATGGATACCTTTTTGCCTATGGCGCTTTTCAACTGTGCTATGACCAGCTTTCCAACGTTCACCTTGTATCCATGGACTAAAGAATGAGTGATTTTCTTGATATATGATGGTATTCCATTCCAGCCTGTAGACTTAGTAGAGAATACCTTCACCATAACATCAAAGATCATGCTCCACTCCTTTCTCAGATACTTCATGTCCATTTCTCCCGTTTGATACCATTTATCAAAGGTTTCTTCAAGTTTAGAACCTGAATATCCAATCTTCAGAAAGAACCTCTTCAGAGTGTCATCATTTGCTAGTTCCTGAAAGCTTTCTCCACTGGCCAAAACAATACCCAAGGCATTATTGATATCCTTGACTGAGATAGAATGGCTTGCATCATCTATCTTGAAGTTAATTGCTTCATCCTCTCCAGTTCATTGAACACTGGCTGATTTCCAGAACTTTTCAATTCTATCAATATCAATTTTAGGGGTTGAGGTTATTGCATGACCTAGGTAGGATTTATTTATGAAGGAAATAAGTCCTTTGAAGTTTTCACCGGCATCACTAGGAGAGTAGATACCGGCAAAGTTAGTTTGAGCAACATTTTGTTTGGGTGCCATTGATGAATGCTCTGAAAAATGAGAGAGAAAATGTGGTTTTTGAATGTAGAAGATTGAAAGGTTTTGCAGATGAAAGAGACAGAAGAGTAAACAGTAGATTCAGTTTATAAGATGAATCGATTTAACCTGTCTTAATTGAACGTGTAGTAATGATTTTACCCATTAACCGCACTTGCTATATCACGTGGCAGTTGCTACTAGATCGTGGATTGGTGGATTAAGTTTATATATATATATATAAATTACTGTAAGTAAATTTATATCTCCCCACTATCTTTGACAGCAACTTCTCGTGACAGCAACTTTCATTGACAGTAACCTGTGCGCTTTTCTTTCCCTCTACTATTTTTTACAGCAATTTCTCGTGACAGCAACTTTCATTGACAGCAACCTGTGCGCTAACAACATTTCTGTCAATCAGATTAATGAGTGACAGTAAGTTTATCTGACAGTAAACTAGGTGCAAAATCGTGTTGTCACTGTTCACACACAACTTAAGTTAAGGACACTTGTTTACTTATTACCGTATTGAGACAGACATGTGAAACTATTTTTGCATAGTCATAGCAAACATGATTTCTAAAAATCCTTTTAGCATAGTCATAGCAAACATGATTTCTAAAAATCCTTTTAGCATAGTCATAGCAAACATGATATCTAAAAATCCTTTTAGCATAGTCATAGCAAACATGATTTCTAAAAATCCTTTTAGCATAGTCATAGCAAACATGATTTCTAAAAATCCTTTTAGCATAGTCATAGCAAACATGATATCTAAAAATCCTTTTAGCATAGTCATAGCAAACATGCTGTCTGAACAAGTAGCACCTAGAACAATAACTTCTCATGACAGTACCTTCTAATGACAGTACCTTGAAAGTTTCTGTCATGAGCTACGATTGAGAATTGATAAACCAGTTAGATAATCATACCTGATTTAGCATTCCTAATTCACTCACCAACCTGGTAAATGTTGCTTCATCCAGAGGCTTGGTGAATATGTCTGCAAGTTGCTTGTCTGTTGGAACATAAACCAGTTTTACATTTCCCTTTTCAACATGCTCCCTGATAAAATGATGCCTTATATCAATGTTCTTTGTTCTGGAGTGTTGAACTGGATTATCTGATATGGCTATGGCACTAGTGTTGTCACAGTAGATAGGAATATTTGACAGCTCTAGTCCATAATCCATTAACTGATTCTTCATCCAAAGTATTTGTGCACAGCAACTTCCAGCTGCAATATATTCAGCTTCTGCAGTTGAAGTAGAGACTGAATGTTGCTTTTTACCAAACCATGACACCAATCTCCCCCCAAGAAATTGACAGCTTCCTGTGGTACTTTTTCTGTCAATCTTGCAGCCAGCATAGTCTGAATCAGAGTATCCAATTAAATCAAATCCAGTTTCTTTAGGATACCAAAGGCCTAGATTTGGAGTGCCTTTGAGATACCTAAAGATTCTTTTGATTGCAACTAAGTGTGATTCTTTTGGATCAGCCTGAAATCTTGCACACAGACATGTAGCAAACATTATGTCTGGTCTGCTAGCTGTTAAGTAAAGTAGTGATCCAACCATGCCTCTGTAAGTACTTGAATCCACTTTCTTGCCTTTAGGATCTAACTCTAATTTGGTGGCTGTTGAGATAGGTGTCTTGGCAGGTGATGAATCTTCTAAGTTAAACTTCTTGAGAAGTTCTTTGACATACTTAGTTTGATAGATAAAGATTCCATCCTTCTTCTGATAGATTTGGAGACCAAGAAAGAATGCTAATTCTCCCATCATGCTCATTTCATACTTGTTTCTCATTAGAGATGGGAATTTTTCACATAATTTTTCATTTGTAGAACCAAAAATTATGTCATCAACATATATCTGCACAAGTATGATGTCTTTGCCATGGTATTTGTAGAATAAAGTTTTATCCACCATACCTCTTACAAATTGATTTTCTAGGAGAAAAGTAGAGAGTGTGTCATACCAGGCTCTTGGTGCTTGCTTCAAGCCATATAGGGCCTTGAATAGTTTATAGACAAAGTCATGCAATTTGTCATTCTCAAAGCCAGGAGGTTGTTCAACATACACTTCTTCTTCTAATTCTCCATTTAGAAAGGCACTTTTGACATCCATTTGAAATACCTTGAAATTGCAGTGTGCAGCAAAAGCTAAGAAAATTCTTATGGCTTCAAGTCTGGCAACAGGAGCAAATGTTTCATCATAATCTATCCCTTCCTGTTGACAGTAACCTTTGGCCACTAGCCTTGCTTTATTTCTTGTCACATTTCCACTTTCATCTATCTTGTTTCTGAAGACCCATTTTGTCTCAATGACTGATTTTCCTTTTGGCCTTGGAACCAGCTTCCAAACATTGTTTCTTTCAAATTGATTGAGCTCTTCCTGCATGGCCATCACCCAATCAGAATCCAACAATGCTTCTTCAACTATTTTTGGTTCCATTTGAGATAAGAAACATGAAAACATGCTGTTAGCAGAGATATTCCTTCTTGTCTTTACCCCAGTAGTGGGATCTCCAATAATTAGATTACTGGTATGATCTCTATTCCACTTGGTTAATTGAGGCAAGCTTCTATTTTGATTAGATTGACTTTCATTAGTATGAGGATTTGACTCTCCACCATTTTCATTATTCTGCTCATTTAACTCAGTTTCTCCAGTTTCACAGTCTTGATGATTGATGCCTGATATTGTCTGTGATTGAGCTGAGATTTGATTTGGATCATGAGCATTGCCATTTTCTTTCTCATATCCCATTGATTGAGTGAGACTGGGTTCTTCATTAACAATTTCTTCTACTTCCAAGTATCCTTGATTCTCAAATCTGAAGGGTTGCATTTGACCATCCTCATGTAACCCTTGAAACTTGGTTTCATCAAATGTGACATTTACACTTTCTTCAATTGTCTTGTGCTCCAAGATATAGACTCTGTAGGCAGTCCTTTCTGTCCCATATCCCATGAAAATGCCTTCATATGCTTTGGTATCAAACTTGCCTTTTCTTTCATGGTTATCTTTCATTAAGAAGCACTTGCTTCCAAAAACATGAAAGTACTTGACAGTAGGTTTCTTTTCTGTTAAAAGATAGTAAGGAGTATTACCATGAGCCTTGTTGATTAGTGTTCTGTTATGTGTGTAACAAGCAGTGTTGATGGCTTCTGCCCAGAAATATGTTGGTAGTTTGGCATTGCTCAACATAGTCCTAGCAGCTTCAATGAGTGTCCTATTCTTTCTTTCCACAACTCCATTTTGCTGTGGAGTTCTTGCAGCTGAGAATTGTTGAACAATTCTTTGATCTTTGCAGAAGTTTCCTAGTGTAGCATTTCTGAACTCAGTTCCATTGTCACTTCTTAGAAATTGAATTTTTGCTCCTGGGGTTCTGTCAAGTACCCTTATGTGGTCAATTATTTCCAGAGCAGCTTCATCTTTTGATTCTAAGAATTTCACCCAAGTGTACCTAGAATAGTCATCAATCATGACTAGTGCATATCTTTTTCTGGATAGTGATTGAACATTTACTGGTCCAAAAAGATCCATGTGAATCAACTTGAGTGCTTCAGTGTTGGTGTTGACTTGTTTTGATTTATGTATTGCTTTTCTTAGTTTTCCCATTTGACAATCTTCACACAGTCCTTCTTGACAGAATTCCTGTTGAGGCAATCCTCTCACCAATTCCTTCTTCATTAGCATGTTCATAGTTTTGAAGTTGAGATGGGAAAGCTTTTTGTGCCAAAGCATGCTATCACCAACACTTGCTTTGCTGTAAAAGCAAAATATTCTTTCCTCATTTGTTGAATTTAAATCTGCAACAAATAGGCTTCCTTTCCTAACTCCTTTCAGGGATAGGCTTCTATCCTTCTTGTGGTAGATTGTGCATTCCATCATGCCAAAGTTGACTTTGAATCCTTTGTCAGTGAATTGACTGACACTGAGCAGATTATGCTTCAAACCTTCCACAAGAGAGATTTCTTCAATGACAACATTTCCAGCTTTTAAGCAGCCATATCCCACAGTGTAACCTTTGCTGTTGTCTCCAAAGGTTATTGTTGGGCCAGCCTTCTCGACATATTGTGATAGCAGGGATATATCACCAGTCATGTGTTTGGAGCATCCACTGTCGATTATCCACATGAACTTTTTGCTTTTCTTTCCCTGCAAAACAGATGGAGTTTAATTTGCATTTGGTACCCAAGCCTTGTTGGGTCCTGCAGACTCAGTATCACCAGAGATTTTATCAGAATTTGAGACACTATTATCAGAAGATGGTTGCTTGACTTCCTTTATTACCCACTTAGTTTTAGAGGAAGGCTTAGTCTTTTTCTCAGTTAGAAAAGCCTTATCATTATCTTTAGTGGATTCAGAAATCTTTGCAGTTTGCATATAAGAACATTTCTCAGTAGATGAAATTTGCAGATTAAAGCATGTACTCATGGCAGTAATTTTGCATGGCATACAGTCAATGTTATTACAGACAACCATTGTTCTTTGCATAAAGGGAGTTCTATGTAAGTTCCCTCTCAACTCTGTTGCATTAGATATGCTACTAGTTGATTTCTTACAAACATAAGTTAAGTGCTGTGAGGAGCCACAGTTATTGCAAAGTTTCCTAGGTGCCTGCTTAACATACGCATAATTATTCCTTTTATCAATGCCTAGCTTGCCATTTCTGTTCTTTGGTTTGGAGACGATTGTCTTGACAGTATGTTCAGAAGGTACTGTTGAGCCATTTTTGACAGCACCTTTTGTACTTGCTGTCTTGACAGTAGGTTTGAAAGTTACTGTCTTGGGCGCCTTCTTGACAGTATTTTTGAAAGTTATTGTCTCATCCTTTGAGACAATATCTTTTGAACACTTGGTCGGGCTGTTTGGTAAAGTTACTGTCATGGGAAATTTGACAGAATCTTTTTCTTTCTTAGATGTACTGTCAGCCCTCTCATCTTCATCACAGAGTTCTTGATTAATAATTAGGGAAGTTTCATCAACCTCAAACTCTGTACTTTTGAAAATTGGTTTGCTCACATTATTGAGGATGTGAGGTTTGACAGTATTGTTTTCATTATCATTCTGTATAACAGCCTCTTTACCAGGTCTCCTACCATAATCATAGCCTATACCTATCTTCTTACTTTCAGTATGTTTCTCATGATACTCTTGAACTAACTTAGAGGAATTTCTAAATGCCTTTATCTTAAATTCATTTTCAGAAATTTCTTTTCTTAGATATTCCTCTATCTCTTTAGCACAGATTAAATCATTTTTTAATCTTTCGTTTTCCTGAGCTAAAGAATCAATAGAACTGGTCTTAAGCAACAACACATCATTGTTGGATCTAAGTATTTCATTTTCTTTAGTTAATCTAGCAATTTCTTCATTTGCAGCAGATAAACTAGTGTGAATATTAAACATTTCAGTACTCATTTCCTCAATGGTTTGCTTATAGTCATTTAAAGACATATCTAGTAAAACTAGAGATGGTACCTGACTTGTCGAGGTTGATGCTTCTTCATCCTCTCTAGCCATCAAGGCTAGATTCACAAATTCCTCTTCTTCTTCATCATCAGATTCATCCCAGCATTTTCCTTCAGCCACATAGGCTTTTCCTTGTCCTTTCTTAAATTGACTTCCAGTTCCTCTCTCCATTCTTTGTATTTGTTTTGGTCTTTTGCATTCAGTAGCAAAGTGACCAAGTTCATTGCAGTTGTAGCATCTAAACTTTGATCTATCTACCATTCCTGTTTTGTATCCTCCCTTGGTGCCAGTAGCAGGTTTTGATGAGCTTCCTTGGTTATATTTTGGAAATTGACCTTGAGGCTTATATGGCTTGTTCCTCCTGGACCTTATATTTTTGAATTTTCTTGCCATAAAAGCCATGGTTGGATTATCCATTTTTTCCATTTCTTCTAGAGTGTAGAATTCTTCATCTTCAACATCTTCTAGTTGAAGAATAACCTTTTCTTCATCCTCAACCACCTCTTCAATTTTCACAGATGAAAATTGAGGTTGTTGAGCATTTTGAATTTGCTCACTTGCTTGAAAATATGATGGTCCTTGAGCAACTAGAGCACCAGCCATGTTTGCCATCAATCCCTTGGATCCACTTTGTATGGCTTTCTTTTGATAATATTCAAGTTCATAAGATTTTAGAACTCCATACAATGTTTCAAGAGAGACAGAGTTTAAATCTCTTCCTTCTCTTATGGCTGTTACTCTATGCTCGAGGTGTTCTGGAATAGTTAGCAGAAACTTGATATTGACTTCCTTCTTTTCATAGAACTTTCCATGAATCTGGAGCTCAGCTATCAGTTTGCTAAATCTTTCAAACATGTGAGTTAGCTCTTCTCCATGCTTGCCCATAAACGCTTCATATTGTGACACCAGTATTTGTTTTTGATTTTCTCTGACCTCTTCACTTCCTTCACATAACAGTTCTATCTTTTTCCACATATCCCTGGTAGAGTTGCATGCTATTATATTTCCACTCATAGCTTTGTCTAGGGTAAGTGCATCTAGCAGAATGAGTTGCAGATGATCATCCAGGGCTACC
This sequence comes from Kitagawia praeruptora, assembly GCA_037693485.1. Taxonomy (NCBI): domain Eukaryota; kingdom Viridiplantae; phylum Streptophyta; class Magnoliopsida; order Apiales; family Apiaceae; genus Kitagawia; species Kitagawia praeruptora. The sequence continues at coordinate 78,015,697 of CM075350.1, forward strand.
TTTTCTTTTTCTGAGTCATTATACTCAGTAGGCTTCTTAGCAACCCAATGAGCTGGGATTACTACATCATTAACTGTAGCAGATGGAATTTCCTTTTGAGGAATGAAGGGGCCATTTTCCAGAATACCTAGGAATAGTGGATTCTGAGCTTTGATAAATAACATGATCTTCTTTTTCCATATGTTGTAGTTTTCTTTATCAAAAGCTGGAATCTTGATATTACTTGACCTTTGAATACTTGCCATTTGGATCTCAGATATGTGTATTAATCTGAAGGCTCTGATACCAGTTGTTAGTCCAGGAAAGAATTGCAGAAGGGGGGTTGAATGTAATACTAATAAATTTCAAAAACTATTTTAACAACTTAAATAGAGTTTGTAATTTACTAGTAGAAGAAATGCAAACACAAGTAAAATCAAACACGATGTTTTCACAAAATAAATGTTTTATTTATTTTGCAAAGTTTTGCTACAACCTTGAGAACAAAATATTTCTCAAGCTTCGGTTTCTCTAGAGATTACAGTGGTAGAGATGCGTACACTATTATGTGATAGAGTGTTCCCTTTTATAGAGTGATAGTTGGATCTTGTTCTACTATACTATCACTATCAACATGGGTTGTTGAGCTGCTGTCATATTCTTTTTGCAGCTCATTACATGATTTATTCCCATGTGACACACACAAAGTAACTTTAGATGCTTTCCACATTTGAGCCACCCAGATCTAGCAGTTGTTAAATTTATCTTGCTCTATACTTTACAGGTTGCTCCATGTGATCTCTCGAGCTTCTGTTATAGACTTTCAAGCTTGCTGTAAAGTTTGAATGTTGCAGCACGCCTACTTCTTTTGAACATGTATTCTGTCGCTTAATTTGACTTGGAAAATTCCTAAATCAAGTTGATTCTATATGATAGTATGTTTGCCGCAAAGTTTGCTGTCAATGAATTGTGCTTTGGTTGACAGTATGAATTCCCCGCAGAGGTTGCTGTCAAGAACTCCAAACTTGCTGTCGCAAACTATATGTGAAAGTTGCTGTCAACAGAATCTCCGCCAATGTTGCTGTCAAGTTGAAACTTGCTGTCAACTCAATGACACTTGCTGTCAACCTCGGCAACATGTTGTTTCCTTGTAACCTTACTGTCAAAGCTTTGACAGTAACTTTTATTCCTGCTGTCAAACTTCTGTATTTCTTGAGGCTTGAACATAATCGAACTTCTTCCAAGAATTACAATTATCACATGACAGTACTTATTTGATTACAGGAATACATTTCTGGTTATGACAGTATGTTCTACTTAGTAAAACTAAGTATACCAATAAAACTAGTTAAGTTGTCTGTTCCATCACCCATAAATCCCAACATTATGTATTCCCATTAATTTTTTTTTGGTCACCCCTCTAAGTTGATCACAAAAAAATTAACAATCCATCAAAATAAGCAGTTTAAAAATATATTTAAATTATTATATTCGTTTCAATAAGAACATACTTTTAATATAATAAAGTCAATAAAATAAAAATTCAACAGTTTCAGAAAGCGAGAGCCATGGTGAAAGACCTTAATTTGAACATAAACTATAAATCTACTAGAATATTTATCTGATATTTTGGCTTGCTTATTTAATTATATAATTTACTTTTTTTTAATAAAAGAATCTATATTAATATTAATTTTTTTAATCTTCTTTATTTCTTTGATGCCCTTTTTTGTCATTACACAGGAAAATTACTGCTTTTATCCTTTATTTTTTTAATCTTCTTTATTTCTTTGATGTCCCTTTTTGCCATTACACAGCATTTGGAGCGACCCAATTTAGATTGGATCGACCCAAATCCAAATCTATACTATTTTTTATCATTACACAACATTTGGATCGACCCAATTCGATTGACCCAAATCTAAACCTCTCTTATTATCCTTCATTTTTTTATTAATAATATAATTAATGATAATTAACCGATTGCCTTTTTCAATTAAAAGATGTTTACTTATAATTTATATGATATTACCTTTTATAAATACCTAAAATATCATATATTCCAATCAATAATTTTTTTTTCTTTCTAATCAGCATTTGGAGCGATCCAATTGGATAATTTTTTTCTCTCTAATTAAAACATGTTGACTTTTAATTTAAAACATAATATTGCAATAATTAATACATACACAAAAATATGACATCATATCTTCTAACCACTAACAAAATATAATTAAAATTCGTATACAACGAATAATATCCGTTAGATTTTTAGTTAAAAATTATAATTGTTAGATCTAATGATTAAATATATTACATGATTAAATTTATTTACTAAATACATATCCAAAAATATGGCATCATATCTTATAACCACTAACAAAATATAATAAAAATTCGTATACAACGAATAATATCCGTTAGATTTTTAGTTAAAAATTAGAATAGTTAGATCTAATGATTAAATTTATTACATGATTAAATTTATTTACTAAAATTTCAAAGTTCGAATTTTTATAAATACCTAAAATATCATATCTTCCAATCAATAATTTTTTTCTCTCTAATTAAAACACGTTGACTTTTAATTTAAAACATAATATTGCAATAATTAATACATACACAAAAATATGACATCATATCTTCTAATCACTAAAAAAATATAATAAAAATTCGTATACAACGAATAATATTTGTTAGATTTTTAGTTAAAAATTAGAACTGTTAGATCTAATGATTTAATATGTTACATGATTAAATTTATTTACTAATTGCATACCCAAAAATATGACATCATATCTTCTAACCACTAACAAAATATAATAAAAATTCGTATACAACGATTAATATCTGTTAGATTTTTAGTTAAAATTAGAACTGTTAGATCTAATGATTTAATATATTACATGATTAAATTTATTTACTAAAATTTCAAGGTTCGAATTCCGTCAATGATACTATTATCCTTCATTTTCTTAGGCTCTGTTTGGGATTGCAGTTAAAAAATGCTGAGCTGTTATAAAAAGTGCTGGTGAAAAAAGTGCTATTGTAAAAAGGTGAAGACTGTTTGGTAATATTTTTTATATGTGCATATTTTGATGTAAAAATATAACAAAAATAATGTTTTTGGTGAGATTTGATGTTGAAACCAACTACTGCTTTTCGCAAAAGCTGAAAAGCAGCTTTTTTCAAAAGCATGGGGGGACCTGCTTTCACTAAAAGCTGCTTTTAGGCTAAAAGCACTTTTCAGAAAAGCAGCTTTTAAATTTTACCAAACACTTTTTCAACTGCTTTTCAGAAATAAGCTGCTGTAGCTGTCTGCAACAGCAATCCCAAACACACCCTTAATCTTCTTTATTTCTTTGATGCCCCTTTTTACCATTACACATCATTTGGAGCGACCCAATTTAGATAGGATCGACCCAAATCTAAACATATACTATTTTTTGTCATGACACAACATTTGGAGTAACCCAATTGGATCGACCCAAATCTAAACCTCTACTATTATATATCCTTTATTTATTTTTTTTATCTTTCTTTATTTCTTTGATTCTCCTTTTTATCATTACTCAAATCTATCTCTGTCATTTTTCACCTTCAAGTCCAAGCCGCTCAAATCTTCACACTACTGGATTTTGACGCATGTTTGCACTTTTCAGATTTGAAAGCTGGGGTTTTCACCAAATCAACATCTCAACCCCATGAAGTAGGGTTAAGCTATGTGTACTAGACCTCCAAATCTATACTATTTTTTGTCATGACACAACATTTGTAGTAAATGTAATAACCGTAAAAAAAATTATTATAAATAATTTAGACTGTTAAGATTTCTCTAAATAAAATTGTAGAATCGAGAACCATATGTTCCTCCATGGTTCGCGAGTGAGTGATATGCGTACGACTTATTTTAAAATATGTCTCTATTATTTTATTATTATTTTATGAGATGAGGTACCTTTATTTTTAATTTATTTTAGTTAATTAGTTAATTTATCATTATTATTATTTTTCACATAAAAGATTCTAGATTTGTATTAATAATAAGAGAGTGGGTTATGAGTAGTAATTGGGTTGAGTAAGTGAGCCCAAGTTGGTGTTAGCCCATTCAAAAACCCAACTAAGTAGTAAGTATATAGGACTAAAAGTATTAGAAAGGAAGCCATCTCCTTCTTTGTTATCTCTCGGCAAAACAGAACACACACACCCATTTTCCACCATTAACTCCCAACCTTGCAAAGCATGTAATCACTATGATTTTGGACTGATCGTACATGCAAGGGCAGATTTATGTAGCTCGTTAAAAGCTCTTCATATTGATATATATATCTAAATGGTTTCGAGAAGTTGGATTTTAAACCCAGTTCTAAAAGTTTGATTTTCTAAGAGGGTATGAGTTTTATATGTTTAAAAACCTTTAATTTTGTGTTTTACATGATTTGATTGTGTTGTTATTGTAATTGTGTGTAAAGTTTAGGGATTTTATTAATTAAATTAGGAAATAATAATTGTGAGTATAGTTTTGAATTGGTTGGCTTGATTTACATGAATTGGGTGTTGTAAGTGGGTGTGGTTTGTGATTGGGAAGAGTGGTTGGTGGGTGATGTCGGAAACAAAGCAGGAGGGGTGGGATGTTGTGAGAGAGATTGAGAGAAGCAGGAGAGAGAACAGAGAGATTGAGAGAAAAGAGCGAGAGAGAGAGAGAGATAGAGAGGGAGACAGGAGAGGGAGATAGAGAGAGAGAGAAAAGAGCGGAGAGAAGGAGAAGAGAGCGGAAAGATTGAGAGGAGAGGGCAGAGAGATCGAGAGGGAGGCAGAGAGGACAAGAGATTGAGAGAGAGAGATAGAGAGAACGAGAGGTAGAGAGTGAGAGAGGGAGAAAGGGAGTGAGTGAGCAGGAGGGTAGCGATGGTGGTGTGCCGCTGGCGCCGCCGCGGCGTCCGGCCGGCGACCGCCCAACAGTGGTAGTGGTTGGTGGTGATGTGTACATACATAGATGGTATGTATATTTTGGATTGAATTAGTAATAAGCAAATGGTTAAAATAAAATAGAATTATTAAAATTGGTTTTAAAAGGAAGAAAAGAAATTTTGGTTATTAAAATAGGTAAAGAAAATGGAATCAGTAGGGTTAATTAAATTGGATTTATTTTGGTAGACTTACATTTTGCTAATAGTGGTTTTATTATTTAATGGATTTAAAAGTTGAATAAAAATGAACAATCTTGAGTTATTTCATTTTGAGAATAAAATAGAGTTTATTTGAGTGGACTTAGTTTAAAAAATTTGAGGATCATGGAAATTTGTGGGAATTTTACAAGAGCTAATTTAATTTCGAGATGTGATTTAAGTAAATCAATTATTAACGATCATTTAGGAAACAATTAGACCTTTTTAAATAAGATTTCTCTTGAGAATAAATAAGTGAGATTTTCTCGTAATATTATAATTTCATTAGATCGATATTATAAGATATGGTTTATTAAAATTTACTAAGGGAAACGATTAGAGCCTCCAATTAAAAATATGTTAATTCATTTAGAAATTTCATTAGTACGACTCGAAGAGCCAAATAATATTGTGTGAATAATAGAACTATTTGTTATATCGTTTAAATACTGTTGGCATGTTGCTAAAACATTTTAATGAGAGTCTTCCTACTTGTCGGATTTAGTAATCCTTGAGCGAGTAGAGTTAAATTATATTTGGTAGCATGTTACTAAAATTATTTTGATAATTGTTCTAGAGTTCCCTTTTTCGAGGATCGAGACTTTTTCTCACGGGTAGCACTCTTTTATTTTATTGGTGTCTTTTAGCGTCGAGACAGAGGCAAGTTCCTTCCTACCCTAACTCTCGGAAACTTGTATTTCTGTTCGTATTATTTCATTCCTTATTTATTTTCGAGCTATCAATTATGAGATTTATCTGTTGCTCCATAGATGCAATAATTACTTTTGAGCATTATTTTTCTCGTTAATATTACGTTACAGTTAGTTATTTGCAAATTTTATTCCCTATAAGCGTAGAAGCGATTTCGTTGCTATCGGGTCGATCTCATTAACTTGAGACGACTATTTATTTTGATTCAGTGAAACTAATCTCATTTGTTCGAGATAGTTAAATTCATTCTTTCAGTCGAATTTATTTTACAAATTCGACAATATTTATTGATTATCTTTTAGTTGGTTCATCTTTCGAATCAACGGATAGGGTTATAAAGTTAGGATCGTTAGAGTTTTTACTCGTTGATCAAGTGATAAATATTCAATTTAACGTTCATCTATTATGAGTATTATAAATATTCGAGAAGTACTATTTGTTCAGTACGACTCCTGATTACTTCATTTTAAGACTATTCTCATTATTTCGAGATAGTCGCCTTTCTTGTCAAAAGTTGGCATTTTGTTCGTGTCAACCAAAAAAATATTATTATTGAGAGTTACATCAATCCATTGTTCGGATTGGTGACACATTTGAGTAAAACTGGCAGTCCGCTAAATCAATCAAATATTTTCCTGTGAAGTTTATCTCAAAATTATCAGTTCATTAAGTGTTCGGGAATTCTGACAAAGACTAGAATATCCAGTTGGAACCTTTATCTTTCTACGTTTGTCAACTTATGTAAGATATTATTCAGAGATGTAATAAACCATATGGAAATAATGTGTGAGACCGATCTTGGATCTGCGGAGTGGGACACTTATGCTCCGTTGTAATTAATATTTTGCTTTGTCATTGAGCTAACATGTGCTGCAGGATATCGAGACAATGTGACGACCAGGGTCCCCGGTCAGGGCGGATTTGGGGACGTTACAACGTTGGTATCAGAGCATTAGTTATATTTTTAGGAAACGTACGAGCCTAGGAATATAACACGACGTGAGAGTTTAGAGAAATATTACGATATTGAGATTTAGCACTAAGTGCTTTACACCCTTATATATATATATATATATATATATATATATATATATATATATATATATATATATATATATATATATATATATATATATATATATATATATATATATGCATATCTAATCGACTAGAACCTGGTTGTGACCGAAACTCTTTGTACTTTTGTAGATGTCGGCTTCAGGACCAGTTGGTTTTTGTTCAGTTAGAGATAGATCTCCTACACCTTGTCCGCACGAACCCCTAGTTCTCAATTAATTTAAGATATGATGCCTAAGTTTCCATTATTGTTAAGATCGGATGGTACCCTACAGAGTTTCCACGTATTATAAATGTTGTCAAAACCTTTACCGGAGTCAGAGTTGGACCAGCGCGAGGTACGTGCACTAGAGATGGACTTAAAGAGAGATACAACTATGTGTTCCAAGTTCGAGGCTAAACTCTTACACGGTTTCTCTATTCATCTTATGATTGAGAATACCTTAAGATCATGAACTAGACATAATTATAATTTAAACCAAAACTAAGGGTGATTCCTTGAAACTATTCTCTATTCTGTCCCATATAGTGCCCTTTCCAAATCATGCACCATCCTAACATGATCAAATTCTTAAACAAAAAACTACGAGAAGAAATTCATCTTATGATTGAGAAACTCATTGACCATTGATTCTGAAGAGACAAGAGCATGGTTGAGAGAAATAGAGAAGATTGAGATTGTTGTGTTGAATATGATAGGAAGACCATCGTTACTATGAATATATTGAAGAATGAATTAAAGTATTAGTGAAAGGTAAATGAGAATTATTAAGGCACAATGATAGTGTTGTGAGCTAAAATATTAAGGGGTACTTTGCTAAGTATTCAGACAATCGTACGAGGATCAAGTTCCTTAATATTGAAGTAAAAAGGAAATATTAGTTATAGTATTCGAAACTAAGTGAACTGGACTCTCTAGATTTGTCATGACATGAAGATACCAATGAGACTGTAGCTAAATATTCTTATAAGGATTACAAGCATGGGTTAAACCAAGCCACTATTTAAGAAGATATTTATTACACCCCATCAGTTTAGAGAGTGGTAATAGAGATAAATGAGAGAGAATTATATCCCAAGGATTATAATGGTAATGAAAGTGAAATTAAGAATATTTTTGGTAATAAAAGGATTGACGTTAGAATGTGACAAAGAAGCTGCTGGAATAAAGGAAAGAGAGAATCGTGTATAATGATAACATAAATGCTAAAAGAGAAAATTTGAGGAAGTTCAAACTACATGGGTAGTTTCATTAAGTAGAAGCTGACCACCTGCAAAAGATAATAAGATGCGTGGAAGCGAGTTGTACCAGAAGGATAAGGACAGAAAGAAGAGGAGATTCCAGAGTAGTGGAAGCAACTTTGGGAAGAAGTTTGATCATCGGAGCGAGAAGAAATATTTTGTGAAGAGAGAGGATAAAAACACCGATACTAGAAGAGTTGGGAACAACGACACTAGAGGAAGCAACCAGAGATTTAAAACCTCGCATACGGCTAATCTGATTCAAGGAAGACCACCTCTGCCAGAATGCAAGACATGCGGAAAGAAATACCTTGGATCTTGTCATCAAGCCAACGTGAATGGTTATAATTGTGGACAAAAAGGGTCATTTTGCTTCTAGTTGTAAAGATAAATCTGTCACCTGTTTCAACTATGGAAAGAAAGGTCACGTGTCCCGAGATTGCAGACAGCCTTCAAGGGAGAATCCAGTGCCTCGACTGACAACACCTTTTAACAACAAGCCGACAACACGAACTTTCAACATGACTGTAAGAGATGCCATTGACGACAGCGATGTAATCGCAGGTACGCTTCTAGTAAATTCAGAGAGTGCGTGCATCCTAGTTGATTCTGGAGCCACCAAACCTTTTATATATGAGAACTTCATGAATAAGCTGAATTGTCAGTCTGTACCCTTAGAGGGAATTCTGAACATAGAAGTAGCTAATCAGGAAGTCATTCCAGTGAACTGATTGTGTCCGATTGTCTACAGAGATACAGGGACAGCGTTTTGACGCAGACCTCGTTCCTTTTAAGTCAGGAGAATTCGATGTAATCCTAGGGATGGATTGGTTAGCATGCTATGATGCCCAAATAAATTGTCTTCGGAAGAGAGTCAGCTTAAGTGAACCTGATGGTATAAGAATTCCGTTTCGCGAACGGAAACCGACTAAGGATTTTCTGTCAATAATTCACACTTAAAGATTATTTTGACCAGGATGCCAAGCCTATCTGGCTCATGTGATAGATAACGAGAAACAGACCCCTACCATCGATGAGATTCTAGTAGTCAATCAGTTTAAAGATGTTTTCACCGATCAGTTGCCTAGACTGCCACCAGATCGAGAGATAGAATTTACAATTGATCAAGCACCAAGAACCGCGCCCATCCCAAAAGCACCTTACCTAATGGCACCAGTGGAAATGAAAGAATTGGCAACATAGCTGAAAGAGTTACTTGACAAAGGTGTAATTAGACCAAGCGTGTCCCCGTGGGGAGCTCCAATTTTTTTGGTGAAGAAGAAGGACGGATCCATGCGATTATGTATTGATTTTCGTGTACTGAACAAGAGGACCATCAAGAACAGGTACCCTCTGCCTCGGATAGACGATCTGTTTGATCAACTTAAGGGAGCTACGCATTTTTTTTCGAAGATCGACTTGAGATGCGGATATCATCAACTGAAGATCAAGCCTGAGGATATTCCTAAGACTGCCTTTAGAACCCGATATGAACATTAAGAGTTCTTAGTTGTGTCACTTGGGTTGTCGAATGCCTCAGCTGCTTTTATGGATTTAATGAATCGTGTGTTCAAGAAGTACTTGGATAAGTTCGTGATTGTATTTATTGATGACATTCTGATATACTCGAAGTCTCCTGAGAAACATGTTGAACACCTCCGCCTGGTTCTAGAAGCCTTGAGGAAGGAAAAGTTGTATTCGAAATTTTCAAAGTGTGAATTCTGGCTGAAAGAAGTTCAATTTTTAGGACATATTGTGAGTGATGAAGGATTTTTTTTGTGGACCCGCTAAGATAGAAGCCGTAACAGATTGGGAGCGACCCAAGACTCCAACAGAGGTCAGAAGTTTCCTTGGATTGGCTGGTTATTATCGTGGATTTGTGAAGGACTTCTCAAAGATAGCTACGCCACTGGCTCGACTTACCAAAAAGAGTGAAAAGTTTGAATGGACCTCAAAATGCAAAGACAGCTTTCAGGAATTAAAGAAGAGACTGACTATTGCCCCAGTTCTGACCTTACCCGATGAAAAACAGTGATTTCGTTATTTTCAGCGAGGTTTCTCACAAGGGTTTCAGATGCGTACTGATGCAAAACGGGAAAGTAATAGCTTATGCCTATCGGCAACTAAAGGATTATGAATCCCGATACCCTACTCATGATTTGGAACTTGTTGCTATTGTTTTTGCACTCAAGATTTGGAGACATTATCTGTATGGAGAGAAATGTGAGATTTACATGGATCACAAGAGCATAAAGTATATATTCACGCAGAAGGAATTGAACATGAGACAGAGAAGATGGTTGGAATTGATCAAAGACTACGACTGCTCGATAAACTATCACCCAGGGAAGGCTAATGATGTAGCTGATGCATTAAGTAGAAAGGAAAGACTCAACTTGTTGACAACCTCAGAAGAGTTGGTCAGAGAATTCGAGAAGATGGAGTTAGAAGTCAAGGACCCGGTCCAAAACAATGAAAGAGTTTATACCATTCATTTTCAACCAGAGCTGTTAGAGAAGATTCGCCACTGTTAGGAGCAAGTAATAGAAGAAAGTAGATCAGAGTTGACCGGAGAAGAGTTTTTTAGCCCTAGAGACGATAAGGGAATTAAGCGATTTGCTTCGAGAATTTGGGTTCCTAATGTTACAGAGTTGAAGGAAGAAATCATGAGTGAAGCGCATAACTCGAGATACTCCATTCACCCATGGAGCACGAAAATGTACCAAGACATCAAGCAGAATTATTGGTGGCCTAACATGAAGAGAGAGATTGTAGAATGGGTAAGCAAGTGTTTGACCTGTCAGAGAGTGAAAGCAAAACATCAACGACCCAGTGGATTAATCCAATCATTAGAGATTCCAGAGTGGAAATGGGAGCACATCACCATGGATTTTGTAGTAGGTATACCTCGAACCAGAGCGAATTTCGATGCCACATGGGTTATAGTGGACAGACTTACGAAATTCACGCATTTTCTACCAATCAGCGAAAGGTACTCAATGGAAAGACTAGTAGGTTTGTACATGAAGGAAGTGGTAGTTCGTCATGGAGTGCCCGTGTCAATTGTATCGGACAGAGATGCCCGCTTTACCTCTAGATTCTGGAAAAGTTTTCAGGAATGCCTTGGTGCTAAACTAAATTTGAGTACAGCCTATCATCCGCAGACCGATGGACAGAGCGAAAGGACAATTCAGACCATAGAAGATATGCTACGAGCTTGCGCCTTAGATTTCAAGGGAAGTTGGGATGATCATCTGCCGTTAGTAGAGTTTGCTTACAATAACAGCTATCACTAGCATGGCCCCGTATGAAGCTTTATATGGGAGGAAGTGCAGATCTCCACTTTGTTGGGATGAAGTTGGTGAAGGAAGATTACTAGGGCCAGATATGGTCCATCAGACGAAGCAATCCATAGAGACGATTCCAAAAAGATTAGTTGCTGCTCAAGACCGTCAGCGAAAGTATGCCGATCTGAAGAGAAAAGATAAATCATTCGAGATAGGAGATAAAGTGTTGCTGAAGATTTCCCCGTGGAAAGGGGTGATGAGATTCGGAAAGAAAGAAAAGCTGAGTCCTAGGTATATTGGACCCTTTGAAATCCTTAAGAAAGTTGGAGCCGTGTCATATCAATTAGCCTTACCGCCAGACCTTCAGCATATTCACGAAGTGTTCCACGTATCAATATTGAGAGCTTATCATCTTGATCACCGACATGTATTAGAGTATAAACCCATCGATGTCAAAGCTGACCTGACCTATGCAGAGCAACCAATGGAAGTGGTAGACTACAAAGTGCATGAACCGCGAAATAAGAAAGTGTAGTTAGTAAAAGTGATTTGGAGAAATCGTCAAATCAAAGAAGCCACTTGGGAACTTGAAGGTGAAATGCGTACAAAATACTCTGAGTTGTTTAGCTAATAATGTGATCCCGAGGTCGGAATCCTTTGAAGGGGGGAGACTGTAATAACCGTAAAAAAAAATATTATAAATATTTTAGACTGTTAAGATTTCTCTAAATAAAATTGTAGAATCGAGAACCATATGTTCCTCCATGGTTCGCGAGTGAGTGATATGCGTACGACTTATTTTAAAATATGTCTCTATTATTTTATTATTATTTTATGAGATGAGGTACCTTTATTTTTAATTTATTTTAGTTAATTAGTTAATTTATCATTATTATTATTTTTCACATAAAAGATTCTAGATTTGTATTAATAATAAGAGAGTGGGTTATGAGTAGTAATTAGGTTGAGTAAGTGAGCCCAAGTTGGTGTTAGCCCATTCAAAAATCCAACTAAGTAGTAAGTATATAGGACTAAAAGTATTAGAAAGGAAGCCATCTCCTTCTTTGTTATCTCTCGGCAAAACAGAACACACACACCCATTTTCCACCATTAACTCCCAACCTTGCAAAGCATGTAATCACTATGATTTTGGTCTGATCGTACATGCAAGGGCAGATTTATGTAGCTCGTTAAAAGCTCTTCATATTGATATATATATATATCTAAATAGTTTCGAGAAGTTGAATTTTAAACCCAGTTCTAAAAGTTTGATTTTCTAAGAGGGTATGAGTTTTATATGTTTAAAAACCTTTACTTTTGTGTTTTACATGATTTGATTGTGTTGTTATTGTAATTGTGTGTAAAGTTTAGGGATTTTATTAATTAAATTAGGAAATAATAATTATGAGTATAGTTATGAATTGGTTGGCTTGATTTACATGAATTGGGTGTTGTAAGTGGGTGTGGTTTGTGATTGGGAAGAGTGGTTGGTGGGTGATGTCGGAAACAAAGCAGGAGGGGTGGGATGTTGTGAGAGAGATTGAGAGAAGCAGGAGAGAGAACAGAGAGATTGAGAGAAAAGAGCGAGAGAGAGAGATAGAGAGGGAGACAGGAGAGGGAGATAGAGAGAGAGAAGAGAGCGGAGAGAAGGAGAAGAGAGCGGAAAGATTGAGAGGAGAGGGCAGAGAGATCGAGAGGGAGGCAGAGAGGACAAGAGATTGAAAGAGAGAGATAGAGAGAACGAGAGGTTGAGAGTGAGAGAGGGAGAAAGGGAGTGAGTGAGCAGGAGGGTAGCGATGGTGGTGTGCCGCCGGCGCCGCGGATTGAATTAGTAATAAGCAAATGGTTAAAATAAAATAGAATTATTAAAATTGGTTTTAAAAGGAAGAAAAGAAATTTTGGTTATTAAAATAGGTAAAGAAAATGGAATCAGTAGGGTTAATTAAATTGGATTTATTTTGGTAGACTTACATTTGGCTAATAGTGGTTTTATTATTTAATGGATTTAAAAGTTGAATAAAAAAGAACAATCTTGAGTTATTTCATTTTGAGAATAAAATAGAGTTTATTTGAGTGGACTTAGTTTAAAAAATTTGAGGATCATGGAAATTTGTGGGAATTTTACAAGAGCTAATTTAATTTCGAGATGTGATTTAAGTAAATCAATTATTAACGATCATTTAGGAAACAATTAGACCTTTTTTAATAAGATTTCTCTTGAGAATAAATAAGTGAGATTTTCTCGTAATATTATAATTTCATTAGATCGATATTATAAGATATGGTTTATTAAAATTTACTAAGGGAAACGATTAGAGCCTCCAATTAAAAATATGTTAATTCATATAGAAATTTCATTAGTACGACTCGAAGAGCCAAATAATTTTGTGTGAATAATAGAACTATTTGTTATATCGTTTAAATACTGTTGGCATGTTGCTAAAACATTTTAATGAGAGTCTTCCTACTTGTCGGATTTAGTAATCCTTGAGCGAGTAGAGTTAAATTATATTTGGTAGCATGTTACTAAAATTATTTTGATAATTGTTCTAGAGTTCCCTTTTTCGAGGATCGAGACTTTTTCTCACGGGTAGCACTCTTTTATTTTATTGGTGTCTTTTAGCGTCGAGACAGAGGCAAGTTCCTTCCTACCCTAACTCTCGGAAACTTGTATTTCTGTTCGTATTATTTCATTCCTTATTTATTTTCGAGCTATCAATTATGAGATTTATCTGTTGCTCCATATGATGCAATAATTACTTTTGAGCATTATTTTTCTCGTTAATATTACGTTACAGTTAGTTATTTGCAAATTTTATTCCCTATAAGCGTAGAAGCAATTTCGTTGCTATCGGGTCGATCTCATTAACTTGAGACGACTATTTATTTTGATTCAGTGAAACTAAGCTCATTTGTTCGAGATAGTTAAATTCATTCTTTCAGTCGAATTTATTTTACAAATTCGACAATATTTATTGATTATCTTTTAGTTGGTTCATCTTTCGAATCAACGGATAGGGTTATAAAGTTAGGATCGTTAGAGTTTTTACTCGTTGATCAAGTGATAAATATTCAATTTAACGTTCATCTATTATGAGTATTATAAATATTCGAGAAGTACTATTTGTTCAGTACGACTCCTGATTACTTCATTTTAAGACTATTCTCATTATTTCGAGATAGTCGCCTTTCTTGTCAAAAGTTGGCATTTTGTTCGTGTCAACCAATAAAATATTATTATTGAGAGTTACATCAATCCATTGTTCGGATTGGTGACACATTTGAGTAAAACTGGCAGTCCGCTAAATCAATCAAATATTTTCCTGTGAAGTTTATCTCAAAATTATCAGTTCATTAAGTGTTCGGGAATTCTGTATTCTACTGGTCAATTATTGGGAAAGAGGCCCATTATAGAGAAAGAGAGACTCGTGAACCGTTTTAAGGACACGAGAATATTTTAGGCACTATGATGCCAGGGTTGATATAATAACCCCTTTATGATGCTAGCATTCATACATATATATTATATTCGTTGATATCGTATTGTAGCCGTGATCGGGCGAAGTGCGGTGTCATTGGAGGACGGTATTCCCGGTCGGATAGTTGATCGCCCCGCCGAGATATCGAGAGGATGGAAGACCAGTTATTCATTTATCATGAGTCATCAGAGTTACACAAAAATGAGTCTTTCGAGTAATCTATTTTTCGAGTAATCTATTTTCGAGATGAGTCTTGAGTCAAATGCCAGATTTCTGATATCCAATTGTTCATTAAATTATCGAGTATTTTTCTTTCGGTAAATATTATTATATTTTTATACCGAGCAAGGAGAGAACTTGCTGAGCACCATAGTTGCTCATTCTTGCTTTATAACATTTATTCAGTTGTCAAGAAGGAAAGAGGCGAGACATCATCCAGAGGAAAGGGGAAAGCTCAAGGCTATGCTGACAAAGACTAGAATATCCAGTTGGAACCTTTATCTTTCTATGTTTGTGAACGTATGTAAGATATTATTCAGAGATGTAATAAATCGTATGGAAATAATTTGTGAGACCGATCTTGGATCTGCGGAGTGGGACACTTATGCTCCGTTGTAATTAATATTTTGCTTTATCATTGAGCTAACGTGTGCTGCAGGATATCGAGACAATGTGACGACCCGGGTCCCCGGTCAGGGCGGATTTGGGGACGTCACAATGTTGGTATCAGAGCATTAGTTATATTTTTAGGAAACGTACAAGCCTAGGAATATAACACGACGTGAGAGTTTAGAGAAATATTACGATATTGAGATTTAGCACTAAGTGCTTTACACCCTTATATATATCTATATGCATATCTAGTCGACTAGAACCTGGTTGTGACCGGAACTCTTTGTACTTTTGTAGATGTCGGCTTCAGGACCAGTTGGTTTTTGTTCAGTCAGAGATAGATCTCCTACACCTTGTCCGCACGGACCCCTAGTTCTCAATTAATTTAAGATAGGATGCCTAAGTTTCCATTATTGTTAAGATCGGATGGTACCCTACAGAGTTTCCACGTATTATAGATGTTGTCAAAACCTTTACCGGAGTCAGAGTTGGAACAACGCGAGGTACGAGCACTAGAGATGGACTTAAAGAGAGATACAACTATGTGTTCCAAGTTCGAGGCTAAACTCTTACACGGTTTCATGATCGACATTAGTTCTTTTTTCTAAAGATATACCTTATAGAGGTTGAAATGATTCTCGATGATAATGTGCTTTTCGTACATCCCTTTTAGAGATTTTCTTCCCTGATGAGCCATCGAAGTCTGCAAGTGTCGCTTTTGTTCGAGAATCGATACTTGTTCCTAAGAGCTTATTTGGTGTTGGAAAATCGTTCTTTAAATAACTTCCTTATAAATGATTATCAATAATTCATATCATTCGAATTTACTCAGGAAATTTAATTCTTTCCTGTTTGAAAAGGACCTATATTGCGTAGAGGTTAAGTTATCCAGCATTATGTACATTCATAAATGCAAACCCTTTCATATCCCTTCCTATATTTGTTACCCTTTTATGATACTGAGATGAACAACCCTACATATATAGAGGAAGACTATCTGTCTTTGTGATAGAGGTCTGGTGGGATGCCACCGTTGTGCTATTGTTGTAATGAGAGTACTAAAGGCTGGCCACCTTGGGTACTATGGCAGTTATCCTAGTGACATGCAATGTACGAATGTTCGATGATCATATTGATCTCTCGGTTAATCCTTTTGCAAAAGATTCTCACTATCAAGAGTTGATCATACCCATGTTATTGCTTCACATTATTATATCTTGATTTATCTTTTTTTCAAAGTTCAAATTAAACCTGAATGATTAGTGCTTCGAAATTTCAAGAGTGTATACTGGAATTTGGGAGTGATAAAACTTCTCTTTCGAAAATAGGAATTTCAGCAGATCATGTTTGAGTACTGATAAGGAATAGACCATCGCGCTAGAGCTCCTGTTTAGATCTTGAAAACTCATACATAGCGTTTCGTAGTTTTGTATTGAAGATCTATTAATATGGGTTGAATAAGGAGCAAATGTTGAAACCACTTCTTTCAAGATGAAAAATGAAGTGAGGTCACTTGCAGTATGTGTTAGATGATGGAAGAGTAATAATTTACATTTTCCTATCTTTTAGTTTAACTATACTAGTTAAAGGATGACGTAACTTTTGGAAGTATGGAAATTTATTGTATGAGAATTTTTATAGGATCTTGAGCCTTTTTCATATTAGAACTCATCGAAGATACTGTGAATTAGTTTGGATCGACCTTTTCCCAACAGATTAAAAGTCGAGTATTGCTACGAATGTTAATCAGGTATCAGTGTGGTTGATAACTACATAGTATTAGTATTTTCAATGGAATTATGACATCAAGATTTACTATATGGAATTGAATGGGAGATGATACGCGCAAGGTATAGACAAAGGTATTTAGAGTCATATCTAGTGAAAACATTCAAGAACTCATTGTGACTTATTATATATATACATACCTAACACCTATTTCATTGCCTCCATATCACTTGTTGGTGATTCTTCCTGTTAGTGTAGGTGCCCTAGAGGCAATACATTGTTTCTGGAATAAACCTTATGTCATTTGATTATTAAATAAATGTATTTATTATGACTCTATTTACTGCGATATGTGTTAGCATAATAAATGTCCTAGAAAAATGATACACATTATATAGTTTAAGTTTACAACTTGAATTTGAGATTATATAATATATCATATTCTTAAAGGTCCCTAGTCGAGTATTATTATAAAGGACAATAATAATACATAAATAGACTAGTATGTTTTTGACTGATAACCACATCTCATTGGTTATAGGTATGGAGATACTAAAGTCAATACATAGGTACATGTAGGGTACATGGTACTGGACAGACCCACCGTGAGATTCTTCATGTTAATTAAGTCATAAGAAAGACTCACAGTGATAATGGTGTAATGATCCTTTGACTTGAGATCATTATATTTCTATACGAGGATAATATACTTTGACTACATTAAAAGTTACCTTTGACCGGGTGATGATAAAAGTGGACATCGGGTATATTGTGAATCGTATGAGAAATATGAATGATAGATAAAGGATTTAACCCTCCTATCAGATAGGAGAGATATTATTGGCCTCTTGATTGAGTGAGACTATAAAATGCATGGCCGTGCTCAAATAATGATTTGTCTTAATAGTCTACTTATGTATCAAGTAAACCCGGATTAAATTATGAAGAGGATGACTAAATACATGCCTCGAGTTTAATCTATAATATTTGGTTAAAGGGATTATATTACACAGAAACATTATATCACGAAAGGTTTAATTGGATCACCAATTATTATTATTACTTGGGTAGCAATGATGTATTACTAGATGCCACTCATTGTTTATAATTTTATTATTGGATATTAAAATTATTGCCAACGTAATAATAACCTAAAGGGTTACACAATAAGAACGTTTTAAAAGGAGTTTTAATTTAAATATTAGATTTAAATTAAATAATTAAAATTCGAAATTGATTATGGAATCAGATTTCGTTTTTTAATTAAATGATTATAAATTCGAAATTGGATAAATAATTAATTGAGTTGGACTTAGTTAATTAAATGTTATTTCGAATTTAATTCATTAAAAATCCAAATCAGTTTGTTTTAATTGAAGCCCAAGCTGATTAGGGTTAGGCCCATCTTTCTCCCTATAAATATATAAAGATGTATTGGTTAGGGTAAGACTTTTGCAAAATCGTTTTTCTTAAAAAATCATAGCTGCTCTATTCTTTGAGAGGCTAGAGAGAGAGAGAGGCTGATTTTGGCTAGTACCTGCTCCTTGGATCGTTGGACGATCGAACGTTCGTGTGGACGATTTAGAGGCGCGGATCTTGCATCAAGGGTTGCGTGGTGATCACAATCTAGGACCTCCATCTGTCAACCGAATTCGTAAAGCTTCGTAAAGGTACTGATTCTATTCACCATAATCAGCATGTCTTATACATGGATCCTATGATTAGGGTTTCGGATTTTTATTGTTTTTACGACTGTTTTCGCTGCGTTTATGCCCCGAAACCCTTCACTTCCAACACTTAAATCATGTCTTGTCGGGTTTTGAAAGTTTAACCCTGAGTATGACAATAATTTTACCTATTTAAACATACATGTCAGTTGGTACAATGTTTTAGAGAGATGTCGTTAAGGTGAAATATTTGAATAACCACTCAGCCTAGACCTGAGGGAACCCCAAGTGAGAATACCTTAAGATCATGAACTAGACGTAATTATAATTTAAACCAAAACTAAGGGTGATTCCTTGAAACTTTTCTCTATTCTGTCCCATATAGTGCCCTTTTCAAATCATCCACCATCCTAACATGATCAAATTCTTAAACAAAAAACTACGAGAAGAAATTCATCTTATGATTGAGAAACTCAATGACCATTGATTCTGAAGAGACAAGAGCATGGTTGAGAGAAATAGAGAAGATTGAGATTGTTGTGTTGAATATGATAGGAAGACCATCGTTACTATGAATATATTGAAGAATGAATTAAAGTATTAGTGAAAGGTAAATGAGAATTATTAAGGCACAATGATAGTGTTGTGAGCTAAAATATTAAGGGGTACTTTGCTAAGTATTCAGACAATCGTACGAGGATCAAGTTCCTTAATATTGAAGTAAAAAGGAAATATTAGTTATAGTATTCGAAACTAAGTGAACTGGACTCTCTAGATTTGTCATGACATGAAGATACCAATGAGACTGTAGCTAAATATTCTTATAAGGATTACAAGCATGGGTTAAACCAAGCCACTATTTAAGAAGATATTTATTACACCCCATCAGTTTAGAGAGTGGTAATAGAGATAAATGAGAGAGAATTATATCCCAAGGATTATAATGGTAATGAAAGTGAAATTAAGAATATTTTTGGTAATAAAAGGATTGACGTTAGAATGTGACAAAGAAGCTGCTGGAATAAAGGAAAGAGAGAATCATGTATAATGATAACATAAATGCTAAAAGAGAAAATTTGAGGAAGTTCAAACTACACGGGTAGTTTCATTAAGTAGAAGTTGACCACCTGCAAAAGATAATAAGATGCGTGGAAGCGAGTTGTACCCGAAGGATAAGGACGGAAAGAAGAGGAGATTCCAGAGTAGTGGAAGCAACTTTGGGAAGAAGTTTGATCATCGGAGCGAGAAGAAATATTTTGTGAAGAGAGAGGATAAAAACACCGATACTAGAAGAGTTGGGAACAACGACACTAGAGGAAAGAAAGGTCACGTGTCCCGAGATTGCAGACAGCCTTCAAGGGAGAATCCAGTGCCTCGACTAACAGCACCTTTTAACAACAAGCCGACAGCACGAACTTTCAACATGACTGTAAGAGATGCCATTGACGACAGCGATGTAATCGCAGGTACGCTTCTAGTAAATTCTGAGAGTGCGTGCATCCTAGTTGATTCTGGAGCCACCAAACCTTTTATATCTGAGAACTTCATGAATAAGCTGAATTGTGAGTCTGTACCCTTAGAGGGAATTCTGAACATAGAAGTAGCTAATCAGGAAGTCATTCCAGTGAACTGATTGTGTCCGAATTGTCTATAGAGATACAGGGACAGCGTTTTGACGCAGACCTCGTTCCTTTTAAGTCAGGAGAATTCGATGTAATCCTAGGGATGGATTGGTTAGCATGCTATGATGCCCAAATAAATTGTCTTCGGAAGAGAGTCAGCTTAAGTGAACCTGATGGTATAAGAATTCCATTTCGCGAACGGAAACCGACTAAGGATTTTCTGTCAATAATTCACGCTTAAAGATTATTTTGACCAGGATGTCAAGCCTATCTAGCTCATGTGATAGATAACGAGAAACAGACCCCTACCATCGATGAGATTCTAGTAGTCAATCAATTTAAAGATGTTTTCGCCGATGAGTTGCCTAGACTGCCAACAGATCGAGAGATAGAATTTACAATTGATCAAGCACCAGGAACCGCGCCCATCCCAAAAGCACCTTACCTAATGGCACCAGTGGAAATGAAAGAATTGGCAACATAGCTGCAAGAGTTACTTGACAAAGGTGTAATTAGACCAAGCGTGTCCCCGTGGGGAGCTCCAATTTTTTTGGTGAAGAAGAAGGACAGATCCATGCGATTATGTATTGATTTTCGTGTACTGAACAAGAGGACCATCAAGAACAGGTACCCTCTGCCTCGGATAGACGATCTGTTTGATCAACTTAAGGGAGCTACGCATTTTTTTTCGAAGATCGACTTGAGATGCGGATATCATCAACTGAAGATCAAGCCTGAGGATATTCCTAAGACTGCCTTTAGAACCCGATATGAACATTATGAGTTCTTAGTTATGTCGCTTGGGTTGTCGAATGCCTCAGCTGCTTTTATGGATTTAATGAATGGTGTGTTCAAGAAGTACTTGGATAAGTTCATGATTGTATTTATTGATGACATTCTGATATACTCGAAGTCTCCTGAGAAACATGTTGAACACCTCCGCCTGGGTCTAGAAGCCTTGAGGAAGGAAAAGTTGTATGCGAAATTTTCAAAGTGTGAATTCTGGCTGAAAGAAGTTCCCTTTTTGAAAGAAAATTAAAATAGAGTTTAAGTTGAGAAATTGCCCAAACTACATAACATTTCTGTGGAAACTGTCCGAAATACCCATTTCTGGAAGAAGTCGCCCTTTTTACCCATGGAGTACGCATGCTGGTCATGCGCGGCTTAGAATACGCATTTCCAGGATGCGTATCTCAAATCACGCATTACCAGCATGCGTATTGACGTCAGCTGACGTCATTTGTTAATAGACTGCTCCAACACTCCGACGTCCGAAAAATCGCCATAAAATCGCCATTCCCCGTCTGTATTATTCCGGCCACTACAAGAAAAACTGAGGGCATGAAAAGAAATCCCAGGCCTGCCTCTACATCGTGTTATGTTCATTTGTTGAAGTTCGGCCCCGTAGGGGCCGGTACGAGGAGATCTGAAAATGTGATCGGAAAAAAGGTTCAATTTGGGGTTTTCAAAAATAGCGAAACAAATGGAAATCGAAAAACATAGGTTTGTAGAGGGAGAAAAGGCGGTCATTTTGGTATATAATATGCAAGTGAAAGATGCCGGAGATGGACGGGACGAGCTGATCAAAGTTTCGTCAAAAAATCGTCTCCGACGACGGTTGGGAAGACGATGAACAGTGCGTTCAATACGCATGTTCAACATGCGTATTTTAGAACGCGCATGTTTAACATGCGTATTCAACGCACTGTTGAAATTGGTTAATTGCTGATTTACAAAGACTACACAACGCTGCAATGCGTGCACAGTATACGCATCTCCCAGATGCGTATACCGTGGGTAAAAAGGGCGGTGTTGAGCGCCTGTAGGCATTTTGGGCAAATGGATTTATTTGGTGGGTAGTTTGGTTTTTCACCCGTTTAAGTTCTATGGAGAACAACATTTGTGTGGAGATCGTGGAGACCATATAAATTATGCACTCAAAACATTACAAAACATGTATATATTTGCAAAGAATGTTCAATGCATATTATTATTTCATTCAAAATCTTAAAAATCATATATGATTTGCAAGCAAAACATGTTTTGTAGAACAATACGTTATGCAATATTTTGTTTACAGAACATACATGATTTTCAAGAATTTTAATGAAATTTACATGTAAAACATATATAATTTTCAAGAATTTCAAAGAAATAAATGAAATAGTAATTTTGATATAACATGATTTTCAACGATTAAGTTTTTACAATATTTCAATTGATATATGATCTCTGGAATACCACAAAACGCTTAGGAAGGCCATAAATACCAAAGCTATTATACATTTAACAATATTACACATTTGATATTGGGGTAAGTATCATAAATTTTTCCCCATGCATTTGGCCCATTCTCCAAATACGTAATAGGCTCCCCTGACGGGGTCTATTACCCATATGGAAAATGCATAATATGTATAAAATCTATTATCTCTCTCTCAAATACTAATATTTATGGTCATCACTAGCACTTTGTTCCTGCGTTCGGACCCCAGTCGGTGATGCTCGTTATTTCCCTGTGGAGATTGGGCTACACCAGGGGTCGGCCCTTAGCCCTCTTCTTTTCGCCCTGATCCTAGATGTCATGTCGCGAGGGATTCAAGACGCCATCCCTTGGTGTATGCTCTTCACCGATGATATAGTGCTAGTGGCGGAATCGAGGGGGGAGGTGAATGAGAAGTTGGAGTTATGGAGATCCACTTTGGAGCCCCAAGGACTGCGTCTGAGCAAGTTTAAAACCGAATACCTCTGGTGCAACTTCAGTGGTGACGCCAACGAGGAAGGGGTGGAGGTTAGGATTGAAGATCAGACCGTCCCCCGTACGGATAAGTTCAAGTATTTGGGTTCAATCATCCAGAAGGAAGGTGAGATTGACGATGATGTCACTCATCGTATCAACGCGGGGTGGCTAAGATTGAGGGCTGCGTCAGGGGTGATGTGCGATAAGAAAGTCCCGTTAAAGCTGAAAGGGAAGTTCTATAGAGCAGCTATCCGTCCTGCGATGTTATATGGTTCGGAGTGTTGGGCGGCGAAGAAGGCCCTCGAGTGCAAGTTGGAAGCAGCTGAAATGAGGATGTTGCGGTGGTCCTGTGGCCGCACGATGTTAGATAGAATCCCGAATGTGGTTTTCAGGAGCGAGTTGGAGGTGGCGCCTTTTTCTACGAAAGTTAGGGAAGGGAGGTTGAGATGGTTCGGCCACGTTCGTAGGAGGTTTCCGGAAGCCCCGGTGAGGAGGGTCGAGAGTCTTACGGTTGCTGGGGTGCGGAGAAGAGGCAGACCGAGGAGGTCGTGGGAAGAACAGCTCAGGATGGATTTGAAGACCTTAAACTTGGATGAGAACTCGATAGCTGATAGGAGTTGTTGGAGGCGCCAGATTAGAGTTGTTGATTCCCTTCTAGGGAGTGGTTCTGTGGTTGAGAGCCTCAGAGTTGGGCTCTCTCGGTTAGCATTAGCTTAGAAGCTTGGCTTTTCATCTTAATATTGTCTTCTGTTTTCTGTTTTTGCAGGCGCAGGGAGCTTGGCCGGAGGTCTTCCTAGATCAGGAGTGGAGTGCCCCTTGCCCGAGTAGGTAAGCCCCATGAGATCCAGGCCATGGGCTCAGGTTAGGTCAACTACTTTACCCACCATTATCATCTTTGTATAAAATTCACTTTGCTATTCGGTGCACTAAGCCGGGGGTCTTCACGGAAACAGCCCCTCTACTGTAAAGTAGGGGTATGGTCTGCGTACATTTTACCCTCCCCAGACCCTGCATCATGCGGGATATACTGGGTATGTTTGGTTTGGTTTGGTTTTACTAGCACTTTGTAATATTCTTAGCATTTTTACTCAATTTTATGATATTTATGTCATTCTTTCCTAAAATTTTATTATTCAAGTAATATAAAAGTAACCCCTCTTTTTTTACGTATCAGAGACCAAATTTTAAAATGGGGCAAGATAGTTTGGACTGAATATATGGGTTCCCTACTAAAATTAGCATCCTCGGGAGGCAAAGCCAAACACGGCGCTAAGACATGGAAGGCTGAAGAAGAGACTTGAGAATCTCAGGATATTTTCAACTAAAATCACACTACTTGTGCATACATACATACAGATTATGTATCTATAATATAATAATTGGAGACGTACCTTATATACATACACACAGAGATACATAATTTGAAGATTAGAGAACCGAAAGGGATTGTTTTTGAATCCGTGATATGAGCTATTATTATTATTATTATTATTATTCACTCAAGCTAATCTAGAATCTTCTCAGGTTCTTTCTAATTATCACTTGCTCCTTTTGCTACTTATTATAGTTATGTATATTTGATGTTATTGTTTAATTGTTAGGGTTCGAGATATGTTAATGGAATAGTGTTGTGTTGATGATATGTGTGTGTATATTGAACCGTGCTTGCCTTGCTATTGCAGTGCATTTCGTGATAATTTAGTCGAGATTATGATTCCATAGCTTCTGCGATGTTGTTGTCCAAATACGGTGCCAGTATATGAATCACTTAGTGTTGTTTATTATTGTTGTGGTTTCAAGGTTGTTACGTTTGTTATATTCGTATTAACTTCTAGAGTATGATTCCGTAGCTTCGATATCTATTAGCGGCGTTGTAGTTAAAGTACGGTGCCAGTATATGAATCAGTCAGTGTTCTTTATTGTTGTCGTGTTCGAGTTTGTTACTTTGTTATATTTGAGACTTGATTAGTGTATTTGCTTTTTCTAAAGGGGGAACTATTTATGATGGGAATTAAGTTATGTGGCGATTATTTATTTAGTGGTTTTCTGTTTTTCTTATCGGTGTGTTCATTTTTTTTTAACTGGCAGCATAGTTATGGATTTTTCGAAGGGTAACGAGGGTCCCGCTGTACTTCAGTTGCAGAAGTGGGGACCTAATGTGCATCTCAATGTATCCCAATTTCGGGAAGCTTTTATATCTCCAACGAGGGAGCTACTGTTACTGCTTTCGTATCAGTGCGAGGCTATGCTGCTTCCTCTTGGTAGAGTTGATATAGTCTTATTTGACTTTATTTGTTGTTCTTGTACTTCGTTACGGAAGATACTCAGTGTTATATCTTCTGCAGGGGAAGCTAAAGATTGTGTAGAAACCAACAGTTCCTTAGCAAATGAGCAAATTCCGAGTTCTGCATCTACCTCTTTGGAAGAGTTGTCAGCCGCTGATAGGTCAGATTCAAAGGTGAATATTTCAAGCACCTCCGAATCAATAAAGATGGTTTTTAATGATAATATACCTTCTGACAACAATTATTCAAATTCGAATAATCATCCTTATATTTGTGATGTACACTCACTTGCATGGGGTATTTGTGAGGAAACCTATAGTCGCCAGGATACAGCTTCAGTTAGAGATCTTCTTTTTGTTTCCGGAAATAATGGAGTGACCGTTCATGTGTTTTGTCGACCCAGTAAAGTCAGTGAAGTGACGAAACCAGCTATGGAGGGTGAGCATGGGCAAGGGGTATGGGTGGAGTGGGGACCAACTATTTCTCCAGCATGCAATATGACAGCTGAAGAGAGTTCCAGCTTGCATGTTGAAACCTCCGGTGGGGTAATTGAGGAAAGTAAAACTAATGGAACTGCACAGACTTTGGAGAGTCTTTCTTTAGATGCGGGGGAGGATGGGAAATCAAAAACCATTTCTCAAAAGAGATGGTTGCGTACATTCCTGACCAAACCTGAAATGTTGAAATCTGAAGGTATCATATTTACCATGTTACCGGAGATGTCATTGCTACCTTCCACAGCAATGATAATTTCGTTTAACCTTTTTGGTAGTGACTCCCAACTTTCACAGTCTCGGAATGATAGCAAACCAGTATCTTGTAGAGATGGCAAACAGAATGATTCAGTCTTAGATGTTCTAAGCTATGCATATACACCCTCTGATTCTAGTTCTTCCAGCACAGTAGTTTCCCCTGATGCTCTATTGAACTTTTTGACCGGTAGTATAAGTAGTTCATACGTGTGCTCTACAGTGTTCTCTAGCAACTCACACCACTTAATTGGATTTGCTTTGACATTAGTTGATCCAATACCCGTTGGCCTCAGTGATACATGTGAAAGAGATGAAGAAAAAATTGTTATTGTTGTGGCTAGAATAGTCAGCTGTGGAATACAGTGGGTTTGCTTGGCTAGGCTTGCTGATATTTTAGACAAAGGCCCTAATGCTGAATGGACAGACTTCAAATTTTCAGATGATTTTCTCATTTGTCTTAATGCAGTTGGTCTAATATACTTCTACAGAGCTACAACCGGTGAATATGTAGCACATTTGGATCTTTTACATAGTAATGCTTTAACTCCTCAATTTACTTATAAAGATTGTGAAAAGTTTCGAAAATTGGATGAGACCCCCACAAGTACTGATATTGAATGTGAAATCAACGGCATCCAATCTTTTCGTGATTTTGCTGGTAAAAGAAAATTTAGGAGACTTCTAGTTGCATCGCACACTACACTCTTGGCTGTAACAGATGTGCATGGTGTAGTTTATGTAATATGTGCTGGTAACCATTTACAAGGGAAAAATGATATGTTTAATAAATCACTTAAAAGTTTTCAGGATTTAGGTTTGGGGACTTTGGTTGGTTGGGAGGTTGGTGGAGCTGATGTTGGCTGTCAGAGGATGTTTTCTGATACATGTCCATCTCTTCTATCAGCTAATAAGTATTCTTTCTTAGGTAAGCTAAGGTACAATGACTCGTTACTTAGTGGTTTCTCTGTTGGGTCCCAGACAGTTGAGACAGAATATCCTTCCTCTTCATTTCCTCATGCTACAAGGAAACTTTTTCTTCCTACGCAGAGATCTGAAGAAGGCAGTGTACTTTGTTTTTCCCCTTTTGGAATTATGAGACTTGTTAAAGAAAGAAATAAAGGGAGGTCTTCTAGGATTGTTTGTTCCAGTTTGCATGTAGGTTCAGCTACATTAAATGATTTGAACTTAAATTCAAAAGGCTGGGGTATTTCTGTAGGCGAAGCTGTAGGTTGTACCTATGAAGGTTGTTTTTATCTGGTGACTGAAGATGGTCTTTCAGTAGTTCTTCCGTCCATTTCAGTTTCTTCTAGTTTCTTTCCTGTTGAAGCTATTGGTCATCGACAGAAATCTGTTAGTACTGCTACTGCTTCTCAAGCTGGGATTCTCTTTGAATCCAAAGGAATTAAACAGCAGTCTTTTCTGCCATGGAAAATAGAGCTTTTGGATCGGCTACTTTTGTATGAGGACTCTGGAGAGGCAGATCGCTTGTGCATGGAAAATGGTAATATAATTACACAGAAATCTTATATCAGTGCTGGCTTATTAATATATTCTGAATTAGTTGCTTAAGAGATACTGATTGATAGTTGATCTATACCCTTTGATCTATTATGCCAAGCTTCTTCACGTTTCATTTATTTATATAAGATTGCTATTCCCTATATAATTTTTGTTAGGGGAAAATTGAGATAGTTTTTAGTATTATTTTGATGCTGTTTACATTAAATTTCATCTACTTCCTTTTTTAAGTCAATTTGTGAAATTTGTATTGCCAGTATGATTCAGATTTTGTTGCTACCTTGAGGTATTGTATTGTGCAGTAGCTGAATAAGCAACTTCTAGAGATGTAGTTAATTCCTATTTGTTATTTGGTGCTCATCTGTAAATTTGCTCCCAAAACCCCCAAGTAATGGCACAAATAGTGAATGGATGCGTACTGTCTGTTTTGATTGACTTACAAAAGTTGTGGTAATGCAAGTTTTAAGTATAGGTTAGTGCAGTGTGCTATTAAGCTGCAGGGTATGTATTTGTTGTGAGAATATTGTACAAAGGCTTGAATTAAAATGAATATTATGAAAAAATATTAATTGACTTTTGTTTGTCCCTGGAGATCTGTCTGACGGTACCTAGTAGTTTCACATGTTCTTTCAAGTTTCAACGAACTTACTATCCAAACTTAAATTTTCCAACTCTGTCTCAGCTCTACTATGAAAAAGGGTATTTATAAGAAATATTTTTGGGGTGTTTTTTGTTTAGTACAAATTTAAACTCTACACGTTTAAGCAAAACCCAAAAATTTGAATAATATTATTTAGAAGCTCCTCCTTTGTATATCCGAAACTGCAGGGTAAATAGTAACCAACGGAGGGAGTATTTTATGACGTATTTAGAGATGAAAATAGGCACTGTATATCTTAATCCAATACATGGATAACATCATAGACTGAACATAGCAAGAAAAACATAGACTCGTGAGCACCAAACTGTAAAATATGGGACAAGGTTGTCTATTCAACAATAAATGTAAATGTGTTCAGTTATAAATAGTCTTATATTTCCATGCTGCTATTTTTCTTTCACACCCATTTTTCCGTCGACAAGGCTTGAACTCTCAACTTCACATAAAGGGAGCAAGGAAGATACCGCTAGACAGAGAGGCCTTTGGCATCCATTTCCTTTTTTCTGGTTTTTTACAATCAAACCAATGTCTGTTATATATTTCCTTACAACTATACAATTTTGTCTGTCGTACTCTGTAATTGAGAAATGTTTTTATCTTGGCCTAAAGTTAAATAGTGAATAGAGACCACTAGAACATAAACTAATAGCTGGATCCAAAGTCAATAATTGTGAACATAAATGCAACTTTTTTCTTGTCCATCTGTACACCTCAGTCAATGTTGACCAATGTTCCTTGCGTTTCATAAGGTCCAAATTTCTTTACAGGGAATTTTGAAATGGGATATACACTAAATTAAATACATCAAGTTTATCAGTGTGACAGTGTTTCAACCTTAACTAAGGAGAGAGTTGTCAAAAGAGATTTGCTAATAAACTAACAATATTGAATTTATCAGTGCTCCTACCTTAAGTAAGGATTACGAGGTAGCCTAGTGGTGAAGTGGAAACAACCTAGCTAGCCTCTTGAGTAGAGGTAATGTTGCGTACATCTCACCGTCGTATGTCCCTTTTCATTGTTTCTACCTTGAATGGCGTCTTTGCTGCAAAGGGGTGTCTTGGTCTACTTGTCATATTTTTCTTTTCAGACTGTGATCTTGATTCTTTGTCTTCTTTTGTGATCAAGTTTTTTTTTTTTTTTTTTTTGAAAATTAGCAAAAAAAAGGTTTTTTTTGAAGAGTATGCTGCCTTTGGTCAGTTCTCTGTATGTTAGGAGGGAAGAAACACATATACCACTGGTCTGGTAATTTGGTTGCTTCGTGGGTGTATCGTTTTTGAGATTTTGATGGTTTTGAAATTTTACCTGGAAAGGAGGAATTTTTGGAATTGTTTAGTTTTTAGTGCAATCTCGGTGTTCCTTCGCCTTAACTCACTAAAGTGGAGAGGAGACCAATCTACGACAAAGGCCACTACCTCTTGTTCAGAAAATATTAACCTTATTACAGGGTTGGCGAGCTAAAACCATTTAGGGGCTCCTTCGCCTTAACTCACTCAAAAGTGGTGAGGAGGCCAATTTAAGACAGAGTCCACAACCTTCAAAAAGAGTAAGTTTCGGGCCAATATATTAACCTTATTACAGGGTTGACGAGTTAAAACCAATTCGAAGCAAAAAGTCTTACCTCTTGTTATGAGCCAAGTAATCTTGTAGAGTTTAGTTTTTATTTTAATCATTTCACAAATATATGATATGAAAACCATATGGGGGTAAGTAGGTTAGTGTAAGTAAAGACAAATAAGTTTCAGATTGATTAAATATTAATAAAATATTTCCATGTAGACAACGCAAATATTTAATTATAAGTACAATTATATATAGATAATCATATAAATACTTAACTGTAATTTCCTGCCCCACATCATTCTGCCCTCTACCCAAAAAACTTGACCTCAGTTTTTGAAGTGAAGAATAATCTAAAAGGCTCGAACAAGACTACACGTTAAAAGCATACATGAAAGCGCTACTTCATTGAAACATTTTGGAATAATAAAGTCTGTGTGGAATTGTTCCGGAAGTCCCTTCGAAATTTTCAAGGTGAGACATTAAATTATTGGAACTTGATTGAATGGTGCCAACATCATCATGATGCAAATCCAAATTACCTTCAAGAATTTTCTTACTTCTATTAATACTTGGAGCATGTAGTTTAATTTTTTCCACAACATGTGGCTTCACTGGACATGTAGTTTTTTGTCATCCTGGTCCAGAAATCTTTCATGTTATTTCTCATATCTATCAAGCGGCCCTAAATTCTGAATTTTGCGGATATCATCTACACAGAGTGTCTTCCTTTTGATATTCAAGAAGTGATGTTTCTTTGCGCTGTGATTTACTGTTGATGGATTAGCTGAATTAATTGAAGTTTTAGTGTCTGTAATCCGAAGACAATCATCAATCATATATGACATTTGCCATAAAAAAATTGCAGGCTGGGACCTGAAGATATCTCGAATACGCCGCTTGCAACTGGCTTTGGACTACCTAAAATTTGACGAGATCGAGATGTAAGAAAATGTAGCTGAAAATAATTTCCATCTGATTGTCTCTTTATTTCTGCTGAATACATTAGTATCTGATATTTTGAGTAAAATATCTTGTCAGTCCTTTGTTCAGTGCCTGTGGAAGTGGTGAGCAAATTTGCCTTTTGTTTCTGCCTTCTCTGTTTGTTTCTTTATAAATACTGAGAACATCCTACATTATGGAGTGTATACTTGTCAGTTAATAGTAGGTGTGTGATATGTGACAATAAACATTTTTTCATGTGGTTTTGCTGTAAAACCCGTTGTCACCGCTCTAAGAGTCTCCACTCTTCACTGTATATTAGCACTCTGGATGTTATTATTGAAAAAAAATGGAAAAGTTTTATGATAAATTAATTACATCTTCCTAATTGATATCAGGCTCCGGTTTTAGAAGTTCGGTTTGGGCTACATTTAATTTTGTCAGGGGTATAAACATTCACTCTCCTGTGGCCTCTGTTACACAATGGGATGATACGCCTATTTTGATATCCCTCCGGTTGGTTTTCCTTAGTGTGAGAGCCCCAAAGTATATTTGAACAGATCAGTGACTTTTATTAATTTATCAGTGTGTATTTTACTTTGTGATGTTTAATATGCCTACAAACATATGACGAAGATTCAGTTAATTGATCATTGCCTTAATTATTTACTATAACTAATTTTGTTTTCTATTTCTCATGTCTATTTTTCTAAATGCGATTTCCTAGTCTTTTATGGTCAAGAGTTTTGGGGGAGTTCTGCACGTGTGGCTGTGATAATTCAGTTGCCTAAAGGATAAATTACGTTGATTGTTACTGTCTTAGTTATTTCAGAGGTATTGCTATTGCAATACTAATCATTACCATGTTGTAATAGCAGTTGACAAATGTTATTTTCTTGATGGTAGGGTCAATGTTGAGCTTTTTAGTGGCGTCAATAATATTCAATATTTTATACATGGTGTGAATAGGGATTTCTGAATCTGGTCACATTTAATTCCATGCCACTGTGGTGATCTTATTAAATCTTTTATCTGTGTATGTTTTTGTTTGCAAATGTAGATTGCCTGAATTCAAAGTTCAGCATGTCATTTGAAGTTTTATACTTCAACACTAATGTAGGTCCAGCAAGATGTTAGTATTGATTGTGCTTTTTGGTGGATGAGCAGTTCATTAGAGAAGCTTGTGGATGTCAATTTGGCAGAAGAAGGCGTCCTGAGGCTGCTTTTTCTTGCAGCTTACCTGATGTTCGATAAAATTAGTAACGATAATGAGGTTACTGCCGCATCGAGGTATCAAGCTTTTTTATTTTTATTATGATATTCTAGCGAAGGTGATGTAAAGTGGATGGACTTTAAAATATTTGTGCCTGATCTATGTTTTGTCTTCCTATTTCTTATGTCGTAAATATTGAACAGGATTTTGGCATTGGCGACCTGCTTTGCGACCAAAATGATACGGAAGTATGGGCTGTTGCAGCATAGAAGTGATGACTTCACTATATGGTGCGTTAATAGAGGAGAGGGTTGTCATCTACCATTGTTGCTGGAGAATGAATACAATGAGAAAGAATACAAAGAATTGGGAAACTTCAGAAGGCTTCAGGAAATGGCTCACTTTCTTGAAATCATAAGAAATCTACAATCTCGACTCAATTCTAAAATCAAAAGGCCAGCTCAAAGTTTGGTATGTAATTTTTTTTTGGGTAGCTTAAATGTAGTTGTTCATGTGGTTTGGTCCAATGGATTCTTCTGTTTCATGTTTCAGGTGGATGCTCTGGATGCATCAAATTTGTTGGATACAGACTTATCAAGGGATGAATCTGAGCTTTCAATTCTTCCTACAAATGTATTATCGTATGAAAAGTTGAACCAGCATCAACTTCCGTTTCCTGAATCTGATTCGGAATCTAGAGGTGTAAAGAAGCAAGCATCAATGTCTACTGACCCCTTGGAGACAAGAACACATATAAATTCTGAACAAACCAGTGGATCAACTGGATTTGGTTCTGATATAGTTGTGTCGGAAAGGAAAGTTTTACCTTTGGAAAATACGAAGGATATGATTGCGCGTTGGGAAGTGGATAAGTTGGACCAGCGGAATGTTGTTGAAGATGCTCTACTTTCTGGCCGTCTTCCTCTAGCAGTTCTCAAATTGCATCTTCATCGATTGCACAATATAATTGGTGACAAGGAGCCTCATGATACTTTTAGTGAAGTCCGTGACATTGGAAGAGCTATTGCTTATGATCTGTTTCTGAAGGTATTTTATTTATAGTTGTTTATATGAAGTAAGGTCCTGCTTCATTTCTAATTTATAATAATGTCTTGTGTAATTATAGGGTGAAACAGGATTAGCTGTAGCAACATTGCAAAAGCTCGGGGAGGATATTGAACTTTGTCTCAGACAATTAACTTTTGGCACTTTAAGAAGATCACTACGACTGCAGATAGCTGCTGAGATGACAAAATATGGTTTTATTGGACCATATGAGGGGGATGTATTGGAGAGGATATCACTCATTGAGGTGGGTATAACTAAGCAACACATGATTTGCATATCAATCTTTGTAGTTTCTATATGAATATATTTTTAGCTGACATTTGGTTCTCTCTCTGAAAGAGGGTCTACCCTTGCAGTAATTTTTGGAGAACGTATTGTGGCCGCAAGGAAGTCTTCTTTCCAATTTTTAACATCAACTCACCTGGAGAAATTAGCTTGCATCTGCTGCACTCTGCAGTTGATAACATTGTCATTGTCTGTGGTGAGGTTGATGGGGCTGTGTTAGGTACCTGGAATGACGTGAGTGAACATCCTGTAGTTCCTGTGCTTGACGATGATAGTGCTCATTCTTGCTACTGGGCTGGAGCTGCTGTTTGGTCTGATGCGTGGGATCAAAGAACTGTTGACCGGGTAAGAAAAACAGTTTTTTGTTTTCCAAGAATGATTTATAATAAATTGTGAAAATGTCTCTTTTTTCAGAACTAATTATATATATAGGGAACAGCGGGGTTTTGGGTGGGATACAAGGCAGTACTGAATTGGGTTTTGTTGTTCCCGTTCGAAAAACCTGCAAGTCTGCAACTTGAGGTTATGTATTCGATATTTTTTCTTACATAACAACCAAATATACTCAATGTTTTTCTTCGAGCTAACAAAAACTATTTTACACGGTCATAGAGCATGAAGGAAGCAACATTGTTTTAGAAATGTTAAATTGTGTTAAGAGGTGTAGCGTACTTGGAATCGAGGAATTCATTATAGTTCCTTTAAGTCCTTTTTAAGCTTAAATGTGTCGATGCTTTGTGCTTGGTAAGTTAAAAGAAACGTACATGAGGCATTTTTGTGCTAAAGTTGAACATCAACATCTTATTTTAATTTTTTTTTTTCTGAGTAGCACTAGATCTCACTTCATGTTTTTTATACTTTTGAGGAATATTAAACATTCAAGTGTCACTTCATGTTGTTACTACCGACCCTCAAAATTTTTAAGCTTCAAGCGAAAAGATAATTTGTGCCCAACTGCCCATCAATAATACAAATCAATTATATATAATTTATTATTTCTGAAAAACTAATGTTCTAGTAGTTTTGCTAGCAAAATCATTAATAAGTATTTCGTAATCAAGATTTAGAAATATTTTCCGCCCAATGGATATAATGGACAATCCATTCAATCCCTCTCTCTCGTGACATTTTCAAATGGGAAAAAAAAACTTTAACTTCCAAAACTTCGTTCCGCAAAGGCTATTGTAACTGGTATAGGTAACAAAATTCTATAAGCAATTACTTTATGCTCCTGATTATTTTTTTCCCTCTAAAAGTATTTAATTTTTTACTTCCTATATAGAAAAAATATATTTCATGCCACCGAAATTAAAAATTTTTGTGCCCCTGAAATTTTAATTTTTGTGGTGCCCCGAGTTAATAACATCACCCGCTTGGTTGTGGTCATGGTCGTGGTTTTCAAATCTTGGTGGTCGAGTAGAGTCTTGGTTCTTGTTGGTGGTGGTTGTGGTGGTAGTGGTGTAAATATTGTTGTTAAGTGCCTGTTTGTGTAAGTTTCAAGTTATGGACTTCAGTGATTTTTGATTAAAAAATATGTGTTTGTGTAGTAAGCTAGAAATTGATTTAAAACTTAATGAAGATACAGCTTAAAGTGTTAAAAGATAGTGGGAGGTAATTTTTGGTAGAACCTATTTTATTTGATACAAGTTAGTATGATCATTCACATGTATAGCTTGTAGATTTTATTTTTATTTTTTGTATTTTTAATAACTCATAAGTTGCACATAACAATAAAGTTGTCCAAACATAATAACTTAGAATTGAAGTTTTCTCTTTTCAATTCAAGTAACTTTTAAGTCGCAAGTAATTTTTTTGAATTTATCCATATAATTCTATCATATATGAAGTAAGAGTAAAGTGCAATTCGTGTACTTACATTTAAGGTGTCAGACCACTTTCAATACTACATTTCAAAAACTCTCACTTGCTATACTGAATTTCACTTTTCATTACACTATGACTGCTTTTGTTAAAAAACATTAACGTTGTTATAAATACAAACAATTAGCAAGGGTATTATAGAATTTTCAAGTATATTCATATTACTAAACTTAGAAAAAATGAAAAACATTCTTTTCCTTGTTAATTTACTAACCTAAAAACAAAAAACCCCAAAATAATCTTTATTTATTAAGTTTTCAAAATCAACAAATCAAAGAAGACTTTATACATCTAACAAGTGGCCGACGAGTTCTAGTTCTCCAAGACCATTGTATCAATAAAACCCACATCATTGTAGAACCACCATCACTTACAAGTAATTGTTACCTTCACCATAAATACCCAAACCTTGCATCCACCAGAGTTTCCATCATTAGCCTCAATAATCAGAACCAATAACACTTGCAATGATGAAAAAAAAATGAAGTGATAATAAACAAACTTTATTAGACTTTTCCAGACTATACAGATACACGGGCGTATATACCAACAAAGAAGTCAAATTCAACTTCACCTAGCGACAAATCCAACTCCATTGATGTTAATCTTGAAAAATATCATAGCAAACATCATCATCACACATCACTATTTCAATAGAATTAAGTGTCAGTAATTGATGGATTTAATTCATGAACCACGTGGTGTGAATGATGGAAAGAGATAAATGTTATGGTGTGAATGATGGATCGAAAAGAATGTTAATTTTAAGGTTGTGGGAGGAATTGGGGTTGTTGAAAATGATGGAGGTTAATGTTAACCACAGCCCTTAGGGCTATGGTTAAGGTGTTATGTGACAATTTTCAATTGGCTCAAGGTTGTGACCCACTTGCAAAAAAGTTTGTGCCCCCCTGCATTCACATAAATCATCCAATAAAAACACACCACTTGGCAAATATTAGTCCTTAAACATAGCCCTAAGGGCTGTGGTTAACAGGACCCTTATTATTATTATTTTTTTTTAATCAGAAAGTGGATTGAGGAGATTATAACCATATATGTATTTGTGTATATACGGTGTTATATGTAAATGTAATAGATATTATATTTTGAATAAATTTTATAATAAACAGAGAAAAATACCCTCACAGAGTAAAGAGAAATAGACGGAAGTTATAAGATGCATGTAAAATATAAAATTTAGTATAGCAAGTGCTAGTTTATGAAATATAGTATTGAAAGTGGTCTGACACACGAAATGCATACACTAAATGCAAATACACGAAGTGCAATTTACTCATGAAGTAATAATAATGACATTATAAATATAATATTTTTGCATAGTTTTTTTTGTTGATTATAAAATTACAAATATTTCAATTTAATTGTAAAACTGTTTTATTCTTATGAAATTATTATATATAACTATATGCTAAATATTTTATTTATTTATTATTTTATAATATGTATTGGATGTTAGAAATAATAATAATTGATAGATGCTTGGCATGTATTTGTTAATAGTTGTATTATAGAATATAGATAACAATATGAACATAGGTTTATATTTTATGTTAAAAAATTGATGTGGAATGATAAATTTGAATATTATGTGAATGATTATACACTGTTTAAAATTGTAGATTTTTAATTTTAATAAGATTGTATTTGAATTTTAGTAACATTATAATGGAAAAAGAAAAAAGAAAATCATTGTTACTATATATATATATATATATATATATATATATATATATATATATATATATATATATATATATATATATATATATATGCTAATTATATCATAGTACTATGAGGCATGTTACCTCCTACCACTGAAAGGGCCTTTTTGCTTTTTATATAGGAGTAATAGATTCTTTAAGTTGTAATCATGTCAGTCAACATGGCCACTGTAAATGTTGTTATAAATCTTTACTCTTTAGGCGATACAAGTAACACGTTTATCCCGTCTTCAGTCACACTTTATACATCAAAGATATATCTATTGGTTTATTCGTTCTTTTGAGCTCTTCTAAATTTTGTAAGAATATCTTCTAGAAATTGTAACATTTACTTTTGAAAATGAATTTCATTGTTTTTATCAACAGGTAAGGTCATAATGATATGAGATGTCATCCTTAGTTTGCAAAGTGATTGCCATATCTCACTAAATTTATAGACAATTCTCTATAATACTGATAATATATGTATATAATCTTTTAAGCTTTAGCACTGGAAGTTAAAAAGATTTCTCTCACAGATAGTGCTGGATCAACCTTTTCTTATGGGCGTTAATGTGTCATGGGAGTCTCAAATTGAGTATCATATATGCCACAGTGACTGGGTTGAAGTTTCTGAACTCCTTGACATTATTCCATCATATTTATTTTCTAATGGGACCATTCGAGTTAGTTTGGATGGTTTTCACCCTACTTCAGCTGTTGGATATAGTACAGAGTTCAGTAAATACAATAGCTACATAAGCTCAATTGAAGAGTTGGATGCTGTGTGCATGGACATTCCAGATATTAAACTTATCAGATTTTCTGCCTATAATATGTGCTCCACGTGGATGAGAGCACTTGTAGATCAGCGGCTTTCCAGAAGACTTATTTTTCCAAAGGAATACTGGGAAGGCACCGCAGAGATTGTTCGTCTTCTAGCTCGGTCAGGATATATGACTAGCACATATGAAACCTCATCATTAGATGATTCTATCGAAGGTTCATCAGATCTGAATATATTAAGTGTTAGTGGAACAGTTCATCCTGGAGCAGCCCAAGCGTTGCATAAAGTAGTTTTACATAATTGTGCTCAATATAAGTTGCCTAACCTCCTGGATCTTTACCTTGATCACCACAAGTTAGCTCTGGATGATACTTCTCTCTCGGTATTCCAAGATGCAGTGGTAAGTTCATTTTGCTTATTCAGTTTCCATGAATGTTCTTAATAGTATTTTGCACTGTGGTAAACTTGGTCCATATATTTTCCTGTCTCTTCTTTATATGTTGAACGGTAAATCTAACCTATATAATAGGCTATAGCGCAGTGCTTAGTGTTAAGTCTCACAGGATGTGGTATGTTCTGTCATCAGTGAGAGTTGATATCTGTATGTATCTAGTTTCATTCGTAAATTTGGCTTGTCACCCCCTGATTGACCATATTATAAGCATTTATGTCTAGTTTGCATTGTTAAAATTCAACCAGGTATGACATATATCAGACTTTAGAGCAGTACTTATTCAATAGATATACGTAGCAAGTGTTCTGTATATGCAGTTGAAAGGAGGCCCTCGATGAAGGACTAGGAGGCTAGAGAAAGTGTGCATAAGTGGAAACACACATTTCTTGCATATGCATGGATAAGCTTTAAATTTAAACACCTTTGTAATGGAACTGCTATTTGTTTGTATGGAGAATTTCCAAAATATTAATACAAGTTACTTATCTGTTCTTTCTCTCTCTCTCTCTCTCTCTCTCTCTCTCTCTCTCTCTCTCTCTCTGTCACTCACTCACTCACCCTCTCATACTCATATCTGATGTATGAGTTCAGGAACTGAATTAGATATGCATTTTATTTTTGGAGAAAAGTAACATCTTATCTTATTCTTCTCTACATAGTACCTACTTTGAACAAAAGTTTAGGTATATATTTCCATTGTGTTTTTACAGGGAGATGATCAAAGGGATAAGTGGTTGCTGTTTCTACGAGTCGAAGGGCATGAATATGATGCGTCATTCGCAAATGCCCGTTTGATTGCATCAAAAAATCTGGTTCCTGGTAACAGTCTCGGTGTTTGTGAGATTGACGACATTATCCGCACTCTTGATGACATTGCTGAAGGAGGAGGTGAGATAGCAGCTTTAGCAACCTTAATGTATGCGCCTATACCTTTTGAGGACTGTTTATGCAGTGGAAGTGTAATGAGACACTCTAGCTCCTCAGCACAATGTACACTGGAAAATCTTAGACCAGCTCTCCAGCGTTTCCCTACACTGTGGAGGATGCTCGTGACAGCATGTTTTGGGCAAGATCCAACTTGCAATTATTTGAACCCCAAAACAAAAGGTGCGATTCTATCGTCTGTCTCTCTTTATATTTTGTCATGTATGTATTATATCTCAAATATATCTTCTCTGGTGTTATGTTTAACTGGTTTGGTTGCTGATTGTATGTACAGAGTTTGTTAGCTCTCAGTTATCAGACTATCTGAACTGGAGGGACAGCATCTTCTTCTCATCCGGCCATGACACTTCACTTCTACAGATGCTTCCTTCGTGGTTTTCTAAGTCTGTTCGCAGATTAATTCAACTTTATGTTCAGGTTAACTGCTAATATCTAATCATTTCTTTAGTTACTGTTATTCATCTTATTAGCAACATGATCATTTATAGTGGTTGCATCTTTACTAATAGGTTTCTGGTCTATCGGGATATTTAGGCAATATATTTGTGGTCTGAAATTTGTAATTTTGTTATCCATTAACATCCCAAATTATCCTTCATTGTTGTGCTTAATCTACAATGCCTTCTACTGCAGGGTCCTCTTGGGTGTCAATCATTATCAGGTCTTCCCAGGGGAGAAACTTTACCAGTTAAGGATATTGATTATTTAGTTAATGCTAATGAGAAGGTTGAGATCAGTGCCATGACCTGGGAAACTGCTATCCAGAAACATGTTGAAAAGGAGTTCTATGCTTCATCGACTGAGGTAATCGATTCAGAGACTTAGTGATTACCCAAGACCTATTTGATGTTTGTATTGCTCTGCAACTTTTTATTTTCACATGAGCAGCTGGGAAGCCAGTAATTGTTTTAAGTCCTTCCGTATTCAGTTTTTAAGTACTATTATAATTTTGTATCTGTAGTATCTTGCTTAGTTTTTGCAACTTTGTAGCGTATGAATTCTAATTAATCTCTTATGCAATTAAATCTCATTGCTGCACTACTGCATTAGCGTTATTTAGAGTGACATCTCTGGTTTGTTTTCAGGGTTTAAAAAGGTACGCTTTCTTAAATTTGCATCTCTCTCTCTCTCTGAGACATAGTCTCCGTACATCTTTACCTCCACAGACCCTGCTGTACGAGCGATATACTGGTTATTTTGGTTTGGTTTACCCAAATTAAACATGGTTCGTAAAATGTGTTATTTTCAACCGAAGATCTGCCATAGATACAAGGGCTGAAACCAAAGAGTTGGAATAGCCTTAGGGTTACTATATAAGCATTCATATTTTTGATTATGTCTCTCTCTCTCTCTCTCTCTCTCTCTCTATGTGAGACATAGTCTCCGTACATCTTTACCTCCACAGACTCTGCTGTACGAGCGATATACTGGTTTTGTTTGGTTTACCCGAATTAAACATGGTTAGTAAATTGTGTAATTTTCAACCAAAGATCTGTCATAGATACAAGGGCTGAAACGAAAGAGTTGGAATAGCTTTAGGGTTAATATGTAAGCATTCATATATTTGATTATGTTTTAATTTATAGTAATATATAGCATTTGTACGTATCTTAATGTATATATGCATCTACCTATTGATAGTTAGCAGTCAATAGCAACCCTTTGTATGTATATGTTGGGCGCCCTTGACAAAAATAGTGGGTCTAGAGTCCAGACCCTGCCTTTTTTCATCTATAGGTGGAAACTAGCAATCTAGTTGATTATGTAGTGTCATAAGCAACCTTTATTTACCCCCCCCCCCCAAACATATGCACAGAATTGGAATATATTTAACCTGTAGAATCTAGGGGACTAGCTATCTTTTTGTGCCGTAAGTAACCTGCATACTTTTTTGTATTTTTCACAGTTGTTGTTTGTTGTCATCAGGAAAGTGGGCTTGGACTTGAGCATCACTTGCACAGAGGGCGTGCTTTGGCAGCTTTCAACCATCTTCTTTCCATCAGAGTTCAAAAGTTGAATCCCAAAAATATCCAAAAAGTGCAATCTGGAAGTTCTGTACATGGGCAAACAAATGTTCAATCGAATGTTCATACTCTACTTGCACCAATAACACAAAGCGAAGAGCCTATTCTAGCATCGGTATGGATTCTTCTATTTAGATCTGTTTTTCATACAACGAACATTACAGAGAAATTCTAAAGTGTGAAGAGTTTGAAGACAAGATATTCAGGTTTGGAATAGGCACTGTAAGTTATGAAGTTGATTAGGCCACAGTGATGCCTTTGTGGATGCCGGACTTATAAGTTAATTGAAACTGGTAACATTTCCTAGTAAAAATATTGTTTTGGACTATATGTTATTGTAATGTAAGACATGGTTATGTAGGCATCAGTTTAGGGGCTTTAGCCATTAAGTATACTAGCTTATATCCCGTGATCGCACGGTTTAATTTTAATATTAGTTTTCTTTTTCCGTGTTTTTTATACTTTTTTATATTTTTTTGTCATAAATTTTTTAATTGTAACAGATTTTTCAAATAATTATCCCTGTTAAAATAGGTTTTAAACTAAGTAGGCCCTAGAGATGTGTTTAAATTGAATAGTAATATGTGATTTAATTAGAATATGTTTGTAAAAGAGTTAGGCCCATATTCCGCCCATTGGAATAAGGTCCTAAAGATGTGTTTTTATTATATTTTGGATCCAAATAGTAAAAGTAAGAAATGAAGCCCATGTACCTTGGTTTTTTTTTTTCAAGTAATCCTGTTAGGCTTTGGAGATGTGTTTAAATTAAAAAATTTTATATATATATATATATATATATATATATAGGCCTTTGCTCCATACAGAACACTCTTATATAACAAACAACAAAGAACACCTTAGATCTATTAGATCCTTTGGCCCCGCCAGGGGCACCCAATACAAAAAGTTGTTATTTTTTTACCCTCTATCAAGCCAGCAAAAAAAAAATAAAAATAAAATAAAAATAAAAATTTTACTGTTCATGATGACGTCACTGATGACGTCATCGTCATGAACAGTATTTTTTTAATTTTTTTTTTTTTTGAGATGATGGATGGATAGAGGGTAAAAAAATAAGAACTTTTTGTATTGGGTGGCCCCGCCAGGGGGCAATGGATCTATTAGATATGAGGTGTTCTTTATTGTTTGTTATATAAGGTGTTTGCTATGGAGTCCAACCCATATATATATATATATATATATATATATATAAATTAAAATAGGTCTGTTAAAAGAGTTAGGCCAGTTCATATAAGGCTCTGAAAATGTGTTTACACTATATCTTGGGCCCAAGTAGTACAACTAAATATTGAAGCCCAAGTACTAAAAAAGAGGTACCGTACCGGCTACCAAACTTTTAATGTTTTGGCTTTAACAATACTAGCTTATAACCCGTGCAGTGCATGATTTTTTTTAAGAGAAGAATATATTTATATTAATTTATTAAATTTTCTTATGAGAAAAGGGGACCTGAGATTCATCTCAGGCCTCCTTTCTTGAGATATAACCACACCACGTCGTGTTCTTTAATCATCAAAATCACTTGTCATTTATTTTCTACACTTTTCACTGATTTTAATTATCTCTCCTGTGATAAATCATTTTACCCTAA
The DNA here is from genome assembly GCA_037693485.1 of Kitagawia praeruptora. Taxonomy (NCBI): domain Eukaryota; kingdom Viridiplantae; phylum Streptophyta; class Magnoliopsida; order Apiales; family Apiaceae; genus Kitagawia; species Kitagawia praeruptora. The sequence goes on from CM075350.1 coordinate 78,058,714, forward strand.
CTATCTTCTTAACAAAGGTAACTACTGTGTATACACCCAATTTTATGAACTCCACTTTTCAAACAAATACATCTTCAATAACTTAAGTTTACAGCAATGTGTAAGTCTGTGTGGACGATACACGAGTTTTTAAGCCAGATTATATGTATGATGCATATATGGGTGGATAGTTTTGGGATGGTGAGATGGGTGTTCATATCCATACATATATAGATATAATTTGGTATGGAGAGGAATAAGGGATATGTAAACGAGAAAATGCCATTTAAGATCTAACGGTCCTTAATAGTTTGGTTGTTAAGGACCAAAGTTTTGGATAAGATCCCTATTACGCTTATCATATATAAGGATATTATAGTTTAGATATCCAAATGCATATAAAAATATACGTTATTAATAAATTTTGTCAAAAATCACTTAATTAAATAGATTGTTTCTATTTCAAAAGATTTTATTAAAAAAAACTTTATTACAATTTAAATTGATTATTTATACACATGCATAGCATACAAAACACCTATTTCCACAAGTATTTCTTTCTTGAATGCAACAATTTTCCGCAAAGCACTACTTACGAATCGTCCTAATTTATTTTATCCCGCAGGTCATGCCCCTTGCACTGATGCATTTTCAGGATTCTTCATTGGTTGCTTCATGTGCTTTTCTTTTAGAGCTATGTGGTTTGTCTGCCTACATGCTCCGAATAGACATTGCAGCTCTGAGACGGATATCTTCTTTCTACAAGTCTAATGCTCACTTTGACTATATACAACTGTTGCCTAAAGGTTTAGCATATGATTCTAAATTACCTGAAGATGACATTGCATATTCTCTTGGTCGAGTATTGGCAGATGATTATGTGAACCATGATAGTGCTGGCATCATGTACAAAAACGAAGGCATAGGGAGCATTACCACCAAAAGACCTTCCAGAGCTCTCATGCTTGTCCAACAGCATTTGGAGAAGGCCAGCTTGCCATTGTTGACTGATGGAATGACATGTGGTTCCTGGCTATTGAGTGGGAATGGTGATGGTGCCGAGCTACGGTCCCAGCAGAAAGATGCTAGCCTGTACTGGAGTTTAGTAACAACCTTCTGTAGGGTGCATCAGATTCCCTTGAGCACCAACTACCTTGCTTTGTTAGCAAGAGACAATGACTGGGTATGAAGTTATCTATATTTGTTTGTGTGATATATCACTTTACTATTACTAAAGCTAGCAATCGGTTCATCTTTTTCTAGGTTGGATTTTTGTCAGAAGCTCAGATTGGAGGATATCCTTTTGATACTGTGATTGAAGTAGTAAGCCTCAACTCCCATTCAGATTTTTATTGTTACTTTTTCTCCTCCCTTCCATGAAATGGGAGCACTAGAAAGAACTGTTCTTTATCATAATAATGGAATATGTTTCAGGCATCAAAGGAATTCAATGATAATCGCCTTAAACTTCACATACTGACAGTTTTGAAGGGAATGCAATCAAGAAAGAAAGTTACCTCTTTGTCAAATTCTGATGTTACAGAAGAAAGGAGTATTTCTGTAGAAGGAGATGTTTATACCCCTGTTGAAGTCTTTGGAATCATTGCAGAGTGTGAGAAGAAGAAAAATCCAGGAGAAGCTCTTCTGTTGAAAGCGAAGGATCTGTGTTGGTCAATTTTGGCAATGATTGCATCATGTTTTCCTGACGTGTCTCCATTGTCCTGCCTAACAGTTTGGCTGGAAATTACTGCCGCCAGGTTAGCAGTTCATCAGCCAAAACTGTTTGTCATCTCTTGTATCTTCTACTTACCTAAACTGCTCATGCACATATTTATATTTTTAATAGTGGACGAGGATTTTCTTGTTTTCATGATTTACAGAAATTTTTGTATTCACACACACCGACACACACACACACACACACACACACACACACACACACACACACACACTCTTACAGGCCTCCACTGGTCTTGAACCCTCGACTTTTGTTATCAGTAGAATAGGGTTATTCACACTTCTACAATGCTAGGGATTATTTGGATAAATGTATATTCTTCATTTTTCTTGTCAGGGAAACTTCATCCATCAAGGTGAATGATGTAGCATCCAAGATTGCGAATAATGTTGGAGCAGCTGTGGAGGCTACTAATGCTACGCTAGTAGCAAGTGGAGAACTTGCATATCATTATAATCGTAGAAATCCAAAACGTAGACGTATAATTGATGCAGTGGATCACTTAATGTCAAAGGTATCTGATGTGTCTATTAGTACCAGGAGCGAGAGAATAATTGCTGCCCAAGGCAATGTTGCTGGAGATGATGGGAAAAACCAAACTGGCGACCTTTCTTCAATGTCTAATGATACGGCTAAACCATCTGTTTCTTTATCAAGAATGGTTGCGTTGCTTTGCGAACAACATTTATTTCTTCCTTTATTAAGAGCTTTTGAGATGTTCCTTCCTTCGTGCTCTCTCTTGCCATTTATCCGTGCTCTACAGGTTTGCTTTTATGTGATGAGTCTCACACTGCATTCCGTAATTGTATTTTCAAGCACACATACCTGCACTAATCAGTTTATATGTTTCACGTATAAGGTTTGACCAATGTGCTTAGCTAATCAAGATAGCAGACATCTAATTGAGGTCCATGTTGTAGACTGTTAGCTAATTGAGGTCCATGCTATATTTTCAAGCACACATACCTGCCCTAATCAGTTTATATGTTTCACGTATAAGGTTTGACCAATGTGCTTAGCTAATCAAGATAGCAGATAGCTAATTGAGGTCCATGTTATAGACTGTTAAATGTTTAAATAAGTGACACGCCCTGCCTTAATGTCTAATAGCTTTTATGTTACTTACCACTTCTACTAGGTATAAATAATGTATTGTTGTTTAGTTGTATAACATATTTTATAGGGTAATTTAAACTTTGGCCTTTCAAGTATGCCCATTTGGACTTGGACACATCGTAACCCTTTATGTTTGTCCTTTGTACAATCCGCCCTTTATGTTTCCACTTCTGTACAATCAGACCCTTTTTAAAAAAAAATCACCAATTACCAGATTTACAAATTTGGATCGAATTTATACTTACTGTGTTTGAAATGACTGAGAAAGTGATCGATTCTGATTGATGATTGTGTGAAGCGATTGTAAAACATGAAAACTAATTTTTAAACAAGGGTCCGGATGTACAAAGGAAAAACTTAAGAGGCACAGAAGTATGCAAAATTTTCTTTCAGGGTTTGTGTGTCTATTTGACACAAACTTAAAGGGCCAATGTGTTAAAAACCATATATTATATGGTATTTACTTGTTTATTATTTGCAACAAATTAAAGCCAGGCCTCCAAAATATACTGATTTGTATGTTTCTTATTATGAAGACTATTTGAAAATGATTAATTAATCATCCAAAGAGTAACTTGTCATGAAATTTAACCATTAATAATACACTGCCTGTTGAGAGGGTGTATATTGATTAGTACTCTAATCACAAAAAATACGTAAGTAAAATCTTAGTTGGAGCTTTAGAACACATAACGTGAAGAAAATTACAAAATATTGATTCACGCAAACAAAAGGTTATATCACTTTTAGTATTTGCCATTAAGGCATGGATTCACGGTTCGCCTAATATCGTGATAGTTGTCTTATCTGGTTATGGTTCAATGTGCGACCTATGCTCCGCACTACTGATGTTTGTGCCTAGCTTATACATTCTGCACTCTGTACATGTTAACCTGATTCCTTTCCTTTTCCATTTACATTCTCTAGGCGTTCTCTCAAATGCGCTTGTCAGATGCTTCTGCACATATAGGTTCGTTCTCTGCTAGAATTAAGGAAGAACAGATGCATGTTCATATGAACAATGGAACTGATGGGCAAAATGGAACTGCATGGATAAGCTCAACTGCTGTGAAAGCTGCTGACGCTATGCTTTCTAAATGTCCATCCCCTTATGAGAAAAGATGCTTGTTGCAACTTCTTTCTTCTGCTGACTTCGGTGATGGAGGATCCGCTGCAGTAAATTACAAGCGGAACTACTGGAAAATAAATTTAGCGGAACCTTTACTCAGGGAAGATGATGGTTCACACCTTGGGGATGATATTCAAGATGATGGTTCACTCTTAAGAGCTTTAGAAGAGAATGGGCACTGGGAAGAAGCACGCAACTGGGCTATGCAGTTGGAGGCCAGTGGTGGACAGTGGAAATCTATTGGACACCATGTGACTGAAACCCAGGTGTGTATTCTGTTTGTTTCCTCTGCTAGTTTTTTCAACAACAGTTTTTGTAGCTTCCCTTTCTTTGAGTAGCGCTTCTCATCTTGTGTTTTGATGATTTTTTGTGTGAATGGCTACCTTTTTCTTTAAATATATGCTTACGTCAATGTCTAAGTCTACTCTCTGTTTCTTAGTCGTCGTCAATCTTATTTTGTGGAGTATCTTGTGATCTTTTTCATCTTTCTTTGTTATATGGTATGGATTGTGTGTGGGGAGATTCATATAATAACCTAGACCGCAAATTATTCTTTCGTCCTGGCTGGAGATGCTAATCGTTGATCTAGGTTTCTTTCTTATTTTCTGTGAAGGTCAGACTAGGAGTTTAGAGAAAGAAAGATAATTTTCTCATTATCCTCTTGGGTATTTGTCTAAAGGTGAATGTCTGAATGTTCTTACACACACACGTTCGTTCTGTTATGTTTGGCTCTCTGCTTTAGGATTTGCTGTCATTATAAGGGATTAGGTTTTTTGGTCAATAGTTGTATAAGATATGCATAGGGATTAAGGGGCAGTGGGGGCATAGTTTATTATGTTTACATTGTTTTCCTCTTGGTAGAGATCTTGATTAAGTATTTAAGTATATCCAAGATCTGCAAGTTTGTTCATTGCAATTTAGAATCATGACATGGGTATGTAAGCTTAAGAATATACTCTACCAAGATACGACGTCAGCTTAAGTTGCTTTGCTTGTGACAAAAAAAAGCCAAATTTTCATCCTGGCAGCCAGTAAAGTGTAAATATAGTAAAGTCAAAAAATTGAAGAAAAGAAAAACTAATTAACATGTGATATTAGTAAATCATAAAAGAGAAATTATGTTATACAATGAGATTGAGAACAAGAAAAGAGTAATCAAATTGTATTTTATGCAAGATACTGTTTTCCCAAAGAAATGTGTATTTTGTTTTTACTTTCGCTTTGTTAAGTTTAACCCTTTCCGTTTGTTTTGATAAGACCAACACACATTAACAGATTAATCGAAGGCATTGAAATCATTTTTTTTCTATATATATATACATTATGTATTTTCCCTTTCTTCTGTAATAACATCTACTACTTTATACTTCTCTTCCTCCTCAATCATAACTTCAGGCGTTTAACCAACAAGTTCTTCATTTTTAATTCCAAATTCTAATACCACTTTTCTTGTTTTAACATTTTTTTGGCATAATCTTTCTTTGAGTTTTTAGTCTGGCTTTCTCTTTATATATATATATATATATAGGGTCACTCTCTCTCTCTCTATATATATATATAGGGTCACGCTCCATGGAGAACCACTCTAAATTGAGAACCTAAGAACCGGTTCTTAAATACAATAAAGATACACTATACAGTAAAACCTCTATAAATTAATATTGTTGGGACCGACGAATTTTATTAATTTATAGAGGTTATTAATTAATCGAGGTTAAATTTATACTATCGTCCTTATGTTGGAACCAAAAATTAATATTAGAAATATTAATTTTTCGTGGTATCGAGTGTTAATTTTACGAGGTTTTACTGTACATAGATGTAATAAAGATACACTTACCATATTTATAATATAGATTAAATTTGTAAATTTAAAAAGGAAAGAAATCAGCAAAATTTGTAGTGAATCTCTATCAATTTTTATACCAAATATTTAAATACACAATTTCATATCTTACCGGAATCACGTAATAAAATCAATAATCAAGATTGGATATCATCAATTTCAAAGTTCAAATTTAAAATACAAGAAAGTTCAAACGTAGAACTTTTAAAGTTCATGTGCGAAATTTATTTAATTCAATAAAAATAAATGCTTTTTGCGTATGAACTTGCATATTTGCATTACATGTTCTACACATGAACTTTCTAGATTTCCGAATTCACATGTATTACATAAACATGTTTAAATGTAGAACTTTCAAAGTTCATGTGTGGAACTTACATAATTTAATAGAAATAAGTACGTTCTGCGTATGAACTTACGTTGCACTACATGTTCTTCACATGAACTTTCAATTTCAGTTGCATAACATTCAAAGTTCAAGTGTTGAACAAGTAGAAATAGCCATCTCCTGTCCCCCTGCCGGTGGGGAATCCGCTCCCGTAATATTGTGCGTAAGAAGACACGTACAAATAAGTAGAAGAAACATACAAATAATATTGTGAATTTTACAAAAAATCTTACAATTATTTGGTTGTCTTTTTTATTGATTTGCGAATATTCTACATTGATTTTCTGTGAGAAAATTTTTTTAACCATTAATTGAATATTGATCCAACGGTTACTAATGGATCTCCGGTTCTCTTTTAGATAGTGGTTCTCATTTAAATCAAACCCTATATATATATAGGCTTTTGCTCAAATACAAACCAATCCTTAAATACAAACTACAAACTAACACTAAATTAATTATATTTCATTTATTCTAAGATTCCCGCCAAGGGTACCTTCACAAAAAATGCTTAAAATAATTGGCTCTATCCACCAAAAAAAAAAAAACTTGCCGTGGAAATGCGAAGCATTTAAGACAGTAAACGGATGAGTTAGGTGACACACCCGTCAATCGTCTATTGCCTTTACCATTGATTGTCATTCCTTACAACTTCAGAATGATAAAGGCGCGAAGCGCCGTACAAGAAGGTGCGAAGCACCGTTAACCAGTGAAATCCACTGCCACGTCATCACGTGAACAGTGATTTTTTTTTTTTGCTGAATGGAGCCAATTATTTTAAACACTTTTTGTATTGGGGTACCCCTAGTTTGATCATTATATTAGCATGAAATATTGAATCAGTGTTTAGTTTGTAGTTTGTAGTTAATTTTAGTTTGTAGTAGAGTAGGACCCTATATATATATATATATATATATATATATATATATATTGATTTTATAAAAATACCATGTTTCAGAAAATGACGAATACTCTTCAGTCTTCACTTCTTATATTGGGATTTCTTGAAAGTATTCAGTTTCATTGTTTGTGTTCTTAATTTCTTTTTGGTTAAAGGGTTTTTATGTCTCTTTAGATTTTTAAGTAATCGGTGATTTTTACACTTTTTTCTCTCCAGAGTATACATTTTGCGCCTTAACATAAAGTTCTCTGGTTCTTTTTTGTAATTTGTTTTAATCAGAAACTGTACAAGAGAGCTGTTGGCTATTTTAACTTCTAAGCTAGAGGAAAAGAAGTGAAAAGTAAGAAAACGTCCCTGGGTTTTTAATGGCTCTAAACGACAAAAGATTTCTCACAGTAAGGTAGAACATAACAGTGTTCTTGACATAAGATTTCTTATAGTAAGGTAATACATTTTATAAGTAAAAGTGTACTGTTGATATATCAAATAAATCTCGCTTCTAAGATCTAAAACAGCTTCATCTTACTACTTCTGCAACTGAGTAAGTTCTGGCAGAAGTCATGCTTGCTGTTAAATATCTAGGTGAAACGAATAGTTTAAAACTTTATTTCATTTGGGTGTAGTTATAGGCTTAATGCAGCAGACAGAATACGAGGATTTATAAACTAATAGGATCACACCCTGATGCCATGGCATTCACACCGAAGGTCCGAAAACATATATAGTAGTAGATGAGTCTTACTATTAGATCATCGGCTGCTATTTCAATTTCTTCAACAGTTCTGTATTATGTTAGCTTATTTCATTGTAATTTAAACTACAGATTATGGAAATACATTTTTTATGTAAGTTAGGCGTCGTATTACAATTTCTCATCATGTGCATATGAATTAACTGAAGTGAACTCTCTCACTATCAATATATAATTTCCACGTGTGTCATTTCACTTCTAGGCTGAGTCCATGGTAGCTGAGTGGAAGGAGTTTCTGTGGGATGTTCCAGAAGAGAGGGTTGCTCTTTGGGCCCACTGCCAGACACTTTTCATCAGATATGCTTTTCCTCCATTACAGGTCTGTCCAATTTTTATTTAAAAGTTACTGCTGAACATTGCTACGTTTTACTCTTCATCACAACTGCTTTTTTTCACCTGCATCACAACTGCTTTTTTTCACCTGCTGGTGCTGGCAACTGCGATATCTTTTCTTACGGCATTGTGTTATTTTCTCTAGGCTGGTTGTTTTTTTCTCAAACATGCAGAAGCTGTGGAGAAAGATCTACCTGCAAGAGAGCTTCACGAACTTTTGCTTCTATCTTTACAATGGTTGAGTGGGATGATAACACAGTCTGATCCGTAAGTTATTTTACACTCCCACCAATTTTCTGTTTATATGTTGAATAAAGTATTTTCCTTAACTTTTGTAATTGGTATTTGGTAGAGCTTATCCTTTGCACCTTCTGCGAGAAATTGAGACCAGAGTTTGGCTCCTGGCAGTAGAGTCAGAAGCTCAAATAAAGAGTGACGGAGATTTCTCTCTATCCACCAGTAGCAATGAACCTGGTAGTGGAAAAAGTTCGAACATCATCGAATGCACTGCATGTCTGATAGCAAAAATGGATAGTCATATAAATGCGATCAGAATTAAATCAACAGAGAGTAATGACACACGGGAGATTAGCCATACACATCAAAAAATCCCACAACTTACTGATGACAACATTTCAAATAGTTCGAATGGTGGTATGAAGGCAAAAAAGAGAGCCAAAGCTTTTTTATCATCAAAACGACAGATACTTGACGTGCTGGAGAAAAATACTGATTCTGAAGAAAGTTCTATATCTCTCGACTTCCGTAAGGACCTGCATCTGCAGGATGAAAACCTTAAATTGGATTCATCGTTTTCAAGATGGGAGGAGAGGGTTGGACCTGCAGAGTTGGAAAGAGCTGTTCTTTCTTTATTGGAATTTGGACAGATTACAGCTGCTAAACAATTACAGCAGAAGCTTTCTCCAGGACAGATACCGTCTGAATTTGTTTTAGTTGATGCTGCTTTAAAGCTTGCAGCCATCTCAACACCCAGTACTAGTGTATCCATGTCAATGTTGGATGATGAATTAAGTTCGATTATACAGTCACACAAGCTTTTGAATGATGACCCTTATATAGTTTATCCACTTCAGGTTTGGAAAGTTTTTTTTTTGTTTGCTAATCATTTTTATTTTATTAGTGATGATGCTAATGGCTTAATCACAATACTTCACGAAAACCGGTGCACATGTTTTGATGAATGCATACTATAGCTCAGCTTCCTGCGCAATAATAGGTATTGGAGAATTTGGCAACTAGTTTCACTGAAGGTAGAGGATATGGTCTATGCAAAAGAATTATTTCTATTGTAAAGGCTGCCAATGTCTTGGGTGTTCCATTTTCGGAGGCATATGATAAGCAACCAATCGAACTGCTGCAGCTTCTGTCCCTTAAAGCGCAAGATTCTTTTGATGAAGCGAATCTACTTGTGCAGACTCATACTATGCCAGCTGCTAGTATTGCACATATTCTTGCAGAATCATTCTTAAAGGTGCATATTTTGTTTCCATGACTCATGTAGTCATGTCTGGTATTTGCAGCAGCAAATGTTTTAGAAGAAACAATAGTATAAATATAGTTACAAATAATAAACTATGCAAATTTATCAAGCACGAATTTGTAGAGAGATTAATTACAGTTACATGACATAAGCTAAAGTTAGATATGCAGGAGAAGGGAGGTATCTTGTTGGGAATTCTAGAAAGAGAAAATGGAAGTCTTCCATATGTTCAGGGTGGTTGTGATAATTAAAGTTACTTATGTATCAAGACAGTTACGGCGTCCATGTGCTGAGACCGTATAGCGTCCATGTACCAAGACTGCTAGTCTTTCGCTTATGTTCTCCTGCATCTAAAACTTGTGCATTGAAGGGTGTAAATAAGTGAAGTTAAGAGACCAATTATCAACCTATTTTATTGCAGATTCTAGGCAATATAAGTTCCTAAGTTACCTAGTTTGCTGTTTATTGGACACTGCATTTCTACACATTTTAAGCTGTACAATCTCATGCAGTAACTTCTTCAAGAAACTAGACAGATGGTTTTAGATAATTTGAGATAATTTGATGTTTGCAGGGCTTATTGGCTGCACACCGTGGGGGATATATGGATTCCCAAAAGGAGGAAGGACCTGCTCCTCTGCTTTGGAGATTTTCAGACTTTCTTAAGTGGGCAAATCTCTGTCCTTCAGAACCTGAAATTGGCCACGCTCTGATGCGATTAGTAATTACTGGGCAAGAAATACCACATGCCTGTGAGGTACATTCTTTGTGACCTTGAATTGATAATATGGTGTCATATATCATGAGCTGAAGTGAATAGTAAAACTGTCTGAAGTTCGTATCCGTTGCAAAAGGCTCCCATTTGTTATCATATTACGAAATTTTCTTTTTGGGAAATACTTGTTTTTAGCCTGGAATTGAGATTTTAGAATAACATACTTAGCCACAAGAATGGAGCTTCCCAGTTATCGGAGTGGACTCCTGAAGCAAGTTAAATTATTGTTTCTCTCTAATATTTGCGGAGTTGAAAAAAGTTCTCACTCATTTGTATGATCTTTTAGGTCGAACTTCTTATCCTGTCGCACCACTTTTACAAGTCATCAGCTTGTCTTGACGGAGTTGATGTTTTAGTAGCCCTTGCAGCCACCAGGGTTGAAGCTTATGTTTTGGAAGGTGACTTTTCATGTTTAGCTCGCCTTATAACTGGTGTTGGGAACTTTCATGCCCTCAACTTTATACTGGGAATTCTTATTGAGAACGGGCAGCTTGATCTTCTTCTTCAGAAGTATTCAGCTGCTGCAGACTCGAACTCCAGCACTGCTGAGGCTGTTAGAGGGTTTCGAATGGCTGTTCTGACATCACTGAAGCAGTTTAATCTGAACGACCTTGATGCGTTTGCTATGGTTAGTGTCCTGGGTTTTATATATATACTACTTTCATTCATTACTGATACGGAAACATTAAACATAGGCCAATCTGGTGTTTTGATTGTCTGATAAACTATGTAGTGGTGAAAGCCAGTCTGTTATTTATCATACTAGTCTTTCTAAGTAGCAGGCTCTTCAATAAAATGTTACTGATTGTCTTCAGATTGTCAGACCTTTATGTCCTAGTGTTGGACAAAAGTATATTTTTGTTCACTTCTTATTTTGTCCTAATTTCTGACAGTAGTGTAACATACATGCTCTATAGCTATTTTAGAGCTATACTGTGAGGTCCAAGTTTGTTTTAAATAAACGTGTTGCAGTGTTGTTTCTGTGTAATAAAAAACAAGTAGTTGGTAATCTGTAAGAGGTAAATTCTTCAGGTTCTCAGAAATTCACATGCAAGGAAGGTTTACATTGACAAAGTTTTCTTGACGTTACAGGTTTATAATCATTTTGACATGAAGCATGAAACTGCTTCTCTTCTGGAGTCACGAGCTCAGCAGTCATCTCAGCAGTGGTTCTATCGCTACGACAAGGATCAAAATGAAGACCTCCTGGAATCGATGCGCTACTACATTGAAGCTGCTGAAGTTCACTCCTCCATTGACGCTGGCAACAAAACACATGCTGCCTGTTCCCGGGCTTCCCTTGTGTCTCTCCAGATCCGAATGCCAGATTTCAAGTGGCTAAATCTATCGGAAACTAATGCAAGACGTGCTCTAGTTGAGCAATCCCGTTTTCAGGAGGCACTAATTGTTGCTGAGGCTTATGGTCTTAACCAACCTAGTGAATGGGCCTTGGTACTTTGGAATCAAATGCTCAAGCCAGAACTCACAGAACAGTTTGTTGCTGAATTTGTTGCTGTGCTCCCTCTCCACCCAATGATGCTTGCTGAACTCGCACGATTTTATAGGGCTGAGGTTGCAGCGAGAGGGGACCAATCGCAGTTTTCAGTTTGGTTAACAGGGGGAGGCCTGCCGGCAGAGTGGGCTAAATATCTTGAAAGATCATTCAGATGTCTTCTGAAGAGGACTAGGGACTTGAAGCTCCGGTTGCAACTTGCTACAATAGCAACTGGGTTTACTGATGTGATTGATGCTCTGACAAAGGTACTGGATAGGGTCCCTGAAAATGCTGGGCCACTAGTGCTGAGGAAAGGGCACGGAGGAGCTTACTTGCCTCTAATGTAAATATATTATGAAATTCTAAAGTAATGGCAAAAATACAGAGTTAAAGGTACTAGTTCCTTCACACAGATACTAGAAATATGTTCTGTTCAAGATCATCAAGCCTTCAAATCTGTTGGCAAAGTTGCAGGGTGGTGTACGGGAAGATGAATAGATTTCACTCTGTTTTTGACTTTCTTTAGAGATCTTGTAGCCGGGGTTCCTTAAATTACGTTTAGGTGAGGCTATTTAGAGAAGTTTTGGATGTCATTATACTTTTTCTTCTACCACAATTTTTAACATGTGGTCAAAGTGTATAAACTATTTTTATCTTGATTGATGAAAGATGTGTACATTATTGTATAGGAGGAATGCAGAATATGCAATTGTGATACTATACATGAAACGTATTAGATCGGTAAATAGGGCCAATCATGCTCAAATATGATTATTTTGGTAATTTCCTCGACAATATAATGGAACAACGAATGTATTACTTTTTTATTGATTTAATCAGTGAAGAAGGTTAGTTCGATTTAATCGAGTTGGTCATACCTATGTGTAATTTTTTCATGCACATCAAAACGTCGTATTAGTTGTTGATACTTCACACAAAACGTCGTATTAGATCGGTAAATAGGGTCAACTATGCACAAATATGATTATTTTGGTAATTTTCTCCGCAATATAATGGAACAACGAATGTATTACTTTTTTAGTGATTTAATCATTAAAGAAGGTTGGTTCGATTTAATCGAGTTGGTCATACCCGTGTTTTTCATGTGTAAAAGTAAATTATACAATATAACTTGTATTTAAATTTTGTGGATGTTAATTGTAAAATTTATATACTTCCATTTCTTTTTATGATTCTCACGGTCAATGATAACGAATTTATCGAAAAGTTGAAATCGCCTATTTATTGGTGCTGAAAAAATTTGCAATATTCGAGTAACGATTAGAAATGAACAATATAAATAATTTTAATTTATCATTTTACCTTGAAATAGTTGTACTTTTATGTAGATAATTAACAATTTATATTAATGTATTAATTATAATGTTTAAATCAATATTGCTAAAATTTTATATAAAATTTGAAATAAAATTTGTTTAATATAGATTTAAATGTACAATTAATGACTAATTAAAATACTATTAAACACAAGGAAATAATTTTTAATAAACAAATAAAAAAAGTGAAAAATCAAGAAAAATATTTTGAAACTTCTGAGGGAAAGGCTCTCAGATCTCCTGCTATTATAATATATATAGATATATAAATCTATTTATTACTATATATTAAACTTCAGCAAATGATAAAGTTTGTCATTTTAATGGACGTGAAGTTACGATTTATCTCTATTTTTTAAAATATTAAAAAAATGTTATCCTTTAATAATTATATAAAAAGTAATGAAATTATGCTTGTGCTGGGATTCAAACCACTAAACTTCTACTCTCAAACTTATGACTTAACCAATTGTGCTACAGTTGATTTTGAGTTTTGTTTAAAAATCCTCTAAGTTAAACCACCTATCTTCTCTTATTGTCTCATCCTCCTTTTTTTTAAGTAAATAAAATATTGGTTCATATTATTTCTAAAATATTAGATAGATAAAATTATAAAAATATTTTAATCGACTGAGCATACTCTACAATTCTCTTTTGTAATTTTAAATAATTGATATTGAAAAATAAATTAGATTATACATAATGTAATCGAGTCCAAAAAGAAAAAAGATTTATTTATATACGTCTCCATGTAGATGTTAAGTAATTTAAATAAAATCAGATTTGGTTTTTAAGAAATATGTAAATTTTAGTTATCAATTCATACATAATTAACAATTGCATCACATAACTTTTACGTATATGAAATTTTAAATATGTGAGTCATGTTAAAGGATTTTGGTCGACCAACTATTTAAAATTTAAACGATTTAAATATATGGTTATTCTAAAAATATAAATATTTAAATATATACGAAAGATAATTGAAATTATGTTAAAAAATGAATAACTATCGTAAAAAGAGATGACCATGTTAGGGCATGGGTTGTATTGAATCTGCATGACCTTCCCCGGGACTTCTGGGCTTGGTGATCTCCTTTCCCTGATAACGGTTTTACTACATTCTTCCTTTTATCTAGGCCCGGGTTCTATCTTCCGATCTCCCTTTGAAATAATGACATTTTTACCAACTTTTTAGGGCTCTTGTTACCAAAATAACGAATCCCGCATAACTGGCCAATAATACCAATTTATTACGCATGTGTCAACTGCTTAATAGCTATTACGCATATGCCAACTGCATAACAAAAAAAAAACAAAAAAAAACTCATGTTACGCATCTTCTCAATGCTTAACTAAAAAAAATAAAAAATTTACCCAACCTGTAATAGCTTATTACCCAAATATAAGATGCGTAATAGCTTAATAATTTGGGTTAAATAGTTTCCATAGGTTCCAATATTTGGAGTTTGGAAATATTAAATTTTTTTAATTAAAATTTTTAAATTTATTTGTATTCCCTTACGAGTTCAATAATAAACTTTTGGGGTTCACTTTTTTATTTTGAGTTTTAGAAATATTCGGAATGACGAATAAACCCTAATTTATCCTCAACGAGTTTAAAAATCAGGTCGCCGGATTCAATTTTTTAATTAAATTTTTTAAATTTTATCTGTATTTCCTCGGGTTTTCAACGGTTAACCTTTGGGGTTCAACAATTCCATTTTGGATTTTACAAATCAGGTCGTCGGACACGTTACAAAATTCAATTTTTTAATCATAATTTTAAAATTTATTTGTATTCCATTAGAAGTTCAACAATTAACCTTTGGGGTTTAATTTTCCCATTTTGGAGTTTAAAAATATTATTTATAAAAATATTTTATTATTTATAAATATATATATATTACGCATTCCTTGAATAGGTAACACAAATTACCCATGTAAAGAATGCGTAATAGGGGATTGTTACACCATGGGAAAATGCGTAATAAAGCGTGTGAAAATGAGATACAACTATTACCCTTTCTTTAAATGCGTAACACCTATTACACATGTACTAAATGCGTAAATGACTGGTACAAATGGCCAGAATCCAGCGCCGGCGATATTCTCGTAATAACATATTTTTATTTCGCTATTTATGTCCTTCAGCCTCTTTCTTTCGTGGTATTGGTTTAGGTTGCCATTTTTGCACTTGCCCTTGGAGGAAGTATTTCAGAGACAGGTAGTCCTCGATTTAGTGCACGTGGGCCCCATGGTAATCATAGTGCTTGTGCATGGGCCTTACGTCATCCTGGGCCAGTATTGGCTTTGGGAGTTGATAGAACTTTTTGTCTTTGATGTCCTTGAGGATGTCCACTCACGACCGGGTCAGGGGGGGTCAATTGTGGCTCAGGCCGTGAATCCTTCTTTTCTTCTGTGGTCGAAGGAGTTGGATATGTCAGCATATCCCTAATTGGGATTTCTCGGGCCTTAGGCTGTTTTCCGAACTGAGGATTGTTAATGTAATTACCGGTCGGGGCGGGTTTGTATTTCTTTTCCTTGTAGTTATTTAGACTCTTTTGGGCGGTGGTTGGTATCTTGCTAATTGGGCTAGACCTGGTGAGATGCATGGAGTTTAGGGTTTCAGTTTCCTTGATGAACTTGAAGGCGAGGTATCGTTCCAGGATGTATCGATCGCTGTGCTCAAGATCTAGGTTCTTCCGGAATGCTCAAGATATAGGTTCTTCCGGAAGATGCTTAAAGCTTCCCGCTCATTTAGGATCGTGACCTTGTTAACGCCCTCCTTGAACCGGTGCATGTATTCGGATAATGGTTCTCTATCGCATTGCCTGATAGATGGAACATGTGTATCTCATGGGTTTTGTTGACTCGGAATCTTCTGAGGAACAACTCCCGAAATTGTCTCCAGGAGCCCACATTTCGGGTTTCCAATCTGCTGAACCACTTCTAGGCGCAACTCTTCATTGTTGAGGCGAAGAACTTACATTTGCTGAGGTAGTCATAAACTAGGTCAATTTGCTCAAAGTAGTTCACGTGTTCTTCGGGATCGTCTGAGCCGTCGTAGGAGTTCAGGTTTGGTAACTTGACCTCCTTTTGTCTCGGGGCCAATTCCAGCTCCAGGGTAAAGGGGGTGATTGATTCCCCGATCTCTACATTTTCCACCACTTTACTCTTCAATTCTCTTATGAGTTTCAAGAGCTCTCCGGGGAAAGGGTTATCGAGGTCGGGGTCGGTGCTTTGTGAGGTATTCCTCTTGGCCTGGTCTTCTTCTTCTTGGATCCTCTGGGCTATGTTTTCTTCCTTTTTACGTTCCTCTTCTTCTATAATTCTATTTTTGAGCTCTTGAGACCGAGCTAAATCCTCAATTTCCTTTCTCTTATGGTCACTCGTCCCACATTTTCTTGCTGTGGTGCGGTCCCTTGTAGTGGTAATGTCCTGGATGTTTAGAGGAAAAGACTGAGTGTCTCTATTCCTCGTCGTTGTCACCACCACCTTCTTCTTTAGGAGGTCCCGACCTCGGGCCCCTTGTCTTGGCGCGAAATTATTGGATAGATGCTTGGATTTGTTGGTCCTTCTTTCTTATGAACAGCTGGGGAACGAGGATCGGGACAACAATTTGGTTCTAGTTCTGAGGTTGGGGACGGTGTGTGATTTTTTTGGGTTAGTTGGGTGTCATGTGATCTTTTGTCAAGTGCTTGGCTTCGAGTTATCGTGGTTTTGTTTATTACGCCTTGCATGGCTATGGGAGGAGTGTTGGGTTATGTTTGGCATCGATTTGTTCCTCAGAGGTTCGACCCCTCCTTTTAGTGCCACTAATAACTCTGGTTTTTGTATTAGGCCTTTTTCCTGAACTATTGCTGGAGTTGGATTACATGCCAGTTGGGGTCCTGCAAAATAATGTAAGTGACGATCGGTTGCCGTTCCACGGCACCTCTACTCTGGATTAAGAATAAGCATTTGTTTGTAAAGGGAAGAAAAGGATTAAATCTAGAGACAGAGAAATTTAAAGAGTGAATGTGTGTATAAAAACTGTGAATCCCTACTACTTCTTCTCTTCCTCTATTTATTGGGGAAGAGGAGGGCTAGAAGGAAGTTGGTACCTAGCACGTGGCTCGTATTGATAGGTCATGGGCTGGGCTGGTTAAGAGACAAACCGGTGGAAGCATAGCTTAACCGTTGATCCTGTGTAATCTTCTCACGGCAAAGTTTCCGGCAAAAGGTCACTTTGCCTACTGTACTATAGCAAAATTTCCGAATAGCCTACTGTAGTATCGAAGACATCATTGCACTTTCCTTTTTTTCCATTTACCCCACCACCGTTAGTCAACCGTCTAATTGACTGTTAGAATGATGATCGGGATGTCCTGTCAGCACGCCACATCAGCAAAACCCTGATTTTTAAAAAAAAAACTTTAAAAAATCATAAAAACTTTATAAAAATCATAAAAATTTATAAAAACTTTCAGAAAAAATTGTAAAAAAATGATAAATTATAAAATCGTAATTTTTTTATCAAAAAAATTAAAAATCGTGATTTTTATAATTCATAAAAATATTAAAAATCGTAATTTTTTTTAAAAACATTTCAATCCCTAAATTTAAAAACAATTTAATTTGGTTAGTATTGTTTTTCATCATTTTCACTTTACTATTTCTCCCTTTTTTTTTACCACAGCATCTCGATTCTTCTTTGTCTTTCTGGGAGGTTCTTGATAGCCTTCCTCTTTTATTCTCTCAAACTCTCTCTTCTCAATCTCTTTTCAATTCTCTCTCAATCTCATTCTCTCCTATATCCCTCCTACAAGGGGTTTTAATCGGTTCTCAGGGGAAAACTCATTTCCATTGCATCTGTGTCCGCTTTGTGTGTGTAGTTGCGTTTATATGTGCTGCGAAAATAGAGGTGTGTTTGAGTTTTGGTGTATGTTTGGCCGCGTGTATACGTGTGTAGTAGTGTTGTGGTGTGGGTTGGACTTGTGTTATAACGTGTATGTGGATAATCAAGTGGGTGTGTATTATTGAAATTGTGAATAGAAATTGGGTTTTTATGCTGCTGTGATTGTTGCATGTATGAATGGTATCGGGTGTGACTTGATTTTGATGGGTATTGTTTGAGGGCGTTAAAACAGGAAGAAGAAGGAGGCAGGAGGATTGGCAAAGGTCTTTGAGGTTGTTAAAGTATATGCAGAGGCAAATTTGGTGTAAGCCTAATGAACATATTTATACGATTATAATTGAGGCAGAAATGGTGTTTAGGACTATGAATGATGGCGGTGTAGTGCCTGATATTACTACTTTTAGTTATTTGGTGGAGACTCTTGGTAAATTGGGTAAGCTTGAAAAGGTTTCTTAGCTTCTTAGGGATATGGAGTCTAGTGGGAACTTGTCTGATATAACGTCTTATAATGTGTTATTAGAGGCGTATACAGATTTGGGTTCAATTAATGGAGCTATTGGTGTGTTTAAGCAAATGCAGGCAGCTGGGTGCATGCTGCGACTTATAGTAGCGAGCTATTGTATGTGTATGTTTACGATTTTTATATTTTTTAATAAAAAAATTCGATTTTATATAATTTTTTATGAATTTATGTTTTTTATGATTTTTATAATTTTTAATGAAAAAATTATGATTTTTCTTAAAGTTTTTATAATTTTTAAATAAATTGTATTTTTTATGATTTTTTAAAGATTTTTTTGAAAGTTTTTATGAATTTTTATGATTTTTGTAAAGTTTTTATGATTTTTTAAAGTTGTTTTTTAAAAAAATCAGGGTTTTGCTGATGTGGCGTGCTGATAGGACATCCCGATCATCATTCTAACAGTCAAATAGACGGTTGACTAACGGTGGTGGGGTAAATGGAAAAAAAGGAAAGTGCAATGATGTCTTCGATACTACAATAGGCTATTCGGAAATTTTGCTATAGTACAGTAGGCAAAGTGACCTTTTGCCCGCAAAGTTTCTACCTGCTTCTATTTTCTTGTCTCGTTCGTGAACTTCTATCTTCAGAGGCGATTAAGTGAATTGGGCCTAGGCTTTTTTGGGCTTATGCAAAATGTACGTCTTTAGAACATCTACAACCATGAATAACCCTTAGCTAAAAGGGGATGTTAACTGTCATAATAATTTTTTTTTGGAGAAAATATAAAAAATATTTATCTCCAACGGCATATAACTGTCATCTGTAATTTTAGATAACCACTTCATATTGGCTATATTTATCAAACCTTTAAAGAACTATAATAAAACGCAACATCATCTATTACCATATTGAAATGAGATATTCTATTTTTAACAATTTAAAATACTAATAACATACTATTTTTAAAATATAACCAATCATTATAGGCAACTCCATTGGAGTACAATACCTTACAGATTCAGCAAATTGTACATAATCAATATTTATATCATTTTAGCTTATCATTTTAGTCAAACACCATTGGAGATGCTCACAATGATAACTCTGATGGCTCTTGCTCACCAACTCTTGCTCGGAAGTGGTGTAGATGTGGTGGGGTGTCTGCAAAACAACACCGAAGGGGGTTGTTGCCCCGCGGCGCCTCTGTCGTGAGGATAAGAGTTAGCTTTGGAAGATAATAATCAAGAGAGTATCACAAAAGTAGTAGGTGTGTGCAGGTGAACGATGTGTCTAATTCCCAAACTTTTTCCTTTGGGGCTGATAGAATATATTTTTATATATATTTTAGATGATTTTATTCTCATATTTATTGTGTTTTGCATTGATTTTGATATTTATTTAATAGTTTTTGATGTTCTATTGTATGATATAAAGAATTCATAATCTTGGAAGAATTTGGAGTAAGAAAAGCTGATTTGGAGCTAAAATAGAAGAAAATTCGAATTATTGGGCTACACGGGTTGCTTACAGAAAATTTGGGTTTTGATGATCTTACAATCCACGTGAAGCTTACAGAATTTTCTTTAATTTTGAGATGGGCTAAAGAGCAGAGTCCAACTGGAATAACCCAAAAACAGAGGAGCAAAGTCAGCTACGAATTTTACATGAGAGTCCTATTCAGTTATGGATATTTATTTGTATATTGATTAAAATATTAGAAAATTTTTATTATTATTAAATATAGGGACCGGATTTTTTTATTAGGGATTATTAGTTTTAAATAGAGATAGAAAGATACATACATACTTTTACATACCTAGGGTTTGGAGAAAAGAGGCGATGATTTTCATTCTTGTGAGAATATTGAAGATTAAAGGTTTCGTTTTTCTTTATCTAATTTTCTTCTCAATTCTTATTTGTTTAATTATGTTTTCTTGTTTTACTTCTTGTTTAAGTATTGGTGAGTAGTCGTAGCTAGGGCTTAAAGGGGAAGTCATGTTTGCACGATAATTGGCATGATTTTCACAGTGATTTGATTGATTATGATTATTCTAGTTGATTATGTTTTAATCATTAATTTGTGTAATCGGCCGATATCATGAATTATTTCTATGCGAATAGGAGTATGATCAAGAGATATACTAATAGAGGCTTAGCAGAATTGAATTTAAGTGCGAGAGAATCATTGGATTTTTGAGAGCGTTAATACTCGAGAGAGATAAATTACTAAAAGTGATTAATTGTTTTTAAGCATGTTTCGAGAGTGTTATTACTTGAGAGGAGAATGACAAATTCTATTTATTTGACCACGTTAATTGCTTTAGCTTAGGAGCCAGTTATTTTGCAAGCATGGTGGACCTGATTGTCCAAGATTTTTAATATATTAATTTAGTATCTATTTAATTAGTGATAATTTAGTTATTAGTTAAACTTATCAAACAATCGTTTGTCCTTGAAACAATTGACAATAATTGAATCGGGATCGATAGAATCTGTCTCTTTATGGATACGACCCGCTAGCCACTCTATACTAGCAATAGCATCGTGCGCTTGCGGTTATATAAATAAACACATCAGGGCCCTAGGAATTGGGTTTGAGGATTGTTACATTTTTCACCATGACCGTTAAATCCTAGAGGTATGAATGCCTGAACTACCGGGATGCTAAACACTTTTCCCAGTGAGGAGTGGATAAGCAAAGTATGTTGGGGTTGTTGCAATTATGACTGGTATATGTCAATCATTGGCCGTTAGTGTATGTGGGGCGTCTTGTCTGAGTTGGAGTCCCACGTGCTCAAAGGATAAAAAGTTACACTCATCGAAGCAACTTTGAGCGTTACATGCACTATTATAATCCATAACTCCGACATCATCAACATTCCGTAAAAATTGGATCAACTCGGCATAACTCGGATCAACTCGGTCCAACTCGGATCAACTCGGATCAAATTCGGTCAAACTCGGATTGAACATTAAATAATTTATAAAAATGAAAAAAAAACAATAAAATTAAATCAACTCAATAACCTAATTATTTAATAAAAAATCTTCCAAAATTCCCTCATTCATCTATTTATAACCAATTTGTGTTCAAAATTGATGATTTTTACCTCTCTAAGTTCGAAACTCTTTTATTTACAAGTTTAAATCATCGAGTATGAATTGGAATTAATATTTTTTTGTTATTTATGGAAATATATACGGACAAGAATAGGAGTAATATGCATTATTTCAGTTAATTCAATTTTGCTATAATATGTGATTTATTTCAGTTAATACATCCGATTTTTTATCCGAGTACTAATTCCGAGTACTCCCCGATTAATCCGAATTAATCCGAGTACTCGTGACTCGGTAGGTTCACCGAGTCGACCGGAGTCACCAACAAAACATAAAAATTGAACAACATTATGATCCAAGTCTCCACAATGCCAAAGATACCTTTAATCCAATGAATCCTCTCAACTCGACAACATCATACGAAGAACTTGTATACACATGTAGATATTACGCACGTTTCTCAGTGAATGTTATTAAGCTAAGAACCTCACTATCTTTTTTTTTTTTTTACAAAAACCTCAATATCTCTTGTGCCAGAGCTCTGACATCGAAGATCAAAATGGATGCGGAGACGGAGGATTTGGAGGTTAAACATATAAACACAGAGATAGTGATATTAGTTACTTACGTTTGAAACAATATAGTTTAGAGCTGGTAGGGTAGAGAGTTTTCTACCGTGCCAAGTAGAATCTCTTTGCCCACAGGCCACAACAACACTATAATTTAGTCGATGAATTTTCTTTCCGAATTTCATTTTCACGCAATTTATCAATCCAGCTGTTAAAAGTGGCCATATTTTGTATATACATTAATCCATGACCCCATCTCTCTGCTTAAGCCTAATAGTACTCCCTCCGTCCCAAAATACATGTCCTTTTTCTAAAAAACACACATATTAAGGTAAAGGTAGGTAAAGGTTAGTTGAATAATATTTTCCAACTAATACCCTTAATTAATACATTGGAAAATGAGAATAGTGTTAAGTTTTAAAAAAGTCAAATTTTAGATACAATAAATGTAGGGATAATTTTGGAAAATCATCTTAAATTTGTATTGAAAAAAGAAAAGGGACGTGTAAAATGGGACAAATTCATTTTTCAAAAGGGACATGTATTTTGGGACGGAGGGAGTACATGTTAAGCTGAATTATTCAACATGTTGGTGTAGTGGTTAAGCCATGGTCTCCTTTGAAGGAGGTCAGGGGTTCGACTCCTGCGTGTGCGTGAGTTTCCTAGTTTGTATTAGGTTTCCTTTCTGTATGTGTATTTCTGTATTTGTAATTCTATACTTGGCCGGGGGTCCTTCGGAAACAGCGTCCTTATCGTATAGGGGCATGGTCTGCGTACATCTACCCTCCTCAGATACCACTTTGAGTGGTATTATAACTGAGTAAGTCTTGTTGTTTATCAAGTCAGGCTCCATTGTGCTCTCTCCCATATCAATTTCCATACCTAACCCTTGCAAACTGTCTATCCTTCTTTTCAGAGATCCCTCCGACTCTTAAAATCAATTATTCATGCTCTGTTGCCCTCACATCACTTGATTGATCTTCAAGAGACACTTCATCTTCATCTCTTTTAAATTGGACCTTTCTTTCATGTTTAATAAATGACAATAATTTCTTTAGCTTACCTATGTGCATCACAAATTTTTGCATGATCATGAACTTTTTAGTGACACAGACTGATTAAAACCATGCAATAATAAATTTTGGGTCATGTCAGATCAAACCGAATTCATATTCATGTTTATTTCTCCAACCCCTTTCATATATGGGTTGGATTCAGGTACATACTCAAAAAAAGGGATATGATTATTATCTGACCCCACAAGTTCGACCCCAGACCCGAAATTATCATCCCTAATCATGTGCAAGAAGTAATGAACTATGTAAACATAAAGAATATATATATAGGCCTCACAGAACATCTAACAAAACGAAGTAGAGGTGAGTATCTCAGTTTGTCAGTTATATAGCAGAAAACTGCTTGATACATAAAGTAACAAAGCTAAAGGCTTGAATTACAGTTAAAAGCTTAACGCAATATCATATTTGTACTTCGCCAAAAGAATCATCAACTAAGCATAACATTGTGATACCTAACTATGACTGGCTGCAAATTGTAGTTTACATCTTAAAGGTTAGACGGGATGAAATTGAACTTCAAACGAGTATGTATTAAAATGATACATATGTAGACCAAATTTTTCTTTCTATAGCTAAAAAAGGATGATGCAGATGGACCATATTAGGCATAAGGCTGCAATTACATATCGATTTTCTTCTGTTGTTTTGAATTCAGCTTTTGTAGCAACACTGTATAGCAACTGAATTTTCCCAGCAACGTAAAAATGCACGTCAAAATAAAAACAGTTGATAGAGTAAAAGAAAACGGCGAACTTGGAAGTCTACTAGAGAAAACAGATGTATCCACACTAACTGATGCAAACCTCTCTCCCGATTGTTTTTGGCTGCAAATATTACAATGGCCAAAATAAAATTATACAATCATCAAGTGACATCATCATTTGAAAGAAACAGATTGCCTATTGTGGATGATAATTGATACTATGCCTCTTTCAGGTCACATTGATGCATTTATTTTTCATATTTATATGAAGCATCTTCTTAAACTAGGATCTACAATTAGCTGTGTTGCTCGAGTGCAAGCACCAATGCACCATATCAGTAATCTAATTCATTAGTTTGGAACAAAGACATGCACATTATTAATGGTTGACACGACACAACTTTTTCTTACTGTAAAAACGCTGAACTGAATTTATGTAACGAACTATACATTCACCACACCACGCAGGGCTGAGCAAGAATTCTGTTGGGAGTAAATCTCTAAACTTAGGTAACAAGTAAAATCCTGATAATACAGGAAAGAAATTCCTTTCTTTATTCTCTACCATAATCTAGAATAATCCTAATATATATATAATCTATACTATATTTTCAAAGCCGAAACTTTAAAAGTTTGGGTCATAGTACGGTATTGTGAAGCAAATATATATTTCAAAATAAAAAATATTATAAAAGAACGTATAGTAGTAAATTACATGAGTTATTTAAATTGGAGTTGAAGAAAAAGAGTATATATCATACATTTATAATTACATCCAAACTCTCTAACACCTATTATTACTAATGTTCATATTACAAATAATAAATATAGAAAAAAAAATTAAAATCTTATTAGAATAATAAAAACAACAAGAAAAAATTACTACAACATAAGTTAGAAAATTAAAAAATATAAAAGGAAACTGTGCAGGTTATAAGCTTGTAAACCTTTATAATAAAATCTATTCGTAGTTAATTACATAAAATAAATAGAAACCATTGTTTTGATTTCTCGTTCCGCATCATTCTCCTTGCCTTTGAAAAAAGCTCGTCCACAAGTTTCAAAAATTTAAAAATCAACAAGCAAAGATATGATTTGTCAGGTCATGTCATCAAGAAACTTCAAAACTCTGGCCATGGAAGTTTTTTCGCAGATGAACAATAGTGTGAATAGTTGATGAACAAGGAGGCCCAATGAACCGCAACTCATTTTCTTTGCAAACCCTCGATTTCCCAACAATTAAGAAATTGATATAGAAACCTACACTCTAATACCACTTTAATTCTAAACAAGAATAAAAACAATAAAAACATAGAGAAGGTGGATTAACAGCAGAAGAACCGCAAGCCTAAGGTGATCCAACCGCAGAAGAACACTACCACTAGGATTTCTCCACCGCTGAAGCGAAAGATTTCTTAGAATCGTAACCCATAACTGGAAGCCAGTCGTCATGACTTGGCAACCACATAATTTTTTTAATTAACTACTTGCACATGTTTAAACAGAATATATACAAAACACTCCCGTAAAATCACAAAATTAAACACTCCCCCAAATCACAAAACTAAAACCCTAAAAACCGCTCATCCAAATCACTTATCGGGCTTCAAGCATCAATCGATCCTCGCCGGTAATCATTCATCGATCATTATCTCTGGTAAGTTCTTGAACTCTTCAAAATTGATACATACATACATATATTCATTCACTGTTTTTTGTTTTTGAAATTTGTTAGTTCATTCGATTAGGGTTTTTTCTGAGTTTGCAATGTATTGTTTCGATTAGGGCTTTTTCTGAGTTTAAAGTGTATTGATTTGGGGGATTTTGTGTTTGCAATGTATTGTTTCGATTTGGGGGTTTCAAATTATGTTGTTAATAAGTCTATTTGTTGATTAGAATCCTACTAAAATACCTTTTTTGTTGATACTAAGATGGATTTGAACTTTGTATTCTAAGGATGAATTTATGCCATGTAATAGAATTGGTGCTACTAAAATGCCTCTTTTGCTGCTTTGAAAATCTGTCACTTTTGTTAATCTGGTTTGAATGCAGCACTGTTATTTTATTAATCGATTTTAGTTAAATCATGTGTTCAGTATGAATTTAAGTTAAAAATATTGAATTAATGGTTATTTTAGCAATAATTAGTTGTATAATGGTTATTTTGGCAAATTAAAAGAAAGACATTATTGATTGTGCCACTTGGACGAATGATCAGTACATTAACCATGAGTGGTTTGCCACGTTAGCCAATTGTAACCATCATTAGTGCACTAACATATTTTTTTGCATAATTTTAGAAAGGTGGTTGGTTAAATTGGTGACAAAAAAATATTTATTATGCAAAATCTGGAAAAGTTCAATGGGCTTGTTGGCAGATAGCTCTAAAGAAAACAAATATGTTCCTTATTCTCCACATGAATATTACACATCCTTATATATATATAAAAAATATATTGTTGAAAATTTGTGCAAACTTCATGAAGTTTCTAGAATTGTTTAGAAGACAACTATGCATTAATAAGTTCATGCATTAGAAAGTTCATGTATCCGCATTTAATACAAATACTATGAATATGTCTAGGCTCTTGTATCTAAGCTAATTATCTAGAATAATCTAATGCTGCTATATATTGTAATATGCACATTTGGTGCAAAACAGATTTCTGATTTCTCAATATATTCATAAGTATTTTATAAATAGCAGTGTTCTGTGTGTTTTTCTGTGATTTCTCTGCCCAAGTCCTTGAGTCTGATCTTGGGCCTGTAGTTAGTGGTTCTAGCTACAGATAAGAGAGTGTTCAGTAATTCTCTCGACTTGGTATCAGAGTTGTGTTTCAGCTGCTGCGTTCAGTGGAGGCTGTTCGCGAAAAAGGAAGGCAGAAAATCTGCTATTGATGCTGGTGTTTGTATTCCAGGAGATGGATATCAACGGTGGAGCACTGAATCAGTTTGGAATGGAGAAACTAACGAACAACAACTATCAATATTGGAGGATGTGCATGAAAGCATATCTTCAAGGACAGGATCTTTGGGATATTGTTGATGGAGGTGATACTGATTTGCCTCAGGATACACCAGAAAATTCTAAAGCAAGAAGAAAATGGAAGATTAAGTGTGGGAAGGCCTTGTTTGCTTTGCGAGGCTCTATTCACAAAGATTTAATCGATCACATTCGAGATAAGGAGTCTCCAAAAGATGTGTGGGATACATTGGAGAAGCTTTTTACAAAGAAGAACACGGCCAGACTTCAATATTTGGAGAACGAATTAGCAAATACAAAACAGGGGAACATGACAATAGCTTAATACTTTCAAAAAGTAAAGAGCTTGTGTGCTGAAATTTCAGAACTAGATCCTGATGAGCCTATCAAGGAGGCACGAATGCGAAGATATCTTATTCGTGGCATAAAGAGGAGTACACCCCGTTCTTGACATCCATTCAAGGATGGGCAAATCAGCCTAGCATCGTGGAGTTGGAGAATCTACTTACTAATCAAGAAGCTTTAGCTTTGCAGATGGCAAAAGCTTCAATATCAGAAAACGATGAAGCGTTGTTTGCTGGAAAACGAAGGTATATCAATTACCAAAGCTGGAACAGAAATAATACAAAAGGAGGAGCTGACTGGAAGGGCAAGAACTTCAGGAGTGGAGAGCAATGGAGGCTGAAAAGTTCCAACAAATGCAGAAACTGGACAGGGAAGAACTTCAATCACTTCAATCAGAAAGAGACGAAATTTGAGAATTCTCAATACGAGGCCAGGAAGAAGAATATATGTAACAGGTGTGGCAAACCTGGACATATAAAGAAGTTTTGCAGATCAAGATTACTAGAAGAAAATGCAAGCATTTCTCAAAATAAGGAGGAAAATTCTGCTGAATGGGGAACCTGCCTTTCAACGGAGACAATAGATGTGCAATGTTCTGTACAGGAATCTGCACTAACTTCTATTGAAGGAGGTGCTTTTGAAGATGGATTTGCGACTATTGATTATTCAAAAGACTGGATCATTGATTCTGGATGTTCTCATCATTTAACTGGCGATAGTTCCCTACTTTCATCACAGAAGGAATACGTGGGAGATAGAGCAATCGTGACAGCGGACAACTCCATTCATCCTGTCAAAACCGAAAGAAATGTCAAGGTGAAGGTAGCGAAGGGACCTATAAATCTGACCGGTGTATACCATGTTCCTGGTATGACTAAAAATCTTTTTTTAGTTTCCAAACTTACAAATTCTGGTCGATATGTTTTATTTGGTCCAAATGATTTTAAAATTTTGGAAAATATCAAAAGCATTGATGCTGATACGGTGCTGAAAGGGAATAGAGTTAAATCTCTTTATGTTTTGTCGGCAAATGAAGCATCATTGTGGCATGCTCGTTTGGCTCAAGCTATGAGAAGCTAAAAATTATTTCAGCAAATGATATTGTTAATGGGCTGCCTAATTTGGGAAGCTTTCATCACGAAGTTGTTTGTGAAGGATGCCAATATGGCAAAACACATCGTCTTCCATTTGGAAAATCTTCGATAAGAAGTACAAAACCTTTGCAGCTGATCCATTCTGATTTATTAACAAGCAATGCAGCAAGTTATAGTGGCCTTCACTATATGCTTGTCATTGTCGACGATTATACGAGGTTTTCATGGGTGTTTTTCATGAAAAAGAAGTCTGATACATTCTCAATCTTCAAGCAATTCAAGAGGAAGATTGAGGGGGAGCTTTGAAGAAGGATCGGGTGCTTGCGAACTGATAATGGAGGGAAATTCACATCCAACTAGTTTGCTGATTTTTGTGAAAGACATGGAATAAGAAGACAATTGACGTGTCCAAGAACATCGCAGCAAAATGGAGTTGCTGAACGGAAATTAAGGCACTTACAAGAGGTAAGTAGAAGTTGGATGCATGCTAAAAGTCTTCCTAAAGAGCTATGGGCAGAAGCTATGCGATGTGCTTGTCATGTAATAAACAGATTGCCCTCAAAAGTTATCGACATGAAAACTCCCTATGAACTTCTTTACAAAGAGAAACCCTCGGTTTCATATTTCAGAATTTTTGGTTCTACATGTTATGTCCATATTTCTAATCAGTTGCGCTCTAAAATGGATGTAAAGGCAAAGAAATGCGTGTTTGTTGGCTATGATCCTAATAGAAAAGGATGGCGTTGTATGGATCCCGACACACTTAAAGTTGTGACATCTAGAGATGTTATCTTTGATGAAACATCGTCTTACTATGTGCAGCCTATACTAACACATATTCCAGATCCTTCAAACAATGAAAATGAAGATGTCATTGATAAATCAAATCCTCCTAGTCCAACTGCAGTCCACGACGATTCTGCCAATGAAAGCGAGGCAACTCATGAAGAAAATGAAGGAAACGATGAAACTCAAGGAAGTAATCAGCTGCCTCGAAGATCACAAAGAGCACGCAAGAGGAATGAAAGATACAAGGATTATTGTCAAGATATTCAACATTCAAAGTTCAACATTCAACAATGACAACTACTACAATTCAACACAATGACATATGCAGTGATGTTTTATTATAGACTTTGTATCATCCTACTTCTTATAAGTAGTCATGTATTCTCTTAATTATAAACAACAATCAATACAATGTAGTTCTAATATTACTACCGTGTTTTTCTCTCCTCTCTACTAGTTCCGTTTATTACTTCCGCATTGCTCATAGTTTAACATGGTATCAGAGCGGGAGTAGAGAGGAGGAGATTTTCAGTTGAAGCTTTGTGGTTTTTCAAGGAAAACACAAGCTGTCAAAGTTGCAGAAGAAAAACCAAACTGCCAAGAATTCGAGAATTTCGAAACTTATCAAAACAGAAATCTAAACATACCACAGAGTAGTACACACACAGAGAAGCCACCAGAAATTTTCAGATCTCATAAACATCAGGGCACGCGCCTCCACGCGCCACCGCACGCGCGGCAAGCGCCGGCGCGGCGCGTGGGGCCATTTCCGCTCAGTTTCCGGCGACACTCCAGTTGGACTTCTTGATCGCCTCTCCTAGCCTAGCCTTTTTGTGGTAACACCTCCATCACGTACAATTGATATAAATTGTATATATACACGTATATATGTATATATATATATATCTTTGTGATGGTTGTGTTGGGGGGGTTTGGGTGGGGGAGGAGAAAAAAGATTGACGATGTCTGAGCAGAAGAGGAAGAGGGGCATGCCAACTAGTAGGAGCTGCACCCGATCCATTGCAAATAAGCGTTTGTTCTTACTGTGTGTGTGTGTTTTGGAGAAAATTAGAGTGAGAATAAGATGTATATGATTGATTTATAACTCGGTGATGGCAGACAAAGCAAAAGTATCCGAAAAAAAAAGGAAGATGCTAAATGAAAAAAAAGGAGACAAAGCAAAAGCATCCTCTAAAAAAAAAAGAGGGGAAGATGCTAAAGGAAAAAAAATGTTGTCGGGATGTTGATAGCAATAAAAAAAAATAAAAGAAGAAAAGAAAAGAGATTAAAAAGGTGAGAACCTTAAAAAAAAGTGATTTTATGATTATAGATCCGATAAAAAAATTATTACTTTACATTTATTTTCTTAAGGGAAAGTAGTGTTAATATTTTATAAAAAAAAATCTGGATCTTTTTTGAAGATTTATCACTTTGATTTTAGGAGTTTGCCCCAGGTTATAGATTTAATTGTGTAGTATTCAAGTGGTTGTTGATATTACGGTATCTCACCAACTTATTACGATGCTGGAAATTAAATAGTTCAGGGGGCGTTGTTCCGACGAAGCAGCAGAAGTAGTGTATATAAAGATGTACACACAATTCACTGCCACAAATGGACAAGTAAAGCATCAGAAGTAGTAGTATGTATACAGACATACACACAGTTCACCGCTATATCTTGTTAATACTGAGTGATCACAAAGTCGAGTCTCAGTTTCTTCAAAATAATCAGTTCAAGGACTGATTGGTGGTCATCCACCGTTGTGCTGAAAAGCAGCACTTTTTTATGTTTTTGACATAGCCTAAAATGTATCGCGTGGTCGCAAAGTCGAGTCCCGATATACCTAAAATTCTCATATAATTAATCCCAAGATAGGTCAATCCCAAGATGAGCAATCTCAAGATGGATCGTTAACTCCAAGATGAGTAAATCTCAAGATGGGTCAATCCTAAGATGGGTCTTCAATCCTAGAGATGGGTCTAGTTGGAAGCTTAGGTTATGCACAAGTGCTTCCTAGTGTTCCACTCTTCAATCCCAATATAGGTATTTCATCCCAAGATGGGATTTCGAGTGAGGGGGCGTGTCAAGATATTCAACATTCAACAATGACAACTACTACAATTCAACACAATGACATATGCAGTGATGTTTTATTATAGACTTTGTATCATCCTACCTCTTATAAGTAGTCATGTATTCTCTTAATTATAAACAACAATCAATACAATGTAGTTCTAATATTACTACCGTGTTTTTCTCTCCTCTCTACTAGTTCCGTTTATTACTTCCGCATTGCTCATATTTTAACAGTTACTCCCTCCGTCCCATTCAGTTCTTCCCATTTGATTTGGACACGAAGACCAAGAAAATATATAAAAAATGAGTAAAGTTAGATGAAAAGTGGGTAAAGTAGTGGGACCTATCAATATTTAATAATAGATTTGAGATAGTGGAGGAAAGTAGTAGGTGTAATAGTGTTTTATATTATAGATTTGAGATAGTGGAGGAAAGTTGGTGGGTGTAATAGTATTTTTTATTATTAAAATTTTACTATTTTAGGAATGGGTAGAAATGATGGGACATCCCAAAATAGTAAGTGGGTAGAAATGAATGGGACAGAGGGAGTATACTATAGGAGCTGATTATGATAAAATAACAGAATGTTTCTTTGCTGGCCCATTTGATGAATCTGAACCATCGATGTATGAAGAGGCTAAAGGTAATCAAAATTGGGAAGCTGCTATGGAGGAAGAAATGTCAGCACTTCATAAGAATGAGACATGGGATCTAGTTCCTAAACCTAAAGGAGTTAAGCCGATTTCTTGCAAATGGGTTTACAAAGTCAAGCGTAAATCTGATGGAAGTATTGATCGATATAAAGCGAGGCTTGTGGCTCGTGGTTTCTCTCAAAAATATGTCTCGAGGTTGCTCAATATTAAAACCCAGATAAATTCTTACATGGCAACACTCGATTTAACAATCAGAATTTATCTTCATTCTTTCAAACACAAGTACAAGCTAGCATACATGAAATTTAAATAAAAGTAAAAAAAAAAGTGAGAAAAAGGCTAACAAACTATTATTGAAACAAACAACATACCGCCAAAAGTTCTTCATTGCTTTCCAAAAGGATGAACCCTTGTTACTTTTATAGCTTGAAGCCTCATATTGATCAGAGTAGCTTCTTAAATTCTCTGTAAAAGAACACAATGAAGGATGTGAAAACAATGGTCAGGGTAAATAGAGTACTTATTCAGTAAATTTCCATACATAGTTTATTGATGTCAAACTGAGGTTTCACAGTAAAAAGAAAATATTGTACCTGTGAATGAACTTGAGCACTCTGGCCTTGATGCCTTATATGCAGCTAGTTTTTCTACTAGAATGCGTTCCTCATAACTGGTTTTACACAAAGTCCATGACATCAGACAGTCGAATTATTGCTCGTAATAAAGTTAAATATTAAAATGCATATATTGTCTGTGCCAATTAATTAACCATTCATATACATATATTGACCTCATAACCATTCTCTTCTTTTTCTACAGGAAAATAATGAAGTATTCAAGAGAAGATAACATGAGGACACCATAAACTCAACAATTACTAAACTTCACAAACACTCTGGATCACGCTCACGAACTGACATTCAAAAAATAAATGACTGGATAAACTACCCACCCTCTTAACAACCAACTTGAAGATGAACATTGATAAGGTTAGCATCCTTAACACTAATTCTATTTAGAAACAACCAACTGAAGACCATGCCTTTGAGAGTAAAACTCTTCCAAAAAGCCTTGATCAATCTCTTTACCACCTCCAACTGAAGATAGCTCGGCCTTTGAAAAGCCGAATTGCAGGATGAACAACTAGTATCTGGAGTTGCAGAGAAAGATTACGTTCTAACGATTGCAACTAAACCAGAATGGACAACTCCATGTCAAAAACAATCCTCCTAAACTAAAAATCCAACCATATTCCTCCTCTATATTCGTCTTCAGATGGAAAAGTCGTCTTTAGATAAATGCCAAGACTAATTTTGGAAACTGAAAACCTAAGGGAACTGTCACCTACAAAGCATCTTCCCAGAACAAATTTTATCTCCATTCCACACTTAAAGCATGACTGAACTGAGATACTCTAGCATTCCTGACATCCATGTATATACTTCAAATATTTTTTTTGAAATGCTACCCTAGATAATTGGGTGGGGGGGGGGGGGGGGGGGGGGGGTAGCTTTAGATTTAAATTACCAGTAACGTAAGCTGGCCAAACATGTAAATTAATTTGGTACCCCTGCGATCTTATATTAATATTAGAAATGATGTGGTGGTGATGGGCGACAACTAATATGTTACCAATAACAACTCCCCCCCCCCCCCCCTCCAATAAAAAAAAGGCAGGATCCAAGTTTAGTGCATCTTGAAATCTCAAAAGCAGTCAGACAGAATTACACATCCGGAAATTGATATTTGACTTGGCCTAAATAGAAATAGATAGGTAATATACCAATATTGGTCAAAGTAGCTTACCAGTAATGCCAAGAAAAAGACAACTGTATGATTGACTTTTTGCATATTATTGTCACTATGAACTTCAAGTGATAAATTGTAAAAGTGTTAATTGTCACTATGAAATAGATAGGTAATATACCAATATTGGTCAAAGTAGCTTACCAGTAATGCCAAGAAAAAGACGATCTTATATTAATATTAGAAATGATGTGGTGGTGATGTGCGACAACTAATATGTTACCAATAACAACTCCCCCCCCCCCCCAACATAAAAAAAAAGGTAGGATCCAAGTTTAGTGCATCTTGAAATCTCAAAAGCAGTCAGACAGAATTACACATCCGGAAATTGATATTTGACTTGGCCTAAATAGAAATAGATAGGTAATATACCAATATTGGTCAAAGTAGCTTACAAGTAATGCCAAGAAAAAGACGACTGTATGATTGACTTTTTGCATAGTATTGTCACTATGAACTTCAAGTGATAAATTGTAAAAGTGTTAATTAGTAATTAGGCTGAAACGTCTTAAACATTGGAAAGATCTCCCTTACAGTTCTTCACTCATGCTCGATTACAGCACTATATAAATGCAAAACGACTCAAACCTGATATGTTTTGGGATTCGGACTTTGACAACAAAGTGATGATCTCCCCGTTTAGAAGGTTTATTAATGTCTGGAACTCCCATATGAGGCAGCTTCACAGTATCTCCAAACTGAATGCCTGAAGGAATCTTAAGGTCTCTCAAACCATCCACAGTTTCCACCTAATATTTTTTAGGATATCTTGGATCAAACATCTACAAAAATCTCAAGAAATATGAATTGAAACAACCACTTTAAGCCATAAATCAGTATCAAATACCTCTTCTGAGATGTGATTAAAAGAGAACAATGACTATATAAAAAGCAAACTCAATATTCAGAAACATATATAATGACTTGCTGATAAAATATTCTCAAAATTCTCTTCTCATTCAACCTTGAAGGCATAAGCCTTCATTCTATAATAATATCACAATTGTTTATTTAGCCAAACTCTAATAATTAATAGAGGAAACCAATAAAATAAGGGAACTATCCCTATTTCGCTAATAATAATAAAGGTAACTGTCCATATTTTTCTAACACTTACTGACTCTTACGAAAATATAATAATTCGTAAATACCAAAATACACGACTTTCTACTTCCATCGTTCCCAGTGCAGTTAAAAATTTTACAACGCATATATAATCTATTTTCTAATCTATTAGTTTATCAGGGGTGGGAAATGAGCATCTACACTTGGCTATCTGTTGAAAATTGACTACAAATACACAACCATATTCAAAATCCAACATTGATACATTTTCAGCATGGTTTCATGTCAATATTTGAATTACGCTATTTATCCAATATTGTGAAAGATAAATTTATAAAATAAAATGTTTAGTAGCAAATGGTGAAAAAATGCCTTCAAGGTTATCACACCATGTAGTAATTTTACCTTAACGACAGTTCCTAGTATCGCCTGAGTATAATCAACATCAACATTTGAGTAGAGATGAAGGCCGTCCCTCCTTATTCCCTTCTTCTCATTGACATGAAGTACTAAAAGGAGATCCCCAACAATGCCCCTGCACTAAAACATCAGGAATATTACACACCGATCAGATAAATGTTTCTCAAATTAACCTTTTTCTGGCCAAGCAGCATTTATCATAACCTCTATCCTCAAATAAGCCAAGTAAAAGGATGCTGGATGGATTCCCTAGGAGCAAAGTAGATATAGCTAGCAACTTCAGATAAATGAGAAGACAAGGTTTTTCACAAAATAAGAAACCCACAACAAGTACCTTAATGAGGAACTAGGTGTCAGCATAACTTTTCAGTCATAGTAAAGTAAAGAGGCAATCTATCATGGAGTAAAACAAAATTGTAAGACAAATTTAACTCATTTAGAAAATATGGAGAAGAAAAAGAAAGCAACCCTGAGTGACAAATTTACAAATTCATCTTCGTAGGTGTTTACACTTCAGTACCGCTGTTTCAAATTTTTAGTCAGCTACTTCACCTTTAAATATAATCTGGTTAAAATTGGATTCGAATGAGTATTACTGATGTGTTAATGCTAATTCAGAAAATTTAACAAGTCAGTATTAACTAGTATTAAAAACAAAAAATCTTACATTTACAAAGGTACCATGTGGTCTTCTAATAGAACAAATTCAAAATGAAAAACATCACAAATCAGTAATAAATACTTTATTGCTCTACCTTCAAATTTGTAATAAATTCTCTTCAGCAAAGTCATATAGCTGACTCTTTACGATATGCAGCAACATCCCTAAAATGTAACTTACTGATGTGCCAGCCTAATTTATACGACCTTGAAAGTAAGTGACTGATTATGGGTTATGGTAACAGGTCAAAATTCAAAAACAAAAACAGAGGTAAATCCAAGTGAAACACCTCCATGTGTAACAACTTTAAAATAAATATTTTTAGGTGGGTAATTAATTTATATGCCCAACAACATTCAGTGTTTACCATTTCATATAAATATAAAATTGACATCATCCAGCTGCAGCCTACATGACACAGATTCGAGGATGAATGGGGCCATTCAACCAGTTGTAAAAGCTTTAGACATATTATGTTAATTTTATTCAACAAAATGCATGCTGCATCTGGTTCAGCATAACTATCACTTTAGTTAAGTACCTTTTGTTATCGACATTGCCCTGTCCTCGAAGTTGCATAGTGACTCCGTCAGTAACACCAGGCGGGATGACTACTTTGATAATTCGATTGGTCTGTATTTTACCTCTACCTCCACAGTTTTTACAATGATCAGTAATAATATTTCCATCACCTCCACACTTTGAGCAGGTAGACACCTGTAGAATATGTGAGAAAGAACACATTAAAAATAATCGTTCAAGTAACAGAAAGTTATTGAACAAATACATTAAACAACAGATCCACAGGATCCTGCATTCCAATACCTCTCCTATCCTCACTAAAATAAATCCCTTTCTGTTGCCAACTCTTATCCCGTTCAATCCCAAAACTAGCACTGACTGCTAAACGCCTAAACCCATCCACACACTAATATTTATCCAGAATTCGCTCCAATTTACCTCAAAAAAAATTTTATCTCTAGTAACAATGAGTCCAATAAATATGTGAGTGAAAAAAATGAGTCCATGAAATACATGAATGAAAAACCTTTGAGGATGTGAAAATTGAAGAAAATAATTGTTCATGTGCATCTTCTCACCAACTTCTTACATATTTCACAAACTTATCTACATATGGTATTTTCCAATTAGAAGTGCTCATTTTGCTTTGGATTTTTGGGATATTGCTCCAAATTATTACACAATAAAGTGATTGTAGTAGTTCAATTTGTAATCATTCGAAACAAAAAACAGTTCACTAATATGGTGTTTCCATGTAATCGGTTTGTTTTCTTCTTAGTTTTTCTGCATAACTCAAAGCCAAGTGTGATGAGATGGGATCTGCTTCCACTACATATTTCGATATGCTTGGTTGTGCGTTCTTGTGTTTATATAGGTTAACATAGTATGTATTATATATAGGGCAGGATCAGAAGCAATGAGAATTCTGAGGTTTGATTACGTGGAAAAAACGCTTTCTGAGGACTGAGCATGGCTACATTCTTCAAGAAAAGATGAAAATTCTATTGCAAGGAGCTCATAAGTGAATTGGAGTAGAAAGTCGTATGTACTGGAACTGAAAATCTGAAGAAAAGTGGTAACCGTCTTGTCTGAGTCAATACAGGGTGGATGCACGGAGCTAGACACGCTGTGTGCTAACTGAGCATTTGTGTCTGGGTCATATCTTGAGTTCTAAGTCTTCTAGATGTCAAACTCAAAGCACTCAAATGCCGTTGAAAAGATAAACCAAAGGTCCATAACTTTGCAGGAAAGTCCAAATCTAATGCATCCATTTACAAATTGCACTCTCAAGTTGCAGTTGGTTTTTAAAAGGAATTGATGCTGGTAGATGTACCAGCTTCAATTTGAGGGGGGATGTCAATATTATTCAACCAGATTGAGTGTATTTTATTGCTGTAGATTTTGATAGGTAACAGCTTCTGCATAGATAACAGTTGTATTAGGCTGATACTAACTGATTTTTTAGGCTGATTCAGAGCCTGATTTTGAAGGATTTTGTTGGGCTGCTGTAGAGGCTGACATCAAGGGATTTGGTTGCTGATTTGTAGCTCTAATTAGCTCTGTTGTACCTATAAATACAGGAGCTTGTTTGTATGAAAAAATTAATCAGAATTCATAGCATTTTCTTGTATCTTTGTCATCTTAATACACATACTGGCATACATATCGTCAGTAGATGATGGGGAATCTTGAGGTTGCAGCAGAAAAATGCAAGGCCTTGAACCAGATTACAAGGCCTTGAATTGCAGTTTACGAAAATTATATTTTTTATAATTGGTTTGGACCTCATAATTTGTTTTAATTAATTTTTAAATATCTTGAAAGGCTTTTAAAAGCTCAGCTACTAGGGATTGTAAGGCATATATATATGCGGTATTATGTTATTATGACTTATGAGGGATGGAAAACTTTGGAGATATATTATATTGGTTTGAAAACTAGGGTTTATCTATCTTAAACTCTCTATGAACGCTTCATGCTGTGTCAGGTGGCATCAGAGCCAGGATGGCAAACAATAAGAGCGGTGGTTCTCATGACGATGATCTGAGAACTGGAGCCCCAAATCTCGGGGACGAGGTGTTGCAACGATTGGAGCAGCGCATGCAAGGATACTTTGAGCAATCTTATCATAAGTTAATGGATCATATCGAGGAACGATTTGACGAGATGAACAATCGGTTGGAGGCTCTTAGTATCAATAGGAACCGGAACCATGAAGATGGCAGAAGGCCAAGAGTCAATATGGCTCACGGTGACCCTGCTAATTGGCGTGTTTCTGTCCGTAGGCCGGAGGTTCAGTTTGATGATTCTTCAAGTGACGATGAAGAAGAGTTTGAGGCTGAACCGATTAATAACAGAGATGGTTAGTGAAATCAAGTTACCTGTACAAATTTATGTTGCACCATATATTGTTATTTGGGATAATTCATTGATTGGCCCTAGCATAAATGAAAATTATGTGATTGAAACTGCAAGTGTGAAGTACAAGGAT
Organism: Kitagawia praeruptora; assembly: GCA_037693485.1. Taxonomy (NCBI): domain Eukaryota; kingdom Viridiplantae; phylum Streptophyta; class Magnoliopsida; order Apiales; family Apiaceae; genus Kitagawia; species Kitagawia praeruptora. Next base: position 78,097,683 of record CM075350.1, read on the forward strand.
ATTACATATTTTGATAATTTTGATATGGATGCATGTGGGCAGTTAGTGTTGGACAGGCCTTATCAGTTTGATTTGAATGTATGTCACAAAAGTAGGAAGAAGAAGATTGAGTTTATCGATAATAATAATGATGTGAAGTATGCTTTGTATCCATTGGAGGATAGGGGTGTCTTGAATATATATTTCGAATATGCGATGTTTGGTACTACAATTAGTGGGTTTAAAGAAGTTGAAGTTGGTTCAAGTTCTAAGTTGGCAGTGGGTAATCAAACTAGCATATTACTTCAAAAGATGTTACAATATATTGATTTTATCGAAAAGTTGAGGTACAAAATTCCAACAAGATGTTTTCCTGTAAAGATACCACCATGGCGAGATAAGCAACAAGCTTATTTAATTCAGAACTCAGAGTCACTTTTTCATTCTTCTGATGAGCCAATGTTCCGGAGTTTAAGCAAAACTCGAGGTCGAGTTTTTCGCAAGTGGAGTTTGTCAGTAGAGGAATCTTTTAGAATTCAAAACTAGTCTTACTCATAAAAAGGAAACAGAATATCAGTTTCTAAAGCAGTATAATCAATATAAGCTGGGATTACCTGGGACATTATCCCAAATGGCGTTTTCTGGGTTTTGACAACTCCACCCCTGCCACCGCAATCAGTACAGGACTTTACACTACTGCTATATTTAGCACCTGTTCCGCCACAATTCTCACACATCTCATAACAAGAAACTTCAGTCTCTATCTCGGCTCCATAAATTGATTCTTCAAAGCTCAGAAACAAATTATGACTGAAAAATAATATCATGTCAGCCTAATATTATAACAAAAGATTCAAAAATAGGATTAAAAGTTCAATATAATGAATTGATTGATTTATTTATGCATAAACATCCAGCTCAATAACAATATTGTTTTTAAAAAACTAGTAGGCAAACTGAAAAATGGGGTCACTAGCAGTTCCACACCTGACACATGAAGTCTTCAAGTAAAAAAATCGTAGCTGCCTACCTTTATGTTTGTCCTTTGTGCAATTCGACCCTTCATGTTCATACTTTTAGACAATACGACCCTCTTAAAACAAATCATACCCTTTTTCTGAAACAGCTGACCATTCTGATTAATGTTTGTGCAAAGCAACTGTAAAACATGAAAACTTATAATTTATGATGCTAGTGCATCAGGCTCTTAAACATCATAATATCATTAAAGAAGACGAAGAAATTAAGGGTGTTAAAAATATAAACATAATTTTCAGGAAGATTCTGACAAACCTAGATGAAGAAGAGGATTGCTTTACCCTAAAGAATGAACATGCATTAGTCGCTAGTTCATCTCTTTTGTTATTATGAACATAAATTCTATCTCGACTCTTGTAGATTATATTTACTTAAATCAGTTAAAGTGACTTGTTTGATATTTTTATCATTACTATTTTTATTATGTTTTAGCATATACATATGTAGGGTTGGACTCCATAGCAAACACCTTATATAACAAACAATAAAGAACACCTTATATCTAATAGATCCAATGCCCCTGGCGGGGCCACCCAATACAAAAAGTTCTTATTTTTTTACCCTCTATCCATCCATCATCTCAAAAAAAAAAATTTTAAAAAAATTTAAAAATTACTGTTCATGACGATGACGTCATCATGAACAGTAAAATTTTTAATTTTTAATTATTTTTTTTGTTGGATTGATAGAGGGTAAAAAATAACAACTTTTTGTATTGGGTGCCCCTGGCGGGGCCAAAGGATCTAACAGATCTAAGGTGTTCTTTGTTGTTTGTTATATAAGAGTGTTCTGTATGGAGCAAAGGCCTACATATGTGTATGTATTATTTATATATATTGAGTTTTTATGTATTTTGCGCTTCGCTTTAATGAAGTGTGTTTCATGTTTGCACGTTGAGCGAAAGACTCCTGAGAGAATATAGAAAGACTCCTGAGAGAATATAGACGGAGCAAGGGAGAAGCAGATAGGACACCAGGGAGAATCTAGACAGTGCAAGAGAGAAGTAGAGCGAGAGAGCGAGAGAGAGAGAGAGAGAGAGAGAGAGAGCGAGGGAGGGAGAGAGAGAGAGAGAGAGATCACAAGAATCTCATTTTTTTTATGTTCAAAAGATTAAAGCATGACAAAAAAATAATCAAAAAACATATATTTACGTGACTACCAGACTCGTATTCTACCCATATGACCTCCCTACTAACACTTTTCGACTTGTATAAACTACCAAAGCTTACAACAATGTGAAGAGGAAACCTAATAGAAAATGAATGAAGTGACATAAAAGAAACTAACTCATTGGTTCTAGGATGAATGTGTAATGACATATTTGTCACTTTTTGTGAAAAAATTAACGTGTATTTTCTAGTTGGACTAAAGGAAGTAACACAAAAAGAATCATAGTGAAAAACTGATGCCTTTTTGCCTTCTGAGTGCATCAATGTGATAAAAAAATGAAGACGTTAAGCCAAGTCATAATCCCTTCATTCCCAACAATTCCTTGTCTATCCCCTGTCCTACATCACATGTACTTTCGATGTTGAAAAACAATGCTTAATTACGTTTTGACAATAGTAGATGAGGTTATTAGGTTATCATCCAAATAAAACATTCACGACTATCAAAAGAAAATACAGCAATTTTCTCATGCAGCAATAAGCAATAAGTGAACTACACAAGATTGAAAATGGACAACAATCTCTGGATTTTTTAATGATACCTTATATCAAGACCTTGCCTTCCATTGTAACTCATATTAAAGTTCATGCCTCCTGATTCGTCCCTCACACCAAAAGCCCCACTTGAATTACCAAAAAATGCACCAAATACTTCAAAAAGATCTACCTAATAAAATTATGCATCAAAAAAGAAGAATCATCTTCGGATTGATAAACATGCATCAAAAGAATCGTGAACACAAAGAAACTTCAGGAAAACAAAATTACAATGCAATAATCAATAAAAAAAGAACTGTCTCCTTTACGTGCAACAACATAGTAATATATTATTTAACACTACCTCATGTGAACTGCCATCAGCTCCATCATAGTCTCCTCGTAAACCTGCCTCACCATATCGATCATATAAGGATCTTCTTTCACTGTCTGATAGGACCTACAAGAATACTATGTTACAACTTTAAGAGAAAGAGGGACTTCGAGGTCCACTTAACAGTTAATACAGCTATATGGTACTTCTCTTCTTGATTTAGCCTTTGAATACCATTTGTTATTAAAAGAAATAGCTGAATCGTTCCAAGAGTAGCTGAACCAGTCAGTTTGAAAATGCTTGCTGAACGCATAAGAGACCAGGTTTAAACAGATTTCTACAATATTTTTGTGCACTTTTCCATTTGTTTTTGAATATTTTTTCTATTTTATTCATGACTTAGTCTGTGAAGTTAAACAGTAGTTCTTGCATATCGAGAATTCTTCAAGCTGTCTAAAGAACTAATATCAAACTATATAAAGGTCTCAATTGATTTGAACATGTAGTTCCTTTGTGTCATCTACTCATCTTGCTTTCTAATGTAAGCCGCATCGTTTCCACACAATCTTTCACTTAGATCAACATACAGAAATTTGAGACTCGATTAAATATTAAACATCTATTACATTTTCTTTAACAAAAAAGATTAATAATAACCGTAAAATTAGAGGCAAATGATATAAAAAATTTGCTTTTTCAAGGATCCAAGCTAATCAACCACTGAAAATGGAGCACAACCTAATTAATATTCTCGATACAATAGATACACTACTAATCAAATACTTCTACCTTACAAACTTGAAGTAATGATAATAAACAATATAGTTGTCTGATAAAACAACATGGTTCCATCAAAAATAAATTCATCTTGAAATTTAAGAATTACCGAAAATTTAGTTTGTCTCAATGATAATGTCCGTTTCCCTATTATCTTTATTCCAAAAAGTGGGAAAAATCCAAAAAGTTAATAAATCTAAATTACAATCACAAAAGTGGCTTTATAATAGGTCCTAAACTCGGCATATTATGTGGCATACAGTGTACCATTCAACATTGACATGCAACATATTGCCACTATGATGAGACGCAGTGAATGCATTAAAAGGTACCGTTATTAGTTTTAAAATGTGAAGTTGATATTCTTGATATTGCAGTATTATTCACAAGTGAAAATATTTATTGATCTAAGTTCTCTGATTTACAACACACAAAACATATAAGATTGGGGCATCTGGCATCTGTAGAAGGGGAAGACTGACACTGAATACAGAGCAGAGAATGTACTAATACATTTTAATATAATCAAGATATATTGAAAACAGGAATAGCAATTATTGAGTATAAGTAAAGTTCATTGTATATTGTGGTTGAGCGAGAAGGTACCTCATATGCAGCACTAATCTCTTTGAACTTGTCTTCTGCCCCAGGTTCCTTATTCATGTCTGGATGAAACTATTTACCAGGCCAGGAATACAAGTAACTCAAAATCTCACATATTCAAAAGCCATACAAAACTCAATTGTCAAGGAGCAACATATGAACAACTAAATTCACCAAGACAGCACACCAAATAAAAAAAGATCTCAAGTGTAAATGCAAAAGCTTCACATTTGTAATTGCATAAAGGCTTCCCAAACACAGAAAATGGTTTGATAAATAGCTAATCGAAGAAATTTTACATGTCAATTGTCATCATAAACTTTTTTCTACAAATATATAACAGGCAGGCAAATACAAAACGAAACACTAATATACAAACTTGTTCGGAATGCTCCAGCACTTCTTTCAAGCAAGTTACTATCAAGGTCTTCTAAGTTATATAGCAAATTCATTTGATAAAAGACTCTGACAAATCCATACTGCTCAAGTATCTTTACCTAACTTGTCAGTGTCATCATAATATCAAGATGCTTACAAAAAGTTCAGGAAACCCTATGCTTCCGTAAAAGTTCAATAGGTGAAATTAAGCAGAAAAAGGCTGTAGGAAACATTAACAACAGCGTCCATAAACATAATTCATCGCAAGAGACAGTCATTTGTCATTGTCCACATTGTGCCGCCAAGACAACAACATAGCGACCTAGTGCCAGGAAATGCAAGGCGCCCAGGTCAAGTGTTCTGAAGCCCACATCTGTTACATGCTTGCATAGATGTGCCGGGATATGTTTGAACCAACCCATTTGAGATAGGGTTTTTCTCAAATTTTGACTGCGAGTTTAGTTGACATCAACTTTTTACTCTATTCCTCACCCAAGCTGTTAAACCTAGCAGCTTTCATCTTACATGGAAGGTTCAATATTTGCTGTCTCTTATCCAATGCACACTATCTCTCGTTTCCCATGACAGAATAAGTCATCAAGCTACCACGTTACATACATCAAAGTTCTATGACATTTCCCATCCTTGTTCTCACAAACTACAAAGGCCCAGACACATTGTTACTTAACTACTTAGACATAACTAATTACAACATTAATGTTAAGGACTTGACTCACTAAATATTTGATAGACTGCCTTGACAGTGATCACTTATAAATATCCTCAAGGGGCTAGCAAGGGAGTATTTTTGAACTCTGGATGCTGAACAGGATTAGTGATAAAGTATTTTACTATTTTAAGGTTAACTTTAGTGTACAAACTACACTTTTTATTTTCTAATATAACAATATTGACTTAACATTTTTTAAAAAACTGTATAATAGGTATAATCACAACCACTACAGCATAGATTACACTAATAACCTAGTTATTCCAAGTTAAGACTATAAGTACAACTAAATACCATGCATATTGCACCAATCCTATATTCTTAATAAGACAGCTTATTAGGTATAATCACAACGACTAAAGCATTACACTAATAACCTTTTTATTCCAAGTAACACTATAAGCACAACTAAATACAATACTTATTACACCAATTCAATATTCTTAACAAGACAGCATATTAGGTATAATCACAATCGAGACTACGGCATACATTACACTAATAAGCGTTTTATCCGAGTCATCACTCCTCAATATAAACACAACTTAATACAACATATTACACCAATCCTTTTTCTTTTTTTTTTCGAGAATACCGCATACAATACACAAACAAACAATCTTCTCAATTAAACCACTGTAATACGCAAAATCAGAAATGAATACCTTTCGAGCAAGTTTCCGATAAGCGGCCTTAATCTCAGGCAAGGTTGCATTACTTCTTAAATTCAAAACAGAATAGTAATCAGTATCACGAGTGGAAACAGCTCGAACAACTCCGGCACAGCTACGACGCCGATTATTAAGAGATGTAAATGAACAATTAGGGATTTTAGAGAAAGAATTAAATGTAGGAAACACAGAATTGAAGAATGAGAAAGATTCAAGTGAGATATGTGCAGGAGGATAAGAAAAAGTGGTTGAATTGAAGAGGTGATTAGTGGTTAGGTTAAGTATCATTTTGGTGATTGGTGTTCGATTAGTTATGGCGAAATCCAGAGGACGCGGTTTTAAACAAGTGTGTGCGAGACTGCGAGTGTAGGGTGTTTTGGTATGTCACAATTTCAAATTATAATGTCCTATATCTCTGTTCTAAAAATGGGCATGATTAATTACTGATTAATCATTTAATCCTCTTCCATGCATTCCCGCTTTTTACGACACTATCGCGTATTGAAAATATGATCCTAATATCACTTTAAATTGTTATTTTAATTACTCCGTAGCTTTTTAGCGGGTGATGGTCCAAAATATTCATATGGGAGCCATGCTGGCCCTTTTTACCGATTGAAAACGCTACACCGTCTACCGTGATATAAGGGGTGTTGCGGAACACCGTGTTCCGTATCATGGGGTGTTGCGGAACACCGTGTTCCGTATCATGAGGTGTTGCGGAACACCGTGTTCCGTATCATGGGGTGTTGCGGAACACCGTGTTCCGTATCATGCTAACACGGAAGATGGTGTTCTGTATCATGCATAATACGGAACACGGTGTTCCGTATTATGCTAATACGGAGGACGATTCTTTGTATCCCGTCGGTATTTCGGGCCATTTTTTTCAAAATCAGTATTTTGGACAAAAACTTGTGAAAAATAGGCATTTTGGTAATTCTCTCCTTTTTAGCACAGGTTCTAAATATGAATAAATTGTAATTTTTTCTAATGTATATAATACTAGCTTAAAACCCGTGCATCGCACGTATTTTTTTATTTTAATATTATATGAATTTTTCATTTATTTAAATTAATTTTTTAAAACATGAATTTTGGATACTCAAATTTTTATATGAGATGATTTGATAATAATGATATAAATGTTATTATTTCTAGAAATGGAGGGATTTTAGTTAGAAAATATAGAAAAGATGATAGATTTTAGTTGAAAAAGGTAATCAGTTAATTATTGGTAATAATAAAATTATTATTTTATTTTATTAAATAGAATGTCCGTGATATGATTAGGAAAATAGAATGTCCGTGATATGATTAGAAAAAGATAGGATTTAGTTAGAGAAAATTAAAAAGGAAACATGTTCTAGGTGAAAAAGGTAATTGATTAGTTTATAATAATTATAATTTAATTATCTTATTTTACTAAATATAATTTCACGTAATATTTTTAGAAAATGAGAAATTAATATTGTCCGTGATATTTCTATTAAAAGAAGGATTTTAGTTAGAAAATATAGAAAAGATGATACGTTTTAGCTGAAAAAGGTAATCGGTTAATTATTAATATTAAAATATTATTAGTTTATTTTATTAAATAGAACTGCCCTTAATATAATTGGAAAAAGAGAGATTTTAGTTAGAGAAAATAGAAAGGTAACATGAAAATTAAAAGATGACATGATTTATGTGAAAAAGGTAATTGATTAGCTTATATAATTATAATTTAATTATGTCATTTTATTATAATTGATTGCTAATAGTTTTTAGAAACTGAGAAATTAATGTTGTACGTGATATTTCTAGAAAAAAATGGAATTTAATTAGAAAAATAGAAAAGATGATATGTTGTAGTTGAAAAGGTACGGTTAATTATTAGTATTATAATATTATTATTTTATTTTTATTAAATAGAAACATCTGTGATATAATTGGAAAAAAGAGGTTTTAGTAAGAGAAAAAAAAAGGTAACGTGTTTTGGCTGAAAAAGGTAACCGTCTATGATATAACTGGAAAAAGAGAGATGTTAGTTAGTGAAAAAAAAAAAAAAGTTAACGTGTTTTGGGTGAAAAAGGTAATTGATTAGTTAATAGCAACTATAATATAGTTATGTTATTTTATTAAACAAAACTGCTTGTACTATTTTAAAAGAAGAGAAATTTTAGGTAAATAAAATGTGAAAAATATTCTATTTTACCTGAAAGAGGAAACTATTTTGTTATTGAAAAATAGAAAAGGTAATATATTTAACCTGAAAAAGAAAATTGATTAATGAAGGAGAAATTTTAGTTAGATAAAATATAAAAGGATATTGTATTTTACCTGAAAAAAGAAATTATTTAGTTCTTGAAAAATAGAAAAGATAATATGTTCAACCTCAAGAAGGAAATTGATTAGTTAGTATGTCTGTAATTGAGTAAGGGTAAATAAGTAAAATCAACAGGTACCGTACCGACCGACCAACCAACCAACCAAACTTTTAATGTTTCGGATTTTATATAATAGTATAGATATCTACAGGTGCGATAAATGGATTATATGATCGTTGATTTTCTGTTGTGAAACTAATGATCAAGTACTGATTAGTTTAAGAGTAATTTTATATATACTAAGATTCGATATTTTTCATATTATTTTATGCATTTGCGTATTAAAGATGTGACTGATGAGTTTTACGATTGTTAATGTTAATACAAATTTTTATTATATTTATAAACAAATGAAGGTTCCTTTTTTATATTAATTTGAATTTATTTGTGTCGTGTAAACATAATATTTAAAGTATAACTAAAGTTATATATACATTGTTGTATTGAAGGTATGAATGATTACAATGCACATGCATGTTTGATACTCGTATATAAATTTTTTTTCATGTGATATTTTTTATAATTTTTTAATTCATAAATATTTATAATAGATCTAAATAATAGTATAATGAGATATGGTATATGTTATTGAATATTATAATATATTCTTATATATCCACATAAATGTATATATGTATACATTAAGGGTGAAGATCGTGGTAATCAAAGAAGAGATTATAATAGAAGGGATGACAATCAAGATCGCAACCCACAGCCCCGAGGGCCGGTAATCAACATGATCTCAGGAGGCCCGACTGCGGCCGGGACAACTAGGAACACTCGAAAGGCTTATGCCCGAGAGGTGATGCATATTGTTGGAGAGGCACCAAAGCGTGCAAGAACCGAGGTAACAATCGAATTTGATGATTCAGGCCTTAAAGGGGTGAAGTTCCCCCACGATGACCCGCTAGTCATAACATCCATGATTGGGAATTCAGATGTGAAGCGAGTCTTGATAAACAATGGAGCTTCAGTGACATTTTATTCTATGATGCATTCGTGAAGATGGGATACAACGATTCTCAGTTGACCCCATCTAACATGCCTATAAATGGATTCAGCGGAGTAGAGTCTAAAGTTGAGGGAACTATTCAGGTGCCTGTCACGATCGGACAGAAGCTAATGGAGGCCACACAGATGCTGAACTTTTTTGTTATCAAAGCATCTTCTACTTACAATGCCATCTGATAAGTGGATTTTATATCCACTTGGAACGTTCCATATCGGCTTAAATTGATTCACTTGGCCTCAAGTTTGTTGTAGTTTGATGTGTTTTTGTTTAGTTGTGCAGGTTCGTGATTTGTAGATTAGGGTTGATTATTTTCGTCAATTTTGGAGTGGAATTCAAGCATAGGAATGATGATTGGAGACTTGCTTGGAGCTACCATAATGATTTGAAGACTAGAGAATTGACGACGGAAGCAAATGCAAAAGAAACGGGAGAAAAAGGAGCGAAAACGAAGAAATAAGAGCAAAAATGCAAACTGGACAGAATTGGCCAAGGCTGACAGCGCCCAGAACAGATTCACTCCGCGCTGAGAGCGCCCGATGTCCCTGCAAATTACGATTTTGCCTTAATTCGATATTAAATTGTATTTTAGGTAGTTTCTTCGAATTCTAATTGTATTTTCTTGCTGGGCAAGACTTCTAGGGCCTATTTAAACACCTTGTATCATTATAATTTGTATCATTACTTAGAATTACATATCATAACTTAGAATTACAAGGGAGGAAAGGGGAGAAAGATTCAACGCTCGTGACAAGCAACGGATCTAGATCTACTTCATCTTTTGTACTCTTTTCTTAGGCGATACTTTGGATTATAGATTTGTTTTCTCAACTCTTTGTTTATTTAATATTATTACTTTCATTCAATCCTTGTTTATTATCATATTTTCATCAAATTCCATGGTGACGAACAGTTCAATTATGAACTAATCGTTGGCATGGGATTCTAATGGATTTATCTATGTAGCTTAGCAGTTTGATTGCTTTAAAGATTTATGTGTGGTGAATTCTTGATATCCTCGTATGGTTGTGCTTTATGAATTTAGATGCGTAGCTAACATCTAATTTGTTAATCTTTTGCAAAACGAGAGTGGATCTTGAGATTTAGAACTTGCCATGCTAGCATAGGATAGGTTGATGTTTTAACATCATGATTTGTAGCGTAAATAGAGATATTATATTGCCCTATGTGATCTTAATAGACAACTTGTTCTTCAACCGTTATGTTTTCAAACGTGGGCCTAATTAACAATCCATATGAGTAGTGCCCATGATTAACAAGTTGGGTTATCAGAGGTAAATGAAAGATGATTCACTTGTAGATGAATAAAGCCGGGAATTGAATAAAGACCAAATTGAGGAATTGATTAAAGCCGGGAAGCTTGCGGAATGGATAGCTCAAGGTGACCAGTAGTTGAAAGTTTGAGAGCTTCCTTAAAGTAGATTTGAGAGACCTTTATTTATATATGTATTTCCTTCTTAGAACTGGGGGGTAGTGCATGTATACCTCCCTAGTAAGCAAACCTATTTCTTTCGAGTAGTTTTCAACGAAATTATGAGTTGTTCTTTTCCTTGTATTACGTAATACATGAGCTTATATTTAGCTTGTAAAACAAGGAACGTACCTCATTCAATTCAGTGACCTGCGAGAAATACCTCGCAATTAATCTCTTTAAGTATCTCTTGTTTCTTACAATGAGTTAGCTCGCGTAAGCTTAGAGGTGCTGTATTGGGATATTTGTATAGAGGTTCATTCTCAACATGTTTCGTGAGAAGTTAAAGAAGAAAAGAGAAGATATGTTAAAGCTACAAGCAGGAATGATGTAATTATAGTATCTATTCGAGTGTTAAGGAAAATTCGACATAGTTGAAGATTTTGATGAAGAGTAGCTACAAGAATATGATATGAGCATCTTGAAGCAAACACGCAGTACTCAACTTCATGGATGAATATTCAACGACTTATTAGAGATTATCGAAGAATTGTGAAGCTTACCGGAGTTAGTTCTTCATCAAAGACAAGCCTCCCTGAAGAACTGGGGGGTAGTATGATTACTATTGGACGTGGTACTTTGAAAATTGAGGATTTCAAAATTTTGAGAATTCAGATCATGAACCTCACCATCAGGTCCAGGAAGCTCGTGATTTGATTCAGGAACCTCACGGCTAGGATGTAGTTTAGAAACCTCATAGCTCATATTTGGTTCAAGAACCTTGAGGATTGATTTGGTCTAGTATCTTGAAGAGCAGCATGCTTGCATCAGGAACACGTCAATGAGTTTTCAAATCTTAACGGAGGCTTCCACTTCACATCTGATCAGTCTACAGAAAGATCCAGGTGATTCATCTCCTTTTATGCTAAGATATTCGTAGAAAACCTCCCAGGTACGCTCAGCAAACTCTTACTATACCTAAAGCATGCTTAAACATCTATGATATTGTGGTCGTATATGCGATAAAGTTATGATTATGTATTGATTATGTTTCTAGATGTTAGAATGCACATGTACCTAACATATTACAGGTTCCTTATATTTACCTGCATCTCATAGGTTCTTTGATATTTACCTGTAGCTTACAGGTTCCATGTATTTACCTTTAGTTAACAGGTTTTGTGTTACTCACCTGAAGCTCGTAGGTAACAGCTTCCAGGTCTAGTTGCATTTATATGTGTCTAGTAGATTCCTTGTTATTTTCCTGTAATTGACATCTTGCAGGTTCATTCATATATACCTGAAGCTTGTATGTAATAGCTTCCAAGTTCATTGACATTTGTTAGAAGCCAATTGTTGACAGTTTCTGATTAGCAGCTTCCTACTTGAAGTTCCCAACTAGCCGATACCTGAATAGAGGAAAGTGTACTCGCAGCAAGAGCTCCATGCCTTTAGAGGATTAATCTAGTGCCCTTTCTGGATTCTCTTTGTGCTTCATTCAAGGATTCACTTAGAGCCCAGAAGGATTCACTAGGTTCCCCAAGAATTTCATGTATTCATCTGGTGCCCTTATGGATTCTCTTTGTGCTCCATTCAAGGATTCACTTAGAGCCCAGAAGGACTCACCAGGCTCCCTAAGCATATCCATGTATTCACCCAGTGCCCTTATGGATTCTCTATGTGCCCGTATAGGTTCACTTAGAGCCCAAAAGGATTCACTTGGTGCTTCATGCATCCACGCGTATTTGTTTGGTATCTTGATGGATTCTCTTTGTACCCTTTTATGGATTCATTTGGTGCCCAATTAGTTTCGGTTTTTGCCCTTAGCAGAGGTTTATATAAACAACCAATTGGATTCACCTTATGCCCTTACAAGGATTTGCATAGAGCCCAGAAAGATTCACCTAGAAAAGCCCTGTCAGCTACATACACTCGATAGCCAGAAAAGACTTGCAAGCATGAAAGATTCATCTCGAAAAGCCCTATGAATCGTAGGCACACATCCAAAAGTCCCATAAGCATGTGGGCACCTAGTTAAGGGTTTTGGGAACCTAAGCATGGGTAACCTAACCTAGAGTTCGCTTGTACTTGAAAAGCCTTCAAAGGGATTCACCTTGTGCCCTTACGGATTCACTTGGTGCCCCTAGCATTTGAAGGGATTCACCTAGTGCCCTTACGGATTCACTTGGTGCCCCTAGAATTTGAAATGATTCATCATGTGCCCTATAGATTCTCTCTGTGCCCTCTTCATGATTCACTTACAGCCTATAAGGATTCACTTGAATTCACTTAGTGCCCAACCGGATTCTCTTCGTGCTCTTGCCATGATTCACCTAGAGCCCGGATGGATTCACTTTGTGCTCCCTAAAGCCAAAAGGATTCATTTGATGCCCAGTCGAATTCTTCAAGTGCCCTTCTCAGGATTCACTTAAAGCTCAACTGGTTTCGTCTTATGCCCTACTAAGGATTTACTTAGCGCCCAATTGAATTCTCTAAGTGCCCTTCCCAGGATTCACCTAGAGCTCAATTGGATTCGCCTTGTGCCCTCATCAAAGTGATACATAGATGAATACTCTCATTTTTTAAAGCTTGTATATGATCGAAACAGGTATCGTACTACTAACAGGTTCTTGATAAAATAGCTTGCAGCATCCTTGATGATCATTAGAAGCTTCCAGTCAATAGGCGAAACAAGCAGTTTTCAGTCAACCGCTTCAACAAGCTATAGGAGGTTCACGCGTCATGACGGCTTGGGGGGTAGCTCAATTCCCCTATGTCTTACTTTTGTGAGCTTACACACAGAAGAGCTTCCATCTTCCAGGTTCAGTAACGGAACCTCAATATAAACAAGCACGATGAAGCATAGATAAGTTATAACTTTATGCCTTTATATCCTTAACTATCATGCACATTTCCTGTTAATGAGAGCTTATATTTCTATCATGATTAGATACATATAGCGTTTAACGTGCATACTGCATGATCTTTAGAAATGAAATTTATGTGAACTTATGCTTAGGATGTTGTCATGCCCTATAGGTTTACAGTTTACGCAACATATATGCTTAGTTTATGATCTCGAACTTTTTAGTTGAATCAGTCAAGTAGATAATTGGTATGCCACTTGAGAAGGTAGCAACATATATAATGTAGATAATCATTCATACTTGCATACATGCTTCACTTATATGTGAGCTCTTCAACTCGTATTACTAATCTATTTTTCTAGTTTTCTTAGTGTTGTGCCCAAAATCACCATGGGCTAGATTTAGACCTATTAAGTCATAGGTTCCAATCAACGAGTATTGTTTGAGCCAGGAGACAGATCCAATACCATATATGAAGACCAAACGTGGAAAAATGAGCACTAGCTGAGAAGATAATCAAAAGATTATGAGTATCAAGACGTTCCTGATGAACCAGTAGCTGAGCAGATTATGAATGAATTAGGTTCTTCCCCGCAGAAGAGCCCGAGTCAGCCTAGCAGAAGCAATGAGAACAACAAGAAGTACATGGGAACCATAGAAAGGCTCCACAGACTAACAAATTTGTTATTTGTGCAGGTACAGTTTCCTGTAGAGAGGTTCCTGAGAACCAAGTTCCCAGACGTAGGTTCCTGAGCACCAGGTTCCTGAGCATAGACAACAGAGAGATCAAGAAGCCAGCTAAAGAGAAACAGACTCATTATTGGAGAGTACGCCTAGGACGCAGCTGATCCTAGAGTACCTCTGATAGACAAACATTAGATAGTCAAATGAAAAGAAGCTTATCAGATGAAGCAACCTTTTGAGCAATCAATTTATGATTTTTAAGGTTAACTTCGTGCCCTTTTAAGGATTCATCTAGTGCCCTATTGGATACGTTTTGTGCCCTCAGCATAGGTTCATATAACGCCCAACTAGGTTCACTTTATGCCCTTATTTGGATTCACTTGGTTCCCTTAGCATTCTTAAGGCTCACTTAGTGCCCAATTAGATTCGCTTTGTGCCCTTATCAAAGGATTCACTCAGCGCCTAAATTGGATTCACTTTGTACCCTTGTCACGATTCAAGCAAGAAGATAAAGACCCGCATGGTTCACTCAGAAAAACATGGGAGCACTGAAGGGATTGGACCTTAAAATATCAGGCTATTTAGGTTCCTCTCGCACCCTATGACTTCAAGGAACCGGGGGGTAGTTGTTGTGCCCAAAATCTCCATGGACTAGATTTAGGCCCATTAGGCTTAAGGGTCCAATCCATATGAGTAATATGGGTTATGATTGAGGTCCCTTAAGATAAATGGGGCCAAATAGCATGTGAAATGGATCTAGACAGGTTCAGGTTCCCAAAGAGACAGGTTCCCGAAAGACAGCTTCCTGTAGACAGCTTCCCGAGAAACAGGTTCCTGCAGACAGGTTCCTGAGAGACAGCTTCCTGTACGAGAACAGATTTATTCCAGCAGAATTCTAGTACAATAAAGCCTCCTATTCTTTAGGAGCAAGTCATGAACATCAACTCCTTATTGGAATGTATTCCTTGGGCGCAGATGATCCTTGAATACATCTAATAGGACGAGAACTTGTAAACATACTCCTAGTCGGACTAGAACTCGAGTTCTATTCGACTTAGGTCGCCTATTCGTGGCTGAAATCTGGAGAAAAGGAGTTCCCCACGAATTAGGAACCTAGTTTATTGCCGCCTAACCAGACTTTTAGTCTAAAAAGAACTACGTGAACTTGATCCTTATATATACAAGGGTACGTAGGCACCTTGAGAACACGGCTACAAGCCTCGCAATACACCTACGAGATTCTTGAGAACACACGACACAAGCCTCAAGGGAACTCGCGAGATTCTTGTAAACGCTCTCGAGCTCAGTTCAACCCCTACAAAAAACCTCCGTTCTCCATAGATTAGTTGATCGTTAGCCTTTACAACTCACCATAAACCTCTCAAAAGTTGTTATGAAATCCACTCATCAACATTGGCGCTAGAAGGAGGGGAGAGTTATCATCTTAAGAGTGGAAAGATGGCAGGCAGTTCTGATAGCGAAGCAACACAATCTTTAGAGAAAGATCAAATCCCGAAAGCGAAGAAGATTACTCCTGCTAACGTCCTAGAGCATCTAAAGTCGATTGAAAAAAGGCTTACAACCCTCAAACAAATAACACCGAAGAAGAAGAAGTTGAAGTTAGCAGCTGGTAAGAAGGGTAAAAAAGCTAAGTAAATCCTTAGTAGGGCATAAGACGAAACCAGTTGAGCTTTAAGTGAATCCTGAGAAGGGCACTTGAAGAATTCGACTGGGCATCAAATGAATCCTTTTGGCTTTAGGGAGCACAAAGTGAATCCATCCGGGCTCTAGGTGAATCTTGGCAAGAGCACGAAGAGAATGCGGTTGGGCACTAAGTGAATTCCTTTGTGGCATCAAGTGAATCCTTATAGGCTCTAAGTGAATCCTGAAGAGGGCACATAGAGAATCTATAGGGCACATGATGAATCATTTCAAATTCTAGGGGCACCAAGTGAATCCGTAAGGGCACTAGGTGAATCCCTTCAAATGCTAGGGGCACCAAGTGAATCCGTAAGGGCACAAGGTGAATCCCTTTGAAGGCTTTTCAAGTACAAACGAACTCTAGGTTAGGTTACCCATGCTTAGGTTCCCAAAACCCTTAACTAGGTGCCCACATGCTTATGGGACTTTTGAATGTGTGCCTACGATTCATATGGCTTTTCGAGATGAATCTTTCATGCTTGCAAGTCTTTTCTGGCTATTGAGTGCATGTAGCTGACAGGGCTTTTCTAGGTGAATCTTTCTGGGCTCTATGCAAATCCTTGTAAGGGCATAAGGTGAATCCAACTGGTTGTTTATATGAACCTCTGCAAAGGGCAAAAACCGAAACTAATTGGGCACCAAATGAATCCATAAAAGGGTACAAAGAGAATCCATCAAGATACCAAACAAATACGCGTGGATGCATGAAGCACCAAGTGAATCCTTTTGGGCTCTAAGTGAACCTATACGGGCACATAGAGAATCCATAAGGGCATTGGGTGAATACATGGATATGCTTAGGGAGCCTGGTGAGTCCTTCTGGGCTCCAAGTGAATCCTTGAATGGAGCACAAAGAGAATCCATAAGGGCACCAGATGAATACATGAAATTCTTGGGGAACCTAGTGAATCCTTCTGGGCTCTAAGTGAATCCTTGAATGAAGCACAAAGAGAATCCAGAAAGGGCACTAGATTAATCCTCTAAAGGCATGGAGCTCTTGCTGCGAGTACACTTTCCTCTATTCAGGTATCGGCTAGTTGGGAACTTTAAGTAGGAAGCTGCTAATCAGAAACTGTCAACAATTGGCTTCTAACAAATGCCAATGAACTTGGAAGCTATTACATACAAGCTTCAGGTATATATGAATGAACCTGCAAGATGTCAGTTACAGGAAAATAACAAGGAATCTACTAGACACATATAAATGCAACTAGACCTGGAAGCTGTTACCTACGAGCTTCAGGTGAGTAACACAAAACCTGTTAACTAAAGGTAAATACATGGAACCTGTAAGCTACAGGTAAATATCAAGGAACCTACGAGATGCAGGTAAATATAAGGAACCTGTAATATGTTAGGTACATGTGCATTCTAACATCTAGAAATATAATCAATACATAATCATAACTTTATCGCATATACGACCACAATATCATAGATGTTTAAGCATGCTTTAGGTATAGTAAGAGTTTGCTGAGCGTACCTGGGAGGTTTTCTACGAATATCTTAGCATAAAAGGAGATGAATCACCTGGATCTTTCTGTAGACTGATCAGATGTGAAGTGGAAGCCTCCGTTAAGATTTGAAAACTCATTGACGTGTTCCTGATGCAAGCATGCTGCTCTTCAAGATACTAGACCAAATCAATCCTCAAGGTTCTTGAACCAAATATGAGCTATGAGGTTTCTAAACTGCATCCTAGCCGTGAGGTTCCTGAATCAAATCACGAGCTTCCTGGACCTGATGGTGAGGTTCATGATCTGAATTCTCAAAATTTTGAAATCCTCAATTTTCAAAGTACCACGTCCAACAGTAATCATAATACCCCCCAGTTCTTCAGGGAGGCTTGTCTTTGATGAAGAACTAACTCCGGTAAGCTTCACAATTCTTCGATAATCTCTAATAAGTTGTTGAATATTCATCCATGAAGTTGAGTACTGCGTGTTTGCTTCAAGATGCTCATATCATATTCTTGTAGCTACTCTTCATCAAAATCTTCAACTATGTCGAATTTTCCTTAACACTCGAATATATACTATAATTACATCATTCCTACTTGCAGCTTTAACATATCTTCTCTTTTCTTCTTTAACTTCTCACGAAACATGTTGAGAATGAACCTCTATACAAATATCCCAATACAGCACCTCTAAGCTTACGCGAGCTAACTCATTGTAAGAAACAAGAGATACTTAAAGAGATTAATTGCGAGGTATTTCTCGCAGGTCACTGAATTGAATGAGGTACATTCCTTGTTTTACAAGCTAAATATAAGCTCATGTATTACGTAATACAAGGAAAAGAACTACTCATAATTTCGTTGAAAACTACTCGAAAGAAATAGGTTTGCTTACTAGGGAGGTATACATGCACTACCCCCCAGTTCTAAGAAGGAAATACATATATAAATAAAGGTCTCTCAACTCTACTTTAAGGAAGCTCTCAAACTTTCAACTATTGGTCACCTTGAGCTATCCATTCCGCAAGCTTCCCGGCTTTAATCAATTCCTCAATTTGGTCTTTCAGTGCTCTACATTCAGAAGTATCATGGCAATTATCCTCATGGAAGTCACAATATTTCTTCAGATCTTTCCTTGCTCCTATAGGTAAAGGTGTAGGCTTCACAAATATTCCTTCTTTCCCATAAACTGTGAAGATGTGGTCTACTGGAGCGACCAAAGAGGTATAATTGTTGCACTTTATCTTCGATTTTACTTTACTTCTTTTGGAGGAAGCTCGATCCCTAATAACATATGCTTGCGGGCTTGGAGACCTCTCTCGCTTGCTTCCTTTATGACTAGCTTCATCTCCAAGATCTTCTGTTTCTCTCAACTTCAACAAGGATTCTTCCACACATTTATATAGTTCAGCTTATTTGTAGAACTCAGCTAGTGTACCAGGTTCACGTACTTGTAGCTCCTTCCAAAAGTCTGAACTAGCTCTAACTCCAGCAATCAGGAAGCTCATAATGACCTCGTCAGGAGCTTTCTTAACTCTGGGAACCTCTTCATTAAAACGTTTGTGGTACTCTGTCAAGGTCTCATCTGCTCTCTGCTTGATGTTGGCCAATGTATTGGTTGGGGGTGCAAACGTGATGGAAGCTCTAAACTGAGTAACGAAGAGTTTCCCCATATTCTCCCAGGAATTTATAGAATCTGATGGTAACCTCTTAAACCACTGATGAGCTCCACCATAAAGGGTTGCAGCCAATAATCTACACCTTGTTGGCTCCTTAACTTGATAAACATCCATCTCGGTATTGAAATGACCCAGATACTCCACAGGATCCGTAGTGCCATCAAATTTAAACTCGTTTGACATACGATAGGATTTAGGTAACGGGGATTTTCTAACCTTATTGGTGAATGGAGATGAGGTCATCGCACCTGTTATTGACTCTTTTTCTTCCTTGAGTTTCACTAGAATCTTCTTGATGTCTTCAGCATTCAAATCACCAGCTCCACCGTCCTTTGCTTCCTTATCTTTATCATCAGCTTCCTGTGAATCTGCTGTACACGAATCGTTCGCGATCTCGACTGAACTTGAATCATCTTTAATTATCTCGATGGAAGGTTCCTTAACAGGAGGTTGTTTATCCTTCGGTTCACCATCTTCTTCACCTTCAGTATCTTTCTTTGGGTCTTCGATCTCCTCCTCGGCCTTTTCTTCACGTTCTTCTTCATCGACGCCTAACTGCTTGGGATTAATCTTAGCTTTTTTACCCTTCTTACCAGCTGCTAACTTCGACTTCTTCTTCTTCTTCTTCTTCGGTGTTATTTGTTCGAGGGTTGTAAGCCTTTCTTCAATCGACTTTAGATGCTCTAGGACGTCAGCAGGAGTAATCTTCTTCGCTTTCGGGGTTTGATCTTTCTCTATAGATTGTGTTGCTTCGCTATCAGAACTGCCTACCATCTTTCCACTCTTAAGATGATAACTCTCCCCTCCTTCTAGCGCCAATGTTGATGAGTGGATTTCGTAACAACTTTTGAGAGGTTTATGGTGAGTTGTAAAGGCTAACGATCAACTAATCTATGGAGAATGGAGGTTTTTTGTAGGGGTTGAACTGAGCTCGAGAGCATTTACAAGAATCTCGCGAGTTCCCTTGAGGCTTGTGTCGTGTGTTCTCAAGAATCTCGTAGGTGTATTGCGAGGCTTGTAGCCGTGTTCTCAAGGTGCCTATGTACCCTTGTATATATAAGGATCAAGTTCACGTAGTTCTTTTTAGACTAAAAGTCTGGTTAGGCGGCAATAAACTAGGTTCCTAATTCGTGGGGAACTCTTTTTCTCCAGATTTCAGCCACGAATAGGCGACCTAAGTCGAATAGAACTCGAGTTCTAGTCCGACTAGGAGTATGTTTACAAGTTCTCGTCCTATTAGATGTATTCAAGGATCATCTGCGCCCAAGGAATACATTCCAATAAGGAGTTGATGTTCATGACTTGCTCCTAAAGAATAGGAGGCTTTATTGTACTAGAATTCTGCTGGAATAAATCTGTTCTCGTATAGGAAGCTGTCTCTCAGGAACCTGTCTGCAGGAACCTGTTTCTCGGGAAGCTGTCTACAGGAAGCTGTCTTTCGGGAACCTGTCTCTTTGGGAACCTGAACCTGTCTAGATCCATTTCACATGCTATTTGGCCCCATTTATCTTAAGGGACCTCAATCATAACCCATATTACTCATATGGATTGGACCCTTAAGCTTAATGGGCCTAAATCTAGTCCATGGAGATTTTGGGCACAACAACTACCCCCCGGTTCCTTGAAGTCATAGGGTGCGAGAGGAACCTAAATAGCCTGATTTTTTAAGGTCCAATCCCTTCAGTGCTCCCATGTTTCTTCTGAGTGAACCATGCGGGTCTTTATCTTCTTGCTTGAATCGTGACAAGGGCACAAAGTGAATCCAATTTAGGCACTGAGTGAATCCTTTGATAAGGGCACAAAGCGAATCTAATTGGGCACTAAGTGAGCCTTAAGAATGCTAAGGGAACCAAGTGAATCCAAATAAGGGCATAAAGTGAACCTAGTTGGGCGTTATATGAACCTATGCTGAGGGCACAAAACGAATCCAATAGGGCACTAGATGAATCCTTAAAAGGGCATGAAGTTAACCTTAAAAATCATAACTTGATTGCTCAAAAGGTTGCTTCATCTGATAAGCTTCTTTTCATTTGACTATCTAATGTTTGTCTATCAGAGGTACTCTAGGATCAGTTGCGTCCTAGGCGTACTCTCCAATAATGAGTCTGTTTCTCTTTAGCTGGCTTCTTGATCTCTCTATTGTCTATGCTCAGGAACCTGGTGCTCAGGAACCTACGTCTAGGAACCTGGTTCTCAGGAACCTCTCTACAGGAAACTGTACCTGCACAAATAACAAATTTGTTAGTCTGGGGAGCCTTTCTATGGTTCCCATGTACTTCTTGTTGTTCTCATTGCTTCTGCTAGGCTGACTCGGGCTCTTCTGCGGGGAAGAACCTAATTCATTCATAATCTGCTCAGCTACTGGTTCATCAGGAACGTCTTGATACTCATAATCTTTTGATTATCTTCTCAGCTAGTGCTCATTTTTCTACATTTGGTCTTCATATATGGTACTGGATCTGTCTCCTGGCTCAAACAATACTCGTTGATTGGAACCTATGACTTAATAGGTCTAAATCTAGCCCATGGTGATTTTGGGCACAACACTAAGAAAACTAGAAAAATAGATTAGTAATACGAGTTGAAGAGCTCACATATAAGTGAAGCATGTATGCAAGTATGAATGATTATCTACATTATATATGATGCTACCTTCTCAAGTGGTATACCAATTATCTACTTGACTGATTCAACTAAAAAGTTCGAGATCATAAACTAAGCATATATGTTGCGTAAACTGTAAACCTATAGGGCATGACAACATCCTAAGCATAAGTTCACATAAATTTCATTTCTAAAGATCATGCAGTATGCACGTTAAACGCTATATGTATCTAATCATGATAGAAATATAAGCTCTCATTAACAGGAAATGTGCATGATAGTTAAGGATATAAAGGCATAAAGTTATAACTTATCTATGCTTCATCGTGCTTGTTTGTATTGAGGTTCCGTTACTGAACCTGGAAGATGGAAGCTCTTCTATGTGTAAGCTCACAAAAGTAAGACATAGGGGAATTGAGCTACCCCCCGAGCCGTCATGACGCGTGAACCTCCTATAGCTTGTTGAAGCGGTTGACTGAAAACTGCTTGTTTTGCCTATTGACTGGAAGCTTCTGATGATCATCAAGGATGCTGCAAGCTATTTTATCAAGAACCTGTTAGTAGTACGATACCTGTTTCGATCATATACAAGCTTTAAAAAATGAGAGTATTCATCTATGTATCACTTTGATGAGGGCACAAGGGGAATCCAATTGAGCTCTAGGTGAATCCTGGGAAGGGCACTTAGAGAATTCAATTGGGCGCTAAGTAAATCCTTAGTAGGGCATAAGACGAAACCAGTTGAGCTTTAAGTGAATCCTGAGAAGGGCACTTGAAGAATTCGACTGGGCATCAAATGAATCCTTTTGGCTTTAGGGAGCACAAAGTGAATCCATCCGGGCTCTAGGTGAATCATGGCAAGAGCACGAAGAGAATCCGGTTGGGCACTAAGTGAATTCCTTTGTGGCATCAAGTGAATCCTTATAGGCTCTAAATGAATCCTGAAGAGGGCACAGAGAGAATCTATAGGGCACATGATGAATCATTTCAAATTCTAGGGGCACCAAGTGAATCCGTAAGGGCACTAGGTGAATCCCTTCAAATGCTAGGGGCACCAAGTGAATCCATAAGGGCACAAGGTGAATCCCTTTGAAGGCTTTTCAAGTACAAGCGAACTCTAGGTTAAGTTACCCATGCTTAGGTTCCCAAAACCCTTAACTAGGTGCCCACATGCTTATAGGACTTTTGAATGTGTGCCTACGATTCATAGGGGTTTTCGAGATGAATCTTTCATGCTTGCAAGTCTTTTCTGGCTATCGAGTGCATGTAGCTGACAGGGCTTTTCTAGGTGAATCTTTCTGGGCTCTATGCAAATCCTTGTAAGGGCATAAGGTGAATCCAACTGGTTGTTTATATGAACCTCTGCAAAGGGCAAAAACCGAAACTAATTGGACACCAAATGAATCCATAAAAGGGTACAAAGAGAATCCATCAAGATACCAAACAAATACGCGTGGATGCATGAAGCACCAAGTGAATCCTTTTGGGCTCTAAGTGAACCTATACGGGCACATAGAGAATCCATAAGGGCACTGGGTGAATACATGGATATGCTTAGGGAGCCTGGTGAGTCCTTCTGGGCTCTAAGTGAATCCTTGAATGGAGCACAAAGAGAATCCATAAGGGCACCAGATGAATACATGAAATTCTTGGGGAACCTAGTAGGCGAAAGAATATTCAACCCTTAAGCCTAATGGGCCTAAATCATAACCCATGTTTCATTTGTAAGAATCCAAGCCAGAGTCATGTTTCATTTCCTTAGGTATAGAGGAAGATGAATACATGTTTCTCTAACAAATTTGTTAGTCTGGGGAGCCTTTCTATGGGGACCCTATAATCTACGTGAACCGTTATGTTTTCAACCTTTATGTTTTCAAATCTTATATAGATATAGGGTCTCTGCAGACATTGGCGCTAGAAGGAGGGGAGAGTTATCATCTTAAGAGTGGAAAGATGGCAGGCAATTCTGATAGCGAAGCAACACAATCTGTAGAGAAAGATCAAACCCCGAAAGCGAAGAAGATTACTCCTGCTGACATCCTAGAGCATCTAAAGTCGATTGAAGAAAGGGTTACAACCCTCGAACAAATAACACCGAAGAAGAAGAAGAAGTCGAAGTTAGCAGCTGGTAAGAAGGGTAAAAAAGCTAAGATTAATCCCAAGCAGTTAGGCGTCGATGAAGAAGAACGTGAAGAAAAGGCCGAGGAGGAGATCGAAGACCCAAAGAAAGATACTGAAGGTGAAGAAGACGGTGAACCGAAGGATAAACAACCTCCTGTTAAGGAACCTTCCATCGAGATAATTAAAGATGATTCAAGTTCAGTCGAGATCGCGAACGATTCGTGTACAGCATATTCACAGGAAGCCGATGATAAAGATAAGGAAGCAAAGGACGGTGGAGCTGGTGATTTGAATGCTGAAGACATCAAGAAGATTCTAGTGAAACTCAAGGAAGAAAAGCAGTCAATAACAGGTGCGATGACCTCATCTCCATTCACCAATAAAGTTAGAAAATCCCCGTTACCTAAATCCTATCGTATGTCAAACGAGTTTAAATTTGATGGCACTACGGATCCTGTGGAGTATCTGGGTTGTTTCAATACTGAGATGGATGTTTATCAAGTTAAGGAGCCAACAAGGTGTAGATTATTGGCTGCAACCCTTTATGGTGGAGCTCATCAGTGGTTTAAGAGGTTACCATCAGATTCTATAAATTCCTGGGAGAATATGGGGAAACTCTTCGTTACTCAGTTTAGAGCTTCCATCACGTTTGCACCCCCCAACCAATACCTTGGCCAACATCAAGCAGAGAGCAGATGAGACCTTGACAGAGTACCTCAAACGTTTTAATGCAGAGGTTCCCAGAGTTAAGAAAGCTCCTGACGAGGTCATTATGAGCTTCCTGATTGCTGGAGTTAGAGCTAGTTCAGACTTTTTGAAGGAGCTACAAGTACGTGAACCTGGTACACTACCTGAGTTCTACAAACAAGCTGAACTATATAAATGTGTGGAAGAATCCTTGTTGAAGTTGAGAGAAACAGAAGATCTTGGAGATGAAGCTAGTCATAAAGGAAGCAAGCGAGAGAGGTCTCCAAGCCCGCAAGCATATGTTATTGGGGATCGAGCTTCCTCCAAAAGAAGTAAAGTAAAATCGAAGATAAAGTGCAACAATTATACCTCTTTGGTCGCTCCAGTAGACCACATCTTCACAGTTTATGGGAAAGAAGGAAAATTTGTGAAGCCTACACCTTTACCTATAGGAGCAAGGAAAGATCTGAAGAAATATTGTGACTTCCATGAGGATAATTGCCATGATACTTCTGAATGTAGAGCACTGAAAGACCAAATTGAGGAATTAATTAAAGCCGGGAAGCTTGCGGAATGGATAGCTCAAATTGACCAGTAGTTTAAAGTTTGAGAGCTTCCTTAAAGTAGAGTTGAGAGACCTTTATTTATATATGTATTTCCTTCTTAGAACTGGGGGGTAGTGCATGTATACCTCCCTAGTAAGCAAACCTATTTCTTTCGAGTAGTTTTAACGAAATTATGAGTAGTTCTTTTCCTTGTATTACGTAATACATGAGCTTATATTTAGCTTGTAAAACAAGGAACGTACCTCATTCAATTCAGTGACCTGCGAGAAATACCTCGCAATTAATCTCTTTAAGTATCTCTTGTTTCTTACAATGAGTTAGCTCGCGTAAGCTTAGAGGTGCTGTATTGGGATATTTGTATAGAGGTTCATTCTCAACATGTTTCGTGAGAAGTTAAAGAAGAAAAAAGAAGATATGTTAAAGCTACAAGCAGGAATGATGTAATTATAGTATCTATTCGAGTGTTAAGGAAAATTCGACATAGTTGAAGATTTTGATGAAGAGTAGCTACAAGAATATGATATGAGCATCTTGAAGCAAACACGCAGTACTCAACTTCATGGATGAATATTCAACAACTTATTAGAGATTATCGAAGAATTGTGAAGCTTACCGGAGTTAGTTCTTCATCAAAGACAAGCCTCCCTGAAGAACTGGGGGGTAGTATGATTACTATTAGACGTGGTACTTTGAAAATTGAGGATTTCAAAATTTTGAGAATTCAGATCATGAACCTCACCATCAGGTCCAGGAAGCTCGTGATTTGATTCAGGAACCTCACGGCTAGGATGCAGTTTAGAAACCTCATAGCTCATATTTGGTTCAAGAACCTTGAGGATTGATTTGGTCTAGTATCTTGAAGAGCAGCATGCTTGCATCAGGAACACGTCAATGAGTTTTCAAATCTTAACGGAGGCTTCCACTTCACATCTGATCAGTCTACAGAAAGATCCAGGTGATTCATCTCCTTTTATGCTAAGATATTCGTAGAAAACCTCCCAGGTACGCTCAGCAAACTCTTACTATACCTAAAGCATGCTTAAACATCTATGATATTGTGGTCGTATATGCGATAAAGTTATGATTATGTATTGATTATATTTCTAGATGTTAGAATGCACATGTACCTAACATATTACAGGTTCCTTATATTTACCTGCATCTCGTAGGTTCCTTGATATTTACCTGTAGCTTACAGGTTCCATGTATTTACCTTTAGTTAACAGGTTTTGTGTTACTCACCTGAAGCTCGTAGGTAACAGCTTCCAGGTCTAGTTGCATTTATATGTGTCTAGTAGATTCCTTGTTATTTTCTTGTAACTGACATCTTGCAGGTTCATTCATATATACCTGAAGCTTGTATGTAATAGCTTCCAAGTTCATTGACATTTGTTAGAAGCCAATTGTTGACAGTTTCTGATTAGCAGCTTCCTACTTGAAGTTCCCAACTAGCCGATACCTGAATAGAGGAAAGTGTACTCGCAGCAAGAGCTCCATGCCTTTAGAGGATTAATCTAGTGCCCTTTCTGGATTCTCTTTGTGCTTCATTCAAGGATTCACTTAGAGCCCAGAAGGATTCACTAGGTTCCCCAAGAATTTCATGTATTCATCTGGTGCCCTTATGGATTCTCTTTGTGCTCCATTCGAGGATTCACTTAGAGCCCAGAAGGACTCACCAGGCTCCCTAAGCATATCCATGTATTCACCCAGTGCCCTTATGGATTCTCTATGTGCCCGTATAGGTTCACTTAGATCCCAAAAGGATTCACTTGGTGCTTCATGCATCCACGCGTATTTGTTTGGTATCTTGATGGATTCTCTTTGTACCCTTTTATGGATTCATTTGGTGCCCAATTAGTTTCGGTTTTTGCCCTTAGCGGAGGTTCATATAAACAACCAGTTGGATTCACCTTATGCCCTTACAAGGATTTGCATAGAGCCCAGAAAGATTCACCTAGAAAAGCCCTGTCAGCTACGTGCACTCGATAGCCAGAAAAGACTTGCAAGCATGAAAGATTCATCTCGAAAAGCCCTATGAATCATAGGCACACATTCAAAAGTCCCATAAGCATGTCGGCACCTAGTTAAGGGTTTTGGGAACCTAAGCATGGGTAACCTAACCTAGAGTTTGATTGTACTTGAAAAGCCTTCAAAGGGATTCACCTTGTGCCTTTATTGATTCACTTGGTGCCCCTAGCATTTGAAGGGATTCACCTGGTGCCCTTACGGATTCACTTGGTGCCCCTAGAATTTGAAATGATTCATCATGTGCTCTATAGATTCTCTATGTGCCCTCTTCAGGATTTACTTAGAGCCTATAAGGATACACTTGATGCCACAAAGGAATTCACTTAGTGCCCAACCGGATTCTCTTCGTGCTCTTGCCATGATTCACCTAGAGCCCGGATGGATTCACTTTGTGCTCCCTAAAGCCAAAAGGATTCATTTGATGCCCAGTCGAATTCTTCAAGTGCCCTTCTCAGGATTCACTTAAAGCTCAACTGGTTTCGTCTTATGCCCTACTAAGGATTTACTTAGCGCCCAATTGAATTCTCTAAGTGCCCTTCCCAGGATTCACCTAGAGCTCAATTGGATTCGCCTTGTGCCCTCATCAAAGTGATACATAGATGAATACTCTAATTTTTTAAAGCTTGTATATGATCGAAACAGGTATCGTACTACTAACAGGTTCTTGATAAAATAGCTTGCAGCATCCTTGATGATCATCAGAAGCTTCCAGTCAATAGGCGAAACAAGCAGTTTTCAGTCAACCGCTTCAACAAGCTATAGGAGGTTCACGTGTCATGACGGCTCGGGGGGTAGCTCAATTCCCCTATGTCTTACTTTTGTGAGCTTACACATAGAAGAGCTTCCATCTTCCAGGTTCAGTAACGGAACCTCAATACAAACAAGCACGATGAAGCATAGATAAGGTACAGTTTCCTGTAGAGAGGTTCCTGAGAACCAGGTTTCCAGACGTAGGTTCCTGAGCACCAGGTTCCTGAGCATAGACAACAGAGAGATCAAGAAGCCAGCTAAAGAGAAACAGACTCATTATTGGAGAGTACGCCTAGGACGCGGCTGATCCTAGAGTACCTCTGATAGACAAACATTAGATAGTCAAATGAAAAGAAGCTTATCAGATGAAGCAACCTTTTGAGCAATCAAGTTATGATTTTTAAGGTTAACTTCGTGCCCTTTTAAGGATTCATCTAGTGGCCTATTGGATTCGTTTTGTGCCCTCAGCATAGGTTCATATAACGCCCAACTAGGTTCACTTTATGCCCTTATTTGGATTCACTTGGTTTCCTTAGCATTCTTAAGGCTCACTTAGTGCCCAATTAGATTCGCTTTGTGCCCTTGTCAAAGGATTCACTCAGCGCCTAAATTGGATTCACTTTGTGCCCTTGTCACGATTCAAGCAAGAAGATAAAGACCCGCATGGTTCACTCAGAAGAAACATGGGAGCACTGAAGGGATTGGACCTTAAAATATCAGGCTATTTAGGTTCCTCTCGCACCCTATGACTTCGAGGAACCGGGGGGTAGTTGTTGTGCCCAAAATCTCCATGGACTAGATTTAGGCCCATTAGGCTTAAGGGTCCAATCCATATGAGTAATATGGGTTATGATTGAGGTCCCTTAAGATAAAGGGGGCCAAATAGCATGTGAAATGGATCTAGACAGGTTCAGGTTCCCAAAGAGACAGGTTCCCAAAAGACAGCTTCCTGCAGACAACTTCCCGAGAAACAGGTTCCTGCAGACAGGTTCCTGAGAGACAGCTTCCTGTACGAGAACAGATTTATTCCAGCAGAATTCTAGTACGATAAAGCCTCCTATTCTTTAGGAACAAGTCATGAACATCAACTCCTTATTGGAATGTATTCCTTGGGCGCAGATGATCCTTGAATACATCTAATAGGACGAGAACTTGTAAACATACTCCTAGTCAGACTAGAACTCGAGTTCTGTTCAACTTAGGTCGCCTATTCGTGGCTGAAATCTGGAGAAAAGGAGTTCCCCACGAATTAGGAACCTAGTTTATTGCCGCCTAACCAGACTTCTAGTCTAAAAAGAACTACGTGAACTTGATCCTTATATATACAAGGGTACATAGACACCTTGAGAACACGGCTACAAGCCTCGCAATACACCTACGAGATTCTTGAGAACACACGACACAAGCCTCAAGGGAACTCGCGAGATTCTTGTAAACGCTCTCGAGCTCAGTTCAACCCCTACAAAAAACCTCCATTCTCCATAGATTAGTTGATCGTTAGCCTTTACAACTCACCATAAACCTCTCAAAAGTTGTTACGAAATCCACTCATCAACAATCTTCTATCTCTTTTGTGGATTTATGTTTAGTTTGGTATTCGTATACTGAGAAGTAGCGTATACTTGTTTCGTGTTGTCTGATCAGATATCAAAACCATCACATGCATTGATTAAAGGCATCAACTCTAAGTGAAGTATTTAATGAAGTTAGGATACCATGTTTTTATTCTCATAAGTAATTTGATTCCAATTATCATTAGTTAAGTAATTCTTAGTTTTGTTAATTTGATTTTTAGATAATTTAAATAATCAAAACCTCAAATTTGTTAATTGTCTTAGCAATGCGTAATAACCATACATTGTTGCATAAGTACATCTACTGAATTGGAACCTAAACCAGATCTCTATGGAACGAACTTGATTTATACCTATATTACTTGTGACCACGTACACTTGCGTGATTTTGTGCTAACAAGTTTTTGGCGCCGCTGCCGGGGATCATCGGTGTTTTATTTTTAGTTTATGTGCTTGTCATCAGTGGTCGTTAGAGTTCACTGACTTGGATTGTTTCTTACTTAGTTTGTTGTTTCTTGGTTTTTCAGGTACTTGAGCGTGTATGCGAACACGTTTGCAGGCTCGTAAGGAAAAACTGGAGGAAGTAGAAAAAATCACCGATAAAAACGAAGAAGATCTTGAACCAAAAGTAGAGCTAGTAGCAGATAAAAAGGAAGATGAACTTGAAACAACAATAGAGATGGCTGATCGAGTAGCAGAAGCAGCGAAGGCTTTGAAGGACTATTCTCAGCCAAAGATTAATGACATCCAATCTAGTATTGTCAGGCCAGCTATTGCAGCTAACAACTTTGAGATCAAGTCTGGCACAATTCATATGGTGCAGAATTCGGTTCAGTTTGGGGGTGCTCCTACGGAGGATCCTAGCATGCACATCCGGGACTTCATCGAGATCTATGACACCTTCAAGTTCAATGGTGTGTCTGAAGATGCTGTGAAATTGTGGCTTTTCCCATTCTCTCTTAGGGATAAGGCTAAGGGCTGGTTACACTTTCTACCAGCCGGTTCTATTACTACTTGGGAGGATCTTGCTCAGAAGTTTCTTACTAAATTCTTTCCAATGGCTAAAACAGCAGCAATAAGGAACGCTTTAACTCAATTTGCACAGCAATCTGGAGAATCTTTGTGTGAGGCTTGGGAACGCTACAAGGAGATGCTTCGAAAGTGTCCTCAACATGGTATGCCTGACTGGATGGTGATTAATGGTTTCTATAATGTGTTGGGAGTACAATCTAGACCTTTGCTAGATGCAACATCAGGTGGAGCTCTATGTGCTAAGAGCTGTGAGGAAGCTTATGACCTTATTGAAACGATGGCCGCTAATGAATATCAGAATCCAACCCAGAGACTAACTCAAGGCAAAGTAGCAGGTATTCTGGAAGTTGATGCAGCTTCAGCTATTGTAGCTTAGTTGAAGGCTTTGACTATAAAGGGGAATTCTCTTACCAACTATGGAGTTCAGCAGGTGGCTAGTGTTTGTGAGCTATGTGCGGGCACACATGAGACGAATCAGTGTGCTATCTCTTCTGAATAAGCACAGTTTGTGAGTAATTTTCAGAGACCTGCTACACCAGTTCCAGCCACCTATCATCCGAACAACAGAAATCATCCTAATTTCAGCTGGAGCAACAATCAAGGTGCTCAACAACCACAACATCCTTATCATTAGTTTCAGGGTCAACAAGCGAGGCCATTCAATTAAGGCTATCAGCAGCAGTATGCTCCTAGGCAACAGTTCCAACCTCCGGGATTTCAGCAGCAACAGTCTCATGGGAATGCTGGTCAATCTTCCAATGAAAAATCCGAATTAGATGAGTTGAGGTTGATGGTTAAAAGCCAGGCGGTATCTTTAAAGACCTTGGAGAATCAGATGGGCCAATTAGCAAGTGCCTTACTTAATAGGTAGCAAGGAACTCTTCCTAGAGATACCGAGGCTAATCCAGGAAGGAGGGAAGGCAAAGAACAGGTGAAAGCAGTAACTTTGAGATCGGGAAAGGTTATAACAGATCCTAAATCAGCGGCTAAGGAAGAAGAAGAAGTGTAGAATCAGCAAGTTGAAAAATCTGCAGTGCATGAAATTGCAAAATCTGACTTGGTGGCTGATCAGCGAGATGATGAAGTTGAGAAGAGCAAGGAACCTGTTGAAAAAGCTTCTCCGGAGCAGTCTACAAAGAACAATCAGATCTACCCTCCTTCTCCATATCCTAGAAGACTCCAGA
Organism: Kitagawia praeruptora; assembly: GCA_037693485.1. Lineage (NCBI taxonomy): Eukaryota > Viridiplantae > Streptophyta > Magnoliopsida > Apiales > Apiaceae > Kitagawia > Kitagawia praeruptora. The sequence goes on from CM075350.1 coordinate 78,129,585, forward strand.
AGCAGAATTTGGATAAGCAGTTTGCTAAATTCTTGGAGGTGTTCAAGAAGTTGCAGATTAACATACCTTTTGCGGAAGCTCTTGAACAGATGCCGAGTTATGCCAAGTTCATGAAGGGTATTCTCTCTCGTAAGTTGAAGCTCGAGGAATTAGAGACCGTTGCTCTAACGGAAGAATGCAGTGTTGTTCTGCAACAGAAATTGCCTCCAAAGCTAAAGGATCCTGGTAGCTTTACTATTCCATGCACTATTGGTAATCTGTCTTTTGAGAAGTGATTGTGTGACTTGGGAGCTAGCATCAATCTCATGCCCTTGTCAGTGTTCATGCAACTTGGGTTACCGGATCCAAAGCTTACCAACATCTCTTTGCAATTGGATGATCGATCAATTACATATCCTAGAGGCATAGTGGAGGATGTCTTGGTGAGAGTTGATAAGCTCATCTTCCCTGCTGATTTCGTTATCTTGGACTTTGAAGAGGATAAGAAGATTCCCATAATCTTGGGAAGACCGTTCTTGGCTACGGGTAGGACCTTGATCGGTGTGCAAAAAGGGGAACTCACCATGAGGGTGCAAGACCAGAATGTCACTTTTAATGTGTTCAATGCAATGAAGTTTCCAATAGATGAAGAGGAATGCTTGAAGGTGGATTTGGTTGATTCTGCTATCACTACGGAGATTGAGCAAATGCTTAAGTCAGATTCGTTGGAGAGAGTTTTAGTTGGTGATTCTAATTTTGAAGATGAAGAAGTAGCCGAGCAACTTAAACAATTGAATTCAGCCCCTTGGAAGAGGAGATTTGACATGCCATTCGAATCTCTTGGGTTAGCGGAGCTTAAGAACTCTCAGGGGCGTCTTAAACCATCTATTGAGGAAGCTCCTACCCTTGAACTCAAACCATTGCCTGAACATTTGAGGTATGCGTTTCTAGGTGATGCATCTACGTTACCTGTTATTATTGCTTCTAACCTGTCAGGTAGTGAGGAAGTGAAAAGCGTGTATTTATTAATAATATTGTCCCTATATTTAAGTTATTTTGCATTGATTTGGATTTTTATTTAATAAATTCTAATGTTTTATTGTAGATATCAAGGAGTTCTAATAAAAGAAGGCTTGGAGCTTAAATAGCAGGATTTGGAGATTTTTTTTTTTGTCAAGAGCAGGATTTGGAGATTAATTTGATTAAAATTCGGATTTTTTGGGTAGCTTGCGCAGTATGCACTGTTTGGGCCATATCTGGAGTTCTAGAAGTCCATTTCTGACGATTCAACAGCCCACGAAAAGCTTATGAGAAGGGCTTTATTTCTGAAATGGTATTGTATTTAAAATCCAACCGCATCAGCCCAGAATTAGAGCCCAACAGCCAGTTACGAATTTCCTTTTTTGGAATTCAATTTTTATTGGGAAATCTCCTTGTAATTATATTAAATAATTAAAAATACTTTATTTGAGATATTATTAGATATACATCATACCTAATTTAGACACACACGACCTACAAGAGAGAGGCACAGAGAAGGGAGAAAGAAGAAGCTTGAAGACGGAGATTCAACCATTGGAGATGTTCAATTGGATTTGTTTTCTAATTCTTTTTGTTCAGAATTCTCTCCTTAACTTTGTTAATCATGTTTATGTGTTATCAATTCTTGGGTGATTTTGAGAGTTTGATTATGAACTAATTTTATACAGTGTTCTAAAAATCATGATTCGGATCGACTCGGTGAACCTACCGAGTCACGAGTACTCGGATTAATCGGGGAGTATTTGGAATGAGTACTCGGATCAAAAATCGGATATATTAAAAAATAAATTTTATTAAATTAAAATTATTAATATAAATATATATCAGAGAATAAATCAAATATTATAGCAAAATTGAAATTAACTAAAATAATGCATATTACTCCTATTCTTGTCAATATACATTTCCATAAATAACAAAAAAATATTAATTTCAATTCATGCTCGATGATTTAAACTTGAAAATAAGATGAGTTTCAGACTCATATAGGTAAAAAGCATCAATTTTATACACAAATTGGTTATAAATAAACTATATAGTGAGATGAATGAGGGAATTTTGGAAGATTTTTGATTAAATAATTAGGTTATTATGTTGATTTAGTATTTTGACGCTTTTTTTCATTTTTATAAATTTTTTAATGTTCAATCCGAGTTGGACCGAGTTTAATCCGAGTTATGCCGAGTTGACCCGAGTTAAGCTCAAAACCGAGTTACCATCCGAGTAATACAAAATCAGCTCGGAAATGAGTCCGAGTCCGAGTACTCGGCCGAGTTGGCCGATTTTTAGAACACTGATTTTATATAGTGGGGATTTTTATGGAACCCTAGCATGGGATTTTTGGTGTTTTGTTAAAGAGTATTGTATGCAATTCTATAGTTTACTCATTCAAGTTATTTTCTTGCTAATACTTGCTAACGAGTTAATTATAATACCGAGAGGGTTATAGTTAATTGACATAAAACTTGAGTGGTGCATGCTTATAAATCTTTTGATTATAATATTGTTGCGGTATAGACATATATTGTGACCATGCATAGCTTTGTGAATTGGTGCTTAATTGTATTCTGAAGAGTAAATTGGCATAGACATATGTTAGTTTATTTGATAGGAATTATACCATAGTGATTTCGAGAGAAACCTATGACCATTGAATTCTAGTTAGTAAATTGTGGAATTTGTTGAGTACTATGCAACTCTTTACTGCTTTTCACGTGTTAGGGGGAAGTAATTATCATGACTTATCTTCTCATATTTGAAACACATTACACTCTTTTCTCTAGTATAATTTAATTAGTTGGTTAAGTTAGTTCTTATAATTATTTTAGTTATAAAAACCATCAACAATTTTGTGTTCAATAACCAAGTTGTTAGATATTACTTGAGATTGATACAAATTTGCAGTCCTTGAGGAACGATTTTCGGTATTTACTACTATATTACTTGCTTGCGATTTTGTACACTTGCACATCTATATTTTACGCAACAAGTTTTTGGCGCCGCTGCCGGGGACTGTTTTAGTTGTTAATTGCGAAGTTAATTTTCTTACAGTTTGGTTTTTGTTACTTCTGTGCTAACGGGAGTAATATTTGTTTCTTATCAGGTCTTTGTGTATGAGCGAAGAACCTTCAGGATTATTTGTCTTTGATCCTGAAATTGAGCGAACTTTCAAAGCAAGAAGAAGAGTGCAACGCGGACTTAAAGAAGCGAACCTAGTTATGGGTGATGAGACTGTTAATAACCGGAATGTGGCACCTAATGTTCAAGATGGTATGATGGTGTTGGATGATAGAGATAGTGCCATTCAGCAGTACGGGAAACCTCGCGTTGGTGAGTTAAACTCAGGGATTGTCAACCCTGTTATTCAAGCAACACAATTTGAGCTAAAGCCGATCATGTTCCAGATGTTGCAGACTGTAGGTCAATTCAGTGGGATGTCTAATGAGGATCCTCATCTTCATCTTCGATTGTTTGTTGAGATGGACGATGAATCTTTATATGAGGCATGGGAGAGATTCAAGGCATTACTGAGAAAATGCCCACATCATGGTCTTCTTCATTACATTCAGATGGAGAAATTCTATAATGGCCTCAATACTCAAACAAAGTTGGTGGTGGATGCATCTGCAAATGGAGCTCTATTGGCCAAATCTTATAATCAGGCATATGAGATTCTTGAGACAATTGCAACAAATAATCATCAGTGGATAACTAATAGGGTTCAAGCTGGGAAAAAAATAGCTGGAATTCATGAGGTTAATGCAGTAACTTCAATGAGAGCTCAAATGTCATCCATTGAGAATATGCTCAAGAACTTGACGACGAGAGGTAATCAATCTATGGGGCAGTCGGTGAATCCACAGGTTAATCAAATTAAGAATGTTTCATGTGTGTATTGTGGTGAAGAGCATACTTATGATAGTTGTCCTTTAAATCCTGAATCTATCTATTATGTGGGAAATCAAAATAAGGGTGGTCCTTATTCAAACACCTACAATCAATCATGGAGGCAACATCCTAACTTTTCTTGGAACAATCAAGGGGCTACTTCTGGAACTTCATCAAATACATTTAGGCCCAATTATCCGCCTGGATTTTCTCAACAAGCTCAACAACAATTGCCTCAGCAATCATCTCAGTCTAGTTCTCTTGAAAATATGCTTAAAGCATACATGGCAAATAATGATGCTCTCATCCAAAGTCAAGCAGCATCACTGAGAAATTTGGAGAATCAAGTTGGGAAACTAGCTAATGAGCTAAGAAATCGACCACATGGCACTCTCCCTAGCGACACTGAAAAACTTGTTATGCTATAATTACGCAAGCGCACGTAGTCACAAGTAATACAATTAAAGTTCGTTCCACAGAGATCTAGTTAAGTTTTACTCAGAAAATATGCCTATGCAACAATGTATGATTTTAATTCACTGCAAGAATTAAAATCAAATTACTTATATGAGAATAAACATGGAATCCTAGTTTCATTATCTACTTCACTTAGAGTTGCAGCCTTTAATTAAAACATGTGATGGTTTTGATATCTGATCGAATAACACGAAACAAGTAAAAGTTACCTCTCGGTATACTAGTACCAATCTACGCATACATCCACAAAAGAGATAGAAGATGAATAGGCACCTATTATGTTTAGACCCTATATCTCTATAGAATTTGAAAACATAAAGGTTTAAGCACAAGTTATCCACTTAGATCACATAAGGTAGCATAATATCTCTATTCATGCCACAAATCATGATGTTAAAACATCAACCTATCCTATGCTAGCATGGCAAGTTCTAAATCTCAAGATCCACTATCATTTAGCAAGAGATTAACATATTAGATGTTCGCGACGCACCTAAATTCAATAAGCACAACCATACAAGGATATCAAGAATTCACCACACATAAATCTTTAAGGCATGCAAACTACTAAGCTACATAGATAAATCCCCTAGGATCCCATGACAACGATTAGTTCATAATCGAACCTTTCGTCACCATGGGATTTGACGAAAGCATGGTATTAAACAAGATAAAGAAGATGAATAAATCAATAATAGAATAAGGTTTAGTGAACAAATCCGGAAAAGTAACAAGCATCCAAAAGATACGCCTAACAAAGGAATACAAGAAAACAATGTCTAGATCTTCTTGTTGTCACAATCCTCGCCTTGGCTTCTCTCTCTCGTGCTCTGAACGAATTATGGTGTGTAGATGATGATTTTTATGTGCCCCAAGGTGTGTATTTATAGCCCCATGTGCCTCCTTGTCCAAGCAATTACCGTATTTGAATTAGAATAGAATTCCGGTAATTTTCCTTTCTTGAATGGATTAGAAGTGCAAATTCCATGGATAACTCTGATTTTAGAACCTTCTGGTCGTCCCAAATATTTTCCATATTGAATAGAAGTTGAATTAGCAGCACTTTCCATGTTTGAATCGGTTTCTGGAAAATTTCTGGAAGTTTTTGCCGCCCAGGCGCGGCCGCGCACTCCACAGGCCATTTTCAGCGCCCCCGCGCGCATCATATTTCTCAGAATCCTGCCCGCGCGCATCCATAGTGCATTCTGGCGCGCCCGCGCCCAACAATTGCTGCACAGACTAACTTTTGTTCCCACTTCTGATTTCTCTACCATTTCTTTTGCAACTTCAATCCTTCATTCTTTTAAGCTTAGAGACACTGTTTAATCACTGAAAAATCCATACTTGCACCTGGAAGTATTACTTACACAAGTCTCACAAAACACATTAAAACACACCAATACTTGAGATACAAAACACCAATTTAAGCCGAAATAGAAGGATTCAAGTGGATATAAATCCACTTATCACACCCCCAAACTTAAACCGATGCTTGTCCTCAAGCATAAACAGACAAAAATATATACAACTAACTAGTACCACTTCCGTAGGTGATCACGGTTGCATTTGGCATATGCAACAAGCCCTTTAAACCCCTAGGCAGCCCTAGTGGACGAGTAAGGTCTCGTGAGGGCCTATAGTGAATGTACCCACAAAATCCAATGCAATGCAATGCATGAATGCAACTAATATGAAATATGCAAGATCCCCTTCAAACTCACCAAAACCAACTAACAAGCAAATATCTCAAAGAATGCAACAAATCCAAGCAGAGCTCGACTAAGTTCCCGTATACTAACAATACATGAACAGAAACGTGCGTGTGTGCAATGCTCATCAGAAATACTCCCAACACTAGGTCAAAAATCATACATGCTTTCCGCCAAGACAATCACAGGTTTATAACTAGAATAGACTGTAGACACTCCATAACCTAGGAACACTTCCACCCTTATCCAAGGTAGACAGAAACTCATGCTTTTATTACTAAACTACGACACTAGATACAATACGCATGCTTATTTAACCGTGCAATGAATGAGACTTCAAAAGGCTTATACAATAATACCCATGTATCGAGTGTTAGATCAGCAATCCCAAACCACAAGGGCTTTAGGTTACTAGGACTAAGTCCCCTCAGACTTAATTACTCGAGTATTAAAGAGCTCACTCTGGTTAATTTTGCATATAAACAATCAACTAATAACTCTCTTTTTTTTCTTTTTTTTAATGAAATCTGGAATGAGCCTTTCTCATTTCCAACCCTAGACTACTCATATAAATATGAGCCGGCTACTAGCCATTTGACACCTAGCCATTATTCAACAAATATTAACAACTAGCATGAAATTCCTGTTTTCCCCCAAACTTAGACTTTAGTGCTCCTACGCCATCAAGGGAATAACGAAAATTCTAAATATAATCAAGTGATTAAATCTCAAAACATCCAAACAAGCATAACCTCAACCTAGCCCAAAAGCAAACAATGAGACTGTGTAAAAGTTTTGTTCCCGTAACATGCAAGTCAATTCCTAGGAACTATAAATCAGCCCTCTACTCATCATCACCACACTCAATTAAACATCTACCTACCAATCAGAATCAGCTCGCCCTAAGGGATCATAAAATATGCATGCCATGAAAATGCAACTAACATGAACTCACATGGTATACTCAAATAAAAACAAAATGTCCTATATGAAACACACATAGATAATACGAACATATATGCATGAATTACTACTAATATACAAAGCATGATATCCTACATGAACACAATGACACACAATAACTACTACACACTACTTATCCCCCAAACCACCCCCAAACTTAAAAGATTCAATGTCCGCATTGAATGGAAAGTAATACAAGGGATAGTAGGAAACATACCTAACAATACCGAAACACATGGGTTGCCTCCCACGAAGCGCTGTCGTTAACGTCATTTAGCCGGACAAATATGATTCAAATCATGGTGGCTCGAAGATCGCATTCAACTTGTCCTTAGCAGAAGAACCATTCACCCATTGTTTGACAACCTTCTTGCTATCTTCCCACATCTTTTTTAAATCAAACTTCCCTTTGCCTCTTCCTCTAATCGATTTTTTCTTTTTCTTCTTCACACCTCTAAGGTGCTTATCCCTTTCAGTTGATTGATATGAAAACTCTTCTACCTCATCATCCATGATCCACTTTCTTAACACATTATCTGGACACACTTTAAAAATAACCAATTCATCATTCAAAAGGACATACTTCAAATGGGATGGAAGTTTTCCGAGCTTGACATTCGAGAGATCTTGAACTGATGAACTGTCAATGGAATCACTGATGTGATGTTTGAACATGTGCGTGTCCGACTTTTTGCTCAATAATTGATCAAACTTCTTTCTCTGACCCGTATCAACTATTTCCACACTGCAACACTCTTCATCCCCTGTCGGAAATTTCATGGCCTTGAACACATTAAAGGTGACATTTTGATCTTTCACCCTCATTGTAAGCTCTCCTTTTTGCACATCAATCAAAGTACGACCTGTAGCTAGAAAAGGCCTTCCCAAGATTATGGGAATCTTCTTGTCTTCTTCGAAATCTAGAATCACAAAATCGGCAGGAAATATGAGCTTATTAACCTTCACCAAGACATCCTCTACTATACCCCTCGGATAAGTGATAGATCGATCAGCCAACTGCAAAGAGATGTTAGTTGGCTTTGGCTCCGGTAGACCAAGTTGCATGTAGACTGACAAGGGCATGAGATTGATGCTAGCTCCCAAATCACACAAACATTTGCTGAAAGAAAGATTGCCAATAGTACACGGGATGGTGAAACTTCCCGGATCTTTAAGCTTAGGTGGCAACTTCTGTTGCAGAACGACACTACACTCTTCCGTTAGAGCAACTGTCTCTAATTAATCGAGCTTCAATTTCTGAGAAAGAATACCCTTCATAAACTTGGCATAGCTCGGCATCTGTTCAAGAGCTTCCGCAAAAGGAATGTTAATCTGCAACTTCTTGAACACCTCTAAGAACTTAGCAAACTTCTTGTCCAAATTCTGCTTCTGGAGTCTTCTAGGATATGGAGGAGGAGGATAGATCTGAGTAGATGGCTCCACAGAAGCTTTAATAGGTTCCTTGCTCTTCTCTACTTCACCATCTACCTCATCAGCTACTAAGGCAGATTTCTCAATTTCAGGCATTGCAGAATTTCCAACTTGCTAATTCTGCACTTCTTCATCTTCCTTAGCGGCTGATTTTGGATCTGATGTAACCTTCCCTGATCTCAAAGTCACAGCTTTCACCTGTTCTTTGTTGTCTCTCCTACCTGGATTAGTCTCTGTATCACTAGGAAGAGTTCCTTGTGGCCTACTAAATAAAGCACTTGAAATCTGTCCCAACGGGCTCTCCAAGATCTTTTGAGAAGCTTGCAGATTCTTCACCATTATCCTCAAATCGTCCATCTCTGATTTTTTATTAGAAGATTGCCCCGCCTGAGCCTGGGGTTGTTGCTGCTGAAATCCTGGAGGTTGATATGGTGCCCTCGGAGCATAAGGCTATTGATAGCCTTGATTGAATGGCTTCGCTTGCTGATAAGGTTGTTGTGTACTTTGATTGTTACTCTAGCTGAAGTTGGGGTGATTCCTGTTGTTAGGATGATAAGTGGCTGGAACTGGTACATTAGATCTCTGGAAATTACTCACGAACTGTGCTGATTCAGAAGAGATAGCACACTGATTCGTCTCATGTGCTCCCGCACATAGCTCACAAACACTAACCACCTGCTGAATTCCATAATTTGCAAGAGAATCCACCTTCATTGTCAAAGCCTTCAACTGAGCCGCAATAGCTGAAGCTGTATCCACCTCAAACAAACCTGCTACCTTGCCTTGAGAAAGCCTCTGGGTTGGATTCTGATATTCATTGGCAGCCATAGTCTCAATAAGTTCATAAGCTTCATCATAGTTCTTAGCCCAAAGAGCTCCTCCTAATGCTGCATCTAGCATAGGTCTAGATTGTGCTCCCAACCCATAGTGGAAACTATTGATAACCATCCAGTCAGGCATGCCATGATGTGGACACCTACGAATCATCTCCTTGTATCGCTCTCATGCCTCACTCAAAGATTCTCCAGATTGTTGTTGAAATTGGGCTAGCTGGTTCCTTAGTGCTGCAGTCTTCGCCATAGGGAAGAATTTAGTAAGAAATTTCTGAGCAAGATCCTCCCATGTAGTAATGGAACCAGGTGGTAAAGAGTGTAACCAGCCTTAGCCTTATCCTTCATAGAGAATGGGAAAAGCCTCAACTTGATAGCATCATCCGATACACCATTAAAGTTGAAAGTATCACAGATCTCGATAAAGTCCTGAATATGCATGTTAGGATCCTCCGTAGAAGCACCCCCAAACCGAACCGAATTCTGCATCATCTGAATAGTGCCCGGCTTGATCTCGAAGTTATTAGCCGTGATGGCCGGCCTGATAATGCTAGACTGGATATCATTGATCTTCGGCTGAGAATACTCCTTCAAAGCCTTAGCTGCTGCTGCATCACCCATCGCTACTGTAGTTTCAGCTTCCTCGTGCTTATTCTCTAAATTCTCAACACGATCGTCTTCCGCCAGTGCTTCTAAACGAGCTTGTAAGCGCGTTCGCATACAAACCTAAGTACCTGAAACACCACGAAACAGACAAACTAAGTAAGAAATCCGAGTCAGTGAACGCTAACGACCACTATTGACAAGCACATAAACTAAAAATAAAACACCGATGATCCCCGGCAGCGGCGCCAAAAACTTGTTATGCTATAATTACGCAAGCGCACGTAGTCACAAGTAATACAATTAAAGTTCATTCCACAGAGATCTGGTTAAGTTTTACTCAGAAAATATGCCTATGCAACAATGTATGATTTTAATTCACTGCTAAGAAAAATAACAAATTTGGGTTGATTATCTAAATTAAACTAAGATGCAAATCATAAATTTAAGAATTAACTAATTGACAAGAATTAAAATCAAATTACTTATATGAGAATAAACATGGAATCCTAGTTTCATTATCTACTTCACTTAGAGTTGCAGCCTTTAATTAAAACATGTGATGGTTTTGATATCTGATCGAATAACACGAAACAAGTAAAAGTTACCTCTCGGTATACCAGTACCAATCTACGCATACATCCACAAAAGAGATAGAAGATGAATAGGCACCTATTATGTTTAGACCCTATATCTCTATAGAATTTGAAAACATAAAGGTTTAAGCACAAGTTATCCACTTAGATCACATAAGGTAGCAGAGTATCTCTATTCATGCCACAAATCATGATGTTAAAACATCAACCTATCCTATGCTAGCATGGCAAGTTCTAAATCTCAAGATCCACTATCGTTTAGCAAGAGATTAACATATTAGATGTTCGCGACGCACCTAAATTCAATAAGCACAACCATACAAGGATATCAATAATTCACCACACATAAATCTTTAAAGCATGCAAACTACTAAGCTACATAGATAAATCCACTAGGATCCCACGACAACGATTAGTTCATAATCGAACCTTTCGTCACCATGGGATTTGACGAAAGCATGGTATTAAACAAGATAAAGAAGATGAATAAATCAATAATAGAATAAGGTTTAGTGAACAAATCCGGAAAAGTAACAAGCATCCAAAAGATACGCCTAACAAAGGAATACAAGAAAACTATGTCTAGATCTTCTTGTTGTCACAATCCTCGCCTTGGCTTCACTCTCTCATGCTCTGAACGAATTATGGTGTGTAGATGATGATTTTTATGTGCCCCAAGGTGTGTATTTATAGCCCCATGTGCCTCCTTGTCCAAGTGCATTCTGGCGCGCCCGCGCCCAACAATTGCTGCACAGACTAACTTTTGTTCCCACTTCTGATTTCTCAACCATTTCTTTTGCAACTTCAATCCTTCATTCTTTTAAGCTTAGAGACACTGTTTAATCACTGAAAAATCCATACTTGCACCTGGAAGTATTACCTACACAAGTCTCACAAAACACATTAAAACACACCAATACTTGAGATACAAAACACCAATTTAAGCCGAAATAGAAGGATTCAAGTGGATATAAATCCACTTATCAGATGTTGGGAATGAGCGCTGCAAAGCTATGACATTGAAGAACGGGAAAATCTTGGATAATGCTAAATCTAAGTCCAAAGAAAGTGATCCCTCTATAACTAAAAGTGAGGAGAAAATAATGGTGTCCATACTTCTAAGGTGGTTCCAACCATGCAACCACAACCACCATTTCCTCAACGGTTTCAAAAGCAGAAGCAAGATGTTCAGTTTAAGAAATTTCTAGATGTTCTTAAACAACTTCACATCAATATTCCACTTTTAGAAGCTCTTGAGCAAATGCCCAATTACGTGAAATTCATGAAGGACATTCTTACAAAGAAGTGGAGGTTGGGGGAGTTTGAAAATGTAGCTCTAACACAAGAGTGTAGCTCATTCGTGCAGAAAAAATTACCACCGAAGATGAAAGATCCAGGAAGTTTCACCATTCCTTGCACTATTGGAAATTCTTATTGTGGTATGGCATTGTGTGATTTGGGAGCTAGTATAAATTTGATGCCTATGTCTGTGTTCAGGAAATTGGGAATTGGAGAAGTTCGGCCTACAACTATCACTCTTCAACTAGCAGATAGATCTCTTGCTCATCTTGAAGGAAAGATTGAAGATGTTTTGTTCAAGGTGGACAAATTCATCTTCCCTGCTGATTTTATTGTCTTGGATTATGAGGTAGATAGGGAAGTCCCCATTATCTTGGGTAGGCCATTTCTTGCTACTGGAAGAACATTAATTGATGTGCAAAATTGAGAGCTAACGATGAGAGTTCAAGATAAAAAGGTGACTTTTAATGTTTTCAAGGCTATGAAATGTGACAGCCCCAAATCCGGGGTCATGAATCTGGGCCATCACGGACCAACTTCCATTCAAAATCAATATCTCTTGGGTTTTTTTTTTTTTTTTTATAATTAATACTTATGCAATTGACCCCACAGTAATACACACACACACACCAGTCATATGCTCAGAGAACAACATTCACCATAATAAAAGTTTAGAGTTAGAAAGTTATTACAATCCCAGAATCATACTTAAGTACATTGTTGAGTGATGCTTCTACAAGAAGCATTTCAACAACCAAATTTATTACAACCTTACACACTTACACACTTAATATACATAAGACCACTAAACCCCTTGCGCTGGTCGTCTACCTCGGGGATTGATGCTAACGAGCTCTCAGAAGGTCGCCTTTCCCTTACCCTCTTGCGGGGCGTTCTGCGTAGTATTGGCATACCTAGCTGTATATAGATAAGTAGCAAGAGTGAGCTATAATAGCTCAGCAAGATAATATTGTAACTAGAATTTAAAATATAACCAAGTATACATGTATATACATATGTAAGCAGTAACCAAATTATAAACTTTAAGGAAGAATAAAACTCTTATTTAATAATACATCATCCACTTACTATTATAAGAAAGAAATCTAAGATAATACAGTATCAGTTTCTCTTCTTAAATAATATAACAATCAATATACCCTTTCAGTGTAATATTTTAAAATATTATGAATACTTGAATAAATCTCTCACTATCATCTTCTCATTTCCTTCCTATACAGCAATTTTATAAATTAATATAAAATCAGTTTCTCTTCATCTATAACAATAATTCCATCGTCTCATATCATTTTACCTTTTCTGTATACCATTCTGACTTTATCGTTTATTCTTTATTCAATAATTGTGGGGGTTTCCACTGTTACCAAATACGTGAGGTACGATGATCAGTCGTCCTCTGTACCCGTCTATTTTTACTACCGGTAGAAGGAATGAAGGCCACCTGCTAACATCATCCCTGGAGGAAGGCCACCTGCTAACATCCTCCCGGAGGAAGGCCACCTGCTAACATCCTCCCTTGGCATCTTCGTGCCGAATCATGAATGCTAGACTATGTCGCACACAGCCCTGACACAGCCTCTTATGCAAGTTTGTTGCTAATCCCCCTTTTTATAAGATCATTATTCAATTTATCAACACCATTTCACATTTCCATTCCCGTATATCACTTTCATTCTCGCACATTATTTCTATAAAATATATGTATATATCATACACTAAAAAGAATGTTTATAATATAGAATTATAAACCATATAACCCTAGATAACAACTGATACCATTCTCTTTCATATCTCTTTTACCCTAGAGCATATTCGCTCCATTCGTAATCATCTCTATATTCATATTTCAGAAAACATATCCATCTCTCCTTAACTTCCCACAATCAAGAAAATATATTCTTTGCAATATAGCAACAAAAGCATCACATATACATAAATATATTCCATGATATCATTATTATTCCGAAGATAAATAATTTTTAAAGTAGGGATAGAAGGATCTTGCCTCGGTTTCTGTATCCTGACAGTGTGGCTGGTTCCTCCTCCGGAATTTCTATAAACACAAAAGGACCGTCATTAGAATACCACATCTCTTACTCACTACCCTCTCGTATAACAAAACCCTTTACACTTCAACATATGTTTAACGTATTATTATTATCCCAAAGGCTCAAGAACTTAACCATTTATAAGCTCAATCGAAGTTTCAGGGGTTTTCACCATTTTCCCTAACGACCACACTTAACTGTAAAAATTCTCAGAGAATATGGATTTCGAATTTTAATGTAAGGTCAACTGTCAAGGGTCCTCTGACTACCCTACTACACTATCCCAAAATTTCGTGGCTTATAAGACTGTCTAACTATGGTAACTTTAACCTCAAAGTTGATACAATTATGTTTCCTCGGTTATCGAGCGTCTTTCACTAAAACTGACTTTTCTCCTAAACCGTTCATCAGATTTTAACGCACCTTATATCAAAACGATCTATGAACTAAGCTCTATCATATCATGGTCCCTTAGTGTGCTGGACAGTAACCTACCGTGTGTGCACAGTTACTAAAAACAGGGCAGATTTCGTTCTAACGAAAATTGGACATTATAACTGCTGTAATTTCATACTTTCCAACATCAAACTCCTCCAAATCAATCATCAAACACAATAATCATCACCTACACCATGTGGTCTTCATTACCAGCCATGGTTACACTCCCAAACTCCTTCCAAAATCAACTCAAACCACTTACAAACACTTATAACATCATAAACATAACCTTTATACCACTTAATCACTAAACCCACAATATTCATCATAATATAAAAAGGGGCAAGAGTGTTTATACCTTCTTGAAGCTTTACAACACTTAACAAGCCTTGGGCACACCTTTAACAACCTTAGTATAACTTGGATCAACTAAAGGATCCATAAAAACAAAGTTAGTTCTAAGATTCTACTATTCACTACTATTCATCAAGTAACTTGAATGATTTTATTACCTATGAAGATGATGATGATTGGCTTTGAAACTTTGTGAATATCTCTTTCTAACCTCCAAGAAACTCCATGAATTTTCCTTAGATTTGTAGTTGATTTTTGCTAGGGTTTTGATTTTGATTTTTTTTTTTTTTTTTGTAGCCGAATGGTGAATGGAGAAGGGGGAGAGATTTTTTTGTGTTGGTTTGATCTCATCTCATCTTAATCTTACTTAATTTAGAGTGTATTGGAAGCTTGGTAAAAATCTATGTGTTAAAAGACTAATCTACCCTTAATTTGGTTTAGTGGAAGATGACATCATTAACATGACTTCATAATTCTCTTTTTCTTGATTTTCTTTTCTAAGTTTTGTGCTACTAATTCTTATAATGATAATGTGGTATGTATCCTTGTTATATTACTAATCTTGGTTGCTTGGTCTCCATATTCGTCAAATTGTGGTTCATTTCGAATGTACCTCATTATCTCAGTGGTTTTGAAATCATTTAACAATCCAAATTCCATTGGTATTCTCTTAACTTAATAATCCCCTGGCTCAAATCTAAATTCACTAATTGTTAGGTCCGATAAGATTGTAGAAGGGGGGGTTGAATACAATCTATATCATTTTCTCCAAATTTGTCCTTTAAATAAAATTTAATTCAAACAAATTTGTGCGGAATAAAATAACACAAATTTCAAGTTGAATATAACAATATATTAACTTGATGGGTGTTACAAAATCAGTACAAGTGATTATCAAGAAATTAATAACTAATTAGAAAATTCAACATGAACTTTTCTAATTTAGTTAATAAAAATCAAGATATCAATTCAAGAACTAGGAAACTTAATTCGCTAGTATTACACAAGTCACAAATAATCAAGTTCTAATGGATACAATTTTTGATTCAAGAACTCAAGAATTTATGGCAATTTAATTGCTTGAAAGATGAGAGAGATGATATGTTTTGGAGCTTCTTTTTGTTTCTGTGTATTTGCGTGTGTGTTCTGTTGTAGTCTGATGCCTTCTGCTCCTTTTAACACCAAAACTACCAACTGTCATAATGCCTGTTTAATACTATTATGACACTTCCTTGAGCTTCTATGACACTTGCAAGGTTGCTATGACAGTTGATTATGACAGTTCCAATTATGACAGTCAGCATCATGACAGTTCCATTATGACAGTCAGCATCATGACAGTTCCTCTATGACAGTCAGCATCATGACAATTCCATTATGACAGTCAGCATCATGACAGTTTCCACTATGACAGTTTCCACTATGACAGTCTTCATTATGACAGTTTCACTGAACTTCATTATGACAGTCTTCATTATGACAGTCTGAAATTACACTTGGTTGTTTATTCCAGTACATGTGCCTGAGCGTCTGGAACCGGACTCCTTTTGCTTAACAAAAAATATATCAATTCCAACCGGGGTTTCAGCTTTAAGAATATATCACTTTCCATATTCTTGTGATAATTCTATTTTCTCATAATCCGTCCAGGTGTAAGCTGCGGTCTCTTGAGGATGTGAAACCGGACTCTTTTTGCTTAGCAAAAAATACAACAATTCTAACCGGGGTTTCAACATTAAGAATATATCACTTAGAATTTCTTTATGATAATTCTTTTTCCTCGTAGCCAGTCCACTTGATAGTAAAATCCTTGTGGTTAATTAATTTAGCACTTCTGTTGCTTGCACAATGATTTTCTCACATACCAGTCTTGATAGCTTGAACCACTGAAGTTAATGACGAACGACCACTGTTTAATGTTGACACTCGATGTACTGTCTGGTTCATGAGTGACTAACCGCAATGACTGTTCTTCATATATTGACTTTTAAATCTGGTTCCTTTTCTTTTATTCATCTCTCTCTTTAATCTTCTGTACTGTCTCTGTCACCTTTGAAATCTCTGTCACTTTAAATGAATCCACTTATTAACGAATACTCCACTGAGGCTTGATCAGTTGACTGAGCTTCTTTCAATGTAGTAATTCCCCAAGTCTGTAGATTGACCTTGATCTTTTTCTTCTGATAGATAATACATTTTGAGATTCCTTGTGACAGTCTATATACTATTTACTATTACAATCTTGTTAAAGTTGAGTTGTATCCTCGAAATACAAATAGGCTACATCATATGCCTTTCAATCTCCCCCTATTTGTTTGTTAGACAATAACAAGCAAATACCTAGAGGATAACTCAACTAACTCACTTAAACAAGAAAAAGATTAAGCATTTAGGAGCTTAGCAAATAGTACATTAAAAAAATTTCTCTGGTTTGAATTTAACAATTCCAGAATCCTCAGTTGATGAAATGATAAATGATTGTTCCTCTAGCACTGAACTGATCTTCAATAGATAACTCATCTTCATTTCTGATTCTTCATATCTCTGCCTAATAATCTTTTACATCTTACATTGATGATTATCAGCAGTTCTTGATTTACAATCACTTCCCTTCTCTGACACAGCTTTTCTCACTTAAGAAAAACAACTGTTCCTACTATGTAGACAATGGTGAATCAATACCATTTCTATAACTTCTAGGAAATCTACTACTCCTCCACTTAGCCTTTATACATAGTACATTGAAAGACTAATAGAATAGTATTGTGATGTAATCTTCTCCTTATATCTCCACTTTCATTTCAACTGAAAGTCCCCTTACTTTTCCATCTAAATCTCCCCCTTAGTAACTTGACTCGCTTCTCCTCCTAAGCACAGTCTGTAAATGCTCCCCCTTTCTAATCTACTCTCCTTTTTCTTGTACCCCTTTACTTCTCCCCCTTAGTTGAGGAATCCTCCAATCAACTGGTTGACAAAGTAGTTGTACCAATTATAGAGTTCTTTGTTAGAAAGGAAGTTTCATTTTCTTCCTCACTGTGAGTGTGTGATAGTGTTTAGTGTACCTCACAAGTGTTTCACTCTTCTCTCCACTCATTTGTGTTGAGTGTCTCACTTCTCTCTGTGTTTACACTCTTGCTCACTAGTGTATCACTCATAGCTCCAACATCCATTAGTGTACCTGCAAGGAAAAATCACCCTAGCCCCTTCAAGAGAGGTCAGTGGTGGTGCAATGAGAGTTCGCAAATCCCAAATCCTCGTTAGACTCGTCAGACGAATCTGAGTCATAATCTACAAGTTGCTAGTTTTCCCTTTATAGGGTTTTCAGATTTGAATTCTGAGAAGGTAAACAATGATCTATAAATTTAGCATTGAGATCAAGATTTCCTTCTAATGTCTGTGAAGACACTTAGTTCATTAAAGAACCTTTAACTTATAATCCTAACCGTAAAATGGTTGGATTACAGGTTTCCGTCAATTCATCCTTAAGTGTGTGCAATCTCACTTTGTGCATATGAAATATTTTGGTTAGTGTATGAGGTAGTGACTCTCCAACTAAATATCCCACACATCCTTGTTTGTTACATCAAGTGCAATTACTCCCTGGTGACCTTTAGTCTGATAGGTAACTTCCTTTTAGAGTGTAAGATAGAATGTGTTTGAGTTTGACTGTAGTCTGGGATAAAAGTTGTTGGGTTTACAACCTTATGACTAAACATGTGAGAAAACAAAATTCCATGTAGATGAACCTGCATCACAGAATATGAGCATATAGAGATAGAATGATATACAGTTGTGATTTCAAAAGATTTACAATGTAAGCAATCACAACTATAGAAAGAGATTTTGAGTTAGGAAATATAAAGAGATTGAGTCGGTTTTACTAAACAAAAACATAAACAAAAATCCAATTAACAATAAATATTAATCAAATTAATGAATGTTAATGTTTAAACCACTACAAACAAAACTATTTTATCATGTTTTAGATCCTGTATGTTAGATACCAACTGTTACCACTTGTTAGGTCTTGTCTTCCAATTGTTAGAACCTGAAAATCAAACGTTAATTCCTAAACAATTGAATTGACATATACCATTTTGATACCAACAATGTTCCTTAATAAGAAATTCTGTTAATAACAACAACACAACAAAGATTAGAAGTTAAAATAGCATGATATGTGTGTGTTAAACAGAAGAAGTACAAAAGAACCAAGTACAGGGACCTGTTTGTAAGTTTTGAAAGTATAGTGACTAAACTGAAAAACTATACAAACTTTTTATATACACATGAAAAATAATATACAAATATAAGAAATAATATACATAATAATTATATAAAATGAAAACTAAAAACAAAAGAAAAATACATTTTTTTTATTTTTATTTTTTTATTATTCAAAAATAACTGTATTAATAATATTTACAGAATATTAGAAATAAAAGAAAATAATTTATGAAAATATTTACAACAATAAAATTACTTAAAAATAGCTAAATAGAAAATAATAAAAATACCATAGGTTATCCTTTTTACGAAATCAAACATTAATAACAAAAGGACAAACACTACAAAATATTAAATAAACTATTAACTATTTAAAAGTAATTTTCAACAAAAATAGATTTCTCACTAATTTCAACTTGTAAAATTTGAGAAAAATATTTTTAGAGGAAATCAAAATATTCTAAAATTAAAAGAAGTAAGTAGGAATATATTAAAAAGATAATGACAATGATTTAAGAGTTAACAAGCAAGAAAATAAGTTGATAAAATAATTATACAAGTGATTTTAATAATAAATATTTACAAAGTAATCACTTATAAATTATTAAAGAGCAAACCTCAGATATTAACTAGTTTAATTACTAGGACTATTTAACATACCCAATTCACCAACAATTCTGGTGAATGTGGATTCGTCAAGAGACTTAGTAAAAATATCTGCTGTTTGTTCTTCCGTGGGTACAAAATGTAACTCCACGGTACCATTCATGACATGCTCTCTAATGAAATGATACCTGATATCGATGTGCTTTGTCCTCGTATGCTGCACAGGATTGTTGGAGATTGCTATGGCACTTGTATTGTCACACAAGATAGGAATTTTGTCAAGTACAAAGCCATAGTCCCGTAGCTGATTCCTAATCCACAAGATCTGAGCACAACAGCTTCCAGCAGCTATGTATTCAGCTTCAGCTGTTGAGTTGGAAACTGTTTGTTGCTTCTTGCTGTACCAGTAAACCAACCTGCCACCTAGGAATTGACAACTCCCAGAGGTGCTTTTCCTATCTACAACACTTCCTGCATAATCTGAATCTGTATATCCAACAAGATTAAAACCAGAATCTTTAGGGTACCAGATGCCTAAGTTAGGCGTACCCTTAAGATATCTCAATATTCGTTTAACAGCAATGAGATGAACATCTCTAGGATCCGATTGGAACCTTGCACACAAACATGTAGCATGCATAATATCTGGTCTACTTGCAGTAAGGTAAAGTAATGAGCCTATCATACCTCTGTAGCTTGTGATATCTACCTTAGCAGAATTTTCACATGCTCCAAATTTAACAGCTGTAGATGATGGTGTTCTTGCTGAAGACGAGTCCTCCATTTGATATTTCTTGAGGAGCTCTCTGACATACTTGGATTGACAGATAAATATACCATCTGTCCTTTGACTTACTTGCAATCCAAGAAAGAACTTCAGCTCACCCATCATGCTCATTTCAAACTTACCCTGCATTAACTTAGCAAATTTCTTGCAAAGAAGATCATTAGTAGACCCAAATATTATATCATCCACATAGATTTGAACTAATATTGTATCATTTTTATGTTTCTTTGTGAAGAGAGTTTTGTCTATGACACCTCTAACAAAACCATTTTCAATTAAAAATTCAGAGAGAGTGTCATACCATTTCCTTGGTGCTTGCTTAAGACCATAAATAGCCTTGAAGAGAAAGTAGACATAGTCCATGAATTCTGGATCTTCAAAGCCAGGGGGCTGTTCTACATATACCTCTTCATCTAGCTTACCATTCAGAAAGGCACTCTTGACATCCATTTGATAAACCTTAAAGTTTGAGAATGCTGCGAATGCCAAGAATATTCTGATAGCCTCAAGTCTTGCCACTGGAGCGTAGGTTTCATCATAATCAATGCCTTCAGCTTGTGAATAACCCTTTGCTACCAGTCTTGCTTTATTTCTTGTCACTGTACCATCTTCATCTAGCTTATTTCTGAATACCCACCTTGTGTCAACCACTTTCCTGTCTTTGGGTCTGGGTACCAGCTTCCATACTTCTTGTTGTTTGAATTGATTGAGTTCATCTTGCATAGCAATCACCCAATCAGGATCAGAAAGAGCTTCCTCAGTTTTCTTAGGTTCCATTTCAGACAGAAACCCTGAATAGTTACATTGATTTTGAGTAGCACTTCTAGTTTTGACACCAACATCTGGATCACCAATAATCAGCTCAAAAGGATGAGCTCTATTCCAAACAATCTGTCTAGGAAGATTAGATCTTGATGATTCATCTTGTTCTTCATTGTGATGTTGTGTGTGACCAGTTGACCCTTCATTGTCTCCCCCTGAGTTGTTGCCAGGTTGACTAGATGATTGTTCAGGAGTGTCAGGGGTATCTTCATTATTATCATTGTTTTCATCACCATTACCCTGATCATCATCATTATTATCATTGTTGTCATTAGCATTAGCAAAAACATCAGGTGGATTATCATCATCTGAATCTGGATCTGTCATATCATCAAAAGATAGCTTTTCAGATGAATCTTCAGTTTGGATACTAGGGAGTTTAGTGTCATCAAATGTTACATTGACACTTTCCATCATCTTCTGTTCATCAATCACATACACCCTGTATGCCCTCATTGAATAACCAATAAAAATTGCTTCAAATGCTTTGGTATCGAATTTACCACCTTGATCATCACCTTCTTTAAGCACAAAGCATTTTGCCCCAAATACATGAAAGTATTTGAGTGATGGTTTCTTATCAGCCATAATTTCATAGGGTGTCTTCATATGGTCTTTATTGATTAGAGTTCGATTCTGGGTATAGCAAGCAGTGTTGACAGCTTCAGCCCAAAAGTACAATGGAAGCCTTGATTCACTTAACATAGTACGTGCAGCTTCAATCAAGGTTCTATTCTTTCTTTCCACTACTCCATTTTGCTGAGGAGTTCTTGGAGCTGAGTATTGTCTGGTTATACCCTTCTCAGTGCAGAAGTCATTTAGAACTGCATTCTTGAATTCAGTTCCGTTGTCTGATCTTATAGCTCTCACTGGATACGTAGAATCTCGCTCAATTAATTTGATGTGATCAATCACCAGTTGTGGAGTCTCATCTTTAGAATTCAAAAATAGGACCCATGTGTATTTTGAAAAATCATCAACGATCACTAGAGCATATCTCTTCCTTGACATAGACATCACATTAACTGGACCAAACAAATCCATATGAAGTAATTGTAATGGTTCAGTTATTGAAGATGTGTCGGTGCTCCTGTGACTTGCCCTTTTTAGCTTGCCTTTTTGACATGCATCACACAGTCCTTCTTGAGTGAATTCCATTGAAGGCAAACCTCTCACCAATTCTCTTTTAACTAGAGAATTCATTGTCTTGAAATTTAGATGAGAAAGTTTCTTGTGCCATAGCCAACTCTCGTCATTAGATGCTTTAGTGTAGAAGCAAGTAATTTCTGCAGTGCTTCCTGAGTTCATATTGGATACGTACAGATTGCCTTTTCTAACTCCTGTCAGTTGTGGCTTTTCATTTCTCTTGTGTGAAATTAGACAATTCTTCTTGTTGAAATAAACTTCATATCCTTTGTCACAGAATTGACTAACACTGAGCAAATTGTGCTCAAGTCCTTTCACAAAAGAAACTTCATCAATGATAACATTTCCAGCTTCAAGTCTGCCATATCCATCAGTTCTACCTTTGCTGTTATCTCCAAAGGTAACTACTGGGCCGGCCTTCTCCACCACATTTGTCAGCAGGGTTCTGTCACCAGTCATATGCCTTGAACATCCACTGTCCAAGATCCAGGTTACTCGTTCAACCTGTTCAACACCCTGCAATGACAAATGGATTAAACCTTCTTCGGAACCCAAATTTGATTGGGTCCAGAATATTTAAAGAATTGGCCTTTGTCAGGCAAAACAACATTTTTCACCTTAACACCAATTTTACCATTAGTCAACAAGCATTTTACCCTATAAACAGATTTTACAATCTTTTGTTTCATTTTGGGTATCCATGTTTGTTTACCAGCAATAACACTTGTTTCATTCACTGGACATTTGACCTTGTAAACAGCCTTAGTAAAACTTTGTTTAGGCTTAGGTACAAATGTCTCTCTCCTACCATGAGGAAGACTAGCAGTCTTTAATCTAACATTATTATTCCTGTTCATGTGTTGTCGAGGAGCAGTCTTATTAGCACATGCATGATTACCATTAAAGTAAGCAGACATTACATTAAAAGCACAAGACATACAATTGACAACACCACATGCTTTATGAGAAGTATCAATAACAGGCATGGTATTCATGTTAGACATGTTATTATTCTGCTTCAACTTGTTATCACCTAACTCAATTTTAGATGAACTGGGAACAAACTTCACTGGTTTCATAGAAACAACCTTATTAGATTTAACATTTTTGGTTGTAGGTGTCTTAACAGATTTTTCATTAAGTTGGACACTTCCACTAGCAATGTCCTCAGTACGCATCTCCTCTTGAATAACAAGAGAAGTCATATCTAGAGGCTCTGCAACAGACTTCTTAAAGAGTGGATCTTCAACATTCTTAAGCACATGTGGTATTCCCCTTTCTTTAGCACTAACAGGATTAGGGGAATTTATGCCTAACATTCCAACAGCTTCGTTGTAGCCAAACCCTATTCCTACGGTTTGTTCTACAGCTTGTTTATTGAATAACTCTTTAGAAATTTTCACAGAATTAAAACAAGCAGATAATTTGACATTCTGTTCCTTTATCTTAGTTTCAAGTTCAGCAACTTTAGCAATTTGTTTATGCATGTATTCTGATATCGACTTTTCTCTGTAGTTAAGTCGAGCTATTTCTTTTATTTGCTGATCTTGATTATCAGGCACCTTTTTTAACTCTAACACTTCATTTTCAA
Source organism: Kitagawia praeruptora (assembly GCA_037693485.1). Taxonomy (NCBI): domain Eukaryota; kingdom Viridiplantae; phylum Streptophyta; class Magnoliopsida; order Apiales; family Apiaceae; genus Kitagawia; species Kitagawia praeruptora. The sequence continues at coordinate 78,153,442 of CM075350.1, forward strand.
GTTTAGTGTTTAATAGAGTTATTCTTTCAATTTGTTTCTTTGCATTACCCATGGAATTATATAAGCTATCAATCAACTCAGCGTCAGTAAGAATTACCGGTGTGGTGTAATAAGTTGATGACTCAGCATTTGCCACCAGTGCAAAGTTTCCATATTCCTCATCTTCGCTATCTGTGTCATCCCAGCTTTTACCAGCAGCTACATATGCCCTTCCAGTCTTCTTCTTTTTAGAAGCATAATCTTTCTTCTGTGCTTGCTTAGGTTTGTGACACTCAGTAGCAAAGTGTCCCAACTCATTACAGTTGAAGCAACGAATCTTGCTTCTGTCAACAGTTCCAGTTTTGTAACCTCCCCTGTTACTAGAGGATGAAGAACCTCCTCTCTGAAATCTGTTATTTGACTTAAACCTGAACTTTGGATTTCTTCTAAATATGAAGTTACTGAATTGTCTCACCAACATAGCCATAGATTCATCTTCTAATTGATCCAGCTCTTCTAGTGAATAGAATTCACTACCATCCTGAGTAGCTGGTGTTTGGCCATGTTCAACTTCAGTTTGTTCCTTGTTGAAGCTGATAGGTTGAACAACTTTAGCTTCCACTTCCTTAGGAACCTCAGCTACTAAAGCTGTAGAAGAACTTGCAACTCTGCCTTTGCCAGAGAACTCCTTCTGCTGTATTTGTTCTAATTCATATGTTTTTAGAACACCAAACAGCCTGTCAAGAGCAATCTTATTTAAATCTCTGGATTCTCTGATGGCAGTTATTCTATGCTCCAGGTGAGTAGGCATAGTCAGTAGAAACTTCATGTTGATCTCCTTCTGAGTATATTGTTTGCCATGAAATTGCAAGTTGTTGATTATTCTGTTATACCTTTCGAACACTTCCTGAATGCCTTCGTTAGGGCCAGCTCTAAAGTGTTCATATTCAGAGGTCAAAATTTGAAGTCTATTTTCCCTGACTTCATCAGTCCCTTCATTAATAGTCTCAATAGTTTCCCAGATGTGCTTAGCAGTTTTACAATTCATTACATGGCTATACATTACAGCATCTAGTGAATCTATTATAATGAGTCTCAGATTTTTGTCCAATCCAGCATCCTCCTTTTCATCAGGAGTATAGTTCTTAGGGTCCTTTGGATAGGATTTAGCAGGTATTGTTACAACTCCATCAGTAACAACTTGTTCTTCATGAACCATAGGAATTTTTGGTCCATTTTTCAAAACCCACAAATATTTTGGATTTGTAACATCAAGAAACAACTCCATTTTATTTTTCCACATATCATAATTATCCTTATTAAATATGGGAATCTTAACAATGGCTTTTGAAGACATGATGAATTTTTAAGTGAGTTAAAAATTCGAGATAAATTTTTGATTGAATAAAAATAGGATCTTGATTTGTGTATCAATCAATAGGCTCTGATGCCAATTGTTAGGTCCGATAAGATTGTAGAAGGGGGGGTTGAATACAATCTATATCATTTTCTCCAAATTTGTCCTTTAAATAAAATTTAATTCAAACAAATTTGTGCGGAATAAAATAACACAAATTTCAAGTTGAATATAACAATATATTAACTTGATGGGTGTTACAAAATCAGTACAAGTGATTATCAAGAAATTAATAACTAATTAGAAAATTCAACATGAACTTTTCTAATTTAGTTAATAAAAATCAAGATATCAATTCAAGAACTAGGAAACTTAATTCGCTAGTATTACACAAGTCACAAATAATCAAGTTCTAATGGATACAATTTTTGATTCAAGAACTCAAGAATTTATGGCAATTTAATTGCTTGAAAGATGAGAGAGATGATATGTTTTGGAGCTTCTTTTTGTTTCTGTGTATTTGCGTGTGTGTTCTGTTGTAGTCTGATGCCTTCTGCTCCTTTTAACACCAAAACTACCAACTGTCATAATGCCTGTTTAATACTATTATGACACTTCCTTGAGCTTCTATGACACTTGCAAGGTTGCTATGACAGTTGATTATGACAGTTCCAATTATGACAGTCAGCATCATGACAGTTCCATTATGACAGTCAGCATCATGACAGTTCCTCTATGACAGTCAGCATCATGACAGTTCCATTATGACAGTCAGCATCATGACAGTTTCCACTATGACAGTTTCCACTATGACAGTCTTCATTATGACAGTTTCACTGAACTTCATTATGACAGTCTTCATTATGACAGTCTGAAATTACACTTGGTTGTTTATTCCAGTACATGTGCCTGAGCGTCTGGAACCGGACTCCTTTTGCTTAACAAAAAATATATCAATTCCAACCGGGGTTCCAGCTTTAAGAATATATCACTTTCCATATTCTTGTGATAATTCTATTTTCTCATAATCCGTCCAGGTGTAAGCTGTGGTCTCTTGAGGATGTGAAACCGGACTCTTTTTGCTTAGCAAAAAATACAACAATTCTAACCGGGGTTTCAACATTAAGAATATATCACTTAGAATTTCTTTATGATAATTCTTTTTCCTCGTAGCCAGTCCACTTGATAGTAAAATCCTTGTGGTTAATTAATTTAGCACTTCTGTTGCTTGCACAATGATTTTCTCACATACCAGTCTTGATAGCTTGAACCACTGAAGTTAATGACGAACGACCACTGTTTAATGTTGACACTCGATGTACTGTCTGGTTCATGAGTGACTAACCGCAATGACTGTTCTTCATATATTGACTTTTAAATCTGGTTCCTTTTCTTTTATTCATCTCTCTCTTTAATCTTCTGTACTGTCTCTGTCACCTTTGAAATCTCTGTCACTTTAAATGAATCCACTTATTAACGAATACTCCACTGAGGCTTGATCAGTTGACTGAGCTTCTTTCAATGTAGTAATTCCCCAAGTCTGTAGATTGACCTTGATCTTTTTCTTCTGATAGATAATACATTTTGAGATTCCTTGTGACAGTCTATATACTATTTACTATTACAATCTTGTTTAAGTTGAGTTGTATCCTCGAAATACAAATAGGCTACATCATATGCCTTTCACTAATCCCTCAATATATAATTCTTATAATGTTTCTATGCTCCTTAATGTCCAATAGAAGCTTATTCGAAATCAAAATCCTCAAAATCCATGTTTCAGGAATTTCTGAAATCTAACGTCATTTCGAGTCACTTATTTTCATTGTACAACACTAATATGGTTTCTGTTTATTCATTTTCCATTTCCATTATAGAGTACCTATATACTATTTCTCTAAATCCTCGAAATTTACTATTCATGTGACCACTGTAACATTACTGAAGTTAGGGTTATTACATCCTTCCCTCCTTAAAAGGATTCCGTCCCGGAATCACGTCAGAAATGTCCATAGATACCTTTTCATCTACACCTTATAACTTCTATACCACTTTCTTCATCCTTTTTCCTTCATAATATCTCTATCTTGTTTGCGCAAAATTACACCAACATAAACTTGCTTGTCATTCATCAACATCCCTCTTTTAGTTATGGGTATCGGCCACCACATTGGCCTCTCCTGAACGGTAGTGTATCTCACTTATGGTTTATCCCTATGTTGATCTCTATCATGACATAAATTATACATACTTCAATCTTATCATATCTTGTCTCTGTAAAATCTTCCAGAAATCCGACTAGAATAAGATTCTTTGAAACAATTGTAAGAAAATATTACCTATAATATATATTTCCTGTTCGTATATAAACAAGTCTGTGGTTTGCCCCCAAAATACTATTATTCTCCTTTTCATAGAATTTCTAACCCCTAACAGATACTGATTTTCCTTATCTAGATTATCAACCTACCTATACCATTCATTGACCACATTGATTCCTAACCAAACGTTTACACTAAAAATTTAAATACCAGAAAAATGTTCACCTGCATCTGTATCCGGCTTTCTCAATGCCTCTCCTAAAGTCATATTGTACACTCTAGCAGTAGGCCTGTTTGAAGAAGTCACACTCTGTTCTGGCACGGATGATCCCCCGGAACGACAATCTCTGGCAATGTGTCCTAGTTTCCCACACTGGTAACACTTGACGTCCCTCTTAGGATTGGTATTAGCCGATGGGCACTGGCTAAGATAGTGTCCTTTTTGTCCACAGTTAAAGCAGTTTATTTCTAATGCTCTACACACTCCCGTATGCTTCCTACCACACGTGTTACAGTCTGGAAATGGTGTTCGAGATTGATTAGACTGAAAGGTTCCTGTGGATCTACCACCCTGATTCACCGTCTCACTGGTAGTCTTATTATTCCCCGACTTTCCTCCAAACTGGGGTTTTTGTCCTTTACCAAATTTGTTAAAGTAGCTTCCCTCACTTGAACCTCCTTTTGGACCCTCAAATTTTCTTTTCTTGTTCTCTCGACCTAATTGAGTTTGTTCACTCTCGGCCTCAATAATAGATGCCTTCTGAACCACCGCAGCATACTCGGTCAACTCAAATGGTGCCACTCTAGTACGTAGCCATGGTTTCAATCCTTGTTGGAACCTTTTCGCTCGTTGCTCTTCAGTACGCACGAATTCTGGAACAAACCTAGACAGTTCGGTAAATTTCGTTTCATACTCAGCCACTGTTAGATTTTCCTGCTTTAGCTCCAAAAATTTTATTTCCATCTGGTTCTCTAAGTACCTAGGGGAATATTTGTCTAGAAACACCCTAGTGAAACGCTCCCAAGTTATCACTCCCGCTCCCTCGAGATTTTTCTTAGCTTCCCACCAATAATTTGCCTCTCCCTTTAGGAGATAGGCTGCAAAGACTGTCTTCTGATCTTCCTCTACCCTCAGTATCTCAAAAGCCTTCTCCATCTCTTTCAGCCATGCCCTGGCTGCTACTGGGTTAGTGGTTCCCTCAAATTCTGGGGGTTTTAGTGACTTAAAAGCACGAAAAGAGTTAGCTGCCTGGTTGGGAAGAACAGGTGGTTGTGGCAGATTCTGTGGATTAGCTAAATTTTGCCTCAAAAGTTCCATAAATTGGTTAAAAGGGTTACCACCCTGATTTCCCTGTTGGCCAGTTGATTCATCTTCTTCTTCCTCATGATCTTGTTCATTATGAGCGTTTTCACCCTGCCTATTCTGACTTGCTTCCTCTCTCTCATTTTCCCTTGCATTCATTCTATTATTACGCTTAGGCGGCATGATTCTGTATATAATAATATTCTTCATTAATCACCCAAATTTAGGGTACAATATACATCATTTCCATATATGCACAACTATATCATTAGTTAATCTTATTTATGCATCCCAGTATTTTTAACTTCACACAAGTAATATTTAATCATAATACAACTTTGACAAATAAGCTTAGTACCTTTAGCACAATAACCTTTTCATTTAAGTCAATCACCTCATATATATCAATACTTCTGAATCTCAACATTTAATATCAAAATACGATAAAATTAGGCAAGGTACATAAACTTCCTTAATTTACATAAATATTTTACAACTTGGGTACAACGTCTTTTACTACTAATATCATACATCATAAAGTACAAGGTTCGAAACCCCAAAAGCATAACTGTACATACTAACTCGCTATAACAAAAGCACTACTAGCTGTCCTCTAATCAGACTGGGATTAAGACAGTAAACAACTAACCTAATCCCCAAAATGACATCCACAAGATGACTAGTCTGATTAGTATCCAAGACTACTACTCCTAATCATGGTAACGACGCCCTGATAACGTCTCTGATCTGTACTACCATAGTGGTGACTGTATCAACTATCTGAGACCTCCATACTGGATCCCCTCTGTCTCCCAACATCGTCCTAATATTACCGAGTGCCCGCAGCTCGATACTAACTATGCTCAAAGTCAACCCATCTGGTATCACACCTCCTCCTCCTCTCGCCCTGTCTAACCTCTGTACAAGCGTATCTATAGTCCGACGGGACTCATCCAGCTGTCCCTAAAGGGCAAAGTACTCTGGCAAGAAAATAGCTGGCAACTGACCAGCTGGAAATATAGGTGCCTCCTGAGGTGGCATAGCATCTGGGGGAGGCACATCTACAAGTGGGGGTGCATCCACTGGTGGTGGAGGTGCAAATGGTGGGGATGGAACTGCCTGTGGAGACGGAGGAATAGGCTCTGTGTCCGCATCCTCGGAAGGGTCATCCTCCAACTCATCCTCTGACAAGATAAAGCGTCCCGGTGGAGTGAACTGCTCCACTGGGTCCTCAAAAGGATCAGGGCTAGGTAGAGGAGATGGAACTGGTGATGGCACTGGGACAGGTGGGACAGGAGTAGGAGTCACATGAATGTCCCTCCACTCAATCGGCTCCTCAGGTATAACAGATAACCTAGGCCTCTTACGCAAGGGCATCTCCTCCTCAGGAATATCCGACCGCACTCGGGAAGGTCCGGCCCCATCAGGCCCGACATATGGTCTACCAGAATATGGCACTATGGCCACAGCATCCCTCTGCCTACGCTCCTCTGCCTCCTCAAGTCTCACTCTGATCTCGTGTCTCTCCATGGCCTCTGCGCGAACTCTCCTCCTCAGGTCAGCGATAGCATACTCTGGAACCTCTACACCTACCAGCAACAAGTCTCTAAGCTCCTGCTCGGGTAGTCCTAGCCACTGGGGGTCCTGACCCGGCTCACCCATCTCCGCTCCCTATAATAAAACATAAAATTCTATTAGTAACGGTCTATAAAATTATAAACAATACTTAAAATAAATACTACCTGCGATATACCACCCCTGAACTTAATGGAAGTTCAAAATTTTATATTATAAATGATACAATATTATTATCACTCTCGTTCCTGAGCATTATGACTCTTAGCTCTGATACCAAACTGTGACAGCCCCAAATCCGGGGTCATGAATCTGGGCCGTCACGGACCAACTTCCATTCAAAATCAATATCTCTTGGGTTTTTTTTATAATTAATACCTATGCAATTGACCCCACAATAATACACACACACACACCAGTCATATGCTCAGAGAACAACATTCACCATAATAAAAGTTTAGAGTTAAAAAGTTATTACAACCCAGAATCATACTTAAGTACATTGTTGAGTGATGCTTCTACAAGAAGCATTTCAACAACCAAATTTATTACAACCTTACACACTTACACACTTAATATACATAAGACCACTAAACCCCTTGCGATGGTCATCTACCTCGGGGATTGATGCTAACGAGCTCTCAGAAGGTCGCCTTTCCCTTACCCTCTTGCGGGGCGTTCTGCGTAGTATTGGCATACCTAGCTGTATATAGATAAGTAGCAAGAGTGAGCTATAATAGCTCAGCAAGATAATATTGTAACTAGAATTTAAAATATAACCAAGTATACATGTATATACATATGTAAGCAGTAACCAAATTATAAACTTTAAGGAAGAATAAAACTCTTATTTAATAATACATCATCCGCTTACTATTATAAGAAAGAAATCTAAGATAATACAGTATCAGTTTCTCTTCTTAAATAATATAACAATCAATATACCATTTCAGTGTAATATTTTAAAATATTATGAATACTTGAATAAATCTCTCACTATCATCTTCTCATTTCCTTCCTATACAGCAATTTTATAAATTAATATAAAATCAGTTTCTCTTCATCTATAACAATAATTCCATCGTCTCATATCATTTTACCTTTTCTGTATACCATTCTGACTTTATCGTTTATTCTTTGTTCAATAATTGTGGGGGTTTCCACTGTTACCAAATACGTGAGGTACGATGATCAGTCGTCCTCTGTACCCGTCTATTTTTACTACCGGTCGAAGGAATGAAGGCCACCTGCTAACATCATCCCTGGAGGAAGGCCACCTGCTAACATCCTCCCGGAGGAAGGCCACCTGCTAACATCCTCCCTTGGCATCTTCGTGCCGAATCATGAATTCTAGACTATGTCGCACACAGCCCTGACACAGCCTCTTATGCAAGTTTGTTGCTAATCCCCCTTTTTATAAGATCATTATTCAATTTATCAACACCATTTCACATTTCCATTCCCGTATATCACTTTCATTCTCGCACATTATTTCTATAAAATATATGTATATATCATACACTAAAAAGAATGTTTATAATATAGAATTATAAACCATATAACCCTAGATAACAACTGATACCATTCTCTTTCATATCTCTTTTACCCTAGAGCATATTCGCTCCATTCGTAATCATCTCTATATTCATATTTCAGAAAACATATCCATCTCTCCTTAACTTCCCACAATCAAGAAAATATATTCTTTGCAATATAGCAACAAAAGCATCACATATACATAAATATATTCCATGATATCATTATTATTCCGAAGATAAATAATTTTTAAAGTAGGGATAGAAGGATCTTGCCTCGGTTTCTGTATCCTGACAGTGTGGCTGGTTCCTCCTCCGGAATTTCTATAAACACAAAAGGACCGTCATTAGAATACCACATCTCTTACTCACTACCCTCTCGTATAACAAAACCCTTTACACTTCAACATATGTTTAACGTATTATTATTATCCCAAAGGCTCAAGAACTTAACCATTTATAAGCTCAATCGAAGTTTCAGGGGTTTTCACCATTTTCCCTAATGACCACACTTAACTGTAAAAATTCTCAGAGAATATGGATTTCGAATTTTAATGTAAGGTCAACTGTCAAGGGTCCTCTGACTACCCTACTACACTATCCCAAAATTTCGTGGCTTATAAGACTGTCTAACTATGGTAACTTTAACCTCAAAGTTGATACAATTACGTTTCCTCGGTTATCGAACGTCTTTCACTAAAACTGACTTTTCTCCTAAACCGTTCATCAGATTTTAACGCACCTTATATCAAAACGATCTATGAACTAAACTCTATCATATCATGGTCCCTTAGTGTGCTGGACAGTAACCTACCGTGTGTGCACAGTTACTAAAAACAGGGCAGATTTCGTTCTAACGAAAATCGGACATTATAACTGCTGTAATTTCATACTTTCCAACATCAAACTCCTCCAAATCAATCATCAAACACAATAATCATCACCTACATCATGTGGTCTTCATTACCAGCCATGGTTACACTCCCAAACTCCTTCCAAAATCAACTCAAACCACTTACAAACACTTATAACATCATAAACATAACCTTTATACCACTTAATCACTAAACCCACAATATTCATCATAATATAAAAAGGGGCAAGAGTGTTTATACCTTCTTGAAGCTTTACAACACTTAACAAGCCTTGGGCACACCTTTAACAACCTTAGTATAACTTGGATCAACTAAAGGATCCATAAAAACAAAGTTAGTTCTAAGATTCTACTATTCACTACTATTCATCAAGTAACTTGAATGATTTTATTACCTATGAAGATGATGATGATTGGCTTTGAAACTTTGTGAATATCTCTTTCTAACCTCCAAGAAACTCCATGAATTTTCCTTAGATTTGTAGTTGATTTTTGCTAGGGTTTTGATTTTGATTTTTCTTTTTTTTTTGTAGCCGAATGGTGAATGGAGAAGGGGGAGAGATTTTTTTGTGTTGGTTTGATCTCATCTCATCTTAATCTTACTTAATTTAGAGTGTATTGGAAGCTTGGTAAAAATCTATGTGTTAAAAGACTAATCTACCCTTAATTTGGTTTAGTGGAAGATGACATCATTAACATGACTTCATAATTCTCTTTTTCTTGATTTTCTTTTCTAAGTTTTGTGCTACTAATTCTTATAATGATAATGTGGTATGTATCCTTGTTATATTACTAATCTTGGTTGCTTGGTCTCCATATTCGTCAAATTGTGGTTCGTTTCGAATGTACCTCATTATCTCAGTGGTTTTGAAATCATTTAACAATCCAAATTCCATTGGTATTCTCTTAACTTAATAATCCCCTGGCTCAAATCTAAATTCACTAATCCCTCAATATATAATTCTTATAATGTTTCTATGCTCCTTAATGTCCAATAGAAGCTTATTCGAAATCAAAATCCTCAAAATCCATGTTTCAGGAATTTCTGAAATCTAACGTCATTTCGAGTCACTTATTTTCATTGTACAACACTAATATGGTTTCTGTTTATTCATTTTCCATTTCCATTATAGAGTACCTATATACTATTTCTCTAAATCCTCGAAATTTACTATTCATGTGACCACTGTAGCATTACTGAAGTTAGGGTTATTACATGAAATATTCTGATGATGTAGAATATTGTTCAGCAGTCACTTTTGTTGATGATCTAGTTTCTGAAAAACTAGAGTATAATTCTTCACATGACCCTTTGGAGCGATTGATTCTTAATGTATCTGAAGATGAAGTTGATGATGCTGATCTTTTAGCTTGGTTGGAAGCTAATTCACATGGTACAAGAACTAGAGGTCATTTGGAGTCACTAGAGTTATCATCTAGGGAATTCAAGATTCCAAAGCCATCCATTATCGAACCACCGGAGTTAGAATTGAAAGCTCTTCCTTCTCATTTGAAATATGCTTATTTGGGACCTTCTTCTACTTTGCCTGTTATTGTCTCTGCTAACTTGTCTAGTGCTCAGGATGATCAATTGTTGGAGATTCTTAAGAAGCACAAGAAAGCTATTGGGTGGACTATTACAGATATTGGAGGTATTAGCCCTTCTGTTTGTATGCACAAAATTTTGTTGGAAGATGGTGCTAAGGGATCTATTGAAGGTCAACGTAGATTGAATCCCATCATGAAAGAAGTGGTAAAGAAATAGATTATCAAATGGCTTGATGCAGGAATCATTTATCCAATTTCAGATAGCTCATGGGTTAGTCCTGTTCAGTGTGTGCCTAAGAAGGGTGGACTCACAATGATTAAGAATGAAGAGAATGAGTTGATTCTGACCAAAAAAGTTACGGGTTGGAGAATTTGCATTGATTATCAAAAGTTGAACAAGTCCACTAGGAAAGATCATTTTCCATTGCCCTTTGTTGATCAAATGCTAGATAGACTTGCTTAAAGAGAGTACTATTGTTTTCTTGATGGGTACTCTGGTTATAATCAGATAACTGTAGCTCCAGAAGATCAACATATAACTACATTCACATGTCCTTATGGTACTTTTGACTTTCGAAGGGTTTCATTTGGGTTATGTAATGCTCCTCCAACTTTTCAAAGATGTATGATGGCTATCTTTTCTGACATGGTTGGTGAATTTCTAGAGGTGTTCATGGATGATTTCTCTGTGTTTGGAGATTCTTTTAATGATTGTCTATGTAACTTGGGTAAGGTGTTAAAAAGATGCGAGGAAATTAATCTTGTACTCAACTGGGAAAAGTGTCACTTCATGGTGAAAGAGGGCATCGTATTGGGGCATAAAGTTTCAGGGAAGAGACTCGAAGTTGATAGGGTGAAAATTGAAGTCATTGAGAAGCTACCTCCTCCCACTTCTGTCAAGAATATTCAAAGTTTTCTTGGGCATGCAGGTTTCTACAGACGGTTCATTAAAGACTTCTCAAAAATTTCTAAGCCACTTTGCAAGTTATTGGAGAATGATACTCCCCTTCAGTTTGATGAAGCATGTTTGAAGGCTTTCGAGGAATTAAAGCAGAGGTTGATTTCAGCACCTATCATGATTGCACCAGATTGGAGCTTGCCCTTTGAATTAATGTGTGATGCTAGCGATTATGCAGTGGGTGTAGTAATGGGTCAAAGAAAGAACAAGGTATTTTATCCTATCTACTATGCAAGTCGTACTTTGACCGAAGCTCAATTGAATTACACGGTGACTGAAAAGGAGCTTCTTGTTGTTGTGTTTGCCTTTGAAAAGTTTCGGCCTTATCTTGTGGGCACTAAAGTGGTTGTCTTCACTGATCATTCAGCCATCAAGTACTTGATCACCAAGAAGGATGCAAAGCCACGATTGATTAGGTGGGTTCTTTTACTTCAAGAGTTTGATATTGAGATACAAGACACAAAAGGTGTTTAAAATCAAGTAGCTGATCATTTATCAAGAATGGAGTACAATGAGGAATCTAGCACTTTGGTTCCTATTAAAGAAACATTTCCAGATGAACAGATGTTTCAGGTACAACTCTCTAATGCTACTCCTTGGTTCGCTGATTTTGCTAATTATTTAGCTACTGGGTTAATGCCGCTGGATTTATCCAGTCAACAAAGAAAGAAATTCTTGCATGATGTGAAATCTTATTTTTGGGATGAGCCTTATTTGTTCAAGCAAGGTGCAGACCAAATTATTAGAAGATGTGTTGCTGAATTTGAGGTGCAAGATATTCTTTTTCATTGTCATTCATCTCCCTCTGGTGGATATTTTGGTGGACAACGCACTGCTGCAAAGGTATTGCAATATGGTTTCTTTTGGCCCTCTCTGTTTAAGGATGTTCATGCATATGTGGTTAGATGTGATCGTTGTCAAAGGGTTGGTAATATCTCGAGAAGAAGTGAGATGCCTTTGACTAATATTCTTGAAGTGAAGTTGTTTGATGTGTGGGGCATTGACTTCATGGGTCCATTCCCTCCTTCTTTCAAAAATGAATACATCTTAGTGGCTGTTGATTATGTTTCTAAATGGGTAGAAGTTGCTGCCTATCCCACCAATGATGCAAAAGTTGTCATCAAGTTCTTAGACAAGCATATCTTTACTCGCTTTGGAACCCCAAGGGCTATAATCAGTGATGAAGGTACACACTTTGTGAATAAATTGTTAACTAGTACTTTATCTAAGTATAATGTGAGACACAAGGTAGCTACCGCTTATCATCCTCAAACTAATGGGCAAGCTGAGTTGTCTAACAGAGAAATCAAGGGCGTTCTTGAGAAAGTGGTGAATCCAAACCGTAAGGATTGGTCTATAAAATTAGACGAGGCTCTTCGGGCCTATCGTACTGCATACAAAACTCCTTTGGGTATGTCTCCATATCGGTTGGTTTTTGGAAAGGCATGTCATTTACCAGTTGAGCTTGAACACAAGGCTTATTCGGCTCACAAAAATCTAAATTTTGACATGCAACTTGCTGGTGAAAAAAGATTGTTGCAACTTGATGAGTTGGATGAACTAAGATTCTTCTCCTATGAGAATGCTAAGCTCTACAAGGAGAAGACGAAAAAATGGCATGATAAAAACATTCAAGCTCGAGTGTTTGAAGTGGGGCAACAGGTCTTATTATTCAACTCAAGGCTGAAGTTATTTTCGGGAAAGCTGAAATCAAGATGGTCCGGACCTTTCACAATTGTGAGAGTACATCCCTACGGAGCTGTGGAATTACGTGATAATCAGGGATCAGAGGTGAATTTCAGGTCAATGGACAACGACTGAAGCATTATTGGGGAGGTGAGGTTGTACGTGATAAAACCTCACTTGATTTGATGGAGCCTTGATAGAGAGCATAATGTCTAGCCAAAGACATTAAAGAAAAGCGCTTCTTGGGAGGCAACCCAAGCTTATTGTAAGTTTTGTATTATTATTATTATTATTATTAGAGATAGATAATTTTTATTTCATTTTTTTTTACTCCCACAAGGTGCCTTAATAAATTTCTTGAAGTGTTTCAGGTGATTAGTGCTATGAGATTATTGTGTATATGGGCGCTTGTGTAGAGAAGAATTTTTGTTAGGTGTGAATGTTCAAAGAGGATGGCACACTCATGCTCGTTTCAGCGTGTCCTTGCAACACATGATCAAAACTTTTGTCTTTTTATCGCCATTTAGCATGTTCATGCTATGCTAAGGCGTGCTCACGCATGGAGACAAGTGGAGTGGCGCCTGATGATGTCTGTTGTGTTTTGTCAATTCGACATGAACATGCAAACATAAAACATTGTGCATGATCACGCAGCATCCTATGGACACCTACTACTATGTTTCATCAATTTGGCATGTTCATGCAATCATCCAGCATGATCATGCAACTTCACCTGAGGCCTTTGCAAACTCACTGTAATGTTTCACCAATTCGGCATGCTCACGCACTCTTATGGGATGACCATACCAGCCATGATGTATCGTTGAGAGCTTCCGCGTGGCTTCAGTTTGGCATGCTCACGCACTCTCATAGCATGACCGTGCCAGCCATGAAGCACGTACTCTAGCATGCTCATGCAATTGTACTTAGCATACATCCCATACTTATGCAGCATCCATTATACGATCATGCATAGCAAAAATAATTGCGTTGCTGCTGGGATTCGATCCCTGTCCTGCACTTCTCATGTCAATAGCAAAACCAGTGCGACACCTCTTTCTTGTGGTTAATGCATGCGGCCACTAATATCTATACAACATATTTGTGATATTTTGCCTGATAGACTTACATCTCTCAACTCTTATGCATTTGCCGGACACTTCAACAAGGGGAGTATTCTTAACTTTCATTTGTACATATACATTTTTATAGTTTCTTTTTGTATTTTTTGTATTTAGAATTTTTATTAGTTTATGTATTTAATTTTATTATTCATTGAGGACAATGAACCGCTTAAGTGTGGGGAGGTGTTTTCAATATAAAAAAAATAAAAATTAGGATCATTAATAATTTTATTTTTAGGATAATTTTTTTTTTCTTTTTTCTTTTCTTAGTTTTTTTAGGACATTAGATATTTCTTTTTTAGATTTTATTTTAGGATAGTTAAAAAAAATTAGAAAAACACAAAAAAATAGAAAATTAAAAAATATTGATTGCCTTGTCAATATAACATGTTAATAAGGATAAGTACACACCATGTGGGTTAATTATTCGCGTGTCATATGTATGTCTCCTTAGCCTAAAATACCTTATACATAATGATGTCTTGCATGTGCTTGCGAAAATTTAAAACTTGAATGTACGTCATTGTCAATTTTGATGAGTATGGCATGTTATCACCATGTGAGATCTTGAGCCTTAATTTGTGATTGATACATCTTTTGTCGATCTATTTTTTTTTGTGGTGAGTTATTCGTCATTGTACATGTTGCTCTAGAACTTGCCTTAAACCAGGTCGTGTGCATATTGATATTGTGTATTGTGTAAAAATGATAAAGGCACTAGGATTAACCGTATTGTCCCAAACAGTACCCTTAAAAACAATCCTTAGTGAGCCCCCTTGAGCCTATATCCTTTTTCTTTGTATATCACCATCTAAATCTTGAGCTTATTTATTTGTTCTTGTCTTGATTGACTAGTAGAGCATTGTGATGTGTACATGAGATTGGTAAAATATTAAGTGTGGGGATATCTTTGTTATTGTGTGAAATTTTGGGTGGGAATTGAATTGGTTTGGTTATTCTTCCTTCGTGACAGCTTAATAAAGTCACTCGAATCAATAAAAAAAAGGAGGAAGCAAGAAAAAAAAATAGAGAGAAAAAAAAAATGAAAAAAAATGAAAAAAAAAAAGAAAAAAAGAGAAAAAAAAGGGAAATCTCTCTATGAAAAAAAGAAAAGAAAAAGAGTGTATGTTCAATGGTTCTTGCAATGTGAAATTTATGAGTTTACATTTGTATGTGGGATGATATCTCAAGGTTAGTTTCATGTTGAGTGCTTTAGGTATATATGAACATTATGCTCTATTAGTTGTCAAGTTTAGCCACTTGTTAGCCTATTTCTTTGATTTCCTACCCCCGCATAAGCCTCGTTACAACCCTTGACAAAGACCTTTTGATTTATACGAACACGAAGTCTAGAGATTTTGGTGGATAAGCAAGCTTATGGTAGCGCATGTGCATTTGATTGAACTTGAGTGATACAGTTGCACCTAAACACTTGTGTGATTTGAGTGTTTGTGAGGTATTTTCCATCTAAAGCATGCTATTTTCTTGTTGATTGAGACTTTGATGTTTTTTTTGCTAAGCGACTTTGATGTTATTCATGATATTTTAGTCTTTTGAGACTATGTGTGCATGCTTGAATAGTTGTGTTGGTGTGTAAAGTTGAGGAATCGCATTATATGACATTTATAAGCTATTAGATGATTAAGTTTGCATGTGTGGAGTGCTATGATATATTTCATGTTTGAGACTTGGCAGTCAGAATAAAAATTAGGAATTTTGTGGGTACATTCGCTATAGGCCCTCACGAGACCTTACCCAAGGTTAAAGGGCTTGTTGCATATGTCAAATGCAACCGTGATCACCTACGGAAGTGGTATTAGTTAGTTAGGATTTAGATTTTTCTTTTTTCTTTGCCCGAGGACGTGCAAGATGCTAAGTGTGGGGATGTGATAAGCGTGCATTTATTAATAATATTGTCCCTATATTTAAGTTATTTTGCATTGATTTGGATTTTTATTTAATAAATTCTAATGTTTTATTGTAGATATCAAGGAGTTATAATAAAAGAAGGCTTGGAGCTTAAATAGCAAGATTTGGAGATTAATTTGATTAAAATTCGGATTTTTTGGGTAGCCGCGCAGTATGCACTGTTTGGGCCATATCTGGAGTTCTAGAAGTCCGTTTCTGACGATTCAACAGCCCACGGAAAGCTTATGAGAAGGGCTTTATTTCTGAAGTGGTCTTGTATTTAAAATCCAACCGCATCAGCCCAGAATCAGAGCCCAACAGCCAGTTACGAATTTCCTTTTGTGGAATTCAATTTTTATTGGGAAATCTCCTTGTAATTATATTAAATAATTAAAAATACTTTATTAGAGATATTATTAGATATACATCATACCTAATTTAGACACACACGACGTAAAAGAGAGAGGCACAGAGAAGGGAGAAAGAAAAAGCTTGAAGACGGAGATTCAACCATTGGAGACGTTCAATAGGATTTGTTTTCTTCTTTTTTTTTTTTTTCAGAATTCTCTCCTTAACTTTGTTAATCATGTTTATGTGTTATCAATTCTTGGATGATTTTGAGAGTTTGATTATGAACTAATTTTATATAGTTGGGATTTTTATGGAACCCTAGCATGGGATTTTTGGTGTTTTGTTAAAGAGTATTGTATGCAATTCTATAGTTTAGTCATTCAAGTGATTTTCTTGCTAATACTTGCTGTTGTCTGATCAACTCTAGTAGATTAACGAGTTAATTATAATACCGAGAGGGTTATAGTTAATTGACATAAAACTTGAGTGGTGCATGCTTATAAATCTTTTGATTATAATATTGTTGCGGTATAGACATATATTGTGACCATGCATAGCTTTATGAATTGGTGCTTAATTGTATTCTGAAGAGTAAATTGGCATAGACATATGTTAGTTTATTTGATAGGAATTATACCATAGTGATTTCGAGAGAAACCTATGACCATTGAATTCTAGTTAGTAAATTGTGGAATTTGCTGAGTACTACGCAACTCTTTACTGATTTTCACGTGTTAGGGGGAAGTAATTATCCTGACTTATCTTCTCATATTTGAAACACATTACACTTTTTCTCTAGTATAATTTAATTAGTTGGTTAAGATCGTTCTTAGAATTATTTTAGTTATAAAAACCATCAACAATTTTGTGTTCGATAACCAAGTTGTTAGATATTACTTGCGATTGATACAAATTTGCAGTCCTTGAGGAACGATTTTCGGTATTTACTACTATATTACTTGCTTGCGAGTGTGTACACTTGCACATCTATATTTTACGCAACAGGAAGAAAAGATCTTGCGAATTCTGAGAGAGTTCGAATCAGCAAATGGTTGGACCATAGCAGACATCAAGGGAATCAGCCCTTCTTATTGCATGCACAAAATTCTGATAGAGGAAGGAGCTAAGCCTACTGTTGAGCATCAGCAGAGACTTAATCCTATTATGAAAGAGGTGGTGAAGAAGGAAATTCTAAAGTGGCTTGATGCTGGTATTATCTATCCTATTTTAGACAGTTCTTGGGTGAGCCCGGTGCAGTGTGTGCCAAAGAAAGGAGGCATGACAGTTTTTGCTAATGAGAAGAATGAGCTCATCCCTACTCGAACAGTCACGGGGTGGAGAGTTTGCATGGACTATCGTAAGTTAAACAAAGCCACGAGAAAAGATCACTTCCCTCTTCCCTTTATTGATCAGATGTTAGACAGATTGGCTGGCCATGAGTACTATTGCCTTCTTGATGGGTATTCAGGCTATAATTAGATTTGCATTGCTCCGGAAGATTAAGAGAAGACCACATTCACATGTCCTTTTGGCACTTTTGCTTTCTGACGAGTTTCTTTCGGACTTTGTGGTGCTCCTACCACTTTTCAAAGGTGCATGATGGCTATTTTCTCAAACATGATTGGCACTAATGTGGAGGTTTTCATGGATGATTTCTCAGTCTTTGGTACTTCGTATGATGAGTGCTTGCATAATCTTGGCTTGGTATTAAAGAGGTGCGTGGAGACTAATTTGGTGCTTAATTGGGAAAAGTGTCACTTTATGGTGCAAGAAGGAATTATTCTTAGGCACAAGGTATCTAGCAAGGGGCTTGAAGTGGATAAGGCTAAGGTGGAGACTATTGAGAATCTTCCTCCACCTATCTCTGTTAAAGGAATTCGCAGTTTTCTTGGTCATGCGGGTTTCTATAGGGGTTTCATTCAAGACTTCTCGAAAATCTCTAAACCCTTGTGTAATTTATTGGAGAAGGATGTTCCTTTCAAGTTTGATGAAGATTGCTTAGCAGCTTTTGAGCTTTTGAAGAAGAAGTTGACTACCGCACCTGTTATTACTGCTCTGGGAGGAACCATTCGAGCTTATGTATGATGCTAGTGACTATGATGTTGGAGCTATGCTTGGTCAAAGGAAGAGCAATGTTTTTCATTTGGTTTACTATGCTAGTAAAACCCTTAATGATGCACAACTTAATTACACTACTACCGAGAAGGAGCTTCTAGCAGTTGTCTATGTATTTGAGAAGTTTAGATCTTACTTGCTTGGAACAAAGGTGATTGTGTATACAGATCATGCTGCTATTCGCTATCTGATTTCGAAGAAGGATTCAAAGCCTAGGTTGATTCGATGGGTTCTTTTGCTTCAAGAGTTTGATTTGGAGATCAAGGACAGGAAAGGCACGGAAAACCAGGTGGCGGGTCATCTATCAAGACTAGAAGACCACGGTAAGGATTCACATGATAAATCTCTTATTAATGAATCTTTTCCCGATGAGCAACTTTTTGGGGTGCAAGGTGAGGAACCATGGTTTGCAGAACTATCTTGTTAGTAATGTCATTCCTCCGGATTATTCGTATGCTCAAAGGAAGAAGTTTCTACATGATGTGAAGTGGTATCGTTGGGACGAGCCATTCTTGTTCAAGCTTGGTGTGGATCAGATTTTAAGAAGGTGCATTCCTTACAGTGAAACAGAAAATGTGTTGCATGATTGCCATTCTACCACATATGGGGGCCACTACGGTGGTGATAAAACAGCTCAGAAAGTACTTCAAGCGGGATTCTATTGGCCAACTCTGTTTAAAGATGCTCATAGGTATGTGATGAGTTGTGATCGATGCCAAAGGGTTGGTAATATTTCTAGGAGGAACGAGATGCCTCTTAATACGATCCTTGAAGTTGAGATATTTGATGTGTGGGGAATTGATTTCATGGGTCCGTTTGTATCGTATTGCAACAATCAATACATTCTCTTAGCAGTGGATTACGTGTCTAAATGGGTCGAGGTGAAGGCTTTACCGACCAATGATGCTAAGGTGGTGCTGAATTTTCTTCATAAGCAGATATTCACGCATTTTGGAACTCCATGAGCTATAATTAGTGATGAGGGGACACACTTCTATAATCGTCAATTTACTGTTATGATGGTGAAGTATAATGTGACGCATCGTGTTGCCACTGCTTATCATCCCCAAACTAATGGTCAAGCGGAGGTTTCGAATCGTGAGATCAAGAGAATTCTCGAGAATGTGGTGATCCATCAAGGAAGGATTGGTCTTTGAAGTTAGATGAAGCGGTTTGGGCATACAGAACTGCTTACAAGACACCCCTAGGTATGTCTCCTTATCAGTTGGTATTTGGTAAGGCATGTCATTTGCCGGCCGAACTAGAGCACAAGGCCTATTGGGCGTTGAAGAAATTAAATTTGGATATTACGGCTGCGGGTGAGAAACATCTACTTCAGTTGAATGAGCTTGAGGAATTTCGTGAGCAGGCTTATGAGAATGCTAAAATATACAAGAAGAAGGTTAAGAGGTGGCATGATAGGAAGTTAGTGCACAAGTCATTTGTGCCGGGTCAACAGGTTTTGCTTTACAATTCTCGCCTCAAACTTTTTCCTGATAAGCTCAAGTCAAAATGGTCGGGACCGTTCACAGTCAAGACAGTGTTTCTACATGGAGCAATGGAGATATATAGGGGTGCATCTTATAATTCTTTTAAGGTGAATGGACACAGACTTAAACCTTATTTTGGTGGTATGGTGAACCGTGAGAAGGTTGCCGTCGTTTTATCTCATTCGTGATTTTTCGGAAGAATGTCAAGCTATTGACATTAAACGAGCGTTTCTTGGGAGGCAACCCAAGCCATGTTATATACTCTTTGTATACTTTCATTCAAAAAAAAAGGAACAGTAGCTGCGCGCGCTGGCAGCGCCGCCTGCGCGCTGAGAGCGCCGAAACAACCTGCCCAGACCCGAATTCTTGTTCTAAAAAACCCAAAAACATCACATTTCTCCCATATTTCCTATCTAATTCCTATTTCACCTCTAATTCAAAACCTAACATCCTTCAATCCTATCCTACATCTAATTCAATCTCTAAACCCCTAATCCTCATCTACTTTACATACACCTCTACACTTATATATATATACACACAACCTCATCTTTTTATTTCAAAATCTCAAACCCTTCATTTAATTCAAGTTCAAGGAAAATTGATTCAAGTTTGGGAGAAGTTTCTTTGCAAGTCCACCTCTACGATTCGTGTGGGTAATTTCGAATTTATCTCTTTTAATTACTACGAATTTGTGTTCTTGTGAATTAGGGGTTGTTGTGTTCTTGGTGATTAATTGTATTTATGTGTTGAGATGGCTCCTAAAAAGTAAAGGTTAGCGGGTAGTAGTAGTGGTACACGTCCATCTTCGAACGAGGATTCAAACTCGGGGGGTGAAGTGGAGAAGTTTGTGTCTCCGGAAGCCGAAACGGAGTTTAATCGATTATTATCTAAGGGGATTATTAGGGAGAGGATGTTATTGCCTTATAAGTGGGTTGAGATGGTTGCTATGATTCGTGAGAGGGGTTGGGCCTATTTTTGTGAGTTTGCTAATAATGTGCCTTTAAACGTTGTACGCGAATTTTATGCCAATGCTAAGGAGGAAAAGAACAATTTTACGGCTGTGAGGGGGATGACTGTTGATTATTCACCCTGTGCTATTCGTATTCTCATTGAGCAGCGACCTAACCTAGGGGTGCTTCAGATTGGTCTAGGAAGACGAGGGAGGATGTTGACTTAGATGTTGTGATCGCTGAGTTGTGTGTACCAGGTACTGTGTGGAAGTGCAGGATGGGCACTACCGAGAAGACTAGTTTTCCTATGGTGTCATTGACTAGATTTGCTCGGGTGTGGTTTTTATTCATTTGTTCTAATATCTTGCCATCTTCGCATACTTCTAATGTGACTGTTGATAGGGCCATTTTTCTTTGGGGTCTTCTGAAGGGCGAATACATTGACCTTGGTTATGTTCTTAATCAGAGTTTGCTTAGATTGTTGGGAGGTACGGCAGGTAGTATGCCGTATGGATCTATTATCACAGGATTGTGTACTGCAGTGAGGGTGAGATGGTATGAGGATGAGCCTATGCAGTCAGTTGGGGCTCCTATTGATGATTCTTCTATTGATAGGATGGTGGAATGGTCGGACGGCGTTCCACATCCTAGAGGGTTAGGTTATGTTGTTGGTGATGCTGGTGGTCAGGGAGCGGGCGCTCCGCCACATGTTCCTAGAGTTCCTAGGGCTCCATGAGCAGGTCCTTCTCAGGGGTTGGTTGACATGACGGCTTTGGATACACACTTTCGACGCCTTAATAGGCGTATTGATGCTATGCACGCTAGTAACCGTGAGTTTGCTGAGGACATGACTGCAGCATTGAGCAAAGCTTTTCAGTCCACGAGTATTACTGTGCAGTGGCCGATTTTTGGAGCTCGGACACAGTATCCACCACCTGATTCACCCGAGGAGGATGATGATGCTGACGAGTAGGTATGTTTTCTACTATCCCTTGTATTTACTTCCATTCAATGCGGACATTTAATATTTCAAGTTTGGGGGTGGTTTGGGGGATAAGTAGTGTATATGTAGTTATTTGTGAGTTATTGTGTTCATATAGATATCATATTTGGCATAGTAGTAGTAATTCATGCATGTATGTTCGTGTTATTTATGTTTGTTTCATGTAGGACATTCTGTTAAATTGTTTTATACCATGTGAGTCCATTTTAGTTACATTTCATAGCATGCATATTTCATGATCCCTTAGAATGAGCTAATTCTGATTGGTAGGTAGATGTCTAATTGAGTGTGGTAATGATGAGTAGAGGGTTGATTTATAGTTCCTATGAAATTGACTTGCATGCTTCAGAAACACAAATTTTACACAGTCTCATCGTTTGCTTTTGAGCTAGGTTGAGGTCATTCTTGTTTGGTTGTTTTAGATTTAATCACCTGATTATATTTAGAATTTTCGTTATTCCCTTGATGGCGTAGGAGCACTAAAGTCTAAGTTTGGGGGAAATCAGGGATTTCATGCTAGTTGTAAATAATTGTCAATAATGGCTAGGCGTCAAATGGCTAGTAGCCGACTCATATTTATATGAGTAGTCTAGGGTTGGAATTGAGAATTCTCATTCCAGATTGCATTTATAAAAAAAATTGATTGAAAAGAAAAAAAATCGAGAAAAAAAAAGAGAGTTGCGTGAGAGTGTGAGTGTGTATAATTGACCATGAGTGAGCTCTTTAATACTCAAATAATTAAGTCTGAGTGGACTTAGTCCTAGTAATCTAAAGCCCTTGTGGTTTAGGATTGCTGACCTAACGCTCGCTACATGGGTATTATTGTATAAGCCTTTAGGGGTCTCATTCATTGCACGGTCAAATAAGCACGTTTGTTTGTGTTGTATACAGTTGTTTGTCGTTAATAAAGCATGGATTTCTGGCTAACTCAGATGAGGATGGAGGTGTTCCTAGGTTATGAAGTGTCTATAGTCTATTCTATTTATAAACTTGTGATTGTCTTGGCGAAGAATAGGTATGATTTTGATCTAGTTTTGGAAGTCTTTCTGATGAGCAGCGCACACACTCACGTTTCTGTCATGTATTGTTAGAGTACAGGGACTTAGTCGAGCTCTATTTGGATTTAGTTGCATTCTTTGAGATATTTGCTTGCTAGTTGGTTTTGGTTAGTTCGAGGGGGTCATTGCATTTTCATATTAGTTGCATTCATGCATTGCATTGTGTTTGCATTATTAGTTAGATGGATTTTGTGGGTACATTCGCTATAGGCCCTCACGAGACCTTACTCGTCCACTAGGGCTACCTAGGGGTTTAAAGGGCTTGTTGCACATGCCAAATGCAACCGTGATCACCTACGGAAGTGGTACTAATTAGTTAGTGTCTAGTTGTTTATGCTTGAGGACAAGCATCGGTTTAAGTTTGGGGGTGTGATAAGTGGATTTTATATCCACTTGGAACGTTCCATATCGGCTTAAATTGATTCACTTGGCCTCAAGTTTGTTGTAGTTTGATGCGTTTTTGTTTAGTTGTGCAGGTTCGTGATTTGTCGATTAGGGTTGATTGTTTTCGTCAATTTTAGAGTGGAATTCAAGCATAGGAATGATGATTGGAGACTTTCTTGGAGCTACCATAATGATTTGAAGACTAGAGAATTGACGACGGAAGCAAATGCAAAAGAAACAGGAGAAAAAGGAGCGAAAACGAAGAAATAAGAGCAAAAATGCAAACTGGACAGAATTGGCCAAGGCTGACAGCGCCCGAGCTAGGCTGTCAGCGCCCAGAACAGATTCACTCCGCGCTGAGAGCACCCAATGCGCGCTGAGAGCGCCCGATGTCCCTGCAAATTACGATTTTACCTTAATTCGATATTGAATTGTATTTTATGTAGTTTCTTCGAATTCTAATTGTATTTTCTTGCTGGGCAAGACTTCTATGGCCTATTTAAACACCTTGTATCATTATAATTTGTATTATTACTTAGAATTACATGTCATAACTTAGAATTACAAGGGAGGAAAGGGGAGAAAGATTCAACGCTCGTGACAAGCAACGGATCTAGATCTACTTCATCTTTTGTACTCTTTTCTTAGGCGATACTTTGGATTATAGATTTGTTTTCTCAACTCTTTGTTTATTTGATATTATTACTTTCATTCAATCCTTGTTTATTATCATGTTTTCATCAAATCCCATGGTGACGAACAGTTCAATTATGATCTAATCGTTGTCATGGGATTCTAATGGATTTATCTATGTAGCTTAGCAGTTTGATTGCTTTAAAGATTTATGTGTGGTGAATTCTTGATATCCTCGTACGGTTGTGCTTCATGAATTTAGATGCGTAGCTAACATCTAATTTGTTAATCTTTTGCAAAACGAGAGTGGATCTTGAGATTTAGAACTTGCCATGCTAGCATAGGATAGGTTGATGTTTTAACATCATGATTTGTAGCGTAAATAGAGATATTATTCTACCCTATGTGATCTTAATAGACAACTTGTTCTTCAACCATTATGTTTTCAAATCTTATAGAGATATAGGGTCTAAACATAATTGGTGTCTATTCATCTTCTATCTCTTTTGTGGATGTATGTTTAGTTTGGTATTCGTATACTGAGAAGTAGCATATACTTGTTTTATGTTGTCTGATTAGATATCAAAACCATCACATGCATTGATTAAAGGCATCAACTCTAAGTGAAGTATTTAATGAAGTTAGGATCCCATGTTTTTATTCTCATAAGTAATTTGATTCTAATTATCATTAGTTAAGTAATTCTTAGTTTTGTTAATTTGATTTTTAGATAATTTAGATAATCAAAACCTCAAATTTGTTAATTGTCTTAGCATTGCGTAATAACCATATATTATTGCATAAGTACATATACTGAATTGGAACCTAAACCAGATCTCTGTGGAATGAACTTGATTTATAACTATATTACTTCTGACCACGTACACTTGCGTGATTTTGTGCTAACACCATCCTTGGGAGGACTGGACTTCACGCTGTGGCCTCAACCTATCACATGAAGATCAAGTTTCCAACCAGGAATGGTAGGAGAACAATAAGGTGACCAGAAAATGGCTAGGAGATGCTATGTAGCCACATTAAGGCTTGATAGAGTCGGGGGGAAGGTCCTTCTGATTGAAGACATGGATGTCCGCAATGATAAGGAACACCAAGAAAGACCAGTAGAGGACATCACACATAAGCCTCGGACAGCCATTAAGGCTAAGGTGTCAATTGACTTCGTGGTTGAATGTACCATTGGCAACCAAGAAGTCGGGGGGCAGGAGATAGTACCCTAAGAAGGAAGTGAACTTTAGAATAAGAATGAGGAGACCAGAAGGAGTAGTGGGTGCTCTATTTTGATGGAGCATCAAAAACATAATCAAGCAATGCAGGCCTAATCTTGCAAAGCCCCGATGGGTTCAAACTATCTTAGTAGGACTTAGCTTCGTATTAATCTAGTAGAAGTGGAAATAAGGTTCGATGAAACCATTGCAGAGCATGTTACTCCGAGTAGGACAGTAGTGCTCTATGTAAGGGTTGAACCCATTTCAAGTTGATAATGCAAGTTTGTTTTTGTTCTCTGTTCTGTGATTTTATTTGTGTGCCAAGCACCTGATGAGTGTAAGTCAAAGATGATCAAGTACCGAAAATGAAAAAATACACGAACATAAACAAACAAATGCATAAATAAAGACCCCGAAGGGTCGAGAGTTGGGTTACAATACAACCAAATAAGAGTTTAAGTCCTTGAAGGACCCTGGATAAAAGACAAGCTGATAAAAAGCCACATCAGGCAATCAAAGCTATGCAAGGCTGTGGAGGCTAAGGATTAACTACTCTTCAATATTTTTTTAAGCACTTGGGTTGAGAATCCAAGGATGAAGACCAACAGAGAACATTGCATTCCAGTCCTAAGATTAAGGGATATAAGAATATCCTTGAATTAAGAAGTTCAAGCAAGTTATTGTCTCAGAAGTTTAAAAGCTAAGAAGCCCACGGGATTGTATTTCTCGAAATCTAAATCGAGGAATCAACCTTAAATCCTTGACCTAGAATCAAGAAAAACAAGAAGCAAATATAGGTTTGAAAACCTTGAAATCAGAACAAAGGTTTGAGACAAGCCATGAAATACATGAAGTCAAGTAAGGGATCCTAGAGAACTTTAGTTTGACATCAATCCAAAAGAAAGGTCGTGAATACTTGGTAGTCCAATATGATCTCTTTCATTAAAATCCAAACTTCAAGGTTAGAGTTTAAAGAACTTCCTGTTCCAAATTAAAGCATATAATTTTTCTTAACTTAATAATACTTATATTAATATATTTGTTCGTGTGTCGAATACATATTATGCCATAATTTTTTTGTTGTCAGAGTAGTTATAAAAACCACCCATCTAAATTCTCTAAAATTATTTCTGTACATTGTATTCAACTTTAACATAGGTACTCTATAAGCTCAAGTCACGAAATTATATAACCTGCTAAGTGAATAAACTTTACCATTGCTTACTCCCTCAAAAGATGTTCAATTTTAATCTTTTCTTATATTTTATGAATTTACATAAATGTTGGTGGATCCTAAATATGAATGAATTTCTTGCCATAGTTAATGATTGTTATTGCCTATCCGAGAATATAAGGTGAATTTATTTTTAATTTTTTGGAAAATAAAATTTTCACTTTACTTTATTGGCAGGCCACCATAACATACGCAAACAAGGCAAACAACGATATATTATTAATGTGATATGTACTCTCTATAAAGTACTTTATGGTGTATGGCTACAAACTTTTGTTGCCGCATTCGCATTCAAAAAAGTAAGAAAATATATGATAAGTATGATTGTTTGACCTGTGTTGTTAACAGTATTTGTAACATTTTTCTAACCTTTATGGTCAAGCCCAATTTTTTCATAGTAATAATTTGAAAATTACTAAATAATATATATAACTTTTTTATTTGATTAAAATTTATTATTTTAGTCTCTATTAGTGACATAACAAACACGTTGATATCTGACATATCATGATAGAAAATTAACTAACTATATGTATGTCTTATAAGATCTTTACGGTTTTATATATACATTAAATCAGGAAGTTACATGATCTATATATAACAAGATTGCTCGGTTAATAGCGTGTTAAGGTCAGTGGCAACGAGCTACTTCAATACGATGAAATTTTCATTTTACTTGACTTTATATGTAAATATTCATTTGTCATGGGTTTAAATGCTTCTAAACTTATGACATAAGATTTATTATATCACTCACTCAATCAATTTCTTATTTCTTATTATTATCCTTAATATAATTTATCCATTGTGCGGGTAAAAAGTTATAAACAAGCTTTTGAGGCTTATGAGACTTTTTTTGAATTCCAACGAAACTTATTTATGAAATTAACAAAGTAAAAACTAAACAATAAACCAAGTTACTAGAAGTAATTTATGTGCAGTGCAGTTAGTACTACACAACATTTCGATCTAGACATGTAAATAAGACGGGACCGGGTCTATCAGTCCAAGACCCGGACCGGATCGTATATAAGCGACGGTCCGATCTTCGGGTCTTCAAATAAAAAAAATCAGATTTTTCGTCATGTCCAGTCCAAACCCAGAAAAAATTCGGATCGGATCGAGGTTTGTGTATGTAATTGTTTTATATTACTTTATTTCTTAAATTATATAATACAGATATTAAATATTTAAATACATCATAATTTAACAAACTAAATTAGTAGATAATAAATTGATGAAATAGTACAGATCAACAGGGTGTTGGCCCCATATATCACAATTTGAAAATAAATGGTCATAAATATCACAACTCAAAAATATGGCCCCAAATATCACTACAAAACACATTCTAATATAGCATTTATTTTTCTTTTTTTTTAAACGCTAATGCATTTAGCGTTTGGGGGCTGTAGCTCTTTTTTTTTTGTTTGGCTGGAAACGCTACATCATACATTGTTTTCAAAATAGAAACGCTACTTTATACATTGTCAACGCCACTTTATGTAGCCTTTAGTTTTTTTTTGTTTTTTGCTTTTTTTTTTCCAACCATATTACTTGTTTAAACGCTATATCAAATTTGGTTGTAGTCCAAAACGTTACATGAAATGGTGTCTTGGAGGTCAAACGCCACTTCATGTGGTGTTTAGTTATTATTATTATTTTTTGCTTTTTTTTTCTCTAAATACTTACGATTTTTTCGTCGTTCTGAATATTTCTAAAATACAAAATGGAAATTTTGAACCTTAAAAGTTAATTGTAGAACCCCTAAATTTAATTAAAATTGTATTTTTTTAATTTAAAAATTTTATTAAAAAAATTAAATCTTGTGGCCTGATTTTTAAACGCTAACGAGTTTAAAATCAGGATAAGTTAGGGTTTAGGGTTTGGGGTTGTTTACAACCCTAAACTCTAGACCCTAAACCCTAAGTTCGTATACGGTTTATTCGTCGTTCAAAATATTTCTAAAACCCAAAATGGAACTGTTGAACCCCAAAGGTTAACCATTGAAACCCGAGAGAATACTTACAAAATTAAAAAATTGAATCTGGTGGTGGCCTGATTTTTAAACGCTAACACGTTTAAAAATCAGGATAAGTTAGGGTTTAGGATCTATGGTTTAGGGTTGTAAACATACGAATATTTCTAAAACCCAAAATCCTCCGTTCGCATACCGATTTATTTGTCATTTCGAATATTTCTAAAATCCAAAATGTAAATCCAAAAATTAATTATTGAACCCCTAAGATTAATTAAAATTGTATTTTTTATATTAAAAATTTCAATTTTAATTGACCATTTCTAATACTTTGCAAATAAATATTTAAAAGAAAACAAAACCAAAAAAAAAACCCTCAACGCCACCTAATGTGGCGTTTCCCCCTCCCATTTGCCCTGGGTGTTAGTAAACGTTACATCAACTTCAGTTTTTAGCCCCCAAAACGTTATACTAACTAGCGCTACATAAAAAAAAAGAAAAAAATTCCTCCAAAACGCTAGGCCATCTAGCGTTGCTTGAGAAAAAAAAAATCGAAAACGCTAGAAGAATATGTGTTTTGGAGTGATATTTGGGGCAATTTTTTAAGTTATGATATTTGGGGTCGTTTACTCTCAAATTGTGATATTGAGAACCTTTATTCAGATCAACATTACAATCTAAATAATTAAATTTAATTATTTACTTTTTGATACTTATATATATCTTTGATAATTATTTAATATTTTTTAGAATTGTGCATTCGGTACGTTGTACGGATAAAATTATAATTTATATATTTAAATACATATACTTTATGTATGTTTCATAAATGTATTTAAAAGAAAATATAATTTTGAAAAACATACATGAAAAGACGAAAATAAAATATACCAATTCGTTTCAGGATTTATGTTAGAGTACACAAATTCAAATTTATTTTGGATCGAATAAAAACTGGAGCAATTTGTATTTTACTTTTAAGGCTTTTAAAATTAGATGACATGAATTTACTGTACGTAAACAAACGAGGACGCTCCCAAGACGAA
The DNA here is from genome assembly GCA_037693485.1 of Kitagawia praeruptora. NCBI lineage: Eukaryota > Viridiplantae > Streptophyta > Magnoliopsida > Apiales > Apiaceae > Kitagawia > Kitagawia praeruptora. The sequence continues at coordinate 78,183,081 of CM075350.1, forward strand.
AGTATACGACTTCTGTGAAACATTTGCAGAGTAAGATAGATTTGTATGCATCTGTTTGTCAACCTCTCTCACGCACTAGAACGTGAATTCGCACACACCAATCACCACGACCCACCTTCTCCTTGTTTTTCGGTCCAAATCTCCGGTGAATATCTACCACCATGGAAAACAACGAGTATCAACACACTCACAGCTTCGCTTTTTCTCAAAGAGATGTTACTTACAGGTCTCTCTCTCTCTCTCTCTCTCTCTCTCTCTCTCTTAAATATCAATTTCATCTCTTTTTATTTAGTCAAATTCTGTGATTATTGCTGTGTATGTGTGTGGATTGTAATCATATGTGGTTCTACTCAAGTGTATCTTACTTGTGTGTCTCAAGTTGATTGTTTGTTTTGGGTATAATTCGAGAAATTTAAATACTCACTCACATGCATCCCCCAGACTCTACCTTGGAAATTATAAGAATGGTATTAAGTATTATCAGTCAAAAGTACAAAGCAAAACAAAGTAATCGATTAATTAATTTCCAATTTCAAGTCAAATTACAAGTCAGCATTAAGTTGTCCAACGAAAAATCAAGTTATTGTAAGTTTAAAAGTTACTTTCTGGCCCAAACAATTGCAAATAGACTTGTTTTTAGCTTGGTGATCTGAATTGGGAGGGACCGACACATAATTTATTCATAAAGATCTGGTTTTCTTATCTGAATTTCTCATGTATAGATTTTATGATATTGATAAATTCATTGTGGGTTAAATAAATATTATATCTTTTTCACATATTTGGGAGAATCCGAATGTTAGAACGATATTCGAAGATGAGGGGGAGATATGATTTGGTCTTATCTTTAAAAACAAACTTTAAAAAGTGAAGAAATTTTGATTCTTATCAGTTGTATATATATAGAAAAAGAGGGATGGAGGAGGGGTAAACAAGAAAGAAAGAGAAGGGACATCAATCAGTGTTGACGTTGGTATTTTGTAATTTTTTTTTTTTTGTAATTACCATATTTCTTCAGCTTTTTATTTATTTGTTTCACTTAAGATGCCCCTCAACATATGTTATCTTTTTGATCGGCAGAAAGACTTCGATTAGAAATCTTACCATATAATTAATGATCATCCATTAATAAGCAAAAACAATTAATCATCCTTTACAAATAAACCTTCAGAATATGTTGATTTTTCTTGTTGGTTTAAAATTTCCATACTCTATTCACTTCAAAAAGAAAAAAAAATTAGGCTTGTGAGGAAACTTTGTACACTGTGTAGACATCACATCACATGACATTATATAATAGCGGTTGAAGAACATTAGAAGTGCACACACCTAAAAGTGAAGGTAGTTTGCTTGGAACATATATAATCAGAACTAGTACTACATCCAAGGACCGTTAAGTTGTAAATGTGTGTGATGAGATATAGGGGAAGCGTCCATTGAAAATGAAGCGCAAAAGGAAGGTGACACCTATCATTCATTGGACGCTTGCAGTCACAATGATTATAGATTTTATGATTTTTTGGGTATATAATTGGTTGTCAGATTTATGGATCTTCATTTTATGTTGAAGGTGGTAGTATGAACTATGTCATCAGTTTATTAGACTTATATTAATTTCCAGTATTTTATTAATGTACTTATAAATTATGTTATGTTTTGTTCTGATTAACATACTACTTGATACTTATATTTATATCTCATTTATAATACTTAAATTGCATTATCTTTATCCTCATTTAGCTGTGGCTCTTGTGGATTTGATCTAAATTTGAGTTCGTCCTCTCGCAATACATCTGCAATTGGATCAAAATATGGAAAATCAATAAAGAAAGGAATCATATCATTTGTTCATGCAGATGAGAGCAGATTTACACAGTTAGAAAATTTTCAGTGTGTACCCTACTTCTTCTCCAAACAGTCCTGGGGCTTGTTTCGGCGGAGAACTAAACTTACGTGTCGGAAATGTGGAAACTATATTGGAGTTTCTTATGATGACAATGCATCGACATATCCAATTGTACCTGAAGGTATAAATTCAGCATCAGGAAGTGAAATTTCGGTTTACAAAAGATACGACATTAGGATTCGGGCTTTGCAGCCTTCCTCGTCTGCCGCATCTAGCATCCCGTTTGTTTAATTTTGTGCAAGATCTTACTCATTAGGGAAGAAGCAGGTTTAATCAGTTTCATCAAAACCAGCTCGTGCAATGGAGATAATGTTTGTGCAACAAATTTTGTTTCAGAAGTAGCATATTCATTTATATGACATACCCTCTGTTTGATGCCTTGCTCAACACATAAAGATGCTTTATAGAGGATTGGCTTGGAGTGTAAAGGTTATTTTGTTTATGTACAGGATGTATGGTGTAAAATAATCTACGACTAGATGATTAGTTCATTATTGTTCACTGATTGTTTACGTATAATTGTGGATGGGTCATGGGTTTTTTAGAAGAGTGAAAAGCACACGAATGTAAGAGGAATTAAATGAAATGGAGTGTAAGCAGTTTCCATCATTTGCTCTTAAGTTTAAACTAGCTTAGGATTTCTTTTGATATGTAATAAATTTTATTTTATGTTACAATTATATTTTTATATAATCATTATTTTTAATTTTTATTCTAATTTAAATACAAATAATTTAGTATAAATTTAATTAATGATATGCATGTTTTAAAAATTATGTTCTAAAATTCTAATTTAAATATGTTTTTAACGCAATTCGAACCTTGAAATTTTAGAAAATTAATTTTATCATATAATATATTCAAATATTAGATCTAACGATTCTGATTTTTTACTAAAAATCTAACGGTCATTATTCGTTGTGATTTCTATTATATTTTGTTAGTGATTAGAAGATATGTCGTGATATTTTTGTGTATATATTAATTACTACAAAATTATGTTTTAAATTAAAAGTTAACATGTTTTAATTAAAAAAATATTATTGATTTGAATAAACGATATTTTAGGTGTTTATAAAAGTTAATATCATAAATTAAAAGTAAACACATTTTAATTAAAAAAAAGGCAATCGACTAATTATCATTAATGATATTATTTATTTTAATAATTAGAATGACCGTGTCGAAAATTGAATCGACAAACTTTCAATTCCCGTGCGATGCATGGGTTTCTTTTATTATGTTATAAATTTTATTTAACATTACAATTATTTTTTTATATGATTATTATTTTTAATAATTTTATAATTTTAATTTAATATACTCAACTTTACGGATTATACTAATGTTTGTTTATTCAACGTATACGGATTTTTAATATATTTTATTAAAAATTGTAAAATATTATGTGATATTTACAGGTATATATATTAATGATTGTAAGATGAAGTTTAAATCAAAAAGGTAACATGTTTTAATTATAAAGGAGATATTAATTATTGGAAGAAATTGTACGATTGATGTTTTTAGATGTTTATAAAAGGTAATCGCTAATTACCATTAATTATATTTAACTACTTAAAAGTAAATGTAAAAAGCCAATCGCTAATTACCATTAATTATATTATATTATTATTTATTTTAATAATTAGGATAATCAAACTGAAAACCCTATTATTTATAGGGCTTTTCTCATAAATATATATAAAAAAGTAAATTTTTGCAATTTTACTTTTGTTAAGAAAAGCTATTTGCAATTTTACTAACCTAAGTTTCAAAATTGCAAAAATACTATCTTTTAGGGCAACCCTGCCCAGCTGCCCAGTCTGCCCAGCCGTGCAACCACATTCAACCACATTCAACTCTTTTTTTTTTTTTAAAGAAGGGTGCTATTTGGGTTCCATGACCCCGCAGGGGCATATTCAACTGAATGCAACCACATTCAACTGAATGCAACCACATGCAACTAAATTTCTGATTTCATGTTCCATTTTTCATTTGTCATTTTCGACCTCATTTTTGAACTCTAATATATATATATATTAGAGTTCAAAAATGAGGTCGAAAATGACAAATGAAAAATGGAACATGAAATCATCAACTGAATGCAACCAGTTGAATGTGCTTGCATTTGGTTGAATATTGCCCCTAGCGGGGCCTTGTAACCCAAATCCACCAAAATCACCCATCGTAAAAAAAGTTGAATGTGGTTGAATATTGCCCCTGGCGGGGCCATGCAACTCAAATACACCAAAATCACCCACCTTAAATAAAAGTTGAATGTTGTTGCATTTGGTTGAATGTGGTTGAATGTTGATGAAACCAAAATAGCACCCCAACTTAAAAAAAAAAAAAAAAGTCTGGAAGTCGGCTGAGTCGGCAGAAAGGGAAGAGGGGGAGGGTTAGGGTTAGGGTTAGGGTTAGGGTTAGTATTTTTGCAATTTTGAAACTTAAGATAGTAAAATTGCAATTAATTAAAGAAGATAGTATTTTTGCAAATAGAAACTTTAAACCTAGTATTTTTGATAAATTCCCTTATTTATATGAATAATTAGGATAACCAAACTGTAAATCAAACCGATAAACTTTTAATGTTTCGATTTTAATATAATAATAGATATAATTTTTCATTCTTGTGCAGAAGGAAGACATATACTGCTTTATTAAGTTACAATTTTATCCTTTGTATTTAAAAATCATAATTTAAGTAATAAGGGTATATATATTTGTTAAATCAATTTTATTTAAAAATTTGTCAATCACTCGGCTTTCCATTTCATCTCATGTTTGGAGTAAATTTTTGGAAAAGTAAACTTAAATATCTCTATACTTGCTTTCCTTTCTTTTTTTTTTTTTTGAAATCAAAGGGAAATTTCATTAAGAAAACTCAGAACATAACGTCTCCAACAAAACAATTGGAGGAGACTCAAACACATTGTAGCAATCAACCGGACACTCTACCCTATCCAACAGAGTAAAAAAAAAAAATACAAACAATGTTGTTTTCCTACCTCTTCTTGCTTTCTTTTTTATTTAAAATTCGGGAGCATGTTCTTAATAATTTTGAACATGGGGTGGCGGTTCGTAGATGGATTAGCAGTGCATTTGAATTACATAAATTCTAATTCTTCGTGTTATGTCAAAAAATCAGCCTCGCCTTACCTGGAGGCGTCGCCCTTTGATTGGCTGGAGGGGGACGACCCGATCCACAATCCATGAACAAGGAGAATGGATATGTCAACTGGGCCTAACCTGTTTACATGAGATGTCGTCCTCTTCCTTAAACGACCAAGCCCTCGGTGGTCGTCCTCTTCCTTAAACGACCTCGCCCTCGGTCGTCGTCCTCTTCCTTAAACGACCTCGCCCTCGGTGGTCGTCCTCTTCCTTAAACGACCTCGCCCTCGGTGGTCGTCCTCTTCCTCAAACGACCTTTTCTTCCTTAAACGACCTCGCCCTCGGTCGTCGTCCTTTTCCTTAAACGGCATCGCCCTTGGGTTTCGTCTGATGAGGAGACATCTCCATTACTAAGGAGGAAGACACGTGGCCTTATTTGGAGGCATCGCCCTCAAGGATCGGAGAAATATGACACAGCTTATATAAAGGAAGAAATCTCAGAAGTACATTCTTAATGGGCCTAGCACACATTCATGAAAGGCGTACCCCCTTTTTGAGGTGTCGCCCGTAGCAAACTAGCAAGGAGGTAACTACTATATTTCAGTAAGGAAGGAGATGGAATCGGCCTCGCCCACTCAATAAGGGTGTCGCCCTTTAAGGGAATCAACATTCAAAACAGAAGACATGCTTTCAGCCCTGACAAGCCTCTCACTTTTTATGAAGGCCTCGCCCTCCAAAGGGGCCTCGCCTTACAAAGAGGCCTCGCCCTCTCGGGCATCAGAATGGGGGAATCTCCCCAATACAGTTACATGGAGGATACTAAAGACTTTGGATCATAACCCAAGTCATCTATTATCTCAGCTATGGAGAAGGACTAGGCCTCATCCAGGCTAGTAGGCATTTCCCTGCTAGGGAGGTCGAAGGGCGTCGCCCCTTGGTAATCTTAGGACTAGCCCTCTGACTAGCTATTCTTTCTCCGTGGTTAGTCAGGACGAGGATCTCGCCCTTAAAAGGGACCTCGCCCTCGCATCACTGGAAAAGGGAATCTCCCCTAAATAACCTTATATGAAGATAAGGGGTCTCGCCCTCTATTGATGACAGAGGGATTTCCCCAAGAAACTAAAAGGAAGATATGGCTTTGCCTAGGCTATCAGGAATTTCCCCATTGAGGAGTCGCCCCTTAGTGATCCTGAGGGTTAGCCCTATAACTAGTTATTCTCCCATTGGTGGCTCAAGGTGGGCATTGACTCCGACAATCTCAGATCAATGACTTAACCGCCACACTCCGAGAAAATAGTTGGGCTAGAAAGCCCATGATGATTCCACTAATAGCGGTGGCCCAATCCAAGGGACTTCCCTAAATAAGGAAACCTAACCCATGTCGGTGACTTGTTCTTCAAGAACTATGTTTGGCTTGATTCCTATAAATATAATACGTAGGCACATTGTATGTCATGATGCAACCCTTGCGAAAAAGAGAGAATTCAATATTCGATCTAAATTGCAATAACTCTCACATACAATCTCAGTCATCCCCAAATCACCAACCCTAACCCTAAGCATCCTACGCCGCTCACCGTCATCAACCACCACCACAATTCCAGCAACCCTCCCCGAATTTGTTTTCCCAAATTCCTCCGTTAACAATTGGCGCTAGAAGGAAGGGCTTTTGACATCTCAGGAGGAAGGATGTCACAGTCAAATCAAGAACGTGTTGATGATCGCCGTGTGAAGGAAGTTAGGACCACGAAAAACCTACCCCTGCAACAACTGACGAACTCAGATCCGATGGATGCTATGCCTAGGATTCCCGACAGACCGGCGACCCCTCAAATTGAGGGAGATTCCCCTGTCCTAATAAGTAACGCCGAGATTTGGAACAAAATCACTTTATGGGAAATGCTAACACTCGTATGGGTGCTAGGCTGGATGCGATGGAGAGGAAAAAATAGTTTCTTGCTGGATCTCGCCTGAATCATGGTAGACCTCGCCTCCACTTGGAGAGAGGGAGGATCTAAGGGACAGTCATCATAACTAGGAGAGGATCTATCAAATTCGAAGTATTTTTTCCTTCCAATATTTTTCTATTGGAGCTTCCCTCATTCCTTTTATCGAGCATAATGATGCGAATCGGGCTTTAATGAGTTCGAATATGCAACGTCAAGCAGTTCCTCTTTCTCGATCCGAGAAGTGTATTGTTGGAACTGGGTTGGAATGCAAGGCGGCTCTAGATTCAGGGGTAGGGTATTAGTATCTCTAACACATAAATTAAATGTGAAAATTTGTCCTCTAAAAAAGGGAATATTGAATGAATTGATCGTAAATTATGAGATTTAACTATTCCTTTAATACACAATACATAGGTCGTCGATTCATCATTGGATAAAAGGGGGTTTAATCCCAATTTTTGTAATAAGCGAAAAAGAGAGAATTCAATATTCGATCTAAATTGCAATAACTCTCACATACAATCTCAGCCATCCCCAAATCACCAACCCTAACCCTAAGCATCCTACGCCGCTCACCGTCATCAACCACCACCACAATTCCAGCAACCCTCCCCGAATTTGTTTTCCCAAATTCCTTCATTAACAATTGGCGCTAGAAGGAAGGGCTTTTGACATCTCAGGAGGAAGGATGTCACAGTCAAATCAAGAACGTGTTGATGATCGCCATGTGAAGGAAGTTAGGACCACGAAAAACCTACCCCTACAACAACCGACGAACTCAGATCCGATGGATGCTATGCCTAGGATTCTCGACAGACCGGTGACCCCTCAAATTGAGGGAGATTCCCCTGTCCTAATAAGTAACGCCGAGATTTGGAACAAAATCACTTTATGGGAAATGCTAACACTCGTATGGGTGCTAGGCTGGATGCGATGGAGAGGAAAAAATAGTTTCTTGCTGGATCTCGCCTGAATCATGGTAGACCTCGCCTCCACTTGGAGAGAGGGAGGATCTAAGGGAGAGTCATCATAACTAGGAGAGGATCTATCAAACACACGGAGGAAATCAACGTGCCGAAAAAGAATCTGCCATAAACCAAAGGGAATAGTTCTCACAGGGAGGTAATGTGCTTCCTGCCTTTGTTCTACTTTCTCTTAATTTATTTTCGTAAAAGTCTAGGGGGTAGTGTATGTACCACTCCTTAGCCAGGATTTATATTTATGAATAAAACATGCTTCTTTGATAAATTTTTGTGTAAATTCTGTGATAGATGACCTCCTCTAAGGAGGATCTTTGTGGGATGTATAAAAAGATGATCTCCTTTGAGGAGAGTATAAATAAAAATAAAGTGAACTTCGGAAAATCCACCTCCTGTGAAGAGGGTATTTCTGGAATGGAGAACGGCCTCCTTTGAGGAGGATATCTCGAATTATCAAAGTCCTTGCAAAAACCGTACTTCCGGGGGGGATGTCCGTACTTCCGGCGCCTCATCAAGGCACGAGCTTCGGAAAATCCACCTCCTGTGAGGAGGGATATTTCTGGAATGGGGAACGACCTCCTTTGAGGAGGGTATCCCAAATTGTTAAATCCTTGCAAAAACCGTACTTCCGGGGGGGATGTCCGTACTTCCGGCGCCTCATCAGGGTTCGAGTTTCGGAAAATCCACTTCCTATGAGGAGGGTATTTCTGAACTTAATAATGATCTCCTCTGAGGAGAGTATCATAAAATTATTAAATTCTGAGGAAAATGACTCCCTTGGAGGGAGATACCCTCGAGAAGACATGGTAGTTGTTACCTTTGAAGTGAGATATTTATTAAGGTTCATGAATTAAATTCTAATTTCATGAATTAAGTTGAAGAAAGGCGAGATTCCCAGAAAGGGGCGAGATTTTAACAGAGAGGCGAGATATATTAAAGTTGTTGAGTACTAGTGGAATGCAAGATAAAATAGGCAGATACTTAAGGAAGACATTATTATGCAGAATAAATTGGATCAAGTCAATACAAGGGCAACGTCTTTAAATGGAGGACGCACACTCCAATTAGTTGGGAGCAAGTCAAATATATTGAAGAAAAGTTACAAAAGGAAAGGCCATTACAGGAGGGCCCGCACTCCTATTGTGTTTGCAATTATAAAAAGCGCATATAGTCACTTGGCTGTAGCATCAGTGGGCAAGACCGTTCTAGCGTTGTCACCTTCAGCTATTTCTTTCTTTCTCGCCTCCTCATCGGCCATGGCTGTCTTCTCTGCCTCAATTTTTAGTCTTAGGTCTTCCGTAGCAACAGTGATGATCTCAACGTTGTCAGTCTGTAATTGCAGCATGTAACCAGCAGTAGAAGGGGCGAAGCATGCAGACCGATCGGCTGCCAAGAAACTGGGGGGTAGTCTACCTGGAAGCATCACCTTTTGTTAGAAGGATGGAGACTTTTAAGTGCAGGGAGATAGATGACATTATTCTATGATAGGTGACGTCTTCTCGAAGGTTTACACTTTTGAAGAATAAGGCTCCAGTAGGAAGGGCCTCTTGCATAGTTTCATTTGAAAGGCCTTTAGGGGTAATTTTGCTTAGAAGACCCTTCAGGGTGATATTTTCTTTGAAGAGATGCTATTTTGAAAGTTGTCCTGCGTCGAAATTAAATCGAATGAGTATCAACGGTCAATTTGAGATTCTGAAGAAATAATAGATATTGAAGATTGTGTGCACACTTCTGGAGCAACCTCGCCCTCTTCTGAAGCGACCTCGCCCTCTTATGTCCTAGTTCAAAATGTGTGTTAGAATTGATATTCGAAGAATACAATGAGATATACAAGATGATGGCTCGTGCCTCTTTATCAACTAAAGGTCTCTCCCATTTTCAAACGACGTCTCCCATTACAACGACGTCGCCTACGTGTAACCAAGGTCAAGAAATCAACATTGGAAGATTCATTTTTTGGGCAAGACTATATCTCCAACAACATCGCCTATTGGTGGCATCGGCGTCGCCCTCTAGAGTCGGGACCGTGAAGACTATCGGCATATGAAGGAATTTTATTGTGTCAAGCTTACCTTATTTCATGAATCACTCACTATCTAAGGACTCTCTTAAGCGGTATCTAACAAATTATGACGAAGACGGAAGAATAATGTGGCAGTTTCTCATCCATATCAGCGTCGCCCTCACAAAAGGCCTCGCCTTTATGCACCTCAGTATTGGGAAGTTCCTGAATCACTTTGAAGGACTTTAGATGGAATATTTATTCTGGAGCAACACCAACACCAAATCATTATGGAATATAATTGATAAGTAATAGAGCGTGAGCCATTGTCTCAAGATTTACCATTTAAGGAGAGCACATAGCTAAGGACGAAATACATCAGTAGCAGGAAGTAACACCCTAGGTCAAGGCTCGCCTTGGCATTTTTCTGAAGATCGGGACTTAGTTTCTTTTACAAACAATTGTTGCAAGAAACTGGGGGGTAGTTGTTATGTCAAAAAATCAGCCTCGCCTTACCTGGAGGCGTCGCCCTTTGATTGGCTGGAGGGGGACGACCCGATCCACAATCCATGAACAAGGAGAATGGATATGTCAACTGGGCCTAACCTGTTTACATGAGATGTCGTCCTCTTCCTTAAACGACCAAGCCCTCGGTAGTCGTCCTCTTCCTTAAACGACCTCGCCCTCGGTGGTCGTCCTCTTCCTTAAACGACCCCGCCCTCGGTCGTCATCCTCTTCCTTAAACGACCTCGCCCTCGGTGGTCGTCCTCTTCCTTAAACGACCTCGCCCTCGGTGGTCGTCCTCTTCCTCAAACGACCTCACCCTCGGTGGTTGTCTTCTTCCTTAAACGACCTCGCCCTCGGTCGTCGCCCTTTTCCTTAAACGGCATCGCCCTTGGGTTTCGTCTGATGAGGAGACATCTCCATTACTAAGGAGGAAGACACGTGGCCTTATTTGGAGGCATCGCCCTCAAGGATCGGAGAAATATGACACAGCTTATATAAAGGAAGAAATCTCAGAAGTACATTCTTAATGGGCCTAGTACACATTCATGAAAGGCGTACCCCCTTTTTGAGGTGTCGCCCGTAGCAAACTAGCAAGGAGGTAACTACTATATTTCAGTAAGGAAGGAGATGGAATCGGCCTCGCCCACTCAATAAGGGTGTCGCCCTTTAAAGGAATCAACATTCAGAACAAAAGACATGCCTTTCAGCCCTGACAAGCCTCTTACTTTTTATGAAGGCCTCGCCCTCCAAAGGGGCCTCGCCTTACAAAGAGGCCTCGCCCTCTCGGGCATCAGAATGGGGGAATCTCCCCAATACAGTTACATAGAGGATACTAAAGACTTTGGATCATAACCCAAGTCATCTATTATCTCAGCTATGGAGAAGGACTAGGCCTCATCCAGGCTAGCAGGCATTTCCCTGCTAAGGAGGTCGAAGGGCGTCGCCCCTTGGCAATCTCAGGACTAGCCCTCTGACTAGCTATTCTTTCTCCGTGGTTAGTCAGGACGAGGATCTCGCCCTTAAAAGGGACCTCGCCCTCGCATCACTGGAAAATGGAATATCCCCTAAATAACCTTATATGAAGATAAGGGGTCTCGCCCTCTATTGATGACAGAGGGATTTCCCCAAGAAACTAAAAGGAAGATATGGCTTTGCCTAAGCTATCAGGAATTTCCCCATTGAGGAGTCGCCCCTTAGTGATCCTGAGGGTTAGCCCTATAACTAGTTATTCTCCCATTGGTGGCTCAAGGTGGGCATTGACTCCGACAATCTCAGATCAATGACTTAACCGCCACGCTCCGAGAAAATAGTTGGGTTAGAAAGCCCATGATGATTCCACTAATAGCGGTGGCCCAATCCGAGGGACTTCCCTAAACAAGGAAACCTAACCCATGTCGGTGACTTGTTCTTCAAGAACTATGTTTGGCTTGATTCCTATAAATAGGATACGTAGGCACATTGTATGTCATGATGCAACCCTTGCGAAAAAGAGAGAATTCAATATTCGATCTAAATTGCAATAACTCTCACATACAATCTCAGCCATCCCCAAATCACCAACCCTAACCCTAAGCATCCTACGCCGTTCACCGTCATCAACCACCACCACAATTCCAGCAACCCTCCCCGAATTTGTTTTCCCAAATTCCTCCGTTAACACTTCGAAAAAGGTTCATTTACCCAATCTTGTACTTGATTCTGCAATCTGGATGGACAAAAGAGTAATGTTAGGGAAGAATTTTTTTTTTTTCAAAATATACGTACAAAATAATATGACAAAATGAAAAATTTTTAATTGATGAAGTTAAAATGATTCGTGAATGCTGGTTACGTCATCTCATTTAATTCTTTTAAACAAATCAGAAGGAGATATGTGACATTTGAAAATATTTTTGATAACTTCTTTTATATATATTATATGCCAACAAGGTCTTTCAAGGCTATTTAGTAAATTACGTGTTTACCCCTTATTTAGTAAATACGTGTTTACCCCTGACAATTTTAATACATTAAAAAATGTTGGTACCAAGGCTTGAACCCATGTTTTTTGGATTAGAAAGGAATTATGTTCCCATCTCCAACCACTACACCAAAGAAGAATTTATGTTAGCTTTTTAAAAATCATTTACTACATGCATAAATAATTCTCATGTTCTATTTTATTTAATATTACTACCTTGCTGGGAATTAAAAAATTTAATCAAATGAATTATGTTATCTATCTATTATGTTTAGTATAAGCATCAAATGAATTATGTTGTTTGTGTATTATGTTTAGTATAGGTCAAAATGATTTTTGACGAGTTATAAAAAATTCAATATACTCGTTATAATAATTTAAAACATAATTTTGTGATTAGTTAAATAATTTACATATAAGATACAAACACTGTATTGATTTTTAATCCTTTATATTCTTAATTTGTGCTAGTGAAGGATTTGCATAATTCCTTAAAATACCCTTGAAAATTTATCCTCCCAATACAACTTATGCCTATTTCAGTAATTTCCCAAATATAAAATATTATGTCAGCTTACATCATCATCTTTAATTAGTAAAGGATTTGCATAATTCCTTCAAATATCCTTTAAAATTTATCCTCTTAATACAACTAATGCCTATTTCCGTAATTTCCCAATTATAAATATTATGTCATCTTACATCATCATCCTTAATTAGCATAAGATAATATCTTAATAAATCCACAAATTATGTCGTGTAACATCATCATCCTTAATTAGCAATAAATATTATCTTATCACATCCCTAAATCATCATCCTTAATTAAGGAAAGATTCGAATAATTCCTGGCAATATCCTTGATAATTTATCAACACAATAAACTAATGCCTATTTATGTAATTTCATCCTTAATTAACAAAATATAATATCTTATCACATCCCCAAATTATGCCATCTAACATCATCATCCTTAATTAGCAATAGATATTATCTTATTACATCCCCAAATTTTTTGCACGCTCACGTTACAATCACAGAGGCTACGATCAGAGAGGCTAAGCAAGTATGAACCTTAATCTCATTGTATTTATATGTATATATGTATATGTATATGTGTATTACTATTACGATTAGAGAGGCTAAGCAGGTATGAACCTTAATCTCATTGTATTTATATGTATATATGTATATGTGTATTACTATTGTTGTTTTGGGCAATCAAATATCAATATATGATATTGATGTTATACATATCTTTTTTTGTGAATTCATAAGAAAGCATGTATAATATTGGATTATTAGTGTCGTTGTGTAAAATCAAAGACTGATTCTTGATATTATATTCTGCATTTTCCATTGATTCCAACTGTAATTTAAAAACTGTTGTTCTCATCGAATAAATGGAACAACAAATCTAAGATGGATGGTTATTTTTGGAGGATATGTGAACATACTGGTAGAGCAGTTAAACTTCTGTTATCCTTTTCGTGCTACTCGCTGTACTCTGATTGTTTAGGAATGACAGAGTTGGATAGGTGATTGTTGTGTATTCAGTTTCGACACAAGCACGCAAACAGAACTTCTTTAACTAATCCCTAACTACCAGCCCAAGAAGTTTCAAATAGTAGTATTATGGTTTTTAATGGTATAATATTTGCACCTTCATGAATATGATTTTATCATATTATACAATCATATTATGTACTGCTTTTCTTTAAATTTTAATATTATAGTTTAAACATACAGATATACAAACTCCCGCTTCTCTTTTAATTAAAAAACGTGGGAGGCCAATGAAGAATGCATTTGACATGCACAAGATCCAACAATCACGCAATTATGTAGGACAACTGTCCTCCAATGAACAACATTCTGCATCTTCGGCCCATTTTGGCATACAAGGTCATGTATCATATTCATTTATTATCTCCAATTATTTTCTGTTTACAAATTCGTGTATCCATATGTGTTTACATCCAAACATATAGAATGTTGTCTACACAGGTGTTACATATTCGAACAGGGGTAATGTTACTCCATTGACACCTCTACCGACCATTGGTACGTGTTATTCATTTATTTAAAGTCTCCAAAACCGTTGCTTGATAAGTCTTTTGGGCAGCTAAATTAATATTTGCTCTATTTCTAAATAATGTCAATTCTAGCTACACCAACATTTGAGCAGTTGCAACATACTGATAGATCTACTGTTTCACACAAAGATCTAAGATTTGCGTCTTCTATTCAAAAGACAGGTCATACGATGTTGGACATGCTATATACGCATATTTTCATATATAATGTACAATTTTCAGATGTCGGACATGATATTTCGAATCTGACTGGTAATTTTTTGTATCTTATGATGAATGTTGGACATGCTATATACGCATATTTTCATATATAATGTACAATTTTCAGATGTCGGTAGACGAAGAAGTATTATGAGTAATTGGAAACCAAATAATTTCCCATCAGCTACGAGTTTGGAAATCCCACCAAGCATTGATATTCCTTCTAAAACAATTAGAAGCATCAATTCTAAACCATGTGATAAGGAAATTGGACGAGGTATTTCTATATGCGTACCTTCTCTATCCTCCCTTGATATTCCAGTTCCAGGTAATAATTTAATTTTATTCAATAACAAATGATAATTTATTATCCGTTCATTTTTCCTCACATTTTCCAACTAAATATACAGATTGGTATTCAGAACAGGAACGTCAACCCAAAACTGGTGATATTCATTGTCATTATTGTATTATGGTACTCTTGCATTATCATATTTAAAACTTTATGAAGATTGGTGGGATTTTCAGGTATACATCGAAATGCAACATCTCATAATGTTGACAACGGTGCTTCAAGTTCTGGAAACAAAGGTAAATATTACAGTAAACAATTATGAGCAGTTTCATATGAATTTAATCTATTATCGCAGTTTCATATATTGGCTAACACATAATGCTACATTGTTAGTAATGAATAATCAACATGTTTTTTTAATTTTTCTAATAAATTATCTCAGGCATTACTAAGGATACGACATCTGAAAAACCTCACGATGTAGGCTCAGGTTCAGGGAAAAATTTAATGGAATCTTTTAATGATGCTGGTAATGTTCAAATTTATTGACAAACCTTTAACTTACCTGCATTGTTTTATATTGTCTAACCAAATGCATGATACACTTGCAGATGACATGGGACATAACAATCAGGCTTCAGAATGTAATAATTGACATAATCATTATGTACACAAATAATGGTGCATTCAGAAACTTACCTCTTGCATGTACACTTCTTCCTGCAGATCATCGTGGAGAGTATGAAAGTGATTGTGAAGTTGAAGCAGATATCTTAGCAGAAGATTTATGGGCTGAATACATGGACCTTGGCAAACCCGATAAAATTTGCACAAAGTGTAAAGCTAATATGTGGAATGAGGAGCGTAACAACAAGTCTGCAAAACACGGTACACCAACGTTTTCGATATGTTGTAAAGATGGACAGATAAAACTTCCCGAAGAAAGACAACCTCCTCAGTTTCTGGCATCTCTTTTAGCTGGAGGTCCGAAAACATCTCATTTCAAGCAATGTATACGGACATACAATTCACTGTTTGCATTTACTTCACTCGGTGGTAAAATTGATCACAAAATCAATAATGGAGGAGCTCCATATTGCTTCAAGCTTTGTGGACAAAATTATCATTTACTTGGTAGCATGCTTCCTAAAGATGGTGAAATTCCAAAATTTTGCCAGTTATATATTTATGATACTGAGAATGAGATCCAGAATAGACTCAATGATTTCCTGGTAGCGATTCCACCGATCCAGACATTGTTGAAGGATTGTTGAAAATGCTCGATGAAAATAACAAATTGGTTGAGGGTTTTCGTATGTCTAGGGATCGATTTGACCTCAAATGTCCTGAAGAGTTCAGCTTGGTATTACTTTCCTCAAAGGCAGCGTCTGGAAGGCCTAATCATGTTATTCAATCCAATGAAGTTGCGGCATTAATTGTGGGGGATGTTGAGGAAACCGACGGTTATAAAGATATAGTTGTTCAAACTAAGGATCGTTTCTTAAAAAGGATTGAAGAGACTTTTGTGCATTATATGCAACTTCAGTATCCCCTTCTTTTCCCGTATGGAGATGATGGATTTCATCTTAATATTCCGAGGCATGGTAAGCCACGTACCAATAAAAATGAAGCTGACCATGAAGAAGGTTCAGGAGAACCTAAGCACGGAGATAATGTTTCAATGCGTGAATACTATGCCTATAAACTAATGATACGACCTTCTGAAGGTATGATTGATTAAATTTAAGTATCTCATAATTTGCATTTTAATATTTCATTAATTTTAAATTTATAATTATTCATTTATGGAAACTATAACCCATTCATATAGTATGTGACTATATATCAATTAGCATTAATTATTCATATATCTATCTTTCATTTTTTTAAAGAAAATCTCCTTTTTGACTATTTCAAAATCTTAAATTTAAACGTATTTTTAGGATCAAATAGATTTGTTGGCCCAATTTTCTAATTGGATTTTTAGAATTTTCAAATTTAAGGATTATAAATAATTAAATTTTGAAATTGAAATTTTAAAGAGAAACCTAGAGCTGAATTTGTACTTTTTTACATACATTGTTGGAGTTAGTAAAATGTGAGATATAAGAAATTTTCATAATTGATTGATATTTTTTAGTTAAAATTTTTAATATTACAATATTTAAATTGCAAGTATTCGTTGTTAAGAGACGAGGGAGAAATCTTGAATTAAATTTTGAAATTTTTTTATAAACATCTATGCAATTAGTGGAATATGAGATATGATACCTTTTCATAATCAATGTTTATATTTTGTTGCAATTTTTTAATTTTACAATATCTAAATTGCGAGCCATCGCCGTTAGGCGATGGCGAGAAGCCTTGAATTGAATTAATGGAATATGAAATATGATACCTTCTCATAATCGCTTTGAGTTTTTTAGTTACAATATCTAAATTAAGGGCAACGACGAGAAATGATGAGATAAACAATAGGATGACATGGAAAGACCTGTTCGACCCCAGCCAAGGGCTTGGGGCGAGCTTTATTTTTTTAGATAGAATAGTATATCGATTTAGGTAAAATTTGATATAATTAATTATTTATTATATATTATATCATTAAATATCTAATTCATACATATATACAAAATAAATAATAAAGCTGCCTATATACATATTTTTATTTTTATTCACTGAATTTTGTATATTTTTCCTTTATAAAACAAATTAAATCAAATTAAACATCATTATAATTCCTAAAATCATTTAAAAAAAAAGATCCTCTATATTTCTTAAAATCATTTTGTTTAAATGTCCCTAATTTTTTTGTTAATCCATTGATTTCATTTAGCATGAATATCAAATTTAATAATCAAACAAGATATGGTATCAAATTAATATTCCTTCTCCTCACATTACAAATAATAAATAGGTTTGATCAATTATTGTTAGTGACCCGAATAAAATGAAGGATCAAACTTCGTGTGACAAAGAAATGGCCTTCTGGTTTTATCATAAGCTGATACAAGAGATGCGTTAAAAGGACACACCTTTTTTTTTTGAGAATCGAACCTATGGCCCTGGGACGAGATAAACTTTTACCACTTGAGTTATTTCATCGCGCTTGGATACAACTTAATTATTAATTATACTGAACAATGATGTTTTTAAAGATATATGTGAATATTGTTTGTTCATGTAATTAGTTAAGGTCCTTAACTAATTACATGAACTAATTACATGAACAAACAATATTCACATATATCTTTAACAGATGTAAATATATGGTGTTAATAAGTATATGTTGATGTCGATGACTTATTCAATGTTGCAAGTTTTTTTTGATAATCTTTTTCATATAACCGTCATGTTTTTTTTAATCATTAGTTAATTGGATAAATAAATTAAGTTTCCCGTGTGCGAAGCACGGGCCATATTGCTAGTTAAATTAAAAAGCGTAGTTGGACTTGGGTAAAAAAAATTAATCAAATGAATTATGTTATCTATCTATTATGTTTAGTATGAGCATCAAATGAATTATGTTGTTTGTGTATTATGTTTAGTATAGGTCAAAATGATTTTTGACGAGTTATAAAAAATTCAATATACCCGTTATAATAATTTAAAACATAATTTTGTGATCAGTTAAATAATTTACATATGAGATACAAACACTGTATTGATTTTTAATTAAATTAAAAAGCGTAGTTGGACTTGGGTTAGGACACGACATTATAAATTAGATTATAGATGCATTACAATTAATTATGAGATTAAGATGTATAGTTATGTTAATGAAAGATTGATATTTTTAAAAAAAAATACTAAATTGTATATATAATACATAATCGCTAGAATCACGAGTGAAATCACTAAATTTTTACTACAACCAAATCAATATCAGGCTCTACACCACTAAAAATCAAAATGATAGTAGAATGACCGAACATTCAACTTAAATCACTAAAATTTGAATCCAAATCACTAAAATTTTGAATGCAATTACCAAAATTTCCAAAATATGAAAATCTAATAGTGTTTGAAGGTGCTGGTATGACGGTGGTAGAGTGGGTGAATGGGCTTTATAAACTCGGATTTTATGTGAGAGGATGAAAAGTGAGATGAATGAGTGATCGGAGGTGTAGGGTGTTTGGAATTCGTGAAAAACGTGTTTGCAAGTTATTTCTAGAGTGTTGGTCGATTTGGTGACATTAAAGAATTGTCGAGTATAATTTATTAAATGTATCACACTTTTTATCTATTATATTTCAAAAATTACGAATCATCTATCTTAAAAATCATAACAATTAAATTAGATGAATTTAAATGATGCCCATGCTTTGCACGGGCTATCGTGCTAGTTTTTTTATTTCCTGACATTGTTTTGGACAAAAGCATGCAAATGGTCTCTCATCATAAATAGAATGACCTTCTTAGCTACTCCCTCCGTCTCTAAATACTTTTCTCATTTGAGTTGGACACGTTTGCCAACGCTCACTTTTGATCATTAATATCTTCAATTTCGTATTAATATTAAATATAAAAACTTCATTGTATTAAAGTACTCATAAATACGAATCCAACAATATCACTCATGACTATATTTGGTCTTATAGATTAGACATAAATTAGTAATTTATCTCATGTTATGAACAGTCCCGACATATGAAATGAGAGTAGCATTATGAGACGGAGGGAGTATCTTGTATCCCTCCTCGGAAGTCTGTTATTCACTCCCAGCAATTTGGTAAACATTAGAACATCTCTAACCCTTGACCTCAAAATTGTACTCCCTCCTCCCTCCCTCCTCCCTCCGTCCCAATCTTTTTTTTTTACATTGCCTTTTTATACAAATGAAATAATGGATATAATAGTGATTTTATTGTTAGAATAAGTGAAGTAGTGGATGTAATAGTATAAAATGTTGAAAAAGTAAAGTGAAGTAGTGGATGTAATAATGTATTTTATTGTTAAAAGTTACTATTTTTAGTAATCTAAAAAATTGGTGGGACGTTCAAAAAAGGAAATTGTAAATAAATGGATGAGACAGAGGGAGTACAATTTTACATTATTTTACTGCGAAAATTAAATCATTCATAAATCAATCCCAACACATTTTACTTTTGGTAAAAGGGATGATATCCCGTTTAAATATACTAGCTTTATACCATGCACGGGTAACTTTATTAATAATTTTTAGTACAATTTTCGTTATATTTTGTTTTCTTGAAAAATTAGTTTTATAACATTTTCAATAATATGTTTTTACTTTTAATGATAATAATACATATGTTATATTATTGGTAAGTATACGTTTGTTTTTTTTTCTTGTAAATGATTTTTCTATAATTTATATTTCAAAGTTTAGGCTAACATATTTTTTGGTATTCCATAATTATTTTTTATTTTATTAGATTACATATGATATACTTGAAATATGGTACTATATTCGTGTAACAATTTATTATTATCTTTTTATCTTTTTGATTATGTAATTTAATGATTATCTAAATTTTTTTTAGATATTTTGTTATTGTGTTTTTATAGTTTTTAAAGGCATTTTTTAACCTTTTTGGAAATATGTGTGGTATTAATTTTTTTTTATTTGTTTGAATATTAATTATTTTTTCATGTTAATTTTATATTTTTACCATGTGTGGTATTTATTACGTTTTTTGTTCAGAGTAATATTAGGGGTTTTTATGTTGTATTATATTTAGATATTAATATAAATTTATTTTGTTGGTGTTTAGATTGCTTTCTAATTTAAAATATTTTCATTCATTGGTTTGTGTTTACTTTTTTTAATTAAAATTTTTTTCTTTGTAAAGTAAAAATTTGTTTATTTGTTGCTTTGTGCTCACATTTTTTTAATTTTTATTTTAGAAACATATTTATTGTCAACCTAAAAATAGAATTTAATGATTTTTGTTAAAATAATTTTTTCTTAAAGCACTTTTATTTGGCAAACGATTTATTTTTTGTAAATTATATTTTAAGTTTTAGCCTAACATATATTTAAATATTTCATATTTTTTGGGGAGTTTTCTTCTATTTTATTAGAGTAGAATATATATAATATACATTAGACATGTAGGAACTTATTGGTTTAACTATTCTTTTTATATATATGTGATTATGTAATTGTGAATACACATACATTTGTACTTTTTTTAAAGAAAGTTTGTATATCTTTTTATGTCTGTGTGTTGGTATATATTTGTTTTAAGTGCATTACATTTTCTTCAAAACTTCTTTTTTGTTTTGCCATTAAATGTACATTCTTGTTTAAAAAAAAAAAATTTTTGAATTGAAATTCTAATGATATACTTTGTTTACTTGTTTATTTTATATAAAGAATGAATTTGCGACTTATTTTTAATTATGAAGTTTTGCTATTTTATCCTTGTTTGTTAATATTAGAGACATATATGTTGTCAAACCTAAAAACAGAATCTTTAATGATTTTTATTAAAATAATATTTTTATTAAAACACTTTTATTTGGTAAATGATTTGTTTGAAAATTGTATTTTAAGGTTTAACCTAACATATATTTTAATATTTCATTTTTTTTGTTTTTTCTTCTATATATTAAAATATATAAAATATATTTTAGGCATGTGGGAACTTATTAGGGTGAGTATTGGGTGAAACGGTCGGATTTGGACAACAAACCACCCAAACCATATATTTCGGTTTTTCAATCCGGCCAACCATAACCATAACCATAACTGTAACCACCCAAATTACAACGGTTCGATTTGGGCGGTTTCGGTTTTAAACCTTATGTCACACAATATTTACAAGATCCTCTGGAATAGGTGACCCAACGTGCATCCATGTGTTTTTTTGGCCAAGATGCTACACCAAGACAATTTTTAATATATATACCTCTGTTTTACTCTTGCTATGCTCTTGCTGGAGATGGCCTTAGTTCTAGCTTACCATCTATTAAGGTCTGAGGTATATATTGTAAACACATTCTCTGGATAATATTTAAAGATAATGGATAGATAGACAAACAATAACCAAAGTGTGACAGATAAAGACACTGTGTAATCTTTGCATTGAAATTTCTTCAAATTTACAAAACAGAAAAGAACCTCCAGACTAGATATCTAAAATACAAAAAAGTGAGTGACATCAAAGCTTACAAGATCACAACAATAAAAGAAGAAAAGAAAATATAAAATAACGGTTTGGTTATCGGTTTGCGGTTCGGTTATATCGGTCGGTATAAAATATAAAACCAAACCAAACCATTATTTTTCAGTTTTTTAAAAATGAAACCATAACCAATCCAAACCGTTATAAAACCGTAAATTTCGGTTTGGACGGTTTGAAACGGGTGGTTTGGACGGTTTCGGAAATTTTTGCTCACCCCTAGAACTTATTATAATTTAACATACATGTGAACACACATATTTGTTAAATTTTGGTGTTATTTATTTATATGTTTGTTTATTTGTTTATTATTTTTGTTTGCTTGTTTACTTTATTTATTTTTAAAAATGATATGTTATTTATTAATAGTGCTGTAGGCTTTGTGCAATTTCTCTTCCGTGTATTTTGCTCAAGTGACTTGAATTTACTATAATAGCCATGACAACTAATGCATACCATCAAAACCAGTTTTGCGAAGATAAAGACCATAAAAATATTGAAAGAAGATTAGAAAAAGAAGAGAAGAGAAGAAATATAATGTAATCTAATTCCAATTTAGAAACTTTTAACTATTGTACAAACAAAAGGATTATCAAATCAATGATTCAGTTAAAATTATTCAATTGTCAAATTCTTCCAAACCACATGAAGAATGTAACTCCACAGGATCACAACCACACTATTAGTTTGCACACCGCATAGCAGTGGATCAGTGGCTGCAAGACTGGACAGTAGTGGTTGTAGTTGTAGTCTGCAAGGCACAATGCACAGTTGCAGTTTGTAGACTACTGGAGGCGTTTGAGTCGCGATTGTGGACGTTTAGGTTACATTTAATGCTTAATGGGTCTGTTTTTGTTAATGGGCTTTTATGCTTTTTGATTTTTAACCCCAGTCGCTTGACTAGTTGATCCAGTCGCCCCGATTAGTCGATCAGTCGAAGCAAGTCGCCTGAAATCTGAACAAACAGCAAGTCGAGCATCCAAGTCGTGGTTTACATAACGACTGGTCGACTAGTCGCGACTAATCGAGCGAAGTGACAACCATGACCGTTGATTCCCAGATGGAAAATGTTTGGTGAACATAAATATTCTATACCCCAAATTGTCGATTGTTGAACTGTAAAAGGAAATGATGTATAAAAATAAAAATGAATATGTTTATACCCCATGAATGGATTAATGAACCCCAACGAGAAATATTTATAAAAAATAAAAAGATTAAGTACAAAATGAGTATTTCTATCCACTAAAGATGGACTATTGAACCATAAATGGAATAGGTTTGTTGAAAAAATGGTTCAACAATGTTGAACCTAAATATTCAATACCCCTAATTGTCGACTGTTGAACCGTAGAGGGAAATGATTTACAATAAATAAATATATTAGATAAAAAATGAATATTTTTATATCCTATAAATGGACTAGTGAATCCGAACAAAAAAATATTTATAAAAAAATTATAAATTAAAAAATGGATATTTCTAAAACCTATTGGTGAATTAGTAAACCCCAGATGGAACAGGTTTGTTAAACAAATAGTTCAACTATAATGAACGTAAGTATTCTATATCTCAATCGAGGATTGTTGAACTCCAAAAGGAAATTATATATTAAAAGAATAAAAAGATTTAATAAAAAAAATATTTCCATACCCTATAAATAGATTAGTGAACCCCAGTGAAAAATGACTTATAAAACATAAAATTATTAGTAAAGACATGTATATTTCTAAAACCCGATGATAGATTAATGAACCTTAGATTAAATAGGTTTGTTGAACAAATGGTTCAACTAAGTTGAATAGAAATGTTCTATACTTCAAGGTGGATTGTTGAACCCCTAGATTGAATATGTTTGTTGAACAAATGGTTCCACTATGTTGAACTTAAGTATTCTATCAGATATGCACCATTCTCAACTTTACCAACATGTCTACAATTCAACAATAATAACAACAAGAAATAAATATAAAAAACCACACCAAAATTTCAACGTATACTAGTAAAACTTATAAACGCATGATTATGTTGAATTGTAGTTATTTAATGTTAAACCAGTAAAAATTCTCAAAAATCTAGTTCTACCGTTTATCAAACAATACATCAAATACCTTCATTACAGGTATCATTCTGCTTGTTAAAAATAAACTAAGATTCAACAGATGAATAATGTGTGTTCAATATTGTCAATAACTCATATTCAACGCATGATTATGTTAAATCATAACTTTTTTTTATCAGGTTTAAACCATCAAAAATATAAAATTAATATAATAAAAGATATAATTATATTGAATATTAAAAATACAAGGATAATCACTATACAAAAAAATCTAATCAATTTTCAATACCTCAATATAACACATCAGATTCAACATTACGTAACTCAAATTCAACAAATAATCATGTTGAATCTCAATTATATATCATGTTAAACCTGTTAAAAAAATGTCAAATAATAATAATTTCACCATCTTTAAAACATATCATCAAATATCTTACTACAATTTCTCCAAATCTCAAATAAAATTTGTAGAATAGATAGACCTAAACCATTATGCTAGCTACTTCTCCAAACCTCCATTTTCTAAATTATTCATCAATAAGTTGCAATCATGTTAATGCCTTCATATTCTATCAACCTCACTACCATTCAGCCTCGTTTCAACAAGAAAAATCACATCAGGAGTTTATTCCTTCACTACATTGCGTAGGCCCCGAAATGTCCAAGGGTTCCCAAGCCCATAAACACTCCAACTTAAGCATTTCTAGCCCCGTCACTTTTTTTTGTCAGGAAAGAAATATATTTCATGGATGAATTGTAAGGGAATACAATATCCTAATAAAGAGTTTCTTTCGATCAAGAAAGTTCATCATCTAACCGAAGAGCACGCATGTTGCCCCCAGATATTTAGACAATAACACCTTCAAATCTAAAAAAAGAATCTCACAAAGAAGGGTCTCGCTAAAATCCCACAAGAGCAAAATCCTTTGAAAAAAAAAAATCAAGGGGGGAAAAGAGTGCTCTCAAAAACATGAATACATCGTTATACAAAGTGGCTACTAAATGTCTAAAACTTCTTGTTGCTTTTTTGAGTCCCCATTATCATTAGTTATTGTCAAAGACTTACCTTCTCATATGTCAAAGACTTGCCCTCGCTTCTACCCTGTGCCTTAATTTGAATGCTCCATTACTTCCTTTTGAAAGTCAAATTGAATCTTTTTTAGACTTCTTTGTTGCTATTAAAACTGAAAGTTACCGAAATAAATCCGACAAGAAAGGAATAAGTCAATGAATCACTTCTAACCAAAATATAATATTAAATATATTAAATTTTTTTGAACTTTGACAAAAAGAAACTCATTTCTAACCAAAGGGGATCCCTTTGGTTAGACATCTAAAAAATAATTGATAATTAATTAAAAAATATGAAAATTGTTTTTTAAAACTCTATATACATAATACACACACACACACACACACACACATATATATATATATATATATATATATATATATATATATATATATATATATATATATATATATATATATATATATATATAACTTAGCTAATAAATTTGAAAATTATAAAATTACCAAATTAGCATATATTAAATATTAGCACTGTTGTAAAAAACGCGAATCGGATCTAAGCGGTGGGAGGACCTTCTAGCGCTTAAGCGATTAAGGCTCTGTTTAGGATTGCTGTTAAAAATTGTTGTGCTGTTAGAAAAAGTGCTGGTAAAAAAAAGTGCTGTTGTAAAAAGCTGAAGACTGTTTGGTAATATTTTTGATATGTGCATGTTTTGATGTAAAAATATATTAAAAATAATGCTTTTGGTGAGGTTTGATGTTGAAATCAACAACTGCTTTTCGCAAAAGTAGAAAATCAGCTTTTTTCAAAAGCATGGAGGGACATGCTTTCTCTAAAAACAGCTTTTAAGCTAAAAGCACTTTTCAGAAAAGCAGCTTTTAAATTTTACT
This sequence comes from Kitagawia praeruptora, assembly GCA_037693485.1. NCBI lineage: Eukaryota > Viridiplantae > Streptophyta > Magnoliopsida > Apiales > Apiaceae > Kitagawia > Kitagawia praeruptora. Next base: position 78,209,230 of record CM075350.1, read on the forward strand.
AAACACCTTTTTAGCTGCTTTTCAGAAATAAGCTGCTGTTGCTGTCTACGACAGCAATCCCAAACACACCCTAAGCGGACGCTTAAGGGTTTTAAAAGCGGATCATTAATCGGATTATAAATAAATATATGTTTATATAAATAAATACAATACTATTTTTTTTAAAAAAAAATAACATTCACATGACATATTATCAAACGTAATATAACATTTAAAAACGTAACATTTAAAAATATCAAATTATAAATTAGTCACATGCAATATTAATCCGAATGTACATAGAAAATAAAAAAATTAAAATTTTCCGCTTAATCCGCTTTTGACCCGATTTTGACCCGATTAAGTCGCCTAAACCTTTTAAACGCTTAACAACCCGATTTTGTCCAAAACGAAACATTTTTGTGTCGATTCCGCTTAGACGGCCGTTTAATGCGCTTTTTAGAACATTAGTAACATAATTGAATAGTTAAGTCTAAAAATAAATTATGGAATAGACAAACCATCTAAATGGCACATTGATTCCAAAATATAAACCATCAATCATGGACACCCAAAATAGTACAAAACTTAATTAGTTGTTAAAAGTCAAAAAAAGTTATGAAACATGGCCATTGATATATGGTAAATGAAAATATAATTAAATACAATTTTTACAAATTTGAAACTAAATGATAACTGATGCACTTAATGTGATTGATAGAAAGTAAATACTATCATTAAAATCGTACGGAGTAACTGAAGTTTTAGTAAAATTGTATTTTAAAACACTTTATTTATAAAATAAATATTTGTCAATTACAAATATGATATAACAAAATTCATCCATAATAACCCAAATCGTTAATTAACGACATCAAAATTAATCCAAAATTGATCCAAAAAGCCACCATATTATGGCACACCCTGATAAACACAAAAATCATATAAAATGGTACACTAGTCAAAAGTCAAAACCAAAAAAACCATCAAATATGGCAACCAATAAATGCTTATTAATATATCAATAAAATTGTATAAATAAGAATTGATATTCCAACTAAACTCAATAAATACAATCAAATCAAAATCATATTCATAAACACAATCAACTAACCATTGATTATTCAAAAACCTCAATAAAAACAAGAATTAATTACTCCCTCCGTCCCACTTATTTTGTCCACCAATCAAAATCCACGTTTTTACCAATTTACTATATTTTTTGTTTAGTTTCCATAACTAAGCTTAAATAATACTATAATTACAAACTTTTAACATATTTAGAGCTTTATTTACCTTTATTAAGGAAAGTGGACAAATGTTGTGGGACAACAAAAATTGGAAATGTGGCCAAAATAAATGGGACGGAGGGAGTATCATTTAATAATAATAACTGATTTCAATATCCTAATTAATACTATTAAAATTAAAAACAGGTTCAGGCCATCTCTCCAGGATTCGGCGAGATCCCCGGATCCGGCTACCGCAAAACACACCTAACACACCTGGTCGACTTGCAAACACACACACATAGACTCATCTCCTTATCCTTGATTAACAGTTAACAATTACAACTCAAATCATAATAAAAAACGATATCAACCAAAACCAAAATTCAATCAAAAACCTACAGAGAATCCGGCGACCAAAACAACAATTCGACCAAGCCCAAAGATCTGCGAAAAAAGAAGAAGTTGTATTCGACTCAATTCTACGCAAGCAATTTAACCATAAAGTCATTATCTACTAACAATCATCATATAAATCGATTCGATTTATCTTCTAAGTAGCCCCGCCACTTGATTATCAACAGAATTTGGTGATACAGTAGATCTTTTACACACAAGATCAACTTCAATATCTAGCATGTCCAGATTATCTTCTAATCTCCTCTTATTTTTTGATGAAATTTCTGATATTAAAATTCCTTCGCCTGTATAAATATGATTTTCGTGTCTTCTTCCTTCTGTTGTTCCACTAAAATTTGAGTCATCCTTTGATTCATTTGACAACCCTTCTCTTCTGACTCTACCATTAATGAGAAGACATTCTTCCTCTTATTGTCAGCTTTAACAAAAAAATTTAGACCTGGGAGCCCTTTCAAAGATACGTTGGTAGTTTGTATATACATATCTATTTAAAAAAAATAAAATAAAACTCGCACGGGATTACATATTACCATCTCTCGGTACACGTATTAGAGTTGCATATCTCGTGGGTATATAATAACTTTAGATCGTAAAAAACTGATCTCCACCCTTTTTTTTGCTAAGTTGACCTCCACCCTTTGTTTTAGTTGTAATTTTGAAATATATCTACTGCAAACCAAAATTTAAGTCTTCAGCCATGAATTTTTTTTCTAAAGTAAAAAATATATATATAAACATGAAACAAGAGAGGAAAACAATGAAAATGAAGATCTCTGTAAGTACAGGACACCAACCTTTTGTTTACTGTATTAAAAAAATGAATGCAGTGGCCTGATTAGGTTGTTAAATATATGGCAGTTTTGTACACCTCGCCAAAAGTTTTAAATCAATACCTGAATATGGTGGAAATAAACCAGAGAATATACATACTCCCTAGCAAATGATGTCCAGATTTTGACTCGAAACAGAGGATGAGACTAGGTATTTTTAATTGACAAACTCTATTCCTGTCAAAGGAGCCCCTTCTTGCAGTTGAATGGCTACATCCCCCACCACCTGTTGAACATTTGACTGAGAATTCAAAATGCATGTGCAAGAAGACAAGAAGTATATACTATATAGATTATCGGTTACTACTACCAAAGTTTTAATGCTTTGGTCATTTAATATAAAAGAGCATTTTTAGCATTGCAGGTAAATATCTATAACGAACTATTCTGTTTTCCTGTATGACCATAAATGTTGAGTTAAGGGTACTCATCCTTCAAAAGAGCATCATATTTCGTCTATCTGCATATGTCATTATGGATTCAAGTAAAGGTTAGTTTCACCATTATTTTGTGTTTTGAGTTCGAAATTTAGATTTAATTCAATAAAACATCTGAATGTGTGTTACTAAGATGGATCAATCAAGCAAAGGAAAAATGGTTTACAAAGGTTTTGTAGTCTCACAAACTTAACCAAATGTTACGTCCGAACCCATATTTGTGTTATCCAATATGTATGTGAGAGTCAGCAACCCTCTACAAGCCAAAGGAAGAGCGACAGATGGTTTGAACACAATCGTAGTGGTTTGGCCAGAAAAGGCTTCGAAACTTGTCAAGTTCGCACAGGAACACATGAAAGAAACTCTTTTTCTCTACATCTTTTTTCATCCGCACTGGTCTCTTATCTATTTATTAATCTCTATTTGATGTGATGTGTGAGGTGAAACAGAAAAACGTTGCCAAGGAACTGGACTGGAGGAGGACGGCGATGGATACTAAACTTAGGAAGGGACAGCTTTATGCGCCCTGAATCAAATGCAATCATCTTAAGAATAAGCAGAATTAGATCAACATGTACTTGCCCTAAAAGTTTGAAAGCCGCAGTTCACAAGATCAACATACGATGAACACCTTTTTGCAAATTTTCCTCAAGCAAATGGATTAAAATCAGCAGCAGCCTTAAATCAATCCTTGGCCTCAAACATTTGTTCCCACTTAAGCGTTGGCAGACTAATATTTCACAGACTAATATTTCACAATACTTGTTAAGTAACCAACTCATCTAAAACCTTAAGGTGTTAGAGGGAGGCCTTATATGGATCTTATATTATATGTTAACACTCCCCCTCACTCGAAATCCCATTTTTGGGTCGAAGAGTGGATCACGGGCGCCCATCTTTGGGGCATAAATTTGCCTTCGTGTCCGAAATAAATTGTGAAAATATTGGGAGTCGCAGAAAGTCGAACCTGGGACCTCTGCGTGCCTCTCTGATACCATGTTAAGTAACCAACTCATCTAAAACCTTAAGGTGTTAGAGGGAGGCCTTATATGGATCTTATATTATATATGTTAACAATACTTTATCCCCAAAAATCAAGTACGAATATAATTTGATGGTACAGTAGCTAATGGATATCTCATCAAGATTCAAACAGAAGGTTTAACATACGAACATGTAGTTTAGGAATTACAACATGCACAAGATTTGACGTTGTGATCGGAACTATAACCATTCAATAAGATTATAAGATCCATACCTTTGCCATTGACCTATAGGAAAATTCTGTGACGCCTGCAACATGAGGTGTGAGTATCACATTTGGGAACTTGAAGACGGGATCATCGGGATCAAATGGTTCTGTCCAAGCAACATCAATGCCTAACCCTCCCAAATGGCCTGATTTAAGATGGTATAGAACAGCCTCATAGTTCAGAAGACCCCCTCGAGCAATATTCACTAGGTGTGCACCCTGATTAAGAGTAGATTTACGTACATTATCAATATAAAAGAATTACATCCTGTTCTTTACACATACTTGAAAAAGTACACATATGTTATTCAAACAAACGTTGAAGTAGTAGTCTCCCCATTCTGTAACTAGAGGTACAGTGTTTACGTCTATACTAATTTGCCAATTCTGAATATCCAAACACACGAGCCTAGGCCAAGGCCTGAACCTTCAACCTCTTGTGACCAAGTGGAGAGAGGTAAGCACTAGGCTATGACTCAGGGGTTTCTTAAGAGGTGAATTTAATTTAACTGTGTTTCAATTTTATAGTAAACAATTCTATTTAAATACTGATAATTTAAATTGGCATGAAGTTTTTGAAATATTAATAACTAGCATAAATGCCCGTGCAAGGCACGGGCCTGGATCTATAACGTAATATTTTCTAAATTAATTTTTTTTTATCAATTTTACTATTTTTTATTGCAGAATCCTGGATTACAATCATGCGAAAATCTTTAACTTGTAGAAGTTATGCACTTTGCATAATAATAGAAGCATCTGACAAATTCTCAAAAAAAATTTGTCAAGGTTGATAGTCCTAAATCCTACACACAAAAGCACTACAGACATGAATATGATTAGACGACCTTAATGATCTATGCATCTATATGAAATCCATGATCAAATTTTTTGGTTTCATCGCATATTGATTTAAGTGTATGTTATAACTCAACCCTTATATATTATATTGATCAATTTACTATATTATATAACAAGGCCATTATTCTAGAGAGGACCTCCTTATATGGAGAATATGGGAAAACTACTAATTTTATATGATTCTATAGTAGAATCAAAGTTTTAATTTTTGGTTCTATAAAAAAAATGGTCATTTTTTTTTTGGTTCTATAAAAAAAAGACCATTTTGATGATTCTATGATAGAACCAAACATTTTATTTTATTTTTTAAAAAAAAATTTAAAAAATTATTTTTTAAAAAAAATAAAAAATAAAAAATCTGACTGCTGACGTGGCAGTGCCACGTCAGCACTACTGACGTCGTTGCTGACGTGTCACTGCCACGTCAGCAGTGGCGCCAGCAGTGCTGGCGTGGCACTGCCACGTGTCACTGCCACGTCAGCAGTGACGTCAGCAGTGCTGACATGGCAGGTCGGTTTTTTTTTTTTTTTAGAATTTTTTTTCAAAAAAAAATTTTGGAAAAAAAAAATTGGTTCTACTATAGAATCAGAAAAAATGCATGATTCTCTCATATTCTCCATATAAGGAGGTCCTCTCTAGAAGGGGACTCTATATAACAATTCATATGAACCATATTTTATAGTCAAGTTATAGTCTAATTGGTCATTACTACTAATTATTGTAGTATTGTAATATTTATGATTCAAAAATTCATATCCTTTTTCATTTAATTTTGAATATTAATTATGTTATTTTTTTTATATAACATTGACTATATTTTTAGAGTTCTCATCTTTTTAATATAAATTCAATTATTTTTCATATATTTTAAATATTTATGTTTTTAGACCAATCATACATTTAATCGTTGAAAGTCTAAATAGTTGATCGATCAAAATCCTATAATATTACTCACGTATTTAAAATTTTATATACCTAAAAATTACGTGATGCAATTATTAATTATGTATGAATTGATAACTAAAATTTACATATTTCTAAAAAAGAAATATTTTTTGTTTTAATTTCAAATAGGGAAAATAAATTATTTCATCCTTAAACTATATGCTGTTTTTGGTTTAGGTCCCTGAACTATAAAAAAAAAATATCTGAATACCTAAACTTTTAAAAATTCTGATTGACATCCTTCCGTCAGTTTTTGACTAACGAACGTTAGTCAATGATGACGTGACAATGTCGGAAAAATCGAAATTTCACGGAATGAAGTGAAAATTTAACACGTTAACCTAAGAGTGATTATATGAACATGGGTGGTGAAAGTTTTCGATTTCGAATTCACTAACATATCGAAATCTGCAGATTTTAGTAAGTTTTTTTTGTGTTCTTGAAATTAAAGTGCAAATTTCGATATGTTAGTGAATTCGAAATCGAAAACTTTCACCACCCATGTTCTTATAATCACTCGTAGATTAACGTGTTAAATTTTCACCTCATTACGTGAAATTTCGATTTTTCCGACATTGACACGTCATCATTGACTAACGTTCGTTAGTCAAAAACTGACGGAAGGATGTCAATCAGAAATTTTAAAAGTTTAGGTATCCGAATATTTTTTTTTATAGTTCAGGGACCTAAACCAAAAACAGCATATAGTTTAAGGACGAAATAATTTATTTTTCCTTTCAAATATTACATGGAGACAAATGTAAATAAATCCATTTTTTTCGGACACAGTAACACTTATGTATAATCTAAAATTTTCTCTTAAAATTTTAATTTTTATATCAATCGTTTGAAATAGAAAAAGAGAATTACAGAGTATGCTTAGTCGATTAAATTTTTGTAATTTTTGCATATGATATCCTTTTTCTTTTTTTTGCCATAATATAAAAATAAAAAATATAAACCAACATTTCATTTGCTCAAAAATAAAAAATGATGGGACAAAAGAAGAAGATGTGGTTTATCTAATAAGAATTTAAAAGAAAATTCAAAACTAAGTGTAGGTTATGTTATGTGTTTGATAGGAGAAGGTTTAGTGGTTTGATTCCCAACACTAACTTAATTTCATTTATTTTTTGCATAAATATTAAATGATGGCATTTGTATAATTTTTCAGCATATAAAGGTTAAATTGTAAGTTCACAACAATCAAAATGACAATTTTTGCTCTTGTTTTGTGGTTTACTATTTATAGTTATAGATAGATAGATTATAAATATACTATTTTTCGTAGTAAAGGAGTTATAGAAAGGTAACGTACACGTGACAACTTTTCAAACTAAATTATATGAAATGCATCTGTTTAACATATTATACAAATTCCGTACATCGTACTTTAAGGTCACGTAATAATTTGATTGATCATCAGTAATATTTAGCGCAATTTTATAATATTCATTATCTAAAAACATATCTTATTTTCATCTAGCATAACATATCAATAACGATATGTTTATATATGACATAGATCCTATTTTTAAAATTCTCGTTTTCTTAACATAAATTCAATTCATTTTGCACATTTTTAAATTTCTATTTTTGCAAACCATTTATATATCTAATCGCTCAAAGTCTAAATAGTTGGTCGACTAAAAATCTCTAATTTTACTCACATATATTCAATTTTTTATAAACCTAAAAATTATATGATGGAATTATGTATTATTTTATAAATAAAATATAGATCTTTCTTAAAACATAATCCAACTTATTACTTCAATAATTTAATAAATATAGAGAGACAAATGTCAACAAATTCATATTTACATTTACGTATTTTAAAATTTTGATTTTATAAATAAGATAGACCAACAATTTGTTTACTCAAAAGGTAAAATAAAAAAAAATGATAATAAGAGAACATGTGGTTTATCTAATAAGATTTTTAATCTAAACTCAAAAATGAATGTAGCGCAGTGGTTATAACATGAACTTTGTAACTGAGAGGTAGTGGTACGATTCCTGAAGGCAACACAAATTTATCATATTTCTACTTAAATTAAAAGGGGATGGCATTCTTGTAATTTTCCAATAAATATAGGTAAAATTGTAAATTCACGACCATTTTATTGGCATATTTTTTACCCCTAGTTTTCTTTTAATATATAGGAGATAGTTTTAAGTTGATTTTCTAAGCATGCATGCATCCAAGAGTTGGTATGTTAGCATGTATTAGGTGGTGGTAAGCATGCATCCATCTAAGAGTTGGTATAATTTACCATGGACGTTAGCATGCATAAATAGGACATACATATGGCTGTCAAGTATAATTCATCTAACCAGACTAATAAATAAAATACTTATAATTTAGACAAGACCAGAACCATTCTAAAAATGAGAACCGAGAACAACTCAATTATGGCCCAAATAAAAGTCACAATTTTGCAATTACGTCCTCTTTTTCTCACCACATATTAGGTTTTTCAACTCCGGTCACTACACTTTCTCCTATTACTTTCCTGTCTGTTTCAATGCATCACTTTCTCTCCCATCCTTCCTCTCTAACGGTTTAACCTATTCTACCATAACAAGAAATTTCAAAATTTTTAGATTCAAAAATGCAGATCTGTTTAATTTACATATGCATCCCCATATACTCTCCACCTACGCTACTCTACAATCATGTTGCTTAATCCATCGTTAAAGTTTGTGCCAAGACTCGAGAGCCAATTTCGCACACCTATTTGTGACAAATCACCTACATATCTGAGAGACAAATCACCATATTTAGGCGTATGTCAACAGATTTTGCATACAAATCACCTTTTCATTGTTGATTTATGTAAGTATAATATTCATTGTTAAATTATGCAAGTATTAACGGAGAAAGCACTATATTGACCAACTTAGAGAGGACGACGACGGTGATGTTGGCAGTGGCATTCATCAAGGAGGCAAGCACTATATAACATATATGTATAAAACAAATTATATAAAGTTAATTTATACTAATTAAATAAAAAGTGTGACTGAGATTTGTTAAGCTCACACAAAATAAGTGGATGGGATCAGTTTTCGGTTCACTTGAATTTTGGTTCTCAAGTAACTACCCATTTGACTAGCTAATTAGCTTTACTTATTACAGGGTAAAAGTAGTCATGTATACCTAAGTGTATGACACATTAAGATTTAATATATTGACAGCTTGTAGAAACAAACCTTTTTCATGGAAGATATAAAAGACTTGTTTACTATGCCAACCTGTAAAAATAATTGAAATTTTCCAAGCAAATATTAGAAAAACAAACATGCTATGCTAAAAAGATGAATTCGTAAAGACTGGTGGAATAGCAGGATGTTTGACCGTTTCGCTATTCATTGCCAAGCAACAGACAACTAAATCAGCAGCTTGTGCGAATTGGTGGAAATCCTCCAGGCCACCCTTCTCATCAACCAGATCATCATATGTTCCTGGTACAATAGACAACCCTGTTACAGATGAAAAGCTGCCAGCCTGCCATATATTACACCATAGTATGGTAGTGCTCTTTTCCGCTTATACGACATGGCATACCTCCCTTGCTTTGTAAAGTTGAGCCCCAACTCCGTTTTGTTGCAAGGACTTTCACGCCAAATGGACGCAGGCGTTTTGCCAAATGGAACCCAATATCTCCGAATCCCATAATGAATACCTGCAGATGAGATGAGTGATTATACTTTTTTACAGATATCTCCATTAATTGGCCATAATATTAATTAACCGAGTCCAGCTTACAGATGTAGTAATATAACTGCTTAAATTGCAATTTTATTTATGGAGAAACCCTTCTATGTAATAACTTGTAAGACCACAGGCTATTGAAACAGAAGATAGGGCAGTTAATCAGTTCTGTTGAGATTAATGATAAATCCCAAGGAAGCAAAAGAGGATGGTTACTGGTAAATCTACCAATCAGGTGAAGTTGGTAACTGGATTTCTGCTTCACAAAAAATATGAGATTCACACACATCCCTTAACCTTTTTACCCGGAAGCTGTTTCTTTAATAAGCTCAAGTGCCAAACAATCGAGCTTTAATTAGATAGTGTAGCACTAACCATAATGAATGTAATGATCTACCACAACAAGATAAAAGAGATTATCGACGCATAAGCATTTGACAGCATATTTATTACCATTTTGTGCAGGACCAAGTTGCTATTTGCAGTTTATGCCAATCAGGTCAAATGTATATAAGGGTTTACAACATAAAAGTTGACCGCTAATTTTTATGTGCACAAATCCGACAGTGAAGTGGACAAAATGTACAAATAGCAGATAAAGCAGCTCACTGTTTTTCCGAGCAGTGTTTCACCAACTGGATGTCCAACAATCTTTTTCTTTACAGAACTTTCCATCTCATTCTGCAAAAGCTAAATTGATATAAATGACATAATCCCAATAAAGAAAGAAACTAAGCATTTATGTCGTATGGTAGAAACATATACGGTTTTGGAGAAAGACAGTATGCCTTTGATTAGAAAGATCTAAGTACCGCCTTTAGCAAACACATGACCACAGAAATAGTTCACATAAAAATAGTGCACCAAGCGAATTTGTGAGCTCAATGGAATATAGATAAACAACAGAAAAAGTATTCCTTCAACCTTTCTAATTTAAAACTAATATGCAATTTCAAGCTTCATCTTCCACAGGCTTATCTTATATATATTATGTACATGAGTAGTAAGATACTTCTCAGCTTTATCTGTCTATTCTGCAGACCAGCAGCTCAACTGTTAGTAAGTTTGAACCATAAGATTAAAAAAGTTTTGGAAGGTGCTTCCTAGGTTAAGAAATCATTGAGATTCTATTTACTTGTGGATGATTTTCTCTTAAGTTCTAATATGATGAGAAAGTCTGGTGGTAAAGAGGATGCAGATATCACTGAATACTTGTTCTATCCTGTGGGCTTTAGTGAAGAAAAGTGAAAAGCTGAAGGGGCTAGTATTGTCTCGTTATTAAAAGTGTGTCCTTAGTTTCTCTGTGATTACAATAGTTTCGCATTAATGTTTTAAAGAAAATGTTTGAAAAATACAAGCTTCTTAGAAGGATTTACGTGGAACTTGCAAAAGGAACTGCAGAAAAAAAAATCAAGATAATGAAAAAAAAAAAATGAAATATACAACTACAGGGTTATAGAAAATCCACATGTGAGATACACTGCTACATAAGGGTTCGATTCCTTTTCCTACTCGATTGCTGCTTATGCAGCCTTTTGAATAAGGGTTGAATATTAAGATTAAACCTCCAAGTTGAGCCAAGTCGAGCGTGTTTGATGAGGTGGCAAACTAATAAAATTGTGTCCTTGCACAAGGGGCCAAGTCCCAATTTAAGCATCTTCCAATTCTAAACTTGGCCCAGAGTTAATGAAGGAGAATCCTGATCTGATTCAGGTTCTTCTTTGCATATATTTTATACCTCTAGCACAGGTGTTCCACATATCTAGGAATAAAAGGTATTTTTATGGAGAAAGCAATGTCCTTCGCAGGGCATTTCAAGCTGTAAAGATACACGATGCCAAATAATCACTGACAAAACAATGGCCGTTACATGATGACGGGTTAGATTAAACCCCTCGGCTCCTGAGCAGCTAAGCCCGACTACTGGGAGACCTAATATTTCTCCATCTTTTGTAAACTATGGGCAAATATATTCTCTCTTTCATTAATGTTAATATATATATTATAGCCATAATATTAGGGATTTCCTATATTTAGACTTTCCTTATTTCTTTGATATGTAAGCTATATAGGCAGGATCCTTGTAATTGTCTTTTGGTAAAGCTGAATAATATGATTACTCTTTACCACGTTTACATGGTATCAGAGCCAACATATTCCCAACCCTAGCCGCTGCTGTAACATATACATACATATATACATATACATACAATATACTCCCATATAATATTATACATATATACATACTTAATTACATCTACATATAGTTTAAAACACAACCATCGCTGTTAGACTAGCCTGCTTCAATCTATCTTCAATCCTAGCCGCCATCGGAAGGATGTGGATCTGACGACGAAGTGGAAGCAGGCACAATATTTCTAGAGGCATCATTAGTTCGAGAACGCCGGGGTAGACCGAGGTGGATGAAGTGGAGCTGTTGTTGTTCTGGTAGTGATGATATGTGTAGGAAATCCTGTATCCAACTCAGAGGCATCATGGGGAACAGATACAAAGGGAGTACTCTCAAAAAAACTGACATCAGAACTTACCAGATATTTGTTAAGATCCGGAGAAAAATATCGATATCCCTTTTGTGTGCGAGAATAACCAACAAACAAACGCTTCAAAGCTTTAGGGTCTAGTTTAGAGTGACCTGGACGATGATCACGAACAAAACAAACACATCCAAATATACGGGTTGACATAGTAAACAAAACCTGAGATGGAAATAGTACGGAATATGGAATAGAACCATTAAGGACAGAAGATGGCATACGATTAATAAGATAACATGCAGTAAGGACAGCATCGGCCCAAAAAAGTTTAGGAACATGCATCTGAAATAATAAAGTGCGTGTCACTTCTAAAAGATGTCGATTCTTGCGTTCAGCTACACCATTTTGTTGTGGTGTATCAACACAAGAAGATTCATGAATAATACCATGTTTCCGCATAAAACTAGCAAAAGAATCTGAAAAATATTCTTTAGCATTATCACTTCGAAGTGTTTTCAAAGTTATACCAAACTGAGTATGTATTTCAGTGACAAAGCTAACAAAGATGGAAAATAGTTCAGATCTGGATTTCATCAAATATAACCATGTAACACGAGAGTAATCATCCACAAAAGTTACGAAATAACGAAAACCAAGTTTCGACGCAATAGGACAAGGTCCCCAAACATCAGTATGAACCAAATCAAAATGGTGCGCAGACCGTTTATTGATACGAGGAGGATAAGACACACGATGGTGTTTCCCAAACTGACACGACTCACAATCTAAATTCTCTAAATGATGAAGAGAAGGCACTAATTTCTTCAAACTGGTAAGAGAAGGATGACCCAAACGACAATGAATTTGAAGAGGTGAAACAACTCCAGAGCATGCTATAGATCGGGAACTAGCCTCATCAAACACATATAAGCCTCCAGAAACATGGCCTCTACCAATCTCCTTCTTCGTCGAAAGATCCTGAAAGACACAAGAGTCGGGAAAAAAGGTGATTGAACAATTATGTGATTTTGTCAGTTTACTAACCGACAAAAGATTAAACGGAAATTCAGGCATAAATAATGTAGATGATAAAGACAATGATGGAGAGAGGGTAGCTGTTCCCGTTCCCTTAACAATCGCTTTGGAACCATTAGCCAATGTAACAGAAGGAATAGCAGACACCGATTGGAAATTAGACAAATTTGAAGATATACCTGTCATATGATCTGATGCCCCTGAATCAATGACCCAAGGAACAGAAGTGGTGAGACATGCACGCGCATCACCATTACCTGTCTTCCACACGCCGCTGCCACGTGAGACGATTTTTCTTGGTTGTTTATGTTGATGATATTGGTATAACTGGGGATGACAAGGAGGGAATTCAAGCTCTCAAGTCATTTCTAATGACTAAATTTGAGACTAAAGATTTGGGAAAATTACAGTATTTTCTGGGTATTGAAGTGGCACAGTCAGAGAAAGGAATTGTTTTATCGCAGCGAAAGTATGTCTTGGACATGTTGGAAGAAACGGGGTTGTTAGGAGCAAAACCAGCTATTTCACCAATGGATGGTAGTCAAAAATTAACAGATCAAGAAGGTGATTTATTTGAGAATCACAAAAGATATCGAAGATTGGTTGGCAAACTCAACTATCTCACCGTCACTAGACCAGACACTGCTTTTCCCGTGAGTGTTGTTAGTCAGTTCCTTTCATCTCCTCGAGTACCACATTGGGAAGCGGTCATTCGAATATTAAAATATCTTAAGGGTGCTCCTAGGAAAGGTTTACTATTTCATGATCATAGACATTTGAAGTTAATGGCATATTCTGATGCTGATTTGGCAGTTAAGCGATCTACCACAGGATATTGTGTATTTTTTGGAGGCAATTTAGTTTCATGGAAAAGTAAGAAACAACAAGTTGTTTCAAGATCTAGTGCAGAGTCCGAATATAGAGCCATGGCAGACACGTGTTGTGAGCTTGAATGGTATAAACATTTATTAACAGAGTTGGGTTTTGAGAACTTAGTACCGATGACCCTTTGGTGTGACAATAAAGCTGCTCAGTACATCGCGGCTAATTCAGTTTTCCACGAACGAACGAAGCATATTGAAAGGGACTGTCATTTTACTCGTGAAAAGATTGAAGATGGAACAATTACTACTAGACATGTGCGGACTGCTGAGCAAGTTGCAGATGTGTTTACTAAACCTCTAAACGCGTCGAGAATATCGTATCTTTGTGACAAGCTGGGCATGGTTGACATATATGCTCCAGCTTGAGGGGGAGTGTTAATATATATATTATAGCCATAATATTAGGGATTTCCTATATTTAGACTTTCCTTATTTCTTTGATATGTAAGCTATATAGGCAGGATCCTTGTAATTGTCTTTTGGTAAAGCTGAATAATATGATTACTCTTTACCACGTTTACAATTAAGACTTGTGTTCTTTCTTTAATTTTAACTATCTGAACCTCTCCATTCTTCTTCTTTATAATTGCTGTGTAATTTACTTGGGCTGCTCACATTATCAAATTATTTGTTACATATTCCGTTAACCTAGTATTAGGTTGCTATCAAGTACTCCTTTTACCCAAGTTGCAGTAGGATGTTGTAGCTATGTACAATTCTCAGATATCTCATCTGCCTACCAGATGACTAGTTAAAACAAGTTACAGCATCTATCTATATAATTAACAAAAATTAAGATCAACAGCACCGCTGGCACTTACCCACTGATTTAATCATATTTCAGAGATTTAGGTGTGGCGTTTATTTGAGCTTGCATAGCTTCTGCTCCATTTGGTTTGAACTTGGAAATGAAACTAGGTAGAAATGAAATCATGTAGGAATGGAATATTTTCATCTTTCATTCTATTTATTCAAATTCAACAATTCAAAAAAAGAGCTAATCCCACAAATTTGGGGATAAATGTGATTCCTACTTGCACTCATTTTCTTTACTATCCTCATCAGAAAAAAATCACATGGTCTTTATGACCCACCCAAGTAATTTTTCTTCAACTTTCATATAAATAAATTCTTGAAGTATCTAAGATACACACTTAGATGAAATGCATGCTTAACTTAAATGAAAATGCAAAGTTCAAGTGCACTAACTTGCTTACGCAGAAGACCTAGCATCAGGTATATGGCCATTTCAGCACATGAGGCTGCATTTCCAGTTTTGGCACTAGGAATTTTAGCAACTTTTATTCCATGTGCTGTAGCGGCATTAATATCAACACCTTCATCGAATTATAGATAAAATAATAATTTTAAATGGCATGAATCATAATAAATAAATAGAGACAAAAAAAACCCTTTTAAATCACATATTTATTTAGTTGATTCCATGGCTTGTGTAACAGTTAAAAAAGAGAAAGAGACCTTCTAGCCCCACACCATACTGCATTATAAGCTTCATCTTAGTTGCACGAGAAATGATACTAGAGTTTAACCGCATGCTTTTTACTACACACATGTCATAGTTGCCAATAACATCAGCAACGCCATCCAGCGGAACATTATCTACCTACTTAACAAGAGAGCAGAACAGAAGAATGAAAAGGTTAGAAATCCTATGAAATGGAAGTGAAGTGCAGCACATAAAATTAATAAGCTACGTACAAAGTAGGTGACTAGCTATTCATATAGCTGCAACCTCATAGATAGAAATATTTGAGCAGTGACAGAGCAAACTAAAAAGCTGACTCGGTCTAATCATAAGGCCTTTCACTTATCTATAAGCTAGATTTCCAGAAATACAAAACACCATTTCTCGCTTCTTTTGCTTTGCTAAGCTTGACATTACATTCAGTTCTCTGTAACTCATACTCGTAACAAGCACTGGTCAAATATATTAAACCAGTATATAGCTGATTAAACCAATGAAAGCATCAAAAATCAGATATATTTTTCAAAACAGTTCCCACACCTCATTCTCAACCACACATACAGGGTCATTTTGGCATTAGTGTAGTCAACAGACCAGAAAAGTGCTCGAGGAAAACCGCTAAGTGTTTAATACATGATCACAGCTATAATTGACCATTACAAAATTTTGCCTTTCTATGAAATTATGTTGAAGAAAGGGTCATTTTGGTCTAACAAAATTGAATCAACTTTACGAACAAATTCACATTTCCACACTATAAGATCGCGAGACGAAACAAAACACGGAACCACTTAAATCTCCATATACAACAATTCCCGAGCTTTGGCCAACAATACCCCAAAAAGCTATATCACATAACAAGAATATCCCAAACCACTGATGATGGCCATAAATACCCGTCTATTACGCATTTCATATGAGAGTAATAGGGTTACGCATTTGATATTGGGGTAACTAGTATAGATTTTTTATCTATTACGCATTTGGAGAATGGGTAATAGGGGTTACCCATTTTCCAAATGGGTAATAGGCTTCCCTGACAAGTCTATTACCCCTCTTCCAAATGCATAATATGTATAAAATCTAATACTCCTTTCCCAAATGCGTAATAGAGGGGTATTTATGGTCACCATCCATGATTTGTGTTATTCTCGTCAGTTTTAAAAAAAAATGGGGTATTTATGTCATTCTTTCACAATTCCCACACCTCACTCATTGACACACACAGAGGGAGGGGGAGGGAGGGAGAGGGAGGAGGGAGGGAGAGGGAGAGGGAGCGAGAGAGAGAGAGAGGGGGGGGAGGGAGAGAGAGAGAGTGATAGAGAGAAAGAGAGAGAGAGAGAGAGAGAGAGAGAGAGAGAGAGAGAGAGAGAGAGAGAGAGCATATAGGAACACATATATACACTAATTAAATCGACAGTGGCAAAGGTAGTTAATTAGATATACATACATGCATACTGTAATGTAAATAACTAGACTGAAACATGAAATTGAGGGGTGATAATAACAATTTAAAGAAATTACCTGGATAAGAGGGTGATGGGTTTGTAAATACTCTCGGGTATAAGTGTCAGCAGCAGCGAAATGAGGGCCGCAAAAGAGAAGACGAGTGATTGAAGTCTCTGCTTCTCCGTTCATTCTCCTGGTACATTTTCCCAATGCTAATGCTGCTCCTAAAGCCCGATTCATCCTCAATTACTTTCACTTGTCACGCTCACTCTCTACCTACCTACTACAATATTCGTACATCCTACTATTCTTTTTCTTTTATACCGATTACCGGCTATAGGTACGCTCCTGATCGGTATCTATATTTTAGGGATGGTCAAAAAAATTCGATAAATCCGATATCCGTCCGAAATATCTATATTTGTATTCGAAAAAAAGCGGATATTATCCGTATCCGAAATAAAGCGGATATTATCCGTATCTGAATCCGGAGTATCCGAATCCGAAATGGAATATATATAATATTTAAATTATACAGTATAATTTAAGATTTTTTCTATTAGCATGTAGTGTTTATGTGTGTTTATTAATTAAATAATACATTTATACAAATTTTATATAATTGTAACAATATTATAGACATATATAAAAATTTCATTTGAATTTAATATTTTAAAGATAATAAAATTAGATATTTAGTACGGCATTCACAGTTTTATTTTTTCTAAATGAAATTTTTTTGTTTTGAAATCATCAATACGCGTCAAAAAAATCTGAAAAATCTGATATCCGTCCGAAATATCTGCATTCGTATCCGAGAAAAAGCGGATATTATCCGTATCCGAAACTAAGCGGATATTATCCATATCTGAATCCGACAACTTCGGGCCTATATCCGTATCCGAATTATCCGTTTGACAGCCCTACTATATTTCATGTCATTTGTTCTCTTTTTATTTTATTATTTATTATTATTAATATTATTAGCTTATAATCCGTTCAAAATACTGATTATTTTAATTATTTTTAAAATTATATGATTAAACAAAATAGAATATAATAATTTATTATGAATATAATATAACTTTGTAATATTAATTAATAAAATTATTAGTAATAATAATAGTTATTTAATAAAGAGGTTTTTTGATAAATATATTATTAAAAATAATTTTTTGTAAATTTACTTTTTCTAAGAAAATCTATTTGCAAATTTACCATTTTAATTGCAATTATACCAATTTATTTTTTATAATTTGTAAAAATACGTTAATACTTAATACAAATGAAATGAACAACCATTTAAACATCATCGGTCGATGGTGGATTGCGAACTCGCCAGAATCCTTCAAACCTTGTCGGAATCCTTCGAAACTCTCTCTCCCAGGCCTGCGGCCCTGATCTCCAATAAATCGGAGAAGACGACTGAGCATCGGTGGTGGATTGGGAAGCTCACCGGAATCCTTCAAAACTCTCTTCGTCGGAATCCGTCGTCGGCCCCGGCATCGTTGATGGTGGTGATGGGTGAGGAAGTTGCAGAGCTTTATGTGTGTATAAATGACGAGAGAGAAGATTGGTTTCAGATAAACGAAGAGAGAAGATTGGTTTTAGATAAAAAGATAGAAAAGAAATGGAAAGGAGATAAATACGTATATTTCCAATAAAAATTGGAATAACGTAAAAATGCAAATAGAAACTGAAAAGTCGGTAAAAGAGATAATTTCTCTTTAATAAATGACATGTATTATTGTTTAAAACTAATAATATAAAATTTTAATATAAATTTGTTATTGACAAGATTTGAACCATGGGAAGAGGGATTTAAATATAGAAAATTCCTTATTATTAGATTTAACGGTTATCATCTATTTACTAAATATCTAATGGTCACTATTCTTTTAAAAGTTAGTTGAACCAAACAACCAAACTACCAATTATCTCCTAGTTTGTTTATTATATAAATTTGTTGTTGACGGTATTCGAACCTTGGATCTTTAGAAAAGAGATTTAAATATAGAATATTCCTTATTATTAGATTTAACGGTTATCATATATTTACTAAATATCTAACGTCACTATTCTTTTAACGGTTAGTTGAACCAAACAACTAAAACTACCAATTATCCCCTAGTTTGCTTATCTAACAGTCACTATTCTTTTAAAAGTTGGTTAAACCAAACAACCAAACTACCAATTATCCCCTAATTTGCTAATTATATATTAGTATAGATAGATATCTAATGGTCACTATTCTTTTAAAATTGGTTGAACCAAACAACCAAACTATCAATTATCCTCTAGTGCGATGCACAGATTTCTTTTAATATTATATGATTTCTTTTATTAATTCGATTTACTTTTTTTTAAATATGAATTTTGAAGGTTTACATTTTTAAATGAGATGATTTGATAATAGTTATATAAATGTTATCCGTTATATTTTTATGAAAAGAGGGATTTTAGTTAGAAAATATTGAAAAGATGATACATCTTAGTTCAAAAAGGTAATCGGTTAATTATAAGTACTTATAAAATTATAATTTAATTTTATTAAATAGAATGCCGTGATTTAACTGAAAAAAGTGAGGTGTTAGTTAGAGAAAATTAAAAAAGAAACATGTTTTAGGTGAAAAAAGTAATTGATTAGTTTATAGTAATTATAATTCAATTATGTTATTTTACTAAATAAAATTGCTCGTAAAGTTTTAAAAAAGGAAAAATTAATGTTGCCCATGATATTTTTAAGAAAAGAGATATTTTAGTTAGAAAATATAGAAAAGATGATACATTTTAGTTGAAACTTAATCGGTTAATTATTAACATTATAATATTGTTATTTTATTTTATTAAATAGAACCACCCGTGATATAATTAAAAAAAGATATATTTTAGTTAGAAAAAATAGAAGATGTAATGCGAAAATTAAAAAGAAGACATGTTTTAGGTGAAAAGGGTAATATTAGTTTATAGTAATTATAATTTAATTTATGTTATTTTACTAAATTAAATTGTTCGTAGTGTTTTCAGATAGTGAGAAATTAATGTTGCCCGTGGTATTTTTAGAAAAAAGGAATTTGAATTATGAAATATGGAAAAGATAATATATTTTAGCTAAAAAAGGTAGTTGGTAATTATTAGTATTATAATATTATTATTTTATTAAATAGAACCACTCGTGATATATTTCGAAAAAGAGATATTTTAGTTATAGAATAGAGAAAAGGTAACATGTTTTGGCTGAAAAATGTAATTGATTAGTTAATAGTAATTATAATATAATTATGTTATTTTATTAAACAAAATTGCTCGTAGTGTTTATAAGAAAGGAGAAATTTTAGTTAGATACAATATAAAAGATATTGTGCTTTACCTGAAAAGGGAAATTAATTAGTTAGTGAAAAATAGAAAAGGTAATATGTTTAATCTGAAAAAGGAAATTATGCAATTAGTTACTCCAGTAGTTAAGTAAGGGTAAATAAGTAAAATCAACAAGTACCGACCAACCAAACTTTTAATGTTTCGGCTTTTATATAATAGTATAGATATATATATATATATATATATATATAGGCTTTTGCTCAAATATAAACCAATCCTTAAATACAAACTACAAACTGACACTAAATTAATTATATTTCATCTATTCTAAGTTTCTCGCCAAGGGTACCTTCACGAAAGATGCTTAAAATAATTGGCTCTATCCAACAAAAAAAAAACAAAAAAAACAAAAAAAAAAATCTTGCCGTGGAAATGCGAAGCATTTAAGACAGTAAACGGATGAGTTAGGTAGTCATGAGGGCCGAAGGCCCTCGACACACCCGTCAATCGTCTATTGCCTTTACCATTGATTGCCATTTCTTACAACTTTAGAATGATAAAGGCGCAAAGCGCCGTACAAGAAGGTGCGAAGCACCGTTAACCAGTGAAATCCACTGCCACGTCATCACGTGAACAGTGATTTTTTTTTGTTGGATAGAGCCAAGTATTTTAAGCATTTTTTGTATTGGGATACACCTAGTTTGATCATTAGATTAACATGAAATGTTGGATTAGTGTTTAGTTTTTAGTTTGTAGTTAATTTTAGTTTGTAGTGGAGTAGGACCCTATATATATATATATATATATATAATATAGGCAAATGATCAAAAGAGAACTCTTTTTTTGAAGAAAACTAAGGTACTAATCCTAACCATTGGATATATTATAATCAATGGCCCTGCCAGGGGCACCCACACACTAATCAAATACACCCTTACGCACACAATCCCACCTAATCCCCTCCGTTTTTAATTTGATTTTTCCCGTCAATCGGTGATATTTTTTTTAAATCTAATTTCACCACATTTTTCTCCATCTCCCAACGATCAGTTTGAATACCATATGTGCTATATTTTAATTTAGTTTTCTAAGTTCTCCTTTTAAAGGGGTTTTCTCTAGATCCCTACTATATATATATATATATATATATATATATATATATATATATATATATAGGGAGATACTCTAGTGAGACCCTCCTTATAATGAGAACTAAGACCCCATATTAAATTATACTTATATTTAATTAATTATTATTAAATTACAAAATACACGCATATATTTTTAAAACAACACCATCACCACTGTCACTACAACATCAATTCGTTGCTAAGGCTACCGTCATCATACCATCGTCGTCTCCATTGTCCCTTCATACAAAATCATTATTTTAAAGAAAAATCACCAAAACTTAAATAATTACTGCCACCACCACCAGCATTTTCAGAATCACCAAAATGTTCAATACAAATCACTAAAAGTGGAAGAAAATCAAAAAAAATAATAGCAAATCACTAAAATTTCAATATCAACCACAAAAATTTTGAAATAAATCACCAAAATATCCTGCATATTTACACTCTGAAAGTGTAAATCACCAACCATCACCGATTCACAATTTCCGGTCTCCACACCAGTGCTTTCATATCCACCATATCTCTAATGTCGTTTATACATATCTCCGTTTCTCGTTCCGAGATCAACTCGTTGATTGTCCTACTTTCTCCAAATCGGCCTCAATATACGACACAATGATTCTCTATAAATTTCGAACAACATCATCAGAGTAATGTTTAGATGAAATGAAAGAGTAAATCAGGCAAAAAACAATATTAGATGAGGAGAAGAGAAGATAGGAGAGACGAAGAAGTAAGTTGTAGAATTGAGAAAAATTGAATATGTATGGAAAGATGAGAGAGAGATAGATAGATAGATAGATAGATAGAGAAGAAATTAGAAATAGTTGAAAATATGATTAGATCGAGGAAGATGGGTGGATGAGTTGTTAGGTAGGAGAAAGAAATAAATGATGTCATTAAAAAAGGGATGTAGGATTGGGTGGTCCAGATTAAAAGTTACTATAAAATTGAGTGGTTCAGATTTAGTCTCAGTTCTCATTCTACTATAGGGTCTCATTTGAGCATCTGCATATATATATATATATAGGGGTCCGGTCTGGTGCAACCGGTTGCACCAGACTGTTTACATAACACAAGGTTCCAGAGCCGTTGGATCAACGATCTAACGGCTCTGATTTAAAAAACAATTGTACCCTACCGCAGAAACTTTCCGCGGTACAGTACGAATTGTACCGTACGAATTTCTCCGCGGAAAATTTCTGCGGTACGGAGAAATTAATAAAATGCCCCCACTGTTCACGTACCGCAGAAACTTTCTGCGATACGGTGAACAGTAGATTTTTTATGTGAGAACAGGGGGCATTTTGGTAATTTATCCGTATCGCAGAAACTTTCCGCGATACAGTACGAATTTTTTTAAATCAGAGCCGTTGGAGTTGATCCAACGGCTCTGGTACCGTATGTTGAATAAACGGTAAAAAACATACGGATGCACCAGACCGTTGGCCATATATATATATATATATATATATATATATATATATATGTATGTATGTATGTATATAGACCAAGGTTTTACACATGTATTTGTTGTTCATAATTGTGTTTTTTAGAATTGTATTAATGATATAAACATATTTATAATTTTTTTTGAATTTTAAAAATCAATATTTTAAGTTGTTCTCTCGTTCTCTTTTTAAGCATGTTCTCTCTAGAGCCTTACTATATATATATATAGGGTTGGACTCCATAAAGAACACTTTAAATAAAGAACAACAAAGAACACCTCATATCTAATAGATCCATTGCCCCTGGCGGGGCCACCCAATACAAAAAGTTCTTATTTTTTTAGGCTCTAACCATCCAGCAAAAAAAAAAAAAAATTTGGAAATTTTACTGATCATCGATGACGTCATCAGTGACGTCATCATGAACAGTAAAATTTTCAAATTTTTTTTTTTTTTGCTGGATGGATAGAGCCTAAAAAAATAAGAACTTTTTGTATTGGGTGCCCCTGGCGGGGCCAATGGATCTATTGGAATAAATGATTTTATAGTGTTCTTTATTGTTCTTTATATAAGAGTGTTCTTTATGGAGCAAAGGCCTATATATATATTAGTATAGGAAGTGCTCACTGAAGTGGAGGATTAGTATCAAATTGCTCACTCTAGTTATCGGCATCTCATGTATACCATTATAGTTGCAACTAATGACAGCAACGTTGTGTTCGAAAATTAAAAATAGTCTTTTGTTAATTCTGCATATTTTTCTTAAATGCCATAGCAACCAAATGAAAATTTGTTAAATTCTACTATTTCAGATAATATATTTAGATTTTTTTAAAAACATTTACTATTTATTTTTAATTTTATAGCCATTTTCCTTGTTTTAATTAATATAAATAGTAAATAAACTTTTTAAACTCTAAATATATTATCTAAAATACTAGAATTTAATAACTTTTGATTTGGTTACGGTAACATTAAAAAAAAGTGCAGAATCAACAAAAAATTACTTTTATTTTTCGAACATAACGTTGCTATCATTACTTGCAACTGTAATTGTATACATGAGATGCCGATAACTAGAATGACCAATTTGATAATAGCCCTTCACTTTAGTGAGCACTTTGAGATTTAACCCTATTAATATATAGATATAGATTAGAGTATATTGCATTTTTTGACTTGAAATATTTTTTTACTATATTTTCTTATAGATTTATTACACAAAACATATATATGTATACCATTGTATGTAATATATAAAATTTAATGTTATTGTATTTTTTGAAAAATATAATCTAATAAAAACAATAAGAAATCATTGGCTTATTAGTGTCTTTCAATTTAATATCTGAAAAACACGTCTTTATCCTTCATTCATTTGACGTAGTTAACTAATTTTAACGATTTTGAACTAGAGCCCTTAAATTGCTTAGAAAATAAAAGTATAACAACAAAATGCTAATATTAAAACAGAACTAACCTACAAAAAAAATATTACAACCCATCATAATGCAATTTACTCTTATTATTATTATACTAATTTATTGGTCAATTATTGTGCCATTAAAGTGGATCTAAAATATAAGTTGATCAGTAAATTGAAAACAATACCAAACAAGTTATTAAAGTGATTTTATGATCAGTAAATTGAAAATAATACCAAACAAGTCATTAAAATATTAATGTTCATTTTTTGGATTTTATGATCTAAAATATATGTGTTATCCTATCATATAAATATCACATTAGATATTTTTTAACACACCATCAATTTTCGTTTAGACAAACTTAGGTATTTAATAGAGTGTATTATTCCCAAAATTTATACAAGGTAAGTCCAGTAGAGGGCAAAGTGTGTTGAGTCAACTTTGTCATTTATTTATCTAGTCTATCAGTCTATGAAGAATATATTTGATTTTGTTGTTAGTGTTGGATTGGCCCAAATATGTTTAGAGTTGGATTTTAATCTTGATTTGCATTTTGCACGTCAAGCTATCAAGATTTTGGTTAAAGGGAAAATCATTGTGGAAGAAACAATAGTGCTAAATTCACTAACCACAATGATTTTACTATGAAGTGGATTTACTATGCGGAAAAAGAATTATCACAAAAGAAATGCAAAGTGTTTAAAGTTAGAACCCCGGTTTGAATTGATTAATTTTTTGCTAAGTAAAAGGAATTCGGTTCCAAACGTTCAGTAGATCGCAGTATAGACCTGATTGGCTATGAAAAAAAAGAATTATCACAAAAGAAATACAAATTGCAAAGTGATATATTCGTAAGGCAGGAACCTCAGTTGGAATTGATTTATTTTTTACTAAGCAAAAGTTCGGTTCCAGACGCTCAGGAGACCGCATCTTTGACCGTTAAGATTTATTTATATTAATAAATATTTTATAATTAAATAATTATCTTTATAAATATCTAATTAATATTAGAAATTTATTTTTATAATTTTTGAATTAAATTATGTATTTATTAATTAAAGATTATAAGTTGTGCGAGACAAAAAGCATTTATATGGAGTTGTCTATAATTATATCCAATGAGTTCACGTGGTATGGTACGGTCGTCAGGATTCAAATCTATACTATTATATAAAAGCTGAAACATTAAAAATTTTGGTACCTATTTTTTGGTACTTGTTTTTTGGTACCTGTTTTTTGGTATTTCGTGAATTTACTTAATTATCCTTCATTATAAAGAAAAATATATACAACTAAAATAAATAATAACATAATATAATTCATGGTAATTAGTCGAGATATTACATTTCATAAACACCTAAAAACATCAATCGTATCATACCTTTCCATCATTAATATTTCCATTCGAATTAGAACACGTTTTCTTTTTAATTTAAAACAAAGCTTACAATCATTAATATATATCCGAAAATATCACACCATAATTTTCAAGAAAAATATAACACCTAAAATAAATAATTACATAATATAATTAATGGTAATTAGTCGATTAACATAATAAAACTAATGGTAATTAGTCGATTGCCTTTTTCACATTAATATAATAAAATTAATGGTAATTAGAAATTAATGGTAATTAGTCGATTGTCTTTTTCACATTTACTATTATTTGAAGATATTACCTTTTATAAACACCTAAAAACATTCGTATCATATCTTTCGATCATTAATATTTTCTTTCGAATTAAAACACGTAACCTTTTTAATTTAAAATAAATCTTACAATCATTAATATATACCCGACAATATCACACCATAATTTTTAAGAAAAATATAACACCTAAAATAAATAATAACATAATATAATTAATGGTAATTAGTCGATTGCCTTTTTCACATTTACTTTTAGTTGAAGATATTACCTTTTATAAATACCTAAAAAGATCAATCGTATCATATCTTTCAATCATTAAATTTCTTTTCTAATTAAAACACGTAACCTTTTTAATTTACAACAAATCTTACAATCATTTATATATACCCGAAAATATCACACCATATTTTTTAATTATTAATAAAATATATTAAAAATCATATACGTTGTTTATAATAAGGAAACATTAGTATAATCTATAAACATGAGTATATTAAATTATATCTGATATGGGCTAAAAATAAACCCTATGGATACATTTAATGTGGCATTAATTAGACCTAGAATGGTCCAAGCGTGGGGCCCACCGTATGGGCCCAAATCCTATTTATGATATTAATTTCGTAATTAATATTAAGGGTAATAATCAGCTCAGCAATAAGAGTCAGATAAGGATATTACTCCTACCAGACTTGGCCTACAAGACACCAAATTCAATATGGAAGCTGACTCCTATCAAGTAGGATCTAGAACCTTCCTCAAGGCGGTGACTTGCCCACCAAGTCACCTAACCCTACTACGATTTTAGGGCTTCTCAGCCTATATAAGGACCTGCTCCTTCACTCTCAGAACTACGTCTTGGCTTGATTCTCGATACGAGATACGTAGGCACTCTGTGAGGACCGATTAGTCTCGAACACGGAAACAACCATTAAAGCTCGAAGCTCAACCACCCTTAGCATTAAATACACACGAACCCTAATCGTCATAATCATAACCTGGTTTTTATTCCACAACATTTGGCGCCGTCTGTGGGACGACAACATCAACCATGGTTAACACACGAAGGACACCAGCAATTACAGAGCCAATCGCAACCGAGGCTCTACCTCTTAGCTCTGCTCCGCCCCTCACTGAACAAGTACCTCCGACATCCGGGACTATCATTCTGTATCAAGTTTCTCAACCCCTAGGGACGACTACCCATGTTGAGAGTACGCTACCTCCGATCGTCCACACAAATCCAGGGACTAACCCCCTCAAGGTGGGGATTTCTTCCTTGATTGTAGACCCCAACAACCCTCCACGAGGGGTTCAGATCCACACTACGGATCTCCCCATAAGCACCAATCCAATGTACGGGATGCCTAACTACGGAGCTGGATCAAGTGGTCATGCCCTGTATATTCGAGATCGAGATTATCGCGATTTTTCTGGTCCTTATACGGATGAATCATCTTCTGACGATGATTACGAGCGTGATGAAGCTCCTAGGAGGCGACGTGCAAGTAAAGAACCTCTAGGAAGAACTCGAACTACTCATGATGGACTCCCTTCAACAACTACTGAGAGGATTAAGGCTTATGAAGCCGAGATCTTAAGGTTAAAAGAAGATATGGCCAGAGAACAAGCCAGATCAAATCAGACTTTACCCCCTCCAACATCAGGACCGATCCCCTTTATAGATCTGGAGAGGCCTTCGAGAAGGCAAAGGAGGGCCACCGCTCCA
This sequence comes from Kitagawia praeruptora, assembly GCA_037693485.1. Taxonomy (NCBI): domain Eukaryota; kingdom Viridiplantae; phylum Streptophyta; class Magnoliopsida; order Apiales; family Apiaceae; genus Kitagawia; species Kitagawia praeruptora. The sequence continues at coordinate 78,236,965 of CM075350.1, forward strand.
ACTGGAAGAACAACGAGGGTGGAAACCCCCAAGAGCAACCCCAAGGATCTGATGCCACTTGGGGACCCTGATGATCCCACACCCCCATTTACTGAGGACGTTATGAATGCTCGTATCTCAAAGAAGTTTAAGATGCCAACAATTAACGTTTATGATGGAATGGGTGATCCTGCAAACCACATTAGAACATTCTCAAACGCTCTGCTGTTGCAGCCTGCAAGCGACGCTTTGAAGTGTAGGGCATTCCCTCAAACTTTATCAGGCATGGCTCAAAGATGGTATAGTCGGCTTCCTGCAAACTCGATTGGTTCCTTTAAGGAGTTGAGTGCTGCTTTCATTAGTCAGTTTATCAGCGGAAGAACGCATGAGAAAAGCTCTGCATCTCTTATGTATGTGGTACAAGGGAAGAACGAAAGTCTGAGAGACTATCTTAAGAGGTTCACCAAGGAGACTCTGAACATCACTGATCTGGACAATAAGGTTGCAATGGTAGCCTTGGAGCATGGTACCACCGACCTATACTTTAAGAGATCATTGGCAAAGCATCCCCCGGAGAATATGGCTGATCTCCAGCGAAGGGCTGATAAGTACATCAAGGCCGAAGATAGCACGAAGAAGGAAGTCACATCAGGCAATGGTCGGGGGAACAATGATACAAAGAAATGCAAGCAAGAGTAGGAGTACGATGCTAGGGACAAGTATTCCCGAACTAGCAAAGACTCTGATTCGCCACCAAAAAAGAGCTTGGGACCAAGGTTCTCTGACTATGCAAGGTTAAATGCCCATAGAAGTCAAATCTTGTTGGAAATCGAGAAGGATAAGGACTTCCGATGGCCGAAGCCACTCAGGGGAGACCCCGCAAAGAGGAACAAGGATCAATATTGTCGGTTCCACCGAGATGTGGGGCATGATACAGATGATTGTAGGTAGTTAAAGGATGAGATCGAATTTCTGATCCGCAAAGGAAAACTGAGTAACTTCACCAAGGGTGAAGATCGTGGAACCCAAAGAAGGGACTACGAAAGGAGAAACAATGATAGAAGGGATAATGATCGTGACTGTAACACGCAGCCCCGAGGGCCAGTTATCAACATGATCTGGGGAGGCCCGACAGCGGCCGGTACAACTCGAAACTCTCGAAAGGCATACGCAAGGGAGGTGATGCATATTGTGGAAGAGGCCCCGAAGCGTGCTAGAACTGAAATCGTAATTGGTTTTGATGACTCTGATCTTGAAAGGGTGAAATTCCCCCATGATGACCCATTAGTTATAACCCCTGTGATTGGGAACTCGGAGGTAAAGCGAGTCTTGATAGACAATGGAGCTTCTGTTGACATTCTGTTTCATGATGCTTTTGTGAAGATGGGATATACTGATTCTCAGCTGACTCCAACTAACATGCCCATTTATGGATTCAATGGGGTTGAGTCCAAGGTCGAGGGTACTATCCAGTTACCCATGACAATCGGGCAGGAACCTAAGGAAGCTACTCAAATGTTGACTTTTTCTGGTAATTAAGGCAGCCTCGACTTATAACGCAATCCTGGGAAGGACTGGACTTCATGCGTTCAAGGCTGTTGCCTCAACATATCACATGAAGATTAAGTTTCCAACCCGAAATGGGGTCGGAGAACAAAAAGGCGACCAGAAGATGGCAAGAAGTTGTTATGTATCCGCCCTAAGAGCTGATGGAGTCGGGGGGCAGGTACTCCCGATTGAAGACATGGATGTCCGTAGTGATGATGAACAGCGAGGGAAGCCAGCAGAGGATTTAATACCTGTCCCTCTAGAGCTAGGCGACCCGGAAAAGGTCACATACATAGGAGCATCTCTGAAGGAACCCCTGAAGGGCGAATTGACAGCATTCTTGCAAGAGAATAGTGATGTGTTTGCTTGGACAACAGCGGATATGCCAGGAATTGACCCTCAACTTATAACTCATAGGTTGAATGTTGATCCTGAACGGAAGAAAATAAAGCAGAAAAAGAGGAATTTCGCTCCTGAAAGGCAAGAGGCCATTAAACAAGAAGTTGACAAACTATTGGAAGCCGGATTTGTTGAAGAAATTCAATTCCCCGAATGGTTAGCTAACCCTGTGATGGTCAAAAAGGCGAATGGAAAGTGGAGGATGTGTATAGACTTCATTGATCTGAATGATGCATGCCCAAAAGATTGTTTTCCTCTGCCTAGAATTGATATGTTGATAGATGCCACCGCTGGACATGAAATGTTGAGCTTCATGGATGGTTTCAGCGGATACAATCAGATTAAAATGCACAAGGATGACATTCCTAAGGTATCTTTCATAACGGATTTTGGTGTTTTCTGCTATCTTGTTATGGCTTTTGGATTAAAGAATGCAGGGGCTACATACCAACGGCTGGTGAATAAAATATTTGCCCATTTAATTGGAAAGACCATGGAGGTCTATGTTGATGACATGTTAGTCAAGAGCCTACTCAAGGCAGATCACATAAGGCACCTCAGAGAGGCATTTGAAGTGCTAAGGCACCATAAGATGATGCTAAATCCAGCCAAGTGCGCTTTTGGTGTTGGATCGGGTAAATTTTTGGGGCTGATGGTTTCCAAGAGAGGCATAGAGGCCAACCCTGACAAGATTAAGGCTATTCTGGATATGGAGTCACCCCGCTCAATACGAGATGTACAGAAATTAACTGGCCGAGTTGCGGCCCTAGGGAGATTCATCTCCAAGTCTGGTGACAAATGCTTGCCTTTCTTTCAGGCATTAAAGAAGGTGAAAAATTTTGAGTGGACCACAGAGAGCCAAGAGGCCTTTGAACAGTTGAAGAAATACATGACTGAAGCCCCGTTGTTGGCCAAACCTAGTCCTGGAGAGATTCTCTACCTATACGTGGCGGTATCCGAACAAGCATTGAGTGATGTTCTTGTCAAAGAAGAAAAGAAGGTTCAGAAACCCATCTACTATGTGATTAAGGTGCTACATGGGGCGGAGTTGAATTACTCTCCCATTGAGAAGTTTGCATTGGCATTGATTACTGCCTCAAGGAAATTGCGTCCATACTTCCAGGCCCACAAGATCGAAGTCTTGACAGACCAACAGTTGAGAAGCATATTGCACAGTCCGAAAGCAAGTGGAAGATTGATCAAATGGGCCATAGAGCTTGGAGAGTTTGATATCAAATATAAGCCTCGAACGGCCATCAAGACTCAGGCATTGGCTGACTTCGTGGTTGAATGCACCATTGACAACCAAGAAGTCGGGGGGAAGGAGATGATAACCACCCCTGAGATCGAAGGTAAAGATGAAGAACTGATAGCTGACCAGAAAGAGTATTGGGTGCTCTATTTTGATGGAGCATCAAAAACAAAATCTAGTGGTGCAGGTTTGGTTTTGCAAAGCCCCGATGGGTTCACAGTTGAATATGCTTTGAAGTTGGACTTCCCGACAACCAACAATGAAGCTGAGTATGAGGCATTAATAGCCGGATTGGGATTGGCCAGAGTCATGAGGGTCAAAAACCTCAAAGTGTGTGGAGATTCAAGACTGGTAGTCTCGCAAGTGAATGGTGAGTTTGAGGCCAAGGATGAAACTATGGCAAAATACCTTAGAGTCGTGAAAGCTGTTATGACTCAGTTTGATGAATGTTATGTGGAGCATATCCCGAGAGAAGAGAACGTTAAGGCCGATGCCCTCTCCAAGTTCGCTTCTTCCGAGATAGAAAATTATGCAGGAAGTGTTTACTTCCAGGTCTTGAAAGCCCCTACTGTCAACTCTAAGTTGGTAGCACCAATCGATGTTGGAAGCTGTTGGATAGATCCTATTAAAGCTCATTTGGAAACCGGATGGCTCCCTGACAATGCCTTGGAGGCACGAAAATTGTCAGTAAGAGCATTGAGGTATGCCTTGATTGAAGGCATCTTATACAAGAGATCGTTTGTTGTTCCCTACTTGAAGTGCTTAAGGCCCCAAGAGGCAAGAGAAGCATTGGAGGAAGTTCATGAAGGGATATGTGGGCAACACTTGGGGGGCAGAGCCCTAGCTCACAAGATCACTCGACTAGGTTTTTATTGGCCAGAGATGTTGGCCGATGCACAGAATTACGTCAAGAAATGTGACAGATGTCAGAAGCATGCTCCAATTGTAAGGCAGCCGCCTGAGATGTTAACGTCAGTCAGCTCTCCCATTCCGTTTGCAATGTGGGGGATGGACATTCTTGGTCCTTTTCCTATGGCTTCAGCACAAAGGAAGTTTTTGATAGTCGCCATTGACTACTTCACCAAGTGGATTGAGGCTAAGCCTTTAGCCAAGATAACCACCAAGCAAGTTTCCCAGTTCTTTTGGGAGAACATAATCTGTAGATATGGCATCCCGCGAATCCTTGTGACAGATAATGGGACGCAATTCAACAATGAGGAGTTTAAAAAGTACTGTGAAGAGAATGCTATTGAGCTTCGTTTTACTTCAGTAGCACACCCGCAAGCAAATGGACAGGCTGAGGTCGCCAATCGTATCATCCTTGATGGACTAAAGAAAAGGGTCGAACGCTCGAGGAATACTTGGGTGGATGAGTTGCTGCCTATACTCTGGGCTTATCGCACTACTTGTAAGGTGACTACCGGAGCAACCCCGTTTCTGCTAGCTTATGGAGCTGAGGCAGTTGTACCGCTGGAGATCATGCATGCTTCACCTCGAATTGAGGCATTTGAACCTGAGACTAATGAAGAAGGCATGAGGCTCGCCCTAGACCTGATTGATGAAGTTAGGGACGAGGCAAACGCCAGAAATGTGGAGCATCAGAAGAAAGCATCATTCTATTACAACCACATGGTTAATGAAAGGTTCTTTCAGCAAGGTGACTTAGTTCTTAGGAAGATCGAGGCTTCTGGAGTTGGCCAGAAGGGAAAGCTAGCCCCAAATTGGGAAGGGCCGTATCGAGTTAGGAAGACATTGGGACGAGGGTCATATAAGTTGGAGACCTTGGACGGGGTTGAGGTGCCCCGTACTTGGCATGCCCTGAACCTCAAGATTTATTATATTTAAGCTGCCTCTGCAACGATGTAGCTTTTTATTTAGTAGGAGAAGTAGAAATAAGGTTCGATGAAACCATTCCAGGGATTAATGCCCCGTGTAGGATAATAATAGTCTATGTAAGGGTTGAACCCGTTTCAAGTTATTAATGCAAGTTTGTTTTTTTTATTTATGATTGTTTATTTACCAAGCACCTGATGAGTGTAAGTCAAAGATGACCAAGTAACGAAAATAAATAATACACAAGTGAAAATAAAACAAGTGCATAAATAAGGTACCCCTGAAGGGCCAAAGTCGGATTTAGATTACAACACCAAATAAAAAGTTAAGTCCCTAAGGACCTTGATTGAAAAGCAGAAAAGATAAAGCCACATGTGGCTAACAAGGCCATGCAAGGCCACTTACTCCTCGGAGGATTCTCCTATCACTTCATCGTCTTCCTCTTCGTCTCCCTCCTCCTCGTCTCCATCTTCATCGTCATTTCCTTCCTCCTCCCCGGAGCCTTCTTCTTCTTCCTCAACCGCCATTGGCTGAGTCTCACCTTTCTGTGCCACCACTCCTTCTTCGTCGGAGGTTTCTGTTGAAGAGCTAGGTCTTGTTCGAAGAGCTTTCCCAGGGAAAGATTGCCTGACGGCTGCTTCCCTCTTCGACATTCTTCCTTCAGCAGAACGGGAAGAAGCTGAACCCGAATTGATAACTTGAGTACACTTCCTTAGCCCAGAGCCGGAAGGCCTACGAGGACCCCCAGAGCCTGATGCTTGGGCCACATGACTTCCACCACCAACACCCCAGTTAGGGCAAGGGAAGTCAGTCGGGTTAACCACTTTAGGATACCTGTGGCTGACAGCGCCAATGGCCTTGTCCCATCCAACGGACATATTGAAGGGCCGTATTTCATCGTCATGCTTGTCCATGAACTCATAAAATTCCTCCGACCTATGATAGGCATCAATTATTTTGCCAGCCTGAGAAGATTTTTTCTTGGCCAAGGAGCGGAGAGTCTTTTGAAGAGATTGGCAGTTAGCTTCAGCTCGAATGGCTCTGGAGTTCAAGTCTTGGATCTCCTCGTTCAGCTTGACTTTCTCGCTCTTTAACGTTACATTCTCATCCCGATGGGCTCGACCTTGGCGGGTCGCAGACTGAAGATAAGCATTAACCTGCGATAAGGAAGTTAGTGAGACATCCATAAAATGAACAAGGAATGTAAGTATACAAGTTGCTACCTGATATAGACCCTGGGCCCCAAGGCGCTCAGCTTCGTCGATTTTGTCCCCCGCAGTCGCGGTCAGGACATCAGGAGGGGTGATAGAAAGTCTTGACCAAGCCACGGCCAAGGAAGAACTCCCAAAAATAGAATCTTGATCGCAGATACCCCAATCCGGAGTAAAGGGGGTTCTAACACCTTCGCCAGCGTTCCTGTACCTCTTTCCCCCTTGGCTACTCTCCTCCAGGAATTGAGGAACTTCTCGACATGGAGGATTCACTAGAGCTTCGGCCTTCTTTATCATCCGCCTAGTGATAGTTGGCTGATTTGCAGGAAGTTTGTCTATCTCCTCAGCAGCTGAAAGATGAAGAGAAAACATTGGAATAAGAACAAACATAGTTCATAATGAAGTAATGAAGGAAAAATTACCCTCAAAAGAGAGGTTGCTGAGGCCAGCTTCAATAAGCTTCTTCTCAGTTAGAATAGTCCTGTAGTGGGTACAACCATCGTCAGCAAGAAGCATGTCTCGGTCTAATAATTCTTGAGAGTTAAGATCACACACGAAGTGTGAGCTATCATGTACAAACCCGAATCTCTTGACAAAGAAGTGACCCCAGTCACCGCCTTCCCACTCCAAGACAACAAAGTCCCTCTCCCACCAATGATGAGAGTCCGGGAAGGAGAAAGAGTTCACTATATGAGGGAGGCCACTTCTAAGTTGAAAGCCAACCCATCCCGGTTTAGCATCAGATGAGTTCTTCACTGCAAAAATACTTCGAAACATGGTTGTACTCCAGGGGATTTCCAACTCGTGGCATCTCAACAAGAAGATGATTAAAAATCTCCAGGAGTTGGGATATAGCTGGCAGGGATGTATTTGAAGTTCTGCTAAGAACCTGATGATGAATGTGTGAACAGGGAACCTAAATCCCGCCTCCAATGCTCCTTTCATTACGCATATCCTTTCGGGGTGCCAGTTGCAGGTTCTGTCACCTGGATTTGGGAGGCATACCCTGACTGCGCTCGGAAAGCCGAAGGTGCTCTTGATCTTCTCAACATCCTTTTTCCTTAATTTAGAAGGGCTACTAAAAGCAACTAAGTTTGAACTGTTGGGAAACGACTCTCCCATAGTGCTGAGTAAATCTAACGTTGACTCAAATCGACGTTCAATATATTTAGGAGGCATGAGTTTTAGCTTACCTTTCATTGTTCGCGCCATGCTCCTTTTTCTGAAAGCCTCCTCCATGGAGAGTTGGGGGGCAGCAGCTTGCTTGTCAGCCATCTTGAACCTTGAATCTTGAAGCTTGAAGCTTGAACTTGGAAGCTCGAAAACTAGAGAACTCAAGAGCTTTAGAACTTAAGAAAGTTTGAGAAATGAAGAAGTGAAGAGAAATGAAGGATGCTCCCCTCCTTTTATAAGGAAAAGGTGACCTGTAATCTCAGGTTGAAATACAGCTCGGTTCGTGTTTACAGGTCAAGTATCGTTAAAATACGAAAAAGGAGCAAAAATTATCTGTTATGGACGGAAAGAATCGTTAAGACTCATGATATGTTGGGAGAAAAACGAAGAATTTAAACGAACAGTCGACAAAATATTCTACCAAAGCAGTCAGATGAGCTAAAAGCTAAGTATGCTTAAGAAAAGTTTAATGGGAAGATTAATGCTAAGCACTGGATTAGTGGTGTGAATCTCAAATAGAGCCATGAATGGCCAAACATTGATTCCATATTGATGATCGATATCGGTATGCGAAAGTAAGTAGTTATAGCCATGAATGGCCAAACAGTGATTCCATATCGATGGTCGAAGCCGGTAGGCAAAAATTGAAAATCACTAATAGTGGCAAAGATTGGTTCCAGGTCGATGGTTGATGTCGGTACGTGAAGATCAAAGTCACTGATAAAAATCGAGCCAATCACTGTCACAAAGAAAATTTCAGCCGAGCAAGGCACCAGCCGACCGGCCCTCTGGGAGTGCCTCGGCCGACCGGGGTCGACGGTCGGTGCGGGGTTTTTGCTTTCGTTTCAAAAAAAAAAAAAAAAGTGGAAAATTTCCAACCGATCGGGTGTCCGGCCGACCGGCCTCCGGGGAGTCCTTCAGCCGACCGGGATTGATCACCGGTACGGGTTTTTGCCTTCGTTTCAAAAAAAAAAAAAAAAAAAGAGCCGAGCAAGGTGCCAGCCGACCGGCCCTCCGAGAGCCCTCCGGCCGACCGGCGTCAACTGTCGCCACGGGCTCGCGCCAGCCGACCGAAGAACCAGCCGACCGGCCCCCCGGGAGTGCCTCGACCGACCGGGGTCGACGGTCGGTGCGGGTTTTTTCTTGTTTCGTCAAAAAAAAAAAAAAAAAATCCGAAAAACCAGCCGACCGGGTGTCCGGCCGACCGACCCCTATTGACATGCTTCAGCCGACCCGTAGCGGTGGTCGGTACGGGTTTTCCCCGGTCGACCCGTAGCGGTGGTCGGTACGGGTTCGCAAAATTTCGTTTTTTCTTGTTTTTGTTTTTCTGACTTAGTAAGTTAAGAAAAATGGAAACTTAGCACGGATTAGTGCCGTTTAAGCACTGTTTAGTGCCTATTAGCACCGTTTAGCGCTGATTAGTGCCGTTTTGATGCCATTTAACATTGTTTAACACTGTTTAAACATTGTTTAAGGCTGAATAGCGCTGTTAAGTGCCGTTTAACACCGTTTAGTGTCGCTCAACATCGTCGCAAATGCGTCGGTCGCTCCACGCTTTACATTAAGATGATATTGTTGAAAATACTCGCGTAAGAGCGATAAACCCTGACCCAAGTCTCGAATAAGGCCGTTAAAACTTCAAGGAAAACCTGATCAGTTTTCCTAGAAGTTGGGGGGCAAATGATATGTGCTAAAAATAAACCCTATAGACACATTTAATGTGGCATTAATTAGACCTAGAATGGTCCAAGCGTGGGGCCCACCGTATGGGCCCAAATCCTATTTATGATATTAATTTCGTAATTAATATTAAGGGTAATAATCAGCTCAGCAATAAGAGTCAGATAAGGATATTACTCCTACCAGACTTGGCCTACAAGGCACCAAATTCAATATGGAAGCTGACTCCTATCAAGTAGGATCTAGAACCTTCCTCAAGGCGGTGACTTGCCCACCAAGTCACCTAACCCTACTACGATTTTAGGGCTTCTCAGCCTATATAAGGACCTGCTCCTTCACTCTCAGAACTACGTCTTGGCTTGATTCTCGATACGAGATACGTAGGCACTCTGTGAGGACCGATTAGTCTCGAACACGGAAACAGCCATTAAAGCTCGAAGCTCAACCACCCTTAGCATTAAATACACACGAACCCTAATCGTCATAATCATAACCTGGTTTTTATTCCACAAAAATATCAAATTAAAATTTAAAAAATTATTAAAAATAATGATTATATAAACACATAACTATAATATTAAATAAAATTCATAACATAATAAAAAAAATATGTGCATGCATTGCACGAATTATAAGCTAATTATAATAATTGGTATTATCTCACTAATAATAATTTTTGCTACTCCGTCACATATTTTCCAAATGAGATACACGATAATGTTACAAGGAATCGAGGACAAACAGGATGAAAGATTGAGTGGTGGTACCGTGGTACTATCTAATTAAAAACGTACTTGACATCATTAATACCATAAACCCTATAAAATAATTATAAAATAACATATCATTTTCTCCATGCATGAAATGTAAATAGATAAGAAAAAATATTAGAATAATGTATCATTACAATAAAAAGTATAACAAGCAAGTAAACAAAGTATAACAAAAAATTTCCTCCTCCAAAAATAATTGTTTTACAAAATAGGAATTGACATTTAACTACAAAGCAAAAAAAATTGTTTTTTAAAATGTACCCAGAAATAAATTGATAAACTAAGACTTTAGAAATGTTAAAAAAAAAATTTAATAATTAGAAATGACATAAAAAATTACCAAAATATATTTCACAAAATAAAATACTAAATTCAGTAAACTAAAATTCACAATTTTTTTTAATATAATGCACATACAACAAAAAATAACTAAGAAAAAATGTAACACAAAAAACAAGTTGTTTTTAGAAACAAAATAATTAATATAATACATAATATCATAAATTACGAGAAAAATTAATAAATAGAATTTGATGAAAATAATATTCAAACATATTTAAATATTTTATATCAATATAAAATTTCAAAAGATTTCAAAACATTCAGAAAAAAACACCTCCCACACTTGAAAATACACTGTAACACAAACTCTAAACGATTTTTAGATAATCACTACTTAATATATAAATAAAAAAGAAAAGTTATACTACTTAACATGTTTCAAATATGTTTTATATAGTCCAATACTTTAAAAACAAGATACCCCGAAATAATGAAATGTTAAAAAATATATTAGGTTAAACTTTATAATATAATTTACAAAAATAACAATTATCACATAAAGGTCCTTGAAGAAAAATATTAACTAATAAATGTCATAAAAAATTTACTTATAAGTTATACAAAACATACACTAAGAAATACAATTTTATTAGAAAAACCATATTTTCATTTGGTCTTATTATTTATTTTGCGAAATGTAGTACTACATCTGTAAATAAATTAAAATGAAATTCAAAAAAAAAAAATTAAAATACATAGAATTAAAATATTATACAATATGAAAAACTTTAAATTTAATAAATTAAAAGTTACAAAAATATAAATTTCATCAACAGTAAATTTAAAATAGATTAATATACCTTGAAGCTAATAAAGTACAAATCAACAAAGTAATTAATTATTATTATAAATTAACGTATCTCTGTTATTATTTTAGTACATATGATAAAAAAAGTATTTTTTTTGATTTTATTATAAGTAAAAAATACAATTTAAAATAATAAAAGAAAAACTTTTGGAAAAAATATTTCTAATAAAAATGTTAACATAATATTGATAAAATAGCTCGTGCAATGCGCCGGTATGAAACTAGCAAGACAAAATATACTAAAGACAAATTAAGCCCCCGGTTTTGGTTTTGATCATTTCTAGATATTATTGTAATATCTTAGGCTCTAGATTTTGTTTACGTGTATTATTGGAACTACGTTTATTTGTATTATTGAAACTAACTAGCGGATCAAATATTCCTAGAATATCTCTCGAGCTGATTTTTAGCATTCGATCTTTTTATTACAAATATAGAAAAGTTCATATCGAATTTTCTAGACATTTGTAGTAATTAGTTTGATCTTCAAACCTTATAATTTGTATCCGTGTATTTAGGCACAAAACAGTTAATACAATTTTATATTTAACTTGCAAAATTGATTTCGTTTATTCCGCATCAATTTGTTCTCCAATTAATATTTAACGAAAAAACAAATTCGATTAAACGGTATAGTTTGTATTCAACCCCCCTTCTACAAACTAAGTTGGACCTAACACAATTAGTGCAATCTGCACCTAGTGCATTCTGTACTCAAAGTACATTTTACACCATAAATACCTTTTGTACTTGATGACACTTGTAGCTTTGATTGGGTTTGTACCGCAGTACATTTTCGACTCCGGAGTCATGTTTGCTCTTTGTGTACGGATGAGCGGTATTTTTATACCATTTTGAGTTCTGTGTCTCGAGTTAGACTCAAGTTTCGTGATCTTTTAATGTGTTTTCTTGATATTTTTAGGAAAAGAGTCGGACTCCCACACTACAAAAAAAACAACATCAGACAACACTTATCAGACAACGGAAAGTGGAAAAAGTGTTGTTCAAAATCAACAGACAATAGTTTTTTTTTTTTTTTTAAAAACATCGTCTGATCCAGCCTTCAGACAACGGGGTTTTGACAATTTAATTCTGTTGTCTAACAAACTGAAGCAGACAAGTGTTTTTTTTATGGTGTTTTTTAAGCTGTTGTCTGAAAAGACTTCAGACAATGTTTTAATTACCGTTGTTTGTCTGATTTAAATAGACAAGTGTTTTTTCAATTCTGTTGTGCAAACGAGTTGGCTCAGACAACGATTTATAATTGTGTTGTCTGAATGATTTTATCAGACAACGTATTTTCAAGAAACCGTTATCTGAACTACAGAAAATTTTGAATTGAATTTGGTGGGAATAATGAAATAATTTGAATTGAATTTGGTGGGAAATGAAAAAATTGAATTAGATTTGGTGGGAAACAATGAAAAAATCAGACAACAGTTTTGTTATAAAAAATGTTGTGTGATATTAAGCACAACATTTTTATAAATAGTTCTTGAAGATCAAACAGCCTTTTGAAGGTGATTCTGAAATTCAAATCCTTCATATGAGTAATCAAATTGAATCTCATGATTTGTACTACATGTTTATGTGTGTGTGTATATTCGAATATTATTGGTTCATAATTTCATAATTTTCGGATATTAACTCGGATATTCGAATATGATTGGTTCATAATTTCATAATTTTCATAATTTTGCTTGGATTTGATCGTTTATGGGTTTGTTATGGTTGTAGTACTTTGTAGGATGCCCAGTGACTATGGAACATGTTCGTGTCGATTTGGTGTGCTAAGGAAGATCATCGGAGCTGTCGTTGCTCGCCAGAAATTGCAAAATCTCGCAGGATTCTAATATTAAATTTTACAAACCAAATTAATTTTTTATTTTTTGAAAATTTGTGAATATCATTATATTAGATATATCTTGACATCCGTAAAGTTGGATTGTCGAGAAATATTTTTAGAAAAATAGAAACAACAATCCGTGACAAAGCACTAGTTAAGGGTACTAGTCAATATACTAGTGATCTACTAAGATCTCTAACCAAATAAATTTTTTATTTTTAGAAAATTTTTGGAATATCAATATACTAGATATATTTTGACATTCGTACCATTGGATCGTCGAGAAATGTGACTGAATATATTATTAAAAATTTTCAAATTTACTATTTTAATTTATATTTATGTTCAAAAAAAACATAACCACTGTCAGACAACGGTATCTTTACAACATACCGTTGTCTGAAACTTCACATTACAACTGTATCTGTTAAAATACCGTTGTCTGTTATCAGACAACGGATAATTTGTCCGAAACAGTTGTCTGGTATCACTCGAGACAACGGTATTTGACAAATAATCACTTCGTTTAGCAAGACCACTTCGTTTATTAAATATTAAATTTTACAAACCAAATTAATTTTTTATTTTTTGAAAATTTGTGAATATCATTATATTAGATATATCTTGACATCCGTAAAGTTGCATTGTCGAGAAATATTTTTAGAAAAATAGAAACAACAATCCGTGACAAAGCACTAGTTATGGGTACTAGTCAATATACTAGTGATCTACTAAGATCTCTAACCAAATCAATTTTTTATTTTTTGAAAATTTTTGGAATATCAATATATTAGATATATTTTGACATCCGTACCATTGGATCGTCGAGAAATGTGACTGAATATATTATTAAAAATTTTCAAATTTACTATTTTAATTTATATTTATGTTCAAAAAAAACATAACCACTATCAGACAACGGTATCTTTACAACATACCGTTGTCTGAAACTTCACATTACAACTGTATCTGTTAAAATACCGTTGTCTGTTATCAGACAACAGATAATTTGTCCGAAACAGTTGTCTGGTATCACTCGAGACAACGGTATTTGACAAATAATCACTTCGTTTAGCAAGACCACTTCGTTTATTAAATATTAAATTTTACAAACCAAATTAATTTTTTATTTTTTGAAAATTTGTGAATATCATTATATTAGATATATCTTGACATCCGTAAAGTTGGATTGTCGAGAAATATTTTTAGAAAAATAGAAACAACAATCCGTGACAAAACACTAGTTAAGAGTACTAGTCAATATAGTATTAATCTACTAGGATCTCCAATCAAATTAATTTTTTATTTATTGAAAATTTGGGAATATCAGTATATTAGATATATCTTAACATCCGTACGGCTGGATCGTCGAGAAATAGTTTTAAAAAATAGAAACAATAATCAGTGACAAAACACGAGTTACGGGTACTGGTCAATATACTAGTGATCTACTAAGATCTCCAACCAAATTAATTTTTTATTTTTTGACAATTTGGGAATATCAATATATTAGATATATCTTAAGATCCATGCAGTTGGATCGTCGAGAAATAGTTTTTAAAAAATAGAAACAATAATCATTGACAAAGCACGAGTTATGGGTACTAGTCAATATACTAGTGATCTATTAAGATCTCCAACCAAATAAATTTTTTATTTTTTGAAAATTTGGGAATATCAATATATTAGATATATCTTAACATCCGTAAGGTTGGATCGTCGAAAATATTTTTTAAAATATTTTGATTATTTTTTATTTTTATATCTTAACTTTTTTATTTTTTGAATTTTTTTTCCAACACTAAAATGAAATCATTTAGTGAATATTTAGTGAATCTGGATCATGCCCCGTTACAAGAAGTAGCACTTTTACTACGTTTTCATGATCCAACCGTATGGATGATGATATATACTGAATATATTGATGTGCAAAAAAATTAAAATATTTGAAATTATTCTCGTATGAGTTTATAATATAAATACTCCAAAAGTATTCCTTCTAACTAGTCTCGTTCCGATTGAACGTACTCTATTTTTTAAAAATATTTTTTCGATGATCCAAATTCTATAAGTAGGTTTGTATAGAAGTAGCCCCTATATATATATATATATATATATATATATATATATATATATATATATATATATATATATATATATATATATATATATATATATATATATATAATTAAAATTCTATAAATCTCGGGAGAATTTCCTTGTCCAAATTTTAGTTCCTCTCTAAATTCATTTCCCCCCTTATCAAAATTTCATTTCCCACCCTTATTTCACTTCCCCCTTAATTAACCTTTCACTTCCCCCTTTATCTCTAAATAATAGAAACAGCCGCCTAACACAAATACATAACATGAACCCTAAATCTAGATTGAGGTTCAAGATTTAGTTCCCATCCCCTGTTTCTTTTTCTTCTTACCTATAAACAAACCCAACTTGTTTTCTGTTTTCTTCTTCTTAATCTCTTCTTCTTCCTCACTGTAAACACACAACGAGTTCAAGTTTGGTGTTTGGTTTCGTTTTAAGTCATAGTTGCTATGTGAACTGGTTCGCTAATTCGCTGAATCTGGTTCGCTGGCGAATGATGGCTGAGTCCTGTTTTGTACGTGTGTATGTATATGTGAGGCTATTCTCTGTTCTCCTTCTCTCGATCTGTCTCTATAAGATTGTTACGATGCAATCCAGGTACATTCATACTAATTTTTAGATTGAGTATTGTATGGGGTACATATTATTATCTACTCTCTCTATATCTCAATCTGTTAATCTGTGTTTTTATGTGTGTTTATATGCGTTTTGTATAGATTTTGATTGGATTATATTTCATTTTTGTTGAAAATGTTCAGATATATGTAACTGACATGGTTGATAATGTAAATGGATAATTTAATTAGCTTGTTATAGTCTTTTTCTTGTTTATTTGATTTAATTAGCATACTGGGAGCAGAGCCCTTCCTTCTTTGCTTAATGCTACTCTGAATACAGTTGAGGTTTTGTTTTGTGTTTGTAAGTCTTCAAGTCTTCTCTTGACAATTCCAGGAAAAAAGACGGGCCTAATCAATGATGTCTGGGCTACTGGTTGGTTGGATGCCATGAAATCTTCATCTCACACTCATATGGAGTTACCCAAATATTCCGGCACTGGATTAACTGAATTGTCTGCCTAGACTCTCACATTATTAACTCTCCCCATCCACAAAATTCGACTCAGCGGATGCTAAACCTTGCACATGATTATTTTCAGGTCTCCTCCCAGACACACTTAGTTTTGGAACTATGATTTCAAGGTTTTTCATTTCCTCATGCTCCAAACATACCTCACTTGTTTCTAAACCAAAAATCAATACAACCAAAATTAGTATTTTGTTGCTAAATTTTCATCTTTTTGGGTTGTAACAGGTATCTTACACTATAATTGTCAAGTCCAATTATCTCATCTGTGGTAATACAAGGCCTGAAATTTCTCTCTCAGTTCATTCACTTCACAAACAGAACAGAAGACTATTTGCGAGGCATTAATGGATGACATACCTTACTCATACAGTAAGCCATGGATGGCGGATAGTACACAGCTTTCTTTACAACCTTCCTTGCAACCTTTCATGTCTGCTCAAGCTAGAGGTATTAAAGTATATTAATATATGGTTTATTAACTAATTATTATGTTAATATGTGGCTGAACACATATATGCTTTCAGTGATGTGCAGATGAAGAAAAGAGTAAGGAATGCATTACTGGTGCCTCTTTGTTCCGGAATCAGTATTTGAATGATAATGCAGACACCGATACATCTGTCCCAAATATCACAACTCCTGAAATTAGAACAAGTACACCCTCTGATGTGATGTTAACGAGGGAAGAACCAATAGAGGAACCCTGGCTACTCCAGTATTCTTCACTCTCTTTTTATCTTAAAATTACCCTCACCCTTAGAATCTATTACGACATTCTCAGATGCGCTTGGCTGTTCAGAATGTGGCAAAATCCTTTCCAACAGCAATTATTAGTGGGAGAAGCCGTGACAAGGTACTTGCCAGTGCACTACTATAATGATAAAGTTTCTATTGGTATTCTCAGTTACGGAATTATGCTTCTTTTCCGAGCACTTAATACCCTCTCTTACTAGGTACTTGAGTTCGTAGGACTGACAGAACTCTACTATGCCGGTAGCCATGGGATGGACATTATGGGCCCTGTTAGCCCTAGCACTTATGCCCATGAAAATTGTGTTAGATCTACTGAGAAGCAGGTGGTGATAATCATGACTCTGGAAGTGTATTTTGCTATGTTCAACTTGTGAACTGCATAAAAACCTAAAGTTGCTAATAATATGTGAAAATCATTACCTTTGAACATCCATATATTCAGGAAGGTATACTGCAGCAAATAGCGATTCTCATGTGTTTGTGTTTGTGAGAAAGGTTTTCCCCATCAAATGTTGACAATAATAATAATGATTTTTAACTCAAGTGAGATTTTTTTTTCCAGTCTAAATTTTTTGTCATGTGCTTTTTTAGTACATTGAAGGCCGGGAGTCTGTATGTATGTGGATTTCCAGGGACCGAAAAGTCATTGTCAATGGACAAGATTAAAGGATCTCTGGTTGATTGGACACAGGAGGTATATTAATTGCCTTATTGTTCAGTATTGTATGCTAACCTAAAATTGGTTCAAGTGTCATGTAGTGGTCAGGATTATATTCTACTAAGAATTTTCTCCCATTTTCTGTATATAATTAGTAGTAATATTGTTTATGTTCACTTTATTCATGATCAATTAGTAGCCATCACAATTGCAATTGACAACTTAATATTCATCTATTTGTACAAAGTCCCTACCCCAAATGCTTAAACTGTAATGAATCATAATTTACATGAACATGAATTGTTTTTACTTCATCAAGCTCTCAATGGGTAGATGGATAAAAGACCAACAAGAAAGAAGAAAACATGAGCTCAGTGGTAGGAGTTGCTGATGATATGCTGCTCTTGTAGCCTCTTCGTTGACATCTCCAAAGACATCAATTACCCAACCAAAAGCAGCATCGAAGACATCTACTGCACTTGCAACTGCAGCACTAGTAGCATCAATGACATATTGGCATTCAGGCAGTATATTATCCTAGTGTTCAGCCATTCCATGCAATAACATATCCTCTCGATCCTATAGCAGAATTTGACATCATCTTGTGGTGCAGGTTCAAGATTATGGTATTACGGATCTAAAAACATTCTTCACCTCTAGCGAGTTTACTAGAGCCAAGTTTGAGTTGGATGAAGAAAGGAGAATGATACGTCACCGCATTGCAAGATGATAGGCAATTATAAGTTGTTTTAGCAACCCGGGTCCTTTGATAACTGAATGTATAAGTAGCTTTGTAGCAATGAATATTGATAGTTAGTTTTTGTTATGAATGTTGGTTAGTTGCTAGTATTGTATAAACTCTAATTTTTGTTGTAAATAAAAGTGTTGTTTCATTTATCATTAGCCAATATTATCATCTTTTAGACAAGTGTGTATTGAATTAAAACTATTGTGTAGCATCCTAAAACGACAATGGAAAAATTCTATAATAATGTTGTGTGATTTCCTTTCAGACATTTGTGCATTCAATTAAAACTATTGTGTGATTTCCTTTCAGACAAGTGTGCATTCAATTCAAACTATTGTGTGATTTCCATTCAGACAAGTGTGTATTCAGTTAAAACCATTGTGTAGCATCCTAAACAACAATGGAAAAATTCTATAATGATGTTGTGTGATTCACTTTTAGACAAGTGTGTATTGAGACAAAACAATTGTGTGATTTCCTTTCAGACATGTGTGCATTCAATTAAAACTATTGTGTGATTTCCTTTCAGACATGTGTGCATTCAATTAAAACTATTGTATAGAACTACAAACAACAACAGTTTCTAAATCGACTGTTGTTGTTTCTGGCTATCAGACAACACGTCTAGAGATGAAGTCGTTGTCCCTCGCTCTAACACACAACATTTCGAACCGTTGTCTGAGGCGTGTAACAGACGACACTCCGATAGACAACGGGGATTGTCAGTATCAGACTACGGATAAAATCCGTTGTCTGAATCGAAATTCCTTGTAGTGCCAAAAAGATGAAAATGATGACATTTTAGCACAACTCAATACAATAAGGAGGAAGATGCAAACATCAATAAAAAGGAGGCACTAGGGAGTAAAAAGGAAGCTTAGAATGTCAGAATTTGACTAAGGCAAGGAAGAAATTGTTAGCCTAACAAATCAAGTTCCTGCTTGACGTAACGAGTCGCGACGCCGCAAGGAAACATATGAAGTCTCTGCGACAGCACAGAGCGCGTCGCGACATCGTGAAGAGCCAATACAACTTGCCGCTCTATCGCGAAGGGTGCTACTCCAGCGGAGGATTTTTGAATTGCGGAAAGGAACTTCTTATGGGCCTTGGAGTATTTGGGTCGAGAGAGAGATGGGTGAAATATGAAAAGAAAAAGGGATTGAAGAAAAAGAGGAGGATGAGAGGATTTATACTTGATACATCCACACACTTTTATGAAAATTAGTAGGTTTTTATCATAAAAGAGTATTATTAATCTGGTGTATATTCAAATAGACATTTTTCTAACATTCAAGATCGGAACTCTATTGTTCGAGGTTTGATTCTGTAATCATTTCAGTTTTTTTGAATCGTATTCGCTATTATGATGGTTATTTTGATGTTTGTTATGATTAGTGTACTACCCATGATGGGACTAGTAGATTATTATGTCTTGTCATGGGGGTTTGATGGATTTCTCTTTTGATGCTATGATTTGAATGTATGTGTGATCGTTCCATTGATTGGTACATCTTGCGTACTTAGCGTTTAATGTTAAATGGTTCTGGCTAACACCCTATTAGTTAAACTGATTTAGAAACAGAAGTGAATATGTTAGTCAGAACTGAGTCGCAAGCATGTGGTTAAAAGATGAGTTATAAACTTGTGGGAAGGGATAGTGATTTAGCTTCTCAGCACATGTAGCCAAGGATAGAACCCATACGTAAATTTGGTTTAGTCAAGTAAACTTCATAGAGATAGGGTTTACAAGGCTATATTAGAGACCGATACATTTTTGACTAAATAGCAGAGATCGAGGAGGGATTATGCATGAGATGGGGAACATCTTTTATGTTAATTTGGCTCATCATGTACCGAAGGCAAAGTGAAAACTGATTGAAGAACTAATCTATTAGGTTGTCGCGCCAACACTAGTTGTCACGCCAATTAAACTGTCAAAGGCCTCTAGAGATTTGTCTGGATTGAAGATGTATTCTCCAACTAGGTTGATTCCACAACTAGATTGGTATGTTAACTTCTATTATTGAAGGCCTCTAGGGGTTTTGTCTAGTTTGAAGACTTACTTGGAGCGTCAACTATAAGTTGTTGCAGCTACTTACATGATGATGACTTGATTCTGCATTCTAATGATTTAGCCTTAATGGGGAATCATCTATTTATACATTGAAGGCCTGATTCTGTATTCTAGTGAGTTAGCCATATCGGGGAGTCTAGGTACAATCCAGTATCGATACACTTTGGACTCCTGCTCTATATTCTGGTGGGTTATCCTCATCGAGGAGCATTTGGAACATCCTACGTGACATTTGCTTGGGAGATCTGTGTTGGGTTTCGGGGCAACAAACACAGCGGAAAACAATAATTAAAATAATAAAAACCAAAACCCAATCGCAGGATTCATGCAAAACAAGATGTTTAATTCGTAGTTATGAATGTTTACCTTAAAACGAAGTTTTAACAGTTGATAAAAAGGATGACTAATGGAGGTCCTTGTTGCAATCACCACACAGCCCTCTTGCAAGATCTACATCTCCAAAGAAGTCCACACAAATTGTAATAACCCTAACTTTAGAAATGCTACAGTGATTAAATGAATAGTAAATTTTGAGGATTTAAGGAAATAGTATGTAGGTACCCTATAATTGAAACATAAAATGAATAATCAGAAACCATATTAGTGTTGTATTATGAAAATGAGTGACTCGAAACGATGACGGATTTCAGAAATTCCTTAGTATAGATTTTAAGATGTTTGATTTCAATTGAGCACTATTGTATTGGATATTAAAGAGTATGGAATATAAAAAGGATGTATACTTTGAGGAACATGTGAAATTAGGTTAAACCAGGGGATTATTAAGTCAAGGGAATGCCGGAGGAATTGAGGATTTAATATTTTTGGAATTTTATTTGATTTGAGAATTTAGAACGAAAACTACTAAGACTTTATTACGAGATTTAGCGATCAAGCAAACTAATCATGAGTTAAGGATATTAAATATTAGAAGTCCAAGGGAGGATATATTATGAGAGAAAGAGGATTTAGAATATAATCCTAGAGTAAAGAGAATGCAAACGAGTTAGTGAGCGAGTTAGAGAACGCTTGAGAAACCGGGAGAGCAATTTCTGAGATAAAGAGAATATACAAAGGATATTGGATTTAATATCTATTTAAGGTTTATAACCACCCTAACACATTAAGATATAATGTGGGAGAGTATTATATATCCAAGAGATTTACAAAAAGAGATAAACCACTGAGACGATCACAGAATTCAATCGGTGAGTCAAACGACTAAAGAACTTTGCATAAAGCCCAATCAAAAAGCCCTAAGAGCTTGGTAAAGGCCCAATTCTTGGCCCAACCACAAGACAAGGAGTGTATGTGAAGATATTTAAGAGTAGAAGCCCCTTGGTGTAATAATAAAATGAAAGGAAGGACTTGGATGCAATAACCATTAAGCTAAGGACTATCTTGCAATTATGGATGGATAGAGATCATCTAAATGAACCAATAAGGAGATGACAAAGCACCAAGAGAAGATGAGGATGAATAAAGAGATAGATACATGTATTATTCAAGAAAGAAAACAAAAGCATCACCACCACCACCAAGAAAAACACCATTTCTCTCATTCTTCCAAAACTGTCCAGCAGAACCAAGCTCAAGAAGAAAAATCATATCTCCATTTGTATCCATGATAAAATCACAAAATTTTAACCACAACCTCTCCACTCCATGGGTAATATTCGCTCAAAATTTCATTACATTCTAATGAGTGAAGCCTAGGCAAATCACCTCCCCAAGTTGATGAAGCAAACTGTCCAGATTGTTGGCAATTTCTGGGATGATTTTCAAACGGCCATATCTCCTTCATTACTCAATGGAATTTTGTGTTCTTTATATGGTTGGAAATCTGGTTAGATGCTCTACAACTCTCCTTTAGAAGCCTCGTCCAGAAAACCTAGGTAAGGCCCTCGTTTTTAATGATATTTCCACTGAGTTATAGCAGATCCGAAATCATTAATTATGTTCTTGATGATTCTTGCTAGTTTAAGGTTGTATCAAGGTGTATCAAGGACTACAAACCTATAGTAAGAGTGTTAAAGCTTCAAAGAAGGTATAAACATCCTTACCCCTTTTGAGTTTATGATGGATTATGGTTAGTTTAGTGGATAAGTTTGTATAAGTCATGAAACTATGATTATATGTGTGTTATAAGTTGAGTTGATTGAATATGGAAGTGGTATGTGCTTGTAACCATGGTTGGTATGATGACTACATGGTGTAGGGATTGGTATATGTGTTGGATGAATGGATTTGGAGGAGTTATAATATGGAAAGTGAGGAAATATAGCCGTTATAATGCCCGATTTTCGTTAACCATACAGTTGCCCTGTTTTGAGATAGAGATACCAAACCATTAAAGGTCAGTAGGAGGTACCAACTGTTCATGAGAGGATAGAGCTTGATTCATAGATCGTTTTGATATAAAGTACGTCAAAATCTGATGAACGGTTTAGGAGATATCAAAGTTTTAATAAAGGTTTTCGCGAAATCACTGTTCATCAACTAACCTTCTGTGAACAGTAAATTCGGACAGATTTTCTGTGGTTTTGGGAAAAGTACTTTACATGGTTTTGTTCTAAATGTTTCCTAGATCGTGCACGCGAAAACGGTGCATCAATTGAGTTAACGGTTAACGAGTTATGAACGTTTTAGTGAAAGTGGTTCAGAAACCGAGAAAATGCAATTGTGTCAACTTTGAGGCTATAATTACCATACTTAAACATTTTTAAATATTATGAAATTTTGGGATATTGTATTAGGGTGGTCAGAGAGCTATTATCAGTTGACCTTGGGTCAAAATTCAAAATTTATATTTTATGAGAATTTTCACAGTCGAGAGTGGTTGTTAAGAAAATGGTGTAAATCGCTAAAACTTTGATCGAGTATAAAAATGATTAAGTTCTATTACTATATAAGGGTTAGGTGGTTAAGTGGAATATATTCTGATGGTGATCCTTTTCGTTTCTATAGATACTCGAGATGAACACCAGATCATTCCTCTTGGGACTTAGAGATCGAGGCAAGATTTCTTCTATCTTTACTTTGAAAAATTATTTATATTCAAAGAAAAATGATTTCATGAAATATATATGTGATTATATTATTACTATATTGTTAAGAAATTGTTTCCTGATTTTGGAAATTAAAGGGAGATGTATATGAATATGAGTATGGATATGGATTAAAGGGAGCAAGATTTCTTTTATCCTTATTTTGATAAACTGTTTATGTTCAAAGAAAATGGTTTTGGTGGATAATATATGAATCTTATATGATGAGATGATTAGGGATATATTCCCTGTTTACTGAGATTTTTGAATATGGATCATGAATATGGATATGAATATGGATAAAGCGAATATACTTTATGTTTTAAAGAGATATGAAAGAATGGTACCAGTTGTTATCTAGGGATATATGGTTTATAATATTATGTTAAAAATATTCTTTTAAATATTTGTGATTAGTAAATATTAATTTATTATTATTTAATACTTTTAAAATACAAGGAATATTTTATATAAAACATATTTGATTTCATTGAATACAGAGGAGGTGTCTGAGTCATAATCAAAGTATTATGACATATGTTTTAAAAGTGATGGTATATGTGAATGGAAATGGAAATGATATACGTGAATGGAAATGGAAACGGTAAATGGAAAATGTGAAATGGTGTTTTATAAATGGAATAATGATTTGACAAAAAGGGGGATTTCAACAGTAAGCGTAAGAGGCTGTGTGGGAGTGGCACAGTCCGGCATTGCAACAGTAAGCGTAAGAGGCTGTGTGGAAGTGGCACAGTCTGGAACCCAATATTTTATTACGGCCCAAGAGTTGCCGAAGGAGGATGTAACAGGTGGCCTTCCTCCAGGGTTGATTACCAGGTGGGATCATCCCTTCTACTAGTAGAAAACAGAGAGCAGGTACGGTTAGGCGACTTATCATCGTCCTACGTATCTGGCGCTAGCGGAATCCCCAAAGTATTTAAAGAAAGAATTGAAAATGGTTACAGTTTTATATACTGAAAAAGAAAAAATGGCATGAAAATTATGGAATTATTTTTATGGCTAGAAGAGAACTGATTTTATATTATTGTTGTATAAAAGGAAATGGAAGGATTATATTGAAAGTTTTTACTCAAATGTTATATTATCTTGAGATATTATACTGAGATGATGTATTGATTATTATATTGTTTTAGAAGAAAAACTGATATTATATTATTCTAGATTTCTTTTCTTATAAAGATAAATAGATGGTGTATTTAATAAATAAGAATTAATTCTTTTCTTGATATATGATGAGTTTTCCATTTATTTATCTATCTATATATTTATATATATGTTTTAACTTTGATTTCTGGTTTGCAAAATTTATCTTGCTGAGCTATTATAGCCCACTCTTGCTATTTATTTATATAACAGCTATATCAGGTGCCGAAACGTCGCAGTACAACCCGGAAGAGGGTAAATGGGAAGTCTACCTTATGAGAAAGTATCGACATCTGTTCTCAAGGTAGTATATACTTATATATGGGTATAATAGATGGTATTCTGGGATTGTAACAAAAGTTTATCTTTAACTGTTATCATTAATGGATGTTGTTCTCTGAGCATATGACTGGTGTGTGTGATGATATTAGTGTGGGGTCATTTATGTGAGTATTAAATGGTATTAATAATATTAATAAAAAAAGATCAAAGAGATATTGCTAATAAATGGAAATTGGACCGTGATGACCCGGATTCCTGACCCCGGATCTGGGGCTGTCACACAAATGCTTGATCGTCCAACGATCACCAGAGTCGATAATAGCCGTAAACTTGCCCTCTCTCTCTAGCCTCTCCCTTGTATGGAGCAGCTAGGATTTTATGAAAAATGATTTTTTTAAAGCCAACCCTAAAAAATGCATTATAATATATTTATAGGGGAGAGATTGGGCTTAATAGTTCTGGACTTCCTAAAACCCAATCTGATTTTGATTTTAATATTAAATTCGAATTGTATTTTTGATTAATTAAGACCAACTCAAATAAATAACCAATTTCGAATTTAATCATTTAATTTAAATTCATAATTTAAATTAAAACTCCTTTTAAACATTCTAAGTGTGTGACCCTTTAAGTTATTATTACATTGGCAATAATTTTAATATCTAATAATAAAATTATAAACAATGAGCGGCATCTGTAATACATCATTGCTACCCAAGTAATAATAATAATTGGTGACTCAATTAAACCTTTCGTGACTAATGTTTCTGTGTAATATAATCCTTTTAACCTTATATTATAGATTAAACTCGAGGCATGTATTTTGTCATCCTCTTCAACATCTAATCCGGATTTCCTTGATCAATTAGTAGATTATTAAAACAAATCAATATTTGAGCATGACCATCTCACTCAATTAAGAGGCCAATAATATCTCTCCTAATAATAGGAGGGTTAAATCCTTTATCTATCATTCATATTTCTCATATGTCTCATAATATACCCAATGTCCACTTTTATCATCACCCGATCAAAGGTAACTTTTAATGTAATCAAAGTATATTAATCCTCGTACAGAAATATAATGATCTCAAGTCTAAGCATCATTACACCATTATCACTATGAGTATTTTTTATGACATTATTAACATGTAGAATCTCACCGTGGGTCAATCTGGTGCCATGTAAAACATTACATGCACCTATGTTCTTGACTTTAGTATCACTATACCTATGACCAATGAGATGTGGTCATCAGTCAACAAACATACTAATCATTATGCATTATAATTATCCCAAACTAACAATGCTCGATTAGGGATATTAAAAAATATAAACACAAAATCTCACTTTTAAGTCACACACTTAAAGATATAGAATACGTGTTATATATTCCAAGTACATTTATTACTCTAACATTTATATCGTAGTAAATAATGACATAATAAATTGATATAAAAATAATCGATAGAACATAATCATTTAATTAACAAAATAGTCTTTCCTATAAGCACAATAATATCAGGGAGTCTAGGTACAATCCATTATCGATACACTTTGGACTCCTGCTCTGTATTCTGGTGGGTTATCCTCATCGAGGAGCATTTGGAACATCCTGTGTGACATTTGCTTGGGAGAACTTGCCTTGTAATCAGGTAGGCTAGCCTCATGGGGGGTAAGGATCTATTCGTGCATTTGGAGTAAGTCATCACAAAATGTACGAAGAAAGAGCTGGTAGCGGTTGATGTTATCTCCAATAGATAGGTCTAATGTTGTATCCGTGAAGCACTCGGTCTTAGTTGAGCCTTGGGGTCATTTGCCTAAGTGGGGATCTTCCAAATGTGCTTCTTGAACGGTTGGTTCAACAACTTATTTGGGCCTGCTAGCAAGAGACCTACTTCTGTTAGTTTAGGTTTCTTGCTCTTCAAGAACTACGTCGGCTTGATCCCTTATAAATATAAGGGTACGTAGGCACATTGAGGGGGTTAGAAGCAAAAAGCTCTTCGAGCCACCACAAGAAAATCCTAACAATCTCAGCCCCTAATTAATCACAACCACCACACTCCGATGACTTTTCCGACGGAAAACCACTATCACAAATCTTGAATACGGCAAACAACCTCGAATTTTAATTATTATCACAAATTCATCTGTTAACAAATTGATGCTAAAAGGAGGGTAGTTTCAAGATCTACATCTAGGAGGAAGGATGTTTTATTATGATGGGGTTCTTATGGAGAAGGTTATGAGAACGATTGCAACGTTAGGCACAATTCGAGCCCATCAGCAAGGTGTTAGGCACGTTAGGTCAGCAACAAGGCGTATGACATGTTTTTGGGTTAACAACAAGGTTTTTTTGTGGTTACCTCGATCAGGCAAGATTCTAAAAATAAAGAGGAAGAAGGCATATTGGTGGAAACCCCTGGAAATTCGTGTTGCATCTTTAGGGTTGACATAACAACTGCGACCGCCTCTGACCTGTTTACAATTAGCTAACCTATTCAGCATATCTGTTAATAGTCAACATGACTTAGAAAATTATTAATTATGTCATCAATTGATAGCTTATCCATTGAGACTTACAAAGCATTTTACAATACTTATCCATTGATAAACTACCTCATCAACGGATGCTGGTAATGATAAGTGGATTTTATATCCACTTGGAACGCTTTGTATCTGCTTAAATTGATCGTTTGACCTCAAGTATGTTGTGTTTTTTTATGTGTTTTTAGTGAATTCGTGCAGGAATATGAGTCGGATGTGGGGTGATGTTTTCCATGGTTAGATGGTGGATTTTGAGGTCAAGAATGAAAGTACATGAAATTGCGAGAGAGCCGGAAGAAACAGAATGAAAATCGGAGTTAAAACGAAGAAAATAGAGCAAAATCAGCAAATGAACATGTCGGGCGCGGGCGCGCCTAATTTGTACTAATTTCCGGCGCGGGCGCGCGCGAGAATGAACAGGAGCGCGGGCGCGCGCGGTGCGGGAAAAATCAGCTAGAATTTCTGATTTTTGTTTTGGCCATATCTTGAGTTCTACAAGTCCGTTTTGGGCGATCTTACAGTCCACGCGAAGATAACGGAATTCTCTTTCATTCTAAAGTGGTCTTGAGCACCTGACATTGCAAGAAAATTCCAGAACTTTTGGAAACCCATTCTTACAAGGAAATTGCATTGTTTTCTAATTCTAATCATTGTGGAATTACCTTGGATGACCAGAAGCTTCTAGAATCAGACTAATACATGGAATTGCAATTCTATTTTCATTCAAGATCGGAAATTGCCGTAATTCTATTCTAATTCAAAGACGGTAATTACTTGGAGGAGAGGCAACTTGGGGCTATAAATACACACCTTGGGGGACATAAAAATCATCACCCATCCACCAGAGATCAGATCTACTTCATAACACATACACAGCATTAGAGCTCGAGATCGAGAAGCCAAGGCGAGGATTGTGACGACAAGAAGATCTAGATTTAGTTTTTCTTGTATTCCTTTGTGGAGGCGTATCTTTTGGATGCTTGTTACTTTCACGGATTTGATCTCTAAACCTTGTTACATTATTGATTTATTCATCTTTGTTATCTTGTTTGTTATCATGTTTTCATCAAATCCCATGGTGACGAAAGGTTCAGTTATGAGCTAATCGTTGTCGTGGGATCCTAGCGGATTTATCTATGTAGCTTAGTAGTTTGCATGCCTTAAAGATTTATGTGTGGTGAATTCTTGATATCCTCGTATGGTTGTGTTTCATGTATTTAGATGCGTAGCTAACATCTAATTTGTTAATCTCTTGCTAAACGAGAGTGGATCTTGAGATTTAGAACTTGCCATGCTAGCATAGGATAGGTTGATCTTTTAACATCATGATTTGTGGCATTAATAGAGATATTATGCTACCATATGTGAACTAAGTGGATAACTTGTGCTTAAACCTTTATGTTTTCAAATTCTATAGAGATATAGGGTCTAAACATGATAGGTGTCTATTCATCTTCTATCTCTTTTGTGGATGTATGTGTAGTTTGGTACTAGTATACCGAGAGGTAACTTTTACTTGTTTCATGTTATTCGATCAGATATCAAAACCATCACATGTATTGATTAAAGGCTGCAACTCTAAGTGAAGTAGATAATGAAACTAGGATTCCATGTTTATTCTCATATAAGTAATTCGATTCAATTCTCATTAGTTAATTTAAGTCTTAGTTTTATAATTTGCATCTTAGTTTAATTTAGTTAATTAAAAATCCCAATTTGATATTTGTCTTAGCAGTGAATTAAAACCATACATTGTTGCATAGGTACTAAACTGAATTAAAAACCAAGATCTTTGTGGGAACGAACTTGACTTATATCTATATTACTTGTGACCACGTGCACTTGCGTGATTTTGTGTTAACAGGTAAGCATGCCATCCATTGATGAGTTACAAATTTGTTATAGGTGTTTTGCAATATCATCAAGGACAACATAATTCCTAGCTAACAGTTCCTCAGTTAAGAGGCTTGTAATTAATGTATAGCATTGCAATACAATTGGCTTGTTATGTATATGTATAAAGGCATGCCTCTGTACCTAACAATAATTATTTATGATAATTAGCTTTTATAATAAAATTGATACAAATAATTAATAATGGTCAAATTTATATATTAATGATATTATAAAGTTAATTTAAATTTATTGTCAAGGAAATTCGAACCTTGTTCTTTAGTAATATAATTTAAATATAAAATATTCTATTATTACATCTAACAGTTCTGATTTATTTATTAAAAATATAACAATCATTATCTTTTTATGGTTGAACCGTGATCTAATTAGCATCAATTAGAAAAATGGCATATTCTAATAGTAATGGATGATGACTGATATGGGCTAAAAGTAAGCCCTAAAAACACATTTAATGTGACATTAATTAGACCTAGAATGGTCCAAACGTGGGGCCCATCAGATGGGCCCAAACCCCAATTATAATATTAATTGCGTAATTAATATTAGGGGTAATAAACAGCTCAGCAAATAAGAGTCAAACAAGGATATAACTCTTGCCTGGCTTAGCCTCCAGGATACATATCTCTACACGGAAACTGATTCCTAAAAGGAAGGGATCTAGAACCTTCCTTGAGGCGGTGGCTTGCTCACCAAGTCTCCTACTCCTACTATAATTCTTAGGCTTCTCAGCCTATATAAGGGACTGACCCCTCATTCTCAGAACTACGTCTTGGCTTGATTCTCAATACGAGATACGTAGGCACTCTGTGAGGACCGATTAGTCCCGAACACGGAAACAGCCATTAAAGCTCGAAGCTAACCAACCCTAGCATTAAATACAATTCGTAACCTAGTTTTTATTCCACAATATTTGGCGCCGTCTGTGGGAAAAAGACATCAACCATGGTTCAAACACGAAGGACACCAACAATTACGGAGCCTCTGCCGCTCAGTTCTGCACCGCCCACTACGGATCCGGCGCCCCAGATGACCGGGGCGATTGTTCAACATCAAGTTTCTCAACCTCTAGGGACAACTTCCCATGTTGAGAGTACGTTACCTCCGATCATCCACGCAAATCAAGGGACCAATCCTCTTCAGGTGGTGGTTTCTCCCTTGGTTGTCGATCCTAACAACCCCCCACATGGGGTCCAGATCCATACTACGGATCTCCCCGTGAACACCAACCCAATGTATGGGCTGCCTAACTACCCTCCTACTCAAGGAGCTGGACCTAGTGGCCACGCCTTGCAAATCCGAGATCGAGAGTATGTCGACTACTCTGGCCCCTATACTGATGATTCATCGTCTGATGATGATGATCGTGATGAAGCCCCGAGGAGGCGACGTGCTAGCAGAGAGCCAAGAAGAAGAACACAAACCGTCTATGGCGGACCTCTTTTGACAGCCGCTGAGAGGATCAGGGCTCATGAGGCCGAGATCTTAAGGTTGAAGGACGATATTGCAAGAGAACAAGCTAGGTTAAATCAGACTCAACCTCCTCCAATATCAGGACCGATTCCCTTTATAGATCTAGAGAGGTCTTCAAGAAGGCAAAGAAGGGCTGATGCCCCAACTGGAAGAACAACGAGGGTGGAAACCCCCAAGAGCAATCCCAAGGATCTGATGCCACTTGGGGATCCTGATGATCCCACACCCCCGTTTACTGAGGAGGTGATGAATGCTCGTATCTCAAAGAAGTTTAAGATGCCGACAATTAAAGCTTATGATGGAACGGGTGATCCCGCAAACCACGTTAGGACATTCTCAAACGCACTGCTGTTGCAGCCTGCAAGTGATGCTTTGAAGTGCATGCAGGGCATTCCCTCAAACTTTGTCGGGCATGGCTCAAAGATGGTATAGCCGGCTGCCTGGAAACTCAATTGGCTCCTTTAAGGAGTTAAGTGCTGCTTTCGTTAGTCAGTTTATCAGCGGAAGAGTTCATGAGAAAAGTTCTGCATCCCTTATGTATGTGGTACAAGGGAAGAACGAAAATCTGAGAGACTACCTTAAGAGGTTCATTAAGGAGACTTTGAACATCACTGATCTGGAAAATAAGGTGGCAATGGTAGCCTTGGAGCATGGCACCACCGACCTATACTTTAAAAGGTCGTTGGCGAAGCATCCTCCCGAGAATATGGCTGAGCTCCAGCGAAGGGCTGACAAGTATATCAAGGCTGAGGATAGTATAAAGAAGGAGGCCGCAGTAAGCAATGGCCGAGGTAACAATGATACAAAGAAGAGAAAGCAAGATCAGGAGTATGATGCTAGGGACAAGTATCCCCGGACTAGCAAGGACTCCGACTCACCACCAAAGAAGAATTTTGGACCGAGATTTTCTGATTATGCAAGGTTGAATGCTCCTAGGAGTCAAATCTTGTTAGAGATAGAGAAGGATAAGGACTTTCGATGGCCGAAACCACTAAAGGGTGACCCCGCAAAAAGAGACAAGGGCCAATACTGTAGGTTCCACCGAGATGTGGGGCATGATACAGATGATTGCAGGCAATTGAAGGATGAGATTGAGTTCTTAATCCGTAAAGGAAAATTGAATAAATTCACTAAGGGTGAGGATCGTGGAACCCAAAGGAGGGATTGCGAAAGGAGAGACAATGACAGAAGGGATAACGATCGTGATCGTAACCCACAGCCCCGAGGGCCAGTTATCAACATGATTTGGGGAGGCCCGACAGCGGCCGGTACAACTCGAAACTCTCGAAAAGCGTATGCCAGAGAGGTGATGCACATTGTGGGAGAGGCCCCGAAACGTGCTAGGACTGAAACAGTGATTGGTTTTGATGATTCTGATCTTGAAGGGGTGAAGTTCCCCCATGACGACCCGTTGGTCATAACCCCTATGATTGGGAACTCGGAAGTGAAGCGAGTCTTGATAGACAATGGAGCTTCTATTGACATTTTGTTTCATGATGCTTTTGTAAAAATGGGATACACTGATTCTCAGTTAACCCCAACCAACATGCCCATCTACAGATTCAATGGAGTTGAGTCCAAGGTTGAGGGTACCATTCAGTTGCCCATGACAATTGGACAAGAACCTAAGGAAGCTACTCAGATGCTGAATTTTCTAGTGATCAAGGCAGCCTCAACTAATAATGCAATCCTGGGAAGGACTGGACTTCATGCGTTCAAGGCTGTTGCCTCCACTTATCATATGAAGATTAAGTTTCCAACCCGAAGTGGAGTTGGAGAACAGAAGGGCGACCAGAAGATAGCAAGGAGTTGTTATGTATCTGCATTGAGAGCTGATGGAGTCGGGGGTAGGTACTCCCAATTGAAGACATGGATGTCCGTGGTGATGATGAACACCGAGGGAAGCCAGCAGAGGATTTGATCCTCATTCCTCTAGTGCTGGGCGACCCTGAGAAGGTTACCTATATAGGAGCTTCTCTAAAGGAACCCTTGAAGGGCAAGTTAACGACGTTCCTGCAAGAGAATAGTGATGTGTTTGCTTGGACAACTACCGATATGCCAGGGATTGATCCCCAACTCATAACTCATAGATTGAATGTTGATCCCAAGCAGAAGACAATACATCAGAAGAAGAGAAATTTTGCTCCTGAAAGGCAGGAGGCCATTAAACAAGAAGTTGACAAGCTCTTAAAGGCTGGGTTTATTGAAGAAATTCAGTTTCCCGAATGGTTAGCAAACCCTGTAATGGTCAAAAAAACGAATGGGAAGTGGAGGATGTGTATAGACTTCACTGATTTGAATGATGCATGTCCGAAGGATTGTTTTCCCCTGCCTAGGATAGACATGTTAATAGATGCCACAGCTGGACATGAGATGTTGAGCTTCATGGATGGGTTCAGCGGCTACAATCAGATTAAGATGCACTAGGATGACATCCCTAAGGTATCTTTCATAACTGACTTTGGTGTTTTCTACTATCTTGTTATGGCTTTTGGTCTAAAGAATGCAGGAGCTACTTACCAACGACTGGTGAATAAGATATTCGCCCATATGATTGGAAAAACCATGGAGGTCTATGTTGATGACATGTTAGTCAAGAGCCTACTCAAGGCAGATCACATTAAGCACCTCAGAGAGGCATTCTAAGTGATGAGGCACTACAAGATGATGTTGAATCCGGCCAAGTGTGCTTTTGGCGTTGGATCTGGGAAGTTTTTGGGTTTGATGGTTTCGAAAAGAGGCATAGAGGCCAACCCCGACAAGATCAAAGCAATCTTAGACATGGAACCACCCCGTTTTGTGAGGGACGTACAGAAGTTAACTGGCAGGGTGGCCGCTCTAGGGAGATTCATCTCCAAGTCTAGTGATAAGTGCTTGCCTTTCTTTCAAGCACTAAAGAAGGTGAAAAATTTTGAATGGACTGATAAAAGCCAAGAGGCCTTTGAACAGTTGAAGAAGTACATGGCCGAAGCCCCGCTATTGGCCAAGCCAAGTCCCGGAGAGACTCTTTATCTGTATCTAGCAGTATCTGAACAAGCATTGAGTGCCGTCCTCATTAAAGAGGAGAACAAGGTTCAGAGACCTATCTACTATGTAAGCAAGGTGCTCCACGGTGCCGAATTAAATTACTCAATTATAGAGAAGTTTGCATTGGCTTTGGTAACGGCCTCGAGGAAGCTACGACCATACTTCCAGTCGCACAAAATTGAAGTCCTAACGGACCAGCAGTTAAGGAACATATTGCATAGCCCAAAGGCCAGCGGGAGGCTAATCAAATGGGCCATAGAGCTTGGAGAGTTTGATATCAAGTATAAGCCTCGGACAACCATCAAGGCTCAGGCATTGGCTGACTTCGTGGTTGAATGCACCATTAACAACCAAGAAGTCGGGGGATAGGAGATGATAACCACCCCTGAGAATGGAGATAAAGATGAAGAACTGGTGGTTGATCAGAAAGAATATTGGGTGCTCTATTTTGATGGAGCATCAAAAACAAAATCTAGTGGTGCAGGTTTGGTTTTGCAAAGCCCCGATGGGTTCAAAGTTGAATATGCTTTGAAGTTGGACTTTCCAACAACCAACAATGAAGCTGAGTATGAAGCCTTGATAGCCGGTTTAGGCTTGGCCAGAATCATGAGGGTCAAGAATCTCAAAGTTTGTGGAGATTCAAGACTGGTGGTCTCGCAAGTAAATGGTGAATTTGAGGCCAAGGATGAAACTATGGTAAAGTATCTGCGAGTTGTGAAAGCTATCATGACTCAGTTTGATGAGTGCTATGTAGAACACATTCCGAGAGAAGAGAACGTTAAGGTCGATGCCCTATCTAAGTTCGCTTCTTCTGAGATAGAAAACTATGCAGGGAGTGTTTACTTCCAGGTCTTGAAGGCCCCGACTATCAATTCTAAGTTGGTGGCACCAATTGATATAGGAAGCTATTGGATAGATCCTATTAAAGCTCACCTTGAAACAGGATGGCTCCCTGACAATGCCTTGGAGGCACGAAAACTGTCAGTGAGAGCATTGAGATATGCCCTGATCGAAGGCATCCTGTACAAGAGATCGTTTGTCATCCCGTACTTGAAATGCTTGAGGCCCCAAGAGGCAAGAGAGGCTTTGGAGGAAGTTCATGAAGGAATATGTGGGCAACACTTGGGGGGCAGAGCCCTAGCTCACAAGATTACTCGACTAGGATTCTATTGGCCGGAGATGTTGGCCGATGCATAGAATTACGTCAAGAGATGTGATAGATGTCAGAAACACGCTCCAATTGTAAGGCAGCTGCCTGAGATGTTAACGTCAGTCAGCTCTCCCATCCCATTTGCAATGTGGGGGATGGACATACTTGGTCCTTTCCCAATGGCTTCAGCGCAAAGGAAGTTCCTGATAGTCGCCATTGACTACTTTACCAAGTGGATTGAGGCTAAGCCTCTAGCCAAGATAACAACCAAACAAGTTGCCCAGTTCTTTTGGGAGAACATAATTTGTAGGTATGGAATCCCGCGAATCCTTGTGACGGATAATGGGACGCAGTTTAACAATGAGGAGTTCAAGAAGTACTGTGAAGAAAACGCTATTGAGCTTTGATTTACTTCAGTAGCACACCCGCAAGCTAATGGACAGGCCGAGGTAGCCAATCGAATCATCCTTGATGGATTAAAGAAAAGGGTCGAACGCTCAAGGAACACCTGGGTGGATGAGTTGCTGCCTATACTCTGGGCTTATCGCACTACCTGTAAGGTGACCATCGGAGCAATCCCGTTTCTGCTGGCTTATGGAGCCGAGGCAGTTGTGCCACTAGAGATTATGCATGCGTCACCTCGAGTTGAGGCATTTGAACCAGAGACTAATGAAGAGGGCATGAGACTTGCCCTAGACCTGATTGATGAAGTTAGGGACGAGGCAAATGCTAGAAATGTGGAAAATCAAAAGAAATCATCCTTTTATTACAACCACAGGGTTAAGGAAAGGTTCTTCCAGCAAGGTGACTTAGTTCTGAGGAAGATCGAGGCTTCTGGAGTTGGACAGAAGGGAAAACTAGCCCCTAACTAGGAAGGGCCGTATCGAGTCAAGAAGACGTTGGGACGAGGATCATACAAGTTGGAGACCCTGGACGGGGTTGAGGTGCCCCGTACTTGGTATGCCTTGAACCTCAAAGTTTATTATGTTTGAGCTATCCTTGTAAGGACTTAGCTCATTATCAATTTATTAGGAGAAGTAGAAATAAGGTTCGATGAAACCATTTCAGGGCTTAACGCCTCGAGTAGGATAATAATAAGTTATGTAAGGGTTGAACCCCATTCCGAGTTACTAATACAAGTTTGTTTTCCATTCCATGATTCTATGTTTTATTTATGTATCGAGCACCTGCTGAGTATAAGCCTAGAAAGGCCAAGTACCGAAAATAAATGAACATACGGATAAGGGAAACAAATGCATAAATAAAACGCCCCGAAGGGCCACAATTCGAGTTAAGGTTACTACACAACAAAAAATAAGAGTTTAAGTCCTGAAGGACGATGAAATAAAAGCTGATAAAGTAAAGCCACAAGCGGCTAATTAGGCCATGCAAGGCCACAAACCAACTCCAGCTACTCCTCTGCAGACTCCTCTTCGCCGCTCTCCTCTTCCCCGCTCTCCTCCTCCGAGTCTTCACCGGAGTTATTGTCAGGCTTGCCCACCACCATAGGCTGAACCACAGCAACTCTGACCCCTTCTTCTTCAGAGGATGAATCAGAAGAAGAACTGCCCTCGTTTCGGATCAGCCTCT
This sequence comes from Kitagawia praeruptora, assembly GCA_037693485.1. NCBI lineage: Eukaryota > Viridiplantae > Streptophyta > Magnoliopsida > Apiales > Apiaceae > Kitagawia > Kitagawia praeruptora. The sequence continues at coordinate 78,273,425 of CM075350.1, forward strand.
TGCCAGGGATTGGTTGTCGAACCACTCTAACTTTCCTTGTGGGCGGGGGTTTCTTCCCACGGGAGCCAGAAGAAGATGAGTCTTGGCTAGCAACTTGGACAACTCCCTTGGAGTTGGATCCAGAGCGTCGATGACTGCCTCTGGAGCCGGATCCTGATGTCTGAGGAACAACTTTAGTTCCCGAACCAGAAGCTAGAGTAGCCGGGTTGACACCCCAATTAGGGCAAGGAAAATCAGCCGGGTTGACAACAGAAGGATGACTATGGCTCACAGCGTTGATGTCCTTATCCCAACCAACAGACATGTTGAAGGGACACATCTCATCATCATGATCGTCGATGAACTTAAGAAAATCTTGAGTCTTATGATAGGCCTGGATCACCTTATCAGCATCAGACGCCTTCTTTCGGGCTAAAGAAGAAAGTTGTTTACGGGTGGATGCAGCATTAGCTTCTGCACGAACAATTTGGGAGTGCAGATCGATCTTCAATCTCTTCCTTGAACCTTGCAGAGTCATTTTTCAAGCTAATATTCTCATCCCTAAAAGCCCGGCCTTGAGTTGAGACAGTTTGAAAGTAAGCATTGGCCTGCAATAAGGAAATGGGTGAGCCACAAGGAATACACAAAGTCGAAATCAATGACAGTGTCGAACTTAATAGAGAGAATTTCATACCTGATACAAGGCTTGAGCACCCATAAGCTGAGACTCATCCATTTTGTCACCTGCGTGCATAGTCACTTGATCGGGAGGAGTAATTGAAAGCTTGGACTAGTCTAGAGCTAGATGAGGACTCCCAAAGAATGAGTCTTGTTCACATATACCCCAAGGAGGTATGAAAGGAGTCCTGACATCCCCATCAGCGTTCCGGGATCGTTTTCCGCCTTGGGAGCAGCGCTCCAAGAAGTTAGGGATATGAGGCTTAGTAGGATTCAGTAGTTCCTCAGCCTTTTTCTTCATCCTTTTAGTCACAGTCGGCTGGTTTTGAGGACGACTATCAATCTCCTCGGCAGCTAAAATACCGAGGCAGTTGTGCCACTAGAGATTATGCATGCGTCACCTCGAGTTGAGGCATTTGAACCAGAGACTAATGAAGAGGGCATGAGACTCGCCCTAGACCTGATTGATGAAGTCAGGGACGAGGCAAACGCTAGAAATGTGGAGAATCAAAAGAAAGCATCCTTTTATTACAACCACAGGGTTAAGGAAAGGTTCTTCCAGCAAGATGACTTAGTTCTGAGGAAGATCGAGGCTTCTGGAGTTGGCCAGAAGGGAAAACTAGCCCCTAACTAGGAAGGGCCGTATCGAGTCAAGAAGACGTTGGGACGAGGATCATACAAGTTGGAGACCTTGGACAGGGTTGAGGTGCCCCGTACTTGGCATGCCTTGAACCTCAAAGTTTATTATGTTTGAGCTATCCTTGTAAGGACTTAGCTCATTATCTATTTATTAGGAGAAGTAGAAATAAGGTTCGATGAAACCATTTCAGGGCTTAACGCCCCGAGTAGGATAATAATAAGTTATGTAAGGGTTGAACCCCATTCTGAGTTATTAATACAAGTTTGTTTTCCATTCCATGATTCTGTGTTTTATTTATGTACCGAGCACCTGCTGAGTGTAAGCCTAGAAAGGCCAAGTACCGAAAATAAATGAACATACGGATAAGGGAAACAAATGCATAAATAAAACGCCCCGAAGGGCCACAATTCGAGTTAAGGTTACAACACAACGAAATCAGAGTTTAAGTCCCGAAGGACGATGAAATAAAAGCTGATAAAGTAAAGCCACAAGCGGCTAATTAGGCCATGCAAGGCCACAAACCAACTCCAGCTACTCCTCTGCAGACTCCTCTTCACCGCTCTCCTCTTCCCCGCTCTCCTCCTCCGAGTCTTCACCGGAGTCATTGTCAGGCTCGCCCACCACCATAGGCTGAACCACAGCAACTCCGGCCCCTTCTTCTTCAGAGGATGAATCAGAAGAAGAAGTGCCCTCGTTTCGGATCAGCCTCTTGCCAGGGATTGGTTGTCGAACCACTCTAACTTTTCTTGCGGGCGGGGGTTTCTTCCCACGGGAGCCAGAAGAAGATGAGTCTTGGCTAGCAACTTGGACAACTCCCTTGGAGTTGGATCCAGAGCGTCGATGACTGCCTTTGGAGCCGGATCCTGATGTCTGAGGAACAACTTTAGTTCCCGAACCAGAAGCTAGAGTAGCCGGGTTGACACCCCAATTAGGGCAAGGAAAATCAGCCGGGTTGACAACAGAAGGATGACTATAGCTCACAACATTGATGGCCTTATCCCAACCAACAGACATGTTGAAGGGATGCATCTCATCATCATGATCATCGATGAACATAAGAAAATCTTGAGTCTTATGATAGGCCTGGATCACCTTATCAGCATCAGACGCCTTCTTTCGGGCTAAAGAAGAAAGTTGTTTACGGGTGGATGCAGCGTTAGCTTCTGCACGAACAATTTGGGAGTGCAGATCTTCAATCTCTTCCTTGAACCTTGCAGAGTCATTTTTCAAGCTAATATTATCATCCCTAAAAGCCCGGCCTTGAGTTGAGACAGTTTGAAAGTAAGCATTGGCCTGCAATAAGGAAATGGGTGAGCCACAAGGAATACACAAAGTCGAAATCAATGAAAGTGTCAAACTTAATAGAGAGAATTTCATACTTAATACAAGGCTTGAGCGCCCATAAGCTGAGACTCTTCCATTTTGTCACCTGCGTGCATAGTCACTTGATCGGGAGGAGTAATTGAAAGCTTGGACTAGTCTAGAGCTAGACGAGGACTCCCAAAGAATGAGTCTTGTTCACATATACCCCAAGGAGGTATGAAAGGAGTCCTGACATCCCCATCAGCGTTCCGGGATCATTTTCCGCCTTGGGAGCAGCGCTCCAAGAAGTTAGGGATATGAGGCTTAGTAGGATTCAGTAGTTCCTCAGCCTTTTTCTTCATCCTTTTAGTCACAGTCGGCTGGTTTTGAGGACGACTATCAATCTCCTCGGCAGCTGAAATAGAAAGAGAAAAATATCGGGATAAGAACAAACATAGTTCATAATAAGCTCAAGTAAGAAAGTTACCCTCAATGGAAAGAAAGCTAAGGCCAGCCTCAATAAGATTCTTTTCATTCAGAAAAGTTTTATAGTGTGTACGGCCATCGTCAACAAGAAGCCTATCTCGATCCCACAATTCTGAGTCACTAAGATCACACACGAAATGTGAACTATCTTCCACGGATCCAAATCTCTTCACAAAGAAGTTGCCCCAGTCACCACCTTTCCACTCAAGAACTACAAACTCCCTTTCCTAGAAATGCTGTGAATCTGGAAAGGAGAAGGGATTCACTCTGTGTGGAAGTTTAGCTCGGTGCTTGAGGCTAACCCATCATTTCTTGTGGTCAGAAGAGTTACTGGCCCCAAAGATACTTCGAAACATTGTAGTAGTCGATAGAATCTTCAATTGACGACACCTTATTAAGAAAATAGAGATGTACCTCCAAGTGTTGGGATACAACTGACAAGGATGGATTTGATACTCCGCCAGCAATCTAATGATAAAATTATCAATCGAGAATCTAAACCCAGCATCAAGAGCACCCCAGGGAACACAAATCCTTTCAGGATGCCAGTTGTAGGTCCTGTCTGATGGGTTTGGAAGACAAACCTTAATAGCACTTGGAAAGTGATATGTGTCCCTTATTTCTTGGACATCTTTTTCCTTCAACTTACTCGGACTGTTAAAAGAATCTAAGCTGGCACAGTTTGGGAATGCTTCCCTCATGATGTTTAGAAGATCTAACAAGGATTCAAATCTATGTTCAACATATGAAGGAGGTTTGATTTGTTCTTTACCTTTGGTGGTCCTCATTTTACTCCTCTTCGCCATAGCTTCCATCATGGAAACAGGGGAGCCAGTGGGCGATCACCTTCAGACATCTTGATCTTGAAGCTGGATCCTGAAGCTGAAACTTGATCTTGAAGCTTGAACTTGATCTTACAACTTGAAGGCTAGAAAACTTAAGAATTTGAAAGCTTTGAAATGAAGAAGTGAAATGAAGGTTGCTCCTCCTCTTTTATAGAAAATGCATGACCTGCTACATCAGGTTGAATCTCAGCTTGGTTCGCGTTTACAGGTCATCTATCGTTTATAGATGAAAAAAGGACAGAAATTATCCGCGTTTTACAGAAATAATCGTTATAATTCATATATGCCAGAAGAAAAATAGCAGATATAATTGCTGGAGCTGCAAAACAAGTGACTTCTGAAAAGCTAAATACGCTTAAGGAGTTAATTAAGGAGATCAGCCATAATCACAAGATTAGCAGTGGTAATCATAAGTTAAGGAGTAACATCGTCAGAAGTCACGAATGACCAAACTGACGACTTAAGATCAAGATCATGGTTCTTGATCCTTAGAACCACGGATGATTTTAAATCCTAGATCCCTGACGACTTAAGATCAAGATCAAGGTTCTTGATCCTTAAAGATAACGAAGTCACGAATGACCAAGATAGTAACTTAAGATCGAGATCAAGATTCTTGATCCCCAAGACCACGGATGGCTTTCAGGTCCGGGTTTCCTAGCCAACCACGAGGTAGCCGACCACCGTGCCCGAGGGACGCCGACCACGAAACAGCCGACCACGGCACACGAGGAGCCGCAACCGACCACCTCCCGGCCGACCACGGCGCGCCACGGCCCTTCGGCCGACCACCTTCCAGCCGATCAGCCTCCAGCCGATTAGCTTCCGGCCGATCACCTTGAATCCGGACCCTCTGGCCGATCAGGTGCTAGTCGACCACGAGCTAGCCCTTGATCCGGCCGATCACGGGTTAGTTTGTGGTCCTAGATCTCGACTTTTTCAGCGAACCTCAGATAGTTTTCAGTCCTGGATCTCGACTTTTTCAGTGAATCTCGGGTGGTTTTCAGTACTAAAACAAGGTCAATATTAGCACCGATTAGTGCCGTTTAAGCACAATTTAGTGCCGATTTGCACCGTGTAGTGCTGTTTAAGCACCGATTAGTGCCTGTTAGCACAGTTTAGTGCCGATTGGCACCGTGTAGTGCTGTTTAAGCACCGATTAGTGCCTGTTAGCACAGTTTAGTGCCGATTGGCACCGTGTAGTGCTGTTTAAGCACCGATTAGTGCCTGTTAGCACAGTTTAGTGTCTATTAGCACCGTTTAGTGCTGTTTAAGCATTGTTTAGTGCCTGTTAGCACAAATTAGTGCCGATTAGCACCGTTTAGCACCAATTAGTGCCGTTAGTGCCGTTTTGTGCCATTTAACATTGTTTAACACTGTTTAAACGTTGTTTAAGGCTTTTTAGCGTTGTCTAGTGCAATTTAACACCGCTTAGTGTCGTTCAACATCGTCATAAATGCGTCGGTCGCTCCACGCTTTACATCAAGATGATATTGTTGAAAATACTCACATAAGAGTAATAAACCCTGACCCAAGTCTCGAATAAGGCCGTTATAACTTCAAGGAAAACCTGATCAGTTTTCCTAGAAGTTGGGGGGCAAATGATATGGGCTAAAAGTAAGCCCTAAAGACACATTTAATGTGGCATTAATTAGACCTAGAATGGTCCAAATGTGGGGCCCACCAGATGGGCCCAAACCCCAATTATAATATTAATTTCGTAATTAATATTAGGGGTAATAAATACCTCAGCAAATAAAAGTCAAACAAGGATATAACTCTTGCCTGGCTTAGCCTCCAAGATACATATCTCTACATGGAAACTGATTCCTAAAAGGAAGGGATCTAGAACCTTCCTTGAGGCGGTGGCTTTCTCACCAAGTCTCCTACTCCTACTATAATTCTTAGGCTTCTCAGCCTATATAAGGGCCTGACCCCTCATTCTCAGAACTACGTCTTGGCTTGATTCTCAATACGAGATACGTAGGCACTCTGTGAGGACCGATTAGTCCCGAACACGGAAACAACCATTAAAGCTCGAAGCTAACCAACCCTAGCATTAAATACAATTCGTAACCTAGTTTTTATTCCACAACAATGACAATCATTGTGATAGAGTTGACTATAAACATGTGCATGAGTATACTGAACATTCTTATCTTCACTTAAAAAAGGCTTAAAATTATAACATGTTTGTTTTTTAATTTATTATAATATAATTTTAGATAAAGTACACTCATATTTTATTTATCATACTACATGTATATACTTACAAACAATTCTTTTACATAATAACTTAAAAATAAACGTTATTTTTGGGTGGTGTCCATTCTCTTTTTTTCGTATGGATTGATTTTAAATTTAGAGTAAATTGATATTAAATATGAAAATCTTTTTTCAAATTTGTACCAAACCTTTTAACGGGGAATTTAAAGTTTGCTTTAGGAATTTTTTCTAAAGTTAGCTATTTGCTCAAGTAACACAACTCTTGTACATCTTTAACATAAAAATTCACTTAGAACACATTTATAAGTGATAAAGATAGTGTTAAACACAAGAGAAATCAGAATTTAGTGTTAATTTTTTTAAATACTAGATAATGTAGTTTCATATTGTTAACTTTAGGAAATTGGTAACTTCATATCCATTTTACCCACTTCTAAATTGTATTAATGTTCTACCTAGATTGTTTGTTACTGAGATTCTCTCTTAATTTGTTTCATTACTTATATGAGCTTGCTTCTTTCTTTTTTGAATTTCTTCCAGTAGATTGACTACAAATATCTTTTGTGGCTTGTCATTTTTCTATATATCATGTGTAGTTTGTTTTCAAATATATATATATATATATGAGTTGCACTCTATAACATACACCTTATATAACAAATAATAAAGAACACCTCATATTTAATCTAATTTAAGAGTTCCGTCATGACACCCAATACAAAAAGTTGTTATTTTTTTACCCTCTATCCATCCAGCAAAAAATAAAATAAAATACTGTTCATGATGACGGGGCCATTGGATCTATTAGATCTAAGGTGTTTATTGTTTGTTATATAAGGGTGTTCTGTATGGAGCAATGACCTATATATATATAGGCTAGTGATCAAATAAAAACCAATCTAAAAATAAAAACTAGAAACCACTATCTACACACCCTATTTTACTACCTCCACACCATATTTTACTATCTCCACCCCTATATGACATCACTCACCCCCAATATGACATCCCCACCCCACCCCCCCCCCCCCCCCCACCCCACGACACCACCACCTCCACCGATGCACCACCACCTCCACCGACGTAACACCACCTCCACCACCTCCACCGACGCACCACCTCCATCTCCTTTTTCGACCACTGGCCCCGCAGGGGCTCCGATTCCACCACTAATTTCTGATTCCGATTCCAGATCTGCTTCTTCCCGATCATTAATTCTGCTACTACAAATATAATTTAGTGATTTGTAACTTCAGATCTCGATCCTCTCTTCATCTATTGATTCAAAACATAACTGCTCGACATGAAGGTCGATCGAAAAATGGCAACTCGTCATAGTTGGTTTGAATCTTTGAAATCGTTCCGGTGATGACTTTCCAGATTTAAGTTTGTGTATGTGTGTGTATGTAACGATGTATGTATGTATGTATCTACATAATCATGGTGGTGGTGGTCGATAACAACGATGGAAGGTGGTGGCGGCGTTGACTGGTGGTGTGATGGTGATGGTAGGTGAAGATGGGGTGGGGTGGGGTGGGGTGGGGGTGGTGGGTGGGTGGGTGGGTGGGTGGGTGGGTGGGTTTGGTGGTGGTGGTGTTAAAATTAGTGATTTTGGGAATGTTTTTTAGTGATTTTCAGGTGGGGTGGGGTGATGGTGTTAAAATTAGTGATTTTGGGAATGTTTTTTAGTGATTTCAGGTGGGGGTGGGTGGGGTGGCTGTGTGGGGTGGGGTGGAGTGGCGTATTTTAATATTTTCTGTCAAAAATAAAATTAGTGATATAGGTAGTGTAATTTAGTGATTTTTGTTAAGCTGAAATTTGGTTTCTAGTTTCTATTTTAAGATTGGTTCAACATCAAGTTTCTCAACCTCTAGGGACAACTTCCCATGTTGAGAGTACGTTACCTCCGATCATCCACGCAAATCAAGGGACCAATCCTCTTCAGGTGGTGGTTTCTCCCTTGGTTGTCGATCCTAACAACCCCCCACATGGGGTCCAGATCCATACTACGGATCTCCCCGTGAGCACCAACCCAATGTATGGGCTGCCTAACTACCCTCCTACTCAAGGAGCTGGACCTAGTGGCCACGCCTTGCAAATCCGAGATCGAGAGTATGTCGACTACTCTGGCCCCTATACTGATGATTCATCGTCTGATGATGATGATCGTGATGAAGCCCCGAGGAGGCGACGTGCTAGCAGAGAGCCAAGAAGAAGAACACAAACCGTCTATGGCGGACCTCTTTTGACAGCCGCTGAGAGGATCAGGGCTCATGAGGCCGAGATCTTAAGGTTGAAGGACGATATTGCAAGAGAACAAGCTAGGTTAAATCAGACTCAACCTCCTCCAATATCAGGACCGATTCCCTTTATAGATCTAGAGAGGTCTTCAAGAAGGCAAAGAAGGGCTGATGCCCCAACTGGAAGAACAACGAGGGTGGAAACCCCCAAGAGCAATCCCAAGGATCTGATGCCACTTGGGGATCCTGATGATCCCACACCCCCGTTTACTGAGGAGGTGATGAATGCTCGTATCTCAAAGAAGTTTAAGATGCCGACAATTAAAGCTTATGATGGAACGGGTGATCCCGCAAACCACGTTAGGACATTCTCAAACGCACTGCTGTTGCAGCCTGCAAGTGACGCTTTGAAGTGCATGCAGGGCATTCCCTCAAACTTTGTCGGGCATGGCTCAAAGATGGTATAGCCGACTGCCTGGAAACTCAATTGGCTCCTTTAAGGAGTTAAGTGCTGCTTTCGTTAGTCAGTTTATCAGCGGAAGAGTTCATGAGAAAAGTTCTGCATCCCTTATGTATATGGTACAAGGGAAGAACGAAAATCTGAGAGACTACCTTAAGAGGTTCATTAAGGAGACTTTGAACATCACTGATCTGGAAAATAAGGTGGCAATGGTAGCCTTGGAGCATGGCACCACCGACCTATACTTTAAAAGGTCGTTGGCGAAGCATCCTCCCGAGAATATGGCTGAGCTCCAGCGAAGGGCTGACAAGTATATCAAGGCTGAGGATAGTATAAAGAAGGAGGCCGCAGTAAGCAATGGCCGAGGTAACAATGATACAAAGAAGAGAAAGCAAGATCAGGAGTATGATGCTAGGGACAAGTATCCCCGGACTAGCAAGGACTCCGACTCACCACCAAAGAAGAATTTTGGACCGAGATTTTCTGATTATGCAAGGTTGAATGCTCCTAGGAGTCAAATCTTGTTAGAGATAGAGAAGGATAAGGACTTTCGATGGCCGAAACCACTAAAGGGTGACCCCGCAAAAAGAGACAAGGGCCAATACTGTAGGTTCCACCGAGATGTGGGGCATGATACAGATGATTGCAGGCAATTGAAGGATGAGATTGAGTTCTTAATCCGTAAAGGAAAATTGAATAAATTCACTAAGGGTGAGGATCGTGGAACCCAAAGGAGGGATTGCGAAAGGAGAGACAATGACAGAAGGGATAACGATCGTGATCGTAACCCACAGCCCCGAGGGCCAGTTATCAACATGATTTGGGGAGGCCCGACAGCGGCCGGTACAACTTGAAACTCTCGAAAAGCGTATGCCAGAGAGGTGATGCACATTGTGGGAGAGGCCCCGAAACGTGCTAGGACTGAAACAGTGATTGGTTTTGATGATTCTGATCTTGAAGGGGTGAAGTTCCCCCATGACGACCCGTTGGTCATAACCCCTATGATTGGGAACTCGGAAGTGAAGCGAGTCTTGATAGACAATGGAGCTTCTATTGACATTTTGTTTCATGATGCTTTTGTAAAAATGGGATACACTGATTCTCAGTTAACCCCAACCAACATGCCCATCTACAGATTCAATGGAGTTGAGTCCAAGGTTGAGGGTACCATTCAGTTGCCCATGACAATTGGACAAGAACCTAAGGAAGCTACTCAGATGCTGAATTTTCTAGTGATCAAGGCAGCCTCAACTAATAATGCAATCCTGGGAAGGACTGGACTTCATGCGTTCAAGGCTGTTGCCTCCACTTATCATATGAAGATTAAGTTTCCAACCCGAAGTGGAGTTGGAGAACAGAAGGGCGACCAGAAGATAGCAAGGAGTTGTTATGTATCTGCATTGAGAGCTGATGGAGTCGGGGGTAGGTACTCCCAATTGAAGACATGGATGTCCGTGGTGATGATGAACACCGAGGGAAGCCAGCAGAGGATTTGATCCTCATTCCTCTAGTGCTGGGCGACCCTGAGAAGGTTACCTATATAGGAGCTTCTCTAAAGGAACCCTTGAAGGGCAAGTTAACGACGTTCCTGCAAGAGAATAGTGATGTGTTTGCTTGGACAACTACCGATATGCCAGGGATTGATCCCCAACTCATAACTCATAGATTGAATGTTGATCCCAAGCAGAAGACAATACATCAGAAGAAGAGAAATTTTGCTCCTGAAAGGCAGGAGGCCATTAAACAAGAAGTTGACAAGCTCTTAAAGGCTGGGTTTATTGAAGAAATTCAGTTTCCCGAATGGTTAGCAAACCCTGTAATGGTCAAAAAAACGAATGGGAAGTGGAGGATGTGTATAGACTTCACTGATTTGAATGATGCATGTCCGAAGGATTGTTTTCCCCTGCCTAGGATAGACATGTTAATAGATGCCACAGCTGGACATGAGATGTTGAGCTTCATGGATGGGTTCAGCGGCTACAATCAGATTAAGATGCACTAGGATGACATCCCTAAGGTATCTTTCATAACTGACTTTGGTGTTTTCTACTATCTTGTTATGGCTTTTGGTCTAAAGAATGCAGGAGCTACTTACCAACGACTGGTGAATAAGATATTCGCCCATATGATTGGAAAAACCATGGAGGTCTATGTTGATGACATGTTAGTCAAGAGCCTACTCAAGGCAGATCACATTAAGCACCTCAGAGAGGCATTCTAAGTGATGAGGCACCACAAGATGATGTTGAATCCAGCCAAGTGTGCTTTTGGCGTTGGATCTGGGAAGTTTTTGGGTTTGATGGTTTCGAAAAGAGGCATAGAGGCCAACCCCGACAAGATCAAAGCAATCTTAGACATGGAACCACCCCGTTTTGTGAGGGACGTACAGAAGTTAACTGGCAGGGTGGCCGCTCTAGGGAGATTCATCTCCAAGTCTAGTGATAAGTGCTTGCCTTTCTTTCAAGCACTAAAGAAGGTGAAAAATTTTGAATGGACTGATAAAAGCCAAGAGGCCTTTGAACAGTTGAAGAAGTACATGGCCGAAGCCCCGCTATTGGCCAAGCCAAGTCCCGGAGAGACTCTTTATCTGTATCTAGCAGTATCTGAACAAGCATTGAGTGCCGTCCTCATTAAAGAGGAGAACAAGGTTCAGAGACCTATCTACTATGTAAGCAAGGTGCTCCACGGTGCCGAATTAAATTACTCAATTATAGAGAAGTTTGCATTGGCTTTGGTAACGGCCTCGAGGAAGCTACGACCATACTTCCAGTCGCACAAAATTGAAGTCCTAACGGACCAGCAGTTAAGGAACATATTGCATAGCCCAAAGGCCAGCGGGAGGCTAATCAAATGGGCCATAGAGCTTGGAGAGTTTGATATCAAGTATAAGCCTCGGACAACCATTAAGGCTCAGGCATTGGCTGACTTCGTGGTTGAATGCACCATTAACAACCAAGAAGTCGGGGGACAGGAGATGATAACCACCCCTGAGAATGGAGATAAAGATGAAGAACTGGTGGTTGATCAGAAAGAATATTGGGTGCTCTATTTTGATGGAGCATCAAAAACAAAATCTAGTGGTGCAGGTTTGGTTTTGCAAAGCCCCGATGGGTTCAAAGTTGAATATGCTTTGAAGTTGGACTTTCCAACAACCAACAATGAAGCTGAGTATGAAGCCTTGATAGCCGGTTTAGGCTTGGCCAGAATCATGAGGGTCAAGAATCTCAAAGTTTGTGGAGATTCAAGACTGGTGGTCTCGCAAGTAAATGGTGAATTTGAGGCCAAGGATGAAACTATGGTAAAGTATCTGCGAGTTGTGAAAGCTATCATGACTCAGTTTGATGAGTGCTATGTAGAACACATTCCGAGAGAAGAGAACGTTAAGGTCGATGCCCTATCTAAGTTCGCTTCTTCTGAGATAGAAAACTATGCAGGGAGTGTTTACTTCCAGGTCTTGAAGGCCCCGACTGTCAATTCTAAGTTGGTGGCACCAATTGATATAGGAAGCTATTGGATAGATCCTATTAAAGCTCACCTTGAAACAGGATGGCTCCCTGACAATGCCTTGGAGGCACGAAAACTGTCAGTGAGAGCATTGAGATATGCCCTGATCGAAGGCATCCTGTACAAGAGATCGTTTGTCATCCCGTACTTGAAATGCTTGAGGCCCCAAGAGGCAAGAGAGGATTTGGAGGAAGTTCATGAAGGAATATGTGGGCAACACTTGGGGGGCAGAGCCCTAGCTCACAAGATTACTCGACTAGGATTCTATTGGCCGGAGATGTTGGCCGATGCACAGAATTACGTCAAGAGATGTGATAGATGTCAGAAACACGCTCCAATTGTAAGGCAGCTGCCTGAGATGTTAACGTCAGTCAGCTCTCCCATCCCATTTGCAATGTGGGGGATGGACATACTTGGTCCTTTCCCAATGGCTTCAGCGCAAAGGAAGTTCCTGATAGTCGCCATTGACTACTTCACCAAGTGGATTGAGGCTAAGCCTCTAGCCAAGATAACCACCAAACAAGTTGCCCAGTTCTTTTGGGAGAACATAATTTGTAGGTATGGAATCCCGCGAATCCTTGTGACGGATAATGGGACGCAGTTTAACAATGAGGAGTTCAAGAAGTACTGTGAAGAAAACGCTATTGAGCTTTGATTTACTTCAGTAGCACACCCGCAAGCTAATGGACAGGCCGAGGTAGCCAATCGAATCATCCTTGATGGATTAAAGAAAAGGGTCGAACGCTCAAGGAACACCTGGGTGGATGAGTTGCTGCCTATACTCTGGGCTTATCGCACTACCTGTAAGGTGACCATCGGAGCAATCCCGTTTCTGCTGGCTTATGGAGCCGAGGCAGTTGTGCCACTAGAGATTATGCATGCGTCACCTCGAGTTGAGGCATTTGAACCAGAGACTAATGAAGAGGGCATGAGACTTGCCCTAGACCTGATTGATGAAGTTAGGGACGAGGCAAATGCTAGAAATGTGGAAAATCAAAAGAAATCATCCTTTTATTACAACCACAGGGTTAAGGAAAGGTTCTTCCAGCAAGGTGACTTAGTTCTGAGGAAGATCGAGGCTTCTGGAGTTGGACAGAAGGGAAAACTAGCCCCTAACTAGGAAGGGCCGTATCGAGTCAAGAAGACGTTGGGACGAGGATCATACAAGTTGGAGACCCTGGACGGGGTTGAGGTGCCCCGTACTTGGTATGCCTTGAACCTCAAAGTTTATTATGTTTGAGCTATCCTTGTAAGGACTTAGCTCATTATCAATTTATTAGGAGAAGTAGAAATAAGGTTCGATGAAACCATTTCAGGGCTTAACGCCTCGAGTAGGATAATAATAAGTTATGTAAGGGTTGAACCCCATTCCGAGTTACTAATACAAGTTTGTTTTCCATTCCATGATTCTATGTTTTATTTATGTATCGAGCACCTGCTGAGTATAAGCCTAGAAAGGCCAAGTACCGAAAATAAATGAACATACGGATAAGGGAAACAAATGCATAAATAAAACGCCCCGAAGGGCCACAATTCGAGTTAAGGTTACTACACAACAAAAAATAAGAGTTTAAGTCCTGAAGGACGATGAAATAAAAGCTGATAAAGTAAAGCCACAAGCGGCTAATTAGGCCATGCAAGGCCACAAACCAACTCCAGCTACTCCTCTGCAGACTCCTCTTCGCCGCTCTCCTCTTCCCCGCTCTCCTCCTCCGAGTCTTCACCGGAGTTATTGTCAGGCTTGCCCACCACCATAGGCTGAACCACAGCAACTCTGACCCCTTCTTCTTCAGAGGATGAATCAGAAGAAGAACTGCCCTCATTTCGGATCAGCCTCTTGCCATGGATTGGTTGTCGAACCACTCTAACTTTCCTTGTGGGCGGGGGTTTCTTCCCACGGGAGCCAGAAGAAGATGAGTCTTGGCTAGCAACTTGGACAACTCCCTTGGAGTTGGATCCAGAGCGTCGATGACTGCCTCTGGAGCCGGATCCTGATGTCTGAGGAACAACTTTAGTTCCCGAACCAGAAGCTAGAGTAGCCGGGTTGACACCCCAGTTAGGGCAAGGAAAATCAGCCGGGTTGACAACAGAAGGATGACTATGGCTCACAGCGTTGATGTCCTTATCCCAACCAACAGACATGTTGAAGGGACACATCTCATCATCATGATCGTCGATGAACTTAAGAAAATCTTGAGTCTTATGATAGGCCTGGATCACCTTATCAGCATCAGACGCCTTCTTTCGGGCTAAAGAAGAAAGTTGTTTACGGGTGGATGCAGCGTTAGCTTCTGCACGAACAATTTGGGAGTGCAGATCGATCTTCAATCTCTTCCTTGAACCTTGCAGAGTCATTTTTCAAGCTAATATTCTCATCCCTAAAAGCCCGGCCTTGAGTTGAGACAGTTTGAAAGTAAGCATTGGCCTGCAATAAGGAAATGGGTGAGCCACAAGGAATACACAAAGTCGAAATCAATGACAGTGTGGAACTTAATAGAGAGAATTTCATACCTGATACAAGGCTTGAGCACCCATAAGCTGAGACTCATCCATTTTGTCACCTGCGTGCATAGTCACTTGATTGGGAGGAGTAATTGAAAGCTTGGACTAGTCTAGAGCTAGATGAGGACTCCCAAAGAATGAGTCTTGTTCACATATACCCCAAGGAGGTATGAAAGGAGTCCTGACATCCCCATCAGCGTTCCGGGATCGTTTTCCGCCTTGGGAGCAGCGCTCCAAGAAGTTAGGGATATGAGGCTTAGTAGGATTCAGTAGTTCCTCAGCCTTTTTCTTCATCCTTTTAGTCACAGTCGGCTGGTTTTGAGGACGACTATCAATCTCCTCGGCAGCTGAAATACCGAGGCAGTTGTGCCACTAGAGATTATGCATGCGTCACCTCGAGTTGAGGCATTTGAACCAGAGACTAATGAAGAGGGCATGAGACTCGCCCTAGACCTGATTGATGAAGTCAGGGACGAGGCAAACGCTAGAAATGTGGAGAATCAAAAGAAAGCATCCTTTTATTACAACCACAGGGTTAAGGAAAGGTTCTTCCAGCAAGGTGACTTAGTTCTGAGGAAGATCGAGGCTTCTGGAGTTGGCCAGAAGGGAAAACTAGCCCCTAACTAGGAAGGGCCGTATCGAGTCAAGAAGACGTTGGGACGAGGATCATACAAGTTGGAGACCTTGGACAGGGTTGAGGTGCCCCGTACTTGGCATGCCTTGAACCTCAAAGTTTATTATGTTTGAGCTATCCTTGTAAGGACTTAGCTCATTATCTATTTATTAGGAGAAGTAGAAATAAGGTTCGATGAAACCATTTCAGGGCTTAACGCCCCGAGTAGGATAATAATAAGTTATGTAAGGGTTGAACCCCATTCTGAGTTATTAATACAAGTTTGTTTTCCATTCCATGATTCTGTGTTTTATTTATGTACCGAGCACCTGCTGAGTGTAAGCCTAGAAAGGCCAAGTACCGAAAATAAATGAACATACGGATAAGGGAAACAAATGCATAAATAAAACGCCCCGAAGGGCCACAATTCGAGTTAAGGTTACAACACAACGAAATCAGAGTTTAAGTCCCGAAGGACGATGAAATAAAAGCTGATAAAGTAAAGCCACAAGCGGCTAATTAGGCCATGCAAGGCCACAAACCAACTCCAGCTACTCCTCTGCAGACTCCTCTTCACCGCTCTCCTCTTCCCCGCTCTCCTCCTCCGAGTCTTCACCGGAGTCATTGTCAGGCTCGCCCACCACCATAGGCTGAACCATAGCAACTCCGGCCCCTTCTTCTTCAGAGGATGAATCAGAAGAAGAAGTGCCCTCGTTTCGGATCAGCCTCTTGCCAGGGATTGGTTGTCGAACCACTCTAACTTTTCTTGCGGGCGGGGGTTTCTTCCCACGGGAGCCAGAAGAAGATAAGTCTTGGCTAGCAACTTGGACAACTCCCTTGGAGTTGGATCCAGAGCGTCGATGACTGCCTTTGGAGCCGGATCCTGATGTCTGAGGAACAACTTTAGTTCCCGAACCAGAAGCTAGAGTAGCCGGGTTGACACCCCAATTAGGGCAAGGAAAATCAGCCGGGTTGACAACAGAAGGATGACTATAGCTCACAACATTGATGGCCTTATCCCAACCAACAGACATGTTGAAGGGATGCATCTCATCATCATGATCATCGATGAACATAAGAAAATCTTGAGTCTTATGATAGGCCTGGATCACCTTATCAGCATCAGACGCCTTCTTTCGGGCTAAAGAAGAAAGTTGTTTACGGGTGGATGCAGCGTTAGCTTCTGCACGAACAATTTGGGAGTGCAGATCTTCAATCTCTTCCTTGAACCTTGCAGAGTCATTTTTCAAGCTAATATTATCATCCCTAAAAGCCCGGCCTTGAGTTGAGACAGTTTGAAAGTAAGCATTGGCCTGCAATAAGGAAATGGGTGAGCCACAAGGAATACACAAAGTCGAAATCAATGAAAGTATCAAACTTAATAGAGAGAATTTCATACTTGATACAAGGCTTGAGCGCCCATAAGCTGAGACTCTTCCATTTTGTCACCTGCGTGCATAGTCACTTGATCGGGAGGAGTAATTGAAAGCTTGGACTAGTCTAGAGCTAGACGAGGACTCCCAAAGAATGAGTCTTGTTCACATATACCCCAAGGAGGTATGAAAGGAGTCCTGACATCCCCATCAGCGTTCCGGGATCATTTTCCGCCTTGGGAGCAGCGCTCCAAGAAGTTAGGGATATGAGGCTTAGTAGGATTCAGTAGTTCCTCAGCCTTTTTCTTCATCCTTTTAGTCACAGTCGGCTGGTTTTGAGGACGACTATCAATCTCCTCGGCAGCTGAAATAGAAAGAGAAAAATATCGGGATAAGAACAAACATAGTTCATAATAAGCTCAAGTAAGAAAGTTACCCTCAATGGAAAGAAAGCTAAGGCCAGCCTCAATAAGATTCTTTTCATTCAGAAAAGTTTTATAGTGTGTACGGCCATCGTCAATAAGAAGCCTATCTCGATCCCACAATTCTGAGTCACTAAGATCACACACGAAATGTGAACTATCTTCCACGGATCCAAATCTCTTCACAAAGAAGTTGCCCCAGTCACCACCTTTCCACTCAAGAACTACAAACTCCCTTTCCTAGAAATGCTGTGAATCTGGAAAGGAGAAGGGATTCACTCTGTGTGGAAGTTTAGCTCGGTGCTTGAGGCTAACCCATCATTTCTTGTGGTCAGAAGAGTTACTGGCCCCAAAGATACTTCGAAACATTGTAGTAGTCGATAGAATCTTCAATTGACGACACCTTATTAAGAAAATAGAGATGTACCTCCAAGTGTTGGGATATAACTGACAAGGATGGATTTGATACTCCGCCAGCAATCTAATGATAAAATTATCAATCTAGAATCTAAACCCAGCATCAAGAGCACCCCAGGGAACGCAAATCCTTTCAGGATGCCAGTTGCAGGTCCTGTCTGATGGGTTTGGAAGACAAACCTTAATAGCACTTGGAAAGTGATATGTGTCCCTTATTTCTTGGACATCTTTTTCCTTCAACTTACTCGGACTGTTAAAAGAATCTAAGCTGGCACAGTTTGGGAATGCTTCCCTCATGATGTTTAGAAGATCTAACAAGGATTCAAATCTATGTTCAACATATGAAGGAGGTTTGATTTGTTCTTTACCTTTGGTGGTCCTCATTTTACTCCTCTTCGCCATAGCTTCCATCATGGAAACAGGGGAGCCAGTGGGCGATCACCTTCAGACATCTTGATCTTGAAGCTGGATCCTGAAGCTGAAACTTGATCTTGAAGCTTGAACTTGATCTTACAACTTGAAGGCTAGAAAACTTAAGAATTTGAAAGCTTTGAAATGAAGAAGTGAAATGAAGGTTGCTCCTCCTCTTTTATAGAAAATGCATGACCTGCTACATCAGGTTGAATCTCAGCTTGGTTCGCGTTTACAGGTCATCTATCGTTTATAGATGAAAAAAGGACAGAAATTATCCGCATTTTACAGAAATAATCGTTATAATTCATATATGCCAGAAGAAAAATAGCAGATATAATTGCTGGAGCTGCAAAACAAGTGACTTCTGAAAAGCTAAATACGCTTAAGGAGTTAATTAAGGAGATCAGCCATAATCACAAGATTAGCAGTGGTAATCATAAGTTAAGGAGTAACATCGTCAGAAGTCACGAATGACCAAACTGACGACTTAAGATCAAGATCATGGTTCTTGATCCTTAGAACCACGGATGATTTTAAATCCTAGATCCCTGACGACTTAAGATCAAGATCAAGGTTCTTGATCCTTAAAGATAACGAAGTCACGAATGACCAAGATAGTAACTTAAGATCGAGATCAAGATTCTTGATCCCCAAGACCACGGATGGCTTTCAGGTCCGGGTTTCCTAGCCAACCACGAGGTAGCCGACCACCGTGCCCGAGGGACGCCGACCACGAAACAGCCGACCACGGCACACGAGGAGCCGCAACCGACCACCTCCCGGCCGACCACGGCGCGCCACGGCCCTTCGGCCGACCACCTTCCAGCCGATCAGCCTCCAGCCGATTAGCTTCCGGCCGATCACCTTGAATCCGGACCCTCTGGCCGATCAGGTGCTAGTCGACCACGAGCTAGCCCTTGATCCGGCCGATCACGGGTTAGTTTGTGGTCCTAGATCTCGACTTTTTCAGCGAACCTCAGATAGTTTTCAGTCCTGGATCTCGACTTTTTCAGTGAATCTCGGGTGGTTTTCAGTACTAAAACGAGGTCAATATTAGCACCGATTAGTGCCGTTTAAGCACAATTTAGTGCCGATTTGCACCGTGTAGTGCTGTTTAAGCACCGATTAGTGCCTGTTAGCACAGTTTAGTGCCGATTGGCACCGTGTAGTGCTGTTTAAGCACCGATTAGTGCCTGTTAGCACAGTTTAGTGCCGATTGGCACCGTGTAGTGCTGTTTAAGCACCGATTAGTGCCTGTTAGCACAGTTTAGTGTCTATTAGCACCGTTTAGTGTTGTTTAAGCATTGTTTAGTGCCTGTTAGCACAAATTAGTGCCGATTAGCACCGTTTAGCACCAATTAGTGCCGTTAGTGCCGTTTTGTGCCATTTAACATTGTTTAACACTGTTTAAACGTTGTTTAAGGCTGTTTAGCGTTGTCTAGTGCAATTTAACACCGCTTAGTGTCGTTCAACATCGTCATAAATGCGTCGGTCGCTCCACGCTTTACATCAAGATGATATTGTTGAAAATACTCACATAAGAGTAATAAACCCTGACCCAAGTCTCGAATAAGGCCGTTATAACTTCAAGGAAAACCTGATCAGTTTTCCTAGAAGTTGGGGGCAAATGATATGGGCTAAAAGTAAGCCCTAAAGACACATTTAATGTGGCATTAATTAGACCTAGAATGGTCCAAATGTGGGGCCCACCAGATGGGCCCAAACCCCAATTATAATATTAATTTCGTAATTAATATTAGGGGTAATAAATACCTCAGCAAATAAAAGTCAAACAAGGATATAACTCTTGCCTGGCTTAGCCTCCAAGATACATATCTCTACATGGAAACTGATTCCTAAAAGGAAGGGATCTAGAACCTTCCTTGAGGCGGTGGCTTTCTCACCAAGTCTCCTACTCCTACTATAATTCTTAGGCTTCTCAGCCTATATAAGGGCCTGACCCCTCATTCTCAGAACTACGTCTTGGCTTGATTCTCAATACGAGATACGTAGGCACTCTGTGAGGACCGATTAGTCCCGAACACGGAAACAACCATTAAAGCTCGAAGCTAACCAACCCTAGCATTAAATACAATTCGTAACCTAGTTTTTATTCCACAACAATGACAATCATTGTGATAGAGTTGACTATAAACATGTGCATGAGTATACTGAACATTCTTATCTTCACTTAAAAAAGGCTTAAAATTATAACATGTTTGTTTTTTAATTTATTATAATATAATTTTAGATAAAGTACACTCATATTTTATTTATCATACTACATGTATATACTTACAAACAATTCTTTTACATAATAACTTAAAAATAAACGTTATTTTTGGGTGGTGTCCATTCTCTTTTTTTCGTATGGATTGATTTTAAATTTAGAGTAAATTGATATTAAATATGAAAATCTTTTTTCAAATTTGTACCAAACCTTTTAACGGGGAATTTAAAGTTTGCTTTAGGAATTTTTTCTAAAGTTAGCTATTTGCTCAAGTAACACAACTCTTGTACATCTTTAACATAAAAATTCACTTAGAACACATTTATAAGTGATAAAGATAGTGTTAAACACAAGAGAAATCAGAATTTAGTGTTAATTTTTTTAAATACTAGATAATGTAGTTTCATATTGTTAACTTTAGGAAATTGGTAACTTCATATCCATTTTACCCACTTCTAAATTGTATTAATGTTCTACCTAGATTGTTTGTTACTGAGATTCTCTCTTAATTTGTTTCATTACTTATATGAGCTTGCTTCTTTCTTTTTTGAATTTCTTCCAGTAGATTGACTACAAATATCTTTTGTGGCTTGTCATTTTTCTATATATCATGTGTAGTTTGTTTTCAAATATATATATATATATGAGTTGCACTCTATAACAAACACCTTATATAACAAATAATAAAGAACACCTCATATTTAATCTAATTTAAGAGTTCCGTCATGACACCCAATACAAAAAGTTGTTATTTTTTTACCCTCTATCCATCCAGCAAAAAATAAAATAAAATACTGTTCATGATGACGGGGCCATTGGATCTATTAGATCTAAGGTGTTTATTGTTTGTTATATAAGGGTGTTCTGTATGGAGCAATGACCTATATATATATAGGCTAGTGATCAAATAAAAACCAATCTAAAAATAAAAACTAGAAACCACTATCTACACACCCTATTTTACTACCTCCACACCATATTTTACTATCTCCACCCCTATATGACATCACTCACCCCCAATATGACATCCCCACCCCACCCCCACCCCCACCCCCACCCCACGACACCACCACCTCCACCGATGCACCACCACCTCCACCGACGTAACACCACCTCCACCACCTCCACCGACGCACCACCTCCATCTCCTTTTCCGACCACTGGCCCCGCAGGGGCTCCGATTCCACCACTAATTTCTGATTCCGATTCCAGATCTGCTTCTTCCCGATCATTAATTCTGCTACTACAAATATAATTTAGTGATTTGTAACTTCAGATCTCGATCCTCTCTTCATCTATTGATTCAAAACATAACTGCTCGACATGAAGGTCGATCGAAAAATGGCAACTCGTCATAGTTGGTTTGAATCTTTGAAATCGTTCCGGTGATGACTTTCCAGATTTAAGTTTGTGTATGTGTGTGTATGTAACGATGTATGTATGTATGTATCTACATAATCATGGTGGTGGTGGTCGATAACAACGATGGAAGGTGGTGGCGGCGTTGACTGGTGGTGTGATGGTGATGGTAGGTGAAGGTGGGGTGGGGTGGGGTGGGGTGGGGGTGGTGGGTGGGTGGGTGGGTGGGTTTGGTGGTGGTGGTGTTAAAATTAGTGATTTTGGGAATGTTTTTTAGTGATTTTCAGGTGGGGTGGGGTGGTGGTGTTAAAATTAGTGATTTTGGGAATGTTTTTTTAGTGATTTCAGGTGGGGGTGGGTGGGGTGGCTGTGTGGGGTGGGGTGGAGTGGCGTATTTTAATATTTTCTGTCAAAAATAAAATTAGTGATATAGGTAGTGTAATTTAGTGATTTTTGTTAAGCTGAAATTTGGTTTCTAGTTTCTATTTTAAGATTGGTTTCTAGTGGAGTAGGACCCTATATTTATATATGTATATGTATATATATATATATATGTATATGTATATATATATATATATATATATATATATATATATATATATATATATATATAGGCTAACGTTCAAATAGAAACTAACCTTAGAATAGAAACTAGAAACCTACACTAAATAAATTATATTTCATTTATTTTAATGGCCCCGCTAGGGGCACCTTCACAAAAAACTTATAAAATTCTTGGCTCTATTCAACAAAAATATATATAATAAAAAGTTACTGTTCACGTGCCATGTCATCACGTGAACAGTAACTTTTTTTTTTAATTTTTTTGTTGAATAGAGCCAATAATTTTAAACGTTTTTTGTATTGGGGTACCCCTAATTTGGTTATTAAATTAGCTTGAAATATTTAATTTAGGTTTAATTTCTAGTTTCTATTCTAAGTTAGTTTCTATTAAAACAAGACCCTATATATATATATATATATATATATATATATATATATATATAGGGTGTGGCTCAAAAGAGAACTCTTTTTTGAAGAAAACTAAGGTACTAATCCTAACCATTGGATGTATTATAATCAATGGCCCCGCCAGGGGCACCCACACACTAATCAAATACACCCTCACACACACAATCTCACCTAATCCCCTCCATTTTTAATTTGATTTTTCCCGTCAATCGGTGATATATTTTTAAAATCTAATTTCACCACATTTTTCTCCATCTCTCAACGATCAGTTTGCATACCATATGTGCTATAGTTTAATTTAGTTTTCTAAGTTCTCCTTTTAAAGAGGTTTTCTCTAGATCCCTACTCATATAGTATATATATATATATATATATATATATATATATATATATATATATATATATAGGGTAAGGCTATATGGAGAACTTTCTTAGCAAGAGAACCAAAGAACTCAATCTTGACCATTCAATAGTAAAATCTATACAAAATCAAATACAGATGTGTATAATGGCAGTGATGTAAATATAACAAACTAGCAAGGTTAATTTCTCTGCATAATTCTTTGAAATATACGGTATACATTGATTTAGTTAAGGAATCTATACATCAAACAATATTTGATTGAATAGATTGATCATTTTATAATTGGAAACAAATCCTTGATTGAACATAGTTGTCTATAACGCTGGATGATATACAGTAATTGAGTTTGACGACATTATCAATCTTGTAAAAGTAGAAGAACAAAGAAAATAAGAGAAGTGTCAAGAAAAGCCAAGATAAACACACACAGAACATTGATTTCTTACGGTATATCGTTTTACATTTATGATTTCTATACTTTGTTTATTTTTAAAGAATACTAAACGGAATCTTTGTTTATGTTGTGTTGTACAGTTTCAGTATGGAATCGTCATTAAAAATAGACTTGTCACAAAAAGATGGAAGAAAACAATCCATCGTTATTACCAGACCAGAACTATTATCAGAAGTTTTCTGGTAACTACTATGGAACTTGATTACCAATGGTCGCCAACGTGTTCTGTTAAGATTCCATGATCTCAGATGGATCTCAGTATTGTGGATTTCCATATTCATTGTGTTCGGTTGTTATGAATTTCATGAAAGTTATAAAGTAATGGATCTCAAATTATAGAGGAGAAAACATTCATGTATGAATTGAATTTGGTAAAAGATTTTCTTGTTGATAATTTTTTCTGAATTTAACTCTGGCTCCTTTGAATTTACATGCTCGAAAAAAATATTAAAAGTTCCATTATGTGTTTTTTTTACTTTGTGTTCTATCAAGATTTTGTTGTGTATTTCAGATTCTGGTACGTGTTTGGTCATGTGTTTGAGATTCTCTAATGTATTCTATAGTGTGTATGGATTAATGTATATTTTTTTTGGACAAAAAATAATTAGTTATTGTTGATAGATTTATGAAAATGATTCATAATATTTGTTTCATTTTTTTTTTCTAAATTCTGTATTTTCCTGGTATGTGTTCTAACAAGATTTTCTTATGTGTTTCATAATGTGTGGGTTTCTGATATGTGTTCTCTTTATTTATACGTTATCATGTATTTCATTGCAGAGAAGTTTTAATTGGATATCTATGTCGAAAGAGATTAGACAAAATTTTCATTCAAGAGTTTGATCGTGGATGAATCATCACCTTCCGATCAACGTGATTATGTGGTAATCTCGCTTTCAGAAAATCAACGTAAGTGAGTGAATGTAAGATTTTCTGACATGGGTTCTATTAGCCTTTATCAAGGCTTTTATAATAATTTGGAAACAAGAATATTTTCTGATAAGCCTTTATTAGCCTTTAATCGAGGGTGGGGTGAAGTGTAGCTGCAGTGCTCATGTTGATTAGGCTAGTGTCACTTTTCTGTGGCTTCATAGACTTTTGTCCATGTGTGCTGTAGAGTTGTCATGCTCAGATGTTGTTGATTGGGATTTGGAGAAGGCATACTAGCTAGCGTTGTGGCATATAATGTGTAAAGAATTTTGGAGTACAGTACTGATTTGTTGTTCCTTAACACCAAATCAGTTTAATCTTTGTTTTTTCTTTGGAGCATGTTCCAGGAGATTTTATTTTGAAAAATAGTCTTCTTCTTAGTGCATATTTTTTGTGATTTATAAATTTTAACCTGGTGTGTTGTCCTTGCTCGTATCCCCTAGGGATTCCTGGGATTATTCAAATTTTTTTATTTTGAATTTATTGAATGCAATTCAGATTTTAAAAGAAGTCCAAACAATATTTACTATTTCTTGGAATTTTAAGATTTTTTAAATCTAATCGAAGTGTTCTTTACAACATAAGATTTTTAATTTGCTTTGCTTTGAGAACACCTTAAAGAATCTCGTTTTCGAAAATTAAACATATTAAAAATTACATTTTATGAAAGAACATATTAAAAAATTTAATTATTTTGTAAAATACACAATTAAATATCCGAAAGAATCTAGGCCACTCATTCATCCAATTGTTTTTTGATTTTGTCAATAAAATAAGTCTAAAAATATTTCCTATTTATTGGATTTTTAAGATTCTTTAACAATGTGTGTTCCCGAATTTAATAAAGAAAAGAAAATAATGGAAAATGATTTATTTTTTCTTCTCTCCGAATCTTTGGGCTGAAAATATTGGCGACAAATATAAAAAGTACTTCCTAATTTTTATCATTCTTTAAAGAATACTTTAAAGAATCCTAATATAATTTGTATACCAATATAATTTGTTTACCAATTTAAATATTTCACTAAAATTTGTAAAATATTTTAAATTATCTAATATTTGTTAGTACAATTTGTACAACATTTTAAAAATATTCAACATTTTAAAATATGTCAACATTTTCAAAAAAATTAAATTCATATCATAAAAGGAAAAAATTGTGAAAATGTGAATATTGTGTTAAATTTCATTAAGTATCTTGTAGAGATTCCATTACGTGTTTCACAAGGATTCTCTTAAATTTTTCGTTAAAAAATATATTAATTATTTAAAAATAGTTCTTGCACAAACAAACTCTATTATGATTAGAAAAGATTCTCTTAATTGTATTATTAAAACTATTAAAATATTAACGATCACTTAATAATATTGCGTTATATTTTTTCAGTATAATTCTAATATTTAATTATTTCTAAGATTCTTTTATTTTTTTGACCTTTTAGTGTATTTTTCAAATTAATTTTTATCTTTTTAGTCTTTGATTCTGCTAAGTGATTTTTATATTTGGCTTTAGGTTCTATAAAGTGTTCTGAGTATTTTATGGAGTACCATATCGCATATTAATGAAAACACTTAACAAAATATTTAATAAATTAATGAAAATACTTGATTAAATCTTTAATGAATTAATAAAAACACTTAAAATAATCTTTGATAAATTAATATAACACATAATAGAATAAATATAACACATATTAAAAAGTTTCAGTTATAATAATTTTGAATTGATCATTGAAAAATTATTATGAAATATCAAAAAAAAACTAAGGTATAGTAGAAAAACGCAAAAAACTAAAAAAACACCTAAGAGAATCTTGGTGTATTACATAATATTTCTATATATTAATTTTTTTTTAGAAAAATTATACATTTCTTTTAAATTTAAGTTACATGTAGAAATATTATAAAAGGAACCAAGATTTTCTTACGTGTTTCAAATGATTATATCAGTTTATTTACTTTTATTATATTTTTTAGATTCCTTTGATAATTGTTTTAAAAGACATGCTATAAAAATTTAATTTTAATTTGAAAAAAAATTATTTAAATTTTCTTAAATATTGGATAATTTATTTATAGTGTTCTAAATGTAAATATCTAATAAATTTTAATTTATTGTACATAACTATACCAGAAACTTATTTTATACCAATAATTTTTTTTTGTTAAATCTTACTATAAATATCTAATAAAATTATATTACAATTTTTAAATAATTAACAAAATAGTAAGAAAATCTTGGTTTATTACATAATATTTTTATACAATTCATTTTATTTAAAAAAAATAAACATTTCTTTTAAAATTAAGTTACATATAAAAATATCATCTAATATACAAAGTTTCTATTGCGTGTTTCAATGTATCATTTAAAATTTATTCTCCATTATCTCAAGTTATAAAATTCGAAAAAATATTCTTAAATGTTCCATGAATTATTTATAATGTTGTACTTGTACATAACTATATTCAAAACTTATTTAAGATCAGTAAACTATTTAAACGAATCTTAATATAAAGAGAAAAAGGACCCTGAGATTGATCTCAGGGAACTTTTCCTGAGATAGTTAAAAATATACTATAAATTTAACTGGGCCCGCAGGGCTAATTAAAAAATTGTGATTTTACAGAAATGTCCATCCTATATTTACATACAATATTCTATGTATCTCAGGTAACTTCCCTGAGATCAGGTTCCCCAATCTCTAATATAAATATTTGATAAAGTAATATTATGATTTCAAGTAATTAAAAAAACACTTAAGAGAATATCGGTATTACATAATAGTTCTATATATTTAAAAAAAATAACTATGCATGTTTTTTTAAAATTAAGTTACATATGAAAATATCTTAATCAATAAAATCTAAATAAATCTAAAAAAACACCTAAGAGAATCTTGGTATATTACACAATATTTGTATATATTTAAGTTACATGTAGAAATATTATCAAATGTACCAAAATTCCCTTATGTATTTCAAATCAATATATCAATTTATTTACTACCTTTTTGAGATTCCTTTGAGAATTATTTTAAAAGACGTGCAGGGTCCTCTAGTTTGTGGTTTCAGGAGGTTTTTGTGGCTTCGTTAAACTCTGTATTGGCTATTTCTAATGCATTGTCCTATGCTTTCCAAAAAAAAAAAGAAAAATTGAATTTCTTACGCGTTACAAATCAATATATCAGTTTATTGAATTTTATTATTTTTTTGAGATTCCTTCGAGATTTATTTTAAAAAACATGCTATAAAAATTTAATTTTAATTTGAAAAATATAATTTTTTTTAAAATAATGGATAATTTATTTAAACATAACTATACCAAAACTTATGTTATACCAATAAAATATTTAGTAAAATCTAAATGTAAATATCTAATAAAATAATATTACAATTTTTAAATATTTAACAAAACACCTAAGAAAATCTTGGTGTATTACACAATATTTTCATATATTTCATTTTTTTAAAAACTAAATATTTCTTTTAAAATTAAGTTACATATAAAAATATCATCTAATATATCAAGTTTCTATTGCGTGTTTCAATGTATCATTTAATTTTTTTTTCTCCATTATCTCAAGTTCTAAAATTCGAAAAAAATATTCTTAAATATTCCATGAATTATTTATAACGTTATACTTGTACATAACTATATTCAAAACTTATTGTATATCAATAAACTATTTAAACGAATCTTAATATAAATATTTGATAAAGTAATATTATTAGTACAAGTTTAAAAAACACCTAAGAGAATCTCGGTATTACATAATAGTTCTATATATTTAAAAGAAATAATAATTATGCAATATTTTTTAAATTAAGTTACATATAAAATCTTGTTGTATTGCACCTAATAGAATCTTGTTGTATTACATAAATATCTTTAATTTTTTGAATAATAACTATTTATTTTGATATAAATATAGTATTATGATTTCAAAATAATTAATAAAAACACCTAATAAAATCTTGATGTATTACTGTTGTGGAATAAAAACTAGGTTACGATTTGTAATTAATGCTAGGGTGGTTGAGCTTCGAGCTTTAATGGCTGTTTCCGTGTTACGAGACTGATCGGTCCTCACAGAGTGCCTACGTATCTCGTTATTGAGAATCAAGCCAAGACGTAGTTCTGAGAATGAGGGGTCAGACCCTTTATATAGGCTGAGAAGCCTTAGAATCGTAGTAGGGTTAGGTGACTTGGTGGGCAAGTCACCGCCTAGAAGAAGGTTCCAGATCCTAGTATGTAGGAACCAGTTTCCATGTTGAAATATGTATCTTGGAGGCTAAGTCAGGTAAGAGTAATATCCTTGTTTGACTCTTATTTGCTGAGCTGTTTATTACCCTTAATATTAATTACGAAATTAATATTATATGTTGCCCAGTAAATAACAATTGTAGAAGGGGGTTGAATACAATTGTATAAGATTTTCGACTAAAAACAAATAACACAAGTATGAATCAATAACAGCTTTATTAACTCTGATATAAAACTGTTACAAAACTCTCTTAAGAAATTCTTATGTTCTTAAGAGCTGCTAGGTTACAATATAACTCGTGTAAGCGATTACAAAATGTAAAACCTAAACTGTGTTTATATAATGTACACAGTTGCACTATCAATTACAAGATATTCTAAATCAATTACATATATCTCTGAATGCATATCTTGTATGATAGCTGCCTTCCTACAAATTAGGAACCGACATATCAATCTTCCTTGATCTCTGGTCTGATGAGAATCTTCATCAAATACTGACCAGCTTCTAATCCTGATAGTCCAATACTGACGGTGCATTCCTGATGACGTCAGCATCAGTATCTGATCAGTAATGCCCAGATCCTGATCATCTCTTGAATCAATATCTAACAATCTCCCCCAATTTGTTCTTTATAAAACAAAGCACAAATTCCTTGATTCAAGATGTCAAAAACTCAAAACAAAATACCTTCTAAAAATCATCAGGAACAGTTTCAGAAATTCTTTGATAGAACAGATTCAGTCTCAAGAATTCAGATAACAATTCTTCTTCCTTGCTTTCAAGAATTTGAATCAGTTTCTTCTTCAGATTTTTGAGCTCTTCATCTTCCTCATTAATCTGATAAATAGCTGCCCTGATGTTCTTAATTGAGTTTCTCGGAAGATCTAAGTCACCTAGCAACACATACGCAATTTCCTTTCCATCCGGATTTAGAGACAGTTGTTCCATGCCTAGATACACTTCTTTAACAGCTGTACCTTTCTTCATTTCAACCTCTCTATCTCTTAAATTTAAGTACATAGGAATATAATTGCCATCATACCTTGTTCCTCCATCCATGAATCTCTGTCTAATCTTCCAGTAAATCATGACACACCAATTTTGATAAACTTCTCTTTCACGAACATTTATTCTTTTACTTCTGAGAAGATACAGAACATATTTCAGTTCTTTTGCAGATTTACACAACAATTCATGAATAGGAATCTTCTTCACACTTCCATCTTTCATGAAGTACACCAGCTTCTCTATTTTCTTTGCATCAGCATGACAGTCAGCAATAATAGCAACAGCTTCAAGTTTCCAAAGATGATCTACAGTTAACTCATCCCCAATCTTGTCAACTAGAGCATATTGATCAGTTTGTGCAATGAAAATAACCAGTGCATGACTATATCCAATTCCTCCTCTTGTGCCAGGTTCCCATCCTTTCAAGCCAGATTGCATACTCACCCATTTTGGTGGATTTTCAGCAATAAAAGTAGTAGACTCTGTTTTAACAATCAGAAATTCATTGATCAAAGAAGATTCTTTTATCAATCCAGCTGATATGAATACAACTGGTTTCCTATAATCAACCTTATCCACCTCCTTCTTCTTACTCTTCTTCTTCTTCTCATTAGTTGGATAATCCTGCTGATGTTCAGGAACAGATCTATCTCTATCATACCATAACTTCCTGTCAGATCTATGAACATTTCTTAAGTAATCTCTGGTTGTTATCTTTTCTGCTTTTGTGGCTTTAGCACTAATTTCACTTTCTCTTTCAAATCTTCTGAAGTTTTCTTGTTCATACTCCAATGTATCTTCAAAAACTTCCACATTGTGAAATTCAACCACAACCTTAATAATCATGATCTTAAGTTCTTTTAAAATTTCAGAATCAGAAACAACGACTGACTTCTCATTAAATGCAGTAGATTGAGCAGCTGCCTTACTCTTCCTTTTCAAAGGCAATATCTCTTCTACAAATTCTTCAGGAGCATTGAATCTGTTGTCTGGAGTTGATGCAAGAGATAGTGGAGTTTTCTTCTTTTCACTTTCAGAAACATCTTTCAGTTTGATTCCACTAGATCTTGTTTGCCTTGAACTAGTTTGAGCAGATGATCTTCCCTTATTTCTGTATCTTCCTCCTCCGCCTCTTCCTCTTCTTGCAGCAAGAGTTTTATTCTGTTTTGCAAGCTCTTCAAGGATCCTGTTCTGTTCTTCTAAGAATTCATCAGTAGTCATGTTTGGATTTTCTTCAGTAGATAAGACAAGTGCTTTCTCAGCATGATACTGTTGAACTCTTTTGTCTTTATGAAATAATTTAAGAACACGACCATCCCCAGTGTCAAGTTCATGAAACAGATTAGCAGCATCTTCATCCTGTTCCACATAAACATCATCCTCAGGAATGATTGACAGAGTTTGACTAGGTGTCACTGTCTTCTTTCCAGATTCAGAAACATGAGTTGACTGCTTAGTTTGAGTATTCGTTCTCTTTATCAGTAAAGCAGCATCAGAGGTTTCAATTTTTTGATGTGACTCAGCACCACCATCATTTCCAGAATTATCATCCTTTTGTACAACAGGATCAGGTGAACATTTTGTTTTGACTATCTTCTCCCCCTTTTTGACATCAGTATCATCCTGAATGAAGAACGACAATATAAGCTTGAGGGTTTCATCGATAGTATCAACTTTAGATTCCAAGACAGTCATTCTAGAATCCAATCTCCTGTCAAGAGCTTTAATATCATCTGCAAGAAGGCGTGCTTGAGAAGCAGTAGCAGATATGGAAACAGATGTTTGAATACCCGCTTGAAATTTTTCTGTTGCAGCCTTCATTGAATCAATCTCACTCCTCAATCCCTTTGCGAGAAGAGCATTGGTTTTGAGAAGAGCCTTAAGTTCAGGTGTCGGCATCCGCGTAGCAATATAACCAGAATGAAACAGAGCATTTTGAAAATTCATCTCAGCAGTGGGTTCATTCCATTCTGTATCCCATTCATGTCCCCTTGCAGCTCGAGTATCAGAAGGAAGAAGTGAACTATACTCCCCTCTGAATTCTTCTTGAGTCATTGACTGCATGTATCTACTTGAAGACCCATAATTAGATCGGAGACTTGCTTTTATAGCCGCCTGCATTTGCCTTGTTTCAAGATCAGCATGATCATCATCATCATCATCATCTGAGCCACCACCAGCCTCAGGAAGATTATGTTCAACATCATCATCAGGAAGCATAATACCTTTCAGTTTCAAAACACCAGTAGATACAGCTGGTGAATCCTGATGACCTGCAGACAAATTAGTAACATGTCCTAAATCTCTCTTTTCTTTTAAAGTGATCTCATCACTTCTCACAATGTTACCTAAGTTGCTTTCAATAGCAACTTCTACCTCACTAGAAGTTAATAACTTCTCACTCTTTTCTACCTCTCCTTTTGCCAGTTCAGGAGACTGCCTCTCATCACTCTTCTTTTTCTCTAAATGTTTACTCTCAATCTCACAAGAAAGGTTCTGGCTCATTAATTGTGAAGAAATAAGAGGTGGCTGAGAAGAGTTGTCTGAAGTCATACAAATAGAGGTATCCCTGTTATCAGGTCTATCTGTAATCATACTATCAGTAGTAAATGAAGTAGATAAAGAGATGTTACCTGATGAAGTAGTTAACGAATCCATTGGCCGTGCTGAAATTGGCTCAATAAGCAATGGAATAAGTGAATCAGTAGTACTTTCATCAGGATTGACCACTGCAACTATAGCATGACTTGCATCAGTATTTGCTACTGATGGTTCTTGTGTAGTCTGAGGTTTTGAAGCTTCTTCAACACTTTGAGTCAAAGATTCTTGTGTACTTCCCTCAAATGCAGTGTCAGCAATCACTCTGTCACATTCAGCAATGTGCAAATCATGAGCAGCTTTTTCTGCCAGACTTCTAGCAAGTTCAATTTCAATTTCAGAAGCTCCTTGAGCATTGTCAGGAAACTCCCCTGCTGATGTGAGTGTGCCAGCATCTTCAGTTTGAGAAGATGGTTCTTGTGGGGCAGGAATATTCTTGTCTTCACCTTCCCTTTGAGAAGATGGTTCTTGTGGGACTATTCCTTCAAAAATGTCTGCACCTACACTTTGAGTAGGTGGTTCTTGTGTGACTGGATCTGCAATAGCTTCTGAACTCCTTTGATGTTCAGGTTCTTGTGGGCTGGATCCTCTCAGAGATGACACAGTAGTCCTCTGTTTCTTTTGTCTGTGAAAAACATTTGCTTCAGCAGTTTTTACTTCAAGAGGTGAAGGTTTAACACCCAGCTGAGCAGCAATAGCATTTACTTCATCAACGGACATCTCAATAATTCTTCTCTTTGGAGATGCAGATGCTGGAGAATCAGAAATCTCAACAGTCTTCACAGGTGAATTATTTGGAGTAGAGATGTCAGGATTAGCAGTAGCGTCAGGAACTGATGATCCATCCTGATTAACAACATCAGGATTGCCTTCCATATCATTAGTAAGATTCAGAAATTCTGTATGATCAACAAATTTGCCTTTTCTGATTAATCTTCTTCTTTTCTTTGGCTTTTCAGAGATAGCCACTTCCCTTGTATCAGCAACATCAATCTCCTTTTTTTTTTCAACAAGACTGATATAGGCATTGTATCATCATCAGAATCAGAAATAGCTCCTTGAACAACTTTCCTTTTCACTCCTGTTCCTTTATCCAAACCAGATCTGTCAACAACTCTTTGTCCACCCCCTTGTGACTTCATTTGAGAGTGAGTTGGAGTGGAGAAATCCTTTGACCCTGATTGCCTCTTAGACACATCAGATCTAGCTGATTTCTTTGATTTTACAACTGATGCCTTTTGTGAGACACCAGAGGTGGTTAACTGTTTAGGTAAGTGTTTGGATTGTGTGCTTGTGTCAGGAATAGGATGTGTAAGGTCCTGTTCCATAGCACCAGTTGCTGGGCCATATTGAATAGGCATTTTCTTTCTTAAAAGAGACCATACTTCATCAGGAATGTATGGAGATCCCACAAACTTATTTGCCTTATCAGAATTGATTAGACTCTTTATATTGTTATCTGAGATTTTACATATCGGCAAAATTGTATCATTCTCAAAAACAGCATGAGGACATAAGTGAGAAAATATTAATTGAAAAAATCTAAGAAAGCAAACATAACCACATTTATCTGCCTTTCTTTCACTTAATGCCTTCAGTATAAAGGAACCATAATCAAATGAGAGATCATGAATTAGAGAGTACCCAATTTTGGCTGAACCTGTGGGTAAGGCATCAAAGTTTGATACTTTATTCAAGAAACATCTGCTGATTGTGTCAAAGAAGAAATTCCATTCCTTCTTGAGCTTTGTCCTGTAGAGCTCTCCAAACTTCTTTGGTGTTCCATTGTAACCCAAGCTTACAACATACTCAAGAAGTTTTGCATCAGTAACTTTGAACACAGGGTTACCAATTGTTGATGGTAAATGTAGGGCTGCATTGACAATCTCAGGTGTCACATAGTATGTAACATTGTCATATTCAAAGCTCATCTGAGGATTTTCTGATGGATGACTTTTCCCAAAAACACTTGTGTTCCACACCTGCATAACAGACTTAAAAGATATCTTGGCAGGTTGTGTTAGTGCATAATTGATTGGGCTTGAGGCCAAAAAGTCCTGAATAACGTGGAAATCACTCGGCAAGTCCTGATGATCTAGAACTGCAGTGAAGTTATTAGTATTAAACGTAACTCCATTGATTACCACCTTGCTGTTCATGAATAAGTTCTCCATTGCAATTTCAAACACAAAAGATGTGTTAATTTTGAAATTAGGGTTTGATAGTGTAAAGACAGGAGAGACGATGCTTTACTGATAGTTTGAGAAAACTAAATCAATTAGTAAACTTAATTGATTTTGGACAATACTTGTAACTTCTCAAAAACAGGTGTCAGTAAATCATTCGTTTAGGCTAAAGTAATGGACCAAATTACGTGAGAGAGTGGTGAGGATTACACGCGTCGTGACTTACATATTTAACTGTGTGTAAGCATCGAGTGTGCACACGCGCTACATATTATTCGGAAAATAAAATTGTGACCAAAATAAAACATGGTAATTTTGTTTTAAATAAAGAAATTTAAAACATCACAATTGAATAATACCTGGTACTTGCACCAGTAATATGAATCGTTTCATATTCTCGTTCCACCCTCCTCTATTTAATCTTAGAGACTTGTCCACTTATTTCTTTAACGCTTCATTCTCTCCTGTTAAGAAAAACCTTTCTCATCAAAAGTTTTAGCAATGTCGAACCTTACCATCATTGAGAAAAACCTCCATCTCTTAGATAAAAGAGATATATTTAGTTATACTCGTGAAGAGTTTGATGCTTTCGACTGGGAAAGACAACTGGAGACTCTCTGGTTGCAGATGGATGCAGGTCTCGAAGAAATCGAGAAGGAAAAACCTGTAAAAGTGATCGACATTGATGCTGCCCTCCAAACAGCATTCGCATGGCTTTCATCTAAGGCATCCTCATCCAACTCCATCAACCATTATTAATAAATATGTCAGCAAAAATAACCTTATCCCTTTCAACTTCCACCCAAACAAAGTGGCAAAGATGGGATCTGGGATGGCTATTAACAATGGAGTGGATTGGTCTCTTATTTCCTGTTGAATAGATTAGTAGATAGAGAACACAAAAGATGTAATCTTTGAATGTAAACTCTTTCTTATTATCAATGAAAAAATCTTGTTTTTATGTTCTATTCAGTGTTTTTCCTGATTTAACATGTTATCTGAAAATAAATATGAGGACTAATTAAAGTGATCACATTATCAGGAATTCAATAACATTAAACAAAGCTTCAATCAGGAAATTGAGATAAAATGAAGACAATTAGATTCTGACAAAATACTTATTATCGAATCGTTGCATCAGGATTCGACGTTGACCACTGTCAGGATTGACTTTCCATCAGTATTTGCAAGTTGTCAGTATCTGATGACCTCTTTTTCTCAGGAACTGCCATAGTTTACCATTCCAAGTTCATTCACCAACTTTGTAAAAGTAGCCTCAGGTAGTGGCTTGGTGAATATATCAGCTAACTGTTGATCAGTAGGAACAAAATGAAGTTCAATTGTTCCTTCCAGTACTTGTTCTCTTATGAAGTGATACCTGATGCTGATGTGCTTTGTAAGAGAGTGTTGAACTGGATTTCCTGTCATAGCAATAGCACTTTGGTTATCACAATAAATAGGTATTTTTTAAAATGACAAACCATAGTCCATTAGCTGATTTCTCATCCACATGATCTGAGCACAACAGCTTCCAGCAGCAATGTACTCAGCTTCTGCAGTTGATGTGGAGATAGACTTTTGCTTTTTACTGAACCAAGAAACTAGTCTTCCTCCAAGAAACTGACAACTGCCTGAAGTACTTTTCCTGTCTATTTTGCATCCAGCAAAATCAGCATCTGAATAGCCACACAAACCAAAGGCCAAGAGAAGATGTGCCCTTTAGATATCTGAAAATCCTTTTTACTGCAATGAGATGCGGTTCTCTAGGATTTGCTTGAAATCTTGCACATAGACAGGTTGCATACATGATATCAGGTCTGCTAGCAGTTAGATATAAGAGTGAGCCAATCATCCCTCTATAGTTGGTTACATCTACTTCAGTTCCTTGATCAGGATCAAGCTTTGTAGCTGTAGCTATAGGAGTGGAAGCTGTAGAGCTGTCTTGCATGTTAAACCTTTTTAGTAAATTCTTTGTGTATTTTGACTGATTGATAAAAATCCCTTCATCAGTCTGTTTAACTTGAAGACCTAAGAAATAGCTCATTTCACCCATCATGCTCATTTGATATCTCGACTGCATTAGCTTTGAAAACTTCTCACACAGCTTAGTATTAGTTGACCCAAAAATGATATCATCAACATATATTTGAACTAACAGCAAATCCTTACCATGATTCAAGTAAAATAAGGTTTTATCAATTGTACCTCTGTTGAATCCACTTTCCAGTAAGAATTGAGCTAAGGTTTCATACCAGGCTCTTGGAGCTTGCTTTAGTCCATAAAGTGCTTTATCCAGTCTATAGACATGATCTGGATGTTTGGGATCAATAAATCCAGGAGGTTGTTCAACATATACCTCCTCTTCCAGTTCTCCATTGAGAAAAGCACTTTTTACGTCCATCTGGAATACTTTGAATTTCTTGTGGGCTGCATATGCCAGAAAAATTCTAATGGCCTCCAGTCTTGCAACAGGAGCAAAAGTCTCATCATAATCTATTCCTTCCTGTTGAGAATACCCCTTTGCTACTAGTCTTGCTTTATTTCTCACAATTGTGCCATCTGAATCAGTCTTATTTCTGAATACCCACTTTGTACCTACAATAGACCTTCCTTTGGGTCTTGGTACAAGTTTCCAGACTTCATTTCTTTCAAACTCATTCAGTTCTTCTTGCATAGCAGTCACCCAATCAGCATCCTTAAGTGCATCTTCAACTTTCTTGGGCTCCTCCTTTGACAGAAAGTTATTATATAAACATTCATTTTGAGTTGCACTTCTTGTCTTAACACCTGCTTCAGGATTCCCAATGATTAAATCAGGAGTATGACTTTTTGTCCATTTCCTTGCTGATGGTAAGTCATTTCTTGAACTGGATGCTCCCCCTGGATTGGTGTTTTCTTCAAAAGAACTAGAGTTGCTAGAAGCTCCCCCTGAGATAGTGCTATCTTCTTCTGATGTACTATCTTGATTGTCACTTGAGTCTGTTTCCGATGAATCTCTACTTGATGTTTGAGTTGAATCATCACTAGTAATGTTTCGCTCTTGCTCCCCCTCAATATTTGCATTATTTGAGTCATCATCAGTAACAGGTGTTTGATCAGGAATTCATCGATTGTCAGGATCTGACAGAATATCAGTATCTGATGTGACTTCATCAGGATTGTTGGTAGCTTCATTTGCAAAAGTCAAACTGTCATGAGAGTCTTCTTGTATTCCTGTTAACTTTCTATCATCAAAAGATACATTAATAGACTCCATGACTGTCTTTGTTCTTAGATTATAGACTTTAAAGGCTCTTGTTGTTGGATAGCCAATAAAGATGGCCTCATCAGCTTTTGTCTCAAATTTTCCTAGCTGTTCTGGATGAGGTCTTAGAACAAAGCACTTGCAGCCAAACACATGTAGATGCTTCAAACTTGGCTTCTTTTCCTTAATCATCTGATAAGGAGTTACACCATGTCTGTTGATTAGTGTAATATTTTGAGTGTAACAAGCTGTGTTGACTGCTTCTGCCCAGAAATATGTAGGTAGTTTAGCTTCTTCCAACATAGTTCTACCAGCTTCAATAAGAGTTCTGTTCTTTCTTTCAACTACTCCATTTTGCTGAGGAGTGCCAGGAGCAGAGAATTGTTGAACTATTCCTTTGTATTTGCAGAACTCTTCCATTGCTGAATTCTTGAATTCAGTCCCATTATCACTTCTCAGAATCTTGACTTTGTATTCCGTACCAGTTTCAATAAGTCTAACATGGTCCAGCAGTATTTCAGCAGTTTCATCTTTTCTGTGAAGAAAATAAACCCAGGTAAATCTAGTATATTCATCAACAATGACTAGAGTATACCTTTTCTTACTGATGGACATTATATTCACTGGTCCAAACAAGTCGAGGTGTAGCATGTGATATGGTTCATCAATTTAGGATTCAGATTTGCTCTTGAATGATGTCCTTCTCTGTTTAGCCTTCTGACAAGCATCACAGAGTCCATCAGGAGTATATAGAGCCTTTGGTAATCCTCTTACCAAGTCTTTCTTAACCAACTCATTTATATTATTGAAGTTGAGATGAGAAAGCTTCTTATGCCAATTCCAACTTTCATCTACAGATGCTTTACTGATGAGGCATGTAGTTGGATTTTCAGTATTAGAGTGAATGTTGGCTTCATAAATGTTACCATGTCTTTGACCTATTAATGCAATCTTTCCTGTAGATTTGCTGATTACTTCAAAATGAGTATCATTAAAGTTGACACGATAACCTCTGTCTGTGATCTGACTAACACTCAACAGATTGTGCTTTAGTCCTTTCACCAGAGCTACTTTTTCAATGATGACATTTCCAATTACAATGCTGCCATATCCCAAAGTTTGTCCAATGTTGCCATCCCCATAAGACACAGTTGGGCCAGCCTTTTCCTCAAATTCTGATAGCAAGGTTTTGTCTCCAGTCATGTGCACAGAACATCCACTATCCATGACTAACACATTTTTCTTTTTACCCTGCAATCAGAATCACAAAGAACTCAGTTAGAATTTTTAAGAACCCACACTTGTTGGGTTCTCTTCTCATGCAATTCAACATCTTTACCAGTAGAAGATTTTCTTGTAAAGATATTTTTATCAGAATTAACTCCATCAGAATTAGTCTTTATCTTGACAGATGCATGATTAGAATTCAAGTTC
Organism: Kitagawia praeruptora; assembly: GCA_037693485.1. Taxonomy (NCBI): domain Eukaryota; kingdom Viridiplantae; phylum Streptophyta; class Magnoliopsida; order Apiales; family Apiaceae; genus Kitagawia; species Kitagawia praeruptora. Next base: position 78,312,576 of record CM075350.1, read on the forward strand.
TTTGTTTTTCCATAATTTGCACTTTTATTGAACTTTGGCAAAGGCTCATAATAATTATAGTACAAATTGTGATATTCTTCACATGTATAAATAGAATGCCATTTACTGCCACAATGGAAACAAGGATTCTGTGGTTTATAGAATACTGATTTATTCCTAATGTCAGACTTAGGAACTACAGTTGGCTTCTTTTTACTCCTCCTGCAATCAATAGCAAGATGATTAGAATTACCACAGTTAAAACATACTTTTCTTGGTGCATTCGGAATATACTTATAATTATTCTCCTTGTTTATTCCAACTTTACCATTCCTGTTCCTTTTGACAGTTGGAACTCTCTTCCTATCTGTTACCTCACAGATTCTGTCCCTCAATTGCTTTTTGGACAAAAGACCTACATTTTTGTTTTTGACAGTTCTAGACTCAGAATGATGTGTAGAAGTAGACCCCTCTTCTGAAGTAGATTTGGGAATTTCTGGATACACATAATTAACTGGCTTTAGTTTGGTTTTGGTACTGTCTGTAACATATCTGTAGGTTTTTGGATTTGTTGAGTTATTAACTATAACTCTTCCAGGGTTAGATGAAACAACCTTTCCTTTGTCCTTTTTCTCATTTTCTGGTTTATACCCTAGACACTCTTTCCAGTTTTTATCAGAAATGATTTCATGAGTTTTTGTACCAGAATGTGTCCAGGTTCTGAATTTTTCATTAGCATCTTTAAGTTGCCTCTCAAGTTCATTACATTTAAACTCCATTTCAAGTTTCATGTGTTTAGCATTATCACATTCTGCTTGAACTTCATGCAAGAAAATTAACTCAGCTTCTAGATGATCATTTCTCTTAACAACCTCTGCCATTTCAGATTTTATTCTTGTATTTTCAAGAGATTGACTCCTAAAACTAATATGCAGAGATTTTAAGAAAGATCTTAGCTCAGAAACATTATTAGTATCAAAATCAAATAAAACTTCAGATACCTTGGTTTCACCAGAAGAAGTCTCATCAGTTTTAGCCATCAAAGCATAATTCACTTTCTCCTCTTCAGAGTCAGATGATGAGTCCATCCAATCCTTGCTTGAAGAAATGAGAGCTTTGGTTTTGGTCTTCTTGCACTCAGTTGCAAAATGACCCATCCCATCACAGTTATAGCATCTGATTTTTGACTTGTCAAACTTGCTGCTTTTGCCTTCTTTCTTCTTGTACCTGTCTTTGTCAGCATTGAAGGTTTTCTTCTGGAATTTCCCTTGCTTCCTAGCCTTTCTGAATTTCATCTTTTTGAAGCCCTTGACTATCATAGCAACCATTTCCATCATATCAGAATCAGTAGAGTCATCATCAGTATCAGGATCAGACTCAGTATCAGTATCTGATGATGAGTCATCAGGAATTGACTCTTCCACTCTACTCTTTCGGTTATAAACCTCCTCAGCTTTTCCCTTTGATTTTGATTCAACATTCAAAGCAACAGATTTTGCTTTGACATTTTTCTTGTTCTTCCTCTGTTGAACCTCAAGATCATGAGTTCTTAGCATTCCATAGACTTCATCAAGAGACAGCATCTTCAAATCATATTGATGCCTTATGATTGAAGCTTGAGTATCCCACTCTTCAGTTAAAGCTCTGAGAAACTTGGTATTCGAATCCTCTGGATCATACTCTTTGCCAACCAGTGATAGATTGTTCAGTAAAGTCAAGAATCTATCGTACATATCAGTAAGGCTTTCATCAGATTTAGCATCGAATTGCTCATACTCCTGAATTAACAGAGCCCTTCTATTTCTTTTGATAGATTCAGTACCTTGACATTGAGTTTCCAAAGTATCCCAAATTTCCTTCGCAGTCTTGCATGCTATTACCCTGTTAGACATGACATTATCAAGACTGTTATGCAAAATATTCTTTACCTTTGCATCTTTGAGTACTTGAACCTTTTCTTCTGTCGTCCATTCATTCTTTGCCTTAATGACATAGTGTTCAGCAACAGTCTCTGTTCTTGCAACTAGTTTTGTTGGAAGAAATGGTCCAACATTGATCCTGTCAAGATAGTCAGGATCAGTTGCTTCTAGATACATCAACATTTTCACTTTCCAGGTTGGATACTCGGTCCTCTTTAGAATTGGAATTTTAATGCTTTCATACTTGCTTGTCGACATCTTAAGATCGTTACTGATTAAAATTAATCAGTTTAGCTCTGATACCAATTGTTGCCCAGTAAATAACAATTGTAGAAGGGGGTTGAATACAATTGTATAAGATTTTCGACTAAAAACAAATAACACAAGTATGAATCAATAACAGCTTTATTAACTCTGATATAAAACTGTTACAAAACTCTCTTAAGAAATTCTTATGTTCTTAAGAGCTGCTAGGTTACAATATAACTCGTGTAAGCGATTACAAAATGTAAAACCTAAACTGTGTTTATATAATGTACACAGTTGCACTATCAATTACAAGATATTCTAAATCAATTACATATATCTCTGAATGCATATCTTGTATGATAGCTGCCTTCCTACAAATTAGGAACCGACATATCAATCTTCCTTGATCTCTGGTCTGATGAGAATCTTCATCAAATACTGACCAGCTTCTAATCCTGATAGTCCAATACTGACGGTGCATTCCTGATGACGTCAGCATCAGTATCTGATCAGTAATGCCCAGATCCTGATCATCTCTTGAATCAATATCTAACATTATAATAGGGTTTGGGCCCATCTGGTGGGCCCCACGTTTGGACTATTCGAGGTCTAATTAATGCCACATTAAATGTGTCTCTAGGGCTTACTTTTAGCCAATATCATTTGCCCCCCCAACTTCTAGGAAAACTGATCAGGTTTTCCTTGAAGTTATAACGGCCTTATTCAAGACTTGGGTCAGGGTTCATTGCTCTTACGTGAGTATTTTCAACAATATCATCTTAATGTAAAGTGTGGAGCGATCGACGCATTTACGACGATGTTGAACGACACTAAATGGTGTTAAACGGCGCTACACATCGCTAATCAGCTTTAAACAACGTTTAAACAGTGTTAAATGATGTTAAATGGCATGAAATGGCACTAACAGCACTAATCGGCGCTAAATAGTGCTAATCGGCACTAATCTGTGCTTAAACGGCACTAAACGGTGCTAATCGGCACTAATTTGTGCTAATAGGCACTAAATAGTGCTTAAACGGCACTAAACGGTGCTAATCGGCACTAATCTGTGCTAATATTGACCTCGTTTTAGCACTGAAAATCATCCGAGATTCACTGAAAAATTCAAGTTTTGATCTCGTTTCAGCACTGAAAACCATCCGAGGTTCACTGAAAAATTCAAGTTCTAGGACCACGAACTAACCCGTGATCGGCCGGATTAAGGGCTAGCTCGTGGTCGGCTAGCTCATGATCGGCCAGAGGGTCCGAAGACACGATAATCGGCCGTGTGGTGATCGGCCGTGTGGTGGTCGGCCGGAGCTCCTCGAGGCGCCGTGGTCGGCTGCTGCTCCTTCGGGGTGGTGGTCGGCTGCTTCGTGGTCGGCCACCTCGTGGTCGGCTACGGACCTCCGGGTGTCGTGGTCGGCCACTTCGTGGTTGGATAAAATGCCCGGACCTGAAAATCATCCGTGGTCTTGAGGATCAAGAATCTCGATCTTGATCTCAAGTCACTATTTTGGTCATTCGTGACTTCGTTGTCTTAAGGATCAAGAATCTTGACCTTGATCTTAAGTCGTCCGGGATCTAGGATCTAAAATCATCCGTGATCCTAAGGATCAAGAACCTTGAACTTGATCACAAGTCGTCAGTTTGGTCATTCGTGACTTCTAACGATACTACTCCTTAATTTATGATTAGCACTGCTAATCTTGTGCTTAAGGCTGAACTCGTTACTTAACTTCTTAAGCGCAATCATCTGTTCAGCAAATATATCAGCTATTTCTTCTCTGGCATATATGAATTATAACGATTCTTTCTGTATATCGCGGATAATTTCTGTCTTTTTTTTTTCATCTTTAAACGATAGATGACCTGTAAACACGAACCAAGCTGAAGTTCAACCTGATGTAGCAGGTCATGCTTTTTCTAAAAAAGAGGAGGAACAACCTTCATTTCACTTTACTTCTTCATTTCAAAGCTTTCAAATTCCTAAGTTCTCTAGCCTTCAAGTTGTAAGATCAAGTTTCAGCTTCAGGATCAAGCTTCAAGATCAAGATGTCGGAAGGTGATCGCCCAATGGCTCCCCCTGTGCCAGATCTTCTAAACATTATGAGGGAAGCATTCCCAAATGTGCCAGCTAAGATTCTTTTAACAGTCCGAGTAAGTTGTTGGAACGAGATGTCCAAGAAATAAGGGAGACATACCACTTTCCAAGTGCCATTAAGGTTCGTCTTCCAAACCCATCAGATAGAACATGCAACTGGCATCCTGAAAGGATTTGCGTTCACTGGGGTGCCTTAGATGCTGGGTTCAGATTCCCGATTGATAATTTTATCATTAGATTGCTGGCGGAGTATCAAATCCACCCCTGTCAGTTGTATCCCAACGCTTGGAGGTACATATCTATTTTTTAATAAGGTGTCGCCAATTGGAGATTCTTCCGCTACTACAATGTTTCGAAGTATCTTTGGGGCCAGAAACTCTTCTGACTCCAAGAAAGGATGGGTTAGCCTTCAGCACCAAGCTAAACTTCCACACATAGTAAATCCCTTCTCCTTTCCAGATTCTCAGCATTTCTGGGAAAGGGAGTTTGTAGTTCTTGAGTGGAAAGGTGGTGAATGGGCAACTTCTTTATGAAGAGATTTGGATCCGTGGAAGATAGTTCACATTTCGTGTGTGATCTTAGTGACTCAGAATTGTGGGATCGAAATAGGCTTCTTGCTGACGACGACCGTACACACTATAAAACTTTTATGAATGAAAAGAATCTTATTGAGGCTGGCCTTAGCTTTCTTTCCATTGAGGGTAACTTTCTTACTTGAGCTTATTATGAACTCTGTTTGTTCTTATCCCGATGTTTTTCTCTTTGTATTTCAGCTGCCGAGGAGATTGATAGTCGTCCTCAAAACCAGCCGACTGTGACTAAAAGGATGAAGAAGAAGGCTGAGGAACTACTGAATCCTACTAAGCCTCATATCCCTAACTTCTTGGAGCGCTGCTCTCAAGGCGGGAAACGATCCCGGAACGCTGATGGGGATGTCAGGACTCCTTTCATACCTCCTTGGGGTATATGTAAACAAGACTCGGTCTTTGGGAGCCCTCATCTAGCTCTAGACTGGTCCAAGCTTTCAATCACTCCTCCCGATCAAGTGACTATGCACACAGGTGACAAAATGGATGAGTCTCAGCTTATTGGCGCTCAAGCCTTGTATCAGGTATGAAATTTCCTCTGTTAAGTTCGATACTGTTATTGATTTCGACTTTGTGTATTCCTTGTAGCTCACCCATTTCCTTATTGCAGGCCAATGCTTACTTTCAAACTGTCTCGACTCAAGGCCAGGCTTTTAGGGATGAGAATATTAGCTTGAAGAATGACTCTGCAAGGTTCAAGGAAGAGATTGAAGATCTGCACTCCCAAGTTGTTCGTGCCGAAGCTAATGCTGCATCCACCCGTAAACAACTTTCTTCTTTAGCCCGAAAGAAGGCATCTGATGCTGATAGGGTGATCCAGGCCTATCATAGGTCCCAAGATTTTCTTAAGTTCATCGATGACCATGATGATGAGATGCATCCCTTCAACATGTCTGTTGGTTGGGATAAGACCATCAACGCTGTGAGCCATAGGCATCCTTCTGTTGTCAACCCGGCTGATTTTCCTTGCCCTAACTGGGGTGTCAACCCGGCTAATCTAGCTTCTGGTTTGGGAACTAAAGTTGTTCCTTAGACATCAGGATCCGGCTCCAAAGGCAGTCATTGACGTTCTGGATCTAACTCTAAGGGAGTTGTCCAAGTTGCTAGCCAAGACTCATCCTCTTCTAGCTCTCGCGGGAAGAAACCCCCGCCCGCAAGGAAAGTTGGAGTGGTTCGACAACCAATCCCTGGCAAGAGACTGATCCGAAATGAGGGTAGTTCTTCTTCTGATTCATCCTCTGAAGAAGAAGGGGCCGGAGTTGCTGCGGTTCAGCCTATGATGGTGGCCGAGCCTGGTAATGACTCCGGTGAAGACTCGGAGGAGGAGAGCGGGGAAGAGGAGAGCGGGAAAGAGGAGTCTGCAGAGGAGTAGCTGGAGTTGGTTTGTGGCCTTGCATGGCCTTAATAGCCGCGTGTGGCTTTATATTTCTAGCTATCAACCAAGGTCCTTCGGGATCAAACTTTTATTTGCTTAAGTGATGTAACTTAACTGTCGGCCCTTCGGGGTCTTTATTTATGCACTTGTTTTCCTCATTTGTCTGTTTACTTGCTTTCGGTACTTGGTCTTTCTAGACTTACACTCAAATGGTGCTTGGTACATAAACAAAATCACAGAATCATTGAAGGAAAACAAACTTGTATTAATAATTCGAAATGGGCTCAGCCCTTACATAACTTATTATTGTCCTACTCGGGGCGTTAAGCCCTGAAATGGTTTCATCGAACCTTATTTCTACTTCTCCTAATAGATAGATAAAAAGCTACATCCTTGAAAGGGCAGCTTAAACATAGTAAATCTTGAGGTTGAAGGCATGCCAAGTACGGGGTACCTTGTTCCCATCCAAGGTCTCCAACTTGTAGGATCCTCGTCCTAGCATCTTCTTGACTCTATACGGCCCTTCCCAATTAGGGGCTAGCTTTCCCTTCTGACCAACTCCAGAAGCTTCTATCTTCCTTAGAACCAGGTCGCCTTACCGAAAGAACCTCTCCTTAACCCTTCGGTTGTAGTGGAAGGATGCTCTCTTCTGATGCTCCGCATTTCGGGCATTTCCTTCATCCCTAACATCATCAATTAGGTCTAGGGCAAGCCTCATGCCTTCTTCATTAGTCTCTTGCTCATACGCCTCAACTCGAGGTGATGCATGCATGATCTCCATGGGCACAACTGCCTCGGCTCCATAAGCCAACAAAAACGGGGTTGCTCCAGTTGTCACTTTGCAAGTGGTACGATATGCCCAAAGTATAGGCAGTAACTCATCCACCCAGGTGTTCCTTGAGCATTCGACCCTTTTCTTCAGTCCATCAAGGATTGTCCGATTGGCTACTTCAGCTTGTCCATTAGCTTGCGGGTGTGCTACTGAAGTGAAACGAAGATCAATAGCATTTTCCTCACAGTACTTCTTGAATTCTTCATTATTGAATTGCGTCCCATTATCCGTCACAAGGATTCGTGGGATTCCATATCTGCAGATCACGTTCTCCCAGAAGAACTGGGTAACTTGCTTGGTGGTTATCTTGGCTAGGGGTTTGGCCTCAATCCATTTAGTGAAGTAATCGATGGCTACTATCAAAAACTTTCTTTGTGCAGATGCTACGGGAAAAGGACCAAGTATATCCATTCCCCACATTGCAAACGGAATAGGGGAGCTGATCGAGGTCAGCATCTCAGGTGGCTGCCTTACAATTGGAGCGTGCTTTTGGCACCTCTCACACCTCTTAACATAATCTTTTGCATCAGCCAACATCTCTGGCCAATAGAATCCTAGACGAGTGATCTTGTGAGCTAGGGCTCTGCCTCCCAAGTGTTGTCCACAGATCCCTCCATGAACTTCTTCCAACGCTTCTCTTGCCTCATGGGGCCTTAAACACTTCAGGTATGGGATGACAAACGATCTCTTGTAGAGAATGCCTTCAATCAGGGCGTATCTCAATGCTCTTACTGACAACTTTCGTGCCTCCAAGGCATCGTCAGGAAGCCATCCAGTTTCAAGGTGAGCTTTGATGGGATCCATCCAACAGCTTCCTAGATTAATTGGTGCTATCAACTTAGAGTTGATGGACGGGGCCTTCAAGACCTGGAAGTAAACACTCCCTGCATAATTCTCTATTTCAGAGGAAGCGAATTTGGACAAGGCATCAGCCTTAACGTTTTCCTCTCTTGGGATGTGCTCCACATAGCATTCCTCAAATTGGGTCATAACACCCTTCACGATCCTTAGATATTTTGCCATGGTTTCATCCTTGGCCTCAAAATCGCCATTCACTTGTGATACTACAAGCCTTGAGTCTCCACAGACCTTGAGGTTCTTGACCCTCATGATTCTTGCCAAGCCTAAGCCAGCTATCAATGCCTCATATTCAGCTTCATTGTTGGTAGTAGGAAAGTCCAACTTCAAAGCATATTCAACTATGAACCCATCGGGGCTTTGCAACACTAAACCTGCGCCACTAGATTTTGTTTTTGATGCTCCATCAAAATAGAGCACCCAATATTCCTTCTGATCAGGTACAAGTTCTTCATCTTTATCTCCACTTTCAGGGGTGGTTACTATCTCCTGCCCCCCCACTTCTTGGTTGCTAATGGTACATTCAACCACGAAGTCAGCCAACGCCTGAGCCTTGACGGCCGTCCGAGGCTTATACGTGATGTCAAACTCTCCAAGTTCGATTGCCCACTTAATCAATCTTCCACTTGCTTTCGGGCTGTGTAATATGTTCCTCAATTGCTGGTCCGTCAGGACTTCGATTTTATGTGACTGAAAGTACGGTCGTAGTTTCCTTGAAGCTGTTATCAATGCCAAAGCAAATTTCTCGATGGATGAGTAATTTAACTCGGCTCCGTGGAGCACCTTACTTACATAGTAGATAGGCATCTGAACCTTGTTCTCTTCTTTAATGAGGATGGCACTCAATGCTTGTTCAGACACTGCTAGATACAGATAAAAAGTCTCTCCGGGACTTGGCTTGGCCAACAACGGGGCTTCGGCCATGTACTTCTTCAACTGTTCAAAGGCCTCTTGGCTTTTGTCAGTCCATTCAAAATTTTTCACCTTCTTCAATGCTTGAAAGAAAGGCAATCACTTATCACCAGACTTGGAGATGAATCTCCCTAGAGCGGCCACTCTACCGGTTAACTTCTGTACGTCCCTCACAGAACGGGGTGGTTCCATGTCTAAGATTGCTTTGATCTTGTCGGGATTGGCCTTTATGCCTCTTTTCGAAACCATCAAACCCAAAAACTTTCCAGATCCAATGCCAAAAGCACACTTGGCTGGATTCAACATCATCTTGTGGTGCCTCAACACTTCAAATGCCTCTCTGAGGTGCTTAATGTGATCTGCCTTGAGTAGGCTCTTGACTAACATGTCATCAACATAGACCTCCATGGTTTTTCCAATCAGATGGGCGAATATCTTATTCACCAGTCGTTGGTAAGTAGCTCCTGCATTCTTTAGACCAAAAGCCATAACAAGATAGCAGAAAACACCAAAGTCAGTTATGAAAGATACCTTAGGGATGTCATCCTTGTGCATCTTAATCTGATTGTAGCCGCTGAACCCATCCATGAAGCTCAACATCTCATGTCCAGCTGTGGCATCTATCAACATATCAATCCTTGGCAGGGGAAAACAATCCTTCGGACATGCATCATTCAAATCAGTGAAGTCTATACACATCCTCCACTTCCCATTCGCTTTCTTGACCATTACAGGATTTGCTAACCATTCGGGAAACTGAATTTCTTCAATAAACCCAGCCTCTAAGAGCTTGTCAACTTCTTGTTTAATGGCCTCCTGCCTTTCAGGAGCAAAATTTCTCTTCTTCTACTTTACTGTCCTTCGCCCGAGATCAACATTCAACTTGTGAGTTATGAGTTGGGGATCAATCCCTGGCATGTCAGCTGCAGTCCAAGCAAACACATCAGTATTTTCTTGCAAGAATGCTATCAACTTGCCCTTCAGGGGTTCTTTCAAAGATGCTCCCACATAAGTTACTTTCTCAGGGTTGCCCGGCTCTAGAGGGATAGGAACTAAATCCTCAGCTGGTTTCCCTCGGTGTTCATCATCACCGCGGACATCCATGTCTTCAATCGGGAGTACCTGCCCCCGACTCCATCAGCTCTTAAAGTAGATACATAACAACTCCTTGCCATCTTCTGGTCGCCCTTCTGTTCTCCAACTCCGTTTCGGGTTGGAAACTTAATCTTCATATGATAAGTAGAGGCAACAGCCTTGAACGCATGAAGTCCAGTCCTTCCCAGGATTGCATTATAAGTCAAGGATGCCTTAATCACCAGAAAATTTAGCATCTGGGTAGCCTCCTTAGGTTATTACCCAATAGTCATGGGTAACTGAATAGTTCCTTCAACCTTGGACTCAACTCCATTAAATCCGTATATTGGCATGTTGGTCGGGGTCAACTGAGAGTCGGTGTACCCCATCTTTATAAATGCGTCATGAAACAAAATATCAACAGAAGCTCCATTGTCTATCAAGACTCGCTTCACTTCCGAGTTCCCAATCACAGGGGTTATGACCAACGGGTCGTCATGGGGGAAATTCACCCCTTCAAGATCAGAATCATCAAATTAAACCGATTACAATTTCAGTTCTAGCACGCTTCAGGGCCTCTCCTATAATGTGCATCACTTCTCTGGCATAGGCCTTTCGTGAATTTTGAGTTGTACCGGCCGCTGTCGGGCCTCCCCAGATCATGTTGATAACTGGCCCTCGGGGCTGTGTGTTACGATCACGATCATGATCCCTTCTGTCACTGTCTCTCCTATCGTAGTCCCTTCTTTGGGTTCCACGATCTTCACCCTTTGTAAATTTATTCAACTTTCCTTTGCGGATCAAGAACTCAATCTCATCCTTCAACTGCCTACAATCATCTGTATTATGCCCCACATCTCGGTGGAACCTACAGTACTATTCCTTGTCTCTCTTTGCGGGATCACCCCTAAGTGGCTTCGGCCATCGAAAAGTCCTTATCCTTCTCAATCTCTAGCAGAATTTGACTCCTAGGAGCATTCAACCTTGCATAGTTAGAAAACCTTGGTCAAAGATTCTTTTTTGGTGCTGATTCAGAATCTTTGCTAGTACAGGGATACTTGTCCCTAGAATCATACTCCTGATCCTTCTTTCTCTTCTTTGTATCATTGTTACCTCGGCCATTGCTTACTGTGGCCTCCTTCTTTATACTATCCTCAGCCTTGATATACTTGTCAGCCCTTCGCTGGAGCTCAGCCACATTCTCGGGAGGATGCTTCGCCAACGACCTTTTAAAGTATAGGTCGGTGGTGCCATGCTCCAAGGCTACCATTGCCACCTTATTTTCCAGATCAGTGATGTTCAAAGTCTCCTTGGTGAACCTCTTAAGGTAGTCTCTCAGATTTTCGTTCTTCCCTTGTACCACATACATAAGGGATGCAGAACGTTTCTCATGAACTCTTTCGCTGATAAACTGACTAACGAAAGCAGCATTTAACTCCTTAAAGGAGCCAATTGAGTTTGCAGGCAACCGGCTATACCATCTTTGAGCCATGCCCGATAAAGTTTGAGGGAATGCCCTGCACTTCAAAGCGTCACTTGCAGGCTGCAACAGCAGTGCGTTTGAGAATGTCCTAACGTGGTTTGCGGGATCACCCGTTCCATCATAAGCTTTAATTGTCGGCATCTTGAACTTCTTTGAGATACGAGCATTCATCACCTCCTCAGTAAACGGGGGTGTGGGATCATCAGGATCCCCAAGTGGCATCAGATCCTTGGGGTTGCTCTTACGGGTTTCCACCCTCGTTGTTCTTCCAGTTGGGGCATCAGCCCTTCTCTGCCTTCTTGAAGACCTCTCCAAATCTATTAAGGGAATCGGTCCTGATGTTGAAGGAGGTTGAGTCTGATTTAACCTAGTTTGTTCTCTTGCAATATCGTCCTTCAACCTTAAGATCTCGGCCTCATGAGCCCTGATCCTCTCAGCGGCTGTCAAAGGAGGTCCGTCATGGACGGTTTGTGTTCTTCTTCTTGGTTCTCTGCTAGCACGTCGCCTCCTCGGGGCTTCATCACGATCATCCTCATCAGACGATGAATCATCAGTATAGGGGCCAGAGTAGTCAACATACTCTCGATCTCGGATCTGCAAGGCGTGGCAACTAGGTCCAGCTCCTTGAGTAGGAGGGTAGTTAGGCAGCCCATACATTGGGTTGGTGTTCATGGGGAGATCCGTAGTATGGATCTGGACCCCATGTGGGGGGTTGTTAGGATCGACAACCAAGGGAGAAACCACCACCTGAAGAGGATTGGTCCCTTGATTTGTGTGGATGATCGGAGGTAACGTACTCTCAACATGGGAAGTTGTCCCTAGAGGTTGAGAAACTTGATGTTGAACAATCGCCCCGGTCGTCTAGGGCGCCGGATCCGTAGTGGGCGGTGCAGAACGGAGTGGCAGAGGCTCGGTAATTGTTGGTGTCCTTCGTGTTTGAACCATGGTTGATGTCTTGGCCCCACGGTGGGCACCAAATGTTGTGGAATAAAAACTAGGTTACGATTTGTAATTAATGTTAGGGTGGTTGAGCTTTAATGGTTGTTTCCGTGTTACGAGACTGATCGGTCCTCACAGAGTGCCTACGTATCTCGTTATTGAGAATCAAGCCAAGACGTAGTTATGAGAATGAGGGATCAGACCCTTTATATAGGCTGAGAAGCCTTAGAATCGTAGTAGGGTTAGGTGACTTGGTGGGCAAGTCACCGCTTAGAAGAAGGTTCCAGATCCTAGTATGTAGGAACCAGTTTCCATGTTGAAATATGTATCTTGAGGCTAAGTCAGGCAAGAGTAATATCCTTGTTTGACTCTTATTTGCTGAGCTGTTTATTATGGGCCCCACGTTTGGACTATTCGAGGTCTAATTAATGCCACATTAAATGTGTCTCTAGGGCTTACTTTTAGCCCATATCAATTACATTAGATTCTTTTAAGTGTTTCAAAACATCTAATAGAATTTTAGTGTATTACATTAAAAAAATACATTTCTTATGAAAATACATTTAAAAAATATATTTCTTATAAAATTCTTTAACAAAACACCTGAGCGAATCTTGATTGGTCATAATTTTTTGTCATTTTATCTTAAACACTTTAGAGAATCTTCGAAAAAATTGTTATGGCAAATTCTATTAATTTGCACAATATTTCTATTTATTTATTTTTTCGAATGAAAATTTATACATTTCTTTTAAAATTAAGTTACATGTAGAAATATTATAAAATGCACCAAGATTCTCTTACGTGTTTCAAATCAATATATCAATTTATTTATTATCTTTTTGAGATTCCTTCGAGAATTGTTTTAAAAAACGTGCTATAAAAATTGAATTTCATGGGTTAAATAACGTAGGAGCTTGAAATTATGTTCTTGAGTTGATTAATTAAATGACAAAATGAGATATACAAATAATAAGAAAAAGGAAAGTATAAGCATTTAATGATAAATAAATCGTGGAAGATTATACTAGAAATTTAGGTTACATACAATGGACTATCAATCTATCAAGATTCTATTATTATTGGAAAGAGCGAGAATCATGTAACACCAATATTACTGGGTAAACATGGAACAAATTAACAAATATTATTTTCTTGTAACAACATTAAGCCACAATGGAGAAACACGCTGATGGGAAATCTTTTTTAAAAATTAATGGATTGTGTTTATTGAATTAATCTGAAAAGTTTACATACTATCTCGTGGAATACTATCAAGAACACTTTCCAGAACACCACAAAGAACAACATGAAACCATGCAAAACTATAAGTGTTCTCTAATTTGACGATTCGTTCCCCATTAGAACACTTTTTATTGATGTAAAAGTACTAAGTTGGCTTCCTTATATTTTTGTCCATTGTAAGATTCTGCAAACCACAATTTTGTATTGTAACAAAAAGAAAAGATTGACATGTGGTACGTGATAATAACTAACATCATCAACACAGTGATTTGATTTGATTTTGTTTCGATTTTATTTTATTATGCAGTGTATCAAATAAGAAAAATCAAGTATAAGAATGATTAAATTTAAACTGATATTGTCATGATTTGTAATCAAAATTAATAAATATTTAATGAATCAGTTACATGATATAAATTGATAATTGTTATATGGAAAGTGTATAGATTGCAATAAAACATATCTAATCATATCTTTACAAACATGGTAATAAATTTAAGGATATACGTATGTTGTACTATATTTTTCTTTAGTCAACTACTGCCCTTGTAGTATAAAACAAGTAATATACTAATATATTTATACGAAATCTAGGCCATATGATCAAAAACAAATCAACGGTAATGATTGTGGTTCTCTGGTTCTCCTGCTAATGATGGTTCTCTTTTGAACCTCCTCATATATATATATATATATATATATATATATATATATATATATATCCATTTAGTAAAAAAAATGCATCATATAATAGTAATTGTTGTGCCCAAAATCTGCCTTGGGCTTGATTTAAGGCCCACTAAGGTTATGGACTCGAATCAGGTGGATATGGACGGATGGATTGGGCTAAGGAGTAAGTATGGTAATTTGGTATGCCTTAGAAATAAACTGGAGGACAGGATTCTGGCATCTAGTTCGAGGTTTGTTCATACAGGGGTGCGAGCATGTGAACCCCAGATAAGGGTAAAGCTATGTGAAGGCCAGAAGGGGGTTCAACTAGGTAGCAGGCTGTCAGGTCAGGGGTACGCGCATGAACCCCGAAGGTTTCCAGAAAATACACCAGCGGGCTCGTAATCGCCTATATTATAGGAGATTGGATACTACACGTCGTAACAACCTTCAGAATATCTCCTAAACAATAGGAACGGTTTATCAGTAGCAGTTATCAAGGATTAACATCATATATATATGGAATATATATATACATGCGTGTATGTATGGATATATCACGACAAAAAGCGGGAATTATCAGGAGGCAACAACTGGATAACTAGGTTAGCTGAGATATGGATCGAAAGGAGTCTGTTACAGAGGATGGGGCAGAGGGAAATGGAGGATAACCATAAAGAACTACATGAGGAATTGATCTCTTATATAAATAAGAGTATGTAGGCACTTTGCAAAGGGTTGGATACACACACCTCTAACACTTGCTCCTAGCTGTGAAAAGTGGATTGAATAGGTCATATTCGATCATCATAGCCTGGGGTACCTTGCAAACTCAGTCCATATAATCACTCTTCTCCCTCTCGGATTAGGGTTCATGCTATTAGGGTTTTTTGGCTTGTAATTCGATTGTTTGATCGATATTCTTAGATTTTCTTGGTTGATTCTTGTATTTATATCATTGAAGTGTTGTACCATTTTTCCCTCACAACATTTGTGGCGCTAGAAGGAGGGCTGGTTTTATCTCTTGAGGGAAGAGATGTCTCGAAAATCTGGTGATGGTTACACACCGGAAGATGGACGAAGTGGTGATGATGAGGAGCGGGACGAGGAGAAAACGAATCATGAGCTGAAGGATAAGATTAAGAGGATGGAGAAGAAAATCGCTACTTTGGAAAAGAAATCTGAAAAGCTAAAGAAATGGAAGCAAAGGCATGGTTCCATGGAACGAAAGATTAAAAAAAGGTGGTCACACCTGTTCGGTTAGATTTTGACAGTGATGGGGGGTCGAAAAAAGAGGCCTCACAGAAGGGATTTTCTGATGTGGAAACTGACCAAACAGATCCAGACTGGACTGAAGGAGAAGAAGAGGTACGACAATCACGGGGTTCACCCACCTGTAGCTTGAGTGTCTTTGACAGGTTGGGTAACAAGGTGGATGCCAAGGACCTGCGTCACAAACTTGATGGGAAGAAGAAAAAACAGACCAGGAAAGGCCCAGAGGCAAAATCACAAGGGTCTTAGAGTTATAGAAAGGATAAATCTGTTTCCAAGTCTGGTAGGCCATCCAAAGGGGTCGAAGCTGAGCGAAGCTGTAGTTCTTGGCATAACCCCAAAAATAATGATGATGGCCATGAGTTAAATGAAATTTCTAGCGATGATGGCAGCAAATTCACAGATGAAGAGAATGAGCACTACAAGGTAAAGGACCTGCGTGAAGCCTTAAAGAAGTTAAAGGTGGAAAAACAATCGCTGGAAGGCTTGACAGTGGCTTCACCCTTTACCAAGAGGGTGAGGGATTCGCCACTCCCACCAAAATACCGGGGGGTGGGAGACTTAAAATTCAGTGGAACCACTGATCCAGTGGAATACCTTAGCCAATTTGATACGGAAATGGAAGTGTATCAGGTAAAAGACCTAACGAAGTGTCTCTTACTGGCTGCTACACTAAGGGACAGTGCTCATCAATGTTTCAAGAGGCTACGGCCAAACTCTATCCAATATTGGAGGCAAATGAGTGAAATGTTCGTGACCCAATTTCGAGCTTCGGTTGTATTCGCACCCCCAGCTAATACTTTGGCGAACATCAAGCAGGAAAGGAATGAAACCCTCACAGAATATTTCAAACGGTTTAATGCAGAGGTCCCTAAGGTGAGGAAGACCACAGATGAAACCTATAAGAATTTCTTGATTGCGGGCGTACGCCCAGGCACTGATTTCTGGAAAGAGCTACAAGGGGCGGAGCCCAAGACTTTGGCAGACTTCTACGCCAAGGTAGGAACTCACAAGGTGGTTGAAGAGTCAATGGCTAAACTTGAAAAGAGTCGAGGTTCAAGGGAATGGAGCGGGAGCAAGAGGCGTAGGTCATACAGCCCGAAAGATAGGGGGTACCACAAACGAACCTCCTATGGTGGAAGCTCCTCTACCAGAAGCACCCAACGTGATGAGAAGACAGCCCCTATAACTGTGAATGCAACTAACACAGGGAGAACTGTAAACTACAGATATCCTACAAGAAAGGATTCTCAAGGTCCAGGCAGGTATACTGAGTACACCCCGCTCACAGCTTCCATTGAGCAGGTGTACGAGGTAGGGAACAAGGAAGGAATGTTCAGAAAACCAACGAGGAATGGGCCCCCAGGGAATAAAAATGAAGGACGGTATTGTGCTTTTCACGATGCCAATGGACACGAAACGGCGGAATGCCGTCATTTAAAGGACCACATCGAAGACCTTATAAGAAGGGGTTACCTCACCGAGTTCGTGGCTCCAGAAGCTAAAGGGGATAAGAATGACATAATTCACAAAGAAACTGAAAAGGTAAATCCTGAACGCCTTACAAGAGCCAACAGTATCCGTACTATAATTGGTGGACCGTATATCGGGGGTACGAGGAGGAACGCCCAGAAAAATTATGCCCGGGAAGCAAGGGGCGTACCCCTCACGAATGTGTACAACCTGTCTGAAAGGCTGCCCAAACTCTTTAAGGGTGAGGCAGTTGACATAACGTTCACCGAGGAGGATGCCAGGCACGTGCACCACCCGCATAACGATGCTTTGGTAATTAAAGCCGCAATCGGAGGTTTGAACGTACACCGAGTATTGGTGGATAATGGAAGTTCGGTGAATATCTTGGCGTACAGCACTTACCAGAAAATGGGGTTACTTGACAAAGAAATGGCTCCTTCTTACAATGAATTGTACGGATTTACTGGAAACCCTGTACAAATCATGGGACGAGTGAAACTCCCTCTCACTTTGGGAGAGGAACCCCGGTCAGCCACACAGGTGGTGGAATTCATGGTGGTAAATGAAGACATTTCCTATAATGGGATACTTGGAAGGCCGATGTTAAAGGAAATGCGAGTAGTGACGTCCATTTATCACCTGTCAATGAAATTCCCAACTCCCGGAGGAATTGGGTGTGTTCAAGGATGTCAATCAGATTCGAGGGAATGCTATAGTAAAGCCCTGCATACAGCTGAACAAGCTTGTAAGCATCTATTGTTGGTGGATGGGGGTACCTCGGAACAATGCTATCGTTACCTGGACCCCGGCCCGGGGAAGGGAGGTGAATCTTTGCGTCGAAAGGAAGCAAGACCAGAAAGAGACATGTGTAATGTTGTCATGATTGTACAACATCCAGGCGAGGAGCCCTATACAGATGTTGCACCTTTTCAGGGGGTAGGTACCCCTAACGGGATACTAATGCTGGAAGCTCCTGAGGAGCCATTGATCGAAGGCATAGTTGAAGAAGTTCGTGACAGTGATTTTGAAAGTGTGGATAATGAAAACGATATGAAGGAGTCAATGAAGTCTGATGGTCAGTTGGTGGAACCCCATCCGGGTGCGAAACAGGTGAACCCTGTGGAAATTGATCTTGATCCTCGAATGCCCGAAACAAAGGAAAAGACTGGGGCGGCCGAAGACACCTTATCTATCCTGGTGGATGCAGCTGATCCTACTAAGGAATTGAGGGTTGGTAAACAGTTGAACCCTGAAGTCAAGAAAGCACTGGTGGTATTTCTAAGAAACAACTTAGACGTATTTGCATGGAGCCATGAGGACATGGTGGGAATAGATCCAAAGGTGATGAGTCACCATTTGAACATTGATCCAGACATGAAGGCTGTAAGGTAGAAAAGGAGAGCAATAAGTGGGGAAAGGGCCGTCACCCTGAAAGAAGAGGTAGATAGACTGTTGAAGGCCAAGCTAGTAAAGGAATCATTCTACCCCATGTGGTTGGCAAATCCGGTCTTGGTGAAGAAACCCAATGGCAAATGGCGTACGTGCGTTGATTTCACTGACTTGAATAAAGCATGTCCCAAGGATAGCTTTCCGCTCCCGCTCCCGCGCATTGATCAACTAGTCGATGCTACGGCCGGTCATGCCTTGCTAAGTTTCATGGATGCATATTCAGGTTACAATCAAATTCCGATGTACGAACCCGATCAGGAGCATACTTCCTTCATCACAGATAGAGGACTCTACTGCTACATCGGGATGCCTTTCGGGCTTTTGAACGCTGGAGCAACCTACCAAAGGCTGGTCAACAAGATGTTTAAAGACCAGATTGGAAAAACTATGGAAGTATACGTGGACGATATGCTGGTAAAATCCAAGGTAGCAGGCGACCATGTTGCCCACCTCACTGAAATGTTTGGCATTCTAAGGAAATATAGGATGAAGTTGAACCCCCAAAAATGTGTGTTTGGGGTGGAGTCTGTAAAATTCTTGGGTTTCATTGTGAATCATCGAGGAATCGAAGCCAATCCTGCTAAAATAAAGGCACTAGTTGAAATGAGATCCCCCCGAAGTGTGAAGGAAGTTCAAAGCCTTACCGGACGGGTGGCAGCCTTGAACAGGTTTATCTCTAAGTCCTCTGACAGATGTCGAGAATTCTTTGCAGCTTTCAAGAAGAGAAAAGGCTTTGAGTGGACGCCTGAATGTGAAGCTGCCTTCACTAAATTGAAGGAACAATTAGGAAGCCCTCCATTGCTGGCAAAGCCAATAGAGGGTGAAACCTTGATTTTGTATTTGGCGGTTTCTGAGCACTCTATTAGTTCCGTTTTGGTTCGTGAGGAAGATCAAACCCAGTACCCTGTGTATTATGTGAGCAAGAGGCTTCTGGATGCTGAAACCAGATATACAAACATGGAAAAGCTAGCCTACGCGTTGATTCTGACATCAAGAAAATTAAGGCCATACTTCCAGGCGCACACGATAGAGGTACGAACCTCATTCCCACTGAGGCAGGTCCTGCACAAACCTGAAGCCTCAGGAAGGTTGATGAAATGGGCTGTGGAGTTAGGCCAATTTGATGTTGAATTCAAGCCAAGAACAGCTATCAAGGGACAGGCACTTGCTGATTTCTTATTAGAATTTCCACCATCCTTTGAGGTTCAAACCAAGGAAACCATAAGGGAACCTCTGGAGAAGGAAGCCCCAACAGAAAATTGCACACCATGGTGGACCCTATATGTGGATGGAGCCGTGAATAGAAATGGGGCAGGTGCTGGTATAGTCCTGATAAGCCCCGAAGGCCACAAGCTGCAGAGTTCAATTCATTTTACATTCAAGGCTACAAACAACGATGCCGAATATGAAGCCCTGATTGCGGGGCTGAAACTGGCACTTGAAATGAAAGTGGCGAATATGACTGTGTATAGTGACTCCATGTTGGTGGTGGGACATATCAAAAGCAACTTTCAAGCTAGGGGTCCACGCACTGATCTATACATGAGGTACGCTCAAGAGCTGATGAGCAAGTTTGGGGAAATCAATCTGGTGCAAATTCCAAGGACGGAAAATTCAAGTGCAGATGCCTTAGCAAAAATGGGTTCTAATAGGGAAGCGACTATGCTAGGGGTGATACCGTTGGAGATACAACAACAACCTAGCATTCCGAGGTTTGATTGTATGGATATTGAGGTTCAAGTAGAGGACACATGGATTAAACCCATCCTGGAATACATAACGAAAGGGGTTCTGCCAGCAGAAAAGGATGAAGCCTGGAGAATGAAGTATAAGGCTACGCGTTACGCCCTGTACAATGGAAAGCTATACAAGAGGGGCTTCAACAAACCACTCCTACGATGTAAAGCAGGCAGTGAATGTGAATATATTATGAGGGAGGTGCATGAGGGCATATGTGGAAACCACTCTGGAGGAACCTCATTGGCCCACAAAATACTTCGACAAGGGTACTACTGGCCAACCCTACAGTAGGATGCGCACAAATTCTCAAAGGCATGTGATCGATGCCAAAGGTACGCCAACTCAAATAGGAATCCTACTGTTCCATTAAAGCCACTCTCTAGCCCATGGCCTTTTGCTGTTTGGGGAATTGACTTGATTGGAGAACTCCCTAAGGGGAAGGGAGGAGTAAAGTACGCCGTTGTAGCCGTGGATTATTTTACAAAGTGGGCGGAGGCTGAACCCCTAGCTACGATCACTGCGGCCAAATTAAAGGAGTTCGTATTTCGAGCAATTATATGCCGATATGGGATTCCCTATAAGTTGATATCTGACAATGGCAAACAATTTGATAGCAAGGAAATGAGAGGTTTATGTGAAGACCTCGGAATTGTTAAGGGCTTCTCTACAGTCTGCTACCCCCAAAGTAATGGTCAGACTGAAGCCATCAATAAAATCATTAAACATACTTTAAAGGCAAAGTTGGAAGATAAGAAGGGTTGCTGGCCAGAGGAACTTCCCATGGTGTTATGGTCTTACAACACAACACCTAGGACTACAACTGGTGAATCCCCATTCACACTAACTTATGGGTGCGAAGCAATGGTACCCGTGGAAATTGGTGCCGGTTCATTTAGGAGAGATAACTTTGATCCCATGGAAAATGAAGTTAATCATCGTTTGTACTTGGATTTGGTGGAAGAGGTTCGTACAACCTCTCAGCTGAAGCTTGCAGCCTATCAACAAAGGACTCGCAAGTACTTTGATGGCAAGGTTCGAGCACGACCCTTAAAGGTTGGTGATCTGGTTTTAAGGAAGATGATGCCTAACATGAGGACTCCAGGATATGGGGCCTTTGAGGCAAATTGGGAAGGCCCATATGTGATCAAATCGGTCTTATGGGAAGGAACCTATCATTTGGAGGATTTGGACGGGAAGCTAATCCCGAGGGCGTGGAACGCCGAACACCTTACAAAATATTATCAGTAGTGGAACCCAGGTAACGTTTCTTGTAGACCTCTTTCAGGTGTAGGAAAATAAAAGTGGCTTATTAGTTGTAGCTACCATGACATTAGGATCAGTCGGCTAGGAATTTCTTTTATGTTAATAAAGTGCTCGGGGGGTTGTGAATGTACGCCTACCTGTTGAACACCAATTATGATATGATTTAATGGAATTGAAATCGACTTGTTTTTTTTCTCTCATTTCTGTTTTATGTATGAAAATATATGGATTTATGTGGATGAATGCATACTATGTGTAACCTGTTTTGTCTAAAAAAAAAAAGAAAAAAAGAAAGGATACGACTATTGAACCTAGTTCTTCATTATAAGTTTAATTATACTAAAGAACTCGGGGGGTAGTAGGTGTACATCGATTAATGGAAGGATAGTTTAACTTAAAAATGGATAAAATTTTAAAACAAAGATTATATAATGGATGGAAGCATATGGATTATATGAACATGGATGGAAGCATATGGATTATATGAACATGGATGGAAAACATATGGAATGTATGTTAATGGATTACACGGGTTATATAAATATGGATTATATGAACATGGATGGAAAACATATGGAATGTATGTTTATGGATTACACGGGTTATATAAATATGAATTATATGGATACATGGATGGAAACATACGGGGATTATGTGCACGTGGATTGGGACATGTATGGCTCATGCATGAAAGGGGATGGAATCCCATAGTAGGAAGGTTCTAGGGTAACTAGGATCACAAGGTTCTCGCATGGGGAAGTTCAACCATTCGAACCCCGAAATACCGTGTAATTAATATGGTGGATAATTGGCTTCATTGGAGGATTTGGGCACGGCTATGGAAGCCAAGTGCACAAGGGAAAAATAACCCCGCTGCGATCCCAGGGAAACTGGGTGAGTGAGGCTTTATCTTTTGGGAAAGTGGAATGGCTAAGGAAAATGTTCTTGTGAGGAAATCACATGGAAATGGTCTGATTTAGGGGTACGATCAGTGGAACACCGATCGCCCGGGGATTTATGGTTAAGCAAGGACTGGGTGCTGATTGAGGACTTAGGATGGAAATGGCAAACTCATGAAGGGTCTCATTTCTAGCAGGTGGAATACCTATTGATCTTAAGGAAGGGATATTAACATCCAGGGGTATAACAGGTGAACCCCGAATACAGCAAATGCCTAACTATCTTAAGACAAAACACAACATCAACTCCCAACAAGGCAACTCGTGACATAGTCGTCACACAGGACATGGCATATCAGGCAAAAGACGCTAGGTATGGGATTAAATGAAGGTGTGTGCACGCGCAACTTAACTGCATGGCAAGCATATACTGATCAAAAGCAGATAAAGCATTGAAAACCTTAGCAAGAATCCGAGATAAAACCAAGTTAAAGAAATTACATCTTGCGAGACTTTCGGAGGAGTCCGCACCCTCAAAATATCAAGTTTAAGGCAATTGATGCCAGAGAAGGATTCATTAAAGTCTGCTTAAAAGGGCTGATGATAAAATTACTGGTTTGATTCGGGCGGAAAGGTGGAGAGGTCCTCGTTGACTGGAGAAGCCTTCGGAATTTCAGGAGTGGATGAGGGGGCTTCCACCTGGGGTTCCTCGGTTGGACCCCCATCTGTAGCTTCCCCTGGTTGGGTCTCTATAGCTTCAATTGCATCCACTGCAATAGCATCGGTAGGAACCTCTACAGCCACTTCCTGGGGGGCTTCCTCCATACGCACCTCAGGGGGGTTCACCTGCATGGCAGCAACAGCCTGCTCCTCCATGATTGATTCTATGGCCTCAACTGCATCCTGGCCCAGAACACTCCACTCCAAGTTTGGAAAAGCCTCATGTGTGGAAGTCATGTAGTCTTTGATCCCAGCTTTGTAACCCAGGTTGTATTCCTTGTCACCTTGCCTGGACATGGTAGCCTTATACTTAGCGACTGCACCCTGGAGGGTTCGGACCTTCAACTCAAGTTTTTCCTTCTCCTTTTTGCTAGTGGCATTTGCATCTTCCTTCTCCTTATCCATCTTGAGGATGATGGCATCCATGGACTCTCTCTCCTTCAGCAATTTATCCCTCTCCTGGATCAGAGTACCCTCACTCTCATAAAGCTTCTTGTTCGAAGCCAGTAGTTTCTTCTTATCATTCTGGAAGGTTTTCAGCTCTGAACGTACCCTATCGATCTCTTCAACAGCCTTGGAAGCCCCAAGAACCTGGTTGCTATACTTCAGAGATAAGAAGAGGCTTTCAGCATTAACTAGGGGTATCCTGTTTGCAGCTTCCTCAAAACTCAGGCTGTCCTATTCGGAGATAGAACGAACAGGGAATCTATCCTTGATAGCATCTATGAAAGCAATAAGGGGAGCAGGAGAAATGGTGTCAGAGGGACTTAGTTCAATCTCATGCCTGGGACGTTTACTCCCACGGGAACCAGATGCCCCAAATACCTCAGGAGTGTACTGTGTGGGCCTCTTCCTTAAGGAAGCATTCTTCTCTATGGAAGCTGGGTTGATTTTTGTAGATGGAACAGAGGTTCTCTCAACAGAAGACGGGGGTACGGGTGATCTGGGAACATTCTTTTGTGCTGAACGTTTGGTGATGAAGGAAGGCACTGAAAAAGACATACATGCATTACCACGTGAAGGGTTAGTAAAGTCAAAACGAAAGTAAAGATGGTACTCATATAGAAATCAAGTAAATCATGTGTGCAAAAATTATGGAACGCATGCTGCATAAAATAAAGGAAAATAAATGGAACGGTGGGTGTATGCTACTAAGGATATGAGTGTGGACCTGGCTTAAGTAGGGTTCCATCAGTGAGATTTTCCTCAACAGGGGTACGAGAGTCCCCTGGAGATTTGGAGCTGACTTTCTTGGAAAAACCCAAACGAAGTAATTTTTTCTTAGAAAGCAGGCTAGCACCATCTCCTAGCCCTGCACTTTTTCTCAAAACTTTCTCGGCCCTTTCCAACTCTTCCCCCACTAGAACGGTTTGAGTAGGCATGTCTGGATAGGGGTTAAATTCCTTTTTGTACTCTGGGCAATCGTAGCAATATAGGAATTGCTTGTGCCACCCTGACATTCCTTTCTTATTGCCTTTTATGCATTTCCCTTGATGGATGTTCCAGGTAGTAAGATAGAAGAATCCGGAGGTTTTTCCAGTTTCTTTGAGTTGGTAAAAGAAACCCAACTCACGAGCAGTCAGTTCAACTTGGAACATGGAGTCATAAAGGATATATATACATATGGCCATACGATATGAATTCGGAGTTAGTTGCAGAGGGGCAAGCTTGTAAGTATCGAGGATATCAAGGATAAAAGGGTGAAGGGGTAGTGACAACCCTAGTCTAAAAAACTGGGCAGATAACACAGCACAGGGAATGACTTGGTTTGTTTCAAAGTTAGAGAAATCGTGACATCTCTCTTCTGGCTGAGGTACAACCAGTGAACACCCAGGGTTGCAAGCTTCAAAGAGGTTTCCTAATTTTTGGGCAGTTATAGAGGTCTGTGTTTTGGCACAAGATAGCTGGGAGGTAGCAACACTAGAAGTCTTGATAGAGGTAGTTCTGTCTGGGCTTGTGCTATTTTCAGGCTGATCATCGAAGGGTTCAACTACTAGAGATATGTGCCCTAATGAATCAATCTCTTCCTCAGACACATGGGAATCAGAACTAATGGCAGTAGGTACAAGTGAAGAAAGGTCTAAAGAGTGAGATTTAAGTGAGATTTGGGCAGTAGTGGAGTCAAGAACTTTGACTTTGGAGCGAGTACGGCCACTCACTGTGGAAGCTATGGGAGGGAATTTGGATATGGGATTGGGTGAGGAAAATGAGTCACCTTCGGAGGCTTCTGCCATCTGAGAAATCTCTTTGGCAATGGAAGCCGGGGACTTACCAGTTGTGGATTGACTCGACATCTGCACACAGAAAAGCAGTGTGAGTTCCAAGTCTCTGGAGAAATTTTTGAGGAATGGTAGTTGTCATGTCAAGAAAAAGATAGTGGAGGAGTATTATAGGGGTTCAAGGATGGAAACCCCCAATTGCTCCAGGATCGTTTCTCTCGTTTCAACAAAGGGAAGTAATTGTGGGCATCCAAATTCACCCTGGGGTTCATATAAGTGAAACCCACAAAACGGGCTTTATTTAAAAGAAGATAAAAAAAAGGGTGAAAGGTCTGAAGCAACTCCTAATAGGTCTTGGACAAAGGCCTAAATCAGTCAGGGTATATGCAGGTGTTAATTGACATAAAGTTCAAAGACACTATCAAAACAGCAATTAAGGACAGAATAGGAGGGATGAACAAGGGGAAAAGTTAAACCAGCATACAATTGATGAGTATACGCATGCATACATGAGAAATTAAACAGACAAGGGTTGAAAGAAAACTCAATACAGGATAAGGGTATTTACTTGGTTTAACATGCATCTACAGATGATGGGCAAATCATAGAAGAAGTGATGAACAAAGTAAATCAATTACACAAAAGTCATACGTATGGAATGTAGATGCCGATTGGTACACAATGACACGTTTGTAAATCGTCAAGCATGGGAAAATATGAAGATTAATATAAGAGGAGAAAGAAGAAATACCTTTGAATCGAAGAGGGTGGTCGGAAAACGGAAGCCTTCGCCGGGATGGAAGTCTGAGAAGATGAACCGTTTGGAACAAAGGAGAGAAAGAGGTTTTGCTATAGAAAAGAGTGAAAATAAGAAAA
The DNA here is from genome assembly GCA_037693485.1 of Kitagawia praeruptora. Lineage (NCBI taxonomy): Eukaryota > Viridiplantae > Streptophyta > Magnoliopsida > Apiales > Apiaceae > Kitagawia > Kitagawia praeruptora. Next base: position 78,338,712 of record CM075350.1, read on the forward strand.
TGGTGCGAAAAGGTGTACATATAAGGGCATGGGGATATGAACAAGCCGGCCACGTGTCTTCGTTTAATCAGGCCCGTGTATAAAAAAAAATAGGTATTAAGAGAGTTTTGGAAAATGAAGGAGAATGAATGTAGACAGGTGGAAGGCTAAATACGTTGGGTTTCTTGGGGAAGTAGAGTGGTTTTATAGAATTCAAATTTTGAAACGTTAGAGTTGCTGTGGGATTTGGAATTCAAGCAATTAAAGATCAACTAGGACTTTGTTTACTTCAGGAGTTATCATCTAAAAGGAAATAATTATCTTAAGTGATTCATTAAAACCTCAAGGAAGTACGCATTTATACAGCGGGTGATAAATTTAGGAGGTTCAACGGTTGCATCCATAAATTGGGGGATAATGGATCTCAAGGTACAGACAGAGGGGTACGGTTGCGAGCATGGATACTTCCTGGTTGAATCCTTTGTTTCCTACAATGAGTACGCTCGCGTAGGCTTAGGGGTTCACATGGAATGAAAGGGTGATGGGGGTATGAATGACGTTAGGTTCCTTTTGCATTCAAATGGCTACAAGGAACCGGGGGGTAGTTGTTGTGCCCAAAATCCGCCTTGGGCTTGATTTAAGGCCCACTAAGGTTATGGACTCGAATCAGGTGGATATGGACGGATGGATTGGGCTAAGGAGTAAGTATGGTAATTTGGTATGCCTTAGAAATAAACTGGAGGACAGGATTCTGGCATCTAGTTCAAGGTTTGTTCATACAGGGGTACGAGCATGTGAACCCCAGATAAGGGTAAAGCTATGTGAAGGCCAGAAGGGGGTTCAACTGGGTAGCAGGCTGTCAGGTCAGGGGTACACGCATGAACCCCGAAGGTTTCCAGAAAATACACCAGCGGGCTCGTAATCGCCTATATTATAGGAGATTGGATACTACACGTCGTAACAACCTTCAGAATATCTCCTAAACAATAGGAACGGTTTATCAGTAGCAGTTATCAAGGATTAACATTATATATATATGGAATATATATATACATACGTGTATGTATGGATATATCACGACAAAAAGCGGGAATTATCAGGAGGCAACAACTGGATAACTAGGTTAGCTGAGATATGGATCGAAAGGAGTCTGTTACAGAGGATGGGGCAGAGGGAAACGGAGGATAACCATAAAGAACTACATGAGGACTTGATCTCTTATATAAATAAGAGTATGTAGGCACTTTGCAAAGGGTTGGATACACACACCTCTAACACTTGCTCCTAGCTGTGAAAAATGGATTGAATAGGTCATATTCGATCATCATAGCCTGGGGTACCTTGCAAACTCAGTCCATATAATCACTCTTCTCCCTCTCGGATTAGGGTTCATGCTATTAGGGTTTTTTGGCTTGTAATTCGATTGTTTGATCGATATTCTTAGATTTTCTTGGTTGATTCTTGTATTTATATCATTGAAGTGTTGTACCATTTTTCCCTCACAACAGTAATAATATTATATCTCAATTTAATATTAATCTTTATCTATCTCCCTTCACAAATTTAAGCCTTAAATAAAATAACCAATCCTCTCGTCATTAGGAGTTGATATGTTGCATATTTTTTTATATGTTTAAGTATTTGGAACGTGTTTATGTTTATAACGACATAATACCTGAAAGTGGTTTAAACTGCAATAGCCTTAGTCAAGATGATCATTTTTTGATTGAGATTAAAAACAATTAACACACTTTATTCCTCTTTTCCTTTCTACTATATAATAAAAAATAATGATAAAATGGAATAAATTTAATTTATTACTTTATACAAGGCACGCTTGAACATACAAATTTGATCGGGTTATAAACGAATTTATAGTTTTAATTTTTAAGTAGGCATGTGTGAAGTATTTTTAGGTAAGCATTTGTGAAGTATTTTCTAGATCCGGGTTAAGAATATAACATACAACATTTTCTTTTCATATATTTTGTTAAATTTATGCCATTTAAAATAATTTTGTTATCATTTTTCCTATATTTATAATTATTTTATCAATTTTTAATGAAAACACGTATTCCTCTTTTTCTATATTAATTAAAACAAAAGGTGACAAGTTAAAAAACTACTCCCTCTGTCCCATTAGATTGTTTACATTGTTTTAAGACTGTCTAACACGTATTTTAAGGTGCATATAAAGTATAGTTCCATAATTTATTTTTACGATTTTCTTTTTATGTATAAAAATAGAACAATCCTATTTTTATACAAAAAAAGAAAATTTTAAAAATAATTTATGGAACTACCCTTAAAATGTACCTTAAAATGCGTGCCAGACACTCTCCAAACAACGTAAACAATCTAATGGGACATAGGGAGTAGGATATACGATCCTAATTAACTTGGTCATACACAATTTTTTTAGTTATGATTTTTAAAATAACATAGTGTAAACGGTTTTTTTTTTCTATCAATTTTGTGCATTCCACTACCAAAAAAAATATTAAAAAATATGCATATAGAGAAACTTTAATTCAAACTCTTCTTATCGAGAAGGAGTGTTAGTGTGATGACTATCTATGCACACATTTTGCACACATTGCGCACACTTTGTAATTAATCTTGAGAAAAAAATTTAAACTAATGTGAAAGCTAAATCATTTAAATTGGTTTTAAATGAATAAACCTGTTTCCAAATGCACCTACATGTCTAATGTCTTAGCAACAAGTTTAAATATATTTGTAATAAATATTCATTATGTCTAGTGTCTCAATAGAATTTACCTTTGTTTGAAAACTCATTGAACATCTTCAAAATTGTTTGTCAAAAATATTGTCAACCATTGATATATATATATATATATATATATATATATATATATATATATATATATATATATATATATATATAGAGTAGGGTTCGAGGGAGAACCTCCCTATCAAGAAAACCAAGAGACCCAATCTACTACCATTGATTGTTTATAATTATCATAAATATTAAATATTATATTTCTATGGCATTCTTGTAATTATTGTACAGAATCGTGGGCATTTGTATTAGCAAAAATCAGTTTAACGCGCATGCATATCTTAATCGGGTTGTCAACAACGTAAGTTATGGAATGATTGATATGATCTCAATCTTCCTATTATAGGCAACAGACTTCTTTCTAATTTAGGTATAAATTAAGATTTATTTCTTTATATAACACGTATTTATTTAATTCAATTACAAATTACAAATCAAGAAAGATCCATATAAAGCTTGAAAGATAACGGAACACTTAACAATGGAGAACAACTTTTGGTGATCTGTTTGGTGTTTACTATATGTATATATATTTTGGTGTTCTACATTAATTCAGTTTTTGTATTCCATCTAGTGATGGTAGCAGGTTTTGTATACATCATCTTCGATTCTTTGTATGAATTTTGTGGATGGGTTACTAAGGAACAAAGATGTAGGTGATATTTTTCCGCCGATTTTTGTAGGTGTTGACCTAAATTTGAGATTCCGTGTCCCCAGCAAACATGTGATTTCTTGGTGGTGAAGCTGTTTGTGTCTTCAGAGTCATCTTGGAACAAAGTTCTTTTTCTTGGAGTTCATTTTGTTTCCTCACTTTGAGTGTTATGTCATGAGGAATATATGTATGAGATGTTTTTTTGCTAGTTTAATTTTTCTGCAGGATGTGTCAAACTCGGTTGGGTAATTTATTTTTAATTATTCTTGTTTAGTTTGTAGTGATCCCCTATATTGTCTGTATGGTGTAACTATTTCCAATTTGTTAAGGTGTTCTTAGTAAATTAAAGTCATCTGTTCGGGTTTCTTGTTCTCGAGATTCGTAAAAATGTTCTGTTAGATCTTATATTGTGCAGGTGAAGAAGCCACCCTCAGGACCCATCATTCATGTACCATTTAAGATCAGTTGTCTGAAGAGGAGGCCCAACTCGTTAGCTCAAAGTCTCAAATTGACGTCTGAGGCACTTGATGATCCATTCAATTACATTTGTTCTTAGTAATCCATAGCTTAACGTAAAGGCAACTAGCCTTTAAATATGATCCATCAATATGGAAGATTTGATGATTGAGTTTGGTGTTAATGTCATAAAAATTTATGATATGGTATACCTAATAACGATTAGTCATGGTAAAAACCATGAAGTAGTAGTTCATCAAGTACTAGGAGCTTGGATACACTTGTTAGTTTCGTTATTTTTTATTATTAGTTCTGCTCAATTATTCCTTATTGTGTAATGAATATTGTGAGATTTTACTTAGTCATTCACTTGTACAATTTTTTATGTAACATTTAAAAATTCTATTAGATGTTTTTACAAATTTTTTGTGGAGATCTTTTTTATTGTTTTTAACTAAATATTATATATAATTTATTTTTAAGTTAATAATTTCAAATTTAATTTATCTAAAACACTTTAGAGAATCTTCGAAACATCTTAAAAAATCTTAGAACACTTTAGAAAATCTCAAAATGGTATTAGAAAATAGTGGAGTATTAGAATGTTAAAATACTTTAGAAAATTTCAAAATGATATTAAAACATGGACTTTAAAGAAATCTCAAAATGATATTAAAACATTTTAGAGAATCTTCCAAAACATCTTAAAGAATCTTAAAACCTTTATGTATATTTTCAAAACCAATTTTTAGGTTTTTAGTCTAAAATTAAATTAAGTGTTTTTTATTAACATATTAATTATTTATTTACATCTAGAATTTTTTTTCAAAAAGTTATAAATTTCAATATTCCGTTTATGTGTAGCATATATTGATATTCATTTTGGGGTTTTTTAAAAACCAATATTAAGTTTTATAACAAATATTCAATCAAGTAAAACACGTAACGGAATCTAACGAATATTAACTAAAACACCTAACGGAATCTTTAATAAATTAACAAATCACTTTTAAAAAAACTTTGATAAAGGGAGATTTTTAAAATTTTATTTTTTGATAAAGGTAAATTCTTTGGAATTATGCATCATGTGTGTAGAGTTTTACTATCATAATTATATACCAAAAAATTAAAATCTGAAATGACTTAACGAATCCTTAAAGAATCTCAAATATTAAAAAACACTTTAAAGAATTTCAAAACACCTAAACATTTTAGGAAATTTTCGAAACACCTTAAAAAATCTTAAAAACAACTTAGAGAATCTTATTTAAAAACACTTTAAAAAATCTCAAAACACTTTGGAAAATCTTAAAATTGAATATATTAAATTGATAATTTATATTTTGTGAATCTTAAAGAACCTAAAAAATTTAAAAATAAGAAATATTTTTAAAAATATCAATATATTGCAAGACACTTTAAAAACCTCAAAAAACAATGTTGTGTACAAAAAATTAAAAATAATATGTATTTATACAAATACAATAATGAATTTAATGAAAAAATGGTATAGAACAAAAAATATATTTTATATTCTTTAAAAGGGGTGATGGTCCAAAATAATCACCTGAGAAACTGGATGGCCCTTTTTACTGACGGGACACGATACATCGTGTACCGTGATAGGGGGTGTGATGCGGAGAAGCGTCCTCCGTAACAGGGCATGATACGGAGCTCCGTCTTCCGTGTTATGCATGATACGGTGGACGGTGTTCCGTGACAGTGCTGCGCACCCACCTAACACGAAAGACCGTGTTCCGTGTCATGCATAACACGGAAGACCGTGTTCCGTGTCATGCATAACATGGAAGACCGTGTTTCGTATCATGCATAATACGGTACACGGTGTACCGTATTAGGGTAATACGGAGGCCGAAATTTCGTATCTCGTCGGTATTTCGGGCCATTTTTTTCAAAATCAGTATTTTGGGCAAAAACTTAGGAAAGATAGGCATTTTGGTAATTTTCGAACAAATTGTATTAGATGTTCTTACAAATTTTTGTGGAGGTGTTTTTTATTGATTTTTTACTAAATATTATATATAGTTTTTTTTTAAGTTAATAATTTTAATTTTAATTTATCTAAAACACTTTAGAGAATTTTTGAAACATTTAAAAAAAATTAAAATACTTAAGAAAATCTTAAAATGATATTAGAAAATAGTATTAGAATGTTAAAATATTTTAGAAATTTTCAAAATGATATTAAAACATGCACTTTAACCAAATCTCACAATGATAGTAAAACACTTTACAGAATCTTCAAGACATCTTAAAGAATCTTAAACTTTAGAATGTAATAAAATTAATATCTTGTATTCTTTAAAACACCTTAAAGAATGTCCGAAAAGTTAAGTAAAAAATTTATTAAAAATTAAGAGAATCAAAGAGAATAATTTATACAAAACACCTAAAAGAATCTTGGTGTAATTAATAATATTTTAAAAGAATTTAAGAGAATCTAACAAAACATCTAACAGAATCTTTAAAAAAAATGTGCAATTTTTTTTAAATTTAAGTTACATATAAAAATATTATGTAACACACCAAGATTCTTTTACGTGTTCCCAATCAATAAAATATAAATAAAACTAATAAATACCTAAAACAATCTTGGTGAAATAATAATATTTTTATACACTTATTTTTTCAAAAGAAAATTTGTACATTTTTTTTAAAATTAAGCTACATGTAGAAATATTATAAAATGCATCAAGATTCTTTTACGTGTTTCAAATCAATAAATCAATTTATTTTCTGTTATTATTATTTTTGAGATTTCTTTGAGATTGTTTTAAAAGACATGCTATGAAAATTGAATTTTAATTTGGAAAAATATTATATAATTTTTTTTAAATATTGGATAAATTATTTATAGCGCTCTACTTGTACATATACCGAAAATTATTTTATACCAATAAAATATTTTAGTAGAATTTAAATGTAAATATCTAATTAAATTATATTACAATTTTAAAATAATAAACAAAACACCTAAGAGATTAATCTTGGTGTATTACATAATATTTTTATATATTTATTTTAAGAAAACTAATTATTTCTTTTAAAATTAAGTTACATATAAATTATCATCTAAATGTATGAATTTATTTTCTTTTATTATCCTTTTGAGATTTTTTCGAGAAGTATTATAAAATGCAAGCTATAAAAAAAATTGAATTATAATGCCAAAAAATATTCTTAAATATTCCATGAATTATTTATAACGTTAAACTTGTACATAACTATATTCGAAACTTATTTTAGATCAATAAAATATTTAAAAGAATCTTAATATAAATATTTGATAAGTAATATTATTATTTCAAATAACTAACAAAACACTTAAGAGAATCTCGATATTACAAAATTGTTCTATATTTTTCTTAAAAATAATGAAACAATTTTTTTTAATTTAAGTTAGATATAAAAATATTATGTAATTATACATCAATATTCTTTTACGTGTTCCCAATCAATAAATGTGATCCTAATCAATAAAATCTAAACAAACTAAAAAATACTTAAGAGAATCTTGGTGTAATTAATAATAATTTAATATATTTATTTTTTCAAAAGAAAATTAATACATTTCTTTTAAAATCAAGCTACATGTAGAAATATTATAAAATGCATTAAGATTCTCTTACGTATTTTAAATTACTATATCAATTTATTCTCTTAAGTGTTTTATTCAAGTGTTTTATTCAAACGATGTTAATTATTTATAGTAACAGTTTTGTGTCATTTTTACACATGAAACTTATTAAGTATTTCGCACAATTTTTGTATATTTAATTTATTTTATATTTTTTTATATTCGCTTGTTGGGTTATAACAATATATTCAAAATTCTATTCAAAACTTATTTTATATTAATATAATATTTAATAGAAATTTAATATAAATATCTAATAGAGCAGTATTACGATTTCAAAGTAAAACACCTAAGAGAATCTTAGTGTATTACAATATTTTTATATATTTCTTATTTTTTTTAAAAAAATATACATTTCATCTAAAATTATGTTACATTTAGATATATTTTGTGACACACCATTCTCTTACGTGTTTCAAAAAAAGTTAAACTATAATTTAAAAAAATGTCAAAACTTAAAAATATAATGTAACACACCAAGATTCTCGTTTTAAAACAAATTAAATTCTAATTGAAAAAAATCTCAAAAATTAAAAATATTATTCTAAATATAAATACTATAAAACTTTGAAGAATCTCAAAAGTTTTAAAAAATTAATTTATATATCTAATAAAATCACACTACAATTTTAAAATAATTTATAAAACACCTTAGTGGGGTAAATTTATAGTGTTGTATCTATACCTAACTATATTCAAAACTTATTTTATATTAATAAAATATTTAATAGAATTTTAATATAAATACCTAATAAAGAAGTATTACGATTTCAAAGTAATTAACCAAAACATCTAAGAGAATCTTGGTGTATTACAATATTTTTGTTTTATATATTTCTTATTTTTTTTAAAAAGATATAAATTTCTTCTAAAATTATGTTACATTTAGATATACTTTGTTACAAGATTCTCTTACATGTTTCAAAAAAAAAAAATTAAGCTATAATTTGAAAAAATCTCAAAATTTAAAAATATATTTTTTAAATAGAAATATTATAATACTTTGAAGAATCTCAAAAGCTTTTAAAAATTAATATAAATATTTAATAGAATAATACTAAAATTTTAAAATAATTAACAAAACACCTAAAAGAATCTTGGTGGGGGGACATAATATTTTAATACATTTTTCAAAAAACAAAAATTATACATTTTTTTAAAATTAAGTTACATATTAAAATATCATCTAATACATTAAGATTATCTTATGTGTTTCAAATCTTATATCAATTTACAATAATAAAAATTCCATAAAAATAATAGAATTCCATTAAAGAATTTTGAATTAACATAGCAAATCGCAAAAAACAATATTCCAATTGTTATTTTTATAATTTTCGTTGGTTTTTGCATTTTTATCAAGTTTCTCATCACATATTTTTTTTTAATTTACATTTCAAAGAATCTTTTCTTATTACTAAAAACATTTTATGGAATCTTAAAAAAATAAAAAAATAAAAAATAAAAAAGAGAAGTAACATATATTTTAAATTGCAAAAAAATAGAAGATAAGTAACATATATTTTTTAAAGTGTTGGTCTAATTGTGTTCTCCTACTTCTAAATTTGCATTCTTCACATGTTATTTTTAAAGAACTTTAGTATGTTGTTTAAAAATTTATTTGTCGATTCTATTGTAATAAAATTATATTAGAAAGAATCTCATTTTTTTATAAAAAAAAGAAATTATTTATCTTAAAAATATAGATCTTTTATCATTTCCAAATCTATTTGGATTTTTTGGATTTTTTACCCCGTGTTGTATTAATGTACTTTTTTAAAAATAAGATTTTTTTAAGTGTTATTTAGAAAATAAAAGAAAGATTTCATTAGTTTAAATTCAAATTTGATTGTAGGTTTCTATTTATAACATTGATATAATGGTTTGATTTGTTTCCTTTTCTAAATATGGTATAGTGGCATATGAAATTTATTTTAATTTATTACCTTTTATAAAAAGATTGATAGTGCATAGAGTAGATCAAGGAAGAAGTCAAATTTTTTTATTAATTAATAGCGAGAATATGAATCAAATTGGTATAAGAAAATTAAAGGAAACAAGATAATTGATCAACAATTAGACATCATATCTGAAGGAGGATTCTTCCAAATTATTGAATGACATAATTGTCCTTTTATGTAAAAATGGAGGAGTTGTTAATTTCTTTTAAATTAATAGTTGTGAATTCTAAGCCATTAGATCAAAATCAAATCAATGGATTTAGATGCGGTCTCTCAGTTCTCCAAGTTAACAAGGTTCTCCCTCGAGCATGAGCCTATATATATATATATATGGTTAAGTTCTATGGAGACCAACATTTTTAGTGGAGACCGGAGACCAATATCAATCAAAACATTGCAAAAACTTATTTATTCAAAATCATGTTCTATGAAAATCACTATAACATCTATTTCATTGAAAATCTTGAAGATCATATATGTTTTACATGCAAATTTCATTAAAAATCTTGAAAATCATGTATGTTCTGCAAACAAAATATTGCAGAACGTTTTGTTCTCCAAAACATGTTCTGCTTGCAAATCATATATGATTTTTAAGATTTTGAATGAAATAACAATGTTAATTGAACATTCTTTGCAAATATATATGTTTTGCAATGTTTTGAGTGCATAATGTAGATGGTCTCCACGGTCTCCACTCAAATGGTGGTCTGCATAGAACTTAACTCTATATATATATATATATATAATTTTCTATTTCATTCATATCATTATTGACAACTTTTTGTTTAGAATTTACTAATTACATGTATTAGCTAATTTGGGAAGTTTCCAATTTTTTCCAACTTGGTTCATAACCTTTGAACTCCAGTAGATGATCAACCAATAGTGTCATATCAAATCAATATTTTAGCATCATCTAAAATATTCATGTACTTAGATTTTTCATAACATTTATTACTTTGGCATTGGGACAATTGAATTTAATATGGTGGTAGGAACTAGAAAAACAAGATAGAGATTTTGCTAGCTATGATAAGCTAAGACAGCATTCGAATGACTGGAGAAATAACAAAAACGGATTGAAGAAGATCTAGATGTTAAAATCGAGGACAAAACATAGAGGTTTTGACAAGTTTATGTTAAAGCAAATTTAAAAGAAAAAAGTTGTTTTGGAAAAAATAATATATATGCTCATGCTAATTGATGCGATCATAGAAGGTAATAACAATCATATTTACTCTCCTACTGATGATCAATCTTTTACAAGCAATAATGATCATAATATTAGTGCAGACTTTAAAAATGATTATGGACATGTACTAGAGATCTCAATGTCGGTGACTTGATGGAGTCACACTTTTTTAGATCGTGAGACATCTCCAATAAACACAATTTATAAAGGATATATACTTGATTGTAACCAATGGCTTGGTTATCATCGCTCAAAATAGGACTATCAACGTATAAACTCGGAACAACGGAATAATAAAATGGATAAGCCATGTCGAAAATGACCAATACTGATAATAATTGGAGTTGATACTGAAAATACAGAACAAGTATTGAAAGGAATTACAAGTATTGAAAGACAAGAATTAAAATGACGAAAGAGAAGATAGAAGTGTAAAGCACAATTGAAAAACAATAAAAATCTAAATGTTCATTCTCTTCTGTAGTCTCAGCCGTGAGCACATGATCAGTACTTGTAGGCTAGTAATGGGCTTGAGGCTGGTTAGTGGCCCAATTGTAATAATAGTAACAGCCCATGTACAAGCCGGTCCGTTACAATCCATTCCCTTTAAAAAAATTCTTGTCCTCAAGAATTGCATATTGAACAAGACTCGGTAACAACTGAAGTCTCCACCTAGATCAAATACCATTTCTACATCACTCCAATACCAAGCATCTTCATTAGTAGCATAGTTTAATAACTGAAGCCTTTCCATTAACCACATGCCAATGCTCTCGAAGGACTCGAAAAACCAGACTTTGCGCGCTTCTAGTTGGACATGTATTGGTGTGTCAATATCCACTTTGGAAGGACCACAATTCACAATGAAATCAGTAACATATATTGGTATAAAACAAGAGCCCATTCGAAAATAAAATTCGAAGTCACATTGAACTCGTTGAGTGCAGGAAGATAAAATTCTTGTCTTGTAAACCTGTGCATTTGATGTTCAGAAATTTGGTCTACCAATTCCTTCATGTGATCCAGTGAAATTTCCGTTCTTCGAAAATGCTGTCCTTCTTCTTTTTTGTTATGAAAGGGAATCCCAGGTCTCCATAACGTCTTGGGGAGTACATAAGATACAATTTTAATAGCCTTGACTGCAGTCCTTCTAGGATTCCAACACAACATTTTCTTTGAGTTTTTGAAGCTTTCAGCTATATCCAAAGGGTAGTTGCAGAGTGATGGCAACAATGACCACAAACAGTGAGTCATCCTATCCTTTTTGGGCTGCTTTGCTGTTGCTAAATCGTTACCCAGTGTTTTGGAATGCAGGCGTTTACAGCCAGCAAACACCTCCGTATGCACAGCTACTAGACGGTGCAGCAACTCCATAACTGCATCTCGCACACCGCTGACCGCAAGTGTACTTCCCCACTGCACTGATAAATCCACAATAATTGCCATTTCAGTGCTTTTATGAGAAAGTACTGCCTTACTATGGGTTCCAGCAAAAATTCCAGGTTTCCATTGCGTCCGAGGAAGTTCATAAGATAAATACTTTATAGAAGTATGTGCATCCTCGCCAAGAATTTCACCCTCCAACATTATGATCCCATCCATAACTTTTATTCCAGTAACAATAATCTGTTGTTCAGTTGCCTGTAAATCAAGTGTAGGAGCTGCTATATGGATTGGAAATGAATGACCGGTTTTAGTATTGCCTCGATGAACAGTAGGCTTCCCCACAACAGTCAAAATACGATCAAGGGTAACTCTACCACCAGGTACAGTAATCAGCGAACCGATAGTAAGAACATGTTGACCTTGCACAAGACCTTTATGAGTTTTTTGGAATGCAGGAGCACTACCAGGAGCTTTTGCACAATAATGCACAGTTTCTTCCACTCCAGCAGTTTCCAAATCAAGTATTAATGGTGTGACATCCAACAACAAAGAATCTTGAAGCTTTTCATATGCTTCCCTCTTCAAAATAGTAATAAGAATTGCATCGATTGCGCCTCCACCAGGATCAAATATAAGCATAGGCTCCTTACCATTAATATTTCCAAAATTTTTATTCTAACTATAAGCATTTACGGCTGATAATTGCTCTTGCATATTGGGCCTCATAAAATCGATACACGTAGCATGTACATCCTGTGTTTGCCTTTGTGAATCGCGAATGTCATTTGGTATGATGAAACTCTCCACTGCATCATCAACGCACGTCTCAACACTTGCTTCCATGTTGCTAAGAGCTACTGAAGGGATTGCTTCAACAGCAGCTCGTTTCCTAATCATAAAAATTTCAGCAACTAGCTCATTGACATACGAAATGACATCAACTTTTCGTTCAACTTGTAATTTCAACTCAACATTTAGTCCGCCGAATTTTTCTATACCATTTTCCACTTCACCTTCCTTGCAATCAACTTCAATAAAATTAGAATCACCATCTATAGATTGAAAGGCTGTAATATTTTCAACATTAATATCTTCCTCCCCTGGTTTTTCCATATCTCCACTTTCGTTTAAAAAACTCACAATTCTAGAATTTTTCCCTTCCATCTCCAGTAATTTAATTCCATTATCACTAAAATAAATTCCATCACTACAAACAGTAATTCCATCTCCACTAACAACCTCATTTCCATGTAGTTTTTAAACAGTCTTATCATTTTCACTTTCCAAATTCTGAGTTTCAACTAAACTCAGATCATAAAGTTCTACACTAAAAACAGATTCATTATGAGCATAATTAGTTTGAGATAGTGGAATTACTAACTTCAAGGAAATATCCTCTTAGTGGGTGGTAACGTGTCGTCATCATCAACTTCTATGGACTTTCCCTGTACCATCTCATCATTGAAAGTCGACCTATCTTTCAAATCGTCTTGCATCCTATCAATTAATGCAATTATTTTCGTAAGTGTTTCTTCCCATTGGTTCCACGTAACACTAGTAGCACCTTCATTCACGTTGTCAACAAGGGAATCAGTTCTTCTCACAGGAATTTCATCAAACAGCGTGGGGGCAACTTCGGTATGTGACATGGTAGGTGTGGCAACTTGTGATGTGTTTGGAGGAGTTGTTTGTTGACAAGGAGAAGAATATATGTAGATAGGAGGTGTATCTACACATGTAAATGAGGAAGGATAAACAAGAGAATTAGGCGTGACATCAGGATAATGACTAGGATAGTATAGATGCGGTGACTGTGGTGGTGGTTCTGGTGGTCTATATTCCACTGGAGAGTAATTATAGGGTGATGATGGTGCTGGTGTATACGCATCGAATTGGTAAGAGTTGGTGGAGTTGGTGCCAAGGAAAGATGGCTCTTGATACCACTTGTAACCAATGGCTTGGTTATCATCGCTCAAAACAGGACTATCAACGTATAAACTCGGAACAACGGAATAATAAAATGTATAAGACATGTCGAAAATGACTAATACTGATAATAATTGGAGTTGATACTGAAAATACAGAACAAGTATTGAAAGGAATTACAAGTATTGAAAGACAAGAATTAAAATGACGAAAGAGAAGATAGAAGTGTAAAGCACAATTGAAAAACAATACAAATCTAAATGTTCATTCTCTTTGGTAGTCTCAGCCGTGAGCACAGGATCAGTACTTGTAGGCTAGTAATGGGCTTGAGGCTGGTTAGTGGCCCAACTGTAATAATAGTAACAACCCATGTACAAGCCGGTCCGTTACATTGATCTATTTAGCATTATATATATTTATGTAAAACTGAGACACATGTTATAAATTGTTCTACCATCGGGCTCTACTTCCTTAGTGTTTGGAAAGGCTTGTTGGGCCTGTTGATCTTTGCACGTCTCATCTAAACTTCGCCGGAATTACCTCCAAACGTCCTGAGACAGAAATGCTAGCAGGGGTTATGTTCCTATAACCACCTCCGGCGTGAGAATAGGTATCTGGTGGATGAAACTCACAATACAAGTATATATAATATATACTTTATAAGGTTCAAGAGAGAACCCTCTTAAAAAGAGAACCGAGAGAACCACTTTAAAACATTATTTTTAAAATCGAAAAAAATTATAAATATTTTATATCTCTACCGTGATTCCAAAAAATCAATTACAAAGAACAATTTATTTGTAAATATAAAAAAAATATGATAAATTTCTAGAATCTGCAATTTTGTGAATCTGTTATTGAATCTCAATAATTTTTGTGAAAATTGTATATAAATCATTTTCAGTATTTAATTAATAATTCAAATATTGATTTTAAAATTTTTATAATGACGATTAACATGTGTTAGCACAATTATTTCGTGAAAATAATTATAAAAAAATTAGAATCTGATTTTGAATCTTAGGTTCTCTTTTTAAGGGAGTTTTTCCTGGAACCTTACTATATATATATATATATGCCATTTCTCCATACAGGACACCTTTATATAACAAACAATAAAGAACACCTTAGATCTAATAGATCCATTGGCCCCGCCAGGGGCACCCAATACAAAAAGTTGTTATTTTTTTACCCTCTATCCATCCAGCAAAAAAATTAAAAATTTACTGTTCATGATGATGTCACTGATGACGTCATCATGAACAGTAACTTTTAAAATTTTTTTTACTAGACGGATTAAGTGTAAAAAACTAACAACTTTTTGTATTGGATGGCCCCGCCAGGGGCATTGGATCTATTAGATCTAAGGTGTTCTTTATTGTTTGTTATATAAGGTGTTTGTTATGGAATGCAACTATATATATATATATATATATATATATATATATATATATATAATCCTAATCTACTAGAAAAAAAAATAGAAATTAGAAATTCAAATATTTTTTTTTTAAAATCACATCGAAGTATAACATATATGGTATGCAAAATAATCGTTAGAAGATGGATGAAAATACAGTGAAGTAGGATTTCAAAAAAAAGTTTACCGATTGACGGGAAAAATCAATTTAGTAACGGAGGGGATTCTGTGGAATCCTGTATGGGGGTGTGTATATTAATTGTGTGGTGTGCATCTAGGGGGCCATTAGATTATATTAATCTAAGGGCTTATATTATTTTCTAGTTTTTATTTAATCCTTTTTTTCCATTTGATTACTAGCCTATATATATATATATATATAAAAAGAGAAAAGGTAGAGCAAAACCTATTAAAATATTGAATGTAGAGAGCGTGTAATGAATGCACTAGTAAAAAATTGGCCATTTACGTTGCCTCATTTACGTCGAACATAAAAGTAATACTTTATACGTCGCATGTTAAAAAGGGCGACGTATATAATCCTTTGAGATGACTTTTTACGTTGGTTCAAGTAAAAGCTTTCGTATATTGTCCACATATACGTCGGTTCCCCTTTGACCGACTAAAAAATAACAATTTACGTTAGTTTTGTTATCCGTCGTATAAAGTCTTAGCACATATACGTCACTTTTATGGCTACCCGACATATAAAACATATATATGTATATATATATATATATATATATACATATATATATATATATATATATATATATATATATATACATATATATATATATATGATGACATTCATAAATCCGACGTACATACTTAAAAAAAATTATTAAAATAAAACTTAAGCTAGTCGATACTTAGACAATTGATGTTAGTAGTCAATTACACTGTTCTTCCCCAAATCACATAATCGAGTTCTCTCAACCAAAAACCCTTCTTTCTAATTGATTAGGAAATCAAGTTTATTAATTGGGTTCGAATTTCTCTCCAAACTCATGAATCTTCTCTCCTCCTAATATATGTA
Source organism: Kitagawia praeruptora (assembly GCA_037693485.1). Classification (NCBI taxonomy): domain Eukaryota; kingdom Viridiplantae; phylum Streptophyta; class Magnoliopsida; order Apiales; family Apiaceae; genus Kitagawia; species Kitagawia praeruptora. Next base: position 78,355,190 of record CM075350.1, read on the forward strand.
CTTGTATGTATTTATGTTGCTGTGATTTCACTTACTAGTAAGCCGAATTTCAAAATTTAGCAGTGAATTGTAGTTTTTTTAAGTTATTGAGTGAAGTTAGGGTTTCTTTTCTAGATTCGACTTTTTAGTGCTCAATTTGGGTAAATATAGGGTTCTTGATATAGGGAATCATAATTAGGATTATAAAGTTTTGATTTTTATGGGTTTAAAGTTGTGAAGTTTAATTAGTGCTAGAGCTATAATTTGCATAACAGTAATAATCCTAGATCCGGGATAATGTTATGTGACAATTGACATTGCGAAGCTACACTACTACAGAATAGGTTTTTAGCGTCGCACTTTAAGCGTCGGTTATATAGATAACCGTGGCCTAAACGTATTTTAGGCGTCGGTTGTTACAATAACCGACGCTTAAAGTCATTTGCGTTGGTCTTTACTCAACCGACACTTAAAACCAACCTTTAGCGTCGGTCTTAAACATCCGACGCATAAAATTAAACCTTTAGCGTCGGTCTTTACTCAACCGACGCCTAAAACCGACCCTTTAGCGTCGGTCATAAACAACCGACGCCTAAAACTGACCCTTTAGCGTCAGTCTTTACTCAACCGACGCCTAAACTGACCCTTTTTACTTTATGTGTCGCCATACATTTGACCGACGCTAAAAGTATTATAATTTTTTAAAAAAGGTAAATTATATACAAATAACATTTTTATATAAATAATATGTTATTTTATATTATACCATTCTAATTAAAAAAAGTTGAATTGAATAATATTATTATTCAAATAAGATTATACAAATCAAACAATATTTCATAAAAAGTTACATTTAAATATTTTCGTTACAAAAATAAATAATATGTATTCGTTCCTACTTATATATCTTAAACCACATTTATGATAAAATTATATCCGGATCATGCTTCATGATGTAAATTATATTATTAAAAAACTACACTTTTATCTGTGTAAGATTTTAAAGAAATTGAAATTTTATATAATATCAATTAATAAATATTATAATTTTTTATACATTATAATTAAAAAATATAAATTATTATACAAACATAAAAATAATTTTAATTGTTACTCCCCCTGTCTCGAAATGAGTTGCTCATTTGAAATGTCGGGATTGTTCATAACATGAGACAAATTATTAATTTACGTCTAATCTATAAGACCAAATATAGTCATGAGTGATCTTGTTGGATTCGTATTTATGGGTACTTTAATACAGTGAAGTTTTTATATTTAGTACTAATACGAAATTAAAGATATTAACGATCAAAAGTGTGCGTTGGCAAACGTGTCCAGTCAAAACAGGAAAAGTATTTAGAGACGGAGGGAGTAATGTTTAATTTTATGGACTTGTGACTTTAACACCCATAGTGACTCTCCACACTTACAACTCTCCACACTGTACAAACTATCCTCCCCAATTTCACACGCTTTTCACACTGTACAAACTATCCTCCCGAATTGCACTTGTGACACTAACTCTCACTTTCTCCGGTGACTAAATAATCTAGTCGATAACACTTTATTGCTAATTCTGCTGATAACTCTCACTTTACTCTCCTGCTAACCTCACTTTCTGACCTTACTCCGCTCAGATTCTCGATTGGGCATCTCCGGGTTTTTACATCTCCGGTGATATTTTACTTTTCGAGGTTCGATTGGGTATCTCTAGGTTCGATTGGCATCTCCGGATTCGATTTATCTCTGCTAATTTAGGGTTCGTTCTCATTTGGATCGATTGGGCATCTCTAGGATCAATTCAGGTATGTATATTCAGGTGTCTTTGGACTTAATAATTGAGGTTTTATATGTCCTGCCTTTTAATTTTATGACAGATGAAGCACCTTCCAACACTATATTTAGAGCGTTTCTATTCCTAAGGAGAGTAGAATTTCCTCGTTGACTTCAGATTGAAGAGTGATTTTTTAGACATTATTATGTGTGGTGTGATCATAACATTACCACGCTATATAATACATAAAACTATACTGGTACAGTGACATGTCCTGCATTTTCGTTTGTTGGTTTAGTTGTGATTGCCAGATCTAGTTTAATCTGTCAAAACTCCATACTTATCATGAAGTACAGACTGTAGTGACATGAAACGCTTAAGTAGTTATTTATGTACAATATGATGTGCTTGTATCTGGATAGTGTTCGATAATGGTTGTTTTGGATTTCTAAGGAGGATAAAACTGATTTAGGAAGCATTAGTTTATTCACTCTTCCATGGTACAAAACCATTAGGCAACGTCACCAACATGGGATGTACTGTCCAGTGTAAATATTGTTGAAGTACCAACTAATAGCTGGTGTAAATTAATGGATGGTAACTTTATCCAAGGATGTAAACATAGGAAGCAATGACGCAAAATCATTACCTTCTCTAATGCAAGTGCATGTCCCAGGTCTTCCTCCAGGCCTAATACTTTTAGCTTTTAATAATTATTGCAGGATTTTATGTTATTGGGCTCATTACATTCACAGCCCACACCATTTTAATCATTTTCACCGTAGCACAAAACAATTTTCCATTTATACTAATCGTGACTACAACCTGGTAAAACAGTCGGACATTAACCTAAAACTTGTGTTTTCACAGTTACCCACACCATAAAATACGTTATGTACTGAAATTGTATTGTTTCATAATAGAATTCCAATTTTTATTTTTTTTTAAAAAAATTGACTTTAAGCATCGGTTGTTTAAATGACCGACGCGTAAAACAAGACTTTAAGCGTCGGTTGTTCAAATGACCGACGCCTATAACAGACTTTAAGCATCGGTTATTTAAATGACAGACGCCTATAACAGATTTTAAGCGTCGGTTGTTGAAATGACCGACGCCTATAACCTGTCTTTATGTGTCGGTTATTTAATTAACCGACGCAATAGTAAGACCATATGCGTCGGTTCTTTAGGTAACCGACGCTATTAGCAACTTTTAGGCGTCGGTTGTTTAAATAACCGACGCTATAAGTACATTATATGTGTCGCCCAATTAACCGACGCCATAGACCTATACCTATAGCGTCGCCTTCATATACTACGCCCAACAACCGACGCCTAATGCCTATTTTGACCGACGCTAAAAGTCTATTTTGTACTAGTGCTACTAAAGGAGGCACACAAAATTATTCTATTTTCGCATCGATAAATACCATTGCAGCACTTTTATAGTTGATTTTTATGTTTTACAATTTCAGAGTACCTTAGAAAACGTAAACAAGCACATGGCAAATTTAAGAGGTGTAGGAACAATTATCATTTTTAGAAATTCAGATAGCAGAAGTGAGTATACTTACAAACAACGATTATTCTAGCAAAATAACACCTAGCACCAGTCAAATTTAGACAAGTACACACTTAATTATTAAGACAAGTACATAGGGAATGCTTTTTGTCCGGTCTTAGGTATCTTTTCTTCGTTATAGTGCACTTCAATGTGTAGAGTTAATTGTTGCATATGCATAATATTTACATAACATATGTGTGAATCCCATGCATTGAAGTGACTAGAGGGTATATATATGTAGGCTAATGTCATGTGCAAGGCACATGGACAAGGGCAAATTCGGATTTGGTCAAGGGTCAATGTCTGTTAGGGGATTTACACAATCCGAGTTTCACAAAAAACCAATACATATATAGCACACACATAATCAATTAATTAATTGACAAGATCCATCAAAGCGCGATCACAAGTTATTCAAGTATTACTTCTACTTCTATCAAATCAAATAAGTAAAAAAAAAATAAGAACACACAAATATTTGACGTGGAAACACCCACATCCCAACTTGTATTATTAATCTAAACAATTGTCAATAATACATTCAAAACAATAACACCTCAACAGTGTCCCAAACCCGATACTTGATCCAAACAATGCTCAAGAATCTCCCAAACAATACCTAAGACTACATCTCTTAAGTATTCTCCTATCAAACAAATATAATATGACTATGTATATATAGCTATCCAAAATTTAGCCACTAAAACTTACCATACTTGTTCTACAAGTCTTACCATAGTTGTTCTACAAGCCTTCCAATTCTTAGTACCTAATTACCCAACAGTGATCAAGACATACAATATATAACAATTGTCTACACATACAATTATTATATTACTCATATATATCTTAGACCACACAAACCCATAACACATAACATCATATTGGATTGAAACACAACAATGTTAATATGGTGACGGTTGCATCTTGTCCTAATGTCTAGACCATGTACCTGTATCAGTTTTGTCGTAGGTGTCAGTGTTTTGTCCCTTTTATCTTACACGTACCTTGTCTATTGTACAACATGTCTTAACCATTGTAGGTTTTGTGGACCTTGCATGCCTTAATTTATACTCCCTCCATCCCTTTTAATTCTTAACATTTCACTTTTTCAAAACTTTCTGGCACGCATTTTAAGATGCATTTTAAGGATAGTTAAATAACTTTTTTTTAAAATTTCCTTTTTCTGTATAAAAGTTTAATGTTTAAATTTTTATACAGAAAAAGAAAATTTTAAAAAAAAGTTATTTAACTATCCTTAAAATGCACCTTAAAATGCGTGCCAAAAAATTTTGAAAAAGTGAAATGTTAAGAATCAAAAGGGACGGAGGGAGTAAATGCTACTTTAGCATGTAAAATATGATACATGTTAATTTACAAGTACCAAAAATCGAGTTGCATCTCACATAAATTTTATGATATAAATTGGAGTCTGCAAAGCCATCGCTAAAATGATTATGATTGATATAGGATAAAAGATGTGAATCAATATTTATGACCATGATTTAGCCCTTAATATAAGAAAGTACCTAAATACATTATCCAAGAAAAAATACATTATCCAAGATATATTTATATATTTCTTCGCGCAATATTTTTTAGAAGTACATAAAGATTATAGATACTAATTGTCTGAAACTTTGCTAGTATTTTTTTTATTAATATAACGAAATAGGAAGATATAGTTGATCAATTTTCTTGAATCTAATGCCAAACTTCACTAAACATCCAAAAAAACATCATATGTATTAGGGAAAACAACTAAAATTTAGGATTTATAAGTAGAATATATGAATCCCAACAAAACTGATGGATTAGATAAATTCCAATTTTTTTTGAAATCAAAATATATTATTATATTGATATTTAAGATCTCTAACAAACAGAAACAAATTGAACATAATCTATCTAGTTCGACTGATTCCTCCATCAAAAAGGCCTATAGAAAATTGCTACAGACAAATTTGTTATTTTGAATGTATGTTAGCTAAATGATAAAAAAGAATATACATTTTAAATTATGGGGACACACAACTCTGTCTATATTTTAAAAAAAAACTATAATAACTTGATGTCTTTATTTAAAAGGACACACCCATCTTAAAAAGCTGTTGCGGAGTGGGTGTGTGTCAAAATTATACGATACAGAATAAATCTACATTTGATGTAAATTAAGATAACCATGTCTATATATCTTGATTCTTGAATATGAGTTCGAGGGCGGTTGAATGTATTGTGTTGTGTTTCTATCAAAATTTCCTTAAGTAACTATAAATCAAAACAAATACAGTACTTTTTATCAATCTACTTCTATGCGTTTGGAGTGTTTGCAGTAACTGAAAGAAACAAATAAATAAATTTTAGTCTAATAAATTATTACATCAAAAACTTGGTGTATAATCTTGATCACAAAGAACGAGTTATTTTCTCAACTTGTACTTCACAAATTTTTCTTATTTTCTTCGAGACAACATATAAGAAAATAAATTTTGAAATCTTAGTAATTCAAAATGATAGTGTGCACACTATATAGCACATTACAAAATCTCTGTGCATATATACATACCTTTTACAAAAGGGTTTTGGTCCCTGACAATCATTTGTCAGGGACCGGTTATTTAACAATCGGTTCCTAAACCGTTGGATCGTTGATCCAACGGCCCCCCGGATTACAAAATTTTTTTACTGTCCGCTATAATTTTCCGCGGATAGGCAGATTGCCTGTCCGCGGAAATTTTCCGCGGATAGGCAATCTGCCTATCTGCGGAAAATTATAGCGGACAGTAAATTTTTTTTTTTTTTAATCTCAGCCGTTGGATCAACGATCCAACGGCTGTGGAACCGATTGTTAAATAACCGGTCCCTGACAAATGATTATCAGGGACCAGGACCCTTTACAAAATTGTCCTAACTGTCCTACACAAGAAGATAACTACTTTTGTGCGTAAACTATATCCAGTGTTATAAAAATAATCGCAAATCAGATCTAAGTGATGGGAGGACCTTCTAACGCTTAAGCGGTTAGGCGGACACTTAAGCGGTTTTAAAAGCGGATCATTAATCGAATTATAAATAAATATATGTTTATACAAATAAATACATACTAATTTTTTTAAAAAAAGATAACATTCACATAGGACATATTATCAAACGTAATAACATTTAGAAATATCAAATTATAAATTAGTCACATACAATATTAGTCATAATGTACATAGAAAATACAAAAAAAAAAAAAATTAAATTTTTCCGCTTAATCCGCTTTTAATCCGATCAAGCCGCCTAAACCTTTTAAACGGTTAATAACCCGATTTTGTCCAAAGCGAAACGTTTTTCTGCCGATTCCGCTTAAGCGGCTGCTTAATGCGCTTTTTAGAACACTGACTATATCAGTCAAATTTTTAACTTGGACCACATCATCTTATCTCTATATATCGTTCTTGCGAAATTTCCTTAGCCATTTTCTCTTTTATCTAATCTCATCATCTTATCTCTACATATCGTTCTTGCGAAATTTCCTTAGCCATTTTCTCTTTTATCTAATCTCCAAGTTTAACCGCAGACTTGTTATATATATTGTAACGATCGAGAATTTATTCTATTTATGTGAATTACTGGAAGGATATTTTAAATATCTTATTCCAATTTGATGTGTTATCTGCTTGGTATATAGTGAATTATGTGGAGTATCTGAATGATTATGTGATTATTTGAATTACTTGTTTAAGTTGTGTTAGAGCATCTCCAATGGGAGAGTCCCTTAGCAAAAAAAATCCTACGTGACAAATATTTTAGATAGTTTGTATAAATCTTGAATCTCCAACCATGCAAAACCTTTGGCTATAATTATAGCCAACCTTTTCACGTTGGCCAAATTTTGTCGAACCTATCAAGAGTTGTAACAAAGCTGTACATATAAATTTTATTAATATTGAAAATCCCATTGGAGTATAACATCTTACAGGTTTAGCAAATATTATTTTAACCAACCAATTTTAGCCAGACCCATTGGAGATGCTCTTAGTAGGAATTATGTGTTGAATTACTTTAGAGTGTTAAAAATATTTTCTAGAAAATTATTCTTGGGTTAAATTTATTTTATTAAATTATTTTTGGATTTATAAAAAAAATGAGTTATATATTTTTAGGATTTAAAAACTCATTATTTGAGAGATTGTTAACCAATATTAATACGGGAGGTATCATCTATTATATCCTTAAATATTTTGATATATTTATATTTGATTATTTTATCGGTATTATCGCATTTGGATTATAATAAAATTTTAGTGTCCTACTTTATATTTCTAATTGTATCAAGATTCTTATTTTATTAAATATATATAAATGATCTAAAATTTCGTATCTTTACATTTTAATTAATTTTAAAATATTTCAAAATTTTGCAGCTCATTATCTTTATTTATCTAAAAAATATTCGTTATTAAATTTCACTGCTTAAACAGCTCGGGGTTTGATAATGATTTTTTATCGACTTGAGACTGTGAATTTTATTTTCCTTAGTTGACAAACGTCAATAATTCCCCTGTCCCATTTTCTTTCTTACCCTATTTTTCAATCTCTCTCTCGTCTCTTTCAGTCTCTCTCTCACTCCCTCCACATACAGACACACCACCACCATACAGACATAGTAGTCATCTGGTTTGTGGGTTAAATGTAACACCCCTAGATCCGGGGTCGGAGATCCAGGTTGTCACTAAATCCTTAATTCCCATTTTAATAAACATTACTCTCAATCTTCCTTTTTGCATGCTGTGACCCCTCAGTCAAACATAACATTTACAGATTATAGGCTCAGAGACGAAATTAAAATGTTACTGATTTATTACAACCATCTTGAACTAGATATTACAAACCCAAATTGTCATAATCTTAAAAGTTCAAATTAAAAGGATTACCATCTAAGGCGGCATCTACAGCCACAATACGGTTTGGTTTTCAGAAGCTTACACAAGTCATGCTTGTAAATAAACCTAACCAACCTAAGCTGCAAACCTATCCAACTTAGTCTGCTCACCTGTGGTAATGCTGCTGGGTGTGACCTTGACACCTGCCTCGTAAATAGTCTCCTATACTGCTGACCGGTTAGCACGCTTTTGCGGGGGGTCTGACTTGTTCTTGCCATGCTTATCTGTTGTTGTGTGGTAGTATATATAAAAGAAAAGCAAGAGTGAGCAATATAGCTCAGCCATATAATAATAGTTTTCAAAGTACTTTTGTTAACGTAAACCATAAAACATATCGTATACTGACGTTGTATTATCCTTAAACATTTTCATTCTTTATCCAGAAATACAACGAAGAATTTCTGAGGTACTTTGAATAGTTCATCATTCTGTCAACACTATCGGTAACTGAGCACCTAGGCTTTTATTACAGTGTTGCAATACAATTCCAATTGGAAGAATGGGATTATGCTGGAGCCTCTTCCACGATATTTGGTGATCAGCCAATATACCGTGCCTCTGCTTCTCTACTAGTAGAAGGACGACGTTCCCTTATCGGGTTGCACCCTGACCGCATATGGGCCTTATCATTTGGACTACGCTCGAAGGCGATGTCCCCTCTTCCTCCAATCCCTTAGAGAATTCTATGCATCGTAGGAACAGAATTTAATTCAGTTTCCCCCAAGCACAAAGCTTGACGACTGGTTTAATAATCATTACTACCTTTACTTCCATGAGTAATTGAGGAAGTAACTCTGATGTGTGGGTTGACTTTAGTCAACAGATTTCGATTACTAAGAATCGCCTCATCAACATAACTTGGGAGTTGGTCGGAGTTTTGAGTGTTTAGTCAAACCTGAGCCCCTCCTTACTAGGTAGGGTGCATTTCTTGTTGGTAGCGAAGGGAGAAAATAATTAATACTAGCTCCCAAAACCTTGGGTTCCCGAGTTTTGATAAGTTGAGTGAAGTAGCGATACTTTTTCGATGAGTGTAGCTATAGTCCATGAAGAAATGGGAACCCGTCCTATTTTTAAATACTTTTCCGACGGTCAGAAAATATTTAAAATACTTTTAAAATTTTTAAATAACTTTTAAAATAATAATATAATTTTTAAATCATCCTGGAATATTTAATAAATATTCAAATAATATTTATTAAATAAATAATCATCTTAGAATATCCAATAAATATTTAAATAATATTTATTAAATAAATAATCACTCACAATTCTCAATTGAAAATAATATTCAACTTATTAATAAATATTCAAATAATATTTATTAATATCATCAAAGAATTTTTTTAATCCGAAAATATCCAATTTATATTTATTGGATTATTTTTAAAACGAACTATACGTCATATATCATCTCCGGAGACTTCCGGGTTTTTATGTCCTTATCTGGACGAAATATCTCCGACTCCCTTACTAAGAAAAGGTATTATCATACTCTACTGGGAACTTGTAACACATCATCGTATACATATATATAAGAGTATATGCATACATACATACTTAACAGGTGTATAAACCCACGTAAATAACCATACATCATATGCTGATTCACAAAAATACTATCAAGCAGTTCATAGCATTTATACCACAACAACAACAGTTTGAAAATACTTGAAATACAAGTTTCGAAAACTTGCCTGATCGTGTCGGAATAGTCTGGGTTATGCCTCTAGTGCGATGATCTATAACAACCAATAAGGTTCGGTTAGTTCGTTAAACAATCCCGTCAAATCGACTATTCACGTAAAGACACAACTTCGTAACCATACATCCTTATTACACGTTTGGCTTATTATACGTCTATGATATCCTTTAACCACTTTTGGGTAATTATTGGTCTCGTAACGACTTTCGTTAAAGGTCATTTTCAACGAAACTAAAGTTTGTCTAGTATCGTCCCCTAAAAGAGTTTTTCACTTGCGCAACTTCGATTCGAAAAATTCTATAAAATTGAAAAATAAACTTTTTCATGAAATTCTTTTTCTCACTTCTTCTTAACTGTCCAGAGGATTTTTCATCCAAATTTCATAATTAAGAACATCTTTTTAATATCTCAATTGTTGCTCTAAATATAGCTTCTTTCTGCAGTGGGTTCTCATGCGCATTCTTGACTTAAACATTTCTATAAAATCGAAAATTAAGCTTCTTGTCTTCAAATTTTTACAGGGACTTAACCACTGACTAAGTTAACCCCTGTAAAAATTTCATAATCACAAACCATTTTTAAAGGGCTCGTTTGACTTGGTAAAGTCAGTCCATCTTAATGATTCGTCCGTTTTAACCGGTTTCACTAAAACGAGCATATCTCATAAACCGTAAATCGTAATCACATGATCTTGGTGTCAAAATAAACTACAAAACAATTCCTACTGGTTTATGGCCAAAAACTTACCAAGAAAACATTTGTTGAATTCGGTATTACTGCTCAAATGATCTAATGAAATTTCGACATTATAACGACAATAAACCGAACACTTCCAAATTCCATGAACTCCATCTAATAACTTAATTCAACCACACACCATCAAGATCATATAAACATCATCAAGGATTTATAAAACCAGTGGTAACATCCATTTATCACTATCCAAAATTTTACACATACTTATAAAGTTTAAAACATCACAATCCCCTTAAACATGTACATACTTGCATCAACCTTTCAAATCAACTTATAGCTCATAAGGTTTAAGGTGGGTGTGAGTGTTTTACCTTCCTTGGAGTCTTAACAACCTTAACCAAGCTTGACTTTCCTTAAAAACACCTTAGATAGCTTTAACAACCTTTAATCTTCAAGACCTAAACAACCAAGTTTAAAATTTTCGTAGTCAGCATCACCACTCTTGAAAGAACTGGAAAAACGAGGGTCTTACCTTCCTTATCTGAACGAGGCTCCTGAATAAGAGTTGTAGAGCATCTCAATACCTTTCCAAAAAGCTATAGAACACAAAATTTCATTGAGAAATGAGGGAGTTATGGCAGGTTGAAGTGACTGCTCTGATTTTGGCCGAAAATAGAGAAAATGGAGGGGGAGAGCTTTTGCTATCTTTTCTTATGTAATTGATAAAATGATATGTATAATTGATATATATCAATCATACTTCAGCACTTATCAATTACCCAAGGTAATCTCCAAAGTGATTTTGCAAAAGAAAGGTAATTGGCAATTTGTCCCAAAAATGGTATACAATGCTTGGTTTAAATTATCATAACTTGTCTTATTTGATTAGCATCCAATGTTCCTTGCCTTGCATGGCTTGCATGGCTATCACATGGTAAATTGCAGGTATATTACTCACCTATTAATCAACCAATGCTTACCATTTAATTCCATATGCAAGTTTAGAGATTTTCTTGTAAAAGCGTTTCGTCGCGTAGAAATTTCTTTCACCGTTCTTGAACATTTGCCTTTGAAATTCTTCTAATAAATTACATAATTTCTTGCCTTGGTATTTAACGTAGCTTAAAGATTTTCTTAACCTCAATATCCCATATTTATACCAATTTTTAATAAAAATGAAAATCTACGTAATCTGACAGTTTCTACATTCCCTTTCTTCTTGGTACAACGATACTTTATCCATAAAAGTATAAATACTTCTTCATTCATATAATATGATCTTAAAAACTTTACATAACCTCCACCAATCACCGTTTATGATCATTTTAGAAATATTACAAAAACCTGGGTTCTTACAACCTTCCCTCCTTAAAAGGATTCCGTCCCGGAATCATTTCTAAAACAGATGGGGGTACTTCTCTTGCATGGCGCTTTCCAATTCCCAGGTTGATTCCTCGACATTGTGATTAGTCCACAAAACTCTTACCAGGCTGATGGTCTTGTTTCTGAGTACTTGTTCTTTCCGGTCTATGATTTCCACCGGTCTCTCGACGTAGGACAAATCTGGCTGTAAATCTACATGCTCATATTCCACTATATGTTTGGCATTGCGATTGTACTTCCTCAGCATAGACACATGGAAAACGTTATGTACTTGCTGCAGACTTGGAGGTAAGGCTAACTCGTAAGCCACTTGTCCAATCCGCCTTAATATCTCGAAAGGTCCGATGTATCTCGGACTCAACTTTCCTTTCTTCCCAAACCTCATCAGTCCTTTCCAGGGAGATACTTTTAGCAGCACCATGTCTCCTACTTCATATTCTCTATCCTTTCGAGCTAAGTCGGCATACTTACGTTGTCTGTCTTGGGCTGCTGCCAGTCTTCCCCTGATTAGAACTATCACATCTCTTGTCCGTTGTACCAATTCAGGTCCTAATATCTTCCTCTCGCCAACTTCTTCCCAACATAAGGGAGAACGACATTTCCGGCCATAGAGGGCTTCATATGGGGGCATTCCGATACTTGAGTGATAACTGTTATTATAAGCAAACTCAATCAATGGTAAGTGCTCTTCCCAACTTCCTTTGAAATCCATAACACACACTCTCAGCATGTCCTCTAAGGTCTGAATTGTTCTTTCACTTTGTCCGTCAGTCTGGGGGTGGTATGCAGTACTCATATTTAGCTTGGTTCCCACACAGTCTTGAAAGCTCCTCCAGAACCTGGAGTTAAACCTTGGGTCTCTATCGGACACAATGGTCACGGGAACTCCATGTCGTACCACAATTTCTCTTATATATATGTCTACTAATTTATCAACAGTGTACCTCTCGTTGATTGGGAGAAAGTGGGCGGACTTAGTCAACCTATCGACGATTACCCATATCGCATCGTGGTTAGTCTTGGTCCTTGGGAGTCCTACTACAAAATCCATGGCTAGGTGCTCCCACTTCCATTCTGGAATCTCTAGGGGTTGCAGTAGTCCACTAGGTCGCTGGTGTTCTGCCTTTACCCGTTGGCAGGTCAAACATCTATTCACCCATTCTGTCACATCCTTCTTCATGTTGGGCCACCAATAGTATTCTTTCAAATCTCTATACATCTTTGTGGTACCTGGGTGCACAGAGTACCTTGAGTTATGTCCTTCATATAGGATTTCATCCTTTAGTTCCTGAACATTTGGGACCCAAATTCTCATTGCATATCTCATGATTCCTCCTGCATCTCTTTCGCACTTAATTTCCTCCCCGGTCAATATCTCTTCCTCCGAGTTCTTTTCCTCTTCCATCTTTTGCTCTTGGCACATTCGAATCTTTTCCAATAACGGAGGCTGGATTTGAATTCCCATTAACACTTCTTGGCTACTTCTCGATGTCTTAACTTCGATTTCTAGCTTCTCCATTTCTTTTATCAATTCTTCCATTGAAGTCATCATCTTGAGCCTTTCCTTTCTACTAAGGGCATCGGCCACCACATTTGCCTTTCCTGGATGATAACGAATTTCACAATCATAATCCTTGATTAATTCCAGCCATCTTCTCTGTCTCATATTCAATTCTTTCTGGGTAAAGATGTACTTGAGACTTTTATGATCTGTGTAAATTTCACACTTTTCTCCATATAGGTAGTGTCTCCATATCTTTAACGCGAAGACTATTGCAGCTAGCTCTAAGTCATGGGTAGGGTACCTTATTTCATACTCCTTCAATTGTCGGGAAGCATATGCAATTACCTTATCGTGCTGCATGAGCACGCAACCTAGTCCTTTATGCGATGCATCACTATAGATCACAAAGTCCCCATTATCATCTGGCAGTGCCAACACTGGGGCGGTCATTAATCTTTTCTTTAGCTCTTGAAAGCTCTCTTCACATTTCTCATTCCATACAAACTTTTCAGTCTTTCTGGTGAGTCGGGTCAATGGGGCTGCCAGCTTGGCAAAGTCTTGTACAAACCTCCTATAATACCCGGCTAGTCCCACGAAACTTCTTACTTCGGTCGGGGTGGTCGGTCTTTCCCATTTTGACATTGCCTCTATTTTGGCAGGGTCAACTAGTACTCCTTCACTACTAACCACATGACCTAAGAATTGCACTTCTTTCAACCAAAATTCGCATTTCGAAAATTTGGCATACAACTTTTCTTCCCTCAAGATTCCTAGGACTATCCTCAAGTGTTCTGCATGTTCTTCCTCAGTCTGAGAATAAATCAAGATATCGTCAATGAAAACTATGACGCACTTGTCTAGGTACTGTTTGAATACTCGGTTCATCAAGTCCATGAATGCCGCGGGTGCGTTTGTCAGTCCAAAGGACATCACTAGAAACTCATAATGGCCGTACCTAGTGCGAAAAGCAGTCTTGGGTATATCTTCCGGTTTGATCTTTAATTGATGGTACCCCGTTCTCAAGTCTATCTTCGAAAAGTGAACTGCTCCCTTGAGTTGGTCAAAAAGGTCGTCAATCCTAGGCAAGGGGTACTTGTTTTTTATGGTTAACTTATTCAGCTCTCTGTAGTCTATACATAGCCTCATGCTACCATCCTTTTTCTTTACAAACAACACTGGGGCACCCCACGGGGACACACTTGGTCTTATCATGCCCTTGTCCAACAGTTCTTGCAACTGAGTGGCTAGCTCTTTCATTTCAACGGGGGCCAATCGATAGGGGGCTTTAGAAACTGGTGCGGTTCCTGGTGCTAATTCTATCGCAAACTCGATTTCCCTATCGGGTGGTAACCCAGGAAGGTCTTCTGGAAACACATCTTTAAATTCCCTGACAACTGGAATGTCCTTCAATTCAGGTGTTCTTCTCTTCGTGTCTACTACATAGGCTAAGTAGGTCTCGCTACCATTTCGTACTAACTTTTTGGCTTGAGCAACAGTCAAGAATTTTTGAGTCTGTCGCTGTCCTTTGAATATGACCTCTTTCTTTCCTGACACCTTTATCCTAACTTTCTTGCTCTTGCAATCAATCTGGGCACCATTACTTGCCAACCAATCCATTCCTAAGATGACATCGAATCCACCTAACTTAAACGGAATTAGGTCTGCCCGAAAGTGGTGACCTCCTATTACTATATCGCAGTTAGGATATATCTGGCTTACAGGAACCATTTCGTGGTTAGCTATCTCGACCATTAGCCGATCCTTTAACATTTCTGGTTTCAAGTTCAGTTTACATGCAAAATCTTGCGATATAAAAGATTTGGTAGCTCCAGAATCAAACAAAGTATTTGCACTCAAGGTGTTAAGGGAAAGGGTACCTGCGATGACATCCTCATCCCTTACTGCATTCTGCACTGTCATGTTGAAAGTCCTAGCGGTGGGTGGTCGGTTGGATGCAGTACCGCTCATCCTTGATCCTGTCGGTTTCAGTTTAGGGCAGTCTTTCTTCCAGTGGTCCGTGCCTCCACACTGATAGCATTTCATGAGTGAGTTCCTCTGGGGGCAATTGTTGGCATAGTGTCCGGTCTGTCCACACTTAAAACATGTCGTCGTACCCTGGAGACATACCCCCGAATGTTTCTTACCACAATTCTTACAGTTGGGTAGGGGAGGGCGCGACTGTCCAGATATGGGTGCCCTGGTTGATCCACCTCCTTGGCCAACACTCTTGCTTTCTGCTCTGTTAAACCCTGTGCTTTTGGCTGGCTGGGACACCGTTCCTCTAACAAACTTGTTGGAGAAACTCCCACTTGCAGCACCACTACTTCGACTTTCAAACTTCCTTTTCTTCATGATCTTGTCCTTCTGGGACTGCTCACTTCCTGCCTCTACAATCGATGCCTTCTGTACTAGAGTGGCGTAATCCGTAATTTCTAACATCGCGATGCGGTTCTGAATCCACTGTTTCAATCCTTGTTGAAACCTCCTTGCCTTCTTAATTTCAGTGTTTACATACTCTGGCACGAACCTTGACAGCTCTGTGAACCTAGCCTCATATTCGGCTACAGTCAGATTCTCCTGTTTAAGCTCTAGGAACTTGAGTTCCATCTGGGTCTCCATAAATCTCGGAAAGTACTTTTCCAAGAATAACTCTGTGAATCTGTCCCATGCAACCACTCCAGCTGGTTCCATATTCTTCTTGGCCTCCCACCAATAGTTGGCCTCTCCCTTAAGCAGGTATGTAGCAAAGATGGTTTTCTGGGCTTCCTCAGTGCCCATAATCTCAAAGGTCTTCTCCATTTCCTTCAACCAGGCCCTGGCCTCAACGGGGTCTGCAGTCCCATGGAATTCTGGGGGTTTAACTGACTTGAATGCCTTAAAGGCATTGGCTACTGCGTTGTTGGGTCCGCGGGGTGGTGGTTGTGGCCGTGGCTGGCGTTCCAGATTTTGCCTCATCAGGCGCATAAATTGTTCCATTGGGTTCTCTTCTTCTTCCTCATAATCCTCATCGTCGAACTCATTGTACTCATCTTCCTCATCCACATGTTCTTGGTGACGGCGTTCCTCTTCCCTGTGTTGGTTACTACCATGAGTGGCGGACTCGGCAGGGTGAGTTCTTGTGTTTCTCCTTGGTGGCATTTTTCTGAAAGTATACATGTATATAAAAATTCTGTTAGGGTTTCCTCATTTTTCTTAATCTGGTTTTCTATGATTGGCACCTCGAAGGTGTAATCTTTTAAAGGTATATATGCATCTTATAAATAGCTGTCAAACAATCATGACATCACATATGTAACAATTTAAACGGAAACAGTTGCTAAAATCGAACGAAATTTACGTCATAATACTGCTAGTGACTTCTGAGAGTCAAAGTTTCAAGTACAACATTAAAACTGAAATATATAAAAAGTACATCCAAAGCCAGCTAACATGTCTTCCTATCCAGAGGAAATATACTACGTGACTGACATCACAACCAAAAGTAAAACTACTACAACATCCCCCTGTACTAGAAGACTAAACTGGTCAACCATCCATCAGTCTGTGTGAAAGCGTATCGCCTCCCTAACTCGGCGCATAGTCCTCGAAAGGACTCTCTCTGCATCACTCCGGCGAATCCTCCTGATGTGGCGGGAACGTGGAACTGCTCTGAGTCTGGTGTGAGCCCTCCTCTCAATCTTTAGTACTTCCCGCCTCATCCGTCTAGCTCTAGAGTCTCTCCCCTGGGAGTATAGTCTCGCTCGTCTCTCCTCAGCTAGCTGGAACCTCAGCTCCGCTACTCGGGCCTCCGCTGCCACCAGATCGGTGGTCATCCGGGTCACCATCCAATCGTACTCAGTGGGTCTAACAACCTGTATGGGAGGACTAACCGGCTCGCTCTCCGGGGCAACCTCAGTTTCAGCATCCTCTGGTATAGGCTCCTCAGAGTCACCCTCCAAATCTGTGTCCCAATGATATCCAATAGGGGATGAATCCTCTCTGAGAGGAGGGGAATGCATAGGAATATCAGTCCACACCACCTCCTCATCCTCAGGCTCCTCTCCGGGTGCGGGGTCAGTTGGAACATCGTCCACGGGGTCCTCCTCTGGATCCTCCTCTGGATCCTCTTCTGGATCCTCCTCTGGATCCTCCTCTGGATCCTCCTCTGGCTCATCTGAGTCCACTGGGTCCTCTATGGGCATAGGGTCATCATCACTGGGATCCTCCTCCTGGACTATCTCTCTCTCTCCCTCCTGCTGAGGGTCAGTCCCTATCTCAACATCAGGCTCATCTACAGCTCTCAGAAGGGCATCATCGTGTCGCTGCTCGGAACCCTCAGGTAGCTCTACATCCTCGGGTGTCTACACAAAAAGGGAAAAAAATGTTACTATCCTTGAGGTTCTGATAAATAGTTCCATTATTAGCTTAAGGTTGTTAGGGCTATGTCTATTAGCCCGACAATGCTTCGGTAAGGGTTTGAGTCCTTAAACCTTCCTATCGTCTCTGAGATTATAACCTAATTCTCTGATACCATTTCTGTAACACCCCTAGATCCGGGGTCGGAGATCCAGGTTGTCACTAAATCCTTAATTCCCATTTTAATAAACATTACTCTCAATCTTCCTTTTTGCATGCTGTGACCCCTCAGTCAAACATAACATTTACAGATTATAGGCTCAGAGACGAAATTAAAATGTTACTGATTTATTACAACCATCTTGAACTAGATATTACAAACCCAAATTGTCATAATCTTAAAAGTTCAAATTAAAAGGATTACCATCTAAGGCGGCATCTACAGCCACAATACGGTTTGGTTTTCAGAAGCTTACACAAGTCATGCTTGTAAATAAACCTAACCAACCTAAGCTGCAAACCTATCCAACTTAGTCTGCTCACCTGTGGTAATGCTGCTGGGTGTGACCTTGACACCTGCCTCGTAAATAGTCTCCTATACTGCTGACCGGTTAGCACGCTTTTGCGGGGGGTCTGACTTGTTCTTGCCATGCTTATCTGTTGTTGTGTGGTAGTATATATAAAAGAAAAGCAAGAGTGAGCAATATAGCTCAGCCATATAATAATAGTTTTCAAAGTACTTTTGTTAACGTAAACCATAAAACATATCGTATACTGACGTTGTATTATCCTTAAACATTTTCATTCTTTATCCAGAAATACAACGAAGAATTTCTGAGGTACTTTGAATAGTTCATCATTCTGTCAACACTATCGGTAACTGAGCACCTAGGCTTTTATTACAGTGTTGCAATACAATTCCAATTGGAAGAATGGGATTATGCTGGAGCCTCTTCCACGATATTTGGTGATCAGCCAATATACCGTGCCTCTGCTTCTCTACTAGTAGAAGGACGACGTTCCCTTATCGGGTTGCACCCTGACCGCATATGGGACTTATCATTTGGACTACGCTCGAAGGCGATGTCCCCTCTTCCTCCAATCCCTTAGAGAATTCTATGCATCGTAGGAACAGAATTTAATTCAGTTTCCCCCAAGCACAAAGCTTGACGACTGGTTTAATAATCATTACTACCTTTACTTCCATGAGTAATTGAGGAAGTAACTCTGATGTGTGGGTTGACTTTAGTCAACAGATTTCGATTACTAAGAATCGCCTCATCAACATAACTTGGGAGTTGGTCGGAGTTTTGAGTGTTTAGTCAAACCTGAGCCCCTCCTTACTAGGTAGGGTGCATTTCTTGTTGGTAGCGAAGGGAGAAAATAATTAATACTAGCTCCCAAAACCTTGGGTTCCCGAGTTTTGATAAGTTGAGTGAAGTAGCGATACTTTTTCGATGAGTGTAGCTATAGTCCATGAAGAAATGGGAACCCGTCCTATTTTTAAATACTTTTCCGACGGTCAGAAAATATTTAAAATACTTTTAAAATTTTTAAATAACTTTTAAAATAATAATATAATTTTTAAATCATCCTGGAATATTTAATAAATATTCAAATAATATTTATTAAATAAATAATCATCTTAGAATATCCAATAAATATTTAAATAATATTTATTAAATAAATAATCACTCACAATTCTCAATTGAAAATAATATTCAACTTATTAATAAATATTCAAATAATATTTATTAATATCATCAAAGAATTTTTTTAATCCGAAAATATCCAATTTATATTTATTGGATTATTTTTAAAACGAACTATACGTCATATATCATCTCCGGAGACTTCCGGGTTTTTATGTCCTTATCTGGACGAAATATCTCCGACTCCCTTACTAAGAAAAGGTATTATCATACTCTACTGGGAACTTGTAACACATCATCGTATACATATATATAAGAGTATATGCATACATACATACTTAACAGGTGTATAAACCCACGTAAATAACCATACATCATATGCTGATTCACAAAAATACTATCAAGCAGTTCATAGCATTTATACCACAACAACAACAGTTTGAAAATACTTGAAATACAAGTTTCGAAAACTTGCCTGATCGTGTCGGAATAGTCTGGGTTATGCCTCTAGTGCGATGATCTATAACAACCAATAAGGTTCGGTTAGTTCGTTAAACAATCCCGTCAAATCGACTATTCACGTAAAGACACAACTTCGTAACCATACATCCTTATTACACGTTTGGCTTATTATACGTCTATGATATCCTTTAACCACTTTTGGGTAATTATTGGTCTCGTAACGACTTTCGTTAAAGGTCATTTTCAACGAAACTAAAGTTTGTCTCGTATCGTCCCCTAAAAGAGTTTTTCACTTGCGCAACTTCGATTCGAAAAATTCTATAAAATTGAAAAATAAACTTTTTCATGAAATTCTTTTTCTCACTTCTTCTTAACTGTCCAGAGGATTTTTCATCCAAATTTCATAATTAAGAACATCTTTTTAATATCTCAATTGTTGCTCTAAATATAGCTTCTTTCTGCAGTGGGTTCTCATGCGCATTCTTGACTTAAACATTTCTATAAAATCGAAAATTAAGCTTCTTGTCTTCAAATTTTTACAGGGACTTAACCACTGACTAAGTTAACCCCTGTAAAAATTTCATAATCACAGACCATTTTTAAAGGGCTCGTTTGACTTGGTAAAGTCAGTCCATCTTAATGATTCGTCCGTTTTAACCGGTTTCACTAAAACGAGCATATCTCATAAACCGTAAATCGTAATCACATGATCTTGGTGTCAAAACAAACTACAAAACAATTCCTACTGGTTTATGGCCAAAAACTTACCAAGAAAACATTTGTTGAATTCGGTATTACTGCTCAAATGATCTAATGAAATTTCGACATTATAACGACAATAAACCGAACACTTCCAAATTCCATGAACTCCATCTAATAACTTAATTCAACCACACACCATCAAGATCATATAAACATCATCAAGGATTTATAAAACCAGTGGTAACATCCATTTATCACTATCCAAAATTTTACACATACTTATAAAGTTTAAAACATCACAATCCCCTTAAACATGTACATACTTGCATCAACCTTTCAAATCAACTTATAGCTCATAAGGTTTAAGGTGGGTGTGAGTGTTTTACCTTCCTTGGAGTCTTAACAACCTTAACCAAGCTTGACTTTCCTTAAAAACACCTTAGATAGCTTTAACAACCTTTAATCTTCAAGACCTAAACAACCAAGTTTAAAATTTTCGTAGTCAGCATCACCACTCTTGAAAGAACTGGAAAAACGAGGGTCTTACCTTCCTTATCTGAACGAGGCTCCTGAATAAGAGTTGTAGAGCATCTCAATACCTTTCCAAAAAGCTATAGAACACAAAATTTCATTGAGAAATGAGGGAGTTATGGCAGGTTGAAGTGGCTGCTCTGATTTTGGCCGAAAATAGAGAAAATGGAGGGGGAGAGCTTTTGCTATCTTTTCTTATGTAATTGATAAAATGATATGTATAATTGATATATATCAATCATACTTCAGCACTTATCAATTACCCAAGGTAATCTCCAAAGTGATTTTGCAAAAGAAAGGTAATTGGCAATTTGTCCCAAAAATGGTATACAATGCTTGGTTTAAATTATCATAACTTGTCTTATTTGATTAGCATCCAATGTTCCTTGCCTTGCATGGCTTGCATGGCTATCACATGGTAAATTGCAGGTATATTACTCACCTATTAATCAACCAATGCTTACCATTTAATTCCATATGCAAGTTTAGAGATTTTCTTGTAAAAGCGTTTCGTCGCGTAGAAATTTCTTTCACCGTTCTTGAACATTTGCCTTTGAAATTCTTCTAATAAATTACATAATTTCTTGCCTTGGTATTTAACGTAGCTTAAAGATTTTCTTAACCTCAATATCCCATATTTATACCAATTTTTAATAAAAATGAAAATCTACGTAATCTGACAGTTTCTACATTCCCTTTCTTCTTGGTACAACGATACTTTATCCATAAAAGTATAAATACTTCTTCATTCATATAATATGATCTTAAAAACTTTACATAACCTCCACCAATCACCGTTTATGATCATTTTAGAAATATTACAAAAACCTGGGTTCTTACATTAAAGCCATAGTTAAGCCGGCAGGAAGTGAAGCCCTCTGTCAAACACTACCCAAAAAAAAACCAAAGTTGGACCGAATACTAGCAGAGCACCAGGATTAGGCACTCGAGACACTTAGCACGTTCTCCCGCATCAGAATCTCTACCGTTATCCAGGCAAGTAATACTATCCCTCACTTATCATTGAAGTGAGATGAATCTGTTTCTGTTATGTATAAAATGTTTCTTCACTATTATGCAACTGACTATATCTCTTCGCTTATTATTCAAGTGAAATATTTTGTTCAACTATGATGTGTCCACTATTATATAGTGTTTTCTTTCAAATTATTTTGCAAGTGTTTATACTCTTCACTTATCATTTAGGTGTTGTTAATTTACTTCTGTTATTTATAAAATGCTGCTTTCAAATTATTTTGCAAGCATTCCATTCTCAGACTGTTGCCTTGCAAGTACTGCATTTACAGACTCGTAATTATCTATTTGATTCTATCATTATTCAAATGTTATGGTTCACCTTTTATTCTGCCTGTGGTCGATTTCTTAAACAAAGTTTGAAGTTCCTTATACTGGGCTGATATGTTATCAGTGAGTTTAAGGACTTTTGATAATAACAAAGAAGTTGGAATGTCTGTGTAAGAGGACCGTGGCGCCGGTCCAACATTTTGAGTTTGGGCCTGAGATGTCGTCCTGAAGGCGTAAGAGGCCGGGTGACGCCGATCCATTGTGATATTAAAAAGCCAATGGCAATAAGTGCTTTAGTTGAATTTTTTTATAAAGCCATGGTCAATAAATAAGTGCTTTATATATCCGGATCAATAATTTATTAGGAACCAATGCATAGTGCAGCGATTCTGGATCTAAGTGGCTGATCTCTATCTTAGATCATGGATAAATTTTGCTTGAATAAAAGTATCTATAATAATTCCAACTATCTATAATTTGAGACAATAGTCTAAATTTCGCTTGAATAAAAGTTTTGGATAAAATATCCATTCTGCGTTGAAAGATTTTAGATTTAAAATACCCGTCGTGAGTAAAACTCTTTGATAAGGGATATCTATTTTACTATCAATGTTTTAGAGCTACTAGTTGTTGTATAACTTACTGTTCAGAACTACACTTGTTGAACTTAGTTCACTCATGATATGGGCTAAAAATAAGCCCTAAAAACACATTTAATGTAGCATTAATTAAACCTAATATGGTCCAAACGTGGGGCCCACCAGATGGGCCCAAACCCTATTTATGATATTAATTTCGTAATTAATATTAAGGGTAATAACCAGCTCAGCAATAAGAGTCAGATAAGGATATTACTCCTACCAAGCTTAACCTCCAAGGCACAGAATTCGATATGGGAACTGACTCCTACAAGGAAGGAGTCTAGAACCTTCCTCAAGGCGATGACTTGCCCACCAAGTCACCTAATTCTACTACGATTCTAAGGCTTCTCAGCCTATATAAGGGCCTGACCCCTCATTCTCAGAACTACGTTTTGGCTTGATTCTCGATACGAGATACGTAGGCACTCTATGAGGACCGATTAGTCTCGATACACGGAAACAACCATTAAAGCTCGAAGCTAAACCTCCTTTAGCATTAAATACATACAAACCCTAACTGCAATTCGATAACCTAGTTTTTATTCCACAACATTTGGCGCCGTCTGTGGGACGAAAACATCAACCATGGTTCAAAAACGAAGAACAGCAACGACCTCTACAGAGGCCATACCCCTCAACTCTGCTCCTCCCGCTACTGAACAGGTACCCCCAACGACAGGGGCGATCACTCAGCCTCAAGTTTCTCAGCCTATAGGGACGAATCCCCATGTTGAGAGTACGTTACCTGTAGTCATCCAGCCAAGTCAAGAAACCACCTCTCTTCAGATGGTGATCTCTCCTTTAACCAATCGTCCACTCTTGGAGGGACATATCTCCACCACTGTGCTCCCTTTGAGTACCAATCCGATGTATGGACTGCCTAACTATCCCCCTCAACAAAGGGACCCTGGACTAAGCGGTCACGCATTACGGATCCTTATACTAACGATTCATCGTCATCTGATGATGATGATCGCGATGAAGCTCCGAGGAGGCGACGTGCTAGCAGAGAACCTCGAAGGAGGACTCAGACTATCCATGACGGACACCCTTTGTCAATTGCTGAAAAGATTAAGGCTCATGAGGCCGAGATCTTAAAACTAAAGGACGATATGGCGAGAGAGCAAGCAAGATTGAACTAGAATCGACCTCCTCCAACTTCAGGAGGGGTTCCCTTTGTCGATTTGAAAAGGCCTTCAAGGAGGCAGAGAAGGGCTGATTCCCTAACTGGAAGAACAACAAGGATGGAAACCCCTAGAAGCAACCCCAAGGATCTGATGCCACTTGGGGATCCTGATGATCCCACACCTCCGTTTACTGTGGAGGTGATGAATGCTCGTATCTCAAAGAAGTTCAAGATGCCGACAATCAAGGCTTATGATGGAACGGGTGATCCCGCAAACCACGTCAGGACATTTTCGAACGCATTGCTGCTGCAGCCTGCAAGTGATGCCTTAAAGTATAGGGCTTTCCCTCAAACCCTGTCGGGCATGGCTCAAAGATGGTATAGCCGATTGCCTGCGAACTCAATTGGCTCTTTTAAGGTGTTGAGCGCTGCTTTTATCAGTCAGTTTATCAGCGGAAGAGTTCATGAGAAAAGCTCTGCATCCCTCATGTATGTGGTGCAAGGGAAGAATGAAAATCTGAGAGATTACCTCAAGAGGTTCACTAAAGAGACATTGAATATCACTGATTTGGAGAATAAGGTGGCCATGGTAGCCCTGGAACACGAAACCACTGATCTATTCTTTAAAAGGTCACTGGTAAAGCATCCTCCTGAAAACATGGCCGAGCTCCAACGAAGGGCTGACAAGTAAATCAAAGCTGAAGATAGCATGAAGAAAGAAGCCACAGTAAGTGGAGGAGGAGGTAACAACGACTCCAAAAAGCGAAAGCAGGACCATGAGTATGATGACCAGGAGTATGATGCTAGGGACAAGTATCCCTGAACTAGCGAGGACTCCGACTATGCCCCTAAGAAGAACCAAGGACCGAGGTTCACTGAGTATGCAAGGTTGAATACTCCTAGGAGTCGAATCTTATTGGACATTGAGAAGGATAAGGATTTCCGATGGCCGAAGCCACTCAGGGGTGATCCCGCAAAGAGAAACAAGAATCAGTATTGCAGATTCCACAAAGATGTGGGGCATGACACCGATGATTGCAAGCAACTCAAAGATGAGATCGAGTTTTTTATTCGTAGAGGGAAACTTAGCCACTTCACTAAGGGTGACGACCGTGGTAATCAGAGAAGAGAGTATGATAGGAGGGATGACGATCAAGATCGCAACCCACAGCCCCGAGGGCTAGTAATCAACATGATCTCAGGAGGCTCGACTGCGGCCGACACAACAAGGAATTCTCGGAAGGCTTATGCTAGAGAAGTGATGCACATCGTGGGAGAGGCCCCGAAGTGTGCAAAAATTGAAGTAGTGGTTGGTTTTGATGACTTAGACTTGGAAGGGGTGAAGTTCCCCCATGATGACCCGTTGGTCATAACTTCTATCATTGGAAACTCAGAGGTGAAGCGAGTCTTGATATACAATGGAGCTTCCGTTGACATTCTATTTCATGATGCATTTATGAAGATAGGGTACAGTGATTCTCAGTTGACCCCCAATAACATGCCTATATATGGATTTAATGGAGTAGAATCCAAAGTTGAAGGGACTATTCAGTTGCCTGTAACTATTGGACAGGAGCCCAAAGAGGCCACTCAGATGTTGAACTTCCTGGTAATCAAGACGGTTTCAACGTACAACGCTATCCTCGGAAGGACTGGACTTCATGCATTCAAGGCTGTCGCCTCAACTTATCATATGAAGATCAAGTTCCCGACCAGGATTGGTGTTGGAGAATATAAAGGTGACCAAAAGATGGCACGAAGCTGTTATGTAGCCTCGTTAAGGCCTGATGGAGTCGGGGGGCAGGTCCTTCCGATTGAAGACATGGATGTCCGCAGTAGTAAGAAACGTCAAGAAAGGCCGTCAGAGGACATCACAGAGAAGCCTCGGACAGCCATTGAGGCTAAGGCGTTAACTGACTTCATGGTTGAATGTACCATTGGCAACCAAGAAGTCGGGGGCAGGAGGTAATACCCCAAGCAGGAAGTGAACCTCAGAATAATAAGGAGGAGACCAGAAGGAGTGGTGGGTGCTCTATTTTGATGGAGCATC
Source organism: Kitagawia praeruptora (assembly GCA_037693485.1). NCBI lineage: Eukaryota > Viridiplantae > Streptophyta > Magnoliopsida > Apiales > Apiaceae > Kitagawia > Kitagawia praeruptora. The sequence goes on from CM075350.1 coordinate 78,381,524, forward strand.
AAAAACAAAATCTGGTGCAGGCCTAGTCTTGTAAAGCCCCGATGGGCTCAAGTTATCCTAGTAGAACTTAGCTTCATATTTATCTAGTAGAAGTAGAAATAAGGTTCATTGAAACCATTGAAGAGCATGTTGCTCCGAGTAGGACGGTAGTACTTTATGTAAGGGTTGAACCCATTTCAAGTTATTAATGCAAGTTTGTTTTCCATTCATTTATTGTGTGATTTTATTTATGTGCCAAGCACCTGATGAGTGCAAGTTAAGGATGACTAAATACCAAAAATAAAAGAAAACACGAATGGAGAACAAGCAAATGCATAAATAAAGACCCCGAAGGGTCAAGAGTTAGGTTACAGCATGACCAAATAAGAGTTTAAGTCCGTGAAGGACCCAGGTTAAAAGACGAGCAGATAAAAGCCACACGCAACAATCAAAGCCATGCAAGGCTGAGGATGTTAAGGACTAGCTACTCTTCAATATGTCTTAAGTACCTGGATTGAGGATCCAAGGATGAAGACCAATAGAGAACAATGATGTATTTGCTTGGACAACGACTGATATGCCAGGGATTGATCCCCAATTTATAACCCTTCGGTTGAATGTCGATCCTGAACAGAAGACAATAAAATAGAAGAAGAGGAATTTTGCTCCTCAAAGGCAAGATGTCATTAAGCAAGAAGTTGACAAGCTCTTAGAGGCTAGGTTTATTGAAGAGATTCAGTTCCCCAAAAGGTTGGCTGGGCCTGTGATGGTCAAGAAGGCAAATGGGAAGTGAAGGATGTGCATAGACTTCACTGATTTGAATGATGCATGCCCGAAGGACTGTTTCCCCCGACCAAGGATAGACATGTTGATAGTTGCCACAACTGGACATGAGATGTTGAGCTTCATGGATGGGTTCAGCAGCTACAATCAGATTAAAATGCACAAGAATGGCATCCCAAAGAATGCAGGCGCTACTTATCAACGACTGGTGAATAAGGTATTCGCCCTTCTGATTAGGAAAACCATGGAGGTCTATGTTGATGACATGTTAGTCAAGAGCCTATTCAAGGCAGACCAATATCAAGCACCTCAAAGAGGCATTCGAAGTGCTGAGGCACCACAAGATGATGTTGAACCCAGCCAAGTGTGCTTTTGGCATTGGATCAGGAAAATCTTTGGGATTAATGGTTTCGAAGAGAGGCATAGAGGCCAACCCTGATAAGATCAAAGCGATCTTGGACATGGAATCACCCCGTTCTATACGAGATGTACAGATGTTAACCGGCTGAGTTACAGCCCTGGGGAGATTTATCTCCAAGTCTGGTGACAAATGCTTGCCATTCTTTCAAGCATTGAAAAAAGTGAAAAATTGTGAGTGGACTACTGAGAGCCAAGAGGCCTTTGAGCAATTGAGGAGGTACATGGCAGAAGCCCCGTTGTGGGCCAAACCTAGTCCCGGGGAGACTCTTTATCTATACCTGGCAATATCCGAACAAGCGCTGAGCACCGTCCTCATTCGAGAAGAGAAAAAGGTTCAGAAACCCATTTACTATGTTAGCAAGGTGTTGCATGGAGCTGAGTTGAATTACTCAACCATCGAGAAGTTTGCTTTGTCATTGATAACAGCCTCGAGGAAGCAGTATTTGCGAGTTGTGAAAGTTGTTACGACTCAGTTTGATGAGTGCTATGTGGAGCATATTCCAAGAAATGATAACGTTATGGCCGATGCCCTGTCTAAATTCGCTTCTTCTAAGATAGAGAATTATGCAGGGAGTGGTTACTTCTAGGTCTTGAAGGCCCCGACCATCAACTCTAAGTTGGTAGCACCGATTGATGAAGGAAGTTGAAAGATAAACCCTATCAAAGCTCATCTTGAGACTGGTTGGCACCCTGATAATGCCTTGAAGGCACAGAAAGTTTTAGTGAGAAAGTGTTGAGATAAGAGGTCCTTTGTCATTCCATACTTAAAATCTTGAATCTCAAATCTCGACATAAAAATTAAGCCTTGATGGTCAACAAGGCTGTCTACCTCCAATCGAGTTTGTCGTTTGAGTTTAAGGGCTCGAATCAAGAGTCATTAGTCAAGTTGAAACCTAAGCAAGGTTATATGAGTATAAGAATAAGGTTGGAATCCTAGAGTCAAGATAGAGGAGTGACAACTAGCCAAGGCACACCAGACTTGAAGTCAAGTGCTGAGTGGCAAATGAACTTCTTGAACGATCAACCGAGAAGCAAGACCTCCACCACACGAAGTAAGGGGGTAAGAATTGAACTAAAAAGCTTCACCACAAGATCCACATCTTAGAATGAGAATGAAGGGTTGGTTATAACCGATAACCATAAATGGATTCAAGGTTTAAAACCAAGAATTCAACAAGCGAGTTAAGGTCCAGAAGGTCACGAAAGTTATGAAAGCCAATTTGAAGTCAAGGTTGTCTGTTTGGTCATCAACTTTAAATAATGACATCCGACGATCGAATACTGACGTTGAGGTCCAAATATCGACGTTCAAATACTAACGTTGAGGTCCAAATATCGACGTTCGAATACTGACATTGAGGTCCAAATATCGACGTTCGAATATTGACGTTGAAGTTCAAGGACCGAGAAAAGGCCGACCAAGCTCCGAGGGCCGGCCAATCGAGCTCCCGAGGAGGCCTCCGGCCGACCGACCACCGGCCGACTAACCTCCTTGGGGAGCTTCGGCCGATTGATGGCGATCATCGGTACGAGATTTCAAGATTTGATGTCGAAGACGGCCGACCGAAACATGGCCGATTGAGGCACCGGGGGCACTCCGGCCGACTGACATTGATAGTCAGCACGAGGTTTCACCTAGCCGACCGAGAACCGGCCGATCGGGCTCCAACGGAAGGCTCCGGCCGACTGACATTAATAGTCAGCACGAGGTTTCGCCCAGCCGACCGGGCTCCAACGGAAGGCTCCGGCCGACTCACATTGATAGTCAGCACGAGGTTTCGCCCAGCCGACCGAGAACCGGCCGACCGGGCTCCAATGGAAGGCTCCAACCGACCGACATCGGTCATCGCGTCGAGATTTTGCTTCGATCGACTGAAAAAAAAAAATTGGCCGACCGAGGTCCCGACCAACCGGCTCACCGGAGACCCTCTGGCCGATCGACGTCGATGGTCGATATAAAAAAAAAATGGCCGACCGAGGTCCCGGCCGACCGGCTCACCGGAGACCCTCTGGCCGACCGACGTCGATATCAAAAAAAAAAGGCCGACCGAGGTCCCGGCCGACCGGCTCACCGGAGACCCTCTGGCCGACCGACGTCGATGGTCAGCATGCAGATTTGGTTTGGCCGACTGACAGTGGTGGTCGAGTTGGGTTTTCACATTTTTGTTTTTGTTTCTCCACCTCGATAATCAAGATCACTATTGAGATTGTTTTTGAACAAAATAATCAAGTAGAAGTTGAAATTGAGATTAGCACCGATTAGTACCGATTAGCGCTGTTTAGTGCCATTTTATGCCATTTAGCATCGTTTAACACCGTTTAAACGTTGTTTAAGGCTATTTAGCGCCGTTTAGCGTCGTCTAGCGCTGTTTAGTGCCGTTTTATGCCGTTTAGCGTCGTTTAGCATCGTCTAGCGCTGTTTAGTGCCGTTTTATGCTGTTTAGCGTCGTTTAACACCGTTTAAACGTCGTTTAAGGTTGTTTAGCACCGTTTAGCGTCGTCCAGCGTTGTTTAGTGTCGTTTTATGCCGTTTAGCGTCGTTTAACACCGTTTAAACGTCGTTTAAGGCTGTTTAGCGCCGTTTAGCGTCGTCTAGCACTGTTTAGTGCCATTTTATGCCGTTTAGCGTCGTTTAACACCGTTTAAACGTCGTTTAAGGCTGTTTAGCGCCGTTTAGCATCGTCTAGCGCTGTTTAGTGCCGTTTAACATTATTTAAACATTGTTTAAATATCGTTAAGGCTGATTAGTGCCGATTAGCACTGAATTAACATTGTCGTAAATGCGTCGGTCGCTCCACGATTTACATTAAGACAATACTCTTGAAACACTAGTGTATAAGGATGAACCCTGACCCGAGTCTCGAAAATGGCCGTTAAAACTTCATGGAAAACCTGATCAGTTTTCCTAGAAGTTGGGGGGCAAATGATATGGGCTAAAAATAAGCCCTAAAGACACATTTAATGTAGCATTAATTAAACCTAATATGGTCCAAACGTGGGGCCCACCAGATGGGCCCAAACCCTATTTATGATATTAATTTTGTAATTAATATTAAGGGTAATAACCAGCTCAGCAATAAGAGTCAAATAAGGATATTACTCCTACCAAGCTTAACCTCCAAGGCACAGATTTCGATATGGGAACTGACTCCTACAAGGAAGGAGTCTAGAACCTTCCTCAAGGCGGTGACTTGCCCACCAAGTCACCTAATTCTACTACGATTCTAAGGCTTCTCAGCCTATATAAGGGCCTGACCCCTCATTCTCAGAACTACGTTTTGGCTTGATTCTCGATACAAGATACGTAGGCACTCTGTGAGGACCGATTAGTCTCGATACACGGAAACAACCATTAAAGCTCGAAGCTCAACCTCCCTTAGCATTAAATACATACAAACCCTAACTGCAATTCGATAACCTAGTTTTTATTCCACAACAACTCAGGTCTTGATTCGTTAAATACCTCAAACGATTTATGTAACAACCCGACTTTTCGGATAGTTAACTAATAGACGAATATCGAACAAATTATAAAATAGACTAAATAGAAATAGAAAACAGTCGATAATTCTATTAAATATCAATAGTGGTGTTTGGGGGAACTTTTTTCCAGAATTAGTCAACTTAATTTAAGACAAAGTTAGAGATTCCTAACTTTTTCCTAAAAAAGTTAACTTTTTTTTGCAACTTATAGAATCTCAAATATACATTAAATACTTGTATAAAATTTTTTATCAAAATATGAATTTTTTAACCGAAAACAATTCCATAAGGACTTAAAAAAAGTTGTGCCAAACATGCCCAATGTTTTAATCTTCAAAAAGAAAATACTGAAAAGTCTGAAAACAAATTTAACAAGTCCCCGAATTTATTAATACTACTATATAGATTGTAGCTAAGGACTGGGCATCACTCATCTCAAATCCCCGCTAATCCCTGAGTACTTGTGGAAGGAAAACGTTACGAGTGAGCCAAATGCCCAGTATGAATAAAATATAAAAGAAAATCATATTTTAAATAACTGAGTGAATTGTGTCTTATCGACAAAGAATTTTCAAACTAAATCTATATATAAAATGAAGCAGGATAACCAACAAGAATAAAATACTGAATCGCAGCAGAACAAATATAAGGCTGAATCAAATAAGGAATGTATCCATAAGGGTATCTTATACAAATATTTACTCGCACAAAGCGAAGTACAAAATAGAGAATTTTTCCCCGGTAATCCACGAGAAGAAAGCACATGAAATGCACGAAACATTTCTACAAAACAAAGAATCCTTCTTCGGTAATCCAGATGAAGAAAACACACATTAGCGATCATGATCTATACACAATCTCATACCTCAGAGATGTGCTCGTATACTCACAGCACCGATACGAGTAAGTGCCGAGTTCACCGGACACTCCGAACTTCATGAACTCGTCTGCGATTTAACCACACAGATAGGTCTAAGAGCCCAAAAAATAGGTTACAAAAATATTGCAAAACGATCATTTAAAAAAATGAAACATAATGGAACAAAATAATGTTGCAATAAAATGCGAAACAAAACAAATATATATGAGTAAGGCAATAGCAATTCCAAGAAAATAGAGAGTACGAAACGAATAAACGAATGTGCACTACAAAGTACACCCAAAGTACAAGGATCACAATTTTATGAATTTAAACTAACAATAAATATAACGAATAAAGAAATTTTTTTATAAAAAGAAAAAGAGCAAAGAAGTCATACCATAAGAAACATAGAGAGTACAATTTATAAATTTGGATCAAAAATGTATATAATGAGTATTTATAATTTAAATGGATAGAGAAAAGAATAAAAAATTCGTACATGAAAAGCTAGTAAATCAAATCCTATAATTATTAGAATCTTCTAGAATGTTGGTAACGATGTTCCTCTCAAAATCTAAAATTAAAATATAGAATCAAATACAAAATTAATGTGAATACATGCAAAGCAAGTAATTTACATATTACAGAATATTAATAGTACAAGTAATTATCTATATTTTACTTATAAAATCTCTTACAAAAGTAAGGCAAATAGAAAAAAACAATGTTTCCTCGGTGGGTAATATATACTAGGTGACTACAAAAATGGTTAGCGGCCAGTTTGAAAGACAAGTGTAATTAATTTTTAAATATTAAAAAGGGCTCTTTTCATAAATAAATAGGAAAAAGTAAATTTTTGCACATTTACTTTTGTTAAGAATACCAATTTGCAATTTTATTAATTAAGTTTCTAAATTGTAAAAATACTAACCCTAACCCTAGCCCTAACCCTCCCCTCCCCCCTTCTTTCTGTGAAGCTCGACTGTACTTTTTTTTTTTTTAAGGTGGGGGCTATTTTGGTGGATTTGTGTTTCCTGGCCCCGCAGGGGCATATTCAAATGAATGCAACCAAATTCAACTAAATTTGCAACTGAATGCAACCACATGCAACTAAAATTCTGATTTCAGGTTCCATTTGTCAGTTGTCATTTGCGACCTCATTTTTGGACTATATATATATATATATATATATATATATATATAGGCAAGTGCTCAAATACAAACCATTCTTAAAATACAAACCTACAAACCAACACTAAATTAATTATATTTCATTTATTCTAAGGTTTCCGCCAAGGGTATCTTCACGAAAGATGCTTAAAATAATTGGCTCTATCCAACAAAAAAATTCAAAAAAATTCAAAAAAAAAAAAAAATCTTGCCGTGGAAATGCGAAGCATTTAAGACAGTAAACGGATGAGTTAGGTAGTCATGAGGGCCGAAGGCTCTCGACACACCCGTCAATCGTCTATTGCCTTTACCATTGATTGCCATTCCTTACAACTTTAGAATGATAAAGGCGCGAAGCGCCGTACAAGAAGGTGCGAAGCACCGTTAACCAGTGAAATCCACTGCCACGTCATCACGTGAACAGTGATTTTATTTTTATTTTTTTTTATTTTTTTATTTTTTTTGTTGGATAGAGCCAATTATTTTAAGCATTTTTTGTATTGGGGTACCCCTAGTTTGGTCATTAGATTAGCTTGAAATATTAGATTATGCTTGGTTTGTAGGTTTGTATTTTAAGGAGGTTTGTATTGGAGTAGCCCCCTATATATATATATATATGGTGGGTGATATTTTGGTGGATTTAGGTTCTATGGCCCCGCAGGGGCATATTCAACTAAATTTGCAACTGAATGCAACCACATGCAACTAAATTTCTGATTTCAGGTTCCATTTGTCAGTTGTCATTTTCGACCTCATTTTTGGACTCTCTGTATATATATAGATTCCAAAAATGAGGTCGAAAATGACAACTGACAAATGGAACCTGAAATCAGCAACTGAATGCAACCACATTCAACTAAATTTCTGATTTCAGTTGCATTCAGTTGAATATTGCCCCTGGCGGGGCCTTGCAACCTAAAGCCACCAAAATCACCCTACCTTTTTTTTAAAAAAGAAGTTGAATGTGGTTGCATTCAGTTGAATGTGGTTGCATTCAGTTGAATAAGTTGAATGTGGTTGCATTCAGTTGAATATTGCCCCTGGCGGGGCCTTGCAACCCAAAGCCACCAAAATCACCCTACCTTTTTTTAAAAAAGAAGTTGAATGTGGTTGCATTCAGTTGACTGTGGTTGCATTCAGTTGAATATTGCCCCTGGCGGGGCCTTGCAACCCAAAGCCACCAAAATCACCCTACCTTTTTTTAAAAAAGAAGTTGAATGTGGTTGCATTCAGTTGAATGTGGTTGCCTCTGGCGGGGCCTTGCAACCCAAAGCCACCAAAATCACCCTACCTTTTTTTTTAAAAAAAAGAAGTTGAATGTGGTTGCATTCAGTTGAATATTGTCCCTGGCGGGGTCTTGCAATCCAAATCCACCAAAATCACCCCACCTTTTTAAAAAAAGTTGCATTTGGTTGCATTTAGTTGAATGTGGTTGAATATGGTTGCATTGAGTTGCAAACAAAAATCCACCAAAATAGCCCCCATCTTAAAAAAAAAGGACAAAAGTCGGCGGCGTCTGTTGATCAGGGGGAGGAGAGAGAAATTGAGGGAGGAGGGGGCCTAGTATTTTTGCAATTTTGAAACCTTGTTTGGTAAAATTGCAATTTATTAAGGAAGGTGGTATTTTTGCAAAAAAAAACTTTAAATCTAGTATTCTTGGTAAATATCCTATTAAAAACTTATATGTTGAAGTATCCACGGCCAAACTCAATCCAGGCAACTTTATTATATAATAATGAAATACATGTAACAGGCATATAGCATTTAAATACATATGCCCTTAATGTATATTTAATTGTTTAAATAATAAATGTCCATCAAAAGATTTTAACTACAAAAACTTTAAGTTAGTAACTTACTATGCATGTAAACATATTAACTAATCATTTAGTTTAATTCACATAATGAATACATACATTTAATATATACGAGGCTAAACCTTTAGGAAATCACCTGCAAAATTCATGCCATGCATCCATACATATACATCTATATTCAAGTATATGAAAATAACCTCTAAAATTTAGAATGGGACGGAAATAAATAAATAAATAAAATCTACATGAACGATATTAATGTATACTTATAGTTCCACCAAGCAGCATTAAAATAATTATGGCAGAATAGTGAAATTCCATTAATACAGTAGAACCTCGACAAATGAATATTCGATAAACGAATAACCTCATCAAATAAATAATTTTTTATGGTCCCAATATAATAGAGACAGTGTATTTTTTATCTCGATCAATGAATAATCTCGATTAATGACTAAAATTTTTCGATTCTGAACGTATTCATTTATCGAAATTTAACTGTATTTATAAACAAGTACATATATGTGTGCAACGGAGCATATACCAAAGTTTCAATGGATAGCACATGGATCCATTCATACAAGTTAATAAATTAATAAAACAAGAGTCCAAGCAATGTTTATTGTAGATACACAGAATAAATCTAAATTGTTGTAATATACTATGTAATATACTAGCTATAATAACAATAAAGGAGCTACTAATAATATAATTGCTTGAACAATATAAGAGAGAGAGAGAGAGAGAGATGTGAGCATAGAAATTAAGGTCGGTGCCAGAATTCTCATTTACACATTCAAGGTATTTATAGTAAACTAAGTGCTAGCCATATTTGACTAAAATGGCAATCATAATAATCACGTTTTACAACACTCCCCTTTGATTGTCATTTAGTACGGTTCATAGATTGCCTCGTTAAAACCTTATCAAAGAAAAACCCAGTGGGATAAAAACTTTGATGAAGGAAAAAGAGTACAATCTCCCCTTGGAAGAAATCAATCATTCACTGAAGTTTTGTTGCAACATATCCTTGAGTCGACACATTCCAATCTTATGTCGTAGTTTCCGGAATGTTGAATTCGGTAATGATTTTGTGAATAAGTCTGCAGGATTGTCACATGACCGAATTTGTTGTACATCAATTTCACCATTCTTTTGAAGTTCATGAGTGTAGAAGAATTTTGGTGAAATGTGCTTCGTTCTGTCTCCTTTGATATATCCTTCCTTGAGTTGATCAATGCATGCAGTATTATCTTCAAACATAACAGTGGGATTTCTCGTGATATCCGGTAATCCACATGATTCTTGAATATTCTTGATGATAGACCGCAACCAAACACATTCTCTACTAGCTTCATGAATTGCAATTAGTTCTAAGTGATTTGATGAGGTTGCCACTATAGTTTGCTTTATGGATTTCCAAGAAATGGATGTACCGCAATATGTAAATACATATCCAGTTTGTGATTTGCCAAAATGAGGATCTGACAAATATCCAGCGTCTGCATATCCAATCAACTGAGATGTCGAGTTTTTCGGGAAGAATAACCCAAAATCAACTGTTCCACGAAGATAACGAAATATATGTTTGATCCCATTCCAATGTCTGTCCATTGGAGCAGAGCTAAACCTGGCCAATAAATTCACAGCAAACGTAATATCCGGCCTTGTATTATTCGCAAGATACATTAGTGCACCAATTGCACAAAGATATGGAACTTCAGGACCAAGAACATCCTCATCATCTTCTCTTGGTCGAAATGGATCTTTATCAGGTTCTAAAGATCTAACCACCATTGGAGTGGTTGACAAGTGGATTTTATATCCACTTATTATGCGCTAATTGGACCTAGATTGGTGATTTATCCTTAAGTATGTTGTGTCTTTTAATTCGTTTATGTTGTTTCAGTCTTTGTTGTGCAGAACTCGCAACTTGAGGTATTGTGGCGATAAAAGATTAAAAATGGTGGATTTTTACCTAAATTCGGAATTTAATCACAAGGATTTTATCATCAAGTGGACTGGCTGCGACGAAAAAGAACTATCATAAAGAAATTCTGAGTGATATATTCTTAATGCTGAAACCCCGGTTGGAATTGATATATTTTTCGTTAAGCAAAAGGAGTCCGGTTTCCGACCCTCAAAAGACCGCATCTTAGAGCTTAAGGATTTATTTATATTAATAAATATTTTATTTAATTAGAAAATTATATTTATAAATATCTAATAATATTAGATATTTATTTTTATAATTTTTGAATTAAATTAATTATTTATTAATTAAAGATTATAAGCTGTGCGGTTAAAAACCATTTCTACGGAGCCCCTTCATATAAAAACAAAAGAGGCCCCGGTGAGTTGAAATGGTTTAGCAGGTCATCTGAATTGATTTGTTTATGAAAAAACAAATAAAAGAATCATTGAAAGCAAGTGGGCTAATACACACGTTGAAGTTGCTGTCGGTCAGAGCAGCACTCTCCCACGCGCGCGTGGGAGACACGCGCCTGAAGGAGACTCTTGAATCAGCTAGCGCGTGTGGTACACGCGCGTGGCCGCGACTGGTTTAATTTCTGCAGCTGTTGATTAAAACTGCAAAGTGTTTCTGGCGGAAAGTGTGGTCGGCTGTATTATTTTGTTTCCAGTAATACTTTGTTGCTTTCGGTCGATTTTTATTCGTAGATGGTGTGCTGAGAGGTTCTATAAATAGCAGTGTTTTCCATAGTTTTGAATCATCCCACAACTGAGTTTTCAGACACCTCTCTACTGCATTCTCTTGTAGTCTCTCAAATTTGAGCAACATTTCTTTTGTATTTTAGTTTTATTTTATACACTTTAATTTTCTGCAAATTTAGTATAAGTTTTATTTTGGGTGAATATTTTAAGGGGATTACTTGGAGTGCTCTTCTTTTTCATTGGAAGCTATTTCGGTTCTATTTTCTAAACTCTTGTAATTTCATATTTTATTCATGCAATTTTATACCATGCTTTTATTTAATCCCATGATGACGATTCGTTCGATTATGAACTAATCACCGTCATGGGATTCTAATGGATTTATTTACGTAATTTAGTAATTCGATGCCTTAATAATTTGTGTTATGATAAAATTTCAGATTGCCTAATGTGGTTGCGCTTAATTTATTAGATGCGTAGCTAACGTCTAAATTATTAATTCCTAATGAATGCGAAAGTGGATTTAGGAGTTTAGAATTTGCTATGTTAGCATAGGTTCGCAATTGTCATGTACATTTACGATAAGTGGTAGGGTTTTGGATCACACCGCTCTATGTAGTCATAATAAAGTAATTTATCTTAAACCAATTATGTTTTCAAATCTTATAGACATATAGGGTCTAAGCATAAACGGTGTCCACACAACTTCTATCTTTTTAAGTGGATGTTCGTGTGGTTTGATATAAGTTAAGGCTGAAAGGCGCTTATATTAGTTTCGTGTTCCCGGCTAGCTTTCGTAATTATCAAAATCACTTTGAATTAAGGCATCAATTCTAAATGAAATAAATAATGAAATTAGAATCCCATGTTTTTTTACACATATAAAATTCTCGTTTAAGAAAACCAAATAGAACGAATTATTTAGTATTAATATTTTTGATAAATCAATTAGAATAATTAGTCAAAACTCCCTTTTATATTTATTCAAGCAGTTTGTTGTTTAATCATACGTCGCTGCTTAAACATTATTTCTGAACAAACACCAAGTCTTCGTGGGAACGAATTTATTATATTACTTGTGACCGCGTACACTTGCGCAGTTAGTTTTCGAACCAACAGTGGTCAAAGGATGAGATTTATCCATGTAAAATCTGCTCAAAACTTTTTCCGTATATGTGGATTGGTGGAGGAAAATTCCCGATGACAAATGCTCGACTTGTATACCAAGACAATATTTTGTCTTTCCAAGATCTTTCATCTCGAATTCTGTCTTTAGATATATGACAGCATCATCAACCTCTGTAGTTGTTCCTACAAGATTTAAATCATCCACATATACAGCAATGATCACAAAACCAGATTGTGATTTCTTGATAAAAACGCATGGACAAATCAGATTATTAATATACCCATTCTTTTGTAAATAACGACTCAGTCTGTTATACCACATACGACCAGATTGTTTCAGCCCATACAATGATCGTTGAAGTTTAATGGAATATATATGACGAGGTTTCTTAAATTCATCCATTTTCAACCCTTCTGGGATTTTCATAAAAATTTCACTATCAAGTGAACCATATAGGTATGCAGTAACAACGTCCATAAGACGTGTCTCCAGTTTTTCATTAGATGCCATACCTAATATGAAACGAAAAGTAATTCCATCCATTACTGGCGAGTATGTCTCTTGATAATCAATGCCAGGTCTTTGAGAAAACCCTTGAGCCACAAGTCGGGCTTTATATCTCATTATCTCATTCTTTTCATTTCGTTTTCTTATGAATACCCATTTATTTCCAACAGGGTTCACACCAATTGGTGTTTGGACAACAGGTCCAAATACTTCTTTTTTACGCAATGAATTTAATTCTGTTTGAATTGCGTCTTTCCATTTAATCCAGTCTTTTCTTCGACGGCATTCATCCACACTTTGTGGTTCAGGATCAGAATTTATATCGACATCCAATGCCGCGGAATGCACAAATACATCATCGATTATGGCTTTACTTTGATCCCATAATTTCATGTCATGCACATAATTTATTGAAATTTCATGATTACTTAATCCCTCATCTTTAGGGACTAGAATCTCTTCAGGAGATAATACCACTTCAGGGGTATTTGCTACTTCTGGAGCATGTGCCACTTCAGGGGCATTTTTCTTTGTTTTTCGTTTTCGTGGTGCAACATCTTTTGCACCGACCGGTCTACCACGCTTCAAGCGCGGATTTGATTCCGTAACCAACACTTTTGATTTTTGAATTGGTACATCTATTCTAGCTGGAGTATTTACTGCAGGTATATGAGATTTTATAATTTTTCTAGAATCGTTAAATGCGTCAGGCATTTGGTTTGCGATATTTTGCATATGAATAATCCTTTAACTTCAATTTCACATTGACCGGTACGTGGATCTAGAAAATGTAATCCCGATGCATTCCATGTAATGTCAGGATTAGCTTTATTCGAATATTTATCTCCCCCTAAAGGAGGAAACACTGATTCGTCAAAATGACAATCTGCATATCTCGCGGTAAATAAATCTCCAGTTAGTGGTTCAAGATATCTAATTATAGATGTCGAATCAAAACCAACGTACATACCTATTCTTCTTTGAGCTCACATCTTCGATCTCTGTGGTGGAGCAATTGGCACATATACAGCACTTCCAAAAATTTTGAAGTGAGAGATATTAGGAATTTGATCAAGTACTAATTGTAGTGGAGAATGTTTGTTATCAGCAGTTGGTCTAATCCTAATAATATTGGCAGCATGAAGTATTGCATGACCCCAAATGGATGTAGGTAATTTTGCTTTCAACAACAGTGGTCTTGCAATAAGTTGAAGTCTTTTGATAAAGGACTCGGCTAATCCATTTTGTGTATGTACATGAGGAACTGGGTGTTCAACTGAGATCCCTACAGACATGCAATAGTCAACAAAAGTTGCAGATGTAAACTAGCCGGCATTATCTAAACGAATTGACTTAATGCAATGATCTGGGAATTGAGCTCGTAGTTTGATTATCTGGGTAAGTAATTTTGCAAAAGCATCATTACGAGTTGAGAGAAGACAAACATGAGACCATCTAGTTGAGGCATCAATTAATACCATGAAGTACCTAAATGGACCAGAAGATGGGTGGATAGGCCCACATATATCCCCTTGGATTCTTTCAAGAAAATTTGGATTCTCAATCTGAACTTTAGTAGGAGATGACCGAGTAATCAATTTTCCTAAAGAACATGATGAGAAAGGAAGGTCATTGCTTGAAAGAACTTTAAGATCTCTAAGAGGATGTCCAGTAGAATTCTCTATAATGCGACACATCATAGAGACACCAGGGTGACCTAATCTTTCATGCCAAAGTGTAAATGATTATGGGTCAACTAGTTTCAAAGAAATGACATTGTGTGACTCAATGGCTCTGATTTTCATCATATATAATCCTGAAGAAAGTGAGAGAAACCTTTCTAAAATTTTTTTGTTGCTAGAATTAGCTGAAGTGATAAGAAGATATTCTTTACCAGCCTCGGAAGTGGTTTCGATGTGAAAACCGTTGAGTCGAATATCCTTAAAACTTAGCAAATTTCTAGTAGATTTTTTGGAATATAAAGCATTTGGAATATGTATATGTGTACCATTAGGCAAGATGAAACTAGCTTTCCCAAAACCTTTAATTATATAGGATATACCAGATATAGTACCCACTGGCGCTTCAGTTTCGGTTAGATGGGTAAAATATGTTTTTCTTTGTAGAATTGTATGAGTTGTGCCACAATCAGCTATGCATATATCTTCGGAATATATTCTGTACGTGCATAATTAAAAGAAAACATAATTTATTCGATAGAAACATAAGATATTACACAGTTCAAACAATACAATACACACCAAATATATTACATAGTTTTAAACAAGACAATATACACCAATACATAGTATTCTATGAAATTAATCTTCAGCTTCCCACATGGGAGTTTCATTTGGATAATTAGTGCTTATTCCACAAGATGTGATTATTGGGGAATTATCTATTTCATTGTTGGCGAAATTTGTTTCCACCATTTTTTCTTTTGATTTTATGGATGCTTGATATAGTTTAACAAAATGTTCTGGGGTATAACAGTTTCGTGACCAGTGTCCCTCCATTCCACATTTAAAACATATGCTATTAGTTTTTCCTCCTTGTGGTGCTTTTTCTTTGTTCTGTTTTTCAGTTTGCCACTTCTGGTGACTAGAGCCTTTATGAGGACGAAAATTTCCTCGACCTCGTCCACGGTATCGTCCTTGGCCTCGTCTACCTCTATGCCCTCTTCCACGTACATTCTGCTGGAATGACATGTTATTTACTTCATGTTAAGGGGCAGATCCCGTTGGACGAGACTGACGATTCTTAATCACCAATTCATGATTCTGCTCAGCAACAAGGAGAGTGGATAAAAGATCCCCGAACTTGGTGAATTTACGCTCCCTATACATCTCTGCTAAGTTGATATTATTGGGATGAAAAGTTGATAAGGTTTTTTCGATCTTTCTTTTCTCAGTAACTTTTTCACCACAAAAAATGAGTTAGAACTTATTTTGAATAATTAAGAGCTATAAGCCCGGACACTTTTGAAATCTTTAAGTCTAAGATTAGCCCAATCATTTTCAGCTGCAGGTAGATAAACTAGTTTCTGATGGTCGAACCTATCTTTTAAATTTTCCCATAAAATGCAAGGATCCTCAACTTCTAGGTACTCAGATTTTAAATCTTCATGCATATGGTGTCGGAGAAAAATAATAGAGGTAAAGTTTTCTTCAGTCGTGGCTTTATTTCCTGCCTTTATCGTATCGCTTAATTTCTTTGAACCAAGATGCAGTTTTACATCTTGTACCCATGACAAATAATTATCTCCAGAAATATCCAACGAAACGAACGATAGGCTTGTAAGGTTTGTCATACTAAATCTGAATTTAACACACAAATTATTAAACTTAAATCATCAAATATAAATATTACATAACTCCTATTTAATCGGGTGCGTTAACAGATACACAATAATAAATGTATTTATCATTATTATCACTGATATTATAAATAGATCTAAGTATAGAACAAATGGATTTTCACCCGTCGTACGGACGTCTTCGTATACAGGTTATCTCCGATCAATAAATAAACTTAAATTAGAATATCATGCATATGTTAGCTTGTGAACAAAAGTTATTTACCGATATATAATAATTAATCAACATCATAATAAAACACATTTTGATAGTGATATGGGCATTTTTCTTTTAAGGCCATTAAGTTCAGAGTTTCTTTTTGAAAGATTCCCGTATAGTAGGCGGATTAACCGACCATGTAATTAAAAAATCCAGTATAGTAAGCGGATTAACCGACCATGTAAATAAAAATCCCAGCAGATTAACCGATCATTATATATTCAATTTTTATAGTAGGCGGATTAACCGACCATATGAATTTAGATTTTATAGTAGGCGGCATAACGACGTTTAAACGTTTAATAAAAAATATACCTTCTCAGTTCCGGCAGAGCTTCGTGCTGATAACGTGTTGTAATATACTATGTAATATACTAGCTATAATAACAATAAAGGAGCTACTAATAATATAATTGCTTGAACAATATAAGAGAGAGACAGAGAGAGAGAGAGATGTGAGCATAAAAATTAAGCTCGGTGCCGGAATTCTCATTTACACATTCAAGGTATTTATAGTAAACTAAGTGCTAGCCATATTTGACTAAAATGGCAATCATAATAATCACGTTTTACAACATAAATCATAATGTTAATAGATAATGGCCATGAAAGAATGTCACAACAAGGATAAAGAAATGCAGAAAAGACTAAGTAAATACAAAGAAAAGAAAGAACAGTAAAGAGAAAAGACAATATCATTAATCCATGCCAGTTTTGTTCTCCCATAGGTGGGTATAAAAGACAAACATGAGGACCACAACAGCTGTTAGGCCACGTGCCTTTACATAATTCACCACTAACATTAACTTCGTAACAATATTATTCTCCTATGATACCGTCGACTAAAACGACATCGTAACAACCTTAACTTAATTTTACTAGTTTCCCGTCAATCATGACAACTCCCTCATTCTCAAACAATCCTTGTCTCAAGGATTGAAATTTGGAAACCTTTTGACCAACTTGTTCCAGCTTTCCCAAGTAGCTTCTTCTGGACTACCATGCTCCCATTGTACCAGCACTTGCACTTCAGGATACATGCCTTTCTTGATTAGCTTTCTTTCCAGAATTTTGGCTGGTTTTGGTTCCCATTCTCCAGCCTCATTGACACCTGGTAGGTCCACCTGCACAACCTTGGAGCTTCCTAGTTTCTTCTTCAATTGTGACACATGAAATACATCGTACACCTTTGCATTTGCTGGCAATTCAAGCTTGTAAGCTACCTTCCCAATTCTTCGGATCACCCTATAAGGTCCATAGTGAAAGAGTTTGTCCTAAAATCCAATCATGCATGATGATTTAGGAAGAACTTTCTTGTACTCTTATTTGATTTCATTAATATTAATAAAAGACTTATTTGTTTTTATTACGGGCTTTATCTATTTAAATTGTTTTAAATAATATATTCCATGGTTTAAAGTAAAGCTTCTAGAATTATAATGAGATTATAATAGTGAGATCTAGAAGATGATAACTCTAGACCTAAATAGTTCCTGATCATAGGATAACTAATTGGAAGTTAGTGAATCCGCAAAGATTGGTACATACTATGCTTGCTCCTTTCAGGAGGATGTCTGTTCTCATAGGCATTTGTGTGGTGACACTATAGCTAGTATGTAGGTGCTTATTAGGGAATAAGTTCACTGAACATGACTCGATAAGTTGAATAACTAATGGAGTTTACTCACGTGTCGATAGTTGTTCACTAAGTGATAGTTGTACAAGTGTCCTTAGACTTGAGATCGTTAGAGTAATCTTGTATATAATGAACTGTGCTTTGGTTTAGTCCTTAGTCTCAAGGACATCCATTAGGTCTATTCTGGGCATAAGGATTTGTGTATGGAGATAGTTAACGGTCAATAAAGGATCTACCCCTTCCAGTAAGGAAGTGAATATCCTATGTTATTCTTAGTATGCGAGTTCTGGAATCTCTGGCCAGAGTGAATGAAATTAGAAAGGAGTTTCTAATTTGCATTAATATGAACTTTGCATTATGAATAAGAAATAATATGATTAAATTTGATAGGCTTGACACGAGATCCATGTTTTGTATTTAATCGGGATATTGTAGGGTGGAAGGAATTGATTGTACGGTAACTAGTCACTGACAGGTTCTTGGTATTCTAAGCAGTGAATTCATATTATCCGGATAGTCGCGATATGTTGAGAAGCATCACTCACGATGTAGAATAAATATAATTAATCGGTTAATTATATTTAATGAATTATTAGAATTCATATAAATAATAAATAAAAAGTTTATTATTATTTATTTCTACTACCGGCTTAATATTGAACCTACAGGGTCACACCATAAAAAGATTAATTTATTGATGAAGGTATTTGGAGAGAGAATTATTTTCTAAATAGTTTAGAAAAGAAAGAATTATTAAAATAGTTTTAATTATTATTAAAGCATTTGATAAGATAAAATGTGGGGTTAGTATATATATATATAGATATATTATTAAAAACCCTAGGAGAGCCCTATAAATAGAATGAGATGGATCATTCTAATATACACTTTTGTTTTTGGTGAAAAACCTAAGAAGGAGCTAGCCTCCATCTCTCTCTCTCTCTCTCTCTCTCCCAAATCTCCGTTTTTATAAAGCTTCGAGTTTTATAAAAAGCTTCATCGAAGGATTATTCTTGGTGGATACCGGTAGAGTGCTTCACACTCTGAGAAGCAACTGCTAGCAACCATCTAGACACCATCTTCGAATTTTCAAGGTAAGGTTTCGATTCCTCCGCTCTCGTATTTTTATATGCTTTTCTATATGTGCGATACATGGTTTTTACGGAATAAATGTTATACCATGCTTCCGCTCGTCCGTAAATTCCTTCAATGGCATCAGAGCTAGGTTCTGCATATAGGGATTCATATAAAAAAAATTCAGATTTTTTTTATGCATGTATGGATTTATTATGATTTTTGCAAGTTTATTTGGATTTAATTATGAATTAATTCAAAACAAAATTTGCATGAAGTTTTGACCACTGATCTGGGTTCTACAAGTGTTGTGGATCATCTAGGTATTTTTTTCATAATTTTGTGATGTATAGATTATTTGTTATGAATTTTTTAAAATTGTTTTAATTAAAATTCATAAAATAATCATGCATATGAATAATATGATTTAAAATTTGCACAAGGACCCCACAGTTACCTGGTAATTTTTGCTGCTGTTGATTTTCATAAATCATGTCCAAATAATTTTTTATTAATTTATTAATGAATTGTTAATTAATTTATTAATATTAAAAAAATAAAATAATAATAATAATAGTTATTATTATTAACAGTGGCGGTTACAATTTGGAAGAGTCGGCAGTTTTGTTTGTAAAGTAATGGCAACAGTTACTAACATAAAAACATTAAACGGCTCTGTCTGACAACGTAAACAAACAAAAGAAAATTGCTGTGCAGTTGCTGTCGGGCGCGTGCAGAGTACGAAAAAGGAAGGGGAGTCGCGCATTCCGCGAATGCGTAATCGAACGTGTTGCGCATAAGGCTCATGTGTTACACTATTAAATAGTTTTAATTTGTTGTAATGCATTCCGTAAATGCGTTACAGACCTTCTGTCACATTAAATTTGATTTTTTGGGAGTTTCGTAACTCCGTTTTGGTCGTGCAATATATCGTTGGATTCGTTTTTCCAAGATGGATCTAATGGAGTGGTCAAATATTTTTTCATATAATATTTTTGAAATATTTATATTCCCGGAAGTGTTTTAAAGCATATTTTAATTGTTTTAAATTGATTTTTAATGCTATAATAAATCCATACATCATTATATCAATGTGTGACATGATATTGCTTGCATGCTTACTTATTTATTTATGTTTATATATGAGATATATGCCTAAGTTTACCATGCGATGATAGATCTAGGTGAACTTAAATCAACATAAGGCGTGCGCTAGAAAATCTAGAAATAGGAATCGTGTCTTGCCTTAATATTTATATTATGAATACAATCATGAGATTCTTGTGTTTGTGAAACACGTAATTAAATATGAATTTTCAATATTGAGAGAAAGGATGATTCTGTCAAAAACAGATTTTGATCTGTAAGAAAAGGGTATTAAGTGACGCCTCTTGACAATGCTCCCCCCGATCTGGGAATCATCCGATTATCGATAATTGATTTGAAATATTTAATTGAAGAAAAGAATCTCTTTATAATATGATTATGATTGTTAAATAATATTAGTTAATTAATAATGGCTGATAATTATTTATTTATGAAATAAATAATTAGTTAACACTTTTATTAATTGATTAAATGAGATTTAATTTATTATAAAATAATTAAGATGTGATCTTAATATTATTAATTATTTTATTTAATTTATGAAATTATATTAAGGGAGAGATTAATTTTCTAAAGAGTTTAGAAATAGAATTAATGATTAAAAGAGTTTTAATTATTAGTTAATAACAGAAAAATTATTTTCTAAATGGTTTAGAAATAATTTAAATGATTAAAACAGTTTTAATTATTAATTAATTGGTTAGTAATTATGATACTTTTTGGAAAAATTATTTGAAATTTTTGTCTATAAATATATATAATTATAAACCTTATAATAAAATCCCTCTTAAAAATATCAAGTAGTAATTGGCCAATGACACAACGGGCTTGTGTCGGTCATAGCCTTCCAACATGGTAGAAAGTAGTTCTTATTTTTAAATCATTGTCGTTTCGTGCTACAGCCGAGGGCTTTGATTTCGAAATTATAAATACTTATCTATTACATAGAGATGTGTACAATGAATTGGAATCTAATGGTCGTTACGTGCTACAGCCGTGGGCCGTTGGAGACTGATTCAATTGTACGAAATGTTGGGTTAGACTTGACTTAGAATATTGAGTTTGTCGTGCTACAGTCGTGACTCAATTATTCAAAAGGCTAAAGTTTTATTAGGGAATGACATGAGATGTAATTGACAAGAGTTGTCTGCCTATTGAACATCACATGGCGTTTCGTGCTACAGCCGAGGTTGTGTGATGGAATGTAGGATCCATATTCCCACTAGCATTTCGAATGCTTATTTATTCACTTAGGGGGTTGTATAAATTAGATAAACTAGTGGGAGCCACTTATGAATAAAGACCCGATTCATATAATGTTATAATAATGAAATTGAATATTTGCTAAGTGTTGTTATGTGTATATCATTTGCAGACTTAATATATATATATAGATATATACACTAGGTCTTCTGCACAATCACTCCGTAGCATACTAGATGCACACATATTGACTGGTCCCAACTATGCTAACTAGCTTCGAAGCTTGAGAAAAGGTTCTCAAGGGCTAAGAAGCTGGGATATGTTGTTTGTTTTCATTGTAACAAGGTGAGACACTAGAAGAGGAACTGTAAGGTTTACCTTGCAGAACTGAAGGTGAAGAAGGCTAGTGAGACTGCTGCTTCTAATTCAGATTTGTTTATGATTGAAGTAAACATGTCACTAAATCAAACTTCTACTTAGGTATTAGATACTACTTGTGGTTCTCACATTTGCAATTCGTTGCGAGGACTAAGGAGAAGTAGGGCTCTTGGGGAAGAGAAGGCGATTCTACGGATGAGCAATGGAGCAAGAGTTGCTGCCATAACTATAGGGTCATTTGATTTACATATGCCTATGGGCAAGACTATTATTTTAAATAATTGTTATTTTGGTTCCCTCGATTGTGAGGAATATTATTTCTATTCCAATGTTAGACTTGGATGGATTTTCATTTATTATTCAGAATATTAAACATCCAATCCTCAGAAATAATGTTCTTTATGGTAGTGGAACTTTAAATAATGGTCTGTATCTATGTTGCATAGAATATGTTTTACTTCATATTAAACAAAGAGAAAAAAAAGATGATAAAAATCCTACCTACTTATGGCACTACAGACTTGGTCATATTAGTGAAAATAGACTTCAGACATTGCATAAGGGAAGGTTACTGGAACCTTTTGATTTTGAATCATATCCTACATGCATGTCTTGTCTATTGGGTAAAATGACCAAATCTCCATTTAGTGGACATGGAGAGAGCGCTAGAGAGTTGCTGGTATTGGTACACATAAATGTATGTGGACAAATGTCTACGCAAGCCATGGAAGGATTTTAATACTTCGTGACTTTCATAGATAATTGATCTAGATTCAGATATATGTATTTGATGAAATACAACTCTGAAGCCTTTGAAAATTTAAAAGAGTACAATTATGAGGTAGAGAAACAAACCAAACATAGTATTAGAGCTCTTCGATCAGATCGAGGAGATGAATACTTGAGTGGTGTGTTTCTATATTATCTCAAAGAAAATGGTATAGTCTCTTAGTGGACTCATCCGGACACTCCATAGTTGAGTGGAGTATCTGAAAGGAGAAATTGAACTTTGTTAGACATGGTTCGATCTATGATGAGCTATGCAGATCTTCCAGTATCACTTTAGGGTTATGAATTGGAAACCTCGGCATATTTACTGAATAAGGTGCTTTCCAAATCTGTTCCTCAAACTCCACATGAGATATGGAAAGAAAGGAAACCGAGTCTTAAACACGTTAAGATTTGGGGAAGTCTAGCTTATGTCAAGAAAGTTGACCCTGATAAGCTGTAATCTCGATCCGTAAAATGTAGGTTTGTGGGATATCCTAAAGAGATTTTAGGGTATCACTTTTACACCGATCATAGGGTGTTTGTCTCCAGACATGCTACCTTCTTAGAAAAATAGTTTATCCTTGAAGGGAACAGTGGGAGCAAGATTGAACTTAAAGAAGTTCATGGAACACAAACTACTACGGTTCAAAAGGAAACTCCTATTCAAACTAAACAACCTTATGTGGCATAGTGCTGACTTAGAGAAATGGCAGAGTGCCATGAAATCCGAAATGGATTCTATGTATGCCAACCAAGTATGGACCTTGGTTGAAGCACCTGAGGACGTTAGACTTATTAGGTGCTAAAGGGTATACAAGAGAAAGATTGGAGTAGATGGCCAGGTGGAGACCTATCAGGCCAGGCTCATGGCAAAAAAATTCAGACAAAGGCAAGGGATTGACTTTGATGAAACTTTTTGCATGTAGCCCTGCTCAAATCAATTCAGATTTTGCTTATGATCCATATATGGATTGAAGCAAGCTTCTCGTAGATGGAACATCTATTTTAATGAGAAAATCAAAGAGTTTTGATTTTATCAAGAACATTGATGAACCATGTGTCTACAAGAAGGTTAGTGGGAGCGCGGTAACATTTCTTGTGTTGTATGTGGATGACATACTTCTTATAGGAAATGACATACCGAAGCTGCAATCAGTCAAAGTGTGGCTATCAAAGAACTTCACTATGAAGGACTTGGGAAAGACATCCTAGATTCTCGGTATGAAGATCTATAGAGATAGATCGAGAAGAATTATAGGTCTTACCCAAGGTACATACATCGAGAAAGTGCTTAAAAGGTTTAGCATGAAAACTCCACGATAGGTCTCATACCGATGAGCCGTGGAGTATCCCTTTCCGAGAAGATATCTCATGAGACACGTGAGGAAAGAGAGCGTATGAGTAAGATTCCTTATGCTTCGATAATAGGATCTATCAGGTACGCGATGTTATGTACTAGGCATGATATTGCTCATTCAATTAATTTTACGAGCAGATATCAGTCGGATCCAGGTGAAGACCACTGGAAAGAAGTGAAGAACATCCTTAAGTACTTGCGAAGGACCAAGGATATTTTTCTTGTTTTTAGTGGATCTGAGTTGAAAAATAGAAGGGTTATACCTACTCTAGTTTTCAATCAGAAAGTGATGATAGCAAATCCATGTTAGGGTACGTGTTTACCTTGAAGGGTGGAGCGATTAGTTGGAAGAGTTCCAAATAGCCTACAACGGCTGACTCAACAGCAGAAGCAGAGTTTATAGATGCAAGTGACGCTGCAAAACTGTTTTGTGGCGCTTTCTTTTGATTAGGGAAATCATTGAAAGTAGAGATGTCAACATTGAGAGAGTTGACACACATAACAACATAGCAGACCCACTCACTAAACCGCTATCTCAGATTCACTTCGATCGTCATAATGAGTGAATGGGTATTAGATACCAGAGTGATTGGCTTTAGTACAAGTGGGAGATTGAAAGAGTTTGTCCTAAAATCCAATCATGCATGATAATTTAGGAATAACTTTCTTGTACTCTTATTTGATTTCATTAATATTAATAAAAGACTTATTTGTTTTTACTACGGGCTTTATCTATTTAAAGTGTTTTAAATAAGACATTCCATGGTTTAAAGTAAAGCTTCTAGAATTATAATGAGATTATAATAGTGAGATCTAGAAGATGATAACTCTAGACCTAAACAGTTCCTGATCATAGGATAACTAATTGGAAGTTAGTGAATCCGCAAAGATTGGTACATACTATGCTTGCTCCTTTCACGAGGATGTCTGTTCTCATAGGCATTTGTGTGGTGACACTATAGCTAGTATGTAGGTGCTTATTAGGGAATAAGTTCACTGAACATGACTCGATAAGTTGAAAAACTAATGGAGTTTACTCACGTGTCGATAGTTGTTCACTAAGTGATAGTTGTACAAGTGTCATTAGACTTGAGATCGTTAGAGTAATCTTGTATATAATGAACTGTGCTTTGGTTTAGTCCTTAGTCTCAAGGACATCCATTAGGTCTATTCTGGGCATAGGGATTTGTGTATGGAGATAGTTAACGGTCAATAAAGGATCTACCCCTTCCAGTAAGGAAGTGAATATCCTATGTTATTCTTAGTATGCGAGTTCTGGAATCTCTGGCCAGAGTGAATGAAATTAGAAAGGAGTTTCTAATTTGCATTAATATGAACTTTGCATTATGAATAAGAAATCATATGATTAAATTTGATAGGCTTGACACGAGATCCATGCCTTGTATTTAATCGGGATATTGTAGGGTGGAAGGAATTGATTTTACGGTAACTAGTCACTGACAGATTCTTGGTATTCTAAGCAGTGAATTCATATTATCCGGATAGTCGCGATATGTTGAGAAGCACCACTCACGATGTAGAATAAATATAATTAATCAGTTAAATAATAAATAAAAAGTTTATTATTATTTATTTCTACTACCGGCTTAATATTGAACCTACAGGGTCACACCATAAAAAGATTAATTTATTGATGAAGGTATTTGGAGAGAGAATTATTTTCTAAATAGTTTAGAAAAGAAAGAATGATTAAAATAGTTTTAATTATTATTAAAGCATTTTATAAGATAAAATGTGGGGTTAGTATATATATATAGATATATTATTAAAAACCCTAGGAGAGCCCTATAAATAGAATGAGATGGGTCATTCTAATATACACTTTTGTTTTTGGTGAAAAACCTAAGAAGGAGCTAGCCTCCATCTCTCTCTCTCTCTCTCCCAAATCTCCATTTTTATAAAGCTTCGAGTTTTATAAAAAGCTTCATCGAAGGATTATTCTTGGTGGATACCGGTAGAGTGCTTCACACTCTGAGAAGCAACTGCTAGCAACCATCTAGACACCATCTTCGAATTTTCAAGGCAAGGTTTCGATTCCTCCGCTCTCGTATTTTTATATGCTTTTCTATATGTGCGATACATGGTTTTTACGGAATAAATGTTATACCATGCTTCTGCTCGTCCGTAAATTCCTTCACATAGTACCTTGCTGCCAATTTGTGGTTCTTCCTCATATTGACTGTCATTTGCCTGTAGGGTTGTAACTTTAAATAAACTTCATCATCCACCTGGAACTCCCTATCAGTCCTCTTTTTGTCTGCAAAATACTTCATCCTCTCATGTGATTTAATCAAATTATCCTTAAGCAACCTCTGAGTATTTGCTCTGTCCTTCACAAACTGATTCACTATAGGGACACTGCATTTAGCACCCTGATAGATAATAGAGGGAGGGGGTTGGCAGTACAAAGCGTGATATGGGGTCATTCCAGCAGAAGTGTGAAAGGTGGTATTATACCACCATTCTGCCATTGGAATGTAGTTGGACCAATCTGATGGCTTCTGCCCAATCATGCACCTTAAGTACATCTCAATACACTGATTCACCCTCTCTGTCTGTCCATCAGTTTGAGGGTGATAAGCAGTACTTAGTTTGATAGTAGTCCCCATAGCCTTGAATACTTGTTGCCAAAATGAACTTACAAAAATTGGATCCCTATCACTGATGATTGTAGAAGGAGTTCCATGCAATTTAACAACCTGATGCAATACTTCTTGTGCCACCTTAACAGCATTAAAAGGGTGAGTAAGGGGTATTAGATGACATTACATAGTTAATCTATCAACCACCACTAGTACTGTATCTTTTCCTTTGGAATTTGGTAGACCCTCTACCAAATCCATTGAAATAACTTCCCAGGCATTTTCTGGCAAGGGAATTGGTTGTAATAATCCAGCACTGGGCACATGTTCTGTCTTATTTCTTTGGCACACTTCACATTCTCTCACTACCTTAGTAACATCATTTCTTAGCCTATGCCAAAAGAACAGCTGCTCAACTTTCTTAATGGTAGCTAAGATCCCAGAATGTCCTCCTTCAATGCTATTGTGGATGTTGATACAAATCTGGTGCCTCAGATTATTACCAGAACCAATGTAGTACCTCCCCTTCCACTTCAAGTCTCCCTCAACTATGCTGAAATTGTCATCTGGTTCTCCCTTAATACTAAGTTCAATTAATAGCTATTGTGCCTCTTGGTCATTGTCATAACTTTCATTAATTTATTTCCTCCAAGTTGGTTTCAGTACTGTTATTACTGTGCACTCCTGGTCAGAATCACATGCCCTTGATAGAGAATCAGTCACAATATTCTCTTTTCCCTTCTTGTAGGAAACCACAAAATCATATCCCAACAGTTTTGATACCCACTTCTGCTGCAATCCAGTGCTAATTTTTTGCTCCATAATGTATTTCAATGCTTCATGATATATATCAGTCTTAATGATGAACTGATGTCCTAGTAGATAGGTCCTCCATTTTTTACAGCCATGATAACTGCTAACATCTCCTTCTCATAGGTTGACATGTCCAAGTGCTTAGGGCTTAATGCCTTGCTCATATAAGCAATTGGCCTTCCATTTTGCATTAAAACAGCCCCAACTCCATAATTGCAATCATCAGATTCAATAACAAAGGGCTTCTCAAATTCTGGCAGAGCAAGAACTGGGGTCTCAGTCATAGCAATCTTTAATTGATTGAATGCATTTTCAGCTTCTTCATTCCAACCAAAGGATCCTTTCTTCAACAATTGGGTTAAGGGCTTACAAATAATGCCATAATTCTTCACAAATATTCTGTAGTAACCAGTTAACCCCAGAAATCCCCTTAATGCCTTGACATTTTTTGGGATTGGCCAATCCACCATTGCTTGTATCTTAGACAAATCTGCTGCCACACCCTTTTGTGAGATAATGTGTCCTAAGTATTCAATTTGGGAGCTACCAAATTCACATTTACTCCTCTTGACATACAGCTTGTGGGCCCTTAATACTTCAAAAACAGCCTTGAGATGTTCCATATGCACTTTCTCAGTTTTACTATAAATCAGTATGTCATCAAAGAAAACAAGGACAAATTTCCTGAGATACTCACTGAAAATTTCATTAATCAGCCCTTGGAATGATGCAGGGGCATTTGTAAGACCAAATGGCATTACCAAGAACTCATAGTGACCATGATGTGTCCTGAATGCTGTCTTAAACACATCCTCTTCATTCACCCTTATTTGATGGTACCTACTTCTTAAATCCAATTTAGTAAACAAAGCACTTCCTTGCAGTTCAGCCAACAGCTCTTCAATGACTGGTATGGGGTATTTGTTCTTTGTGGTAATAGAGTTGAGGGCCCTATAGTCAACCACCATTCTCCAGCTACTATCTTTTTTCTTCACCAGTAGCACTGGTGAAGCATATGGTGAAGCATATGGTGAGGTGCTATTTCTAATAACTCCACTGTCAAGCATTTCTTTGGTAATCTTTTCTATCTCTTCCTTCTGAAAATAAGGGCATCTGTAAGGATTTGAGTTTATAGGTTGGCTGCCAGACTTAATAGGAATGGAATGATCTTGTGATCTTTTAGGGGGCATACCAGAAGGGGTACTGAATATGTCTTCATAATCATCTATCAGCTTTTGAATCTCACCACTGGTATCCTTCTTCACCCCCATGTTGTCTCCCACTGAATTTATCTGCACTAGAAAATAAACTTCATCTCGGTGTTGTTGAAATCTCTCTGTGGAAAAGGGGTCCAAGGTAATGCTACTGACTCTGTCATCTTGCTGGAGAATCAATCTTTCCTGTTGCCAATTGATGGTGATGTTACCAGCAGAAAAATCAAAGGTTATGGGACTAACAATCTGCATCCATTTGACCCCCAGAATTATGTCATAGCCACCAAGTGGAATAACATTCATGTCTGCCTTGAAGTTTTTTCCACCCATACTCCAGTTAACAGTATCACACTTAGTGTTGCATGTAAGTTCTTCTCCATTAGCAACTGTAACAGCAAAAGGTTTACAGCTGATACTGGGGCTTTCAATTTCTTAACAAGGCCTTGAGAAATAAAATTGTGGGTCGATCCACTATCCACCAAGATACTGACATTCATCTTCTTAATTTTGCCCTTTATTTTGATGGTATTATTGCCTTTAGAACCAGATATAGCATGTACAGAAATTCCAGCATTTTCCTCATGATTCTGCTCTCCTTCAACACAATCATTCTCCCAAATTACTACCAATTCTTCATTCTGCTCTTCAGTGCATTCCTCTTCATGCTCTTCACTCCGAGTGTCTCCTAAAATCACATACAGCTTCTTCTTTCTGCAGTCATGCCCTAGAGTGAATTTTTCATCACAGTGATAACACAAACCCTTCTTCTTCTTGTCATTCAGCTCCTCCAATGTCAACCTTCTTGATTCTACATGTTTCCATCCTATCTATTGGTTAAAGCCCTTGCTGGTAGCATTGCTAGGTTTATTCCCTGAGGTACTACTGTAATACTTGCTGCTTGTATTGCTTTTATATCTCTTGTCTAATACTCCCAACAAATACTCTTGGCCCCTAGCCATGTTTCTTGCCTCTTGTAGGGTTGTGGGTCTGTGGTTGTACAAAGCTTGTGATGACTCCTCCTTCAAGCCACTGATAAAGGTGTCTATATAATAGGATTCCCTATTATGACCCTCTTGAGTCATCACATGACCCCTTAATTCATCAAATTGAGTAATGTGGTCTTCTACTCTTCCCTTTTGAACCAACTTATTAAATTGTCCCACAAGATTTTCATATCCTACCTTCGAAAACCTATGGCATATCAGCTCAGTAAATTCAGTCCAAAATAACTTAGGTTTTTCTTCCTCAAGGGGCCTAAACCACACATCAGCCTCTCCCTCTAAATACAGTGTAGCACATATAACCTTAGCTCTAGCATCCAAGTATGGATGCAATTGAAAATACTTCTCACATTTGCTGACCCAAGCTCGAGGATCCTTTCCATCGAATTGAGGAAAGTCCACCTTAGGAGGTTTATACACAAGGCTATTAAAGGTAGCTTGACCATGTCTGTTTGGGTACATGGGCGGAGGTTGAAGTAGAGGGTTGTGTATGGGTTGTAAATGGTGAAGGTAAGGGTGTGTATAGTTGCTGTTGTGGATGGAAGGTTTGATGATGAGTAGTGCTCACCATGGTGATGGGATTATGTGTAGTATAAGGGGGAATAGAGCTAGGTGTTGTGTAAGGGTTTGAAACAAAATGTGAGCCACTAGGATTATACATAGATCCATTAGTCATATTTGGTCGAAAGGTATACTGGTATTGTGGTAAACTACTCAAAACATTATGGTGAGATACAGGGTGAGAGTATTTGTTAGTCATATCAAGTAAATTAAGCTCCAGTGTGTGTTGTTGATTAACAGATGATGATGGTGTTACAGAGACAGTCCTTCCAGATTCGTCAACACAGAGATTATCATGAATGGTGCCAAAACGAGTGGGAGTTTGAGGGCTTAGATTTTGTTTACCTGATAACGTAGATCTCAGGGGTACATGAGTGGAGCTTCCTTCACCATCCAAAGGAGAAACAACCAGAGATTTATCTATGTTGTCTTTCTTCAAGAGACTAACAAGATCTGAAAACCCCTTTCGAAGCTCTTCATTAGCTTCGGTAAGCTTGGATAAGGTAGTATCCATGGATGTCATCTGGTTCCTGTTTTCTGTTAGAGACTTCTTTAAACCCTCAACACCAGCCTCTAGATTTGAGATGGCCTGTTCATGCTCCCCCATTGCTTATAGCCAAGGAATGTGAGCTTTGATACCAATTTGTCACAACAAGGATAAAGAAATGCAGAAAAGACTAAGTAAATACAAAGAAAAGAAAGAACAGTAAAGAGAAAAGACAATATCATTAATCCATGCTAGTAATGTTCTCCCATAGGTGGGTATAAAAGATAAACACGAGGACCACAACAGTTGTTAGGCCACGTGCCTTTACATAATTCACCACTAACATTAACCTCGTAACAATATTATTCTCCTATGATACCCTCGACTAAAATGACATCGTAACAACCTTAACTTAATTTTACTAGTTTCCCGCCAATCATGACAAAGAATCCATAAAGGATTTGAACCTACAAATTCATTCACTTACATTTACAAATAATTAACTATATTATATGAAAATCGACTAGATACCTGCAAGAGTTTTGTTGTCTCTTTTACGTAGCCCTCCCTGTTTATTTCAACTCTGTTTCGTGCGGTTAAGCTCCAAATACAATTTTATGTTTAACATACTACTGATCACTTCTTAACCTATAGCTAATAGCATACAAACTCATCAAATTATGGGCTTTCACCATGGGCTAACCCATAAATTTAATTAACGATTATTAATATTAATATATACTAGCTTATAATCCGTGCAATGCACGACTCCTTTTTTAATATTTATAATTACATTAATTTTTTTAATACTTATATATTATTGATTTACATATCAAATTGTTGTTGAAAAAATGATATATATAAATATGTAAGATTTTACGCATTCAATTTAATATTTGTGTTCTATCTTGAATTCTTAAAATTTGATTTGGACGATTTCATAGTCCACTTGAAATTAACAAAATAATCGTTAATTTAATGATGGTTTAACAATTATTTTTCAATTAAAACTATGCAAAAACAAAATAGAGAAGATGATAATTTTTTACATTGAAAATTTTATTCGATTTATGAAATCTACTAATATTTTGTCATGATTATCAAAATATCCATCTTTGTTTGACAAAAGTTTTACTAAGAATCAAATACAATTTTAAAAATAAGTGTAATAGGGATTTTGTCTAAAACTTTGGTACTCCATAGTCTAGTTCTCATAAGAACTTATGAACCGTTAGATCTTAAAATAAATAGATGAAAACCGTTGGATCTAGCATAAAAAAATATAAAATATTTTACTATGTAATCGAAAAAATGCATTTATATTAAAATATGAAAAAGTGTATATCAATTATTTAAATCATATATAATTAGGTTTTCCCAATTGAATAAAATTATAAATGTAGGTCGATTAATGTAAATTTTTAATTATATTTAATTTTGAGATTCTAAATGTTTCCATTTGAATAGTTATTAAATCATCAGAAAATTAAAGATAATTTTATGAGCTTCACGTGGGCGGTAAAATCATTCAAATCTGATTTGTAGATCTAAAGATAGAGCCCAAATAGTAAATATATACTTTTTAATATTAATAAAAAAATAAATAAAATTATATTCTAGTACAACCTTTTTCAGATTAAGAGACCAAAATTATGTATAAGATCTCTTTTATGCTTACTTTATATAAGGATATACTTTATAATCTAACGGACGACTTTTAACCTAACGGATCATATGTTTTTGGTGTTTTTGGTAGTGACCAAACCAAAAAATCGCAATATTTATACAAAGTTATTTTTGTGACTTTTGAATGCAATTTTGTTTGGAATTATTGGTTGTCTTTATTCCGAATACTTATGAGTTTAATTGTCATTAAAAATAAATATTTTAAACACCATGATTTTTATATTTAGCCGATGAAATTTGTCCTTTAGATATTTCTATCATTACTGCTAGTTCAATTGTTTTTGTTAATTAGAAACTTAATTCGCGTTCTCTGTGGTTCGAAGATGAATATCAACAAGGGATCGAGCATTTTCAATATTGTCTAATCTCTAGTAAGCACTCTGAAGTGGTGCAGATTAGTGAAGATGAAAATCCACAAGGGATAGAGGATATTCGAGATTGTCTCAGGTATGGTAAGCACTAGGAAACCCCTTTTTAACGGTACTAATTTGGTTCGCACCATATTTTGGTTTCCTCCCTAAACTCTACTTTGGTTTACAATATATTTTGGTTACACCCCTAAACTCCTATTTCTACTAGAATTCTGTGTTTTCTTTTTAATTAAAAAATAAAAAACCTATCATAACTATAATTCTCTTTTTGCAATTATTTTAATTAACATGAGGTAAAACAGGTAAAACTCCACCAACGGGGTAAAACACCAGCGGAGTACAATCTACTTACAAATATACTTACACCAAAAAATATACAAATCATTGGTATAGATGAAGTAATCACCATCCATCAACGAAGTACAAAAAAATAATAATCAAATTTGTGAAAAGATAAAGATTCTATATCTCATGACTACTTAATATTTTTCAACATAATCGCTTTCTAGCTAGCCAGCACATCTACATGCTCTTTAATGTGCCGTTAAGGTCAATTTATACATCATTAGCCTAATTATATAATAACATAAACCTTCATGAAAACTCAAATCTTTGCAACATATTAGTTTTTCATTATGCTAATATTAGCCTTTTTTCATATTAATAAGTGAAATCCTCTTTTAAATTGTATTACGGCACCAAATTTGGTTCAACCTTTTTTTGGTTTCACCCCTTTATTCCTATTTCTTCAAGAATTCTATATTATCTTCAATAAAATAATTAAATTGCTTTAATCCTAGAACAAGCCCTTTATTCATATTTCTGCTAGGACTCCATGTTATCTTGGATCACTTCAGAGTACTTACATGATCTTACATGATCTTGGACAATCTAAATTATGTTCGATTCCTTGCTAATTTACATGTTCATTTTCCAGCACATCTATGACCTCTATACAATGAGCCTAGGGGTCTATTTATACTAAAACTTTACAAAGAAGCATTAATTACAAAGATTTTTTATTTATTCACAATAATATTTGTGACAAGCTTGCTTAGCATTCCCATTCGAGATGATATCTTGCTTGATTCACCACGATTTTGCTGACTCGTGACGATGTAGCTTGATATCTTGACTTTAATGCAAATATTCTCCAATTAATAGGCAAATCACAAAAATCTTTATATAATCTGCACAATCATGATAAATGCAAACCAAACGTAAAATGAAAAAAATAATGTACTATTTTATTCAATTATTCACTAAAAAAGTACAATTGAAATGTGTTATCAAATTCCCCATATCTAAGCCAAGCTCGTATTCGAGATTAAAGAAAAACCTATACTCATTGTCGTAGGAATCACGGGTACTTTTAGGTGTACCAACCCGTTAAACTCGTAGACGATCTCTACAAGGGGAGTTTTGTCTCCTAAGGGTTTACAGAAGATATACCCATAAAATCTTTCATGCATCTACATGAATGCAACTATTCAATATGATGATGCAAAGATCCCTTACAGTTGGTTTTCGTCAAGTCATCATTAGTGCCTCTGATTGTGCTTTTAACATGACATTCATCAGGCTAACATTACCATGAGTTACAGCTAGCGTACACGAGTAAAGTGTGAACAATCTTAGTAACACATTTTAGAAAACTGGGGAAGATGGCACTAGCTAGATGTCACCCTCTTTGGTTAAGACATAGGGTTAGACCAGAAACTAAGTTTCAACACCCCGTTACTTCGAATCTGAGTGTCCATTTGGGCTTAACGTGGGGTCTTGCACTTTTATTCCAACTTCTATTTTATTCACACACTAAACTATTGGTATGAGGTCGTCACCTTTGGTGTTTATTTTCTCGGCCTAAGTCCAATGCTCCTCAGTGCAAGTGAGTCACAGAGTCCATAAGGCTCCACCAACCAAAGAACCGCTAGTGGTTAGATTGACCGTGCAATGGTTGAGGTCCCAAAAGACTTATACACTAATACCCATTTAGCAAGCGTTAGGTCAACAATCCCATACCATAAAAGACCTTAGGTTGCTAGGCACAAAGTCCCCTCAGACTTACTTACTCGGGTTATTAATGAGCCTAACCTAGTCAACTTCCCCACTAACATTCAACTTTATCGCAATTTATACACTATAACTATTTTTTTTCTTTTTCTTCCTTTTTTAATAATTTTTTTATTAGCAAGTACTTAACCCCCAAGTTTCCCTCCAAACTTATACTACTACGACTCTTAGCTCAAAGGTGAAGACTCAAAGTTTTTAAGCTGATCAAAGGGTAGCTCCTCTAAAGGCACACCCAATTCGCGACACGTCCCCCTTAAATATTTGGAACAAAAGTTACCAAGACACACCACTAATACAAGTGCGTACTAAACAAACATAACTCATGGCAATTTGCGATCATGGCTAGACCCGTGTCGTGTTTTATGTGCACAAGATTCGTCAACGGCTAATAACTTGAACTACCCATAGACTAAGAACCTTTATTTGCAATGCAACTAAGCAGAATGCACTATAGAAGAAAAACAAAACAAGATACTACTACAGAAAGAACTACATGATTTTAACATGCAACTTTTATACTACATGATTTTAACACTACATGCAAACTAAAAATCTATGATAAAAGCATGATTTTTTTTAAAGATGACAAAATAACAGGATTGAAGTTAATCACAACTGACTCCCCCTCATTTCAAAAATCTACATTCTCCTCAATGTTAAAGAAAAGAATACACAATAGAGATAGAGGTGTACCATTCTTTCACTATGGTGGAGAGGGAGAAAACTCGAAAGTCGCTTGCAATCCTATTTAAAAAGAAGAAGAAAAAAAAAACTATACAAAACAAATTAAACCAAAAAACTTAATGACGCGTTCCCTAGCAGCGGCGCCAAAAACTTTTTGAGGAAAAATTTGTTAAGTAATAAAAATCGCAAGTGCACGGCCGCACGGGTGTACGAGAGTACAAAGGCAAGTACGGGTTGAACCACAAAGAACGCGAATTAAGTTTCTAATTAACAAAAACAATTGAACTAGCACTAACGATAGAAATATCTAAAGGACAAATTTCATCGGCTAAATATAAAAATCATGGTGTTTAAAATATTTATTTTTAATGAAAATTAAACTCATAAGTATTCGGAATAAAGACAACCAATAATTCTAAATCAAATTGCATTCAAAAGTCACAAAAATAACTTTGTATAAATGTGACAAAGTAAATCAATTCTAAAAAATCGTATGGATCCTAACTATATGAACTCCCAACTCTACTTGTGTGGCTCGTATGAAATTGCTCACATAGATATGATATTGGAGATCATCAATGAGACAAATACATTACAATAAAGCACATACACCAATGAAATTCACGTCTTTCAGCCAACTACATCCGCCCCATAGATAGGGACTCTAGCCAAGTATCATCAAAACAATCATAATATAAATCAAAGAAATCATACCAGATGTGGAGACGAACTTGACTATAACGACCTAGAATTTTTCGTAATTATTTAAAGCATTTTATTAATTGTTAATTGTGAATTATTTGATTGGATATTTTGTGAAGTCAAGGTATTTGTGAAATCTTGAATATGTGATTATATGATGATTGGTTTGTGCCGTATGTGTTCGTAGAATTTTATTTGCATTTTTGAGCATTTAAAACTATTTTAAACATTCATTTTTAATCTTCCAAAAATCTTATACAATTACTGGAGTCGTTTAAAATCTTGAAATCTTTTGAATTATCATCTTTGTGTTATTAGTTAGTTGTTAATATTAGTGGGAGTATTTAATTATGTGTTTATGTATTTTAAAACGATTTAAAAAGCTTTATTTCATTTAAAGATCCTTTATTTCGAAAATTCTTATAAAATTCATTTTTGACTCAAAAATTATTTTAAAATATGGGGATGTTTGTAATTTCATAAACTTTATTTTAGAATTTTTATTTTTATTTTTCTCCCCATTATTTATTTTATTTCGAATTTATATTGAGTAAAGATTGGTTTTATTAGTAAAGTATTTAGCAATTGTTAAAGGACATTTTTGCCCATCAGTTCATTACATCACCACCAACACTTCTTGTTCTTCATTTTTTTCATCTCTTAGCTCTCTCTCTACTCCGACTCTCTTTTCTCTCTCTCTCTCTCTTGGTATTCTCTCTCCTCACTATCCTAGCCATCTCGGCCATTTTGCATGATCTGAGACCGGATTATTGTTCGTTTTTCTCTTCTCTACTCGCTACTGTACTTGCATGTTGATTTCGTGTTGAAAATTTACAAACCCACTTCGGGTTTTTGCTCTAATTCGACTTGTTTGTGCGATTTATACATATTAGCGATGCCCAAGATGTTTAGAAATGTTCGCACAAAATCACGCAAACGTACGCGGTCACAAGTAATATAAGATTAAGTAGAGTTCGTTCCCACAGAGACTGGTATATTTCAGATTATGTAACTTATGCAACAAAGTGTGCTTATTATTCATTGCTAAGACAAATATCAAAGTTGGGTTTTGATTATCTAAATTAACTAACAAGAACAATTTAACTAACTAAGACTTAATTAAACTAACGAGATTGAAACTGAGTTACTTATAAGAGATAAAACATGGGATCCTAACTTCATTAAATACTTCGTCTAGAGTTGATGCCATGTGATGGTTATGATAACTGATCGGA
Organism: Kitagawia praeruptora; assembly: GCA_037693485.1. Lineage (NCBI taxonomy): Eukaryota > Viridiplantae > Streptophyta > Magnoliopsida > Apiales > Apiaceae > Kitagawia > Kitagawia praeruptora. Next base: position 78,418,881 of record CM075350.1, read on the forward strand.
CAACACGAAACAAGTATAGGCTACCTGTCAGTATACCAATACCAAACTACTCAAACATCCACAAAAGAGATAGAAGTTGGGTAGACACCAATTATGTTTAGACCCTATATGTCTATAAGATTTGAAAACATAATGGTTTAAGCACAAGTTATCCATTGAGATCACATAGGGCAGCATAAGATGGTTAAAATTACGCTACGAATCATGATGTCAAAACATACATAAACCTATGCTAGCATGGCAAGTTCTAAATCTCTATATCCACTGTCGCTTCATTAGAGATTAACAAACAACTTAGATGTTAGCTACGCATCCAAGAAGAATAAGCACAACCATACAAGGAAATCAATAATTCATCACACACAAATCTTTAAAGCAATCAAACTACTAAACTCCGTAAATAAATCCGTTAGAATCCCATGACAACGATTAGTTCATAATCGAACGGCTCATCATCATGGGATCTAGAGATAACATGATAATAAACAAAATCTGAATGAATACAAAAATACTAGAGTAAAGAGTTAAGAAAACAAATCCAAAATCCAGAGTATCGCGTAATTTAGAAGAATACAAAAGTAGATCTAGATCTCCGAATCCTGTCACGTCCTTCCGGGAATCCGTCTCCAAGTCTGAATCTCTATCTTTGGCTTTCTCTGTGTTTTTCTAGGATGTGGTACGCTTTATAATGATAGAATGTGCTTATATAGGACACATGAGTCTTTTCCAGCAAGAAACTACCAAAAATACAAATTAAAATCGAAGTAGAATTTTTTTTCCAGCGAAGCCCTGCGCTCCTGCGCCCATTCCCGCGCGCTCCAGGATCTGCCACGCGCGCCTGCGCATTCTCCCAGTGCAGCTGCGCGCCCAAAATTAATCTGCTAGAATGCTGATTTGCTTTGTTTTCTTCGTTTTTACTCTGTTTTCTTCCGTTCTTTTTGCACTAGCTGTCATTCTTCAACTACTAGGCTCAAAACTACCATAGTACCATAGGAAAAATCTACGTCCTTCACTCCAAAGCTAAAATCCACTCCAAAATTAAAGAAAACGCCCTAACCGAAGTATATAATCCTACACGACTAGACAAAAAAAACATATCAAAAACACGACATACTTGAGGCCAAGTCAATCAATTCAAGCCGAAATGAAGTGCTCCAAGTGGATATGAAATCCACTTATCAAGAAACTGTTTTGGTGCTTGAATCATGGTGGTGTCTATATGCTCGATTTTTGGTGAAGAAATTTCTGAATTTTGTTATTTGATGATGATTAATTCGATAGTATGTGACTAGTGGTGAAGATTTCGTGTTGGAGGCTCAATTTAAGAGTACCACCGAAATTTTGCCCACCGGCAATGATTTCTTTGAGTTGGTGAATTCGATGATGATGATCTTGAATCGAAAATTTGATATTTAATTCGTATATGATGTTTTTATTTTTGTAATTAGAGGTTATAAAAGTTGCTTGTGAAATTTTGGATTGGTATATGAATTTTTGAATTTTAATTGTTTAAATTCGATATGTATGGTTCGTTAAATGCTTATAATTGATTCGATGTTGGTGTACAAGTAATTTAGTGTAATTATTCAAATATTTGAGCTTATTCATGTGGTTATTTGATTTAATTCGAACATATGTATACCAGTGACTAAGCTGTTAGCTGTTGTATTCTACCGGAGGCAAGTAACTTTGTCTTTTTCTCTAAAGTTTATATTCTTGAAACTGTTGATTCAAGCATGCCTATTATATTCCTGTTGATCATATTCCTGCATGTACCCAGAATTTTGTTGACAACAACTACTTGATAGAGTATATTTTTATATATATTTTAGATGATTTTATTCTCATATTTATTGTGTTTTGCATTGATTTGGATTTTTATTTAATAGATTTGATTGTTTTATTGTAGGAAATAAAGAATTCATGACTTGGAAGGATTTGGAGCAAAAAGAGCTATTTTGGAGATAAAATAGGAGAAAATTCGTATTATTGGGCTACACGGGCTGTTTAACACTGTTTGGGCCATATCTTGAGTTCCAGAAGTCAGAATTTGACGATCTTACTATCCACGCGAAGCTTGTGGAATTATCTTTAATTCAGAGGTGGTCCAGTAAGCAAAATCCAACTGGAAGAGCCCAGAAACAGAGGAGAAAAATAAGTTACGAATTTTACAAGAAAATCCAGCAGCTTCCAGAAATTCAATTTGAAGTGGGAAACTTGCCATCTTCTATTCCAACTCTAAGAAGGCAATTACTTGGAGGCCAAATCAAGAGGCTATATAAACACATCTTGGGACAAATTATTGAGGATGTAAATTATAAAAGATGTAATATTAGATCAGATAATATAGTTTAGAGTAGATTAGTATTATTATTAATTGGAGATGTAGAGAAACACCATGACTCTTCTTTTGGGTGACAACATTGAAGTTTGAAGGTTTTGTTCTCTTAATCTTTTCTTTGTTCTTATTAGTTTAATTATGTTTTCTTGTTTTACTAGTTGTTTTACTTGTTTAATTATTAGCGAGTAGTTATTTCTAGGGCTTAAAGGGAAGCCATGTTTGCACTAATATTGGCATGATTTTCATAGTGGTTTGATTGGTTATGGTTAATTCTGATTGATATGTTTTAATCATTAATTTGTGTAATTGGCCAATATCATGGATTAATTATATGCAAATAGGGGTATGGATCGAGAGATTTACTTACTAGAGGCACACATACGATTAGCAGAATTGAATTTGAGTGCGGAAGCATCATTGGATTTCTGAGAACGTTAATTCTTGGAAGAGATTAACTTGACTCTAATTACCTGATTGATTGAATTACTAAAAGTGGTTAATTGTGTTGAATGTTTCGAGAGTGTTAATGCTTGAAAGAGATTAACATACTCTAGTTATAGGATCACATTGATTGCTTTAGCTTAAGAGCCAATTGTGTAAGCATGGTGGACCTGATTGCCCTAGGTTTTAAATAATTTGTTTATCATATGTTTAATTAGTGTTAATTTAGTTTAATTAGTTAATTAATAATTTCACATATTCGTATGACCCTTGAAACAATTAGCGATAACTGAAAAGGAATTAGTAGAACCTGTCTCCTTGTGGATTCGACCCGCTTGCCATCTGTACTAGCAATAGACACCGTGCGCTTGCGGTTAGGTATAATTTGACACATCATGTTTTTGGCGCCGCTGCTGGGGAGATAGCGAGTTTCTGTTGATTTTAATTTAGTTGTTTAGATTGTTTCCATTGTCTCGTTGGAACCTTTATTCCAATTGAGGCAAATTTTACTGTGTTTTCTTGGCTTTGTTGAGTGTCTACAGGTTTGCAATGGGTGAAGTTGATACTTTTGCACTCTTATCTTCCCTAGTAGAGGCACATACTCGAGAGATTGCCATGTCGAAGACTACAGAGCCCACTATGCGTCCAATGAGTATCAATGAGATGTCATAAGTGGCCCCTAAAACTTACAACTTCTGTCAAATTTGCGGTGTGCAGGGTCACTATGGTTTTGAATGCTCTTACAATATCTATAATTCTCAGAGTGCTCAGTTGGGACAAATGAATTCTTTTGAAGAAGGATATGGGTACAATCAGTATTCAAACACTTTTGATCAAGAATGCTTGAATCAACCAGATTTCTACTACCAGGACAATGGTGCTCAAAATTTTTCATATCATAATCAGCAACAGTTTGAGCAACAATATTATCAGTCATATGAGCAACCGCCACAGCAAGGATATCAATATCCTCCTCTACAAGAAAATCTACATGTTTCTCAACCCAATGTAGATGTGCAAGCTGATCAGACAAATGAGATGTGGGATATCTTGAATAAACTGCTAAAGAGTTCTGAAGAACAAACCGAGGCGATCAAAGGATTAGAAACTTAAAGTTTGGCGATTGAATCTCAAATTGCACAGTTGGCTAACTCTTCTACTACAGGGCAGCTCGACTATTTACCATCATCATCTATCCGATCCGAAGAGGACCTGACTGCTATCAATCTCACAAGCGATCAGGAATATGATAGTTTCTCCATGTATGTTGATGATGAGGCCATTGATAAAGAGAAGGAGCATGCCACCGATGATGAGATCAATGATGTTGCTGCTACTGAGAACAATGTGACTGATGATGAGGCTACAAAGGAAAGCAATACAGAGATGGTTGTTGTTTCTCTTCCACAACCTGTGCCTAAGCTACCATGTATTGATAAATTTGATCTCGATCTAGCCTCTACTTACAAGGCTTCTTTGCTCAAGAACACTTATTTCAAGGTTTATGTGATAACAAATATTGTCCAAGAAGATATTTCTCAAATTCTGGTTGAGGATCCATACAAAGTGGCTCATACGTTTCAAACTCGAGGAGAGGGAGAAGATGGAAGTGTCTTATTAGCCAATGATGTGATAAGCCAAGATGTCCGAATGACTCCAGTGAAAGTGAGGAGTGGAGAAAAACCACCACCAGAACCTCCACCTTATGTCAAGGGAGTTCAATATTTTCGTGGTGTCGAATTTTATCGCTGTTTTATCACAAAGTTTTCCAAAACTGCACAAGCACTCTCTCTATTGCTTATTAATGACATATTTTATTTTGCTGATGTTTGTTTGGAGACTTTCTGCAGGATAAAGACAACCACAGATGTTCTTGATACTTTTTGTGGTGGCAAGTTTATGATTGAGAAAGTGGATATTACGCCTTTTCCGGAGTATTTTTGAGGAGGTCAAGCTAATGACTCTAAATAAGCGCTTCGTGGGAGGCAACCCACGAATTAGTATAGGAAAAAAAAAATCTGTGCAAAAAAAAAAAAAAAAAACGCCGAGTAACGCAGAAGAGGACCGCGCATCAGGCGCCATCCGCGCGCAGGAGCGCCACAGTAACGCAGGACACGACCGTGCATCAGTCGCCAATCAGCGCCAGAGGCGCTAACACGCCATTCCGATCCGCGCAACAGCGCCTGTTTCCGCGCCTCTCACCCCTGTAACGCAGCCACAGGCTGCGTGACAACCCCTCTGCCCAGAATTTTTCCCGAAAAATTGTGTTTTTCCTCATAAATTCAACCCCAAAACCTATCCTAACCCAAATTTCTTTGATTCCTAATTCATATATCTATCCTACATCAATTCTAAATCTCTCCAAATCTCTCCTACACTCTAAATTTTTATTTTCATCCTATCCATAATCTTTTATATATACCCACCTATTCATACAAATCCAATTCCTCTTCTATTTATTTAAATCTCTAAAAATTCAATTCTAAAGAGGAATTAATTGCAAGTTCACCTCTTCGATTCGTAGTTGGGATATCTCTTCTCTATTTTATTTTTTATTACGAATTTGTGTTCTTGTAAATTGTGGGTTTTGTATTATTCTTGTTAATTGGGTATTTTTGGTGTGATATTGCTTGGTGATTTTTGGTAGGATATTTCTTGGTGGTTGTTGGTGGTGAGTGGGTGGCTCCTAAGCGACTGAGGGGTGGTTTTCACACCTGACATCTTGATTCCAGGGGAGTTTTCTTTCTTTTCTTTTTAGTGTAGTTTTATTTTGTTTTTAGTTGTAGTTTTGTATCTTGTTCATTAGTTCATTGGGGACAATGAACCGCTTAAGTGTGGGGAAGAGTTCTCAATGTTAGAGAATTTTTTTAAAAAAAAAATCCAAAAAAATTAAAAAAAATTAAAAATACCAAAAATAATTCTAGCCATGCAATTTGATTAGTTGTTGTATTTTGCTTGATACACCCTTGCATGCGTAGAATTCTTGTGTTCTTGACGCTTTTGTATGAGAAGTGACGTGTTTTGTTCTTGTGCACACACTTACACTAGCAAGTTGAAGCTGGTAGACTTAATTGGATGTTGTAAGTGATTAGAATGACATGAATATGTGCAAGATGACTTGGTTTACATGCTTTGAGTACAAGTAGGTGCGTTAGAGAGTCTTGTTACTTGGGATTGATTATGTTTTGTCATACCAAGTGAGTTTTGAGCCTATATGCATATCGTTTGCATGATTTTTCGTTTGCTTGAGTGTCCACATGTTGTTTACATTGCTAGCACTTACTTGAGATCTTTCTTAAAATGCATGACATTACTTGATGATGAGATGATAAAGGCACTTAGGATAACCTCATATTTCCCATAATTCCAAACCACTTATACATGATCAATTAGTCAACCCGTTGAGCCTAATCCTATTCTTTCGGTGACACACCACATTACTTGCCATTATCCTTTTTATTCTATTGGCCTTACATTAAATTTGAACCTAAATTGTCAAAGGCTAGTATTGTGTTTAAGGGAGTAATAAGGTGTTAAGGGTTTTATTGTTGGTCATACTTTTGGGGAATTATTGATTTTGGTTGATGCTTGTTAGTCGAAATTCATAATAATATCTATGGATCATTGTGCTTATTCCTTAGCTCTCAAAAGAAAAAAAAAAGAAAAAAAAAAGAAAAAAAAAATAGAAAAAAAAAGAAAAAAAGAATAAATTTGAGAGCATTCTTATGTTTGTATGATCCTTCTTCATTCGACTAGTCAAGTTATTATGTAAGGGTTATTGAAAAATCCAAGTGTGGGGAAGTATTTGTTTTAATAGAAAGGGAATTGAATAATGATTATTGTTGGGTACTAGCTTTTGACATTTAACCTGTTTTAGCTTTACTTGACATACCTGGTCCCTAGCCCACGCTACAACCCGAATAAAGACCTTTTGATTGTCATCAGTGATGTATGTTGTGTTGAGAGTGAGATTGATTGCGAGTGTCAAGTTGTGTTTATGATTTTGTTGGAATTGAGTGATACACTTAACCTTGTTCTTGAGTGAATATTCGTTTTTGAGTGAAAGGTGAGTTATTACTTGTTTTGGCATAGGAGATCCCAGGTTTAGACTTAAAGATGTATTTCTTGTGGGCTTAGCATGATTACCAATGATTTTTACACTTGACATGAATTTTTATGACCTTCTGCATGTTGGTTGAGTAGACTACGTGAATACTTGCACTTTCGACACCAAGACATCGTATGTTTACTTTGATTCTTAAGTTGATGTGGCATGAGAGGAATTGTGTGTGTGGTGTTGTGTTAGCATTGATCTTTTGCATGGTTAGATGAATTTTGTGGGTATATTCACTATAAACCCTCACGAGACAACACTCGTCCTACTAGGGCTGCCTAGGGGTTTAACGGCTTGTTGCATATGCTCAATGCAATCGTGTCATCTACGAAAGTGATGTTTGTTAGGACTTAGTTTTTATTTCACTTATTTGCCCGAGGACGTGCAAATGCTTAGTGTGGGGATGTTTGATAGAGTATATTTTTATATATATTTTAGATGATTTTATTCTCATATTTATTGCGTTTTGCATTGATTTTGATTTTTATTTAATAGATTTGATTGTTTTATTGTAGGAAATAAAGAATTCATGACTTGGAAGGATTTGGAGCAAAAAGAGCTATTTTGGAGATAAAATAGGAGAAAATTCGTATTATTGGGCTACACGGGTTGTTTAACACTGTTTGGGCCATATCTTGAGTTCCAGAAGTCAGAATTTGACGATCTTACTGTCCACGCGAAGCTTGTGGAATTATCTTTAATTCAGAGGTGGTCCAGTAAGCAAAATCCAACTGGAAGAGCCCAGAAACAGAGGAGAAAAATAAGTTACGAATTTTACAAGAAAATCCAGCAGCTTCCAGAAATTCAATTTGAAGTGGGAAACTTGCCATCTTCTATTCCAACTCTAAGAAGGCAATTGCTTGGAGGCTAAATCAAGAGGCTATATAAACACATCTTGGGACAAATTATTGAGGATGTAAATTATAAAAGATGTAATATTAGATCAGATAATATAGTTTAGAGTAGATTAGTATTATTATTAATTGGAGATGTAGAGAAACACCATGACTCTTCTTTTGGGTGACAACATTGAAGTTTGAAGGTTTTGTTCTCTTAATCTTTTCTTTGTTCTTATTAGTTTAATTATGTTTTCTTGTTTTACTAGTTGTTTTACTTGTTTAATTATTAGCGAGTAGTTATTTCTAGGGCTTAAAGGGAAGCCATGTTTGCACTAATATTGACATGATTTTCATAGTGGTTTGATTGGTTATGGTTAATTCTGATTGATATGTTTTAATCATTAATTTGTGTAATTGGCCAATATCATGGATTAATTATATGCAAATAGGGGTATGGATCGAGAGATTTACTTACTAGAGGCACACATACGATTAGCAGAATTGAATTTGAGTGCGGAAGCATCATTGGATTTCTGAGAGCGTTAATTCTTGGAAGAGATTAACTTGACTCTAATTACCTGATTGATTGAATTACTAAAAGTGGTTAATTGTGTTGAATGTTTCGAGAGTGTTAATGCTTGAAAGAGATTAACATACTCTAGTCATAGGATCACATTGATTGCTTTAGCTTAAGAGCCAATTGTGTAAGCATGGTGGACCTGATTGCCCTAGGTTTTAAATAATTTGTTTATCATATGTTTAATTAGTGTTCCTAATTTATAGGAAGGCAGCTATCATACAAGATATGCATTCAGAGTTATATGTAATTGATTTAGAATATCTTGTAATTGATAGTGTAACTGTGTATGCTATATAAACACAGTTTAGGTTTTACATGATTGTAATCGCTTACACGAGTTATCTTGTAACCTAGCAACTCTTAAGAACATAAGGATTTCTTAAGAGAGTTTGTAACAGTTTTATATCAGAATTAATAAAGCTGTTATTGATTCATACTTGTGTTATTTCTGTTTAAGTCGAAAATCTTATACAATTGTATTCAACCCCCCTTCTACAATTGTTAATTACTGGGCAACAATTGGTATCAGAGCAAACTGATTAATTTTAATCAAAAACGATCTTAAGATGTCGACAAGCAAGTATGAAAGTATCAAGATTCCCATTCTTAAGAAAACTGAGTATCCAACATGGAAGGTGAAAATGTTGATGTATCTGGAAGCAACTGATCCAGACTATCCTGATAGGATTAATGATGGTCCTTTTATGCCAATAACTTTGGTTGGTCGAACGGATACAGTTCCAGAACATTATGTCATGAAGGAAAAGAGCAAATGGACTCCAGAAGAAAAGGCTCCAGTGCTTAAAGATGCAAAGGTAAAGAATATTTTGCATAACAGTCTTGATAATGTCATGTTAAACAGGGTAATAGCATGCAAGACTGCTAAGGAAATTTGTGATACCTTGGAAACTCAATGCCAAGGAACTGAATCTATCAAGAGAAATAGAAGGGCTCTATTGATTCAGGAGTATGAACAGTTTGATGCTAAATCTGATGAAAGCCTTACTGACATGTATGATAGATTTCTGACACTGCTGAACAATCTATCTCTTGTTGGCAAAGAGTATGATCCAGAGGATTCAAATACCAAGTTTCTAAGAGCTCTGACTGAGGAGTGGGATACTCAAGCTTCAATCATAAGACATCAGTATGATCTGAAGATGCTGTCTCTTGATGAAGTTTATGGGATGCTGAGAACCTATGACCTTGAGGTTCAACAAAGAAAGAATAAGAAGATTGTCAAAGCAAAATCTGTTGCTTTGAATGTGGAATCAAAATCAAAGGGAAAAGCTGAGGAGGTTTCTAGCAGAAAGAGTAGGGTTGTAGAGTCAATTCCTGATGACTCATCATCAGATATCGATGTTAAGTCTGATTTTGATACTGATGACGACTCTACTAATTCTAACATGATGGAGATGGTTGCTATGATAGTCAAGGGCTTCAAGAAGATGAAGTTCAGCAAGGCTAGGAAGCAAGGAAAGTTTCAAAAGAAAACCTTCAATGTTGACAAAGACAGGTATAAGAAGAAAGAAGACAAGAGCAGCAAATTTGACAAGTCAAAAGTCAGATGCTACAATTGTGATGGAATGGGTCACTTTGCAACTGAATGAAAGAAGACCAAAACTAAAGCTCTCATCTCATCAAGCAAGGATTGGATGGACTCTTCCTCTGACTCTGAAGAAGAAAAGGTGAACTATGATTTGATGGCCAATACTGATGAGACTACTGCTGCTGATAATAAGGTATCTGAAACTTTGTTTGATTTTGATACAAATAATGTCTCTGAGTTAAGATCATTTCTAAAATCTCTGCATATTAGTTTTAGGAGTCAATCTCTTGAAAATGCTAGAATAAAATCTGAAATGGCAGAGGTGGCTAAGAGAAATGATCATCTATAAGCTGAGTTACTTTTCTTGCATGAGGTACAAGTAGAATGTGATAATGCTAAACACATGAAACTAGAAATGGAGTTTAAATGTACTAAACTTGAAAAAGAACTTGAGGATGCTAAAGAAAAACTCAGAACCTGGACACACTCTGGAAAGAAAACCAATGATATTATCACTGATAAAAATTGGAAAGAGTGTCTAGGTTATAAGCCAGAGAATGAGAAAAAGGATAAAGGTAAAGTTGTTACTAATGAAACAACAGAACCAGGAAGAGTTATTGTTAATGAGTCAACAAATCCAAAAACCTACAGATATGTTACAGACAGTACTAAAACTAAGTTAAAACCTGTTAATTATGTGTATCCAGAAAATCCCAAATCTACTTCAGAAAAGGGATCCACTTCTATACATAATTCTAAGACTAGAACTGTCAAAAACAAAAATGTAGGTCTTTTGTCCAAGAAACAAATGAGGGACAAAATCTGTGAAGTGACAGATAGAAAGAAAGTCCCAACTGTCAAAAGAAACATGAATGGTAAAGTTGGAATAAACAAAGAGAATAATTGTAAGTATATTCCAAATGCACCAAGGAAAGTATGTTTTAACTGTGGTAACTCTAATCATCTTGCTATTGATTGCAGGAGGAGTAAAAAGAAGGCTACTGTAGTTTCTAAGTCTGACATTAGGAATAGATCAGTATTTTATAAACCACAGAATCCTTGTTTCCACTGTGGCAGTAAATGGCATTCTATTTATACATGTGAAGAATACCATAATTTGTACTATAATTATTATGAGCCTTTGCCTAAATTTAATAAAAGTGTAAATTTTGGTAAAACAAAGAATTTGAATTCTAAGAATGCATCTGTTATATCTGATAAGAACAGGGCAAAATCTGATGGAGTCAATCCTAAAGAAACTGCTTTTGCTAAAAAATCTTCTGCTGCTAAAAATGTTAAATCGCATGCAAATAGAACCCAACAAGTGTGGGTTCTTAAAAATTCTAACTGAGTTCTTTGTGGTTCTGATTGCAGGGTAAAAAGAAAAATGTGTTAGTCATGGATAGTGGATGTTCTGTGCACATGACTGGAGACAAAACCTTGCTATTAGAATTTGAGGAGAAGGTTGGCCCAACTGTGTCTTATGGAGATGGCAACATTGGACAAACTTTGGGATATGGCAATATAATAATTGGAAATGTCATCATTGAAAAAGTAGCTCTGGTGAAAGGACTTAAACACAATTTGCTAAGTGTTAGTCAGATCACAGACAGAGGTTATCATGTCAACTTCTATGATACTCATTTTGAAGTGATCAGCAAAACATCAGGGAAGATTGCATTAACTGGTCAAAGGCATGGTAACATTTATGAAGCCAACATCCACACTAATACTGATGGACCATCTACATGTCTCATCAGTAAAGCTTCTATAGATGATAGTTGGAATTGGCACAAGAAGCTTTCTCATCTCAACTTCAAAAATATCAATGAGTTGGTAAAGAAAGACTTGGTGAGAGGATTACCAAAGGCACTGTATACTCCAGATGGACTTTGTGATGCTTGTCAGAAGGCTAAACAGAGAAGGACATCATTCAAGAGTAAAACAGAATCCTCAATTGATGAACCATATCACATGCTACATCTCGACTTGTTTGGACCAGTCAACATAATGTCCATCAGTAAGAAAAGGTATACTCTAATCATTGTTGATGAATATACGAGATTTACCTGGGTGTATTTTTTACACAGAAAAGATGAAACAGTTGAGATACTCTTGGACCATGTGAGGCTCATTGAGACTGGCACAAAATATAAAGTCAAGATTCTAAGGAGTGATAATGGAACTGAATTTAAGAATTTAGCAATGGAAGAGTTCTGCAAATACAAAGGAATAGTTCAACAATTCTCTGCTCCAAGCACACCCCAGCAAAATGGAGTAGTTGAAAGGAAGAACAGAACTCTTATTGAAGCTGGCAGAACTATGTTGGAGGAAGCTAAACTACCTACATATTTCTGGGCAGAAGTAGTCAACACAGCATGTTACACTCAGAATATTACACTGATCAACAGACATGGTGTGACTCCTTATCAGATGATAAAGGAAAAGAAGCCAAGTCTGAAACATTTACATGTATTTGGCTACAAGTGCTTTGTTCTAAGACCTCATCCTGAACAACTTGGAAAATTCGAGACTAAAGCTGATGAGGGCATCTTTATTGGCTATCCATCAACAAGAGCCTTTAAAGTCTACCATATAAGAACAAAGATAGTCATGGAGTCTATCAATGTATCTTTTGATGATAAGAAGATTACAGGAATTGTTGAAGACTCACATGATGGTTTGATTTTTGCAAATGAAGCTACCAAGAATTCTGATGAAATCTTGTCAGAGACTGAGACTCCATCAGATCCTGACGATCCTCAAATTTCTGATGAAACACAAATCAATTATGGTAATGCAAATGTTGAGGGGGAGCAACAGCAAGAGACCACCAATACTGAAACAACTCAGACATCAGGAGGAAGTTCATCAGAAACAGATTCAAGTGATAATTCTGACAGTAGATCAGAAAGAGATAGCACTATCTCAGGGGGAGCTTCTAGCAATTCTAGTTCTTTTGAAGATAACACCAATCCAGGGGGAGCATCCAGTTCAAGAAATGACTTACCACCAGCAAGGAAATGGCCTAAAAGCCATACTCCTGATTTAATTATTGGGAATCTTAACACAGGTGTTAGAACCAGGAGTGCAACTCAAAATGATTATCTTTATCACAACTTTTTGTCAAAGAAGGAACCTAAGAAAGTTGAAGATGCACTCAAGGATGCTGATTGGGTTATGGCTATGCAAGAAGAACTAAATTAATTTGAAAGAAATGAAGTTTGGAAACTAGTACTAAGACCGAAAGGTAGGTCAATTGTGGGTACAAAGTGGGTGTTCAGAAACAAGACAGATTTAGATGGCGCAATTATCAGGAATAAAGCAAGACTAGTTGCAAAGGGGTATTCTCAACAGGAAGGAATAGACTATGATGAGACTTTTGCTCCTGTTGCAAGGTTAGAAGCCATCAGAATTTTTCTGGCATATGCAGCCCACAAGAAATTCAAGGTTTTCCAGATGGATGTGAAAAGTGCTTTTCTCAATGGAGAATTAGAAGAGGAGGTTTATGTTGAACAACCTCCTGGCTTCGTTGATCCTAAACATCCAGATTATGTCTACAGACTGGATAAAGCACTCTATGGACTAAAGCAAGCTCCAAGAGCCTGGTATGAAAAATTGGCTAAATTCTTACTAGAAAGTGGATTCAAAAGAGTTACAATTGATAAAACCTTGTTTTATTTGAATCATGGTAAGGATTTGCTGTTAGTTCAAATTTATGTTGATGATATCATTTTTGGGTCAACTAACTCCAAATTGTGTGAGAAGTTTTCAAAGCTAATGCAGTATAGATATCAAATGAGCATGATGGGAGAAATGAGCTATTTCTTAGGTCTGCAAGTTAAACAGACTGATGATGGGATTTTATTAATCAGTCAAAATACATAAAGAATCTTTTGAAGAAGTTTAACATGCAAGACAGCTCTACTGCTTTAACTCCCATAGCTACAGCTACCAAGCTTGATCCTAATCAAGGTACTGAGGTAGATGTAACAAATTACAGAGGTATGATTGGCTCACTCTTGTATCTAACTGCTAGTAGACCAGATATCATGTATGCAACCTGTCTATGTGCAAGATTTCAGGCAAATCCTAGAGAACCACATCTCATTGCAGTCAAAAGGATTTTCAGATACTTGAAAGGCACCCCATCACTTGGCCTTTGGTATGCTAGAGAATCTGATTTTAATTTATGTGGTTACTCAGATGCTGATTTTGAAGGCTGCAAAATAGATAGGAAAAGTACTTCGGGCAGTTGTCAGTTTCTTGGATGAAGACTTGTTTCTTGGTTTAGTAAAAAGCAAAAGTCTATCTCCACATCAACTGTAGAAGCTGAGTACATTGCTGCTGGAAGCTGTTGTGCTCAGATTATGTGGATGAGAAATCAGCTAATGGACTATGGTTTGTCATATTCAAAAATACCTATTTATTGTGATAACCAAAGTGCTATTGCTATAACAGGAAATCCAGTACAGCATTCTCTTACGAAGCATATCAGTATCATATATCATTTTATAAGAGAACAAGTAATGGAAGGGACAATTGAGTTACACTTTGTTCCTACTGATCAAGAGCTAGCTGATATATTCACCAAGCCAATTCATGAAGCTACATTTACAAAGTTGGTGAATGAACTGGGAATGGTGAACTATGATAGTTTTTGAGAATAGAGGGAGATCAAATACTGATAAACTTCAGATCCTGATGCATATTGAATCCTGATGAAAAGTCACTCCTGACTCTAGTCAAACATCGAATACTGATGTGACGGTTCATTTATCAGTACTATTTTCAGAGTTTAAGTACTCCTTTTCTGTTATGATTTCATGTTTTACTTGTGGCCATTGTTCATGAACTAGTTTATGATGTGATTACTTTAATAAGTTTTCATGATTACTTCTTTGATTTAATTCTTTGAAGAACAGTTCAAAAACATAAAAGATGCAGAACATATTGAATAAGATTAGAGAAAAAAAAGTTTTTTTTTCATTGATAATAAGAAAGAGATTACATGCAAAATATTACATCTTTTTGTTCTCTCTATCTACTAATCTATTCAACAGGAAAATAAAAAGTGAAGTCCAAACCACTCCATTGTTAGCAGTTATCCCAGATCCCATCTTTGCCACTTTGTTTGGGTTGAAGTCGAAAGGGATAAGGTTATTTTTGTTGGCATATTCATTAACAATGGTTGTTGGAGTTGGATGAGGATGTCTTAGAAGAAAGCCATGCTAATGTTGTTTGGAGGGCAGCATCGATGTCAATCACTTTTACAGGTCTTTCTCTCTCGATTTCTTCGAGACTGGCATACATCTGCAGCCACAATGTTTCAAGTTGTCTTTCCCAGTCAAAGGCATCAAACTCTTCACGAGTATAACTGAAGATATCTCTCTTCTCTACGAGATGGAGATTCTTTTCTTTAATGGTAAGGTTAGACATCTTTTTGCTAAGGTGTTTTCTGTGAAGGGTTTTTGGTTTACAGGAGAGAAGAAGGGTTAAAGAGAAAGTGGACAAGTCCCTAGGTGTTAAATAGAGATAGGAGTGGAACGAGAACACGAAACGGTTCATATTCTGGTTTTGGTACCAGGAGCTATCGAATGATTTTCATATCATTCAGGATTTCTTGGCTACAAGCCCAATCAATAAAGCTTTAACCCAACCTGCCAAAGTTTCATTTAAGTATGTTATGCAGGTTTGGAATACTACTGTCTTTGGTGTATGTGAACCTTCAGGAAAGCCTAACTTGACTTTTGAGTACAATGGTGTTACACATCATGTGACTCCTCAAGTAGTAGAAGAAGCTCTTCAACTGCCAACTCTGAAGGACACTCCTGCTGATATCTCTGACTCTGAACTTCTTGAATTTGCAACAAGAATGGGATATAATGGAAAGCCAAAGAAGTTTGTAGAATTTTACCGAACAAAGCTAAAGAAGGAATGGAATTTCTTCTTCGATACCATCAGTAGATGCTTCTTGAACAAAGTTTCGAACTTTGATGCGTTACCAATTTCCTCGGTAAAGAGTGGGTATTCTCTAATTCATGATCTTTCTTTTGACTATGGGTCTTTTGTTTTGAAGGCATTAAGTGATAGGAAAACAGATAAATGTGGTTATGTTTGTTTTATTAGATTTCTTCAATTAATATTCTCTCACTTATGTCCAAATGTCGAATTTGAGAATGATACAGTTGTGCCTATCTTTAAGATCTCTGCTAACAATATTAATTCTTTGCTTAAATGTGGTAAGGCAAATGATTTTGAAGGGACAAATGTTTTTAATCCTAATGAGGTCAGGCTTCTTTTGTCAAAGAGAATGTCTACTCATTATGGGTCTATTACTGATGGTCTTGGACCTATTTCTAGTGCTAAGAAGCAGGACACCACACATCCTGTTTCTGACCAAAGTACTCAACCCAAACACTCTACTAAACAGTCAACCACCTCTGGTTTCTCATAAAAGGCATCAGTTGTAAAATCAAAAAAATTAGCTAGATCTGATGTGTCTATAAGGCAATCAGGATAAAAGAATTTCTCCACTCCTACACACTCTCAAAAGAAGAAACAAGGGGGTGAACAAGGGGTCGTGGCTCTGGAGAAATCTGCACTTGAGATTGATCAATCTTTGATTGATATAGGGGTGTATAAAGAAACAGGAGAAAAGAGGAAATTGAGTTAGAAAGATTTTGAGCCTGATTATGATTCTGATGATGATAAGTTACCTTTATCAGTTTCTTTGAAGAAAAAGGGAGCTACTGCTACTGTTACTGAAGAAATGGCTATCTCTGAAAAGCCAAAGAAAAGGAGAATGCTACTAAACAAGAGCAAATACTTCATTCCTCTAGAGATACAGAATCTTGATGATGATATAGAGGACATTCCTAATGTCTCTACCAATCCAGATGGATCATCAGTTCCTGATACAACTACCAATCCTGACATTTCTACTCCTGACACTTCACCTCTGAAGACTATTGAAATCTCTGATTCTCCAACACCTACATCTCCAAAGAGAAGGATAATTGAAATGTCTATGGATGATGTAAATGATATTGCTGAACAGCTTGGTTTAAAACCTGTACTACTTCACCTCTTGGAGGGTCTAGCCCACAAGAACCTGAACTTCAAAGTAGTTCAACAGCTACTGCAGATCCAGTCACGCAAGAACCATCCACTCAAAGTGTGGATGCAGACAGTTTTAAAGGAATGGTCCCACAAGAACCACTTTCTCAAAGGGAAGGTGAAGACAAGAACATTCCTGCCACACAAGAACCATCTTCTCAAAATAAAGATGCAGGCAACATCACATCAGCAGATGAGTTTCTTGACACTGCTCAAGGGGCTTCTGAAATTGAATTTGACTTAGTTCAAAGTCTGGAAGATAAAGCTGTTGTAACAGCCCGACTTTTCGGACTATTAATTCTAAATCGAAAACTAAAACAAATTACAATTTATTAATCCAAAAATCCATTACAAAGGTACTTATTACAAAAGCGCAGCTAAGAATGACAATCTAAAAGCTAATCTACTCCGAACCTAAGCTCTTCGAACTCCAATGCTATCCACTCGATCTTACACCGAACCTGAAAATTGTAAGTAATGAGCTATACATCCCAACAAGTAACCAATCGATCCAACTAGTAGGGCCAAATAACACATATACACATAAAAGAATACAATATTCGATATGATACGATAAAATATACGATACATAACTTTCTATACACGTATTCTAATTCATATTCGATATGATACGATACGATACGACTACACATAACAACAATGACTTGAAACCCAAAATTCATACCACGGCCACTACAATCCGGTGATAACGGTCCTAAATTTTCAGAAAACTGTCACTACAACCCGGTGACTCGGTCCTTATTCTTATTCTTATTTCGCAAACCATGGCATAAATCAGAGTACCAAGACTATTGCTTACACATAACACATATATACAATAATACATATAACTTCAAAATATAATCACTTAGCCCAAGTTTTGATAACAAATACGTACACATAACACATAATTTTGAAAACACCAAAAAGATCAATCGGAAACTTACCTCGACACGGAAAAACAAGAATCCAAAACATGTAATCAGTACTCCTGACCAGATCTGTATTTTGACCTTTTGACCCACTAAACAATGTTTTCTTGAAAACCTTAAAGAACGAAAGTTGTAGAGAACGAAAAGACCTTTCCGAAAAGTCCAGAATCAACGAATTCTGACTTACGATGAATTTTCTACGAATTTTACAAGGTTGCTGAATTATGTGTGAAAAAGTCTTACGAATTTTTATAATAAAGATGAAAAAAGGAGAATATGATGTATTTATAACGTCTTACAACCCTAATTCCAGACCTACTAGTTATCTGTATTCAAATCCGATCCATATTTTAGGCCCAATTAAGTAAAACCAATTTTAAATCTTATTTATTATCTAATTTTAATCTTTTTTTATTCCCTTACTCTTTATTAATATTATTCTAAAAATTACGGGATATTACATACTACCCTCCTTAAAAAGAATTTGGTGCCCAAATTCACAATAGTCCTGAACTCCAAAAAGTTCGTGATACATCTTCCTAAAGTCTAGTCCTAAGGATCGCATCCTAGAGAATGTACTAGTCCCATACCTAACACACTCCGAAAGACAGCCTGCTCTGATACCAACTGTAACAGCCCGACTTTTCGGACTATTAATTCTAAATCGAAAACTAAAACAAATTACAATTTATTAATCCAAAAATCCATTACAAAGGTACTTATTACAAAAGCGCAGCTAAGAATGACAATCTAAAAGCTAATCTACTCCGAACCTAAGCTCTTCGAACTCCAATGCTATCCACTCGATCTTACACCGAACCTGAAAATTGTAAGTAATGAGCTATACATCCCAACAAGTAACCAATCGATCCAACTAGTAGGGCCAAATAACACATATACACATAAAAGAATACACTATTCGATATGATACGATAAAATATACGATACATAACTTTCTATACACGTATTCTAATTCATATTCGATATGATACGATACGATGCGACTACACATAACAACAATAACTTGAAACCCAAAATTCATACCACGACCACTACAACCCGGTGATAACGGTCCTAAATTTTCAGAAAACTGTCACTACAACCCGGTGACTCGGTCCTTATTCTTATTCTTATTTCGCAAACCATGGCATAAATCAGAGTACCAAGACTATTGCTTACACATAACACATATATACAATAATACTTATAACTTCAAAATATAATCACTTAGCCCAAGTTTTGATAACAAATACGTACACATAACACATAATTTTGAAAACACCAGAAAGATCAATCGGAAACTTACCTCGACACGGAAAAACAAGAATCCAAAACATGTAATCAGTACTCCTGACCAGATCTGTATTTTGACCTTTTGACCCTCTAAACGATGTTTTCTTGAAAACCTTAAAGAACGAAAGTTGTAGAGAACGAAAAGACCTTTCCGAAAAGTCCAGAATCAACGAATTCTGACTTACGATGAATTTTCTACGAATTTTACAAGGCTGCTGAATTATGTGTGAAAAAGTCCTACGAATTTTGATAATAAAGATGAAAAAAGGAGAATATGATGTATTTATAACGTCTTACAACCCTAATTCCAGACGTACTAGTTATCTGTATTCAAATCTGATCCATATTTTAGGCCCAATTAAGCTAAACCAATTTTAAATCTTATTTATTATCTAATTTTAATCTTTTTTTATTCTCTTACTCTTTATTAATATTATTCTAAAAATTACGGGATATTACAGCTGCTCATGACAAGCATATAGCTGAATGTGATGATCTACTCATAGACACTGCATTTGAGGGAAGCACACAAGAACTTTTGACTCAAAGTGTTGAAGAAGCTTCACAACCTCAGACTACACAAGAACCATTGGTAGCAAATACTGATGCTAGTCATTCTCTAGTTGCAGCTATCAACCCTGATGCAAGTACCACTGATCCAAATTGCTTATTGAGCCAATTTCTGCAAGGCCAATGGAATCATTAACTACTTCATCAGGTAACACTTCTATCTCCACTTCTGTTAATACTGATAGTATGATTACAGATAGACCTGAAACAAGGGATACCTCTATTTGTATGACTTCAGTCCACTCTTCTCAGCCACCTCTTATTTCTTCGAATTTGTTGAGCCAGAACCTTTCTAGTGAGAATGAGAGTAAACAATTAGAGAAAAAGAAGAGTGAAGAGAGGCAGTCTCCTGAACTGGCAAAAGGAAAGGTAGAAAAGAGTGAGAAGTTAAAGACTTCTAGTGAGGTAGCAATTACTATTGAAAGTAACTTAGGTAACATTGTGAGAAGTGATGAGATCACTTTAAAAAAAAAGAGATATAGGAAATGTTCTATTCACAATGCAGGTTTTCAGAATACACCAGTTCCATCTGTTATTGATCTGAAATTGAAAGGTGTTATGAATCTTGAAGATAATGTGGATGATAGAATTCATGAGGCTGATGACAGCTCAGATGATAATCCTGCAACAGACCAACTGAAAGCAGTTCTCAAAGCAAGTCTGCTCATGGATCTTCTAGTAAGTATATGCAGTCTGTTGGTCAATCTCTAACTACTCAAGAAGAGTTCAGAGGGGAATATAGTTCTCAACTTCTTGAACATGCTCAAGCTATAAGGAGATGTGAATGGGATATCGAGTGGAATTCACCTACTGCTGAGATCAACTTTAATAATGGTCTTTTTCATTCCGGCCATATTGTTACTAGGAGAACAAGCAGTCAACTCATGTTTCTAAATCTGGCAAGAGAACAGTGAGGACAATGGTGCAATCTCAAGTCATGACAGAAGAACAATTTCAAGCACCTGGTCTAAACAAACACTTCCAACAATTCCTGAAGAAGATGAAGATTTGTTCATTACTGATATAAGAGATGCTCCACATCTCTTCAAGAAAATAACTTCTAAGACAGGTGAAAGTGAGATTGTTTATCACAATGATGTTAAAGATCAAGAATATCATGCTAGAGAGGCACTAGCCTTAGTTTCTTCAGAAAATTCTGACATGAATACTCAAGAATTTTTAGAAGAACAGAAAAAAATTCTTGAAGAAATTGATAGACAAAAAGAAGCTCCTGCTGAAAGAACAAAAAGAGGCAGAGGAGGAAGAAACAGAGGCAGAGGAAGGAGACCTGTACAAGCAAGCACAAGACAGATCAGATCTAGTGGAATCAGAATTGAAGAAGTTTCTGATGATAAAAAGAAGAAAACTCCATTACTTCTTGAAATGGCTCCTGTTTGCACAATATCATGCAAGTGTATGTAGTCACAAGTAATATAGATATAATTCAAGTTCGTTCCACAGAGATCTGGTTTAGGTTTCAATTCAGTAGATGTACCTATGCAACAATGTATGGTTTTAATTCACTGCTAAGACAAATAACAAATTTGGGGTTTTCGATTATCTAAATTATATTAAGATGCAAAATATTAAACTAAGAATTAAATTAACTAATGAGAATTGAAATCGAATTACTTATATGAGAATAAACATGGAATCCTAACTTCATTACCTACTTCACTTAGAGTTGATGCCTTTAGTCAATACATGTGATGGTTTTGATATCTGATCGAATAACACGAAACAAGTAAAAGTTACCTCTCGGTATAATAATACCAAATTACGCATACATCCACAAAAAAGATAGAAGATGAGTAGACACCTATTATGTTTAGACCCTATATCTCTATAGAATTTGAAAACATAAAGGTTTAAGCACAAGTTATTCACATAGGGCAGCATAATATCTCTATTTACGCCACAAATCATGATGTTAGAACATCAACCTATCCTATGCTAGCATGGCAAGGTCTAAATCTCAAGATCCACTCTCGTTTCACAAGATATTAACAAATTAGATGTTCGCGACGCATCTAAACACATGAAACACAACCATACAAGGATATCAAGAATTCACCACACGTAAATCTTTAAAGCAATCAAACTACTAAGTTACATAGATAAATCCGTTAGAATCCTATGACAACGATTAGTTCATAATCGAACCGTTCGTCATCATGGGATCAAGTGAAACCATGATAAAAACAAAGGTTGAATAATAATGTATCCTAATAGAAGAAACCAAAAGATGAAGTAGATCTAGATCTCCGTTGCTTATCACGAGCGTTGGTGAATCCTTCTCCAACTTGTCTCCCTTGCTTCTCTGATGTGTTGTGTTGTGAATCTGATCTCTGGTGGTTGGTGATGTTTTTGTTGTCCCAAGACGTGTATTTATAGCCCCAATTTGCCTCTTATCCAAGCAATTACCATCTTTGACTTAAAATAGAATTATGACAATTTCCGTTCTTGAATGAGAATAAAATTGCAAATTCTATGTTTAGATCTGATTCTGGAAGGTTTTGACCGCTCCAAGAAATTACTATAATGATTAGGAGTAGCAAACATAGCATTTTCCTATTTAAAATTGGTTTCCAGCAGTTTTTGGCGGGGTCAGGCGCGCCCGCGCTCCGTTTACTCACAATTCCAGCGCGCCCGCGCTGTGCACTTCACTCCTGCTTCTCCAAGCACGCCCGCGCGCTCCTCCTGCATAATCCAGGCGCGGCCGCGCTAAGGCTACTAATCATGCAGAACTGCAACTTGTTTTTGCTGATTTTTCCTCCGTCTTCAAATGCAATTCCCGGCACTTGTTCCCTTGACTTTCAAAACACCATATAATCACTGAAAACTCTATACCTGCATCAGAGATACATCCTGCACAATTCTCACAAAAACACATTAAAACACATCAATACTTGAGATACAAGCGATCAATTTAAGCCAAAATGAAGCGATCCAAGTGGATATAAATCTACTTATCAGCTCCAGACAACAAATTCAATGAAGCAGTAGATATTGTCAATATAGAAGCTGAAGAAGAAAATTCACTAAGAACTAGAAAAAGAAAATCTATTGTGAAAACACAGGAAGATGTTGCTGAAATGACTCAGATTGCTACTTCTGATATTGATGCTTGTGATGCAGAACTAAAGTCTAAAGCTCAAACAGATCAACATTTTCTTGTTAAAAGACTTGGTGATGAACTGACTATTGATGATCTTTGGGAACTTGAATCTGTAGCGATTGTTGTTTGCAAAGTGGATTCTAAGAAGGTAGAGAAATTGATGTATTTCATGAAAGATAAAAGTGTCAAGAAGCTGTTTATTCATGAAGTATTGTGCAAGTCAACAAAAGAACTGAAGTATGTTCTTCATCTACTTGAGAACAGAAGTATTCCTGATTAAGAAGCCAGTGTTTATCATAACTGGTGTACCATGATCCTCAGAACAATCAAATCCAGATATCTTGAAGGAGGATCAAGGTATGATGGTAATTATACTCCCATGTACTTGAATTCAGAAGGACAAGAAGTAGAAATGCAAAGGAGTTCAGCTGTTAAAGAAGTGATATTGTATCAAGAACGGTTATCTTTGAATCCTGGTGGAAGAGATCTTGCATATTTACTGTTGGGAGAGTTAGACTTACCAAGAAGCTCAATTCAAAATCTCAGGGCTGGTATCTATCAGATTGATAAGAACAATGAAGAACTTAGGAATCTGAAGAAAAGACTGATTCAGATTCTGGGAGAAAAAGAAGAAGAGTTACTATCAAGCTTCTTGCAGATAAGTAATTTATTTGTGAGAATTTCTGAGATCGAGCCTAAAGATTTCTTGTAAAATTTTGTTTTGAGTTTTTGACATTACTGAATCAAAGAATTTATGCTTTATTTTATTTAAGTACAAATTGGGGGAGATTATTAGATATTAATTCAAGTGATGGTCAGGGTCTGGACTGTTACTGATCAGATACTGATGATGACATCATCAGTAAGACAACGTCAGTATTATGTTGTCATAGGATTGCAAGTTGATCAGAATTACGTGAAGATTCTCATCAGTCCAGAGATCAAAAAAGATTGGTATGTCGGTTCCTAATTTATAGGAAGGCAGCTATCATACAAGATATGCATTCAGAGTTATATCTAATTGATTTAGAATATCTTGTAATTGATAGTGTAACTGTGTATGCTATATAAACACAGTTTAGGTTTTACATGATTGTAATCGCTTACATGAGTTATCTTGTAACCTAGCAGCTCTTAAGAACATAAGGATTTCTTAAGAGAGTTTGTAACAGTTTTATATCAGAATTAATAAAGCTGTTATTGATTCATACTCGTGTTATTTCTGTTTAAGTCGAAAATCTTATACAATTGTATTCAACCCCCCTTCTACAATTGTTAATTACTGGGAAACAATACCGGTCCAGCCTATTTGTGTATATTATGTTGTAGTTCTGGTGGGACCAGTCCAGCACTTTTATAGGCCAATGTGTGCCTCTTGGGAACCCAAGCTTACCTTAATGTCCAGATGGACTTCGTGTCCGTTATGGGGAGTTTATGGGCTGATCACCCGTATTGTCTGTTGTAAGTAAAAACCTCCAATCAGTTTTCTTAAAGTGAATGATTACTTTTAAACTACTGTGAAATGAAATTGGTTTACCATTTGAAATGTAAATTGTTGTACATATTCTGTTATCCACTGCTATTCAATTATTTCATTTTCTATCATGTTGATATCGGAAGCCAGTATTATTCCTGTTATTTCCAGTTGTTCACTTTAGTTACTTGTTGAGCGTTGGCTCATTATTTTGTCTAACCCTTTTGACAGTAACATAAGAATCATGGTTCGTACGATTCAGACTGCGAGGAAGTGCACTTCCGATAACTCTACTATGGTTTCTTTCGAGTTGCCATCCGAGGTAGATGCAATAACAGCTCAGTGAGGAGATTTCTTTAGTTGGTTTCTAAGTTATTTTGTGAGAACTAGTTGGTGTGAGGATTTGAATTCAAAGTTTGTAATAATATTAATTTGAATTTGGGTTTGTATTAATAATAGTTAGACGTTGGCTTGCTTGTTTCATTCCATTACCTGTTAAAGATCCAAGTGAGTAGTGTTGGGATCAGTCAACATGCTATATTTATATTCATTTACTTTTAGGTTATTTGTATCTAGTGTCTCAGTGACTCCCTGTTCTAGACCCCAGATTGGAAGGGCGTCACATTGACTTTTATTAAATACAAACTACAAGAAGGAGAAGAAGAAAAGAGTTCCTATATTATCATGCACTACAAATTTACAAGAAAGGTGTAAGAGATAAGAGATGAGAGGTGTAGTGGTAGAAGCTAGAGATGTCTATACAATGAGCCTAGGGGGTCAATTTATACTAAAACTTTACAAAGGAGCATTAATTACAAAGATTTGTTATTTATTCACAATAATCTTTGTGACAAAGCGCTTTCTCAGCATTCCCATTCGAGATGATATCTTGCTTGATTCATAACGATTCTGCTGACTCGTGACGATGTGGCTTGATATCTTGACTTTAATGCAAATATTCTCCAATTAATAAGCAAATCACGAAAATCTTTATATAATCTGCACAATCAAGATAAATGCAAACCAAGCGTAAAATGGGAAAAATAATGTACCATTTTATTCAATTATTCACTAAAAATGTACAATTAAAATGTGTTATCAATGCTTACGGGATCTTGTACAATCTTGAATATGCTCGATGCCTTATTGATTTTCATGTTCATTTGCGTGCACAAAAAGCATATCATATCTCGATATTCTTGGTCCCTAACTTATATTTTTATCTTTCCAGGCACTGGAATTGCTTCTGTAAATAATTAAATCCTTTTTATGGAGATGTGTAATAGTAGTCTCTTGACATATCCCTCATGAGACTATTAATTCGATATAATTGAGTGCACTAGTTGAGACCATGCATTTGGTAACGATTGCTCTTGCTGTACTGTCCAAAACCATTTTTCTCCCTCTAAAATAATAACTTGTGTCTTGTTGCAGAAAGATGCAGCTTATGATTAAACAAGATTGATGTGTGTGATTATGTACTATGCAATGGGGGAACTTTAATATATGAGAAAGCAAAAAATGGAGAAATTTTATGAAAACTCCGGCTCCTGTGCATCTAAAAGAGTAAAAGTTATCCTTATATAGATAATGAGTCTCACTTGAAATCCCTGTTAACTATCACAAGAGTCTAGATAAAACATACGTTGTTATTTATTAATAATACATAGGTTAAAGGTGATTGATTCTATAATATCATTGTTTTTAAGACCAGAAGGGTTTATAATTCTTTCTTTGTTGTAGAATATGTAAAAGTTAATTGAATTACTTTACCATCCTATTTCAGCTAATCCCGCGTATTTTTCCTGTCTAGTAGAATGCCAAAGCCGGCCAGAAAACAATATTTGTGGACAGTGTGAATATCGGAGGACGCTACCTAACTTGATTTCAGCCTTTTAAAAACATTGAAAAAAATCAAGTTTCTATTTGTCTCCAATTGCAAAAAATTAACCTACTATTATTTAAGATTTGACTGACTTTAACGGTGAAACATTTTTTAAATGCAGGTTTGCAAGAATGGTGATCACGCCAATGTACCTAAAATGAACTACACAAAACCATTTTTGGGTTCTTAGTTCAAGAAGATGCATGTACTATAACAAGATTTACGTAAATTGTGTGTGTTTCAAAAACGCGAAAGTTGTGCATTCTGCTCTGGCGAATTCTAATGAAAACCCATTATATTACAGGTGTATCCAGAAGGCCAGAACCAGAAGTAGTGTTCAAATAAGTAGATAACTCTCTAAAATAAACTTTGTTTTATAATGCATAGATACACACGATCCATTGACTTACTATAATAATCTTAAATTCATGAAACAATTCTATTTACTCTTTTTTGGATGTCAAGTTTTATAAGCCCTTCCAATTGTGGATAGTTGTTATGTAATTAATTATATCATTCATAAACTGTATTACATTCCCAGTTGGATTCGATTTTCATTTTTTGACTTTGTTATCTCTTTCTTTTGAATTTGTCTTGAGTAAATTTTCTCCAGACGAATGATTAAAAATATTAAATTGTGATTTTCTAGAGGTCAAATAATATATGTTGTGGAATAAGATCATGTTGGGACCTTGCTACCGTAAGGGTTACTCAACATAGTATCAAAACTTGGTTTAGGAGGGTTTCACGTTTCGAGTCCCTCCATTTCATTTATTTAATTCAATATCGGTTGTCTTCATTATTTGCACCATTTATTTAATTCAATATCTGTTGTTTTCATTATATGTTGCCTTGCTATTTCGATGGATTGATTACTTAATACTAGAAATAATTTCAAACTAGAAATAATTCCAAACTAATAGAATGTGTACTATACAGATTTGGAAAGCTAAAAGACATATTCACTAGATCATAACAGCCTTATTATTTTGTAAATAGAAAATAGTTCTTTCACATATAAGACTCCTCGCTATATAAAGAACACTTGATGCCTTTCTGCTTTACCTATTATATTGTAAATAGTTCTTTGGCATGTTTCAATGCTGCATATTCTCAACATTACCTCTAGACCTTTCTTCTTATAATGTATAGCCATATCTTCCTTTAATTCGTTAGAATTTAGATTCACATTGTAACAGCCCGACTTTTCGGACTATTAATTCTAAATCAAAAACTAAGATAAAAAAATTTTATTATTCCAAAAGTCCATTACAAATGTACTTATTATAAAAGCGCAGCTAACAATGATAATCTAATCCGAATCTAAGATCCTTGAACTCCAACGCTATCTCACTCGTTCGTACGTCGAACCTGAAAGTTGTAAGTAATGAGCTAAACAGCCCAGCAAGAAACCAATCGATCCAACTAGTAAGGTCAAGTAACACATATAATACAAGATAGTATAACATTCAATACGATATAATAACAATATACGAAACAATCACTTACGATGCACTTATTATTAATCGATACAATTCGATAGCACATTCTAATCCAATTCTAAATCCTATTTATAATCTAATTATAATCCTTTTTATTCTATTATTCTTTTATTATTATTAATCTAAAATTACGGGATATTACACACATCCTCAAGTTCATTTTCCACTCCTCTCCGGATAGTGTCAATTCCATAATGATGTAAAAGTTTAATTACTTTTAGCACTTGAAACTGCAGAGTTGGTTTTTCTTCTCGAAGAAGAACTCCATTTTCAATCAAGTCCAACAGCTCATCAAACAATGTTGACATTTTCCTTGCTTCCTTGTAGCCTATCCGTTGTTGATGAACATCTTCAGGCAACTTTGTTGGTGCTGCAGTTTGTCTAAATTTTTTGATCAATTCAAGATCATCAAATTCTGCAGGTTTGAACGAAATTGTTGATTTTATGCTATCACGAATATGCTCAATATGATTTTCATGTTCATTTGCTTGCTCCAATTCAGAATGTTTTTTGAGTGTTGAAGTATCTTGAATATGCTCAATTCCGTGCTGATTTCTATCTTTATTTGTTTGCACCACCTTAGAGACCTTACTGGATCTTGGATATTCTTGAAAATAATCGATCCCTCGCGGATTTTCATGTTCATTTGCTCGCACAAATTTAGAATTCACAAAGAAGCTTGAACTATCTTGAATATGATCAATTCCTTGATGATTTTCATCTTTATTTACTCGCACCACTTCATAGTGCTTACAAGATCTTAGACTATCTTGAATGTGCTCTATTCCATGCTGATATTCATTTTTATTTTCTTGTGCTACTTTAGAGTTCCTACTAGATCTTAAACTTTCTCGAATATGCTCGATACCTTGCTATTTTCATCTTCATTTGTCTGCACCACATCAGAGTGCTAAGTAATCAGACAGTATCGAACATGCTCAATCCCTTGATGAATTTCATCTTCATTTTCCTGCAGAACTTTAGAGTACTTGATAGATCTCGCACGATCCTGTATATGCTCGATGCCTTGTTGATTTTCACGGTCATTCTGGATATGTGTAAAAGCAGTTTCTTGACATATCACTCGGGGGACGATTCGACATAATCGAGAGTACTAGCTGAGACCAGGCCTCTGTAGCAATCGCTCTAGTTGTACTGTCTGAAGCCATTTTTTCTTCTAAATATAACTTCTTGTTTGTTGCTGCAACAAGATGTAGCTTACAATAGAAGAAGATTGATGCATCTGTAAATGGAATAAGGGGAAGTTGTAGGAAAAAGCAGAAAGTAGAGAAAAGTAGAAGGGCTGTGATTCTTGTTGTGGCAAACTCTGTGCATCTATAGTAGTACAGTATTTTTATAGAACTCGTTCGATGTTTTAGGCTGAGTTGTCATGCCCATGTAGACGACTTTTACAAATTTCTAAAGCGTAGACTTTTTTTTAATATGCATACTCTAAAAACCCATTGACATTACCATGGAGCAGTTTTAAGTCTTGAAGGTTATTTTTTATTTTTTTTCTAGTTGTATGTAGCCATAAAGGTCATAGTCTCATAGGTGATGATGTACTTCAATTATTTACCATCCTCTAGTAACTGATCCGCGTTTTACCCCTATCTAGTATATTACTGATAAGTGGATTTTATATCCACTTGGAACGCTTCAAATCGGCTTAAATTGATTGACTTGACCTCAAGTATGTCGTGTTTTTGATTCATTTTAGTGAATTTGTGTAGGGTTACTAACTTGAGCTTGGAAGATATAAATTGCATATTTTATGGTGGATTTGAGTTCAAGAAGTGAAAAATGATAATTTGCAAAAGAAACAAAGGAAAAATGAGTTAAAACGAAGAAAATCAGCCAAAATCAGCTCCCAACAGAAAGTTTACGTGCTGACAGAACGTAATTGTGCGCTGGGAGCACGTGGAATAGTAACTTTGTGTGCTGACAGCGCGGGTTTGTGTGCTGACAGCGCGTAGAAATTCTTCCAGATTTTCGGATTTTTGTTTTGGCCATATCTTGAGTTCTACAAGTCCGTTTTGGGCGATCTTACAGTCCACGTGAAGCTAACGAGATTCTATATCATTCTAAAGTGGTCCAGATGTCCAAATACAACTGGAACGGCCCAGAAATACTGAAGAAAGTTAGCTATGAAGTTTCCTTAAAAACAGAATTAGTTTAGGAAACGTATTTTGCAGAAATTTTATTTTAACTCTATTTTGGGGAATTTCTTGCTGGGCAAGACTTCTAGAGCCTATATAAACACATCCTACCATTGTAATTTTGTATCATCATTAGTTAGCATATTATAACATAGAATTTATATCTTGTTTCATTATCATGGTTTCACTTGATCCCATGATGACGAGAGGTTCAATAACGAACTAATCGTTTCGTCATCATGGGATTCTAACGGATTTATTTATGGAGCTTTAGTATCTTGATGCTTTAAAGATCTGTGTGTGATGTATATTTGATATCCTCGTATGGTTGTGCTTATTGAATTTAGATGCGTAGCTAACATCTAATTTGTTAATCTCTTGTGAAGTGAAAGTGGATCTTGAGATTCAGAACTTGCCATGGTAGCATAGGTTCATATTTGTTTATCAATATGATTCGTGGTGTGAGATGAAAATACTTATACTACCCTGTGTGATCTTAATGGATAATTTGTTCTTCAACCGTTATGTTTTCAAATTCTATAGACATATAGGGTCTAAGCATAATTGGTGTCTATTCATCTTCTATCTCTTTTGTGGATGTATGTTTAGTTTGGTATACGTATGCTGACAGGTAGCGTGTACTTGATTTGTGTTATCCGATCAGATATCATATCCATTGCATATAGTGATTAAAGGCGTCAGATCTAAGCGAAATATTTAATGAAGTTAGGATCCCATGGTTTATCTTGCATAAGTAATTCGATTTTAATTATCATTAGTTAAGTGATTCTTAGTTTTACTAAATTGTTTTTTTAGCTAAATTAGATAATCAAAACCCAATATTGTTAATTATCTTAGCAGTGCATAATAACCTTACATTTTTGCATAGGTACAAACTGAATTAAAACCATAACCAGATCTCTGTGGGAACGAACTCGACTTATTCATATATTACTTGTGACCACGTACGCTTGCGTGATTTAGTGCAAACAATTACCAACGCCAGCCAGAAAATAATGTTGGTAGCCAACGACGAGATCCGAGGAGGCTGGTCGAACTCTACCTTCCAAAATCAATGAGAAAAAAAATCAAGCTTTGATATTCCTTCTAGAATTAGTATTTTTTGTAGTCCCAATTGACTTATAAGAAATAATGTATCAATGATACATTTTTTATTTCCGGATTTCTCAGTGTTATAGGGAGAATATTGTATAACAATATTTTGGAGGTTTGCTGGAATCATGGAGCAAAATACGGATATTTTGCTAAGAACACGAAGAACACGGAAGAAGATTGGTGATTTTTGTGGCCGATC
This sequence comes from Kitagawia praeruptora, assembly GCA_037693485.1. Lineage (NCBI taxonomy): Eukaryota > Viridiplantae > Streptophyta > Magnoliopsida > Apiales > Apiaceae > Kitagawia > Kitagawia praeruptora. The sequence goes on from CM075350.1 coordinate 78,450,112, forward strand.
TTATTTGTTGATATTCCGGGGGTGAACTGTCAATCCCCTTTAGAAAATGCCTACGTACCCTATTTATAGGGATCAAGCCATACGTAGTTCTTGGAGAAGAAGTTATCTAGACGGGCTAGGGTTTATATGGGCTCAGCTTGGCCCAAATCCACTAGGCATCTTCTTGGGCTGATATATTTTACCCATTTATCCTGCTCATGACCCATGGTCCATTAAAGGTTACCTATGGCTAACATGATGCTTGAATCAGTTGGCCTCACTGGCGAGGCTAATGGAGAAGCTACGTGGCCTTGCATGCGCCCTCGTTGGGCTAGCCATGCGTGGTGGTCCACGCTGTACGGAGATAATCACACTCACGCGACCTCGCTGGGCCTGACCGTAAGCCTTCATAATACATATGCTCTAGGCCTCGCTGGACCACTAGGCGTCGCTAGACCTCTAGTCTTCATAAGAGTATTCTAGGTCTCGCTGGACCTCTAGGCCTCGCTGGACCATGCAGAGATAGTATTCTAGGCCTCGCTGGACCTTGCAAAGACAGTATTCTAGGCCTCGCTGGACCTCTTGGCCACACTGGACCTTGTAGAGTGACGTGCATGATAGATGTTATCCCATACTAGGGACTTTGCTGGCAAACTCGACCCGTAGCTTGGGGTCGCAAACTTCCACATTATGCTTGATAGTATATTGGACTGACTCCTGGTGGTGGGTTTTAGTGATCCAATCTTCATCTCTAGGCCCATTATGAGTTGTGGACCGTTATTCTAACCCATTAGGCATGCTTAGGGCTTATGCCAAGATTTGGGCATAACACTCAGAATCATGGGTTGCGCGAGTGTCCATAAAGATGTAGAATGAACAATATATATATATATATATATATATATATATATATATATATATGAAACCATTTTTGGCTTCTTAGAGCATGAATGTGTACATACAATCAGGGGCGGACCTCCAGCTGGGCTGGGGTTGGTGGTAGCCCAGGTGAAACTGGGCCAGTCCAGTTAACATATAGTTTAAAAATTAATCCAGCCCTGGTAGTAAAAATTGTAGCCTTCTAATATATATACTGAGCCCAGCCCATGTGTTTATTTCAACTTTTTAATTTGCAAGTGTCCAGCCCATTTACTCATTAGTTTATTCAATCAAATTTGTATTCTCAATTAGCGATTTAACGTTGCTTTTTTGTTAAAAAAAATAATAACATTGCTGTTTTTTTTTGCCCCAAGTTGAAAGAAATTAGGTCACCACTCAAGCACTCACCCGAACTCAGCTTTGGCATCTTCTTCAGTCTTCGTCAAATCTTTAGCTCTTCAAATCTTGTAAAATATGAGTATTTATCTTTTAATATATATTTAAAATTTTGTAGATTTTAATGGGTCTTACTCTCTTTTAATTGTGTGGTTTAAAATGAAATTGTGTAGGCACATATACACTTTCTTTTAATGGGTCTTTTTTTATGATGATTGATGGGATTTGTGAAAAATTGTAAAGGATAAAGTTAAAGTATGTGAAATCCAACAAAAAAATGTAAAGTCGTGCATAAATGATTGCAGATGGAGTTTGTATTTTGTTGTAATGTCGTGCATAATATGTCAATGAGATATTAATTTACAATTTTGTTGTACACATTATATCTTTGAGTTAATTCAATTTGGTTTGTTGCAGGAGTCAAGATAAAAAAAAGGAAGACATTGCACTCCTATTTTTCTAGTGGTACGGTTATTCCTACACCTATTTCTAGTGGTGCCGCTCCTGTTCCTAATGCTGCTCCTACACATATTCCTAGTACTACTCCTGCAGTTGCTCCTAGTGATGCCGCTCCTGTTCCTAATGCTGCTCCTACACATATTCCTAGTACTACTCCTGCAGTTGCTTCTAGTGGTACTACTATTACTCCTAACGCTACTTCAGAATTTGATCTTGCAACTCTTGAACGTGATCCGGGTCGTCGTCGTCCAATTTGGAAATATCCACCTAATGATCGTGATGACATTAGACGTGAATACATTAGATTGGGACCATGTCAACCTCAACTTCGTAAAGAAGAGTATCCACCTACTTATTTTGGAAGTCAACGTTGCCGGTTTCAAGCATCTTGGTTCAACACATTCCCTTGGCTAGAGTATTCAGTTTTGAAAGATGCAGCATTCTGTTTTCCATGTTTTTTATTTGAAAAGGATGCATCTTCGCAACATGCATTTACTATCAATGGCTTCAGGAATTGGAAAAGAGTTAATGATAATGAGAGATGCGCTTTCTTGGTGCATATTGGAGGTTGTAATTCACCACATAAAAAGGCATTGAAATCTTTGGAGGGGTTGAAGAATGTTACAAGGCATATTGACAAGGTCATAAATTCTCAATCTTCGGAAGAGATAAAGAAGAATAGACTACGTTTGAGAGCTACTATAGAGGCTGTCCGATGGTTGAGTTTACAGGCATGTGCATTACGGGGTCATGACAAATCATCAACTTCTCGTAACAGAAGTAATCTTATTGAGATGGTCAAACTTTTTGCAAGATTGAATGTTGATATTTCAAATGCTGTTTTGGAAAATGCACCAAAAAATGCTCAATACATTTCTCCAAAAGTACAAAAAGATATTTTACATATCCTTGCTTCTAAAGTAAGAAATAAAATCCGTAATGAGGTAGGAGATTCAAAGTTCTGCATTTTAGTTGATGAAGCAATAGATGCATCACATAAAGAACAGATGGCTATTGTTCTTAGGTTTGTTAATGTTCATGGTGTTGTACGTGAACGTTTTTTTGATATTTTTAATGTGAGTGATACAACATCATCAACTCTTAAGAAAGAAATATCTGATGTTCTTGCATGGTATAACTTGAGCATTCATAATATGAGAGGTCAGGGGTATGATGGTGCTAGTAATATGCGTGGTGCATTTAATTGTTTACAGGCTTTGTTTCTTAGAGATTGTCCATATGCTTATTATGTACACTATTTTGCTCATCGTTTACAACTAGCATTGGTTGGGGCAGCTGAGAAACAAGATTATGTATGGGATTTCTTTTCTATGTTGGCTAATGTTGTGAATATTGTTACTGGTTCTTCTAAACGTCTCCTAGAGTTACAGACTACACATGGAATTGAGGTTGATCATTCAGTGGCTAGTGGAGAACGTGAGACTGGTAGAGGACTTAATCAGATTGGAAATTTACAAAGAGCTGGATCTACCAGGTGGAGCTCTCACTTTAATTGTGTATGTAGTTTGATGATAAGTATGGTTCAATAATTGTTGTGTTGGAAAGCATTATCAATTGTAGTACTTCTTCGAACTCTATGCATGGAGAAGCTAGAGGTTCTTTAAAGGCACTAAAATCATTTAATTTTTTATTTGTACTACACTTGATGCATAAGATCATGGGCATTTCAGATTTACTTTGTCGAGCCTTACAAAGTAAATCAATTGATATCTTGAATGCCATGGATTTAGTTACAACAACAAAAGAATTGCTACAATCTTTGAGAGATGAGGGTTTTGATGTTCTTTTGAATTATGTCAAATCGGTATGTGAAAAGTTTGGAATTGACGTGCCAAATATGAGTGCTCGTTATATGGATGGTATTCGTTCTGTGCGATAAACAGATGATATATCAGTTGAGCATCATTATCATTATGATGTGTTCAATTCTGCAATTGATTTTCAGTTGGAAGAGCTACAATATACGTTCAATGATAATGTCGTGGAGCTTTTGAGATTAAGTTCATCTTTGGAAACGAAAAATAATTTTAGTTTGTTTGACAAGGAGCAGATTTGTACCCTAGTTACTACCTTTTATCCAGCTGATTTTAGTCAACAAGAGATGTACCATCTTCAACTCCAACTTGATCATTACAGCATTGATGTGGTTAAGCATGCTAAATTTCAGAATTTGTCAACTATTTCTGAGTTATGACTACTATTGGTTGATACAGGAAAGGCTGAACATTATAGTTTGATTTATAGGTTGATTTGTCTTGTGTTGACTCTCCCTGTTTCTACAGCAACTACATAAAGGGTTTTTTCAGCTATGAAATTAGTGAAGACCGTTCTTCGAAATAAAATGGATGAAGAGTACTTGAGAGATTCTATGGTCATCAACATTGAGAGGGAGTTTGCCGAAGATATTGATCACGATGAAGTGATAGATGAATTTTATGCTCAAAAGAATCGTCGAGTACAACTAAAATAATGTGAGTAAATCTTTTTCTATTTTTAATTGTAAACTAGTACTTTTATTACTTATTTTATGCATATGTTGGAATTCTAGTTAATAGCATGGTTGAACTTCTAATATTCATTTTATATTTTTAAGTTAGGTTGTGCATTTATCATTTTTGTTAAGTACGCGAAATTTTTTTTTACACCAGTCCCAGTAGATGAAAAATCCTGGGTCCGCCCCTGCATACAATTAACAGATTTTTGTATGTTTATGTAGAGTCCCACTCTACGGAGAACCATCTTACGTGGAGAACCACTTAAAATGCATTAAAATTGTCCTTTATATAAGGCCCCTGGCGGGCCCCTTTACAAAAAAGTATTATAATTCTACCCTCTATCCATTCATCAAAAAAAATAAATTTTAAAAAAAAAATTAAAAAAAATTTAAAAACTGTTGCCACGTCATCATTTTTTGAAAATTTTTAAAAAACTTTTTTTTTTGTAATTTTTTTTTATAAATAGATAGAGGATAGAATTATAAGACTTTTTTGTGAAGGTGCCCCTGCGGGGCCCTTAAATATAAAGCAATTTTAATGCATTTTAAGTGGATCTCCACGGTTCTCCACGTAAGATGGTTCTCCATGGAACAATGGCCTGTTTATGTATGTACGTCAGTCTATTTCCGTGTTTGCGAATGTGCTTATGCTGCTTGCGAATGTGCTTATGCGAATGAAAACCCAAACACATTAGATGTACCCAGAACTCAGAAGTTGTACTAAAGCAAGTGGATAACTTTTGTTTTTAATTTATCTAACAGGCACGAGCCATTGACTTAACATAATAATCTTGAATTCATGAAGTAGTTCATGTAAACTGTTTTGAATGTCTAGTTTTCTATTTCCAGTTGTACATGGTCGATGTAATTACTTTATGCGAAATTATCAAAAATATCCATATTTTAAAAAAAAATTGCAAAAATATGTTAAAAGTTGCATATGTATTTGCACAGCCGCTTGCAAACAGTTGCATTTCAGGTTGGAACAGTTACATTTTGGGATTGCACCGTATTTTTGGAAAAAAAGTTGCAACTTTGGTATTTTTGAAAAAATCCCTTAATTCATTTACTTTATTAATCCCAGTTGGATATTTAATGTTGCTTTTTTTGACATTGTTTTTCGATTCAGTCTGAGTAATTTTTTTCTAGATAGTTGATGCATTTTTAGATACAGATCCATCTTTAGAAAATCTTAAAATGCTAATTTGTAGATTTAACTGATAAGTCCCACTTGTCATCATCGGACAAAATATATGTTTAGTATATTCTGGATTACTACTGTGTGCTTTTTCTACAATTCTTCCATCAAGTGAATAGTGTTTTATATAGTTTTGGAAAACTGAAAATCTTGGTGTTTAGTTGAAACGGAGAACTGAAAATCTTGGTTTTTAGTTGAACCGTGTCATTTATTTCTTCCTCTGTTTGAAACATACTCGTTTCTTCTGTATGATGTAACAAACTTATGATCCATGACTCAAAACGATTTAAGAGAAAACTAAGAGCCCGTTTGTCTGGGCTTAAAGCTTGGAGCTTAAAGTGATTTTTGACTTTAAGCTGAAAAATGTATGTTTGTGTAATAAGCTGAAAATGACTTAAAGTTGAAAAAATAACTTAAAGCTAGAAGTTGGTAGGAGGTACTTTTTTCAACTAAATTAATTTTTTTTTGTAACTTTTTTTTTACATAATTTAATATTATCATGCATATGTCCATTTTATAAAAATTATTTTATTTTTATATTTTTAATAACTCATAAGTTATACAAAATAATAAATTTACCCAAACAGATTAACTTAAAATTTTGACTTTTAACTTTTCAGTTTAAGCAACTTTAAATCATAAGTAATTTTTTTAAGCTTAGCCAAACGGACTGAACTACATGCCCGCGGTTTATTAAACATGTTATGAAATGTGTTAATTCTTGATAATTCAAATGCTCATGAATTACAAGGGAGCTAGCCCGAATGAGTTATACGAGAATATGTAATTCTGTTAGTTTTCTGATAGAGTTGTTTGTCAAAGCCAGACGCTATAGAGACAATTGAACAGATAGTATGTGTTATAGGGAGAATATTGTATAACAATATTTTGGAGGTTTACTGGAATCATGGAGCAAAATACAGATATTTTGCTAAGAACACGAAGAACACGGAAGGAGATTGGTGATTTTTGTGGCTGATCTTGTTTGTTAATATTCCAGGGGTGAACTGTCAATCATCTTTACAAGATGCCTACGTACCCTATTTATAGGGATCAAGCCATATGTAGTTCTCTTGGAGAAGAAGTTACCTAGACGGGCTAGGGTTTCTATGGGCTCGACTAGGCCCGAATCCACTAGACGTCTTCTTGGGCTGATATATTTTACCCATTTATCCTGCTCATGACCCATGGCCCATTAAAGGTTACCTATGGATAACATGATGCTCGAATTAGGTGGCCTCATTAGCGAGGCTAATGGAGAAACTATGTGACCTCGCATGCGACCTCGCTGGGCTAGTCATGCGAGGTGGTCCACGCTGTACGGAGATAATCACACTCACGCGACCTCGCTGGGCCTGACCGTAAGCCTTCATAATACATATGATCTAGGCCTCGCTGGACCTCTAGCCTTCATAAGAGTATTCTAGGCCTCGCTGGACCTCTCGTCTTCATAAGAGTATTCTAGGCCTCGCTGGACCTCTAGGCCTCGCTGGACCTTGCAGAGATAGTATTGTAGGCCTCACTGGACCTCTAGGCCACGCTGGACCTCTAGGCCATGCTGGACCTTGTAGAGAGACATGCGTGCATGATAGATGCTATCCCATACTAGGGACTTTGTTGGCGAACTCGACCCGTAGTTTGGGGTCGTAAACTTCCACATTGTGCTTGATAATATATTGAACTGACTCCTTGTGGTGGGTTTTAGTGACCCATTCTTCATCTCTAGGCCCATAAAGAGTTGTAAACCGCTATTCTAGCCCATTAGGCCTGCTTAGGGCTTATGCCAAGATTTGGGCATAACAACAACCCCAGAGTCCATATTGTCATTGAAGATGCGATGTGGACTCAAAAACTGCTTTGTCAAAATTTCAATGCGAGGCCTGTGCTTGCTATAGATTGATGTAGATGAAAACATAGCTATCTCAAGTGCCTTGGGATCGCATCGCGACCCCTGTGAATTTGAATGGTTTCAGACAACTGTCGTGTCTCGAGATCTGCTCCCAGCCGCTAAGATGATGACACGTGTTGTGTGTCTTTCAATTAATGTGAAGCCAAAGTATATATAAGTAATGGTGACCTCAAAGGATCCTTCCAAGCGCCATGTGATCCTGCAGGGACCTTGAGAGGTGACCCCATTGGGTTTTGCAATCATAAATTGTTATAATTATATCTTATGTCGAGCTGATATGTGAGCTCAGGCTCTCACCTATATATTCAGGTCTTCTTAAAGTATAATGAGTTGACTCTCCGCTGTTCCTTGTTATTATGATGAGAGATCTCCTCATAAGTACTCCTCGTAATGTCATATGTTGCGAGGCCTCCGTGCAGCCTCATATATTACGACGCCTCCTTGCAACCTCATATGTTGTGAGGCCTCCTCGCAGCCTCATATGTTGCGAGGCCTCCTCGCAGCCTCATATGTTGTGAGGCCTCCTCGCAGCCTCATATGTGGCGAGGCCTCCTCGTAGCAGTGCATGGTCCTGGTCAACATATCGGTATGAGATCTGTACTAGATTTTTGGATCTATTAGCCAAATATCATTATCAATTCTCGCAATGGGTTTGTTTAGAGCCCATATCAATTTTCGAGCATAACAACTACCCCTCAGTTCTTCGGTGCAGGCAGCTGTAGCGGAGGACTATTTTTTCTGGTCTTCAAAATTTCTTCAAAATTATTCTGAACTCCTCCAAAAATAAAATAAGTATTTGATTTTGGAGAGCCTCCTTACTTGACAACTTTGGACTTTTTTTATTTTAATGCGAGCCCATGTCTCCTCGTAGTGGCCACCTTGATACATATTTTTTCTTCGCGTACGCAACCTTCTTGCGTCTCTTCTCGCCTTGTTTTTCTTTACAGCCTTGTGGAGTCGTGGTCCTCGTATTTGTACTTTCACCTCGCCGACTTTTTTTTTCCTTTTTTATATTTTCTCTTTTGCAGAGATCTCCTTGCCTTTCGCTGCTTCCTTCTATTTTTATTAACTCTTGCTGATATAATAAGAGGACTCCTCGTGGCCTCCTATGTGGAGAGGCCTCCTCGTTGATAGAATAGGAAGACTCCTCTATACATGTATATGCGAGGACACCTTGTTTTTTTTATAAGCCACATGTGCTCCTGTTAGTCCACACAGTGACCCATGTTCGTCTTTTTTATTTTAGCTGATCATGCTGCCCCGCTTTTTGACTTCCTTGTGATCCTTGATTCTGTGGCCTCGTATTCCACCTTCTTTTATAGCCTTATAGACAGACTGCATCCATCATGTTGCTGGGCTCTAGCCCCGGCTCGCATATGCTAGCTGGTGGGCCATGAATCTTTGAAAATTGATAATTTTGAATTTTTCCAAGTGCTTTGGGATACCTGATTGAGTCTTCATATGCTCCCCCCATCATCGCTACTGGGGTCAAGTGGCCTCACAGCACAAGATATCGGGCTTGCGACCTTGCAACGCTATGTGCGGCCTCGCAACGCTAAGTGCTGGCTTTGTCTTGTAATTCTTCAAATGTCCCACTAAAAGAGGTGTTTATGTAATGGCACTACCCCCGAGTCCTCATTATCATCGTTGATATGATGAGGAATCAAAGTGTTTCAGCAATCTTCTTGTATTGTTTGGAGTTAACAACATTTGTAATGAAGAGAATTTTGATGTGACCCCGCTATGAGTTCTCCTTTAGATTGGGGCAATGTATGTTGATATTAGTGAAGTCCATACCAAGCAGGGGGCTTGTTTGATAGATGTTCTTCCTGGTGTACTAAGGTAGTTGAGGACCTCCTCATTACCTCCAAGGATCGGGGGCGTCCCCCCTCTCCCCAAGGATCAGAGGCGTCCCCTATCTCCCCGACGTAGAGGTATTTCACCAAGAAGCATCTCATGTAGAGGCATCTCATTGATCTCGATAGCCACACCATATAGGGTTCTCGTTGAGTCTTCACATGCTCTCCTTTGCTTATAGACTGACTTTAATGCATGCATAGAGATAGATCCACGTTATGTAGATTTACGGACTAATCCATTATCGCCAATGGGGCCAAGAGGCCTCACATTACAAGATAACGGGTTTGCGACCTCGCAAAACTAGGTGTCACCTTGTCCATAAATCCCATCTTCCTATAGACTTCATATGTAAGGACATTTATTGCGCTCCCATTATCCACGAGGACCCTGTAGATATTTTGAGATCCTATGCGAACCCGAACAACCAGAGATTCAGAGTAGGGATAATGAACCCACTTCGCATCCTCCTCGGTGAACATGATATTTGTACCCTCCCCTTTGAAGAGCTTTGGGGTCTCTCCTGACGGTGATGTACATTGGTGAGGGGCCGCTTCTTGGCCTCACGAGCATACCTCTCTTTGGCCTTGTTGTTATCTCCTCCAATATTGCCCCCCCCATAATGACATGAATACTCCCAGCTCGCTCCTCTCTTTCTTCGTGGGACTTTTCTTTTTGCCCAAACGGTGGGACATTATTGAAACCAAGACCTGGCTTAGTACCATGCTTTTTCACCTCACGACTACCCATTCAGTTAGCTGGGCCATTGTGAATTAGCTCTTCAATTTGCTCCTTGAGCTGCCTATAATTTGCAGTATCATGCCCTATATGTTCGTTAAAGACACAATATTTACGAGTGTCCCTGGTTGCCCGACTATTCATAGGTGAGGGCTTCTTAAACATCCCCTTGTCAGCATTAACTGCATAGATGTGATCAATTGAGGCCACTAAAGGTGTGGACTGACCCTCATTCCATCCACTTTGAGCTCGCGATGGTAACCTCCTTGGTGGACGGCAACCCCTCCTCTTTGGGCTCTCATTGCGATCCCGTCTTCGCCTAGGGATCCAAGAGTCCTTCCTTTTCACTCCCTTGCTCTTACTTCCACTGCTGCTAGCCTCATTATTCTTCTTGAGATCCTCCATCGACTTTTCAATCCATTTATAAGGCTCAGCCTCCTTGTAGAACTCAAAGAGAGTGACAGGTGTCTGTGCCTGCAACGTCTTCCAGAACTTGGTGCCCTCTCTCAGCCCAGCAATAAGAAAATTTTCAATGGCCTCGTCATTTTCTCCTCACACCCTAGGGTCCTCGGCGTTAAACCTCTTGAAGTAGCCCTGTAGGGTCTCACCCTCCTTATGCTTTATGTTCACCAGGGTTGATACAGGAGGTGCATCGAGCTTCGATGACTGAAAATGCTTAATGAAAATGTCTATAGTGATGTGAGCCCCTAGCTTAGAGAACCATTGCTGGGTACTACCCCTCAGCGAGGCCGCAAATAACCTGCACCTAGCCAATAGCGAGACCCGGTACACATCCATATCATTGTTGAATCGAATAACAAACTCTGCAAGGTCAGTGTCCCCATTATAAGTCATGTCTGGGTTACTACTCCGGATATAGTGGGAAGCAGAGTGGTCTTGATCTCTTGAGTGAAAGGCGAGGCCAAACCCATGGGGTTGAGGGTCCCTTATCTGCATTCATCTTATTCAAGGCCTTCTTTAGCTCCTCGAGCTTGTAATCTCCCACCTTGGTCTCCTTATCTTCAACTTTTTTGGTCCATCTCCAGTGCTGTGATGGTGGGACTGGGTCTTCTTGGGAGTAGTAGACTCCTCTTGATCCTCCTTGCGATTCAGGGGGTCAGATTTATACTTCTAGGACCGTTCACGCTCTCGATGAGAAGAGGGGGGTCGTTCCAAACCTTGGCTCCAAGCCTGAGATCGTTATACTTCTTGCCAGCTGTAAGTTTTCTGAGCTTGAGGCGGAGATCATGCTCAGCTAACTTCTTTCCAAGACGATCAAAGACACTAACTGACCTCCCCTTAGATGAGGTGGCCTCATGCTGCAACCCCTCCTTTGTCTTAGTAGCCTCTATATCCTCCTCCCACTCGAGGTCTTCATAGAAGTAAAGGTTTGTTTGATCCGTAACATCATCCCTTACTTGGTGGGACCCTTACTACTCTCCTCCTGATTGGACTTGGGCCTCTTCATGGCATTCCTCTTCGCGCCCCTCGAGCTATGCCGCTTCTTCACTCTAGTCATCCTTTCTTGTACTGCTGACACCATCCCGGGCCTATCCTCCTCCTCGCTCCTGGGGGATCGCCTTTTGGTGTCTTGTACGACCCCGGGGTCTCCCCGTTGTTGTGCCATCCGTTCATCTCCTTGTTCGAATTAGTCATCTTTCTCTCAATATGATGACTTTGCCCCTCCTTCTAGCGCCAAATGTTATAGGGAGAATATTGTATAACAATATTTTGGAGGTTTACTGGAATCATGGAGCAAAATACGGATATTTTGCTAAGAACACGAAGAACACGGAAGGCGATTGGTGATTTTGTGGCTGATCTTGTTTGTTGATATTCCAGGGGTGAACCGTCAATCATCTTTACAAGATGCCTACGTACCCTATTTATAGGGATCAAGCCATACGTAGTTCTCTTGGAGAAGAAGTTACCTAGACGGGCTAGGGTTCCTATGGGCTCGACTAGGCCCGAATCCATTAGACGTCTTCTTGGGCTGATATATTTTACCCATTTATCCTGCTCATGACCCATGTGTTGGAATTCGAGCATCAAAACGCAATGGAAACAGTAAAATTAAATCGAATTCCAAGCCCGGGATCCATGTTTAATGCTTGGATAATCATGGTAGTAAGAATATGTTTACCTTTTGAAGCTTTACAATCGTAACAATGATGGAGATGCAAGCCTCCCACGAATATTGAGCGCTCCTCTTCGAAGCCTCCTCTACGGTATCCACACGAACACTCCAAGAACGATTCTTCAATGGAAGGGAGGTACTAGCCTCCAATGAAAATATGAGATCTTGATTTTAGGGTTAGGTTGTTTTCGGCTGTAGTATAATTTTTGTCGTAAAAAATTATTCCTTCCTTTACTATCATCATGTATATATATGATAGTATAAAGCAAAAAGCCCAAGCAAAAACCTAGCCCATGTATGATTTATTTAAATAATAAAATCTAATTCTATTATTCAAATAAATAATAATTATTTAAGTCAAGCTTAATTATTAAAATCATATCTCATATATCTTTGTATTTTATTATAGCTTAATTAAGTCCCACTTAATTAATATAATAAAATCCAACTTATCATTAATTAATTTAAATTCATAATTTAAATTAATTCTTCCTTTAAAATGTTCTATGTGTGTGACCCTGTAGGTTATTATTTATTTTGGCAATAATTTTATTCTCCAATAAAATTATAAACAATGAGCGGTATCTAGTAATACATCATTGCTACCCAATTAAATAATAATTAAATCGTGATTCGATAAACCTTTTGTGATTAATGTTCCCGTGTAATATAATCCCTTTAACCAAATATTATAGATTAAACTCGAGGCATGTATATTGTCATCCTCTTCATAATTTAATCCGGGTTTACTTGATCCATGAGTAGACTATTAAAACAAATCATCATTTGAGCACGGCCATGCATTTTATAGTCTCACTCAATCAAGAGGCCAATAATATCTCTCCTATCTGATAGGAGGGTTAAATCCTTTATCTATCATTCATATTTCTCATACGATTCACAATATACCCGATGTCCACTTTTATCATTACCCGATCAAAGGTAACTTTTAATGTAGTCAAAGTATATTATCCTCGTATAGAAATATAATGATCTCAAGTCAAAGGATCATTACACCATTATCACTGTGAGTCTTTCTTATGACTTAATTAACATGAAGAATCTCACGGTGGGTCTGTCCAGTACCATGTACCCTACATGTACCTATGTATTGACTTTAGTATCTCAATACTTATAACCAATGAGATGTGGTTATCAGTCAAAAACATACTAGTCTATTTATGTATTATTATTGTCCTGTATAATAATACTCGACTAGGGACCTTTAAGAATATGATATATTATATAATCTCAAATTCAAGTTATATAAACTTAAACTATATAATGTGTATCATTATTCTAAGGACATTTATTATGCTAACAAATATCGCAGTAATTAGAGTCATAATAAAAACATTTAATAATCAAATGACATAAGGTTTATTCAAGAAACAATGTATTGCCTCTAGGGCACCTACATTAACAATCTCCCACTTGCACTAGAGCCAATCACCCATGTATCTAATACCCATGGAACTAGTGTGACCGTCGTGCTTCTGCTGCGACAGGCCTTTGGTCAGTGGATCTGCAATGTTATCATTTGTATGCACTTTACATATATGTATTTCACCCCTTTCATTAATCTCTCGTATGAGGTGATATCTTCTGAGTATATGTTTGGATCGGGAGTGCGATCTAGGCTCTCTAGCCTGTGCGATGGCCCCATTATTATCGTAGTATAAATCAATGGGATCTGCAATCGATGGAATCACTTCCAAATCAGAAATGAATTTTCTAATCCAAACAGCCTCCTTAGCCGCTTCACAAGCTGCAATGTACTCAGCCTCCATTGTAGAATCAGCTACTATTTCTTGCTTTTAACTCTTCCAGCTTACAGCACCTCCATTTAGACAAAACACAAAACCAGACTGTGATACAGTATCATCCCTGTCTGTTTGGAAACTTGCATCGATGTAACCCTTTACAACCAGTTTCTCCTCTCCTCCATACACCAAGAATGAATCTTTAGTCCTTTTCAGATACTTTAGAATATTCTTGACTGCCGTCCAGTGACCTTCACCTGGATTAGACTGATATCTGCTCGTCATACTCAAAGCATACGAAACATTGGGGCGAGTACATACCATTACATACATGATAGATCCAATTGCTGATGCATATGGAACTTTATTCATGTGGTCCTTCTCATCTAATGATTTCGGACACTGGTCTTTAGAAATCGTTATCCCTTGAGACACAGGGACATATCCCCTTTTAGCATTTTGCATACCAAAATGATGCAAAACCTTATCAATGTATGTACTCTGACTTAGACCGATCATCCTTTTAGATCTATCTCTATAGATCCTCATTCCTAGAATGTAGGTTGCCTCTCCTAAGTCTTTCATAGAGAAATTGCTCCCTAACCAAGTCTTAACAGCCTTTAGAGAAGGTATGTCATTCCCCATTAGTAGTATGTCATCAACATACAGTACTATGAATGCCACATGGCTCCCACTAACCTTCTTGTAAACACAAGGTTCATCCTCGTTTTTGAATAAAGCCATACTCCTTGACTGTTTCATCAAAACGAATATTCCATCTCCTAGAGGCTTGCTTCAATCCATAAATGGATCGACGTAATTTACATACCTTGCCAACATTCCTTGGATCGACAAAACCTTCAGGTTGTGTCATGTACACATCCTCTTCTAGGCTCCCATTAAGGAAAGCTGTTTTGACATCCATTTGCCAGATTTCGTAATCATGGAATGCTGCAATTGCAAGCAAAATCCGTATGGACTTGACCATGGCAACTGGTGAGAAAGTTTCATCATAGTCAATACCATGAATTTGTTTGAACCCTTTCGCAACCAATTTTGCTTTATAGGTCTGAACATTTCCTTCCATGTCAGTTTTCTTCTTGAAAACCCACTTGCACCCTACGGGTTTTACCCCTTCAGGTGGATCAACCAAATCCCAAACTTGGTTTTCGTACATGGAATCCATCTCGGATTTCATGGCTTCAAGCCATCTCTTAGAGTCTGGACTGTTCATAGCATCTTGATATGTGGGAGGCTCATCTTCATCTATGAGCATCAAATCCCCACATTGAGTCAAAAGAAATCCATATCTCTCTGGCTCATGGCGAATTCTACCAGATCTACGAACAACCTGTGTTTCTTTATCATTATTCTGCTCTTGTTCCACCTCAGGTTCAATGCTATTTTGTGGTTCTCGATCTTCATCGAGATCTATAGTTCTCCCACTATCTCTTTTGGAAACAAAATCCTTTTTCCATGAAGACAGCATCTGTAATAACCCAAATTTCTGTACTTGAGAAAATGTTTCATTTGAGGGATGAATAGTGATTTGCATGGACGAATAGTGAAAGTATGAATGAATTGTGATTTTGGGGACTAAGAAAAATTTTTCATGTCACCCTATGTACGGGGTATGAAATGGATATTTCGAAGTTATATTAGTAATCTACGAGGTAAATAAGTGTATGTAAACGCGATCGGAATTCAGAAATTCCAAACTTTATTTTTATGAAATATTTGACCGGGCAGTGAAGAGCATTTCAATGCGATCAAGATAAGTGATTTATTTAATTTGAGGATTCAAGGATTTTATATTTTATTATTTTATTAAAGGTGATTTAAGGTTTTAGAACAAAAACCCCTGAGTTAATATAACGAGCATTCTAGGAATCGCTAGAACTTTATAATGAGATTAAGCGATTAAGCGAACGAATTATGGATTATGGATTGAACACATGACAAGATTAAATACCATGCAAGATTATTAAGTGCAACAGATCAAGAGAAGTAGTGTGAAACCAAACAAGATGCAAGTGGATTAAGAATAGTACAAGGTGAGGTGTTCTTGTTAAAACCATGCAAATAAAACATCTAAACTCTCCCATTACTTGACACTTGTGTGGAAGGAGAATATGAAGAGTAGCACAGCTGATAAACATAGCAAAATATCACACTTTAGCTAGAAAACAAGTCAAGAAAGCTAGAGAAAAGCAAGCTAACTCCATTTCTTTCCAAACTGCCCAGCATGAGCTACTATGAAAGAAAAATTCATATCTCCACTTCTATCCATTCATAAATCACCAAATTTGAACCATAGCTTCCTCAATATATGTATAACATTCGTTCAAAATTTCATGGCTAACAAAGGAGTGTAGCCTAGTCAAATCCCTTCCCCAAGTTGAAGAACCAAACCTGTCCAGATTCTGATCAGCAGAAAGAAGAGCCTCAAAACCCTAGCAACCGAGCACCAAATCTTGTGATCTATAGCTCAAAATAAATCCCTTGAAGAGTAGAAGGTGTGGTAAAAATTTGAGAACCAATCTCTAATTTTTCGATTTTATATAGATTTTACAAAGTTGATGATGAATAGTGTTTTAAGTTGGTTTCTTGTTTTGTTCATGGCTTTTAGGCTTTGTTAAGACTACCCAAGGCTATGATAAGGTGTACAAAGCTTTGTTAGTGTTGTGAGAGTATCAAGAAAGGTATAAACCTCAACTTTACCTTTTATATATATGAGTTTTGGTGGAGTTTTGATGTTAGTGTAAAGATGTGTTCATATTAAGGGGTTACTTGATTATTAAGCCTTGTGTTGAGATGTTTATGTTGAGTGGTGGTCAAAGGACCTTACCACTGGCCCTAGGGGCTTAGTATGATGGTTGGTTTGTAATATTAGAGTATGGGTTGCTTTGTGTGACTTATTAGAGGAGTTACAAAATGGAAACGTTCGATTTATAGCCGTCGTAATGACGAAATTTCATTAACCCTTGAAAACAGTTAAGGCTTGAGACCATAAACCATTTTTAGACACACCACTGCATATGGTTAAAAATATATGGTTGTCTAGTTTATTTTGCCGCAAGAATCGCATTAAAAGAGTTTACGGTTTAGGAGATATTACCGATTTAGTGAAAGTTGTTCGAGGGATGGAACTACAAAAATGTACCAACTTAGAGGCTATGATTGAGACCCTTAATAGTCGATTTATAATACGAAATTTTGAGGATAAATGTTAAGGACATTTAGTTGAGTCTATGCGGAGGTTTCGAATCAAAAACATTATTTTCCTATTTTATAAAAATGCGTCAGCCGAGGTTTCGCAAGTGAAAAAGCCTTTTAGGAGATGATACTATTCATTGAAAAACCACTGCCCTGTTTTGTAAAATTCCGAAAAATAGGTCTTCTGACTAGAGCCATGTCTTGAGTTGGTTACCTTCTAGACATTCTCTAGATCGTGCACGCGAAAACGGTGCGTCATTTGAGTTAACGGTTATCGAGTTATGAAGGTTTTAGTAAAAGTGGTGCAAATATTAAGAATCCGCAGTTGACCCAACTTTGAAAATACATGTCACCTATCTAGACCCGTGTTTTCGAATCAAGATTTTTATGATAAATACTACAAATACCAAAGATGATTTTAGAAGTGGTTTCGTATTTAAATACGTTTCCAGTGATTTATTAAAAGTGTTGGAGTGCAAGTCAAGGAATAGTGATTCTAAGGAAAGTCAACTCTAGAGGTGCTACTTTGACCATCCGTTTTGGCTAAGTTAAAAGAGGAATTTCGAGTCGACTAAAACACGAAACTTGTTAAGGATTATCAAGGCAACGTATTGGTGTAAAGAACGAAGTTATAAATGGTTAAGTACAACAAGGATTCGAGGATTGGTTTCGAACCAAACTTATGACTTAAGTGTTTGTCGATTAACGTGGACTTAGTACGAGCCTATAGGGACCCCTTAGTGCCTTGTTTGTGATTGGCTTAAGTGTCTGAGTGTTGAGTTATAAGTGGATCGTATAGGGGATTAATCGTGTGTTTTCTTGACTTTGTTTAGATTGTCGGATCCCGCTACGAGCCCCTACTACCTCCGGAGCACCAGGCAAGTATACTAAACCCTACTCTATTGTTCAGAGTGTATATGTTTCAACATATGGTATATGTCAGTTCAAATGTTTTCTTTACAAGTTGCAAGTATTTCATCTCGTTACTCAAATACCGGATATTGATGCAATTGAATGCATGTATATATATTATTGTTGTGAATGTTATCCGGATAGTATATAAGTATAGTAATATGTCTAAGAGTTATTGGTCCATATGATTGGGACAAGTATCGAGGTACATTGTTCGTACTCGAAGGGAGATAAATGTTTAGAGAAACTATATTGTTAATTATTGGAGGTGATGAGAGATTTGATCTGGATCATTTTATTCGAATCCATGATCAAAGCAGTCATTCATATTTTTCCTCTTATATTTCGAGAGGAGAGTGATTTATTGGAAGTATTAATCGTTCGATTGTTTCCGAACGATAATAATTACCATGAATTGAGGTGCACGTGGAATTATACGTGTCATCTAAGATAAGGAGTATATTGAGGTGCACGTGGAATTATACGTGACATCTAAGATGAGGAGTATTGAAGGTGGTCAGGGGTACTCTGGTACCCCGGGTTCTGGACTAGAGATAATGTAAGAGACTGGTACGGCGGCCAGCCCAACAAAGGTGTATAAAAGCCCGGATGCGGCTTAGGGTGTGATAGGCGGATCATCCTTCTACCGGTAGTAAATTGCAAGATGTATGGACTGATCATCCATTACAGACCAGCGGATAAGAATCTCCTGAATATAGTCCATCAGTAGTGTAATTAATACCACATGCGGGTATTAATTGCAGTATGAATATTATATCCTTACTCAGTTTTTGCGGGTAAATTTTAGTATGTTAAATAAAATATTGGGGTTCATTTCTTGAAGAAGTTTTGTTGGTGTATATATATAAATATGATTCTTGTGTATATAACTTGCTGGGCAATTTTTGGCTCATTCTTGCTATTTTTAAATATTATAAAACAGAGGAAATCAGAGCTGGCACTAGTGCGGCGAACTGTGATAAGGGTAAAGGTCCTGCAACGGACGCATCACGCTAGAAGAAAGGTTCCGGATATGAGAATAAGCTGACAGAAGTGTTATGTAGTGTAAAGCAGACGCGTTGTAGAGACTGTTATGTATTATATTAAGGTGTATTGTAGAGACGCGTTGTACTAAGATTCTGGAGGTTACTCTGATATTGTAATATTTTGGTTAATGTAAGTGAAAGTTCTAAGACTATAACCTGTGGAGTTAGATGCATGGAGATTACTTTTATTGTTGTAGTAGAATATATTGAGAACAGGTATTGCTCTATGGGGATGGATGAAGACGTGGCGACCCAAATACCTTGTACGGAAGTTGGGGGCGTTACAGCATCTCGAGCAATGAACACTTTCTGCTCAGAAGGACTATAAAAATAATACGCCTTTGTTTCTTTAGGGTATCCCACAAAATTGTACTCTTCGGATTTAGGTCCAAGCTTGTCAGATACTTGACGTTTTATAAATGCCTTGCATCCCCAAACTTTCATAAAGTTCATGCTTGACCGTTTCTCATCCCATATCTCATATGGAGTCTTTTGAACCTTCTTGGTTGGAACACGGTTAAGTGTGAAAGCCGCTGTTTCTAGAGCATAACCCTAGAAACTTATTGGAAGATCTGCATGACTCATCATCGATCGTACCATGTCCAACAGGGTACGATTTCTCCTCTCTGAAACTCCATTCCATTGAGGTGTACCTGGCGGAGTGAGTTGTGATACAATACCACACTCCTTTAAATACTCTTTAAATTCGGTGCTTAAGTATTCACCCCCACGATCGGATCTTAAGATTTTAATACTTGCACCTCCGCCTATTTGCTTCTCTACTTCAGCCTTGTATTCTTTGAATTTTTTTAAAAGAATCAGATTTGTTCTTCATAAGATATACATATCCATATCTACTGAAGTCATCAGTAAATGTTATGAAGTAGTAGAAGCCTCCTCTAGCCATCACACGCATTGGGCCACATACATCACTATGTATTAGCTCTAAACGTTCAGTGGCCCTTTGACCCTTACCAGTAAAAGGGGCTTTAGTCATCTTACCAAGCAAACAAGATTCGCATTTTTCGTATGATTCAAAATCAAACTTATCCAAGTATCCATCCTTATGTAATTTGGATATGCGTTTCTTATTTATATGGCCTAGACGACAATGCCAGAGGTATGTTTGATTTGAGTCATTAACTTTAAGTCGTTTGTTTTCTATGTTACAGACAGGATTATCTAAATCAAGAACATATAAACCATTAAATAAATGCGCAACACCATAGGTTAAATCATTTAAAGCAAAAGAGCAACTATTGTTCTTTATTATAAACGAAAAACCTTTCTTGTCCAAACAAGAAACAGAAATAATGTTTTTGCGAATCGCAGGCACGTAAAAACAGTCTTCAAGTTCTAAAACAAGCTCAGAGGGCAAAGATAAATAATAAGTTCCTACGGCTAAAGCAGCAACTCTTGCTCCATTGCCTACTCGTAGGTCCACTTCTCCCTTAGCCAAAGTCCTACTTCTCTGCAGTTCCTGCACATTTATACAAATGTGAGAAGCACATCCAGTATCCAATACCCAAGATGTAGAAGTAGACAGATTGACTTCTATAACATATACTCCTGAAGTAAAAGCTTGTTGAGCCTTCTTCTTCTTCAGATCCTCCTTCAATCTATCCTTCTCAAGGATTGATCGAACGGATAGAGAGTTTGTGTTGTTTGTCATTATTCAGTATCTACAATGTTAAAAGCACATAATAAACATTAGATTGTCTGAGTTATTATTATTATGTTCAAATGATTATGATATATTCATAATATATCTCCCACTATTTTTATCAAATTAATAGCCCTTACTATTAAATCGGAAAGAATATCCCATAAATCTTTCTAGTGAGCCAAGATCCATATTTCGTCATATCCTAAGTCAACCACTGGTAGTCCTTAAAACATGATTATTTAGGTAGACAATAGTTGTCAATTATATCATATATAATTCTTGGATAGTTTGGTGAACAACAATTGTTCTTGTCTATCTAATAGAGTTTGAACCAAACTCTATGCTTCTAAGTTCATAATATTTGAATATAACCGTTTATTTTCACCTTATTATGACGACTCAGTTAAGTTAGACCAAATGATTCAACGGTCGAATATAACCGCTTATATTCGTCACATCTCACCACGATAGACAGGAGTCCCCTGCCACTGGCAGTCATTCCCCTTATCGATCTAGGATTCAATGAGTGTTCATTTATTGGAAAGCATCCGATTAAAACTTAATATTTTGTTAAGGGGTTTCAAATTTAAAACCACCATGATCCCATCATAAAGAGATTCCCAATTTTTCCTTGAATTAAATACTTCAAATCAATATTCATCAATAGTTTGATTTCCAGGTTGTTGGAGGAGTCACAAGTGGCCTCACTTAATACCCAACTTCCTTACAGGTAAAACCCGTTTTTGACAAAATCTCCCCATATCTAAATAATTGAAAATTCGTATTTAATTCTGTGTTTCATAAACACAGAAATCTCATGATCGTTTGTTCATTTTAAAATCTCGAATCGTTACAGATTTTATCTTGTTTAGCATTGCAAGCATGGTATGGGTGACGTATCTAATACATGCATACATCATTAATCTAATTAAAACATGCATACATTTTTCTATTCTACACATGCATCATACACATGCATCATACACATGCATCATATGTAAAGTGCATCACATAATCTAATATGCTATGGTTATGGCCCAATCCTATGCGATTTTTCCAAGCTAATGGAAAAATCAAGGTCAATCTATGGTGGTAATAACTAATTATTACATGAATCTCTTCCTTAGCTTCCAAAGCTGCCTTGATTGCCTCCAAGCTCCTCTTGAAACATTTTACAAAAGAACTCGAGTTGCATTCGAGATAAAATAATTACAAAAAGAAAAACGACATGCAAGTCGTATTTAATTATTACAAACCATAAATTAAAATTAATAAAATAAATTGAAAACTAGGTCTTGGGGCCATAACCATGCATCATGCTCACATACAAATTAAGAGCATCACATATTGTATAATCACAATTTTATACAACATAAATTAAATGTGATCACATCATAAATAATTAATTAACACATTTTAATTAAATATTAATATAGTAACCAAAATTACTAATTAATAAAATTTCACAAATTCCAGGTTAAGCATTATCGAATAAAATTTAACCTAACATTCATAACCCTAGCAGGAATTCTTTGTGATTTACACAGAACTTAACTGTAACGCATGTCCAAGTTACGTTAACAAAAAGAATACATTCATATAAGCACGATACGCATCCTGTAGATGCGTGTCTACTGTCTGTAATTTACGATATGCATACTACGTATGCGTGTCTGCTGTACATCAAATTACTGTAGCATATTTATGGGAATTCAGTTCATCGTGTTCATCAAATTAATTGCGATTTGTTTTGTTTCTAGACTGATTATTCATACCAACGATTACTTGAAGTAACAACACAGTCATATTAAATCGATTCTGGATGATTATCATCTAAAAGTCGTTGCATATATATATTAACTCGTATGTATGTATATGTTTATACTTACGTAAACACGCAAGAACTGGTTATGATTCTTAATCATCTCATCGACTTGTTTCCAGAAGTTTAAGTCTCGTTTATAGCTTATTAAAACGGAGCAGATGCAACAGATCGTAGAAAAAACAGCAAAAGAAAGAAACGAATGCAGATCGTGGTCATGCATTAGGGTTCTTCGGGAGGGAAAAACCAGTTCTAGTAACTCTTATAACAGTTCGTGTACATCATTAAAGACCAGATAATGTTACGATTTAATCCTACTAGTACATAACAGATCATCTCAACGTAACAAAACAGGAGAAAACGAAACATGCAGATCGTCAAAAAACATGCAGTTCGCGTTATAAAGTAGGGTTCTTCGGGAGAGAAAAATTCAGTACTGGAAACACTAAATAACAGATCGTGTATATCATATGTTAACCAGATTATCCATTAAACATGTAGCTCTGATGCCATTGTTGGAATTCGAGCATCAAAACGCAACGGAAACAGTAAAATTAAATCGAATTCCAAGCCCGGGATCCATGTTTAATGCTTGGATAATCATGGTAGTAAGAATATGTTTACCTTTTGAAGCTTTACAATCGTAACAATGATGGAGATGCAAGCCTCCCACGAATATTGAGCGCTCCTCTTCGAAGCCTCCTCTACGGTATCCACACGAACATTCCAAGAACGATTCTTCAATGGAAGGGAGGTACTAGCCTCCAATGAAAATATGAGATCTTGATTTTAGGGTTAGGTTGTTTTCGGCTGTAGTATAATTTTTGTCGTAAAAAATTATTCCTTCCTTTACTATCATCATGTATATATATGATAGTATAAGGCAAAAAGCCCAAGCCAAAACCTAGCCCATGTATGATTTATTTAAATAATAAAATCTAATTCTATTATTCAAATAAATAATAATTAAGTCAAACTTAATTATTAAAATCATATCTCATATATCTTTGTATTTTATTATAGCTTAATTAAGTCCCACTTAATTAATATAATAAAATCCAACTTATCATTAATTAATTTAAATTCATAATTTAAATTAATTCTTCCTTTAAAATGTTCTATGTGTGTGACCCTGTAGGTTATTATTTATTTTGGCAATAATTTTATTCTCCAATAAAATTATAAACAATGAGCGGTATCTAGTAATACATCATTGCTACCCAATTAAATAATAATTAAATCGTGATTCGATAAACCTTTTGTGATTAATGTTCCCGTGTAATATAATCCCTTTAACCAAATATTATAGATTAAACTCGAGGCATGTATATTGTCATCCTCTTCATAATTTAATCCGGGTTTACTTGATCCATGAGTAGACTATTAAAACAAATCATCATTTGAGCACGGCCATGCATTTTATAGTCTCACTCAATCAAGAGGCCAATAATATCTCTCCTATCTGATAGGAGGGTTAAATCCGTTATCTATCATTCATATTTCTCATACGATTCACAATATACCCGATGTCCACTTTTATCATTACCCGGTCAAAGGTAACTTTTAATGTAGTCAAAGTATATTATCCTCGTATAGAAATATAATGATCTCAAGTCAAAGGATCATTACACCATTATCACTGTGAGTCTTTCTTATGACTTAATTAACCTCCAGTACCATGTACCCTACATGTACCTATGTATTGACTTTAGTATCTCCATACTTATAACCAATGAGATATGGTTATCAGTCAAAAACATACTAGTCTATTTATGTATTATTATTGTCCTGTATAATAATACTCGACTAGGGACCTTTAAGAATATGATATATTATATAATCTCAAATTCAAGTTATATAAACTTAAACTATATAATGTGTATCATTATTCTAAGGACATTTATTATGCTAACAAATATCGCAGTAATCAGAGTCATAATAAAAACATTTAATAATCAAATGACATAAGGTTTATTCAAGAAACAATGTATTGCCTCTAGGGCACCTACACTAACACCATGGCCCATTAAAGGTTACCTATGGATAACATGATGCTCGAATTAGGTGGCCTCATTAGCGAGGCTAATGGAGAAACTACGTGGCCTCGCATGCGACCTCGCTGGGCGAGTCATGCGAGGTGGTCCATGCTGTACGGAGATAATCATACTCACGCGACCTCGCTGGGCCTGACCGTAAGCCTTCATAATACATATGCTCTAGGCCTCGCTGGACCTCTAGCCTTCATAATAGTATTCTAGGCCTCGCTGGACCTTTAGTCTTCATAAGAGTATTCTAGGCCTCGCTGGACCTTGTAGAGACAGTATTCTAGGTCTCGCTGGACCTCTAGGCCACGCTGGACCTCTAGGCCATGCTGGACCTTGTAGAGAGACAGACGTGCATGATAGATGCTATCCCATACTAGGGACTTTGCTGGCGAACTTGACCCGCAGCTTGGGGTCGCAAACTTCCACATTGTGCTTGATAGTATATTGAACTGACTCCTGGTGGTGGGTTTTAGTGACCCAATCTTCATCTCTAGGCCCATTATGAGTTGTGAACCGCTATTCTAGCCCATTAGGTCTGCTTAGTACTTATGCCAAGATTTGGGCATTTTATTCCCAGATTACACACTTGTATAATTGTAGAAGGGGGGGTTGAATACAATTCTTGATATTTATAAATTTCTGATAAGAACCACAGAAATCTATAAGGAGATAATTGCTGAATGAGAAATGATTCACAAGCACATAAAAAATCAGGTGATTAAATGTACCACCTGAGACTTATATTCGAAGAAAACTCTGTGATACAAATGTACACAACTTCTGATTTACAACTCTTTGCTTCTAAAGATATTCAAGAAACCCTAAGCAAATGTATCTGTTTTCTTAGTTTCTAAAGAGTTGCTACACTTGGTTATATATCCCAAGTTTACAAGTACTACAAGAATAAGATAATATTAATCTAATTCAAGTTGACTTGCTACTCCACTCCAAATCCACATGTAGCCGAAAGGTTGTCCTTGTGAACAGATATGTCCCCTGCACCTTTCTTGTATGTACTGTGTAAATGGAATGCTTCTTTCTTCTGTGTTTCCAAAGTATGGATGTCATACTGCTTTTTATACCTACTATCAACCCATGTGATCTGTCAGTCAAACCTGTCCTTGTCAACTGCTAATTCCCAGCTAGCATAGAAGAAAGTGTCAATGATTATCCGTTGATGTTGTACACAGTCATCCGTTGATGGTAGTTTGAGCTGTATCCGTTGATAGAGTAGATTTGAGTTGTATCCGTTGATAGAGTCATGTTCTCATCCGTTGATACACTTTCACTTAGACAGAATTACATAGCATAGCTTATTTACAATTGGCTACCCTATTCTGCCTATCCGTTGATGGTCAACATGACTCTGAATAAAAACACTATCAACTGATAAATAGAGATATACAGAGTTATAATGTCTCATCCGTTGACAGTTACAAAACTTGACTTATACAATTTTGATTGATTGTGAAGTTATCATCAAGTACAACATATTCCTAACAGGCATAACAGTTTGTTAACTTGTATCAAGTCCAGAACTGTGCTACAGTAACAATCATGCCAATTCTCTCTTGATTTATTTTTGCAATTATTATTCCGAATCTATTAACAGTTGTGCATTTTGGTAACACTGTATGCAACACTCTCACTGTGTTGCCATTGGTAATATTCGTTGTCCTCTAGAAATTTTCCGCAACTATCTGTATGACTTTAAGAGATTACTGGTATCTATGTAATATAAGATCCTGATAATTTCTTCTCTCGAGGTTTTAGGAAGACCGTAACTTAACATGATATCAGAGGTTAGGTTGAGATTTATGTCAATCTCAAATTCGACCCAAAACATGGACTTTCGAGTGAGGGCGAATTTAATCTAATACTGCATCCGTCTCAAAAAACTTTTTCTATTTATTTTGGACACATTTGCCAATGCACACGTTTAATCGTTAATAATTTTAATTTTGTATTAATATTAAATATAAAAATTTCACTGTATTAAAGTACTGACAAATACGAATCAAACAAAATCACTCATGAATATATATATTTTATGTTATAAATTATGCGTAAATTAGTAATCAACCCTTTACAATGAATAATGTCCAAAGTCAAAATCAAAAACTTTTTTTTGATACAGAGGGAGTATAAGAATAAGTCAGTCTGCTGTTAAACTTTGCATTCAAATTAGAAAAAACTGTCAGTCTTGCCTCTTTTAGAACTGATATCCATATATGGCTGTAAGTATGTGTTCGAAACAAAGTTTTTACCGTAAAAATAAGTCGGTATGCTGTTAGAGATTGGTGAAAGCATGGAAGAGGTTGTAAAAATTAGTTTTAACGTTTGTGATGAGGAATCTGGTGGAAGTTGGATCAGCGTCATACTGGTGGTGATAATGATTGTAAGTTGTTGTGGTATCCGTACGTCTACCACATACTTAATTTTGTTTGCTCCATTGAATTCCAAATTAGTGTGCTAAGTCATTTGTACTTGAAATGCATGAGGTACTCTGCATCAATGTCATGCGACTCATTAACTCTAGCTAATGTGGACACTTGGTGCTTGGCTCATTCGATCCTTTGATGAGTACAACACGGGCCTTCTTAAGCTTGCAACCACACCACGAGGAGGGTTGAGGCATAGTCGAAAATTGGGATAGAAAAACAAAACCACATTGATTATATGAGAAAATGGATGAAAGAATTGATAATAGAGGGTCTAGATTCTTGGCAAACGACTTTTGTAGCATAATTTTTTGTGCTTATCATCCACGGAAGTGTAACAGTGGCATAATATAAGCATTCAAGAGGTCTAACTCTATTTTTCTCCGCATTGAAAAAAAAAAATTAGGTTTTCCAGCATTCCGTGAACAATATATGCAAAACATCTTGCAACATACGTCTATCTATCGGGAACAGACCCTTCTTAATAGTCCAAAATAGGAAAACTATATATAAACAAAATAATTGCAAGCTAGTCAAGAATTAGTAGACAGATTGTAAAAGGTTGCGAGAACGATTTCCGCATCACTACTTGTGCAATTACATTAGTTGTATGCTCACAGCTCATCTATGGGATAACAAAAATACTTCTGCCTATTAATATCTTTCAGCCATTCGTCTATTGCATAAGTGTGTGATAACACTTAGGAAAGGCTTGTCTGGTAAGTGCTAGACGCCAGCACGGTTGGCTTAGAAGACGAACTCTAAGGCCGTGACACCGTGTTTCGCACGATTAATAAGTTAATTGGTAGTACCATTTTGGTATTGGTTAATGAATGCCTTATTATCACTAGGAGCAACACCGACTCGATGATGCTAATCTGTTAAGGATTAAACTGAAAAGAAAACAGTTCATGCTTAACGAGTCTTTGATGTCATGTCAGAAGTCTCCTTATATCAAATTATAAATTCAATAAACACCCGTCCAACATGTGAACTTCATTTTCCTTGTCTTGTTTACCCAAAAAAAAAAAAAAAAAACTTTTTGTATATGTTTTCTGAATGACGTCGAGGGATCATCCACAAGCAGATGTCATTTAAAACCTCACTTCAGTTAAAAGAGAAATGTATGCTAAAGAAAGCATATTAATTACGTCGACAAACTTGTTATGCGCAAAAAGCAGATTCGCAGGGGAGGTGGAATTAGCGATGGAACTAAAATTATTCTATTGTTTTACCCAGGCAACTCGATTAAAGATCAGTCCTCCCTACATAAAGAACACTCCTCGCTATGTAAAGAACACTTGATGCCTTTCTGCTTTACATATTAAATCGTAAATCGCTCTTTGACATGTTTTAGTTTTGCATATTTTCAACATTACCTCTAGACCTTTGGTATAATAGTATAAAGCCATATCTTCCTCTATTCCACTAGGCTTCAGATTGACATCCTCAAGTTCGTTCTGCACTCCTCTATGGATAGTGTCGACCCCGTAGTGATGTAAAAGTTTAATAACTTTTAGCACTTGAAACCGCAGAGTTGGTTTTTCTTCGCCAAGAAGATCTTCATTTTCAATCAAGTCGAGCAGTTGATCAAACAATGTTGACAATTTTTTTGCTTCTTTATAATTGACCCGTACATCTTCAGGTTCTTGCCACGCTTCTGTTGATTCTGCAGTTTGTCTAAATTTGTTGATCAATTTAAGATCATCAAATTCTGCTGGTTTGAATGAAACTGTTGACTTTATACTATCTCGAACATGCTCAATATGATTTCCATGTTCGTTTGCTTGCTCCAATTCAGAATGCATATTGAGTCTTTTATCTTGAAAATGCTCGATTTCTTGCTGGTTTCCATCTTTATTTGTTTGCACCACTTTAGAGACCTTAGTTGATTTTTGAAATTCTTGAAAATACTCGATCCGGTGGAGATTTTTATCTTCATCTTTTTGCACCACTTCAGAGTGCTTGCTCGATCTTGGACAATTCAAAATATTATTTATCACTCGCTGATTTTCCGGTTCATTTTCCAGCCAAAATTCAGAATTTACAAAAAAGCTTGGACTGTCTCGACTATGATCCATCCCTTGATGATTTTCAACTTCACGTACTCGCAGCATTTCAGAGTGCTTACTAGATCTTAGACAATCTCGAATATGCTCGATACCTTGCTGTTTTACATGTTCATTCATTTGCACCACTTCGGAGTGCTTGCTAGAGATTAGACAGTATCGAATATGCTCAATCCCTTGCTGATATTCATCTTCATTTGCTTTCACCACCAGTTCAGAATGCAAAACGGATATTGGACTAGTTGGAAAATTCTCATTCCCCTGCAGATATTCTTCATTCTCTTGCACTACTTGAGAGTGCTTACTAGATCTTAGACATTCTCGAATATGATCGATACCTTGGTGATTTTCATCTTCATTTGTTTGCACCATATCAGAGTGCTTACTAGATATTAGAAAATATCGAATATGCTCGATCCCTTGTTGATTTTCATCTTCATTTTCTTGCATCACCTTAGAATGCTTAATAGATCTTGCAGAAGCCCGTATATGCTCGATCCCTTGTTGACTTTGACATTCATTTCCTTGCACAAAAAGCTTATTATGCCTCATTCTGGTTTGAATGTTCCAAGTCCCTAACTTATATTTATACCTTTCTAAGCGCTTCAATTGCTTTTCTAAGTAATTGAAACCTCTTTCTGGATATGTGTAATAATAGTTTCTAGACATATCACTTGGGGGACAATTCGATATAATCGAGAACAGTAGCTGAGACCATGCCTCGGTAGCAACTGCTCTACTAGTAGTACTGTCTGAAAACATTTTTCCCTTCCAAGATAACTTGTTGTCTGTTGCTGCAAACAAGATGTAGCATATGATATACTCCAACAAGAGTGATGTATGTGTATGGGTGTAACTAAACGTGCGCAAATGCAGGAGAAAGAAGAGAAAACTAGAAGGGGTATGATTTTTGCCGTGGTCAATTTTATGGCAACTTTGGTCCATTCTGTTCTGTTCATCTCAAAGTAGAATTTATATAGAACCAGTGAGTATTCAGTCTGACTTTGTCATCCTTATGTGGACTCTTCCAAGTGCAAATATTTTTCACTATACTAGTTTAAAAACCATTGACTTTACAATGGAGTTGTTTTAAGTCTCCAAGGTTTTTTTTTTCTTTCTTTTTAAAATTTTCTACTCCCTCCGTCTCTTAAAACTTTTCTTGTTTACTATTTCGGGACATTCAAAATACTTTTCTCCTTTCTATTTTAAGCCATATAAAACAATATTCAATACCCACTATTCCACCCACTACTTCTTAAAAACAATATTCAATATCCACTACTCAATCCACTACTCCATAAAAATAATATTTAATAACCACTACTTCACTCATTACTCTTTAAAAACAATATTCAATACCCACTACTCCACCCACTATTCTTTAAAAACTATATTCAATATCCACTACTCCACCCACTACTCTTTAAAAATAATATTCAATACCCACTACTCCTTAAAAACAATATTCAATACCCACTACTTCATTAAAAAACAATATTCATTACCCCACTGTCTTAAAACCCGTGTTTTTAGTCAAACGGGAAATGTTTAATGAGACGGAGGGAGTAGTTGCTTATAGCCTGTAGGTCATAGGCCATCCTACGCCAACTGATCCGCGTTTTTTTACCCCTATCAAGTTGGCTAGTCGAACTCTACTCCAGCCAGGCCTTTGAAAGTCAATGACTAAAAATCAAGCTTTGATTTGCCTTAACGAATTAGTAGCTTTTTTTTTAGTCTGAACTGAATTTGTGGAAATAATGTAGAGCAAATTACAAAATTGTGACTCAACTTAATCCAACTTTACATTTTCGTGGTCTGAGTTTGAAAGTTACAATATATATTGATCGGACATTTTTTTTACATTTCAAAAGGGTGATAAAAAAGAACCATTTTTTTGAGAAAAAATAATTCAAAAAAGTGTTCCATAGTCACGCTTTTGAAACGCAAAAACAATATATGGCCAATATATTGCAAATTTTAAATTCCGGCCATCAAAATGTAAATTTGGATAAAATTCAGCCATTACTTTACAATTTTCTCAATAATGTATTACTGATATGTTTTTAATCTCCGGATCTCTCATAATCATGGTTGCACGAGTGTCTACAAAGATGTAGAATGAACGATACAAAGCCAATTGTGGCTTCGTACTGCAAGAATATGTAAATTCAATAACCAGATTTGTGTATGTTTATGTTTGTGTGTGTATTAAGGTTAAGTTGAGCAGGGGAATGTGATATGTAAATGAAAAGCCAGTTACATTAGGTCTACCCAGAAGTTACATTATTAGAATACTTTATTCCTTAATTTATTAACAGGCACGAGCCATTGACCTTAGTCCTTATATAATAATCTTGAATTCATAAAGTAGTTTCATGTGAACTATTTTGAATATCTAGTTTTCTATTTCCAGTTGTAGATGGTTGATGTAATTATTTTATTAATTTTTTTAATCCCAGTTGGAGTTGATGTTCCTTTTTTGACTTTGTTATCTCTCCAGAACTGGTCTTAGTAAAAAAATTCCAGAGAGATGATGCATTTAGAAGATACAGATGCATCTTAGAAGATATTGAAGTACTGGTTTGTGGTTATAAATCCCACTTGTCAATTGTCATTTAAAAAAATACACATGTAGGAAATTCACTTATGTACAAATATTAACAAGCGAGGTTGCTCAGGTAATTAAATACAGTAATTGGCATGATTCATTTTCTTATCTGTTGTGTTTTCCTAATGCTGTCTGAAGTACACTCAGTAAGAAGTTAAATACCGTCTCTTGTACTGGTGATTGCATAGGAAGATGCACAAGTTTACACTCTTACGATAAGGATTTTTCCAGGCTTGTTTGCAAATTGCACGCTCCATGACCCATGTAGCCATGGAAAAGATCAAAGCTGGTTTAAATCTTAAGAAACATAATGGCAGTTGATAGGCTAGAAAATAACCCAGGCCCAATTAGGCCCAACCTCATGCTCAAAAATAATAAATAATCCAACTTATGAGAATGAGAGCAATCCCCGGCCAACGGACCCCGGGCCCGGAGCCCCGACCCCGGATTAATGGACCTCAGAGTGACGACACCTGGTATACGTGGCAGCCCAGCTCGGCCGATATCCCCACACGTGGCGCTGACCAGCATTAAAGTCCAAACGACAACATGTGTCAAATCATGTACTCAACAACACAGCCACACTCCAGTCAACGGTCCCCACAATTAAGGACACGTGTCCTACATCCCGGGAGTTCAGCATCTTGTCCCCCGGATCCGACGGCTGGGAGTAAAGGTAACAGACCCCTAAATCCTAACCCTAGGGCTATAAATACTCCTAGTAGGGCTGCACAAAGGTCCAAAATCGGATCGGACCGGACCGACCCGGACCGGACCGAAGACCGGATTTTATTGAATTCATGGACCGGGGACCGGACCGGTCATAACCGGTCTTTGGGACCGGACCGGACCGGAAAAACCCGGACCGGACCG
The DNA here is from genome assembly GCA_037693485.1 of Kitagawia praeruptora. Classification (NCBI taxonomy): domain Eukaryota; kingdom Viridiplantae; phylum Streptophyta; class Magnoliopsida; order Apiales; family Apiaceae; genus Kitagawia; species Kitagawia praeruptora. The sequence continues at coordinate 78,482,640 of CM075350.1, forward strand.
GAATCGGACCGGTTTGGACCGGTTAATTAATATTTTATAAAAAAATTTAATTTTTATAATTTAATTTTCATTCTTTGTTGATTTATAAATTACTTGGTAAGTTAATTTAAATTTAAAAATAACTAAATGTCATATTATTTGTAAAGTAACATTAATTTGTAAACGTAATTATAAATTATATATAGTATGCAATATGAAATTTAATCATTTATATTATAGTGTTTATATATACTATTTCATAAATTTATTATTTACCAATTTGGATCACTAAAATATGTTATGTGTGAATATTTAATCATTAAACTATATAATTTAAAAGACAAAATAGTGTAAAATTAACTATATACATAAAATTCGGTCCGGTCCGGACCGGGTGTTTTCAGGGTTTGGACTGGACCGGACCGAAGACCGGATTTTTTTGATTTTACGGACCGGGGATCGGACCGGTTATATTCGGTCCGGTCCGGTCCTTGGACCGGTAGACCCGATCCGGTCTAATTTACCGGTCCAGACCGGAAAGTTGTGCAGCCCTAACCCCTAGAATGTAGGGTTTAGGGGTTAGACATTATTACGCACCTACACACATTTATTACTATTGTGATACTCTACTTGATTATTATCTTCCAAAGCCAACTCTCATTCTCACGCCGGAGGCACCTCGGGGCCAAACCCCCCCTCCGGTGTTGTTTTGCAGACACCCCACTTCAGCTATACCACTTCCGAGGCAGGAGTTGGCGAGGAAGTACCCGATCAAGTTTCAGAGTTATCATTGGCGCTAGAAGGAGGGGCGGACCTCCGAACCCAAACCAAACAGCCGAACCCAGCTAATCTGAATCTACCAGCGACAATGCCTCGACCAAGCAAATCCACCACCCAACGCCAAGCCAACAGCGCCCCGAGGGAAGAGCCCCTGGTTCCGATCCCGGAGCAGATACCGCAAAACCAGGTCCCAGTCCAGGAGAGGCTCGGGATCGGTCCGAATGACGCCCGGGTCACGGTTGAAGTGAACCGGTACAAGTATACAAACCTACCCCTTGACTCCGCCCAAATGGAGAATTTAACCCCGGAGGAACTCGCTGAAGCAATCCGAGCTTACCGAAATCGCCCCCATCCGGAACCTGAACCCGACCAGGCGAAAAACTCCGAAGGATCAGCCAACTCCCACCACTCTCGAGCCTCGGTCTTCGATCGCCTCGGGGACCAGGGCAAAAGAAACAAAAGGGACAATCATGTCCAGAGTAAAGTCAGAGATGATGAGGCTGACGAGCTAAAATGGATGGAAAGACTTCGGGAAAGAATAAGGCAGGAAGAACAGGATAAGTTGGAACTTAGAGTCCAAAAGAGGCTCCAAGAGGAGGAAAGAATAAGAAAGTCTAAATCCAAAAGAACCCGGAGAGAATCAAGCCCGGTGATGGTCTCGGATGATGAAGAACATCCGAATAATCTGGTACAAATGATCCATGAGTTACAAAGAAAAGTCAATAATGATTCCGGATTCGAGATCCAAGACACACTCACCCCCTTCAGCCACTCTCTTGAAGTCATACCCCGGCAAAAGAACCTCAAACATTACAACTTCGACTCCTTTAATGGGTTAGAAGACCCAGAAGAACATCTCAACTACTTGGAGCAAATAGCCATGATATATTTCTACAACGACCTAACCAAGTGTAGGTTCTTCGCTTCCACGCTGAAGGGGGCAGCCCAGAGGTGGTTTAGCCGAATCCCCTCCCGGAGCATACACAGCTGGAAGGAGTTCAGGGAGGCCTTCCTTCGGAGGTTTCGAGCCAACAAAACCCCGGAGTATCACATGTGCCACCTTGAAACAATCAGGCAAGATGATAGTGAAACACTTTCAGCCTTTATGAAATGATTCCAAGAAGCCATAAACCAAGTCACGAACCTGGATGAAAGAGAAGCCTTAAGCATATTCCGGAAGAACCTAGACCCGGAGCGTAGCGAGCGCTACGTAATAGAATTGGTGAACAAAGAACCCCAAAGCCTGGCCGCGGCCTATTCCATGGCCGCCAAGTTCATCAAAGAAACTGACATCCTACATGCAATGAGGATGACCCGGAAAGGCACCTCCTCGGGGAAAAACAAAGATGATCGCTCCAGAAGCGACCACCAACCAGAAAAGAAATTTAAGCCCAACAAACAGTATAACTACATCCCAAGTCATCAACTGACAGTCCCGGACAAGGACCACCCCTCCAGGGCCAAATCCGAAGCCAGGCCCCCGAGACCAGGGAGAGCCGAACCAAGGCCTGAACCAGAATGGATACCTTTGAACCGGCCACGGGCCGATATACTAAAAGAGGTCCGGAACAAACCCTTCTTTTATCCTCCCAAGCCCTTGGTATCAGCCCCTGAGAATAGGCCCCGGGATAAACACTGCGACTATCACGCAACACACGGGCACGAGACAGAAAGTTGCGTCTCCCTTAAGTTCTTCATCGAGGACCAGGTCAAGAAAGGGAACATGGGCCAATACATAGCCCGGAAAACAGCAAAAAGAGGAAAAGGGCATGGAGCCCAAAAAACGAAGAACGTGGTACACGTAGTCTTGGGAGGCTCCACTTCCCCGCCAAGGAGTCAAGACTCCGGAGATGAGGTGATGATGATAGACTCGGCCCCGGAGCAAATCATATCATTTAGTAATGCTGACTTTGAAGGAGTAGATCCTAACCACAATGAGGCCCTAGTAGTGACCCTGGACATCGCCGAAAATGAGGTAAAGAGAATCCTTGTTGACAATGGCTCCTCCGCCAACATACTATTCAAGCATACCATGGACAGAATGCAACTCGAAAGCATCAGAATGAATGAGTGCCGGGAAGACCCACTGTACGGCTTCGGCCATAACTTGGTCCCCATACAAGGAACCCTTTACTTGCCTGTCCAATTTGGCACCACCCCGAAGCAGATAACCCACATGATCAAGTTCTATGTAATAAACAGCCCTTCTTCCTACAACGTGATCCTGGGGCGCCCAGCCCTGACCAAGCTCCGAGCCGTAACCTCGACACCACACCTTAAAGTCAAATTTCCCACACCCTCCGGGGTCGGAGAGGTAAGAGGTGATACGGAAACAGCTAGTCGATGCTACGGCCAAGCCCTGGTCATGGCTGAAACAGATCCAGAAAACAAGCGCAAAGCCTCTGCTTATCATAAGAACCAAAGCAGAAAGAAACACAGAAACTCAACTTATAATAACCCCGGGAAGGAGGTTCAAATTATCGAAAACCTCGAGATCCCTACACAAGAGGCAGAAACTTCCACAGCCCGGGGGTACCTGGCTTCAAACTCCCAGGCCCGGATCCAAAAATCATCCACGATGAAAAATCAAGCCAAGGTCGAGCCCGCAGTAGAAACTGAGACAGTTGAACTGATACCCGAAGACTCTGAAAGAAAAATCAAGATTGGGGCGGGGTTAGAGGTAGCCTTCAAAGAGGAATTAGTGTCTCTACTCCGGGAATATGCTGATGTATTCGCCTGGAGCCCGGCGGATATGCCCGGACTCCAGGAATCCTTGGCCATGCATAGCCTGGATGTTGACCCCAGGAGAAAACCGGTGAAACAAAAAAGAAGGAATGTTGCCCCGGAAAGACAAAGGGCCATAGACGAAGAGGTAGACAAACTCCTCAAGGCAGATATAATTTGTGAGATCAAATATCCGGAGTGGCTGGCCAATGTGGTTCTAGTCAAGAAACCTAGCGGAAAGTGGAGGATGTGTGTTGATTACACCGACCTCAATGATGCTTGTCCCAAGGATCCATACCCATTATCCAACATAGACCAGCTCATCGACGCCACTTCGGGACATGTAATGTTAAGCTTCATGGACGCCTTCTCCGGATATAACCAGATCAAGATGAACCCGGGAGATATAGCCAAAACAGCCTTCATCACCCATAGGGCGGTGTATGCCTTCAAATTCATGCCCTTCGGGTTCCGGAACGCCGGGGCTACATATCAAAGAGCCATGGTTGAGGTCTTCCAGGACCAAATAGGACGGAATTTGGAATCCTATGTTGACGACATCATCGCCAAATCCAAAACTGTTGAGGAACACGTCCCGGATCTACGGGAATGTTTTGAGAATCTAAGGAGGAATCAAATGAAAATAAACCCGGAGAAGTGCACCTTTGGAGTGGCAGCAGGGAAATTCTTAGGCTTCATGATCAGCCAAAGGGGAATTGAGGCCAACTGATAAGTGGATTTTATATCCACTTGGAGCATTCTAAATCGGCTTAAATTGATTGTCTTGGGCTCAAGTTTCTTGTAGTTTTGATGTGTTTTGTTTAGTTGTGCAGATTTACAAGGATGTTGATTATGGTGGATGTTTTTGTCGTTTTTGGAGATTTAATTTATTAAAATTCGGATTTATTGGGCTGCACGCGTGAGATTCACTGTTTGGGCCATATCTTGAGTTCTATAAGTCTGTTTTCAGCCCGTAAGCAGTCCACGCGAAGATAACGAGATTCTCTATCATTCTAAGGTGGTCCAGAAGCCCAATTACGTCTGGAACGGCTCTGGAAAACAGAAGAAAAGTCAGCTACGAATTTCCCTTAAAAAACAGAATCAGTTTAGGAAACGTATCTTGCAGAAATACTATTATAATTCTGTTTTGGTATTTTCTTGCTGGGCAAGATGTCTAGAGCCTATATAAACACATCCAACCCTTGTAAATTAGATAATTAAGATTATCATCATTAGGAGTAGAACTATTACATATCAATTACTTAGGTTTATTTGTATATTTTCATACTTTGTTTTTATCATGGTTTCATCAGATCCCATGATGACGAGAGGTTCGATTATGAACTAATCGTTGTCATGGGATTCTAACGAATTTATTTATGGAGCTTTAGTATCTTGATTGCTTTAAAGATCTGTGTGTGGTGTATATCTGATATCCTCGTATGGTTATGCTTAATTGATAGATGCGTCATGAACATCTAATTTGTTAATCTCTTGTGAAGTGAAAGTGGATCTTGAGATTTAGAACTTGCCATGCTAGCATAGGTTCATAATTGTTTATCAATATGATTCGTGGTATGAGATGAGAATACTTGTATTGCCCTATGTGATCATTATGGATAACTTGTTCTTCAACCGTTATGTTTTCAAATCTTATAGAGATATAGGGTCTAAGCATAATTGGTGTCTATTCATCTTCTATCTCTTTTGTGGATGTATGTTTAGTTTGGTATTCGTATACTGAGAAGTAGCGTATACTTGTTTCGTGTTATCCGATCAGATATCATAACCATTGCATATAGTGATTAAAGGCGTCAGATCTAAGCAAAGTATTTAATGAAGTTAGGATTCCATGATTTTTCTTGCAGACGTAATTAGATTTTAATTCTTGCTAGTTAGTTAATTTGTAGTTTTGTTAATTTGTTTTTTAGTTAATTTAGATAGTTAAAAACCATATTTGTTATTTGTCTTAGCAGTGCATAATAACCATACATTGTTGCATAGGTGCATCTACTGAATTAAAACCATAACCAGATCTCTGTGGGAACGAATTTGGACTTAACCTTATATATTACTTGTGACCACGTACGCTTGCGTGATTTAGTGCAAACACCAACCCAGAAAAAATCAAGGCAATCCTAGACATGCAGCCGCCCCGAACCTAGAAGGACATCCAAAAATTAGCCGGGTTATTGGCAGCCTTGCGAAGGTTTATCTCCAAACAGGCAGAAAAATGTTTGCCTTTCTTCAATTTGCTCAAGGGAGCAAGCAACAAAAAAGAAGTCGTGTGGGGTCCGGAGTGCCAGGCCTCCCTAGACACAATCAAGGAATACCTCTCATCACCACCTCTGTTAACAAAGCCCGAGCCTGGAGAACCTTTGCTTCTCTACCTCTCCGCCGGACCGTTAGCCGTAGCAGCTGCTTTGGTCCGGGAAGAAGGTGGGACTCAGAAATCGGTATATTATGTGAGCCAAGTACTAAAAGACGCGGAAACCAGATATCCCAATCTGGAGAAGTTTGCCTTTGCCTTAATCACAGCTTCAAGAAAACTCAGACACTACTTCCAGGGTAGAGAAATCAAGGTTATAACAGATCAGCCACTAAGACGAATAATCCACAGGCCGGACGCATCAGGAAGATTGATAAATTGGGCAATCGAGTTAAGCCAATTTCACTTAACCTTTATACCCCGGACAGCCATCAAAGCACAGGCCCTGGCCGACTTCATAGTAGAGTGCTCCTTCCCAGAACCACAACAACTTCCCATAGCAACTGAACTTGTGAAAACCCCGGACCAAAACTCAGAGTCATGGACACTTCACGTAGACGGATCCTCAACAGCAGAAAGGTCCGGGGCTGGTCTCATCATGAAAAGCCCGGAAGGCTTCCAGATCAGACAAGCAATCACCTTCAAATTTCAAGCAACAAACAATCAAGCTGAATATGAGGCTCTCCTTGCCGGGCTAAGGTTGGCACGAACTCTGAAAATCCACAGTCTGAGCATCCATAGTGATTCCCAGATCGTGGTACGGCAAACCAAGGGCGAATATGTGGCCAAAGACCCCAAACTAGCCCAATACCAAGCACTTGTCAAAAGCTACTTAGCCATCATTCCGGAGTACCAAATCAATAGAGAAGAAAACTCTGAAGCTGATGAGTTATCCAAGCTAGTTCAGAACTCAGCCGAGCTAGACAGTTCGGTCTACTTTGAAGAATTGGGAACCCCGGTAATCGATCAAGAAGAGGTAATGGAGATAGAGGATACCCTGAACTGGATGACCCCTTTCACCCTCTACTTAGAGAAGGGAGAGTTGCCCGAAGATAAGAACGAGGCCAGAAGATTGAAAAACAAGGCTTCGAAATACTTCATAGAAGGCAACCAACTCTATCGCCGAACTTTCTCATCTCCAACATTGAAGTGTGTAGGCCCGGGGGAAGCCAGTTACTGTTTACAAGAGATACACGAAGGGATTTGTGGGGACCATATGTCCGCAAAGGCACTTGCATACAAAATCATAAGGCAAGGTTACTACTGGCCAACAATCCACTCAGATGCAGTAGAATTTGTCAAGAAGTGTAGAAACTGTCAACTGTTCAGCAATGTACCAAGGCAAAGCCCGGTCCTGCCCTCTTCAGTCCTGTCACCTATCCCCTTTGCTGTATGGGGCATCGACATAGTAGGGCCCTTCCCCCGGGCTAAGGGCGATCTGAGATACCTCCTCGTAGCAATTGACTACATGACTAAGTGGGCCGAAGCAAAGGCAATGAGGACCATAAATCAACAAGATTGCATCAAGTTCATGGATAACATATTAATGCGGTTCGGCCTACCAAGGGTCCTGATCTCAGATAATGGCCCATAGTTCATCGGCTCAGACTTTGAAAATTACTTGAAGGAAAAGGGAATCAAACACAAGAAATCTTCAGTAGCCTATCCCCAGGGCAACGGGCAAGTGGAAGTAACAAACAGAATTCTGCTAAGGGGAATTGAGAAAAGGCTGAAGGAAAGCAAGAACAAGTGGCCCGAAGAACTACCACATGTGTTGTGGGCATATAGAACTAGTCCGAGGTCCGGAACAGGGGAAACCCCGTTCAAACTAGCATATGGAACTGAAGCAATGTTGCCAATTGAAGTGGGTTCTCCTTCCCACAGAGCAATCAACTTTGATGAAATTGAAAATGAAGAAGGGCTACGAGCTAATCTGGAACTAGTTGATGAGGTCCGGGACAAAGCAGTTCAAAGAATGGAGAAATACAAAGAAAAAACAAGAGAATACTTCGGAAAGAAATCAAGGGTCAAAAACTTCCAAATCGGGGACCTAGTGCTCCGGGACACCGAGGCATCAGACCCCACTAACACAGGAAAACTTATGCCTAAGTGGGAAGGTCCTTACAGAATCAAAGAGGTACTCCGTCCCGGAACCTATAAGCTCAGCCACATGGACAACACTGAGGTCCCCAACACCTGGCACGACCTCAGGCTAAGAAAGTACTACCAGTAAAGGAAGATAGCTCCAGCTCATACATAGGCATTTTTTTTGAATTGTAATTGAAAATCATGTAATCATTTTATTATCAATGAAAAAGAGCTCTATTCCTCACCTGGTATTTCAATCCTACAATTAGTACCAAAATTCCTACTTGGAAAAGCCCAAGCCCGGGACCTTAGCAATGCTTCGGCCCGGGAAGCCACAGGCATCCAAAATTCCTACTTGGAAAAGTTTTCATCCTTTCCAAGTAGGCCCAAGCCCTGGACCTTAGCAATGCTTCGGCTCGGGAAGCCACAGGCATCCAAAATTCCTACTTGGAAAAGTTTTCATCCTTTCCAAGTAGGCCCAAGCCCGGGACCTTAGCAATGCTTCGGCCCGGGAAGCCATAGGCATCCAAAATTCCTACTTGGAAAAGTTTTCATCCTTTCCAAGTAGGCCCAAGCCCGGGACCTTAGCAATGCTTCGGCCCGGGAAGCCATAGGCATCCAAATTCCTACTTGGAAAAGTTTCCATCCTTTCCAAGTAGGCCCAAGCCCGGGACCTTAGCAATGCTTCGGCCCGGGAAGCCATAGGCATCCAAATTCCTACTTGGAAAAGTTTCCATCCTTTCCAAGTAGGCCCAAGCCCGGGACCTTAGCAATGCTTTGGCCCGAGGACAAACCACTACTCCCCAATCCGGGATACCCGAATTAAAGAGTGGGGGGCAATACAAACAACAGCAAAGGAGCATGGCAAAACTTAAACTTGCGAATGAAAAACAAGGAAGATCCATAAACAAAGAAACGGGCCGGGCTGACCAACAGCCCGAAACACCCGATAGTTATAAAGTTACAGCAATACAACAGCAAAATTCAAAGTTATACAGCGAGTTTTTCAGAGGATTAAAAGATTACATGGGCATAGCCCAGACTCTGGACGCAGCCAGTCTGCAGAGGCACTCTTCTGGAAGAAGTCATTCTTTAGGAGGAGGGGAGGAGTTGGGAGCTTTGTAAGGAACAGGATCGCCTTCACCCCGGGCCAATGCATCCTCGGCAACAAGGTACTCAGTGATGAATTTCTCCCAGGTAGTAGTCTGGGGATCGGTCTTGATCATCTTTTCGGAGATCACCCAACAGCGGTGGATCTTTTTCGAAGCCACGAGTGCCAGATCATCATCATAGGCTTCCGACCCCCGAAACTCAGCAATTACCTGCTCCTCGGGCTTCTTGGCCTTCAGCTCATCCCGGAGCCTCTTCACCTCCGCCTTATAATCGGCCAGCTTAGCCTTGGCGCGTCCCTCTCGTCGACGGCTTGCTTGATTCCGCCCTTAAACTTCTCAATCCGGGCATCCGTCCGCTCCTTCAGCTCCTCAAGTTGCTGCTTCAGATCAGCAATTTCCTTTTCTTTCTCCGAGGCCGAGCTTAAAGCAACTTGGGCCTCCTTCACTTCCCTGCATGCTTTAGCAGCAGCTCCAGCAACCCGGACCCCAAGCTGCGAAGATAGGAACGCAAGTTAGAAAAATTCAGAATCAATAAGCAATGATAGAAAGAGCTCGGAGAAACGTATACCTGGCCGAAGACCCCCATCATCTCCTGGAGCAACTCGATAGATGTGGATTTGCTCATCTCTTCCCACTCCGACTTGATGGGAAGGTCGGCCAGATAGCCAATGAAATTCCTCTCCTCCGGAGACACAGGAGCTGGCTCATGAGGTCGAAAGTTCTCCCTCTTCGGGCCACCAGCAGCCGAACCCTCCTGCACAATCTCGCAATCGGATAGCATAGTCCCAAATAGCTCAGTCTGAGCCGAGGTCACCCTCGGCCTTTTCCTCGCTACCAGGCTAGAATCTTCAACCCCGGTCTCCGGGTCCGCAAGCTCGGGGCGCGCCGCCCTATTCTCAGAAGCCCCCTCTTGATTGGCTTGGGAGCCGCTAGTATCTCCGGGAGCCTTTGTATTGTCACGAACGTGACCAATACCCCGGAGAGCAGCACCAAGAGCTTTGCTTGCTTTGCTCATCTGCACAATCCTTTCAAACTCCGGGCTGTATCCGGGAAGGCCTGAAATCATGAAAGTAAAACATTAGTCCGGAGTAAAGGAAACATTAAGAGCAAAATTAAAAGCAAGATATAACCCGAACTTACATCCTATCCCAAAAAGATATTCATGACTCATAAGATCGTCCTGAGTCACTTGCCTCCCAAGACCTCGGCAGAAAGCGTGAACCCGGTCCATTATCGCATCCTGAAGATCGAACACCTCAAAGTTCATGGCAATAGGCTCCTCCTTAAAGGTGGGCATGAACCGGATGTCAACACCCCGGAGGAAGGCAAACTCCCCGTTCCAACCCTTTAAAGTGGGGAGCATAACAAGAGGCTTTGACGCCGAGGAGGGATACCCACAGGCTTTACCCCGGAACCTAAACTCGTACATGGGTACGTTGTTGGAGTGCACCAATTGAAAGACATGGTGAAAAAGTTTAAAAGTGGGCAGCACCCCAGCTTTCTCACAACAACCAAGAAAATAAGAAATCCACTTCACCGCGTTCGGGGTCAACTGGGTGATAGGAATCCCATACTCGAACAAGCATAAAGATTTAACAAATTGGTGACACCGAGGCCCGTACCCCGACCTCAGATGTTCCAACCACACTCCAACCCAACCGCCCTCCGGTCTGTGATAAATCTTTTCGCCGGGCTCCGGCCATCTCCAGTCTACATCATTATCCAAATGAAAGGTGGCCCGGAAAATGGGATCCCAATCAACCGGCTCCTTTACATACTTACTTCGAAACGGACCAACGTCCATCCCGGAACCTGGCTTATCCCCGAACTTAAAATCCAGGAAAGCTTTATTATACTCCGTCATCACCGCCACATCGGGATTTTGGGAAAATTCTACACTGAGATCCCTAAAGAAGTAGACTTGGGGAATCCCGGGGTCCTTCTTAACAAAATAATATTTACTATGACTCCAACGACCATCTGGCTCACTGAGGCTATACCCCGGGCCCATATCCTTGGTTGCGATGTTAGTGAGTACGGGCAGGCTACTTTTCTTCTTCCACATTATACACCACTCTACGTCTATCCAATCTATGCTACTATCTGAAGAGCTAACACTAGCAGAAGAAGTATTGGGCTCGGAAAAAGGGGTTAGCACTCGGTTAGCAGTAACACGTCACTTAACCATACAAGTACGCTACCCCGGGCTACCCAACAAAATAAGAAAATGATAATAAGGAGCTACAAAAGGGCGAACTACCTATAGGAGTACCAGAACCCCGGAAAAGAAAAATGGTAAAATTGACAAGAGTCCGGATAAAGAAGACTTACAAAGAGTAAAGAAGCCGGAACGGAGAAAGCAAGAAAAACTGAAGCGACGATAGCCCGGAGATCAAGTCCTCAGAGAAGCAGAATAACGGCAGCAAATCAGAAACTTGTAAAAGACAAAAGTGAGGAAGACGGCCACTATTTATAGGCAAACCCTGAACCTCAACCGCCAGAGACACGTGGCGGCCCAAAGTTTCGGCCCACTATCTCCAAAACCCGGAGATAGTGGATGACAGCTATTTTCCAAAAAAAAAAAAAAAAAATGAACGCACATATGCAGAATATTTACATATGCAATATATATATTTACGAATATATATATATATATATATGCTTACACACTCAGCCTCCAAACAGCCCTTAGCCCCGGGCATATGTACCTCAGTGCGCACCCCGGACCTGTGGGGCAATCAAAGCAAAATCTCTCAAGGCAACAAAGCTTCAAGTTACGATACCATCAGCCCCGGGGTGCGTAACCCAGCACACACCCCGGTCCTGGGGGGTAGCCAAAGCAAAAAATTCTTCAAACAGGCAACAAATCCTAAGCTACTCCCTCATCCGGAGAATTCGCATAAGGGAGTGGGGGGCAAATGATAGGCTAGAAAATAACCCAGGCCCAAAAATAACAAATAATCCAACTTATGAGAATGAGAGCAATCCAGCCCCGGCCAACGGACCCCGGGCCCGGAGCCCCGACCCCGGATTAATGGACCTCAGAGTGACGACACCTGGTACACGTGGCAGCCCAGCTCGGCCGATATCCCCACACGTGGCGCTGACCAGCATTAAAGTCCAAACGACAACATGTGCCAAATCATGTACTCAACAACACTGCCACACTCCAGTCAACGGTCCCCACAATTAAGGACACGTGTCCTACATCCCGGGAGTTCAGCATCTTGTCCCCCGGATCCGACGGCTGGTAGTAAAGGTAACAGACCCCTAAATCCTAACCCTAGGGCTATAAATACCCCTAGAATGTAGGGTTTAGGGGTTAGACATTATTACACACCTACACACATTTATTACTATTGTGATACTCTACTTGATTATTATCTTCCAAAGCCAACTCTCATTCTCACGCCGGAGGCACCTCGGGGCCAAACCCCCCCTCCGGTGTTGTTTTGCAAACACCCCACTTCAGCTATACCACTTCCGAGGCAGGAGTTGGCGAGGAAGTACCCGATCAACTTTCAGAGTTATCAGCAGTAATATATGATTTCAGTGTAAAGAATTCAGATCATTTATTCATTTACTTTAGCAGGGAAGATAGGGGAATGTACATAACAATCACAAAGTATCATCTACAACTACTGCTTTTTCTGCAATCATACATGATTTCAGTATAAACCAGCCATGTATCCAAGTTTAACGCACATACATTGGTAGCTAGCATGCAGGGACAATTGATAAGGATTAACATAATACGAAGAAAGATAACACTCTTTCAGTGAAAATTTGTAAGGATAACAATCTTGGCTCTCCTCGGGTTATATAATTTGCACAGCGTTCACACTTAATTCTTTATGATAATTGTAATCCCATCAATATTAGCTGAAACTTAATTAAGTTAAATCCGAAGAAAATTAAAATTAAAAAACTATATTTAGTGAAACATTAAAACTAATTAAGCTAATAAGTTGGAGATTATTAATCCCATGGAGCAAGTATAGCCTTGCCTTTATTTTTCTTGATATAAATTAGTTGGACTTCTTCCTCTCAATACAAATTTGGGAAGTGAAAGTCATGCTTTTGAACATCCCTATGTTGTTACAAACTAGGAAAAGCAAATAGAAGCTCCTCTAAAACAGCCACACCAGTTCAGCATTCATACTGCATGTCAAAAGCCTTCATAGGTCCTCTAATGGAGGTGGGAAGAAAAAATAAAGCATATGTGCTGTCATGTTTAATGTTTGATAATATAGAAACATTTCATTGTCCATGAACTCCAGAACTATATACTTGATGAGAAAAGTTTAGTTGCAAAAACATTCAGACAATAAAAAGCAACGTATATGATTCTCTGAATTATAATTTGAAAAAATAAACCTCAATCACATCCCCAACTAAACATCATTAAAAATATTCACTAACCTGACGTGCCTGCCCTCCGTGCATAGGATTGTCGGTTTACTTAGTGCAGCGTCTAGATCTTAAGCCAATCTTTACCGTTGGTCTCTTGCTCTTTCTGAATATCCCTTGCAGAATTTATTGCAGCATCACAACAACCACTTCACTCAATGCACTCAAGTGTGCATATATTACCAAAGACTTACCAAAATCTCGATTACATGTGAACATCGGTGCACCTTTAAGAGCTGAAGCACTGGAAAGTGATTACGAGAAGTTGTCCAAGTCCCGATATCCAATTCATCATGACTTAGAAATTTGAGACTAGGAAATGATTACAGGCTTCTTTCCCAGTCTTTGCCAATAAAGGCATTAAATTTCAATTTGAGAACTTCAACGTTAGGTAGCATTTCGAAGAACCAAGCTTCTTTTAAGTCCAAAAAAGTGTTTGACATAAAAAGACTTTTAAAACTTCCAGGAATATAACTGAATTCCTTAGGCTTCCGGCTTTGCTCAAAGGAAACATATTTAACGTCAGTGTTTTACGATGCATTAGAACTTTAGAAGGCCTAGATTAGGAAATTTGAACTGCCCACTCTTTGTTGTCAATTTTCCACAAAGACCTAACTTCTCCAAATAACAAGTTTTAGCCAAGATAACGTCAGTGTTTTGCGGTGCATTAGAACTTTAGAAGGCCTAGATCAGGAAATTTGAACTGCCCACTCTTTGTTGTCAATTTTCCACAAAGACCTAACTTCTCCAAATTACAAGTTTTAGCCAAGATACATTGACATGGCCTAGTAGAAAGCGACATGGTTTGCAAGTTTTCCAGTAAGCTAGGATCTTCTTCAATACTAAAGAAACTGACAGGATTCCCCTGATTTGATACAAAAATTCTTCTATCAAACTGCAGACATTAATGAGAATGTTTATTAAAACTTGTATAAATCTGGTGAAAAACTCTATTCTCAGCTTTTCTTAAGCACAAGTCACACACGAGGTCATGGATACGACATGTTTTGATGGCACCATTAGATCCTTTCTTGCCTACAACTAGAATTCTACTTATAACAAGATCCATCAAGTAATCCTCTGGAACATCATGTAAGCTCCTTTTTGTGCCATCTTGGTCAGCAATCCATAACCAAATTAACTTGTGCTCTGAGATGTCATGATCTTCCGAAAATGCTCCAAAAGTGAGGACACAAGATCTTAACTGTTGAGGAAGATGGTAATAACTCAATGCTAGTGTATCCATGTACTGATTTCATCCGTTATAATACATTAGTGACGAGCTTATTGGAACATACCATATCAAATTATCAATTAGAATAAGATTGTTTGGGCATTAATATAGACAACTCAATAACTAATGTATACCAAACAAGTGTAAAGCTCAACTCGAGGTCATTTACTTATATATCAAACAAATTTTTCATGTTCAAGCTCGAGTTCTACAAACTAAGCTGAGTAAACCTAAACGAGTGGAACTCGAGTTTTATTCACAAACGTTTCTTCGTTCACAACAATAATTGCACTAAAAATTTCTCCCTCCATTCCACTTCAAGTGGCTATTTGACTTCTCAATGGTCAAATTTTGTGAACTTTGACTAAAATTTAGATATATCATATAATTAAAAATAATTACAAAATATATATAATTGAAAAGTATATTTTGTTATAGCCAAAATTTGGTTCGGGTATTTTCAAGATGGATTCGGGTCAATAACGGGTTCAATTTGGGACTTTAGAGAACAAATTAGGGTTTTTAGGATGTTAGGGCGCGCCCTGAGGGTTTAGGGCGCGCCCTGAGGGTTTAGGCCGCGCCCTGGATGATATGTTGGAATTCTAGGATGGTAACAATGTCGGTTTTGTATTTTGATTATTGAAGAATTCCCTCATGTCGTATCTCAGGAGGGGGATGTCCATCGTAGAAGGCCTCTAGGGGTTTTCCTAGACTTAGGGATCTTTCTTATACACTGAGGGCATGTTCTCCTCGGTGCAAAGATAGGTCTCTCTTTGGTGTGTGCTTTGGAGCTCTGTTCCTGTATTCAATGGGCGCGCTCTCATTGGGGAACTTTGGAGTAATCTGCACTTTGCACCCAAAAGCTCTGGATCACCTGTCCTGCTATCTGGTGGGTGCTTCTCATTCGGGGGACAGGGATGCGTTCTTCACTTGGGGTAAATCATGGCTTTACCTGCATCCTTGAAATCAAGAAATAGCTTGTAGCGAGTAGGACTAGTCCTCGACGGGGGAAGTTTCCATATTCGTGAAGTCTTGAGATCTTGGAGGAGCCTTGGGCCTTTTGTGGTTAGGCCTCATAGTAGAACATTCCGGATGCTGGACCGATATCCAAGCCCATTTTGATTTTTTGTTCTCCAAGAACTACGTCTGGCTTGATCCACTATAAATACAGAGGTACGTAGGCAAATTGAGGGGTTGGAAGTCAAGAGCTCTGAAATAGCCGCCACTAACCCTATCAATCTCAGCCACCAATTACAAACAGCCACCATACGCCACCACTCTTTTCGGCAAAGAACCACCATTGTAGATCTTTTTTCCAGCGAAGTACCTCGAATTTTGTTGTTACCAAATTCCTCTGTCAACAAATTGGCGCTAGAAGGAGGGGAGCCAATCAAGATCTTCATCTTAGGAGGAAAAGATGTCTCACAATCAAGGCAGAGGTTCTCATGGAGAAGAGGATTACGATTCTGAAGATAGTATGGGGGGAAATCCAACCCACCACGAGGCTTATGTTCCGGAGGAAATCTCTGCTCCTCCGCACCATCGTGGAACTCCAGTCACCGCCGGCGGATAGCCGCCTGTTCTTATCAGTAACGCGGCGTTAATGGAACAGTTGTACCGTATGGGAGATACCCTAAATAATTTCAGAGCAAGATTGAATTCGGTGGAGGAAAATCAGGGATCAAGGAGAGAATCTCGGAGTATCCCACGAAATCATCGCCGGTTAGGGAAATCCCCTCAGATTGAGGAAGATTCCCGAAGGAGGGAGGAAAATCAGGAAAGGATATTTCAGCTGGTTACTCCTCGAAGGTTAGATTATTCTGACCCTATTGTTGAACATCCTAGTGAAGATAATTCTGAGCGCAGGTTGTTGAATCCTCAAGAGAGGGCGCGCCCTCATCCTCACCGTTCAGGGCGCACTCCTGGTGAGATTCAAAGGGATGAAGAACAGATGGCTAGAGAAAGGAGAGATTATGCCAGCTTGAAGGAACGCCTTGGAATAAGGCTTAGTGATGATGATTTGAGGATGGTACTCCTTGAGCAACAGAAGAAAAACAAGTATTTGGAATCGCGACCCCATGATTCACAGCGCGCGACCCCTGATAACAGGTCGAGGCCCCTTGGACATGAGCGAGCCCTTCCACAGAGCCACGATCCACAGCGTGCGCCCCCTGACCACAGGTCGAGGCCCCTTGGACATGAACGATCTCTTGCCCGCAATGACAATCCACAGCGCGCGCCCCCTGTTCATGACAGGTCGCGGCCCCTTGGATCAAAACAAGCTTTTCATCATGACACCCTTGGAAGAAGAGGAAACCGTGATAACGGTGATAGAAGAATGGATTTGCATCAAGGAAATAGGCGACCCCGTAATCAGGGCACGCCCTTAGGGGGAAGATCCCCACGTATCCACCAAATTCCCTCGAGCATTTCAGGAGAGTCTAGATCGAGGACGCGCCCCCACTCAGGAGAACAACATCAGAGAAGTCCTCAAGGGAATCCACAACTTCATGGAAACCCTAAGGGACAGCAAACTCAAACCCAAGAGGATGTTGTGATTCCACCACAAGCAGGAACTCAAGGAGGTGTTCCGACAGCGGCTCCACCTCCACCTCCACCCCCGGGGGGTACTCAGACTGTGGCGCAACCGAATATTCAGAATATTCCCGGAGTGGGAACATTCAATGTGGATGATTTGAAAAGACTTCTTACTCACCTGGATGGAGGAAGAATATCTGCTACGACACCAACATCTTCACCATTCTCGGTTGAAGTAAGAGAAGCACAACTCCCTACAGGGTACCGGTCTATGACTAATGATTTACGCTTTCACGGAAATGCTGACCCAGTAGAATTCCTGGGTCGGTTTGATATCGAAATGGATGTCTATCAGGTGACCGATTTAGCTAGATGCCGGTTGTTAGCAGCAACATTTAGAGAGAGTGCGCAACAGTGGCTTCAGAAGCTTGGACCAGGAGTAATTACATCTTGGCAGGTGATGAGGAATCTGTTTCTAACCAAGTTCCAGGCAGCCGTGAAGTATACTCCTCTTGTCACTACTTTGGCTAACATTAAGCAAAGGGAAGGAGAAAGTCTACAATCTTACTTCAAGAAATTTAACTCGGAATCTACTTTGGTGAGAGGAGCAACCGATGAAACACTCAAAAGCTTCTTAATTGCTGGATTGTCAATAAGAACTGATTTCTGGAAACATCTTCAAGGACGTGATCCACCTACTTTGGCTGATGTATTTGCACAACCTGAGTCTTTCAAGATTGTGGAACAATCCTTGGTAGATAATCGGAAAACAGACGGTCAGGGGAATTCTAAAGGAAGAATTAGCAAAAGGAAAGATCGGTCCTTGAGTCCGACACTCCGTACTGGGATTTGTGCTAATCGTGTGAATTCCACTGAAGTTGGACGGAATTGGGGACCTCCAGATACCTATACTTATGATAGAAGGGAAAGTAGCTATACTCCTTTGACTGCCTCTATTGAGCATATCTTTGAGATAAATAAAGATAAGGGATTCTTTAGGAAGCCGGAACCATTAACTTCTTGGCAGAGTGGAGATAAGAAGAAGTATTGTGAGTTTCATGAGTCCTCAGGGCACAACACCTACGAGTGTCGGCAATTGAAGGATGAAATTGAGGACCTGATCAAAGAAGGATTCTTGACGGAATGGATTGTCAGAGAAGTAAAGAAGCACAAGGAGAATCCGGATAGGAAGGATGGAGGGCGCGCCCCCCGGAATAATGATAAGCCTGAGGAGAAGAAATTTGTCAGGGAAGGTAGTATTCATACAATATTTGGAGGACGGCACTTGGGGGGAGATAGCAATCATGCTTTGGAGAGATATGCAAGGGAGGCAAAATATCGCCCCCTCACTAATATGAACAGCTTGGAGTCTAGGCCGCCCAAATTATTTAAGGAGGAATGTGTGGATATCACTTTCACTGAGGAAGAGGCTAGATGGGTGCACCATCCTCATAATGATGCTTTGGTGGTAGCAATCCAGATTGGTTCCAAGAACGTACATCGGGTTCTTGTAGACAACGGAAGTTCCGTGAACATCCTCTACTACAGTACTTATAAGAAGTTGGGACTTCCTGATAAGGATATGACTCCAGACAGTGGTTGGATATACGGTTTTTCGGGCGAATCTGTGAAAGTCATGGGAGCTATCAAATTACCAGTAACCCTCGGTGAAGGGGTTCTTTCTGTGACCCAAATGATGGACTTTATGATTTTGAATGTGGAATCATCTCACAACGCTTTAATTGGGCGCCCTCTATTAAAAGAAATGAAGGTTGTAACCTCTATCTACCATCTTGACATGAAATTTCCTACACCCAATGGTGTAGGAACTATACGAGGATCTCAACATGATTCGAGGGATTGCTATCACAAGGCAATCAAGGGGTTTAGAAAGCAGCAAGGTGGAGGGCGCGCCCTGAGAGAAGGAAGTTCAGAAAGAGAGATGAATCTTACTCCAGGAGAGGTTAGAGTTCATTATCTTGTCCAAGAACCTGAAGAGGTAGTGAGGGAGAGCATTCCGATACTTGATAATTTACAAGAAGGAATTCTAGAAGAAATCGAGGAAGACTCGGAGGAGGTTATCTCTGTTAACCTTAGAGGGGAGCAGGTTGAAGGAAGACGGATGTTGCTTGAAGGTCTAGTACATACCCTTGTTGAGGAAGACTTCCCTCTTGAAGAGGATGTGCCTTCCAAGGATGACATGCTAGTGGAAGACCCATGAATTTTTGATTCTGATCTGGATCCTAGAATTCCATAGTTGGTTGAAAAGACTGGCCCTGCGGAGGATACACTCTCAATATTGGTAGATGAGAAGGATCCGAGTAAGGTTTTGAAAATTGGGTCCCAGTTGAATTCCGAGATGAGAGGGATGCTCACTAATTTTCTCCTGAATAATCTGGATGTTTTTGCTTGGAGTCATGCTGATATGGTGGGGATTGAACCGGAAGTCATGTGTCATCATCTGAATATAGATCCTACCAAGAAAGGAATCTGCCAGAAACGTCGACCGGTAAGTGGAGAGAGGGCAATAGCATTGAAGAAGGAGGTTGATCGACTTCTAGAGGTTGGATTGATTAAAGAGTCATATTATCCGGATTGGTTGGCTAATCCAGTCCTAGTAAAGAAGCCAAATGGAAAATGGAGGATTTGTGTGGATTTTACAGATTTGAACAAGGCTTGTCCTAAAGACAGATTTCCTCTTCCTCGGATTGATCAGTTGGTGGATGCTACGGCCGGTCATGCTCTTTTGAGTTTCATGGATGCTTACTCAGGTTATAATCAAATTCCGATGTATGAACCCGATCAAGAACACACCTCTTTCATCACAGATAGAGGGTTATATTGCTATATTGGAATGCTGTTTGGTTTGATTAATGCTGGAGCAACCTATCAGAGATTGGTGAATATGATGTTCAAAGGTTTAATTGGGAAAACCATGGAGGTGTATGTTGATGATATGCTAGTTAAATCCTTGAAGGCAGAAAATCATGTAAAGCACTTGGGGCAGATGTTCGAAATATTAAGGAAATTCAGGATGAAGTTAAATCCTCAGAAATGTGTGTTTGGAGTGGAATCCGGAAAGTTTTTGGGTTTCATGGTAAATCATAGAGGAATTGAGGCGAATCCAGCAAAGATTAAGGCTTTGCTTGATATGAAATCCCCGTCTAGTGTGAAGCAGGTGCAGAGTTTGGCCGGAAGAATAGCGGCATTGAATCGCTTTGTGTCAAAGTCTTCGGATAAATGTAGAGAGTTCTTTAAAGCGATCAAAGGAGCATCTAAGGATTTCGTATGGACTCCCGAGTGCGAAGAAGCTTTTAAGAGAATCAAGGAGCAATTGGGGAATCCACCACTTTTGGCAAAACCAGTGGAAGGAGAAACTTTAATTCTTTACTTGGCAGTGTCAGAATATTCCATCAGTGCGGTGTTGGTAAGGGAAGAAATTGATCATCAGTCTCCAATGTACTATGTGAGTAAGCGTTTGCTTGATGCAGAAACCTGATACACAAGTATGGAGAAGTTAGTTTTCACTTTAATCCTAGCTTCGAGGAAACTTCACCCTTATTTTCAAGCTCATAAGATCGAGGTTCGTACAGCATATCCAATGAGAGGGATTCTTCATAAGCCGGAAGTTTCTGGAAGGATGCTAAAATGGGCGATTGAACTGGGGTAGTTTGATTTAGAATATATCCCAAGGACGGCAATTAAGGGTCAGGCTTTAGCGGATTTCATCCTTGAATTCGAGTCAGAGAATGAAGAGAAGTCACTTGTATTGGTAGAGTCTGGAATTACGACTCAGAAGGAGCGCCCTCTTGAGGAAATTCCTCAGCCATGGTGGAAGTTGCATGTAGATGGATCAGTGAATAGTGGAGGAGCTGGGGCAGGTATAATCTTGGTTACTCCTGAAGGGAATCAGCTTATGAGCGCTATTCATTTCAAATTTCAAGCAACTAATAATGACGCGGAGTATGAAGCTTTGATTAATGGTTTGAAGGTAGATGTGGAGATGAAGGTAGTGAATCTGATTATATTGAGTGATTCGGAATTAGTGGTTGGACAAGTTAAAGGTGGATTTCAGTGTAGGGGCCCAAGAACGGAGCTTTATATGAAGTATGCTCAGCGGCTTATCCAGAAGTTTTGGGAGGTCAGATTAGAGTGTATTCCACGAGATGAGAATTGTAATGCTGATGTTCTGGCTAAGTTGGGATCCCAGAAAGACGCGATGCTGTTGGGAACAGTTCCACTGCAAATTCAAGAAGTACCAAGTATCCCGGAAGTAGAAGTTATGGAGGTGGAAGCTATCCCGCATATTACTTGGATGACTCCAATTCAAGGATATATTCGTGGAGGGATTCTTCTAGAAGGCAAGGTTGAGGCAAGAAGAATTCGGTATCAAGCAGCAAGATTTGTAGAATACGATGGAATTCTATATAAGAGGGGTTTCAATCAACCACTCCTGAAGTGCATAGATGGAGATGAATGCAATTACGTCCTTCGGGAAATTCATGAAGGAATTTGTGGCAATCACTCGGGGGCTGGTTCGTTGGCAATGAAGGTATTAAGGCAGGGTTATTATTGGCCTACTTTGAAGAAGGATGCTTATGATTTTGTGAAGGCATGTGATAAGTGTCAGCGGTTTGCCAACTATACTACGAGTCCTGCTACTACTCTGACTTTCATGATGAGTCCGTGGCCTTTTGCTATGTGGGGAATAGATCTCATTGGAGAACTCCCTAAAGCTAAGGGAAGTGTAAAATATGTTGTGGTGGCAGTTGATTACTTCACTAAATGGGCGGAGGCAATGCCCTTGGCCACAATCACTGCAAAGAAAATTCGAGATTTTGTCTTTAATTCGATTGTGTGCAGATTTGGGATTCCGTATAAGCTTGTATCAGATAATGGAAAGCAGTTCGACAGCAAAGAGTTGCGAAAGTTGTGTGATGATTTGGGAATCAAGAAAGAGTTTACAGCTGTGTATCATCCTCAAAGTAATGGACAGATGGAGGCAATCAACAAGATTATCAAGCATACTTTGAAGACAAAGTTAGAGGAAAGCAAGGGGAATTGGCCTGAGGAGTTACCGATGGTTTTGTGGTCATATAATACAACCCCAAGAACTACAACTAGGGAATCTCCCTTTGTGTTATCTTATGGGTGTGAAGCAATGATTCCTGTGGAGACTGGAGCAGGTTCTTTCAGGAGAGATTTTTATGATGAAGAGGCTAATATGGTAAATCAAAGGTTGAATCTGGATTTTCTGGAAGAAACAAGGACTAACTCACAATTGAGGTTGGCAACTTATCAACAAAGGATTGCGAGGTATTACAACAGGAAAGTGAAGACTCATCCTTTTGATGTGGGTGATTTGGTTCTTCGGAAGGTTATGCCAAATACAAGAGTTGCAGCTCATGGGGTTTTTGGTCCAAACTGGGAAGGACCTTACAAGATCAAGTCTATCATTTGGGAAGGAACTTATCATCTGGAAGACTTGGATGGCAACACAATCCCGAGAGCATGGAATGCGGAGCATTTGAAGAAATATTATCAGTAGGGTGCGGCTTTGGCCCCCTATTTTATGAAGGCTTATATTCAAGTTGTAGACTAGCATAAATAACTGTTCTCCTAGTCTAGGGGGTAGTGCATATACGCCTTCCTTAGATTTAGTTGAGATGTGCTTGTTTTTTCTTTTTCAATAATTTTTCTCCTTAGCCAGGGGGTAGTGTGTATACCTTCCCTTGTTCTGAAGAGATTCCAGTCTTGTTAAAGATTAGAAGTTTTCAAGAAAATTGAAGATTTGTTCGTATTGAAGTTTATTGTTGTAAAGGCCGTGCCCTGGCATAATCAGGCGCACCTTACTTTGCATTAAGGAATCATGTGAAGACTTATTTTATCACAAGTATAACGACATTTTCTAGAAATTCATAAACCAGATAAAGGCAAATCTGTGAAAAAGAATTTAAAGACGTTTAAGGAGACGCGCCCTAACGAAGCAAGGCCACGCCCTCGGATTATAAAGGATAATTTACAGTTAAAATTTTGTGTATGTTTTTTGGTAAAAGGGAAAATCTTAAGTTGATAATTGAAGGAATTCCAAGGCCGCCCTTATATGTCAGGGCGCGCCCGGAAGAAAATTGAAGATTGATTGTGTGTAGAATTTATCAAGGCAAAAGTGGTTCGGCAATGAATATATAGTTCAGCAAAAGCATAGTACCTAGACATTTATCAAAAGGAAATTCAAGGTTACAACTTGCAGGGTTTTACAAAGGACCCGCACCTTAAAAATTTAAAAGTTAGAAAACAGATATTCTAGGGCGTGTCCTGATTATCTTCTGGAGTTGAAGTCCTAGCTTGATTTGCTGATGGAGGAGATTTCTGATATGGAGATTTCTGAGCATCTTAATTTTGGGAGGGAATGTTTTCAATTGAAGGCGCGCCATCAGGGTCTTCAGGATTTTCCAATCCGAGCTCAATCCTTTTTGCTTTTAGCTCTTCGACATTCTTGGCTTTAAAGGAAATAATGTCTTCCATGTATTCGGGGCCAAAATGTGTCTAGTCATAATCAGGATCGCGAGCAATGAAGCCAAGCAAAAAATAGTTAAATCCGTTTAGAAAGTTTTTATCTTCCATGGCTTGCTTTTCATCCTTCCAACAAGTAGCTTTCTCCTTTTCTAGAGCATCTCGCTGAGCTTTTAACTCTAGGTTCTCTTTTTCCAGTTGATCATTTTTGTCGTTGAGAAGTTGGCGGTGATCAACTGATTCCTTTAGTTGATCTCTAACCTCGTCCAAGTCAGCTTCCTTTGCGATAAGATCTTTCTTCCATTTGTTATCATTCTCAACGACCATTTCTGCGAGTCTTTTAGCATCGGCCTTGAGTTTATTCACTTGAAGCTGTTCCTTGTGTACCCTCTGGGCGCGCCCTAGAGATTGAACCAAGAGTTGAGCTGAAGCTTTGATCATTGAGTTTGTCTCCTCGTCAGCATTCATGTTTTGCCAAAGGTCGATTTCTTTCTCAGTAACGAGTGAAGCAGCAGCTGGTCCAATAAGAGTTTCAACATATGAGGGCGCGCTCTCGGTTCTTTGTCTTTTGCCTTTATTCACAGGAGGTTTTTGGATTTCAGCATTTCTTTTTGAGGATCCAGAGGGGGGAGTTACTTGGCTGAGTTCTTGTTGCGGAATAGGCCGCGCCTTGGAATCCGATGTTTCAGTTTTGTTCTCGTGCTTTTCTTTGTCATTTTTCTTGGGGACTCTAAAGCCGCGGGGAATTCTAGAAGCCATATATGTGCAAAGAAAGAATGTTACATTCCTGTTAGTAGTGAGTTCATAAATAATTACAAGGGTGAAGATGCAATGTTAAACATATAAACAACTAGGGCGCGCCCTAATGATGAAAGTTGTATACCATTAGTTTGTTTAGAATCTTCATTTTCACTTTCACTAGATGAAAATAGAGGAACGGCGATACCATTCCTAATTTTTTTAAATTTACAGATTGATCCAACTCTATCAGAAAGGATTCCAACCCTTTTTAGGTTTTCCTCAGTGATTAGAGTTTGGAGGTTGAATTTCTCTGCTGCAACTCTGAGGACGGCTTTGGCCCGAGATAGGGCTGCGCCCTGAAGTTCTTTTTGAATTCTTCTATCTGTTTTAGTTTAAAGGAATTAATAAAAGTTAAAATTGAAATGAAAGATGAGAGGAGTGTAAGGCGCGCCCTCACTTACAAGGATCAGTATTGAATTGAAGACGAACTCGAGGAACGTCCTATACAAAGAAGTAAGGTTCCTTCCATTGTTTAATGTGGCTAATTCTCCCTTCAGAAAAGCCCTTGTTGTTGTGAGGTTTGTTGATTACCAAATAATAATAACCAATGTTTGATTGACGGATGCTAAAGAAGTAGCTGATTTCTTGCATAGAGGGAGCATCGAAACCCAAGTCATGGTAGAGGATGGGTAAGCCTAACACAAGTTTATAGCTGTTAGGAGAAAGTTGGATTGGGGCTAGATCATACCATTCAAGGATTTCTCTTAGGTATGGGTGTAAGGGCGCACCCACACCTAGAGCGATAAGTCTCGGGGTTAGAACCATCCTTGGAATTCTGAAATCTCCACCATAGTTGAAAATATGGGGTTGATGGTGGGAGTGAGGAATGACCTAGAGTCCTTCTTGACCGTAGTATTTCATTGCCCATTCCACTTCATCATTTGTGGCAGTAGAAGACATGCTAACACAGGCTAGTTTGCCTTGTTTCTTTCTAAGTTGGTTCTTTTCCTTTTCAGAAATTTCATTATATCTACCCCAATCAATGTCAATCTCTTGGTCAAGAACCTCCCAATGTTCAAATGGGGTAGGTGATGGAGGTGGGGATGTTGGTTCGGAATTGATTAATGGTGAAATGGATAACGCAGAAGGCGCGCCCTCTGTAGAGTAGGTATCTGAAGAGTGCGTGTCATTGGGAGAATTGGAGTCTGGAGTATAATCATTATCAGAAGGATCTGTATATAAGGGATTTGGAGTTTTTTCAGATATTGGTGTTGGAGTTTTTGTTTTATTCTTTAAACGAGTGCTAAGGGGGATGTTGTCAAGGGAATCCTCACTGGAAAAACTCAATTTATCTTCGTTGAAATCTTCGATAAGACGCGCCTTGTCTTCTGAAGAAATAAATGAGAAAAGAGGCCTCGGATAATTTGGAGGAAGAAAGGTATTTGGAGGAGAATATGTCCCAAGGCACCTGTTAAGTACCTTAAAGGGATGGAATGGAGATGGCGCGCCCTCCAGTTGCAAAGAATTAAAAATAAAAGCACTAAGGGCGCGCCCAAGGAAGAAAGAATAAAGGAAAGTTTTTACAAGTTGAGATAAAAGATGGATTGTGGAAAAAATTTATGCTAAGTGTACGACTTAAAATTATTAACTAAACGTTGAGACCTTAAGGGCGCGCCCTGTATCAAAGGCGCGCCCAGAGAATTGATTAACCGTTTTATCAAAAACAATGTGTGGAAGAAAAATTGTAATCAAATGAGATCAAACAGCAATACATACATATATACACACAGAAGAAAAATGAAGAACATGGAAGACAACCAACAGTCAAATTACAATATCTCGCAAAATACATGGTTAAAATCGAAGATACAGGTATAAGAATGTACCTTGAGAGTTCTTGAACGAAATATGTGGAAGAAGAACACCGGAATCGCTCGACTTTGCCGACTTTTTGCTCGGAAACTGGAAATCGCTGGGGTGGAGGTTTTTCGGGGAGAGAGAAAAGTAAAAAGGGTAAAGTAAGAGAGAGGGAATTATTTATAGGTGAAATAGAGAGTAGTGGATGACAGTTGGGAAAATTGAAGTCGATCGAAAATTCTGAGGTCGCGCCCTCTTCTAAGGCGCGCCCTGTGAAGAATATCATAAGAATTTTGGATTTTTTTAGAAGAATTCCATATTTTATTTCCAATTTCATATGGAATTGGGGGGTAGTTGTTATAGTCAAAATTCGGTTCGGGTATTTTCAAGATGGATTCGGGTCAATAACGGGTTCAATTTGGGACTTTAGAGAACAAATTATGGTTTTTAGGATGTTAGAGCGCGCCCTGAGGGTTTAGGCCGCGCCCTGGATGATATGTTGGAATTCTAGGATGGTAACAATGTCGGTTTTGTATTTTGATTATTGAAGAATTCCCTCCTGTCGTATCTCAGGAGGGGGATGTCCGTCGTAGAAGGCCTCTAGGGGTTTTCCTAGACTTAGGGATCTTTCTTATACACTGAGGGCATGTTCTCCTCGGTGCAAAGATATGTCTCTCTTTGGTGTGTGCTTTGGAGCTCTGTTCCTGTATTCAATGGGCGCGCTCTCATTGGGGAACTTTGGAGTAATCTGCACTTTGCACCCAAAAGCTCTGGATCACCTGTCCTGCTATCTGGTGGGTGCTTCTCATTCGGGGGACAGGGATGCGTTCTGCACTTGGGGTAAACCATGGCTTTACCTGCATCCTTGAAATCAAAAAATAGCTTGTAGCGAGTAGGACTAGTCCTCGACGGGGGAAGTTTCCATATTCGTGAAGTCTTGAGATCTTGGATGAGCCTTGGGCCTTGTGTGGTTAGGCCTCATAGTAGAACATTCCGGATGCTGGACCGATATCCAAGCCCATTTGGGTTTCTTGTTCTCCAAGAACTACGTCTGGCTTGATCCTCTATAAATACAGAGGTACGTAGGCAAATTGAGGGGTTGGAAGTCAAGAGCTCTGAAATAGCCGCCACTAACCCTATCAATCTCAGCCACCAATTACAAACAGCCACCATACGCCACCACTCTTTTCGGCAAAGAACCACCACTGTAGATCTTGTTTCCGGCGAAGTACCTCGAATTTTGTTGTTACCAAATTCATCCGTCAACATATTTAATTTACTTTAAAATGTTTTTTTTGGATTTTCAAAATTATAAATATATAAATTTTAATTTTTCGTCAAAGTTGAATAAGTTTGATCGTTGAAAAAATGAGAGAGAATGGAGATTATCAGAAAAAATGCTAAAAATAACAGTTTTTTTGAAAAAAAAACGAAAATACCCATCGGACACAGAGGGTGTTAAAAATACCGGTTTGATGACCCAAACAGCACTTGCGTACTCATGATACGCATGTTCGTAATGCGTGTCCCATGTAACGCATGTCCAGAATGCGTAATGACGTCATATGACGTCATTCTCACATAACAGCGCCGGTCGTCTCTCCCGGTGAGAAATCGCCGCCATGATCGCAAGCTCTCGATCTCAGTCATTTCTCAACCATATTTTTAGCTGAGCACATGAAAAGCATTGCCAAAGATCACTCTACCTTTCTCACAGATTTGTTTTAGCGATGTTTGGCCCCGCAGGGGCGTGTGAAGCTCACTGGAATTTCAATCGGTAAATTTGGATCGATTTTGGGCGTTTACAATCGTGCATAAGAAATGAAAAATATTAGTATAAACGTGTAGAGCTTCGAAGGCCGATTGTAATGATATGTCGTTTGTGTTGGGAACGTTCGAGATTGGGACGAACGAAGGATTCGAAAAAACAAGCCGGAATCGCCATTTTTCCGCCGGCTGGGAGCTCCGTTTGTGCAAAGATGACAATGACGTCATATGACGTCATTGCGCATTCTACAAATGCGTGACACGGAATACGCAACACTGAAATGCATATCCCAGCATTACCCAGCTGCCATTTGCGTAACCAAGCTTTTCCAATACATGTATTACCCCATTTAAAATTGCGTAACTCATATTACCCCATTTACAAATGCGTAACAACCTTTACCCCAACTGGAAATGCGTAATCAAATCGTTATTTTTAACACCCCTCTCGAGAATTGGTATTTTTACTTTTATGAACCAAAAAATGGGTATTTTTAGATTTAACCCAGATTATCAGAATTGGTCATGTCAGGATTAGGCGACATGGTTCCAGGTTACAGCACACCTACTCAGAAATTGTACATAAAAATCAGTACATCCCTCCTCCGTGAGAGATCTACTGAATATATCTATTCAGACAACACATAGTACAATGAAGAACAACTTCCAAGTTTTGTCAAAAAAAAAAGAACAACTTCCAAGTCATGACCTCGTTTCTTTCTTCTTACCATAAAAATACAAACTCCCTTGATTTGTACTCTATTTTATTACTACATTCTTACAAGATGATAATATTAAGAAATAATACTCCAAAACAAAACAAATTAATCTACTACTATAATCCTCTCCCTCGGATTCACTTTCTTCTTTCTTTCCGTCCTTCATATGGATGGTAACGAGTAGATTTCCCCATTTACCCACCTTTTATTACCTCAATCTTTTTCACCTAAACCACTACTTTTGAAACCCATCATTTTTTTCTTGTTTTCTCATCTGCCTTTGTTTTCTTTTTCACTCATCTGTAACTTTTGATAGATACACATTTGTGTGTGTATTCACAATGCTTGATCTGGGTTGTGGGCTACTGTTATCAACTTATGATTTCTTTGTTTCTGTTGTTTTGGTTTGATAATATAGGGGTTTAGGGTTTGATATGGGTTGTGGACACTCTAAAGTTGATGATTTGCCATTGGTGATAAGGTGTAAGCAGAGAAAAGAGCTAATAAAAGCTGCAGCTGATTACAGGTATTCTCTTTCTGCTGCTCATATTTTGTATTTTAGTTCTTTGAATGATGTGGGTGAGGCTCTTCGTCGATTTGTTGATGAGGAGTTTGTAGTTGCCGGGTCGCCTTTGGATTCGCCTGTGCTTACATTGCCTTCTGATGAAGGAAAGAAGGGGAAAGATAACAACTTTAGTGGTACTAGTAGGAATGTTGCTGGTTACAAGGGTTGGTCGAATTGGACTTTGGGGGGTTCTATTTCTCATGGTCATTCAGTAGATGATGAGGGTGGTGATTTACATGATTCACATTTGCATTTATCTTCAGATTCTGAATTGAGTTCGTCTTCTGGTCATATTCATGTAGATGATGGTAGTCCGGATATTAGGGCTAGAGAGGTTATCCCACCTCGTCAAAGTGCTCAGAATCTGAATGGTTATGGAGTCGATAGATATCCTTCTTGGGAGCCGAATGGTTATGCAGTAAATATGAATACACCCCCCCAGTCAGCTTGGCAGCCATACGGTTATGGAATGAATGTAGTCGATCAGCCTTATGGAATGAATGTAGTCGAACAGCCTTATGGAATGAATGTAGTCGATCGGCCTTATGGAATGAATGTAGTAGATCGGCCTTATGGAATGAACGTAGTAAATCAGCCTTATGGAATGAATGTAGTCGATCAGCCTTATGGAACCAATGATGTAAATCAATCTTATGAAATGAATGTAGAGGATCAGCCTTATCAAACAGGGTGGGGTCAGTACGAAGGAAATTCAAATTCTTATGCATATTACATGAAAAGATCTGGGCCGTCTGTCCGTACTGTAATTCATGGCGAAGAACCATCAGAGTATGCAAATTCTTACGCAGGGTACCCTAATGCTACTGGAGGATTCTTTGGGTTTCCAATGAGTTCCCAAGCAGAAAAGCCTCCTTCAGTTAACCGCACCAGTCCTCCAGCTGAGCCACCTCCACCTCCTCCACCAAGTGGTTCTGGATGGGATTTTCTTAACCCGTTTAATGGATATGAAGAGAATGGTTATCTGGGTAATTACTCCAAGAGTGCGTATGGGTATGGATCTATTGCTAGTAGTCCAGATTCAAACGAAGTAAGGGAAAAGGAGGGAATTCCTCATTTGGAGGAAGAAACAGAGACCGAGGTCATAAAAAAGATCCACAAGAAAAATAATATGAATGAAAGTACAAAGAAAAATTTTGGTGAGAGAACTTCTAAAGCGGCGCCGTCAGAAAAGGGTGAGGACAGTTCAAGGGTTGATCTGTCACATGGTAGTGAGGGTAGTCCGAGGTCAATGCCTTCTCATACTTCTGAAACTTCAAGGGCAATGCCATACAATGAAAGAGGTACAAAGGGAAAGCCGTCATTACAAAGTGAGCACACTTCTAGAGCAGGACTGTCGAAAAATAATGAGGCAACACTGCCTGGTTTTAGAAAAGATGAGAATAGCAGCCCCGATACGATTTTGACAATGAGCTCGGAGAATAGTTATGTGCAGAAGGAGGTGAGTTTTGAGGTTGAAGAGGCTTCACTTCAAGATGTAGAGACATCAAAGATAAGTAGCTTTACAGCATTATCTACTCATGGCAATCGAGATATTCAGGAGGTTGTCAAGGATATTAAGAATGAATTTGAGATAGCATCTAATCATGGGAAAGAGGTCGCTTTGATGCTTGAGGTTGGGAAGCTACCATATATACCTAAATTAACTGTATTTAAAGGTATTTTCTTAACTGTGATTTCTTTTTCTTGTCTGCAATCTTGATATACATGGCTGAGCTAGAGTTTCTCAAACATCTCTTTCTCAGATTGCATTTACATATTATGTCAAATTGAAATATGTTGAATAGGATTTAATAGAATATAAATTATACTGAGAATTTGGCGAATAGTAACTATTTTTCTTGTTGCCATACTGCATATGCATTGCTGCTACTTTATTTTTGAATTTTAACCATCGTTTACTCATTTTACATTTGCATGTTCCTCGTGTCAAATAGAGTATATAATATTTGGGAATTGGCAATGTGTTGATAACTATATCTCTTGGGATGCAAGATATGTTTTAATCTTATAAAATGGTGGGAAAATTGATGTAGTTGTGAAGGAACAGAAGGAATAAGTATATAATAGGCTTTGTTGAACATTACCGCTGCTGGATGCAAAATCGCTTTAGTTAGCCTGCAACTGGACCACTACTTTACCTAAATGTTGTATTTAATGCCAATGTTTATATGTACAGTGTTTATGCACCAATAGCTATACAGAACCCTATCTGTTATATTATATCAGTTTATAAAGTCCTCATCTTGTAACTCTTTGGTTGTAGACAGAAAATTCTATAGTACACTGTCTTACGCAATGTTCTTTGTATCCCTGTAGGCCTGTACAGAAATGTCCAAAAGCTTATCATTTTGTTAGACTTTTACTTGTACGGAGTCTTTTTTTTTTTTGTAGCCTAAATTTTCTATGAAGTTTATTGGAGTTAAATCAGACTTCCGCTCTTTGATTAATTAAAAAACTTTAACCTAACTAACCAACTTTAATGATCAGAAAGATGTTTCATGTCTTATAAGATGGGATTAAATATCAAATTGGTTACCGAAGTGGATGCCATGTATCACTTTGTTTACCAATAGTATCACGGAGTATCACTGAAATCACTAAGTCATGATAAATATCAAACAAGTACGACTAAAGATGTGTTCAGGGTGTAAAAATAGTCTTTTGTTCATTTCTAAACATTTCTTTTGCATGTTACCACAATCAAAATAAAAGTTGTGAATTCTAGTATCTCGGATAATATATTCAGATTTTAAGAATTTTTTTCTATTTCTTTTAAATGTTACAGTTATTGTTCTTTGATTCTATTTAAAAAAATATTTAAAAAATAATTTAGCTCTTTTTTTTTTTTGCCCGAAACCACCTTGGAATAAAATTTCATTTGTAATTTGATTTGTCCATAATTTTTTAAGGTTTTAATAATTTTTGAATATTCGTATACTCACTTTTTCATTTAAAGCTTGCCAAAGTGATATTTTTACCAACTTAAGTGATTTAAATGATACCCCGTTGAGATTGGTGAAAAAAATGATATCTGGTCTCCATTTTAATGACCCATTTTGATATTTAAACCTAATAAGATGTGTTCATGTGTATGTATATTCTTCAGTTCATTGCTTTTTCTTTGAGGTATGGTGTTGTTTTAGTTTTTACAACTGAAAAGCTTACTTTTGGTGAAAAATTAATAATGGTGGACATGTTTAATTTTTAATGTTCTGATTTACCAATTTTAGAGGTCACTTTGATTCTTAAGTAAAAATCGTAAGCACATCAACCTTTATTATCCCCGAAAGTTGATTGATTTTATAATTGATGGATAAAATTCTATGATATTTATCACTAATTGCTTTTCTACTTATTTACAACTGATTGGAACTACTTAATCATGTAGTGGCATTGTCCAGAATAATGCGCCGTAATGAAACCTCGTTGGCATCTCCACATGCTAGATCAAGGACTTCAGTAAATGTGGATCTGAGGACAGTGAAACTTGCAAAGTCCTACAACGAGAGTTCTGGAATAGACACAACCGTTGATTATGGGAACATCTCATCTATATTGGAAGAGCTTTATGCTTGGGAAAAAAAGCTATACAAGGAAGTAAAGGTATGTGAGTAGGTATATTTTTGTTGTCCATACACAACATTTCAGTAAATTGCATATGCCTGGTGTTTAATTTTCATGTGTTAGAAAGGGAGTAGATGTTGGTCGGTATGATTCATCTAACAGATAACCTATTCCCATGACTGAAGCAATGCAGAGTAATGCTTGGGGTTAGGATTTAAAACCTTTTAGGATAAATCTCTTTTAAGAGATAATTTCACACACTGAACATATATATTTTTGATAATTCATATTTAAAAATTTCCTAGAATAAGATGATTATCAGGTTCCCATATCCTTATATAGGAATTGAAAATCCTCGTAAATAATATGAGAAAATAATCCTAATTATGATGTGAAACTCTAAAAGATGACTACTACTCTACTATCATAAATATCTTAATTCTAGAATATTCCTATGTGAGGTACTGCAGCCCTTTATAGAAAATTTTCTGCCCAGATCTACTGCTTCTTCCTTTCTTGCTGATTGGATTTGCTAACTGCTAAATAAAACCGAATCGATTAACCGCAGCGGACTGGGTTGTATTGTCGGGTTATTAGGGTCCAATGGACTTGATTTGGGGATTAGGGGTTTACAACCGGGTCGGGTTTGGTTGTACTTGTGTTTGTGACGGGCCTGGGATGTTAGGTAATTGAGGATTACGAGGGCAGCGGTGTTGGTGGGTGAACAGTAAACGTGATGAACAGTAACGATTTTGACAGCAAAAACCAAGATTTTGGCTCTGATGCCAATTTGATGCAGGAAAGAAATTAAAAACAATAGCAAGCGCTGAGAATTATACGATCCCAAGAATATTTATTCAATTATATTCCCAAGAAAATGTATACTCAAAGTGTAAGTAATATTTGGGGGATTACTTATATAGAAAACTTAAACCCTAGTACTAAACCTAATGGATGCAAGGCCTGTAAACAAATGGGCTGTATCCTAAATAAACTACTTAAATAATAAACTCCTAGCCCCACATATGAAACATTAAGATTAATACATCATTTATCTCTACACTAGACAAGTATAAACTAATAATAAACATATATTTTAATTCTTTATTTCCGTTCCTCATCAAGTAATTTACGAGCAGTTGGAATAAAAGTAATTTTGTCTAACTATATATGAACACCGACTGTTCTTGTTTGGCTTATATGAAAATACTCAAAAAGATCAGATATTGAATATCATTATTAAAACAAATACAGTGCACAAAGCATGTATACTACTAAATTCATGTTTTTTCAGCCAATTACATCCGCCTCTTAGAAAGGTACTTTAGCCAAGCATCAGGGAGACAATCACATTATAAGTAAAACAAGAACACATACCAGAAATTGAAGATGAACTTAAAACTTTATTTATTGTATAACTTTGAGTACATGGGAGAAAGAAAAAAATTATGCTAGAGAAGTAGAAAAATGTCTGTACTAAACTATCCACAAAAGGGGTATTTTACAAGGGACTTCTAGTTCCTTATTTATGGTAAAACAAATTACTAGGCCAAACTATTACAAAGATATTAATATTAAGGACAATGATCTTTGTGAATTGTGACTATGTTCTTGCTTTAGTTTCCCTTTTATGATTTTTACTTGATTTGCTATGATCTCTTGACTCAACATGATGTGTCACAAGAATATAAGAATATCTTGATTTTAATGCAATTATCCTCCCTTTAATGAGCAAATCCTGATTACTGTACAATTAAGATAAATGCACAAGCAAGCATCAAAAGGGAAATAAACTTAATAAATACATAATATTATACACGAATAATATACTAATTAAATGATTTATCAGGAAACTGCCAAATTAGAAAGTATGAGGCTGTTTTAAAGAAATGGAAACTTAGGGGATGGTTTGTAATTTTCAGAAATTGTTTTGTAATGTTCGAAAACTTCATGGGCTGCTTTGTAGATTTTTGGGAAACTCATACACTATTTTAAATCTCTATGACATTCTGAGGTAGTGAACTTTACTTTGTCAGTTATATGTCCCTACACAACTGATGGTTCTTTTGATGTTTATTTTACGATGAATTATATACCTGAAAGATCAATAGATTTGATATATAGAGGGGACGAATGAATGCTGGTTTTTAGTTGTAATCATTCTAATTATCTTTTGCTCCGCATCATGAAGGGTCAAAGCGGTGCTAATATATAATAAATTATGTTGTTAGAATAATTTTTTGTTTGACCATGGCATGTTAATTGTGATTTAACGGAGTGAGAGTAAGGTCCTGTCTCTGTCCCAACATTGCTTTTATGTTTCAAATCTTTTTAACACTATTTAAAGATCATTAGTGCTCTTGCCTCAGAATAGTATGACTTTGATGATGCAGGACTAAAATTGAAAGAAGAGGGGAAACAATGAAAAAGAAAGTGTGAGCTAACTGCGGGAAATTCACTAGCCCTGTGGTAAACACTAGGGTGACTTAAGCGCAGGAAAATCCTTGCCGTTAGGGTTTAGCAAGTGCAAGAGAAAGAAACATATAATAAATTGCATCTTATAATAAAAAGGATTCTCAACAATTCAATTCAGTAATCGCTTAAATTAATAAAGGTATATCCCTACATTGGACTAAAACCTTATATTGCGTAACAAGATGTACTTGCATTTATATTATGTTGATAATAATACAGGTTAATCTTCTTGTTCCCTGACCTGCATCAGTTTGGCTTTTCTTAACCTAACATAGAATGTTTAATTCTAAATATGATATGCGTCCATACAAGTTAATCATCCAGTTCTTAGTGTGATAATTTTATAACAAAAGCACTGCTTATCAAAGATATACTGTTGAAAAACTCGAATATAACCTGGAGACACCTAAATTTTATATATTGAAAAAAAATGAATATCTATTTTAAATTTGCAGTAAATATGGCTTCAATTGAAAGGTTCTCAAAGTAGCTAAATCAAGGTCTCCAATCATTTTTATTATTCATGATGTATTAATCAGACTGTGAGCAATATAAGTTATTGGTAGCTCGTAGCTGACTGAATTCTTAAATCCTGTTTTTTTGCATATAAAAACCTGAATTCAGATTTGTTAAATATACAACCATGATAATTTATTTTATTATTTTGG
Source organism: Kitagawia praeruptora (assembly GCA_037693485.1). NCBI lineage: Eukaryota > Viridiplantae > Streptophyta > Magnoliopsida > Apiales > Apiaceae > Kitagawia > Kitagawia praeruptora. Next base: position 78,518,664 of record CM075350.1, read on the forward strand.
TATATTTAATCTTTATTCTTCGTCATCTTATATTGTCCTGATTGAAATTTGTGGAAACAATGATGCTGCTTCCAATCACTTTGCTTTTTGTATCAATGTTCTTTGATGGCCCTTCTTGTTTCTCTCTGCTTTGACGTCTCATGTTAAATTTTCGTTGCTTTTAGTATGTGTTTCGTTCTACCGTCCCATTTCTGTTTCAGTTAAGATTTTAACCCTTATGGTGTCATCAAATTCTTTTCTTCGCTAATGTAGGGTGAAGAAAGGCTACGCCTTCTCTATGAGAAGTTATGCAAGAAGCAGAAGGCTTTGAATGACAAGGGAGCTGAGTCTAGTAAAATTGATGCAAGTCGGGCATCTACTAGAAAGTTACTGACAAAGCTTAATGTATGCATGAGAGGTATCGAGGCTATTTCAAACAGGATTCATAAATTGAGGGATGATGAACTGGAACCCCGGGTCACTAAACTGATTCATGGGTATGAGTACTGAATTTTCATTATAATGATAAATATTACGTGAACCTAATGGTACCTGTACCTTTGATGCGAAGGTGTTACAGTTTAAGCTAATAGCTGGCTGGCAGTTTAGAATTTGTGTTTACTTATAGACTTTTTAACAGTTTATCTGGTTTATCTTTTTCTGTTAGTTTAGAATTTGTGTTTACTTATAGACGTCTATTAATTTCTCTGGTTTATGTTTTTCATGTTCTTTAAAAAACAAAATGTTATAGTTGATTTGAAATGATTTTATTTTAGGTGCTATTGTTATATAATATGTGTTTAAAAGGATACACTTTTGTTTAAGGTGGGCCCAAGGGTGCTAGGGTTGGTGAAGTGTTTGGCAGGAGAATTGAATGAAAGAAAAACTATGTAATCTTGCTGTTTGTTAACAAGTATAGTTGAAATTTTGGATTTGATGATGCTATTTTTGTCAAACACATTTCAATATCTTAGATGATGATTTGTTTTTAGAAGGTAACTAACAGATGCTTCTGCCTATAAAGTCAATTTCTTTTCTTAAGAACACAGTAATGTTATACTTACGGTTGATTTTAAATCATTAGTTTCTATACTGTTTGAAATAAATTATATTCGGTTTATGATATGCAAGTGAGTTTTAAATACAAGAATATGAACTGTTACTTGAATACCATCTTGCACTTTCATAGATATTTCTTCATACTCGGTGGCACCTCTATGTTGTTGAATAAATATATGATGACTTGCAGGTTTATAAGAATGTGGAAGTTCATGCTCAAGTGTCACCAAAAGCAGTTTCAAGCTATCATGGAAAGTAAAACTCGAACTTTGAAATCGAACAGTGGATTACAAAGAGATTCTAGGTTGCGGGCCACCCTTGAACTTGAAACGGAGCTCCGCACGTGGTGCTCTTACTTCAATGATTGGATTAGAGCCCAAAAATCTTACGTTGAGTCCTTAAATGGATGGCTTTTTCGATGCCTTGATCATGAACCAGAAGTAACTCCTGATGGAATTGTACCCTTCTCTCCGGGACGAATCGGAGCCCCTCCAATATATGTAATATGCCATGATTGGCACCAAGCAATGGAAATTATGAAGGAAGAAGGGGTTGCCAATTCGATGCAGCATTTTGCTTCGGATTTGCGTCATCTATGGGAGAGGCAAGATGAAGAGCAACGTCACGGGCTCAAAGCAGAGTTTCTTTCCAAAGATTATGACAAACGGAAAAAAGTCCTCCGTAGTAAGACAGGGAAGCTGGAGCGGAACCAAGATGCAATGTCAGCAAAAACAATTGTTGGTTCAGATAGTGGAGTTTCACGGAATGATGACCTCAAAGTGGATTTGGATTTAATGAGAAAGAGAATTGATGAAGAGAGAATACGGCACAGTGATGCTATAAAGTTAGTGCATGATGCAGCTTCTAGTAGTTTACAAGGGGGTTTGCTTCCTATATTCAAGGCTCTTGAGAATTTCTCGTCAGAAGCTTTGAAAGCTCATGAGCAAGTAAGGCTACAGATTACCGGAGAGGGGTCTTAAGGTAATTATAATCGTACAGCAAGGTGAGTACTTGACATAAGAACCTGGATCTGGACATTTAGCTGGCAGGTGTAGGATGACTCAACTTGAATTATTAACCTAGGATAGTGGAAATCAACAATTTTTACAGTCTAGATTGAAGTATCGGGGTATTGAAAACAAAGGTTTGCACACGGCCGAAGCACTGGTGAGGTACTCAAAGTTGGAAAATATGCGAAATTGTAGATTATAAAAGCTGTATGCGAAATTGTAGATTATAAAAGCTGGAGGGCCTGTGAAGTTTAGTGTTCCAATTGACAAGTAAATAGTTACGGGGGTTTGTTTATTAATTCTTTGTTTACGGTCCACCCTTGGGGTAGGTTTCTACACTGAAGTTGAATAATTATTTCATTTGTTCATTGGGTGGATGATTTGTTGATAAATTGTTCACATAGAAAATCAGATTGTTCATTGTAGCATTAGAAGTTCAATTTTGTTAATGTGATTCCTTGTAACAAGAGAAGAACAGTTTCTGCTAGGCTGAGCCCTTACTAAGAGGTAGAAGGTTTCCATTGGTTGGGGCATTGCATATTTTTTCTATATTTTGTTGCTACTTTCTTCTATCATTTTCCATATTGTACGTGTCTCATCCCCTTGAGGCTTGAGATTTGAATCATATAACGCTAAATCGTCAACCGTGGCTGGTTTTGATTAAAATTAAAACTAGAGTTTTTTTGCACAGTGCATCCCCCCCCCCCCCCCCCCCCAAAACCCAAAAAGAAAAAGAAAAAAGGTCTTAGGCGTTTTCGTATATCTGTTTTAAAAAGATTCATCTTACTCCATCAGTTTGAATCCCCCGCTTGTTCACGCAGGTTACTAATGACTTTCACTTAATTTATAATACATAAGTTTAGCATTCAACTGACGAATATATTGGTATTCTGATGAAATAAACGATTACAAGCGGTTTTTAACAAGTAAATACATTTTAAAAGATAATATAGAAAGAGACTCTGTTACTTTAGTACACAAACGAGTAAAGGGGATTTCACAAAGTACCAAGGAGTATGCGTTACCTTGCTGAGCTACAGTTAACCAAACGAGGAATAAAACTGACTAGCCATTGATAATAATAAACCTTTTAAATAGAAAAATCGTCCTTGATGCTAAATATCATAATGAAGTATTTATTAAACCAAACCAAAATACTAGAAATAGCCACTGAAGCCTCAAGGGCATTACTCATAATTAACCCTTGAGTAAATATTAGTCTGTTCATCTACTAGTTTATTAGCTGCAGTTTAAGTTGTTGAAGGATCGAGCACTTGCCTAATGAACAGGACCATTCCAGTCTCGTCTTCTCGAATTAAAAATAAGAATGGGTGGCCAGGCAGGCGATGTACATGGACAAGAAAAAAAGGAAGAAGGATATGAACGGACCCACATGAATCAAACGAACATGTTGCATAGGAATGGCACGGGTCGGATCGGATCGAGTTTTGGCCAAATTCAAATTCAAAATTCGGATCGGGTTTGGATTCGGGTTTGAAAATCAAAATCCAAATCCAAACCATCGGGTTTTATCGGGTTTCGGTTCGGATTCGGGTTTTTAATTCAAAATTCAAAAATTAGAATAACTACATTAAGCAAAACATAAAAGTACAAATCTATACTATTATATCAAAACCGAAACATTAAAAATTTTGGTACCTATTTTTTGTTACCTATTTTTTGGTACTTTGTGAATTTACTTATTCACCCTTCAATATTAAAAAAATAAATACACCTAAAATAAGTAATAACATAATATAATTAATGGCAATTAGTCGAGATATTACCTTTTATATCATATCTTTCCATCATTAATATTTCCTTTCGAACTAAAACACGTTACCTTTTTAATTTAAAACAAATCTTATAATAATTAATATATACCCGAAAATATCACACCATAATTTTCAAGAAAAATATAACACCTAAAATAAATAATAACATAATATAATTAATGATAAAACACGTTACCTTTTTAATTTAAAACAAATCTTACAATCATTAATATATACTCGAAAATATCACACATTAATTTTCAAAAAAAAAATATAACACCTAAAATAAATAATAGAATAATATAATTAATGATAATTAGTCGATTAACATAATAAAATTAATGGTAATTAGTCAATTACCTTTTCACATTAATATAATAAAATTAATGTTAATCAGTCGATTATTTTTTTCATATTTACTTTTAGTTGAAGATATTACCTCTTATAAACACCTAAAAATATCAAGGGTATTTACTAAAAATACCAGGTTTAAAGTTTCTATTTTCAAAAATACCATCTCCTTTAATTAATTGCAATTTTACTCAACTAAGTTTCAAAATTGCAAAAATACCACAAATTAGGTCAACCCCTCCCCCTCCCCCATTTACCTGCCGACTTCAACAACTTCAACACTTTTTTTTTAAAGGTGTAGTGATATTTTGGTTGCAACTACATTCAACTTTTTTTTAAGGTGGGGTGCTTTTGGTGGATTTGGGTTGCAAGGCCCCGCCAAGGGCAATATTCAACCAAATGCAACCAAATTCAACTTTTTTTTAAGGTGGGGTGATTTTGGGTTGCAGGGCCCCGCCAGGGGCAATATTCAACCAAATGCAACCACATTCAACTCTATATATATAAATAGTTGCATGTGGTTGCATTCAGTTGCTGATTTCAAGTTTCATTTTTCAGTTGTCATTTTCGACCTCTTTTTTGAACTATATATATATATATATATATATATATATGACCCCTCTTATAATGAGATCCTCTCTTATAATGAGTCCCTCTCATATTTCTTTTATTTTAAAGGGCCCCGCCAGGAGCACCAAATACGAAAAATGCTTATAATTATATCCTCTATCCATTCATAAAAAAAAAAAAAAAAAAAACTGGGTGCCACGTCATCATTTTTTTTTTTTTTTGGAAAAAAAATATTTTTTTTTAATTTTTTTTTTTTTGATGAATGAATAGAGAATAGAATTATAAGACTTTTTCGTATTGGGTGCCCCTGGCGGGGCCCTTTAAAATAGATAAAATATGAGAGGGACTCATTATAAGAGACGGGTCTCATTTGAGCACCTCCATATATATATATATATATATATATATATATATATATATATATATATATATATATATTTCAAAAAAGAGGTCGAAAATGACAACTGAAAGATGGAACTTGAAATCGGAAATTTAGTTGCATGTGCTTGCATTCAGTTGAATGTGGTTGCATTTAGTTGAATATGCCCCTGCGGGGCCTTGTAACCCAAATCCACCAAAATAGCACCCCATCTTTAAAAAAAATAAAAAATTGAATGTGGTTGCATTTAATTGAATGTGGTTGTATTTAGTTGAATGTGGTTGCCCCCAAATCCACCAAAATATCACCCCACCTTAAAAAAAAAAAAAAAGTCGATGAACAATACTGTTCATCCGAAATTTTGGGCATGAAATTGGGTTGAAAGAGGAAAGATAGTATTTTTGCAAATAAGATGGTATTTTTGCAAAAATTTACTTTTGACAATATATTTATGAAAATAGCCCAAATATCAATCACATCATATCTTTCTATCATTAATATTTCATTCCGAACTAAAACACCTTACCATTTTAATTTAAAACAAATCTTTCAATCATTAACATATACCCAGAAATATAGCACCATAATTTTCAAGTAAAATATAACACCTAAAATAAATAACAATATAATATAATTAATGGTAGTTAGTCGATTGTCTTTTTCATATTTACTTTCACTTGAAGATATTACCTTTTATAAATACCTAAAAAGATCTTTCAATCATTAATATTTCCTTTCTAATTAAAACACGTTACCTTTTTAAATTACAACAAATCTTACAATCATTAATATATACCCGAAAATATCACACCAAAATTTTCAATTATTAATAAAATATATTAAAAATCATATACGTTGTTTAGAATAAGGAAACATTATTATAATTCGTAAACATGAGTATATTAAATTATATCAAATTAAAATTGAAAAAATTATTTAAAAATAATGATTAAATAAAAGCTTAATTATAATATTAAATAAAATTTATAACATAATACAAGAAACCCGTGCATTGCAATACTAATAATTAACTAATTATCTTTTCAGCTAAAACATATCATTTTTTTATTTTTTTATAATTAAATTCCTTTTTTTCTAGAAATATCACGGACAATGTTAATTTCTCTTTTTCTAAAAAATACTAGGAGCAATTTTAATTAGTAAAAGAACATAATTAAATTATAATTAGTATAAACTAATCAATTACCTTTTTCACCTAAAGCATGTCACCTTTTTAATTTTCACGTTATCTTTTCTATTTTCTCTAACAAAAATATCTCATCTTTCAATTATATTAAGGGCAGTTCTATTCAATAAAATAAAATAGTAATATGATAATACTAATAATTAATCGATTAACCTTTTCAGCTAAAACATATCATTTTTTCTTTATTTTCTAATTAAAATCTCTCTTTTCCTAGAAATATCACGGGCAACAATAATATCTCTTTTTCTAAAAACATTACGAGCAATTTATTTATTAAAATAACATAATTAACTTACAATTACTATAAACTAATCAATTACCTTTTTCACCTAAAACATGTTACCTTTTTAATTTTCTCTAACCAAATCCTCTATTTTTCCAATTATATCATGGGAATTCTATCTAATAAAATAAAAAAATAATTTTATAATTACTAATAATTAACCTATTACATTTTTCAACTAAAATCCATCTTCTTTTCTAAATTTCTAACTAAAATCCCTCATTTTCTAAAATTATTACGAATAACATTTATATAATTATCATCAAATAATCTCATTTAAAAATTTAAGCCTCCAAAAATTATGTTTTAAATAAATTAATTCACATATTGAATTTTTTTAAAATAATATTAAAAAAAATCCGTGAATCGCACGGGTTTTAAGCTAGTATATTTAAAATTTAAAATATAAAAATATTTTAGTTGCATAAAAAATATAAAATATTATAAATAAAATTTAAAAACTATAAGAAAAATAAAAGAATATATATATTTATATAAATATATATGTGGGTGATCATTTTGTTTATTTGCTTGATATGTATCTTAAATATTATTGATTTAGTGTATCAGTATTTGGTTTAGGTAACTTAATTGAGAAAATGGGTTGGGCCTAGGTAAGTGCCTAAATAAGGAATAAATTATTATATATATATATATATATATCGGTTTTTTTTCGGATTTCGGGTTTAAATCGGGTTTTGGATTTCGGGTTTGGATCGGGTTGGATTAGGCTAATATCCAAATCCAAATTCAAACTCTTTCGGGTTTAAAAATCAAATCCAAATCCAAATCCAAATCCAAAAAATCGGGTTCGGTAAGATCCAATCGGGTCGAAACAGATCGGGTATCCGTCAAATCGATTTTTTTTGGCATCCCTAATGTTGCGGGTGACTTGAAGCTCACGCGCACTAGCCCAGAAAAGATTAAGAACGCGGGTCAATAAAAATCTAAGATAAGTCCCTTTTTCTTAATTTTAAATTTTTGCAATTTCATTAATATTTATGTCATGTATGTTATATTTTTATTAGTTAAATATTCATGTGATATATATTTTGTGTATGTTAAAAACTTTATATTTTTGATTGCACATAAATTATGTCATAAAATTTTGCATATATTATTGCATCATGTATATATGTTAGAAAAATATTTTCAGATTTACGGATTGGATTTGTCAAAAAAGAAGACTTTCCTTCATAATATTTTGGAAGACCATTTTTTGAGGAGGGTTATATTTTTGAAGACCTTTTGTGATGAGGGTATTTCCTATATTTTCGGAAGACCCTTTGGGTGCTGCTAATATTTTTTAAGAAGACCCTTTGGGTGTTGTTGATATTTTTTAGAAGACCTTTCGAGTATTGTTGATATTTTTTAGAAGACCTTTGGGTGTTGGTGATATTTTTTAGAAGACCTTTGGGTGTTGTTGATATTTTTTCGAAGAATTTGGTATTGCTTATATTTTTTGAAAGACCCTTCAAGTGTTGCTGATATCTTTTTTGGAAGAATCTTGGAATATTGATATGACTTTGGGAAGATGACCTCCTCTAAGGAGGGTCTCTCTTATTTATTTTGATAGACGACCTCCTCTAAGGAGGGTCTTCGTGGAATATGTGAAAAGACGGTCTCCTCTAAGGAGAGTCTTAGTAAGAATTAAGCGATCTTCCAAAAATCCATATCCTGTGAGGAGGGTATTTCTGAAATGGGGAGCGACCTTCTTTGAGGAGGGTATCCCAAATTATTAAATTCTTGCAAAAATCGTACTTCCGGGGGGGATGTCCGTACTTCCGGCGCCTCATCAAGGTTCGAGCTTCGGAAAATCCACCTCCTGTGAGGAGGGTATTTCTGAAATGGGGAGCGACCTCCTTTGAGGAGGGTATCCCAAATTATCAAATCCTTGCAAAAACCGTACTTCCGGGGGGATGTCCGTACTTCCGGTGCCTCATCAAGGTTCGAGCTTCGGAAAATCCACCTCCCATGAGGAGGGTATTTCTGAAATGGGGAGCGACCTCCTTTGAGGAGGGTATCCCAAATTATTAAATCCTTGCAAAAACCGTACTTCCGGCGCCTCATCAAGGTACGATCTTGGAAAATTGACCTCCAGATAGGAGGATATTTCTGATATGGGTAACGACCTCCTTTGAGGAGGGTATCTCGAATTTATAAATTTCTGAGGAAAATGACCCCCTTTGAGGGGATACTCTCGAGAAGACATGGTAGATATAACCTTCTTCGACTTGAGGATATTTCTTTGAATGTATGCTTTTCAGGATATTGCTCGGAATGCTTTGGATGACTTTATGGAATAATGCTTGGATGACCCTACAAGATACATTTTCTCACACCTACAAAACTTATTCTTTTTTACATCTCGCATGTCTCACTTACATCTACATGCATATTACGAACACCTTGGTGCTCCATATTATTTACTAATCATCATCTCCTAGTTGTTTCAGTGACTCAGGAAATTTGGAAGATCGAAGCATGCTTAGTTCTCTAGTCCATCAAGCTACACTGAAGAACGGGGGGTAGTTGTTACGCCATATTTTCGGTTGCCTCTATTATCTCCCAATTTTCCAAATACGAATCTAATAATAATTAACTTAATCCCCAAAGTTTGTTATTTCCTCTCTGAAACGAGGAATAATCTCCAATTAATGATAGAAAATATCTCCAAACGATATCTTTCAAATCAGGAAGGTATCCCAACGCGAATATAATTTAAATAGATAAAATCTACTAATTTCCAAAATACATCCCTTAACAATCATATGGATTAAAAACCAATCCTTAAAAGAACTGCGTTGGCTTGATCCTTATAAATATAAGGTACGCAGACATCTTGGAAAAGGATCCGACACATCTAACAAGTCGAGTCACCTCTCAAGTCCAGCCCCAAACATCCAAAATCCCAAATCCCCCTATTTTCATAATTTCGTTATTCCAGCAACCTCCGAAATCAGTTATCACCAAATTCCTCCGTTAACAAGAACAAATTTTAGAGTTTTAATTTATTTTGAAAACATATTTATATTTTAAATGAAGATGGTATTTCTGCTCCCTTCGGTTCTTTTGTGCAAAGTTTAGGTCAACCGAAATTACTAATCCGTAATTGTAGCCAAGAAATCAGATAGAAATTTTTTGATAATGAATGGTACAATCAAAAAAAAGATTGATATATCCCTGCAAACAAAATTTCAAATTCCAAATCCAAAACCCAAATTGTAAATTTATTTCAAGACTCAGATTAAGCATCTATAAAGCCCGATGATTTGGAAAGCTATTACGAATCATTTGTAACATATATGAATTTAACACACTAGTATAATGACATTCAATCACATATCTATAGTTCTGATCAATATGAATCCAATTAGATACCTCCATTATTCTTTCAAGTTTCAAGGATTATAGAGTAGATTGAAAGATAACAATTACAATTTCGAGTTCCTTTTCGATAAGAATTGCTTCGATAAGATGAAAGATGCTCTCTCTAGGATATGAGCTCACCGGAAAACATCCTCTTTTTCATCGTTGACTGACTCTTTCCATCACCTCTTTCACTCACGCCTCTCACGTTTTACATTTTCTTACTGCTCTCATTCCCCTCTATCACTATACACTTCTATCTTCCTCGATCTGTCTCTTGTTATGGGTTCCAGGAATTCCGAACACTCAGGCTCAATGAACTCCGATGAATTTGTTGCTTTTATCGGCCATGGTTATCTTGCCCCAGCTAACCAACAACACCAAATGCCGTTTGAAGCTGATAATGAATCATACCACATAATTGATGCTTTGGGAGAACCTCTATCTCCAGGAGGCCAAGTACGAATGAGAGAACAGATTAATCTGATCTTAAATGATGGATCTGTTCAACCTGCAACCGGTCCTTTGGTTGAGGCATCGTCTAGAGCATCCCATGGCGGGTCGGTGGACAAGGTGGCTTCACCACCTGAAGTAAACTCTTTGGCTAGCAATAAACCTGGTAATACTCCTCTTACAACCCAAACAAATACTCCCATTGTCTTAGGAAAGTTTCAAGAAGTTCATAACGGAAATACTCATGGTGGTGAAACATCGAACCCCCACAAAAAAGTGACTCGGAGCTCTATTGTTTCCAAAAATGCAATAGATTCGACCCCATGTTCTAATGATGGTGAGGAAGCTGATATTACCTACAATGAGGATGGATCTGCTACAGTTAGCTTTTCCCAAGATTACTTGGTTCGTGCTCAAAAATAGTGGGAAACTAGCATAATCGGCCATTTTATTGGGGGGAATTTTGCCTTCAAATTTGTTAGAGAACAGGCTCAAAAAATATGGAAAAATAAGGGTTTGACTGGTGTGTATTATAGCTCAAAAGGTTATTACACGTTTCGATTTGATACGATGGAGGAACGTAATAAGGCTTTGAATCTGAATACGGTTCAAATAGGTGGGAAAGCAATGTATTTTATGCCATGGATGGAGGGCTCAAAGTTTAAAAGAAATGTGATTGATAAGGTTCCATGTTGGATCCGCCTTGTTGATGTGCCATATACTTTATGGTCGAAGGATAGCCTATCCAAGATTGCTAAGGCAGTGGGTAAGCCTCTTAAATTTGATGTTGCCACATCTAAGTTTGAGCCTCTTAAGTATGCAAATGTCCAAGTAGAATTGGCCTACACAGCCCCAAGACCGGACTATGTCTGGGTTAATATCTTGAACAAGGATGGTGTGCAAGAAAAAGAAAAAATTGAAATTCAATATCCGCAGCTACCATACTCATGCAGTTTATGCAAGGCGTTTGGCCATTCGCTTGCACGATGTATCAATAATCCAGAAAGGGTGAGCAAAAAGCCTAGAAGGGCACAGGCAGAGAAAGGAGAGGGTGCTTCTGATTCTACCTTGAACACTGAAACAAAGGCTTTAAACGCAGAGTTTCTGAACAATATGGAATTGTTGCCATATGTAATCGGGGAGTTCTGTGGGTGCAAGGTCGTTATGGATGAAGATGAGATTCTGAACGAACTTGAAAAAGAAAATGACAACCTAGAAGAATTTGACAGGATTCCAACAAACACAGATGCACAAATTGAGACACAAGGTGAGTTTGTCAATGAAACTATATCGAATGAGGGGTATGTGGTTGACACTGCGCCTCTTGCTATTGAAAATGGATTTGCAGCTCTCTCAAATTTTGTAGTGGAGCAACCAGAACTCTCCCCGGGCCAGAAAAGGAAGTCACCTGTTAAAACACACCGTGATACAGAGATTGCCATTCATCATGTGATCACTGGGTGTCCTGCTCAGATTGGCCCTGGTATCCCCAAGGTCCCTAAGTCAAAGAATGATGGTATTATTGAGAAAATTGTTGACGAAGAAGGATTCACTAAAGTTTCACACAGGAGAAGCCCCAGGTTGGAAAGAAAGCCAACAAATCTTAAACGTTATTAATGAACTTTGCAGTTTGGAATGTGCGAGGTTTCAACAAAAATTCTCATCAAGATGAAGTAGTGAATTTCATTGCTGTTAATAAATTGTCTCTTATGGGTTTTGTTGAAACCAAAGTTCGAGTTCAAAACGCTATAGATATCTCAAATCGTATCAATAAAAGTTGGAAGTGGATTTACAATTATGATGAGCACGATTATGGTCGTGTTTGGATTGGTTGGGATCCTTCAAAATGGGCTGTTACTGCTTATTGCAAATCTCCCCAGCAAATCACTTGTTTTGTGTCTTTTCTGGAAACTCAGATCACCTTCTGTATCACTTTCGTTTATGCTTTCAACAAACCCAACCAAAGAGAGACACTTTGGAGACAACTTGAAAGCTTAAGTCGCAATATTACTATGCCTTGGTGCGTTACTGGTGATTTTAATAGCATGTTGGCTCTGAATGAAGTTAAAGGTGGGAGGGAGCGTTGGACCCTTGATATGCAGTCTTTTCTTGATTGTATTTCAGACTCTGCTCTTGGCCACCTAAAAACTGTTGGCCCTCTTTATACTTGGACTAATAAAAGACGAGATGACTCTCTCATACAGAAATGTTTGGATCGAATGCTAGGAAATAAAGATTGGTTTAGTTTCTTCACAGAAGCAATTGTTGTGGTCAAAAATAGGGGACTTATGGACCATTGTCCGCTTCTCTGTTCTGTCCCGATTCATACTAAGAAGATTAACAAATCCTTCCAGTTCCACAATTACATGATACAAATTGATGGTTTTCTGGATATTGTCTCCAAAGCTTGGGATTCTACCTGGTGTGGTGATCCTATGGGAATTTTGGTTCGCAAACTTAAAGAAGTAAAGCATGCCTTAATTAAGTTCAATAAAGACCATGGAAATGTTCACAGCAATGTTTCCCTAGCTCGAACAGTTCTATCAGATATTCAGGATAATCTGAAAGATGACTGTGAAAATCCTGATTTGCTTAACCAAGAGATGCAGGCTTGTTTGAAACTTGAAAATGCCTTGTTAGAGGAAGAGCGGTTCTTACTTCAAAAGTCAAGGGTCAAATGGCTTACGGAGGGTGATGGTAATACAAGCTACTTTTTCAATCGGTTAAAGGCCAATTGGAATGTTAACAAACTTCTTGCTATTGAAGATAAGAATGGATTGCTGGTTACAGGGCATGACAAGGTTGCAAAAGTGGCTGTGGACTTCTTCTCGAGGACACTTGGTACTTCTTTGCACCTCCAGCCTTGTGATTTTGAGACCCTCGAAAGTAACACTTTATCTTCCTCTCAAGCATTAATGCTTCAATCCCCTGTCTCAGATGAACTCATTTTGGCTACTTTGAATAAGATGAAGAAAAATAAAGCGCCTGGCCCGGACGGTTTCACAGTGGAGTTTTTCTTAGCTACTTGGAGTATTGTAGGAAATACTTTTTGTGAGGCAATCAAAAGTTTTTTCTCAACAGCAATAATGCACAAAGCTGTCAATGCTACGAGTATTGCGTTAATTCCAAAGATGTCCACTCCAACTAGTATGACTGACTTTCGTCCTATCTCATTATGCTCCATATCCTATAAATGCATTGCTAAAATATTGGCTTCTCGTCTTAAATTGGTTATGCCAAGCTTAATCAACTTATCTCAATCTGCTTTTATACCGGGGCGTTGCATTTCTGACAACATCTTGATGGTCCAGGAGCTTTTTCGTGGTTATAACAGAGATAGTGGCTCAGCAAAGTGTGCTTTAAAGCTTGACCTACACAAGGCGTTTGATTCACTCAGTTGGGATTTCATAATGGGGGCTATGCAAAAGCTTAATTTCCATCCTAAATTCTTGGACTGGATTTACTCGTGCATTTCTACAACCACCTTCTCTATCAAAGTTAATGGCTCGTTATGCGGGTTTTTTGAAGGAAGAAGAGGCCTTAGGCAGGGAGATCCCATCTCGCCTTATCTTTTCTGCATTGCCATGAATGTCTTGTCTCTAATGCTTGACAAGGCTCCTAATAATTTTAGGTTCCATTGGAAGTGCAAGGATCTTCAGCTCACTCATTTATTTTATGCAGATGATGTTTTGCTATTTTCAAACGGTGATACTGATTCTGTAACAGGCTAATCATTTTGTTTTGCCTAGCTCAGTTGATAACAGGCTTCAGACAATGTTCACTAGGTTCTTGTGGAAAGGAGATATCTCTACGAAAGGTGGAGCAAAAATTAGCTGGGATTCAATATGTGCACCTTTGGACGAGGGTGGTCTGGGTTTCAAGGACTCAAGAGACTGAAACAAAGCTCAGATGATGTCGCATCTCTGTAAGGTGGTTAACAAAAGCAATGCTCTATGGCCGCTTTGGGTGAATTCAACTACTCTAAAAAGACAACATTTTTGGACAATTCCTATGCCAACTGATTGCTCTTGGATATTTCGTAATCTTCTTAAGCTTCATTCGTTGGAAAGACAATTCATTACCTTTACGATCGGTAATGGCATGAGAACCTCTCTTTGGTTTGATCCTTGGTGGAATTTTATTTGCTTAGCCACTACTAATTCTGACTATATAATATCTCAAGCAAATCTATCCTGCAATGCAACGGTTCATGATATCATATCAACAGGAAATTGGATCTTACCTACGCCTTCTAATAGATTGCATCATCTGCATCCTGGCTTGGTTTCTTGGCTGCAGCATTTCAACTACCCCACATTTGACCTAACTTCCCAAGATTCTGTAAGGTGGGATGGTTTACAGCTTCATAAAGTGCGAACATGGCACATATGGAATTCTCTTCGAACGCCTCGTCCACAGGCTGTTTGGTCAGATCTCATATGGCACAAGTTCAAAATCCTTCGGTATGCCCACCATGCTTGGATCCTTTGTCATGGACGGTTTCCAATTATGCACAGACTAGCTTCTTTCGGACTGGTCACCTCCGTCTTCTGTCACTTCTGTGCTGGTGGTGCTGAGACAGACTCGCACTTGTTTGTCTCTTGCCCATATAGTAGTTTTATTTTGTCGAAGTTGGCTGGTCTCTTGCAGATTAGGTTTGTTGGAGCATCTTGGGTCGAAGTTTTGTCCAATATGGGAAGCATTCCAGATCGTAATCTTAAGAATGTGGCTCTTCTAGCAGTCCAAATTTTTGCTTATCACATGTTGAGGGAGAGGAATGCAAGGCATCACGACAAAGGATTGCTCAACCCTACTATTCTGATTAAATGCATAATGATCGATCTCAAGACTAAATTGAGGAGCACTTCGTGGTTTCGACGGCTTATTAATATAGATATGTATAGGTGGATTGCTATTTGACTTAGGTTGTTTCTGCTATTGTTCTTTCTATCACTAATCTAGCTTTGTTAGATTAGGCATAGATAGTTCTTCTCTACCTGTACCAGAGCAAGGGTTAATCCCGGTTTGTTATATATTACTTAATTTAGCAAAAAAAAAAACCCGATCGGATATCTTTGATTAATTAATTACAATATACTTGTTACTGCTAAATTTAATGTTTTGTTTATCTAATATTATATAAATGAAATAAATATACAATTTTCTAGGTATATGTAAGTGATTTGTTAGATTAGTAAAAGTCAATTTTGTAGATGTAGTGTAATCTATCTTTCATTGTTTAAATTAATAAAATTCAATTATTTTCTTTAATTTTTTAAATTTAACAAATAACATAGATTGCAAAATAATTTTATCTAATTTTACAACAAAATTTAAAAAAAATGCATAATTTAATAAAATTTGTCATTATAATTATATTAAGAACTCCACTTTGTTTACGTTTTTTATGAAATTTTAATTTTTGAAATTTTTTAAGGATAATTATTAAATATAAACATATATGTATATCGGCTAAATTCATAAAAGTAGCTCTATTGGTGTGTAGTTAATAAATTTTTTATGTTTACAATTATTTTGAAATATTACACAAATTGATAAATTTGTTTAGTGGAGTCTACAACAATCAACAACAGAAAATGTGTTGTGAAATATATTTAAGCGTTGTTAGTTTGGGTGCTTATAATAGTAAGGCGATAATATAATTTTATTATTTTTTGATATAATTTTTTTTGTTATATTTATCGAAATTGTGTTTCATGAATTTTTTTTTTGCTAATTTTAAATTTAAATGTTATAATTCAATATACTAATGTTAAAAGTTATATATTTTGATTATCTACTAATTATTTATAGAAAGACACAAATTATGTCGAAGATTTTTTATTCACGTTATAATCAAAAATAAGTAATTAAAAAAATTATATTGAAATTTTAATTTAAAATAAGAAAATACACCGCCCGCGCGAGCAAGCGCGGGTAAGAAAACTAGTCTCAATTAAAAAAAGTATTAGTACGAGAAAATTTTGAAATATCATTCATATGTACAACATACTATAGATATGTGTTGAGTATTGAATACAGTAAAAGAATACATCGTTCTTGTGGTCTTTGGTGTATTCGAACTCATGATCATTTTTCTGTTTTTAAATAAACAGCCCGCTCTGATACCACTTGTTGAGAATTGAATACAGTAAAAGAATACAGAGGAGGGGGGGGTGAATGAATTCTTGAACTTTTTCTCGTTCTTGAATCTGTGTAGCAAGATATGTGTTTGTGTGTGCAAATATGTAGGTGCGGATAAAGAACGACACAAGACACAATATTACTTTAATCTAATATTTTATTAGATAAAGGTTGCTACAATCTGTGAATACAAATGGTAGTATTCTCAGCTTCGTTTTTTTCAGAGAGATATATCTTACAGTGTGTATGAAAAACTTAAACAACTAAAGAAGTGAGATTGTATTCTTATAGAACATGAATACAACTCACTTACTACAAATAAGGTTACAGGATAAATTACTTTCTTGTATGTCTATCCTTTTTGAGTAAGCATCCAAACGGCTACAGATTTGACTTTGCAAAGTTCTGTTTAGATCCACTTCTTTAGCTCTTTGTCTCTTCTATATCTCTCCAAGCTTCCTTGTAGGCTTTCCAGAGCACATTACAGATTGTGGTCCATAAAGTGCATTGGCTTGTTGCAGGTTTCTGACTTGTACAATTTCTTCAGTATTTTTTCTCCAAGAATGTATTCGAGAAGTGGCTAAGTGATTGATTCGAGAACTAGGATTAGATAACTCTGAGTTCTAGAATACTGTTTGATTGACATATCGAATCACTTCTCGAATAACACTTTTCTCCAGGGTTCCTTGAGTTGTCGAATAGAACACTTGACTTGTCGAATCCCTGAGATATCGAATAGCTTTCTAAGTCCTTGAGATATCGAATGGAACTTTGACTTGTTGACTTCTTGAGTTCTCGAATAGAGCATTAGATATGTCAAATCTCTGAGATATCGAATAGTTCATTCAGAGATATCGAACAGTGTCTTCTCAGATATCGAATCTCTGACTTCTCGAATGCTAGACTTCTCGAATAGACAAATGTACTTCTCGAATTGGTACTTAGGCAAATTCTTTATTTCTTCAAATCCCAACTGTGATTATTTGACAGTCTTTATCTCCTTGCTTGAGGCATGAACCTTGGAACTTCTTTCAAGCATTATTCTTGACTTTATAAGTACAGTTACACAACTAGGATTTGATGCCTATTACAAGTACAAAACAAATAGAAACTCTACAACTAGAGGTTTGATAAGTGGATTTTATATCCACTTGGAGCGTTCCATTTCGGCTTAAATTGATGTCTTGGTCTTAAGTATGTTGTGTTTTTGATGCGTTTTAATGAGTTTGTGCAGGGTTATTATCTTGAGGTTGGATGATAAAAATTGCATATTTTATGGTGGATTTGAGTTCTAGAAGTGAAAAATGACAGTTTGCAAAAGAAACGAAGGAAAAAGGAGTTAAAACGAAGAAAATCAGCAAAAATCAGCAACCGGCAGCTAGGACGGGCGTAGCCAGCGCACAAAGGGCGCGGCCAGCGCCATGAACAGTAGATACAGCGCAGCCAGCACGGAGAAATCAGCCAGATTTTTGGATTTTTGTTTTGGCCATATCTTGAGTTCTACAAGTCCGTTTTGGGCGATCTTACTGTCCACGCGAAGCTAACGAGATTCTCTATCATTCTAAAGTGATCCAGATGTCCAAATACAACTGGAACGGCCCAGAAATACTGAAGAAAAGTTAGCAACGAATTTTCCTTAAAAACGGAATCAGTTTAGGAAACGTATTTTGCATAAATTCTATTTTAACTCTATTTTGGGGAATTTCTTGCTGGGAAAGACTTCTAGAGCCTATATAAACACATCCTACCATTGTAATTTGGATCACCATTACATATCAATTACTTAGGTTTATTTGTATCTTTTCGTACTTTGTTTTTATCATGATTTCATCAGATCCCATGATGACGAGAGGTTCGATTATGAACTAATAGTTGTCGTGGGATTCTAACGGATTTATTTATGGAGTTTTAGTATCTTGATGCTTTAAAGATCTGTGTGTGGTGTTTATATGATATCCTCATATGGTTGTGCTTTATGAATTTAGATGCGTAGCTAACATCTAATTTCTTAATTTCTTGTGAAGCGAGAGTGGATCTTGAGATTTAGAACTTGCCATGCTAGCATAGGATAGGTTGATGTTTTAACATCATGATTTGTAGCGTAAATAGAGATATTATGCTGCCCTATGTGATCATAATAGACAACTTGTTCTTCAACCGTTAAGTTTTCAAATCTTATAGAGATATAGGGTCTCAGCATAATTGGTGACTATTCATCTTCTATCTCTTTTGTGGATGTATGGATAGTTTGGTATACGTATACTGAGAGGTAGCGTGTACTTATTTCGTGTTGTCTGATCAGATATCATAACCATTGCATATAGTGATTAAAGGCGTCAGATCTAGGCGAAGTATTTAATGAAGTTAGAATCCCATGGTTTATCTTGCATAAGTAATTCGATCTTAATTTCATTAGTTAAGTAATTCTTAGTTTTATTAAATTGTTTTTTTAGTTAAATTAGATAATCAAAACCCAATATTGTTAATTGTCTTAGCAGTGCATAATAACCATACATTGTTGCATAGGTACAAACTGAATTAAAATCATAACCAGATCTCTGTGGGAACGAACTCGATTTATTCATATATTACTTATGACCACGTACGCTTGCGTGATTTAGTGCAAACAAGTTTTTGGCGCCGCTGTCGAGGATCATCGGTGTTTTATTTTTAATTTATGTGCTTGTCAATAGTGGTCGTTAGAGTTCACTTACTCAGATTTTTTCTTACCTATCTTGTTTAGTTCGGTGTGTTCAGGTACTTGAGTGTTTGAAGATGGCATGCGAGGAGTTGCCATGGTGGGCATATTCGAGGACATCCATACCTCTGCAATGTGAGCAGTGTTTGGGCGTTCATGATCCCTCACAATATTGTTACTACGAAGGAGTTGATCCATATGTCACTTATGAGGAACAACCATATTTTCAATACCATCCTCAACAGTACCAGCAAGATGTTCCAAATATGTCATATTTCTTTGGTAGTGAAGAGTTTCAACATCAGCAACCTACTCTTACTTTTCAGTCAGATGAGGTTGATGCTATGGAGGAGCTTAGGATGCTTGTAAAGAGTAATGAGGAGTCTCTTAAATCTTTGGAGATACTAGTTACTCGAGTTGTGAGTGCTGTGGAACAAGAGAAACACCAATTCATACTAGAGGCAATTCCAGAAAATAACGGTGACTTGGAGCAAGGTACTGCATGCTTAATTGAGGAAGACAAATTCCAAGGTGAGGTGAGCATTCGCAAGCCATGTGAGGAATTTGATCATGTTAGGATGGTGGATGATTTGGAAAGGGCACTATTTGGGACAGACACTGATGAGCTGCACAAATTTCAAAAATTGGTATGTGCATACCAAGAGGCTGAAGAAAATGGGAAAGATGCAGGTCTTCTACTTGTCTCAGAGTTTAAAGATGGAGGTAGCGCATTAGAGCCAATGGAAGAAGTTCTCTTTGAGGAACCAAAGGCTTCAGCAACTTACATTTACCCTCCTCCATTATATTCAAGCGAAGCCCGCGAGTGTATGTTATTCTACAAATTGACAGATTTTGGGTCAACAGATGAAGGCATTGGAATAGGACAGAGTTGTTACACGAATAGGCCAAGCGATGAGAAGGAGCAGAAAGTGTGCCGCCGTGATGACGATGAAGTCTCATGAAGAGATGACCAGGCCAACTATTATCATCCTTAATGGAGGCTTGGACGTAGTAAAGCTAATTGACTCTAAACAAGCACTTCGTGGGAGGCAACCCATGCTTTTCGGCATTTTTATTTAGGTATGTTTCCTGTTATCCCTTGTATTACCTTCAATTCAATGGGGACATTGAATATTTTAAGTTTGGGGGTGGTTTGGGGGATTAGTAGTTGTTGTTGTATTATGTGTTCATGTAGGATTTCATGCTTTGCATATTAGTAGCAGTAAATTATGCATTTATGTTCGTGTTATCTACGTTTGTTTCATATAGGACATTCTGTTTTTATGTTCGTATTTCATGTGAGTTCATAATAGTTTGCATTTGCACCCATGCTTGATAGGAATTTTATGTTGTTGACACTTTTGATTGAGAAGTGATATGCTTTGTTCTTTTGCACACACATACACTAGTGAGTTGAAGCTAGTAGACTTATTGAATGTTGTAATTGATTAGAAGGACATGAATATGTGCAAGATGATTTAGTTTGCATGCTTTGAATACAAGTCGGTGCATTAGAGAGATTTTTGTTTGGGATTGAGTATGTTTTTCCACCAAGTGAGTTTTTTAGCCTTATTGCATATTTGTTGCAATTTATTCGTTTGCTTGAGTGTCCACGGATTGTTTGCATTGCTAGCAGTTGTTTGAGGTCTTTCTTGAAACGCATGACAGTATTTGACGATTAAAATGATAAAGGCATTTAGGAATAACCGCATATTTTCCCATATTACCACACCATATTTACATGATCAATTAGTTAACCCGTTGAGCTTAATCCTATTTATTTCTTTTCGGTGACATACCACATTATTTGCCTAGACCTTTTTCTTGTATTGGCCGTACATTAATTTGAACCCACATTGTCAAAGGCGAGTAGAGTGCTTAAGGGAGTAATAAGGTGTGCAAGGAGGGGTTATTGTTGGTTTTACTTTTGGGGGAAATATTGAAAATTGGGTTTGGTTGTTTACTTGATAATCGGCATATGTAATAAATTGTGGGATCATTGTTATTGTTTATATTATTGTTTGTGTTATATTGAGCTCTCGAAAAAAAAATGAAAAAAATGAAAAAAAAAAGAAAAAAAATAGACTAAATTGCACTGTAGTGGCCAAAATATTTTCAATTTTGCACGGAGATGGCTAAATTTTAATTCATGCCAATGAAATGACTACATTTTAATTTTTGACGCAAAAAAGGTGCTCTGACTCCCTTCCGTTAAATCGACATTGACGGCGTTAGTTAGGGTTCTTCATGAAATTTGGGGCTTTTTGATTCATTGATTTTCCGGTTGAATTGATTATTTGTATAGCTTCATATTGATGCCAGGAGTTCAATTCCATGTTCAATTTCACCGTTCTATTGTTAGTTTTGTTAATTCGAATTCTAGGGTTCTTGAGTCAAATTAGGACTTTTTTATTCTGAAATTTTCCAATTGATTTGATGATTCATATAGCTTCTAGGGGTCCTAACAAGCATGTGTATGTGTTTAATTGCATCGTTGTTTTAGAGGATTGTGTAATTCGATCTTTGAGTCTTAACCGATCATAAAATCAATTTGTTCATGAATTCTGTTGCTTGTCTGTATAAACTGGTTCCATGGTTGGATTGTACATGTTATCAGCTTCGTTTTGACATTAAAAACTCTGAGTTTGATTTAGAAATGATTGAAACCTTAGTTGGCCGGAATCCATGTCGAGCTCACCGGGTTTTGCCCGGATTTGATCGTTTGTTATGGTTGTAGTACTTTATAGGATGCCCAGTGACTGTGGAACATGTTAGTGTCGATTTAGTGCGCTAAGGAAGCTCACTGGAGCTGTTGTGGCTCACCGGAAATTGCAAAATCTCGCCGGATTATTATTAACTAACGCCGTCAATGTCGATTTAACAGAATGGAGTCTGAGCACCTTTTTTGCGTCAAATATTAAAATTTAGCCATCACGTTGGCATGAATTAAAATTTAGCCACCTCCGTGCAAAATTGAAAATATTTTGGCCACTACAGTGCAATTTAGTCAAAAAAATATTATGAGAGCATGTATGTGTTTGTTGTGATCCTACTTTAGTCGACTAGTCGAGTGTTTGTTTTAATAATAGATTATGTGGGGGGAAATAGGGTGTTGTGTATGATTTATTATGGTACTACTAGCTTTTGACACTTCACCTGTTTTGGCTTAATTGACATACCTTGTCCCTAGCCCGTTACAACCCAAATAAAGACCTTTTGATTATCGTCGTTGATGTATGTTGTGTTAAGAGTCAGATTGATACCAAATGTCAAGCGTGCTTATGATTTTGTTGGAATTGAGTGATACACTTACCCTTGTTCTTGAGTGAATATTCTTTTGTGAGTGGATTGTGAGTGTTTGCTTGTTTTTCCGTATGAGATCCCGAGTTTTGACTCAAAGATGTACTCTTGTAGGCTTAGCATGTTTACTAACTTATTCTTACATTTGACATGGGCTTTTGAGAACTTATGTATGTTCATTAAGTAGACTATGTGAATACTTGCACTTTCGACACCAAGACATTGCGTATTTACTTTGATTCTTAAGTTGATATGGCATGAGAGGATTTGAGGGTATGGTAGGATATTAGTACTAGATTAATTGCATTTTCATTTAGTTGCATTCATGCATTGCATTGCATTAGGTTACATGGATTTTGTGGGTACATTCGTTATAGTCCCTCACGAGACCTTACTCGTCCACTAGGGCTGCCTAGGGGTTTAAAGGGCTTGTTGCATATGCCAAATGCAACCGTGATCACCTACGGAAGTGGTACTAGTTAGATAGTTTTTAATTGTTTATGCTTGAGGACAAGCATCGGTTTAAGTTTGGGGGTGTGATAAGTGGATTTTATATCCACTTTGACCGTTCCATTTCGGCTTAAATTGATGTCTTGGTCTCAAGTATGTTGTGTTTTTGATGCGTTTTAGTGAGTTTGTGCAGGGTTATTATCTTGAGGTTGGATGATAAAAATTGCATATTTTATGGTGGATTTGAGTTCTAGAAGTGAAAAATGACAGTTTGCAAAAGAAACGAAGGAAAAAGGAGTTAAAACGAAGAAAATCAGCAACCGGCAGCCAGGACGGGCGCAGCCAGCGCACAAAGGGCGCGGCCAGCGCCATGAATAGTTGATACAGCGCAGCCAGCGCGCGTACGGGCGCAGCCAGCGCGGAGAAATCAACCAGATTTTTGGATTTTTGTTTTGGCAATATCTTGAGTTCTACAAGTCCGTTTTGGGCGATCTTACTGTCCACGCGAAGCTAATGAGATTCTCTATCATTCTAAAGTGGTCCAGATGTCCAAATACAACTGGAACGGCCCAGAAATACTGAAGAAAAGTCAGCTACGAATTTTCCTTAAAAACAGAATCAGTTTAGGAAACGTATTTTGCAGAAATTCTATTTTAACTCTATTTTGGGGAATTTCTTGCTGGGGAATAATTCTAAAGCCTATATAAACACATCCTACCATTGTAATTTGGATCACCATTACATATCAATTACTTAGGTTTATTTGTATATTTTCATACTTTGTTTTTATCATGGTTTCATCAGATCCCATGATGACGAGAGGTTCGATTATGAACTAATCGTTGTCATGGGATTCTAACGGATTTATTTATGGAGTTTTAGTATCTTGATGCTTTAAAGATCTGTGTGTGGTGTTTATCTGATATCCTCGTATGGTTGTGCTTTATGAGTTTAGATGCGTAGCTAACATCTAATTTGTTAATCTCTTGTGAAGCGAGAGTGGATCTTGAGATTTAGAACTTGCCATGCTAGCATAGGATAGGTTGATGTTTTAACATCATGATTTGTAGCGTAAATAGAGATATTATGCTGCCCTATGTGATCATAATAGACAACTTGTTCTTCAACCGTTATGTTTTCAAATCTTATAGAGATATAGGGTCTAAGCATAATTGGTGTCTATTCATCTTCTATATCTTTTGTGGATGTATGGATAGTTTGGTATACGTATATTGAGAGGTAGTGTGTACTTGTTTCGTGTTGTCTGATCAGATATCATAACCATTGCATATAGTGATTAAAGGCTTCAGATATAAGCGAAGTATTTAATGAAGTTAGGATCCCATGGTTTATCTTGTATAATTAATTCGATCTTATTAGTTAAGTAATTCTTAGTTTTATTAAATTGTTTTTTTAGTTAAATTAGATAATCAAAACCCAATACTGTTAATTGTCTTAGCAGTGCATAATAACCATACATTGTTGCATAGGTACAAACTGAATTAAAACCATAACCAGATCTATGTGGGAACGAACTCGACTTATTCATATATTACTTGTGACCACGTACGCTTGCGTGATTTAGTGCAAACAAGGTTCCCTCAGTTAAGAGGTCATGTAAGTAATGCAAAGCATTACAAACAATTAGGCTTGTTATTAGATGTAAACAGGAATGCCTCTATGACTAACAATCTCCCCCAAATTGTGAGTAAGACCCTTAGTCACAATTTCATGTCTGATAACAAGCCTAACATACACAAAGATAAAACTTGAAAAGTACAGGTATGAAATTTGATTGAGAACATGAATGAAATTACAAGTTGAGTAATCTTACAATATGGTGAACTACTAGCCATTCTCTTTTGATTCCATCTCCATTGTTTTGGCTTGTAGATCATCATATACTTTCTATTTTCTTTCTTTCTCCTTTCTTGCATCCAATTCTTTAAGCAGGATAGAGTTTTTGAAATCTTCAAGTACTGGTTTCAGAATGTTGGCATGATAGTGACTGAGTAGATTGATTCTTATATTGACATTATCTCCATTTCTTCTCCTATACTTCACCACATAGGGATTAAATTGAACTCTACGCAATCCTTTTGCCCTTAGCTTTTCTGCTTCAACTTCCAGTCTATCAATTTCCTTCTCCCTTTCTAGCCATTTCTCAAAACATCCCTTTCTTATCTTCTCAGCATAGTCTTTCTTCATCTTTACAAAATCAATCAGCTCTAGCTTCCATACTCTCTCCACTTTGTCTTCAGAATCCAATAATGCAATGATTCTTTCTATTTCATATAGCTTGCCCCAATTTTGACACTGTCCATGTTTGAATTTCTTCTCCCTTCCATCAGTATATTTAATCTCAAGGTAGTTATTCATAATGGCAGCATAGTAGATTCTTTGAGCTCTTAGATATTGCAATTGGTCTTCATCAAAGTCTTCATCAAGTGGTTGGAGTTTCAGTCCTGGATGGATAGTTAGGGTTCTAGACTTGGGTATCTTCACTCTTCTTGCAGCTTGTTTGAATTTGACCTTTTTCACTTTGTGGCTTGGCAGAAACTTGTGACCCTTGCTTGTAGACCATTGTAGTACTCCGTTAGCAGTTTGCTTTTGGAAACATACACCTGGTTTCTTGATTTGAATCCTCTTCTCTTCTTGAGGTGGCAAAACAGTTGCATAAGCCATTGAATCAGATTTTGGTAGGTCATTACTAACAGCATTCACCCTAGACTTAGAGTCTTGTGTTGTGGTGAGTTTACTGCTAGCAATTCCTAAGGCTTGCTGTTTTCCAATTTTCCTCTCATAGACTTTACCTTGGTCATCACCATCTTTCTTATCCTTGCTATCTTTCTTCTTCTCATCTTTACCACCCTTATCAGTCCTGTGATGTCTTCTCCTCCCATCACTTTTGTCTTCATCTTTATCATCCTTATTTCTCATAGGCTGAGCCATTTCTGGAATTGCACCAGTTACAATGAAAGATCTGAGAATGTGCAATGCTTCTACTTCTTCACATTTCTGATTCCATCCTTCTTATGCATTTGATAAATGATGGCAATAATAAGTCTGTGATTTCGAGGAGTGAGATCATTGGGAATGACCAATTGATTAATGTCTTCAATTTTGGTGCCAGACTGATAGATGATAGTCCATGGTTTCTTAATCACTTCTGGCAGCCTTGAAGGTTGGCCATTCCTCAAGTCATCATACAGACTTTTATTGTTCTCATTTCTCTTCTCAATAAGCTCAATCAGTGCATCTATCTCTGAGTGTTTTAAGGCTTGTAGAGTCATGTAGGTTAGATGCCATATCTTGGACTTGGACACCATCATTATCTCCTTGATCCATAATCCATCTATCTTCCTGAGTATCACAGTGAGATAGTCAATCTGATCCTTCAAGCTCCTCAGATAAAATTGAGTGTCACCAGCCTGTTCCCTTGAGACTTTCAGAAACTCCAAGATTGCTTCATCATGATAGACATTTGAATTTGCAACTTCTTGTAGCTTGGCCTCAGTAACCACCTTTACTTCTACAGGCTTGGCACTTTCAGATTTGGAGGATGGATGTTTATCAGATGGTATGCTCCCTGCAACCACTGTAGTTGTGATGGATTGTTTTTTATCACTTGGAGTAATGACATGCACAGTTGGTAGAGAAACCACTGGCAGAGAGGTTGGAGGCTCATCAACTTTGGATTTCCCTTTTCCTGGCACATGAGTAGTTTTCTCTTTTGTTCTTGGATGACCACCCTCATTGATCGTTATGCCTTTTTCTTGAGGTTTCTCCCCCTTAGTCTGAGGCTCCCCCTTTGGTTTTGAGTTCCTTAATATCCTCTTCTCCCCCTTAGGCTTGTTGTCAG
Source organism: Kitagawia praeruptora (assembly GCA_037693485.1). Lineage (NCBI taxonomy): Eukaryota > Viridiplantae > Streptophyta > Magnoliopsida > Apiales > Apiaceae > Kitagawia > Kitagawia praeruptora. Next base: position 78,545,553 of record CM075350.1, read on the forward strand.
GCACAGAGGCTGTAGGAGTGACCTTTGGGGTTGAAGATTCTTCAGGTAAAGGGAGAACCATATGCTTCATCATTGTAGACAACATTAATTGCTGATGTAGAAGAACATCAGCTGTGGTGGTGGCTTGAGTGCTCAACTGCTCAGTTAGAGTTGCAACTTTGTCTGTCAAATGAGCATTGGATTCTTTGAGAGAAACTACCTTCTTTTCAAGAGTATCCACTTTAGTGAATAGCTCATTGGCCTTAAAACCAGATAGGGATTGATCTTGCAGTCTCTTCACTTCATACTTGGACATCTCATGCATAGGGACCTCAGTCACCAGCTTATCTCCATATTGATTTTTAAAGAGGGTCTTGAGCGTGGCATTGGCATCGGTTGTCTGATCAGATATAACTTGAAATTTATGCCCCAGACCTGTGACAACATCCTTTAGTAGAGCTAGACCATTATCCATCTTGGTGCAGGTGGTGTTGCAGTGTTTGAGGTCCTTGAAAACATTGTCTAGCTCAGGGAATTTTGCATCAAATGCCCTCTTAATTTCTTCCTCTGTAGTGGCTGTCTTATCACACACTCTGTTGACTTCAGTTTTGACTCCCTTTCCAAGATAGTGTGCAGCCTTAAGGAATCCCTTGTGTGAATCATTCATAGCTTCATACACTTCACCAGGAGTCAGAGATTTGACATTGGAGCCCAGTGAAGTGATGTATTCCTCTTTGAGATATTGAAGAGCTTCATCAAGAGTAATATCATATTTTCCTTGCAACTAGGCATCTATATTGCCATCTCTCTAAGCATCATCAATTATCTTTGCCTTTTGCATCTCCACATCATCTTTATGGCATAGCAGAATGGCTTCATAGTCTGGATTAGGCATGTTGGAGGTGACCAAGTTCTGAGCTATCTTGACAAACTCAGGAATTTGATCCACAATTAAGCTTTGAAGTGCTTCAACCGTCAGTTGTGGTGGAATAGATCCTGATCCTGAAGCACTGTCATGTTGCACAGGCTTCAGCCATTGTGACATAAAGTCAGAGCTAGGCAAGCTATACTCCTCAGCTACAGATGCAACTTCTGTAACCGGATGGATTGACTCTACTACTGTTGTCTCCACAAGAGTGGGATGAGTTACAACAGTAGTTGACACAGGCACAGAGTCTCTAGTAAAAACTAGTGAATCCTCTGTGTTTGTGATGGTGTCATCAGGATATGCCCCAGCATGCATTCCCTCACCATCTGAATGTGGTTTCTGGGTGGTGAGCAAAGTGTCATGCACTAAGTCACTTGAGTCCATTGGCTCACCAAGAGAAAAGAATTCTTGGTGATCAATGCCTTGCTCTTCAATTTATTGAATTACAGGCTCCAAAGAAATTTGAGATGTAGATTCTGGAAGAGAAGTGTCTTTTAGAATGGATTTTGGCAACTCCCCCTGAGAAATAGAGGGAGTTTCAAGTGTGATGTGCTCTCCACTCAGTGTTGTGCCTGCCTTATCACTCCCAGGTGCTGACTCTTTACAAATAGGTGCATTGGGGAGGTTGCTTGATTCTATAGATGCACCCTGTTGAGAGGATACATCTAGTGAACTGTGTGCCCCTGATTTTACAACTTCAGCCATTTGTTTGACTGAAGAGGTGGTTTTAGATTTCTTCTTCTTTGGCCTCTTCAAGGGTGACTCAGGTTCCTCACTTTCTACACCTAATTCTACAGCCAATGCTGCTTCAGATAAGATGGTTAAAGGTGCAGAAGCAACTTGTTTTCTCTTCTTCTCCTTTTTACTAACACCACCCTGTTGAGAGGATGATGTAGGTGGCTCTGTGTTTGGTAGAGTGTTTGGCTGAGGTGGTTGGTTAGCAAGCCCTGGGTTAGCATTTTGTTCTACTTGCTTGGGTTGTGCTAACTGTGACTTTGAGTCAAATGTTGGCATGTTGTGGGGGTAAGTCCTAAACAAACCCTCCATATGGGGAGTTATGTTAAGTCTTACATCCACATCATTCCTAGTCTCCAAATTACCAAAAATGAGTTTGGTCATGGATTTAGGATAGCCTATTCTATTTCTATCTATCCTAGGTAATTCAATTAGTTTATCATTTTTCAAATTAAGTACAGATTGAATAAAGCGAGGAAAGAAAATGTCAGTACCTCTCTTGGTTGAGTTCTTACCAAGTCTCCCATACAACTCCTGCATAATGAGTTGACCAACATTGATCTTTTTCCCATAAGCTAAGGCATAGCCTATTTGCTGTGTAGGGGCGCTGATTTGATCATAGCTTGACTTCCTTGCAGTGAAGACTTGAAGGATGGTGGCAAAGACATAACTCCATTCTTTCCTCAAGAACTTCCTATTTAAGTGACCAAGTTTGATTTCCTCGGAGTAGTGAATGAAATCAAAGAAGTCCTCCAATTCACCATTTGTAGCTTGATCATCATACACTTCCTGTTGTAAGCCCAGTGCTTGATTCATGTCTTCAGTGGTGATAGTGATTTCCTTGTCCTGAATCTTGTAGTAGATTATATACGATGTTATTGCGCTTTCCAGGGCTACAACTTCCACAGTAGCAGTTCTCCAAAACTGTTCCAGGAGGTCTAGATACAGAGTTGGGTTGGCTGAGAGTGCATCCTTGATGTATGACTCAGACATCCACTTTACAAAGCATTTAAAAAAGGCATTGGGTGCCTCAACATCACTGGTTAGGGCGATAAATTTGGTGTTGAATTTCACGGTTGCCATTGATACAAAGAGAAGAGAGAGAAGAATAAAGGTTGAAGAAGAAATTTAGCTTTTGAGATTAGGGTTTTCAGAGGTTTTGGATATTTAGATGCTTGAGAAATCGAATGAAATGAATCGAATAGATGTAGAATTGTATAAGTATGAAGTACTTGAATTGTCGATTAGATATATGTTTTGTATCGACAAGTCAAGCATTCGAGAAGTAGAAAACAACTATTCGAGAAGTCAAGAAAGGCTTAATCGATATCTCAAGCAGGTTGAAGACTCACAGCTGGCAGTTATCTAACTTAGAATAAATTCTAAATTAGGTAAAATATGTTTTTATGAGTGATTTAAAAATTCTGAATAAAAATCCAAAAACGGTTAAGATTCAGCGAGAATTCAGCCTTTTCAAATGATTCGAGAAATCAAACACAGTATTCGAGAACTCAGTCATTAGAGAACTAAAATACTCTATTCGAGAACTCAAGCATTTCTCTGTTCGATATCTCTAAAGACTCTATTCGAGAACTCAAGAGTGTCTTAAATAGACTTGTTAGAGAAGTCGAGCATAAGCAAGAAATGAATCATTCGAGAAGTCTGACTTATCGAAACGTTCTTTTCACTCATAAAAATTCAGTTTTCACTATCTTTAAAAATTCACCAGACATATTCTATAAAGAATATTCTAACAAATTAAATAGTGATTTTCTCAAAATTTCATAGAAATTTTAAGTTGACAAAATATGATTTTCCCACATATGCAACAGATTTGAAATATTTATAAATCATATTTCAGCCAACACTTACTCCAAAAATATTGAGAATTTAGATAGAGTAAGTGTTTACTGCTGCAACAATCTAGGTGATATATTCACTTAGCCAGAATCTGAAAAATTCAGCATTCCAATCTCACTAACCAACCTTGTGAAGGTGGCTTCATCTAATGGCTTAGTGAATATGTCAACTAGTTGTTTATCTATAGAGACATAATGCAACTCAATGTTTCCATTAGTTGCATGTTCTCTAATAAAATGATATCTGATGTCAATGTGCTTTGTCCTAGAATGATTGACAGGATTGGCAACTATAGAGATTGCACTTGTGTTGTCACACATGATTGGAATTCTTTCCAACACAAGTCCATAATCTCTGAGTTGATTTCTAATCCAAAGCACTTGAGCACAACAACTTCTAGCAGCTATGTATTCAGCCTCAGTTGTAGAAGTTGACACAGATTGTTGTTTCTTGCTATACCAAGAGACTAACCTTTGTCCAAGAAACTGGCAGCTACCTGAGATGCTTTTCCTATCTACTCTGCATCCAGCATAATTAGCATCAGAATAACCAACCAGATTGAACCATGTGTCCTTAGGATACTATAAACCCAAGTTTGGAGTGCCCTTCAGATATCTAAAGATCCTTTTTATAGCAATCAAATGTGACTCTTTTGGATTTAATTGAAACCTTGCACACAAACATGTAGCAAACATGATGTCTGGCCTACTTGCAGTGAGGTAGAGTAGAGAACCAACCATGCCTCTGTAGATAGAGATATCTACTTTCTTGCCTTTAGCATCTTCATCCAATTTAGTGGCAGTGGCCATGGGTGTCTTTGCAGGTGAGCAGTCTTCTAAGTCAAACTTCTTCAATAAATCCTTGATGTACTTGGTTTGACTGATAAAAATGTCATCCTTCCTTTGACTAACTTGCAATCCAAGAAAGAATGTTAACTCTCCCATCATACTCATCTCATATCTGCTCTGCATGAGCTTAGAAAATTTCTCACACAGCTTCTCATTTGTAGAGCCAAATATAATATCATCCACATAGATCTGAACTAGGATAATATCATCACCATGTTTCTTGTAAAACAGTGCCTTGTCCAATGTGCCTCTAGTGAATTGATTTTCAAGGAGAAATTGTGATAAAGTATCATACCATGCCCTTGGATCCTGTTTAAGTCCATACAATGCCTTAAGTAATCTGTAGACAAATTCTGGAAAATGTGGATCCTCAAAGCCAGGTGGTTGTTGCACATAAACTTCTTCTTCCAACTCTCCATTCAGAAATGCACTCTTGACATTCATTTGATAAACTTTAAAGTTTGAATGAGCAGCAAATGCCAGGAATATTCTGATGGCTTCCAATTTAGCAACAGGGGCAAATGTCTCATCATAATCAATGTCTTCCTGTTAAGAGTATCCTTTTGCAACCAACCTTGCTTTGTTTCTTACTATTACACCATCTTCATCCATCTTATTCTTAAGAACCCATTTTGTTCCAACAATGGTTCTATTCCTTGGTGCAGGCACAAGTTCCCATACTTTATTTCTTTCAAATTGATTCAGCTCCTCTTGCATGGCAATAATCCAATCTGGATCCAACAGTGCATCATCAAGTTTCTTAGGCTCAATCTGAGATAGAAAACAGTCATAGAGGCACTCATTTTGAGTTGCTCTCCTAGTCCTCACTCCTGCATTTGGATCTCCAATAATTTGCTCTGCAGTGTGTGATCTATCCCATTTCCTTGAATGCTCAGTCTGATTTATCATTCTTGATGTTGCTTCATCATCCAAGTCATGATCATTCTCATTTCCTCCCCCTGTAAGGTTGCCACTATTCACAGGTGTGTCTTGGATGCTTGTTTCTCCACTATTGATTGGCACAAATTCTTCTCTTATATCATCATTCACTTGAGTTTGTTGAACTTGAGTTTCAACTCCAGTTTCAATCTCTTCATCAGAATCATCTAGATTATCAAACTTTAATGGATCTTTATCTTCATCATTGGCTTCTTCTAATCCAGGTAGTTTGCTGTCATCAAATGTCATATCTGTGCTTTCCATAATTTTCTTTTGACTGATAACGTAAACTTTGTATGCAATTCTTTCCATAGAGTAGCCAAGAAAAATTCCTTCAAATGCCTTTGCATCAAACTTTCCACCATATTCTGAGTTATCCTTCAATACAAAGCATTTGCTTCCAAAAGTATGAACATACTTTAGAGTAGGCTTCTTTCCAGTCATCAAATTGTAAGGTGTCTTTCCAGTGTTTTTGTTGATGAGGGTTCTGTTCTGGATATAACATGCAGTGCTCACAACCTCAGCCCAAAAACATGTAGGCATCTTTGCATCAAGCAACATTGTTCTAGCAGCCTCAATAAGAGTTCTATTCTTTCTCTCAACAACTCCATTTTGTTGTGGAGTCCTTGGAGCTGAGAATTGCTGAGAAATTCCATTCTCTTTGCAGAATGCTTCAAGTATGGCATTTCTGAACTCTGTTCCATTATCACTTCTCAATGCAATCACACTTGCATTGTTGGCCTTTGCTTCCTTGTCAACTTTCTTTATGTGCTCAATGATTACTTGTGGAGCCTCATCTTTTGATGCCAGAAATTCCACCGATGTATACCTTGTAAAATCATCAACCATCACCAAGGCATACTTCTTTCTTCCTAGTGACATAATATTGACAGGCCCAAACAAATCCATATGAATGAGTTGTAGGGGCTTGGTTATTGATGTCACTGTCTTTGACTTGTGGCTTGATCTTTTCATTTTTCCCTTTTGACAAGCCTCATACACTCCTTCTTGACAGAATTCAAGTGTGGGCATGCCTCTCACTAATTCTCTTTTGACTAGAGAATTAATGGCTTTGAAGTTCAAGTGTGATAACCTCTTGTGCCACAGCCAACAATCTTCATTTGATGCTTTTGAATAGAAGCAACAAACTTTGTCCTTGTTTGCAGAGTCCATATTGGCTACAAACAGGCTTCCTTTCCTTACTCCAGATAGAGCAAAATCACCAGTCTTCTTGTCGGTGATCAAACATTCATCTTTGTCGAAATCCACTTTGAATCCTCTATCAGTAAACTGACCAACACTTAGCAGATTATGCTTGAGTCCCTTGACTAGTGCTACATCTTCAATGATGACATTACCAACTTTCAACTTGCCATATCCCAATGTGTTACCCATGCTGTCATCTCCAAAAGCAACCATTGGGCCAGCCTTCTCCTCATACTGTGATAGCAGGGCCATACCACCAGTCATGTGATTTGAGCATCCACTGTCCAAAATCCACATGACCTTCTTTTCACTTTTTTTGCCATGCAAACACAAAGATATTACTTCTCCTTTGGTACCCAAACAAGTTTGGGTCCATGTGGGGGTGTAATTCGAGTCGAGTCGGGCGAGTTCGAGCCGAGTTTTAAATCGAGTCGAGTTTTTTCTGACGAGTCGAGCCGAGCTCGTTTATTAAACGAGCCGGAAATCCCCGCCGAACTCGGCTCGTTTATAATACGACTCGAGTCGAGATTTTCGCGAGCCCGACACGAGCCGAGTCGGGTAATGTTAAACGAGTCGAGTCGAGTTTTTCGCGAGCCTAATGTTAAATTTACATTTTTTTTAAATTCTGAAAATTACTTATTTTGTTTTAAAAAAAAATTAAAAATTACTTATTAATTATATTAACATCATTACACATAATAAAAAAAAGTAAACAAACAAGATGTTAGAAATTATTTGATTTACAAATTATCAAAAAAATTATCTAATTTTCATTTATTTAACCAAATATAACAAGAATAGTAGTGATCTACTAAGATCTCCAAACAAATTAATTTTTTATTTTTGGAAAATTTGGGAATATCATTAAATTAGATATATCTTGACATCCGTACGGTTGGATCGTCGAGAAATATTTTTTAAAAAATAGAAACAATAATCTGGGACAAAGCACTAGTTACGAGTACAAGACAATATAGTAGTTTTCTATTAAGATCTCCAACCAAATTAATTTTTTATTTTTTGAAAATTTGGGAATATCATTTAATTAGATATATCTTGACATCCGTATGGTTGGATCGTCGAGAAATATTTTTTAAAAAATAGAAACAATAATGTGCAACGAAGCACTGGTTACGAGTACAAGACAATATAGTAGTGTTCTATTAAGATCTCCAACCAAATTAATTTTTTATTTTTTGAAAATTTGGGAATATCATTTAATTAGATATATCTTGACATCCGTACGTTTGGATCGTCGAGAAATATTTTTTAAAAAATAGAAACAATAATGTGCAACGAAGCACTAGTTACGAGTACAAGACAATATAGTAGTGTTTTATTAAGATCTCAAACCAAATTAATTTTATATTTTTTGAAAATTTGGGAATATCATTTAATTAGATATATCTTGACATCTGTACGGTTGGATCGTCGAGAAATATTTTTTAAAAAATAGAAACAATAATGTGCAACGAAGCACTAGTTACGAGTACAATACAATATAGTATTGTTTTATTAAGATCTCCAACCAAATTAATATTTATTTTTTGAAAATTTGGGAATATCATTAAATTAGATATATATTGACATCCGTACGGTTGGATCGTCGAGAAATATTTTTAAAAAAATATTTTGAATTTTTTTGAAAAGTAGTGTTTTTTTAACGAGCTCGAGCCGAGCCGAGTTTTCGTTATCGAGTCGGGTTGTATTCGAGCTCGGCACATACTCGGCGCGACTCGTTAAGCTAAACGAGTACGAAGTGTTGTTCGAGCTCGACTCGTATTCGAGTACGAGCCGAGTCGAGTCTGTATAAACGAGCTCAAGCTCGAGCTGCTCGCGAGGAGCTCGAGCTCGAGCTGCTCGCGAGCAGCTCGACTCGGATTACAGCCTTACATGTGACTTAGAAACATTCTTATCATAAACAACATGCTTATCAACTTTCTTGGTGTTAGTCTTCTTGTCACTGTTAGAAGTCTTAGAACCTGAGGTTTCAGACATAGGTGATAGAGGTACCTTCCACTACGCCATAAATGGCTTTTTACAACACTTAGGGGGGGTGTCACCTTCTCGGGTGTTACCATAGCTATGAAATTTTGGACCTACTACAACACTCTAGTTTTGGTGTTACCATATCCTTAAAGGTATGTTACCATAGCTGTGGAAGCTGTTAAACTTATTAATATGGCTTGAGAATTCTAAATTTCTAATGAAGCTTTGGGAAACAATTGTGGTGTATTCATATATGTAGGTAGGCTAGGGTTGCAGCTGCATGCTTATATATACATATTTGGAGTCTTGGGTCTGGGGATGAGTAGTTGTGACAACTACTGACTTAAACTAAAGTTATCAAAATTATGTCTTAACTTGATTGCAGCAGGAAGAGAGTTATTGGTGATGGAGCACGTGCACACCAAGATTTGTAAATCACCTGCACCAGGTTCCTAATTTTACTCAGTATTTACTTTATCTGATCTTCCCTTTCTCTATCAATCCCAACATCTTTATCTCTCTTTCCTCTGTTTACTGGTATATATATCTATGTTTTTTTACTTAATTTTCTGAGTACACTTGCGTTTACATTGTGGCTTATATACATGATAAGGTTCAAGCTCAAGGCCTCATACATGGCTGAGCTAGACACCACTCCTCATTATTATGTGGTAAAAACTTCTTTCATTGTTCTGTTTTATGTAGCCTTACCTTTTTTTTGGCGAACCTTCCCAGTGCTTAAGCACTGTCTTGAGATCTGAAACATGCTTTGAGATTTATATGTTCTAGTGTTTGAGATTTATACGTTCTAGTGCAATTGCATTGCATTGATTTTTTCTTTCTTCGACTCTACCCGATAGATTGTTATTGAAGCTGCCAATTTTCCTACTGCTTTTAACATATATTGATTTGTCTACAGGTAGTGCCTTGTGCTGTTCTCAGCATATTTGTACACCCATATACAAAGCACCCCGTGATTACCCGAATTCTCTGGGCATTCTGTGTGTACTTGGAATCTATTTCAGTGTTGCCTCAGCTTCGTTTGATGCAGAAAGCAAAGGTCAGTGCCCACTGTGTATTATTTGAGTACCTGAGCTAGGTGCATTTCATATACAAAAATTCAAAACTAAACAATCTGCTCCTGATATACAGCTGATTGAACCATTTACGGCCCATTATGTGTTTGCACTTGCAGGTATTACTCGCTTCTTGGAATGTGCTCATTGGGTAATCTCGGTGAGTTCTTATCGTACTATCCTCATTACATTGTTATATCAAAATGTGATACGTTCTCCTACCATGCTGATATATGAGCAACTTGGGACTTATTGACAATATTGCAGTAATTTAGATTTATGTGACTGTTGGAACATATTTGATATTTGTTCTTGTTCGGGAGCAGATTGTTTTGGCTACCAACAGTGTTGTTCTCTGAGATTGTTCAAACTTTCATTTTAGAAGATTTCTGTTACTATAATGTGAAAAGGTAAGCCTAAACTTTTTATGCGAGTTGAGTAATAATAGTCTTGCAATTCATGTCAGCTGATCGAGTATTAATTTCTGTTTTCTGCAGTGTTGTGAATGGCCACCTTCTAGTCAGCCTGTCTTATGTATAACAAATTTTTGTTTTCTTTTCGGACAGTTTTCAGTGTAACAAGTTATCCTACATTTTAGCCAGATTAAATTTTTGTTTTCTGCTACTGTTGATTCTTACATGTAATACTTATCCTTTGCATAATAATTTGCAGAATGACTTGGAGCTCAAGTTCTCAAATTTACGGCATGAATTGATACGAGTTAGACACATAGCAGGAGACAAATTTTTGTACGATTAGTTTTTGTTTGGATGTTCAAGTAAATGTAATCAGTTGTACAAATTGTAATTTTTTCTTTAAATTAATGATATTTACATTTTGTAGTTTATTTTAGATTTGACATTTGTCTATTTCTTATTTTTTATTTATCTATGCATTTTTTTATGAATATTACAGGAAGGAAATGGTAGAAAAATAATTAAATCTGAATTATTAATTTTAAAATAGACAATGTCTGTGGGTCCCACATAATTGATTAATAATTTTGCAAAATTATAACATCTAAGGTAACATAGATTTGGTGTTGCTATAGAATTACTTAGTGTGTTACTATAGAGGTCTATGGTAACGAATTTAGCTATGTTAGCTTAGGTGTGTCCAAGTGTTACCTTAGACTCCAAAGGTTACATAGAACAAAACTATCCCAGCTAAGGTGTTACCTTAGCCTTTTTTTAGCCTTTGGTAACGTTTTTTAGGGTCTAAGGTAACACATTCATGGTGTTACCGTAGGCTGTTTATGGCGTAGTGTTCCTAACTCTAGGAGGACTTGAAGACTTTGACCTTGTGTAGTGTGTGTGAGAATTGTGACTAATACAACCATCAATGAATTGCCTTCTCAAATTGAAACAACTAGTCATAACATTCATATTGCATGGCATACAGTCAAATTTATCACAAAATGGAGCATCTCTATGTCTTAAAGGCACAGAACAATCATAGAAAGGTTTGGGCACACTACCAACAGGTTTCTTGCATGCATGAGTTAAATGATTGGTACTGAAACAATTCTGACAAGTTTTCCTAGGGGCATTAGGCATATAAGCATAGTTGTTATCTTTGTTAATCCCTAGCTTGCCATTTCTGTTTTGTTTCTTCTTAGCCACTTTCTTCTCAGATTCATTTTTCCCAGCTGATACAAACTTAACACACTTCTTAGGTCTAGACCTATCACCTACTGGCTCCTTGGCTTTTGGCTTGACACTCTCACCCTTAGAGGATGCTTATTGCTCTCTGGATTGTGCCTCATCCTCATTATTCAACATTTTCTTGATGAGTAAGGCATCCTCATCAATTTCAAATATTGATTCTTTAAAAATTGGAGTCTCAGCCTTTTTCAAAATGTGAGGCATTTCCTCCTGAACAACTATGTCATCTTCAATGACAGCATAGCCTTTCCTCTGTTTAAGAGTGTCATAGTCAAGTCCAATTGCAGCCATGGGTTTAGCTTGAATTTTCTCGTGATAGGATTGCAGTAGACCAGATGAGTTCTTAAAGGTTTTCAGTTTGAATTCATTTTCAGCTAGCTCATCCCTAAAAGCCTTTTCAATTTGACTAGCACATAGAACCTTGTTCTGCAGATATTCAACTTCTTTCTTAAGGTTTTCTACTTGCATAGCAGTTAGCTCAAGTTCCTCATTCTTTTTTATTAACAATTCATTTCTAGTAGACAGTTTAGCAATTTCCTCATTAGCAGCAGTCATACTAGTATGAATATTAAACATTTCAACAGATAGTTGTTCAATCATGCACTTATACTCAGAAACAGACATGTCTATGGTAGTTAGAGATGGTACCTGAGAGTTTGACGAAGATGTGTCATCCTTAGAATTGGCCATCAAGGCATAGTTGCAAAATTCTTGCTCTTCTCCATCACTATCAGAATCATCCCAACACTTCCCTTCAGCTATGTAGGCCTTACCTTGTGTCTGCTTTTTCAGAAGGGCCTCATACTTAGCTTCAAGCTCTAGAAACTCTGTATCCTTCTTTTTAGGCTTCTTGCATTCACTGGCAAAATGCCCTAGGTCATTGCATCTATAACACCTTACAGATGACCTATCCACATGGCTGGTTTTAAATTTATTCTTGTTTGCTTTCACAGATGCCTTGCTTTTGTTGAATGAATGGTTTTGGGTTTTAGGTTTGAAAGGTTGGTTCCTCTTGAATCTGATGTTTGGAAATTTTCTGGCCATGAAAGCATATGAAGTGTTTTCCATTCCATCTAGTTCTTCAAGAGTATAGAACTCTTCTTCCTCCTTCTCCTCAACAGGTTCACTTACCTCAGCTTCAGTTTCTTCATCATCTACTATCTCCAATATCCTTAGCTGACTTGTAGATGCTTCTAGGTCTTGAATAGATTTGTTGACAATCAAGGCACATGATGTGTTTATCATTCTGCCTTGGTTGGCTTGGATAACCCTTTTCTGAAGCAACTCAAGCTCATGAGTTTTTAAAACCCCATAGAGCACATCATATGTGATTTTGTTCAAATCTCTTTCCCTTAGAGAAATGACCCTCTGCTCTAGGTGGTTCGGAGAAGACAATAGAAACTTCATATTCAACTCCTTGGTGCTGTAAACCTTGCCATTCATCTGCAACTCAGTAACTAGCTTGTGAAATCTCTCAAACATCTTAGTGATGCTTTCCTTGGACTGTGCCATGAAAGCTTCATACTGTGTGACCAATATCTGTTTCTTGTTTTCCTTGACCTCATCAGTCCCTTCACATAACACCTCAATGTGATCCCACATTTCTTTGGCAGATGTACACGATGCAATGTTTGCAAACATTGACATATCCATGGAATCAATAATTAGCAACATAAGGTGACTGTAAGAACCCAGATTTTTCGGTAGAATTAAAACTTTTCTTATTAAGAATAAGTATATACGTGAATAGTGTTTGTCATGCGTGAATAGTGATTTTGGTGGATGAATAGTGATTTTGAGGATTAAGAAAAAATTTCATGTCATCTATGTACGAGACATAGGATGGATATTCTGAAGTCATATTAGTGATCTACAGAGCAAATAAGTGTATGCAAAGACGATCGGAATTCAGAAATTCTAATTTGTATTTCGGTGTAATATTTGACCGGGCAGTGAATTATATATTATTATATTCAAGAAATGAGATATTAAATTTGAGGAATTGAGGATTTAATATTTTGGAATTTTATTATAATTGATTTGAGAATTTAGGACGAAAACCACTGAAACAGTGATAACCGAGCAGCGCAACATTTAATCGATCAAGTACATGTTAAGGAACATAAACAAGAGAGCAACCAAGCATGGATGCAACATTTGGAACATTAGTGTGAAACCAAAACAAGTGTGGAAAGCTTCCTTAAGAAGCTTTGTATCTTTAGCAAACTTGAGGGGTTAACTTGCACTTTGACAAACAAATATCATTCAAGCTTCTCCAACACACTTTGCACAAGAACCAAGAGGATTAACCAAAGCTTAACATCTGATAATATCTTGTATACATCATCAAAAGCATAGTTGAATTGGTCAAATAAGATCAAAAGAGAGAAAAAGCAATAGAAAACCAAGAAACCACAAACTGCCCAGCATAAGCAACCTTCAAAGAAAAATTCATATCTCCATTTCTATCCATGATAAAATCACCAATTTGAACCACAACCTCTCCACTCCATGGACAATATTCGATCCAAATTTCATAGCAATCCAAGTAATATAGCCTAGGCCAATCACCTCCCCAAGTTGAAGAAGCAAACTGTCCAGAATATTGATAGTTTCTGTAACGATTTTTGAACGAACGTATCTCCTTAAATACTCCATGAAATTTCGTGTTCTTTAGCTTGTTGGAAAGCTGATTAGATGCTCTACAACTCTCCTTTAGAAGCCTCATTCAGAATAGATCGGTAAGGGCCTTGTTTTCCATGATCTTTCAGTTCGGTTTTAGGGACTCCGAATTACAAACTTGATTTTCTTGATTTCTCTTGATGATCTAAGCTTGTCTAAGGCTATTTGAGGGCTAATCAAGCATGTAAAGGTCATACAAACATCAAGAAAGGTAATCCTCTTTTGAAACCCTAGCTCTTAGTTTGAGTTTTGATGAATTAGATGAGTTATAAAGATTTGATGCATGTTTAAAGCATTAGTGTTATGAGTGGGCTTTGATAATTGTTAAAAGTGGTTCCATGGATGTTAAGGCAGTTCTTGACCTTAGTTTAAAGATAAATAACATGTTTGGGTGGTTTGGAATGGATGGTATGATAGTTGGAGTATTTAGATTTTTGGATTATTCGATTTATAGCCGTCGTAATGCCGAATTTTCGTTAACCTTAAGAAATCGTGTTTGACAGTAGCTTTAACTCACTGCCCAGTTTCATATTTTGCCATGATAAGTTAGCTCATGTCATAAGCTTCGTTTTGATATAAAGTTCATGTGAAACTGATTTACGGTTTAGGAGATATCGCGAAATTCGTAAAAGTGGTGCGATCGCGTAAGTGATAAGTTTATGACTTCAATTGAACCCCTTAATGAAACAGTTTTGGTGGAAAATCGAGTTTATTAAATACTAGACATAGTAAGGTGAATGTGTGCGAAGGAATCACCTCAAAAGAGTAAACGGTTGATTTTATAGAAAAGTTTAAGTCGAGGTCGCGTAAGTGAAAACCACTGAAAACGAGACTTAGAAACCAACGTTCTAAATGATTAAGTATAACTTGGAATTGCGGATGGATTTTGAACCAAACTTATAACGTAAGTATTTGACGACCAACATGAACATAGTATGAGCCTATAACGAGCCAGTAATGCCTTGGTTGTGTTTCGCTTGCGTGTTTAAGAATTGAGTTACAAGTGGATTAATTATGCGTTTTCTTTGACCTTGTCTAGATGGACCGACATCGTCGCGAGCCCTATCGTATCTCGAGTACCAGGAAAGTGTTCTAAACCATACTTTGTAGTATTGGTTCGATAATCCTGTTTTGCCATGTGTTGTGTTATACAGTTTTGCAGTTACTACTTATATTGCCATATATATATAGTTGGCTTTCTGATTCGCATATAAGTTTTGAGATGAGTAATTATGAACCGGTGGATCTTGTAGCTCTAAGTATATGAGCATACTTATTGTGTTCGACTCTAGACCGGGAGTCGGTATTTGGATATATGCAAATAGTCGTGGAAACCCGAAGGGATTCCAGCGGCAAAGTACTATGTATTTTGAGGAATATTATCCAATACTATTATTATAATTTCAAGAAGTATTTATTACCTGGTAAATATTCAAGGATTGTTATTTGAGTATTATCTCACTTGAGAATATTAATCGAATATTATTTCATTAAGAGTATTATTGAATATTTTACGATATACGATGCAAGGTATATGCATAGTTGTTTTGACTTAATATATTGTCGTACTTGAAGTGTGATTTTTAAATTAGACGACTTATAGAATAGAGGTGATCTAGTAGCTATAAGCCGGGTTTATGATAGCCCTTAGAATAGGGCATGTGTTTCGACTAATTTGTTACGAACCGCGAGGCGGTATATCGTATACGTATTACAATTATTTTCTGAGTATTATTTATTTAGTAAATAATACTCGAGGATTATAATTACATGGAAAATATCGTTTCAAATATTTATTTAAAAGTATGATTTCATAATCACACGTGAGTTATTTATTTAAATGAATCTTAATTCGGATTTTCATTTAAAGGTTTCTAGTTATCTTTAGATGACTATTTACTTAATGAATATTATTCTAAATATTCATTTAAAGTTTTCCTTATTATTAATAAGGGTTGTCTATTTGACGAACATTATTTCGAATATTCATTTAAAGTTAATGAATATTATTTTGGATATTCATTTAAATACTTTATCATTATTATTAAGGGCTATTTAATTGATAACTATTATTTCGAATATTCATTTAAAGGTAATGAATATTATTTCGGATATTCATTTAAGGGTTTCCAATAATCATTAATAATTATCTAATTACTAAATATTATTTTTGAATATTCATTTCAAGATTTAGTTGTGATTATTTTATTTAAAAATATTGTTTACGCAGATATGATTAATAAATATTATTGGAATATTTAATTAATACTTTCAAGAATATAGTGAATAACTCAGATTACTTAAAAGCATATTTGACTTCAATAATCATGAAGTATATATCTGAGATATAGTAAAAGTATCTTGAATACTTTCGATCTTCTGGGTTTTCCCTAAATAACGTTGAGCACCTAATCTATGTTGCTTAACAACGATTTTCCAAAATTATTGTAAGGTTTCCCTGATGATCTTAAATCAACTCCTAGCCTGCAATGGCGTCGCTTTCCTTCAAAACTGGGAAACCCTATTTGAGAAATTCTATTTTACCTGACTTCTGAGTCATGAAAAATGTCGAGATCTTATTTTGAGCCCAGTTATTATGAGTCAGGGGACTCTGGCTACTTCCTCAACACTCGAGGAGTAGGATTGCTGTAACAAGTGTTAATCCATTAACGAGCTACTGCTCGGGAAATATTGGTAAATTTTCCTTTCCAATTAGATACAACTACTTTGTGGAATTGTATCAACGAGTTATTACTCGGGGAAAAGGAGGACGAACTTTACGTTTCAGAGTCATGGATTTTACTCGAACTAGGAGTATGTGTGTATGAGGCTGTGAATCAGTCCATCACTGATAATCGTGTAAGAGGCCGTGGGACGGTCCATCATTATTAAAAGGGGTCCGAGTTGCGCCGGTCCCGACTATGCCCAACCGTTGGCGGGAGATCAAGAGGGCGGTAGACAAGTAAATCCGTCAGTTCTTCCATCTACATGTAGAGAAACAAAATTTGGATATGCACAACTTATGACTGATCATCGTAAGGTTGTGACATCTGGCGCGAGATACTCCAGTATTAGTTCATCATCCAATTTGGATATTTTCTGCAACATTATCAAGAACACCCCATCGAAAAGCTACGGGCTGGGTGACTGGTAAGTGTTGGCAGAGTCGAAAAGGTTATATTGGTCTACTTTGAACCTCATCCTTTTATAATATACTGGAACTTGTTCATTTCAAAGTAGAGGTTGATTTCAAAAGATGATATTGATTTTCCTTATCATTCAAATCATATTGAAAACTTGTTCATCTCACACTTGATAAAGATTACAGATATATTATGAAAGATGATATACATATATTGATTTTCTGTTTATCTTCTTTTAATAGCAGATATTTTGACGGAAAGGTTATTAATGTGATTATGAACTTATCTTATTCATTTAATGATTATTTTAATCATTATACTTTCCCTATTGAGATGTTTGGGTACAGATATTTCATGGTTGATAGTAAGTACCTGTGGTATTTCGAAAACCCCAAGTATATGATGGGATATTTTGTGAACTCTATTAACCACTTGCTGAGCAATTCTTTCGCTCATACTTGTTTGTTTTTATATATATTAGCCTTTCAGAAAGAGGTAAAGAGATGAGGATTATCTGCATAGCTCGGAAGAAGCAGGCAGACTACCCTTATGAAGAAGACAAGATCCAGAACACTATAGCTGGAGTAAGTTACCTATGGTTTTATTAATGTGTAATATATATATCACATTGTATAGAGTAGAACTAGTTGCTGGTATACTTCTCAACGAAACTATACTAGCGGGATAAGATTTGTAAGACACAGTGTAATTTGATTTAATGGATGTAATGAAGTGAGTAATGCAAAGATTTTAGTTCTTGTTTCTAGCCCTATAACCTATAAGATGCTTGGTAGTTGGGGTCTCAATGATGTACTTCAGTTATTCAATGATTACAGATGGATTAATATTGTTAAACAGGTGAATTGTTAATAAGGATTTCCGCGTGACGACCAAATCCCTGACCCCGGATTTGGGGGTGTTACAGTGACTGTCAAGAGCAACCATCTCCTTTTCTGATTCTGTCCATTTGGATGGTTCCTTGGCCACATAAGATCTTGGAATAGTTGTGGTTCCAACAATCTTTTCAGGTATTTCTTGTTGTGGAACAAAGGGACCATTCTTGAGAATCTCAGGATACAAAGGATGAGAGGCTTTGATGAACAACATCATTTTTATCTTCCAGAGGTTGTAATTTTCTTTGTCAAACTTAGGGACTTTCACCATTCATGTGGTCTTTGGTGTATTCGAACTCATGATTGTTTTTATGTTTTTGAATAAACAGCCCGCTCTGATACCACTTGTTGAGTATTGAATACAGTAAAAGAATACAGAGGGGGGGTGAATGGATTCTTGAACTTTTTCTCGTTCTTGAATCTGTGTAGCAAGATATGTGTTTGTGTGTGCAAATATGTAGGTGCGGATAAAGAACGACACAAGACACAATATCACTTTAATCTAATATTTTATTAGATAAAGGTTGCTACAATCTGTGAATACAAATGGTAGTATTCTCAGCTTCGTTTTTCTCAGAGAGATATATCTTACAGTGTGTATGAAAAACTTAAACAACTAAAGAAGTGAGATTGTATTCTTATAGAACATGAATACAACTCACTAACTACAAATAAGGTTACAAGATAAATTACTTTATTGTTTGTCTATCATTTTTGAGTAAGCATCCAAACGGCTACAGATTTGACTTTGCAAAGTTCTGTTTAGATCCACTTCTTTAGCTCTTTGTCTCTTCTATATCTCTCCAAGCTTCCTTGTAGGCTTTCCAGAGCATGTTACAGATTGTGGTCCATAAAGTGCATTGGCTTGTTGCAGGTTTCTGACTTGTACAATTTCTTCAGTATTTTGTTTCCAAGAATGTATTCGAGAAGTGGCTAAGTGATTGATTCCAGAACTAGGATTAGATAACTCTGAGTTCTAGAATACTGTTTGATTGACATATCGAATCACTTCTCGAATAACACTTTTCTCCAAGGTTCCTTGAGTTGTCGAATAGAACACTTGACTTGTCGAATCCCTGAGATATCGAATAGCTTTCTGAGTCCTTGAGATATCGAATGGAACTTTGACTTGTTGACTTCTTGAGTTCTCGAATAGAGCATTAGATATGTCGAATCTCTAAGATATCGAATGAGATATCGAATAGTTCATTCAGAGATATCGAATAGTGTCTTCTCAGATATCGAATCTCTGACTTCTCGAATGCTAGACATCTCGAATAGATAAATGTACTTCTCGAATTGGTACTTAGGCAAATTCTTCATTTCTTCAAATCCCAACTGTGATTATTTGACAGTCTTTATCTTCTTGCTTGAGACATGAACCTTGGAACTTCTTTCAAGCATTATTCTTGACTTTATAAGTACAGTTACACAACTAGGATTTGATGCCTATTACAAGTACAAAACAAATACAAACTCTACAACTAGAGGTTCCCTCAGTTAAGAGGTCATGTAAGTAATGCAAAGCATTACAAACAATTAGGCTTGTTATTAGATGTAAACAGGCATGCCTCTATGACTAACAATATGGTCAAATAATTTATGTAAGATTAAATCATTATTTACTATTAAAATCATTTTATATAATATAAATTTAAAAATATTGATATATAGCAAACATACGAGATCATAACTACAATCATGTTAAAAAAAAAGTTTCAATTTGTTAAAAAAATTCTTGATAAATTTTTTTAAAAAATAATAGATTAATAAGATTAATATAAAACATATTGCTCTTGAATGATATATTTTTCCTTATAAACAAGATTATTATATTAAATATTCTATAATATTAAAAATATATATAATATTTTTCAAATCAATATCTCAATTGATTAGTTGATTTTGATAATCATCCGTAGAATATATATTTTCGTGAAAGTGAGAATTTGGGATATTTTAATAAAATATATTGTTTGAGTTAGAGTGTTAGATAAGCAACAAACTAAAGATAAATGGGTAAATCATCATTATAATATATTAAAATTTTGAGAATTTATTAATTATATTAACTTTTTTAGTTTCATTTACAAATTTACTATATTTGTAGAATCATTACAATTATATTATCTTTACAAATTTATTTGTAAATTTAATAATTTTATACTATTATTTATTTATATTTAATAATTATACTATGCTGATTGTGTGTTGATTGTGCGACACGTGGTAGGTGGGACCCTGGGTTCCATCGTTGCTGATGTGGCAATTGATTGATCAGTTGTGACAACGGATCCCATAGGAATTTTTTTCTTAAATTCATAAATTTTATTTTTTAATAAAAAATATTTTTAAAATTAAGATAATAAATTTTCAAATATTTTTTTCTTAACAAAAATAAAATTACAAAAAATTAGTTTTATCAATATATTTATCGAAAAAGTTCTAAAATTTTTTTATTTTAATTTTTATCCATTTACCCATAAATTTGGGAAAGGGCATTTGAGTCTTGATACATATGGGCGCGGATAACGTTTACACCACCTAACCCATCTTCAAAGTCATCATATATGTAATCTTTTGTCTATCTCCTCCAATACATACATTACATTACATACACACACACACACATCTTTGTTTGATTTTCTGTCCCTCGGGGATTTTATAAAATTTATTAAAACAATCACTTGTTATATTTGATAATCTATCTATCTATCTAGTGGGTATGGCATCGACTTTGGTGAATCTGGTTGGAATCAAGTCCTTGAATTCTTCTCCCCGATTGGGTGATGATCGTCTATCATTGAATAATCAGAAGCGGCGAGTTTTAGTAGTGAAAGCGAGTGAGAGTGCAAAAGAATGGCCAATTAAGAAGACGCAGATGAGTGATGCGGAGTGTGAAGCTGCTGTTGTTGCTGGTAATGCTCCTTTTGCTCCTCCTGTTCCTCCGCTTCCCGCTTCCCCTTCCGGGACTCCTCTTGTTTCTCCCCTCGTAAGCAACACAACACAACACTCTCTTTCCTTTTTCGATAAATGATGATATTTGAATGTATTCTTTGTAATTCATGTAATTGTCTCCATAGAATTGGTCATTGCGCAATTTAAGTTGACTTTCAAGAAAGAGTTTACAGCCTTTCCAGCTAGACTTCGGGAATATTTACCTTAATAATTAGGTCTGTGGCGATTGGGATCTATTATTAGCTGTAGCTAAATAGGCTTCAGTTTCATTTTTTGATTTTTCTTTAATTATCCAGGGGTAATGATGATGGTTTTTTTTTTTTTTTTTTACTTTTTGCGCTGAATAGACTTTTCATTTTTGTTATTTCATTTTTGTGACATTTGTTGAAACTGAGAAATTGTTTTATGAGATCATGTTTTCACTAATTAATAGACAATATATTCTGATTCCGTATGAAGCCACTCAGCAGGCGTCCTCGTCGTAACCGTAGATCTCCAGTGTTTAGAGATGCATTCCAGGAGACGAGTTTAACCCCTGCCAATTTTGTATATCCCCTTTTCATTCATGAAGGTTGGTTGTAAAATTCTCCAAATCCACTTTTTCTGTTTTATCGAATTATCCATTTTAGTTTATATGCAACAACATTCTATAAAATGCTATGTAATCTCATCTAAGAAGTTCTACAGGTGAAGAGGATACACCAATTGGTGCCATGCCGGGATGTTATAGGCTAGGGTGGCGACATGGACTTGTGGAAGAGGTTCGTATGCGCTGTAATCTTATAACGTTGCATTGATCCTTGCTGGAGGTCACATCATTAATATAATTACTTTATGGAATTTATCCAAAATATTATGTAATATATATGTGTTTTTAAGAAGAAATCGGCTACACAAGATGTCACTACCGGTAGTTTTGATCATATTCGCATTTTGTGCTGTCAGACTATTCACTAAAATATATTTAGAAAAATACTTAAAGTTTAAAGGAAATATTACTATATCTAGTCTTTCCCACCAACCTTTTTTGGAGTGCTATATATACTTGAAATGATCACATTCACTGGTACATATATATTTCTGAAATAATTGTCACCTCAAATATCTTTACTACTTGCTTCATCTGTGGTACCAGCTTAAGGTATCTAATTCTTGTGTTTCCTCTCTTTCTAAATGTAACAAAAAATGTGATAATTTCTAAGTTTCTTAAATTATTTACAGTTTCTGCCTTTTTTGTTTTTCTACTTTTTAGTTTAAGTTATTTATTCTACACAATCCATCAAATTTTAAGGAAATATGTAGAAATGTCAGTCTTCTTACCCTACTCTGCAAGCAATCAAAATATACAAACTCATACTTTTCAATAATTATAATTTGTTGGTAATGCGACGTATTCTTTAATGATTTTTAAGATATACTGATGTATTGCAGAATGTTTAGGGAATCTGTTGGTTGAAAATTTTACATTACATAGATAATCTCACAGAGTGTTGTACGATAAGTGCATGTCTTTCTGTAAAAAAATCTTCTTGGAGCTTATAATTTTAATATTGATTACTCTGTCTATGGATGTAGGTGGCAAGGGCTCGAGATGTGGGTGTTAATAGCATCGTGTTGTTCCCAAAAGTTCCAGATGCACTAAAGGTTCATATTCCTCTAATTTTTCTGCACTTTTCAGATCCGTCAGATGTTTCAATATGTGATGAAATTGTTTGTGCCTCCACAGTCCCCAACAGGAGATGAAGCATACAATGAAAATGGACTAGTCCCTAGAACCATACGGTTGTTAAAAGACAAATATCCTGATCTTGTAAGTTACTTCTTGCCATAAGGATCAATAGATTTTTTACTGTAATGGTGAAAACTGTTATATCTAAAATTATATGGTCGGTGTTTAACAGATCATCTACACTGACGTTGCATTAGATCCATATTCATCTGATGGGCATGACGGCATTGTCAGAGAGGATGGTAAGAAAGTCGTGTTCCTAGAAATTCTTCATAATATCTATTTAAGTTAACAAATTTCCTAGGAAACTTATCAATTAGCAAAAGAATAAAGATCCTAGGAACTGTTGTATGGCTATATTTGTAAAATCTATTCAGCACATGCAAGAAAAGCAACCGCAATCCTAGATGCATGTCAGAACATCCGATAAAAGCAACTTACAACAGTAAGTAAATTGTTCTTTTATGTCTCATAAACAAATGGTCTTCAGTCAGAATTCATTGACATTGAGGTTTTTAGGTAGTTGCCAGTCAATTGGAAAATGGAAGTGATAATTTGGTGAAAGAGGTAATAAATTAAAAAATGCAGCAAGGAAGAATAGTAAAAGTATTGGATCTGTACCAATATTCAGGGACAATGTAGAAAGAACATGGCTAAAAAATAGATGTAAAAGTACCTTACACTTCTTAAAAGATTCATATAAATTCCCCTCTTGATTTTTCAATAACTTCTTAGGGATTTAAGCATTACTTATCTTCAATTTCTTCAAATTTATTTAAGATTGATTGCAACTTGCGTCATCCAAATGATAGACAACAAAGCCACAGTTTTTTTTTTCCGAAGTCACTGTGAAGTACTTTTTCCCTTATTTTTACGTAAAAAAATGGATAATGATCATATATCTGACATGATATACCTGGAAGAGTATGACTAATATTGTAATAGGTGATTTATAACATCTAAGTGCTTTCCTGTATCCAATGTAAATACTACAGACAACATGTAAGTGACCAAGTGCTTTCCTGTATCCAATGTTGGGCTTGCTAACAGGCCTTAACTCCACATTAGTATGATATTGTCCGCTTTGGGTTGGGTCAGGCCCGCACGGATTTGTTTTTGGGTCACTCCCAAAAGGCCTCATTTTAATGGAGTTAATCTGGCTGCTTATTAACAATCTGCCCCTCCCACAAACGATGTGGGACAACTCCTAACAATCTCCCCCTTCACACATCGGGCTCAACAACTGTCGAATCTGCCTCCTTGTGTGATCTGCTCCCCTTGATCCATACTGGAAGTTCCTGGCTATCTGGCTCCCTTAGGCCCATACTGGAAAGTCCACCTGCTCCCCCTTAAACCCAATCTGGGATAGCCCATCTGCCTCTTCTTGGATCCATTCTGGAGCCCATTAAGATTGTTCTGGACCGTTACAACCTGGAGCTCTGATACCACTTGTTGGGCATGCTAAGCAGGCCTTAACTCCACATTAGTATGATATTGTCCGCTTTGGGTTGGGTCAGGCCCGCATGGATTTATTTTTGGGTCACTCCCAAAAGGCCTCATACTAATGGAGTTAATCTGGCTGCTTATTAACTAACAATCTGCCCCTCCCACAAATGATGTGGTTTGTGGAGTCTATCAGGTTTCGGAATTGGAATTGGATTCTGACTTGAGTTAGGAATCCTGAATTGGACTCTAATTAGAGTTAGGATTTCAGAATTAGACTCTGATTCTTAGACCCAGTTTCTTCTCTTATAAATACTCATGTAATTGTAACATAACAACACAACACAATTGTGAGAGATCAATACAAAATTAGTGCGGCTTGTGGAGTAGGAATTTCCGAACCACGCTAAATCTTTGTCTTGTGTGATTGTCGTTTATTTTCTTGTTCTTGTTTATTCGTTTTGGGTTTTGCTTTCGTTGTTGTATACTCAACAACTGGTATCAAGAGCCTAGGTTTTCAGGAGAGTGGGAGCGATGGCAGAAGAAGGGAAAGTAAAGATCGACAAATTTGATGGCAAAGATTTTGGGTTTTGGAAGATGCAAATTGAAGATTATTTGTATCAGAAAAAACTACACGAACCGTTGGAGGAGAAGAAGCCAGAAAAGATGGATGACAAAGATTGGAATCTATTGGATAGGCAGGCTCTGGGTGTTGTCAGATTGACTTTGGCGAAGAACGTTGCTTACAATATCGTCAAGGAAACGACAACTTATGGATTGATCAAGGCGTTATCAAATATGTATGAGAAGCCGTCTGCTTCGAATAAGGTATATTTGTGTCGCTTGTTGTTTGCCACAAAATTGAATGAAGGTGATTGTGTTGCTGATCATGTGAACGAATTTAACTCTATCCTATCAAGATTGACATCGTGGATATTAAATTCGATGATGAAGTACAAGCCTTGTTGTTGGTATCCTCGTTACCTGACAGTTGGTCAGGATTTGTCACTGCTATTTGTAATTCATACTTTTGATGGAGTTCGAGATGCGATTCTTGGAGAAGATATTCGTAGGAGAAACTCAGTAGAGTCGTCAGGTTCCTTGTTGAGTACTGAGAGTAGAGGCAGAAAGTCCGATAGGGGGCAGAATCAGGGGCGTAGCAGATCAAAGTCACAAAAGAGAGGACAGTCCAAAGATCGCAAAGAGATTGTTTGTTGGAATTGTCAGAAGAAAGGTCACTTCAGAAATCAGTGTACGGCTCCCGCAGCTCCTAAAGGAAAGAAGAAAGAGGATAATTCAGCTAATGTAGTTGAAGAAGTGGCGGATGACGATGCTTTGATTTGTTGTGTTGAATGTTCGGTTGAATCATGGGTTATGGATTCTGGTGCATCATTCCATGCTACCCCTTGCAAGGATTTGATGTTAAATTTCAGACTTGGAAATTTTGGTAAAGTTCGTCTTGCTGATGATGAGACTTTGGATTTTGCGGGCATGGGAGATATTAATCTCAAGACCTCTTTGGGGACTAGCTGGACGTTGAAAGATGTAAGATACATTCCTGGACTGAAGAAGATGTTGATATCTGTGGGTCAGTTAGATAAGGAAGGTGTTATGGATTGGCCCAAGTCCGAAGTAGGCCCAATGTGAGGCCCAAGAGGAATTAGAACGTGGAGAATAAAAGAGGGGAACAAGGAGAATTAGGGTAACGATTATGAATATTGTGTGAACACTGTCTAGTTTTGGGAGAGTACGGGCCTCTCGAAAGTCCGATATCTTTGTGTAAATTGTTCCTGTGACTCAGTTCATAGCAATTGGTATCAGAGCTGTTCGAGAATGGGGCACTCAACGGCGTTACAGAGATCAGAGATATCGAAGGAGATGTCAGATTTCAAAGAGGAGCTGAAAGAGTTGTTTACGAAAGGGGTGGAAGAGGCTATTGAGAAAGCAATGGAGGCAGTGCGTCAGTCATTGGCAGACTGGGATCTTGAGAGGAAAAGCACGGCGAACCATCTCAATGTTCAAGCTGAGGACAATCAGTTCCCTACTCAACAGCAATATGATGTTCCTCAGAAGAGCTATGGAGACTGGCACAATGATCAGCATAAATATTATGTTCCACGGAAGAGTTATGCAGGCGATAACATCGTGCCATTTCAGAATGGACAGATGAAACTTCATCAGTTTCAACCCCAGCAAGATCAGCCCTTGCCAAAGGAGAACCGGACATACTCTGTTGTGTCAAAATCGCTAACCGAGATGCCCGCACGTCAGGTGTTTGATGCAAAGTCTGAGAGAGTATTTGTTCAAAAAGCTTCACTGTCGATCTCCAAAGGTAAAAATCCTCTCATCTGGCTTCCCAATCAGTGTGGGAATGCTTTGAACATGCATTGTAATATGGTTATGGTTTATAAGCTCCATGAGAATGAGTACGGTAAATTTGATAGTAAGATTAAGAATAGAACACCAAAGACTCATTTGGTGGGGAGATCTTTAAGCCCTGGTATTGCTCCTGTTAGTAGTAGGAATGCCCTTGTTGAGGATCAAATTGGCCGAAATTCCCTAAATCATTCTTCTAGTATGACTGAACTTGCTGATGTGGCTGCCTCTTTATCTGGCTTAAGTCTTTCAAAACATGATCTGGGTCCCTTACAAACTCAGCTCGCACATAGATTAGATAAGCAATCTGGAAAACAATCCAATTTGTCAAATGGTTATGGTCAGAGCTTTCCACAATCTAATGAAGTGTCAAGAACTGAGAAGATAGCTCTTGCTACCAACTATGTTGATTTACTAAAGGTAAATGGACTTGTAACAGATCTGAATGTTGTGAAGCTAGGATTGAATGGCCAAGCGAACGTCCCAAGACGAACATCTTCCTCTGCCAATCTGCAATCAAAGTCGTACTCTTTCGGAATTGCGAATCTTGAAAATCCCAACATGCGCTACCTAGCAGAGAACTACCATCATCCGGATTTTCATGGTCATCGGCAGAGTGGATATTTCACTGATCAGGAGCTAAAAGTAGTTGTCGATAATCAACTTAATGCAGCTGCAACTTTGAGTAATATTTGGAAGGGGAATTATGCTTCCGATCTGTTGCCGTTAGAGTTAAATGGGATTGGTTCGGGTGGATCTTGTCAAATGGGTATGGGTTTTGGGGTTGGTTATAGGGCTAGTGGGTCTGGCGGAGGTCCGGGAGGGAGATATGGGGGTCATGATGGTATTACTGTTAATGAAGAAGATTGTAACGACGATCATCTTCATATCTTCTGGGCCCCCTTTTTAACTGGGAAAAGTTTTGATCAGAGAGGCATGATTCTTCCTTTTCAACCACTTTCAATGTCCTTCAACAATATTAGTTACCATGCTGATGTACCTTTGGAATTAAAGCAGCAAGGAGTTATAGAGGATAGATTGCGGCTGTTGGTTGATATCACTGGAGCATTCAGGCTAGGTGTCCTGACTGTTCTAGTAGGAGTTAGTGGTGCTGGAAAGACCACTATGATGGATGTATTAGCTGGCAGAAAAACTGGTGGGGTTATTGAAGGGAGCATCAAAATAGCTGGTTATCCAAAAAATCAGGAAACTTTTGCTAGAATATCTGGTTACTGTGAGCAGAATGACATTCATTTACCATGCCTTGCTGTGCATGAATCATTTGATGAGCTTGTATTTATGAAGAGGGGAGGAGAGCTCATATATGCAGGCCCACTTAGCCCCAGGTCTTACAAACTCGTAGAGTATTCGGAGGCAATACAGGGAGTGCCAAAGATAAGACCTGACCAGAATCTTGCTACGTGGATGTTGGTACTTAAAGGAGATTCTGATGATATATCTACGATTCTGGCGGCCTTCCTGAATGAACATGGTGTCACCTTCGACCTTGAGGACAAGGTCGTTCTTTGGGAGCGGGGTATTGTTATGGATTGGCCCAAGTCCGAAGTAGGCCCAATGTGAGGCCCAAGAGGAATTAGAACGTGGAGAATAAAAGAGGGGAACAAGGAGAATTAGGGTATCGATTATGAATATTGTGTGAACACTGTCTAGTTTTGGGAGAGTACGGGCCTCTCGAAAGTCCGATATCTTTGTGTAAATTGTTCCTGTGACTCAGTTCATAGCAGAAGGGTATCGAGTTACTTTCGGAAACAGACAGTGGAAGGTTATAAAGGGGAATCTAGTTGTTGCTCGTGGAGAGAAAAAGGGGACGTTGTACATAGTTGAACAATCTAGCTATGAAGCAAATGCAGTTGCTGATGAGATTGGGTCTTCAACTTTGTGGCACCAAAGACTTGGTCATATGAGTGGAAAGGGTATGAAGCTGTTAACTTCGAAGGGAAAGATTCCAGAGCTGAAGAATGTGGAAGTTGGGTTCTGTGAGCCATGTGTTCTTGGAAAACAGAAACGAGTTACTTTTGCAAAATCATGGAGGACACCCAAGGCTGAGAGGTTAGAGCTAGTTCATACAGATGTATATGGTCCAACAGCAGTTGCGTCGTTGGGAGGATCTCGCTACTATGTCACTTTCATTGACGATTCCACTAGAAAGGTATGGGTTTATTTCTTGAAGAATAAATCAGATGTGTTTGCTACTTTCAAGAAGTGGAAGACTGAAGTTGAAAATCAGACCGGTTTGAAGGTTAAGAACTTGATGTCAGATAATGGTGGTGAGTACAGTAGTGATGAGTTTAAAAGCTATTGCGCAGAATATGGGATTAGAATGATCAAAACAATTCCAGAGACACCGCAGCAGAATGGTGTTGCAGAGCGCATGAATAGAACCTTGAATGAGAGGGCCAAGAGTATGAGGTTGCATGCAGGGTTGCCAAAGACTTTTTGGGCAGATGCAGTTAGCACAGCAGCGTATCTCATAAATAGAGGACCTTCAGTTCCTTTGGGGTTCAAGATTCCTGAAGAAGAGTGGCAGAAAAAGGAGGTAAATCTTTCACACTTGCGAGTTTTTGGTTGTGTTTCTTATGTGCGTGTTAAAGATTCTGACAGGGACAAGCTTGATCCAAAAGCAAAGAAGTGTATCTTCATTGGTTATGGCTCAGATGATATGGGTTACCGTTTCTGGGATGAACTGACGAAGAAGGTCGTTAGAAGTAGAGATGTTACTTTTAACGAAAGTGCAGTGTACAAGGATAAGCTTGCAGTCAATTCTGAGTTTGCAAAAGAAAAACCTGAGAAAGAGAAAGCAGTGCTTGAAGATATTACAGAAGAAGATCGTGCAGGAAATAGTAGGAGTTTGGGGAATGGTGATGACACAGTTCCAGTTACTCCACAGGCTGAGGTAAGAAGATCTAGCAGAATTGTGAGGCCACCACAAAGATTTTCTCCTTCAGCATATTATATGTTATTGACCGAGGATGGAGAGCCTCGGTGTTATTCAGAGGCTGTTCAGGTGGATGATTCAGTTCAGTGGAAATCAGCCATGGAAGAAGAGATGAGTTCTCTTGAGAAGAATGAAACTTGGTCTTTAACAGAATTACCAGCAGGAAAGAAGGCTTTACAGAATAAGTGGGTGTTCCGGATCAAAGAAGAACCTGATGGCAGCAAGAGATACAAGGCGAGGTTAGTAGTCAAGGGTTATCAACAGAAAAAGGCTATTGACTATACTGATATATTTTCTCCGGTTGTTAAGATGACTACAGTTAGAATTGTGCTAAGTATTGTGGCTGCAGAGGAGTTACATCTAGAGCAACTAGATGTTAAGACCGCGTTCTTACATGGTGATCTTGAGGAAGACATCTACATGGTACAGCCAGAGGGATTTCAGGTAGCTGGGAAAGAAAACCTTGTTTGCAAGCTTATAAAAAGCTTGTATGGTTTGAAGCAAGCGCCAAGACAATGGTACTTGAAGTTTGATAGCTTTTTTGATGAAGAATGGATACACTAGGAGTACTTTGAAATTATCTCAAGAGAAGTATATTGAGAAATTGTTGCAGAAATTCAGTTCCAGGATGCAAAGACCAGAAGTACACCGTTGGCGACTCACTTTAATCTCACGAAAAAGCAGTCACCTAAAACGGATGAAGGCAAGAAAGATATGGCTAAAGTTCCGTATGCATCTGCAGTTGGCAGTTTGATGTATGCTATGGTGTGTACAAGGCCAGATATTGCTTATGCAGTGGGAGTTGTTAGCAGGTTCATGTCTAATCCAGGAAGAGAGCATTGGGAAGCAGTCAAGTGGTTGTTGCGCTACTTGAAAGGCACATCCAAGGTTGCGTTATGTTTCAGCAAGAAAGATGTTATCTTGGAAGGGTTCTCTGATGCAGATTTGGGTGGATGTTTGGATACAAGAAAAAGTACTACATGATATATTTTCACTTTGGGTGGCACAGCAGTTAGTTGGATGTCTCGACTTCAAAAGAGTGTTGCTCTTTCAACCACAGAAGCAGAATATATGGCTATCTCTGAAGCTAGCAAGGAGATGATTTGGTTGAAGAATTTTCTTGAGGAGTTGGGCAAGAAACAGGCGGACAGTGTTTTGTATAGCGACAATCAGAGTGCTATTCATCTTGCGAAAAATCCTGTGTTTCATGCTAGGACGAAGCATATTCAGCTAAGATATCACTTTACAAGAGAGTTGATTAGCAATGGTACTTTGTCCTTGAAGAAAATCCTTGGTTCAAAGAATCCTGCAGATATGTTGACTAAGGTGGTTACTAATGAAAAGTTGAAGCTTTGCATAGCTTCAACTGGCCTTCAGAACTGATTGTTGAGAAGACGCTGCACTAGTTAGAGTTATTGATCGAAGGATTATTTGTTACTAGATTTACAAGAGTGAAGCGAAGATGTGATCAGACTCCAAGTGGGAGATTGTTGGGTTTGTGGAGTCTATCAGGTTTCAGAATTGGAATTGGATTCTGATTTGAGTTAGGAATCCTGAATTGGACTCTAATTAGAGTTAGGATTTCAGAATTAGACTCTGATTCTTAGACCCAGTTTCTTCTCTTATAAATACTCATGTAATTGTAACATAACAACACAACACAATTGTGAGAGATTAATACAAAATTAGTGCGGCTTGTGGAGTAGGAATTTCCGAACCACGCTAAATCTTTGTCTTGTGTGATTGTCGTTTATTTTCTTGTTCTTGTTTATTCGCTTTGGGTTTTGCTTTCGTTGTTGTATACTCAACATCCAAAACTACAGATAAGTAAAAAACGTCTCACGTGCACAAGTGTCCGTTCTGTTTTTACAAATCAAGGAAAACTTCATTCAAGCTTGCTTCGATTTAAAAAAACAAATGAGAAGCCACGAACTTTATTTTTGTGATCTGTTGAGCAAAAGCAAACTTTGACCTTGGGTCACTATATATACTTGGAATGCCACAGAATTGTTGAAAATTTATAACACTTTCTGGTTATGTAAGTATTAACTATTAACCATGTTGAATGGTTTTTTTAACGAAAAATGAACTTAAATATTGAACAGAATTGCTTCCTTCCCACCTCTGTGCTGCATCGGTAAAGTTTTGGTTAAATAGAAACATCCAAGAACACCTGCTTTGGTAAAACTGTTTGATTTTGGTCAAATCTAATTAGGTCTTAAAGTATAGGGGCTTACTTAGTTGTCTGTAGAGTCCCATGAAACCGTTGTTTGATTCTTCTATCGCTTAAGGTTGATGGCATGCCTAAAACTGATTCGCCATGAGGTGATCGTTTGGAACCATTATATGGCGAAAGTGCACCAAGGTTCAGCTTCTAGCATGCAGTGAGTAGTCGGATTGAGGATGCTTAAGTTTATGAAATATCTTGTGTTAATCTAATTAATATCTAAGGTGTTATGCATCTGCTTATTAATATACAGAAGAGAAACAATAACACCCGATATTGTATTTATATAATGCCTTCTAATTCTATTGCCTAATTTGAAAGTTTACTAATTAAAGTGCATTACGTTATCACTTTACCATTATCTTTATCGTGCAGGAGTTATCATGAATGATGAAACTGTACACCAGTTGTGTAAACAGGCTGTTGCCCAGGTAAATTTTAATGTTTTATTGATGGGTTTGTGTTTATGATATGCATTTTTTTTCACAATCTTTGTTGGCATGGTAAAATGAGAATCTAGTGACACCATTTCTAATATTATGAATGCTCCCTAGTCTCTCCTTTGTCAAATAAATGTCCCTATTTTACATGGTGGTTTGAAACCATAATTGTCTCTTATTTTACCCTTTTGCAAGATGTTGTCAACTTCAAGAATTACCCATCAAACACTTTCTAGATTTCAATTTTTTTAATTACTTTTTTTAGCATATACATTTTGTTACCTCGTAAATTTGGATTTTAATTTATTTCTCTCCGCCACTCGATAAGAGGTCATATGTCATTATGAACAACTCTAAAGTTAAGAAGTCAAATAATGCATATACAAAATTATATTTGAATATACGATGAAAGTACTATTGAGGACATCTAGGTATGTAACACCCCCCTCCCTTTCTCAGTTGAAATTTCTGCATCAGTATCATTAGACTTTTTCATATTGATGTATATGGGTTATCCTATTAATCTATTATATTTAGTTTAGGAATCCTTGTTTGAAAACAGTTGTAATATGCTGTATAGCAGTTTAAAAAAATGTACCTCGTATCTCTGGACATCTGGCATAATTATATTCTTGAATTGGTAAGAGCATGATATGACTTGTAGAATTTCAAATCCCTAACTGTAAAAAAAAAAAAAAAAAAAATCTCGTTTTCCATCTCACAAAGAATATACAAAATTCATATTTACATTAGTCCTACCTTTGAATCATTTTGCCAATAAGTGTTAAAACTTAAAACAGAATTTTTTCCACATTCATTATATGATTACCTGATCCTCACCTTACACCTTTCTCCCTCACTACTATACTAGTTTTGGGACAAGAATATATTTTAATAGAGATAGGAATTAGACATCTAAATGGTCAATAATAAAGAGTGTCTGTCCAGGTGCTACACAAACTAAGGGAGATATAATATTTATCAGGGTAAGCCAAGGGTAAAGATCCTTGTGCATTTAATATGTCAATATCCAAATGCAATCAATCAACACAATTAAAGTCTATATCAACTTAAAAACTCACATGAACAAATCAATTATAGCTGTTCTCACACAGTGAGTAATGTATGTGTCCAGCCAAATTACTTGTGACCAACTCTGACCTTTACTTTTCCGTGCAGGCTCGAGCAGGAGCAGATGTTGTCAGTCCCAGTGACATGATGGATGGTCGTATTGGTGCCATTCGAGCTGCACTTGATGCGGAAGGCTTCTCGCATGTTTCTATCATGTCCTATACTGCAAAGTAACTTTCTTCTATGTTCATTTTTCCAAACAAAAGACAAAGTGATTTTTCTAATCATGCACATCCCATATGTTGTCAAGCTTGTTTTATTTCTTAATTTTTTTTTATTTTTGCTAAAATAAGCTTGTTTTACTGCTGTTGCATAATCTCTTATATATCCACTGACCACTCTTGTACTGGCAATTCCTAGGAGTGTAAATTTAAACTTGTAGTAAATTGAAGCTAAGTTGATATTTCTTCTGTGTAGTTAATTTGTAAGTAAAATGAATGAAGCATAGATTACTTCGGTACATAGTGATTGGCAGGGACTGTTATTGGCACACTTTATACCACTATGTGATTTATTTATTTTACAATATAGATTTCCATTGTAGACTAAAATTCTTGTGATGTGATTGTATTTTTTATTATATATTTTATAGCTATTAGACTCAACATTTTATTATAACCATTGTGCATACAGGTACGCAAGCTCATTTTATGGTCCATTCCGAGAAGCACTCGATTCAAATCCTCGTTTTGGAGACAAAAAGACGTATGTATATAGAAGATCTAACAATTCTTGTCTGTTATTTCACTTAATGGAATTCGTGTTAGTTACAGTTCAATAGAGTATATGACTGACCAATAGTTTTATATTCATTCCAATTGTTGCAAAAAAAAGTTATCAGATGAACCCAGCAAATTACAGAGAGGCACTCATTGAGACCCGTGAAGATGAGTCTGAAGGAGCAGATATTCTACTAGTTAGTATTCTGTTCAAGTTGTTTAATTGTATAATGGCCAATCCTGTAGTCTTGCTAACTTGTCAAACTGAATTACAGGTGAAACCCGGTCTACCCTACTTGGATATCATAAGACTTCTACGGGATAACTCATCATTACCCATTGCAGCGTACCAAGTAATATAAATCGTATTTTCCGTTTTTTTTATAGCTTAAACATGAAATCCCTAGATTTTAGTTTGGTAATCAGCATAAGCTAACGCATTTGTTTGTGGCTTGACCAACACTAAGCTCTGCATGTCTTAACAAACTAGATTTTCCAATCCTGTATCTCATCCAGGTTCTAGGACTGTTTGTTCATACAATTTTTATTTACCCCGTCACATTCTTGGCTTCAGGTCTCAGGGGAATACTCTATGATCAAGGCTGGCGGTGTTCTCAAAATGATTGATGAAGAAAAGGTTATGCTAGAGTCACTGATGTGTCTCCGCCGGGCAGGTGCTGACATTATCCTTACATACTTTGCTTTACAAGCTGCCAGGAGCTTATGTGGTGAGAAAAGGTGAAACATCAGTTTGGTGGAATTTTGATATTTTTAGATGAGTTTAATAAGTTAATGCGCAGGGATCTATATCAGTCGTATTGATGATGCATTTAGACTTGAGCTGAGATGCCAAGAATCTGTATTAGTTTTCTGTGTTTCTACTAAAACTGTAACATATAAGTGTTTTTTAACCTGTAAATTTAAGTGCATTATTTTTACCTAAGATTGCATAATATTGTAGTGTCAGACACCTGGAATGGCAGAATGAATTTCCTTTTTGTAAATTGGTCTTTATATAAATTTTATTATTGTTGCCACTCAGAATAGGGGACTCAGTTTTATTCTTCTTTTTTTTTTTTTTTTACATATATAGGATTCATGTACTTGAACATAAGAATCGTATGTTCTTGGTAAGCTATACTGTATTACATGTCAAGTTTGCTCTTACGAAGTACAAGCAGATCAGCACAGAGATGAGCATCTCTTTATAAACTTGATCCATCCTTAAACATGCATCCACATTTGCGCTCATATTTTACCAGATTTATGGAGATCAATGCAGTGAAACTGTGAGCAACAATGGAATGTAGTGTTTGAAAATAATCGTACCATCCACATTAGCCGTAAATCATTCAAAACCTGTAGTAAATTACTAGTCAGTATAGTTGTGAATTTGTTTTTCGGCAGCAAGTATTCTTTTGGTCTTTCGTCTAAAATAAAACAAACATGTTTTCTCTTGTTGAACACCTTGATTGTTGCAAAACACTTCTTAAACCATGTAATCTCAAGCACCTTTTTTGTAATATCGACTATCCCAGGTAGGCCTGTTAATGGATCAAGAATCCGATCCGATCCAATCCAAAATTAGCGGGTATGGATCCTTCAAAAAAATATCCGATCCAATAAGAATCCGATCCGATAAGGAGCTCCGATCCGTTAATGATCCGAATATATTTATATATTAAATATTTTTTTATATTTTTTTACATATTATATATAATATATTTATTATATATAATACTATATAATATAAAAAATATATCTACATATCTATACTATATTATATATAATATATGTAATATTTATTATTTATTATTTATATGTATTATATAATATATATTATACTATATTTATCATTTAGTATAAATTATATATTTTTTATTTATCATATATAATATAAAATTTATAAAAAATATATAGACTTTTCGATTAACATCTAAAAATTTGAATACAAGTCAAAGGACTAATCAAAATACTAATTGACCGTTAAATTACCAAATCAAATGAATTTATGGAATTTTAAATCTGAATATGTCAATTTTATATATAATTTTGCATATTTTTCCTTTTTTTAGTTAAACGGGTCGGACGTCCTACCCGAAAATCCGAAACCCGAACGGATCGGACTAAAAAATATCCGCCCCTGATCCGATCCGATCCGAACCCGAAAAATCTTAATGAATTCGGACATAGATTTAGGATAATCAGATCCGAATCGGACCCGTTGACAGGCCTAACCCCAGGTAACATCCCTCACATGCTAGGCACCTTTTCTGTAAAATGTTTGCAAACTGTTCTGTGTACTTGCCTACTTATACATTATCATGATATGCATATCCTTATGTTCTTTAGACGAGGATGGTATGTATGGACTGGACCAAACACATCCAGACTTTTTCTAGTATCCTTTTCTTTATAGTATCCAAACTCTCCACAGAAGTACCTGGAGCAGGGGATATTCCTTCGGTTTCTGTTACACTTTTATCTCCAACACTTCAACAGATTCACCAATTCTTCCATGAACAGATACTAAAATAATAGAACCACTATGGCAAAAAAAAAAAACTAGCTTATCTACAGTAGCACTTAAAATCATAAGATCAGTACCATTGCACTCCTTAGTGCTCTTACTTTCAAGGTTGTACCATCTTCGATCAATTTGATAGGCACCACAGGAGTTTTTCTTGTCTACAAGACCATTTTTATCCCCTAATAGAGCAATCACCCTTAAATCTTAATCCACCTATGAAATTCTAAATCACTTGCTAAGTCGCAGAAAGAACAAAAACAATATCGACTAACCATAATCTAACATAAAAGTGTTAAGGTGCGACACATATTATTACAATTCATATTGGAGGGCATATGTAAAACAAAAGAACTAACAGTTCAACTGTCAAGTTGAAAAAATGCTTATAAGGGTATATTGTATTAGAACACAAGTCTATATGACTATATGTGTTAGTGTATGAATCATATTACATAGTTTTGCAAGTAAATGATCAAGGCAACAAATTATATGTAACAAAAAAGGAAAGAAAATTTCAAACATACCCTTTTGGAGATGGAGCTGGAATATGAAGAGAAAGATAAAAAGGAAGAGCTAGAGCTGCAATAGCGTAGTTAAAAGAAAAAAATTAAAGAAAAAACCATATTAGAGAGCTTCAACTGTTGCAATGGGGCGTTACTAGTGAAATAAACTATACAGGCTGCAACTCAAGGACTTGTTAGGCCATCTTTACCTATTTCCTTCTAGTTCCGATCAAATCAGGGTCTTGCGATTTTCCTCATCATCCTTTACTATTGCACTCTTCTTGCGTCTTTTTGACAAAGACTGAGCTGCTTCTTGAAAATTTTCCTCACATTGCTGGCCCTTCTCCTTCTCTTCCCAATCATGACCAATACTCTGATCATCATCGTAGTCTTCGTCATCACATCTAACAATGATCCCCTTCACCTTATGTTCATCATCATCATCACCACTACTAACAATACATATTTCTTTACCATTCGTGTCACGGCTAATTTTCTTCAAATGTTCTCTAACAATCTCATCTAAATCAAGAACGCTCCTTCCATCTTCTCGAAAAACGTCTCCTGCAATTGGACCACTATATGTCTCAATTTCCTCACTTTGTTTAACCAAATCATCAATTTTTTTCATCTTATTTTTGGGTCTCCCTGCTTTTCTCTTGCTTTTCATCTTATTAGAACACATGATATTCTTTCTCGATTTTTCACCTTTATCTCCTTGATCAGAATGCCTCTTTAACTTCTCCATCAAAACAGGCTCTTCTCTGAAGAAAAGATCAATGTGAGAGAATCAGAATTAAGGGTTTACAAAATTTACCGTCAGTGATAGACAGAAAACTACTCCCTCCGTCCCTTTTGATTGTTAACATTTCACTTTTTCAAAGCTTTCTGGCACGCATTTTAAGGTGCATTTTAAGGATAGTCGAATAATGTTTTTTTAAAATTTTCTTTTTCTGTATAAAAATTTAAACATTAAATTTTTATACAGAAAAAGAAAATTTTAAAAAAAAGTTATTTAACTATCCTTAAAATGCACCTTAAAATACGTGCCAGAAAGTTTTGAAAAAATGAAATGTTAACA
The DNA here is from genome assembly GCA_037693485.1 of Kitagawia praeruptora. NCBI lineage: Eukaryota > Viridiplantae > Streptophyta > Magnoliopsida > Apiales > Apiaceae > Kitagawia > Kitagawia praeruptora. Next base: position 78,583,588 of record CM075350.1, read on the forward strand.
ATCAAAAGGGACGGAGGGAGTAGTATTTATTATTCACGGTTCCTTGTATAATCTTTCTTTTACTAGCTCTCGTACAGCGCATGGTTCTTTTAATAATTAAAATTACATTAATTTTTTAATATTTATATGTTACTAGCTTATAGCTCGTGCGGGTTACTTTTAAATATTTTTAAAATTATATAATTTAATAAAATTGAATATAATAATTTATTGGGTGAAATATCCAATTACCCATATTTTAATACAGAAAACCCAAAATACCCACGCACGGTGCTGAGCGCCCAAAATGATCATTGAATACACATTACATGAAAGCGTACTCTGTGTTGCTCAATTCATCTAACCGGACACATCTTTAATCAGCTCAGACTACGCATTACTGTTTTGCGTGGTCCTCCTGAATACGCATCACCCGAATGCGTTCACTGTGTACATACATTTTAAGGGTGCCTAAACCCTAAACCCTAAACCCTAAACCCTAAACCCTAAAACCCTAAACCCTAAACCCTAAACCCTAAACCCTAAACTCTAAGTTTGTATATGGTTTATTTGTCGTTTCGAATATTTCTAAAATCCAAAATGGAAACATTGAACCCCAAAAGTTAATTGTTGAACCCTAAAAGAATATAAATAAATTTAAAATTTTAAATAAAAAATTGGATATTTTAATGAGGCCCAAATTTCTCCACCAATTGACCAAGTCAGCACCATTCAGATTAATTTTTTTTTTTTTTGGTTTTATTTACTTTTCCGCCAGTGTGTTCCACTACTTAGCACCACCATTCTCTTCCACCAGTTAGTTCCACCACTTAGCACCACCATTCTCTTCCACTACTTAGCAGCTTTGGGCATTATTTTTAGGGGAAAAAAACTAAAAATCCCTATACGCATTAGTATCATGCGTACATCATTGACAAAAAAAAATATATACGCATTAGCATAATGCGTACATAGTGGAGACAAAAAAGAAAACACTATACGCATTACTCTAATGCGCATGCCGTGGATATTTAGGGCGACAGATCGTGCTAAACGGCATTTTGGGCAATGGGATGCTGAAAAAAAGGTATTTTGGGCATTTTCTCATAATTTATTATGAATATAATTTAACTTTGTAATATTAATTAATAAAATTATTAATAATAATAATAGTTATTTAATAAATGATATGTATTGATTAGAACTAATAATATAAAATATTAATGTAAATTTGTTGTTGACGGGATTCAAATCTTAAATATTTAGAAGAGGGATTTAAATATAGAATATTTATTATTATTAAATCTAACGATTATCATCTATTTACTAAATATCTAACAGTCACTATTCTTTTAGATGATTGAACCAAACAATGGTTGAACCAAACAACCAAATTATACCCCTGTTTGCTTATTATATAATAGTATAGATTACTTTACATATCAACTTATTTTTTTAAAAAATTGATATATATAAATTTACAATTTGTGTTCTATCTTGAATTTTTAAAATTTGACTATGATTTTACAAATTTAATATTTTTGTTCTACGTTCAATTCTTAAAATTTGATTTGGATGATTTTACGCCCATGTAAAATTAACAAAATAATCTTTAATTTAATGATGATTTTATTATTGTTTTCCAATTAAAACTACCGAGAAACAAAATATAAAAGAAATTGGCTATTTTTTACATTAAAATTCCTATTCGATTTAAGAAATCTGTTTATATTTCATTTTTATTATCAAAATATCCTTCATAAAGATAGTTCTACTAACAATCAAATACAGTTCGAATAATTATATCCTTATATCTAATAAGCGTAAAAGGATCTTAGCCATAAGTTTGATAATTATAAGTATTTTAATAGATATAATGAATTATAAATATAATTCAAAAATCGAATATAATTTTCATAGTAAAAAATCACTAATTTCTTCTCTCTTTTATATATGTGTAGATTTAATTGGAAAATAATAGTTAAACCATCACTAAATTAAAGATTATTTTGCTAATTTCACGTGGACTGTAAAATTGTCCAAATTAAGTTTTAAGAAATCAAGATGGAGTATAAATATTAAATCAAACATGTATATATATATATATATATATATATATATATATATATATATATATATATATATATATATATATATATATATAGGCAAAGTATCAAATAGAAACCAACTCTTAAATAGAAACTAGAAACTAACATTAAATAAATTCTATTTCATTCATTCTAATGGCCCCGCCAGGGGCACCTTCACAAAAAGTGTTTAAAATTATTGGCTCCATCCAGCAAAAAAAAAAAAAAAAATACTGTTCACGCTGACGTCACTGCCACGTCAGCACTGAACAGTAATTTTTTTTTTTTTTTCTGGATGGAGCCTAGAATATTATGAACTTTTTGTATTGGGGTCCCCCTAGTTTGGTCATTAGATTAGCTTTAAATATTAGATTAGGGTTTAGTTTTTAGTTTCTATTTTAATTTGGTTTCTATTTGAGTAAGACCCTATATATATATATATAGGCAAAGTATCAAATAGAAACCAACTCTTAAATAGAAACTAGAAACTAACATTAAATAAATTCTATTTCATTCATTCTAATGGCCCCGCCATGGGCACCTTCACAAAAAGTGTTTAAAATTATTGGCTCCATCCAGCAAAAAAAAAAAAAAATATTACTGTTCACGCTGACGTCACTGCCACGTCAGCAGTGAACAGTATTTTTTTTTTTTTTTTTGCTGGATGGAGCCTAGAATATTATGAACTTTTTGTATTGAGGTCCCCCTAGTTTGGTCATTAGATTAGCTTTAAATATTAGATTAGGATTTAGTTTCTAGTTTCTATTTTAATTTGGTTTCTATTTGAGTAAGACCCTATACATACATATATATATATATGAGGAGGTTCAAAAGAGAACCCTTCTTAGGAAGAGAATCAGAAGACCCTCCAATCAACCATTGATCTTAGAAATAATCCGATGGTCAGAATATTTTTCATGTAAATCAATTTTATTTTCTTTTTAAATCAAAAGGGCAAATTTGACAACTAAATTTACAAGATGTGTGTATCAATTAATACGGTTTACCAATCAAAAAAATTTCCTTAACTAGTGTATCAATCAGATCATTCTAATTTATTGGCTAGCATTTATAGATAAACTCAAATTAAGCAAGTACAATCAATTATAAATTTATGTAAATATGCTTAGATTTTCGAATATCCCTATATTCAAATTCTCAATCAAATTCTCAACTACGTTCAACAATCATATCATATTTGTGTTGACTTTCATAAAATATAATTTGATATTAGACAATAATTTACATTGTACATCATCCAATTTTTTATATAGAAACAATCAAGCATATTTTAAGAAAATCTCGTGAAACACTTAAGAGAATCTGATTGAGTCATAATAACCATACATGAATGCTATTTTAAGTAATTAATATATTTTTCAAAAGATACTTAATTGAATCTCGCGCCATCATAAAAATAATATACAAGTATGTTAAAAGGAAAGAAATCAAAGCATATTTAATACATCTCTTTTAAAAGAAAACAAGTCAAGAAAATAATTCATATAACATAGCGAATCTTGGTGTATTACCTAAGGTTTCTATATAAAAAAATTGACATATTGATTTGAAACACGTAAAAGAATCTTGGTGTATTACCTAAGGTTTCTATATATAACTTAATTTTAAAAGAAATGTATTGTGGGTGATCAAATGAGTGTTTTTTTAGGATGTTACAAATCGAGCCCTAGAGTATTATGGGTGATCTCAGTGTTCTTGCTAGCCTAATAATTGTGTTACCGAAGATTCTATTCAGTGTTTCAATTGATTAAGACACCTGATGAGTATCTGATGATGAATATGAGCAAATAAACAAACTTATATTGGTTGAAAAATGGCATAATCTATAAAAATATTTTTCACTTTTTATTTTTTTCCCAAAGAACATGTTATAGAACATGTAGGGAAAAAAATTGTGTTTCCTTCAAAATTTCAAAATTTCCGATCATGTTAAATGGTCCAGGTATGTACAATCTGATTTATATTGACTTTCCAAAAAATACATTGAAAACCTATTTAATAGGAATTAATCAATTACACCCTCCTTCTACTTTGCAAAAGGAAACAAATCAAAGCATATAATCAAAAATCTTTACAATACATTTTTGTATGAAAGGAACCAAATATAATCATATATCATGTTAAATTGTAAAGATATATATTCACTCATATAATCAAGTAGAATCTCGAAAAACCTAGTAGATACTCGAAAATATAATAAAAAATTGACATATTGATTTGAAAAAGAATCTTGGTGTAATACCTAAAATTTCTATATATAATTTAATTTTAAAAGAAATGTATAATTTTTCTTTTAAAAAATTAAATATATAGAAAAATTATGTAATATACCAAGATTCTCCTACGAATTTTGTTAACTACTGTGAAAGAATTTCTAAAATATAATAAAAAAATTAACATATTGATTTGAAACACGTAAAAGAATCTTGGTGTATTACCTAACGTTTCTACATATAACTTGATAGAATTTTAGCATTACTTAATAGAATTTTAAAAATATACTTAACAAAATCGTAAAATATAAAGACACCTACTAGAATCTGGAGTGTAAGATTTTGTAATTATTTTTATAATTTAATAACTTCTTTTTATAATTTTTTAACATGATACGTATTCAAAATATTTTTTAAAAAATAATCGAAGATAAGTAAATATATAAACAAATTGTCAAAAATTACAAAATGAAATTGTTTCCAAATAAATACCAAAAGAGTAGAATCTAAGGTGTTATACTAATTGTTTTTATTGAAAAATGATATTACATGATAATTTATCCAACACTATAAATAATTCATGTACATGATAATTTATCCAATACTATAAATAAATATTTCTTAAAATATAAATTTTTTATAAAAATATTTTATTGATCTATAATAAGTTTCGAATTTAGTTATGTACAAGTACAACACTATAAATAATTTATCAAATATTTAAGAAAATCTATAGAATATTTTTTCGAATTAAAATTCAATTTTTTATAGAGAGTTTTCTAAAATAATTCTCAAAAGAATCTCGAAAATATAATAAAAAATTGACATATTGATTTGAAACACGTAAAAGAATCTTGGTGTATTACGTAAGATTTCTATATATAACTTAATTTTAAAAGAAATGTATAATTTTCCTTTTAAAACAATAAATATAAATAAAAATTATGTAATATACCAAGATTCTCTTAGGTATTTTGTTAATTAATACTTAAAAGAATTTCGAAAAGATAAAAAAAAAAAATTGACATATTAATTTGAAACACGTAAAAGAATCTTGGTGCATTACCTAAAGTTTCTATATATAACTTGATAATAGAATTTTCAAACACTTAAAAAAATTGTAAAATATCAAGACACCTAGTAGAATTTGGAGTGTAATATTTTATAATTTTTTATAATTTAATAACTTTTTTATAATTTTTTAATATGATACGTTGTCAAAATATTAAAAAAATAATTAAAGATGAGTAAATATATAAACAAATTGTCAAAAATTACAAAATGAAATTGTTTCCCAATAAGTATCAAAAGACCTAGTAGAATCTAAGGTGTTATACTTATTGTTTTTATTGAAAAATGATATTACAAGATAATTTAAAAATAATTCACGTACATGATAATTTATCCAAAACTATAATTAAATATTTCTTAAAATATTAATTTTTTATTAAAATATTTAATTGATCTATAAGTTTCGAATATAGTTATGTACAAGTACAGCAATATAAATAATTTATCCAACATTTAAGAAAATCTATAAAAAAAAAATTCGAATTAAAATTCAATTTTTGATAGCATGTCTTTTAAAATAATTCTAGAAAGAATCTCGAAAATATGAAAAAATTGATATATTGATTTGAAACACGTAAAAGAATCTTGGTGTATTACCTCAGATTTCTATATATAACTTAATTTTTATAGAAATGTATAATTTTTATTTGAAAAAATATATATATAGAATTATTATGTAATATACTGAGATTCACTTAGGTATTTTGTTAATTACTCTGAATAAATTTCGAAAAGATATTAAAAAAATTGACAAATTGATTTGAAACACGTAAAATAATCTTGGTTTGTTACCTAACGTTTCTATATATAACTTAATAGAATTTTAACATTAGTTAATAGAATTTTCAAACACTAATTGTAAAATATGAAGACACCTAGTTTAATATAGAGTGTAATATTTTGTAAATATTTTTATAATTTAATTTTTTTTATAATTTTTACACATGATATGTAGTCAAAATACTAAAAATAATAATAATAATAAATGATTAAATAAAATATAAAAAATTGGCAAAATTTAAAAAATAAAAATGTTTCCCAGTAAGTATCAAGAGACCTAGTAGAATCTAAGGTGTTATACTAATTGTTTTTATTAAAAAATGATATTACATGATAATTTTTCCAAATACTATGATAATTTATCCAATACTATAAATAAATTTTTCTTAAAATATTAATTTTTTATTGAAATATTTAATTAATCTATAATAAGTTTCGAATATAGTTATGTACAGGTACATCACTATTAATATTTTTTCAAACATTTAAGAAAATCTATAGATTATTTTTTCAAATTAAAATTCAATTTTTTTACAGCAAGTCTTCTAAAATAATTCTCAAAAGATTCTCGAAAATATAATAAAAAAATTGACATATTGATTAGAAACACGTAAAAGAATCTTGGTGTATTAACTAAGATTTCTATATATAACTTAATTTTAAAAGAAATGTATAATTTTTCTTTCAAAAAAATAAATATAAAGAAAAATTATGTAATATACCAAGATTCTCTTAGATATTTTGTAAAGTACTCTAAAAGAATTTCGAAAAGATAATAAAAAAAATTGACATATTAATTTGAAACACGTAAAAGAATCTTGGTGCATTACCTAAAGTTTCTATATATAACTTTATAATAGAATTTTCAAACACTTAACAAAATTGTAAAATATCAAGACACCTAGTAGAATTTGGAGTGTAATATTTTATAATTTTTTATAATTTAATAACTTTTTTATAATTTTTTAATATGATACGTTGTCAAAATATTAAAAAAAATAATTAAAGATGAGTAAATATATAAACAAATTGTCAAAAATTACAAAATAAAATTGTTTCCCAATAAGTATCAAAAGACCTAGTAGAATCTAAGGTGTTATACTTATTGTTTTTATTGAAAAATGATATTACAAGATAATTTAAAAATAATTCACGTACATGATAATTTATCCAATACTATAATTAAATATTTCTTAAAATATTAATTTTTTATTAAAATATTTAATTGATCTATAAGTTTCGAAGATAGTTATGTACAAGTACAGCAATATAAATAATTTATCCAACATTTAAGAAAATCTATAAAAAAAAATTCGAATTAAAATTCAATTTTTGATAGCATGTCTTTTAAAATAATTCTAGAAAGAATCTCGAAAATATGAAAAAATTGACATATTGATTTGAAACACGTAAAAGAATCTTGGTGTATTACCTCAGATTTCTATATAAAACTTAATTTTTATAGAAATGTATAATTTTTATTTGAAAAAATATATATATAGAATTATTGTGTAATATACTGAGATTCACTTAGGTATTTTGTTAATTACTCTGAATAAATTTCGAAAAGATAATAAAAAAAAATTGACAAATTGATTTGAAACACGTAAAATAATCTTGGTTTGTTACCTAACGTTTCTATATATAACTTAATAGAATTTTAACATTAGTTAATAGAATTTTCAAACACTAATCGTAAAATATGAAGACACCTAGTTTAATATAGAGTGTAATATTTTGTAAATATTTTTATAATTTAATTTTTTTTATAATTTTTACACATGATATGTAGTCAAAATACTAAAAATAATAATAATAAGAAATGATTAAATAAAATATAAAAAATTGGCAAAATTTACAAAATAAAAATGTTTCCCAGTAAGTATCAAGAGACCTAGTAGAATCTAAGGTGTTATACTAATTGTTTTTATTAAAAAATGATATTACATGATAATTTTTCCAAATACTATGATAATTTATCCAATAATATAAATAAATTTTTCTTAAAATATTAATTTTTTATTGAAATATTTAATTAATCTGTAATAAGTTTCGAATATAGTTATGTACAGGTACATCACTATTAATATTTTTTCAAACATTTAAGAAAATCTATAGATTATTTTTTCAAATTAAAATTCAATTTTTTTACAGCAAGTCTTCTAAAATAATTCTCAAAAGATTCTCGAAAATTTAATAAAAAAATTGACATATTGATTAGAAACGCGTAAAAGAATGTTGGTGTATTAACTAAGATTTCTATATATAACTTAATTTTAAAAGAAATGTATAATTTTTTTTTAAAAAAAATAAATATAAAGAAAAATTATGTAATATACCAAGATTCTCTTAGATATTTTGTAAAGTACTCTAAAGGAATTTCGAAAAGATAATAAAAAAAATTGACATATTAATTTGAAACACGTAAAAGAATTTGGTGCATTACCTAAAGTTTCTATATATAACTTAATAATAGAATTTTCAAACACTTAACAAAATTGTAAAATAAGTTTCAAATATAGTTATGTACAAGTACATCACTATAAATAATTTATCCAACATTTAAAAAAATCTATCGAATATTTTTTGAATTAAAATTGAATTTTTTATAGCATTCTTTTAAAATAATTATCGAAAGAATCTCGAAAATATAATAAAAAATTGACATATCAATTTGAAACACGTAAAAGAATATTGGTGTATTACCTAAAATTTCTATATATTCCATAACTTAATTCTAAAAAAATTGTACAATTTTTCTTTTAAAAAACGAAATGTATTAAAGTATTGTGTAATATATCAAGATTCTCTTAGGTATTTTGTTAATTACAATGAAATTGTAATATTATTTTAATTAATATTTATGATAAGTTTCTACTAAATATTTTATTGAACTAAAATATGTTTTGAAATTTTGTGCATGTATTATGCATAGATTCTCTTAAGTGTTTCATTAAATTTTTGTGATATTAAAAATTTTGTAAAATTTCAAGTAAAATTTTTGTGATAGGTTAGCCAAAAACAGCTAAAAGAATCTTAATTATAAATATCAAGTAGAATTCTTAGGAGATTTTACATCAAAACACGTAAAAGAATCTTAACAATATACTTGTTAATTAATATTTATAAAATTTATAAAATTGCAAGTAAAATTCTTATGAGAGTTTATTCCAAAACACCAAAGAGAATCTTAATAAAACATTACGGGTTAATGTAAATAACTAAAAATTATTAATGAAATTTATAATAATAGTCAACAAATGATGTAAGATTGTATAACAAAATACTTATTAGAATCTCTTTAACAAGTTATTAAAATTCAAATTATACCTATGAGAAATCCTAAATTAAATTTTACATAAAACGGTAGAAATTTTTGATTTCTTTGATTAAGAGGAGATATTAAATAAAACAACTTAAAGATAACAAAAGAAAAAAATAATAATCAAGAACCCTACTTTAAAACTACAACCCGCAAATACCAGCTAGCAAAATAAAGAACCAAGCCGGCACCTTTTCGGTCTACTCAATCCAAGAAAGAGAGAAGTAAGTTGCCCATTGAAACATCATATAAGCTTCCAGGCTTCCGGCACTAGTTCCTAAATGGCCACCAGGTATACTCTTAATTTCAAATAAAAATTATCCATGTCCACTTTTATCTAGAAATAAAGACCAAGGACCTCAAACTTGGTCTCAGTTTTAGTTTAATGATCTTTTCTTATTCTATTTTGAATGCTAGTAGGTACAACTTTTGCAACTGGAAAAATGGATCTAGGAAAATTACAAGTTTGTCTAATCACATCTTTCAACAAAGTCTGTACTACCTATGAATATGGGCCAGGCAATCTTGGTGCAACATTTTCTGAACCAACTTCAATTCCAGAAGATTTTTTCATGCTTGGTTGCTATAGCGAACTAAATAACCAGGCTCTCTATTAACTAATTATATATCACAACACAGCTTCATTGTACTACTCAACGACTCTGCATCTTCTACTGTAATAAATCATCTTCAGCCCCGCGTGAAGACAACCTGATAACTCCCAAAACTGTACTTCATCAAGTCTGGAAACAAAATAAACATCAAATAAGTTATTTTTATCTGCAACACTTGTCTCAAAAGAATTCGTCCTTAAAATTTAACATCTTAGTGGAACTGAAATTTTTCGAGAAACCCCGTGATTGTACTATTTTGTGCTCAATATAAAGGCTCAAGTCTAAGAAAATTTTATACTTATGTGAACTAATTTGCATAAAAAGATCATGGTCAAGCATAAAGCTTCTTCACGTAACGAAACTTTATATGTATGAGAGTAATAACACGTTTTCTCTAGAAGAGTACCATATATCCAAGTTCCATTGTACATTTCTTAACAACAAATTTTCTCAAAAAAAAAAGAAGAAGAAAGAAGTAGGCCTTGATAGTCAAAAATTTCAAAGCATATCCTAAATAACAAATGTCATATAAAAAAATCACTAAATAGACCAAAAACAATAGCTGCCATGACAATAATAATATACTATGAACCTCGTAAATCTCCACAAAACATCGATAAGAACACATAAAGAACGTACCTCCACCGTTAAAAGAGCATAAATCATGGTTTTCGAAGAGAACTTTCATCAAACACGTAAGTGTTCTAAAACTCCTGCAAATTTTATACAAGTAATCGAGTAGAATACTTTGTAGAATCTTAAATTTATTCAAATTCAATATGATACTCAAGTGATGGCGACCTTGTTATGTGTTTTTCATCGTTTGTTGCTTGCCGAGATGTATTTAGAAGTCCACCAAAAACAATAGCTGGCATGATACTAACAACATAATCGCCTAAATCTACACAGAACATTAATAGAACACAATAGAAACACATAAAGATCGTACCACCACCATTATAAAGAATCCTGCATAATTGATTAATACCATATTTACGAGAATCATGATAACGAGCAATCAAAATCTGATTGAAGATGTTTCCATGTTTACCAGATTCTGTCATATATATTTTGTTTATAATGCTAGGCAGTTACCCTAAATTATCAAACAAATATCAAGTTTGCCACTACTTTTTATTTTCTTATTTTAAAATTTATTGATCTAATCCAATGGTCTAGAATGGGTCTCCTGGTTCTCTTGATAGGGAGGTTCTCCCTAGAACCTTACCCATATATATATATATATATATATACACACCAAATTTTTAACAACAATTTGACATGTAAATTAATAACATATAAAATTTTAAAAAAACTAATCTATACTATTATATAAATTCCGGAACATTAAAAGTTTTGGTACCTCTTTTTTGGTACCTCTTTTTTTGTACCAGTTTTTTGGTACTTTGTGAATTTACTTATTTACCCTTTATTAAAAAGAAAAATAAATATATGATATTTATACTTTTAAAACACCTATAATAAATAGTAACATAATATAATTAATGGTAAGTAGTCGCTTGCCTTTTTTCACATTTACTTTTAATTGAAGATACTACCTTTTTATAAACACCTAAAAACATCAATGTATCTTCCAATCATTAATATTTCATTTTGAATTAAAACACGTTACCTTTTTAATTTAAAACTAATCTTCATTAATATTTTACTATTATATAAATTTCGGAACATTAAAAGTTTTGATACTTTTTTGGTACTAGAAGTTTTTAGGATATTTACTATGTTACCCTGATTCGGACCCGATACGAACAAGGCTGAAGGACTTTCTTTTTAAGAAATTTCGTATTCTTTGATATTTATCCGAATTTGATATTTATCCGAATTTATATTCGTAATTTACTTATTTACCCTTTATTAAAAAGAAAAATAAATATATGATATTTATACATTTAAAACACCTATAATAAATAATAACATAATATAATTAATGGTACCTTTTTTCACATTTACTTTTAATTGAAGATATTACCTTTTATAAACACCTAAAATCATCAATGTATTTTCCAATCATTAATATTTTCTTTCGAATTAAAACACGTTACCTTTTTAATTTAAAACTAATATTCATTAATATTTTACTATTATATAAATTCCGGAACATTAAAAGTTTTGGTACCTATTTTTTGGTACCAGTTTTTTGGTATTTCGTGAATTTACTTATTTACCCTTTATTAAAAAGAAAAATAAATATATGATATTTATACTTTTAAAACACCTATAATAAATAATAACATAATATAATTAATGGTAAGCAGTCGCTTGCCTTTTTTTACATTTGTTTTTAATTGAATATATTACCTTTTTATAAACACCTAAAAACATCAATGTATTTTCCAATCATTAATATTTCCTCTCGAATTAAAACACGTTACCTTTTTAATTTAAAACTAATCTTCATTAATATTTTACTATTATATAAATTCCGGAACATTAAAAGTTTTGGTACCAGTTTTTTGGTACTTCGTGAATTTACTTATTTACCCTTTATTAAAAAGAAAAATAAATATATGATATTTATACTTTTAAAACACCTATAATAAATAATAACATAATATAATTAATGGTAAAGTAGTCACTTGCCTTTTTTAACATTTACTTTTAATTGAAGATATTACCTTTTTATAAACACCTAAAAACATCAATGTATCTTCCAATCATTAATATTTCCTTTCGAATTAAAACACGTTACCTTTTTAATTTAAAAATAATTTTCATTAATATTTTCTTTCGAATTAAAATACGTTACTTTTTTAATTTAAAACTAATTTTACAATCATTAATATATATCCGAAAATATCACACCATATTTTTCAATTGTTAATAAAATATATTAAAAATCTGCATACGTTGTTTATAATAAAGAAACATTAGTATAATCCGTAAATATAAGTATATTAAATTAAAATTAATTAATAATTATATATTACCCGAAACATTAAAAATTTTGGTACCTATTTTTTGGTATATGTTTTTTGGTATTTCGTGAATTTACTTATTTACCCTTCATTATAAAGAAAAATATATATGATATCTATACTATTAAAACACCCAAAATAAATAATAACATAATACAATTAAAGGTAATTAGTCGATTGTCTTTTTCACATTTACTTTTAGTTGAAGATGTTACCTTTTATAAACACCTAAAAACCTCAATCATATCATATTTTCCAATCAATTCATATCTAACAATAATTAATATATACCCAAAAATATCACACCATATCATATAATAAGTATCAAAATATAATAGAAATTCGTATTACGAATAATGACCATTAAATTTTTAGTAAAAAATCAGAATCATTAGATCCAATTATTAAATATAGGGATAGTTTCAAAACTACCCATGTGAACTATTATATTTTTAAATATATACTACCCATCTTTCTAAAATTCTAAAAATACCGACCTTGTTTTCAAAATTCCAAAAATACTACCTTCCTCAATTGCAACTTTTGCAACCTCATTTGCAACTTCTAGTTTTCAAATTTCTGATTTCATGTTCTGGGGTTCAGATGTCATTTTCGACCTCTTTTTTGGACTCTGATATATATATATATATATATATATATATATATATATATATATATATATATATATATGTATATTAGAGTCCAAAAAAGAGGTCGAAAATGACATCTGACAAATGGAACTTGAAATCAAAAATTTGAAAACTGGTAGTTACAAATGAGGTTGCAAGGCCCCGCCAAGGGCACTCATAATTGGTGAATTTGGGTTGCAAGGCCCCGCCAGGAGCACTCATAATTGGTGAATTTGGGTTGCAAGGCCCCGCCAGGGGCACTCATAATTGGTGGATTTCTGATTTGCAACTTTCAGTTTTCAGTTGCAACTTTTGCAACCTCAGTTGCAACTTTTGCAACCTCAGTTGCAACTCCTCAGTTGCAACTCAGTTGCAACTTTTGCAGCCTCAGTTGCAACTTTTGCAACCTCAGTTTTCAGTTGCAACTTTTGCAACTTTTGCAACTGAGGTTGCAACTCCTCAGTTGCAACTTTTGCAACCTCAGTTGCAACTTTTGCAACCTCAGTTGCAACTGCGGTTTGCAACCTGAATTGCAACTTTTGCAACCTCAGTTGCAACTTTTGCAACTGAAAACTGAAAGTTGCAAATCAGAAATCCAGCAATTTTGAGTGCCCCTGGCGGGGCCTTGCAACCCAAATTCACCAATTATGAGTGCCCCTGGCGGGGCCTTGCAACCCAAATTCACCAATTATGAGTGCCCTTGGCGGCTCATTTGCAACTTCCAGTTTTCAAATTTCTGATTTCAAGTTCCATTTGTCAGATGTATATATATATATATATATATATATATATATATATATATATATATATATATATCAGAGTCCAAAAAAGAGGTCGAAAATGACATCTGAACCCCAGAACATGAAATCAGAAATTTGAAAACTGGAAGTTGCAAATGAGGTTGCAAAAGTTGCAATTGAGGAAGGTAGTATTTTTGGAATTTTGAAAACATAAAAGTATAATGAGGTAGTATTTTTGAAAAAATGATTTTATAGAAGTGAAAAGATAGTTGGATGGTAGTAAAATTGGAAATAATTATTAAAATCTTATTTATTTATGTAAATATCCCTTAAATATATTGTATGATTAAATTAATTTACTAAAATTTCAAGTTTCAAATTTTATCAACGACATATTTATTTTAAATTTTATAATATAAGTTTTAAACTATGCATATCATTAATTAAATTTATATTAAATTATTAATATTAAAATTAAAATAACATATTTTAAATAATGATTATATAAAAATATAATTATAACATAAAATAAAATTTATTACATATCAACAAAAATCCGTGCATCGCACGGGTTATAAGCTAGTATAATTATAGATACTGGCTTATAACTCATACAATGCACGGTTCATTTTTAAATATTATAATTATATTTAAAATTTTATATTTAAATGTTATTATTTTACATATCAAACTGTTTTTAAAAAATTGATATATTTATAAGATTTTACATATTCAATTTATTATTTGTGTCATCTTGAATTCTTTAAAATTTGATTTGAATGATTTTATAACCCATGTGAAATTAATAATATAATATCTAATTTAATATTAAAATTACAGGGAAACAAAATAGAGAATAAATTGAAGATTTTTTACGTTGAAAATTCTATTCAATTTAGTAAATTTATTGATATTTTGTTTTGATTATAAAAACCTTTCTTATTATTTGAATATAGTTATACTAACAACCAAATGCATTATATCCTTTTATATATTTGTCTTGTTATAATAGTGATAGAATATTATATCTATTAGGATTTAATTTAATTATATTCTATTTGTATTAAGTCTTTGTAATTAGGTAGAGTTGTGGGACATTTATAACCAACATGTCAGTAATATATTTGATTAATAATATGATTTATAATTCAAACACATTTACAATTCAATGATCAATATTTAATGTTATAATCCAACGTATCATATACTTTTGGTAATACTGACAAAAAATTTGGATAAAATCTCTCTTATACTTATTACATATAAGAATATAACTAAAAAAGGAGTTGTGCGTTACACGGGTTATAGCTAGTTTTGATAGTAAATGTAAAGGGATTTTGTCCTAAACTTTGGTAATCGATAGTCTGGTCCTCAATACGACAAAATAAATACAAACCGTTAGATCTTAAAATAAATAGATAAAAAACGTTGGATCTAGTATAAAAAAATATTTTAAATTTAATATATAAACTATAAAGTGTATTTATATTGAAATACGAAAAAGTGCATGTCAATGATTTAAATCATAAATAACTAGGTTTTGCAAAAATATTATTTTTTTAAAAAAATATGCAAAACTATCACTTTTTAGAAAAATAATTGCAAAAATATAATTTACAACTTTGCAATCACAGTTCTAACTGACATCGACCAAAATCAATCACAAATACAATTTTAAAAATTTAGTAACTAAAATCATTTTTGGTTGCATAATAGGTTGCTTACCAAGTTACACTAATTAACTCAAATGCAACCTAAAATGTAACCAAAATCAATCCCAATTACAATCAAAAGCAACTTCAATTAACTTTTCAGAAAAATGTTAAAACAAGTTACATTTGATTGCTTTGGTTGCGGACCGTATTTTTGCAAATATTTTTATAAAATGGTAAAACTACAAAAAATAAACTTTAAAAAAATGAATATTTTTAATAATTTCTCTTTTTTTATTCTAATAAGATCCTGGTTTTATTGATTATAAAAATATCTTATAATTTAATTCATGACCGGTGCTTGTTATTAGTAATACTTTTCAATTCAATATAATTTAGAAAGAATGACCAAAATGCCTAAAATTTCACTACCCACTAACCAAATTACCCAATTCTGAAAACATCGACTTCTGTACCCACGGGATACGCCAATCCCGTAGGCGTGACCCCTTTACTGTAGCTCGTCAGAAAATCGCCTGGTTTCTCCTCTCTCCTTGCCGGCGACTTCGACGATTCCGGCTCACCTCTTCGATCTCGCTATCCAGCAACTTTCCGAACGATTATAGCATGCCAAAATGATCGCGAGCTCATGAACTCCATTCTCCGGTCTTCGTTTGTGTCCACCGGCCCCGCAGGGGCACCACGACGCTCGTCGGAAAGTTGAAGTCGATGAAATCGACCTTTTAGGCGTTTTAAATCCTTCAAATTAACTGTTATAAAATGATTATGGTTGTGTAGATAATCGAACCCCGATTCTAACGGTATATGATATGTGAATGGAAAGTCAGGGATATGGACGGACGGTTAAATCGAAAAATGATGCCGGAATCGCCATTGTTCGCCCGACAGGGGAGCTCTGTGCTGACGTACGATACGCATCTTGAAGATGCGTATCACCTGTTGCGCAGTTTCTAGCGGCGCATCTTGAAGAACTTGCGCCTATGTGGTGAGCGTATGTGACTGCTTAGTGAGCGTATATGACTGATTACTCCTTTCACGTGGGCGTAACCTCGAAAATACTCCCACCCCAGAGGCGTATTCGGGAATACTCCTCTGTCATGGGCGTATCCCGTGGGCAATTTGGGCGGTCCATCCCGAATCTGGGTATTTTGGTGAGAGAAACTAAAATAGTGGGTAAAAAGGGCAATCACCCTATAATTTACTGCTTTAATTTCTATAACAAGCATTTTTATATGTTTACTTTTATTACTCTAGCTTTTTAAAATTTTTTATTGAATTTCATACAAAAGAAATTATTGTAATTGAACTTTAAAAAAATTGATTGTAATTATAATTTATAACCACATCTCCTATTGTCTCTAAACTCTAACTCAAAAAATTCACTATTATAATTTTGGTTATTTATATATATGTTTATATTTAATTTATAATTTATATCATTATATTAAAACCAAAATATTGAAAATTTTGGTTTTCAATGATTTTTGATCCTTTATTCTAATTAATAAATAAATAATAAATAATATAATTAATGATAATTAGTCAATTGACTTTTCTAATTAAAATACTTTATCTTTTAATTAAATATGTTACCTTTTATAAATATCTAAAAGCATCAATTGTACCATTATTGGTACAATCCATTACAAAGTTTCTTATAAATCAATATTGTTTTTGTTTAATAGATAATAGATAATTCATTAATTAAAGGGTATACAAACTTTACAAAAATAATTAAAATTAAACAAACACATAGTAAAATAGATTAAATGAGGGTTTCATTCATCCAATCGTTCGAGCATATCTTCAGTTTTGGTACATCTTTCACTTTTATCACTGAAATACAAAGCCATTTTGACGAGATTATCTACCAATTTGTAGTAGTCGTGAGGAATATGTATATCTTATTTGTCCAAACGTATTCGAACAACTGATCATAACTACGATTTTATACTATCTAGATCAATGAATCAATATAAAAAAAATCCAATTTATGGGTAGACAAAATCCACCAACGGGATACTTGATTCTCAATAAAAGAGAAAATTATTGAAAAATAAAGTAAAATCATTGAAAAGATAATGGAGCTTATCATTCATAAGGAGATAGTACAAAATCCAATATAACGGTTGATAAAACCCACAAACGAGTTACTAAACTCCCAATAAAAAGAGATATTTATTAAAACAAATTAAGGAAAAACAATAAAGAGGGAGCTTATTATCAATCAAAAGGTTTTTGTGAGCTCCTAAACTTTAGTTTTTTGGAAGAGGAGCAGCGGCTACGATCTTTGTTATATATATCAATAATATTGATATTAAAAAGGTCGATACAAATTAAATTTATATTTTGTTTTAAATTAAAGGGTGCCTTTTTATTTATTTTTTATTTTTGAATTAAAATAATAGTATATATCAATTCCCAGATCTTAATCTAAGAGCAAATATATTGAATTTGTTTAGTTAGTTGATAATATTTATTTTTTAATATCAACAAATCCGAAAATATAGGTACAAAATTTACTAACTTGGTAGAACGATTCATAAAATGAGATACTTATTAACACAAAACAAAATTAAGAAAAATAAAAAAAGGAGGGGTTCATTTTGTTTAGGAGACTTTATAGTGTGTATCCTACTCTTAAGTTTGTTTGATAGCATCTGAATGTTGTTCTCGGTTATATAGTTACATACTTACATAACTTGGATATAGAGTAATATTTCATGTAATTGTCATATTTTTTCTATCCGAATATTTTATTTCGTTTTATGTACACAAAAAAATTCAAGTAATTAATTTAGTGTTATTTTGTGTTCGAATTTCGGGTACACAATTTAATTTCACATCGTTTTCGTGCAAGATCCAAAATACACGACATGAATATACACAACATAAACGATATGTCAGGGCTATGTAAGAGCTTTCTTCTATTATATTTTCTAAAAATATCACGAAAAATATTTATATAATTATAATCAAATCATCTCATTTAAAAATTTAAGCCTTCAAAATTCATGTCTTAAAAAATTCAATTTAAATTAAATAAAAAATATCATATTTTATTAAAAAAATGAAATACTAAAATTTAATATACCATGTTTTAGAACAGAATAAAAAATTCAATATAACTGAAAATACACATTTTAAGTTGTTATTATATACAAACTAAGAACAATCACCATAAACCCTAAACTAAAGGCAATCACCATAAAATCTAACAGTCATACTTACTCTAACAACGCGACATGTTGTATTTGTTTGATTGGTTGATAATATTTATTTTTCTATAGTATATCAATTCACTAATAAAAGAACATACAATTTGTAAAAATTATATTGAACGAATACATAGCTAATTAGATTAGTCGAGAGTTTCCTCGACATAACTACATTCGTTTTGTGGGTCCTATACAGTACAGATTCTTTCTCATATCGCTGAAACATGTAAATTTTTTTTGGAAACAATGTAATGATTCATTGCGGTCGTGATAAATAATTCTATATGAATTTTTAATATATATTCGAAAAATTGATCACGACTGGTATAAATATTTTCAATGAACTAATATAATAAATATTTTAGGAATCCACGGTACTAAATATTTAAAAATGTCAAATTCCCAAAAGAGCAAAATCCAAAATATAGGTAAAAAGTTTATTAATTTGGTAGAAATATTCTCAATAAGAGAAAAACAATAAAGAGGGGTTTTGAACTTTTCTGCAAGGTAATAAATATTTTGGTAATTGGTTGATAATATTAATATTTATGCAGTTGACATGAATTGATGGATACAAATTTTGTACTTAAGTTAATTTACATTCAAATGATATTTTTATTAATTAATTAAAAAAATTTATCTATCGATACATAGGAACGGTAGAACGCTAGTATATATATATATATAGGGTCTTACTCAAATAGAAACCAAATTCAAATAGAAACTAGAAACTAAACCCTAATCTAATATTTAAAGCTAATCTAATGACCAAACTAGGGGGACCCCAATGCAAAAAGTTTATAATATTCTAGGCTCCATTCAGTAAAATAAAAAATAAAAAAAATACTGTTCACTGCTGACGTGACAGTGACGTCAGCGTGAACATTTTTTTTTTTTGCTGGATGGAGCGAATAATTTTAAACACTTTTTGTGAAGGTGCCCCTGGCGGGGCCATTAGAATAAATGAAATATAATTTATTTAGTGTTGGTTTCTAGTTTCTATTTGATCATTAGCCTATATATATATAGGGGTTACTCCAATACAAACCTCCTTAAAATACATACCTACAAACCAAGCATAATATAATATTTCAAGCTAATCTAATGACCAAACTAGGGGTACCCCAATACAAAAAATGTTTAAAATACTTGGCTCTATCCAACAAAAAAAAAATAAAAAAAAAATCACTGTTCACGTGATGACGTGGCAGTGGATTTCACTGGTTAACGGTGCTTCGCACCTTCTTGTACGGCGCTTCGCGCCTTTATCATTCTAAAGTTGTAAGGAATGACAATCAATGGTAAATGCAATAGACGATTGACGGGTGTGTCGAGAGCCTTCGGCCTTCATGACTACCTAACTCATCTGTTTACTGTCTTAAATGCTTCGCATTTCCACGGCAATTTTTTTTTTGTTGGATAGAGTCAATTATTTTAAGCTTTTTTTGTGAAGGTACCCCTGGCGGGAACCTTAGAATAGATGAAATATAATTAATTTAGTGTTGGTTTGTAGATTTGTATTTTAAAAGTGGTTTGTATTTGATCATTTGCCTATATATATATATATATATATATATATATATATATATATATATATATATATATGGTCTTGCTCAGATGAGAACCCCTTATTATTATTGTGAGAACTGAGATCTAATCTCAACCACACAAATTTTAAACCAATTTTAAATCGGGTTAATTGGCTATTTCATAACTTAACTCGTGCTCAACTTGCAGTTGGGTAATCGAACTCAAAAAGCTTGCAGTCAACTCATCAAAGTAATTTAAACTTGCAAAAGCATAACTGCCGTTAACTCATTTAACGGGACTAACGGAAAACTGACATGATAGGCTGATGTGGCAAGCTGGTTCAGAGATTACAAAACACATATACATATTTTTATCTCTCCCAAAATAAATATCACAAAAAACACAAATTAGTAACTAAAAAAATCACACACACACTTATGAAAGATAAATTATCTTTTATAAATTACACACTAGACAAAAACACATGAAGAACAGTCAAGAACAACGAAGTACACTCACCGAAATCCAGTAAAGATTTCCAGATTCCGACCACCAGATAAAAATCCGGCAAAACCACCACAAAAAACTTATAACACCAACACAACCCAAAAACAACCAATTTGACCTCTATTTAATCCATACAATCTCACAGCTTTCTCCATCGGAATTATATCAAAAATCCGGTCAAAACACGAACAATCCGGCGATAAAAGAATTTACCCAGAAATATCTACAAATATTTTATAACACTATACATACATGGATTTACGCATACATACAAACAACTTGTCCAAACAA
Organism: Kitagawia praeruptora; assembly: GCA_037693485.1. Taxonomy (NCBI): domain Eukaryota; kingdom Viridiplantae; phylum Streptophyta; class Magnoliopsida; order Apiales; family Apiaceae; genus Kitagawia; species Kitagawia praeruptora. The sequence continues at coordinate 78,605,199 of CM075350.1, forward strand.
TTACAGAAAAAGAATTTCCGGTCAATTTAAGAATTCCGGTGAGAATAAAATAAGCCCATAAAAATCTGATTAAATTATATGTACTCTAACACTACCCGATTTACAACTCTACGAAACTAAAAACATTAACCATGAGCCAAATCGAAAATTTCGATTATACCTCAAAAGTCGAGAAGTTTAAAAGCTTGATCTGTTGGTGGGTATAGATAGATGATATTGAGAGCTTCGTTTTGGTTACTCGAACTCTGAATATGGTCCACAAAAACGTTTAGAACAGTGGGTTTAATCTTTATTGCAGGTGAAGAACGGGAGGGGTGTTCAGCCGATAGAGGAGAGAGACAAGGGGGGTAGATACGGGGGTGTTGGGTGGGTAGATTAGGATATACAGTATATTATTTAGGCTATTAGGATATATATTATTTAGGATATTAAAAATTAATTAAATGATTATCTTTTATTTAGACTATTCATATAAATTATTATCTTTACAAATTATTATTTTTTATGTAGGATATTCATATAAGTCTATGTGGCAGTTGATTTGCTAAATATGAGGAGAGAGAAAAGTCTATCTGGCAACTGATTTGTCCAAAATTAACGAATCTCCGTTGTCAACAAAAGTTAACGGTCGTGCAAGTTTTTAATAGTTTAGTTATGAGATTGCAAGTTTTAATTAGTTTGATAACGTTAATGCAAGTTTTTTGAGTTTGATTACCCAACTGTAAGTTGAGTACGAGTTCAATTATGAATTTGCCAATTAAACCATTTTAAATCATAGCCACACATTAAACACCCACCCACCTCACACACATGGCACACATACACACTTCAACACAGTTACACACACAACCCCCACTCTTCCTTTCTCTTCGATTTCTCCACCACAAACACTAGTCGCCTTAAACAGCTCCTGGAGTGAAGTAGCAATTTCTAGGCCTTCGAATTCCGATTTAATAAACGACTTTTGTTTAACAGTTGTCGTTAATTACGATTTTGTTAACTCGTAATAGAGCATTTGCGGAGTAGATTTACCAGAAAAGAGACTTGGTTTTGGACTATCTAAATATACAATCTTCACACTAATCGAGGTAGACACAACAATTACAAGTACAATACACATAAATAGTGAAATTAATACGGGTCTTTATAATTGAATCAGAGTTTTGTAATTTGGTCGTACTAATTTGATTTATTATGTTTGATTTTGTGGTGATTTACGGGTTGTCGTTGGCGATTTGTTGGTGGTGATGTGGTGGCTGGTGATTTTTTAATGGTTTTGGTTGTGGTGATTTTCGTTATTTGGTGGTAATTTTTGTTAGTGGTGGTGGGCCTGGTGGCTGCGTGATTGCCAGAGGTGGCGGCAGTGTGGTGATTTTCTGTTAAACGATGGTGATTTTTGTTGGTGATGACGGCAGCGTGGTCGTCGGAGGTGGTGGCAGTGCGATGATTTTCTGTTTATCTATGGTGATTTTCTGGATTGGCCGAAATTGATTGCCGGAGATGGTGATCGGAGTGGGGAAGAAATGATTGTGGAAGATGATACTGAATTAAATGAATAAAAAAAATACAATTTTAAATATTAATTGTGGGGCTAGGATTTAATTTAGATATAAAAAATATATGGCTAGGATTAGACCTCGGTTCTCACCATAGTGAGATATATATATATATAGAGTTTGGCTCTATAGAGTACTAATTATTTGGAGTATTAGAGTACTATACCATCATCGTTGGATTAGAAAAATCCTGTGGTCAGGAGTGTATTTTTTTAATGGCAAATACATAAATAATTAAAGTCCTACAAATCATATTTTAATTAAAGTTTGTATCCTAATCTACCCACCCACCCACGTACGTCCCACGTATCCCCTCATCTCTCTCTCTCTCTCTGCCTCCCGTGCTCTCTCTTCTCTTCCCTTTCTTTTTCTTTTTTTTAGTTCTTGAAATTCCAAGAATTAAAACCTTTGTTCTTGCTGATTTCATGATCCAAATCGAGTGTATAAATAACCAAAATCTCCGTTTCTCCATGTTCTATCCATCCACACCATCAAATCGCGGATTTGGTAAAGTTTAATTTTCGGCCGAATTATAAAGTCGATTTTTGTTGCTTGTTTCTCCATCTTGGTTATATAAAAGTATAGATCGTTGTATGTAGAGGCTTATAGAAATTTTTTTCATAATTTTCTGCGTAGTTTTGAGGTTCACCGGAAAATTCTTAAGTGGCCGGATTTTATTTTGTAAGCATCATTTGTGATTTCTGTTTGTATGTATGCATGTACTAGCATATGTATTGTGTTATATATTTTTGTTGAATTTTTTTGGGCAAGTTTGTATGTTCGCCGGAATTTGTTTCCTTCGCCGGATTTTCACGATTCCGGTTCATTTTCCTTCGCCGGATTCTCAGAAACTTTTTCCATTTTAATTGACTTTATGTTTTGATTGCGGAATTCAATTCTTGTTGTAATGGATTTCACAAATCCTACAATCAGACACAAGTTCTGCAAAAAAAAAAACAGAACAAAAAATTGCAGAACATGAAAGACAACATGAAAGACAGAGACATACCAAAATAAAAGTGCAGAACAAAAAAAACAAAACAATAATAATACCTATATTGCCTTCGCCAACAATCATTTTAATGCAGAACACAGTCTACACCAAATAATAAAAACAATCGGGCAATAACATGGAATGTATGATTTCTAGAAAGAGCAGTATTTTCCATAGTCTGCAAACCGTTATTCAACCCTTACAAAACGGAACAACCAGTCATCACTCACTTAATCCATTCGTATATAAAACTGAATTACTCCGTATCTTTTATTAAACGTAAAATTACAAAATTAGCCTTCTGATTTAAACTGATTTAAATTATAAACAAAGCATCAAAAAAACAAGGACCACTAGATGAAAATCAAATGAACGGTTATGATGTAGTACTCCAATACTCCAAAAAAATAGTACTTCACAGAACTTTTTCCTATATATATATATATATTATAATAGAATTCATCCAATTTGTTTATGAAAAAGGATGAACGTAGACATAGATAACCAAAATTATAAAAAATAAAAAAATGAATGCGTCGGAGGTGAGATAAATAGATATATATACCTGAGCCTTTTTTTTTTGACTAAATTGCAATTTGCAATCCTTAGGTTCGGACCAAAGTCAGTTTGGTACTCATAGTTTGCATAATTGCACTTTGCATCCCTAAGAATGTTTGGGCGCTGCAAATTGCACCTCTTTCGTGTATTTTTACCAAAAACCCAGGGGTAATTTGGTAAATTCAGAATACTTAATTACATTTTGATCCCTAAAATATGAAATGTTCCATACATGAACCCTTGAACAAAAAGTTTTGAATTTTCATAAATTTTTTCGAATTTTTTCTAAATTTTTTTCGAATTTTTCCTAATTTTTTTTAAAATTTTCCCATGCATCGTTTGGAAAAATTCGAAAAAATTTAGGAAAAATTCGAAAAAAAATTAGGAAAATTCGAAAATTTTTATGAAAATTCGAAACTTTTTGTTCAAGGGTTCATGTATGCAATATTTCATACTTTAGGGATCAAAATGTAATTAAGTATTCTGAATTTACCAAATTATCAGGGGCAATTTGGTAAAAATACACGAAAGGGGTGCAATTTGCAGCGTCCAAACATTCTTAGGGATGCTAACTGCAATTATGTAAACTATGAGTACCAAACTAACTTTGGTCCGAGCCAAAGGGTTGCAAATTGCAATTTAGTCTTTTGTTTTTGATATTATATATACCTGAGCCTTATGAAAGAGAGAAGAATAGGATTTAAAGTTCCTCAGATTGTAAGTTGTGGAATTTTAAAAGCCTCAACAACAAACAAACAACTATGGATGCATTTAAAGTGATAAGAAAAGAAGATACAGAGTCAAAGACAAACATATATAGACCTTTCTGGCAGGGATGTCCCTGAGTTGGAAGATGCCCCATGCCAGCTTAATTTTTATTTGCCCCTGTAATAAAATAAACCATCTCGTTTTAGTAACTACCAACAAAAAATTGATATTCATGATTTAAAAATTATTCTTCTTTCATTTTTGCTAGCAAAATCATCAATCAAGCCTTCAAAATTAGAATATTTGCAAGAATATCCCTCACGGTTGATAACATAATCAGCCATTTCAATCGTTCTTGTGACATCCTAGCATTTCAATCGTTCTTGTGACATCCTAGAATGGAGATACCGAATTTTAATTTTGAAAAACTCTATTCTGCAGAAGCCACTGTAACCATAATGGTTAACAATATTCTATAAGCAATTGTGGCAGTCAAATAGCAACATTCCATGCTCTTCAAAAAATTCAACATATAAATCACCTTTTTCACTTCAATAGGTAAGCATTCTTTTATAATTCTTAAATCAAGAAACATGACATTTCCATCAATATCAAAAACAAAATCATGCTTTAAAAATTCTTCAAGATTCATGCAAGAGGTCTTCAAACTATCGTCACTTAAGCACTTCAACTTTGTCAAATTAAATAGAAACCCAAAAATCTGCTCATATATTTGAAATTGTTCAAACCTGAATTGGAGTGATGTATCAACATGATCTAGCAAACATATGAAGTAATTCACTTTAAAAGATTGTTCGGTTGATAAAATGACATTTTTTTTTTGCTTTTTAATTCTAAGTTATTCTGTAATTTTTTTAAAACTACTCTCTAATTTTTTTTTAAAAAAATTTGCCCCTAAATGTTGGATGCCCCATGCCATGCTTGTATTGCTTGCCCTCAGGGCCAACCCTGCTTCCTGGCGTAAAACCACTCAAGAGCAAACTGGCAGAGGTAATGGTACAAAATGTATTTAGGATCATTTGGATTACCAGCGCAACGTGAATGTGGTAGTGCTGCTCCAGAGTGTTGTGAGAAAAATCTGCACCAACACCCCGAGTAATTTTTGCTGGAATAACAGAATCTGCCCTTGGATCTCGGACAGGTGAGCAGGTCCGCGAACCTCAGCTGCAGCTCCAACTGCCGGAGCGGATGGAGGTTTATGGTGTTTTGGGACTGAATTAGCAAGGTCACCGGACGGAAATGGCTATGAATTCCGGCCAAAACCACCCGGTAAACGTTTCACTAAGGGTACACGTGCCTTACGCGTATAGAAGTGAATTTCCGAACCCCTTGCCAATTGTCTACATATCCTATTTATAGGAATCAAGCCCCGATGTAGTTCTTTAAGTTATGGACGCCTTTCGTGATGTTCATGCCACGTATTTTTTTATGTTTTTCCCTCTTGATAAGGCTGATCTTGTTGTATTTCAGTTGATAGGAAGAGTCCTAGCTTCCTTAGGAATGTGTAGAAGCTTATCCAAGAAGGTGTACTTGAATATATACATATATCATGTATATAACGTTGTTATCAGGTTTATGGTGATAGAATCCAGCTAGAAGTCCAACCCTTGAAGATATTTTCGTGCTCCTAAAGAATAGGAGATTGAGTCCTTGCATTGTCCAACTTCACTCATGTTAGGTGCAGGCGGAGCTACAACTGTACTCCTACCCCACAGCTACGACTGACCTGGTACCTCACAGCTACAATTACACTCGTACCTCACAACTATGGCTGTATCAGGACCTCCACAGCTACGTCTATATTGGTACCTCCAGAGCTGTACCAATATCTTTACCATACCTAACCATGGCTGGACCTACTAGGTGGACCTCCTTATTATACGTAAACCATTCAGATTGGGCCTCTAATGCTCATGGGCCTGAAATTAGATCCATTACAGATTTTGGGCACAACACAGAGTTATCTAATCTACCACCAGCGTAACGTGAATGTGATAGCCCTGCACTATTTGGTTGACTTGTTCTACTTGATAGTAGTGGCAGGGAGCCGAGGAAGGCTATGTTACAACAAATGTTTTCTTTTCATCTGGAAAAAAATTGATTCGTGGCTTGTTTTCTTTTTTCTTTATAGAAGATTTTCTTTGTAACGGGGACCCTTCATTATTCCAATGACAACTTACTTAGGAGCCAGAAGAGTAGTGTTTTATGTGTACTTTTAATTTGTTGGTTGTGTTCTGCATACTAGTAGAATCAATTCCAGATAAAGTGACGTCTAATAGTCAATACACTCTACTCCAAGAATTTTTTAGCATACTTATGGGAGAATTATTTACAAGATATGTGAAAATTTTCCTCCCAATATCTCACTTTTCGAGAATAAATTTTTGAATATTTTCATTGCCAGTCTTATATCTTCTCTTTTGGAGACATTTGGACGTTGGAGCACAAATTAATGATAAAATTTGAAAATTTTCACTTCTGTACTTTTCTCTTCTTATTCGAACCCCATGAACAGAACGTAATTCAACTCTGATATTTCTTAGTACTTTCGTTCAATTTCAATCTTCCAGAAAACATAAAGTAATGTATAGAAAGTTTCGGTAGAAGTACAGTGATGAATCACTTATCAGCACCTTCTGTAAAATCATACACATTTCTTCAGTTCTATTCTCATTGATCTCATTTTTATTCTTGATAATTTTCAAGTTGTACTCCACTCTTACTCCTTGAAAATAATTTCCCGAAACCATTTTTACTCTTATCAGAGGTAGCATGATTTTGTGAAGCATCCGATGAACTTGACGATGATGCAGATGCTGGTGACTCTTTGTGTCTACCATTTGCTAGAGGAGTCAAAACTTCCGCAGATATTTCTGAATTTGGATCATGCTTTGGCAGAAATGTGTTGTTCGAATGAAGCTTCCATGGCACTGCTCCATCTGCTAGAGGCAGCTTAGATTCCCCCTCCCGTACTCCAAGTACAATTGGCGTGTCAGTCAAGAAGTCTTCCAATGTTGGTAGAGACTTTAACTGTATCTCGAGAGATGCTATTGTTTTTTGACATTCTGCAAGTTTATTGGTAGCTATAGCAACGTCCTCCTGCAATAGATATGCATTCAGACAATACACTTTAACACTCAAAGACGATCACTTTTGTGTAAACTAGTTATAATTGCATCCAGTTAGAAGTTTAAGGAGTAGTATTTCTTAAACTGATCCTCCAATTCAGTGAATGATTAAGAATCAGAACTATTGAGATCCTTTCTAGTATATTCCTGTGTTAACTTTTATTTCTCCTCATGACGTTAAAATTATTTAATTCTTATCACAGTCTTTTCCCCCTAAAAGGCCGTTGTTCTATAAAAGCACTCGATATGAGCAATGTGACATATATGCGAACAGATTATGATGTTTGGTTCAATCTATGCATGACTGACCTGTTTTGCTGTTAATTCACCATCTGAACTTGTTGTCTGATGAAGCTCAGCTTCCTGGGTTCTTTTACTTAGTTCGTTCTCCATTTCTTGACACTTGACTACAAATTCTGCTGAGAAACTTTGCTCCTTTTCTGAACCTGACTTGGATGTACAAAGCTGCTTAGACATAGTACACGTCTCCACTTCCATGTCAACCAGTTGACACTCAAGTAATTCCTTTGACTCATTCACCATAGTAAGCTCCTTCTGCAGCTCTGCTAGTTTGTTTTCAGTTACTATTAGCTGAGTGTTTGCAGCTTCGACCGATTGTGTACTCACAATCAAGGCATTCTCAAATTCTGCTTTCTCAGCTTCTATCTTCTCCAGCTTATTTTCCAATACAGCAACACACTGACTCATGGTGTCTAGTTCAGCCCTCAAGTTGTGCTCTATATCCTTTGCTCGACAAGCAATACATTCTTTCTCAGCTTCTATCTGCTGCAAGTTATCTTCCAATTCAGTAACACGCTGACCAGTGGATTTTAGTTCAGCCCTCAATGAACTCTCTGTGGTATTTGTTTGACAAGCAACAAATTCTGATCCAATCGCACAGGTTTTACTCTTGGCCTCGGGAAGTGCAGCAAGTCGCTCCATTTCTAGAAAATCATCCATTATATCCATGTCAAAAGAACAGGATGTCAGATTTTTAGTTGAATTACTTTCAGACATGGCCCATGAGTCAGAGCATTTGAGTTCACCACCATTAGCATCTATTCCACTCATCTTGAACATATCTACCTCAAAAAATTTGATCCGTTCACCATTATCAGATTGACTATCTGCCAGAGATTCAACAGACAAGGAAGATGCAGCTGGGGACTTCTGCTCATGCACAAGTGATGATTTCCGTAATTCAGCCTGAAGCCTACGGCACTCAGCCTCAACCTTCGCCACCTTCTTTATGTTCTCTAATTGTTGCTTACTAGCCGTTTCTGCTGCCTGTATGCTCAAGTCCCTTTCGATAGTCCTAACATCCAACTCCTCAGATAGATATATGAGTTCCAGCTTGAGCACTGCATTTTCCTTCTCTATAGTCCCCACCCTAAACTGAACGGTGGGTTCAGTATGAACAGGAATATTAGCTTCGAGTTCCTCTATCTGGTTCTGGAGCTCAATAAGCTCGCCTTCAAGCTTGACTCTGGTAGTTTCCCACTCATTGGTTTTTTCTGCCAAAGCTTCATTGATTCTCTGTTCCTGTTCATCTCTTGCTTGTCTCAGCTGCCTGACACATTCCTTGAGAGCACCATCAAGATGGTTCACTCTAACTTCAAGACCTAAGTTCTTCTGAACTGCTGCCTCATGTTGTTGCTTCAAAATTGCCACCTCGTTTTCTGCCTTTTCCCAGCCTAAGTGGATATTTGGAAACATTAACATAAATGCAATAAATTGATACATTTCTGGAAAGTAAAACAAAATACTAGTTTAAGTGAATGTGTCCAAATTTTGGCAGAAAATTACTAATTTCTCTCTCAGTTTCTTCTCTGAATTTGATCATGTAAACATGTCACACAGAACAATTCCAAGTAACTGTAGCCAAAAAAAAAATCTTGGAGTAAATTCAGAATAATCTTACAGTGAAGCGGTGGCATATGTTTTGATTATATATTTACCCATGATAATCAATAAGGAATTAATGACCCTGTCAAAGAGTTGATTATACTAGCTAGGTATAATCAGAACTAGGCAACTTGAAAAACTGACCTGCAATAGCTTCATCTGCAACTTTTGCGTGCTGCTTAACCAAGTCTTCTTTGGCACCAACATTTACAAGAGCAGCTGATAATTTCTCAGTCAAAATCTTAATATGATCATTACATTCTCCACTTGGAGCTGCCACTTTTGAGGTGACTTGAGGAGATTGAAGAAAATGATTTGAATATTCCTTTAGAGCCTCCTGCAAAGCAAAAGAAAGTAGGAAAGAATACATCAAGTGTGCATAAAATGCAAAATTCATTGACCTTGGAGCTGTTTAGCTTACTCAACACTTTGTTTAGCTTTCAATGGTAATACAATAGTAGGCATGTAATGTATCCTTGTTACATACCTGTTCACCCGAGTATCGCTCAGAATGGGAAGAAACTGATCCTGAACTGTGGGTATCACCAGGGCTTTTCTCAGAAGACTTCTTCTTCCACAACCAGCTTTTCTTTTCCATCTGAATGATTAGTTACAATTTTCACTTGCACATAACAATAATGTCAAGCTGCAAACAACATTTCACTCTTGAAAGTCAAATGACAGAGCATAGAGAGACCTAAACACACTTTCTAAAAGTAACAACTCAGGTAACACTGCAAATTCAATAATCACAAGATTTAGCTTATCATTTTTCCACCCCTAGTAACAATCAAAAGATTTCTACCCAAAAGCCCAACAAAAAATAAAACTTTTATACTTACAAGCAAATGTATAAAGAAAATTTTCAAAATACAAAAGCAAATAGTACTGAGGGTATCTAGGTTGGACATAATTAGTCAAACACTCAAACCACTATAAATCTCAAAAACACACCACTCACATGTATCAAAAACTACTTACCCATTTCATTAAAATCAACTAAATCACTAAAAAGCCCCAGCCACTTATTCAAAATTATTAAATAATAATAATTCAAGAACTGACGAAACCCATTTCAAGAATCCAACATCTGGGCTCCCAATTAACACCACATAATCAAAATTGGAAATTTAACATATACACTTAACAGCGTATGTATAAATTAAAATAATATAAAACCAAGAATGTAAAAACATTTACACAAGACCATGTCTATACCTTTAACTTCAGACAAGAACAAGCCCAGAGATTTGATTAAAAAAAAAAATCAAACTTTTGCAATAAACAAAACATGGGGTTGGAGTTTAAAGATTTTAGAATTTTTTTTTTTTTGACAATAAAGTTCAAAGATTTTAGATAAAAACCCACAAAATTAAACAAGGAAATATTTGAATTTAGTAAAGTGAAAAGGGGTCTCAGAAGACTAGAACTCAGGAATGTCAGTGAAAATAAAAAAGAAGCCCACAAAATACAAAGAGACCCTGCTCTCGAATTTTTTAAATGAAAGAAAATAAGGGGTGGGGAATAAAATACCTTCATCTTATTTTAGGATAAAGTGATAGTGGTCTAATTTAGATTTATTTCCACTTACTTTTATTTTTATTTAAAATTTAAAAATATAAAAAAATTACTATATTTATCTTTCATTTACTTCCTTCCTATTTGAAACTGGAACAAGATGAGAGCATTAGAATGAGTTTTCCAATAACAAAAGGAAAATGCTAGACTTACATAAATTTTCACAAAAAAATTTTATAGATTGGTAGGTGTCTTAAATTAATTGGTTATAACTTAATGGGTCTCCTGCATTCACATTAATATCAACCAATAAAAATCTACATTAGTGAAATCCAGCTCATTCTATAAAAATATTCTGTAACCAATTCTGTGCACCTAGCATTAACAAAAAAGACGAGAGCATTAGAAGGAGTTTTCAAATAACAAAAAGAGAAGGGGTATGTCCTGAGGCTGTTGAGCATGTGAGCAGGGGTTGTTTAGCGTGTTTGTTTTGTGTGTAAAGATTTGAGGCTTTAATTAATAGCGCTAGTTCCCACTTTTCAGACTTTTGTAATCGTAATTGTTAAGTTTTGTTCTTATTACTGTAGTACTACAGTATTATACAGTACTTGCCTTGACTCTTGTGTTATTCATTTTGAAATTAAATTTGTTTAGTTTCCCGCTCATTTATTAGTACTCGGCTAATCTTTTTTTTTTTTAAGCTATGTCCAAGAGCACTAGCATTTGGTCCCTTCCCCACCTCATTCCTAGACCTGACAATTTGACACGTGATATGTGAACATGACACGAAACGATACGAAAAATACGATTTTGGGTTTTGATTTTTGGTACACGAAACACGAAAGTACACGAACACGAAATTACACGAAATATTTAGTGTCGGATATGGGTTTTCATTTCGGGTACACGAAAGTACACGAAATAAAAATGTTTATAATTTACTAGTTATAGATTTTATGTATATATTAATATTATTTTTGTGTAAAAATATTATTTTTATAAAGATATATATTTTACACAAAAATATACATATTTACAAGTTCTTATAGAGTTGTATTTAAATTTATATATAGCAATGTAAAATATTTTATGTATATTTCATATGAATATAATATTTACGAACAAATTTTAATTAAATTTTAATTAAATTTTAATTTTATATAATATATACACGAAACGGCACGAATTCATTTCGGGTGGATACGGGTTTCACATTCAAATACACGAATTCATTTCGGGTGGATATGGGTTTCACCTTCAAGTACACGAAACACGAAAGTACAAGAAACGAAAGTACACGACACGACACGATTGCCGGATCTACTCATTCCTGAAATCATATTTTCTACGTTTGAAGTTAGTACTTCCTCTGTCCCATCCATTTTTTTACAATTTTTTTTTGGGACATCTCACCAATTCTTTACATTACTAAAAATAGTAACTTTTAATAATAAAATACACTATTACATCCACTATTTCATTCCACTTTTTCAACACTTTACACTATTACACCCACCACTTCACTTATTTTAACAATAAAATCACTATTACACCCACTAGTTCATTTATTTTAACAATATTACACCCACTATTCTTGGTCTCCGTGTCGAACCCCCATGTTAAGAAACTCATGGGACAGAGGGAGTACTTTTTTTGTCTCTCTTATTTTACATTTTTCTTTAATATTTATTTTGTTCCTCTTATTTTTTATACTTTTTTTTAAATATTCTTTTCAATTTTTTACATTCCAAAACTTACTCAAAATAATAAAGTTTTATAATATAAATGATAACCACACCCACTATTTTTCTCCACTAAACTTACTTTATTACATAAAAAATTGATTGTACCTACCATTTTATTCACTTTTCTTAATTTTCTCCATTAATTTACACTTTTTCTTAACCTTCGTGCAAAACTCATTTGTTAACAAATGAGAGGGACGGAAGGAGTAGTACACTTTCAAAAAATTACGTTTATTAAAAAACTCAAACAAATATTGATGATCTAATTTCATATGTACTCATATTTATTGCAATGATTAAAAAAAGGGTGATGATCCAAAATGCCCCATTTTCAATCTTCATGGTCCTGCCTACTCCATTTCGGAAATTCGGTCCTAAATACCCGATTGACACGGCATTTCGTCAACCCTACTGTGTCGCGCCATTTCGTCTACCGCATCAACAGGGGATACGCCACCGTTTCGTGTTCAGTATCAACATAAGATACGTCATTTCGTGTGTAGTATTAAAACGCAATGCGGTATACGCATTGTCGTGTCAGGCTGTTACGCCACACGAAAATGCAGGCTATTATGCCACACGAAAATGCGCATCTGGGAAAAATTTGATACGGTGCATGAAATATCGTGTTTATGGGGTAAAAGAGGGCAAACCTTTTGTATATGGGGTATTTTGGTGATCATCTCTTAAAAAAATTAGTAGATAAAGTCAATATTGAAAATTAAAACTCAAAGGTAATACGAGAAATTTAAGTATAAAAGTATCTTGAAAATAGAAGTGAGACAACTATTTTGAATTTTTTTTAAAAAAAAAATGGATTACTATTTGAAATGGAGAGAATACTAAAAATTCTAATTTCTCAAAATTATTCTCAAATTTTGTTTATCTCTTAAAACTTTTCTAAATCTCATCCCTAGTTTCTATCCTTATTTTAATTTTATGAATTTCTTAAAATGGTGAAAAGGTAGTAAATAGAAAGAAAAAGAAAGAAAGATTAAGATATGGCTGTAGGGGAATACATACCGGGGTTCAAATCCTCTACACCATAGTTGGTATGCCACTCCCTCTTCACCTTTTATGATTGGTTGTTCATGACTTGGATTCCACTAACACTAATTTATATTAATACATTTAAAATATTTTAATATTTTTACTTTTTGTACAACATCAATCAAATATAGCTGCAAATCTTTTTTTAGAAGGTAAAAAAGGTTAATTTTGATTGAATCTAATTGCATACCACTAATTTCACAATTGTAATAAGAAACATGAATGATTAATCATTTAATATTTTTTTTTAAAATTAAATCAATTTACATTTAAACATGTTTCTTTTGTTTTTTTGACAAAAAAACTGCCAAAAAATGACTATCATTCTTAAAAAAAACTGCCAAAAAAATTCAAAATTTTTAATTTTATAAATAAAATGACGGTGACTGTTGCAGATTGCAACGACTTCATCACTCATCATTTCTTGTCACAGTACTGTAAATCTAGAATATTGTAAGCAGTAAGCACGTAGTAGTAATGATTTTAAGAAAAAAAAATTGATAAAATAATTACTAAAGTAATATAAACTAGTGTTAGTCGAATCTAAGTCAGCATGAACAACCAATCATAAAAATGGAAGAGGAAGCCGCATACCAACTATGGTGTGGAGGATTTGGACCCTACATACGGTGATCAACAATAAAACCTTAAATATGAGGATTTAAGTTTAGTCCCTAAAATTATACGGCTATATCTCCAAAAGTCTTATAATTTATTTTTTAAATTAATATAAATAATTTGAAAATTTTTGCATAAAATTACTTAAAACAAAATTTTAAACTAAATTACATATTTTTCTATAGAACATAATATCTTTTTTATTAAATAATACAAAATAAAAATTCTTTTGCATAATAATTTTTTTTTTACGTTTTATAAGAGTTAAAAATAATTTATTTCTCTATAAAAGTGTATTTTCCTTAAATATATTTGATACAAAATATATCTCGACGATCCAACCATACGGATCTCAAGATATATCTAATTTAGTGATATTCCTAAATTTTCAAAAAAATAAAAAATTGATTTGTTTGGAGATCTTAATAATCAACTACCGAATTGAATAGTACTCGTAACTAGTGCTTTGTCACGGATTGTTGATTCTATTTTTTAAAAATTATTTCTCGACGATCCAACCATACGGATCTCAAGATATATCTAATCTAGTGATATTCCCAAATTATCAAAAAATAAAAATTTAATTTGGTTGGAGACCTTAGTAGTCAACTACCGAATTGACTAGTACTTGTAACTAGTGCTTTGTCACGGATTGTTAATTCTATGTTTTAAAAAATATATCTCGACGATCCAACCATACGGATCTCAAGATATATCTAATTTAGTGATATTCCTAAATTTTCAAAAAAATAAAAAATTGATTTGTTTGGAGATCTTAATAATCAACTACCGAATTGAATAGTACTCGTAACTAGTGCTTTGTCACGGATTGTTGATTCTATTTTTTAAAAATTATTTCTCGACGATCCAACCGTACGGATCTCAAGATATATCTTATCTAGTGATATTCCCAAATTTCAAAAAATAAAATATTAATTTGGTTGGAGATCTAAGTAGTCAACTACCGAATTGACTAGTACTCGTAACTAGTGTTTTGTCACGGATTGTTATTCTATTTTTAAGAATTATTTCTCGACGATCCAACCGTACGGATCTCAAGATATATCAAATCTAGTGATATTCCCAATTTTCAAAAAATAAAAAATTAATTTGGTTGGAGATCTTTGTAGTCAACTACCGAATTGACTAGTACTCGTAACCAATGCTTTGTCATGGATTGTTGATTCTATGTTTTAAAGAATATATCTCGACGATTCAACTGTACGGATCTCAAGATATATCTAATTTAGTGATATTCCTAAATTTTCAAAAAATAAAAAATTGATTTGTTTGGAGATCTTAATAATCAACTACCGAATTGAATAGTACTCGTAACTAGTGCTTTGTCACGGATTGTTGATTCTATTTTTTAAAAATTATTTCTCGACGATCCAACCGTACGGATCTCAAGATATATCTAATCTAGTGATATTACCAAATTTTTAAAAAATAAAAAATTGATTTGGTTGGAGATTTTAGTAGTCAACTATCGAATTGACTAGTACTCGTAACTAGTGCTTTGTCACGGATTGTTGATTCTATTTTTTAAAACTTATTTCTCAATGATCCAACCATACGGATCTCAAGATATATCTAATCTAGTGATATTCCCAAATTTTCAAAAAATAAAAAATTAATTTGGTTGGAGATCTTAGTAGTCAACTACCGAATTGACTAGTACTCGTAGCTAGTGCTTTGTTACGGATTATTGATTCTATTTTTTAAACATTATTTCTCGACGATCCAACTATACATATCTCAAGACATATCTAATCTAGTGATATTCCCAAATTTTCAAAAAAAAAAATTAATTTGGTTGGAGATCTTAGTAGTCAACTACTGAATTGACTAGTACTCGTAACTAGTGTTTTATTACGGATTGTTGATTCAATTTTTTTAAAAATAAATCTCGATGATCCAACCGTACGGATTTCAAGATATATCTAATTTAGTGATATTCTCAAATTTGAAAAAAAAAATAAAAAATTAGTTTGGTTTAAAATCTTAGTAGTCAACCATCGAATTGACTAGTACTCGTAACTATTGTTTTGTCACGGATTGTTGATTCTATTTTTTAAAAATTATTTCTCGACGATCCAACCGTACGGATCTCAAGATATATCAAATCTAGTGATATTCTCAAATTTTCAAAAAATAAAAAATTAATTTGGTTGGAGATCTTAGTAGTCAACTACCGAATTGACTAGTACTCGTAACTAGTGCTTTGTCACGGATTGTTGATTCTATTTTTTAAACATTATTTCTCGACGATCCAACTGTACGGATCTCAAGATATATCTAATCTATTGACATTCCCAAATTTTCAAAAAATAAAAAATTAATTTGGTTGGAGAACATAGTAGTCAACTACCGAATTGACTAGTACTCGTAACTAGTGCTTTGTCACGGACTGTTGATTCTATTTTTTAAAAATTATTTCTCGACGATCCAACCGTACAAATCTCAATATATATCTAATAGATATTCCCAAATTTTCAAAATGTAAAATATTAATTTGGTTGGATATCTTAGTAGTCAACTACCGAATTGACTAATACTCGTAACTATTGTTTTGTTACGGATTGTTGATTTTATTTTTTTAAAATTATTTCTCGACGATTCAACCGTACGGATGTCAAGATATATCTAATTTAGTGATATTTTCAAATTTTCAAAAAATAAGAAATATTTTTAAAAAAATACATGTGTCAAAATTTAATAAATAAGACCGAATATGTCAAAATTAGATACATCACTTATATAACGCTTCCATAAGCGCTATGAAAGTGAATGCACTCACTTAGACAGCGCTTCAATAAGCGCTATATAAGTGAATGCACTTTAATTTCTGCCTAGAATATGCAGAATTTATTTATTTATTTATTTTTTTGCTAATTATGTGCATAATTTATTAATTTATATTTGTAAATTGAATTAAAATATTATTACATACAAAATATCGTAAGCAATATTCAATGACAATAATAAATATTTAGCAAATTAGAAAATGTAAAAATTGACAAAACTAAACAAATAAAGGTCAAGAAAATATTAATCTATATAAAATTATTTTATCGGATATTTTTCGATTCAGTTATTTTTAGTTTCGGATTTACATCGGATTCAAGTCATATTCGGTTCGGGTAAATTTTTATCGGATTTGATCGGTTCTGATTATAATCGGATACATGGTCATCATTGGATACAGTATTTCGGATAATTTTTGGTTAAATTTCCGGTTCGGTTAATTTTGGGATCAGGTCAAATCGGTTTTCGGATCGTTATCGGATTTGATTAAATTGAACCGGTTTCGGTTCGGATTCTGATTGTTTCGGTTTCAGATAAAATTTCGGATAATCTATTTCGGATCCAATTTTGGATTCGGTTCCACATATTTCGGTTCGGTTATTCAGATCCAGGCCCATTTTGCCAGGTGTAATTTTAGCATTCTTTATTTGTTTTTGGATAAATAAAGTGCAATGTCTCAGATACAGCAAATACGACTTGATTAATTATCTGTGTGTGTAATATGAGTGTACGACGTTATTAAAATTTAGCTTATTAATTGAATGATAATAACCCGTACAAGCCATAGATCATTTTCTAAAAAAACATGCACAATACGTAATTATAGCATTCTTGATTGTTCGTTTTTTGATAAATATGTATAATATATTAGATATACCAAATATAAGTCGACTAATTAACAATCCTTATGATTTTTACGTAAGATGTTACTAACTTGCAAAATGTTGCTAATTTAGCTCTTAGAATGAATGATACATTTTCTTATTTGTTGCATGTAAATTGTATTTTCTAAATGAGTACAAATAGTGTAGTTAGGGATGAATATCGGGTCACTTCGGAGCCGGAAAGTGATATCCTCGCCCCGATCCCCAAATTTGAATGCAGTACCTAAACGTGTCTCTATTCTTAAATAGAGATTTTTTTAATCCACGTCCCAGATGGGAAACGGGGATTTCACAGGGAATTGGGGATTATTAATTTTTTTAATATAAATTTTTACATATTTTAACTAGTGTGAGGCATGAACTGTTATCTAGCATCAGACATAAGTGTTTGTATTAATATCGTATGAGCATAATCTTGGACATGATCGATTTTCATATAATGAATTCATATATATGCAATCTAAAACCTCTATATTTTTAATAAAGATGAATTTTGAAATTAATGATTTACTGTGCATTTTGATGGGATATCTTTTTCTTGTAGGTTTTGGTGATGTGTCAAAGTACGAGTACGAAAATGAAAATGAAAATGATGGGATGTTCGAAGTGACATTAACGAATAACGAGTCAATTTGACAAAAACGTTTTCTCGTACCTAATCATTTTATTTAGATAAGGTAATATATCCTAGTCTAGATTTTATATGGTACATTTTAAAAGCAAAGTCAAGACGGCACAAATATCGATATATTCCCGAACATTGATTTTTACGTACTAAAAATGAGAGTTTTATTCAAAATAATGTTCATTTCAAATGTTTTATCCACAAATATATTTGATATATTTTCCAAAAGATTATTTTCGAAAATGCCTTATTTATTGACGTGCCGAAAGATCAAAAACGGATTTTATCCCAAACCCCTAACAGTTTTCATTTAAATGGATAAAATCGTAAAATATTCAAAATAACTATTCTGCGGACTTCATGGTCATTATTATTTGAGGAATATTATATTTTAATATATTTCAAGTCAAAACTTTAGCCAAAACGTCGACAAGTTACGACAAACGACTAATGTATTTTATTCAGTCGCGTAAGGGCTTTTTACCAAAATATTTTTTAATAAAATACCTCCACATGTTATTTTGACTTGAAACTTTGGGAATGTCACTAGAATATTTAAAAAGAATTTTAGGAAAAGTTTCATGATTTTATGAGAACATTTTTCTGGAACCCCCTAAAATCGCTTCGGTTTTTATTTCGGGGTTCGCTAAAAGTCATCCAAATATATGGAAAACTATGAGTCGACTTTGACCATAATTTTCATATAATATTTTAAGACTTTTGGCATTGGTCTCATCTTTTTCCAAATTGTTTTGAATAAAATCGAATAAAATGGGTTTGTCGCGTAGTATCGTATTTATTGGCTATTTAAGTACCAATAGAACCTTCCTATATTTTATTATTGTTATTCCCACATGTGCTACTGAATATTTTAAGTAACTTGGTGACCAAGTTGGGTAATAACTACTTGCTTAATTGTTCATTGGTTGCTTGCTCCATTCAAAGTCTTTAACCCCCCTTAAAATGCCTATAAATACCAAGCTTCTTTCACCCATTTCTCTCAGCCTAAGAGCCAAAGAAATGCTGCTATTTTCTCTCTAGATACACACCATTTTCCAGAATTTAATTGCTACAAAAATTATCTAGCAAACAAGCTTCAATCTTCGTCTTTTATACACCTTTTAAGCTTGTTTTTAGCTCATTTCTGCACCAAAAACATACCTTCGGCCAAGCTTCATTTGGGAAGCTCTTTAGCACGTTTTCTTCAGCCCTTGAAGTGTTCTTCCTTGTATCTTTGAGCCACCTTTAATCCCTCCTTGCATACCTTTGTTTAGGTGCTCAAATCTGGTCCCTTTCGGTAGTGTTTTTATCACCATTTCTTGCTCTAAAACAATTCTATCCAAGACCACTTCGAAGACAAAACTTTAGCTCGACTAAAGTGGGTTCTTGAAGTGCTTTGGAAGAGGTTTAAGGATCCTTGTGCCCCCCTTAAATTATCTTTCATTGATTGATCTTGGTGGCCTTGTTTTGGTTGCACTTTTTGGTGATTTTCGGTGTTTTTCTTGCTCTTCTATACACCATTCGGCCAAACACTTTTAGGCAGCCCCTTAGCCCGAATTTTCCAACCCTTAGAGTTTTCTTCCTTGTGTCTTGAGTCACCTTTGATAACCCCTTGAATATCCTTCATTTGGTGTTCATTTCGGCCACTAATTTTGGTGTTTTTAGGCTTCGATCCTAGCTTGTTCTTCTTGATTTCTTTCGAGACTTCAAGTGGTTCTAAGTTAGTTATATTTTTGTTTAGTGTGTGTACATCTACACATACTAGTCCCGGAACCTAGTTTGTATCCTTTGAGAATACCTCTTATTTGAGAATTCTTTGCTTTAGGCAACCAAGCCGTCGGATAAAGCCAAAGGTCATAAACTAGTTAAATTTCGTTGTGTGTGTTGTGCGTGTTACGTGTGTAGTGTGTGTTGCATTCACGGATATAATTGTTGCACGTTTAATTTATTGTCTTGCATCACCGCTCGTGTAACGTGTCCCTCGTGTGACTTATCCCGTGCCGTTATTTACTATTTTCCGCACTACGTAAATCGCTAACGTTTAATAAGCATTTTTTTAACGGTCCTCGCACTTGCGAGTTGATATTTTTATTTCGTCCTCACACTTGTGAGTTGAATAATTAAGCACTCTTGCACACACCACTAAAGTTCCGTAGCTCGTCCGATTGGCGTCGTGACTCGCTCGACTTTAATTAATAACGAATCAATTATTTTAACGTGTAATAGCGTCCCCGTGGCTAGTACCGTAACATACTAGTTTTGCACGGCCTATATTATATTATCTCTCACATAATTGTTTGTTTGTAGCTTGTTGTTGTATCTTTGTAGTGAGGTGAAGTGAAGTGAGGTGATCTTCGCTCTAAGACCCAAGTCTTAGACACACCGACATGGAGTTGGGTGTCTTCGCACCGTGAAGAGGAGGAAAGACCCAGGACCTAAGACCTAAGATCCAAGACCTACAAAGGTAGCATCAAGGCTACTTTGGGTTTGCTAAAATATTTTGAAGAGGTAACTTGGAGTTACGCTCTAAGATAAATATTTTAGTGGTTTACTAATTATTTTGAGGAGGTAACGGGGAGTTACGCTCCAAGATAAATAATTAGTGGTTTGCTCTATATTTTGAGGAGGTAACGAGGAGTTACGCTCCAAGATAAATAATTAGTGGGTTTGCTTTATATTTTGAGGAGGTGAGTTACCCTATCAAAGACGGCGTAGTAATTCCCACCAAAACCGAAGGTGAAATATCCGTCGAGAAAAAGGTGAGCGAATATACTCACGATGAAGAAATAAGGATGGATATAGTCGCGAAGGCGGAAATGGTTTTAACTAGTGCACTTGCGGAAAAAGAATACAAACGTGTTAATAATTGCAAGTCGGCACAAGAAATTTGGAACAAATTAGTTATCACTTACGAGGGTACAAAAGATATTAAGGAATCCCGAATGGATACCTTAATTCATGAGTACGAGAATTTTAAACTCCTCGAAGGTGAAACTATCATCGATATGGAAACGAGGTTTACTCGTGTAATCGATGAGCTTGCTCAACTCGGTAAGGTCTATACGACTAATGAGAAAAATTGAAGGATTTTAAAAGCCTTGCCTCCGAGTTGTAAAGTCAAAGTTACCACGATCAAAGAAATGCATAGTCTTAACGACTACTCCATCGATAGTTTATTCGGGAATCTTCGTGCTTACGAGGAAGATAATATACCGGATAAGGTTGTCCCTAAAACGGATGACAAACGAAAGAATATGGCATTAAAAGCTATATTAATCGATGAAGAGGAAAATGACGACGAGTTAAACAAAGAGTAGGAAAATCTCGATGAACATGAAATTGATTTATTATCGAGACAACTTCGTCGTGTGTTGTAAAGTAAAGCTCAAAGGTACGGAAAAGGCTTCCTAAAATCGAACAATCAAAATCGAGTATTTAATTCGAAAGGAAGACCGAGTTATCGAAATAATTCTCCTACCATGAGCTATGCTAAAAACCAAGGTGCTCTGTTGAGTATTGAATACAGTAAAAGAATACAGAGGGGGGGGGTGAATGGATTCTTGAACTTTTTCTGGTTCTTGAATCTGTGTAGCAAGATATGTGTTTGTGTGTGCAAATGTGTAGGTGCGGATAAAGAACAACACAAGACACGATATCACTTTAATCTAATATTTTATTAGATAAAGATTTGCTACAATCTGTGAATACAAATGGTAGTATTCTCAGCTTCGTTTTTCTCAGAGAGATGTGCTCTTACAATATGTCAATATGTATTAAAAACTTCTTCCAACTAAAGAAGTGAGATTGTATTCTTATAGAACATGAATACAACTCACTTACTACAAATAAGGTTACAGGATAAATTACTTTCTTATATGTCTATCCTTTTTGAGTAAACATCCAAACGGCTACATATTTGACTTTGCAAGGCTCTGTTCAGATCCACTTCTTTAGCCCTTTGTCTCTTCTACATCTCTCCAAACTTCCTTGTAGGCTTTCCAGAGCGCGATACAGATTGTAGTCCATAAAGTGCATTGGCTCTCCAAACTAGGATTTGATGCCTATTACAAGTACAAAACAAATAGAAACTCTACAACTAGAGGTTCCCTCAGTTAAGAGGTCATGTAAGTAATGCAAAGCATTACAAAAAATTAGGCTTGTTATTAGATGTATACATGCATGCCTCTGTGACTAACAATCTCCCCCAAATTGTGAGTAAGACCCTTAGTCACAATTTCATGTCTAATAACAAGCCTAACATACATAAAGATAAAACTTGAAAAGTACGGGTATGAAATTTGATTGAGAACATGAATGGATTTACAAGTTGAGTAGTCTTACAATATGGTGAAATACTAGCCATTTTCATTTGATTCCATCTCCATTGCTTTGGCTTGTAGATCATCATATGCCTTCTGTTTTCTTTCTTTCTCCTTCCTTGCATTCTCATCACGGCCTTTATGATTTTTGCCATAGCATCTAGTTCTTCAAGCAGAATTGAGTTCTTGAAATCTTCAAGTACTAGTTTCAGAATGTTGGCAGGATAGTGACTGAGTAGGTTCATTCTTATATTGACATTATCTCCATTTATTCTCCTATACTTCACCACATAGGGATTGAATTGAACTCTACATAGTCCTTTTGCCCTTAGCTTTTCTGCTTCAACTTCCAGCCTATCAATTTCCTTCTCCCTTTCTAGCCATTTCTCAAAGCACCCATTCCTTATCTTCTCAGCATAGTCTCTCTTCATCTTCAAAAAATCAATCAACTTCAGCTTCCATATTCTCTCCACTTTGTCTTCATATTCCAATAATGCAATGATTCTTTCCATTTCATCTAATTTGCCCCAATTTTGACACTGTCCTTGTTTGAATTTATTCTCCCTTCCATCAGTATATTTGATCTCAAGACAGTCATTCACAATGGCTGCATAGTAGATTCTTTGAGATCTTAGATATTGCAATTGGTCTTCATCAAAGTCTTCATCAAGTGGTTGGAGTTTCAGTCCTGGATAGATAGTTAGGGCTCTAGACTTGGGTAGCTTCACTTTTCTTGCAGCTTATTTGAATTTGAACTTTTTCACTTGGTGACTTGGTAGAAACTTGTGACCTTTGCTTGTAGACCATTGTAGTACTCCATTAGCAATTTGCTTTTGGAAACATACACCTAGTTTCTTGATTTGAATCCTCTTCTTTTCTTGAGGTGGCAGAATAGTTGCAAAAGCCATTGACTTAGATTTTAGTAGGTCATCACTAACAGCATTCACCCTAGACTTAGAGTCTTATGTTGTGGTGATTTTATGCTAGCAATGCCTAAGGCTTGTTGTTTCCCAATTTTCCTCTCATAGACTTTACCTTGGTTATCACCATCTTTCTTGTCTTTGCTATCCTTTTTCTTCTTCTCATCTTTATCACCCTTATCACACCTGTGATGTCTTCTTCTCCCATCACTTTTGTCTTCATCTTCATCATCCTTATTCCTCCTAGGTTGGGCAATTCTGGAATTGCACGAGTTGCAATGAAAGATCTGAGAATATGCAGTGCTTCTATTTCTTCAACATTTCTGACTCCAACTTTCTTCTGTAGTAGATCAATGATAGCAATAACAAGTCTGTGATTTCGAGTAGTGAGATCATTGGGAATGACCAATTGTTTAATGTCTTCAATTTTGGTGCCAGACTGATAGATGATTGTCCATAACTTCTTAATCACTTCTGGTAGCCTTGAAGGTTGGCCATTCCTCAAGTCATCATACAGACTTTTATTGTTCTCATTTCTCTTCTCAATAAGCTCAATCAGTGCATCTATCTCTGAGTGTTTTAGGGCTTGTAGAGTCTTGTAGGTTAGATGCCATATCTTGGACTTGGACACCATCATTATTTCCTTGATCCATAATCCATCTATCTTTCTGAGTATCACAATGAGATAGTCAATCTGATCCTTCAAGCTCCTTAGATAAAATTGAGTGTCACTGGCCTGTTCCCTTGAGACTTTCAGAAACTCCAAGAATGCTTCATCATGATAGACATTTGAATTGGCAACTTCTTGTAGCTTGGCCTCAGTAACCACCTTTACTTCTAGAGGCTTGGAACTTTCAGATTTTGAGGATGGAGGTTTATCAGATGGCATGCTCCCTGCAACCACTGTAGTTGTGATAGATTGCTTCTGACCACTGGGAGTAATGACATGCACAGTTGGTAGAGTAACCACTGGCAGAGAAGATGGAGGTTCATCAACTTTGGATTTCCCTTTGCCTGACACATGGGTTATAGATTTTGGAGTTCTTTGATGACCACCCTCATTTATCTTGATGCCTTTTGCTTGAGGTTTCTCCCCCTTTGGATTTGAATTCCTTAATGTCCTCTTCTCCCCCTTAGGCTTGTTGCCAGGCATAGAGGCTGTAGGAGTTCTTCAGGTAGATGGAGACCCATGTGCTTCATCATTGCAGACAACATCAATTGTTGATGCAGAAGAACATCAGCTGTGGTGGTGGCTTGAGTGCTCAACTGCTCAGTGAGAGTGTTTACAGTGTCTATAAGATGAGTATTGGATTGTTTGAGAGAAGCTACCTCATTTTCAAGGGTATCCACTGTAGTGAATAGCTCATTGGCCTTAAAACCAGATATGGATTGATCCTTTAGTCGTTTCACTTCATACTTGGTCATCTCATGCACAGGGACCTCAGTGACTAGCTTGTCTCCATATTGATTTGCAAAGAGGGTCCTGAGCATGGCATTTGCATCAGTTGTCTGATCAAATATAGTTTGAAATTTATGTCCTAGACCTGTGACTGTATCTTTCAGTAGAGCTAGACCATTATCCCATCTTGGTGTAGCTGGTGTTGCAGTGTTTGAGGTCCTTGAAAACATTGTCTAGCTGAGGAAATTTTGCATCAAAGGCCCTCTTGATTTCTTCTACTGAGGTGGCTGTTTTAACACACACTTTGTTGACTTCAGTTTTGACTCCCTTTCCAAGATAGTGTGCAGCCTTGAGGAATCCTTTGTGAGAATCATTAATAGCCTCATACACTTCACCAGGGGTCAGAGATTTGGCATTGGAGCCTAGTGAAGTGATGCATTCCTCTCTTAGATATTGAAGAGCTTCATCAAGAGTAATATCATATTTACCTTGCAACCAGGCATCTACATTGCCATCTCTCTTAGCATCATCAATTATCTTTGCCTTTTGCATCTCCACATCATCTCTATGGTAGAGCAAAATTGCTTCATAGTCTGGATTTGGCATGTTGGAGGTGACCAGGTTATGAGCTATCTTTACAAACTCAGGAATCTTATCCACAACTAAGCTTTGAAGTGCTTCAACCGTCAATTGTGGTGGAACAGATCCTGATCCTGAAGCACTGTCATGTTGCACAGGCTTCAGTCATTGTGACATAAAGTCAGAGCTAGGCAAGCTAGACTCCTCAGTTACAAAGGCAACTTCTGCAACCGGATGGATTGACTCTACTACTGTTGTCTCCACAAGAGTGGGATGAGTTACAACAGTAGTTGACACAAGCACAAAGTCTCTAGTGAAAACTAGTGAATCCTCTGTGTTTGTGATGGTGTCATCAGGATATGCCCCAGCATGCATTCCCTCACCATCTAAATGTGGTACCTGGGTGGTGAGCAAAGTGTCATGCACTAAGTCACTTGAGTCCATTGGCTCACCAAGGGAAAAGAATTCTTGGTGATCAATGCCTTGCTCTTCAATTTCTTGAATTACAGGCTCCAAAGAAATTTGAGATGTAGATTCTGGAAGAGAGGTGTCTTTTAGAATGGATTTTGGCAACTCCCAGTATAATGTGCTCTCCACTCAGTGTTGTGCCAGCCTTATCACTCCCAGTGCTGACTCTTTATAGGTAGGTGCATTGGGGAGGATTCTTGATTCTATAGATGCACCCTATTGAGAGGATACATCTAGTGAACTGTTTGCCCCTGATTTTACAACATCAGCCATTTGTGTGACTGAAGAGGTGGTTTTTGATTTCTTTTTCTTCTTTGGCCTTAGTAAGGGTGACTCAGGTTCCTCACTTTCTAAACCTAATTCTACAGCCAGTGCTGCTTCAGTCAATATTTGCAATGGTTCAGAAGTTATCTCCTTTCTCTTCTTTTTATTGACATCACCCTTTTGAGAGGATGATGCAGTTGGCTCACTGTTTGGTAGAGTGTTTGGTTGAGATGGTTGGTTAGCAGGCCATGGGTTAGCATTGTGTTCTACTTGCTTGGGCTGTGCTAACTGTGATTTTGAGTCAAATGTTGGCATGTTGTGGGGGTAAGTCCTAAATAAACCCTCCATATGGAGAGTTATGTTAAGTTTTACATCCACATCATTCCTAGTCTCCAAATTACCAAAAATGAGTTTGGTCATGGATTTAGGATAGCCTATTCTATTTTTATCTATCCCAGGTAATTCAATCAATTTATCATTTTTAAAATTAAGTACAGATTGAATAAAGCGAGGGAAGAAAATGTCAGTACCTCTCTTGGCTGAGTTCTTACCAAGTCTCCCATACAACTCTTGTGGAATAAGTTGTCCAACGTCTATCCTTCTACCATAGGGTAAGGCATAGCCTATTTGCTGTGCAGGTGCACTGATTTGATCATAGCTAGACTTCCTGGTAGTGAAGACTTGAAGAAGAGTAGCAAACACATAGCTCCACTCCTTTCTTAGATTCTTCCTGTTTAGATGCCCAAGTTTAATCTCATCTGAGTACCTGATGAATTCGAAGAAGTCCAGCAACTCAGCATTCGTGGCTAGTGGGTCATACACTTCTTGTTGAGAGCCCAATCCTAATGCTTGATTCATATCCTCAGCAGTAATAGTGATGTCCTTATCTTGAATTTTGCAGAAAATGGTATATGTGAGAGTGGCATACTGAAGTGCATTAGTCTCACAGATAGCAGTGCTCCAGAATCGCTCTAGAAGGTCTAGATACAGGGTAGGATTAGTTGACAGAGCATCGTTGATGTAAGATTCAGACATCCACTTCACAAAACATTTGAAATTGGCTTTGGGTGCCTCAACATCACTGGTTAGGGTGATAAAGTTGGTGTTGAATTTCACGGTTGCTGTTCGCTATTTTCTCTACGCAAGTATACGCAGTCCAAAAGCAATATAGGGAAATAAGGATCGTTCCCACGAAGACTCGGTTATTTTAGTAAATATGTCTATTCAACAATGTTTGGTTAATTATAGAAGCATGAACGAACTAAAATGGTTTATTTGCAGATAACAATTAACTAATGAAGTAACGGCTAATTTGTTTAAAATAATATGATAGAGGCATGGGGTCCTAATTTCATGAATGTTTTAGCTCTATTAACTATCAAGAATTAATGTGTTACAATTGTTAAGAATGCTAGCGGGAACACGACACTAATATGAGCCATCTTTCAATTAACTCACACCATTCCAAATAAACATCCACAAAAGAGATAGAAGTTATAAGGGCATCAATTATATCCAATACACTATATGTCTATGTGAATGGGTGATACAATCGATTTAATCACAAGTTCCGCAATTAACTACATAGGGGAATAACGTTCTTTCGAAACTATAATCCGAAATGCGGAGAAGCCGACATACCTATGCTAGCATGGCAAGCCCTAAATCTCTAAATCCACTTTCGCAATCACTAGAGATTTGGCACAATAGATGTTAGCTATTCACCTATATTCAATTAAAACAACCATGCAAGGCAATCTTATATAGAAATTGTAAACACAAATTATCTATCAAATTAACATGAGCATTAACAATTCATTACATTAGAACCCCATGAAAGTGTTTAGTTCATAATTGAACTAGGCACCTTCATGGGATTAAATAAAATCATGGATGAAAATTTCCTAAATTAAATAAGAAATTACGAGAGTTAGAAAATTGAACCGAAATTGCTTCCACTGAATGAGATGAGTGCTCCAATTAATATCCTTCCAATCTTCAATCGATATATAACATATACGAAATTTAAGAAAATTTAAGTATATAAATATAAAAATAATATTACTAAAAATTGAAATGTATAAAAAAAAATAAAACTGAAATAAAAATAATATTACTAAAAATTAAAGTGTTTAAAAATAAAACTAAAATAAAAATAAAATTACTAAAATTTAAAATATATAAAATAAAACTGAAATTAAAATTTAAATAAAACTGAAAATAAAATTTTTGAAATAAAAAATAAAATTACGAAATTCAAATTATAAAAATAAAACTGGAATTAAAACTGAATTTTAAAATGTATATAATAAAAATAAAAATTACAATTGGAACTGTATTTCAAGAAAATAGAACAGAAATTTAGAATGGAGAGAGCAAAAATGAAGAACAAGCTGTGTGTTTTTCAAATGTGCCGGAGAGCTCCTTCTAACATTCTAAATCAATCTATTTATAGGCTAAAATTTGATCTATAAGCATCATTGCTTACATCATTTTTTCTTAAAGTCTAGCCATCCTTTGACAATTTTATGCAGCTTTTTTGGAAGAAAATTGTTCAACAAAATCATGCAGCAGCCCTGGTTGAAGAATTAATTCTGCACATTTTTCTGACTTAATCCGGAGCTGAAAACCACTCTCGGACCAGGGATTTGAGCACCACGCGCTGGCTGCTTCCAGGATTTTCTTCGGGCGCGTGGTACTACCGATAAACTGGCCTGCTTTCTTCCTCTATTATTTGAAATGTTAAACAACACCTTGCTTTTGCTTTTGCTTATTTGTTTATTTTGCCGCCTGCCACTTCAACCATTTATACAAAATAACTAGTATAACGGCTTGCTGGGGTTGCACGATTCCGAAAAGAAAATGTTTTTAACCCGCATATCTCATAATCTTTAATTAATAAATAATTAATTTAATCTAGAAATTATAAAAATAAATATCTAATATTATTAGATATTTATAAATATAATTTTCTAATTAAATAAAGTATTTATTAATATAAATAAATCCTCAAGCTCTAAGCTGCCGTCTTTTGAGGGTCGGAAACCGGACTCCTTTTGCTTAACGAAAATATATCAATTCCAACCGGGATTCCTGCTTTAAGAATATATCACTTTCCATATTTTTGTGATAATTCTATTCCCTCATTGTTCGTCCAGGTGTAAACTACGGTCTCTTCAGGATCTAAAACCGGGCTCCTTTTGGTTAACGAAAAATATAACAATTCCAACCGGGGTTTCAGCATTAAGAATATATCACTCAGAATTTCTTTATGATAATTCTTTTTCCTCATGGCCAGTCCACCTTGCTCTCTTGGCAACTCTAAATTCCGAATTGAGGCAGAAATCCACCGTTTTTAGCCTTTTATCGCCACAATACCTAAAGTTGCGAGTTCTGCACAACAAAGACTTAATTAACAACAAAACGAATTAAAAGACACAACATATTTAAGGACAAACCACCAATCTAGGTCCAATTAGTGCATAATTAGTGGATATAAAATCCACTTATCAGTTGCCATTGATACAGAGAAGAGAGAGAAAAGAATAAAGGTTGAAGAAGAAATTTAGCTTTTGAGATTAGGGTTTTCAGAGGTTTTGGAGGTTTAGATGCTTGAGAAATCGAATGAAATGAATCAAATAGATGTAGAATTGTATAAGTATGAAGTACTTGAATTGTCGATTAGATATATGTTTTGTATCGACAAGTCAAGCATTAGAGAAGTAGAAAACAACTATTCGAGAAGTCAAGAAAGGCTTAATCGATATCTCAATCAGGTTAAAAACTCACAGCTGGCAGTTATCTAACTTAGAATAAATTATAAATTAGGTAAAATATGTTTTTATGAGTGATTTAAAAATTCTGAATAAAAATCCAAAAACGGTTAAGATTCAGCGAGAATTCAGCCTTTTCAAATGATTCGAGAACTCAAACATAGTATTCGAGAACTCTGTCATTAGAGAACTAAAATACTCTATTCGAGAACTCAAGCATTTCTCTGTTCGATTTCTCTAAAGACTCTATTCGATAACTCAAGAGTGTCCTAAATAGACTTGTTAGAGAAGTCGAACATTAAGAAGAAATGAACCATTCGAGAAGTCTGACTTATCGAAAAGTCCTTTTCACTCATAAAAATTTAAATTTCACTATCTTTTAAAATTCACCAGACATATTCTATAAAGAATATTCTAACAAATTAAATAGTGATTTTCTCAAAATTTCATAGAAATTTCAAGTTGACAAAATATGATTTTCCAACATATGCAACAGATTTGAAATATTTACCTTCAAAAAAAAAAGAAGAAATTTAGCTTTTGAGATTAGGGTTTTCAGAGGTTTTGGAGGTTTAGATGCTTGAGAAATCGAATGAAATGAATCAAATAGATGTAGAATTGTATAAGTATGAAGTACTTGAATTGTCGATTAGATATAAAATCCACTTATCACACCCCCAAACTTAAACTGATGCTTGTCCTCAAGCATAAAAATATATATTAACTAACTAGCACCACTTCCGTAGGTGATCACGGTTGCATTTGGCATATGCAACAAGCCCTTTAAACCCCTAGGCAGCCCTAGTGGACGAGTTAGGTCTCTTGAGGGCCTATAGCGAATGTACCCACAAAATCCATTTATCAAATGCAACTAACAATGCTATACTACTAATACACACCCCTGCACTTAATTCATCGCATGCCATATCAACTCCAGAATCAAAGTAACTAATGCAACGTCTTGGGGCCTAAAGTGCAAGTTTTCACATAGTCTACTTAATGAACACGCATAAGTTCTCAGAAGTTCATGTCAAATGCAAGAATTAGTTGGTAACCATGCTAAGCCTACAAGAGCACATCTTTGAGCGAAAACTTGGGATCTCATATGCAAAACAAGCAATAACTCACCTTTCACTCTCAAAAGCATATTCACTCAAAATCAAGGTTAAGTGTATCACTCCATTCCATCAAAATCATAAACATGCTTGACATTTGGTATCAATCTAACTCTTAACACAACATACATCAATGATGATAATCAAAAGGTCTTAATTCGGGTTATAATGGGGCTAGGGACAAGGTATGAGAAATAAGGCCACAATAGGCGAAATGTCAAAAGCTAGCAAGCGCCAAAATGAAATTGCACACCATATCCTACTTCCCTCCCACATACGAACAAGAAATGCTTGACCAAATGCTTGACTAGTCGACTGAAGAAGGATCATACAAACACAAAGCATACATATGCTCTCGATTTATTTATTTATATATTTTTTAATTTATTTTGAGAGCTAAATAACACAATATAAACAATAACAATGATCCATGATTTATTACACAAGCCGACTAGCAAGCTAAACAACCCAACACAATATTTCCCCCAATAACAATGATCAACAAAACTCCTTCCTTTAACGCACCTCAATACCCCCTTAAGCATAATACTAGCCTTTGACAATTAGGTTCAAATTAATGTAGGGCCAATACAAGAAAAAGTTTTAGGCAAGTAATGTGGTATGTCACCGAAAAAATAGGCTTAAAGCTCAACGGATAACTATTGGATCACGTAACATGGTGTGGTAGTTATGGGAAAATATGCGGTTATACCTAAGTGCCTTTATCATCTTAATCATCAATTAATGTCATGCGTTCCAGAAAGACCTCAAACAAACGCTAGCAATGCAAACAATCCGTGGACACACAAGCAAGCGAATAAAATTTTTGCAAAAAATATGCATTAAGGCTCAAAACTCACTAGGTGTGGATGAACATAATCAATCCCAAGTAAAAATCTCTCTAATGCACCTACTTGTATTCAAAGCATGCGAACCAACTCAACTTGCACATATTCATGCTCTTCTAATTACTTATACAGTCAACAAGCTTACTATCTACACTTTAGTCGTGTATGTTTGTGCATAAGAACAAGGCATGTCACTTCTCAATCCAAAAAGCATCAACAACATACGACTGTTATCATGCACGGGTACAAATGCAAACAAAATGATCTACATTATTGACAAAAATTTACAATCTACACAACATGCAAATCTACACAACATGCAAAAGATTTATTAAATCCCCCATACCCCTAAACTTGAACAATTCAATGTCCGCATTGAATATAAAGGGAAAGGGTAAGAAAACTCCCCTAGTGGTCTGAGCCGTCACCCTCCTCGGTTGGTGCATCTGGTGGTTCAAAAGCTGCCTGTGCTCCAAACTGATCTGCACACTTGACATAGTACAAAATAAAATCAAACTAAAAAAAATTGAAAACATCAAACTTATGGGTTGCCTCCCACGAAGCGCTTGTTTATTGTCGCTAGCTTGACTTCACTTTCGCACTTTAATCGGTAGTACCAAGAACCGCGGTTTCTGCTTTGCGATTCACATGTTCACCAAAATATGGCTTCACCCTCTGTCCATTTACTTTGAAAGCTGCTTCCGATGTTTTATCAAAAATTTCCACTGCACCATGTGGAAACACCGTTTTAACTGTGAATGGTCCTGACCACCTTGACTTAAGTTTCCCTGGAAAAAGTCTGAGACGAGAGTTGAAAAGCAAAACTAACTGCCCTGGTACAAAAGACTTTTGCACCAAACGTCTGTCATGCCATCTCTTGACCTTTTCCTTGTATAACTTGTGATTTTCATAAGCCTGTAGCCGAAACTCATCCAGTTCATTAATCTGAAGCATTCTTTTCTCACCTGCTGCTGCTAAGTCGAAGTTCAACTTCTTCAGCGCCCAATAAGCTTTGTGTTCTAGTTCGGTAGGCAGATGACAAGCCTTGCCATATACTAGCTGAAAAGGTGACGTGCCCAAAGGTGTTTTGTAAGCTGTTCTATAAGCCCAAACAGCTTCATCAAGTTTTAGTGACCAGTCCTTCCTTGAAGGATTCACGACCTTCTCTAGGATCCGTTTTATCTCTCTGTTGGAAACCTCTGCTTGGCCATTCGTTTGAGGGTGATAGGCCGTAGCAATTCGATGATTTATGTTGTACCTTGCCATCAATGCTGTGAACTTGTGGTTGCAGAAGTGTGATCCTTCGTCACTGATAATTACCCTTGGAGTTCCTAAACGTGTGAAAACTTGCTTATTCAGAAAATTCAGCACCACTTTAGCGTCATTGGTCGGTAAAGCCTTCACCTCGACCCATTTAGAAACATAGTCCACTGCTAGCAAGATGTACTGATTATTGCATGAAGAAACAAAAGGACCCATGAAATCGATCCCCCACACATCGAAAATCTCCACTTCCAACAGCATATTCAGAGGCATCTCATCCCTTCTAGAGATATTACCAATTCTTTGACATCTATCGCATCTCAACACAAACTGATGCGCATCTTTAAACAGTGTTGGCCAATAAAACCCAGCCTGAAGTACTCGAGTGGCTGTCTTCTCTCCAGCATAATGACCTCCGTAAGTGGTAGAATGGTAGTCATGCAAAATACCTTCAACCTCACTAAACGGAATGCACCTCCGAATCACCTGATCAGCTCCCTATCTGAATAAGAAGGGTTCATCCCATCGGTACCATTTTACATCATGAAGAAACTTCTTTCTTTGAGCATAAGAAAATTCCGACGGGATGACATTGCTTACAAGATAGTTCACAATGTCTGCAAACCATGGCTCTTCATTTTGCACCCCAAAAAGTTGCTCGTCAGGAAAAAATTCGTTGATGAGAGTTTTATCCGCTGAGTTACCGTGTTCCTCTAACCGAGACAAGTGATCAGCCACCTGGTTCTCAGTACCCTTTCTATCCTCGATTTCCAAGTCGAATTCTTGAAGCAATAGAACCCAACGAATCAACCGTGGCTTAACATCTTTCTTCGACATTAGGTATCGAATGGCTGCATGATCTGTAAACACCACTACCTTAGTTCCGAGCAAATATGATCTGAATTTCTCGAAGCTATATACAATAGCTAAGAGTTCCTTTTCTGTAGTAGTGTAATTCAGCTGTGCATCATTGAGAGTTCTGCTAGCATAGTAAATCACGTGAAACACCTTATTCTTCCGTTGACCAAGAACAGCTCCCACTGCATAGTCACTTGCATCACACATTAATTCAAAAGGTTCACTCCAATCAGGTGCAGTGATAATGGGCGCAGTTGTCAATTTCTTCTTTAAGAGCTTGAATGCCTCCAAACAATCTTCACCAAATTTAAAAGGAATATCCTTTTCTAATAGATTGCACAAAGGTTTAGATATTTTCGAAAAATCTTGGATGAATCGCCGATAAAAACCCGCATGACCAAGAAAACTGCGAATTCCTTTAACTGAAATTGGTGGAGGGAGATTTCCAATCGTCTCCAACTTAGCCTTATCCACTTCCAGCCCCTTACCATATACCTTGTGCCCAAGAATGATGCCTTCCTTTACCATGAAGTGACATTTTTCCCAGTTGAGTACTAGATTAGTCTCAACACATCGTTTCAGCACCATGCCTAGATTTCTGAGGCATTCATCATATGATTTCCCAAAGACTGAGAAATCATCCATGAACACTTCCACATTGATACCAATCATATCCGAAAAAATTGCCATCATACACCTCTGAAAAGTAGCAGGTGCACCACAGAGTCCGAAAGGAACGCGTCGGAACGCAAAAGTGCCAAAAGGACATGTGAAAGTGGTCTTCTCCTGATCTTCTGGAGTAATACCAATCTGATTATATCCTGAATAACCATCTAGCAAGCAATAGAATTCATGCCCAGCCAACCTGTCTAGCATTTGATCAATGAATGGAAGGGGAAAGTGATCCTTCCTTGTAGCTTTGTTCAGCCTTTTGTAGTCCATGCAAATTCTCCACCCTGTAACTGTACGAGTCGGAATGAGCTCGTTCTTTTCATTGGCAACTACTGTCATGCCTCCTTTCTTAGGCACACATTGCACTGGACTTACCCATGAACTGTCTGAAATGGGATAGATGATACCAGCATCTAGCCACTTGAGAATTTCTTTCTTCACCACTTCTTTCATGATAGGATTTAACCGCCTTTGGTGTTCTACTGTTGGTTTACTCCCTTCCTCCAATGGAATTTTATGTTGACAATATGCGGGACTGATTCCTTTTAGATCCGCAACAGACCAACCAATGGCTGATTTGAATTCTCGAAGAACTCTCAAGAGCTTGTCTTCCTCGGAGTCTGAAAGGTTAGCAGCAATAATCACAGGTAAAGTGGATTTTTCACCAAGGGAAGCATACCGTAAGTGATCCGGTAGTGGCTTGAGCTCTAGAGTTGGAGATTCTTCGATAGACGGCTTTAATTGCTGATGTGGTCCCTTTAATTCTGGCAGTCCCAGCGATTCAACTGGTCTTTCAAATTTTCTTTGCCACGGCAAAGCATCCAGATATTGCAATTGTTCATCAATGTCATCTTCATCTAATGAATACTCCCCACTGAGGGCCTTTTCCAAAGTATCATTCATGAACATGTGCCCTAACTTTTCTTGCACCGTAGACTCAATCAAGTCTATCTTCAGACACTGCTCTTCTTCTGTTGGGAATTTCATAGCTGTGAAAACATTGAAGGTGACAATTTGATCGTGCACCTTCATTGTCAGTTCCCCCTTTTGGACATCAATCAATGTTTGTCCTGTTGCTAAAAATGGCCTACCAAGAATGATAGGAATCTTCTTGTCCTCTTCGAAATCAAGAATGACAAAATCAGCAGGAAAGATGAGTTTGTCTACTTTCACCAACACATTTTCAACAACTCCCCTAGGATAGGTGATAGATCGATCAGCCAACTGAAGGGACATACTTGTCGATTTTGGTTCAGGAAGACCAAGCTGCAAGAAAACCGAGTATGGCATAAGATTGATACTTGATCCCAGATCACATAAACATTTGTCGAAAGATAATCTCCCAATGGTGCATGGTATTGTAAAACTCCCTGGATCTTTCAGCTTAGGCGGCAACTTTTGCTGCAATACCGCACTACATTCTTCCGTCAAAGCAACGGTCTCTAAGTCTTCAAGTTTTAATTTCCTCGAGAGAATGCCTTTCATGAATTTGGCATAGCTTGGCATTTGTTCGAGAGCTTCAGCAAATGGAATGTTGATATGTAATTTTTTAAAGACTTCAAGAAATTTGCCAAACTGCTTGTCTAATTTCTGTTTTTGCACTCGTCGAGGAAATGGTGGAGGTGGGTAGACTTGCTCTTTTACTTCTTTTTGCTCGAGGACAGCTTGTTTAGGAGTTGGCATATTTTCTTTAATCTCCTCCTTTGATTCTGATATATTGCCCATATCCTTGGTGTCTCCCAAATCTGATTTTTTTGTTCCTTTGTCTGGCAGAATTTTTTCTGTATCTTTTAGCTCAGCATCCTCCGTGATTCTCCCTGATCTGAGGGTAATTGCTTTGATGTGCTCGTGATTATCCTTTCTCCCAGGATTAAGTTCAGTGTCACTGGGGAGTGTTCCTTGTGGTCGCTCATCATGAAACTAGCGAGTTGACTCAATTGAGTTTCCAGATTTTTAATGGAAGCCGCTTGGCTTTTTTGGCCCAACCTCAACTCCTCTAATTCAGTCTTTTCATTCGACGATTGTCCAGAATTTCCATAAGATTGTTGTTGTTGAAATCCTGGGGGCTGAAATTGTCTAGGAGCATATGGTTGTTGAAAATGTTGCCCCTGTTGTTGTTGGAATCCAGATGGATTATACTGCTTAGCTCCAAATGGCTGATGATTAGATTGTTGGTAGGGCTGATGTGATTGTTGTGCTCCTCCTTGATTATTGCTCCAACTGAAATTTGGATGATTTCGGTTGTTCGGATGGTAGGAATTTGGAGCTGGCTGTTGCTGTCTTTGGAAATTGCTTACGAATTGAACTGACTCGTTTGAGATGGCACATTGGTTCGATTCATGTGCGCCCGCACACAACTCACAAACACTAGCAACTTGACGAAATCCTTGCGATGTCAACGAGTCTACTTTCAAGTTCAAAGCCTCTAGCTGAGCTGCTAAGGAAGTGGCTTTGTCGATATTAAGAATTCCTGCTACCTTCTGTTGTGGCATTCTCTGAGTTGGGTTTTGATATTCATTAGCTGCCATCATCTCGATAAGATCGTAGGCCTCCTCATAACTCTTAGCCCATAGTGCTCCTCCTGAAGCTGCATCTACCATTGGCCTTGATTGCATTCCTAGACCATTATAGAAACAATTTATGACCATCCAATTTGGCATGCCGTGATGTGGACATTGCCGAAGCATTTCTTTGTATCTCTCCCAAGCTTCACATAAAGTTTCACCAGACTGCTGAGAAAATTGAGTGATAGCATTCCTTATAGCTGCAGTCATAGCCATGGGGAAGAATTTGCTAAGAAACTTTTGAGCTAGATCAGCCCAAGTGGTGATCGATCCTGGTGGTAGAGAGTGTAGCCAACCCTTGGCTTTGTCTCTTAATGAAAACGGGAAGAGTCTCAACTTCACAACATCATCTGACACATTGTTGAATCTGAATGTGTCGCATATTTCTATGAAGTTCCTGATGTGTAAGTTAGGATCTTCCGTTGCAGTTCCTCCGTACTGTACTTGATTCTGCACCATCTGAATAGTGCTAGATTTAATTTCAAATGTAGGAGCCGCAATTGCTGGACGAATGATACTTGACTGAATGTCATCAATCTTCGGTTGCGAGTAGTCCATTAAAGCCCTTGCTGCTGCAGGTGCAACTACTTCGCCTTCTCCGTCCATCTTGTGAATATTTGCTAGTTCAAGTACTTGTTTGGCTTTTAATGCTTTAGAACGTGTTAGCATAAAAATCCAAGTATCTGTACACAAATAATCACTTCACAAAAATATAAGATAAAATGTTCAAGTCAAACAAATTAACTTCTATTGTAGTAAAACACATAAACAAAAATAACACCGAGTCCCCGGCAGCGGCGCCAAAAACTTGTTCACTATTTTCTCTACGCAAGTATACGCAGTCCAAAAGCAATATAGGGAAATAAGGATCGTTCCCACGAAGACTCGGTTATTTTAGTAAATATGTCTATTCAACAATGTTTGGTTAATTATAGAAGCATGAACGAACTAAAATGGTTTATTTGCAGATAACAATTAACTAATGAAGTAACGGCTAATTTGTTTAAAATAATATGATAGAGGCATGGGGTCCTAATTTCATGAATGTTTTAGCTCTATTAACTATCAAGAATTAATGTGTTACAATTGTTAAGAATGCTAGCGGGAACACGACACTAATATGAGCCATCTTTCAATTAACTCACACCATTCCAAATAAACATCCACAAAAGAGATAGAAGTTATAAGGGCATCAATTATATCCAATACACTATATGTCTATGTGAATGGGTGATACAATCGATTTAATCACAAGTTCCGCAATTAACTACATAGGGGAATAACGTTCTTTCGAAACTATAATCCGAAATGCGGAGAAGCCGACATACCTATGCTAGCATGGCAAGCCCTAAATCTCTAAATCCACTTTCGCAATCATTAGAGATTTGGCACAATAGATGTTAGCTATTCACCTATATTCAATTAAAACAACCATGCAAGGCAATCTTATATAGAAATTGTAAACATAAATTATCTATCAAATTAACATGAGCATTAACAATTCATTACATTAGAACCTCATGAAAGTGTTTAGTTCATAATTGAACTAGGCACCTTCATGGGATTAAATAAAATCATGGATGAAAATTTTCTAAATTAAATAAGAAATTACGAGAGTTAGAAAATTGAACCGAAATTGCTTCCACTGAATGAGATGAGTGCTCCAATTAATATCCTTCCAATCTTCAATCGATATATAACATATACGAAATTTAAGTATATAAATATAAAAAAAATATTACTAAAAATTGAAATGTATAAAAAAAATAAAACTGAAATAAAAATAATATTACTAAAAATTAAAGTGTTTAAAAATAAAACTGAAATAAAAATAAAATTACTAAAATTTAAAATATATAAAATAAAACTGAAATTAAAATTTAAATAAAACTGAAAATAAAATTTTTGAAATAAAAAATAAAATTACGAAATTCAAATTATAAAAATAAAACTGGAATTAAAACTGAATTTTAAAATGTATATAATAAAAATAAAAATTACAATTGGAACTGTATTTCAAGAAAATAGAACAGAAATTTAGAATGGAGAGAGCAAAAATGAAGAACAAGCTGTGTGTTTTTCAAATGTGCCGGAGAGCTCCTTCTAACATTCTAAATCAATCTATTTATAGGCTAAAATTTGATCTATAAGCATCATTGCTTACATCATTTTTTCTTAAAGTCTAGCCATCCTTTGACAATTTTCTGCAGCTTTTTTGGAAGAAAATTGTTCAACAAAATCATGCAGCAGCCCTGGTTGAAGAATTAATTCTGCACATTTTTTTGACTTAATCCGGAGCTGAAAACCACTCTCGGACCAGGGATTTGAGCACCACGCGCTGGCTGCTTCCAGGATTTTCTTCGGGCGCGTGGTACTACCGATAAACTGGCCTGCTTTCTTCCTCTATTATTTGAAATGTTAAACAACACCTTGCTTTTGCTTATTTGTTTATTTTGCCGCCTGCCACTTCAACCATTTATACAAAATAACTAGTATAACGGCTTGCTGGGGTTGCACGATTCCGAAAAGAAAATGTTTTTAACCCGCATATCTCATAATCTTTAATTAATAAATAATTAATTTAATCTAGAAATTATAAAAATAAATATCTAATATTATTAGATATTTATAAATATAATTTTCTGATTAAATAAAGTATTTATTAATATAAATAAATCCTCAAGCTCTAAGCTGTCGTCTTTTGAGGGTCGGAAACCGGACTCCTTTTGCTTAACGAAAAATATATCAATTCCAACCGGGATTCCTGCTTTAAGAATATATCACTTTCCATATTTTTGTGATAATTCTATTCCCTCATTGTTCGTCCAGGTGTAAACTACGGTCTCTTCAGGATCTAAAACCGGGCTCCTTTTGGTTAACGAAAAATATAACAATTCCAACCGGGGTTTCAGCATTAAGAATATATCACTCAGAATTTCTTTATGATAATTCTTTTTCCTCATGGCAAGTCCACCTTGCTCTCTTGGCAACTCTAAATTCCGAATTGAGGCAGAAATCCACCGTTTTTAGCCTTTTATCGCCACAATACCTAAAGTTGCGAGTTCTGCACAACAAAGACTTAATTAACAACAAAACGAATTAAAAGACACAACATATTTAAGGACAAACCACCAATCTAGGTCCAATTAGTGCATAATTAGTGGATATAAAATCCACTTATCAGTTGCCATTGATACAGAGAAGAGAGAGAAAAGAATAAAGGTTGAAGAAGAAATTTAGCTTTTGAGATTAGGGTTTTCAGAGGTTTTGGAGGTTTAGATGCTTGAGAAATCGAATGAAATGAATCAAATAGATGTATAATTGTATAAGTATGAAGTACTTGAATTGTCGATTAGATATATGTTTTGTATCGACAAGTCAAGCATTAGAGAAGTAGAAAACAACTATTCGAGAAGTCAAGAAAGGCTTAATCGATATCTCAATCAGGTTAAAAACTCACAGCTGGCAGTTATCTAACTTAGAATAAATTATAAATTAGGTAAAATATGTTTTTATGAGTGATTTAAAAATTCTGAATAAAAATCCAAAAACGGTTAAGATTCAGCGAGAATTCAGCCTTTTCAAATGATTCGAGAACTCAAACATAGTATTCGAGAACTCTGTCATTAGAGAACTAAAATACTCTATTCGAGAACTCAAGCATTTCTCTGTTCGATTTCTCTAAAGACTCTATTCGATAACTCAAGAGTGTCCTAAATAGACTTGTTAGAGAAGTCGAACATTAAGAAGAAATGAACCATTCGAGAAGTCTGACTTATCGAAAAGTCCTTTTCACTCATAAAAATTTAAATTTCACTATCTTTTAA
Source organism: Kitagawia praeruptora (assembly GCA_037693485.1). NCBI lineage: Eukaryota > Viridiplantae > Streptophyta > Magnoliopsida > Apiales > Apiaceae > Kitagawia > Kitagawia praeruptora. Next base: position 78,646,186 of record CM075350.1, read on the forward strand.
AATTCACCAGACATATTCTATAAAGAATATTCTAACAAATTAAATAGTGATTTTCTCAAAATTTCATAGAAATTTCAAGTTGACAAAATATGATTTTCCAACATATGCAACAGATTTGAAATATTTACAAATCATATTTCAGCCAACACTTACTCTAAAAATATTGAGAATTTAGATAAAGTAAGTGTTTACTGCTGCAACAATCTAGGTGATATATTCACTTAGCTAGAATCTGAAGAATTCAGCATTCCAATCTCACTAACCAACCTTGTGAAGGTGGCTTCATCTAATGGCTTGGTGAATATGTCAGCTAGTTGTTTATCTGTAGAGACATAATGCAACTCAATGGTTCAATTAATTGCATGTTCTCTAATAAAATGATATCTGATGTCAATGTGCTTTGTTCTAGAATGATTGACAGGATTGGCAACTATAGAGATTGCACTTATGTTGTCACACATGATTGGAATGTTAGTCACAGAGACATGCCTGTTTAACTCTAATAACAAGCTTAATTGTTTGTAATGCTTTGCATTACTTACATGACCTCTTAACTGAGGAAACCTCTAGTTGTAGAGTTTCTACTTGCTTTGTACTTGTAATAGGCATCAAATTCTAGCTGTGTAACTGTACTTATTGAGTCAAGAATAATGCTTGAAAGAAGTTCCAAGGTTCATGCCTCAAGCAAAGAGATAAAGACTGTCAAATAATCACAGTTGGGATTTTGAGAAATGAAGAATTTGCCTAAGTACCAATTCGAGAAGTAGTTTTGTCTATTCGAGAAGTCCATCATTCGAGAAGTTAGGGATTCGATATCTCAAGACACTATTCGATATCTCTGAATACACTGTTCGATATCTCAGAGATTCGATATGTCTACTGCTCTATTCGAGAACTCAAGAAGTTAACAAGTCAAAGTGGTATTCGAGTTCTCAAAGAGTCAACAAGTCAAAGTTCCATTCGATATCTCAAGGACTCAAAAAGCTATTCGATATCTCAGGGATTCGACATGTCAAAATGCTCTATTCGACAACTCAAGGATTTCCAGAGAAAAGAGCTATTCGAGAAGTGATTCGATATGTCATATAACAGTATTCGAGAACTCAGAGTTATCGATCAAGTCAATCCTAGTTCTTGAACCACTTACTTAGTCACTTCTCGAATACATTCTTGGAGACAAAATACTGAAGAAATCGTACAAGTCTGAAACCTGCAACAAGCCAATGCACTTTATGAACCACAATCTGTAATGTGCTCTGGAAAGCCTACAAGGAAGCTTGGAGAGATATAGAAGAGACAAAGGGCAAAAGAAGTGGATCTGAACAGGCTTTGCAAAGTCAAATCTGTAACCGTTTGGACACTTACTCAAAAAGGATAGACAGACTAGAAAGCTTGTTATTAGAGTTAAACAGGCATGTCTCTATGACTAACATTCCAACCATGTGTGACAACACAAGTGCAATCTCTATAGTTGCCAATCCTGTCAATCATTCTAGAACAAAGCACATTGACATCAGATATCATTTCATTAGAGAACATGCAACTAATGGAACCATTGAGTTGCATTATGTCTCTACAGATAAACAACTAGCTGACATATTCACTAAGCCATTAGATGAAGCCACCTTCACAAGGTTGGTTAGTGAGATTGGAATGCTAAATTCTTCAGATTCTTGCTAAGTGAATATATCAACTAAGTTGTTGCAGCAGTAAACACTTACTTTATTTAAATGCTCAATATTTTTGAAGTAAGTGTTGGCTGAAATATATGATTTATAAATATTTCCAATCTGCTGCATATATCAGAAAATCATATCTTGTTAACTTGAAATTTCTGTGAAATTTTGAGAACATCACTATTTAATCTGTTGGAATATTCTTTATAGAATATGTCTGGTAGATTTTCAAAAGATAGTGAAAATTGAGTTTCTATGAGTAAAAAGAATAGTTCGATAAGTCAGACTTCTCGGATGGTTCCTTTCATTGTTAGTGGTCGACTTCTCTAACAAGCCTATTCAGGACACTCTTGAGTTCTCGAATAGTGTCTTTTAGAGAACTCGAGCAGAGACATGAGTGAGTTCTCGAATAAGGTATTTAAGTTCTCTATTGACAGAGTTCTCGAATAGCATGTTTGAGTTCTCGAATCATTTGAAAAGGCTGATTTCTCGCTGAATTTTAACCGATTTTTGATTTTTATTCAAAATTCAGAATTACTTAAAAAAACATATCTTACCTAATTTAGAATTTATTTTAAGTTAGATAACTGCCAGCTGTGAGTTACTACATGCTTGAGTTATCGATTATGCCTTTCTTGACTTATCGAATAGTTGTTTTCTACTTCTCGAATGTCTGACTTGTCGATACAAAACATATGTCTAATCGACAATTCTAGTACTTCATACCTATACAATTCTACATCTATTCGATTCACTTCATTCGATTTCTCAAGCATCTAAACTCCCAAAACCTCTGAAAACCCTAACTGCACAAGGCTTAAATTTCTTCTTCAACCTTCATTCTCTTTTCTTCTATATACAAATGGCAAACACCCAACTCACCGTACCCACTGAAACCAATTTCATCGCAATAACTAACGATGTGGAAGCACCTAATGTAAACTTCAAGTGCTTTGTACGCTGGATGTCAGAATCATACATCAAGAGTGCACTATCAGCCAACCCAACTCTGTATCTGGACCTCCTAGAACAGTTTTGGAGAACTGCCATATGGAAGTCATCGCCCTCGAGAATGCTATAGCCTCCTACGTAGTCTATTGCAAGATTCAAGGCCAGGATATTACTATTACTCCAGCAGACATGAATCAAGCACTGGAATTACAACAAGAGGTATATGACCCACTAGCCACAAATGCAGCGTTGGAAAAATTCTTTGAGTTTATCAACTACTCAGATGTGATCAATCTTGGGAAGTTAAACAGAAAGCATCTGCGGAAAGAGTGGAGTTATGTGTTTGCCACCATTCTTCAAGTCTTCACAGCCAGGAAGTCAAGCTTCGATCAGATTAGTGCACCTGCACAGCAACTAGGCTATGCCTTGGCTTATGGGAGAAAGATAGATGTTGGTCAAATTATTCTACATGAGCTATATGGGAGACTTGGTAAGAACACAGCCAAGAGAGGTACTAAAATTTTCTTCCCTCGCTTTATTCAATCTGTACTTAACTTTAAAAATGCTAAATTGATTGAATTGCCTGGAGTAGATAACAGTAGAATAGGCTACCCTAGGTCCATGACCAAACTTATTTTTGGTAATTTGGAGACTAGGAATGATGTGGATGTAAGACTCAAAATAACTCCCCATATGGAGAGTCTATTTAGGACTTACCCCCACAACATGCCAACATTTGACTCAAAGTCACAGTTAGCACAGCCTAAGCAAGTAGTACAAGATGCTAACCCAAGGCTTGCTAACCAACCCTCTCAACCAAACACTCTACCACACAGTGAGCCAACTGCATCATCCTCTCAAAAGGGTGATGTTAGTAAAAAGAAGAGAAATGAGGTAATGTCTGCACCCTTGAATATATTATCTAAAGCAGCATTGGCTGTGGAATTAGGTATAGGTAGTGAGGAACATGAGTCACCCTTACAGAGGCCAAAGAGGAAGAAATCTAAAACCACCTCTTCAGTCACACAAATGGCTGAAGTTGTAAAATCAGGGGCACACAGTTCACTAGATGTATCCTCTCAACAGGGTGCATCTATAGAATCAAGCATCCTCCCCAATGCACCTATCTGTACAAAGTCAGCACATGGGAGTTATAAGGCTGGCACAACACTGAGTGGAGAGTACATCACAATTGAAACTCCCTCTATCTTTCAGGGGGAGTTGCCAAAATTTAATCTACAAAACACTTCTCTTCCAGAATCTACCACTCATATTTCTTTGGAGCCTGCAACTCAAACAATTGAGGAGCAAGGCATTGATCATCAAGAATTCTCTTCTCTTGATGAGCCAATGGATTCAAGTGACTTGGTGCATGACACCTTGCTCACCACCCAGGACCCACATTTAGATGGTGAGGGAATGCATGCTGGGGCATATCCTAATGACACCATCACAAACACAGAGGTTCCACTAGTTGTCACTAGAGACTCTGTGCCCGTGTCAACTACTGGTGTAACTCATCCCATTTCTGTGGAGACACCAGTAGTAGAGTCAATCCATCCGGTTGCAGAAGTTGCATCTGTAACTAAGGAGTCTAGCTTGCCTAGCTCTAGCTCTGACTTTATGTTATAATGGCTGAAGCCTGTGCAACATGACAGTGCTTCAGGATCAGGGTCTGTTCCACAACAATTGATGGTTGAAGCACTTCAAAGCTTAATTGTGGATCAGATCCCTGAGTTCAAAAAGATTGCTCAGAACCTCTTCACTACAAACCTACCAAATCCTGACTATGAAGCTATTCTCTTATGCCACAGAGATGATGTGGAGCTACAGAAGGCAAAGATAATAGATGATACTGAGAGAGATGGCAATGTAGATGCCTGGCTACAAGGACAGTTTGATATTCCTCTCTCAGACAGTCTTCAATATCTCAGAGAAGAGTACATCACTTCACTAGGGTCCAATGCCAAATCTCTCACCCCTAGTGATGTGTATGAAGCAGTGAATGATAGCTACAAGGGCATTCTCATGGCTGCACACTACCTTGGAAAGGGTCTAAAGACAGAAGTTAATGAAGTGTGTACAGCCACAACCAAGGTGGTGCATGAGATAAAGAGGACTTTTGATTCCAAATTCCCTCAATTGGAGATTGTAGTCAAGGATATTCTAGCCTGCAAGTCTACCTGCACCAAGATGGACAATGGTTTAGCCATTCTCAAAGATGCTGTCACAGGCCTAGGGCATAAATTCCAAAATCTCACTGATCAGACAACTGAGGCCAATGCCATGCTTAGGACACTTTTTGCCAATCAGTATGGAGATAAGCTAATCACTGAAGTCCCAGTACATGATATGACTAGGTTTGAAGTGCAGAGACTTAAAGAACAATCCCTGTCTGGCTTCAAATCTACTCAATTGTTCAACAAGGTAGATGCACTTGAAAAGGAGGTAGCCACTCTCACTCATTCTAATGCTCATCTTATAGACAAGGTAGCAACTCTCACTGAGTAGCTGAACACTCAAGCCACCACCATAGCTGATGTTCTCCTGCATCAACAGTCCATGTTCTCTGCAATGATGAAGCACATGGGTCTCCCTCTCCCTGAAGAATCTTCAAACCCTGTGGTCACTCATCAAGCCTCTGTGCCTGACAACAAGCCTAAGGGGGAGAAGAGGATCTCAAGGAACTCAAATCCAAAGGGGGAGAAAACTCAAGCTAAAGACATCAAGATAAATGAGGGTGGTCATTAAAGAGCTTCAAAATCCATATCCATACCCAATGTGCCAGGCAAAGGAAAATCAAAAGTTGATGAGCCTCCATTTTCTCTGCCAGTTGTCACTCTACCAACTGTGCACATCACCACTCCTGATGGTCAGAAGCAATCTATCACAACCACAGTGATTGCAGGGAGTATGCCATCTGATAACTCTCCATCTACCAAAGTTGAAAGTGTCAAACCTGTAGAAGTAAAGGTGGTTACTGAGGCCAAGCTACAAGAAGTTGCAAACTCTAATGCCTACCATGATGATGCATTCTTGAAGTTTCTGAAAGTCTCAAGGGAACAGGCTGATGACACTCAAATATATCTAAGGAGGCTGAGGGATCAGATTAATTACTTCACTGTGATACCTAGGAGAGTCAATGGCTTATGGCTCAAGGAGGTGATGATGGTGGTAAAATCCAGTATCTGGCATCTAACCTACAACACTCTACAAACATTGAAACATTCAGAGATAGATGCACTGATCAGGCTTACCGAGAAGAGGGATACAAATGAAAACAATAATAGTCTATATGATGACCTGAGGAATGGCCAACCTTTTAGGCTCCCAGAAGTGTTTAAGAAGCCATGGACAATTGTCTGTCAGGCTGGCACCAGAATTGAAGACATTAAACAACTGGTGATTCCTCATGATCTCACACCTCAAAATCACAGACTTATTATTGCAATCATTGATCAACTACAGAAGAAGGGTGGAACCAGAAATGCTGAAGAACTAGAGGCACTGCAAATTCTCAGATCCTTTATTGCAAATGGTGTAATTCCAGAAATTGCCAAGCCTAGGAGAAATAAGGATGACAAAGATGAGGATAAAAGTGATGGGAGGAGAAGACATCACAGGAGTGATAAGGGAGATGAAGACAAGAAAAAGAAGAGGGATGACAAAGAGAAGAAAGATGGTAATGACCAAGGGAAAGTCTATGAGAGGACAAGTGTGAAACAGCAAGCCATAGGCATTGCTGGCAGTAACCTCACCGCAACACAAGACTCTAAGTCTAGGGTGAATACTGTTAGTAGTGACCTACAAAAGTCAAATTCCATGGCCTCTGCAAATGTTTTACTACCTCAAGAAGAGAAGGAGATTCATGCCAAGAAACCATATGTATGTTTCAGAAAGCAAACTGCTAATGGAATACTACTATGGTCTTCCAACAAAGGTCAAAAATTTCAGCCAAGCAATCAAGTAAAAAGATCTAATTTCAAGCATGCTGCTAAGAGAGTAAAGCCATCCAGGTCAAAAGCCCTAACAATCATTCCAGGATTGAAACTCCAACCACTAGATGAAGATTTTGATGAAGACCAACTGCTATTTCTGAGAGCTCAAAGAATCTACTCTGCTACAATTGTGAATGACTTCCTTGAGATCAAGTATACGGATGGGAGACAGAGAAAATTCAAACAAGGGGGTTGTCAAAGTTGGGGCAAGTTATATGAGATAGAAAGAATTATTGCATTGTTGGATTCTGAAGACAAGGTGGAGAAAGTATGGAAGCTGGAGTTGATTGACTTTGTGAGAATGAAGAGAAATCATGCTGAAGCAATAAGTAAGGGGTGCCTTGAGAAATAGTTAGATAGAGAGAAAGAAATTGATAGACTGGAGATTGAGGCGGAAAAGCTAAGGGCAAAGGGATTGTGTAGAGTTCAGTTTGATCCCTATGTGGTGAAGTATAGGAGAAGAAATGGAGACAATGTCAATATCAGAATGAATGAACTTACTCAATCATTATCCTACCAATATACTAAAACTAGTACTTGAAGATTTCAAAAACTCTATCCTGCTTGAAGAATTAGATGCTATGGCAGAAATCATAAGAGCTATGGATGAGAATGCAAGGAGGGAGCAAGAAAGAAAACAGAAAGCATATGATGATCTACAAGCCAAAGTAATGAAAATGGAATCAAAGGGGAATGGCTAGTATTTCATAATATTGTAAGAATACTCAACTTGTAATTCAACTCATACTCTCAATCAAATTTCATACATGTACTTTTTAAAGTTGTATCTTTATGTATGTTAGGCTTGTTATCAGACATGAAATTGTGACTATGGGTCTTACTCACAATTTGGGGGAGATTGTTAGTCACATAGACATGCCTGTTTAACTCTAATAACAAGCCTAATTGTTTGTAATGTTTTGCATTACTTACATGACCTCTTAACTGAGGGAACCTCTAGTTGTAGAGTTTCTACTTGCTTTGTACTTGTAATAGGCATCAAATTCTAGCTGTGTAACTGTACTTATTGAGTCAAGAATAATGCTTGAAAGAAGTTCCAAGGTTCATGTGATAAGTGGGTATTGTATCTACTTAGAACGTTTCCATTTGGCTTAAAACGATGGTTTGTACTTGAGTTGTGGTATTTTTGATCTCTTTTAAGGGTATTGTGCAGGGAAATCAATCACAGGTGTTAGAGGAATGAAGCGTAGCAATCAAAGTGCAAAACGGAGTCAAATTCAAGAAAAGGAAAAATGATGTTGCTGGACAGAAGGCACGGCGCCGCGTCGCCGTAATTGCACTGGAGGATGGCGCCGCGTCGCCGTGTTGGGGGGTCCTGGCGCCGCGTCGCTAGAATTGTGCTTGAAGCCGGCGCCGCATCGCCGTCTCGTCTGACCCGATTCCTGATTTGTTTTGGGTGATTTAAAAATAAAAAAAAAAACATTCTTCTATTTTTATTAGCACCTGGAGGCCCATATAAGGGAAGAAAAGAAAACCCTAGAGAGGGGAGGATAGCTTGTTTTTGATGTACGTAGTTTTTTTAGCACAACAAAGAAGGAAGAAGATAGTTTCCAATTTATTCTTGTATTCTTCCTAGTTTGTGGATGCTTAACATTGGTGTATTCTTTAAAACCCTTGATATTTATCTCAGTCATTATTCGTTTCTTTCTATCATGTTTTCATTGGAACCCATGATGATGATTAGTTCGATCATGAACTAATTCGTTGTCATGGGGGTTTAGTGGACTTAATCATGAATTCTATGTGTTGAATCTTCTCGATGCCTTTAGTGTGATTGATGTGATATCCTTTCATGGTTGATTTAATTCGTTATAGGAGAGTAGCTAACTCCTGTAATTGTGTGTTAATTCTTATTGAAGCGAAAGTGGAAATAAGAGTTTAGAACTTGCCATGTTAGCGTAGGTTTATGCGTGATAATATCATTCGTAATTAGTGTCATAACTCTAATCGTTTTATGACGACTATGTGATCAATTGAATGCTTGCACCTCAACCATTATGTTTTATTCTTTATAGACATATGAAGACTTGGCATAATCGGAAGACTAAATGATTTCTATCTTTATTGTGGATATTGTTTAGGATGGTATTTGTGAAACGGAAGTTGGCTTATATCAGTTTTGTGTGTTCGATCAGGTGTTAATAAATCACATGAACAAGGCTAGGGATTTGGAGACCATAGATGGATTGTTTAAAGAAACTAAATTCCCATGTTTTATTTGCATAAGTAATTCGACATAAATCTCAGTTCAAGCAGTTGATAATTAGTTATAATTCTTAGATAAATTTTAGTGATAACAACAATCCACTTTATTATTTGTTTTAGCATCGGAAAACAATCATACATTGGTGAGTGAATTAGCTAGACAATACAACGAGTCCCTGTAGGAACGAACCTTATTTGCTATCTGTATTACTTGAGATCACGTGCACTTGCGTGTTGAGTTGGTCGTAACAAGTTTTTGGCGCCGCTGCCGGGGACGCGGTTTTATTTTGTTTAGTTTCAATATTGCCATCAGTGGTCATTGAATTTCGGTGACTAGGACGTTTTCATAAAATTTCTTGTTGGTGAATTTCAGGTACTTGTTGAGAGTTTATGCGTACACGAGCTCGTGCACGTAGAGACGAACTAGCACGTACAGAAGAACTAGCTAGGAGAAGACTTGATTTCGGGTTAGAAGACAATCTTGAAGCAAGGAAAGTTATGGCAAATCAAGAACAAGCAGCGAAGGCTTTGAGCGAATTCTCTCAGCCGAAAGTGGAGGACATTCATACTAGTATTGTTCGCCCAGCTATAGGGTCTAACAATTTCGAGCTAAGGCCAAACATCATTCAGATGATTCAGAACACAGTCCAGTTTGGGGGTAGTCCTGCTGAAGATCCCAATGCTCATATTAGGGACTTCCTTGAGATATGTGACACCTTCAAATTCAACGGAGTTACAGATGACGCAATCAGATTGAGGCTATTTCCCTTCTCTCTTAAGGATAAAGCCAAGAGTTGGTTACATTCTATGCCATCAGGCTCTATTACAACATGGGCAGACTGTGCTCAAAAGTTCTTGACCAAGTATTTTTCCATGGCGAAGACAGCAGCTTACAGGAATGCCATTTCTCAGTTTGCTCAGCATTCCCAGGAATCTTTGGGAGAAGCTTGGGAGAGGTACAAGGAGATATTGGCACGTTGTCCTCATCATGGAATGCCGGATTGGATGATAATCAGCAATTTCTATAACGGGTTGGGAGCGCAGTCCCGGCCTATGTTAGATGCAGCTTCTGGAGGTGCGCTATGGGCAAAAAGCTATGAGGATGCTTATAATCTGATTGAAATGATGTCGGCCAATGAGTTTCAGAATCCTACTCAACGCTTGCCACCTGCTAAAGTGGCTGGAGTTCTTGACTTGGATGCAGCTACTGCTATTGCTGCCCAACTCAAAGCGTTGACAATGAAGGTAGATTCCCTTTCTAATCTTGGTACTAACCAGGTTGCTATGGTGTGTGAATTGTGTGCAGGGGCACATGACACAAATATGTGTGCTATCTCAGCTGAATCCGCACAATTTGTTGGTAATTTTCAAAGATCTCAGCAACCAGTGCCACAATTTTATCATCCCAACAATCGGAATCATCCTAACTTCAGTTGGAGCAACAATCAGGGAGGTGCTCAGCAACCACATAATCAACAGTTCAATGCAAGGCCAAGTAATCAGAATTATCAACCGCCACCTTATGCTCCAAGGCAACCATTCAATCCACCGGGGTTTCAACCATCTCAAGGAACTTCATTGAATCAGTCTGAGAAGTCGGAATTGGAGGAGCTTCGAATGATGTATAAGAGTCAGGCAGTGTCATTGAAAACTTTAGAGAATCAAATTGGCCAGCTAGCCAATGCTTTGTTGAACCGTCAACCAGGAACGCTTCCGAGTGACACAGAGGTGAATCCAGGCAAGAAAGATCAAAAGGAACAAGTTCAAGCAATAACATTACGATCAGGAAGAAATCTACAAGGTCAGAACGAAGAAAAAGCAACCGAGGAAAAAATTGAAAATCCTGAGCAGGCACTACGGCGCCGCGGCGCCGCCTCACAGTATAAAATCGGCGACGCGTCGCCGTGCTCTCTGGAGGAAAAATGTGACTTTTCAGTTGAGGTCGATTCTGGTTCTGATTTGCTTCCTAATGCTACTCCTTCAACTCCTATCATTCACAAGAGTGTTAATTCTCAAAAAGAAGTAGAAGATAAGGTGTTTCCACCTCCTCCATTCCCAAAACGAATTCAAAGGCAAAAGTTAGACAAGCAATTTGCTAAGTTCTTGGATGTATTCAAAAAGTTGCACATAAATCTACCATTTGCTGAAGCACTTGAACAAATGCCAAGTTATGCCAAGTTCATGAAGGGCATACTTTCGAGGAAATTGAAACTCGAGGATTTAGAGACCGTCGCTTTGACGGAGGAGTGTAGTGCTGTCTTGCAACAAAAGTTGCCACCTAAGCTGAAGGATCCGGGGAGTTTCACCACACCTTGCACTATTGGCAAACAACTTTTCAGCAAGTGCTTATGTGATTTGGGAGCTAGCATTAATCTGATGCCGATGTCTGTTTTTAAGCAACTTGGGTTACCTGATCCGAAACCTGTTAATATGACCTTGCAGTTGGCAGATAGGTCGATCACATATCCTAGGGGTATAGTGGAGGATGTATTGGTGAAGGTGGATAAGCTGATTTTTCCGGTTGATTTTGTTATACTGGACTTTGAGGAGGATAGGAGGATTCCTATTATCTTGGGAAGGCCATTTCTAGCTACGGGCCGAACTCTGATTGATGTGCAAAAAGGAGAGCTTACCATGAGAGTGCATGATCAGAAAGTCACTTTCAATGTGTTCAAGGCAACAAAATATCCGTCAGATTCAGAGGAGTGTTTCAAAGTGGACGTTGTTGATAAGAATGTGAAGAAGGAGATTGAGCAGCTAAAAAAATCAGATCCAGTGGAAAAAGCTTCAAGTGGGATTTCTGGCATTGAGAACGAAGGAAGAAAGGGGCTAATTCAGTTGTTGGATGCAACTCCATGGGAAAGAAGAGTTGACATTCTACATAAGTCTCGTGGGCTAGCTGATTCTAATAATTTTCAGGTGCTTCGTAAGTTGTCAAATGAGGAAGTTTTTGCACTCGGGCTCAAGCCATTACCACCCGAGGAGGGTGACCCTGCTGATGATTGAGGTATTCCTGTGCACTTTCTTTGTTTCTCGCTTTCAATGTGGACATTGCAATTTTTAAGTTTGGGGGTGGGGATTAAAGGTGCATTTGTATTAGTTGTATAAAAGATGTGTTGCATGTCATGTTAGGAGCATAATTGCATGTTAGTGTAGAGCATTTTTGTTTTGTTTTTATGTATGCCATATAGGACATTCTGTTTATTGTGATATTTATGTTCATATAGTTGCATTTGCATTGCATAGCATGCATTTTTCATAATCCCTTAGAATGAGCTAATTCTGATTGGTGGATAGATGTCTAATTGGGTGTGGTAATGATGAATAGAGGGTTGATTTATAGTTCCCATGGAATTGACTTGCATGTTACGGAAACAGAATCTTTTCACTAGTCTCATTAGGTGCTTTTGGGCTAGGTTAGGGTCATGCCTGTTTGGATGTTTGAGACTTAATCACTTGATTATAATTAGAATTTTCGTTATTCCCTTGATGGTATAGGAGCAATAAAGTCTAAGTTTGGGGGACACCAAGGATTTCATGCTAGTGTTAATTTTGGTCAATAATGGCTAGGCGTCAAACGGCTAGTAGCCGGCTCATTTTTATATGAGTAGTCTAGGGTTGGAATTGAGAATTCTCGTTCCAGATTGCATACATTAAAAAAAAAAAAAAAGAAAAAGAAAAAAAATGAAAAAATGAAAGAAAAGAAAAAAAAGAGTCATGTAAATAAGTTAAATGCAAAATTAACCAGAGTGAGCTCTTTAATACTCGAGTTATTAAGTCTGAGGGGACTTAGTCCTAGTGACCTAAGGCTTTTATAGTCTGGGATCCTGCTGACCTAACACTCGCTACATGGGTATTATTGTATAAGCCTTTTGGGGTCTCACTCATTGCACGGTTAAATAAGCATGCGTAGTATTTATAGTATTTAGTGTCGTAGTAATAAAGCATGAATACTTGGTTAACTTGAATAAGGATGGTGGTGTTCCTAGATTATGAAGTGTCTACAGTCTATTCTGTTTATAAACCTGTGATTGTCTTGGTGAAGGATAGGTATGATTTTTGACCTAGTGTTGGGAGCATTTCTGATGAGCATTGCACACACACACGTTTCTGTTCATGTATTGTTAGTATACGGGGGCTTAGTCGAGCTCTATTCGGATTTAGTTGCATTCTTTGAGGCAGCTGGTTGCTAGTTGGTTTTGGTCAGTTTAAAGGGGATTGTTGCATTTTCATATAGTTGCATTCATGTAGTTAGTTGCATTGTTAGTTGCATTATTAGATGGATTTTGTGGGTACATTCACTATAGGCCCTCACGAGACCTTACTCGTCCACTAGGGCTGCCTAGGGGTTTAAAGGGCTTGTTGCATATGCTAAATGCAACCGTGATCACCTACGGAAGTGGTACTAGGTAGTGTAAATATTTTGTTTGTTAAGCTTGAGGACAAGCATTGGTTTAAGTTTGGGGGTGTGATAAGTGGGTATTGTATCTACTTAGAACGTTTCCATTTGGCTTAAAACGATGGTTTGTACTTGAGTTGTGGTATTTTTGATCTCTTTTAAGGGTATTGTGCAGGGAAATCAATCACAGGTGTTAGAGGAATGAAGCGTAGCAATCGAAGTGCAAAACGGAGTCAAATTCAAGAAAAGGAAAAATGATGTTGCTGGACAGAAGGCACGGCGCCGCGTCGCCGTAATTGCACTGGAGGATGGCGCCGCGTCGCCGTGTTGGGGGGTCCTGGCGCCGCGTCGCTAGAATTGTGCTTGAAGCCGGCGCCGCATCGCCGTCTCGTCTGACCCGATTCCTGATTTGTTTTGGGTGATTTAAAAATAAAAAAAAACATTCTTCTATTTTTATTAGCACCTGGAGGCCCATATAAGGGAAGAAAAGAAAACCCTAGAGAGGGGAGGATAGCTTGTTTTTGATGTACGTAGTTTTTTTAGCACAACAAAGAAGGAAGAAGATAGTTTCCAATTTATTCTTGTATTCTTCCTAGTTTGTGGATGCTTAACATTGGTGTATTCTTTAAAACCCTTGATATTTATCTCAGTCATTATTCGTTTCTTTCTATCATGTTTTCATTGGAACCCATGATGATGATTAGTTCGATCATGAACTAATTCGTTGTCATGGGGGTTTAGTGGACTTAATCATGAATTCTATGTGTTGAATCTTCTCGATGCCTTTAGTGTGATTGATGTGATATCCTTTCATGGTTGATTTAATTCGTTATAGGAGAGTAGCTAACTCCTGTAATTGTGTGTTAATTCTTATTGAAGCGAAAGTGGAAATAAGAGTTTAGAACTTGCCATGTTAGCGTAGGTTTATGCGTGATAATATCATTCGTAATTAGTGTCATAACTCTAATCGTTTTATGACGACTATGTGATCAATTGAATGCTTGCACCTCAACCATTATGTTTTATTCTTTATAGACATATGAAGACTTGGCATAATCGGAAGACTAAATGATTTCTATCTTTATTGTGGATATTGTTTAGGATGGTATTTGTGAAACGGAAGTTGGCTTATATCAGTTTTGTGTGTTCGATCAGGTGTTAATAAATCACATGAACAAGGCTAGGGATTTGGAGACCATAGATGGATTGTTTAAAGAAACTAAATTCCCATGTTTTATTTGCATAAGTAATTCGACATAAATCTCAGTTCAAGCAGTTGATAATTAGTTATAATTCTTAGATAAATTTTAGTGATAACAACAATCCACTTTATTATTTGTTTTAGCATCGGAAAACAATCATACATTGGTGAGTGAATTAGCTAGACAATACAACGAGTCCCTGTAGGAACGAACCTTATTTGCTATCTGTATTACTTGAGATCACGTGCACTTGCGTGTTGAGTTGGTCGTAACATCATGCCTCAAGCAAAGAGATAAAGACTGTCAAATAATCACAGTTGGGATTTTGAGAAATGAAGAATTTGCCTAAGTACCAATTCGAGAAGTAGTTTTGTCTTTTCGAGAAGTCCAGCATTCGAGAAGTCAGGGATTCGATATCTCAAGACACTATTCGATATCTCTGAATACACTGTTCGATATCTCAGAGATTCGATATGTCTACTGCTCTATTCGAGAACTCAAGAAGTCAACAAGTCAAAGTGGTATTCGAGTTCTCAAAGAGTCAACAAGTCAAAGTTCCATTCGATATCTCAAGGACTAAGAAAGCTATTCGATATCTCAGGGATTCGACATGTCAAAATGATCTATTCGACAACTCAAGGATTCCCAGAGAAAAGAGTTATTCGAGAAGTGATTCGATATGTCATATAACAGTATTCGAGAACTCAGAGTTATCGATCAAGTCAATCCTAGTTCTTGAACCACTTACTTAGTCACTTCTCGAATACATTCTTGGAGACAAAATACTGAAGAAATCGTACAAGTCTGAAACCTGCAACAAGCCAATGCACTTTATGGACCACAATCTGTAATGTGCTCTGGAAAGCCTACAAGGAAGCTTGGAGAGATATAGAAGAGACAAAGGGCAAAAGAAGTGGATCTGAACAGGCTTTGCAAAGTCAAATCTGTAACAGTTTGGACACTTACTCAAAAAGGATAGACAGACTAGACAGTAATTTGTTCAGCTACCTTATTTGCAGTAAGTAGGTTGTATCCATGTTCTATAAGGATACAGCCTCACTTCGTTAGTTGCGAACTTTTTGAGGAGTCAAGTTTTTCAAACATTGTTAGTCATATCTCTCTGAGAAAAACTGAAGCTGAGAATACTATCATTTGTATTCACAGATTGTAGCAACCTTTATCTAATACAATATTAGATTAAAGTGATATCGTGTCTTGTGTTGTTTTTATCCGCACTCATATATTTGCACACACAAACACTTATCTTGCTACATAGATTCAAGAACAAGAAAAGTTCAAGAATCCATTCACCCCCCCTCTGTATTCTTTTACTGTATTCAATACTCAACATGGAATTCTTTCCAACACAAGTCCATAATCTCTAAGTTGATTTCTAATCCAAAGCACTTGAGCACAGTAACTTTGTAAGAACCCCGAATTTTCAGTAGAATTAAAACTTTTTATATATTAATGAAAGAATGAACAGTGATTCTGACTGCAAGGTATTAACAATGAATGTGAATAGTTTTAAATGATTATATGTCATGAAGAATGCAATGGGTTGATAACCTAGATTAGAATAATCTATCTCCTAAGAAATAAGTTATGGCACTCCAAAGAGGAAGGAGAAATTCTGGTGTCATCCAAATCAATATCTGTTGTTAGTCCAGTGGTTCCGTAAAAAGGGTTAAGGAATGCCTGGAAGAAAACAAGGACATTTTTATAAAAATAAGGATTAAAGATGGAATAAAGAATGAATAGTGTTTTTGGTGGAAATAAGAATATGATTAGACGACGCTATATAGAAGTATTCAGAACGGATTTCTGAGTTCGTATTCATGATCCAGGGGCGAAATAAGTGTATGTAAACGACATCGGATTCAGAAAAATAGCACTTTTATTTTCTCCGAGATTTCCCTGGACACTGAGAGACTTAAGGATTTATTAAAAGGATTTAAGGAATTTATATTCAAGATTTATAAAGGAGGATTGAGAATGTTAGTATTATTATTAAGGAAGTTTCTGGTAAAACCCTAACTAGAAATCCTTTAGATATTCTTTCGAACGATCAATGAAAATGAACAATAACCGGACAAAGAAACGTATAAGCAACCAAGGATGCATCCAATATAGATAGTGGATTATGACATCATCACTTTATCAAAATATCATGCACTAAAATGCAATTAACCAAGGACTTAAGTGCAAGAACACAAGAGTTAGGGACTTGGATGCAATTTCTATGGATAAGGAAATCCAAAAAGGATCAATTAGAGCATGACACCTAGCCAAAACAAGATGCATCCATTAGATATTAGTGTATATCACTTGTATTACACATTATTGATCAAGAACCAAGCAAACAAACTCCATTCTTTCTTTTCTTACAAACTGTCCAGCAAAACACCTCCAAGAAGAAAATTAATATCTCCATTTCAATCCATGATAAAATTACCAAATTTGAACCACAACCTCTCCACTCCATGGAAAATATTCGCTACAAATTTCATAGCAATCAAAGTAGTATAGCCTAGGCAAATCACCTCCCCAAGTTGAAGAACCAAACTGTCCAGATTGTTGACAGTTTCTGTGATGATTTTCAAACGGCCATATCTCCTTCATTACTCAATGGAATTTGGTGTTCTTTAGCTTGTTGGAAATCTAGTTGGATGCTCTACAACTCTCCTTTAGAAGCCTTGTCCAGAAAACCTCGGTAAGGCTCTCATTTTTCATGATCTGTCCACTGAGTTATAGCAGATCCGAAAATCTTTAATTATATCCTTGATGTTTCTTGTTAGATCAAGCTTAGTTAAGGTTGTATAAAGATTATTCAAGGCTTAGTAAGGCTCTAGCACTCACCAAGAAAGGTATATCTCATCAAAACCCTAGCTTTTGTTTTGAAGATTTAAGCATGTTCTTGATAGTTAGTGTAGTTAAGGTTATGATGATGATTATAAGCATGGTTTGCTAGTAATTTAGTGATTAAGCCATATGATACATATGATGAATAAGTGATGAACTTCTGTACTTTTTAAGTTGATAATCATGTATATGAGTTGTATGGATGCCCGGTGTGGCTTGGTATTGATGTTACGATTTTTGGAACGTTCGATATATAGCCGTCGTAATGCCCGATTTTCGTTAAACCTTACGAAACCGTGTTTGAAAGTAGCCTTAACTCACTGTCCAGTTTCATATTATACCAATATAAGATAGATTATGTTATAAGCTTCATTTTGATATAAAGATCGTGTGAAATGGATTTACGGTTTAGGAGTTATGGTTAAATTCGTAAAAGTGGTTCGAAACCGTAAACGGAAGTTCGTAACTGAAATTGGATTCCTTTAATACTACGAAATCAGTGGCGAATCTTGATAATTAAATATTAGAGGTGAAAAGGAAGGTGTGAGAGAAAACCACATGTCGAATGGATCATTTTCCGATTTTATAAAAATGTTCGAATCAAGGTTAAACGCGAACGAATCCCTAGAAGCATACTTGGTTATGACTTTGGTAAATGACTTAGAAAACGGACGATAAATCTCGAGATATAATCTTGGTTCGTAAACGACCGACCTTAGAACTTATACGAATTAAGTATACACCAAGTATAAGTATGATGACATGTTTTAATAATGAACAAATGTCGGATCGTATCGGTGTTAATAAGAGTTCACAAAAAGGGGTGTTTAACGAGATAACTCTAGAACGTGTTTCGACTTAAGTTAAGTGATACTTAACCTTTTAAAAAGTGTTAAGTGATTGCCCTCGGTTATTGTGACTATTTATAGATCACCGGATTGACACGAGGCACACTATCCCTACAGGATTGCCAGGCAAGTTTCCAATACTTGGAACTGTTGTTGTGATAATATATATGATGATTGTTGTATACATATGCCATAGCATGCATGCCTACTTTCAAGTCTATTGATATGCTTGTTCCCTGAATTGATATTGGCTTATAGACTAGATATGAATTATCAGTTATAAGCAGGATTGTTTTGTTAAGACCCTTACTGAAGGGCGTATGATATTCATTCTTTAAATATAAGACCGAGAGTCGGTATTTTGTGATATATAGATAGTCGTGGAAACCCGGAGGGATTCCAGCGACAGAGTAGTATTCCCTCCGTCCCATTTTATATGACACTTATTCCTTTTTGGGACGTCCCAAAAAGAATGAACCTACTAAACTTACTATTTTTGAACATTACTTTTCACTATTACACCCACTACTTCTCTATTTTATACTTCCTTTTTATTAAGTAAACACTATTACACCCACTACCTTCCTACTTTACCCATTTTTTATACACCCACTTTCACAACCAACCAACCACATGCTACCACCTAGCAAGTCAAATAGTATTTTCTTAATCTCCGTGAAAGTCAAACCATGTCTTACAAAATGGGACGGAGGGAGTATTCATTTTGAGGAATGATATTATTAAACAATTATTTATATTTCCATAAAAGTATCAACTACTTGGAAATCTTTCGAGAAATGTTATTTGAGTATTATCTCAGTCGAGAAATATTAAATGAATATTATTTTTGAATATTCATTAGAGTTTGATGATTTAATGAATAATTACTATAATTTTCATTGGAATTTTATTCATTAAATGAATATTACTTTCGAATATTCATTTGAGGTTTATGTACTTGATAAATATTATTTTAAAAGTATTCTTTGGAAGTTCTAATTACTCAAGGAATATTATTTCGAATATTCCTTTAAAGTTTTGATTACTAAATGAATATTATTTGGATATTCATTTAGAATATTATTTTTTAAATGAATATTACTTGGATATTCATTTAGAATATTATTTGGATATTCATTTAGAATATTATTTGTTAAATGAATATTATTTGAATTTTCATTTGGAATGTTATTTGTTAAATGAATATTATTTTCAAATATTCATTTAAGGTTTGATTTATTTAGTAAATATTATTTTAAATATTTATTTAAGTTTATTTATTTAATGAATATTATTTTGAATATTCATTTAAGAAGAGATTTATTTAGCAAATATTCCTACATATTCATTCAAGGATTACTTACGAGCAATAGTATGATTTAGTAATATTCCTGAATTAATAATGATTTAATAAATATTCTTGGAATATTTAATTAAATTCTTCTAAATTATTTTTATAATGACTTATATTATTTAAAGATTATATTTCACCTTCAGATATTATGTAAAATATTTCGGAGTATTTTACGACTATTTTTATCAAGAGGTGGTTCCCATAACTCTATTTTCATTTAAATCTATCTTATAAGAAGATTTAAATACTCGCTCAACTTCCAAAAATATATAAGGGGACCTCACTTGAGAGATGTTATTTATTTGACTGGCCGGTCATATACTTGCTAAACTATCTGGTCACTCACATCTTGATTCTTTTCAAATATGGATATGAGTCTTTTTGGTTACCTCCTCAACACTTGAGGGGTAAGATTGAAGGAACAAGTTTATATCCATTAACAAGCATCAGCTTGGGAAATATTGGTGAATTTTCCTTTCCAACTAGATACGACTACTTTGTGGAGTCTTATCAACAAGTATTATACTTGGGGAAAGGGGGACGAACTTTACGTTTCAGAGTCATGGATGTTATTGAACTAGGAGACGCGTAAGTGGCCGAGTGACGCCAGTCCAACAATGGCCCAACCGTTGGCCGGGGGGTTCCAGAGGGCGGGCGATCCGTCGGTGCTTCCTTCTACATGTAGAGAACAAATGATGGGGAGTGTTGTGGAATAAAAAGTAGGGTGTAATTAATTCGTGTATTGATTGCTAGGGATTGAGAGCTTCGAGCTCTAATGGTGGCTGCTCTTGCTGTCGGGACTAGTCGATCCTCGCAAGATGCCTACGTACCTTGATGAATATCAAGAATCAAGCCAAAACGTAGTTCTAGAGTTGCCTACGTGGCTTGATGCGCCCTCGCGGTGTAATGACGTAGTGGCTTGTATGTCCTTATTCGAGGATTAAGCCTAAAACGTGGTGGGTGACGTATGGAGCTGTGTCCCAAAAAACGTTCTCTCTTGAGACTGAGGGGTTAGGCCCTTTATATAGGCATTGGGTGCCTTGGAATTAGGGTAGGGTTTGGTATCTTGGTGGACAAGATACCCGTTTTTGATAGACTTCTGGATCCTTCCATGAGGAAGGCTGATTCCTATTGGACTCATGTGCCTTGGGGACTACTCCCTGAAGAATTTGGGTCCTTGTTGGACTCAACAACGAGGTCTTTTATCAGCTGATTTATTAATTACGAATTTATCATTTAATTAGGGTTTTGGGCCTCATAACTGGGCTTTGAACTTGGACCAAACTAGGTTCATTTAATGCAACATTAAATGTGCCTTTAGGGCTTAATTTTAGCCCATATCATTTGCCCCCCAACTTCTAGGAAAACTGATCAGGTTTTTTAGAAGTTATAATTGTCTTTTTTGAGACTCGGGTAGTTTTTATCCCTTACCTGGGACTTCTTAATTTTCCTACCCTTATATGGGGATTTCGGTTTACACTAGTGTTTCACATATATCGCCTCATTGTAAAGTGTGGAGCGACCTACACAATTACGACGATTTACCTTATTCGAGGATTTAACTTGTGCTTGCTTTTAGCAATTTCGGCACTTTCATAGGGCTTTTATGCATTATTAGCATGAATTATTGCTCACTTTGTCAAGAAAATATTTCTATAATTTTCCTCATACTTTTCTGTACCTTTCCTAATATTTTAGGAATTTTCTGGTATCCACAGGTATTTTTCTTAATTATTCCTAATATTTTAGGATTTTTTTTTCGTACCCACAGGTATTTTTCTTAATTATTCCTAATATTTTAGGAATTGTTTCGTACCCACAGGTATTTTTCTTAATTATTCCTAATATTTTAGGAATTTTTTCGTACCCACATGTATTTTTCTTAATTATTCCTAATATTTTAGGAATTTTTTCGTACCCACAGGTATTTTTCTTAAGTATTCCTAATATTTTAGGAATTTTCTGGTACCCACAGGTATTTTTCTTAATTATTCCTAATATTTTAGGAATTTTTTCGTACCCACAGGTATTTTTCTTAAGTATTCCTAATATTTTATGAATTTTCTAGTACCCACAGGTATTTTTCTTAATTATTCCTAATATTTTAGGAATTGTTTTGTACCCACAGATATTTTTCTTAGTTATTCCTAATATTTTAAGAATTTTTTCATACCCACAGGTATTTTTCTTAATTATTCCTAATATTTTAGGAATTTTCTCGTACCCACAGGTATTTTTCTTAATTATTCCTAATATTTTAGGAATTGTTTCGTACCCACAGGTATTTTTCTTAATTATTCCTAATATTTTAGGAATTTTCTGGTACCCACATGTATTTTTCTTAATTATTCCTAATAATTTAGGAATTTTTTTGTACCCACAGGTATTTTTCTTAATTATTCCTAATATTTTAGGAATTTTCTAGTACCCACAAGTATTTTTATTAATTATTCCTAATATTTTAGGAATTTTTTCGTTTTATTAATTATTCCTAATATTTTAGGAATTTTCTCGTACCCACGGGTATTTTTCTTAAGTATTCCTAATATTTTAGGAATTTTCTCGTACCCACAGGTATTTTTCTTAATTATTCCTAATATTTTAGGAATTTTCTGGTACCCACATGTATTTTTCCTAATTATTCCTAATATTTTAGGAATTGTTTCGTACCCACATGTATTTTTTGGATCATTTTTGATAATTTAAATATGTCAATCACGAATTATTTGGTCTTATACGAGACTTAAAATAATTTATGGGATCTCAATCCTACGAAACTTAGAATTTTCTTGTAATTTTTGGTGTCATCGGACACTTTCCTGAATATATTTTCGAATATTTTAATCAAAAGTATTAAATTTGTGCAAACATGCATTTTATGGAGATCATTTTGTAATTTTCCAGGAAGTCTTTGTCAAGTTATAAAGCATAGGGGCCATTCTGCATGGTCTTCAGAACACGGATGGCCTAATTGCATTTTTGCCATAACATATTAACCTTGTCGATTCGACCAGGATTGTGGTCGAATAAACGACGAAGTAACAGTCTGGTCGACGCCTTATCGAGCAGGATTCTTGCTCGAGAAATCGAGCAGGATCGTGGTCGAGTTTTTTTTTTCCCCTCTTTTTTTTTTAATATTATTATAATTCAACAATAATATTTGTTATATCCAAAATATGGAAAAATTTGGCCCCTTATTCGGAGGTGTCCCACTCGGATAAAATGTTACTCGAATAAAATTCGATCCGAATTTTATTATTATAACAATAATATTTTTCGTAATTTAAGATCGTATTTTTTGCCTTGTTAACTACCAAATTTACGAAATTTGTCCTGGATTGAGGTCATTCATGACTTTGGGCACATATAAATTTTCATTATATACCCCTTTATTTTTGTGCAACATGCATAGAAATAATTTTATAAATAATTCTCATTTTTCAAAATATATTTATTTCAAAAACGTTTCCCGACTCTTTAATTAGACCAAGAATCCTGATTCCGTAGAACAGGATTCTGATCGAATTACGGGTGTTTTGCGCATCCTAATCAATGGATTGTCGATCGGGGATCCTTACTCCTTAGACCAGGAATCCTGACCTCTCAAATCAAGATTCTGGTCGAATTATTGGCTTCAAATGCGGTCTGGTCGGTGGCTTTTCGACCATGATCCTGGTCGAATTTCGATCAGGATCCTGGTCGAATTTCGATCAGGATCCTGGTCGAATTAAGGGCCATTTTTACACTCTGGTCTTATGAATTTCGACCAAGATTCCTGATCCCTTATACCAGGAATCCTGACCTCTCAGATCAGGATTCTAGTCGAATTAATATCATTTTCTTCGTTCTGGTCGATGGCTTTTCGATCAAGAATCCTGACTCCTCAGATCAGGATCCTGGTCGAATTAAGGCCATTTATTCACTCTGGTCTATGGCTTTTCGATCAGGAATCCTGGTTGACATTTAGACCAGGATCCTGGTCGTATTAAGGCCATTTATTCACTCTGGTGTAAGGCTTTTCGATCAGGAATCCTGGTTGACATTTAGACCAGGATCCTGGTCGAATTTAGGACATTTAGATCAGGAATCCTGACCACGTAGACCAGGAATTTTGATCCCGTAGATCAGGAATCCCAACCCCCTAGATAAGGAATTCTGACCCCTTAGATCAGGGTTTTTGACTTGGGATCTTGACCTCTCAAATCAGAAATCCTAACCTTTTAGATTAGAATTTTTGACTTGGGGTCCTGACTCTTAAGACTAGGATTCCTGACCCCTCAAATCAGGAATCCTGACCTCTTAGATCGTAATTCAAAACATGAATCCACAATCCTTAGATCTAGATTGAGATTGAATTATGGGTTCACTTGGTACCCAACTCGAGGGGTTTTCGACCTGGAACGAGGTCAATCATGACTAATATTTACTCAATCTTCCCATTCTTTGAGTCTTCCATTGGATGGAATGTAGCCTATTCAAGCCTTCAATTGAATGGAACGTGGCCTATTCAAGCCTTCAATTGAATGAAACGTGGCCTATTCGGGCCTTCGATTGAATGGATCGTGGCCTATTTGAGCCTTTATTTCTACTTAGTCTGATCAGTGGTGTGTCCTAACCGGATGCTCAGATACGATAAACCTTGAGGTTTGGGGTGTGCCAAGTCTGGGCATCACATTTTTTCTAAACGTTTCTAGCTTGTAAGAGCCTCATTCTATGAAGGAATTCATTGCAACTATCAGGAACTTCCATATCTATGTATCACATTTTCCTACAGGAATTGTGTCATTTAGTTAGTGGTTATCTTGGCTTGGGATTTGGCCTTAGTCTACT
Organism: Kitagawia praeruptora; assembly: GCA_037693485.1. Lineage (NCBI taxonomy): Eukaryota > Viridiplantae > Streptophyta > Magnoliopsida > Apiales > Apiaceae > Kitagawia > Kitagawia praeruptora. The sequence continues at coordinate 78,670,532 of CM075350.1, forward strand.
TTATGAAGGAATTCATTGCAACTATCAGGAACTTCCTCTAGGCACTTGCCACTGGGAATGAACCAAGAACACTTATCCCCCACCTTGCCACCGGGAATGGGGGAAATGACGGGTGTCAGTATTTCAGGGGATTAATCATTAGTTGCGTGTTTTCGGATATTGATCCACATAACTCTTGGCGACAACCATTATTTCTGGCTAGTAGAATCCCAATCTGGTCATCTTGTGTGCCGGGGCTCTGCCCCCCGAGTGCTGTCCACAGATTTCCTCATGGATTTCTTTCAAGACTAACTCCGCTTCTTAAGGCCTTAGTGTTTTTACAGACAACTTCCGTGCCTCCAAGGCATGGTCGGGTGACCAACCAGCTTCCTGGTGAGCCATTGTAGGATCTATGCAACAGCTCCCCACATCTATAGATGCTATCAACTTTGCATCAACGCTTCGGGTCTTCAAGACTTGGAAGTAAAAACTTCCAACATAATTCTCTATCTCTGAGGAGGCAAACATAGATAGGACATCAGCCTTTACATTTTCCTCCCTCGTAATACTCATATTGAATTGAGTCAAGTTTCAAGTATTTTATCACGGTTCCGGCCATGGCCTCAAACTCACATCATTCACTTTTGGTACTACCGATCTTGAGTCTCCACAGACTTTAAGGTTTTGACCCTCGGGCTTCGGTCAACCCAAGTATGGCTATCACGGCTTTGCATTCAGCCTCATTGTTTGTCGTTGGGAAATCATAAACCCATCGGGGTATACTCAAGCATGAGCCCATCGGGGTATGTTCTGACTTAATTTTGTTTTTGATTCTCCATCAAAATTGATCCATACTCCTTGAGTACCGCTTCTAGATTCTCCTTCTCTAATCCTTTGCCCTCCTGGGGTACTACCTCCTGCCCCCCGACTTCTTGGTTGTCAATGGTGTATTCAACCATGAAGTCAGCGAGTGCATGGGGATTTATTGTGGTTACTCTATCTCATAGAAGACCTTTCTCACGTAACATATGGGTTTTCGAACCTTGTCGTCCTCACACTCAAAGTCATCTCAAATATAGCCAAGTATAGATATAGTTACTTTCCGTAAGTTGGTTATGCCAACACATGGAGGTTCCGTGACAAGGACTGCTCTACTCCTATCGGGGTTGGATTCAATTTCCATGCTTGGAGGTCATCAAACCCAAAAACAATTCCTGATCCTATGCGGAAGGCGCATTAAGTCGGTTTCAATATCATCTTGTGGTGTCTTAACACCTCAAATGCCTCATGAAAATGCTCAATGTGATGTGCTTTATCGAGGCTCTTGATTAACATGTCATTTATATGGACTTCCATAGTCTTCCCAATAGGATGCTCAAAGATTGTATTCATCAATTTTCCGTATATCCCCCTTTTGGGTCATCACCTTTGTTGCATTGGTCAATGTATCATTCCTTGGTAAGGGAAAGTAGTTACTAAGACATGCATCTTTCATATAAATGAAGTCAATACACATCATTCCCTCTCCATTGGCCTTCCTGCCTCTTGGAATCAAAATTTCTTTTCTTCTGTTTCATTGTCTCCTTATTCGGGTGGACGTCTAGTTTACGTAATTAATTGGGTATCGACCCCTGGCATATTAGCTTCTGTCCAAGCAAATACAACAATGTTCCCTTGTAGGAACGCATCCAATTTGCCCTTCAAGGGTTCACTCAGCAATGCCCTACGTGGGTAACTTTTTAGGTTCTTCAGGAACTAGGGGAGCGGGGACTAAGCCCTCGGTAGATTTTCCTCTTTGTTTCTCATCTTCTCGGACATCCATGTCTTCAATCGGGAGGACCTGCCCCCCGACTTCATCAGGCCTCAAGGCGGCCGGATAGCATTTCTTTGTTATTGTTTGATCTCCCTTCTCTTCATCTCCATTCTTTGTAAGAAATTTGATCTTTAGGTCTTAGTTTGAGGCAACCGCCTTAAGACGGTCCTCCTAAGGATAACATTGTAAGCGGTATTTGCTTTAACCACCAAAAGGTTCAACATCTGAGTGGCCTTCCTAGGCTCCCGTCCTATTATCATGGACAACCGAGTAGTTCCTTCAACTCTCGACTTGACTCCGTTGAACCCATAGACGGGCATGTTGGAGGGGGTCAATTGAGAATCGTTGTATCCCATCTTTGAGAACGCGAGATATCCACTGATTTTCCATTGTCTATCGAGACACCTTTCACTTGTGAGTTGCCTATCACAGGTGTTATGACCAACGGGTCATCATGGAAGCACTTCACCTCTTCCAAGTCAGAATCATCAAAGACAATTGTTATTTCGGTATTTGCTCGCTATGGAGCTTCTCCTATGATGTGCATAACTTCTCGAGCATAAGCTTTACAAGAGCTCCTTGTATTCCTGACCGCAGTCGGGCCTTCAAAAATCACGTTTATCATCGGCCCCCTGGGGCTATAGATTGGGATATCGATCAGCATCCTTCCTTCCATAAACTCTTTTTTATAATCCTGCCTTAGGTTACCCTGTTGGCCATTCTTGGTGAACTTTTTCAACCTTGCTCTTCGGATCAGAAACTTGATCTTGGGTTTCAGCTGTCTTCATTTGTGAGTGTTATTTCCTACATCCTTATGAGACGACAATATTGGTTCTTGTTTCGCTTCCCGGGATCAGCCCTTAGTGGCTTCGGCCATCTGCGATCCTTGTCTTTCACAATGTCCATCAGGATTTGGCTCTTTGAAGTATGCAAACGTGCATAACCAGTGAACCTCGATCCTTTATTGTTCATCTTTGGGGGAGAGTCAGAGTCTACACTTATCCTTAACATCCTACCCTTGACCCCATTCGATTCTTGTTGTTACCTCCATTACTTCCAACAGGGGTTGAGGTTTCCTTTAAACTTTCTTATACCTTGATGGTTACTCTATCATCCCAGTTCGAGACCTTCAAGGCTTCCTTCAGTTCAAATAATTCTTCAAGGATTCATTCTTTCCTTGTTCTACATTCATGGGGATGCAAAACACTTCTTATGAACTTTCCATCAATAAATGGGGTGATAAATGCCCTACTTAGTCCTTTAAAGGAGCCGATTGGGTTCGGGGGTAACCGACAATACTGTCGTTGTGTCATGCCCCCCAGGGTTTGAGGGAATGCCCTACACTTGATTGTGTTAGTCACAGGTTGCAATTTGTAATGCATTGGAGGATGTTCTCACATGATTAGTGGGATCTCCTTCCCTTTCGTACACCTCGATGGTGGGCGTCTTAAATTTCCTTGAGATATGAGCATTCATTATCTTGTTGGCGAATGATAGGATTGGATCATCATGATCTCCTAGAGGCATATAGTCATCGGGATCAGCCCTTTGTGTATCAACCTTTCTCCTCCTAGGAGTATCACTTGAATTAAAAACATTGGGGATCCTAGCCCTTGGGGGCTGCCTAGCCTATTGTATTTCCAAGTTTTTCTTTAATTTTCAGACATGCGCTTCATGAGCGATTATCCACCCTCCTAAAGTATTGGGAGCCAATTCTTTGGATCCTTGGGGCTTAGAAGCTCCTTTCCTGGTCTTCTCCTATGATATCCCATTGGTGGGAACTTAAGTTCGTCGTGTAACGATGGAGTTGGATATCTATAGTCCCAACGGTGTGCTAGAGCGAAGACACCACTATCTGGAGGGGATTCATCCTGAATTCATTGAACCCATAATCGGCTGTTGTGGATGAGTAATTTGAGCCCCCATATCCTTTCTTCTATGTCTTGAAGAGCCGTTCCTTGATTCCCTCGGGGTTGAGAACGTCCTTCCCCTCTGGTGGGCTCCTTGCCTTGGCGTCTCTTGCTAGAATAGACGTCTTCCTCCTCCTCTTCAAATGAGGGGTCATTTTCGGTGTATGGTCCGAGGAGATTCTGGTGTCTTCTAACAAGGGGACAAAGGCTTCAATATATTGAGGCACATACTTCTCATGAGTGGATCGATGGTTTCATTAGTAGTTGGGAACGGTGGCAACCCATAAACGGGGTTTCGGGTTATTTTGAATTGGCATGACGGTGGTGGCGATCCGTGCTCCTTGTGCTCCGTTAGCCAAAGGTGAGACCACCATCTGCAATTAGGGATTCGCTCCTTGAGTTAGTGAATTTTGGGTCACCCCTTGGGGATCACCCCTTGGAGACGCGTCTCTGGGGTTGTCGTTCCCTGATTGAAAGTCGAGAGGAGTGGATCATTAGTTTGATTTCTCTTTTATCATCTTTAGTGTACGATCGTGACTTCTGCTTCATGCGGAGGTTTCAAGCCTCAAATACGGGGCGAATCATCCTCTTGTTGGAGTAGAAGCCCATAACTTGGGTTCTAATCTGTTAGTGGTGGAAGCACCATGGTAGAGATTTATAATCATGCTTGCCTATTATGAGTATAATCCTGCCTAGGATTGGGGATCCGCCCATAGAGAGTTTAAACTCGTTCACTAGGGTAGTGAAGTAGACATTCTCCGAGGGGAAAGACAACCATCTAGAAGGGATTCGTTTTATGGTTGAAGGGGTTCGTCCCTAGGGGTAACGACCTTTAAGTTTGAGTTTCAGACCTAGGGGGATTCGTCCTTTGAGGATGAGTAATCTGAGGTTGGGATCCCGCTCCTGGTGGTACCTATTCCGTCACTGAGGGTATGGAAGTGTCGATGGGCGTTTCAGTAGTTTCTATGATTGATATTCTTCGTGTGGTAATCATGGTTGATGTCTTTTTCCCAAAGACGGCGCCAAATGTTGTGGAATAAAAAGTAGGGTGTAATTAATTCGTGTATTGATTGCTAGGGATTGAGAGCTTTGAGCTTTAATGGTGGCTGCTCTTGCTATCGGGACTAGCCGATCCTCGCAAGATGCCTACATACCTTGATGAATATCAAAAATCAAGCCAAAACGTAGTTCTAGAGTTGCCTATGTGGCTTGATGCGCCCTCGCGGCGTAATGACATAGTGGCTTGTATGTCCTTATTCGAGGATTAAGCCTAAAACGTGGTGGGTGACGTATGGAGCTGTGTCCCAAAAAACGCTCTCTCTTGAGACTGAGGGGTTAGGCCCTTTATATAGGCATTGGGCGCCTTGGAATTAGGTTAGGGTTTGGTATCTTGGTGGACAAGATACCCGTTTTTGATAGACTTCTGGATCCTTCCATGAGGAAGGCTGATTCCTATTGGACTCATATGCCTTGGGGACTACTCCTTGAAGAATTTGGGTCCTTGTTGGACTCAACAACGGGGTCTTTTATCAGCTGATTTATTAATTACGAATTTATCATTTAATTAGGGTTTTGGGCCTCATAACTGGGCTTTGAACTTGGACCAACCTAGGTTCATTTAATGCAACATTAAATGTGCCTTTAGGGCTTAATTTTAGCCCATATCAGGGAGCATGACATGCGACTGATCATCGTAAATGTTGTGGCTCCTGGCGCGGCAAGCTCCCGTATTAGTTCATCTTCCAAATTGGGAAATTTTCTGCAACATTATCATTGATTGCAGGTTTGAAAAGTGTTTGAACTGGAATTGCAATATTCTTCCTGCAAGTTCCTCTATTATGAAAATTTGATAATATCTTGCTTATCTTTGACATAGCAGATATTCCTCGGAACAACTACATTTTGAGTTACCTTGTAACTTCATCTCATACCTTATATTGGTACTACGTTCGTTAATGCATGGCATATGGTTTCAAAGATATTTTGGACTGTTATATATTATCACTGTTCAATTATATTTTTGGTGGGCTATTGCTCACCCTTGCTTTATTTATTTATATCACAACAACAGCTAGATCAGACGGCCGCGCAAGGCGCACTCAGCGTAAGTAGGTGTCAGCCGTCAGAGGATTAACCGCTGAGGTCATAGTTACCATTGTTGAGGATACAGCTACTGGTAGGCTAGTTGTTAGCATTTTGGCATCAAATGTATTTATATTATGACTTATACAAATGGATGGCAAAGAGTATGTACTGATTAATTGTAATTCTTTGGGTTGTAAGAAATTAAACTTGTGATTAATAATTTTGATGGTTACTCTGATTTCATCTCTGGGACTATAACGGGAGTGTTTTATGTTGTTGTTTTGGAACACCAGGTTGTAATTTAAATTATGTTGGTTTTATGGATGGATATTGAGATTGTAACGACCAGATCCCTGACCCCGGATCTGGGGTGTTACAAATTTCCAGCAGCTATGTATTCAACCTCAACTGTAGAAGTTGACACAGATTGTTGTTTCTTGCTATGCCAAGAGACTAACCTTTGTCTAAGAAACTGACAGCTACTTGAGGTGCTTTTCCTATCCACTCTGCATCCAGCATAATCAGCATCAGAATAACCAACCAGACTGAACCCTGTGTCCTTAGGATACCATAAACCCAAGTTTGGAGTGCCCTTCAGATATCTAAAGATCCTTTTTATAGCAATCAAATGTGACTCTTTTGGATTTGATTGAAACCTTGCACACAGGCATGTAGCAAACATGATGTCTGGCCTACTTGCATTTAGGTAGAGTAGAGAACCAACCAAGCCTCTGTAGACTGAGATATCTACTTTCTTGCCTTTAGCATCTTCATCCAATTTAGTGGTAGTGGCCATGGGTGTCTTTGCAGGTGAGCAGTCTTCTAAGTCAAACTTCTTCAATAAATCCTTGATGTACTTGGTTTGACTGATAAAAATGCCATCCTTCCTTTGACTAACTTGCAATCCAAGAAAGAATGTTAACTCTCCCATCATACTCATCTCATATCTGCTCTGCATGAGCTTAGAGAATTTCTCACACAGCTTCTCATTTGTAGAGCCAAATATAATATCATTCACATAGATCTGAACTAGGATAATATCATCACCATGTTTCTTGTGAAATAATGTCTTGTCCAATGTGCCTCTAGGGAATTGATTTTCAAGGAGAAATTGTGATAAAGTATCATACCATGCCCTTGGAGCCTGCTTAAGTCCATACAATGCCTTAAGCAATCTGTAGACAAATTCTGGAAAATGTGGATCCTCAAAGCCAGGTGGTTGTTGCACATAAACTTCTTCTTCCAAATATCCATTCAGAAATGCACTCTTGACATCCATTTGATAAACTTTAAAGTTTGAATGAGCAGCAAATGCCAAGAATATTCTGATGGCTTCCAATCTAGCAACAGGGGCAAATGTCTCATCATAATCAATGCCTTCCTGTTGGGAGTATCCTTTTACAACCAACCTTGCTTTGTTTCTTACTATTACACCATCTTCATCCATCTTATTCTTCAGAACCCATTTTGTTCCAACAATGGTTCTGTTCTTTGGTGCAGGCACAAGTTCCCATTTCTTTCAAATTGATTCAGCTCCTCTTGCATGGCAATAATCCAATCTGGATCCGACAGTGCATCATCAAGTTTCTTAGGCTCAATCTGAGATAGAAAACAACCATAGAGACACTAATTTGAGTTGCTCTCCTAGTCCTTACTCCTGCATTTGGATCTCCAATAATTTGCTCTGCAGTGTGTGATCTATCCCATTTCCTTGAATGCTCAGTCTAATTTCTCATTCTTGAAGTTGCTTCATCATCCAAGTTATGATCATTCTCATTTCCTCTCCCTGTGAAGTTGCCACTATTCATAGGTGTGTCTTGGATGCTTGTTTCTCCACTATTGATTGGCACAAATTCTTCTCTTGTATCATCATTCACTTGAGTTTGTTGAACTTGAGTTTCAACTCCAGTTTCAATCTCTTCATCAGAATCATCTAGATTATCAAACTTTAATGGATTTTTATCTTTATCATTGGCTTCTTCTAATCCAGGTAGTTTGCTGTCATCAAATGTCACATCTGTGCTTTCCATAATTTTCTTTTGACTGATGACATAAACTTTTTATAGAATAGCCAAGGAAAATTCCTTCAAATGCCTTTGCATCAAACTTTCCAACATATTCTGAATTGTCTTTCAACACAAAGCATTTGCTTCCAAAAGTATGAACATATTTAGAGTAGGCTTCTTTCCAGTCATCAAATTGTAAGGTGTCTTTCCTGTGTTTTTATTGATGAGGGTTCTGTTCTGGATATAGCATGCAGTGCTCACAACCTCAGCCCAAAAACATGTAGGCATCTTTGCATCAAGCAACATTGTTCTAGCAGCCTCAATTAGAGTTCTATTCTTTCTCTCAACAACTCCATTTTGTTGTGGAGTCCTAGGAGCTGAGAATTGCTGAGAAATACCATTCTCTTTGCAGAATGCTTCAAGCATTGCATTTCTGAACTCTGTTCCATTATCACTTCTCAATGCAATCACACTTGCATTGTTGGCCTTTGCTTTCTTGTCAACCTTCTTTATGTGCTCAATGATTACTTGTGGAGCCTCATCTTTTGATGCCAGAAATTCCACCCATATATACATTGTAAAGTCATCAACCATCACCAAGGCATACTTCTTTCTTCCTAGTGACATAATATTGACAGGCCTAAACAAATCCATATGAATGAGTTGCAGGGGCTTGGTTATTGATGTCACTGTCTTTGACTTGTGGCTTGATCTTTTCATCTTTCCTCTTTGACAAACCTCACACAGTCCTTCTTGACAGAATTCAAGTGTGGGCATGCCTCTCACTAACTCTTTTTTGACTAGAGAATTAATGGCTTTGAAGTTTAAGTGTGATAATTTCTTGTGCCACAGCCAACTGTCTTCACTTGATGTTTTTGAATAAAAACAACAAACTTTGTCCTTGTTTGCAGAATCCATATTGGCAACAAATAGGCTTCCTTTTCTTACTCCAGATAGAGCAAAATCACCAGTCTTCTTCTGGGTGATCAAACATTCATCTTTGTCAAAATCTACTTTGAATCCTCTATCAGTAAACTGACCAACACTTAGCAGATTATGCTTGAGTCCCTTGACTAGTGCTACATCTTCATGGATGACATTACCAACTTCCAACTCGCCATATTTCAGTGTGTTACCCATGTTGTCATCTCCAAAAGCAACCATTGGGCCAGCCTTCTCCTCATACTGTGATAGCAGGGCCATATCACCAGTCATGTGATTTGAGCATCCACTGTCCAAAATCCACATGACCTTCTTTTCACTTTCTTTGCCCTGCAAACACAAAGGTATTACTTCTCCTTTGGTACCCGAACAAGTTTGGGTTCATGTGACTTAGAAATCGTTTTATCATAAACAACATGCTTATTAACTTTCTTGGTGTTAGTCTTCTTGTCACTGTTAGAAGTCTTAGAACCTGAGGTTTCAGACTTAGGTGATAGAGGTACCTTCCTAGCTCTAGGAGGACTTGAAGACTTTGACCTTGTGGAGTGTGTGTGAGAATTGTGACTGATACAACCATCAATGAATTGCCTTCTCAAATTGAAACAACTAGTTATAACATTCATATTGCATGGCATACAGTCAAATTTATCACAGAATGGAGCATCTCTATGTCTTAAAGGCATAGAACAATCAAAAAAGGGTTTGGGCACACTACCAACAGGTTTCTTGCATGCATGAGTTAAATGATTGGTACTGAAACAATTCTGACAAGTTTTCCTAGGGGCATTAGGCATATAATCATAATTGTTATCTTTGTTAATCCTTAGCTTGCCATTTCTGTTCTGTTTCTTCTTAGCCATTTTCTTCTCAGATTCATTTTTCCCAGCTGATACAAACTTAACAAACTTCTTAGGTCTAGACATATCACCTACCGGCTCCTTGGATTTTGGCTTGACACTCTCACTCTTAGAGGATGCTTTTTGTTCACTGGATTGTGCCTCATCCTCATCATTCAACATTTGCTTGATGAGTAAGGCATCCTCATCAATTTCAAATGTTGATTCTTTAAAAATTGGAGTCTCAGCCTTTTTCAAAATGTGAGGCACTTCCTCCTGAGCAACTATGTCATCTTCAATGACAGCATAGCCTTTCCTCTATTTAAGAGTGCCATAGTCAAGTCCAATGGCAGCCTTGGGTTTAGCTTGAATTTTCTCATGATAGGATTGCAGTAGACTAGATGAGTTCTTAAAAGTTTTCAGTTTGAATTCATTTTCAGCTAGTTCATCCCTAAGAGCCTTTTCAATTTGACTAGCACATAGAACCTTATTCTGCAGATATTCAACTTCTTTCTTAAGATTTTCTACTTGCATAGCAGTTAGCTCAAGTTCCTCATTCTTTTTTATTAACAGTTCATTTCTAGCAGACAATTTAGCAATTTCCTCATTAGCAGCAGTCATACTAGTATGAATATTAAACATTTCAACAGATAGTTGTTCAATCATACTCTTGTACTCAGAAACAGACATGTCTATGGTAGTGTGAGATGGTACCTGAGAGTCTGATGAAGATGTGTCATCCTTGGAATTGGCCATCAAGGCATAATTGCAGAATCGTTGCTCTTCTTCACACTGTCGGTATCATCCCAACACTTCCCTTCAGCTATGTAGGCCTTGCCTGGTGTTTGCTTTTTGAGAAGGGCCTCATACTTAGCTTCAAGCTCTAGAAACTCTCTATCCTTCTTTTTAGGCTTCTTGCATTCACTAGCATAATCCCCTAGGTCATTGCATCTATAACATCTCACAGATGACCTATCCACATAGCTAGTTTTGAATTGAGTCTTGTTTGGCTTCACAGGTGCTTTACTCTTGTTGAATGAATGGTTTTGGGTTTTAGGTTTGAAGGGTTGGTTCCTCTTGAATCTAATGTTTGGAAATTTTCTGGCCATGAAAGCATATGAAGTGTTTTCCATTCCATCTAGTTCTTCAATAGTATAGAACTCTTCTTCCTCCTTCTCCTCAACAAGTTCACTTACCTCAGCTTCAATTTCTTCATCATCTACTATCTCCTCTATCCTTAGCTGACTTGTAGATGCTTCTAGGTCTTGAATAGATTTGTTGATAATCAAGACACATGATGTGTTTATCATTCTGCCTTGGTTGGCTTGGATAGCCCTTTTCTGAAGCAACTCAAGCTCATGAGTCTTTAAAACCCCATAGAGCACATAATATGTGATTTTGTTTAAATCTCTTTCTCTTAGAGAAATGACCCTTTGTTCTAGATGATTTGGTGAAGATAGTAGAAACTTCATGTTCAACTCCTTGGTGCTGTAAACCTTGCCATTCATCTGTAACTCAGTAACTAGCTTGTGAAATCTCTCAAACATCTCAGTGATGCTTTCCTTGGGCTGTGCCATGAAAGCTTCATGCTGTGTGACCAGTATCTGTTTCTTGTTTTCCTTGACCTCATCAGTGTCTTCACATAACACCTCAATGTGATCCTACATTTCTTTGGCAGATGTACACGATGCAATGTTTGCAAACATTGACATATCCATGGAATCAATAATTAGCAACATGAGGTGACTGTCAAGAGCAACCATCTCCTTTTCTGATTCTGTCTATTTGGATGGTTCCTTGGCCACATAAGATCTTGGAACAGTTATGGTTCCAACAGTCTTCTCAGGTATCTCTTGTTGTGGAACAAAGGGGCCATTCTTGAGAATCTCAGGATACAAAGGATGAGAGGCTTTGATGAACAACATCATTTTTATCTTCCAGAGGTTGTAATTTTCTTTGTCAAACTTAGGGAATTTCACCGTTCTTGTGGTTTTGGTGTATTCGGACTCATGATCGTTTTCTGTTTTGATCAATAGCCTGTGGTGATACTACTTATTGAGTATTGAATACAGTAAAAGAATACAGGGGGGGTGAATGGATTCTTGAACTTTTTTTGGTTCTTGAATCTGTGTAGCAAGATATGTGTTTGTGTGTGCAAATGTGTAGGTGCGGATAAAGAACAATACAAGACACGATATCACTTTAATTTAATATTTTATTAGATAAAGATTTGCTACAATCTGTGAATACAAATGGTAGTATTCTCAGCTTCATTTTTCTCAGAGAGATGTGCTCTTACAATATGTATTAAAAACTTCTTCCAACTAAAGAAGTGAGATTGTATTCTTATAGAACATGAATACAACTCACTTACTACAAATAAGGTTACATGATAAATTACTTTCTTGTATGTCTATCCTTTTTGAGTAAACATCCAAACGGCTACAGATTTGACTTTGCAAGGCTCTGTTAAGATCCACTTCTTTAGCCCTTTGTCTCTTCTACATCTCTCCAAGATTCCTTGTAGGCTTTCCAGAGCACGATACAGATTGTGGTCCATAAAGTGCATTGGCTTGTTGTAGGTTTCTAACTTGTACAATTTCTCCAGTATTTTGTCTCCAAGAATGTATTCGAGAAGTGGCTAAGTGATTGATTCGAGAACTAGGATTAGATAACTCTGATTTCTCGAATACTGTATGATTGACATATTGAATCACTTCTCGAATAACTCTTTTCTCCAGGGTTCCTTGAGTTGTCGAATAGAATACTTGACTTGTCGAATCCCTGAGATGTCGAATAGCTTTCTGGGTCCTTGAGATATCGAATGGAACTTTGACTTGTTGACTCTTTGAGAACTCGAATACCAATTTGACTGGTTGACTTCTTTAGTTCTCGAATAGAGTATTAGACATGTGGAATCTTTGAGATATCGAATGAGATATCAAATAGTTCATTCAGAGATATCGAACAGTGTCTTCTCAGATATCGAATCTCTGACTTCTCGAATGCTAAACTTCTTGAATAGACAAATGTACTTCTCGAATTGGTATTTAGGCAAATTCTTCGTTTCTTCAAATCCCAACTGTGATTACTTGACAGTCTTTATCTTCTTGCTTGAGGCATGAACCTTGGAACTTCTTTCAAGCATTATTCTTGACTTTATAAGTACAGTTACACAACTAGGATTTGATGCCTATTACCAGTACAAAACAAATAGAAACTCTACAACTAGAGGTTCCCTCAGTTAAGAGGTCATGTAAGTAATGCAAAGCATTACAAATAATTAGGCTTGTTATTAGATGTATACAGGCATGCCTCTGTGACTAACATGCTCCTAATTCGTATAATAACTCCCCTAATACGAATTATGTTAAAAATCAAGGCGCACCTCAAGGTAACAATTCGTATAACAATCCGAATTATACGAAGAACTATTCGGCACCTAAGCAAAAGGAGCCAATAGTCGAGGAAACACAAGATGTTTGCTTTGAATGCATACAACCCGGTCACTTTAGACGAGAATGTCCAAAGTTACCGAAAGGTCGAGGTCCTGTTGCGGAGAACGGTTAGGATTTAAGTGAAGACAAAGAAGCACCGGAAGAAACCGAAGAAATTGCCAACCTTTGCTTAATGGCTCTCTCCGACGAATCTACATCAACGGACAAATCGACTACAAACCATGAGGTAACCCTAAACTCGACTTCTAATTTAAATGTTGCATCATGTAGTAGTGATAATTTGAATGTGCATTTGTCAAGTATGGATTATTCTAGTTTGGATCCTTCTAAACTTATAAATTTGGTGAACTCGTTAAAATCGAGTCTTGATGATATGAATTGAAAATTTGCTATGATAAGTTCTGAAAGGAATAAATATCGTGAGACAAATAGTGAGCTTCAAAAAGAAGTTGCTCGTTTGAAGGATATTCATGTCAACGACAAGGAATATTCCGATTTCATTTCTTCACAAAATGAGCACTTGAAAATCAAGATAAATGAAAAGAATGAAAATATTCAAAATCTCGAAATAGAGAACATTTCTCTAGTTATGCAAGCTGAAGAAAATGAAAAGGATATGATACAAGTCAACGATAAGAATCGTGAGCTTCATGTCGAAATTTTGAATTTAAAAATTCATAATGAATCGATGGGACATGAACTTGCTAAACGAGAAAATCGTATAAGCGAACTTGTACAATCTTTAACGGGTGACAAAGAAGAAGAGCTTAGACAAGCCATAAATGATTTGGACCTTGACTACCAAATAACCTTAGCCGAAAAGAATGCCGAATTAGCTAAATTAAAAGAGCAATTCGATGTTGAGGTTGTTGAAAAAGAATATTTGGTTTCGGAAATGAAATCAAGTATTTTTGAAAGTCAAAGACTCCAAAATGAGAATGCTAAGCTCATGGCTCAAGTTATAGATCAAGAAAATGTGCTAAACAACAAGATTAATGTCTTAATGCAAGAAAAGCACAATCTTGATTCTATAGTCAAGCAATTCACTAAGAGCAATACTATGTTGGAAAATATGATATACAACTCAAAGGTATCTTCTAACAAAGAAGGTTTAGGATATGATGCTTATGAAACTCCCAGAAGAGAAGCACATATTCCTACTCCCACTAAAAATGTTTCTCCTAAAGCACCTACGAAATTATTCACGTTTTGCAACAAAAGTGGACATGAAAATCTATTTTTCAAAGATAAAGAAGGTGTAAGTAAGGGGAAGTATAAGTGGATGCCTAAAGGAGCCAACAATGCTCAAAAGAATTTGGTTAAAAATGCCAATAAACAACCGAAACACTCTGATCATCAACAACCGATTAAATTTCAACCAAGGAACTCTAAAAACGTTGCAAGTTCTAGTACTAACAATACTAGGCAACCGAATGTTCCTAGAAGAAATTTTGTTGCTCAAAGTTCGAATAATAATGAAATTACAATGCTCATATTAGAAATTTTCGTGCTAATAATCATTCTAAAGATTCCACTATTACTATATTTCCCCGTAGTAATAATGGTCATGCTTTTCGAGGTGGTTCTAAATATATGCCTAGGAGAAATCCTCATCATATATCTAATAGGAATCAAGCATCTAGAAATGATATTGTCTACTTGAATGATTATCATATTCCTAGATTTATTTATGAAAGTACTCATTTTCCATATGATGTACTAACACCCGGACCCTTAAGTAAAAAGGGTACCAATCGTTTTTACTAATCATTCATGTAGGCGTGCCTTACTGCTAAGAAGAATGTGTGGTATATTGATAGTGGTTGTTCACGGCACATGACGGGAAATAAATCTTTGATGAACAACATTGAAAAGGTAATCGCCGGAAGTGTAACTTTTGGTGACAGCAGTCAAGGTGATATTGTTCGTATTGGTGATATTGGTAATGAAAGCGTAAAAATTTCAAATGTACAATTAGTCACGGGACTAAAGTACAACTTGCTTTCGATTAGTCAACTTTGCGATATTGGTTGCAAAGTGATATTCTTTCCATCTCATTGTGCTATCTATGACAAAGTGTGGAAATTGATTCTTAAGTGTCCACGGAATAAGAATGTTTATTCGTGTGACTTAAATTATTACGAGAACGTTTTTTTAGTATCCATGAATGAGGATCCATGGTTATGGCACCGTAGATTGGGTCATATTAACATGAAACTCATTATGAACATTTTTCGAAAGAACATGTTCGAGGATTACCTAAACTAAGTTTCGTAAAAGATCATGTGTGCGAAGCTTGTGAAATTGGCAAATAAATTCGATCATCTCATAAAGCCAAATTCATGGTGTCTACTACTAGACCACTTGAGCTTTTACATATAGATCTAATAGGACCGGTTCCCGTACAAAGCCTAGGAGGGTGTTCTTACGCTCTTGTAGTAGTTGATGACTACTCTCGCTTTACGTGGATAGAGTTCCTAAAAGCAAAAAGCGATGCATTTGAATCGTTTGTTGCACTTTGCAAAAGAATACAAAATCAACAAAATAACACGATCAACTATATTAGGACCGATCATGGTAGAGAATTTGATAATTCAGATTTTGTTAACTTTTGTGAAGAATGTTGTATCACTCATAATTTTTCTACTCCTTATACACCTCAATCTAACGGGGTTGTTGAAAGGAAGAATAGAACATTACAAGAAATGGCAAATACGATGTTGAATGAATATCGTAGACCAATACGGCTTGCTATGTTCTAAATAGAGTTTTACTACGTCCCATCAAAATGAAGACTCCTTATGAACTTTATTTTGGTAAAACTCCAAAGATAAGCTATTTCAAGGTTTTTGGAAGTAAGTGCTATATTTTGAATTCAAAAGATTATCTAACAAAATTCGACCCTAAGTCGTGTGAGGGTGTATTTCTTGGTTATTCAAATACTAGTAAAGCTTATCGAGTATTTAATCTTGGAACTTTAGTAGTGGAAGAAACTTTGAATGTTGTATTTGATGAGTCAAAACCACTTGCTAAATTTAAAGATTTGGTTGAAGAGGATGATGTTTCGAATGATCCTAAAAATGGTTCTAGTGCCGAAGTTGAGAATATTATTCATCAAATGGGAACCATGGATCTAAGAACTAAAATTCCTAATAATCCTCTTGAAATAATTGAGACCGAAGTTCGATTGCCTCCGTAGATTCCATTGATTAAGAATCATCCTATAGACAATGTCTTAAGTGAACTTAGTAAAGGCGTTCAAACTCGTGCTCAAGTTAAAAACATTGTGAGTAATATAGCATTTTTATCACAAATCGAGCCCAAATTGGCTAAAGAAGCTTTATTAGACGAGGATTGGATTGATGCCATGCAAGATGAGCTAAATCAATTTACTCGAAATAAAGTTTGGGAACTCGTGACTTTACCACCCGATACTTCCATTATTGGAACTAAGTGGGTCTTTCGTAATAAACTTGACGAAGGTGGAGAAGTGGTAAGAAATAAAGCAATGTTAGTTGTTCAAGGCTATACTCAAATGGAAGGTATAGATTTTGATGAAACCTAAGTGGCTATACTCAAACCCGATACTTCTATTCGAATGTTCTTAACCTATGCTTGCTAAAGAGGTTTCAAAGTCTATCAAATGGATGTTAAATCGGCATTCCTAAGTGGTGTCTTAGAAGAAGAAGTTTATGTAAGACAACCACCGGGATTCGAAGATCATAAACATCCTAGTTATGTATACAAGTTATACAAAGCCTTATACGGATTAAAACAAGCTCCGAGAGCTTGGTATGAGCGGTTCAGTAAATTCCTAACCGATAATGGTTTTAAAATGGGAATTGCGGATACTACTCTATTTACGAAGTATGAAGGTGATGATATCTTGCTCGTTCAAATTTACGTAGATGATATTATTTTGGTGCGACCAAAGAATCACTATGTAACGAATTCTCGGAAAAGATGAGTAAAGAATTCGAAATGAGCATGATGGGAGAATTAAATTTCTTCCTAGGTTTGCAAATTAAACAATCTCGAGATGGCATTCACATTTCACAATCGAAGTATTGTAAGGAAATGTTAAAGAAATTCGAGATGGAAAATGTAAAGCCTATTAGTACTCCTATGTCTATCTCCGATAAATTATCTATAGATAAAGACGGTGTTTCCGTAGATATTAAGAAATATCGAGGGATGATAGGAAGTTTACTTTATATCACGGCTAGTAGACCGGATATACAATTTAGCGTTGGTAAGTGCGCTCGCTTTCAAGCTGATCCGAAAGAATCTCATTTATCCGCGATTAAGCGAATATTTAGATATCTTAAAGGTACTACGGATTTAGGTCTTTGGTATCCTAAAGGACATCCGTTTGACTTAGTGTGCTTTTCCGATTCGAATTATGCGGGGCATTTAATCGATAGAAAAAGCACTAGTGGCACTTGTCAATTTCTCGGTGGATGTTTAGTTTCTTGGTTTTCGAAGAAACAAAACTCCGTTTCTATTTCTACCACCGAAGTGGAATATATAGCGGCCGCGAAATGTTGTGCTCAAATCTTGTGGATGAAGCAAACATTAGCCGACTATGTTGTTAAATTCGATGTTGTATCTATTTTATGTGATAACACGAGTGCAATTGATTTAAGTAAAAATCGGGTGTTGCATTCGAGATCTAAACACATAGATATTCGACATCACTTTCTTCGTGATCATGTTAATAAATGTGATATTAAATTGGTTCATATCGATACCGAAATTAATATCGCGGATATTTTCACGAAACCTTTAAGTTCCGAAAGATTCTCTAAATTGCGGTTTGATTTAGGAATGATGGAGTGCCCAAATTAATTTGTCAAATTTTATTCAAAGTATCTATTACTTTATTTTAATTATTTTGCAACTTATATCATTGTTTAAGCGGATTTTTAAGCGGGACTTGAACGTTCAGATTTCTTCGACAATGTTGTGAGCTACAAATAGAGATGCACAAAAGGCCCATCTGGCCGGGCTTTGACCGGGCTTTGAAAAGCCCGGGCTTTTTGGTCAAAGCCCGGCCCGAGCTTTGACTTTGACCGGGCTTCTGTAAAAAATGTGAGCCCGTTTAGGCCCTCGAAGCGGGCCGCGATGGGCTTTTTTCCGGGCCTGAAGCGGGCCGGGCCGGATCGGGCTTTTTTTCGGGATCAAATCGGATCGAGATTTTATGTTATATAAGAATGTTCTTTATGTAATAATGGCAAACATGTGTTAAACAATCTATATTGCCGATACAAATATTACATTTATCGATTTACTTTTTGATTTGATGATATATTAATTGATTACACGTGTATTAACTTGTTTTCGTTCATGTATCATAATATATGCATATAAATAATCTTATTATTAATAATGAATATGTAAATATATATGTACTTAAATTATTTTTATATTTGTAGGAAGTGTAAATACATAAATATTTATGTAAGTATACTAAAATAATCAAATTTTATCCGGGTTTTTTCGGGCCGAACCGGGCTTTTATTCGGGCCGGGCCGAAGACCGGGCTTTTGCCGGGCCGGGCCGAAGACCGGGCTTTTGCCGGGCCGGGCCGGGCTTTGCCCAAAAATATAGGGACCGTTTAAGGCCCTCGGGCCGGGCTTTGACCGGGCCGGGCTTTGACCGGGCTTTGCCGGATCGGGCCGGGCCAGATTTTTGGGCTCGGGCTTTTTGTGCATCTCTGGCTGCAAATAATTAAACCAAAAGTAGTATGTGGTTTGTTTAATTTTTGCAAATTAATTTGAATAAGTTTCATATTATTTTTATTAGTTAAAATTGATTTATTTTCGAAAATTTGGAACTTTGTGCATTTTATTATTCTAAAATAACATAGCTATTTTTCTGGTGGCGCAGAAATTTTTGGAGAATTTTTCTAATTTATTTACTATTTTATATGATTTTCCGAAAACAGTTTTTTAATCAAAATAAAATCATGTAAAATTCAAAAATAAATCACAGGGGCTAATGCGTGTATGTGAAATGCGTATTTGTGGTTTGGCAATCAACAGTCAGCCGGTCAATACATTGAAAAGGCGCGAGGAGATCAGGATCGTTGATTCAAACGTCAGAGGAGATCACACCCATTGAAGGTTTTATTAAATAATTTCTAGAAAAAGAAATTTCTCAAAATCTCTCTTCTCCCTCCTGATTATTCTTACTCGATTAAGAACCCTAGCTTTCGAAAATCAAATTCCGGCTCTGACCGATCGCAAAATCCAACTCCAGATTCGTGTTCCTCACCCTCAAATACATACTTACACAATTCCCAAATCTCGAATCTCTTCTCTATTCTATTTTCCCAATTCGAGGTTTGCATGGGATTAACAAAAGGTCTTCAACAAATCGTTTAATCGATTTTGTAAGAACCCAAATTTTCGGTAGAATTAAAACTTTTATTATACAATGATGTAAGAATGAATAGTGGTTATGACTACGATGTAACAGTGTTCTAATATATGCAAATGTAATGGATTGAGATTCAAGTGTTTATATGCCTTGAAGAATGCTATTGGTTGACAGCATAGATAATAATAATCTATCTCCTAGGAAAGTGAGATATGTTAATTCCAAATAGGAGAATTATTCTCATGTCATCCAAATCGAGGTCTGTTATTAGTCTAGTGGTTCCGTAAAAGCGTTAAGGAACGCTCAAAAAAGGAAAAGAGCATTTTTCTAAATATATAAGGAATAAAAGAGAAAAAGGGTGAATAGTGTTTTTGGTGGAAATGAAAATATTATTAGACGACATTATATATAAGTATTCAGAACGGATTTCTGAGTTCGTATCGATGATCATTAGACGAAATAAGTGTATGTAAACGATATCAGATTCAGAAAAATAGCACTTTTATTTTCTCCGAGATTTCCCTAGACACTGAAGGATTTAAGGATTTATTAAAAAGATTTAAGGGATTTAAATTCAACGATTATAAAGGAGGATTAAAGATATTGGTATAAATATTAAGAAGGTTTCCGGTAAAACCTTAACGAGAAATATTTGAGATATTCCTCCGAACGATCAGTGAAATTGAGTAATAATCGGGAAAAGAAACAAGCAGAGAACCAAGAGATTAGCATGTGCAAGTGGGTGGAGTCAAGGAACTAATCCTAGTTACAAGTTAACTAGCATCATTAGAAAATCAACCAAGCACTTAGCTTACAACACACACCTTACCATAAGAATGCAACACTTGTCCACTTGATTAGCTCATCCATGACCAAGCACTTTAATAAAGTGGTTTTAGGCTAGATATTATCTATACCCATCACAATGATGCAACTTGGATAAGGATAAGAGCAAAGAAAGGCAAGCAAACTCCATCTCTCCCAAAACTGCCCAGCAGAGCACCTCCAAGAAGAAAATTCATATCTCCATTTCTATCCATGATAAAATCACCAAATGTTTACCACATCCTCTCCACTCCATGGGCAATATTCTCTCAAAGTTTCATAGCAATCCAAGTAGTATAGCCTAGGCAAATCACCTCCCCAAGTTGAAGAAGCAAATTGTCCTGATGCTTGACAGTTTCTGGACCGACTTTCTAACGGTCATATCTCCTTCATTACTCAATGAAATTAGGTGTTCTTTAGCTTTCTTTTAGAAGCCTCGTCCAAAAAACCTCGGTAAGGCCCTCGTTTTTCATGATCTTTCCATTGAGTTATAGTAGATCCGAAAATCACTAATTATGTTCTTGATGATTCTTGCTAGTTTAAGATTGTAAAGAGTTCTAAGGACTAGATCAAGGCTTGTTATAATCACATACACACCAAGGAAGGTATAACTCTCTTGAAACCCTAGATATTACTTTGAGTTTTAAGCAAGATCTTGGTATTTTAAGATTAGTTATGATATTAGTGTTATTATAGACATGTTAGCATGATTTGGTGGTTAATTTGGTAACATGATGATCATTATGATGAATTGTAAAATTTATGGACTTAGTGAGATGTATAACATGTGTATAAGATGTATGGATGCCCGGTGTGGCTTGGTTGTTGAAACGAAATTTGGAAACGTCCGATTTATAGCCGACGTAATGCCCGATTTTCGTTATACCTTAGTAATTCATGCATAACAGTTAGGTTAATTTTCTGAACTTAATGGATACATGACCTACCCTTGTAAATCTCGAGTCATAGATCGTTTTGGCGTAAGAATCGAAGCAAACGGAATTACGGTTTAGGAGTTATGTCCAAAATCGTAAAAGTGGTTCGAAACCGGGAATGAAAGTTCGTAATTGAAATTGAACCCCCTTAATGTTATTAATTCCGTGGCTAATCTTGGTAATTAAATACTAGAGATAAAAAGGAAGGTGTGAGAGAAAATCACATATCAAACGGATCGTTTTCCGATTTTATAAAAATGTTCGAATCGAGGTTAAGCGCGAACGAACCCCTTAAAAGTACACTTGGCTATAACTTTGGTTATAACTTATAAAACGGGCGATAAAACTCGAGGTATAATCTTGGTTCGTGAACGATCGACCTTAGAGCTTATACAGCTTAAGTATATACCAAGTGTAGGCATAATGACGTGTCGTAATAACGAACAAGTGTCGGTAATAAAAAGAGTTACACCAAAGGGTGTATAACGAGATAATTCGAAAACATGATTCGACTTAAGTTAAGTTTATACTTAACCTTTCGAAATATTAAAGTGATTAACCTCGGATATTGTGACTATTGATAGATCACCGGATTGACCCGAGGCACACCACCTCTACAGGACTGCCAGGCAAGTTTCCAATACCTTGGAACTGTTGTTGTGATAATATATATGATTGTTGCTATACATATGTCATAGCATGCATGCCTACTTTCAAGTTAATACTATAATACTTGTTCCCTGAATTGATATTGGCTTATAGACTAGATATGAATTATCGGTTATAAGCCAGATTGTTTTATTAAGACCCTTAGCGAAGGGCATATGATATTCATTCTTTAAATATAGACAGGGAGTCGGTATTTTGAATTATAAAGATCGTCGTGGAAACCCGGAGGGATTCCAGCGACAGATAATTATTCATCTTGAGGAATGTTATTATTAAACATTATTTATATTTCCATAAAAGTATCAACTACTTGGAAATCTTTTGAGAAATGTTATTTGAGTATTATCTCAGTCGAGAAATATTAGATGAACATTATTTTTGAATATTCATTAGAGTTTGATTATTTAATGAATAATTACTTTGATATTCATTGGAATTTTATTCATTAAATGAATATTACTTTCGAATATTCATTTAAGGTTTATGTACTTGATAAATATTATTTTAAAGTATTCTTTGGAAGTTCTAATTACTCAAGGAATATTATTTCGAATATTCCTTTAAAGTTTTGATTACTAAATGAATATTATTTGGATATTCATTTAGAATATTATTTTTTAAATGAATATTTTTGGATATTCTTTTAGATTATTATTTGTTAAATGAATATTATGTGGATATTCATTTAGAATATTATTTGTTAAATGAATATTATTTGGATATTCATTTGGAATGTTATTTGTTAAATGAATATTATTTTCAAATATTCATTTAAAGTTTGATTTATTTAGTAAATATTATTTTAAATATTTATTTAAGTTTATTATTTAGTTTATTTAGTAAATATTATTTTTCTTATAAAAAAAGTTTATTTATTTAATAAATATTATTTTGAATATTCATTTAAGAAGAGATTTATTTAATAACTATTCCTATATATTCATTCGAGGATTACTTACGAGCAATATTATGATTTAGTAATATTCCTGAATTATTATTGATTTAATAAATATTCTTGAAATATTTATTTAAATTCTTCTAAATTCTTTTTATAATGACTTATATTATTTAAAGATTATATTTCACCTTCAGATATTATGTAAAATATTTCGGAGTCTTTTATGACTATTTTATCAAGGGGAGGTTCCCAAAACTCTATTTTTATTTAAATCTATCTTATAAGAAGATTTAAATACTCGCTCAAACTTCCTGAAACAAATAGGGGGACCTCACCTGAGAGCTGTTATTTATTTGACTGCCCGGTCATATACTTGTTAAACTACCTTTTGACTCACATCTTGATTCTTTTCAAACAACAATATGAGTCTTTTTGGTTACCTCTTCAACACTCGAGGGGTAAGATTGATAGAACAAGTTTATATCCATTAACAAGCATCAGCTTGGGAAATATTGGTGAATTTTCCTTTCCAACTAGATACGACTACTTTGTGGAGTCTTATCAACAGGTATTATACTTGGGGAAAGGGGGAGGATCTTTACGTTTTAGAGTCATGGATGTTATTCGAATTAGGAGTCGTGTAAGAGGCCGAGTAGCGCTAGTCCATCCCATTAGCCCAACCGTTGGCTGAGGAGTTCCAGAGGGCGGTAGACAAGTAAATCCGTCGGAGCTACCTTCTACATGTAGAGAACGACTGATGAGATGCATAACATATGACTGATCATCGTAAACGTTAGGGCATCTGGCGCGGTGAATACTCCAGTATTAGTTCATCATTCATAGTTGAAATTTTTTTGCAACACTATCGGTGTTGGCAGGATGAAAAAGTGTTTGAAACTGGAATTGCAATACTTTTCTTGAAAGTTCCTCTGTTATGATAAATGATGATATCTTGCTTATCTTTTGCATAGCAGATATTTCGACGGAATATATATTTTGAGTTACCTTGTAACTTCATCGTTTACACTATACTAGCACTATCTTTTTAAATGCATGGCATATGGTTTCAAAGATACTTTGAACTGTTATATATTATCACTGTTCAATTATATTTTTGGTGGGCTATTGCTCACCCTTGTTTTATTTATCTATATCACAACAATAGCTAGATCTGATGGCCGCGCCAGGCGCAATCGGCGCAAGCAAGTTACAACTTTCAGAGGGATAAACCGCGGAGGTTATAGCTACCATTACTGAAGAGTGAGCTATTGGTAGGCTAGTTATTAGTAGCTGAGTATCAAATGTATTTATTATATGACTCATATAAATGGATGGCAAAGAGTAAGTAGAATTTCATTGTAATTCTTTTGGGTTGTGAGAACTCAATCTTGTGGTTAATAATATTGATGATTACTCTAATTTCATCTCTGGGACTATAACGGGTGTCTTTTATGTTGTTATTTTGGGTCACAAGGTTGTAATTTCATTTATATTGGTTTTGTGGATGGAAATTGAGACCGTAACGACCAGATCCCTGACCCCGGATCTGGGGGTGTTACAGATTTGTTCATGCGTATATGATCCATTTAATCGGGGTTATACGCACAGACGCTTCAAGATATTGTTTCTCTTGATTGATCGAGGCATCAGGGCATATAAGGTCCGGTGAAATTGATCATATGATGATGATCGTATGTATTTGAGTGATTATTCAATGGTGTCTTATCATTTTATTGCGATTTCTATCATGTGGACAGGGGTAGTTGATGTTTAATTGATAATCTCTGTGCACATAAGTAGAAATCATAGTGCTATGATGATCATATGCCTCTGATCTTGTTTGAATAATCCATTGTTACTGTACTGAGATTTTTATTTTGTGCACGAGGATAGTTGGCTCTTTGTTGATAATCTTTGTGCACACAAATAAAAATGGTAGTGCCTTGATAATGATTTAAGGATTTATGTGCTTAAATTACGATATTCCAATGTTTTTGTGTGGAGAGTTTATTGGCACGGCAGAGAACCTTGATTTGGTTGTGATTAAATGTTGAGATTTCTTCCATACCAAGAGACATCTCTATGCAATGACTTTGTTTACAATCCCAGTGATAAGTGGATTTTATATCCACCCGGAATGCTCTGATTCGGCTTAAATTGATTAACTTGGCCTCAAGTATGTCGTGTTTTTGATTCATTTCAGTGAGATTGTGCAGGGTTACTATATTGAGGTTGGAAGATATTAATTACATATTTTATAGTGGATTTGAGTTCTAGAAGTGAAGAAGGTCAATTTGCAAAAGGAAAGGGAGGAAACAGGTTTAAAACGAAGAAACAGCAAGAAATTCAGCATTCGGCAGAATTGCTGGCACGCTATGGCATGGGTTGGCGCGCTGCGGGGCGGTGTAACAGTCCTGGAGCGCACTGCGGCGCGGCTGTCGGTTGGCAGAAATTCTGTTTTACTGTTTGGGCCATATCTTGAGTTCTACAAGTCCGTTTTGGACGATTTTATAGTCCACGCGAAGATAACGGAATTCTCTTTCATTCAAAAGTGGTTCAGATGTCCAAATACAACTGGAACGGCCCAGAAATACTGAAGAAAAGTCAGTTTCGAATTTTCCTTCAAAACAGAATCAGTTTAGGAAACGTTTTCTATTTTAATTCTGTTTTGGTAGTTTCTTGCTAGAAAAGGCTCCTGTGGCCTATATAAACACATCCTACCATCATAAAACAAATACTCACCATAACACAGAGAAAGAGCCAAGAGATGGAGATTCAGACTTGGAGAAGGATTCCAACGCTCGTGACAAGCAACAGAGATCTAGATATACTTTTGTTTTCTTCTTTTAGGCGATACTCTTGGATGTTTTTGGGATTTGTTTTCTTAAACTCATTACTCTAGTTTATTTGTATTCTTTCATACTTTGTTTACTATCATGGTTTCATCAGATCCCGTGATGATGAACGGTTCGATTATGAACTAATCGTTGTCATGGGTTTCTAACGGATTTATTTATGGAGTTTTAGTATTTTGACACATTAAAGATCTGTGTGTGATGAATTCTTGATATCCTCGTATGGTTGTGCTTAATGTTTTAGATGCGTAGCTAATATCTAGATTGTAAATCTCCAATGAAGCGAGAGTGGATCTTGAGATTTAGAACTTGTCATGCTAGCATAGGAAAGTTGATGTATGTTTGACATCATGATTTGTAGCGTAATTTGAACTATCTTATGCTGCCCTATGTGATCTTAATAGACAACTTGTTCTTCAACCGTTATTTTCAAATCTTATAGAGATATAGGGTCTAAGCATAATTGGTGTCTATTCATCTTCTATCTCTTTTGTGGATGTATGAGTAGTTTGGTATTCCTGTACTGAGAAGTAGCCTATACTTGTTTCGTCTTATCTGCTCAGATATCATGTTAGGTCGAATACACAATATATAATCAAGTACTATATGAATAAGTAACAAGAACACACGTTTTAACTCTTAAAACTGTTTGGAATTAATAATTCCTCTCTCGGTGATGTAAAGTATCACAGAGAGCTGCTTAGGTTACAAGAATAATATTCGTTCACGATGGATACCCTTCTAGGGTTAACCTAACTGTATTTATAAGATATACAGCTACGTACAATCGTAAATTGATTCTCCTAAAATTAAGCTATACAATTGATATCAATTACGATTGCTACACGTCTTCTAAGTCAACTCAATCTCTTTGACAGCTATCCAATCTTCAAAGATATCGCTTCAGTATTAATATTAAATTAATCTTCAAACTCTGTTGACTTGTAGACGCTCCCAGTAGACAGACTTTAGCAAACTCTGTTCTCTCCACGCTAACAGTGTTTGTGCTTCCATGTTATTCAGCTATCAGTGTTTACGCTTTCCTCTGTCAGCGTTTGCGCTTCCAGCAATCAGCGTATACTCAAACTCTGTTACAACTGCTTTCAATAAAAAGTTAAACTCTCTTTACCTGTAACACTTAAACACTGACATTAAATCACATCAATTATATCTAACAATCTCCCCCAACTTGTTCATTAGAAAAATGTACAAGTTCACAATAATTGATGATGTCAAAACTAACAAATAAAAACACAGTGTTTAACATATAATCAGAGTTTAAACTTGACTTAGCAAAATTTACAGAAAATTCGAATTACTTACAAATTCTGTCTACCTAACCTCCTCAAGATCTGGAGTTGTTCTGAGATAATCAATCAACAATCTCCTTTCAGCATTTTCAAGTTCAATCTCCATAGCTTGCTTGATCTCTCTTAAATCTGGATCATTCTCATCAGTTTGAAAAATAGCAGCTCTGAGATCATAGATCTTGTTTCTTCTCATATC
The DNA here is from genome assembly GCA_037693485.1 of Kitagawia praeruptora. Lineage (NCBI taxonomy): Eukaryota > Viridiplantae > Streptophyta > Magnoliopsida > Apiales > Apiaceae > Kitagawia > Kitagawia praeruptora. The sequence continues at coordinate 78,697,630 of CM075350.1, forward strand.
ATTTCCCAACCTGATGTACTTTAATTCTTCAGACTTTACATTGAAATCCAGAACTGTAATTCCAAGATCAGTCTTCAGCTTTGTAGTTCCCTTCTGCATTTCAATCAGATTCCCATTCCAGTCTCTGTACTTAGGAACATACTTTTCAGCAGACTTTGTTCCTGTAGCAACTTTAGCTTTCTGCATATACTCCCTTATAGAATTAGCAATAAGCTGTGTTCTTTGATTTCTAACTCTGAAGATATGCAAGACATACTGAAGTTCCTCAAATAATTTTAGCTTGATTGCTTCTTCATTCACTCTATACACTGACCCATCTGTCATAAAGTATAGTAGAAAGTGAATATCTAAGCTCCTTTGACGAACTACCTGAACTGACTCCAACTTGTCTAGATTTTCTTGAGTTATACCAGAACCAAGAGATACAAGTGCAGAGGGATCTCTTGGACTGTTACTAACCCTCAAATCTCTTCTTGAACCTAAGCCAGAAGTATTCCTGCCTGGTGGCTTTCCTGAACATGCAACATTATGTTGATATCCACCAGTCACTCCTGCTTCTTCTTGCACTGGAATCTTCGGCCTTGAAAAACCAGGTAAGAGTTTACTTTGAGTCTGTACAACTTGTGTAGCAACAGAGGTTGTAACTATCATTTTGCCCTTGCTCTCTTCACCAATTTTCCCTTTTAATTTCAACTTTGCATCAAGAGAAGACTTTCTAACCAGCTTTCCAGTATCTTCTTCTTCTTCTTCTTCTTGAATACCAGATAGTTTTTCTTTGATTTCAATTCCTTTCATTACAGGCCTTGCAGACTTTGAAGCTTTAACAACTTTCTTCACTTTCTTGGACTTTTGAGCTTTTAAATGCTCTTTCTGCAACAGCTTTTCTTCAGCTTGAATATCCTCAAGTGTAGCTTCAGCATTCTCTTCACGAAATAATTTTGCAGCCAATTCTTCATCTGTTTGTGGATTGTCAGAGAATGACAAATCCTTTGGCTTTGAACCAGAAGTACTCTGAGTATTTGAATCTATCACCAAATTCGGCTTTGACCTTGAAGACCTTCCATGTCCTTGTCTGAGATTTTCATTTCTTAAGCCCTTATCAGCATTGGTGCCTTCATCATCAAGATGATCTTTCTTTGACAGAGTTTGATCTTTCTTACACTTGGTTTTAGAAATTCTCTCCCCCTTTTTGACATCATCACCATCTTGAATCAGAATCGAGGTAATTAACTCAAGAGAATTTGCAATGGAATAAACCTTCTCAGTCAGTAAAATCTGATTCTTCTCAACTGTGCTCAGTCTGTCATTAATATTTGCTTGAGCTTTGGCAAATTGTTGAAAGAGCTTAGCATTAGCTAGTTGAGCTTTCTCTTCATGAGTAGCAACTTCTGTTCGAAGATCAACAATAGATTTCTGAGTATCATCAAATCTATTATTCAAAGTTTTGATTTGAATCACTGTGCCTTGCAAACAAGTGAAAATTTCTGGATTTTTAATCTTCTTAGAATTGGCTTCAAGAAACATTGCTGCCCTTCCAGGAGGAAAAATACACTCTGACTTGTACCAATCAGCAGTTTGCTTGGCCAAATAACTATCATCAACTTCATGTACAAAAGGCCCAGCAAAATCTGGTTTTTCACCTGTTTTCTGACCATCAGTCTGCTTTTGTGGTTGTTCAACTCCTGTACTCTTAGCTTCAACTGAATCACTCATCGACTCACTAGTAGAGGCAACAGAAGCAATAGGTTCTTGAGCAGAAATAGGTTCTTGAGCAACCTGTTTTCCTTTATCAACTGGAGTTTGCTCTGAAGAAAGAACCTTTTCTGGTTTATCAACCTCCTCACCATGAGCAGAAACATGATTGGCATCAGAGTTCAACTCAGTGTGTGATGCAACCACAGTGTCTTCAAGAACAACAGTAGGCCCATCAGCAACACCAGTATCGATAGAAAGTGTAACCTCCATGAGTGGTGGAGTAGATGCTTCATGATTAAAAGAAATTGGAGTTTCAGCAAACTCTTCCATTGGAGACAAAACATCTCTAACAGCTTCATGTTCTTGAACCTTAACAACTTCTGGTTCAGAAAGCTTGACTTCGGATTCTGGTATCATAGGTTCTATGATAACCTCTGGCTCACCAGTAGGAATATCAAAAGAGATTTTCTCTTGAGCCTCTTCAATATGCTCATCATCAGAATCAGTTAGAATAAGCCGTCTCCTCTTAGCTTGAGGTACTGCAACCAATTCTTCTTCTGCACTAGAACTTTCACTAGAACTTTCCTCAACCGATGGTGTTGAAGGTCTATTTGCCCTTTGTATGAATCTTCTAGAATAAACAGCCTTTGGAGTTGTCTGTTTAGCCCTAGAATGTTTGGTGTTGATTGCAGTATGTTTCTTCCTTTTTGGCTTTGGTGGTGGTTGTGGATGAGTGGTAGTGACAGGGTTTGTTGGTTCAGTAGTCATTTGGTCAGGTTGTGTTTGAGGTTCTGTTTGTGTTTGAGGTGATATGGGTTGATCAGTGGTTATTGGTATTGGCTCAGGTGATTGAGTAGGTTGAGATGGGATGTTTTCTGTACGATCAGTGGCTAAAGGTTCAGGCATAGATTGAGGTTCTGGTTGATGTGGTTCATGTGGTTCATGGTTTGGTGATGGAGAATCTTGTGGTTGATTGACAAAGTTCTGTAAAGCAAGTGGCAATACTAAAGGAGGTATGTCTTTTCCAACATCTTTGTTAGTCATATCAGAGAATATTCTCTTAGTGACTCGAAAAGGTTGAATTTCATCAGCTTCATCAATTGTTAAACCAGAAACACATGCATTGAACAGAAGTTGACAAAATCTAGCAAAGTAAACTGTAGTAGACTCTGACAACTTATCACCCAAATTCATTAAAACATATCTACCAAAATCAAAATTACTACCATAAAGTAGAGAATACCCAATTTGTAGACTGTCCATTGGAATAGCATCCCAGTTGGTGACCTTCTTCTGGAATGTCCTGGTGATACAATCAAAGAAAAAATTCCACTCTTTTCTCAAGTTTGGCCGCCTCACACTGCCCAGCTTGGCAAGTGATTCCATGTACCCAATCTCTGTTAGCATTTCCCTCAGATTTTGCTCAGAGACAACAGCATATGAAGTATGTGTGTCGAAATCCATGACATCACGAACAGTTTGTGGAGTAATCACAAACTCTTGGTCTTCATGAGAGAAGATGATAGACGGAGTTCCATTCTCTCATCCTTCTATATATCTTGAGTTTTGCCAGAAATTAACAACTTGGGAAGCAGATAGAGTAGCCGGTTCAACCAGCGCTTGCCCAATCTCAGAATCTCGAAGAAAATTTTGCATTAGATGGAACGCCTCTGGAGCCCGGTCGTAGACCAAACACAGTGAAAGGTTTAGTTGCCATTGAATCAAGAAATAAGCAAGAAACAACTGTGAAAATGTTTTGCAAGAAAGGTGTTTGTGAAAATGCCAAAGTGAAAAACAAAGATGTTTTCTGTTTTGGTAAAGTGAATACGAGTGGGTAAAAGTGATTGTGGCAAAAAGTAATTTGAGTTTTAATTAAAAAACTAAACTCAAACGATTTTACTTGAAAACACGCAACTGTTCCCTTGAAAAGTGTAAAAGTGAGACATAATGATGAGTGAGTGGGACACGTGTCACACATGCAACGGTTCACTTAATACATGTGCAGTAAAAGCCATTATTACCGCTGTCGTTCCGTTTATCAAGACACGTTACCACTAATTACACTAATTAACAGTTGTCAACTACTCCATTTACTCCAAAATTTTCAAATTATCTTAATGAAAATATACCTTAGAGTACATAGCACAATCAATCAGTGTTTATCAAATTTTCAATCTTTATCACAAAAACCCTTTAAAAAATGCACAGTCGTGATTTTCGTGTGTGAGTAGCAGAGTTTACCAAATCAATTTTTATAGCATCTAATATTTCATAAAATCCATAAGTCAAAACAATAAACACTGAATGCACAAACTCTCATATTAAACACAGAGTATATGATGAATGCTAAACTCTGTAGTTCCTTAATTACAGAAATCTGAATATCCCTGTTCCAGTTTATGATCATGATTATCCACGTAAGCACACAGTCATTATAGACAAAAAGATCATGAGATAAACATCAAAGCATCATTCAGTGAGTTACATGTCAAGGATTTTCTCACAAACTCTCACATCACACAAGTGTTTAGGTGAAGTGTTTACTCTCAGATTCAATCAGTAAAAGCAGATACTACCATAAGCTTGAATGTCCACCAAATCTACACCACTTCGATTACATATATGCACAAATCAAAAGGACTTTGTTCAGGGTTGTAATTGAGTGAAATCAAACAGATGAGAAGAGATGTTTTTCAAATGAGAATTTCGAACTGAACAATTTATTTGATCAAAATGTTCAGTCAAATGGTTAGTACATTTTTGTACAAGATGATCAGTATATATACCCCGTTTTTTTTTTTTTTATTCATATATATATATACTGAGTAAGATATCTTTTCTTAAGAAATACTCACCTGCTTGAATTTGATTTAACAAACGAATATAACTGCTCTTAATACTTCAGTATTCAAGAAAAATGAGCAGTTAATTTGGCTCAAAGGGGTTTACAAAGGGTAGTGTTTTATGAACAGTGTTTATGATCAGTGTTCAAAGAGGTTTTGAACAGTGTTTAAAGAAAGATGGTTAATCCTAATGCCTTTATCATTTTTATGCACACATATATCATGTAGTCCCAAAAAGGTTTAATGCAAGTTCTAGAGCAACATACTTACTGATGAACATCACACAGTCAATAAAATCTGATTGATATAAAATGTATCAATCACTTATTCGGTTCAAAATCTCACAGGGTTCAGACATGAACTGTTTCTCACCAAAATAAACAATGACACATCTCAAGTTTTAAAATTTTCACAAGTGCAAACATAGAATAAACAAGAATCAAGTATGACTTGGAAACAGAGTGTCACTAATCAGAGTTTAGAGTTCATCAATATCAGTGTTATTCATGAGAGGCAATGCATACAGTATTCATAGATTCAGAGTTTAGGATCAAATAAACTAAGAGATGCTCTAAATATGAAACAGTATCATGCTGTGTTAACTTACTGTGCAATTTCTGATTAGATTACAGTGACTCAAAAAGAATCTTGATTTTTCACTGAAAATCATGCTCTATACATTTTTCTTCATCGGTATTTTCATTCAGACAAAAAATCAACTCATAATTCACAGAGTTTAACAAACGTATTAACAGTGTATGACCAACAATCATGCTGACAGAGTTTAATTAATAAGGTTCACATAGCACTTTAGCAATTTACAGAGATATGAGCAACACATTTTATTTGAAAGAGTTTGAGTCTAACCAACATGTTTAGTCAAAACCAGATACCATCCCTAGTTCATTTACCAGTCTTGTAAATGTTGCTTCACTTAGAGGCTTTGTGAAAACATCTGCAAGTTGTTGATCTGTAGGCACAAAGTGAAGCTCAATATTGCCTTCCTCTACATGCTCTCTGATAAAGTGATACCTTATGCTGATGTGCTTGGTCATTGAGTGTTGTACTGGATTACCTGTCATTGCAATAGCACTTTGATTATCACAGAAAATAGGTATTTTACTATACCTCAACCCATAATCCAGTAGTTGATTCTTCATCCATAGAATTTGTGCACAGCAACTACCAGCAGCAATATACTCTGCTTCAGCTGTAGATGTAGATATTGACTTCTGTTTCTTGCTGTACCAAGACACTAGTCTGTCACCAAGAAATTGACAACTTCCACTTGTGCTTTTTCTGTCAATCTTACAGCCAGCAAAATCTGCATCAGAGTAACCAAGTAGCTTAAAATCTGATTCTCTTGGGTACCACAGTCCTAAGGTTACAGTGCCCTTGAGATATTTGAAAATCCTCTTCACAGCTGTTAAATGTGGTTCCCTTGGATCTGCCTGAAATCTTGCACACAGACAGGTGGCATACATGATATCAGGTCTACTAGCTGTTAAATAGAGTAGAGAACCAATCATCCCTCTGTAGCTTGTCATATCCACTGATGAACCTGTATCTTTGTCCAGTTTTGTTGCAGTTGCCATGGGAGTTGTTGTAGATGAACAATCAAGCATACCAAATTTCTTGAGAAGGTTTCTGGTATATTTTGCTTGATTTATAAAAATTCCATCATCTGTTTGCTTCACCTGTAAGCCTAGAAAATAACTAAGCTCTCCCATCATACTCATTTGATATCTTGACTGCATGAGTTTGGCAAACTTCTTACAGAGTTTATCATTAGTAGACCCAAAAATAATGTCATCCAAATATATCTGTACTAAGAGCAGGTCATTACCAGATTGAAAGTAAAACAGAGTTTTGTCAATAGTACCTCTGTGAAACCCACTTTCTAGTAGAAATTTAGCAAGTGTTTCATACCATGCCCTAGGTGCCTGTTTAAGTCCATAGAGTGCCTTGTCTAACCTGTAGACATGATCTGGATATTTTGGATCTACAAAACCAGGTGGTTGTTCAACAAATACTTCTTCTTCAAGTTTTCCATTCAGAAAAGCACTTTTCACATCCATTTGAAAAACCTTGAATTTCTTGTGAGAAGCATAGGCAAGAAACATCCTTATTGCCTCCAATCTGGCAACTGGTGCAAAAGTCTCATCATAATCTATTCCTTCCTGCTGTGAATAGCCTTTAGCTACCAGTCTTGCTTTGTTCCTTGTGATCACACCATCACTGTCAGTTTTATTTCTGAAAACCCATTTAGTACCAGCAATAGATCTGTTCTTTGGCCTTGGTACAAGGGTCCACACCTCATTTCTCTCAAATTCATTTAGCTCTTCATGCATTGCTGTTATCCAGTCAGCATCTTTCAGAGCTTCTTCTACTTTCTTTGGCTCAGTTTGTGACAAGAATGCATGAAACAGACATTCATTTGTTGTTGCACTTCTTGTCCTTACTCTTGCATCTGGATCACCAATAATTAAATCAGGTGTATGAGACTTTGTCCATTTTCTTGCAGAAGGCAGATTGCTTCTGTCATCATGTGATCCTCCCCCTTGATCCATGCTCTCCTGATTTTCTTGGTGACTTTCTTCACTTTCTGATGCTCCCCCTGAATGTGACTGCTCAGTATTTGAATGATCAGAGTTTGAATCAACAGTGTTTGATTCAGAGTTATCAATTGAGTCACCATCAGTGTTTGAATTATCACTTTGATGTGATTCTTCATGCTCCCCCTCAACTGGTTCTTCCCTTGTTTCTGATTGATAAGTTTCTTCAGTGTTTACCAGTAGAGGTTCAGAATTGACCTCAACAGTGTTTGTTAGATCTGTATCATCCGAGTTTAATAAATCTTCATTTTCAAAGTACAGTTGATCATGCTCATTAACATCTTCAAGTCCAGTTATTTTCTTGTCATCAAATGACACATGAATAGACTCCATGATCACTCTGGTTCTCAGATTATAAATTCTGAATGCCTTTGTTGACAGTGGATAGCCAACAAAAATTCCTTCATCTGCCTTTAGGTCAAATTTGGTCAACTGTTCAGGATGAGTCTTCAACACAAAGCACTTGCATCCAAAAATATGAAAATATTTTAGATTTGGCTTCTTCTTCTTCACCATTTCATATGGTGTTTTACCATGCTTGTTGATCAGTGTTGCATTTTGAGTAAAACAAGCAGTTTGAACTGCTTCTGCCCAGAAATATGTTGGCAACTTTGCTTCATCTAGCATGGTTCTGGCAGCTTCTATCAAAGTTCTGTTCTTCCTCTCCACTACACCATTTTGTTGTGGAGTGCCAGGTGCAGAAAACTCTTGTTTGATCCCTTTACTCTTGCAAAATTCTTCCATAGATGAATTCCTGAACTCAGTTCCATTGTCACTTCTGATTATCTTCACTTGATGCTCTGACCCTTTGTCCAGTTGGATTATATGATCTGTCAGTGTTAAAGCTGTTTCATCCTTCTTTGCAAGAAAATATACCCATGTGAATCTGGTATATTCATCAACAATGACTAATGCATATTTCTTATTTCCAAGAGACATCACATTTACTGGACCAAAAAGATCAACATGTAGTAGATGATAAGGATCAGCAATTGAAGACTCAGATTTGCTTTTGAAAGAGGTTTTTCTCTGTTTGGCCTTTTGACAAGAATCACACAGGCCTTCTACATTCAACAATGACTTTGGTAGTCCTCTTGCAAGATCATTCTTTATGAGCTCATTGATGTTGTTCAGATTCAAATGAGAGAGTTTCTTGTGCCACTTCCAACTCTCTTCACTGGACATTCTTGTTGACAGACATACTGCTTTGCCATCAGTGTTTGTTGACAATTTTATTTCATAGATGTTGTTGTGTCTGTTTCCAACTAGAGCAACTTTCCCTGTAGATTTACTGATCACTTGGCAATATTCAGGCTGAAAATCTACATGATATCCTCTGTCACAGATTTGACTCACAGATAGCAAATCATGCTTGAGTCCTGGAACCAGAGCTACATTTGTGATGATGACATTTCCAAGATTAATATTGCCATATCCCAGTGTATGTCCTATGTTGCCATCTCCATAGGAAACTTCTGGGCCAGTCTTCTCCTCATACTCTGATAGCAGGGCTTTATTTCCAGTCATGTGTCCTGAACATCCACTGTCCACGACTAGGGTACTGACCCTGGTGCCCTGCAATCACAAACAATCACTGATTATTAGTTTTAAGGATCCAGACTTGCTTGGATCCTTTGACTTTCTTAATTCTGTTAGCTTCTGCAGCGGAATTCACATTAACAGAGTTTAAGCTAACTTTTTCAGTGTTTACATTTGCAGAGTTTACTTTAACCCATTTCAAATTTGGCTTGGGTTCATAGTAATTATAGTAAATAGCATGATAATCTCTGCAAGTGTAAATAGAATGCCATGTACTTCCACAGTGTTTACATAAAGTCTGTGGTCTAGTTCTCACATAATCATTTTTAACTGCAGTTCTGGGAGCTAATGAAGCAAGCATTGGCTTAATTCCTGAGGTTATGCCTACTTTTCCATTTCTGTTTTTCTTAGGCATTCTCTGTTTGTTGACAGACTTTATCTCCTTAAGCTTATGCTTGAGTTGTTTATCTGTCATTAAGCCAATGTTAGCCTCTTTAACAAAAGTTTTAGCATATGACTCTTTAACAGCCTTTTTCTGTGCTTCAGTCTTAGGTCCACCTGTTCCCATGACATTACCCTCAGATGAACAACGTGGTCTAACTTTTACCTGATTTTCAAATCTAAGTTCATCTCCTACAGAGTAACCTAGACCTACTGTATCCGACTGAAACACTTCTTGAGTATCTTTACCAGAGTGTGTCCAAGTTTTAATGATGTGTTTAGTATCCTCCAATTCTGATTCTAGTTGCTTATACTTACCTAGCAACTCCTGTTCAATAAACACTGCATCATCTCTCTCTTTTTGAATTTTATTCATGTTCTCTAACTGTTCCTCAACAAGTTTATTTTTTTCTTTGAGTTGAGAACACTCAGACTTTATCCTCTCATTTTCTAAAGTCTGATCCCTATAACTGATATGCAATGCTTTAAGATAAATTCTCAATTCAGTTATATTATCAGTGTTATAAGCATAGGTAGTTGGAGGCACCTTGAGATCATCATTTTCAGTCTGAGTAGTAGCCATGAGAGCATAGTTGACTTCCTCATCTGAATCTGAAGTGTCTGCCCAATCTCTGCCTTTGGTGTAGAGTGCCTTTTCAGTTTTACCCTTCTTGCACTCAGGAGCATAGTGACCCATCTCCTTACACTTGTAGCATTGAATTTCAGACTTATCTTTCTTACCAGATTTGAAGTCCTTTCCTTCAGATTTCTTGAAATTCTTCTTGTCAAACTTTGAGTAGTCCTTGGAGAATCTCTTTCCCTTCTTGAAGTTCTTGTATCCCATCTTCTTGAAGGTCTTTACCATCAATGCAGCCATTTGCATCATCTCCTCATCATCTTCAGAATCAGATGATCTATCTGTGTTTGAGTCAACATCAGTGTCTGATGACTCATTGTGACGCCCCCAGATCCGAGGTCGGGAATCTAGGCGCTCACGGTCCAATTTCCATTAACAATATACTTGTTCTTGCACATAATATAAATAAACAACCATCGACCCCACAATAAACTCACACCGCACACACACACACACACGGGTTAGAGTCTCAGAAACGTCATACATTTGATTAAGCAAAAGTAAAAGTTTTAGAGTTATTACAGACCGAATTAAATAGCATTTATGCTACCAGCAACACTTCGATATGAAGCGAAGTTGGCGGCTTGAAAGTTTGTTGCGGTACACTGCCTTGCACAGGTCATACTTATAAATAAAACGTACTAACAAAAGTTGCCGACCAATCCGGCTAATGGGGCCTACCGGTGGAATCTCGACTGCAGCCTGGGGTCTAGTCACCTGCTTTCGAACAGTCTGACTGGTTCTTGCCATTTCTCTTAGCTGTTGTGTTTGTGAAATTTGAAAACAAGCAAGAGTGAGCAACTATAGCTCAGCAAGAATATATGTATAAGATAAGCAATATATCATTTCATATGTATAATAGTCATTAAACTCGTTATATCAATCAGTTATAAAATCACTTGTCATTATTGGTAAATTTCAAAGGTGCACCAGCACGTGCCCTTGTTTTCAAAATAACCTTGCAGTTCTAGCTACTGCATAAAGTCAACATCTTTCTCATCAAAATAGGACACTATCGGCAACTGGCACATAGGCCTAAGATGCAGTGTCAAAGCATTTTTCCAAAGTGGAGGAATGGGACTTAAAGAAAACATAAAACCTGACAGGGATTGACGATGATCAGTCGCCACATCCGAGTCCAATAATCCGCGGGTCTTCTCTACCGGTAGAAGGATAGAAACTACATCCGTAACTATCCTCGGGTGAAAACTACATCCGTAATCACCCTCGATGAAAACTACATCCGTAATCATCCTTCGGCAACACCTGGGCCGGAATAATAATTGATGGACCGCCTGGCTCACGGCCGCTTACACATCCCGGGAATCGTTCGTCAACGATTCCCACACCTGCCAGAGTCCCCTTTTTCTTTTTCTTTTTAAAACCAGATTTTGATTGAAAACAGAGTAGTTGTGGTTCGACATCAGTCGACCGATAATTCTTGAAATCATACAAGAAGCAGAACCTGACCGGGGGTTGTCGAAAATGTTTTGAGTTCGAAAAAGTTCGAGTTTGAAAGCATTAAAAGGTATCTTGGATTAACTTTGTTTTTAAAATAGTGAACAATAATCATTAAATGATATTTTAAGATTTAATATTAATAATTAATAAAATAATTATTTAATAAATAAACTATTAATCCAAGATAGGGTTTCGAGTATTTACGAAGATATAATAATAGTTACTTGAATACGCGATACCACCCGAATGACCCTTCGGGTTTTCGCAATATAGATACGATATAATAATATACCGCTCCCCGGTCAATAGTATATACGGACCGCTACGACCTCTATTGCTAGAGTCGTTGTCCGAAGAAAACATTTCAATCTAAGTTCAAGGGGTAAAAGCATACATGTACTTGTTCAATTTCAATTGCATCAATACTTCGATAAACATAGCATTTGATATAATTTGAAAACTACAAACACAACAGTGAAAATCCTTGTATATGTATAAGTTTTGAAAAGTAAACTTGCCTTGGTTTGGTTGGGGTGGTCGAGCGTGTGAGTTCGAACGATCTATACATAAACAATAATCGTTCGTTAGTACCTTAACAATTTCTTTCTAATTACGGGATTTTAAGGGGACACGAAATTAACTTAACGACTTCGTCTTATGACTCCCTAGCCCCACTATAGGTCCATGACATCACTTGTTTACGCTCGTCACTTACTTGACTTAATTTAGTTACCACGTTCGAACCATAACCACTACTCCTAGAATTATGCTCCACTAACGACTTTTTCCCTTGCGCGAAATTTACTCTAGTATTTTTATAAAATCCAAAAATTCATATTTTAATCCAATTCTTTTTGGGTGGTCTTCCCCACTGCATTCCCTATCTTCTCAGATTTTTCCATGATTTTACACATATTTCTAGGGGTTTAAACAAGGTCCACAAGAGGGTCACTTAGTGCAGTCCATAGTCCAGAAACACAACTCACTCTTCCGGCTATAACTTAAAATCTATACATCCCAAAATTATGAACCTTACATATTCAGAAACTACAGATCAAGACCTTTCCAACAATATAAGGTAGGTGTTCAGGGGATCAGTTTAAGGGTTCCGAATTACAGTTTCAAAAAGGGGTCAGTGCAGATTGTCCAACAACTCCTTTACCACAAGTCATGTCTCTTCTCAAAATTCCACCAACTCCAAAAATCATCACAAATTCCCAACAAAATTCTCATACACTTATGGGACCTCATACCACATAAAAATAATTTTCAATATGACAATAACCATCAACATCCATGATTTTTCATAAATCAAACTATAATCAACACTTTTGTGCACCAATCTTTTAGATCTACTAATACTAAGCAATGTTCTTGCCATGGCTACTAAGGGTTAGAATTTATACCTTCCTTGAAGCTCTTAGTAACTTAACAAAGCTTGAAATACTCTCCAAACACCTTGGTTGATCAATCTATGGCTTAATCTTCAAGATCAAACAAAGTTTTTTACATGAGTTCGCTATTCATCAAGCAACTTCATGAATTTTTCTACCCTATCTATACTCCATGGAAAATTATGAAATTAAGAAAGTACCTTGAGTATATCTTGAGGAAGCTTAGGATTAAATTTGGTGAATTATGAGTAAGAGAAAGTGGGAGAAAAAATTTTCTTTTCCCCCTTGGTGAAGCAGTTTGGCCGGGAGCAAAATGGGAGGAATGGAGTGAGTTGTTTTGTGTTTTTGCCTTGTAATAATGCAATAAGGTGCTGATATCTTGGTTATGTAAAAAGCCTACAAGCTAATGGTAAGAAAATCAAAGCCTAAAAAGGCTAGGGATAGCATTTGGTGCTCCATGTTTTGTGCTAACTTGTTTGCCAACTATACGGTTTGTTTCTAACTAAGTCCTAACTACTTAGTTGGCTTCTAGTTGGCTTGGTTACTTCTTGTAGTCACCACCTTGCATGTAATTAACTAGCATTTGCATGGTACTTGTCACCTTATTTATTTTCCAATTTTTATTCCATAATTTTCATGCATACTAATTATAAATCCATGAAATATTTCTTTGTGAATAAAATCTTTTCAAGTGTTCTTCACTCCACCAATTCTCACCCTAATACTCATTCCATATAATTTCCATGTTTGTGAAGTCCTTGGTCGTGTCATGGCTTTCGCATTTATCGCTTTCTCGAAAATCGCAAGTTATTAACGAAGTAGGATTTTCTGATTTTCGACGGCTTTTACATACACTCATTTTACTTATATAATATTAATATGGATTTAAAATCCTCAAATTATCATTACTCAAAAGCGGGTAGGATTTGTTTTTCTTACATACCGAACTTACTATTCATCCGGGTCCTTTTACAATAGTACAAAAATCAGGGTTCTTACAGCCTCCCCTCCTTAAAAGGATTCCGTCCCGGAATCAGGTTGAAAACAGTTGGGGGTGCTTTTCACGCATCGCGCTCTCTAGTTCCCATGTTGATTCTTCGACATTCTGATTCCTCCACAAGACTCTCACTAGTTTGACAACCTTGTTCCTCAGCACCTGTTCTTTTCTAGCCATGATTTCTACAGGTTGCTCCACGTATGTTAAGTCTGGTTGCAGATCCACTTGATCATGTTCTATCACATGTCGGAAGTCGGTATGGTAGGGTCGTAGCATGGACACATGAAACACATTATGTACTTGCTGTAAGCTCGGAGGTAAAGCCAATTCATAGGCTAACTTTCCAACTCGTTTCAAAATCTCAAAAGGTCCAATGAATCTCGGGCTTAGTTTCCCCTTCTTACCAAATCTCATCAATCCCTTCCACGGTGATACTTTTAACATCACAAACTCTCCTACCTCATATTCTTTGTCCTTGCGGGTCTGGTCCGCATACTTCTTCTGTCTGTCTTGGGCCGCTACCAGCCGTCCTCTTATGAGCTCGATAGTCTCTCTTGTCTGTTGGACCAGTTCAGGCCCTAAAATCTTCCGCTCTCCAACTTCTTCCCAACACAAAGGAGACCGACATCTTCGCCCGTACAAAGCTTCATATGGGGGCATGCCTATACTCGCATGGTAACTGTTGTTGTAGGAAAATTCGATCAATGGCAAGTGGTCGTCCCAACTTCCCTTGAAATCTATGGCACATACTCTCAACATGTCCTCGATGGTCTGGATGGTTCTCTCGCTCTGTCCGTCTGTTTGGGGATGGTATGCAGTACTCATGTTTAACTTAGTCCCCACACAATCCTGAAAACTCCTCCAGAACCTGGAGTTGAATCTTGGGTCTCTATCTGATACGATGCTCACAGGAACCCCATGCCTAACCACAATCTCTTTTAAGTAAATATCCACCAGCTTGTCGACGGTGTATCTCTCGTTGATTGGAAGAAAATGTGCTGACTTGGTCAATCGATCAATAATTACCCAAATGGCGTCATGATTAGTCTTGGTCCTTGGTAATCCGACCACAAAGTCCATCGCAATCTGTTCCCACTTCCACTCGGGTATCTCTAAGGGTTGCAACAATCCACTGGGCCTCTGGTGTTCGGCCTTCACACTCTGACATGTCAAGCATTTACTTACCCACTCTGCTATGTCCTTCTTCATATTTGGCCACCAATAATATTCTTTCAAATCCCTATACATCTTGGTGCCTCCAGGATGAATCGAATACCTTGAGCTATGGGCCTCTTGCAAAATCTCATCTTTCAATTCTTGAACGTTCGGGATCCATATCCTAGATGCGTACCTCATAACTCCATTCCCGTCCTTCTCACACCTAATTTCTTCGCCAGTCAAAATTTTCTCCATCGAATTCTTTTCTTCTTCTATCTTCTTTTCCTGGCATAACTTAATCTTTTCCAATAGCGGTGGTTGGACTTTTATTTCCATTAGACTCTCTTGGCCAATTCCTGGCAACCTCACCTCAATCTCCAGCCTCTCGAGGTCCTTGATCAATTCATCCACTGACGTTATCATCTTAAGCTTCTCCTTTCGGCTAAGTGCATCGGCCACTACGTTGGCCTTCCCTGGGTGATAATGAATCTCACAATCATAATCCTTGATTAGCTCTAACCATCTCCTCTGCCTCATGTTTAACTCTTTCTGAGTGAATATGTACTTTAAGCTCTTGTGATCCGTGTAGATTTCACACTTTTCTCCATAAAGATAATGTCTCCAGATCTTCAAAGCAAAGACTATCGCTGCTAATTCCAAATCATGGGTGGGGTATCTTATCTCATATTCTTTAAGTTGTCTGGATGCATACGCAATCACCTTACCGTGCTGCATAAGCACACACCCTAAACCTTTATGGGACGCGTCGCTATAAATCACAAAATCTCCCTTATCATCGGGTAGGGCTAGTACTGGTGCTGTCACCAACCTCTTTTTCAACTCTTGAAAGCTCTCTTCGCATTTCTCAGTCCACACAAACTTCTCGGTCTTGCGAGTTAGCCGGGTCAAAGGGGCTGCTATCTTGGCAAAGTCTTGGACAAATCTCCTATAGTAGCCGGCCAATCCTATGAAACTTCTCACCTCTGTCGGAGTGGTTGGTCTCTCCCAATTTGATACGGCCTCTATTTTGGCTGGGTCCACTAGGATGCCTTGTTCGCTAATCACATTCCCCAAAAACTGAACTTCCTTCAACCAAAATTCACACTTCGAGAACTTAGCGTACAACTTTTCTTCTCTTAGCGCTCCCAATACAATCCTCAAATGCTCTGCATGTTCCTCTTTCGTCTTGGAATAAATTAAGATGTCATCGATGAAGACTATAACACACTTGTCCAGGTACTTCTTGAAGACTCGATTCATTAAGTCCATGAAAGCTGCGGGTGCATTCGTTAACCCAAACGACATTACTAAAAACTCATAGTGTCCGTACCGGGTGCGAAAGGCCGTCTTTGGTATATCTTCTGGTTTAATCTTTAACTGGTGATACCCGGTCCGCAATTCAATCTTAGAGAAATAAACTGCATCTTTCAATTGGTCAAACAGGTCATCTATCCTGGGCAAGGGATACTTATTCTTGATGGTCACCTTATTCAACTCCCTGTAATCTATGCATAATCTCATACTGCCATCCTTCTTTTTCACGAATAGCACCGGGGCTCCCCACGGTGACACACTAGGTCTTATCATTCCTTTATCCAACAGCTCTTGCAATTGGGTGGCCAACACTTTCATCTCCACTGGGGCTAGCCTATACGGGGCCTTTGAAATTGGGGCCGTGCCCGGAACTAAATCTATAGCAAACTCGATGTCTCTATCAGGTGGTAGTCCTGGAAGATCATCCGGAAATACGTCCGCGAACTCATTAACGACTGGGATTTCCTGTAGGTTTGGCGCCTCCTTATTGGTATCCTTTACATAGGCTAAATAGGCCTCGCATCCTTTACGTAACAGCCTTTTAGCTTGAATCATAGTCAAGAACTTTTGGGTTTGTCGTTTTCCACTAAACACTACTTCCTTATCCCCTGGCAGTCTTAAACTCACTTTCTTCTTCACGCAATCAATCTGAGCTCCATGGGTTGTCAACCAATCCATACCTATTATTACGTCAAACTCCCCTAATTGAAAAGGTATTAAATCTACCCGAAAGTGTCGCCCTTCTATTTCTAGGTCGCAACCTGGACAAACTTGGTTAACAGGAATAATTTCATGATTAGCTATCTCTACTTGCAGTCTGTCTCGCAGTGGTTCAGTCTTAAGGCCTAACTGACTTACAAAATCTAGAGATATGAAAGACTTGGTGGCTCCCGAATCAAATAAAACATTCGCATTAACTGAGTTGAGTGGTAGGGTACCTGCGATCACATCCGTGTTCCTCACGGCATCTTGCACAGTCATGTTAAAAGTTCTTGCAGTAGGGGCCCTGTTAGAAGCAGTTCCACTCACTCTTGACGCAGCTGGCCCAGAGGACATACATTCCCTCATTCGGTGCCCTGGTTTCCCACACTTGAAGCAATTACCTCCGGCACTGGTGTTGTTGCTAGTTCCTCGACAGGTGTTAGCATAATGTCCTGTCAGCCCACACTTGAAGCACTTCACATCTTGCAGATTACACACGCCCGCATGTTTCCTTCCACATTTATTGCATTCCGGGAGTGGGGCTCGGGGTGGGGTAGAGTACGACGATCCCTGTGGTCGGCCGCCCTGGTCCACACTCCAACTTTCAGCTTTCTTGGTTCCAAAGTTCCCACTGGGTTGGGACATTGTTCCTCGCTTAAATTTACTCGGAAAGCTACCTCCCGCAGAGTTCCCCTTTCGACTATCAAACTTCCTCTTCCTTCCTTCTCTCTCCTTCTGCATCTGTTCACCTCCAGCCTCAACAATCGATGCTTTCTGTACCAGGGTGGCATAGTCTGTCAGCTCAAGAACCGCCACACGATTCTGAATCCATTGCTTTAGCCCCAATTGAAACCTTCGGGCCCTCTTCACCTCAGAGTTCATATATTCCGGCACAAACCTTGACAGCTCAGTAAATCTTGCCTCATACTCGGCCACCGTCATGTTACCTTGCTTGAGTTCCAAAAATTTCAGCTCCATTTGTGTTTCCATGAACCTAGGGAAATACTTTTCCAAGAAAAACTCGCTAAACCTCTCCCAGGTCACCACACCTCTTCCCTCCAAATTCTTTTTAGCTTCCCACCAGTAGTTTGCCTCACCCTTCAGCAGATAGGTGGCAAAAACAGTTTTCTGCTCTTCAGCGACTCCTAGTATCTCAAAAGATTTTTCCATTTCTTTCAGCCAGGCTCTTGCCTCGACTGGGTCCGCAGTTCCCTTAAACTCCGGGGGTTTCAGGGATTTGAAATTTCGAAAGGCATTGGCATTCGCATTGTTGGGTGGTGGCTGAACCGAGGGACGGTCCAAGTTCTGCCTGAGTAGGTCCATGAATCGCTCCATAGGGTCTCTCCTTGGGTTTTCCACCTCCAGGGTATCATCTTCAGCTTCCTCTTCATCATACTCAGAGTTATCAAACAGGTTATAGTCACTACCTTCATCCTCGCTCAGGTTCTGATCCTCTCTCTCTCGGTTTTGGTGGCCTTCCGGCCCATGGTGGCTACCCTGGCCTTCAGAGCTGGCCGGGTGAGCTCGAGTGTTCATTCTTCTGGGTGGCATGATTCTGATAATAAGACAAAAATGGGTTAGGGTTTTTAATTATTTGACCGTATTTAGAGAAGTCAGGAACGTATTGTTCCTCCTTACACAGGGTTAAAATTTCGAAAGTCGTAGTGCTCTTATGATGGCGATAAACTGTAAAAACTTTTTAGGGGAAGTCGTTACGTGGTTCGAAAACATTTGTAGGAATTTCCAAAATTTTGAAACTTCGCAATCTGTAGAAATATTTTCAAAAATTTTTAAATAACTAAAACCGTTTTTTTTTTTTTTTTTTTTTTGAAAGGTTTATTTTAGAAAAATCGTAGGAATATTTTGGAAAATGTGGAGAACAATTTGAAATCACATATCGTAAATTTGAAATAGCATGGTTGTATTTGGGGCTTGTAGCAGTTGTATAATCACAGTTGTATATCAAAACAGTAGAGCATGGCATCGGAAAGTAAAGCAGTTGAGACAATATCAAGGAAACTGAAACTAAATAAGTACGGTACAAGGGTGGTCACAAGTTCGGATGTTAGAGCCAAATACATAGTTCCGATGTCAAAGTCTAGCAAAAGTGGAACAAATACAAGTACATAATCCGAATAGTCAAGGCTACACAAAAGTAGGGCTACATCCATACATACTATCTGAAGTCACATCTACATATATGTAGGTCAGTCTACTCATCCACTGGTCAGAAAGGACGCCACTGCACAAGTCAACTGTCCCGCAAAATCGACACACTAATGTCATCTGAACCTAGGGGACTGAGCTATCAGTAACACATCACGGGGCCGCACCGCGACGGAGCAAGGCCCTCACTCGGGCAAATGCACGACGCACAACACGCCTAACATCTCTAGCCCGGATCACTCCGCCCCCGCGGATCCCTAATCCGAGAACCCTCTCGCGACTCCTCCTCTCAATCCTGTGGAGGCGAGCTCTAGTCCTCCTAGCTACAGTAGTCCTCATCTCAGCCTGGATCCTCAAGCGCACCTCGCGCTCCTCCACTATCACCCTCCTCGCCTCGTTAAGTCGGGCCTCCGCAGAAAGTAAGTCTCGGGTCATGAACTGCACGACATAGGCGTGCTCAGCGCCCGACACCGGGGGTAGGTCCAGTGGTGGGGGTGGTATAACAGGGGCAGGAGCAGGGGTAGGGTCACGCTCCTCCTCGCTAGAAGTGTCCTCCTCGGGATCATCATCATCAGAAGAAGTGAGGCTCAATAACTGTGGAGAGGGCGGGGGTGTCACAACACGGTCCTCACCGGATCGCACACTCTCCTCATCAGTGGCCACAGGGGAGGGGGTAACAGGCTCAGGCTCCATAAAGGGCTCCTCCTCGGGGTCCTCATCATCAGTATCCCCTAATATCGTAATCCAGGGGCCCAGCTCAGGGTCAGCATCAGTATCCTCAACAGGGTCCTCAGTCTCTCTCAGTAGTGCCTCATCATGCTCCCTCTCATAGGCCTCAGGGTCTGGTATATCCTCCATCTACACAAGGGAAATAAGCTAGGTAACTAACCAAAAAGAAGGGTTTAAGAAGTAGTTCCCTCACGGGCCTTAGAAGTCAGGGCTATATCCGATAACCCGACTATGAACTCGATGAGAGCTCCAGGTATTAATGGGATTATTATTAGTGTTATATTATTCGTATTATTATGGTTGCTTTCCTAAATTACTATCGTTTCTGAGAACTGTAACCTTCTCTCTGATACCATTTCTGTGACGCCCCCAGATCCGAGGTCGGGAATCTAGGCGCTCACGGTCCATTTTCCATTAACAATATACTTGTTCTTGCACATAATATAAATAAACAACCATCGACCCCACAATAAACTCACACCGCACACACACACACACACACGGGTTAGAGTCTCAGAAACGTCATACATTTGATTAAGCAAAAGTAAAAGTTTTAGAGTTATTACAGACCGAATTAAATAGCATTTATGCTACCAGCAACACTTCGATATGAAGCGAAGTTGGCGGCTTGAAAGTTTGTTGCGGTACACTGCCTTGCACAGGTCATACTTATAAATAAAACGTACTAACAAAAGTTGCCGACCAATCCGGCTAATGGGGCCTACCGGTGGAATCTCGACTGCAGCCTGGGGTCTAGTCACCTGCTTTCGAACAGTCTGACTGGTTCTTGCCATTTCTCTTAGCTGTTGTGTTTGTGAAATTTGAAAACAAGCAAGAGTGAGCAACTATAGCTCAGCAAGAATATATGTATAAGATAAGCAATATATCATTTCATATGTATAATAGTCATTAAACTCGTTATATCAATCAGTTATAAAATCACTTGTCATTATTGGTAAATTTCAAAGGTGCACCAGCACGTGCCCTTGTTTTCAAAATAACCTTGCAGTTCTAGCTACTGCATAAAGTCAACATCTTTCTCATCAAAATAGGACACTATCGGCAACTGGCACATAGGCCTAAGATGCAGTGTCAAAGCATTTTTCCAAAGTGGAGGAATGGGACTTAAAGAAAACATAAAACCTGACAGGGATTGACGATGATCAGTCGCCACATCCGAGTCCAATAATCCGCGGGTCTTCTCTACCGGTAGAAGGATAGAAACTACATCCGTAACTATCCTCGGGTGAAAACTACATCCGTAATCACCCTCGATGAAAACTACATCCGTAATCATCCTTCGGCAACACCTGGGCCGGAATAATAATTGATGGACCGCCTGGCTCACGGCCGCTTACACATCCCGGGAATCGTTCGTCAACGATTCCCACACCTGCCAAAGTCCCCTTTTTCTTTTTCTTTTTAAAACCAGATTTTGATTGAAAACAGAGTAGTTGTGGTTCGACATCAGTCGACCGATAATTCTTGAAATCATACAAGAAGCAGAACCTGACCGGGGGTTGTCGAAAATGTTTTGAGTTCGAAAAAGTTCGAGTTTGAAAGCATTAAAAGGTATCTTGGATTAACTTTGTTTTTAAAATAGTGAACAATAATCATTAAATGATATTTTAAGATTTAATATTAATAATTAATAAAATAATTATTTAATAAATAAACTATTAATCCAAGATAGGGTTTCGAGTATTTACGAAGATATAATAATAGTTACTTGAATACGCGATACCACCCGAATGACCCTTCGGGTTTTCGCAATATAGATACGATATAATAATATACCGCTCCCCGGTCAATAGTATATACGGACCGCTACGACCTCTATTGCTAGAGTCGTTGTCCGAAGAAAACATTTCAATCTAAGTTCAAGGGGTAAAAGCATACATGTACTTGTTCAATTTCAATTGCATCAATACTTCGATAAACATAGCATTTGATATAATTTGAAAACTACAAACACAACAGTGAAAATCCTTGTATATGTATAAGTTTTGAAAAGTAAACTTGCCTTGGTTTGGTTGGGGTGGTCGAGCGTGTGAGTTCGAACGATCTATACATAAACAATAATCGTTCGTTAGTACCTTAACAATTTCTTTCTAATTACGGGATTTTAAGGGGACACGAAATTAACTTAACGACTTCGTCTTATGACTCCCTAGCCCCACTATAGGTCCATGACATCACTTGTTTACGCTCGTCACTTACTTGACTTAATTTAGTTACCACGTTCGAACCATAACCACTACTCCTAGAATTATGCTCCACTAACGACTTTTTCCCTTGCGCGAAATTTACTCTAGCATTTTTATAAAATCCAAAAATTCATATTTTAATCCAATTCTTTTTGGGTGGTCTTCCCCACTGCATTCCCTATCTTCTCAGATTTTTCCATGATTTTACACATATTTCTAGGGGTTTAAACAAGGTCCACAAGAGGGTCACTTAGTGCAGTCCATAGTCCAGAAACACAACTCACTCTTCCGGCTATAACTTAAAATCTATACATCCCAAAATTATGAACCTTACATATTCAGAAACTACAGATCAAGACCTTTCCAACAATATAAGGTAGGTGTTCAGGGGATCAGTTTAAGGGTTCCGAATTACAGTTTCAAAAAGGGGTCAGTGCAGATTGTCCAACAACTCCTTTACCACAAGTCATGTCTCTTCTCAAAATTCCACCAACTCCAAAAATCATCACAAATTCCCAACAAAATTCTCATACACTTATGGGACCTCATACCACATAAAAATAATTTTCAATATGACAATAACCATCAACATCCATGATTTTTCATAAATCAAACTATAATCAACACTTTTGTGCACCAATCTTTTAGATCTACTAATACTAAGCAATGTTCTTGCCATGGCTACTAAGGGTTAGAATTTATACCTTCCTTGAAGCTCTTAGTAACTTAACAAAGCTTGAAATACTCTCCAAACACCTTGGTTGATCAATCTATGGCTTAATCTTCAAGATCAAACAAAGTTTTTTACATGAGTTCGCTATTCATCAAGCAACTTCATGAATTTTTCTACCCTATCTATACTCCATGGAAAATTATGAAATTAAGAACGTACCTTGAGTATATCTTGAGGAAGCTTAGGATTAAATTTGGTGAATTATGAGTAAGAGAAAGTGGGAGAAAAAATTTTCTTTTCCCCCTTGGTGAAGCAGTTTGGCCGGGAGCAAAATGGGAGGAATGGAGTGAGTTGTTTTGTGTTTTTTCCTTGTAATAATGCAATAAGGTGCTGATATCTTGGTTATGTAAAAAGCCTACAAGCTAATGGTAAGAAAATCAAAGCCTAAAAAGGCTAGGGATAGCATTTGGTGCTCCATGTTTTGTGCTAACTTGTTTGCCAACTATACGGTTTGTTTCTAACTAAGTCCTAACTACTTAGTTGGCTTCTAGTTGGCTTGGTTACTTCTTGTAGTCACCACCTTGCATGTAATTAACTAGCATTTGCATGGTACTTGTCACCTTATTTATTTTCCAATTTTTATTCCATAATTTTCATGCATACTAATTATAAATCCATGAAATATTTCTTTGTGAATAAAATCTTTTCAAGTGTTCTTCACTCCACCAATTCTCACCCTAATACTCATTCCATATAATTTCCATGTTTGTGAAGTCCTTGGTCGTGTCATGGCTTTCGCATTTATCGCTTTCTCGAAAATCGCAAGTTATTAACGAAGTAGGATTTTCTGATTTTCGACGGCTTTTACATACACTCATTTTACTTATATAATATTAATATGGATTTAAAATCCTCAAATTATCATTACTCAAAAGCGGGTAGGATTTGTTTTTCTTACATACCGAACTTACTATTCATCCGGGTCCTTTTACAATAGTACAAAAATCAGGGTTCTTACACTCATTCTCTGAATGTATGACTAAAGCTTTTCCTTTTGCCTTTCTCCTTGATGCTTCCTTCTTTGATGGTTTCTCCTCAACCTTAAGAGCAACAGACTTTGACTTTCTACTAGATCTTTTGTTTCTCTGCTCCAATTCCAATTCATGGGTTTTGAGCAGTCCATAAATTTCATCAATCTCTGTTTCACCAAGTTCATAATTATCTCTTATAGTGGTTGTTTTCACATCCCACTTTTCAGGTAGAGAGAGAAGAAACTTGAGATTTGAATCTTCTAAATCATACTCTTTGTTCACCAATGACAAATCATTGAGCAGTTTACAGAATCTGTCAAAAGTTTCTGTCATGGTTTCATCAGATTTTGCCTCAAAATGCTCATGCTCCTGAGTGAGTATGTTCCTCCTGTTCTTCTTAATTGCAGGTGTTCCTTGACATCTAACCTCAAGTGCATCCCATATCTCCTTTGCAGTTGTGCAGTTTATCACTTTATTAGACATAACATTGTCTAACGCACTGTGAAGTAAATGCCTTACCTTCGCATCCTTTGCAATAGATGAAAGATCCTCAGCAGTTAGATCTTTCTTCTCTTTTGGAATGACTTTTGATTCCTCACCAGCAGCAGCAGCAGATAACTTTGTTGGTTTGTGAGGACCTTCATATATTCTATCAAGGTATTCTGGATCTGTAGCCTCCAGAAACATGGTCATTTTCACCTTCCAAATTGCATACTCTGATGGCCTAAGTATAGGAACCCTTATTGTCTCATACCTACTAACAGTAGTAGGGGCTTTCTCAGATGGTGGAGGTATCTCTGCCATTGATTACTATTGTGTCTGGATCTTTAACTGTAATAAAGTAACAGATTAGGCTCTGATACCACTTGTTAGGTCGAATACACAATATATAATCAAGTACTATATGAATAAGTAACAAGAACACACGTTTTAACTCTTAAAACTGTTTGGAATTAATAATTCCTCTCTCGGTGATGTAAAGTATCACAGAGAGCTGCTTAGGTTACAAGAATAATATTCGTTCACGATGGATACCCTTCTAGGGTTAACCTAACTGTATTTATAAGATATACAGCTACGTACAATCGTAAATTGATTCTCCTAAAATTAAGCTATACAATTGATATCAATTACGATTGCTACACGTCTTCTAAGTCAACTCAATCTCTTTGACAGCTATCCAATCTTCAAAGATATCGCTTCCGTATTAATATTAAATTAATCTTCAAACTCTGTTGACTTGTAGACGCTCCCAGTAGACAGACTTTAGCAAACTCTGTTCTCTCCACGCTAACAGTGTTTGCGCTTCCATGTTATTCAGCTATCAGTGTTTACGCTTTCCTCTGTCAGCGTTTGCGCTTCCAGCAATCAGCGTATACTCAAACTCTGTTACAACTGCTTTCAATAACAAGTTAAACTCTCTTTACCTGTAACACTTAAACACTGACATTAAATCACATCAATTATATCTAACATATCATAACCAATGCATATAGTGATTAAAGGTGTCAGATCTAAACGAAGTATTTAATGAAGTTATGATCCCATTTTTCTCTAGCATAAGTAACTTGATTCAAGTTCTTATAATTAGTTAATTAATTCTTAGTTTGTTAAATTGCTTTTTAGTTAAAATTAGTTAATCAAAACCTAATCTTATTAATTGTCTTAGCAGTGAGTAAAAACTATACATTGTTGCATAGGTACATTAGCTGACATAAAACCTAAACCAGATCTCTGTGGGAATGAACTTGACTTATATCTATATTACTTGTGACCACGTACACTTGTGTGATTTAGTGCAAAAACAAGTTTTTGGCACCGCTACCGGGGATCATCGGTGTTTTATTTTTAGTTTATGTGCTTGTCATCAGTGGTCGTTAGAGTTCACTGACTTGGATTGTTTCTTACATAGTGGTTTGTTTCTTGGTGTTTCAGGTACTTGAACGTGTATGTGAACACGTTCTCAGACTCGTAAACTGGAAGAAGAACTTGCAGCAACTAAGAAGATGGGAGAACCAGAACCAGCAGCAGCAGAAGCTAAGGCTTTGAAGGACTTTTCTCAGCCAAAAATCAATGACATTCAATCTAGTGTTGTTAGGCAAGCTATTGCAGCTAACAAATTTAAAATCAAGCCGGGCACAATTCAGATGGTACAGATTTCGGTTCAGTTTGGGGGTGCTCCTACGGAAGATCCCAATATGCACATTCGGGACTTTATTGAGATCTACGACACTTTCAAGTTCAATGATGTGTCGGAAGATGCTGTGAAATTGAGACTTTTCCCTTTCTCTTTGAGGGATAAAGCTAAGGGCTGGTTACACTCTTTACCAGCCGGTTCCATTACTACATGAGAGGATCTTACTCAGAAGTTTCTTATTAAATTCTTCCCCATGGCTAAAACAGCAGCAATCAGGAACGCTCTTACTCAATTTGCACATCAGTCTGGAGAATCTTTGTGTGAAGCTTGGGAACGTTACAAGGAGTTGCTTAGAAAGTGTCCTCATCATGGTATGCCCGACTGGATGGTGATCAATGGTTTCTATAATGGGCTGAGAGCACAATCTAAACCATTGTTAGATGCAGCATCAGGTGGAGCTTTATGGGCAAAGAGCTACGAGGAAGCTTATGATCTAATTGAAACGATAGCTGCCAATGAATATTAGAATCCAACTCAGAGATTATTGCAAGGCAAAGTAGCAGGAATTCTGGAAGTGGATGCAGCTACAGCTATAGCAGCTAAGTTGAAGGCTTTGACTATGAAGGTGGATTCTTTGACTAACTATGGAGTTCAGCAGGTGGCTAGTGCTTGTGAGCTATGTGCGGGCGCACATGAGATGAATCAGTGTGCCATCTCTTCTGAATCGGCACAGTTTGTGAGCAATTTTCATCGACCTTCGCAACCAGCTCCAGCCACTTATCATCCGAACAACAAGAACCATCCTAATTTCAGCTGGAGCAATAACCAAGGTGGCATACTACAACCATAATAGCCTTATCAGCAGTTTCAAGGTCAGCAATATGGAGCTCAACATTACAATCATTAAATTTTTCAGCAGCAGCAAGGGCAGAATTTTCAGCAACAGTATGCCCCTAGGCAATTTCAACCTCCGGGTTTTCAGCAACAACATTCATATGCTGGTTCTGGGCATTCCACTTCTGAAAAATCAGAACTAGAGGAGTTGAGATTGATGTGCAAAAGTCAAGCTGTCTCGCTTAAGATCTTGGAAAATTAGATTGGTCAGATTGCTACTACTGTGCTAAATAGGCCACAGGGAGTGCTTCCTAGTGACACGGAGGCTAATCCAGGGAGGAAAGTTGTCCATGAACAGGTGAAGGCAGTTACTTTAAGAAGCGGAAAGGTTACAACCGATCAAAAATCAGCAGCTAAGGAAGATGAAGAAGTTCAGAATCAGCTGGTTGAAAAATCTACAGGGCCCAAAATTGAAAAATCTTACTTGGTAGATGATCCGCTAGATGAAAATGTCACTTTTAAAGTGTTCAAGGCCATGAAAATTCCGGCAGAGGCTGAAGAGTGTTTTAGTTTGGAAGTGGTTGATCAAGGACAAAGTAAGCTGTCGAAGTTGGACCTCTTAGAAGTTGTTTTACAAGGAAAGTCTGGTACTGAAGATGAACATGTCCAGCTGATGGATCTTGAGGATAGTGCAATTGAGTCTTTTCTTGGGAAAGATGTTTTCTTAAAGTATGAGGGTAATAAAGATCTTCATGAGTTGTATAGTAATTTTACTTTTGATGAGATGTTAGAGGAATTGAATGCTATTTGTTCTAAGCATGACATTCAACTTGAGGATAGTTCTTTTGATCCTAAGTCTGTTGTTAAGACTTCTGTTGGTGAACCACCCACTATCGTTCCTAATCCATCTATTTCCGCATTTGATCAGTATTTGGTAGTGAATAATGAAAATCATCGTATTGAAGAAGCTTCCAAACTCGAGCTTAAACCACCAGATCACCTGAGGTATGCATATTTGGGTAAATCATCTACTTTGCCTATTTTTATTGTTGCTAACTTTTCAGGTAGTGAAGCGAACAATGTTACTGACACTTTTGAGGAGCAAAGAAGGCTGAAACTTGTCATCAAGGATGTAGTCCCGGAAAAGATAATTAAATGGCCATATAGAGATACAGTGTAGAAATTTTGAAGAGAAAAAGTCATTGCCATTGCCATGTCTTGGTAAAGACTTTAAACAAAGGCTGCCATGTATTTCCTGAGAGGCAACCCATGGATTTCCTGCTTTTAATAAAAGAGCATTTTCCCTAATTCTTCATAATTCTGGATTACTATTTTCGTGCGAAGGGTGTAGAGGTCACTTGGCCTATTTTTGGAGCTCATGCTGTGTACCCGCCACCTGATTCACCTGAGGAGGGTGATCCTGCCGATGATTAGGTATGTTTCCTACTATCCCTTGTATTACCTTCAATGGGGACATTGAATATTTTAAGTTTGAGGGTGATTTGGGGATTAGTGGTGTTAGTGTGTCTGTGTTCATATAGGAGTGCATATTTTGCATGTTTAGTAGTAATTCATTCATATTTGTTCGTATTGTTGCTTGTGTGTTTCATATAGGACATTTTATTATTTTGTTTTTATACCATGTGAGTCCATTTAGTTGCATTTGCATAGCATATTTCATGATCCCTTAGGATGAGCTAATTCTGATTGGTAGGTCGATGTCTATTTGAGTGTGGTAATGATGAATAGAGGGTTGATTTAAGTACCTATGAATTGACTTGCATGTTTCAGAAACAAAATCTTTACATAGTCTCATTGTTTGCTTTTGGGCTAGATCAGATTATGCTTGTTTGGTTGTTGAGATTTAATCACTTGTTTATATTATAATGTTCTTTATTCCCTTGATAGCGTAGGAGCACTAAAGTATAAGTTTGGGGGAAAACAGGGATTTCATGCTAGTTGTTAATAAAGGTTAGGTGTCAAATGGCTAGTAGCCGCTCATATTTATGAGTAGTCTAGGGTTGGATGAGATGGAGCGAAACGCACTCATTCCAAGTTAGTCGTGTGAAAAAAAAAATCAGAAAAAAAAAGAAAAAAGAAAAAAAAAGTTGTGTGAATGTGTAGTTGCATAATTGGCCACGAGTGAGCTCTTTAATACTCGAGCAATTAAGTTCTAGGGGACTTTCTGCCTAGTGAACTAAGGCTTTTATGGTCTGGGATCCACTAACCTAACGCTCGCTACATGGGTATTATTGTATAAGCCTTTTGGGGTCTCATCCATTGCACGGTTAAATAAGCATGCGTTGTTGTGTATATTACTATATGTCGTAGTTTTTAGTAATAAAGCATGAATTCCTGTCCAACTCAAATGATGATGGAGGTGTTTCTAGGTTATGAAGTGTTTACCGTTCATTCTATTTATAAACCTGTGATTGTCTTAGCGAAGATTATGTATGATTTTGATCTAGTGTTAGGAGTATATCTGATGAGCATTACACACACGTACGTTTATGTTCATGTATTGTTAGTATATGGGGACTTAATCGAGCTCTGTTTGGATTTAGTTGCATTCTTTGAGATATTTGCTAGTTGGTTTTGGTTAGTTCGAGGGGATTGTTGCATTTTCATATTAGTTGCATATATGCATTGCATTGCATTAGTTAGTGATAGAGTCTGTTTATGCTTGAAGACAAGCATCGGTTTAAGTTTGGGGGTGTGATAAGTGGATTTTATATCTACTTGGAACGCTTCGATTCGATTTAAATTGATTAACTTGGCCTCAAGTATGTCGTGTTTTTGATTCATTTTAGTGAGATTGTGCAAGGTTACTATATTGAGGTTGGAAGATATTAATTGCATTTTTTATGGTGGATTTGAGTTCTAGAAGTGAAGAAGGTCAATTTGCAAAAGGAACGGGAGGAAATGGGTTTAAAACGAAGAAACAACAAGAAATTCAGCATTCGGCAGAATTGCTGGCATGCTACGACGTGGGTTGGCACGCTGCGGCGCGGGGGAACCGTCCTGGAGCGCGCTGCGGCGCGGCTGTCGGCTGGCAAAAATTCTGATTTACTATTTGGGCCATATCTTTAGTTCTACAAGTCCGTTTTGGACGATCTTATAGTCCACGCGAAGATAACAGAATTCTCTTTCATTCAAAAGTGGTTCAGATGTCTAAATACAACTAGAATGCCCCAGAAATACTGAAGAAAAGTTAGTTTCGAATTTTCCTTCAAAACAGAATTAGTTTAGGAAACGTTTTCTATTTTAATTCTATTTTGGTAGTTTCTTGCTAGAAAAGACTCCTATGGCCTATATAAACACATCCTACCATCATAAAACAAATACTCACCATAACACAAAGAGAGAGCCGAGAGACGGAGATTCAGACTTGGAGAAGGATTACAACGCTCGTGACAAGCAACGAAGATCTAGATTTAATCTTGTTTTCTTCTTTTAGGCGATACTCTTGGATGTTTTTGGGATTTGTTTTCTTAAACTCATTACTCTAGTTTATTTGTATTCTTTCATACTTTGTTTACTATCATGGTATCATCAGATCCCGTGATGACGAACGGTTCGATTATGAACTAATCGTTGTCATGAGATTCTAACGGATTTATTTATGGAGTTTTAGTATTTTGAGGCTTTAAAGATCTGTGTGTGATGAATTCTTGATATCCTCGTATGGTTGTGCTTAATGTTTTAGATGCGTAGCTAAATCTAGATTGTTAATCTCCTATGAAGCGAGAGTGGATCTTGAGATTTAGAACTTGTCATGCTAGCATAGGATAACTTGATATATGTTTGACATCATGATTTGTAGCGTAATTTGAACTATCTTAATGTGCCCTATGTGATCTTAATAGACAACTTGTTCTTCAACCGTTATGTTTTCAAATCTTATAGAAATATAGGGTCTAAGCATACTTGGTGTCTATTCATCTTCTATCTCTTTTGTGGATGTATGAGTAGTTTGGTATTCGTATACTGAGAAGTAGCCTATACTTGTTTCGTGTTGTCTACTTAGATATCATAACCAATGCATATAGTGATTAAAGGCGTCAGATCTAAACGAAGTATTTAATGAAGTTAGGATCTCATGTTTTCTCTTGCATAAGTAACTTGATTTAAATTCTTATTAGTTAATTAATTCTTAGTTTGTAAAATTGCTTTTTAGTTAAAATTAGTTAATCAAAACCTAATCTTGTTAATTGTCTTAGCAGTGAGTAAAAACTATACATTGTTGCATTGGTACATTAGCTGACATAAAACCTAAACCAGATCTCTATGGGAACGAACTTGACTTATATCTATATTACTTGTGACCACGTACACTTGCGTGATTTAGTGCAAAAACACCTAGCCTATCTCAATGATCTTGTAGTGAGGTTCTCTTAGTTAGATAGAAATTTTTCGAAATTCTTGATTATGAGTATAAGTTTTCTGCCTAACTAGGAGGCACCTCAATACATTGTTGTTTGATTACAGTTGTGGTGATCATACTCTTACTATCATGTCTTATTGATTTTATTGCTTAATTGTGCTAACCCTAATGTTGTGATTGTTTCTGTGTGATCTTGATGTTACTACTGCCTTGGTGAGCACTTGTGTGCATTGGCAAGAGCCTAAGCATTTGAGGTACTGCATTCCTTCTACAGTTAAACCTCGATTAAGTAATACTCGATAAAGTAATAACCTCGCTTAAGTAATAAATTTCGTCGGTCCCAACTTGGGCCAATGTTATAAAGTAATATTCTTGCTAAAAGCATAAGATAATAAAAAATTATAAAGTTATTAAGGGCCCAAGTAATATATAAAGTAATAATTTCAGAATATATATATATATATATATGAGTTACAAAATTTAATTCTTTTTAAAATATGAACTTGTTTCTTCTTTCCACCAAAGCCAAAATTAACCTCATCCTTGACTTTATGTAAAGCATAAATAATTCATGTTATGTTTTGCTTGTGTTGTAACAAGTAATTGTTCAAAGTGCTAATGAAATTCTATCATGTTAATATTATCATTTAATATTATGTTGTATGTTCATGAATTTATATTTTAGAATTACAATAAACTTTAGATGATTGAGTTTTTATACGATGTACACAACACATGTTATATGTATTTGGTGCAATTTTTTATATGCATGAATTAATCATAACAAAAGTAATTTTAGATCAAATACATTGCATGTGATTGATTCTTGTTTTTAAACATAAAGTATTGTAATACATAAACATAAAAATTCGGTAAAGTAATAAAGTATTACTTTATCGATTAAGTAATAAAATATTATTATATCGATAAAGTAATAAATTTGGTATAAAGTAATATTTTTTTCCTGGTCCCAACAGTATTACTTTAAAGAGGTTTAACTGTATATGATCTAGTTCTAGTATTAATTGGATTTGTCATGTGTATTACCACCATGACTAAGGTACACAATCTCAAGCTGTTGTATTTTTTATACTAATTTTCTTAATTATGCCTACTGAATACTTGAGTTGTTTGAAATGATAATGATGATCTGAGATTGTTTATGATACTAATGTGCATTGTGCTTATGGTATTCTGCTAATTGGATTGATTCATACTATCTGTTATGTGCCCTGTACCAGTCTTAGTATGCTCATATCATTGTATCTTGCCTAATTTGCTTAACTCTTGCTTGCAGTGTACATTCTTTGTGCTAATATGCCATTTAACTCTAAGTGCAATATATAACTGCAACTACATGTAAAATATAGGTCTTTGATAATACGTTATTTAACTCTAAGTGCAATATATAACTGCAACTACATGTTTGCTAACATGAGTTCATTATCTCTGTGCGTATCTAAGTAGGTTGCAAAATTTATACAATTTATATATTAATTTATATGAGTTTTATCTCTGATCACTTAGGATTTCTAGATGAATAAAATGAAAATTTCTTAAATAATTGATTTTCTGATCACATAGTGCTTAATGAGTTATAAAATTGAATTTTATCTGAATATGTGGTCATTTAGACTGAAATAGAATTAAAATTGAAGTCTTGGTGAATCACTTAGGAACTGATGAGATTTAAAGAATTATTTGAATTTTTAGACCTCAGTCCTAATACCTGTGCTAGACTTATTTTAATATCCTAAGCTTTTAGAAACTTACTTGTTTATTAGCTTGCAGATTACATGTTTTGTGTCCCCTTAACTAGATTGAGCTTTCTGTGTGTTAATCTTGTGCTTCTAGTTACCAGCTTAGTTAGGATATCTTTAGTGATTTGATACATGTCATTTCCTAAGTTCCAGTCCTGCATACCTATTCTTAGACTTCATAATTAATTTTGTGAATGTCTGTGTGATCTGTGTGAGAGTGTGTGTTATATATTTGTGCAATATGTTTGCTCAGAAGCCTGTTTGTGTGTGTATGTGTGAGACTTTGTTTTTATAATGCCAAACCAGCTGTTAAGATGTGATACATATGTGTTTTATAGTATTACTTTTGCTAAAATTGAATTCTTGGATGTCAACTACCTTAAAATGCATTTATTGCTATTTGCTATTAAATGCCATAAATAAGTAGCCTTACTTCTCTGCACAATATCATATCTCAATGTGTACTTGACTGTCCTGTATTACTGTGCCTGTACTATGTTCAATTTTCTTGAATTGTTGCTGCACATCTTTACATGTTTAAACCTTGCTCATACTGTGTATTTAAGAGAAGTGTTTGCTGCATTTACTTCACATTCTTGCGTTCATTTCGTTTGTCTTCATACACTTAAACATGGCTCCTGATTGTCTTAATTGCTCAATTCCTTTGACTCCCTTAAACACAACTCTGTCTCTGTTTCCCAGCACACAAACCAACACCAACACTCACCCCAAGTCATCTTCTTCTAGTTCCAGAAACAAGAAGAAGAAAGCCAAGTATAACAATGCCTTGTTCACATCTAAGCATGGCCTTACTAAGCCTGTAAAGGGTAAGCTTGTGCCTGGTCAGTTGGTTGAGTTGTTTCATGACTCAGACCTTCACAGAGTTCTCACTAGAGCTGAGCTAGAATCTTTCTCATTTATCCTACTAAGAGGGTTCTTATGAGCTTAGTTGCTGATTTCTACAACAAACTCACTCTTAACCCTGGTCCTAATGGAACTGTCTTTCTCACTTCCATTATGAATGGCATTCCATGTCTTGTTGACCAAGAGGTCTTTGTCAAACCTCTTAATCTCCATCCCACTCTTTATGCTTTTGATCACATTGACATCTCTAAGACTTTTGTGTTTGAAAGAAATGAGTATAGGAATTTCATCTCTCTCTTCTGTGGTGTAGAGGTGCCTCCTAATGTCTTTTCTAATGATAGAGGTCTTAGGTATGACCATTTCACTCCTATTTATCAAAATCTTGCCTTGTTTGTCAAACACAACTTCTTTCCTACTGATGAGAAGCTTGTACCCTTTCTTGAGATGAAAATCATGCATAGGATAGCCACAAATAGACTCAATTTCAACATTCTTCATATGATTATGCTTAGGATGCATTCTGTCTCTAAGCAAGGTCCCAACCCATATGGGCTTCTCTTGACTAGATTATTTGAGTTTCTTAAGTACAACATCAACATTCCCCCTCTTTTTCATGTCACAACCAAGATTTCTGAGTATACCTCTAGATTTGTCTTGCCTCTCAACATTCATGTTGATCCCCCTGTTGTTGAGAAACCTAAGCCTACTGAAATTCTTGTCAAAGTGCCCTATGAGACCATTAGGACTATGATTGCAGACTTGGATAAACTTAAGGCTGACTATGTTGCTTTGAAGTCCACTCTGGACATTCTTGTTGAAAACTATAATAGGGTTGTATCTAGGCTAGAGACTGTGCAAGGTTATCTCAATACTACCATGTCTAGGATGACCCTGCTTGAAAGAACTATAGCTCAGATTATCCAATTTCAAATCAACATGCATAGTAACTCACCTCCTAGTAACATTGCATTAGGAATTCCTGTTGCTTCTGTTGTTCCTAGTATACTACTGAGGTTATAGAGATTGACGATCTTGATAACAATGAGAATGCAACTATGGTGGATGTTAATGTGAAACTTGAGCCTATTGAAGAGAATGGTAATGAGGATGTAATAACCCGAATTTTTCAAGAAATGATTTATTATTATTTCAGTAATAATAATGTTTTCCTAAAATGAGGAGGAATTTTTTTATTTATTTTTTAATTATTTAATTATTTAATTATTTAATTATTTTCAGTTACGTGGAACCTGGTCCTCCTTTTTAAAATTTTATTGACTGAGTAGATATCTCGAGTCAATAGTTTATTTGGGCTGAGATTTAATTTTGAATTGTGGAATTATTTAGTAAAGATTTTACTTTAAATTATTGAATAATTTGGAGGTTTTAAAATCCTTAGAAAATGATTATTTTAATTATTTGAGGATTTGTAGAAATTGCTCGATTAAAATATAAAATCGAGAATTCGAGGTTTTACTAAAACAATAGTGTTTGTAGTATTTTTATAAAGCTCTGTAAATTGTGAATTATGAATCACAATTATTATTTTTATGAATTGTTTTTATAAACTATTAATCTTTGTAAAATGCATATCAATTTAGAAAATTTAGATTTAATTCTATTTCTTTCCCCGAAAATCTTTAAAAAATTTATAGTATTTAATTATGCTAGAAATTTTATTTTTACAAATTCGAGTTATTGGTTTAAAATATTATTTAAGGATGTAGTGATTATTGTATTGCTTTTAAAAGTTATTGGGCTTAGGCCCATTAGGTTAAAACAACACGGCACATACATTATACACACAACACAGCCGCACAAAGCAAAATATCGGGGAGAGAGTGTGAGATTGGGGGAAAAAGGAAATTAGGGATTTAGAGAAGAAATTGAATTGGGGGTTTGATGACACCCATATATATACATATGTGTGTGTGTGTGTGTATATAATTCGTATGTGTGAGTGTGTGGAAGTGTGTGTGCTTGTGCGTGTATAGGCAGCGGAGGTGGTGAGTCGCGGCGGCGGTGGCGGGAGGCTGGTGGTCCGCTCGGTGGTGACAGACGAGCGGGGGAGAGAGGGGAAGCAGTGGGCTGCTGTTGTGCGTGGATGGAGTGGCGGAGAGCCATCACCGATGGTGGTGTTGGTGTGGAGAGAGAGAGAGAGAGAGAGAGAGAGAGAGAGAGAGAGAGAGAGAGAGAGAGAGAGAGAGAGAGAGAGAGAGAGATGGCAGGAGAGAGAGGGAGAAGAGAGAGAGAGAGATGATGGAGATTTTCGGTGGCTTGATTTTCCGGCGGGTCCGATCGAAAACGAAAATGGTATATTTTGGTGTTGTAAATTATTTGGTTTTCGTATTAGATTAATTATGAATTTCGATATATTGTTTAATGGTTGTAATTTAGTTAGTTTAAATTGCGAGGTTATTGTTGTAATTAAATTAGATTAATTTGTGAGATTAATGTGTTAATCTTCATGGTTTGATAAATTTCTGAGATTTAATTCAGAGGAGTGTAATTGTTATTTATAATTATTTGGATTAATTGTGAGCCGGTTGTATGCTCGGGCCTTATGGTTGTTAATTGTTAATTATTAATTGTCGGATAATATATTCGGGTTAGTTGTCGATTAATTGCTAATTGCTAGTGTCAGATAGAATGTAAAGTTATGTGACTTACTTGTTATATATGGTCATCGATAAATGTTTACGTGCTAAGTGCTATAAGTCGAGTCATAGAATTTGTCGGATGTCACATCTGTCAATTACTTGGTATTTGTTTACAATTGGTTAAATGATTATCGATAATGGTTCGGGTAGAAAGTTGAATTGCTAATTGTAATGGTTATTGTTATAGGAGGTGTAATTATATGAATGGATAATTGGCTATGTGCTAAATGGTATAAATCAAGTCGTAGTATTTGACGGCTTTACTAATTATGAATGTTATATGTTATTTAGTTTAACTGCGAGGAGTCGTAAAGAGATCATAAGTTCTAAATGTCAGTATTGAAGGACTTGTGTAATTCTCTTCGGCTAGATCCTCGGGCTTACGAATATCAATGATTGATTGTCACCAGTATAATTAATATGCTCAAGTGATATGATCATTGATATAGCGTAAGTAATAGTTAATGCTAGGGGTTGTTCCCTAGGGCTTACGAATATCAATAATTGATTGTCACGTGTATCATTAAAATGCGTGAGTGATACGATCATTGATGTAGCGCAGGTAGTAGTTAATGCTAATATAAATTATTATGTGTTTACTGCATGTCGAGTCAGAATTTCTTATGTGCTATGTGTCACAAGTCTGGGCGGGTACTTTCCTTACTTGTTTACTTTAATGTTGCTACAAGTTGGGGCAACTTTATTTTAGTAGTATAGATACAGGGTTGAATTGTTTGTGATTGATATTGAGGGGCTGTGACCCCGGGATAGTCCGATAAACGAATACTTCATACCGAAATTTTCTAAAAATTCCCTGCATTTAAATTTATTTAACGTGTACAATTTCAATGGTCTAGAGGCATGCTTTGAGTGTTAACTGTTTATGTGTATATGTGTTAAGTGAATTATTTCGAGGGTTAATTGTTGTCTCGAGGATTAATGTGCTAATTTGATGCTTATCTATATATTAAGTTGGTTTACGTCTATTAAATGATTGAGGTGTGTTTAGCACAAGGAGATGTCCACTTTAAAAAGGGGACTTTTCTATTTCATTTTCTTTACTAAATGTGTTATGTGTATTAAGTAGTAATAGAGTAGTCAGCTATAGGGAGGACACCTATAGTTTGACTTTATGTGGCTTAGTGGTAATTATGAGTTGTGTCTACTCGAGATACGAGGTTGGACTGATGCATACCCGTAACCCTTTCAGTACCATTAGGGCGTAATCAAGTGGGAGCGACGTGCATCAAAAAGGGAAGATCGAGGCATCGTATAAAGAAAGGTAAACCACCTCCATGGAAATGCTTGGACGAGGTGCGAAGGATTTATTCGCGGTTTCGGTTTTCTGCTAAGGACCAGAGGCAAGTTTAGTTATGCATACTCTATCGTTCAGGGTATATTTGTATTTTGAAATATATATGAAATGTGTGGATTAAATTTAAATCCATATTTGCGAGTTTTCCAATCTCGTGCTTCCTCATCAAAATCAGTATATTTTGACTTTGCTCATGACTAGTAAATCCTGCTCGTGCAATAATCAAAACCCCAGGACTTATAATATTGTCGATAGGCGGGGATATTTTTATGATCCTACGTCTTGGGTTATATGGTTTATATTTATAAACTTTTCGTATTATGGAATTGGACTATATGTCATAAGGTATGTAATTATGTACCGGAATAAGAAAGGCTCAGAGGGTAGAGCATGTATTGAGTTTTATAACTTAGCTTGCGTGTCGGGGTTATTTTGTAATGTATATTTTCGAAACTCGGACAAAGTTTTTTTAAAGAATTTCGCAATAACTAACCTAAAGGAAACATCACCAATAAACCAGTGTTTATTTAATTAGTAAATACTTCTGAAGCATTTACGGATTAAATAAACCTTATTCGTCTAATTAAGTTTATTTAATTGGATGAATATTATTTTCAAAACGTTTTCTTAAAATTGCTTTGTTCCGAAATAATAACAAAGATATTCCCATGGTCATAAATTGAATATTTTCGGTTAAAGTACCTGGAATAATATTGATAAACGTTATTTGAGAGGTTATTTAATTCAACGAATATTAATTATAATATTCATTTGGCAAGGATTTATGAATGGTTTATTACCTATTAACTGGGAATCAGTGTGAGTTATTTGATAAAGTGGTTAAAGTCCGGAGATGGCCGGAGGGGTAATAATTTGGTTTTGGTTAAAAATATTCCAAGGGTTATATTTGTGTGTCTTGGAGGTTATTAAATACTTCAAATATTAATAAATACTACTCAAATATTTATTTTAATAAATGACGATTAATTTGAATATTCTTTTAAAAAGGGATCATTAAATAGTCATTGCGTATTGAATATTATTTGTGTAATCAATAAATTCTCGAGGATGATTCAAAAGTTATAAAATACTAAGTGAAGGTTACTTATAAACTTTCATAACCAGTCAAATATTATATTGTGATTCTACCGAAGCAAGTTTTCGAACCTATTTCTTGCTGCTGTTGTGATATTATTGCTGATATGTATATGCTAAGTAGAAAAGCATGACTATTCTTGAAAGGTATATACTGTGATATTATTCTATATATAGATGCTAGTGGAAAGCCTACTGATTGAAAGTATATTGTGATACTTGATTTCGAATTGGTAATTGGCTTATAAGCTAGATATGATATATTAGTTATAAGCCGCATGTTTTGTTTAGACCCTTAGTGAAGGGCAGATGATTTTCATTCTTTAAATATAGACCGGGAGTCGGTATGTCAGGATATCTTGTGATTATTTTCTGAGAAAAATATTGGATAAATGTTTTCCCATTTTTTCTTTAATGAATATTATTTTGAATATTCATTTGAGTTTATTTTATTAAATGAATATTATTTCGAATATTCATTTAAGAATTTATCTATTTATTTAGTGAATATTATTTCGAATATTCATTCGAGTTTTATTTACTTGATAAGTACTATTTATTTAAATATTCATTAATCATTTAATGAATGTTATTTGTGAATATTTATTCGAGGATTATTTCGAGTAATATTTTATATTAAGATTATTACTTCAATACTTTGACTTAATAAATATTCTTTGGAATATTTATTTAATTCTTCTAACTCGTTTAAAAATGATTTATTTCATTCGAATATTATCTTCGACCTTCGAATCTTATGTAAGTTGCTCCAGAGCCTAATTATTAATATTATTTTATCAAGGAAGGTTCTCAGAAACTCTATTTCTCATTCAGTTCTATCTCTCAGATTATAAGGGAACCTTACTTGAGAAATGTTATTTATCTTGTTGACTACCCGGTCATTAATTCTTTGAAACTATTCTTCTCACTCGCAACTTGGTTGCTATTATTCAATGAATCTTGTACACCCACTCATTATTCGAGGGGTAAGAGTGTTGGAACAAGTTGGTATCCATTAATAAGCAGCAGCTTGGGAAATATTGGTGAATTTTCCTTTCCAACTAGATACGACTACTTTGTGGAGTCTTATCAACAAGTATTATACTTGGGGAAAGGGGAACGAACTTTACGTTTCAGAGTTATGGATGTTAAATGAACTAGGAGATGCGCAAGTGACTCAGTGGTGCCGGTCCAGCAAATGGCCCAACCGTTGGCCGGGGGGTTCTAGAGGGCGGTAGACAAGTAAATCCATCGGTGCTTCCTTCTACATGTAGAGAACAAGAGGTGAGGAGCATAACATGCGACTGATCATCGTGTAAATGTTATGTCTCCTGGCGCGTCAATGCTCCAGTATTAGTTCATCTTCCAAATTGGGAAATTTTATGCAACATTATCATTGTTGGCAGGGTTAAAAAGTGTTTGAACTGGAATTGCAATATCCTTCCTGCAAGTTCCTCTATTATGAAAATTGATAATATCTTGCTTACCTTTGACATAGCAGATATTTCCACGGAATATTTATATTTTGAGTTACCTGGTAACTTCATCTATTACCTTTTACTGGTACCATGTTCGTTAATGCATGGCATATGGTTTCAAAGATATTTTAGAACTATTATTATATTGCTGAGGTGCAGTCTCTTGATATGTCAAGTGTTTTGACGAAAATGATATACATACATATAAATATTTTCAAGCTTGAGAAGTATTGATTTGGTACCTTATAAATGGTTCGTTTCAAAAACCTTGACTCTCTTACTATCAGTTATCTCTGAGTCTTAAACTTAGCAAGTGGTTAAAGAAGTTATATCCCATACAGAATATTGAACTGTAGGGTGTTGTGATAAAAATGATATACTTATATGTATATACTTTTAGACTTGTGAAATACTAAAAAGGGGATCTTTTTATGGTTTGGTTTCTGTTTGATGAAAACACTTGTAGTAGCAGTATATTGAACTGCATATTTTGAAGAGTTTTCTTAAAGGTTATTTAGACTACAACTCATACCATTTTGCTAAGGTATGAAGCTTACTATGGTTATTATGATCTCAGATTGTTCATTTGATGTTATTTCAAATATTATACTTCCCTTATTGAAGTTCCATAGTTATAATTATAAATGTTTCAGAAATGATATTAAATATCGTTAGATATTGAATACCTTTGTGTGTATTGGTATATATATTGTTAAGTTCTAGTATTAACTTGCTGGGCAAATCTTTCGCTCATACTTGTTTGTTTTCAAATATTAACCTTTCAGAGGAAGGTAGACGGTTGAGTCTTATCTGCATGACTCAGAAGAAGCAAGCAGTACGCCCTTATGCCGATGATATGATCCAGAAAAGCTATAGCTGGAATAAGTTATATGTAAGTATATCGATGTGTAATATTTATATTACTTTGTACCGAGTAGCTCTAGTTGCTGATGTACTTCCCAACGAAGCTATACTAGTAATATAAGATTTGTAAGTCATAGTGCGATGTAATTGAATGGATGTAGTGAGGAATGTAAGTATTTGAATTCTTGTTTCTAGCCCTATAACCTAAAAGATGCTTGATGGTTGGGGTCTCAAAGGTTGTAATTCAGTTATTGAGTGACTACAGGTGGTTAATGTTACTAAACAGGTAAATTGGCATTGAGGATCTCCATGTGACGACCAAATCCTTGATCCCGGATTTGGGGGTGTTACAAAGGGTATGGATTGTGAGAACACTAATGATGTTGTGATCAATAATGATGAGTATAACATGGTGGATTAGTTGGTTTGACTGGTATTGATGTTGGTTGCTGGAAACTGAACTTGTTGTTGGACTTAGTATGCTTGTTTAATTATGTATGCTTGTATTTTGCTAGTTGCTATCTGTTTTGCTCTAGCCTGTGTGGTTCTACTTGTTGCTTAATGTAGCCTGTTATTGGCTTTATGTAATAGTTGATGTGTGTGGTAGTTCTATCTCCAACTATTTTCAGTGTTAGTTGGATTTAGAAGTTATGATATTGTACTTTTGCTTGAATGAATGGAACTGCAACTTATTATGTTTAGTACTTGCTTTAACTCAAAATAGTGCATTTGCATACTTAGAATCCGAGCACACACATACCACTGTACCTATAGACTGCATTGAGATCCCTTAGAGATCTCTTTGATCTGAACCCAAGGGAAACTGGTCACCCTTATTGTTAGTCACAGAGGCATGCTTGTATACATCTAATAACAAGCCTAATTGTTTGTAATGCTTTGCATTACTTACATGACCTCTTAACTGAGGGAACCTCTAGTTGTAGAGTTTCTATATGTTTTGTACTTGTAATAGGCATCAAATCCTAGTTGTGTAACTGTACTTATAAAGTCAGGAATAATGCTTGAAAGAAGTTCCAAGGTTCATGCCTCAAGCAAGAAGATAAAGACTGTCAAATAATCACAGTTGGGATTTGCAGAAATGAAGAATTTGCCTAAGTACCAATTCGAGAAGTACATTTGTCTAT
The DNA here is from genome assembly GCA_037693485.1 of Kitagawia praeruptora. Classification (NCBI taxonomy): domain Eukaryota; kingdom Viridiplantae; phylum Streptophyta; class Magnoliopsida; order Apiales; family Apiaceae; genus Kitagawia; species Kitagawia praeruptora. The sequence continues at coordinate 78,739,768 of CM075350.1, forward strand.
TCGAGAAGTCTAGCGTTCGAGAAGTCAGAGATTCGATATCTGAGAAGACACTGTTCGATATCTCTGAATGAACTATTCGATATCTCATTCGATATCTCAGATATTCGACATGTCTAATACTCTATTCGAGAACTCAAGAAGTCAACAAGTCAAAGTGGTATTCGAGTTCTCAAAGAGTCAACAAGTCAAAGTTCCATTCGATATCTCAAGGACTCGGAGAGCTATTCGACATCTCAGGGATTCGACAACTCAAGTGTTCCATTCGACAACTCAAGGATTCTTGGAGAAAAGAGTTATTCGAGAAGTGATTCGATATGTCAATTATACAGTATTCGAGAACTCAGAGTTATCTAATCCTAGTTCTCGAATCAATCACTTAGCCACTTCTCGAATACATTCTTGGAGACAAACTACTGGAGAAATTATACAAGTCAGAAACCTACAACAAGCCAAAGCACTTTATGGACCATAATCTATAATGTACTTTGGAAAGCCTACAAAGAAGCTTGGAGAGATGTACAAGAGACAAAGAGCTAAAGAAGTGGATCTGAACAGAACTTTACAAAGTCAAATCTGTAGCCGTTTGGATGCTTACTCAAAAAGGATAGACACACTGGAAAGTAATTTGTTTAGCTACCTTATTTGTAGTAAGTAGGTTGTATTTATGTTCTATAAGAATACAACCTCACTTCCTTATAGATTAAGTTTTTTAACATTTTTTCACATACATTGTAAGAGACATCTTTCTGTGAGAATACTACCATTTGTATTCACAGATTGTAGCAAATCTTTATCTAATAAAATATTAGATTAAAGTGATATCGTGTCTTGTGTTGTTCATAATCCGCACTAGTAAATCTACACACACAAACACATATTGTGCTACATAGGTTCAAGAACAAGAAAAAGTTCAAGAATCCATTCACCCCCTGTATTCTTTTACTGTATTCAATACTCAATAAGTGGTATCAGAGCAGGCTATTGATCAAAACAGAAAACGATCATGAGTTCGAATATACCAAAGACAATAGGAACGGTGAAGATCCCTAAGTTTGACAAAGAGAATTACAACCTCTGGAAGATAAAAATGATGTTGTTCATCAAAGTTTCTCATCCTCTGTATCCTGAGATTCTCAAGAATGGTCCATTTGTTCCCCAACAAGAAATACCTAAAAAGACTGTTGGAACCATAACTGTTCCAAGATCTTATGTGGCCAAGGAACCATCCAAATGGACAGAATCAGAAAAGAAGATTGTTGCTCTTGATAGTCACCTCATGCTGCTAATTATAGATTCCATGGATATGTCAATGTTTGCAAACATTGCATCGTGTACATCTGCCAAAGAAATATGGGATCACATTAAGGTGTTATGTTAAGGAACAGAGGAGGTCAAGGAAAACAAGAAACAGATACTGGTCACACAATATGAAGCTTTATGGCACAGCCCAAGGAAAGCATCACTAATATGTTTGAGAGATTTCACAAGTTGGTTACTGAGTTGCAGATGAATGGAAAGGTTTACAGCACTAAAGAACTGAATATGAAGTTTCTATTGTCTTCTCCAAACCACCTAGAGCAGAGGGTCATTTCTCTAAGGGAAAGAGATTTGAACAAAATCACATATGATGTGCTCTATGGGGTTTTAAAGACTAATGAACTTGAGTTGCTTCAGAAGAGGGCTATTCAAGCCAACGAAGGCAGGATGGTAAACACATCATGTGCCTTGATTGTCAGCAAATCTATACAAGACCTGGAAGCATCTACAAGTCAGCTGAGAATAGAGGAGATAGTAGATGATGAAGAAACTGAAGCTGAAGTGAGTGAACCTGTTGAAGAAAAGGAAGAAGAAGAGTTCCATACTCTTGAAGAGCTAGATGGCATGGAAAACACTTCATATGCTTTCATGGCCAGAAAATTTCCAAACATCAAATTCAAAAGGAACCAACCCTTCAAACCTAAAACTCAAAACCATTCATTCAACAAGAGTAAAACACCTGTGAAGCCAAACAAGAGTAAATTCAAAACTAGCTATGTGGATAGGTCATTTGTGAGATGTTATAGATGCAATGACCTAGGGCATTTTGCTAGTGAATGCAAGAAGCCTAAAAAGAAGATAGAGAGTTTCTAGAGCTTGAAGCTAAGTATGAGGCCCTTCTCAAAAAGCAAACACCAGGCAAGGCCTACATAGCTGAAGGGAAGTGTTGGGATGATACTGACAGTGATGAAGAAGATCAAGGATTCTGTAACTATGCCTTGATGGCCAATTCCAAGGATGACACATCTTCATCAGACTCTCAGGTACCATCTCTCACTACCATAGACATGTCTGTTTCTGAGTACAAGAATATGATTGAACAACTATCTGTTGAAATGTTTAATATTCATACCAGTATGACTGCTACTAATGAGGAAATTGCTAAACTGTTTGCGAGAAATGAATTATTAATCAAGAGGAATGATAAACTTGAGCTAACTACTATGCAAGTAGAAAACCTTAAGAAAAAAGTTGAATATCTATATAATAAGGTTCTATGTGCTAGTCAAATTGAAAAGGCTCTTAGGGATGAGCTAGCTGAAAATGAATTCTAACTAAAAAACTTTAAGAACTCATCTAGTCTACTACAAACCTATCATGTGAAAATCCAAGCAAAACCCAAGGCTGCCATTGGACTTGACTATGGCACTCTTAAATAGAGGAAAGGCTATGCTGTCATTGAAGATGACATAGTAGTTCAGAAGGAAGTGCCTCACATTTTGAAAAAGGCTGAGTCTCCAATTTTTAAAGAATCAACATTTGAAATTGATGAGGATGCCTTACTCATCAAGTAAATGTTGAATGATGAGGATGAGACACAGTCTAGTGAACAACCAACATCCTCTAAGAGTGAGAGTGTCAAGCCAAAAGCCAAGAAGCCTGTAGAAAGTAGACCCAGAACTGAGAAGTTTGTTAAGTTTGTATCAGCTAGGAAGAATGAATCTGAAAAGAAAGTGGCTAAGAAGAAACAGAACAGAAATGGCAAGCTAGGGATTAATAAAGATAATAACTATGCTTATATGCCTAATGCCCCCAGGAAAACCTGTCAAAACTGTTTCAGTACCAATCATTTAACTCATGCATGCAAGAAACCTGTTGGTAGTGTGTCTAAACTTTTCTATGATTGTTTTGTGCCTTTAAGACATAGAGATGCTCCATTTTGTGATAAATTTGACTGTATGCCATGCAATATGAATCAATTTGAGAAGGCAATTCATTGATGGTTGTATCAGTCACAATTCTCACACACACTACACAAGGTCAAAGTCTTCAAGTCCTCCTAAAGCTAGGAAGGTACCTCTATCACCTAATGTTAACTCGAATAACTTGTAGAAGGGGGGGTTGAATACAAGTTATATAATCGTGTCTGATTTTTGCTTGGTTATATGAACAAGAATAAACGAATGAATAAAACTCTGTTTGTATTAATAAGATCAAATACAAACTCTACCAAAGGTGTACAAATACTTTTAGCAGCTGCTGACAATATAAATCTCTATGTTTGTTTCGAACTTTCGAATACAAACCTTATACAGAGCTACGCACACAAAACTCAATAATCGAACTCTTTTTACAATGACATAGAGAGAGTATTTATAATGCTACCTATCAACTAATCACAGAAAGATAATCTTTACATGACAATGTTCTGCCGTCCAGTTGATAGTTTCCATCAATAGAAAATTATTTCCTTCATGATATCTTCTTGCTTGTTCCTCAAACAAAGATCCTGTTTTATAGCACTTGCCAGTTTCTGTAGCATCCATAATGACATCATCAGTAAATGACTGATATCAAGATTCTATCTTGCATCAGGATTTGACCATCCCATCAGTACTTGATCAGTACTTGACTTGACGTATCAGGGTTCAATCTCATTTCCTGACATGTAGTACTCGATGCACTGTTCATTCCTGACGAAACTTTACAGATAACCGTCTAACACATATTTCCTATACAAAGTGCTAAATCCTTTATAACTCAGGATATACAAGAAGTATAAGTAAAATTCTATTCTTAACATCACAACTCATGAATGATTCCTAACAATCTCCCCCTATTTATGCTTTAAAATCTGAAGCATAAATCTGAGTTGTTGATGTCAAAACATATAACAATACAATCAGAATAGAATTTATGAATTCAAAAATCATGAAGTTAAGTACCTCCTTCTTCAGATATAGACATAGTACCCAGTACTTAGAAGAAAGAATTCAACTATTTGATGCTTCTTTTCCTTTACCACTTCCCTGATAAGATTCACCTCTGTCATCCTTAGTTCTTCTTTTATCTCTCCCAGTCTGTTTATCTCCTCCCTCAGTCTGTTGCCTTTGAACTGTTTTTATCTCCCCCTTTTTGACATCAGCAACATTAATTCCAAGAGATTCAGTAACAGAACAAATGAGATTCATCAGAACTGCTTGATTTCCCATAATAGTGACTTGGTTATCTTCAAGTGTTTGAAGTCTTGATTGAATTTCAACTTGAGATTTCTGAATGTCTTGTAGAACTTCATAATTGACTTCAATGTTGGAAGTGTTTGGAATATCTTCAGATTCAAGTCTTGTAGAAGAAGTTGCATGTCTACAATGATATTCAAGTAATAAAACTCGATTAGAGTTACACACATCTTCATCTTTCTGATCTGAAGCTGCAATATGATCATCTTGTCCATCACCAGTATTCTCTGTACTAACATCTACAAAACCTGACTCCTCCTTAGATTGATCAGATACTGTTGATGTCTCAATTCTGGCTGATATTGGTAGTACAAACAAAGGCATACTAGGATCATTAGAAATATCTTTTGGTACTGATGTTGTAGAAATTTGTCTTAGCCTTTCACCTCTTCTGTTTATAATTCCTGCAAGCCTTTCTTTTTGCTTCTGAGCTTTAACTTCTGGCTTTGAGTTGTGCTTTGCTAAGTCATTCTTCTCATACATCTTGATAAAAGAATAAGTACCAGCATCCATACCAAGATTATCAGACCAAGATTCAGGAAAAACCTGATCCCAGAAATCAAACGATGGTGGTTTCCTAATTTTCTCTCCCTCACTATGGAGTTGATCATCCATACCCTCATTCTCACTTTGACTATCTAAAGTCAACACTCTTTCTACCTCTCCTTTTGCCTGGTCAGGAGCCAGCCTCTCTGATTGTGGATCAATATCCATCTTTTCAAGTGTATCACTCAAATTTGGATAAGTGCTCTCATGACCAACAGAAAAATAGAGTTTAGAAGAAGTTTTTATACCTGAACTCACATGGAGAGAGGGTTCCTCATATGGCATGGGGCTTGAGGTTTTCTCCAAGGAGTGAGCTGCTATAGTCTCTGAACCCTCACAAACATCTTCTTTCCTTCCAGAGACTACAGGCTCCAGTACACCACTTTCAGGTTCTCTACTAGACTCTGATGTCTTCAGTAATACTTCATTAGACACCATAGTTAGTACATCACCGTCTTTAAGTGTTGTTTGCTGAGACTCACCCTCAAGGTGGATAGACTCTAACTGAATAATATTTGTTTGATCTTCAAGAAAACCAGTCAAAGTTATTCCTCCCATATCATAGGGTTTCTCACTTGCAATTTCAGTCATCACAGAAGACCTTTCAACATCAGCTATCACAGCTCCTGAGTCATCCAACCTCTGACTAGATGGTTCTTATGTTGCAGTGACTGTGATCTGATCTTTCCTACTATCCACCACTAGTGCAATAGTATCTTCTGTTGACTGCATTTCTCTATCTACTTCCTCCTGTTGTTCACCTTGAGCTGAAGCATCTTCATTTATGACATCCTTGTCAAATAAATATGCATGAAGTGATTGAAGTGCAACATGCTTCGAGAGTCCAAATTTCTTGACTAATTGTCTTCTGACAGTTACATAGAAATACATCTTCATTAAGTCAAGTCTTTGATGTAGAAGTCCATATTCATCTAGAAATAAAAGTTTTGGTACTCTTTCAACCAGAAAATCTAGAACAGGCCTTGACAACTTCACTTTGAGAGAAATTAGTCCCATAGCCAGTCTGTATGATAATGTAGTTTCCCATGAAGAATCAATATCCAGATCTCTATGGTCATTTGCTGACTTGATTATAGCTTCATTTGTAGAGACCTGCATGATATTAGTTGGACTAGACTCTGTGTGTGTAGGTGACAATTGAATCTTTCTCCTTATTCTTCTGGTATAGTGAGCAAAAGATTTATCCTGAGAAGACTCAAGAGGTGTAGACACAGAATTGATCTTGGGGATGAGATCCTTTTTCAATAGACACAGTCTTTTGAGAGATAGTATCCAGTAACTGTTTTCCCTTTTTAAGTACTACAGTCTTTTGAGAGACTGCAGCCTGGCTGTGACTAGGTGCTTCATCTCTTTGTCCTAGCTTAGAAATTCGAACTGCAGCCTTCAATTCTTCTCTCTCAGCAAGAGATATATTATCATCATCTTCACTAGAACTACTACTACTTGACACAACGAATCTTCTCTTCCTTACAACTGATGTCTTTTGAGAAACACCAGAGGTTGGTTTCTTTGAAACAATAGGCTGTGAATTAAAATGTTGTTCTTGATTTGTTTCAGAGACTATAATGTTTTGGGCTACTTGGGTAGACACAGGTGGGTTCTCCTCCAAATGAGATTCCTGAGCCATTTCACCACAAAAGAAAGAAGAATAGTAGAGAGTAGGAAGATGAGTTTTAAGAATTACCTGGACATGATGTGGATAGTGTATTGCAGGTATTTCATCTAGATTCTTTTCATTGTCCTTCTTTGTAATGTAAGAGAAAATTCTCTTTTGTTGTACATAAGAAGAAACACAATGTTCTCTACCAAATCTAGCTTCAACATCAGGAATAAAATGGTTAATAAACATTTGCATAAATCTATGATAATAAACCATTTTCCTGTTTTGATCTCTTAACCCAAGTTTAATACTAATCTGATTTAAGATAATGTGACCAATGTTAATTACTCTGTCATAAAGCAAATTGTAAGCAATATGTGAAGTAACAGAAGTAATTTGCTGAAAAGAACTACATTTACCAGCAATTTGATTAAAGAAGAAAGACCATTCCTTCCTAAGAAAAGACCTATTTAACTGGCTCATGTTGTCTAAAGATCCACTATAACCTAATGCAGACAACATAGTTCTAACATCATCATCAGATGGTTCACTTACATAATTATCAATAACAGGTAAGCGAAGTACTGAATTAACAACAGATTCAGTAATGTCATATGTATCTTGTCCTAAGTGTTGAACAATCTTACTTGATTGACTCTGAGTAGAATCAATTACCTCAGAATTCTCCCAAGCTTGTGTAACAAGTTGATTAAGCTTCTTGAAGTTGAGATGTGAGAGCTTCTTGTGCCAATTCCAGCTTTCATCATTTGTTGCTTTGCTGTAGAGACATCTAACAATTCCTTTAGATGTATGACTTAAGCTGGCTTCATATATGTTACCATGTCTTTGACCAATTAGAACAATGTCTCCATTCTGCATATTCAAGATATTGCATCCTTCTCTGTCAAAGATTGATTTATAACCTCTATCACCCAGTTGACTTATGCTTAAAAGTGTATGTTTCAAGCCTTCAACCAGTGCTACATTTTCTATGATGACATTCCCCAAAACAATTTAGCCATATCCCAGAGTTTCTCCTTTGTTGCCATCACCAAAAGATATTACTGGGCCAGCTTTCCTCTCAAACTTTGTAAGCAGGGACTTCTTTCCATTTATATGTCCAGAGCATCCATTATCCAAGATAATTGAATGCTTCTTTCCTGTGCCCTGCAAACAAAAAGTAACTAGTTAGAATTTTTTAGGACCCAACTTTGATTGGATCCTTTCTTACTAGATTTAGAAACAACAGGCTTTGAAGATTTTGCTTTTACTTTACCTGTTGCAGAGTCAACCTTAGACTCCGATTTCACAAACTGTTTGTGACTAGGAGTTTCAGATTTCAGAGAATAATAGTCATAATACAGTTCATGATATTCTCTACACATGTAAATGGAATGAAGTAAACTACCACAATGATAACAAGCTTTTTGTGGCTGGTATTGAATTTTCTGAGTCTTGGGGAATCTGGACTCAGTTTTCCAAGAAGGTTTTTGATTGCAGTCTAGGGCCAAATGATTATGATTTCCACACTTACAGCATTTTTCCTAGGTGCATCAGGTACATTCTTGTAATTATTCTCTTTGTTAATACCTTCTTTTCCATTCCTATTTCTTTTGATCTTGCTAGACTCTGAAAGACCATTTAGTCTCTGTTTCAACTGAGACTTAGACAGAAACCCCATGTTAACATTCTTAGGTTTCTCTAACACTTTCTCATCTGAATTACTATTGTTAATTCTCTTGTGCACAACATGGGTACCTTTTGAATCAACAAATTTAACATGTTTAGGTTCAGAAACAATTTTCCTACGTTCAGATTTAGATGTGCTAGCTTCCACTTTACTATCATCATTAACAATAGCTACTTTATCTTCTTGTCTAGCCTTATCAAAACCTAAACCATTAACTTTACCACGAATTCCACTTTCAATGATTTCTTGAGTCTTTTTACCAGAAATGTTAATGGTATTAATCACATCTCTCTCTTCCTCTAGTTCTTTTCTGACATAGTCATAAGCTTCAAGAATAACACCACAATCATGCTTAGCTTTATCAGAACTTAATCTATATTCTTCCATTTGAACTAACTCAGATTCAAGAAAATTATTTCTATCAACTAACTTATCATTCATAACCTTAAATTCATCTCTTTCACTAGTAAGAATTCTAAAATTAGTCATAAGATTCTTAAACTTAGCATGGATAGATCTAATTTCATCAGAATTTAAGCTATCAAATGAATCAAGAGATTGAAGTGATACCTTAATCGAAGATGGAGAAGTTTTATTTGGAGATCCAGGTTTGTCTGAAACATTTGCCATCAGTGCAATGTTGTCATAATCCAATTCATCTTCAGAATCACTGGAATCAGCCCAATCCTTCTGTGTGACCATGAGTGCATTGCCCTTTCCTGAATTCCTAGGCTTCTTACACTCACTAGAAAAATGTCCAAGCTCGCTGCAGTTAAAGCACTTGATCTTAGCCTTATCAAGCTTGACAATTGTACTTTTTCCTTTGTCACTCTTCTTCTCCTCTTTCTTTTGAAAAGGTCATTTGCTAAATCTTCTCCTGTTGAATCTTCCTTTCTTGAAAGCTTTAGCAAACATAGCAAAGAGTTCCTGTATCTTTGATTCAGAATCACTATTATCAGAGTCTATATCAGTAGTCTCTGACTCAAAACTTTTTTTGCTTTTCTTCTTTCTTAAGTTCTTTACAGCAGGCTCATCATGCTGTTCCTCTGGAAGCTTCTTCAATTCAGATTGAGCAATGAGTGCAACAGTTTTCATCTTTCCTTCACTCATGCTCTTCTTCTGCTGCTTGTCAAGTTCATAAGCCCTCAGTTTTCCATACACTGCCTCTAATGATATTTCATCCAGATCATTAGCTTCCTCAATTGCAGATATCTTCTCATTATAGAAATCAGGCAAGGCTTTCATGAACTTAGTATTCATATCCTCCAAGTCATAATATTTACCATGCATGGCCATCTCATTGATGAGTTTTGTAAACCTATCAAAGGTATCAGTAAGTGACTCACCAGACTTGGATTCAACATACTCATACTATTGTATAAGTAGTGTCCTTATATTCTTCCTGACAGGCTTAGTTCCTTCACAATGAACCTTAAGATTGTCCCATATATCCTTAGCAGTCTTACAAGAGAGAACATAGTTAGTGAGAACAGAATCAAGACTGTTGAATAATATGTTTCTCACTTTAGCATCTTTAAGAACATTCTCCTTTTCCTTATCAATCCATTCAGATTTAGGCTTCTCTGCTGTATGTTCTGGAACAACTTCACCATCAACAGTTGCTTGTCCAACAATCTTTGTTAGGATAAATGGTCCATCTCTTATCCTGTCAAGATAATCAGGATCTGTTGCTTCCAGATGATGCAACATCTTTACTTCCCATAGAGTATATTCGTTTCTCTTGAGCATAGGGATCTTAGTATTACCATCCTTATAACCAGACATGATTGCAGATCTTTATGATTATTCGAAATCAACCTGCTCTAATACCAATTGTTAACTCGAATAACTTGTAGAAGGGGGGGTTGAATACAAGTTATATAATCGTGTCTGATTTTTGCTTGAATAAATAAACAAGAACAAACGAATAAAACCAAACTGTTTGTATTAATAAGATCAAATACAAACTCTACCAAAGGTGTACAAATACCTTTAGCAGCTGCTGATAATACAAATCTCTCTCTGTTTGTCTCGAACTCTCGAATACAAACCTTAAGCTCTCAACTTACAATCGCTCGACTTTTTACAATGATATAGAGAGAGTATTTATAATGCTACCTATAACCTAATAACAGAAAGTTAATCTATACATGACAATGTTTTACCGTCCAGTTGATAGTTTCCATCAATAGAAAATTATTTCCTTCATGATATCTTCTTGCTTGTTCTTCAAACAAAGATCCTGTTTTATAACACTTCCCAGTTTCTGTAGCATCCATAATGACATCATCAGTAACACGACTGATATCAGGATTCTATCTTGCATCAGGATCTGACTATCCCATCAGTACTTGATCAGTATTTGACATGTCATATCCGGATTCAATCTCAGTTCCTGACATGTAATACTTGATGCACTGTTCCTGACTTAACTCTACATATTACTGTCTAACATATATATCCTATAAAAAGTGCTAAATCCTTTATAAAATCAGGATATACAAGAAATATTTGTAAATTCTATTCTTAACATCACAACTCATGAATTATTCCTAACAAGTAGTAAAGTCAATCCATCCGGTTGCAGAAGTTGCATATGTAACTGAGGAGTCTAGCTTGCATAGCTCTAGCTCTGACTTTATGTCACAATGGCTAAAGCATGTGCAACATGATAGTGCTTCAGGATCAGGATCTGTTCCACCACAATTGACGGTTGAAGCACTTCAAAGCTTAGTTGTGGATCAGATTCCTGAGTTTGTAAAGATAGCTCAGAACCTTGTCACCTCAAACATGCCAAATCCAGACTATGAAGCAATTTTGCTATGTCACAGAGATGATGTGGAGATGCAAAAGACAAAGATAATTGATGATGCTGAGAGAGATGGTAATGTAGATACTTGGTTGCAAGGAAAATATGATATTACTCTCAATGAAGCTCTTCAATATCTAAGAGAGAAATACATCACTTCACTGGGCTCCAATGCGAAATCTCTAACTCCTGGTGAAGTGTGTGAGGCTATGAATGATTCTCACAAAGGATTCCTTAAGGTTGCACACTATCTTGGGAAGGGAGTCAAAACTGAAGTCAACAAGGTGTGCGATAAGACAACCACATCAGTGGAAGAAATCAAGAGGGCCTTTGATGCAAAATTCCCTCATTTGGACAGTGTTTTCAAGGATATCAAATACTGTAACTCCACCTGCACCAAGATGGATAATGGTCTAGCTCTACTGAAAGATACTATCACAGGTCTGGGGCATAAATTTCAAACTCTATCTGATCAGACAACTGATGCAAATGCCATGCGCAGAACCCTCTTTGCAAATCAATATGGAGACAAGCTGGTCACTGAGGTTCCTGTGCACGACATGACCAAGTATGAAGTGAAGAGACTCAAGGAGCAATCACTATCTGGTTTTAAGTCTACTGAGCTTTTTACAAAGGTGGATTCCCTGGAAAAATAGGTGGTTTCTCTCAAACATTCCAATACTCAACTGACAGACAAAGTTGTAACTCTCACTGAGTAGTTGAGCACTCAAGCCACCACCACAGCTGATGTTCTTCTGCATCAACAATTGATGTTGTCTGCAATGATGAAACACATGGGTATCCCTATACCTGAAGAATCTTCCACCCCAAAAGGTCACAACTACAGGCTCTGTGCCTGACAACAAGCCTAAGGGGGAGAAGAGGACATTAAGGAACTCAAAACCTAAGGGGGAGCATCAAACTAAGTGGGAGAAACCTCAAGAGAAGGGTATAACAATCAATGAGGGTGGTCATCCAAGATCAAGAGAGAAAACCCATGTTCCAGGTAAAGGGAAATCCAAGGTTGATGAACCTCCATCCTCTCTGCCAGTTGTCACTCTACCAACTGTGCACATCACTACTCCTAGTGGCCAGAAGCAATCTATCACAACTACATTGTTTGCAGGGAGCATGCCATCAGATAAACCTCCATCCTCCAAATCTGAAAGAGCCAAGCCTGTAGAAGTAAAGGTGGTTACTGAGGCCAAGCTACAAGAAATTGAAAATTCTAATGTCTACCATGATGATGCATTCTTGGAGTTTCTGAAAGTCTCAAGAGAACAAGTTGATGACACTCAATTATATCTGAGGAGCTTGAAGGATCAGATTGACTATCTCACTGTGATACTCAGGAAGATAGATGGATTATGGATCAATGGAGATAATGATGGTGTCCAAGTCCAAGATATGGCATCTAACCTACAAGACTCTACAAGCCCTAAAACACTCAGAGATAGATGCACTAATTGAGCTTATTGAGAAGAGAATTGAGAACAATAAAAGTCTGTATGATGACTTGAGGAATGGCCAACCTTTAAGGCTGCCAGAAGTGATTAAGAAGCCATGGACAATCATCTATCAGTCTGACACCAAAATTGAAGACATTAAAAAATTGATCATTCCCAATGATCTCACTCCTCGAAATCACAGACTTATTATTGCTATCATTGATCTACTACAGAAGAAGGATGGAGTCAGAAATGCTGAAGAAATAGAAGCACTACACATTCTCAGATCTTTCATTGCAACTGGTGCACTTCCAGAAATGGCCCAGTCTAGGAGGAATAAGGATGATAAAGATGAAGACAAAAGTGATGGGAGGAGAAGACATCACAGGAGTGATAAGGGTGATGAAGACAAGAAGAAGAAGAGGGATAACAAAGACAAGAAAGATGGTGATGACCAAGGTAAAGTCTATGAGAAGAAGAATGGAAAACAGCAAGCCCTAGGCATTGCTAGCAGTAAACTCACCACAACACAAGACTCTAAGTCTAGGGTGAATGCTGTTAGTAATGACCTACCAAAATCTGAATCAATGGCTTTTGCAACTGTTTTGCCACCTCAAGAAGAGGAGAAGACTCAAATCAAGAAACCAGGTGTATGTTTCCAAAAGCAAACTGCTACTGGAGTACTACAATGGTCTACAAGCAAGGGTCATAAGTTTCAGCCAAGCAATCAAGTAAAAAGGTTTAAATTCAAGCATGCTGCTAGGAGAGTGAAGCCATCTAAGTCAAGGGCCCTAACAATCATTCCAGGATTGAAACTCCAACCACTGGATGAAGATTTTGATGAAGACCAACATGCAATTTCTAAGAGCTCAAAGAATCTACTCTGCTGCAATTGTGAATGACTACCTTGAGATAAAGTACACTGATGGGAGACAGAGGAAATTCAAATAAGGGGGTTGTCAAAATTGGGGCAAGTTATATGAGATAGAAAGAATCATTGCACTGTTGGATTCTGAAGACAAAGTGGAGAGAGTATGGAAGCTGGAATTGATTAACTTTGTGAAGATGAAGAGAGATCATGCTGAAGAAATAAGAATGGAATGCTTTGAGAAATGGCTAGAAAGGGAGAAGGAAATTGATAGACTGGAAGTTGAAGCAGAAAAGCTAAGGGCAAAAGGATTGTGTAGAGTTTAATTCAATCCCTATGTTGTGAAGTATAGGAGAAGAAATGGAGATAATGTTAATATAAGAATGAACCTACTCAGTCACTATCCTGCCAACATTCTAAAACCAGTACTTGAAGATTTCAAGAACTCAATTATGCTTGAAGAACTGGATGCTATGGCAGAGATCATAAGGGCCATGGATGAGAATGCAAGAAAGGAGAAAGAAAGAAAACAGAAGGCATATGATGATCTACAAGCCAAAGCAATGGAGATGGAATCAAATGAGAATGGCTAGTATTTCACCATTTTGTGTAAGATTACTCAACTTGTAATTCTATTCGATTTCAAAAAAAAAAACTTGTAATTCTATTCATGTTCTCAATCAAATTTCATACATGTACTTTTCAAGTTTTATCTTTATGTATGTTAGATATAATTGATGTATGTATTAATCAGTGTTTAAGTGTAACAGTGATAAATCAGAGTTTAGCTGGAAGCAGGTCAGAGTTTGTTAAACGCTGACGGATGGAAGCGCAACAGAGTTTGATAAACTCTGTCTAGCAGAAGCGTCTACTTGTCAACAGTGATTGAAGATTAATTTAAGACAATTATGGAAGCAATATCTTTGAAGATTGGATAGCTGTCAAAGAGATTGTGTTGACTTAGAAGACGTGTAGCAATCGTGATTGATATCAATTGTATAGCTAAATTATAGGAGTATCAATTTAATGATTGTACAGTAGCTGTATGTTTTATAAATACAGTTAGGTTAACCCTAGAAGGGTATCGAACAACGAATTATTCATTCATTGTAACCTAAGCAGCTCTCTGTGATATTTTACATCACTGAGAGAGGAATTATTAATTCCAAACAGTTTTTAATTGTTAAAACGTGCGTTCTTATTAATCTCTCATACAAATCTTGGTTATATTTGTGTATTCGGCCTAACAAGTGGTATCAGAGCCAATCTGTTAAACAATAAAGTTTAAGATCCACACACACAACTATAATCAATGGCATAGATTCCTCCTCCAACAGGTTTAGGTTCTGAGAAGGCCCCTACTACTGTGAGTCGTTATGAGACAATTAGGGTTCCTATTCTAAGGCCAGCAGATTATGCTATCTGGAAGGTAAAGATGACTATGTTTCTGGAGGCTACAGATCCAGAATATCTTGATAGAATTTATGAGGGTCCTCATAAGCCTACCAAGCTATCTGCTGCCACTGCTGGTCAAGAAGCAAAGACAGTTCCAAAAGAAAAGAAAGATCTAACTCTTGAAGATCTTTCATCAATTGCTAAGGATGCAAAGGTTAGGCATCTACTTCATAGTGATTTAGATAATGTAATGTCTAATAAAGTGATTAATTGCACTACGGCCAAAGAAATCTCGGACGCACTTGAGGTTAGGTGTCAAGGAACTGATGCTATTAAGAAGAATAGAAGGAACATACTCACACAGGAGTATGAGCACTTTGAGGCAAAGTCTGAGGAGACCATGACAGAAACATTTGATAGATTCTGTAAACTGCTCAATGATTTGTCATTGGTAAATAAAGAGTATGATCTAGAAGACTCAAATCTCAAATTTCTTCTTGCTCTACCTGAAAAGTGGGATGTGAAAACAACCACTATCAGAGACAATTATGATCTTGCTGATACTGAGATTGATGAGATCTATGGGTTGCTCAAAACTCATGAACTTGAAATGGAACAGAGAAATAGAAGATCAAGCAAGAAGGCAAAGTCTGTTGCTCTTAAGGTTGAAGAGAAGCCCTTGAAGAAGGCTAAGGGAAAAGCTTTAGCTATATACTTTGAGAGTGAGTCATCAGATACTGATATAGACTCAAACAATGATGAATCATCTGATTCTGAGGATGAAGAGGAAATGAGGAAAATGGCTGTCTTGATGGTGAAGACTTTTAAGAAGATGGGTTTCAAGAACTTTAAGAAGGGAAACAGGTTCTCTAGATGTAATAACCCTAACTTTAGCAAAGCTACAGTGATCACATGAATAGTAAAATCTGAGGATTTAGAGAAATGGTATATAAGTACTCCATAATGGAAACGGAAAATGAATAAACAGAAACCATATTAGTGTTGTACATTGAAAATAAGAGACCCGAAATGACGAAGGATTCCAGAAATTCCTGAATATGGATTTTGAGGATTTTGATTTCGAATAAGCTTTTATGGGATATTAAGGAGCATGGAAATATTATAAGAATTATATATTGAGGGATTAGTGAATTTAGGTTAAACCAAAGGATTATTAAGTTAAGAGAATACCAAGGGAAATTGGATTTGTAAATGATTTCGAAAACCACTGAGATAATGAGGTACACCCGAAACGAACCACAATTAGATGAGTATGGAAACCAAGCAACCAAGATTGGTAATATAACAAGGATACGTACCATATTATTCACCAATGTGATGGGCATTTTACTTAGAAAATTTAGGAAATAAGAGATTAGGATTATCCAAGTGGCATCACTTTCCATTAACTTGTTTTTAAGGGTAAATTAGTACTTTTGCTTGGCTTAAACCACAAATATCTTCCAAGGCTTCCATAACACTCTAGATAAAGCAAGATTAAGATGAGATAAGAACAAGCAAACACAAAAGATCATTATTTTCCCCATTTTTACAATTTTCGGCCAAAACAGCAGCAGGTCAGTAAAACAGGCATAACTCCTTTGTTTCTCAGCCGAATTTCGTGTTCTTTAGCTTTTTGGAAACGTGGTGAGATGCTCTACAACTTTCATTTAGAAGCCTCCTCCAGAAAACGTAGGTAAGGCCTTCGTTTTTGCGAATCTTCCAGCTGATGAATGGTAAATGAATAGTGAAATCTTAGAATTAACTTTGTTTTCACGGCTTCTTTAGTTGATTCAAGCTATTATAAGGTGGTTTAAGCATAACCCAAGGCTTACTAGGTGTTATTCAAGTTTCAAAGAGGTATAAATGCTCTTGCCCCTTGTATTTATGGTGAATATTGAGTTGGTTAGTAGTTAGATGATACAAATGTTAAGTTTATAATGATTTTGTGTTATAAATGGTTGGATTTGATATGAGATTTGTGTTGTGGGCTTGTAACCATGGCTGGTAATGAAGACCACATGGTGTAGGTGATGATTATTGGGTTTGATGATTGAGTTGGAGGAGTTGGATTTTTGGAAAGTATGAAAATACAGCGGTTATAATGTCCGATTTTCCGTAAACCAAGAAACTGCCCTGTTTTGGAACAACAGAGGCATAAGGGTAAATTAGTACTTTTGCTTGGCTTAAACCACAAATATCTTCCAAGGCTTCCATAACACTCTAGATAAAACAAGATTAAGATGAGATAAGAACAAGAAAACACAAAAGATCATTATTTTCCCCATTTTTACAATTTTCGGCCAAAACAGCAGCAGGTCAGTAAAACAGGCATAACTCCTTCGTTTCTCAGCCGAATTTCGTGTTCTTTATCTTTTTGGAAACGTGGTGAGATGCTCTACAACTTTCATTTAGAAGCCTCCTCCAGAAAACGTAGGTAAGGCCTTCGTTTTTGCGAATCTTCCAGCTGATGAATGGTAAATGAATAGTGAAATCTTAGAATTAACTTTGTTTTCATGGCTTCTTTAGTTGATTCAAGCTATTATAAGGTGGTTTAAGCATAACCCAAGGCTTACTAGGTGTTATTCAAGCTTCAAAGAGGTATAAATGCTCTTGCCCCTTGTATTTATGGTGAATATTGAGTTGGTTAGTAGTTAGATGATACAAATGTTAAGTTTATAATGATTTTGTGTTATAAATGGTTGGATTTGATATGAGATTTGTGTTGTGGGCTTGTAACCATGGCTGGTAATGAAGACCACATGGTGTAGGTGATGATTATTGGGTTTGATGATTGAGTTGGAGGAGTTGGATTTTTGGAAAGTATGAAAATACAACGGTTATAATGTCCGATTTTCCGTAAACCAAGAAACTGCCCTGTTTTGGAACAACAGAGGCATACGGTAGGTTCCTGTTTAGAACACCAACTGACCATTAGATGATAGAGCTTGGTTCATAGATCGTTTTGATATAAAGTGCGTTAAAATCTGATGAACGGTTTAGGAGAAAAGTCAGTTTTAGTGAAAGACGTTCGAAAGTCGAGAAAACATAGTTATACCAACTTTGAGGCTGTAATTACCCTACTTAGACATTTTTAAAAATTATGAAACTTTGGGATATTGTAGTAAGGTAGTCATAGAGTTGTTACCAGTTGACCTTGTGGTGAAATTCGAAATCCATATTTTCTGAGAATTTTTACAGTTAAGTGTGGTCGTTAGGGGAAATGGTGAAAACCCCTGAAACTTCGATTGAGGCTATAAATGGTTAAGTTCTCGAACCTTTGGGGTAATAGTGATACGTTAAACATATATTAAAGTGTCAAGGGTAATGTTATACAAGAGTGTAGTGAGTAAGAGATGTGGTATTCTAACGACGGTCCTTTTGTGTTTATAGAAACTCCGGAAGAGGGACGAGCCATACTGTCAGGATACAGAGATCGAGGCAAAATTTCTTCTATCCTTACTTTGTAAAAATACTTATCTTCATAATGATATGATTTCATGGAATATGTATATGTTAGTCTATGGTTGCTATATTGCTATGAATTGTTTTTCCCTGATAAGGGGAATTAAAGAGAAAAGTATATGAATTATGAAAGATGAATGTGGATATGGTTATGAATGGAGCGAATATGATTTATGGAAAAAGGGATATGAAAGAGAATGGTATCAGTTGTTATCTAGAGTTTTGTATAAAGGAATGGTATCAGCTGTTATCTAGGGTTATATGATTTATAATATTATTTTAAAAATATTCTTCCTAAATATTGTGATAGATATTATTGAGTATTATTCAATACTTCTAAAATAAATGGAATACTTTATGTATACAAGAACATATTTGATTTTATTGATTATGGAAGAGATGTCTGAGTCATAATCAAAGTATTATGACATAAATATTTTAAAGGTGATGATAAATGGAAATGGAAATGATATATGTGAAATGAAATGTGGAAAATGTGAAACGGTATTTGATAATGGAAAAATGATTTGAAAAAGGGGAATTGCAATAGTAAGCGTAAGAGGCTATGTGGGAGTGGCACAGTCCAGCACTCAATATTTTCTTACGGTACGAAGATGCCAAGGGAGGATGTAGCAGGTAGCCTTCCTCCAGGGTTGATTACCAGGTAGGGATCATCCCTTCTACTAGTAGTAAACAGAGAGCGGGTACGGTCAGGCGACTGATCATCGTCCTACGTATCTGGCGCCAACAGAGATCCCCAAACTTTAAAGGAAAGAACTGGAAAATGGTTTTCAGATTTTTATACTGAAAACAGAAAAATGATATGAAAAGATGGAATTACTGTTACAGATGAAGAGAAACTGATTTTATATTATGGTATAAAATTTTTGTGTAAAAAGGAAATGGAAGGATTATAATGAGAGATATAGTTCAAATTTCTATGTTATTTTGAGATAATATATTGAAAAGAAGTGTGAATTATTATCTGAATATAGAAGAGCAATTGATATTATGTTGTTGTACCTTCCTTTTCTTATAATAGAAAGTGGATGATGTATTATTAAATAGGAATGTCATTTTTCTCAAAGTCTATAATTATTTTCCAGATTATTATATGATATTAGAAGTGAGACTGAGATTATAATACTATATATTTCTTTCGTACAATGATAATTGGAAAGTGTATATAAATATTGAATGGAAATAAAATTCTTTCCATAATAACTGAAGTTTGCGTTTGTCTATTATATATATATAATGGTTTATTTTCCTTTGATGTTAGTAGATAGAAATTATCTTGCTGAGCTATTTTAGCTCACTCTTGCTACTTATCTATATACAGCTAGGTATGCCGATTCTACGCAGAACACCCTGCAAGAGGGTAGGGGAAAGGCGACCTTCTGAGAGCACGTTAGCATCGATACCTGAGGTAGTGTGGAGGCAGACGGGTTCTGAGAGCCTTATGTATAATAAAGTATGTAAGAATGTAATAAACTTTTGATTGTTGGAACGCTTCATGTCGAAGTGTTATTCAACAATGTACTTAAGTGTGATTCTGGGTTTGTAATAACTGTTAAGTCTAAACTTTTGTTATGGTGAATGTTGTTCTCTGAGCATATGACTGGTGTGTGTTAATATTTAAGTGTGGGGTCTATTTTGAGTTTATTATGCATTTATATTCCAGCTGCCAAGAGAAGATTATTAATAAGTGGAAATTGGTCCGTGATGGCCTGGATTCATGACCCCGGATTTGGGTTGTCATAGTTTGGTATCAGAGCTTAGAGTCATAATGCTCAGAAACAAGAGTGATAATAATAAATATATTAGTAATAATAGAAATTGTGAACTCACATCGAGTTCAAGGGGGGGTTTTATCGAACGAAGCGTTTATTCTAAGTAGTGATTATAATTATATAGATTATTGCTAATAAAGGTTATTATACCAAAAGTGTTAAGTTTATGTAGCACACGTGATCGATATGAGAAAGGGAATACTTAATGTATCGGGAAGCGTACGTTAGGTAACCTCGTGAGTAATTCCAAGGTGACCTATCATCTCTTATTTAAAAAGGGCCGGTATCTCTTCAAAACTTTTTGATATCCTTGAAATGTGTTTCAAAATTGTATTAGTCAAAATATTCCTCTAAGATTATTTTCGGAAGATGGTATTTATCATTGTGATTTAAATTTTCCTCTATATTTCTTACTCCAACTAAGAGGAACAACCATATATGTATACACAAGGACGATCTATCTGTGTGATTGAAAGTCGGAGGGGACGCCCTCACTTGTGTGACATACGGGTTCTTCCATCATAATGATTTCTCAAATATTCTTTTGTTTCGAATAAAGGTTATTTAAAACTCTTAATGTTATAAATTGTTGTGGGACCCTTGCTTATATCTGGGTTCGTTTAAATTTAAGGTCTCTTAAATTCTATCAATTGTTTCGAATATAGAAGATTTCATTAATGAATGGAAGCAAAGTTTAGAGTACACGTGATTATACGAGGAAACTCGAGATTTCAAGGGAAATTTCAATAAGAGATAATTAGAGCTAGAAGCGTTTTGATATAAGAGAGGAAGGAATTTCGCGAGAAGAAAAGGGTATATTTGATGATTAGTAAGAGAAAAGAATATGAGGAATTTTAAGTTATAATTGAGATTTACTATTGAGAGTAAGGTGTATTTTGAGGGAAAAGTTAGAATAAGGATAAACAAAGGAAGTGGGGATAATTAATGAAGTTTGTGTATTCTGTCTAAATTCTATTGTATTTTGATATTAAATGTTGAGATTCAAGGATATTGATGTATATAAGGTGATTGACTTAAATGAAAAGGTTATTGTGCTAAAGGTGATACGCTTAATTGCTAAAGTTGAGTCGAGAATATTATGGTATATAAATGTGTTAACTAGTGATATAATTGTGTATATGAGAATGATGTATGTTGTACCCTAAATTTGGGTGATTAATGAAGAATATTGTTATATACAGAATCATGCCGCCTAAGCGTAATAATAGAGCGAATGAAAGGGAAAATGAGAGAGAGGAAGGAAGTCATAATAGGCAGGGTGAAAACGCTCATAATGAACAAAATCATGAAGAAGAAGATGATGAATCAACTGGCCAACAAGGAAATCAGGGTGGTAACCCTTTTAATCAATTTATGGAACTGTTAAGGCAGAATTTAGTTAATCCGCAGAATCCTCAGCAACCACTTGTTCTTCCCAATCAGGCAGCTAACACCTTTCGTGCTTTTAAGTCATTAAAACCCCCGGAGTTTGAGGGAACTGTTAACCTGGTAGTAGCCAGAGCCTGGTTAAAAGAGATGGAGAAAGCTTTTGAGATATTGAGGATCGAAGAGGATCAGAAAACAACCTTTGCGGCCTATCTCTTAAAGGGAGAGGCAAATTATTGGTGGGAAGCTAAGAAGAACCTAGAAGGAGAGGGAGTGATAACCTGGGAGCGTTTTACTAGGGTGTTCTTAGAAAAGTACTCCCCTAGGTATTTGGAAAACCAAATGGAGCTGAAACATAGGAATTGAAGCAGGATAATATAACAGTGGCTGAGTATGAAACTAAATTTACTGAAATGTCTAGGTTTGTTCCTGAATTTGTGCGTACCTGTTACGACCAACTCAACACGCAAGTGCACGTGATCTCAAGTAATACAGATAGCAAATAAGGTTCGTTCCTACAGGGACTCGTTGTCTTGTCTAGCTAATTCACTCACCAATGTATGATTATTTTCCGATGCTAAAACAAATAATAAAGTGGATTGTTGTTATCACTAAAATTTATCTAAGAATTATAACTAATTATCAACTGCTTGAACTGAGATTTATGTCGAATTACTTATGCAAATAAAACATGGGAATTTAGTTTCCTTAAACAATCCATCTATAGTCTCCAAATCCCTAGCCTTGTTCATGTGATTTATTAACACCTGATCGAACACACAAAACTGATATAAGCCAACTTCCGTTACACAAATACCATCCTAAACAATATCCACAATAAAGATAGAAATCATTTAGTCTCCCAATTATGCCAAGTCTTCATATGTCTATAAAGAATAAAACATAATGGTTGAGGTGCAAGCATTCAATTGATCACATAGTCGTCATAAAACGATTAGAATTATGACACTAATTACGAATGATATTATCACGCATAAACCTATGCTAACATGGCAAGTTCTAAACTCTTATTTCCACTTTCGCTTCAACAAGAATTAACACACAATTACAGGAGTTAGCTACTCTCCTATAACGAATTAAAATCAACCATGATAGGATATCACATCAATCACACTATAGGCATCGAGAAGATTCAACACATAAAATTCATGAATAAATCCACTAAACCCCCATGACAACGAATTAGTTCATGATCGAACTAATCATCATCATGGGTTCCAATGAAAACATGATAGAAAGAAACGAATAATGACTGAGATAAATATCAAAGGTTTTTTAGAATACACCAAGGTTAAGCATCCACAAACTAGGAAGAATACAAGAATAAATTGGGAACTATCTTCTTCCTTCCTTCTTTGTGCTAAAAAAAACTACGTACATAAAACAAGCTGTCACTTCCTCCCTTCTAGGGTTTTCTTTACTTCCCTTATATAGGCCTCCAGGTGCTAGTACATAGAAGAAATGTTTTTTTTTTATTTTATTTAATTCACCCAAAACAAATCAGGAACCGGGTCAGACGAGACGGCGACGCGGCGCCGGCTTCAAGCACAAATCCAGCGATGCGGCGCCAGGACCTCCACCACGGCGATGCGGCGCCGTCCTCCAGTACAATTACGGCGACGCGGCGCCGAGCCTACTGTTCAGCAACATAAATTTTTTCCTTTTCTTTAATTTGACTCCGTTTTGCACTTCGATTGCTACGCTTCGTTCCTCTAACACCTGTGATTGATATCCCTGCACAATACCCTTAAAAGAGATCAAAAATACCACAACTCAAGTACAAACCATCGTTTTAAGCTAAATGGAAACGTTCTAAGTAGATAAAATACCCACTTATCACACCCCCAAACTTAAACCGATGCTTGTCCTCAAGCATAACAAACAAAATATTTACAACTACCTAGTACCACTTTCGTAGGTGATCACGGTTGCATTTGGCATATGCAACAAGCCCTTTAAACCCCTAGGCAGCCCTAGTGGACGAGTAAGGTCTCGTGAGGGCCTATAGTGAATGTACCCACAAAATCCATCTAATAATGCAACTAACAATGCAACTAACTACATGAATGCAACTATATGAAAATGCAACAATCCCCTTTAAACTGACCAAAACCAACTAGCAACCAGCTGCCTCAAAGAATGCAACTAAATCCGAATAGAGCTCGACTAAGCCCCCGTATACTAACAGTACATGAACAGAAACGTGTGTGTGTGCAATGCTCATCAGAAATGCTCCCAACACTAGGTCAAAAACCATACCTATCCTCTGCCAAGACAATCACAGGTTTATAAACAGAATAGACTGTAGACACTTCATAACCTAGGAACACCACCATCCTTATTCAAGTTAACCAAGAATTCATGCTTTATTACTACGACACTAAATACTATATACACTACGCATGCTTATTTAACCGTGCAATGAGTGAGACCCCAAAAGGCTTATACAATAATACCCATGTAGCGAGTGTTAGGTCAGTGGATCCCAGACTATAAAAGCCTTAGGTCACTAGGACTAAGTCCCCTCAGACTTAATTACTCGAGTATTAAAGAGCTCACTCGTGGTTAATTTTGCATTTAAATTATTTACATGACTTTTTTTTCTTCTTTTTTTTTCATTTTTTTTTCTTTTTTTTTTTTTTTTTTTTTTTTATGTATGCAATCTGGAACGAGAATTCTCAATTCCAACCCTAGACTACTCATATAAAAATGAGCCGGCTACTAGCCATTTGACGCCTAGCCATTATTGACCAAAATTAACACTAGCATGAAATCCTTGGTGTCCCCCAAACTTAGACTTTATTGCTCCTACGCCATCAAGGGAATAACGAAAATTCTAATTATAATCAAGTGATTAAGCTCAAACATCCAATCAGGCATGACCCTAACCTAGCCCAAAAGCACCTAATGAGACTAGTGAAAAGATTCTGTTTCCGTAACATGCAAGTCAATTCCATGGAAACTATAAATCAACCCTCTATTCATCATTACCACACCCAATTAGACATCTATCTACCAATCAGAATTAGCTCGTTCTAAGGGATCATGAAAAATGCATGCTATTCAATGCAAATGCAACTATATGAACATAAATATCACAATAAACAGAATGTCCTATATGGCATACATAAAAACAAAACAAAAACACTCTACACTAACATGCAATTATGCTCCTAACATGACATGCAACACACCTATTATACAACTAATACAAATGCACCTTTAATCCCCACCCCCAAACTTAAATTCTTCAATGTCCCCATTGAAGGCGAGAAACAAAGAAAGTGCACAGGAATACCTCAATCATCAGCAGGGTCACCCTCCTCGGGTGGTAATGGCTTGAGCCCGAGTGCAAAAACTTCCTCATTTGACAACTTACGAAGCACCTGAAAATTATTAGAATCAGCTAGCCCACGAGACTTATGTAGAATGTCAACTCTTCTTTCCCATGGAGTTGCATCCAACAACTGAAATAGCCCCTTTCTTCCTTCGTTCTCAATGCCAGAAATCCCACTTGAAGCTTTTTCCACTGGATCTGATTTTTTTAGCTGCTCAATCTCCTTCTTCACATTCTTATCAACAACGTCCACTTTGAAACACTCCTCTGAATCTGACGGATATTTTGTCACCTTGAACACATTGAAAGTGACTTTCTGATCATGCACTCTCATGGTAAGCTCTCCTTTTTGCACATCAATCAGAGTTCGGCCCGTAGCTAGAAATGGCCTTCCCAAGATGATAGGAATCCTCTTATCCTCCTCAAAGTCCAGTATAACAAAATCAACCGGAAAAATCAGCTTATCCACCTTCACCAATACATCCTCCACTATACCCCTAGGATATGTGATCGACCTATCTGCCAACTGCAAGGTCATATTAACAGGTTTCGGATCAGGTAACCCAAGTTGCTTAAAAACAGACATCGGCATCAGATTAATGCTAGCTCCCAAATCACATAAGCACTTGTTGAAAAGTTGTTTGCCAATAGTGCAAGGTATGGTGAAGCTCCCCGGATCCTTCAGCTTAGGTGGCAACTTTTGTTGCAAGACAGCACTACACTCCTCCGTCAAAGCGACGGTCTCTAAATCCTCGAGTTTCAATTTCCTCGAAAGTATACCCTTCATGAACTTCACATAGCTCGGCATTTGCTCAAGAGCCTCCGCAAATGGTATGTTAATCTGCAACTTCTTGAATACATCCAAGAACTTAGCGAATTGCTTGTCTAACTTTTGCCTTTGAATTCGTTTTGGGAATGGAGGAGGTGGAAACACCTTATCTTCTACTTCTTTTTGAGAATTAACACTCTTGTGAATGATAGGAGTTGAAGGAGTAGCATTAGGAAGCAAATCAGAACCAGATTCGACCTCAACTGAAAATTCAGGTTTTTCCTCCAGAGAGCTCGGCGACGCGTCGCCGTTTTTGTACTGTGAGGCGGCGCCGCGGCGCCGTAGGGCCTGCTCAGGAATTTCATTTTTTTCCTCGGTTGCTTTTTCTACGTTCTGACCTTGTAGACTTCTTCCTGATCGTAATGTTATTGCCTGAACCTGTTCCTTTTGATCTTTCTTGCCTGGATTCACCTCTGTGTCACTCGGAAGCGTTCCTGGTTGACGGTTCAACAAAGCATTGGCTAGCTGGCCAATTTGATTCTCTAAAGTTTTCAATGACACCGCCTGACTCTTATACATCATTCGAAGCTCCTCCAATTCCGACTTCTCAGACTGATTCAATGAAGTTCCTTGAGATGGTTGAAACCCCGGTGGATTGAATGGTTGCCTTGGAGCATAAGGTGGTGGTTGATAGTTCTGATTACTTGGCCTTGCATTGAACTGCTGATTTTGTGGTTGCTGAGCACCTCCCTGATTGTTGCTCCAACTGAAGTTAGGATGATTCCGATTGTTGGGATGATAAAAATGTGGCACTGGTTGCTGAGATCTTTGAAAATTACCAACAAATTGTGCGGATTCAGCTGAGATAGCACACATATTTGTGTCATGTGCCCCTGCACACAATTCACACACCATAGCAACCTGGTTAGTACCAAGATTAGAAAGGGAATCTACCTTCATTGTCAACGCTTTGAGTTGGGCAGCAATAGCAGTAGCTGCATCCAAGTCAAGAACTCCAGCCACTTTAGCAGGTGGCAAGCGTTGAGTAGGATTCTGAAACTCATTGGCCGACATCATTTCAATCAGATTATAAGCATCCTCATAGCTTTTTGCCCATAGCGCTCCTCCAGAAGCTGCATCTAACATAGGCCGGGACTGAGCTCCCAACCCGTTATAGAAATTGCTGATTATCATCCAATCCGGCATTCCATGATGAGGACAACGTGCCAATATCTCCTTGTACCTCTCCCAAGCTTCTCCCAAAGATTCCTGGGAATGCTGAGCAAACTGAGAAATGGCATTCCTGTAAGCTGCTGTCTTCGCCATGGAGAAATACTTGGTCAAGAACTTTTGAGCACAGTCTGCCCATGTTGTAATAGAGCCTGATGGCATAGAATGTAACCAACTCTTGGCTTTATCCTTAAGAGAGAAGGGAAATAGCCTCAATCTGATTGCGTCATCTGTAACTCCGTTGAATTTGAAGGTGTCACAGATCTCAAGGAAGACCCTAATATGAGCATTGGGATCTTCAGCAGGACTACCCCCAAACTGGACTGTGTTCTGAATCATCTGAATGATGTTTGGCCTTAGCTCGAAATTGTTAGACCCTATAGCTGGGCGAACAATACTAGTATGAATGTCCTCCACTTTCGGCTGAGAGAATTCACTCAAAGCCTTCGCTGCTTGATCTTGATTTGCCATAACCTTCCTTGCTTCAAGATTGTCTTCTAACCCGAAATCAAGTCTTCTCCTAGCTAGTTCGTCTCTACGTGCTAGTTCGTCTCTTCGTGCACGAGCTCGTGTACGCATAAACTCTCAACACGTACCTGAAATTCACCAACAAGAAATTTTATGAAAACGTCCTAGTCACCGAAATTCAATGACCACTGATGGCAAATATTGAAACTAAACAAAATAAAACCGCGTCCCCGGCAGCGGCGCCAAAAACTTGTTACGACCAACTCAACACGCAAGTGCACGTGATCTTAAGTAATACAGATAGCAAATAAGGTTCGTTCCTACAGGGACTCGTTGTCTTGTCTAGCTAATTCACTCACCAATGTATGATTATTTTCCGATGCTAAAACAAATAATAAAGTGGATTGTTGTTATCACTAAAATTTATCTAAGAATTATAACTAATTATCAACTGCTTGAACTGAGATTTATGTCGAATTACTTATGCAAATAAAACATGGGAATTTAGTTTCCTTAAACAATCCATCTATAGTCTCCAAATCCCTAGCCTTGTTCATGTGATTTATTAACACCTGATCGAACACACAAAACTGATATAAGCCAACTTCCGTTACACAAATACCATCCTAAACAATATCCACAATAAAGATAGAAATCATTTAGTCTCCCGATTATGCCAAGTCTTCATATGTCTATAAAGAATAAAACATAATGGTTGAGGTGCAAGCATTCAATTGATCACATAGTCGTCATAAAACGATTAGAATTATGACACTAATTACGAATGATATTATCACGCATAAACCTACGCTAACATGGCAAGTTCTAAACTCTTATTTCCACTTTCGCTTCAACAAGAATTAACACACAATTACAGGAGTTAGCTACTCTCCTATAACGAATTAAAATCAACCATGATAGGATATCACATCAATCACACTATAGGCATCGAGAAGATTCAACACATAAAATTCATGAATAAATCCACTAAACCCCCATGACAACGAATTAGTTCATGATCGAACTAATCATCATCATGGGTTCCAATGAAAACATGATAGAAAGAAACGAATAATGACTGAGATAAATATCAAAGGTTTTTTAGAATACACCAAGGTTAAGCATCCACAAACTAGGAAGAATACAAGAATAAATTGGGAACTATCTTCTTCCTTCCTTCTTTGTGCTAAAAAAAACTACGTACATAAAACAAGCTGTCACTTCCTCCCTTCTAGGGTTTTCTTTACTTCCCTTATATAGGCCTCCAGGTGCTAGTACATAGAAGAAATGTTTTTTTTTTATTTTATTTAATTCACCCAAAACAAATCAGGAACCGGGTCAGACGAGACGGCGACGCGGCGCCGGCTTCAAGCACAAATCCAGCGATGCGGAACAAAGAGCGAAAAGGTTCCAACAAGGATTGAAACCATGGCTACGGACAAGAGTGGCACCATTTGAGTTAACTGATTATGCTGCGGTGGTTCAAAAGGCATCCATTATAGAAGCTGAGAGTGAACAAAACCAGATAAGTCGAGAAAGTAAGAAAAGGAGATTTGAGGGCCAGAAGGGAGGTTCAAGTGAAGGAAGTTATTTTAGCAAGGTTGGTAAAGGACAAAAATCTCAGTTTGTGGGAAAGTCAGGGAGTAACAAGGTTGTTAGTGAGACTGTGAATCAAGGTGGCAAATCCTCAGGAACTTTTCAGTTTAATCAAACACGACCACCCTTACCAGATTGTAGCAAGTGTGGTAGAAAGCATACGGGAGTGTGTAGGAGGTCGGAAATAACTTGCTTTAAGTGCGGACAGAAAGGACACTATTATAACCAGTGCACATCAACTGATAAGATTGATATCAAGTGTTATCAATGTGGGAAACTAGGACATTTTGCTAGAGATTGTCGTTCTGGTGGGTCATCTGCGTCGGGACAAAGTATGACTGCTTCAAATAGACCTACTGCCAGGGTGTACAATATGACCTTAGGAGAAGCGTTGAAAAAGCCGGATACAGATGCAGGTGAACATTTTCTTTTAGTATTTAAATTTTAGTGTAAATGTTGGTTAAGAATCAATGTGGTCAATGAATGGTGTAAATAAGTTAACCAAATAGATTAGAATGATCTATCTGAGTTGGAGGTAAGATATGCTGAACCAGAGAGAGAAAGTAAGAGTATTTTGGGGTAAAACATAGACTTGTTTAGATACGAACAGGAAATATATATTATAGGTAGTATTTTCTTACAATTGTTTCAAGTAATCTTATTCTAATCGGATTTCTGGAAGATTTTACAGAGACAAGATATAATAAGATCGAAGTGTGTATATTTTATGTCATGATAGAGATCAACATAGGGATAAACCATAAGTGAGATACACTACCATTCAGGGGAGGCCAATGTGGTGGCCGATACCCATAACCAAAAGAGGAATGTTGATGAATGACAAGCAAGTTTATGTTGGTGTATTTTTGCGCAAACAAGATAGAGATATTATGAAGGAAAAAAAAGGATGGAGAAAGTGGTATAGAAGTTATAAGGTGTGGATGAAAAAAAAATATCTATGGACATTTTCAACGTGATTCCGGGACGGAATCCTTTTAAGGGGGGAAGGATGTAATAACCCTAACTTTAGAAAAGCTACAGTGATCACATGAATAGTAAAATCTGAGGATTTAGAGAAATGGTATATAAGTACTCCATAATGGAAACGGAAAATGAATAAACAGAAACCATATTAGTGTTGTACATTGAAAATAAGAGACTCGAAATGACGAAGGATTCCAGAAATTCCTGAATATGGATTTTGAGGATTTTGATTTCGAATAAGCTTTTATGGGATATTAAGGAGCATGGAAATATTATAAGAATTATATATTGAGGGATTAGTTAATTTAGGTTAAACCAAAGGATTATTAAGTTAAGAGAATACCAAGGGAAATTGGATTTGTAAATGATTTCGAAAACCACTGAGATAATGAGGTACACCCGAAACGAACCACAATTAGATGAGTATGGAAACCAAACAACCAAGATTGGTAATATAACAAGGATACGTACCATATTATTCACCAATGTGATGGGCATTTTACTTAGAAAATTTAGGAAATAAGAGATTAGGATTATCCAAGTGGCATCACTTTCCATTAACTTGTTTTTAAGGGTAAATTAGTATTTTTGCTTGGCTTAAACCACAAATATCTTCCAAGGCTTCCATAACACTCTAGATAAAACAAGATTAAGATGAGATAAGAACAAGCAAACACAAAAGATCATTATTTTCCCCATTTTTACAATTTTCGGCCAAAACAGCAGTAGATCAGTAAAACAGGCATAACTCCTTCGTTTCTCAGCCGAATTTCGTGTTCTTTAGCTTTTTGGAAACGTGGTGAGATGCTCTACAACTTTCATTTAGAAGCCTCCTCCAGAAAACGTAGGTAAGGCCTTCGTTTTTGCGAATCTTCCAGCTGATGAATGGTAAATGAATAGTGAAATCTTAGAATTAACTTTGTTTTCATGGCTTCTTTAGTTGATTCAAGCTATTATAAGGTGGTTGAAGCATAACCCAAGGCTTAATAGGTGTTATTCAAGCTTCAAAGAGGTATAAATGCTCTTGCCCCTTGTATTTACGGTGAATATTGAGTTGGTTAGTAGTTAGATGATACAAATGTTAAGTTATTTGTGTTATAAATGGTTGGATTTGATATGAGATTTGTGTTGTGGGCTTGTAACCATGGCTGGTAATGAAGACCACATGGTGTAGGTGATGATTATTGGGTTTGATGATTGAGTTGGAGGAGTTGGATTTTTGGAAAGTATGAAAATACAGCGGTTATAATGTTCGATTTTCCGTAAACCAAGAAACTGCCCTGTTTTGGAACAACAGAGGCATACGGTAGGTTCCTGTTTAGAACACCAACTGACCATGAGATGATAGAGCTTGGTTCATAGATCGTTTTGATATAATGTGCGTTAAAATCTGATGAACGGTTTAGGAGAAAAGTCAGTTTTAGTGAAAGACGTTCGAAAGTCGAGAAAACATAGTTATACCAACTTTGAGGCTGTAATTACCCTACTTAGACATTTTTAAAAATTATGAAACTTTGGGATATTGTAGTAAGGTAGTCATAGAGTTGTTACCAGTTGACCTTGTGGTGAAATTCGAAATCCATATTTTCTGAGAATTTTTACAGTTAAGTGTGGTCGTTAGGGGAAATGGTGAAAACCCCTGAAACTTCGATTGAGGTTATAAATGGTTAAGTTCTCGAACCTTTGGGGTAATAGTGATACGTTAAACATATATTAAAGTGTCTAGGGTAATGTTATACAAGAGTATAGTGAGTAAGAGATGTGGTATTCTAACGACGGTCCTTTTGTGTTTATAGAAACTCCGGAAGAGGGACGAGCCATACTGTCAGGATACAGAGATCGAGGCAAAATTTCTTCTATCCTTACTTTGTAAAAATACTTATCTTCATAATGATATGATTTCATGGAATATGTATATGTTAGTCTATGGTTGCTATATTGCTATGAATTGTTTTTCCCTGATAAGGGGAATTAAAGAGAAAAGTATATGAATTATGAAAGATGAATGTGGATATGGTTATGAATGGAGCGAATATGATTTATGGAAAAAGGGATATGAAAGAGAATGGTATCAGTTGTTATCTAGAGTTTTGTATAAAGGAATGGTATCAGCTGTTATCTAGGGTTATATGATTTATAATATTATTTTAAAAATATTCTTCCTAAATATTGTGATAGATATTATTGAGTATTATTAAATACTTCTAAAATAAATGGAATACTTTATGTATACAAGAACATATTTGATTTTATTGATTATGGAAGAGATGTCTGAGTCATAATCAAAGTATTATGACATAAATATTTTAAAGGTGATGATAAATGGAAATGGAAATGATATATGTGAAATGAAATGTGAACGGAAAAGTGGAAAATGTGAAACGGTATTTGATAATGGAAAAATGATTTGAAAAAGGGGAATTGCAATAGTAAGCGTAAGAGGCTATGTGGGAGTGGCACAGTCCAGCACTCAATATTTTCTTACGGTACGAAGATGTCAAGGGAGGATGTAGCGGTAGCCTTCCTCCAGGGTTGATTACCAGGTAGGGATCATCCCTTCTACTAGTAGTAAACAGAGAGCGGGTACGGTCAGGCGACTGATCATCGTCCTACGTATCTGGCACCAACAGAGACCCCCAAACTTTAAAGGAAAGAACTGGAAAATGGTTTTCAGATTTTTATACTGAAAACAGAAAAATGATATGAAAAGATGGAATTACTGTTACAGATGAAGAGAAACTGATTTTATATTATGGTATAAAATTTTTGTGTAAAAAGGAAATGGAAGGATTATAATGAGAGATATAGTTCAAATTTCTATGTTATCTTGAGATAATATATTGAAAAGAAGTGTGAATTATTATCTGAATATAGAAGAGCAATTGATATTATGTTGTTGTACCTTCCTTTTCTTATAATAGAAAGTGGATGATGTATTATTAAATAGGAATGTCATTTTTCTCAAAGTCTATAATTATTTTCCAGATTATTATATGATATTAGAAGTGAGACTGAGATTATAATACTATATATTTCTTTCGTACAATGATAATTGGAAAGTGTATATAAATATTGAATGGAAATAAAATTCTTTCCATAATAACTGAAGTTTGCGTTTGTCTATTATATATATATAATGGTTTATTTTCCTTTGATGTTAGTAGATAGAAATTATCTTGCTGAGCTATTTTAGCTCACTCTTGCTACTTATCTATATACAGCTAGGTATGCCGATTCTACGCAGAACACCCTGCAAGAGGGTAGGGGAAAGGCGACCTTCTGAGAGCACGTTAGCATCGATACCTGAGGTAGTGTGGAGGCAGACGGGTTCTGAGAGCCTTATGTATAATAAAGTATGTAAGAATGTAATAAACTTTTGATTGTTGGAACGCTTCATGTTGAAGTGTTATTCAACAATGTACTTAAGTGTGATTCTGGGTTTGTAATAACTGTTAAGTCTAAACTTTTGTTATGGTGAATGTTGTTCTCTGAGCATATGACTGGTGTGTGTTAATATTTAAGTGTGGGGTCTATTTTGAGTTTATTATGCATTTATATTCCAGCTGCCAAGAGAAGAATATTAATAAGTGGAAATTGGTCCGTGATGGCCTGGATTCATGACCCCGGATTTGGGGCTGTCATACTAGAGATTCAACTTCAGACATGAAGAGTTTCAGGAAGTCTGAGAGAAAGGAGACTAAATCTGGGAAGAAAGATAAGTCTGAGATTCAATGCTACAAGTGTAAGGGGATGGGTCACTATGCTCCTGAGTGCAAGAAGGGTAAAACTGAAAAGGCACTCGTCACAAAAGGCAGAGATTGGGCATACACTTCAGACTCAGATGAGGAAGTCAACTATGATCTCATGGCTACTATTGAGAATGAAGTAGAAGAGTCTGAAAACAAGGTACCCTTAACTACCTATGCTTATAATACTGATAATATATCTGAATTAAGAACTTATCTCAAGACATTGCATATTAGTTATAGGGATCAGACTTTAGAGAATGAGAGAATTAATTCTGAGAATTCTGAACTTAAACAAAGAAATAAAATTGTTGAAGAGAAACTTGAAAACATGCAACAAGTTCAGAAAGAAAGAGATGATGCTGTTTATCTCGAACAGGAGTTGCTAGGAAGATATAAGCAACTAGAATCTGAGTTGGAGAAGGTAAATCATATAATTAAAACATGGACTGATGTTTGCACTAAATCATGCAAGCGTACGTGGTCACAAGTAATATATGAATAAGTCGAGTTCGTTCCCACAGAGATCTGGTTTTTAATTCAGTATTGTACCTATGCAACAATGTATGGTTTTAATTCACTGCTAAGACAAATAACAAATTGATATTTGATTATCTAAATTAAACTAAGAAAGTAAATTAACAAACTAAGAATTAACTAACTAACAAGAATTGGAATCAAATTACTACTGCAAGAGAAAACATGGAATCCTAACTTCATTAAATACTTTGCTTAGATCTGACGCCTTTAATCACTATATGCAATGGTTATGATATCTGATCGGATAACACGAAACAAGTACACGCTACCTCTCAGTATACGAATACCAAACTAAACATACATCCACAAAAGAGATAGAAGATGAATAGACACCAATTATGCTTAGACCCTATATGTCTATAGAATTTGAAAACATAACGGTTGAAGAACAAGTTATCCATATTGATCACATAGGGTAGCATAATATCTCTATTTACGCCACAAATCATGATGTTAAAACATCAACCTATCCTATGCTAGCATGGCAAGTTCTAAATCTCAAGATCCACTCTCGCTTCACAAGAGATTAACAAATTAGATGTTAGCTACGCATCTAAATACATGAAACACAACCATACGAGGATATCAGATATACATCACACACAGATCTGTAAAGTATCAAGATACTAAAGCTCCATAAATAAATCCGTTAGAATCCCATGACAACGATTATTTCATAATTGAACCTCTCGTCATCATGGGATCTGATGAAACCATGATAAAAACAAAGTATGAAAATATACAAATAAACCTAAGTAATTGATATGTAATGGTTCTACTCCTAATGATACAAATTACAAAGGTTGGATGTGTTTATATAGGCTCTAGAAGTCTTGTCCAGCAAGAAAATACCAAAACAGAATTATAATAGAATTTCTGCAAAATACATTTCCTAAACTGATTCTGTTTTTAAGGAAAATTCGTAGCTGACTTTTCTTCAGTATTTCTGGACCGTTCCAGTTGTATTTGGACCTCTGGACCACTTTAGAATGATAGATAATTCCGTTATCTTCGCGTGGACTGCTTACGGGCCTCCAACAGACTTCTAGAACTCAAGATATGGCCAAAATAGTAAAAACTTTAATTTTTCAGCACCGCGCGCGTGCAACCTGCGCCCATCAGTCTGTTTGTCGCGCAACCTGTGCCCACCACGTGCAACCTGCTCATGCAATACCTGTCCCATATTTTAGAAAATCTCCCAAGCTTCGCGTGGGCAGTAAGAACGCTGAAAACGGACTTCTAGAACTCCAGATATGGCCAAAACAGTGTAGACTGCGCAAGCATCCCGGAAAATCCGAATTTTAATAAATTAATCCTCCAAAAACGACAGAAGCATCCACCTTAATCGAAATTCTTGTAAATCTGCACAACTAAGAAAAACACATCAAAACTACAAGAAACTTGAGTCCAAGACAATCAATTTAAGCCGATATGGAACGCTCCAGGTGGATATAAATTCCACTTATCACACCCCCAAACTTAAACCGATGCTTGTCCTCAAGCATAAATAATTACAACTAACTAACTAACTAGTACCACTTCCGTAGGTGATCATGGTTGCATTTGGCATATGCAACAAGCCCTTTAAACCCCTAGGCAGCCCTAGTGGACGAGTAAGGTCTCGTGAGGGCCTATAGTGAATGTACACACAAAATCCATGTAACCTAATGCAATGCAAAGCATGAATGCAACTAATATGAAAATGCGAATAATCTAGTACTAATATCCTACCATACCTTCAAATCCTCTCATGCCATATCAACTTAAGAGTCAAAGTAAATACGCAATGTCTTGGTGTCGAAAGTGCAAGTATTCACATAGTCTACTCAATGAACATGCATAAGTTCTCACAAGTCCATGTCAAATGTAAGAATAAGTTAGTAATCATGATAAGCCTACAAGAGTACATCTTTGAGACAAAACCCGGGATCTCATACGCAAAAACAAGCAAACACTCAAAATCCACTCACAAAAGAATATTCACTCAAGAACAAGGGTAAGTGTATCACTCAATTCCAACAAAATCATAAGCATGCTTGACATTTGGTATCAATCTAACTCTTAACACAACATACATCAATGACGATAATCAAAAGGTCTTTAATTGGGTTGTAACGGGGTTAGGGACAAGGTATGTCAAATAAGCCAAATCAGGTGAAGTGTCAAAAGCTAGTAAGTACCATAATAAATCATACACAACACCCTATTTAACCCCCCACATATTTTTTACTAAAAACAACCACTCGACTAGTCGACTAAAGTAGGATCACAACAAACACAAACATGCTCTCATAATATATATATTTTTTTCTTTTTCTTTTTTTTTTCTCTTTTTTTTCTTTTTTTTCTTTTCTTTTTCTTTTCTATTTTTTTTCTTTTTCTTTTTTTCGAGAGCTAAAGATATCACAAACAATAATATACACAATAACAATGATCCCACAATTTTATTACACATGCCGACTATCAAGTAAACAAACCCAATTTTCAATATTTCCCCCAAAAGTACGACCAACAATAAACCCCTCCTTTGCACACCTTATTACTCCCTTAAGCACTCTACTAGCCTTTGACAATGCAGGTTCAAATTAATTTAAGGCCAATACAAGAAAAAGGTCTAGGCAAGTAATGTGGTATGTCACCGAAAAAATAGGATTAAGCTCAACGGGTTAACTAATTGATCATGTAAATATGGTATGGTAATATGGGAAAAAATGTGGTTATTCCTAATGCCTTTATCATTTTAATCGTCAAATATTGTCATGCGTTTCAAGAAAGATCGCAAACAACTGCTAGCAATGCAAACAATCCGTGGACACTCAAGCAAACGAATAAATTGCAACAATGCAATAAGGCTCAAAAACTCACTTGGTGGAAAAACATACTCAATCCCAAGCAAAAAAATCTCTCTAATGCACCGACTTGTATTCAAAGCATGCAAACTAAATCATCTTGCACATATTCATGTCCTTCTAATCACTTACAACATTCAATAAGTCTACTAGCTTCAACTTACTAGTGTATGTGTGTGCACAAGAACAAAGCATATCACTTCTCAATCAAAAGCGTCAACAACACAAAATTCCTATCAAGCATGGGTGCACATGATATACGAATATAAAAATAGAATGTCCTATATGAAACAAACGTAGATATCACGAACATAAATGCATAATTTACTACTACTAATATGCAAAGCATGAAATCCTACATGAACACAATGACTAACAATCACATATATATATACACTACTTATCCCTCAAACCACCCCCAAACTTAGAATATTCAATGTCCTCATTGAATGGAAGTAAATACAAGGGAAAGTAGAAAACATACCTTGGGTTGCCTCCCAAGAAGCGCTTCTTTAACGTCAATAGCTTGACGTTACTTCCAAGCCTCCATTAAGGATGATAATAGTTGGCCTGATCCTCTCTTCGTGAGACTTCATCATCATCACGGCGACACACTTTCTGCCCCATCTCCTCGCTTGGCCTATTCGTGTAACAACTATGTCCTATTCCAATGCCTTCATCTGTTGATCCAAAATCTGTCAATTTGTAGAACAACACACACTTGCGGGCTTCGCTTGAATATAATGGAGGAGGGTAAATGTAAGTTGCTGAAGCCTTTGGTTCCTCAAAGAGAACTTCCTCCATTGGCTCTAATGCGCTACCTCCATCTTTAAACTCTAAGACAAGTAGAAGACCTTCATCTTTCCCATGTTCTTCAGCCTCTTGGTACGCACATACCAATTCTTGAAATTTGTGTAGCTCATCAGTGTCTGTCCCAAATAGTGCCCTTTCCAAATCATCCACCATCCTAACATGATCAAATTCCTCACATGGCTTATGAACGCTCACCTCACCTTGGAATTTGTTTTCCTCAATTAAGCATGCAGTACCTTGCTCCAAGTCACCGTTATTCTCTGGTGTTGCCTCTAGCATGAATTGTTGTTTCTCTTGTTCCAAGGCACTCAAAACTTGAG
Organism: Kitagawia praeruptora; assembly: GCA_037693485.1. NCBI lineage: Eukaryota > Viridiplantae > Streptophyta > Magnoliopsida > Apiales > Apiaceae > Kitagawia > Kitagawia praeruptora. The sequence continues at coordinate 78,777,958 of CM075350.1, forward strand.
CAACAAGTGTCCCCATAGATTTGATAGACTTCTCATGATTCTCTACAAGCATCCTAATCTCCTTCCTAATCTCCTTCAAATCATCAACCTCATCTGACTGAAAAGTAGGAATAGGTTGCTGATGTTGAAACTCTTCACTACCAAAGACATATGACATATCTTTAACATCATGCTGGTACTGTTGAGGATGGTATTGAAAATATGGTAGTTCCTCATAACTGACATATGGATCAACTCCTTCGTAATAACAATATTGTGAGGGATCATGAACGCCCAAACACCGCTCACATTGCTGAGGCATGGATGTCCTCGAATATGCCCACCATGGCAACTCCTCGCATGCCATCTTCAAACACTCAAGTACCTGAAACACACCAAACTAAACAAGATAGATAAGAAAAAATCTGAGTCAGTGAACTCTAACGACCACTATTGACAAGCACAAAAACCAAAAATAAAACACTGATGATCCCCGGCAGCGGCGCCAAAAACTTGTTTGCACTAAATCACGCAAGCGTACGTGGTCACAAGTAATATATGAATAAGTCGAGTTCGTTCCCACAGAGATCTGGTTTTTAGTTAAGTATTGTACCTATGCAACAATGTATGGTTTTAATTCACTGCTAAGACAAATAACAAATTGAGATTTGATTATCTAAATTAAACTAAGAAAGTAAATTAACAAACTAAGAATTAACTAACTAACAAGAATTGGAATCAAATTACTACTGCAAGAGAAAACATGGAATCCTAACTTCATTAAATACTTTGCTTAGATCTGACGCCTTTAATCACTATATGCAATGGTTATGATATCTGATCGGATAACACGAAACAAGTACACGCTACCTCTCAGTATACGAATACCAAAATAAACATACATCCACAAAAGAGATAGAAGAAGAATAGACACCAATTATGCTTAGACCCTATGTGTCTATAGAATTTGAAAACATAACGGTTGAAGAACAAGTTGTGACAGCCCCGAATCCGGGGTCATAATTCCGGCCATCACGGACCAATTTTCATTCAATATCAATATCTCTTGAGTTTTTTTTTTTACAATTAATACTTATGCCATTGACCCCGTAATAATAAACACACACACACCAGTCATATGCTCAGAGAACAACATTCACCATAATAAAAGTTTAGAATTTAACAGTTATTACAAACCCAGAATCATCCTTAAATACATTGCTGAATAATACTTCGTCATGAAGCATTTCAACAACCAAAAGTTTCTTACATGTTTACACACTTAATTATACATAGAGCTACCAGGACCCGTTTGCCTCTACGCTACCTCAGGAATCGATGCTAGCGTGCTCTCAGAAGGTCGCCTTCCCCCTACCCTCTTGCGGGGCGTTCTGCGAAGTATTGGCATTCCTAGCTGTATATAGATAAGTAGCAAGAATGAGCCAAAATAGCTCAGCAAGATAATTTCTATCTACTAACATCAAAGGAAAATAAACCGTTATATATATATAATAGACAAAAGCAAACTTCAGTTATTATGGAAGAATTTTATTTCCATTCAATATGTATGTACACTTTCCAATTATCCTTGTACGTAAGAAATATATAGTATCATTCCATCAGTCTTGCTTTTAACATCATATAATATCAGTTCCTCTTCTTGAATGCTATAACCATCAATATACTATTTCAGTGTAATCTTTCAAGATAATATAAAAACTTGAGCAAATCTCTCGCTATAATCTTCTCATTTCCTTCTTATGCAACAATCATATAAATTAATATAAAATCAGTTTCTCTTCATTTGTAACAATAATTCCATCATTTCATATCACTTTTCTATTTTCAGTTATAGAAATCTGAAAACCATTTTCAATTCTTTCTTTCAAGTTTTGGGGATATCTGTTGGCGCCAGATACGTAGGACGATGATCAGTCGCCTGACCGTATCCGCTCTCTGTTTACTACTAGTAGAAGGGATGATCCCTGCCTGGTAATCAACCCTGGAGGAAGGCTACCTGCTACATCCTCCCTTGGCATCTTCGTGCCGAAATAAAATATTGGATGCTGGACTGTGCCACTACCACACAGCCTCTTACGCTTACTGTTGCAATCCCCCTTTTCAAATCATCAAATACCATTTCACATTTTCCATTTCCATTCACATTTCTATTCACATTTCCCTTCACATATATCATTTCCATTCCATTTATCATCACCTTTAAAAATTATATATGTCATAATACTTTGATTATGACTCAGGCATCTCCTCTGTGTTCAATAAAATCAATATGCTTTTATATACGTAGAGTATTCCATTTATCTCAAAAGTATTAAATACCATTCAATAATATTAAATCACAATACTTAGGAAGAATATAATATTATCAATCATATAACCTTTAGATAATAACTGATACCATTCCTTTATATATATCTCTAGATAACAACTGATACCATTCCTTTATATATAACTCTAGATAACAACTGATACCATTCCTTCATATTCCCTTAATCATAAGGCATGTTCACTTCATGCACAATCATCTCTATGTATATCCATATCCATCTCATACTCATATCCATATCCACATTCATATTATACTCATATACCTCTCCTTTGAATATCAATAATCAAGGAAAACAAATTTTTAACAATATAGTAACAATGGCATCACATATATATATATTCCATGAAATCAAGTTTCTTTGAAGATAATAATTTCCAAGTAGGGATAGAAAAGATCTTGCCTCGGTTTCGGTATCCTGACGATATGGCTCGTCCCTCTTCCGGAGTTTCTATAAACACAAAAGGACCGTCGTTAGAATACCACATCTCTTACTCACTATACTCTTGTATAACATTACCCTAGACACTTTAATATAAGTTTAACGTATCACTATTACCCCAAAGGTTCGAGAACTTAACCATTTATAACCTCAATCGAAGTTTCAGGGGTTTTCACCATTTCCCCTAACGACCACACTTAACTGTAAAAATTCTCAGAAAATATGGATTTCAAATCTTACCACAAGGTCAACTGGTACCAACTCTTTGACTACCTTACTACAATATCCCAAAGTTTCATAATTTTTAAAAATGTCTAAGTAGGGTAATTACAGTCTCAAAGTTGGTATAACTACGTTTTCTCGACTTTCGAACGTCTTTCACTAAAACTGACTTTTCTCCTAAAACGTTCATTAGATTTTAACGCACCTTATATCAAAACGATCTATGAACCAAGCTCTATCTCATCATGGTCACAAGAGGGTCTGGACAGTAAGGTACCATCCGTGTATAAATGCTAAAAACAGGGCAGTTTGGAAATCTAACGAAAATCGGACATTATAACGGCTATATTTTCGTACTTTCCAAAATCAAACTCCTCCAATTCAATCATCCACCTTATACACCATCACCTACACCATGTGGTCATCTTACCAACCATGGTTACAAGCACATACTCCTTCCAAAATCAACTTTAATCATTTACAAACACTTATAACATCATAATCATAACATTTACACCACTTATTCACTAGACCAAACAATATCCATCATAAATAAGAAAGGGAAAGAGCATTTATACCTCTTTGAAGCTTGAATAACACCTAGTAAGCCTTGGGTTATGCTTAAACCACCTTATAATAGCTTGAATCAACTAAAGAAGCCATGAAAACAAAGTTAATTCTAAGATTTCACTATTCATTTACCATTCATCAGCTGGAAGATTCGCAAAAACGAAGGCCTTACCTACGTTTTCTGGAGGAGACTTCTAAATGAGAGTTGTAGAGCATCTCACCACGTTTCCAAAAAATTAAAGAACACGAAATTCGGCTGAGAAACGAAGGAGTTATGCTCGATTTACCAACCTGCTGTCTTTTTTGGCCGAAAATGATGATAATGAAGAAGATAAGAGATTTTTGTGTTTGCTTGTTCTTATCTCACCCTCTTGATAATTCTAGAGTATTATAGATGTTTATGGAAGAGTTTAGATAAATCCTTAGGTGAAATGACTACTTTGCCCCTTAACCATAATTAGTGGAAGATGATGTAACATTGATGATCTCATAATCTCTTTTGCTTTGCTTTTCTAAGTATAATGCTAAAATCTTGGTAAATGGTAATGTGGTATGTATCCTTGCTATATTACTAATCTTGGTTGTCTTGTTCCCATACTCGTCTAATTGTGGTTTGTTTCGGGTGTACCTCATTATCTCAGTGGTTTTCGAAATCATTTACAAATCCAATTTCCCTTGGTATTCTCTTAAGTTAATAATCCTTTGGTTTAACCTAAATTCACTAATCCCTCAATATATAATTCTTATAATATTTCCATACTCTTTAATATCCAATAAAAGCTCATTCGAAATCAAAATCCTCAAAATCCATATTCAGGAATTTCTGGAATCTATCGTCATTTCGAGTCTCTTATTTCCAATGTACAACACTAATATGGTTTCTGTTTATTCATTTTCTGTTTCCCTTATAGAGTACTTATATACCATTTCTCTAAATCCTCGGAATTTACTATTCATGTGATCACTGTAGCATTACTAAAGTTAGGGTTATTACATCCTTCCCCCCTTAAAAGGATTCCGTCCCGGAATCACGCTGAAAATGTCCATAGATACCTTTTTCATCCACACCTTCTTACTTCTATACTACTTTCTCGATCCTTTTTCCCTTCATAATATCTCTATCTTGTTTGCGCAAAAATACCCCAATATAATATTGCTTGTCATTCATCAACTTGCCATTTAGCTTATCAATAGTAGTGCTTTTCATTATCTTCCCTTACTAATCTCTTTCTGTACTTAATCGTTCTATTTTATCTCCTCATTCTCTTCCCCTTTTTACTAGTACCTCGGCCACCACATTGGCCTTTCCTTACATGGTAGTGTATCTCACTATGGTTTATCTGTATTTTGATCTCTATCATGACATAAAATATGAATACTTCAATCTTATTATATCTTGTCTCTGTAAAATCCTCCAGAAATTTGACTAGAATAAGATTCCTTGAAACAATTGTAAGAAAATTCTACCTATAATATATATTTCCTGTTCGTGCCTAAACAAGTTTGTGTTTTTCCCAAAATACTCTTATTCTCCTTTTTATAGAATTTCCTGGCCCCTAACAGATACTGATTTTCCTTATCTAGATTGTCAACCTACCTACACCATTCATTGACCAAGTCGATCCCTAACCAAACATTTATACTTACAAGGGTAAATAATTAAAGAAAATATTTCACCTGCATTTGTATCCGGCTTTTTCAACGCTTTTCCTAAGGTCATATTGTACACTCTGGCAGTAGGTCTATTTGAAGCAGTCATACTTTGTCCCGGCGTAGATGACCCACCGGAACGGCAATCTCTAGCAAAGTACCCTAGTTTCCCACATTGATAACACTTGATATCAATCTTGTCAGTTAATGTGCACTGGTTATAATAGTGTCCTTTCTGTCCGCACTTAAAGCAAGTTATTTCCGACCTCCTACACACTCCCGTATGCTTTCTACCACACTTGGTACAATCTGGTAAGGGTGATCGTGCTTGATTAGACTGAAAAGTTCCTAAGGATTTGCCACCTTGATTCACAGTCTCACTAACAGCCTTGTTACTCCATGACTTTCCCACAAACTGAGATTTTTGTCCTTTACCAACCTTGCTAAAGTAATTTCCTTCACTTGAACCTCCCTTCTGGCCCTCAAATCTCCTTTTCTTACTTTCTCGACCTATCTGGTTTTGTTCACTCTCAGCTTCTATAATGGATGCCTTTTGAACTATCACAGCATAATCAGTTAACTCAAACGGTGCCACTCTCGTCTGTAGCCATGGTTTCAATCCTTGTTGGAACCTTTTCGCTCGTTGTTCCTCAGTACGCACAAATTCTGGAAAAACCTAGACAATTCAGTAAATTTAGTCTCATACTCGGCCACTGATAGATTATCCTGCTTTAATTCCAGAAATTTCATCTCCATTTGGTTTTCCAGATACCTAGGGGAGTACTTCTCTAAAAACACCCTAGTGAAACATTCCCAGGTTATCACTCCCGCTCCTTCTAGGTTCTTCTTAGCTTCCCACCAATAATTTGCCTCTCCCTTTAAGAGATAGGCTGCAAAGATTGTTTTCTGATCCTCTTCGATCCTCAATATCTCAAAAGCTTTCTATATTTCTTTCAGCCATGCTCTGGCTAATACTGGGTCAACAGTTCCCTCAAACTCTGGGGGTTTCAATGACTTAAAGGCACGAAAGGAGTTAGCTGCCTGATTAGGAAGAACAGGTGGGGGTTGAGGGTTCTGTGGATTAGCCAAATTCTGCCTTAATAGTTCCATGAATTGGTTAAAGGGATCACCGCCCTGATTTCCTTGTTGTTCAGTTGATTCATCTTCGTCTTCTTCTTCATGATTTTGTTCATTATGAGAGTTTTCACCCTGCCTATTATGAGTTCCTTCCTCTCTCTCATTTTCCTTTGCATTCGCTCTATTATTACGCTTAGGTGGCATGATTCTGTATATAACAATATTCTTCATTAATTACCCAGATTTAGGGTACAATATACATCATTCCCATATACACAATTATATCACTAGTTTAACTCATTTATATACCATAATATTCTCAACTCAACTTTAGCAATTAAGCGTATCACCTTTAGCACAATAACCTTTTCATTTAAGTCAATCACCTCATATACATCAATATCCTTGAATCTCAACATTTAATATCAAAATACGATAAAATTTAGACAGAATACACAAACTTCATTAATTATCTCACTTCCTTTGTTTATCCTTATTCTGACTTTTTCCTCAAAATACACCTTACTCTCAATAGTAAATCTCAATTATACCTTAAAATTCCTAATATTCTTTTATCTCAATAATCCTCAAATATACCCATTTCTTCTCACGAAATTCCTTCCTCTTTTATATCAAAACGCTTCTAGCTCTAATTATCTCTTATTGAAATTTCCCTTGAAATCTCGAGTTTCCTCGTACAGTCACGTATACTCTAAACCTTGCTTCCATTATCCTATCCATTACTGAAATCTTCTATACTCGAAATAATTTATAGAATTTAAGAAACTTTGAATTGAAACGAACCCAGAAACAAGCAAGTGTCCCACAACAATTTATAAGATTAAGAGTTTTAAATAGCTCTTATTTGAAACAAAAAGATATTTGGGAAATCAATAGGATGGAAGAACCCGTACGTAACAAAAGTGAGGGCGTCCCCTCCGACTTTCTATCACACAGACAGATTGTCCCCGTGTATACATATAGGGCTATTCCTCTTAGTTGGAGTAAGAAATATAGAGGGAAATTTAAATCACGATGATAAACACCATTTTTCGAAAATAATTTTAGAGAAATATTTTGACTAAGATAGATCGGATAAAATTTTGAAATACATTCGAAAGGCACCAGAAAGTTTTGAAAAGATACCGGCCCCTTTTTGAATAAGAGATGATAGATCACCCTGGAATTTCTCACGAGGTTATCTAACGTACACTTCCCGATACATCAAATATTCCCTTTCTCATATCGATCTTGTGTGCTACATAAACTTAACACTTTTGGCATAATAACCTTTATTAGCAATAGTCTATAAAATTATAATCACTATTTAGAATAAACGCTTCGTTCGATAAACCCCCATTGAACTCGATGTGAGTTCATATTTTTTATCATTACCTATATATCTATATGTGTATATTACTATCACTCTTGTTCCTGAGCAATATGACTCAAAGCTCTGATACCAAACTGTGACAGCCCCAAATCCGGGGTCATAATTCCGGCCATCACGGACCAATTTCCATTCAATATCAATATCTCTTGAGTTTTTTTTTTTTTACAATTAATACTTATGCCATTGACTCCGCAATAATAAACACACACACACCAGTCATATGCTCAGAGAACAACATTCACCATAATAAAAGTTTAGAATTTAACAGTTATTACAAACCCAGAATCATCCTTAAATACATTGCTGAATAATACTTCGTCATGAAGCATTTCAACAACCAAAAGTTTCTTACATGTTTACACACTTAATTATACATAGAGCTACCAGGACCCGTTTGCCTCTACGCTACCTCAGGAATCGATGCTAGCATGCTCTCAGAAGGTCGCCTTCCCCCTACCCTCTTGCGGGGCGTTCTGCAAAGTATTGGCATTCCTAGCTGTATATAGATAAGTAGCAAGAATGAGCCAAAATAGCTCAGCAAGATAATTTCTATCTACTAACATCAAAGGAAAATAAACCGTTATATATATATAATAGACAAAAGCAAACTTCAGTTATTATGGAAGAATTTTATTTCCATTCAATATGTATGTACACTTTCCAATTATCCTTGTACGTAAGAAATATATAGTATCATTCCATCAGTCTTGCTTTTAACATCATATAATATCAGTTCCTCTTCTTGAATGCTATAACCATCAATATACTATTTCAGTGTAATCTTTCAAGATAATATAAAAACTTGAGCAAATCTCTCGCTATAATCTTCTCATTTCCTTCTTATGCAACAATCATATAAATTAATATAAAATCAGTTTCTCTTCATTTGTAATAATAATTCCATCATTTCATATCACTTTTCTGTTTTCATTTATAGAAATCTGAAAACCATTTTCAATTCTTTCTTTCAAGTTTTGGGGATATCTGCTGGCGCCAGATACGTAGGACGATGATCAGTCGCCTGACCGTATCCGCTCTCTGTTTACTACTAGTAGAAGGGATGATCCCTACCTGGTAATCAACCCTGGAGGAAGGCTACCTGCTACATCCTCCCTTGGCATCTTCGTGCCGAAATAAAATATTGGATGCTGGACTGTGCCACTACCACACAGCCTCTTACGCTTACTGTTGCAATCCCCCTTTTCAAATCATCAAATACCATTTCACATTTTCCATTTCCATTCACATTTCTATTCACATTTCCCTTCACATATATCATTTCCATTCCATTTATCATCACCTTTAAAAATTATATATGTCATAATACTTTGATTATGACTCAGGCATCTCCTCTGTGTTCAATAAAATCAATATGCTTTTATATACATAGAGTATTCCATTTATCTCAAAAGTATTAAATACCATTCAATAATATTAAATCACAATACTTAGGAAGAATATAATATTATCAATCATATAACCTTAGATAATAACTGATACCATTCCTTTATATATATCTCTAGATAACAACTGATACCATTCCTTTATATATAACTCTAGATAACAACTGATACCATTCCTTCATATTCCCTTAATCATAAGGCATGTTCACTTCATGCACAATCATCTCTATGTATATCCATATCCATCTCATACTCATATCCATATCCACATTCATATTATACTCATATACCTCTCCTTTGAATATCAATAATCAAGGAAAACAAATTTTTAACAATATAGTAACAATGGCATCACATATATATATATTCCATGAAATCAAGTTTCTTTGAAGATAATAATTTCCAAGTAGGGATAGAAAAGATCTTGCCTCGGTTTCGGTATCCTGACGATATGGCTCGTCCCTCTTCCGGAGTTTCTATAAACACAAAAGGACCGTCGTTAGAATACCACATCTCTTACTCACTATACTCTTGTATAACATTACCCTAGACACTTTAATATATGTTTAACGTATCACTATTACCCCAAAGGTTCGAGAACTTAACCATTTATAACCTCAATCGAAGTTTCAGGGGTTTTCACCATTTCCCCTAACGACCACACTTAACTGTAAAAATTCTCAGAAAATGTGAATTTGATATCTTACCACAAGGTCAACTGGTACCAACTCTTTGACTACCTTACTACAATATCCCAAAGTTTCATAATTTTTAAAAATGTCTAAGTAGGGTAATTACAGTCTCAAAGTTGGTATAACTACGTTTTCTCGACTTTCGAACGTCTTTCACTAAAACTGACTTTTCTCCTAAACCGTTCATTAGATTTTAACGCACCTTATATCAAAACGATCTATGAACCAAGCTCTATCTCATCATGGTCACAAGAGGGTCTGGACAGTAAGGTACCGTCCGTGTATAAATGCTAAAAACAGGGCAGTTTGGAAATCTAACGAAATCGGACATTATAACGGCTATATTTTCATACTTTCCAAAATCAAACTCCTCCAATTCAATCATCCACCTTATACATCATCACCTACACCATGTGGTCATCTTACCAACCATGGTTACAAGCACATACTCCTTCCAAAATCAACTTTAATCATTTACAAACACTTATAACATCATAATCATAACATTTACACCACTTATTCACTAGACCAAACAATATCCATCATAAATAAGAAAGGGCAAGAGCATTTATACCTCTTTGAAGCTTGAATAACACCTAGTAAGCCTTGGGTTATGCTTAAACCACCTTATAATAGCTTGAATCAACTAAAGAAGCATTGAAAACAAAGTTAATTCTAAGATTTCACTATTCATTTACCATTCATCAGCTGGAAGATTCGCAAAAACGAAGGCCTTACCTACGTTTTCTGGAGGAGGCTTCTAAATGAGAGTTGTAGATCATCTCACCACGTTTCCAAAAAGCTAAAGAACACAAAATTCGGCTGAGAAAGGAAGGAGTTATGCTCGATTTACCAACCTGCTGTCTTTTTTGGCCGAAAATGATGATAATGAAGAAGATAAGAGATTTTTGTGTTTGCTTGTTCTTATCTCACCCTCTTGATAATTCTAGAGTATTATAGATGTTTATGGAAGAGTTTAGATAAATCCTTAGGTGAAATGACTACTTTCCCCCTTAACCATAATTAGTGGAAGATGATGTAACATTGATGATCTCATAATCTCTTTTGCTTTGCTTTTCTAAGTATAATGCTAAAATCTTGGTAAATGGTAATGTGGTATGTATCCTTGCTATATTACTAATCTTGGTTGTCTGTTCCCATACTCGTCTAATTGTGGTTCGTTTCGGGTGTACCTTATTATCTCAGTGGTTTTCGAAATCATTTACAAATCCAATTTCCCTTGGTATTCTCTTAACTTAATAATCCTTTGGTTTAACCTAAATTCACTAATCCCTCAATATATAATTCTTATAATATTTCCATACTCTTTAATATCCAATAAAAGCTCATTCGAAATCAAAATCCTCAAAATCCATATTCAGGAATTTCTGGAATCTATCGTCATTTCGAGTCTCTTATTTCCAATGTACAACACTAATATGGTTTCTGTTTATTCATTTTCTGTTTCACTTATAGAGTACTTATATACCATTTCTCTAAATCCTCGGAATTTACTATTCATGTGATCACTGTAGCATTACTAAAGTTAGGGTTATTACACAAGTTATTCATATTGATCACATAGGGCAGCGTAATATCTCTATTTACGCCACAAATCATGATGTTAAAACATCAACCTATCCTATGCTAGCATGACAAGTTCTAAATCTCAAGATCCACTCTCGCTTCACAAGAGATTAACAAATTAGATGTTAGCTATGCATCTAAATACATGAAACACAACCATACGAGGATATCAGATATACATCACACACAGATCTGTAAAGCATCAAGATACTAAAGCTACATAAATAAATCCGTTAGAATCCCATGACAACGATTAGTTCATAATTGAACCTCTCGTCATCATGGGATCTGATGAAACCATGATAAAAACAAAGTATGAAAATATACAAATAAACCTAAGTAGTTGATATGTAATGGTTCTACTCCTAATGATACAAATTACAAAGGTTGAATGTGTTTATATAGGCTCTAGAAGTCTTGCCCAGCAAGAAAATACCAAAACAGAATTATAATAGAATTTCTGCAAAATACGTTTCCTAAACTGATTCTGTTTTTAAGGAAAATTCGTAGCTGACTTTTCTTCAGTATTTCTGGACCGTTCCAGTTGTATTTGGACCTCTGGACCACTTTAGAATGATAGAGAATTCCGTTATCTTTGCGTGGACTGCTTACGGACCTCCAACAGACTTCTAGAACTCAAGATATGGCCAAAATAGTAAAAACTGTAATTTTTCAGCACCGCGCGCGTGCAACCTGCGCCCATCAGTCTGTTTGTCGCGCAACCTGCGCCCACCACGCTCAACCTGCTCATGCAACACCTGTCCCATATTATAGAAAATCTCCCAAGCTTCGCGTGGGCAGTAAGATCGCTGAAAACGGACTTCTAGAACTCCAGATATGGCCAAAACAGTGTAGACTGCGCAACCATCCCGGAAAATCCGAATTTTAATAAATTAATCCTCCAAAAACGACAGAAGCATCCACCTTAATCGACATTCTTGTAAATCTGCACAACTAAGCAAAACACATCAAAACTACAAGAAACTTGAGTCCAAGACAATCAATTTAAGCCGATATGGAACGCTCCAAGTGGGTATAAACTCCACTTATCAACTGATTCTGGAAAAGACACTAATGAGGTTTTTCAGTCTGACACAGTTGGTTTAGGTTACTGTGAGGGAGATGAACTTAGGTTTCAAAATCAAGTCAAAATGAGAGCTCATCTTCCTACTACAAAATTTGTTCATGGAGTAAATGAATTTAAGTCTGAAGCTGAAAAAGGAACTATTAAGAAAAAACCAGTAAAAACTAGTGTTAAACAGGTTAATATTGGTTTAATGACAGATAAACAACTCAAGCATAAGCTTAAGGAGTTAAAATCTATTAAGAAACAGAAAGTGTCTAGAAAGAATAGGAATGGTAAAGTAGGCATTTCTCAGGGTAATTATCCAATGCTTGCTACTTTTGCTCCAAGAAAGACATGTCATAACTGTGGTAGCACTAACCATCTTGTTAGGAATATGTTGTAGTTGATGATAACTTAACAATCAAGCAAAATTGTATAAGTCAAGTTTTGTAACTGTCAACGGATAAGACCTTATAACTCTATTCGTTGATAGGTAGCTCATCAACGGATGAGGTTTTGTAGCATACTGCAATATCTCTATTTATCAGTTGATAGTGTTTTTATTCAGAGTCATGTTGACCATCAATGGATAGGCAGAATAGGGTAGCCAATTGTAAATAAGCTATGCTATGTAATTCTGTCTAAGTGAAAGTGTATCAACGGATAAGAACAGGGCTCTATCAACGGATACAACTCAAATCTACTCGATCAACGGATACAGCTCAAACTACCATCAACGGATAATTGTGCAACATCAACGGATAATCATTGTCACTTTATCCTATGCTAGCTGGGAATTAGCAGTTGATAGGGACAGGTTTGACTGACAGATCACATGTGTTGATAGTAGGTATAAAAAGCAGTATGGCAGCCATACTTTGGAAACACAGAAGAAAGAAGCATTCCACTTACACAGTACATACAAGAAAGGTGCAGGGGACATATCTGTTCACAAGGACAACCTTTCGGCTACATGTGGATTTGGAGTGGAGTAGCAAGTCAACTAGAATTAGATTAATATTATCTTATTCCTGTAGTACTTGTAAACTTGGGATATATAACCAAGTGTAGCAACTCTTTAGAAAGGGAGAAAACATACATATTTGCTTAGGGTTTCTTGAATATCTTTAGAAGCAAAGAGTTGTAAACACAGAAGCTGTGTACATTTGTATCACAGGGTTTTCTTCAAATAAAAGTCTCAGGTGGTACATTTAACCACCTGATTTTTTATGTGGTTGTGAACTATTTCTATTCAGCAATTATTTCTTTATAGATTTCTGTGGTTTTTATCAGAAATTTATAACTATCAAGAATTGTATTCAACCCCCCCCCCTTCTACAATTATACAAGTGTGTAATCTGGGAATAACACATCTTGCTAGTTTGTTTTCCTTTTCTTAATTCGAATACACCACACCTCATTCCCCTTTTCTTTGTTTCATTTTTAATCATCGATTTGCTGTTTGTTTTCCTGTGATGAGTCTGTTTGTTTTTTGCTGGTTTCGTTGTAATTTGTGAGTTTAGAGTTATGTTCGTTTGTTTAATTGTTGTTCTACTAAGTTTGTAATGTTAATGGGCTGAGTTTGAAGAATTCGATGAGTTAATAGCCGAGTTTTGGTTTCGCTAAAGTTTGTTGTTTCCGAAGTTCTGTGTTGAAATTGCGTTGCTGGTTGTGTTTCTGTATTTTTCTGCGAATGTGTCTTGTTTCGTTGAGTCGAAGTCGTAGTCGAGTCTTTGTCAAGTCATTGTTGAGTCCTTGTCTAAGTTTAGTTTTTTTTTTCTCTGATTTCGGTTGTTGCTGAATTGTGTTTACTTAGTTGTTTGCGAATTTGCTGGTGGTCTCATCTTATTGTAAATTTGCTGCTGGGTATTGTCAAGTCTGTGCTTCTGTATTGTAAAATTTTGTTGCCGAGTTAAGTTTGTTTAGCAGAGTTCTGAGGTTGCTGTCATTGTTATTCGAGTTCGTTTTGCAAAGTTGGTTTCTTCGAATTTCTGTTTTTCTTCGTGCTATTCGAGTTCTTGAGTTTCTGGTTCTCGTCAAATCGTGAAATGGTTAGGAGATGGGTATACATTTGGTTTGTTTTGGCTAGCTTAATTTACAGATACCACATGTCAAAATTTCTGTAAAAATTTTCTGAAAAAAATGAAGTCTAATTTTAATTCAAATTGAGAAAATTTAAAATCCATTTGTTTTAATTTCTTGTTATTTCTTTTCGCATCATAAGTAATCAGTTTAAGTTTAGAATAGTCTAAATTTCCTTTTAGTAGCTAATTAGTAAAATCTAAATTTTCCAAAATCAATTGTTCTAATCCGACTAAATTAAAATTTAAGGACACGCGAAAATATTAGTCTCTGTGGATCGATATCTAAAATACTAAAACGAGATCGTGCACTTCCGATATTAAATGTTCAATTTTTAGCACAACAAGTTTTTGGCGCCGCTGCCGGGGACTAATTATTTTTCGCGCCTTAATTTTTAGTTTTTTGGATTAGTTTTATTTCTTGTCTTATTTTTTTTCGTTCTTTTTAGGAAAGCTTGAGATTTCGGAACTCTTTTCAACGGAGCGTGGAAAAATTGGAATATTTTGGAAAGCTTGCTTCGGTAACCATATCTCACTCTTTTCGGCCTTTTTATTTTTAGAAAATCACAAAAAAAAATCAAAAAAATCAAAAATCACAAAAAAATTGAAAAATCAAAAATCCAAAAAAATTAGTTGTAAATACATAATTGTTGCGTCATGCATTCATCACGTAGGTGCACATCATGCTAGATTTTATTATTTGCTTTTAATTTTTCGTACCCTATAAATTGTGGTGATCGCTGGAGGACCCAAGGTACGTTAAATTCTTCTTTTTAGAATTTAGGACACGTAGTTTAGAGCATCCATAAATGTTTATAGTTTTTTATATCTCGTGGTTTGTTGCATTCATTTGTAAATAAATCTTAAGGGCAAAACCCACTTGTAACATAAGGGAAGGGAATTAATCACTCTTTCCTTGGCCCACAACAATTAATTTTCAACATTTTGCATCCCCTAGCCTTTTAATAAAATTAATTAGACATTTGCCCCTAGGATTTCGCGCTCAATTAGAAAGGTGCCTAAAAATAAACGTAATTAAGACTTATTCATGACCTTCAGTGTCTAAGGTTCGCCTGGCTGTTAAGATTCGGTGTCTAGTGACGAGTTTGGCCTCTTGGCAATGCCTGCTCTAATCTGGCCGAATCGGTCTGAATAATTCTTAATTTACGGAATTTTTAGTGTGTCTTAACGGCTAGGAGCAAGGTCTAGTTATTTTATTAGGGAACCTAGATTAGATTTTTCTTTTAATTTTTCACCATTTATTTTGTGTGTTTTATTTTCGCACTTTCTTGCTACGTGGTTTTATCCTTGATCAATCTTTACCATGTCCGTAGCATTTAGGGAGCGTTACTATCAAGGTTGGGATTTTGACAAGGAGATAGCATATAATACGATGTGGTATGAGTCAACTAGGGAACCTACTATATATAACGAGTCGTCTAGTACCTTTAATGATTTGCATTATAGTGAAAACAATATTGCAATCGATTCTGAATTAAACGCTCTTAATAGACGACTCGAAGCTTTAGAAACCCTTAGTGACCCTTCACACACGTCTTGGCACCTAAATTTCAACTCTCCGAGTCTCGATTTTCAACATGGCCCCGACTCTCAACAAGTCAACGCCATGTTTCAACCAACCTCTCGAAATGACCATTTTACATCATCTTCTAATTCCGGTTGGAGAGATTATCCCGATCTCTCATGGAACCAAGGTCATAGTTATCAAACTCCGCCTCCACATTTTCAAGAACCGAACTCTTATCCAATTCCGAGTCAAGTTCCTTATTCGAGTTCAATTCAAACACCCGCCCACCCACCCGGATTTCATGACTCGAGTAAGAAACTTGACATCTTAGAATAGAGTATCGAGGCTTTATTGATTTCTCAAGAAAACTTCATGCAAACCATAACTTCTGATAGGCAAATTTTAAACTCTAATGCTCAAACCTTATCTAAGTTAGAATGTCAATTGAATCAATTAGCCACCACGTGCGAGCGTGAGACAATAACCACCCCGAACCCACCCGAGGTCAACCCTGAATTTCTTATCACTCAAAGACCTATCGATACTTTCGATGATATCATTTATCCTAGGTCTAATGTTCAAGTTGACACTCCTTTCGGTGGTGATTCACACGAAGAAGATTCTAATGCTAACATCATTCTTTCTCTAGGTCAAACGAAGAATCCCGATGATTCTGAGTTTGTGGCTTCACCTAGACAACCATCATCTTCTTCTAGTGAACTTTTCCTTTCATCTTCCAAACCTCTTCCCGAACAACCTAAAGAACTTCATACTCAACCAATAGGAGCTAATCTAGTTAAGAAGGTTGTTTCAAGGTCAAATTTGGACGATCATGAGATTAAGTCTTTTCTTAAACAAAATTTTAAATTGCATAGCGAGACCAATCGAGAGCATCACGAATCTTTTAAAGATTTGACCTCGGAAGAGCTATTTGGAGAGATGAAGAATAATTCTTGTGATCCTAATTCTGTTGGTGAAACGTTTTTCGAAGAGCCACCCCCACCCGTTTCTATTTCTTCATTTTCCACTCGTGCTCCATCTTTCATCGAAACTCATAATTTTCATGACCAGCATCTTCTCGTATTTAATTTGCTTAAACAACAAAAAGAAGCATCTTCGTGGTCTATGAATATGAGTTTTATTCTTGCGCCTAATCGGATCGTTCGAGTGGTCTATGCTATTTTTGTGGGTGAGTTTCTGAAATATGTTGGTTGTATAACAACAATAGTTTTTCCAAGAGCAGGTATTGGTTAGTAAATATTTGTTTTGTGCCTCCCCTCGTGTAAGATAGGTATGGGGGAGGAGTTGTGTGCGTGTGTGTGTTGTTTTTCTTTTGTAGTTTTTAGAAATTTTCAGTCTCCGTCATCCCTTATCAGGTATTTCCTCAACTTTATCTTTCTCAATTCTCATTTTCTCTTACATTTACATACATTGAGGACAATGCATGATTTAGGTATGGGGGATTTTTAGTGTAAATATATAAATTGAAAAATCCAAAAAAATTAAAAAATCAAAAAATCAAAAAGAGTTCTTTTGCTAGTTTTGTTAATTGATTGCTAGTTGCTTGATGCACCCTTGCATGCTATGATAATCTTATAATCCATTAACTTTTGCTTGAAGAGTGATTTGCTAAAGTTCTTGTTCACACACTTACACTAGCAAGGTGAAGCTAGTAGGCTTAATTGAATTATGCATGATATTAGAAGGGCATGATCAGGTGTAAGATGATTTGGTCTTCATGCTTTGAGTACAAGTAGGTGCATTGAGGATACCATTTCTTGAGATTAATTATGTTTTACTACACCAAGTGAGATTTTGAGCCTATATGCACATCTTTTGCATCTATATTCTTTTGCTTGAGTGTCCACTTGTCATTTGCATTGCTAGCCCTTGTTTGAGTTCCTCTTGAAATGCATGACATTAATTGATGACAAAATGATAAAGGCACTTAGGAATAACCTATATTTCCAAAAATATCCACACCATGCTTACGTGATCAATTAGTTAACCCTTTGAGCTTAATCATATTCTTTCGGTGACACACCACATTACTCGCCTAAGACCTATTTCTTGTTTAGCCTTACGTATTCTTGATCCCATTTTGTCAAAGGCTAGTAGGTACTTAAGGGAGCAATAAGGTGCGTGAAAAAGGGTTTACTTTTGTTCATAACTTTTGAGGAAATATTTGTTGTTACCTTGTTAGTCGATTTTCAAAATCAAATCTAAAGGAGGATTATTGTTACATTTATATTAGCTCTCATAAACATAAAGAAAAAAATAGAAAAAAAAAGTGAAAAAAAAAAAAAAGAAAAAAAAATAAAAAGAAAAAGAAAAAAATACATATGAGAGCATACTTGTGTTTTTTGTAATCCTCCTTCATTACGACTAGTCAAGGCTTTTTGTTGAAATATAAAAAAAAAAAAAAAGAATTGTGTGGGGAGGTGTTGTGCATGATATTCATGGTGACTACTAGCTTTTGACACTTCACCTTATTTTGGCCTTTCTTGACATACCTTGTCCCTAGCCCCATTACAACCCTAATAAAGACCTTTTGATTGTCATTATTAATGTATGTTGTGATTTAAGTTGGGATGATACCAAGTGTCAAGCATGCATTTGATTTTGTTGGAATTGAGTGATACACTTACCCTTGTTTTTAAGTGAATATTTTTTTTTTCTGAGTGAAAGGTGAGGTATTGCTTATCCGTTTTTTGCATAAGAGATCTCAAGTTTTGACTCTGAGGTGTGCTCTTGTAGACTTAGCATGATTACCAATAATTTTTGCATTTGACATGAACTTAGAATCACTCTTGCATGTTCTTTGAGTAGACTATGTGAATCCTTGCACTTTGCACACCAAGACTTTGCAAATTCATTCTGATTCTTAAGTTGATGTGTCGTGAGAGGACATGTATGTGTGGTGTGCATTGCCATGTGATCTTTTATACAAACTAGATGGATTTTGTGGGTACATTCACTATAGGCCCTCACGAGACCTTACTCGTCCACTAGGGCTGCCTAGGGGTTTAAAGGGCTTGTTGCATATGCCAAATGCAACCGTCACACCTACGAAAAGGAGTATAGGACTTTTATCTAGATTTTCTTTTTGTTTTTGTTTTACTCGAGGATGAGCAAAAGATAGGTATGGGGGCATTTGATAAGTGCATATTTTTGCATATTTTTATTACCTATTTATTGCTTGAACTCGTATTTTAATAATTTATTTTGTTGCATTTCAGGAAATTCGTGAATAAATAAAGAAGTGACAAAATAAAGAAATAAAGTGCAAGGAAGGGAAAAAGAGGAAGAAAAAGGACCAAAAAGCAAAAAAGGAAAAAGAATTAGGAGTTTGGTGGAAAGGGAATCTTGGAGGACACATGGAAGGTGGAGATCATCCCAACACACTTAAAAAGTGTATGGCCAAGATCAAGTCTACCAAAGCTTAATGGGGAAGGAATCTTTTAATGGTTAGGATTACACCACCACACAAACCAAATGTAGGGTCAAGATTAACCCACACCCCCCCTAAACCCTAATTCCCATCCTATAAATACCCCCTCATTTCCCTTGTAAAAAACATGTAGTGTAGTGTAGACCTTAGGAGTAGGTAGTAGGGTAGTTTTAGGGTAGATTTAATTTCTTGTTTTAGTTCTAAATTTTGTAAACACTCCCTTTTATTTTAATGCAATTTTATTTCCTTTAAATTCTTGTCTTGCACTTTCCTTTTTTGTTGCCTTGTTTCGTTACTTTCATAAATCCGTTTAGTGGACAAAGTAGCGAAATGCTAACCACTAGGGGTTGAGAGTAACGAAACTTTAATTTCATGTTCGTAGTTTAATTCGTAGTTTAGCCCCTTTAAAAATCAATTTTATTGTGGGCCTTTTAATTTCAAACATCGTTTTAGTACAATTTTATTTTCATAGTTAATTTTTATTTTCAAAAAAAAAAACCCAAAAAAATATTAGTTTTTCTGTGTCGTTTTTAAGATTTAATTCGAAGAAGTCTTTTCCCCTGTTTTTGATTTTTTTACAAACCCAGCTTCCTTTCTTCATAATTCGCAACCTTTTTCCTTTTCATTTTCGAAGCATTAGTTTTCTTTTTCATTCTCCCCTGTATTGTTGTTTTAACAGACCCAGATATTGTTCACTCGAGATTGCTCGAGCCTCATCCCCTCCCCTTCCATTAATCTTTCTCTCCAAAACCCAGCTGTAGTCTCCACTTGTACTTTTAGTTTTTATATTTTGTGACCTCCAGTATTCATCTCTTTAATTCATCCAAACACCACTCCTCTTCTTCTTGATTTCGTTCTCTTCCTCTTCACTTAAACAGCACAACCTCGTTCCTTCCTTTTTTATTTTAATTCGAATACACCACACCTCATTCCCCTTTTCTTTGTTTCATTTTTAATCATCGATTTGCTGTTTGTTTTCCTGTGATGAGTCTGTTTGTTTTTTGCTGGTTTCGTTGTAATTTGTGAGTTTAGAGTTATGTTCGTTTGTTTAATTGTTGTTCTACTAAGTTTGTAATGTTAATGGGCTGAGTTTGAAGAATTCGCTGAGTTAATAGCCGAGTTTTGGTTTCGCTAAAGTTTGTTGTTTCCGAAGTTCTGTGTTGAAATTGCGTTGCTGGTTATGTTTCTGTATTTTTCTGCGAATGTGTCTTGTTTCGTTGAGTCGAAGTCGTAGCCGAGTCTTTGTCAAGTCATTGTTGAGTCCTTGTCTAAGTTTAGTTTTTTTTTTCTCTGATTTCGGTTGTTGCTGAATTGTGTTTACTTAGTTGTTTGCGAATTTGCTGGTGGTCTCATCTTATTGTAAATTTGCTGCTGGGTATTGTCAAGTCTGTGCTTCTGTATTGTAAAATTTTGTTGCCGAGTTAAGTTTGTTTAGCAGAGTTCTGAGGTTGCTGTCATTGTTATTCGAGTTCGTTTTGCAAAGTTGGTTTCTTCGAATTTCTGTTTTTCTTCGTGCTATTCGAGTTCTTGAGTTTCTGGTTCTCGTCAAATCGTGAAATGGTTAGGAGATGGGTATACTTTTGGTTTGTTTTGGCTAGCTTAATTTACAAATACCACATGTCAAAATTTCTGTAAAAATTTTCTGAAAAAAATGAAGTCTAATTTTAATTCAAATTGAGAAAATTTAAAATCCATTTTTTTTAGTTTCTTGTTATTTCTTTTCGCATCATAAGTAATCAGTTTAAGTTTAGAATAGTCTAAATTTCCTTTTAGTAGCTAATTAGTAAAATCTAAATTTTCCAAAATCAATTGTTCTAATCCGACTAAATTAAAATTTAAGGACACGCGAAAATATTAGTCTCTGTGGATCGATATCTAAAATACTAAAACGAGATCGTGCGCTTGCGATATTAAATGTTCAATTTTTAGCACAACAGTAGGTTTTGTAGATTGCATTGAGAAAGGTCCTCATGTTCCAATGAAGGCTGCTTCAAGAGTTGGTCTTGCTGCAGATGCACCAGACACGTACATCCCAAAACCTGTTTCTGAGTGGAGTACTGAGGATGTTGCAGAAGTTCACAAAGATAAAAAGACCATGAATATTCTGTTTAATGGTTTAGAAACAGACATGGTTGACAATGTTATCAACTGTACTACCGCCAAGGAAGTATGGGATATTGTTCAAACCCTTTGTGAAGGTACAGAACAGGTAAGGGAAAACAAGATGCAGCTACTGATCCAACAGTATGAGCACTTCCATTTCAAGAATGGAGAGACATTGAATGACACATTTAGTAGATTTCAAAAGCTACTGAATGGCTTTAAACTGTTGGGACAACCGGATCGTGGCCCTGCGATTTTTGATACAATCAATTAATGAGTACGAAAACAAAAGTCACCTGGTTAACGGTTGATTCCACGCTCTTCTATTGTATTCCCAAATTCCCTTGAGCGAAGTGTGGCCTTCGTCTTCTCAAGTTAACCTCTCTTCTCGCTCCTAGGTGGCTACAATATTTTTCTTCACCAACCCTAGCAAGAAGAGAATAAGAATATATATAGGGCTACAATAGGGATCATGGATAATTAGGTTGGGCCTTCTAATTACATCTTGGGCCTAGCCCAATGTAATTAAATATTAATTCAATCCACTAAAGAATTAATATTTGCACTACCTTTCCTAATACCGCAACTTAATTATTTAATTGGGTTCCAATATTATTTGCTTATTAAATTCCCCATGTTTAAAATAGCGCATGCCCATTAATTAAATAAATTACTGATAATTTATTTAATTAATATCTTTTATCCTTGATTATCCACTCAACCTTTATTTAATTATGCCGGAATAAATTCCACCTGCAGGGTTTCACATAATTAAATCTTTTTGAGCTTTCAAGGGGACATCATTAACCCGAATATTATCAGGACATGGATTCCTTCTATAAATAATATTCACCATGTATATAATTCCATCACCCAAAATATAATGATATAATTCAAAAGAATTATTTCATATATAAATCAAAGCATGTAAATAATATACACGTGTCAATTACTATATCCAGATTAAGAACCTAAGCATTAATAATAACATAGAATCTTAGTTCTCCTTCTTAATCAGTATAAGGGAACAATTCTAAATTTGATCATGTTCAATATACACAAAGTATACTAGTATTATTTATTAGTCAATATAAACTAATCTAAATAATACTACAGCCATACAAGTGGATTATCCACCACCACCTGTGCTGTGAACCTTGTTATATTATATAAACTGTATTTAACAATCTAATATTCTGTATCCCATTTGATACTAGATTGTCCACAATATATAATGTTAGACAACATGTAAACATTTAAATGATTCTCAATAAAACTGGGCCAGAAATAAATGTATATACTTAAAATAAATATTTTCAGTATACACTAACAATCTCCCACTTATACTCAAAATATTTCAATGAGTATATCAGTGTTTATTTAATCCACTATTACACTGAAAACTATGTGCCCATCCATCTGACTCCTATCGCTTCCACATGCCTGTCAAAAACCTTGGTTGGCAAGCTCTTTGTGAAGGATCTGCCCGGTTGTCTTCTGATGATATGTGAGCCACAACTATATCTCCTCGCTTTACGATTCCTCGTATGAGATGATACTTACGTTCAATATGTTTAGCTGCTTTGTGGTCTCGTGGTTCTTTTGAATTTGCCACAGCACCAGTGTTATCACAATACACTGTCAGACTCCTAGGCAAATTAGGTACCACATCCAAGTCCAAAAGGAAGTTCCTGAACCATATAGCCTCCTTTGCAGCCTCAGAGGCCGCCACGTACTCGGCTTCCATGGTAGAGTCTGCAATGCATTTCTGCTTTATACTCCTCCATATAACGGCTCCACCTCCCAAAGTAAAAACGTATCCCGAGGTTGATTTCCTCTTATCTCTATCTGATTGGAAATCTGAATCAGTATATCCCAAAGGAAATAGATCTGAGGCCTTGTAAATTAACATATACTCCTTAGTCCTTCGCAGGTACTTGAGTATAGTTTTTACTGCACTCCAATGTTCCTGACCTGGGTTCGACTGATATCTACTAACCATGCCTACAGCAAAGCAGATGTCAGGCCTCGTACATAACATAGCATACATTAAGCTTCCACATGCCGAAGCATAAGGAACTGCTTTCATGCTCTCTATATCCTTAGGTGTCGAAGGACACTGCTCCTTGGATAGAGCAACTCCATGCTTAAAAGGTAGAAAACCTTTCTTAGAGTTCTGCATGTTAAAACGAGCTAATACTTCATCAATGTAAGGCTCTTGAGATAAAGCCAACATCCTTTTCTTGCGATCCCTTATTACTTTTATCCCAAGGATGTATGCCGCTTCACCTAAGTCCTTCATTTCAAATTGTTTGAACAACCATGCCTTTACTGATGATAGCATCTTAACATTGTTTCCAATGAGTAAAATGTCATCTACATATAGTACTAGAAAAACCACTGCATTACCCTCACTTCTCTTATACACGCATGACTCGCTTGGACTTTGATCAAATCCATATGACTGGACTGCCTGATCAAAACGAATATTCCAGTCCCTAGAAGCTTGTTTAAGTCCATAAATAGACCTCTTAAGCTTACAAACCATATGCTCTTGGCCTTCTTTAATGAATCCTTTTGGTTGTTGCATATAGATGGTTTCCTCAAGACTTCCATTAAGGAAAGCTGTCTTGACGTCCATTTGCCAAATCTCGTAATCGAGATGAGCTGCTATAGATAAAAGAATCTGGATCGACTTAAGCATAACAACTGGCGAAAAGGTTTCCTCATAATCGATTCCTTCTTTCTGAGTATACCCTTTCGCAACAAGTCGTGCTTTCCAGGCTTTCACCTTTTTGTCAAATCCTCTTTTCTTCTTGTAGATCCACATACTTCCAATGGGTTTTATACCTTTGGGTGGTTCCACGAGCTCCCAAACTTGATTGGAATACATAGATTCCATCTCAGATTCCATTGCCTTTTGCCAAAGATTTGCATCTGTATCTAGAATTGCCTGTTCGTATGTCCTAGGATCCTCATCATGTTCACCAGAGACCAAGTCTGAAGACTCTCCCAAAAACATGAATCTTTCAGGTTGTCGAACAACCCTCCCACTACGACGAGGCACTGGTGCGGTACTAGTGTCAAGTTATGCATTTTCTTGTGGTTGTTCTACTTGTACTATTGGCACTTGGGGATTATCTGTCCCTCCCACTAATTCCTCTAAAACAACACTACTCATGGGTTTGTGGTTCATTATATAGTCTTCCTCTAAGAATCTGGCATTGGTGCTAACAATGACATCTCGATCCCTAGGACTATAAAATGAATAACCTTTCGTCCCCATGGGATAGCCTACAAACAGCCTTACTTCTGTGCGAGATTCTAGCTTAGTCGCGTTCTTGTTAAGCACATGTGCTGGACAACCCCAAATCCGAATATGTCTTAGACTTGGTTTGCTACCAGTCCACAATTCTATTGGAGTCTTGGGAACCGACTTAGAAGGTACCAAGTTCAGGAGGTAAGCCGCTGTTTCTATAGCATATCCCCAGAACGACTTAGGTAAATCTGAATAACTCATCATTGATCTAACACTCTCCAAAAGAGTCCGATTCCTTCTCTCTGCTACACCATTCTGCTGAGGTGTGCCAGGTGCAGACAACTGGGATGTAATCCCATTTTCTGATAAATAGTCCCTAAATTCTCCAAGCAAGTATTCACCACCACGATCTGATCGTAGTGACTTGATACATTTTCCAAGATGTCGTTTCTCCGCACTTGCTTTGTACTCTTTGAATTTTTCAAAGCACTCAGACTTGCGGCGCAACAAATAAATGTATCCATATCTAGAATAATCGTCAATGAAAGTGACAAAATACTCATAACCTCCTCTTGCTTGGATACTCATAGGACCACATAAATCAGTATGAACCAATTCTAATACTTCTTTGGC
The DNA here is from genome assembly GCA_037693485.1 of Kitagawia praeruptora. NCBI lineage: Eukaryota > Viridiplantae > Streptophyta > Magnoliopsida > Apiales > Apiaceae > Kitagawia > Kitagawia praeruptora. The sequence goes on from CM075350.1 coordinate 78,803,441, forward strand.
TCTATTCCCCATTGCTTTAAAAGGCCTGTTAGTCATCTTACCTTCCAAGCAAGATTCACAAACTGGAAATGGCTCCACTGCCAACAAGCTTAATGGCCCATCTACTACCAGTCTTTGAATCCTCCTCAAGTTAATATGACCTAATCTTAAGCGCCAAAGATATGTTTGGTTCAATTCGGAAGGTTTCTTTCTTTTGTTTGAGCTAGAAAGAATATTATTAGATTCCTTTTGTTGCAGCATTAGTTGGATAGGATTAATAATATATAAATTGTCTTGCAATGTACCAGAACATGTAACTCGTTTATTCATCATAATAGAAACATTATGATCCAAACAAACATTATAACCATCAATGGCAAGTTTAGAAACTGAAATCAAATTCCTTCTAAATGAAGGTACATAAAGACAATTGTTCAAAACCAAAATCCTATCATCACCGAAAGCTAAAGTAATTATTCCAACTGCTACTTTCGTAGCAATTCCCATGAACACATATATCTCGCCATCTCTAAGCATTCTGGTTTGCTGGAACCCCTGCATAGAGTTACAAACATGGTCAGTGGCTCCTGTATCTACACACTAAGTGCTCGTAGATATAGCCGCTATATATGTTTCTGTAACTAGAGAAAGAGACATACCAGTATTGTTTGTCTTCTTAGGAAGAGGACAATCCTGTTTCCAGTGACCTGACTGCTTGCACCTGAAGCACTTGCCCTTAGGCTTTTTCACACCACCTTGAACTCCCACTGCATTAGCAACCTTTCCAGCTTTCTGTGTCTGAACCTTTTTCTTCTTCTTGCCTTTCGGCTTAGAGGAAGAAACTTTCTCAGCCACATTCACTTGAACATTCTGCTTAAAGAGTCCTTCAGCTGCCTGAAGTTCTGTCAGAAGTTCCGCGAGACTATAAACCCTTTTGTTCATGGTGTAATTCAAGCGGAACTGCTCAAAACTTTTGGGCAGACTCATAAGGATGATATCAATCTGGGTTTCCCCATCAATATCAGCACCAAGGATCTCCATCTCATTCAGATGAGACATCATCCTGAGAACATGATCCCTTACAGGTGTTCCTTCAGCCATCTGAGTGTTCATTAAAGCCTTCATTGCTACTTGCCTAGCAGCCCTATTCTGTTCCCCAAAAAGTTCCTTGAGATTAAAGAGCATATCTGAAGCTATGGACATAGCCTGATGCTGATGCTGCAAAACACCCGACATTGCTGCCAGAATGTAACATCGCGACATCTCATCAGCCTTAATCCACCGCTTATAATACTCCTTCTCACTTTCAGGAGCATCTTTAGCAGGCTGATCTGGCTTGGGTTCATAAGTACAAAATTTGTACTCCTCAGCAGTCAACACTATGTCCAAATTACGTTTCCATTCAATATAGTTTGGTCCAGTAAGTTTGTTATCCTTAAGTATGGTGAATAGTGGATTAAAGCCCATAATGATCTAATCCTGAGAATCATACATGTAACACATAATGAGAGAGCTGCACAAATCTTAAAACCTATTGGTTTCCTCTAACAATTAATTAAAATTAATGCACTAATATTTAAATACCATAAGTATCTGGTACGCCACGATGGGTGACATATATACCACTTAAATTTGTTTAAATATTACTTCGGTCCTATTACTAAATAATACGCCACGTTAGGGTGGACTATATATTATTTTTCATAGTTAAGTGTATACCATTATTAAATCTTAAATTAATAAGACCGGATGCCACCATTAAATATTTCAAATCAATAATCGATAATAGGATAATTCCCAGATCGGGGGGAGCATTGTCAAGAGGCGTCACTTAAGACCCCTTTCTAGATAGAATCATCCTTTCTCTCAATATCGAAAATCTATATTCAATCATTGGTACCCTTCTAATTAATCGAATTCTATGAAACTTGGTAAGCCATGATGGGTGGCATGTATACCTTTCAATATTCGTAATTTAATTTAAGAAGTTTGTCCTAGTAATATCCATAACACTACCTGACACCATAAATCATATGCCACGTTAGGGTGGACTATATATAATTTATATTCGTCTTAGTGTTAAATTTACATACAAACAATAATGGAGACCGTGGGATTTAATTCCTAATTAATTCCCTCACCCACTTAGAACTTTTATTAAAATTGAGGAACTATAAAAATTAAATGGGGCCTATGTCGTTACAATTATGTCTAACATGCATTCAAAATACACACATAATTTAACAACATATAACATTTAATTAAAGCAATAAATAAAAAATCTATGTCCATGTCGTCCTAATTATGTTAAATATGCAATTAAAAATTACACACATAATTAACAACACACATAATAATTATTTAAAGCAATAATAAAAAATTAAATAGCAAAATTAAAAATTAAAACAATAATTAAATCCACTATTATGGCCCCAAAATAATTTACTGCAGCCGCTGTTTGTCAAAATTGTTGTGGCAACTTCGAAGCAGGCCAGCTCTTCATAAAACCTTTTGATATGAACATGGGGTCCACTGCTTTGTGCGCCTCAATCACACTCGGAAGAAACCAGGACACTAACAAAATAATCAAATCATGTTATGCTCCACCTTTTAGTTAGTTGCTTAGTCACGCGTGTGACCCACTTCCCGCCCATGGTGCATTTTTCTTCCCACGCATGTTAATTGTTTGACGCGCCTGTTAACGTCGAAGGACGACCAGCAAATAGACCACGCATGTTGTGCACAAAATGAAACCAGCAGCTTTTAGCAGTACGCAGCGGATATAACTTTTCTCCGATGTTGATTTCCAGTCGTATGCAATTGTTACAAGATACCCAGATTTTTACAAAATCCATCAAACAATTACAAAAAAATAGATCTAATACAAAACTAATTTTATAAAATCTATTCTAACACGATCAACACTCGTGTTTACAACCACGATAAACCACGTGGAAACCAAACAAAAAATTAACCACGATTAAACCACGTGGGATCCAAACACATAATTAAAATATACATGGCCATAATAGTGGATAACAACCTGCAAAACAAAATATACAAGCCTACCACTATACACATGCATATATAATTACGACATGGACATCATATCAAAAATCGCAGAACCATAGAACCTAGCTCTTGATGCCAATTGTTGGGACAACCGGATCGTGGCCCTGCTATTTTTGATACAATCAATTAATGAGTACGAAAACAAAAGTCACCTTGTTAACGGTTGATTCCACGCTCTTCTATTGTATTCCCAAATTCCCTTGAGCGAAGTGTGGCCTTCGTCTTCTCAAGTTAACCTCTCTTCTCGCTCCTAGGTGGCTACAATATTTTTCTTCACCAACCCTAGCAAGAAGAGAATAAGAATATATATAGGGCTACAATAGGGATCATGGATAATTAGGTTGGGCCTTCTAATTACATCTTGGGCCTAGCCCAATGTAATTAAATATTAATTCAATCCACTAAAGAATTAATATTTGCACTACCTTTCCTAATACCGCAACTTAATTATTTAATTGGGTTCCAATATTATTTGCTTATTAAATTTCCCATGTTTAAAATAGTGCATGCCCATTAATTAAATAAATTACTGATAATTTATTTAATTAATATCTTTTATCCTTGATTATCCACTCAACCTTTATTTAATTATGCCGGAATAAATTCCACCTGCAGGGTTTCACATAATTAAATCTTTTTGAGCTTTCAAGGGGACATCATTAACCCGAATATTATCAGGACATGGATTCCTTCTATAAATAATATTCACCATGTATATAATTCCATCACCCAAAATATAATGATATAATTCAAAAGAATTATTTCATATATAAATCAAAGCATGTAAATAATATACACGTGTCAATTACTATATCCAGATTAAGAACCTAAGCATTAATAATAACATAGAATCTTAGTTCTCATTCTTAATCAGTATAAGGGAACAATTCTAAATTTGATCCTGTTCAATATACACAAAGTATACTAGTATTATTTATTAGTCAATATAAACTAATCTAAATAATACTACAGCCATACAAGTGGATTGTCCAACACCACCTGTGCTGTGAACCTTGTTATATTATATAAACTGTATTTAACAATCTAATATTCTGTATCCCATTTGATACTAGATTGTCCAAAATATATAATATTAGACAACATGTAAACATTTAAATGATTCTCAATAAAACTGGGCCAGAAATAAATGTATATACTTAAAATAAATATTTTCAGTATACACTAATAGAAACTGTATGGAAGAATCTACCAAGTGAAAGATTCTAATCTCAAATTTCTGAGATCACTGCCCAAAGAGTGGAAGCCTATGACTGTTTCTCTAAGAAACACTCAAGAGTACAAGTCATTTACTCTTGAAAGGCTCTATGGAACTTTAAAGACATATGAACTAGAAATGGAGCATGATGAAGAAATTGAGAAGGCCCAAAAGAAAAGTGGGTCAGTTGCACTTGTTGCCAACTTGGAGCAGAAGTAGGAGAAGAGGACTGAAGCTGCTAAATCTACACCAAACAGGGAGGTTTGTGAAGGTAGAGCAGAATCAAGCAAAAGCAAGGAAAAGGTGTCTGAAGAAATGAGTGTCCTACAGCAGGATGAATTGGATGAGTTAGATGAGCATTTAGCCTTTCTATCTAGGAGATTCTCTAAACTAAAATTCAGAAGAAACTCTGGGGTGGCCAAGCCATTTAACAAGGATTTTTCTACAAGCAATTATGTGGATAAATCCAAAATTAAATGCTACAATTGTGGTATTGCTGGTCACATGATAAGTGAATGCAGGAAGCCTAGATCTGAGAACAAGGGAAAGCCAACTGAAACTGTTGACTACAAGAAGAAATATTTTGATCTTCTCAGACAGAAAGGAAAGGCATTCATGACCCAAGAGTATGACTGGGCTGCTGATGGAAATCATTCTGATGATGATGCTGAGTTTGTCAACCTTGCATTAATGGCTGATTCTGAGCAGGAAGCAAGTTCAGCTAGCAATCAGGTATATTCTACTAATCTCTCTGAGCTCACCAAAGAGGAATGCAATAGTGTTATAGATGAAATGTCTACTGAACTATATCACTTGAGTGTTACTCTTAAATCACTTACTAAAGAGAACAATAGGATTAAAGAAACCAATCAGTTCTTAAGTGATAAAAATGCAGTTCTAGAAGTTCAATTTCTAGAATTTGAGAAAATGAGAGTTGATTGCAATGATGCTAAAAATGAACTTGAAGCTGTGTTAAAAAGAGAATTGATCTTAAGAAACCAGCTTGAAAAGGAACAAGGGATAATTGCTAAATTTCAAAGTTGTAGGAATGTTTCTCAAAACATACTAGAAGTCCAGGGAATAGAATCATTTGTGAGGGATACCTGGACTCAAAAGAAAAAGGAGCTAGAACCTTGCCTTGAGGATCTAGAGACTATTTGTGAATCAACGGATAGTGATCATCCGTTGACAGATGAACCATCAACGGATGAGAGGTATCCGTCGACTAACAAAAAGTCTGTTAGTAAGAAGGAACTCAAGAAACTGAATAATCAGTATGGTCCAGTAGCCAAGAACTTTGTTTCTGGTGAAAGTAGCCAAGCCAAATCAAGTGAGAAGGCTAAGGCAGGTGATTTACTTAACAAAAAGGCTGTTGGTAAATCAGTTAATGAAAAGGTAGAGACTGAGGGTAAAAAGAAAAATAACAGAAATGGTAAGATAGACATTAACAAGAAAAACAATTATTCTCCTGACAAGTTTGCTCCTAGGAAAACTTGTGGTAATTGCAATAGTGTCAATCACCTATCTTCTAATTGCAAGTCTGTTAAAAGGACTCCTGTTCATGTACCTCAATCTATGCCAAGTATTCCTGCAATGCCTGTTATGCCTGGTTTGTATCAGAATGCTAGTTTTTCAAATCCATATGTGAACATGCCATATGTGCCTAATCCTTATTTTCAATCTGTGAATATGCCACAAATGTCATGGAGCATTCCTAGCATGGATAATATGTATGCCAATTTTTCACAAATGCATGCATCAAATATTTATGCAAATGAGCATCTATCAAAACCTATCACTCAAGCATCTACACCCAAAGTGAAGATTGCTAAGAGTGTAAAACCAAAGGCTAACAAGAAAGGACCCAAGGAAACTTGGGTACCAAAATCAACTTGATTTGTATTTTGGATTGTGTGCAGGGAAATAAGAGGAATCTATGGTACCTAGACAGTGGATGTTCTAGGCATATGACAGGAGATTCAACCCTGCTCACAGAGTTCAAGGAGGAAGCTGGCCCTAGAATTACCTTTGGAGATGACAGCAAAGGATATACTAAGGGATATGGCTTGATTACAAAGGACAATGTCATCATTGAAAAAGTGGCTTTAGTTGAAGGTTTGAAGCACAATTTGCTGAGTGTCAGTCAGATTTGTGACAAAGACTATGAAGTAAAGTTCACTAAAGAAACCTGTGTTGTTTCTACCAAGGAAAACAACAATGTGGTTCTGACAGGCTTTAGAAAAGGAAATGTTTACATAGCTGATTTCAACTCAGTATGCTCAGAATCCATTACTTATCTCTTCAGCAAAGCAAGCAAGGATGAGAGTTGGCTATGGCATAAAAAGCTATCTCATTTGAATTTTAAAGTAATGAATGATTTGGTAAGAAAGGATCTTGCTAGAGGAATCCCTCAATTGGAGTTCATCAAAGATGGACTGTGTGATGCCTGCCAATTAGGGAAGCAAAAGAAATCATCCTTCAAGAGCAAGACAGAGTCATCCATTGTTAAGCCTCTTCAATTGCTGCATATGGACTTATTTGGTCCAGTAAATGTCATGTCTATTTCAAAGAAGAAATATTGCCTGGTGATTGTGGATGATTTTTCTAAGTTTTTATGGACCTTCTTTCTACACTCCAAAGATTGTGCAAGTGAAATCATCATCAATCATCTCCGACTAGTAAACAATGGTTCTGAAGTAAAAGTACAAAGAATCAGGAGTGACAATGGCACTGAATTCAAAAATTCCATAATGAAGATTTTCTGTGAAGAGAATGGAATTGTCCATGAGTTTTATGTTGCTAGAACACCTCAACAAAATGGGGTTGTTGAAAGGAAAAACAGAACTCTCATTGAAGCAGCTAGAACAATGTTAAGTGAATCAAGATTGCCAACATATTTCTGGGCTGAAGCTGTCAGCACTGCCTGCTTCACTCAGAATATTTCCTTGATCAATCAATCTAGAGGAATGACTCCTTATCAGTTATTTACCAACAAGAAACCAACGTTAGCTTTTCTTCATGTCTTTGGATGTAAGTGTTTTGTGCTAAGAAATCATGGAGATAACTTGGACAAATTTGAAGCAAAGGCAGATGAAGCTATCTTTGTTGGATATGCAGCAGGGAAAGCCTATAGAGTCTACAATCTAAGAACCAACATTGTTATGGAATCTGTACATGTTGTGTTTGATGATCAAAAGATTCTAGGTCTAAATGATGAAGGCTTCCATGAAAAGTTGAGATTTGAAAATGAGGTAGAAGGAAGAATGTACATTGATGATGACGAGGAAAATGAAGATCATGACCTTGGAAATTCACCTAGAGTTGTTGGTCCAACTAGAAGTGATGCTAACACTGGAAATGAAGCATCCGTTGACAGTCATACTAGATCATCAGATGCATCCGTTGACAGGCATTCTCATGTATCCGTCGACAGGCAAAATGGAGCATCCGTTGATAGACAAAATGATGCATCTGTTGACAGTCAACTTCATAACTCCTCAAGGACAACAAACTCAGGGGGAGTTTCTCAAAGTCAAAACTCAATATCCAATCAACAAGATCATGCTCACGTAGATGAAGCAACCTCATCTAGATCAAACCTTCCACCTTCAAGAAAATGGACCAGAGATCATCCTTTTGAGTTAATCATTGGTGACTCAAACTCAAGAGTCCAAACTAGGAGGGCCATACAAGAAGAATGTCTATACAGTAGTTTCCTGTCTCAAGAGGAACCTAAGAAAGTGGAGGATGCCCTTCTAGATCCAGATTGGGTCTTAGCAATGCAAGAAGAGCTAAACCAATTTGAGAGAAATAAAGTATGGAAGCTTGTGCCCAAACCTGATGATAGAGGTATCATAGGTACCAAATGGGTTCTCAAGAATAAGACTGATGAGAATGGCATAATTGTGAGGAATAAAGCTAGATTAGTGGCAAAGGGCTATTCTCAAGAAGAAGGAATAGATTTTGATGAAACTTTTGCTCTAGTGGCAAGACTTGAGGCCATCAGAATTTTCCTAGCCTATGCAGCACATGCCAACTTCAAAGTCTATCAGATGGATGTTAAAAGTGCCTTTCTAAATGGGGAACTGGAAGAAGAGGTATATGTCCATCAACCTCCTGGCTTTGAAGATCCAGAATTTCCAGATTATGTATATCTTCTCTTGAAAGAACTTTATGGTTTGAAGCAAGCACCAAGAGCCTGGTATGACACTTTATCTCAATTTCTTTTGGAGAATCACTTCACTAGAGGTACAGTAGATAAAACCTTATTTCATAGAAATGTCAATGGTTCTTCAATACTTGTTCAAATCTATGTAGATGATATTATTTTTGGGTCTACAGATGAGAAGCTTTGCAAAAGGTTTGCCAAACTTATGCAAAGTATGTATGAAATGAGCATGATGGGTGAATTAACTTACTTTCTTGGTTTACAAGTAAAGCAAGTTAATGAGGGAATTTTCATAAGTCAAACAAAATATATTTATGATCTCTTAAAGAAATTTGACTTAATGGATTGTGCCTCTGCAAAAACACCTATGACCACTGCAACTAAGCTTGAGCTGAATACTAAGGAAAAATTTGTGGACATCTCAAGCTATAGAGGCATGGTAGGCTCACTTCTATATCTAACAGCTAGTAGACCTGATATAATGTTTTCCAGATGTCTTTGTGCTAGATTTCAAGCTGACCCTAGAGAGTCTCACTTGATTGCTATTAAGAGAATTTTCAGGTATCTCAAGGGAACACCAAACCTTGGCATTTGGTACCCAAGAGATTCTGGCTTTGATCTAATTGGCTATTCAGATGCAGACTATGCAGGTTACAGAATTGATAGGAAAAGTACTACAGGCTCCTGTCAATTTCTAGGGAACAGGCTTGTGTCATGGTTCAGTAAGAAACAGAACTCAGTCTCCACTTCTACAGCCGAAGCTGAGTACATTGCAGCTGGAAGTTGTTGTGCACAGATTCTTTGGATGAAAAATCAACTTATTGACTATGGTCTAAAAGTTGAGAAGATTCCAATTTTCTGTGACAACACTAGTGCTATTGCCATCACAGAGAATCCAGTGCAACATTCGAGAACCAAGCATATTGACATCAAATACCACTTCATTAGAGAGCATGTGATGAATGGTACAGTAGAAATGCACTTTGTGCCAAGTGAAATGCAGCTTGCAGATATCTTCACCAAGCCTCTTGATGAATCTTCATTCACAAGGTTGGTAGGTGAACTAGGTATGCTTAATTTTTCATAATTCCTAGTGGTATCTAATCATACTGTATTGCAGCTAGAAATGTGTTTTGATTTACTTGAGAATTAAAAACTCTCAGAATAACTCTTAGCAGAAATTTTGTTTAAGGCAAAATTTGCTTATCAACGGATATCCTTTCATCCGTTGGTAGTATAAACACATTACTAGATTTTCGTATGTCAACGGATAATAGGTTGTCCACGTCATCGATGGATAAACTGTTTTCTCAACCGTCCAATCTTTATCCGTTGATATACCTATTTCTCTTTATAGCCGTTGGTAAACGTGTATAATTAGTCACGGCTGTACTTCTTTTCTTTTCATTTATTATCTGACAGTTACTTTTGTCCAATGGGGTAATTACTTTTAATTATTTCATTTTTAATTCTTGGAAAATATAAAAGGTTGTTTTGTGCCCTCACATCTCACCTTTATTCATTTTCAAGAATCTCATTAGTTAACTGCATCTTCTTTACTAAATCTCTCTCTGCAACAAAAGTTCAAACACTTCAATGGCGCCTATTGTTAAGATGATGTCTTACACCGGGTTTACCTATGAGAAGAACAATTTCGCGGCCTTTGTTGATACAGTGAATGCTCCAGAAGCATATCACACCATGATGAATTTCGTGAAGAAATGCAAACTGTCATATGCTATGACGGCCACCACTCCTCTAATCCATGAGGTAATTGAAGAGGTGTGGGCATCTGCTGAGTACAATGGCACAGACGGTACACTTGCTTTTTCTTTGAAGGGTAAAAATTATGTAGTTAATTCTGATGTGTTAACTGCTTATTTAAAATTGCCTGAGAATAACTGTCTGAATGTACCCAGTAATGCTGAAATTGTTACCATGCTTAATTCCATGAATTATACCCTTAGTACTGAGAACTTAGGGAAAATTGTTAGGAAAGGTATGGTTAAAGAATGGAGTTATCTTTGTGATGCCTTCATTAAAACTTTTTCTGGCAAGATTAGTAACTTTGATGCTGTTACCAATTCCATGCTAGTTATGCTATGTATGCTTTTGACTGATAAATTCTATAATTTTGGCACACTAGTCATGTATGAGATAGCAGCTAAATTAGGTAAAAAGGAAACTAGGAGCAAGAATGTTTACTTTGCTAGATTTTTGATGCTCCTAGCACTGCATGTATCTGAGAATGAGCTATCCATTGCTAACCCGGATAACAAGTTCAATTGTTTTGTTCCGGAGAAGAGAGCCTTAAGTGATTTGATTCGAATGAACCTAAATGCAGAAGTACAATTGGTATATCTACCAATTGTTCAGGTAATTGTTTCCAACCCTGAAACTCCTATCTACAACCCCCAAATTTCTTTCCCTTCTAGTGTCACAATGGAGTCAGTGGCTGTGACCAAACAGGCTCCTACCAAAGTGACCAAATCCAGAGTTCCAAAACCACAATCTAAAAGACAAACCTCAGGTGTCTCTCAAAAGGCACCTGTTGCAAAAACTACCAAAACTCTTGAGGGGAGTGTGAAGGTGGTAGTGAGTGGTGAGGGACAGGGTGAACATCAAAGAAGCCCTAAGGATAAGGAAGGTGAGGCAGGTGCAACCAACATTTCAGTCTCTCAAAAGACTGTTAATGAACCTACAATCCAAGTTCTAGTTACATCCTCTCAACAGGGTGTGACTACTAATTTAAGTTCCATTCCAGGAACACAGCACAAAAGGGCAAGAGACACAGATAGCTCTCACTCAAAAACCTATGGTAGAAGAGTAAAATCCAAAACCATTGGGGAATCACAGGGTGCACACACTGTACAGCAAACTGTACCTTCTCAAATTCAGTTTGATGTGACTTCAATAAATGTGGAGTCACAGCCCCTTGATCTTAACCTTCAAATCGATACACATTTTGATCCACCATCACCAACTCCATTTCTGGATGTGGATATGATATCTACATCAATTCCTGATTCTCCATCTTTAAAATTCTTGGAGAAGCCCCACTCAATAATTGGTGGTCATCATCTTTTAGATGATTTGTTGGGCCATCAATCTTCCATTCCTGAATTCACAACACTATCTGTGGCCTCTTCCTTAAAATCAATCACCACAGATTCAGTGTTGGTTTTCACTTCAACGGATACTCGTTTTCCTTCATCAACGGATATCCTTCATTCGTTGACAAGTGTTTCTCCATCAACGGATATGTCTACAACTAATTATCCGTTGACAGCAATAACCACTACATCAACGGATACACTTTATCCGTTGACAACTCTCTCTACCACTGCGAAATGTGACATTCCTATGTCAACTGTGGAGGAGTTTGTAGTAGTTGAAACACTTTTAGGAATGAGGGAAGGGAGTGAGAGGCTGCCTTGTGAGCAGGCAAAAGGAGAGAAAAACAATGAGAGGCTGACCATTTCTTCCGGTCAGGCAAAAGGAGAGCTAGAGAGTTCCACCTTAGTAGGTGAAGGTGAGGGTGTGAGAGGTGTGAGCCAGGGGAGCCCCTGATGCAAGAAAAGAGAGATGAGAGGATAGAAGGGACTACAGGAGAAATAATGCAGGAAGAATCAGCCATTGCAAGTGAGTTAATGGAGGTTAATGAAGCTTCCAAAGAGATGGAATTTAGACAAGAATATCAGTCAATTATTGACTCCATCTCTTTGGATCCTGAAACCTTTACTCATCCTGTTTCTGCCTATCAAGTCATGGCACAACAGGGCAATGTGGAGGTAGAGAAGGCAATGCACCTAGTGCACACCTCAGAATCTCTTCAAAGAGCAAAAGAAGCTTTACAAACCCTGTCTCCAAGTGCTGGAAGTGAAGAGTTTGGTAGTGATGACAGTCAAAGTTCAGATGGTGATGTGGATTTGGAGTGGAGTAGCAAGTCAACTAGAATTAGATTAATATTATCTTATTCCTGTAGTACTTGTAAACTTGGGATATATAACCAAGTGTAGCAACTCTTTAGAAAGGGAGAAAACATACATATTTGCTTAGGGTTTCTTGAATATCTTTAGAAGCAAAGAGTTGTAAACACAGAAGCTGTGTACATTTATATCACAGGGTTTTCTTCAAATAAAAGTCTCAGGTGGTACATTTAACCACCTGATTTTTTATGTGGTTGTGAACTATTTCTATTCAGCAATTATTTCTTTATAGATTTCTGTGGTTTTTATCAGAAATTTATAACTATCAAGAATTGTATTCAACCCCCCCCCCCTTCTACAATTATACAAGTGTGTAATCTGGGAATAACACATCTTGCTAGTTTTTGCAGGAAGAACAAAAACATCAATTCTTTATCTTCCAAGTCTGAAGTAAAGAAAGTTAATGTTAGAACTAGACCACAGACTTTATGCAAACATTGTGGAAGTACTAGGCATTCTATTTATACTTGCAGAGATTATCATGCTATTTATCATAATTACTATGAACCCAAGCCCAATTTGAAATGGGTTAAGGTTAAATCTGCAAGTGTAAACTCTGAAAGTGTTAGATTAAACTCTGATAATGTGAATTCCGCTACAAAAGCTAACAAATTTAAGAAAGCCAAAGGATCCAAGCAAGTCTGGATCCTTAAAACTAATCTTCAGTAAATGTTTGTGATTGCAGGGCATCAGGGAGAGTGCCCTAGTTATGGATAGTGGATGTTCAGGACACATGACTGGAAATAAAGCCCTGCTATCAGAGTATGTGGAGAAGGCTGACCCAAAAGTTTCCTATGGTGATGGCAACATAGGACATACTCTGGGATATGGCAATATCAATCTTGGAAGTGTCATCATCATAAATGTGGCTCTGATTCCAGGACTCAAGCATGATTTGCTATCTGTGAGTCAAATCTGTGACAGAGGATATCATGTAGATTTTCAGCCTGAATACTGTGAAATCATCAGTAAATCTACTGGGAAAGTTGTTCTAGTTGGAAACAGGCACAATAATATCTATGAAATAAGGTTGTCAACAAACTCTGATGGCAAAGTAGTGTGCCTGTCAACAAGAATGTCCAGTGAAGAGAGTTGGAAGTGGCATAAGAAACTCTCTCATTTGAATCTGAATAACATCAATGAGCTAATAAGAAAGAATCTTGTTAGAGGACTCCCAAAATCCTTATTAAATGTTGATAGCCTGTGTGATTCTTGTCAAAAGGCCAAACAAAGGAAGTCATCTTTCAAGAGCAAATTTGAATCTTCAATTGTTGATCCTTATCATCTTCTACATGGTGATCTTTTTGGACCAGTAAATGTGATGTCTATTGGAAGAAAGAAATATGCTTTAGTCATTGTTGATGAACACACCAGATATACATGGGTGTATTTTCTAGCAAAGAAAGATGAAACTGCATTAACTCTGATGGAACATGTAAAGCTACTGGACAAAGGATCAAAACACAAAGTCAAGATTATTAGGAGTGATAATGGAACTGAATTCATAAATACAATAATGGAAGAATTCTGCAAGAACAGAGGAGTGAAGCAAGAGTTTTCTGCACCTGGTACATCACAGCAAAATGGTGTAGTTGAAAGAAAGAACAGAACCCTGATAGAAGCTGCCAGAACTATGCTTGATGAAGCAAAATTGCCAACCTATTTATGGGCAGAAGCTGTTCGAACTGCCTGTTTTACTCAGAATGCTACTTTGATCAACAAGCATGGAAAAACACCATATGAGATGGTGAGGGAAAAGAAGCCAAACCTGAAATATTTTTATATTTTTGGGTGCAAGTGCTTTGTGCTGAAAACTCATCCTGAACAGTTGACAAAATTTGAGCTAAAAGCTGATGAAGGAATTTTCGTTGGCTATCCACTGTCAACTAAGGCATTCAGAGTTTATAATCTGAGAACTGAGGTGATCATGGAGTCTATTCATGTGTCGTTTGATGACAAGAATATAACTTGACTTGAAGATATAAATGGACATGATCAACTGCACTTTGAAAATGAAGATTTATTGTTAGGAATAATTCATGAGTTGTGATGTTAAGAATAGAATTTTACTTATACTTCTTGTATATCCTGATTTATAAAGGATTTAGCACTTTGTATAGGAAATATGTGTTAGACAGTTATCTGTAAAGTTTAGTCAGGAATGAACAGTGCATCGAGTACTACATGTCAGGAATTGAGATTGAATCCTGATATGTCAAGTTAACTACTGATCAAGTACTGATGAGATGGTCAGATCCTGATGCAAGATGGAATCCTGATATCAGTCGTGTTACTGATGATGTCATTATGGATGCTACATAAACTGGCAAGTGCTATAAAACAGGATCTTTGTTTGAGGAACAAGCAAGAAGATTTTATGAAGGAAAGAATTTTCTATTGATGGAAACTATCAACTGGACGGCAGAACATTGTCATATATAGATTATCTTTCTGTGATTAGTTGATAGGAAGCATTATAAATACTCTCTCTATGTCATTGTAAAAAGAGTTCGTGAGTTCGTTCAAAGTTCGTGTGCGTAGCTCTGTATAAGGTTTGTATTCGAAAGTTCCATACTCACGATAGACAAAGTTCATGCACACGATTGCAACGATGGAAATACAAGTTAATAAATAAAGTTTTATATATTATTTTTTTTATCCACGTCTGGAAGTTGAATATATTACTTTTGGAAGTAGTAGTAAAAAAAATCAGCGTAAAGTAGCGTCTGAATAAGCCCAGATATCCATTCAGCTGCAAGCATTTTCATTTTCCACCACTTTAACTTTCTCTGCTCCTTCCGCCTCCACCACTTCGACCACTTCTTTGTTGTTGTGGGGGTGGTGGACTACTATAGGATTGTGCTCCTGGTTGTTGCCTGTATAAGGAAAACAACTTGATTTATTTTGTTTGCAAATTGAACACATAAACAAACACATAAGTTAAGCAAACAAAAACGCCTACGGAAAGCCATTAGTTAATACATCTGTTCTGTACACCCTGCTTAGAAAAATATGCTACATTTGATATAATAATCTAGACAATGATGGAAAAGATATGCAAAATTTGAGTATTTAAAAGATATGCAAAATTTAATATAATTCCACGTCAACACATCTACAGATAGACAATGTTCTACAGAGTTCCAGTATTGTTCGTGAAGAAGAAAGATGGAAGTATGAGACTTTGTATTGATTATCGAGAGTTGAATAAGTTGACTATCAAGAATAGATACCCGTTACCGAGGATCGATGATTTGTTTGACCGGTTGAAAGGAGCAACATGTTTTTCGAAGATAGATCTAAGGTCAGGATATCACCAGCTGAAAATCAAGCCTGAGGATATACCGAAGACTGCTTTTCGAACGATGTATGGTCACTACGAATTTTTGGTTATGGCTTTTGGATTGACGAACGCGCCAGCAGCATTTATGGATTTGATGAACCGAGTGTTTAAGAAATTTTTGGATAAGTTTGTGATAGTCTTCATCGACGATATTTTGATATACTCAAAGACGGAATCAGAACATGCAGAGCATTTAAGGATAGCATTGGAAATATTGAGAAAGGAGAAGTTGTATGCCAAGTTTTCCAAGTGTGAGTTTTGTTTGAAGGAATTCCAATTTTTGGGACATATTGTGAGTAAGGAAGGAATTCGAGTTGATCCAGCAAAGATTGAAGCAGTTGTGAATTAGGAAAGACCAAGGACACCGATGGAAGTAAGAAGTTTTATGGGACTAGCAGGATATTATCGCAGATTTGTTAAGGATTTTTCTAAGATTGCGGTACCATTGACTAAGTTGACGCGGAAGAATAAAAAGTTTGAATGGACTGAAAAGTGTGAAAAGAATTTTCAAGAGCTTAAACAAAGGTTGGTAACTGCTCCAGTGTTAGCATTACCGGATGATAAAGGAGAATTTGTAATCTACAGTGATGCTTCGCATAAGGGTTTAGGGTGTGTGTTGATGCAGCATGGAAAAGTGATTGCGTACGCTTCAAGGCAACTTAAACCTCATGAACAGAGATACCCTACCCATGACCTCGAGCTAGCAGCAATTGTGTTTGCATTAAAATTGTGGAGACATTATCTTTATGGTGAGAAGTGTGAGATATTTACGGATCATAAGAGCCTAAAGTATATTTTTACTCAGAAGGAACTCAACATGAGACAAAGAAGATGGTTAGAGCTGATAACGGATTATGATTGTACCATTAGTTATCACCCGGGGAAGGCAAATGTCGTAGCTGATGCGCTAAGCAGGAAAGAAAGATTGAATACGTTGACAATGACTGAAGAATTGTTTAGAGAGTTTTAGAAATTAGAAATTGAAGTTTGTGCAACAGAGATGCCAGCAGAGCAAGTCTACACCATGACATTTCAACCTGTATTATTGGACAAAATTCGAAAATGCCAAGAAGAAGTGATGAATCAAAGATTGAATGAGTTGACCGGAGAAGAAATTTGCACACAGAAAGATAAACAAGGTATTTTAAGATTTTCCTAAAGGATATGGATTCCTGATGTGAAGGAGTTGAAAGAAGAATTGTTGTGTGATGCCCATAGTTCTAAGTTTTCATTACATCCTGGAAGCACGAAAATGTATCAAGATTTGAAGAAGAACTTTTGGTGGCCAGATATGAAAAGAGAAATTGCGGAGTGGGTAAGTCGTTGTTATACATGCCAAAGAGTGAAAGCAGAACATCAAAGACCAAGTGGATTGACTCAACCATTGGAAATACCTGAGTAGAAGTGGGAGCACATTGAAATGGATTTTTTAGTAGGTCTACCGAGATCGAAGGCTAATCACGATGCTATTTGGGTTATAGTTGACCGATTGACGAAATCAGCTCATTTCTTGCCGATTAACGAAAGGTTTTCGCTAGACAAGTTGGTGCAGTTGTACTTGAAAGAGATTGTGACTCGTCATGGAGTTCCAGTATCTATAGTATCTGACAGAGATCCCCGTTTTAACTCAAGATTTTGGAGACAGTTTCAAGAACATCTCGGAACGCAACTCAGAATGAGCACTGCTTATCATCCTCAGATAGATGGTCAGAGCGAAAGAACGATTTAGACGATTGAAGACATGCTTAGAGTTTGTGCAATAGATTTTAAAGGCAATTGGGACGAGCATCTACCTTTGGTGGAATTTTCTTACAACAACAGCTATCATGCTAGTATTGGGATGCCTCCATATGAAGCTCTCTATGGAAGGAAGTGTAGATCTCCTGTATGTTGGGAAGAAGTTGGTGAGCGAAAGATAGTAGGACCAGAATTGATTCAGCAGACGAAAGAGACATTGGAACTAATCCAGAAAAGATTACGAACTGCTCAAGATAGGCAGAGGAAGTATGCGGATCCAGCAAGAAAGAAAGTAGATTTCGAAGTAGGAGATCCAGTTTTGTTAAAAGTTTCGCCATGGAAAGGATTAACCAGATTTGGGAAGAAAGGAAAGTTGAGTCCAAGATTTGTAGGACCTTTTGAGATTTTGCGATGCGTGGGCAGAGTAGCTTATGAGTTAGCTTTACCACCTCAGATGCAGCATATTCATAATGTTTTTCATGTATCGATGCTTAAGAAGTTTCATCCTGGCACTAAGTGTGTGATAGAGTATGAGCCTGTAGAAATTCAGCCAGATTTGTATTATGTAGAGCGTCCGATCAGAATAGAAGATCGTAGAGAGAAAGTGCTTAGAAATAAATCAGTTGCGTTAGTTAAAGTTTTGTGGAGGAATCCTAGGGTTGAAGAGTCAACCTGGGAGTTAGAAAGTGATATGTTAGAGCAGTACCCTCATTTGTTTACATAGCTGATTCTGGGGACAGAATCCGTTTAAGGGGGGAAGGATGTAATATCTGGGAATTTCGTACTCTATAAATTATATTATTTGGCCTTAAAAATATTATTATGTGCCTTAATTGATGAGTCATTACTTGTTTTGTGATTGTGAATATGTGTTATGTGTCTAACTGCTAGATGTGTTGAAGTGAAATTATATTAAATTTTGCATATCTTTTAAATACTCAAATATGATTTTTTTTATCTTGCTTAAACATTTTTATAAAATTCTTGGAGTTAGTAAAAATCACGAAATTTTTTGTTTTATTATCTTTATGCATTTAAAGACTTTTTAAAAATAAAAGTTTAATTTATTTTCGAATTAAAATATTTTACAAGGATTTTTCTATTTATTATTATTTTTAAAATATTAAAACTTGAAAAATCCAAATCTTTTCACAAAATGATTTTAAAAATGTTTTAAAAATATATTGAGGAAGAGAATGGCATATTTTAAATTTATGTGTCAATAAATTATTTTTGGATCCAAAATATCTTGTAATTAGGATTTAATTGTAAAGTCTTTTATTTAATTAAAAGATGTATCATTAAAATAGGAATTAATATGTGTGTGTGTGTGTGTAGCTTGGACAAAACCCACCCTCCCCCTTTTTTTTTCCCATTAGGCCGAGACCCCCCCCCCCCCCCCCCGTGTCTCAAGCTCAAGTATCAAGGTATTTCTCCATTAAAACCTCACACTATTATATATAAAATTACTCCTCTCTTCATTCTCTACAACCCCATGTCTTTAAATTTCAATTTTCTTCACTCTTCAAATTAGGGTTTTCGAAAATCAAGCATCAAAAGGTAAGTTTGTGGGTGTTGATGATTGGGTATACTCCTTGGAAGAGACCCACGAATTTTCGGGCTCTCCGGAGAACCCCAAACCTTCGGCCATGATCGAAAGTGAGCCGAAGGGTTGCATGCAAGTGTTAATTCATTGATTTTATGTGATTACCATGTTAGATGTGATTGCATGTTAGTGTTTACAAGTTTTTAAGTTAAGTTTGATGATGGGTTTGAGTTTTATGAGATTACAAGGTGTGGGTATATATGTATTGTAAATTGATGATTGTTAGTAGGTGTAAATTGAAAAGGGTTTGTGATTTTGATGATTGGTGATATGAAACTTGATGGGTTAGTGCTATAAGTTGATTTTAGAGTAAAATTGCAAGTTAGTGATAATGGGATTGTTGAAATATTGAATTGTGAATCAAAATTGGGTGTAAGTATTGTGTAAGTCTTTGTGATGATTTTGTGTGGGTGTTTGGTGTTGAAGAGAGGGAGGCCGAGAGAGAGAGATTGGGAAGGAGAGAGAGAGGCCGAGAGGGAGAAGGGAAGAGAGGGAGAGGGAGAGGCCGAGAGTGAGAGAGAGAGAAAGATTGTAGTGAGTTGTGTGAATTCTCGAGAGTTTCTTGCTTAAATTGTTTAAGTGTTAATTGATTTAATTGTTACTTGAATTAATTGTTTACAAGATTAATTGGTATGTGAATTTGAATATTGGATTGTAAGTAAGTCATCCTAGAATTAGTAAGTTGATTGTGAATTGTGGTTAGTAGTGGTGGTTTGTTGATGGAGTTGTAGGCATTGGGAGTGTATGGTAATTGCCTTGTGATGTTTGAGTCGGTTGTAATCCGGTATGGTTGACGACTATACAAAGGAGATGCCGCCGAAATTTCTAAAAATGCAATAAAACGATTTCAAAACCCTAAGGCACATCTCTAATGTTAAGTCGTAGTGTCATTATAGTACTATGCCATACTACATTATATGTTAAGTGACTTTACGTGTTAAGTGACTTACGTGACTTATGTGATTACATGTATATAAACATATACGTGTATATAGTTATAAGTTATCGATGGGGCGTTAGCATAATTAGGATTGTCTTGTGGTATGTAAACTAATGAGGGGAAAATAAGATATTGTTTATTATTATAGGTCCGAGTAGGAGGCCTGGCAAGGAGCCAATCGAAGAAGACGCTATCTAGTGCAATCTCGTGATTTAAGGCAAGTGTACTATCCTACCTTGTTGTTACCATATGATGAATGCCATGAGATATTGAATTGTTAGTTTGTCACAAACTAGTTCTTTCCGACCTTATTATTGTCATATACCTTGTGATTGATTTCATACCCCTTGAACTTGACTTGACTTGCTAATCGATAATCATATTTCTTGGAAAACCTTTTCATAACCTTATCGAATTCTTGAATTCTTGAACCAACTACTTAAATATCTTCTTGTACTTGAACTCGTTTTTATCTACAAACAATTGTTGATTCTTGATTAACCTTTCGTGATTAACTTTTCTTGAATTAACCTTTCTTGACTTAACCAAGTTATACTAAACAGAATCCCAACTTTCAAGAATCCGAAATGATTGATTTTCTTCACTTTGCCTTGTCATTTATTCGAAATTTGAGAATCTTATTCTTGTTGATAAACAACTTGATATACATTGATATTCTTGTTTCTTTGAGATGAATTGAATTTGACAGACTTTGTTTGACCTAAATGGAATTGGATGGAATGTTACTTTGACCGAGGCGCCGGTCAAAATTATATTATTATTATAGGCCAATGTGTGCCTGGGATCCCCTTATATTTGATGAACACCGTATTGGATATGCGGGTTCGGAGCTCTGTCGTGGGCTGATCACCCAGCTTTGCTCGTAACGTCTTATCAGATATTCCAATTCCTACTCAGTCTATTTTGACATTGATTCAGTTGATACCTTTCATTTGCAGATTTATATATCTTGCTTTACAGTTGATTATTTTGCCAGTCTTATATTGTTGGTTTATGCACTTGCTGAGCAATTGGCTCAATGATTTTATTTTCCTTAACCTTTCAGTGAAACTCGAAGATGGTAAGGACACTTGAGACTGCGCGTAAGAATTGTGGTGGTTCAGGTGTAGCCTTTTGGAGGCAGTTCCAGGTAGAAGGGAGTGACGATCTGATGGATCTTATTTTGCTAGAACTTTGAACTCACTTTGTAGTAATCTTTTGAACTTAGGATAATTGTGGCTTGTAATAATAATTGTTTTGGAATTGGTAGTTTATATTGTTTCAAACTCTTACCTGTTGGCGATCTAGGCGTGGGATTGGTAATGTGTAATTAATTAATATGCATGCTTTACCATTATTTAGTTAAATATGATTTAGGGATTTGGGGCCGTCACAGGTTTGGTATCAGAGACACAGGTTTGAGTCACTGAACAATATAGGTTTAGGTAACAAGATAGATCACATTTTCAATAATCACTTAAGATTAAAATAGAAACTCACTTAGAATAAATAGTATGATATTTATAAAAGAATAGGATTGATTGACCCCTATTATCGAGAGTGTTTAAGTAGGATGCTTCTAAGTTATATCTGACGCTATATATATATAAATTATATTATTATTGGCAGCGACAGCGGGCACCAGGACCTTCAGCTCCACCCCCTGCAGATCTTCCAGCTACTGTACCCTTGTCTGTTTACCAAGAGTTGCTTAGGGAGTGTGAACGTCAGTATGGTGAGAATATTCAGCTTCAGAGGAGGATTGATGCATTGTATGATGATGATGATGGCATACTTGCGAACCATGACGGAACCCTTATCTCTAGGCTTCAGGTACTTACCCGGATGGCTAACGAGCGACTTCGTGAGATGGAACCTCATAGCGATTGGGATAGTCATACGATGGTTCAGATGATGGTGGATGAGCTCTAGCGCGTGATCAACAAGTTACAAGAGGACTAATTTTATGCTTTGGGTTTTGTGCGATGGCGTATAGTATAGCCATTTTATTATCAGACTTGTGTTATTAGACTTTATCGTACTTTCAGTTTCGGTTTTCGAACTTTATGTTGGTTGGATTTTGAACTTTCGGATTTGGGATATCGATGGATGTCATCGGTATTGTTATCGTTTAATTATTATCGTTTTCCCTTATCGTATTATTCGGCCACGTGAGATTGTTTAAATTTTAGGTCGTACTTATGCCATATTAGAATTGTTAGACGATATTATGCCATGTGCGGTTAGATGTATGCTTGTGGATAAATAGATGATTGTTTAATATTCATAAAGATGCCTCCAAGAAGGAGCAATACTAGAACTAATCAGAATAGGGATCAAGATGATCAGAATAGAGGTGATAATCAAGGCAATATGGATATGGCCTAGCTTTTGGGACTTTTGCAACAGTAGACAGCTACTTTGGCTCAGCAGCAGCTACTTCAGCAACAACATCAGCAGTTACAACAGCAACAAGGACAGCAATATCCAGCTCAACTAGCGGTAACTTTTAAATCTTTTCAGGCTGTGAAACCCCCAGATTTTCAAGGAACAAAAGATCCAGTTGAAGCCCAGATATGGCTTAAGGAAATGGAGAAGGCCTTCGCACTGGTGAAGGTTAGTGATGAGCAGAAGGTAGAGTTTGCTAGCTATTTTCTTAAAGGTGAATCTAATTATTAGTGGGAGTCGGCTAAGGCCCTAGAAGCAGCAGAAGTGATTCCGTGGGATAGATTCAAAAGGATTTTTCAGGAGAAGTATTTTCCTAGGTATATGCAAAATCAGATGGAGTTAAAGTTCTTTAATCTTAAGCAGGAGAAAATGAGTATTGATGAATATGAGAAGAAGTTTACAGAATTAGCAAGGTTTGTAGGAGATTATGTGGATACAGATGAGAAAAGAGCGAAGAGGTTTCAACAGGGATTGAAGCCATGGTTAAGAAGCAGAGTTGCAGCTTTTGAGATAAACTCGTATGCAGAAGTAGTTCAGAAGGCAATGATAATAGAAGGCGAGAGTGATCAGAATCAGAAGGAAAGGGGCAATTTAAAGAGGAAAGTGGAAGCAATAGAAAGGAATCAGGATCAAGGAAAGTCAACAAATCAGATGGATAGAAAGCCCGGATTTCAGAACCAGGGAAGAAATTTTAAAAGAAATGTGCCCAGAAACAGAAATTCAGAAACCCTTCCTCAGAACCCCAATCAACCAAGATTTCCCCGACCATCTATTCCAGAGTGTAAGGCATGTTCTAAGAGGCATACCGGAGCGTGTGTGAAAGCAGATATTGTTTGTTTCAAGTGTAATCAGAAAGGTCATTATGCTAACGAATGCCGGAATTCGAAATCGAGTGTGACTTGTTACAAGTGTGGTAAAGTGGGACATATGGCTAGAGAGTGCAGATCGCCTATTCCAAACAACAACTTGATGAGATTGACTACCTCTACCCCAGTGAACCAAGTGGCAACTTCTCAGATTCCAACTCAGATTCTAAATCCACCTGTACTTCAGCAAGTTCCAGCTCTTCAAGCTCCAAGTTATCAAGCTTCAGCCTATCCAATTCATGCTAGGACCTTCAACATGAATATGAACGACGTAGTGAGAAGCTCGGATGTAGTGGCAGGTACGCTTTTCGTGAACGCCACTAGTGCAAAAGTGTTAATTGATTCGGGTGCTACTAGATCGTTTATTTCTAAAGATTTTGTGAATAATTTGAAGTGTGATACTCGTATGTTAAGAGAAGCTTTGAATATTGTGTTAGCTAATCAGGATCAGATACCAGTAGATAAGGTATGTTCACCTTGTGTAGTATAGATTTCAGGACATCTTTTTCCCGTCACCCTGATACCTTTTCAACTAGGAGATTTTGACATAATTTTAGGAATGGATTGGCTTGCCAAGTATGATGCGCATATCGATTGTAAGAGTAAGAGAGTTACGTTGAGATCTCCAGAAGGCGATATAGTTATCTTTAAGGGGCGTAGGCAGACTAGTACGTTTCTTACCATGATGCAAACCAAGAGATTTTTAAGGAAAGTATGTGAGGCTTATCTTGCTTATGTGATAGACAAGAGTCGAGAAGGAGTGGAATTAGAGGACATTCCCGTAGTCAATGAGTTTCCAGATGTTTTTCCCGAAGAACTACCCGGATTACCTCCAGATCGTCAGATTGAATTCGTGATTGATTTAGCACCAGGGACAGAACCTATTTCTAAGGCTCCATACAGAATGGCACCGTCGGAGATGAAGGAACTCGCCAGTCAACTTCAGGATTTATTGAACAAAGGAGTTATAAGACCAAGTATATCACCCTGGGGAATGCCAGTATTGTTCGTGAAGAAGAAAGATGGAAGTATGAGACTTTGTATTGATTATCGAGAGTTGAATAAGTTGACTATCAAGAATAGATACCCGTTACCGAGGATCGATGATTTGTTTGACCGGTTGAAAGGAGCAACATGTTTTTCGAAGATAGATCTAAGGTCAGGATATCACCAGCTGAAAATCAAGCCAGAGGATATACCGAAGACTGCTTTTCGAACGAGGTATGGTCACTACGAATTTTTGGTTATGGCTTTTGGATTGACGAACGCGCCAGCAGCATTTATGGATTTGATGAACCGAGTGTTTATGAACTTTTTGGATAAGTTTGTGATAGTCTTCATCGACGATATTTTAATATACTCAAAGACGGAATCAGAACATGCAGAGCATTTAAGGATAGCATTGGAAATATTGAGAAAGGAGAAGTTGTATGCCAAGTTTTCCAAGTGTGAGTTTTGGTTGAAGGAAGTCCAATTTTTGGGACATATTGTGAGTAAGGAAGGAATTCGAGTTGATCCAGCAAAATTGAAGCAGTTGTGAATTGGTAAAGACCAAGGACACCGATGGAAGTAAGAAGTTTTATGGGACTAGCAGGATATTATCGCAGATTTGTTAAGGATTTTTCTAAGATTGCGGTACCATTGACTAAGTTGACGCGGAAGAATGAAAAGTTTGAATGGACTGAAAAGTGTGAAAAGAATTTTCAAGAGCTTAAGCAAAGGTTGGTCACTGCTCCAGTGTTAGCATTACCGGATGATAAAGGAGAATTTGTAATCTACAGTGATGCTTCGCATAAGGGTTTAGGGTGTGTGTTGATGCAGCATGGAAAAGTGATTGCGTACGCTTCAAGGCAACTTAAACCTCATGAACAGAGATACCCTACCCATGACCTCGAGCTAGCAGCAATTGTGTTTGCATTAAAACTGTGGAGACATTATCTTTATGGTGAGAAGTGTGAGATATTTACGGATCATAAGAGCCTAAAGTATATTTTTACTCAGAAGGAACTCAACATGAGACAAAGAAGATGGTTAGATCTGATAAAGGATTATGATTGTACCATTAGTTATCACCCGGGGAAGGCGAATGTCGTAGCTGATGCGCTAAGCAGGAAAGAAAGATTGAATACGTTGACAATGACTCAAGAATTGTTTAGAGAGTTTGAGAAATTAGAAATTGAAGTTTGTGCAACAGAGATGCTAGCAGAGCAAGTCTACACCATGACATTTCAACCTGTATTATTGGACAAAATTCGGAAATGCCAAGAAGAAGTGATGAATCAAAGATTGAATGAGTTGACCGGAGAAGAAATTTGCACACAGAAAGATAAACAAGGTATTTTAAGATTTTCCTCAAGGATATGGATTCCTGATGTGAAGGAGTTGAAAGAAGAATTGTTGTGTGATGCCCATAGTTCTAAGTTTTCATTACATCCTGGAAGCACGAAAATGTATCAAGATTTGAAGAAGAACTTTTGGTGGCTAGATATGAAAAGAGAAATTGCGGAGTGGGTAAGTCGTTGTTATACATGCCAAAGAGTGAAAGCAGAACATCAAAGACCAAGTGGATTGATTCAACCATTGGAAATACCTGAGTAGAAGTGGGAGCACATTGAAATGGATTTTGTGATTACCATGTTAGATGTGATTGCATGTTAGTGTTTACAAGTTTTTAAGTTAAGTTTGATGATGGGTTTGAGTTTTTATGAGATTACAAGGTGTGGGTATGTATGTATTGTAAATTGATGATTGTTAGTAGGTGTAAATTGAAAAGGGTTTGTGATTTTGATGATTGATGATATGAAACTTGATGGGTTAGTGCTATAAGTTGATTTTAGAGTAAAATTGCAAGTTAGTGATAATGGGATTGTTGAAATATTGAATTGTGAATCAAAATTGGGTGTAAGTATTGTGTAAGTCTTTTTGAGGATTTTGTGTGGGTGTTTGGTGTTGAAGAGAGGGAGGCCGAGAGAGAGATTGGGAAGGAGAGAGAGAGAGGCCGAGAGGGAGAAGGGAAGAGAGGGAGAGGGAGAGGCCGGGAGTGAGAGAGAGATCGAGAGAGATTGTAGTGAGTTGTGTGAATTCTCGAGAGTTTCTTGCTTAAATTGTTTAAGTGTTAATTGATTTAATTGTTACTTGAATCAATTTGTATGTGAATTTGAATATTGGATTGTAAGTAAGTCATCTTGGAATTAGTAAGTTGATTGTGAATTGTGGTTAGTAGTGGTGGTTTGTTGATGGAGTTGTAGGCATTGGGAGTGTATGGTAATTGCCTTGTGATGTTTGAGCCGGTTGTAATCCAGTATGGTTAACGACTATACAAAGGAGATGCCGCCGAAATTTCTAAAAATACAATAAAACGATTTCAAAACCCTAAGGCACATCTCTAATGTTAAGTCGTAGTGTCATTATAGTACTATGCCATACTACATTATATGTTAAGTGACTTTAAGTGTTAAGTGACTTACGTGACTTACATGATTACATGTATATAAACATATACGTGTATATAGTTATGAAGTTATCGATGGGGCGTTAGCATAATTAGGATTGTCTTGTGGTATGTAACTAATGAGGGGAAAATAAGATATTGTTTATTATTATAGGTCCGAGTAGGAGGCCTGGCAAGGAGCCAATCGAAGAAGACGCTATCTAGTGCAATCTCGTGATTTAAGGCAAGTGTACTATCCTACCTTGTTGTTACCATATGATGAATGCCATGAGATATTGAATTGTTAGTTTGTCACAAACTAGTTCTTTCCGACCTTATTATTGTCATATACCTTGTGATTGATTTCATACCCCTTGAACTTGACTTGACTTGCTAATCGATAATCATATTTCTTGGAAAACCTTTTCATAACCTTATCAAATTCTTGAATTCTTGAACCAACTACTTAAATATCTTCTTGTACTTGAACTCGTTTTTATCTAAAAACAATTGTTGATTCTTGATTAACCTTTCGTGATTGACTTTTCTTGAATTAACCTTTCTTGACTTAACCAAGTTATACTAAACAGAATCCCAACTTTCAAGAATCCGAAATGATTGATTTTCTTCACTTTGCCTTGTCATTTATTCGAAATTTGAGAATCTTATTCTTGTTGATAAACAACTTGATATACATTGATATTCTTGTTTCTTTGAGATGAATTGAATTTGACAGACTTTGTTTGACCTAAATGGAATTGGATGGAATGTTACTTTGACCGAGGCGCCGGTCCAAATTATATTATTATTATAGGCCAATGTGTGCCTGGGATCCCCTTATATTTGATGAACACCGTATTGGATATGCGGGTTCGGAGCTCTGTCGTGGGCTGATCACCCAGCTTTGCTCGTAGCGTCTTATCAGATATTCCAATTCCTACTCAGTCTATTTTGACATTGATTCAGTTGATACCTTTCATTTGCAGATTTATATATCTTGCTTTACAGTTGATTATTTTGCCAGTATTATATTGTTGGTTTATGCACTTGCTGAGCAATTGGCTCAATGATTTTATTTTCCTTAACCTTTCAGTGAAACTCGAAGATGGTATGGACACTTGAGACTACGCGTAAGAATTATGGTGGTTCAGGTGTAGCCTATAAGAGGCAGTTCCAGGTAGAAGGGAGTGACGATCTGATGGATCTTATTTTGCTAGAACTTTGAACTCACTCTGTAGTAATCTTTTGAACTTAGGATAATTGTGGCTTGTAATAATAATTGTTTTGGAATTGGTAGTTTATATTGTTTCAAACTCTTACCTGTTGGCGATCTAGGCGTGGGATTGGTAATGTGTAATTAATTAATATGCATGCTTTACCATTATCTAGTTAAATATGATTTAGGGATTTGGGGCCGTCACAGGTTTGGTATCAGAGACACAGGTTTGAGTCACTGAACAATATAGGTTTAGGTAACAAGATAGATCACATTTTTAATAATCACTTAGGATTAAAATAGAAACTCACTTAGAATAAATAGTATGATATTTATAAAAGAATAGGATTGATTGACCCCTATTATCGAGAGTGTTTAAGTAGGATGCTTCTAAGTTATATCTGACACTATATATATATATATTATATTATATTATTATTGGCAGCGACAGCGGGCACCAGGACCTTCAGCTCCACCCCCTGCAGATCTTCCAGCTACTGTACCCTTGTCTGTTTACCAAGAGTTGCTTAGGGAGTGTGAACGTCAGTATGGTGAGAATATTCAGCCCCACTGAACAATACAAACGTGCCAAAGGCGTTTCATCTGATTCAGAACTTCTTGAGGGATTCAGATATAGGACAAGATTTGGTTGAACCCCAAACGCTTTCTACATCACAGATTGCTTCTTTATGGCAAAACTCTGTTTATGATGATGGAGGAGAGAATGGGACTCCGTCTATTATTATCACTTATGATGACACAAACTATGTTATCACTCCAGATACGGTCAGAGAAACCATGGGGTTCGACACTCACACTTCTTACAGTGTTGTTTCAGAAAATAATCTGCGAGAGATGTTGCAGCAGATTGGATACTCTGGATCTTTGGCCAAGCTTGGGTCAGTGAAAAGGCCACAGTTGAGAAAGGAATGGAGTTTCTTCTTCGACTGTATAACTAGGGCCTTTGGCAAGAAAGTTATAAATTGGGATGCAATTCCTACTGACAGTATACAAATCGAGTATTCTCTTCTCTATGGAAGTAATTTTGATTTTGGCAGACTTGTTTTAATGAATATAGGTGATAGATTGTCAGAGTCTACAACTATCTATTTTGCTAGATTCTGTCAGTTATTATTTACTGCATGTGTGCCCAACTTATCAATTGCTGAGGATGATGTGATTTAGCCCTTTAAGGTCAACAAGAGGATATACTCTGATTTGACTAATAAGGATGCTACCAAAGAGCAAGTACCTGCTTTGTTTTTTCCTCTTACCCTTCAGAACTTTCTAAATCAACCACAGGAATCCCAACACCCTGCAAACTCTGATCCACCTCATTCTACCCAACACCAACCACCAACCACAGTTCCTGAAACACCAGAAACTACTCAACCATAACCACAACCTCAATCTGAATAGCAACCACCAACAACCCAGACTAAGCCTAAGAAGAGGGGAAGAACTAAGCACATTGCTATCAAAAAGGCTAAGGGGTGTTTGGAAGTTAGAGGTTTGGGGTAGATTAGAGGTTTGACCAAATCAAACATCTAATGTGAGTGTTTGGTTGTTAGAGGTTTGAATTAGAGGTTTGAGATCAAAAAGCTATTTTTGAAAAGCTCATTTTAGAAGCTTTTTCAATTAGAGGTTTGCTATGTGTCACAAAAAGTTACTCAAAAAGCTATTTACCAAACATTTTTATTCAAAACAGCTAATTTAAATCCTGTAGTCAAAACAGCTAATTCAATCCGCTAGTCAAAACAGCTAATTCAATCAGCTACAGCTAACAGCTATCAGCTAATTGCCAAACAGGGCCTAAAAGGGCTCCAAAAGCAAGTGCAAACAAACCCTCATCACCATCTGTTGTAGAGAATTCTATAGAGGGAGATTCTTCTGAGACAGAGGTGCCCACAGAGGTACTTACTTACAAACCAAGAAAGTTAATTATTGATGAGTCTGATGAGGATATGCACATTGAAGCTCCAGAGGTAATTCCTACTGAAGAACAAGTTGTGCAATCACCAGTGAATGTGCAAATGAATGAGGACAATAGAGATGGCTTTCCTACTTTTGATAATTTTGCTGAAACTATTATACCATTCTTTGATCCTATTCAAGCTCCTATCTCATTTTCTGAAAACACTGGTGAAGCAGATCAAGCTACTGTAGTACTTGATGAAACAGTAGCTACTCATACAGAGATATTGTCTGATGCTCATCAAACTGTTGAGAAAGGTGAAGAAGTTGATCAAAGTGTTCCTACAAAGTCTGTTGATATTCTTGATCAACCTGCAGAGCTTGTGTCTG
The DNA here is from genome assembly GCA_037693485.1 of Kitagawia praeruptora. Classification (NCBI taxonomy): domain Eukaryota; kingdom Viridiplantae; phylum Streptophyta; class Magnoliopsida; order Apiales; family Apiaceae; genus Kitagawia; species Kitagawia praeruptora. Next base: position 78,833,755 of record CM075350.1, read on the forward strand.
GTAAAGCTGCAGAGACTACTGTACAGACTATTGCATACACAGAAGAGGATGTGGTAGAAAATGTTGAAGTTGTAGAGACTGCAGAGAATATTGTTGAGCCAGTTGCAAAATCTGTAGAGCCTGTTGCAGAGACTGTGGACATTGGTACAGAGAATGCTGCAGTGGATATTATAGATTCAGTTGCAGATGAAAATGCTGAAATTGGAGATGAAGAAAGTGCAAAATCTGATTCTTCTGAGAGTGTCCATGTGCAAACTAATGCCAAGCATGCACCATTCTCTCAGCCCTCTAATGCACATGAAGTTGAAGCAGAGTATCTGCTACATTCTCTGCTAATTGGTACAAGGAAGATTGTATTTTTCCTAGAGGGAGAGCATCTAAGTTTGTTCACCAAACTGCTAAAGAAATTTCCAATCCAGAGATTCTTTCCTGTTTAAAGGCCACAGTGGTTCAAGTCAAAACTCTGGATGGGAGATTTGTTGATACTCAGAAGGCAATCACTGATTTAAAAACTGAGATTCAGACTCGAGACATGACTATGGAGAGAGAATCTAAACTCAGGAGTCAAAAAATTTCTAAAGCTCAAGAGACTCTTTTTGAGAGGCTGGGAAAAGTTGAAGAAAATCAGTCTGTAATGTCTGATAAGATTGACTCCTTTGCTACCTCCTTGGAGCTGATTACATCTATTCTCATTCCTGATGATGTCAAAAAGGGGGAGAGAGTTGCTAAGTCTAACTGCAAGCAATCTCAAACTTTAACTAAGAAGGATGATGCTGGAGATGGAGGAGCAAGTGATAAAGGCAAGGGTTTAAAAGCTGATCCAAGTCAAACTCTGAGATCTGGCAAGTCTCTTAAATCACAGTCTGTTGGAATATACACTGATACTCAGGGTACTTCCAAGACTCAGAGTTTGGTATTAACTTCTAATCCACAGAAAGATGAGGAATTGGCTGCTAAGTTGTTCCTTGAAGAGAATGAAGAGGGAGTCACACTTGCAGATATTCAAGCTGAGGAGAAAAATCTACAAGAAGAACATCAGAAAGCTTTGAAGTCTGGTAAAGTCAAAAGGAATGTAAAAGCTGCTAGGCCTGTTCTTAAAGGCATTATGATCAAAGAAAATGTTGGTACTGATCAGAGGATGCAAGTCTTCAGAAAAACAATAGCAGTAGAAGCTAAACTGAATATGAAGGGTAAGGCTGTTGAGGAGGAAAAGGGTTCAAAGAAAGCTAATACAACCTCTGTTTCTACACAAGTTGTACAAAAATATTTATCTACTCCATTGCAAACAATTTTTGGGAAATCAGTAATTCGTGATGAAACTCTGGAGGTTAATGATGCTGGAGGTATTTTTATACATGGCAGAACTCAAGATGGAAAGATTGGAGGAGATAGAGCTGGTTTGGGCTCTCATAAAGAAAAGAGAATGAATACAAGTCCTCAAGATCCTTCATCACTATCTGTTCCAGGTCTTGGTGTTACACATGAGAGTTTAGGTAGACTGGAATCAGTGCAGTTGATTCATCAGAAGAGTTTGGAAAGAGATTTTCTCTTGTACTTTATAGCAGATGGTACTGTATTCAAAATTGGTGAGTTTGATCTTGATATGAAAAGTTATGAAGAATTAGAGTATGTTCTATATATTTTTCAAGTAAAGAATCAAAGGACTCATAAAGCTGCGATTGTACTGAGAAAGAAAATGCTGCAAAATTTGGCATATAGAGGTATAAAGTATAACAGTCAGTATGTTCCAAAGTATAGAGACTATCATGGTAATCTAGTTGAGATGAAGAAAAACAGTGCTAAGCTAATGACAGATTTGGGTATAACTATTCTTGATTTTAACTCTGAGTCAAAGATAGCACACTTCATCAGACTAGGAAATGAAATGAGAAGAAACAAAATCTATTCTTTGAGAGCTGCTATTTATCAAACTGGTGAGAATGATCCCATGCTAAGAGAGATCAAGGAGATTATGCAAGGAGACCTTGAGAATGCAGAGAGAAGGTTGTTGATTGATTATCTCAGAACAACACCAGATGTTGAGGAGATCAGATGAATAATGCTCTGTAAGAATTTCTTGCTTTCTGTAGATTTTGTTTAAGTAAAAGTTTAAACTCTGATTATTTGTTAAACACTGCATTTTATCTATTTTGTTTTGTCATCATCAATTACTGTTAACTTGTGCATTTTTGCTAATGAACAAGTTAGGGGAGATTGTTAGATATAATTGATGTATGTATTAATCAGTGTTTAAGTGTAACAGTGATAAATCAGAGTTTAGCTGGAAGCAGGTCAGAGTTTGTTAAACGCTGACGGATGGAAGCGCAACAGAGTTTGATAATCTCTGTCTGGCGGAAGCGTCTACTTGTCAACAGTGATTGAAGATTAATTGAAGACAATTATGGAAGCAATATCTTTGAAGATTGAATAGCTGTCAAAGAGATTGTGTTGACTTAGAAGACGTGTAGCAATCATGATTGATATCAATTGTATAGCTAAATTATAGGAGTATCAATTTAACGATTGTACAGTAGCTGTATGTTTTATAAATACAGTTAGGTTAACCCTAGAAGGGTATCAAATAACGAATTATTCATTCATTGTAACCTAAGCAACTCTCTGTGATATTTTACATCACTGAGAGAGGAATTATTAATTCCAAACAGTTTTTAATTGTTAAAACGTGCGTTCTTATTAATCTCTCATACAAATCTTGGTTATATTTGTGTATTCGGCCTAATAATGTATGTTAGGCTTGTTATCAGACATGAAATTGTGACTAAGGGTCTTACTCACAATTTGGGGGAGATTGTTAGTCACAGAGGCATGCCTGTATACATCTAATAACAAGCCTAATTGTTTGTAATGCTTTGCATTACTTACATGACCTCTTAACGGAGGGAACCTCTAGTTGTAGAGTTTCTATTTGTTTTGTACTTGTAATAGGCATCAAATCCTAGTTGTGTAACTGTACTTATAAAGTCATGAATAATGCTTGAAAGAAGTTCCAAGGTTCATGCCTCAAGCAAGAAGATAAAGACTGTCAAATAATCACAATTGGGATTTGAAGAAATGAAGAATTTGCCTAAGTACCAATTCGAGAAGTACATTTGTCTATTCGAGAAGTCTAGTGTTGAGTATAGAATACAGTAAAAGAATACAGAGGGGGGGTGAATGGATTCTTGAACTTTTCTTTGTTGAGTCTGTGTAGCAGATAAGTGTTTGTGTGTGCAAAGATGTAGATGCGGATAAAGAACAACACAAGTCACAATATCACTTTAATTTAATGTATTATTAGATAAAGGTTGCTACAATCTGTGAACACAAATGATAGTATTCTCAGCTTCATTTTTCTCAGAGAGATATGGCTTACAATGAATATGAAAAAATTGACTCACAAAAAGTTAATTGCTAAGGAAGTGAGGCTGTATCCTTATAGAACATGGATACAACCTACTTACTACAAATAAGGTAGCTAAAACAAATTACTTTCTAGTCTGTCTATCCTATTTGAGTAAGAGTCCAAACGGTTACAGATTTGACTTTGTAAAGCCTGTTCAGATCCACTTCTTTAGCCCTTTGTCTCTTCTATATCTCTCCAAGCTTCTTTGTAGGCTTTCCAGAGCACGTTACAGATTGAGGTCCATAAAGTGCATTGGATTGTTGCATGTTTCTGACTTGTACAATTTCTCCAGTATTTTGTCTCCAAGAATGTATTCGAGAAATGACTAAGTAAGTGATTCGAGAACTAGAATTGACTTGATCGATAACTCTGAGTTCTCGAACATTGTTATATTGACATACCGAATTACTTGTCGAATAGCTCTTTTTCATCAGGATTCCTTGAGTTGTCGAATAGAACACTTGACTTATCGAATCCTTGAGATATCGAATAGCTTTCTGAGTCCTTGAGATATCGAATGGAACTTTGACTTGTTGACTCCTTGAGAACTCGAATAGAGTAATAGACATATCGAATCTATGAGATATCGAACAGTGTATTCAGAGATATCGAATAGTGTCTTCTGAGATATCGAATCCCTGACTTCTCGAATGCTAGACTTCTCGAATAGACAAATGTACTTCTCGAATTGGTACTTAGGCAAATTCTTCACTTTCTTCAAATCCCAACTGTGATTATTTGATAGTCTTTATCTCCTTGCTTGAGGCATGAACCTTGGAACTTCTTTCAAGCATTATTCTTGACTATATAAGTACAGTTACACAACTAGGATTTGGTGCCTATTACAAGTACAGAACAAGTAGAGACTCTACAACTAGAGGTTCCCTCAGTTAAGAGGTCATGTAAGTAATGCAAAGCATTACAAACAATTAGGCTTGTTATTTTGATGTAAACAGGCATGCCTCTGTGACTAACAATCTCCCCCAAATTGTGAGTAAGACCCTTAGTCACAATTTCATGTCCGATAACAAGCCTAACATACATAAAGATAAAACTTTAATGTAAGGATTAAACTTGACTCTGCACAGACCCATAGCTCTCAATTCATCAGCCTTAGTTTCCATTGCAGCCAACTCCTCCTCCCTTTTCTTTAGTAGCTCTTCACTGTTCTTTTTTCTTTCTGCCTGGTGATCTCTTTTCATTTTGACAAAGTCAATTAACTCCAGCTTCCATATCCTTTCCACTCTGTCTTCAGAATCCAACATTGCAATTATCCTTTTTATATCATATAGCCTGCCCCAGTGCTGACATGTTCCTTGTCTGAATTTCTTCTGTCTTCCATCAGTATATTTAATTTCAAGAAAATCATCAACAATGGCAACATGATAGATTCTTTGAGCCCATAGGAACTGCAGTTGGTCTTCATCATAGTTTTCATCTAGAGGTGGTAGGTTCAATCCTGGAATAATTGTCAGTGCCTTTGACTTGGATAACTTCACCCTTCTTGCAGCATGCTTAAATTTACTCCTCTTTACATGGTTGATTGGCAGAAATTTTTGACTTTTGTTGGTAGACCATAGTAGTATTCCATTAGCAGTTTGCTTTCTGAAACATACACATGGTTTCTTGACTTGAATCTTCTTCTCTTCTTGAGGTGGCAAAACAGTTGCAGAAGCCATTGAATCAGATTTTGGTAGGTCATTACTAACAGTATTCACCCTAGACTCAGAGTCTTGTGTTGTGGTGAGGTTACTGCTAGCAATGCCTAAGACTTGCTGTTTTCCAATCTTTCTCTCATAGATTTTGCCTTGGTCATCATCCTTTTTCTTGTCCTTGCTATCTTTCTTCTTCTCACTTTTACCATCCTTATCACTCCTGTGATGACTTCTCCTCCCATCACTTTTATCATCATCTTTATCATCCTTATTCCTCCTAGGCTGAGCCATTTTTGGAATTACATCAGTAGCAATGAATGATCTTATGATGTGTAGTGCTTCCAACTCTTCAGCAGTTCTGACTCCACCCTTCTTTTGTAGCTGATCAACAACAACAATAATGAGTCTGTGGTTTCGAGGGGTGAGATCACTGGGAATAACTAACTGATTAACATCTTGAATTCTTATACCAGACTGATAGAAGATGGTTCTTGGTTTAATGCATACTTCAGGAAGTCTAGCTTATTGACCATTCCTCAGTTCAGTGTACAGACTCCTGTTGTTCTCCCATTTCTACTCAATTAATTCCAAGATAGCATCAATCTCAGTGAATTTAAGGGCTTTCAATGTGTCAATAGATAGGTGCCATATCTTGCCATTGGCCACCATCATGATTTCCCTGAGATATATTTGATTCAGCTTCCTTGGAATTACTGTTAGATATTAAATTTGGTCTTTGAGGCTTCTCCTGTACAACAAGGCATCTCCTCCTACCTTTGCCTTTGAGACTTGCAGAAACTTCAAGAAAGAAGCATCATGATAAGTCTCTGAATTTGCTACTTCTATCAGCTTGGCCTCAGTGATCACACTAGCTTCCACTGGGTCATCCTCATGTCTAGGGTTATGAACTAGGTTACTTGGCATGGACCCTGCCACCACTGTAGTATTGACAGTTTGCTTTTGGTCACTAGGTGTAGTGATGTGCACAGGTGGTAGAGTGACCACTGGCAGAGAGGATGGAGGTTCATCAACCTTGGATTTGCCTTTGCCTGGCACTTGAGTTAGAGATTTAGATGCCCTTTGGTGACTACCCTCATTTATCTTTATACCTTCCTCCTTAGGTTTCTCCCCCTTTGTATTTGAATTCCTTGTCCTCTTCTCCCCCTTAGGCTTGTTGTCAGGCATAGAGGCTTTAGAAGTGACCTTTGGGTTTGAAGATTCTTCAGGTAGAGGGAGACCCATATGCTTCATCATAGCAGCCAACATAGATTGCTGATGCAGAAGGACATCAGCTGTGGTGGTTGCTTGAGTGTCCAACTGATCAGTTTGAAGTGCAACCTTTTCTATTAGATGAGCATTAGATTCTTTGAGAGACACCACCTCCTTCTCAAGAGTATCCACTTTAGAGAATAGCTCATGTGACCTGAAGCCAGACAAGGATTGATCTTGCAATCTCTTCACCTCATACTTTGATAGTTCATGCACAGGGACTTCAGTCACTAGTCTGTCTCCATAAAGATTTTTGAACATTGTCCTCAACATGGCATTGGATGCGATAGTCTGATCAGATAGAGTTTGAAATTTATGTCCTAGACCTGTGACTGAATCTTTTAGAAGAGCCAAACCATGGTCCATCTTGGTGCATGTAGATTTGCATTCCAGTATGTCCTTGATTACAGTCTCCAACTTAAGGAATTTGGCCTCAAAAGCTCTCTTTATCTCCTTCACCTCCTGGGTTGTGGCTTGACATACACCATTAATTTCTATTTTGAGACCCTTTCCAAGGTAGTGTGCAGCCTTGAAAATGCCCTTGTAGTTTTCATTGACTGCTTCATACACCTCACTAGGGGAGAGAGATTTGGCATTTGACCCTAGTGTAGTGATGTACTCTTCTCTGATGTACTGGAGGCCTTCTGAGAGAGGTATGTCATATTTTCCTTGTAGCCAGGCATCTACATTGCCATCTCTCTCAGTATCCTCCACTATCTTATCCTTTTGCATCTTCACATCATCTCTGTGGCATAAAAGAATGGCTTCATAATCTGGATTTGGCATGTTGGCAGTGAGAAGGTGCTAAGCAATCTTTGTGAACTCAGGGACCTGATCCACAATTAACCTTTGAAGTGCTTCAACCGTCAATTGTTGTGGAACAGACCCTGATCCTGAAGCACTGTCATGGTGCACAGGCTTCAGCCATTGTGACATAAAGTCAGAACTAGAGCTAGGCAAGCTAGACTCCTCAGTTACAGATGCAACTTCTATAAGCGGATGGATTGACTCTACTACTGGTGTCTCAACAGAAGTGGGATGAGTTACACCAGCAGTTGACACAGGCACAGAGTCTCTAGCGAAAACTAGTGAATCCTCTGTGTTTGTGATGGTGTCATTAGGAGATGCCCCAGCATGCATTCCCTCACCATCTAAATGTTGGTCCTGGGTGGTGAGCAAAGTGTCATGCACTAAGTCACTTGAAATCATTGGCTCATCAAGAGAAAAGAATTCTTGATGATCAATGCCTTGCTCCTCAATTGCTTGAGTTGCAGGCTGCAAACAAATTTGAGTGGTAGATTCTGGAAGAGGAGTGTCTTGTAGATTAGAGTTGGGCAACTCCCCTTGAGAGATAGAGGGAGTTTCAATTATGATGTGCTCTCCACTCAGTGTAGTGCCAGCCTTATCACTCCCATGTGCTGACTCTGTATAGGTAGGTGCATTGGGTAGGATGCTTGATTCTATAGATGCACCCTGTTGAGAGGATACATCTAGTGAACTGTTTGCCCGTGATTTTACAACTTCAGCCATTTGTGTGACTGAAGAGGTGGTTTTAGTTTTCTTCTTCCTTGGCCTGATTAGGGGTGACTCAGGTGCCTCACTTCCTAATTCTACAGCCAATGCTGCTTCAGATAAAATGGTTAAAGGTGAAGAAGCAACCTGTTTTCTCTTCTTCTCCTTTTTACTAACATCACCCTTTTGAGAGGATGATGCAGTTGGCTCAGTGTTTGGTAGAGTGTTTGGTTGAGGTGGTTGGCTAGAAGACCCTGGGTTAGCACTGTGTTCTACTTGCTTGGGTCTGTCTAACTCAGATTTGGAGGCAAATGTTGGCAAGTTGTGAGGGTAAGACTCAAATAACTTCTGCATATGGGAAGTTATTACAAGCCTTACATCCACATCATTCCTAGTATCCAAATTACCAAAAATGAGTTAGGTCATGGATCTAGGGTAGCCTAATCTACTTTTATCTAAACCAGGTAAATCAGCCACATTTTTATCTAGATAATTAAGTACAGACTAAATAAACCTAGGAAAGAAGATATCATTACCTCTCTTGGTTGTGTTCTTACCAAATTTTCCATAGAGTTCCTGCATTATGAGCTTTCCAACATAAATTTTCCTATCATAGGCAAGTGAGTAGCATATCTGTTGAACAGGAGCACTTAGTTGGTTAAAGCTGGATTTCCTTCCACTGAATACTTGTAGAAGAGTGGCAAACACATAGCTCCACTATTTTCGCAGATGTGCCCGTTTTAGATTTCCAACCTTGATGGTGTCTGAGTACCTTATTAGTTCAAAGAATTCCACTAGTTGATCATCGGTTACAAGGCCATCATACTCATTCTGGTGAAGACCCAGAGCCTTGCTCATGTCCTCAGAAGTGATGCTGAACTCTTTACCAAGTATCTTGCTGTTAATGATATAACCCAGACTGCCATCATCTAGTGCAACTGTTTCTGTAATGGCAGTATTCCAAAATTGCTCCAGAATGTCTAGATACAGAGTTGGGTTGGCCGTAATTGCTTCTTTGATATAAGATTCAGACATCCATTTGATGAAACACTTGTAGTTAGCATTTGGGGCTTCGACATCACTTGAGATAGCAATGAAGTTAGTGTTGAATTTCACAGTTGCCATTGATTCAGAGAGAAGAGAAAAGAGAATGAAGGTTGAAGAAGAAATTTGGCTTTTAGCAGTTAGGGTTTTCAGGGGTTTTGGGAGCTTTGATGCTTGAGAAATCGAATGAAATGAATCGAATAAATGTGAAATTGTATAAGTATGAAGTACTTGAATTGTCGATTAGATGTATGTTTTGTATCGACAAGTCAAGCATTCGAGAAGTAGAAAACAACTATTCGATAAGTCAAGAAAGGCTTATTCGATAACCCAAGCAGGTTGAAAACTCACAGCTAGCAGCTATCTAACTTAGAATAAATTCTAAATTAGGTGAAATGTGTTTTTATGAGTGAATTAAAATTTTAGACAAAAGTCCAAAATCGGTTAAGATTCAGCGAGAATTCAGCCTTTTCAAATGATTCGAGAACTCAAATATAGTATTCGAGAACTCAGTCAATAGAGAACTAAAACACTATATTCGAGAAGTCAAGAATTCCTCTATTCGATAACTCTAAAAGACTCTATTTGAGAACTCGAGAGTGCTCTAATGAGACTTGTTAGAGATGTCGAATAGTGAATCACTCGAGAAGTCTGACTTATCGAAATATACTCATCACTCACAAAAATTAATTTTCACTATCTTTTAAAATTCACCAGCCATATTCATTTAAGAATATTCTAGCAAATTAAACAGTGATTCTCTCAAAATTTCATAGAAATTTCAAGTTAACAAGAGAATATGATTTTCCAACATATGTAACAGATTTGAAATATTTATAAATCATACTTCAGCCAACACTTACTCCAAAAATATTGAGAATTTAGGTAAAGTAAGTGTTTACTGCTGCAACAAACTATTCACTTAGCCAAAATCTGAAGAATTCAGCATTCCAATCTCACTAACCAACCTTGTGATGGTGGCTTCATCTAATGGCTTAGTGAATATATCAGCTAGTTGTTTATCTGTAGAGACATAATGCAACTCAATGGTTCCATTAGTTGCATGTTCTCTAATGAAATGATATCTGATGTCAATGTGCTTTGTCGTAGAATGATTGACAAGATTGGAAACTATAGAGATTGCATTTGTGTTATCACACATGATTGGAATTCTTTCCAACACAAGTCCATAATCCCTAAGTTGATTTCTAATCCAAAGCACTTGAGCACAGCAACTTCCAGCAGCTATGTATTCAGCCTCAGCTGTAGAAGTTGACACAGATTGTTGTTTCTTGCTATACCAAGAGACTAACCTTTGTCCAAGAAACTGGAAGCTACCTGAGGTGTTTTTTCTATCCACTCTGCATCCAGCATAATCAGCATCAGATTAACCAACCAGATTGAACCTTGTGTCCTTAGGATACCATAGACTCAAGTTTGGAGTGCCCTTCAGATATCTAAAAATCCTTTTTATAGCAATTAAATGTGATTCTTTTGGATTTAGAGTTGTAAATGAACTGAACTCGGACGAACTTGGACAAACTTTTAACGAACACGAACAAATTCTTAACGAACCGAACAATGTTCGGTAAGCTTATCGGATAATTTTTCTTGTCCGAACTCGAGTTCGGTAATGAACCGAACCGAACACGAACTGTTCGCGAACATACCGAACCGAACACGAACCGAACATAAATAGTTCGGTAATTATATATATAATATTGTATAACAAATTAATATAATAATTTGAAAATTAAAAAAATTAAAACAAAATTGTAAATATTATTGTTTTTATCGAACGAACCGAACTCGAACCGAACTCGGACGAACTCTTAACGAACTCGAACGAAATCTTAACGAACCGAATAATGTTCGGTAACCTTAACGAACATATTTTCTTGTCAACTCGAGTTCGGTAAGCTTATCGGACGAGCTAACCGAACCCGAACACGAACGAACGAACCGAACTTAACTAATAGTTCAGTTCGTTAAACAGCTCTATTTGGATTTGATTGAAACCTTGCACACAAGCATGTAGCAAACATGATATCTGGCCTACTTGCAGTGAGATAGAGTAGAGAACCAACCATGCCTCTGTAGACTGAGATATCTACTTTCTTGCCTTTAGCATCTTCATCCAATTTAGTGGCAGTGGCCATGGGTGTCTTTGCAGGTGAGCAATCTTCCAAATCAAACTTCTTCAATAAATCCTTGATGTACTTGGTCTGACTGATAAAGATACCATCCTTCCTTTGACTGACTTGCAACCCAAGAAAGAATGTTAGCTCTCCCATCATACTCATCTCATATCTGCTCTGCATGTGTTTAGAGAATTTCTCACACAGCTTCTCATTTGCTGAGCCAAAAATGATATCATCCACATAAATCTGAACTAGGATAATATCACCACCATGCTTCTTGTAAAATAGTGTCTTGTCCAGTGTGCCTCTAGTGAATTGATTTTTAAGGAGAAATTGAGATAAAGTATCATACCATGCCCTTGGAGCCTGCTTAAGTCCATACAGTGCCTTAAGCAGTCTGTAGACAAATTCTGGGAAGTGTGGATCCTCAAAGCCAGGTGGTTGTTGCACATAAACTTCTTCTTCCAACTCTCCATTCAGAAATGCACTCTTGACATCCATTTGATAAACTTTAAAGTTTGAGTGAGCAACAAATGCCAAGAATATTCTGATGACTTCCAATCTAGCAACAGGGGTAAATGTCTCATCATAATCAATGCCTTCCTGTTGAGAGTATCCTTTTCAACCAACCTTGCTTTGTTTCTTACTATTACACCATCTTCATCCATCTTATTCTTCAGAACCCATTTTGTTCCAACAATGGTTCTATTCTTTGGTGCAGGCACAAGTTCCCATACTTTGTTCCTTTCAAATTGATTCAGCTCCTCTTGCATGGCAATAATCCAATCTGGATCCAACAGTGCATCATCAAGTTTGTTAGGCTCAACCTGAGATATGAAACAACCATAGAGACACTCATTCTAAGTTGCTCTCCTAGTCCTTACTCCTGCATTAGGATCTCCAATGATTTGCTCTACAGTGTGTGATCTATCCCATTTCCTTGAGTGCTCAGCCTGATTTCTCATTCTTGATGTTGCTTCATCATCCAAATCATGATCATCCTGATTTCCTCCCCCAGTGAGGTTGCCACTACTCACAGGTATGTCTTGGATGCTAGTTTCTCCACTGTTGATTGGCACAAATTCTTCTCTTGTATCATCATTCACTTGAGTATGTTGAACTTGAGTTTCAACTTCAGTTTCAGTCTCTTCATCAGAATCATCTAGATTATCAAACTTCAATGGATCTTTATCTTCATCATTGGCTTCTTCTAGTCCAGGTAGTTTGCTGTCATCAAATGTCACATCTGTGCTTTCCATAATTTTCTTTTGATTGATGACATAAACTTTGTATGCAATTCTTTCCATAGAGTAGCCAAGAAAAATTCCTTCAAATGCCTTTGCATCAAACTTACCAACATATTCAGAATTATCATTCAATACAAAGCATTTGCTTCCAAAAGTATGAACATACTTTAGAGTAGGCTTCTTTCCAGTCATCAAATTGTAAGGTGTCTTTCCAGTGTTTTTGTTGATGAGGGTTCTGTTCTGGATATAGCATGCAGTGCTTACAGCCTCAGCCCAAAAACATATAGGCATCTTTGCATCAAGTAACATTGTTCTAGCAGCCTCAATTAGAGTTCTATTCTTTCTCTCAACAACTCCATTTTGTTATGGAGTCCTTGGAGCTGAGAATTGCTGAGAAATCCCATTCTCTTTGCAGAATGCTTCAAGCATGGCATTTCTGAACTCTGTTCCATTATCACTTCTCAGTGAAATCACACTTGCATTGTTGGCCTTTGCTTCCTTGTCAACTTTCTTTATGTGCTCAATGATTACTTATGGAGCCTCATATTTTGATGCCAGAAATTCCACCCATGTATACCTTGTAAAGTCATCAACCATCACCAAGGCATACTTCTTTCTTCCTAGTGACATGACATTGACAGGCCCAAACAAATCCATATGAGTGAGTTGCATGGGCTTGGTTATTGATGTCACTGTCTTTGACTTGTGGCTTGATCTTTTCATTTTTCCCTTTTGACAAGCCTCACACACTCCTTCTTGACGAACTCGAGTGTGGGCATGCCTCTCACTAACTCTCTTTTGACTAGAGAATTAATGGCTTTGAAGTTCAGGTGTGATAATTTCTTGTGCCACAGCCAACAGTCTTCATTTGATGCTTTTGAGTAGAAGTAATAAATTTTGTCCTTGTTTGCAGAGTCCATATTGGCTACAAACAGGCTTCCTTTTCTTACTCCAGATAGAGCAAAATCACCAGTCTTCTTGTGGGTGATCAAACATTCATCTTTGTCAAAATTCACCTTGAATCCTCTATCAGTAAACTGACCAACACTTAGCAGATTATGCTTGAGTCCCTTGACTAGTGCTACATCTTCAATGATGACATTACCAACTTTCAACTTGCCATATCCCAATGTGTTACCCATGATGTCATCTCCAAAAGCAACCATTGGGCCAGCCTTTTCCTCATACTGTGATAGCAGGGCCATATCACCAGTCATATGATTTGAGCATCCACTGCCCAAGATCCACATTACTTTCTTTTCACTTTCTTTTCCCTGCAAACACAAAGGTATTACTTTTCCTTTGGTACCCAAACAAGTTTGGGTCCATGTGACTTAGAAACAGTTTTATCATAACCAACATGCCTATCAACTTTCTTGGTGTTAGTCTTCTTGTCACTGTTAGAAGTCTTAGAACCTGAGGTCTCAGACTTAGGTGACAGAGGTACCTTCCTAGCTTTAGGAGGACTTGAAGACTTTGACCTTGTGTAGTGTGTGTGAGAATTGTGACTGATACAACCATCAATGAACTGCCTTCTCAAATTGAAACAACTAGTCATAACATTCATATTGCATGGCATACAGTCAAATTTATCACAAAATGGTACATCTCTATGTCTTAGAGGCACAGAGCAGTCATAGAAGGGTTTGGGCACACTACCAACAGGTTTCTTGCATGCATGAGTTGGATGATTGGTACTAAAATAGTTCTGACAAGGTTTCCTAGGGGCATTAGGCATATAAGCATAGTTATTATCTTTGTTAATCCCTAACTTGCCATTTCTGTTTTGTCTTTCTTAGTCACTTTCTTCTCTGATTCACTCTTCCCAGCTGAAATAATCTTAACAAACTTCTTAGGTCCTGACCTATCACCTACTGGCTCCTTGGCTTTTGACTTGACACTCTCACTCTTAGAGGATGTTTGTTGTTCATTGGATTGTGCCTCATCCTCATCATTCAACATTTGCTTGATGAGTAAGGCATTCTCATCAATTTCAAATGTTGATTCTTTAAAAATTGGATTTTCAGTCTTTTTCAAAATGTGAGGCACTTCCCCATGAATAGTTGTGTCATCTTCAATGACAGCATAGCCTTTTCTATGTTTAAGAGTGCCATAATCAAGTCGAATAGCAGCCTTGGGTTTAGCTTCAATTTTCTCACAGTAGGATTGCACTAGACCAGATGATTTCTTGAAAGCTTTCAGTTTGAATTCATTTTCAGCTAATTCATCCCTAAGAGCCTTTTCAACCTGACTAGCACACAAAACCTTATTCTGCAGATATTCAACTTCTTTCTTAAGGTTTTCTACTTGCATAGCAGTTAGCTCAAGTTCCTCATTCTTTTTTATTAACATTTCATTTCTAGTAGCCAGTTTAGTAATCTCTTCATTAGCAGCAGTCATACTAGTATGAATGTTAAACATCTCAACAGATAGTTGTTCAATCATGCATTTATACTCAGAAATAGACATGTCTATAGTAGTGAGAGATGGTACCTGAGGATCTGATGGAGATGTGTCATCCTTGGAATTGGCCATCAAGGCATAATTGCAAAATTCTTGTTCCTCTCCATCACTGTCAGAATCATCCCAACACTTCCCTTCAGCTATGTAGGCCTTACCTTGTGTCTGCTTTTTCAGAAGGGCCTCATACTTAGCTTCGAGCTCAAGATAATCTCTATCTTTATTTTTAGGCTTCTTGCATTCATTGGCAAAATGCCCTAGGTCATTGCATCTATAACACCTTACAGATGACCTATCCACATGGCTAGTTTTGAACTTGGTCTTGTTTGGTTTCACATGTGCCTTGTTCTTGTTGAATGAATGGTTTTGGGTTTTGGGTTTGATGGGTTGATTCCTCTTGAATCTGATGTTTGGAAATTTTCTGGCCATGAAAGCATATGAAGTGTTTTCCATCCCATCTAGTTCTTCAAGAGTATAAAACTCATCTTCCTCCTTCTCCTCAACAGGTTCACTTACCTCATCTTCAGTTTCTTCATCATCTACTACTTCCTCTATCCTCAGTTGGCTTGTAGATGCTTCTAGGTCTTGAATAGATTTGTTGACAATCAAGGCACATGATGTATTTATCATTCTGCCTTGGTTGGCTTGAATAGCCCTTTTCTAAAGCAACTCAAGCTCATGAGTCTTTAAAACCCCATAGAGCACATCATAAGTGATTTTGTTCAAATCTCTTTCCCTTAGAGAAATGACCCTTTGCTCTAGATGATTTGGTGAAGATAGCAGAAACTTCATGTTCAATTCCTTGGTACTGTAAACCTTGCCATTCATCTGCAACTCAGTAACTAGCTTGTGAAATCTCTCAAACATCTCAGTGATGCTTTCCTTGGGCTGTGCCATGAAAGCTTCATACTGTGTGACCAGTATCTGTTTCTTGTTCTCTCTGACCTCATCAGTTCCTTCACATAACACCTCAATATGATCCTACATTTCTTTGGTAGTGGTACATGAAGCAATGTTTGCAAACATTGACATGTCCATGGAATCTATAATCAGCAACATGAGGTGACTGTCAAGGGCAACCATCTCCTTTTCTGATTCTGTCCATTTGGATGGATCCTTAGCCACATAAGATCTTGGAATAGTAGTGGTTACAATAGTCTTTTCAGGAATCTCCTGTTGGGGAACAAATAGACCAATCTTGAGAATCTCAGGATACAAATGATGAGATGCTTTGATGAACAACTGCATCTTGATCTTCCAGAGGTTGTAGTTTTCTTTGTCAAACTTAGGGACTTTCACCGTTCCTGTGGTCTTTGGTGTATTCGAACTCATGATCGTTTTTCTGTTTTTGAATAAACAACCTTCTCTGATACCACTTGTTGAGTATAGAATACAGTAAAAGAATACAGAGGGGGGGTGAATGGATTCTTGAACTTTTCTTTGTTGAGTCTGTGTAGCAGATAAGGGTTTGTGTGTGCAAAGATGTAGATGCGGATAAAGAATAACACGTCACAATATCACTTTAATCTAATGTATTATTAGATAAAGGTTGCTACAATCTGTGAATACAAATGATAGTATTCTCAGCTTCGTTTTTCTCAGAGAGATATGGCTTACAATGAATATGAAAAACTTGACTCACAAAAAGTTAATTGCTAAGGAAGTGAGGCTGTATCCTTATAGAACATGGATACAACCTACTTACTACAAATAAGGTAGCTAAAACAAATTACTTTCTAGTCTGTCTATCCTATTTGAGTAAGAGTCCAAACGGTTACAGATTTGACTTTGCAAAGCCTGTTCAGATCCACTTCTTTAGCCCTTTGTCTCTTCTATATCTCTCCAAGCTTCTTTGTAGGCTTTCCAGAGCACGTTACAGATTGAGGTCCATAAAGTGTATTGGATTGTTGCAGGTTTCTGACTTGTACAATTTCTCCAGTACTTTGTCTCCAAGAATGTATTCGAGAAGTGACTAAGTAAGTGATTCGAGAACTAGAATTGACTTGATCGATAACTCTGAGTTCTCGAACACTATTATATTGACATACCGAATTACTTATCGAATAGCTCTTTTTCATCAAGATTCCTTGAGTTGTCGAATAGAACACTTGACTTATCGAATCCTTGAGATATCGAATAGCTTTCTGAGTCCTTGAGATATCGAATGGAACTTTGACTTGTTGACTTCTTGAGAACTCGAATAGAGTAATAGACATATCGAATCTCTGAGATATCAAATGAGATATCGAACAGTGTATTTAGAGATATCGAATAGTGTCTTCTGAGATATCGAATCCCTGACTTCTCGAATGCTAGACTTCTCGAATAGACAAATGTTATTCTCGAATTGGTACTTAGGCAAATTCTTCACTTTCTTCAAATCCCAACTGTGATTATTTGACAGTCTTTATCTCCTTGCTTGAGGCATGAACCTTGGAACTTCTTTCAAGCATTATTCTTGACTATATAAGTACAGTTACACAACTAGGATTTGGTGCCTATTACAAGTACAGAACAAGTAGAGACTCTACAACTAGAGGTTCCCTCAGTTAAGAGGTCATGTAAGTAATGCAAAGCATTACAAACAATTAGGCTTGTTATTTGATGTAAACAGGCATGCCTCTGTGACTAACATCTAGCATTCGAGAAGTCAGAGATTCAATATCTGAGAAGACACTATTCGATATCTCTGAATGAACTATTCGATATCTCAGAGATTCGACATGTCTAATACTCTATTCGAGAACTCAAGAAGTCAACAAGTCAAAGTGGTATTCGAGTTCTTAAAGAGTCAACAAGTCAAAGTTCCATTCGATATCTTAAGGACTTAGAGAGCTATTCGACATCTCAGGGATTCGACAACTCAAGTGTTCCATTCGACAACTCAAGGATTCCTAGAGAAAAGGGTTATTCGGGAATTGATTCGATATATCAATTATACAGTATTCGAGAACTCAGAGTTATCTAATCCTAGTTCTTGAATCAATCACTTAGCCACTTCTCGAATACATTCTTGGAGACAAACTACTGGAGAAATTGTACAAGTCAGAAACCTACAACAATGCCAAAGCACTTTATGGACCACAATCTGTAATGTACTTTGGAAAGCCTACAAAGAAGCTTGGAGAGATGTACAAGAGACAAAAAGCTAAAGAAGTGGATCTGAACAGAACTTTACAAAGTCAAATCTGTAGCCGTTTGGATGCTTACTCAAAAAGGATAGACACACTGGAAAGTAATTTGTTTAGCTACCTTATTTGTAGTAAGTAGGTTGTATTCATGTTCTATAAGAATACAACCTCATTTCCTTAGAGATTAAGTTTTTTAACAGTTTTTCACATACATTGTAAGAGACATCTCTCTGAGAAAAATGAAGCAAAGAATACTACCATGTGTATTCACAGATTGTAGCAAATCTTTATCTAATAAAATATTAGATTAAAGTGATATCCTGTCTTGTGTTGTTCATAATCCGCACTTGTAAATCTACACACACAAACACATATTATGCTACATAGATTCAAGAACAAGAAAAAGTTCAAGAATCCATTCACCCCCCCTCTGTATTCTTTTACTGTATTTAGTACTCAACAAAGGTCATATAGTTGCATGGTATTAGACTTGAGTTTTTAACAGGTGCTTTGGACCAAAATTTCATTAAGTATTGCTTTGGAAAACACTGTAATGTATCTCTTGTCTTAAACTCTGTTAATTCTGTACTTAAATTGTAAAATCATGAATTATTATTGACATTGTTATTCAAGTGCTAATTTACAAGTTTCAGTATCTAAGTGTTGAGTTATATCTTGAGTTTGCCTATGTCTTGTTTTTGGTCAAATCTGTGCACTTCTAAATCTTGATACCTCAACCATATTTGACCCTTGACACATACATACATTTTCTTTAAGCTCTGATATACTCACATTCTTACTAGCTCTGATCATTGTTGCAAATTTTTCGAGCTCAGAGATACTCATACAAACTGTCATACTCTGAACCACACTACACACTATGATCTATCACACATTTTTTCTCTGATACAAACCTTGTTCTTATCTCTGATACAAATCTTATGCACTGTCAACATCTCTCATTCTCCTGCATTGTATTCATTTCGTATGTTGAGATTTTGACTGACATCATTTTATTGAGAACTAACAATGCAGGTGCAGGTCCTAGTGTTATCACTACAGCTTGTTGCTTCGAGCTCATATCTTGATCACTTTCATCTCTGATTCTTCCTTGTCTTCAGCTCTGATCATGCCTCTAGCAGTCTACAACCTCGACTCAAGACACAGTACTACATTGTAATTTCTTTATGTCTTGATTTTGGGAGAATTAGACTTGTAATTTGTTTAGGATTTTATTGGTTTGTAATTTCTTAAAAACAGTCCATAAAATGTGAAGATTTATGGAGTAAGGACTGTTTGGAGATATAAGGAGGAATTGGTGGAAAAATCTTGTAATAGCTTAGTACTCACCCCCATCCCCCTTATTTGCATGGTTTGCATAGAAGAATGTTCCCCCTCCCTAAACCCCTTGAATTTTATTTTTCTCACTTTTTTGTTTTTATCAAAAAGGGGAAGATATAAAATTCAAATATGTGTGCCTTATGATTGTTATTTCTATAAAAAGGAAAAGAGAAAAAGGGGAAGAAATATGTTGGTCTGGTTTTTGTTTGAACAAAAATAGATGGACCCTTTCAAAATTTTAAAATTCGAACTTTGCTCAAAAGTTTAAAATCTTTTGTTCGAATATTTTTAAAAATGGGTTTATATAGCAAGGGGAAGCATTTTTCGAAAATTTAGAAACCAACATATATTCTTCAAGTGGAAAGCACTTGTATCATATTTTGATACAAAAGAGGGAATTTTACTAAACTCTAAGTAGATTCTGTTTCTATAAATGGAATGTACTAGATAAGATAGATCACTTACAATGTTTTATTTGATTGTTTATCTATACACTTGCGCTAACATATCTGTTTTGCAGAATTCTACTTATCGAGGAAAGGTATACCACTTATACTTAATTGTTATCATCTTTATGTGATATACTTGTGTGCTTTTATATGCATGTGTGCTTATGTGTTTCTCGCGTAAAATGAACAAAGAGTTTTCATCACTTTAGGGGAAGGTGTTTAAATAGGCATTTAAATGAATAAAACGTTTTTCATGCATACACTAGAAATAGGTGCACACACATATTTAATTTTCGTGAGTAGTTTTGACAAATACCAAAAAGGGGAAGATTTATGGGATATCTTTTTCTTGTAGGTTTTGGTGATTTGTCAAAGTACGAAAATGAAAATTAAATTAGGTTTAGGAAGTTACTAGCTAATATAGTAATTCCTCCCCTAGGATTATTCGAAGTGACATTAACGAATAACGAGTCAATTTGACAAAAACGTCTTCTCGTACCTAATCATTTGATTTAGATAAGGTATATCCGTGCTATGATATATCCTAGTCTAGATTTCATATGGTACATTTTAAAGGCAAAGTCAAGACGGCACAAATATCGATATATTCCCGGACACTGATTTTTACGTACTAAAAATGAGAGTTTTATTCAAAACAGTGTTCATTTCAAATGTTTTATCCACAAATATATTTGATATATTTTCCAAAATATTATTTTCAAAATGCCTTATTTATTGACGTGCCGAAAGATCAAAAACGGATTTTATCCCAAACCCCTAACAGTTTTCATTTAAATGGATAAAATCGTAAAATATTCAAAATAAATATTCCGAGGACTTCATGGTCATTATTATTTGAGGAATATTATATTTGAATATATTTCAAGTCAAAACTTTATCCAAAACGTCGACAAGTTACGACAAACGGCTAATGTATTTTATTCCGTCGCGTAAGGGCTTTTTACCAAAATATTTTTGAATAAAATACCTCCACATGTTATTTTGACTTGAAACTTTGGGAATGTCACTAGAATATTTAAAAAAAAATTTAGGAAAAGTTTCATGATTTTATGAGAACATTTTTCCGGAACCCCCTAAAATCGCTTCGGTTTTTATTTCGGGATTCGCTAAAAGTCGTCCAAATATATGGAAACCTATGGGTCGACTTTGACCATAATTGTGATATAATATTTAAAGACTTTTGGAATTGGTCTCATATTTTTCCAAATTGTTTTGAATAAAATCGAATAAAATGGGTTTGTCGCGTAGTATCGTATTTATTGGCTATTTACGTACCAATAGAACCTTCCTATATTTTATTATTGTTATTCCCACATGTGCTACTGAATATTTTAAGTAACTTGGTGACCAATTTGGGTAATAACTACTTGCTTAAATGCTTAATTGTTCATTGGTTGCTTGCTCCTTTCTTTGGTCTTTAACCCCCCTTAAAATGCCTATAAATATCAAGCTTCTTTCACCCATTTATCTCAAGCCTAAGAGCCAAAGAAATGCTGTTATTTTCTCTTTCGATACACACCATTTTCCAGAATTTAATTGCTCCAAAAATTATCTAGCAAACAAGCTTCAATCTTCATCTTTTATACACCTTTTAAGCTTGTTTTTAGCTCATTTCTTCACCAAAAACACACCTTCGGCCAAGCTTCATTTGGGAAGTTCTTTAGCACATTTTCTTCAGCCCTTGAAGTGTTCTTCCTTGTGTCTTGAGCCACCTTTAATCCCTCTTTGCATACCTTTGTTTAGGTGCTCAAATCCGGCCCCTTAATTTTAGTAGTGTTTTTATCACCATTTCTTGCTCCAAAACAATTCTATCCAAGACCACTTCGAAGACAAAACTTTAGCTCGACTAAAGTGGGTTCTTGAAGTGATTTGGAAGAGGTTTTAGGATCCTTGTGTCCCCCTTAAATTATCTTTCATTGATTGATCTTGGTCGCCTTGTTTTGGTTGCACTTTTTGGTGATTTTCGGTATTTTTCTTGCTCTTCTATACACCATTCGGCCAAACACTTTTAGGCAGCCCCTTAGCCCGAATTTTCCATCCCTTAGAGTGTTCTTCCTTGTGTCTTGACTCACCTTTGATAACCCCTTGAATATCCTTCATTTGGTGCTCATTTCGGCCACTAGTTTTGGTATTTTTAGGCTTCGATCCTAGCTTGTTCTTCTTGATTTCTTTCTAGACTTCAAGTGGTTCTAAGTTAGTTATATTTTTGTTTAGTGTATGTACATCTACACATACTAGTCCCGGAACCTAGTTCATATCCTTTGAGAATACCTCTTATTTGAGAATTCTTTGCTTTAGGCAACCAAGCCGTCGGATAAAGCCAAAGGTCATAAACTAGTTAAATTTCGTTGTATGTGTTGTGCGTGTTGCGTGTGTAGTGTGTGTTGCATTCACGGATATAATTGTTGCATGTTTAATTTATTGTCTTGCATCACCACTCGTATGACGAGTCCCTTTTGTGACTTATCTCGTGCCGTTATTTACTATTTTCCGCACTACACAAATCGCTAACGTTTAATAAGCATTTTTCTTAACGGTCCTCGCACTTGCGAGTTGATATTTTTATTTCGTCCTCACACTTGTGAGTTGAATAATTAAGCACTTTTGTATACACCACTAAAGTTCCGTAGCTCGTCCGATTGGCATCCTGACTCGCTCGACTTTAATTAATAATGAATCAATTATTTTAACGCGTAATAGCGTCCCCGTGGCTAGTACCGTAACATACTAGTTTTGCACGGCCTATATAATATTATCTCTCACATAATTGTTTGTTTGTAGCTTGTTGTTGTATCTTTGTAGTGAGGTGAAGTGAAGTGAGGTGATCTTCGCTCTAAGACCCAAGTCTTAGACACGCCGACAGCGAGTTGGGTGTCTTCGCACCGTGAAGAGGAAGAAAGACCCAAGACCTAAGACCTAAGATCCAAGACCTACAAAGGTAGCATCAAGGCTACTTTGGGTTTGCTAAAATATTTTGAAGAGGTAACTTGGAGTTACGCTTTAAGATAAATATTATAGTGGTTTACTAATTATTTTGAGGAGGTAACGGGGAGTTACGCTCCAAGATAAATAATTAGTGGTTTGCTCTATATTTTGAGGAGATAACGGGGAGTTACGCTCCAAGATAAATAATTAGTGGGTTTGCTTTATATTTTGAGGAGGTAGCGGGGAGTTACGCTCCAAGATAAATATTGTTGTGGAATAAAAACTAGGTTATGAATATTGCGGCTAGGGTTTATGTGTATTTAATGCTAGGGTGAGTGAGCTTCGTGCTTTTAATGGCTGTTCTTGCGTTCAAGACTGATCGGTCCTCACAAGATGCCTACGTATCTTTGTATTGATAGAGAATCAAGCCAACGTAGTTCTAGGTGATGGTGCCCTCGAGGCTATGGAGGCGAGAGCTCACCTAGGACGTAGTGGCTTGCATGTCCTTATTCGAGGATTAAGCCAAAACGTCGTTCTGAGATGAGGGGTCTGACCCTTTATATAGGCTGAGAAGCCCCAGAATCGTAGTAGAATTAGGTGACTTGGTGGGCAAGTCACCGCCTTGAGGAAGGTTCTAGACTCTTTCCTTGTAGGAGTAAGCCCATATCGAATTCTGTGCCTTGGAGGCTAAGCTTGGTAGGAGTAACATGCTTATCTGACTCTTATTGTTGAGCTGGTTATTACCCCTAATGTTAATTACGAAATTAATATTATAAACAGGGTTTGGGCCCATCTGGTGGGCCCCACGTTTGGACCATTTTAGGTCTAATTAATGCCACATTAAATGTGTCTTTAGGGCTTACCTTTAGCCCATATCATTTGCCCCCCAACTTCTAGGAAAACTGATCAGGTTTTCCTTGAAGTTATAACGGCCTTATCCGAGACTTGGGTCATGGTTCATTGCTCTTACGTGCGTATTTTCAACAATATCATCTTAATGTAAAGCGTGGAGCGACCGACGCATTTACGACGATGTTGAACGACACTAAACGGTGTTAAACGGCACTACACAGCGCTAATTAGCCTTAAACATCGTTTAAACAATTTTAAACGATGTCGAACGGCATAAAACGACACTAACGGCACTAATCGGCGCTAAACAGTGCTAATCGGCACTAATCAGTGCTAATCGGCACTAATCTGTGCTTAAACGGCACTAATCTGTGCTAATCGGCACTAATCTATGCTAATCGGCACTAATCTGTGCTAATCGGCACTAATATGTGCTTAAACGGCACTAATCTGTGCTAATCGGCACTAATCTGTGCTTTAACGGCACTAATCGATGCTTAAACATCCGTGATCTTAAGGATCGAGAATCTTGATCTTGATCTCGAATCATGGATCTGGGATCTAAAATCATCCGTGATCCTAAGGATCAAGAATCTTGATCTTGATCTCGAATCATGGATCTGGGATCTAAAATCATCCTTGATCCTAAGGATCGAGAATCTTGATCTCAATCTCAAACCATCGAAAATCTGAGATTTGCTGAAAAAGTCGGGTTCTGGGACCACAAACTACCCGTGATCGGCCGGATCAACGGGTAGCTCGTGGTCGGCTAGCCCGTGATCGGCCGAAGGCCTCCCGGACACGGTGGTCGGCCAGCTCGTGGTCTTCCGACTCGTGGTCGGCCAGCTCGTGGTCTTCCGACTCGTGGTCCTCTAACTCGTGGTCTTCTGACTCGTGGTCGGCCGAGGCTCCCAAAAGTGCCATGGTCGGCCGCTTGGTAGTCGGCTATGGCCCTCCGAGTGTCGTGGTCGGCCACTTCGTGGTTGGCTAGGAAACCCGGACCTGAAAACCATCCGTGGTCTTGAAAAGGATGATAGATCTAGTATCTAAAATCATCCGTGATCTTAAGGATCAAGAATCTTGATCTCAAGTCACTATTTTGGTCATTCGTGACTTTGTTATCTTAAGGATCAAGAATCTTGATCTTGATCTCAAGTCATCCGTCATCTTTAAGGATCAAGAATCTTGATCTTGATCTCAAGTCATCCGTCATCTTTAAGGATCAAGAATCTTGATCTTGATCTCAAGTTACTATCATGGATCTAGGATCTAAAATCATCCCTGATCTTAGAATTTTGGATCTCGGACCTAAAATCATCCGTGTTCAAACGGCTTCTGAATAGATAGGCCCCTTACAATCATCCGTGTTCAAACAGCTTTGATGGTCGAGTAGTTCAACTCAGCCCCATACAAAACCTTACTCACATAATAGATAGGCTTCTGAATTTTCTTCTCTTCTCGAATAAGGACAACACTCAATGCTTGTTCAGATACCGCCAGATATAGGTAAAGAGTCTCCTGAGGACTTGGTTTGGCCAACAACGGGGCTTCAGCCATGTACTTCTTCAACTGTTCAAAGGCCTCTTGGCTCTCCGTGGTCCACTCAAAATTTTTCACCTTCTTCAATGCTCGAAAGAAAGGCAAACACTTGTCACCAGACTAAATGAATCTCCCTAGGGCCGCAACTCGGCCAGTTAGCTTCTGTATATCCCGTATAGAGCGGGGTGGCTCCATACCCAGAATTGCCTTGATCTTGTCCGGGTTGGCTTCTATGCCTCTCTTCGAAACCATCAACCCCAAAACTTTCCTGATCCAACACCAAAAGCACACTTTGCTGGATTCAACATCATCTTGTGGTGCCTCAGCACTTCGAATGCCTCTCTGAGGTGCTTGATATGGTCTGCCTTGAATAGGCTCTTGACTAACATGTCATCAACATAGACCTCCATGGTTTTTCCAATCAGATGGGCGAATTGTTAGATATAATTGATGTGATTTAATGTCAGTGTTTAAGTGTTGCAGGTAAAAAGAGTTTAACTTGTTAGTTGAAAGCGGTTGTAACAGAGTTTGAGTATACGCTGATAGCTGGAAGCGCAAACGCTGACAGAAGAAAACGTAAACACTGCTAGCTGAACACATGGAAGCGCAAACACTGTTAGCTAGAAGAGCAACAGAGTTTGCTAAAGTCTGTCTACTGGAAGCGTCTTCAAGTCAACAGAGTTTGAAGATTAATTTAATATTAATATGGAAGCGATATCTTTGAAGATTGGATAGCTGTCAAAGAGATCGAGTTGACTTAGAAGACGTGTAGCAATCGTAATTGATATTAATTGTATAGCTTAATTTTAGGAGAATCAATTAACGATTGTACGTAGCTGTATATCTTATAAATATAGTTAGGTTAACCCTAGAAGGGTATCCATCGTGAACGAATATCGTTTTTGTAACCTAAGCAGCTCTCTGTGATATTTTACATCACTGAGAGAGGAATTATTAATTCCAAACAGTTTTAAGAGTTAAAACGTGTGTTCTTGTTATTTACTCATACGGTACTTGATTATATATATTGTGTATTCGACCTAACAAGTGGTATCAGAGCCAATCTGTTACTTTATTACAGTTTAAGATCCAAACACAATAGTAATCAATGGCAGAGATTCCTCCTCCATCAGGTTCTGAGAAAGCACCTACTACTGTTAGTAGGTATGAAACAATTAGGGTTCCAATACTGAAGCCATCAGAATATGCAATCTGGAAGGTAAAGATGACTATGTTTCTGGAAGCCACAGATACAGAATATCTTGATAGAATTTATGAGGGTCCTCATAAACCTACTAAGTTAACTGCTGCTGCTGCTGGTGAGGAATCAAAGGTGGTTCCTAAGGAAAAGAAAGATCTAACTGCTGAGGATCTTTCATCTATTGCTAAGGATGCCAAAGTAAGGCACTTACTTCACAGTGCTCTTGACAATGTTATGTCTAACAAAGTGATTAACTGCACGACTGCAAAGGATATATGGGATGCACTTGAGGTTAGATGTCAAGGAACTGCTGCAATTAAGAAGAACAGAAGGAACATACTCACACAGGAGTATGAGCATTTTGAGGCAAAGTCTGAAGAAACCATGACAGAAACATTTGATAGATTCTGCAAACTACTCAATGATCTATCATTGGTTAACAAAGAATATGATCTGGAAGATTCAAATCTCAAGTTTCTTCTCTCTCTTCCTGAAAAGTGGGATGTGAAAACAACCACCATAAGAGACAACTATGATCTTGCTGACACTGAGATTGATGAAATCTATGGACTGCTCAAGACTCATGAATTGGAAATGGAGCATAGAAACAGAAGATCAAGCAGGAAGTCAAAGACTGTTGCACTGAAAGTTGAAGAAAAATCTTCAAAGAAGGAAGCATCAAGGAAGAAGGCAAAAGGAAAGGCCTTGGTCATTCATTCAGAAAGTGAGTCATCAAACACTGATGTTGACTCAAACACAGATGGAACATCTGATTCTGAAGATGATGAGGAGATGATGCAAATGGCTGCATTGATGGTAAAGACCTTCAAGAAGATGGGATTCAAGAACTTCAAGAAGGGAAAGAGATTCTCCAAGGATTACTCAAAGTCTGACAAGAAAAATTTCAAGAAATCTGAGGGAAAGGACTTTAAATCTGGTAAGAAAGACAAGTCTGAGATTCAATGCTACAAGTGTAAGGAGATGGGTCACTATGCTCCTGAGTGCAAAAAGGGTAAAACTGAAAAGGCACTCTACACCAAAGGCAGAGATTGGGCAGACACCTCAGATTCAGATGAGGAGGTGAACTATGCTCTCATGGCCTCTACTCAGAATGAAGATTCTGAACTAAAGGTACCTCCAACTACCTATGCTTATAATACAGATAATATAACTGAATTGAGAATTTATCTTAAGGCATTACACATCAGTTATAGAGATCAGACTTTAGAAAATGAGAGAATCAAAAGTGAGTGTTCTCAACTCAAAGAAAGAAATAAACTTGTTGAGAAACAACTTGAAAACATGAATAAAATTCAGAAAGAAAGAGATGATGCTGTGTTTATAGAATAGGAGTTGCTAGGTAAGTATAAGCAACTAGAATCTGAATTAGGAGATGCAAAGCACATTATTAAAACTTGGACACATTCTGGAAAAGACACTCAAGAGGTCTTTCAATCAGACACAGTAGGTCTAGGTTACTCTGAGGATGATGTGCTTAGGTTTCAGAATACAGTCAAGATAAGACCACCTCTTTCTACTAAAAAATTTGGAACATTTGTTCATGGGACTGTTAAAACTGAACATGGAACTGTTGACCATGAGCCAGTAAAAACCTGTGTAAAACAGGTTAATATTGGTTCAATGACAGATAAACAACTTAAGCATAAGCTTAAAGAAATTAAATCTGTCAACAAACAGAGAATGCCTAGGAAAAACAGAAATGGTAAGGTAGGCATAACATCAGGATTAAGCCAATGCTTGCTACATTTGCACCTAGAAAAACTTGTTATAATTGTGGTAGCACTAATCATCTTGCTAGCTTTTGCAGGAAGAACAAAGACATTAATTCTTTACCCTCCAAATCTGGAGTGAAAAAGGAAAATGTCAAACCAAGACCACAAACTCTGTGCAAACATTGTGGAAGTAGTTGGCACTCAATTTATACTTGCAAGAATTATCATGCTATTTATCATAATTATTATGAACTGAAACCTAATTTGAAATGGGTTAAAGTTGATTCTGCAAGTACTAAGAATGAAAATGTTAGTTTAAACTCTGATAATGCTAAATCCGCTGCAAAAACTAACAGATTCAATAAAGCAAAAGGATCCAAGCAAGTCTGGATCCTTAAAACTAACAATCAGTGATTGTTTGTGATTGCAGGGCACCAGGGTAAGTACCCTAGTCGTGGACAGTGGATGTTCAGGACACATGACTGGAAATAAAGCCCTGCTATCAGAGTATGAGGAGAAGGCTGGCCCAAAAGTTTCCTATGGAGATGGCAACATAGGACATACTCTGGGATATGGCAATATTAATCTTGGAAGTGTCATCATCACAAATGTAGCTCTGGTTCCAGGACTCAAGCATGATCTGCTTTCTGTGAGTCAAATCTGTGACAGAGGATATCATGTAGATTTTCAGCCTGAATATTGTCAAGTCATCAGTAAATCTACAGGGAAAGTTGCTCTAGTTGGAAACAGACACAATAACATCTATGAAATAAAATTGTCAACAAACTCTGATGGCAAAGCAGTGTGTCTGTCAACAAGAATGTCCAGTGAAGAGAGTTGGAAGTGGCACAAGAAACTCTCTCATTTAAATCTGAACAACATCAATGAGCTAATAAAGAATGATCTTGTAAGAGGTCTACCAAAGTCATTGTTGAATGTAGAAGGCCTGTGTGATTCTTGTCAAAAGGCCAAACAGAGAAAAGTCTCTTTCAAAAGCAAAACTGAGTCTTCAATTGTTGATCCTTATCATCTTCTACATGTTGATCTTTTTGGACCAGTGAATGTCATGTCACTTGGAAAGAAGAAATATGCTCTAGTTATTGTTGATGAATACACCAGATACACATGGGTGTATTTTCTAGCAAAGAAGGATGAAACTGCATTAACACTGGCAGAACATATAATACAACTGGACAAAGGGTCAGAGAATCAAGTGAAGATTATCAGAAGTGACAATGGAACTGAGTTCAGGAATTCAACAATGGAAGAATTTTGCAAGAGTAAAGGAATCAAACAAGAGTTTTCTGCACCTGGCACTCCACAACAAAATGGTGTAGTGGAGAGGAAGAACAGAACCTTGATAGAAGCTGCCAGAACCATGCTAGATGAAGCAAAATTGCCAACATATTTCTGGGCAGAAGCAGTTCAAACTGCTTGTTTTACTCAAAATGCAACACTGATCAACAAGCATGGTAAAACACCATATGAAATGGTGAAAAAGAAAAAGCCAAATCTAAAATATTTTCATATTTTTGGATGCAAGTGCTTTGTGTTGAAGACTCATCCTGAACAGTTGACCAAATTTGACCTAAAGGCAGATGAAGGAATTTTTGTTGGCTATCCACTATCAACTAAGGCATTCAGAGTTTATAATCTGAGAACCAAAGTGATCATGGAATCAATTCATGTGTCATTTGATGACAAGAAAGTAACTGGACTTGAAGATGTTAATGAACATGATCAACTGCATTTTGAAAATGAAGATTTATTCTCTGACAAAGTAAACTCTGATGAGACTGATCTGACAAACTCTGTTGAGCTAAACTCTGAACCTCTACTGGTAAATACTGAAGAGACTCTTCAATCAGAAACAAGGGAAGAACCAGTTGAGGGGGAGCATGAAGAATCACATCAAAGTGATAATTCAAATACTGATAGTGACTCAGTTGATAACTCGGAATCAAACTCTGTTGATTCAAAATCTGAAAGCTCAAATTCTGAGCAGTCACATTCAGGGGAAGCATCAGAAGATGAAGAAAGGCACCAAGAAAATCAGGAAAGCATGGATCAAGGGGGAGGATCACATGATGACAGAAGCAATCTGCCTTCTGCAAGAAAATGGACTAAGTCACACACACCTGATTTGATTATTGGTGATCCAGATGCAAGAGTAAGGACAAGAAGTGCAACAACAAATGAATGTCTGTTTTATGCATTCTTGTCACAAACTGAGCCAAAGAAAGTAGATGAAGCTCTTAAAGATGCTGACTGGATAACAGCAATGCAAGAAGAGCTAAACGAGTTTGAGAGAAATGAAGTGTGGACCCTTGTACCAAGGCCAAAGAACAGATCCATTGTTGGTACTAAATGGGTTTTCAGAAATAAAACTGACAGTGATGGTGTTATCACAAGGAACAAAGCAAAACTAGTGGCAAAAGGCTATTCACAGCAGGAAGGAATAGATTATGATGAGACTTTTGCACCAGTTGCCAGATTGGAGGCAATAAGGATGTTTCTTGCCTATGCTTCTCACAAGAAATTCAAGGTTTTTCAAATGGATGTGAAAAGTGCTTTTCTGAATGGAAAACTTGAAGAAGAAGTATTTGTTGAACAACCACCTGGTTTTGTAGATCCAAAATATCCAGACCATGTCTACAGGTTAGACAAGGCACTCTATGGACTTAAGCAGGCACCAAGGGCATGGTATGAAACTCTTGCTAAATTTCTACTAGAAAGTGGGTTTCACAGAGGTACTATTGACAAAACTCTGTTTTACTTTCAATCTGGTAGTGACCTGCTCTTAGTTCAAATATATGTTGATGACATCATTTTTGGATCTACTAATGATAAACTCTGTAAGAGGTTTGCCAAGCTCATGCAGTCAAGATATCAAATGAGTATGATGAGAGAGCTAAGCTATTTTCTAGGCTTACAGGTGAAGCAAACTGATGATGGAATTTTTATCAATCAAGCAAAATATACCAGAAATCTTCTCAAGAAATTTGGCATGCTTGACTGTTCATCTGCAACAACTCCCATGGCAACTGCAACAAAATTGGATAAAAATACAGGGTCATCAGTAGATATGACAAGTTACAGAGGAATGATTGGTTCTTTACTTTATTTAACAGCTAGTAGACATGATATCATGTATGCCACCTGTCTGTGTGCAAGGTTTCAGGCAGATCCAAGGGAACCACATTTAACAGCTGTGAAGAGGATTTTCAAGTATCTCAAGGGCACTGTAACTTTAGGGCCGTGGTACCCAAGAGAATCAGATTTTAAGCTACTTGGTTACTCTGATGCAGATTTTGCAGGCTGTAAGATTGACAGAAAAAGCACAAGTGGAAGTTGTCAATTTCTTGGTGACAGACTTGTGTCTTGGTACAGCAAGAAACAAAAATCTATATCAACATCTACAGCTGAAGCAGAGTATATTGCTGCTGGTAGTTGTTGTGCACAGATTCTATGGATGAAGAATCAATTGCTGCATTATGGGTTAAGGTATAGCAAAATACCTATTTTTTGTGATAATCAAAGTGCTATTGCAATGACAGGTAATCCAGTACAACACTCAATGACCAAGCACATCAGCATAAGGTATCACTTTATCAGAGAGCATGTAGAGGAAGGCAATATTGAGCTTCACTTTGTGCCTACAGATCAACAACTTGCAGATGTCTTCACCAAGCCTCTAAGTGAAGCAGCATTTACAAGACTGGTCAATGAACTAGGGATGGTATCTGGTTTTGACTAAACATGTTGGTTAGACTCAAAATTTTCTTATAAAATATGCTGCTCATATTTCTGTGAATTGCTAAAGTGCTATGTGAACCTTGTTTACTAAACTCTGTTATGCATACTCTATTCACATGTTTTCATTCTCATACTGGTAAACTCTGTCAGCATGATTGTCGGTCAGACACTGTTAATATGTTTGATAAACTCTGTGAATTCTGAAGTTGATTCTTGTCTGAATGAAAATACCAATGAAGAAAAATGTATGAAGCATGATTCTCAGTGAATAAATCAAGATTCTTTCTGAGTAACTGTGATCTAATCAGAAACTGTGCAGTAAGTTAACACAGCATGATATTGTTTCATATTTAGAGCATCTCTTAGTTTATTTGATCCTAAACTCTGAATCTATGAATACTGTGTGTATTGCCTCTCATGAATAACTTCTGATATTGATGAATTCTAAACTCTGATTAGTAACACTTTGTTTCCAAGACATACATAGTTCTTGATGATTCCTTGTTTGCACTTGTGAAAATTTTAAAACTTGAGATGTGTCATTGTTTAGTTTGGTGAGAAACAGTTCATGTCTGCA
The DNA here is from genome assembly GCA_037693485.1 of Kitagawia praeruptora. NCBI lineage: Eukaryota > Viridiplantae > Streptophyta > Magnoliopsida > Apiales > Apiaceae > Kitagawia > Kitagawia praeruptora. The sequence goes on from CM075350.1 coordinate 78,866,011, forward strand.
CCCTGTGAGATCTTGAGCCGAATAAGTGATTGATACATTTTATATCAATCAGATTTTATTGCTGTGTGATGTTCATCAGTAAGTATGTTGCTCTAGAACTTGCATTAAACCATTTTGAGACTACATGATATGTGTGTGCATGAAAATGATAAAGGCACTAGGACTTACCATCTTTCTTCAAACACTGTTCAAAACACTGTTCATAAAAACTGTTCATAAACACTACCCTTAGTAAACCCCTTTGAGCCTAATTAACTGCTCATTTTTCTTGAATACTGAAGTATTAAGAGCAGTTATATTCTTTTGATAAATAAAAGGCAAGCAGGTGAGTGTTTCTCAAGAAAAGAAAAGTTTACTCAGTATATATATAATAATAAAAAAAAAAGGGTATATATACTGATCATCTTGTACAAATATGTACTAACAGTTTGACTGAACACTTTAGTCTGTTAAAATTGTTCAGTTCGAAATTCACTCATGCTAAAAACATCTCTTCTCACCTGTTTGATCTTACTACATCACAACCCTGAACAAAGTCCTTTTGATTTGTGCATATATGTAATCGAAGTAGTGTAGATTTGGTGGAAATTCAAGCTTATGGTAGTATCTGCTTTTACTGATTGAATTTGAGCGAAAACACTTCACCTAAACACTTGTGTGCTGTGAGAGTTTGTGAGGAAATCTTTGACATGTAACTCACTGAATGATGCTTTGATGTCTATCTCCTGATCTTTTTGTCTATAATGACTGTGTGCTTACTTGGATAATCATGAACATCAATGGGAACAGGGATATTCAGATTTCTGTATTTAAGGAACTACAGAGTTTAGCATTCATCATATACTCCGTGTTTCATATGAGAGTTTGTGCATTCAGTGTTTATTGATTTGATTTATGGATTTTATGAAATATTAGATGCTATAAAAATTGATTTGGTAAACTCTGCTACTCACACACAAAAATAATCACGACTGTGCATTTTTGAAAGGGTTTTTGTGAAAAAGTTTGAAAATTTGACAAACACTGATGGATTGTGTTATGTACTCTAAGGTAAATTTTCATTAAGATAATTTGAAAATTTTGGAGTAAATGGAGTGGTTGACAACTGTTAATTAGTGTATTTAGTGGTAAAGTGTCTTGATACTCGGAAAGACAGCAGTAATAATGGCTTTTACTGCGTGTGAATTAAGTGAACCGCTGCATGTTTGACACGTGTCCCACTTTCACCCACTCACTTATCATTATGTACCATTTTCACACTTCTCAAGGAACAGTTGCGTGTTTTCAAGTAAAAACGTTTGAGTTTAATTTTTAATTACTACTCAAATTACTTTTTGTTCCAATCACTACTCACCCACTCATATTCACTTTACCAAAACAGAGAATTCCTTTGTTTTTCACTTTGGCATTTTCACAAACACCTTTCTTGCATATCATTTTCACTGTTGATTTTTGCTTATTTCTTGATCTAATGGCAACAAAACCTTTCACTTCGTTTGGTCTACGTTTTGTGCCTAACAATTATGCAGCTCTACTTGAGAACGACCGTGCTCCGGAAGCGTTTCACCTAATGCAAAAATTTCTTCGCGACTCTGAGATTGGGCAAGCGTTGGTTGAACCGGCTACTCTATCTGCTTCTCAGGTTGTCACCTTCTGGCAAAACTCAAGGTATATAGAAGGAGGTGAAAATGGAACTCCGTCTATCATCTTCTCTCATGAAGAACAAGAGTTTGTGATTACTCCACAAACTGTTCGCGATACCATGGATTTCGACACACATACTTCGTATGTTGTTGTCTCTGAGCAAAATCTGAGAGAGATGCTAACAGAGATTGGATATATGGAATCCCTTGCAAAGCTGGGCAGTGTGAGGAGGCCGAATCTGAGAAAAGAGTGGAACTTTTTCTTTGACTGTATCACCAGGACATTCCAGAAGAAGGTCACCAACTGGGATGCTATTCCAATGGACAGTCTGCAAATTGGGTATTCTCTACTCTATGGCAGTAATTTTGATTTTGGTCGTTATATGTTAATGAATTTGGGTGATAAGTTGTTAGAGTCTACTACAGTTTATTTTGCTAGATTTTGTCAACTTTTGTTCAATGCATGTGTACCTGGGTTAACAGTTGATGAAGCTGATGAGATTCAACCCTTTAGAGTCACTAAGAGAATATTCTCTGATATGACTAACAAAGATGTTGGTAAAGACATACCTCCTTTTGTATTGCCACTTGCCTTACAGAACTTTGTCAATCAACCACAAGATCCCCAATCACCGCAACATGACCCACAACAAACACAACAACCAGAAACACAAAATATGCCTGAACCTTTAGACACTGATCGTACAGAAACCATACCATCTCAACCTATACAATCACCTGAGCCAACACCAACAACCACTGCTAATCCTACATCACCACAAACATAAACTGAACAAATGAATCCTGAAACAACAAACCCTGTCACTACTACTCACCCACAACCACCATCTAAGTCAAAAAGGAAGAAGCATGCTGCAATTAACACAAAACATTCTAAGGCTAAACAGACATCTCCAAAGGCTGTTTATTCCAGAAGATTCAAAGAAAGAGCAAATAGACCTTCAACACCACCAGCTGAGGACAGTTCTAGTGAAGATGAAGAACTGATTGCAGTGCCTCAAGCTAAGAGGAGAAGACTCATTCTTACTGATTCTGATGATGAGCATGTTGATGAGGCTCAAGAGAAAATCTCTATTGATATTCCTACTGGTGAGACAGAGGTTATCATAGAACCTATTATAACAGAATCAGGAGCAAAGATTGCTGAACCAGAATCTGCTAAGGTTCAAGAAAATGAAGATGTTAGAGATGCTTTGCCTACAATGGAAGAGTTTGATGAAACTCCAAATTCTTTTAATAATGAAGCATCTACTCCAACACTCATGGAGGTTACACATTCTGTTGATACTGGTGTTGCTGATGGGCCTACTGTTGTTCTTGAAGACACTGAGGTTGCATCACACACTGAATTAAACTCTGATGCCCATCATGTTTCTGATCATGGTGAGGAGATTGATAAACCAGAGAAGGTTATTTCTTCAGAGCAGATTCAAGCTGATAAAGGAAAATAGGTTGCTCAAGAACCTGTTGCTGCTCAAGATGAAGACATTGCTTCTGTTGCCCCTACTAATGAGTCAATGAGTGATTCTTTTGAAGACAAAAGTACAGGAGCTGAAACTGCACAATTTCAAACTGATGGTCGGAAAACAGGAGAAAAACCAGATTTTGCTGGACCTTCTGTTAATGAAATTGATGATGATTATTTGACAAAGCAAACTGCTGATTGGTACAAGTCAGATTGTATCTTTCCTCCTGGAAGAGCAGCTAATTTTCTACAGGCACATTCCTCCAAGATTTCAAATCCTGATATCTTTACTTGTCTCCAAGGCACAGTGATTCAGATCAAGTCTTTGAATCACAGATTTGATGAAAATAAGAAGGCCATTGTGGATCTTCGAACAGAGGTTGCTACTCATGAAGAGAAATCTCAGCTAGCTAATGCTAAGCTTTTTCAACAATTTTCCAAATCTCAAGAGAATCTAAAAGACAGATTGAGCAATGTTGAAAAGAATCAGCTTTTGCTGACTGAGAAGGTTGATTCCATTGCAAACTCTCTTGAGTTAATCACCTCAATTCTGATTCAAGATGGTGATGATGTCAAAAAGGGGGAGAGAATTGCTAAAACCAAGTGTAAGCAAACTCAAACTCTGTCAAAGAAAGATCATCTGGATGATGAAGGTGCCAATGCTGATAAGGGCCTAAGAAGTGCAAATCCTAGACAAGGACATGGAAGGTCTACGAGGTCAAAGTCGAATTTGGTGATAGATACAAATATTCAGAGTACTTCTGGTTCAAAGCCAAAGGATTTGTCATTCACTGACAATCCAAAAACAGATGAAGAATTGGCTGCAAAACTCTTTCGTGAAGAGAATGCTGAAGCTACACTTGAGGACATACAAGCTGAAGAAAAGCTGTTGCAGAAAGAGCATTTAAAAGCTCAAAAGTCCAAGAAAGTGAAGAAAACTGTTAGAGCTTCAAAGTCTTCAAGTCCTGATGTGCGAAAATAAAAACAATTTAAACCGCAAGCGTACGATTCAATCGTCGAAATATTTTAGGTATCGATCCACGGTGACTAACATTTTCGCACAACTTAATTTTTAACTTAGGCGGATTAGAACAAAAGGTGGGATTTAGAAAATTGGGTTTTACTAATTAATTTCTAAAACAAAATTTAATTTTATTCTAATTTTAAATTACCTAATTAAGAGTTGAAAAGAACAAAAATTTAATTATTCTAAAAAACTCTAAATTCGAATTGAAACAATATTATAAAATTATTCTAAAAATTTGAAATTCGAACTAAAACTAGAAAATAAAATTAAATTACTTACAATGATTTTTTAGAAAATTTTGACATGATTCATTTGTAAATTCGAATAGCCAAAAACAAGCCAAATTAAATTAATCGAACCAATTTAAACTAGGGAAACAATCAACTCAGCCACTAGCACGACTAAAACTCGGTAACTAAATAGGAACAATTACGAACTCAAACCATTTCAGACTTCACAAACAAAATATGACACAAAACAAAACCAAACGACTCAGCAATTCACAAAGCAACTTAGCATTCGACAGCATTACGAACTCAAACACAACTCAGACTCGACAAAACAACTAAGTAAACCGTAACTCAGCGAAAATCAACAACCTCAAATTCGGAACGATACAGGAATTCGTAAACAATGCATACTAGACTCGACTACAAAAACTAACAAACGACTCAAACTCAACTCAACTGAATGAATTCTAACTCAGCAAACACTAAGGCAACTCGATAGACAGCATAAGCACAACGCGGAAATGCAGCAAATACCAAAAAGGAACTCGGACTCAAACACGGTAACTTGAATCGCGAACTCAGACTTCACAGACTCAACAGCCAAAACAGAGGAACCAGGACACAATTATTCAGCCTACATTCCAGCAAACTCAGAAACGTGGCGACGAAACACAGAAGAGAATTCGCAAACTCAGCTACACAAAACTAACAACTCAGTGAACTAACAGCAGTAATTCATAGAACCCAGTACAACACACCGATTCAAAACAAAAAAAAAACGAAGAACTAAATCAAACGAACACGAACAGAACTGCAACGAAACGCAACTTAGTATCCACTCAGCTACTCGAAACTCAATACAGGAATGAAAACTCATTTCAACAGCAAAATCAAAAACTCAGAAATTAACACTCAACCAAAACCGAAAGAACATCAAATCAAAGGCTCGTAAAACTACTTGGTTCAGCGAATTTAAAGAACAATGGAACAACATTAATACACGACTAAACAAGAAACGGGGTTGGGGGTTTTGAATCGATTAAAACAGGGGATTGGAGGCTTATGAACGAAATTGATAGAAAAAAACAGGGGAAATGGGATTTTGCAGCAAGCTAACAGAAATGAAGGAAGATAAAGGGGAAGAGAGAGTTGGGTTTGTGTATATGAATCGAAAAAGTAGAGAAATGATAGGGGAGGGCTTTAAGTGAATTAAAGAGAAGAAAAACAGGGGAAACTAGAGCTACAAATTAAACAGAGTAAAACAGGCTGGAAACTAAAAACTACGAACACGAAATTAAAGTTTCGTTACTCTCAACCCCTAGTGGTTAGCATTTCGCTACTTTGTCCACTAAACGGATTTACGAAAGTAACGAGACAAGGCAACAATAAAGGAAAGTGCAAGACAAGAATTTAAAGGAAATAAAATTGCATTAAAATAAAATGGAGTGTTTACAAAATTTAGAACTAAAACAAGAAATTAAATCTACCCTAAAACTACCCTACACTACTCCTAAGGTGAGTTCATAATACAAGGGAAATGAGGGGGTATTTATAGGATGGGAATTAGGGTTTAGGGGGGTGTGGGCAAATCTTGGCCCTACATTTGGTGTGTGTGGTGGTGTAATCCTAGCCATTAAAAGATTCCTTCCCCATTAAGATTTGGTAGAGTGGATCTTGGCCATACACCTTTTTAGTGTGTTGGGATGATCTCCACCTTCCATGTGTCCTCCAAGATTCCCTTTCCACCAAACTCCTAATTCTTTTTCCTCTTTTTCTTTTTGGTCCTTTTTCTTCCTCTTTTTCCCTTCCTTGCACTTTATTTCTTTATTTTACCATTTCTTTATTTATTCACGAATTTCCTGAAATGCAACAAAATAAATTATTAAAATACGAGTTCAAGCAATAAATAGGTAAATAAAATATGCAAAAATATGCACTTATCAAATGCCCCCATACCTATCTTTTGCTCGTCCTCGAGTAAAACAAAAAGAAAAATAAAATCTAGATGCAAAGTCCTATACTCCTTTTCGTAGGTGTGACGGTTGCATTTGGCATATGCAACAAGCCCTTTAAACCCCTAGGCAGCCCTAGTGGACGAGTGAGGTCTCGTGAGGGCCTATAGTGAATGTACCCACAAAATCCATCTAGTTTGTATAAAAGATCACATGGCAATGCACACCACACATACATGTCCTCTCATGACACATCAACTTAAGAATCAAAATGAATTTGCAAAGTCTTGGTGTGCAAAGTGCAAGGATTCACATAGTCTACTTAAAGAACATGCAAGAGTGATTATAAGTTCATGTCAAATGCAAAAATTATTGGTAATCATGCTAAGACTACAAGAGCACACCTCAGAGTCAAAACTTGAGATCTCTTATGCAAAAAAAACAGATAAGCAATACCTCACCTTTCACTCAGAAAAGAATATTCACTCAAAAACAAGGGTAAGTGTATCACTCAATTCCAACAAAATCAAATGCATGCTTGACACTTGGTATCATCCCAACTTAAATCACAACATACATTAATAATGATAATCAAAAGGTCTTTAATAGGGTTGTAATGGGGCTCGGGACAAGGTATGTCAAGAAAGGCCAAAGTATGGTGAAGTGTCAAAAGCTAGTAGTTACCATGAATTTCATGCACAACACTTCCCCACACAACTCTATTTTTTTATTTCAACAAATAAAAGCCTTGACTAGTCGTAATGAAGGAGGATTACAAAAAACATAAGTATGCTCTCATATGTATATTTTTTCTTCTTTTTTTTTCTTTTTCTTTTTTTTTTTTTTCATTTTTCTATTTTTTTTTAATGAGAGCTAAGATAAATGTAACAATAATCCTCCTTTAGATTTGATTTGAAAATCGACTAACAAGGTAACCAACATATATTTCCTCAAAAGTTATGAACAAAAGTAAACCCTATTTCACACACCTTATTGCTCCCTTAAGTTCCTACTAGCCTTTGACAAAATGGGATCAAGAATACGTCAGGCTAAACAAGAAATAGGTCTTAGGCGAGTAATGCGGTGTGTCACCGAAAGAATATGATTAAACTCAAAGGGTTAACTAATGGATCACATAAGCATGATGTGGATATTTTTGGAAATATAGGTTTTTCCTAAATGCCTTTATCATTTTATCATCAATTAATGTCATGTATTTCAAGATAGAACTCAAACAAGGGCTAGCAATGCAAATGACAAGTGGACACTCAAGCAAAAGAATATAGATGCAAAAGATGTGCATATAGGCTCAAAATCTCACTTGGTGTAGTAAAACATAATTAATCTCAAGAAATGGTTTCCTCGATGCACCTACTTGTATTCAAAGCATAAAGACCAAATCATCTTACACCTAATCACGACCTTCTAATTTCATGCACAATTCAAATAAGTCTACTAGCTTCACCTTGCTAGTGTAAGTGTGTGAACAAGAACTTTAGCAAATCACTTCTCAAACAAAAGCTAATGGATCATAAGATTATAATAGCATGCAAGGGTGCATCAAGCAACTAGCAATCAATTAACAAAACTAGAAAAAGAACTCTTTTTGATTTTTTCATTTTTTTAATTTTTTTGGATTTTTCAAATTTATTTATTTACACTAAACCCCCCCCCCCCCATACCTAGATCATGCATTGTCCTCAATGTATGCAAGAGAAAAGAGAGATGAGAAGGGAGAAAGTTGAGGAAATACCTGATAAGGGATGACGGAGACTGAAAAACTTCTACAAAACTACGAAAGAAAATAACACACACGCACACAACTCCTCCCCCATCCCTATTTTACACGAGGGGAGGCACAAAACAAATATTTACTAACCAATACCTGCTCTCGGAAAAACTATTTTTGTTATACAACCAACATATTTCAGAAACTCACCCACAAAAATAGCATAGACCACTCGAACGATCCGATTAGGCGCAAGAATAAAACTCATATTCATAGACCACGAAGATGCTTCTTTTTGTTGTTTAAGCAAATTAATTACGATAAGATGTTGGTCATGAATATCATGAGTTTCGATGAAAGATGGAGAACGAGTGGAAAATGAAGAAATAGAAACGGGTGGGGGTGGCTCTTCGAAAAGTGTTTTACCAACAGAAATAGGATCACAAGAACTATCCTTATGTTGGGTTTCCAATTTGGAACGAATATTCTTCATCTCTCCAAACACTTCTTCCGAGGTCAAATCTTTAAAAGATTCGTGAAGCTCTCGATTGGTCTCGTTATGCAATTGAAAATCTTGTTTATGAAGAGACTCAATCTCATGATCGTCAAAATTTGACCTTGAAACAACCTCCTTAACTAGATTAGCTCCTATTGGTTGAGTATGAAGTTCTTTAGGTGTTTCGGGAAGAGGTTTGGAAGATGAAAGGAAAAGTTCACTAGAAGAAGATGATGGTTGTCTAGGTGAAGCCACAAACTCAGAATCATCGGGATTCTTCGTTTGACCTAGAGAAAGAATGATATCAGCATTAAAATCTTCTTCGTGTGAATCACCACCGAAAGGAGTGTCAACTTGAATAGTAGACCTAGGAGAGATGTTATCATCGAAAGTATCGATAGGTCTTTGAGTGAGAAGAAATTCAGGGTTGACCTCGGGTGGATTCGGGGTGGTTATTGTCTCACGCTCGCACATGGTGGCTAATTGATTAATTTGAAATTCTAACTTAGATAAGGCTTGAACATTAGAGTTCAAAATTTGCCTATCAGAAGTTCTGGTTTGCATGAAGTTTGCTTGAGAAATCAATAAAGCCTCGATACTCTTTTCTAAGGTGTCAAGTTTCCTACTCGAATCATGAAATCCGGGTGGGTGGGCGGGTGTTTGAATTGAACTCGAATAAGGAACTTGATTTGGAATTGGATAAGAGTTCGATTCTTGAAAATGTGGAGGCGGAGTTTGATAGCTATGACCGTGGTTCCATGAGAGATCGGGATAATCTCTCCAACCGGAATTAAAAGACGATGTAAAATGGTCATTTCGAGAGGTTGGTTGAAACATGGCGTTGATTTGTTGAGATTCGGGGCCATGTTGAAAATTGAGACTCGGAGAGTTGAAATTTGGGTGCCAAGACGTGTGTGAAGGTCCACTAAGGGTTTCTAAAGCTTCGAGTCGTCTAGTAAGAGCGTCTAATTCAGAGTCGATTGCAAATTTGTTTTCACTATAATGCAAATCACTAAAAGTACTAGACGACTCGTTATATACACTAGGTTCCCTAGTTGACTCACACCACATCGTATTATCCGCTAACTCCTCGTCAAAATCCCAACCTTGGTAGTAACGCTCCCTAAATGCTACGGACATGGTAAAGATTGATCAAGGATAAAACCACGTAGCAATTAAGTGCGAAAATGAAACACACAAAATAAATGGTGAAAAATTAAAAGAAAAATTCTAAACCTAGGTTCCCTAATAAAGCAACTAGACCTTGCTCCTAACCGTAAGGACCACCAAAAACTCGGTAAATCAGAATTTATTCGGACCGATTCGGCCAGATTAGAGCAGGCATTGCCAAGAGGCCAAACTCGTCACTTAGACACCGAACCTAAATTGGCCAGGTAAGCTCTCGCTTGCCTAGACACCAAAAAGTCGGAATAAATAATGATTACTTCGTTTCTTAGGTACCTTCCTAATTGAGCGCGAATTACTAGGGGCAAACGTCTAATTAATTTTATTCAAGGCCAGGGAATGCAAAATGAAGGATTAAGTGGTTTTTGGGCCAAGAAAAGAGTGATGAAATCTCTCCCCTTATCTTATGATTTGGGTTTTGCCCTTAAAATTTATTTACAAATGATGCAACAAACAACGAGATATAAAAACTATAAACATTTATGGATGCTCTAAACTACGTGTTTTAATCTAAAGAAAAGGAAGAAAATTTAACGTACCTTGGGGTCCTCCAGCGATCACCACAATTTAATAGGTACGAAAAATTAAAAACAAGAAAATAAAAATCTAGATGATGTGCCCTAAGTGATTAAATGCATGATGCAACAATTATGTATTTACTAGCTAATTTTTTTTGGATTTTAAATTTTCAATTTTTTTGTGAATTTTTTTGAATTTTTTTTGAATTTTTTTTTTGTGATTTTCTAAAAATAAAAGGCGAAAAGTGAGAAATACGGGTTACCGAAGCACGCTTCCAAAAATTCCGATTTATTCCAAGCTCCATGAGAAGATTCCCGCAATTCCAAACTTTCCTAAAAAAACGAAACAAAAAAAAATGAGACAAGTAAAAACTAATCCGAAAAACTAAAAATCAAGGCGCGAAAAATGATTAGTCCCCGGCAGCGGCGCCAAAAACTTGATGTGCTAAAATAAAAACAATTTAAACCGCAAGCGTACGATTCAATCGTCGAAATATTTTAGGTATCGATCCACGGAGACTAACATTTTCGCACAACTTAATTTTTAACTTAGGCGGATTAGAACAAAAGGTGGGATTTAGAAAATTGGGTTTTACTAATTAATTTCTAAAACGAAATTTAATTTTATTCTAATTTTAAATTACCTAATTAACAGTTGAAAAGAACAAAAATTTAATTATTCTAAAAAACTCTAAATTCGAATTGAAACAATATTATAAAATTATTCTAAAAATTTGAAATTCGAACTAAAACTAGAAAATAAAATTAAATTACTTACAATGATTTTTTAGAAAATTTTGACATGATTCATTTGTAAATTCGAATAGCCAAAAACAAGCCAAATTAAATTAATCGAACCAATTTAAACTAGGGAAACAATCAACTCAGCCACTAGCTCGACTAAAACTCGGTAACTAAATAGGAACAATTACGAACTCAAACCATTTCAGACTTCACAAACAAAATATGACACAAAACAAAACCAAACGACTCAGCAATTCACAAAGCAACTTAGCATTCGACAGCATTACGAACTCAAACACAACTCAGACTCGACAAAACAACTAAGTAAACCGTAACTCAGCGAAAATCAACAACCTCAAATTCGGAACGATACAGGAATTCGTAAACAATGCATACTAGACTCGACTACAAAAACTAACAAACGACTCAAACTCAACTAAACTGAATGAATTCTAACTCAGCAAACACTAAGGCAACTCGATAGACAGCATAAGCACAACGCGGAAACGCAGCAAATACCAAAAAGGAACTCGGACTCAAACACGGTAACTTGAATCGCGAACTCAGACTTCACAGACTCAACAGCCAAAACAGAGGAACCAGGACACAATTATTCAGCCTACATTCCAGCAAACTCAGAAACGTGGCGACGAAACACAGAAGAGAATTAGCAAACTCAGCTACACAAAACTAACAACTCAGTGAACTAACAGCAGTAATTCATAGAACCCAGTACAACACACCGATTCAAAACAAAAAAAAACGAAGAACTAAATCAAACGAACACGAACAGAACTACAACGAAACGCAACTTAGTATCCACTCAGCTACTCGAAACTCAGTACAGGAATGAAAACTCATTTCAACAGCAAAATCAAAAACTCAGAAATTAACACTCAACCAAAACCGAAAGAACATCAAATCAAAGGCTCGTAAAACTACTTGGTTCAACGAATTTAAAGAACAATGGAACAACATTAATACACGACTAAACAAGAAACGGGGTTGGGGGTTTTGAATCGATTAAAACAGGGGATTGGAGGCTTATGAACGAAATTGATAGAAAAAAACAGGGGAAATGGGATTTTGCAGCAAGCTAACAGAAATGAAGGAAGATAAAGGGGAAGAGAGAGTTGGGTTTGTGTATATGAATCGAAAAAGTAGAGAAATGGTAGGGGAGGGCTTTAAGTGAATTAAAGAGAAGAAAAACAGGGGAAACTAGAGCTACGAATTAAACAGAGTAAAACAGGCTGGAAACTAAAAACTACGAACACGAAATTAAAGTTTCGTTACTCTCAACCCCTAGTGGTTAGCATTTCGCTACTTTGTCCACTAAACGGATTTACGAAAGTAACGAGACAAGGCAACAATAAAGGAAAGTGCAAGACAAGAATTTAAAGGAAATAAAATTGCATTAAAATAAAAGGGAGTGTTTACAAAATTTAGAACTAAAACAAGAAATTAAATCTACCCTAAAACTACCCTACACTACTCCTAAGGTGAGTTCATAATACAAGGGAAATGAGGGGGTATTTATAGGATGGGAATTAGGGTTTAGGGGGGTGTGGGCAAATCTTGGCCCTACATTTGGTGTGTGTGGTGGTGTAATCCTAGCCATTAAAAGATTCCTTCCCCATTAAGATTTGGTAGAGTGGATCTTGGCCATACACCTTTTTAGTGTGTTGGGATGATCTCCACCTTCCATGTGTCCTCCAAGATTCCCTTTCCACCAAACTCCTAATTCTTTTTCCTCTTTTTCTTTTTGGTCCTTTTTCTTCCTCTTTTTCCCTTCCTTGCACTTTATTTCTTTATTTTGCCATTTCTTTATTTATTCACGAATTTCCTGAAATGCAACAAAATAAATTATTAAAATACGAGTTCAAGCAATAAATAGGTAAATAAAATATGCAAAAATATGCACTTATCAAGTCCTGTAATGAAAGGAATTGAGATCAAAGAAAAATTATCTGGTATTCAAGAAGAAGAAGAAGAAGATAAAGGAAAGTTGATTAGAAAGTCTTCTCTTGATGCCAAGCTGAAATTAAAAGGAGTGATGGGTGAAGAGAGCAAGAATAAGATGATAGTTACAACCTCTGTTGATACACATGTTGTACAGAAGAATGAAGACACAACCTCTGTTGCTGCACAAGTTGTGACCACACCACTATTGTCTTCTCAGTTGAAATCAACGTTTGGAAAAGGAGTTCTTCATGATTCAAGTCTAACAGCTACAGCTCCAGCTACAACTCTAATGGATTTCACTGATGGTAGAGCCTTATCTGGTAAAATTGGATACAACAAAGGAGGCATAGGCTCACATAGGGATAAAAGACAACATGTTGTTCCCAGAGATCCTTCTTCACTGTCTGTTCCAGGTCGTGGTGTCACTCAAGAGAGTTTAGACAGACTGGAGTCAGTACAACTTGTCTATCAGAAGAGTTTAGGGAAGGATTTTCTGCTATATTTCATGGCTGATGGAACAGTATTCAAGATTGCTGAGAATGATATTGATTTAAAATTCTGGGAAGAACTAGAATATGTTCTGTATATTTTTAGAGTAAGAAATCAAAGAGCTCAGTCAGTTGCAAATGTGCTCAGACAAAAGATGATTCAGAATCTTGCAAGAAGAAATATGAAGTACAACAGCAAGTATGTTCCGAAGTACAGAGATTGGAATGGGAATCTGATAGAAATGGAAAAGGGGACTACAAAGCTGAAGGCTGATCTTGGAATTACTGTTCTGGATTTTAATGTGAAGTCTGAAGAAGTGAAGTATATCAGGTTGGGAAATGAAATGAGAAGAAACAAGATCTATGATCTCAGAGCTGCTATCTTTCAAACTGATGAGAATGATCCAGATTTAAGAGAGATCAAGGAAGCTATGCAGATTGAACTTGAAAATGCTGAGAGGAGATTGTTGATTGATTATCTCAGAACAACTCCAGATCTTGAGGAGGTTAGGTAGACAGAATTTGTAAGTAATTCGAATTTTCTGTAAATTTTGCTAAGTCAAGTTTTAAACTCTGATTATATGTTAAACACTGTGTTTTTATTTGTTCGTTTTGACATCATCAATTACTGTGAACTTGTACATTTTTCTAATGAACAAGTTGGGGGAGATTGTTAGATATAATTGATGTGATTTAATGTCAGTGTTTAAGTGTTGCAGGTAAAAAGAGTTTAACTTGTTAGTTGAAAGCGGTTGTAACAGAGTTTGAGTATACGCTGATAGCTGGAAGCGCAAACGCTGACAGAAGAAAGCGTAAACACTGCTAGCTGAACACATGGAAGCGCAAACACTGTTAGCTAGAAGAGCAACAGAGTTTGCTAAAGTCTGTCTACTGGAAGCGTCTTCAAGTCAACAGAGTTTGAAGATTAATTTAATATTAATATGGAAGCGATATCTTTGAAGATTGGATAGCTGTCAAAGAGATCGAGTTGACTTAGAAGACGTGTAGCAATCGTAATTGATATCAATTGTATAGCTTAATTTTAGGAGAATCAATTAACGATTGTACGTAGCTGTATATCTTATAAATACAATTAGGTTAACCCTAGAAGGGTATCCATCGTGAACGAATATCGTTTTTGTAACCTAAACAGCTCTCTGTGATATTTTACATCACTGAGAGAGGAATTATTAATTCCAAACAGTTTTAAGAGTTAAAACGTGTGTTCTTGTTATTTACTCATACGTATTCGACCTAACACGAATATCTTATTCACCAGTCGTTGGTAGGTAGCTCCTGCATTCTTTAGACCAAAAGCCATGACGAGATAACAGAAAACACAAAAGTCAGTTATGAAAGATACCTTAGAGATGTCATCCTTGTGCATCTTAATCTGATTGTAGCCGCTGAACCCATCCATGAAGCTCAGTATCTCATGTCCAGTAGTGGCATCTATCAAGGTGTCAATCCTCGGCAGAGGGAAACAACCCTTTGGGCATGCGTCATTTAAATCAGTGAAGTCGATACACATTCTCCACTTTTCATTTGCTTTCTTGACCATCACGAGGTTAGCCAACCATTCAGGAAACTGAATCTCTTCAATAAATCCAGCTTCCAAGAGCTTGTCAACTTCTTGCTTAATGGCCTCCTGCCTCTCAGGAGCAAAATTCCTCTTTTTCTGCTTTATTGTCTTCCGCTCGGGATCAACATTCAGCTTGTGAGTTATAAGTTGGGGATCAATCCCTAGCATATCAGCTGCTGTCCAAGCAAACACATCACTATTTTCTTGCAAGAAAGCTATCAACTTGCCCTTCAGGGATTCTTTCAAAGATGCTCCCATATAAGTAACTTTTCAGCTCGCTTGGTCGTCATGGCTTCAATGTTTGTCTTGGTCTTGGGTGTTGAACGTCGATGTTCGAAGGTTGAATGCCAAAGTTTGAAATCAAGGGTTTTCAATCTCAAGGGTGTTTTAAATCACCGAAATATCTATCAGAGTTGCCGGTCCACGGCCAGGGGGTTTCTGGTTAGCCCCACGAGGTCTTAAACCTTCTCTAGGAGGTTTTCAAAGTTACATATTGGTTTTCAAGTCAACATGAAGTTTCAACCTTTGGATCTTAATTGGAGGTTCATGACCCCCTCAAGTTTGGCCTTCATAACTAACCTTGGCCTTCATGGCTAATCTTGGCCTTCATGGCTAACAACTTCTGTTCTTCAACCTAGGATTCGGGGTTGATTCCTCGATTTAGATTTCGATAAATGCAATCCCGTTGGCTTCTTGCCTTTTAAACTTCTGAGACGAGAGCTTGCTTGAACTTCTTAATCCTTGCTTAAGGTTATCTATTGGCCTTCATCCTTGGATCCTTAATCCAGGTACTTAATAAGTATTGAAGAGTAGCTAGTCCTTAACATCCTCGGCCTTTCATGGCTTTGACTGTTGCGTATGGCTTTTATCTTCTTTTCTTTTATCCAGGGTCCTTTACAGACTTAAACTCTTACTTGGTTACGTTGTAACCCAACTCTTGACCCTTCGGGATCTTCACCTATGCATTTGTTTGTTTTCCATTCGTGTATTCTTTTATTTTTGGTACTTGGTCATCCTTGACTTGCACTCATCGGGTGCTCGGCACATAAATAAAATCACTCAATCAATGAATGGAAATCAAACTTGCATTAATAACTTGAAATGGGTTTAACCCTTACATAGAGTACTACTGTCCTACTCAGAGGGACATGCTCTGCATGGTTTCATCGAACCTTATTTCTACTTATACTAGATAAATATGAAGCTAAGTCTAACTTTGCAAGACTAGGCCTGCATGGCTTGATTTTGTTTTTGATGCTCCATCAAAATAGAGCACTCACCACTCCTTTTAATCTCCTCATTCTTATTCTGAAGTTCTTTTCTGATCTCCTCATTCTTATTCTGAAGCTCTTTTCCTTCTTGGGGTACTATCTCCTGCCCCCCGACTTCTTGGTTGTCAATGGTACATTCAACCACGAAGTCAGTTGACGCCTTAGCCTTAATGGCTGTCCGAGGCTTATGTGTGATGTCCTCTGCTGGCCTTTCTTGGTGTTCCTTATCACTGCGGACATCCATGTCTTCAATCGGAAGGACCTGACCCCCGACTCCTTTAGGCCTTAACGAGGCTACATAACAGCTTCGTGCTATCTTTTGATCACCTTTATGTTCTCCAACACCATTCCTGGTTGGGAACTTGATCTTCGTATGATAAGTTGAGGCAACAGCGTTGAATGCGTGAAGTCCAGTCCTCCCAAGGATGACATTGTAGGTGAAAGATGTTTTGGTAATCAAAAAGTTCAGCATATGTGTGGCCTCTATTGGCTTCTGTCCGATCGTGACGGGCAACTGAATAGTTCCCTTAACTTTAGACTCTACTCCGTTGTATCCGTATTTAGGCATGTTAGATGGGGTCAACTGAGAGTCGTTGTATCCCATCTTCACGAATGTATCATGGAACAAGATATCCACAGAAGCTCCATTGTCTACCAAGACTCGCTTCACCTCTGAGTTTCCAATCACAGAAGTTATGACCAACGGGTCGTCATGGGGGAACTTCACCGTCATGGGGGAACGTCACCCCTTCCAAGTATGAGTCGTCAAAACCAACTATTACTTCAGTTTTTGCATGCTTCGGGGCCTCTCCCACAATGTACATCACTTCTCTAGCATAAGCCTTCCGAGAATTCCTTGTTGTGCTGGCCGCAGTCGGGCCTCTTGAGATCATGTTGATTACTGGCCCTCGGGGCTGTGGGTTGCGATCTTGATCGTCATCCCTCCTATCATACTCTCTTCTCTGATTACCACGGTCTTCACCCTTAGTGAAGTGGCTCAGTTTTCTTCTACGAATCAAAAACTCGATCTCATCTTTGAGTTGCTTGCAATCATCAGTGTCATGCCCCACATATCTGTGGAATCTGCAATACTGATTCTTGTTTCTCTTTGCGGGATCACCCCTGAGTGGCTTCGGCCATCGGAAATCCTTATCCTTCTCAATGTCCAACAAGATTCGACTCCTAGGAGTATTCAACCTTGCATACTCAGTGAACCTTGGTCCTTGGTTCTTCTTAGGGACATAGTCGGAGTCCTCGCTAGTTCGGGGATACTTGTCCCTAACATCATACTCCTGGTCATCATACTCATGGTCTAACTTTCGCTTCTTGGAGTCGTTGTTACCTTTGTCATTGCCTCATGTGGCTTCATTCTTCATGCTATCCTCAGCCTTGATATACTTGTCAGCCCTTCGTTAGAGCTCGGCCATGTTTTCAGGAGGATGCTTTGCTAATGACCTTTTAAAGAATAGATTAGTGGTTCCGTGTTATAGGGCTACTATGGCCACCTTATTCTCCAAATCCGTGATATTCAATGTCTCCTTAGTGAACCTCTTGAGGTAATCTATTAGGTTTTCGTTCTTCCCTTGCACTACATACATGAGGGATGCAGAACTTTTCTCATGAACTCTCCCGCTAATGAATTGGCTGACAAAAGCGGCGCCCAACTCCTTAAAAGAGCCAATCGAATTCGCAGGTAAGCGGCTATACCATCTTTGAGCCATGCCCGACAGAGTTTGAGGGAACGCCCTACACTTCAAGGCATCACTTGCAGGCTGTAGCAACAGTGCGTTCGAAAACGTCCTGACATGACTTGCGGGATCACCCGTTCCATCATAAACCTTTATAGTAGGCAACTTAAACTTCCTAGAGATGTGAGCATTCATCACCTCCTCGGTGAATGGTGGTGTAGAATCATCATGATCTCCTAGCTGCATCAACTCTTTGGGGTTACCCTTGGGGGCCTCTGCCCTAGTTGTTCTTCCTGTTGGGGCATCAGCCCTTCTCTACCACGTTGGAGGCCTTTCCGAATCAAACAAAAAGGAATCTCTCTTGTATTTGGGGGAGGTCTATTCTGATTCTAACCCTGGTTCTGTCTTTGCTGCTCCCTTTCTATATCGTCCTTTAGCTTTTAGATTTGGGCTTCATAAGCCTTGATTCTCTCAGCGGCTGTCATAGGGGGTCCATCATGGATTCGTCGAGTACGCCTTATAGGCTCCTTGCTTGGATGTCGCCTCCTCGGGGCTTGATCACGATCGTCATCCTCAGATGAAGAATCATCAGTATAAGGACCAGAGTATAGGCTCCTTGCTTGGATGTCGCCTCCTCGGGGCTTGATCACGATCGTCATCCTCAGATGAAGAATCATCAGTATAAGGACCAGAGTAGTCATAATATCCTTGATCAGGACCAAAGCCTCTAATGTAAGGAGGGTGATACGGTTCATGTATCTGCAGGGCATGGCCACTTGGCCCAGCACCTCGAGTATTCGGAGGGTAGTTAGGCAACTCGTATGTCGGATTCATACTTTTAGGGAGATCTGTAGTAGAGATGTACACCCCCGGAGGTAGTGGATGATTGACAAGGGGAGAGACCACCATCTGAAGGGGGTTGGTCTCCTCGTTTGGATGGACAATCACTGGTAGAGTTTTCTCATCATGGGGAGACGTCCCCTTATATTGAGAAACTTGAGGTTGAGTGGTCGTCCCTGTTGATGGGGGTGCATACCCTTGTTCAGTAATGACGGGTGGAACAGAGGTGACGGTGGTAGCCTCGGTTGAGACTGGTGTCCTTCGTGTTTGAACCATGGTTGATGTTGTCGTCCCACAGACGGCGCCAAATGTTGTGGAATAAAAACTAGGTTATGAATATTGCGGCTAGGGTTTATGTGTATTTAATGCTAGGGTGAGTGAGCTTCGTGCTTTTAATGGCTGTTCTTGCGTTCGAGACTGATCGGTCCTCACAAGATGCCTACGTATCTCTGTATTGATAGAAAATCAAGCCAACGTAGTTCTAGGTGATGGTGCCCTCGAGGCTATGGAGGTGAGAGCTCACCTAGGACGTAGTGGCTTGCATGTCCTTATTCGAGGATTAAGCCAAAACGTCGTTCTGAGATGAGAGGTCTGACCCTTTATATAGGCTGAGAAGCCCTAGAATCGTAGTAGAATTAGGTGACTTGGTGGGCAAGTCACCGCCTTGAGGAAGGTTCTAGACTCCTTCCTTGTAGGAGTAAATTCCCATATCGAATTCTGTGCCTTGGAGGCTAAGCTTGGTAGGAGTAACATCCTTATCTGACTCTTATTGTTGAGCTGGTTATTACCCCTAATGTTAATTACGAAATTAATATTATAAACAGGGCTTGGGCCCATCTGGTGGGCCCCATGTTTGGACCATTTTAGGTCTAATTAATGCCACATTAAATGTGTCTTTAGGGCTTACCTTTAGCCCGTATCAAATATATAGCGGTTTAGCTTATATTTTGAGAAGGTAACGGGGAGTTACGCTTCAAGATAAATATATAGTTATATTTGTAAAGGTTTCTCCACCTGCTATAAGGAGTTTACTTATAGTGGACGAAATCCCGAGTCCGGGGAGGAGCTCGGGGACTGGAGTAGAGATGTTTGAATCCATTAGGGGATTGCGACATCGCGAACCAGTATAAATCGATCGTGTCTCGTTTCACTCTTTTATTTTCCGCACTTTAAATTACTTATTTATAAGTAATTAATTTTAAAAGAGAAGGAAAATTTTAAAATGCCAAGCTCAAATTTTACAAAGGTAATAAGCTATTCAACCCCCCTTCTAGCTTATTTTACCCACATTCGGGACCTATCACATTTTTAAAGTTCCATTGATCGGTGAAGAATCATTTTAATAAATGATAAATATTTTAATTTTTTCCTAAATTCATATAAAATATTAAATCAAGACTTAAAAACGACCTCTTTAAAATTTAGCGTTTATTAAAACTTGCACAAGTTATTACTTAAATCGTGATATTAATTGCACAAGTACATTGGCCAAAATGCAACGACATGCATTTAAGTTTTTCGATTATTATGTGTTCATGACCATTTTTTTCGATTGACATGCATTGATCGGTGAAGAATCATTTTAATAAATGATAAATAGTTTAATTTTTTTTCCTAAATTCATATAAAATATTAAATCAAGACTTAAAAGCGACCTCTTTAAAATTTACCGTTTATTAAAACTTGCACAAGTTATTACTTAAATCGTGATATTAATTGCACAAGTACATTGGTCCAAATGCAACGACATGCATTTAAGTTTTTCGATTGTTATGTGTTCATGACCATTTTTTAAAAGAACATGCATTTAAATATAATAAAATTAAAAATATCTAATAAATTTAATACAATTATCTATATATTGTAAATACTAATTACTACTATTTTTTTATTAAATCAAATGATTTCGAAATATATAAGTTGGCTACATATCATATATCACTAATTTATACTATACTATAACATAATATAGTGAAAAATTGTAAATGTAAATCGAGAAAAAATGATTAAAATATCTTAATAATCAAAATACCAAATATTATTAATTCAACACTTCACACATATAGTATATTTATGATTGATTACACATATGATTGGTTGGTCTAGTGGTAAGAGTATGATGGTGTGCAAATGAATGGCAAGACCTAAGTTCAATTCTTACCATCAACAACTTTTTTAAAAAATAACAAATATAAGGGTAATTTAGACATTTCAAGTTGAATAAAATGTCTCATCATTTAAATTGAATAAAATGTCTCATTAATTTTAGTCCCTTATCATGCTATTACATATACAAGCCCGTGCGATGCACGGTTACTTCTAAACTTTTTAAATATATATTATTATAAAGTTTTATGCTATATATATATTTATTATTAAAATAATTTTTAAATTGGGAAATGTTATTTCCAGAGAATTTTTTTAATTTCCAGAGCAATAAGTGTTGCATATTCCTCCTGCATTCACAATATGTAGCATATTCTAATACAATAGGTGACAATTAGCTCTGGAAATTAAAAAAGTGCTCTGGAAATAGCATTTCCCTTTTAAATTTTATAATTTTATAAATCTCATGTATATAAATATTATCGTAATTATTTATTTTGAATTTTTAGTTTAAAATACATACGTATATATTTAAATATTACATAAAAATTAAATTTTTAACTTTTATTTAATAGAAAAAGTGAAATTTATCTAATCATGTTAACTTTTTTTTCGATTTTTGTATAAAAGTTTCTATATTGTAAGTGCTTTCCAGATTTTGTGTAATTTTTTTACTATATAGCTTATTACTCGTGTGATACACGAATTTTTTTAATATTTTTTGTTTTATTACCCATATTTTCATATATATTTTTTAATTAGTAGGAAAATAAATTATAGAAGTTAATATAAAATATTATAATACATGTTTGATAGTATTTTAACGATAATTTTAATTAATAATATGTTATTGACGGTAACGGAATCTTAAACTTATGATAGTAGTTTATAAAATAATATATATGTGTAATAGAGATATTTTGTTGGTGGAAGTCGAACTTGAAACTTATAAGAGTATTTTAAATACTATTTTATAACCCGTGCAATGCACGATCCTTTTTTTAATATTCAGACGATTTGACCGACCCTGCTCCTGATATTTTTTTTTATTATTTATTGTTATTAGTTTATACATCAAATTGTTGTTATGAAATTGATATATATATATATATATATATATATATATATATATATATATATATATATATATATATATATATATATATTTTACACGTTCAATTATATTATGTGTTTTATCTTGAATTCTTAAAACTTGATTTGGATGATTTTACAGCCTACATGAAATTAACAAAATAATCTTTAATTTAGTGATGATTTAACAATTTTCTCCAATTAAAACTACCAAGAAACAAAAGAGAGATGAAATTGACGATTTTTTATATTGAAAATTCTATTATATTTAGGAAATCTACATATATTTTGTTTTGATTATCAAAATAACCTTCTTATTATTTGAAGATAGTTGTACTAACAATCAAATACAGTTATAATAATAAGTGTACGAGGGATTTTGTCCAAAAGTTTGGTAGTTGGTAGTCTGGTCCTCAGTACGATAAAATAAATAAGAACGGTTAGATCTTAAAATAAATAGATAAAAAACGTTAAATCTATCATAAAAAATATTTAATATTTTAACATGTAAACTAAAAAGTGTATTTATATTGTAATACGAAAAAGTGCTTGTCAATGATTTAAATTATATATAATTAGATTTTCTATATTGAATAGGATTATTAATGTATGTATTCGACAATAAATAGATTTAGGATTAATGTAAAAGTTTGTAATTATATTTTTCTCTTGAGATTGTGTGTGTTTTCATTTGGATAATAATTGTTAAATCGTCACTAAATTAAAGATAATTTTATGAGTTTCGCGTGGACTGTAGAATCATCCAAATCTTATTTCTATATCTCGAGATAGAACCTAAATAATAAATATGAACTTTTTTTAATATTAATAAATAATAAAATAAAATTTAGTTCTAATACAATCTTTTATATCCTTTTCCGATTATAACTTTTTTTCGAAATTCGATTCTAATACAACCTTTTTAATTATATCATTTTTAGATTATAATTTTCTTTTTAATATGATATAATCTTGATCGTCTATTTTTAAAAATATTATATTCGATGGTTGAGATTATTTTGACGGTATAGTGATAAACCATAATTATGGATAAGATCCTTTTTACGTTTATTATTTTTAGAAAAAAGAAATATTTTTTTAGCATTAGATCAAACTGTTCTCATTTATTTATCTTAAATAAAATCTAACTGTTCTTATTGAGTATACCAAAAAAAGTATACCAAATCGATAATAAAATATATTCTAATTTGCTAATAATATTATAGTATTAATATTATAGTATTGATTGATACTTAGTAGATACTCCCTCTGTCTCTAAAAACATTTCCCATTTACTAAATCGGGACTATCAAAATACTTTTCCCCTTTCTATTTTAAGCCATAAACAATAATATTCAATACCCACTACTCCACCCACTACTACTTAAAAATAATATTCAATACCCACTACTCCACCCACTAATCATTACAAATAATATTCAACACCCACTATTCCACTCACTACTCCAAAAAAAACAATATTCAATACCTACTATTTCACCCACTATTTCTTAACAATAATATTCAATACCTACTACTCCACCCACTACTCGAAAAAAACAATATTCAATACCCACTACTCCTTAAAAATAATATTCAATACCCACTACTTCTTACAAATAATATTCAATACCCAATTTTTTTTAAAACCCGTGTTTTTAGTCAAAGGGGCAAAGTAAAAAGAGACGAAGGGAGTAAAAGTTTTAGAAAAGGGATCCAATGGAGTGAAGTCCCGTGAATCGAGCATTAATAATAGAAATCGAGAGAAAAGTTAGGAGAAAAAGGAGGAGAGGGGGACAAAAGGGTAAAGAGGGGGGAGTGGGTTTGTGCATAAGAAAATAAAGGAATAAGTTTAATAAACGCGGGACAGAGGGGGTGGGGTTTGGGGAAATAAAAAGAGAGAAAAGAAAAACAAAGTGTAGGTAGACCGCATCTAAAAAGGATGCTTTTCACCCGTCTCTCTCTCTCTCTCTCTCTAGTGTCGTCTTCTTCTACTCTCTCCCCCTCTCCCTTCCCTTAAGTAAACCCATACATCGTTTTTTACCCTACAAATTACCTACCAATTGAGTTGACGTTGAATTTACTTGAATGGGCCGGCCTATTCCATCCCAAATCACTGTACTAGTATTTATTTATTGAGTAATATACTTACAATTAATTATTATTATATACATACATACATACATATCCATCTGAGTATCTTATTCTTAGCTCAACCGACGCCCCTCCCTCATATCTGTAATCTCACGAGTTGAAGGGGATGATCTGTGAGTTGAAGAAAGCATCAACTTGAGCCCCTTGTGTTCTGGTAGGATAGATCTTCTCCCCCGCCTACTTGTCTTGTACATTACTAGCTACTTTTCCCTTACACATGTAGATCTACTTGTATTTTGTTCTCTCTATTTAACTATTCTGTCCTTCAACTTTTTTCAATCCCTTATATATATTCAACTTGGTTTCTTCTG
Source organism: Kitagawia praeruptora (assembly GCA_037693485.1). NCBI lineage: Eukaryota > Viridiplantae > Streptophyta > Magnoliopsida > Apiales > Apiaceae > Kitagawia > Kitagawia praeruptora. The sequence goes on from CM075350.1 coordinate 78,890,515, forward strand.
TGTTAGTAGTGTGCTTATATTCACTTTGTGCTCACCGTAAAGTATGTGTTAACAATAATATATTCAGAATTTCCCATATTTACTCTAATTCACTTTAACTTAGGGTTGGATTATTTTCATTCATCCTATGTGTTATCCTTGTAGGTACGCAACTTTGTAGGAATTACTTTAAAGAACTATTACCATGGCATTGGGGAAATATTCTAGGGTTGATGGCAGCAGGAAATCCACTAATTACTGTTCCTCAATTACTTTTGTCGTGTTTGTTGGTTTTTGTTTGGTTGGAGTGTGGATGATGACCTCGTCGTCGTCTATGGTCCCTGTTAAAGATGTGGTTGACACCTCCGACAAGACTGAGAGTGAGGTCAAGACACCTAAAGTTGTTGGTGAGACTAATGAGAGGAATGACGATGAAACAAGCAGTGACACTAATGCAAACAATGACAACCAGGCCAAGCAGTTTGAGGATAATCCTGGGGATTTACCCGATGATGCAACCAAGGGGGATAATACCCTTGTCAACACTCCAACTGACACCACGAGTAATGCCAAGGACTCAGATGACAAAAAAATAGACAAGTCTGAGGAATCCAAAGATAGCAATGAAGCTAAAGGTCAGATAGAGGAGAACAAGTCGGACGAGATACCGGTTGAGAAAAAGGAGGTTTTCCCTTCTGGAGCTCAATCAGAGCTTTTGAATGAAACTCTGACCCAGCCTGGGGCATGGAAAACGCAAGCAGCAGAGTCCAAGAAGGAAACAAGCGAATCTTCAGAATCTGACCAGAAAACTGGGTTCAGCTGGAAAGTTTGCAATGTGACTGCTGGGCCAGATTATATACCGTGCCTAGATAATTTGCAAGCAATCAAGAGCCTTAGATCTACTAAGCATTACGAACATAGGGAGAGGCACTGTCCTGATGACCCTCCAACCTGCCTTGTTTCTCTTCCTGAAGGATATCAACGCCCAATAGTGTGGCCCACAAGCAGGGAAAAGGTATAACAAGTAACTTCTAGTTTTGTTGTGGTTGCGTTCAAATTGCAATCAAGAACATATTACTGTTTTTTTATGTTTATATTCAGTAATCATTTTACATAAATTTATGATTTTGGTTCTACAGATCTGGTATCACAATGTTCCCCACACAAAGCTAGCAGAAGTGAAGGGACACCAAAATTGGGTTAAGGTTGATGGTGAATATCTTACCTTTCCTGGGGGCGGAACCCAGTTTAAGCATGGTGCTCTTCATTACATTGACTTCATACAACAGGTCACGATTTTTTTTCACATTTTATTTTAAAGCTGCACTCTATTATCCTGCACGCATAAATGCATTGCTGTACATGTATAGTTTGTTATTACTTTAAAGTTTGTTGTTGTTCAGATAGTAGTCAGTAGTCACTACTTTGTGCTTGATCATTGTCTTGTGGAACCTTTTTGTTTCTCTCCAAGTTCAACTTTCTTTTGCTATGTTAAGGATTACCTTATTATAAGATTTATGTAAAGATTGAAAAACCACAAAAGTTTATCCATCTTATTTACTTTTTTGCGGTTGCAGTTGAATCCTTAGGACACTTGTTTGACTCTCAAAACATCTTATAACTCCGACCACTAATTTGTACAGTAGTCTTAGTTCTTGAAGATCCTGAATTGTCAACATACTTCCTTTGGCAAAGAATCTGTATACACGGCTAAACTGTAGGCTACCAAATGTGATGTCTGCTAGTCTCTTTACTGTATTTAAGAAACTAGTGCTTGCAGAAATTGGAAAAGGGTTTAAGAAATAGCCTAATTGTATCCATCAAATGCCTTCAATAATTAATTATTATTTGGATTGCTTGAATCATTGAACCTTATTTTAAGACGTAGAATTCATGATAGGGGACTGAAGCATTAGATGCCAGTCTTATTTTGTGACCATATAGGATGAATAATTAAGCTAGATTATTAATGTTGATCAAGTGCATGGATTTAGGATAAGATTTCTTATTGGAGGAGACATTTACCAAATTGAACTGTATTTTGGTCAAACATTTCTAATTTTTTTACTAACCTTGCAAGTAAATGTTTTAGGTCATCTTTAGGCGAGTTACCAAGAATGTGTTTCAAACTCTGGCCGTAATGGATAGTATTGTGAACACAGTAAATTGTTTAGTATTCCTAGTTAATGAGTTTGCGAGTTACTAACCTTAAATTGTTGCCTATTATGTATAGACGAGGGTGATTTTAACATGGATGTATGTATGGTTCTCTCTCAGATAGTACCGGATATAGCATGGGGAAAGCGCTCACGTGTAATATTGGATGTTGGATGCGGGGTTGCTAGCTTTGGTGGTTTTCTTTTTGATAGAAATGTGCTGACCATGTCATTTGCCCCAAAAGATGAACATGAAGCCCAAGTTCAGTTTGCGCTTGAGAGAGGAATTCCGGCTTTATCTGCTGTGATGGGCACAAAGAGACTTCCATTCCCTGGGAGAGTTTTTGATATTGTTCATTGTGCGCGTTGTAGAGTTCCATGGCACATTGAAGGTATTTCATAATTTAGTTTAGTCATTGCTGATGACTTTGAGGAGCTTGTGCTCTCTTAAGTAATATGTTACTTGGCATTTCAGGCGGTAAGCTTCTATTGGAACTGAATCGAATGCTACGCCCTGGTGGTTTCTTTGTATGGTCTGCTACACCTGTCTACCAGAAACTTCCTGAAGATGTTGAGATTTGGGAAGGTATGAAGCTTCCTTACGTTGCTTTCTTTGCCATATTATGCTACAAGCCTTACAGATTCTGCATTTCTTGTTGCAATTATTGGCAGCAATGAAGACTCTAACCAAGGCATTGTGCTGGGAACTTATGTCTATTAGCAAGGATAGAGTAAATAAGGTAGGTGTTGCTATTTATCAGAAGCCTAGTTCTAACGAGTGCTATGAGACAAGATCAGAGATGGAGCCACCACTATGCAAAGAATCGGATGACCCAAATGCAGCATGGTATTCTCTGTTTTGCTGAAGTAAAAATCTAAATTCTTAGTTTGCTGCAATGTTGCTGAACTACATTTATCATATTTCTAGGAATGTGCCTTTACAAGCATGCATACATAAAGTCCCTGTCGGTGCATCAGAGCGAGGGTCACAATGGCCAGAACAGTGGCCTGCAAGAGCAGAGAAGCCACCTTACTGGTTATTAAGTTCACAGGTTGGAGTGTATGGAAAAGCTGCACCCGAGGATTTCACTGCAGACTATGAACACTGGAAACGTGTTGTAACAAAATCATATATTAGTGGGATGGGGATTAATTGGTCTACTGTGAGAAATGTCATGGATATGAGAGCCGTATATGGAGGGTAAGCTAATGCTTTCATGTTTTTTTTCCTTGATGTTAGCTGATAAATTTATGGATAATATGCATGAAGCAATATGAAATTTAATCTGAGGGATTGGGGTGATTAAGGTCCATCATAGGTAATGTGGAGAGTACTAATTTGTGTTTTTCTTCTGCTAATCATTGTTTTGCTAATATATTAGTATTAGGAATTAATATGTTCGGCCAAATTATCTGTTAGCAGGTCCTGAGGGGTTTTGGTTTGCCCATAGCCCATAGTTACCAAGTAGCATGAACTCCCAAGGGTTTTCAGTTTGCATGATGCCAGGCGAAATTTCATCAATACGTTTGATATCGAATATATTAATGGATTTGATTTTTAAATTGTTTGTTGAGTTTCTTACCATTTAGTTAATTTAAACCTATCTAAATTTAAGCAATTTGTTTTACTTGCATTATGTGCATATATGTGACTATCTATATCATGATTTCATGTGGATATTTCGATATTTGTGGATATTGCCATACTTGCATTTCGATATGATGTTACTTACTTTCATGTGGATATTTGTGTTGATGCAGATTTGCTGCTGCTCTGAGAGACATGAATGTTTGGGTCATGAATGTAGTTAACATTGATGCTCCCGACACACTACCTATAATATTTGAAAGAGGGCTATTTGGAATATACCATGACTGGTGTCAGTCATTTAGCACATACCCCAGAACATATGATCTTCTTCATGCAGATCATATCTTCTCCAAGATAAAACAGAAGTGGGCATCTTTTTCCTTACAAGACATTTACAAGACATTACTTGCTTAAAAGATTTTTCTGTTGCTCCTACAAGCACATAACCGTGCTAATCTTTATATTTTTCTGGTGTTGCAGATGTAATTTCGAGGCATTTGTCGCAGAGGTTGATCGGATTCTAAGACCGGAAGGAAACTTGCTTGTCCGAGACAAAGTAGAGACCATCAGTGAGCTAGAAAGCATGTTCAAGTCTATGCATTGGGAGGTCCGCATGACCTACTCAAGAGACAGTGAAGGACTGTTGTGTGTGAAAAAGAGCATGTGGCGCCCCAAGGAGGCGGTGACAATTCCATATGCAATTGCTTAGAGGGAAAAGGCATGTCGATTCACTTGCATTCTTCTCTTAACAGGAAGAATAGATAACATATTTTTGACTGCCCTTTGTTACTTAGAAGTTGTCTAATAGTTATTTCTTTGGTAAGCGTATCAAAACTTAGTCAATTCATGTTTCCTGGTTTGCAATCTTTCTTTTGCATGGAGGAATTTGTAAACTTTTTAGTTGTTGCCTCAATTGGTGACGAGGGTTCGTTAGGTTTGGATATTGTATTCCTCTGGTTAGGTTTTTGTTTATTAATTATGGATTCCATTGTAATATTATTAAAACATATTATAGTAATTGATGGATACCGAACACAATCTTGTTATGTAACGGAAATTTGAGAAATTAATTTGTTTGTAATACATCTCACTGAAGTATAGGCAGAAGAGATTGTCATTCATGTTCAATCAATATCTAGTTTTCTTGTATATGCATAATGTAGCTTAGTTCATAAAAATTTGCACTGTCCTCGCTAGTTACCATCATCAAACAGCAGGATATAACTTGTGATTGTGATTACAGAGGATAAGCCTTTACTGAATGCATACGTGGATGGAAATATGGTTACTTTGAAATACAGTATTTTTTATCAGTGTTGTAAAAAAATGCATTAAGCGGCCGCTAATGGCAGAAAACCGTTACAATTATGGCAAAATTGGGTTTTTAAATGTTTAGTGAGATTTAGGCCCTTAAAGAAAATTTGTAATTTGATATTTTTAAATGTTACGTTTGTATTTTTTAAGATTCATAATGATTAACTACGATTTTGTGAATGTGGAGGTTACGGTTTTAACTTTTATCATAACTAGCTTATAAACCCGTGCAAAGCACGAGTTACTTTTAATTTTTTTTTAATTTGTGTATAGTAGTGTAATACTGTAAATATTAATTCTAACATGATATTGAAAGAATTTGAACCTTACATCTTTGTACATAATATTTTTAATACTAAATATAAATTAATATGTTTTTGGCGGGAATCGAACCTTAGATCTCTATATATAACAATTTTTACTATTGTTGTATCTAACGATCATGATCAATTTGAGTTGAATTTGAGTTGAAGATCTAACGGTTGTGGACGAGGGATAACAAAAAATAAGAGGATAACCAAAAATAGGGTTAACCAAACTACAAATTATATTCTCTTTCACTTATTATAGTATCTACAAATTATATTCTCTTTCACTTATTATAGTATATATATATATATATAGAACACCAATCTCTACCATTGAATTAAAATAAAAAACGGACGCTCAAGATTAAAAGATAGATAATTAAGAATACAAACTATACGCTGCGTTGTTCATAGCCAAACATAACAATTTCACGACTCCCGATAAAACACGCCGCTAATCGAAGTCGAAATTGAAGATTATAAGGCCATAATCGAAAAATCGAGGCCTAAATTGAAGATTCAAAGATCATAATCATACAAACCAAGCAAAAATAATCGAATCCAAGAAGAAATCGAAGAATTGAAGCAGAGATTGAAGAATGAATCGAAGCATAAATTAAAGAATCCAAGCACATAATAAAAAACGGAGTTAATTCCTTCAATATTTAGTGTGGAATTGTCGGAAAAATAGTCAAAAGCTTGAAGAGTCGTTCAGAATCATTCAAAACTGTGCGAAATCTTTGAGGTAATGATTTAAAAAGTTAAATTTTATGATTTTGTGTCTAATATCTACATGATACTTGCGATTGGCGATTCTATCCAAATTTTGTATGTATATATCTGTATCTATACATGTATGTGATTCTATAAGAAATTTACAAGTGATTCTATATGAGATTCTCCAATATACGCATGGTATTTGTTTTTATTAAACCAGACGATGAAAATTTGTTTAAAGTGTTTTTTCTAGAGTGCGAGTGATTCTTTGTTAAATTTACAACTGATTCTCTGTTTGATTTTTTGTTAGATTTTAAACTAGATGATTTCAATTTATAATAAATTTGATTTTATAAACTAAGTTCATTTTGATGCTATTTTCAATGAGATGCTATATTAGATTTTATGGTAAATATGATTCAATGAGATGCTATACTAGATTCTATGGTAAATATGATTCAATGAGATGCTATATTAGGTGCTGACACATTCTTGGAGTTAATTATATTTGTATTTTGATTAATTTGCTCCTGCTCTAAATTAACATTCTTTAGATTCTATATTTAATCATGTGTGTGAGACTGTGAATGTAAGTTAGTTGTATAAAGTCTAATCGTTGATACATATTAGATTCTACATGAGTTTCACTTTATGATCCCCACTAGTTAAGTTACTTTAGATTCCACATCAATGTTAGATTATACTTATCTGCGTAAAAATGGCTTATATGAACTTTATTATAGTTAATTTTACATTCCATGTTAGATGTTGTATTAGATGCCTAAAATGCATTATAGCAGTTGGTACTTCACAAAAATATCACTTCTTTATTCCCTACTTGGCATGTAAAATGAATCCTAAATGTTTTATGTAACTACTTGCTCTTGCAAATTAAGTAAGGACTTTAATAGATAATGGCCTCTAGGTTTCTGCATCAGCCTCTAGGTTTCACCTTAGTTATGAAGTTCCGTTTCTGATGAAGCTTTACATGTGGTGAAGAGTTCTTCTTGCAGGCAATCACATTTAGCTACAATCATAATTATTATGTAATTCATTTGTTCCTAGATTGAAATAATTGATAATTCTGAGTGCAGCAAGTGGGTGATGATGAACCAAGATACTAGATGGCTTCAAAAAGTCAGTGATGATGTTCGAGATAAATATTTAGTTTTCTGCCCCAAAACACCAAGGTTTGCTATCTATTATCTTCTAACATGAAAATATCAATTGTCTTGATAATTGTATGATACTATTGACATGGAATTTTTTCACGATGAGAAAAGATAAAGAAGAGTGTTTCTTTAGCAGTTTTATAAGCCCTCGCACCTATGTTAGCCTTATACTAATAAAACTGTAATGGATGAAAGTAATATTTCTGCAGTTTCAGTTGGTAGAAACTTAACACCTACAACAGTTATGATCATACGACCAACAGAATATAAGTCTAGGTTATTTGACTATATATCATGACTTGTGAAATATGAAATATGGGGACAAGTGTAGTTGATTGGTGCCCCTGCGGGGCCTTCTAACAGATGACGACGATGATATTAAGCCTTTTAGTACTATGGCCTCAATTGCGGCTATTTATTTACTTTTCAGTGCGTTGACCAAGAAGTTGAGAGATATAATGATAGAGTTTCAGGTATACTTATACTTGCCTAATTATTTAGATATTAACTGCATCCCTGCGTTCCTTCCAATAGTTACTGTATCAATGTCTATGTATCAGGCATTGAGACAACGGATTGATGATGAATATCATGAGGAGGTGGAGAGAAGAGTAATAACAGGTTTGATTATTTCAATTTGCTATCTATCAGAATCTATAATCATTATTAGACTTACCACTGAAATGATATGGGTTCCATCAAATTGTCACCATAATTTCTTACTCATATACTCTTTGCTTGGTTTCATAATTTTGAAGTTATTAAATTTAGTGAGAGCCATGGATATCAGAATTATCTAGCTACCCTTGTCCATGTCTTGCTGCTGAGGCACTGACAGTGACAAAGTCAGTTGTATTAAATTTTGATAGGTTGAGGGCTGGGATAATATAGAGTGGATTTAGGACCTCACTTTGTATGTTGGGACACAACTGGTCTGAAACCTGTAGAAAATATATCGCTGTATAATGGTTTAGGTCATGTGGTAAATACTAAATATAAAGTAATTTGTGTATTAGAATTTTGAAGCTAGGATAATTCAAACCTATACTAAATCACAGTTTTAAGGATGTAGAACCATTTTGTGTGTTGACAAGGAGTCAGTTATTTCAGTCGAGTATTTTTGATGCATGTGGATCATGCCTCAAGATTTCTTTATCATGAAAATACCGGTTATATTACCTTTTAAGTAGTCTTAATCAACTTACAGGTTCAGCTCTTTTACTTTTAGGACTTTAAAAATCATAAATTGAGATATGTATGAATTCCAGCACCACTTGTAAAATCATTATGTGAGATAATATGCATCTTTTATATCATCGTCTGTTTGAATATCAACTTTATCTTGGGGAGTTTTTTCACAGGTGCTAAATACATTAGAAGAAATCCAGGAGAGACATGATGCTGTGAGGGAAATCGAGAAAAAGCTTCTCGACCTGCATCAGGTACCATTTGAATCCAGTTATACATCATATCTAATCCGGGATATTATTAGCATAGCTGATATAGGAGACTTTTCAATGATACCTTAGTAGGGTAGATTCTTGTTGACTTTATATGTGACGATTTGTAACAAAAAAATTAAATCATAAATCTGGATATACTCTTGTTTTAATTTGCAGGATAAAACTTTCCTATAAATCTTATATCTAGCTAAATCAGAATGTAACAATGTGTTTCTAGTGTTAATTGTATTCAGAGGAATCTTATATCTTTAGCGATGAAGGTTAAGTATGCTGAGCTTGTTAGTCTTAACAGTATGACTGTTTTTGCTATTAGTGTTCAGTCCATTTTCTCCGGTTTGCATTCGTATGTTAGTAGTGTGAGGTTTTATATTGTTCCGAATCGGTTGCTTCCGATTTTCGAGCTCGAGAAGATTCCTGTTGGGACTGAGTTTCCTACACTTGAGCAAGGACAGTCTCTGTTGGTAAGAGCTGCTGGTGGTAGAGTCACGCCTATTCGGATCAATTACGTGCGGATCAAGGTGCCTGATGTGATTCGAAACCTGAAGATTGTTGTTCATAGTGTGTACTTTCCGTTTCCTCATCTTCATAACACTGGTGCCACTGCAATTTCATTGTTTGGAGTTCCTGAGTTTAATACGACGGAATCGTGTCCTGCGAGTGAGGGAGCTCAGGGAGGTATTTCAGGTGTCTGTGATAGTGAGATGGCACCTACTCCTCAGCTTCAGCCTCAGCAGCAGCAGCAACAGCATATGTTCGATTTGAACGACGAGCATCATGGCATTTGTTGTAACCACTAGTAGTTGTATATGCGAGTTTGGTCTTTGTATGTGGAGATGTAAGTCTTGCTGGGAATTTGGTTACTGATGTAACCAATACACATTGTATCTAGCTAGCTCTGCTATTACTCTGTAGCATTTGCTTACCCTGTAGTAGGTTACTCTGTATAAGTTTATTGATTGTTTCATGTGATCTTTTATACTCTGTATAGTACAGGGAATGTTTGGTTATGGTGATGTGTTATCCAATTATATCATGATGTTTTTAAATGATTTGTGTCTAGCAGTGCTTCATGTTACAGAACTGGAGTACACCAAATCAACATACAAGGGAGCAGTTCAACACATACAATTGCTATTGAGTTGCTGGAAATTCATTTATGCTTTCACATATTGGTTTTCTACTTGTAAAAATGTAAAACGTAAACATCGAACGAATAATAATCTAGTGCCTACTACCATTATGTAAAGCAGGCATGTGGCAAAAGTTCTAAAACATTTTCATATTCGTTATGGATAAAAACAAAATCATGAAGAAATTTGATATTTGAAGAATACTTAAAGGGTTAGGACAGCACACAAGGACACAAAACAATTTTGTTAATAGACCCACACATTGTGCTGAATTCCACTCGCTATAGATCCTAGAATCCAAGCTCCAATGTTTTACCTTCCCCAATATATATATGATGCACCTAGGCCTGGCAATACGGAATTGATGAAATGACTACAAACTGGAACAAACATGTACACATATGACATATCTACCAAGTCAATGACAGATTGACTATCAATATCACTTTAAAGGGTTTGCATCTACATAAAGCTTTGTGCGTTAATCCTGAAATTTCTGGTAGCACACATTCATGCACAATCATAGAGCATGTTCATAGCATAACAATTAACAAATACTATTAGATCGCCCTAAAAAGCTACCTAGGTCCATGGAATTGCCTAAAGTTTCCAAAATTGTGAGGAAATTCTAATTCTATTCTACAACCAGCTATCCGCCTACAAGCCTGATCCAGTTTAGACCATTCAGACTATTTCAACAAATTAACGCAGTTCATATGAGCGCAGAAAGGCTGTAATTGTCACAAACACTTTTCTATATAGGAGATTTTGATAAAATATTAGTTCAAAATTCTATATCACAACTGCCAACGTAACTAAAGTTCCATATTTCAAACATTTTTACATTGTGCTGTTAAATATTACAGGAAATTTTCTCCAATTGACATGATCCAATCTACGGATTCTCTTCTTCCAGTTCACGAACCTCGCTGACAGGGATTGCTGGCAATTCCAGGTAGTCGAAATCCTCTTTAATTCCTACCTGCATATAGTATCAAAGGCGCACTGATTGGAACAACAGAAACAACACACCTCATTAGCACATAGATTATGTATTAACATCATGAATAACTACTGAATTGTAGTTGGTTACTGTAGCCTTTTATAAGAAATTATGACTGCGTATTATTTACTGAAAATAACCAACAAACAGTAGCTTGGAAATTAATAAATAAAGACAAAGCATATTTTAAGCAAATAATCACACCTCATAGTACAACTCAATAGCTTCCCACTTGTAAGCATTTTCTCTATCCCATGGTAAGGGAGGACTATCTTCTGAAAACATGTTAGAAGGCTAAGGATGGCATTTTCTATACATCTCTACTAGCTGCTAGCTATTCCTAGCTAGCCAAGGTGAACAATATTAAACAATACAGCATAGCATTTTCATACTTTTGTAGTAGCAGCTAGCCATTCCTGGATATAATGAACCTTAACAAACCAATAAAGAAGGATATCATGTCAACATGAGCTGAAAACATGTCAGTCTCACAGAAGTCCTCGATGAAGTCGCTGGACATGACCTCTGCATATAAAAGAAGAACAGGCCAATGTAGGATATTATCTTTATCTAACATCGGCTTCTTTAATCCAGTGAGTTCTTGAAACATGGCCCTCCCAAACTTTACTCCTCTATCTTCAATAGCAGAGACAAGTTTCTGCATATTATATAACTAGACAATATGAAAAAGTACAAAATACACAACAAAAATTAATCATTTCCTTGTACTAATTTATGGCATACTTGTTAATTTTATTACACCTTAGCTGTTGACAGAGATTTAGAAACTTGAGCTTCACGGAGCTCATTCTCTGATTTCTGCAGATGAATCTGGCTGAGAAGCTTCTTTAGTTCTTCGTTGTCCGGAAACTGCTATAGACCTTTTTGACAATATGATTCTGCTTCTTTCAACAGTTTCAGAGACAAGGATGCTTTCACAGCTCTATAGTATGCCTGTAACAGTTATACATACACAACCATTTATCAAATTTATTCTGATGATCTGCAGAAAACATTTAATATTTACAAACATTAAATTCAAACAAAAACATGTGTAGCATAAAATATCTAAATATATTAACCTTAGCATAGGTGGGACTTGGGAGAGAGCTTAATCGCCTGTTCAGCATCTAGCAGAGCACGCCTGTAATTTCCCAGTTGTAGATTCACATGAGCTCTGTTCGAAAAAAGAACCGAGTTCTCGGTACCACTTAAAGCCTTTTGATTAATTGCCCTAGTATAGCAATCAATAGCATCCAAATAATGCTTTTTCCCCATCTTGACATACTCATTACCCTTCTCCTGTAAGGCTACCAAAATTTCATCATATACTTTCTTCATGTAATCAAAAATGCAACAAGGACTAAAATTATATAACATATTCTCTCGAGAACCTATATAAATAGAAACCAGTCTAATAGACAGTCGAGAGCACCTAATTCCAATCCTTTACTTCCATAATTATGTTGTATGCATGACCGTTATCTTGGTAAGGAATCTGACGTAGGAAAAATTCTCCTTATACTAATCTTTATCAACCCATACTACGTGTCAGAGTACCTACACATTGGGTTAAATAGTTCATTCTAGCTACCGCTTCAACATAGTCCGTCCAATGAACAATAAAACCGTAACCTCAGTAACTTACACAACCTTATTAAAGTTCAACAATTCACAAGTTCTTACTTCCAAGGCACCAATCAATCTTACTAAAAAATTATAATCTTTGAAGCTTCTATATCTTAATTCTTGACATATATAAACCCAATACCAGCAAAATCTTAGAAAATTAACAAATTGTGCTTAAAAATGTGAACTTTTCTCATAAAGAAACACAATCAGCGAAAGAAATCACATGGCATAACATTTGGTCTGAAACCCATCTCAGAAAATCTATCAACTTAAATCTTGGACTAAATTAATGAGTGTTTATGTGTATACGTATAACTTTAAAAAAAACAATAAATAAAACACTGTAATATTAAGAGTAGAATCTCAAGTAGAATCAAAAGTGTAAAACTTAAAAAATGATCAAACACAATTCAAGACAACTAACACACAGATATATATCTGAGAATCAAAACTATAAATGTAGAATCAAGCTGAGAATCATTATTATTCAAAGAAAGATGGACAATTAAGGTAGAATCTAACATAGAATCAATATATAAAAATTCTCAAAAATACATAAAACATAAGTACAACTGAATTTTCACAACATAATACAAAATCTAGCATAGAATCAACCTTATTATACAGAATCTTATACCAAACACAAGTAACCTTATTATACAGAATCTACAGTTCAAACTAATATGGAATCGATTATAGAATCAAAAGTGACAAAGACAACAAATTTGTGTGACACAAATGCAATAACAAAGCCACTCAAATCAAACCTCATTAAACAGAATCAAGCACAGAATCACTTAAAAAGAATCTTATACCAAAACGAAATTGAAAAATGGAAATCATTCATAACATAGAGAGTAGAATCTAACATAGAATCAAACTGCAACGATAGAATCAATAACGGAATCATTTTCAACTTAACTCATATAAAACGAGACTAAAAAATACCAAACTTTATATATTAAAATAAATGTACGGAATCACAATTTTAATAACAAAATCAACTACAAAATCACTTACAACTTCATATAACGAGTCTTAAATACATTATATAACACAATTTCTAACAAAAATAAGCAAAGAATCATTAACTAAATCACTTGAAAAATCACTTTCATAAAACAATAGTAATACACAACATCCGATATAGAATCTAATATGTGTACTCTCATTCAAACAAGCATCTAGTACGAAATCAAAAAAACGAAATCTTCAAACCCTAATTTTATTAATTTCGCTAATATAACAAGCAGGATGAGATGTAAATATCATTACCTCGAATTGAAGATGAATTTACGTCAAATTGAAGCTTTGATAATTGAGAGTTTACATTTTTCGCAAATTTTGTGCCGTAATTTCATAGATTCTGATCAAGAGAGAAGAGTTTGTAGTTTCGAGAGAGATTTTAAGAAAATCGTGATTGTATGTGGAGAGAGAGAGAGTTCAGCTTGGGTGAGAGAGTCGTTAGAGAGAGACGACGTTAACAGCAGCTGTATCTTTTAATCCTGGCCGTTCAATTTTTATAAAAAAAATGAACGATTAAGATGAGTGTTCTTCTTTGTTCTTTATTTAAAGGTGTTCTTTATGGAGCAAAGCACGAGTTACTAGCTTATATATATATATATATATATATATATATATATATATATATATATATATATATATATATATATATATATATATATATACTAGCTTATAGCCCGTGCAAAGCACGAGTTACTTTTAAATACTTTTAAAATTATATGATCAAATAGAATAGAGTATAATAATTTATTATGGATATAATTTAACTTTGTAATATTAATTAATAATATTATCAGTAATAATAATAGTTATTTAATAAATGATGTGTATTGATTAGAACTAATAATATAAAATTTTAATGTAAATTTGTTGTTGACGGGATTCGAACCTTGGATCTTTAGAAGAGGGATTTAAATATAGAATATTCCTTATTATTAGATCTAACGGCTATCATCTATTTACTAAATATCTAACGGTTACTATTCTTTTAGATGGTTGAACCAAGTTGAACCAAACAACCAAATTATACCCATGTTTGCTTATTATATAATACTAGCTTAAAACCCGTGCGATGCACGGATTTCTTTTAATATTATATGATATGTTTTATTAATTCGATTTACTTTTTTTAAAATATGAATTTTGGAGGTTTAAATTTTTAAATGAGATGATTTGATAATAATTATATAAATGTTATCCGTTATATTTTTATGAAAAGAGGGATTTTAGTTAGAAAATATTGAAAAGATAATACATCTTAGTTCAAAAAGATAATCGGTTAATTATAAGTACTTACAAAATTATAATTTAATTTTATTAAATAGAATGTCGTGATTTAACTGAAAAAAGTGAGGTGTTAGTTAGAGAAAATTAAAAAGGAAACATGTTTTAGGTGGAAAAGGTAATTGATTAGTTTATAGTAATTATAATTCAATTATGTTATTTTACTAAATAAAATTGCTCGTAAAGTTTTTAGAAAAGGAAAAATTAGTGTTGCCCGTGATATTTTAAAGAAAAGAGATATTTTAGTTAGAAAATATAGAAAAGATGATACATTTTAGCTGAAACTTAATCGGTTAATTATTGACATTATAATATTGTTATTTTATTTTATTAAATAGAACCGCCCATGATATAATTGAAAAAAGATAGATTTTATTTAGAGAAAATAGAAAATGTAATGTGAAAATTAAAAAGATGACATGTTTTAGGTGAAAAAGGTAATTGATTAGTTTATAATAATTATAATTTAATTTATGTTATTTCACTAAATTAAATTGTTCGTAATGTCTTTAGATAGTGAGAAATTAATGTTACCCATGATATTTCTAGAAAAAAGGAATTTGATTTATAAAATATGGAAAATATGATACGTTTTAGCTGAAAAAGGTATTCAAAAAGGTAATCGTTTAATTATAAGTACTTATAAAATTATAATTTAATTTTATTAAATAGAATGCCGTGATTTAACTGAAAAAAGGGAGGTGTTAGTTAGAGAAAATTAAAAAGGAAACATGTTTTAGGTGGAAAAGATAATTGATTAGTTTATAGTAATTATAATTTAATTTATGTTATTTCACTAAATTAAATTGTTCGTAGTATCTTTAGATGGTGAGAAATTAATGTTGCCCGTGATATTTCTAGAAAAAAGGAATTTGAATTATAAAATTTGGAAAAGATGATACATTTTAGTTGAAAAAGGTAATTGATAATTATTAGTATTATAATATTATTATTTATTAAATAGAACCACCCGTGATATATTTGTAAAAAGAGATATTTTAGTTAAAGAGATATTTTAGTTATAGAATAGAGAAAAGGTAACATGTTTTGGCTGAAAAAGGTAATTGATTAGTTAATAGTAATTATAATATAATTATGTTATTTTATTAAACAAAATTGCTTGTAGTGTTTATAAGAAAGGAGAAATTTTAGTTAGATATAATATAAAAGATATTGTGCTTTACCTGAAAAGGGAAATTAATTAGTTAGTGAAAAATTGATAAGGTAATATGTTTAATCTGAAAAAGGAAATTATGTAATTAGTTAGTAGTTAAGTAAGGGTAAATAAGTAAATTCAATAGGTACCAACCAACCAAACTTTTAATGTTTCGGCTTTAATATAATAGAATAAATAGTTAGTAAAATACTTTAATCATAAAATATATCTTATAATTACATCTAACGGTTCTTATTAATTACTAATAATCTAACAGTAAAATGGTTTAATATTTTTCGGTATACATTAATGATTGCAAAATTACTGGTTTAAAATTTATATTATAATTTTTTTTTTAAAAAATATGTCTAACGGAATTCGAACCTTGAAATTTTAGTAAATTAATTTAAACATATAATATATCTAATCATTAGATCGAATGGTTCTGATTTTTTTACTAAAAATATAACGGTCATTATTCGTTGTATATATATATGTCTATTATCTTTTGTTAGTGATTAGACAATATTGTGTTATTTTTTTGGGTATATATTAATTATTGTAAAATTATATTTTAAAATAAAAGTTAACGTGTTTTATTTAGAAATAAATATTAT
Organism: Kitagawia praeruptora; assembly: GCA_037693485.1. Classification (NCBI taxonomy): domain Eukaryota; kingdom Viridiplantae; phylum Streptophyta; class Magnoliopsida; order Apiales; family Apiaceae; genus Kitagawia; species Kitagawia praeruptora. Next base: position 78,907,060 of record CM075350.1, read on the forward strand.
TGATTGGAAGATATGATATCTTAGGTGTTTATAAAAGTTAATATCATCAATCAATTAAAAGTAAACCTCTTTTAATTAAAAAAAGGCAATCGACTAATTATCACTAATTATATTATTTTAATATTTATTTTAATAGTTAGGATGACCGTGCTGAAGATCGAACGGACAAACTTTCAATGCCCGTGTGATGCACAGGTTTCTTTTATTATATTATATAAATTTTATTTAATATTACAATTATGTTTTTATATAATCATTATTTTTAATATTTTTTTTAATTTTAATTTAATATAATTTAATATTCTCATGTTTACGGATTATACTAATGTTTCCTTATTATAAAAAATGTATACGGATTTTTAATATATTTTATTAAATAGTGATATAATTGGGAAAAAACATTTTAGTTAGAGAAAAGAGAAAAGATAAAAAATTAATTTATTAGTTAACAATAATTATAATTTGTTTTTTAATTAGAAAAAATATAAAAGATATTATATTTTACTTGAAAAAGGAAACTGTTTAGTTATTAAAAAAAAGGTAACATGTTTAACCTGAAAAAGTAGATTGATTAGTAAAGTAAAAAATTTAGTTAAATAAAATATAAAAGAAGATTTTTAAAAGGTAACTCGTGATATTAATACCTTACATATAATAAGCATAAGGGAGATCTTATCTGTTAGTCACAGAGGCATGCCTGTATACATCTAATAACAAGCCTAATTGTTTGTAATGCTTTGCATTACTTACATGACCTCTTAACTGAGGGAACCTCTAGTTGTAGAGTTTCTGTTTGTATTGTACTTGTAGTAGGCATCAAATCCTAGTTGTGTAACTGTACTTATAGAGTCTAGAATAATGCTTGAAAGAAGTTCCAAGGTTCATGCCTCAAGCAAGAAGATAAAGACTGTCAAATAATCATAGTTGGGATTTGAAGAAATGAAGAATTTGCCTAAGTACCAATTCGAGAAGTATATTTGTCTATTCGAGAAGTCCAGCATTCGAGAAGTCAGGGATTCGATATCTCAAGACACTATTCGATATCTCTGAATACACTGTTCGATATCTCATTCGATATCTCAGAAATTCGATATGTCTATGTACTCTATTCGAGAACTCAGGAAGTCAACAAGTCAAAGTGGTATTCGAGTTCTCAAGGAGTCAACAAGTCAAAGTTCCATTCGATATCTCAAGGAATCAGAAAGCTATTCGATATCTCAAGGATTCGACAAGTCAAGTGTTCTATTCGACAACTCAAGGAATCCTGAAGAAAAGAGCTATTCGAGAAGTAATTCGATATGTCAATATAACAGTATTCGAGAACTCAGAGTTATCGATCAAGCCAATTCTAGTTCTCGAATCAACTACTTAGTCACTTCTCGAATACATTCTTGGAGACAAAATACTGAAGAAATTGTACAAGTCAGAAACCCGCAACAAGCCAATGCACTTTATGGACCACAATCTGTAACGTGCTCTGGAAAGCCTACAAGGAAGCTTGGAGAGATATAGAAGAGACAAGGGGTTAAAGAAGTGGATCTGAACAGGCTTTGCAAAGTCAAATCTGTAACCGTTTGGACACTTACTCAAAAAGGGTAGACAGACTAGAAAGTAATTTGTTCAGCTACCTTATTTGTAGTAAGTAGGGTGTATCCATGTTCTATAAGGATACAGCCTCACTTCCTTATTCAATTAACTTTGTAACTTTGTGAGTCAAGTTTTTCATACACTAAGCTGTATCTCTCTGAGAAAAACGAAGCTGAGAATACTATCATTTGTATTCACAGATTGTAGCAACCTTTATCTAATAATACATTAGATTAAAGTGATATTGTGTTTTGTGTTATTCTTTATCCGCACCTTCAATCTTGCACACACAAACACTCTTGCTACATAGACTCGCGGAAGAAAAGTTCAAGAATCCATTCACCCCCCCTCTGTATTCTTTTATCGTATTCAATACTTAACAAGTGGTATCAGAGCGGGCTGTTTATTCAAAAACAGAAAAACGATCATGAGTTCGAATACACCAAAGACTACAGGAACGGTGAAGGTCCCTAAGTTTGACAAAGAGAACTACAACCTCTGGAAGATAAAGATGATGTTGTTCATCAAAGCCTCTCATCCTTTGTATCCTGAGATTCTCAAGAATGGTCCTTTTGTTCCACAACAAGAGATACCAGAGAAGACTGTTGGAACCACAACTATCCCAAGATCTTATGAGGCCAAGGATCCATCAAAATGGACAGAATCAGAAAGGGAGAAGGTTGCTCTTGATAGCCACCTCATGTTGCTTATCATTGATTCCATGGACATGTCAATGTTTGCGAACATTGCATCATGTACATCTGCCAAAGAAATGTGGGATCACATTGAGGTGTTGTGTGAAGGAACTGATGAGGTTAAGGAAAACAAGAAACAGATACTGGTCACACAGTATGAAGCTTTCATGGCACAGTCCAAGGAAAGCATTACTGAGATGTTTGAGAGATTTCACAAGCTAGTCACTGAGTTGCAGATGAATGGCAAGGTTTACAGTACCAAGGAGTTAAACATGAAGTTTCTGCTATCCTCACCAAACCATCTAGAGCAAAGGGTCATTTCTCTGAGGGAAAGAGATTTGAACAAAGTTACATATGATGTGCTCTATGGAGTTTTGAAAACTCATGAGCTTGAGTTGCTTCAGAAAAGGGCTATCCAAGCCAATCAAGGTAGAATGGTAAACACATCATGTGCCCTGATTAAAATAAATGTACGGAATCACAATGTAGAATGAATTTAACAGTACCAAGGAGTTAAACATGAAGTTTCTGCTATCCTCACCAAACCATCTAGAGCAAAGGGTCATTTCTCTGAGGGAAAGAGATTTGAACAAAGTTACATATGATGTGCTCTATGGAGTTTTGAAAACTCATGAGCTTGAGTTGCTTCAGAAAAGGGCTATCCAAGCCAATCAAGGTAGAATGGTAAACACATCATGTGCCCTGATTGTCAACAAATCGATTCAAGACCTAGAAGCATCTACAAGTCAGTTAAGGATAGAGAAGGTAGTAGAAGATGAAGAAACTGAACCTGAGGTAAGTGAACCTGTTGAGGAGAAGGAGGAAGAAGAGTTTTACACTCTTGAAGAACTAGATGGGATGGAAAACACTTCATATGCTTTCATGGCCAGAAAATTTCCAAACATCAGATTCAAAAGGAATCAATCCTTCAAACCCAAAACCCAAAACCATTCATTCAACAAAAGCAAGGCAATTGTGAAACCAAACAAGAATAAGTTTAAAACCAGCCATGTGGATAGGTCATCTGTAAGGTGCTATAGATGCAATGACCTAGGGCATTTTGCCAGTGAATGCAAAAAGCCTAAAAGAAGGATAGAGACTATCTTGAGCTTGAAGCTAAGTATGAGGCCCTTCTGAAAAAGCAGACACAAGGTAAGGCCTACATAGCTGAAGGGAAGTGTTGGGATGATTCTGATAGTGATGGAGAGGAGCAAGAATTCTGCAATTATGCCTTGATGGCCAATTCAAAGGATGACACATCTCCATCAGACCCTCAGGTACCATCTCTCACTACTATAGACATGTCTGTTTCAGAGTATAAATGCATGATTGAACAACTATCTGTTGAAATGTTTAACATTCATACTAGTATGACTGCTGCTAATGAAGAGATTGCTAAACTGTCTACTAGAAATGAAATGTTAATAAAAAAGAATGAGGAACTTGAGCTAACTGATATGCAAATAGAAAACCTTAAGAAAGAAGTTGAATATTTGCAGAACAAGGTTCTATGTGCTAGTCAAGTTGAAAAAGCTCTTAGGGATGAATTAGCTGAAAATGAATTCAAACTGAAAACATTTAAGAATTCATCTGGTCTAGTGCAATCCTACTGTGAGAAAATTCAGGCTAAACCCAAAGCAGCTATTGGACTTGACTATGACTCTCTCAAACAGAGGAAAGGCTATGCTGTCATTGAAGAGGACACAGCTGTTCATGAGAAAGTGCCTCACATTTTGAAAAAGATTGAAAATCCAATTTTTAAGGAATCAACATTTGAAATTGATGAGGATGCCTTACTCATCAAACAAATGTTGAATGATGAGGATGAGGCACAATCCAGTGAACAACACGCATCCTCCAAGAGTGAGAGTGTCAAGTCAAAGACCAAGGAGCCAGTAGTTGATAGTCCAAGACCTAAGAAGTTTGTTAAGTTTGTTTCAGCTGGGAAGAGTGAATCAGAAAAGAAAGTGACTAAGAAGAAACAGAACAGAAATGGCAAGTTAGGGATTAACAAGGATAACAATTATGCTTATATGCCTAATGCCCCTAGGAAAACTTGTCAGAACTGTTTCAGTACCAATAGTTTAACTCATGCATGCAAGAAACCTGTTGGTAGTGTGTCCAAACCTTTTTATGATTGTTCTGTGCCTCTAAGACATAGAGATGCACCATTTTGTGATAAGTTTGACTGTATGCCATGCAATATGAATGTTATGACTAGTTGTTTCAATCTGAGAAGGCAATTCATTGATGGTTGTATCAATCACAATTCTCACACACACTACACCAGGTCAAAGTCTTCGAGTCCTCCTAAAGCTAGGAAGGTACCTCTGTCACCTAAGTCTGAAACCTCAAGTTCTAAGACTTCTAACAGTGACAAGAAGACTAATGCCAAGAAAGTTGACAAGCATGTTGTTTATGATAAAACTGTTTCTAAGTCACATGGACCCAAACTTGTTTGGGTACCAAAGGAGAAGTAATACCTTTGTGTTTGCAGGGCAAAGAAAGTGAAAAGAAGGTCATGTGGATTTTGGACAGTGGATGCTCAAATCATATGACTAGTGATATGGCCCTGCTATCACAATATGAGGAAAAGGCTGGCCCAATGGTTGGTTTTGGAGATGACATCATGGGTAACACATTGGGATATGGCAAGTTGAAAGTTGGTAATGTCATCATTGAAGATGTAGCACTAGTCAAGGGGCTCAAGCATAATCTGCTAAGTGTTGGTCAGTTTACTGATAGGGGATTCAAGGTGGATTTTGACAAAGATGAATGTTTGATCACCCACAAGAAGACAGGTGATTTTGATCTATCTGGAGTAAGGAAGGGAAGCCTATTTGTAGCCAATATGGATTCTGCAAACAAGGACAAAATTTGTTGCTTTTACTCAAAAGCATCAAATGAAGATTGTTGGCTGTGGCACAAGAAACTATCACACCTGAACTTCAAAGCCATTAACTCTCTAGTAAAAAGAGAGTTAGTGAGAGGTATGCCCACACTTGAATTCTGTCAAGAAGGAGTGTGTGAGGCTTGTCAAAAAGGAAAGATGAAAAGATCAAGCCACAAGACAAAGACAGTGACATCTATAACCAAGCCACTACAACTCATTCATATGGATTTGTTTGGGCCTGTCAATATTATGTCACTAGGAAGAAAGAAGTATGCCTTGGTGATGGTTGATGATTTTTCAAGGTATACATGGGTGGAATTTCTGGCATCAAAAGATGAGGCTCCACAAGTAATCATTGAGCATATAAAGAAAGTTGACAAGAAAGCAAAGGCCAACAATGCAAGTGTGATTGCACTGAGAAGTGATAATGGAACAGAGTTCAGAAATGCCATACTTGAAGCATTCTATAAAGAGAATGGTATTTCTCAGCAATTCTCAGCTCCAAGGACTCCACAACAAAATGGAGTTGTTGAGAGGAAGAATAGAACTCTAATTGAGGCTGCTAGAACAATGTTACTTGATGCAAAAATGCCTACATGTTTTTGGGCTGAGGCTATGAGAACTGCATGCTATATCTAGAACAGAACCCTCTTCAACAAAAACACTGGAAAGACACCTTATAACTTGATGACTGGAAAGAAGCCTACTCTAAAGTATGTTCATACTTTTGGAAGCAAATGCTTTGTATTGAAGGATAATTCTGAAAATGTTGGAAAATTTGATGCAAAAGCATTTGAAGGAATTTTTCTTGGCTACTCTATGGAAAGAATTGCATACAAGGTTTATGTCATCAGTCAAAAGAAAGTTATGGAAAGAACAGATGTGACATTTGATGACAGCAAACTACCTGGACTAGAAGAAGCCAATGATGAAGATAAAGATCCATTGAAGTTTGATAATCTAGATGATTCTGATGAAGAGACTGAAACTGAAGTTGAAACTCGAGTTCAACAAACTCAAGTGAATGATGATACAAGAGAAGAATTTGTGCCAATCAATAGTGAAGGAACAAGCATCCAAGACACACCTGTGAGTAGTGGCAACTTCACAGGGGGAAGAAATGAGAATGACCATGATGTGGATGATGAAGCAACATCAAGAATGAGAAATCAGGCTGAGCACTCAAGGAAATGGGATAGATCACACACTGCAGAGCAAATCATTGGAGATCCTAATGCATGAGTAAGGACTAGGAGAGCAACTCAGAATGAGTGCCTCTATGGCTGTTTTCTATCACAAGTTGAGCCTAAGAAACTTGATGATGCACTGTTGGATCCAGATTGGATTATTGCTATGCAAGAGGAGCTGAATCAATTTGAAAGGAACAAAGTATGGGAACTTGTGCCTGCACCAAAGAATAGAACCATTGTTGGAACAAAACGGGTTCTAAAGAATAAGATGGATGAAGATGGTGTAATTATAAGAAACAAAGCAAGGTTGGTTGCAAAAGGATACTCTCAACAGGAAGGCATTGATTATGATGAGACATTTGCTCCTGTTGCTAGATTGGAAGCCATCAGAATATTCTTGGCATTTGCTGCTCATTCAAACTTTAAAGTGTATCAAATGGATGTCAAGAGTGCATTTCTGAATGGAGAGTTGGAAGAAGAAGTCTATGTGCAACAACCACCTGGTTTTGAGGATCCACACTTCCCAGAATTTGTCTACAGATTGCTTAAGGCATTGTATGGACTTAAGCAGGCTCCAAGAGCATGGTATGATACTTTATCACAATTTCTTCTTGAGAATAAATTCACTAGAGGCACACTGGACAAGACATTGTTTTACAAAAAGCATGGTGATGATCTTATCTTAGTTCAGATCTATGTGGATGATATCATTTTTGGTTCTACATATGAGAACTGTGTGAGAAATTTTCTAGACTCATGCAGAGCATATATGAGATGAGTATGATGGGAGAGTTGACATTCTTTATTGGGTTGCAAGTCAGTCAAAGGAAGGATGGTATCTTTATCAGTCAGACCAAGTATATCAAGGATTTATTGAAGAAGTTTGACTTGGAATACTGCTCACCTGCAAAGACACCCATGGCCACTGCCACTAAATTGGATGAAGATGCTAAAGGCAAGAAGGTAGATATCTCACTCTACAGAGGCATGGTTGGTTCTATACTCTATCTCACTGCAAGTAGGCCAAACATCATGTTTGCTACATGCTTGTGTGCAAAGTTTCAATCAAATCCAAAAGAATCACATTTCATTGCTATAAAAAGGATCTTTAGATATCTGAAGGGCACTCCAAACTTGGGACTATGGTATCCTAAGGACACAGGGTTCAATCTGGTTGGTTATTCTGATGCTGATTATGTTGGATGCAGAGTGGATAGGAAAAGCACCTCAGGTAGCTGCCAGTTTCTTGGACAAAGGTTAGTCTCTTGGTATAGCAAGAAACAACAATCTGTGTCAACTTCTACAGCTGAAGCTGAATACATAGCTGCTGGAAGTTGCTGTGCTCAAGTGCTTTGGATTAGAAATCAACTTAGGGATTATGGACTTGTGTTGGAAAGAATTCCAATCATGTGTGACAACAAAAGTGCAATCTCTATAGTTGCCAATCCTGTCAATCATTCTAGGACAAAGCACATTGACATCAGATATCATTTCATAAGGGAACATGCAACTAATGGAACTATTGAGTTGCATTATGTTCTACAGATAAACAACTAGCTGATATATTCACTAAGCCATTAGATGAAGCCACCTTCACAAGGTTGGTTAGTGAGATTGGAATGCTGAATTCTTCAGATTCTAGCTAAGTGAATACAGCATCTAGATTGTTGCAGCAGTAAACACTTACTTTATCTAAATTCTCAATATTCTTGGAGTAAGTGTTGGCTGAAATATGATTTATAAATATTTCAAATCTATTGCATATGTTGGAAAATCATATTTTTGTTAACTTGAAATTTCTATGAAATTTTGAGAAAATCACTGTTTAATTTACTAGAATATTCTTCAATGAATATGGCTGGTAAATTTTAAAAGATAGTGAAAATTGAGTTTCTATGAGTATAATTCGACAAGTCAGACTTCTCAAGTGATTCACTATTCGACATCTCTAACAAGTCTCTTTAGAGCACTCTCGAGTTCTCGAATAGAGTTTTTTAGAGTTCTCGAATAGAGGTTTCCTTGACTTCTCGAATATAGTGTTTTAGTTCTCGATTGACTGAGTTCTCGAATACTATATTTGAGTTCTCGAATCATTTGAAAAGGCTGATTTCTCGCTGAATTTTAACCGATTTTGGATTTTTTATTCAAAATTCAGAATTACTCATAAAAACATATTTTACCTAATTTAGATTTATTTCTAAGTTAGATAACTGCCAGCTGTGAGCTACAACCTGCTTGAGTTATCGAATAAGCCTTTCTTGACTTCTCGAATAGTTGTTTTCTACTTCTCGAATGCCTGACTTGTCGATACAGAACATACATCTAATCGACATACATCTATTCGATTCATTTCATTCGATTTCTCAAGCATCCAAACTCCCAAAACCTCTGAAACCCTAACTGCAAAATCTAAATTTCTTCTTCAACCTTTGATTTCTTCTCTGTCTCTCTCTCACACAAATGGCAACAGTAAAGTTCAACACCAATTTCATTGCTCTAACTAGTGATGTTGAAGCACCCAACGTCAATTTCAAGTTGTTGCCCAGTAAATAACAATTGTAGAAGGGGGGTTGAATACAATTGTATAAGATTTTCGACTTGAACAGAAATAACACAAGTATGAATCAATAACAGCTTTATTAATTCTGATATAAAACTGTTACAAAACTCTCTTAAGAAATTCTTATGTTCTTAAGAGCTTCTAGGTTACAAGATAACTCGTGTAAGCAATTACAATAATGTAAAACCTAAACTGTGTTTATATAGCATACACAGCTACACTATCAATTACAAGATATTCTAAATCAATTACATATATCTCTGAATGCATATCTTGTATGATAGCTGCATTCCTATAATCTAGGAACCGACGTATCAATCTTCCTTGATCTCTGGTCTGATGAGAATCTCCACGAAATACTGACCAGCTTCTAGTCCTGATAATAATCCAATACTGACGTTGTATTACTGATGACGTCAGCATCAGTATCTGATCAGTAATGCTCAGATCCTGATCATCACTTGAATCAATATCTAACAATCTCCCCCAATTTGTTCTTTGTGAAATAAAGCACAAATTCCTTGATTCAAAGATGTCAAAAACTCAAAACAAAATACCTTCTAAAATTCATCAGGAACAGTTTCAGAAATTCTTTGATAAAACAGATTCATCTTCAAGAAGTCAGATATCAATTCTTCTTCCTTGCTTTCAAGAATTTGAATCAGTTTCTTCTTCAGATTTTTGAGTCCTTCATCTTCCTCATTAATCTGATAGATAGCTGCCCTGAGATTCTGAATTGAGCTTCTTGGAAGATCTAAATCACCTAGCAAAACATAAGCAATCTCCTTCCCATCTGGATTAAGAGACAATTGTTCCATGCCTAGATACTCTTCTCTAACAGCAGTACCTTTCTTCATTTCAACCTCTATGCCTCTTAAATTTAAGTACATAGGAATATAATTGCCATCATACCTCGTTCCTCCATCCATAAATCTCTGTCTGATTGTACTGTAAATCATAACAAACCAATTGTAGTAGACTTCTCTTTCTTTAACATTGATTCTTTTACTTCTGAGCAGATACAGAACATATTTCAGCTCTTTTGCAGATTTGCACAACAACTCATGAATAGCAATCTTCTTTACACTCTTGTCTTTCATGAAGTATAACATCTTTTCTACTTTCTTAGCACCAGCATGACAATCAGCAATGATAGCAACAGCTTCAAGTTTCCAGAGATGATTAACAGTTAACTCATCACCAATCTTGTCAACTAGAGCATATTGATCAGTTTGTACAATAAAAACAACCCGTGCATTATCATACCCAATGCCTCCTCTTGTTCCAGGTTCCAATCCCTTCAAACCAGATTGCATACTTACCCACTTTGGTGGATATTCAGCAACAAATACAGTAGTCTTTGATTTAACAATCAATAAAGATTCATTAACCAAAGAAGATTCTTTTATCAGTCCTGCAGATTTGAAAACAACTGGTTTCCTATAATTACACTCACTCTTTTCCTTTTTCTTACTCTTCTTCTTCTCATCTGTTGGATAATACTGCTGATGTTCAGGAACAGATTTACTTTTATCATACCATAACTTCCTGTTAGATTTATGAACATTTTTCAAGTAATCTCTGGTTGTTATCCTTTCTGCTTCTCTGGCTTTAGCTCTGATTTCACTTTCTCTTTCAAATCTTCTGAAGTTCTCTTGCTCATACTTCAGTGTATCTTCAATAACTTCCATATTGTGAAATTCAACCACAACCTTAAGAATCATAATCTTAAGTTCATTTAAAATTTCAGCTTCTTCAGAATCAGAGACAACATCAGGAATTGAACCAAAAACTGACTTCTCATTGGATACAGTAGATTGATCAGCAACCTTTCTCTTTCTTTTTAAAGGCAACATATCCTCTTCAATTTCTTCAGGAGCATTGAATCTGTTATTTGGAGTCAGTACAAGAGATAGTGGAGTTTTCTTCTTTTCATTTTCAGAAACATCTTTTGATTTGATTCCACTAGATCTTGTTTGCCTTGTACTTGTTTGAGCAGGTAATCTTCCTCTTCCTCTGTATCTTCCTCCTCTGCCTCTTCCTCTTCTTGCAGCAGGAGCTTCATTTTGTTTTGCAATCTCTTCAAGAATCATGTTCTGTTCTTCTAAGAACTCATCAGTAGTCATGTTTGGAATCTCTCCAGAGGTTAAGATAAGTGCCTTCTCAGCATGATACTGTTGAACTCTTTTATATTTATGAAACAGTTTAAGAACACGACCATCCCCTGTATCAAGTTCATGAAACAGATTAGCAGCATCTTCATCTTGTTCCACATACACATCATCCTCAGGAATGGTTGACAGAGTTTGACCAGCTGTCACAAACTGTTCTTCTTTTGGACTCTGAGATTGTACCATTGTTGTCACTATCTTCTTACCAGATCTAGACACATGAGTTGACTACCTAGTTTGAGTATTAGATTGACTTCTCTTTGTTACTAAAGCAGCATCAGAGGTTTCAACTTTATGTGACTTAGCTCCACCATCATTTCCAGAATTATCATCATTCTTTTGTACAACTGGATTAGGTGAGCATTTTGTTTTGACTACCTTCTCCCCCTTTTTGACATCGGCATCTTCTTCAATGAAGAAAGACAAGATAAGCTTGAGGGTTTCATCAATATTATCAACTTTTGATTCCAAGACAGTCATTCTGGAATCCATCTTCTTGTCAAGTGCTTTAACATCATGTTGTGGAATAAAAACTAGGTTATGATTATGACGGCTAGGGTTTGTGAGCTTCAAGCTTTAATGGCTGCTTCTGCGTTCGAGACTTAACGGTCCTCACAGAATGCCTACGTATCTCTGTATTAGAGAATCAAGCCAAGAAAACATAGTTCTAGGTTGAGGGGTCTGACCCTTTATATAGGCTGAGAAGCCCTAAAATCGTAGTAGGGTTAGGTGACTTGGTGGGCAAGTCACAGACTAGAAGAAGGTTCTAGTCTCCTTCCATGTATGAATCAGTTTCCATGTTGAGATATGTATCTTGGAGGCTAAGTCAGGCAAGAATCATATTCTTGTTTGACTCTTGTTTGCTGAGCTGTTTTACTACCCTTAATATTAATTACGAATTTAATATTATAAATAGGGTTTGGGGCCTATCTGATGGGCCCCATGTTTGGACCATTCTAGGTCTAATTAATGCCACATTAAATGTGTCTTTAGGGCTTATTTTTAGCCCATATCATTTGCCCCCCAACTTCTAGGAAAACTGATCAGGTTTTCCTTGAAGTTATAACGGCCTTATTCGAGACTCGGGTCAGGGTTTATTACTCTTGAGCGAGCATTTTCAACAATATCATCTTGATGTAAAGCGTGGAGCGACCGACACATTTACGACGATGTTGAACGACACTAATCAGTGTTAAACGGCACTACGCAGCGCTAATTAGCTTTAAACAACGTTTAAACAATGTTAAACGATGTTTAGAAGGCATAAATCGGCACTAACAGCACTAATTGGTGCTAATCTGTGCTAATCTCGACCTCTTTTTATCATTAACAATTATCCGAGATTCGCTGAAAAAGTCGAGATTTAGGTTTGAAAACTATTCAAAGTCCACTAAAAAAGTTGGGATCCAGGACCAAGAACTGAACCTAGACTGGCTGGATCCAGGTTCAGAAGCTGGTCGGCTGGACCCCCTGGAAATGACCTGGTCGGCCGGGACCTGGTCGGCCGGGACCTGGTCGGCTGGCCCTCCTCCATGGGAGTTGGTCGGCTGGGACCTGGTCGGCCGGGACCTGGTCGGCTGGGACCTGGTCCTCCGGGACCTGGTCGGCTGAAATCCCTCTGAACTTAGACTCCTTCTTGATTTTAAAAGAGAGTGTGGATCTAGGATCAGAAACCATCCGTGGTCTTAAGGATCAAGAATCTTGATCTCGATTACGAATCGTCCGTTTAGTCGTTTGTGACTTCATGGCTAGCTTTGGCCTTCATGATTCATCTTGGCCTTCATGGCTAATCTTGGCCTCTCTTTACCATTGACAATCATCCGAGATTCGCTGAAAAAGTCGAGAACCATGTCCGAAATCATTTGCTGAAAAGTTGGGATCCAGGACCAAGTACTGAACCTAGACCGGCTGGATCCAGGTTCAGAAGTTGGTCGGCTGAACCCCCTTAAAATGACCTGGTCGGCCGGGACCTGGTCCTCCGGGACCTAGTCGGCTGAACCACCTTAAAATGGGCTGGTCGGCCGGGACCTGGTCCTCCGGGACCTGGCCGGCTGAGGCCCCTAGTGCGTCGCGGTCGATTGCTTCTTGGCTAGCTGGTTGACCCGGACGTGAAAATCATTCGTGATCTTGAGGATCAAGAACCTTGATCTGAATCTCAAGTCATCATTTTGGTCATTCGTGACTTTGTTATCGTAAGGATCAAGAATCTTGACCTTGATCTTAGACCGTCAGTTTGGTCATTCGTGACTTCCAACGATATTACTTTTTGTGTTGCTCAAACATCAGCTATTTCTTCTTTGGCATATTTGAATTGTAACGATCCTTTCTATATAAAACGAGAAATTTCTGTCCTTTTTTCATATTTAAACGATAGATGACCTGTAAACGCGAACTAGGCTGAACTTCAACCTATCATAGCAGGTCACGCTTCTTTTATAAAAGAAGTGTGGTAGCTTTCATTTCATTCACTTCTTCATTTCTGAGTTTTCAAATTTCTTAAACTCTCTAGTTTTCAAGTAGCAAGATCAAGTTCCAGCTTTGTAATCAAGATGTCAGAAGGTGATCGCCCAGTTGCTCCCCCTATCTCTATGATGGAGGCTATGGCAAAGAGGAGTAGAATGAGGACAGCTAAAGGTAAAGAAGATATTAAACCTTCTTCATACGTTGAGCATAAATTTGAATCCTTACTAGATCTTCTTAATATTATGAGGGACACATTCCCAAACTGTGCTAGTCTAGATTCTTTTAGAAGCCCCAGTAAATTGAAAGAAAAAGACGTCCAGGAAATAAAGGACTCATATCACTTTCCGAGTGCTATCAAAGTTCGTCTTCCAAAACCATCAGACAGAACCTGCAATTGGCATCCCGAGAGGCTTTGTGTCTACTGGGGTGCCCTTGATGCTGGGTTCAGATTCCCCGTTGATAACTTCATCATTAGATTGCTGGCAGAGTATCAGATCCATCCTTGTCAGTTGTATCCCAACTCTTGGAGATATATCTCTATATTTTTAATAAGATGTCGCCAATTGGAGATTCACCCGACTACTACATTATTTCGAAGTATCTTCGTGGCCAGTAACTCTTCCGATCAAAAAAAAGGATGGGTCAGTCTCAAGCACAGGGCCAAAATTCCACATATGGTGAACCCCTATTATTTACCAGATTCCCAACATTTCTGGGAAAGAGAGTTTGCAGTTCTTGAATGGAAAGGCGGTGATTGGGGTAACTTCTTCGTAAAGAGATTCGGAATTGTAGAAGATAGCAAACACTTCGTTTGCGACCTTGATGATTCAGAGTTACAGGATCGAGATTGGCTTCTTGCCGACGATGGCCGTACCCATTATAAAACTTTTTTGAGCGAAAAGAACCTTATTGAAGCTGGCCTTAGCTTTCTTTCCATCGAGGGTAATTTTCTTACTTAAGCTTCTGATGAACTCTGTTTGTTCTTATACCAATGTTTTCTCTTTGTATTTCAGCTGCGGAGGAGATTGACAACCGTCCTCAGAACCAGCCGATAGTGACCAAAAGAATGAAGAAAAAGGCTGAGGAACTACTGAATCCCGCTAAGCCTCGTATTCCCAACTTCTTGGAAGGTTGCTCCCAAGGCGGGAAGAGATCCCGTAATGCTGATGGAAGTATGAGAACCCCCTTCATGCCATCATGGGGTATATGCGAACAGGACTCGGTTGCTGGGAGTCCTGACCTAGCCCTGGACTGGTCCAAGCTTTCGATTACTCCTCCTGATAGACTGTCCTTACTCGCTGGAGATAAAATGAATGAGAATCAACTTCTGGGTTCCCAAGCCATGTACCAAGTAAGATACTTTTCCTACCAATTCTGATATATGATTTAGCCTTTGCACATTCCTTACACTTTGTCAACTTTGATTGCAGGCTAATGCCTACTTCCAATCTGTTTGTACACAAGGCCTGGCTTTCAGGGATGAGAATATATCCTTGAAGACTGACTCAGCAAGGTTCAAGGAAGAGATTGACGACCTGCATTCTCAAGTTGCCCATGCTGAAGCGGATGCTTTATCCTCCCGCAAGCAACTTGCCTCCTTGGCTCAAAAGAAAATGAACGATGCTAACAAATTGATTAAGGCCTATCATAATTCCGAGGAATTTCTGAGTTTCATAGATCAACATGACGATGAGGTGCGTCCTTACAACATGTCTGTTGGTTGGGACAAGGCAATCAATGCTGTGAGTAGCAAACATCCCTCAGTGGTTACTTCCTCTGATTTTCCTTGCCCTTTCTGGACTGCGAGTGGCGAGAACCGTGCAACTCTTGCTTCTGGATCGGGGACCAAGATTGTTCCTCAAGCATCAGGTTCAGGTTCTAAAGGTAGCCATAGATCGTCGGGACCTAAGAGGCGTCCCCCAGCTGTTAGTCAAGACTCAAGTTCATCGGGATCCCGTGGAAAGAAGCCCCCGCCTGCCAGGAAAGTTGGAGTTGTTCGACAACCGATCCCAGGCAAGAGGGTGATCCGTAACGAAGACAGTTCGACCTCATCCTCCGGGGAGGAGGAAACCGAAGATGTGGAGACTACTGCTCAACCTATGGCGGTCGTTGATCAAGCCGAGGAAGAAACTTCAGGTGAAGAGTCCGGCGAGGAAGAGGATTCAGGTGAGGAGGAGTCGGGCGAGGAGAGCAGCGAGGAAGAATCCCCAGCTAAGTAGGATGGGTTCCCCTATGGCCTTGCACGGCCCTTATCTAGCCATTTGTGGCTTTATGTTATCAGCTTTCAATCAATGTCCTTCGGGACTTAACTTTTATTCATGTGTTGTAGCTTAATTTAAACCATGGCCCTTCGGGGCGTTTTATTTATGCATCTGTTTCCTTTATTCATATGCCTATTTACTTTCAGTACTTGATCTTTCCAGGCTTGCACTCAACAGGTGCTTGGTACATAAACAAAACATAGAATCATAGAAAGGAAAACAGATTTGCATTAATAACTTGAAAGAGGGTTCAACCCTTACATAGATACTATGGTCCTACTCGGGGTACTAGTCCTTGAAATGGTTTCATCGAACCTTATTTCTATTTCTATCAATAAATAGCTAAAAGCCAAATCCTTACAAGGAAGGCTTATACATAATAAATTTTCAAGTTCAGAGCATGCCAAGTTCGGGGCACTTCATTCCCATCTAATGTCTCCAATTTGTATGATCCTCGTCCTAGCGTCTTTCTGACTCGGTACGGTCCTTCCCAGAAGCTTCGATCTTCCTGAGAACCAAGTCACCTTGCTGAAAGAACCTCTCCTTAACCCTGTGGTTGTAATAGAAAGATGCTTTCTTTTGATGCTCCGCATTTCTGGCGTTTGCCTCGTCCCTGACTTCATCAATCAGGTCTAGAGCGAGCCTCATGCCTTCTTCATTAGTCTCAGGTTCATATGCCTCAACTCGAGGTGATGCCTGCATGATTTCCAGCGGCACAACTGCCTCAGCTCCATAAGCTAGCAGAAACGGGGTTGCTCCAGTAGTCACCTTACAAGTAGTGCGATAAGCCCAGAGTATAGGCAGTAACTCATCCACCCAAGTGTTCCTCGAGCGTTCGACCCTTTTCTTTAATCCATCCAGGATGATTCGATTGGCCACCTCGGCCTGCCCATTCGCTTGCGGATGTGCCACTGAGGTAAAACGAAGCTCAATAGCATTTTCCTCACAATACTTCTTGAATTCCTCATTGTTAAACTGTGTCCCATTGTCTGTCACAAGAATTCGCGGGATTCCATACCTACAAATTATGTTCTCCCAAAAGAACTGGGAAACTTGCTTGGTGGTTATCTTGGATAAAGGCTTAGCTTCAATCCATTTAGTGAAGTAATCAATGGCGACAATCAGAAACTTCCTTTGTGCTGAAGCCATAGGGAAAGGACCAAGAATGTCCATCCCCCACATTGCAAATGGAATGGGAGAGCTGATTGAGGTTAATTTTTCAGGCGGCTGCCTTACAACAGGAGCGTGTTTTTGACATCTGTCACACTTCTTGACATAATCCTGGGCATCTGCCAACATCTCTGGCCAATAGAATCCCAGGCGGGTAATCTTGTGAGCTAGGGCTCTGCCCCCCAAGTGCTGCCCACAGATCCCTTCATGAACTTCCTCCAATGCTTCTCTTGCCTCTTGGGGCCTTAGGCACTTCAAGTACGGGATGACAAACGATCTCTTATATAAGATGCCTTCAATCAAAGCATATCTCAATGCTCTCACTGACAATTTTCGTGCCTCCAAGGCATTGTTAGGGAGCTATCCGGTTTCTAGATGAGCTTTAATAGGATCTATCCAACAGCTTCCAACATCGATAGGTGCTACCAACTTAGAGTTGATGGTCGGGGCCTTCAAGACCTGGAAGTAAACACTACCTGCATAATTTTCTATCTCAGAAGAAGCGAATTTAGAGAGGGCATCGGCCTTAACGTTCTCTTCCCTAGGAATGTGCTCCAGATAGCACTCCTCAAACTGAGTCATAACAGCTTTCACGACTCTGAGGTATTTTGCCATAGTTTCATCCTTGGCCTCAAACTCACCATTCACTTGCGAGACTACCAATCTTGAATCTCCACACACTTTGAGGTTCTTAACCCTCATGACTCTGGCCAATCCCAATCCAGCTATTAATGCTTCATACTCAGCTTCATTGTTGGTTGTTGGAAAGTCCAACTTCAAAGCGTATTCAACTGTGAACCCATCGGGGCTTTGCAAAACCAAACCTGCACCACTAGATTTTGTTTTTGATGCTCCATCAAAATAGAGCACCCAATACTCTTTCTGGTCAGCTATAAGTTCTTCATCTTTATCTTCATTCTCAGGGGTGGTTATCATCTCTTGCCCCCCGACTTCTTGGTTGTCAATAGTGCATTCAACCACGAAGTCAGCCAATGCCTGAGCCTTAATGGCTGTCCGAGGCTTATACTTGATATCAAACTCTCCAAGCTCTATGGCCCATTTGATCAATCTTCCACTTGCTTTCGGACTGTGCAGTATGCTTCTCAACTGTTGGTCTGTCAAAACTTCGATTTTATGAGCCTGAAAGTACGTTCTCAACTTCCTTGAGGCAGTAATCAATGCCAATGCAAACTTCTCAATGGGAGTGTAATTCAACTCTGCCCCGTGTAGCACCTTACTCACATAGTAGATGGGTTTCTGAACCTTCTTTTCTTCTTTGACAAGAACATCACTCAATGCTTGTTCGGATACCGCCAGGTATAGGTAGAGAATCTCTCCAGGACTAGGTTTGGCCAACAACGGGGCTTCAGCCATGTATTTCTTTAACTGTTCAAAGGCCTCTTGGCTCTCTGTGGTCCACTCAAAATTTTTCACCTTCTTTAATGCCTGAAAGAAAGGCAAGCATTTGTCACCAGATTTGGAGATGAATCTCCCTAGGGCCGCCACTCGGCCAGTTAATTTCTGTACATCTCGTACTGAGCGGGGTGACTCCATATCCAGAATAGCCTTAATCTTGTCCGGGTTGGCCTCTATGCCTCTCTTGGAAACCATCAGCCCCAAAAATTTTC
This sequence comes from Kitagawia praeruptora, assembly GCA_037693485.1. Lineage (NCBI taxonomy): Eukaryota > Viridiplantae > Streptophyta > Magnoliopsida > Apiales > Apiaceae > Kitagawia > Kitagawia praeruptora. Next base: position 78,925,678 of record CM075350.1, read on the forward strand.
CCGAACCAACACCAAAAGCACACTTGGCTGGATTTAGCATCATTTTATGGTGCCTTAGCACTTCAAACGCCTCTCTGAGGTGCCTTATGTGATCTGCCTTGAGTAGGCTCTTGACTAACATGTCATCAACATAGACCTCCATGGTCTTTCCAATTAAATGGGCAAATATCTTATTCACCAATCGTTGGTAAGTAGCCCCTGCATTTTTTAACCCAAAAGCCATAACAAGATAGCAGAAAACACCAAAATCAGTTATGAAAGATACCTTAGGAATGTCGTCCTTGTGCATCTTAATCTGATTGTATCCGCTGAAACCATCCATGAAGCTCAACATTTCATGCCCAGCGGTGGCATCTATCAACATATCAATTCTAGGTAGAGGAAAACAATCTTTTGGGCACGCATCATTCAGATCAGTGAAGTCTATACACATCCTCCACTTTCCATTTGCCTTTTTGACCATCACAGGGTTAGCTAACCATTCGGGGAATTGAATTTCTTGAACAAATCCAGCTTCCAACAATTTATCAACTTCTTGTTTAATGGCCTCTTGCCTTTCAGGAGCGAAATTCCTCTTTTTCTGCTTTATTTTCTTCCGTTCAGGATCGACATTCAACCTATGAGTTATAAGTTGGGGGTCAATCCCTGGCATGTCCGCTGCTGTCCAAGCAAACACATCGCTGTTCTCTTGCAAGAAAGCTGTCAATTCGCCCTTCAGGGGTTCCTTCAGAGATGCTCCTATGTATGTAACCTTTTCTGGGTCGCCTAGCTCTAGAGGGACAGGTATTAAATCCTCTGCTGGCTTTCCTCGCTGTTCATCATCACTACAGACATCCATGTCTTCAATCGGGAGTACCTGCCCCCCGACTCCATCAGCTCTTAGGGCGGATACATAACAACTTCTTGCCATCTTCTGGTCGCCTTTTTGTTCTCCGACCCCGTTTCGGGTTGGAAACTTAATCTTCATGTGATATGTTGAGGCAACAGCCTTGAACGCATGAAGTCCAGTCCTTCCCAGGATTGCGTTATAAGTCGAGGCTGCCTTAATTACCAGAAAATTCAACATTTGAGTAGCTTCCTTAGGTTCCTGCCCGATTGTCATGGGTAACTGGATAGTACCCTCGACCTTAGACTCAACCCCATTGAATCCATAAATGGGCATGTTAGTTGGAGTCAGCTGAGAATCGGTATATCCCATCTTCACAAAAGCATCATGAAACAGAATGTCAATAGAAGCTCCATTGTCTATCAAGACTCGCTTCACCTCCGAGTTCCAATCACAGGGGTTATAACTAATGGGTCATCATGGGGGAATTTCACCCCTTCCAGATCAGAGTCATCAAAACCAATCACGATTTCAGTTCTAGCACGCTTCGGGGCCTCTCCCACAATATGCATCACTTCCCTTGCGTATGCCTTTCGAGAATTGCGAGTTGTACCGGCCGCTGTCGGGCCTCCCCAGATCATGTTGATAACTGGCCCTCGGGGCTGCGTGTTACGGTCACGATCATTATCCCTTCTGTCATTGTTTCTCCTGTTGTAATCCCCTCTTTGGGTTCCATGATCTCCACCCTTTGTGAAATTATTCAGCTTTCCTTTTCGGATCAAGAATTCAATCTCGTCCTTCAACTGTCTGCAATAATTCGTGTCATGTCCCACGTCTCGATGGAACCTACAGTATTGATCCTTGTTTCTCTTTGCGGGGTCACCCCTGAGTGGCTTCGGCCATCTAAAGTCTTTATCCTTCTCGATTTCTAACAAGATTTGGCACCTAGGAGCATTCAACCTTGCATAGTCAGAAAATCTTGGTCCCATACTCTTCTTTGATGTTGACTCAGAATCTTTGCTGGTACGGGGATATTTGTCCCTAGCATCATACTCTTGGTCTTGCTTTCGTTTCTTCGTTTCATTATTACCCTTACCATTGTTTATCACGACATCCTTCATGGTGCTGTCCTCAGCCTTGATATACTTATCAGCCCTTCGTTGGAGCTCAGCCATATTCTCGGGTGGGTGCTTTGCCAATGACCTTTTAAAGTAAAGATCAGTGGTGCCGTGCTCCAGGGCTACCATGGCCACCTTGTTCTCTAAATCAGTAATATTTAATGTCTCCTTGGTGAACCTCTTAAGATAATCTCTCAGATTCTCATTCTTCCCTTGTACCACATACATGAGAGATGCAGAACTTTTCTCATGAACTCTCCCGCTGATAAATTGACTAACGAAAGCATCACTTAACTCCTTAAAGGAGCCAATTGAGTTTGCAGGAAGTCGGCTATACCATCTTTGAGCCATGCCCGACAAGGTTTGAGGGAACGCCCTACACTTCAAGGCGTCACTTGCAGGCTGTAGTAATAGTGCGTTCGAGAACGTCCTAACATGATTTGCGGGATCACCCGTTCCATCGTAAGCCTTAATTGTCGGCATCTTGAACTTCCTTGATATGTGGGCATTCATCACCTCCTCGGTGAATGGGGGCGTGGGATCATCGGGATCCCCAAGTGGCATCAGATCCTTGGGGTTGCTCTTAGGGGTTTCCACCCTTGTAGTTCTTCCAGTTGGGGCGGTAGCCCTTCTTTGCCTTCTTGGAGGCCTCTCCAGATCTATAAAGGGAATCGGTCCTGACGTGGGAGGTGGCAAAGTCTGATTTGATCTGGCTTGCTCCCTGGCCATATCTTCCTTTAATCTTAAGATCTCGGCTTCATAAGCCTTAATCCTCTCAGTAGCTGTTGAAGGGAGTCCATCATGAGTAGTTCGAGTTCTCCCCATAGGTTCTTTACTTGCACGTCGCCTCCTTGGAGCTTCATCACGCTCGTAATCATCGCCAGAAGATGATTCATCCGTATAAGGACCAGAAAAGTCGCGATAATCTCGATCTCGAATATACAGGGCATGACCACTTGGTCCAGCTCCGTAGTTAGGCATCCCGTACATTGGATTGGTGCTTATAGGGAGATCTGTAGTGTGGATCTGAACCCCTCGTGTAGGGTTGTTGGGGTCTACAATCAAGGAAGAAACCCCCACCTGGTTAGTCCCTGGATTTGTGTGGACGATCGGAGGTACTGTACTCTCAACATGGGTAGTCGTCCCTAGGGGTTGAGAAACTTGATACGGAACGATAGTCCCGGATGTCGGAAGTACTTGCTCAGATGTCGGAAGTACTTGTTCAGTAAGGGGCGGAGCAGAGCTAAGAGGTAGAGCCTCGGTAGCGATTGGCTCTGTAGTGCTTGGTGCAGTTCTTCGTGTTTGAACCATGGTTGATGTCTTCTTCCCACAGACGGTGCCAAATGTTGTGGAATAAAAACTAGGTTATGATTATGACGGCTAGGGTTTGTGAGCTTCGAGCTTTAATGGCTGCTTCTGCGTTCGAGACTTAACGGTCCTCACAGAATGCCTACGTATCTCTGTATTAGAGAATCAAGCCAAGAAAACGTAGTTCTAGGTTGAGGGGTCTGACCCTTTATATAGGCTTAGAAGCCCTAAAATCGTAGTAGGGTTAGGTGACTTGGTGGGCAAGTCACAGACTAGAAGAAGGTTCTAGTCTCCTTCCATGTATGAATTAGTTTCCATGTTTAGATATGTATCTTGGAGGCTAAGTCAGGCAAGAATCATATTCTTGTTTGACTCTTGTTTGCTGAGCTGTTTTACTACCCTTAATATTAATTACGAATTTAATATTATAAATAGGGTTTGGGGCCTATCTGATGGGCCCCATGTTTGGACCATTCTAGGTCTAATTAATGCCACATTAAATGTGTCTTTAGGGCTTACTTTTAGCCCATATCACATCATCAGCAAGAAGACGTGCTTGAGAAGCAGTAGCAGATATAGAAACAGATGTTTGAATACCCGCTTGAAATTTATCAGTAACAGCCTTCATAGAGTCAATCTCACTCTTCAATCCCTTTGCTAGAAGAGCATTAGTCTTGAGAAGAGCCTTAATTTCAGGAGTAGGCATCCTCGTGGCAATATGACCAGAATGAAAAAGAGCATTTTGAAAATTCATCTCAGCATTCGGTTGATTCCATTCAGTATCCCATTCATATCCCCTTGCAGCTTGAGTATCAGGAGGAAGTATGGAACTCTACTCCCCTCTGAACTCTTCTTGAGTAACAGACTGCATGTATCTACTCGAAGACCCATAAGTAGATAGTAAACTGGCTTTTATTGCCGCCTGCATTTGAATTGCTTCAAGATTATCAGGATCATCATCTGAATTCGGAATCCTATCATCAACATTCTCATCAGGATGCAAAACACCTTTCAATTTTAATTCACCAGTAGATGCAGCTGGTGAATCCTGATGACCTGCAGACAGAATAGTAACATTTCCTAAATCTCTCGTTTCTTTTAAAGTGATCTCATCACTTCTCACAATGTTACCTAAGTTACTGTCAATAGTAACTGCTACCTCACTAGAAGTTATCAACTTCTCACTCGTTTTTACCTCTCCTTTTGCCAGTTCAGGAGACTGCCTCTCATCACTCTTCTTTTTCTCTAAATGTTCACTCTCATTCTCACAAGAAAGGCTCTGACTCATTAAATGTGAAGAAATAAGAGGTGGCTGAGAAGAGTGATCTGAAGTCATACAAATAGAGGTATCCCTTATATCAGGTCTATCTGTAATCATACTATCAGTAGTAAAGGAAGTAGAGATAGAGATGTTACCTGACGAAGTAGTTAAAGAATCCATTGGCCTTGCAGAAATTGGCTCAATAAGCAATGGAATAAGTGGATCAGTAGTACTTACATCAGGATTGACCACTGCAATTAAAGCATGACTTGCATCAGTATTAGCTACTGATGGTTCTTGTGTAGTCTGAGGTTGTGAAGCTTCTTCAACACTTTGAGTCAAAGGTTCTTGTGTGCTTCCCTCAAATGCAGTGTCAGCGATCACTTCATCACATTCAGCAATGTGCAAATCATGAGCAGCTTTATCTGCCAGACTTCTAGCTAGTTCAATTTCAATTCCAGAAGCCCCTTGAGCATTGTCAGGAAACTCCCCTGCTGATGTGATTTTGCCAGCATCTTCACTTTGAGAAGATGGTTCTTGTGGGGCAGGAATATTCTTGTCTTCACCTTCCCTTTGAGAAGATGGTTCTTGTGTGACTATTCCTTCAAAAATGTCTGCACCCACACTTTGAGTAGGTGGTTCTTGTGTGACTGGATCTGCAATAGCTGCTGAACTCCTTTGAAGTTCAGGTTCTTGTGGGCTTGATCCTTTCAGAGGTGACAAAGTAGTCCTCTGTTTCTTCTGTCTATGAAAGACATTTGCTTCAGCAGTTTTCTTTTCAAGTGGTGAAGGTTTGAAACCCAACTGAGCAGCAATAGCATTTACTTGATCAACAGACACCTCAATAATTCTCCCATCATGCTCATTTGATATCTAGACTGCATTAGCTTTGAAAACTTCTCACACAGCTTAGAGTTAGTTGACCCAAAAATGATATCATCAACATATATTTGAACTAACAGCAAATCCTTACCATGATTCAAATAAAACAAGGTTTTATCAATTGTACCTCTATTGAATCCACTCTCCAGTAAGAATTGAGCTAGGGTTTCATACCAGGCTCTTGGAGCTTGCTTTAGTCCATAAAGTGCTTTATCCAGTCTATAGACATGATCTGGATATTTGGAATCAATGAAGCCAGGAGGTTGCTCAACATATACCTCCTCTTCCAATTCTCCATTGAGGAATGCACTTTTTACATTCATCTGGAATACTTTGAACTTCTTGTGGGCTGCATATGCCAGAAAAATTCTGATGGCCTATAGTCTTGCAACAGGAGCAAAAGTCTCATCATAATCTATTCCTTCCTGTTGAGAATACCCCTTTGCTACTAGTCTTGCTTTGTTCCTCACAATTGTGCCATCTGAATCTGTCTTGTTTATGAATACCCACTTTGTACCCACAATAGACATACCCTTTGGCCTTGGTACTAGTTTCCAGACTTCATTTCTTTCAAACTCATTCAGTTCTTCTTGCATAGCTGTCACCCAATCAGCATCCTTAAGTGCATCTTCAACTTTCTTAGGCTCCTCCTTTGACAGAAAGTTATTATATAAACATTCATTCTGAGTTGCACTTCTTATCTTAACACCTGCTTCAGGATTCCCAATAATTAAATCAGGAGTATGACTTTTAGTCCACTTCCTTGCTGATGGTAAGTCATTTCTTGAACTGGATGCTCCCCCTGGATTGGTGTTATCTTCAAAAGAACTAGAATTGCTAGAAGCTCCCCCTGAGATAGTGCTATCTCTTCCTGATATGCTGTCAGAATTGTCACTTGAATCTGTTTCTGATGAGTCTCTACTTGATGTTTGAGTTGTATCAGTACTGGTGATGTCTTGCTCTTGCTCCCCCTCAACATTTGCATTATTTGAGTCATCATCAATAACTGGTGTTCGATCAAGAATTGATCGATCGTCAGGATCTGACAGAGTATCAGTATCTGACATGACTTCATCAGAATTCTTGGTAGCTTCATTTGCAAAGATCAAACTATCATGAGAGTCTTCTGTTATCCCTGTTATCTTTCTATCATCAAAAGATACATTAATAGACTCCATGACTGTCTTTGTTCTTAGATTGTAGATTTTAAAGGCTCTTGTTGTTGGATAGCCAATAAAGATTCCCTCATCAGCTTTAGTTTCAAATTTTCCAAGCTGTTCAGGATGAGGTCTTAGAACAAAGCACTTACAGCCAAATACATGCAAATGCTTCAGACTTGGCTTCTTTTCCTTGATCATCTGATAAGGAGTTACACCATGTCTGTTGATTAAGGTGATGTTCTGAGTGTAGCATGCTGTGTTGACTGCTTCTGCCCAGAAATATGTAGGTAGTTTAGCTTCCTCCAACATAGTTCTGCCAGCTTCAATAAGAGTCCTGTTCTTTCTTTCAACTACTCCATTTTGCTGAGGTGTGCCTGGAGCAGAGAATTGTTGAACTATTCCTTTGTATCTGCAAAACTCTTCCATTGCTGAATTCTTGAATTCAGTCCCATTATCACTTCTCAGAATCTTGACTTTGTATTTTGTGCCAGTTTCAATAAGCCTCACATGATCCAGCAGTATTTCAGCAGTTTCATCTTTTCTGTGCAGAAAATAAACCCAGGTAAATCTAGTATATTCATCAACAATGACTAGAGTATACCTTTTCTTACTGATGGACATGATATTCACTGGTCCAAATAAGTCAAGGTGAAGCATGTGATATGGTTCATTAATTGAGGATTCAGATTTAATCTTGAATGATGTCCTTCTCTGTTTAGCCTTCTGACAAGCATCACAGAGTCCATCAGGAGTATACAGTGCCTTTGGTAATCCTCTTACCAAGTCTTTCTTAACCAACTCATTTATATTGTTGAAGTTGAGATGAGAAAGCTTCTTATGCCAATTCCAACTTTCATTTATAGAAGCTTTACTGATGAGGCATGTAGTTGGATTATCAGTATTGGTGTGAATGTTGGCTTCATAAATGTTACCATGTCTTTGACCAGTTAGTGCAACCTTTCCTGAAGATTTGCTAATAACTTCAAAATGAGTATCATTGAAATTGACACGATAACCTCTGTCTGTGATTTGACTAACACTTAACAGATTGTGCTTGAGTCCTTTCACCAGAGCTACTTTTTCAATGGTGACATTTCCAATTACAATACTGCCATATCCCAAAGTTTGTCCAATGTTGCCATCTCCATAAGACACAGTTGGGCCAGCCTTCTCCTCAAATTCTGATAGCAAGGTTTTGTCTCCAGTCATGTGCACAGAGCATCCACTATCCATGACTAACACATTTTTCTTTTTACCCTGCAATCAGAATCACAAAGAACTCAGTTAGAATTTTTAAGAACCCACACTTGTTGGGTTCTCTTTTCATGCAACTTAACATTTTTAGCAGCAGAAGATTTTCTTGTAAAGACACCTTCATCAGGATTAAGTCCATAAGAATTAATCTTTTTCTTAACAGATGCATGATTAGTATTCAAGTTCTTTGTTTTTCCAAAATTTGCACTTTTATTGAACTTAGGCAAAGGCTCATAATAATTATAGTACAAATTATGGTATTCTTCACATGTATAAATAGAATTCCATTCACTGCCACAATGAAAACAAGGATTCTGTGGTTTATAAAATACTGATTTATTCCTAATGTCAGACTTAGGAACTACAGTAGCCTTCTTTTTACTCCTCCTGCAATCAATAGCAAGATGATTAGAGTTACCACAATTAAAGCATACTTTTCTTGGTGCATTTGGAATATACTTATAATTATTCTCCTTGTTTATTCAAACTTTACCATTCCTGTTCCTTTTGACAGTTGGAACTCTCTTCCTATCTGTTACATCACAGATTCTATCCCTTAATTGTTTCTTGGACAAAAGACCTACATTTTTGTTTTTGACAGTTCTAGACTCAGAATGATGTGTAGAAGTAGATCCCTTTTCTGAAGTAGATTTGGGAATTTCTGGATACACATAATTAACAGGTTTTAATTTGGTTTTAGTAATGTCTGTAACATATCTGTAGGTTTTTGGATTTGTTGAGTCATCAACTATAACTCTTCCTGGATTAGATGAAACAATCTTTTCTTTGTCCTTTTTCTCATTCTCTGGCTTATAACCTAGACACTCTTTCCAGTTTTTATCAGTAATAATTTCATGAGTTTTTGTTCCAGAATGTGTCCAGGTTCTGAGTTTTTCATTTGCCTCTTTAAGTTGCATTTCAAGTTCATTACATTTGTTAGATATAATTGATGTGATTTAATGTCAGTGTTTAAGTGTTACAGGTAAAAAGAGTTTAACTTGTTATTGAAAGCAGTCGTAGCTGAGTTTGAGTATACACTGATAGCTGGAAGCGCAAACGCTGACAGAAGGAAGTGTAAACACTGCTAGCTGAACACAAGGAAGCGCAAACACTGCTGGCTAGGAGAGCAACAGAGTTTGCTAAAGTCTGTCTACTGGAAGCGTCTACAAGTCAACAGAGTTTGAAGATTAATTCAAGATTAATATGGAAGCAATATCTTTGAAGATTGGATAGCTGTCAAAGAGATTGAGTTGACTTAGGAGACGTGTAGCAATCGTAATTGATATCAATTGTATAGCTTAATTATAGGAGAATCAATTAACGATTGTACGTAGCTGTATATCTTATAAATACAGTTAGGTTAACCCTAGAAGGGTATCCATCGTGAACGTATATCATTCATTGTAACCAAAGCAGCTCTCTGTGATATTTTACATCACTGAGAGAGGAATTATTAATTCCAAACAGTTTTAAGTACTAAAACGTGTGTTCTTGTTATTTACTAATACAGTACTTGATTATATATATTGTGTATTCGACCTAACAAGTGGTATCAGAGCCAATCTGTTACTTTATTATAGTTAAAGATCCAAAACACAATAGTAATTAATGGCAGAGATTCCTCCTCCATCAGGTTCTGAGAAAGCACCTACTACTGTTAGTAGGTATGAAACGATTAGGGTTCCAATACTCAAGCCATCAGAATATGCAATCTGGAAGGTAAAGATGACCATGTTTCTGGAAGCCACAGATCCAGAATATCTTGATAGAATTTATGAAGGTCCTCATAAACCTACAAAGTTAACTGCTGCTGCTGCTGGTGAGGAATCAAAGGTGGTTTCTAAGGAAAAGAAAGATCTAACTGCTGAGGATCTTTCATCTATTGCTAAGGATGCCAAAGTAAGGCACTTACTTCACAGCGCTCTTGACAATGTTATGTCTAACAAAGTGATTAACTGCACAACTGCAAAGGATATTTGGGATGCACTTGAGGTTAGATGTCAAGGAACTGCTGCAATTAAGAAGAATAGAAGGAACATACTCACACATGAGTATGAGCATTTCGAGGCAAAGTCTGAAGAAACCATGACAGAAACATTTGACAGATTCTGTAAACTGCTTAATGATCTATCATTGGTTAACAAAGAATATGATCTAGAAGACTCAAATCTCAAGTTTCTTCTTTCTCTTCCTGAAAAGTGGGATGTGAAAGCAACCACTATAAGAGACAACTATGATCTTGCTGATACTGAGATTGATGAAATCTATGGACTGCTCAAGACTCATGAATTGGAAATGGAGCAGAGAAATAGAAGATCAAGCAGGAAGTCAAAGTCTGTTGCTCTGAAAGTTGAAGAAAAATCTTCAAAGAAAGAAGCATCAAGGAAGAAGGCAAAAGGAAAAGCCTTGGTCATCCATTCAGAAAGTGAGTCATCAAACACTGATGTTGACTCAAACACAGATGGATCATCTGATTCTGAAGATGATGAAAAGATGATGCAAATGGCTGCATTGATGGTAAAGACCTTCAAGAAGATGGGATTCAAGAACTTCAAGAAGGGAAAGAGATTCTCCAAGGATTACTCAAAGTCTGACAAGAAAAATTTTAGAAAATCTGAGGGAAAGGACTTCAAATCTGGTAAGAAAGATAAGTCTGAGATTCAATGCTACAAGTGTAAGGAGATGGGTCACTATGCTCCTGAGTGCAAAAAGGGTAAAACTGAAAAGGCACTATACACCAAAGGCAGAGACTGGGCAGACACCTCAGATTCAGATGAGGAGGTGAACTATGCACTCATGGCCTCTACTCAGAATGAAGATTCTGAACTAAAGGTACCTCCAACTACCTATGCTTATAATACTGATAATATAACTGAATTGAGAATTTATCTTAAAGCATTACATATCAGTTATAGGGATCAGACTTTAGAAAATGAGAGAATCAAGAATGAGTGCTCTCAACTCAAAGAAAGAAATAAACTTGTTGAGGAACAACTTGAAAACATGAATAAAATTCAGAAAGAGAGAGATGATGCTGTGTTTATAGAACAGGAGTTGTTAGGTAAGTATAAGCAATTAGAATCTGAATTGGAGGATGCAAAGCACATTATTAAAACTTGGACACATTCTGGAAAAGACACTCAAGAGGTTTTTCAATCAAACACAGTAGGTCTAGGTTATTCTGAGGATGATGTGCTTAGGTTTCAGAATACAGTCAAGATTAGACCACCTCTTTCTTCTAAGAAATTTGGAACATTTGTTCATGGTACTGTTAAAATTGAACATGGAGCTGTTGAATGTGAGCCAGTTAAAACCTGTGTCAAACAGGTTAATATTGTTTCAATGACAGATAAACAACTCAAGCATAAGCTTAAAGAAATAAAATCTGTCAACAAACAGAGAATGCCTAGGAAAAACAGAAATGGAAAGGTAGGCATAACATCAGGAATTAAGACAATGCTTGCTACATTTGCACCTAGAAAAACTTGTCATAATTGTGGTAGCACTAATCATCTTGCTAGTTTTTGCAGGAAGAACAAAGACATTAATTCTTTACCCTCCAAATCTGGAGTGAAAAAGGATAATGTCAAACCAAGACCACAAACTCTGTGCAAACATTGTGGAAGTAGTTGGCACTCAATTTATACTTGCAAGAATTATCATGCTATTTATCATAATTATTATGAACTGAAACCTAATTTGAAATGGGTTAAAGTTGATTCTGCAAGTACTAAGAATGAAAATGTTAGTTTAAACTCTGATAATGACAAATCCGCTGCAAAAACTAACAGATTCAATAAAGCAAAAGGATCCAAGCAATTCTGGATCCTTAAAACTAACAATCAGTGATTGTCTGTGATTGCAGGGCACCAGGGTAAGTACCCTAGTCGTGGACAGTGGATGTTCAGGACACATGACTGGAAATAAAGCCCTGCTATCAGAGTATGAGGAGAAGGCTGGCCCAAAAGTTTCCTATGGAGATGGACATAGGACATACTCTGGGATATGGCAATATTAATCTTGGAAGTGTCATCATCACTAATGTAGCTGGTTCCAGGACTCAAGCATGATCTGCTTTCTGTGAGTCAAATCTGTGATAGAGGATATCATGTAGATTTTCAGCCTGAATATTGTCAAGTCATCAGTAAATCTACAGGGAAAGTAGCTCTAGTTGGAAACAGACACAATAACATCTATGAAATAAAATTGTCAACAAACTCTGATGGCAAAGCAGTGTGTCTGTCAACAAGAATGTCTAGTGAAGAGAGTTGGAAGTGGCACAAGAAACTCTCTCATTTGAACCTGAACAACATCAATGAGCTAATAAAGAATGATCTTGTAAGAGGACTACCAAAGTCTTTGTTGAATGCAGAAGGCCTGTGTGATTCTTGTCAAAAGGCCAAACAGAGAAAAGCCTCTTTCAAAAGTAAATCTGAGTCTTCAATTGTTGATCCTTATCATCTTCTACATGTTGATCTTTTTGGACCAGTGAATGTTATGTCTCTTGGAAAGAAGAAATATGCTCTAGTCATTGTTGATGAATACACCAGATTCACATGGGTGTATTTTCTAGCAAAGAAGGATGAAACTGCATTAACACTGGCAGAACATATAATGCAACTGGACAAAGGGTCGAAGAACCAAGTAAAGATTATCAGAAGTGACAATGGAACTGAATTCAGGAATTCAACAATGGAAGAATTTTGCAAGAACAAAGGAATTAAACAAGAGTTTTCTGCACCTGGCACTCCACAACAAAATGGTGTAGTTGAAAGGAAGAACAGAACTTTGATAGAAGCTGCCAGAACTATGCTTGATGAAGCAAAATTACCAACCTATTTCTGGGCAGAAGTTGTTCAAACAGCTTGTTTTGCTCAGAATGCCACTCTGATAAATAAGCTTGGAAAAACACCATATGAAATGGTGAGAGAAAAGAAGCCAAACCTGAAATATTTTCATATTTTTGGGTGCAAATGCTTTGTGCTGAAAACTCATCCTGAACAGTTGACCAAATTTGATTTGAAGGTAGATGAAGGAATTTTTGTTGGCTATCCACTATCAACTAAAGCATTCAGAGTTTATAATCTGAGAACTAGAGTGATCATGGAATCTATTCATGTGTCTTTTGATGACAAGAAAATGACTGGACTTGAAGATGTAAATGAACATGATCAACTGCACTTCGAAAATGAAGATTTAATCTCTGATGAACTAAACTCTGATGAGTCTGATCTGACAAACTCTGAACCTCTACTGGTAAATACTGAAGAGAACTTTCAGCCAGAAACAAGAGAAGAACCAGTTGAGGGGGAGCATGAAGAAACTCATCAAAGTGATAACTCAAATTCTGATAATGACTCAGCTGAAAATTCTGAATCAAACTCTGGTGACTCAAACTCTGAAAGTCCAAAAACTGACAGTTCACACACTGAGCAGTCACATTCAGGGGGAGCCTCAGAGAATGAAGAAAGATATCAAGAAAATCAGGAGAACATGGATCAAGGGGGAGGTTCCAACTTTGAAAGAAGTCAATTGCCTTCAGCTAGGAAATGGACCAAATCTCACACACCTGATTTAATCATTGGTGATCCAGATGCAAGAGTAAGGACAAGAAGTGCAACAACAAATGAATGTCTGTTTTATGCATTCTTGTCACAAAATGAACCAAAGAAAGTTGAAGAAGCTCTTAAGGATACTGACTGGATAACAGCAATGCAAGAAGAGTTAAATGAATTTGAAAGAAATGAAGTGTGGACACTAGTACCAAGACCAAAGAACAGGTCTATTGTTGGTACTAAGTGGGTTTTTAGAAACAAAACTGATAGTGAAGGAGTTGTTACAAGAAACAAAGCAAGACTTGTGGCAAAAGGCTATTCACAGCAAGAGGGGATAGATTATGATGAGACTTTTGCACCAGTTGCCAGATTGGAGGCAATTAGGATGTTTCTTGCTTATGCTTCTCACAAGAAATTCAAGGTTTTTCAAATGGATGTGAAAAGTGCTTTTCTGAATGGAAAACTTGAAGAAGAAGTGTTTGTTGAACAACCACCTGGTTTTGTAGATCCAAAATATCCTGACCATGTCTACAGGCTAGAAAAGGCTTGAAAGGCAGAGTGTATTAACTTGTAACACTATAAGTAATGTAACTCAATTAAAAGAAAAGATACTTAACCAGAAGACAATCAAGAACAAGAAGTCACAAGAAATCAACACTAAATGAAGACAAGGTAATTGATACAATTGAACATGTTAACTATGATCAAGCCAAGAAGAAATCATTGAGAGAAGTTCAAGTCAAAGTTGTTCAGGCCTCAGTGATTTGAGAATTCGAGATTCAAGATCATAACTATCAGTATCAACAAGACCAATTGATTTCAAGTGAACAAGAAGGAAAGCAAATATTGAAAAGCCAAGTTACTAAGTGAATATGGTAATTTATTCAAGAAGCAGAAACACTATCAAGACTAGTCACTTATGAACCAGACCAGTGCATCAAGTGTCAGGACATTGATAGCAAGTTTATGTCAGTAATAAAGACCCATGTTCAAGAGCTTGCTGAAGAATAAAGAAGACATGAAGATATCACAAGCTCAAGATGTGCATTGAAGTTTCAAGTTGAAGACCAGAATATTTTCTAAGTACTAAATGTTCTGGATGGCCAAGTAGAATATTTCTAAGTAGAAGTTCGACTTAGAAATTTCGAGATGGCTAAGTAGAAATTCTCAAGTAGAAGTTCTACTTAGAGTGCAGCTTCAACATGACACATGGCATCTTCTGATTGGCAGATTTCCAAGCTTTCAAGATAAGGCAAGATTTATGTGGACATCATTGGGCCACGTACATCTTAGTCTTTGAAGACTACAGGTCATAGATTACATGTAGTATAAATAGAAGCACTTGTGTAATGTTTTAGTTAGTGAGCAATATTGAGAAAAACACAAGAAAAAGAGAGAGAGTATATTCACAGAGCTTAGAATCATTCACTTCTCTCTGAACTTCTGTTATACTTTGTAATGAATGTTGTAGCAACCTTTTCAAGTTATATATAAAGAAATATATTCCTTGAATCTGTGTGTTCATTTATTGCATCGTATTTATTGCTTCTCAAAATCGAAAAGTTGTATTCACCCCCCCTCTACAACACATTTGGACCTAACAATTGGTATCAGAGCGGATGTTTAACATACAAAACATAGATCCTTGTGTTTGGTAGAAGAATCGTGAGTTTTCATTTTCTAGATCTACTTTTCATTTTCTCGAAAAGTGTGCTTTAATTCGTTGGTAGTGAAAACTCATCCGGGAAAAATTATTTAAATACTCCAGGTGTGATTATTTGGCTTGGGTGTATTTTAATTAATTTTTGTGAATTAATCTGGGTTCATTGATATTTGGTGTTCTTGAGTGTTCATCATCTGTTCTTATCAAAGAAGATAACCCAGCAACTTTTCAATTTCCTTTTCAAAGAAATTATAGTCAAAAAGGTGTTTTTGGTACTTTTGATTTGATTATTATTCCTTGGCCGAAAGCAAAAGAAAGTGTACTCAGTGCTTAGCAAGTGGGTTAGTCACTTTCGGCGTGTAAAGTAATCAAAAGTCAAAAAGGGTGTTAAAGTGATAATATTGTTTATTCAATATTAAAGTAATCTGCAGAAAGTTTATTCTAAGGCAAAAGTTCTACATAGAATTTCTACTTGAGATTTTCTACATAGAATTTCGACTTGGACAATTTCTACTTGGTGAATTTCGACTTGGACAATTTCTACTTAGAGAAATTTCGACTTGAGCAAAATTTCTACTTAGAAAAATTTCGACTTGGCAGAAGTTCTACATAGATATTCTACATAGCCTAGTCTTGGGTACTTAGAATTTTTTAGTGACAAGATTTGAAATGGCTCCTAAAAATTCTTTCAAGATCCCAATGTTCAACCGAGATCACTATGAAGAATGGGTTTTCAGAATGAGACTCTACTTAGAGACAATTAACCCTGAGTATCTGGAAGTCCTTGATAAGGGTAAATTCGTTCCAATGAGAGCTATTCCTGAGCGTACGGAAGGAGAGGAGGTTATACCTGCTCGGTCTGAGCCTAAAAAGGCAGCGGACTTTACGGATGCTGACAAGGAGCAAATAGCTTATGACACTTCTGTAAGACAAACCTTGATGGAATCTCTCGATCATGAAATGTTCAACATAGTCAAAGGTTTGAATACAGCAAAGAAGATTTGGGACAAGATAGAAGTTGTCATGGAAGGATCTGCAGAGGTTAGAAGCAACAAGACACTTATACTCAAGATGGAGTATGACACCTTTAGAATACGAAAAGGAGAAAGCATAACAGACGTCTATCTACGATTCAGTCAGTTGGTATTAGATTTGAATCTGAGAGGTGTTACTCTCCCCATGGTTGAAACCAATACGAGATATCTGAGGAACCAGCCTAAGAGCATTGAACATAGAGTCTACGCAATCAGAGAAACCAGAGATTTGCATACAACTTCTCTGGAAGAGTATTATGGAATATTAAAGACCTATGAGCTGGAGACACTTCAAGATCAAGCATGGGACAATGATTCAAAAGGAAAAGAAACTGCATCAGGATTAGTTGCTGATGAGGAAGAGTCTAAGAAGGCAATGGTTGCAGCAAAGCCTAAATCATCACTTGTACCACATCAAGTTGATAATGATGACGAGTGCGCATCTAACAGTGATGATGACTACTTCACCCAAGAAGAGCTGGACAACATGGACGATAGTGTCGTGGCATACATGGCAAGGAAGTTCAGCAACATGAGATTCAGAAAGAGCAACCGACCACAGAGAAATTCTTCATCTTATTATCGGGCTGCTAAGGGTGGTGGTAGTTCGTCAGGCTACCAAGGTAAAGGCAAGAGTACCAGCTACAAATCTCCTTTGGATTTCAAAATGAAGTTCAAATGCTATAACTGTGGAGAACCTGGACATTTTGCCTCGGACTGCAAAAAGCCTAAACAGACTTATCCAAAAGAGACATTTGAAGCCCTCAAAAGCAAGTATGAATCGCTGATGAAAGAAAAACATGGTAAAAGAGCTTTAGTAGTAACAGAAGGAAGAGCTTGGGATGATTCAGATGAGGAAGATGTTACTCATGTAGCAAACTTTGCGCTCATGGCTGAGACATCAGAGGAACCAGAGGTACCAGTTCTAACCCTTAAAGTAGAAATGTCTATTGATGATTATAAGGAACAGAACGGGGCTCTTAGCGAAGAGATCTACATGTTGTGCAAAAGCCTAGACACTTCTCAAAAGGAACAGAAAACACTTGTCGCCAAAAGCAGAATGCTTGAGGCAAAAGTGGAAGAGTTAGAGGCTGCTTGCACTGTAGATACTTCTCTAAGAGATTTTATTAAATCTTTGGAACACAAGCTCGTCCTTAAGGCAGAAATAGAATCATGTTTAAGGAACAAACTAGCTGAGTTAGAAACTAAATGTGAAGCTTACAAACTAGCTGCTAGTAAAGTGTATGTAGATAATGACGTATTTAAGAAGATAACTGGAGTAGGTGTAGGACTTGACTATTCTGACCTATCTAAGAAAGAAGGGAAGAGACATATCGATCCTAGCTCCAGTGACCTTAAAAAGGAAACACCTAGTATTCTTAAATCTTCTGTCAAACCCATCTACAAACACCTTGTTCCTAGAATAGAAGAAGAAGAGACTGAATTGATAGCTAGATATGAGATTGAGATGGAAGATCGCCAGAAAGCACAACCTATAACTCCTATCAAACAAGTTAAAATCAATTTCCCTAGTAATGAATCTAGACTAGGAATAGGAGCTAAGGCTGTTAAACAACAAGGGAAGAAAGGCATAAAAGAGGTTAAGGCTGAACGATTAAAGAAAGCATGTTATCACTGCAAATCTACTGAACATCTTTCTTATGCATGTAAAGCTAACATAAATGTTCCTGCTGCACATGCCATGCCTGTCACACACACAATGAATAATCTGCATCCGAATCATGCACAGTGTGGTCAACCTAATTGTATGCCATGCACTTTTAACGTCATGCAAACTTTTGTGAATTTAATGAATGCATCTAGCCAGTCATGCTCAAATACTGCTGCTAGTTCAAACATCAAGAAAAAGCATGTGAGAGCTAAGACTGTCAGTCCTCCTAAAGTTAGGAGTGACAAACCTTCTCCTAGGACTGATAAATATGTCAAGTCTGAGAAAGGAAAGGAGAAAGTCGAAAGCTCTAGTAATGTTAAGAAAAGTGCATCTCCTGTTGTTAACTCTGTTGATTCTAAATCTTATCGAAAAGCCGGGCCCAATCAAAGTTGGGTTCCGAAGAAAGTCTAACCAATCTGTCATTGCAGGGCATTAAGCAAAAGAGAAATAAAGTCATATGGGTGCTGGATAGTGGAGCATCGAGGCATATGACAGGAAACAAGTCCCTGCTTATAGAGTTGGTTATGAAAGCTGGCCCTTATGTTACCTTTGGAGATGACAGCATAGGTGTGACAAAGGGATATGGCAAACTGAAAACTGGCAATGTCATCATTGAAGATATTTCCTATGTTGAGGGATTAAAGCATAATTTGTTGAGTATCAGTCAATTCTGTGACAAAGGTTACGAAATTGTCTTCAACAAGAAAGGTGTATCAATCACTCACATCAAGGAAGGCAAACTGGCTTTGAGAGGAGTTCGAAAGGCAGATCTTTTTGTTGCAGACATGGATTCAGCAAATCAGAATGAAGTCACCTGTTTCTACAGCAAAGCTTCGGATGATGAAAGCTGGTTATGGCACAAAAAGTTATCTCACTTAAACTTCAAAACGATGAATGCTCTCGCGAGGCGAGAATTGGTGAGAGATCTACCTCAAATGGAGTTCGCTCCGAAAGGACTCTGTGAAGCCTGTGAAATGGGAAAGTCAAAACGAGCATCGCATAAAAGCAAAGAAATTTCTAGTATCACTGAGCCTCTGCAACTTCTTCATATGGATTTGTTTGGCCCAGTGAATGTCCTATCTTTATCTAGGAAAAGATATGCATTGGTAATCGTGGATGACTTCTCCAAGTATACATGGGTATTGTTCGCAATGACGAAAGACGAAGTACCTTTCCTAATCATTGATCACATCACTCAAATTGAGAATGTTTCAACACTTACCGTGAAGACGATTAGATCAGACAATGGCACTGAATTCAAAAACGCAGTGCTAAATGACTTCTGTGTATCTAAGGGAATACGTCGTCAGTACTCAGCCCCGAGAACTCCACAACAAAATGGAGTAGTTGAAAGGAAGAATAGAACATTGGTTGAAGCAGCAAGAACTTTGTTGTGTGATTCGAAACTTCCTCTGTATTTCTGGGCAGAAGCAGTGAGTACCGTGTGTTACACTCAAAATCGATCCTTGATCATAAAAGATAAAGAAAAGACACCATGTGAGCTAATGAATGGAAGAAGACCAACAATCAAATACTTTCATGTCTTCGGAGCAAAATGCTATGTACTTATAGATGATGAAAATCTTGGCAAGTTTGCAGCAAAAGCTCGTGAAGGAATCTTTGTTGGTTACTCCACAGATGTGGTAGCAGCTTATAGGGTGTTCTTAGTAAATGATCGAAAAGTGACTGAAAGCTACAACGTCAGATTCGACGATACCAAACTCTCATCAATTTCAAGAGATTCTAGTGAACCTGAATCCCTAAAATTTCAGAATCTGGACTTAGAAGAACTTGAAGATGAACCTGAGTTGGTTGTCCCATTAAATGTTCCAAGTGTACGTGAAGAACCTGAGTCTAGTGAACAAGTTAATTCTACAAGATCAGGAGAGACTTCTTCAGTACGAACCGGCAACAACTCAGGGGGAGTAAATAGCAGCTCAAGAACTACTGTTCAAGGCTCGAGTCGAGTTGACTCTAGTTCTGTAGGAGCTGGCACTAACTCAGGGGGAGTTAGTGAAAGTAATCAAAGTAGTCAGCACCACAACTCAGAAAGTCACGCTGAATCATCAAGACAATTTCCAAGAGAACGGGTATGGAATAGAGACCATCCGTTTGAATTAATTATTGGTGATCCAGATGCTGGTGTGTCTACTAAAAGAAATGCAAGAGCTGACATGGCTAATATTTGCTTATATTCTGGGTTCTTATCCAAGCTTGAACCTAAAGAAATAGAAGAAGCTCTTGGTGATGCTGATTGGGTGATTGCAATGCAAGAGGAACTCAATCAGTTTGAAAGGCAGAAAGTTTGGAAACTGGTACCCCGACCGAAGAACAAATCAGTAATTGGAGCAAGGTGGGTATTCAGAAATAAAATGGATGAAAACGGACTTGTAACACGAAACAAGGCTCGTTTGGTTGCAAAAGGTTATTCTCAACGAGAAGGAATTGATTATGATGAGACCTATGCACCAGTTGCAAGACTTGAGGCAGTCAGGATGTTTTTGGCATTTGCAGCACATAAGAACTTCAAGGTTTTCCAGATGGATGTGAAAAGTGCCTTCCTGAACGGAGAGTTAGAAGAAGAAGTGTATCTGGAACAGCCGCCTGGCTTCATTGATCCAGAACTTGTAGATTTTGTGTATCTTCTCTTCAAATCTGTTTATGGCCTCAGGCAATCCCCAAGATGTTGGTATGAAACCCTATCCGTATTCTTAATTGAAAGTGGTTTTACTAGGGGAGTAATTGACAAAACATTGTTCTATAAGAATGTGAAGAATGATTTAATACTTGTTCAAGTCTATGTGGACGATATTATCTTCGGGTCATCTAATGAGCGCTTGTGCGAGAAATTTGCCAAGCTAATGCAAGAGAAATACGAGATGAGCATGATGGGAGAGCTGTCCTTCTTCCTTGGGTTACAGATCAGTCAGAGAAAAGATGGTATCTTTATCTGTCAATCCAAGTACGTCAGAGATTTACTCAAGAAGTACAATCTAGAAGATGCATCAGCAGCTAAGACTCCCATGGCAACAGCCACGAAGCTTGATGAAGACAAATCAGGTAAATCAGTTGACATCACAAGCTATCGAGGTATGATTGGCTCACTTCTCTATTTAACTGCAAGTAGACCCGATATAATGTTCGCGACTTGTTTATGTGCAAGGTTCCAAGCGGATCCTAGAGAATCACATCTCATAGCCGTCAAAAGAATTTTTAGGTATCTCAAGGGCACACCAAATCTAGGAATTTGGTACCCAAGAGATACAGGTTTTAATCTAATTGGCTATACGGATTCAGACTATGCAGGTTGCAGGATTGATAGGAAAAGCACATCTGGTGCTTGTCAATTTCTTGGCAGAAGATTGGTGTCCTGGCAAAGTAAAAAGCAACATACAGTATCTACTTCTACTGCTGAAGCTGAGTACATTGCTGCTGGAAGCTGTGTAGCTCAAATACTGTGGATGAGGAACCAATTGAAGGATTATGGCATGGAGCACAAGAAAATTCCAATTATGTGTGACAACACAAGTGCCATTGCCATAACCAACAATCCTGTAGATCACTCAAGAACCAAGCACATCGACATCAGGTATCACTTCATAAGAGAACATGTCGAGGAGGGGACTGTGGAGCTACATTTCGTGCCCACAATGCAACAAATTGCAGATATATTCACCAAACCTCTTGATGAAGTAACATTCAATAGGTTGGTTGGTGAATTGGGAATGCTTAACACAAGTTAGTAAAGCCTTATATCTGTAAAATCCATGGTTATGTTGGTATATGCAAGCTATTTAATCATTATGTGTTTAGACTTTAAAATGCCTAATTAATGATTATTATAGGATGCATATAGTGTGATTTTGCATGAATTCAGTGTGTTTTAAGTGTCTTTTATAGCACAAATATTTGAATTTATGCTTGTTAGATTGCATGAACATAGGGGGAGTTAAATTCATACTATTCTAAATTTTGCATGATTTTTAGATGAATTTACCTGTGTTTTTCATGTAATTAGAGGCCTTAGAATTATCAAGGAATGTTTTAATTATGTCATATATTAAAATCCTTGAATTGATATTTATATTAATTTGACAAAATTAATTGTTGAGTTTTTCAGAGAAAAATTGTCAAATTATTCTAAGTATCTTCAAAATTTCGAGTTAGTCACTATCTCGAAACTCATCTTGAAATTCTAGTTGAATTTCGATTTGAGCTTCCAGAGTGAAGTTTTGAAAATTCTAAGTCTGGGAAGAATTTCGAGTTAGACTCTATCTCGAAATTCAACTCGAAATTCGACTTAGAGTTCGACTTAGAGTTACCAGTGTGCCTATTTATTATCTTCAAAATATTCGAGATAAAGTCTATCTCGAACTCCATCTCGAAATTGAGATGAGGTTTCCATTTTTGGGGATATTTTGAAATGATCTGAGAGAATAACTTCGAGTTAGTTATTAATTTCGAGTTAGACTCTATCTCGAAACTCAACTCGAATTTCGACTTGATGTTCGAGATAGAGCTCTCAGTTGGTTTTAAGGGAAGTCTATCTCGAATTTCTACTTGAATTTCGAGATAGGTTTCCCTAGTAAGGTTGTTGGTGTGTGCTGTTTACATGGTCATTTACAAGATAAATGGTAAAGTTTTTCGAGTTAACAGCTATCTCGAACTCTATCTCGAAGTTCGACTTAAAAAGTTCGAGATAGACTTCGAGATAGACTTCGAGATAGAATTTCGACTTGAGTGTTCCCTGTATGTACTTAATGTTTTTCACACTTTTTATCAGGGGCATTTCTGTCATTGCACATTCATGTCTATATATACATCTCTAACTCGATCTTTTCTTTCACTTTTACCTAATAGAGTTTTACAGCCGCACATATACATACAGGCGATTTCATATTCTCAACCATTGATTCGTGATTTTTGTGACAAATCTCATACGGACAACGAATTGATGCCCATTTTTAGACTGCTATAACCTGTGTGTCATCATTAATCACTGTTTTTGTGTGTTTGTGTAACGATTCATTTCTCTTGAGATATATATACACGTATATATACACACAATTTCACAGATCTGTTCAAAAACGATTTTACACACACATACTTCACTGTTAAAGCAGATTTAATCACTGGTTCGAAATTTGCCTTCCATTAACTGTTTGTTGGAGCCCGTAGTTTGATTTTTCAAAAAGGAACTTTTGTGTTCTTGATAAATTAAAAGGGATATAACGGTTAATTGTTTAATTAATTGTTTTTCGAAAATTAAAATTAAAATTCAAATTTTTTTTAAGGAAAAACTTTTAATTAAAATGGCTCACCAATTTTCACTTGCCAAAAACAATTTTTATAATATTTCTACGGAAATTGGTGATCAACTCCCGCGCTTTAAGTCTTGGATACGATTTCTCAATTTGTATTCCAAAGCTAGCGATGCTTTTACTGCTAAACCTACACTAGTACATGATGCTTTACAGCAATTATGGACTAGTGCGGTTTCTTTTGGGAGCAAATCAACCCCCTTTGGTTTCAGGTTTACCTTAGCGGGTCAAGAATATGAGGTGTCTGAACAAATTGTCAACAAGGTTCTGGGATTCCCCGTTAAAGATGCTTATGATCCAGAACCTACAGCTGCAGAACGCCTCAGTTTCTTTGAAGAAATAGGATGTTATCCTCCGACTGGCCGGATCACTGGAAACATCCAAAAACAATTCTTTCATGTGGAATGGAATTACTTTTTCGAGGCCATCACAAGATGTTTTCGGGCACGAGAAAGCGATTACCATCAAATTTCCATTCCCATGCAAAACCTTGGAATTGCCCTAGCAAGAGAACTGGATATAAATTATGGACGCATAGTTCTCTCGGAGATAGTTGGTGTAATGGGATCTCCTGCAAGCAGAGATCTCAACACAACAGATGTTGTCTGCTGGTTCCCTCGGTTCCTACAAATGCTCATAAATGCTTTAGTACCGAAGGATGCTCTTGCAGTTAGACGGAGTTTTGCCATAGGTCCAACATCTGCACCGCTAGGGATGGGCACTAAGTCACTTTCAACAGTTGAAAATCAGGATAAACATCATGGAAAACCGATGTCTATTCCTGATACCTTACAAAAGTGGCTTACATATGATGAGGGAGTTACCACTTTGATGGAATTCTCGCAAGCTTCATCACATGCTCAGAATCGGTCTGCTCATGCTGAGGCATTTGAAGAGATTCCTGATGAGCAAAGCGGTGATGAACAAGGTAATGAATCAGGTAATCTCTCTCTACATACTACTCATTCCTCTTCCTATGTTTCTGATTCCCAGACCCAAGAGACTGCTAGCCCGCAGAATCTATCCCAGGGTGAGAGCTATATTTCTAATTCCTTGTCACCCAAGTCACCGGAATCCAAACAGCCAGCACATATAAATGTAGGAAATGATGAGGAGAGTGACCCCGAAGAGCAGCCTCTTACTCGAAAGAAAGCCAAAATTTCTCATGCTGCTACTTCTAAACCTCAGTCAAACCCTAGAGTGTCACACGCAACCACTCCACCTCACGAGAGTGGTTCACCCATTGAACAATCTGCACATAGGGATTTTGATTTTGATGATGAGTATGTACCTCTTGAAGATGCTGTTACTTCAAAAGGACATGAAGCTTTAAAAACTTCAGCCGTACCTTCACCGGTACGTACTGATGCTACAAAGAGGATCGGTTCTGATGTTGTACAAGAACACTTTGTAGCCTCTCAGCCTGAAATTCCAACTCAGGAACAAACAGCAATTGATCCCATAACTGCAAATTATATTTCTTATCAAGTTTCTGCAGGTACTGCTTCATATCTTGGATCAATTATTGAAGACATACACGAGCGTGAGACAGGGAGTGTGTGTGAGAGGTTAGGGAGAGAGGGACCTTCATTTTTAAGGCCCGAAACCGAGCGCCAAATACCAACAGAACGAGTATTAGAGCGAGGTCACCTAAACCAAATACCGTCCCTTAATTCTGAAAATCTTGAATCTCGTATGTCTTCTATGGAAAATCAAATGAAGCAGTTTGGGCAGTCAATGGGGCAGTTAGGGATGAATGTTGGAAATAATCAAAGGGCACTTGACGACTACGCAGCACGAATGGCAATTCAAGCTTCAGCTTTTACTGTTTTGACAAATCAGGTAAATGACTTGGGCCATGCTGCTGGTGTCTTGGGAAACACCCTGAATGACAGGATGGGAGCAATGGAGCTTACAATGGATAATCTGGCTGTGGAGATAAGCAGAGTTATGTTCGCAATCAGAAGTTTTGTGCCCCAGGAATGTTTCGCGCCGCAACAACCTCCCCCCGATGCTGGTACAGGTGGTGCTAGTGGAGCAGGAGCCTATGGTTCCGGGTTTGAAGATTTTGATGCAGCTGGTGGATCTGGAGACCAGGGTGGAGTTCAGGATAACTCACCTAAGGGGGAGAGTATCAAGGAGACGAGACAGCAGGGAGGAGTTCAAATCGAAGAAATTCAAGAACATGCTGATCTTGTAAAAGAAATGGAAGTTGAGCCGTCTATTGATGAAGAGGCTCTAAGAAGGAAAAAGGGTAAGGCAATAGCGATTGAGCAAGATGAGCCATTCGTTGAACTGAGTCATCAAGAAAAAGTACAGGAGGTACTTGACTCAGATTCCGATATGGAAGACGCACCGTTGAAACATGCTATAAAGAGATCATTGAAGGATCAAGGTGGAGGTGCTGGAATGTCTTTCGGATTGCCTGAAGAAATTACTGTTGATGAGGAAACCCTTGAAGCTCAACAGTTAGCCTTGGATCAAGCTGAGTTCTTTAAAATGAAGGCAATGCAAGATCGTGCTGCGTTTCAGGAAAAGAAAGCGGAGCTACAAGGGAAGCAGTACGATTATGAGCTTGCAAGGCTAGCTGATCCTCAAATAGATCTGGATAATAGAAGGATAGGACAGAAATGGGATGACGCAAGGAAGATATTGATGGGACCATGTACAAAAGGAGATCATAACAAGGAGGCAGATGATCTGTTCTACAACCTAAATTTGCAGAATCCAATGGCTGCTGACTACATAAGTGCTTTAAAGAGATTAATTTCTAAAGTCAGGGTTGGATACAATTCAACGCAAAAGGAGTGGCAGGTTATTTTGTCTTTCACAGAAGGAGTCCCAATGTCTTTCATGTATGTGGATGACCAATTCATGACGAGAAGATCTGCATCAGAGTTGTTCTTGCTAGCAACAAAAATTCAATACTCTCATTCTGAGAATCTAAGCATTCTGTATAGGGATTACTTAATGCAGCTAGCAGAGGACAAGGGTCCAGAATTCTCAGCATATCCAAATGTTGTCCGGATGGTGGTTGACAGTAAAATGAAGAGGGTGAGCTTGGAGGAAAAGGACTTAATGGAACTTTCAGTGGAATCTCTTAAGGCCGTCTGTAGGCAAATGATGAGTAAGGGATTCGCTTCTGAGCGTAAAGAAAAATCAGTGAAGATCATTGAAAGCGTCATACTAAAGAAGAGCAATGAGGTGTGGAAGTGTGATGTCATTGCTCCAAACCCTCTTGATAATGTGAAGATTGAACCAGAGCTGATAGAGAGGAATTGGAATATTCTTCAAGCAATGAAGAATGTTGATGAAGCTCTGAATCTTCCTACTGGAGAACTGGAACAAGGAGAGATAAGGGAGGCAGTTGGTGTTCCAGGAAGAGACAGTGTATACTGGATACACTCTTTTGTTGATAATACAGCTGATGCCTTAGTATTCATAGATGCAGACCAGAATCAAACATTCTTGCATATGAGTAGACAATGGCTGAAGCAGACTCAAGATGCTGCATTTCTGGAGAAAGTGTTATATGTGTTCAAATGGGAAGATGTGGAAGTTAAGTATGTGAAAGAAAAGCAGAGACTCGTGAGTTACCTATCTGATGTAGTAGTGGAAAAGAAGCGATTGGAGCAAGATGCGGCTAGTGTCCACAATACTAACCGTGTCAAAGGCTATCCCAAAATGATCTATTGTCATTTTAAAGCTGATAAAACTCATAGGAAACCTCGGCTAATAATGAAGAAATTTGAGGAAATTCCAGAGATCAGGACTACTCAGGAGGTGGACAAACTCAGAAGGCTTTTCAAACATCCTTATCCAGAACCCAGGAACCCTCTAGAGATGGAAGCAGTAAGTCTGTTGAATACTAGGTGGACGCAACTTCATAATCCAGTATATAAGAAACAAAAGCAGCAGGAGGAGAAGCGCAGAAGGCAGAAAGAAGAAAAAGATCAAGCTGCTGAAGCTAGGAAAAGGAAACGGAATTAGGGTTAAAGGTCAGAGTGGTGTGAACTTGAAGTTGGAAAAACTTCATGTCTTTCGGTTGCTTTAACTCACTTGAGGAAAATTCATCTTAGAATGAATCCAATAAGGTGATATAAGTTTGACTAAAAGATATGAAATAATCCAGGTGATAGGAATCATTCAAATGATCTTTAATTCGAGGTTCGAATTCTGTTTCTAGTTTAAGTTCTTTGTATTGTTTTCAAGTACTTTTCAATTGTATATTTTTCAAGAATGTAATGTTAATTATCTTTTCTCGTCTCATTGTTTAGTTGAGTTATCCTTCATTAATTTGAATGTCATTGTTAGACAATCAAATTGGGGGAGATTGAAAGGCAGAGTGTATTAACTTGTAACACTATAAGTAATGTAACTCAATTAAAAGAAAAGATACTTAACCAGAAGACAATCAAGAACAAGAAGTCACAAGAAATCAACACTAAATGAAGACAAGGTAATTGATACAATTGAACATGTTAACTATGATCAAGCCAAGAAGAAATCATTGAGAGAAGTTCAAGTCAAAGTTGTTCAGGCCTCAGTGATTTGAGAATTCGAGATTCAAGATCATAACTATCAGTATCAACAAGACCAATTGATTTCAAGTGAACAAGAAGGAAAGCAAATATTGGAAAGCCAAGTTACTAAGTGAATATGGTAATTTATTCAAGAAGCAGAAACACTATCAAGACTAGTCACTTATGAACCAGACCAGTGCATCAAGTGTCAGGACATTGATAGCAAGTTTATGTCAGTAATAAAGACCCATGTTCAAGAGCTTGCTGAAGAATAAAGAAGACATGAAGATATCACAAGCTCAAGATGTGCATTGAAGTTTCAAGTTGAAGACCAGAATATTTTCTAAGTACTAAATGTTCTGGATGGCCAAGTAGAATATTTCTAAGTAGAAGTTCGACTTAGAAATTTCGAGATGGCTAAGTAGAAATTCTCAAGTAGAAGTTCTACTTAGAGTGCAGCTTCAACATGACACATGGCATCTTCTGATTGGCAGATTTCCAAGCTTTCAAGATAAGGCAAGATTTATGTGGACATCATTGGGCCACGTACATCTTAGTCTTTGAAGACTACAGGTCATAGATTACATGTAGTATAAATAGAAGCACTTGTGTAATGTTTTAGTTAGTGAGCAATATTGAGAAAAACACAAGAAAAAGAGAGAGAGTATATTCACAGAGCTTAGAATCATTCACTTCTCTCTGAACTTCTGTTATACTTTGTAATGAATGTTGTAGCAACCTTTTCAAGTTATATATAAAGAAATATATTCCTTGAATCTGTGTGTTCATTTATTGCATCGTATTTATTGCTTCTCAAAATCGAAAAGTTGTATTCACCCCCCCTCTACAACACATTTGGACCTAACAAGGCTCTTTATGGACTTAAGCAGGCACCAAGAGCATGGTATGAAACCCTGGCTCAGTTTCTTTTAGAAAGTGGATTCAACAGAGGTATAATTGATAAAACTCTGTTTTATTTCAAATCTGGAAGTGACTTGCTTTTAGTTCAGATATATGTTGATGATATCATTTTTGGATCTACTAATGATAAACTTTGTGAGAAGTTTGCCAAGCTCATGCAGTCCAGATATCAAATGAGTATGATGGGAGAGTTAAGTTATTTTCTAGGCTTACAGGTGAAGCAAACAGATGATGGAATCTTTATCAATCAAGCAAAATATACCAGAAATCTTCTCAAGAAGTTTGGCATGCTTGACTGTTCATCTGCAACAACTCCCATGGCAACTGCAACAAAATTGGACAAAGATACAGGGTCATCAGTAGATATGACAAGTTACAGAGGAATGATTGGCTCTCTTCTCTATCTAATAGCAAGTAGACCTGATATCATGTATGCAACATGTCTGTGTGCAAGGTTTCAGGCAGATCCAAGGGAACCACATTTAACAGCTGTGAAGAGGATTTTCAAGTATCTCAAGGGCATTGTAACTTTAGGGCTGTGGTACCCAAGAGAATCAGATTTTAAACTACTTGGTTACTCTGATGCAGACTTTGCAGGCTGTAAGATTGACAGAAAAAGCACCAGTGGAAGTTGTCAATTTCTTGGTGACAGACTTGTTTCTTGGTACAGCAAGAAACAGAAATCAATATCAACATCTACAGCTGAAGCAGAGTATATTGCTGCTGGTAGCTGCTGTGCACAGATTCTATGGATGAAGAATCAATTGCTGGATTATGGATTGAGGTATAGCAAAATACCTATTTTCTATGATAACCAAAGTGCTATTGCAATGACAGGTAATCCAGTACAACACTCAATGACCAAGCACATCAGCATAAGGTATCACTTTATCAGAGAACATGTAGAGGAAGGCAACATTGAGCTTCACTTTGTACCTACAGATCAACAACTTGCAGATGTCTTCACCAAGCCTTTGAGTGAAGCAGCATTTACAAGGCTGGTCAATGAACTAGGGATGGTCTCTGGTTATGACTAAACATGTTGGTTAGACTCAAAATTTTCTTATAAAATGTGTTGCTCATATTTCTATGAATTGTTAAGTGCTATGTGAACCTTGTTGTTTAAACTCTGTTATGCAGACTCTGTTCACATGTTTCTGTTCTCACACTGTTAAACTCTGTCAGCATGTTTGTCTGTCATACACTGTTAATATGTTTGATAAACTCTGTGAATTCTGAATTGATTTTTGCCTGAATGAAAACACCAATGAAGAAATATGTATGAAGCATGATTCTCAGTGAATAAATCAAGATTCTTTCTGAGTCACTGTGATCTAATCAGAAATTGTGCAGTAAGTTAACACAGCATGATACTGTTTCATATTTAGAGCATCTCTTAGTTTATTTGGTCCTAAACTCTGAGTCTATGAATACTGTGCGTATTGCCTCTCATGCATAACTTCTGAAATTGATGAACTCTAAACTCTGATTAATAACACTCTATTTCCAAGACATACTAGTTCTTGATGATTCCTTGTTTGTACTTGTGAAATTTTTAAAACTTGAGATGTGTCATTGTTTAGTTTGGTGAGGAACAATTCATGTCAGCACCCTGTGAGATTTTGAGCCAAATAAGTGATTGATACATTTTATATCAATCAGATTTTATTGATGTGTGATGTTCATCAGTGAGTATGTTGCTCTAGAACTTGTGTTAAATCATTTTGAGATTACATGATATGTGTGTGCATGAAAATGATAAAGGCACTAGGATTTACCATCTTTCTTCAAACACTGTTCATAAATACCATCCTTAGTAAACCCCTTTGAGCCTTATTAACTGCTCATTTTTTTTACTCTGTCGTATAAAGAGCAGTTATATTCTTTTGGAAAATCAAATGCAAGCAGGTGAGTGTTTTTCAAGAAAAGGAAAGTTTTCTCAGTATATATATATATAAAAAGAGTATATATACTGATCATCTTGTACACATATGTACTAACAGTGTGACTGAACACTTTGGTCTGTTAAATTGTTCAGTTCAAAATTTATTCTTTCAAAACATCTCTTCTCATCTGTTTGATATTACTAAATTCCAACCCTGATAAAGTCCTTTTGATTTGTGCATATATGTAATCAAAGTAGTGTAGATTTGGTGAAAATTCAAGCCTATGGTAGTATCTGCTTTTACTGATTGAATTTGAGAGAAAATACCTCACCTAAACACTTGTGTGCTTTGAGAGTTTGTGAGGAAATCCTTGACATGTTACTCACTGAATGATGCTTTGATGACTATCTCTTGATCTTTTTGTCTATAAGGACTGTGTGCTTACTTGGATAATCATGAACATCAATGGGAATAGGGTTAATTCAGATTTCTGTATTTAAGGAACTACAGAGTTTAGCATTCATATCACATACTCTGTGTTTAATATGAGAGTTTGTGCATTCAGTGTTTATTGATTTGATTTATGGATTTTATGAAATATTAGATGCTATAAAAATTGATGTGGTAACCTCTGCTATACACACACATATATTCACGACTGTGCAATTTTTGAAAGGGTTTCAGTGATAAAGTTGGAAAATTTGACAAACACTGATGGATTGTGTTCCGTACTCTAAGGTAAATTTTCATTTAGATAATTTGAAAATTTTGGAGTAAATAGAGTGGTTGACAACTGTTAATGAGTGTAATTGTGGTAAATTGTCTTGATAATCGGGAAGACAGCAGTAATAATTGCTTTTACTGCGCGTGATTAAGTGATTTGCTGCATGTTTGACACGTGTCCCACTCACTCATCATTGTGTCCCACTTTCACACTATTCTAGGGAACGTTGTGTGTTTTCAATGTAAAAACGTTTGAGTTTAATTTTTAATTACTACTCAAATCACTTTTTGTTACAATCACTTCTCATCCACTCATATTCACTTTACCAAAAACACAGCCCTCCTTTGTTTTTCACTTTGACATTTTCACAAACACCTTTCTTACATATCACTTTCACAGTCAATTTTTGCTTATTTCTTGATCTAATGGCAACAAAACCTTTTACTTCGTTTGGTCTTCGTTTTGTGCCTAACAATTTTGCAGCTCTACTTGAGAACGACCGTGCTCCTGAAGCGTTTCACCTTATGCAAAATTTTCTTCGTGACTCTGAAATTTGGCAGGCACTGGTTGAACCCGCTGTTCTATCTGCATCTCAGATAGTCAATTTCTGGCAAAACTCAAGGTATATAGATGGAGGAGAGAATGGAACTCCGTCTATCATCTTCACTCATGATGAACAAGAGTTTGTGATAACTCCACAAACTATTCGAGAGACCTTGGACTTCGACACACACACATCGTATGCTATTGTTTCTGAACAGAATCTGAGAGAAATGTTAACAGAGACTGGGTACATGGAATCTCTTGCAAAGCTGGGCAGTGTGAGAAGGCCGAATCTTAGAAAGGAATGGAATTTTTTCTTCGACTGTATCACCAGGACATTCCAGAAGAAAGTCACCAACTGGGATGCCATTCCAATGGATAGTCTGCAAATTAGGTATTCTCTACTCTATGGCAGTAATTTTGATTTTGGTCGATATGTGCTAATGAACTTAGGTGATAAGTTGTCAGAGTCTACTACAGTTTATTTTGCTAGATTTTGTCAACTTTTGTTCAATGCCTGTGTACCTGGGTTAGAAGTTGATGCAGCTGATGTGATTCAACCTTTTAGAGTCAATAAGAGAATTTTCTCTGATATGACTAATAAAGATGTTGGTAAAGATTTACCTGCTTTTGTTCTGCCACTTGCCTTGCAGAACTTTCTAAACCAACCACAAGATTCCCAATCACCACAACATGAACCACACCAAACACAACACCCAGAAACACAAAATATGCCTGAACCTTTAGCCACTGACCACACTGAAACCATACACTCTCATCCTGTACCATCACCTGAGCCAACACAAACAAACACTGTACCTACTACATCACCACACACACAACCTGAACCAACAAACCCTGTCACTACTACTCAACCTCAACCAATATCTAAACCAAAAAGGAAGAAGCATACTGCCCTCAACACAAAACATTCCAAGGCTAAACAGACATTTCCTAGAGCTGTTTATTCCAGAAGAATCATTAAAAGAGCAAATAGGCCTTCATCACCACCAGTTGAGGAAAGTTCTAGTGAAGAAGAAGAAATGATTGAAGTGCCTCAAGCAAAGAGGAGAAGGCTGATTCTTACAGATTCTGATGATGAGCAAGTTGTTGAGGCTCAAGAGAAACTTTCTCATGATATTCCTACTGGTGAAACATAGGTTATCATAGAACCTACTATAGAAGAATCAGGTTTCAAGATTGCTGAACCAGAACTTGCTAAGGTTCAAACTAATGAAGATGTTAGAGATGCATTGCCAACAATGGAAGAGTTTGATGAAACTCCATTTTCTTTTGATAATGAAGCATCTACTCCAATACCCATGGAGGTTGCACACTCTGTTGATACTGGTGTTGCAGATGGGCCTACTGTTGTCCTGGAAGACATTGAGGTTGCATCGCACACAGAATTAAACTCTGATGCACATCATGTTTCTGATCATGGTGAGGAGATTGATCAACCAGAAAAAGTTACTTCTTCAGAGCATATTCAAGAAGATAAAGGAAAACAGGTTTTTCAAGAACCAGTTGCTGCTCAAGATGAGGACATTGCTTCAGTTGCTCCTACTGATGTTTCTATCAGTGATTCTTTTGAAGAAAGGAGTACAGAAGCTCATAAAAACCAATTTCAATCTGATGGTCAGAAAACAGGAGAAAAACCAGATTTTGCTGGACCTTCTACTAATGAAATTGATGATAATTACTTGACAAAGCAAACTGCAGATTGGTACAAGTCAGATTGTATTTTTCCTCCTGGTAGAGCAGCTACCTTTCTCAAGGCAAATTCTTCAAAGATTTCAAATCCTGATATTTTCACTTGTCTGCAAGGAACAGTGATTCAGATCAAGTCCTTGAATCACAGATTTGATGATAATCAGAAGGCCATTGTTGATCTTCGAACAGAGGTTGCTACTCATGAGGAGAAATCTCAACGAGCTAATTCTAAGCTTTTTCAACAATTCTCCAAAGCTCAAGAGAATCTTAATGACAGATTGAGCAAAGTTGAACAGAATCAGCTTTTGCTGACTAAGAAGGTTGATTCTATTGCAAACTCTCTTGAGTTAATCACCTCAATTCTGATTCCAGATGGTGATGATGTCAAAAAGGGGGAGAGACTTGCTAAAACTAAGTGTAAGCAAACTCAAACTCTGTTAAAGAAGGATCATCTGGATGAAGAAGGTGCAAATGCTGATAAGGGGTTAAGAAGTGCAAATCCTAGACATGGACATGGAAGGTCTACAAGGTCAAAGCCAAATTTGGTGGCAGATACAAATATTCAGAGTACTTCTACTTCAAGGCAAAAGGATTTGTCATTCACTGACAATCCACAAACAGATGAAGAGTTGGCTGCTAAAATCTTTCGTGAGGAAAATGTCGAGGCTACACTTGAAGACATACAGGCTGAAGAGAAGCTATTGCAAAAAGAACATTTAAAAGCACTAAAGTCCAAGAAAGGAAAGAAGACTGTCAAAGTTTCAAAGCCTGCAATGAAAGGGATTGAAATCAAAGAGAATTTATCTGGTATTCAAGAAGAAGAAGAAGAAGGAAAGTTGATAAGAAAGTCTTCTCTTGATGCCAAGTTAAAGCTAAAAGGGGTAATAGGTGAAGAGAGCAAAGGCAAAATGATAGTTACAACCTCTATTGCCACACAAGTTGTACAGATTCAAAGCAAACCTTTACCTGGGTTTTCTAGGCCAGAGATTCCAGTTCAAGAACAAACAGGGGTGACTGGTGGTTATCAACACAATGTTGCTTGTTCAGGAAAGCCACCAGGCATGAATACTTCTGGCTTAGGTTCAAGAAGAGATTTGAGAGTTAGTAACAGTCCAAGAGATCCCTCTGCACATGTCTCTCTTGGTTCTGGTATTACTCACGAAAATCTAGACAAGTTGGAATCAGTTCAGCTAGTTCATCAAAGGAGCTTAGATATTCAATTTCTGTTATACTTTATGACAGATGGAACAGTGTATAGAGTGAATGAAGAAGCAATCAAATTAAAGCTGTTTGAAGAACTTCAGTATGTTCTGCATATCTTCAGAGTCAGAAATAGACGAACAGAGCTTATTGCTAATTCTATAAGGGAATATATGCTGAAAGCCAAAGTCTTTACAAGATCGAAGACTTCTGAAGAGTATGTTCCTAAATACAGAGATTGGAATGGAAATCTTGTAGAGATGAAGAAAGGAACTGCTAAATTAAAGACTGATCTGGGGATTACAGTTCTTGATTTTAATTCTCAATCAGAGGAAGTCAAATTCATTAGACTGGGTAATCAGATGAGGAGAAATAAAATCTATGATCTAAGAGTTGCTATCTTTCAAACTGATGAGAATGATCCAGAATTAAGAGAGATCAAGGAAGCTATGCAGAGAGAACTTGAAAATGCTGAGAGAAGATTGTTGATCGACTATCTCAGAACAACTCCAGATCTTGAGGAGGTTAGGTAGACAGAATTTGTAAGTAATTTGAATTTTCTATAGTTTTTGTTAAGTCAAGATTAAACTCTGATTATATGTTAAACACTGTGTTTTTATTTGATTGTTTTGACATCATCAATTACCATGAACTTGTACATTTTTCTAATGAACACGTTGGGGGAGATTGTTAGATATAATTGATGTGATTTAATGTCAGTGTTTAAGTGTTACAGGTAAAAAGAGTTTAACTTGTTATTGAAAGCAGTCGTAGCAGAGTTTGAGTATACACTGATAGCTGGAAGCGCAAACGCTGACAGAAGGAAGTGTAAACACTGCTAGCTGAACACAAGGAAGCGCAAACACTGCTGGCTAGGAGAGCAACAGAGTTTGCTAAAGTCTGTCTACTGGAAGCGTCTACAAGTCAATAGAGTTTGAAGATTAATTCAAGATTAATATGAAAGCAATATCTTTGAAGATTGGATAGCTGTCAAAGAGATTGAGTTGACTTAGGAGACGTGTATCATTCGTAATTGATATCAATTGTATAGCTTAATTATAGGAGAATCAATTAACGATTGTACGTAGCTGTATATCTTATAAATACAGTTAGGTTAACCCTAGAAGGGTATCCATCGTGAACTTATATCATTCATTGTAACCTAAGCAGCTCTCTGTGATATTTTACATCACTGAGAGAGGAATTATTAATTCCAAACAGTTTTAAGTACTAAAACGTGTGTTCTTGTTATTTACTAATACAGTACTTGATTATATATATTGTGTATTCGACCTAACAAGATTTAAACTCTGTTTCAAGTTTCATGTGTTTAGCATTATCACATTCTGCTTGAACTTCCTGCAAGAAAATTAACTCAGCTTCTAAATGATCATTTCTCTTAACAACCTCTGCCATTTCAGATTTTATTCTAGTATTTTCAAGAGATTGACTCCTAAAACTAATATGCAGAGATTTTAAAAAAGATCTTAACTCAGAGACATTATTAGTATCAAAATCAAACAAAATTTCAGATACCTTATTTTCACCAGCAGAAGTCTCATCAGTTTTAGCCATCAAAGCATAATTCACTTTCTCTTCTTCAGAGTCAGATGATGAATCCATCCAATCCTTGCTTGAAGAAATGAGAGCTTTGGTTTTGGTCTTCTTGCACTCAGTTGCAAAGTGACCAATTCCATCACAGTTATAACATCTGATTTTTGACTTGTCAAATTTGCTGCTTTTATCTTCTTTCTTCTTGTACCTGTCTTTGTCAGTATTGAAGGTTCTCTTCTGAAATTTCCCTTGCTTCCTAGCCTTTCTGAACTTCATCTTCTTAAAGCCCTTGACTATCATAGCAACCATTTCCATTATATCAGAATCAGTAGAGTCATCATCAGTATCAGAATCAGACTCAGTATCTGATGATGAGTCATCAGGAATTGACTCTATCACTCTACTCTTTCTGTTAGAAACCTCCTCAGCTTTTCCCTTTGATTTTGATTCAACATTCAAAGCAACAGATTTTGCTTTGACATTTTTCTTGTTCTTCCTCTGTTGAACCTCAAGATCATGGGTTCTTAACATCCCATAGACTTCATCAAGAGACAGCATCTTCAAATCATATTGATGCCTTATGATTGAAGCTTGAGTATCCCACTCCTCAGTTAGAGCTCTGAGAAACTTGGTGTTTGAGTCCTCTGGATCATACTCTTTGCCAACTAGTGATAGATTGTTCAGTAATGTCAAAAATCTATCATACATATCAGTAAGGCTTTCATCAGATTTAGCATCGAACTGCTCATACTCCTGAATCAACAGAGCCCTTCTATTTCTTTTGATAGATTCAGTGCCTTGGCATTGAGTTTCCAAAGTATCCCAAATTTCCTTTGCAGTCTTGCATGCTATTACCCTGTTTGACATGACATTATCAAGACTGTTATGCAAATATTTTTTACCTTTGCATCTTTGAGTACTTGAGCCTTTTCCTCTGTCGTCCACTCACTCTTTGTCTTAATGACATAGTGTTTAGCAACAGTCTCTGTTCTTGCAACTAATCTTGTTGGAAGAAATGGTCCATCATTGATCCTATCAAGATAGTCAGGATCAGTTGCTTCTAGACACATCATCATTTTCACTTTCCATGTTGGATACTCAGTTTTCTTGAGAATTGGAATTTTAATGCTTTCATACTTGCTTGTCGACATCTTAACATCGTTTCTGATTAATATTAATCAGTTTGCTCTGATACCAATTGTTGCCCAGTAAATAACAATTGTAGAAGGGGGGTTGAATACAATTGTATAAGATTTTCGACTTGAACAGAAATAACACAAGTATGAATCAATAACAACTTTATTAATTCTGATATAAAACTGTTACAAAACTCTCTTAAGAAATTCTTATGTTCTTAAGAGCTGCTAGGTTACAAGATAACTCGTGTAAGCGATTACAATAATGTAAAACCTAAACTGTGTTTATATAGCATACACAGCTACACTATCAATTACAAGATATTCTAAATCAATTACATATATCTCTGAATGCATATCTTGTATGATAGCTGCATTCCTATAATCTAGGAACCGACGTATCAATCTTCCTTGATCTCTGGTCTGATGAGAATCTCCACGAAATACTGACCAGCTTCTAGTCCTGATAATAATCCAATACTGACGTTGTATTACTGATGACGTCAGCATCAGTATCTGATCAGTAATGCTCAGATCCTGATCATCACTTGAATCAATATCTAACACAAGTGCTTTGTGAAGTGGATGTCTGAATCGTACATCAAGAATGCTCTATCTGTTAACCCAACTCTGTATCTCGACATTCTAGAACAGTTTTGGCAGTCTGCTACAGTGGAGGTGGTGGCTCTTGACTTTGCAATATCCTCGTACATCATCTACTGCAAGATTCAAGACAAAAATCTCACTATCACCACAGAGGATATGAATGAGGCACTTGGGATGGGTACTAAAGGAGAGGTGTATGACCCACTTGCTACAAATGCTGAATTGGAAGACTTTTTTGACTTCATCAAATATGCAGACAGAATCAGTCTTGGGCACTTGAACAGGAAACATTTGAGGAAGGAATGGAGTTATGTGTTTGCTACACTTCTTCAAGTCTTCACTGCAAGAAAATCTAGCTATGACCAAATCAGCACTCTTGCACTGCAAATAGGCTATGCCTTAGCTTATGGAAAGAAGATAGATGTTGGTCTCATCATTCTACAGGAGTTGTATGGAAGACTTGGTAAGAATTCAGCCAAGAGAGGTAATGAAATTTTCTTCCCTCGTTTTATTCAATCTGTCCTTAATTTCTTAGATGATAAATTGATTGAATTAGATGGGATGAATAAAAATAGAATAGGCTATCCTAAATCCATGACCAAACTCATTTTTGGTAATTTGGAGACTAGGAATGATGTGGATGTAAGACTTAACATAACTCCCCATATGGAGAGTTTGTTTAGAACTTACCCTCACAACATTCCAACATTTGCCTCTAAGTCTGAGTTAGCTAAGCCCAAGCAAGTAGTACAAAATGCCAACCCAGGGCTAGCTAACCAACCCTCTCAACCAAACACCTTACCAATTACTGAACCAACTGCATCATTCTCTCAAAAGGGTGATGTTAGTAAAAAGAAGAGAAATGAAGTAATGTCTGCACCATTAAATATTTTATCTGAAGCAGCATTAGCTGTTGAACTAGGTCTAGAAAGTGAGGAACCAGAGTTACCCTTACTAAGGCCAAAGAAGAAGAACAAAACTAAGACCACCTCTTCAGTCACACAAATGGCTGAAGTTGTAAGATCAGGGGCAAAAAACTCACTAGATGTATCCTCTCAACAGGGTGCATCTATAGAATCAAGCATCCTCCCCAATGCACCTTCTTGTATTGAGTCAGCACATGGGAGTGATAAGGATGGCACTACACTGAGTGAAGAGCACATCACACTTGAAACTCCCTCTATCTCTCAGGGGGAGTTGCCAAAATCTACTCTACAACACACTCCTTTTCCAGAATCTAACACTGACATTTCTTTGGAGCCTGTAATTCAAGAAATTGAAGAGCAGGGCATTGATCACAAAGAATCCTTTTCTCTTGGTGAGCAAATGGACTCAAGTGACTTAGTGCATGACACTTTGCTCACCACCCAGGACCCACATTTAGATGGTGAGGGAATGCATGCTGGGGCATATCCTAACTGAGGGAACCTCTAGTTGTAGAGTTTCTGTTTGTATTGTACCTGTAGTAGGCATCAAATCCTAGTTGTGTAACTGTACTTATAGAGTCTAGAATAATGCTTGAAAGAAGTTCCAAGGTTCTTGCCTCAAGCAAGAAGATAAAGGCTGTCAAATAATCACAGTTGGGATTTGAAGAAATGAAGAATTTGCCTAAGTACCAATTCGAGAAGTATATTTGTCTATTCGAGAAGTCCAGCATTCGAGAAGTCAGGGATTCGATATCTCAAGACACTATTCGATATCTCTGAATACACTGTTCGATATCTCATTCGATATCTCAGAAATTCGATATGTCTATGTACTCTATTCGAGAACTCAGGAAGTCAACAAGTCAAAGTGGTATTCGAGTTCTCAAGGAGTCAACAAGTCAAAGTTCCATTCAATATCTCAAGGACTCAGAAAGCTATTCAATATCTCAAGGATTCGACAAGTCAAGTGTTCTATTCGACAACTCAAGGAATCCTGAAGAAAATAGCTATTCGAGAAGTAATTCGATATGTCAATATAACAGTATTCGAGAACTCAGAGTTATCGATCAAGCCAATTCTAGTTCTCGAATCAACTACTTAGTCACTTCTCGAATACATTCTTGGAGACAAAATACTGAAGAAATTGTACAAGTCAGAAACCTGCAACAAGCCAATGCACTTTATGGACCACAATCTGTAACGTGCTCTGGAAAGCCTACAAGGAAGCTTGGAGAGATATAGAAGAGACAAGGGGCTAAAGAAGTGGATCTGAACAGGCTTTGCAAAGTCAAATCTGTAACCGTTTGGACACTTACTCAAAAAGGGTAGACAGACTAGAAAGTAATTTGCTCAGCTACCTTATTTGTAGTAAGTAGGGTGTATCCATGTTCTATAAGGATACAGCCTCACTTCCTTAGTCAATTAACTTTGTAACTTTGTGAGTCAAGTTTTTCATACACTAAGCTGTATCTCTCTGAGAAAAACGAAGCTGAGAATACTATCATTTGTATTCACAGATTGTAGCAACCTTTATCTAATAATACATTAGATTAAAGTGATATTGTGTTTTGTGTTATTCTTTATCCGCACCTTCAATCTTGCACACACAAACACTCTTGCTACATAGACTCGCAGAAGAAAAGTTCAAGAATCCATTCACCCCCCCCCTCTGTATTCTTTTATCGTATTCAATACTCAACATTATCCAAATTTTTGGTCGTCGTCACTGTACTACCAAAAACATATGATCCGTTGGATTGAAACTAGACGATCAAGATTAGATCACATAAAAAATAAATCATAATCTAAAAAAGATATAATTAGAAAAGGTTGTATTAGAAGTGAATTTTCAAAGAAAATTATAATCTAAAAAGGATATAATTAAAAAAGGTTGTATTATAATTGAATTTTAAAAAGAAAATTTTATTCTAAAAAGAATATAATTAAAAAAAGTTGTATTAGAATTGAATTTATTTTTTATTTATTAGTATTAAAAAATTTAATATTTACGATTTGGCCCCTATCTTGAGATCTAGAAATCAAATTTGAATGATTTTATAATCCATGCGAACCTCGTTAAATTATCTTTAATTTAGTGATGCTTTAATAATTATTATTCAAATAGAAACACTCAGAATATTAAGAGAAAATATACTTACGAATTTTTACATTAATCCTAATCTATGTAGAAGTTCAACATTGATAATGCTATCAATTGTAAAAAACCTAATTGTATATGATTTAAATCATTAACATATAAATTTTCGTATTTCAATATAAATATACTTTTTATTTTATAACATATTAAAATATAGAACATTTTTTATGCTAAATCCAACGATTTTCATCTATTTATTTTAAGATCTTTGTCGTCCGGAGGAATAGACGATTATCAAAATTTTTGACAAAATCTATCTTATATAAATATACATACGGAGTACTTTTTAGTTTATAACATATTAAAATATAAAACATTTTTTATGCTAGATCCAACGATTTTCATCTATTTATTTTAAGATCTTTGTCATACGGAGGAATAGACTACCGATTATAAAAATTTCGGACAAAATCTCTCTTAAACTTATTATTAAAATTGTATTTGATTGTGAGTAGAAGTA
This sequence comes from Kitagawia praeruptora, assembly GCA_037693485.1. Classification (NCBI taxonomy): domain Eukaryota; kingdom Viridiplantae; phylum Streptophyta; class Magnoliopsida; order Apiales; family Apiaceae; genus Kitagawia; species Kitagawia praeruptora. The sequence goes on from CM075350.1 coordinate 78,967,082, forward strand.
TCTTTAAATAATTATAAGGATATTTTGATAATGAAAATGAATTATAAGTAGAATTATAAGTAGAATTCATAAATCAAATAGAATTTTCAACTTTAAAAATCGTCAATTTCTTCTCTTTTTTGTTTCTGTGTAGATTTAATTATATTAAACCATCATTAATTTAAAGATTATTTTGTTAATTTCATGTGGGCTGTAAACGTCCAAATAAAATTTTAAAATTCAAGATAGAGTACAAATATTAAATCAAACATGTAAAATCTTATATATATATCAATTTTTAAACACCAATTTGATATGTAAATTAATAACTTATAAAATTTCATAAAAGTAATATAATTGTAGATATTAAAAAGGAGCCGTGCGTTGCACGGGTTATAAGCTAGTAATTGGAAAAAGAGATATTTTAGTTGGAGAAAAAAGAAAAGATAATTTGAATGAAAAAATTAATTAATTAGTTAATAGTAATTATAATATGCTTTTTAGTTAGATAAAATATAAAAGATATTATATTTTACCTGAAAAAGGAAACTGCTTAGTTATTAAAAAGAAAAGAAAAGGTAACATGTTTAACCTAAAAAAGGAAATTGATTAGTAAAACAAAAATTTTAGTTAGATAAAATATAAAAAAAAATATTTATCTATAATTAAGTAAGGGTAAATTAGTAAAATCAATAGGTACCAACCAACCAAACTTTTAATGTTTCGGCTTTAATATAATAGAATAGATATAGTATAGATATACTAGCTTAAAACCCGTGCGATGCACAGATTTCTTTTAATATTATAAGATTTTTTTTATTAATTTGAATTACTTTTTTTAAAATATGAATTTTGGAGGCTTAAATTTTTAAATGAGATGATTTGATAATAATTATATAAATGTTATCCGTGATATTTCTAGCAAAAGAGGGATGTTAGTTAGAAAATATTGAAAAGATGACATTTTAGTTGAAAAAGGTAATCGATTAATATAAATACTTATAAAATTATTATTTTATTTTATTAAATCGAATGTCGTGATTTTATTAATATAAATACTTAAATCGAATGAATACAATTAGGTTTTTTACAATTGGATTAGTGTTTAGTTTTTAGTTTTTAGTTAATTTTAGTTTGTAGTGGAGTAGGACTATATATATATATATATATATATATATATATATATATATATATATATATATATATATATATATATGTATATGTGATTATCAAAATATATATATCGATGGCAAAATAAAAAGAATTTTCAAGATGAACATATTGCAAAACATACATAATTTTCAAGATTATCAATGAAATTATGATATTCATATAACAAGGTTTGCAAAATAATAAATTTTAAAATATTTTGAATGCAGAACGTATATGTACTCCAAGTACTCCAATTAAAACAGTACTCCATAGAACTTTACTATATATATATATATATATATATATATATATATATATATATATATATATATATATATATATATATATATATATACTCCCTCTGTCCCCCTTGGTTCTTTACCTTGGGGGACGTAATTCTGGCACGGATTTTAAGGTGCAATTTGCGGATAGTTTCATAACTTATTTTTTAAATTTTCTTTTTTTGTATAAAAATAGAATTGTTCTATTTTTATACAAAAAAAGAAAATTTAAAAAATAAGTTATGGAACTATACTTTTTAGGAGCCTTAAAATGCGTGTCGAGTAATGAAAAAGAAATGTAAAGAAATGGGAGGGACAGAGGGAGTATATATTGATAATCATATATTAATATATACGAATTTCCAATACTTTATATTGGAAACAAAATAATATTTTAATCTTATATGTTTGTCTTTCTAGTAGTTAAATAACTTCATTTCAATGTTATTTATAATTGTTTATTTAAGTAATATTTTTTTATCTTAATTTAGTGCTTACCGCTGTATTGGCTTAGTCTTTTTAAAATCCTTGTTGGAGTCTCTAAGAAAATAGATCAAATCAGAAGAAAGTTTTTCTGGGCAAGTTATGGTCATAAAGGAAAAAGTGCAAGAAAAATGCATTTAATCAAATGGGATTCAATGATAAAAGACAAAGCAGAAGGAGGGTTGGGAATCTCAGACATCATCAAGAGAAACACAACTCTACTAGCCAAATGGGTGGGCAAATGATACCAAGAAAGAGATAGAAGCTGGAACAAATGGATAAGTTTGAAATATCATACTCAGAGGGGTATTTCTTTTGCAGATAACTTTCATAACAAAAACAATTCAGTTGTTATATCCAGTATTCTGAGTGCTCATAGTAGCTTTCAAGACATTCTGCCCTTAAACCACACTGATTTCTCTTGGAAGATAGGAAATGGTTCCTCTATTCTTTTTTGGTTGGATAATTGGTCTGAGAAAAGTACTCTAGCAAGACTGATGCCTAAATTGTATTCAATTTCTCTAGGAGAAACTGGGAGAAGGAGGCAGCCTGTTCCCTATCTAAGCTTGTCAGTATGGTGGATTTAAAGAGCATGACTGTTGAGTACTGAATACAGCAAAAGAATACATGGGGGGTGAATGGATTCTTGAACTTTTCTTGTTCTTGAATCTATGTAGCAAGATAAGTGTTTGTGTATGCAAATATATGAGTGCGGATAAAAACAACACAAGACATGATATCACTTTAATCTAATATTGTATTAGATAAAGGTTGCTACAATCTGTGAATACAAATGATAGTATTCTCAACTTCGTTTTTCTTAGAGAGATATGACTTTACAATGTATGAAAAACTTGACTCCTCAAAAGTTAACAACTAAGGAAGTGAGGCTGTATCCTTATAGAACATGGATACAACCTACTTACTGCAAATAAGGTAGCTGAACAAATTACTTTCTATTCTGTCTATCCTTTTTGAGTAAGTGTCCAAACGGTTACAGATTTGACTTTGCAAAGCCTGTTCAGATCCACTTCTTTAGCCCTTTGTCTCTTCTATATCTCTCCAAGCTTCCTTGTAGGCTTTCCAGAGCACATTACAAATTGTGGTCCATAAAGTGCATTGGCTTGTTGCAGGCTTCTGACTTGTACAATTTCTTCAGTATTTTGTCTCCGAGAATGTATTCGAGAAGTGACTAAGTAAGTGATTCGAGAACTAGGATTGACTTGATCGATAACTCTGAGTTCTCGAATACTGTTATATGACATATTGAATCACTTCTCGAATAGCTCTTTTCTCTGGGAATCCTTGAGTTGTCGAATAGAGCATTTTGACATGTCGAATCCCTGAGATATCGAATAGCTTTCTGAGTCCTTGAGATATCGAATGGAACTTTGACTTGTTGACTCTTTGAGAACTCGAATACCACTTTGACTTGTTGACTTCTTGAGTTCTCGAATAGAGCAGTAGACATATCGAATCTCCAAGATATCGAATGAGATATCGAACAGTGTATTCAGAGATATCGAATAGTGTCTTGAGATATCGAATCCCTGACTTCTCGAATGCTGGACTTCTCGAATAGACAAAACTACTTCTCGAATTGGTACTTATGCAAATTCTTCATTTCTCAAAATCCCAACTGTGATTATTTGACAGTCTTTATCTCTTTGCTTGAGGCATGAACCTTGGAACTTCTTTCAAGCATTATTCTTGACTCAATAAGTACAGTTACACAGCTAGAATTTGATGCCTATTACAAGTACAAAGCAAGTAGAAATTCTACAACTAGAGGTTCCCTCAGTTAAAAGGTCATGTATCAATAGGTAATGTTGCACCAATAATGCAAAGCATTACAAACAATTAGGCTTGTTATTAGAGTTAAACAGGCATGTCTCTGTGACTAACAATCTCCCCCAAATTGTGAGTAATACCCTTAGTCACAATTTCATGTCTGATAACAAGCCTAACATACATAAAGATAAAACTTTAAAAGGTACAGGTATGAAATTTGATTGAGAGCATGAGTTGAATTACAAGTTGAGTATTCTTACAATATGATGAAATACTAGCCATTCCCCTTTGATTCCATTTTCATTGCTTTGGCTTGTAAATCATCATATGCTTTATGTTTTCTTTCTTGCTCACTCCTTGCATTCTCATCCAAAGCTCTTATGATTTCTGCCATAGCATCTAATTCTTCAAGCAGGATAGAGTTTTTGAAATCTTCAAGTACTGGTTTTAGTATATTGGCAGGATAATGGTTGAGTAGGTTCATTCTCATATTGACATTGTCTCCATTTCTTCTCCTATACTTCACCACATAGGGATCAAACTGAACTCTACACAATCCCTTAGCCCTTAGCTTTTCTGCCTCAATCTCCAGTCTATCAATTTCTTTCTCTCTATCTAACCATTTCTCAAGGCATCCCTTCCTTATTGCTTCAGCATGATTTCTCTTCATTCTCACAAAGTTAATCAACTCCAGCTTCCATAATTTCTCCACCTTGTCTTCAGAATCCAACAATGCAATAATTCTTTCTATCTCATATAACTTGCCCCAACTTTGACAACCCCCTTGTTTGAATTTTCTCTATCTCCCATCAGTATACTTGATCTCAAGGAAGTCATTCACAATTGCAGCAGAGTAGATTCTTTAAGCTCTCAGAAATAGCAGTTGGTCTTCATCAAAATCTTCATCTAGTGGTTGGAGTTTCAATCCTGGAATGATTGTTAGGGCTCTTGACCTGGATGGCTTTAATCTCTTAGCAGCATGCTTGAAATTTGATCTTTTTACTTGATTGCTTGGCTGAAATTTTTGACCTTTGTTGGAAGACCATAGTAGTATTCCATTAGCAGTTTGCTTTCTGAAACATACACATGGTTTCTTGGCTTGAATCTCCTTCTCTTCTTGAGGTAGTAAAACATTTGCAGAGGCCATGGAATTTGACTTTTGTAGGTCACTACTAACAGTATTCACCCTAGACTTTGAGTCTTGTGTTGTGGTGAGGTTACTGTTAGCAATGCCTATGGCTTGCTGTTTCACACTTGTCCTCTCATAGACTTTCCCTTGGTCATTACCATCTTTCTTCTCTTTGTCATCCCTCTTCTTTTTCTTGTCTTCATCTCCCTTATCACTCCTGTGATGTCTCCTCCTCCCATCACTTTTATCCTCATCTTTGTCATCCTTATTTCTCCTAGGCTTGGCAATTTCTGGAATTACACCAGTTGCAATAAAGGATCTGAGAATTTGCAGTGCCTCTAGTTCTTCAGCATTTCTGGTTCCACCCTTCTTCTGTAGTTGATCAGTGATAGCAATGATAAGTCTGTGATTTCTAGAAGTGAGATCATTGGGAATGACCAACTACTTGATGTCTTCAATTTTGGTGCCAGATTGGTAGATGATTGTCCATGGCTTCTTGATTACTTCTGGCAGCCTTGAACGTTGATCATTCCTTAAGTCATCATACAGACTTTTATTGTTTTCATTTGCATCCCTCTTCTCAATAAGCCTGATCAGTGCATTTATCTCTGAATGTTTCAATGTTTGTAGAGTGTTGTAGGTTAGATGCCAGATACTGGATTTTGCCACCATCATCACCTCCTTGAGCCATAAGCCATTGACTCTCCTAGGTATCACAGTGAAGTAATTAATCTGATCCCTCAGCCTCCTTAGATATATTTGATTGTCATCAGCCTATTCCCTTGAGACTTTCAGAAACTTCAAGAATGCATCATCATGGTAGACATTAGAGTTTGCAACTTCTTGTAGCTTGGCCTCAGTAACCACCTTTACTTCTACATGTTTGACACTTTCAACTTTGGCAGATGGAGAGTTATCAGATGGCATACTCCCTCCAATCACTGTGGTTGTGATAGATTGCTTCTGACCATCAGGAGTGGTGATGTGCACAGTTGGTAGAGTGACAACTGGCAGAGAAGATGGAGGCTCATCAACTTTTGATTTTCCTTTGCCTGGCACATTGGGTATGGATATAGATTTTGAAGCTCTTTGGTGACCACCCTCATTTATCTTGATGCCTTTAGCTTGAGTTTTCCCCCCCTTTGGATTTGAGTTCCTTGAGGTCCTCTTCTCCCCCTTAGGCTTGTTGTCAGGCACAGAGGCTTGATGAGTGACCACAAGGTTTGAAGATTATTCAGGGAGAGGGAGACCCATGTGCTTCATCATTGCAGACAACATGGACTGTTGATGTAGGAGAACATCAGCTGTGGTGGTGGCTTGAGTGTTCAGCTGCTCAGTGAGAGTTGCTACCTTGTTTGTAAGATGAGCATTAGACTGAGTGAGGGTGGATACCTCCTTTTCAAGTGCATCTACCTTGCTGAATAATTGAGCAGATTTGAAGCCAGACAGGGATTGTTCTTTAAGTCTCTGCATTTCAAACCTTGTCATATCATGTACTGGGACTTCAGTGATTAGCTGTAAGAACCCTAATTTTTGGTAATATTTTATTTTATTTAATATCTTGTGGCAATGTCAATATGGAACCTTTCTGGTCATCCCTGTGATTAATAGAATTGATTGTCTGAGAAACTGTGTTGCTGTATTCATTATGTAAGATAAGAAGGGAGATTGTGAAGGCAGGAGTCTTATTGTTAGTGAGATTTATAAAAATTGGGATTTGAGAATGATTAGAGTGTTACAAGATTTATTAAGGATCATGACAAGGAATTATGGACATTAGAGGAATTTACACAATTAGTACTTAAGGAATTATAGGGGAAATCTCTACGCGACAAAATATTATTACGAGGGATTAATTAAGATACGATACGAATTAAAGATTAGATAATAAGCATTGGTGGGAGAATAATAATACAAGGAGTAGTATTGCATGCAAGCTCATGCAACTAAGTAGTTAGGAAAGCAAACTAGATGAACCAAATAGCAAGGGGAATAGTAACTAGTTGGCTTGCTTTTTCAAAAGTGGAGACAAGAAGTACCACTAGCCATGCTTATAGCCATGCCTATGTTGTACCATGCATATACTCACAATAATACATATCAACCTCATCTAATACCACTCATTCACCCAACACCAAAATCAAACACAAAAACTCTCCCCCCCCCCCCTTGATATTGCTCTCGGCCTAAGCTAAAAAAGGGAGAAGAAAAATTCTTCTTCCCCATTTTCCATCACTCAAAATTCATACCATAATTCCTAGGTCATCTACATCATCTAATCAAGGTATGCTAGCAATTTCACTTCATTTCATCCATCCAATTCCAAGTTATAAAATGTTAAAGATTGGGTGAATAGTAACCATGTTTGATTTTCTTTTAGATCTTGGATTATAAGTGTTGTAGGAGATCATCTAAGGTGTTGTTGTGTTGTGAAAAGCTTACCCAAGGTCCCTAGGAGCTCAAGAAGGTATAAAATCACAAACCCTCTTGGTTATGTAGTATTTATAATGTTTGGTAGTAGATCCATGCATGTATGAGCTAATCTTGGTTGTATAAGTGTTGGATGACTTGGATCTTGAGTTTTTATGTTGAGATTATGACTTTTATGACTATGGATAGTATATATATCGCCATGAGTGTTATGAACCATGATTTGAGTGTATTAAGTGTTGGTTGTATGGTGGAATTGTGAAAAATAGTTGATGTAAGTGGTATGTTCATGCTGAGTTTTTCCAGGAGCAATGACCTGTATTGTGACACGATTTTGAACACCCAAATGATGTCCCCTGATGTCCTACCTTATATTGTTGGAAAGATAATTGAATGTAGTTTCTGGATATGTAAGATTCATAGCTAGGTGATGTGTGGATTTTTAGTTATGGCCGGAGAAGTGATTTTTGTTTCTGGACTATGGACTGCATAAAGTGACCCCCTTGTGAACCTTGTTTAAACACCTTAAAAAATATTTGGGATCATGGAAAAATTAGAGAAGCTAGTAAATACAGTGGTGAAGGCTACCCAAAAAGAATTGGATTAAAATATGAATTTTTGGATTTTATAAAAATGCTAGAGTAAATTTCGCGCAAGGGAAAAAGTCGTTAGTGGAGCATAATTCTAAGAGTAATGGTTATGGTTCGAACGTGGTAACTAAATTAAGTCGAGTAAGTGACGAGCGTAAACGAGTGATGTCATGGACCTATAGTGAGGCTAGGGAGTCATAAGACGAAGTCGTTAAGTTAATTTCGTATCCCCTTAAAACCCCGTAATTAGAAAGAAATTGTTAAGGTACTAACGAACGATTATTGTTTATGAATAGATCGTTCGAATTCGCACGCTCGACCACCCCAACCAAACCAAGGCAAGTTTACTTTTCAAAACTTATACATATACAAGGATTTTCACTGTTGTGTTTGTAGTTTTCAAATTATATCAAATGCTATGTTTATCGAAGTATTGACGCAATTGAGATTGAACAAGTACATGTATGCTTTTACCCCTTGAACTTAGATTGAAATGTTTTCTTCGGACAACGACTCTAGCAATAGAGGTCGTAGCGGTCCGTATATACTATTGACCGGGGAGCGGTATATTATTATATCGTATCTATATTGCGAAAACCCGAAGGGTCATTCGGGTGGTATCGTATATTCAAATAACTATTATTATATCTTCGTAAATACTCGAAACCCTATCTTGGATTAAAAGTTTATTTTATTAAATAATTATTTTATTAATTGCTAATATTAAATCTTAAAATATCATTTAATAATTATTGTTCACTATTTTAAAAACAAAGTTAATCCAAGATACCTTTTAATACTTTCAAACTCGAACTTTTTCGAACTCAAAACATTTTCGAAAACCCCCGGTCAGGTTCTGTTTCTTGTATGATTTCAAGAACTATCGGTCGACTGATGTCGAACCACAACTACTCTGTTTTCAATCAAAATTAAGTTTTCAAAAGAAAAAGAAAAAGGGACTCTGGCAGGTGTGGGAACCGTTGACGAACGATTCCCGGGATGTGTAAGCGGCCGTGAGCTAGGCGGTCCATCACTTATTATTCCGGCCCAGGTGTTGCCGAAGGATGATTACGGATGTAGTTTTCATCGAGGGTGATTACGGATGTAGTTTTCACTCGGGGATAGTTACGGATGTAGTTTCTATCCTTCTACCGGTAGAGAAGACCCGCGGATTATTGGACTCGGATGTGGCGACTGATCATCGTCAATCCTTGTCAGGTTTTATGTTTTCTTTAAGTCCCATTCCTCCACTTTGGAAAAATGCTTTGACACTGCATCTTAGGCCTATGTGCCAGTTGCCGATAGTGTCCTACTTTGATGAGAAAGATGTTGACTTCATGCAGTAGCTAGAACCGCAAGGTTATTTTGAAAACAAGGGCACGTACTGGTGCACCTTTGAAATTTACCAATAATGACAAGTGATTTTATAACTGATTGATATAACGAGTTTAATGACTGTTATACATATGAAATGCTGTATTACTTATCTTATACCTATATTCTTGCTGAGCTATAGTTGCTCACTCTTGCTTGTTTTCAAATTTTACAAACACAACAGCTAAGAGAAATGGCAAGAACCTGTCAGACTATCCGAAAGCATGTGACTAGACCCCAGGCTGCAGTTGAGATTCCACCGGTAGGCCCCATTAGCCGGATTGGTTGTCAGCTTTTGTTAGTACGTTTTATTTATAAGTATGACCTGTGCAAGGCAGTGTACCGCAACAAACTTTCAAGCCGCCAACTTCGCTTCATATCGAAGTGTTGCTGGTAGCATAAATGCTATTTAATTCGGTCTGTAATAACTCTAAAACTTTTACTTTTGCTTAATCAAATGTATGACGTTTCTGAGACTCTAACCTGTGTGTGTGTGTGTGCGGTGTGAGTTTATTGTGGGGTCGATGGTTGTTTATTTATATTATGTGCAAGAACAAGTATGTTATTAATGGAAAATGGACCGTGAGCGCCTAGATCTCCGACCCCGGATCTGGGGGCGTCACAGAAATTGTATCAGAGCGAAGGTTACAGTTCTCAGAAACGATAGTAATTTAGGAAAGCAACCATAATAATACGAATAATATAACACTAATAATAATCCCATTAATACCTGGAGCTCTCGTCGAGTTCACAGTCGGGTTATCGGATATAGCCCTGACTTCTAAGGCCCGTGAGGGAACTACTTCTTAAACCCTTCTTTTTGGTTAGTAACCTAGCTTATTTCCCTTGTGTAGATGGAGGATATACCAGACCCTGAGGCCTATGAGAGGGAGCATGATGAGGCACTACTGAGAGAGACTGAGGACCCTGTTGAGGATACTGATGCTGACCCCGAACTGGGCCCCTGGATTACGATATTAGGGGATACTGATGATGAGGATCCCGAGGAGGAGCCCTTTATGGAGCATGAGCCTGTTACCCCCTCCCCTGTGGCCACTGATGAGGAGAGTGTGCGATCCGGTGAGGACCGTGTTGTGTCACCCCCACCCTCTCCACAGTCATTGAGCCCCACTTCTTCAGATGATGACCCCGAGGAGGATACTTCTAGTGAGGAGGAGCGTGACCCTACCCCTGCTCCTGCTCCTGCTCCTGCCCCTGTTATGCCACCCCCACCATTGGACCTACCCCCGGTGTCGGGCGCTGAGCACGCCTATGTCGTGCAGTTCATGACCCGAGACTTACTTTCTGCGGAGGCCCGACTTAACGAGGCGAGGAGGGTGATAGTGGAGGAGCGCGAGGCGCGCTTGAGGATCCAGGCTGAGATGAGGACTACTGTTGCTAGGAGGACTAGAGCTCGACTCCACAGGATTGAGAGGAGGAGTCGCGAGAGGGTTCTCGGTTTGGGGATCCGCGGGGGCGGAGTGATCCAGGCTAGGGATGTTAGACGTGTTGTGCGTCGTGCATTTGCCCGAGTGAGGGCCTTGCTCCGTCGCGGTGCGGCCCCGTGATGTGTTACTGATAGCTCAGTCCCCTAGGTACAGATGACATTAGTGTGTCGATTTTGCGGGATAGTTGACTTGTGCAGTGGCGTCCTTTCTGACCAGTGGATGAGTAGACTGACCTACATATATTTAGATGTGACTACGGATAGGATGTACGGATGTAGCCCTACTTTTGTGTAGCCCTGACTATTCGGATTATGTACTTGTATTTGTTCCACTTTTGCTAGACTTTGACATCGGAACTATGTATTTGGCTCTAACATCCAAACTTTGTGACAATCCTTGTACCGTACTTATTTAGTTTCAGTTTCCTTGATATTGTCTCAACTGTTTTACTTCCCGATGCCATGCTCTACTGTTTTGATAAACAACTGTGATTATACAACTGCTACAAGCCACAAATACAACCATACTGTTTCAAATTTACGATATGCGATTTCAAATTGTTCTCCAAATTTTCCAAAATGTTCCTACAATTTTTCTAAGATAAACCTTTCAAAAAAAAAAAAAAAAAAAAAAACGGTTTTAGTCATTTAAAATTTTGAAAACATTTATATAAGTTCGAAGTTTTGAAATCTTGGAAATTCCTACAAATGTTTTCGAACCACGTAACTACTTCCCCTAAAAAGGTTTTACAGTTTATCGCCATCATAAGGGCACTACGAGTTTCGAAATTTTAACCCTGTATAAAGAGGAACAATACGTTCCTGACTTCTCTAAATACGGTCAAATAAATTAAAAACCCTAACCCATTTTTGTCTTATTATCAGAATCATGCCACCCAGAAGAATGAACACTCGAGCTCACCCGGCCAGCTCTGAAGGCCAGGGTAGCCACCATGGGCCGGAAGGCCACCAAAACCGAGAGAGAGAGGATCAGAACCTGAGCGAGGATGAAGGTAGTGACTATAACTTGTTTGATAACTCTGAGTATGATGAAGAGGAAGTTGAGGATGATACCCTAGAGGTGGAAAACCCAAGGAGAGACCCTATGGAGCGATTCATGGACCTACTTAGGCAGAACTTGGACCGTCCCCCGGTTCAGCCACCACCCAACAATGCGAATGCCAATGCCTTTCAGAATTTCAAATCCCTGAAACCCCCGGAGTTTAAGGGAACTGCGGACCCAGTCGAGGCAAGAGCCTGGCTGAAAGAAATGGAAAAATCTTTTGAGATACTAGGAGTCGCTGAAGAGCAGAAAACTGTTTTAGCCACCTATCTGCTGAAGGGTGAGGCAAACTACTGGTGGGAAGCTAAAAAGAATTTGGAGGGAAGAGGTGTGGTGACCTGGGAGAGGTTTAGCGAGTTGTTCTTGGAAAAGTATTTCCCTAGGTTCATGGAAACACAAATGGAGCTAAAATTTTTGGAACTCAAGCAAGGTAACATGACGGTGGCCGAGTATGAGGCAAGATTTACTGAGCTGTCAAGGTTTGTGCCGGAATATGTGAACTCTGAAGTGAAGAGGGCCCGAAGGTTTCAATTGGGGCTAAAGCAATGGATTCAGAATCGTGTGGCGGTTCTTGAGCTGACAGACTATGCCACCCTGGTACAGAAAGCATCGATTGTTGAGGCTGGAAGTGAACAGATGCAGAAGGAGAGGGAAGGAAAGAAGAGGAAGTTTGATAGTCGAAAGGGAAACTCTGCGGGAGGGAGCTTTCCGAGCAAGTTTAAGCGAGGAACAGTGTCCCAGCCCAGCGAAAACTTTGGAACCAAGAGAGCTGAAAGTTGGAGTGTGGGCCAGGGCGGCCGACCACAGGGATCATCGTACTCTACCCCACCCCGAGCCCCACTCCCGGAGTGCAATAAATGTGGAAGGAAACATGCGGGCGTGTGTAACCTGCAAGATGTGAAGTGCTTCAAGTGTGGGCTGACGGGACATTATGCTAACACCTGTCGAGGGACTAGTAACAACACCAGTGCTGGAGGTAATTGCTTCAAGTGTGGGAAACCAGGGCACCGAATGAGGGAATGTATGTCCTTTGGGCCAGCTGCATCAAGAGTGAGTGGAACTGCTTCTAACAGGGCCCCTACTGCAAGAACTTTTAACATGACTGTGCAAGATGCCGTGAGGAACACGGATGTGATCGCAGGTACCCTACTACTCAACTCAGTTAATGCGAATGTTTTATTTGATTCGGGAGCTACCAAGTCTTTCATATCTCTAGATTTTGTATGTCGGTTAGGCCTTAAGACTGAACCACTGAGAGACAGACTGCAAGTAGAGATAGCAAACCATGAAATTATTCCTGTTAACCAAGTTTGTCCAGGTTGCGACCTAGAAATAGAAGGGCGACACTTTCGGGTAGATTTAATACTTTTAAATTAGGGGAGTTTGACGTAATAATAGGTATGGATTGGTTGACAACCCATGGAGCTCAGATTGATTGCGTGAAGAAAAAGGTGAGTTTAAGACTGCCAGGGGATAAGGAAGTAGTGTTTAGTGGAAAACGACAAACCCAAAAGTTCCTGACTATGATTCAAGCTAAAAGGCTGTTACGTAAAGGATGCGAGGCCTATTTAGCCTATGTAAAGGATACCAAGAAGGAGGCGCCAAACCTACAGGAAATCCCAGTCGTTAATGAATTCGCGGATGTATTTCCGGACGATCTTCCAGGACTACCACCTGATAGAGACATCGAGTTCGCTATAGATTTAGTTCCGGGCACGGCCCCAATTTTGAAAGCCCCATATAGGCTAGCCCCAGTAGATGAAAGAGTTGGCCACCCAATTGCAAGAGCTATTGGATAAAGGAATGATAAGACCTAGTGTGTCACCGTGGGGAGCCCCGGTGCTATTCGTGAAAAAGAAGGATGACAGTATGAGATTATGCATAGACTATAGGGAGTTGAATAAGGTGACCATAAAGAATAAGTATCCTTTGCCCAAAATAGATGACTTGTTTGACCAACTAAAGGACACGGTTTATTTTTCCAAGATCGATTTGAGAACCGGGTACCACCAGTTAAGGATTAAGCCAGAAGATATACCAAAGACGGCCTTTCGCACCCGGTACGGACACTATGAGTTTTTAGTAATGTCGTTTGGGTTAACGAATGCACCCGCAGCTTTCATGGACTTAATGAATCGAGTCTTCAAGAAGTATCTGGACAAGTGTGTTATAGTCTTCATCGATGACATCTTAATTTATTCCAAGACGAAAGAGGAACATGCAGAGCACTTGAGGATTGTATTGGGAGCATTAAGAGAAGAAAAGTTGTACGCCAAGTTCTCGAAGTGTGAATTTTGGTTGAAGGAAGTTCAGTTTTTGGGGCATGTGATCAGCGAACAAGGCATCCTAGTGGACCCAGCCAAAATAGAGGCTGTATCAAATTGGGAGAGACCAACCACTCCGACAGAGGTGAGAAGTTTCATAGGATTGACCGGCTACTATAGAAGATTTGTCCAAGACTTTGCCAAGATAGCAGCCCCTTTGACCCGGCTAACTCGCAAGACCGAGAAGTTTGTGTGGACTGAGAAATGTGAAGAAAGCTTCCAAGAGTTGAAAAAGAGGTTGGTGACAGCACCAGTACTAGCCCTACCCGATGATAAGGGAGATTTTGTGATTTATAGCGATGCATCCCATAAAGGTTTAGGGTGTGTGCTTATGCAGCACGGTAAGGTGATTGCGTATGCGTCCAGACAACTTAAGGAGTATGAGATAAGATACCCCACCCACGATTTGGAATTAGCAGCAATAGTCTTTGCTTTGAAGATCTGGAGACATTATCTTTACGGAGAAAAGTGTGAAATCTACACGGATCACAAGAGCTTAAAGTACATATTCACTCAGAAAGAGTTAAACATGAGGCAGAGGAGATGGTTAGAGCTAATCAAGGATTATGACTATGAGATTCATTATCACCCAGGGAAGGCCAACGTAGTGGCCGATGCACTTAGCCGAAAGGAGAAGATTAAGATGATAACGTCAGTGGACGAAGTGATCAAGGACCTCGAGAGGCTGGAGATTGAGGTGAGGCTGCCAGGAATCGGCCAAGAGAGCCTGATGGAAATAAAAGTCCAACCACCGCTACTGGAAAAGATTAAGTTATGCCAGGAAAAGAAGATAGAAGAAGAAAAGAATTCGATGGAGAAAATTTTGACTGGCGAAGAAATTAGGTGTGAGAAGGACGGGAATGGAGTTATGAGGTACGCATCTAGGATATGGATCCCGAACGTTCGAGAATTAAAAGATGAGATTTTGCAAGAGGCTCATAGCTCAAGGTATTCGATCCACCCTGGAGGCACTAAGATGTATAGGGATTTGAAAGAGTATTATTGGTGGCCAAATATGAAGAAGGACGTAGCAGAGTGGGTAAGTAAATGCTTGACATGTCAAAGAGTGAAGGCCGAACACCAGAGGCCTAGTGGATTGTTGCAACCCTTAGAGATACCCGAGTGGAAGTGGGAGCAGATTGCGATGGACTTTGTAGTCGGATTACCAAGGACCAAGACTAATCATGACGCCATTTGGGTAATTATTGATAGATTGACCAAGTCAGCCCATTTTCTTCCAATCAACGAGAGATACACCGTCGACAAGCTGGTAGATATCTACTTAAAGGAGATTGTGGTTAGGCATGGGGTTCCTGTGAGCATTGTATCAGATAGAGACCCAAGATTCAACTCCAGGTTCTGGAGGAGTTTTCAGGATTGTGTGGGGACTAAGTTAAACATGAGTACTGCATACCATCCCCAAACAGACGGACAGAGCGAGAGAACCATCCAGACCATCGAGGACATGTTGAGAGTATGTGCCATAGATTTCAAGGGAAGTTGGGACGACCATTTGCCATTGATCGAATTTTCCTACAACAACAGTTACCACGCGAGTATAGGCATGCCCCCATATGAAGCTTTGTACGGACGAAGATGTCGGTCTCCTTTGTGTTGGGAAGAAGTTGGAGAGCGGAAGATTTTAGGGCCTGAACTGGTCCAACAGACAAGAGAAACTATCGAGCTCATAAGAGGACGGCTGGTAGCGGCCCAAGACAGACAGAAGAAGTATGCGGACCAGTCCCGCAAGGATAAGGAATATGAGGTAGGAGAGTTTGTGATGTTAAAAGTATCACCGTGGAAAGGATTGATGAGATTTGGTAAGAAGGGGAAACTAAGCCCGAGATTTATTGGACCTTTTGAGATCTTGAAACAAGTTGGAAAGTTAGCCTATGAATTAGCTTTACCTCCGAGCTTACAGCAAGTACATAATGTGTTTCATGTGTCCATGCTACGACCCTACCATACCGACTTCCGACATGTGATAGAACATGATCAAGTGGATCTGCAACCAGACTTAACATATGTGGAGCAACCCGTAGAAATTATGGATAGGAAAGAACAGGTGCTGAGGAATAAAGTTGTCAAACTAGTGAGAGTCTTGTGGAGGAACCAAAATGTCGAAGAATCAACATGGGAACTAGAAAGCGCAATGCGTGAAAAGCACCCCCAACTGTTTTCAACCTGATTCCGGGACGGAATCCTTTTAAGGAGGGGAGGCTGTAAGAACCCTAATTTTTGGTAATATTTTATTTTATTTAATATCTTGTGGCAATGTCAATATGGAACCTTTCTGGTCATCCCTGTGATTAATAGAATTGATTGTCTGAGAAACTGTGTTGCTGTATTCATTATGTAAGATAAGAAGGGAGATTGTGAAGGCAGGAGTCTTATTGTTAGTGAGATTTATAAAAATTGGGATTTGAGAATGATTAGAGTGTTACAAGATTTATTAAGGATCATGACAAGGAATTATGGACATTAGAGGAATTTACACAATTAGTACTTAAGGAATTATAGGGGAAATCTCTACGCGACAAAATATTATTACGAGGGATTAATTAAGATACGATACGAATTAAAGATTAGATAATAAGCATTGGTGGGAGAATAATAATACAAGGAGTAGTATTGCATGCAAGCTCATGCAACTAAGTAGTTAGGAAAGCAAACTAGATGAACCAAATAGCAAGGGGAATAGTAACTAGTTGGCTTGCTTTTTCAAAAGTGGAGACAAGAAGTACCACTAGCCATGCTTATAGCCATGCCTATGTTGTACCATGCATATACTCACAATAATACATATCAACCTCATCTAATACCACTCATTCACCCAACACCAAAATCAAACACAAAAACTCTCTCCCCCCCCTTGATATTGCTCTCGGCCTAAGCTAAAAAAGGGAGAAGAAAAATTCTTCTTCCCCATTTTCCATCACTCAAAATTCATACCATAATTCCTAGGTCATCTACATCATCTAATCAAGGTATGCTAGCAATTTCACTTCATTTCATCCATCCAATTCCAAGTTATAAAATGTTAAAGATTGGGTGAATAGTAACCATGTTTGATTTTCTTTTAGATCTTGGATTATAAGTGTTGTAGGAGATCATCTAAGGTGTTTTTGTGTTGTGAAAAGCTTACCCAAGATCCCTAGGAGCTCAAGAAGGTATAAAATCACAAACCCTCTTGGTTATGTAGTATTTATAATGTTTGGTAGTAGATCCATGCATGTATGAGCTAATCTTGGTTGTATAAGTGTTGGATGACTTGGATCTTGAGTTTTTATGTTGAGATTATGACTTTTATGACTATGGATAGTATATATATCGCCATGAGTGTTATGAACCATGATTTGAGTGTATTAAGTGTTGGTTGTATGGTGGAATTGTGAAAAATAGTTGATGTAAGTGGTATGTTCATGCTGAGTTTTTCCAGGAGCAATGACCTGTATTGTGACACGATTTTGAACACCCAAATGATGTCCCCTGATGTCCTACCTTATATTGTTGGAAAGATAATTGAATGTAGTTTCTGGATATGTAAGATTCATAGCTAGGTGATGTGTGGATTTTTAGTTATGGCCGGAGAAGTGATTTTTGTTTCTGGACTATGGACTGCATAAAGTGACCCCCTTGTGAACCTTGTTTAAACACCTTAAAAAATATTTGGGATCATGGAAAAATTAGAGAAGCTAGGAACTACAGTGGTGAAGGCTATCCAAAAAGAATTGGATTAAAATATGAATTTTTGGATTTTATAAAAATGCTAGAGTAAATTTCGCGCAAGGGAAAAAGTCGTTAGTGGAGCATAATTCTAAGAGTAATGGTTATGGTTCGAACGTGGTAACTAAATTAAGTCGAGTAAGTGACGAGCGTAAACGAGTGATGTCATGGACCTATAGTGGGGCTAGAGAGTCATAAGACGAAGTAGTTAAGTTAATTTCGTATCCCCTTAAAACCCCGTAATTAGAAAGAAATTGTTAAGGTACTAACGAACGATTATTGTTTATGAATAGATCGTTCGAATTCGCACGCTCGACCACCCCAACCAAACCAAGGCAAGTTTAATTTTCAAAACTTATACATATACAAGGATTTTCACTGTTGTGTTTGTAGTTTTCAAATTATATCAAATGCTATGTTTATCGAAGTATTGACGCAATTGAGATTGAACAAGTACATGTATGCTTTTACCCCTTGAACTTAGATTGAAATGTTTTCTTCGGACAACGACTCTAGCAATAGAGGTCGTAGCGGTCCGTATATACTATTGACCGGGGAGCGGTATATTATTATATCGTATCTATATTGCGAAAACCCGAAGGGTCATTCGGGTGGTATCGTATATTCAAATAACTATTATTATATCTTCGTAAATACTCGAAACCCTATCTTGGATTAAAAGTTTATTTTATTAAATAGTTATTTTATTAATTGCTAATATTAAATCTTAAAATATCATTTAATAATTATTGTTCACTATTTTAAAAACAAAGTTAATCCAAGATACCTTTTAATACTTTCAAACTCGAACTTTTTCGAACTCAAAACATTTTCGAAAACCCCCGGTCAGGTTCTGTTTCTTGTATGATTTCAAGAACTATCGGTCGACTGATGTCGAACCACAACTACTCTATTTTCAATCAAAATTAAGTTTTCAAAAGAAAAAGAAAAAGGGACTCTGGTAGGTGTGGGAACCGTTGACGAACGATTCCCGGGATGTGTAAGCGGCCGTGAGCCAGGCGGTCCATCACTTATTATTCCGGCCCAGGTGTTGCCGAAGGATGATTACGGATGTAGTTTTCATCGAGGGTGATTACGGATGTAGTTTTCACTCGGGATAGTTACGGATGTAGTTTCTATCCTTCTACCAGTAGAGAAGACCCACAGATTATTGGACTCGGATGTGGCGACTGATTATCGTCAATCCTTGTCAGGTTTTATGTTTTCTTTAAGTCCCATTCCTCCACTTTGGAAAAATGCTTTGACACTGCATCTTAGGCCTATGTGCCAGTTGCCGATAGTGTCCTACTTTGATGAGAAAGATGTTGACTTCATGCAGTAGCTAGAACCGCAAGGTTATTTTGAAAACAAGGGCACGTACTGGTGCACCTTTGAAATTTAACAATAATGACAAGTGATTTTATAACTGATTGATATAACGAGTTTAATGACTGTTATACATATGAAATGCTGTATTACTTATCTTATACCTATATTCTTGCTGAGCTATAGTTGCTCACTCTTGCTTGTTTTCAAATTTTACAAACACAACAGCTAAGAGAAATGGCAAGAACCTGTCAGACTGTCCGAAAGCAGGTGACTAGACCCCAGGCTGCAGTTGAGATTCCACCGGTAGGCCCCATTAGCCGGATTGGTTGTCAGCTTTTGTTAGTACGTTTTATTTATAAGTATGACCTGTGCAAGGCAGTGTACCGCAACAAACTTTCAAGCCGCCAACTTCGCTTCATATCGAAGTGTTGCTGGTAGCATAAATGCTATTTAATTCGGTCTGTAATAACTCTAAAACTTTTACTTTTGCTTAATCAAATGTATGACGTTTCTGAGACTCTAACCTGTGTGTGTGTGTGTGTGCGGTGTGAGTTTATTGTGGGGTCGATGGTTGTTTATTTATATTATGTGCAAGAACAAGTATGTTATTAATGGAAAATGGACCGTGAGCGCCTAGATCTCCGACCCCGGATCTGGGGGCGTCACATTAGCTTATCTCCATACTGATTGGCAAAAAGTGTCTTAAGCATGGCATTGGCCTTAGTTGTCTGATTAGTGAGATTTTGGAATTTGTGCCCTAGGCCTGTGACAACATCTTTGAGAATGGCTAAACCATTGCCCATCTTGGTGCAGGTAGACTTGCAGGCTAGAATATCCTTGACTACAGTCTCCAATTGAGGGAATTTGGAATCAAAAGTCCTCTTTATCTCATGCACCTCCTTGGTTGTGGCTATACATACTTCATTAACTTCTGTCTTTAGACCCTTTCCAAGGTAGTGTGCAGCCTTGAGAATGCCCTTGTAGCTGTCATTCACTGCTTCATACACATCACTAGGGGTGAGAGATTTGGCATTGGACCCTAGTGAAATGATGTACTATTCTCTGAGATACTGAAGACTGTCTGAGAGAGGAATATCAAACTGTCCTTATAGCCAGGCATCTACATTGCCATCTCTCTCAATATCATTTATTATCTTTGCCTTCTGTAGCTCCACATCATCTCTGTGGAATAAGAGAATAGCTTCATAGTCAGGATTTGGCAGGTTTGCAGTGAGGAGGTTCTGAGCAATCTTTGTGAACTCAGGGATCTGATCCACAATTAAGCTTTGAAGTGCTTCAACCGTCAATTGTTGTGGAACAGACCCTGATCCTGAAGCACTGTCATGTTGCACAGGCTTCAGCCATTGTGACATAAATTCAGAGCTAGAGCTAGGCAAGCTAGACTCCTCAGTTACAGATGCAACTTCTGCAACCGGATGGATTGACTCTACTACTAGTGTCTCCACAGAAGTGGGATGAGTTACACCAGTAGTTGACACCGGCACAGAGTCTCTAGTGATAACTAGTGGAACCTCTGTGTTTGTGATGGTATCATTATGATATGCCCCAGCATGCATTCCCTCACCATCTAAATGTGGGTCCTGGGTGGTGAGCAAGGTGTCATGCACCAAGTCACTTGAATCCATTGGCTCATCAAGAGAACAGAATTCTTGATGATCAATGCCTTGCTCCTCAATTGTTTGAGTTGCAGGCTCCAAAGAAATATGAGTGGTAGATTCTGGAAGAGAAGTGTTTTGTAGATTAGATTTTTGTAACTCCCACTGAGAGATAGAGGGAGTTTCAAGTGTGATGTGCTCTCCACTCAGTGTTGTGCCAGCCTTATCACTCCCATGTGCTGACTCTGTACAAATAGGTGTATTGGGGAGGATGCTTGATTCTATAGATGCATCCTGTTGAGAGGATACATCTAGTGAACTGTGTGCCCCTGATTTTACAACCTTAGCCATTTGTGTGACTGAAGAGGTGATCCCAGATTTCTTCCTCTTTGGCCTCTGTAAGGGTGACTCAGGTTCCTCACTACCTATACCTAATTCCACAACCAATGCCGCTTTAGATAATATGTTCAAGGGTGCAGACATTACCTCCTTTCTCTTCTTTTTACTAACATCATCCTTTTGAGAGGATGATGCAGTTGGCTCACTGTGTGGTAGAGTGTTTGGTTGAGAGGGTTGGTTAGCAAGCCTTGGGTTAGCATCTTGTACTACTTGCTTAGGCTGTGCTAACTATGACTTTGAGTCAAATGTTGGCATGTTGTGGGGGTAAATCCTAAATAGACTCTCCATATGGGGAGTTATTTTGAGTCTTACATCCACATCATTCCTAGTCTCCAAATTACCAAAAATAAGTTTGGTCATAGACCTAGGGTAGCCTATTCTATTATTATCTACTCCAGGCAATTCATTCAATTTAGCATTTTTAAAGTTAAGTACAAATTGAATAAAGCGAGGGAAGAAAATTTCAGTACCTCTCTTGGCTGTGTTCTTGCCAAGTCTCCCATATAGCTCCTGTAGAATAATTTGACCAACATCTATCTTTCTCCCATAAGCCAAGGTATAGCCTATTTGCTGTGCAGGTGCACTAATCTGATCGAAGCTTGACTTCCTGGCTGTGAAGACTTGAAGAATGGTGGCAAACACATAACTCCACTCTTTCCGCAGATGCTTCCTGTTTAACTTCCCAAGATTGATCACATCTGAGTAGTTGATGAATTCAAAGAATTCTTCCAACTGTGTATTTGTGGCCAGTGTGTCATATGACTCTTGTTGTAATTCCAGTGCTTGATTCATGTCTGCTGTAGTAATAGTGATATCCTAGCCTTGAATCTTGCAATAGACTACGTAGGAGGTTATAGCATTCTCGAGGGCAATGACTTCCACGGTGGTAGTTCTCCAAAACTGTTCTAGGAGGTCCAGATACAGAGTTGGGTTGGCTGATAGTGCACTCTTGATGTATGATTCTGACATCCAACGTACAAAGCACTTGAAGTTTGCATTAGGTGTTTCCACATCGTTAGTTATTGCGATGAAATTGGTTTGAGTGGGTATGGTGAGTTGGGTGTTTGCCATTTGTATATAGAAGAAAAGAGAATGAAGGTTGAAGAAGAAATTAAGCTTTTGCAGTTAGGGTTTTCAGAGGTTTTGGGAGTTTAGATGCTTGAGAAATCGAATGAAGTGAATCGAATAGATGTAGAAGTACTAGAATTGTCGATTAGACATATGTTTTGTGTCGACAAGTCAGGCATTCGAGAAGTAGAAAACAACTATTCGATAAGTCAAAAAAGGCTTAATCGATAACTCAAGCATGTTGTAACTCACAGCTGGCAGTTATCTAACTTAGAATAAATTCTAAATTAGGTAAGATATGTTTTTATGAGTAATTCTGAATTTTGAATAAAAATCCAAAATCAGTTAAAATTCAGCGAGAAATCAGCCTTTTCAAATGATTTGAGAACTCAAACATGTTATTCGAGAACTCTGTCAATAGAGAACTTAAATACCTTATTCGAGAACTCACTCGTGTCTCTGTTCGAGTTCTCTAAAAGACACTATTCGAGAACTCAAGAGTGTCCTGAATAGGCTTGTTAGAGAAGTCGACCACTAACAATGAAATGAACCATTCGAGAAGTCTGACTTATCGAACTATTCTTTTTACTCATAGAAACTCAATTTTCACTATCTTTTGAAAATCTACCAGACATATTCTATAATGAATATTCCAATAGATTAAATAGTGATGTTCTCAAAATTTCACAGAAATTTCATGTTGACAAATATGATTTTCTTATATATGCAGCAGATTGGAAATATTTATAAATCATATATTTCAGCCAACACTTACTTCAAAAATATTGAGCATTTAAATAAAGTAAGTATTTACTGCTGCAACAACTTAGTTGATATATTCACTTAGCCAGAATCTGAAGAATTCAGCATTCCAATCTCACTAACCAACCTTGTGAAGGTGGATTCATCTAATGGCTTAGTGAATATGTCAGCTAGTTGTTTATCTGTAGAGACATAATGCAACTCAATGGTTCCATTAGTTGCATGTTCTCTAATGAAATGATATCTGATGTCAATGTGCTTTGTTCTAGAATGATTGACAGGATTGGCAACTATAGAGATTGCACTTGTGTTGTCACACATGATTGGAATTCTTTCCAACACAAGTCCATAATCTCTAAGTTGGTTTCTAATCCAAAGCACTTAAGCACAGCAACTTCCAGCAGCTATGTATTCAGCCTCAGCTGTAGAAGTTGACACAGATTGTTGTTTCTTGCTATACCAAGAGACTAACCTTTGTCCAAGAAACTGGCAGCTACCTGAGGTGCTTTTCCTATCCACTCTGCATCTAGCATAGTCAGCATCAGAATAACCAACTAGATTAAACCCTGTGTCCTTAGGATACCATAAACCCAAGTTTGGAGTGCCCTTCAGATATCTAAAGATCCTTTTTATAGCAATCAAATGTGATTCTTTTGGATTTGATTGAAACCTTGCACACAAACATGTAGCAAACATGATGTCTGGCCTACTTGCAGTGAGATAGAGTAGAGAACCAACCATGCCTCTGTAGACTGAGATATCTACTTTCTTGCCTTTAGCATCTTCATCTAATTTAGTGGCAGTGGCCATGGGTGTCTTTGCAGGTGAGCAGTCTTCTAAGTCAAACTTCTTCAATAAATCCTTGATGTACTTGGTTTGACTGATAAAGATACCATCCTTCCTTTGACTGACTTGCAACCCAAAAAAGAATGTCAACTCTCCCATCATACTCATATCGTATCTGCTCTGCATGAGTTTAGAGAATTTCTAACACAGCTTCTCATTTGTAGACCCAAATATGATATCATCCACATAGATCTGAACTAGGATAATATCATCACCATGCTTCTTGTAAAACAGTGTTTTGTCCAGTGTGCCTCTAGTGAATTGATTTTCAAGAAGAAATTGTGATAGAGTATCATACCATGCCCTTGGAGCCTGCTTAAGTCCATACAATGCCTTAAGAAATCTGTAGACAAATTCTGGGAAGTGTGGATCCTCAAAGCCAGGTGGTTGTTACACATAAACTTCTTCTTCCAACTCTCCATTCAGAAATGCACTCTTGACATCCATTTGATAAACTTTAAAGTTTGAATGAGCAGCAAATGCCAAGAATATTCTGATGGCTTCCAATCTAGCAACAGGGGCAAATGTCTCATCATAATCAATGCCTTCCTGTTGAGAGTATTTTGCAACCAACCTTGCTTTGTTTCTTATGATTACACCATTTTCATCCATCTTATTCTTCAGAACCCTTTTTGTTCCAACAATGGTTCTATCTTTTGGTGCAGGCACAAGTTCCCATACTTTGCTCCTTTCAAATTGATTCAGCTCCTCTTGCATAGCAATTATCCAGTCGGGGTCCATCAGTGCATCATCAAGTTTCTTAGGCTCAACTTGAGATAAAAAGCAACCATAGAGGCAGTCATTTAGAGTTGCTCTCCTAGTTCTTACTTTTGCATTTGCATCTCCAATGATTTGGTCTGCAGTATGTGATCTATCCCATTTCCTTGAATGCTCAATCTGATTTCTCACTCTTGATGTTGCTTCATCATCCAAGTCCTGATCATTCTCATTTCCTCCCCCTATGATGTTGCCACTATTCACAGGGGTGTCTTGGATGCTTATTTCTCCACTATTGATTGACACAAATTCTTCTCTTGTATCATCATTCACTTGAGTTTGTTGAACTTGAGTTTCAACTTCAGTTTCATTCTCTTCATCAGAATCATCTAGATTATCAAAC
Source organism: Kitagawia praeruptora (assembly GCA_037693485.1). Classification (NCBI taxonomy): domain Eukaryota; kingdom Viridiplantae; phylum Streptophyta; class Magnoliopsida; order Apiales; family Apiaceae; genus Kitagawia; species Kitagawia praeruptora. The sequence goes on from CM075350.1 coordinate 78,991,991, forward strand.
TTTAATGGATCTTTATCTTCATCATTGCCTTCTTCTAATCCAGGTAGTTTGCTGTCATCAAATGTCACATCTGTGCTTTCCATAATTTTCTTTTGACCGATGACATAAACTTTGTATGCAATTCTTTCCATAGAGTAGCCAAGAAAAATTCCTTCAAATGCCTTTGCATCGAATTTTCCAACATATTCTGAATCATCCTTCAATACAAAGCATTTGCTTCCAAAAGTATGAACATACATTAGAGTAGGCTTCTTTCCAGTCATCAAATTGTAAGGTGTCTTTCCAGTGTTTTTGTTGATGAGGGTTCTGTTCTGGATATAGCATGCAGTGCTCACAGCCTCAGCCCAAAAGCATGTAGGCATCTTTGCATCAAGCAACATTGTTCTAGCAGCCTCAATTAGAGTTTTTTTTTTGCTAATTAAAATTTATACCAAAAGGAACAACTGATACAAATCTAGGGGCATACCCCGCGAAATTAACATCCAACCATTACAGCAAACATCATAACATACTCGATCAACAAATCAAGTTAACTTAGAAACCAACTAGCTAGGCTAGATTAAATACAGATCATAATAGTGCCAATAAAGAAAGTGGAACCTCCCGGTTCACATCCCAGCATTCTCAGCATCAAACCTTTCCTCAGCGTAGCAAACCAAAACTCAGGGCCCCCCGCTCGCATGGTCATCTGAGAGTGACCTCCCCTGCTCGCTCTCCATCGCTTAATCTCCGATTTCTTCAAATAAACCTTGCTCTTCCACGGGATAGAGCTCTCCAAATGCCCAGGTTCATGAGACAGCTGGTTTTCTGTAGTAGTACCATTCCTTGAGCTAGGATGAGGACTCCTGGGTTCAACTGTGATATCACCAATGTGAATTGGACCCTTTTCATTAAGATTTTGCATACCAGGCTCCACATTTACAGTTTCCTCAAGAATAACACCCAGCCCCTTACTCTGCATAAAATGCTGCAAGTGGATCACAGTGCTAATTAATCTAGCAAGCTCCTTAGTTCTTCTACAATAGAACTCTGCAGCCTCATTCATGAACACCTTCAATTCACTAAGTGATATAAACTCCTCAGCCGCGGGTATTTGAAAACCCTGGGACACAATATGACTCTTAAGTTTCTCGATATAGAACAACGTTTTTATCAGTAGTTCGCGAATACCCTCCTTGTATTCAACAGTACTGATCTCAGGAGGAAGATTGTCCTCCCCAGTCTTCTCCTTTCCAGTCTCAACCCTATCACGGTTTTAAACAAAGTCCTGCACTTTCTCCCCTTCCATATTGCATATGGCCCGAGCAATGGCCATATTCTGATCAGAGTTATCCCCCTTGTGAGCACCCTCAACTTTTGAATTAGCCCCTACAATGGGGCTCCCCCCTCCCATATAACTCATTTTTCCATTATAAACACCAATCAAATATGAATCTGAGTTGTCATAAAAAGCACCTTTTCCCCTCAAAGGCGAATCTATATTTACCTCTCCCAGCATAACATCGTTCCCAACAGAATTCAAAATATCCTCCCCCTCGAAGGACTCATAATAACCGAATCACTAGGAAAACCATTAAAGATAACGTCCAACTCCTCATTTCCCACATCATTATTAGTATTCATGGAATCAGATAAATCAATAGGAGACTCACTATAAAAATAACCATCATTAACCTTGCTTCGATGAGAGTAAAGGAAATTACCTTCCACCCACTGAACATTGTGAGAGTTGCGCGTCCTGGAGGCAATCCCAGACGAGTTAGCAATAGACAACAACCTCTTATTGCTGACCCTACTCCTTTTGCTTTTGTCATTACCAACCGGCCTTTTGAGGTCCTTCCTGTTTTTGTTATCCGTATCCATATCCATTTGACCACTACCCAAACTTCTAGCACTGGATCCATTCACTCCAGAATCCACATCACATCCTGGCTCCCTCCCTGGAGACAACAACCCTCTATCAGTAGGGATCACTGATATGTCAAATTATACCTAACCGCAAGCGCACGGTGTCTATTGCTAGTACAAATGGCAAGCGGGTCGAATCCACAAGGAGACAGGTTCTACTAATTCCTTTTCAGTTATCGCTAATTGTTTCAAGGGTCATACGAATATGTGAAATTATTAATTAACTAATCAAACTAAATTAACACTAATTAAACAAATGATAAACAAATTATTTAAAACCTAGGGCAATCAGGTCCACCATGCTTACACAATTGGCTCTTAAGCTAAAGCAATCAATGTGATCCTATAACTAGAGTATGTTAATCTCTTTCAAGCATTAACACTCTCGAAACATTCAACACAATTAACCACTTTTAGTAATTCAATCAATCAGGTAATTAGAGTCAAGTTAATCTCTTCCAAGAATTAACGCTCTCAGAAATCCAATGATGCTTCCGCACTCAAATTCAATTCTGCTAATCGTATGTGTGCCTCTAGTAAGTAAATCTCTCGATCCATACCCCTATTTGCATATAATTAATCCATGATATTGGCCAATTACACAAATTAATGATTAAAACATATCAATCAGAATTAACCATAACCAATCAAACCACTATGAAAATCATGCCAATATTAGTGCAAACATGGCTTCCCTTTAAGCCCTAGAAATAACTACTCGCTAATAATTAAACAAGTAAAACAACTAGTAAAACAAGAAAACATAATTAAACTAATAAGAACAAAGAAAAGATTAAGAGAACAAAACCTTCAAACTTCAATGTTGTCACCCAAAAGAAGAGTCATGGTGTTTCTCTACATCTCCAACTAATAATACTAATCTACTCTAAACTATATTATCTGATCTAATATTACATCCCTAATAATTTACATGCTCAATAATTTGTCCCAAGATGTGTTTATATAGCCTCTTGATTTAGCCTCCAAGCAATTGCCTTCTTAGAGTTGGAATAGAAGATGGCAAGTTTCCCACTTCACATTGAATTTCTGGAAGCTGCTGGATTTTCTTGTAAAATTTGTAACTTATTTTTCTCCTCTGTTTCTGGGCTCTTTCAACTGGATTTTGCTTACTGGACCACCTCTGAATTAAAGATAATTCCACAAGCTTCGCGTGGACAGTAAGATCGTCAAATTTTGACTTCTGGAACTCAAGATATGGTCCAAACAGTGTAGAACAGCCCCTGTAGCCCAATAATATGAATTTTCTCCTATTTTATCTCCAAAATAGCTCTTTTTGCTCCAAATCCTTCCAAGTTATGAATTCTTTATTTCCTACAATAAAACAATAAAATCTATTAAATAAAAATCCAAATCAATGCAATACACAATAAATATGAGAATAAAATCATCTAATATATATATAAAAATATACTCTATCAATCACCGTAACCAATTTTTCCGCAAAGGACACCTTTTTTGGACTCATACTCGATGTCAAACTACGAGTGCGAGCAGCAAACCTAGATCTAGAATCGGCAACATCGCAAAGGTCCCACCCCTTACGCTCAAATGAGACCCCAATCACTTCACGCTCAGAAGAAATTGGTCTCTCAACATCAGATTCAGGAGGGATAACCCCTCGTTCATCAATTCCGGCAGAGGCAGCCCATCGGGAACGGACATTAAGTCTGGCCGTAACCAAAAGGTTGTGCTTCCCCTTCTCCGACTGAGCAATGGGTTCACCCATAAGGATACAACCCCCAACTCTAGGAATCTCCGAGAAGGAAACCCTTTTCGGACTCATATTCGGTACCAACCCATTCTGGGTCCTCACTGACAATCCCCTAGCATCATTAACCAACTCAAAAGAGCTATCAAGGAGACTAGCAGTCGAAATACTAGCCTTCAACAAAGAAACATCGGAGAAAGAAACCCTCTTCCGACTCATAATAGACAAGGTAAAGAAATATAGGTGTTTATGGTGTAGGATTAGAAGAAAGAGATGGATTTAGCGATGGATTTATGGTTAGATTGATGGAAAAATGCTCAGATTTAGTTTAGAAAGGAGGCGGCTTACTAGGGTTCCCGGAGAGAAACGACTCTCATTTTTTTCCTGCTACAAGTTGTTTCTGTCTATTCCTCAATTAGAGTTCTATTCTTTCTCTCAACAACTCCATTTTGTTGTGGAGTCCTTGGAGCAGAGAATTGCTGAGAAATTCCATTCTCTTTGCAGAATGCTTCAAGTATGGCATTTCTGAACTCTGTTCCATTATCACTTCTCAGTGCAATCACGCTTGCATTGTTGGCCTTTTCTTCCTTGTCAACTTTCTTTATGTGCTCAATGATTACTTGTGGAGCCTCATCTTTTGATTCCAGAAATTCCACCCATGTATACCTTGTAAAGTCATCAACCATCACTAAGGCATACTTCTTTCTTCCTAGTGACATAATATTGACAGGCCCAAACAAGTCCATATGAATGAGTTGTAGGGGCTTGGTTATTGATGTCACTGTCTTTGACTTGTGGCTCGATCTTTTCATTTTTCCTCTTTGACAAGCCTCACACACTCCTTCTTGACAGAATTCAAGTGTGGGCATGCCTCTCACTAACTCTCTTTTGACCAGAGAATTAATGGCTTTGAAGTTCAGGTGTGATAATTTCTTGTGCCACAACCAACAATCTTCATTTAATACTTTTGAGTAGAAGCAACAAATTTTGTCCTTGTTTGCAGAGTCCATATTGGTTACAAACAGGATTCCTTTCCTTACTCCAGATAGAGCAAAGTCACCAGTCTTCTTGTGGGTGATCAAACATTCATCTTTCTCAAAATCCAACTTGAATCCTCTATCAGTAAACTGACCAACACTTAGCAAATTATGCTTGAGTCCCTTGACTAGTGCTACATCTTCAATGATGACATTACCAACTTTCAATTTGCCATATCCCAATGTGTTACCCATGCTGTCATCTCCAAAAGCAACCATTGGGCCAGCCTTCTCCTCATACTGTGATAGCAGGGCCATATCACCAGTCATATGATTTGAGCATCCACTGTCCAAAATCCACATGACCTTCTTTTCACTTTCTTTGCCCTGCAAACACAAAGGTATTACTTCTCCTTTTGTACCCAAAGAAGTTTGGGTCCATGTGACTTAGAAACGATTTTATCATAAACAACATGCTTATCAACTTTCTTGGTGCTAGTCTCCTTGTCACTGTTAGAGGTCTTAGAATCAGGATTCTTAGACTTAGGTGACAGAGGTACCTTCCTAACTTTAGGAGGACTTGAAGACTTTGTCCTTGTGTGGTGTGTGTGAACATTATTACTGATGCAACCTTCCATGAATTATCTTCTCATGTTAAAACAGCTAGTCATCACATTCATGTTGCATGGCATACAATCAAGTTTATCACAGAAAGGAGAGTCTCTATGTCTTAGAGGCACAGAGCAATCATAGAAAGACTTAGGTACACTACCAACAGGTTTCTTGCATGCATGAGTTAAATTATTGGTACTAAAGCAGTTTTGACAAGTTTTCCTAGGGGCATTAGGCATATAAGCATAGTTCTTATCTTTATTGATCCCTAGCTTGCCATTTCTGTTCTGTTTCTTCTTAGTCACTTTCTTTTCAGATTCATGATTTCCAGCTGAAACGAATTTCAAAAACTTTTCAATCTTAGGTCTATTACCTACTGGCTCCTTGGCTTTGGCTTTGACACTCTTACTCTTAGAAGATGCCTGTTGTTCATTGGATTGTGCCTCATCCTCATCATTCAACATTTGGTTGATGAGTAAGGCTTCCTCATCAATTTCAAGTGTTGGATGTTTAAAAATAGGAATCTCAGTCTTTTTTAAGATGTGAGGGACTTCCTCTTGAACAACAGTGTCATCTTCAATGACAACATAGCCTTTTCTCTGGTTAAGAGTGCCATAGTCAAGTCCAATAGCAGTCTTGGGTTTTGCTTGAATTTTCTCACAATAGGATTGCACTAGACCAGATGATTTCTTAAACGTTTTCAGTTTGAATTCATTTTCAGCTAATTCATCCCTAAGAGCCTTTTCCACTTGACTAGCACATAAAACCTTATTCTACAGATATTCAACTTCTTTCTTAAGGTTTTCTACTTGCATAGCAGTTAGCTCAAGTTCCTCATTTCTTTTGATTAATATTTCATTTTTAGCAGACAGTTTAGCAATTTCCTCATTAGCAGCAGTCATACTAGTATGAATATTAAACATTTCAACAGATAGTTGTTCAATCATGCACTTGTACTCAGAAACAAACATGTCTATGGTAGTGAGAGATGGTACCTGAGAGTCTGATGAAGATGTATCATTCTTGGAATTGGCCATCAAGGCATAGTTGCAGAATCCTTGCTCTTCTTCATCACTGTCAGTATCATCCCAACACTTCCCTTCAGCTATGTAGGCCTTACCTTGTGTTTGCTTTTTCAGAAGGTCCTCATACTTAGCTTCAAGCTCTAGAAACTCTTTATCCTTCTTTTTAGGCTTCTTGCATTCACTGGCAAAATGCCCTAGGTCATTGCATCTATAACACCTTACAGATGACCTATCCACATAGCTGGTTTTAAATTTGTTCTTGTTTGCTTTCACAGGTGCCTTACTCTTGTTGAATAAATGGCTTTGGGTTTTAGGTTTGAAGGGTTGGTTCCTCTTAAATCTGATGTTGGGAAATTTTCTGGCCATGAAAGCATATGAAGTATTTTCCATTCCATCTAGTTCCTCAAGAGTATAGAACTCTTCTTCCTCCTTCTCCTCAACAGGTTCACTCACCTCAGCTTCAGTTTCTTCATCATCTACTAACTCCTCTATCCTTAGTTGGCTTGTAGATGCTTCTAGGTCTTGAATAGATTTGTTGACAATCAAGGCACATGATGTGTTTATCATTCTGCCTTGGTTGGCTTGGATAGCCCTTTTCTGAAGCAACTCAAGCTCATGAGTTTTTAAAACCCCATAGAGCACATCATATGTAACTTTGTTCAAATCTCTTTCCCTTAGAGAAATGACTCTTTGCTCTAGATGATTTGGTGAAGATAGCAGAAACTTCATGTTCAACTCTTTGGTGCTGTAAACCTTGCCATTCATTAGCAACTCAGTAACTAGCTTGTGAAATCTCTCAAACATCTCAGTGATGCTTTCCTTGGGCTGTGCCATGAAAGCTTCATACTGTGTGACCAGTATCTGTTTCTTGTTTTCCCTGACCTCATTAGTTCCTTCACATAACACCTCAATGTGATCCCACATTTCTTTGGCAGATGTGCATGATGCAATGTTTGCAAACATTAACATGTCCATGGAATCTATAATCAGCAACATGAGATGACTGTCAAGGGCAACCTTCTCCTTTTCTGATTCTGTCCATTTGGATGGTTCCTTGGCCACATAAGATTTTGGAATAGTTGTGGTTCCAACAGTCTTTTCAGGAATCTCCTGTTGGGGAACAAAGGGACCATTCTTGAGAATCTCAGGATACAAATGATGAGAGGCTTTGATGAATGACTGCATCTTGATCTTCCAAAGGTTGTAGTTCTCTTTGTCAAACTTAGGGACCTTCACCGTTCCTGTAGTCTTTGGTGTATTTGAACTCATGATCGTTTCCTGTTTAGATTAAAACAGCCCACTCTGATACCACTTGTTGAGTACTGAATATAGGAAAAGAATACAGAGGGGGGGGTGAATGGATTCTTGAACTTTTCTTGTTCTTGAATCTATGTAGCAAGATAAGTGTTTATGTGTGCAAATATATGAGTACGGATAAAAACAACACAAGACACGATATCACTTTAATCTAATATTGTATTAGATAAAGGTTGCTACAATCTGTGAATACAAATGATAGTATTCTCAGCTTCGTTTTTCTCAGAAAGATATGACTTTACAATGTATGAAAAACTTGACTCCTCAAAAATTAAAAACTAAGAAAGTGAGGCTATATCCTTATAGAACATGGATACAACCTACTTACTGCAAATAAGGTAGCTGAACAAATTACTTTCTAGTCTGTCTATCCTTTTTGAGTAAGTGTCCAAACGGTTACAGATTTGACTTTGCAAAGCCTGTTCAGATCCACTTCTTTAGCCCTTTGTCTCTTATATATCTCTCCAAGCTTCCTTGAAGGCTTTCCAGAGCACATTACAGATTGTGGTCCATAAAGTGCATTGGCTTGTTGCAGGCTTCTGACTTGTACAATTTCTTCAGTATTTTGTCTCCAAGAATGTATTCGAGAAGTGACTAAGTAAGTGATTCGAGAACTAGGATTGACTTGATCGATAACTCTGAGTTCTCGAATAATATTATATGACATATCAAATCACTTCTCGAATAGCTCTTTTCTCTGGGAATCCTTGAGTTATCGAATAGAGCATTTTGACATGTCGAATCCCTGAGATATCGAATAGCTTTCTGAGTCCTTGAGATATCGAATGGAACTTTGATTTGTTGACTCTTTGAGAACTCGAATACCACTTTGACTTGTTGACTTCTTGAGTTCTCGAATAGAGCAGTAGACATATCGAATCTCCGAGATATCGAATGAGATATCGAACAGTATATTAAGAGATATCGAATAGTGTCTTGAGATATCGAATCCCTGACTTCTCGAATGTTGGACTTCTCGAATAGACAAAACTACTTCTCGAATTGGTACTTAGGCATATTCTTCATTTCTCAAAATCCCAACTGTGATTATTTGACAGTCTTTATCTCTTTGCTTGAGGCATGAACCTTGGAACTTCTTTCAAGCATTATTCTTGACTCAATAACTACAGTTACACAGCTAGAATTTGATGCCTATTACAAGTACAAAGCAAGTAGAAACTCTACAACTAGAGGTTCCCTCAGTTAAGAGGTCATGTAAGTAATGCAAAGCATTACAAACAATTAGGCTTGTTATTAGAGTTAAACAGGCATGTCTCTATGACTAACAATGACTGATTATCTGATTTGGAACCTTTCAGGTAAACCTTTTGCTGATAAAGATTGTTATACAATCTTATCAAATAATCAAGGTATTAAGTTAAACCCCTTTAGTTCAATCTGGTCTTTGAAAATCCCACCCAATGTTCATATATTTCTATGGATGATGGAGCATAAATCTCTCCCAACTGCATTCTTATTACATCAAAGATTAAAAATCACAGGTCTAGACAACATTTGCTCTTGGTGCAAACTAGAAAGTGAATCTCAAAGTCACCTTTTTTGGGAATGTGAACTAGCAAAATGGGGTTGGGAATTTGTTAGCATCTGGTGGGAAGTGAAAGTCTCTGAAATTAACATGTGGGAGTCTTTGAAGTATTTCAAGTGCCCTTCAGTTAAGTCTGCTTGGGGAATAATACTGTCAGCAACTCTTTGGTCCATTTGGTTAGCTAGGAACCAATTTGTTTTTGAAGGAAGAAGGATTGAAAAGAAGGGTTTGGAAAATCTGATTATCATTAGATCTATATATTGGTGTGAAGCTCTAAATCTTATGGAGTCTAATCAGGTGAATATATGGAGAATAAATCCTATTGGTTTAATTCTTAGTTGTAGTAAGAATGCCAGATTATCCTTGACCAATGATTCAAATAGCTCTATATTTTGGGGATTTATAGATGGTGCATGGTCCAGGACTAAAAGCAATGAATCAAAAGCTGGTATTGGAGGATACATTCAGGATCAGAAAGGTAATTTGCATTTTATTTTTTCTGGGCCAAGCAAGGGGGCATCGGTAATTAGCTATGAATATGAAGCATTGCTGTTTATGTTGGAAAGATTTTCTCTAGTCCTTGGTCAAGATGAAAAGTAAAGATTTTTTCAGACAATCAGGAGCTTGTAGATTTGGTGCAAGGTTTTAAATTCTTGAGAAGTAGTGCCTAGTTATTTGATGATAAATTTTACTCATTAGCAATGAAAGTGGATTTTGAGTTTGAGAAAATCAATAGAAATTTAAATGGAGAGGCTGATTATTTGGCGGCAAAAGGTGTTCTCAGATCAAAAATGTTACATTCGTGGTGTTGAGTTAAATCAAGGGAGAGTACATGAGAAGCTAATCTAATTTTAACTCTATTATTTAGAGTTTTAATTTTTAGATTAGCTTTTTGTTTTATTCTTTTCCCAGAAATACCGACAGTCAGGCCTAACAGTCATTGAGTGGTTTTTCTCATGGAATGTCTAAAAAGAGACTAAACGGTCCTCATAGAATGCCTACGTATCTCTGTATTAGAGAATCAAGCCAATAAAACGTAGTTCTGAGATGAGGGGTCAGACCCTTTATATAGGCTGAGAAGCCCTAAAATCGTAGTAGGGTTTGGTGACTTGGTGGGCAAGTCACCGACTAGAAGAAGGTTCTAGTCTCCTTCCATGTATGAATCAGTTTCCATGTTAGAATATGTATCTTGGAGGCTAAGTCAGGCAAGAATCATATTCTTGTTTGACTCTTATTTGCTGATCTGTTTATTACCCCTAATATTAATTACGAAATTAATATTTTAATTAGGGATTGGGCCCATCTGGTGGGCCCCACGTTTGGACCATTCCGGGTCTAATTAATGCCATATTAAATGTGTCCTTTGGGCTTACTTTTAGCCCATATCATTTGCCCCCCAACTTCTAGGAAAACTGATCAGGTTTTCCTGGAAGTTATAACGGCCTTATTCGAGACTCGGGTCAGGGTTTATTACTCTTGAGCGAGCATTTTCAACAATATCATCTTGATGTAAAGCGTGGAGCGACCGACGCATTTACGACGATGTTGAACGACACTAATCAGTGTTAAACGGCACTACACAGCGCTAATTAGCCTCAAACAACGTTTAAACAATGTTAGACGATGTTAGATGGCATAAATCGGCACTAATCTGTGCTAATCTGCACTAATCTGTGCTAATCTGCACTAATCTGTGCTTAATCGGCACTAATCTCGACCTCTTTTTATCATTAACAATCATCCGAGATTCGCTGAAAAAGTCGAGATTTAGGTTTAAAAAGTTCACTGAAAAAGTAGGGATCCAGGACCAAGAACTGAACCTGGACCGGGGGGATCCAGGTTCAGAAGCTGGTCGGCTGGACCCCCTGAAAATGACCTGGTCGGCCGGGACCTGGTCGGCCAGAAGCTGGTCGGCTGGCCCTCCTCCAGGGGAGCTGGTCGGCCGGGACCTGGTCCTCCGGGACCTGGTCGGCTGAAATTCCTCTTCTAGGGCTAACTAGTCAGTAGTTGGCCTAAAAAAAACTTGAACCTAGACTCCTTCTTGATTTTAAAAGAGAGTGTGGATCTAGGATCAGAAACCATCCATGGTCCTAAGGATCCAGAATCTTGATCTTGATTATGAATCGTCAGTTTGGTCGTTTGTGACTTCATGGCTAACTTTGGCCTTCATGACTCATCTTGGCCTTCATGGCTAACCTTGGCCTCTCTTTAACATTGATAATCATCCGAGATTCGCTAAAAAAGTCGAGAACCATGTCCGAAATCATTTGCTGAAAAAGTTGGGATCCAGGACCAAGAACTGAACCTGAACCGGGGGGATCCAGGTTCAGAAGCTGATCGGCTGAACCCCCTCAAAACAACCTGGTCGGCCGGGACCTGGTCTTCCGAGACCTGGTCGGCTGAGCCACCTTAAAATGGGCTGGTCGGCCGGAAGCTGGTCTTCCGGGACCTGGTCGGCTGAGCCTCCTTAAAATGGGCTGGTCGGCCGGGACCTGGTCTTCCGGGACCTGGTCGGCTGAGCCTCTAGTGCGTCACGGTCGATTGCTTCTCGGCTAGCTAATTAACCCGGACGTGAAAATCATTCATGATCTTGAGGATCAAAAACCTTGATCTGAATCTTAAACCATCATTTTGGCCATTCATGACTTTGTTATCTTCAGGATCAAGGATCTTGACCTTGATCTTGGGTCGTCAGTTTGGTCATTCGTGACTTCATGGCTAACCTTGGCCTTAATGGCTAATCTTGGCTAATCTTGAGATTTATGTCTGAAAACACTTGCTGAAAAGGTTGGGATCCAGGACCAAGTATTGAACCTAGACCGGCCGGATCCAGGTTCAGGAGCTGGTCGGCTGGACCTCCTAAAAAGGAGCTGGTCGGCCGGGACCTGGTCGGCTGGGGTCTCCAAGACTATAGAAAACTCAGAGATCTTCGCGTGGACAGTAAGATCGTCCAAATCTGATACCCGGAGCTCAAGATATGGCCCAAACAGCGTCACCAGTCCGTGTAGGACTGAAAATCAGTCTTGATCGGCTGGACCCCCTTAAAAGGAGCTAGTCGGCCGGGACCTGGTCGGCCGGGGTCTCCAAGACTATAGAAAACTCAGAGATCTTCGCGTGGACAGTAAGATCGTCCAAATCTGATACCCGGAGCTCAAGATATGGCCCAAACAGCGTCAACAGTCCGTGTAGGACTGAAAATCAGTCTTGGTCGGCTGGACCCCCTTAAAAGGAGCTGGTCGGCCGGGACCTGGTCGGCCGGGGTCTCCAAGACTATAGAAAACTCAGAGATCTTCGCGTGGACAGTAAGATCGTCCAAATATGATACCCGGAGCTCAAGATATGGCCCAAACAGTGTCAACAGTCCGTGTAGGACTGAAAATCAGTCTTGGTCGGCTGACGCCCTCCTCGGAGCTTGGTCTTGAACCTTGAGTTCATTCATGGTTGTTGGTTATCATCAACCCTTGACTCTCATCCTTGTGATGAAGTTCTTTAGTTCTTACCTCATCTTTGTTTCTCATGGAGGAGGTCTTCCTTCTCGGTTGATCATTCAGGTAGTTCACTTGCTCCTTAGCACTTGACTTTAGGCCTGGTATGCCTTTGTTGGTTTTCAACCCTTTAGCTTGATTCTAGGTTTCCAACCTTATTTTCTTATGCTCATATAACCTTTCTTAGGTCTCAACTTGATTGACAACTCTTGGTTCGAGTCCTTAAACTCAAACGACAAGCTCGATTGGAGGCAGACAGCCTTGTTGGCCATCGAGGCTTAATTAATGTTGTGTTGAGATTTGAAGTTCAAGGATTCAATCCTTAATCTTGGAATGTGTTCATCATCCCAGATTTCCAACCTGTAGAATCCTCGTCCTGGTGTCTTCCTGACTCGATACGACCCTTCCCAATTGGGGGATAGTCTTCCCTTCTGGCCAACTCTGGAGGCCTCTATCTTCCTCAGAGTCAAGTTGTCTTGTCGAAAGAACTTCTCCTTAACCCTTTGGTTGCAGTGAAAAGATGCTCTCTTCTGACGCTCTGCGTTTCTAGCATTCGCTTCATCCCTAACCTCGTCAATCAGATCGGGGGCGAGCCTCACGCCTTTTTCATTGGTCTTGGGATCATATGCTTCCACTCTTGGTGATGCATGTGTAATCTCTAGGGGGCACAACTGACTCGGCTCTATAAGCCAGCAAAAATGGGGTTGCTTCAGTTATCACTTTGTAGGTGGTGTGGTATACCCAAAGTATAGGCAGCAACTCATCCACCTAAGTGTTTCTTGAGCGTCCGACCCTCTCCTTCAGTCCATCAAGGATAATTCAATTTACTACCTCAGCTTGTCCATTAGCCTCAGGGTGAGCTACTGAAGAAAAGTGAAGTTCAATAACATTCTCCTTGCAGTACTTCTTAAACTCTTCATTGTTGAATTTTGTTCCATTATCCGTCACAAGGATTCGGGGGATTCCCTATCTGCAGATGATGCTCTCCCAAAAGAACTGGGAAATTTGTTTGGTGGTTATCTTGGCTAAGGGCTTAGCCTCAATCCACTTAGTGAAGTAGTCGATGGCCACTATCAGAAACTTCCTTTGTGCTGAAGCTACGGGAAAGGGACCAAGCATGTCCATTCCCCACATTGCAAATGGGATAGGAGAGTTAATCGATGTTAACATCTCAGGTGCCTGCCTCACAACCGGTGCGTGCTCTTGGCATCTACCGCATCTCTTGACATAGCTCTGTACATCAGCCAGCATCTCTGGCCAATAGAATCCCAAGCGGGTGATCTTGGGAGCTAGGGCTCTGCCCCCCAAGTGTTGCCCACAGATCCCTCCATGAACTTCCTCCAGTGCTTCCTTTGCCTCTTGGGGCCTTAGACATTTTAGGTACGGGATGACAACATAGACCTCCTGGGGCATCAGCCTTAACATTTTCATTTCTTGGAATGTGCTCCACATAGCAGTCCTCAAATTGGGTTATAACACCCTTTACAATCTTTAGATACTTTGCCATGGTTTCATCCTTGGCCTCAAACTCGCCATTCACTTGTGATACTACAAGCCTTGAGTCTCCGCAGACCTTGAGGTTCATGACCCTCATTAGATTTCTAATCCTGCACCACTAGATTTTGTTTTTGATGCTCCATCAAAATAGAACACCCAATATCCCTTCTGATCAGCTACAAGTTCTTCATCTTTATCTCCACTTTCAGGGGTGGTTACTATCTCCTGCCCCCCGACTTCTTGGTTGTTAATGGTGCATTCAACCACGAAGTCAGCCAATGCCTGAGCCTTGACGGCTGTCCGAGGCTTATACTTGATATCAAACTCTCCAAGTTCTATGGCCCACTTGATTAGCCTTCCACTGGCCTTAGGGTATGCAATATGTTCCTCAGCTGCTGGTCCGTCCGGACTTCAATTTTGTGCGCCTGGAAGTACGGTCGTAGCTTCCTCGAGGCCGTTATCAATGCCAAGGCAAACTTCTCGATGGTAGAGTAATTTAACTCAGCCCCATGCAACACCTTGCTTTCATAGTAGATGGGTTTCCGAACCTTGCTTTCTTCTCGAACGAGAACGGCACTCAGTGCTTGCTCAGATACTGCCAAGTATAGGTAGAGAGTCTCTCCGGGACTAGTTTATCCAACAACGGGGCTTCGGCCATGTACTTCTTCAATTGTTCAAAGACCTCCTGGCTCTAAGGTGTCCACTCAAAATTTTTCACTTTCTTCAATGCTTGAAAAAACGGCAAACATTTATCACTAGATTTGGAGTTGAATCTCCCCAAGGCCGCAACTCGGCCTGTCAACTTCTACACATCTCTTATAGAGCGTGGTGGCTTCATGTATAAGATCTCCTTGATCTTGTCATGGTTGGCCTCAATGCCTCTTTTTGAAACCATCAGTCCTAAAAACTTCCCAGATCCAACGCCAAAGGCACACTTAGCTGGATTCAACATCATCTTGTGGTGCCTCAGCACTTCAAATGCATCTCCGAGGTGCTTAATATGATCTGCCGTGAATAGGCTCTTGACTAACATATCATCAATATAGACCTCCATGGTTTTTCCAATTAGATGGGCAAATATTTTATTCACCAATCGTTGGTAAGTAGCTCCTGTATTCTTTAGCACAAATGCCATAGGAAGATAATAGAAAACACCAAAGTCGGTTATGAAAGATACCTTAGGGATGTCGTCCTTATGCATATTGATCTGGTTATATCCACTGAAACCATCCATGAAACTCAGCATCTCGTGCCCAACTGTGGCATCTATCAATGTATCTATCCTTGGTAGAGGGAAACAATCCTTAGGACATGCATCATGCAAGTCAGTGAAGTCTATACACATCCTCCACTTCCCATTTGCCTTCTTGACCATCACAGGGTTAGCCAACCACTTGAGGAACTGAATCTCTTCAATAAACCCAGCT
Organism: Kitagawia praeruptora; assembly: GCA_037693485.1. NCBI lineage: Eukaryota > Viridiplantae > Streptophyta > Magnoliopsida > Apiales > Apiaceae > Kitagawia > Kitagawia praeruptora. The sequence goes on from CM075350.1 coordinate 79,007,514, forward strand.
TATAAGAGCATGCCAACTTCTTGTTTAATGGCCTCTTGCCTTTTTGGAGCGAAATTTCTCTTCTTCTGCTTTAATGTCGTTCGTTTAGGATCGACATTCAATTTGTGAGTTATGAGCTGGGGATCAATCCCTGGCATATCAGCTACTGTCCAAGCAAACACATCATTGTTCTCTTGTAAGAATGCTGTCAACTTGCCCTTCAAGGGGTTCCTTCAATTGGCTTTCGGGCTATGCAATATGTTTCTTCAACGGGTGGTCCATCAGGACTTCAACGTTTGTCTTGGTTCCATCATTTTTTTTTTGTTTTTCTTGATTCTAGGTCAAGGATTCAAGGTTGATTCCTCGATTTAGATTTCCAATTAAACAATCATGTGGGCTTCTCGCCTTTTAAACTCTTTAAAACGAGAGTTTGCTTGAACTTCTTGATCATTGTTTAAGGTTCTCTATTGGTCTTCTACCTTAGATTCTCCATCCAAGTCATTTTTGAAAACATTAAAAAGTGGCTAGTCTTTAGCCTCCACAGCCTTGCATGGCTTTGATTGCCAGATGTCTTTTATCCCGGATCCTTCAAGGAATTGAAACACTTATTTGGTTGTGCTGTAACCTAACTCTCGACCCTTCAGAGTTTTATTTATGCGTTTGTTTGCTTCCATTTGTATATTCTTTTATTTTCGGTACTTGGTCATCTTTGACTTACACACATCAGGTGCTTGGTACATAAATAGAATCATAGAACGAAAAGCAAACTTGCATTAATAACATAAATGGGTTCAACCTTTATATAGAGTACTACTGTCCTACTCAGAGCGACATGCTCTGCATGGTTTCATCGAACCTTATTTCTACTTCTACTAGATAAATATGAAGCTAAGTCCAACTTTGCAAGACTAGGCCTGCATGGCTTGATTTTGTTTTTGATGCTCCATCAAAATAGAGCACCTACTACTCCTTCTAGTCTCCTCATTCTTCTTCTGAAGTTCACTTTCTTCTTGGGGTACTACCTCTTGCCCCCGACTTCTTGGTTGCCAATGTTGCATTCAACCACGAAGTCAGTTGATGCCTTAGCCTTGATGGCTGTTCGAGGCTTATGTGTGATGTCCTCTTCTGGACTTTCTTTGTGTTCCTTATCACTGCGGATGTCCATGTCTTCAATCGGAAGGACCTGCCCCCCGACTCCGTCAGGCCTTAACGCGGCTACATAACAGCTTCGTGCCATCTTTTGATTGCCTTTATGTTCTCCAACACCATTCTGGGTTGGGAACTTGATCTTCATATGATAAGTTGAGGCAACAGCCTTGAATGCATGAAGTCCAGCCCTTCCGAGGATAACGTTGTACGTTGAAACCGCCTTGATTACCAGGAAGTTAAACATCTGAGTGGCCTTCTTGGGCTCCTGTCCAATAGTCATAGGCAATTGAATAGTCCCTTCAACTTTAGATCCTACGCCATTAAATCCATATATAGGCATGTTATTTGGGGTCAACTGAGAATCATTGTAACCCATCTTCACAAATGCATCATGGAATAGAACGTCAACGGAAGCTCCATTATCTATCAAGACTCGCTTCACTTCTGAGTTTCCAATTACAGGAGTTATGACCAACGGGTCGTCATAGGGGAACTTCACCCCTTCAAGATCAGAATCATCAAAACCAAGTGTGATTTCAGTCCTAGCCCGCTTCGGGGCCTCTCCCACGATGTGTATCACTTCTCTGGCGTACGCCTTTCGAGAGTTTCGAGTTGTACCGGCCGCTGTCGGGCCTCCCCAGATCATATTGATAACTGGCCCTCGGGGCTGTGTGTTACGATCACGATCGTCATCCCTTCTGTTATAATCTCTAATTCGATTAACACGATCTTCACCCTTAGTGAAGTTGCTCAATTTCCCTCTACGGATCAAGAACTCGATCTCATCTTCGAGTTGCTTGCAATCATCTGTATCATGCCCCACATCGCGGTGGAATCTACAGTACTGACCCTTGTTTCTCTTTGCGGGATCACCCCTAAGTGGCTTCGGCCATCGAAAATCTTTGTCTTTCTCAATATCTAACAAGATCTGACTCCTAGGAGCATTCAATCTTGCATAGTCGTTGAACCTTGGTCCCAAACTCTTCTTCGGTTCTTCTTAGGGGCATAGTCGGAGTCCTCGCTAGTTCGGGGATACTTGTCCCTATCATCATACTCCAGGTCATCATACTCCTGGTCTTGCTTTCGCTTCTTGAAGTCGTTGTTACCTCCTCCCTCACTTACTGTGGCTTCTTTCTTCATGCTATCTTCAGCTTTAATGTACTTGTCAGCCCTTCGTTGGAGCTCAGCCATGTTTTCAGGAGGATACTTCGCCAATGACCTTTTAAAGAATAGATCAGTGGTTCCGTGTTCCAGGGCTACCATGGCCACCTTATTCTCCAGATCAGTGATGTTCAAAGTCTCCTTGGTGAACCTCTTAAGGTAGTCTCTCAGATTTTCGTTCTTCCCTTGTACCACATACATAAGGGATGCAGAACTTTTCTCATGAACTCTCCCGCTAATGAATTGGCTGACAAAAGCGGCGCTCAACTCCTTAAAAGAGCCAATCGAATTCGTAGGTAGGCGGCTATACCATCTTTGAGCCATGCCCGACAGGGTTTGAAGGAATGCCCTACACTTCAAGGCGTCGCTTGCAGGCTGCAACAGCAGTGCATTTGAGAACGTCCTAACATGGTTTGCGGGATCACCCGTTCCATCATAAGCCTTAATTGTCGGCATCTTGAACTTCTTTGAGATACGAGCATTCATCACCTCCTCAGTAAACGGGGGTGTGGGATCATCAGGATCCCCAAGTGGCATCAGATCCTTGGGGTTGCTCTTGGGGGTTTCCACCCTTGTTGTTTTTCCAGTTGGGGCATCAGCCCTTCTTTGCCTTCTTGAAGGCCTCTCCAAATCTATAAAGGGAATCGGTCCTGATGTTGGAGGAGGTTGAGTCTGATTTGACCTAGCTTGTTCTCTTGCCATATCTTCCTTTAATCTTAAAATCCCGGCTTCATAAGCCTTGATTCTTTCCGCAGTTGTAGACGGGGGTCCATCATAGACAGTTTGATGACTCCTCCGGGGTTCTCTGCTAGCACGTCGCCTTCTTGGGGCTTCTTCACGATATTCATCATCAGAAGACGATTCATCAGTATAGGGACCAGAGTAGTCACGATACTCTCGATCTTGGATATGCAGGGCATGACCACTTGATCCAACTCCTTGAGTAGGAGGGTAGTTAGGCAGCCCATACATCGGGTCGGTATTCACGGGGAGATCCGTAGTGTGGATCTGGACCCCTTGTGGAGGATCTATAACCAAGGGAGAAACCACCATCTGAAGGGGATTAGTCCCTGGATTTGTGTGGACGATTGGAGGTAGCATACTCTCAACATGGGAAGTCGTCCCTAGGGGTTGAGAAACTTGATGTTGAACGATCGTTCAAGTCGTTGGGGGCACCGGATCCGTGGTGGGCGGAGCAGAGCTAATTGGTAAAGCCTCGGTAGAGCTTGGTGCTGTTCTTCGTGCAGTTACCATGGTTGATGTCTTTTTCCCACAGACGGCGCCAAATGTTGTGGAATAAAAACTAGGTTATGATTATGTCGGCTAGGGTTCGGGAGCTTCGTGCTCTTATGGCTGCTTCTGCGTTCGAGACTAAACGGTCCTCACAGAATGCCTACGTATCTCTGTATTAGAGAATCAAGCCAATAAAACGTAGTTCTGAGATGAGGGGTCAGACCCTTTATATAGGCTGAGAAGCCCTAAAATCGTAGTAGGGTTTGGTGACTTGGTGGGCAAGTCACCGACTAGAAGAAGGTTCTAGTCTCCTTCCATGTATGAATCAGTTTCCATGTTAGAATATGTATCTTGGAGGCTAAGTCAGGCAAGAATCATATTCTTGTTTGATTCTTATTTGCTGATCTGTTTATTACCCCTAATATTAATTACGAAATTAATATTTTAATTAGGGATTGGGCCCATCTGGTGGGCCCCACGTTTGGACCATTCCGGGTCTAATTAATGTCATATTAAATGTGTCCTTTGGGCTTACTTTTAGCCCATATCACTTAGGTGTATTAGTATCGGTATAAATAGACCCATCTAGGGACTGTTTATGATCAACTCTCTCTCTACAGTTTTCAAAGCCCCTTCTTTCAAATCATATCAATAATGGAGCCAGACATTCTCTGGACCTTACCCAAAGAGGGTTTTATCAAGGTGAATATCCATGCTATTCATTTTGATGAACCTTTGCATAATGGAAACAGGTCTGGAGTAGGAGTAGTTTTCAGAGATGACAAAGGTACAATATTGAGGATGTATGCTGGCACGCTGGGTATTCAGGAAAGAAGGCTCAACGAATTCCATGCAATGATCTTTGCTCTCAAAAAAGCTTTCTTCAGGAGCTACAAAAGGTTGATTTTAGAGTTTGATCATCAGGGAGCTTACTGGGAGTGGAGGCACTCTCTCACTAATGGAGTAGTTCAAGATCATTTCTTCATTGTTCGTTAACTCAATACAAGGCGCATGGACCGTAACTCAAATATTGAAGTGAACCTAGTGAATGAAGATTGTAATGCCATGGCCATCTATTTGGCAAATCATGGGGGGTGATAAATCCAATGCATTCTATCTAATGGTTGGTTTGTAAGGTTGTTGGGCTAGGCCCGTTTATCTATATATTTTATTGCTTTTAAAAAAAAAAGTTAGTGTTTAAAATTGTTTAAAATATTATTTTTTTTTTTTAAAATGAAATTCCCCGATTCCCCGCGGGGATCCCCGTTACCCGTTTGGGCCGGGGCCGGGGAACAAAAAATAATCCCCGACGGGGATCGGGCCGGGGACGGGGATCGGGTTTGAATTCGGGGATGGGAGCGGGGATAGCACTTCCCGGCCCCGAAGTGCCCCGATGCCCATCCCTAGAAAAAGGTAATTGATTAGTTTATATAAATTATAATTTAATTTATGTTATTTTACTAAATTAAATTGCTCATAGTGTCTTTAGATAGTGAGAAATTAATGTTGCCCGTGATATTTCTAGAAAAAAAGAATTTTATTATGAGATATGGAAAAGATGATATTAACTGAAAAAGGTAATCAATAATTACTAATACTATAATATTATTATTTTATTTTATTAAATGGAATCACCCGTGATATAATTGGAAAAATAGATATTTTAGTTATAGAATAGAGAAAAAGTAACATATCTTGGCTGAAAAAGGCAATTGATTAGTTAATAGTAATTATAGAATGTCGTGATTTAACTGGAAAAAGAGAGGTCATAGTCAGAGAAAATTAAAAAGAAACGTGTTTTAGGTGAAAAAGATAATTGATTAGTTTATAGTCATTATAATTCAGTTATGTCATTTAACTAAATTAAATTGTTCGTAATGTTTTAAGAAAAGGAAAAATTAACGTTGTCCGTGATATTTTTAGAAAAAAGGTTTTAATTAGAAACAATATAAAAGATATTGTGTTTTACCTGAAAAGGGAAATTAATTAGTTAGTGAAAAATAGAAAAGTTAATATGTTTGATCAGGAAAAGGAAATTATGAAATATGGAAAAAAGATGATAAATTTTAGTTGAAAATGGTAATCGGTAATTATTAGTATAATAATAATAATACTATTTTATTTTATTAAATAGAATCACCCGTAATATAATTGGAAAAAGAGATATTTTAGTTACAAAAAAGAGAAAAGATAACATGTCTTGGCTGAAAAAGGTAATTGATTAGTTAATAGTAATTATAGAATGCCTTGATTTTTTTTTAAAAAAAGGTCTTAGTTAGAGAAAATTAACCAAAGTATAGGCAGCAACTCATCCACCTAAGTGTTTCTTGAGCGTCCGACCCTCTCCTTCAGTCCATCAAGGATAATTCAATTTACTACCTCAGCTTGTCCATTAGCCTCAGGGTGAGCTACTGAAGAAAAGTGAAGTTCAATAACATTCTCCTTGCAGTACTTCTTAAACTCTTCATTGTTGAATTTTGTTCCATTATCCGTCACAAGGATTCGGGGGATTCCCTATCTGCAGATGATGCTCTCCCAAAAGAACTGGGAAATTTGTTTGGTGGTTATCTTGGCTAAGGGCTTAGCCTCAATCCACTTAGTGAAGTAGTCGATGGCCACTATCAGAAACTTCCTTTGTGCTGAAGCTACGGGAAAGGGACCAAGCATGTCCATTCCCCACATTGCAAATGGGATAGGAGAGTTAATCGATGTTAACATCTCAGGTGCCTGCCTCACAACCGGTGCGTGCTCTTGGCATCTACCGCATCTCTTGACATAGCTCTGTACATCAGCCAGCATCTCTGGCCAATAGAATCCCAAGCGGGTGATCTTGGGAGCTAGGGCTCTGCCCCCCAAGTGTTGCCCACAGATCCCTCCATGAACTTCCTCCAGTGCTTCCTTTGCCTCTTGGGGCCTTAGACATTTTAGGTACGGGATGACAACATAGACCTCCTGGGGCATCAGCCTTAACATTTTCATTTCTTGGAATGTGCTCCACATAGCAGTCCTCAAATTGGGTTATAACACCCTTTACAATCTTTAGATACTTTGCCATGGTTTCATCCTTGGCCTCAAACTCGCCATTCACTTGTGATACTACAAGCCTTGAGTCTCCGCAGACCTTGAGGTTCATGACCCTCATTAGATTTCTAATCCTGCACCACTAGATTTTGTTTTTGATGCTCCATCAAAATAGAACACCCAATATCCCTTCTGATCAGCTACAAGTTCTTCATCTTTATCTCCACTTTCAGGGGTGGTTACTATCTCCTGCCCCCCGACTTCTTGGTTGTTAATGGTGCATTCAACCACGAAGTCAGCCAATGCCTGAGCCTTGACGGCTGTCCGAGGCTTATACTTGATATCAAACTCTCCAAGTTCTATGGCCCACTTGATTAGCCTTCCACTGGCCTTAGGGTATGCAATATGTTCCTCAGCTGCTGGTCCGTCCGGACTTCAATTTTGTGCGCCTGGAAGTACGGTCGTAGCTTCCTCGAGGCCGTTATCAATGCCAAGGCAAACTTCTCGATGGTAGAGTAATTTAACTCAGCCCCATGCAACACCTTGCTTTCATAGTAGATGGGTTTCCGAACCTTGCTTTCTTCTCGAACGAGAACGGCACTCAGTGCTTGCTCAGATACTGCCAAGTATAGGTAGAGAGTCTCTCCGGGACTAGTTTATCCAACAACGGGGCTTCGGCCATGTACTTCTTCAATTGTTCAAAGACCTCCTGGCTCTAAGGTGTCCACTCAAAATTTTTCACTTTCTTCAATGCTTGAAAAAACGGCAAACATTTATCACTAGATTTGGAGTTGAATCTCCCCAAGGCCGCAACTCGGCCTGTCAACTTCTACACATCTCTTATAGAGCGTGGTGGCTTCATGTATAAGATCTCCTTGATCTTGTCATGGTTGGCCTCAATGCCTCTTTTTGAAACCATCAGTCCTAAAAACTTCCCAGATCCAACGCCAAAGGCACACTTAGCTGGATTCAACATCATCTTGTGGTGCCTCAGCACTTCAAATGCATCTCCGAGGTGCTTAATATGATCTGCCGTGAATAGGCTCTTGACTAACATATCATCAATATAGACCTCCATGGTTTTTCCAATTAGATGGGCAAATATTTTATTCACCAATCGTTGGTAAGTAGCTCCTGTATTCTTTAGCACAAATGCCATAGGAAGATAATAGAAAACACCAAAGTCGGTTATGAAAGATACCTTAGGGATGTCGTCCTTATGCATATTGATCTGGTTATATCCACTGAAACCATCCATGAAACTCAGCATCTCGTGCCCAACTGTGGCATCTATCAATGTATCTATCCTTGGTAGAGGGAAACAATCCTTAGGACATGCATCATGCAAGTCAGTGAAGTCTATACACATCCTCCACTTCCCATTTGCCTTCTTGACCATCACAGGGTTAGCCAACCACTTGAGGAACTGAATCTCTTCAATAAACCCAGCTTATAAGAGCATGCCAACTTCTTGTTTAATGGCCTCTTGCCTTTTTGGAGCGAAATTTCTCTTCTTCTGCTTTAATGTCGTTCGTTTAGGATCGACATTCAATTTGTGAGTTATGAGCTGGGGATCAATCCCTGGCATATCAGCTACTGTCCAAGCAAACACATCATTGTTCTCTTGTAAGAATGCTGTCAACTTGCCCTTCAAGGGGTTCCTTCAATTGGCTTTCGGGCTATGCAATATGTTTCTTCAACGGGTGGTCCATCAGGACTTCAACGTTTGTCTTGGTTCCATCATTTTTTTTTTGTTTTTCTTGATTCTAGGTCAAGGATTCAAGGTTGATTCCTCGATTTAGATTTCCAATTAAACAATCATGTGGGCTTCTCGCCTTTTAAACTCTTTAAAACGAGAGTTTGCTTGAACTTCTTGATCATTGTTTAAGGTTCTCTATTGGTCTTCTACCTTAGATTCTCCATCCAAGTCATTTTTGAAAACATTAAAAAGTGGCTAGTCTTTAGCCTCCACAGCCTTGCATGGCTTTGATTGCCAGATGTCTTTTATCCCGGATCCTTCAAGGAATTGAAACACTTATTTGGTTGTGCTGTAACCTAACTCTCGACCCTTCAGAGTTTTATTTATGCGTTTGTTTGCTTCCATTTGTATATTCTTTTATTTTCGGTACTTGGTCATCTTTGACTTACACACATCAGGTGCTTGGTACATAAATAGAATCATAGAACGAAAAGCAAACTTGCATTAATAACATAAATGGGTTCAACCTTTATATAGAGTACTACTGTCCTACTCAGAGCGACATGCTCTGCATGGTTTCATCGAACCTTATTTCTACTTCTACTAGATAAATATGAAGCTAAGTCCAACTTTGCAAGACTAGGCCTGCATGGCTTGATTTTGTTTTTGATGCTCCATCAAAATAGAGCACCTACTACTCCTTCTAGTCTCCTCATTCTTCTTCTGAAGTTCACTTTCTTCTTGGGGTACTACCTCTTGCCCCCGACTTCTTGGTTGCCAATGTTGCATTCAACCACGAAGTCAGTTGATGCCTTAGCCTTGATGGCTGTTCGAGGCTTATGTGTGATGTCCTCTTCTGGACTTTCTTTGTGTTCCTTATCACTGCGGATGTCCATGTCTTCAATCGGAAGGACCTGCCCCCCGACTCCGTCAGGCCTTAACGCGGCTACATAACAGCTTCGTGCCATCTTTTGATTGCCTTTATGTTCTCCAACACCATTCTGGGTTGGGAACTTGATCTTCATATGATAAGTTGAGGCAACAGCCTTGAATGCATGAAGTCCAGCCCTTCCGAGGATAACGTTGTACGTTGAAACCGCCTTGATTACCAGGAAGTTAAACATCTGAGTGGCCTTCTTGGGCTCCTGTCCAATAGTCATAGGCAATTGAATAGTCCCTTCAACTTTAGATCCTACGCCATTAAATCCATATATAGGCATGTTATTTGGGGTCAACTGAGAATCATTGTAACCCATCTTCACAAATGCATCATGGAATAGAACGTCAACGGAAGCTCCATTATCTATCAAGACTCGCTTCACTTCTGAGTTTCCAATTACAGGAGTTATGACCAACGGGTCGTCATAGGGGAACTTCACCCCTTCAAGATCAGAATCATCAAAACCAAGTGTGATTTCAGTCCTAGCCCGCTTCGGGGCCTCTCCCACGATGTGTATCACTTCTCTGGCGTACGCCTTTCGAGAGTTTCGAGTTGTACCGGCCGCTGTCGGGCCTCCCCAGATCATATTGATAACTGGCCCTCGGGGCTGTGTGTTACGATCACGATCGTCATCCCTTCTGTTATAATCTCTAATTCGATTAACACGATCTTCACCCTTAGTGAAGTTGCTCAATTTCCCTCTACGGATCAAGAACTCGATCTCATCTTCGAGTTGCTTGCAATCATCTGTATCATGCCCCACATCGCGGTGGAATCTACAGTACTGACCCTTGTTTCTCTTTGCGGGATCACCCCTAAGTGGCTTCGGCCATCGAAAATCTTTGTCTTTCTCAATATCTAACAAGATCTGACTCCTAGGAGCATTCAATCTTGCATAGTCGTTGAACCTTGGTCCCAAACTCTTCTTCGGTTCTTCTTAGGGGCATAGTCGGAGTCCTCGCTAGTTCGGGGATACTTGTCCCTATCATCATACTCCAGGTCATCATACTCCTGGTCTTGCTTTCGCTTCTTGAAGTCGTTGTTACCTCCTCCCTCACTTACTGTGGCTTCTTTCTTCATGCTATCTTCAGCTTTAATGTACTTGTCAGCCCTTCGTTGGAGCTCAGCCATGTTTTCAGGAGGATACTTCGCCAATGACCTTTTAAAGAATAGATCAGTGGTTCCGTGTTCCAGGGCTACCATGGCCACCTTATTCTCCAGATCAGTGATGTTCAAAGTCTCCTTGGTGAACCTCTTAAGGTAGTCTCTCAGATTTTCGTTCTTCCCTTGTACCACATACATAAGGGATGCAGAACTTTTCTCATGAACTCTCCCGCTAATGAATTGGCTGACAAAAGCGGCGCTCAACTCCTTAAAAGAGCCAATCGAATTCGTAGGTAGGCGGCTATACCATCTTTGAGCCATGCCCGACAGGGTTTGAGGGAATGCCTGTAAGAACCCTAATTTTTGGTAATATTTTAAAAATGTAATATAATATGGTATTATGAACTATGGACTTTTTGGAGCCACCTTTGTTGTGTAACGGATTTAATTGTCTGAGAATTTAAGATTGTTGAAGGCAAAGAAATCCGCTCCTATTAAATTCCCATAAAATCTTAAGACTTTGAGGATTATTAGAATATTAAAAGATTTTTGGAAGACTATAACGAGGAGTTCGTGAATAATTAAGAAATTTACGCATTAAGTATTTAAGGATTGACAAAGGAAATCTCTACGTTACAAAATATTATTAAAAGGAAATCTCTACGTTACAAAATATTATTACGAGGAGTTTATTAAAGATACTTCGAGAATTAAGGATTTAATGACAAACATTGGGTGAGAAATAAGATGAGGTGCATTAGGGGACAAGGGAGTATGGGAAGTACATCATACCATACCTTAGGGGACAAGAGAGTATGGGAAGTACATCACACCATGCCTTAGGGGGACAAGAGGGTATGGTGCAACTTAGGCTACTAGCTACTAGATTGAATGCATGTACGTGCATCTCATATATTAAAACACACTACATTACTTACACCATCCAACCAAACCAAGAAACCCCCTTAGAGCAAACTGCATTCAGCCAAGGAAGAGAAAAGGGAAGAGAAAAATTATTTTCTCCTCTTCTACTACTTTAAAAATCTCAAGATTAAAACCCAAGTCTCTCCTAAGTATTGTCAAGGTATGTACTAAGTTTCATAATTTATTTCAAGGTGTAGCTTGGTGAGAAAAATGGTGAAAGTTGGAGATATATAGTGACTAACCTAAACCTTGTTTTAAATCTTGAAGTTTAAGGTTCATCTAAGCTAGATAAGGTGTTCTTGAGGCCAACCAAGCTCTTGTAAGGATATTCAAGCCCCGAGAAAGGTATAAAATTTCTTCACCCTTAGCCATGCCAAGATTATGGTTTATATCTTGAGATTAGTAAGTGTTAGTGTAGGTCTAAGTGTTTTGGACCTTAGGTGATGAAATCTTGAAGAGTTATGTTTGATATTATGTTGTAAGCTTTGCTCTTGGAGTATATGGTATTATTTAAGTTAAAGATGAGTGTATTGATGGTTTTGATGGTTGATGATTAAGTATGTTGGTAGGTCTTGTAAGTTAAGGTGGTGTATGTGCTTGTTGTGACCATTTGGAATCTGGTCTGACTTGTGAAAGGAATTCGGACCACCAAATATTATTTTCTTAACACCCACTGCACGTACCCAGCAGGATCTTGTTTTGTAGTTTCTGTACATATAAGGTGCATGTTGAGGTGATTTATGGTTTGGGAGATATGGTTAATTTAGTGGTGAGTAGTCCTGAGCAGAAACTGCTGCATGGAACTGAATTTGAGTGACTAAACGGACCCTTTATACCTGCTAAAGAATTATGAAAGTTTTACAGGAGGTACCCTAGATAGCATTTTAGACTCTGTAAAAATTTGAAGCCAAAAGGTTAAATTTTCAATTTTATAAAAATGTTTAAGTCGTAGAGGCGCTTGAATAATCAACTGCAGGAACAAGCACTCTTGTAGACAACCAAGGAGGTACTTAGGTGATGTTAAGAATTCTAGAAAAATTGTGAAAACGTAGCTTGAACTGTAAAGAAGATAAGGGAAGAAGAATGGGAGTAAAAGATTGAGTTTTCAATTTTATAGAAATATACGAACTTAGCACGTGCAAGTGAAACGTGTTTCTGGAATCTGGACTGCACTAAATGGTCCCCTTGTGAACCTTGTTTAAACCCCTAAATATTTATGTGGGATCGTGGAAAAATTAGAGAATCTAGGAAATACAGTGGTGAAGGCTACCCAAAAAGAATTGGATTAAAATACGAATTTTTGAATTTTATAAAAATGCTAGAGTAAATTTCGCGCAAGGGAAAAAGTCGTTAGTGGAGCATAATTCTAGGAGTAATGGTTATGGTTCGAATGTGGTAACTAAATTAAGTCGAATAAGTGACGAGCGTAATCGAGTGATGACATGGACCTATAGAGGGGCTAGAGAGTCATAAGACGAAGTCGTTAAGTTAATCTCGTATCCCCTTAAAACCCCGTAATTAGAAAGAAATTGTTAAGGTACTAACGAACGATTATTGTTTATGTATAGATCGTTCGAATTCGCACACTCGACCACCCCAACCAAACCAAGGCAAGTTTACTTTTCAAAACTTATGCATATACAAGGATTTTCACTGTTGTGTTTGTAGTTTTCAAATTATATCAAATGCTATGTTTATCGAAGTATTGATGCAATTGAGATTGAACAAGTACATGTATGCTTTTACCCCTTGAACTTAGATTGAAATGTTTTCTTCGGACAACGACTCTAGCAATAGAGGTCGTAGCGGTCCGTATATACTATTGACCGGGGAGCGGTATATTATTATATCTTATCTATATTGCGAAAACCCGAAGGGTCATTCGGGTGGTATCGTATATTCAAATAACTATTATTATATCTTCGCCAATACTCGAAACCCTATCTTGGATTAAAAGTTTATTTTACTAAATAATTATTTTATTAATTATTAATATTAAATCTTAAAATATCATTTAATAATTATTGTTCACTATTTTAAAAAAAACAAAGTTAATCCAAGATACCTTTTAATACTTTCAAACTCGAACTTTTTCGAACTCAAAACATTTCCGAAAACCCCCGGTCAGGTTCTGCTTCTTGTATGATTTCAAGAATTATCGGTCGACTGATGTCGAACCACAACTACTCTGTTTCAATCAAAATCAAGTTTTTAAAAGAAAAAGAAAAAGGGACTCTGGCAGGTGTGGGAACCGTTGACGAACGATTCCCGGGATGTGTAAGCGGCCGTGAGCCAGGCGGTCCATCACTTATTATTCCGGCCCAGGTGTTGCCGAAGGATGATTACGAATGTAGTTTTCATCGAGGGTGATTACGGATGTAGTTTTCACTCGAGGATAGTTACGGATGTAGTTTCTATCCTTCTACCGGTAGAGAAGACCCGCGGATTATTGGACTCGGATGTGGCGACTGATCATCGTCAATCCCTGTCAGGTTTTATGTTTTCTTTAAGTCCCATTCCTCCACTTTGGAAAAATGCTTTGACACTGCATCTTAGGCCTATGTGCCAGTTGCCGATAGTGTCCTATTTTGATGAGAAGGATATTGATTTTATGCAGTAGCTAGAACTGCAAGGTTATTTTGAAAGCAAGGGCACGTCTTGGTGCACCTTTGAAATTTACCAAGTAATGACAAATGATTTTATAACTGATTGACACAACGAGTTTAATGACTGTTATACATATGAAATGCTATATTGCTTACCTTATACTTATATTCTTGCTGAGCTATAGTTGCTCACTCTTGCTTGTTTTCAAATTTTACAAACACAACAGCTAAGAGAAATGGCAAGAACCTGTCAGACTGTTCGAAAGCAGGTGACTAGACCCCAGGCTGCAGTTGAGATCCCACCGGTAGGCCCCATTAGCCGGATTGGTTGGCAGCTTTTGTTAGTACGTTTTATTTATAAGTATGACCTGTGCAAGGCAGTGTACCGTAACAAACTTTCAAGCCGTCAGCTTCGCTTCATATCGAAGTGTTGCTGGTAGCATAAATGCTATTTAATTCAGTTTGTAATAACTCTAAAACTTTTACTTTTGCTTAATCAAATGTATGACGTTTCTGAGACTCTAACCTGTGTGTGCGTGTGTGTGTGTGGTGTGAGTTTATTGTGGGGTCGATGGTTGTTTATTTATATTATGTGCAAGAACAAGTATGTTAATAATGGAAAATAGACCGTGAGCGCCTAGATCTCCGACCCCGGATCTGGGGGCGTCACAGAAATGGTATCAGAGCGGAGGTTACAGTTCTCAGAAACGATAGTAATTTAGGAAACCAACCTTAATAATAATAATAATGATAATAACACTAATAATAATCCCATTAATACCTAGAGCTCTCATCGAGTTCGCAGTCGGGTTATCGGAAATAGCCCTGACTTCTAAGGCCCGAGAGGGAACTACTCCTTAAACCTTTCTTTATGGTTAGTGACCCACCTTACTTCCCTTGTGTAGATGGAGGATATACCAGACCCTGAGGCCTATGAGAGGGAGCATGATGAGGCACTACTGAGAGAGACTGAGGACCCTGTTGAGGATACTGATGCTGACTCGGAGACCGACCCTGTGATTGAGCTGATAGAGGACACTGAGGAGGAGGATCCCGATGAGGAGCCCTTTGTTGAGCCTGAGCCTGTTACCCCCTCCCCTGTGGCCACTGATGAGGAGAGTGTGCGATCCGGTGAGGACCGTGTTGTGTCACCCCCACCCTCTCCACAGTCATTGAGCCTCACTTCTTCTGATGATGATGATCCCGAGGAGGATTCTTCTAGCGAGGAGGAGCGTGACCCTACCCCTGCTCCTGCTCCTGCCCCTGTTATGCCACCCCCACCACTGGACCTACCCCCGGTGTCGGGCGCTGAGCACGCCTATGTCGTGCAGTTCATGACCCGAGACTTACTTTCTGCCGAGGCCCGACTTAACGAGGCGAGGAGGGTGATAGTGGAGGAGCGCGAGGCGCGCTTGAGGATCCAGGCTGAGATGAGGACTACTGTTGCTAGGAGGACTAGAGCTCGACTCCACAGGATTGAGAGGAGGAGTCGCGAGAGGGTTCTCGGTTTAGGGATCCGCGGGGGCGGAGTGATCCAGGCTAGGGATGTTAGACGTGTTGTGCGTCGTGCATTTGCCCGAGTGAGGGCCTTGCTCCGTCGCGGTGCGGCCCCGTGATGTGTTACTGATAGCTCAGTCCCTAGGTTCAGATGACATTAGTGTGTCGATTTTGCGGGATAGTTGACTTGTGCAGTGGCGTCCTTTCTGACCAGTGGATGAGTAGACTGACCTACAGATATGTAGATGTGACTTCGGGTAGTATGTATGGATGTAGCCCTACTTTTGCGTAGCCTGACTATTCGGATGATGTATTTGTATTTGTGTCACTTTTGCTAGACTTTGACATCGGAACTATGTATTTGGCTCTAACATCCAAACCTTGTGATAACCCTTGTACCGTACTTATTTAGTTTCAGTTTCCTTGATATTGTCTCAACTGCTTTACTTTCCGATGCCATGCTTTATTGTTTTGATATACAGCTGTGATTATACAATTGCTACAAGCCACAAATACAACCATGCTATTTCAAATTTACGATATGCGATTTCAAATTGTTCTCTACATTTTCCAAAATGTTCCTACAATTTTTTTTCTAAAATAAACCTTTCAAAAAAAAAAAACGGTTTTAGTTTATTTTAAAAAAAAAATATATATATATATTTCTACAGATTACGAAGTTTCGAAATTTTGGAAATTCCTACAAATGTTTTCGAACCACGTAACGACTTTCCTAAAAAGGTTTTACAGTATATCGCCATCATAAGGGCACTACGAGTTCGAAATTTTAACCCTGTATAAGAAGGAACAATATGTTCCTGACTTTTCTAAATACAGTCAAATAAATTGAAAACCCTAACCCATTTCTTGTCTCATTATCAGAATCATGCCACCCAGAAGAATGAACACTCGAGCTCACCCGGCCAACTCTGAAGGCCAGGGTAGCCACCATAGGCCGGGAGGCCACCAAAACCGAGAGAGAGAGGATCAGAACCTGAGCGAGGATGAAGGTAGTGACTATAACTTGTTTGATAACTCTGAGTATGATGAAGAGGAAGCGGAAGATGATACCCTGGAGGTGGAAAACCCAAGGAGAGACCCTATGGAGCGATTCATGGACCTACTCAGGCAGAACTTGGACCGTCCCCCGGTTCAGCCACCACCCAACAATGCGAACGCCAATGCCTTTCGAAATTTCAAATCCCTGAAACCCCCGGAGTTTAAGGGAACTGCGGACCCAGTCGAGGCAAGAGCCTGGCTGAAAGAAATGGAAAAATCTTTTGAGATACTAGGAGTCGCTGAAGAGCAGAAAACTGTTTTCGCCACCTACCTCCTGAAGGGTGAGGCAAACTACTGGTGGGAAGCTAAAAAGAATTTGGAGGGAAGAGGTGTGGTGACCTGGGAGAGGTTTAGCGAGTTGTTCTTGGAAAAGTATTTCCCTAGGTTCATGGAAACACAAATGGAGCTGAAATTTCTGGAACTCAAGCAAGGTAACATGACGGTGGCCGAGTATGAGGCAAGATTTACTGAGTTGTCAAGGTTTGTGCCGGAATATGTGAACTCGGAGGTGAAGAGGGCCCGAAGGTTTCAATTGGGGCTAAAGCAATGGATTCAGAATCGTGTGGCGGTTCTTGAGCTGACAGACTATGCCACCCTGGTACAGAAAGCGTCGATTGTTGAGGCTGGAAGTGAACAGATGCAGAAGGAGAGGGAAGGAAAGAAGAGGAAGTTTGACAGTCGAAAAGGAAACTCTGCGGGAGGGAGCTTTCCGAGCAAGTTTAAGCGAGGAACAGTGTCCCAGCCCAGCGGGAACTTTGGAACCAAGAGAGCTGAAAGTTGGAGTGTGGGCCAGGGCGGCCGACCACAGGGATCATCGTACTCTACCCCACCCCGAGCCCCACTCCCGGAATGCAATAAGTGTGGAAGGAAACATGCGGGCGTGTGTAACCTGCAAGATGTGAAGTGCTTCAAGTGTGGGCTGACGGGACATTATGCTAACACCTGCCGAGGGACTAGTAACAACACCAGTGCTGGAGGTAATTGCTTCAAGTGTGGGAAACCAGGGCACCGAATGAGGGAATGTATGTCCTCTGGGCCAGCTGCATCGAGAGTGAGTGGAACTGCTTCTAACAGGGCCCCTACTGCAAGAACTTTTAACATGACTGTGCAAGATGCCGTGAGGAACACGGATGTGATCGCAGGTACCCTACTACTCAACTCAGTTAATGCGAATGTTTTATTTGATTCGGGAGCCACCAAGTCTTTCATATCTCTAGATTTTGTATGTCGGTTAGGCCTTAAGACTGAACCACTGAGAGATAGACTGCAAGTAGAGATAGCTAATCATGAAATTATTCCTGTTAACCAAGTATGTCCAGGGTGCGACCTAAAAATAGAAGGGCGACACTTTCGGGTAGATTTAATACCTTTTAAATTAGGGGAGTTTGACGTAATAGTAGGTATGGATTGGTTGACAACCCATGGAGCTCAGATTGATTGCGTGAAGAAGAAAGTGAGTTTAAGACTGCCAGGGGATAATGAAGTAGTGTTTAGTGGAAAACGACAAACCCAAAAGTTCCTGACTATGATTCAAGCTAAAAGGCTGCTACGTAAGGGATGCGAAGCCTATCTAGCCTATGTAAAGGATACCAAGAAGGAGGCACCCAACCTACAGGAAATCCCAGTTGTTAATGAATTCGCGGATGTATTTCCGGACGATCTTCCAGGACTACCACCTGATAGAGACATCGAGTTCGCTATAGATTTAGTTCCGGGCACGGCCCCAATTTCAAAGGCCCCGTATAGGCTAGCCCCAGTGGAGATGAAAGAGTTGGCCACCCAATTGCAAGAGCTGTTGGATAAAGGAATGATAAGACCTAGTGTGTCACCGTGGGGAGCCCCGGTGCTATTCGTGAAAAAGAAGGATGGCAGTATGAGATTATGCATAGACTACAGGGAGTTGAATAAGGTGACCATAAAGAATAAGTATCCTTTGCCCAGAATAGATGACCTGTTTGACCAACTAAAGGACGCGGTTTATTTTTCCAAGATCGATTTGAGAACCGGGTACCACCAGTTAAGGATTAAGCCAGAAGATATTCCAAAGACGGCCTTTCGCACCCGGTACGGACACTATGAGTTTTTAGTAATGTCGTTTGGGTTAACAAATGCACCCGCAGCTTTCATGGACTTGATGAATCGAGTCTTCAAGAAGTATCTGGACAAGTGTGTTATAGTCTTCATCGATGACATCTTGATTTATTCCAAGACGAAAGAGGAACATGCAGAGCACTTGAGGATTGTATTGGGAGCGTTAAGAGAAGAAAAGTTGTACGCTAAGTTCTCGAAGTGTGAATTTTGGTTGAAGGAAGTTCAGTTTTTGGGACATGTGATTAGCGAACAAGGCATCCTAGTGGACCCAGCCAAAATAGAGGCTGTATCAAATTGGGAGAGACCAACCACCCCGACAGAGGTGAGAAGTTTCATAGGATTGGCCGGCTACTATAGGAGATTTGTCCAAGACTTTGCCAAGATAGCAGCCCCTTTGACCCGGCTAACTCGCAAGACCGAGAAGTTTGTGTGGACTGAGAAATGCGAAGAGAGCTTTCAAGAATTGAAAAAGAGGTTGGTGACAGCACCAGTACTAGCCCTACCCGATGATAAGGGAGATTTTGTGATTTATAGCGACGCGTCCCATAAAGGTTTAGGGTGTGTGCTTATGCAGCACGGTAAGGTGATTGCGTATGCGTCCAGACAACTTAAGGAGTATGAGATAAGATACCCCACCCATGATTTGGAATTAGCAGCAATAGTCTTTGCTTTGAAGATCTGGAGACATTATCTTTACGGAGAAAAGTGTGAAATCTACACGGATCACAAGAGCTTAAAGTACATATTCACTCAGAAAGAGTTAAACATGAGGCAGAGGAGATGGTTAGAGCTAATCAAGGATTATGATTGTGAGATTCATTATCACCCAGGGAAGGCCAACGTAGTGGCCGATGCACTTAGCCGAAAGGAGAAGCTTAAGATGATAACGTCAGTGGACGAAGTGATCAAGGACCTCGAGAGGCTGGAGATTGAGGTGAGGTTGCCAGGAATTGGCCAAGAGAGTCTAATGGAAATAAAAGTCCAACCACCGCTATTGGAAAAGATCAAGTTATGCCAGGAAAAGAAGATAGAAGAAGAAAAGAATTCCATGGAGAAAATTTTGACTGGCGAAGAAATTAGGTGTGAGAAGGACGGGAATGGAATTATGAGGTACGCATCTAGGATATGGATCCCGAACGTTCAAGAATTGAAAGATGAGATTTTGCAAGAGGCCCATAGTTCAAGGTACTCGATTCACCCTGGAGGCACCAAGATGTATAGGGACTTGAAAGAGTATTATTGGTGGCCAAATATGAAGAAGGACGTAGCAGAGTGGGTAAGTAAATGCTTGACATGTCAAAGAGTGAAGGCCGAACATCAGAGGCCCAGTGGATTGTTGCAACCCTTAGAGATACCCGAGTGGAAGTGGGAACAGATCGCGATGGACTTTGTGGTCGGATTACCGAGGACCAAGACTAATCATGACGCCATTTGGGTAATTATTGATAGATTGACCAAGTCAGCACATTTCCTTCCAATCAATGAGAGATACACTGTCGACAAGCTGGCGGATATCTACTTAAAGGAGATCGTGGTTAGGCATGGGGTTCCTGTGAGCATTGTATCAGATAGAGACCCAAGATTCAACTCCAGGTTCTGGAGAAGTTTTCAGGATTGTGTGGGGACCAAGTTAAACATGAGTACTGCATACCATCCCCAAACAGACGGACAGAGTGAGAGAACCATCCAGACCATCGAGGACATGTTGAGAGTATGTGCCATTGATTTTAAGGGAAGTTGGGATGATCACTTGCCGTTGATCGAATTTTCCTACAACAACAGTTACCATGCGAGTATAGGCATGCCCCCATATGAAGCTTTGTACGGACGAAGATGTCGTTCTCCCTTGTGTTGGGAAGAGGTAGGAGAGCGGAAGATATTAGGGCCTGAACTGGTCCAACAGACAAGAGAAACTATCGAACTCATAAGAGGACGGCTGGTAGCGGCCCAGGATAGACAGAAGAAATATGCGGACCAGACCCGCAAGGACAAGGAGTATGAGGTAGGAGGGTTCGTGATGTTAAAGGTATCACCGTGGAAGGGATTGATGAGATTTGGTAAGAAGGGGAAGCTAAGTCCGAGGTTTATTGGACCTTTTGAGATTTTGAGGCGTGTTGGAAAGTTAGCCTATGAACTAGCCTTACCCCCGAGCTTGCAGCAAGTGCATAATGTGTTTCATGTATCTATGCTACGACCTTACCATACCGATTTTCGGCATGTGATAGAATACGACCAGGTAGACCTACAACCAGATTTGACCTATGTAGAGGAACCAGTAGAAATCATGGATAGAAAAGAACAAGTGCTGAGGAACAAAGTTGTCAAGCTGGTGAGAGTTTTGTGGAAGAACCAGAACGTCGAGGAATCAACATGGGAATTAGAAGGCGCGATGCGTGAAAAGTACCCTCAACTGTTTTCGACCTGATTCCGGGACGGAATCCTTTAAGGAGGGGAGGCTGTAAGAACCCTAATTTTTGGTAATATTTTAAAAATGTAATATAATATGGTATTATGAACTATGGACTTTTTGGAGCCACCTTTGTTGTGTAACGGATTTAATTGTCTGAGAATTTAAGATTGTTGAAGGCAAAGAAATCCGCTCCTATTAAATTCCCATAAAATCTTAAGACTTTGAGGATTATTAGAATATTAAAAGATTTTTGGAAGACTATAACGAGGAGTTCGTGAATAATTAAGAAATTTACGCATTAAGTATTTAAGGATTGACAAAGGAAATCTCTACGTTACAAAATATTATTAAAAGGAAATCTCTACGTTACAAAATATTATTACGAGGAGTTTATTAAAGATACTTCGAGAATTAAGGATTTAATGACAAACATTGGGTGAGAAATAAGATGAGGTGCATTAGGGGACAAGGGAGTATGGGAAGTACATCATACCATACCTTAGGGGACAAGAGAGTATGGGAAGTACATCACACCATGCCTTAGGGGGACAAGAGGGTATGGTGCAACTTAGGCTACTAGCTACTAGATTGAATGCATGTACGTGCATCTCATATATTAAAACACACTACATTACTTACACCATCCAACCAAACCAAGAAACCCCCTTAGAGCAAACTGCATTCAGCCAAGGAAGAGAAAAGGGAAGAGAAAAATTATTTTCTCCTCTTCTACTACTTTAAAAATCTCAAGATTAAAACCCAAGTCTCTCCTAAGTATTGTCAAGGTATGTACTAAGTTTCATAATTTATTTCAAGGTGTAGCTTGGTGAGAAAAATGGTGAAAGTTGGAGATATATAGTGACTAACCTAAACCTTGTTTTAAATCTTGAAGTTTAAGGTTCATCTAAGCTAGATAAGGTGTTCTTGAGGCCAACCAAGCTCTTGTAAGGATATTCAAGCCCCGAGAAAGGTATAAAATTTCTTCACCCTTAGCCATGCCAAGATTATGGTTTATATCTTGAGATTAGTAAGTGTTAGTGTAGGTCTAAGTGTTTTGGACCTTAGGTGATGAAATCTTGAAGAGTTATGTTTGATATTATGTTGTAAGCTTTGCTCTTGGAGTATATGGTATTATTTAAGTTAAAGATGAGTGTATTGATGGTTTTGATGGTTGATGATTAAGTATGTTGGTAGGTCTTGTAAGTTAAGGTGGTGTATGTGCTTGTTGTGACCATTTGGAATCTGGTCTGACTTGTGAAAGGAATTCGGACCACCAAATATTATTTTCTTAACACCCACTGCACGTACCCAGCAGGATCTTGTTTTGTAGTTTCTGTACATATAAGGTGCATGTTGAGGTGATTTATGGTTTGGGAGATATGGTTAATTTAGTGGTGAGTAGTCCTGAGCAGAAACTGCTGCATGGAACTGAATTTGAGTGACTAAACGGACCCTTTATACCTGCTAAAGAATTATGAAAGTTTTACAGGAGGTACCCTAGATAGCATTTTAGACTCTGTAAAAATTTGAAGCCAAAAGGTTAAATTTTCAATTTTATAAAAATGTTTAAGTCGTAGAGGCGCTTGAATAATCAACTGCAGGAACAAGCACTCTTGTAGACAACCAAGGAGGTACTTAGGTGATGTTAAGAATTCTAGAAAAATTGTGAAAACGTAGCTTGAACTGTAAAGAAGATAAGGGAAGAAGAATGGGAGTAAAAGATTGAGTTTTCAATTTTATAGAAATATACGAACTTAGCACGTGCAAGTGAAACGTGTTTCTGGAATCTGGACTGCACTAAATGGTCCCCTTGTGAACCTTGTTTAAACCCCTAAATATTTATGTGGGATCGTGGAAAAATTAGAGAATCTAGGAAATACAGTGGTGAAGGCTACCCAAAAAGAATTGGATTAAAATACGAATTTTTGAATTTTATAAAAATGCTAGAGTAAATTTCGCGCAAGGGAAAAAGTCGTTAGTGGAGCATAATTCTAGGAGTAATGGTTATGGTTCGAATGTGGTAACTAAATTAAGTCGAATAAGTGACGAGCGTAATCGAGTGATGACATGGACCTATAGAGGGGCTAGAGAGTCATAAGACGAAGTCGTTAAGTTAATCTCGTATCCCCTTAAAACCCCGTAATTAGAAAGAAATTGTTAAGGTACTAACGAACGATTATTGTTTATGTATAGATCGTTCGAATTCGCACACTCGACCACCCCAACCAAACCAAGGCAAGTTTACTTTTCAAAACTTATGCATATACAAGGATTTTCACTGTTGTGTTTGTAGTTTTCAAATTATATCAAATGCTATGTTTATCGAAGTATTGATGCAATTGAGATTGAACAAGTACATGTATGCTTTTACCCCTTGAACTTAGATTGAAATGTTTTCTTCGGACAACGACTCTAGCAATAGAGGTCGTAGCGGTCCGTATATACTATTGACCGGGGAGCGGTATATTATTATATCTTATCTATATTGCGAAAACCCGAAGGGTCATTCGGGTGGTATCGTATATTCAAATAACTATTATTATATCTTCGCCAATACTCGAAACCCTATCTTGGATTAAAAGTTTATTTTACTAAATAATTATTTTATTAATTATTAATATTAAATCTTAAAATATCATTTAATAATTATTGTTCACTATTTTAAAAAAACAAAGTTAATCCAAGATACCTTTTAATACTTTCAAACTCGAACTTTTTCGAACTCAAAACATTTCCGAAAACCCCCGGTCAGGTTCTGCTTCTTGTATGATTTCAAGAATTATCGGTCGACTGATGTCGAACCACAACTACTCTGTTTCAATCAAAATCAAGTTTTTAAAAGAAAAAGAAAAAGGGACTCTGGCAGGTGTGGGAACCGTTGACGAACGATTCCCGGGATGTGTAAGCGGCCGTGAGCCAGGCGGTCCATCACTTATTATTCCGGCCCAGGTGTTGCCGAAGGATGATTACGGATGTAGTTTTCATCGAGGGTGATTACGGATGTAGTTTTCACTCGAGGATAGTTACGGATGTAGTTTCTATCCTTCTACCGGTAGAGAAGACCCGCGGATTATTGGACTCGGATGTGGCGACTGATCATCGTCAATCCCTGTCAGGTTTTATGTTTTCTTTAAGTCCCATTCCTCCACTTTGGAAAAATGCTTTGACACTGCATCTTAGGCCTATGTGCCAGTTGCCGATAGTGTCCTATTTTGATGAGAAGGATATTGATTTTATGCAGTAGCTAGAACTGCAAGGTTATTTTGAAAGCAAGGGCACGTCTTGGTGCACCTTTGAAATTTACCAAGTAATGACAAATGATTTTATAACTGATTGACACAACGAGTTTAATGACTGTTATACATATGAAATGCTATATTGCTTACCTTATACTTATATTCTTGCTGAGCTATAGTTGCTCACTCTTGCTTGTTTTCAAATTTTACAAACACAACAGCTAAGAGAAATGGCAAGAACCTGTCAGACTGTTCGAAAGCAGGTGACTAGACCCCAGGCTGCAGTTGAGATCCCACCGGTAGGCCCCATTAGCCGGATTGGTTGGCAGCTTTTGTTAGTACGTTTTATTTATAAGTATGACCTGTGCAAGGCAGTGTACCGTAACAAACTTTCAAGCCGTCAGCTTCGCTTCATATCGAAGTGTTGCTGGTAGCATAAATGCTATTTAATTCAGTTTGTAATAACTCTAAAACTTTTACTTTTGCTTAATCAAATGTATGACGTTTCTGAGACTCTAACCTGTGTGTGCGTGTGTGTGTGTGGTGTGAGTTTATTGTGGGGTCGATGGTTGTTTATTTATATTATGTGCAAGAACAAGTATGTTAATAATGGAAAATAGACCGTGAGCGCCTAGATCTCCGACCCCGGATCTGGGGGCGTCACAATGCCCTACACTTCAAGGCGTCGCTTGCAGGCTGCAACAGCAGTGCATTTGAGAACGTCCTAACATGGTTTGCGGGATCACCCGTTCCATCATAAGCCTTAATTGTCGGCATCTTGAACTTCTTTGAGATACGAGCATTCATCACCTCCTCAGTAAACGGGGGTGTGGGATCATCAGGATCCCCAAGTGGCATCAGATCCTTGGGGTTGCTCTTGGGGGTTTCCACCCTTGTTGTTTTTCCAGTTGGGGCATCAGCCCTTCTTTGCCTTCTTGAAGGCCTCTCCAAATCTATAAAGGGAATCGGTCCTGATGTTGGAGGAGGTTGAGTCTGATTTGACCTAGCTTGTTCTCTTGCCATATCTTCCTTTAATCTTAAAATCCCGGCTTCATAAGCCTTGATTCTTTCCGCAGTTGTAGACGGGGGTCCATCATAGACAGTTTGATGACTCCTCCGGGGTTCTCTGCTAGCACGTCGCCTTCTTGGGGCTTCTTCACGATATTCATCATCAGAAGACGATTCATCAGTATAGGGACCAGAGTAGTCACGATACTCTCGATCTTGGATATGCAGGGCATGACCACTTGATCCAACTCCTTGAGTAGGAGGGTAGTTAGGCAGCCCATACATCGGGTCGGTATTCACGGGGAGATCCGTAGTGTGGATCTGGACCCCTTGTGGAGGATCTATAACCAAGGGAGAAACCACCATCTGAAGGGGATTAGTCCCTGGATTTGTGTGGACGATTGGAGGTAGCATACTCTCAACATGGGAAGTCGTCCCTAGGGGTTGAGAAACTTGATGTTGAACGATCGTTCAAGTCGTTGGGGGCACCGGATCCGTGGTGGGCGGAGCAGAGCTAATTGGTAAAGCCTCGGTAGAGCTTGGTGCTGTTCTTCGTGCAGTTACCATGGTTGATGTCTTTTTCCCACAGACGGCGCCAAATGTTGTGGAATAAAAACTAGGTTATGATTATGTCGGCTAGGGTTCGGGAGCTTCGTGCTCTTATGGCTGCTTCTGCGTTCGAGACTAAACGGTCCTCACAGAATGCCTACGTATCTCTGTATTAGAGAATCAAGCCAATAAAACGTAGTTCTGAGATGAGGGGTCAGACCCTTTATATAGGCTGAGAAGCCCTAAAATCGTAGTAGGGTTTGGTGACTTGGTGGGCAAGTCACCGACTAGAAGAAGGTTCTAGTCTCCTTCCATGTATGAATCAGTTTCCATGTTAGAATATGTATCTTAGAGGCTAAGTCAGGCAAGAATCATATTCTTGTTTGACTCTTATTTGCTGATCTGTTTATTACCCCTAATATTAATTACGAAATTAATATTTTAATTAGGGATTGGGCCCATCTGGTGGGCCCCACGTTTGGACCATTCCGGGTCTAATTAATGCCATATTAAATGTGTCCTTTGGGCTTACTTTTAGCCCATATCACTTAGGTGTATTAGTATCGGTATAAATAGACCCATCTAGGGACTGTTTATGATCAACTCTCTCTCTACAGTTTTCAAAGCCCATTCTTTCAAATCATATCAATAATGGAGCCAGACATTCTCTGGACCTTACCCAAAGAGGGTTTTATCAAGGTGAATATCCATGCTATTCATTTTGATGAACCTTTGCATAATGGAAACAGGTCTGGAGTAGGAGTAGTTTTCAGAGATGACAAAGGTACAATATTGAGGATGTATGCTGGCACGCTGGGTATTCAGGAAAGAAGGCTCAACGAATTCCATGCAATGATCTTTGCTCTCAAAAAAGCTTTCTTCAGGAGCTACAAAAGGTTGATTTTAGAGTTTGATCATCAGGGAGCTTACTGGGAGTGGAGGCACTCTCTCACTAATGGAGTAGTTCAAGATCATTTCTTCATTGTTCGTTAACTCAATACAAGGCGCATGGACCGTAACTCAAATATTGAAGTGAACCTAGTGAATGAAGATTGTAATGCCATGGCCATCTATTTGGCAAATCATGGGGGGTGATAAATCCAATGCATTCTATCTAATGGTTGGTTTGTAAGGTTGTTGGGCTAGGCCCGTTTATCTATATATTTTATTGCTTTTAAAAAAAAAGTTAGTGTTTAAAATTGTTTAAAATATTATTTTTTTTTTTTTAAAATGAAATTCCCCGATTCCCCGCGGGGATCCCCGTTACCCGTTTGGGCCGGGGCCGGGGAACAAAAAATAATCCCCGACGGGGATCGGGCCGGGGACGGGGATCGGGTTTGAATTCGGGGATGGGAGCGGGGATAGCACTTCCCGGCCCCGAAGTGCCCCGATGCCCATCCCTAGAAAAAGGTAATTGATTAGTTTATATAAATTATAATTTAATTTATGTTATTTTACTAAATTAAATTGCTCATAGTGTCTTTAGATAGTGAGAAATTAATGTTGCCCGTGATATTTCTAGAAAAAAAGAATTTTATTATGAGATATGGAAAAGATGATATTAACTGAAAAAGGTAATCAATAATTACTAATACTATAATATTATTATTTTATTTTATTAAATGGAATCACCCGTGATATAATTGGAAAAATAGATATTTTAGTTATAGAATAGAGAAAAAGTAACATATCTTGGCTGAAAAAGGCAATTGATTAGTTAATAGTAATTATAGAATGTCGTGATTTAACTGGAAAAAGAGAGGTCATAGTCAGAGAAAATTAAAAAGAAACGTGTTTTAGGTGAAAAAGATAATTGATTAGTTTATAGTCATTATAATTCAGTTATGTCATTTAACTAAATTAAATTGTTCGTAATGTTTTAAGAAAAGGAAAAATTAACGTTGTCCGTGATATTTTTAGAAAAAAGGTTTTAATTAGAAACAATATAAAAGATATTGTGTTTTACCTGAAAAGGGAAATTAATTAGTTAGTGAAAAATAGAAAAGTTAATATGTTTGATCAGGAAAAGGAAATTATGAAATATGGAAAAAAGATGATAAATTTTAGTTGAAAATGGTAATCGGTAATTATTAGTATAATAATAATAATACTATTTTATTTTATTAAATAGAATCACCCGTAATATAATTGGAAAAAGAGATATTTTAGTTACAAAAAAGAGAAAAGATAACATGTCTTGGCTGAAAAAGGTAATTGATTAGTTAATAGTAATTATAGAATGCCTTGATTTTTTTTTAAAAAAAGGTCTTAGTTAGAGAAAATTAAAAAGGAAACATGTTTTAGGTGAAAAAGGTAATTGATTAGTTTATAGTAATTATAATTCAATTATGTTATTTTACTAAATTAAACTGTTCATAATGTTTTAAGAAAAGGAAAAATTAAAATTTTCCATGATATTTTTAAGAAAAAAGGTTTTAGTTACTTACAATATAAAAAATATTGTGTTTTACCTGAAAAGGATAATTAATTAGTTAGTGAAAAATAGGAAAGTTAATATGTTTAATCTGGAAAAGAAAATTAATTACCTAGTAGGATGTATTTTATCTATAATAAAGTAAGGGTAAATAAGTAAAATCAACAAGTACCGTATCGACCAACCAAACTTTTAAAGTTTCGGCTTTTATATAATAGTATATATATATATATAGAGTCTTACTCCACTATAAACTAAAACTAAATACAAACTAAAAACAGGCAGCCTAGCCAAACAGAAATCATTAAATTACACCACCGAAATCTTTAATTTTTTTTGACAAAAAATATTAAAAATACCCACCCTACCCCACCCCACCCCACCACCACCCCACCCCACCCCACCCCACCTGAAATCAGTAAAATACACCCCCCAAAATCACTAAAATACAAACACCCCTACCCCCACCACCACCACCCCCACCACCACCAGCACCACCAGCACCCCCACCCCCTCACCACCTGTTAACTCGAATAACTTGTAGAAGGGGGGGTTGAATACAAGTTATATAATCATGTCTGATTTTTGCTCGAATAAATAAAATAAGAACAAACGAATAAATCAAACTGTTTTATTAATAAGATCAAATATAAACTCTACCAAAGGTGTACAAATACCTTTAGCAGCTGCTCTCAATACAAATCTCTCTCTGTTTGTACACTCGTATTCTTACGATTACAAACCTCACGAACACACTTTTTACAATGATATAGAGAGAGTATTTATAATGCTACCTATCAACTAATAACAGAAAGTTATAATCTATACATGGTAATCTTCTGCCATCCAGTTGATAGTTTCCATCAATGCCTTGATTCTTTTCTCCATGCACACTTCTTTCTATCTTTTGAATACAAGATCCTAAAGAATAGCACTTTCCAATTCTGTAGATTCGATACAGTCAGGATCTGTCATAGTCCCTGAAAACTCATAGTCCATGACTCCAGTCTCTGATTGAGTATTGTTCACAGTTTCTGCAGATCTTGAAGAACTGATATCTCCTTAATCAAATGCTAAACCCTTTATAAGATCAGGGTATTACAAGAAGTGTAATGATACTCTATTCTACACATCACAACTCATGAATTTATTTCTAACAATCTCCCCTATTTATGCTTTATAAGTGAAGCATAAATCTGAGTTGTTGATGTCAAAACCTCTAGCAATGCAATTAGAATAGAATATACATGACTTTATTATTTGCATGAAGTTAAATCACACAAGTACCTCAATTACTCAATCTGCCTTAATTCTTCTAAACTGTGAATTGTCTATGAGAAATTCTTCAAGCAAAGCATCTTAAGTTTTGGCTAAGACTTCACCAACACTCTGTTTCAGATCTAACATGTCACCATTATCAGTAATGATTTGATAATGCAGAGCTCTTAACTTGTCCGGCCTGTATCTGAAGTGATTAATTTTATCAATAGAAACAGAATCATACTTTCCTTCCATAGCTTGATACAAGACAAATGATCCCCCTTCATCAGAATTGATCTCCAATGATTTATACTCAATCTCTTTGTCTTTACCATCATCATCAACATAATGCAACTTGAAAGGTGGTACATTCTCCTTCTTTGCTCCATACAATCTCTTTAATAATTTATCAATTTCACCAGTCCAATGCATAAGTTATGCATTATAGTTCTTAGTAACTTCAGCATTTTTGTGTAACAAGAATCGAACATAAGCTAACTCTTCTTCGTTCTTGTGATATAAGAATGTAGCCAAATCCATCCATCTCACTCTACCATCAGATAAGAAGTATACAAGAAAACTTCTGTTTCTTCTTTATCAACCATTCCTCTTCTTCTTTCATATTCTTGA
The DNA here is from genome assembly GCA_037693485.1 of Kitagawia praeruptora. NCBI lineage: Eukaryota > Viridiplantae > Streptophyta > Magnoliopsida > Apiales > Apiaceae > Kitagawia > Kitagawia praeruptora. The sequence continues at coordinate 79,037,504 of CM075350.1, forward strand.
AATGTCTTCACTCTATGAACAAGCTGTGTAGAAATTAATTTATTGAGATGTCTTTGAGTCATCTGCTCTCCAAACTTATCCAAAAGTGAATGAGGATCAGCTTTCAGTTTTGCAACATCTGTGGTATTCATCTCACTATGACCAAGTCCACTCCTATCACGAGGAACAAGTGACTGTAAACTTTGATTCAAAGTCCAATAAGATGGTTCCTTTTGTTCTTCAACACCAGAAGTAGTAGATTGAACATTTTGTGATTTTATCACCTCCTTCTTTGTTAATCCTACATTCTTCAAATCTATTATAGTCCCTGACACTACATCTTTTTCAATTTGTTCCTGTAGAAGAATTGATGCAGTATTTGGTACTTGAAGAGTTTTAGCTTTCTTTGTCACAAACACTGACTGGTTAGAAACTTGCTTTTCTTTAGACCTTGAATGAACAGATCTACCAGCTTCAGTGCCTGTACTTAATTTACCTTTTCCTTTCCCAACATTTGAACCACCACTGCCACCATCATCACCCTTATCTCTCCTATCAGTATTGTCTTTAGTAGCATCAGCCCTGCAAGAATCTCTGATGACTATTCCTGCTTGTCTTCTCTAAATTGTTTTTATCTCCCCTTTTTTGACATCAGCAAAACTGCCTCCAAGAGTTTCAGTAAGAGAACAAATAAGATTCATCAAGACAGCCTGATTTTTCATGATAGTGACCTGATTATCTTCCAATGCTTGAAGTCTTTGATCAACCGATGTTTGAGATTGCTGAACACCTTCAAGAATTGTCTTGTGCTTATAAAGATGTGTTTCAATGTCTGAATGTACAAACTTCATAGAATCATTGGTAGCTTGAATTGATGTATCAATACATGCAACTTGAGTAGCAAGAGCTTGAACAGACTGGTTCACAGAAGCAAGATCAGCATCCGAAATTTTATGAGAATCAACAAGAACCTCATTTTGATAACTGAACTCAACAATGCCCTTAGCATGAGCTAATGCTGTAGGATCTGATACTTCATCTGGATAGATACCATACTTGTTAAAGAATTCCAGTTTGTCCTTGGCTCTAGTTCTCTCAATTTTACCAATGTGTCTGATAAGTGTAAAAGAATCAGGATCAGAAATGAATGGACCATGAGCAAGTTCAGTAGGAAAATCCTGATCCCAATAAGTAAATGTTTCCTTTTCTTCAGAGTCATCATCAGAATGATTAGAAACAGTATCATCAATCTGATTGTGAAAATCTAGACGCAAAGGTATGGCTTTCTTAAGAGCATGTTCTCTGTCATTAGCTTGAAGCCGTTGAATAAACATGAAATTCAGAGAATCAATACCCAAAGCATAAGCATCTGCTAGATTAGTAGGCCACGTTTGATCAAAATAACCAATTCAAGGTTCTGTAACCTTTGCAGATGAAGTTGCCTGTGAATCAAGAACTACAGATGTAGAATGATATTCAAGTAAAGGTACTTGAGTAGAATGACTTACAGCTACAATTGGAATATCTGAATCTGAAGTAAAAGGTACGATTGCCAAAGGTCCAATATTACTAACATCCTGACCTTCACCAGTAAAAGATGATTCTTTCCTAGTTTTCTCTCCCTCACTATGGAGTTGATCATCCATACCCTCATTCTCACTTTGACTTACTAAAGCCAATGCTCTTTCTACCTCTCCTTTTACCTAGTCAGGAGCCAGCCTCTCAGATTGTGGATCAATATCCATCTTTTCAAGTGTATCACTCAAATTTGGATAAGTGCTCTCAAGACCTACAGAAAAATAGGGGTTATGAGAAGTTGTTATACCTGAACTCACATGAAGAGAGGGTTCCTCATTTAGCAAGGGGCTTGAGGTTTTCTCCATGGAGTGAGCTGCTATAGTCTCTGAACCCTCATAAACATCAACTATCTTTTCAGAGATTACAGGCTCCAGTATACCACTTTCAGGTTCTATACTAGACTCTGATGTCTTCAATAATACTTCATTAGACACCATAGTTAGCATATCACCATCTTTAAGTATTGGTTGCTGAGACTCACCCTCAAGGTGGATAAACTCTAACTGAACAATATTTGTTTGATCTTCAGGAAAATCAATCAAAGTCATGCCTCCCATATCATTGGGTATCTCACTTGCAAAATCAACCACCACAGAAGACCTTTCAACATCAGCTATCACAGTTCCTGAGTCATCCAACCTCTGACTAGATGGTTCTTGTGTTGTAGTGACTGTGATCTGATCTGTCCTACTATCCACCACTGGTGCAATAGTATCTCATGTTGACTGCTTTTCACTATCTACTACCTCCCTTTGTTCACCTTGAGTTGGAGCATCTTCAATAATAAAATCTTTGTGAAACAAATATGTATGAAGTGATTGAAGTGCACCATGCTTAGAAAGTCCAAATGACTTGCATAATTCTTTTCTGATAGATACATAAAAATGCATCTCCATTAAATCAAGTCTTTGATACAGAAGTCCATATTCTTCAGGAAAAGAGAGTTTTGGAACTCTTTCAATCAGAAAATCTAGAACAGCCCTGGAAAGCTTTACTTTGATAGAGATAAGCTTCATAGACATTCCATATGACAATGTAGTTTCCCATGAAGAATCAAGATTAAGGCCTCTCTTGTCACTTGCTGACTCAGATAGAGCTTTTTGTTTAGAGACCTGCACAATATTAGTTGGACTAGACTCTGTGTGTGTAGGTGACAAATGAATCTTTCTCCTTATTCTCCTGTTATAGTGAGCAACAATTTATCTTGAGAAGACTCAAGAAGTGCAGACTCAGTAGTGATCTTGGGTTGAGATCATTTTTCAATAGACAAAGCCTTTTGAAAGACTGTACCTAGTAACTGTTTTCCCTTTTTAAGAACTACAGCCTTTTGTGAGACTGTAGCCTGGCTTTGAATAGGTCCTTCACCTCTTTCTCCTAGCTTAGAGAGTTGAATTGCAGCCTTCAATTCTCTTCTCTCAGCAAGAGGTATATCATCATCTTCACTAGAATCACTAGAACTACTTGACACAACAAATCTTCTCTTCCTTACAACTGATGTCTTTTGAGAAACACCAGAGGTTGGATTCTTTGAAATAACAGGCTGTGGATCAAAACTTGGTTGTAGAATTGTTTCAGAGACTGTGGTGTTTTGGATTACTTGGGTAGACACGGGAGGGTCCTCCACCAAATGAGGTTCCTGAATCATTTCACCACCAAAGAAAGAAGAATTATAGAGAGTAGGAAGATGAGTTCTTAGAAGTACCTGAACATGACTTGGATAGTTCATAATAGGTATTTCATCTGAATTCTTTTCACTGTCCTTCTTTGTAATATCAGAGAAAATTCTCTTTTACTGTATATAAGAAGGAACACAATGTTGTCTACCAAACCAGGTATTAGCATTAGGAATAAAATGGTTAATAAACAACTGCATAAACCTATGATAATAAACCATATTCCTTCCAATTTTATTTGGACCAAGTTTGATACTCATCTGATTCAATAGAATGTGACCAATGTTAATTACTCTGTTATACAACAAACTATATCAAATGTGAGAAGTAACATCAGTAATTTGTTCAAAAGAACTACATTTACCAGTAAAGCATTTAGCTAATTGATCAAAGAAGAAAGACCATTCTTTTCTAAGAAAAGGCCTCCTTAACTGGCTCATGTTATCTAAAGTGTTAGGAATAATTCATGAGTTTTGATGTTAAGAATAGAATTTTACTTATACTTCTTGTATATCCTGATTTATAAAGGATTTAGCACTTTGTATAGGAAATATGTGTTAGACAGTTATCTGTAAAGTTTAGTCAGGAATGAACAGTGCATCGAGTACTACATGTCAGGAACTGAGATTGAATCCTGATATGTCAAGTTAACTACTGATCAAGTACTGATGAGATGGTCAGATCCTAATGCAAGATGGAATCCTGATATCAGTCGTGTTACTGATGATGTAATTATGGATGCTACAGAAACTGGCAAGTGCTATAAAACAGGATCTTTGTTTGAGGAACAAGCATGAAGATTTTATGAAGGAAAGAATTTTCTATTGATGGAAACTATCAACTGGACGGCAGAACATTGTCATATATAGATTATCTTTCTGTGATTAGTTGATAGGTAGCATTATAAATACTCTCTCTATATCATTGTAAAAAGTGTCGAGTCGAACGATTTGTGAGTCGATAGTATAAGGTTTGTATTCGAAAGTTCGAAACAAACAGAGAGAGATTTGTATTGTCAGCAGCTGCTAAAGGTATTTGTACACCTTTGGTAGAGTTTGTATTTGATTTATTTAATACAAACAGAGTTTGATTCATTCATTTATTCTTGTTCATATAACCAAGCAAAAATCAGACACGATTATATAACTTGTATTCAACCCCCCCTTCTACAAGTTATTCGAGTTAACAATTGGTATCAAAGCAGGTTGATTTCGAATAATCATAAAGATCTGCAATCATGTCTGGTTACAAGGATGGGAATACTAAGATTCCTATGCTCAAGAGAAATGAATATACTCTATGGGAAGTAAAGATGTTGCATCATCTGGAAGCAACAGATCCTGATTATCTTGATAGAATCAGAGATGGACCTTTTGTTCCAACAAAGGTCGTTGGACAAGCAACTGTTGATGGTGTGGTTGTTCCAGAACATACAACAGAGAAGCCAAAATCTGAGTGGTTAGATAAGGACAAGGAGAATGTTCTTAAAGATGCTAAAGTGAGAAACATATTATTCAACAGTCTTGATTCTGTTCTCACTAACTATGTTCTCACTTGTAAAACTGCTAAGGATATATGGGACAATCTTAAGGTTCACTGTGAAGGAACTAAGCCTGTCAGGAAGAATATGAGGACACTACTTATACAACAGTATGAGTACTTTGAATCCAAGTCTGGTGAGTCACTTACTGATACTTTTGATAGGTTTACAAAACTCATCAATGAGATGGCCATGCATGGTAAATATTATGACTTGGAGGATATGAATACAAAGTTCATGAAAGCTTTGCCTGATTTCTACAATGAGAAGATATCTGCGATTGATGAAGCTAATGATCTGGATGAAATATCATTAGAGGCAGTATATGGAAAACTGAGAGCTTATGAACTTGACAAGCAGCAGAAGAAGAGCAGGAGTGAAGGAAAGATGAAGACTGTTGCACTTACTGCTCAATCTGAATTAAAGAAGCTTCCGGAAGAACAGCATGAAGAGATTGCTGTAAAGAACTCAAGGAAGAAGAAAAGCAAAGAGAGTTCTGAGTCAGAGACTACTGATATGGACTCTGACAACAATGATTTTGAATCTGAAATGAAGGAACTGTAACACCCCCAGATCCGGGGTCCGGGATCGGGTCGTTACGGTCTTATTTTCCATGATTAATACTTTACTTGAGTCCATAATAAATAAATCACATGCTGTGACCCCACAATAATAACCACTCACACACATACAGTTATAGTCCCAGAGATGAAATTGAAATAAGTCTCACATTACGGGTTTACGAATAAAAGTTATTACAAGCCAAAAGGATAACATCGTAAGTTTAAAGTTCTTGCCGTTGATTAACATTATTGATACATATAATTAAACTGGAAGCAAAAGCTGACTATCTGTGCTACCTCAGCAATGGCAGCAACAATATCAGCGGGGAGTCCTGTGGGACGGGTAACCTGCTTGCGCCGAGTGCGCCTTACGCGAGCCATGAGACCTAGCTGTTGTTGTGATATAATAATAAGCAAGGGTGAGCAATAGCCCACCAACAATAATATAACTGCATATGTATATATATATATATATATATATATATATATATATATATATATATATGACAGTTCGAAAATATATTTTGAAACCATATGCCATGCATTAACGAAAATTGTGCCAGATCAACATAAAGGATGAAGTTACAAGGTAACTCAAAACATATTTATATTTTGTGGGAATATCTGCTATGTCAAAGACAAGCCAGATCATCAATTTTCATGATAGGGGAACATGCAGGAAGAATGCTGCAATCCCAGTTCAAACATTTTTCAGCGCTACCCACAATGGTAGTGTTACAGAATATTCTTCGAATTTGGGTGATGAACTAATACGGGAGCTTTCCGCGCCAGGAGCCACAACATCTACGATGATCAGTCGCATGTCATGCTCCCCATCATTTGTTCTCTACATGTAGAAGGAAGTACCGACGGATCGCCCGCCCTCTGGAACCCTCCGGCCAACGGTTGGGCCATTGCTGGACCGGCGCCACTCGGCCACTTACGCGTCTCCTAGTTCAATTAACATCCATAACTTTGAAATGTAAAGTTTGGTCCCCTTTCCCCAAGTATAGCACTTGTTGATAGGACTCCATAAGGTAGTCGTATCTAGTTGGAAAGGAAAATTCACCAATATTTCCCAAGCCGAGGCTTGTTAATGGATACCAACTTGTTCCAACATTCTACCCCACGAATGATGAGAGGGTACGCACAATTCCATGAATAATAACAACCAAGTTGCGAATGAGACGAATAATTTATGACCGGGCAGTCACGAGGTAAATAACATTTCTCAAGTAAGGTTCCCTTATAATTTAAGAGACAGGATTGAACGAAGAATAGAGTTTGAGAACCTTCCTTGATAATATAATAATAGTAATAAGTCTTTGAAATATTTTATATAATATTCGAAGGTTGAAGATACGGAGTGAATGAAGCAACTCTTCTTTGGAACGAGTTAGAAGAGTTTAATAAATATTCCAAGAATATTTCTTAAGTCACAGATATTGGAAAAGTGTTGCTCGGAATAATCTTTGAATAACTATTCAGAATAATATTCATTGGACGAATAATGAATATTCCAATTAATAATAATAGTATTTTATTGATGAAATAATCGTCAAATGGATATTTGAAATAATATTCATTGAATAAATAATGAATATTCGACTTAATAATAATTGTCGAAGAAATGATTATCGAATGAATATTTAAAATTATGTTCAATAATAAAATTGACTTTGAATGAACGTCGAAGATAATATTTATCGAATAACTGGAGTTCGAATCAATGCTCAACTAATATTTATAAAATCATAGAGATTGAATGAATATTCGAAATAATATTCATTTAAATAAATAAGGCTCGAATGAATATTCAAAATAATATTCATTAAATAAATAAACTCGAATGAATATTCAAAATAATATTTATCGAAGAAATAAAACGAATATTCTCTAAGTAAATAACTTAGCTGAGAGTTCGAAATAATATTCGAATATTAAATCGACTTTAGATGAATATTACAGATAATGTTCATCGAATAAATAACTATCAGATGAATAACCCGAATAATATTAATCAAATATCTCAAAGGAATATCGCAATAATATTCGCCAGATAATACATAGAAAAATATTTTCTTAAATATTTTCCTCTGAAAATAATATCGATATATCAAGAAATAACAACTCCCGGTCTATAATCAGAGAATGAGATTCGACTACCCTTCGCTTAAGGGTTTTGGAAATTTCCGGCTTATAACTGATATAATAACTATCTAGCTCATAGCCAACAATAATTCAAGGAACAAGTATATCAATATGACTTTGAAAGTAGGCATGCATGCTATGGCATATGTATAACAGAAAGCATATGTATGTATTCACAACAACAGTCTATTAGAAGGATTTGAAACTTGCCTGGTGGTAGAGTAGGGGTAGCGTGTCCGGGGTCTGCTCGGCGATCTATAAATAATCAAAGTATCCGAGATTAACCACTTAACACATTATAAAAAGCTAAGTATAAACTTAACTTAAATCGAAACACGATCTCAAGTTATCTCGTTATACCCCTTTCATTGTAACTCTTTTTATCACCGATACGATTCGATATTTGTTCGCTACTACGACATGTCATTATGCTTACACTTGGTGTATACTTAAGTCGTATAAGTTCTAAGGTCGAAGAATTATACTTCGAGTCTCATCGAGTATTTTCTAAGTGGTTTTCTTAAAGTTATAATCGAATGTCCGTTTTAGGGGTTCGTTCGTACTTAACCTCGATTCGAACATTTTTATAAAATCGGAAAACGATCCTTTTGACATGCGGTCTTCTCCCACACCTTCCTTTTTATCTCTATTATTTAATTATCAAAATATACCACTGATTTCACAATATTACAGGGATCCAATTTCAGTTACGAACTTTTGTTTACGGTTTCGAACCACTTTTACAAATTAAATCATAACTCCTAAACCGTAAGTCCATTTCATACGAACTTTATATCAAAACGAAGCTTGTAACATGATCTAGCTAATCATGGCATAATTCGAAGCTATTAAGTGAGTTTTATCTACTGTCACGTTCGGATTTTAAGATTAAACGAAAATCGGGCATTACGACGGCTATAAATCGAATGTTCTACTAATCGTAACACTAAAACCAAGCCACACCGGGCACCAATACAACTTATACATATGATTTTCATCTCAACAATCTCAAGAACACAATATTGTACAAACATAATCATCATCTCTTAAATCCATTAGATCTACCACATAATCATGATTATAACATCACTAACATGCCCCTAACACTTAAATCTATCAAGAACATTCATAAACTCAAAGTAGGCCTAGGGTTTCAAGATCATTATACCTTCTTGAGAGTGTGATATGGCCTTACAAAGCTTGGTATGGTCCTTGTCTAGCTTTAACAAACCTAAGATCAACCAAAGAATCATGAAAATCAAAGTTAGTTCTTGAAGAACACTATTCATCCTCCTCTTTAATGATTTTTTTGAAAATGGAAAAAGAAGAGATTGAAGCTAGGATTTTGAGGAGATCATTTATATGAAATTTAAGACTCACCATAAAAATTACAAGATCAAATGATGGTTGGAAGTAGGGTTTTGGTTTTTGAATTTAAGGTGAGGCCGACTGGAATGAAAAATGGAGGGGGAGAGAGTTGTTTGCTTTTCTCTTGCTTTTGCTCTCATCTAATCTTGAATTATTGATGAGATGATAAGATAATATCTTGATAAAGTTGCTTTATTAAAGTGATGATGTATAGCATGATGAAATGGCAAGACAAGTGTTGGATTTGTGGTGGTTTTAAGGCTAACTAAGTAGTTGTCTTGCTAAACACTTAGTTTCATCTCTAAGGTGCTAGTTCCTTGGTTTCTAGTTTAGTTACTAGATATTTTCTAGTGGCTTGCACAAGACTCTTGCTCTCTCTGCTTGTTTTTTTGTCCGTTTATTGCTTAATTCGTTGATCGTTCGAGGGAATAACTCATTCGTTTCTAGTTAGGGTTTTACCGAAAACCTTCTTAATAATTATAATACCATCCTCCATCTTACTTAATACTTCTCGAATTTAAATTTCTTAATTCCCTTTTATAAATCCTTAAGTCTTGCAGTGTCCAGGGAAATCTCGGAGAAAATAAAAGTGCTCTTTTTCTGAATCCGACAGCTTTTACATACACTTATTTTCCTCCTGGATCACTAATACGAACTCAGAAATCCGTTCCGAATACCAGGTATAACATTATTATAATAATATTCCAAATTCCACCAAAATCACTATTCATCACTTATTTTTATTTAATTCCTATAATTAGGAAAATGAAGCTGGTTCATCCTCGAGTGTACCTTAACCTTTTTACGGAGCCGCTGGACTCATAATAGATATTGATTTGGATGACATAAGAATAATCCTACTTGAAGTAATATACTTATATCCTTAGGAGATAGATCATTCTTATCTATGTTATCAACCAAAGGTATTCTTCATGACATATAAATATTTGAATCTAAATCCATCCAATTCATTAAATAGATAGTCGTTACATCGCAGTCATAACCACTATTCATTCCCATATTATTACATAATAAAAAGTTTTAATTCTATCAAAAATCTGGGTTCTTACAGTCTCCCCTCTTAAAAGGATTCCGTCCCGGAATCAATTTGAAAATAAATGGGGGTACTTTTCCAGCATTGCACTTTCTAGCTCCCAGGTTGATTCTTCTATGTTGTGGTTCTGCCATAAAACTCTGACAAGCTTGATGACCTTGTTTCGGAGCACTTGATCTTTTCTGTCTATGATTTCCACCGGTTGCTCTACATAGGTCAAATCTGGTTGCATGTCCACGTGCTCATATTCCACTATGTGCTTGGCATCTGGGTTATACTTCCTCAGCATTGAGACATGGAACACATTGTGCACTTGCTGCAGGTTCGGGGGCAATGCCAGTTCATAAGCTAGCTCCCCAATACGTCTTAAGATCTCAAATGGTCCAATATATCTAGGGCTCAGCTTCCCTTTCTTTCCAAACCTCATTAAACCCTTCCAAGGAGATACCTTCAAGAACACTAGGTCTCCCACCTCATATTCCTTTCCTTTCCGAGCTAAGTCGGCATATTTCTTTTGTCGATCTTGGGCTGCTACCAGCCGTCCTCTGATTAGATCCACTGCATCTTTTGTCCGTTGGACCATCTCAGGTCTGAGCATCTTTCGCTCTCCAACTTCATCCCAATATAGGGGAGATCGACATTTTCTTCCATAAAGGGCCTCGTAAGGCGGCATTCCTATGCTTGAATGAAAGCTATTGTTGTAGGAGAACTCAATCAATGGCAAGTGATCATCCCAATTTCCTTTAAAGTCTATAACACAGACTCTCAACATATCTTCTAGTGTCTGGATGGTCCTTTCACTTTGCCCGTCTGTCTGGGGATGGTAAGATGTACTCATGTTTAGCCTGGTTCCCACACATTCCTGAAAGCTCCTCCAAAACCTGGAGTTAAATCTGGGATCTCTGTCGGATACTATGGCGACTGGGACTCCATGTCGCGCCACTATCTCCTTGAGGTAGATGTCTACAAGCCTATCAACCGTGTACCTTTCGTTGATCGGTAGGAAGTGAGCTGACTTTGTTAGTCGGTCTATAATCACCCATATGGCATCATGATTTGCTTTGGTCCTTGGCAAACCTACTACGAAGTCCATAGCTATATGTTCCCATTTCCATTCGGGAATCTCTAAGGGGTGCAGAAGTCCACTGGGCTTCTGGTGCTCTGCTTTCACTTTCTGGCAAGTCAGGCATTTGCTTACCCATTCTACCACGTCCTTTTTCATGTTGGGCCACCAGTAGTACTCTTTCAAATCTCTATACATCTTGGTGCTACCGGGGTGCACTGAATATCCTGAGTTGCGTGCCTCATATAGAATTTCTTCCTTGAGTTCCTGATCATTTGGGACCCATATCCTCCACATGTATCTCATAATTCCTCCTTTATCTTTTTCACACTTGATTTCTTCCCCAGTCATTAACTCCTTAGTCGAGTTCTTTTCTGCTTCCATCATTTGCTCTTGGCATAGTTTAATCTTTTCAAACAATGGAGGCTGGATTCGAATTTCCATCAAATTTTCTTGACCTTCTTCAGGTGTCTTAATCTCAATTTCCAGTTTCTCAAAGTCTTTTATCAATTCTTTCTCCGTAGTTATCATTTTGAGCTTCTCTTTCCTACTAAGGGCGTCAGCCACCACATTGGCCTTGCCTGGGTGATAACGAATCTCACAGTCATAATCCTTGATTAGCTCTAGCCATCTTCTCTGGCGCATGTTAAGCTCTTTCTGCGTAAAAATGTACTTTAGGCTCTTATGGTCAGTGTAAATCTCACACTTCTCTCCATACAAGTAGTGCCTCCAAATTTTTAAGGCAAAAACAATTGCTGCTAATTCCAGATCATGGGTAGGGTATCGGATCTCGTAATCCTTCAATTGACTTGACGCATATGCTATTACCTTGCCGTGCTGCATAAGCACACATCCCAATCCTTTATGCGAAGCATCACTCTAAATTACGAAATCTCCTTTTCCATCAGGCAACGCCAACACTGGGGCCGTTACCAACCTCTTCTTCAGCTCTTGAAAACTATTCTCGCATTTTTCAGTCCATTCAAATTTCTCAGTTTTACGGGTAAGCCGAGTTAGCGGAGCTGCGATCTTCGCAAAATCTTGCACAAATCGTCTATAATATCCGGCCAGTCCGATGAAACTCCTTACCTCTGTTGGAGTGGTTGGTCGTTCCCAATTTGAAACTGCCTCTATCTTGGAGGGGTCGACTAGCACTCCTTCTCTGTTGATTACGTGCCCTAAAAATTGTACTTCACCTTTCTAAAACTCACACTTTGAGAATTTGGCATATAACTGCTCCTTCCGGAGCGTCTCCAAGGTTATCCTTAAGTGTTCAGCGTGCTCTTCTTCTGTCTTTGAGTAGATCAGAATATCATCAATAAAGACTATCACAAACTGATCCAAATATTCCTTGAACACTCTATTCATTAAATCCATGAAAGCTGCTGGGGCGTTGGTCAATCCGAATGACATCACCAAGAACTCATAATGTCCATACCTAGTATGGAATGCAGTCTTTGGATATCTTCAGGTTTAATCTTCAGTTGGTGATATCCGGTTCTCAAGTCAATCTTGGAGAAATACACAGCTCCTCTTAGCTGATCAAACAAATCATCAATTCTGGGTAACGGGTACTTATTCTTTATGGTTAGCTTGTTCAACTCTCGATAGTCGATGCATAACCTCATACTCCCATCCTTTTTCTTGACGAACAACACTGGTGCGCCCCAAGGCGACACACTGGGTCTTATCATACCCTTATCCAATAATTCCTACAATTGCTTTGCTAGCTCTTTCATTTCCACCGGCGCTAATCGGTACGGGGCCTTTGAGACTGGCACCGTCCCCGGGGCTAACTCGATAGCAAACTCAATCACTCTATCTAGTGGTAATCCGGGAAAATCTTGAGGAAACACGTCTTCAAATTCGTTAACTATCGGAATGTCTTGTATCTTAGACACCTCTTTCTGGGTGTCTATAACGTAAGCTAAATAAGCTTCGTTCCCTTTTCATAGTAGTCTCTTGGTCTGCGCCATGGTTAGAATAGTCTGGGTCTGTAGTATCCCTTTAAAAACTATTTCCTTCTTTCCTGGGGTTTTCAACTTAACCTTTTTCCCTTTACAATCTATTTGTGCATTATTACGAGACAACCAGTCCATACCCAAAATAACATCGAATTCCCCTAGCTTAAAAGGGATCAAATCCACACAGAAGGATCGTCCTCCTATTTCTATTTTGCAATTGGGGTGAATCTGATTAACTAGAACGACTTCCTGATTAGCTATCTCTACTTGCAAAGACTCCCTTAGCGGTTGAGTTTTAAGTTTCAATTTATGCGCAAAATCTCTAGATAAAAAAGACTTAGTTGCTCCAGAATCAAACAAAACATTTGCACTGACTGAATTGAGGGAAAATGTACCTGCTATCACATCCGCGTCCTTCACGGCATCTTGCACTATCATGTTAAAAGTTCTAGCAGTTGGTGGCCTGTTGGAGGCAGCTCTGCTTGCCCCCGATGCTACTGGCTTATTCATTGGGCAATCCCTCCTCATGTGACCCTGACGACCACACTGGAAACAAGTAGTGCCCTTACTGGTAGCAGGAGTAACCGGGGTACACTGTTGGGCGTAGTGGCCTATTCGTCCCCACTTATAACAGGTTATCAGTTTCTGGTTACACTCTCCTGGGTGTTTCTTCCCACAAGTGGCACATACTGGCAGTGGGGGTCTGGAAAGGTTGGAACGGGACACCCCTGCCTGCTTGCCGCCCTGGCTCACAGTTGCACTTACAGATGGTTTAAACCCTACATTCTTCCCAGGTAGGGAAACTGCTCCTCGATTGAACCTATTTGAGGGCCTTCCCCCTGCGGAACCTCCGCCCATGCTGGCATGCTTTCTCTTTAATCCCCCTTTTTCTCTTTCTCTTTGCATCTGATCACTCCCTGCTTCCACAATGGTTGCCTTTTGTACCAAGGTGGCATAATCTGTAAGCTCTAGAACCGCCACTCGATTCTGAATCCATTGTTTCAACCCCTGCTGAAACCTGTTAGCCTTCTTCTGCTCAGTATCCACAAATTCCGGTACAAACCTTGATAACTCAGTAAACTTGGCTTCATAATCGGCCACCGACAAGTTATTCTGCTTTAGCTCTAGAAACTTGAGCTCCATCTGAGTTTTCATAAACTTTGGGAAATACTTCTCTAGAAACAATTGTTTAAACCTATCCCAGGTTACAATAGCATCGGTCTCCATATTCTTCTTAGCTTCCCACCAATAGTTGGCCTCTCCTTTTAGCAAGTAAGTAGCAAAGACAGTCTTTTGGGCTTCCTCAATACTCAGAATCTCGAAAGATTTCTCCATTTCCTTGACCCAGGCCCTTGCCTCTACGGGGTCAGCCGATCCGTGAAACTCTGGGGGTTTGAGGGACTTGAAGGCCCTAAAGGAATTGGCCACAGTGGTATTGTTTCCTTGAGGTGGTTGGGGATATTGGTTCAAATTCTGCCTGAGCAGATCCATAAATTGTCCCATTGGGTTTCCGCCCTGGTTCTCCCCCTGATGCTCGACTTCAGTTTCCCCTTCTTCTATTTCCTCTTCAAACTCTGCAGTATAGAAAGTTTTATCACCCATCCCATAATGGGAATCCTCCTGCTCATTATAGTCCTGATCCTGTTCTTCATTATACTCAAAATTTTCCTCATGTTGATTGTGACTTTCTTGGTCAGTAGATTCGTGAGGGTTAGCCCTAGTACCCATTCTTCTCGGAGGCATGATACTGAAAATTTGAACAATGTACATTAGGTTTATTCACCTATTCAAGAGGGTTTCTCCTCGCAATATCGATGCATACATGGATTTAGGATCCCACAGTTCTATATATCATGGCAGTTTTAATCGAAAGCAGTACGAGCATATATACATAATAAACTAGTGATCGCGTCACAAGGAAACTGAAATGACTGAAAAGGGAAATAAATATATACCAAGTACCAAACGGTACAATATCCGACATACAACAACAGTTTTAAAGAAATACAACCATCCGAATAATAACTAGTCAAAAGTGAGATAAGCTGTCTATCTGTCTAGTCTGCAACAGGGAACTACAAGCTGAAACTATCCCTACCAAAAGTTGGCACTACCATGACCGTACAAGACTAGACAACTAGACCAATACATCACTATCACTGCAGTCAGCCACGACGGCGGGCCAAATCTCGAACCCTCCTCATATCAAGGCGGAAAATCTCCTCTGCATCAGCCCTGGATACCATGCCATGCCCATCACTGGGTAACTGTCGCACCCTCACACGGGCCCTCAGCTCTATGCCGGTCACCTGCCTATACATCTCTCTAGCTCTGGCACGCCTACCACCCAGGTGCCTCAACCGGGCCTCTCTCTCTGCGGCTAGCTCTCTGCGGGACTCTGCCAGCCTGGCCTCAGCCACGGCTATCTCAGTAGTAAGTCTGGTCACAACGTAGTGGTGAAAACATGCTGGGACGTCCCCTGTCGGACCATGGGGTGGAGGGGCTGGATCTGCTGGAAGGGCAGCCTCTGCCTGCTGTGGCTCTGGGGTCAATGCCTCAAACTCATCTGACAATGGGCTCATAGGTAGTGGTGGCGGGGTAGGGGCTCTCTCATCAGAGAGGGGTGGCACATGAAGTCCGGAACTCCCTACAACATCAGCCACAGGCTCATCAACATTTCCCTCGGCACCCTCATCTACATCCTGGTCTAAAACAGCAGCCATCACCTGCTCTGTGGTCATGTCAGTATCCTCCTCCAAAGTCCTCATCTCAGATACATACCAGAAATCCTCCCCCTCATCAACTAACTCAACGTCCTGCCCTGCCTGGACCTCCTCCGGGTCCTCCTCCTCCTCAGACTCAATGACATCAGTATCAGCATCAACCTGGACCTCAGGGTCCTCCTCCTCTGACTCAACAACATCAGTATCAGCATCAACCTGGACCTCAGGGTCCTCCACCTCTGACTCAACAACATCAGTATCAGCATCATCCTGGACCTCCTCATCGTGCTGTCTCTCATACTCCTCCGGATCAGGGATGTCGCTCGCCTACACAATGACGAATTATATTACTATCATGATACTTAAAAGTTCCCATGAGGGTTTTAAGTGAACTTGGCAAGAGTTCTTATTATATTAGTGAATTTATTATTGTATAACGTCGCATCATCTCTTGGGGTATATAACTCTCTCTCTGATACCATTTCTGTAACACCCCCAGATCCGGGGTCCGGGATCGGGTCGTTACGGTCTTATTTTCCATGATTAATACTTTACTCGAGTCCATAATAAATAAATCACATGCTGTGACCCCACAATAATAACCACTCACACACATACAGTTATAGTCCCAGAGATGAAATTGAAATAAGTCTCACATTACGGGTTTACGAATAAAAGTTATTACAAGCCAAAAGGATAACATCGTAAGTTTAAAGTTCTTGCCGTTGATTAACATTACTGATACATATAATTAAACTGGAAGCAAAAGCTGACTATCTGTGCTACCTCAGCAATGGCATCAACAATATCAGCGGGGAGTCCTGTGGGATGGGTAACCTGCTTGCGCCGAGTGCGCCTTACGCGAGCCATGAGACCTAGCTGTTGTTGTGACATAATAATAAGCAAGGGTGAGCAATAGCCCACAAACAATAATATAACTGCATAGGTATATATATATATATATATATATGACAGTTCGAAAATATATTTTGAAACCATATGCCATGCATTAACGAAAATTGTGCCAGATCAACATAAAGGATGAAGTTACGAGGTAACTCAAAACATATTTATATTTTTTGGGAATATCTGCTATGTCAAAGACAAGCCAGATCATCAATTTTCATGATAGGGGAACATGCAGGAAGAATGCTGCAATCCCAGTTCAAACATTTTTCAGCGCTACCCACAATGGTAGCGTTACAGAATATTCTTCGAATTTGGGTGATGAACTAATACGGGAGCTTGCCGCGCCAGGAGCCACAACATCTACGATGATCAGTCGCATGTCATGCTCCCCATCATTTGTTCTCTACATGTAGAAGGAAGTACCGACGGATCGCCCGCCCTCTAGAACCCCCCGGCCAACGGTTGGGCCATTGCTGGACCGGCGCCACTCGGCCACTTACGCGTCTCCTAGTTCAATTAATATCCATAACTTTGAAATGTAAAGTTCGGTCCCCTTTCCCCAAGTATAGCACTTGTTGATAGGACTCCATAAGGTAGTCGTATCTAGTTGGAAAGGAAAATTCACCAATATTTCCCAAGCCGAGGCTTGTTAATGGATACCAACTTGTTCCAACATTCTACCCCTCGAATGATGAGAGGGTACGCACAATTCCATGAATAATAGCAACCAAGTTGCGAATGAGACGAATAATTTATGACCGGGCAGTCACGAGGTAAATAACATTTCTCAAGTAAGGTTCCCTTATAATTTAAGAGACAGGATTGAACGAAGAATAGAGTTTGAGAACCTTCCTTGATAATATAATAATAGTAATAAGTCTTTGAAATATTTTATATAATATTCGAAGGTTGAAGATACGGAGTGAATGAAGCAACTCTTCTTTGGAACGAGTTAGAAGAGTTTAATAAATATTCCAAGAATATTTCTTAAGTCACAGATATTGGAAAAGTGTTGCTCGGAATAACCTTTGAATAACTATTCAGAATAATATTCATTGGACGAATAATGAATATTCCAATTAATAATAATAGTATTTTATTGATGAAATAATCGTCAAATGGATATTTGAAATAATATTCATTGAATAAATAATGAATATTCGACTTAATAATAATTGTCGAAGAAATGATTATCGAATGAATATTTAAAATTATGTTCAATAATAGAATTGACTTTGAATGAACGTCGAAGATAATATTTATCGAATAACTGGAGTTCGAATCAATGCTCAACTAATATTTATAAAATCATAGAGATTGAATGAATATTCGAAATAATATTCATTTAAATAAATAAGGCTCGAATGAATATTCAAAATAATATTCATTAAATAAATAAACTCGAATGAATATTCAAAATAATATTTATCGAAGAAATAAAATGAATATTCTCTAAGTAAATAACTTAGCTGAGAGTTCGAAATAATATTCGAATATTAAATCGACTTTAGATGAATATTACAGATAATGTTCATCGAATAAATAACTATCAGATGAATAACCCGAATAATATTAATCAAATATCTCAAAGGAATATCGCAATAATATTCGCCAGATAATACATAGAAAAATATTTTCTTAAATATTTTCCTCTGAAAATAATATCGATATATCAAGAAATAACAACTCCCGGTATATAATCAGAGAATGAGATTCGACTACCCTTCGCTTAAGGGTTTTGGAAATTTCCGGCTTATAACTGATATAATAACTATCTAGCTCATAGCCAACAATAATTCAAGGAACAAGTATATCAATATGACTTTGAAAGTAGGCATGCATGCTATGGCATATGTATAACAGAAAGCATATGTATGTATTCACAACAACAGTCTATTAGAAGGATTTGAAACTTGCCTGGTGGTAGAGTAGGGGT
The DNA here is from genome assembly GCA_037693485.1 of Kitagawia praeruptora. NCBI lineage: Eukaryota > Viridiplantae > Streptophyta > Magnoliopsida > Apiales > Apiaceae > Kitagawia > Kitagawia praeruptora. The sequence continues at coordinate 79,056,005 of CM075350.1, forward strand.
AGCGTGTCCGGGGTCTGCTCGGCGATCTATAAATAATCAAAGTATCCGAGATTAACCACTTAACACATTATAAAAAGCTAAGTATAAACTTAACTTAAATCGAAACACGATCTCAAGTTATCTCGTTATACCCCTTTCATTGTAACTCTTTTTATCACCGATACGATTCGATATTTGTTCAGTACTACGACATGTCATTATGCTTACAGTTGGTGTATACTTAAGTCGTATAAGTTCTAAGGTCGAAGAATTATACTTCGAGTCTCATCGAGTATTTTCTAAGTGGTTTTCTTAAAGTTATAATCGAATGTCCGTTTTAGGGGTTCGTTCGTACTTAACCTCGATTCGAACATTTTTATAAAATCGGAAAACGATCCTTTTGACATGCGGTCTTCTCCCACACCTTTCTTTTTATCTCTATTATTTAATTATCAAAATATACCACTGATTTCACAATATTACAGGGATCCAATTTCAGTTACGAACTTTTGTTTACGGTTTCGAACCACTTTTACAAATTAAATCATAACTCCTAAACCGTAAGTCCATTTCATACGAACTTTATATCAAAACGAAGCTTGTAACATGATCTAGCTAATCATGGCATAATTCGAAGCTATTAAGTGAGTTTTATCTACTGTCACGTTCGGATTTTAAGATTAAACGAAAATCGGGCATTACGACGGCTATAAATCGAACGTTCTACTAATCGTAACACTAAAACCAAGCCACACCGGGCACCAATACAACTTATACATATGATTTTCATCTCAACAATCTCAAGAACACAATATTGTACAAACATAATCATCATCTCTTAAATCCATTAGATCTACCACATAATCATGATTATAACATCACTAACATGCCCCTAACACTTAAATCTAGCAAGAACATTCATAAACTCAAAGTAGGCCTAGGGTTTCAAGATCATTATACCTTCTTGAGAGTGTGATATGGCCTTACAAAGCTTGGTATGGTCCTTGTCTAGCTTTAACAAACCTAAGATCAACCAAAGAATCATGAAAATCAAAGTTAGTTCTTGAAGAATACTATTCATCCTCCTCTTTAATGATTTTTTTGAAAATGGAAAAAGAAGAGATTGACGCTAGGATTTTGAGGAGATCATTTATATGAAATGTAAGACTCACCATAAAAATTACAAGATCAAATTATGGTTGGAAGTAGGGTTTTGGTTTTTGAATTTAAGGTGAGGCCGAATGGAATGAAAAATGGAGGGGGAGAGAGTTGTTTGCTTTTCTCTTGCTTTTGCTCTCATCTAATCTTGAATTATTGATGAGATGATAAGATAATATCTTGATAAAGTTGCTTTATTAAAGTGATGATGTATAGCATGATGAAATGGCAAGACAAGTGTTGGATTTGTGGTGGTTTTAAGGCTAACTAAGTAGTTGTCTTGCTAAACACTTAGTTTCATCTCTAAGGTGCTAGTTCCTTGGTTTCTAGTTTAGTTACTAGATATTTTCTAGTGGCTTGCACAAGACTCTTTCTCCCTCTGCTTGTTTCTTTGTCCGTTTATTGCTTAATTCGTTGATCGTTCGAGGGAATAACTCATTCGTTTCTAGTTAGGGTTTTACCGAAAACCTTCTTAATAATTATAATACCATCCTCCATCTTACTTAATACTTCTCGAATTTAAATTCCTTAATTCCCTTTTATAAATCCTTAAGTCTTGCAGTGTCCAGGGAAATCTCGGAGAAAATAAAAGTGCTCTTTTTCTGAATCCGACAGCTTTTACATACACTTATTTTCCTCCTGGATCACTAATACGAACTCAGAAATCCGTTCCGAATACCAAGTATAACATTATTATAATAATATTCCAAATTCCACCAAAATCACTATTCATCACTTATTTTTATTTAATTCCTATAATTAGGAAAATGAAGCTGGTTCATCCTCGAGTGTACCTTAACCTTTTTACGGAGCCGCTGGACTCATAATAGATATTGATTTGGATGACACAAGAATAATCCTACTTGAAGTAATATACTTATATCCTTAGGAGATAGATCATTCTTATCTATGTTATCAACCAAAGGTATTCTTCATGACATATAAATATTTGAATCTAAATCCATCCAATTCATTAAATAGACAGTCGTTACATCGCAGTCATAACCACTATTCATTCCCATATTATTACATAATAAAAAGTTTTAATTCTATAAAAAATCTGGGTTCTTACAGGAACTCTTTGCTATGTTTGCTAAAGCTTTCAAGAAAGGAAGATTCAACAGGAGAAGATTTAGCAAAGGACCTTTTCAAAAGAAGGAGGAGAAGAAGAGTGATAAAGGCAAAGGTACAATTGTCAAGCTTGATAAGGCCAAGATCAAGTGCTTTAATTGCAGCGAGCTTGGACACTTTGCTAGTGAGTGTAAGAAGCCTAGGAATTCAGGAAAGGGTAATGCACTTATGGTCACACAGAAGGATTGGGCTGATTCCAGTGATTCTGAAGATGAATTGGATTATGACAACATTGCACTGATGGCAAATGTTTCAGACAAACCTGGATCTCCAAAGAAAACTTCTCCATCCTCTGTTAAGGTATCACTCCACTCTCTTGATTCATTTGATAGCTTAAATTCTGATGAAATTAGATCTATCCATGCTGAGTTTAAGAATCTTATGACTAATTTTAGAATTCTTACTTGTTAAAAAGATGAACTTAAGGTTAAGAATGATAAATTAGTTGTTGGAAATAATTTTCTTGAATCTGAGTTAATTCAAATGGAAGAATACAAGTTAAGTTCTGATAAAGCTAAGCGTGATTACAGTGTTATTCTTGAGGCTTATGACTATGTCATAAAAGAACTAGAGGAAGAGAGAGATGTGATTAAGACCATTAACATTTCTGGTAAAAAGACACAAGAAATCATCAAAAATGGAATTCTTGGTAAGGTTAATGGTTTAGGTTTTGATAAGTCTAGACAAGAAGAAAAAGTAGCTATTGTAAATGATGATAGTAAAGTAGAAGCTAGCACATCCAAATCTGAAGGTAAGAAAATTATTTCTGAACCTAATCATGTTAAATTTGTTGATTCAAAAGGTACCCCTGTTGTACACAAAAGGATTAACAATAGTAATTCAGATGAGAAAGTGTTAGAGAAACCTAAGAATGTAAACATAGGGTTTCTGTCTAAGTCTCAGTTGAAACAGAGATTAGATGGTCTTTCAGAGTCTAGCAAGATCAAAAGAAATAGGAATGGAAAAGAAGGTATTAACAAAGAGAATAATTACAAGAATGTACCTGATGCACCTAGGAAAAAATGCTATAAGTGTGGAAATCATAATCATTTGGCCCTAGACTGCAATCAAAAACCTTCTTGGAAAACTGAGTCTAGATTCCCCAAGACTCATAAAATTCAATACCAACCACAAAAAGATTGTTATCATTGTGGTAGTTTACTTCATTCCATTTACATGTGTAGAGAATATCATGAACAGTATTATGACTATTATTCTTTGAAATCTGAAACTCCTAGTCACAAACAGTTTGTGAAATCAGAGTCTAAGGTTGACTCTGCAACAGGTAAAGTAAAAGCAAAATCTTCAAAGCCCGTTGTTTCTAAATCTAGTAAGAAAGGATCCAATCAAAGTTGGGTCCTAAAAAATTCTAACTAGTTACTTTTTGTTTATAGGGCACAGGAAAGAAGCATTCAATTATCCTAGACAGTGGATGCTCTGGACATATGACTGGAAAGAAGTCCCTGCTTACAAAGTTTAAGAGGAAAGCTGGCCCAGTAATATCTTTTGGAGATGGCAACAAAGGAGAAACTCTGGGATATGGCTCAATGGTTTTGGGGAATGTCATCATAGAAAATGTAGCACTGGTTGAAGGCTTGAAACATACTCTTTTAAGCATAAGTCAACTGGGTGATAAAGGTTACAAATCAATCTTTGACAGAGAAGGATGCAAAATCTTGAATATGCAGAATGGAGACATTTTTCTAACTGGTCAAAGACATGGTAACATATATGAAGCCAGCTTAAGTGATACATCTAAAGGAATTCTTAGATGTCTCTACAGCAAAGCAACAAGTGATGAAAGTTGGAATTGGCACAAGAAACTCTCACATCTCAACTTCAAGAAGCTTAATCAACTTGTTAAGCATAATCTGGTGAGAGGCCTACCTCAGGCAAATTATGTGCAAGATGGACTTTGTGATGCATGTCAGCTTGGAAAGCAAAAAAGAACCACTTTCAAGAGCAAGGCTAAAAATTCAATTACTGAACCATTTCATATGCTACATCTTGATCTGTTTGGTCCAGTAAACATTATGTCTATCAGCAAGAAAAAAATTTGCTCTAGTGATAGTGGATGATTTCACAAGGTTCACATGGGTGTTCTTTCTACACAAGAAGGATGAAGCTCCTCAGCAAATCATTGAACTTGTCAAGAATATTCAGAATAGCTCTGAGTACAAAGTCAAAGTACTTAGGAGTGACAATGGTACAGAATTCAAGAATTCTACAATGGAGGAGTATTGTGCAGACAATGGAATCACTCAACAGTTTTCTGTACCTGGTACACCTCAGCAGAATGGTGTAGTAGAATGAAAGAACAGAACTCTCATAGAGGCAGCAAGAACCATGCTTGAAGATGCAAAACTTCCAACCTATTTTTGGGTAGAAGCTATTAACACTGCATGTTTCACTCAAAACTGTACCTTGGTAAATAGTCATGGAAAAACTCCCTATGAGATGATCAAAGGAAAGAAACCAAGTGTAAAATACTTTCACATCTTTGGATGCAAATGCTATGTCCTAAAAGTTCATCCAGAACAACTTGGAAAATTTGAAGCCAAATCGGATGAAGCAATCTTTCTAGGATATTCAGCATCTAAGGCCTTCAAGGTTTATAATCTCAGAACTCACATTATTATGGAATCAATTCATGTTGCATTTGATGATAAGAAATTTGGAATTCTGAAAATTAATGAAAGCCTTGACAAATTGGAATTTGAAAATCTGAAGAATTCTGAGATACTCTCCAGTGATGATGAAGGTTCTCCAGAAGGAATTTCTATTGCTTCTCAAAGGAATGCTACTGTTGAGGGGGAGCAAATAAATCAAAGAGAACACAGTGATCATCAGGAGCAGACTAGCTATTCAGAGTCTACTCCATCAGGAACTGATCTTTCAGAGTCTACTGAGGAAAGATCAGTAACTAGTAGCAATATGGAATCTACTGATTCTATTGATCAAAGGGGAGTTATTGAAGGCAAAGAGAATTCTTCTACAAGAGATACCACTAACTTAGGGGGAGAGACTAGCAGAGTCAATCTACCACCTGTTAAAAAATGGACAAAGGATCATACTGAAGATTTGATTATTGGTGATCCAAATAGTGGTGTTCGAACTAGAAGATCAATTCAAAATGAATGCTTGTATAGTTGCTTTCTCTCAAAGAATGAACCTAAGAAGGTTGAAGAAGCCTTACAGGATCCTTATTGGGTAATTGCAATGCAGGAAGAGTTAAATGAGTTTGAGAGAAACAAAGTCTGGAAACTGGTACCAAGACCTAAAGATAGATCTATTGTTGGTGCAAGATGGGTTTTCAGAAACAAGCTAGATGAATCTGGTATGATTGTAAGAAACAAAGCAAGACTGGTGGCCAAGGGTTATTCTCAGGAAGAAGGCATTGATTATGATGAGACCTTTGCACCTGTAGCAAGATTGGAAGCAATCAGAATGTTTCTTGCATTTGCAGCTCATTCAAAATTCAAGGTATACCAGATGGATGTAAAGAGTGCTTTTCTAAATGGCAAACTTGATGAGGAAGTGTATGTGGAACAGGCACCCGGATTTGTTGATCCAAAGTTTTCAAATCATGTCTACAAACTTGACAAGGCACTCTATGGACTAAAGCAGGCACCAAGAGCATGGTATGAGACTTTGTCTAAATTTCTTCTTGAAAATGGCTTCACAAGAGGTACAATTGACAAAACTCTATTCTTTAGAAAGATAAAAGGTGAATTGCTTTTAGTTCAAATTTATGTTGATGATATCATATTTGGCTCTACTAATGAAAAATTGTGTGCTAAGTTTAGCAAGCTTATGCAGTCTAAGTATCAGATGAGCATGATGGGTGAATTAAATTATTTCTTAGGCTTGCAGGTCAAACAGACTGAGACTGGTATTTTCATTAATCAGTCAAAGTATATCAAAGATCTTTTAAGAAGGTTTGACTTTCAAGACTGTGCAGTTGCAAAAACACCCATGGCAACAACCACTAAACTAGACTCTGATCCTAAGGGAAAGAGTGTGGATAATACTAGTTATAGAGGCATGATAGGCTCATTGTTATATCTAACTGCAAGTAGGCCAGATATAATGTTTTCTACCTGTTTATGTGCTAGATTCCAAAGTGATCCTAAGGAATCTCATTTAATTGCTGTGAAGAGAATTTTTAGATATCTCAAAGGAACTCCAAATCTTGGTTTGTGGTATCCTAGAGAATCTGATTTCTTCCTAATTGGCTATTCAGACTCTGATTATGCAGGGTGTAAGATAGACAGGAAAAGCACTACAGGTACATGTCAATTCTTGGGAAATAGATTGATTTCTTGGACAAGCAAGAAGCAACAATCTATTTCAACCTCAACTGCAGAAGCTGAGTACATAGCAGCAGGCAGTTGTTGTGCACAGCTCCTTTGGATAAGAAATCAGTTGATGGATTATGGTGTGACACTTAGTAATATTCCTATGTTTTGTGATAATACTAGTGCTATCAAAATTGCAGAAAATCCAGTTCAACATTCAAGGACTAAGCACATTGATGTCAGGTATCATTTTATTAGAGAACATATTGAGAATGGTACTATGGAACTTCATTTTGTTTCTACTGACAAACAGCTTGCAGATATTCTAACTAAACCACTTGATGAGACTACATTTAGTAGATTAGTAAGTGAGTTAGGAATGTTAAATTTTTAGATCTTTAACATCTGCAAAAGTAGCAAGGTATGTTGTTTTTAGCTTATAGACTTGATATTCTTGTCAGGATCTATATTTGATTGTTAAATGCTTTAGCTATAACACTTTGCCTTGATATATTTCAGTATGATAGACTTGTTAATAATCATCAGGATTAGAATTGTTATCAGGATGCTGACGTCATCAGTATTGTGTCAGTATCAGGATTGTGAAAATTGTTTCAGATCCTGACGTTTACTTTGTGTAGTAATCTAATTCTGTGATGTGTTAAGTCTATGCTAGCAAGTTCTAATATTTGCATACTGATAATTTATACATCATTCAATAATCAAAAGACAAGTAGATAACAAGAAATTGTATTTTCATTAATTGAAAGCATTACATACATGGAAATGAAATACAACATCTTTTTGTCTAATTTCTACTTATAATCCTGTACTTGTCTAATGATATGAATTCTGAGATACAGGACAAGGAGCATCTCAAGAAATCCATCAGGGGATTTGAACAGCCTTGTTTATTCTTGGATTCCTTGTCTGGGCGACTTGAATGAGAGTAGCTAACTTAAATGAATAGCATCTCCATCAAGATCAACCTCTGACTCTCAGCCAAATACTTCATCCTCAAGTTTTGAGGAGGTTAGGGGAAGATTGTATCCAACAGATAGATGTTCTAGGAGAAACCTCTGGATATTATCTAAAACTACTCCATCCATGATTGGTTCGATGAGAAAAGTAGTCTCTTCAAAGAGATGATCAATAACAGGATGTTCATCGACTGTGAAAAACCTAAAGAATGGGTTTGAATGGAGTTTTGATTTTAGGATCATTGTTGAGAAGAAAAGAAATTGAAAGGTTTATGGAGAATGGCATTAGGCGCCTGTTTCTTTTATAGAAAGACGTGAGAAGCTGAACAGTCACTTGGAATTTTCAATGAAGTCAGATGCTAATTATCGCGTGTGACTTTATTTCTTGTATTTTCAAGAAATGTCGAATATATCTAACCAGTTGATTTTGTTCAGATTAATTGTTTATTTCTTTTTCAGATAAAAGAAAAATGCCACGTGGAAACTCCATTTAAGTCTCTAATCAGGATGATATTGATCAGGATTTCAAGTGTGATCATCAGGATTTGAGAATTATTATTTTTAAATCACATTGCATTTTGTGATTACTTTGATGGAGGTCACAACAGGAAAAGGAAGCTGATTAGTATTGATTATTTTTTATCTTGATAATACCCTGATTTATTTCATGAAAATCAATTTTGGATTTTATTTTCCAAAAATCGTGGGTAACCGCACTTTTCAGGGACTGACACCTGTCAATCTACGTGTCAACGTGGGATAGTGGTCTGAAAGATTTGTGAAATATATTTGTTTTGAAACTCTAATCGTGTAATTGCTTTCTCTAATTTTACATTCTCTAAAGCAAAAACACTCTCGAGTTTTCAAAATCACTAATCCATTTCAAGAATTTTTCAAAGTTCTTTTCAGATCAAAAATGGCAGCTCAAAGAAGATTACCTAAATCAGTAGCCTTCAAGTTTGGTGACTTCACTTACCTGTTAGTTTGAATTATGAGAATGTACCATCTGATGATGATGTTAGAACTATGTTGTTTGCATTAGGTTATAATGGACCTTTAGATAACATGAGCCAGTTAAGAAGATCTTGTCTTAGGAAAGAGTGGTCTTTCTTCTTTGATCAATTAGGTAAATGCTTTACTGGTAAATGTAGTTCTTTTGATCAAATTACTTCTGTTACTTCACATATTGCTTACAGTTTGATTTATGACAGAGTAGTTAACATTGGTCACATTATCTTAAATCAGATGAGTATTAAACTTGGGTTAAGAGATCAAAACAGGAAAATGGTTTATTATCATAGATTTATACAAATGTTTATTAACCATTTTATTCCTGAAGTTGAAACTAGATTTGGTAGAGAACATTGTGTTTCTTCTTATGTACAGCAAAAGAGAATTTTCTCTGACATTACAAAGAAGGACAATGAAAAGAATCTAGATGAAATACCTGCAATTCATTATCCACATCATGTTCAGGTAATTCTTAAAACTCATCTTCCTACTCTCTACAATTCTTCTTTCTTTTGTGGTGAAATGGCTCAGGAATCTCATTTGGAAGAGAACCCACCTGTGTCTACCCAAGTAGCCCAAAACATTATAGTCTCTGAAACAATTCAAGAACAAAATTTTAATCCACAGCCTATTGTTTCAAAGAAACCAACCTCTGGTGTTTCTCAAAAGACATCAGTTGTAAGGAAGAGAAGATTTGTTGTGTCAAGTAGTAGTAGTTCTAGTAAAGATGATGATCATATATCTCTTGCTGAGAGAGAAGAATTGAAGGCTGTAATTCGACTTTCTAAGCTAGGACAAAGAGATGAAGCACCTAGTCACAGCCAGGCTACAGTTTCTCAGAAGACTGTAGTACTTAAAAAGGGAAAACAGTTACTGGATACTGTCTCTCAAAAGACTGTGTCTATTGAAAAAGGATCTCATCCCAAGATCAATTCTGTGTCTACACCTCTTTAGTCTTCTCAGGATAAATCTTTTGCTCACTATACCAGGAGAACAAGGAGAAAGATTCAATTGTCACATACACACACAGAGTCTAGTCCAACTAATATTATGCAGGTCTCTACAAATGAACCTACAATCAAGTCAGCAAATGACTATAGAAATCTGGATATTGATTCTTCATGGGAAACTACATTATCATACAGACTAGCTATGGGACTAATTTCTCTCAAAGTGAAGTTGTCAAGGCCTGTTCTAGATTTTCTGGTTGAAAGAGTACCAAAACTTTTATTTCCAGATGAATATGGACTTCTACATCAAAGACTTGACTTAATGAAGATGTATTTCTATGTATCTGTCAGAAGACAATTAGTCAAGAAATTTGGACTCTCGAAGCATGTTGCACTTCAATCACTTCATGCATATTTATTTGACAAGGATGTCATTATTGAAGATGCTTCAGCTCAAGGTGAACAACAGGAGGAAGTAGATAGAGGAATGCAGTCAACAGAAGATACTATTGCACCAGTGGTGGATAGTAGGAAAGATCAGATCATAGTCACTGCAACACAAGAACCATCTAGTCAGAGGTTGGATGACTCAGGAGCTGTGATAACTGATGTTGAAAGGTCTTCTGTGATGACTGAAATTGCAAGTGAGAAACCCTATGATATGGGAGGAATAACTTTGACTGGTTTTCTTGAAGATCAAACAAACATTGTTCAGTTAGAGTCTATCCACCTTGAGGGTGAGTCTCAGCAAACAACACTTAAAGACGGTGACATACTAACTATAGTGTCTAATGAAGTATTATTGAAGACATCAGAGTCTAGTAAAGAACCTGAAAGTGGTATATTGGAGCCTGTAGTCTCTGGAAGGAAAGAAGATGATTATAAGGGTTCAGAGATTATAGCAACTCACTCCTTGGAGAAAACCTCAAGCCCCATGCCAAATGAGGAACCCTCTCTCCATGTGAGTTCAGGTATAAAAACTTCTTCTAAACTCTATTTTTCTGTAGGTCATGAGAGCACTTATCCAAATTTGAGTGATACACTTGAAAAGATGGATATTGATCCACAATCAGAGCGGCTGGCTCCTGACCAGGCAAAAGGAGAGGTATAAAGAGTGTTGACTTTAGATTGTCAAAGTGAGATTGAGGGTATGGATGATCAACTCCATAGTGAGGGAGAGAAAATTAGGAAACCACCATCGTTTGATTTCTGGGATCAGGTTTTTCCTGAATGTTGGTATGATAATCTTGGTATGGATGCTGGTACTTATTCTTTTATCAAGATGTATGAGACGAATTACTTAGCAAAGCACAACTCAAAGCCCAAAGTTAAAGCTCAGAAGCAAAAAGAAAGGCTTGCAGGTGTTAGATTTTGATTCAAGTGATGATCAGGATCTGAGCATTACTGATCAGATACTGATGCTGACGTCATCAGTAATACAACGTCAGTATTGGATTATTATCAGGACTAGAAGTTGGTCAGTATTTTGTGAAGATTCTCATCAGACCAGAGATCAAGGAAGATTGATACGTCGGTTCCTAGATTATAGGAATGCAGCTATCATACAAGATATGCATTTAGAGATATATGTAATTGATTTAGAATATCTTGTAATTGATAGTGTAGCTGTGTATGCTATATAAACACAGTTTAGGTTTTACATTATTGTAATCGCTTACACGAGTTATCTTGTAACCTAGCAGCTCTTAAGAACATAAGAATTTCTTAAGAGAGTTTTGTAACAGTTTTATATCAGAATTAATAAAGCTGTTATTGATCCATACTTGTGTTATTTCTGTTTAAGTCGAAAATCTTATACAATTGTATTCAACCCCCCTTCTACAATTGTTATTTACTGGGCAACAATTGGTATCAGAGCGAAACTGATTAATATTAATCAGAAATGATCTTAAGATGTCGACAAGCAAGTATGAAAGCATCAAAATTCCAATTCTCAAGAAAACTGAGTATCCAACATGGAAAGTGAAAATGATGATGTATTTGGAAGCAACTGATCATGACTATCTTGATAGGATCAATGATGGACCATTTCTTCCAACAAGATTAGTTGCAAGAACAGAGACTGTTGCTGAACACTATGTCATTAAGGCAAAGAGTGAGTGGACGACAGAGGAAAAGGCTCAAGTACTCAAAGATGCAAAGGTAAAAAATATTTTGCATAACAGTCTTGATAATGTCATGTCAAACAGGGTAATAGCATGCAAGACTGCAAAGGAAATTTGGGATACTTTGGAAACTCAATGCCAAGGTACTGAATCTATCAAAAGAAACATAAGGGCTCTGTTGATTCAGGAGTATGAGCAGTTCGATGCTAAATCTGATGAAAGCCTTACTGATATGTATGATAGATTCCTGACTTTACTGAAAAATCTATCACTAGTTGGCAAAGAGTATGATCCAGAGGACTCAAACACCAAGTTTCTCAGAGCTCTAACTGAGGAGTGGGATACTCAAGCTTCAATCATAAGGCATCAATATGATTTGAAGATGCTGTCTCTTGATGAAGTCTATAGGATGTTAAGAACCCATGATCTTGAGGTTCAACAGAGGAAGAACAAGAAAAATGTCAAAGCAAAATCTGTTGCTTTGAATGTTGAATCAAAATCAAAGGGAAAAGCTGAGGAGGTTTCTAACAGAAAGAGTAGAATGGTAGAGTCAATTCCTGATGACTCATCATCAAATACTGATACTGAGTCTGATTCTGATAAAGTTGATGACTCTACTGATTCTGATATAATGGAAATGGTTGCTATGATAGTCAAGGGCTTCAAGAAGATGAAGTTCAGAAAGGCTAGGAAGCAAGGGAAATTTCTAAAGAGAACCTTCAATGCTGATAAAGACAGGTACAAGAAGAAAGAAGATAAAAGCAGCAAATTTGACAAGTCAAAAATCAGATGCTATAACTGTGATGGAATGGGTCACTTTGCAACTGAGTGCAAGAAGACCAAAACTAAAGCTCTCATTTCTTCAAGCAAGGATTGGATGGACTCATCATCTGACTCTGAAGAAGAGAAAGTGAATTATGTTTTGATGGCTAAAACTGATGAGACTTCTGCTGGTGAAAATAAGGTATCTGAAATTTTGTTTGATTTTGATACTAATAATGTCTCTGAGTTAAGATCTTTTTTAAAATCTCTGCATATTAGTTTTAGGAGTCAATCTCTTGAAAATACTAGAATAAAATCTGAAATGGCAGAGGTTGTTAAGAGAAATGATCATCTAGAAGCTGAGTTAATTTTCTTGCAGGAAGTTCAAGCAGAATGTGATAATGCTAAACACATGAAACTTGAAACAGAGTTTAAATATAATGAACTTGAAATGCAACTTAAAGAGGAAAATGAAAAACTCAGAACCTGGACACATTCTGGAACAAAAACTCATGAAATTATTATAGATAAAAACTGGAAAGAGTGTCTAGGTTATAAGCCAGAGAATGAGAAAAAGGACAAAGAAAAGGTTGTTTCATCTAATCCAGGAAGAGTTATAGTTGATGACTCAACAAATCCAAAAACCTACAGATATGTCACAGACAGTACTAAAACCAAATTAAAACCTGTTAATTATGTGTATCCAAAGAATCCCAAATCTACTTCAGAAAAGGGATCCACTTCTACACATCATTCTGAGTCTAGAACTGTCAAAAACAAAAATGTACTCCCTCCGTCCCAGTGATATATATACGTTTGGTTTGGACACGGAGACCAAGAAAATGTATAAAAAATTAGTAAAGTTAGATGAAAAGTGAGTAAAGTGGTGGGGCCTATTAATATTTAATAATAGATTTGAGATAGTGGAGGAAAGTAGTGGATGTAATAGTGTTTTATATTATAGATTTGAGATAGTGGAGGAAAGTTAGTGGGTGTAATAGTGTTTTTTATTATTAAAACTTTACTATTTTTGGAATGTATAGAAATGATGGGACACCCCAAAATAGTAAGTGTATAGAAATGAGTGGGACGGAGGGAGTAGGTCTTTTGTCCAAGAAACAATTAAGGGATAGAATCTGTGATGTAACAGATAGGAAGAGAGTTCCAACTGTCAAAAGGAACAGGAATGGTAAAGTTGGAATAAACAAGGAGAATAATTATAAGTATATTCCAAATGCACCAAGAAAAGTATGCTTTAATTGTGGTAACTCTAATCATCTTGCTATTGATTGCAGGAGGAGTAAAAAGAAGGCTACTGTAGTTCCTAAGTCTGACATTAGGAATAAATCAGTATTTTATAAACCACAGAATCCTTGTTTCCATTGTGGCAGTGAATGGCATTCTATTTATACATGTGAAGAATACCATAATTTGTACTATAATTATTATGAGCCTTTGCCTAAGTTCAATAAAAGTGCAAATTTTGGAAAAACAAAGAACTTGAATACTAATCATGCATCTGTTAAGAAAAAGATTAATTCTGATGGACTTAATCCTGATGAAGGTGTCTTTACAAGAAAATATTCTGCTGCTAAAAATGTTAAGTTGCATGAAAAGAGAACCCAACAAGTGTGGGTTCTTAAGAATTTTAACTGAGTTCTTTGTGATTCTGATTGCATGGTAAAAAGAAAAATGTGTTAGTCATGGATAGTGGATGCTCTGTGCACATGACTGGAGACAAAACCTTGCTATCAGAATTTGAGGAGAAGGCTGGCCCAACTGTGTCTTATGGAGATGGAAACATTGGACAAACTTTAGGATATGGCAGTATTGTGATTGGAAATGTCATCATTGAAGAAGTAGCTCTGGTGAAAGGACTCAAGCACAATCTGTTAAGTGTTAGTCAAATCACAGACAGAGGTTATCGTGTCAATTTCAATGATACTCATTTTGAAGTTATTAGCAAATCTTCAGGAAAGGTTGTATTAACTGGTCAAAGACATGGTAACATTTATGAAGCCAACATTCATACCAATACTGATAATCCAACTACATGCCTCATCAGTAAAGCTTCTGTAGATGAAAGTTGGAATTGGCATAAGAAGCTTTTTCATCTCAACTTCAACAATATAAATGAGTTGGTTAAGAAAGACTTGGTAAGAGGATTACCAAAGGCACTGTATACTCCTGATGGACTCTGTGATGCTTGTCAGAAGGCTAAACAGAGAAGGACATCATTCAAGAGTAAATCTGAATCCTCAATTGATGAACCATATCACATGCTTCACCTTGACTTGTTTGGACCAGTGATTATTATGTCCATCAGTAAGAAAAGGTATACTCTAGTCATTGTTGATGAATATACTAGATTTACCTGGGTTTATTTTCTGCACAGAAAAGATGAAACTGCTGAAATACTGTTGGACCATGTGAGGCTCATTGAAACTGGCACAAAATACAAAGTCAAGATCCTGAGAAGTGATAATGAGACTGAATTCAAGAATTTAGCAATGGAAGAGTTCTGCAAATACAAAGGAATAGTTCAATAATTCTCTGCTCCTGGCACACCTCAGCAAAATGGAGTAGTTGAAAGGAAGAACAGAACTCTTATTGAAGCTGGCAGAACTATGTTGGAGGAAGCTAAACTACCTACATATTTCTGGGTAGAAGCAGTCAACACAGCATGCTACACTCAGAATATCACCCTAATCAACAGACATGATGTAACTCCTTATCAGATGATCAAGGAAAAGAAGGCAAGTTTGAAGCATTTACATGTGTTTGGCTGCAAGTGCTTTGTTCTAAGACCTCATCCTGAACAGCTAGGAAAATTTGAGACAAAAGCTGATGAGGCCATCTTTATTGGCTATCCAACAATAAGAGCCTTTAAAGTCTACAATCTAAGAACAAAGACAGTCATGGAGTCTATTAATGTATCTTTTGATGATAGAAAGATAACAGGGATTATAGAAGACTCTCATGATAGTTTGATCTTTGCAAATGAAGCTACCAAGAATTCTGATGAAGTCATGTCAGATACTGATCCTCTGTCAGATCCTGACGATCGATCAATTCCTGATCGAATAACAGTTACTGATGATGACTCAAATAATGCAAATATTGAGGGGGAGCAAGAGCAAGACATCACCAGTACTGATATAACTCAAACATCAAGTAGAGACTCATCAGAAACAGATTCAAGTGACAATTCTGACAGCATATCAGGAAGAGATAGCACTATCTCAGGGGGAGCTTCTAGCAATTCTAGTTCTTTTGAAGATAACACCAATCCAGTTCAAGAAATAACTTACCATCAGCAAGGAAGTGGACTAAAAGTCATACTCCTGATTTAATTATTGGGAATCCTGAAGCAGGTGTTAAGACAAGAAGTGCAACTCAGAATGAATGTTTATATAATAACTTTCTGTCAAAGGAGGAGCCTAAGAAAGTTGAAGATGCACTTAAGGATGCTGATTGGGTGACAGCTATGCAAGAAGAACTGAATGAGTTTGAAAGAAATGAAGTCTGGAAACTAGTACCAAGGCCCAAGGGTAGGTCTATTATGGGTACTAAGTGGGTATTCAGAAACAAGACAGATTCAGATGGTACAATTGTGAGGAACAAAGCAAGACTAGTAGCAAAGGGGTATTCTCAACAGGAAGGAATAGATTATGATGAGACTCTTGCTCTTGTTGCAAGACTAGAGGCCATCAGAATTTTTCTGGCATATGCAGCCCACAAGAAGTTCAAAGTATTCCAGATGGATGTAAAAAGTGCATTTCTCAATGGAGAATTGGAAGAGGAGGTATATGTTGAGCAACCTCCTGGCTTCATTGATTCCAAACATCCAGATCATGTCTATAGACTGGATAAAGCAGTTTATGGACTAAAGCAAGCTCCAAGAGCCTGGTATGAAACCCTAGCTCAATTCTTACTGGAAAGTGGATTCAATAGAGGTACAATTGATAAAACCTTGTTTTATTTGAATCATGGTAAGGATTTGCTGTTAGTTCAAATATATGTTGATGATATCATTTTTGGGTCAACTAACTCTAAGCTGTGTGAGAAGTTTTCAAAGCTAATGCAGTCTAGATATCAAATGAGCATGATGGGATAAATGAGCTATTTCTTAGGTTTGCAAGTTAAACAGACTGATGATGGGATTTTTATCAATCAGTCAAAATATACAAAGAATTTACTGAAAAGGTTTAGCATGCAAGACAGCTCTACAGCTTCAACTCCTATAGCTACAGCTACAAAGCTTGATCCTGATCAAGGAACTGAGGTAGATGTAACCAACTACAGAGGGATGATTGGCTCACTCTTATATCTAACTGCTAGCAGACCAGATATCATGTATGCAACCTGTCTATGTGCAAGATTTCAAGCAAATCCCAAGGAACCACATCTCATTGCAGTGAAAAGGATTTTCAGATATCTTAAGGGCACTTCTTCTCTTGGCCTTTGGTATGCTAGAGAATCAGACTTTAGTTTATGTGGTTACTCAGATGCTGATTTTGCAGGATGCAAAATAGACAGGAAAAGTACTTCAGGCAGTTGTCAGTTTCTTGGAGGAAGACTAGTTTCTTGGTTTAGTAAAAAGCAAAAGTCTATCTCTACATCAACTGTAGAAGCTGAGTACATTGCTGTTGGAAGCTGTTGTGCTCAGATAATGTGGATGAGAAATCAGCTAATGGACTATGGTTTGTCATTTTCAAAAATACCTATTTATTGTGATAACCAAAGTGCTATTGCCATGACAGGAAATCCAGTTCAACATTCTCTTACAAAGCACATCAGTATCAGGTATCACTTTGTAAGAGAACAAGTACTGGAAGGGACAATTGAACTTCATTTTGTTCCTACTGATCAACAGTTAGCTGATATATTCACCAAGCCACTACCTGAGACTACTTTTACAAAGTTGGTGAACGAACTTGGAATGATAAACTATGGCAGTTCTTGAGAAAAAGAAGTCATCAGATACTGACGACTTGCAAATACTGATGGAAAGTCAATTCTGACAGTGGTCAACGTCGAATCCTGATGCGACAGTTCGATCATCAGTATTATGTTCAGAATCTAAATGTCTTCGTTTTATTTCAATTTCCTGATTCAAGCTATGATTAATGGTATTGAACTCCTGATAATGTGATCACTTTAATTAGTCCTCATATTGATTTCTAAGATAACATGTTAAATCAGGAAAACATTGAATAGAATAGAGAAACTGAACTTTTCATTGATATTAAGAAAGAAATTACATTCAAAGATTACATCTTTTTGTTCTCTATCTACTAATCTATTCAACAGGAAATAAAAGTGTAATCCACTCCATTGTTAATAGCTATCCCAGATCCCATCTTTGCCACTTTGTTTGGGTGGAAGTTGAATGGGATAAGGTTATTTTTGGTGACATATTCATTAACAATGGTTGATGGAGTTGGATGAGGATGCCTTAGATGAAAGCCATGCTAATGTTGCTTAAAGGGCAGCATCGATGTCAATCACTTTTGCAGGTTTTTCCTTCTCGATTTCCTCGAGGCTTGCATCCATCTGCAACCAGAGAGTCTCAAGTTGTCTTTCCCAGTTGAAAGTATCAAACTCTTCACGAGTATAGCTAAAGATGTCTCTTTTCTCTAAAAGATGAAGATTCTTCTCTGTGATGGTAAGGTTCGACATTGTTGTAAAATTTTGCTGTGAAGGGTTTTTCTTATTTTTCAGGAGAGAATGAAGAGTTAAGGAAGTAAGTGGACAAGTCTCTAAGATTAAATAGAGAAGGGTGGAACAAGAATATGAAACGATTCATATTTCTGGTTTAAGTACCAGGTATTTTTTGAGTGTGATGTTTTAAATTTCTTTATTTAAAACAAATTACCTTGTTCTATTTTAAATCACAATCTTATTTCTCAAAATATACGAGCGCGTGTGTTTCACTCAATCATTACATATAGTTACATATGGTAAGTCGTGACGCGTGCAATCATCACCACTCTCTCACGTAATTTGGTCCATTACTCTAGTATGCACGAATAGTTTACTGACACCTGTTTTTGAGAAATCATTAGTATTGTCCAAATATCAATTTAGTTTTCTAATTGATTTATTATTCTCAAAATCATCAGTAAAGCATCATCTCTCTATCTCTGCTCTCTCAAACCCTAATTTCAAAATTAGAGCAACTCTTGTGTTTGAAATTTCAATGGAGAATTCATCTTTCATCAACAGCAAGGTCGTAATCAATGGAGTTACTTTTAACACAAATAACTTCACTGCAGTCCTAGATCATCAGGACTTGCCCAATGATTTCCACATTATACAGGACTTTTTGGCCTCAAGCCCAATCAATTATGCTCTAACCCAACCTGCCAAGATATCTTTTCAGTCTGTAATGCAGGTTTGGAACACAAGTGTCTTTGGGAAAGGACATCCATCATAAAAGCCTCAAATGAGCTTTGAGTATAATAATGTTACATACTATGTGACTCCTGAGGTTGTCGCTGAAGCCCTACACTTACCATCAATTATTGGCAAGCCAGTATTCAAAGTTCCTGATTCAAGACTCCTTGAGTATTTTGTAAGTTTGGGTTACAATGGAACGCCAAAGAAGTTTGGAGAACTCTACAGGACAAAGCTTAAGAAGGAATGGAATTTCTTCTTCGACACTATCAGCAGATGTTTCTTGAATAAAGTGTCAAATTTTGATGCTTTACCCACAGGTTCAGCCAAAATTGGGTATTCTCTAATTCATGATCTCTCATTTGATTATGTGTCTTTTATACTAAAGGCATTAAGTGAAAGAAAAGCAGATAAATGTGGTTATGTTTGCTTTCTTAGATTTTTCCAATTAATATTCTCTCACTTATGTCCTCATGCTGTTTTTGAGAATGATACAATTTTGCCTATATGTAAAATCTCAGAAAACAATATAAAGAGTCTAATCAGTTCTGATAAGGCAAATAAATTTGATGGAACTCCATACATTCCTGATGAAGTATGGTCTCTTTTAAGAAAGAGAATGCCTATTCAATATGGCCCAGCAACTGGTGCTATGGGACAGGACCTTACACATCCTATTCCTGACACAAGCACACAACCTAAACACTCTTCTAAACAGTCAACCACCTCTGGTGTCTCACAAAAGACATTAGTTGTAAAATCAAAGAAATTAGCTAGATCTGATGTGTTTGAGAGGCAATCAGGATCAAAGGATTTCTCCACTCCAACTCACTCTCAAATGAAGTTACAAGGGGGTGAACAAGGGTTTCTGGGAACATCTGGTCTGAATAAAGAAACAGGAGTAAAGAGGAAAGTTAGTCAAAGAGTTGATTCTGATTCTGATTCTGATGATGACACAATGCCTATATCAGTCTTGATGAAGAAAAAGGAGATTGATGTTGTTGATACTAGAGAAGTGGCTGTCTCTGAAAAGCCAAAGAAAAGAAGAAGATTAATCAGCAAAGGCAAATTTGTTGTTCCTACAGAATCACTGAATCTTACTGATACCATGGAGAGCAATCCTGATGTATCTATTAATCAAGATGGATCATCAGTTCCTGACACTACTACTAATCCTGACATCTCTACTCCTGATAACTCACCTGTGAAGACTGTTCAGATCTCTGATTCTCCAGCACCTGCATCTCCAAAGAGAAGAATTATTGAGGTGTCTGTTGATCAAGTAAATGCTATTGCTGCTCAGTTGGGTTTCAAACCTTCACCACTTGAAAAGAAAACTGCTGAAGCAAATGTCTTTCATAGACAGAAGAAACAGAGGACTACTTTGTCACCTCTGAAAGGATCAAGCCCATAAGAAGCTGAACTTCAAAGGAGTTCAGTAGCTATTGCAGATCTAGTCACACAAGAACCACCTACTCAAAGTGTGGGTGTAGACATTTTTGAAGGAATAGTCACACAAGAACCACCTTCTCAAAGGGAAGGTGAAGACAAGAATATTCCTGCCCCACAAGAACCATCTTCTCAAAGTGAAGATGCTGGCAAAATCACATCAGCAGGGGAGTTTCCTGACAATGCTCAAGGGGCTTCTGGAATTGAAATTGAACTAGCTAGAAGTCTGGCAGATAAAGCTGCTCATGATTTGCACATTGCTGAATGTGATGAAGTGATCGCTGACACTGCATTTGAGGGAAGCACACAAGAACCTTTGACTCAAAGTGTTGAAGAAGCTTCACAACCTCAGACTACACAAGAACCATCAGTAGCTAATACTGATGCAAGTCATGCTTTAATTGCAGTGGTCAATCCTGATGTAAGTACTACTGATCCACTTATTCCATTGCTTATTGAGCCAATTTCTGCAAGGCCAATGGATTCTTTAACTACTTCGTCAGGTAACATTTCTATCTCTACTTCCTTTACTACTGATAGTATGATTACAGATAGACCTGATAAAAGGGATACCTCTATTTGTATGACTTCAGACCACTCTTCTCAGCCACCTCTTATTTCTTCACATTTAATGAGTCAGAGCCTTTCTTGTGAGAATGAGAGTGAACATTTAGAGAAAAAGAAGAGTGATGAGAGGTAGTCTCCTGAACTGGCAAAAGGAGAGGTAGAAACGAGTGAGAAGTTGATAACTTCTAGTGAGGTAGCAGTTACTATTGACATTAACTTAGGTAACATTGTGAGAAGTGATGAGATCACTTTAAAATAAACGAGAGATTTAGGAAATGTTACTATTCTGTTTGCAGGTCATCAGGATTCACCAGCTGCATCTACTGGTGAATTAAAATTGAAAGGTGTTATGCATCATGATGAGAATGTTGATGATAGGATTCCGAATTCAGATGATGATCCTGATAATCTTGAAGCAATTCAAATGCAGGCTGCAATAAAAGCAAGTCTACTATCTACTTATGGGTCTTTGAGTAGATACATGCAGTCTGTTACTCAAGAAGAGTTCAGAGGGGAGTACAGTTCCATACTTCCTCCTGATACTCGAGCTGCAAGGGGATATGAATGGGATACTGAATGGAATCAGCCGAATGCTGAGATGAATTTTCAAAATGCTCTTTTTCATTCTGGTCATATTGCCACGAGGATGCCTACTCCTGAACTAAAGGCTCTTCTCAAGACTAATGCTCTTCTAGCAAAGGGATTGAAGAGTGAGATTGACTCTATGAAGGCTATTACTGATAAATTTCAAGCGGGTATTCAAACATCTGTTTCTATTTCTGCTACTGCTTCTCAAGCACGTCTTCTTGCTGATGATGTTAAAGCACTTGACAAGAAGATGGATTCCAGACTGACTGTCTTGGAATCAAAAGTTGATAATATTGATGAAACCCTCAAGCTTATCTTGTCTTTCTTCATTGAAGAAGATGCCGATGTCAAAAAGGGGGAGAAGATAGTCAAAACAAAATGCTCACCTAATCCAGTTGTACAAAAGAATGATGATAATTCTGGAAATGATGGTGGTGCTAAGTCACATAAAGTTGAAACCTCTGATGCTGCTTTAGTAACAAAGAGAAATCAATCTAATACTCAAACTAGGCAGTCAACTCATGTTTCTAGATCTGGTAAGAAGACAGTGACAACAATGGTACAATCTCAGAGTCCAAAAGAAGAACAGTTTGTGACAGCTGGTCAAACTCTGTCAACTATTCCTGAGGATGATGTGTATGTGGAACAGGATGAAGATGCTGCTAATCTGTTTCATAAACTTGATACAGGGGATGGTCATGTTCTTAAGCTGTTTCAGAAAGACAAAAGAGTTCAACAGTATCATGCTGAGAAGGCACTTATCTTAACTACTGGAGAGAATCCAAACATGACTACTGATGAGTTCTTAGAAGAACATAACAGGATTCTTGAAGAGATTGCAAAACAAAATGAAGCTCCTGCTGCAAGAAGAGGAAGAGGCAGAGGAGGAAGATACAGAGGAAGAGGAAGATTACCTGCTCAAACAAGTACAAGGCAAACAAGATCTAGTGGAATCAAATCAAAAGATGTTTCTGAAAATGAAAAGAAGAAAACTCCACTATCTCTTGTATTGACTCCAAATAACAGATTCAATGCTCCTGAAGAAATTGAAGAGGAGATGTTGCCTTTAAAAAGAAAGAGAAAGGTTGCTGATCAAGCTATTGTATCTAATGAGAAGTTAGTTTTTGGTTCAATTCCTGATGTTGTCTCTGATTCTGGAGAAGTTGAAATTTTAAAAGAACTTAAGATTATGATTCTTAAGGTTGTGGTTGAATTTCACAATATGGAAGTTATTGAAGATACACTGAAGTATGAGCAAGAAAACTTCAGAAGATTTGAAAGAGAAAGTGAAATCAGAGCTAAAGCAAGAGAAGCAGAAAGGATAGCAACCAGAGATTACTTGAAAAATGTTCATAAATCTAACAGGAAGTTATGGTATGATAAAAGTAAATCTGTTCCTGAACATCAGCAGTATTATACAACAGATGAGAAGAAGAAGAGTAAGAAAAAGGAGAAGAGTGAGTGTAATTATAGGAAACCAGTTGTTTTCAAATCTGCAGGACTGATAAAAGAATCTTATTTGATTAATGAATCTTTATTGATTGTTAAATCAAAGACTACTGCATTTGTTGCTGAATATCCACCAAAGTGGATAAGTATGCAATCTGGTTTGAAGGGATTGGAACCTGGAACAAGAGGAGGCATTGGGTATGATAATGCACAGGTTGTTTTTATTGCACAAACTGATCAATATGCTCTAGTTGACAAGATTGGTGATGAGTTAACTGTTAATCATCTCTGGAAACTTGAAGCTATTGCTATCATTGCTGATTGTCATGCTGGTGCTAAGAAAGTAGAAAAGATGTTGTACTTCATGAAAGACAGAAGTGTAAAGAAGATTGCTATTCATGAGTTATTGTGCAAATCTGCGAAAGAGCTGAAATATGTTCTGTATCTGCTCAGAAGTAAAAGAATCAATGTTAAAGAAAGAGAAGTCTACTACAATTGGTTTGTTATGATTTACAGAACAATCAGACAGAGATTTATGGATGGAGGAACGAGGTATGATGGCAATTATATTCCTATGTACTTAAATTTAAGAGGCATAGAGGTTGAAATGAAGAAAGGTACTGCTGTTAGAGAAGTGTATCTAGGCATGGAACAACTGTCTCTTAATCCAGATGGGAAGGAAATTGCTTATGTGTTGCTAGGTGATTTAGATCTTCCAAGAAGCTCAATTCAGAATCTCAGGGCAGCTATCTATCAGATTAATGAGGAAGATGAAGGACTCAAAAATCTAAAGAAGAAACTGATTCAAATTCTTGAAAGCAAGGAAGAAGAATTGATATCTGACTTCTTTAAGATGAATCTATTTTATCAAAGAATTTTTGAAACTGTTCCTGATGAATTTTAGAAGGTATTTTGTTTTGAAGTTTTTGACATATTTGAATCAAGGAATTTGTGCTTTATTTCACAAAGAACAAATTGGGGGAGATTGTTAGATTTTGATTCAAGTGATGATCAGGATCTGAGCATTACTGATCAGATACTGATGCTGACGTCATCAGTAATACAACGTCAGTATTGGATTATTATCAGGACTAGAAGCTGGTCAGTATTTCGTGAAGATTCTCATCAGACCAGAAATCAAGGAAGATTGATACGTCGGTTCCTAGATTATAGGAATGCAGCTATCATACAAGATATGCATTTAGAGATATATGTAATTGATTTAGAATATCTTGTAATTGATAGTGTAGCTGTGTATGTTATATAAACACAGTTTAGGTTTTACATTATTGTAATCGCTTACACGAGTTATCTTGTAACCTAGCAGCTCTTAAGAACATAAGAATTTCTTAAGAGAGTTTTGTAACAGTTTTATATCAGAATTAATAAAGCTTTTATTGATTCATACTTGTGTTATTTCTGTTTAAGTCAAAAATCTTATACAATTGTATTCAACCCCCCCTTCTACAATTGTTATTTACTGGGCAACAGCAGGAATTATAAATAGAAGAGGTGAAAGGCTAAGACAAACTTCTACACCATCAGTACCAGAAGATATTTCTAATGATCCAAGTATTCCTTTGTTTGTACTACCAATATCAGCCAGAATTGAGACATCAACAGTATCTGATCAATCTAAGGAGGTGTTAGGATTTGTAGATGTTAGTACACAGAATACTGGTGAAGGACAAGATGATCATATTGCAGCTTCAGATCAGAGAGATGAAGATGTTTGTATCTCTAATCGAGTTTTATTACTTGAATATCATTCTACACAGGCAACTTCTTCTACAAGACTTGAATCTGAAGATATTCCAAACACTTCCAACATTGAAGTCAATTCTGAAGTTCTACAAGACATTCAGAAATCTCAAGTTGAAATTCAATCAAGACTTCAAACACTTGAAGATATCCAAGTCACTATTATGGAAAATCAAGCAGTTCTGATGAATCTCATTTGTTCTGTTACTGAATCTCTTGGAATTAATGTTGCTGATGTCAAAAAGGGGGAGATAAAGACAATTCAAAGACAACAACAACAGATTGGGGATAAAAGAAGAACTGGGGGAGATAAAAATTGTGATAGAGGTGAATCTCATCATGGAAGTGGTAAAGGAAAAGAAGCATCAAATAGTTGAATTCTTTCTTCTAAGTACTGGATACTATGTCTATATCTGAACGATGAGGTACTTAATTTCATGATTTTTGAATTCATAAATTCTATTCTGATTGTATTGTTATATGTTTTGACATCAACAACTCAGATTTATGCTTCAGATTTTAAAGCATAAATAGGGGGAGATTGTTAGGAATAATTCATGAGTTTTGATGTTAAGAATAGAATTTTACTTATACTTCTTGTATATCCTGATTTATAAAGGATTTAGCACTTTGTATAGGAAATATGTGTTAGACAGTTATCTGTAAAGTTTAGTCAGGAATGAACAGTGCATCGAGTACTACATGTCAGGAACTGAGATTGAATCCTGATATGTCAAGTTAACTACTGATCAAGTACTGATGAGATGGTCAGATCCTGATGCAAGATGGAATCCTGATATCAGTCGTGTTACTGATGATGTCATTATGGATGCTACAGAAACTGGCAAGTGCTATAAAACAGGATCTTTGTTTGAAGAACAAGCAAGAAGATTTTATGAAGGAAAGAATTTTCTATTGATGGAAACTATCAACTGGACGGCAGAACATTGTCATATATAGATTATCTTTCTGTGATTTGTTGATAGGTAGCATTATAAATACTCTCTCTATATCATTGTAAAAAGTGTCGAGTCGAACGATTTGTGAGTCGATAGTATAAGGTTTGTATTCGAAAGTTCGAAACAAACAGAGAGAGATTTGTATTGTCAGCAGCTGCTAAAGGTATTTGTACACCTTTGGTAGAGTTTGTATTTGATTTATTTAATACAAACAGAGTTTGATTCATTCGTTTATTCTTGTTCATATAACCAAGCAAAAATCAGACACGATTATATAACTTGTATTCAACCCCCCCCCCCTTCTACAAGTTATTCGAGTTAACATAAAGGTCCACTATAACCTAGTGAAGATAACATAGTTCTAATATCATCATCAGATGGTTCACTAGCATAAGTTACTTTAACAGGTAAGTGAAGTACTGAATTCACAATAGATTCAGTAATATCATAAGAATCTTGTCCTAGGTGTAGAACAATCTTACCTGGTTGACCCTGAACAGGATCAACTACCTCAGCATTCTCCCAAGCTTGTGAAACAGCAACTTCATTAATTTCTGGAGATGCTGCCAATGCATAACGTAATGGTCCAATAGCCATAAAGTCCATTACTGGATGAAAATCAATTGACACTCCTCTCTTGTTGGTAATCGCAGCAACATGATTGTTTACCATGAAGTCGAAGTCTCCAAACTTGAAAGCAACTGATTTGGGTAGTCTTCTTTGAGCAGCCATTGATTTTGATATGAAAGAACTTAAGAATCTTTGAAAGAAATTAGTTGATTTGAGAGCTTGAAAGTATGTTTTTGCCTTAGAAAATTCGAATGCAAAGTAAACAATAAACAATCAGAGTCTCAAAATAAAGATATATTCAAAAATTCTTCAGACCCACTAACCCACGTTCACACGTAGATTGACAGGTGTCAGTCCCTGAAAAAGCGTAATTACCCACGACTTTTGGAAAATAAAATCCAAAATTGATTTTAATTTTAATCAGGGTCTATAATGAATTTGAATCGACTTTCAGAGACTAAATGGAGTTACATACGTGGCACCTCAGATAATATCCTGAAAATAAAACACCATTTTCCAAGCAAAATATTATAATTAAATTCAAAATATCTTGGAAATATGAGAAGTCTCACACACGCTCGAAGTAATGAAATCATAGATGCATTGAACACTTCAAGAGACTGTCAAGCTTCTCACTCTTCTCTATAAAATAACCTGGTGTCCTTTGCCTTACTCAATTCTCAAACCACTTAAACACAATGGCCTTTTTCTCAACCAACCCAATCTTTCGATTTCTCACAGACGATGAACAACTCGTTCATGACGACCGAAAGTTCATAGTTAATCTATTTTAAGAGATGACTTTCCTCATCGTTTTAGACATGATTGGAGTAGATCCAAATAATGTCCAGAATAATCTCCTTGAACATCCATCTGTTGGATACAATCTTCCTCTAACCACCTCAAAACTTGAGGATAAAAACCTTGGTCGAGAGTCTGAGGTTGATCTTGATGGAGATGCTATTCATTCTCCTCAATAAGCATGGAGTTGAGTCTGGTGTTCTCATTCAAGTCGCCCAGACAAGGAATCTTGGAGTAGATCTTCCAAGTAACTCTTGAGATGCTCCTTGTCCTGAAGTCGATCTTTGAAGATTAAAGTAGCAACAACTTTAGACAAGTATAGGATTATCAGTAGAAATTATACAAAAAGATGTTTGTATTTCATTTCCATGTAATGCTTTCAATTAATGAAAATACAAGTTTTCTTATTATCTACTTACCTATTGTTGTTTATTGACTGATCTGAAAAACAATATAAACTATCAGTATGAATGTATTAAAGCTTGCTAGCATAGACTTAACACAACTCAGAATTAGACCACTGTACAAAATAAACTTCGGGATTTGAAACAATAAGACACACAAATTTCACAATCCTGATACTGACGATACAATCCTGATGACGTCAGCATACTGATAAAAATCCTGGTCCCGATGTTTACTAACAATTCTATCATACTGTAATTTATCAAAGTAAAATGTTACAGCTTAAGCATTAAACTATTAAGAGTAGATCCTGACAAGAATATCAAGTCTATAAGCTGAAACAACATACCTTGCTACTTTTGCAGATGTTAAAGATCTAGAAATTTAACATTCCTAACTCACTTACCAACCTAATGAATGTAGCCTCATCAAGTGGTTTAGTTAGAATATCTGCAAGTTGTTTGTCAGTAGGAACAAAATGAAGTTCCACAATACCATTCTCAATATGTTCTCTAATAAAATGATACCTGACATCAATGTGCTTAGTCCTTGAATGTTGAACTGGATTTTCTGCAATTTTGATACCACTAGTATTATCACAAAACATAGGAATATTACTAAGTGTCATACCATAATCCATCAACTGATTTCTTATCCAAAGGAGCTGTGCACAACAACTACTTGCTGCAATGTACTCAGCTTTTGCAGTTGAGGTTGAGACAGATTGTTGCTTCTTGCTTGCCTAAGAAATCAATCTGTTTCCCAAGAATTGACATGTACCTGTAGTGTTTTTCCTATCTATTTTACACCCTGCATAATCAGAGTCTGAATAGCCAATTAGGGAGAAATCAGATTCTCTAGGATACCACAAACCAAGATTTGGAGTTCCTTTGAGATATCTAAAAATTCTCTTCACAACAATTAAATGAGATTCCTTAGAATCACTTTGGAATCTAGCACATAAACAGGTAGAAAACATTATATCTGGTCTACTTGCAGTTAGATACAACAATGAGCTTATCATGCCTCTATAACTAGTATTATCCACACTTTTTCCCTTAGGATCAGAGTCTAGTTTAGTGGCTGTTGCCATGGGTGTTTTTGCAACTGCACAGTCTTGAAAGTCAAACCTTTTTAAAAGATCTTTGATGTACTTTGACTGATTAATGAAAATACCAGTCTCAGCCTGTTTAACTTGCAAGCCTAAAAAATAATTTAACCCACCCATCATGCTCATTTGATATTTAGACTGCATAAGCTTGCTAAACTAAGCACACAACTTTTCATTAGTAGAACCAAAAATGATGTCATCAACATAAACTTGAACTAAAAGCAAATCACTTTTTACATTTCTAAAGAATAGAGTTTTTTCAATTGTACCTCTTGTGAAGCCATTCTCAAGAAGGAATTTAGACAAAGTCTCATACCATGATCTTGGTGCTTGCTTTAGTCCATAGAGTGCCTTGTCAAGTTTGTAGACATGATTTGGAAACTTTGGATCAACAAAACCAGGTGGTTGCTCCACATACACTTCCTCATCAAGCTTGCCATTTAGAAAAACACTCTTAACATCCATCTGGTATACCTTAAATTTTGAATGAGCTGCAAATGCAAGAAACATCCTTATTGCTTCTAATCTTGCTACTGGTGCAAAGGTTTCATCATAGTCAATTCCTTCCTCCTGAGAGTATCCTTTGGCCACCAGTCTTGCTTTGTTTCTTACAATCATACCAGATTCATCTATCTTGTTTCTGAAAACCCATTTTACACCAACAATAGATCTATCTTTAGGTCTTGGTACTAATTTCCAGACTTTGTTCCTCTCAAACTCATTTAACTCTTCCTGCATTGCAATTACCCAATCAGGATCCTGTAAGGCTTCTTCAACCTTCTTAGGTTCATTCTTTAAGAGAAAACAACTATACAAGCATTTATTCTGAATTGATCTTCTAGTTCGAACACCACTATTTGGATCACCGATTATCAAATCTTTAGTATGATCCTTTGTCCATTTTCTAACAGGTGGTAGATTTCTTCTGCTAGACTCTCCCCCTACATTAGTGGTATCTCTTGTAGAAGTGTGTTCATTTCCTTCAAAAGCTCCCCCTTGATCAGTAGAATTAGTAGAATCCATACTGCTGCTAGTTCCTGATCTTTCTTCACTAGTCTCTGAAGGATCAGTTCCTGATGGAGTAGACTCTGAATAACTAGTCTGCTCCTGATGAATACTGTGTTCTCCTTGATTAATTTGCTCCCCCTCAACAGTAGCATTCCTTTGAGTAGCAATAGAGATTTCCTCTGGAGAACTTTCATCATCACTAGAGAGCATCTCAGATTCCTTAAAATTTTCAAATTCCAATTTGTCATGGCTTTCATTAGTTTGCAGAATTCCACATTTCTTGTCATCAAATGCAACATGAATTGATTCCATAACAATGTGAGTTCTGAGATTATATACTTTGAAGGCCTTTGATGTAGAATATCCTAAAAAGATTGCTTCATCCGATTTAGCTTCAAATTTTCCAAGTTGTTCTGGATGAACTTTCAGGACATAACATTTGCATCCAAAGATGTGAAAGTATTTCACACTTGGCTTCTTTCCTTTTATCATGTCATAGGGAGTCTTTCCATGACTATTTATCAATGTACAGTTTTGAGTGAACCATGCAGTGTTGATAGCCTCTGCCCAGAAATAGGTTGGAAGCTTTGCATCTGCAAGAATGGTTCTTGTTGCCTCTATGAGAGTTCTGTTCTTTCTTTCTACTACACCATTCTGCTGAGGTATTCTAGGTGCAAAAAACTGTTGAGTGATTCCATTGTCTGCACAATACTCCTCCATTGTAGAATTCTTGAATTATGTTCCATTGTCACTTCTAAGTACTTTGACTTTGTACTCAGAACTATTTTGTATGTTCTTGACAAGATCAATGATTTGCTGAGGAGCTTCATCCTTATTGTGTAGAAAGAATACCCATGTGAACCTTGTGTAATCATCCACTATAACTAGAGCATATCTTTTCTTGCTGATATACATAATGTTTACTGGACCAAATAAATCAAGATGCAGCATGTGAAATGGTTCAGTAATTGAATTTTCGGTCTTGCTCTTGAAAGTGGTTCTTCTTTGTTGTCCAAGCTGACAAGCATCACAAAGTCCATCTTGCACAAAATTCACCTGAGGTAGGCCTCTCACCAGATTGTGCTTAACAAGTTGATTAAGCTTCTTAAAGTTGAGATGTGAGAGCTTCTTGTGCCAATTCCAGCTTTAATCATTTGTTGCTTTGTTGTAGAGACATCTAACAATTCCTTTAGATGCTTCACTCAAGCTGGCTTCATAGATGTTACCATGTATCCAACCAGTTAGAACAATGTCTCTACTCTTCATATTCAAGATTTTGCATCCTTCTCTATGAAAGATTGATTGGTAACCTTTATCACCCAGTTGACTTATGCTTAAAAGTGTGTGTTTCAAGCCTTCAACCAGTGCTACATTTTCAATGATGACATTCCCCAAAATAATTGAGCCATATATATCCCAGAGTTTCTCCTTTGTTGCCATCTCCAAAAGATATTACTGGGTTAGCTTTCCTCTCAAACTTTGTAAGCAGGGACTTCTTTCCAGTCATATGTCCAGAGCATCCACTGTCCAAGATAATTGAATGCTTCTTTCCTATGCCCTGCAAACAAAAAGTAACTAGTTAGAAATTTTTAGGACCCAACTTTGATTGGATCCTTTCTTACTAGATTTAGAAACAACAGGCTTTGAAGATTTTTCTTTGGAGTTACCTGTTGTAGAGTCAATCTTAGACTCTGCTAGGAGTTTCAGATTTTATAGAATAATAGTCATAATACAGTTCATGATATTCTCTACACATGTAAATGGAATGAAGTAAACTACCACAATGATAACAAGCTTTTTGTGGTTGGTATTGAATTTTCTGAAGCTTGGGGAATCTAGACTCAGTTTTCCAAGAAGGTTTTTGATTGCAGTCTAGAGCCAAATGATTATGATTTCCACACTTATAGCATTTCTTCCTAGGTGCATCAGGTACATTCTTGTAATTATTCTCTTTGTTAATACCTTCTTTTCCATTCCTGTTCCTTTTGATTTTTCTAGACTCTTAAAGACCATCTAGTCTCTGTTTTAATTGAGACTTAGACAAAAAACCTATATTGACATTCTTAGGTTTCTCTAACACTTTCTCATCTGAATTACTGTTGTTAATTCTCTTGTGTACAACAGGGGTACCTTTTGAATCAACAAATTTAACATGTTTAGGTTCAGAAACTATCTTCTTACCTTCAGATTTAGATGTGCTAGCTTCTAGTTCACTATCATCATTGACAATAGCCATAGTCTCTTCTTTTCTAGCCTTATCAAACCCTAAACCATTAACTTTACCAAGAATTCCATTTTCAAAGATTTCTTGAGTCTTTTTACCAGATTTGTTAATGGTCTTAATGACATCTCTCTCTTCTTCTAGTTCTTTTCTGACATAGTCATAAGCCTCTGATATCTCCTTAATCAAATGCTAAACCCTTTATAAGTTCAGGGTATTACAAGAAGTGTAATGATACTCTATTCTACACATCACAACTCATGAATTTATTCCTAACACCACCACCATCACCACCCCACCTGAAATCAGTAAAATACACCCCCCCCCAAAATCACTAAAATACAAACCCCCCACCACCACCACCACCACCACCACCCCACCCCACCCCACCCCACCTGAAATCAGTAAAATACAGCCCCCAAAATCACTAAAATACAAACACCCCCACCACGACCCCCACCCCACCTGAAATCAGTAATATACACCCCCAAAATCACTAAAATAAAAACACCATCACCCCCACCACCCCACCCACCCCACCTGAAATCAGTAAAATACACCCACCAAAATCACTAAAATACAAACACCACCACCCCCACCACCACCACCACCCCCCCCCCCCCTCACCACCTTAACCCCATCCCCCACCTCATCCCACCCCACCCGAAATCAGTAAAATAAACTCCCAAAATCACTAAAATACAAACACCACCATCCACCACCACACACACCACCCCACCCCATCCCACCTGAAATCAGTAAAATACACCCTCAAAATCACTAAAAATACACATCTAAAAATCACTATTTTCACAAACCCACCCCACCCCACCCCACCTGAAATCAGTAAAACCCCCAAAATCACTAAAATACAAATACCCCACCACCACCACCCCACCTGACTTGAAATCAGTAAAATACATCCCCAAAATCACAAAAATACAAACACTATTTTTACTAATTTTAGATGTGTATTTTTAGTGATTTTGGGGGTGTATTTTACTGATTTCAGGTGGGATGGGGTGGGGTGGTGTGTGTGGTTGTGGATGGTGGTGTTTGTATTTTAATTTTGGGAGTTTATTTTACTGATTTCGGGTGGGGTGGTGGGGGTGGAGGTGGGGTTGGGGTGGTGAGGGGGGGTGGTGGTGGGGGTGGGGGTGGTGGTGTTTGTATTTTAGTGATTTTGGTGGGTGTATTTTACTGATTTCAGGTGGGGTGGGGTTTTACTGATTTCAGGTGTGGTGGGTGGAGGTGATGGTGTTTTTATTTTAGTGATTTTGGGGGTGTATATTACTAATTTCAGGTGGGGTGGGGTTGGGGTGGGGGTGTTTGTATTTTAGTATTTTTGGGGGTTGTATTTTACTGATTTCAGGTGGGGTGGGGTGGGGTGTGGTGGGGTGGGGTGGGGGTGGTGGTGGGGGGGGGGTGTTTGTATTTTACTGATTTTGGGGGGTGTATTTTACTGTTTTCAGGTTGGGTGGGGGTGGGGTGGGAATGGTGGTGGTGAGGGGGTGAGAGTGGTGGTGGTGGTGGGGGTGGGGGTGTTTGTATTTTAGTGATTTTGGGGGGTGTGTTTTACTGATTTCAAGCGGGGTGGGGTGGGGCGGTGGTGAGGGGGGTGGTGGGGTGGGGTGGTGGTGAGAGGGGGTGGTGGGGTGGGGTGGGGTGGGGTAGGGTAGGTATTTTTATTATTTTTTGTCAGAAAAAAATTAATGATTTCGGTGGTGTAATTTAATGATTTCTGTTTGGCTAGGCTGCCTGTTTTTAGTTTGTATTTAGTTTTAGTTTGTAGTGGAGTAAGACTCTATATATTTATATATATATATGGTGCCCTTCCATAGCCACAGTTGGTTGAAAAACGGCCCACAACCACCAACTCGTACACTGCCGCAAGTGTTCATTGCGGCAGGAAAAAAGAAGGGTGCCGCAATGAAGGGTTGCGGCAGCGTTTTTAACTTTAAAAAAACTTTATTTTATGTAGAGTCGATCTCAGGTCCTTCACCAGAGATAACAACAACATAACCACTACACCAAACAAACTTATTTGTAATTTACTTTAAAACAAAACAATATTAAATATTATTTTACGTTATTATACTTTTATTTTTATTATTTATTAAAATTAAAAAATATGGTAAATTAATACATTATAAAATATAAAAATGTTATAAAATTTGAATTAGTACATAAAATTTTAAATAAATTATTATAGTTTTATATTTAATAAAAGTAATAAAAAATAATAAATTAATAAAAGCTGTTAATTTGAAATATTGAAACAAGTAAAAATATGAAATTACATTTTCACCCTCCAAATTGCTGCCGCAACGATACATAGCGGATGAATGAAAATCTGAAATTACTTTTTTACCCTTATTACTGCCGCAATGAATCATTGGGGATGCATAAAAATATGGAATTACTTTTTTACCTTTAAATCTTCTGCCACAATGATACAATGCGGATACGAGAAATATACAACCACCTATTGCGGTTACCGCGACCCGAACTAACCCTAATTAAACACAGAGCTCATGCGATTTCAGGCGACTCTCAGGCGATTCCGGGCGATTTACACACAAAGCTGCGAATGTCAGGCGATCTTCCTCCTCAAGGTATCTTCTAATTGACACTTACACACACACACACACACGTAGTTATACATACACACACGCACTACTATATACATTGCTACTCACGATTATATGTACATGGTTTGATTCGTTATTAACTGTAGGTGGTGTTTATTTGCTTCATTTTAGTTAAAATCATGAATTAAATCGAATTATTAGGGTTCATAGTTCGAATTTTACCCATTTTTGGTTTGAATTAGTTTGAAATTAGGGCTTTTACCCTCAATTGAGTTGAAATTACGGTTTCTCATCTTTAATTAGGTTGAATTAGCTCGAAATGCCCAATTTAGAATTAGGTTTCGAATTATTATCCGAAATTTTATTAAAACTATGAATTAATTAGAATTATTAGGGTTTATAATTATGAAATTATAATTATAATTTTTTTTATGAGTTGTGGAAATTTTAATTTGAATTTTTGAATTATTAATTTGAATTTTTGAGTTTAAAATTCGAATTTATGAATTAATATGATTTATTAATTCGAATTTTGATTAATTAATGTTATTAGTACTGCATTTTATTTGATAAATGATATTCATTGTTAATTTATTCTTGTTTTAAATATGTCTTCATGGAATGATAATTTTAGCCAATTTTGGTACATGTTTATGAAATGTGCCTTATTTCTTTGATTTTGCACATTGCAGATGCTATGGATATGCAGTGCGGGCCCCTCGATAGGTCCCTCTTGACCAAGCAGGATGATCATATTAGCAGTCACATATGGCAGGAGGGTGAGCGGGAGAAGTTGGATGTCCGCCAGTTGACAGCCAACCTCGACGATTGGGTATTTGATGACACCCAGGTTAGTTTGTTGTTAGACTGGGGTTTCCGAGCGTTTACTGACCCACGCTCGATTCCCCAGAACGACATCCGATTGATCACGGCGTTGGTGGAGAGGTTTAGGCCAGAGACCAACACCTTTCATTTCCCATTTGGTGAGATCACCATCACTCTAGAGGATGTTTACATGATATTGGGTTTGCCTGTTTGTGATCGTGCTGTTACTCATACGGAGCTTTCCGCACCGCTTCCATATTGGCTAAGACGGTGGCATGATTTGAGGTTGACTGAGACCGACCGCAAAAATATGTATAAAAAAGGTTTGCATTTTAGTCCATAAATTATAATTTCTTCCATTTTAGTCCTTAATTTGTTTAATTCTTGCATGTTATACCTTAAATTTGCATTTATTTGCAATTTAGGAAGGTAATTATCTAGTTATTGCATTTTAGCCCAAAAATTCTAATTTCGTGCATTTTAGTCCTTAATTTGTTTAATTCTTGCATGTTATACCTTAAATTTTCATTTCTTTGCAATTTAGGAAAATAATTATCTAGTTATTGCATTTTAGCCCAAAAATTCTAATTTCTTGCATTTTAGTCCTTAATTTGTTTAATTCTTGCATGTTATACCTTAAATTTTCATTTCTTTGCAATTTAGAAAGATAATTATCTAGTTATTGCATTTTAGCCCATAAATTCTAATTTCTTGCATTTTAGTCCTTTATTTGTTTAATTCTCGCATGTTGTACATTAAATTTTCCTTTCTTTGCAATTTAGGTGGGGTGAAGCTTCATAGGTTGAGGGAAATCTATAAAAAGAAACCGGAGAAGCCTTCTCCCGAGTTTATCGAGCATGATGACCTTGTGTACACCCGGGCTTATCTTTTTTACATCATTGGGGGTGTGTTGTTTCCTTCATCGAATAGAGTCGTCGTGCATCCTAGGTACTTCTTAACTTCATTTCTCTCTCTAGTCCTTGCAATTTATGCTTAAATTTATCTTATTCTTGCATTTTATGACTTAAATTTCACATTTCTTGCATGTTCATCCTTAATTTCTCCAATTATTGAATTCTTACCTTAATTTGCATTTCCTGAATTTTTGCAGGTATTTACAGTTAATCCAGAATGCGCATGAGATTAAGGAGTATGCCTGGGGAGCTGCGGTTTTGAGTTATTTGTTCAGGGGTTTGGGCAAGGCTGCTAAGAAGGGTGTCAAAGCTCTTAATGGGTGCACCATGTTTTTGCAGCTTTGGTCCTACGAGAGGTTGTTACCTGGGGCACCGCAGCTAGCACCTCGTATGGATTTTGTTTGGCCGAGGGCATTGGCATGGGCTGAGCCTGTAGATAAGAGGAGGGTTAACCCCCACCACCATATAGGTCTTTATCGGGGGGACTTTGACAGCTTTCAGCTTGGTTGGCTGACATGATAGCTGTTAACTCGAATAACTTGTAGAAGGGGGGGGGGTTGAATACAAGTTACATAATCGTGTCTGATTTTTGCTTGGTTATATGAACAAGAATAAACGAATGAATCAAACTCTGTTTGTATTAATAAGATCAAATACAAACTCTACCAAAGGTGTACAAATACCTTTAGCAGCTGCTGACAAAATAAATCTCTCTCTCTGTTTGTTTCGAACTTTCGAATACAAACCTTATACAGAGCTTCTAACGAACTTACAATTCGTTCAATCACAATCCGCTCTTTTACAATGATATTGAGAAAGTATTTATAATGCTACCTATCAACTAATAACAGAAAGATAATCTATACATGACAATGTTCTGCCTTTCAGTTGATAGTTTCCATCAATAGAAAATTCTTTCCTTCATAAAATCTTCTTGCTTGTTCCTCAAACAAAGATCCTGTTTTATAGCACTTGCCAGTTTCTGTAGCATCCATAATGACATCATCAGTAACACGACTGATATCAGGACTTGCATCTTGCATCAGGATCTAACCATCCTATCAGTACTTGATTAGTATTTGACTTGACATATCAGGATTCGATCTCAGTTCCTGACATGTAGTACTTGATGCACTGTTCATTCCTGACTAAACTTTACAGATAACTGTCTAACACATATTTCCTATATAAAGTGCTAAATCCTTTATAAATCAGAATATACAAGAAGTATAAGTAAAATTCTATTCTTAACATCCCAACTCATGAATTATTCCTAACAATCTCCCCCTATTTATGCTTTAAAATCTGAAGCATAAATTTGAGTTGTTGATGTCAAAACATATAACAATACAATCAGAATAGAATTTATGAATTCAAAAATCATGAAGTTAGGTACCTCCTCTTCTTAGATATAGACATAGTATCCAGTACTTAGACGAAAGAATTCAACTATTTGATGCTTCTTTTCCTTTACCACTTCCATGATGAGATTCAACTCTGTCACAATCTTTATCTCCCCCAGTTCTTCTTTTATCCCCAGTCTGTTGTTGTTGTTGTCTTTGAATTGTCTTTATCTCCCCCTTTTTGACATCAGCAACATTAATTCCAAGAGATTCAGTAACAGAACAAATGAGATTCATCAGAACTGCTTGATTTTCCATAATAGTGACTTGGTTATCTTCAAGTGTTTGAAGTCTTGATTGAATTTCAACTTGAGATTTCTGAATATCTTGTAGAATTTCAGAATTGACTTCAATGTTGGAAGTGTTTGGAATATCTTCATATTCAAGTCTTGTAGAAGAAGTTGCCTGTGTAGAATGATATTCAAGTAATAAAACTCGATTAGAGTTACAAACATCTTCATCTTTCTGATCTGAAGCTGCAATATGATCATCTTGTTCTTCACCAGTATTCTGTGTACTAACATCTTCAAAACCTGACTCCTCCTTAGATTGATCAGATACTGTTGATGTCTTAAATCTTGCTGATATTGGAAGTACAAACAAAGGAATACTTGGATCATTAGAAATATCTTCTGGTACTGATAATGTAGAAGTTTGTCTTAGCCTTTCACCTCTTCTGTTGATAATTCCGGCAAGCCTTTCTTTTTGCTTCTGAGCTTTAACTTCTGGCTTTGAGTTGTGCTTTGCTAAGTCATTCTTCTCATACATCTTGATAAAAGAATAAGTACCAACATCCATACCAAGATTATTAGACCAAGATTCAGGAAAAACCTGATCCCAGAAATTAAACGATGGTTTCCTAATTTTCTCTCCCTTACTATGGAGTTGATCATCCATACCCTCAATCTCACTTTGACTATCTAAAGTCAACACTCTTTCTACCTCTCCTTTTGCCTGGTCAGGAGCCAGCCGCTCTGAATGTGGATCAATATCCATCTTTTCAAGTGTATCACTCAAATTTGGATAAGTGCTCTCATGACCTACAGAAAAATAGAGTTTAGAAGAAGTTTTTATACCTGAACTCACATGGAGAGAGGGTTCCTCATTTGGCAAGGGGCTTGAGGTTTTCTCCAAGGAGTGAGCTGCTATAGTCTCTGAACCCTTACAATCATCTTCTTTCCTTCCAGAGACTACAGGCTCCAGTATACCACTTTCAGGTTCTTTACTAGACTCTGATGTCTTCAGTAATACTTCGTTAGACACCCTAGTTAGTATGT
The DNA here is from genome assembly GCA_037693485.1 of Kitagawia praeruptora. Lineage (NCBI taxonomy): Eukaryota > Viridiplantae > Streptophyta > Magnoliopsida > Apiales > Apiaceae > Kitagawia > Kitagawia praeruptora. The sequence goes on from CM075350.1 coordinate 79,094,698, forward strand.
CACCGTTTTTAAGTGTTGTTTGCTGAGACTCACCCTCAAGGTGGATAGACTCTGACTGAACAATATTTGTTTGATCTTCAGAAAAATCAATCAAAGTCATTCCTCCCATATCATAGGGTTTCTCACTTGCAATTTCAGTCATCACAGAAGACCTTTCAACATCAGCTATCACAGCTCCTGAGTCATCCAACCTCTGACTAGATGGTTCTTGTGTTACAGTGACTATGATCTGATTCTTCCTACTATCCACCACTGGTGCAATAGTATCTTCTGTTGATTGCATTCCTCTATCTACTTCCTCCAGTTGTTCACCTTGAGCTGAAGCATCTTCAATAATGACATCCTTGTCAAATAAGTATGTATGTAGTGATTGAAGTGCAACATGCTTCGAGAGTCCAAATTTCTTGACTAATTGTCTTCTGACAGACACATAGAAATACATCTTCATTAAGTCAAGTCTTTGATGTAGAAGTCCATATTCATCTGGAAATAAAAGTTTTGGTACTCTTTCAACAAAAAAATCTAGAACAGGCCTTGACAACTTCACTTTGAGAGAAATTAGTCCCATAGCCAGTCTGTATGATAATGTAGTTTCCCATGAAGAATCAATATCCAGATCTCTATGGTCATTTGCTGACTTGATTGTAGCTTCATTTGTAGAGACCTGCATGATATTAGTTGGACTAGACTTTGTGTGTGTAGGTGACAATTGAATCTTTCTCCTTGTTCTCCTGGTATAGTGAGCAAAAGATTTATCCTGAGAAGACTCAAGAAGTGTAGACACAGAATTGATCTTGGGATGAGATCCTTTTTCAATAGACACAGTCTTTTGAGAGACAGTATCCAGTAACTGCTTTCCCTTTTTAAGTACTACAGTCTTTTGAGAAACTGCAGCCTGGCTGTGACTAGGTGCTTCATCTCTTTGTCCTAGCTTAGAAAGTCGAATTGCAGCCTTCAATTTTTCTCTCTCAGCAAGAGATATATTATCATCATCTTCACTAAAACTACTACTACTTGACACAACAAATCTTCTCTTCCTTACAACTGATGTCTTTTGAGAAACACCAGAGGTTGGTTTCTTTGAAACAATAGGCTGTAGATTAAAACTTTGTTCTTGAATTGTTTCAGAGACTATAATGTTTTGGGCTACTTGGGTAGACACAGGTGGGTTTTCCTCTAAATGAGATTCCTGAGCCATTTCACCACAAAAGAAAGAAGAATTGTAGATAGTAGGAAGATGAGTTTTAAGAATTACCTGAACATGATGTGGATAATGAAATGCAGGTATTTCATCTAGGTTCTTTTCATTGTCCTTCTTTGTAATGTCAGAGAAAATTCTCTTTTGCTGTACATAAGAAGAAACACAATGTTCTCTACCAAATCTAGCTTCAACATCAGGAATAAAATGGTTAATAAACAATTGTATAAATCTATGATAATAAACCATTTTCTTGTTTTGATCTCTTAACCCAAGTTTAATACACATCTGATTTAAGATACTGTGACCAATGTTAACTACTCTGTCATAAAGCAAACTGTAAGCAATACGTGAAGTAACAGAAGTAATTTGATCAAAAGAACTACATTTACCAGTAAAGCATTTAGCCAGTTGATCAAAGAAGAAAGACCACTCTTTCCTAAGATTAGATCTTCTTAACTGGCTCATGTTATCTAAAGGTCCATTATAATCTAATGCAGACAACATAGTTCTAACATCATCATCAGATGGTACATTCTCATAATTCAAACTAACAGGTAAGCGAAGTACTGAATTAAAAACAGATTCAGTAATATCAAAAGAATCTTGTCCTAAGTGTAGAACAATCTTACCTGATTGACTCTGAGTAGAATCAATTACCTCAGCATTCTCCTAAGCTTGTGTAACAGCTTCTTGATTAATCTGTGGAGATGCTGTCAATGCATAACTTAATGGTCCATATGCCAGAAAGTCCATGATTGGATGAAAATCAGTTAATACTCCTTCCTTGTTGGTGATAGCTGCTACATGATTGTTTGTCATAAAATCAAAGTCACCAAACTTGAAAGCTACTGACTTAGGTAATCTTCTTTGAGCTGCCATTTTTGATCTGAAAAGAACTTGAAAAAATCTTGAAATGGATTAGTGATTTTGAAAACTTGAGAGTGTTTTTGCTTTAGAGAATGTGAAATTAGAGAAAGCAATTACACGATTAGAGTTTCAAAACAAATATATTTCACAAATCTTTCAGACCACTATCCCACGTCGACACGTAGATTGACAGGTGTCAGTCCCTGAAAAGTGCGGTTACTCATGATTTTTGGAAAATAAAATCCAAAATTGATTTTCATGAAATAAATCAAGGTATTATCAAGATAAAAATCAATACTGATTAGCTTCCTTTTCCTGTTGACCTCCCATCAAAATAATTACAAAATGCAATGTGATTTAAAAATATAATTTTCAAATCCTGATGGTCACACTTGAAATCCTGATTGATATGTTAAATTATGTCTAACCGCAAGCGCACGGTGTCTATTGCTAGTACAGATGGCAAGCGGGTCGAATCCACAAGGAGACAGGTTCTACTAATTCCTTTTCAGTTATCGCTAATTATTTCAGGGACAAACGATTATTGGAGAATATTAACTAACTAGCAAATTAAACTAAATTAACACTAAGTAAATAGATGATTAACAAATTATTTAAAACCTAGGGCAATCAGGTCCACCATGCTTACACAATTGGCTCTTAAGCTAAAGCAATCAATGTGATCCTATAACTAGAGTATGTTAATCTCTCTCAAGCATTAACACTCTCGAAACATTCAACACAATTAACCACTTTTAGTAATTCAATCAATCAGGTAATTAGAGTCAAGTTAATCTTTTCCAAGCATTAACGCTCTCAGAAATCCAATGATGCTCTCGCACTCAAATTCAATTCTGCTAATCGTATGTGTGCCTCTAGTAAGTAAATCTCTCGATCCATACCCCTATTTGCATATAATTAATCCATGATATCGGCCGATTACACAAATTAATGATTAAAACATATCAATCAGAATTAACCATAACCAATCAAACCACTATGAAAATCATGCCAATAATAGTGCAAACATGGCTTCCCTTTAAGCCCTAGAAATAACTACTCGCTAATAATTAAACAAGTAAAACAACTAGTAAAACAAGAAAACATAATTAAACTAATAAGAATTGAGAAGAAATTCAGATAAGAAAACCTGCAATCATCAATCCTGTCACAAGAATGAAATTCATGGTCTCCTCTCCAAAACCCTAGCTCCTAAGAGTAGGAGCACGTATGTATCTCCCCTATAAAATAATACCCTAGATGTGTTTATATAGGCTCTAAAAGTCTTGCCCAATAAAAGTATTTTAATACTCTAAATCAATTACAAGTAGGATTCCATAACTGAATAGGATTCCTTAATTAAAATTCGTCACTTCTTTTTCTCCTCCGTTTCTGGGCTCTTACAGTTGGATTTTGATTACTGGACCACCTCTGAATTAAAGATAATTCCCTAAGCTTCGCGTGGACAGTAATTTCATCAAATTCTGACTTCTGGAACTCAAGATATGGCCAAAACAGTGCAGGCAACCCGTGTAGCCCAATATTACGAATTTTCTCCTATTTTATCTCCAAAATAGCTCTTTTTGCTCCAAATCCTTCCAAGTCATGAATTCTTTATTTCCTACCATAAAACAATAAAATCTATTAAATAAAAATCCAAATCAATGCAAAACACAATAAATATGAGAATAAAATCATCTAAAATATATATAAAAATATACTCTATCAAACATCCCCACACTTAGCATTTGCACGTCCTCGGGCAAATAAGTGAAATAAAAACTAAGTCCTAACAAACATCACTTTCGTAGATGACACGATTGCATTGAGCATATGCAACAAGCCGTTAAACCCCTAGGCAGCCCTAGTAGGACGAGTGTTGTCTCGTGAGGGTTTATAGTGAATGTACCCACAAAATTCATCTAACCATGCAACAGATCAATGCTAACACAACACCACACACACAAGTCCTCTCATGCCACATCAACTTAAGAATCAAAGCAAACATACGATGTCTTGGTGCCGAAAGTGCAAGTATTCACGTAGTCCACTCAACCAACATGCAGAAGGTCATAAAAATTCATGTCAAGTGTAAAAATCGTTGGTAATCATGCTAAGCCCACAAGAAACACATCTTTAAGTCTAAACCTGGGATCTCCTATGCCTAAACAAGTAATAACTCACCTTTCACTCAAAAACGAATATTCACTCAAGAACAAGGTTAAGTGTATCACTCAATTCCAACAAAATCATAAACACAACTTGACACTCGCAATCAATCTCACTCTCAACACAACATACATCACTGATGACAATCAAAAGGTCTTTATTCGGGTTGTAGCGTGGGCTAGGGACAAGGTATGTCAAGAAAAGCTAAAACAGGTTAAATGTCAAAAGCTAGTACCCAACAATAATCATTATCCAATTCCCTTTCTATTAAAACAAATACTTCCCCACACTTGGATTTTTCAATATCCCTTATAATAACTTGACTAGTCGAATGAAGAAGGATCATGCAAACATAAGAATGCTCTCAAATTTATTCATTTTTTTTTCTTTTTTTCTTTTTTTCTGTTTTTTTTTTCTTTTTTTTTTCTTTTTTTTTTCTTGAGAGCTAAAGAATAAACACAATGATCCATAGATATTTTTATGAATTTCGACTAGCAAGCATCAACCCAAAATTAATATTCCCCAAAAGTATGATCATCAATAACCCCCCTTTTATGAACACCTTATTACTCCCTTAAGCACGATACTAGCCTTTGACAATTTAGGTTCAAATTTAATGTAAGGCCAATAGAATAAAAAGGATAATGGCAAGTAATGTGGTGTGTCACCGAAAGAATAGGATTAAGCTCAATGGGTTAACTAATTGATCATGTTTTAAAGGTGTGGAAATATGGGAAATATGAGGTTATACCTAATTGCCTTTATCATCTCATCATCAATTAATGTCATGCATTTCAAGAAAGATCTCAAGTAAGTGCTAGCAATGTAAACAACATGTGGACACTCAAGCAAACGAAAAATCATGCAAAAGATATGCATATAGGCTCAAAACTCACTTGGTGTGACAAAACATAATCAATCCCAGGTAACAAGACTCTCTAACGCACCTACTTGTACTCAAAGCATGAAAACCAAGTCATCTTACACATATTCATGTCATTCTAATCACTTACAACATCCAATTAAGTCTACCAGCTTCAACTTGCTAGTGAAAGTATGTGCACAAGAACAAAGCACGTCACTTCTCATACAAAAGCGTCAATAAACACAAGAATTCTACGCATGCATGGGTGTATCAAGCAAAATACAACAACTAATCAAATTGCATGGCTAGAATTATTTTTGGTATTTTTAATTTTTTAATTTTTTTGGAATTTTTTTTTTTTTTTTTAAACAAGTAATACACTACGTTGAGAACACCTCCCCACACTTAAGTGGTTCATTGTCCCCAATGAACTAATGAACAAGATACAAAACTACAACTAAAAACAAAATAAAACTACACTAAAAAGAAAAGAAAGAAAACTCCCCTGGAATCAAGGTGTCGAGTGTGAAAACCATCCCTCCTTTGCTTAGGAGCCATAATAACCAAAACTGCATTCAACAATAGCTTCACCAACAACCACCAAGAAATATCCTGCCAAAAACCACCAAGCAATATCACACCAAAAATACCCAATTAACAAGAATATTACAAAACCCCCAATTTACAAGAACACAAATTCGTAATAAAAAATTAGAGAAGAAAAATCCCAACTACGAATCAAAGAGGTGAACTTGTACTAATTTTCTCCCAAACTTGAATTTTTTAGAGATGTAGAGGAAGAAAATAATAAATTGGGTGTGTATGTATGGGTATATATAGACAATGGAATGATAGGATGGTAATAGGGTTTAGGGATTAAAAAGAAAAATAAAATAAATAAATAGTAATAATAATAATAATAATAATAAATAATAATAATAATAATAATAATAATAATAATAATAATAAATAAATAAGAATTAGAATAGAAAGAGGTTTAGAATTTTTGGTGGAAAAGATGGGAGGTTTTGGAATTGAAATAGGAAAAGAATTAGGTGTAAAAGGGGTATAAATAGAATGGGAGGTGAAAAGAAATTTTTTTTTTTTATAAGTACAACAGGTGAAGCACTCGGACATCACAGGAACACATGCTGAAATTTTCTGAAGCCACTGGAACACGCGCAGACTGCACTCGAGTGAAGCAAACCGCGCCCAGGTCAGTTGCGCAGGCGCAAGCTGCGTGACTGACGCGCAAACTGCCCTTATTGCAGTAACGCAGGCGCAGCCTGCGTTACACCCCCGCAAACTGCCCTTATTGCAGAAACGCAGGGGCAACCTGCGTTACTGACCTGCAAATTGCTCAAAACGATTTTTTTTTTTTTTTTTTTTTATTTAAAGAATACAACAACACTCATTTTTTTTCTCTCTTTTTTTTTTCAACAAGGCTTGGGTTGCCTCCCAAGAAGCGCTTTTTTAACGTCAATAGCTTGACGTCCTCAAAAATACTCCGGTAAAGGAGTAATATCCACTTTCTTGATCATAAACTCGCCACCACAAAAAGTATCAAGAGTGTTAGTGGTTGTCTTTATCCTGCAAAAAGTCTCCAAACAAGCATCAGTAAAATAAAATATGTCATTAATAAGCAATAGAGAGAGTGCTTGTGTAGTTTTGGAAAACTTTGTGATAAAACAACGATAAAATTCAACACCACGAAAATAACTAACTCCCTTGACATAAGGTGGAGGTTCTGGTGGTGGTTTTTCTTCACTCCTCACTTTCACTGGAGTCATTCGGACATCTTGGCTTATCACATCATTGGCTAATAAGACACTTCCATCTTCTCCCTCTTCTCGAGCTTCAAACGTAGGAGCCACTTTGTATGGATCCTCAACCAGAATTTGAGAAATATCATCTTGGACAATATTCGTTATCACATCAACCTTGAAAGAAGTGTTCTTGAGCAAAGAAGCCTTGTAAGTAGAGGCTAGATCGAGAGCAAATTTATCAATACATGGTAGCTTAGGCACAGGTTGTGGAAGAGAAACAACAACCATCTCTGTATTGCTTTCCTTTGTAGTCTCATCATCAGTCACATAGTCCTTGGTAGCAGCAACATCATTGATCTCGTCATCGGTGGCATACTCATCCTCTTTATCAATGGCTTCATCATCAACATACATGGAGAAACTATCATATTCCTGATCGCTTGTGAGATTGATAGCAATCAGGTCCTCTTCGGATCGGATAGATGATGATGGTAAATAGTCGAGCTGCACTGTAGTAGAAGAGTTAGCCAACTGTGCAATTTGAGATTGAATCGCCAAACTTTGAGTTTCTAATTTTTCAAAACTCTTTAGCATTGTATTCAAGATATCCCACATCTTATTTGTCTGATCAGCTTGCACATCTACACTGGATTGAGAAACATGTAGATCTTCTTGTAGAGGAGGATATTGATATTCTTGCTGTGGCGGCTGCTCATATGACTGATAATATTGTTGCTCAAATTGTTGCTGATTATGATATGAAAAATTTTGAGCACCATTGTCCTGGTAGTAGAAATCTGGTTGATTCACGCATTCTTGATCAAAAGTGTTTGAATACTGATTGTACCCATATCCTTCTTCAAAAGAATTCATTTGTCCCAACTGAGCACTCTGAGAATTATAGACATTGTAATAGCATTCCAAACCATAGTGACCCTGGACACCACAAATTGGACAGAAGTTGTAAGTTTTAGGGGCCACTTGTGACATCTCATTGATACTCATTGGACGCATAATGGGCTCTGTAGGGTTGAATGAGGCAATTTCTTGAGTGCGTGCCTCCAACATGGAAGAGAGTAGTGCAAAAGTATCAACTTCACCCATTGCAAACCTGTAAACACTCAACAAAGCCAAGAAACGTAGTAAAATTTGTCTCAATTGGAACAAAGGTTCCAACGAGACAATGGAAACGATCTAAACAACTAAATTAAAATCAATAGAAACTCGCTGTCTCCCCGGCAGCGGCGCCAAAAAACTTGATATGTTAAATTATGTCTAACCGCAAGCGCACGGTGTCTATTGCTAGTACAGATGGCAAGCGGGTCGAATCCACAAGGAGACAGGTTCTACTAATTCCTTTTCAGTTATCGCTAATTGTTTCATGGACAAACGATTATTGGAGAATATTAACTAACTAGCAAATTAAACTAAATTAACACTAAGTAAATAGATGATTAACAAATTATTTAAAACCTAGGGCAATCAGGTCCACCATGCTTACACAATTGGCTCTTAAGCTAAAGCAATCAATGTGATCCTATAACTAGAGTATGTTAATCTCTCTCAAGCATTAACACTCTCGAAACATTCAACACAATTAACCACTTTTAGTAATTCAATCAATCAGGTAATTAGAGTCAAGTTAATCTTTTCCAAGCATTAACGCTCTCAGAAATCCAATGATGCTCTCGCACTCAAATTCAATTCTGCTAATCGTATGTGTGCCTCTAGTAAGTAAATCTCTCGATCCATACCCCTATTTGCATATAATTAATCCATGATATCGGCCGATTACACAAATTAATGATTAAAACATATCAATCAGAATTAACCATAACCAATCAAACCACTATGAAAATCATGTCAATAATAGTGCAAACATGGCTTCCCTTTAAGCCCTAGAAATAACTACTCGCTAATAATTAAACAAGTAAAACAACTAGTAAAACAAGAAAACATAATTAAACTAATAAGAATTGAGAAGAAATTCAGATAAGAAAACCTGCAATCATCAATCCTGTCACAAGAATGAAATTCATGGTCTCCTCTCCAAAACCCTAGCTCCTAAGAGTAGGAGCACGTATGTATCTCCCCTATAAAATAATACCCTAGATGTGTTTATATAGGCTCTAAAAGTCTTGCCCAATAAAAGTATTTTAATACTCTAAATCAATTACAAGTAGGATTCCATAACTGAATAGGATTCCTTAATTAAAATTCGTCACTTCTTTTTCTCCTCCGTTTCTGGGCTCTTCCAGTTGGATTTTGATTACTGGACCACCTCTGAATTAAAGATAATTCCCTAAGCTTCGCGTGGACAGTAATTTCATCAAATTCTGACTTCTGGAACTCAAGATATGGCCAAAACAGTGCAGGCAACCCGTGTAGCCCAATATTACGAATTTTCTCCTATTTTATCTCCAAAATAGCTCTTTTTGCTCCAAATCCTTCCAAGTCATGAATTCTTTATTTCCTACCATAAAACAATAAAATCTATTAAATAAAAATCCAAATCAATGCAAAACACAATAAATATGAGAATAAAATCATCTAAAATATATATAAAAATATACTCTATCACTGATCAATATCATCCTGATTCCAGAGACTTAATATGGAGTTTCCACGTGGCATCTTTCTTTTAACTGAAAAAGAAATAAACAATTAATCTGAACAAAATCAATGGGTTAGATATATTCGACATTTCTTGAAAATACAAAAAATAAAGTCACACGCGATAATTAGCATTTGACTTCATTGATAGTTCCAAATGACTGTTCAGCTTCTTACGTCTTTCTATAAAAGAAACAGACGTCTTATGCCATTCTCCATAACCCTTTCAATTTCTTTTCCTCTCAACAATGATCCTCAAACCAAAATTCTATTCAAACCCATTCTTTAGGTTTTTCACAGTCGATGAACATCCTGTTATTGATAATCTCTTTGAAGAGACAACTTTTCTCATCGAACCAATCATGAATGGAGTAGTTTCAGATAATATCCAGAGGTTTCTCCTAGAATATCCATCTGTTGGATACAATCTTCCCCTGACCTCCTCAAAACTTGAGGATGAAGAATTTGGTCGAGAGTCTGAGGTTGATCTTGATGGGGATGCTATTCATTTAAGTTAGCTACTCTCATTCAAGTCACCCAGACAAGGAATCCAAGAGCAGACGAGGCTGTTTAAATCTCCTGATGGATTTCTTGAGATGCTCCTTGTCCTCTTGTGAAGCCATTTTCAAGAAGAAATTTAGACAAAGTCTCATACCATGCTCTTGGTGCCTGCTTTAGTCCATAGAGTGCCTTGTCAAGTTTGTAGACATGATTTGGAAACTTTGGATCAATAAATCCAGGTGGCTGTTCCACATACTGATAAGTGGATTTTATATCCACTTGGAATGCCTCCGTTCGGCTTAAATTGATTGTTTTGGACTCAAGTTTGTGTAGTTTTGATGTGTTTTGTGTAGTTGTGCAGGTTTGCAAGAATATCTAAGCTTTTGTCGTTTTTGGAGATTTAATTGATTAAAATTCGGATTTTTCGGGAAGGCTGCGCATCTTATACTGTTTTGGCCATATCTGGAGTTCTAGAAGTTCGTTTTCAGCGATCTTACTGCCCACGCGAAGCTTGAGAGATTTTCTACAACCTGGGATAGGAAACAAGTGCAAGAAATATGCTGAATTAAATCGCGGACGTGTTTTTATAAAAGAAGGCTGGGAATTTACTATTTTGCCCTTTTTCTAATTCTAATTGTATTCTGGGCAGTTTTGGGTACCTTCTTTAAATCCTAATTGTAATAGAAGGTAATATCTTGCTGGGCAAGATTTGTAGAGCCTATTTAAAACACATCCTACCATTGTAAATCATAACAATTCATAGCTTTTAATCGTATGAAGGTACTTTCGATCTTCAATTCTTTCTTCAATATTATGTTTTCATTCATTATCATTATTATTATGTTTTCTTTATTAAATATGCGTAACTAATTCTCTAATCTGAGGATTGGGTAGTATTCCTTGGTAATCACTCAAAGATATGTAAAGAATCCTTTTGACTTTGGTTTGAAGCGAAAGAGGATTAAAAAAAAGGGCGGAGTTTTTAAAGGAAAAGAATTCAGAGTAGGATCCAATATAATGGGCATGAAGGTTTTATTCCCAATCCAAGAGAATGTCATGTGTTTAAAAGAGGATGAAGCTTTGAAAATAATTCAGTGTGCCAAGGACTTAGGTTTAGAAGTCCAGGGTAATGAGAAGGAAGTAGGTAGTCAGATCAGGGCTCAGTTGGAAGAAGGTACTTTGTAGATAAGTTGCTGGTATTACATAGTAATTTTTTAAATTGGTTTTAATGAAGGAAGTCAATATATTATCTTGGAACTGTAGAGGAGCATGTAGTAGGGTGAGTAGAAGAAATATCAGAGGTACAATAGTAAATTCTAAGGCAAATATAGTATGTTTGCAAGAAACAAAATGTGAAAGTTGGAGTTTAAACATGAAGGAGTCGTTATGGGATTCAGCAAATCATGATTGGGTCATTCAAAGCTCTTTGGGACTTTCTGGGGGATTAGTATGTACTTGGGATTCAAAGGTATTTAGCTGTGGGGGTCTAGATCAAGAACAGAATTGGATTTGGATACAGCTTTGTAATGTAATTTCAAAAGAAAGATTCAATGTGATAAATGTATATAGTCCTCTCAGTCTGTCAGGGAAAAAAACTCTTTGGGATGAGCTTAGAAGTATGCTGCTAATTGCAAATAATGAAGCAGTGTGTATGTTGGGGGATTTCAATTGTGTGAGAAACTCAAAAGAAAGGCTGAACTGTGAATACAAAAATAGTGATTCTAAAGGTTTTGAGAATTTTATAATAAGGGATTGTAATTTGATGGAGTTTGAGTTTGAAAATACAACATATACTTGGTTTGGTCCTGGAGGGAAATGCAGCAAACTTGATAGATTCTTGGTAAATGATAAGTGGTACGGGGCAAGTCATTGGCATGTTAGGGCTTTTTGTAGACTGTTATCAGATCACAAAGCAATAAATTTATACTCACAAGAGATAAATTGGGGTCCTAAACCTTTTAAAGTGTTCAACTGGTGGCTCAAGGATAAGGATTTGCTGGCATCTATTCAAGAGAAAATTAAAAAAGAAAGTTCACTTGGGGTTGGAAATGTGCATGAACTTTTTAAAGAGATCAAATTAGTCATGAAAAATTGGAAGAGCAATTCTAAAGTAGATGTAGAGGACCAGATCAGAAAGCTTAAGGCCTCTTTGGATTTTTTTGATTTAAATAACATTTGGGGTCCAGAGGTTCAAACTTACAGGAAAAGGTTAGAAGAGTGTCTTGATATTCAAGATTCAGTGCTGAGGCAGAAAGCAAGATTAAACTGGAATCTTTATGGAGACAGGAATTCCAAGTTTTTCAATCAATGCATCCAGAAAAGAAGAAGCAGAAACAACATTCAGAAAATTCTGTGGAAAGGATGAGATTTCTCAAAGAGCAAAGATTCTGGGTTGCAAGGCGGGTAATTGGCCTATTATTTATCTGGGTGCTCAAATTGGAATCTCTTCTAGGAAAAGGGTTTTCTGGAAACCTCTGATTCAAAAGGTTAAGGCAAAGCTAGCTTCTTGGAAGACAGGATCTCTAAATCAAGCAGGTAGGTTATCTCTTATTAAATCCACTATAGACAGTCTTCCAGTGTTTTGGTTTAGTTTGCATAAAATTCCAAAAGGAGTAAGTGATCATTTAGATAGACTGAGAAGAGAATTTTTTTGGGGGGAGAATTTGGAAGGCAACATTGATAAGGCAAGGAAAATGCATTCATTATCATGGGATGAGATTTGTAAACCAAAAAGTGTTGGAGGTTTAGGTTTGTCTAATATCCAACATAGAAATGTAGCTTTGATGAGTAAATGGTTTGCTAAATGGTATGCAGAGAGGTCCAAAAAGTGGAATGTATGGACTAGAGCAAAGTATGGTTGTGAAAAGGGAATGAGTTTTGAAGATAGTTTCTCAGGGAAAAATATTTCGATATTGTTAAAGGATTTAGTGGAGATATCTAGGTCTACATGGCTAGGAGGACAAATGAATAAACTTCATTTTGAATGGAATTTAAAAGATGGAGCTTCAAGTCTGTTTTAGGAAGACGTTTGGTTACAAGGGCAGGCTCTGAAAGATAACTTCTCAAGGTTGTACTTCCTGTCAAATTGGAAAAATACAGAGGTATGTTATTTTATGGACCTCTGGTGCTGCTATGATCATCTCAGTATGGTTTTTTGGAAGAGGAACCTCAGGTCTTGGGAAATAGAGCTGGTATCAGATTTAGAAAAAAAATTGAGGATGTCAAACTTAAAGATGGTAGGGATATACTTGTTTGGAAACCTGGAAAAGAATCGTATGAAGTGAAAGATGGGATGTTGGCGATATACAACAATTCTAGATTTCCTAAGGTGGAATGGTCTTTTATTTGGAAGCTACAGGTGCCACCCAAGGTTAAAATTTTTCTATGGAAAATTCATAGGAATATTTTGCCTATAAAGTCTTTTCTAAATAGCAGAATTCAGCAGAGATCGATTGATGTTATATGTTCATGGTGTGTACATTCAGACGAAACAATTGATCATCTCTTTTGGGGTTGTGAATTTGCAAAAATAATTTGGAAGGAAGTGCTAGGATGGTGGGGTATCTCTAATAGAGTGCAAATAACTGGTACAGAGTCAATGTGGAGGTCTGCAAAACTATTCAAACAGGATTGTAGCAAAAAAGTGTGGAAGTCAGTTTTAGTTGCATGTATTTGGTCTATCTAGCTATCCAGAAATCAAAGAGTTTTTAAGAATTCTGTAAGCAGTGCAAGTGAGGTTTTTGCTCTAATAAAACACCGGGTAGCTGAGTGGAGTATTGCAGTCGATTTGATTTCTTCTGAGCCTATGTAGTGGTGGCACCAAAATCCAATGGGGGTGATTACAGCAAGCTTTGAACTTAATAAAAGGAGGCTATTTGAAGGAGGGTTAGAGGAGTTATATGGCGTTATTGATGGCAGTTGGAAGGATAAAGGTAATGGTAAAATTTTAGCAGGAGTTGGTGGTATAGTAAAGAATAAAGGAGGTGCAAAAATACTGGAATTTGCAGGTCTAGTGAGTGCTAGAGATGCTTTGGATGCTGAATGTAAAGCTTTCAATACTTTAGCTAATCTGATCAGTGAGAGCATTTGGTATAAAAGCAGTATCATTGTTTATACTGATAGTGAGTTGTTGGTTAGAAAGGTTTCCGTAGCGATAAATGAGATTTTTAGGGATGAGTCTATGCTTTAATTCGTTAGAACCTTGCATTAAGCATTTAGACTTTAAAATTCAAAAAATTCACCGGAATCTTGTGGGGGATGCTAATTCTCTTGCAAAAAAAGGTGCGTTTCTTCACAATTTTTATATTTCCTGGGCTTAATCTTTTTAAGCTAGATTTTAAGGGCTCTTAGTAGTCACTACTTGCCCACTTAGGTCTTGTTGGGCTGTATTTAGAGGATGTATTAGTAGTGTTTTGAGAGAGAGTTGGACTTTGATTATTTGAAATTCATTGAACTGAATTGGAATGTCTAGATGGTTCTGTGAGTGGCTTGGGGAAATGAACCGCTCTTAGGGATATTAATTATCCAGGGTGTTAACAAGAAGCTTGGTTTATTATTTATAGAGGCATAACGGGAGTATTGAAACACCTACAATAGTTATCTCATAAGTTGTGCAGCTGGAATGGAGATTGAAAATGTCAATGTTAATGCTAGATGGTTGATGCCTGGAAGAGGAGTGATCAAAATCAACGTTCACGGTTTTTACTCAGACCAACCTTTGGAAAATGGTAACTTTTCTGGCATCGGTGTAGTTTGCAGAAATAGTAGGGGGAAAATTCTTGGTATGCTAGGGGGTTCTTTGGGTTTAGAAGACAGGAGAAACAACGAGTTTCATGCTATGCTTGAAGGTCTCAAGGAGGCTTTCTTTAGAAATTTCAAGAAGGTGATTTTGGAAACAGATCAAGTGGAAGCTTACTGGGATTAGATGAACTCTTCTGTGGTTGGAGGTCCACCTCAGCATGCAGAACTCTTGCAGCAAATTAATCAGAGAAGGGCTGATAAGAACTTTAAAACTTAGTTTCGTCTGGTAGGTGCCGAGGATAACGTTATGGCGGCTTATATTGCTCAGTATGGTGCTGAACGGTGGACTTCTATTGTAACGCCCCAAATCCGGGGTCAGGGATTTGGTCGTCACGCGGAAATCCTTAACATCAAATCACCTGTTTGACAATATTAAACCACCTCTAATCATTTAATAACTAAATTACAACATCTGTGACCCCAACCACCAAGCATCTTTTAGGTTATAGGGCTAGAAACAAGAATCGATCCTTACATTTCTCTTTACATCCATTTAATTGCATCACACTGAGTATTACAAATACTATACTACTAGTGTAGCTTCGTTGAGAAGTACACTAGCACTAGTACTATCCTGTACAAAGTGATATATACATATTACACATCAATACACTTATATATAACTTACTCCAGCTATCTACGTTCTGGATCATATCATCTTCACAAGGGCACACTGCCTGCTTCTCCTGAGCCATGCAGATAAGCCTCAATCATCTACCTTCCTCTGAAAGGTTAATATTTAAAACAAGCAAGTATGAGCGAAAGAATTGCCCAGCAAGTATTAATAGAGCACAACAATATATATCAATATACACATGGAGTTTTCGAAATATAACGATACTTAATATCAATTTCGAAATATTTACAACAATGAAACCTCAGTAGGGTATATATGACATTTCGAGTAACATCAGATAAATAAAGTAAGTTCATGTCAACAATAGTAATCCTCATACCTTATCCACATACCATACCTCATAGTATTGATAACCTCTTAGGGAGCTTTTCAAAATATGCAGTTCAATATGCTGCTAAGATAGTTATTACCACCCTTCATAAACCAAACCATTATAAAGTTCCCTTTTTAATACTCCTCAAGTTTGTAAGTATATACACATGAGTATATCATTATCATCAAAACACCTTACAGTTCCAGATTCTGTACAGGATATAAGTTCGTTACCACTTGATAAGTTAAACTCAGAAATAACTGATAGGAAGAGAGTCAAAGTTCTTGAAACGAACCATTTGAGATTTGACCACAATAATCGATGAACCATCTTTCATCTTTTAAGTACTTTCACAAGTGCACTGAACACGTGCCAATATTATCGAAATAATCTTGCAGTTCTAGATACTGCATGAATTCATCATCTTTCAAAATTGAAAACAACACTATCGGCTACTTAGCAATTAGGCCTAAGAAGCAGTGTTTGAGTATTTTTCCAAAGTGGAGGATGGGACTTAAAGAAAACATAAAAACCTGACAAGGATTGACGATGATCAGTCGCCACATCCAAGTCCAATAATCCGTGGGTCTTCTCTACCGGTAGAAGGATAGAAACTACATCCGTAACTATCCCCGGTTGAAAACTGCATCCGTAATCACCCTCGATGAAAACTACATCCGTAATCATCCTTCGGCAACACCTGGGCCGGAATAATAATTGATGGGCCGCCTGGCTCACGGCCGCTTACACATCCCGGGAATCGTTCGTCAACGATTCCCACACCTGCCAGAGTCCCCTTTTTCTTTTCTTGTCAAAATCATTTTGATAGAAAACTTGAGTAGCTAAAGTTCGACTTCAGTCGACCGATAATTTCTTGAAAAACGAGCAAGAGAGTAAAACCTGACCGGGGGTTTTCGAAAATGTTTTGAGTTCAAAAGAGTTCAAGTATAGATATACACTTGTACCGATATCAATCTCGACACAGGGTTTTGTGATCACACATGGAAAATGGTACGCATAAAGCTTGTAACCACAACAGGGTAATTCCATAAATATATAAGTTCTTGAAAAGTAACTTACCTAGATAGATTCAAAATATAATATTTTAAATGACTATGAAAGTCCTTAGACAACCTTTAAATAGTGTTTTATAACCTTCAAAATACTTAGAGTTTTTAATAAATATTTGACTACTATGTAACAAATAATTAATATTCAATAATCACTTTTTAAAAGAATACTCAAATTAATATTCATTTATTAAGTAATATTCAAATAATATTTACTATTAATACTGGAATATTTAATAACCTCAAAACACCCAAATACAACTCTTGGAATGTTTCTAATCAAAATCAAGACACAATCTCTCCAGCAGTCTCCAAACTTTAGCCACTTTATCAAATAACTACTACTGACTCTCGGTCAATAAGAAATAATTAATAAGCATGAAAATCCTTCTTCTCTTTCCCTTTTTTTTTGTTTCTTAATGAATATTATAATTAATATTCATCGAATTAAATAAGCATTCAAATAACATATATCGATATCAATCTAGCTGTTTTAAGCTGAAAGTAACCAATTTATAACCATTGGAATATCTTTAATCCGTATTGAAAATAAACTATCTCCGATAAATAATATACTAGATAGAATCACTCCATTAAATTGTTTTATTATTTCTCCGGGACAAAGTGATTTTAAGAAAGCATTTTGAAAATGATATTCATCTAATTAAATAAATTTAATTAGGCGAATGAGGTTTATTTAATTAGTAAATGCTTTCAGGAGCATCTATTAATTAAATAAACACTGGTTTATTGGTGATGTTGCCTTTAGGTTAATTATTGCGAAATTCTTTTTAAAAGCTTTGCCCGGGTTTTCGAAAACATAAAATACAAAATAGCCCCAACACGCGGCTAAATTCTAAAACTCAATACATGCCCTACCCTCTGAGCCTTTCTTATTCCGATACATAAATATATACCTCATAACATATAGTCCTCTACCACATTACAAAAGTTTATAAATATACAACATATAAATCGAGATGTAGAACCATAAGAATGTCACCGCCCATCGACAGTATTATAAGTCATGGGTTTTGATTATTGCACGAGAAGAATTTAATATCGCTAGCAAAGTCAAGAATAAAATGATTTGGAAGGAGGAGCACAAGATTAAAAACTCGCAATTAGGGATTAAAAACCTTTTTCCGCACATTTTATATAATTCAAAATAGGTATACTCTGAACGATAGAGTATGTGTAAATAAACTTGCCTCTGGTCCTTAGCAGAAAGCAGAAACCGCGAACAAATCCTTCGCACCTCGTCCAAGTAATTCCATGGACCTTACCTGACGTCTCGATCTTCCTTTTTTGATGCACGTCATTCCAACTCGATTATGCCCTAATGGTACTGAAATGGTTACGAGTACGTGTCAGTCATACCTCGTATATCGAGTAGACACAACTCGGGATTATCACTAAATAACATAAAGTCAAACTATAGGTGCCCTCCCTATAGTTGACTATTCTAATACCACTTATTGCACATAACATATTATAGTAAAGAAAAGAAATGGAAAAGTCCCCTTTTTAAAGTGGACAATTCCTGGTGCTAAACACCTCAAACCATACCACTTAATCAACTTAGTATATAGATAGTCCTCAAACATAATTAATCCTCGAGACACATAAATCCTTGAATTAAATCACTTAGCACATAAATCCTCGAGACAACAATTACCCTCGAATTAATTCACTTAACACATATACACATAAACAGTTAACACCCAAATCATACCTTTAAACCCTTGAAATCAAATAAGTTAAATAAATTAAAATGCAGGGGATTTTTAGAAAATTTCGGCATGAGGTATTCGTTTATCGGACTATGGGGCCCTCCATGCCAATCAAAACATTTCAACCCTGTTTTAAATAAAAATAAAGCTGCCTCTACTTGCAGCAAAGTAAACAAGTAAGAAAAGTACCCGCCCAGACATGCGGCAACTAGCACATAAGGAAAAGTACCCGCCCAGACTTGTGGCAACTAGCACATAAGGAAAAGTACCCGCCCAGACTTGCGGCACCTCAACATGTAAGGAAAGTAAACTAAGTTTATCCACATTTAAGCCAACACCACGTAGTTGGCACTTATACTATCAACATATACTATAACTCGATTTATAACATCTAGCACATAGACATTTACAAGTTATTCAACTCTTATGACTACATTATATGGCGATAACAATTAGCACTTAGCACATACCATTTAGTCAACTCGTGTAAATTCCACAATTAATACCAATATCACCAATCCACCAATAATCATTAAACTTGAATATTAACGACATCACAAAATGATTTCAACAATTACACTAGCACTTAACAATTAACAATTTAGCAATTAGCATTTAACCACTAACCCATACATTTAATCGGGCCTACAATAAATCTCAAAAATTATAATTACCAACATACCTTCCGAATTAAATCTCGGAATTCCAAACAATATTCATAATTAATAATACTAAGCTAATTACAAAAATTATCACATTATACTCATAATTTAAAATTAATTAAATTACAACACTTAACTAATTAAATTACTACCATTCAACAATATATAGCAATTTACATCTAATCACGAAAATTAGCAAATAATCTCGCAATTTAAAATCAATTAAATTATCACAATTAAATAAAAAAAAAAAAAAATTATACCCTTTCGATTTTGATTTGACGCACCCGAAAATCAAACCACCGGAAACCAATCTCCCCCATCTCTCTCTCCCCCTCTCTCTCTCTCTCTCTCTCTCTTCCACCCGCTGCAACACCCACGACACAACAGCCCAGCCCTCCATTCCCTCGTCTTCCTCCTCCCCTCGACCCGTACCTGCCACGGCGCCGCCCCTGGACAACTCCGGCCGCTCCGCCTCCGTCCACCACTGCATAGCCGCGCGTCTTCTCCTCTGCTGTACACATGCACACGCCCACATATACACACACACACACTCGTATAAACACACATATATATACAAACATTACCCAATTGATTTAATCCCCCAAAACCCCCAATCTCTCTTTTCATTCTCTCCAGATCTAATGGGTGTGTGTTTGTGCGGCTTTATGTGTGTATTGTGTGTATATATGTATGCTGTGTTCTTTTAACCCTAATGGGCTCAAGCCCAATAACAATTAAAAGCAATACAATTAATCACTACATATCTTAAATAATATTTAGAGTTAAAACTCTAATTTGTAAAAAAAAAAAATTCTAGCAAAATTAAATACTAGAATATTTTTAAAGACTTTTGGAGGAAGAATTAGAATTAAATCTAAATTTTCTAAATTGATATGCATTTTACAAATATTAATAATTTATAAAAACAAATCATAAAAATAATAATTGTGATTCATAATTCACAATTTACAGGGCTTTATAAAAATACTACAAACACTATTGTTTTAGTAAAATCTCAAATCCTTGATTTTATATATTAATCAAGTAATTTCTGCAAATCCTCAAATAATTAAAATAAACATTTCCTAAGGATTTTAAAATCTCTAAATTATTCAATAATTTAAAATCAAATCTTTACTGAATAATTTCACATTCAAAATTAAATCTTCGCACAAATAAACTATTGACTCGAGATATCTACTAGGTCAATAAAATTTTAAAATGGGACCCGGTTCCACTTAACCGAAAATAATTAAATAATTGAATAATAAAATTAAAAAAAATTCCTCCTCATTTTAGAAAAAAACATTATTATTATTATTGAAATAATAATAAAATCATTTCTTGAAAAATCCGGGTTATTACAGTCTACCCTCCTTAAAAGGATTCCGTCCACGGAATCAGCTAAGGCCACTACTGGGATTCCTTAACTCTTTCATCATCAACATTTATTCTGCCAAACCGGAGAGTGTCCATTCGTAAACAACTTCTCCTTTCACACATATATCTTGACCAACTTTTCATCATCATACTATCCTTGAGAGAGAGTTCACTGATTCTATTCACATAACACTTTTGAGAGAGAGAGTGCACTAATTCCATTAACATAATATCATTGAGAGGGAATAAACTAAATAATTCGATTGATACGTCACTGATATTCTATTCGTTTTGGAATTCGCTCCTGCTCTTGGCGATTCCGCTGCGAATCTAGTTTCTATCAACGAATTTATGACTTGGCAGACCTGGTTGGTATCCCCTTCAAATTTATTAGAGATAATAAGAATTATGAAACTTTGAAAAGATAGCTGTCATATCAAGGCTATTGCCACACATTGATGATCATAAGGTTATGAGTATTAAAGTAAACCTTGTTTGAAATAAGAGAATTTACTGAGAGATCAATATGATCATAAGAACTCACGTTGCGTGTCTCAGTTAAGACATTACTAAAGGTAGTTAGCCTTCTTGTATTTCACAACTCACAAGTGACGGCGTCCCGTCAGACTTCTATCACACAGACAGATAGCCCTTGTGTCCCCCATAAGTAAAGGGTTGTTCGTCTCAATGGAAGCTGAGAAGTATGAAAGTAATTCGAAGTGAAGATAATAATTATCATCTTTCGACAAATAATTCTCAAGTGGACACCCTGGATTAAAATTGATCAGATTCCAAGGTGCAATTTCCAAGGAAAAGGATAACCAGAAAGATACTGGTATACAACAAGCAAGTGGTGCTATAGCACCATAGGATTATCCAATATTTGAAGAAAATGGGAATTTAAATATCATCAATCGATAGGGCCTCATAAATCAGAAAGTAGGTATAATGACAGCTTCTAGCAAAATTGAAACCAATATGGTTTAACATGAGTATTATAAAACAACTTCGAAGAGGGAGTATATCTCTTATCAAAATTCTCTCTTGGAGAGATGTCAGGATAGATAATGGATTAGGGAGGTAATCAAAACAATTTACGCATGGGGAGATGTCAAATAATTCACATTGGGGAGATAATAAACATAAGTTGCAAATGGGGAGATATCAAATAATTCAGACTGGGGAAGTAATCAAAATGATTCATAATTGGGGAGGGTAATGCCAAGGTCTCCACGGATGCCTTTCATGTCGGCTCCTCTGACGGATAATTGTTCGATCGTAGCGCTCTTCTTTTCCACGCACACCCTAAGGTGCTCGATAACCGACGTCATCGTCGACTCGTAATAGTCGCTAGAGATTCAACCATCGGCATTTTACGATATTAAGGAGTTCTATTCGACTCGGCGCAAGCATCTCACACAAGCGTTCTATTCTTTGAGAAGACTTCGATACCGGTGTCGCCCCTAGCAACGACGAATTCCACGTGTCGAATGGGCGATATTCTGGAACATTGCTGGAAATACATACTTAGATCCAGTCACCATTATAACCGTATTTATACCACATGTTCCTGTCCTCATGACAATTCCGTGTGCAACTTAAGCCTATCCCTTTTTGGCATAACAACCTTCGTACTAGTCTCTCTCAGACTTTCTCGGTCCGTCTTGATTCTTAAAACATTACATCTTTATTGATCAATCTCATCTTCACCCTTTTTACTTCTATAATTTTGAGACAATCGGTGTCTATCCACCAATCCATTCATATTATTACTTTAAACTCTATCAAGCTCGAGAGGGTTTTAAATACCCGCAACTTCTACTGATAACCTTTCATAGTGATCTTGTTTTGCTTCCCTTTTTGGAATTTTAACAGTACGGATGCTATCTCAACTCATCATTGTCATAATACTGGATGCCAGCTTTCCATCCTTCATCATCATATTGAAATTTCCTATCATTCGGGGAATACATAACTTCATCCATGAACCCCTAAAATTATATTAATCTTAGGCCTCGGGCGATTTATGCCCCTGCCGACCAACACTTGTCTCTAAGAGTTCTTTAGCAGACATCCATCACCACAAGAAGTGAAGTCTACCTCAACATATTCCTCAAAATCTTATCTTAATCATTGGTACTATATCCAATAGTCCAACATGAACTCTACATGAGTTCTGACGTTCTCACATAACTATACCCACTCCTACTCACTCTCGTTTCTAGTTTACTATAACCTCAGCTCTGATACCATTTCTGTAACGCCCCAAATCTGGGGTCAGGGATTTGGTCGTCACGCGGAAATCCTTAACATCAAATCACCTGTTTGACAATATTAAACCACCTGTAATCATTTAATAACTGAATTACAACATCTGTGACCCCAACCACCAAGCATCTTTTAGGTTATAGGGCTAGAAACAAGAATCGATCCTTACATTTCTCTTTACATCCATTTAATTACATCACACTGAGTATTACAAATCCTATACTACTAGTGTAGCTTCGTTGAGAAGTACACTAGCACTAGTACTATCCTGTACAAAGTGATATATACATATTACACATCAATACACTTATATATAACTTACTCCAGCTATCTATGTTCTGGATCATATCATCTTCACAAGGGCACACTGCCTGCTTCTCCTGAGCCATGCAGATAAGCCTTAATCATCTACCTTCCTCTGAAAGGTTAATATTTAAAACAAGCAAGTATGAGCGAAAGAATTGCCCAGCAAGTATTAATAGAGCACAATAATATATATCAATATACACATGGAGTTTTCGAAATATAACGATACTTAATATCAATTTTGAAATATTTACAACAATGAAACCTCAGTAGGGGATATATGACATTTCGAGTAACATCAGATAAATAAAGTAAGTTCATGTCAACAATAGTAATCCTCATACTTTATCCACATACCATACCTCATAGTATTGATAACCTCTTAGGGAGCTTTTCAAAATATGCAGTTCAATATGCTGCTAAGATAGTTATTACCACCCTTCATAAACCAAACCATTATAAAGTTCCCTTTTTAATACTCCTCAAGTTTGTAAGTATATACACATGAGTATATCATTATCATCAAAACACCTAACAGTTCCAGATTCTGTACAGGATATAAGTTCGTTACCACTTGATAAGTTAAACTCAGAAATAACTAATAGGAAGAGAGTCAAAGTTCTTGAAACGAACCATTTGAGATTTGACCACAATAATCGATGAACCATCTTTCATCTTTTAAGTACTTTCACAAGTGCACTGAACACGTGCCAATATTATCGAAATAATCTTGCAGTTCTAGATACTGCATGAATTCATCATCTTTCAAAATTGAAAACAACACTATCGGCTACTTAGCACTTAGGCCTAAGAAGCAGTGTTTGAGTATTTTTCCAAAGTGGAGGATGGGACTTAAAGAAAACATAAAAACCTAACAAGGATTGACGATGATCAGTCGCCACATCCAAGTCCAATAATCTGCGGGTCTTCTCTACCGGTAGAAGGATAGAAACTACATCCGTAACTATCCCCGGGTGAAAACTACATCCGTAATCACCCTCGATGAAAACTACATCCGTAATCATCCTTCGACAACACCTGGGCCGGAATAATAATTGATGGGCCGCCTGGCTCACGGCCGCTTACACATCCCGGGAATCGTTCGTCAACGATTCCCACACCTACCAGAGTCCCCTTTTTCTTTTCTTGTCAAAATCATTTTGATAGAAAACTTGAGTAGCTGAAGTTCGACTTCAGTCGACCGATAATTTCTTGAAAAACGAGCAAGAGAGTAAAACCTGACCGGGGGTTTTCGAAAATGTTTTGAGTTCAAAAGAGTTCAAGTATAGATATACACTTGTACCGATATCAATCTCGACACAGGGTTTTGTGATCACACATGGAAAATGGTACGCATAAAGCTTGTAACCACAACAGGGTAATTCCATAAATATATAAGTTCTTGAAAAGTAACTTACCTAGATAGATTCAAAATATAATATTTTAAATGACTATGAAAGTCCTTAGACAACCTTTAAATAGTGTTTTATAACCTTCAAAACACTTAGAGTTTTTAATAAATATTTGACTACTATGTAACAAATAATAAATATTCAATAATCACTTTTTAAAAGAATACTCAAATTAATATTCATTTATTAAGTAATATTCAAATAATATTTACTATTAATACTGGAATATTTAATAACCTCAAAACACCCAAATACAACTCTTGGAATGTTTCTAATCAAAATCAAGACACAATCTCTCCAGCAGTCTCCAAACTTTAGCCACTTTATCAAATAACTACTACTGACTCTCGGTCAATAAGAAATAATTAATAAGCATGAAAATCCTTCTTCTCTTTCCCTTTTTTTTTGTTTCTTAATGAATATTATAATTAATATTCATCGAATTAAATAAGCATTCAAATAACATATATCGATATCAATCTAGCTGTTTTAAGTTGAAAGTAACCAATTTATAACCATTGGAATATCTTTAATCCGTATTGAAAATAAACTACCTTCGATAAATAATATACTAGATAGAATCACTCCATTAAATTGTTTTATTATTTCTCCGGGACAAAGTGATTTTAAGAAAGCGTTTTGAAAATGATATTCATCTAATTAAATAAATTTAATTAGGCGAATGAGGTTTATTTAATTAGTAAATGCTTTCAGGAGCATCTATTAATTAAATAAACACTGGTTTATTGGTGATGTTGCCTTTAGGTTAATTATTGCAAAATTCTTTTTAAAAGCTTTGCCCGGGTTTTCGAAAACATAAAATACAAAATAGCCCCAACACGCGGCTAAGTTCTAAAACTCAATACATGCCCTACCCTCTGAGCCTTTCTTATTCCGATACATAAATATATACCTCATAACATATAGTCCTCTACCACATTACAAAAGTTTATAAATATACAACATATAAATCGAGATGTAGAACCATAAGAATGTCACCGCCCATCGACAGTATTATAAGTCATGGGTTTTGATTATTGCACGGGAAGAATTTAATATCGCTAGCAAAGTCAAGAATAAAATGATTTGGAAGGAGGAGCACAAGATTAAAAACTCGCAATTAGGGATTAAAAACCTTTTTCCGCACATTTTATATGATTCAAAATAGGTATACTCTGAACGATAGAGTATGTGTAAATAAACTTGCCTCTGGTCCTTAGCAGAAAGCAGAAACTGCGAACAAATCCTTCGCACCTCGTCCAAGTAATTCCATGGACCTTACCTGACGTCTCGATCTTCCTTTTTTGATGCACGTCATTCCAACTCGATTATGCCCTAATGGTACTGAAATGGTTACGAGTACGTGTCAGTCATACCTCGTATATCGAGTAGACACAACTCAGGATTATCACTAAATAACATAAAGTCAAACTATAGGTGTCCTCCCTATAGTTGACTATTCTAATACCACTTATTGCACATAACATATTATAGTAAAGAAAAGAAAAGAAATGGAAAAGTCCCCTTTTTAAAGTGGACAATTCCTGGTGCTAAACACCTCAAACCATACCACTTAATCAACTTAGTATATAGATAGTCCTCAAACATAATTAATCCTCGAGACACATAAATCCTTGAATTAAATCACTTAGCACATAAATCCTCGAGACAACAATTACCCTCGAATTAATTCACTTAACACATATACATATAAACAGTTAACACCCAAATCATACCTTTAAACCCTTGAAATCAAATAAGTTAAATAAATTAAAATGCAGGGGATTTTTAGAAAATTTCGGCATGAGGTATTCGTTTATCGGACTATGGGCACAGCCCCTCCATGCCAATCAAAACATTTCAACCCTGTTTTAAATAAAAATAAAGCTGCCTCAACTTGCAGCAAAGTAAACAAGTAAGAAAAGTACCCGCCCAGACATGCGGCAACTAGCACATAAGGAAAAGTACCCGCCCAGACTTGCGGCAACTAGCACATAAGGAAAAGTACCCGCCCAGACTTGCGGCACCTCAACATGTAAGGAAAGTAAACTAAGTTTATCCACATTTAAGCCAACACCACGTAGTTGGCACTTATACTATCAACATATACTATAACTCGATTTATAACATCTAGCACATAGACATTTACAAGTTATTCAACTCTTATGACTACATTATATGGCGATAACAATTAGCACTTAGCACATACCATTTAGTCAACTCGTGTAAATTCCACAATTAATACCAATATCACCAATCCACCAATAATCATTAAACTTGAATATTAACGACACCACAAAATGATTTCAACAATTACACTAGCACTTAACAATTAACAATTTAGCAATTAGCATTTAACCACTAACCCGTACATTTAATCGGGCCTACAATAAATCTCAAAAATTATAATTACCAACATACCTTCCGAATTAAATCTCGGAATTCCAAACAATATTCATAATTAATAATACTAAGCTAATTACGAAAATTATCACATTAGACTCATAATTTAAATTTAATTAAATTACAACACTTAACTAATTAAATTACTACCATTCAACAATATATAGCAGTTTACATCTAATCACGAAAATTAGCAAATAATCTCGCAATTTAAAATCAATTAAATTACCACAATTAAATACAAAAAAAAAAAATTATACCCTTTCGATTTTGATTTGACGCACCCGAAAATCAAACCACCGGAAACCAATCTCCCCCATCTCTCTCTCCCTCTCTCTCTCTCTCTCTCTCTCTCTCTCTCTCCCTCTCTCTCTCTCTTCCACCCGCTGCAACACCCACGACACAGCAGCCCAGCCCTCCATTCCCTCGTCTTCCTCCTCCCCTCGACCCGTACCTGCCACGGTGCCGCCCCTGGACAACTCCGGCCGCTCCGCCTCCGTCCACCACTGCATAGCCGCGCGTCTTCTCCTCTGCTGCACACATGCACACGCCCACATATACACACACACACACTCGTATAAACACACATATATATACAAACATTACCCAATTGATTTAATCCCCCAAAACCCCCAATCTCTCTTTTTATTCTCTCCAGATCTGATGGGTGTGTGTTTGTGCGGCTTTGTGTGTGTATTGTGTGTATATATGTATGTTGTGTTCTTTTAACCCTAATGGGCTCAAGCCCAACAACAATTAAAAGCAATACAATTAATCACTACATATCTTAAATAATATTTAGAGTTAAAACTCTAATTTGTAAAAATAAAATTTCTAGCAAAATTAAATACTAGAATATTTTTAAAGACTTTTGGAGGAAGAATTAGAATTAAATCTAAATTTTCTAAATTGATATGCATTTTACAAATATTAATAATTTATAAAAACAAATCATAAAAATAATAATTGTGATTCATAATTCACAATTTACAGGGCTTTATAAAAATACTACAAACACTATTATTTTAGTAAAATCTCAAATCCTTGATTTTATATATTAATCAAGTAATTTCTGCAAATCCTCAAATAATTAAAATAAACATTTCCTAAGGATTTTAAAATCTCTAAATTATTCAATAATTTAAAATCAAATCTTTACTGAATAATTTCACATTCAAAATTAAATCTTCGCACAAATAAACTATTGACTCGAAATATCTACTAGGTCAATAAAATTTTAAAATGGGACCCGGTTCCACTTAACCGAAAATAATTAAATAATTGAATAATAAAATTAAAAAAAATACCTCCTCATTTTAGAAAAAAACATTATTATTATTATTATTGAAATAATAATAAAATCATTTCTTGAAAAATCCGGGTTATTACATCTACGGTCATCATTGATAGGCCTTTTGGTAGAATTCGTGAGTTATGGAATTTGGACATGGGGCTGGGTTCTATAGATCAGCAATTTAGGGCTGTACATGAGGAAGATGTTAACGTTGATGCTGCTGTTGAGGGAGTATTTGATGTTGCTGTTGAACATGATGATGATGGGCATGGTGTTGAAGGAATGGAGTTGGCAGAAAATCATGAGATTGTAATCGGTTTGGCTGCGCAGGTGGGAGGTGGGAATCGGTGATGGAAAATGAACCATCTGAAGCTATTAGTTTTATTTGTTTTATGTTTAATTTGAAGTTATGTTTTGTTTTGTTGGGCTATCTTTTCTGTTGGGCTAGGAAAGCTATTGTTGGCTTTGATTTTGTACTCCGGAGTTTTATTAATATAATTTCCTTGCTTTCCAAAAAAAAAAAACAAATTTACATTAAGATTTCATATTATTAGTTTTAATCAATACATATCATTTATTAAATAACTATTATTATTACTAATAATTTTATTAATTAATATTACAAAGTTAAATTATTTCCATAATAAATTATTAAACTCTATTTTATTTAATCATATAATTTTAAAAGTATTTAAAAGTAACCCCTGCATTGCACGGGCTATAAGCTAGTATATTATAAATTAGCAAATAACCCATTCCTTAGGTTCGGTATCCATATTCAGGTTCGGATAAAATTTTATACTTTATTTTGATCCATGGACTATCCATTTTATAGGCATGGTATCCATTTTAGCTTTGTATTGGATCCAGATTATTATTTGACCCATATTCAATTATGGAAATTTTGTATATTAATTTTAAATATCATTAATGTCCATTATATTTTTGGTAAGTTCATTAATAAAAATTTCAAGTGAATCTTTCAATTTTGGTAATCTCGTTAATACATATATCGTCACATGTTATATGTAACAAAAGTTTGACTAAATTAATTTTTTAATGTACTTATTATATCATATAAAATAGCATTTAATTGTACTAATATTCGTTGTTTTAAAATTTATAATTTAATATTTCTTAAATTATTTTGTTTATTTAATTTATCCTTATTATGATATATTAATAATTTTTATAAAATAATATTATGAAGTACCGTTTGCTACGCACACGGCCTATAATCTAGTTGAATATTAATTAGTTAAAGATTTTTAATTGATTTCTAAATATGATAATTGCACAAAAAAATGGCCATTAACATATCTGGGTTAGCTTTTATTTATTTAATAAAAACAATATCATATATACATGAATTTTTTAAATTACTTAAACAAATAAATTGTACAAGACAAACTGGAAAGAAAAAAATATTTAAAAATAAGTTGTGCCCATAATTGTATCAATTTTAAAAATATATATATAACTATATATGAAGTAGTCATATTTTTAAGTATTAGCTTATAACCGTGCTATGCACGATTTTTTTTAATTTTCTTTATTTAATAAATTAATTTTTGTGTGTTTGATTTTGAAAATTTCTATTTTTATGTATTGCGTCATCGAAATTATTTCATTACATTTGAGAGTAAATTTTTAAGTAGTTTACAACACAATTTTAAATTTTATAAATAGTATTTTACAAAGATAAATCCTTGAAAAATTATATATTTTTTTATCAGTGTTAAGTTAAAGATTTCAAATTTTGTAAAAATCATTACAACGTTAGACCAATATAAGTAATCAATTTTTTAAAAAATTTCTTTTCATTATTTTCTTCACATCTTTTTTTCTCCTTTTGTTCCGTTCTTCTTGTGTAGCTTCTACATATCGTTCACGACGTCTTTTGTTACGTTCAATTTTTTGTTTTTCAATTATAACTAATGATTTTGTATGTATAGATTTCTGCTTGATAGAATAATGTAATTATAATTCTATCTATGATTGTATTAGGATTTGTTTTCAAATTCATTCTAGAGATCCCTTTTATTTGTTTATTTATAATTAATTTTAGTTGTTTATACATATTTCACGGTATTAGTTATACGTGGTTAGAGTTGAGTATCAATATTAAGATATTAATAATTCTATATGAATTCAATTTGGATCAAATCTACGTACAACGTTGGGAAAATAACACCTAGAGGGGGGGGTGAATAGGTGTTTATGGCTAACAATGCTTATTTATGACCTGTTTTGAAAATTACCAGAAACAGCTTGCTGTTTTTAATAACACAGTTTACAAATGGCACGCTGTTTGTATCTAAAATGCAATACAGAATGAAATATGCAGTAAATAAAATGTGACACAAGATCTTTTAGCCAGGTTCGACCCCTAATCCCCTATGGTCTACGTCCTGGTCCCTTACCAAACTTGGTAAGAGAATATATTATTGATCAATTATAAACCGATTACAAGATACAACAATATATCTCCCTTACACCCTGCTGCTTACAAATGGCTTGCTATTTCCTGTGCTGAACTAACTCTCTAAGTAACACTTCCCAAGTTTACTTCTCTAGTCTAGTTCGACTCACCCTAAACATTAAGCCAACGTTTGTACAGCAACAAATAAATACAATTTGAACAATACAAATGTTTGAATGATACAACTCAACCTAATGAACCCTCTGAATATATAAGTATATGCGTGTATATATGGGTTTGAAAGTATTAGAGAGATTTTGCAATGTAAGCTTGGAGTTGTGTATAGATTCTTATTTTTGCACTTTGATGGGTAATAAGAACTGAGAAAGAGCAACTCTTAAATAGGTAAACAAGAACAATTAAAAACTATTTTGAAAGGCTCCAACGGATAGAATTAATCTTGAAGCCGTTAGAAGTGTTTTTGTGTTTAAGATAATGAAGGAGCTTGTTTATCAGATGATAGTGAAGAGATGGAGCGTGTAGAACATGGAGAGGAATATTTGATATGATGAGGGAGACAAGAGCATGTGGTTGGTAATTAAATAAGTCAAAAGTATCATGCTACTTTTCCTTATTCAAAGCAAAGAATATATTGTCCCCCAATATATTTGAATTATGCTCAGACGTGCTAGAATAATTCAGAGGGCTCTTACAATAATCCTAAAGATGTTTCCCACAAATTTCTCCTTGAAAACCGCACTGTTCTTTAAATCTGTCAGACACAATCAGCATGCTGTTTGTGAAAATAGCTTGCTGTTTGTCCATGCATTTGGCTTGCTGTTTGAGTCTTTGCCCTTTCATATCATCCACCAAGTTTCCTGAGAGCATAGATATGTCTAGTTTATCTTTATCTACAGGAATTCTGAACAGTTGGAAATGGCTTGCTGTTTGTGAGAATGGCACGCTGTTTGTGAAACTGGCTTGATGTTTGTGATATACTGATTATATAATCAGTAAGCTATTTTGTCCTGCAAAACCAAGTTAGAGCATATACAGATAGCATGTTGTTATACATCTGATTAATAAGCCAAATAGCTTACTGTTTGTGATCATCAAAACTTAGGAGTTTCAATCTCCCCCTTTTTGATGATTACAACTAATTTAGGAGAATTGCAAAACCTCCCCCTAAATTCCTGCATCTCAAGATTAGATGTAAAACAATAATCTAACAAATAAGAAATATAACACTAAAGATCATATGTTAAAACATGCATGTTCAGAATAATTAGAAGCCATTCTCCTAAAGTTCTCCCCCTTAATCCATCAAAAACTAAAAATCTTAAGATCAACAAATGATATGCGAGAATATAGTGAAATCAGCATACCAATTGTAACATGCGAATAGAACAAATAGTAAGCTAACCTGACCAGTAATTACCATCCAGCGTGCTGATTTACAAAAAACACATGCCAAGTTCCATTCGAATGGTTGAAAATCTTTCTTCAGCTAGGGGTTTTGTGAATATATCAGCTAGTTGAAATTCTGTTGGAACAAAAACCAACTCTATCTTGCCCTTAGCAACATTATCTCTCAAGAAATGGTGTCGAACATCAATATGCTTCGTTCTTGAGTGATTCACCGGATTTTAGAAATATTAATGGTGCTAGTGTTGTCACAATTTATTGGAACCCTTCCACACTTGATATCAAAGTCCCTTATTGTTTGAATCATCCAAAGTAGTTGAGAACAACAGCTCCCAGCTGCTAGATACTCCCCTTCTGCAGTGGATAAAGCAACCAAAGTTTGTTTCTTACATTGCCATGAAACTAGGCTTTGTCCAAGAAATGTACACACACCACTTGTACTTTTTCTATCAACTTGACAACCTGCATAATCTGCATCACTATACCCAACAAGATCAAAAGTATTTGTGATAGGATAAAACAAACCATGACTAATTGTACCACTTAAATATCGAAATATTCTTTTAATAGCATTTAAGTGAGACTCTTTAGGGTTGGATTAAAACCTTGCACAAACACATACACTATACATGATGTCAGGTCTAGAAGCAGTTAAATATAGTAGGCTTCCAATCATACCTCGATACCTTTTGATATCAACAGCCTTACCATTTTCATCTGCAAACAGCTTACTGTTTTGAATCATAGGAGTTGATTTTGACTTAACATCTTCATAACCGAATCTCTTGAGTAGATTTTTTGTATATTTGGATTGATGTACAAAAATTCCATCCTTAGATTGCTTGATTTGAAGACCCAAGAAATAATTGAGCTCACCCATCAGGCTCATTTCGAACTCACTATGCATACACTTGGAAAACCACTTACACATAGATTCATTAGTAGCTCCAAAAATAATATCATCCACATATATTTGTACAATAAGAATATCTTTACCATTTTGCTTAATAAATAATGTGGGATCGATTTTACCTCGAGTGAATCCATTTTGGATTAGATACTTACTAAGCCTTTTGTACCAAGCTCTTGGGGCCTGCTTTAAACCATAAAGAGCCTTCTTTAGCTTGAATACATAGTTTGGAAATTGATCATGCTCGAATCCAGGAGGTTGTTTGACATAAACTTCCTCTTCCAGCACGCCATTTAGGAACGCACTCTTTACATCCATTTGAAATAGCTTAATTTTCTTGAAACAAGCATAGGCCAGAAGCATTCTAATTGATTCCAAACGAGCCACAGGAGCATAGGTTTGATCAAAGTCAATGCCTTCTTGTTGGTTATAGCCTTGAGCTACAAGTCTTGCTTTATTTCGAGTAATGGTGCCAAATTCATCAACCTTATTTTTGAACACCCATTTTGTTCCTATGATTGAAGCATTCTCTGGTGGCTTAACAAGTTCCCAAACATCACATCTTTCAAATTGATTTAATTCTTCTTGCATAGCCATGATCCAATTCTCATCTTCTAGTGCTTCATTGATGTTTTTGGGTTCTTCTTGAGCTAGGAAGGCTGCATGAGCACAATAATTTGCTTTCCCTCTTCTTGTAGTAATTCCATCAGTAATATCACCAATGACCAACTCTGGAGGATGATTCTTGACCGTTCTTGTTGACCTCGGTAAAGAATGTTGAGATATTTCTTCATGAGTTGTCTTTCTTATCTTTGCTGGTGGTAACTGATCTTCTCCATCATAGAGAGGTAGTTTCTCAGTAGCCCTTGACCCTCTAGGACCTTCCAAAGTCATTTTTGCTATTTTGGAGATTGTATCTTCTACTTCAGCTTGCTGACTTGAACTTCCAGCTTGCTGATTGTCAGTGTCTACATCCTCCTTGGATTGCTGACTTTCAGTTTCATCTTCATCTTCAGTTTGATGTTTTGAACTTCCAGCTTGCTGATTTGCACTTCCAGCTTGCTGATTTGCACTTCCAGCTTGCTGACTTGCACTTCCAGCTTGCTGACTTGCAGTAACTTGAGGTTGCTGATAAGTGGAGTTTATATCCACTTGGAGCATTCTAAATCGGCTTAAATTGATTGTCTTGGGCTCAAGTTTCTTGTAGTTTTGATGTGTTTTGTTTAGTTGTGCAGATTTACAAGGATGTTGATTATGGTGGATGTTTTTGTCATTTTTGGAGATTTAATTTATTAAAATTCGGATTTATTGGGCAGCACGCGTGAGATTCACTGTTTGGGCCATATCTTGAGTTCTAGAAGTCAGTTTTGGACGATCTTACTATCCACGCAAAGATAACGAGATTCTATATCATTCTAAAGTGGTCCAGAGGCCCAATTGCTGCTGGAACGTTCTAGAATTACTGAAGAAAAAACTGCTGCGAATTTCCCTTTAAATCAGAATCAGTTTAGGAAACGTACTTCTATTATAATTCTGATTTGGTATTTTCTTGTTGGGCAAGATTTCTAGAGCCTATATAAACACATACAACCCTTGTAAATTATCATCATCATTAGGGTAGAACCATTACATATCAATTACTTAGATTTATTTGTATTTTTTTCATACTTTGTTTTTATCATGGTTTCACTTGATCCCATGATGACGAGAGGTTCGATTATGAACTAATCGTTGTCATGGGATTCTAACGGATTTATTTATGGAGCTTTAGTATCTTGATTGCTTTAAAGATCTGTGTGTGATGTATATCTGATATCCTCGTATGGTTATGCTTAATTGATAGATGCATCATGAACATCTAATTTGTTAATCTCTTGCCAAACGAGAGTGGATCTTGAGATTTAGAACTTGCCATGCTAGCATAGGATAGGTTGATGTTTTTACATCATGATTCAGTCAAATGAGGTTCCTACTAGGGAGGAGATTAGGATGCTTGTGAAGAGTAATGAGGAGTCTCTCAAATATTTGGAGATTCTAGTTGCTCAAGCTGTGAAAGCCTTGGAACAAGAGAATCAGCAATTCATACCAGAGGCAATTCCAGGAAATAATGATGACTTGGAGCAGGGTACTGTATGCATAATTGAAGAAGACAAATTCCAAGAGGAGGAGAGTGTCCACAAGCCATGTGAGGAATTTGATCAAGCTAATGAGGTGGATGATTTGGAAAGGGCACTATTTGAGATAGACATTGATGAGCTTCACAAATTTCAAGAATTTGTATGTGCGTATCAAGAGGACACTGATGAGCTACGCAAATTTCAAGAATTGGTATGTGCGAACCAAGAGGATGAAGAACATGGGAAAGATGCAGATCTTCTACTTATCTCTGAGTTTAAAGATGGAGGTAGAGCATTAGAGCCAATGGAGCAAGTTCTCTTTGAGGAACCAAAGGCTTCAGCAACTTACATTTACCCTCCTCCATTATATTCAAGCGATGCCCACGAATGTGTGTTGTTCTACAAATTGTCAGATTTTGGGTCAACAGATGAAGACATTAGAATAGGACATAGTTGTTACACGAATAGGCCAAGCGAGAAGAAGGGGCAGCAAGTGTGCCGTCGTGATGATGATGAAGTCTCGCGAAGAGAGGACCAGGCGAACTATTATCATCCTTAATGGAGACTTGGAAGTAACGTCAAGCTATTGACGTTAAAGAAGCGCTTCGTGGGAGGCAACCCATGAATTAGTGTAAAGAAAAAAAAAAGAATGAGTGTAGTGAAAAAAAAAAGAGTAGTAGTGTTGTGCAAAAAAAAAAAAAAAAAGTGAACAGTATTTTTCGCGCAGACTGCACCCCTGTAACACAGGTTGCGCCTGCGTTACTGCTTTCGGGGCAGTTTGCGCCCATGTAACGCAGGTTGCGCCTGTGTTACCCGACGGTTTTTCCCCTAACACGCATTCTGATCCTGCGTGTCTGCCTTGTTCCGCGCCAAAGCCCCTGAAACGCAGCCACGGGCTGCGTTACACCCCCTTTCTGTCCAGATTTTTTTCCGAAAATTAGTGTTTTAACCTACAATTTTTCCCCCAAATTCTATCCTAACTCAAATTCTATCAATACCTAATTCTTATATCTATCCTTCATCAATTCCATACCTCTTCAATCTCTCCTACACTATAAATTTTTAAATCTCATCTATCCATCATAATATATATATACCCACCTATACATACAAATCCAATTCCTCTTCTATTTTCTTTAAATCTCTAAAAATTCAATTCTAAAGAGGAATTAATTGCAAGATCACCTCTTTGATTCGTATTGGGTAAATCTTTTTCTCTAATCTTATTTTTATTACGAATTTGTGTTCTTGTAAATTGGGATTTTGTATTATTCTTGGAATTTGGGTTATTTTTGGTGTGGTATTGTTTGGTAATTATTGGTGGAGCTTCTTGTGAGTTGGGTATTGATTCTTATGGCTTCTAAGCTTGGGAGAGGTGATGCTACTTGCTACAAAAAGGGGATTTTTGCCGAACAAGCATGTTGAGTTGCGATGGGGGAGGATATGTAAGGCGCTTTGCAGGTATGTTTTCTGTTATCCCTTGTATTTACTTCCATTCAATGCGGACATTGAATATTTTAATTTTGGGGGTGATGGTTTGAGGGATTAGTAGTTGTTGTTGTATTATTTGTTCATGTAGGAATTCATGCTTTGCATATTAGTAGTAGTAAATTATGCATTTATGTTCGTGTTATTTAAGTTTGTTTCATATAGGACATTCTGTTTTTTTTTTGTATATCATGTGAGTTCATAATAGTTTGCATTTGCACCCATGCTTGATAGGAATTTTGTGTTGTTGACGCTTTTGATTGAGAAGTGATATGCTTTGTTCTTGTGCACACACATACACTAGTAAGTTGAAGCTAGTAGACTTATTGAATGTTGTGAGTAATTAGAAGGACATGAATATGTGCAATGTTAGAAATGATTGATGAGAACAGTGTTTGGAAGCTAAAGTCAGAAAACAGAGTTTAGATGGAAGCAGTCAGAGTTTAGTTAAACATTGACTGGAAGCGCAACAGAGGTTGTTAAACTCTGTAGCGGTATTGTCTGAAGAGTCAACAGTGTTTAAAGGTTGATGCAAGATAAGTATGGAAGCAATATCTTTGAAGATTGGAAAGCTGTCAAAGAGATTGAGTTGACTTGGAAGACTGGAGCAATCGTGATTGATATCAATTGTATAGATTGATTATAGGAGAATCAGTTACTGATTGTACGAAGCTGTATGTTCTATAAATACAGTTAGGTTAACCCTAGAAGGGTAGTCGAACATTGAGAAATTCATTGATTGTAACCTAAGCAGCTCTCTGTGATATTTACATCACTGAGAGAGGAATTGTTAATTCCAAACAATTTTAAATTGTTAAACAGTGTGTTCTTGTTAAGTTACTCATACAGTATTTGATTGCTTTTTGTGTATTCGACCTAACAAGTGGTATCAGAGACTAATCTGTTACTTTATTACAGTTAAAGATCCAAACACAATAGTAATCAATGTCAGAGATACCTCCACCATCTGAGAAAACCCATACTACTGTTAGTAGGTACGAAACAATAAGGGTTCCTATACTTAGGCCATCAGAGTATGCAATCTGGAAGGTAAAGATGACCATGTTTCTGGAAGCCACAGATCCAGAATATCTTGATAGAATTAATGAAGGTCCTCACAAACCTACAAAATTATCTGCTGCTGCTGCTGGTGAGGAATCAAAGGTCATTCCAAAAGAAAAGAAAGATCTAACTGCTGAGGATCTTTCATCTATTGCAAAGGATGCAAAAGTGAGACATTTACTTCACAGTGCATTAGACAATGTTATGTCTAATAAAGTGATTAACTGCACAACAGCAAAGGAAATATGGGATGCACTTGAGGTTAGGTGTCAAGGAACTCCTGCAATCAAGAAAAACAGAAGAAACATACTCACTCAGGAGTATGAGCACTTTGAGGCAAAGTCTGATGAAACCATGACAGAAACATTTGACAGATTCTGTAAACTGCTCAATGATTTGTCATTGGTTAACAAAGAGTATGATTTAGAAGACTCAAATCTCAAGTTTCTTCTTTCTCTACCTGAAAAGTGGGATGTGAAAACAACCACTATAAGAGATAATTATGAACTTGGTGAAACAGAGATTGATGAAATTTATGGGCTGCTCAAAACCCATGAATTGGAATTGGAGCAGAGAAACAAAAGATCTAGTAGAAAGTCAAAGTCTGTTGCTCTTAAGGTTGAGGAGAAACCATCAAAGAAGGAGGCATCAAGGAGAAAGGCAAAAGGGAAAGCCTTAGTCATACATTCAGAGAATGAGTCATCAAACACTGATGTTGACTCAAACATTGATGGATCATCTGATTCTGAAGATGATGAAGAGATGATGCAAATGGCTGCATTGATGGTAAAGACCTTCAAGAAGATGGGATACAAGAACTTCAAGAAGGGAAAGAGATTCTCCAAGGACTACTCAAAGTCTGACAAGAGGAATTTCAAGAAATCTGAGGGAAAGGACTTCAAATCTGGTAAGAAAGATAAGTCTGAAATTCAATGCTACAAGTGTAAGGAGATGGGTCACTATGCTCCTGAGTGCAAGAAGGGTAAAACTGAAAAGGCACTCTACACCAAAGGCAGAGATTGGGCAGACACTTCAGATTCAGATGAGGAAGTCAACTATGCTCTCATGGCTACTACTCAGACTGAAAATGATGATCTTAAGGTACCCCCAACTACCTATGCTTATAACACTGATAATATAACTGAATTGAGAATTTATCTTAAGGCATTGCATATCAGTTATAGGGATCAGACTTTAGAAAATGAGAGGATAAAGTCTGAGTGCTCTCAACTCAAAGAAAGAAATAAACTTGTTGAGGAACAGTTAGAGAACATGAATAAAATTCAAAAAGAAAGAGATGATGCAGTGTTTATTGAACAGGAGTTGCTAGGTAAGTATAAGCAACTAGAATCAGAATTGGAGGATACTAAACACATCATTAAAACTTGGACACACTCTGGTAAAGATACTCAAGAAGTGTTTCAGTCAGATACAGTAGGTCTAGGTTACTCTGTAGGAGATGAACTTAGATTTGAAAATCAGGTAAAGGTTAGACCACATTGTTCATCTGAGGGTAATGTCATGGGAACAGGTGGACCTAAGACTGAAGCACAGAAAAAGGCTGTTAAAGAGTCATATGCTAAAACTTTTGTAAAAGAGGCTAACATTGGTTTAATGACAGAGAAACAACTCAAGCATAAGCTTAAGGAGATAAAATCTGTCAACAAACAGAGATTGCCTAAGAAAAACAAAAATGGAAAGGTAGGCATAACATCAGGAATTAAGCCAATGCTTGCTTCATTAGCTCCTAGAAAAACATGCTTTAATTGTGGTAGCACTAATCATCTTGCTAGTTTCTGCAGTAAGAATAAGAACATTAATTCTTTGCCCTCTAAAACTGCAGTAAAGAGTGATTATGTGAGAACTAGACCACAGACTTTATGCAAACACTGTGGAAGTACTTGGCATTCTATTTACACTTGCAGAGATTATCATGCTATTTACTATAATTACTATGAACCCAAGCCAAATTTGAAATGGGTTAAAGTAAACTCTGCAAATGTAAACTCTGAAAAAGTTAGCTTAAACTCTGTTAAATGTGAACCACATTTAACAGCAGTAAAGAGGATATTCAAGTACCTCAAGGGCACTATAACTTTGGGGCTGTGGTATCCAAGAGAATCAGAGTTTAAACTTCTTGGTTACTCTGATGCAGACTTTGCTGGATGTAAAATAGACAGAAAAAGCACCAGTGGAAGTTGTCAATTTCTGGGTGACAGACTTGTTTCCTGGTACAGCAAGAAACAGAAGTCAATATCTACATCTACAGCTGAAGCAGAGTATATTGCTGCTGGTAGCTGCTGTGCACAGATTTTATGGATGAAGAATCAACTGCTGGATTATGGATTAAGGTATACCAAGATACCTATTTACTGTGATAATCAAAGTGCTATTGCAATGACAGGTAATCCAGTGCAACATTCAATGACAAAGCACATCAGCATAAGGTATCACTTCATCAGAGAGCATGTAGAGGAAGGCAACATTGAGCTTCACTTTGTGTCTACAGAACAACAACTTGCAGATATCTTCACCAAGCCATTGAGTGAAGCTACATTTACAAGACTGGTCAATGAACTAGGAATGGTCTCTAGTTTTGACTAGAGATGTTGGTTAGACTCAAAAACTTATTGCTCATGTTTT
Organism: Kitagawia praeruptora; assembly: GCA_037693485.1. NCBI lineage: Eukaryota > Viridiplantae > Streptophyta > Magnoliopsida > Apiales > Apiaceae > Kitagawia > Kitagawia praeruptora. Next base: position 79,135,028 of record CM075350.1, read on the forward strand.
CTGTAAATTGTTAAGTGCTATGTGAACCTTAGTATTAAACTCTGTTATGCATGCTTATGTTTAAACCTTGTTAAACTCTGTCAGCATGACTGTCTGTTAAACACTGTTAATATGTTGGATACACTCAGTGAATTCAGAATTGATTATTGTCTGAATGAAAACACCAATGAAGAAAAATGTATGAAGCATGATTCTCAGTAAATAAATCATGATTCTTTCTAAGTCACTGTAATCTAATTAGACTTTGTGCAGTAAATCAACACAGCATGATACTGTTTCATATTTATAGCATCTCTTAGTTTATTCAGTCCTAAACTCTGAGTCTATGAATATTGTGTGCATTGCCTCTCATAAATAATTTTGATTATTGATGAACTCTAAACTCTGATTAGTGACATTCTGTTTCCAAAGGTATGGTTCATGATGATTCCTTGTTTGTACTTGTGAAAACCATAAAACTTGAGTTGTGTCATTGATTAGTTTGGTGAGTTCAGATTCATGTATACACCCTGTGAGAGTTTGAGCCAAATCAGTGATTGATACATTTTCTATCAATCAGTATTTATTGTTGTGTGATATTCATTAGGTAGTATGTTTCTCTAGAACTTGTATTAAACCATTTTGAGATTACATGATATGTGTGTGCATGAAAATGATAAAGGCAATAGGATTCACCATTTCTTCAAACACTGTTCAAAATTCTTTTGAACTTTGTTCAAACACTGTATAAACACTGTTCATAAATTCCTTCCTTAGTAAACCCCTTTGAGCCTAATTAACTGCTCATTTTTCTTATACTCTAAAGTATTAAGAGCAGTTATATTTTTTTTCTTCTCAAGCAGATGAGTATCTTTCAAGAAAAGAAAAGTCTACTCAGTATATATGCTAAATAAATAAAAAAAATAAAAAATAAAAAAATAAAAATAAAAATAAAAATAAAAAAATAAAAAATAAAAAGAGAAAAAGGCATATATACTGATCTTGTACAAATATGTACTCACATTGTGACTAAACACTTTGTTCTATTAAAATGTTCAGCTTGAAGTCACTCATGAATAAAACATCTCTTTTCATCTGTTTGATCTTACTCTATTTAAACCCTGAATAAAGTCCTTTTGATTTGTGCATACATGTATTCAAAGTAGTGTAGAATTGGTGGACATTCAAGCATATGGTAGATTCTGCTATTTCTGATTGAATGTGAGTGTAAACACTTCACCTAAACACTTGTGTGTTTGAGAGTTTGTGAGATTATCCAGATCATGACTGTTATTCACTGAATGATGCTCTGATTTCTATCTCTTGATATTTTTGTCTTTAAAGACTGTGTGCTTACTTGGATAATCATGGACATCAAAGGGAATAGAAGTTTTCAGATTTCTGTATTACAGTAACTACAGAGTTTAGCATTCATCAAACGATCAGTGTTTAATATGAGAGTTTGTGCATTCAGTGTTTATTGATTTTTGTTATGGATTTTATGAAATATTAGATGCTCTAAAAATTGATTTCAGTAAACTCTGCTTCACACACACTGATATTCACAACTATGCAATTTTTGAAAGGGTTTTAGTGATAAAGCTGGAAAATTGATAAACACTGTTGAGTTGTGTTAAGTACTCTAAGGTACAGTTTCATTTAGATGATTTGATTATTTTGGAGTAATTGAGGTAGTTGACAACTGTTAATTAGTGTAAATGTCGTGATTATAGGAATGACAGCGGTAATTATTAAGTGATCCATTGGTTGTTTGACACGTGTCCCATGATAGTGTCTCACTCACACATTACTCTACAACAGTTGCGCGCTTTTACTAAATAAACGATTGAGTTTTAATTTTACTCTAATCGTCTTTAGTCTCTCACTCCATATTGATTCACTTTCACCCACTCACAGTTACTTGCATATTCATTCACTTCAGAATTCTCATATACTCTCCTTCACATTTTGGTAAACACTTACCGTACATCTTTTCTCTAAATCTCTTCGTATCATATCTTACTAATGGCAACTAAAGCGTTTGATGCAGCAGGGTTAGTTTTTCTTCCTAGTAACTATGCAGCACCACTGGAGACTGTAAATGCTCCAGAGGCGTTTCATGTGTTCCAAAATTTCTTGAAAGACTCTGAAATAGGGAAGGCTCTAACTGCACCACCAACATTATCTGCATCACAAATTGCTGCTTTCTGGACAAACTCTGTATATGATGATGGAGAAGAATCTGGCATTCCCACAATCACTTTCACTCATGATGAATCAGAGTATATCATTACTCCAACTACTGTTAGGGATGCTCTGGATTTTGAGACACACACTTCTTACAGTGTTGTTGGTCATGATCGCTTGAGGACAATGTTGGAGCAAATTGGATGTGCAGGAAACTTGAATAAGATAGGGTCTTTGAGACGGCCAAGTTTGAGAAAGGAATGGAGTTTCTTCTTCGATTGTATCACAAGAGCTTTTGGAAAGAAGACAACAAACTGGGATGCATTTCCTCTTGACACTCTCCAAATTGGTCATGCTCTACTATATGGAGGTAACTTCGATTTTGGTAGACTAGTGCTAATGAACTTGGGAGAACGTTTGTCTGAGACTACTACTGTCTATTTTGCTCATTTTTGTCAATTGCTATTTACTGCCTGTGTGCCTAACATTCCAATTGATGAAGCTGATGTTATTCAGCCATTTCAAGTTGCTAAGAGAATGTTTTCTGATTTGACAAAAAAAGATGTCACTAAACAGCAAATACCTGAGATGTTTATGCCTTTAGCCTTACAGAATTATGTAAACCAACCACAAGACCCTCAATCACCACAACAAATGCCTGAACCGATAGACACCATAAACTCTGAACCAACACCCACAACACCCACAACCACTGTACCTACTACATCTCATCAACCACAACCAGAAACCTTAAACTCTTCACCTATAAACTCTCCAATAATAAACTCTTCACCATTAAACACTGAAACATTAAACACTGAAACATTAAACACTGAACCATTAGACACTGAAACTTTAAACTCTGAGCCAGCACCTACTGAAACAGCCAAAACCAAGCCAAAAAGAAAGAAACATACTGCTCAAAACACTAAACACTCAAAGGCAAAACAGACACAACCTGGAGCTGTTTATACAAGAAGAATGAAACAAAAGGCAAACAGACCTTCATTTTCACCACCTAAAGAGAGCTCCAGTGAAGATGAAGAGGAGACTGTAGTGCATCAAGTCAAGAGAAGGAGATTAGTTCTTTCAGAGTCTGATGATGAGCAAATTCTTGAAGCTCCAGAGGTGGTTTCTCAGCAAACACCTACTGTTGAGGATGAAGAAAATGTTTCTATACCTGCAGAGGTTGAAATGCCTGCAGAGGATATTGTAGCTGACAAAGTTGAAATACCTGCAGAGGATATTGTAGCTGACAAAGTTGAAATACCTGCAGAGGTTGAAATGCCTGCAGAGGATACTGTTAATGATGAAATACCTACAGAGAAAAAAATGCCTGTAGAAGAGGATAACAGAGATGGTTTTTCACCAATGGATAATATTTTTGACTCATTTGAACCATTCTCTGATCCTATCTCACCTATTGTTCATACTGAAGCTCCTGGTGTAGCTGATGAGCCTGCAGTAAATGTTCCTGAAACTGCAGCATCACACACAGAGGTGGTATCTACTGCTTCTCCTATTGCAGACAAAGGTGATGAAGTTGATCAGGCAACCAAGATAATTTATGAATCCATACCTGTTGAAGCTACAAAGGTAAACTCTGTTGCAGAGCCTGTTCAACATGAGATGACTATGGAAAAGGTTGCAGAAGTTGTTGAAGAAACTGTGGCTGACACAGCTCAGCACAGTGGTTCTTTAAAGGATGCTCAAGCTAAAGATGCAAGTGCTGAAGATGAATCTGACAGTAGTGCAAACTCTGATTCTTTTGTGAGTGCACCAGCACAGACAGATAATAAACATACACCTTTTGATCAGCCTTGTCCATCTCATGCAGTTGAAGTAGAGCATCTAGCTAAATCTGCTGAAAATTGGTATAAGCAAGACTGTATTTTTCCAAAAGGGAGAACAGCTGAGTTTGTGAAGCAAACTGCAAAGCAAATTTCAAATCCAGAGCTCTTATCCTGTTTAAAGGCAACTGTGGTACAAGTCAAGACTCTGGAAGGCAATTTTGCTGAAACAAAACAAGAGATTGCTTCTTTAAAGACTGAGATACAGTCAAGAGAATTGAAGATGGAAAGAGAGTCCAAAATAAAAGCTGTCCAGCTGTCTAAAGTTCAAGACACTCTCTTTGCCAGGCTAGGAAAAGTTGAAGAAAATCAAACTGCTCTGTTTTCTAAGGTTGAGTCTATTGCTAATTCTTTGGAGCTCATTACATCAATACTCATTCCTGATGATGTCAAAAAGGGGGAGAGAGTTGCTAAGTCTAAATGCAAAGTTTCTCAAACTCTGACTCAAAAGGATGATGCTGGAGATGGAGGGGCAAGTGATAAGAGTAAGGTGTTAAACTCTGAAAAGCAAACTCTGAGATCTGGCAAATCTTTTAAATCACAGTCTGTTGGAATAAACACTGAAACTCAAGGTACTTCAAAGACCAAGAGTTTGGAATTAATATCAAATCCAAAGACTGATGAGGAGTTAGCTGTTAAGCTTTTTATGGAAGAGAATGCAGAAGGAGTTACTATTGAAGATGCTAAAGCTGAAGAAAAGAGTCTACAAGAAAAGCATTTGAAGGCTTTAAAGTCTGTTAAGTTGAAGAAGAGAGAGAAAGTGGTTAAAACTACAAAGCCTGTTGTTAAAGGCATTGAAATCAAAGAGAGGTTAACTGGCATTCAAGAAGAAGAAGAAGATAAAGAAAAGTTGATCAGAAAGTCTTCTCTTGATGCTAAATTGAAGTTAAAAGGGGTAATAAATGAGGAGAACAAAGGTAAAATGATTGTTACAACCTCTGTTGCCACACAAGTTGTACAACCACAAAGTAAACCCTTACCTGGTTTTTCAAGGCCAAAGATTCCAGTGCAAGAAGAAGCAGGAGTGACTGGTGGATATCAACATAATGCTGCATGTTCAGGAAAGCCACCAGGCAGAAATACTTCTGGATTAGGTTCAACAAGAGATTTGAAATTTAGTAACAGTCCAAGAGATCCCTCTGCACTTGTATCTCTTGGTTCTGGTATTAATCAAGAAAATCTAGACAAATTGGAGTCAGTTCAGCTAGTTCGTCAAAGAAGCTTAGACATTCACTTTTTGTTATACTTTATGGCAGATGGGTCAGTGTATAGAGTGAATGACGAAGCAATCAAGCTAAAATTATTTGAGGAACTTCAGTATGTCTTACATATCTTCAGAGTTAGAAATCGACAAACACAGCTTATTGCTAATTCTATAAGGAGGTATATGCAGAATGCTAAAATTGTAACAAGAACAAAGTCTGCTGATAAGTATGTTCCTAAGTACAGGGATTGGAATGGCAATCTGATAGAAATGAAGAAATGGACTACAAAGCTGAAAACAGATCTTGGAATTACTGTTCTGGATTTCAATGTAAAATCTGAAGAGGTGAAATACATCAGGTTGGGAAATGAGATGAGAAGAAACAAGATCTATGATCTCAGAGCTGCTATTTTTCAAACTGATGAGAATGATCCAGATTTGAAAGAGATCAAGGAAGCTATGGAGATTGAACTTGAACATGCTGAGAGAAGGTTGTTGATTGATTATCTCAGAACAGCTCCTGATCTTGAGGAAGTTAGGTAGACAAAAGTTGTAAGTTTGTTAAGTAAAAGTTTAAACTCTGTTTGTATGATTAAACACTGTAAACTTTGTATTTGTTTTGACATCATCATTTACTGTAAACTTGTACATTTTTGCTAATGGACAAGTTGGGGGAGATTGTTAGAAATGATTGATGAGAACAGTGTTTGGAAGCTAAAGTCAGAAAACAGAGTTTAGCTGGAAGCAGTCAGAGTTTAGTTAAACACTGACTGGAAGCGCAACAGAGGTTTTTAAACTCTGTAGCGGTATTGTCTGAAGAGTCAACAGTGTTTAAAGGTTGATGCAAGATAAGTATGGAAGCAATATCTTTGAAGATTGGAAAGCTGTCAAAGAGATTGAGTTGACTTGGAAGACTGGAGCAATCGTGATTGATATCAATTGTATAGCTTGATTATAGGAGAATCAGTTACTGATTGTACGAAGCTGTATGTTCTATAAATACAGTTAGGTTAACCCTAGAAGGGTAGTCGAACATTGAGAAATTCATTGATTGTAACCTAAGCAGCTCTCTGTGATATTTACATCACTGAGAGAGGAATTGTTAATTCCAAACAGTTTTAAATTGTTAAACAGTGTGTTCTTGTTAAGTTACTCATACAGTATTTGATTGCTTTTTGTGTATTCGACCTAACATGCAAGATGATTTAGTTTGCATGCTTTGAATACAAGTCGGTGCATTAGAGAGATTTTTTTGCTTGGGATTGAGTATGTTTTCCCACCAAGTGAGTTTTTGAGCCATATTGCATATTTGTTGCAATTTATTCGTTTGCTTGAGTGTCCACGGATTGTTTGCATTGCTAGCAGTTGTTTGAGGTCTTTCTTGAAGCGCATGACATTATTTGATGATTAAAATGATAAAGGCATTAGGAATAACCGCATATTTTCCCATATTACCACACCATATTTATATGATTAATTAGTTAACCCGTTGAGCTTAATCCTATTTTTTTTTTCGGTGACATACCACATTACTTGCCTAGACCTTTTTCTTGTATTGGCCTTACATTATTTTGAACCACATTGTCAAAGGCTAGTAGAGTGTTTAAGGGAGTAATAAGGTGTGCAAAGGAGGGGTTATTGTTGGTTATACTTTTGGGGGAAATATTGAAAATTGGGTTTGTTTATTTGATAGTCGGCATGTGTAATAAAATCGTGGGATCATTGTTATTGTTTATATTATTGTTTGTGTTTTATTTAGCTCTCGAAAAAAAAAGGGAAAAAAAAGAGAAAAAGAGAAAAAAAATAAAAAATATTATGAGAGCATGTTTGTGTTGTTGTGATCCTATTTCAGTCGACTAGTCGAGCGTTTTTGTTGGAAGAAGAATAGTAAAATTATGTGTAGGGGGAAAATAAGGTGTTGTGTACGTTTTATTATGGTACTTACTAGCTTTTGACACTTCACCTATTTTGGCTTATTTGACATACCTTGTCCCTAGCCCCGTTACAACCCAAATAAAGACCTTTTGATTATCGTCAATGATGTATGTTGTGTTAAGAGTTAGATTGATACCAAATGTCAAGCATGCTTATGATTTTGTTGGAATTGAGTGATACACTTACCCTTGTTCTTGAGTGAATATTGTTTTGTGAGTGGATTGTGAGTGTTTGCTTTTTTTTGCGTATGAGATCCCGAGTTTTGTCTCAAATATGTACTCTTGTAGGCTTAGCATGTTTACTAACTTATTCTTACATTTGACATGGACTTGTGAGAACTTATGCATGTTCATTGAGTAGACTATGTGAATACTTGCACTTTCGACACCAAGACATTGCGTATTTACTTTGATTCTTAAGTTGATATGGCATGAGAGGATTTGAAGGTATGGTAGGATATTAGTACTAGATTAATTGCATTTTCATTTAGTTGCATTCATGCATTGCATTGCATTGGATTTTGTGGGTACATTCGCTATAGGCCCTCACGAGACCTTACTCGTCCACTAGGGCTGCCTAGGGGTTTAAAGGGCTTGTTGCATATGCCAAATGCAACCGTGATCACCTACGGAAGTGGTACTAGTTAGTTAGTTAGTTGTAATTGTTTATGCTTGAGGACAAGCATCGGTTTAAGTTTGGGGGTGTGATAAGTGGAGTTTAAATCCACTTGGAGCATTCTAAATCGGCTTAAATTGATTGTCTTGGGCTCAAGTTTCTTGTAGTTTTGATGTGTTTTGTTTAGTTGTGCAGATTTACAAGGATGTTGATTATGGTGGATGTTTTTGTCGTTTTTGGAGATTTAATTTATTAAAATTCGGATTTATTGGGCTGCACGCGTGAGATTCACTGTTTGGGCCATATCTTGAGTTCTAGAAGTCAGTTTTGGGCGATCTTACTGTCCACGCGAAGATAACGAGATTCTCTATCATTCTAAAGTGGTCCAGAGGCCCAATTGCAGCTGGAACGTTCCAGAATTACTGAAGAAAAAACAGCTGCGAATTTCCTTTTAAATCAGAATCAGTTTAGGAAACGTACTTCTATTATAATTCTGATTTGGTATTTTCTTGTTGGGAAAGATGTCTAGAGCCTATATAAACACATACAACCCTTGTAAATTATCATCATCATTAGGGTAGAACCATTACATATCAATTACTTAGATTTATTTGTATTTTTTTCATACTTTGTTTTTATCATGGTTTCACTTGATCCCATGATGACGAGAGGTTCGATTATGAACTAATCGTTGTCATGGGATTCTAACGGATTTATTTATGGAGCTTTAGTATCTTGATTGCTTTAAAGATCTCTGTGTGATGTATATCTGATATCCTCGTATGGTTATGCTTAATTGATAGATGCGTCATGAACATCTAATTTGTTAATCTCTTGCCAAACGAGAGTGGATCTTGAGATTTAGAACTTGCCATGCTAGCATAGGATAGGTTGATGTTTTTACATCATGATTTGTGGCGTAATTAGAGATAATATGCTACCCTATGTGATCAATGTGGATAACTTGTTCTTCAACCGTTATGTTTTCAAATTCTATAGAGATATATGGTCTAAGCATAATTGGTGTCTATTCATCTTCTATCTCTTTTGTGGATGTATGTTTAGTTTGGTATTCGTATACTGAGAAGTAGCGTATACTTGTTTCGTGTTATCCGATCAGATATCATAACCATTGCATATAGTGATTAAAGGCGTCAGATCTAAGCAAAGTATTTAACGAAGTTAGGATTCCATGGTTTATCTTGCAGAAGTAATTCGATTCCAATTCTCGTTAGTTAGTTAATTCTTAGTTTATTAATTTGTTTTTTTAGTTAATTTAGATAATCAAATCTCAAATTTGTTAATTGTCTTAGCAGTGAATAATAATCATACATTGTTGCATAGGTACTAAACTGAACTAAAAACCAAGATCTCTGTGGGAACGAACTTGACTTATTCATATATTACTTGTGACCACGTACGCTTGCGTGATTTAGTGCAAACAGTTGCATACCTGCAAATTCTTCCTCATCTCTTGGTAGATCATTGTTAGGTTCTTGAAAAGTAACATCAATAGATTCTTCAACAATATGCTTATTGTTAGGTCCAAATGTGTTGTAGAGGGGGGGGTGAATACAACTTTTCGAATATGAGAAGCAATAAATACGATGCAATAAATGAACACGCAGATTCAAGGAATATATTTCTTTATATATAACTTGAAAAGGTTGCTACAACATTCATTACAAAGTATAACAGAAGTTCAGAGAGAAGTGAATGATTCTAAGCTCTGTGAATGTACTCTCTCTCTTTTTCTTGTGTTTTCTCAATATTGCTCACTAACTAAAAACATTACACAAGTGCTTCTATTTATACTACATGTAATCTATGTCCTGTAGTCTTCAAAGACTAAGATATACGTGGCCCAATGATGTCCACATAAATCTTGCCTTATCTTGAAAGCTTGGAAATCTGCCAATCAGAAGATGCCATGTGTCATGTTGAAGCTGCACTCTAAGTAGAACTTCTACTTGAGAATTTCTACTTAGCCATCTCGAAATTTCTAAGTCGAACTTCTACTTAGAAATATTCTACTTGGCCATCCAGAACATTTAGTACTTAGAAAATATTCTGGTCTTCAACTTGAAACTTCAATGCACATCTTGAGCTTGTGATATCTTTATGTCTTCTTTATTCTTCAGCAAGCTCTTGAACATGGATCTTTATTACTGACATAAACTTGCTATCAATGTCCTGACACTTGATGCACTGGTCTGGTTCATAAGTGACTAGTCTTGATAGTGTTTCTGCTTCTTGAATAAATTACCATATTCACTTAGTAACTTGGCTTTCCAATATTCGCTTTCCTTCTTGTTCACTTGAAATCAATTGGTCTTGTTGATACTGATAGTTATGATCTTGATTCTCGAATTCTCAAATCACTGAGGCATGAACAACTTTGACTTGAACTTCTCTCAATGATTTCTTCTTGGCTTGATCATAGTTAACATGTTCAATTGTATCAATTACCTTGTCTTCATATAGTGTTGATTTCTTGTGACTTCTTGTTCTTGATTGTCTTCTGGTTAAGTATCTTTTCTTTTAATTGAGTTACATTAGTTATAGTGTTACAAGTTTATACACTCTGCCTTTCAATCTCCCCCAATTTGATTGTCTAACAATGACATTCAAATTAATGAAGGATAACTCAACTAAACAATGAGACGAGAAAAGATAATTAACATTACAGTCTTGAAAAATATACAATTGAAAAGTACTTGAAAACAATACAAAGAACTTAAACTAGAAACAGAATTCGAACCTCGAATTAAAGATCATTTGAATGATTCCTATCACCTGGATTATTTCATATCTTTTAGTCAAACTTATATCACCTTATTGGATTCACTCTAAGGTGAATTTTCCTCAAGTGAGTTAAAGCAACCGAAAGACATGAAGTTTTTCCAACTTCAAGTTCACACCACTCTGACCTTTAACCCTAATTCCGTTTCCTCTTCCTAGCTTCAGCAGCTTGGTCTTTCTCTTCTTTCTGCCTTCTGCGCTTCTCCTTCTGCTGCTGTTCTTTCTTGTACACTGGATCGCGAAGCTGCATCCACCTAGCATTCAATAAACTTACTGCTTCCATTTCTAGAGGATTCTTGGGCTCTGGGTAAGGATGTTTGAAAAGCCTTCTGAGTTTGTCCACCTCCTGAGTAGTCCTGATCTTTGGAATTTCCTCAAATTTCTTCATTATAAGCTGAGGTTTCCAATGAGCTTTATCAGCTTTAAACTGACAATAGATCATTTTGGGATAGCCCTTGACACGATTAGTATTGTGGACACTAGCCGCATCTTGCTCCATTTGCTTCTTTTCCACTACTACATCAGACAGGTAACTCACGAGTCTCTGCTTTTCTTTCACATACTTAACTTCCACATCTTCCCATTTGAACATATATAACACTTTCTCCAGAAATGCAGCATCTTGAGTCTGCAGCAGCCATTGTCTACTCATATGCAAGAATGTTTGATTCTGGTCTGCATCTATGAATACTAAGGCATCAGCTGTATTATCAACAAAAGAGTGTATCCAGTATACACTGTCTCTTCCTGGAACACCAACTGCCTCCCTTATCTCTCCTTGTTCCAGTTCTCCAGTAGGAAGATTCAGAGCTTCATCTACATTCTTCATAGCTTGAAGAATATTCCATTTCTTCTCTATTAGCTCCGGTTCAATCTTCACATTATCAAGAGGGTTTGGAGCAATGACATCACACTTCCACACCTCATTGCTCTTCTTGAATATGGCACTTTCAATGATCTTCACTGATTTATCTTTAAGCTCAGAAGCGAATCCCTTACCCATCATTTGTCTACAGACGGCTTTAAGAGATTCCACTGAAAGTTCCATTAAGTCCTTTTCCTCCAAGCTCACCCTCTTCAATTTACTGTCAACCACCATCCGGACAACATTTGGATATGCTGAGAATTCTGGACCCTTGTCCTCTGCTAGCTGCATTAACTGATCCCTATACAGAATGCTTAGATTCTCAGAATGAGAGTATTGAATTTTTGTTGCTAGCAAGAACAACTCTGATGCAGATCTTCTCGTCATGAATTGGTCATCCACATATAGGAAAGACATTGGGATTCCTTCTGTCAAAGACAATATAATCTGCCACTCCTTCAGTGTTGCATTGTATCCAACCCTGACTTTAGAAATTAATCTCTTTAATGCACTCAAGTAGTCAGCAGTCATTGGATTCTGCAAATTTAGGTTGTAGAACAGATCATCTGCCTCCTTGTTATTAACTCCTTTCGTACATGGTCCCATCAGTATCTTCCTTGCTTCATCCCATTTCTGCCCTAACCTTCTCTTGTCCAGATCAATTTGAGGATCAGCTAGCCTTGCAAGCTCATAATCGTACTGCTTCCCTTGTAGCTCCGCTTTCTTTTCCTGAAACACAGCACGATCTTGCATTGCTTTCATTTTAAAGAACTCAGCTTGTTCCAAGGCTAACTTTTGAGATTTAAGGGTTTCCTCATCAACAGTAATTTCTTCAGGCATTCCGGAAGACATCCCAGCACCTCCACCTTGATCCTTCAATGATCTCTTAATAGCATGTTCCAAAGGTGCGTCTTCCATATCGGAATCTGAGTCATGTACCACCTGTACTTTTTCTTGATGACTCAGATCAACGAATGGCTCATCTTGCTCAATCGCTATTGCCTTACCCTTTTTCCTTCTCAGAGCCTCTTCATCAGTAGACGACTCAATTTCTTTTTCTTTGACAAGATCAGCTTGTTCTTGAATTTCTTCGATTTGAACTCCCTGCTGTCTCGTCTCCTTTCTACTCTCCCCCTTAGGTGAGTTATCCTGAACTCCACCCTGGTCTCCAGATCCACCAGCTGTATAAAAGTCTTCAAACCCAGAACCATAGGTTCCTGCTCCACTAGCACCACCTGTACCAGCATCGGGGGGAGGTTGTTGCGGCTCGAAACACTCCTGGGGCACAAAACTTCTGATTGCAAACATCACTCTACTGATCTCCACAGCCAGAGTATCCATTGTAATCTCCATTGCTCCCATCCTCTCATTCAGAGTGTTTCCCAAGACACCACCAGCATGGCCCAAGTCATTTACCTTGTTTGTCAAATCATTAAAAGCTGTAGCTTGACTTGCCATTCGTGCTGCGTAGTCATCAAGAGCCCTTTGATTGTTTTCAATGTTCATCCCTAACTGCCCCATCGTCTGCCCAAACTACTTCATTTGATTTTCCATAGAAGTCATACGAGTATCAAGATTTTCAATATTAAGGGACGGTGTTTGGTTTAGGTGACCTCGCTCTAATACTCGTTCTGTTAGTATTTGATGCTCGGTTTCGGGCCTTAAAAATGAAGGTCCCTCTCTCCCTAACCTCTCACACACACTCCCTGTCTCACGCTCGTGTATGTCTTCAATAATTGATCCAAAATATGAAGCAGTACCTGCAGAAACTGGATAAGCAATATAATTTGCAGTTATGGGATCAATTGCTGTTGGTTCCTGAGTTGGAATCTCAGGCTGAGAGGCTACAAAGTGTTCTTGTACAACATCAGAATCGGTCCTCTTTGCAGCATCAGTACGTACCGGTGAAGGTACGGCTGAAGCTTTTAAAGCTTCATGTCCTTTTGAAGCAACAGTATCTTCAAGAGGTACATAATCATCATCAAAATCCCTATGTGCAGATTGTTCAAGGGGTGAACCACTCTCGTGAGGTGGAGTGGTTGCGTGTGACACGCTAGGGTTTGACTGAGGTTTAGAAGTAGCAGCATGAGAAATTTTGGCTTTCTTTCGAGTAAGAGGCTGCTCTTCGAGGTCACTCTCCTCATCATATCCTACATTTTCATGTGCTGGTTGTTTGGATTCCGGTGACAGGGGTGGCAGAGAATTAGAAATATAGCTCTCACCCTGGGATAGATCCTGCGGGCTAGCAGTCTCTTGGGTCTGGGAATCAGAAACATAGGAAGAGGAATGAGTAGTATGCAGAGAGAGATTACCTGATTCATTACCTTGTTCGTCACCGCTTTGCTCATCAGGAATCTCTTCAAATGCCTCAGCATGAGCAGACCGATTCTGAGCATATGATGAAACTTGCGATGATTCCACCAAGGTGGTAACTCCTGCATCATATATAAGCCACTGTTGAATGTTTCCAGGAATTGACATTGGTTTACCTTGATGTTTGTCCTGATTATCAATTGTTGAAAGTGACTTAGTGCCCATCCCTAGTGGTGCAGATGTTGGACTTCTGGCAAAACTCTGTCTAACTGCAAGATCATCCTTCGGTATTAAATCATTAATCAGCATCTGTAAGAATCGAGGAAACCAGCAGACAACATCTTTTGTGTTGAGGTCCCTGCTTGCAAGAGATCCCATTACACCAACTATCTCCGAGAGAACTATGCGTCCATAATTTATATTCAGTTCTCTTGCTAGGGCAATTCCAAGGTTTTGCATGGGAATGGAAATTTGATGGAAATCGCTTTCTCGTGCCCGAAAACATCTTGTGATGGCCTCGAAAAAGTAATTCCATTCCACATGAAAGAATTGTTTTTGGATGTTTCCAGTGATCCGGCCAGACGGAGGATAACATCCTATTTCTTCAAAGAAACTAAGGCGTTCTGCAGCTGTAGGTTCTGGATCATAAGCATCTTTTATCGGGAATCCCAGAACCCTGTTGACAATTTGTTCATTCACCTCATATTCCTGACCCGCTAAGGTAAACCTGAAACCAAAGGGGGTTGATTTGCTCCCAAAAGAAACCGCACTAGTCCATAATTGCTGTAAAGCATCATGTACTAGTGTAGGTTTAGCAGTAAAAGCATCGCTAGCTTTGGAATACAAATTGAGAAATCGTATCCAAGACTTAAAGCGCGGGAGTTGATCACCAATTTCCGTAGAAATATTATAAAAATTGTTTTTAGCAAGTGAAAATTGGTGAGCCATTTTAATTAAAAGTTTTTCTTTTAAAAGATGTGAATTTTAATATTAATTCTTTGAAAAACAATTAATTAAAGAATTAACCGTTTTATCCCTTTTAATTTATCAATAACAACAAAAGTCCCTTTTTGAGAAATTAAACTACGGGATCCAATTAACAGTCAATGGAAGGCAAATTTCAAACCAATAATTAAATCTCCACTAACAGTGAAATGCGTGTGTGTGAAATCGTGTATGAACAGATCTGTGAAATTTTGTGTGTATATACGTGTGTGTATATATCGATGAAGATGAACAGTTATACAAGACACAATCACAGAGATTAATGATGACACACAGGTAAGAGGAGTCTAAAATCGGGCATTAATTCGTGGTCTGTATGAGTTTAATCAGAGAAATCACGAATCAGGGATTGGAACTTTGAAATCGCCTATTTGTATATGAAGGCTGCTGTAAAAAAAATGAATTAGGTAAAAGTGAATGATGCATCAAGTTAGAGATGTATATATAGACATGAATGTGAAATGACAAAAATGTCCCTGTTAAAAAGAGTGAAAAACACCAAGTACGTACAGGGAACACTTTATCTCGAACATCAAGTCGAAATTCGAGATGAAGTTCGAGATAGGTGTCAACTCGAACATTTAGCACAGCCATTTTACAGCAAAAACCAACAAGGAAATCTATCTCGAAATTCTAAGTCGAAATTCGAGATAAAGTTCGAGTTAGGAGTTAACTCGAAAAATCCCCTTAACTAATTGAGAATTCCATCTCAAACTCTAAGTCAAACTCTAAGTCGAACTCTAAGTCGAACTTCGAGTTGAATTTCGAGATAGAGATTAACTCGAAGTTATTCTCAATTCTTTTCAAAATATCCCCAAAAATGGAAACCTCATCTCAATTTCGAGATGGAGTTCGAGATAGACTTTATCTCGAATATTTTGAAGATAACTAGGCACTGGTAACTCGAAATCGAATCCTAAGTCGAATTTCGAGATGAAGTTCGAGATAGACACTAACTCGAAATTCTTCCCAGACTTAGAATTTTCAAAACTTCACTCTGGAAGCTCAAATCGAAATCCAAGTCGAATTTCTAGATGAGTTTCGAGATAGAAACTAACTCGAAATTTTGAAGATACTTAGAATAATTTGACAATTTTTCAAGAAACTCAACAATTAAATTTTGTCAAATTAATATAAATATCAATTCAAGGATTTTTAATATATGACATAATTAAAACATTCCTTGATAATTCTAAGGCCTCTAATTACATGAAAAACATAGGTAAATTCATCTAAAAATCATGCAATATTTAGAATATTATGAATTTAACTCCCCCTATGATCATGCAATTTAACAAGCATAAATTCAAAGATTTGTGCTATAAAAGACACTTAAAACACACTGAATTCATGCAAAATCACACTATATGCAACCTATAACAATCATTAATTAGGCATTTTAAAGTCTAAGCATATAATGATCAAGTAGCTTGCATATACAAACATAAACATGGATTTTACAGATTGAAGGCTTTACTAACTTGTGTTAAGCATTCCCAATTCACCAACCAACCTATTGAATGTTACTTCATCAAGAGGTTTGGTGAATATATCTGCAATTTGTTGCATTGTGGGCACAAAATGTAGCTCCACAGTCCCCTCCTCGACATGTTCTCTTATGAAGTGATACCTGATGTCGATGTGCTTGGTTCTTGAGTGATCTACAGGATTGTTGGTTATGGCAATGGCACTTGTGTTGTCACACATAATTGGAATTTTCTTGTGCTCCATGCCATAATCCTTCAATTGGTTCCTCATCCACAGTATTTGAGCTACACAGCTTCCAGCAGCAATGTACTCAGCTTCAGCAGTAGAAGTAGATACTGTATGTTGCTTTTTACTTTGCCAGGACACCAATCTTCTGCCAAGAAATTGACAAGCACCAGATGTGCTTTTCCTATCAATCCTGCAACCTGCATAGTCTGAATCCGTATAGCCAATTAGATTAAAACCTGTATCTCTTGGGTACCAAATTCCTAGATTTGGTGTGCCCTTGAGATACCTAAAAATTCTTTTGACGGCTATGAGATGTGATTCTCTAGGATCCGCTTGGAATCTTGCACATAAACAAGTCGCGAACATTATATCGGGTCTACTTGCAGTTAAATAGAGAAGTGAGCCAATCATACCTCGATAGCTTGTGATGTCAACTGATTTACCTGATTTGTCTTCATCAAGCTTCGTGGCTGTTGCCATGGGAGTCTTAGCTGCTGATGCATCTTCTAGATTGTACTTCTTGAGTAAATCTCTGACGTACTTGGATTGACAGATAAAGATACCATCTTTTCTCTGACTGATCTGTAATCCAAGGAAGAAGGACAGCTCTCCCATCATGCTCATCTCGTATTTCTCTTGCATTAGCTTAGCAAATTTCTCGCACAAGCGCTCATTAGATGACCCGAAAATAATATCGTCCACATAGACTTGAACAAGTATTAAATCATTCTTCACATTCTTATAGAACAATGTTTTGTCAATTACTCCCCTAGTAAAACCACTTTCAATTAAGAATACGGATAGGGTTTCATACCAACATCTTGGGGATTGCCTGAGGCCATAGACAGATTTGAAGAGAAGATACACAAAATCTACAAGTTCTGGATCAATGAAGCCAGGCGGCTGTTCCAGATACACCTCTTCTTCTAACTCTCCGTTCAGGAAGGCACTTTTCACATCCATTTGAAAAACCTTGAAGTTCTTATGTGCTGCAAATGCCAAGAACATTCTGACTGCCTCAAGTCTTGCAACTGGTGCATAGGTCTCATCATAATCAATTCCTTCTCGCTGAGAATAACCTTTTGCAACCAAACGAGCCTTGTTTCGTGTTACAAGTCCGTTTTCATCCATTTTATTTCTGAATACCCACCTTGCTCCAATTACTGATTTGTTCTTTGGTCGGGGTACCAGTTTCCAAACTTTCTGCCTTTCAAACTGATTGAGTTCCTCTTGCATTGCAATCACCCAATCAGCATCACCAAGAGCTTCTTCTATTTCTTTAGGTTCAAGCTTGGATAAGAACCCAGAATATAAGCAAATATTAGCCAGATCAGCTCTTGCATTTCTTCTAGTAGACACACCAGCTTCTGGATCACCAATAATTAATTCAAACGGATGGTCTCTATTCCATACCCGTTCTCTTGGAAATTGTCTTGATGATTCAGCGTGACTTTCTGAGTTGTGGTACTGACTACTTTGATTACTTTCACTAACTCCCCCTGAGTTAGTGCCAGCTCCTACAGAACTAGAGTCAACTCGACTCGAGCCTTGAACAGTAGTCCTTGAGCTGCTATTTACTCCCCCTGAGTTGTTGCCGGTTCGTACTGAAGAAGTCTCTCCTGATCTTGTAGGATTAGCTTGTTCACTAGACTCAGGTTCTTCACGTACACTTGGAACATTTAATGGGACAACCAACTCAGGTTCATCTTCAAGTTCTTCTAAGTCCAGATTCTGAAATTTTAGGGACTCAGGTTCACTAGAATCTCTTGAAATTGATGAGAGTTTGGTATCGTCGAATCTGACGTTGTAGCTTTCAGTCACTTTTCGATCATTTACTAAGAACACCCTATAAGCAGCTACCACATCTGTGGAGTAACCAACAAAGATTCCTTCACGAGCTTTTGCTGCAAACTTGCCTAGATTTTCATCATCTATAAGTACATAGCATTTTGCTCCGAAGACATGAAAGTATTTGATTGTTGGTCTTCTTCCGTTCATTAGCTCACATGGTGTCTTTTCTTTATCTTTTATGATCAAGGATCGATTTTGAGTGTAACACACGGTACTCACTGCTTCTGCCCAGAAATACAGAGGAAGTTTCGAATCACACAACAAAGTTCTTGCTGCTTCAACCAATGTTCTATTCTTCCTTTCAACTACTCCATTTTGTTGTGGAGTTCTCGGGGCTGAATACTGACGACGTATTCCCTTAGATACACAGAAGTCATTTAGCACTGCCTTTTTGAATTCAGTGCCATTGTCTGATCTAATCGTCTTCACAGTAAGTGTTGAAACATTCTCAATTTGAGTGATGTGATCAATGATTAGGAAAGGTACTTCGTCTTTCGTCATTGCGAACAATACCCATGTATACTTGGAGAAGTCATCCACGATTACCAATGCATATCTTTTCCTAGACAAAGATAAGACATTCACTGGGCCAAACAAATCCATATGAAGAAGTTGCAGAGGCTCAGTGATACTAGAAATTTCTTTGCTTTTATGTGATGCTCGTTTCGACTTTCCCATTTCACAAGCTTCACAGAGTCCTTTCGGAGCGAATTCCATTTGAGGTAGATCTCTCACCAATTCTCGCCTCGCGAGAGCATTCATCGTTTTGAAGTTTAAGTGAGATAGCTTTTTGTGCCATAACCAGCTTTCATCATCCGAGGCTTTGCTGTAGAAACAGGTGACCTCATTTTGATTTGCTGAATCCATGTCTGCAACAAAAAGATCTGCCTTTCGAACTCCTCTCAAAGCCAGTGAGCCTTCCTTGATCTGAGTGATTGATACACCTTTCTTGTTGAAAACAATTTCGTAACCTTTGTCACAGAATTGACTGATACTCAACAAATTGTGCTTTAATCCCTCAACATAGGAAATATCTTCAATGATGACATTGCCAGTTTTCAATTTGCCATATCCCTTTGTCACACCTATGCTGTCATCTCCAAAGGTAACATAAGGGCCAGCCTTCATAACCAACTCTGTAAGCAGGGACTTGTTTCCAGTCATATGCCTCGATGCTCCACTATCCAGCACCCATATGACTTTATTTCTATTTTGCTTAATGCCCTGCAATGACAGATTGATTAGACTTTCTTCGGAACCCAACTTTGATTGGGCCCGGCTTTTCGATAAGATTTAGAATCAACAGATTTAACAACAGGAGATGCACTTTTCTTAACATTACTAGAGCTTTCGACTTTCTCCTTTCCTTTCTCAGACTTGACATATTTATCAGTCCTAGGAGAAGGTTTGTCACTCCTAACTTTAGGAGGACTGACAGTCTTAGCTCTCACATGCTTTTTCTTGATGTTTGAACTAGCAGCAGTATTTGAGCATGACTGGCTAGATGCATTCATTAAATTCACAAAAGTTTGCATGACGTTAAAAGTGCATGGCATACAATTAGGTTGACCACACTGTGCATGATTCGGATGCAGATTATTCATTGTATGTGTGACAGGCATGGCATGTGCAGCAGGAACATTTATGATAGCTTTACATGCATAAGAAAGATGTTCAGTAGATTTGCAGTGATAACATGCTTTCTTTATTCGTTCAGCCTTAACCTCTTTTATGCCTTTCTTCCCTTGTTGTTTAACAGCCTTAGCTCCTATTCCTAGTCTAGATTCATCACTAGGGAAATTGATTTTAACTTGTTTGATAGGAGTTATAGGTTGTGCTTTCTGGCGATCTTCCATCTCAATCTCATATCTAGCTATCAATTCAGTCTCTTCTTCTTCTATTCTAGGAACAAGGTGTTTGTAGATGGGTTTGACAGAAGATTTAAAAATGCTAGGAATTTCATTTTTAAGGTCACTGGAACTAGAGTCGATAGGTCTCTTCCCTTCTTTCTTAGAAAGGTTAGAATAATCAAGTCCTACACCTACTCCAGTTATCTTCTTAAATACGTCATTATCTACATACACTTTACTAGCAGCTAGTTTGTAAGCTTCACATTTAGTTTCTAACTCAGCTAGTTTGTTCCTAAGACATGATTCTATTTCTGCCTTAAGGACGAGCTTGTGTTCCAAAGATTTAATAAAATCTCTTAGGGAAGTATCTACAGTGCAAGCAGCCTCTAACTCTTCCACTTTTGCCTCAAGCATTCTGCTTTTGGCGACAAGTGTTTTCTGTTCCTTTTGAGAAGTGTCTAGGCTTTTGCACAACATGTAGATCTCTTCGCTAAGAGCCCCGTTCTGTTCCTTATAATCATCAATAGACATTTCTACTTTAAGGGTTAGAACTGGTACCTCTAGTTCCTCTGATGTCTCAGCCATGAGCGCAAAGTTTGCTACATGAGTAACATCTTCCTCATCTGAATCATCCCAAGCTCTTCCTTCTGTTACTACTAAAGCTCTTTTACCATGTTTTTCTTTCACCAGCGATTCATACTTGCTTTTGAGGGCTTCAAATGTCTCTTTTGGATAAGTCTGTTTAGGCTTTTTGCAATCCGAGGCAAAATGTCCAGGTTCACCACAATTATAGCAATTGAACTTCATTTTGAAATCCAACGGAGATTTGTAGCTGGTACTCTTGCCTTTGCTTTTGTAGCCTGACGAACTACCACCACCCTTAGCAGTCCGATAGTAAGATGAAGAATTTCTCTGTGGTCGGTTGCTCTTTCTAAATCTCATGTTGCTGAACTTCCTTGCCATGTATGCCACGACACTATCGTCCATGTTGTCCAGCTCTTCTTGGGTGAAGTAGTCATCATCACTGTTAGATGCGCACTCGTCATCATTATTAACTTGATGTGATACAAGTGATGATTTAGGCTTTACTGCAACCATTGCCTTCTTAGACTCTTCCTCATCAGCAACTAATCCTGATGCAGTTTCTTTTCCTTTTGAATCATTGTCCCATGCTTGATCTTGAAGTGTTTCCAGCTCATAGGTCTTCAGAATTCCATAATATTCTTCCAGAGAAGTTGTATGCAAATCTCTGGTTTCTCTGATTGCGTAGACCCTATGTTCAATGCTCTTTGGCTGGTTCCACAGATATCTCGTATTGGTCTCAACCATGGGGAGAGTAACACCTCTCAGATTCAAATCTAATACCAACTGACTGAATCGTAGATAGACGTCTGTTATGCTTTCTCCTTTTCTTATTCTGAAGGTGTCATACTCCATCTTGAGTATAAGTGTCTTGTTGCTTCTAACCTCTGCAGATCCTTCCATGACAACTTCTATCTTGTCCCAAATCTTCTTTGCTGTATTCAAACCTTTGACTATGTTGAACATTTCATGATCAAGAGATTCCATCAAGGTTTGTCTTACAGAAGTATCATAAGCTATTTGCTCCTTGTCAGCATCCGTAAAGTCCGCTGCCTTTTTAGGCTCAGACCGAGCAGGTATAACCTCCTCTCCTTCCGTACGCTCAGGAATAGCTTTCATTGGAACGAATTTACCCTTTTCAAGGACTTCCAGATATTCAGGGTTAATTGTCTCTAAGTACAGTCTCATTCTGAAAACCCATTCTTCATAGTGATCTCGGTTGAACATTGGGATCTTGAAAGAATTTTTAGGAGCCATTTCAAATCTGGTCACTAAAAGTTTCTAAGTACCCAAGACTAGGCTATGTAGAATATCTATGCAGAACTTCTGCCAAGTCGAAATTTCTCTAAGTAGAAATTTTGCTCAAGTCGAAATTCACCAAGTAGAAATTGTCCAAGTTGAAATTCTATGTAAAAAATCTCAAGTCGAAATTCTATGTAGAACTTTTGTCCTTAGAATAATTTTCTGCAGATTACTTAAATATTGAATAAACAATATTATCACTTTAACACCTTTTTGACTTTTGATACTTTACTCACCGAATCCACCTAACCCACATGCTAGGTACTGAGTATGTCTTGTACACTTTCGGCCAAGGAATAATTATCAAATCAAAAGTACAAAAACACCTTTTTGACTATCTTATTTGTTTGAAAAAGGAGATCAAAAAGTTGTTGGGTTGTCTTCTTTGATAAGAACAGATGATGAACACTCAAGAACACCAAATATCAATGAACCCAGATTAATTCACAAAAATTAATTAAAATACACCCAAGCTAAATAATCACACCTGGAGTATTTAAATAATTTTTCTGGATGAGTTTTCACTAGAAACGAATTAAAGCACACTTTTCGAAAAAAATGAAAAGTAGATCTAGAAAATGAAAACTCACGATTCTTCTACCAAACACAAGGATCTATGTTTTGTATGTTAAACATCCGCTCTGATACCAATTGTTAGGTCCAAATGTGTTGTAGAGGGGGGGTGAATACAACTTTTCGAATATGAGAAGCAATAAATACGATGCAATAAATGAACACGCAGATTCAAGGAATATATTTCTTTATATATAACTTGAAAAGGTTGCTACAACATTCATTACAAAGTATAACAGAAGTTTAGAGAGAAGTGAATGATTCTAAGCTCTGTGAATGTACTCTCTCTCTTTTTCTTGTGTTTTCTCAATATTGCTCACTAACTAAAAACATTACACAAGTGCTTCTATTTATACTACATGTAATCTATGTCCTGTAGTCTTCAAAGACTAAGATATACGTGGCCCAATGATGTCCACATAAATCTTGCCTTATCTTGAAAGCTTGGAAATCTACCAATCAGAAGATGCCATGTGTCATGTTGAAGTTGCACTCTAAGTAGAACTTCTACTTGAGAATTTCTACTTAGCCATCTCGAAATTTCTAAGTCGAACTTCTACTTAGAAATATTCTACTTGGCCATCCAGAACATTTAGTACTTAGAAAATATTCTGGTCTTCAACTTGAAACTTCAATGCACATCTTGAGCTTGTGATATCTTTATGTCTTCTTTATTTTTCAGCAAGCTCTTGAACATGGATCTTTATTACTGACATAAACTTGCTATCAATGTCCTGACACTTGATGCACTGGTCTGGTTCATAAGTGACTAGTCTTGATAGTGTTTCTGCTTCTTGAATAAATTACCATATTCACTTAGTAACTTGGCTTTCCAATATTCGCTTTCCTTCTTGTTCACTTGAAATCAATTGGTCTTGTTGATACTGATAGTTATGATCTTGATTCTCGAATTCTCAAATCACTGAGGCATGAACAACTTTGACTTGAACTTCTCTCAATGATTTCTTCTTGGCTTGATCATAGTTAACATGTTCAATTGTATCAATTACTTTATCAATCGAAATATTACTATTACCAATAGAACCAATACCAAGGATTCGAAGAGTCTTGCTATTGCCAATTGTAACTCTACCACCCTTCTTCATTTTGAGACTCATGAACTGAGATTTGTCTCCGCACATATGTCTAGTACATCCGCTATCCAAAATCCATTGTTTTGACTTCCCTTTAGCGGCAAGACATATCTACAAAACAAACACACACCAATTTAATGTTTTGGCACCCAAATCGGTTTGGGTCCAAGTTGGTTAGTAGCAAGAATATATAAGACATTTAAATCAGATTTCTTGATCCACATTTGGATCACTTTTGGTGAATGTTGGTATGCTGTTTGCCTTCTGTCAGTAGCATTCTGGTATGCTGTTTGTCTTTTGTAAGTAGCATTCTGGTATGCTGTTTGTCGCCTGACTGGCCCCTTCTGGTAAGCTGTTTGTCTTTTGACTGGTCCATTCTGGTAAGCTGTTTTCCCTTTAACATTTACTTGAACCACACAATGTTTTTCCAGATGCCCTTTTCCTCCACACTTGTTGCATATCTTCCAAGGCATGGCATAATTGTATGGTATGCCATTTCTACCATCGTATTTAAGTGCACCAAGCTTCTTGTTTGAGTTCATGCCAACTCCTTCTCTGACCAAGGGGACATTTGCCTTCTTTATCATTGTCTTTTAGCTGTCTTCTCCTTGAACAAAGGTTTCCATCCCTTTCTGTAGATCTTTGACCTCTTTTTCCAGGAGAGAGATCAATTCAGCTTGCTGTTTGATGAGTTCAGCTTGCTGGATTCTCTTTTCAGCAGTTTTTGAGGATTCGGCTTGGTTAGTCTCTTTAAGCTTGAATGATTTTATACATTCAGTTTTAGCTTCAATCTCTGACTTCAAATTTCTGAGTTCTTTCATGAGCACCTCATTCCTTCATAGGATTACTTTGTTGACTCCTTCGAATTGAATTAGTTTCTCTTTTAAATCAGCAATAAGATCATCATGGTTGATTTCAGGAGCCTTCTCAGCCATTAAATCAGAAATGATTTTCTTCAAATGAGTATTCTTCTTTTCAAGCTCGTTATTCTTATTTTTCATTTCCATGAACTCAATAATAGATATATTACTTGGTACCTGCATGGTTAGTTCTTCTAGCATAATAGGAGAGCAAGGTAAATTAGAATTAATTGAGTTTACCTCACTTGCATCATCTTCCGAATCCGAATAATCACTATCCACAAAATCTTCTTTTATGGATCCTTGTGAGCTTTCTTCATCATTTAGACCTACAAGAGCAAAATTTACCATGTCATCACTGGAGTCTGAATCATCATCACTCCAAGTCAATAAAGCTTTTGATTTTCTCTTGTCTTTGAAATTAGCGTGATGTTTTGACTTTAACTTATAGCAATCCTTCTTAAAATGGCCCGGTTTGCCACATTCGAAACAAGTTTGCTCCTTGGCTTTCTTGTTGTTGGAGAACCCTCCTCTATCTCTTTTCATTCTATTTTTCTTTTCAATCAGCCTCTTGATCTTCTTAGAAATGAGTGCAAGCTCTTCATCAGATTCTTCATCAGAATCAATCAGCTTGCTGTTTGCAGCGGCTGGCTTGCTGTTTGTAGAATGAAGAGCCAAATTCTTCATTTTGGCTAGAGGAGCCCGAACACTTTCAACTTGGTTGTTATTTATCTTGCTTTCAAACTGTTCTAGCTCAGCAAATACAGCTAGGTGATCCATGGTGTCGATTGTTGAGGATGATTCCAAGGCCGTGACCTTAGCTTCATAAATAAATGGTACCGCACTTAACACTTTCATGTTAATTTCATCTTGTGGAATATCCTTTCCAAGTCTCTTTAAGGAGTTTATAGTGACCTGGAACCTTGCTTGACCTTCCTTAATAGTTTCATCATCCTTGAGATTGAAGTTTTCAAAATCATTCATTAATTTGCTAAGCTTCACCTTTCTCAAAGTTGTTGATCCTTCATGATAGGTTTCCAATGCATCCCACATTTCCTTTGCCGTCTTTAGAGAAGAAACTTTGTCATACTCAGCTTGATCTAATGCATTCATTAGAGAGTTTCTAGCTTCTCCATTATATCCACATTTGATAATCTCATCGGGAGTGAGATCATCAACATCTTTTGGTTTGTTTTTATCATCCAGGAATTCGTAGTTTCCCTTTTGCACAACTCTTAATACCATTGGCCTCTTAGACAAGAATGTTTCCATTCTACATTTCCACCAGTTGTAATTCTCCGAGCCGGTGAGGAAAGGGGCTCTATAATCAGATTTAGCTTCGAGATAATGTTCAGCCATGATCGATACTTTCCTGTTACAGAATTGTTAGTATACCAAGCTCTGATACCAATTGAAAATAACACCTAGAGGGGGGGTGAATAGGTGTTTATGGCTAACAATGCTTATTTATGACCTGTTTTGAAAATTACCAGAAACAGCTTGCTGTTTGTAATAACACAGTTTACAAATGGCACGCTGTTTGTATCTAAAATGCAATGCAGAATGAAATATGCAGTAAATAAAATGTGACACAAGATCTTTTAGCCAGGTTCGACCCCTAATCCCCTATGGTCTACGTCCTGGTCCCTTACCAAACTTGGTAAGAGAATATATTATTGATCAATTATAAACCGATTACAAGATACAACAATATATCTCCCTTACACCCTTCTGCTTACAAATGGCTTGCTGTTTCCTGTGCTGAACTAACTCTCTAAGTAACACTTCCCAAGTTTACTTCTCTAGTCTAGTTCGACTCACCCTAAACGTTAAGCCAACGTTTGTACAGCAACAAATAAATACAATTTGAACAATACAAATGTTTGAATGATACAACTCAACCTAATGAACCCTCTGAATATATAAGAATATGCGTGTATATATGGGTTTGAAAGGATTAGAGAGATTTTGCAATGTAAGCTTGGAGTTGTGTATAGATTCTTGTTTTTGCACTTTGATGGGTAATAAGAACTGAGAAAGAGCAACTCTTAAATAGGTAAACAAGAACAATTAAAAACTATTTTGAAAGGCTCCAACGGATAGAATTAATCTTGAAGCCGTTAGAAGTGTTTTTGTGTTTAAAATAATGAAGGAGCTTGTTTATCAGATGATAGTGAAGAGATGGAGCGTGTAGAACATGGAGAGGAATATTTGATATGATGAGGGAGACAAGAGCATGTGGTTGGTAATTAAATAAGTCAAAAGTATCATGCTACTTTTCCTTATTCAAAGCAAAGAATATATTGTCCCCCAATATATTTGAATTATTCTCAGACGTGCTAGAATAATTCAGAGGGCTCTTACAATAATCCTAAAGATGTTTCCCACAAATTTCTCCTTGAAAACCGCACTGTTCATTAAATTTGTCAGACACAATCAGCATGATGTTTGTGAAAATAGCTTGTTGTTTGTCCATGCATTTGGCTTGCTGTTTGAGTCTTTGCCCTTTCATATCATCCACCAAGTTTCCTGAGGGCATAGATATGTCTAGTTGATCTTTATCTACAAGAATTCTGAACAGTTGGAAATGGCTTGCTGTTTGTGAGAATGACACGCTGTTTGTGAAACTGGCTTGTTGTTTGTGATATACTGATTATATAATCAGTAAGCTATTTTGTCATGCAAAACCAAGTTAGAGCATATATAGATAGCATGTTGTTATACATCTGATTAATAAGCCAAATAGCTTACTGTTTGTGATCATCAAAACTTAGGAGTTTCACGTTGTTCTGTTTTGTTGTCTGAATCTGTATGCATCAATACTGAGCTATCTCTTTTTTACTTGCAACCCCCACGGGCTTTTTTTAATATCTATTAAATATATTAATTTTTTATATTATATGTTATTACATATCAAATTGTTGTAAAAATTGATACTCCCTCCGTCCCACCCATTTCTTTACATATTTTCAACATTGCTTCGCACGCATTTTAAGGCGTATATAAAGTATAATTCCATTACTTATTTTTAAAATTTTCTTTTTTTGAATAAAAATTTAAACATTAAACTTTTTTTCATAAGGAAATTTTTTTAATAATAAATTATGTAACTGTAACGCCCCCAAGTCCGCCCTGACTGGGGACCCGGGTCGTCACATTGTCTCGATATCCTGCAGCACACGTTAGCTCAATAATAGGCAAATATTTATTACAACGGAGCGGAACAGTCCCACTCCACAGATCCAAGATCGGTCTCACACTTTATTACAACATGATTATTACATCTCCGAATAATATTTTGTAAAAGTCTATAAAGGTAGAAAAGCAAAAAGGGTCCCAGCGGGTCATTCTAGTCCTTGTCAGCATAGCCTGGAGCCTTTCCCTTGCCTCTGGATCCTTGGCTGGACGTCTCACATCTTTCTTTCTTGACAGCTGAACAAATGTTGTAAAGCAAGAGTGAGCAACTATGGTGCTCAGCAAATTCTCTCCTTGCTCGGTAAAAAATATAATAACATTTATCGAAAGAAATACTCTAAATTTAAATGAAAATCGGATATCAGAAATCTGACACTTTGACTCAAGACTCATCTCGAAAATAGGTACTCAAAAGACTCAACTCGAAAATAGATACTCAAAAGACTCATCTCGAAAATAGATACTCAAAAGACTCATTTGGTGAAGCTCTGATGACTCAAGATAATTGAATAACTGGTCTTCCATCCTCTCGGTATCTCGGCGGGGCGATCAACTATCCGACCGGGAATACCGTCCTCCAATGACACCGCACTTCGCCCGATCACTGCTACAATACGATATCAACGAATATAATAAATAGTATGAATGCTAGCATCATAATGGGTGATTATATCAACCCTGGCATCGTAGTGCCTAAATATTCTCGTGTCCATATAAAGGTACACAAGTCTCTCTTTCTCTAAATGGACCTCTTTCCCAAAATTGACCAGTAGAATACAGAATTCCCGAACATTTAATGAACTGACACTTTGAGATAAACTTCACAGGAGAATATTTAATTGATCTGGCGGACTGCCAGTTTTTACTCAATGTACCACCAATCCGAACAATGGACTGATGTAAACTCTCAATAAACATATTTTACTGGGTGACACGAACAATGTGCCAACCTTTGACAATAAAGGCAACTATCTCGAAATGATGAGAATAGTATCAAGAAGAAATATTTTGAGTCGTACTGAACAAGTAGTACCACTCGAATATTTATAAAAATCATAATTGATGAACGTTAAATAGAATGTTTTTCACTTGATCAATGAGTAAAACTCTATCGATCCTAATCTTTATAACTCCTATTGGTTGATTCGAAGGATGAATCAACTAAAAGATAATCAATAAATTATTGTTGAATTTGTACAATAAATTCAACCGAAAAGAACGAATTTAACTATCTCGAACGAATGAGATTAGTTTCACTGAATCAAAATCATAGTCGTCTCGAATTAATGAGATCGACCCGATAGCAACGAATTTGTCTCTACGCTTATAGGGAGTATAATTCACAAGTAAACTAAATTAACAGTATCATAATATTTAACGAAATAATGCTCAAAAGAAATTATTGCATCATAAGGAGCAACAAATAAATCTCATAATTGATAGTTCGAAAATAAATGAGAAATGAAATAATACGAACAGAAATACAAAGTTTCCGAGAGTTATGGTAGGAATGAACTTGCCTCTGTCTCGATGTTAAACTCTACCGAATAATAAAAAGCGTTACCCGTAAGCGAAAGTCTCAAGTCTCAGAAAGAATTTCTATAATAATTATCAAAACGATTTTAGTAAACCTGTCATCGATAATCAAGTAATTTCAAAAATATAATTGAAATATTCTTGTAACCTTAAAAATCTCACTAACGCATTATTCTCAAAATAATATATTTGAATGGAGGCTCTATTCGTTTCTCTTAGTAACTTTTCAAAATAATTAACGTCTCAATATCATATAAGCCAAGCATTCGACATATTTAAGCTCAAAATCATTTCCTAGAATTTAATCTGGATTTGAAATTAATTAAAACAATTAACAAATGTTAAACTAGGATTAAAGAGCTAAAAGTTCACAATTAACGTCATAAAAATATAATTGCGAGAAATTTTTCCCAATAAAGTGTTACAATTTTTATTTACCTAAATCACATTTCCAAAATAATTTAGCTCTTGTAAAAATCTCCATGAATTATCTAAAATCTCAATCTCCTTTAAATACTTGTGGAAATTAATCTCTATTTATTATCCATGTATTCATTTTCTTTATTCAATTTAAAACCACAATTCATTAAATCTTTGTTGGCTCTAAATTATTAGTCCGGATTTTAAATAATAACCCCACTTTTAATAAAGTGTACGTAAGTCTATTAAAATACTTTAATTTACTTAATTCGCATTTCTAACTTAATTTAACTTTTATAAACCACATCTCGAAATTAAAAGGACATCTATAAAACTTTCTTTAACTATCTAAAATTCCCAAATCTGCTTAAGTCTATTCTAGAGAAGCAATAATAATTTTAATCTCGTTCTAAAAACAAAGAATGCAAGGATTCCATTTTTATTCACTCTACAATTTGAATATTCTCATTTTAATTAATTTAAATCCCTGACTTCATAAACCAATAAAAGAGTTCCCATTTTATTATTCCTCCTTTTTAATAATAAAACCTTTTTAAACAAAATTCAATTAACACCATTTTTTTTTAAACTTTATAAAATAATGGGCTAGTTTTTCAACCCCCCCCCCCCACCACCATCAACGGGTGGTCACCGTTTTGTTGCCGGAACGGCGCCAGCGGCGCCGCCACCACTAACCTCCGACTCTCTCTCTCTACTCGCACTCTCTCTCTCTCTCTCTCTCTTTCTCTCTCTCTCTCTCTCTGATTCCATCCCTCTCCCCAATTTCTCTCAATCTCTCCACCTCAATCTCTCGTTCTCAATCTCTCTCTACCTCTCGATCACTCGCTCTCAACCTCTCGATTTCACTCTCTCCATATCAATCTCTCGCTCTCCCCCTCTCCTCACCATCTCCATGCTCTCGCCTCCCTCCCTCCGTTATTCTCTCTCCCTGCACTCTCTTCTCTCCCCGCTCGCATCTCTCTCTCCGTCTCCATCTCCCTCCTCTTTCCCCCCCCTTCGATCACCCTCATCGCCTCCTCTGCACCACGAATCAACCAACTCACCACCGCCGGTCGACCCCTTTCGCCGCGGTGGTGACCCCCTTCCCGACATGCAACCAACAGGACCCCTTCAAAATAAAACCCACATCCTAATAATTCCCCTAATTTACTTAGATTAACCAAAAATCCTTTTTAAAGTACAATTTACAAAACCCATATTTTAAAACAGTAATTAAACACAATACAACAACACATAAAAATTTATGATTCCAAAAAGTTTTTAGGAATATTAACTCATACCCTTTTTCGAAAAAAATCAAGGTTAGAACTCGGTTGAAAAATCCAATTCTTGAAAACCCTTTAAATATGGATATCAATTTGATGAGCCTTTAAGATGCTCCACAAATATGAGATTGCATGTAAGATCAACCCAATACTTTAGTAGATATAAGATTTTTTAAAAAAAGAAAAAAAATCTTGTTTCAATGAAGGAGAAAGAAATATATGCAGTGGGTGTTTTGTGTTTCACTTAAATAAAAGAGAAGATGACTCCTCTAGATTTTGTCTCACAATTATATAGACATGGTATTGTTAGTTGGGCTCTCTAATGGATTAAAAGAAAATTTGGGCTAACTCAAATATTGGGCTCCAACTCACTGACCACCTAATCACATTTAACACTAGCATGATCCTATTACTACATTCTAAATTCATTTTATTATAAACTATCATAATTATAATTATAGATGTAAAATAAAAAGAATGATAATACTAATCATTAATAGTGATAATAATTATAAATCACAATTAATAAAGATATGTAGCGTCGCACTAAATAAATAATTATACGTATCCGTAAAATTAACAAAATCGAGTTTACCATAATTTATTCCGAGAGAGCGTGATATCAATATTAATAAAAATTCATGGTTATTACAGTCTCCCCTCCTTAAAAGGATTCCGTCCTCGGGATCAACATTATTCGCTAAACAATACAGGGCATTTTGTTCATTTTTCATTTTCTAACTCTCAAGTGGCTTCTTCAATTTGACTGTTCCTCCAAATTACTTTTACTAAATTTATTTCCTTATTCCGCAACTCATGCACTTTGTAGTCGACCACTTCCACTAGCTGCTCTACGCAAGACAAGTCAGCTTTGACATCGATGGGTTTATATTCTAACACATGTCGATGATCACAATGATATGCTCTCAATATTGATACATGGAATACATTGTGAACGTGCTGAAGGTCTGGCGGTAAATCTAATTGATACGACACGGCTCCAACCTTCTTAAGAATCTCAAAGGGTCCAATATACCTGGGACTCAATTTCCCTTTCTTCCCGAATCTTATCACTCCCTTCCACGGAGAAATTTTCAGCAACACTTTATCTCCTATCTCAAACGACTTATTATTTCTCTTAAGATCTGCATATTTTCGGTAACGGTCTTGAGCAACAACTAACTTTTCTGAATCTTCTCTATGGACTGCTTTGTCTGATGGACCATTTCTGGCCCTAGCATTCTTCTTTCACCAACTTCATCCCAACATAGTGGAGATCTGTACCTTCTTCCATATAAAGCTTCATACGGGACCATACCGGTATTGGAGCGATAACTATTATTGTATGCAAACTCAACTAACGGCGGATGATCATCCCAACTTCCCTTGAAATCTAAGGCGTAAGCTCGGAGCATCTCTTCTATTGTCTGAATTGTTCTTTCACTCTGTCCATCTGTCTGCGGATGATATGTTGTACTCAAAATTAACTTGGTTCCAAGGCATTCTTGAAACTTCTTTCGGGACCTAGAAGTAAAGTGGGCATCTCTGTCTGACACAATTGACCCAGGCACTCCATGGCGAACTACCACTTCCTTCCAATATAAACATACCAGTCCTTCTACTGAATACCTTCCACTAATCGGAAGAAAATGGGTGGGTTTCGTGAGTCTGTCAACTATGACCCATATGGCCTCATAATTTGCTCTGATCCGAGGTAAACCTACTACAAAATCCATTGTGATGTGTTCCCATTTCAACTCTGGAATCTCTAATGGTTGAAGTAATCCACTTGGTCGTTGATGTTCTGCTTTCACTTTCTGACAGGTCAAACACTTGCTTACACATTCTGCAGTCTCTCTCTTCATGTTAGGCCACCAATAATTCCGCTTGATGTCTTGATATATTTTTTTATGCTCCCTGGGTGTATAGAATATCTCGAGTTATGCGCCCCGCTCATGATTTCTTCCTTCAACTCTGTAACATTAGGAACCCAAATTCTCGATGCAAATCGCTTAATTCCCTTATCGTCTCTAGGGCTCAAAAACTCTTCTCCGGTCAACTCTGATCTACTTTCTTCCATTACTTGCTCCTGACAGCGGCGAATCTTCTCTAACAGCTCTGGTTGAAAATGAATGGTATAAACTCTTTCATTGTTTTGGACTGGGTCCTTGACTTCTAACTCCATCTTCTCTGTCTCATGTTCAATTCCTTCTGCGTGAATATATACTTTAAGCTCTTGTGATCCATGTAAATCTCACATTTCTCCCATACAGATAATGTCTCCAAATCTTGAGTGCAAAAACAATAGCAACAAGTTCCAAATCATGAGTAGGGTACCTGGATTCATAATCCTTTAGTTGCCGATAGGCATAAGCTATTACTTTCCCGTGTTGCATTGTACGCATCTGAAACCCTTGTGAGAAACATCGCTAAAAATCACGAAATCACCTTTTTATCGGGTAAGGTCAGGACTGGGGCAGTAGTCAGTCTCTCCTTTAATTCCTGAAAGCTGTCTTCGCATTTGGAGGTCCATTCAAACTTTTCACTCTTTCTGGTAAGTCGAGCCAGTGGTGTAGCTATCTTTGAGAAGTCCTTCACAAATCCACGATAATAACCAGCCAATCCAAGGAAACTTCTAACCTCTGTTGGAGTCTTGGGTCGCTCCCAATCTGTTACAGCTTCTATCTTAGCGGGGTCCACAAAAAAATCCTTCATCACTCACAATATGTCCTACAAATTGAACTTCTTTCAGCCAGAATTCACACTTTGAAAATTCTGCATACCACTTTTTCTTCCTCCAGGCTTCTAGAACCAGGCGGAGGTGTTCAACATGTTATTCAGGAGACTTCGAGTATATCAGAATGTCATCAATAAATACAATCGAACTTATCCAAGTACTTCTTGATCACACGATTCATTAAATCCATAAAAGCAGCTGGGGCATTCGACAACCCAAGCGACATAACTAGGAACTCATGATGTCCATATCGGGGTCTAAAGGCAGTCTTAGGAAGATCCTTAAGCTTGATCTTCCGTTGATGATATCCAGATCTCAAGTCGAACTTCGAAAAATGCGTAGCTCACTTAAATTGGTCAAGCTGATCGTCAATTCGAGGTAGAGGATACCTGCTCTTGATGGTCATCCTGTTCAGTTCACAAAAATCAATACATAGTCGCATCAATCCGTCTTTCTTCTTCACGAACAACACTGGAGCTCCCCACGGGGACACACTTGGTCTAATTACACTTTTGTCAAGTAACTCTTGCAGCTGCGTTGCCAACTCTTTCATTTCCACTGGTGCCATTAGGTAAGGTGCTTTTGAGATAGGAGCGGTTCCTGGTACTTGATCAATTGTAAATTCTATCTCTCGATCTGGTGGCAGTCTAGGCAACTCATCGGGGAAAACATCTTTAAACTGATTGGCTACTAGAATCTCATCGATGGTAGGGGTCTGTTTCTCGTTATCTATCACATGAGCTAGATAGGCTTGTCATCCTGGTCGAAATAATCTTTTAGCTTGAATTATTGACAGAAAATCCTTAATCGGTTTCCGTTCACGAAATGGAATTCTTATACCATCAGGTTCACTTAAGCTAACTCTCTTCCGATGACAATTTATTTGGGCATCATAGCATGCTAACCAATCCATCCCTAGGATTACATCGAATTCTCCTGACTTAAAAGGAACGAGGTCTGCATCAAAACGTTGTCCCTGTATCTCTATAGAACAATTCAGACACTATAAATTCACTTGAATGACTTCCTAATTAGCTACTTCTATGTTCAGAATTCCCTCTAAGGGCACAGACTCACAATTCAGCTTATTCATGAAGTTCTCAGATATAAAAGATTTGGTGGCTCCAGAATCAACTAGAATGCACGCACTCTCAGAATTTACTAGAAGCGTACCTGCGATTACATCGCCGTCGTCAATGGCATCTCTTACAGTTATGTTGAAAGTTCGTGCTATCGGTTTGTTGTTAAAAGGTGCTGTGAGTCGAGGCACTGGATTCTCCTTTGAAGGCTGTCTGCAATCTCGGGACACGTGGCCTTTCTTTCCATAGTTGAAACAGGTGACAGATTTATCTTTACAACTAGAAGCAAAATGACCCTTTTTGTCCACAATTATAACCATTCACGTTGGCTTGATGACAAGATCAAAGGTATTTTTTTTTTCCGCATGTGTTGCATTCTGGCAGAGGTGGTCTTCCTTGAATCCGATTAGCCGTATGCGAGGTTTTAAATCTCTGGTTGCTTCCTCTAGTGTCGTTGTTCCCAACTCTTCTAGTATAAGTTCTTTTATCCTCTCTCTTCACAAAAGATTTCTTCTCGCTCCGATGATCAAACTTCTTCCCAAAGTTGCTTCCACTACTCTGGAATCTCCTCTTCTTTCCGTCCTTATCCTTCGGGTACAACTCGCTTCCACGCATCTTATTATCTTTTGCAGGTGGTCAGCTTCTACTTAATGAAACTACCCGTGTAGTTTGAATTTCCTCAGATTTTCTCTTTTAGCATTTATATTATCATTATACATGATTCTCTCTTTCCTTTATTCCCGCAGCTTCTTTGTCACATTCCTTTTATTACCAAAAATATTCTTAATTTCACTTTCATTACCATTATAATCCTTGGGATATAATTCTCTCTCATTTATCTCTATTACCACTCTCTAAACTGATGGGGTGTAGTAAATATCTTCTTAAATAGTGGCTTGGTTTAACCCATGCTTGTAATCCTTATAAGAATATTTCGGTACAGTTTCATTGGTATCTTCATGTTACGAACAAATCTAGAGAGTCCAGTTCACTTAGTTTCGAATACTATAACTAGCATTTCCTTTTTACTTCAATCTTAAGGAACTTGATCCTCGTACGATTGTCTGAATACTTAGCAAAGTACCCCTTAATATTTTTAACTCACAACACTATCATTGTGCATTAATAATTCTCATTTACCTTTCACTAATACTTTAATTCATTCTTCAATATATTCATAGTAATGATGGTATTCCTATCATATTCAACACAAACAATCTCAAGAATCTTCTCTATTTCTCTCCACCATGCTCTTGTCTCTTCAAAATCAATGGTCATTGAGTTTCTCAATCATAAGATAAATTTCTTCTCGTAGTTTTTTTTTTTTAAGAAAATTAGAGGACAGTTTCAAGGAATCACCCCTTAGTTTTGGTTTAAATTATAATTACGTCTAGTTCATGATCTTAAGGTATTCTCACTTGGGGTTCCCTCGATCAGGTCTAGGCTGAGTGGTTATTCAAATATTTCACCTTAATGACATATCTCTAAAACATTGTACCAACGGACATGTATGTTTAAATAGGTAAAATTATTGTCATACTCAGGGTTAAACTTTCAAAACCCGACAAGACATGATTTAAGTGTTGGAAGAATCACCAACAAGTTATATGGAGGCAATGAAATAGGTGTTAGGTATGTATATAGAGAATAAGCCACAACGAGTCCTTGAATGATTTCACTAGATATGACTCTAAATACCTTTGTCTATACCTTGTGCGTATCATCTCCCATTCAATTCCATATAGTAAATCTTGATGTCATAATTCCATTGAAAATACTAATACTATGTAGTTATCAACCACACTGATACCTGATTAACAATTGTAGCAATACTCGACTTTTAATCTGTTGGGAAAAGGTCGATCCAAACTAATTCATAGTATCTTCGATGAGTTCCGATATGAAAAAGGCTCAAGATCCTATAAAAATTCTCATACAATAAATTTCCATACTTCCAAAAGTTACGTCATCCTTTAACTAG
This sequence comes from Kitagawia praeruptora, assembly GCA_037693485.1. Taxonomy (NCBI): domain Eukaryota; kingdom Viridiplantae; phylum Streptophyta; class Magnoliopsida; order Apiales; family Apiaceae; genus Kitagawia; species Kitagawia praeruptora. The sequence goes on from CM075350.1 coordinate 79,171,845, forward strand.
TATAGTTAAACTAAAAGATAGGAAAATGTAAATTATTACTCTTCCATCATCTAACACATACCGTAAGTGACCTCGCTTCATTTCTCATTTTGAAAGAATTGGTTTCAACATTTGCTCCTTATTTAACTCATATTCATAGAACTTTAATACAAGACTACGAAACACTATCTATGAGTTTGAAGATCTACACAGGAGCACTAGTGCGATGGTCTATTTCTGATCAGTACTCAAACATGATTTGCTGAAATTCCTATTTTCGAAAGAGAAGTTTCATCACTCCTAAATTCCAGTATACACTCTTGAAATTTCGAAGTACTAATCATTTCAGGTTTAATTAGAACTTTGAAAAAGATAACTCAGAATATATAATAATATGAAGCAATAACATAGGTATGATCAACTCTTGCTAGTGGGAATCTTTTGTAAAAGGATTAACTGAGAGATCGATATGATCATCGAACATTTGTACATTGCATGTCACTAGCATAACTGCCATAGTACCCAAGGTGGCCAGCCTTTAGTACTCTCATGACAAACAATAGCACAACTGGTGGCGTCCCACCAGACCTCTATCATAAAGACAGATAGTCTTCCCCTATATATGTAGGGTTGTTCATCTCAGTATCATAAAAGGGTAACAAATATAGGAAGGGATATGAAAGGGTTTGCATTTATGAATGTACATAATGCTGGGTAACTTAACCTCTACGCAATATAGGTCCCTTTCAAACAGGATAGAATTAAATTGTCTGAGTGAATTCGAATGGTACATATTATTGATAATCATTGTTAAGGAAGTTATTTAAAGAACAATTTCCAACACCAAATAAGCTCTTAAGAACAAGTATCGATTCTTGAACAAAAGCGACACTTGTAGACTCCGATAGCTCGTCAGGGAAGAAAATCTCTAAGAGGGAATGTACGAAAAACACATTAACATAGGGAATCATTTCAACCTCTATAAGGTATATCTTTAGAAAAACAAAAACTAATATCGGTCACGAAATCGTGTAAGAGTTTAGCCTCGAACTTGGAACACATAGTTGCATCTCTCTTTAGGTTCATATCTGGTGCACGTACCTCGCGCTGGTCCAACTCTGACTCTGGTAAAGGTATTGACAACATCTACAATATGTGGAAACTCTATAGGGTATCATCGATCTCAATTATAATGGAAACTTAGGCATCCTATCTTAAATTAATTGGGAACTAGGGATCCATCCGGACAAGGTGTAGGAAAAATATCTCTAACTGAGCGGAAATCATATGGTTCTGAAGTAGACATCGACAAAAGTACAAAGAGTTTTGGTCACAACAAGATTCTAGTCTACTAGATATGCATATAGATATCTATAAGGGTGAAAGGTACTTACTGCTAAAATCTCAACATCGCAATTTATCTCTAAACTCTCACGTCGCGTTATAATTCTAGGCTCGTACGATTCCTTAAATTATAACTAATGCTCTGATACCAACGTTATAACGCCCCCAAGTCCGCCCTGACTGGGGACCCGGGTCGTCACATTGTCTCGATATCCTGCAGCACACGTTAGCTCAATAATAGGCAAATATTTATTACAACGGATCGGAACAGTCCCACTCCACAGATCCAAGATCGGTCTCAAACTTTATTACAACATGATTATTACATCTCTGAATAATATTTTGTAAAAGTATATAAAGGTAGAAAAGCAAAAACGGTCCCAGCGGGTCATTCTAGTCCTTGTCAGCATAGCCTGGAGCCTTTCCCTTGCCTCTGGATCCTTGGCTGGATGTCTCACATCTTTCTTTCTTGACAGCTGAACAAATGTTGTAAAGCAAGAGTGAGCAACTATGGTGCTCAGCAAATTCTCTCCTTGCTCGGTAAAAAATATAATAACATTTATCGAAAGAAATACTCTAAATTTAAATGAAAATCGGATATCAGAAATCTGATACTTTGACTCAAGACTCATCTCGAAAATAGGTACTCAAAAGACTCATCTCAAAAATAGATACTCAAAAGACTCATCTCGAAAATAGATACTCAAAAGACTCATTTGGTGAAGCTCTGATGACTCAAGATAATTGAATAACTGGTCTTCCATCCTCTCGGTATCTCGGTGGGGCGATCAACTATCCGACCGGGAATACCGTCCTCCAATGACACCGCACTTCGCCCGATCACGGCTACAATACGATATCAACGAATATAATAAATAGTATGAATGCTAGCATCATAGTGGGTGATTATATCAACCCTGGCATCGTAGTGCCTAAATATTCTCGTGTCCATATAAAGGTACACAAGTCTCTCTTTCTCTAAATGGACCTCTTTCCCAAAATTGACCAGTAGAATACAGAATTCCCGAACATTTAATGAACTGACACTTTGAGATAAACTTCAAAGGAGAATATTTAATTGATCTGGCGGACTGCCAGTTTTTACTCAATGTACCACCAATCCGAACAATGGACTGATGTAAACTCTCAATAAACATATTTTACTGGGTGACACGAACAATGTGCCAACCTTTGACAATAAAGGCAACTATCTCGAAATGATGAGAATATTATCAAGAAGAAATATTTTGAGTCGTACTGAACAAGTAGTACCACTCGAATATTTATAAAACTCATAATTGATGAACGTTAAATAGAATGTTTTTCACTTGATCAATGAGTAAAACTCTATCGATCCTAATCTTTATAACTCCTATTGGTTGATTCGAAGGATGAATCAACTAAAAGATAATCAATAAATTATTGTTGAATTTGTACAATAAATTCAACCGAAAAGAACGAATTTAACTATCTCGAACGAATGAGATTAGTTCCACTGAATCAAAATCATAGTCGTCTCGAATTAATGAGATCGACTCGATAGCAACGAATTTGTCTCTACGCTTATAGGGAGTATAATTCACAAGTAAACTAAATTAACAGTATCATAATATTTAACGAAATAATGCTCAAAAGAAATTATTGCATAATAAGGAGCAACAAATAAATCTCATAATTGATAGTTCGAAAATAAATGAGAAATGAAATAATACGAACAGAAATACAAAGTTTCCGAGAGTTAGGGTAGGAATGAACTTGCCTCTGTCTCGATGTTAAACTCTACCGAATAATAAAAAGCGTTACCCGTAAGCGAAAGTCTCAAGTCTCAGAAAGAATTTCTATAATAATTATCAAAACGATTTTAGTAAACCTGTCATCGATAATCAAGTAATTTCAAAAATATAATTGAAATATTCTTGTAACCTTAAAAATCTCACTAACGCATTATTCTCAAAATAATATATTTGAATGGAGGCTCTATTCGTTTCTCTTAGTAACTTTTCAAAATAATTAACGTCTCAATATCATATAAGCCAAGCATTCGACGTATTTAAGCTCAAAATCATTTCCTAGAATTTAATCTGGATTTGAAATTAATTAAAACAATTAACAAATGTTAAACTAGGATTAAAGAGCTAAAAGTTCACAATTAACGTCATAAAAATATAATTGCGAGAAATTTTTCCCAATAAAGTGTTACAATTTTTATTTACCTAAATCACATTTCCAAAATAATTTAGCTCTTGTAAAAATCTCCATGAATTATCTAAAATCTCAATCTCCTTTAAATACTTGTGGAAATTAATCTCTATTTATTATCCATGTATTCATTTTCTTTATTCAATTTAAAACCACAATTCATTAAATCTTTGTTGGCTCTAAATTATTAGTCCGGATTTTAAATAATAACCCCACTTTTAATAAAGTGTACGTAAGTCTATTAAAATACTCTAATTTACTTAATTCGCATTTCTAACTTAATTTAACTTTTATAAACCACATCTCGAAATTAAAAGGACATCTATAAAACTTTCTTTAACTATCTAAAATTCCCAAATCTGCTTAAGTCTATTCTAGAGAAGCAATAATAATTTTAATCTCGTTCTAAAAACAAAGAATGCAAGGATTCCATTTTTATTCACTCTACAATTTGAATATTCTCATTTTAATTAATTTAAATCCCTGACTTCATAAACCAATAAAAGAGTTCCCATTTTATTATTCCTCCTTTTTAATAATAAAACCTTTTTAAACAAAATTCAATTAACACCATTTTTTTTTTACACTTTATAAAATAATGGGCTAGTTTTTCAACCCCCCCACCACCATCAACGGGTGGTCACCGTTTTGTTGCCGGAACGGCGCCGGCGGCGCCGCCACCACCAACCCCCGAATCTCTCTCTCCTCGCACTCTCTCTCTCTCTCTCTGATTCCATCCCTCTCCCCAATTTCTCTCAATCTCTCCACCTCAATCTCTCGTTCTCAATCTCTCTCTACCTCTCGATCTCTCGCTCTCAACCTCTCGATTTCACTCTCTCCATATCAATCTCTCGCTCTCCCCCTCTCCTCACCACCTCCATGCTCTCGCCTCCCTCCCTCCGTTATTCTCTCTCCCTGCACTCTCTTCTCTCCCCGCTCGCATCTCTCTCTCCGTCTCCATCTCCCTCCTCTTTCCCCCCTTCGATCACCCTCATCGCCTCCTCTGCACCACGAATCAACCAACTCACCACCGCCGGTCGACCCCTTTCGCCGCGGTGGTGACCCCCTTCCCGACATGCAACCAACAGGACCCCTTCAAAATAAAACCCACATCCTAATAATTCCCTTAATATACTTAGATTAACCAAAAATCCTTTTTAAAGTACAATTTAAAAAACCCATATTTTAAAATAGTAATTAAACACAATACAACAACAACACATAAAAATTTATGATTCCAAAAAGTTTTTAGGAATATTAACTCATACCCTTTTTCGAAAAAAAACAAGGTTAGAACTCGGTTGAAAAATCCAATTCTTGAAAACCCTTTAAATATGGATATCAATTTGATGAGCCTTTAAGATGCTCCACAAATATGAGATTGCATGTAAGATCAACCCAATACTTTAGTAGATATAAGATTTTTTAAAAAAAAAGAAAAAAAAAATCTTGTTTCAATGAAGGAGAAAGAAATATATGCAGTGGGTGTTTTGTGTTTCACTTAAAAAAAAAGAGAAGATGACTCCTCTAGATTTTGTCTCACAATTATATAGACATGGTATTGTTAGTTGGGCTCTCTAATGGATTAAAAGAAAATTTGGGCTAACTCAAATATTGGGCTCCAACTCACTGACCACCTAATCACATTTAACACTAGCATGATCCTATTACTACATTCTAAATTCATTTTATTATAAACTATCATAATTATAATTATAGATGTAAAATAAAAAGAATGATAATACTAATCATTAATAGTGATAATAATTATAAATCACAATTAATAAAGATATGTAGCGTCGCACTAAATAAATAATTATACGTATCCGTAAAATTAACAAAATCGAGTTTACCATAATTTATTCTGAGAGAGCGTGATATCAATATTAATAAAAATTTATGGTTATTACAGTAACTATACTTTATAAGAACCTTAAAATGCGTGTCAAGTCCTCTGTCCCAAACGTCAACAATTCGTTGGGACAAAGAGAGTATATATTAAGTTTTATACGTTAATCATGATTATATCCTTTTCCTTTTTAAAATTCAATTACAATACAACCTTTTTAATTATATCCTTTTTAAATTATAATTTTTTGTTTAATATGATATAATCTTGATCGTCTATTTTTAAAAGTATTAAATTCGGCGGTTGAGATTATTTTGGTAGTACAGTGCTCAAACCAAAATTATGTAAAAGATCCCTCTTACGCTTATTATATATAAGGATATAATTGATATCAAGTGAAATAATTAAAATTTGATTTCTCGTGAATATAAAAATTAAATTAGCATTATTATTAGAAGAAACGAATTACTCCGTAACTTTTAATGTTAAAATTGAGCAAACATAAATTACAAAAAGTAATTATTTGAAGTCTTGTACATCATTAATCAGTACTCCCTCCGTCTCTTTAAACGTTGCTCATTTGACTAAAAACACGGGTTTTAAGATAGTGGGTAATGAATATTGTTTTTTAATGGAGTAGTGGGTATTGAATATTGTTTTTAAGGAGTAGTGGATATTGAATATAGTTTTTAAAGAATAGTGGGGGTAGTAGTGGGTATTGAATATTGTTTTTAAATAGTAGTGGGTGAAATAGTGATTATTAAATATTGTTTTTAAGGAGTAGTGGATATTAAATATTGTTTTTAAGGAGTAGTGGATATTAAATATTGTTTTTAAGGAGTAGTGGGTGGAGTAGTGGGTATTGAATATTGTTTTTATATGGCTTAAAATAGAAAGAGGAAAAGTATTTTGAATGTCCCGAAATAGTAAACAGGAAATGTTTTAGGAGACGGAGGGAGTACTAGCTAACCCGTAACCAATGCACAGCTGACATCTATCAATATAATGTTGAGTACGAAATACATTAAAATAATGGAAAATGCTAGGTACCCCAAATTGGTACCCAAAAAAATTCCCAAATGCCAAGTGTGGCAATTTAATTGGTTATAATAATAGTGGACCCCCTGCATTCACACCAACCACCCAATCAAAAAAATTCACTATGCCATGTAAGCTTTGCCACGTCATTTAGGAGTATTTTTTGGGTACTAATTTGGGGTACCTAGCATTACTCTATAGATGGGGTGAATGTATTATCAAATTTTTTTTCGACTTTCTTTAACTTATTTAACTGTTTGAATCTGTTTGTTAATTGTATCTTGGGTATGTATATTCGAGTAAAAGATATTGCGAAATCTAACTAACACACAAACTTTTTTTAAATTTAATATGTATTAGATTCGAAGGTTGCTATAAACTGTGAATACGAAAAGTGTATTCTCAACTTCTATTTCTTAAAGAAAGATTTTTCAGATATTACAACTGAAAAACTTATAATAACTAAAGAGGTGAGTCTGTGCACTTATACAACATGTGCATAGTCCACTTTTACAAAATTAGTAACAGGCGAATTAGAAAGCTAAGCCTGTCTATACTATTTTGGTGAAAGGTGGTACCATGTGATTTTAACTTGTTTTGCATACTGACCAGATCCTCCTCTTTAGTTGTTTCTCTTTGAATTTCTCTGCAAGCTTCCTTGTAGGATTGACAGGTGCACACTACAACAATTGGATCATTGCAGGTGCCTTAGTTTGTGTAGATTTTCTATCTTGAGAGTCATTCTGAAATTTGTTCTTAAGACATTCGAGAATTGGCTATGTACTTGATGTTAGACAATCTACGATAAATATAAACAGTATAATATTTGTGCGTGTGTGAGTAACAGTTATGTGTATAATTAAAACAGACAAAAGATCGAGGAGACAAGGAACGAAAAACCCGAGTCTAGTGTGTGAGTGTCTCCTTAAAGCATATTAGCCCTCACCGTATGTGTGAGCGAAACGCCTCCCAGGATAAAACTGATTGCAGCAAAGCTATAAAAGCGTCACTCTCAGCGAGCTTGAGCAAGAACTATCACCAGATGAAGAGAAGAGGTTGTATATGAGAGGCGGATGTGTGTTTTCGAGTATATAATCCTAAAGCTCTAGATGAGTATTTATAGGATGAGAAGACTTGTGCGCTACACAATTGCCTTAATTAATCAGTCGCGCTAAACAATTAAATCGGTGTCAATTTCCTTAACACAATTTGCTTAATTAATTAGCCACGCTAATCAATTAAATCGGTGACAATTTCCTTAATTAATTAACATTGTTAATTAATTATGTTAAGGCGGTGGCAAAAAATCCGTAGTAAAAATGGAATTGATTTTATCAAATTAATGAATTCAAATTATAATCGAATCCATATTCCAACACTTGATTCGAGAACTACCTTTGAATTGCTAGAGATATCTGAGTTCTGGATCAAGTCTTTTGAGACGTCGAATGCACTTCTCAAATGAGTCTTTCTACTTCTGGAATCCTTGAGATATCGAATTACTTTTTAGACTTGTGGAATCTTTGAGATATCGAATATGTCTTTTACAGGTGAAGTATTTGGGATATCGAATAAAGTTTTGACTGGTTGACTTCTTGAGATATTGAATAGTATCTGTTACGGTATATTTTCAATTGCTTCCAATATCTCCCAAATTTCCCAATATGAATATAATAATAATTAAATTAATTCCCATGTTAATTATTTTCCCTTTCTAAAACGAGGAATTATCTCCAATTAATGAAAGAAAATATCTCCAAATAATCTCATTCAAATTAGGAAGGTATCCCAACGCAAATATAATTTAAAAAGACAAAATCTACTAATTTCCAATACATCCTTGAATAATCATAGGGATTAAAAACCAAATCCTTAACAGAACTGCGTTGACTTAATCCTTATAAATACAAGGTACGTAGGCATCTTGAAAAATGATCCGACACATCTAACAAGTCGAGACACCTTTCAAGTTCAGCCCCAAACATCCAAAATTCCAAATCCAGCTATTTTCATAGTTTCGTTATTCCAAAAATCTTCGAAATTGGTTATCACCAAATTCCTCCAATAACAGTATCTTTGACATATCAAATCTTTGAAACGTGGAATTGAGTCTTGAACTGTTGACCTCTTGAAATATATAATAGTGTCTTTGACATATCGAATCCTTGAGATGTCTAACAATTGAGCTTTGATCTATTGACTTCTTAAGATATGTAAGATATCGAATAGTGTTTTTGATATATCGAATCCTTGAGAGGTCGAATCCTTGACTTGTTTAATAGAAAAAATTACTTCTTGAATTTATAGTTAGGCAAATTTTCTTCATTCTTCAAACTTCAACCGTGTTTATTTCAGCCTTCTTCTTCAATCTTGAGGCATGATCCAAGGATTTTCTTTTAAGCATTATTAAGTGACTAATTTATACAATACATAAATGAAATTGATGCCTATAACCAAGTACAATAACATGATAGAAAATTGATCTTGGGTTCTCCAATTAAAGGGTCATGTAAGTAATACATAGTATTACTACGATCAAGTAGGGCTTTTATTAAATGTGTGTACAGACATGCCTCTGTGACTAACATTATATAAATTACATTATCAAATAAAGTTTTCTTAATATTTATAACTGTTAAGATTCTTTAGTATTGAATTTGATTTTAATCAAATCAATTTTAATATTTTATTGAAATAAATAAAGAATTCTTAAATTTGAAATACTTAGTGAAAAAATAATCAAATTTGTGTATAATTATATATATAAAAAATTATTAGACTTCACACAGTCAATTTACTATTTTTTATTGCTATTTTGAGTTCTAAAAATCAGATTTAGACAATTTTATAGGTCACGCAAAACTCAAGAAATCATCTTTAATTTAGTGCTGGTTTAACAATTATTATCCAATTGAAAGTACTCGGAAATTGAAAAGAAAAGAAAGTTATGAATTTTTACATTGAGAATTCTTTCCAATTTAGAAAATCTACTTTTATTTGGTTTAGATTATTAAAATTTACATTTTCATATTTGAATATAAACCTACTATCAATAACATAAACTTACTTTCTAAAATTAGATCTAATTTAGGAGACCTACCTATATTTGATTTAAATTATTAAATTTACTTTTTGATATTTGAATATAATCCTACTATCAATTAAATAAACTTTTTAATATTAAATTTAACCCATCACATCTATTTATTTTAAGATCCAACGATCCATAATCTTTTGGTCGACAATCATATTGAAAAAATTGAATAAGATTCCTGATATGGGCTAAAAGTAAGCCTTAAAGACACATTTAATGATATATTAATTGAACCTAGTTTGATCCCAATATGAAGCCCATTAATGAGGCCCGAAACCCTAGTTCAATATTAAATTCGTAATTAATATTGAGGGTGATTAACAGCTCAACAATAAGAGTTAAACAAAGATATTACTTCTACAAGAAGTAGCCTCCAAGGCACCAAATTCAATCCCAAAGATATAATTAGAATCGAGGTAATTTAAAAAATATAATCTTATATTATATCCTTATATATAATAAACATAAAGGGGATCTTATCCATAATTTTGGTGACTATACTACCAAAATAATCTTAACCGTCGAATCTAATATTTTTAAAAATAGACGATCAAGATTATATCATATTAAAAAGAAAATTACAATCTAAAAAGGATATAAATAAAAAAGGTTGTATCATAATTGAATTTTTTAAAGAAAATCACAAAATGAAAAGGATATATTTAAAAAAGGATACAATTGAATTTTATTTAATATTTTATTAATATTAAAAAAGTTAATATTTACTATTTTGGCTCTATCTCGAGATCTATAAATCAGATTTGGATGATTTTACAGCCCACACGAAACTCATAAAATTTCCTTTAACTTAGTGATGATATAACAATTATTATCGAAATGGAAACACTCAAAATATCAAGAGAAAATATAATTACGAATTTTTACATTAATCCTATTCAGTGTAGAAGACCTACATTGATAATCTTATTCAATGTTGAAAACCAAATTATATATGATTTTAATCATTGACATACACTTTTTCTTATTTCAATATAAATACATTTTTTAGTTTGAATGTTAAAAAATAAAATATCTTTTATGCTAAATCCAACATTTTTCATCTACTTATTTTATGATCTAACGGTTCTTATTTATTTTGTCGTATTGAAAACCGGACTACCGACTACCAAAATTTTGGACAAAATCACTCTTACACTTATTATTAAAATCGTATTTGATTGTTAGTAGAACTATCTTCAAATAATAAGAAGTGTATTATGATAATCAAAACGAAAGGTAAGTAGATTTCATAAATCAAATAGAATTTTCAACGTAAAAAATCATCAATTTTTCTCTCTTTTGTCTCTGCATAATTTTAATTGGAAAATAATTGTTAAACCATCACTAATTTTATTATTTTTTTAATTTCGTGTGTCCGTAAAATCGTCCAAATCAAATTTTAAGAATTCAAGATTGAGCATAAATATTGAATTAAACGTGTAAAATCTTTTATATATATATATATATATATATATATATATATATATATATATATATATATATATATATATATATATATTAATTTTTAACAACAATTCGATATGTAAATTAATAATATATAAATATTAAAAAATAATATAATTATAAATATTAAAAAAAGGATCGTGCGTTGCCGAATTAGCTTAAGCTAGTAATTTTACGCCTTGTAATTTTTTTTTATTTTTTTTTATTTTTTTTTTTGAAATAAACGTACTTGCATTACTTAATTCAAATCAGAATCCAAAACATGAAGAAGAAAATTAGGAGGAGTGACATTCCACTCCCCTAAGCCTGACTCAGACAATGCGGCTTTTGCTAATACATCAGCTACATTATTCGCAGACCTAAACACGAACTCTACTAGCACATTCTCCAGGTGCTTCAATAAAAAGACACAATCTGCAACTATTGTGTTAAAATAAGCTCCACCTTTTGTACCCTTACAAGCTATCGCAAGGATCTTCGAGTCTGTTTCCACAACACAGTTACATAACCCAGCTGTTTTGATCCATGTCAATGCTTCCTTCAGGCCTATAGCCTCAGCTTCACGAGGTGTCCAGGTACCCACAATCCGATTACATTTGGCTCTAATAAACCGACCTTGCTCATCACGAAGAATGCTTCCCACTCCAGTTCTCAGAGATCTAAGATAAAATGAAATAAAAATTATAGGTAGAGTAATAAGCAATATCGGATCCTACTCATATGGCTTAGATATGTGTACACAGTACACTGTACCAAATTTCTCGTCCAAAATTGTTTATATATTTAAATAATTTTATAATTAAAAATATGATAAACGATAAAATTTCAAATTATCTAATATTTTAATATTTATTTTGTTATTTTATATACCATTTTTTAATTTATATTTTGAATTATTTTTTAACTCAACTTTAAAATTTTATAAAAAAATTCAGTTGATGTTAAATATGATAAAATGACCTTAATGACTCATGCATGTATATGAAATTTACAATCAAATTTTTTGATTTTATCGTATACTAATCTAAGTACTCAATTATTATATATTATATTGATCAATTTGTCATATTTTAAAAAAAATTCATATAAACCATACTTTATAATCGAGTTACAGTCAAACTGATCATTATAAATACTTATTGTAATTTTGTAATATTTATGATTTGAAAATTTATATCTTTTTTGATTTTTTTAATGTTAATTATGTTACTTTTTTATATATAACATACATCAATTTTTCAATTATTTTTAGAGTTCTTATCTTTTTAACATAATTTCAATTATTTTTCTTGTATTTTTAAATATTTATATTTTTAGACCAATCATATATTTAATTCGTTGAAAGTCTAAATAGTTGGTCGACCAAAATCCTGTAATATAATTCATATATTTAAATTTTTATATACCTAATGTGATGCAACTATTAATTATATATGATTTGATAACTAAAATTACATTATATCCTTATATGTAATAAGCAAGAGTGATCTTATCCAAATTTTTGGTCTGGTCACTGTACTACCAAAATCGTATGATTCGTTAGATTGAAAATAGACTATCAAGATTAAATCACCTTAAAAATAAAATTATAATCTAAAAAGGATATAATTAGAAAAGATTGCATTAAAAGTGAATTTTAAAAAGAAAATTATAATCTAAAAGAGATGTAATTAAAAAAGGTTATATGATAATTAAATTTTAAAAAGAAAATTATTATCTGAAAATGATATAATTAAAAAAGGTTGTATTAGAATTGAATTTTATTATTTTTTAATAGTATTAATAAAAATTCGTATTTACTATTTGGGCTCTATCTTGAGATCTAAAAATCAGATTTGGATGATTTTATAATCTACGTGAACCTCATAAAATTATCTTTAATTAATCTTATATGACAATATATATATATATATATATATATATATATATATATATATCAATTTTTTAACAACAATTTGATATGTGAATTAATAACATATAAAATTAAAAAAAGTTAATATAATCATAGATATTAAAAAAGGAGTCGTGCGTTGCACGGGTTATAAGCTAGTATTTCTTAAAACCAAATTTTAGTTCAAGAATTTAAAATCTACATGAACAAGCATGTAAATAAATCTCCTTTTATATTCGATTATAGTATGTATAATCTTTTTTTTTTATCAATTATATGGAATGGCAAAAGAGAATTGTAGAGTATACTCAATCGATTAAAATATTTTTTTAATTTTATCTATCCAATATTCTAGAAGTAGTATAAATCAATATTTTATTTACTCAAAAATAAAAATAAAATATGAATATACAAGAAGAGAAGATGTGGTTTGAATCCCAAAAAAATATAATTTCACTACTTTTTACATAATTATTAAAGGATGACATTTTTGTAATTTTTGAAAATATAGGTGTAAAATCGTAACTTCACAACCATTAATTTGGCAAACTTTGCCCTTATGTTGAAGCTTAATATATAGTAATATAATATAATAATTTACAAAATAATTTATATATATTCAATTGAAAAAAAATACAAGTATCATAAAAATTTATAAAGATTATTGAATAAATGGTTATATATAAAATTACGATAACTGGAAAAATGGAGTTATATAAATATATTAACCAACATTTTACTGTACTCAAGAGTTTTTTTTTTTTTATAAGCTAGATATTGTATTGATTTGAGAATAATACAATAGAAGTAATCTCCAACAGGGAAGACTACGAAAGAGAGCCACACTCCTATTTGCGACTAGGAGTAACCAAAGAAAGTTAGCTACTGCACTCCTGTTACATTACTACATTACTACTATGACATGGAAGGCTACACCAATTACAAAACAACCGCAACTGAGAAGCTAGGCCAAACCAGTTGAACCGGAAGGTTTTGAAGAGACCCCCACCAGCAGGGGAGCGAACAATCACCTCTAAGAGCAGCCCTGGTCATGTGAAGAGACTAGTTAATTACTCCTAATATTGTTCTGCACTTTCTTGATAGGAAGCTTACACCCATCCTACTATGATTGCGTTGCGAAGCATTCCTTCTTTAGCTAACCTATCAGCCTCAGAATTGAACCTTCTATTCAGATGTGCCAGTTTGAGGTTGGAAAGAGATTTAAAGGATTGTAGTAGGGTGGAGTTTTCCAGAGATGATGAGGAATTTAGGCGACAAGAATTGACTAGAAGAGAAGAGTCTGATGCAATTATCAACGAAATATCCTTCATTCCCTTCTGAATTATATTATTGATCAAGAATTCCATTGCTGACTCTTCTGTTTGATAAGGATTTGAGGTGGTGCATGGGCCCGAGAAAATGAAAGTCACTTGGAGTTTGCTATCTAGAATGAAACCTCCTATTCCTGCTTGGATGATTCCGTCCTTATCTTACTTCCAGGCCCCATCGATACAAGCTACAAAATCTTAAACCCTAAACCATCTGGAAAGTATATAATGCAGGCCATCAAGTCTGTTATTCTTATAAGCTTGCCTAGGATTTATGCACCATAGATTGGCCCATTTGTCTGATGTTCAATCATTTGCCGAACTCCATTGCCAGGCCCTTGCTTTAATCAACTTAACCAGTGTAATATCATCCAATAGATTCCCAGAGAAAAGTCTGTCATTCCTCGCTAACCAAATTGTCCACACAATAGCTGACATACATGTTAACATCCCTTAAGCCTCTGATTGCTTTGCAATTAAAGTGATGTCCTGAGCTATATTGGTTGGTAAATTCTGATTTAATTCCCACCATTCATGAAAAAATGACCAACATTTTCTTGCCAACGAGCACTCCCATATTATGTGGTTAGTGTTCTCAGGTTCCTTATTACACCATGCACACCAAGCACTGACTTGGAAGCCTCTTGAGATCAGGAAACTTGCAGTAGGAATAGCATCATGAATTACATGCCAAAGTAGTAACCTTACCTTTGCTGGCGTTTTAATTTTCCATATAATATTCCATGCCAGATCTTCCGAGCTACTTGTATGCAATAATTCGTATCCTTGGGCTGCAGTGTAGGCCGAGTTATTTGCCTTCCAAGTAACTACATCCCCTTGCTCGCTTAGAACCAGACTTTGCAAGTGTATTTCCAACTCCTCTAAACTTACCCTTTCCCACCCTCTAAGATTTCTTCACCAGAAATTAGTATCTCCCAACTTCACTACCTCCCATTCTTGAGCCATACGCTTGACAGTTATTGCTTTATCTTTGAATAGATTAAACAATCTGTTGTAAACATTTGCGAGTGCTGTTTGTGTTGACCAGTGATCCATCCAGAAATTTACGTTGTCCCCTCTTCCCACCTTCCACTGAAAATCCTTCGAGCGAAACATCGATAATCCCACATGGTTTTTAACAGAAGAAATGCTTTGAACAATTGGAGATATCAGATTTTTCTTGGCTCTAGGATTTGATAGGAAGTTTTCACCGTACTTAGTTTCCAGGACTTGGTGCCATAATTTGGATTTTTCTGTTTTTGCTTTCCACCACCATTTGGCCAAGAGTGAAGCGTTCTTCCAAGCCAATACCTGTACCCCCAGGCCTCCCTTATTCTTTGGTCTGCATATTACTTCCCAACTAACTGAGTGAAGTTTCCTAGTTCCTGCCTGATTTCCAAGTTCCCCCCAGTAAAAACGTCTTTGCAACTTTTCTAGTTCCTTTTGTATTCCTACCGGTAGCTTAAACACACTTAGCCAGTAGGATGGAATAGAGTTCAAAACAGCTTGGATGAGTACAAGTCTCCCAGCCTTCGATAATGAGGAGCATCTCCAGGTTGCGAATTTGGTTTTAACTTTTTTCGCGAATGGACGCCAGAAACTTAATTTTTTGTGGAAGAACCCAGGGAAACACCCAGATAATTGAAAGGAAATTTTCCCAAATTACAACCTAATATATGACCCCATTGAGATGCCAAACCACTATCTTTCTTTGACGTGTAGATAAAGCTCTTATCAAAATTTACTTTGAGCCCTGAGATTAGTTGGAAAATTAGGAGAACATCTCTAATTCCCATAATTGACTCGACCTTATTCTGTAAAAAGAAAATGGTGTCATCTGCGAATTGGAGGTGGGAGATGTTGATATTGGAAGTTAAGTGAACTCCTTGTAAAAGGCCTAGGTGTTTCGCTCTTTCCATGAGGATGTGTAAAATTTATGTGACTTGTATGAACAGAAGTGGAGATAAGGGGTCTCCCTGACGTAAACCTCTACCCATTTCAAACTCTTTCGAAGGGCTTCCATTAATAAGCACTGACGATTTGACTGTTGAAATGATACCATTAATCCAACTTCTCCATTTTGAGTCAAAACCTTGCATGATAAGGCAGGATTGTAGAAATTCCCATCCAACAGAGTCGAAGGCTTTTTCAAAATCCACCTTGAGAATTATGCCATCTGCCAGGTTATTCTGTACACTGTGGATCACTTCCCCTGCTATTAAAATGCATTCAGAGATATTTCTATCTTTGATGAATGCGAATTGAGCACTTGAAATTATTGATGGTATCACTGGCTTCAATCTGATTGCTAGCATCTTTAATAGAATTTTCATTGTAGTATTAATCAAGCTTATCGGTCGGAAATCATGCACTTGAAGTGGGTTTTGAACTTTCGGAATCAGTGCTATAAACGAGGAATTGATACCTGGAGGTAGTGTGAATTCCTCTTGAAAGACTCTTATGAAATTGACTATATCTTCCTTTAGATATCCCCAAAAATGTTTTACATAGAATGCATTAAAGCCATCCGGTCCTGGGGCTTTGTTTGGATGTATATCATTCAGAGCTTCTAGTATCTCTATGTCCGTGAAGGGGGCTACCATTCTTTGTGACTTAGTACTTGAGATTTTTTTGACCCTTAGTGTAGCGATTTGTAAACAATGTATGTGTGGTTGTTTTTTGAACCTTTCCTCAAAGTGACTAACAAATAAAGCTTTGATCTCATTTGGATTGGTATGCCAGAGACCATTTGATTGGATTCCTTGTATGTTATTTCTCCATCTGTGCACCTTAATAGCTGTGTGATAGAACTTGGTAATTGCATCTCCCTGTTGTATCCATTGGGTTCTCGATTTTTGCCTTAGCACCGAATCTTGTTCTTCATAAATACCCTTCAGCTTGCTTTGTATGCTGTTTGCCAACGCGAAATCCCCCAATGCATCTGCTCTTAAGAGATTATCCTCTAGGCTACTTATGTGCCTAGAATGTTTCCCATTAATGTCTATGTTCCACTTTTGGAAAGCTCTTCTCAGACCTTTTAATTTCTTATGGATTGACAAGTTGGAGTATTGCATTAGCAAAAGTTCCTGCTGAATCATTTCTTTGCATTGTACATCTGAAATCCAAGAGTCAAAATTTTTTACCGGTTTAGGGCCCCAGTCAATTTTTGAGAGTTTTATGAAAAGTGGAGAGTGGTCAGATGACATCCTCGGAAGCCCTAGAACCCTCCAGTCTAAAGCATTTGGCCAAGACGAGTTGAGAATGATTTTATCCAATCTGCTACTTTTTCCAGCGGGAGAGAACCAAGTAAACTCCTGATTTTGAATATTCATGTCCCACAAATTGTTCAATTGCAGGAAATGAGAAAACAGTACACTATCTCTTTGTCTAAATGCACAATTCCTTGTTTCGGTATCATCTTTGATACAATTGAAATCACCGGCCAAACATAGAGGTTCATCTGCGTAAGCTATAATTAGAACACTTAGCTCTTCCCATAGATTCTTCTTGCCTGAACTATTTTGTGGACCATATACGTTGATGCAATTTAGATAACTAGTTGTATCATTCGGTCCTACCTTCACCTCCCACCGTGCCCAAATCAGATTTTGGGTTACTCTTGAATTTTTAAGTACAAGCTTGTTTCTATCCCATGATGTGACAATCCCTCCTGACTGACCATTTGATGGTGATATTACCCAATCATGAGATCCGTCCCATAAGGAGTCTTTCATTATATTTGAGAAATTTTGACACTTCGTTTCTTGTATCAGAATCACCCATGGCTCTATTTTCCTGATTAATTTCCTCAAGTTTTTCCTTGCAATTTTGTTGTTTATACCCCTGATGTTCCATGTTAGCAGTGAAAAGAGGTCGATGTCACTCATTTTGGGAACTACTGTATTGCTGATACCCACCTAGAGCACACCTTATATTTTGAATTGTTGTTTCTTTCTCCTGGCCATCAGTTAGGCCCATTAGGTGACTAGTTTCATAGATGTGCTCCACCAGGTCTGTGCCTTCTTGGTTATGCGAAGTTTCATTGTGCTGACTCTTTTTGCTCTTTTGGCCCTTCTCACACAAAGTAGTAGCCACACTACTTGGTGATTGAATCTCCCAGCTTGTCTTCCTAATACCTGGTTCTTTTTTCCTCTTCGATTTCCTTTTGTTATTTTTGATTACAAAATCAAAATAATTGTTGATTCTTGCCACCTTTCTTGGCCTCCCACGACTTCTACCTAATTTCATGTTTTGAATGCTGCCTTGTATATTTCTTACAAGCCTGTCATCCTCCTCTTTGTTTTTGTTGTGTATTGCCAACGTGTACGGATGATCATCCTCTGAATCCGTCATACTTTGAGAATCTTGACCTGCAGATTTGTCTGAACTTTCATTATTTGCGGCTTCTCCTTCTCTCCAATGCCATATTTCTCCTTCTTGTGTTTCCTTTCCTATTTCGGCATCTTGTCCATTGAATTCTCGGTTGGAGTTATTACAAGTATGGTCACTGTCCTGCTGCACTTCTTGGAAGATGTTGCTATTATTGATAGGATTAGACTCTAGCTCCTGTGGTTCCGATGGAGTTTGGTTGCCTTTCTCCGAATGAGTCCCTTCTTCAGATTGAAAGTTTAGTGATGATTCGCCATCATCATCTTTTTCTCCGATGTTAGATTGGACGATTGTTTTCCCACTATCAACCACCGACACTGCCTCTTTGATTCTTATCCAATATCCCACATTGTTAATCACTACTTTCACAGTTTCGTCTATTTGAGAGACTTTTTGAGTGGCAATACAAATCATCCTTTTTTGATACATGTTACAAATTAAAGGGACGTGACTACTTGATACCATCTTGCCCCAGTCTTCCGTGAGTAACTTCAGATTGCTTTCATTCCAAACTGATATAGGAAGGCCATCGCAGTGTATCCATGCTAGTCTAGGTTGAACCATATCAAGGTGGTTCCACTCTCTGATTTCTTTAAACCATTCCTTTAAAAAGTTTGTTCCTAAATCATTTTTTTCTTCTTGAGAAGGAAATAAGATAAGAAATTTCTGATATGTAATGCCCCTTATCTCTATTCCGTAATAGCCTGCAAACCTTATTTTTTTCCTCTAGCGCATCTGGCCACTGTTCAGACTCTGTGATCCCTATTAGACCTCTCTTTTGTTCCTCCATGGATTTTCCATCAATCTTCATTGTAACCTGCTTGAACTTTGGTTGATCTACCGGCTTCCCAGTCTGTTCTTTGTGTTCATCCAGAAGGACTCTTGACGTGTACCTTTCACCCAATTTCCTCTCTTTCCTATTGTTTTGGCCTTCAACTGGGTTGAATGCAATCTCGGTCTTTCGTACTGGCATTTTATCTTTTTTGTTCAATGTGATCTTGAGATGTATACGATGGCCTTGGAACACACTAGCATTCAGTTCCCGTATTAGAAGTTCTGCTGATTTGAAATTGTAAACTTGAATGAATCCAAATCTTTTTCCATTACAGTCCCTTCTTTTCGGAAGAATTATGTCCAGAATATTGACTTTATGACCAAAATATTGCCACACCTCTTTTGCCAGGACATCCTGAGGCAAATTCATCACAAAGATCGTTATAATCCTTTCTCTTTCCTTTTGACTCTCATCTTTGCTTGAATTTGCCCTGAGCACCTCAGCATATGAGGGTATTCCATTGGCTTCGTGTTGGCTCCTCTCTCTCCATCTTGTACCCGCTCCTCTGCTTGGTGCCACTACAGGACTGATTCTTCTCCTTCCTCCTCTATCCTTGCCTACATAGTACCAATCTTGCTCGTCTGCTCCTGCTTCTTTGTCCCTGCTTCCTTGTCTCATGTCTCCATTTTTGGTAACTTGATTAAACATGATATTAGCTTAGAGAAAAGATCTAAAAATAAATATTTATATAAGAAATTTGATGTATAGGTGAGGGATAAAGAAGGATAAGATGGATTTGTTGTGGAAAGATTAATTGGTAGTGATGGGTAAGGTGATAGAAATTGGAGGCGGCTGTGAGAAAATTTAGGGTTATAACCTAGAGAGAATTTTCTTATAGTTTTTCCTTATTGTACTGTACTCAAGAGTTAAAATAAAATAAGTTAGGATAAGAGGAGAATATGTGGCATATCTAGGCCTTGTTTGGTAATTAGCTGATAGCTGTTAGCTGATAGCGGATTGAATTAGCTGTTTTGACTAGCGGATTGAATTAGCTGTTTTGACTAGCGGATTGAAATTAGCTGTTTTGAATAAAAGTGTTTGGTAAATAGCTTTTTGAATAACTTTTTATGACACATAGCAAACCTCTAATTGAAAAAGCTCCTAAAATGAGCTTTTTCAAAATTAGCTTTTTGATCCCAAATCTCTAACTCAAACCTCTAACAACCAAACACTCACATTAGAGGTTTCATCTGATCAAACCTCTAATCTACCCCCAAACCTCTAATTTTATCCCAAACCTCTAACTTCCAAACACCCCCTAATAAAATTTTGAGTAAACTCAAAATGCAATGTAGCATAGTGATTATGTCATTAAATTTGTTAGAAGAGATTAGAGGTTCGGTTCCCAATAAATACAAAAATTGACATATTTTTAGCATAAATTATAAAAAGGTGGCATTTTTGCAATTTTGTGACATGCAGAGGTAAAACTGTTACTTCACAACCATTTTTTTTTTATACTTTTTGCCGTTGTGTTCTCTATATAGTAATAGAATAGATTAATAAAATCACGTAAATTTTAAAATGTAATTAAGTTGTGATTTAGGCATGAAAATATGAATCACCTAAGTTATTATAAAAATTGAATTTGAAACATATGAATTATTAATGAACAATCAACTGAGCTCGAATTCAGTTTGACTCGTGTTGGACCCAATTATGTAACAAGTTAATATAGAACATCATTTTTCGTTTGATTACAAACTCGACTCGACCTGATTTATTTATAAAAATAAAGAGAATTTATTGAATATACGTTTCTTTGTACTTTTATTTGCAAATATACGGTACTTCAGAGATCTTTGCAATTATACGGTATCCTCCACCTTCTTTGCAATTATACAGCCTCTCCATTTTATTCGCCTCCGACCCCGATCTCCCCACCTCCCATCATCTCCCTCCCGCAACCACCACAACCTCTCCGATTAACGCCGCCGACTCGACCCACCTCCCGCCACCCACCTCCTGCCCTTCCCCGAACTCCGACGTCGGGGCCGCAGGCCAATCCTAACAATCAAAACTCAACAACATTTCAGCTAATCAACAATCAAATTGCAGTTTTTACCACCCACCACCTACGCCTCTCCAACTCTCCTAACAACTCTCCTAAAATCCTCTTTGTTGCGTTGCTCAACATTTTTTATATATTTGTAATTGAAAATCAAATTGGATTTATTATTGGGTGTATAGGCGTGTGTATAGGTTTCAGATTAAGGGAAGGAGATATTTTTGTTTAATGCTTATCTAAGATGAAGAATAATTAAAAAGTAATTTTAGATTTTGGTTGGTTGATGTTGGTTAGGGTTGGTGAATTGAGAGCGATTTGAACCATTGCAAAATTGAATTTCTAGGGTTAGGGTTTGTATGAATTGGGGATAAAGATGATGACGATGATGCAGTGTGGTGTGTGGTACAATGAAATGTGTGATGTGAGTGTATCCATTAGTCTGTTCAGCTGTTAGTTTAGAAAAATTGTATAAGATGGTAAATTTGCAATTTTAAAAAATAAATTGGTACAATTGCAATTAAGATGGTAAATTTGTAAATAATTCTTTTTAAAAACAGTAAAATTGCAAAACATTATTTTTAATCATATATTTATCAAAAAACCTCTAAAAATAATTAAGTTTTCGGACAAAACTTGATATGATACATTTCACTTGTTGAGTAGGGAAATTAATTTGATCGAAAACTCAATTTTTTGGATATACCAAATTCGAATTTTTGGATTTGGATATGGATTTAAATTCTACACCCGAAAAATTTTGAATTTGAATTTTATATTTACCAATCTGAAAACTGATCCAAACCCCATCTGAACCCGAAGAAATCCGACTATATATATATATATATATATATATATATATATATATATATATATATATATGTATATATATATATATGGGGTTGGACTCCATAAAGAACACTTTAAATAAAGAACAACAAAGAACACCTCATATCTAATAGATCCATTGCCCCTGGCGGGGCCACCCAATACAAAAAGTTCTTATTTTTTTAGGCTCTATCCATCCAGCAAAAAAAAAAAAAAATTTGAAAATTTTACTGTTCATCGATGACGTCATCAGTGACGTCATCATGAACAGTAAAATTTTCAATTTTTTTTTTTTTTTTTTGCTGGATGGATAGAGCCTAAAAAAATAAGAACTTTTTGTATTGGGTGCCCCTGGCGGGGCCAATGGATCTATTGGAATAAATGATTTTATAGTGTTCTTTATTGTTCTTTATATAAGAGTGTTCTTTATGGAGCAAAGGCCTATATATATATATATATATATATATATATATATATATATAGAGAGAGAGAGAGAGAGAGTTATTCCAATACAAACCCCCTTAAAATACAAACTACAAACCATCACTAATTTCTACAACAAAAATCACTAATATTTTAATTACAATATATTAATTATATTTTAATATAATTATCACTAATTTACCCCACCTCACCCCAATCACTAATATACATAGCTAAAAATTACTAATTTTCCAAAGGGTATTCTTAAGCTTGAATTCTTCATGCCAGCTTTAATGGAAGTTTGCCGGAATCTGAAAATTTTCCGACGATCTTCAAATTTTCCGGCAACCATAACTTTCACATAACTTAACCAAATCAAGCGTGTGATATATGGATCTTGAGTAAAATTTCACAACAAACTCAACCGGGCCATCCGAAACAACAAAAACATGACCAAAACTCACCGGAATCGTCGATTTTTCCGGCATGTAATTGATTTTCACACAATCGAAACCAAACTAGATGATTTTGATGGCAAAAAAAAAAAAGAGCTTAAATCACCACAAATCTATTCCCCATAACCAATTAACTGAACAATTACACAATAATAAAAAATAATTGAACTTAAAAATGACATAAAACCTTTAATCGATTTACCCAATTTCGAATACAAACCTAGTAATTAAACATGTAATTCGACTCTAGACAATCATATAAATATACACCAATCATCAAAATCACTGGACGATTACTAAGTCAAAAAGCCCTAATTTTTATCAAGAACCCTAATTCTGCAGATTTATTCAAAAATTCATAGAAAATCGAAAATTGACCGAAACTGAAATTTGATGCTAGAATATTGAAGAAGATGTTGAGAGCTTCGATATGACTATAAAAATACAAAAAATCTAATTTCAATAAACGTTCAAAAGTTGCAGATATGGAATTGGAGCTCCCTGCGGGACCAGTGGCCAAAAAAGGAAGATAAAGGTGGTGGTGCATCGGTGGTGGTGAATCAGAACCCTTGCGGGGCCAGTGGCCGGAAAAGAAAGATGGAGGTGGTGGTGCATCGGTGGTGATGATGGTGTCGGGGGTAGGGGTAGGGGTAGGGGTGGGGGTGGGGGTGTTGGTGGGGGGGTTTGGGGGCTGGGTGGATTTTGTTTTAGTAATTTTGGTTTTTTTACACTCTTAGGGGGTGATATTGTATTATGATTTTTAATGACAATTTTTTGAGTAATGATTTTATGGATTTTATATACTTTTAATGACTCTTAATGATTCTTGTTGAGTCATCAAAATTTCGAAATACTTTTAATGACTCCTAATAAAATGACTTCGAAAAACTTTCATAGACTTGTTGATAGATTTTGTGGTGTACTAGACTAACTACAAAGATCATATACTAGCCTATATTATAAAACCCTTTAACTTTTTTCACTGCAACCCAATTTCAATCGTGTGTTCTCTGATCAATCCGGCCACCGGAAAATTGAGTACAAGGTATATTTTTTGTTAAATTGAGTATTCATTGCATATTTTTATCTGAGAATTATATATTTATCACTATTCATAGCTAATTATGAATATAAATATGGAAATTGAAAACCAAGAAGAGGAAGAAAAAGAGATGGAAGAAAGAGATGAAACAATATTATTCAAGATGCTTTTTATAGAGTTATAGAAGTCATGTCAAATATTATCAAAAAACTCATGGCTTTTTTTTCAAGGGATGTAGTTATAATTTTTGTTAAAAGTTATTAAAAGTCATTTTCATTAAAAGTCATTGACTTTTTAAATAACACGATACTTATAAAGAGTCTATAAATGTGTAAATTCAATACCGCCCAACTTTTAAATACTTCTCAAAATTTTTAATTGAGTAACACCATA
This sequence comes from Kitagawia praeruptora, assembly GCA_037693485.1. NCBI lineage: Eukaryota > Viridiplantae > Streptophyta > Magnoliopsida > Apiales > Apiaceae > Kitagawia > Kitagawia praeruptora. The sequence continues at coordinate 79,196,401 of CM075350.1, forward strand.
CTTTTAAAGACTCTTTAAATGTTAGAATTGAATACCTCATGACTTTTAAAATCATTATAAGTATTTAAAAGTCTTAATACAATACCACCCCCTAATTAAATATCAAAATAGTGATTTTAATTGTACAAATTAGTGATGGTTTGTAGTTTGCATTTTAAGAGTGGTTTGTATTTGATCATTTGCATATATATATATATATATATATATATATATATATATATATATATATATATATATATATATATATATATATATATATACTAGCTTATAGCCCCTGCAAAGCACGGGTTATTTTTAAATATTTTTAAAATTATATGATTAAACAAAAAAGAGTTTTATAATTTATTATAGAATTAATTTAACTTTTTAAAATTATTTAATAAATCACATGTATTGTTTAGAACTAATAATATAACATTTTAATGTAAATTTGTTGTTGACGGGATTCGAACCGGGATTTAAATATAGAATATTCCTTATTATTATATCTGACAATTATCATCTATCTAATAAATATCTAACGGTCACAATTGTTTTAAATTGTTAAACCAAACAACCAAATTATATCTCTGTTTGCTTATTATATATTAGTATAGATGTATATAGATTTTTATTATATTTTGATTAATGATTGTAAGATGCGGTGTGATATTTTTGGGTTTATATTAGTGATTGAAAGATAAGTTTTAAATTTAAAGGTAACATGTTTTAGTTAGAAAACAAATATTAGCGTTTGTAAGATATGGTACAATTTTAAGTGTTTATAAAAGGTAATTTCTTCAATTAAAAGTAAATGTTAAAATGACAATCGACTAATAACTATTTATTATATTATTATAAATAATAATTAAGTAAGAATAATTAAGTAAAATAACATGTTTTATTAGTTAAGGGTAAATAAGTAAAATAAAGAGGTACCTTTCATTTGATATGTTATAAATTATATTTAATAATATAATTAGGTTTTATATAATCATTATTTTTAATAATTTTTTTACATTTAATATAATTTAATATACTCATGTTCAAGGATTATCCTCATGTTTTTTTTATTATTAGCAATGTATATAGATTTTTATTATATTTTATTAATGATTGTAAGATGCGGTGTGATATTTTTGGGTTTATATTAATTATTGCAAGATTAGTTTTAAATTTAAAGGTAACATGTTTTAGTTAGAAAACAAATATTAGCATTTGTAAGATATGGTACAATTTTAGGTTTTTATAAATGTAATTTCTTCAATTAAAAGTAAATGTTAAAAAGGCAATCGACTAATAACTATTTATTATATTATTATAAATAATAATTAAGTAAGGATAATTAAGTAAAATAACATATTTTATTAGTTAAGGATAAATAAGTAAAATCAACAGGTACCTTTCTTTTGATATGTTATAAATTTTATTTAATAATATAATTAGGTTTTATATAATCATTATTTTCAATAATTTTTTTACTTTTAATATAATTTAATATACTCATGTTCAAGGATTATCCTCATGTTTTCTTATTATTAGCAATGTATATAGATTTTTATTATATTTTATTAATGATTGTAAGATGAAGATGCAGTGTGATATTTTTGGGTTTATATTAGTTATTGCAAGATTAGTTTTAAATTTAAATGTAACATGTTTTAGTTAGAAAACAAATATTAGCGTTTGTAAGATATGGTACAATTATAGGTGTTTATAAAAGGTAATTTCTTCAATTAAAAGTAAATGTTAAAAAGGCAATCGGCTAATAACTATTTATTATATTATTATAAATAATAATTAAGTAAGGATAATTAAGTAAAATAACATATTTTATTAGTTAAGGGTAAATAAGTAAAATCAACAGGTACCAACCAACCGACCAACCAAATTTTTAATGTTTCGGCTTTTATATAATAGTAGATATATATATATATATATATATACACACACACACACATGTTATATATAATATGTTCTATATTTTAATAAAACACTATACGTGTTATTCAAATCCAATTTTAATAAATCATTTTAACAATTATATATAATATTATTATTTGTAATTACTACATATAATATTTTAGATGTAAGACATATAATTTTTTATTTTTTTATTATATTATTAGAAATAGTCAATAATAATATAGTGATTAGACTTCTCATTCTCAATGTCAAATTTTATTAATATATTAAAGATGTAATTTTTTTGTTACGTAAAATTTTAATTTACGTTAATATATTAAAAATTATTTTATTAACATATTTGGATTTTACTTAATATGTCAATTAGTATATTACGTTATATTTGACTAATACTTAATTTAATCTTGTTTTATTTTAATTATTGCATACAATTATTAATGTTGTTTACATGCAATAGGATTTTAAATTTTTTATACTATTTTTAGTTTTAAATATCCGAAAAAAATTTGATCCAATCCGAAATCCAATAAATTTGACTTTGAATATTATATTGAGAATTTACCAAAAATACTAGGTTTAAAGTTTTTTTTTACAAAAATACCATCTTTGTAATTAAATTGCATTGTTAGGCCGAATACACAATTATAATCAAGATTTATATGAGAGATTAACAAGAACACACGTTTTAACAATTAAAAACTGTTTGGAATTAATAATTCCTCTCCCAATGATGTAAAATATCACAGAGAGCTGCTTAGGTTACAATGAATGATAATTCTTTACACGATACCCTTCTAGGGTTAACCTAACTGTATTTATAAGATATACAGCTGCTATACAATCGATAATTGATACTCCTATAAATCAACTGTACAATTGTTATCAATTATGATTGTTACACGTCTCCTTAGTCAACACGATCTCTTTGACAGCTATCCAATCTTCAAAGCTATCGCTTCCATAATTATCTTCAATTATTCTTCAAACTCTGTCGACCTGTAGACGTTTCCTCTAGACAGAGTTTAACAAACTCTGTCGAGCTTCAAACTGTCAGCGTTTAACTAAACTCTAACTGCTTTCAACTAAACTCTGATATTTCACTGTAACACTTAAACACTGATTATTATTTACATCAATTATATTTAACAATCTCCCCCAACTTGTTCATTAGCAAAAATGCACAAGTTAAACAATAATTGATGATGTCAAAGCAAAAAAGACAAATGCAGTGTTTAACAAATAATCAGAGTTTAAACTTCTACTTAAACAAAATCTACAGAAAGCAAGAAATTCTTACAGAGCATTATTCACTTAATTTCTTCAACATCTGGTGTTGTTCTGAGATAGTCAATAAGCAATCTTCTTTCTGCATTGACAAGTTCTGTAAGAACCCAGATTTTTGGGTAGAATTAAAACTTTTTATTATGTATTGATGTAAGAGTGAACAGTGGTTACAACTACAATGTAATACTGGCCTTAAGGGATGAATAATGGAAGGATATATATTCCAAGGTTATATGGCCTGAAGGATGCTATTGGGTGATAACTTAGATTAGAATAATCTATCTCCTAGAAAGTTAAGATAAGATTCCCTAGGGAGAAATATATACCCTCATGTCATCCAAATCAATATCTATTATAAGCCCAGCGGTTCCGTAAAAAGGTTAAGGAACACTCGAGGGTGAACCAGGTTCATTTTCCTAATTATAGGAATTAAATAAAAATAAGTGATGAATAGTGATTTTGGTGGAATTTAGAATATTATTATAATAATGTTATACCCGGTATTCGGAATGGATTTCTGAGTTCGTATTAGTGATCCAGGAGGAAAATAAGTGTATGTAAAAGCTGTCGGATTCAGAAAAACAGCACTTTCATTTTCTCCGAGATTTTCCCTAGACACTGATAGATTAAGGATTTAATATTTAAGGTATTTAAATTCGAGAAGTATTAAGAAAGATGAGGAATAGTATTATAAATATTAAGAAGGTTTTCGGTAAAACCCTAACTAGAAACGAATGAGTTATTCCCTCGAACGATCAACGAATTAAGCAATAAACGGACAAAGAAACAAGCAGAGGGAGCAAGAGTCTTGTGCAAGCTACTAGAAAATATCTAGTAACCATATGATTACATAAGTAACCAATACTTAGAGATTTAAACTAGTACTTAGCACCACTTGATCATTTCACCACAAAACCATGACATTTGTCCATTCAAAACACATCATGCATGACCATTAGCTTTAATAAAGCTACTTTATGCTAGATATTATCTAAAAACACCACAATAATTCACTTTAGATGAGAATCAACCAAGACAAGCAAGCAAACTCTCTCCCCCTCTCCATTTACACCCATTCGGCCTTTTGGCTAATTCCAAAATCAAAACCCTACTTCCAACCATCATTTGATCTTGTAAATTTTATGGTGAGTCCTATAATTCATAAAAATGATCTCCTCAAAATCTTAGCATCAAACTCATCCTTTTCCATTTTCAAAGAAATGATTTAAGAGGAGGGTGAATAGTGTTTTCAAGAACAAATCTTGGTTTTCTTGATTTCTTGGATGATCCAAGCTTGGTTAAGGATAGACATGGACTATGCAAGGCTTAGCAAGGGCTTTTACACTCTCCAAGGAAGGTATAAACCTCATGAACCCTTAGTTGACTTTGAGTTTTAAGCATGTTCTTGAGTGATCTATGTTTAGTGGTGTTGTTAGTAAGTTATAAGCATGATTATAAGCATGATTAAGATTGGGTTTTGATAAATGTTGAAAATAGCTTAGATGAACGGAAAGGCATTTCTTGGCCTCAGTTCATGGTTATAAATCATGTATATGTTGTTTGGAGTAGATATCATGATTATTGGGAGTTTTGGAATTTGGTAAATATCCGATTTATAGCCGTCGTAATGCCGAAATTTCGTTAACCTTAAGAACACGAGTTTGACAGTAGGTATAAACCACTGATTAACTTCGATTTCTTCCATGATAAGCTAGATTATGTTATAAGCTTAGTTTTGATATAAAGATCGTATGAAATGGACTTACGGTTTAGGAGTTATGGTTAAATTCGTAAAAGAGGTTCGAAACCGTAATCGAAAGTTCGTAACTGAAATTGGAATCCCTTAACATGACTAAGTCAGTGACGAATCATGGTAATTAAATATTAGAGGTCATAAGGAAGGCGTGAGAGAAAACCACAAGTAAAATGGATCGTTTTCCGATTTTATAAAAATGTTCGAATCGAGGTTAAATGCGAAGAAACCACTTTTCGGAGGTAAAACTATTCACTAGAAGCTCCTGCCCTGTTTTAGTGAAATCTGTAAAAATTAATCTTCTGATCTAAGTCCAATTTTGAGTTAGATACCTTCTAGATATTCTCTAGATCATGCACGCGAAAACGGTGCGTCATTTGAGTTAACGGTTACCGAGTTATGAACGTTTTAGTGAAAGAGGTGTGAATAGTAAAGATCCGTAGTCGACCGAACTTCAAAAATACATTTCACCTATCTAGACCCGTGGCTTCGAATTGGAAATTTTATGATAAATATTACAAATACCAAAGATGATTTTATAAGTGGTTTCGTAATTAAATACGTTTCCAAAGATTTATTAAAAGTGTTGAAGTGCGAGTCACGGAATAGTGATTCTCAGAAAAGTCACCTCTAGGGATACTACTTTGGCCACCCTTTTTGGCTAAGTTAAAAAGGGAATTTCGAGTCGACTAAAACACGAAACTTGTTAAGAATTATCAAGACCACATATTGGTGCAAAGAATGAGATTGTAATTGATTAAGTAAGATATACGAAAAATCCGACATTAAGGATGGGTTCGAGGGTGTTTTGGACTAAACTTACATGACTTAAGTTAAGTTATACTTAACCTTCGAAATGTTAAGTGATTGACCTCGGTTATTGTGACTATTTATAGATCATTGGATTGACACGAGGCACACTACCCCTACAGGATTACCAGGCAAGTTTCCAATACTTGGAACTGTTGTTGTGATAATATATATGATGATTGTTTTATACATATGCCATAGCATGCATGCCTACTTTCAAGTTAATATTGAATTACTTGTTCCCTGAATTGATATCGGCTTATAGACTATATATGAAATATCAGTTATAAGCCGGATTGTTTGGTTAAGACCCTTAGCGAAGGGCGTATGATATTCATACTTCAAATATAGACCGGGAGTCGATATTTTGTAATATATAAATAGTCGTGGAAACCCGGAGGGATCCCAGCGACAAATTTATTATTTAGAGGATTTTTATTCGATTACGAATCCTTCGAGGAACGTTATTTGAGTATTACCTCAGTGAAGGAATATTTAACGAATATTATTTTAATATTCATTTAGAATGTCATTTATTTAATGAATATTATTTTGATCATTCATTGGAGTTATTTAGTTAATGAATATTATTTTGAATATTCATTAGAGTTATTTGGTTGACAAATATCATTCCCAAATATTCATTTGGCTTACTTATTATTATTTGGAATATTCATTTGATCTTTATTTATTTAATGAATATTACTTTCGAATATTCATTTAAGGTTTGATTTACTTAATGAATATTATTTTAAAATATTCATTGGAAGTTCTATTTACTCAAGGAATATTACTTCGAATATTCCTTTAAAGTTTTGATTACTAAATGAATATTATTCGGATATTCATTTAGAATGTTATTTGTTTAATGAATATTATTTGGATATTCATTTGGAATGTTATTGATTAAATGAATATTATTTTCAAATATTCATTTAAGGTTTGATTTATTCAGTAAATAATATTTTAAATATTTATTTAAGTTTAGTTATTCAAGGAATATTATTTTAAATATTCATTTAAGAAGAGACTTATTTAATAAATAATTCTATATATTCATTCGAGGATTACTTACGAGCAATATTATGATTTATTCATATTCCTTAATTATTATTGATTTAATAAACATTCTTGGAATGTTTAATAAAATTCTTTTGAATTCTTTTTATAATGATTTATATTATTCGAAGGTTATCCTTCACCTTCAGATATTATGTAAAATATTTCGGAGTCTTTTATGACTATTTTATCAAGGGGAGGTTCCCAAAACTTTAATTTCATTTAAATCTATCTTAAAGAAGATTTAAATACTCGCTCAACTTCCAAACGTATATAAGGGGACCTCACTTGAGCGATGTTATTTATTGGACTGCCCGGTCCTATACTTGCTTAAACTATCTTGTCACTCACATCTTGATTCTTTCAAGCATCGATATGAGTCTTTTGGTTACCTCCTCAACGCTCGAGGGGTATGATTGATGTAACAAGTTTATATCCATTAACAAGCATCAGCTTGGGAAATATTGGTGAATTTTCCTTTCCAATTAGATACGACTACTTTGTGGAGTCCTATCAACAAGTGTTACACTTGGGGAAAAGGGGAACGAACTTTACGTTTCAGAGTCATGGATGATATTCGAACTAGGAGACGCGTAAGTGGCCGAGTGGCGCCGGTCCAGCAATAGCCCAACCGTTGGCTGAGGAGTTCCAGAGGGCGGTAGATAAGTAATTCCGTCGGAGCTACCTTCTACATGTAGAGAACGATTGATGAGATGCATGACATACGACTGATCATCGTAAACGTCACGGCATCTGGCGCGGCAATGCTCCCGTATTAGTTCATCTTCTAAAAGTGAGAAATTTCTGCAACACTGTTGGTGTTGGCAAGGTGAAAAAGTGTTGAAACCGGAATTGCAATATTTTTCCTGCAAGTTCCTCTTTTATGATAATTGAGAATATCTTGCTTATCTTTTGCATAGCAGATATTTATTCAAAACAAATATATTTTTGAGTTACCTTGTAACTTCATCTCATACCTTATATTGGTACTACATCGTTAATGCATGGCATATGGTTTCAAAGATATTTTGAACTGTCATATATTATTGTCGTTCAATTATATTTTCGGTGGGCTATTGCTCACCCTTGCTTTATTTATTTATATTACAACAACAGCTAGATCTGATGGCCGCGCAAGGCGCACCCAGCGTAACCAGGTGTCAACCGTCAGAGGTTTACCGCTAAGGTCTTGGCTACCTTTGTTGAGGATGCAACTACTGGTAGGCTAGTTGTTAGCAATTGAACCTCAAATGTATTTATATTATGGTATCTATTAATGGATGGCAAAGAGTATGTAATTGTACAATTGTAATTCTTTGGGTTGTAAGAACTCAAACTTGTGATTAATAATATTGTTGGTTACTCTGATTTCATCTCTGGGACTATAACGGGTGTGTTTTATGTTGTTGTTTTGGGTCACAAGGTTGTAATTTAAATTATGTTGGTTTTATGGTTGGATATTGAGACCGTAACGACCAGATCCCTGACCCTGGATCTGGGGGTGTTACAGAAATGGTATCAGAGAGAGCGTTACATATCCCAGAGATGATGCGACGTTAAAACAATAAATTCATTAAGCTAATATGAACTCTTGCCAAGTTCATAGTCGGACTACTTAAGGTAGTATTGACATATAAAACCCTTATGGGAACTATTAAGTATCATGGTAGTAACTTAGCTCGTTCTTGTACCGACTAGTAAGGCGACAGACCTTGAGGCATACGAGCAGCAGCACGATGATGCCTGATTATATGCTGACGATCGGATGGTGGATTCGATAGAGTACCCTACTGAGGACCCGGAAGAGGTTCCAGCAGAGAGGGAGAATCCTGTTAGAGACAGGGAAGTTTACCTTGGGGAGATGAGGACTGCAGCCAGAGAGACTGTAAGAATCTAGATATAGTGCTCAGAGAAGTGAGCGTAAAGAACTGATATATTATGAAGAGAATTAAAGAGGTATATTGGATCTATAGCTGGACTGCCGGATAAAGTGCCAGCAAGTAAGATGGATTTGAGGAATTACTCAAGATCTTATGTAAGGATAGATAAGAATCCTTGGAGGCTTTCAGATTAATGAGAAAGGAATTAGAATGATGCATGATTATCAAAGACATTGATATAGGACGAGGAGCAGAGTCCCTAGGAACAGTTAAGACATAGGTGGCAAGTGCCATATCTTCAGATAAATGGATCAACTTAGAAAGAAAAGACATTGGGAAGTGATGGCCGGAACGGATAAAGTGTATAAGGAAATAGTAAGCGAGACAATGATCTCAGAACCTACAAGAGGAGAAGACCAGTGAGTCTATGATAAACTAGTAATGAGGCTATCGCCAAGAAACCAAGTATAAGTTCAGTTCAATTCAGTGAAATGATGAACCAGAAACATTAGGTGCATGTGATTCAGAAGAATATTAAATTCTTTCTTTTCCTTGAATGGATTATGGTAGTTACCTTAAGTTTATTCTGACACTGAATCATAAATGGATTAGGCAAGGCGAGCAGTGGTCGAGATGTAATTGAGAATGCTTCTAGATGCAACCTGAAAGAACAGGCGTAGGACATGTTCTCGAAATAAGAGTTTTGGCAAAATGAAGTCCAGCAATAGGACACATGATCAATAAGAGTAGTGTTGGTCGGCCCTACCAAACTAAAGACAGTTTCAAATAGAGATTGGCCAACCACACTGGCAAAGGTGAGAAATTTCATAAAATTCACAAGGTATTACCAAAGATTTGCTCAGGACTTTACAGAAAGTGTAGTCCCGTAACCCGACTTATTATAAGAATAAAAGTTTGAATGGACAAGATAAACGTGAGAAGATCTTCCTGGAGCTAAAGGTAAAGTTGGTGATGACCAGGGTTGGCGTTGCCTAATGGAAGAAGGAAACTTTGGGAGATATTATGATGCAACTCATACAGGTATAGGTCTGCGCTTATGCAGCACGATAGCGTAATTTCGAATACATTTAGACAGCGCAGTTCATCGGATTCGGATGGCCTTGGTAGTGCCAATGTTGAGGAACGACTAACCCCGACGGTAGTGTTCCTTCTGAGACTAGTTGTTAAGAAGACTGGTATTTGGTAGTATCGACTAATAGGACGAAAATGTACCGGGAAGATGTGGCATGTTACTAGTGGGTGAATAGATTAACTGAAATTTCCCTAATCCCGGAAAGGAATTCGACGAATTCTGGCAAACCTTGTCTTTCTGATTATCTGAATACGTCACCGAAGAGAATGGAAACTGGAGCGAACCCTATGGATTGGGTAGGATAGCCGCTATGCAGGCTGGTAGACAGACCCCGATTATTATGACTGATTATAGGGATAAAATTATGAAGTTGAGATTTGAAGGAAAATGGGAAATGTAATTAAGAAACAAGCCGGACTGAGAAATTCCGGGATTGACTGAAATGAAAAGGTTGTTATGCTAGAAGTGTTAAGCTTACGTGGTACGTGAAATTGATAAGAGAAGTTGAAATGATAAAAATAAAGGAAAGGTGACCGGAGACGGTACCGAGAAGTCAAGTGAGACTTATATGGAGTAAAATTTTGAAAAGATCAAAAGGTATCAAAGTAGAAGACACTATGCCAGCAATTGCTAGAAAAGTAATGCTATTAGCCGACCCCTAAACTCACATATTTTAGCATGGCCAGTTGGGGCCAAGTCACTAAAGAATATCGAGTGACTGAACCAGCAAGGTAAGGACAAAGCGGGGTGCTTCTAACCAAGTGCCAACCGCAAGGACTTTTGATATAAAATGAATTGAGATACATGATAATGGATTTTATAAATACCATGGATGTGTTAGGAATGAGGATGGTGACCAGTAAAGGTTATGAGGATTGTCAGAGATGGTGCAGTATGATGCAAAAGTGTTATCTGAAACTTAGTGTCCTCAAGAGGAGCATTAGGCATTAAGAGATTCACGTTGAACATGACCAATATCTTCCAGAACATCCTTGCTACCATCACCAAGTTTTGTAAGAAAGACAGATAGACATACGTTGTCTTTTGGGAAAGTCATATAGACTGACATTCGTTTGAAAGGAGAGGTAACATTAAGCTACCTATAGATTATCAAGATTGGAATGATTGAAAAGAGACCCTTATTATGGATATATGATTGCCAAGTACAGGATGTAAGTATTCCTTGAAAATGGAATTGAGAATAGAATGTCCATAGATTAATACGAACCCTGGGGGATGCACAAAGGATAGCATTACCCCTAATATAGACATTGTGAAATCAGACGATATAAGTGGAATCGACCAAGGTATCAATAACCTGTAAGGATTTGTGGAAAGGAGTCTCTAAAAGTACATAGACAGAATTGTTATCGAATTGATTAATGATATTTGATATACCCTGTAACCAGGAGATACAGGAGGAATGATGAGGATGGCCTAAGAAACCTTATAAGGGAAGAGGTAATATTCTAAACTTCAAAAGGGAAGTTTGGTAAGGAATGTATGACATAGTAACCATAAGGCCAGAGGAAGCATGTGTGTAACCATGTAAAAGTATGGATTGAACCAATAAGGTTGAGATTATCCTAAAAAAAAAAAAACAAGAAGAGATTTAAGTAAGGAAATATCCTAGGTATGATTGGGAGTACCGATAGTAAAGTTCACACTAGAAAGGTGGAAGCAATGACTTTTGGAAAAGACTGATAGATGCTTTCTCTCATTCAGCAGAATTTAAGGGAGAATGCTTCCACCCTGAGTTGGAATAGATCCAGAAAATATTGATTACAAGAAATTATAATATTCAGGAAAGACCAATGAGGTGGCCGACACTTTAAGTATAAGGGAGTAAGTATATATGCTCATACTAGAGAGATAGAATGATAGTGTAAAGGACCTTGATGGTCATAATGTGGTAGAGGAAGTTACATTCCGTTTGATGATTGTGCGAGGATCAATTATAAGGATAGTTTAAGTAAAGATTCGATTCCTGATGTTGCCAGTAGCACATCATCGACATTATGAGGCTCTACGACAGGCCAGACCAAATTCCCCAAGAGACTCGCCTTTCCTTTGGAATGAGTGGGGGGAAAGTTAAGTAACAAGTATTTGGTAGTAGATGACCAAAAACAGAGATGGTACAAATACTGATAAGCCAAATGGCACGATGATGAATGACAAGCAAGTTTATGTTGGTGTATTTCTGTGCAAACAAGATAGAGAATTATGAGATTGGCAAGCGATTAAGCAAACCGCTAAGCTTTTAGTCTTCTACAGGAGATATATGATTAATAATCTCACCAGCCTGTTCCAGCTGCGATGCTGGAAGCTTTCCTGCAATTTTATCTGCTTCATGTAATATCTACGTCAAGTTCAGGAAGCGTTCCTTATGGATAGGAAATAGTGATTATTTTGTTTTCCTAGAGGATCTTGAATTGATAATTATGATGCTTAGTTATTAAAGCACTGCGTAAGCGATAAGCGATGGTGATCCTTCTGAGAAATTAGGTGGTAACGACTGTGGAAATGTCGAATTGAATCTAAGTTAGAGAAATCATCCAGGTTTGTTCGGATGGTGTAATTTCTGGAACGACGGGATATTTGAAATGAAGAATTAGGTTATGATGGTTCGTAAAATGATTATAGTAGAAATAAATACAAGAGACTGATAGAGATGAAAATAGAATTGGGAATTAATAAGAGAGTCAGATAGGCGGACTCATGAGAATCTCCAGTAATGAAGCGAGAAAAGTATGGAATTGGCAAGGTAAGGGTATTGGCCAAAACGGAAAGTTAGAATTAGGAGCATGAATGACATACAAATTGACTCCTTTTAAGATTGGAAAATCCGAGGAAATATGGAATAGTTTGATTGAGTAATAAAAGAGACTCATGGAATGAGAAAGTGAAATCTAGATGGTTGAACAAAGGAAAGTTTGACCACAAACGTGCCACGTATATTGAATAAAGGTAACACGCGTTCCCCTAATAAGGTGACGGTGGAGTTCAATAGCAGAAGTGAATGAGAACTAGATGATAAGATGGATGTGATTGATAAAGAAAAGAATGGGAAATAATAATTGAATGTGAAGCAAGAAATGTTATGAATGGATTGATGAATGGGTTTTCCTAACGAGCACTCGGAATGACAACCTGATAGTGTTAGAATTATGAGTATGAAAGAGCCAGTGTCGGGGCGTGAAATGTGAGTAACAATAATGTCAAGCGGGAAATCCAAGATTTAACCTGAGAGGTTGAAGGATTTTCCAAAAAGTAAGTGGTGCTAATATCAAGCAAGAGTATAGGTCCATAGAATGATGGACAGAATAGCAGGGACATATGATATGTGAGATTACGAAAAAGTGGAATTTGATACGAATATGATTATTTTCTTCTCTAATAAACCTCTATAGTTCAGAGGTAAATTCTAAGTATGATATTTTGACAATCATGAAAACTTTCTTATATGATTCTTTGAAATTCGTTCCTTTTCTTCTCCCTTATTTATCTTCTTCTAAATTGAGAAGAACAACCCTTTAAGGAGGGGAGGTAATGCTACGTGACTCTCTGTTTGTGTGATAGGAGTCTAAGTGGAATGCCATTAATTGTTTAATTTCTTGTCAAGTACTAAAGGCTGGCCCCCTTCTGTACTAGCTATGCAATGTAACAAATGTTCATTGATCACAGTGATCTCTCGATAAATTTTTCCACCTAAATATATATACATCGAGATTGCGAAGATTAAAGCGATGATGAATTGCAAAATTACGAGTGAGGTTATCTCCGGACTTCGTAGCGCGTTAGTGATACCGAAGTCACTGCACGTACCAATAAGGTTAATAGTATAAGAACGGACAAGAGCGTATACCGGATGATGTGTTGTGCAAAAGTATCAAAGAATTGGTAGAACGGATAAGGGTGTATTGTAACACCAGTATGAGATGCTTTAGAAAGATTGGAGTATGTAAGGATCGACCAGAGAATTGGAAAGTGAAATAACCAACAAATACCCAATTGTTTTCTACCTGATTCCGGGACGGAATCCTTTTAAGGAGGGGAGACTGTAAGAACCCAGATTTTTGGGTAGAATTAAAACTTTTTATTATGTATTGATGTAAGAGTGAACAGTGGTTACAACTACAATGTAATACTGGCCTTAAGGGATGAATAATGGAAGGATATATATTCCAAGGTTATATGGCCTGAAGGATGCTATTGGGTGATAACTTAGATTAGAATAATCTATCTCCTAGAAAGTTAAGATAAGATTCCCTAGGGAGAAATATATACCCTCATGTCATCCAAATCAATATCTATTATAAGCCCAGCGGTTCCGTAAAAAGGTTAAGGAACACTCGAGGGTGAACCAGGTTCATTTTCCTAATTATAGGAATTAAATAAAAATAAGTGATGAATAGTGATTTTGGTGGAATTTAGAATATTATTATAATAATGTTATACCCGGTATTCGGAATGGATTTCTGAGTTCGTATTAGTGATCCAAGAGGAAAATAAGTGTATGTAAAAGCTGTCGGATTCAGAAAAACAGCACTTTCATTTTCTCCGAGATTTTCCCTAGACACTGATAGATTAAGGATTTAATATTTAAGGTATTTAAATTCGAGAAGTATTAAGAAAGATGAGGAATAGTATTATAAATATTAAGAAGGTTTTCGGTAAAACCCTAACTAGAAACGAATGAGTTATTCCCTCGAACGATCAACGAATTAAGCAATAAACGGACAAAGAAACAAGCAGAGGGAGCAAGAGTCTTGTGCAAGCTACTAGAAAATATCTAGTAACCATATGATTACATAAGTAACCAATACTTAGAGATTTAAACTAGTACTTAGCACCACTTGATCATTTCACCACAAAACCATGACATTTGTCCATTCAAAACACATCATGCATGACCATTAGCTTTAATAAAGCTACTTTATGCTAGATATAATCTAAAAACACCACAATAATTCACTTTAGATGAGAATCAACCAAGACAAGCAAGCAAACTCTCTCCCCCTCTCCATTTACACCCATTCGGCCTTTTGGCTAATTCCAAAATCAAAACCCTACTTCCAACCATCATTTGATCTTGTAAATTTTATGGTGAGTCCTATAATTCATAAAAATGATCTCCTCAAAATCTTAGCATCAAACTCATCCTTTTCCATTTTCAAAGAAATGATTTAAGAGGAGGGTGAATAGTGTTTTCAAGAACAAATCTTGGTTTTCTTGATTTCTTGGATGATCCAAGCTTGGTTAAGGATAGACATGGACTATGCAAGGCTTAGCAAGGGCTTTTACACTCTCCAAGGAAGGTATAAACCTCATGAACCCTTAGTTGACTTTGAGTTTTAAGCATGTTCTTGAGTGATCTATGTTTAGTGGTGTTGTTAGTAAGTTATAAGCATGATTATAAGCATGATTAAGATTGGGTTTTGATAAATGTTGAAAATAGCTTAGATGAACGGAAAGGCATTTCTTGGCCTCAGTTCATGGTTATAAATCATGTATATGTTGTTTGGAGTAGATATCATGATTATTGGGAGTTTTGGAATTTGGTAAATATCCGATTTATAGCCGTCGTAATGCCGAAATTTCGTTAACCTTAAGAACACGAGTTTGACAGTAGGTATAAACCACTGATTAACTTCGATTTCTTCCATGATAAGCTAGATTATGTTATAAGCTTCGTTTTGATATAAAGATCGTATGAAATGGACTTACGGTTTAGGAGTTATGGTTAAATTCGTAAAAGAGGTTCGAAACCGTAATCGAAAGTTCGTAACTGAAATTGGAATCCCTTAACATGACTAAGTCAGTGACGAATCATGGTAATTAAATATTAGAGGTCATAAGGAAGGCGTGAGAGAAAACCACAAGTAAAATGGATCGTTTTCCGATTTTATAAAAATGTTCGAATCGAGGTTAAATGCGAAGAAACCACTTTTCGGAGGTAAAACTATTCACTAGAAGCTCCTGCCCTGTTTTAGTGAAATCTGTAAAAATTAATCTTCTGATCTAAGTCCAATTTTGAGTTAGCTACCTTCTAGATATTCTCTAGATCATGCACGCGAAAACGGTGCGTCATTTGAGTTAACGGTTACCGAGTTATGAACGTTTTAGTGAAAGAGGTGTGAATAGTAAAGATCCGTAGTCGACCGAACTTCAAAAATACATTTCACCTATCTAGACCCGTGGCTTCGAATTGGAAATTTTATGATAAATATTACAAATACCAAAGATGATTTTATAAGTGGTTTCGTAATTAAATACGTTTCCAGTGATTTATTAAAAGTGTTGAAGTGCGAGTCACGGAATAGTGATTCTCAGAAAAGTCACCTCTAGGGATACTACTTTGGCCACCCTTTTTGGCTAAGTTAAAAAGGGAATTTCGAGTCGACTAAAACACGAAACTTGTTAAGAATTATCAAGACCACATATTGGTGCAAAGAATGAGATTGTAATTGATTAAGTAAGATATACGAAAAATCCGACATTAAGGATGGGTTCGAGGGTGTTTTGGACTAAACTTACATGACTTAAGTTAAGTTATACTTAACCTTCGAAATGTTAAGTGATTGACCTCGGTTATTGTGACTATTTATAGATCATTGGATTGACACGAGGCACACTACCCCTACAGGATTACCAGGCAAGTTTCCAATACTTGGAACTGTTGTTGTGATAATATATATGATGATTGTTTTATACATATGCCATAGCATGCATGCCTACTTTCAAGTTAATATTGAATTACTTGTTCCCTGAATTGATATCGGCTTATAGACTATATATGAAATATCAGTTATAAGCCGGATTGTTTGGTTAAGACCCTTAGCGAAGGGCGTATGATATTCATACTTCAAATATAGACCGGGAGTCGATATTTTGTAATATATAAATAGTCGTGGAAACCCGGAGGGATCCCAGCGACAAATTTATTATTTAGAGGATTTTTATTCGATTACGAATCCTTCGAGGAACGTTATTTGAGTATTACCTCAGTGAAGGAATATTTAACGAATATTATTTTAATATTCATTTAGAATGTCATTTATTTAATGAATATTATTTTGATCATTCATTGGAGTTATTTAGTTAATGAATATTATTTTGAATATTCATTAGAGTTATTTGGTTGACAAATATCATTCCCAAATATTCATTTGGCTTACTTATTATTATTTGGAATATTCATTTGATCTTTATTTATTTAATGAATATTACTTTCGAATATTCATTTAAGGTTTGATTTACTTAATGAATATTATTTTAAAATATTCATTGGAAGTTCTATTTACTCAAGGAATATTACTTCGAATATTCCTTTAAAGTTTTGATTACTAAATGAATATTATTCGGATATTCATTTAGAATGTTATTTATTTAATGAATATTATTTGGATATTCATTTGGAATGTTATTGATTAAATGAATATTATTTTCAAATATTCATTTAAGGTTTGATTTATTCAGTAAATAATATTTTAAATATTTATTTAAGTTTAGTTATTCAAGGAATATTATTTTAAATATTCATTTAAGAAGAGACTTATTTAATAAATAATTCTATATATTCATTCGAGGATTACTTACGAGCAATATTATGATTTATTCATATTCCTTAATTATTATTGATTTAATAAACATTCTTGGAATGTTTAATAAAATTCTTTTGAATTCTTTTTATAATGATTTATATTATTCGAAGGTTATCTTTCACCTTCAGATATTATGTAAAATATTTCGGAGTCTTTTATGACTATTTTATCAAGGGGAGGTTCCCAAAACTTTAATTTCATTTAAATCTATCTTAAAGAAGATTTAAATACTCGCTCAACTTCCAAACGTATATAAGGGGACCTCACTTGAGCGATGTTATTTATTGGACTGCCCGGTCCTATACTTGCTTAAACTATCTTGTCACTCACATCTTGATTCTTTCAAGCATCGATATGAGTCTTTTGGTTACCTCCTCAACGCTCGAGGGGTATGATTGATGTAACAAGTTTATATCCATTAACAAGCATCAGCTTGGGAAATATTGGTGAATTTTCCTTTCCAATTAGATACGACTACTTTGTGGAGTCCTATCAACAAGTGTTACACTTGGGGAAAAGGGGAACGAACTTTACGTTTCAGAGTCATGGATGATATTCGAACTAGGAGACGCGTAAGTGGCCGAGTGGCGCCGGTCCAGCAATAGCCCAACCGTTGGCTGAGGAGTTCCAGAGGGCGGTAGATAAGTAATTCCGTCGGAGCTACCTTCTACATGTAGAGAACGACTGATGAGATGCATGACATACGACTGATCATCGTAAACGTCAGGGCATCTGGCGCGGCAATGCTCCCGTATTAGTTCATCTTCTAAAAGTGAGAAATTTCTGCAACACTGTTGGTGTTGGCAAGGTGAAAAAGTGTTGAAACCGGAATTGCAATATTTTTCCTGCAAGTTCCTCTTTTATGATAATTGAGAATATCTTGCTTATCTTTTGCATAGCAGATATTTATTCAAAACAAATATATTTTTGAGTTACCTTGTAACTTCATCTCATACCTTATATTGGTACTACATCGTTAATGCATGGCATATGGTTTCAAAGATATTTTGAACTGTCATATATTATTGTCGTTCAATTATATTTTCGGTGGGCTATTGCTCACCCTTGCTTTATTTATTTATATTACAACAACAGCTAGATCTGATGGCCGCGCAAGGCGCACCCAGCGTAAGCAGGTGTCAACCGTCAGAGGTTTACCGCTAAGGTCTTGGCTACCTTTGTTGAGGATGCAACTACTGGTAGGCTAGTTGTTAGCAATTGAACCTCAAATGTATTTATATTATGGTATCTATTAATGGATGGCAAAGAGTATGTAATTGTACAATTGTAATTCTTTGGGTTGTAAGAACTCAAACTTGTGATTAATAATATTGTTGGTTACTCTGATTTCATCTCTGGGACTATAACGGGTGTGTTTTATGTTGTTGTTTTGGGTCACAAGGTTGTAATTTAAATTATGTTGGTTTTATGGTTGGATATTGAGACCGTAACGACCAGATCCCTGACCCTGGATCTGGGGGTGTTACAAGTTCTCTCTGCATGATCTCCTTGATCTCTTTCAACTTAGGATCATCTTCACCAGTTTGGTAGATAGCAGATCTCAGAGAATAGATTTTATTCCTCCTCATTTCATTACCCAGTCTGATGAAATGTGCTTTCTCTGACTCAGAATTAAAATCAAGAACTGTTATACCCAAGTCTGACTTCAGCTTAGCACTATTCTTCTTCATCTCAACAATATTCCCATGATAATCTCTGTACTTTGGGACATACTCACTTTTGTATTTCATACCTCTGACTGCCAAATTATGTAGCATCTTCTTTCTTAACACATTTGCAGCTTGTTGAGTCCTTTGATTCTTCACATGGAAAATATACAGAACATATTCTAATTCCTCCCATAGCTTCAAATCAAGATCATACTCACCAATTTTGTACACAGTCCCATCAGCCATGAAGTACAAAAGAAAATCCTTCTATAAACTCTTCTGATGAATCAACTGCACTGATTCCAGTCTATCTAAACTCTCTTGAGTAACACCTTGACCTGGAACAGCCAATGATGAAGGATCTTTGTTTGAACAGCCAGTGATAAGAAAAAAAAATCTGAGTCAGTGAACTCTAACGACCACTATTGACAAGCACATAAACTAAAAATAAAACACCGATGGTCCCCGGCAGCGGCGCCAAAAACTTGTTTGCACTAAATCACGCAAGCGTACGTGGTCACAAGTAATACAGATAGAAGTCAAGTTCGTTCCCACAGAGATCTGGTTATGGTTTTAATTCAGTAGATGTACCTATGCAACAATGTATGATTATTATTCACTGCTAAGACAATTAACAAATTGGGTTTTGATTAACTAAGATTAACTAAAAAACAAATTAACAAACTAAGAATTAACTAACTAACGAGAATTTAAATCAAATTACTTCTGCAAGAGAAAGCATGGAATCCTAACTTCATTAAATACTTTGCTTAGATCTGACGCCTTTAATCACTATATGCAATAGTTATGATATCTGATCGGACAACACGAAACAAGCACACGCTACCTGTCAGCATACGTATACCAAACTACCCATACATCCACAAAAGAGATAGAAGACGAATAGACACCAATTATGCTTAGACCCTATATGTCTATAGAATTTGAAAACATAACGGTTGAAGAACAAGTTATCCATAATGATCACATAGGGCAATATAAGTATTTTCATCTCATACTACGAATCATGTTGATAAACAATCATGAACCTATGCTAGCATGGCAAGTTCTAAATCTCAAGATCCACTTTCACTTCACAAGAGATTAACAAATTAGATGTTAGCTACGCATCTAACAATTAAGCACAACCATACGAGGATATCAGATATACATCACACACAGATCTGTGAAGCATCAAGATAGTAAAGCTCCATAAATAAATCCGTTAGAATCCCATGACAACGATTAGTTCGTAATTGAACCGCTCGTCATCATGGGATCTAATGAAACCATGATAAAAACAAAATATGAAAATATACAAATAAACCTAAGTAATTGATATGTAATGGTTCTCTAATAATGATACAAATTACAAAGGTTGGCTGTGTTTATATAGGCTCTATAATTCTTGCCCAGCAAGAAAATACCCAAAATAGAGTTAAAATAGAATTTCTGCAAAATACGTTTCCTAAACTGATTCTGTTTTTAAGGAAAATTCGTAGCTGACTTTTCTTCAGTATTTCTGGACCGTTCCAGTTGTAATTGGACCTCTGGAGCACTTTAGAATGAAAGAGAATTCCGTTATCTTTGCGTGGACAGTAAGATCGTCCAAAACAGACTTGTAGGACTCAAGATATGGCCAAAATAGTGAATCGGGATTTTTAGGACAATTTCCGGAATTTCCAGAATACCCTCGAGGCCGCATCCTGGAGTTCTGAGGCCGCGGCCTGGAGCCAAATCTGCCCAAGATTGTAGAAAACCTCCCAGGCTTCGCGTGGGCAGTAAGATCGCTGAAAACGGACTTCTAGAACTCCAGATATGTCAAAAACAGTGTAGACTGCGCAACCGTCTCAGAAATCCGAATTTTAATCAATTTATTCTCCAAAAACGATAGAAGCATCAACCTTAATCAACATTCTCGTAAATCTGCACAACTAAACAAAACACATCAAAACCACCACAAACTTGAGTCCAAGACAATCAATTTAAGCCGATATGGAACGCTCCAAATGGATATAAACTCCACTTATCAATCTTGAGGACTGGTAGTCATTCTATTTTCTCTATGGGAGCCCAATCCAGCTTTATCTCTTCCTATTTTACCTATTGAGGCTCTTCCTTGTAGAGAATCAGTACCTCCAGACATCAGATTTGGATCATGAAGTGTTGGTTTTCCAAAAACCATTTGCATCTGGGTAGACAAAGGTTTCTGTACAACTTGTGTAGCAACAGAGATTGTATTCACTTTCTTTGAAACCTTCCCTTCTTCAACAATGCCTTTCAGCTTTTGTTTAGCCTCTACTTCTGTTGGTTTTCTAGACATTTGTGACCTTTGATCAGCACCAACATTTTCTTTGATAGTAATGCCTTTAAGAACAGGCCTAGGAGTTTTCACATTCTTTTTGAATTTGCCAGACTTCAAAGCTTTCTGATGTTCTTCTTGTAGATTCTTCTCTTCAGCTTGAATGTCTGCAATAGTAACTCCTTCTACATTTTCTTCAAGAAATATTCTAGCAGCCAATTCTTCATCTGTTTGTGGATTGGCAGTTAATAACAAACTCTGAGTCTTTGATGTACCCTGAGCACCAATATTTACTCCATCAGACTTTGACTTAGAAGTTTTGCCAGATTGAAGACTCATATTAGCTTTTGATTTTAAATTCTTTTGCTCTTTTGCTCCTCCATCTCCAGCATCATTCTTGTGAGTCAGAGTTTGAGATTGCCTACATTTTGACTTAGCAACTCTCTCCCCCTTTTTGACATCATCAGGAATTAATATATATGTAATAAGCTCCAGGGAGGTAGCAATAGAATCAATCTTACCAGATAAGACAGTCTGATTCTGTTCAACTTGACCTAGCCTTTGAAACAGAGTTTCTTGAGCTTTAGAGAATTTCTGAAACCTCATTGAAGTATCTCGCTGCATAGTCATGTCTCTGGTAACAACCTCAGTTCTCAGATCAGTAATTGCCTTTTGAAACTCATCAAACCTTTCATTCAAATTCTTGACTTGAACAACAGTTGCTTGAAGATTCGAGAGAATATCAGGATTTGAAATCTTTTTGGCAGATTGATGCACAAATTTAGCTGCTCTTTTTCTTGGAAAAATGCAATCCTCTTTATACCAATTCTCAGAGAATTTGGCAAAATATTCTGCTTCAATCTCATCAATATGCATTTCAGGTTCATCAGCTACATTCTCTACAGGTTGCTCTCTAGGTGCAACAGACTTTGCAACGACACCTTGTTCAACTTCTTCACCTTTTTCAATAGTTTGGTGAGCATCAGAGAATAACTCAGTATGAGTTGCTACTGTTGAGTCAAGCACCACAGTAGGCTGATCTGCTGCACCAGTTTCTCTAGAATTAACAATGATAGGTGAGATAGGAACATTAATGGGATCAGAGAATGGTATGAATGTTTCAACAAAATCACCCATATCAGTAAAACCATCTCTGTTTGTCTCATCCATTTGTATATTTGCAGGTGTATGAACAGCTTCCTCTGTAGTATGTACCTCAACAGTAGGTATTTCCTTAGAAATCACCTCTGGAGCTTCAACATTTTCTTCTTACCTGTTTAAAATATACCTGGATTTGAGTGTGACACTGACAGATGCAATATGTAGCTCGTTTGCAAAGAATACGGATCACAAAAACATTGACAAAAGAAAACGGAGATGAAGACTTACCTGTTTGAGTCTTCTTCTAGCTTCGGACTTTCGAATTCAATTAATATATTCTTCAACTTTAGGTTAAGATTTGTGGTGATGATAATGAAATGTAAACAAAAAAATTGAGAGAAAAGTATAATCAACTGGGTAGCACGGGTGCGGCTATTAGGTAACGAACCGCGCACCGGGTGCGGTTCGGGTGCGGCGGTGCGTCGGAGTGTGGCGGGGTGCGTACCGAGTGCGCCACTTGGCGTATCCACGTATTTCTCGGCGGGGATTCGTAGGGGATACGGGGAGGGGTATGTTTTGTAATTTTCTAGTCAAACGAAAAGGTGTGATTCCGTCGACCATCGTCACTTACATCGAAGGGAGGAGTTCGTCTCTGCATTTCCGTTGGCCGGCGTCTTCATCTCCGTCTTTGTCGGCATCTCCGATAAGCCCCTTCTTTCTTCTTCTCGTTTGTTTCTTCTTTCTTCTTCCAACGATTTGTATGTATATGTAATCAATCTATTTTGTTCTTTTTTCTTTGAGTGTTTTCAATTTAGAAATATAGATACATGTCGTGTATGTATATATCGTATATGGGATGAACTGGTGTGCTGTTAGTCTATATACAAGACCACTGACTACTGTTTATCGAGGGTTGACTTTTTTTTTTACTTGATCTTTCACAGACTAATGTTAATAAGTTACTACGTAATTTTTATTTACTAAATGATGGTTTTTTATGTGACTAATTGTTGATTTGACCTTGAATTTGAATTTGGAGACTTAATTCTTTTTAGTTGGAACAAGCAGTAGAACAAAAAAACTGATTTTAATTATATATAATATATATTTTAATATTTTAATATTACCGAATTTCCCCGCACCCGAATCCCCATATTTTTAATTTTACCGAATTCGCGTATCCCCGCACCGCGTATCCCCGCACCCTTGCTTCACAGATAATCAAGATTACAGATAATGATGAGAATAATTGATTAGCATAATTTGTGATTTGATGAGAAACCTAAGAGCATCTCCAATCGGGTTGGCTAAAAATGGTTGGCTAAAATAATATTTACTGAACCTGTAAGGTATTTGCTGAACCTCTAAGGTTTTGTACTCCAACGGTGTTGGCTATAATAGTTGGCTATAATTTAAAAATAGTATTTTATAATTATTTCAAGTTGTTATAAATAGAATGTATTCTTTTAATATGGTAATAAATGACGTGTAATTTTGTTACAGGTCTTTGTGGTTCGACAAATATAGCCAATATCACGGGGTTGACTAAAATTATACACAAGGGGTTTGTACCGTTGGAGTGCAATTTTTTTTACACAATATCTATAATTTTTATTTAAGCCATTCCACCTAGACTTTTAGCTAAGGGTTTTTCCCCATTGGAGAGTAATGGGTAAAATATTTTGAAAATTTTGAACGTGTAAGAGCATCTCCAACCATGTTGAACCCTTAGCTAAAAATAATTAAAACATACTATAAATAAAAATTATAGAGATTATGTAAAAAAAAAATCAACTCCAATGGATCGTTTCCCTTATCTATATTTTTAGCCAATGTCTATATTTTTTGCCATGTTGGCTATATTTGTCGAACCTCTAGAGACCTGTAAGAAGATTCCACATCATCTCCTACCATATTCAAATGATATATTCTATTTATAATAACTTAAAATAATAATAACATACCATTTTTAAAATATAGCCAATTAATATATCCAATACCATCGAAGCACAACGCGGTTCAGTAAATTTTACATAATCAATATTTTCTATCATTTTAACCAATCACTTTAACCAACCCATTGGAGAAGCTCTAAGTCAGTTGCTAAAATTAAGGATCAGTTACTTTAAAAATTAATGTAAAAATATTGTATATATCATCTATTTAATGTTGGTAAATGGATTATCCATGGGCAGGGCTGTCAAACGGATAATTCGGATACAGATATGCCTATATCCGTATCCGTATCCGAAATTGTCGGATTCAAATACGGATAATATCCGCTTTATTTCGGATACGGATAATATCCGTTTTTTCTCGGATACGGATGCAGATATTTCGGACGGATATCGGATTTTTCAGAATTTTTTGACGCATATTGATGATTTTAAAACAAAATTTTTTTCATTTAGAAAAAATAAAACCGTGAACGCCGTACTAAATATCTAATTTTATTATTTTTAAAATTAAACTCAAATGAAATTTTTATATATGTCTATAATATTGTTCTAATTATATAAAATTTGTATAAATGTATTATTTAATTAATAAACACACATAAACACTACATGCTAATAGAAAAAAAATCTTAAATTATATAATTTAAATATTATATATATTCCATTTCGGATTCGAATACTCCGGATTCAGATACGGATAATATCCGCTTTTTTTCGGATACGAATGCAGATATTTCGGACGGATATCGGATTTGTCGGATTTTTTTGACAGCCCTATCCATGGATCATGATAAAATATATGAGAATATAGTACAAAAAATAGAAGTTTGGTAAATTTTTTTACCCATCGGATAAAATGCTAAATGGGTACCCTGCATTATGAATATGTTGATTGATATGTTGATTTGAAAAGAATATCCCTTTTTTTTTAGAATTTTAAAGCATTGTACCGTCCTCTAAACCAAACTTGGGGTGCCATTTGCTATACAACATATACACATATGGAGAAAGATATAGATACAATACTATGGACAGAACAAGCTATAACTCAACGAGTCACTCAACTCGCTTCCCAAATCACCGCCGATTTTAATTCAAGTCCATCTTGTCCTATTCTCCTCGGCGTAGCCACCGGCGCATTCATCTTCCTTGCCGACCTCGCTAGAAAAATCAATCTTCCTGTTTCCATCGATTTCATTCGAGCTAATTCTTATGGTTGTTCAACTCTTTCCAATGGCGCTCCTAAATTTTCGCTGGATTTGAAGCTCGATATTCAAGGAAAGCATGTCATTGTGGTATAACAACTTTCCTTTTGCTTTTTTTATATGCCCACCAACTGTTTGTGTTGATACAGAAAATAAAATTAGATATTGTTTATCGAATTGTAACTTAATCGCATTATTATTCTGCGCATAAATGGATGTTTTGCGGTTTCTAGTTGTTGAGATTGTTTGTTGATCTGTATTGATTTACAGGTTGAGGATATTGTGGATACTGGAAACACATTATGTTGCCTCATTGCACACTTGAAAAATAAAGGTGCGTCCTCTGTGTCTGTGTGTACTCTTCTTGATAAGCCGTCTAGACGGAAGGTTAACTTTGAGCTCGTGGGGAACGGGAAATACTATTGTGGCTTTGAGGTAATTAAGTCTCGAGGTTTACTCAACCTGTCACTCCAATGTTGTTGCACTATTTGATGAATCAATCATTTCCAGATATTCTACATTATAAGCATTTTGAATATGAGTACTAAACTCTTTATGCAGTTCCATTAATCAGAAAAGAATGTATGCATTGCAATTATATAACCATGCTTGCAGGGGAATGGAAAAAAGTACTCACATAATTTTACTTTTTGTTGAATATATTAAAGCTTGGGTGTAAACTATTGGTATTTTTTCACTACATCGTTCTATGGGATGTTGGAGAAATATCTTTTACTGACCTATCACCAATGATGATGCATCCTCTTCTCTTTAGCTTCGCAGAATATGAAAAGTAGAATTTGCTTCAAAGATGGTCCATCATATATCTATGTGATGTTTTTTTTTTTGCTAAGCTTTTAATATATTACGAAGGACTAAAAAGAAACAAACCGGGATACACCCTTGCTCTATGACAGGCCATAGAGGAGGAAAACTATGATCAATCTAAAAAGATTGAAAGAAAAGAAAATCACAAAAGAAGAACCAAAATCCAAAACTACAAATCTAGCCAGGAAGTATAACCATGTCTCTGATTAGGGGAATTAAACCAGGTGGAGCCACGTAACCTACTTTTGACATCTATAAGGATACCATCAAGAAGGATAGCCGGAGTAAAACAACCTCCATCATGCGCACGTCTAATCCTCTCGCGCCATATATGATAAGCATACACCTGGACTAAAAGAAGGGCCATGGTTCGACGAACCCCATCTGTGTGATCAAACCAGGAGCTTAAAAGGTGAATCCACGAGTTGGCTTGAGACGATAACTGGAGCATTGAAGCGAGGTGAGCTAACACCCATTCGCTATATGGACAATGCAGAAACAAATGATTAGAATCTTCAACACCATTCACACATAAATAGCATTGCCTTGAAGAATTAATGCCCATGTTAAATAAACGTTGGAGCGTAGGCAGCCTATCCAAACAAAGTAACCATTCATAGTGAGCAAACCTAGGGACCTGAAGACGATGCCAAACATGTCCGTGCCAAGAAACTTCTGGGAGTCTAAAACGAGTTACATCCCAAATATGCCAAGTTTTTAGCTTAGATAAAGGAATGTCGTTCCATGTGATCTTGTCGTTCTGATTGAGATTAAAAGGAGGATAAGTGAAAGTTGAAAGCCATGTAGATAGGTTCTCATGAATATGTCGAAGCCTGCAGTTTGGAGTTGGGAGAATCCACACACCAGTTTTAATAAGATCGTGAACTGTTGCATCTGGATTAAGACCTGCTTGATGAATTATGGGATCATTTCGTGAGGCTGCTAAGCATTCCAATTTCACCAGGGGGAGAACCAAAGAGAAGTGTCTTTACCATTGCCAATAGAAAAGGAAATGAACTGGCTAGCAAGGTTGCGAAGTTTAAGAACACGACGCCAAATCCAAGAACAATCTGAAGGGATGTCCATCGTCCAAAAACATTTACGTTTAAGAACGGTGTTATTAA
Organism: Kitagawia praeruptora; assembly: GCA_037693485.1. NCBI lineage: Eukaryota > Viridiplantae > Streptophyta > Magnoliopsida > Apiales > Apiaceae > Kitagawia > Kitagawia praeruptora. Next base: position 79,223,977 of record CM075350.1, read on the forward strand.
TCCATGTAGCCCATAAAGAATTACTTCTGTTAACAACCTTACACAAGTGAAGTAAGATTTGAGATTTGTTCCACTCCTTTGGGTTTTTAAAACCCAGACCCCCTTCAGTTTTTGGGAGGCAAACATGCTCCCATTTGACTTTAGCCCCACCACGTTTCATAATATTCCCTTGCCAAAGAAATCTTGTAAAAATTGATTGCAAGTGTTTGTGAACTTCCCCAGGAAGAATGAAGTTATTCGACCAATAGAATTGAATCGAAAACAGAACTGAAGTGATTAATTGAGCCTGACCAGCTAGCGATAGAAGAAAATTAGTCCAAACATAAATTCGAGCCGTGATCTTTTCAATTAAGGGGATGCAGTCATTGGTTGTAAGCTTCGTTGAAATAAGAGGGACACCAAGAAATTTAACAGGGAGCTCCCCATGCGGAATTTGATATGTCCCATCAAACCAGTCCCTGACAGCCGAAGCACAATTACACATAAAAACTGTACTTTTTTCAACATTTGGTCTCAACCCACTCAAAAGTTTAAATCGATTCAATGAATGCATCAAGTGCTTTACGGAATGCTTGTCGCCTCTAGCAAATAAGAGGACATCATCTGCAAAGAATAGGTGGGAAAGCTTCATGTCCTTACACTTCCAGTGGTAATTGAAGTTGGTAGGAGTAGAAGATAGAATAACGGATAGAACATTCATTGCTATTGCAAACAAATAGGGGGACATAGGGTCCCCCTGTCGCAGCCCTTTTGCCCCTTTGAAGTAGCCTTTTAACTCTCCATTCACTTTGACCGAGTACATAGGAGTTGTGATGCAAGCTTGGATCCATCTAACAAATTGATGAGGAAACCGCATTTGAACCAGGACCTTGATCAGAAATTCCCAGCTTAGAGAGTCAAAAGCTTTATGCAAATCAATTTTTAGAGCACATTTAGGAATGCACATTTAGGAATGCCCGTGTTTCACTTACTGAGGGGTACAGTTTAGGTTTTAGCTGCTTCATGTCTTTATTCTGTTGGCGTATGTGGCCAAAAACTTTTGCTAGACTCGTATCATAATTAGTGCATTACTATATTCAGTGACGGAGGGAGGGGGTCCAGGAGCCCCCCCTCCCCAAGATTTCAGAATATGATCATAGTATTGTATATTTTGCACCAGTTGTGCATGTAGCTCAGCTGGTTGAAAGGCGTGGTGTACATCTCAAACATCAGGGTTCGATTCCTAGGATTCAGTTTTTACTTAATTTCTTTCTTAAATTAATTTTTTTTGCTTTTTATTTTATTTTTTATTAAAATTTAAATTATATTTTAATATTAAAATTGTATATAAAACCGCTCCCCCCCCCCCCACAATCTTTCTGACTCCATCACTGACCGTATTATGTACTCGTATTTTGAATTGAAAAACTATCATAAGCTGGGAAGATCATTGATTAATTTGCTTAGTACATTTGAGATTTTGAGTCATTTAACTAGTCAGATCTTGTTCTGGTGGATGATAGTTTTGCATTCTTGTTGCTTCTGTTGTAAAGTGGTGGCACCTGTCAATGCCTGCAACTAGACATAGATCTGTTTGTTAAAAACTGAATCGCTGCCAAAAGTTGTCATTCCTCATTTATATTATATTTCCGGCTAACAGAAAACAAAATAACACCATCTTCTCTTCTATTGGCAGTGCCCAGATTATTTTGTGGTGGGCTATGGACTTGATTTCGCTGAGCGATACAGGAACTTGCCTTTTATTGGGGTGTTAAAGCCTGAAATTTACCTCTAGTGTTTTGTCAAAGGTTCATTGAATTGTTTGGTTTCTTTTTAAATATGGGTTCGTTGTTTTAGTAATTGGAACTGTTTGCTTTTCCATCATTTGACATTTACTTGGACAGTTGTTGTTCATGGGTTTAGAGATTTAAATATCGTTGTATCATACAAGTTTGGAGGGACAATTCAAATAGATTTAACGGCATATGAAGGGAATTTAGAAGGCAAATATGTGTATTCGTATGTCTTATTATGATTATAATTTTGGCAAATATGAAGGGAAAATAGAGGGAAGAATTTTGTGTATATTATGTTTTTACATCATTTGGCAATTGTCTGATCAATGTGTAAGGTTGTGTGTATATAGGTTGTGTGTATATAGGATGGTAAGATGGTCCTACTTGTTGGGGAGATCTCCCCTTTTATTGTGCCATTTTGCAACATGGCTGCAGAAACACACAAAAACAAACCAAACATGTAGATGGCGGAAACATGCGAAATGTATGAAAAATAGCTGGTTGTGTATACTCAAACACTGAGCGAACATATTAATCATTCATCAATTCATCAATGTATCATTCCATTGCCCAGTGTTGTTCTCCTCCAGTGTTAAAACCAGTGACTGGTGATGTGGTAGTTGGGCTGGGGATGATCACCATCAGCATCTGTGTCATCTTTATGATACAATCGCGATTCAGTGTTCACGATTTTGAAATGCTGAGATCCTCTCTCAACATGGAATGTGGCTGCACCCTTGAACCAAGAATCAATGATAGATAGTCAAAACTACCTTACAGTTCCATTCGTCTCTTGATGTCAACTTGAAATTTGAATAGGTTGTTCTCTGATTTCATTTAATCTCACTTCCATGTCGACGCATTTCGCTATCATCTCTCTGATGGTGTATCTTGTGTAATATTCACATTCTAAAAAAACTAATGATACATTGAAACCTTATTTATTAGACATGAAATTAACACAAATAAAAAAATAACGCCTTAATTACTAATTGGACAAAAAATTAACACAAATTAAATAACGCCTTAATATATACATTAGTTTACTCAATTTTTCAAAACCTGCTATACTGAGATGAGTCAAATTATTTACTACGTACAATTTTCGGTCCATGACGACAAATATTTGCAAAAACACAAATAAAATGGAACAACATATACGAAAGGAAAATTGAAGTCTACCAAAAATATCCTTGATCACTGTCTGTCTCGTAAGTTACTAGTTGTTCTTAGTTCTTACAACGATCACAAATCTTGTGCAAATTCACCTCAACCTTAGAACAACTCATTTGTAACAAGCATGACAGACCGAGCCAGTTAATCTTTTATTAAGAGCTGGGCCACGAGGCTGGTTCGGTACCAGACCAAGTGCAGCTACAGGTCCATTTTAGCCCAAATTGACATTTATACTACAGTAAAATCTCGTTAAATTAATATTCGATAAATTAATAATCTCTCTAAGTTAATAATTTCCTCCGGTCCCGACTATATTAATTTATAGAGGTTTTACTTTATATGTATAGTTTTCTGCAATAGAGAAGGCATCTAACAACATTTGTCTTTCTCGTTTATTTTACTAGCTTAAAACCCGTGCGATACACGGATTTTTTGTAATATTATATGATTTTTTTTCATTATTTGAATTAATTTTTTTAAAACATGATTTTTGGAGGCTTAAATTTTTAAATGAGATTATTTGATGATAATTATATAAATGTTACTCGTGATAATTCTAGAAAATGAAGGATTTTAGTTAGAAATTTAGAAAAGATGATGGATTTTAGTTGAAAAAAGGTAATCGGTTAATTATTAGTAACTATAATTTTTTTTATTTTATTTTATTAGATAGAATGCCCATGATATAATTGGAAAAATAGAGAATTTGTTTGGAGAAAATTAAAAAGGTAACATGTTTTAGGTGAAAAAGGTAATTGATTAGTTTATAGTAATTGTAAGTTAATTATGTTATTTTACTAAATAAATTGCTCTTAATGTTGTTAGAAAAAGAGAAATTATTGTTGCCCGTGATATTTCTAGGAAAAAAGTGATTTTAATTAGAAAATTTAGAAAAATGATATGTTTTAGCTGAAAAAGTTAATCGATTAATTATTAGTATTATCATATTACTATTTTTTTTGTCAGAAATAATTTTTTTATTAATGAATTGTATCAAAGTATAATATCTGTATAGCCGGAGAAAGAGTTTCTTTCATTCAAGAAAGTTTATCATCTAACCGAAAAGCATGCAAGTTGCTTCCGGACGCTTAGACAATATAACTTTAAAGTCTGAATAGAAAACCCACCAAATAAGGCCTCATTAAAACCTCGCAAGTGTAAAACCCTATGGGACAAAAACTCAGGGAGAAAAAAGAGTGCCCTACAAAAATACATCGTTAACGTAGAGATAAATATTGGTGACTCCTTGTAGTTATAGAAAGTCCTTGATACCATCCATCCGTATTAGTTGTAGTTAAACTGGTTCATACATCGATATCCTCCTTCCTTCTTATATCTTCTTTTTTCAACCATCCAAATTCTCATAAAATAACTTATAGAACTTTAATCTCTCCTTAATCGGCTCGCACATTATCCCCAACCATTTAGGTAATAGCACCTTCAATCCTGTAAATAAAAAGAACCTGAAAAAATTAAAACAACTAAATTAATCAATAAACATAACTACATTAAAAAATATCATAAAATATTAATATAATAAATTAAAAACCCCAATATTATTAAAAACTTAAAAACCTAAAAATATCTAACCAACGGGGTTCCTTTGGTTAGATGTTAATCTAAACTATTTTTAGACAGTTAGATCTTTCCTTCTAATTATTATATATTTATATTATAGGTTTATATATTTTGATAAAACATTTTTTATTATGATCATTTATGATTCAACAATAGTATCCAAGGAGAACCCTTTGATTAGGTACATCAAAACTGATTAATATTTAAAATGCCCAAAATATAAGTCATCAATGACGACCACTCATAAATGGTACAACAAATCGAATAACCTCTTTCAGGTCCATAATATACGTCATCAATCATGACCACAAAAAATGGTACAAAAAAATTTGAAAAACCAATTAAGGTTCAAGATTTTAATCATCAAATAAGGTTCATAAAATTGGTACCAAATTACTCAAGCATCGGTTATCAAATATTAAAATTTAAATTATTCCAAGAAAATTCTAATTTCAAATTAATAAAAAGATATATCACCATAAATAAAAATTAAAAATATAATATTAGATTTTGAATTTGAAATATTAACTTAAAAGCTAAATTACCATAATTAAAAATATATGAAAGGATATCTTCGATATATTATTTATTTTGGTATTTGTACGATTTAACATAAAATTTAAATACACTTAGTTATCCTCTCCACTAGGTCATTAATTTAATTGATTCCGTCAAAAGTCAAAAGTCAAATTCTAGCAATATCTATTTTTAATTATAAGAGATATTCCATTATTGCGAAAAATTAAATAATATTTTTATGGAATATATCTCTATACCAATGCAATAAGATCGAAAAAGAAATATTGATATTTGATATTTTTTAGATCTCCGTTGCAAAATTGATAAGGCGACAGGCTCGAACAAAGAATATTCGAGGATTAATATTCTTTAGAGAACTCGTGCTATATTTAAAAACAATCAGTTTTTATTAAAAAATATTCCGCCTTCACACTCAAAATACTTTTATCCTCAAGAATATTAATATTCAGTGGTAGAATATTAATACTCATTGTTATCTCGTGCCAGAAATAATTAAAGTAATTTTTCTCCCATATCTCAAATTTATTTCATTTTCGGAGAAAATTATTTTAAATACTCAAAAATATTTTCTACACTCTCAATATATTTTATATATTAGGAAATATATTCTAAGTATTTATTCAAGTCAAAACATTGGTCAAAAGATGCATCTATTTCATAGAAAGACCAATCGTATTTTATTCGGAATCGAAACCTTATTTAATCGTATTAAATCCAAATAAAATACTTCCACTTGCTAGAATGACTTGAAACTTGACATGGGTCACTTAAATGTTATTTTCTATGCATGGTAAAAGTTTCGTAATTTTCTGAGAATTTTGGTCCGGGCACGAAAATCGAGGCAGTGGGTCCACGTTTGACCACAGTTGACTAAGTCAATGTTGACCGTAGTTGACCAAAACTTTCAGAATTTCATTTTATGATATTCCTAAATGCTCCATAATTTTAGAATTATTTATTGGGAATTTTCATATTTATCGGGTATTTAATTAACAAAATATGTTACGTATTTATTCGTTAATTGATACGAGTCCGATACAATATATTAGAGATATATATCAGCTGGGATATTTGTGTAGAAAACCACCCCCACTTGCAAAGAAACACAAAACCACTCCCAACTAACACAATACCACTTTCCACCTCATCAATCCAAGTGCTTTTAATCTCAACCACTCATTTTACCTTCAATCTCAACCATTCCTTCCACCCAACTCCTCCTATAAATAAACCCCCTCCCCCAACCATTTTCTTTAAGCTAAAGAGCCAAATAATTGCTGGGATTTTTGAAGTGGAAGCTCTCTAAATATATCCAAACACTCTCTACACCCACTTCATCTCAAAAACCTTCTCTTTCTTATATACACTCAAATATATACAAGGTTTTTGTTCCATCAAGCTTAGTTCAACCAACCAAGCTCTCTCCCACCTAGCAAGCTCCTCTACCACTACTATCCGGCCTCCCGAAGGGCTGCCCAAGTTCGACCATAAGCCAAAATCCGGCCGAACCTCCGGCGAATTTTTCCGGCAAACTTTTTCCGGCGATCTCCAAAAGTGGTAATTTTTAGCTTCATTATTTGAGTCTTAACCGACCATTTTTATATACGTTTAAGAGCTCTATACCTTCATCTTATCTTCTTTATTAAGCTCTTATATCGGATCTATATTTGACGACGGTCAAATAAATACATCGAGCTTGATTTGATTCCCTTCTATCACCTTAGTGTTCCGGGGAAAAAGAATCTCAAAGCCATAATTAAAACTTTAACGCACTTACTTTGGCCATTAATATTTTGTTATTGTGTGGTGTGTTTAATTACTTGTACATGTGTGTTAATCTTAACACGTAATAGCGTGGCGCAAGCCTTTTATATATTTTCCGCATTTTTTACTCTCGTCCTCACACTTGTGAGTGATTTTACTTTCCGCACCTTTTTTCTTCGTCCTCACACTTGTGAGTGATATTATTCTTAACGCATAATAGCGTGGCGCAAGCCTTTTATATATTTTCCGCATTTTTTTTACTCGTCCTCGCACTTGTGAGTGATTTTACTTTTCGCACTAATTTAACGCATAATAGCGGCCCTCATTTTATCCTATAGATAAAGTGAGCTACTTTTCTGCACGTGTGTGTTTTATTTGTGTTGTGTTATATTTGTGTGTTGTATTAATTCGGCCAAATTAATATTAAAGTGCAAATTGTTAAAGTAATTTTGTAACTCTCGTTTAAATATATACGAATAGTCCAATCAAGACTATATCGAACGAGAAGTTGTTTATCAAAGATCCTTAAGCTATAAAGCTTATAAAGGACTTGATTTATACATTACTTCGAAAATAGACGTATTTTCAATAAAGAAGTAATTTCGTGTATACTTCGATCTTTACAAAAAGACGAACCAAAATATACGATTATAAGCCTTATAAGCCTACGAGCTTAAAGGACTTAAATATTCACAAACTCCGAGATATATTTAAATCTCACTATACGGAGTATTGTATTAAAAGTATTCTTCGATCTACAAGTCATATCGACTAAAGAATACACATAAAGTCATAAGCATATAAAGCTTATTGAACTTATTATAATTAATATTCGTGTAAGAATATTATAGTCACCCCAGGACATATTAGTCCAAAACCTCTCTTTATATTTCGGTTTGTCTCGTAGATATTGTTTTCTAAGTTTTGCAGTGAGGTGAAGTTGAAGTGAGGTGATTCTCGTTCTAAGACCCAAGTCCTAGGCACTAGCAGGGAGTTAGTGGCCTTTGCACCGTGAAGAAGAGGAAAGACCCAAGACCTTTCATCTAAGATCCAAGACCGGCAAAAGCGAGGAATTCAAAGACTACACCAAGGGTTCTACATCAACTTTGAAGAAGTAGCGGGGAGTTGCTGTCTAAGATAAGTTGTGTAGGTTTCACAACGACTTTGAGGGAGTAACGGGGAGTTACGGTCCAAGACAAGTCTTGTGGGTTTTACATTTATTTTGAGGTAGTAGCGGGTAGTTACGTATCAAGATAAATATTTGTAAGGTTGTGTAAGGCTTCTCCGTCTACTATAAAGGAGTCTCTTTATAGTGGAAGAAATCTCGAGTCCGGAGAGGAGCTCGGGGACTGGAGTAGGGGTGAGCGAATCCATTAGGGGTTGCGCCATCGCGAACCAGGATAAAATCTCCTGTGTGGTATTTTCTTTCCTTATCTTTTATTTCTACACTTATAAAGTTTTAAAAAGGGAAAATTATTTTAAAATGCCATAATAATTTTTAAATTGGTAAGTAAGCTATTCAACCCCCCTTCTAGCTTAATATAGCCCTTTTACGGGACCTAACAATTGGCATCAGAGTGGTACTTTTTAACGTGCTTGTTGAGTGATTTGCAGATTTACAGGCACATCAAAAAGTGATCCTATATGGCGTATCTAAATACCATCGGTTGCGGTGAAGGCCTATCTAGCTCTCGCCCTCCTCTATTTGATAGCACCAACTTTGCAACATGGAAAACGAGGTTTCACATCTATGCTAGATCTCAAGGAGTCAAAGTGTGGATGGCCATAGAAGATGGAGTTGTTATTAATTTCTACCGAAACAGTTGATGGTGTCATTGTTGAAAAGAAGGTTAGTGAATACACTCTCGCCGAGGAAAATATGATGAATATAGCCGCTAAAGCGGAAATGGTTCTCACAAGTGCACTTGCAGAAAAAGAATATAAAAGAGTAAACAATTGCAAGTCCGCACAAGAAATGTGGAACAAATTAGTGGTTACCTACGAAGGAACCATCGATATAAAAGATTCTCGAATGGATACTTTAATCCACGAATACGAGAACTTTAAACTCCAAGAGGGAGAAAATATCATCGATATGGAAACAAGATTTACTCGTATAATCGATGAATTATCTCAACTCGGAAAGAGTTATTCTCGAAATGAGAAGAACCGAAGAGTTCTTAAATCTTTACCTCCTAGTTGGAAGGTTAAAGTTACAACTATAAAAGAAATGCATAATCTAAATGATTATGACATTGATAGTTTATTCGGGAATCTTCGTGCATACGAAAAAGACAATATTCCGGATAAGGTCATTCCTAAAGTGGAAGACAAAAAGAAAAATATGGCTTTAAAAGCTATATTAATTGATGAAAATGAAAACGACGAGGACTTGAACGAAGAACTCCAATATCTCGATGAAAGCGAAATTGCTTTACTCACGAGACAACTTCGTCGTGTGCTACAAAGCAAAGCTCAAAGATACGGAAAAGGCTTCCTTAAATCGAATAATCAACAAAGAGTTTTTAACTCTAAAGGAAGACCTAATTACTCCCAAAATTATAGTCCTAACTATAAGAGTAATTTTCCAACAACGAGCTATAATAAAGGCAAAGGCACTCAAAATACAAATGCCTATAATAATGCCAACACCAATAATAATCCTCCTTACACTCCTCCAAAATATAAAGAACAAAATTCGGAGGAAACTCAAGAAGTGTGTTTCGAGTGTCAGCAACCGGGTCACTTCAAAAGAGAATGTCCTAAGCTCTTTAAAGGAAGAATTCTCGTGGCGGAAAATGGTTGGGATTTAAGTGAAGATGAAGAAGCTCCGGAAGCTAGTGAAGAAGTTGTCAATTTGTGCTTAATGGCTATCGGAGATGAAGCTACTTCAACGGGAGCCTCCACTTCTCATCAAGAGGTAAGTTCTAATCTCAACTACATCTCAAATAAATGGCAATTAGATGAATCTAATTTGAATCTAGTTGATATGAGTAAGTATGATTTAATTGAGCTTGTAGTAGGTATCAACAATAAATATAAGGATGTTGATAAGAGATTCCATCTACTATGGTCCGAGAAAATGAAACTTGAAGAATTGTATCACAATCAAAGTAAAGAGTTCACTCGGATGATGGATATACAAACTCAAAATGAGAATGAAATGACATTTTTAAATGATCAAAATCATCTCTTGAAAGTTGAAGTAAACAACTTCAAAGACAACACTCTCAACCTTGAAGTAGAAAATGTAGCTTGAGTACTTCAAGTAGAAGAATTGGAAAATGAAAAGTTGCAACTCAACGATGACATGAGCAAACTTCATGTTGATCTATTGAACCTAAAAATTCTAAACGAATCTATAGTTCAAAATAGTGCAACATCTAAATCTCATGAAAACAATCTTGAAAAAGAGAATGAGCTATCAAAAATCTTTGAGTTAAAAGAAAAAGAATTACAACAAGAAACTCAAAGATTAAAAGAAGAAAATTTCAAGCTCATATCTCAAGTTATGGATCAAGAAAGATTCTTTAACAACAAGATTAATGCCTTACAAGATGAAAAAGAAAATCTTGAAACGGTCGTTCAAAGATTTACTAAAGGCAATGAGATGTTAGATAAAATGGTACACTCAAAGGTCTCTTATAACCGTGAAGGTATAGGATATGATAGAAACGCTCCTCCTAGAGAAGTTGTTCAACCAAGAGTGCAACCTATAATGGCTCCTCCTAAACCACAAACTTTAAAATGTACTTATTGCAACAAAGATGGACATTCGGTTCTCTATTGCAAATTCAAGAGTGGTGAATTTAAGGGGAAGCATGTATGGATTCGTAAAGGATCAAGACCATACAAGAAGGTTGAAAAACAAGTACCATTTAACAAAGTTGCTTATAATGGTCAAAAGCAACAAAGGTTTCAACAACCTATTATATCTCAAAATAAAAACACAATGCACTATAACAATGCTAGTAGGTATGCATCTAGAAATCAACATGCTCCCATTCGAAATTTCTATCCTCAAAATGCTCCCTACTTTGCGAATGCTAGAAATAATATGCATCGTGTTAATTCTAGATTTTATGATAATGCTAGATATCCACAACATCATGTTAGACATCATGCACCTAGAAATATCTATATGCCTAACAATGATTATTCTATGCCTAGATTTTATCATGCAAATTTGAATGTTATTTATGATGGACTAACCCCAGGACCCTCAAGACAAAAGGGTACCTATAAATTTAATTGATTTATTTTGTAGGTGTGTCTTGCCGCTAAGCAAGACATGTGGTACCTTGATAGTGGTTGTTCGAGACACATGACCGGTAATGAGTCACTATTGAACAACATTAAAAAGGTCATTGCGGGAAGTGTCACATTTGGAGATAGTAGTAAAGGCATCATTGTCGGCATCGGAGACATCGGGAATAGTCGCTTCAAGATTTCAAATGTACAACTAGTCACGGGACTAAAGTACAATCTTCTCTCGATCAGTCAACTTTGCGACAATGATTATAAGGTAATTTTCTATACTACTCATTGTTGTATTTTGGATAAAGATTGGAAATTGATTCTCACTTGCCCTCGAAACAAAAATGTCTACACATGTGACATGAGCAAGAATGAGAATATATGCCTAATCACAACAAACGATGACCCTTGGTTATGGCATCGAAGATTAGGACATGCCAATATGAAGTTGATTAAAAATATATCAACTAAAGAGCATGTACGAGGTATACCAAAATTGAATTATCAAAAAGATCATACTTGTGAAGCTTGCGAAATTGGAAAACAAATTCGAGCCTCTCACAAAGCTAAATTCATGGTATCAACCTCTAGACCTCTCGAGCTTTTACACATGGATCTTATTGGTCCGGTTCCAATACAAAGTCTCGGAGGTTGCTCATACACGTTAGTAATCGTTGATGATTTTTCACGATTCACGTGGACAGAATTTCTCAAATCAAAAAGTGATGCTTTTGAATCTTTCTCTTCTCTATGTAAAAAGATTTAAAATAAACAAAATAGTACCATCGTCTATATACAGACGGATCATGGTAAAGAATTTGAGAATTCTAGTTTTACGAACTTTTGTGATGAAAATGGAATCACACATAATTTTTCCGCACCATACACTCCACAATCAAATGGAGTTGTAAGAAGGAAAAATAGAACACTACAAGAAATGGCAAGCACTATGCTTAATGAATATCGATGACCTAAATATTTTTGGACCGAAGCAATGTCAACTTCTTGCCATATTCTTAATCGGGTTTTGCTACGACCAATATCTCAAAAGACTCCTTACGAGCTTTATTTTGGCAAAACACCGAAGTTAAGTTACTTTCGAGAATTTGGTTGTAAATGCTTCATATTAAACTCAAAAGACTACCTTACCAAATTTGATCCTAAATCAAATGAAGGTATATTTCTTGGATACTCTACGAATAACAAAGCCTATCGAGTATTCAATCTTAAAACACTTGTGGTGGAAGAATCTTTAAATGTTGCATTTGATGAAAGGATACCACCATCAAAGTACAAAGATCTTGTTGAAAATGACAAAGTTGAACAAGACGATGTAGAAAATATTATTCGACAATTCGAAAAAATGGATCTTGGAACTCCCATCCCAAGAAATCCATTAGAATTAGCCGAAATGGAAGTAGAACTTCCAAAAGAAATTCCTATTATTAGAAGTCATCCACTAGATAATGTTCTTGGAGACTTAAATAAAGGAGTTCAAACGCGGTCACAAGTACAAAACGTTGTGAATCATCTTAGTTTTCTATCACAAATAGAACCTAAGACCGCTAAAGAAGCTTTGCTAGACGAAGATTGGATCTCGGCAATGCAAGATGAATTACTACAATTCACTCGTAGCAAAGTTTGGGAACTTGTTCCAAAACCCAAAGATACTTCCATAATTGGAACCAAATGGGTATTTAGAAACAAGTTAGATGAAAATGGAACGGTTGTTAGAAATAAAGCAAGATTAGTCGCTCAAGGCTATACCCAAATGGAAAGGATAGACTTTGATGAAACTTATGCACCCGTAGCACGAATTGAATCAATTCGAATGCTGTTAGCATATGCGTGTCATAAAGATTTCAAAGTATACCAAATAGATGTCAAATCGGCCTTCTTAAACGGGATATTAGAAGAAGAAGAAGTTTATGTCAAACAACCTCCCAGTTTTGAAGATGCTACACATCCGGAGTATGTATACAAATTATATAAAGCTTTATACGGCTTGAAACAAGCTCCAAGAGCTTGGTATGAAAGGTTGAGCAAGTTCCTATTAGAAAATAACTTTAAAATGGGAACGACCGATAAAACCTTACTTACAAGACAAGAAAAAGATGATATCTTGCTTGTACAAATATACGTAGATGACATCATCTTTGGTTCAACCAATGATGCACTATGTAAAGAATTCTCTCAAAATATGAGCAAATAATTCGAAATGAGTATGATGGGTGAATTAAATTTCTTTTTAGGATTGCAAATAAAGCAATCAGATGAAGGCATACATATTTCACAATCGAAATATTGTAAAGAAATGCTAAAGAAATTTGAAATGGAAAATTCAAAACCTATATCTACTCCTATGTCGACTTCTGATAAATTAACAGAAGATCCCAACGGAATACCCGTTGACACTAAGAAATATCGAGGCAAGATTGGTAGCTTGCTATATATTACCGCAAGTCGTCCCGATATTCAATATAGTGTTGGTAAGTGTGCTAGATTCCAAGTAGCACCAAAAGAATCTCACTTATCCGCGGTAAAACGGATATTGAGATATTTAAAAGGAACCACTGAAGTAGGTCTTTGGTATCCAAAAGGAGTACCATTCGACTTAGTATGTTTTTCTGATTCGGACTATGCCGGGCATTTAGTCGACAGAAAAAGTACAAGTGGTACTTGTCAGTTTTTGGGAGGATGCCTAGTATCTTGGTTTTCCAAGAAACAAAACTCGGTATCTATTTCCACTACGGAAGCGGAGTATATAGCGGCCGCAAAATGTTGTGCTCAAATATTATGGTTGAAGCAAATATTAGCCGACTATAATACTAAATTTGATGTAATCTCAATCTTATGCGATAACACGAGTGCTATTGATCTTAGCAAAAATCCTGTGTTACATTCAAGATCTAAGCATATAGATGTGAGACATCATTTCTTACGTGATCATGTCAATAAAGGCGATATAAAATTGACTCATATCGAAACTGAGTACAATCTCGCAGACATATTCACGAAACCATTGAATTCCGAAAGATTCACTAAACTCCGTTTGGATTTAGGAATGTTGGAAATTCCAAAATAATGGTTTATATTGATATATAAATATTATAAATATTCATATATTTTTGTGAGAATATTTATCATTATTTATAGTCATCTCACGAAAAAGATATCTTTCCGGATAATTAATTCTCTAAAACTCATATTCATCGATGATGATAACATATGAAACTTTATCGATCGGGTTTTATCGAGAACTTAATCTTCCTTCGGGTAAAGATAAAACTATTCGAGTAAATATTTATCGGAATTAATTTCGGAAATATTTTTGAGATACTAAATAAATGATATTTATCTAAATACAAAGAATCAACACATTAGTATAATTTCTGATATATATTCGTAATAAATTATTATATTTCGATACACATATATATATATATAATAATTATTTTTCCAAAAATATTTTCGAATATATATATATATATATATATATATATATATACTATTTTCAAAATATTATTATATTTTTGACCCAGTCCATATTAATTGGACCAGCCCAACTCAGCTTAACCCAGCCCAATATCTAAAACCCTACAATCTGGACCATTCATTTTAAGGATGATTTAATCCTGGCCGTTAGTTATCTAAAATATATATACTAATCTCACACACAAAATTCATTTTGTGTGTATACTGTTCAAGCCGCGTGAGACTCTCTCTCAAACCGTAATTTCAATCTCTCTCGTCTCTTTCGCCGCTTTCTCAAAAACTTCGATCTAAACCATAATTTCTTGATCGATTTCAAGCCTCTAAACACTAAATAAAGTTTATTTATCATCCTTTGTACCGATTAATCTCATAATCTGTACGAATCAAAGCTGAGTTAGGATAGATCGAAATGATTTTGATAATTAAGTCATTATCATTTCAATTGATATCGATTTATGGTTCAAAATCGACAGATATATACATATATACACTCTATACACACACTCGAGCACTTTATTTCAAGTTTTATTACGATTCATTCAAAAACCTAACCTGTTCTTGAGTATGCTATGCAGGAATAATAAAGATTACTCAATTTAGCACCTCTATGGTGATGTTAAGCTTCAGATCGAGCTTCGAAATGACTTAAATCGGGGGAATCGCCCTCGACTCGGTGAGTCAGCTCGTGAGTCAACTTGGTGACACAACTCGAACTCGGGCGAGTTCAGAGTTTTTAGGATCGGTAAGTATCCGAGAAGACTACGAGGCCTCGGGCAAAGGTAAAAATTTTATTAAGTTTAGAAGTTTAGAGTTCTATGTGAAATCTATGTGATTGCATGTTTATTTTGTTTGAACTTTTATAGTTGATGAGGTAGTCTTTCAGTATGAATGAGTGTACGGTTGAAATTCTTTGATTTGTATATCAGTTTGAGTATTGATACAGTTGAATTCTCGAATTTGTAAAGACAAATGATACAAGTTGGATCTTGTTTTAAGTTGATATATTTATGTGATGAGCCACTGATCTGGATATTTGATAGTAACGACAGTAGAATTAATTTGATTTTGGTGGTTCGATATATTTGAAAATTTGATATATATATTTATACTTAAGATGTGATTTGTGAAACTTTGACTAAGTTAATTGCATGTGCTGGCTGGATTTATTAAAAGTTGCAGGTTATGGGACATAATATGGCTGTTAAAAAATTTATAATTCTGGATTGTGTTCCTTGACTTGGTCAACTGAGTAAATTGAGAAATTGTTATAATTTATCTTGTTCCTCTTTTTGGTCTGACTATGGTCAATAAAATGTTGAAGATGCTAATTGTGGTTTCCATATATGCTGGTTGTGTGTGACTTTCCTGATAACTTCAATCTCTATAAACTGACAGTTCACCATTGCAACTATGCTAACCAAGTTTACAATTCTAGTTAGTATATACAGTCATGCATACACTCACACACTTGCCCTCACCCAAAGCCTTGGCTAGGACTCCCTTAGAGAGGCCTAGTATCTGGACACTAGGGTGCAACGGCCACTTAAAGAAAATAGGATTCATTCCTTGAATTTTTATTATTTGTTTAATCCAATACCATGTTCTATAAAGTGGTGTATGTGTCCTGTTTTGTGATACATTCTTGTTTATAGTGTGTGACTTGGTCAATATATTATCTGTGCATCTTAAATGAAGGAAAGATTGTGGTCTGGTGTGCATATCCCTTTCAATCAATCATTTGTAATATATATAACCTTGAGTCATTAATATATTCTTATAAGTACTAAAAGTGGTAGGTTGGCATTAAATGAGAATGACCTCATCTGAACTTTAGAGATTACAAGTTTGTCTCTAGGAGATAACTTTTAAGCAAAGTCATCCATCTATCCCCTTTCATGAATACTCAAAATTGTCAACCATGTCATACTATCTTTACAAGGTTACTTTATGTGCTTAAATGTAATATTCTGTGAGTATATTATAGTTACCTTGATACATATGCCTGACAAACTCTGAAAAATCCTTCTATTCATATTTGTCAAAGCATCTCAATTTAATTGAAACACTATACCGGGTACCTCACTGCATCATGAGTTGCACACTCTTACACTGAAGTTGTCACTTATCTGCACTCTTACTCGGATTTGGTCTTGAAAAATTATGCAAAATTAGATATTTATATAGTATATAAACATTCATGTATGTCAAAATTCATGTTTTACAGCTGCATACTCTCATATTAGCATGAATCATGTCTGTGCATGCCCTGCAATCCATTTATTATGTGTACTATGTGTTCACCAACCTACATCTCTTCTGTGTAGATAAAAATGTGTGCATGCCTATCCATTCTTACTTGAGTAGACTGACTATATATATATCCATGCATGCATAAGCATTAAGACACACACATGCACTTAGTCTCCATTTCATGGAATACACACCATTAAAACCAAACCCAAAAGCCAAAAACCTTCAACTCCTTCCTCTGTTTCCTACCATGAATAAGAAAAATTTTAACCACAACCTATTTGCTCCCTTCACACCCTACTGTCACCCAGACAACTCAAAGGAACACTATCACAAGAAAATCAAACAAGAACCCCCCTCAAGCCTAAATGAATTTGATTATTTCTCTCATAGTAATAAGCTACCTGTTTTTAGACATCCAAACCCTAACCCTATGTTTCAAGCTATGCCCATCTCTGAGAAATCTATCAATTCTCACATGCCTAGAACAAACCTCAAACCTCCTAGTCCCACTCTAGTAAGACTGTCAAACACTGGCAAGCTTAATAGAATGCTAAACAATAACCAACCTGGAATGATGGTGTTTGTTCCACCAAATGGAGACATTCATAGCTTAATCACTTCAAATAGATGGGAAAATTATGTGTTTTATAGAGGTCAAAACTACTACACTCATCTCATTGCTGAATTTTATGGTAATATGGAAGTGCAACAAAGGGTTGATGGGATTTTCTACTTAAGTTCATTTGTGAATGGTAAGAATGTTTATGTGGATCACAATGTTCTTAATAAGTCTCTTAGGTTAGGAAACAAACCATCTGAGCTGCCTTGTATCAATATCTTTGAAAAGTTTGTTTTTAACCAAAATGAATTTGAGTTGTTTCTTGGTGTTTTCTGTGAGGAGGATGTGCCTGAGGGTCTGTGTGTTAGGGAATTTGCTATAAATTTTAGACATTTCTTGCCTAGGTTTCAACAACTTGCTATAGTCCTAAGGTCAAACATTCTGCCTAAGCCTAAACATGACAAATTCTTTGACTTTGTTGACCTCAAAGTGATGTTTAAAATTGTGTCCAACTCCATTGATTTTAATCTCAACTATGTGATTGTGCTTAACATGATAAATGCTTTTAATGTGGACTACATGCCCTATGGATTACTCTTAACCTCTGTTTTTGAAACTCACTACATACACATGTCTAGGATGCACTTGAACAGAGTTGACTATTGTGCTATTGATAGTTTAGTTCAACCTAAACTCTCTCTCAAAAACTGTCAAACTAGTCATCCAAATAGGATTGTTATCCCATCCCTTGCTCCAAAATCAGATGCTTATGCTATTCTTAGGGAAGAGTTTAACAAACTTAGCCTAGATATGGACATACTTAAAGAGTCTAACAATGAGCTTCACATTAGGGTTGAAAACCTAGAGGGTATAATCCATAAGAACAAGGGTAAGACTGTTGAGCCTATGGTTGTTGATGAATCTGGTAAAAATATTGAGAAAAAGTTGGTGGGTGAATTGGTTTCTGTTGGTACCAGTGATGAAATGGATAAGGTCTATGCTTCTTTGCCTGATTTAGGTGAAGATTTGGGTGTTGTTGCTTCTGCTTCTGTGATGAAATGATCTGTGTGCCTGCATATTTTGTGCTACTGTGTGCTGATACTTGAGCTTAAAAATTCTGTGTTGCTTACCTCTGTTTGAAAGACTTCAGCCTGTAGTACTTAATTTGCTATGTTTTTAAGTTCTTTTTATTTTGCTTTCTGCTTCGAATAAGACCAATGCAATCAAGTTCTCTATGAATCAGTGAACCACACTGATTGAATTAGATCTCTTTTGATGTATAAACAAATTGCATTGACTGAAGTTTGCTAACTGCACCTGTTTAATTATATCTGTCTTAAACTACAAATCTGGTACGATCTGGTACTATGAACCGTTTTAATATGATATATCAATAGTGAGTATTGTTAAAGTTCTAAACATGTTACAACGGTTTAGTTGATACTCTTGGATACTTGGTCTACAAACTTTACAATTATCTTTATCTAAGTGAGTTATCTAAATTATGTCATTACATTCTATGTATGATTCAGAAAAGTCTGAGCTATAAGAGAGCATTATCAATTGACAGTTGTACATTTACATATTTTTGATCTCGTACTAGCATGCATCTACAGATATGTACGAAGAACTGACTTTCAAGATCAACCTTCAACATTGTTTATGGAAATTTCGATTCAAAAAAAAAACAACAATATGATTGTTCAGATTACATTTGAAAAGGTTTATGTTCTTGTAAATCTGAATGACTTATGATTGTATGGATTCTATAGACTATTGTCAAAAACTTTGTAATAGAAAATTACTTAGTAAGATTGACTGATTTTGTACGAAACATTATCATCGTTTACAATGTATTTTTTCTGTTTTGTACGAATCTCAAATATTAGTGACATGTTTAGTGTCAAAAACACGGATGTAACATTGCCATAAAATGGCCAGTCAAATGATAAACTCGAACAAGAGTTAAAGTCAGTGACATTTAAACTTTGGTAACACACAAAAATTAAGTATTCACGCATGAATAAATCTTTTTGGTACCACACCAAAAGAAAAAGAGTTTACGATTCATTTACTACAATAAAAAGAAATTTTCGTAAGTAAATGAACTATTAAAAGACAAAAAGGAGAAAGAAATTCTGTAATATTTCAAGGGGAAGCCACAAGGGAAAAGGAAAGAAAATTGATATTCATCAATCAAAAAGAAAAACTCGGTATTATACCAATTCAATTGGATATTAATCAAATTTTTCAAAACAGGAAAAAGAAGAAATTAACAATTTGGTAATACACCAAGTTATTTTTATTACAAAAAGGGGGAAGAGATAAGGAAGATGAAAATAATTTTGATTCAAAAACGAATCGTATCTTGAGGGGAAGCACTAATTTTTGAATAACCAACGGGGTTCCTTTGGTTAGATGTTAATCTAAACTATTTTTAGACAGTTAGATCTTTCCTTCTAATTATTATATATTTACATTATAGGTTTATATATTTTGATTAAACATTTTTTATTATGATCATTTATGATTCAACAATAGTATCCAAGGAGAACCCTTTGATTAGGTACGTCAAAACTGATTAATATTTAAAATGCCCAAAATATAAGTCATCAATGACGACCGCTCATAAATGGTACAACAAATCGAATAACCTCTTTCAGGTCCATAATATACGTCATCAATCATGACCACCAAAAATGGTACAAAAAAACTTGAAAAACCAATTAAGGTTCAAGATTTTAATCATCAAATAAGGTCCATAAAATTGGTACCAAATTACTCAAGCATCGGTTATCAAATATTAAAATTTAAATTATTCCAAGAAAATTCTAATTTCAAATTAATAAAAAGATATATCACCATAAATAAAAATTAAAAATATAAAATTAGATTTTGAATTTGAAATATTAACTTAAAAGCTAAATTACCATAATTAAAAATATATGAAAGGATATCTTCGATATATTATTTATTTTGGTATTTGTACGATTTAACATAAAATTTAAATACACTTAGTCATCCTCTCCACTAGGTCATTAATTTAATTGATTCCGTCAAAAGTCAAAAGTCAAATTCTAGCAATATCTATTTTTAATTATAAGAGATATTCCATTATTGCGAAAAATTAAATAATATTTTTATGGAATATATCTCTATACCAATGCAATAAGATCGAAAAAGAAATATTGATATTTGATATTTTTTAGATCTCCGTTGCAAAATTGATAAGGCGACAGGCTCGAACAAAGAATATTCGAGGATTAATATTCTTTAGAGAACTCGTGCTATATTTAAAAACAATAAGTTTTTATTCAAAAATATTCCGCCTTCACACTCAAAATACTTTTATCCTCAAGAATATTAATATTCAGTGGTAGAATATTAATACTCATTGTTATCTCGTGCCAGAAATATTTAAAGTAATTTTTCTCCCATATCTCAAATTTATTTCATTTTCGGAGAAAATTATTTTAAATACTCAAAAATATTTTCTACACTCTCAATATATTTTATATATTAGGAAATATATTCTAAGTATTTATTCAAGTCAAAACATTGGTCAAAAGATGCATCTATTTCATAGAAAGACCAATCGTATTTTATTCGGAATCGAAACCTTATTTAATCGTATTAAATCCAAATAAAATACTTCCACTTGCTAGAATGACTTGAAACTTGACATGGGTCACTTAAATGTTATTTTCAATGCATGGTAAAAGTTTCGTAATTTTCTGAGAATTTTGGTCCGGGCACGAAAATCGAGGCAGTGGGTCCACGTTTGATCACAGTTGACTAAGTCAACGTTGACCATAGTTGACCAAAACTTCCAGAATTTCATTTTATGATATTCCTAATTGCTCCATAATTTTAGAATTATTTATTGGGAATTTTCATATTTATCGGGTATTTAATTAACAAAATATGTTACGTATTTATTCGTTAATTGATACGAGTCCGATACAATATATTAGAGATATATATCAGCTGGGATATTTGTGTAGAAAACCACCCCCACTTGCAAAGAAACACAAAACCACTCCCAACTAACACAATACCACTTTCCACCTCATCAATCCAAGTGCTTTTAATCTCAACCACTCCTTTTACCTTCAATCTCAACCATTCCTTCCACCCAACTCCTCCTATAAATAAACCCCCTCCCCCAACCATTTTCTTTAAGCTAAAGAGCCAAATAATTGCTGGGATTTTTGAAGTGGAAGCTCTCTAAATATATCCAAACACTCTCTACACCCACTTCATCTCAAAAACCTTCTCTTTCTTATATACACTCAAATATATACAAGGTTTTTGTTCCATCAAGCTTAGTTCAACCAACCAAGCTCTCTCCCACCTAGCAAGCTCCTCTACCACTACTATCCGGCCTCCCGAAGGGCTGCCCAAGTTCGACCATAAGCCAAAATCTGGCCGAACCTCCGACGAATTTTTCCGGCGAACTTTTTCCGGCGATCTCCAAAAGTGGTAATTTATAGCTTCATTATTTAAGTCTTAACCGACCATTTTTATATACGTATAAGAGCTCTATACCTTCATCTTATCTTCTTTATTAAGCTCTTATATCGGATCTATATTTGACGACGGTCAAATAAATACATCGAGCTTGATTTGATTCCCTTCTATCACCTTAGTGTTCCGGGGAAAAAGAATCTCAAAGCCATAATTAAAACTTTAACGCACTTACTTTGGCCATTAATAATTTGTTGTTGTGTGGTGTGTTTAATTACTTGTACGTGTGTGTTAATCTTAACGCGTAATAGCGTGGCGCAAGCCTTTTATATATTTTCCGCATTTTTTACTCTCGTCCTCACACTTGTGAGTGATTTTACTTTCCGCACCTTTTTTCTTCGTCCTCACACTTGTGAGTGATATTATTCTTAACGCATAATAGCGTGGCGCAAGCCTTTTATATATTTTCCGCATTTTTTTTACTCGTCCTCGCACTTGTGAGTGATTTTACTTTTCGCACTAATTTAATGCATAATAGCGGCCCTCATTTTATCCTATAGATAAAGTGAGCTACTTTTCTGCATGTGTGTGTTTTATTTGTGTTGTGTTATATTTGTGTATTGTATTAATTCGGCCAAATTAATATTAAAGTGCAAATTGTTAAAGTAATATTGTAACTCTCGTTTAAATATATACGAATAGTCCAATCAAGACTATATCGAACGAGAAGTTGTTTATCAAAGATCCTTAAGCTATAAAGCTTATAAAGGACTTGATTTATTCATTACTTCGAAAATAGACGTATTTTTAATAAAGAAGTAATTTCGTGTATACTTCGATCTTTACAAAAAGACGAACCAAAATATACGATTATAAGCCTTATAAGCCTACGAGCTTAAAGGACTTAAATATTCACAAACTCCGAGATATA
This sequence comes from Kitagawia praeruptora, assembly GCA_037693485.1. Classification (NCBI taxonomy): domain Eukaryota; kingdom Viridiplantae; phylum Streptophyta; class Magnoliopsida; order Apiales; family Apiaceae; genus Kitagawia; species Kitagawia praeruptora. Next base: position 79,246,772 of record CM075350.1, read on the forward strand.
TTTAAATCTCACTATACGGAGTATTGTATTAAAAGTATTCTTCGATCTACAAGTCATATCGACTAAAGAATACACATAAAGTCATAAGCATATAAATCTTATTGAACTTATTATAATTAATATTCGTGTAAGAATATTATAGTCACCCCAGGACATATTAGTCCAAAACCTCTCTTTATATTTCGGTTTGTCTCGTAGATATTGTTTTCTAAGTTTTGCAGTGAGGTGAAGTTGAAGTGAGGTGATTCTCGTTCTAAGACCCAAGTCCTAGGCACTAGCGGGGAGTTAGTGGCCTTTGCACCGTGAAGAAGAGGAAAGACCCAAGACCTTTCATCTAAGATCCAAGACCGGCAAAAGCGAGGAATTTAAAGACTACACCAAGGGTTCTACATCAACTTTGAAGAAGTAGCGGGGAGTTGCTGTCTAAGATAAGTTGTGTAGGTTTCACAACGACTTTGAGGGAGTAACGGGGAGTTACGGTCCAAGACAAGTCTTGTGGGTTTTACATTTATTTTGAGGTAGTAGCGGGTAGTTACGTATCAAGATAAATATTTGTAAGGTTGTGTAAGGCTTCTCCGCCTACTATAAAGGAGTCTCTTTATAGTGGAAGAAATCTCGAGTCTGGAGAGGAGCTCGGGGACTGGAGTAGGGGTGAGCGAATCCATTAGGGGTTGCGCCATCGCGAACCAGGATAAAATCTCCTGTGTGGTATTTTTTTTCCTTGTCTTTTATTTCTGCACTTATAAAGTTTTAAAAAGGGAAAATTATTTTAAAACGCCATAATAATTTTTAAATTGGTAATTAAGCTATTCAACCCCCCTTCTAGCTTAATATAGCCCTTTTACGGGACCTAACAATATAAAAGCAATTAATATTCATTTTCATGTAAGTATAGTATTTTAATCACATTAATGAAAATTAAAACTATCATTACACTCATCTAGTAATTTCAAACACCGTAACTGAAAATAGATACTATCATCAAATCAATAGCAATGAATAAGTTGATCAAAACAGTAATGAAGAAATCAATCCTTATCTTTTATCTCAACAAAAAAATCAAGATAAAATTTGTGAACACTTATATATTTATCTCAATACCAAGTCATAGGCATAAATCATGGTGAAGTAAATGCATAGTATCTTTTTGCTCGAAACAAAATTATAGACAAGATATATTCTGACAAAAATTAGTCAACTCAATTATGCTGACCTAAATTAAAAAACTGTTGTCCTACGTCTACCCACAATCATATTTAAAATTGAGAAAAAAATTTACAGAATGTAGCAGGTGTATTACCAATAAGCCTAATAAGTTTAACAACATTTGAAAACGTATTATACAATCTAAACATGACAAGAGCTAAAATCATAGCATAAAGTTATTACAAAATGACTTTATGAGATGCAAAGAAACAAAGCATGAGAATATAAAGAGAAAATTAATCAATCAAGTGTAAAACACAACAAATCCATGATTAAGAAGAAGAAACAGAGCATGTGAAAGTCTTGGAGATTTACTCCCCCTACTAATATACAAAACAATGTATTAAAACCAATATCACACAAACGGAAGTGTAAAAATAAAGTTTTTATAGAAGATATTGAAATTACTATTACAAATTTAAATACCCTTCCAAAGACATATAAAATAGATGAAAGTAGATGTGTAGAAAAAAGTAAACAACTCCTCGAGTAAAAAATAAATGGAGAAAATAAAAGATAAAATTTAAGACGAAAGATATGGATAATGGAACACATAAAATTAACAATAGTGAGATAATGATGATTATAGAAGAAAAGAATAGGTACCGCCCTGAATAGATTAACAATGAGATTGAAATCTAGTTGCCAGATCTCATTTCCCTAACCTGAATCAGCACGAATATTACAAGGCTTTTTGATTGAAAAAGGAGGTGGAAAATGAAAATGGAAATGGAGATGGTGAGCTCATTCACGCACCTTTCTTTAACCAGCTGAGCTAAACCAATATATATTACTATTTTATTTTATTAAATAGAAATGCCCATAATATAATTGAAAAATGAGAGATTTTAGTTAGAGAAAATAGAAAAGATAAGTAAAAATTAAAAAGGTGACATGTTTGAAAAAAGGTAATTGATTAGTTTATACTAATCTATACTATTATATAAAAGCCCAAACATTAAAAGTTTGGTTGGTCGGTACCTGTTGATTTTACTTAATTACCCTTACTTAATTACAGATAAAATCTTTTTTTATATTTTATCTAACTAAAATTTTTTGCTTTACTAATCAATTTCCTTTTTCAAGTTAAACATGTTACATTTTCTTTTCTTTTTAATAACTAAGCAGTTTTCTTTTTCAGGTAAAATATAATATCTTTTATATTTTATCTAACTAAAAAGCATATTATAATTATTATTAATTAATTAATTAATTTTTTTCATTCAAATTATCTTTTATCTTCTCTCTAACTAAAATATCTCTTTTTCCAATTATATCACGGGTTACCTTTTAAAAATCTTCTTTTATATTTTATTTAACCAAAATTTTTACTTTACTAATCAATCTCCTTTTTCATGCTAAACATGTTACCTTTTTTTTAATAACTAAGCAGTTTCCTTTTTTACTTAAAATATAATATTTTTTATATTTTATCTAATTAAAAAACAAATTATAATTACTATTAACTAATAAATTAATTTTTTATCTTTTCTCTTTTTCTAACTAAAATATATTTTTTTCAATTATATCACGGGTTACCTTTTTCAGCCAAACAAGTTACCTTTTTTATTTTTTCTAACTAAAACCTCTTTTTTTCAAATTATATCACGGGCGATTCTATTTAATAAAAAAATCATAATATTACAATGCTATTAATTAACCGATTACCTTTTCAGCTAAAAACGTATCATCTTTTTTATTTTTTCTAATTAAATTCCTTTTTTTAGAAATATCATGGGTAACATTAATTTCTCATTTTCTAAAAAAACTACCAGCAATTTTATTTAGTATAATAACAATTAAATTATAATTACTATAAACTAATCAATTACCTTTTTCACCTAAAATATGTCACCTTTTAATTTTCACGTTATCTTTTTCTATTTTTTAAAACTAAAATCTCTTTTTTTCCAATTATATCACGGACGGTTCTATTTAATAAAATTAAATAATAATACTATAATACTAATATTAACCGATTATCCTTTTTAGCTAAAACATTACATCTTTTTCCTATTATATTTTATTTAACCAAAATTTTTACTTTACTAATCAATCTCCTTTTTCATGTTAAACATGTTACCTTTTTTTTAATAACTAAGCAGTTTCCTTTTTTACGTAAAATATACATTTTTTACAGTATATTTTATCTAATTAAAAAACAAATTATAATTACTATTAACTAATAAATTAATTTTTTATCTTTTCTCTTTTTCTAACTAAAATATATTTTTTTCAATTATATCACGGGTTACCCTTTTCAGCCAAACAAGTTACCTTTTTTATTTTTTCTAACTAAAACCTCTTTTTTTCAAATTATATCACGGGCGATTCTATTTAATAAAAAAATCATAATATTACAATGCTATTAATTAACCGATTACCTTTTCAGCTAAAAACGTATCATCTTTTTTATTTTTTCTAATTAAATTCCTTTTTTTAGAAATATCATGGGTAACATTAATTTCTCATTTTCTAAAAAAACTACCAGCAATTTTATTTAGTATAATAACAATTAAATTATAATTACTATAAACTAATCAATTACCTTTTTCACCTAAAATATGTCACCTTTTAATTTTCACGTTATCTTTTTATATTTTTTAAAACTAAAATCTCTTTTTTTCCAATTATATCACGGACGGTTCTATTTAATAAAATTAAATAATAATACTATAATACTAATATTAACCGATTATCCTTTTTAGCTAAAACATTACATCTTTTTCCTATTATATTTTATTTAACCAAAATTTTTACTTTACTAATCAATCTCCTTTTTCATGTTAAACATGTTACCTTTTTTTAATAACTAAGCAGTTTCCTTTTTTACGTAAAATATACTCCCTCCGTCCCTAATTAGTTGTCCAGTTTCTATTTTTGTTGGTCAAATTGACTCAAATTTGACTGAAATTTATATATATTACATAATGAAAAATATTTAAAAAAATTATACCATTGTAAACTACTTCTAATCTATTTTAATATGTGAAAAATTAGTTTTTTAAAATAATAAACGGATAAATTTTAATCTTCGGTCAAAAGTTAATCAATTTGACCACTGAAAAGTCAAACTGGACAACTAATTAGGGACGGAGGGAGTAATATTTTTTATATTTTATCTAATTAAAAAACAAATTATAATTACTATTAACTAATAAATTAATTTTTTATCTTTTCTCTTTTTCTAACTAAAATATATTTTTTTCAATTATATCACGGGTTACCTTTTTCAGCCAAACAAGTTACCTTTTTTATTTTTTCTAACTAAAACCTCTTTTTTTTCAAATTATATCACGGGCGATTCTATTTAATAAAAAAATCATAATATTACAATGCTATTAATTAACCGATTACCTTTTCAGCTAAAAACGTATCATCTTTTTTATTTTTTCTAAATAAATTCCTTTTTTAGAAATATCATGGGTAACATTAATTTCTCATTTTCTAAAAAAACTACCCGCAATTTTATTTAGTATAATAACAATTAAATTATAATTACTATAAACTAATCAATTACCTTTTTCACCTAAAATATGTCACCTTTTAATTTTCACGTTATCTTTTTCTAATTTTTCAAACTAAAATCTCTCTTTTTCCAATTATATCACGGACGGTTCTATTTAATAAAATTAAATAATAATATTATAATACTAATATTAACCGATTATCCTTTTTAGCTAAAACATATAATCTTTTCCTATATTATCTAACTAAAATTCCTCTTTAGAAATATCACAGGTAACATTAATTTCTCCTTTTCTAAAGACATTACGAGCAATTTTATTTTGTAAAATAACATAATTAAATAATAATTACTATAAACTAATCAATTAACCTTTTCACCTAAAATATATTATCTTTTTAATTTTCTCTAACTAAATCCTCTATTTTTCCAATTATACCACGGATATTCTATTTAATAAAACAAAATTATAATTTTATAATTACTAATAAATAATTTATTACTTTTTCAATTAAAACCTATCACATTTTCTAATTTTTTTTAAACTATAATCTTTCCTTTTCTAGAAATATCACGGATAACATATATATAATTATGATCGTCATCTCATTTAAATATTTAAGCCTCCAAATTTGTATTCAAATAATAATAAAAAAATTAATATAATATTAAAAAAAATTCATGCATCGCACGGGTTTTAAACTAGTTATAATTTAATTATGTTCTTTTACTAATTAAAATTGGTCCTAGTATTTTTTAGAAAATGGGAAATTAACGTTGCTCGTGATATTTCTAGAAAAAAGGTAATTTAATTAGAAAAAATAGAAACATGATATGTTTTAGCTGAAAAGATAACGATTAATTATTAGTAGAGTAAAGTGCACTTTGTGTACCTGAACTTTGGCCAAGACATCACTTGAAATACCATAGTTCAGAAACAGCCACGGGTAATACTGAACAAAGTAACTTTTTACAGAGAGTGTACTACCGTCTATTTTAGAGTAACGGTGTTAAATGGCCAGGGGTAAAATAGTCTTTTCATTTCCTTCCTTTAAACCCAGCTCTCCCATTTCCATTTTCTTCACCAATGTTATTCCCTTGTTCTCTCAGACTCATCTTTCCATTCTTTTCCCACACAACCCACGACCCATCCCCAAAACATTAAGAGTAAATTCGAAAAGACTTTTGCAGCTGAGTTGCTTGCCATGGCTCATTTAAGACATCGAAATCTTGTTAGTCTTCGAGGGTGGTGCTTATATGATGATCAGCTATTTCTTGTTTATGACTACATGCCTAATAGCAGCCTGGACAGACTTTTGTTTAGGCAGAAGGGATCAAAGGCTCTGGATTGGGATATGAGGGTCAAGCTTGTTAATGGTTTAGCAGCTGCATTGTTTTATCTACATGAGAAGCAATTTTTACCACCAAATAAATTTCGATTAGTGGATACTACTAGAATTTGTGGTACAATTGGGTACTTACCACCTGAGATTTTTCAGAGACATGGTGCTGCTACTGTGAAAGCAGATGTTTTCAGTTTTGGGATTGTAGTGCTGGAGATTGTGGCAGGGCGAAAGGCGATGGATCTAACTCACCAAGATGATAGAATTGTATTGCTTGATTAGGTACGAAAGTTGTCCGATGAAGGGTCTATTTTAAAAGCAGGGGATAGACGGATTGCTGAGGGATCTTACAAAGATTCTGACATGGAACACTTGATCCACTTGGGGCTTTTGTGTACTCTTCATGAACCTCAGTCAAGGCCTAATATGAAATGGGTAATGGAAGTACTTTCTGGCAATCTTTGTGGGAAATTACCAGCTCCTCCAACATTTAAACATTACCCTCAATATATTCGGATGTATAAAGTAAAACAGAAGAGGATTTAGATTGTGTTCTCACATCCCCTTTCATAATACCTCTGATGAATACACACACACACACTCGGCCTCTACACACGCACCCACCTGCTGATAAGTAGATTTTATATCCACTATTTACCTTCCGTTTGGACTTTAATCGTTTGCAAGTTCTCGAGTTTCGTTGTCATTTGATATGTTTTTGTGTAAATTATGTAACAGCGCAAAGGCGCAACAGCGCAGAGCGGGCAGAAGACCAGGGAAGGAAAGGCGCTGTTGCGCGATTTTGCAGCGCTGTTGCGCGAGATTTTCAGGCGCATCTGAGCGAGGAGACGCGCATGGGCGCTGGTTGTGGCATTTTCCAGGAGAAAAACAGTGCAGGGGCGCTCCAACAAGGGGCAGTTGCGCTCGAATGTAGTGTTTGGATTATTTTGGGTTCGTTATTTCCGGGTCATTTTGTATTGGGCCTATTTTATTTGGGGCTTTTCCTGAGACTATTTGAGTATCGTTAGGAACCTAAAAAACGGATTGATCATCAGTAGAGAATAGACTTGATATCATCTATCATTATTTTTCTTAGAACAATTTTTAAGAGGGTTCTCCAAGCTAGTGACAAGCTAGGAGGCTTAATCTTTGGATCTTTGTACTCTTTCTCACTATTGGGGATTTATTTCTAACCCTATTTCTCTTTTATTATTATTTGTTTTCTAGAATTATGTTATCAATTGAACCCATGAGGGCGATGAGGTCGATTATGGGCTAAATCGTTATCATGGGATTTTAATGGATTTTCTATGGATTCTAGTAATTAAGTGTTCTTTATGCCTTGGTGTGTGATGGATTGAATTGATTGCCTAGTATGATTATGCTTATTCGTTATAGGTGAGTCGCGAACACCTGTAACTGTGTGTTTGATCCTGGTGAATGCGAAAGTGGATCTAGGGTTTAGAACAATTCATGCTAGCATAGGTTTTTGCATGTGAAGAACATGTATTAATTTTTGGTGTAATTCTAACCGTCTTGCATTGACTATGTGGTTTAACGGATGCTTGATTTTTAACCGGTATATGTTCAATTGCTATAGACATATAGGAACTACACATATTTGGTGACTACTTGACTTCTATCAATTGTGGATGATCAGTAGGATGGTATATGCACAACGAAAGTTGGTGTGTATCAGTTTAGTGCATCTAATCAGTAATCAACTCTGTCACATACTAGGTTAAAGGGCATAAGATTCTAGATGAAGTGGTTAATGAAATTGAAATCCCATGTTTGTTTATTATAAATTAATAGTTAAGTTCTTTTCTCGTAATTTCCATAGTTGGTAATTAATCATTAGTTATTCAAAACCAAAATTGTGATTGTCTTGGCAGTGAGTGTAAATCATAAGCTGGTGTATAAGTGAACAAAACGAACAATTTGAGTCTCTGTGGGAACGAATCCTATTTACCATATATTACTTGTTGACCACGTTCTCTTGCGTGAATAAGTGCGAACAAGTTTTTGGCGCCGCTGCCGGGGACTCGGTTCATTGTTTGTTTAGTTTATGATCTTGTCATCAATTTGGATTAAATTCACTGACTCGGACATTTTTCTCACTCATTTACTTTTGGGTTTCTCAGGTACTATCTTGAGCATGTATGCGTACTCGTTCTCAAGTTCGTGAATAGAATCTGGAAGAAGAGAAGCAAGAAGAGGAATTAGTGGAAGAAACTGAAGAAGAGTTGGAAGTTACCGGAGAAATGGCAGCTAACAAGGCGCTGAAGGAATACTCTCAGCCCAAGATTAATGATATTCAGTCGAGTATTGTGCGGCCGGCTATTGCTGCAAATAATTTTGAGATCAAGCCGGGCACGATCCAAATGGTCCAGAACTCAGTCCAGTTTGGGGGTTCACCTGTTGAGGATCCCAACATGCATATCATAGATTTCATCGAGATCTGTGACACCTTCAAAACCAACGGAGTTTCTGAGGACGCTATCAAGCTAAGGTTGTTTCCATTCTCTTTGAGAGACAAAGCAAAAAACTGGTTACATTCACTTCCAGCAGGTTCCATCAATACATGGGAAGATCTGGCATAAAAGTTCTTGACTAAATTCTTTCCTATGGCAAAGACTTCTGCCATGAGGAATGCTCTTACACAATTTAGTCAGCATTCTGGTGAATCACTGTGTGAAGCTTGGGAAAGGTACAAGGAGATGCTTCGGAAATGTCCTCATCATGGGATGCCAAATTAGATGGTCATCAAAAGTTTTTACAATGGGTTAAGTCATTCTCGAGCAATGCTTGATGCAGCATCTGGAGGAGCTCTTTGGGCCAAAAGCTATGAAGAGGCCTATGACTTGATTGAAATGATGGCTGCAAACGAGTATCAGAATCCGACACAGCGTATTCCACAAGGTAAGGTTGCAGGTGTACTTGAAATGGATGCCACAACAGCTATAGCAGCTCAGCGACAGGCTCTAACCATGAAAGTGGATTCATTGGCTAAGGTGGGGGTTCAACAAGTCGCCATGGTTTGTGAATTGTGTGCGGGGGCTCATGACACTAATCAATGTGCAATTTCTAGCGAGTCGGCACATTTTGTCAGCAATTATCAGAGGCATTCACAACCTACTCCTAACACATATCATCCCAACAATAGGAATCATCCTAACTTCAGTTGGAGCAACAATCAGAATACTATGCAACAACCATCTCAGGGTCAGCAGTATGGTTCAAAGCAGTTCAACAATTCGGGTTATCAACAACCCTATGCCCAAAGGCCACCATACAATCCACCTGGATTTCATCAACAACAACCAGGAAGTCATGTGCAATCGAATGAGAAGTCAGAAATGGAAGAATTGCGAATGATGTGCAAGAGTCAAGCAGTATCTCTGAAAACTTTTGAAAACCAAATTGGCCAACTGGCCAATGCTCTTTTGAATAGACCTCAAGGGCAATTACCTAGTGACACGGAAGCAAATCCAGGTAAAAAGGAGGTCAAGGAACAGATTCATGCTGTTACGTTGCGTTCTGGAAAGGTTACAGACGATCTGGAGGTCAAAAATCAGCTTAACGAAAAACTTGAAAATGCTGTGAATAGTGATTTGGGCGCGGGCACGTCTGAGGGGTCTGTCCGGTCTTCAAAGTGTGCTCTTCCGGTCATTCAGAAGGCATCAGGTGAGGAAGAAAAGGAGAAGTCAGCTGGGAAAACAAGTTCAGAGAGTACGGAAGCTAGCAAAGAAGTTTATCCGCCTCCGCCATTTCCTAAAAGGCTTCAGAAACAGAAGTTTGATAAGCAATTTACAAAGTTCTTGGAAGTGTTCAAAAAGTTGCACATAAATCTACCATTTGCTGAAGCACTTGAACAAATACCAAGTTATGCCAAGTTCATGAAGGGCATACTTTCGAGGAAATTGAAACTCGAGGAGTTAGAGACCGTCGCTTTGATGGAGGAGTGCAGTGCTGTCTTGCAACAAAAGTTTCCACCTAAGCTGAAGGATCCGGGGAGTTTTACTATACCATGCATCATTGGGAATGTGTCTTTTGACAAGTGTTTGTGTGATTTAGGGGCAAGCATCAACCCCATGCCCTATTCGGTTTTCTCGCAACTTGGTCTTCCGCAACCTAAGCCTACAAACATGTCACTCCAGTTAGCTGATCGCTCAATTACCTACCCTCGAGGAATTGTAGAAGATGTTCTGGTAAAAGTGGACAAACTCATCTTTCCAGCAGATTTCGTCATACTTGATTTTGAAGAAGATAAGAAAATCCCTATCATTCTTGGGAGACCATTCTTGGCCACGGGTCAGACCTTGATTGATGTGCAGAAAGGGGAACTCACCATGAGGGTGCATGATCAAAATGTCACTTTCAATGTTTTTAAGGCTATGAAGTTTCCAACTGAAGAAGAGCAGTGCTTGAAGATAGACTTGGTTGAGTTAGCAGTGCAATCAAAAATTGAGCATCTGCTCATGCATGACACATTGGAAAAAGAACTGATTGGTGATTCTTTATTGGAAGAAGATGAGATAGATGAGCAACTGCTACTTCTTGATGCTACTCCATGGCAAAGGAAATTTGAGAGACCAGTGGAATCTTTAAGGCTATCTGAATTGAAGGGGTCACATCAGCGGTTGAAACCATCCATTGAAGAAGCTCCAACTCTAGAGCTCAAGCCACTGCCTGATCACTTAAGGTATGCCTCTCTTGGTGAGTCATCTACTTTACCTGTGATTATTGCTGCTAACTTGTCAGATTCTGAGGAAGACAAGCTCTTGAGAGTTCTTAGAGAATTCAAATCAGCTATTGGATGGACCATAGCAGACATCAAAGGGATTAGTCCGGCTTACTGTCAACATAAAATTCCACTAGAAGAAGGGAGTAAACCAACAGTGGAACATCAGAGACGTCTAAATCCAATCATGAAAGAAGTTGTGAAGAAAGAAATTATCAAGTGGTTGGATGCAGGGATTATCTATCCCATTTTTGATAGTTCATGGGTAAGCCCAGTTCAATGTGTGCCGAAGAAAGGTGGCATGACGGTAATCACCAATGAGAAGAATGAACTTATCTCCACTCGCACAGTCACTGGTTGGAGAATCTGTATGGACTACCGAAAATTGAACAAGGCCACTAGGAAGGATCATTTTCCTTTGCCCTTTATCGATCAGATGGTGGACAGACTTGCAGGTCAGGAGTATTATTGCCTATTGGATGGATATTCTGGGTATAATCAAATCTGTATTGCTCCTGAGGATCAGGAGAAGACGACATTCACATGTCCATTCGATACATTTGCTTTTCGGCGAGTCTCTTTGGTTTGTGTGGTGCACCTGCCACTTTTCAAAGGTGTATGATGGCTATCTTTTCAGACATGATTGGTAAGACCGTAGAAGTTTTCATGGATGACTTTTCTGTAATCGGTCTATCTTTTGATGAATGTTTGAAAAATCTGGGTGCGGTTCTGAAAAGATGTGTGGATACTAATCTAGTGCTTAACTGGGAGAAATGCCATTTCATGGTGTAGGAGGGAACTATCCTTGGGCACAAGGTGTCACGGAGAGGTTTAGAGGTGGACAGAGCAAAAATAGAGACAATTGAAAATCTTCCACCACCTAATTCAGTGAGAGGGATTCGCAGTTTCCTTGGTCACGCAGGTTTCTACAGGCGTTTTATCAAAGACTTCTAAAAAAATCTCCAAACCGTTGTGTAAGCTCTTGGAAAAGGATGTTCCTTTTAAATTTGGTGAAGAATGTTTGACCGCTTTCGAAACTCTGAAAAAGAAATTGGTTTCAGCACTAGTGATCATTGCTCCTGATTGGAGTGAACCTTTCGCTATGATGTGCGACGCTAGCGATTATGTAGTGGGGGCCGTTCTTGGTCAAAAGAAAGAGAAAGTGTTTCATGTGATCTATTATGCAAGCAAGACTCTTAACGAGGCTCAGTTGAACTACACTACTACTGAAAAGGAGCTGTTGGCCATAGTCTATGGTTTTGAAAAATTTCGTTCTTACTTGCTCGGTACAAAGGTAATGGTGTACACGGATCATGCGGCTATTAGATATCTGCTCTCTAAAAGGGACTCCAAACCGCGTTTAATTCGTTGGGTACTTCTGTTACAAGAATTTGATGTGGAGATTAAGGACAGAAAAGGGACAGAGAATCAAGTAGCTGACCATCTTTCTCGTCTGGAGGACTCTGGTAAATCCTCTCGAGATGGTACCATTATTAATGAATTCTTTCCGGATGAGCAATTGTTTAGGGTGCAAGAAGAGGAGCCATGGTACGCAGACATTGTGAACTTTCTGGTTAGTCAAGTGATTCCATCTGAACTTTCTTATGCACAAAGGAAGAAGTTCTTGCATGAAGTTAAATGGTATCGTTGGGACGAACCATATCTGTTTAAACAGGGAGCTAATCAGGTTATTAGAAGATGTGTGCAGTATAGTGAAACAGAGGCTATTCTGAGGGATTATCATGCCACGACATATGGGGGCCACTATGGAGGTGAAAAGACTGCTACTCGAATTCTTCAAGCGGGGTTCTATTGGCCTTCTCTTTTTAAGGATGCTCATCAGTACGTCTTAAGGTGTGACCGTTGTCAGCGTGTTGGTAACATATCGAGGAGGGATGAGATGCCCCTTAATGTAATGTTGGAAGTGGAAATTTTCGATGTTTGGGGAATCGACTTCATGGGACCGTTTATCTCCTCATGCAACAATCAATATATCTTGCTAGCCGTTGATTACGTCTCTAAATGGGTTGAGGTCAAAGCACTTCCGACAAATGATGCCCAAGTCGTGCTTAATTTCCTTCAGAAGAACATCTTCACCAGATTTGGTACTCCTCGAGTCATTATCAGTGATGAAGGCACTCATTTTTGCAATCGCAAGTTCACTAATCTTATGGCCAGATACAATATCAATCATCGGGTAGCTACAGCATACCATCCTCAGACCAATGGCCAAGCTGAAGTATCTAATCATGAAATCAAGCGTATTCTAGAAAAGGTGGTGAGTCATTCAAGAAAGGATTGGTCTCTGAAACTCGATGAAGCCGCCTGGGCTTATCGAACGGCATATAAAACACCTTTGGGTATGTCGCCATATCAGCTTGTCTACGGGAAAGCTTGTCATTTGCCGGCGGAATTGGAGCACAAGGCTTATTGGGATTTGAAGAAGCTAAATTTTGATCTTACATCCGCGGGTGAGAAGAGAATGGTGCAACTCAATGAGATGGACGAGTTTCGCTTGCAAGCCTATGAGAACAATAAACTCTACAAAGAAAAAGTGAAGAGATGGCATGATCGTCGTTTAGTCAACAAGGTATTTGTTTCTGGCCAACCCTTGTTGTTATTTAATTCTCGACTTCGTCTGTTTCCAGGAAAGCTTAAGTCGAGATGGTCAGGGCCTTTTGTTGCCAAAACCGTGTTTCCGCATGGAGCGGTTGAGATTTTTGAGAAATCACCTGATCAGTCATTCAAAGTCAATGGTCAGAGATTGAAACCGTACTTTGGTGAGGTATCGAATCATGGGGCTGAAACCGCGGTTCTTGCAACTACTGAGTGAATCATGGAAGTCACGTCAAGCTACTGACGTAAAAGAAGCGCTTCGTGGGAGGCAACCCACGCCTTGGTATTCCTATTTCTGTTTAGTTGAAAAAAAAAAAATTGTTGTAAACACAGCCAGTACCGAACCCAAACACAATTGTGTTTATTCCCCCTTCTCATATTCCTAACCCTAATTTTCTCCCTACCCAACCATCTATACCTCATTCTTTCCTACATTCAAATCATACATCTTCCAAACCCATCTCAAATCCTAACCCAACTAATTATCTCTACACAATCACCTATACATACACCTATACACACAAATCCCCTCTTTATTCCAATTCATTCAACCTCCATACAAGCTTCAAGATTTCTCTAATTCAAGTTTAGGGGAGTGCTTTCATGGTTCTCATCTTCAATTCAAGTGGTAACATTCTCTCCTATTTTAATTATTTAGTTTGAATTGAATTGTTGGAATTGGGATATTGTGTGTGGAGATATATATTTTGGATTGTGGTGTGTGTTGAAATTGTGTTGTTAAAGAGTGTTATGGCTCCCAAAAGATTACGTGTGGCGAGTAGTAGTAGTTCGGAGGAGGAAGTGGAGGCGAATTATGATGTGGATAAATTTGTTTCTAAGGCGGCTCAAGATGAGTTTGAGACCTTATTGACGAAGGCCGTTGTTCAGGAGAGGGGTTTTGAGCCTTCGAGCGAGGATGGCGAGTTGAGAGATATGGTGAGGGAGTTAGGTTGGGTGATGTTTTGTGCTAAACCTGTGGCAGTTCCCTTGAGCATTGTTAGGGAATTTTATGCCAATGCCAAGGATGACAAGAATGGTATCACCATGGTTAGGGGTCAAGCAGTGGCTTATAAGCCGAGGTCTATTCGGCGCGTTTTGTCTCAATCGCCGAAGCCTAGAGATGCTAAGGATTGGGCACGAAAAACCAAAGATGAGGTTGACCTAGATGCTATCATTGCGGGGATGTGTATTCCGGGTACGGTTTGGAAGTACAAGGCAGGGTCAACCACGCCGAGTAAGTTTCCTGCAGCTGCGTTACTAGGTATGCTCGCACTTGGTTCTTGTTTATGTGTGCACGAGTAATTCCAACTTCCCATGTTACGGATGTTACTGTTGATCGTGCCATCATTTTGTGGGGTATTCTGAACGGGAAGTACATTGATCTTGGTTACTTAGTCTATCAGAATATCATGAAATTCTTGCGGGGTGGCACTACAGGCGGGATTTCACATGCTGTCATTATTGCTGAGTTGTGTGTTCATGTGGGTGTTCGTTGGCATAATGATGAGACGCTGCACAAGCCGAGGGGATCTATTAATCACTCGGCGATTGTAAGAACCCTAATTTTTGGTAATATTTTATTTTATTTAATATCTTGTGACAATGTCAATATGGAACCTTTCTGGTCATCCCGGTGATTAATAGAATTGATTGTCTGAGAAACTGTGTTGTTGTATTCATTATGTAAGATAAAAAGGGAGATTGTGAAGGCAAGAGCCTTATTGTTAGTGTGATTTATAAAAGTTGGGATTTGAGAATGATGAGAGTGTTAAAAGATTTATTAAGAATTATGATAAGGAATTGTGGACATTAGAGGAATTTACACAATTAGTACTTAAGGAATTATAGGGGAAATCTCTACGCGACAAAATATTATTACGAGAGATTAATTAAGATACGATACGAATTAAGGATTAAATAATAAGCATTGGTGGGAGAATAATAATACAAGGAGTAGTATTGCATGCAAGCCCATGCAACCAAGTAGTTAGAAACCAAGCCAACTAGTTAGCCATTGGAAGATGAATAGTAGTTGGTTACTTGCTTTTTGAAAAAGGAGGAGACATGTAGTACAAGAACCATACCTATAGCCATACCTAGGTGTACCATGCTTGTACATACAATTATATGTATCACCCAACACTTTAACCTCAATTATTCAACCAACACACACCACAAAATATCAAACACAAAAACATTTCCCCCCCTTTTACCTTGCTCTCGGCCAAGGCTAAGAAACCAAGGAAGAAATTTTCTTTCTCCAACTTCTCATCACTCATAAATCATAATATAATTCCTAGGTCATCTACATCATCTAAGCAAGGTATGCTAGCAATTTCACTCCATTTCATCCATCCAATTCCAAGTTATAAATTATTAAAGTCTGGATGAATAGTAACCAAGTTTGTTCTTCCTTTAGATCTTGCATTGTGAGTGTTGTAGGAGGCCATCTAAGGTGTTTTTAAGTTGTATAAAGATTGTTCAAAGTCTCTAGGAGCTCAAGAAGGTATGAAATCTCAAACCACCCTTGGTTATGTGTTGTTCATGTAGTATGGTAGTAGATCCATGCATTTTAGGGGTTATCTTGGATGTATATGTATTGGATAACATGGATCTTAGGTGTTGATGTTGAGATGGTGAATTTTATGACTATGGTGAACATATATACCTCCATGAGTGTTATGAGTCATGATCTAAGTGTTTTAAGTGGTGTTTATGTTATGAAAGCATGAAAAATGGTTGATCTAAGTGATTTGAGCTTGCTGATTTTGTCCAGGAACTTTGACCTGTGTTGTAGCACGATTTTGAACACCCAAATGATGTCCCCTGATGTCCTACCTTATATTGTTGGAAAGATAATTGAATGTAGTTTCTGGATATGTAAGATTCATAGCTAGGTGATGTGTGGATTTTTAGTTATGGCCGGAGGAGTGATTTTTGTTTCTGGACTATGGACTGCATAAAGTGACCCCCTTGTGAACCTTGTTTAAACACCTTAAAAATTATTTGGGATCATGGAAAAATTTGAGAACGTAGGTAATGCAGTGGTGAAGACCACCCAAAAGGAATTGGATTCAAATATGAAATTTTGAATTTTATAAAAATGCTAGAGTAAATTTCGCGCAAGGGAAAAAGTCGTTAGTGGAGCATAATTCTAGGAGTAATGGTTATGGTTCGAATGTGGTAACTAAATTAAGACGAGTAAGTGACGAGCGTAAACGAGTGATGTCATGGACCTATAGTGGGGCTAGGGAGTCATAAGGCGAAGTCGTTAAGTTAATTTCGTATCCCCTTAAAACCCCGTAATTAGAAAGAAATTGTTAAGGTACTAACGAACGATTGTTGTTTATGTATAGATCGTTCGAATTCGCACGCTCGACCACCCCAACCAAACCAAGGCAAGTTTACTTTTCAAAACTTATCCCTATACAAGGATTTTCACTGTTGTGTTTGTAGTTTTCAAATTATATCAAATGCTATGTTTATCGAAGTATTGATGCAATTGAGATTGAACAAGTACATGTATGCTTTTACCCCTTGAACTTAGATTGAAATGTTTTCTTCGGACAACGACTCTAGCAATAGAGGTCGTAACGGTCCGTATATACTATTGACCGGGGAGCGGTATATTATTATATCGTATCTATATTGCGAAAACCCGAAGGGTCATTCGGGTGGTATCGTATATTCAAATAACTATTATTATATCTTCGTAAATACTCGAAACCCTATCTTGGATTAAAAGTTTATTTTATTAAATAATTATTTTATTAATTATTAATATTAAATCTTAAAATATCATTTAATAATTATTGTTCACTATTTTAAAAACAAAGTTAATCCAAGATACCTTTTAATACTTTCAAACTCGAACTTTTTCGAACTCAAAACATTTTCGAAAATTCCCGGTCAGGTCCTGTTTCTCGTATGATTTCAAGAACTATCGGTCGACCGATGTCGAACCACAACTACTCTGTTTTCAATCAAAATCAAGTTTTCAAAAGAAAAAGAAAAAGGGACTCTGGCAGGTGTGGGAACCGTTGACGAACGATTCCCGGGATGTGTAAGCGGCCGTGAGCCAGGCGGTCCGTCACTTATTATTCCGGCCCAGGTGTTGCCAAAGGATGATTACGGATGTAGTTTTCATCGAGGGTGATTACGGATGTAGTTTTCACTCGGGGATAGTTACGGATGTAGTTTCTATCCTTCTACCGGTAGAGAAGACCCGCGGATTATTGGACTCGGATGTGGCGACTGATCATCGTCAATCCCTGTCAGGTTTTATGTTTTCTTTAAGTCCCATTCCTCCACTTTGGAAAAATGCTTTGACACTGCATCTTAGGCCTATGTGCCAGTTGCCGATAGTGTCCTATTTTGATGAGAAAGATGTTGATTTTATGCAGTAGCTAGAACTGCAAGGTTATTTTGAAAGCAAGGGCACGTCCTGGTGCACCTTTGAAATTTACCAAGTAATGACAAATGATTTTATAACTGATTGATACAACGAGTTTAATGACTGTTATACATATGAAATGCTATATTGCTTACCTTATACTTATATTCTTGCTGAGCTATAGTTGCTCACTCTTGCTTGTTTTCAAATTTTACAAACACAACAGCTAAGAGAAATGGCAAGAACCTGTCAGACTGTTCGAAAGCAGGTGACTAGACCCCAGGCTGCAGTTGAGATTCCACCGGTAGGCCCCGTTAGCCGGATTGGTCGGCAACTTTTATTAGTACGTTTTATTTATAAGTATGACCTGTGCAAGGCAGTGTACCGTAACAAACTTTCAAGCCGCCAACTTCGCTTCATATCGAAGTGTTGCTGGTAGCATAAATGCTATTTAATTCGGTCTGTAATAACTCTAAAACTTTTACTTTTGCTTAATCAAATGTATGACGTTTCTGAGACTCTAACCTGTATGTGTGTGTGTGTGTGGTGTGAGTTTATTGTGGGGTCGATGGCTGTTTATTTATATTATGTGCAAGAACAAGTATGTTATGAATGGAAAATGGACCGTGAGCGCCTAGATCTCCGACCCCGGATCTGGGGGCGTCACAGAAATGGTATCAGAGAGAAGGTTACAGTTCTCAGAAACGATAGTAATTTAGGAAAGCAACCATAATAATACGAATAATAATAACACTAATAATAATCCCATTAATACCTAGAGCTCTCATCGAGTTCACAGTCGGGTTATCGGATATAGCCCTGACTTCTAAGGCCCGTGAGGGAACTACTCCTTAAACCCTTCTTTATGGTTAGTAACCCACCTTATTTCCCTTGTGTAGATGGAGGAGATACCAGATCCTGAGGCCCATGAGAGGGAGCATGATGAGGCACTACTGAGAGAGATTGAGGACCCTGCTGAGGATACTGATGCTGACCCTGAGACCGACCCTGTGATTGAGCTGATAGAGGACACTGAGGAGGAGGATCCTGATGAGGAGCCCTTTATTGAGCCTGAGCCTGTTACCCCCTCCCCTGTAGCCACTGATGAGGAGAGTGTGCGATCCGGTGAGGGCCGTGTTGTGTCACCCCCATCCTCTCCGCAGTCATTGAGCCACACTTCTTCAGATGATGACTCCGAGGAGGATACTTCTAGCGAGGAGGAACGTGACCCTACCCCTGCTCCTGTTCCTGCCCCTGTTATACCACCCCCACCACTGGACCTACCCCCGGTGTCGGGCGCTGAGCACGCCTATGTCGTGCAGTTCATGACCCGAGACTTACTTTCTGCCGAGGCCAGACTTAATGAGGCGAGGCGAGCGCTAGTGGAGGAGCGCGAGGCGCGCTTGAGGATCCAGGCTGAGATGAGGACCGCTGTTTCTAGGAGGACTAGGGCTCGACTCCACAGGATTGAGAGGAGGAGTCGCGAGAGGATTCTTGGATTAGGGATCCGCGGGGGCGGAGTGATCCAGGCTAGGGATGTTAGGCGTGTTGTGCGTCGTGCATTTGCCCGAGTGAGGACCTTGCTCCGTCGCGGTGCGACCCCGTGATGTGTTATTGATAGCTCAGTCCCCTAGGTTCAGATGACATTAGTGTGTCGATTTTGCGGGATAGTTGACTTGTGCAGTGGCGTCCTTTCTGACCAGTGGATGAGTAGACTGACCTACAGATATGTAGATGTGACTTCGGATAGTATGTACGGATGTAGCCCTACTTTTGTGTAGCCCTGACTATTCGGATGATGTACTTGTATTTGTTTCACTTTTGCTAGACTTTGACATCGGAACTATGTATTTGGCTCTAACATCCAAACTTTGTGACAACCCTTGTACCGTACTTATTTAGTTTCAGTTTCCTTGATATTGTCTCAACTGCTTTACTTCCCGATGCCATGCTCTACAGTTTTGATATACAACTGTGATTATACAATTGCTACAAGCCACAAATACAACCATGCGGTTTCAAAGTTACGATATTCGATTTCAAAATTGTTCTCTACATTTTTCAAAAAAAAAAAAGTTTTAGTTAATTTAAAATTTAAAAAAAAAAAAAATATTTCTACAAGTTACGAAGTTTTGAAATCTTGGAAATTCCTACAAATGTTTTCGAACCACGTAACGACTTTCCCTAAAAAGGATTTACAGTTTATCGCCATCATAAGGGCACTACGAGTTTCGAAATTTTAACCCTGTATAAGGAGGAACAATACGTTCCTGACTTCTCTAAATACGGTCAAATAATTTGAAAACCCTAACCCATTTTTGTCTTATTATCAGAATCATGCCACCAAGAAGAATGAACACTCAAGCTCACCCGGCCAACTCTGAAGGCCAGGGTAGCCACCATGGGTCGGAAGGCCACCAAAACCGTGAGAGAGAGGATTTGAACCTGAGCGAGGATGAAGGTAGTGACTATAACTTGTTTGATAACTCTGAGTATGATGAAGAGGAAGCTGAAGATGATACCCGAGAGGTAGGAAATCCAAGGAGAGACCCTATGGAGCGATTCATGGACCTACTCAGGCAGAACTTGGACCGTCCCCCGGTTCAGCCACCACCCAACAATGCGAATGCCAACGCCTTTTGGAATTTCAAATCCCTGAAACCCCCGGAGTTTAAGGGGACTGCAGACCCGGTCGAGGCAAGAGCCTGGCTGAAAGAAATGGAAAAATCTTTTGAGATACTAGGAGTCGCTGAAGGGCAGAAGACTGTTTTTGCCACCTATCTCCTGAAGGGTGAGGCAAACTACTGGTGGGAAGCAAAAAGGAATTTGGAAGGAAGAGGTGTGGTGACCTGGGAGAGGTTTAGCGAGCTATTCTTGGAAAAGTATTTCCCTAGGTTCATGGAAACACAAATGGAGCTGAAATTTTTGGAACTCAAGCAAGGTAACATGACGGTGGCCGAGTATGAGGCAAGATTTACTGAGCTGTCAAGGTTTGTGCCGGAATATGTGAACTCTGAGGTAAAGAGGGCCCGAAGGTTTCAATTGGGGCTAAAGCAATGGATTCAGAATCGTGTGGCGGTTCTTGAGCTGACAGACTATGCCACCCTGGTACAGAAAGCATCGATTGTTGAGGCTGGAAGTGAACAGATGCAGAAGGAGAGGGAAGGAAAGAAGAGGAAGTTTGATGGTCGAAGGGGAAACTCTGCGGGAGGGAGCTTTCCGAGCAAATTTAAGCGAGGAACAATGTCCCAACCCAGCGGAAACTTTGGAACCAAGAGAGTTGAAAGTTGGAGTGTGGGCCAGAGCGGCCGACCACAGGGATCATCTTACTCTACCCCACCCCGAGCCCCACTCCCGGAATGCAATAAATGTGGAAGGAAACATGCGGGCGTGTGTAACCTGCAAGATGTGAAGTGCTTCAAGTGTGGGCTGACAGGACATTATGCTAACACCTGTCGAGGGACTAGCAACAACACCAGTGCCAAAGGTACTTGCTTCAAGTGTGGGAAACCAGGGCACCGAATGAGGGAATGTATGTCCTCTGGGCCAGCTGCATCAAGAGTGAGTGGAACTGCTTCTAACAAGGCCCCTACTACAAGAAATTTTAACATGACTGTGCAAGATGTCGTGAGGAACACGGATGTGATCGCAGGTACCCTACTACTCAACTCAGTTAATGCGAATGTTTATTTGATTCGGGAGCTACCAAGTCTTTCATATCTCTAGATTTTGTATGTCAGTTAGGCCTTAAGACTGAACCATTGAGAGACAGACTGCAAGTAGAGATAGCAAATCATGAAATTATTCCTGTTAACCAAGTATGTCCAGGTTGCGACCTAGAAATAGAAGGGCGACACTTTCGGGTAGATTTAATACCTTTTAAATTAGGAGAGTTTGACGTAATAGTAGGTATGGATTGGCTGACAACCCATGGAGCCCAGATTGATTGTGTGAAGAAGAAAGTGAGTTTAAGACTGCCAGGGGATGAGGAAGTAGTGTTTAGTGGAAAACGACAAACCCAAAAGTTCCCGACTATGATTCAAGCTAAAAAGCTGTTACGTAAAGGATGCGAAGCCTATTTAGCCTACGTGAAGGATACCAAGAAGGAGGCGCCAAACCTACAGGAAATCCCAGTCATTAATGAGTTCGCGGACGTATTTCCGGATGATCTTCCAGGACTACCACCTGATAGAGACATAGAGTTTGCTATAGACTTAGTCCAGGGCACGGCCCCAATATCAAAATCCCCATATAGGCTAGCCCCAGTGGAGATGAAAGAGTTGGCCACTCAATTGCAAGAGCTGTTGGATAAAGGAATGATAAGACCTAGTGTGTCACCGTGGGGAGCCCCGGTGCTATTCGTGAAAAAGAAGGATGGTAGTATGAGATTATGCATAGACTACAAGGAGTTGAATAAGGTGACCATAAAGAATAAGTACCCTTTGCCCAGGATAGATGACCTGTTTGACCAACTAAAGGACGCGGTTTATTTTTCCAAAATCGATTTGAGAACCGGGTACCACCAGTTAAGGATTAAGCCAGAAGATATACCAAAGACGGCCTTTCGCACCCGGTACGGACACTATGAGTTTTTAGTAATGTCGTTTGGGTTAACGAATGCCCCCGCAGCTTTCATGGACTTAATGAACCGAGTCTTCAAAAAGTACTTAGACAAGTGTGTTATAGTCTTCATCGATGACATCTTGATTTATTCCAAGACGAAAGAGGAACATGCAGAGCACTTGAGGTTTGTATTGGGAGCATTAAGAGAAGAAAAGTTGTACGCTAAGTTCTCGAAGTGTGAATTTTGGTTGACGGAAGTTCAGTTTTTGGGGCATGTGATTAGCGAACAAGGCATTCTAGTGGACCCAGCCAAGATAGAGGCCGTATCAAATTGGGAGAGACCAACCATTCCGACAGAGGTGAGAAGTTTCATAGGATTGGCTGGTTACTATAGGAGATTTGTCCAAGACTTTGCAAAGATAGCAGTCCCTTTGACTCGGCTAACTCGCAAGACCGAGAAGTTTGTGTGGACTGAGAAATGTGAAGAAAGCTTCCAAGAGTTGAAAAAGAGGTTGGTGACAGCACCAGTACTAGCCCTACCCGATGATAAGGGAGATTTTGTGATTTATAGCGACGCGTCCCATAAAGGTTTAGGGTGTGTGCTTATGCAGCACGGTAAGGTGATTGCGTATGCGTCCAGACAACTTATGGAGTATGAGATAAGATACCCCACCCATGATTTGGAATTAGCAGCAATAGTCTTTGCTTTGAAGATCTGGAGACATTATCTTTACGGAGAAAAGTGTGAAATCTACACGGATCACAAGAGCTTAAAGTACATATTCACTCAGAAAGAGTTAAACATGAGGCAGAGGAGATGGTTAGAGCTAATCAAGGATTATGATTGTGAGATTCATTATCACCCAGGGAAGGCCAACGTAGTGGCCGATGCACTTAGCCGAAAGGAGAAGCTTAAGATGATAACGTCAGTGGACGAATTGATCAAGGACCTCGAGAGGCTAGAGATTGAGGTGAGGTTACCAGGAATTGGCCAGGAGAGTCTAATGGAAATAAAAGTCCAACCACCACTATTGGAAAAGATTAAGTTATGCCAGGAAAAGAAGATAGAAGAAGAAAAGAATTCGATGGAGAAAATTTTGACTGGCGAAGAAATTAGGTGTGAGAAGGACGGGAATGGAGTTATGAGGTACGCATCTAGGATATGGATCCCGAACGTTCAAGAATTGAAAGATGAGATTTTGCAAGAGGCTCATAGTTCAAGGTATTCGATTCACCCTGGAGGCACCAAGATGTATAGGGATTTGAAAGAATATTATTGGTGGCCAAATATGAAGAAGGACGTAGCAGAGTGGGTAAGTAAATGCTTGACATGTCAAAGAGTGAAGGCCGAACACCAGAGGCCCAGTGGATTGTTGCAACCCTTAGAGATACCCGAGTGGAAGTGGGAACAGATTGCGATGGACTTTGTGGTCGGATTACCAAGGACCAAGACTAATCATGACGCCATTTGGGTAATTATTGATAGATTGACCAAGTCAGCACATTTTCTTCCAATCAACGAGAGATACACTGTCGACAAGCTGGTAGATATCTACTTAAAAGAGATTGTGGTTAGGCATGGGGTTCCTGTGAGCATTGTATCAGATAGAGACCCAAGATTCAACTCCAGGTTCTGGAGGAGTTTTCAGGATTGTGTGGGGACTAAGTTAAACATGAGTACTGCATACCATCCCCAAACAGATGGACAGAGCGAGATAACCATCCAGACCATCGAGGACATGTTGAGAGTATGTGCCATAGATTTCAAGGGAAGTTGGGACGACCACTTGCCGTTGATCGAATTTTCCTACAACAACAGTTACCATGCGAGTATAGGCATGCCCCCATATGAAGCTTTGTACGGACGAAGATGTCGGTCTCCTTTGTGTTGGGAAGAAGTTGGAGAGCGGAAGATATTAGGGCCTGAGCTGGTCCAACAGACAAGAGAAACTATTGAACTCATAAGAGGACGGCTGGTAGCGGCCCAAGACAGACAGAAGAAGTATGCGGACTAGTCCCGCAAGGATAAGGAATATGAGGTAGGAGAGTTTGTGATGTTAAAAGTATCACCGTGGAAGGGATTGATGAGATTTGGTAAGAAGGGAAAACTAAGCCCGAGATTTATTGGACCTTTTGAGATCTTGAAACGAGTGGGGAAGTTAGCCTATGAATTGGCTTTACCTCCGAGCTTACAACAAGTACATAATGTGTTCCATGTGTCCATGCTACGACCCTACCATACCGACTTCCGACATGTGATAGAACATGATCAAGTGGATCTGCAACCAGACTTAACATATGAGGAGCAACCCGTAGAAATTATGGATAGGAAAGAACAGGTGCTGAGGAACAAGGTTGTCAAATTAGTGAGAGTTTTGTGGAGGAACCAGAATGTCGAAGAATCAACATGGGAACTAGAAAGCGCAATGCGTGAAAAGCACCCCCAACTGTTTTCAACCTGATTCCGGGACGGAATCCTTTTAAGGAGGGGAGGCTGTAAGAACCCTAATTTTTGGTAATATTTTATTTTATTTAATATCTTGTGACAATGTCAATATGGAACCTTTCTGGTCATCCCGGTGATTAATAGAATTGATTGTCTGAGAAACTGTGTTGTTGTATTCATTATGTAAGATAAAAAGGGAGATTGTGAAGGCAAGAGCCTTATTGTTAGTGTGATTTATAAAAGTTGGGATTTGAGAATGATGAGAGTGTTAAAAGATTTATTAAGAATTATGATAAGGAATTGTGGACATTAGAGGAATTTACACAATTAGTACTTAAGGAATTATAGGGGAAATCTCTACGCGACAAAATATTATTACGAGAGATTAATTAAGATACGATACGAATTAAGGATTAAATAATAAGCATTGGTGGGAGAATAATAATACAAGGAGTAGTATTGCATGCAAGCCCATGCAACCAAGTAGTTAGAAACCAAGCCAACTAGTTAGCCATTGGAAGATGAATAGTAGTTGGTTACTTGCTTTTTGAAAAAGGAGGAGACATGTAGTACAAGAACCATACCTATAGCCATACCTAGGTGTACCATGCTTGTACATACAATTATATGTATCACCCAACACTTTAACCTCAATTATTCAACCAACACACACCACAAAATATCAAACACAAAAACATTTCCCCCCCCTTTTACCTTGCTCTCGGCCAAGGCTAAGAAACCAAGGAAGAAATTTTCTTTCTCCAACTTCTCATCACTCATAAATCATAATATAATTCCTAGGTCATCTACATCATCTAAGCAAGGTATGCTAGCAATTTCACTCCATTTCATCCATCCAATTCCAAGTTATAAATTATTAAAGTTTGGATGAATAGTAACCAAGTTTGTTCTTCCTTTAGATCTTGCATTGTGAGTGTTGTAGGAGGCCATCTAAGGTGTTTTTAAGTTGTATAAAGATTGTTCAAAGTCTCTAGGAGCTCAAGAAGGTATGAAATCTCAAACCACCCTTGGTTATGTGTTGTTCATGTAGTATGGTAGTAGATCCATGCATTTTAGGGGTTATCTTGGATGTATATGTATTGGATAACATGGATCTTAGGTGTTGATGTTGAGATGGTGAATTTTATGACTATGATGAACATATATACCTCCATGAGTGTTATGATTCATGATCTAAGTGTTTTAAGTGGTGTTTATGTTATGAAAGCATGAAAAATGGTTGATCTAAGTGATTTGAGCTTGCTGATTTTGTCCAGGAACTTTGACCTGTGTTGTAGCACGATTTTGAACACCCAAATGATGTCCCCTGATGTCCTACCTTATATTGTTGGAAAGATAATTGAATGTAGTTTCTGGATATGTAAGATTCATAGCTAGGTGATGTGTGGAGTTTTAGTTATGGCCGGAGGAGTGATTTTTGTTTCTGGACTATGGACTGCATAAAGTGACCCCCTTGTGAACCTTGTTTAAACACCTTAAAAATTATTTGGGATCATGGAAAACTTTGAGAACGTAGGTAATGCAGTGGGGAAGACCACCCAAAAGGAATTGGATTAAAATATGAATTTTTGAATTTTATAAAAATGCTAGAGTAAATTTCGCGCAAGGGAAAAAGTCGTTAGTGGAGCATAATTCTAGGAGTAATGGTTATGGTTCGAATGTGGTAACTAAATTAAGACGAGTAAGTGACGAGCGTAAACGAGTGATGTCATGGACCTATAGTGGGGCTAGGGAGTCATAAGGCGAAGTCGTTAAGTTAATTTCGTATCCCCTTAAAACCCCGTAATTAGAAAGAAATTGTTAAGGTACTAACAAACGATTATTGTTTATGTATAGATCGTTCGAATTCGCACGCTCGACCACCCCAACCAAACCAAGGCAAGTTTACTTTTCAAAACTTATCCCTATACAAGGATTTTCACTGTTGTGTTTGTAGTTTTCAAATTATATCAAATGCTATGTTTATCGAAGTATTGATGCAATTGAGATTGAACAAGTACATGTATGCTTTTACCCCTTGAACTTAGATTGAAATGTTTTCTTCGGACAACGACTCTAGCAATAGAGGTCGTAGCGGTCCGTATATACTATTGACCGGGGAGCGGTATATTATTATATCGTATCTATATTGCGAAAACCCGAAGGGTCATTCGGGTGGTATCGTATATTCAAATAACTATTATTATATCTTCGTAAATACTCGAAACCCTATCTTGGATTAAAAGTTTATTTTATTAAATAATTATTTTATTAATTATTAATATTAAATCTTAAAATATCATTTAATAATTATTGTTCACTATTTTAAAAACAAAGTTAATCCAAGATACCTTTTAATACTTTCAAACTCGAACTTTTTCGAACTCAAAACATTTTCGAAAACCCCCGGTCAGGTCCGGTTTCTCGTATGATTTCAAGAACTATCGGTCGACCGATGTCGAACCACAACTACTCTGTTTTCAATCAAAATCAAGTTTTCAAAAGAAAAAGAAAAAGGGACTCTGGCAGGTGTGGGAACCGTTGACGAACGATTCCCGGGATGTGTAAGCGGCCGTGAGCCAGGCGGTCCGTCACTTATTATTTCGGCCCAGGTGTTGCCGAAGGATGATTACGGATGTAGTTTTCATCGAGGGTGATTACGGATGTAGTTTTCACTCGGGGATAGTTACGGATGTAGTTTCTATCCTTCTACCGGTAGAGAAGACCCGCGGATTATTGGACTCGGATGTGGCGACTGATCATCGTCAATCCCTGTCAGGTTTTATGTTTTCTTTAAGTCCCATTCCTCCACTTTGGAAAAATGCTTTGACACTGCATCTTAGGCCTATGTGCCAGTTGCCGATAGTGTCCTATTTTGATGAGAAAGATGTTGATTTTATGCAGTAGCTAGAACTGCAAGGTTATTTTGAAAGCAAGGGCACGTCCTGGTGCACCTTTGAAATTTACCAAGTAATGACAAATGATTTTATAACTGATTGATACAACGAGTTTAATGACTGTTATACATATGAAATGCTATATTGCTTACCTTATACTTATATTCTTGCTGAGCTATAGTTGCTCACTCTTGCTTGTTTTCAAATTTTACAAACACAACAGCTAAGAGAAATGGCAAGAACCTGTCAGACTGTTCGAAAGCAGGTGACTAGACCCCAGGCTGCAGTTGAGATTCCACCGGTAGGCCCCGTTAGCCGGATTGGTCGGCAACTTTTGTTAGTACGTTTTATTTATAAGTATGACCTGTGCAAGGCAGTGTACCGTAACAAACTTTCAAGCCGCCAACTTCGCTTCATATCGAAGTGTTGCTGGTAGCATAAATGCTATTTAATTCGATCTGTAATAACTCTAAAACTTTTACTTTTGCTTAATCAAATGTATGACGTTTCTGAGACTCTAACCTGTATGTGTGTGTGTGTGTGGTGTGAGTTTATTGTGGGGTCGATGGCTGTTTATTTATATTATGTGCAAGAACAAGTATGTTATGAATGGAAAATGGACCGTGAGCGCCTAGATCTCCGACCCCGGATCTGGGGGCGTCACAGCGATTAAGAAGATGGCGGAGTGGCCGGGTGGTATTCCTCACCCTAGGGGTCTTGGTTATGTTGAGATTTTTGAGGGAGGTGGTGATCCGCCACCGGTTGAGCAGGTGCCTCCACAGCTAGACCGAGACCGAGCGGGACTTTCTCACGCGCAGACGAGTCAGGGTACTGTGGTTTTCAGTGATGCTCAGTTCAGACGCATGTTGAGGCGTTATGATACTACGCATGCCATGCTTCACCGATTTGCTACAGATTTAACTCAGTCATTGGATGGAATGTATCGGCAACAGGGTTTCCAGGTCACATTGCCCACCTTCGGAGCACACCACATCTATCCACCACCAGACACACCACCCGAGGAGGGTGGAAATGCCGGCGAGTAGGGGAGTATCTCTTGTACCCTTTATTTTACCTTCAATGAGGACATTGCAATTTTTAAGTTTGGGGGTGATTTTAGGGTATCAAGAGTCATTGCATTGCATATAGTTGCATATTCATGCTAGTCATATTAGAATTTTTGCATTTAGCTTTGCCATGCCATTTAGATTGCATTTAGGATGCCATGTCATATAGTTTATTTAGGTGTGTAATATCATTTGGTTCATGCATATCACATGATTCCACTTGAGTGTCTGTGTCTGGCTCGATAGGTCGACGTTAATTTGGGTGTGATGACAATGAATAGAGGGTTGATTTAAGTACTTATGAAATTGACTTGCGTGTGTCGGGAACACAATCTTTTCACGGTCTCACTGTTTGCTCTTGGGCTAGATCGAGTCATACCTTGTTTGGCTGTTGAGATTTCATCACTTATTTATATCTAGAATTTTCGTTATTCCCTTGATGGCGTAGGAGCACTTAAGTATAAGTTTGGGGGAAAACAGGGATTTCATGCTAAGTGTTGTGTCTAAGTAATAATTGCTAGGTGTCAAATAGCTAGTAGTCGTCTCATTGTTATATGAGTAGTCTAGGGTTGGAAATGAGAAAGGCTCATTCCAGATTGCATATAAAAAAAATATAAATATATAAGAAAAAAAAAGAGTCATGTAAATAGTTATTTGTTATATGCAAAATGATCAGGGTGAGCTCTTTAATACTCGAGCAAGTAAGTTCAATGGGGGCAATGCGCCTAGTGACTTAAGGCCCTTGAGGTTTGGGATCCGCTAACCTAAAGCTTGCTACATGGGTATTATTGTATAAGCCTTTAGGGGTCTCACCCATTGCACGGTCAATAAGCATGCGTTTTGGTGTTTTGTATTATTTTTGTATAGTAAAGCATGAATTCTTGTCTACCTTAAATGATGATGGCGGTGTCTTTGAGTCATGGAGTGTCTAAAGTTTCAAGAGTATATCTAGTGAGAAATGCACACACCACGTTTCTGAGCATGTATTGTTAGTATACGGGGCTTAGTCGAGCTCTGTTTGGAGTTGTTGCATTCTTTGAGGTGTTGGCTTGTTGAGTTGGGTTTGGTAACTTTTGTGGGATCATTGCATTAGGACATGTTCGCATTATCATGACATTTCATTTTTAGTTATATTCATGCATCATTTTAGGTTGAGTTTGCATTGCTTGAGGACAAGCAACGGTTTAAGTTTGGGGGTTTGATAAGTGGATTTTATATCCACTATTTACCTTCCATTTGGACTTTAATCGTTTGCAAGTTCTCGAGTTTCGTTGTCATTTGATATGTTTTTGTGTAAATTGTGTAGGTTGAGTCGTTGAAGGCATTATGGTGCTCAATCGAATTAATGGTGGTGTATGTTCGTTAAGTGAAGAAGACAAGTTGTGGAAGAAGTGCATAGCAAGAAAGCAAAGTAAGGAGTGGAATTCCAGCCCCTAGCAGGCGCAGCAGCGCACAAATGAGGTGCTAGGGCGCGATGTGGTAGCAATCCAGGGATAGCAAGGCGCAACTGCGCGCTAGAGGGCGCAGTGACGCTGCAAGTGAAGGCACAACAGCGCAGGGACGCGAGAAGCAAAGGCGCAACAGCGCAGAGCGGGCAGAAAACCAGGGAAGGAAAGGCGTAGCTGCGCGATTTTGCAGCGCTATTGCGCGAGATTTTCAGGCGCATCTGAGCGAGGAGACGCGCATGGGCGCTGGTTGTGGCGTTTTCCAGGAGAAAAACAGTGCAGGGGCGCTCCAACAAGGGGCTATTTTATTTGGGGCTTTTCCTGAGACTATTTGAGTATCGTTAGGAACCTAAAAAATGGATCGATCATCAGTAGAGAATAGACTTGATATTATCTATCATTATTTTTCTTAGAACAATTTTCAAGAGGGTTCTCCAAGCTAGTGACAAGCTAGGAGGCTTAATCTTTGGATCATTTGTACTCTTTCTCACTATTGGGGATTTATTTCTAACCATATTTCTCTTTTATTATTATTTGTTTTCTAGAATTATGTTATCAATTGAACCCATGAGGGCGATGATGTAACACCCCCAGATCCGGGGTCCGGGATCGGGTCGTTACGGTCTTATTTTCCATGATTAATACTTTACTTGAGTCCACAATAAATAAATCACCTGCTGTGACCCCATAATAATAACCACTCACACACACACAGTTATAGTCCCAGAGATGAAATTGAAATAAGTCTTGCATTACTGGTTTACGAATAAAAGTTATTACAAGCCAAAAGGATAACATCATAAGTTTAAAATTTTTGCCGTTGATTAATCATTATTGATACATATAATTAAACTGGTAATCAAAGGCTGCTGATCTAGGCTACCTCAGCAATGGCAGCGATGATATCAACGGGTAGCCCTGTGGGGCGGGTAACCTGCTTGCGACGAGTGCGCCTGACGCGGGCCATGTGACCTAGCTGTTGTTGTGACATAATAAATAAGCAAGGGTGAGCAACAGCCCACCAACAATATATAACTGTGCAGTAATATATAAGACAGTTCAAAGATATGTTTTGAAATCATATGCCATGCATTAGAGAAAATATTGCCAGTTTAATATAAAGGATGAAGTTACAAGGTAACTCAACAGATATATATTTCGTGGGAGCATATGCTATGCCAAAATAAGCAAGATAGCATCATTTTCATAAAAATAGGAACTTGCAGAATGATATTGCAATTCCAGTTTGAAATACTTTTCAATTCTGCCAACTATGATGGTGTTGCAGAAAATTTCCAACATTGAGTGATGAACTAATACTGGAGTTTGACGCGCCAGGAGTCATAGCATTTACACGATGATCAGTCGCATGTTATGCTCCCCACCTCTTGTTTACTACATGTAGAAGGAAGCACCGACGGATTTACTTGTCTACCGCCTTCTGGAACCCCCTCGGCCAACGGTTGGGCCATTTTGCTGGACCGGCGCCACTGGGTCACTTACGCATCTCCTAGTTCATTCCACATCCATAACTTTGAAACGTAAAGTTCGTCCCCCTTTCCCCAAGTATAATACTTGTTGATAAGACTCCACAAGGTAGTCATATCTAAATGGAAAGGAAAATTTACCAATATTTCCCAAGCTGCTGCTTGTTAATGGATACTGCCTTGTTCCAACATTCTTACCCCTCGAATAATGAGTACGTGGGTACACATAATACCATGAATAATAGCAACCAAGTTGCGAGTGAAACGAATAATTTATGACCGGGCAGTCACAAGATAAATAACATTCCTCAAGTAAGGTTCCCTTACAATAGAATCGCAGGAAGAAAGGAATTACTGAGAACCTTCCTTGATAATATAATAATAATAATAATAAGGCTCTGTAATAATTTATATAGTGTTCGAAGGTCGATAATACTATTTGAATGAAGTAAATCATTTTTGAAACGAGTTAGAAGAATTAAATAAATATTCCAAGAATATTTATTGAGTCACAGATATCGGAAAAGTGTTGCTCGGAATAATCTTTGAATAAATATTCAGAATAATATTCATTGAACAAATAATGAATATTCAAATTAATAATGATATTTATTGAAGGAGTAACAGTCAGATGGACATTGGAGATAATATTTATTGAATCAATAGTGAATATTCAACTCAAGAAGGATACATATTGATGGAATAATTATCGACTTAATATTTGGGACAATATTCATTGAATAAATAATGAATATTCAACTTAATAATATTTATCGAAGAAATGCTTATTGAATGAATATTTGAAATTATGTTCAATAGTTGAATCGACTTTAAATAAAGGTCGAAGATAATATTCCTTATCTCAAGGGAATATTCAAAATAATATTTATCGAATAACTGGAGTTCGAATCAATGTTCAACGAATGAATATTCGAATTAATATTCATTTAAATAAATAAGGCTCGAATGAATATTAAGATAATATTCATTAAATAAATAAACTCGAATGAAAATTCAAAATAATATTTATCGAGTAAATAAGAATGAATATTCTTTAAGTAAATAACTCAACTGAGGTTCGAATAATATTCGAATATTTAATCGACTTTAGATGAATATTAAATATATAATATTCCTCGAATAAATAAACATCTGATGGATAATCCGAATAATATTTATCAAATAATCTCAAGGGAATATTCCAATAATATTCGCCAGATAATAAATGGAAAATATTTACTTAGTTGTTTTCCTCTGAAAATAATATCAATATATCAAGGAATAACGACTCCCGGTCTATAGTCAAAGAATGAGATTCAGATGCCCTTCGCTTAAGGGTCTTAGTAATTTCCGGCTTATAACTGATATAATAACTATCTAGCTTATAAGCCAACAATAATTCAGGGAACAAGTATATCAATATGACTTTGAAAGTAGGCATGCATGCTATGGCATATGTACTGTAACAGAAACATATATATATTCACAACAACAGCCTTAAAGAAGGATTTGAAACTTGCCTGGAAATTGAGTACGAGTAGGGGTAGTGGTAGCGTGTCCCGGGTCAGCCTGATGATCTATAAATAGCCAAGGCATTCGGGATTAATCACTTAACACCTTTCAAAAGGTTAAGTATAAACTTAACTTAAATCGAAACACGTTTTCAAGTCGTTTCGTTATACCCCTCTAATTCACTCTTATTATTGCCTTTATTACCCGACACTTGTTTGTTAATAAAGCGTGTCATTATACTTACATGTGGTAAGTATTTAAATCGTATAAGTTTTAGAGTCGAAAGATTAGACCTCGATATTTATCGATCGTTTTCTAAGTGGTTTACCGAAGTTATAACCAAGTATACCTTTTAGGGGTACTTTCGTACTTAACCATGATTCGAACATTTTTATAAAATCGGAAAACGATCCATTCGACATGTGGTCTTCTCCCACACCTTCATTTTTACCTCTAATATTTAATTATTAAGATTCGCCACTGATTTCGCAATATTAAAGGGATCCAATTTCGGTTACGAACTTTTGATTACGGTTCCAAACCACTTTTACGAATTTAATCATAACTCCTAAACCGTAAGTCCGTTTCATGCGATCTTTATATCAAAACGAAGCTCATAACATAATCTAGCTAATCATGGCATAAGTCGAAGCTATGCAGTGAGTTTTATCTACTGTCAAGTTCGAATTTCAAGGTTAAACGAAAATCGGGCATTACGACGGCTATAAATCGAACGTTCTACTAATCGTAACACTAAAACCAAGCCACACCGGGCACCAATACAACTTATACATATGATTCTCATCTCAACAATCTCAAGAACACAATATTTTACCAACATAATCATCATCTCTTAAATCCATTAGATCTACCACATAATCATGATTATAACATCACTAACAAGCTCCTAACACTTAAATCCATCAAGAACATGCAAAAACTCAAAGTAGGCCTAGGGTTTCAAGATCATTATACCTTCTTGAGGGTGTGATATGGCCTTACAAAGCTTGGTATGGTCCTTGTCTAGCTTTAACAAACCTAAGATCAACCAAAGAAACATGAAAATCAAAGTTAGTTCTTGAAGAATACTATTCACCCTCCTCTTTAATGATTTTTTTGAAAATGGAAAAAGAAGAGATTGAAGCTAGGATTTTGAGGAGATCATTTTTATGAATTATAGGACTCACATAAAAAGTTTCAAGATCAAAGGATGGTTGGAAGTGGGATTTTCCCCTTTGAATTTCCACAAAAGCCGAATGGCTATATTAGAGAGAGTTTGGAGTTGGTTGCTTGATCTTTTGCTTGGTGGATGTGTTAGAATGAATTATTGATGAGAGTAAGATAATATCTTGGCTAAAAGCTACTTTAATAAAGTGATTTGGTCATGGCATGCATCACTTAATGGACAAGTGTTGGTTTTGTGTGGTTAAATGAGATGATGATGCTAAGTACTTGGTTGATCCTTTTGATTCTAGTTACTCTTGTAACTATGTTGGTTACTAGATATTTTCTAGTAGCTTGCACAAGACTCTTGCTCCCTCTGCTTGTTTCTTTGTCCGTTTATTGCTTAATTCGTTGATCGTTCGAGGGAATAACTCATTCGTTTCTAATTAGGGTTTTACCGAAAACCTTCTTAATATTTCTAATACTATTCTTCATCTTTCTTAATACTTCTCGAATTTAAATTCCTTAATTCCCTTTTATAAATCCTTAAGTCTTACAGTGTCCAGGGAAATCTCGGAGAAAGTAAAAGTGTTTTTTTCTGAATCCGACAGCTTTTACATACACTTATTTTCCTCCTGGATTACTAATACGAACTCAGAAATCCGTTCCAAATACCAGGTATAACATTATTATAATAATATTCTAAATTCCACCAAAATCACTATTCATCACTTATTTTTATTTAATTCCTATAATTAGGAAAATGAACCTGGTTCACCCTTGAGTGTTCCTTAACCTTTTTTACGGAACCGCTGGACTTATAATAGATATTGACTTGGATGACACAAGAATAATCTTACTTGAAGTAATATACTTATATCCTTAGGAGATAGATCATTCTTATCTATGCCGTCAACCAAAAGTATTCTGCATGACATATAAATAATTGAATTCAAATCCATTCCATTCATTTAATAGACATTCGTTACATCACAGTCATAACCACTATTCATTCCCATATTATTACATACTAAAAAGTTTTAATTCTATCAAAAATCTGGGTTCTTACAGTCTCCCCTCCTTAAAAGGATTCCGTCCCGGAATCAGCTTGAAAACAAATGGGGGTACTTTTCCATCATTGCACTTTCTAGCTCCCAGGTTGATTCTTCTATGTTGTGGTTCTGCCATAAAACTCTGACAAGCTTGATGACCTTGTTTCGGAGCACTTGATCTTTTCTGTCTATGATTTCCACCGGTTGCTCTACATAGGTCAAGTCTGGTTGCATGTCCACGTGCTCATATTCCACTATGTGCTTGGCATCTGGGTTATATTTCCTCAGCATTGAGACATGGAACACATTGTGCACTTGCTGCAGGTTCGGGGGTAATGCTAGTTCATAAGCTAGCTCTCCAATACGTCTTAAAATCTCAAATGGCCCAATATATCTAGGGCTCAGCTTCCCTTTCTTTCCAAACCTCATTAAACCCTTCCAAGGAGATACCTTCAAGAACGCTAGGTCTCCCACCTCATATTCTTTTCCTTTCCGAGCTAAGTCGGCATATTTCTTTTGTCGGTCTTGGGCTGCTACCAGCCGTCCTCTGATTAGATCCACTGCATCTTTAGTCCGTTGGACCATCTCAGGCCCGAGCATCTTTCGCTCTCCAACTTCATCCCAATATAAGGGAGATCGGCATTTCCTTCCATAAAGGGCCTCGTAAGGCGGCATCCCTATGCTTGAATGAAAGCTATTATTGTAGGAGAACTCAATCAATGGCAAGTGATCATCCCAATTTCCTTTAATGTCTATAGCACAGACTCTCAACATATCTTCTAGTGTCTGGATGGTCCTTTCACTTTGCCCGTCTGTCTGGGGATGGTAAGCTGTACTCATGTTTAGCCTGGTTCCCACACATTCCTGAAAGCTCCTCCAAAACCTGGAGTTAAATCTGGGATCTCTGTCGGATACTATGGCGACTGGGACTCCATGTCGCGCCACTATCTCTTTGAGGTAGATATCTACAAGCCTATCAACCGTGTACCTTTCGTTGATCGGTAGGAAGTGAGCTGACTTTGTTAGTCGGTCTATAATCACCCATATGGCATCATGATTCGCTTTGGTCCTTGGCAAACCTACTACGAAGTCCATAGCTATATGTTCCCATTTCCATTCGGGAATCTCCAAGGGGTGTAGAAGTCCACTAGGCCTTTGGTGCTCCGCTTTCACCTTCTGGCAGGTCAAGCATTTGCTTACCCACTCTACCACGTCCTTTTTCATGTTGGGCCACCAGTAGTACTCTTTCAAATCTCTATACATCTTGGTGCTACCGGGGTGCACTGAGTATCCTGAGTTGTGTGCCTCGTATAGAATTTCTTCCTTGAGTTCCTGATCATTTGGGACCCATATCCTCCACATGTATCTCATAATTCCTCCTTTATCTTTTTCACACTTGATTTCTTCCCCAGTCATTAACTCCTTAGTCGAGTTCTTTTCTGCTTCCATCATTTGCTCTTGGCATAACCTAATCTTTTCCAACAGTAGAGGCTGGATTCGAATTTCCATCAACTTTTCTTGACCTTCTTCAGGTATCTTAATCTCAATTTCCAGCCTCTCAAAGTCTTTTATCAATTCTTTCTCCGTAGTTAACATTCTGAGCTTCTCTTTCCTACTACGGGCGTCAGCCACCACATTGGCTTTGCCCGGGTGATAACAAATCTCACAGTCGTAATCCTTGATTAGCTCTAGCCATCTTCTCTGACGCATGTTGAGCTCTTTCTGCGTAAAAATGTACTTGAGGCTCTTATGGTCAGTGTAAATCTCACACTTCTCTCCATACAAGTAGTGCCTCCAAATTTTTAAGGCAAAAACAATTGCTGCTAATTCTAGATCATGGGT
The DNA here is from genome assembly GCA_037693485.1 of Kitagawia praeruptora. Classification (NCBI taxonomy): domain Eukaryota; kingdom Viridiplantae; phylum Streptophyta; class Magnoliopsida; order Apiales; family Apiaceae; genus Kitagawia; species Kitagawia praeruptora. Next base: position 79,284,015 of record CM075350.1, read on the forward strand.
GGGGTATCGGATCTCGTAATCCTTCAATTGTCTTGACGCATATGCTATTACCTTGCCGTGCTGCATAAGCACACATCCCAATCCTTTATGCGAAGCATCACTGTAAATTACGAAATCTCCTTTTCCATCAGGCAACGCCAACACTGGGGCCGCTACCAACCTCTTCTTCGGCTCTTGAAAACTCTTCTCGCATTTTTCAGTCCATTCAAATTTCTCAGTTTTACGGGTAAGCCGAGTTAACGGGGCTGCAATCTTGGCAAAATCTTGAACAAATCATCTATAATATCCTGCTAACCCTATGAAACTCCTTACCTCTGTTGGAGTGGTTGGTCGTTCCCAATTTGAAACTGCCTCTATCTTGGAGGGGTCAACTAGCACTCCTTCTTTATTGATTACGTGCCCTAAAAATTGTACTTCATTTTTCCAGAACTCACACTTTGAGAATTTGGCATATAACTGCTCCTTCCGGAGTGTTTCCAAGGTTATCCTCAAATGCTCAGCGTGCTCTTCTTCTGTCTTTGAGTAGATCAGAATATCATCAATAAAGACTATAACAAACTGATCCAAATATTCCTTGAACACTCTGTTCATTAAATCCATGAAAGCTGCTGGGGCGTTGGTTAATCCAAACGACATCACCAAGAATTCATAGTGTCCATATCTGGTACGGAATGCAGTCTTTGGGGTATTGTTATGCTAAATTCACGCAAGCGCACGTATTCACAAGTAATATATGATTAAATCAAGTTCGTTCCCACAGAGATCTAGAATGGTGTTCAATTCAGTAAATATGCCTATGCAACAATGTATGGTTTTAACTCACTACTAAGAAAAGTAACAAATTGAATTTTTACTGACTACTAAATTAATTATCAAACTAAAGATTAACTAATTAAAGAGATTAAAATCGAATTACTAATATGAGAATAAAACATGGAACCCTAGTTTCATCATCTACTTCACTTAGAGTTGCAGCCTTTAATTAAAACATGCGATGGTTTTGATATCTGATCGAATAACACGAAAAGAGTAAAAGTTACCTCTCGGTATACTAGTACCAATCTACACATACATCCACAAAAGAGATAGAAGATGAATAGGCACCTATTATGTTTAGACCCTATATCTCTATAGAATTTGAAAACATAAAGGTTGAAGCACAAGTTATTCACTTAGATCAAATAGGGTAGCATAATATCTCTATTCATGCCACAAATCATGATGCTTAACATCAACCTATCCTATGCTAGCATGGCAAGTTCTAAATCTCAAGATCCACTCTCGTTTCGCAAGAGATTAACAATTCAATTTAGATGTTAGCTACGCATCCAAAAGCATTAAGATTAACCATACGAGGATATCAGTATTCACCACACATAAATCTTTAAGGCATGCAAACTACTAAGCTACATAGATAAATCCACTAGGATCCCACGACAACGATTAGTTCATAATTAAACCTTTCGTCACCATGGGATTTGATGAAAACATGGTAAATAACAAGATATGAATAAAAGACGTAATTATATTAATAAACAAGAGTTTGAGAAAACAAATCTAGAACAAAAGATGAAGTAGATCTAGATCCGTTGCTTGTCACGAGCGTTGAATCCTTCTCTCCTTTTCTCCCTTGCAGATCTAAGCTGGTTACAATAATAAAACTATGATATTCTGTGTATATCTCTATTACAATGGTAGGATGTGTTTATATAGGCTCTAAAAGTCTTGCCCAGCAAGAAAATACCAAAACAGAATTATAATAGAATTTCTGCAAGATACGTTTCCTAAACTGATTCTGTTTTTTTAAGGAAATTCGTGGCTGACTTTTCTTCTATTTTCCAGAGCCGTTCCAGACGTAATTGGGCCTCTGGACCACCTTAGAATGATAGAGAATCTCGTTATCTTCGCGTGGACTGCTTACGGGCTGAAAACAGACTTATAGAACTCAAGATATGGCCCAAATAGTGAATCTCATGCGTGCAGCCCAATAAATCCGAATTTTAATAAATTAAATCTCCAAAAATGACAAAAACATCCACCATAATCAACATCCTTGTAAATCTGCACAACTAAACAAAATACATCAAAACTACAAGAAACTTGAGCCCAAGACAATCAATTTAAGCCGATTTAGAATGTTCCAAGTGGATATAAACTCCACTTATCAGGTATCTTCAGGTTTAATCTTCAGTTGGTGATATCCGGTTCTTAAGTCAATCTTGGAGAAATACACAGCTCCTCTTAGCTGATCAAACAAATCATCAATTCTGGGTAACGGGTACTTATTCTTTATGGTTAGCTTGTTCAACTGTCGATAGTCGATGCATAACCTCATACTCCCGTCCTTTTTCTTGACGAACAACACTGGTGCGCCCCAAGGCGACACACTGGGTCTTATCATACCCTTATCCAACAATTCCTGTAATTGCTTTGCTAGCTCTTTCATTTCCACTGGTGCTAATCGGTATGGGGCCTTTGAAACTGGCGCCGTCCCCGGGGCTAACTCGATAGCAAACTCAATCACTCTATCTGGTGGTAATCCAGGAAGATCTTCAGGAAACACATCTTCAAATTCGTTAACCACCGGAATGTCTTGCATCTTGGGCGCCTCTTTCTGGGTATCTATAACGTAAGCTAAATCAGCTTCATTCCCTTTTCGTAGCAGTCTCTTGGTTTGCGCCATGGTTAGAATGGTCTGGGTCTGTCGTAGCCCTTTAAACACTATTTCTTTCTTTCCTGGGGTTTTCAACTTAACCTTTTTCCCTTTACAATCTATTTGCGCATTATTACGAGACAACCAGTCCATTCCCAAAATAACATCGAATTCCCCTAGCTTAAAAGGGATCAAATCAACACAGAAGGATCATCCTCCTATTTCTATTTTGCAATCGGAGTGAATCTGATTAACTGGAACGACTTCCTGATTAGCTATCTCTACTTGCAAAGACTCCCTTAGTGGTTGAGTTTTAAGTTTCAATTTATGTGCAAAATCTCTAGATATAAAAGACTTAGTTGCCCCAGAATCAAATAAAACATTTGCACTGACTGAATTGAGGGAAAATGTACCTGCTATCACATCCGTGTTCCTCACGGCATCTTGCACTGTCATGTTAAAAGTTCTAGCAGTTGGTGGCCTGTTGGAGGCAGCTTTGCTTGCCCCTGAGGCTGCTGGTTTATTCATTGGGCAGTCCTTCCTCATGTGCCCTGGACGTCCACACTGGAAACAGGTATTGTTCTTACTAGCAGTAGGATTAACCGCGGTACACTTGTTGGAGTAGTGACCCACTCGTCCACACTTATAACAGACGGACTGCTTCTGATTGCATACTCCAGGGTGCCTTTTCCCACAAGTTGTGCATGCTGGTAGTGGAGGTCTGGAAAGGTGAGAACGAGACATTCCTAACTGCTGGCCGCCCTGGCTCACAGTTGCACTCACAGATGGTTTAAACTCAACATTCCTCCCAGGTAGGGATACTGCTCCTCGATTGAACCTATTCGGGGGTCTTCCTCCTGCGGAACCTCCGCCCATACTGGCATGCTTTCTCTTTAATCCCCCTTTTTCTCTTTCTCTCTGTGCCTGATCACTACCTGCTTCCACAATGGTCGCCTTTTGCACCAAGGTGGCATAATCATTAATCTCTAAAACTGCCACTCTGTTCTGAATCCATTGTTTCAACCCCTGCTGAAACCTGTTAGCCCTCTTTTCCTCAGTATCTACAAATTCCGGCACAAACCTTGATAACTCAGTAAACTTGGCTTCATAATCGGCCACCGACAAGTTATTCTGCTTTAGCTCTAGAAACTTAAGCTCCATCTGGGTTTTCATAAACTTTGGGAAATACTTCTCTAGAAACAATTGTTTAAACCTATCCCAGGTTACAATAGCATCGGTCTCCATATTCTTCTTAGCTTCCCACCAATAGTTGGCCTCTCCTTTTAGCAAGTAGGTAGCAAAGACAGTCTTTTGGGCTTCCCCAATACTCAGAATCTCGAAAGATTTCTCCATTTCCTTGACCCAGGCCCTTGCCTCCACGGGGTCAGCCGATCCGTGAAACTCTGGGGGTTTGAGGGACTTGAAGGCCCTAAAGGAATTGGCCACAGTGGTGTTGTTTCCTTGGGGTGGTTGGGGATGTTGGTTCAAATTCTGCCTGAGCAGATCCATAAATTGTCCCATGGGGTTTCCGCCCTGGTTCTCCCCCTGATGTTCGACTTCAGTTTCCCTTTCTTCTATTTCCTCTTCAAACTCTGCAGTATAGAAAGTTTCATCCCCCATCCCATAATGGGAATCCTCCTGCTCATTATAGTCCTGATCCTGTTCTTCATTATACTCAAAATTTTCCTCATGTTGATTGTGACTTTCTTGGTCAGTAGATTCGTGAGGGTTAGCCCTAGTACCCATTCTTCTCGGAGGCATTTTACTGAAAATTTGGACAATATACATTAGGTTTATTCACCTATTCTAGAGGGTTTTCCTCACAATATCGATGCATAAATGGATTTAGGATCCCACAGTTCTATATATCATGGCAGTTTTAGTCGAAAGCAGTACGGGCAGATATAATATAATTAACTAGTGATCGCGTCATAAGAAACTGAAATGACTGAAAAGGGAAATAAATATATACCAAGTACCAAACGGTACAATATCCGACATACAACAACAGTTTTAAGAAATACAACCATCCGAATAATAACTAGTCAAAAGTGAGATAAGCTGTCTATCTGTCTAGTCTGCAACAGGGAACTACAAGCTGAAACTATCCCTACCAAAAATCGGCACTACTATGACCGTACAAGACTAGACAACTAGACCAATACATCACTAACACTGCAGTCAGCCACGACGGCGGGCCAAATCTAGAACCCTCCTCATAGCAAGGCGGAAAATCTCCTCTGCATCAGCCCTGGATACCATGCCATGCCCATCACTGGGTAACCGTCGCACCCTCACACGGGCCCTCAGCTCTATGCCGGTCACCTGCCTATACATATATCTAGCTCTGGCACGCCTACCACCCAGGTGCCTCAACCGGGCCTCTCTCTCTGCGGCTAGCTCTCTGCGGGACTCTGCCAGCCTGGCCTCAGCCACGGCTATCTCAGTAGTAAGTCTGGTCACAACGTAGTGGTGAAAACATGCTGGGACGTCCCCTGTCGGACCATGGGGTGGAGGGGCTGGATCTGCTGGAAGGGCAGCCTCTGCCTGCTGTGGCTCTGGGGTCAATGCCTCAAACTCATCTGACAATGGGCTCATAGGTAGTGGTGGCGGGGTAGGGGCTCTCTTATCAAAGAGGGGTGGCACATGAAGTTCGGAACCCCCTACAACATCAGCCATGGGCTCATCAACATCTCCCTCGGCACCCTCATCAGACTCAATGACATCAGCATCAACCTGGACCTCAGGGTCCTCCTCCTCTGACTCAACAACATCAGTATCAGCATCAACCTGGACCTCAGGGTCCTCCTCCTCTGACTCAACAACATCAGTATCAGCATCAACCTGGACCTCAGGGTCCTCCTCCTCTGACTCAACAACATCAGTATCAGCATCAACCTGGACCTCCTCATCGTGCTGTCTCTCATACTCCTCTGGATCAGGGACGTCGCTCGCCTACACAATGACGAATTATATTACTATCATGATACTTAAAAGTTCCCATAAGGGTTTTAGGTGAACTTGGCAAGAGTTCTTATTATCTTAGTGAATTTATTATTGCATAGCGTCGCATCATCTCTTGGGATTTATAACTCTCTCTCTGATACCATTTCTGTAAAACCCCCAGATCCGGGGTCCGGGATCGGGTCGTTACGGTCTTATTTTCCATGATTAATACTTTACTTGAGTCCACAATAAATAAATCACCTGCTGTGACCCCATAATAATAACCACTCACACACACACAGTTATAGTCCCAGAGATGAAATTGAAATAAGTCTTGCATTACTGGTTTACGAATAAAAGTTATTACAAGCCAAAAGGATAACATCATAAGTTTAAAAGTTTTGCCGTTGATTAATCATTATTGATACATATATTAAACTGGTAATCAAAGGCTGCTGATCTAGGCTACCTCAGCAATGGCAGCGATGATATCAACGGGTAGCCCTGTGGGGCGGGTAACCTGCTTGCGTCGAGTGCGCCTGACGCGGGCCATGTGACCTAGCTGTTGTTGTGACATAATAAATAAGCAAGGGTGAGCAACAGCCCACCAACAATATATAACTGTGCAGTAATATATAAGACAGTTCAAAGATATGTTTTGAAATCATATGCCATGCATTAGAGAAAATATTGCCAGTTTAATATAAAGGATGAAGTTACAAGGTAACTCAACAGATATATATTTCGTGGGAGCATATGCTATGCCAAAATAAGCAAGATAGCATCATTTTCATAAAAATAGGAACTTGCAGAATGATATTGCAATTCCAGTTTGAAATACTTTTCAATTCTGCCAACTATGATGGTGTTGCAGAAAATTTCCAACATTGAGTGATGAACTAATACTGGAGTTTGACGCGCCAGGAGTCATAGCATTTACACGATGATCAGTCGCATGTTATGCTCCCCACCTCTTGTTTACTACATGTAGAAGGAAGCACCGACGGATTTACTTGTCTACCGCCTTCTGGAACCCCCTCGGCCAACAGTTGGGCCATTTTGCTGGACCGGCGCCACTGGGTCACTTACGCATCTCCTAGTTCATTCCACATCCATAACTTTGAAACGTAAAGTTCGTCCCCCTTTCCCCAAGTATAATACTTGTTGATAAGACTCCACAAGGTAGTCATATCTAAATGGAAAGGAAAATTTACCAATATTTCCCAAGCTGCTGCTTGTTAATGGATACTGCCTTGTTCCAACATTCTTACCCCTCGAATAATGAGTGGGTACACATAATACCATGAATAATAGCAACCAAGTTGCGAGTGAAACGAATAATTTATGACCGGGCAGTCACAAGATAAATAACATTCCTCAAGTAAGGTTCCCTTACAATAGAATCGCAGGAAGAAGGGAATTACTGAGAACCTTCCTTGATAATATAATAATAATAATAATAAGGCTCTGTAATAATTTATATAGTGTTCGAAGGTCGATAATACTATTTGAATGAAGTAAATCATTTTTGAAACGAGTTAGAAGAATTAAATAAATATTCCAAGAATATTTATTGAGTCACAGATATCGGAAAAGTGTTGCTCGGAATAATCTTTGAATAAATATTCAGAATAATATTCATTGAACAAATAATGAATATTCAAATTAATAATGATATTTATTGAAGGAGTAACAGTCAGATGGACATTGGAGATAATATTTATTGAATCAATAGTGAATATTTAACTCAAGAAGGATACATATTGATGGAATAATTATCGACTTAATATTTGGGACAATATTCATTGAATAAATAATGAATATTCAACTTAATAATATTTATCGAAGAAATGCTTATTGAATGAATATTTGAAATTATGTTCAATAGTTGAATCGACTTTAAATAAAGGTCGAAGATAATATTCCTTATCTCAATGGAATATTCAAAATAATATTTATCGAATAACTGGAGTTCGAATCAATGTTCAACGAATGAATATTCGAATTAATATTCATTTAAATAAATAAGGCTCGAATGAATATTAAGATAATATTCATTAAATAAATAAACTCGAATGAATATTCAAAATAATATTTATCGAGTAAATAAGAATGAATATTCTTTAAGTAAATAACTCAACTGAGGTTCGAATAATATTCGAATATTTAATCGACTTTAGTTGAATATTAAATATATAATATTCCTCGAATAAATAAACATCTGATGGATAATCCGAATAATATTTATCAAATAATCTCAAGGGAATATTCCAATAATATTCGCCAGATAATAAATGGAAAATATTTACTTAGTTATTTTCCTCTGAAAATAATATCAATATATCAAGGAATAACGACACCCGGTCTATAGTCAAAGAATGAGATTCAGATGCCCTTCGCTTAAGGGTCTTAGTAATTTCCGGCTTATAACTGATATAATAACTATCTAGCTTATAAGCCAACAATAATTCAGGGAACAAGTATATCAATATGACTTTGAAAGTAGGCATGCATGCTATGGCATATGTACTGTAACAGAAACATATATATATTCACAACAACAGCCTTTAAGAAGGATTTGAAACTTGCCTGGAAATTGAGTACGAGTAGGGGTAGTGGTAGCGTGTCCCGGGTCAGCCTGATGATCTATAAATAGCCAAGGCATTCGGGATTAATCACTTAACACCTTTCAAAAGGTTAAGTATAAACTTAACTTAAATCGAAACACGTTTTCAAGTCGTTTCGTTATACCCCTCTAATTCACTCTTATTATTGCCTTTATTACCCGACACTTGTTTGTTAATAAAGCGTGTCATTATACTTACATGTGGTAAGTATTTAAATCGTATTAGTTTTAAAGTCGAAAGATTATACCTCGATATTTATCGATCGTTTTCTAAGTGGTTTACCGAAGTTATAACCAAATATACCTTTTAGGGGTACTTTCGTACTTAACCATGATTCGAACATTTTTATAAAATCGGAAAACGATCCATTCGACATGTGGTCTTCTCCCACACCTTCATTTTTACCTCTAATATTTAATTATTAAGATTCGCCACAGATTTCGCAATATTAAGGGGATCCAATTTCGGTTACGAACTTTTGATTACGGTTCCAAACCACTTTTACGAATTTAATCATAACTCCTAAACCGTAAGTCCGTTTCATGCGATCTTTATATCAAAACGAAGCTCATAACATAATCTAGCTAATCATGGCATAAGTCGAAGCTATGCAGTGAGTTTTATCTACTGTCAAGTTCGAATTTCAAGGTTAAACGAAAATCGGGCATTACGACGGCTATAAATCGAACGTTCTACTAATCGTAACACTAAAACCAAGCCACACCGGGCACCAATACAACTTATACATATGATTCTCATCTCAACAATCTTAAGAACACAATATTTTACCAACATAATCATCATCTCTTAAATCCATTAGATCTACCACATAATCATGATTATAACATCACTAACAAGCTCCTAACACTTAAATCCATCAAGAACATGCAAAAACTCAAAGTAGGCCTAGGGTTTCAAGATCATTATACCTTCTTGAGGGTGTGATATGGCCTTACAAAGCTTGGTATGGTCCTTGTCTAGCTTTAACAAACCTAAGATCAACCAAAGAAACATGAAAATCAAAGTTAGTTCTTGAAGAACACTATTCACCCTCCTCTTTAATGATTTTTTTGAAAATGGAAAAAGAAGAGATTGAAGCTAGGATTTTGAAGAGATCATTTTTATGAATTATAGGACTCACATAAAAAGTTTCAAGATCAAATGATGGTTGGAAGTGGGATTTTCCCCTTTGAATTTCCACAAAAGCCGAATGGCTATATTAGAGAGAGTTTGGAGTTGGTTGCTTGATCTTTTGCTTGGTGGATGTGTTAGAATGAATTATTGATGAGAGTAAGATAATATCTTGGCTAAAAGCTACTTTAATAAAGTGATTTGGTCATGGCATGCATCACTTAATGGACAAGTGTTGGTTTTGTGTGGTTAAATGAGATGATGATGCTAAGTACTTGGTTGATCCTCTTGATTCTAGTTACTCTTGTAACTATGTTGGTTACTAGATATTTTCTAGTAGCTTGCACAAGACTCTTGCTCCCTCTGCTTGTTTCTTTGTCCGTTTATTGCTTAATTCGTTGATCGTTCGAGGGAATAACTCATTCGTTTCTATTTAGGGTTTTACCGAAAACCTTCTTAATATTTCTAATACTATTCTTCATCTTTCTTAATACTTCTCGAATTTAAATTCCTTAATTCCCTTTTATAAATCCGTAAGTCTTACAGTGTCCAGGGAAATCTCGGAGAAAATAAAAGTGCTCTTTTTCTGAATCCGACAGCTTTTACATACACTTATTTTCCTCTTGGATCACTAATACGAACTCAGAAATCCGTTCCGAATACCAGGTATAACATTATTATAATAATATTCCAAATTCCACCAAAATCACTATTCATCACTTATTTTTATTTAATTCCTATAATTAGGAAAATGAACCTGGTTCACCCTTGAGTGTTCCTTAACCTTTTTTACGGAACCGCTGGACTTATAATAGATATTGACTTGGATGACACAAGAATAATCTTACTTGAAGTAATATACTTATATCCTTAGGAGATAGATCATTCTTATCTATGCCGTCAACCAAAAGTATTCTGCATGACATATAAATAATTGAATTCAAATCCATTCCATTCATTTAATAGACATTCGTTACATCGCAGTCATAACCACTATTCATTCCCATATTATTACATACTAAAAAGTTTTAATTCTATCAAAAATCTGGGTTCTTACAAATGAGGTCGATTATGGGCTAAATCGTTATCATGGGATTTTAATGGATTTTTCTATGGATTCTAGTAATTAAGTGTTCTTTATGCCTTGGTGTGTGATGGATTGAATTGATTGCCTAGTATGATTATGCTTATTCGTTATAGGTGAGTCGCGAACACCTGTAATTGTGTGTATGATCCTGGTGAATGCGAAAGTGGATCTAGGGTTTAGAACAATTCATGCTAGCATAGGTTTTTGCATGTGAAGAACATGTATTAATTTGTGGTGTAATTCTAACCGTCTTGCATTGACTATGTGGTTTAACAGATGCTTGATTTTTAACCGGTATGTGTTCAATTGCTATAGACATATAGGAACTACACATATTTAGTGACTACTTGACTTCTATCAATTGTGGATGATCAGTAGGATGGTATATGCACAACGAAAGTTGGTGTGTATCAGTTTAGTGCATCTAATCAGTAATCAACTCTGTCACATACTAGGTTAAAGGGCATAAGATTCTAGATGAAGTGGTTAATGAAATTGAAATCCCATGTTTGTTTATTATAAATTAATAGTTAAGTTATTTTCTCGTAATTTCCATAGTTGGTAATTAATCATTAGTTATTCAAAACCAAAATTGTGATTTTCTTGGCAGTGAGTGTAAATCATAAGCTGGTGTATAAGTGAACAAAACGAACAATTTGAGTCTCTGTGGGAATGAATCCTATTTACCATATATTACTTGTTGACCACGTTCTCTTGCGTGAATAAGTGCGAACACCTGCTATACTCACGCACGCATACACACTGTTACACACACACTCGCACCATATATATACACACACAGCAACACACACACAACCACATGACAGCAAAGGGGAGAGAGATTTCAATTAATTTGCAGCAGCCATCATCAAGAAAATCAGTATCGAGATTCAAAGGAACCGAGAGAAAGAGAGAACGGCGGGTAGGGAGGGGGCAATGAGAGGGATTGAGGAGAGATATTTGTTTTCAAGGAAGACAGAGATTAAAGAGATTGAGAAAATTTTCTAGAAAATAGAGGCCAGCATTGGGGAAAGTCTGGCTAGGGATTACAGAGCCCACGCAATGAAGGAGATGCAAATGTCTATTTTACCCCTGACCATTTAACACCGTTACTCTAAAATAGACGGTAGTACACTCTCTGTAAAAAATTACTTTGTTCAGTATTGTCCGTGGCTGTTTCTGAACTATGGTATGTAAAGTGGTGTCTTGGCTAAAGTTCAGGTACACAAAGTGCACTTTACTTTTATTAGTATTGCAATGCATGGGTTTCTTGTATTATGTTTTAAATTTATTTAATACTAGCTTAAAACCCGTGTGATGCACAGATTGTTTAAATATTATAATGAATTTTTTTCATATTTACATTTATTTTTTTAAAACATGAATTTTTTAGGCTTAAATTTGTATATGATATGATTTTATTATATTTATATAAATATTATCCGTGATATTTTTAGAAAATGAGTGATTTTAGTTAGAAAATATAGAAAAAATTTTAGGTTTTAGTTGAAAAAGGTAATCGATTATTTGTTAATAATTATAAAATTATTAATTTATTTTATTAAATAGAATGCCCATCAATATGATTGGAAAAAGAGAGGATTTAGTTAGAGAAAATTAAAAAGGTAACATGTTCTAAGTGAAAAAGGTAATTGATTAATTTATAGTAATTATAATTTAATTACGTTATTTTACTAAATACAATTGCTAGTAATGAAAAAGAGAAATTAATATTGTCCGTGATATTTCTATTAAAGGAGGGATTTTAGTTAGAAAATAATCAAATATAGAAAAGATACGTTATAGCTGAAAAAGATAATCAGTTTATTGTTAATATTAGAGAACAATGGCCCTGAGGTTGATATAGGAATTTTATCTGAGGTTAGGTGATTTTCAATATAAATGATAGGTGGCAATTTTGTAATAATATAACACTATTTCATGTATTTACAATATTAGCCCTGCATTTGTATGTATTTTGTTTTAATCTCAGGGTTGGTACGTACCTGAGGATGACCTCATGACCATCAATTTCTTAATATTATAATATTATCAGTTTATTGTATTAAATAGAACCGCTCGTGATATATCTGGAAAAATAAAGATTTTATTTAGAGAAAATAGAATGGTAACGTGAAAATTAAAAAAGTGACACGATTTATGTAAAAAAGGTAATTGATTAGTTTATAGTAATTGTAATTTAATTATGTTACTTTACTAAATGAAATAGTACATAGTGTTTTTAGAAAATGAAAAATTAATGTTGTCCGTGATATTTCTACTAAAAGAAAAAAAATTAATTAGAAAAAATGGTACGTTTTAGCTGAAAAGATAATCGGTTAATTATTAGTATTATAATATTATTATTTTATTTTATAAATAGAAACGCCCGTGATATAATTGGAAAAAGATAGATTTTAGTAAGAGAAAAGAAAAAAGGTAACATGTTTTGGCTGAAAAAATTAATCGTCCATGATATAATTGGAAAAAGAGATATATTAGTTAGAGTTTGGCTGAAAATGGTAACTAATTAGTTAGTAATAATTATAATATAATTATGTTATTTTATTAAACAAAATTGGTCATAGTGTTTGTAAAAAAGTAAATATTTTAGTTACATAAAATGTTAAAGATATTGTATTTTACCTGAAAAGGAAATTATTTAGTTATTGAAAAATAGAAAAGGTAATATGTTTAAACTGAAAAGGAAATTGATTAATAAAGGAGAAATTTTAGTTAGATAAAATATAAAAGATATTTTATTTTACCTGAATTATTTTTTTTAGTTATTGAAAAATAGAAAAGAAAATATGTTAACCTGAAAAGGGAAATTGATTAGTTAGTAGGATGAATTTTATCATGAGTAAGGATAAATAAATAAAATCAATAGGTACCGTACCGACCGACCAACCTTTTAATGTTTCGGCTTTTATATAATAGTATAGATTATAATTATAATTTATATAATCATTATTTTTTAATAATTTTTTTAATTTTAATTTGATATAATTTAATATACTCATGTTTACGGATTATAATAATGTTTCTTTATTATAAACAACGTATATGATTTTTAATATATTTTATTAATAACTGAAAATTTTGGTGTGATATTTTCGGGTATATATTAATGATTGTAAGATGTGTTGTAAATTCGTGTTTTAATTAGAAAAGAAATATTAATTATTGAAAGACATGATACGATTGATCTTTTTAGGTGTTTATAAAAGGCAATATCTTCAACTGAATGTAAATATGAAAAAGCCAATAGACTCATTACCATTAATTTTATTATATTGTTATTTATTTTAGGTGTTATATTTTACTTGAAAATTATGGTACGATATTTTCGTGTATATATTAATGATTGAAAGGTTTGTTTTAAATTAAAAAGGTAACGTGTTTTAGTTCGAAAGGAAATATTAATAAACGAAAGATATGATATGATTGATGTTTGGGCTCTTTTGAAAAATAAATAGGAAAAAGTAAATTTTTGCACATTTACTTTTGTTAAGAAAGACTATTTGAAATTTTACTAAACTAAGTTTCAAATTGCAAAAATACTAACCCTAACCCTAATTCTTCCCCTCCCCCTTTCCTCAATTTCTCTCTCCTCCCCCATCAACATACGCTGCCGACTTCAATTGTGTCCTTTTTTTTTTTAAGGTGGTGGCTATTTTTGGTGGATTTGGGTTTCCTGGCCCCGCAGGGGCATATTCAACTAAATTTGCAACTAATTGCAACTGAATGCAACTAAATTTCTGATTTCAAGTTCCATTTGTCAGTTGTCATTTTCGACCTCATTTTTGTACTCTATTATATATATAAATATATATATATATATATATATATATATATATAATAAAATGAGATCGAAAATGATAAATGAAAAATGGAACTTGAAATCAGCAACTTAATTTCTGATTTCAGTTGCATTCAGTTGAATATGCCCCTGCGGGGCCTTGCAACCCAAATTCACCAAAATCACCCAAACCAATAATATGTAGTTGCAACTAGTTGTAACTAGTTGAAAATAGTTGCAACTAGTTGAAAACAGTTGCAACTAGTTGAAAACAGTTGAAAATAGTTGATTTGGTTGAATATTGCCCCTGGCGGGGCCTTGGAACCCAAAATAACTCTAACCAATAATATGTAGTTGCAACTAGTTGTAACTAGTTGAATGTAGTTGAAAATAGTTGCAACTAGTTGAAAACAGTTGAAAATAGTTGATTTGGTTGAATATTGCTCCTGGCGGGGCCTTGGAACCCAAAATAACTCAAACCAATAATATGTAGTTGCAACTAGTTGTAACTAGTTGAAAGTAGTTGAAAATAGTTTCAACTACTTGAAAATAATTGAAAATAGTTGATTTGGTTGAATATTGCCCCTGGCGGGGCCTTGCAACCCAAAGTCACCAAAATCACCCTACCTTTTTTTTTAAAAAAAAGAAGTTGAATGTGGTTGCATTTAGTTGAATATTGCCCCTGGCGGGGCCTTGCAACCAAAATCACCCCACCTTTTTAAAAAAAGTTGCATTTGGTTGCATACAAAAATCCACCAAAATAGCTCCACCAAAATAGCCCCCATCTTTAAAAAAAAAAAAAAAAAGTCGGCAGTGGGCTGAAAGGAGGGAGGGAGGGAGGGAGGGAGGGGGAGGGGGAGTGGGTTGGGCGGGGAGAAAGGAGGGAGGGGGAGGGGGAGTGGGTTGGGCTAGGAAGGAGGGAGGAGGAATGAGCCTAGTATTTTTGCAATTTGAAACTTTGTTTGGTAAAATTGCAATTTATTAAGGAAGGTGGTATTTTTGCAAAAAGAAACTTTAAATCTAGTATTCTTGGTAAATATCCTATAATAAATGTCCTTAAAATCTTGATACAAATTGTATAGTTGCAAGTATGTGACTTGAACATGAGATTATATAATGATTGTATCATATTCTTAAATGTCCCTAGCCGAGTATTATTATTATTAATTAGGACAATAGTAATACACTGAGGCTAGTATGATAATTTACTGATGACCACATCTCATTGGTCATAAGTATGAAGATACTAAAAGCAATGCATAGGTAACTGTACGAGTACAGGGTACTGGACAGACCCACCGTGGGATACATCATGGTAAATAATAAATGTGTCATATGTAATCTCACAGTGATAATGGTGTAATGATCCTTAGACCTGAAGTCGTTATAATTCTACATGAGAATTAATATATTTTGAATTCGTCAAAAGTTATCTTTAGCCGGATAATGATAAAGGTGAATATCGGATATATTATGAATCATGTGAGAAATATGAATGATCTAGATGGGATTTAAATCTCCTGATAAAGGAGTGATATTATCGGCCTCTTGTTTGAGTGAGACTATGAAATGCATGGCCATGCTCAAATGTTGATTTGATTAAATAGTCTACTCATCGATCAAGAAAATGAAGATTAAATTATGAAGATGATGACACATTACATGCCTCGAGTTTAATCTATAATATCATGATTTAAAGGGATTATATTACATGGAACATTAGTCATAAAAGGTTGATTGAATCGTTGATTTAATTATTGTTTTATTGGGTAGCAATAATGTGTTACTAGACGCCGTTTATTGTTTATAATTTTATTAGAGAATAAAATTATTGCCAATGAAATAATAACCTACAGGATCACACACAAATAATTTTAAAAGGGAAATTAATTTATTTCATGAATTTAAATTAATAATAATTTAAATTATGATTTTAAATTAATATTAAATAATAATTCGAATTTTATAAAATTAATTAAGTGAGACTTGATTAGTTAAAGATAAAATTTGAAGATGTATTTTCTTGACTTATTTGATTAATTAAGTATGACTTAATTAATTTATTTAAATAAATAAGATTTGTTTAAATAAAAAAAATGGCCTAATTGTTTAAGGCTCGATTTTACTTTATTTCTCTTTATAAGCCAAGAGTTGGCAAGTCATTTTGATGAACACAACTGAAATCTCAGTTCATAAACACAAGAGAGAAATCAAGCACAAGTCAAGAACACATCCGGATTATTTATTTTGGCTAGTACCAATTTCCGTGGCAAAAAATCGTTCGACGATTCAAGCAAGCATTCAAGTGTGGATACCGGTGGAGGAGTTACATTTTAGCTCTCAAGATCAACACTTGTAGCTCTCAAGATCAACAAGCTAGGATCTCCATTTATCATCCATTGGAAAGCTTTAACAAGGTACAATCTTGTTCTTGAGAAATTTTATACCATGATCATCATTTTATACATGGATCCGGGCTTTGGAATTCGTTTTTAATTGTTATTTACGTCATTTCCGTTGCGTTATTATGCCCGAATTCCAATAGAAGGTTCTCTAGAAGGAATTTCTATTGCTTCTCAAAAGAATGCTACTATTGAGGGGGAGCAAACGAATCAAGAAGAACACAGTGATCATCAGGAGCAGACTAGCCTTTCAGAGTCTACTCCATCAGGAATTAATCTTTCAGAGTCTACTGAGGAAAGATCAGTAACTAGCAGCAATATGGAATCTACTGATTCTATTGATCAAAGGGGAGTTATTGAAGGCAGAGAGAATTCTTCTACAAGAGATACCACTAACTTAGGGGGAGAGACTAGCAGAGTCAATCTACCACCTGTTAGAAAATGGACAAAGGATCATACTGAAGATTTGATTATTGGTGATCCAAATAGTGGTGTTCGAACTAGAAGATCAATTCAAAATGAATGCTTGTATAGTTGCTTTCTCTCAAAGAATGAACCTAAGAAGATTGAAGAAGCCTTACAGGATCCTGATTGGGTAATTGAAATGCAGGAGGAGTTAAATGAGTTTGAGAGAAACAAAGTCTGGAAACTAGTACCAAGACCTAAAGATAGATCTATTGTTGGTGCAAGATGGGTTTTCAGAAACAAGCTAGATGAATCTGCTATGATTGTAAGAAATAAAGCAAGACTGGTGGCCAAGGGTTACTCCCAGGAAGAAGGCATTGATTATGATGAGACCTTTGCACCTGTAGCAAGATTGGAAGAAATCAGAATGTTTCTTGCATTGGCAGCTCATTCAAAATTCAAGGTATACCAGATGAATGTAAAGAGTGCTTTTCTAAATGGCAAACTTGATGAAGAAGTGTATGTGGAACAGCCACCTGGATTTGTTGATCCAAAGTTTCCAAATCATGTCTACAAACTTGACAAGGCACTCTATGGACTAAAGCAGGCACCAAGAGCATGGTATGAGACTTTGTCTAAATTTCTTCTTGAAAATGGCTTCACAAGAGGTACAATTGACAAAACTCTATTCTTTAGAAAGATAAAAGGTGAATTGCTTTTAGTTCAAGTTTATGTTGATGATATCATATTTGGCTCTACTAATGAAAATTTGTGTGCTAAGTTGAGTAAGCTTATGCAGTCTAAGTATCAAATGAGCATGATGGGTGAATTAAATTATTTCTTAGGCTTACAGGTCAAACAGACTGAGACTGGTATTTTCATTAATCAGTCAAAGTATATCAAAGATCTTTTAAGAAGGTTTGACTTTCAAGACTGTGCAGTTGCAAAAACACTGGCAACAGCCACTAAACTAGACTCTGATCCTAAGGGAAAGAGTGTGGATAATACTAGTTATAGAGGCATGATAGGCTCATTGCTATCTCTAACTACAAGTAGGCCAGATATAATGTTTTCTACCTGTTTATGTGCTAGATTCCAAAGTGATCCTAAGGAATCTCATTTAATTGCTGTGAAGAGAATTTTTAGATATCTCAAAGGAACTCCAAATCTTGGTTTGTGGTATCCTAGAGAATCTGATTTCTTCCTAATTGGCTATTCAGACTCTGATTATGCAGGGTGTAAGATAGACAGGAAAAGCACTACAGGTACATGTCAATTCTTGGGAAATAGATTGATTTCTTGGGCAAGCAAGAAGCAACAATCTGTTTCAACCTCAACTGCAGAAGCTGAGTACATAGCAGCAGGCAGTTGTTGTGCACAGCTCCTTTGGATAAGAAATCAGTTGATGGATTATGGTATGACACTTAGTAATATTCCTATGTTTTGTGATAATACTAGTGCTATCAAAATTGCAGAAAATCCAGTTCAACATTCAAGGACTAAGAACATTGATGTCAGGTATCATTTTATTAAAGAACATATTAAGAATGGTACTGTGGAACTTCATTTTGTTCCTACTGACAAACAGCTTGTAGATATTCTAACTAAGCCACTTGATGAGACTACATTCAGTAGATTAGTAAGTGAGTTAGGAATGTTAAATTTCTAGATCTTTAACATCTGCAAAAGTAGCAAGGTATGTTGTTTTTAGCTTATAGACTTGATATTCTTGTCAGGATCTATATTTGATTGTTAAATGCTTTAGCTATAACACTTTGCCCTGGTAAATTTCAGTATGATAGACTTGTTAATAATCATCAAGATTAGAATTGTTATCAGGATGCTGACGTCATCAGTATTGTGTCAGTATCAGGATTGTGAAAATTGTTTCAGATCCTGACGTTTACTTTGTGTAGTAATCTAATTCTATGATGTGTTAAGTCTATGCCAGAAAGTTTTAATATTTGCATACTGATAATTTATACATCATTCAATAATCAAAAGACAAGTAGATAATAAGAAATTGTATTTTCATTAATTGAAAGCATTACATACATGGAAATGAAATACAATATCTTTTTTTCTAAATTCTACTGATAATCATGTACTTGTCTAATGATATGGATTCTGAGACACAGGACAAGGAGCAGCATCAAGAAATCCATCAGGGGATTTGAACAGCCTCGTCTGCTCTTGGATTCCTTGTCTGGGCGACTTAAATGAGAGTAGCTAACTTAAATGAATAGCATCTCCATCAAGATCAACCTCAGACTCTCGGCCAAATTCTTCATCCTCAAGTTTTGAGGAGGTTAGGGGAAGATTGTATCCAACAGATGGATGTTCTAGGAGAAACCTCTGGATATTATCTAAAACTACTCCATCCATGACTAGTTCGATGAGAAAAGTCATCTCTTCAAAGAGATGATCAATAACAGGATGTTCATCGACTGTGAAAAACCTAAAGAATGGGTTTGAATGGAGTTTTGGTTTGAGGATCATTGTTGAGAAGAAAATAAATTGAAAGGTTTATGGAGAATGGCATAAGGCGTCTGTTTCTTTTATAGAAAGGCGTGAGAAGCTGAACAGTCACTTGGAACTATCAATGAAGTCAAATGCTAATTATCGCGTGTGACTTTATTTCTTGTATTTTCAAGAAATGTCGAATATATCTAACCAATTGATTTTGTTCAGATTAATTGTTTATTTCTTTTTCAGATAAAAGAAGAAAATGCCACGTGGAAACTCCATTTCAGTCTCTGGAATCAGGATGATATTGATCAGGATTTCAAGTGTGACCATCAGGATTTGAGAATTATTATTTTTTAAATCACATTGCATTTTGTGATTATTTTGATGGGAGGTCAACCGGAAAAGGAAGCTGATCAGTATTGATTTTTATCTTGATAATACCCTGATTTATTTCATGAAAATCAATTTTGGATTTTATTTTTCAAAAATCGTGGGTAACCGCACTTTTCAGGGACTGACACCTATCAATCTACGTGTCAACGTGGGATAGTGGTCTGAAAGATTTGTGAAATATATTTGTTTTGAAACTCTAATCGTTTCTTTTCAGATCAAAAATGGCAGCTCAAAGAAGATTACCTAAGTCAGTAGCCTTCAAGTTTGGTGACTTTGATTTTATGACGAACAATCATGTAGCAGCTATCACCAATAAGGAAGGAGTATTAACTGATTTTCATCCAATCATGAACTTTCTGGCATATGGACCATTAAGTTATGCATTGACAGCATCTCCACAGATTAATCAAGCAGCTGTTACACAAGCTTGGGAGAATGCTGATTAGAGAGCGGCAAAAGAACCGCCCTTTCTAATTTTGTGGCTTCTAATTTTTTCACTTTAACAATTTACAAAACACTCAGATTTCCTCTTGTTGCCCAGTAAATAACAATTGTAGAAGGGGGGTTGAATACAATTGTATAGATTTTCGACTTAATAACACAAGTATGAATCAATAACAGCTTTATTAATTCTGATATAAAACTGTTACAAAACTCTCTTAAGAAATACTTATGTTCTTAAGAGCTGCTAGGTTACAAGATAACTCAAGTAAGCGATTACAATCATGTAAAACCTAAACTGTGTTTATATAATATACACAGCTGCTCTATCAATTACAAGATATACCAAATCAATTACATACGACTCTTTATACATATCTTGAAAGATAGCTACATTCCTATAATTTAGGAACCGATAAATCAATCTTCCCATAATCTCTGGACTAACGTAAATCTGCTTGTAATCCTGATCTATTCAAATACTGACAATGTGTTACTGATGACGTCAGCATCAGTATCTGATCAGTAATGCCTAGATCCTGATCATCACTTGAATCAATATCTAACAATCTCCCCCAATTTGTTCTTTGTGAAATAAAGCACAAATTCCTTGATTCAAAGATGTCAAAAACTCAAAACAAAATACCTTCTAAAATTCATCAGGAACAGTTTCAGAAATTCTTTGATAAAACAGATTCATCTTCAAGAAGTCAGATATCAATTCTTCTTCCTTGCTTTCAAGAATTTGAATCAGTTTCTTCTTCAGATTTTTGAGTCCTTCGTCTTCCTCATTAATCTGATAGATAGCTGCCCTGAGATTCTGAATTGAGCTTCTTGGAAGATCTAAATCACCTAGCAACACATAAGCAATCTCCTTCCCATCTGGATTAAGAGACAATTGTTCCATGCCTAGATACTCTTCTCTAACAGCAGTACCTTTCTTCATTTCAACCTCTATGCCTCTTAAATTTAAGTACATAGGAATATAATTGCCATCATACCTCGTTCCTCCATCCATAAATCTCTGTCTGATTGTTCTGTAAATCATGACAGACCAATTGTAGTAGACTTCTCTTTCTTTAATATTGATGCTTTTACATCTGAGCAGATACAGAACATATTTCAGCTCTTTTGCGGATTTGCACAACAACTCATGAATAGCAATCTTCTTTACACTTCTGTTTTTCATGAAGTACAACATCTTTTCTACCTTCTTAGCACCAGCATGACAATCAGCAATGATAGCAACAGCTTCAAGTTTCCAGAGATGATTAACAGTTAACTCATCACCAATCTTGTCAACTAGAGCATGTTGATCAGTTTGTACAATAAAAACAACCTGTGCATTATTATATCCAATACATCCTCTTGTTCCAGGTTCCAATCCCTTCAAACCAGATTGCATACTTACCCACTTTGGTGGATTTTCAGCAACAAATGCAGTAGACTTTGATTTAACAATCAATAAAGATTCATTAATCAAAGAAGATTCTGTTATCAGTCCTGCAGATTTGAAAACAATTGGTTTCCTATAATCACACTCACTCTTCTCCTTTTTCTTGCTCCTCTTCTTCTCATCTGTTGGATAATACTGCTGATGTTCAGGAACAGATTTACTTTTATCATACCATAACTTCCTGTTAGATTTATGAACATTTTTCAAGTAATCTCTGGTTGCTATCCTTTCTGCTTCTCTTGCTTTAGCTCTGATTTCACTTTCTCTTTCAAATCTTCTAAAATTTTCTTGCTCATACTTCAGTGTATCTTCAATAACTTCCATATTGTGGAATTCAACCACAACCTTAAGAATCATAATCTTAAGTTCTCTTAAATTTCAGCTTCTCCAGAATCAGAGACAACATCAGGAATTGAACCAAAAACTGACTTCTCATTAGATACAGTAGATTGAACAGCAACCTTGCTCTTTCTTTTTAAAGGCAATATCTCCTCTTCAATTTCTTCAGGAGCATTGAATCTGTTGTCCGGAGTTAGTGCAAGAGATAGTGGAGTTTTCTTCTTTTCATTCTCAGAAACATCTTTTAACTTGATTCCACTAGATCTTGTTTGCCTTGTACTTGTTTGAGCATGTATTCTTCCTCTACCTCTGTATCTTCCTCCTCTGCCTCTTCCTCTTCTTACAGCAGGAGCTTCATTTTGTCTTGCAATCTCTTCAAGAATCCTGTTCTGTTCTTCTAAGAACTCATCAGTAGTCATGTTTAGATTCTCTCCAGTAGTTAAGATAAGCGCCTTCTCAGCGTGATACTGTTGAACTCTTTTGTCTTTATGAAACAATTTAAGAACACGACCATCCCCAATGTCAAGTTCATGAAACAGATTAGCAGCATCTTTATCTTGTTCCACATACACATCATCCTCAGGAATGGTTGACAGAGTTTGACCAGGTGTCACGAACTGTTCTTCTGTCAGACTCTGAGATTGTACCATTGTTGTCACTGTCTTCTTACCAGATCTAGAAACATGAGTTGACTGCCTAGTTTGAGTATTAGATTGACTTCTCTTTGTTACTAAAGCAGCATCAGAGGTTTCAACTTTATGTGACTTAGCACCACCATCATTTCCAGAAATATCATCATCCTTTTGTACAACTGGATTAGGTGAGCATTTTGTTTTGACTATCTTCTCCCCCTTTTTAACATCAAAATCCTCATCAAGAAAGAAAGATAAGATTAGTTTGAGAGTTTCTTCAATATTATCGACCTTAGAAGACAAGGTATCAACTTTAGTTTCTACAGAGTTCATCCTTGTATTAACGTCAGCAGTTAAACATTTAAGCTGCGAAGCAGATGCAACTTCAGAATGATCCTTAAGAAAACGAGCATGAAACTGATCATTATTCTTCTTTACAGAAGCAATCTCATCTTTCAAACCCTTTGTCAAGATAGTAGTAGTCTTCAGATGATCCTTGAGATCAGAATTAGACAACTTGGAAGCTATATGCGTGGAATGAAAGAGAGCATTGGAGAAGTTTATAGAAGCAGTAGGCTTATCCCATTCAGTATCCCATTCATACCTCCTTAGAGCTTGAATATGATCAGGAGTAATATTGTTGTATTCACCCTTGTTACTGTAAGATTCTGGATACTTGCTTGAAGAAGCCTGAGCCTGAGTACCAGAACGTAGACTCGCTCTTACAGCAGCCTGAACATAAAGTGCTTCAACATAATCAGCATCATCAGGATCATCATCTGTACTTGAACCAGATTTCTTAGTCGGAATCCTATCATCAACATTATCATCAGGATGCATAACACCTTTCATTTTCAAGTCACCAGTAGATGTAGCTGGTGAATCCTGATGACCTGCAGGTAGAATAGTAACATTTCCTAAATCTCTCGTTTTTTTTAAAGTGATCTCATCACTTCTCACAATGTTACCTAAGTTACTGTCAATAGTAACTGCTACCTCACTAGAAGTTAACAACTTCTCACTCATGTCTACCTCTCCTTTTGCCAGTTCAGGAGACTGCCTCTCATCACTCTTCTTTTTCTCTAATTGTTTTCTCTCATCCTCACTAGAAAAGCTCTGGCTCATTTTTATTTGTGAAGAAATATGAGGTGGCTGAGAAAAGTGGACTGAATTCATACAAATAGAGGTATCCCTTATATCAGGTCTATCTGTAATCATACTATCAGTGTTAAGAGAAGTAGAGAGAGAGATGTTACCTGACGAAGTAGTTAAAGAATCCATTGGCCTTGCAGAAATTGGCTCGATAAGCAATGGAATAAGTGGATCAGTAGTACTTACATCAGGATTGACAACTGCAACTAAAGCATGACTTGCATCAGTATTAACTACTGATGGTTCTTGTGTAGTCTGAGGTTGTGAAGCTTCTTCAACACTTTGAGTTAAAGGTTCTTGTGTGCTTCCCTCAAGTGTAGTGTCCTTTAGTATCTCATCACATTCATCAATGTGCTTGACATGAGTAGCTTTATCAGCCAGACTTTGAACTAAGTCAATTTCGAATTCAGAAGCCCCTTGAGCATTGTCAGGAAACTCCTTTACTGTTGTGACTTTGCCAGCATCTTCACTTTGAGAAGATGGTTATTGTGGGGCAGGAATATTCTTGTCTTCAACTTCCCTTTGAGAAAGTGGTTCTTGTGGGACTATTCCTTCAGAATTGTCTGCACCCACACTTTGAGTAGGTGGTTCTTGTGTGACTGGATCTGCAATAGCTGCTGAACTCCTTTGAAGTTCAGGTTCTTGTGGGCTTGATCCTTTCAGAGGTGACATAGTAGTCCTCTGTTTCTTCTGTCTATGAAAGACATTTGCTTCAGCAGTTTTCTTTTCAAGTGGTGAAGGTTTGAAACCCAACTGAGCAGCAATAGCATTTACTTGATCAACAGACATCTCAATAATTCTTCTCTTTGGAGATACAGGTGCTGGAGAATCAGAGATCTCAACAGTCTTTACAGGTGAATTATCAGGAGTAAAGATGTCAGGATTGACAGTAGTGTCAGGAACTGATGATCCATCTAGATTAGTAGATACATCAGGATTGCTCTCCATAGCATCAGTAAGATTCTGTAATTCTATAGGAACAACAAATTTGCCTTTCTTGATTAATCTTCTTCTTTTCTTTGGCTTTTCAGAGACAGCCACTTCTCTAGTATCAACAACATCAATCTCCTTTTTCTTCATCAAAACTGATATAGGCATTGTGTCATCATCAGAATCAGAATCAGAATCTGCTCTTTGACTAACTTTCCTCTTTACTCCTGTTTCTCTATTCAGATCAGATGCACCCAAGACCCCTTGTTCACCCCCTTGTAACTTCATTTGAGAGTGAGTTGGAGTGGAGAAATCCTTTGACCATGATTGTCTCTCAGACACATCAGATCTAGCTAATTTCTTTGATTTTACAATTGATGTCTTTTGTGAGACATCAGAGGCGGTTGACTGTTTAGAAGAATTGTTAGGAATAATTCATAAGTTGTGATGTTAAGAATAGAATTTACACATTATACTTCTTGTAATCCTGATCTTATAAAGGATTTAGCACTGTATATAGGATTTATGTGTAAGACAGTTGTCTGTATAGTTTAGTCAGGAATGAACAGTGTATCGGAGACTACATGTTAGGAACAGAGAGCAAATCCTGATGACGGTCCAATACTGATGGTTGATCAGATACTGATGCAGTGTACAGATCCTGATATCAGTCGTGTTACTGATGATGTCATTATGGATGCTACAGAAACTGGTAAGTGCTATAAAACAGGATCGTTGTTTGAAGAACAAGCAAGAAGATATTATGAAGGAAAGAGTTTTTCTATTGAAGGAAACTATCGACTAGAAGGCAGAACATTGTCATGTATAGATTATATCTTTCTGTTATTAGTTGATAGGTAGCATTATAAATACTCTCTCAATATCATTGTAAAGAGCGTGGGTTGTGAGTCAGACAAGTGAATGTGCGTAGCTCTGTATAAGGTTTGTATTCGAGAGTTCGAAACAAACAGAGAGAGATTTGTATTGTCAGCAGCTGCTAAAGGTATTTGTACACCTTTGGTAAAGTTTGTATTTGATCTTATTAATACAAACAGAGTTTGATTCATTCGTTTATTCTTGTTCATATAATCAAGCAAAAATCAGACACGATTATATAACTTGTATTCAACCCCCCCTTCTACAAGTTATTCGAGTTAACAATTGGTATCAGAGCGGGTTGATTTCGAGTAATCATAAAGATCTGCAATCATGTCTGGTTACAAGGATGGGAATACTAAAATTCCTATGCTCAAGAGAAACGAATATACTCTATGGGAAGTAAAGATGTTGCATCATCTGGAAGCAACAGATCCTGATTATCTTGACAGAATCAGAGATGGACCTTTTGTTCCAACAAAGGTCGTTGGACAAGCAACAGTTGATGGTGTGGTTGTTCCAGAACATACAGCAGAGAAGCCAAAATCTGAATGGTCAGATAAGGACAAGGAGAATGTTCTTAAAGATGCTAAAGTGAGAAACATATTATTCAACAGTCTTGATTCTGTTCTCACTAACTATGTTCTCTCTTGTAAAACTGCTAAGGATATATGGGACAATCTTAAGGTTCACTGTGAAGGAACTAAGCCTATCAGGAAGAATATGAGGACATTACTTATACAACAGTATGAGTACTTTGAATCCAAGTCTGGTGAGTCACTTACTGATACCTTTGATAGGTTTACAAAACTCATCAATGAGATGGCCATGCATGGTAAATATTATGACTTGGAGGATATGAATACAAAGTTCATTAAAGCCTTGCCTGATTTCTACAATGAGAAGATATCTGCGATCGAGGAAGCTAATGATCTGGATGAGATTTCATTAGAGGCAGTATATGGAAAATTGAGAGCTTATGAACTTGACAAGCAGCAGAAGAAGAGCAGGAGTGAAGGAAAGATGAAGACTATTGCACTTACTGCTCAATCTGAAGTTAAGAAGCTTCCTGAAGAACAGCATGAAGAGATTGCTGTAAAGAATTCAAGGAAGAAGAAAAGCAAAGAAAGTTCTGAGTCAGAGACTACTGATATGGACTCTGACAACAATGATTCTGAATCTGATATGCAAGAACTCTTTGCTATGTTTGCTAAAGCTTTCAAGAAAGGAAGATTCAACAGGAGAAGATTTAGCAAAGGACCTTTTCAAAAGAAGGAGGAGAAGAAGAGTGACAAAAGCAAAAGTACAATTGTCAAGCTTGATAAGGCCAAGATCAAGTGCTTTAACTGCAGCGAGCTTGGACATTTTGCTAGTGAGTGTAAGAAGCCTAGGAATTCAGGAAAGGGTAATGCACTTATGGTCACACAGAAGGATTGGGCTGATTCCAGTGACTCTGAAGATGAATTGGATTATGACAACATTGCATTGATGGCCAATAGTTCAGACAAACCTGGATCTCCAAAGAAAACTTCTCCATCCTCTGTTAAGGTATCACTTCACTCTCTTGATTCATTTGATAGCTTAAATTCTGATGAAATTAGATCTATCCATGCTGAGTTTAAGAATCTTATGACTAATTTTAGAATTCTTACTTGTGAAAGAGATGAACTTAAGGTTAAGAATGATAAATTAGTTGATAGAAATAATTTTCTTGAATCTGAATTAATTCAAATGGAAGAATACAAGTTAAGTTCTGATAAAGCTAAGCATGATTATAGTGTTATTCTTGAGGCTTATGACTATGTCAGAAAAGAACTAGAAGAAGAGAGAGATGTGATTAAGACCATTAACAATTCCAGTAAGAAGACAATAGAAATCTTTGAGAGTGGAATTCGTGGTAAGGTTAATGGTTTAGGTTTTGATAAGGCTAGACAAGAAGAAAAAGTAGCTATTGTCAATGATGATAGTAAGGTAGAAGCTAACACATCTAAATCTGAAGGTAAGAAAATTGTTTCTGAACCTAATCATGTTAAATTTGTTGATTCAAAAGGTACCCCTGTTGTACACAAAAGGATTAACAATAGTAATTCAGATGAGAAAGTGTTAGAGAAACCTAAGAATGTAAACATAGGGTTTCTGTCTAAGTCTCAGTTGAAACAGAGATTAGATGGTCTTTCAGAGTCTAGCAAGATCAAGAGAAATAGGAATGGAAAAGAAGGTATTAACAAAGAGAATAATTACAAGAATGTACCTGATGCACCTAGGAAAAAATGCTATAAGTGTGGAAATCATAATCATTTGGCCCTAGACTGCAATCAAAAACCTTCTTGGAAAACTGAGTCCAGATTCCCCAAGACTCAGAAAATTCAATACCAACCACAAAAAGCTTGTTATCATTGTGGTAGTTTACTTCATTCCATTTACATGTGTAGAGAATATCATGAACTGTATTATGACTATTATTCTTTGAAATCTGAAACTCCTAGTCACAAACAGTTTGTGAGATCAGAGTCTAAAGTTGACTCTGCAACAGGTAAAATAAAAGCAAAATCTTCAAAGTCTGTTGTCTCTAAATCTAGTAAGAAAGGATCCAATCAAAGTTGGGTCCTAAAAAATTCTAACTAGTTACTTTTTGTTTGCAGGGCACAGGAAAGAAGCATTCAATTATCTTGGACAGTGGATGCTCTGGACATATGACTGGAAAGAAGTCCCTGCTTACAAAGTTTGAGAGGAAAGCTGGCCCAGTAATATCTTTTGGAGATGGCAACAAAGGAGAAACTCTGGGATATGGCTCAATTGTTTTGGGGAATGTCATCATAGGAAATGTAGCACTGGTTGAAGGCTTGAAACATACTCTTTTAAGCATAAGTCAACTGGGTGATAAAGGTTACAAATCAATCTTTGACAGAGAAGGATGCAAAATCTTGAATATGCAGAATGGAGACATTGTTCTAACTGGTCAAAGACATGGTAACATATATGAAGCCAGCTTAAGTGATACATCTAAAGGAATTATTAGATGTCTCTACAGCAAAGCAACAAGTGATGAAAGCTGGAATTGGCACAAGAAGCTCTCACATCTTAATTTCAAGAAGCTTAATCAACTTGTTAAACACAATTTGGTGAGAGGCCTACCACAGGCAAATTTTGTGCAAGATGGACTTTGTGATGCATGTCAGCTTGGAAAGCAAAGAAGAACCACTTTCAAGAGCAAAACTGAAAATTCAATTACTGAACCATTTCACATGCTACATCTTGATCTGTTTGGTCCAGTAAACATTATGTCTATCAGCAAGAAAAGATATGCTCTAGTTATGGTGGATGATTTCACAAGGTTCACATGGGTGTTCTTTCTACACAAGAAGGATGAAGCTCCTCAGCAAATCATTGAACTCATCAAGAATATTCATAATAACTCTGAGTACAAAGTCAAAGTACTTAGGAGTGACAATGGTACAGAATTCAAGAATTCTACAATGGAGGGGTTTTGTGCAGACAATGGAATCACTCAACAGTTTTCTGCACCTGGTACACCTCAACAAAATGGTGTAGTGGAAAGAAAGAACAGGACTCTCATAGAGGCAGCAAGAACCATGCTTGCAGATGCAAAACTTCCAACCTACTTTTGGGCAGAAGCTATTAACACTGCATGTTTCACTCAGAACTGTACCTTGGTAAATAGTCATGGAAAAACTCCCTATGAGATGATCAAAGGAAAGAAACCAAGTGTGAAATATTTTCATATCTTTGGATGCAAATGCTATGTCCTAAAAGTTCATCCAGAACAACTTGGAAAATTTGAAGCCAAATCGAATGAAGCAATTTTTCTAGGATATTCAGCATCTAAGGCCTTCAAAGTTTATAATCTCAGAACTCACATTGTTATGGAATCAATTCATGTTGCATTTGATGATAAGAAATTTGGAATTTTGCAAACTGATGAAAGCCATGACAAATTAGAATTTGAAAATCTAAAGAATTCTGAGATACTCTCAAGTGATGATGAAGGTTCTCCAGAAGGAATTTCTATTGCTTCTCAAAGGAATGCTACTGTTGAGGGGGAGCAAATAAATCAGAGAGAACACAGTGATCATCAGGAGCAGACTAGTCTTTCAGAGTCTATTCCATCAGGAATTGACGTTTCAGAGTCTACTGAGGAAAGATCAGTAACTAGCAGCAATATGGAATCTACTGATTCTATTGATCAAAGGAGAGTTTTTGAAGGTAGAGAGAATTCTTCTACAAGGGATACCACTAACTTAGGGGGAGAGACTAGCAGAGTTAATCTACCACCTGTTAGAAAATGGACAAAGGATCATACTGAAGATTTGATAATTGGTGATCCAAATAGTGGTGTTCGAACTAGAAGATCAATTCAAAATGAATGCTTGTATAGTTGCTTTCTCTCAAAGAATGAACCTAAGAAGGTTGAAGAAGCCTTACAGGATCCTGATTGGGTAATTGCAATGCAGGAGGAGTTAAATGAGTTTGAGAGAAACAAAGTTTTTAAACTTGTACCAAGACCTAAAGATAGATCTATTGTTGGTGCAAGATGGGTTTTCAGAAACAAGCTAGATGAATCTGGTATGATTGTAAGAAACAAAGCAAGACTGGTGGCCAAGGGTTATTCTTAGGAAGAAGGCATTGATTATGATGAGACCTTTGCACCTGTAGCAAGATTGGAAGCAATCAGAATGTTTCTTGCATTTGCAGCTCATTCAAAATTCAAGGTATACCTGATGGATGTAAAGAGTGCTTTTCTAAATGGCAAACTTGATGAAGAAGTGTATGTAGAACAGCCACCTGGATTTGTTGATCCAAAGTTTCCAAATCATGTCTACAAACTTGACAAGGCACTCTATGGACTAAAGCAGGCACCAAGAGCATGGTTTGAGACTTTGTCTAAATTTCTTCTTGAAAATGGCTTCACAAGAGGTACAATTGACAAAACTCTATTCTTTAGAAAGATAAAAGGTGAATTGCTTTTAGTTCAAGTTTATGTTGATGATATTATTTTTGGTTCTGCTAATGAAAAGTTGTGTGCTAAGTTTAGCAAGCTTATGCAGTCTAAGTATCAGATGAGCATGATGGGTGAACTAAATTATTTTTTAGGCTTGCAGGTCAAACAGACTGAGACTGGTATTTTCATTAATCAGTCAAAGTATATCAAAGATCTTTTAAGAAGGTTTGACTTTCAAGACTGTGCAGTTGCAAAAACACCCATGGCAACAGCCACTAAACTAGACTCTGATCCTAAAGGAAAGAGTGTGGATAATACTAGTTATAGAGGCATGATAGGCTCATTGTTATATCTAACTGCAAGTAGGCCAGATATAATGTTTTCTACCTGTTTAGGTGCTAGATTCCAAAGTGATCCTAAGGAATCTCATTTAATTGCTGTGAAGAGAATTTTTAGATATCTCAAAGGAACTCCAAATCTTGGTTTGTGGTATCCTAGAGAATCTGATTTCTTTCTAATTGGCTATTCAGACTCTGATTATGCAGGGTGTAAGATAGACAGGAAAAGCACTACAGGTACATGTCAATTCTTGGGAAATAGATTGATTTCTTGGGCAAGCAAAAAGCAACAATCTGTTTCAACCTCAACTGCAGAAGCTGAGTACATAGCAGCAGGCAGTTGTTGTGCACAGCTCCTTTGGATAAGAAATCAGTTGCTGGATTATGGTATAACACTTAGTAATATTCCTATGTTTTGTGATAATACTAGTGCTATTAAAATTGCAGAAAATCTAGTTCAACATTCAAGGACTAAGCACATTGATGTCAGGTATCATTTTATTAGAGAACATATTGAGAATGGTACTGTGGAACTTCATTTTATTCCTACTGACAAACAGCTTGCAGATATTTTAACTAAACCACTTGATGAGACTACATTCAGTAGACTAGTAAGTGAGTTAGGAATGTTAAATTTTTAGATCTGTAATATCTGCAAAAGTAGCAAGGTATGTTGTTCTTAGCTTATAGACTTGATATTCCTGTCAGGATCTATATTTGATTGTTAAATGCTTTAGCTATAACACTTTGCCTTGATAAATTTCAGTATGATAGACTTGTTAATAATCATCAGGATTAGATTTGTTATCAGGAGGCTGACGTCATCAGTATTGTGTCAGTGTCAGGATTATGAAAATTGTTTCAGGTCCTGACGTTTACGTTGTGTAGTAATCTAATTCTATGATGTGTTAAGTCTATGCTAGCATGTTTTGATATTTGCATATTGATAATTTATACATCATTCAAAAATCAAAAGACAAGCAGATAACAAGAAATTGTATTTTCATTAATAGAAATCATTACATGGAAATGAAATACAACATCTTTCTGTCAAAATTTCTATTGATAATTCTATACTTGTCTATTGATATGAACTCTGAGGTACAGGACAAGGAGCATCTCAAGAAATCCATCAGGGGATGAAAGCATCGTTTGCTCTTGGATTCCTTGTCTGGGCGACTTGAATGAGAGCAGCTAACTTAAATGAATAGTATCTCCATCAAGATCAACCTCAGACTCTCGGCCAAATTCTTCATCCTCAAGTTTTGAGGAGGTTAGGGGAAGATTGTATCCAACAGATGGATGTTCTAGGAGAAACCTCTGGATATTTTCAAAAACCAATCCATTCATGATTAGTTCGATGAGAAGAGTCATTTGTTCAAAGAGATGATCAAGAACAGGATGTTCATCGATCGAGAAAAATCTGGAAAATGGGTTTGAATGGAATTTTGGTTTGAGGAGCATTGTTGAGAAGAAAAGAAATTGAAAGGTTTATGGAGAATGGCATAAGGCGTCTGTTTCTTTTAAAGAAAGACGTGAGAAGCTGAGCAGTCACTTGGAAGTTTTAATGAAGTCAAATGCTAATTATTGCATGTGACTGTATTTCTTGTTTTCAAGAAATATTGAAAATATCTAACCAATTGATTTTCTGTTCAGATTAATTGTTTATTTTCTTTTTCAGATAAAAGAAAAATGCCACGTGGAAAACTCCATATTAAGTCTCTGATGATATTGGTCAGGATTTCATGTGTGACCATCAGGATTTGAAAATTATATTTTTAAATCACATTGCATTTTGTGATTATTTTGATGAGAGGTCATCAGGAAGAGGAAGCTGATCAGTATTGCTTATTAATACCCTAATTTATTTCATGAAAATCAATTTTGGATTTTATTTTCCAAAAATCGTGGGTAACCGCATTTTTCAGGGACTGACACCTGTCAATCTACGTGTCAACGTGGGATAGTGGTCTGAAAGATTTGTGAAATATATTTGTTTTGAAACTCTAATCGTGTAATTGCTTTCTCTAATTTTACATTCTCTAAAGCAAAAATCACTCTTGAGTTTTCAAAATCACTAATCCATTTCAAGAATTTTTCAAGTTCTTTTCAGATCAAAAATGGCAGCTCAGAGAAGATTACCTAAATCAGTAGCCTTCAAGTTTGGTGACTTTGATTTTATGACAAACAATCATGTTGCAGCTATCACCAACAAGGAAGGAGTGTCATCTGATTTTCATCCAATCATGGACTTTCTGGCGAATGGACCATCAAGTAGCTGTTTCACAAGCTTGGAAGAATGCTGAGGTAATTGATTCTACTCAGAGTCAATCAGGTAAGATTGTTCTACATTTAGGACAAGATTCATTTGACATTACTGAATCTGTTGTTAATTCAGTACTTTGCTTACCTGTTACTGATAGTTATGAGAATGTACCATCTGATGATAATATAAGAACTATGTTGTCTGAATTAGGTTATAGTGGACCTCTAGATAACATGAGCCAGTTGAATAGGTCTTTTCTTAGAAAGGAATGGTCTTTTTACTTTGATCAAATTGCTAAATGTTTTACTGGTAAATGTAGTTCTTTTCAGCAAATTACTTCTGTTACATCACATATTGCTTATAGTTTGCTTTATGACAGAGTAATCAACATTGGTCATATTATCTTAAGTCAGATGAGTATTAAACTTGGGTTAAGAGATCAAAACAGGAAAATGTTTTATTATCATAGATTTATGCAAATGTTTGTTAACCATTTTATTCCTGATGTTGAAACTAGATTTGGTAGAGAACATTGTGTTTCTTCTTATGAACAGCAAAAGAGAATTTTCTCTGACATTACAAAGAAGGACAATGAAAAGAATCTAGATGAAATACCTGCAATTCATTATCCATATCATGTTCAGGTAATTCTTAAAACTCATCTTCCTACTTTCTACAATTCTTCTTTCTTTTGTGGTGAAATGGCTCAGGAATCTCAATTGGAGGAGAACCCACCTGTGTCTACCCAAGTAGCCCAAAACATTATAGTCTCTGAAACAATTCAAGAACCAAATTTTGATCCACAGCCTATTGTTTCAAAGAAACCAACCTCTGGTGTTTCTCAAAAGACATCAGTTGTAAGGAAGAGAAGATTTGTTGTGTCAAGTAGTAGTAGTAATTCTAGTGAAGATGATGATGATTTAACTCTTGCTGAGAGAGCAGAATTGAAGGCTGCAATTCAACTTTCTTTGTTAGCACAAAGAGATGAAAAACCTAGTCACAGCCAGGCTGCAGTCTCTCAAAAGGCTGTAGTTCTTAAAAAGGGAAAACAGTTACTAGATACTGACTCTCAAAAGACTGTGTCTATTGAACCAAGATCTCATCCCAAGATCACTTCTGTGTCTACACCTCTTGAGTCTTCTCAGGTTAAATCTTTTGCTCACTATATCAGGATAACAAGGAGAAAGATTCAATTGTCACCTACACACACAGAGTCTAGTCCAACTAATATCATGCAGGTTTCTACAAATCAAGCTACATCTATGTCAGTATTTGACAAGAGAGATCTGGATATTGATTCTTCATGGGAAACTACATTATCATACAGACTGGCTATGGGACTAATTTCTCTCAAAGTGAAGTTGTCAAGGCCTGTTCTAGACTTTCTGGTTGAAAGAGTACCAAAACTTTTATTTCCAGATGAATATGGACTTCTACATCAAATACTTGACTTAATGAAGATGTATTTCTATGTGTCTGTCAGAAGACAATTAGTCAAGAAATTTGGACTCTCGAAGCATGGTGCACTTCAATCACTTCATGCATATTTATTTGACAAGAATGTCATTATTGAAGATGCTTCAGCTCAAGGTGAACAACTGGAGGAAGTAGTTAGAGGAATGCAGTCAACAGAAGATACTATTGCACCAGTGGTGAATAGTAGGAAAGATCAGATCATAGTCACTGTAACACAAGAACCATCTAGTCAGAGGAAGGATGACTCAGGAGCTGTGATAGCTGATGTTGAAAGGACTTCTGTGATGACTGAAAATGCAAGTGAGATACCCTATGATATGGGAGGAATGACTTTGGTTGATTTTTCTGAAGATCAAACAAATTTTGTTCAGTCAGAGTCTATTCACCTTGAGGGTGTGTCTCAGCAAACAACACTTAAAGACGGTGATGTACTAACTATGGTGTCTAATGAAGTATTACTGAAGACATCAGAGTC
Source organism: Kitagawia praeruptora (assembly GCA_037693485.1). NCBI lineage: Eukaryota > Viridiplantae > Streptophyta > Magnoliopsida > Apiales > Apiaceae > Kitagawia > Kitagawia praeruptora. The sequence continues at coordinate 79,319,271 of CM075350.1, forward strand.
TAGTAAAGAACCTGAAAGTGGTATACTGGAGCCTGTAGTTTCTGAAAGGAAAGAAGATGATTGTAAGGGTTCAGAGACTATAGCAGCTCACTCCTTGGAGAAAACCTCAAGCCACATGCCAAATGAGGAACCCTCTCTCCATGTGAGTTCAGGTATAAAAACTCCTTCTAAACTCTATTTTTCTGTAGGTCATGAGAGCACTTATCTAAATTTGAGTGATACACTTGAAAAGATGGACTTAGATCCACAATTTGAGTGGCTGGCTCCTGACCAGGCAAAAGGTGAGGTAGAAAGAGTGTTGACTTTAGTAAGTCAAAGTGAGAATGAGGGTATGGATGATCAACTCCATAGTAAGGGAGAGAAAATTAGGAAACCATCATTTGATTTCTGGGATCAGGTTTTTCCTGAATCTTGGTCTGAAAATTTGGGTATGGATGCTGGTACTTATTCATTCATCAAAATGTATCAGAAGAATGACCTAGCACATCACAATGCAAAGCCAGAAGTTAAAGCTCAGAAGCAAAAGGAGAGGCTTGCAGGAATCATTAACAGAAGAGGTGTCAGGATAAAGCAATCTCTTGATACATATGTACCAGATGAAGATCCTAATGATCCTAGTGTTCCTTTGTATGTACTTCCAATATCAGCTAGAATTGAGACATCAACAGTCTTTGATCACTCTAAGGAGGAGTCAGGATTTGAAGATGTTAGTACACATAATACTGGTGAAGGAGATGATGATCATGTTTCAGTTCCAGAACAGAAAGATGAAGATGTTGATACTTCTAATCAGGTTTTATTACTTGAATATCATACAACTCAAACAACTTCTTCTACAAGACTTGAAGATACAGTTCTTTCTGATTCTGATACTAGAGATACTAGAAGCACTTCCAACATTGAAGTTCATTCTGATGTTTTGAAAGATATTCAGAATTCTCAAATTGATATTCAAACAAGACTTCAATCACTTGAAGATAACCAAGTCACAATTATGGAAAATCAAGCAGTTCTTATGAATCTCATTTGTTCTGTTTCTGAATCTCTTGGAATTAATGTTGCTGATGTCAAAAAGGGGGAGATAAAGACAATTCAAAGACAACAACAACACCACCAGACTGAGGATGATAAAGCTGGGGGAGATAAAGATCAGACAAAGGGTAGTAAAAAGAAGAAGAACCAGGAGTGACAGTGGTGAATCTCAGCTAGGAAGTGGTAAAGGAAGAGCAGCATTAATAGTTAAAATTCTTTCTTCTAAGTACTAGATAAACGTCTACATCTGAGAAGGAGGTACTTAAACTTCATAATTCTACATTCATAAATTCTATTCTGGTTGTATTGTTATATGTTTTGACATCCACAACTTAGATTTATGCTTCAGATTTTAAAGCATAAATAGGGGGAGATTGTTAGGAATAATTCATAAGTTGTGATGTTAAGAATAGAATTTACACATTATACTTCTTGTAATCCTGATCTTATAAAGGATTTAGCACTGTATATAGGATTTATGTGTAAGACAGTTATCTGTATAGTTTAGTCAGGAATGAATAGTGTATCGGAGACTACATGTCAGGAACAGAGAGCAAATCCTGATGACGGTCCAATACTGATGGTTGATCAGATACTGATGCAGTGTACAGATCCTGATATCAGTCGTGTTACTGATGATGTCATTATGGATGCTACAGAAACTGGTAAGTGCTATAAAACAGGATCGTTGTTTGAAGAACAAGCAAGAAGATATTATGAAGGAAAGAGTTTTTCTATTGAAGGAAACTATCGACTAGAAGGCAGAACATTGTCATGTATAGATTATATCTTTCTGTTATTAGTTGATAGGTAGCATTATAAATACTCTCTCAATATCATTGTAAAGAGCGTGGGTTGTGAGTCAGACAAGTGAATGTACGTAGCTCTGTATAAGGTTTATATTCGAGAGTTCGAAACAAACAGAGAGAGATTTGTATTGTCAGCAGCTGCTAAAGGTATTTGTACACCTTTGGTAGAGTTTGTATTTGATCTTATTAATACAAACAGAGTTTGATTCATTCGTTTATTCTTGTTCATATAATCAAGCAAAAATCAGACACGATTATATAACTTGTATTCAACCCCCCCCTTCTACAAGTTATTCGAGTTAACAAGAATGTTTAAGTTGTGTGCTTGTGTCAGGAATAGGATGTGTAAGGTCCTGTCCCATAGCACCAGTTGCTGGGCCATATTGAATAGGCATTCTCTTTCTTAAAAGAGACCATACTTCATCAGGAATGTATGGAGTTCCATCAAACCTATTTGCCTTATCAGAATTGATTAGACTCTTTATATTGTTTTCTGAGATTTTACATATAGGCAAAATTGTATCATTCTCAAAAACAGCATGAGGACATAAGTGAGAGAATATTAATTGGAAAAATCTGAGAAAGCAAACATAACCACATTTATCTGCTTTTCTTTCACTTAATGCCTTTAGTATAAAAGACCCATAATCAAATGAGAGATCATGAATTAGAGAATACCCAATTTTGGCTGAACCTGTGGGTAAAGCATCAAAATTTGACACTTTATTCAAGAAACATCTACTGATAGTGTCAAAGAAGAAATTCCATTCCTTCTTAAGCTTTGTTCTGTATAGCTCTCCAAACTTCTTTGGCGCTCCATTGTAACCCAAACTTACAACATACTCAAGGAGTCTTGAATCAGGAACTTTGAATACCGGCTTACCAATAATTGATGGTAAGTGTAGAGCTTCAGCGACAATCTCAGGAGTCACATAGTACGTAACATTATTATACTCAAAGCTCATTTGAGGCTTTTCTGATGGAAGTCCTTTCCCAAAGACACTTGTGTTCCAAACCTGCATTACTGACTGAAAAGATATCTTGGCAGGTTGGGTTAGAGCATAATTTATTGGGCTTGAGGCCAAAAAGTCCTGTATAATGTGGAAATCATTGGGCAAGTCCTGATGATCTAGAACTGCAGTGAAGTTATTTGTGTTAAAAGTAACTCCATTGATTACGACCTTGTTGTTAATGAAAGATGATTTCTCCATTGAAATTTCAAACACGAGAGTTGTGCTAATTTTGAAATTAGGGTTTGAGAGAGCAGAGATAGAGAGATGATGTTTTACTGATAGTTTTGAGAATAATAAATCAATTTAGAAAACTAAATTGATATTTAGACAATACTAATGATTTCTCAAAACCAGGTGTCAGTAAACTATTCGTGCATACTAGAGTAATGGACCAAATTACGTGAGAGAGTGGTGATGATTGCACCCGTCACGACTTACCATATGTAACTATATGTAATGATTGAGTGAAACACACGCGCTCGTATTATTTGAGAAATAAGATTGTGATTAAAATAAAACAAGGTAATTTGTTTTAAATAAAGAAATTTAAAACATCACAATCAAAAAAATACCTGGTACTTACCAGAAATATGAATCGTTTCATATTCTCGTTTCACCCTTCTCTATTTAATCCTAGAGACTTGTCCACTTACTTTTTAACTCTTCTCGTGCTTCTTCTCTTCTGCAAACCAAAAGCTTTTCTTGCAAAGTTTCTCAGTACAGAGATGGCAAAACTTACCATCAAAGAAAAGAATCTTCATCTCGTCGAGAAAAGAGATATCTTCAGTTATACTCGTGAAGAGTTTGATACTTTCGACTATGAAAGACAACTTGAGACTCTCTGGTTGCAGATGGATGAAGGTCTCGAGGAAATCGAGAAGGAAAAACCTGCAAAAGTGATTGACATCGATGCTGCCCTTCAAGCAACATTAGCATGGCTTTCATCTAAGGCACCCTCATCCAACTCCATCAACCATTGTTAATGAATATTTCACCAAAAATAACCTTATCCCTGTCAACCTCCACCCAAACAAAGTGGCAAAGATGGGATCTGGGATGGCTACTAACAATGGAGGGGTTTGGACTTTATTTTCTGTTGAATAGATTAGTAGATAGAGAACAAAAAGATGTAATCTTTGAATGTAATCTCTTTCTTATTATCAATGAAAAATTCAGTTTCTCTATTCTATTCAATGTTTTCCTGATTTATCATGTTATGAGCTGAGATATAATCTGAGAAATAAATATGAGGACTAATTAAAGTGATCACATAATCAAGAGTTCAATAACATTAATCATAGTTTGAATCAAGAATTTGAAATAAAACGAAGGCAGTTAGATTCTGAACATAATCCTGATAATCGAACTGTCGCATCAGGATTCGATGTTGACCACTGTCAGGATTGACTTTCCATCAGTATTTGCAAGTCGTCAGTATCTGATGACTTCTTTTTCTCAAGAACTGCCATAGTTTACCATTCCAAGTTCATTCACCAATTTTGTAAAAGTAGTCTCAGGTAGTGGCTTGGTGAATATATCAGCTAACTGTTCATCAGTAGGAACAAAATGAAGTTCAATTGTCCCTTCTAGTACTTGTTCTCTTATGAAGTGATAGCTGATACTGATGTGCTTAGTGAGAGAATGTTGAACTGGATTTCCTGTCATGGCAATAGTACTTTGGTTATCATAATAAATAGGTATTTTTGAAAATGACAAACCATAGTCCATTAGCTGATTTCTCATCCACATGATCTGAGCACAACAACTTCCAGCAGCAATGTACTCATCTTCTGCAGTTGATGTGGAGATAGACTTTTGCTTTTTACTAAACCAAGAAACTAGTCTTCCTCCAAGAAACTGACAACTGCCTGAAGTACTTTTCCTGTCTATTTTGCATCCTGCAAAATCAGCATCTGAGTAACCACATAAACTAAAGTATGATTCTCTAGCATACCAAAGGCCGAGAGAAGAAGTGCCCTTAAGATATCTGAAAATCCTTTTCACTGCAATGAGATGTGGTTCCTTGGGATTTGCTTGAAATCTTGCACATAGACAGGTTGCATACATGATATCTGGTCTGCTAGCAGTTAGATATAAGAGTGAGCCAATCATCCCTCTGTAGTTGGTTACATCTACCTCTGTTCATTGATCAGGATCAAGCTTTGTAGCTGTAGCTATAGGAGTTGAAGCTGTAGAGCTATCTTGCATGTTAAACCTTTTCCGCAAATTCTTTGTGTACTTTGACTGATTGATAAAAATCCCATCATCAGTCTGTTTAACTTGCAAACCTAAGAAATAGCTCATTTCTCCCATCATGCTCATTTGAGATCTAGACTGCATTAGCTTTGAAAACTTCTCACACAGCTTAGAGTTAGTTGACCCAAAAATGATATCATCAACATATATTTGAACTAACAGCAAATCCTTACCATGATTCAAATAAAACAAGGTTTTATCAATTGTACCTCTATTGAATCCACTTTCTAGTAAGAATTGAGCTAGGGTTTCATACCAGGCTCTTGGAGCTTGCTTTAGTCCATAAAGTGCTTTATCCAGTCTATAGACATGATCTGGATATTTGGGATCAATGAAGCCAGGAGGTTGCTCAACATATACCTCCTCTTCCAATTCTCCATTGAGGAATGCACTTTTTACTTCCATCTGGAATACTTTGAACTTCTTATGGGCTGCATATGCCAGAAAAATTCTGATGGCCTCTAGTCTTGCAACAGGAGCAAAAGTCTCATCATAATCTATTCCTTCCTGTTGAGAATACCCCTTTTCTACTAGCTTTGCTTTGTTCCTCACAATTATGCCATCTGAATCTTTCTTGTTTCTGAATACCCACTTTGTACCCACAATAGACCTACCCTTTGGCCTTGGTACTAGTTTCCAGACTTCATTTCTTTCAAACTCATTCAGTTCTTCTTGCATAGCTGTTACCAAATCAGCATCCTTAAGTGCATCTTCAACTTTCTTAGGCTCCTCCTTTGACAGAAAGTTATTATATAAACATTCATTCTGAGTTGCACTTCTTGTCTTAACACCTGCTTCAGGATTCCCAATAATTAAATCAGGAGTATGGCTTTTAGTCCATTTCCTTGCTGATGGTAAGTCATTTCTTGAACTGGATGCTCCCCCTGGATTGGTGTTATCTTCAAAAGAACTAGAATTGCTAGAAGCTCCCCCTGAGATAGTGCCATCTCTTCCTGATATACTGTCAGGATTGTCACTTGAATCTGTTTCTGATGAGTCTCTACTTGATGTTTGAGTTGTATCAGTACTGGTGATGTCTTGCTCTTGCTCCCCCTCAACATTTGCATTATTTGAGTCATTATCAGTATCTGGTGTTTGATCAGGAATTGATCGGTCATCAGGATCTGACAGAGTATCAGTATCTGACATGACTTCATCAGAATTCTTGGTAGCTTCATTTGCAAAGATCAAACTATCATGAGAGTCTTCTGTTATCCCTGTTATCTTTTTATCATTAAAAGATACATTAATAGATTCCATGACTGTCTTTGTTCTCAGATTGTAGATTTTAAAGGCTCTTGTTGTTGGATAGCCAATAAAGATGGCCTCATCAGCTTTAGTCTCAAATTTTCCTAGCTGTTCAGGATGAGGTCTTAAAACAAAGCACTTGCAGCCAAACACATGTAAATGCTTCAAACTCGGCTTCTTTTCCTTAATCATCTGATAAGGAGTCACACCATGTCTGTTGATTAAGGTGATGTTCTGAGTGTAGCATGCTTTGTTGACTGCTTCTGCCCAGAAATATGTAGGTAGTTTCGCTTCCTCCAACATAGTTCTGCCAGCTTCAATAAGAGTCATGTTCTTTCTTTCAACTACTCCATTTTGCTGAGGTGTGCCAGGAGCAGAGAATTGTTGAACTATTCCTTTGTATTTGCAGAACTCTTCCATTCCTGAATTCTTGAATTCAGTCCCATTATCACTTCTCAGGATCTTGACTTTGTATTTTGTACCAGTTTCAATGAGCCTCACATGATCCAGCAGTATTTCAGCAGTTTCATCTTTTCTGTGCAGAAAATAAACCCAGGTAAATCTAGTATATTCATCAACAATGACTAGAGTATACCTTTTCTTACTGATGGACATAATATTCACTGGTCCAAACAAATCAAGATGAAGCATGTGATATGGTTCAGCAATCGAGGATTCAGATTTACTCTTGAATGATGTCCTTCTCTGTTTAGCCTTCTGACAAGCATCACAGAGTCCATCAGGAGTATACAATGCCTTTGGTAATCCTCTTACCAAGTCTTTCTTAACCAACTCATTTATATTGTTCAAGTTGAGATGAGAAAGCTTCTTATGCCAATTCCAACTTTCATCTACAGAAGCTTTGCTGATGAGGCATGTAGCTGGATCATCAGTATTGGTATGAATGTTGGCTTCATAAATGTTACCATGTCTTTGACCAGTTAATGCAACCTTCCCTGAAGATTTGCTGATAACTTCAAAATGAGTATCATTGAAATTGACACGATAACCTCTGTCTGTGATTTGACTAACACTTAACAGATTGTGTTTGAGTCCTTTCACCAGAGCTACTTTTTCAATGATGACATTTCCAATTACAATACTGCCATATCCCAAAGTTTGTCCAATGTTGCCATCTCCATAAGACACAGTTGGGCCAGCCTTCTCCTCAAATTCTGATAGCAATGTTTTATCTCCAGTCATGTGCACAGAGCATCCACTATCCATGACTAACACATTTTTCTTTTTACCCTGCAATCAGAATCACAAAGAACTCAGTTAGAATTTTTAAGAACCCACACTTGTTGGGTTCTCTTTTCATGCAACTTAACATTTTTAGCAGCAGAAGGTTTTCTTGTAAAAACACCTTCATCAGGATTGAATCCATCAGAATTAGTCTTTTTCTTAACAGATGCATGCTTAGCATTCAAGTTCTTTGTTTTTTCAAAATTTGCACTTTTATTGAACATAGGCAAAGGCTCATAATAATTATAATACAAATTATGGTATTCTTCACATGTATAAATAGAATGCCATTCACTGCCACAATGGAAACAAGGATTCTGTGGTTTCTAAAATACTGATTTATTCCTAATGTCAGACTTAGGAACTACAGTAGCCTTCTTTTTACTCCTCCTGCAATCAATAGCAAGATGATTAGAGTTACCACAGTTAAAGCATACTTTCCTTAGTGCATTTGGAATATACTTATAATTATTCTCCTTGTTTATTCCAACTTTACCATTCCTGTTCCTTTTGACAGTTGGAGCTTTCTTCCTATATGTTACATCACAGATTCTATCCCTTAATTGTTTCTTAGACAACAGACCTACATTCTTGTTTTTGACAGTTCTAGTCTCAGAATGATGTGTAGAAGTGGATCCCTTACCTGAAGTAGATTTGGAATTTTTTGGATACACATAATTAACAGGTTTTAATTTGGTTTTAGTACTGTCTGTGACATATCTGTAGGTTTTTGGATTTGTTGAGTCATCAACTATAACTCTTCCTGGATTAGATGAAACAACCTTTTCTTTGTCCTTTTTCTCATTCTCTGGCTTATATCCTAGACATTCTTTCCAGTTTTTATCAGTAATAATTTCATGAGTTTTTGTTCCAGAATGTGTCCAGATTCTGAGTTTTTCATTTGCCTCTTTAAGTTGCATTTCAAGTTCATTACATTTAAACTCTGTTTCAAGTTTCATGTGTTTAGCATTATCACATTCTTCTTGAACTTCCTGCAAGAAAATTAACTCAGCTTCTAGATGATCATTTCTCTTAACAACCTCTGCCATTTCAGATTTTATTCTAGTATTTTCAAGAGATTGACTCCTAAAACTAATATGCAGAGATTTTAAAAAAGATCTTAGCTCAGAGACATTATTAGTATCAAAATCAAACAAAATTTCAGATACCTTATTTTCACCAGCAGAAGTCTCATCAGTTTTGGCCATCAAAGCATAATTCACTTTCTCTTCTTCAGAGTCAGATGATGAGTCCATCCAATCCTTGCTTGAAGAAATGAGAGCTTTGGTTTTGGTCTTCTTGCACTCAGTTGCAAAGTGACCCATTCCATCACAGTTATAGCATCTGATTTTTGACTTGTCAAATTTGCTGCTTTTATCTTCTTTCTTCTTGTACCTGTCTTTGTCAGCTTTGAAGGTTCTCTTCTGAAATTTCCCTTGCTTCCTAGCCTTTCTGAACTTCATCTTCTTGAAGCCCTTGACTATCATAGCAACTATTTCCATTATATCAGAATCAGTAGAGTCATCATCAGTATCAGGATCAGACTCAGTATCAGTATCTGATGATGAGTCATCAGGAATTGACTCTTCCACTCTACTCTTTCTTCTAGAAACCTCCTCAGCTTTTCCCTTTGATTTTGATTCAACATTCAAAGCAACAGATTTTGTCTTGACATTCTTCTTATTCTTTCTTTGTTGAACCTCAAGATCATAGGTTCTAAGCATCCCATAAACTTCATCAAGAGACAGCATCTTCAAATCATATTGATGCCTTATGATTGAAGCTTGAGTATCCCACTCCTCAGTTAGAGCTCTGAGAAACTTGGTGTTTGAGTCCTCTGGATCATACTCTTTGCCAACTAGTGATAGATTGTTCAGTAATGTCAAGAATCTATCATACATATCAGTAAGGCTTTCATCAAATTTAGCATCGAACTGCTCATACTCCTGAATCAACAGAGCCCTTCTGTTTCTTTTGATAGATTCAGTACCTTGGCATTGAGTTTCCAAAGTATCCCAAATTTCCTTTGCAGTCTTGCATGCTATTACCCTGTTTGACATGACATTATCAAGACTGTTATGCAAAATATTTTTTACCTTTGCATCTTTGAGTACTTGAGCCTTTTCCTCTGTCGTCAACTCACTCTTTGCCTTAATGACATAGTGTTCAGCAACAGTCTCTGTTCTTGCAACTAATCTTGTTGGAAGAAATGGTCCATCATTGATCCTATCAAGATAGTCTGGATCAGTTGCTTCCAGATACATCAGCATTTTCACCTTCCATGTTGGATACTCAGTTTTCTTGAGAATTGGAATTTTGATGCTTTCATACTTGCTTGTCGACATCTTAAGATCGTTTCTGATTAATATTAATCAGTTTCGCTCTGATACCAATTGTTGCCCGGTAAATAACAATTGTAGAAGGGGGTTGAATACAATTGTATAGATTTTCGACTTAATAACACAAGTATGAATCAATAACAGCTTTATTAATTCTGATATAAAACTGTTACAAAACTCTCTTAAGAAATACTTATGTTCTTAAGCGCTGCTAGGTTACAAGATAACTCAAGTAAGCGATTACAATCATGTAAAACCTAAACTTTGTTTATATAATATACACAGCTGCTCTATCAATTACAAGATATACCAAATCAATTACATACGACTCTTAATACATATCTTGAAAGATAGCTGCATTCCTATAATTTAGGAACCGACAAATCAATCTTCCCATAATCTCTGGACTAACGTAAATCTGCTTGTAATCCTGATCTATTCAAATACTGACGATGTGTTACTGATGACGTCAGCATCAGTATCTGATCAGTAATGCCCAGATCCTGATCATCACTTGAATAAATATCTAACACCTCTCATGTTTACTCTCTCCCCCTCTGGTGGATGAGTTCTCTCACTCTCACTCTCTCAATCTCTCTTTCATACGCCTAAAACACTACGAATAAGAGCCTTCTTTAGTTTGAGACTTCAAATTAGTTTGATTGATCTTCGACTTGGGCCTTATTGGAATCGTGTTTCTTGAATTTGGGTTTGATTTGTAGTTTTATCAAGTTGGTTTCAACTCTTATATTTTATCGAAACTCGTATATTTAATTTGGTTTATTTTAGGTCTTTTATAATTTTGGTCTGCCTTAATTTGGGCCTTTTTCGATTTAGGGCTTCCTCTATAATTTTAGGGTTTAATGCTTTTTTCACTTGGTTTTATTAGTCCATTTTTATTGCAGGCTTTAATTTGGGTTTCTAGTGAGTTGATTTGGATTATGGGCTTCTTGGATTCATGTTTCAATTTGGTTCCAAGGCTTTGATATTTAGGTATTATCTTTTTTTCTATAAAGTTATATTTAAGTAGTTTCTCTAAATATAATGATTTTAGCTCACTTGATTTTTTTACTATCTAATTGAAGCAGGAGTGTCGAAAGTAGTTTCTCTAAACTATATTGATATATTCATTTGGAATGCTTCTGAACTATCTTCTTCTCATAAATATTCAAAAACGCCAGCCCTACTCGGCCTTTGTGTGTCTCATAAATTCTGTTTAGCATGTTTCGACATGTAATTGTGGTTGTCCCTGACACAACACACACTAAGTTTAAATATTTTGGCATGGAAATCTAGTGTTACCAGTGCTTGTGCAATGACATCTTATTATCGTATAAATACATCGTTTCTATATTCTGTCCTTCATATCAGCTATCCATCTTTTCTACGTTGTTATCGTAGGTTATAGATGTTGTACCAGTGTAGTGGTGTTGCACAATTTTGCTGGTCATATATGTATATAGTTGAGAAATGATTTGTTTTATGTGTCGTTATTATGGCTGCATATATGTAACTTATGTACTAATAAAATGCAACACTATTCTTCAAGTTTTAAAGGTTCTTCTTACTGCTATATCATCAACGAAGTTTAGAGGTAATGCTGGTGGATGAAGATGTTTCATCTTTTTTGCCTCGGAGAAATAAGAGGATCATTGTTTTTAATTTTTGTTAGACATTAATTGAAGCATTTAAGAAAAAATACTTGATAACATGTGAAAATCAAATGCTTTGAAGTATATTTCTGAATGATCAGTATTAACCTTTCTTTACTGACTAATGTTTTGTGTTTGGTTGGTCCTTTCTGCATCTACAAGCACGGACTATTCGGGATTTTGATAAATATGCCACTTGTGTTGTTACTAAAATCGAGGTGCATTAGAAAGTATATTAAATTATTTTATAGGCTTGTTGATTGTGAAAAATAGTTATGATTCTTCGGTTGGTAATCACAAGGATTCTACTCCACAGGTATGTATATCTACATATATTAGTTAAAATCTTGATGTTCATTTAGATATAAAGCAGTTGTATGCATATATGATGTAATATCTCTTTTACAAGTACTAAATCAAATTTGTATGCCATTGAGGTCATTATTGCCTGTATTTTTTTGTCATATCTATATTTTGTCATTTAGAGAGTTCTAAGGAGGCTGATCATCCAAGTCTTGTTTCTGTATTGCAAGTTCCACTAAGAAAAGATGATGTGTTATCAGGTCCTGAGAGCTTTGAACAAGTCAGCGCTGACCTTCGAGGTACCTATAAGCTACTAATCTTGACACCTTGTTAAATTTTCTCGACACTGGGTTTGCATCTTTAATCAGTATAAGCCGGAATTTCTGTATAAGAGGACCTAGCATAGCAAATAGATCCAAAATGTATAGGCCTATAGGGTAAATGTTTGCTTTTTATATTACCATATAATCAGTTGTGAGGCCGACTTCAAGTGAAAAATAGTTACCATTGTCATTTTATGGTACACACACATGCTAACTTCTGATAGAATACAAGTGACAACCAAACCAGGTCAAGTAGTTGACTATGTTGGGCATGTTTCAATTGTTATCTCCTGTAAACCTGCTTCACTTTTAACCACCTTTAATCCCCATCATATTGACATCAACGCTGAATTACCAATTAGATAATATAGTATATTCCGAATCTCTTTCAAACAGTAATCGTCTAAAACAATACTGAACTTATTTAAGCTGTGTTAACGAGGAATGAAAGTTGCCAGAGTTTCGAGCTTTACAGTCTCCTGCATGTAAATAATTACTTGATGTACTGTTGCTCACATTAATTGAATCACTTAGTCCATCTCCCTTTTTTATGTTTATGCTTTTAATTGTTTCTCCTTTAATTTTGATATATAATTCTTTTTTCTGTTTTGCTTTGCTTTTATAAGAGCTTCAAAAGCAACTTCAGCTACTCTGGAGAGAGTCCAAGTCAGATGAAATGGATTCCTCACCTCTCGATAATGACTACGATGTTCAGCAAGGATCAGTCTTAGATTATGAAAGCAAAAGTACATAAACCTGAGTGCTGGGAATCATCTTACATGGTTGATGTGCTAATTGAGTCTGGCTTTGATGATACTGACGCAAACATGTTCACAACCATATGCTACTCACCTATTTGCCCTTTGGGACAGTGGGTATTTGACAATCTGGAGAGCAGTCAATATGGTGAGGTAACCGAAGAATCATCACTAATTATTTTACTGACTATACTTGTGGATGAAGATGTTTGATTGAGTATATTCAATTATTTTATAGGCTTGTTGATTGTGCATTAGAAAGTTCAAATTAGCTGACAGTACTCATTCTATGTGCTCTATTCTATCTTCAAGTCATTGCAGGGAGATCTTTAACAAGTAATGTTAGTGTTTTCTTGAGAAGGATATTCCCTTTGTTTTTTTTACCTTAAAAGTACTACCAGTCTCAGGATATTCCCATTGTTAAATCCATGTGCTGATTTGCATTCAGCAGTTCACGGGGATCCGTTGCTTGGAGTGATCAGGGTCTGCTTTACTATTGCACTTAACAGGTACTTCAGATTTCTTTATTTCTGCATAATTTATCTTAGTTTCGGGTAAGATTTTGTTTGCAGCAAGAGTCCTGTGAATCAAATGACTTCAAAGGCAATGCTGATTTTATTTAATGTTGTGGTTCCAGAATCTTTTCTTGCTCTGATACTCCCTCCGTTCATTATTTCTTTTCCTACTTTCCTTTTAAGGATATTCAAAATACTTTTCCTCTTACTATTTTTGTCCATAAAAAATAATATTCAATACCCACTACTCCACCCACTACTCCTTAAAAATAATATTCAATACCCACTACTCCACTCACTAATCATTACAAATAATATTCAATACCCACTATTCCACCCACTATTTTTTAAAAATAATATTCAATATCCACCACTCCACCCACTACTCCTTAAAAATAACATTCAATACCCACTATTCCACCCACTACTTCAAAAAAACAATATTCAATACCCACTACTCCTTAAAAACAATATTTAATATCCACTACTCCATTAGCAATCAATATTCATTCTCCACTATCTTAAAACCCGTGAAATTCAGCAAACAGGAAAAGAATAAGGGAACGGAGGGAGTAGTATTTTTTCTTATCAATTGTATACAGATGTGTTTATGTTTTAATCACACTATGTTAATACTTAACACGTTACTTTTATTTTTTGACAATATGTAGGAGAAAACTCTATATGTTGCTAATCAGAGATGATGATGATGAAGGATTACGAAAGAGAAGTCTAGTCACATAGAGTCCCTTTCTTCTATCAAACAATTCTTGCAGCTCGATAAATTGATCTTTGAGTCTTTGATGGACACCGGTTGTCTTTTGAAATTTACCATGTTATTAGCTCTAGTACTCGTACGTTTTAAGTTTTGTTCATTAGCTAGCGTTGGTAGATTTTTTTGGATGATTTGGTTGGTTTTGTACTAGATGATGTTATTGAAATGATGTTGGATGATGTTATTGAAATGTAATTAATTTGGTTCTTGAATATTTAAATGTCATAATTTTTTTTGTTATTAAAATTAGTTATAAATGATTTTAATTATGTAACACTCAATGTGTTACAATTGGTAAAAGAGGGTGTTACAATAGATTGTGGACCCTACCTAGATGTGGGCCCCACAGTTGTCCATGTGCAAAATTATATCCTCTATTGTAACACACAAACTATGTTGTTGTAGAGTGTTTAAGATGTTGCTATAGAGGTCTTTAGTAACCACATTTGCTATGTTACCTTAGGCTGTGTTTTGATGTTACCTTAAATATCTATAGTTACTGCTGAGAACCTAACACAACTGAAGTGTTACCATAGCCCTATTTTGGCCTATGGCAACTTCAAACAGGGGTCTATGGTAACACAGTTTGGGGGTTGCAATAAGCAATCTATGGCGTAGTGCACAACCCCGAAGGCCAGTTATCAACATGATTTGGGGAGGCCCGACATCGGCTAGCACAACAAAGAACTCTCGAAAGGCATACGCCAGAGAAGTGATGCACATTGTGGGAGAGGCCCCGAAGCGTGCAAAAACTGAAATAGCAATCGAAATAGCAATCGGTTTTGATGATTCAGACCTGGAGGGGGTGAAGTTTCCCCATGATGACCCGTTGGTCATAGCTCCTGTGATTGGAAACTCAGAGGTGAAGCGAGTTTTAATAGACAATGGAGCTTCTGTCGACATTCTGTTTCATGATGCTTTTGTGAAGATGGGTATAACGATTCTCAGTTGACCCTGCCAATATGCCTATATATGGATTCAACGGAGTGGAATCCAAAGTCGAAGGGACCATTCAGTTGCCCGTGACTATTGGTTAAGAACCTAAGGAGGCCACACAGATATTGAACTTTCTGGTAATCAAGGCAGCCTCCACATACAACGCTATCCTTGGAAGGACTGGACTTCAAGCATTCAAGGCTATTGCCTCTACTTACCACATGAAGGTCAAGTTCCCCACTAAAAACGGTGTTGGAGAGCAAAAGGTTGATCAGAAGATGGCAAGAAGTTGTTATGTAGTTGCATTAAGAGCTGATGGAGTTGGGGGCAACTCCTTCCGATTGAAGACATGGATGTCCGAGGTGATAATGAACACCGAGGGAAGCCGACAGAGGATTTGATCCCTATACCTTCAGAACTTGGAGACCCTGAAAAGGTTACATACATTGGAGCTTCTATGAAAGAACCCTTGAAGGGCAGATTAATAACATTCTTATAAGAGAACAGTGATGTGTTTGCTTGGACAGCAGCTGACATGCCAGGGATTAATCCCCAAATCATAACTCACAAGTTGAATGTCGATCCTCAGCGGAAGACAATAAAGCAGAAGAAAAGAAATTTCTTTCCTGAAAGGCAAGAGGCCATTAAGCAAGAGGTAGACAAGCTCTTAGAAGCTGGCTTCATCAAAGAGATTCAGTTCCCAGAAGGGTTAGCTAACCCTGTGATAGTCAAGAAGGCAAATGGGAAGTGGAGGATGTTTATAGACTTCACTGATTTGAATGATGTGTGTCCTAAGGATTGTTTCCCCCTACCAAGGATTGATACACTGATAGATGCCACGGGTGGTCATGAGATGTTAAGCTTCATGGACGGGTTCAGTGGCTATAACTAAATTAAGATGCACAGGGATGACATCCCAAAGGTATCTTTCATAACCGAATTTGGTGTTTTCATCTTGTTATGACTTTTGGGCTAAAGAATGCAGGAGCTACTTATCAACGGTTGGTGAATAAGATTTTTGCCCATATAATCGGGAAAACCATGGAGGTCTATGTTAATGATATGTTAGTCAAGAGCCTGTTCATGGCATACCATATTAAGCACCTCAGAGAGGCATTTGAAGTGTTGAGGCACCATAAGATGATGTTGAATCCAGCCAAGTGTGCCTTTGGTGTTGGATTTGGAAATTTTTTGGGTCTGATGGTTTCAAAGTGGGGCATAGAAGCCAACCCTGATAAGATCAAGGCGATTTTAGACATGGAGCCACCTCGTTCTATAAGAGATGTGCAGAAGTTGACTGGCAGAGTAGCAACCTTAGGAAGATTCATCTCCAAATCTGGTGATAAGTGCCTACCTTTCTTCTAAGCATTGAAGAAAGTAAAGAACTTCGAGTGGACTCTTGAAAGCCAGGAGGCCTTTGAACAGTTGAAGAAGTGCATGTCTAAAGCCCCGTTGTTGGCCAAACCTAGTCTCGGGGAGACTTTGTATTTATATATGGTGGTATCTGAACAAGCACTGAGTGTCCTCCTCATTCGAGAGGAAACCAAAGTTCAGGAACCTATCTATTACGTGAAAAAGGTGTTGCATGTGGCAGAGTTGAATTACTCTCCCATTGAGAAGTTTGTTTTGGCATTGATAACAGCCTCGAGGAAGTTATGATCGTACTTTCAGGCACATAAGATTGAAGTCATGACGGACTAGTAGCTGAGAAACATATTGCACAACCCAAAAGCCAGTGGAAGGTTAATTAAATGGGCAATTGACCTCGGAGAATTTGACATCACATACAAGCCTCAGACAGCCATCATTGGCTGACTTCGAGGTTGAATGTACCATTGGCAACCAAAAAGTCGGGGGGCAGGAGATAATACCTAACCAAGGAAGTGAGAGTAAAGATGAAGAACTTGTACCTGATCAGAAGGAGTATTGGGTGCTCTATTTTGATGGAGCATCAAAAACAAAATCCACTGGTGCAGGTTTAGTTGGATCGATCCAAACCTGATGATTTTTAATTACTTCTATTATGATATTTTAATTTCATATAAAACATCCAAATAAAATTAGATTAATATTCATTTTTTGATTTATTTGTAACAGGATCAGGGCCTTTCTAGCTGGGCGAACGACGGGAATCGAACCCGCGCATGGTGGATTCACAATCCACTGCCTTGATCCACTTGGTTACATCCGCCCCGCTAATTTTCTTCTATTTATTTATTAATTATTTATTAAAGAAAAAAAAAGGATTCCTTTTTTATCATTCAAAAGTATTTGTTTATTGTCTTGCAAAGCCCCGATGGGTTCACAATTGAGTATGCTTTGAAGTTGGATTTTCCGACAACCAACAACGAAGTTGAATATGAAACCTTGATAGCCGGATTGGGCTTGGCCAGAATACTAAGGGTCAAGAACCTCAAAGTTTGTGGAGATTCGAGATTGGTAGTCTCGCAAGTGAATGGTGAGTTTGAAGCCAAGGAGGAAACCATGGCAAAGTACTTAAGGGTCATGAAAGCTATGATGACCCAGTTTGATGAGTGTTATGCGGAGAAAATTCCGAGAGCTAGTTTGATGCCCTATCAAAATTTGCCTCTTCCAAGATATAGAATCATGCAAGGAGTGTTTACTTCCAGGTCTTGAAGACCCCAACCATCAACTCGAAATTGGTGGCACCGATTGATATAGGGAGCTGTTGGATGGATCCTATCAAAGCTCACTTGGAAACTGGATGGCTCCCTGACAATGCCTTGGAGGCACAGAAGCTGTCAGTGAGGGCATTGAGATATGCCTTGATTGAAGGCATCCTTTATAAGAGATCTTTTGTCATCCCATACTTGAAGTGTTTAAGGCCCCAAGAGGCAGAAGAAGCATTAAAGGAAGTTCATGAAGGGATCTGTGGGTAGCACCTGGGGGGTAGAGCCCTAGCTCACAAGATCACTCGCTTGGGATTCTATTGGCCAGAGATGTTGGCTGATGCACATAATTATGTCAAGAAGTGTGATAGATGCCAGAAGCACGCCCCGATTGTAAGGCAACCGCCAGAGATGTTAACATCGATTAACTCTCCTATTCTGTTCGCCATGTGGGGAATGGACATACTTGGTCCTTTCCCTATAGCTTTAGCACAACAAAAATTTCTGATAGTGGCCATCGATTATTTTACCAAATGGATTGAGGCTAAGCCCTTAGCCAAGAAAATCACCAAGCAAGTTGCTCAGTTCTTTTGGGAGAGTATAATATGCAGATATGGTATCCCACGAATCCTTGTGACGGATAATGGGTGGCATTCAATAATGAGGAGTTCAATAAGTATTGCGATAAGAATGCCATCGAGCTTCGCTTTACTTCAGTAGCTCAACCTCAAGCTAATGGACAGGCAGAGGTAGCAAACCGGATTATCCTTGATGGAATGAAGAAGAGGGTCGAACGCTCGAGAAACATTTGGGTGGATGAGTTACTGCCTATACTCTGGCCATATCGTACCACCTGTAAAGTGACAACAGGAGCAACTCCGTTCTTGCTATCTTACGGAGCTGAGGCAGTTGTGCCCCTGGAGATTATGCATGCATCACCTCGGGTGGAGGCATATGAACCACAAAATAATGAAAAAGGAATGAGGCTCGCCCTCGATCTGATTGATGAGGTCAGGGATGTGGCGAATGCCAATAATGCAGAGCATCAGAAGAGAGCATTTTTCTACTACAACCAAAGGGTGGAGGCCTCCGGAAGGGCCCTATCGAGTCAGGAAGACACTAGGACGAGGATCCTACTAGCTGGAAACCTTGGATGGAAGTGAGGTGCCCCGTACTTGGTACGCTTTGAAACTAAAGGTTTATTATGTTTAAGCTACCCTATAAGGGCTTAGCTTTTTATTTATCAGGAGAAGTAGAAATAAGGTTCGACGAAACCATTCCAGGGCTTATCGCCCCGAGTAGGATAGTAGTATTCTATGTAAGGGCTGAGCCCAATTCGAATTATTAATGCAAGTTTTTTTTTTCCATTCTATGATTTTAATTATGTACCAAGCACCTGATGAGTGTAAGTGCAAGAAGACCAAGTACTGAAAATAAAAAGAACATAAGAATGAATGAAAACAAGTGAATAAATAAAACACCCTGGAAGGCCAAGGTTTAAGTTATGATTACAACACCATCAAAAAAAAGTTAATTCCATGAAGGACCCTGAATAAAAGCTAAGTAAATAAAGCCACATTCGGCTAACAAGGCCATGCAAGGCCCTTCATGAAAGTCATATATTCTTCGAAAGACTCTTCTTCTTCCTCTTCTCCTTCTTCCCCCTCGTTAGAGTCCTCATCATCAGAACCATCATCTTCGGAGCCACTTTCTCCTTCGGCTGCCACCACCATCGATTGTTGTTGCGCCTTCTCCACTTCTTCTTCTTCCTCCTCAGAAGTTTCAGTCGAGATGCTAAGTTCGTTTCGCATTCCCTTGCCGGAAGTGGCTGCCTAATAACCACTTCCCTTTTTCCCTTTGGCATGGGCCTCTTCCCACGAGAACTCGATGAGGTTGAATCAGAGCTTATGGCACGGGTTGTTCCCTTTAAACCGAACCCGATGTTTGAGGTACAGTTTTAACCCCAGACGCAGAAGCATAATCAACATAGCCTCCCCCACTAGTAGTCCAGTCAGGGCAAGGGAAGTTCATCGGGTTAACAACAATTGGACACTTGTTACTCATGACACTAATAGCTTTGTCCCAGCCGACAGACATGTTGAAAGGGCGTAGCTCATCATCATGCTCATCCATGAACTTCAAGAAATCTTCTGACTTATGATAAGCATTGATCACCTTATCAAATTCCGATGATTTCTTTCTGGCCAAGGAGGAGAGTTGTCTTTGGTAAGAATGAGCATTCGCCTCAGCACAGATAGCTCTGGACTCCAGGTCTCGATTTTCCTCCTCGAATCTCTTCTTCTCTTTCATTATCGTCCCTAAAGGCCCGGCCTTGACGGGCGGCAGATTGGAAGTAGGCATTGGCCTGAAACAAAGAAGTTGTCAAGGCATTTATAATGTCAAAATAAACAAGAACACCGAATTCACAAGAAGGAGTGTCATACCTGGTATAAAGCTTGAGCTCCTAAGAGCTCGGATTCGTTAATCTTATCCCCTGTAGACACCGTGAGAAGGTCAGGGGGAGTGATGGAGCACTTGGACCAGTCCAAGGCCAAGTCAGGGCTCCTCCCCAAGACGGAATCTTGATCATAAATACCCCCAAGATAGGATTAAAGGGGACCTAGTACCCCAGTAAGCGTTCCGGAACCTTGATCCCGATTGAGAGCATCCCTCGAGGAAGTGAGGGATCCTAGGTCTTGTGGGATTTAGCAACGGCTCGGCCTTCTTCATCATTCTTTTGGTAACGGATGGCTGATTTTCAGGCCGACTGTCTAGCTCCTCAGCAGCTAAAATGCAAAAAGGAAAAATATCGGAATAAGAACAAACAGAGTTCATAATAGGTAATGAAGAAAAATTACCATCAATAGAAAGGAAGCTGAGGCCAGCTTCTATAAGCTTTTTCTCGTTCGAGAAAGTTTTATAATTAGTGTGACCATCATCCACAAGAAGTCTGTCTCGGTCTAGTAATTCTTGTTGATCAAGGTCGTACACGAAGTGTGAACTATCTTCCACGATCCCAAACCTCTTCACAAAGAAATGACCCCAATCACCACCTTTCCAACTTGAGAATAACAAACTCCCTGGGCCAATTGTGGTGAAAATCTAGGAATGAAAAGGCGTTCACCATGTGTGGAAGTTTAGTTCGGTGTTGGAGATTGATCCACCATTTCTTGGATTCGGAAGAATTCTTGGTCACAAAGATGCTTCGGAACATCGTAGTACTCAACGGGATGTTCAACTCACGACATCTTATAATAAAAATGTTGATGAACCTCCAAGTGTTGGGGTACAACTGGCAAGGATGGATTTGAAGCTCCGCCAGCAGCCTGATAATGAAAGGGTCGACAGGAAACCTCAACCCAACCTCTAGAGCACCCTTGTAGACGCAGAGTTTCTTAGGGTGCCAATTATAGGTTCTATCAGTTGAGCCTGGAAGGCGAACTTTAATCAATCTTGGAAAGCGGTATGTGTTTCTGATCTTTTCAACATCATACTCCTTCAATTTGCAAGGTTTGTGATAGGAGTCCAAACTTGAGCAGTTGAGGAATACCTCCCCCATGATGTTTAACAAAACTAACAAGGATTCAAAGCGATGTTCAACATATGAAGGGGGTTTTATTTTTTTCATGCCTTTCGTGGTCCTAGCGTTGCTCCTCTTGGCCATCGCCTCGGCCATGGAGACTGGGGGGCAGGTGCACAGCTATTGTCTAACATGTTGATGACTTGAACTTGAGCTTGAACTCGAGATTGAACTAGAAAACTTGAGAGCTTAAGAACTTGGGAGAAATATGAGAAGTAGAGAAGTGAAATGAAATAAAGGCTACTCCTCTTCTTTTATAAAAAAGCATGACCTGCTACACCAGGTTGCAACATAGACCGATTCGCGTTTATAGGTCATGTATCGATTATATGAAACAGAAGGACGAAAACTATTTATTATAGATAGAAAGAGTCGTTATAACTCGTATAATTCTGGAAAAGAAACAAGGAATTTAAGTGAATATCTGGAAAGAAACTACCCGTACGCTTAAGAAAGCCTAATCAAGAAATTAGTCCTAAATATGGGATTAGTGATGCTAATCAAAAGGTTAGTTGAGCCTTAAACAAAAGACATGAATGACTATGTTATTGGCTCTCAAGAAATGAAATTCGACACTTGAGTATTGACATCAAGTTTCAAGTATCGACGTTTCAAGGCTTACATTCAGGTCCGGCAATCGAGAGCCAGCTGACCGAGGCACCCACGAAGGGCTCCAGCTGACTGGTAAGCGGTCGACCGAGGCGCCCGAGGCAAGGTGGCAGACTAACCCGCTGCCAACCGAGGCGCCCGAGGCACGATGGCCAACTGACCCCTAGCCGACCGAGCGTTGAAGCCACAGCCGACCGAGAGCCGGCCGACCGAGGCACCCAGGAGGCCCTAGCCGACCGATCTGTCGGTCCTGACATTTTGAACATGAAAACGATGCTGAAGCTGAAGTTGAAGCCAAAGTCGTTTAGTACCGTTTAGCATTGCTTAACATCTTTTAGCGCCGTTTTAGTGCCGTTTACCGCCGTTTTAGTGTCATTTTGCGCCGTTTAGTGCCGTTTTAACCCCGTTTAGCGCCATTTAGCACCGTTTAATGCCGTTCAATGCCGTTTAACATCGTTTAAGGCTGTGTAGTGTCGTCTAGCGCCGTTTAATGTTGTTCAACGTCGTTTAACATTGTTTAAACGTCGTCTAGGCTGTTTAGCACAGTTTAGTGTCGTTTAGTGTCATCCAACGCCGTTTAAACATCGTTAAAGGCTATTTAGTGCTGTTTAGCACTGTTTTAATACCATTAAAGGTTAATTCACCCGAAAAATGGGTAAACATCGTCGTAAATGTGTCGATCGCTCCATGCTTTACATCAAGACGATATTCGTGAAACACTAGTGTACAAAGAAAAACCTCGAGTCTCAAATAAGGCAGTTATAACTTCAATGAAAACCTGATCAGTTTTCCTAGAAGTTGGGGGGTAAATGATATGGGCTAAAAGTAAGCCCCAAAGATACATTTAATGATATATTAATTGAACCTAGTTTAGTCTGAATACGAAGCCCATTAATGAGGCCCGAAACCCTAATTCAATATTAAATTCGTAATCAATATTGAGGGTGATTAATAGCTCAGTAATAAGAGTCAAACAAGGATATTACTTCTAGAAGAAGTAGCCTCCAAGGCACCAAATTCAATACTGAAATAGACTCCTACAAGGTAGGAGTCTAGAACCTTCCTCAAGGAGACGACTTGTCCATCAAGTCTCCTAAACCTACTCCGATTCTAAGGCTTCTCAAGCCTATATAAGGGCCTGACCCTTCATTCTAAGAACTACATTTTTGGCTTGATTCTCAACCTCGAGATACGTAATCATTCGGTGAGGACCGCTCAGTCTCGAACGCAGAAACAACCATTAAAGCTCGAAACTCACCAACCCTAGCATTAAATACAATTCGATAACCTAGTTTTTATTCCACAACACTATGTCAAATTTTGAGTAAAACAAAGGAAAAAAATAATATTTAAAAATTTAAAAATAATTATTAATGTATTAAAATTTGAATAAAACACGTCCACTAAATTTAAAGTCAAATAATTTTTATAAAATGTACACAAAAGAATTATAGATGTTTAAAAAGCCTAAAACTCGAGATCCGATTCGGAAAAAAGAACGAAAAACCTGGCTCGGCCCGACCCATATGCCTAATGGAGCTCCTATTTTTCATCAAGCCCGGCCCAGCTTGAAACCAGAAAAGCCCGGGCTTTTGAAAAGTCTGGATAAAACTCGGGCTTTTAAGAACCCCGTAAAAATCCTGGTTCGACCCAGATGAAAGCCCGAGCTTTTAAAGAAATCCGGATAAAAATTCAATTTTTTATAGATAAAATCTAAAAATATATAATATTTTTTAATAAATTTCAAGAATTTTAAACTTAGTAATAGAGGGGATGTGAAGGAGAAGAATCAACAATATGCAGGACAAACATTTTTTTAAGAAGACTTATTGAATGTAGAGGATGTGCTTCTCGAAATGGCCATATACGAGGAGATTTATATGGCTTACGGTTGACTTAAGTCATAATGCATGAAAGGATATCTTCGATATAACATTTATATCGGTATTTGTACGATTTGAACATAAAATTTAAATACACGTAGAATCCTCTCCACTAGGTCATTTATTTAATGATTTAGTCAAAAGTCAACAAGTCAATGCTAGCAAATTTATCATCATATTTTAAAGCTATAAGAGATATTCAAGTATTTCAAAATTAACAAAATTTATTTTATGGAATATATCTCTACCAAGGCAATAACATCGTAAAAGAAATATCGAGATTTGATATTTTTTAGATCTCCGTTGCAACATTAATAAGGCAACAAGCTCGAACAAAGAATATTCGAGATTTAATATTCTTTAGAGAACTCGTGCTAAATTAAAAAATGATCAGTTTTATTCGAAAAATATTCTGTCTTCACGCTCAAAATATTTTCTCATCTTAGAAAAGATTCTTTATCCTCAGGAATATTTTTTCGTGCCAGAACTATTTAAAGTAATTTTTCTCCCGCTTCTTAAATATATTATATTTCGGAGAAAATTATTTTAATCACTCAAAACTATTTCCTACACTCTCAAAATATTTTATATTTTAGGACATATATCATAAGTATTTATTCTAGTCAAAACTTTGGTCAAAAGTGTGACGCCCTCCCGACCTGGGGCCTAGATCGGAGAGTCACTGACACACTAGATACAAACAACCTAAAAATAAGTAAATATAGATATAGCATGCTAACTGGCCCCCAACACTACTAACCTGGATCTTTCACAGGTAATGGTATGAAATAAGCAAGCCAACGTCTAAACATTCTTATTACAACCCGAATTCAAATTAATACTATTACAAACCATGAATTCAAATTCTTACACCAACTAGTTCTCACAACTAACTTATAAACCAACTAATGAAATCTCCTCACTGAGCTGTTATTGCATCTACCTCGGGAGCTATCTCAAAAGAAACCACCTCTGGTTCACGGTAAGTGCGCTTCCTAGCGGTCTGGATGGTACGAACCATGATTCTTATACTACTGTCAAAAAGGGTTAGATAAAATAATAATGAGCCAACGCTCAACAAGTAACTAAAGTTCTCAACTGAAAACAATATAGCAGGTTATTTAAATGGCTGATAGTAGAGCAAGAGATAACATATGAATACTGGAAAACAGTAATAGTAATGCTGGTACTTGAATATAACAGAAGATCAACTGATAAACAGGATAACAGTGGTTACCATGATATGTGTAAAGCAATTAACATTTCAAGCGGTAAACCAATTTCATTTCACAGTATTTTAAAAGTAATCATTCACTTTAAGAAAACTGATTGGAGGTTTTACTTCACACAGACAATACGGGTGATCAGCCCATAAAGTCCCCATAACGGACACAAAGTACCTCTAGACATTAATCCTTTCATTAGAATAGCTTGGGTTCCCAAGAGGTAACACATTGGCCTATAAGGGTGTTGGACTAGACATACCAGAACTACACCATAATATACATAAACAGGCGGAACCGGCATTACTCGTTCATTCACGCCTCTCCAATCGTAAGGAATCCGTAGAAACCATTTTTTACGGAGTTCATAACATTTTATAAATCACATTCTGAAAACATTTAATATTTAGAAAACCCTTTTTAATTTGGAAAACACTTGAGTACTTAAATCCTTTCAAAAACCTTTACTCCGAAGCACCTTCGACTCACCGATAACAAATCAGCCCAACCTAAGTAACTTCAAAGTATTTTAGAAAACAACTCATTTTGATTTGCAATGATAAAAGTCAAAGGGTTTGACTAAGTTATTTGACATCAAGGAAATAGAGATACAAGTCTGAATCGAAAAGATATAGACTCAAAGGTTTAAGACAATTGATCAGGGAATCTCAAGGTATTTCAAGTCAAAGGTCAAAGATGTAAGTTATGACTAGTTTTAGGGCAATTGATCAAGTTATAAAGTTTAGGGAACAATAATAAGGGTGATCAAGTTTTCAAAACAGTAATTAGGTTACAATGAAATTTGTACAAGTTATTTAAGGTCAACATAGGTTCAACTGGTTGCGGACATAAGTCATGTAGCATATTGGTTTATCCGTGAGTCAATTAGGTTTAACTCTGGAAAGCTGTATGGCATATATGGTCAAAAAGCAATTAAAAAGAATTAGAATTGTCTAACTCTGAGTGACAGTATGGTCAAGAAGCAATTAGAAAGAATTAACTGTTTTAAGGTAGTTTTGCAGTTATACAGTTGTTTAGCAATAGAAGTCGGGGTACATGCAAAGGTAAGGGTACAAGCATAAGAATAACAAGATAGATATACTTGGATCAACACGCTATACACAGTTTCAAGAATATGAACTTCAAGAAGAGTCAGAGTTACTTGCCTCCGGTAGAATGCAACAGCTAACAGCTCAATCACTGATACTCAACCTTAGCTTTTCCTTTGTTGCTAGGTCCTACGTCCTTCGTATCTATATAAGTCATAACCACTACTTTAGAATACTATACCCTCTTTCACTTCAAACCCTATTCTACCCAACGATTCCTATATCGCGTTGATACTTAACACATATCATATATCAGAGACACTTAAGTCACATAAGCACATAAGCATGCAAATCATATATGCCACTTAATACTTAACACACAAGATTCACTTGACTTGTAAGTACTTTACGCTATACAACTCTACCGAAAATTGGGTAGAGTTTCCTTTGTAAATCGACTATCTCGTCGGAATACTACCGACTCAATCATAATCAAAACTAATCTGATGGAGTTCAAATCCACCTACAACCCAATCATACTACTTACTCTTTACCATACTACTTTAATCTGAAATTAACAATCAACATCACTTACTAGTATTTTAACAATTATCAAACATAAATCACTAAATCGTATTTGATAAATCATCACAATCATATAAATCATACTTTAAATCTAAAATTCGAAATTCAAATTATATTAAATCTGAAATTACACATACATGTCCACTAAATGACACTTAGCAAATAATCATCAATATTAACTTTTTAATTATTATTAATAACTCACAAGATTCGAATAATACATATTTATTCTTAAAAATTAGAATCAAATATATAATATTCTGAAAAATTCCATACGAATGCTAGTTAGCAACTAATTAACATCTAAATCATGATTTTATCTCTAATTAACAAGATTAAACATATTTCAAGTCATAACATTCGAATAAATCATAATTAATTTACAAAAATTTGAATAAATTATAATTAATCTACAAAAATTCGAATCTTACCATTATAAATTCTAGAAAATTTATACATGCATATAAATCATCTAACAATTAACATAGGATCATCAAGAACACTTCCATCATCAAGTATTGAGCAAATAATAATTATTATTTCATCAGAATTCGAATAATCTAAATAAATTCATAATAATTCGAATTAATCTCAAATAATTCAAGAAACTATCCATGTATGTCTAAAATAAAATCTGAAATTAACATCTAACATCAAAATCATTAAGAACAATTTATATAATTCACATTCACATGCATATTTTCGAATTTATACATAATTAATTCAAATTAAATCTAAAAACTCCAAAACCCCGCATGCAATTGGATCTAATCATATATATGCAGTCTAAATTATTTACAGAGGCTGCAAAGACAATAGACAACCCTCACCGGCCGGCCAGTCATCGGAAAAATCCACCGACGACGAGGGTTTGAACCAAAACTTGAAAACAAACTCCAAGAACTCCAAAACTTTGTTTCTAGCAATAATTAACATCTTAAAGACTCAAGAACACTCAAACAAAGCTTGCATGTCAGTCTTAGATCATATACATACATACACCGATTATATACATACATAACTCCCACCAAATTGATAACTAAGCATAAGAACGAATAAAAGAAGATTAAAACATGATTTTTAGCATAATTAGGAGTTGAAAATGTAAAGAAATTGAGAAAAGAGTGAAGCGATACCAAGAGAGAGAGAGAGATGAGAGTCGAACAGAGAGAGTGGAGAGAAATGGGAGAGTGGCGGTGTTGATATAACCCCTCAGGGGTAAAAACGTAATTACATAAAATGCTGAAATTCTGTTATCTTTTAAAATCTGTTTTTAATCCTTTAAAAATCAAAATAAAATAGGAAAATTTAATAGAAAAATATTTTTCAAAATCCTAAAATGAAATTTATGAAATTACAAACCTCCCCATATTTTTAAAATAATTTTAGAGTCAAAAATGAATTTTATATGAATTTTTGAAATAAAGGATCTTTAGAAGAAATAAAGATTTTTAAATCTTTTAAAATACTAAAACACACAATTTAATATTCCCACAAATTTTAAAAACTAAGTAATGTCATAGAGATGATATTGCAAAAGATTTCATGATTTTAAATGACTCCTATGATTTTATAATATTTTTGGAAGATTAAAAATGCACTTTAAAAGCACTTTTAATGTTCTAAAAATAAAAATAAAATTTTACGAACATATACGACACATACCAATCATCATATAATCACATGTTCATGATTTCACACATATCTTACTTCACAAAATATACCCATAATATAAATCACAAAATTTACATTTAACGATTATATAAACACTTATGAAATCACGAAAAATTCTAGGTCGTTATAAAAAGATTTATCTATTTCAAGAAAAGACCAATTGTATTTTATTCGGAACCGAAAGATGTTTGAATCGTTGTAATACAAATAAAACACTTCCAGTTGCTAGAATGACTTGAAACTTGAGATTGGTTACTTAAATACTATTTTCTATGCATAGTTAAAGTTTCGTAAATTTTCGAGAATTTTGGTCCGGGCACGAAAATCGAGATATTTGGTCAACAGTTGACCATGTCTGACCAAGTCAACATTGATCAAAATTAACCAAACTTTCAAGATATTCATTTTATAATATTTTTAAGTGCTCCATATTTTTAGATTTATTTATTGGGTATTTTCGGAGACATCGGGTATTTAATTAACGATATGTGGTTCGCATTTATTAATAATCGGAACGAGTCTAATATTATAATATAGATTCAAATGTGCTGGGATCTTACTTTGTTTGCTAGTATCCACTTGCAAAGAAACACAACCTACTTTACATGTCATCAATCCACACCATTTTCATCCCAACCACTCCCTTTACATTCAATCTCCACTATTCCTTCCACCCAACTCCTTTTATAAATACCCCCTCCACACACCCATTTATACACAAGCTAAGAGCCAAAGAATTGTTGTGATTTTTAGAAGTATAGACACTTTCAATTTTATAAACACTCTCTCTCAAATACTTCATCTCAAAAACCTTCTCTCTCTTAATTATATACATATATTCAAGGTTTATGTTCACCAAGCTTAGATCCACTCAACCATGCTTGATCCCACAAAGCTAGCTCATATACTACCACTCTCCGGCCTCCCGAAGGGCTGCCCAAAGTTCGACCATGTGCCAAAATCTGACCGAACCTCCGGCCAATTTTTCCGGTGAACTTTTCCGATCGTTTTCCAAAGGTGGTAAGTTTTAGCTTCGTCTTTGTGTCTTAAGCGACCATATTTATATTTGAGATTTGTTCTTAACTTTTATACTTCATCTTAATCTCTATTCTTGGATCTATAAGATTCCAAAAGTCTCTTTATAAAAGAGAAAGATTATTTTTGGAATACGCCAAAAGTTGAAACGATTAATTATTTTTACGGATTCCCAACTAGCATCTACAGTGCTCCGTGGGATATTCTTTAAAGGAATACTTCGTTCAACCTATGCTTCTCAAAGCACAAGTTTAGTCACTTGTTTTATCGCACTTACTTTTATTTACCGTGGCTATAAACTTATCTCGGGCAAGAAGTTAAAAGAAGAGTATACTTTGACATTGTTTTAGTCAACTGAAAGTATATATCTCAAAAGTCTTAAGCCTAGTAGCTTAACAAGACTTGCCTATTTGACATAAAGTTGTTACGAAAAGTATTTTCACGGATTCCTAACTAGCATCTACAGTTCTCCGAGGGATATTCTTTAAAGGAATACTTCGTATCATATAAACTTCGTGGAAGAAGTTATAATTACAATATATAACTTAATATTCTTAATTGAATATTAAAGTTTTGATCTAATACAGCTTGTGTGTCAAGTCCACTCGTGTGACTTAACCATCGCCGTTATTTACTATTTTCTGTACTACGCATATAGCTAACGTGTAATAGCGTTCTTTTACGGTCCTCGCACTTGCGAGTTGAATTTTGTTTTTCATCCTCACACTTGTGAGTTGATTAATATTTTAACACATAATAAGCGTCCTTCGTGGCTAGCACCGTAACCTTCTAGTTTTGCACTATTTTATTATATATCGTGCTTAATTAACCACATATTGCATCGTAGATATTGTGTTTCTAACTTTTGTAGTGAGGTGAAATTAAAGTGAGGTGATTCTCGTTCTAAGACCCAAGTCCTAGACGTACTAACGGGGAGTTAGAAGTCTTCGCACCGTGAAGAAGAGGAAAGACCCAAGACCTTTCATCTAAGACCCAAGACCGACAAAAGCCAAGAATCAATAGTCTACACCAAGGGTTCTACATCAACTTTGAAGAAATAGCGGAGAGTTATTGTCTAAGATAAGTTGTGTAGGTGTTTGCATTTATTTTGAGGTGGTAACGGGTAGTTACGCACCAAGACAAATATTTGTAAGGTTGTAAAGGCTTCTCCGCCTATTAAAGGAGCGAGTTTATTTTATAAGGAAATCTCAAGTCCGGAGAGGAGCTCAGGGACTGGACTAGGGGTGAGCGAATCCATTAGGGGTTGCGTCATCGCGAACCAGGATAAAAATCTCCTGCGTAGTATTTTCTTTCCTTGTCTTTTATTTCCGCACTTATAAACTGCTAACAAATCGGTAAAATATTTAAAATGGATAAATATTTTTAAAACGCCATAATAATTTTTAAATTGGTAATTAAGTTATTCAACCCCCCCTTCTAACATAATATAGCCCTCTTACGGGACCTAACAATGCAGATTATGTGTAAAAAGTTCTTGAGTTGCAGTGATTCTTTACAATAAAACAAGTATTATGCTAGTAGTTTTTCAGTATTAGGTTTTGTGCTTTCTCTTCTTATGTATTCAGGATTTTAGAAGTTCTGGGATGTAACTCTTTAGAGGTTGTCTTTTTTTTAAATTTTTTTTATATTAATATATTAGTTTTGGAAAAAAAGACAAAAATTATGTGTATATAAACCAAAAAAACTCGAATAAAAGCTGGGTCCGGCCCAATTTGACCTGGCTCGAAGGGCTAAAACGGACACCGTATTTTAGAAAAAAATCCGGCCTAACCCAACCCAATTTTAAAAAAATCAAAATCAATCCGATTCCGATTCAAGTTCGAGATTTAAAAAGGGCAATACTAAATCCAGAGCAGTTTTTTTAAATCCAGAACAATTTTCTGTTAAATGACAATTAGACTTGGTTTAACATAAGGGTAATTTTGTTTTTTCAAAAAATTATTCTAAATTTAAATTATTTGCTCTGGATTTATCATTTTCCTTTAAAAAGCTCAAATAAAATTCGGCCCAAAAACTTTTTGTGCATCTAAACATTCTATACATGGATGATTGTTGGACAAATGAAGTGGTGTAATTTGTGAATGCTTATTAAGCATTTTTTAAAAGAAAGGTTATTATTAATTAAGTTGATACTAAATCCAGAGCAATTTTTTTAAATTCAGAACAATTTTCTGTGAAATGACAAAATTGTGCTTGTTTTTTTTTGTGAATGCAGGGGGTTAGACTTGATTTAACATAAGGGAATTTCGTCTTTTCACAAAAAAATTGCTCTGGATTACAAAATTTGCTAAAAATTTATAATTTTCTTTTAAAATAAAGTAATTATTAAGGCTTAATGACCGTTTGGCCCTTCAAGTTTACGCAGTTATACCCATAAAGCCCAAGGTTTAAAATCGTTCCTTTTCGCCCCTCCAACTTAAAAAATGTACCTTTTTGCCACAAACCGTCGTCTTTGGCCTTTAAAAGGCGACGATTTTGTATCAAAAAGACGACGGTAAAGTGGCTAAAAGGTATATTTCTGAAGTTGGAGGGACAAAAAGGAACGACCTTAAACCTTAGGGCTTTATGGGTATAACTGCACAAAGTTGAAGGGCCAAAAAATCATTAACCTAATTATCAATTAAGTTGATACTCCCTCCGTCCCACCAGATTCTATACAGTTTTTTTTCAATGCTTGACACGCATTTTAAGACTTCTGTAAAATATAGTTTCATAACATATTTTTAAAATTTTCTTTTTTTGTATAAAAATTTAACATACCTTTTTTTATACAAAAAAGAAAATTTGAAAAATAAGTTATGGAACTATCCTTAAAATTGCATGCATGTCACATCCCGTCCCCGAATGTATAGTTTCTACTCGGACAGAGGGAGTAGTTTATAGTAAAAAGAAGGGAAGGAAGAAGAGTGGGAGGTTTGTCCTTTGGGTGTGGGATGGGGAAGAAGAGGAAGTCGGTGGGATCGAGCCTGGACGAGGTTGATAGGAGTCTCTACTCATTGTTTTGTACAGGGGCAAATGCTCTTTCTCAGCTTTATTCCCAGGCTATCAATCATCATAAGCTCTCCTTTCAAGCCGGTGAACGTCACGCTTTGGTATCCATTTTCTTTTTTTTATTGCTTTGTTTATTCGAGATTTTGGCTTTATTGCCAATATTGTGAATCATGTAGCATCTTATGTTGTCCTCATTTCAAGTGCACACTTGTTAATGATTAAGGCCATATTTCCGTTGATTAAACATCACACGCACAACCACTCTTCACTTGTTGTTGTGTATCATTGTTGTTTAAGATAATTACAAAAAAATTAACTTCAATCACATACTAATTAATATGTAAATAATGCTATTTTCAGTGAAATCCAACAATTATACCTGATTTCATTGTAAATCAGATTACTTCAACTTTTTCTTGTTGATTAGTGCCAAAAACGTATTGTTTATTTCCTCAGAAACATATAACAATTTCGATTTGGCTTAATGACCTTTTAATCCTCAAAGTTTCCACGAAAATACCCATCAGCCCTCACTGTTTCAAAACGTTCCTTTTGACCCTCCAAGTATCCGTAAAGGTCCAATTAGCCCTTATACCGGTATAGGAAATGGTGAGTTTGAGTGATTTTTGGTTCGTTTTAATCGGTTTCTAGCCGGATTTTTGCTGTATTGTTGTTGTGTCGATTAAAACGAACCAAAAATCACCAAAACTCACCATTTCCTATACCGGTATAAGGGCTAATTGGACCTTTACGGATACTTGGAGGGTCAAAAGGAACGTTTTGAAACAGTGAGGGCTGATGAGTATTTTGGTGGAAACTTTGAGGGCTAAAAGGCCATTAAGCCTTTCGATTTTGAAAGCTAAATCTTAAATTTTTGAACTTCACAATTATTAATTTGAGGATTATGGAAGCTGGCTGATCAAAGTCTGGTTCTCAGTTACAAATTACAACTTCATGAAAAGGATAGACGATAAAGTGAATAAGATAGATAGATTCAGCAGTTTTGGGAGATAGAATTGAGGGATTTATAATAGAAGAGGGGTTCGGGAATTCCATTGACGATACGCCGATACCTCTTTCCTGTTATATAATATGATCTATTGGATCTCTCTAGGGAGGTATTCTTCTGAGATCTAGCATCTTTTTGTCAAGACATCTAAATAGGACCTGTTCTTATGAATCATGATCCGTAGTTACATTGTGTTGATTAATCTGGCTAGACTTTTCTTCTATGCTGCCTAATTATTTTTTCCGCCATTTGCAGGAAAAGCTATACCAGTGGATTTTGAGGCAACAAGAGAGTGGGTCCAGAGTAACGACAGTTGACATTCTTACTTACCTACAGGTTCTACTCTTGGATAATCTCATAGCTCGTTCATTGCCTGTTATTAGATAATTTAGTTGATGATAGGAACTTAGTTTTCTGGAGTCCAATCTAATTGTTACGAAACAACTTTAAAAGCAGAGCAGCTCTCTTATTACACTTGGTTTACATATGAAATCGGAACACTAAAAATAATGTCTTGAAAATATCAAAACAAGATAAGAAAAACCTTCTGACTCATATTTAACAAATTCTGTGGCCTACCAAGCTCAGAAACCCTGAAATGTGGCCAGTGGGGTTACATGCCCAGATATACTTAAAGCTTTGTTTTGGTGCGTGTATTTGCCGGATTCATCTTTGTGGTTACTCAGGATATAAGCTACTGTCATGAAATGATGTGTATTGGTATATAATAATGCAACTGATGTGTATATTATTATTATTAGTATATAATAATGCAATTCATATAATCTGACTAGTTGTCTCTAAAGCTGTACTTTTACTGACTTGTGGTCAGGTGAACATTTCGAAGACATTGCCCAATTTAGATAATGTATAAACCAATGTCTGAAGTGCATCAATGATGTGGTCAGGTGAACATTTTGAAGACAATAATGTATAAACCTATGTCTGAAGTGCATCAATAATTAAAGAGTTAGTAATTGGGCAATGGAATAAAAGTCTTGTGGTCAGTTTATGATTTCTTTCATTAATTAGAAAGACAACACTTTGTTTGGTTTGGACGGATGAAATGAAGATGGCATGTAATGTATATTGTGAAGAAACATCATAGGTAGAATAAGGGAATGAAACTATGAAAGAGAGAAAAGCAGAGAAATGAGAGCAACATTTCCATAATAAGATGTGTGAAGAATACGGGGAGGCAGGATTGAAAATTCTTTTTAAAATTGGTTAGGTTGAGTTTCAGACTTCTGAAATGAACTTTATGATGAAATGGAGGAAAGATAAAGATTAAGAATAACTGCCCTATAAAAAGTACAACTTCCATTCCATATTAACTATATTATATTCCGTCAAAGTAAAATGGAGCTTTAAATTAGTCATGGAGAAGACTAATTTATTCTTGTACTCTGGAACCCTCTCGGTCTTCCTCATCTTTTCTTTTATTACCCATTATTCCACGCAATTCAGATGGAGCTTAGAGTGCAAAGAAATATAATACTACTTTTTATCAAACTCTTGTACTTGCTATAGATTCCCAGATGTTTATTTTGGTAGCTTGTTGTCTAATGTCTTCTGTTTAGGATTAAATTTTTTGTTTTCCATTATGTATTGATGCTCTATCTTAATTCTTTAAAATCCAGTTTTTACTTAGATTATGGTTCTCCTTAATAATACTCAATAGTCATATACTCGTATGTAGTATATCCAACTTGTAAAATCAGCAATATTGTACCTTATTTTTTTTTTCTCAATCTGATTTAGCAGGTGAATCTGGATGGAAATATGGATGAGCCATCTTTGTCACCTAGAGCTCCACTGCAGAATCAGCATTTACAAGCTGCAATGCCCTACACAAACTCAGCCTTCCTTGTTTCTTCAGGCTCAGCTGGTGCACCGATTGGTGGCCAGGGTTTCCGGTGCGAGCACGCTGATGAGCAATCCAGGAATAATGTTTTCTCAAATGCTCTGTCAAGCCCAGTTCGTCGGAGTCTTCAGAACTATCATATATCTCAAAGTGGTTTTAACCCAAATGGTGCACACAATCCTGGTAATGGAATGAGGAATAACGAGCCCAACTCTGTTCAAGTACAACATAGGGAATCTAATCCCTTCAGTGCTAATTATTCCTCTATGGACATGCGTGACGACAGTCCAGACCATGAATCTACTTTTTGAGTACCTTCAATTGTTTCTGTTGCAAGATATTTATGGATGCATAAGTTGAGGTCTTGTTGTAATGGCTATTACTTCTAAGTTACATTCCATGAAGTAATTACAACATTGGAATAAGTAGAATCACCAAAAGGTGACCAGAATCATGTCCACAAAAATTGATCGACTGTGTTATATCATTGGAATTTGGAACGGAAAAACTTGAATATATTGCTTCTTGATTTCTCGCCATTTTGTATTTTTTGAAGGGCTGAGTACAAATCAAAGGTGGCTTATCCTACACCTTGTACTTGGATCCAATCTTGCTTTATAAACTTTGAAGTTTACTTTTCCGTCATTAAAATCCCGAAGTTTAGTATTGTCGAACAAACTTATTTAAAATACCAAAATACTAAAATAGGGTTAAGAAAAAACCAATTTTCAAAAGATTAATGTTATCGTATCTCAAAACGGATCCCAAAAATATTCCCTAATGCCATGTTGCTGTATCGCATTTTTATTTGTATAATTTATATGTAGGAACCGGGATTCATTTCATTTAGGGTTATTAAGACATTGACCCTCGAAGTTTGGCCAAATGTACACATGAACCCTTAAAGTAAAAAAACGTACATTCCTGCCCTTGAAGTATGTCCTTTGTACATATTGGCCACTTTCACGATCAAATCGGCCAGAATTTAAATATCGCCGATGAAGTGAGGGGTAATATCGGAAACTATGTATTCATGTGTACAAATGTACATACTTCAAGGATTGATGTGTACAAATGTACATACTTCAAGTGTTAATCTGTACAATGTGCATTAACTCAGAAACTTCAAAAAAAAATCTTGATTTTCACATTTTTGATTTTTTATTAAAAATAATTTTATTACATTTAATAGTATTTTTATAATAAGTCTACAACATCTACAACATCTTATGAATGATATTATATTACAAACATTGTTTTCTAAATGTGTTAATCTGTACAATTTGCATACTTTAAATGGTAAAATGTCTATACTATTAGTAAGAAATGAAACGAGACAATTTTTTCTTGGACTGCAAAATGAGATACCAAAAGTTCAACAAACCATTCAGAAGTCTAGCATTCATTACATAGCAAAATAGATAACCACAATTTTGGATGATCAAACTGATCATTTGTTTACCATAACATAATGAGCATAATGATCAATAGCTAAAAAGTCTTAATAGTACTAAAGAGTCAAAAGTTTCAAACTAGATTCCTCCACCTACTTTTTTGCATCTAGCTTCCTCCTAACGGGAAGCTTTGCTGCAGCTTGCAAGGTACCCTTTGTTATGACAGTTTTCCCATGTGACTGAAAAGGTGCAGACTTGAGAGTGGTGCCACCAACAATAGTCTTATATTGTTTAACTTGCGGTGAGGGTGGGATCCAAGTCTCATTGTTTAATTTAGTGATGGTTTAATAATTACTTTCCAATTAAAACTACGTAGAAACAAAAGAGGATTGCACTCTTCGATCCCGAAGTCTCATTGGAAAAATTGCCTCGTTTCATTTCTTACTAATATTATAGACATTTTACCATTTAAAGTATGCAAATTGTACAGATTAACACATTTAAAAAACAAGACTTGTAATATAATATCATTCATAAGATGTTGTAGATGTTGTAAACTTATTATAAAAATACTATTAAATGTAATAAAATTATTTTTAATAATAAATCAAAAATGTGAAAATCAAGATTTTTTTTTTAAGTTTCTGAGTTATTGCACATTGTACAGATTAACACTTGAAGTATGTACATTTGTACACATCAACCCTTGAAGTACGTACATTTGTACACATCAACACATAGTTTTCGATATTACCCCTCACTTCATCGGCGATATTTAAATTCTGGTCGATTTGATCGTGAAAGTGACCGATATGTACAAAGGACATACTTCAAGGGTAAGAATGTACGTTTTTTTACTTTAAGGGTTTATGTGTACATTTGACCAAACTTTAAGGGCTAATGTCTTAATAATCCTTTCATTTATGAGAGAACAATGCTCCCTTTATCCCATTTATTTTGACCTAATTTGACTTCTTGGTCAAACTCATCAAACTTTGACCTCAAATTATGATTTAATTTTCATGTTTTCTTAAATTTTAAAGTTGAAACTCATAATACGATAAATATATTTTTTGATATTTTTTTAAAAAAATAATAATTATCATATATGTAAATAATTCTCATTATAAAAACGGTCTACTAGACCAAAATTTAGTCAAAATGACAAAATTAGTGAAACGAAGGGAGTAAGTAATATTATGACAACTCATCATTTGAGAATGATTTCGGAAAAAATTTAGGAACTCTTGTTTATAAGATTTAGAACTTCTAAATATATACTCATCTAACTTAAGTTATATACAAAAGAATTTTAATGTGAAAATATGAAGATATTTTTGTAAGCTTAAAGCATTTCCAATCATGTAAAATTTTTAGGTAAAAATTAAAAAAAATTATCTTAAAAAAGAATAATAGAGAATTTGTAAAATTTTATCCACTGCAACCGGACAAAACCCTTAGGTAAAAATTTAGACAACCACAATATGTTGGCTAGGGGTGAGCACGGTTTTCCGAAAACCGGTTAAACCGACCAAACCAACCCGACCAAACCGAAAGTTTAGGTTTTTTTCGATTTAGGTTGGTTATGGTTTAAATTTTTAAAAATCGAAAATTTTGAGTTGGGTTTGGTTTTACTAATTTATCCACCCGATTTAACCAACCCGACCATTAAGATCAAATAACATATTAATATATTATATATATATATATGTATATATACATTATATATAGTTTTAATATTAATTTTATGCTTGTATAAAATAAAAATTATTTATGTTGAAACGATGTCGTAGCCCAATTAAAGTTTTATTACCTTGCTCAACCCTAAAATTAGATGTAGCTGCTCTCTTTCATTGTTCTGCCTCTCAAACACTTGATTATATATAGTTTTGAAGATTTTGTGATTTATTTTATAACTGCTTTGATGAAACTTTATGCTACTATTGGTTCACACATGTTGTTGCCTCTTTTTTATTATTTAATAATGGGTTTTAACCGAAACCAACCAAATCAAACCGTTATAATTAGGTTGGTTTTTTTAAAAATGTTATGGTTTTTGGTTTGGTTATGGTTTGAAAAATTAAAAACCCGAAATTTATGGTTTGGTTGGTTTGGCGGTCCTAAACCGTCCAAACTACCCGATGCTCACCCCTAAAAATGTTGGCTACATTTGTCGAACATTTAGCAACCTGTAGTAAAACTCCAGATCATCAATTACCATGTTAAAATAATACATTCTATTTTTAATAACTTATAATAATAATAATAATAATATACCCTTTTTAAAATATAGCCAACCATATTGAAGTAAAACACCTTACAAGTTTAACAAAATTTTACATAATCAATATTTAACCAAGCATTTTACAGAATACCATTGGAGATGCTCTTCTGCTACATACCTCGAAATGGATTTCGAAAATATTTCCGAATGATACATAACATGATTTTATTCGTGAAATTCATATGTATGCATGGTCCATCTCATTTTTGTAAAAAATAATCAATAGTATTTTGACAAGCATTTGAGAACAATTTTGGAATTCTACATTTGTTTTTTTTCTAATTATAGTACTTGACCAAATAATTACAGCACTCTGTCAAATGGAGAGGCACGCAAACCGAGGAGGGAAATTTCAAATCAGGAGATCGTTAATGGAGATTCAAAGTGGAAGAAAGCAGCCATTGGAGAAGGTATATTGAGTGACTTCATCTGGGCTAATAAGGATTTGGTTGATAAAAAAATTCTGGATAGATTCTATTTGGGGGATAAACAATCAATAACTGAGGCGTTGAATCAAATTCATTGGAAGAGCCTTAAAATTAGGGGAGGTTTGGATCATGATTTAAAGAAGATTAGTACATCAAATCGCACAGAGGAAAAGACTTATGTGGAAGTGGTTAAGTCTCGGCAAGTCTCAGAGCATAAGATTCCTAGAAAGGATGATTCGGAATGGACGGTGGTAAAATCTAAAAGAGCTAAAAAGAAGGCACAGTCTCAAACTAGGTGCACTATTTTTCTTTATGGTATTCCTAGTAATATGTCAGCAAGAGAACTTTGGGGTGTTTTTAAGGATTGTGGAGTGGTAAAGGATATTATATTGCCAAGGAAAAGGGATAAAAGAAATATTAGGTTTGGTTTTTTGAAAACAACCACTGTATTGGAAGCAGGAAGGATTATCAATAACAGTAAGGAATTGGGTGGTTTAGGGGCAAAAATCAAAATGTCAATAAATAAGTCTAGTAGAGCAGAAGTAGATGCTGGTAGGAATAAAGGTTTTGTATCTCCTGATAAGATAATCCCAAAAGAGGTAAATGCTGAGGAGGTTAATGTTCGTAGTAAGGAGGTTCCTATTGATAATGTCATGGGTCATAGGAAGGTCTTGAAGGATAAAGATGTTCTGGATAAAGGAAGGAAGGAAGAAATTATGCTAGGAAATAATATGTTTGAGTTTATAGAAAGTGTAGTTGATGAAGAAATTGAACTGGGTCTTTTCAATACTAAGGTAGGCTTCACTTGGTTGGAAGAAAGTGCCTTTAGCTTGCAGGATAAACTTAACGGAATGAAACTGAACTACTTAAAAGTAGTTGGGCTATCAGATCGTAAGTTTTTGATTCGAAATGAGAATCCTGAAGGTTTAGAGAAGTTTGATGACAATATTATTTCTACTTGGTTCTCCAAGGTTAGAAATTTTGAGGATTCAGATCTTATTATGCCTAGAACTGTATGGATTGAGTGCAGAGGACTTCCTATGAATGTGTGGTTAGAGGAGAATTTGAAGGCTTATACAAGAAATATGGGTGATTGGTTATCATGGACATATCAGAAGGATGATTCTAATGATTTCTTTAATCCAGTAGTTTGTATCTCTACAAGTCAAATGGATAGAATTGAGGAAAGTTTTAAAGTTTTGGTTAAAGGCAAGATCTTTCCTATCAAGTTCATTGAAGTGGTGAATAAGAACCAATTGAAAGGGAAGGTTCTACCAATGCAAGATGGAGTTGATAGTTGGATTGTCAAAGTAAATCATGTTCAGGAGAATTTATCAGAAACCAGTGATCAATGAGACCAGGTAGTAATTAACACAGAGGTTGGGAATAATTCTTCTTCACAATTGGAAAGACCTTTGGTATCAGTCAGTAATTCCAGAATCTAATTTGGAGGAGGATATGATGGATTCATCTACCAAAGAGAATACAATTGAGACTCACAATTTGAGTCAAATTTCTAGTATGAACAATTTGGAGGTTAGAGATGATAATGGATCCAATGACTCAAGGAGTGGGGAAGAACAAATAAGCAACTCTTTGGGTAGTTTATCTGGAGATTCCAGGATTTCTAATGGGGAGGTTATAAAAAGTTCTCAGGGTACATTGTGCCAGAACCTTTGTAATCTGAAAATGAAAGGTGCAGCTGGTAGACCAAGGAAAAAGGGTAGGGTTTTCAAAAATCCATTTGATTTTGGGATGAGTAAGAAAAAATTGAGAAAATTTAAAAATCTCAACAGGAATTTGAAAATGACAAGACAAAAGGAAGTTGGAATGTCTGCTGAGAAGACTTTACCAATTCAAGATAACTTGCAGGAGGCTGCCTTAATCTTAAATTGTGCAAATGAGTTGGGAATGGTCATCCAGGGCAATGAAGAGGAGGCATTGAAGTTGATTGCCTCACAATTAGAGGAAGGTAATTTGTAGACTTTGGTCTAATTGTAGTAATGTAGTATAAAGTATAGTTTATCAATGAAAGACACAAAATTACTATCATGCAATTGTAGAGGAACTAATAGGGGTTTGGTAAGGAGGAATATTAGGGATTTGGTTATTAGGAAGAAGGTCAATATACTTTGCATCCAGGAAACCAAATGTGAAGTCTGGAATGAGAATATGAAGAACTCTATGTGGGGAGGTGATACTCATGGATGGGCAATTCAGAAATCTAGGAGTATTTTAGGGGGACTTGTTAGTTCTTGGGATGCTTTGAAGTATAAATGTGTTAGCTTGGCTCAAGAGAAGAGTTGGATTTGGACTCAGCTGCAGTGTTTAGATTCAAAAGAAGTTCTACATGTGGTTAATATGTATAGTCCCCTGACTGAAAAGGAAAAAAAATCACTATGGACAGTTCTAAAAAGGATAGTTGATATTACTTCTTAGGAGGCTGTTTGTATAGTTGGGGACTTTAATTGTGTGAGATATGAATCTGAGAGGTTAAATTGTGAATATAATAAGAGAGAGTCAGTGGGTTTTGACACATTCATTAAAGATTCTAATTTATTGGATGTGGATTCTAAAAATGTGATTTTCACCTGGTATGGAGCAAATGGGAAAATGAGTAGGTTGGATAGGTGATTAATTAATGCTATGTGGTTTAGTAGAGGTAATTGGACTGCAGAGACTCTTTGTAGGAAGCATTCTGATCACAAGGCATTATTTATGTACTTGGATACTGCAAACTGGGGTTCTAGACCTTTTAGGGTTTTCAACTGGTGGTTGCAGGAAGAGTCATTGAAGAATCATATTAATCAGTTCTGGGAAGTCAAGGTGAATATGGATAGGGATAATATTCAGAGTATATTGACAGGCATCAAGGGGTTATGAGGCAATGGGGTTCAAATGCTAAGAGTGAATTGGATTTAAGGATATTGCTGTTGGAGAAGAAGTTAGATCATTATGACTCAAGAAATGTTTGGGGTTCTGAGGTGCAAAGGTGTAAGGATGAGTTAGATAAGTGATATGATAAAAGACACTCAATGTTGTTACAGAAATCTAGAATCAACTGGTTGCATCAAGGGGATAGAAACACAAGATTTTTTCATCAAGCTATTCAAAAAAGGAGGAGAAGGAACAACATCTCAAGAATTTTGCATAATGATGTTTGGATTGACTCTCCTAAGGAAATTAAGAAGGCTTTTTTGATCATTTTAATGGAATATTTAGCAGTAGAGGTGGAAGGAGGATTTTAGGGATAGGTAATGTAGTAAGTAAGAGGTTGAGTGATGCTGATGTAGCAATGTTGTAGAGGGATATTTCTTTTGATGAATTGGATGCAACTTTAAAGATGGTTGATAATGATAAAGCTCCAGGTCCAGATGGCATCAATAATAGATGTTTGAAGTTTTTGTGGGAAAATGTTAGAGGTAAAGTTCTG
Organism: Kitagawia praeruptora; assembly: GCA_037693485.1. NCBI lineage: Eukaryota > Viridiplantae > Streptophyta > Magnoliopsida > Apiales > Apiaceae > Kitagawia > Kitagawia praeruptora. The sequence continues at coordinate 79,362,167 of CM075350.1, forward strand.
GAGTGCTTTAAAACTTTCACTGATAGGTTTTCTCTGCCTAAGGGTATGAAATCATCATTCATTACATTGATTCCTAAGGTTGACTTACCTCAGACAGTACAGGACTATAGACCAATTAGTTTAATCAATAGTTCTGTTAAGTTATTGACAAAATTACTAGCTTCTAGGCTCAATCTGGTTATGGAGAAGTTGGTAGGAGAATTTCAGTCAGGTTTTATGAAGGGGAGGAGTTCTGCTGATAGTATTTTTGTTGTAAATGAGGTTGCTCATGCATTCAAAACAAAGAAATTGGGAGGCTTCATTATCAAACTGGACTTTGAGAAAGCTTTTGATACAGTGCATTGGGGTTTTCTTTTCAACACAATGGCTAGTATGGGTTTTATTGAAAGGTGGTTAAATTGGATGGAGGGTTTTTGGCAGTCTATCAAAATTTCTGTGCTGGTCAATGGATCACCTACTGGAAAATTCTCACCATCTAATGGGCTAAGGCAAGGTGATCCTTTGTCTCCACTTCTTTTCAACATTGCAGCTGAGGTGTTGAGTTCTATGCTAGTTAAGGCAGAAGAGGTAGGCACTTTCTCAGGAATTAAATTTTCTTCTGTGGGAGACAATCTTTCACATCTGCAGTTTGCAGATGACACAATTATCTTTATTAAAGATGATCTAGCCTCTGTTGCTGGAGTTAAGAGAGTGTTGCAGTGCTTTGAGTTAGTACCAGGTTTGAGGATTAATTTTCAGAAGAGTAAGATCTATTCATGGGCTAAGGACAGGTGCAATGTTCTCATGGCAGCTAAGATTTTGGGTTGTGGAGTAGGTAGTTGGCCTCTATCTTATTTGGGGGCCCAAATAGGTATTTCTACCAAGAGGAAGGTTTTTTGGAAACCTTTGATTGAGAGGGTCAAGAATAAGCTGGCTTCATGGAAAATGGAGTCACTTAATGAAGCAGGTAGATTATGTCTTATTAAATCATCTATGGATAGTCTGCCTGTTCATTGGTTTAATCTACATTTAGTTCCCAAAGGAGTTTGCAATAAGTTGGAGGCTTTAAGAAGAAATTTTTACTGGGGGAGTGGGAATAATAAGTCAAGGAAATTGCATTTGATTGCTTGGGATAGTGTTTGTAAATCAAGAAAAGAAGGTGGTCTGGGTTTGGTTCCTCTACATGTAAAGAATAAAGCCCTGATTGGTAAGTGGATTCCTAAATGGTATTCAGAAAGAAGCAGGAAATGGAATGTGTGGGTAAGAAGTATCTATAATAGTAATTTAGGATAATGTCTAAGTACTTGGTATCAAGACAGGAATATTTCTTCTACCCTTAAGGATGTGGTCTGTATAGCTAACTCTGATAATACAATAGTTTTGTTTTCTCAATACCAATTTAGGTGGAAGGTGAATAATGGTGATTCTGTATTATTTTGGGAGGATATTTGGTTTGAAGAGAGACCTTTGAGTGTGTGTTTTGAGAGGTTGTATGCTATTTCTCTTTGGAAACATATTGCAGTTAGTCGTTTCTATGATCTGTGGGACTGCTATGATCACACCAGTGCTTTTTTTTGGAAAAGAGAATTGAGAGCTTGGGAACTAGAACTAGTGTCTAAGCTTAATGTAGTTGTTAAAAAATTGTCAATGAATTCTTTTAAAGACTCATTGATATGGATTCCTTGTGGGAGCAGTTATACAGTTAAAGAAGGGGTCTTAGGGCTGAGAGGCAGTAATCAGGGGGTCAGGGTGCATTGGAATTCCATTTGGAAATTAAAAGTTCCCCCAAAAGTACAGTTGTTTTTGTGGAAGATTCATAAAGGGATTATTCCTTCCAAGGTTCTTCTTCATAGAAGGTTGGGTAATTATGTGCATTCTACTGTATGTCAAAGGTGCAGTTTAGAAGAAGACATGGATCACATTTTTTGGCAGTGTGTTTTAGCTAAGGAAATATGGTCTAGAGTGCTGGCTTGGTGGAAATTTTCTGTAAACTTTCCACTGGACAATCTAGAAAAAATGTGGAATACTGTTTCTATTATTAAGGATGAGTATATAAAAGAAGTGTGGAAGGTTATGTTGAGTGTTGTTTTGTGGACATTATGGTTGGACAGAAATCACTGCATATTCAACAACATCTTGTCTTCTGCTGATAGCATTATGGTTTTGCTTAAGTATAGATCAGCTCAGTGGAGCATAGCTTCAAATTTACTTCTGTCGGAATCCTTACTAAGGTGGAATATGGATCCTTTAGGGAGTGTTACCCAGTGTAAGAGTGTTCAAAAGGAAAAATTGTTAGATAAAGGCTGTTTTTATACAGCTTTTATTGATGGTAGCTGGTGTAAACTCCCAAATGGCATCATCTCTGCAGGAATAGGAGGAGTGGTTAAGGATCATTCGGGTAAATTCTTTCTTAATTTTAATGGACCTGTTCAAGCAATTGATGCTTATCATGCTGAAGTGGAGGCTCTAATATTTCTGATAAATCTTTTTAAGGGCAGTGTACATTGTAGTAGCAGCTTGATGATCTATACTGATAATGTGAGTTTAGTTGATCATATATCAAGCTTGAAATTGGGAATGGAGCCAAAAAATGAGTTGGATTTGAATTTTTTAAGGGATTTTCAAGCATACAAGTTCGTTTTAAAAGAATAAATAGAAGGTTTTTTTAGGAAGCTGATGCTCTAGCCAGGTTTGGGGCCAGACACGGTATCTTGAAAATTAACAGGGCCTCAAATTAATATTTGTGGGCTTAGCGTTCTAAATTAGCTCATCTTGTAGCTAATTAAATTAAGCGAACCTGGGTAATATGTAGGTGGAAGTGTCTTTAATATTTTTGTAGTGGCTTTGGGGAATGAATCGTTTTCTCAGCTGTCTAGTGTTAAGGCCTAAGGGTTACTAAGGGTGTTAAGGTCTAAGGCACTATTTATAAGTGCTTAAACCCTTTGGCTGTCAACATCTTTTCTTTACTCGTTTCATCTTTTATACTAGTTTCAACACATTAGGCATTATGGAGGATGGCAATGTGAACGTTAATGTTCGATGGATCATGCCTCCTAAGGGTTCAGTCAAGATCAATGTGCATGGGTTCTATATTGAGCAGCCGTTAGCAAATGGAAACCACTCTGGTATTGGTGTGGTGTGTCGCAACAGCAAGGGCCATATCATTCGGTTGTTGGGAGGCTCTCTGGGCAAGGATAACAGAAGGGAAAATGAGTACAACGCTTTTCTGGAAGGGTTGAAGGTAGCTTATTAAATGAACTACAAGAGCATCATTCTGGAAACGGACCATTTGGATGCCTATTGGGACTGGAGGAATTCAACTATGCTGGGGGCTCCTTTGGATCATGCTCGTATTGTACAACAGTTAAACTATATGAGGGCAGACAAAAACTTCAAGTCTGAGATAAGGTTGGTTGATCCTGAGGATAACTTATTAGCTAATTATGTTTCTCGTCATGGTGCAGAGAACTGGAAAACAATGGTTCGTATTCTCAGACCTTTTGGTAGAATAGATGAACTGTGGAGCCTTGATATGGGTTTAGGGGAGGTTGGTCCTCAGTATGAACTGGCAAGGGAGGAGGAGCTTAATGTCGAACTAGCAGAAGGGGTTGTGCTCGATCCTCATAATGTGTAGGGAGATGTCAACATGGACAATGTAGCGGGGCAAGGAGCTGATGCAGGGATGAATATGAATGAGGACAATATGCCTGGGGACAATATGGAGGATGAAGATATTGACTTTGCTGAGAATCATATAATCGTCGTAGGTTTGGCTGCTGCTCTAGTGGATGCTGTGATCGCAGATGGAATCGAGGGTGCCGAGGGTCAGTGAGGGAGATTGAAGCGTCGCTAGTTCTTTTTATTTTGTTTTAGTTATTGTCTTTTTTAGTGGCAATGGGTTAAGTTAGTAATTGGGTTGGGCTGGAAGCTTGTTGGTGGGTGGACTTCTATGGTTGGGTTGTTGTTTTAATTTTTTATTTTGTAAGCCCATTAGTGGCTATAACTTTCGAATTTGGTTGGTTTTCTTTAATTTAATGCGTATTGTTATTAAAAAAAAGACATTTTTCTCTTATTTAAAAAATTGATGTATTTTAGAACTACGACAGTTAAATTTGGTAAAGTACAAAATCGAACACCAGTGGTGTTAAAACCTCTGTTCTAAAACAAGGCCGCCTAACCGCTTAAGCGGTCCGTTTAAATGTTGAAGGTCCCCCAACCGTCCCGATTTTATGTTAACCGCTTATTCCCCGATTTTATATAATTATTATATATATATATATATATATATATATATATATATATATATATTTATGTATATAAATAATTAAATATATATTAGGCTTAATGACCTTTTGGCCCTTCAAGTTTACGCAATTATACTCATAAAGCCCTGAGATTTAAAGTCGTTTCTTTTTGTCCCTCCAACTTCAGAAATGTACCTTTTAGCCACTTTACCGTCGTCTTTTTGACACAAAACCGTCGCCTTTTAAAGGCCAAAGACGACGGTTTGTGGCTAAAAGGTACATTTTTGAAATTGGAGGGGCGAAAAGGAACGACTTTAAACCTTAGGGCTTTATGGGTATAATTGCGCAAACTTGAAGGACCAAAAGGTCATTAAGCCTATATATTATATAATCCGCTTAATTGATCCGCATTGAAATCCGCTTAAGCGTCCGCCTAGCCGCTTAAACGCTCGAAGGTTAACTTAAAACTAACAGTTTGTAGTTAAAAATGGTAAATTTCTAGATCTTTTAACTTGGTCATTCAATTCAATTCCGCGTGCTTGGCCGACAACAATTTTACACAATTTACGATATACATTCTTGTTACAATCTTTGTTTTGTCGTCATTCGTGAATCCGGGAGTGGGGTAATTTCGATATTGAAATAAGTTTCAAATCTTTAAAGTTTCGAATCTCTCTTCCCCTGGTGTTTTTATTGTTGTGCTGTGTTTGTCTGCGTCAATTGTTATTGTCAATTCACTGCAACAATCATTGTTTGTTATATTAATCAATCCGATGCTTATACGTCACAGTTTTTTACTTCCTGCATGGGATCACGAGAATAGTTTTATACTCGCACCTTGAAAATACGTGACAACAATTGTGCTCGATCTTTTTACATTGTTCCGCATTTTTTTTATTTGAGCGCAAGCTAATATTAGTGTGTTGTGGAATGTGGACCGAGAGGAGAAAATAACAGTTGTACGTGGCAATCTTATTTCCATTTGATTTTGGTATTAAAAAAAAGGTTAATTATGCAATGCCTTAACAGGAAGCTGGAACAAAGGGTAAATAGGCAAATTCATAATCAAACTGATCCTTAACTTGCAATTGGGTAATTCAACTAAAAAATCTTGCATTTACATAACTCAAGTAATTAAAACTTGCAACTGGGTCACTAAATAAAAGAAAACTTGCAACTTGCCAACTGAATAAAAATAAACTTGCAACGGGGGTACTGAACAAAATTGAGACTGAGAATAAGCAAAATAAACTGATTGAGAGAGGAGAGAGACTGAGATTCAGTCAATTTTTTTATTTTAAGAAAATTCATATTTTTTATAAATTAAAAAAAAGATTAAGATTTAAAATATTTGTTTTATAGTTTTTATATATAAAAAAAATAATATTTTAAATAAAAAACTGAACATGAAATTTTTAAGAAAATTCAATTGTTTTTATAAATTAAACAAAGATCAATTTTCAAAGTAAAAAAAAGGTCAATTTCTTCTCTCTTTTGTTTCTGCATAGTTTTAATTGGAAAAAAATTGTTAAGTCATCACTAAATTAATGAATATTTTGCTAATTTCATGTGACCTGTAAAATTGTTCAAATCAAATTTTAAGAATTCAAGATAGAACACAAATATTAAATTGAATGTGTAAAATCTTATATATATTAATTTTTTTACCAACAATTTGATACGTAAATTAATAACATATAAAAATTTAAAAAAAATAATATAATTAGAGATATTAGAAAAGGAGTCGTGCACTGCACGAGTTATAAGCTAGTAAATTAAAAAAAAGATTAAGATTTAAAATATTTGTTTTATAGTTTTTAGATATAAACAAAAAATTAAGATTTTAAAATAAAAAACTGAATGTTTTATTCAGGGCCCAATTGTAAGTTTATTTTTGGTCAATACCCCAGTTGCAAGTTTTTATTAATCTAGTAATGTAAATGCAAGTTACGGATAAGTTCAGTTATGTAAGTTGCAAGTTCAGTTTTTATTCTGTTAGTTAGGTTAACGGCAGTTACCTAAATACAAGTTTTAATTTATTAAGTTATGTAATTGCAAGCAGTGACGGAGACAGGGGGTCCACTGGGGGCCCTGGCCCTCCCTGAGATTTGAATATATATTACTGTAGTATGCATATACAATCAGTTGATTCCCTAGCTCAGTTGGTTTGTAGTTTGTTTTCTACCCCGGAAACCAGGGTTCGACCCTCTGCAGACTCTTTCTTGTTATTTTTTTCCTTTTATTTTCAAACTTTGTTTAATTTTTTTTTAAATCATAATGTAAAATTGCTCCCCCCCCCTAAAAAAGATTTCTGCCTCCGTCACTGATTGCAAGGTTTTTGAGTTCAGTTACCCAGTTGCAAGTTGAGGGTCAGTTTGATTATGAATTTACCTATTTACCCATGGAACAAATGTGCCTTTTGATAATCATTTCTTAGTATTACACCTTTTTCTGTTGGTTCTGTCTGGAGCAATGTAATCTGCTAATACCTTCAACAACTGACGAGTAGTCGAGTACTTTGAAATTCAGATGATATTATTTATCTGCCATGATACATTTAACTTTTGCATGTGATTGAATTACTCTTATTGAAGTTGTTGACATCTCACATGACTCATTACAGTGGTTAGGGAAGTTGACCCAAGTTGTATGAAGGTTAACGGAGTTATATGGTAAAGTATGGTCACAAGATGAGTAGATGTAATGTTATTGACTGTGGAAGGAGGAGGGTTTTTCTCTTCTACGGCTTGTGGATACTGTAAGGGCCTATGAGAGTTACGCATTGGAATCGGTGCCAGTTGGTGGACCTAAAAGCTTATTTTGATCTCCAGCTGGCTTCACGTAAGAAAAGATTTGTTCGAAGGTGCGCTTCCTTTATTTGTTTTGGTCACGCTGCCACAGGACGTAAGAGTTCAGCTCCTCCGAGAGTAGGTCCAACCAAACAACAAGACATCTTGCCCAAAACTCCTGTGTCCACCGAGGAGAACGACCAAACTCATGCTATCAGTACAGTTGACAATGATATTATCACCAGTAAAGTTGCTCTTAAGAGTAGTTTGAAAAAGACAACTATCAATGTTTGCGGACATGAAAAAAAGAGAAAAGTGCGGTGGTCGGATGTGTATGGAGGAGAACTGGTTCAAATCCGGGAATTTGAGGCCAGGTATGATTAATTTATATATATAACTATCGCAATGAAGGGTTGCAGTAGTTCTATTTTTTACTACTGCCGCATTGAAGAGTTGCGACTGTACTGCCGCATTGAAGGGTTGCTGGCTATCCTGGTGGCTGGTCCAACCAACGGTGGTTGTGGACCAAACCTCATATATATATATATATATATATATATATATATATATATATATATATATATATATTTGAAGGTAAATTTATTGAATATTTCTGTATGGATGATCATCCATGCTTTTTCTGAATTATGTATGAATTATTTGGTTTGATTTCCTAGTAATTGTGTCTTTGTACGTAGATTATGAGTTTATGGTGTAGGATGCAAAGCACTGTCCAAGAATACTTTGTTTCTAGTTTGTTGATTTCCTTTTCATACAATTTAGTTCAGAGGAAAATATGGGATTCCAAAACGGGTTAATTTGGGTCAGTCATTCTCCTTATCATGTATTCATGTGTCATTCACATTTCTATTCCAGAACTAACTCTGTAGATAAACATCTTCAGATACTGGTACTCAGGAAACTAAGTAGACACTTCCATGTCAATTTATAACTGGGTAAGTTGAAGTTTCGGTCACTGAACTGTTCAAAATTACAACAATTTTCTATTTCCATTAAAAACTTTAACTCAACAAGGCATGTGACCTCGCGTGCCTATTATGTCGTCCTGACTAGGTAATAATAAAAGACATGTATCTTGCCCCAAGTAGAATAAAACAATTATCTCTTGAGCTGATTCTGCCATTAAATTATTTTAAAGGCCATTTCTTCTGAAGCTGTAAAACCAATTGGATACCCTCGGACACTTGCAAGAAAGAAATTTTTACAAACCCTAGTAAGGTATGAGATCATCCACTATATAATTTGGTGCCCAGAGGCCAGAGCCTGAAACTATTTTATGTTTGTAGGTTTCACAAAGATATTCCTTCCATTGCTTAGTGTAGCCTCAAGAAAGCGTTGTGTAGTTCTGAGGAGAGCATTTCCAATGGTGTTATCAGTTATGTACATATAATGGTTAGCTAAAATAGTATATAGTAATTCTCTAGATTATAGAGAATAGAAATCGTGTTTTGCTCCAATGCTATCAAGTATAATGATTAGCTATAATTAATGTGGAGACCTATATATCTCAGTCAACTTTTGATCACTACATGGTCTAGTTATTGTTCACTGAACATTTTCAGGTGTGATAATAATCTCAGAAAGGGAGTCTTGTCTTATTGATGTGGAACCTTTTCTGTTAAGTCCTAGTTTGTCTTAGTTCGTACAGTTTGGTTATTTATGCTAACTGGTGGAGTGTGTACCAGCAGCTTTTCAGTTTGTAATCAATGAGATATATGAATCAAGTTTGTTCTCTACAACTCTAGTGTTCTTGCTTCTCTTTTAGCTGTTCAGTCTGATAAAAGTCACATGGTATCAGAGCTGCTACTGAGAAGATATCAGTCAAAGAACGAGTTAATAGAGAGAGTGTGTGTGTTCGATTCATATAGTGTATTCTCATCACTGAAAACTCTGTGTGTGTCCATAAACAGTAAGCTGTGCTTGTGTAGTGTTGTCTCGAGTCATGGCCAGTGGAAGTAAGTTTTCGTTCAGTGATATGCAGAACCCATTGTTTCTACACCCCTCAGATAACCCACTTTCCATCAGTGTCACAAAGTTGCAAGGTGCAGGCGATTACCGGTCATGGAAGCGCTCTATGGAGATCCAGCTGTCCTCCAAAAGAAAGCTTGGTTTTGTGACTGGAACAGAGGTGAAGAATATCTCAGATGTTATTGAATCTATCCAGTGGGACACCTGCAACAGTATGGTAACTTCTTCGCTTCTAAATAATATGTGTGACTCGATTAAACAGTCTGTTTTGTTTCTCACCTCTGCATCTGAGGTTTGGGCATAGTTAGAAAAACGTTTTCAGTTAGTTCATGGGTCAAGAAAGTATAAACTAAGTAAACAACTATTTGGTTTGCAACAAAACGGAGCCACTGTTGCAGAGTACTATACTTCCTTGAGTAGTATATGGGAAGAGTTGGACTCTATGAATTTGTTGCCTCCTGTGACCACAGTTGGTGATGATGTCTCAAAATTGTTGACAGCTATAAATTCTCAAAAAGAAGAAAGCAAGTTGTTTCAGTTTTTGAATGGTTTGGATGACTCCTACTCATCTCAACGTAGTCATTTATTGATGTTGACACCTTTGCCTAGTGTTGAAACGGCTTGTACATCCATACAATAAGAGGAATCACAAAGAGATATTCTAAAGCAGTCTTTGACTTATGATAATGATATGTCGACTATGTTCAGTAAAAGCTCTCCAACTGGTGTTGAAAGAGGCTTGACATGTGGTGTTTGTAAAGGCAAAGGGCACTCACCTGATAAATGTTGGGATGTCATTGGATACCCCAAGTGGCATTATAAATATAAACCAAAACCCTCCTCTAACCAGTCCCTTAGAAACCACTCTAATAGATCTCATCATAGACAATCCATGCCTCCTCGTGGGGCTATAGCTGCACACGTTACTGCTAACCCCAGTCCTGTTGACACCAACTCCTCTCAGCCCATCCTTTTCTCACCCCAACAACTCCAACGACTGTTGCACCTTCTGCCTAATACCTCTCAGTCAATGCCTAGTGACTGCACTGACCCAGTCATGAGTCCTTTTTCTGGCATGATATCGTGCCATACTGTGCAGGCAAAATCAAACATTTGGATCATGGATACAGGGGCTACATACCACATGACTTCCAACTTTGAACTCCTGGTTAATGCTAAAGCTGCAAAGATCAACATGATTGTGAATCTACCCACTGGTGCAAAGGCTGTGGTATCACATGTTGGAGATGTGTGCTTAAAGAACGAACTGCGGTTGCTTAATGTGATGTACATGCCAGTATTCACTCACAATCTCCTCTCTATACACAAGTTATCTCAGGATAATGGCTGCTATGTAGTTTTCTCACCAACTATGTGCACAATCCTGGACTCTAAAGCTCATACAGTGAAAGGTGAAGGAATGGTGTCAAAAGGTCTCTATCACCTGTCAAATCAACTTTCTTCAGCCCTGTCTGCCAATGTAAGTCTACATTGCTTGTTTGTGAATAATACTACTCGGTCGAATCAATACACATTATGGCACAATAGATTGGGGCATGCTCCTACATCTAAACTGAAATATATTGATTGTATAAAACATTGTGCTATGTGCCTGAACAAATCTGTTTGACGTGCCCCATGGTAAAGTTCACAAAATTGCTATTCTCTGCAAGCGAGTCATGTGCCTCCAAGGCATTTGAATTAATCCATACGGATATATGGGGGCCTTATAAAGTACCCACCAGGAAGAAGTTTAAATACTTTCTAACCATTGTAGACGACTACTCTCGTATGACTTGGATCTACTTGCTGCAACACAAGTCAGATTTTCTGAAGACTTTGGAAACGTTCCATTGCTTTGTGCAAAAACAGTTTAAATCATCTATACAAGTGGTGAGGTTAGACAATGCACTTGAGTTCAAAGATGGTGCATGTCGAACCTACTTTCAGTCTCAAGGAATCTTGCATCAAACGTCCTACAACTATAGACCACAGCAGAACGCTCGTGTTGAGAGAAAACATAGACATGTGCTCGAAGTTGCTCGAGCATTGATGTTTCAGTCGGGCTTGCAACTCTCTTACTGGGGTGAATCAGTGCTGACAGCAGCCTATATCATAAATAGGTTGCCTTCTACTGTTCGTGACAACAAATGTCCCTACGAGCTGCTATACAACGAACTTGTTGATTATGCCTTGTTAAGATCGTTTGGTTGTCTTGCGTTTGCTGCCAATCCAGTTCACAGCAATGACAAGATGGCTGCGAGAGGGATACCCTGTGTCTTTGTGGGTTACCCTCTAAACCAAAAGGGATATCGATTGATGGATTTGAAGACCATGAAGATGTTTGTGTCAAGAGACGTGACTTTTAATGAGAATGTCTTCCCTCTAAACTCGACTACACCAAAGCCATATATGCACCCTCTTCCTATACAGATGCCCCTCAATGCAACCAACCCATATGTTGGTGATGACATGTTTGATACACTCACTTTGAATGAAACCCACACCACACAAACTGATTCTATCCCTCATGTTGCAAGTGATGTAGCTGGTTCTGATGTGAACATTGAAAATACAATGACTACAGATGAACACTCACCCACACCACTGCCTCGACGATCTTCCAGAACACATAAACCACCCACCTGGATGGAGTCTTATGTGACAGCTCCATTTCCTAACCCATCTGCTAATCTGATCACTATGACACCACAACCAGTGGAACCTGCATTTCATTGCCTTGTGAGTTCGTTGACCACTCAAAGTGATCCAGTCTCATTCAAGCAAGTTGTAAAGGATGTGAACTGGGTTGTAGCCATGAACGTTGAATTAGATGCTCTTGAGGCGAACAACACGTGGGAGATCACTACTTTGCCTCCAGACACTAAGGCCATTGCGTGTAAATGGCTTTACAAGACAAAGTTCAGACCCGATGGGAGTGTCGAGAGGTATAAATCAAGATTGGTTATCTTGGGATGTCGACAGACGTATGGGGTGGACTATGAGCACACATTCGCTCCTGTGGCTAAGATGACAACAGTGAGGGCCTTGTTGGCTGTGGCAGCACTGCAAAATTGGCATGTGGTGCAGATAGACGTTACGAATGCGTTCCTCTATGGGGAACTGTATGAAACGGTTTACATGAAACTCCCTCAAGGCTACACTCATTTTGGTAGTAGAATTGTGCCAAATCAGGGGGAGTTAAACCTCACTAAGTCCAACTTGGTGTGCAAATTGAAGAAGTCTCTGTATGGTCTCCGTCAAGCGCCTCGAAATTGGTTTGACAAACTGTCGACTACCTTAAAAAATCTGCAGTACGTTCAGTCTCTGTCCGATTACAGCTTGTTCACTTGCTCTACAGCATCCACTATCACACTCGTACTTGTGTATGTCGATGATCTGCTAATTGCTGGGAATGACATTGAAGCTATGAACCATCTCAAAACTATGTTGTTAAGTGTCTTTAAAATGAAAGATCTAGGAGATGTCCACTATTTTTTGGGCCTAGAAATCAGCAGGTCTCCAGCTGGATTCTTCGTTTCTCAAAAGAAGTATGCCATCGACCTCATTGCTGAGTACAATCTGTCCAATGCTACACCCCTGAAACTTCCCTTGGACATCCACCTAAGACTGACTGTTGACAGTGGAGAGTATCTCAGAGATGTGCACCCTTATCAACGTCTTCTTGGCAAACTCATATACCTCACGATCACTCATCCAGATATCTCATTCTCTGTTCACATATTGACTCAATTTATGCAGCACCCCACCTCAGCTCATATGGATGCAGCTACAAAGCTTCTCCGCTATATCAACTTGAATCCTGGACAAGGTATCCTCCTAGCCTCATCAATAACAGCTGAACTCAAGGCATTCTGTGATAGTGACTGGGCTACGTGCCCAATGACAAGAAGGTCCACGACTGGGTTTTGTGTCCTCCTTGGATCCTCACCCATTTCGTGGAAAACCAAAAAACAGCACGTAGTGGCTAGTATCTAGTGCTGAAGCTGAATACAGGTCCATGACCTTGGTTTCGTGTGAAGTTACATTGTTGTCTGCCCTTCTCAAAGACATGGGCCTCTCACAGTTACCTCCTACTCTTCTGCATTGTGACAACCAGGCTGCACTTGCCATGGCAGCCAATCCAGTCCTACACGAAAGAACTAAGCATGTTGAAGTCGATTGCCATTATATAAGGGACAAGGTGAAATCTGGAGCTATTGTTACCAAGCATGTCCCCTCTCATTCTCAGGTTGCTGACATTTTAACTAAAGCTTTGTCCACTAAGTCTCATTATCATCTGTTGGGCAAGTTAGGAGCTGTAGCTGAGCTCCCCTCCCAACTTGAGGGGGAGTAATGTGGAGACCTATATATCTCAGTCAACTTTTGATCATTACATGGTCTAGTTATAGTTCACTGAATATTTTCATGTGTGATAATAATCTCAGAAAGGGAGTCTTGTCTTATTGATGTGGAATCTTTTCTGTTAAGTCCTAGTTTGTCCTAGTTCGTACTGTTTGGTTATTTATGCTAACTGGTAGAGTGTGTACCAGCAACTTTTCAGTTTGTAATCAATGAGATATATGAATCAAGTTTGTTCTCTGCAACTCTAGTGTTCTTGCTTCTCTTTTAGCTGTTCAATCTGATAAAAGTCATAATAATTTAAAACTAATATTTTGTAGCGTAGTAATACGGGAATTGGAGAAAGAAAAAGAGAGGGAATCTGATAAGTGGATTTATATCCACTTGGAACGCTTCGTTTTGGCTTAAATTGATTGTCTTGTACTCAAGTTTGTTGTAGTTTTGATGTGTTTGTGTTTAGTTGTGCAGGGTTGCGAAATATCGTTTAGGGTTGGTGTTTCTGTCAATTTTGGAGATGATTTGAGCAATGGAATGAAGGATGGCATATTTCCCTAGGCTATCATGAGGATTTATAAGGTAAGAATTGAAGAACGGGAAGTGGCGAAAGAATCGGAAGAGAAAACGGATGAGAATTGAGCAAAATGTGGAAAATTCAGATTTTAGGGTATGTTGCGCAGTCTACACTGTTTTGGTCATATCTGGAGTTCTAGAAGTCCGTTTTCAGCGATCTTACTGCCCACGCGAAGCCTGGGAAATTTTCTATAATTTTGAGCAGATTGCCCCGGCGCCTCAGGCGCCCAAACGGCGCTCCTGCGCTGGTGGTGCGCGGGATCAGCCAGAATTTCTGATTTTGTTTTGGCCATATCTTGAGTTCTAGAAGTCCGTTTGAGGCCCGTAAGCAGTCCACGCGAAGATAACTAGATTTTCTATCATTCTAAAGTGGTCCAGAGGCCCAATTACAGCTGGAACGTTCCAGAATTAATGAAGGAAAGACAGCTACGAATTTCCCTTTAAATCAGAATCAGTTTAGGAAACGTACTTCTATTATAATTCTGATTTGGTATTTTCTTGTTGGGCAAGATGTCTAGAGCCTATATAAACACATCCAACCCTTGTAATAGATCATTATTAAGATCATCATTAGGAGAGAACCATTACATATCAATTACTTAGGTTTATTTGTATTCTTTTCATACTTTGTTTTTATCATGGTTTCACTTGATCCCATGATGACGAGAGGTTCGATTATGAACTAATCGTTGTCATGGGATTCTAACGGATTTATTTATGGAGCTTTAGTATTTTGATGCTTTACAGATCTGTGTGTGATGTATATCTGATATCCTCGTATGGTTGTGATTCATGTGTTTAGATGCGTCATGAACATCTAATTTGTTAATCTCTTGCTAAACGAGAGTGGATCTTGAGATTTAGAACTTGCCATGCTAGCATAGGATAGGTTGATGTTTTAACATCATGATTTGTGGCATGATTAGAGATAATATGCTACCCTATGTGATCAATGTGGATAACTTGTTTTTCAACCGTTATGTTTTCAAATTCTATAGAGATATAGGGTCTAAGCATAATTGGTGTCTATTCATCTTCTATCTCTTTTGTGGATGTATGTTTAGTTTGGTATTCGTATACTGAGAAGTAGCGTATACTTGTTTCGTGTTGTCCGATCAGATATCATAACCATTGCATATAGTGATTAAAGGCGTCAGATCTAAGCAAAGTATTTAATGAAGTGAGGATTCCATGGTTTATCTTGCAGAAGTAATTCGATTTCAATTCTTGTTAGATAGTTAATTCTTAGTTTGTTAATTTGCTTTTTAGTTAGATTTAGATAATCAAAACCCATCATTGTTAATTGTCTTAGCAGTGCATAATAACCATACATTGTTGCATATGTGCATGAACTGAATTGAAACCATAACCAGATTTCTGTGGGAACGAACTTGACTTCTATCTGTATTACTTGTGACCACGTACGCTTGCGTGATTTAGTGCAAATAGAATCTATGTGGAGCCTATGTGGCAATTATAGAGAATGAGATTGACTAGCAAATAATAAAGAATGCATATAGATTAAAAATTTACTTAAGGGATCAATAGGGTTGGAGCTGAGGTTTTGTATACAATTCTCCAAATTTTGATTGCCACATTACTTTTAGGCTTTAGCCAAGGGGCAAGGGGAAATCTGGGCCTCTAGTGCCATCCTGAAATTCTAGGTTGGGAACTTTATACTTCAGTTACTATTTTGATAGATGGAGAGGGGTTTGTGTCATTGGTGTGTGGAATATATATTTAACCATATTATTACTATGAAAGTAAAGCAGGTACTAAAGTGAAAAGTAGTAATGTCGTATGCAAGATAACTTCAGAGAAATTCCAATGTCAGATTAAATTTTGTTTGGTAGGACGTGTCAAACCTGTAGAAACAACCACTTTATGAAAATTAAGTGCAAAGGTGTGTACATTTGTGGACTGGGGTCTTCTCCAAACCTGACGAGGGAACTTGTGCTCTGGGTACGACCTTTCCTTTAGGATGTGTCTATTAAATTTTCTAGATGTTCGGGGGAGCTCAAAGTACATTGTGAAGGAAAACTAACTAGTCGTGTTTAAGTGTATCTTCTTCTTCCTTTTTTTTTGGCTAGTGAGAAACTTTTATTCTTTAATGATGTTGTAATTCTTTCAAACAGTAATATGTTTTAGGATTCTGATGGTGTTCACATGCATTTGTAAATGCTATATGTTCAGTCTACCCTAGGCTTCTCTCTAGCTTTACTTTTAACTAATAAAGGAAATCAGCCCTTTTAATAGCATTCCTATGTTATGGATTTTTTGAACATTAGATCCAATGTTCCTTATAATACTGTTTAATGTTTTTGTCACACACTTGTGAAATCAATGTTCTAGCAGCGATGATGATGATGACAACTCAGACGATGAATATGGAGGTGGTATAAGGAAGACATGTACGTGCAGGATTATGTGATTTGAACCTGCAGCTGGGATTATAATCTGAGACAATTTTGGGATGAGGATGACCGAATTAGTGCAGGAGTTGCCGCCAGCAAATACCATCCTCTATTCCACCCATGTCGAGCTCAAAAACGGTTTCCTCTTAAGTATAAATTTGCAAGTCGCTCATTTTCAGAGATTCCTTTCTGCAGCACCTTCAACCATTAAAAGGTTGTCTCGACTACATCTTCCATTTTTTTAATTAATGTGTTGTCAATTGTATCATTGTTACACCGTTTATTTCATAGAACAAGTTGTAATATTATTTTAAGAACATGTATACTTAAGGTTTTAAGTTAGACTCTATATATAGCACCGAACATTGTGTTTTTGTTTGGTTTTAGGATGTTCGAGCGTTCCGTTTAGGAACGTTTGTTTTGTAATATTTGTTGATTTCGCGGGGTATGGCCCTAGACTTGTCTAAGCTGTTCCTTTATGGTATAAAAATTTAATTAGCAAAAAAAAAACTTGTACTTCCTTTATTTATCAAATTTATTTTTATTTTAACATTTTTAAAAATTCATAAGTTACTCATAATATTAAATTACCCAAAAATTTAAAATTTTTACATTTCACTCATCACTTTAAGCAACTTTAAGTCATAAAGTAAGTAGTAATTTTAAATATAGGCAAACGTGCTCTTTTACTTGTTTGCAAGATAGTGTTAATTTTCTCATAACATGTAAATGACTATTTGTAAAGTTCAAACAAATTTTTTTTGATATGTGACGTACCGTTAGTGGATCATATTTGACTTGTATTGGATGGATCACGAATTAGTCGATCTGAAAAAAGAAAATACGATATGGGTTCATATTCGGTTCAGATCCGAACCTCAATATCCGGGATCGGTTTAGATTCGAATAAATTGATCCTGGACCTAATCTGAAATAATAAAAGTAAAATGATACGGTACTTAAGTAAAGGGGTGTCCGGTTCTACCTGAATCATTTTACAACCCTAGTTAAAATAGCTAAAATGACCTAAAATGCCATAATCGGGAAAAATGTTACATTACCTCACATAAAAACTCATGTTTAATTTGTGTGTTCGACAAAGACGCATCTTTAATCTTTTTTTTATTAGTTTGAGTAAATTACAGTTTGTACCCAGTAACTTTAGGCGTTTTTTCATTTTGGTCTCAAACATAGTTTCCTGGCAGTTTCACTCCAAACTTACGGTCTCCTTTCAGTTTGCACCCCTTTGACCAATTTCCATCCAAAATCGCCGTTACCGTTAAGTTGCTGAGGGTATTAATGTCATTACAGCATTGCCTCTTACTTTTATCCCCAAATCGATTTACTTAGCCCTAATCCTTTCAAATTAGTACTCTCATAATTTTTGTTGCGCTCTCAGAAATCCTTCATAATGCGAGGTCGCTTACGAGTTGTTGGTGTCGATCGCACTACTTGGGCTGAAGTTCCACCCGATTTCTGGACTGAAGTTCTTGGAGCGCATGCAGAAAGACCAGTCATCCCAGAGCCACAGCTGATTGCAGGGTCTGAAACTCCTGAATATGGAGGTATTTCGTCCTCTTTTAATTCCAATTACTTTTTGTGTTATTAGTTTATGTATTGTTTGTGTATTGTTTATGTGTTGTCGTCTTTTAGGGTTTTGGATAAAGAATGAATTGTTTTTGTGATGGTCCATATTATTGTCTCCATTATAGTGTGAATTATAGTGTGGTCACACATGGTGATGTTTTTTTTTTGTTTGTTTCTTTGTATTTTACAGAATATTCTCTGCACTTTACAATTAAAATATACCATGGTGGGGTTTTAGATGAGTCTGTTAAAGCATATGTTGGTGGAGACATATCATATTTTGACATGTGTGAAATTAATGGATTTTCTCTCAAGGACCTTGAATCCATGTGTGGTGAATTAGGGTTGGAAAAAGAAACATACGACTTATGGTATTGCATTCCTTTGGTAACACTTGAAAATGGTCTAACTACAATCGAAAATGATGACCATGTCGTGCCCTTCTTGGATATGACGTTGTACTCTAGAATATTGCAAGTGTATGTAACTCCTAGGCAGTTTAAAAACTGGAACTGTGAATGGAATGATTTTTCATTTACACAACTATTAGAGGATGAAAGGGAGGAAAGAGTAGCTGGGATGATAGAAGAGTCTGAGAATTTAGATGTCATAGCTGAGAATGAGGATGAAGATGAGAATGTACAAGGGGAGGATTCAACTGATAGTTTTCAAGGTGATAGCTCAAACTTAGATTCAACTGACAGTGAAGTGGAGATAACACCAAAAAAAAGAAGAGAATTCCCCCTCCAAATCCCCCATACAGGACAAGAAGGAGAGGAAGATATTCAATGCTTAGAGTAAGAAATAATACCTATTACAAATTTGCAATGCATTTTTCATTTATTTAATCAGCTTCCATATAAGTTTAACCTTTTACAATTTCACAGGGATTGTTTAAAAATACAGAAGATACCCCGGTAATTCTGGATGATAGTGAGCCACCTATAGGTCAAGGCAGCCAGGAAGATAAGTTGGAAAGATCAAAGAAGAAGAGAAGTACTATAAGGAAGAATAAAGAGAAGAGATTTGAAGCTCCTGAAAAGAAAATTCCACATCAAGAAGACCAACAAGTACCTTCAAAAGAAGAAGCACCACATCAAGAAGTAGAACCTGAGAAAAGTCCACCAACTGAAGAAGGGAATTGTGCAGACTCACCAACTGAAGAAGTACCAGTTCCAGATTTTTCATTTGAAGACAATATAGAAGGGTTTACAGATTCAAGTTCAGAGGGTGGTTTCAATTCAGAAGATGAAAGAATGGCTGCCAATTCAGAGGGTGATGAAGATGACATTCAATATCCAGAATTTAATGAAATCAGTGGCATGGATGACCCTCAGTTTGCACTTGGGATGTTGTTTACTTGTGGAAAAGTATTTAGAGCAGCTGTAAGAAAGCATGCAATTGTTCACCAGAGGCCCATCAAATTAAGGAAAAACTTATCGGATAAAATCAAGTGGGTGTGTGCTGGTGGCTGTGAGTGGAAGTGTTATGGAATTAAGCTAAAGAGGTCAGAAACTATTCAAATCAAGACATTATGCAACAAACACACTTGCAATCCAACTTGGGACCAGAAGTGTGTAAATTCAACATTGATTGCAAATAAGTATGAGGATGACATACGAATGAACCCTACATGGGCCACCAATGCTTTCCATTTGAAGGTGGTTAATGACTTAAAGTGTGGGATTTATTTATCTATGATCTACAGAGCATTGAAAAAAGCAAGAGAAAACATTACTGGCAAGCATGAGGTATGACTTATTACCTATCCATTTTTCTACTTTATACATATCACTGTACTCACTTATTCACTTATTCATTTACTTATTCATTTACTTTACATATTAAAGCTGTCCCCAAAAGCATATGCATGGCTGATAGCTAAACCAAAGTCACAGTGGACCAGAGCTGCCTTTAGAGAGACTAGCAAATCCGACATGTTCGTGAACAACAGCCGTGAAGTGTTTAATAATGCAATAAATAGATTCAGGGAGATGGGAATTGTGACAATGTTCAAATCAATCCACAACACTGCGATGGAAAGGATTTGTAGAAGAAAGACTAAAATGCAAATGATGAACACTATATTCTGCACAAAACCATTGAAAAAGCTCCATAAGTAAATTTCCTATTTGTTCAATTCTTTACACCCTAACTTCTTGTTTTAGTACTTTTACTTAAATTTACAAATTCTGAATACAGGGCAATGGCAATGGCAGCTAGAGCAAGGCCAAACTGGAATGGTACTGATAAATATCTTGTCACCATGACGGATGGTGGTCATGAAATTGTATGTGACTTGAAAAAAAGAACCTGTGCATGTAGAAAATGGCAACTAACAGGTATTCCCTGTTTTCATGCTTGTTCTTGTATTTTTTTTCAAAAAGAAAGTCCACTGCAATACATGCATGAATGCCACAAAAGAACATCATACCTACAAGTGTATAGCCATGTGTTGGAACCTATTAATGGCCCAGAATTCTGGGAAGAAACACATGAGACCCCATTACTGCCACCACTGAAGAGAGTACCTCCTAGGAGACCAAAAAAAAAGAGAGATAGAAGATCAGATGTTGTTCAAACTAGAGAGAATGACCCTAATATGATGAAGAGGATTGGAACAAAGATCGAATGTTCATACTGCAAATGGGTTGGTCACAATACTAGAACCTGCAAAAAAAAAAGGTCAGAAATGCTCATTTTCATACATTTTCACTAATTCTATATTACTTACATTAAAAATTATCAACATTCTTGCAGCAAGAGAATGGAGCAGAACAACAAGGACAAATGAAGGATCAGGGAACATCACAGATGGCAAATAAAAGGCCTCCTAAATGTAACCATTGTACGGAGGAAGGACATAATTCTAGAACTTGCATTTCAAAGGTGATTTTTTGCTAATTGTAATCATCTTCATGGTACCCTTAAATGTAAAACTCTTAGCTATGTGAATTTACTAATATTCATTTTTGTCATTGTTGTAGGCGGTAGATGCGAATAGGAAAAAGGAAGAGGAGGACACGGGAGCAATCAGGCCAGGAAAAATAAGCAAAACAGATAATTGTACCAGTCCTGGAGGAAAAAGAACCAAACAGTTGGCTGGAAGAAGTAAAAGATCAACTCCAATCAAGACCTGCAATGACAAATGCAGTGTTGTAAAATGCACACATGGAGGTATTGTTAAACCCTTTAAACCACCAACACAAACAGGTGAGATCCTTCCAGTAAGAGGGCAAAAGTATACATCTTTAAAGAATTTGGAGGCTGCAAGGTTACAGAAGCAGAAAAATTTGGCCAAAAAAAAAGTGACTCTTCGATGGAATCTTTTCGGACTGAATGATAATATTTTGAGATGTATTATCATTCCTTTTGGTATCTCAGATACAATCGCACACTTAGTGTTCTCAGTCATTTGTGTAATGAATTGAGATTGTGTGCTCTTTTGCTACTTTGGTTTAAGTTTGTTATGGATATTTCAGATTTATTTTGCTATGGATATGCAATGTTTATTATGCTCATTGCCAGTTAATACAACCACCAAAATTTATTACGTTACTTGCTTGGGTAGTTTTTTTTAAATGCATTTTATTTAACTTCCAACAACCAACACAATCTGATAAAAGTAAGAGGCAATGATGTAATGACATTAATACCCTCAGCAATGACATTAATACCCTCAGCAACTTAACAGTAACGACGATTTTGGATGGAAATTGGTCAAAGGGGTGCAAACTGAAAGGAGACCGTAAGTTTGGAGTGCAAACTGCCAGGAAACTATGTTTGAGACCAAAATGAAAAAATGCCTAAAGTTACTGGATGCAAACTGTAATTTACTCCATTAGTTTTAGAATGATTTTCTGAGATTGTTTAGAATTGGATTTGGAATTAACTTTCTTTCTATTTTGTTTTGGTATTGGTTGACGATGCCTTCTAAGTTTCACCAATTAGAGACACGATGTGACGTGCGTTCAAATGCAAATTAAGGTGGCAATGTGGTATTCAATGCGAAGATTGATATCCGAACGACAAGCATGTTTTCGGAGTATACATCTGGTAAGTCGTAACAGTAAATAATACAATGCATGTTGGTTGGTTTCTCGTCTTAGACTAACAGCTTCAGAAGATGAAGATGTGTGTACACAGTTGAACAGATACACAATCTCATCAATTTGGTGGAGAATTTTCAATATTTCATTTGTCTTATACAGTACTTGATTATGGAAAATATATATTGATATACAGTTGTAAAGAGAAGAGCATAGGAAGCAGATTCCTTGTAATTATGCAACTTAACCATACGACTGAAAATTACTCCTTTTTCTGAGGTCTGCTGTCCAACAGATCTGCTTAACCAAACAGAGGTAACTCCAGTTTTGAAGCCTTTCCTTTTCTTTCTTTTTCTTTTGGTTAGACATGTTTTAAACCACGGGGCAAGTCGGTCGAATTATTTGCCAATGATTTTGGGAAAACCCATTTGCTAAAGCTCTCTGGAATTTTAATCTTAAGAGAAAAACATTTCTACTACAACTTGTTTCATACTGGAGTCCAAATCTTCTACACCATTTTAGGTGTGTCACTTCATGTGCCACCTACCTTAGGTGGTTGTTTTTGATTGGATGGTTGATGTGAATGCAGGGGGTCCCATTTATATTAATGAGAGATGAGCCAATCAAAAACAACCACCTAAGATGACACATGGAGTGGCACACCTAAAGTGGTGTAGAAGATTTGGACTCCAGAAACAGCTAACAGAATCCTGCAGAATTGTGATTACATATACATAGGCAAAATGCATAGCAGAAGAAACTTTCAATATTTGCAAAACTACAATACAGAAAAGAAAAAAAAAAAAAAAAAAAAAAACTTGCAATATTGAAGAAATTGCAGAATTTTTCCCAAAACTTACCTCCAGTGTTGCCCGATTCCCGCACAAAAGTACTTCTCATTTTTCGTCTGTTTTTAATATTTTTTTCGAGTTCATAAATTTATATTTACAAATAAACAAGAATTGCTTTTTAGTTATTTTATTATGAAAAAAATAAAGACAATACAAAAAATTAAGATACAACTTTCTGTCAGTAAACCAGATTTTTTTTTGTTATTCTAATATATAGGTGTTTCGTGTTTCTGATGGAGAGAAAGAAACCAAAATATATTTCAAAGTAATAGTAATAAATTATAAACAGCACAATTTCGTATAATATGTTAATAACAATAATAACATTGTTGCATAAAATTTTGACGCAAGATGCATGTTTTCCTTTTTCTCAATTGGAAGCTGTCCATAGAATAAAAGCATAACAAAGATGGCACATGCATATACAATACAATACAGGAAAGGAAAAGCCATGGAGCAAAATCACCACTTTTTCAATTAAACCTTATTTTCCTTGGGTCCTAAGTCAATATCATTTGGTTACTATAAGTACCTTTCAAATGTTCCAACTACTAGTGCCTAGTAGCTCCCTCTAACCTCTCTCCCCTACAGCTTATTAAGGTCCTCGAGTTGTTTGAACTACAGGTGACATGAAGGTAGAGAAAATGATATTCATTATCAAAAATTTTAGTTGTGTTTTGGAATTACAAAGCAACTTGAATAGCTTCACTTAACAATACTACATGATATTTTCTTTCAGAAAGTTGAACTAAAAGTTTTTATTCACTGCTGTGATGGTTGCAAGAAGAAAGTCAAGAAAGTCCTATGTAGAATGGAAGGTACAGTAGTTTGATTATTATTAAACCTCTTCTTTCTGGAATATCGTCCCCTATGTATCTAACTTTTCTATGGTTTTCTCAAACATTAGGGGTTTACAAGACTGAACTTGATCCTCTAGAGCCCAAGGTAACAGTCTTAGGCAATGTGGAGCCAAAAGCATTAATCAAGAAGCTACTAAAATCTGGAAAGCATGCAGAAATATGGAGCTACAATGATCAGATTGGACAGGAAGGAGAAAAGGATGTTAAGTCACTACTTGTGGAGAATCAAAAAGAAAAAACCACACCTGACACTAAATATAAAAAAAATGTACAGGCACCAGCCACCTGCACTGACAAACTTGTCAGCAGTGCAGCTGACAAGGAGGGACGCGATAACACGGCATGGAATAAGAACACCAACTGCATGGCAAATACTTCCAGCACAGGGTTAACGAAATCCGAAAGTCCTATCTCCCAAAAATCAGAGGCCATTTGCACAACCAACCCAAGTATCGTTCATGATTCAGGTAAACTCACAACATAAATAAACAGGCAGTATTACTACATGGTGGAACCACGCCCAATAATACTACCGTATTGTACAAGGTATCCTTACAGCCAGGAATTATACGACAGCAGGGTCACATGTCAGCCACTATACCAGGCACCAATAACAAGGGCTGGAGACTATTTCAGTGATGAAAACAGTGTTTGGTGCCAGATAATGTAGTGACACAACTTGTAACAAAATTATTGGCTAAATTCATTTCCATTTTTATTTTTTTGCTAATTACCATTGGCCAAATTTAATAGTTTTGATCTGTGATACCTACTTGAGGTTTCCTTCTATAATGTGTACTAATCTCCCAAAATAACATGGAGCATAAACTTTTTTAGTTCAGTGTCATGTATTTACCATCTGTTCATCACACTCCCGCTAAACCACACATCAGGTTGTAATTGTATTAAGATCTGAATTAGTGCGGCAATTGCCTGTTTGTCATTGCTTCCTCAATCAAGATTTTAAAGCATCTAAAAGCAGTGTCTGATAACCACCACAATTCTTTCCCCACGGCAGTTTCAGTTGGCCAGAACGACGGCGATTTGGCCCAAATTATAGTTGTCTTCCTAATGTTAAACTTATGAAGTATTTTTAAAAGGTGGCTTCTAGATTGTGGGTGAAAAATTATTTGGTTACATAAATGCCAAATGAGATGAATTTCCAAATGGACCAAATCCATCAGTTAACTTTGACGATATACCATTTCTTAACCAAAGAAGCAATTTGGAGCAAAAAAACATTTATTTTCCGAGAGTTGTTCAAAACGAACAAAAAACATATTATAAAAAGGAATTTGGAGCAATGCAACATTTTTTTTCTCATATATTATATTTTAATCCAATGTTTCCATTCTAAAAAGTTATTTCACACTCTATAAATTCCTACAACACTATCATATCCCTAAGCAGGTCCCAGAAGAAACAACTTTCCAAAGGTAATAATCTAAAGGTCGGATTATCTGAAAATCCACTATTTCTTTCCAAATAAGCTCTATTAATACATTGGTTTAAGAAGACAGTCCCCGATTCCTTTCCAAATTAATTTTCGATTACGACATCTATTGCACATCTTACCAGGAAAGAGCAAAAATGAGAGTATCACTATCACATGACCATATGAGATGCAAGAAATTATCAATGGAGAACTGAAAAGGAACCTATAAAGTACAGGAAAGACACAGCAGATAAACTAACATCATACAATTGACCAACAACAATATTTCATCCTTATTCATTTTTCCAAAGCACAAATCTAAAACAAAAAAGACAGTAAAGCACAACACTGAAACCGCCAACAATCTACAAGTACCAAAAAAAAAAAAAAGGGAAGTCATGAACAACACAATGCAGTTAGCATCATACCCTCAGAATCTGAAGCTTATTTGAAAACGCAATAGCAACCCAATCCGGCTGCGACGAAGACCACTGCAACTGCTCAATCTCCGCTCCAGCGGTATATGCCAAAATGGGATCCAACCCACCTTCGACCGGCTGTCCCATAGTGGAAAGATCCCAAATCAACGCCTGTGAATCATCGCCGGCAGTACAAATATGACAACTACTATGCGGAGCCCACGCAATAGCATTGGCACTGGCCTGATGCCTTTGCAACTCCACAACAGGCAATGTGGGAAACCTAATATCAAGAACCACAACTTTAGCACTATCCATAATAATGGTAGCCATATACCTAGGATCCTGCTTATTCCAACCTAATCTAACTAAAGGCGTATCGGGTTCGGAACTCTCGTAAATAATGGTAGAATGCTCCTTATCCCTCAAATCGAAAACCCTAACAGACCCATCCGCGGAAACGGAAGCAAAAACACCCACACCTCCCCAAGCAATATCATAAACCTCTTTATCATGCGCAATCAATTGCGTATCCACACACTCCCTCTCCACATCCCAAATCGTACAAGTCGTATCAATACTACTCGACCCGACCCGACGCGGCTCCGCTTCGTTCCAATCAAAAGATGTGAGGGGCCCACAAAACTCACTATTCCTATTATTATTCAACACCGATTTCAACTCCACCGAGTCACTATTAATCTGCCAGATCCTTAGGAAATCACTGGAAGTCGCGAAAAGATCGGGTTTTTGACATTCTTTGTCGGGAATGAAGATGGCTTTGGTGGGTGGGTAAGGGTGTTCGAAGGAGAGATTCGGGTCGGGTTTGATTTCGCCGTTAATGTCGTCGAGTTGGACGATTTCGACTCGGTTGTGGTAGTGTTCGAGGAGACTGGCGATGGCGAGTCGGTAGGTTTTGTCGCGACGGACGCTCCAGTTCATAGCGTAAACGTGCCATGGAGCTTCGTACGTGTAGATCTCGGACCGCCGTTGTTGCTCGTCGGAGTTTTCTTGGTTTTGCTCGCTGCTTGCTACCATCTCTTTCTTGGAAATGTGGAGTGGAGTTTGTTTGTGTGTATATTTTTAGGCTAGTGTATATAGATAGATAAAAGGCTTTTTAGCAAAAATACTGAAAAAACCAAGTTTTTTTGCAAAAATACTATCTAAGTTTCTAAATTGCAAAAATACTATCTAAGCTTCTAGATAAAATGATTGTGTGACTATTTTTTTTGGGTTAAATATCAAGTAAGAGCAACTCCAAAATACTCCTTATACGAGCTCCTA
This sequence comes from Kitagawia praeruptora, assembly GCA_037693485.1. Classification (NCBI taxonomy): domain Eukaryota; kingdom Viridiplantae; phylum Streptophyta; class Magnoliopsida; order Apiales; family Apiaceae; genus Kitagawia; species Kitagawia praeruptora. The sequence goes on from CM075350.1 coordinate 79,388,999, forward strand.
AACAAAAATTTAAGGAATATGATCTAATTTTGTACTCCAACAATTTCCTAAATGACCCCTTAAAATTTAGCATATGTCTTCCATGCCTTATTTTTAAGGATCTCGTCCTCCCTTATTTAATTTTCACCAATAAAATATTCAATTCCCTCTTTTTTTTCAACATCTTTTTATCTCTCTTTCTAACTTTTCTCTCACTCTTTATTATTATAAGACTAATTTGCACTTCGCATTCCCTTGGTTTGGGCTTATTGCACTTTGCACTCTGTAGTATTCATATATGCATTTTGCATCCCTCAACTTTCTAACCAGCTACAGTTTGCATCCCTTTTACATTTGCGCCGTTAAATCTGACCATTACCGTCAGTCAAGAGGGGTAAATCAGACTTTTCACATATAAACATATACATACGATCTTGACTAATTTGCAATTCGCATCCCCTTGGTTTGGGCTTATTGCACTTTGCATCCCTTAACTTTCTAACCCGCTACAATTTGCACTTTTTTATATTTACATCCGATGAGTTTAATAAATTTTAAATATATATATATATTTTTTTTATTTTTTAATTTTAAAAATAATATTTTAAAATATTATGACGAAATGAAAATTAAATATATACATTGACAAATCCAATTTATATTCCAAAATAATACTACTTATATAAAATTATATATTATATATGTTTTATATAAAGATTTAATATATATTATATACGGGGCTTGCTTTTCCTGAGGTTATCTCAGGTGAGTTTCCTGAGGCTATTAAAAAACCAATACAAGAATAAGCTTACTTTTGTAAATACAGGGGGGCATGTTCAATTATTACAAAAATGCCATTAAAAATTTATACTAAAATGTCAGGTAAATTTCCTGAGATTACCTCAGGAACATTATTCTCATTATATATTACATAGATATATAAAATATATAATAAATATAACATATTCAGATCAGATCGTTATCGGATCATACAAAATCCATATATAAAACATATATAATACAATAAACATATAATTTCGCGTATATTATTCCGATGAACAATTCACGTTGTTGTGGAATAAAAACTAGGTTGTTAAATTGTGGCTAGGGTTTGTACGTAATTAATACTAGGGTTCATGAACTTCGTGCTTTAATGGATGCTCTCGTATTCGTGGCTGAATCTGCCTTCACAAGATGCCTACGTACCTTGATGAATATCAAGAATCAAGCCAAAAACGTAGTTCTTGGTGATGGTGCCCTCGAGGCTATGGCGGCGAGAGCTCACCTAGGACGCAGTGGCTTCTATGTCCTTATTCGAGGATTAAGCCAAAAACGTAGTTATGAGAATGAGGGGTCAGGCCCTTATATAGGCTGAGAAGCCTTAGAATTATGGTAGGAGTGGGTGACTTGGTGAACAAGTCACCGTCTTGAGGAAGGTTCTAGACTCCTTCCATATAGGAGTCAGTTCCCATATCGAATTCTGTGCCTTGGAGGCTAAGTTTGGTAGGAGTAATATCCTTATCTGATTCTTAATGTTGAGCTGTTTATTTCCCCTAATATTAATTACGAAATTAATATTAAATTAGGGCTTTTGACCTCATTAATGGGCCCCACGTTTGGACCATATTGGGCCTAATTAATGCGACATTAAATGTGTCTTTAGGGCTTATTTTTAACCCATATCATTTGCCCCCCAACTTCTAGGAAAACTGATAAGGTTTTCCTTGAAGTTTTAACGGCCTTTTTCGAGACTCGGGTCGGGGTTCATCGTTGCGCACTAGTGTTTCACGAATACCGTCTTGCTGTAAAGTGTGGAGCGATCGACACGTTTACGACGATGTTTAATCGATGCTATTCGGCACTAATTAGCTTTAAACGATGCTTAAACGACGTTAAACGATGCTAAACGACATTAAGCGGCACTAAATGGCGCTTAATGGTGCTAAAATGGCTCTAAAACGGCACTAAACGGCACTTAAACGGTGTTAAACTGCATTAAACGGTGGTAACGACACTAACAGTGCTATCGACACTAACAGTGCTAACGGCACTAACGGTACTAACGACAATAACAGTGCTATCAACACTAACAGTGCTAACGGCACTAACGGTGCTAACGGCACTAACAGTGCTATCGACACTAATAGTGCTAACGGTGCTAACGGCACTAATCAGCCTTAAATGACGTTTAAACAATGTTAAACGGCATAAAACGACGTTAAACGGCGCTTAATGGTGCTAAAATGGCACTAAAACGGCACTAAACGGTGCTTAAACGGTGCTAAACGGCACTAAACGGTGCTAACGACACTAACAGTGCTATCGACACTAACAGTGCAAACGGCACTAACGGTACTAACGACACTAACAGTGTTATCGACACTAACGGTGCTAACGGCACTAACGGTGCTAACGGTACTAACAGTGCTATCGACAATAATAGTGCTAACGGCACTAACGGCACTAATTAGCCTTAAATGACGTTTAAACGGTGTTAAACGACATAAAATGGCGCTAAACGACGCTAAAACGGCGCTAAATGACGACCGGCTGACATTTTCTAAAAATGTTGAATCATCATTGTCATGTTTGAATGATCCTTAACGTGTTTCAATGTTCTGAATCACTTTAGTGAGGTTTGAAGCCAGTCAGGGGTGTTTTGAACATCAAAGTGATTTTTCAAGGTTGACGGACCATCAACATCCACTTCCAGTTGGCTAAGTCCCTCAAAAAATGAAGTGCTCAGCCAAGGATGCTCCAAGACTATAGAAAATTCAATTAGCTTCGCGTGGACTGTAAGATCGTCCAAATCTAATATCCGGAGCTCAAGATATGGTCCAAACAGCGTTGAAGGATCGGATTGAGTTCCCGGTCGGCCTAAGGGCTCCAAAATGGTACCGGTCGGCCGAAGCCTATTCGGTAGTGAACGGTGCTAAACGGGGTTCAACATCGACACAATCCCGAGAACAATTTCAGCATCGACACGACCCTAGGACCGACTTCGTGACGACCTTGGCTCCTCCAGGACCTTGGCTTTCATCTTGAATATCAGCCTTCAACTTTAATACCAGAACATCAACGTCAATACTCGAACGCTAAATGGCGCTAAACGGCACTAAATGGCGCTAAAACCATCTTTTGGTTCAACTCAATTTCCATATTCTTCATGTTCTTGACAGAACCCAATCAATCAGAAATCTTCATGTTCCTGACGGAAACGGGTTGGCCAGAAATATTCATGTTCCTGATCGATCCCGGTCGGCCAAAAAATGTTCATACCCATGATCGGTCCCGGTCGGCCGAAGCCTCCCGGAAGCACCGGTTGGCTAGCCACCGGTCGGCCAGCCACTGGTCGGCTGAAGCCCCTCGGGGTGCCCCGGTCGGCTGGCTCCCGGTCGGCCGGTTTTGATTTTTTTTTTTGCCCTCTTGGCTTCAATACTTCAACTTCCCTCTTGAACAACGATGTTTCGTGTTCTTGAGGAACATGGGAATTCGTGTTCCTGATGAACACACGTATTTGCGAAATTATATGTTTATTATAAACATATAATAAACATATATTATAAATATAAACGCATATTATAAACAAATAATTTCGCATATACGTGAATTGTTCATCGAAATAATATACGCGAAATTATATGTTTATTATACTATATATGTTTTATATATGGATTTTGTATGATCCGATAACAATCTGATCTGAATATGTTATATTTATTATATATTTTATATATCTATGTAATATATAATGAGAATAATGTTCTTGAGGTAATCTCAGGAAATTTACCTGACATTTTAGTATAAATTTTTAATGGCATTTTTGTAATAATTGAACATGTCCCCCTGTATTTACAAAAATAAGCCTATTCTTGTATTGGTTTTCTAATAGCCTCAGGAAACTCACCTGAGGTAACCTCAGGAAAAGCAAGCCCGTATATAATATATATTAAATATATATATATATAACATATATAATATATAATTTTATATACAGTAAATAGTATTATTTTGGAATATAAATTTGGATTTGTCAATGTATATATTTAATTTTTATTTCGTCATAATATTTTAAAATATTATTTTTAAAATTAAAAAATAATATATATATATATATATAGGCAAATGATCAAAAGAGAACTCTCTTTTTGAAGAAAACTAAGGTACTAATCCTAACCATTGGATGTATTATAATCAATGGCCCCGCCAGGGGCACCCACACACTAATCAAATACACCCTCACACACACAATCCCACCTAATCCCCTCCGTTTTTAATTTGATTTTTCCCGTCAATCGGTGATATTTTTTTAAAATCTAATTTCACCACATTTTTCTTCATCTCCCAACGATCAGTTTGAATACCATATGTGCTATATTTTAATTTAGTTTTCTAAGTTCTCCTTTTAAAGGGGTTTTCTCTAGATCCCTACTCATATATATATATATATATATTTAAAATTTATTAAACTGATCGGATGCAAATATAAAAAAGTGCAAATTGTAGCGGGTTAGAAAGTTAAGGGATGCAAAGTGCAATAAGACCAAATCAAGGGGATGCGAAGTGCAAATTAGTCAAGATCGTATTTATATGTTTATATGTGAAAAGTCTGATTTACCCCTCTTGACTGACGGTAATGGTCAGATTTAACGACGCAAATGTAAAAGGGATGCAAACTGTAGCTGGTTAGAAAGTTAAGGGATGCAAAGTGCATATATGAATACTACAGAGTGCAAAGTGCAATAAGCCCAAACCAAGGGGATGCGAAGTGCAAATTAGTCTTATTATAATAATAATAAGAAACATATATAAGGAGTATTGTTGGAGTAACTACTCCTAAACTTATCATAAATGACTAAAAGTTCTATTGTTTATAATTTTTTTAAGGAATTTGCAAAGAGTCTCTTGGAGTTGCTCTAAGCTGGTTGTTGCAACAAAATATATTAAAATAGTTTTTAATTGTAAATTTGACTTTCTTCGATTTCTAATATTTTAAAAATGTACAAAACGTTAAAGTTAATTAAAAATTTAATGGTCAATAACGTGTCATTACACTGATTGGTTGACATGATACTAATTTAGACCAATCAATCAGTGTTATAGCCACATTTATGATACCATGCCAACCAATCAGTGTTATAACACACGTCATTGACTGTTAAGTTTTTGTTTGATTTTAATATTTTGTACATTTTAAAGACGTCAAAGATCGAAAGGAGTCAAATTTGCAATTAAGGACCGTTTTGATATTTTTTGTTACATTCAATGGCTTACTTGATATTTAACCTGTAAGAACCCAGATTTTTGATAGAATTAAAACTTTTTCTTATGTAATAATATGGAAGCGAATAGTGGTTACGACTACGCTGTAACGGTTGTTCTAGTAAATAAATAGAATGGGCGTGGGTTCAAATATTATATGTCATGAAGAATACTTTTGGTTGACAGCATAGATAAGAATGATCTATCTCCTAAGGATATAAGTTATATTATTCCAAGAAAGATTATTCTTGTGTCATCCAAATCAATATCTATTATAAGTCCAGCGGTTCCGTAAAAAGGTTAAGGAGCACTCGAGAGTAAACCAGGTTTATTTTCTTAATTATAGGAATTAAATAAAAATAAGTGATGAATAGTGATTTTGGTGGAATTTGGAATATTATTATAATAATGCTATATCCGGTATTCGGAATGGATTTCTGAGTTCGTATTAGTGATCCAGGAGGAAAATAAGTGTATGTAAAGGCTGTCGGATTCAGAAAAATAGCACTTTTATTTTCTCCGAGAATTCCCTGGACACTGCAAGGCATAAGGAATTATAAAAGGGATTTAAGGAAATTAAATTCGAGAAGTATTAAGAAAGATGGAGAATGCTATTATATATATTAAGAAGGTTTTCGGTAAAACCCTAACTAGAAACGAATGAGTTATTCCCTCGAACGATCAACGAATTAAGCAATGAACGGACAAAGAATCAAGCAGAGGAAGCAAGATGCATGCATGTGCAAGTGATAAATATCTAGTACTACTTAGTTACATAAGTAACTAGCATGATTAGAGATTAACTAGCACTTAACAAGATCAAACTACTAGTTACATGATAACCATCCAATCTTCAACACTTGTCTCCTCATTTTCATCATCCATTGCATCACACCTTTATTAAAGTAGCTTTTTGGGCAAGATATTATCTTACTCTCATCACAATAATTCACTTTAGATGAGATATTAGCAAGAGACCAAGCAAAAAACATCAAACTCTCCCAAGAAGCATCCATTCGGCTTTCTTGGAAATTCAAGGATCAAAATCCTACTTCCAACCATCATTTGATCTTGAAACTTTTTATGTGAGTCCTATAATTCATAAAAATGATCTCCTCAAAATCCTAGCTTCAATCTCTTCCTTTTCCATTTTCAAAAAAATCATTAAAGAGGAGGATGAATAGTGTTCTTCAAGAACTAACTTTGATTTTCATGTTTCTTTGGTTGATCTTAGGTTTGTTAAGGCTAGACAAGGACCATACCAAGCTTTGTAAGGCTAGATCACACTCTCAAGAAGGTATAATGATCTTGAAACCCTAGGTCTACTTTGAGTTTATGCATGTTCTTGATAGATTTAAGTGTTAGTAGCATATTAGTGATGTTATAAACATGATTATGTAGTAGATCTAATGGATTTAAGAGAGGATGATTATGTTGGTATAATATTGTGTTCTTGAACTTGTTGAGATGAGAATCATGTGTATAAGTTGTATTGGTGCCCGGTGTGGCTTGGTTTTGGTGTTACGATTAGTAGAACGTTCGATTTATAGCCGTCGTAATGCCCGATTTTCGTTTAATCTTGAAATCCGAGCTTGACAGTTAATAAAACTCACTGTCCAGTTTCATATTCTGCCATGGTTAGCTAGATCATGTCACAAGCTTCATTTTGATATAAAGATCGCATAAAATGGACTTACGGTTTAGGAGTTATGGCCGATCGAATATAAGGGGTTCGAAACCGAGGATGCGAATTCGTAATTGAAATTGAACCATGTAAAATAAGTATCGCAGTGGCGAATCTTGGTAATTAAATATTAGAGATCATAAGATGGTGTGAGAGAAGACCACGTATTAAAAAGATCATTTTTCGATTTTATAAAAATGTTCGAATCAAGGTTAAGTACGAAAGTACCCCTAAAAGGCATACTTGGTTATAACTTCGGTAAACCACTTAGAAAACGATCGATAAATCTCAAGGTCTAACCTTTCGACTTTACAAACTTACATAATATAAATGCTTACCACATGTAAGTATAATGACACGCTTTAGTAGCAAACAAGTGTCGGATAATAAAAGCAATGATAAGAGTGAATTAGAGGAGTATAACGAAACGACTTGAAAACGTGTTTCGATTTAAGTTAAGTTTATACTTAACCTTTTGAAAGGTGTTAAGTGATTAATCCCGAATGCCTTGGCTATTTATAGATCATCAGGCTGACCCGGGACACGCTACCACTACCCTACCCGTACTCGATTCCCAAGCAAGTTTTCAAACCTTTTTAAAGGCTGTTGTTGTGAATATATATATATATATATATATATATATATATATATATATATGATTTCTGTTATACATATGCCATAGCATGCATGCCTATCTTCAAGTTATATTGTGATACTTGTTCCCTGATTTATTGTTGGCTTATAAGCTAGATAGATATATATCAGTTATAAGCCGGAAATTATTTAGACCCTTAATCGAAGGGCAGTGAATCTCATTCTTTGATTATAGACCGGGAGGCGTTATTTCTTGATATATTGATATTATTTTCAGAGGAAAATATTTAAGTAAATATTTTCCATTTGTTATCTGGCGAATATTTTTGGAATATTCCCTTGAGATTATTTGATAAATATTATTCGGATTATTCATCAGTTAATTATTTATGCGATGAATATTATCTTTAATGTTCATATAAAGTCGATTAAATGTTCGAATATTAATTCGAACCCTCAGTTGAGTTATTTACTTAAAGAATATTCATTCTTATTTATTTGATAAATATTATTCTGAATATTCATTCAAGTTAATTATTTAATGAATATTATTTTATTATTCATTCGAGCCTTATTTATTTAAATGAATATTATTTCGAATATTCATTCAATCTCTATTTATTTATAAATATTAGTTGAACGTTGATTCGAACTCCAGTTATTCGACAAATATTATTTTAAATATTCCCTTGAGACGATAAATATTACCTTCGACATTCGTTTAAAGTCGATTCAATTGTTGAACATAATTTCAAATATTCATTTGATAATCATTTCTTCTATAAATATTATTAAGCGAATATTCATTGGTTGTTCAATGAATATTGTCTCAATTATTCAGTCGATCATTATTTCATCAATAAGTATCATTCTTAAGTATAATATTCATTATTGATTCAATGAATATTATTTCAATTATCCATTTGAGGATTATTTCATCAACAAATATTATTAATTAATTTGAATATTTATTATTTGTTCAATGAATATTATTCTGAATATCTATTCAAAGATTATTCCGAGCAACCCTTTTTCAATATCTGTGACTTAATAAATATTCTTGGAATATTTATTTAATTCTTCTAACTCGTTTCAAAGATAATTGATTTCATTCACATAGTATCATCGACCCTCGAACATTATATAAATTATTTCAGAGTCTTATTTTTATTATTATATTATCGAGGAAGGTTCTCAGTAATTCCATTCCTCCTTCGATTCTATTATAAGGGAACCTTACTTAAGGAATGTTATTTTATCTTGCGACTGCCCGGTCATAAATAGTTCGTTTCACTCGCAACTTAGTTGCTATTATTATTGGAATTGTGTGTACCCTCTCATCATTCGAGGGGTAGAATGTTGGAACAAGTTGGTATCCATTAACAAGCAACAGCTTGGGAAATATTGGTAAATTTTCCTTTCCACATTAGATACGACTACCTTGTGGAGTCTTATCAACAGGTATCATACCTGGGGAAAAGGGGAACGAACATTACATTTCACAATGATGGATGGTACATGAACTAGGAGACGCGTAAGTGGCCGAGTGGCGCCGGTCCAGCAATAGCCCAACCGTTGGCTTAGGAGTTCCAGAGGGCGGTAGAGAAGTAAATCCGTCGGAGCTACCTTCTACATGTAGAGAACGACTGATGAGATGCATGACATACGACTGATCATCGTAAACGTCAGGGCATCTGGCGCGGCAATGCTCCCGTATTAGTTCATCTTTTAAAATTTGAAATCTTCTGCAACCCGATCTTTGTTGGCAGTGTTGAAACATGTTGAAAACTGGAATTGCAATATTTTCTACAAGTTCCTCTCTGATAAAAATGATGCTATTTGGTTATCTTGATAAAGCAAATATTTCCACAGAACTTATAAATTTTGAGTTCCTTGTAAGTTCATCCTTTATATTGATTTGGCACTATTTTCGTTTATGCATGGCATATGGTTTCAAAATATATCTTTGAACTGTCATATATATTACAGTTCAGTCATATTCTTGTTGGTGGGCTATTGCTCACCCTTGCTTATTATTTATATCACGACAACAGTTAGATCAGATGGCCGCACAAGGTGCACTTGGTGCGAGCAGGTGTCAGCCGTCAGAGAATTAACCGCTGAGATCGTAGCTACCATTGTTGAAGAGTAAGCTATTGGAAGGCTAGTTGTTAGCATTTGAATATCAAATGTATTTATTATATGACATATACAAATGGATGGCAAAGAGTAAGTAATGTATAAATTGTAATTCTTTGGGTTGTAAGAACTCAATTGTGTGATTAATAAAATTTGGTTACTCTGATTACATCTCTGGGACTATAACATGTGTGTTCTATATTGTTGTTTGGGTCATAAGGTTGTTATTCAATTTATGTTGATTTTATGGATGGAAATTGAGACCGTAACGACCAGATCCCGGACCCCGGATCTGGGGGTGTTACAGAAATGGTATCAGAGAGAGCGTTATAAATCCCAGAGATGACGCGACGTTAAAAAAATCAATTCATTAAGATAATAAGAACTCTTGCCAAGTTCATAGTCGGACTACTTAATGTAGTGTTGACATATAAAACCCTTATGGGAACTATTAAGTATCATGATAGTAACTTAGCTCGTTCTCGTATCGACTAGTAAGACGACGGACCTTGAGGCGTTCGAGCAGTAGCACGGTGATGCTTTGATTATATGCTAACGATCGGATCGTGGATTCGAGAGAGTACCCTACTGAGGACCCGGAGAAGGTTCCAGTAGAGGAGGAGAATCCTGTTAAGGATAGGGAGTTTTACCCTTGAGGAGATGAGGGTTGTAGCCAGAGAAACAACAAGAGTTAAGGTGTAGTGCTCAGAGAGGTGAGTATAGAGAACTGAGATATCATTAAGAGAATTAAAGAGGCATATAGGATTCATAACCGGATTATCGGATGAAGTACCAACAAGTAAGACGATTGGAAGGATTACTTGAGGTCTTATATGGGGATAGATAAAGATCCTTAGAGACCTTCGGATTAATGAGAAAAGAGTTAGAGTGGTACGTGATTATCAAAGACATCGATAGAGGGCAGGGATGAGAGTCTCCAGGAGTAGTTAAAATAGAGGTAACAAGTGCCATATCATTTGATAAATGGGCTAAGTTTGAATATTGTCAATAGTAATTCACCATGAGAAGGCAGATTTCATAGGTTATAATTCATGAAACCAAATTGAAATTGATGAGGTGGTTTTCTTCAGTGAGATGTTCATTTTATGAATGGATCAGCTTAGAATAAAGATAGCGGAAAGTGATGGCCTGAGTGGATAAAGTTACATAAGGAAGTAGTAAGCGAGACAACGATCTCGGAACCTATAGGAGGAGAAGACCAGTGAGTCTATGTGGAACCAGTTATGAGACTACTGTCAAGAACTAAGTATAAGTTTAGCTCAACTCAGTGGAATGATGTACCAGGAACCTCTAATGCATGTGATTCAAAGGTATATTAATTCTTTCTTTTCCTTGAATGGATCATGGTAGTTACCTTAAGTTATTCCAACACTGAATCATGAATGGATCAGTAAGCCGATCAATGGTTAAGATGTAATTGAGAATGTTTTTAGAAGAAGCTTGAAAGAACAAGTGTAGGCCAAGTTCTCGAAGTATGAGTCAGGCAAAATAAGGTTCAGTTATTAGGACATACGATCAATAGTAAGTAGTGTTGGTTGACCTTGCCGAGTTAAAGACAGTATCAAATCGAGAAAAGCCAACCCCACCAACAAGAGTAAGAAATTTCATAGGATTCACAAGGTATTACCCAAGATTTGTTCAGAACTTAACAGAGATTGCAGTCCCGTAACCCGACTTATTCGTAAGATTAAAAAGTCTAAATGGACAAGAGAAATGTGAGAAAATCTCCCTGGAGCTAAAGATGTAATTGGCGATGACCCGGCATGGGTGTTGCCTTATGACTGTGTGATATGTTATGATGCACCCCATACAGGTTTAGGTGGCATCAACTACTAGGACGAATATGTACCGGGGAGATGTGGCATGTTTCAGTTTATAGCTTTTAAATTTCCTTCTATGGAATATATATTTAGTTTCTTTCCAATGGTTAAATTCCCAACTTTAGGTCAATCATTTCATTATTTTAACTGTCTATGGTTCGAACCTCTTGGATGTTCCTAGAACTATTCCTCAGGTATCAAAATGGATCTTCTTTGTGTTACCAGTGGGTGGATAGATTGACAAAAAAAAAATCCAAATTCTAGAAAGGAATTTGACGAATTTCGACAAACCTTGTCTTTCTGATTATCAAAAGATGTCATTGAAGAGAGTGGAAACAGGAGCGAACCCTGTGGATTGGGTTGGGCATCCGCTATACGGATTGGTAGACAGACCCCGATTATTACGATCGATTCTAGAGACGAACTGATGAAGCTGAGATTGGATGATAAAAAAGGGAAAAGTAATTAAGAAACGAGCCGGACTGAGAAATTCCGGGATTGACTTAAATAAAAAGGTTGTTATGCCAGAATTGTTAAGCTTATGTGGCACGTGAAATTGATAAGAACAGCTGAAAGAATAAAAGTAAAGGAAAGGTAACCGGAGACGGTACCGAGAAGTCGATTGAGACTTATATGGAGTAAAGTTTTGAAAAGATCAAAAGGTATCAAAGTAGAAGGCACTATGCCAGCAATTGCTAGAAAAGTAATGCCATTAGCCGACCCCTAAACTCGCATATTTTAGTATAGCCAGTTGAGGCCAAGTCACAAAGGATTAACAAGTGACTAGACCAGCAACGAAAGGATAAAGCGGGGTTGCTTTTAACCAAGCGCCAACCGCGAGGGCTTTTGATATAAAATTAATTGAGATACATGATGATGGATTTTATATATGCCAGGGACGTATGAAGATTGAGGGTAGTGGCCAATGAAGAGTTATGAAGATTGCCAAAGTTAGTGCAGAATGATGCATAAATGTTATCTGAAGCTTAGCGTCCTCAAAAAGAGCATTAGGCACTAAGAGATTCACGTTGAATACGATCAATATCTTCCAGAACATCATTGCTACCATTACCAAGTTCTGTAAGAAAGACAGGTAGACATATGTTGTCTTTTGGAAGGTTATATAGACTGACATTCGTTTGAAAGAAGAGGTTAGCATTAGGCTACCTATAGATTATCAAGATGAGAATGATTGAAAAGAGACCCTTATTAAGGATATATGATTGAATTGCCACGTACAGGATGTATGTATTCCTTGAAAATAGAATTGAGGGTAGAATGTCCAGAGATTAAGACGAACCCTGGGGGATGCACAAAGGATAGCCTCACCCCTAATAAAGACATTGTGAAATCAGACGATATAAGTTGAATCGACCAAGGTATCAATAACTTATAAGGATTTATGGAAAGGAGTCTCGAAAAGTACAAAGACAGAATCGTTATAGAATTGGTTAATGATGTTTGCTATACCCTGTACCCAGAAGATACAGGATGAATGGCGAGAATGACATAAGAAACCCTATAAGGGAAAGGGGTAATATTCTGAACTTAAAAAGGGAAGTTTGGTAAGGAATGTATGACATAGTAACAATAAGGCCAGATAAAGCAGGTATGAAATCATGAGCAAGTATGGATTGAACCAATAAGGTTGAGATTTTCCTAAAATAAGAAAGGACTGAGATAAGAAATATCCTAGATATGATTGGGAGTAACCGTGATAAAGTTCCCACAGAAAGGTGGAAGCAATGATTTTTGGAAAAAGACTGGAATATGTTTTCTCTCATCTAGCAGAGTTCAAGGGAGGATGCTTCCACCCTAAGTTGGAATAGATCCAAAAAATATTGATTTCAAGAAAATTTTATATTCAGGAAAGGCCAATGAGGTGGCCGACACTTTAAGTATAAGGGAGTAAGTATATATGCTCATACTAAATAGATAGAATGATAGTGTAAAGGACCTTGATGGTCATAAGGTGGTAGAGGAAATTACATTCCGTCTGATGATTGTGCTAGAATAAACTATAAGAATAGTTTAATTAAAGATTCGATTCCTGATGTTGCCGGTAACACATTACCGACATTAGAAGGCTCTACGACAGGCCAGACCAAATTCCCCAAGAGACTCGCCTTTCCTTTGGAAAGAGAGGGTGGAGGCTAAGTAACAAGGAATTGGTAGTAGATGACCAGAAACAAAGATGGTACAAATACTGATAAACTAAATGGCATGATGATGAATGACAAGCAAGTTTATGTTGGTATATTTCTGCACAAACAAGATAGAGTACATGAAGTTAAAGATTCGTGATGCTGAAAGGTATCCCTGGATTAACGAGATTTGGAAAGTGATTAAGTAAAACGCTGAGCTCCAATCTTCAACTAGAGATATACGATTAATAATCTCCTCAAACTATCCTAGCTGCAATGCTTGAAGCTCTTCTGCAATTCTATCTTTTTCATGTGATATCTGTATCAAGTTCAGGAAGTATTCCTTATGGGTAAGGAATAGTGATTATTTTGTCTTCCTAAGAGAGTGGTGATTTGACAAATCATGAAACCCGTATGTCTAGCTTTTAAAGCCCTATGTAAATGAACCCGATGGTGATTCAACCATGGACTACATTAACGTAGTGGTAATTCTTCTGAGAAATTAGATGATAACAACTGTGGAAATGTCGAAATGAAAGACAAATAGATTGTATTGAATCCAAGTTAAAGAAATCGTCCAGGTTTATTTCGGATGGTTTAATTTTGGGAATGACATGATGCTTGAAATAAATGATAATGCCATGATAGTTCATAGAGTGATTATAGTATAAATAGAAACCAAGGGACTGGTAGAAATGATCATAGAATTGAGAATCAATAAAGGAGTAGATATGCGGACTCCTGAGAAACCTCAGAAATGAGGTAAGAAAAGTATGAGGTTGACATTGGAGATATCGGTCATAATGAAAAGCCGAAATTTAAAGCATAAATGACATAAAGATTAACTCATGTTAAGTTTGGAAAAGTCGAGGAAATTTGGAATAGATGGATTGAGTAATAAAGAGACTCATAGAACAAGAAAGTGAAATCTAGATGGTTGGACCAAGGAAAGTTTGACCCCAAACGTGTAACGCATATTGAGTAAAGGTGACGAGTGTTCCACTAGTAAGATGACTGTGGAGTTAACTAACAGAAGTGAATGAGAATCAGATGATAAGATGGATGTGATTGATAAAGAAAAGATAGGGAGATAATTATGAAATGTGAAGAAAGGAATGTTATGAATGGATTGATGAATGGGTTTTTCTAACGAGCTCTTGGAATGACAACTTGATGGGGTTAGTATTATGAATATGAAAGAGCCAGTGGCATGGAATGCCAGTAACAATAATATCAAGCGAGGAATCCAAGATTTAACCTGAGAGGTTGAAGGATTTTCCAAAAGTAAGTGGTGCTAAGATCGAACAAGAGAATAGGTCCACAGAATGATGGACAGAGCAACGAGGATATGTTGACGGGTGAGATTACGATAAAATAATATTTAATTCGAATATGATTATTTTCTTCCCCAATAAACCTCTATAGTTCAGAGGTAAATTCTAAGTACGGTATTTGATAATCATGAAATTTTCTATAATTCTTTAAAATTCGTTTATGTTCTACTTTCTTATTTATCTTCTTTTAAATTGAGAAGAACAACCCTTTAAGGAGGGGAGGTACTGCTACGTGACTACCTGTCTATGTGATAGGAGTCTAAGTGGAATACCATAACTTGTCCAAATTGCTTGTCAAGCACTAAAGGTTGGCCACCTTCTGTACTAACTATGCTGTAAGAACCCGAATTTTCGGTAGAATTAAAACTTTTTATATAGTAATGAAAGAATGAGCAGTGACTCCGACTACAAGGTATTAACAAAGAATGAATGAATGGGATGGATTTAGATTCAAATATTTATAGGTCATGAAGAATGCTTTTGGTTGACAGCATAGATAAGAATGATCTATCTCCTAGGAATATAAGTTATATTATTCTAAGAAAGATTATTCTTGTGTCATCCAAATCAATATCTGTTACTAGTCCAGTGGTTCCGTAAAAGGATTAAGGAACGCCCGAAAGAGGACCAGGGCATTTTTAATAAATATAAGGAATAAAAGAAATAATAAATTGTGAATAGTGATTTTGGCGGAGATGGGAATATTATTGGACGACGCTATACAGAAGTATTCAGAATGGAATTCTGAGTTCGTATTCATGATCCAGAAGGAAATTAAGTGTATGTAAAAGCTGTCGGATTCAGAAAAATAGCACTTTTATTTTCTCCGAGATTTCCCTTGGGCACTGCCAGACTTAAGGATTTATTAAAGGGATTTAAGGAATTTAAATTCAAGAAGTATTAAGAAAGATGGAGAATGGTATTAGAATTATTAAGAAGGTTTTCGGTAAAACCCTAACTAGAAACCTATGAGTTATTCCCTCGAACGATCAATGAATTGAGCAATAAACGGACAAAAGAGCAAGCAGAGGGCAAGATGCATGCATGTGCTACTAGAAAATATCTAGCAACCAAGTGGTGACTCAAGTAACTAGTACACTTAGAGATTAAACTAGTACTTAGCAATCAAACCAATACTTAGCCTTAACACCACCAAAGATCAACACATGTCTATGCCAAATACATCATTCCATGCATCATCACAATAAAGGTGCTTTACATGAGATATTATGTTAAACTCATCCACTTTATGCATTATTGATCAAAACAAGCCAAGCAAAACACCACCACTCTCCATTTTCCTCCCATTCGAATTTCTTGGAAATTCCAAGATCAAAATCCCACTTCCAACCATTGTTTGATCTTGAAACTTTTATGGTGAGTCTTACATTTCATAAAAATGATCTCCTCAAAATCCTAGCTTCAATCTCATCTTTTTCCATTTTCAAAAAAATGATTTAAGAGGAGGGTGAATAGTGTTTTCATGAACTAATCTTTTTTTTCCTTGATTTCTTTGGTTGATTTAGCAAGGTTAAGGCTATCCAAGGACCATACCAAGCTTTGTAAGGATAGATCATACTCCAAGGAAGGTATAAGTCTTGAAAACCCTAGATCTTACTTTGGGATTATGCTTGTCCTTGATGATCTTAGAGTAGTATGTTCATGATAATGTTATAAGCATGATTAGTTAAGTGGTTTAGTTGATTTAAGAGACATGATGATTTTGATGCTAAGATCAGTAGCTTCTGGACTTTTTGAGATGAAGATCATGTGTATAATTTGGATTTGTGCCCGGTGTGGCTTGGTATTGTTGTTATGATTGTTGGAACGTTCGAATTATAGCCGTTATAATGCCAAAATTTTGTTAACCTTAAGAACACGAGTTTGACAGTAGGTATAAGTCACTGATTAGCTTCGATTTCTTCCATGATAAGCTAGATTATGTTATAAGCTTCGTTTTGATATAAAGATTGTATGAAATGGACTTACGGTTTAGGAGTTATGATTAAATTCGTAAAAGTGGTTCGAAACCGTAAACGAAAGTTCGTAACTGAAATTGGATTCCTTTAATATTACGAAATCAGTGACGAATCTTGGTAATTAAATATTAGAGGTCATAAGGAAGGCATGAGAGAAAACCACAAGTAAAATGGAACGTTTTCCGATTTTATAAAAATGTTCGAATCGAGGTTAAGTGCGAAGAAACCACTTTTCGGAGGTAACACTATTCACTAAAAGCTCCTGCCCTGTTTTAGCAAAAATCCGAAAAATTAATCTTCTGACCTAAGTCAAATTTTGATTTAGCTACCTTCTAGACATTCTCTAGATCATGTACGCGAAAACGGTGCGTCATTTGAGTTAACGGTTACCGAGTTATGAACGTTTTAGTGAAAGAGGTGTGAATAGTAAAGATCCGTAGTCGACTGAACTTCAAAAATACATTTCACCTATCTAGACCCGTGGCTTCGAATTGGAAATTTTATGATAAATATTACAAATACCAAAGATGATTTTAGAAGTGGTTTCGTAATTAAATACAATTCCAATGATTTACTAAAAGGGTTGGAGTTTGAGTCCCGGAATAGTAATTCCCAGGGAAGTCAACTCTAGAGGTACTACTTTGACCACCCATTTTGGCTAGATTAAAAGAGGAATCTCGCGTCGACTAAAACATGAAACTTGTTAAGAATTATCGAGACAACATATTGGTGCAAAGAACGAGGTTATAAATGATTAAGTAAGATATACGAAAGATCCGACATTAAGGATAGGTTCGAGGTGTGTTTTGGACTAAGCTTACATGACTTAAGTTAAGTTATACTTAACCTTCGAAATGTTCAGTGATTGACCTCGGTTATTGTGACTATTTATAGATCACTGGATTGACACGAGGCACACTACCCCTACAGGATTACCAGGCAAGTTTCCAATACTTGGAACTGTTGTTGTGATAATATATATGATGATTGTTTTATACATATGCCATAGCATGCATGCCTACTTTCAAGTTAATATTGAATTACTTGTTCCCTGAATTGATATCGGCTTATAGACTATATATGAAATATCAGTTATAAGCCGGATTGTTTGGTTAAGACCCTTAGCGAAGGGCGTATGATATTCATACTTCAAATATAGACCGGGAGTCGATATTTTGTAATATATAAATAGTCGTGGAAACCCGGAGGGATCCCAGCGACAAATTTATTATTTCGAGGATTTTTATTCGATTACGAATCTTTCGAGGAACGTTATTTGAGTATTACCTCAGTGAAGGAATATTTAATGAATATTATTTTAATATTCATTTAGAATGTCATTTATTTAATGAATATTATTTTGATCATTCATTGGAGTTATTTAGTTAATGAATATTATTTTGAATATTCATTAGAGTTATTTGGTTGACGAATATCATTCCCAAATATTCATTTGGCTTACTTATTATTATTTGGAATATTCATTTGATCTTTATTTATTTAATGAATATTACTTTCGAATATTCATTTAAGGTTTGATTTACTTAATGAATATTATTTTAAAATATTCATTGGAAGTTCTATTTACTCAAGGAATATTACTTCGAATATTCCTTTAAAGTTTTGATTACTAAATGAATATTATTCGGATATTCATTTAGAATATTATTTGTTAAATGAATATTATTTTGGATATTCATTTAGAATATTATTTGTTAAATGAATATTATTTTGGATATTCATTTAGAATATTATTTGTTTAATGAATATTATTTGGATATTCATTTGGAATGTTATTTGTTAAATGAATATTATTTTCAAATATTCATTTAAGGTTTGATTTATTCAGTAAATATTATTTTAAATATTTATTTAAGTTTATTTATTCAATGAATATTATTTTAAATATTCATGTAAGAAGAGATTTATTTAATAAATAATTCTATATATTCATTCGAGGATTACTTACGAGCAATATTATGATTTAATAATATTCCGTAATTATTATTGACTTAATAAATATTCTTGGAATATTTAATTAATTCTTTTGAATTCTTTTTGTAATGATTTATATTATTCAAAAGTTATCCTTCACCTTCAGATATTATGTAAAATATTTCGAAGTCTTTTATGACTATTTTATCAAGGGGAGGTTCCCAAAACTCTATTTTCATTTAAATCTGTCTTATAAGAAGATTTAAATACTCGCTCAAACCTCCAAAAACATATAAGGGGACCTCACTTAGGAGCTGTTATTTATTTGACTGCCCGGTCATATTCTTGCTAAACTATCTTGTCACTCACATCTTGATTCTTTCAAACATCGATATGAATCTTTTTGGTTACCTCCTCAACGCTCGAGGGGTAAGATTGATGGAACAAGTGTCTATCCATTAACAAGCATCAGCTTGGGAAATATTGGTGAAATTTTCCTTTCCAATTAGATACGACTACTTTGTGGAGTCCTATCAACAAGTACTATACTTGGGGAAAGGGGGACGAACTTTATGTTTCAGAGTTATGGATGTTATTCGAACTAGGAGACGCGTAAGTGGCCGAGTGGCGCCGGTCCAGCAATTAATGGCCCAACCGTTGGCCGGGGGGTTCCAGAGGGCGGGCGATCCGTCGGTGCTTCCTTCTACATGTAGAGAACAAATGATGGGGAGCATGACATGCGACTGATCATCGTTAATGTTATGGCTCCTGGCGCGACAAGCTCCCGTATTAGTTCATCTTCCAAATTGGGAAATTTTTCTGCAACATTATCATTGTTGGCAGGTTTGAAAAGTGTTTGAACTGGAATTGCAATATTCTTCCGCAAGTTCCTCTATTATGAAAATTTGATAATATCTGGCTTATCTTTGACATGACAGATATTTCTTCAGAACAATTATATTTTGAGTTACCTTGTAACTTCATCTCATAACTTATATTGGTACTACGTTCGTTAATGCATGGCATATGGTATCAAAGATATTTTGAACTGTTATATATTATTACTGTTCAGTTACATTCTTTTAGGTGGGCTATTGCTCACCCTTTCTTTATTTATCTATATCACAACAACAGCTAGATCAGATGGCCACGCAAGGCGCACTCAGCGTAAGCAGGTGACAGCCATCAGAGGAATAATCGCTGAGGTCATAGCTACCATTGCTGAAGAGGCAGCTACTGGTAGGCTAGTTGTTAGCATTTGAGTATCAAATGTATTTATTATATGGCATATACAAATGGATGGCAAAGAGTATGTAATGTTTAATTGTAATTCTTTGGGTTGTAAGAACTCAAACTTGTGATTAATAATATTGATGGTTACTCTGATTTCATCTCTGGGACTATAACGGGTGTGTTTTATGTTGTTGTTTTGGGTCACAAGGTTGTAATTTAGATTATGTTGGTTTTGTGGATGGATATTGAGACCGTAACGACCAGATCCCTGACCCCGGATCTGGGGGTGTTACAGAAATGGTATCAGAGAGAGCGTTATATATCCCAGAGATGACGCGACGTTAAAACAATAAATTCATTAAGATAATAAGAACTCTTGCCAAGTTCATAGTCGGACTACTTAATGTAGTATTGACATATAAAACCCTTATGGGAACTATTAAGTATCATGATAGTAACTTAGCTCGTTCTTGTACCGACTAGTAAGGCGACAGACCTTGAGGCATACGAGCAGGAGCACGATGATGCCTGATTATATGCTGATGATCGGATGGTGGATTCGATAGAGTACCCTACTGAGGACTCGGAAGAGGTTCCAGCAGAGGGGGAGAATCCTGTTAGAGACAGGGAAGTTTACCTTGAGGAGATGAGGGCTGCAGCCAGAGAGATTGTAAGAATCTAGATATAGTGCTCAGAGAAGTGGGCGTAAAGAACTGAATTATGAAGAGAATTAAAGAGGCATATTGGATTCATAGCTGGACTGCCGGATGAAGTACCAGCAAGTAAGAATGATGCATGATTATCAAAGACATCGATATATGTTGGGAAGTAGAGTCCCAGGAACAATGGAGATAGAGGCAAGAAGTGTAATATCATTTGATAAATGGGTTAAGTTTGAATATTGTCAACAATAATTTGCCATGAGAAGGAAGATTTCATAAGTTATAATTTATAAAACCAAATTGAGATTGATGAGGTGGTTTATCCAGTGAGATGTCCATTTTATGAATGGATTAGCTTAGAAAGTAAAGATAGTGGAGAGCAATGGCCTGAATGGATAAAGTTACATAAGGAAGTAGTAAGCGAGACAATGATCTCGGAACCTACAAGAGGAAAAGACCAGTAAGTCAATGATAAACTCGTAACAAGACTACTGTCAGAGACCAAGTATAAGTTTAGTTCAATCCAGTGGAAGGATGGACCAGAAACATTATATGCATGTGATTCAGAGGAATATTAAATTCTTTCTTTTCCTTGAATGGATTATGGTAGTTATCTTAAGTTTATTCCGACACTGAATCGTAAATGGATTAGGTAAGGCGAGCAGTGGTTAAGGTGTGATTGAGAATACTTTTAGATGAAACCTGAAAGAACAGGTGTAGGCCAAGTTCTTGAAATAAGAGTTTTGGCAAAATGAAGTCAACTTAATAGGACATATGATCAATAGGAGTAGTGTTGGTCGACCCCACCAAGTTAAAGACAGTTTCAAATGGAGAAAGGCCAACCACACCGGCAAGGGTGAGGAATTTCATAAGATTCACGAGGTATTACCAAAGATCTGCTCAGGACTTTACAAAGAGTGCAGTCCCATAACCCGACTTATTAGTAAGACTAAAAGTTTGAATGTACAAGATAAATGGGGGAAGATCTCCCTGGAGCTAAAGATAAAATTGGTAACGACCCAACATTGGCGTTACCTAATGAAGGAAGGAAAATTTTGGAATTTATTAGGATGCACCTCGTACAGGTTTAGGTGCTGTGCTTGTGCAACACGGTAGGGTAATTGCGGATGCATTCGGACAGCAGGGTTCATCAGATTCGGAAGGCCCTGGTAGTGCCAGTTTCGTGGAATGACTAACTTGACGGTAGTGTTCATTC
Source organism: Kitagawia praeruptora (assembly GCA_037693485.1). Lineage (NCBI taxonomy): Eukaryota > Viridiplantae > Streptophyta > Magnoliopsida > Apiales > Apiaceae > Kitagawia > Kitagawia praeruptora. The sequence goes on from CM075350.1 coordinate 79,411,001, forward strand.
TAAGACTAGATTTTAGGTAGACTAGTATTCGGTAGTATCAACTATTAGGACGATTATGTACCGGAAAGATGTGGTATGTTTCAGTTTGGAGACTTTGATTTCCCTTCTAGGGGAGGTATATACATTTGGTTTCTTTCCAATGGTTAAACTCCCAACTTTATGTCAATCATTTCGTTATTATAACTATTTATGGTTCCACCCGCTTGAATGTTCCTAGAAATATTCTTCGGGTATCGAACTGGATCTTCTTAGTGTCACCAGTGGGTGGATAGATTGACTGAAATTTCCCTAATCCTTGAAAGGAATTTGACAAATTTTAGCAAACCTTGTCTATCTGATTATCAGAATACGTCACTGAAGAGAGTGTAAACTGGAGCGAACCCTATGGATTGGGTAAGGTAGCCGTTATACGGGATGGTGGACAGACCCCAATTATTACGATTGATTATGGAGACAAAATTATGAAGTTGAGATTGGGCGGAAAAAAAAAGGGAAATGTAATTAAGAAACAAGCCGGATTGAGAAATTCTGGGATTGACTTAAATGAAAAGGCTGTTATGCCAAGAGTGTAAACTTTTGTGGCACGTGAAATTAATAAGAATAGCTGAAAGAATAAAAGTAAAGGAAAGGTGACCGGAGACGGTACCGAGAAGTCGATTGAGACTTATATGGAGTAAGGTTTTGAAAAGATCAAAATGTATCAAAGTAGAAGGCACTATGCCAGTAATTGCTAGAAAAGTAATGCTATTAGCCGACCCCTAACTCACATGTTTTAGTATGGCAAGTTGAGGCCAAGTCACAAAGGATTAGCAATTAACTAGACCAGCAATGAAAGGATATAGCGGGGTTGCTTCTAATCAAGCGCCAACCGCGAGGACTTTTGATATAAAATGAATTGAGATACATGATAATGGATTTTATAAATACCATGGATGTGTTAGGAATGAGGATGGTGACCAGTAAAGGTTATGAAGATTGTCAGAGATGGTGCAGTATGATGCATAAATGTTATATGAAACTTAGTGTCCTCAAGAGGAGCATTAGGCATTAAGAGATTCACGTTGAACACGACCAATATCTTCCAGAACATCCTTGCTACCATTACCAAGTTCTGTAAGAAAGAGCAGATAGACATGTGTTGTCTTTTGGAAGGTCATATAGACTAACATTCGTTTGAAAGAAGAGGTTAGCATTAGGCTACCTATAGACTATCAAGATGAGAATGATTAAAAAGAGACCCTTATTAAGGATATATGATTGAATTGCCAAGTACAGGATATAAGTATTCCTTGAAACTAGAATTGAGGATAGAATGTCCATATATTAAGACGAACCCTGGGGGATGCACAAAGGATAGCATCACCCCTAATAAAAGTATTGTGAATTCAGGCGATATAAGTTGAATCGACCAAGGTATCAATAACCTGTAAGGATTTGTGGAAAGGAGTCTCGAAAAGTACATAGACAGAATTGTTATAGAATTGACTAATGATGTTTGATATACCCTGTAACCAGAAGATACAGGAGGAATGATGAGGATGACCTAAGAAACCTTATAAGGGAATTTTGGTAAGGAATGTAGGACATAGTAACAATAACGCCAAATGAAGCATGTGTGAAACCATGAAAAAGTATGGATTGAACCAATAAGGTTGAGATTATCCTAAGATAAGAAAAGACTAAGATAAGAAATATCATGTATGATTGGGAGTAACCGTGATAAAGTTCACACAGAAAGGTGGAAGCAATGACTTTTGGAAAAAGACTGGAATATGTTTTCTCTCATTTAGCAGAGTTCAAGGGAGGATGCTTCTACCCTGAGTTGGAATAGATCCAGAAAACATTGATTTCAAGAAATTTTTATATTCAGGAAAGGCCAATGAGGTGGCCGACCCTTTAAGTATAAGGGAGTAAGTATATATGCTCATACTAAAGAGATAGAGTGGAAATGAGAAGGGCCTTGAAGGTCAGATTGTGATGGAAGAATTTATGTTCCCTTGATGATTGTGCGTGGATCAACTATAAGGATAGTTTAAGTAAACATTCGATTCCTGATTTTGTTTGCAGCACATTACCGACACTAGAAGGCTCTGCGACAGGCCAGACCAAATTCCCCAAGCGACTCTCCTTTATTTTATAAAGAGAGAGGAGAAATGAGGTAATAAGGGGTGACTGAATACAGAGGATAGATTGTTACTGATATTGATAAGCTATTGGCATGTTGATGAATGACAAGCAAGTTTATGTTGATGTATTTCTGTGCAAACAAGATAGAGAATTATGAGGTTGGAAAGTGATTAAGCAAACCGCTAAGCTTCTAGTCTTCTACTGGAGATGTATTATTAATAATCTCACCAGCCTGTTCTAGCTGCTATGTGGGAAGCTCTTCTGCAATTTTATCTGCTTCATGTAATATCTACGTCAAGTTCAGGAAGCGTTCCTTGTGGATAAGGAATAGTGATGATTTTGTTTTCCTAGAGGATCTTGATTTGACAATTATGAAACCCGTATATTTAGCTATTAAAGCACGGCGTAAACCATAACCGATGGGGATCCTTCTGAGAAATTAGGTGAAAATCTAGATGGTTGAACAAAGGAAAGATTGACCCCAAACGTGTAACGCATATTGAGTAAAGGTGACGAGTGTCTCACCACTGAGATGATGGTGGAGTTAAACAACAGAAGTAAATAAGAATTAGATGATAAGATGGATGTGATTGATAAAGAAAAGATAGGGAGATAATTATGAAATGTGAAGCAAGGAATGTTATGAATGGATTGATGAATTGGTTTTTCTAATGAGCTCTCGGAATGACAACCTGATAGTGTTAGAATTATGAATATGAAAGAGCTAGTGTCGTGGCGTGAAATGTCAGTAATAATAATGTCAAGCGAGAAATCCAAGATTTAACCTGAGAGGTTGAAGGATCCTCCAAAAGTAAGTGATGCTAATATCGAACAAGAGTATAGGTCCATCGAGTGATGGACAGAGCAGCAAGGACATGCGACATGTGAGATTACAATAAAGTAGTATTTGATACGAATACGATTACTTCCTTCCCTAATAAACCTCTATAGTTCATAGGTAAATTCTAAGTATGATATTTTGACAATCATGAAAATTTTCTTATATAATTCTTTGAAATTCTTTCCTTTTCTTATCCCTCATTTATCTTCTTCTAAATTGAGAAGAACAACCCTTTAAAGAGGGGAGGTACTGCTACGTGACTACCTGTCTATGTGATAGGAGTCTAAGTGGAATAACATAGCTTGTCTAAATTGCTTGTAAAGTACTAAAGGCTGGCCACCTTCTGTACTAACTATGCAATAGGACAAATGTTCATTGATCATAGTGATCTCTCAATAAATTCTTCTAATTCTATGTATTGATCGAGATTGTGAAGATTAAAGCGATCAGGAATTGCATAATTATGAGTGAGGTTATCTCCGAAATTCGCAGCGCGATAGTTATACCGAAGTCACTACCGATACCAATAAGGAAAGTAGTATATGACTGAGTAAGAGCATAACCCGGATAGTGTGTTGTACGAAAAGTAGCAAAGTTGATGAAAAAAGATAAAAGATATATTATAGCACTAGTGAGGTGTGCCGTAAGAGTATTGGAATGATTAAGAATTGAACGGGGAACTGGAAAGTGAAATGACCAACGAGTACCCAATTGTCTTCTACCTGATTCCGGGACGGAATCCTTTTAAGGAGGGGAGACTGTAAGAACCCGAATTTTTGGTAGAATTAAAACTTTTTATATATTAATGAAAGAATGAGCAGTGACTCCGACTACAAGGTATTAACAAAGAATGAATGAATGGGATGGATTTAGATTCAAATATTTATAGGTCATGAAGAATGCTTTTGGTTGACAGCATAGATAAGAATGATCTATCTCCTAGGAATATAAGTTATATTATTCTAAGAAAGATTATTCTTGTGTCATCCAAATCAATATCTGTTATTAGTCCAATGGTTCCGTAAAAGGGTTAAGGAACGCCCGAAAGAAGACCAGGGCATTTTTAATAAATATAAGGAATAAAAGAAATAATAAATTGTGAATAGTGATTTTGGCGGAGATGGGAATATTATTGGACGACGCTATACAGAAGTATTCAGAATGGAATTCTGAGTTCGTATTCATGATCCAGAAGGAAATTAAGTGTAAGTAAAAGCTGTCGGATTCAGAAAAATAGCACTTTTATTTTCTACGAGATTTCCCTTGGGCACTGCCAGACTTAAGGATTTATTAAAGGGATTTAAGGAATTTAAATTCAAGAAGTATTAAGAAAGATGGAGAATGGTATTAGAATTATTAAGAAGGTTTTCGGTAAAACCCTAACTAGAAACCTATGAGTTATTCCCTCGAACGATCAATGAATTGAGCAATAAACGGACAAAAGAGCAAGCAGAGGGCAAGATGCATGCATGTGCTACTAGAAAATATCTAGCAACCAAGTGGTGACTCAAGTAACTAGTACACTTAGAGATTAAACTAGTACTTAGCAATCAAACCAATACTTAGCCTTAACACCACCAAAGATCAACACATGTCTATGCCAAATACATCATTCCATGCATCATCACTTTAATAAAGGTGCTTTACATGAGATATTATGTTAAACTCATCCACTTTATGCATTATTGATCAAAACAAGCCAAGCAAAACACCACCACTCTCCATTTTCCTCCCATTCGAATTTCTTGGAAATTCCAAGATCAAAATCCCACTTCCAACCATTGTTTGATCTTGAAACTTTTATGGTGAGTCTTACATTTCATAAAAATGATCTCCTCAAAATCCTAGCTTCAATCTCATCTTTTTCCATTTTCAAAAAAATGATTTAAGAGGAGGGTGAATAGTGTTTTCATGAACTAATCTTGTTTTTCCTTGATTTCTTTGGTTGATTTAGCAAGCTTAAGGCTATCCAAGGACCATACCAAGCTTTGTAAGGATAGATCATACTCCAAGGAAGGTATAAGTCTTGAAAACCCTAGATCTTACTTTGGGATTATGCTTGTCCTTGATGATCTTAGAGTAGTATGTTCATGATAATGTTATAAGCATGATTAGTTAAGTGGTTTAGTTGATTTAAGAGACATGATAATTTTGATGCTAAGATCAGTAGCTTCTGGACTTTTTGAGATGAAGATCATGTGTATAATTTGGATTTGTGCCCGGTGTGGCTTGGTATTGTTGTTATGATTGTTGGAACGTTCGAATTATAGCCGTTGTAATGCCAAAATTTCGTTAACCTTAAGAACACGAGTTTGACAGTAGGTATAAGTCACTGATTAGCTTCGATTTCTTCCATGATAAGCTAGATTATGTTATAAGCTTCGTTTTGATATAAAGATTGTATGAAATGGACTTACGGTTTAGGAGTTATGATTAAATTCGTAAAAGTGGTTCGAAACCGTAAACGAAAGTTCGTAACTGAAATTGGATTCCTTTAATATTACGAAATCAGTGACGAATCTTGGTAATTAAATATTAGAGGTCATAAGGAAGGCATGAGAGAAAACCACAAGTAAAATGGAACGTTTTCCGATTTTATAAAAATGTTCGAATCGAGGTTAAGTGCGAAGAAACCACTTTTCGGAGGTAACACTATTCACTAAAAGCTCCTGCCCTGTTTTAGCAAAAATCCGAAAAATTAATCTTCTGACCTAAGTCAAATTTTGATTTAACTACCTTCTAGACATTCTCTAGATCATGTACGCGAAAACGGTGCATCATTTGAGTTAACGGTTACCGAGTTATGAACGTTTTAGTGAAAGAGGTGTGAATAGTAAAGATCCGTAGTCGACTGAACTTCAAAAATACATTTCACCTATCTAGACCCGTGGCTTCGAATTGGAAATTTTATGATAAATATTACAAATACCAAAGATGATTTTAGAAGTAGTTTCGTAATTAAATACAATTCCAATGATTTACTAAAAGGGTTGGAGTTTGAGTCCCGGAATAGTAATTCCCAGGCAAGTCAACTCTAGAGGTACTACTTTGACCACCCATTTTGGCTAGATTAAAAGAGGAATCTCGCGTTGACTAAAACATGAAACTTGTTAAGAATTATCGAGACAACATATTGGTGCAAAGAACGAGGTTATAAATGATTAAATAAGATATACGAAAGATCCGACATTAAGGATAGGTTCGAGGTGTGTTTTGGACTAAGCTTACATGACTTAAGTTAAGTTATACTTAACCTTCGAAATGTTCAGTGATTGACCTCGGTTATTGTGACTATTTATAGATCACTGGATTGACACGAGGCACACTACCCCTACAGGATTACCAGGCAAGTTTCCAATACTTGGAACTGTTGTTGTGATAATATATATGATGATTGTTTTATACATATGCCATAGCATGCATGCCTACTTTCAAGTTAATATTGAATTACTTGTTCCCTGAATTGATATCGGCTTATAGACTATATATGAAATATCAGTTATAAGCCGGATTGTTTGGTTAAGACCCTTAGCGAAGGGCGTATGATATTCATACTTCAAATATAGACCGGGAGTCGATATTTTGTAATATATAAATAGTCGTGGAAACCCGGAGGGATCCCAGCGACAAATTTATTATTTCGAGGATTTTTATTCGATTACGAATCTTTCGAGGAACGTTATTTGAGTATTACCTCAGTGAAGGAATATTTAATGAATATTATTTTAATATTCATTTAGAATGTCATTTATTTAATGAATATTATTTTGATCATTCATTGGAGTTATTTAGTTAATGAATATTATTTTGAATATTCATTAGAGTTATTTGGTTGACGAATATCATTCCCAAATATTCATTTGGCTTACTTATTATTATTTGGAATATTCATTTGATCTTTATTTATTTAATGAATATTACTTTCGAATATTCATTTAAGGTTTGATTTACTTAATGAATATTATTTTAAAATATTCATTGGAAGTTCTATTTACTCAAGGAATATTACTTCGAATATTCCTTTAAAGTTTTGATTACTAAATGAATATTATTCGGATATTCATTTAGAATATTATTTGTTAAATGAATATTATTTTGGATATTCATTTAGAATATTATTTGTTAAATGAATATTATTTTGGATATTCATTTAGAATATTATTTGTTTAATGAATATTATTTGGATATTCATTTGGAATGTTATTTGTTAAATGAATATTATTTTCAAATATTCATTTAAGGTTTGATTTATTCAGTAAATATTATTTTAAATATTTATTTAAGTTTATTTATTCAATGAATATTATTTTAAATATTCATTTAAGAAGAGATTTATTTAATAAATAATTCTATATATTCATTCGAGGATTACTTACGAGCAATATTATGATTTAATAATATTCCGTAATTATTATTGACTTAATAAATATTCTTGGAATATTTAATTAAATTCTTTTGAATTCTTTTTGTAATGATTTATATTATTCAAAAGTTATCCTTCACCTTCAGATATTATGTAAAATATTTCGAAGTCTTTTATGACTATTTTATCAAGGGGAGGTTCCCAAAACTCTATTTTCATTTAAATCTGTCTTATAAGAAGATTTAAATACTCGCTCAAACCTCCAAAAACATATAAGGGGACCTCACTTAGGAGCTGTTATTTATTTGACTGCCCGGTCATATTCTTGCTAAACTAACTTGTCACTCACATCTTGATTCTTTCAAACATCGATATGAATCTTTTTGGTTACCTCCTCAACGCTCGAGGGGTAAGATTGATGGAACAAGTGTCTATCCATTAACAAGCATCAGCTTGGGAAATATTGGTGAAATTTTCCTTTCCAATTAGATACGACTACTTTGTGGAGTCCTATCAACAAGTACTATACTTGGGGAAAAGGGGGACGAACTTTATGTTTCAGAGTTATGGATGTTATTCGAACTAGGAGACGTGCAAGTGGCTGAGTGGCGCCGGTCCAGCAATTAATGGCCCAACCGTTGGCCGGGGGGTTCCAGAGGGCGGGCGATCCGTCGGTGCTTCCTTCTACATGTAGAGAACAAATGATGGGGAGCATGACATGCGACTGATCATCGTAAATGTTATGGCTCCTGGCGCGGCAAGCTCCCGTATTAGTTCATCTTCCAAATTGGGAAATTTTTCTGCAACATTATCATTGTTGGCAGGTTTGAAAAGTGTTTGAACTGGAATTGCAATATTCTTCCGCAAGTTCCTCTATTATGAAAATTTGATAATATCTGGCTTATCTTTGACATGACAGATATTTCTTCAGAACAATTATATTTTGAGTTACCTTGTAACTTCATCTCATAACTTATATTGGTACTACGTTCGTTAATGCATGGCATATGGTATCAAAGATATTTTGAACTGTTATATATTATTACTGTTCAGTTACATTCTTTTAGGTGGGCTATTGCTCACCCTTGCTTTATTTATCTATATCACAACAACAGCTAGATCAGATGGCCACGCAAGGCGCACTCAGCGTAAGCAGGTGACAGCCATCAGAGGAATAATCGCTGAGGTCATAGCTACCATTGCTGAAGAGGCAGCTACTGGTAGGCTAGTTGTTAGCATTTGAGTATCAAATGTATTTATTATATGGCATATACAAATGGATGGCAAAGAGTATGTAATGTTTAATTGTAATTCTTTGGGTTGTAAGAACTCAAACTTGTGATTAATAATATTGATGGTTACTCTGATTTCATCTCTGGGACTATAACGGGTGTGTTTTATGTTGTTGTTTTGGGTCACAAAGTTGTAATTTAGATTATGTTGGTTTTGTGGATGGATATTGAGACCGTAACGACCAGATCCCTGACCCCGGATCTGGGGGTGTTACATATGCAATAGGACAAATGTTCATGGATCATGGTGATCTCTCAATAAATTCTTCTAATTCTATATATTGATCGAGATTGTGAAGATTAAATCGATCAGGAAATGCGTAGTTACGAGCGATGTTATCTCTGAATTCGCAGCGTGATAGGGATACCGAATTCACTGCAGGTACCAGTAAAAGTAATAGCATATGACGGAGTAAGAACATAACCCGGACATGGAAATGTACGAAAAATGACAAAGATTGATAGAGAAGATAAAAGGGTATATTGTAGCCCTAGTAAGATGTGCTGAAAAAGGATTGGGATTGATTAAGGATTGACTAGGAAACTGAAAAGTGAAATAACCAACAAGTACCCCATTTGTCTTTAACTGATTCCGGGACGGAATCCTTTTAAGGAGGGGAGACTGTAAGAACCTAGATTTTTGATAGAATTAAAACTTTTTCTTATGTAATAATATGGAAGCGAATAGTGGTTACGACTACGCTGTAACGGTTGTTCTAGTAAATAAATAGAATGGGCGTGGGTTCAAATATTATATGTCATGAAGAATACTTTTGGTTGACAGCATAGATAAGAATGATCTATCTCCTAAGGATATAAGTTATATTATTCCAAGAAAGATTATTCTTGTGTCATCCAAATCAATATCTATTATAAGTCCAGCGGTTCCGTAAAAAGGTTAAGGAGCACTCGAGAGTAAACCAGGTTCATTTTCCTAATTATAGGAATTAAATAAAAATAAGTGATGAATAGTGATTTTGGTGGAATTTGGAATATTATTATAATAATGCTATATCCGGTATTCGGAACGGATTTCTGAGTTCGTATTAGTGATCCAGGAGGAAAATAAGTGTATGTAAAGGCTGTCGAATTCAGAAAAATAGCACTTTTATTTTCTCCGAGAATTTCCTGGACACTGCAAGGCATAAGGAATTATAAAAGGGATTTAAGGAAATTAAATTCGAGAAGTATTAAGAAAGATGGAGAATGCTATTATATATATTAAGAAGGTTTCGGTAAAACCCTAACTAGAAACGAATGAGTTATTTCCTCGAACGATCAACGAATTAAGCAATGAACGGACAAAGTATCAAGCAGAGGAAGCAAGATGCATGCATGTGCAAGTGATAAATATCTAGTACTACTTAGTTACATAAGTAACTAGCATGATTAGAGATTAACTAGCACTTAACAAGATCAAACTACTAGTTACATGATAACCATCCAATCTTCAACACTTGTCTCCTCATTTTCATCATCCATTGCATCACACCTTTATTAAAGTAGCTTTTTGGGCAAGATATTATCTTACTCTCATCACAATAATTCACTTTAGATGAGATATTAGCAAGAGACCAAGCAAAAAACATTAAACTCTCCCAAGAAGCATCCATTCGGCTTTCTTGGAAATTCAAGGATCAAAATCCTACTTCCAACCATCATTTGATCTTGAAACTTTTTATGTGAGTCCTATAATTCATAAAAATGATCTCATCAAAATCCTAGCTTCAATCTCTTCCTTTTCCATTTTCAAAAAAATCATTAAATAGGAGGATGAATAGTGTTCTTCAAGAACTAACTTTGATTTTCATGTTTCTTTGGTTGATCTTAGGTTTGTTAAGGCTAGACAAGGACCATACCAAGCTTTGTAAGGCTAGATCACACTCTCAAGAAGGTATAATGATCTTGAAACCCTAGGTCTACTTTGAGTTTATGCATGTTCTTGATAGATTTAAGTGTTAGTAGCATATTAGTGATGTTATAAACATGATTATGTAGTAGATCTAATGGATTTAAGAGAGGATGATTATGTTGGTATAATATTGTGTTCTTGAACTTGTTGAGATGAGAATCATGTGTATAAGTTGTATTGGTGCCCGGTGTGGCTTGGTTTTGGTGTTACGATTAGTAGAACGTTCGATTTATAGCCGTCGTAATGCCCGATTTTCGTTTAATCTTGAAATCCGAGCTTGACAGTTAATAAAACTCACTGTCCAGTTTCATATTCTGCCATGGTTAGCTAGATCATGTCACAAGCTTCGTTTTGATATAAAGATCGCATAAAATGGACTTACGGTTTAGGAGTTATGGCCGATCGAATATAAGGGGTTCGAAACCGAGGATGCGAATTCGTAATTGAAATTAAACCATGTAAAATAAGTATCGCAGTGGCGAATCTTGGTAATTAAATATTAGAGATCATAAGATGGTGTGAGAGAAGACCACGTATTAAAAAGATCGTTTTTCGATTTTATAAAAATGTTCGAATCAAGGTTAAGTACGAAAGTACCCCTAAAAGGCATACTTGGTTATAACTTCGGTAAACCACTTAGAAAACGATCGATAAATCTCGAGGTCTAACCTTTCGACTTTACAAACTTACATAATATAAATGCTTACCACATGTAAGTATAATGACACGCTTTAGTAGCAAACAAGTGTCGGATAATAAAAGCAATGATAAGAGTGAATTAGAGGAGTATAACGAAACGACTTGAAAACGTGTTTCGATTTAAGTTAAGTTTATACTTAACCTTTTGAAAGGTGTTAAGTGATTAATCCCGAATGCCTTGGCTATTTATAGATCATCAGGCTGACCCGGGACACGCTACCACTACCCTACCCGTACTCGATTCCCAAGCAAGTTTTCAAACCTTTTTAAAGGCTGTTGTTGTGAATATATATATATATATATATATATATATATATATATATATATATATATATATATATATATATATATATATATATATATATGATTTCTGTTATACATATGCCATAGCATGCATGCCTATCTTCAAGTTATATTGTGATACTTGTTCCCTGATTTATTGTTGGCTTATAAGCTAGATAGATATATATCAGTTATAAGCCGGAAATTATTTAGACCCTTAATCGAAGGGCAGTGAATCTCATTCTTTGATTATAGACCGGGAGTCGTTATTTCTTGATATATTGATATTATTTTCAGAGGAAAATATTTAAGTAAATATTTTCCATTTGTTATCTGGCGAATATTTTTGGAATATTCCCTTGAGATTATTTGATAAATATTATTCGGATTATTCATCAGTTAATTATTTATGCGATGAATATTATCTTTAATGTTCATATAAAGTCGATTAAATGTTCGAATATTAATTCGAACCCTCAGTTGAGTTATTTACTTAAAGAATATTCATTCTTATTTATTTGATAAATATTATTCTGAATATTCATTCAAGTTAATTATTTAATGAATATTATTTTATTATTCATTCGAGCCTTATTTATTTAAATGAATATTATTTCGAATATTCATTCAATCTCTATTTATTTATAAATATTAGTTGAACGTTGATTCGAACTCCAGTTATTCGACAAATATTATTTTAAATATTCCCTTGAGACGATAAATTTTATCTTCGACATTCGTTTAAAGTCGATTCAATTGTTGAACATAATTTCAAATATTCATTTGATAATCATTTCTTCTATAAATATTATTAAGCGAATATTCATTGGTTGTTCAATGAATATTGTCTCAATTATTCAGTCGATCATTATTTCATCAATAAGTATCATTCTTAAGTATAATATTCATTATTGATTCAATGAATATTATTTCAATTATCCATTTGAGGATTATTTCATCAACAAATATTATTATTAATTAATTTGAATATTTATTATTTGTTCAATGAATATTATTCTGAATATCTATTCAAAGATTATTCCGAGCAACCCTTTTTCAATATCTGTCACTTAATAAATATTCTTGGAATATTTATTTAATTCTTCTAACTCGTTTCAAAGATAATTGATTTCATTCACATAGTATCATCGACCCTCGAACATTATATAAATTATTTCAGAGTCTTATTTTTATTATTATATTATCGAGGAAGGTTCTCAGTAATTCCATTCCTCCTTCGATTCTATTATAAGGGAACCTTACTTAAGGAATGTTATTTTATCTTGTGACTGCCCGGTCATAAATAGTTCGTTTCACTCGCAACTTAGTTGCTATTATTATTGGAATTGTGTGTACCCTCTCATCATTCGAGGGGTAGAATGTTGGAACAAGTTGGTATCCATTAACAAGCAACAGCTTGGGAAATATTGGTAAATTTTCCTTTCCACATTAGATACGACTACCTTGTGGAGTCTTATCAACAGGTATCATACCTGGGGAAAAGGGGAACGAACATTACATTTCACAATGATGGATGGTACATGAACTAGGAGACGCGTAAGTGGCCGAGTGGCGCCGGTCCAGCAATAGCCCAACCGTTGGCTTAGGAGTTCCAGAGGGCGGTAGAGAAGTAAATCCGTCGGAGCTACCTTCTACATGTAGAGAAAGACTGATGAGATGCATGACATACGACTGATCATCGTAAACGTCAGGACATCTAGCGCGGCAATGCTCCCGTATTAGTTCATCTTTTAAAATTTGAAATCTTCTGCAACCCGATCTTTGTTGGCAGTGTTGAAACATGTTGAAAACTGGAATTGCAATATTTTCTGCAAGTTCCTCTCTGATAAAAATGATGCTATCTGGTTATCTTGATAAAGCAAATATTTCCACAGAACTTATAAATTTTGAGTTCCCTGTAACTTCATCCTTTATATTGATTTGGCACTATTTTCGTTTATGCATGGCATATGGTTTCAAAATATATCTTTGAACTGTCATATATATTACTGTTCAGTTATATTCTTGTTGGTGGGCTATTGCTCACCCTTGCTTATTATTTATATCACGACAACAGTTAGATCAGATGGCCGCACAAGGTGCACTTGGTGCGAGCAGGTGTCAGCCGTCAGAGGATTAACCGCTGAGATCGTAGCTACCATTGCTGAAGAGTAAGCTATTGGAAGGCTAGTTGTTAGCATTTGAATATCAAATGTATTTATTATATGACATATACAAATGGATGGCAAAGAGTAAGTAATGTATAAATTGTAATTCTTTGGGTTGTAAGAACTCAATTGTGTGATTAATAAAATTTGGTTACTCTGATTACATCTCTGGGACTATAACATGTGTGTTCTATATTGTTGTTTGGGTCACAAGGTTGTTATTCAATTTATGTTGATTTTATGGATGGAAATTGAGACCGTAACGACCAGATCCCGGACCCCGGATCTGGGGGTGTTACAGAAATAGTATCAGAGAGAGCGTTATAAATCCCAGAGATGACGCGACGTTAAAAAAATCAATTCATTAAGATAATAAGAACTCTTGCCAAGTTCATAGTCGGACTACTTAATGTAGTGTTGACATATAAAACCCTTATGGGAACTATTAAGTATCATGATAGTAACTTAGCTCGTTCTCGTATCGACTAGTAAGACGACGGACCTTGAGGCGTTCGAGCAGTAGCACGGTGATGCTTTGATTATATGCTAACGATCGGATCGTGGATTCGAGAGAGTACCCTACTGAGGACCCGGAGAAGGTTCAAGTAGAGGAGGAGAATCCTGTTAAGGATAGGGAGTTTTACCCTTGAGGAGATGAGGGCTGTAGCCAGAGAGACAACAAGAGTTAAGGTGTAGTGCTCAGAGAGGTGAGTATAGAGAACTGAGATATCATTAAGAGAATTAAAGAGGCATATTGGATTCATAGCCGGATTATCGGATGAAGTACCAACAAGTAAGACGATTGGAAGGATTACTTGAGGTCTTATATGGGGATAGATAAAGATCCTTAGAGACCTTCAGATTAATGAGAAAAGAGTTAGAGTGGTACGTGATTATCAAAGACATCGATAGAGGGCAGGGATGAGAGTCTCCAGGAGTAGTTAAAATAGAGGCAACAAGTGCCATATCATTTGATAAATGGGCTAAGTTTGAATATTGTCAATAGTAATTCACCATGAGAAGGCAGATTTCATAGGTTATAATTCATGAAACCAAATTGAAATTGATGAGGTGGTTTTCTTCAGTGAGATGTTCATCTTATGAATGGATCAGCTTAGAATAAAGATAGCGGAAAGTGATGGCCTGAGTGGATAAAGTTACATAAGGAAGTAGTAAGCGAGACAACGATCTCGGAACCTATAGGAGGAGAAGACCAGTGAGTCTATGTGGAACCAGTTATGAGACTACTGTCAAGAACTAAGTATAAGTTTAGCTCAACTCAGTGGAATGATGTACCAGGAACCTCTAATGCATGTGATTCAAAGGTATATTAATTCTTTCTTTTCCTTGAATGGATCATGGTAGTTACCTTAAGTTATTCCAACACTGAATCATGAATGGATCAGTAAGCCGATCAATGGTTAAGATGTAATTGAGAATGTTTTTAGAAGAAGCTTGAAAGAATAAGTGTAGGCCAAGTTCTCGAAGTATGAGTCTGGCAAAATAAGGTTCAGTTATTTGGACATACGATCAATAGTAAGTACTGTTGGTTGACCTTGCCGAGTTAAAGACAATATCAAATCGAGAAAAGCCAACCCCACCAACAAGAGTAAGAAATTTCATAGGATTCACAAGGTATTACCCAAGATTTGTTCAGAACTTAACAGAGATTGCAGTCCCGTAACCCGACTTATTCGTAAGATTAAAAAGTCTAAATGGACAAGAGAAATGTGAGAAAATCTCCCTGGAGCTAAAGATGTAATTGGTGATGACCCGGCATGGGTGTTGCCTTGTGACTGTGTGATATGTTATGATGCACCCCATACAGGTTTAGGTGGCATCAACTACTAGGACGAATATGTACCGGGGAGATGTGGCATGTTTCAGTTTATAGCTTTTAAATTTCCTTCTATGGAATATATATTTAGTTTCTTTCCAATGGTTAAATTCCCAACTTTAGGTCAATCATTTCGTTATTTTAACTATCTATGGTTCGAACCTCTTGGATGTTCCTAGAACTATTCCTCGGGTATCAAAATGGATCTTCTTTGTGTTACCAGTGGGTGGATAGATTGACAAAAAAAAAAATCCAAATTCTAGAAAGGAATTTGACGAATTTCGACAAACCTTGTCTTTCTGATTATCAGAAGACGTCATTGAAGAGAGTGGAAACAGGAGCGAACCCTGTGGATTGGGTTAGGCATCCGCTATACGGATTGGTAGACAGACCCCGATTATTACGATCGATTCTAGAGATGAACTGATGAAGCTGAGATTGGATGATAAAAAAGGGAAAAGTAATTAAGAAACGAGCCAGACTGAGAAATTCTGGGATTGACTTAAATAAAAAGGTTGTTATGCCAGAATTGTTAAGTTTATGTGGCACATGAAATTGATAAGAACAGCTGAGAATAAAAGTAAAGGAAAGGTAACCGGAGACGGTACCGAGAAGTCGATTGAGACTTATATGGAGTAAAGTTTTGAAAAGATCAAAAGGTATCAAAGTAGAAGGCACTATGCCAGCAATTGCTAGAAAAGTAATGCCATTAGCCGACCCCCAAACTCACATATTTTAGTATAGCCAGTTGAGGCCAAGTCACAAAGGATTAACAAGTGACTAGACCAGCAACGAAAGGATAAAGCGGGGTTGCTTTTAACCAAGCGCCAACCGCGAGGGCTTTTGATATAAAATGAATTGAGATACATGATGATGGATTTTATATATGCCAGGGACGTATGAAGATTGAGGGTAGTGGCCAATGAAGAGTTATGAAGATTGCCAAAGTTAGTGCAGAATGATGCATAAATGTTATCTGAAGCTTAGCGTCCTCAAAAAGAGCATTAGGCACTAAGAGATTCACGTTGAATACGATCAATATCTTCCAGAACATCATTGCTACCATTACCAAGTTCTGTAAGAAAGACAGATAGACATATGTTGTCTTTTAGAAGGTTATATAGACTGACATTCGTTTGAAAGAAGAGGTTAGCATTAGGCTACCTATAGATTATCAAGATGAGAATGATTGAAAAGAGACCCTTATTAAGGATATATGATTGAATTGCCACGTACAGGATGCATGTATTCCTTGAAAATAGAATTGAGGGTAGAATGTCCAGAGATTAAGACGAACCCTGGGGGATGCACAAAGGATAGCCTCACCCCTAATAAAGACATTGTGAAATTAGACGATATAAGTTGAATCGACCAAGGTATCAATAACTTATAAGGATTTATGGAAAGGAGTCTCGAAAAGTACAAAGATAGAATCGTTATAGAATTGGTTAATGATGTTTGCTATACCCTGTACCCAGAAGATACAGGATGAATGGCGAGAATGACATAAGAAACCCTATAAGGGAAAGGGGTAATATTCTGAACTTAAAAAGGGAAGTTTGGTAAGGAATGTATGACATAGTAACAATAAGGCCAGATAAAGCAGGTATGAAATCATGAGCAAGTATGGATTGAACCAATAAGGTTGAGATTTTCCTAAAATAAGAAAGGACTGAGATAAGAAATATCCTAGATATGATTGGGAGTAACCGTGATAAAGTTCCCACAGAAAGGTGGAAGCAATGATTTTTGGAAAAAGATTGGAATATGTTTTCTCTCATCTAGCAGAGTTCAAGGGAGGATGCTTCCACCCTGAGTTGGAATAGATCCAAAAAATATTGATTTCAAGAAAATTTTATATTCAGGAAAGGCCAATGAGGTGGCCGACACTTTAAGTATAAGGGAGTAAGTATATATGCTCATACTAAATAGATAGAATGATAGTGTAAAGGACCTTGATGGTCATAAGGTGGTAGAGGAAATTACATTCCGTCTGATGATTGTGCTAGAATAAACTATAAGAATAGTTTAATTAAAGATTCGATTCCTGATGTTGCCGGTAACACATTACCGACATTAGAAGGCTCTACAACATGCCAGACCAAATTCCCCAAGAGACTCTCCTTTCCTTTAGAAAGAGAGGGGGGAGCCTAAGTAACAAGGAATTGGTAGTAGATGACCAGAAACAAAGATGGTACAAATACTGATAAACTAAATGGCATGATGATGAATGACAAGCAAGTTTATGTTGGTATATTTTTGCACAAACAAGATAGAGTACATGAAGTTAAAGATTCGTGATGCTGAAAGGTATCCCTGGATTAACGAGATTTGGAAAGTGATTAAGTAAAACGCTGAGCTCCAATCTTCAACTAGAGATATACGATTAATAATCTCCTCAAACTATCCTAGCTGCAATGCTTGAAGCTCTTCTGCAATTCTATCTTCTTCATGTGATATCTGTATCAAGTTCAGGAAGTATTCCTTATGGGTAAGGAATAGTGATTATTTTGTCTTCCTAAGAGAGTGGTGATTTGACAAATCATGAAACCCGTATGTCTAGCTTTTAAAGCCCTATGTAAATGAACCCGATGGTGATTCAACCATGGACTACATTAACGTAGTGGTAATTCTTCTGAGAAATTAGATGATAACAACTGTGGAAATGTCGAAATGAAAGACAAATAGATTGTATTGAATCCAAGTTAAAGAAATCGTCCAGGTTTATTTCGGATGGTTTAATTTTGGGAATGACATGATGCTTGAAATAAATGATAATGCCATGATAGTTCATAGAGTGATTATAGTATAAATAGAAACCAAGGGACTGGTAGAAATGATCATAGAATTGAGAATCAATAAAGGAGTAGATATGCGGACTCCTGAGAAACCTCAGAAATGAGGTAAGAAAAGTATGAGGTTGACATTGGAGATATCGGTCATAATGAAAAGCCGAAATTTAAAGCATAAATGACATAAAGATTAACTCATGTTAAGTTTGGAAAAGTCGAGGAAATTTGGAATAGATGGATTGAGTAATAAAGAGACTCATAGAACAAGAAAGTGAAATCTAGATGGTTGGACCAAGAAAAGTTTGACCCCAAACGTGTAACGCATATTGAGTAAAGGTGACGAGTGTTCCACTAATAAGATGACTGTGGAGTTAACTAACAGAAGTGAATGAGAATCAGATGATAAGATGGATGTGATTGATAAAGAAAAGATAGGGAGATAATTATGAAATGTGAAGAAAGGAATGTTATGAATGGATTGATGAATGGGTTTTTCTAACGAGCTCTTGGAATGACAACCTGATGGGGTTAGTATTATGAATATGAAAGAGCCAGTGGCATGGAATGCCAGTAACAATAATATCAAGCGAGGAATCCAAGATTTAACCTGAGAGGTTGAAGGATTTTCCAAAAGTAAGTGGTGCTAAGATCGAACAAGAGAATAGGTCCACAGAATGATGGACAGAGCAACGAGGATATGTTGACGGGTGAGATTACGATAAAATAATATTTAATTCGAATATGATTATTTTCTTCCCCAATAAACCTCTATAGTTCAGAGGTAAATTCTAAGTACGGTATTTGATAATCATGAAATTTTCTATAATTCTTTAAAATTCGTTTATGTTCTACTTTCTTATTTATCTTCTTCTAAATTGAGAAGAACAACCCTTTAAGGAGGGGAGGTACTGCTACGTGACTACCTGTCTATGTGATAGGAGTCTAAGTGGAATACCATAACTTGTCCAAATTGCTTGTCAAGCACTAAAGGTTGGCCACCTTCTGTACTAACTATGCAATAGGACAAATGTTCATGGATCATGGTGATCTCTCAATAAATTCTTCTAATTCTATATATTGATCGAGATTGTGAAGATTAAATCGATCAGGAAATGCGTAGTTACGAGCGATGTTATCTCCGAATTCGCAGCGTGATAGGGATACCGAATTCACTGCAGGTACCAGTAAAAGTAATAGCATATGACGGAGTAAGAACATAACCCGGACATGGAAATGTACGAAAAATGACGAAGATTGATAGAGAAGATTGTTGTGCCCAAAATCTCCATGGGCTAGATTTAGGCCCATTAAGCTATAGGGTTCGATCCATACAAGCCAGAAGATAGATCCCTTACGAGTTGTGAAGGTCAGATAGAAGAAATGACTAAGGAAGTACGAATATCAGGAGGTTCCCAATGGTCAGGAAGCTGAGCTGAGCACTAGAAGACCAGGTTCCTCCCAGCCGAGGAGTTCGAATTAGCATAACAACAGCCATAGAGATGATAAAAGCATATGAAGAGTTATCCAGTCTAACTAGTTTGTTATTTGTGCAGGTACTAACACCAAAAGGGAGGTCCCTAAGTGATATGTCCCAAACTAAGGAGGTCCCTGAGAAACAGGCTCCTGAAATGTAGGTTCCTGAGCACCAGGTTCCTACGAGTTGCCAACAGAAAGTTCTAGAAGTCATCTAGAACAGATAAACGAATTGGTATCTGAGTATAATTCTAGGGCGCAGATGATCCTAGGATAACTCTAACCAATGAGAGAATCATAAGTGGGATACGAACTCAAGTTCTACTCCACTTAGCCAAACTAGTTCGTGAAAGGCTCTAAAAGAACCTGAGTCCAACACGAATTAGATGACCGAATGCAGCTATTCCAGTAAGAGACAGAATCATATTAGAACTACGTGAGCTTGATCCCTATAAATACAAGGGTACGTAGGCACCTCAGGGTACGACGCATTAAGTTCTCTAATTATCTCTGAAGGCACCTGAGATTATTGGAGATACCCTCGAGCTCAGCTCAACCCCCACAAACACAACCCAAACCTTTTCATAGAACAGTTGATCGTTAGCCTATACAACTATCTGTAAACCTCACATAAGTTGATTACGAAATCCACTCATCAACATTGGCGCTAGAAGGAGGGCATAGTTAATATCTTAAGAGTGGAAAAGATGTCAGGCAACTCGGATAGCGAAACAACCCGTTCTGAACGACAGATTCATGAGGGGAACACATCTCCTCCCAGAGCACCGAAGGTTACTAAAGCAGCCATGATGGAAATCTTAAAGACTGTGGGAGAACGTTTGTCGACTTTGGAGCAGGCTTCAAGCAAAAAGAAGAAAAAGAAGGCAAATAAAAGCAAGAAGTCGAAGGTTACTCCGAAACAGTTGAATTTTGAAGAATCTGAGAATGGAGAGGAGGTTCCAGACGATGGTGAAGAACCGAAGCAAGATAATGGTGATGAAGATATGGAGAATCCTGAGAAGAGTAAAACTGGTAGCAAGGATCGTACAGGGTCCAAGAAAAAGAAGAAAACCAAGACTGGAGGTTCCTCAAAGAAAAAGAAGAAAGATAAAGACCCATCTGTTGAGATAATTGAAGAAGAAAGCACGGATTCAGATGAGGATACTGAAGAATCAAGCGCTGCAGAGTCGCAAGAGGAAGAAGGAACGAGTAAGAAGACAAAGGCGGAAGCTACTGGGGAGGTGACAGCAGAAGATGTCAAGAAAATTTTGGCTCAACTCAAGGACGAAAAGAATCTTGCTGTGAACCCTATAACAGCTTCTCCTTTCACCAAGAAGGTTCGAAAGTCGGCTCTGCCTAGGTCTTATAGGCCTTCGAATGAGTTGAAATTCGATGGGACTACTGACCCCATTGAGTACCTTAGTCGTTTTGACACAGAGATGGATGTTTATCAAGTGAAGGAAGCCACCAGGTGCAGGTTACTGGCTGCAACTCTACAGGGCGGAGCCCATCAATGGTTCAAAAGGTTACCTGCAGATTCGATTGATTCTTGGGCAAGTATGGGGAAGCTCTTTGTCACTCAATTTAGAGCATCTGTTGCATTCGCACCACCAACCAATACCTTAGCCAATATCAAGCAAAGACCTAGTGAGACACTGACAGAATATTTCAAGAGGTTTAATGCGGAGGTTCCTAAAGTTAGGAAAGCATCTGAGGAAACAATAAAGAATTTCTTAATTGCTGGAGTCAAAGGAGGCTCAGATTTTTGGAAAGCACTGCAAGGGAAAGAACCAGAGACGTTGGCAGATTTTTATGCCCAGGCAGAACCCTTTCGACTGGTGGAGGAGTCTCTAGCTGAATTAAGGAAGGATCCAGATTTTGTAAGGCAAAGTGGAAGCAAGAGGTCGAGACAAAGAAGCCCCAATGGTCGTGACAATAAAAAGGTGGTTAGTCGCACATCCCAGGTGAAGCCTGAAGCTGTGAATCCTACTAAACCTGTCATGAGTCAGGTACCGCCACCAGCTTCCTATAACAACAATAGACCTGAGAGACCCGTCTATGAAACTTTCACCCCTTTGGTAGCTCCGATTGATCATATTTACGCAGTGAATGAGAAGTCCTCATGGTTTAAGAAGCCTTTCAGAACCGGTCCCCCAGGGAATAAGAATGAGCGCCCCTACTGTGACTTCCATGATAATAATGGGCATAATACTGCAGATTGTCGTCACCTCAGAGATCTAATTGAAACTCTAATCAGACAAGGGCAATTGAGTGAATGGGTGGCTCAGGAAGGAAAAAAGTATAGAGATGAGAAGACTCAGAAGACACAGACACAGGAACCTGTCATGGTGGAGGGACCACCTAAGGCTGGGTGCATATGCACGATTATAGGAGGTCCCCATATTGGAGGAAGCAGCAGGAATGCCATGGAGAGGTATACCCGTGAGGCTAAAGAACGTCCTTTGACCAGTATTTACAATCTGTCCCAGAGGTCCCCAAAGTTGTTCGAAGGAGAGGATGCAGATATTACTTTCACTGAAGAAGATGCTTCCTGGGTACATCATCCCCATACTGACGCTTTGGTTGTTGAGGCAGGAATTGGATCTTATGAGGTTCATCGAGTGCTAGTTGATAATGGAAGCTCTGTAAACTTGCTATCTTACTCAGCTTTCAAGAAGATGCATTTTCTGGATAAAGATTTAACTCCAACAAACGATACCTTGTACGGATTCACTAATAATCAGGTTCCTATCAAAGGTAAGATTCGTTTGCCAGTAACTTTAGGTGATAAACCATGTTGCATTACACAGTTGGCAGAATTCATCGTTATAGAAGAGAATATGAATTACAATGCTATTTTGGGAAGACCCATTTTGAAGGAGATGAGGGTAATAACCTCCATTTACCACCTCACTATGAAGTTCCCGACACCAAATGGAGTTGGTATAGTTCGAGGATGTCAGTATGAGTCTAGAGAGTGTTACACCAAAGCTTTGCAACATGCTGCTAGAGCTGCTAAATTGCCTGAACCTATGGACGAGGTTCCTGATAGTTTTCCAGGAAAGAACCCAGATAAAATAACGCTCGACCTGCGTAGTCCGCCCTTGGAAGGTTTTGTGTCAGCATCCTGTAGAGCTATCAGAATTGAAGAGATCATAGAAGAGGAACCTCATGTTGAGATTCCAGTTTTTCAGGGACCGGATACCCCTTACTTACTGATAGAAAGTGCACCCCCTACGGATAAGGATGGTGACGTGTGTATGGTAGAAGGATTGGATGAAGAAAAATCCCGAAAACTGAAACATAATGGAAGCAATGAAGACAGTCAGCCAGCATCAAAGAGAAGGAATGTCATGTACGAAGAGCAGGAACCGTCTACCGTCCAGGAACCTCAAGAGGACTCAACCACAGAGATGGAGGTAGACTTAGATCCTCGAATGCCGGAAACTATGGTTAAGGCTGGACCAGCTGGTGAAACTCTGGATGTGAAGATCAATGACAAAGATGGTACAAAGGTGTTGAAGATTGGAGCTCAACTCGATCCAGCCTTAAAGGAATCTCTCATTACCTTTTTGGGCAAGAACCTGGATGTGTTCGCATGGTGTCATGCAGATATGGAAGGGATAGATCCAAGGGTCATGTGTCATAAGTTGAATATTGATCCAGAAAAGAAAGGAGTGAGGCAGAAGCGAAGGCCAGTTAGTGGAGAATGAGCTCAGGCATTGAAAGAAGAGGTCGACAGGTTGTTGGATGCAGGATTAGTTAAAGAATCTTTTTACCCAGTATGGTTGGCAAATCCTGTTTTGGTAAAGAAACCTAATGGGAAATGGAGAACCTGTGTAGACTTCACAGATCTCAACAAAGCATGTCCGAAGGACAGCTTCCCACTGCCACGGATTGATCAGTTAGTGGATGCAACAGCTGGACATGCCCTCCTCAGCTTCATGGATGCATATTCAGGTTACAATCAAATCCCTATGAATGAACCTGACCAAGAGCATACTTCTTTTATTACGGATAGAGGTCTTTATTGCTACGTATGCATGCCATTTGGATTGATTAATGCTAGAGCCACATACCAACGGTTAGTGAACATGATGTTTAAAGACCAAATTGGCCATACTATGGAAGTATATGTGGATGATATGCTAGTTAAGTCTAAGGAAGCTGTTGACCATGTGAAGCACTTAGAAGAAATGTTTGGAATCTTGCGGAAGTACAGAATGAAGCTGAACCCTCAAAAATGTGTGTTTGGGGTAGAATCAGGAAAGTTTCTGGGTTTCATGGTAAACCACAGGGGTATCGAAGCCAACCCAGCCAAGATTAAAGCATTGATTGATATGAGGTCTCCGAGAACTGTGAGGGAGGTTCAGTCTCTTACGGGAAGGGTTGCAGCCTTGAATAGATTCATTTCGAGGTCCACTGATAAGTGTCAGGAGTTCTTTAAAGCTATAAAGAAAGGAAACAAATTCGAGTGGACCGCAGAATGTGAGATAGCGTTTGGAAAGCTAAAGGAACATTTGGGGAGCCCCCCACTGTTAGCCAAACCTGTGGATGGAGAAACATTGATACTTTATTTGGCTGTGTCAGAGTATTCCATTAGTGCAGTTCTGGTTCGAGAAGAGAATGGACAGCAGAGCCCAGTTTACTATGTTAGTAAAAGGTTACTTGATGCAGAAACGAGGTACACAGGAATGGAGAAGCTGGTTTTCGCATTGATTCTAGCTTCCAAAAAGCTGCGACCTTATTTCCAAGCTCACAAGATTGAGGTGAGAACCTCATATCCACTTAAGCAAGTGATGCATAGGCCAGAAACTTCTGGAAGAATGTTAAAGTGGGCTGTGGAGCTAGGACAGTTCGACATAGAATATAAGCCAAAGACAGCAATCAAAGCTCAAGCTTTAGCAGATTTCTTAATCGAGTTTCCACCTCATGTAGAGGTTACTGGCCAAGAGGGGCCAAAAGAGGTGGTGGAAAAACAGGCAGACAATGACAACTGTGCACCTTGGTGGACACTGTATGTAGATGGAGCTGCTAACAGTGGTGGAGCAGGTGCAGGCATAGAACTAGTTAGTCCAGAAGGACACCAACTCTATAGCTCGATTCATTTTGCTTTTAAAGCCACGAACAATGATGCAGAATATGAGGCATTGATTGCAGGCCTCAAGTTGGCTTTGGAGATGAAAGTAGAGAATATCAGAGTGTTTAGCGATTCGATGTTAGTAGTTTGGCAGATTCGTGGTGGTTTTCAGGCGAGAGGGCCAAGAACAGACTTATATTTGAGGTACTCCCAGGAGTTGATCGCAAGGTTCAAAGAGGTGAAGTTGGATCAGGTACCTCGAGGAAAGAATACCAAGGCGGATGCATTGGCCAAGCTAGGGTCACAAAGAGAGTCCACGTTATTGGGAGTAATTCCACTTCAAATCCAGGAGCAACCTAGTGTTTTCAAGGAAGAAGTAATGGACATTGAATTTCCAGTTGAAGATTCCTGGATGACCCCAATACATCGTTACCTGGACAAAGGGGAGCTACCTCCCAATCAAAGTGATATCAGGAAGCTGAGGTATCATGCAGCCAGGTATGTAATTTATGATGGAGTTCTGTATAAACGAGGATTCAATCAGCCTTTGCTCAAGTGTGTAGCTGGAGAACAATGCAAGTATATCCTCGAGGAAATTCATGAAGGAGTATGTGGAAATCACTCGGGGGGTAATTCTTTAGCCATGAAAGTCCTTCGACAAGGATATTATTGGCCAACCATCAAAGTAGATGCTACAAAGTTCGTGCAGGCATGCAGTAATTGTCAGAGGTTTGCAAATTTTGATAGTCGTCCTGTAGCCCCTATTAAACCGATTGTTAGCCCTTGGCCATTCGATGTTTGGGGAATAGACCTCATTGGAGAGCTCCCGAAAGGAAAAGGAGGAGTGAAATACGCAGTGGTTGCAGTCGATTACTTTACAAAGTGGGCAGAAGCAGAACCACTTGCTAAGATTACGGTGTCAAAATTGACTGAGTTTGTGTTTCGAGCCATTGTATGCAGGTTTGGCATTCCACAGAAATTGATTTCTGACAATGGGAAGCAGTTCGATAGTAGAGAGCTTAGAGGATTATGTGAGCAGTTTGGAATCCAAAAAGCATTTTCAGCAGTGTATTATCCGCAGAGTAATGGACAGACTGAAGCAGTGAATAAGATTATCAAGCACACTTTGAAGACAAGGCTTGAAGATAAGAAAGGAAGCTGGCCAGAGGAGCTTCCTGGAGTCTTGTGGTCGTATAATACCACGCCTAGAACTACAACTGGTGAGTCTCCTTTTACCCTCACTTATGGTTGTGAAGCTATGGTACCTGTGGAAGTTGGAACAGGTTCCTTGAGAAGAAAGTATTTTGATCCCGAGAGCAATGAGGTCAATCATAGACTGTATTTGGACATGGTCGAAGAGTTGAGAGCAGATTCACAAGTGAAGTTAGCAGCATATCAACAGAGAGTTCGAAGGTATTACAACAAAAAGGTGAAGGCAAGACCTTTTAAGGTTGGAGACCTAGTTTTGAGGAAAGTCATGCCAAATACCAGGGTTCTGGCACATGGAGCCTTTGGAGCAAATTGGGAGGGACCTTACCAGATAAAGTCTGCCATTTGGGAAGGAACCTACCACTTGATGGATATGGATGGGAACCTCATTCCGAGAGCTTGGAATGCAGAACATCTCAAGAAGTATTATCAGTAACTCTTTTATGTGTTTTTCTTAGGAAAAGTAAGGCTCTTTCAGCCCAAGAATAAAGGCAGCTTATTAGTTATAGCTGACCAGCATTTTGATTTCAGTAATTAATTATGCATGTACTCGGGGGGTATTTGATGTGAACCTCCCTACTTGCAAGACAATTTTTTCAAGTATTGAGCGATGTATAGCTCTACGTTGAATATTTTGAGTGCATTATTTGCAGCTATAGCTCCTTAATAGTTCTTTTACGTAATAATCATTACCCAAAAGAACTGGGGGTAGTATTCCTACTTAGACAGTATTGCACATGCTATGATTTGATATTTCATATGCCAATTTGAAATTTTTGAAACAGGTTACCTAGATTAACAGGTTCCTGTAGCATTGTGTTGTATTTTGCAGGTTACCTAAGCTGACAGGTTCCTGTAGCATTGACAGTATGTGTGAAGTATGAATGTGAATTGACAGAATGTGCAGACTACGATTGATTGATCAGAATTAGCTTGTAGACAGATTGTCGAGAAAAGTCCCAGGTAGCTTCCTGGGCATTGAGCAAAGTCCCTGGTAGCTTCCTGGGCATTGAGCAAAGTCCCAGGTAGCTTCCTGGGCATTGAGCAAAGTCCCAGGTAGCTTCCTGGGCATTGAGCAAAGTCCCAGGTAGCTTCCTGGGCATCGAGAAAAGTCCCAGGTAGCTTCCTGGGCATCGAGAAAAGCCTCAGGTAGCTTCCTGAGCAAATGTGATTGAAAAGCCTCAGCTGACTGAGCACGACATTGTTGCCAAAAGCCTCAAGTTCCTTGAGCACGTGAACTAAAGTCCTGACAAAAGGCATCTAAAGTCCTGACAAAAGGCACCTTAAAGAGAAGCCTAATAAGCTCTCCCTCATGTGGAACCGCCTTTGGCACATGGGAAGAAGGGATAAAATCCTTAGCATTTACCTTCATAAGATGTCTAGCCTGACACATGGAGAAGAGGAATCTGTGTGGACTCCCAGAACGGCACACAGGTTCCTAGAATTGCCTCGAGGCACAAAAAGGAACCAACATGCCTCGAGGCATGTTGGGACCTAGAGAATAGGATTGGGAACCAAGCAGGTTACCTTTCCAAGAGAAAAAAGGAACCAACATGCCTCGAGGCATGTTGGGACCTAGAGATTAGGATTGGGAGCCAAGCAGGCAACCTTTCCAAGAGATGACCCGAATTAAACAAGAGAAAGATTTTACTAACGTTAACTGTTTTTTGTTTTATGTTTATTTTGCAGGATTAATACTCGAGGAACCTGGTATTGATGAAGAAGAAATTATTAAAGAAGGTTACGGTTTAGATTATCGGTACAAAGTATAAACACAAAGGTTCCAGGTTTTACAATTCAGCTATAGTTTGTTGCATTTATTTTGAGAATAGACAAGTGGAAATATGCATGTGTTCTGTTTCTTACAATGGGTTAGCCCACGTAAGCTTGACCATATGAATAAGGAAGCTGAATTATTCTCTAGTGCATAACAGTGAAGTATTTCATAAGGATGTAAAGAAAAGTATGCAGCAAAAGCAAATACCATAAACCATAAAGAGAGTTATGGGTACAGAGACCCAGAAAACCAACATGAAAGTTATTGGCACGAAGGCCATGGAAATCAAATTTAAAGTTACATATTGCGAGGCGTTACGAGGAGCCCGCGACCTCATCGAAAGTTATCCAAAGTTTTTAAGAATCTTGTTGAAATTACGAAGGAGGAACTTCATTGGAACCCTTGGTAGCAACAGGAGGAGTTGGAAGGATAGGCTGAACAACGTCAGGAGCAGGAACCTCTGCAGTCTCAAGGTTGGCACCTGGAGACCTCTCAACCGTTTTCACGAGAGGTACAGAGGTTGCAGCAGTGGCTTTCTCTTCGAAATCTTTGATCATCCCTACTACGTCTTCACCCAGGAGGGACCAGTCTATATTGGGCATCTTCTCCCATGTGGAACGTATGTAGTCATTAATACCTTCATCATAGCCTTCATCATATCTGGCCTTCTCCTTGATAAGTATGGATGACTTCACAACTTCAGCAGCAGCATTCAAGGCATCCACTTGGGCTTCCAGTTCATTGGTTCTTTCCAACATCGACAATTTCTCGTCCCTAAGGATCTTGACCTGACCTTGAAGTTCGATTTTCTCATCTTTTAAAGAGGTCTCCACAATCTTGGCATTTCTGACAGCCGCAGTGGCAATGTTTGCCTTATCCTCACTAGCAGCTAGTTCTGTTTTGAGTTTGCGAATCTCTCCTTGAAGTTGAAGGTCATATTGGGTCTTTACAGCAAACTCGTCACAGTATCTGAGAGCAAAGAAAGCAGATTGAGCAGTAGCAAACCTCATGGCGTGCATGGCTTCAGTAGAACTCATCTTACTCCAGGCAGCTATCGTCTCTGTAGGAACATGGGTGTCAATCATGTCTTTGAACAAGTTGGAGGATTGATCAGGATCGGTTTTTACTGCTTTGCTTTTCCTTGACGAGCGAGTCTGGGGAGCTGCTGAGAGGTCAAGAGTTGTCTGAGCAAACTTCCTCTTTGAAGAACCAGAATGAGTAGTTTGGGAAGCAGGAGTGCCAGGAATTTGATTAATAGGAGTTGCATTCAGCGGAACCTCCTTAGTTTCAGTCTTGAAAATCTCATCCACGTTCTTGGACCTTTTGATAAACGATGGGGCTTTTGGAGCCATATCTGCGAAAGAAAATACAAGAAAGTATGAGAGAGTTATATACAGAATAAGCAGGTAAAAGTACAGATGTATAATAATAGAAAAGAAAGGACAACAACAGGGAAACTCATACCAGAAGCTGAGGGTATAAAACCTAGGGCAGATAAATTATCAGGGGTCAATAGGATCATACAATCTCTTATGGCCGAAGAATGCTTCAAAGCCTCTTTAGCTCTCATTAAGCAAGCTCCAGTGAGAACAGTCTGTTTTGGAATTAATGGGCGACAATTGAATTCAAAGCGGATAGAGGGACAATCAAAGCAGTAAAGGAACTGCTCTTGCCATTGATCAAAGTTCTGTTTAACACCTTTTATACATCGGCCTTGATGACTAGGCCAGGCAGTCAGATAGAAGCAACCAGAACCCTTCCCAGTGTCCTTCAATCTGAAGAAGTAACCTAATTCATGTGCAGATAGTGGGGTTGTAAACATGCTAGTGTACAGAATGTAGGTACTAATGGCTAACCTATATGAGTTAGGTGTCAATTGGAGAGGGGCCAAGCCATAGAAGTCAAGAACCTCTCTCAGGAAAGGATGTAGAGGGAAGTATACACCAACTTTGAAGAAGGCAGCAGAGGTTACAACATTTGGAATACCTCGATCAGGTATCTTGGTATCAAACTTGTGAGCTCTCTCACCTGGCTTAGGGATAACAATGGAGCAGGATGGACGAAAACATTCCTCATACAATTTCTCTAACCTAGTCGAGGTCATAAGAGAATCCATTTTTTCACAGAAAGGTACAATTTCTTGCTTATACAGCTCTCTTTCAACGGACACTTCGTTATCAAAATCAGGATCTGGGATCAAACTATGATCAGGTTTAGACACTTCTTCTCCGTCAGAGGGCCAATCATCCCCCAAATCTACAAAGGAAGGGGTAGGAAGATTTGTAGAAGGTAAGGTCGAAGGTTTGAGAAGAATATTTCCAGGTTCATCAATGTCTGGAACAACAACCCTAGACCTAGTTCTTTCCCCTATTGGCATCATAGAAGGTTGAATTGAAGATAAGTGGTCAGAATGTGTAGAATCAGAGGACATCTGCAAAAGACAGACGGAGAAAAATCAGGTTTTGAGTCTTTTAAAAGAGAAATAGTGGTTCTAAAGTTCTTGGACAGACATAACTATGAGACACAGGGTAGTCAGTGAATTACACAGAAGCTACGCACCATTAAAACGACTCATATCAACTACGGTATAAGTCGAAAAACATATGTGTACAGAGTATGAATAAACAATATTGAGTCCCAGAAGAAGTCAGGGTCACAAGACCGTAAATCGATGATCAAACAAACAGGGTATAGTAAAAGACTGTGTGAGAAGCATGGAATAGATACAAATGTATACATACAAAGATTAGAAATGAAGAACATCGACATGCAAGACACAAAAGTGCAGACAGTACGAAATGAAGTCAAAAGAGCAGAAAGAAAGCAAGTCATACCTTAATTAGAAGAAAGCGGCGACGGAGAGTTTGGATTGAATAAGTGACCGTCGGACTTCTTTTTCTTCTTCTCTCTCTAAGGGTTTTGGAAGATATTTGGTAAAGGTAAAAACTAGACTTGGAGTTAGAAGTGTGTTTATATAATCAAGACAGTTCCGTACACGCGTCAGAGCATTAGTGGAGCGGTAAAAACGAAGAGGTATATGTGTGAAAGGCGTGTGAACCTTGGGAACTCATGCATTAACTACAGCTTTGGTAAGTGATAAGTTCAATTCGAACTTTGAGTTATCTCCAGCTGCCAACCATTATCTCTTCCTATAGATTCTTAAATTATTAAATTTAAAGGGACGTGGAGTTGAGTGACGAACTAGATTCCCAGAGGAGCTAAATGCAAGCATCGAGTTGACTTCGAGAGCAGCTATCTGAAGAAGAAAATAGCAAGATAACAGGTTCCTTAATACAAAGGAAGCTTACTCAAGATTATATTAAGCTGAAAATATTTTATGTCCTGTTTCCTACGCCGAGTTAACTCATGTAGGCTTGGATATAAAATGTTGAGGTGAGGTATTGTTACTAGAATGGTTTAGCATTGAACTTTTGATCGTAGAATTAGAATAGGTTCCTTTCACATTACATGATTTCAAGGAACCGGGGGGTACTTGTTGTGCCCAAAATCTCCATGGGCTAGATTTAGGCCCATTAAGCTATAGGTTCGATCCATACAAGCCAGAAGATAGATCCCTTACGAGTTGTGAAGGTCAGATAGAAGAAATGACTAAGGAAGTACGAATATCAGGAGGTTCCCAATGGTCAGGAAGCTGAGCTGAGCATTAGAAGACCAGGTTCCTCCCAGCCGAGGAGTTCGAATTAGCATAACAACAGCCATAGAGATGATAAAAGCATATGAAGAGTTATCCAGTCTAACTAGTTTGTTATTTGTGCAGGTACTAACACCAAAAGGGAGGTCCCTAAGTGATATGTCCCAAACTAAGGAGGTCCCTGAGAAACAGGCTCCTGAAATGTAGGTTCCTGAGCACCAGGTTCCTACGAGTTGCCAACAGAAAGTTCTAGAAGTCATCTAGAACAGATAAACGAATTGGTATCTGAGTATAATTCTAGGGCGCAGATGATCCTAGGATAACTCTAACCAATGAGAGAATCATAAGTGGGATACGAACTCGAGTTCTACTCCACTTAGCCAAACTAGTTCGTGAAAGGCTCTAAAGGAACCTGAGTCCAACACGAATTAGATGACCGAATGCAGCTATTCCAGTAAGAGACAGAATCATATTAGAACTACGTGAGCTTGATCCCTATAAATACAAGGGTACGTAGGCACCTCAGGGTACGACGCATTAAGTTCTCTAATTATCTCTGAAGGCACCTGAGATTATTGGAGATACCCTCGAGCTCAGCTCAACCCCCACAAACACAACCCAAACCTTTTCATAGAACAGTTGATCGTTAGCCTATACAACTATCTGTAAACCTCACATAAGTTGATTACGAAATCCACTCATCAACAAAGATAAAAGGGTATATTGTAGCCCTAGTAAGATGTGCTGAAAAAGGATTGGGATTGATTAAGGATTGACTAGGAAACTGAAAAGTGAAATAACCAACAAGTACCCCATTTGTCTTTAACTGATTCCGGGACGGAATCCTTTTAAGGAGGGGAGACTGTAAGAACCTAGATTTTTGATAGAATTAAAACTTTTTCTTATGTAATAATATGGAAGCGAATAGTGGTTACGACTACGCTGTAACGGTTGTTCTAGTAAATAAATAGAATGGGCGTGGGTTCAAATATTATATGTCATGAAGAATACTTTTGGTTGACAGCATAGATAAGAATGATCTATCTCCTAAGGATATAAGTTATATTATTCCAAGAAAGATTATTCTTGTGTCATCCAAATCAATATCTATTATAAGTCCAGCGGTTTCGTAAAAAGGTTAAGGAGCACTCGAGAGTAAACCAGGTTCATTTTCCTAATTATAGGAATTAAATAAAAATAAGTGATGAATTGTGATTTTGGTGGAATTTGGAATATTATTATAATAATGCTATATCTGGTATTCGGAACGGATTTCTGAGTTCGTATTAGTGATCCAGGAGGAAAATAAGTGTATGTAAAGGCTGTCAAATTCAGAAAAATAGCACTTTTATTTTCTCCGAGAATTTCCTGGACACTGCAAGGCATAAGGAATTATAAAAGGGATTTAAGGAAATTAAATTCGAGAAGTATTAAGAAAGATGGAGAATGCTATTATATATATTAAGAAGGTTTCGGTAAAACCCTAACTAGAAACGAATGAGTTATTCCCTCGAACGATCAACGAATTAAGCAATGAACGGACAAAGAATCAAGAAGAGGAAGCAAGATGCATGCATGTGCAAGTGATAAATATCTAGTACTACTTAGTTACATAAGTAACTAGCATGATTAGAGATTAACTAGCACTTAACAAGATCAAACTACTAGTTACATGATAACCATCCAATCTTCAACACTTGTCTCCTCATTTTCATCATCCATTGCATCACACCTTTATTAAAGTAGCTTTTTGGGCAAGATATTATCTTACTCTCATCACAATAATTCACTTTAGATGAGATATTAGCAAGAGACCAAGCAAAAAACATTAAACTCTCCCAAGAAGCATCCATTCGGCTTTCTTGGAAATTCAAGGATCAAAATCCTACTTCCAACCATCATTTGATCTTGAAACTTTTTATGTGAGTCCTATAATTCATAAAAATGATCTCCTCAAAATCCTAGCTTCAATCTCTTCCTTTTCCATTTTCAAAAAAATCATTAAATAGGAGGATGAATAGTGTTCTTCAAGAACTAACTTTGATTTTCATGTTTCTTTGGTTGATCTTAGGTTTGTTAAGGCTAGACAAGGACCATACCAAGCTTTGTAAGGCTAGATCACACTCTCAAGAAGGTATAATGATCTTGAAACCCTAGGTCTACTTTGAGTTTATGCATGTTCTTGATAGATTTAAGTGTTAGTAGCATATTAGTGATGTTATAAACATGATTATGTAGTAGATCTAATGGATTTAAGAGAGGATGATTATGTTGGTATAATATTGTGTTCTTGAACTTGTTGAGATGAGAATCATGTGTATAAGTTGTATTGGTGCCCGGTGTGGCTTGGTTTTGGTGTTACGATTAGTAGAACGTTCGATTTATAGCCGTCGTAATGCCCGATTTTCGTTTAATCTTGAAATCCGAGCTTGACAGTTAATAAAACTCACTGTCCAGTTTCATATTCTGCCATGGTTAGCTAGATCATGTCACAAGCTTCGTTTTGATATAAAGATCGCATAAAATGGACTTACGGTTTAGGAGTTATGGCCGATCAAATATAAGGGGTTCGAAACCGAGGATGCGAATTCGTAATTGAAATTGAACCATGTAAAATAAGTATCGCAGTGGCAAATCTTGGTAATTAAATATTAGAGATCATAAGGATGGTGTGAGAGAAGACCACGTATTAAAAAGATCGTTTTTCGATTTTATAAAAATGTTCGAATCTAGGTTAAGTACGAAAGTACCCCTAAAAGGCATACTTGGTTATAACTTCGGTAAACCACTTAGAAAACGATCGATAAATCTCGAGGTCTAACCTTTCGACTTTACAAACTTACATAATATAAATACTTACCACATGTAAGTATAATGACACGCTTTAGTAGCAAACAAGTGTCGGATAATAAAAGCAATGATAAGAGTGAATTAGAGGAGTATAACGAAACGACTTGAAAACGTGTTTCGATTTAAGTTAAGTTTATACTTAACCTTTTGAAAGGTGTTAAGTGATTAATCCCGAATGCCTTGGCTATTTATAGATCATCAGGCTGACCCGGGACACGCTACCACTACCCTACCCGTACTCGATTCCCAAGCAAGTTTTCAAACCTTTTTAAAGGCTGTTGTTGTGAATATATATATATGATTTCTGTTATACATATGCCATAGCATGCATGCCTATCTTCAAGTTATATTGTTATACTTGTTCCCTGATTTATTGTTGGCTTATAAGCTAGATAGATATATATCCGTTATAAGCCGGATATTATTTAGACCCTTAATCAAAGGGCAGTGAATCTCATTCTTTGATTATAGACCGGGAGTCGTTATTTCTTGATATATTGATATTATTTTCAGAGGAAAATATTTAAGTAAATATTTTCCATTTGTTATCTGGCGAATATTTTTGGAATATTCCCTTGAGATTATTTGATAAATATTATTCGGATTATTCATCAGTTAATTATTTATGCGATGAATATTATCTTTAATGTTCATATAAAGTCGATTAAATGTTCGAATATTAATTCGAACCCTCAGTTGAGTTATTTACTTAAAGAATATTCATTCTTATTTATTTGATAAATATTATTCTGAATATTCATTCAAGTTAATTATTTAATGAATATTATTTTATTATTCATTCGAGCCTTATTTATTTAAATGAATATTATTTTGAATATTCATTCAATCTCTATTTATTTATAAATATTAGTTGAACGTTGATTCGAACTCCAGTTATTCGACAAATATTATTTTAAATATTCCCTTGAGACAATAAATATTATCTTCGACATTCGTTTAAAGTCGATTCATTTGTTGAACATAATTTCAAATATTCATTTGATAATCATTTCTTCTATAAATATTATTAAGCGAATATTCGTTGGTTGTTCAATGAATATTGTCTCAATTATTCAGTCGATCATTATTTCATCAATAAGTATCATTCTTAAGTATAATATTCATTATTGATTCAATGAATATTATTTCAATTATCCATTTGAGGATTATTTCATTAACAAATATTATTATTAAATAATTTGAATATTCATTATTTGTTCAATGAATATTATTCTGAATATCTATTCAAAGATTATTCCGAGCAACACTTTTTTAGTATCTGTGACTTAATAAATATTCTTGGAATATTTATTTAATTCTTCTAACTCATTTCAAAGATAATTGATTTCATTCACATAGTATCATCGACCCTCGAACATTATATAAATTATTTCAGAGTCTTATTTTTATTATTATATTATCGAGGAAGGTTCTCAGTAATTCCATTCCTCCTTCGATTCTATTAGAAGGGAACCTTACTTAAGGAATGTTATTTTATCTTGTGATTGCCCGGTCATAAATAGTTCATTTCACTCGCAACTTAGTTGCTATTATTCTTGGAATTGTGTGTACCCTCTCATCATTCGAGGGGTAGAATGTTGGAACAAGTTGGTATCCATTAACAAGCAACAGCTTGGGAAATATTGGTAAATTTTCCTTTTCACATTAGATACGACTACCTTGTGGAGTCTTATCAACAGGTATCATACCTGGGGAAAAGGGGAACGAACATTACATTTCACAGTGATGGATGTTACATGAACTAGGAGACGCGTAAGTGGCCGAGTGGCGCCGGTCCAACAATAGCCCAACCGTTGGCTTAGGAGTTCCAGAGGGCGGTAGACAAGTAAATCCGTCGGAGCTACCTTCTACATATAGAGAACGACCGATGAGATGCATGACATACTACTGATCATCGTAAACGTCAGGGCATCTGGCACGGCAATGCTCCCGTATTAGTTAATCTTTTAAAATTTGAAATCTTCTGCAACCCGATCTTTGTTGGCAGTGTTGAAACATGTTGAAAACTGGAATTGCAATATTTTCTGCAAGTTCCTCTCTGATGAAAATGATGCTATCTGGTTATCTTGATAAAGCAAATATTTCCACAGAACTTATAAATTTTGAGTTCCCTGTAACTTCATCCTTTATATTGATTTGGCACTATTTTCGTTTATGCATGGCATATGGTTTCAAAATATATCTTTGAACTGTCATATATATTACTGTTCAGTTATATTCTTGTTGGTGGGCTATTGCTCACCCTTGCTTTATTATTTATATCACAACAACAGTTAGATCAGATGGCCGCACAAGGTGCACTTGGTGCGAGCAGGTGTCAGCCGTCAGAGGATTAACCGCTGAGATCGTAGCTACCATTGCTGAAGAGTAAGCTATTGGAAGGCTAGTTGTTAGCATTTGAATATCAAATGTATTTATTATATGACATATACAAATGGATGGCAAAGAGTAAGTAATGTATAAATTGTAATTCTTTGGGTTGTAAGAACTCAATTGTGTGATTAATAAAATTTGGTTACTCTGATTACATCTCTGGGACTATAACATGTGTGTTCTATGCTGTTGTTTGGGTCACAAGGTTGTTATTCAATTTATGTTGATTTTATGGATGGAAATTGAGACCGTAACGACCAGATCCCGGACCCCGGATCTGGGGGTGTTACATAACCCTTTTTTTTTATTTGATGCTAGTAAAACATGGACTTCGGCCTTCAGCTAATTGATTTTAGACTAAATTGCATTTTGGGTATCTAAAGATTAATATAATTGCATGTTTATAGCTAAATTATAATTGTACCTTGATGTGTGGCTAATTTTTATTTTTTTTATAATGTGGGGGCTCTGGCCCACCTCCATTAACCTGTGGCTAACGTTGTTACTGAATATATTTTAATTCGAGGGGAACAAAGTAATTTCGCTTCCGCTCGAAAAATGGCACCATCAACCCTTCCCCGTCCTTTTCTCTCGCTCAACCTGTATCCTCCCTCTCTACCTGTATCCCTGTTTAAACTACCACTGTCATCGTCCTTCACCGGAGAACCCCGTTCATGAGCCCAGGGGACCAAATTACATGATTTAACTACCAAATTGAAGCCCTTTTCTTCCTCTATTCACATCAATCATCAAGACCGAGCTTAGGGTAAAAATTTTAATTTTTTTGAAATTGGGGGTTTTTATTTTAAGTTTGGTGATTTGTGTCGTGTTGCAGTAATTAACTGATGGATTTGAACTGCGTGTATCGAATTCAACCTTGCATGTCGAAATAATTCGAAGTTTTGATATAGTCTTTATTCGTCAGAAAATTTTCGTTTGATCAGAATTTTTTTTACTTGAAATTGTTTTTAGTCTTTGTTTGCATAGATGTATAGATCGTTGAACTTAGAGTAGAACAAATTCTATTTGGACTTTTCTGGGTTTGATCTGGGTTTTTAATTTGTTCGCATGATTTTTGGTTTAATCCTGGTTTGTTTACTTGTTTTTGGTGGATTAATAGATGCTGATATATGGGTGTGAGGAATTGCAAAATGGGGTTGTTTGAGAATGGGGTTGTTTGAGGTTGTTTCTGCATTACCGGAAAATGGAGGGACATAACCAGAATAATTTCCGATCGGATTCTAGAAAATTCTGGCCATGTTCTTCACATATCAATTTGTGAAATTACTTTGTTACCCTCAATTAAAATATATTTAGTAACGCCGTCAGACAAAGACTAACGGGGTCGATCGGAGCCTCCACATTGTAAAAAAATAATAATAATAAAATTAGTCATGCATTTGGTTAGAAATATAATTTTGCCATCACCGTGCAATACATTAATCTTTAGGTAACCAAAATACAGTTTAGTCTTGATTTTATGTTAGTCCCGATAAAGGCCAATACTACATCTTTTTTTAAATTTAGTTGACAAGAATACCACGTGTGTGGGGATTTGGTCAACAATTCCGATCTATTACACATTATCAGTGTGGGTAACACTTGTTACGCATTTTTGAATGGAGTAACTCCTATTTTTTTTCAAAAAAGGGCAGTTACGCATTTACAAAAGGGCTAATATATATTACGTATTTCAGAAAAGGGTGACAAGACCTATTACCCATTTCAGAATAGGGTAATGTTTTTTTTTCTAAATATATACTGCAAGAACTATTAAATTAAATGGTCAATTCAAATTGTATTTTTCGAATGAGTCCGGCGACCTCATTTTTAAAAATTCGGGGGTCGGCCTTGATTTTTTAAAAATTAGGATAAATTAGGGTTTTTAGTCAAGGTTTTAGGGTCGTTTACCCTAAAACCTAAGTCCGAATACGGTTTATTCATCATTCTGAATATTTCTAAAACCCAATATGGAAAACTTGAACCCCATAAGAACTATTGAACCCGTAAGGGAATACAGAAAAATTTAAAAATTTTAATTAAAAAATTTAATGTTTCTAAATCCCAAATATTGGAACTCGTTGAATCCCGAATAAAAACTATTTAACCCCAAATATTAAGCTGTTATGAATTTCATGTTTGGATATTAAGTTATTACGCATTTGTCATAAGGGTAAGATTTTTTCTTTTTTTGTTATGTATTTAGAAAATGCGTAATAGGATGGTAGAGTATTTTTTTTATTAAGAATTTGACAAATGCGTAATAGGTGGATGGTTTTGGCCACATATTACGCGCGTCGATATTTTGATAAAAAGTGAATAAAGTGAATAAAATTACGGTAGAAATGTCAGTATTTCCCAGGGATAAATTCTGGCCCCGGTGCAACAATTAGCACCCATCGTTTTTTTTCAAGAGGTCATGGAATCAAACCATCTTGTTAGAATATAATATAAAAGATCTAGTTGGGCCTTCCTCTAATACTTTAAAGTTTTAGATGAGTTGGTTACTTAACATGGTATCCGAGTTCAGGCACGCAGAGATCCCAGGTTCGACTCTCTGCGACCCCCATTATTCTAAATATTTAATATGGACACCAAGGCAAGTTATGCTCCAAAGATGAGCGCCCGTGATCCATTCTTTGACCTAAAAAATGAGCTTTCGAGTGAGGCGGAGTGTTAGAATATAATACAAAAGATCCAGTTGGGAGTTGGGCCTTTCTCTAACACCTTAAGATTTTAGATGGTCTGGTGTGGAAGGGTTGTGTTACCCCTTGATGGAACTATTAATTACAAACTTGAGACAATTTCAAATTTGTAGAGAATTACTCAGTTTCTGACGAGTCCGGATCCTATGTCCCCTTCCTCCATATCCCCTTTGTGTCCCCTACTCTTTTCAATATAAAAAGAGTGCCCCTGGCGGGGCCCATTTTGATAAATAATTACTCCCTCTGTCCCGTCCGATTCTTTACATCTCGTAGAGGGTGTCTGGCACGCATTTTAAGGTGCATTTTAAGGATGGTTCTATAACTTATTCTTCAAATTTCTTTTTTTGTATAAAAATAGAACAATTCTATTTTTATATAAAAAAAAGAAAATTTAAAAGGGCATGCCCAGGAGCTTCAAGGCTTTATTTCTTCTGCAAACCTGGACAAATAAAAGGGAGGACTATCAAAACATTAGAGAAAGAATTGATAGAGTTTTGGTAAATGACACTTGGATTGAAACTTTTCCACAGTGTTCGCTTATCCATGAAGCTCTAATTGGAAGTGACCATGCCCATCTGGTGTATACAATCTGCCCTAAGCTCTTTAGAAAGCATCAATTCCCCTTTGAAATGATGTGGTCTCGTTCAGAAGAGTGCGAAAAAATCATTGAGAGAGCTTGGAATTCTTCTCTTGATGGTTCTCAATCTAGTATCTTTTATGCAAAGATGCAAAAATGCCAATCTCATCTAACAACCTGGAGTCGTGAATCCTTAGGTAACAATAGAAATCAGATCTCGGCCCTCTCTACTCAGCTCAAGTACCTTCAAGATCAAACTCCATCTCACACGAACCTCCAAAATCAGAAAAAAAAATCTAAATTGTCTCGATGAGCATTGGACTAGAGAGGAAATGTTTTGGCACCAACGTTCTAGAGTTCATTGGATTAATTTTGGGGACTCAAATTCTCGATTTTTTCATCTGATGGCTACAGTTCGCAAGCAAAAGAATCTAGTATTAAGACTCCAACTTCCGGATGGGACTTGGGTGCATGATCCAGCTATCTTAAAAAATCATGTAAAATCACATTTTACAAGCTTGTTTAAGACTAGCGGGGAGCGAGATTTTTCAGGCCTGATTGATAATGTTCCGAGGCTCATATCTGATCAAATGAATGCTCAACTCACAAAGGATATATCAGATGATGAAATTTATGCATCAATGAAGCAGCTTAGCCCTCTTAAAGCACCAGGGAGGACGGGTTTCAAGGATTTTTCTACCGTAAATATTGGCACATTGTTGGGGTTCAGGTGTGCTCAGTTATAAAAGAATTTTTTTGCACAGGAGTCTACCTTCTTACCTCAATACCACTTCCGTAATCCTAATACCGAAAGTTCCACATCCAGAAAATCTTGGTAATTTCCGTCCAATCAGCCTTTGTAATTTCATTTATCGGCTAATTACCAAAATTTTGGCGAATCGTCTAAAGCCTCTATAAAACCAAACCAAACATATCCAGTATATCCCGTTTAGAACGGGGTCTGGGGAGGGTTGATTGTACGCAGACCCTGCCCCTACCCTGAAAGTAGGGAGGCTATTTCCGTGTAGACCCCCGGCTTAGGCATAGTGCAGAAAAATGAGTAATGGTTGAAACAATACCTGAGCCCATGGCATTATTCACACGGGACTAACCTCAATCCAATACTTTTGCATGACAAAAGATGATAATATACTTATGAATCCCGCTGAGACCCGCTTGAGGCAACCTCTAATACGCGAATACGTCGCCTCCAAGCTGCCTTATCAAATGTCATATCACCTGTGAGATTCAAAGCTGCCATATCCAAACTCAATTGATCTTGCAACGTCCTACGTGGTCTACCTCGCTTTCTCTTCCCCCTAACCAAAATACTTTCAACTCTACGAATCGAAGCTGAAGCACATCATGATGAACAAAATCATATCGCCTCAACAAGCTGCTTTTATTCCTGGTCGCCTCATTCAAGACGCTATAGCAGTTGGGCATGAGTGTTTTCACTATCTGGATTCTGGACCACAAGAAAAAAGGTTCAAAATGTTTCATGGCTCTCAAACTTGATCTTAACAAGGCTTTCGACCGTGTAGAATGGGATTTTTTCATTGCCATTCTTGAAAAAATGGGCTTTATTTATACTTTTGTGCACTGGATTAAGCAATGTATTTCAACTTCATCCTTTGATATCATGATGAATGATGATTTTATATGCTCCATTAACCCCAAAAAAGGTATTCGTCAAGGTGATCCAATGTCATCTTACTTATTCCTATTGGTTGCTAATGTTCTCTCGTCTGATCCAAAAAGCTGTTGAAGATGGTGTTATTCATGGAATGCATATGGCCCGGCATTATCCCGTAGTGTCACATATTGTTTTCGCAGATGACTCACTCCTTTTCTTTGAAGCTTCAAATCAGATTGCAAGACATATCTTAGCTATTCTCATTGCTTATTCAGATTTTTCTGGCCAGCTTATTTGTGGCATCCCATAATCCGGGGTACAGATTCGGGGCCACTAACCACAATCAAGATAATATTTACCTGGATATATACATAAAATAATAATAAAATACCCCTGATCCAAGACCGCTTACAGGTTATGGTATGGAACAAACTATCAAATTTAATTATTACAATCCAACCTCAGAATAAAATTGTTATACAATCTTTTAACAAACTAAGTCCACTGTCAAACTAGCTTACCAACCTTGACAAATTCCAAAACCACTACCCGACGAAATCAACAACTCGAACGTCAACTCTCGCTGCTGGAACAATAGTACCAACTGACCACAAGGTCTACTAATCTCTTCTATTAATTGGAGAAAAATAAACAACAAGCAAGAGTGGGCCAATAATGCTCAGCAAGTGTAAATAGCTACAGCAATATCAAGAACAATATAGGTTCTGATCAACAAGAATAATCATCATATGGTACGAAAGAAAGCAACTAAAGAAATTAAATATAGTAACTCCAAGATGAGCCAACAGGACTCCGCTAGAGTAAAATGCATCAACAATGAGAATTGATAAAAGTTCTGATAATCAAAGATAATCATCATAGGCTTCAAAGGAATCAAGCTTTGAATCAACTCAACCTCAATGTATGGATTAGAATTGGATTTTTATATATTTTTTTAAAAAAATTAGTGGGATTAGGCGGCTGATCAGACCCGCACTAACCCCGGACAATGCACACAGCAAGGTCCCTCTAACTGGATCCACGGCACATATTGGCCTCAACTTCTGACCATTAAACTGGTCTCCCCGAAGGGACATATGTTGACCATTGAACTGGTCTCCCCGAAGGGACATCTGTTGACCATTAAACTGGTCTCCCCGAAGGGACATAAAAAACATTCCAATTCTACATCCAACGTACTAGGTGTCGGAACAATCGACAACCTCTGTCAATCAAACAATCTGGAAAACTCACGTTCCAGCACAACAACTCAACTAGTGGAATGAAAAGAGAATCAACAATTCTATCCTGGATATCGACAAGTTTGATATATAAATGGGGTGAAAATTAAGAAATAGCATCAACACTAGATGTCGACGAGATCGACAATAAATGGGGTAATAATAGATAAAGAACCGCAACAATAATAAATGTCGACAAAATCAACAATAAATGGGTGAGAATGTCATCATTATAATTATTAAGGAACAGTTTCACTTGAACGAGAAGTGAAAAGAAATACTTGCAACATGATTAACAACAATTGTGATTATAAGATAAAGAAAGGATATAGTCAAGTGCTAAGCATTTAATAAAATTCTCCAACACATTTTATGTTTGCACCAACATAAGTGAAATAAGTGGTTTAAAACGTACATTTGAAAGATAATCTCAGGATAGTCAATTTGTATATTAGTTTGAAGAAAAACAACCCTTAAAGAGGGTCTATTGGGTGAAGTTATATTATAATCAGGATTCATGTTAAAAGATTTTTATAAGATTTTAAAAACTTGGATTTCATCTGTTTTAAAACGTCCCTTAACATTTTTTTGAAGAATAAAATATAATAAATAAAATAAATGGTACTCTCATGAGGAATCCAATAATATATCATGTTTTAAAAATATTGTTGAAGAAAAGAGTATTTGTAAGATCATGTGAAAATTTGCACTTGAGCCATAGGTGGAAAATATAAATATTAACACGTCATCCAGAAGAATGTCACTTTGTAAACATAATTTGACTGACACATTGATATATAAATAAACAGAATTGCATCACTTGAACAATAAGTGAGGAGCAATGACACTTGCCTCAATACATAAAGTTCCACTTCCAACATCTCGATCAGTCACTCACTTTACAACGGTCTCAGCTTCTTTACACGTTGGCCTCTACCCGATCATACATTTATCTTTCCCTATGACTCGTCAACCTCTCATTTAGTACACCCGTCAACCCTGATAACGATCTTCCTTCTCGAACTTCCATCTCCATGTGCACTGCTCTTGGCCGGGCCTCCTACTCGTACCTATACGTAGGAAAAGTAATACTTCAGTACTCTTACAATCTCAACCGTCTAACTCTGTTCTACCCAAACGTGTCCTATACGCTTTACAACCTATCATATATATAGATTATACCAATCATATTCTCAAAATAATAATATAACACCACATAAATCACATAGCACTTAGCATGTATTATTACTTACATTTAAACCTCTTTAACACATATGTCATATTGATTTACAAATAATCTTTACCAAATTACTACAAAAATTACAAAATAATTCTCATATAATTTTGACAGCACCTCCTTTATATGGATACACTACCAGTCTAAACACAGTCGACACAACCAAGCAATAATTATCACACTTGAATATAATTACAACCAATTCCATCAACCAATATAATCTCTTCAATACATCCACAACATTTATCATGTCTCCACTTTTACAGTCCACTTACTAATACCCAACATAAACTCGAATTCCCACATTCAATTTATAACTAACGAATTAAAAGTTCTAAATCCATCATATATAATTTGAATAAAATCAAATATTTGAATAACAACAAAATTCCACACACACAATCAATTTATCGAACTAAAATTGATTTACTAATTAGGGACCTCAGGTTTTCAACTAACTACTCCCTCCGTCCCTCCGGTTTCTTAACATTTCAAAATAGGATGTATGGCACGCATTTTAAGATGAATTTTAAGGATAATTCCATAACTTATTTTTGAAATTTTCTTTTTTTGTATAAAAATATAACAATCCTATTTTTATACAAAAAAGAAAATTTTAAAAATAAGTTATGGAACTATCCTTAAAATTCACCTTAAAAT
This sequence comes from Kitagawia praeruptora, assembly GCA_037693485.1. Taxonomy (NCBI): domain Eukaryota; kingdom Viridiplantae; phylum Streptophyta; class Magnoliopsida; order Apiales; family Apiaceae; genus Kitagawia; species Kitagawia praeruptora. Next base: position 79,455,805 of record CM075350.1, read on the forward strand.
GCGTGTCACAAAGTGACAAAAAAGTGTTAAGAATTGGATGGGACGGAGGGAGTATAAAGTAATACACATTCGGCAGTAATATACCACATACTCCCTCTGTCCCGTCAGGTTCTTAACATGGGGGCTGGGCACGGAGACCAATAATAGTGGGTGTAATATTATTAAAATAAATGAAGTAGTGGGTATAATAGTGATTTTATTGTTAAAATAAGTGAAGTAGTGGGTGTAATAGTGTAAAGTGTTAAAAAAATGAAGTGAAGTAATGGATGTAATAATGTATTTTATTGTTAAAATTTACTATTTTTAGTAATGTAAAGAATTGGTGGGACGTCCCAAAAAGAAAATTGTAAAGAAATGGATGGGATAGAGGGAGTAATTGATACCCAACAGTAACCATTGAGCACAACCAGAGATTTACACAACAATCAGGCAGCCCCACGCATAAACACACAAGGCAGTGTTTGATCGCACACTACAACCACGCACATACACATACCCAAGCAGCTGAAACACAGCAAACCCCCAAAATTTCTTATCCAATTTACCACACCATAAGCTCAGCTATACATACACACTATATACTCACATCACACACCACTGCCATTCCATCCTCCCCTTCGAACAACACAGCTGCAGCACTTAACCACCACCACTGCCCACAAACGCCAAAACACACACAACTATACACCCATTAACACACAACCACTGAAACCCACTGAAACCCAGCAGCTCATTTACATACCCATACGCACATACACCCATTGCACACCTATAGCTCACTGCAAACCACTGAACCAAGCCCCCAAATCGAACCTCACACATGCGTATACACGCACACACGCGGATTATACACACATACATCTACCATCGCAGGGGAGAAGAAGCAGGTCGAATAGAGAGAGCTCGAGAGATAATAGAAAGAGAGATTATAGAGACGAGGGAGAGATTAGGGAGAGATAAAACAGAGAGATATGAGAGCTTTCTAGAACAACCGAGAAGAACACAGAGGAAATGAGGAAAAAAGGAGGCGACAGCCTCTAAATAATTATCCAGGGGCATTTTGGTACTTCCGCACGCTGAAAACAAATTTTAACTAAAATACAGCCTTTAATAATACGAATTTAGATAAAAAACAAGGAAAAATAAAACTTTTCATTTTAAAAAAGTAGAGTATAAAACTACGAATACCCATATATTTTTAAAATATTTTTAGGATCAAAAACGAATTAAATGCGAATTTCGCAAGTTTTAATCATTTAAATACAATAAAAACTCTAAAATCATTTTAAAATACTTAAACACCCAAAATAATTCTCCCAAAAATTTTAAAACTAAATAATATCACAAAGATGATAACACCAAAGATTTCATGATTTTTAACAACTCCGATAATTTTATAAAAATCTCAGAAGATCAATAATGCATGATTTCAATACATTTAAATCCTAAAAAATATAAGTAAAAATACACAGATTTACACGGCACACACAAATCATCATATACACACGAAAACACAATATCACATATATTGACCTTCTCACAAATAATCACTTCATATAATCCACATTTAATATTAAATAAGAAATTTTTAAATACGCGATTTTCTAGGTCGTGATATCCTTCCCCCCTTAAAAGGATTCTGTCCTCATAATCAATCCTAAGAACACAAGTAACAGTACTTCTCAAACATTCGCTTTCAATTTCCCAGGTTGTATCTTCAACTCTAGGACTCATCATAATAACTCATACATCGATAGGCTTATCCTGTAAGCCCTCAAACTCCAAAATAAACTTAAACCTTACCCTTACAAATTTCGTTAATTCGAAACATTTATTACTCTTAAAGAATGCCTGATTTATAGAAAATCGGGCATGACCTTTTCATATAATGAACTATGCCCTGCGTCATCACTTCAAATACCAACTCAATCCTCCACATACAATTTATTTCCATTTATTCAACATCTTAACTTAATCATATACAATGCTAATATGAAATCTGCCTTGACTTGCAGTAAACAAGTAAATAACTAAATCTACCTTGACTTCGACATAATCTACCGCAAATAATCCATTGATAAGTTTACCTGTATACCCGAGGTATCTATTCGTTTATTACTCGAATACCAACTTTTAATAGAGTTTGGAGGGATGTTCATATACCAGGGGAAGGCCGATTTAGTAAGAGAGTTGGCAAAGAGCCTCAACTTGAGGTAGTCCTTTGGACCTAGCTTCCCCGCACTGGACCGAGAACCGAGCTATATGCTCAATAGTCGACTTCTTCTCCTCACCGGAAAAGAGAACCAACTCAGGCACCTTATACCCCCTTTCAGAGATCGCTCCCTTTCCCAAAGTCATAAAATCCGTCTTAAAGGGAAAGCTCTTGAAAGTCTTCTATGAACGAAGTTGCGAACGCTCTCTAATAAGAGTGAGTGAGTGCCCAAAAGGGTACTCCGAACGATTCAAGCAAGTGAAACTAGAACAAAGAAGAAAGCGGGGAGGAACACAATATTGAAATACTCGGTTTGTAATACCGACCATCCCGGGGTCACAGCCCCCTCGATACCGACCACAAAACAACTTTCAATTCAACACTTTTCAACAAACTCTGACTTTCATTAACAAGAAAATTTTGACTTGACATACATCACATCAGTCATACGTCTTCAATAATTATTTCGTGATTCTCGAAAGTCGTTTAAACTTCACTATCTCGTGTCCTCTGAGATCAACTTCCGAAACATAGCTCTATATGCCCAATAAGTCCCTAAATTTGACTCTGCGCATTACAAATTTAATGTTTTCACTACTCAAATTAACCGCAAAATCATGACATTCATCCATCGCTTGCATTTTGAACTATTCCGAACAAATACATGTTCTCCACTTGCCCTCCTGACTAATTAATTCTTTTTCCGTCAACTCATTCGCATCTGGTTTGTCACTTCAACTCGGCACCTCTTAATTTCATGATAACTCACGTTGAAATAACACAATATGAATCATCTTCGTTGTAGACTAGGCGTTCAAACTTTCACATCTGACTTCTCAACTCTTAGAAACTTTCTTCACACTTCACTGTCCATTCAAAATCATTTTGTTCTCTCTTTGGTAAAATTGATTACTACCGTAGCTATCTGGATAAAATCTTCAATAATCTTTAAAAATTCCTGATAAATCTCACAAAACTTCAGAGCTCTACTGACATAGATTTCTTTTCATCCAAAATTTATATCAAAACTTCTTGCGCATAATCTTACTCTTCTTGAAATTTCTCACCTTTTTTTTTATTTGCATACTCTTCACAAGTCTTCGAATATCTGGAACTGTCATCTATGAACATAATTAAATTTTTCGTCCGAATACTGTTTGAAATCTTATTCATGTACCTATAAAGCGATAAATGCTCTCGTTCAATAAAACACCATCACCAACAATTCATCGTGTCCATATCAATTCAATATACTGCTTCAAAAAAAATATCTTAGGGTTTCTATCTTCAATGATCTTAATCCATTTCATTAATTGACTTTAGGTAACATACACCTTCCAACTGATTAAACAACTCATCCAATCTTAATAAAACAAAGTTTCTCGTGACTACTGGTCCACTTACTCCATTTTTGGAAAATGAATGACAAATATATCTTCACCCTTACCTGTTGACAATCTGGGTAATCCATCAAAATATACATTCGAAAATTTAACCACTGAAATCTGCTTTGACCCAACCATTTCCATTCCGATATCTCCCTCTCGTGCAAAACAACTTCATAATCTCGGTATAATCATTTCTTGGTCTGCCTGATCATTAAGACTTCTATGTCTACTTTCGGCCTCAAAACACCACTTTCACATCTCTTGAAAATCAAAGTCTCACTTTCTTGTCCTCACAATTTGCTCGTACTTCATTCGTTGTTAGAAAATCAATCTAATCCTGAATCACACTTAACTCTTTTTACTGTCATCATAATTAAATTCTTGATAAATTCATTCATAATCATAAGGAATTTCTAACCTCCTAATAATTGTAGAAAACAGTTATGTTACTCTTATCATAGGTTCCACTGAGACTGATATGATCCAATCTCTGGCAAAATATCTTATATTTCCATGCTTTTGGCACACAACTTTGACTTTTAACTCTGTCACTTATTACCACACTATTCTTTCTGATTACATCTACAACTTTCTGCATTTATTTCAACAAAATCTCAATATGCTTTTCCCTCGAAATTCTATCTTCTGACCATGGGGTCTCGTTAATCTCTGCTAATTCTCATCCTGTAGGCAACTACTGTGCCCTCACTCTTCCCACTCCGAATCTTCGGAACTCCACATTCTTCCCTAATTGAATCACACGTCTTCCATTAAAATGCTTTTGAAAACTTTTCTGGTTCACTGTCTTCCTCTTCTTATCATCTTGTTCCATCTTGCTCAATTCTTTCTCCTCTTAACATCACAATACTTTTAAGTAGGTTCACTCAGGTCATTATTCTAACACAATCATCTTACCTCTTGTTCGAGTTTCATTTTCTTCTGATGGTTCTTGCAAACAAATTTGTCCTACTTTATTCTGCTTTATTCGAGTAATCCTTCTTTGGTTCTAAAATCTTATCCTCAATAATGGGTTTCAACACATTCAAAATCTTATGATAATCCATTTACTACCCTCAAAATTAAACAGGTGTCCAAAACAATCTTTCATCAACAATGAACATCACATACCAAACATCTTCATTATCATTCTCTTTTTAATCTTTAATAAATCCTCAATCTTGTGCCCTTGATACATGCTCCTTTCTTGACTCAATTTTCATTAATCTCGAATCTTGTATATGTGTTCTCAATCCAACAGTTAATCCCATTTGATACTCAATCTCTATTTTAACATCAACTTCTCAATCTTGCTTAATAAATTCTTCGCCACGTAATCGCAGTTTCAACAAATAAAAATGTCGTCGCGTCTATCTTCGCGGCTCTTCATTCATTACTGGTAATCCAAAATCATCAAGGTTTTTTTTTTCCGACAAGGAAATCAATAGAATGAATAGGTATCAATATGAATGTACACTGAATTTTGTTTGATAAAACTTTTTTGTAAAAGGATTTAACCGAGAGATCAATATGATCTTTGAACTATAATCAGGTTGTATTTGTCACTTAGGTCAACCGCCCTAGTACAAAAAGATGGCCAGTCTTTAGTACTTTCATGACAAACACAATCAATGGCGTCCCACCAGACTTCGATCACAGAGATAAAATGTCCCTGAATCCCCTATATACATAGGTTGTTCATCTCAGTTTGGATGAAAAAATTAAATATTCACGGAAAATAGAAAGAATTCAAGGGTCTCAATAATTTACACGCACCATGTTGAATCAAATGATCCCCTGGAAAATAGAGGTATCTCTGAAAGAATAGAAATGTGTGTAATCGAATCTGACATACGAAGTTCATCATCAATTGAAGTATAGTCGATTAATTAAACGTTCAAGAAATTCATAATTATTCATAATCTCACTCTTATTGGCTAAGCATTAATATACCCAGCTGCCAAAACCGGCCTGACAATAATGAGTTGAATAAATAAGAAGATCTTCATTCATTCTCGATTTTAACCGTCACTGCGCAACAAATTCTTCAGCGGAAATATAAACCGTGAATTCGTTAATAACAATTCAGAGCAAAAACAAGAATCAATTCAACTAACCAAATGAGGAATCAATTAAGAATTCAACCGAGATCAATGGCTAGTAGCGTGCAGCTATGCCCTTACTTCCAACACACGCTTACAATCGCTTTCCACCTCTTATTTCTAATCTTCTCATATTCACTCTATCATCGTAACTAAAGTCGTATAAAAGTTCTAGAGGGTACGTGAAAGTCTCGAGATGATGTCCTCCAAACTGGTAGCTCCAACTGCTCACTTGGCTCATGTGGCTCTGGATTATCTGTCTCGCTCGTCCACTAGTCTTCAAACGAATCGAACTCCTACTCGCACGATACGTCGAAGGTCCGTACAACGTCGCAATACTCGTCTAAATATCCTTAGGCGAACCTTATCCTAAATCGTTCTATCTAACGTCCGTCTCACACACGTATACCCACCCATCTTAACTGTTTCAGTGACCATAACCTGTAGCTCTGATACTAACTGTGGCATCCCATAATCCGGGGTACAGATTCGGGGCCACTAACCACAATCAACATAATATATACCTGGATATATACATAAAATAATAATAAAATACCCCTGATCCAAGACCGCTAACAGGTTATGGTATGGAACAAACTATCAAATTTAATTATTACATTATCAATTTCAACAAGTCTTCTTTAAATTCTCACCAAACACCCCTTTTGTTGTAAAAGAAAGTATTTATTTGGATCTTCCTGCTGCTCTTGGACGTAAAAAGATCATGTTTGATTTTATTAGAGAAAGAGCTTTTAAAAAATTGCAAGGATGGAAGTCAAAAAATCTGTCTCAGTCAGGTAGGGAAGTTCTAATAAAATCAATCATTCAAGCTATTCCCTCTTTTGCTATGCAATGTTTTTTGCTTCCCTCCACTTTAATAGACTCCATTGTGTCTTATATAAGAAAATTTTTCTGGGATGGAGATGTTGAAGCAAGACATATTCATTGGAAAGCATGGGTTGTGATTATAAAATCTGAGGAAGGTGGTCTGGGTTTTAAGAATATGCATGCTACAAACTTGGCCTTTCTTACTAAGCAGGGGTGGCGCCTATTGATGAATCCGAACTCTTTTTGGGCTCGTATTATTCGAGGAATCTATTTTCCCAATGGTTCATTTATGACAGCCCAAAAAGGTCGTAAAGCTTCATGGTTTTGGCACTCTATTCTTTGAGGGAGGGAAGTTCTTTTGGCTGGCATGAGATGGCAGGTTGGAGATGGTGCATCAATTAATTTTTGGTTTAACAAATGGTTTCCTGGCTCTCCAAATTTTTTCATTCCTAATGCCAAAGGTCCATTCCGAAATAATTTCTATGTCTCTAACTTTATTTCCAATAGTAGTTGGGACTTGGAAAAGCTTGTTTCAGTTGTAGCAAACCATACAGTTCATGTTATTTCTCTCATTCCTCTTAATAGAATTGGAGTTTGCGATAAGTTGGTTTGGCACCACACATCTAATTATACACTGTCAAATCTGGTTACTATGTTGCTTGTGAATTCTTCAACATCCGGTGGTTTCGCGCTTCCACGTCCGCTTATAATAGTCATCATAACTTATGAAAGCTCATTTGGCATATTGCAATCCCTCCGAAAATAAAGATGTTTTTATGGTGCCTTTCAAATAACGCTATTGCTACATCTTTAAATCTTTTTAATCGAAAGTGTGCTCAATCTCCGGTTTGCCAAATTTGTTTTCAAGAGATGGAATCTACAGAACATATTTGACATCTACTGTTTAAAGGGATAATACCATCTCCCTTGCAAAATACTCTGGCTATGAAGCCACGTATTTGTTGATTGTTGAAGCGAATACATAGTTTGCCAATGGTACTTGAAACAAAAAGAAACTAAACACTCAACTAGTTAAGTATATTTACTACCACAACAAAGTACAAGAGGAGGATATAAAGCTTGGACCAAGTATAAACCCAGAATCTAAACTTATGTTCTCTTCTCTCGAGGCGAATATCTATCAACATTCATTTAGAACGAGGTAAAACACTAGCACCATCCGTTGTTTTAGAACGAGGTAAAACACGCACCATCCGTTGTTTAAAACATCATCATCCAAATACAATGCATTACTACAATTTACATAGCAATATATTCAGCATCTTCACATACAAAAAATTCTAATGTACTCACATACGCACCCACCTCTCCCGTCTCATCATAATTAAAACTGTGAATGGTTCTCCAAATACAAGTGTTTATCATTTGAGTTTTATATATACAACTCCTCAAAATACATACCCGTAAAAACTTTGATTTCAGTTTCTAATTTCTCATTTTTTACAAAGAAATAAGGCAGTGTACCTTATTTATTTATCCATGTTAAGAAACGTATTTATCAATCATATCTACAAACATAAAACCTTAATGAAAAATTGTGGTGGTGCTATACACGAGAGTGTGTGTCCTAGGCTACACAACAAATAACCAGCAAGTGACCAACCACAGTGGCCCTGTTATGCAAGAATCAAATGCTGGTGAGAAGTTATAATTCTTTTATGAATGGCCTCTTGCTGCATTCAGTCTCTGGACAGCACGTTGAAGACTGATTTCATGTCGACGTAACCCTTGCCACAACTCATTAGGGCTGCTCTTTAGTCCAAGCTTAAGGATCTGTGTATGCAACAGTTCCAAGTTGACAAGAGGTGCAGTTGTTGGTCGCCCATGAGCACACTGAGCCACATTTGCATTATTCATTAATAATTACTGTGCCATAAAACTGTAATTACTCTAGCTTCCACAACTAGCTTGCTAAATTTACTTAATTAAACTCACTTGGAAGCACAATGAAGTCTGCTTTAGTTCTTCCACTATCAGAGAACATTCTGAAGGTAGCAGTACATCACCAAACATGATTGCTCCTGTACAACAATAAGCACAGTACATCAAGCAGAAAGAAAGTAGCAATTTTCTCTATTTGTGAAGTTCCTTTAATCCTATGCTATGATCCCCAACGTCTGCTCTTTAGGTGAAGAATATTCCCCTTTGTGGGCCACATTTATGTGCATTCATAACACAAAGTGATGATACATCATGATAACATATTTCCAGTAAGTAAACATATGTACCTCTGCATGCCTTATAGTTCAGCACCCGAAGAACTGATGGAGGTACTGCTGATGATCCATCAGTGTCAGAGAGCTATGTATGATTAAAGAAAGATTAAAAAAAAGATAGAGAAATCAGATCCTTTATACAATTCAAGTTAGTAGGCTACAGCCCCTCAAAGTGAAATATAAGGGCCATATACGACTCGTACGAGTACATATTACCTGCTGAAGAAACTCCAATAGATCTTTATCAGTTAAACTGACCCCCAATATGCATGGCACCTGTATAGTTCCTGACTATATGAGTTATGTTCGCAACACAATTGGATTAATAACAAGCTTCCATGTACCATATTTATATAAAATAATATCTTCACTGTATCTGCACAATGTGATAGATATAATATTATGTAAGTGTGCTTCTTACCATAATTTTATGCATGCATATAAATATTATCCAAGTTATGTTCGCAACACAACTGAATTAATAACAAGCTTCCATGTACCATATTAATATAAAATAATGTCTTCACTGTATCTGCACAAAGTGATAGATATAATATTATCCAAGATGTGCTTCTGACCATAATTTTATGCATACATATATATATATATATATATATTTCGACAATTTTAAACTTGCAAATGATAACATAGGATATATAGTTTCACATTTGTATGAATTTATCACTTAACTATTACAAAAAATAAGAAAATTTTATGGTCAAACTTTGGTCAATGCGACCGAGTGTTTGTCCAAAAGGAAATTTCAACAAGAACGGAGGAAGTAATTTATAATGCGGTTAAGTTCAATATGTTGACAAATTTCATTGGGTTCTTACTTAGGAAATGAGAGAAACGAAGCAAGAGACAGATCTCCACTTTCTCTACACATTTATACACCACCATCATTTACAGCGGACAAGAATATTATGTTATGCACATGAACTCTTGACATTTGTTTATGTATTTCACTCTTTCACGTCTTAATGATTCCAGAATAACCCTAAACTTTCTGCAATCTAAAACCACTTCCTGGACTGGTTTACAGATTTTATCTCGCCAAAATAAGCTAGAAACTGAGGAACAAAGTTTTGCAAAACATGTTTAAGCCTTTCTCATCCTTTTACTAATATATGTATTCAAGGTTGTTCATAGGTTCTTGTTCATTAGTAGTTCTCCTTATTGTTCCTCTACATATAACAAGTTAATACAACTTGAATACATTTTTTGTTGCGGCCAATTTTTACTTGACTAACGCTAGAGCAACAAAACTTTTTCACTATTAGCATTGCCTAGTTTATCTACTTGATTGTGCAACACAAGTTACACAACCTGTATTAGTGGATGGCTGAAAAAATAATTCATGCAAAAAAAAAAAGGAAAATAACTTGCACTACCAAAAACTTGACTGGTAAGGATAAGGGTGAAAACAGGAACAGTTACATTACCGCAATCAATGTAGCCACAGATGATTGACTGTGTAGAAGTTTCAAGTTCCTGCATTGAAGAGAAGAGGATGTCAAGATAACAGATGGATTCTTAAACATTAAAAAACATCTTTAATAATCACAGTATGTCTGGATAAGCGGTAAGAAGCCAAAGAAATGTCTCTAAACAAAAGCTAATATCATGCCTTTTCTTGACATCAGAATGAGTTCAAGTGGAGGCATTATTATATATCAAATAACTTTGTCCCAATTGTAGGGCCTGATAGGAGTTTAATGCCACCCCCACAAAACCTAACTAATAAACCTTTTCTTTCTCTTCTATTTCTTTTTGTAAAGAAAAGAGGAAACCTAGAATTTACTTTTTGAAAGACCTTGAACTTTCAGTATTAATGCTGCAGATCCAACCCCAATTCCGTATCAATTCAGCATAGTTCTGCAGCAACTGATGACCGAATTCGGGCAAAACCTGTAGTTTCAAACATAATAATAGTTATAATGGGGCTTAAAAGTCCGACTATAAATAGAATATGAGCATATGCATAAGATACCATATAACTATAAAGCGCACATACCAACTCTTGCTCTACATCCAAGTAGGTCATTGTCTTCATTTCTCCAGCGAGCACCTACGTTGTAAATGATTTGCTATCAAAACGCAAACTTATATATGAAGCACAAAATTCTCGGCCTCTAATTTCAGCTCATATAACGAAAAACAATTAAACTGAAGAAATTTCAGCTCATATAACGAAAAACAATTAAACTGAAGAAACATGCTAGCTTTTGTTATAACCTTATGATTCATTAAGCCAAAAGTATACGAAAATTAATTGGATAGATAATTCCAGACAACCAATGCACAACTTGGACAATGTATCTACATTTTTTTAATCCCTATTTTGATCATTTCTAATGTGAATAAAGCTATTCCATAGATCTTTCTCAATAACTACAAAGGATCCATATGATATGAAAGTATCTTGGACAGCAAACAATAAAATATTAATATATAATTTCAAATCAATTTCAGAACAAGATTGAAGGATGAGACACAGTAGTCAGCTGGTACTGTTGAAAGAACAATACACCTAAAAATTCTTTACCTTGGAACGCAGCTCTTCTAGCCGTATTCTCTCATCTGCAGCATGCTGAAAATAGCCATTTGCAGATTATTTATCAGAAAATAGTTGAAAACACGTGCTAGTGTAAAGGAGAGACGGCACAGAGGCCAGCCACCCCAACCCCAGCATCTACCAATATCACAGCAACCAGTGAATAAGAACAGTGTGGGCCAAGGAAAAAAAAAACCTACTTATATGCATTATGTTCATGCTTTCATACACATTATTAGGCTCCTAATCTCAACTAATGTTCTCCTATGACTGAGCCAGCCACGTGATTTTTTTAGGCGATTTCAAGTAAAGAAATGTATTTATATAAATATTTAATTTTTTCTGCAAGTAAGCACCTCAAAGATGGATAAAAAAAACAAGACCATTGATTTGACGAGTTTAAAGGTATAGGTAATGCATGTACCTGGTCAATAAAAGCAAGTACTCCACCACCCACAACAGGAATATATTTCCTGTCAACCTGCTGAAGAACTTTGGCACCCTTGAGACAGTCCTTCTTAATGGATTTAGGAACTAACGCATCACCAGCAAGGTGCAATATTCCAGAAGAAATGTCGAGTATATATGCATCCTTGTTGTGAAGATTATTTGAATTCTCTCCGCTCTAAATGATCAACAAATAACTCTTTACATTTCAGACTTAAAATCTGGTGGATCCAATCATATGTAAAGAGATATATGAAAGAATGATTATGAAATTGTTAAAGAGCTCAACTGTTCTCAATTGACTGCTGCTCCGCCATTTAATTTCAGAATCTAGCAAATCCCTAGTCTCTAGGCTTTTCCCTGACATGGAATCTGAAGGATTACGTAACACAGATGAACTATGTATTAATCCTATGTAATAATGACACTAGTAACAGGCAGTAAGCATAATCATATTATACACTAGTAACATAATTAATCCTATACAATGATGATACTAGTGACAGGCAGTAAGCATATTCTTCTTATACACTAGAAAGAGTCCTGAGAGGAACAAGTACTTGTAATATATTAACACTCATCACTTGAATTTCCCACAATTATTTAATATATTTATCAGTAAGCCTGTAATACTTGGAAGAGAAAGCAATGATGGTGCACTCAACCTTCATAAACTTTCTACAATACTTATGGTTTCACAGAAGATGAAGCAGCACATTACAGATTCGCACAATTTCCAATCTTTCCCCGGATATGGAAGTAGCTTGTTCTGGATGCATTACTATTTGTCGGGCAAAGGATGTTAACTAAAATTATAAATGACACAAAGATTAAAAGCAAAAATCAATTATTTTTGTTAAATATCAACAAGTTAATGACTTGAGGAAGATGTGTCAATGCAGTGACATCATAATTACTGTAGCAAGAGTGGCCACCAAGTAACTACTATAGCAAGCTTTGAGCGGAAGTTAAGTTTATCTAGAAGAACAAATTTAATCTTTCTCTTTGTAACAACACAGAATATTACAAAATGCAGCAGTAGTAGTACAAGAAATACACAGAGTTCATTGCACCTCTGTGTTCAATATCTCCCTTCCTCATCTCTCCATATTCTGTCAAACATACATAAAAATTGGCACAATCTTACTGTTACTCGATCAAAAATTACTTTTCTGATTAGTGTGGATAGTCAGTTTAACTTCCTTTCAACAAACACATATAGTGAGTGGACTAATGAAGTCTGCCCTGTAAGCTACGCCATACTGTGTGATTATAGTTGGTCATTCATAATGATTGCAAAAATATAAAATATGAGGATCCCGATAAAACCAGGGTCTAAATTAAGAATTCATGTACTACAACATTGTTAAAGAAATTTCTGAGTGAACTTAGTTTTCAAAAGATGGTGCATGTAATGTCTTGGCGTGATAACTCACAAATACTAGACATTGCGACATTGCGACATTGCGTCTAATCCAACATTCATTATCTAAATGAACACATTATAAGTTGACTTCCACTTTCTTCCTGAGATAAAAGGACAACAAGCTTATGTACCTTCAATCCCCTAAGACCAAATACAATTGTGTAATTTCGTAACAAGATTAGCATAATTAGTACATATACTTCAGCTTGAGGGAGGTTGCTAAGATCAATATATTGAGTCCTGTATATTAATTTTCCCAAAATAATGCCATAATTTATGGTTAGCTTACAAGCTGATGGTTTTGACATACATGAACATCAGATGTATTACCTTAAAAAATACAATAATATAATGACATATCAATTTACTCAATAATCTATTCAATCATAATTCTTAACATACTTTTGGCAGTACCTTCAGAATGCATGTTGGCATGAAGGTTTCGAAACTCTGTCGGTGGTCCACAATCTTGAATTTCATTTAAGTCTGCTTTCCTTATATCTGGCCTGAAAAAATACAGCAGTATAATCAATGTTTCTCCACATAACATATGAGGTCGATACTGAAAAATGAAATATTATATACCTCGTATCATTTAATGAATCATTTGCAGAATGTAGCTTGGAGGACGGACGATATACACCAGATAATTGTTTGTCGTCCACAACGTGAGTATCTGCAAACATAAAGTTATGTCAGTTGGCAGGCAGTTATTCAAATTTCACCTTGTTAAAGAAACTTCTACTGGAGCAGTACCTTTCGAAATTGACGCATCTTGGGTGCTCACTACTTGCGTATTTAGCGGCTCCGAATATGAGAAACTGTTCAAGATTGAGAATTTCTTCTTGCCTCTATAATAAGGTGGGGCAGATTGGCTTCTTGGACGTTTTCCATATGCCTTCTCACCAGCTCTGATTTTAGATCTTCCATCTTCATTTGCATCAATATTGATCCTTGATAAAACACCATGTGAATGTGACAATGCAGCAGCACTACTGCCTTTATCTCTGCCAATAGGTTCTGGACAAAATCTCCTCACGTCGTCATCAAAAACACTTGGTAACAAATCACAGTCTAAATCATCAATATGAAAATTACATTTATCTCTCTGGGAGCTAGGATAATCACCAACTCCTGAATCCTCCATACGTTTCGAAACAAAGCAGTTTAAGTGGCCAAAGTCATTTCCCAGATGATCAAAACTAAAAATGCAGTCTTTATCTTCTTTATCTCCTAAACAGTGGTAAGTAGCACTTTCACAGTTCGCATGCACAACTTCATTATTAAAATGATCTGCTTCCATTAATTTGGTCTCTGCAGAATTTTCTGGTGTCACACAAGACCATCCAAATTTTGAAGATGATTGCCGTGAGCCATACTTTTGAAACTGATTACCCAGGTCCAGTGAAAGATCAGTATCTTCGTCAGAAGAAGTGCCAGTTTGAAAAAATTGCACCGCATCTCTTGCTGTCATATCTGGACCCATAAACATGACATCTTCATTTGTAAACCCTGGGGAGCACCAAATACCACCTCTTTCAACTTTCCATGATTCAAGTATCGGGTTGCTATCAACTACTCGGAAGTCTTTACCAGCATGGTCACTACACTGTTCCTGGTTTTCTAATGCATTATATTTATAATCAACTCCTTTACTTAGAGAAAATGCACTACCAGGTGAGAGGCCTCTCCGCGAAGAGCAACTCTTTAAGAAGTATTTACCTTCATTAAGACCGTCACTGATCTCCTCTATAGCATTGCTCACTTTGAAACAATGAGCAGAGCCGCTCACTGTTGATGTGTCAGTTATGCCAGCATCAACTATAAGTGAAACATTGTTACATTTAGCTTCCTTTAAAGGATCCATATGCTCAATGGATCTTTTTGTAGTGAACTTATTCTCGAAGAGATAATCTTCAGCAAAGTACACTTTACCAGCAGGTTCCTCCAGATGGCATCCATTCTCTTGGTCAATTGCCTCTCCGCAAGAGGATATTAGTCCATCACACAACTGAGCTGAATACTTCATCTGACAAGATGTTGTGTTTTCTTGGTTCATCGCAGTTTCACTAGTAGTTCTGCTTGACTTCAGACCAGACAAACTATTGCTACTACAGGGAGACATATGATTGAATGACTCTCTTAGCATCTTGCTCTGGGGGAGAGGAACATCCGGAGCAGCTTGATTAAATTGAGTTTGGAACCTCTTTCTTTTCTTTTCATAATGTGTTTCCATGTCTGTTATCCAGGGCAAAAAATCCTAAATATCTTTTCTTACATAAGGCTTATAAGCATTGATCCATTATAACATAGAATTTATAGTCCTCAATGGGCAGACATGAATTAACTGACCAAAATTGAAGATCAAATTAAAAGACACAAGATAGATGACTACTAGAAGAAAATCAACTACCTTCTGTTGTAACAGAATCATCACCTTCCTTCCATGTATAATCATTTCGCAAAGCATCATCACTGACACAATGTCCTGGTGAAATATGATCAGTAACCCACAAGTTCAAGATATACAAGGCAATGCAGATCTAATGTTTCTGTGTTACAGTCTTACCATAAGACATGTATTCATTCCATATTTTTGTTATTGCCTTTTCGAGGAAAGTAAGTATGTGATCCCAGTCCTGAAACATAACCAAAATAATTTTAAAGGTAACTGCTTGATCGACTTATACTTCACGATGAGTTGATAACGCGCTTCATCAAAAATAATAATGATACCAATAGAGTAAAACTAAATGAATGAATCTGTCACGGAGATTATTGAAGAGAATCATAATGTTTTAAATTTGATCATTTTTTCATTGTAGTTCTATTAAATCAAATACGATAAGAGAGAGTTAGAGTTAGAGTTGGAGAGGAAGAAAGATCAGCAAGGTTTCCCTATGAGGAAGTCCAGTATCTATATCTTACATAAATGCATAGGACATACATTTCCATTTGATGTTAATCTGCAGGATACATAATTTGCGCATACTGTACATAAGACATTAATTACCACGACCATGAACATTTATCATTTTAAACCATAACCCTTTATCATTTTAAAGTGGTGTATTGTCTTTACCAATAACATATGTACCGTATCTGCATGTAAACAAGGTTCTTATTTTATCTTAACAGTACTTTGTTGTTTCTTATTTCAGTTGAAGTATTTTTCTAAGAATCTTTTTCAATTTCCCTTTGTTGGTAAGTGCCATCTCAGTGATGTTCCTTGTAACTGGAAAATCCACACATTTTCTTTGAGGATGGGGGAGGGGTGGCGATATTATGGAGCAAAAAGGATCAGAGATTTTTAGTAAAAAGGTATAAAAGGACTGAAGATCTCTACGACAAGACTCCAACTAAGAAATCGGGTTCGTTCACGAAGGGAAGAAATGTGAGTAGGAGGCAGGGTGGAGACACAAGGTAGGAGCGAAACAGAAAATGGAGATGGAGAACTAAGTTTTCCAGCACATTGACTTGTAAAGAAATCCACTTGATGGGACAATACAAGTAAATCATTTAACTGCATAGTGTAAATAACACAATTTAAGATCATAAATTTTTGGCTAATTAATTAAGACTTTACATTTCTCCTTTTTAGTGCTATTATCATCACTGCCCAATTATTCCAAGAAATCACCAATTTCCAGACACCGAACTATGACATAGTTATAATCTATAAAACACAAACTTCATATAGATATATCATTACTAAAACAAACAGTAACATAATAAAAAGAAACTCCTTTATGGCAATTGAACTATAAATGGTCAATAGACACAATAATCGGACTAATTGACAATACAGAAAATAATCATGGACTTAGCTATAGCTAGAGAGACCACAAATGTAAAGGCAGACGTAATTTAACTTGATAAACATAATGTAAATATCATATACAACCCATAAGTATAATGAATATATGGTGCAAATTAGTTATGCTGCATATTACACCATGTTTTATTTTAAAATTGAAAATGATACCTTGAATTCGGCAGAAGTCTTTGATGGTTCAAAAGTCAGATCATAAAGGGATGTTGGACAACCCAAGTTCAAAATGTATGATGGATTAGTTTGGATCCTGCATCTCTTTCCATTACCAGATCCAAAACCATTCATATCATTACACAGACCTATATCATCAAACTTGGCTGCTAATTGACTCAACAACTTATGAATGGGCCCTTTGCAAACAAACCTCGAATTGATATCTGTGTGTGGGCATTAAGGAAAACAAAGAAACGAGAATAATGATGCTCTTAGTCATTATCAGACAATCACTTACTAATTGCCTGTTGTAGATCATTATACGCAAAATACATGGATACAGACATATTGAACTACCTGCAGAAAAAAATATTCACCATTAATGATAAGAGCAAAAAAGTAAGGAATACTGAGAATAAGAAACCAGCACAGAATCAGTTTTTGAGCCACTATACCTTTCCAGCACACGTTTCACAGGGACTGGATATGTATCCGGATATCTTTAATATACCATCCGATACATCGAATTCATGTAGCGTAACCAAAGGATCGAGGCCAAGTCCACTCTTCAATAATGGCAAAGGAGAAGACGAAGGATGTGCACAGAGCAATTCGTCTTCACTATACTTGAAAACGAAGAAGTGTGAAATTGTCAATCCAGAGGCAAATTTGCAAATATGTTAGCTAATTCTAGCACATTGCGGAAGTACCTCTCAATATCAAAAACGATGATGTTGACCTTCGGATGGACAATGGCAATCTTAAGTACACATTCTGTAAGTATGTGCAGAACCTTCCTGGGACTTGACTTGCATTTTACCGTGGATTCAGTCAGTGCACAGAATTTTCAGTACAATAACTTACTTTTTTTATTTAAGAGCCTACAAATATTAATTTTGAATGAAAAGACTACGAGTAGAACGAAGGGGAAACCTGGACTGCAATTGTTTTCTCCGTACTGGTTGGTTGTAGAATAAATCGTTAACAGTGACTGAAAGAAGCCAGAAAAACCCCAAGTTAAACCAAATATATTTATGTGCCTTGCAACAAGCAAAGGTCTTCGATCCTATCCAATTTATCGGTAAAGGGGCAACAGAATATATGTGGAATGGATGTTTTATACAATCAAAGACGCTCACAAATTTTACTTCTGCCCTCTTTGCAAGAACAGTAAGGACATACAAGACAGATAGGAGATAAAGGAGAACCAGTGAGGGTCAGGAAAAAAGAAAAGGATATGGGCGACCCACGCCGATATGGCAAAATGCCAGGGTTAGGCAGACAAAAGCAAAGGCGAAGAAAAATAAAAACCTAAAGGTTGTGAAACTGCACCCATGAGTCCCCACATCCATGTTTCCCCAACATCCTAGAAACTAAAAAGGTGGTAAACCTTCAAAGTTCGATATCCAGGTTTGATACAATGTTATAGTATATTAGTTTCATCCCACTTGCCCACCCTCCCACTGCACATGCTTAAGAGGAATAGAAGCTTATATTCTCTTAAAAGACAATGTTTGCGCCACGCAGATATCCACTATGTTATCGTGACTCTTTATTTTGATTCGACACTCGTAAACGGGTATAGACACTTGACACTTTAATTTGGACCGAAAACATGCAATATATTATATAATATTACTTAAGAGTGAGGATGGAGCTCTTAAAAGTGAGGAGAGAGATTAGACACTCTTTCGTAATTTTAAAAGCCACTAAGCGTCTCTTGGAGCAAAAAAAATCATCTCCCTCCTCAAGTCTCAAGTTAAGAGCCAATTTAAGAGTCTTTTGGAAATGCTCTTAGGGACCCCTTCCTCCCCCTCCCAGTTAAACAAATTATATAAGGGAATGCTAATTTTTTTCGAGACGAGTTCCCATATAATTCTTATCCTTGTTCCGCGACATTAAGCTTTCCAGGTCTAGAAAATAGTTGCTTGTTGTAAGCCCGTAATAATCAACTAGGAAAAGGCATTTACCTGTTGTGCCCACATCATGTCTATTATCATCAATTCCAAGATATAAACACTTGCACCCCTGTAAAACATGAAGAATTAAACCACAATGAGATTGAGAAAGAGATGAATGCGTTAATACAGAGTTCTCATTAGCTAGATGCATTCGTAAGTATATATTCCTACCTTCATGACCTTGCGATAGCCATTGGGCCTCCCATGAGCTTTTGTAACAACTTCTAATAATGATACATCTGAAATAGATCCCAGTGCCTCCCCACGCGAGCCAAAACTTCCGGTAGTAGTGATCATATCACCCATCTGGTCAGATTTCGATGTTGCTGCTCATACACCAACAAAAAATGTTGCATAACATGAGTAAAAAATAAATAAGATCGCCAAGATACAAAAGAAGCGTTTAGCTTCCAACTCTTTCCTAATTTGGAGCTCTAAAGTCAAGACTTCATGCCAACTTGTCAATTACTTGTCCCAAATTAATCTTTAAAGCAGAAACAATATCCTGGAAGATAAAAAGAACTGGTATTCGCTTCCCATACCATAAAACAGACTTTCTAGCTTTAAAAAAAAATTGGCAGGCTTAGCATGAAACAGGGATAGGGGAGACAATTTCGAGGGTCAGGTTAAAAGTTTAGAAACGAGATAGTGGAAGAAGTAAGTCGCAATAAAGCAGTGCTCATTCAAAAAATAATTTACTAGAAACTATGAATCGAATTATTTTGTTTTTGGAAACATATTGACTAAATTAGAAGCATATTGACTAAAATGTGAGTAAATGTGAGTATACGTATAGCTATAAAACACACCTATCTTAGATATATGTCTTAACTTCAAATGATGACAATAGGTGTCCAATATCAATAAAAAATTGATATAATCTTCTTGAAAAGATGACCAACTAAGATCTTTTAGAATATTATAATCATATAGAGTAACATGCTGCAGTACATTATTATTAGGTAAAACTTTTACAAGTATATTAACCCTAGAACCTCGAGTCTGCAAACAACTAGTGTATGCATATAAACCTATTTTGATCATCCTAAAATAAAAATTCCAACAAACCCAATTTTCCTTAATAGATTTATAGTATAGCAGAACACAAGAAGCTCAGGGCAATCTCATTTAGCATTATAGTATATACATGACACAGTTAGTTGATCCATCCATATGTTTGAAGAGATTCAGTACTGTGGTAAAATTATTTAGTATTTACCATATCTTTCACCCAAAAGCACCAATCCATCTCGAGTAATACCAGAACCTGCAGGGTAGTATAAGTTTGGTTAGTTTGGATAATTACACAGATGTTCTTGAATACTATTGTTATAACAAAATTAAAGATTAACCATTGTCTGTCACTTTGATGTAGCCTGTCCCAACAGCTACAGCAACAGATACCTGACAAAAGAACTAATGGTTAAATTTGACAATAAATAAATTGACGTCGGATCAATTTTGCGATAAGTTTGAAAGACTATAATAGGAGATCGTGCATTTGAATAACCCTACACGGCAACACACAGTTCTTTAATGCAGGTGACTGTTCCTACATAAAATTCATCGTGTAATATTACACAACAAGATATAAAAACCTTTTCTCTATATGATCACATGGCCAAAATTTGACCAAAGTACCATATCACGAAGGAATTTGGCCCAAAAATGTCATAATGCAGGGGAAGGGGCCTTTTTTCCCACTTTTGATATGCACATCTATCAAATTATCAAAAGATCAAGGAAAAGACCAAGTAATGCACGTGTTAATATGCAATATTAATATGAGCCTTGGGGTGACATGCATTTCAAGGATGGGTAAGAAGCGGCAAAAGAAAAAGAAAAAGTACACAATGTTTTCTAGTGAATACTCGTTTTACACAGTTGCATCATAAAAAAAAATCAAGTGATACGCATCTCAAATTGCATGGTGGCCAATACCCAGCACAGCTTTGTCGAAATTCATTGCTAATCATCCATAAAAGGATACAATTAACAAACAGTACATAATCAATCATCAAAAGAAAAGGGCATAAACAGTACACACCCACCACATATACCTACATATATAATTTGTTTATACCTTTGTAGCGCCAGCATCGAGACTGTTGAAAATCAGTTCTTCCACAACCCTTGTGAAATCGAACACCAAAACACCCGAACGAACGGAACTCTTAACAGTTTCCGGCAATGGCTTAATCATTCCCCTCAACATCTAATTCAAATAAAATACAAACAATTATCACTAAACAACAATTAATTATCTCTAAAATGCTTAATACAACACACAATTCACAATTAAAAATTCCCCAATAACAGAAACTGTAATCGTGTACAGTGAATTAGAAACTTATTTATTGAAATGCCATCAATTAAATCTCTTAATAATGATAACACTATAGCTTAACAAAACAAAACCCTAGAATTTGTTAAAATATGATGCAAGTATATATTAACATGTTAATGGAAATTGTAGAATATATATAATTCAAGAGATTATGGGATATTGTACCTGAACATCGTATAATTGAAACGATTTTGGAGACTCGCCGGTGGGTTTAGCGTGTGAACTGAGTTTACTCGGTGAGTGTTTTTGGAGAGGCGGTGGTTTTATTATGACATCAAAATTACAGAAGTGAACGAGTTTCGAAATGAGAGACTCCCTCCACCAAGTAACAAATTTACTATAATGCCCTCCTCCTAAACTTCTGTTCTCCGTCCCAACCACACTTTCTGACACGCATTTTAAGGTGCATTTTAAAGATAGTTCCATAAATTATTTTTAAAATTTTCTTTTTTTTGTATAAAAATAGAATTGTTGTATTTTTATACAAAAAAGAAAAATTTCAAAAATAAGTTATGGAACTATCCTTAAAATGTGTGTCAAACACCCCATTTTGAAACGTTAAGAAATCGTTGGACTGAGGGAGTAGTTCTCAATGGTTAATGAGCAAATCAATATATATATATATATATATATATATATATATATATATATATATAAAGAAGGATACGCGGGAGTTTAGGTGGCGCTCCAAGATCGTATCAATCTATTTTTCTAATTTTCTAGAATTTTATAATTATAAACGCCAATAAATATAAAAATATCATTTAACATATTAGAGGTAGAATAGATGTTCGAATGTATAAAGGAGAAGAATTCGAATTTGAAAGGATATCTTCGATATATTATTTATTTTGGTATTTGTACGATTTAACATAAAATTTAATTACACTTAGTTATCCTCTCCACTAGGTCATTAATTTAATTGATTCCGTCAAAAGTCAAAAGTCAAATTCTAGCAATATCTATTTTTAATTATAAGAGATATTACATTATTGCGAAAAATTAAATTATATTTTTATGGAATATATCTCTACACCAAGGCAATAAGATCGAAAAATAAATATTGATATTTGATATTTTTTTGATCTCCGCTGCAAAATTGATAAGGCGACAGGCTCGAACAAAGAATATTCGAGGATTAATATTCTTTAGAGAACTCGTGCTATATTTAAAAACGATTAGTTTTTATTCAAAAATATTCCACCTTAGCACTCAAAATACTTTTATCCTAAAAAATATTAATATTCATTGGTAGAATATTAATACTCATTTTTATCTCGTGCGAGAAATATTTAAAGTAATTTTTCTCCCATATATCAAATTTATTCTATTTTCGGAGAAAATTATTTTAAATACTCAAAAATATTTCCTACACTCTCAATATATTTTATATATTAGGAAATATATTCTAAGCATTTATTTTAGTCAAAACATTGGTCAAAAGATGTATCTATTTCACGGAAAGACCAATCGTATTTTATTCGGAACCGAAAGCTGATTTAATCGTATTAAATCCAAATAAAATACTTCCACTTGCTAGAATGACTTGAAACTTGAGATGGATCACTTAAATGCTATTTTCTATGCATGGTAAAAGTTTCGTAATTTTCTGAGAATTTTGGTCCGGGCACGAAAATCGAGGCAGTGGGTCCACAGTTGACCACGTTTGACTAAAGTCAACGTTGACCATTTTTTACCAAAACTTCCAGAATTTCATTTTATAAAATTCCTAAGTGCTCCATAATTTTAGAATTATTTATTGGGAATTTTCGTATTAATCGGGTATTTAATTAACGAAATATGTTACGTATTTATTCGTTAATTGATACGAGTCTGATACAATTAATTAGAGCTCAAAACACAGCTGGGATATTTATGTAGAATACCACCCCACTTGCAAAGAAACACAAAACCACTCCCAACTAACACAAAACCACTTTCCACCTCATCAATCCAAGTGCTTTTAATCTCAACCACTCTTTTTACCTCCAATCTTCACCCTTCCTTCCACCCAACTCCTCCTATAAATAAACCCCCACCCCCAACCATTTTCTTCAAGCTAAAGAGCCAAATAATTGCTGGGAATTTAGAAGTAGAAGCTCTCTCAATATATCCAAACACTCTCTACACCCACTTCATCTCAAAAACCTTCTCTTTCTTATATATATTTAAATACATCCAAGGTTTTTGTTCCAACAAGCTTAGTTCCTTCAACCAAGCTCTCTCCCACCTAGCAAGCTCCTCTACCACCATTATCCGGCCTCCCGAAGGGCTGCCCAAGTTCGACCATAAGCCAAAATCTGGCCGAACCTCCGGCGAATTTTTCTGGCGAACTTTTTCCGGCGATCTCCAAAAGTGGTAATTTTTAGCTTCATTATTCGAGTCTTAACCGACCATCTTTATATACGTATAAGAGCTCTATACCTTCATCTTATTTTCTTTAATAAGCTCTTATATCGGATCTATATTTGACGACGGTCAAATTACACATCGAGCTTGATTTGATTCCCTTCTATCACCTTAGTGTTCCGGGGGGAAAAGAATTTTAAAGCCTTAGTTAAAACTTTAACGCACTTACTTTGGCCATTAATATTTATTATTGTGATATATATAACTGTGCTAAAGCGTGATTTGTTTCCCTTCTATCACCTCTAGTGTTCCGGGGGAAATAAGTTATTAAGCTTCTATTTATATATTTTCCGCACTTTTTCTTCTCGTCCTCACACTTGTGAGTGATTTTACTTTCCGCATTTTTTATTCTCGTCCTCACACTTGTGAGTGATTTTACTTTCCGCATTTTTTTCTTCTCGTCCTCACACTTGTGAGTGATTTTACTTTCCGCACTTTTTCTTCTCGTCCTCACACTTGTGAGTGATTTTACTCTTCGCACTAATTTAACGCATAATAGCGGCCCTCGGTTTATCCTATAGATAAAACGAGCTACTTTTCTACACGTGTGTGTTATATTTGTGTGTGGTGTTTAATTGGCCAAATTAATATTAAAAGTGCAAATTGTTGAAGTAAAATTGTAACACTCTCGTTTAAATATAAATACGAATAGTCTAAATCCAAGACTATATCGAACGAGAAGTTGTTTATCAAAGATCCTTAAGCTATAAAGCTTATAAAGGACTTAATTTATACATTATTTCGAAAATAGACGTATTTTCAATAAAGAAGTAATTTCGTGTATACTTCGATCTTTACAAAAAGACGAACCAAAATATAAGATTATTAGCCTTATAAACCTACGAGTTTAAAGGACTTAAATATTAGCAAACTCCGAGATATATTTAAATCTCACTATACGGAGTATTGTATCATAAAGTCATAAGCTAATAAAGGCTTATTGAACTTAATTTTAATTAATATTCGGGTAAGAATATTATAGTCACCCTAGGACATATTAAGTCCAAAACCTATCTCTATATTACAGTTTGTTTCGTAGATATTGTCTTCTAAGTTTTGCAGTGAGGTGAAGTTGGAGTGAGGTGATTCTCGTTCTAAGACCCAAGTCCTAGGCACTAGCGGGGAGTTAGTGGCATTTGCACCGTGAAGAAGAGAAAAGACCCAGGACCTTTCATCTAAGATCCAAGACCGGCAAAAGCGAGGAATTCAAAGACTACACCAAGGGTTCTACATCAACTTTGAAGAAGTAGCAGGCAGTTGCTGTCTAAGATAAGTTGTGTAGGTTACACAACGACTTTGAGGGATTAACGGGGAGTTACGGTCCAAGACAAGTCTTGTGGGTATTACATTTATTTTGAGGTAGTAGCGGGTAGTTACGTATCAAGATAAATATTTGTAAGGTTGTGTAAGGCTTCTCCGCCTACTATAAAGGAGTCTCTTTATAGTGGAAGAAATCTCGAGTCCTGAGAGGAGCTCGAGGACTGGAGTAGGGGTGAGTGAATCCATTAGGGGTTGCGCCATCGCGAGCCAGGATAAAATCTCCTGTGTGGTATTTTCTTTCCTTGTCTTTTATTTCTGCACTTATAAACTGCATAACGACTCGGTAAAGTTTTAAAAAGGGAAAATTATTTTAAAATGCCATAATAAATTTTAAATTGGTAATTAAGCTATTCAACCCCCCTTCTAGCTTAATATAGCCCTCTTACGGGACCTAACAATTGGTATCAGAGCGGTGCTTTTTAACGTGTTTGTTGAGTGATTTGCAGATTTACAGGCACAACAAAAAGCGATCCTACATGGCGTATCTAAATACCATAGGTTGCGGTGAAGGCCTATCTAGCTCTCGCCCTCCTCTATTTGATGGCACCAACAACATGGAAAACGAGGTTTCGCATCTATGCTAGATCTCAAGGAGTCAAAGTGTGGATGGCCATAGAAGACGGAGTTGTTATTCCTACCGAAACAGTTGACGGTGTCATTGTTGAAAAGAAGGTTAGTGAATACACTCTCGCCGAGGAAAATATGATGAATATAGCCGCTAAAGCGGAAATGGTTTTCACAAGTGCACTTACAGAAAAAGAATATAAAAGAGTAAATAATTGTAAGTCCGCACAAGAAATGTGGAACAAATTAGTGGTTACCTACGAAGGAACCATCGATATAAAAGATTCTCGAATGGATACTTTAATCCACGAATACGAGAACTTTAAACTCCAAGAGGGAGAAAATATCATCGATATGGAAACAAGATTTACTCGTATATTTGATGAATTATCTCAACTCGGAAAGAATTATTCTCGAAATGAGAAGAACCGAAAAGTTCTTAAATCTTTACCTCCTAGTTGGAAGGTTAAAGTTACAACTATAAAAGAAATGCATAATCTAAATGATTATGACATTGATAGTTTATTCGGGAATCTTCGTGCATACGAAGAAGACAATATTCCAGATAAAGTCATTCCTAAAGTGGAAGACAAAAAGAAAAATATGGCTTTAAAAGCTATATTAATTGATGAAAATGAAAATGACAAGGAGTTGAACGAAGAACTCCAAGATCTCGATGAAAGCGAAATTGCTTTACTTACGAGACAACTTCGTCGTGTGCTACAAATCAAAGCTTAAAGATACGGAAAAGGCTTCCTTAAATCGAATAATCAACAAAGAGTTTTTAACTCTAAAGGAAGACCTAATTACTCCCAAAATTATAGTCCTAACTATAAGAGTAATTTTCCAACAACGAGCTATAATAAAGGCAAAGGCACTCAAAATACAAATGCCTATAAGAATGCCAACAACAATAATAATCCTCCTTACACTCCTCCAAAATATAAGGAACAAAATCCGGAGGAAACACAAGAAGTGTGTTTCGAGTGTAAGCAACCGGGTCACTTCAAAAGAGAATGTCCTAAGCTCTCTAAAGGAAGAATTCTCGTGGCGGAAAACGGTTGGGATTTAAGTGAAGATGAAGAAGCTCCGGAAGCTAGTGAAGAAGTTGTCAATTTGTGCTTAATGGCTATCGGGGATGAAGCTACTTCAACGGGAGCCTCCACTTCTCATCAAGAGGTGTGTCTTGCTGCTAAGCAAGACATGTGGTACCTTGATAGTGGTTGTTCGAGACACATGACCGGTAATGAGTCACTATTGAACAACATTAAAAAGGTCACTGCGGGAAGTGTCACATTTGGAGATTGTAGTAAAGGCATCATTGTCGGCATCGGAGACATCGGGAATAGTCGCTTCAAGATTTCAAATGTACAACTAGTCACGGGACTAAAGTACAATCTTCTCTCGATAAGTCAACTTTGCGACAATGATTATAAGGTAATTTTCTATACTACTCACTGTTGTATTTTGGATAAAGATTGGAAATTGATTCTCACTTGCCCTCGAAACAAAAATGTCTACACATGTGACATGAGCAAGAATGAGAATATATGCCTAATAACAACAAACGATGACCCTTGGTTATGGCATCGAAGATTAGGACATGCCAATATGAAGTTGATTAAAAATATATCAACTAAAGAGCATGTACGAGGTATACCAAAATTGAATTATCAAAAAGATCATACTTGTGAAGCTTGCGAAATTGGAAAACAAATTCGAGCCTCTCACAAAGCTAAATTCATGGTATCAACCTCTAGACCTCTCAAGCTTTTACACATGGATCTTATTGGTCCGGTTCCAATACAAAGTCTCGGAGGTTGTTCATACACATTAGTAATCGTTGATGATTATTCACGATTCACGTGGACAGAATTTCTCAAATCAAAAAGTGATGCTTTTGAATCTTTCTCTTCTCTATGTAAAAAGATTCAAAATCAATAAAATAGTACCATCGTCTATATACGGACGGATCATGGTAAAGAATTTGAGAATTCTAGTTTTACGAACTTTTGTGATGAAAATGGAATCACACATAATTTTTCCGCACCATACACTCCACAATCAAATGGAGTTGTAGAAAGGAAAAAATGAACATTACAAGAAATGGCAAGCACAATGCTTAATGAATATCGTCGACCTAAATATTTTTGGGCCGAAGCAATGTCAACTTCTTGCCATATTCTTAATCGGATTTTGCTACGACCAATATCTCAAAAGACTCCTTACGAGCTTTGTTTTGGCAAAACACCGAAGTTAAGTTACTTTCGAGTATTTGGTTGCAAATGCTTCATATTAAACTCGAAAGACTACCTTACCAAATTTGATCCTAAATCAAATGAATGTATATTTCTTGGATACTCTACGAATAGCAAAGCCTATCGAGTATTCAATCTTAAAACACTTGTGGTGGAAGAATCTATGAATGTTGCATTTGATGAAAGGATACCACCATCAAAGTACAAAGATCTTGTTGAAAATGACAAAGTTGAACAAGACGATGTAGAAAATATTATTCGACAATTCGAAAATATGGATCTTGTAACTCCCATCCCAAGAAATCCATTAGAATTAGCCGAAACGGAAGTAGAACTTCCAAAAGAAATTCCTATTATTAGAAGTCATCCACTAGATAATGTTCTTGGAGACTTAAATAAAGGAGTTCAAACGCGGTCACAAGTACAAAACGTTGTGAATCATCTTAGTTTTCTATCACAAATAGAACCTAAGACCGCTAAAGAAGCTTTGCTAGACGAAGATTGGATCTCGGCAATGCAAGATGAATTACTACAATTCACTCGTAGCAAAGTTTGGGAACTTGTTCCAAAATCCAAATATACTTCCATAATTGGAACCAAATGGGTATTTAGAAACAAGTTAGATGAAAATGGAACGGTTATTAGAAATAAAGTGAGATTAGTCGCTCAAGGCTATACCCAAATGGAATGGATCGACTTTGATGAAACTTATGCACCCGTAGCTCGAATCGAATCAATTCGAATGCTATTAGCATACGCGTGTCATAAAGATTTCAAAGTATACCAAATGGATGTCAAATCGGCTTTCTTAAATGGGATATTAGAAGAAGAAGTTTATGTCAAACAACCTCCCGGTTTTGAAGATGCCACACATCCGGAATATGTATACAAATTATACAAAGCCCTATATGGATTAAAACAAGCTCCAAGAGCTTGGTATGAAAGGTTGAGCAAGTTCCTATTAGAAAATAACTTTAAAATGGGAACGGCCGATAAAACCTTATTTACATGATAAGAAAAAGATGATATCTTGCTTGTACAAATATACGTAGATGACATCATCTTTGGTTCAACCAATGATGCACTATGTAAAGAATTCTCTCAAAATATGAGTAAAGAATTCGAAATGAGTATGATGGGTGAATTAAATTTCTTTTTAGGATTGCAAATAAAGCAATCGGATGAAGGCATACATATTTCACAATCGAAATATTGTAAAGAAATGCTAAAGAAATTTGAAATGGAAAATTCAAAACCCATATCTACTCCTATATGTCGACTTCTGATAAATTAACAGAAGATCCCAACGGAATACCCGTTGACACTAAAAAATATCGAGGCATGATTGGTAGCTTGCTATATATTACCGCAAGTCGTCCCGATATTCAATATAGTGTTAGTAAGTGTGCTAGATTCCAAGTAGCACCAAAAGAATCTCACTTATCCGCGGTAAAACGGATATTGAGATATTTAAAAGGAACCACTGACGTAGGTCTTTGGTATCCAAAAGGAGTACCATTCGACTTAGTATGTTTTTCTGATTCGGACTATGCCGGGCATTTAGTCGACAGAAAAAGTACAAGTGGTACTTGTCAGTTTTTGGGAGGATGCCTAGTATCTTGGTTTTCCAAGAAACAAAATTCGGTATCTATCTCCACTACGGAAGCGGAGTATATAGCGGCCGCAAAATGTTGTGCTCAAATATTATGGATGAAGCAAACATTAGCCGACTATAATACTAAATTTGATGTAATCTCAATCTTATGCGATAACACAAGTGCTATTGATCTTAGCAAAAATCTCGTGTTACATTCCAGATCTAAGCATATAGATGTAAGACATCATTTCTTACGTGATCATGTCAATAAAGGCGATATAAAAATGACTCATATCAAAACTGAGTATAATCTCGCCGACATATTCACAAAACCATTGAATTCCGAAAGATTCACTAAACTCCGTTTGGATTTAGGAATGTTGGAAATTCCAAAATAATGGTTTATATTGATATATAAATATTATAAATATTTATATATTTTTCTGGGAATATTTATCATGATTTATAGTCATCTCAGGAAAAAGATATCTTTCCGGATAATTAATTCTCTAAAACTCAGATTCATCGATGATGATAACATATGAAACTTTATCGATCGGGTTTTATCGAGAACTTAATCTTCCTTCGGGAAAAGATAAAACTATTCGAGTAAATATTTATCGGAATTAATTTCGGAAATATTTCTGAGATACTAAATGAATGATATTTATCTCAAAAACAAAGAATCAACACATTAGTATAGTTTCTGATATATATATTCGTAATAAATTATTATACATTGATATATATATATTACTTATTTTCCAAAAATATTTTCGAAAATACATATATATTATTTTTCAGTTTATTATTATATTTCTGACCCAGTTCATGTTCATTGGCCCAGCCCAACTCAGCTTGACCCAGTCCATTACATCAAACCCTATCATCTAAACCGTTTATTTCTAAAAAGAGTCAATCTCAGTCGTTGATTTGTAAAATACATATACTAACTAAACACACAATATTCATTTGTGTGTGTACACTGTTCAGCCGCGATCTCTCTATCGTCTCTCTCTCAAACCCTAAATCTCTCTCTCGCCGCTTTTACAGATTACTCTATCTTAACCCTATTTTTCGTCCTTAATCTGTGTTATTTACACTAAATCGAGTCTATAATTCATCCCTTGTTTCGATTAATCCAATAATCGTCACAAATCAAAGCTGAGTTTGGTAAAATCAAAATGGTTTTGATAATCAGTCGTTATCGTCTCAATCGATCTCGATTTATGGTTCAAAACCAACAGATATATATACACGAATCAATCACACACCAACACCGTTTAAGTTATAAGTCTTAATTTTCTAAAAAACCCTAATTCGTGCTTTGAGGGTTTGTGCAGGAATGAAGAAGAAACACATAATTAAGGTGTTTGATGTGTTAAGGAGTCAAAAATCGAGCCTCAAAATGGCTTGAATCGGTGGAATCATTGCGACTCAGTGAGCCAACTCGGTGAGTCAACTCGGTGACTCAACTCAAACTTGTGCGAGTTTAGAGCTTTAGGACTGGTAAGTACTCGAGAAGACTACGAGGCCTCGAGCAAAGGTATAATTTTGGTTAAACTCTCTAGTTTGCGTGTTCTCTGTAAAATCTATGTGATTACATGGTTTATCTTGCTTGAACTATCGTAGTTAATGATGTGATTCTTCCTTATAAATGAGTGTATGGTTGAATCATTTTGATTCGTATATCAAATTGGGTATTAATACAGCTGGATTCTCGAAGTTGTGAAGACATATGATATAATTTGGATCGTGCTTAAATTTTATATATATATATGTGTGATGGTTCAATATTCTGGATATTTGAAGTTAGGAAAGTGGAAAAATCTTGACCTTGGTAAATTTGATATGTTAATACGTGAGATTTAATATGTGGAATTTGATTAAGTCAAATATATGTGCTAGTTGGGATTTAATAATGTTTGCAGGTTATGGGATATAATATGGATGTTAATCACTTTATATCTCTGAAATGTGTTCTTTGACTTGGTCAACTGAGTAACTTGAGAAATTGCTTTGACTTATCTTGGTTCTCTCCTTTGTCCAACTATGGTCTGTGTAATATTAACAGTACTAAATGTGGCCTCTAAAATGAAATGTTCTAACTATGTGTGACCTGGATCTTTAATATTATAACTGTGTTAACTAGGCTTGCACTTCTAGTTACTACATCTAGTCATGATTACACTCACACACTTGCCCTCACTCAAAGACCTGGCTAGGGATCCCTTTGAGAACCCTAGTATCTGGACACTGGGGTGCAACGGCCACTTAGAAGAATTAGGATTCATACTTTGCATGATTATTACTTGTTTTAATCCAAAACTGTGTTCTGTGAAGTGGTGTGTGTGTCCTGTTTTGTGATACATCTCATGTCTATGTTGCTTGACTTGGTCAATATGTGATCTGTGCTTCTTAAATGAATGGAAGATTGTGGTCTGGTGTGCATGTCCCTTTCCATCAATCATTTGTAATATATATTACCTTGAGTCATGAATATATTCTTATAGTACTAAAAGTAGTAACTTGGCATTAAATGAAAAGTGATCTTAGTGGACTTTAAGGGTTACAAAATTGTCTTTAGGGGTTTTGTACTTTAGTGTATACAGACATGTGTCCCCTTTTGTGCATACTTTGAAAAGTCAAGAACCTCATGCTCTTCTTATACACTGCATGTATTATATACTATATGTTATATTCTGTGAGCATTTGTGAGTTGCACTACGACACATGCCTGACACATTCTTTCATCCATTTTTCTACAAAGCATCTCATTTAATTAAAACACTGTTTTATGTACAATGCTGCATCATATCTTGCATACTCTTACACTGAAGCTGTCACTTATTTTGCACTCATATCCGGATTGAGTTTCAAAAACTTCATGCATTGAGCCACAAAAATAGCTGTCATCTGGCATAGAGTATCTCTGTCAAATTGCATACAATCTTATACTTACATATTATATCCATGCATGCTTTGTAATCCATTTAATGAAAATACTATAGATTTTTAAAAATTGCATCATATCTGGTGGGATTTCATGAAAACCTGTGCATGTTTGATCCTTATCCATGCTAAATTGCCTTTATATATGTGTGTGTTCATGCATTCACAGGCACACACATCTGCACTTACCTTCTTATGGATTTTACTCCATTAAACCCTAATCCAAAAGCCAAAAACCTCACTTTACTATCCTTGTTTCCAACCATGAATAGGAGAGATTTTAATCATTCTCTCTATGCTCCATTCACTCCCTACTGTCACCCAGACAGTTCCAAAGAACACTATCACAAGAAAATCAAACATGAACCTTCAAACCTAAATGAATACACTTACTTTTCACATGCAAATAAGCTACCTGTCTTTAGGAACCCTAACCCTAACCCTAACCCAAACACTGTGTTTCAAGCTTTGCCTATACCTGAAAAATCTGTTAACTCCCACAAGGTTAGAACAAACATCAAACCTCCTACCCTAGTTAGACTTGCCACCACTGGTAAGCTTAATAGGATGCTTAAAAATAACCAGCCAGAGATGATGGTCTTTGTCCCAACCAATGGTGATATTCACAGCATGTTTACTAGTGTTAAATGGGAAAACTATGTGTTTTATAGGGGTCCAAATTACTACACTCATCTAATTGCTGAATTTTATGCCAACATGGAGGTGCAACAAAGAGTTGATGGGATCCTTTATTTTAGCTCATTTGTGAATGGTAAGAATGTGTATGTGGACCATAATGTGCTAAATAAGGCTTTAAGGTTAGGAAACAAACCATCAGACTTACCTTGTGTCAATATATTTGAAAAGTATGTCTTTAACCAAAGTGAATTTGAACTGTTTCTTGGTTTATTTTGTAAGGAAGATGTGACTCCCCCAGATCCGGGGTCGGAGATCTAGGCGCTCACGGTCCATTTTCCATTAATAACATACCTGTTCTTGCACATAATATATAAAACAGCCATCGACCCCACAATAAAACTCACACCGCACACACACTCACAGGTTAGAGTCTCAGAAACGTCATACACTTGATTAAGCAAAAGTAAAAGTTTCAGAGTTATTACAAACCGAATTAAATAGCATTTATTCTACCAACAACACTTCGATATGAAGCGGAGTTGGCGGCTTGAATGTTTGTTACGGTACACTGCTTTGCACAGGTCATACTTATAAATAAAACGTACTAACAAAAGTTGCCAACCAATCCGACTAATGGGGCCTACCGGTGGAATCTCAACTGCTGCCTCGGGTCTAGTCACCTGCTTTCGGGCAGTCTGTCTGGGTCTTGCCATTTCTCTTAGCTGTTGTGTTTGTAAATTTGAAAACAAGCAAGAATGAGCAACTATAGCTCAGCAAGAAATATATGTATAAGGTAAGCAATATAACATTACATGTGTTTAGCAGTTATTAAACTCGTTTATATTAATCAGTTATGAAATCACTTGTCATCGTTGATAAATTTCAAAGGTGCACCCATACGTGCCCTTGTTTCCAAAATAAACTTGCAGTTCTAGATACTGCATAGAGTCAACATCTTTCTCATCAAAATAGAACACTATCAGCAACTTGGCACATAAGCCTAAGAAGCAGTGTCAGAGCATTTTTCCAAAATGGAGGAATGGGACTTAAAGAAAACATAAAACCTGACAGGGATTGACGATGATCAGTCGCCACATCCAAGTCCAATAATCCGCGGGTCTTCTCTACCGGTAGAAGGATAGAAACTACATCCGTAACTATCCCCGGGTGAAACTACATCCATAATCACCCTCGATGAAAACTACATCCGTAATCATCCTTCGGCAACACCTGGGCCGGAATAATAATTGATAGACCGCCTGGCTCACGGCCGCTTACACATCCCGGGAATCGTTCGTCAACGGTTCCCACACCTGCCAGAGTCCCTTTTTCTTTTTCTTTTAAAAACTTGATTTTGATTGAAAACTGAGTAATTGATGTGACAGCCCCAAATCCGGGGTCATGAATTTGGGCCATCACGGACCAACTTCCATTCAAAATCAATATCTCTTGGGTTTTTTTTTTTAATTAATACTTATGCAATTGACCCCACAGTAATACACACACACACACCAGTCATATGCTCAGAGAACAACATTCACCATAATAAAAGTTTAGAGTTAAACAGTTATTACAAACCCAGAATCATACTTAATTACATTGTTGAGTGATGCTTCTACAAGAAGCATTTCAACAACCAAATTTATTACAACCTTACACACTTACACACTTAATATACATAAGACCACTAAACCCCTTGCGCTGGTCATCTACCTCGGGGATTGATGCTAACGAGCTCTCAGAAGGTCGCCTTTCCCTTACCCTCTTGCGGGGCGTTCTGCGTAGTATTGGCATACCTAGCTGTATATAGATAAGTAGCAAGAGTGAGCTATAATAGCTCAGCAAGATAATATTATAAACTAGAATTTAAAATGTAACCAAGTATACATATAGTATACATATATATACATATGTAAGCGATGACAAATTATCAACTTTAAGGAAGCATAAAACTCTTATTTAATAATACATCATCCCCTTGATATTATAAGAAAGAAATCTAGGATAATACAGTATCAGTTTCTCTTCTTAATAATATACAATCAATATGACATTTCCATGTAATATTCCAAAGTAATATGAATACTTGAATAAATCTCACTATCACCTTATCATTTCCTTCTTATGCAATAATTTATAAATTAATATAAAATCAGTTTCTCTTCATCTATAGCAATAATTCTATCATTCATATCATTTTCTCTTTTCAGTATACCAATCTGACTTTATCATTGATTCTTTATTCAAATATTGTAGGGGTTTTCACTGTTGCCGAATACGTGAGGCACGATGATCAGTCGCCCTCCGTATCCGTCCCTTTTTACTACCGGTAGAAGGAGGAAGGTCCACCACTACATCCCCCTGGAGGAAGGTACACCACTACATCCTCCTTCGGCAACTCTTGGGCCGAATTAAAATATTGATTGCTGGACTGTGCAGCACACAGCCTCTTACGCTTTTTATTGCTATCCCCCTTTTTGTCAAATCGTTATTCTATTTACTAAATGTCATTCCACATTTCCATTTTCTCACTTTCATTTCCACATATCATTCACTCATCTCATTTCCATTCTCGCACATTATTTCTATAAAATATATACATAACATAATACTTTGATTATGATTCAGACATCTCTTTTATATTCAAGATTTCAAATATGCTTTTATATCCATAACATATTCCGTCTACTTAAAGAGTAGTAATTAATAATCAAATAATATTTATAATACCACTAACACTAAAAAGAATATTTTTAATATAGTATTATAACCCATATAACCCTGGATAACAACTGATACCATTCTCTTCCATACCTCTTTAATTTTCCAAAATCAAGGAAATATATTCTTTGCAACATAACAACAATAGCATCATATATATATATTCCATAATGTCATTTTTATTCCAAGGATAAATAATCTTCAAAGTAGGGATAGAAAATCTTGCCTCGGTTTCTGTATCCTGACAGTATGGCTGGTTCTTCCTCCGGAATTTCTATAAACACAAAAGGACCGTCATTAGAATACCACATCTCTTACTCACTACCCTCTCGTATAACAAAACCCTTTACACTTCAACATATGTTTAACATATTATTATTATCCCAAAGGTTCAAGAACTTAACCATTTATAAGCTCAATCGAAGTTTCAGGGGTTTTCACCATTTTCCCTAACGACCACACTTAACTGTAAAAATTCTCAGAAAATATGGATTTCGAATTTTAATGTAAGGTCAACTGTCAAGGGTCCTCTGACCACCCTACTACACTATCCCAAAATTTCGTGACTTATAAAAATGTCTAAGTATGGTAACTTTAGCCTCCAAGTTGATACAATTACGTTTTCTCGGTTATCGAACGTCTTTCACTAAAACTGACTTTTCTCCTAAACCGTTCATCAGATTTTAACGCACCTTATATCAAAACGATCTATGAACTAAGCTCTATCATTTCATGGTCAATTGGTAACCTAGGCAGTGAGGTACCGTATGAATATAGGGGTCACAAAACAGGGCAGTTTTCGTTCTAACGAAAATCGGACATTATAACTGCTGTAATTTCATACTTTCCAAAATCAAACTCCTCCAAATCAATCATCAAACACAATAATCATCACCTACACCATGTGGTCTTCATTACCAGCCATGGGTACACTCCCAAACTCCTTCCAAAATCAACTCAAACCACTTACAAATACTTATAACATCATAAACATAACCTTTATACCACTTAATCACTAAACACAACAATATCTATCATAAATACAAAAGGGCAAGCATGTTTATACCTTCTTGAAGCTTTATCAACACTTAATAATCCTTAGCTAGCCCTTAAACAACCTTACAATAGCTTGAATCAACTAAAAGAACCATGAAAATCAAGTTAGTTCTTAGAAAACTACTATTCGTCACTATTCATCATCAACTTTGTAGATTTTATTACCTTACTAAATGGTGTTGGTTTGCTATGAAACTTTGTAGATGATCCTTTCTAACCTCCAAGAGCCTCCATAATTTTTCCCTTGATTTAATCTTGAAGAGAGCTAGGGTTTTGAAAATTGTTTTCTTATTTTTTTAGAAATGGCCGAATGGAAGAAAAAGGATGGGGGAGAGAGTTTTGTTCTTAGTTTTGATCTTATCCCTCTTTAATCTTGTTAATATTTGTTAACTCTAGCTTGTCCTAGAAGCCTTGGAAGATATTTGGTAATTAACCATGTTAAAAGACTAATTTACCCTTAAAACTAATTAGTGGAGAATGATGTCATCTAGATGACCTAATAATCTCTTTTCTTGTTTTTCTAAATATCATGTTAATAATATTGGATAGTAATATGGTATGTATCCTTGTTATATTACTAATCTTGGTTGCTTGGTTTCCATACTCGTCTAATTGTGGTTCGTTTCGAATGTACCTCATTATCTCAGTGGTTTTGAAACCATTTAACAATCCAAATTCCTTTGGTATTCTCTTAACTTAATAATCCCCTGGTTAAATCTAAATTCACTAATCCCTCAATATATAGTTCTTATAATATTTCCATGCTCCTTAATATCCAATAGAAGCTTATTCGAAATCAAAATCCTCAAAATCCATGTTTCAGGAATTTCTGAAATCTAACGTCATTTCGAGTCACTTATTTTCAATGTACAACACTGATATGGTTTCTGTTTATTCATTTTATGTTTCCATTATAGAGTACCTATATACCATTTCTCTAAATCCTCGAAATTTACTATTCATGTGACCACTGTAGCATTACTGAAGTTAGGGTTATTACATCCTTCCCCCCTTAAAAGGATTCCGTCCCGGAATCACGTCAGAAATGTCCATAGATACCTTTTCATCTACACCTTATAACTTCTATACCACTTTCTCCATCCTTTTTCCTTCATAATATCTCTATCCTGTTTGCGCAAAATTACACCAACATAAACTTGCTTGTCATTCATCAACATTCCTCTTTTAATTATGGGTATCGGCCACCACATTGGCCTCTCCTGAATGGTAGTGTATCTCACTTATGGTTTATCCCTATGTTGATCTCTATCATGACATAAAATATACATATTTCGCTCTTATTATATCGTGTCTCTGTAAAATCTTCCAGAAATCCGACTAGAATAAGATTCTTTGAAACAATTGTAAGAAAATATTACCTATAATATATATTTCCTGTTCGTAAATAAACAAGTCTGTGGTTTACCCCCAAAATACTATTATTCTCCTTTTCATAGAATGTCTAACCCCTAACAGATACTGATTTTCCTTATCTAGATTATCAACCTACCTATACCATTCATTGACCACATTGATTCCTACCCAAACGTTTACACTAAAAATTTAAATACTAGAAAAATGTTCACCTGCATCTGTATCCGGCTTTCTCAATGCCTCTCCTAAAGTCATATTGTACACTCTAGCAGTAGGCCTGTTTGAAGCAGTCACACTTTGTCCTGCCGCAGACGACCCACCAGAACGACAATCTCTAGCAAAATGTCCTAGCCTTCCACATTGATAACACTTTACATCACCCTTATCAGCTGATGGACACCTGTCCTGATAATGCCCTTTCTGTCCACACTTAAAGCAAGTTACTCCTAACATCTTACACTCTCCGATATGCTTTTTACCACACGTGTTGCAATCTGGCAATGGTGGTCGCGATTGATTAGACTGAAAGGTTCCAGTGGATCTACCACCCTGATTCACCGTCTCACTGGTAGTCTTATTATTCCCTGACTTTCCAAACTGGGGTTTTTGTCCTTTACCAAATTTGTTAAAGTAGCTTCCCTCACTTGAACCTCCCTTTGGACCCTCAAATTTTCTTTTCTTGTTCTCTCGACCTAATTGGGTTTGTTCACTCTCGGCCTCAATAATCGATGCCTTTTGAACCACCGCAGCATATTCAGTTAACTCAAACGGTGCCACTCGTGTTCGTAGCCATGGTTTCAATCCTTGTTGGAACCTTTTTGCTCTTTGTTCTTCAGTACGTACAAATTCAGGAACAAACCTAGACAGTTCTGTAAATTTAGTTTCATACTCAGCCACTGTTAGATTTTCCTGCTTTAGCTCCAAAAATTTTATTTCCATCTGGTTCTCCAGGTACCTAGGGGAATATTTGTCTAGAAACACCCTAGTGAAACGCTCCCAAGTTATCACTCCCGCTCCCTCGAGATTTTTCTTAGCTTCCCACCAATAATTTGCCTCTCCCTTTAGGAGATAGGCTGCAAAGACTGTCTTCTGATCTTCCTCTACCCTCAGTATCTCAAAAGCCTTCTCCATCTCTTTCAGCCATGCCCTGGCTGCTACTGGGTTAGTGGTTCCCTCAAATTCTGGGGGTTTTAATGACTTAAAAGCACGAAAAGAGTTAGCTGCCTGGTTGCGAAGAACAGGTGGTTGTAGCGGATTCTGTGGATTAGCTAAATTCTGCCTCAATAGTTCCATAAATTGGTTAAAAGGGTCACCACCCTGATTTCCCTGTTGACCAGTTGATTCATCTTCTTCTTCCTCATGATTTTGTTCATTATGAGCGTTTTCATCCTGCCTATTATGACTTCCTTCCTCTCTCTCATTTTCCCTTGCATTCATTCTATTATTACGCTTAGGCGGCATGATTCTGTATATAACAATATTTTTCATTAATCTCCCAAATTTAGGGTACAACATACATCATTTCCATATATGCACAACTATATCATTAATTAACTTATTTATGCATCCCAGTATTTTTAACTTCACACAAGTAATATTTAATTATAATACAACTCTGACAGATAAACTTAGTATCTTTAGCACAATAACCTTTTCATTTAAGTCAATCACCTCATATATATCAATATTTTTGATTCTCAACATTTAATATCAAAATACAATAAAATTAGGCAAAGTACATAAACTTCATTAATTTACATAAATATTTTACAACTTGGGTACAACGTCTTTTACTACTAATATCATACATCATAAAGTACAAGGTTCGAAACCCCAAAAGCATAACTGTATATACTAACTCGCTATAACAAAAGCACTACTAGCTGTCCTCTAATCAGACTGGGATTAAGACAGTAGACAACTAACCTAATCCCCAAAATGACATCCACAAGATGACTAGTCTGATTAGTATCCAAGACTACTACTCCTAATCATGGTAACGACGCCCTGATAACGTCTCTGATCTGCACTACCATAGTGGTGACTACATCAACTATCTGAGCCCTCCATACCGGATCCCCTCTGTCTCCCAACATCGTCCTAATATCATCGAGTGTCCGCAGCTCGATACTAACTATGCTCAAAGGCAACCCATCTGGTATCACACCTCCTCCTCCTCTCGCTCTGTCTAACCTCTGTACAAGTGTATCTATAGTCCGACGGGACTCATCCAGCTGTCCCTGAAGGGCAAAGTACTCTGGCAAGAAAATAGCTGGCAACTGACCAGCTGGAAATATAGGTGCCTCCTGAGGTGGCATAGCATCTGGGGGAGGTACATCTACAAGTGGGGGTGCATCCACTGGTGGAGGTGGTGGAGGTGCAAATGGTGGGGATGGAGGAACTGGCTCCGTGTCCGCATCCTCGGAAGGGTCCTCCTCCAACTCATCCTCTGACATGATAAAGTGTCCCGGTGGAGTGAACTGCTCAACTGGGTCCTCAAAAGGGTCAGGGCTAGGTAGAGGAGATGGAACTGGTGATGGCACTGGGACAGGTGGGACAGGAGTAGGAGTCACGTGAATGTCCCTCCACTCAATCGGCTCCTCAGGTATAACAGATAACCTAGGCCTCTTACGCAAGGGCATCTCCTCCTCAGGAATATCCGACCGCACCCGAGAAGGTCCGGCCCCATCAGGTCCTACATATGGTCTACCAGAATATGGCACTATGGCCACAGCATCCCTCTGCCTACGCTCCTCTGCCTCCTCAAGTCTCACTCTGATCTCGTGTCTCTCCATGGCCTCTGCGCGAACTCTCCTCCTCAGGTCAGCGATAGCATACTCTGGAACCTCTACACCTACCAGCAACAAGTCTCTAAGCTCCTGCTCGGGTAGTCCTAGCCACTGGGGGTCCTGACCCGGCTCACCCATCTCCGCTCCCTATAATAAAACATAAAATTCTATTAGTAACGGTCTATAAAATTATAAACAATACTTAAAATAAATACTACCTGCGATATACCACCCCTGAACTTGATGGAAGTTCAAAATTTTATATTATAAATGATACAATATTATTATCACTCTTGTTCCTGAGCATTATGACTCTTAGCTCTGATACCAAACTGTGACAGCCCCAAATCCGGGGTCATGAATTTGGGCCATCACGGACCAACTTCCATTCAAAATCAATATCTCTTGGGTTTTTTTTTTAATTAATACTTATGCAATTGACCCCACAGTAATACACACACACACACACCAGTCATATGCTCAGAGAACAACATTCACCATAATAAAAGTTTAGAGTTAAACAGTTATTACAAACCCAGAATCATACTTAAGTACATTGTTGAGTGATGCTTCTACAAGAAGCATTTCAACAACCAAATTTATTACAACCTTACACACTTACACACTTAATATACATAAGACCACTAAACCCCTTGCGCTGGTCATCTACCTCGGGGATTGATGCTAACGAGCTCTCAGAAGGTCGCCTTTCCCTTACCCTCTTGCGGGGCGTTCTGCGTAGTATTGGCATACCTAGCTGTATATAGATAAGTAGCAAGAGTGAGCTATAATAGCTCAGCAAGATAATATTATAAACTAGAATTTAAAATGTAACCAAGTATACATATAGTATACATATATATACATATGTAAGCGATGACAAATTATCAACTTTAAGGAAGCATAAAACTCTTATTTAATAATACATCATCCCCTTGATATTATAAGAAAGAAATCTAGGATAATACAATATCAGTTTCTCTTCTTAATAATATACAATCAATATGACATTTCCATGTAATATTCCAAAGTAATATGAATACTTGAATAAATCTCACTATCACCTTATCATTTCCTTCTTATGCAATAATTTATAAATTAATATAAAATCAGTTTCTCTTCATCTATAGCAATAATTCTATCATTCATATCATTTTCTCTTTTCAGTATACCAATCTGACTTTATCATTGATTCTTTATTCAAATATTGTAGGGGTTTTCACTGTTGCCGAATACGTGAGGCACGATGATCAGTCGCCCTCCGTATCCGTCCCTTTTTACTACCGGTAGAAGGAGGAAGGTCCACCACTACATCCCCCTGGAGGAAGGTACACCACTACATCCTCCTTCGGCAACTCTTGGGCCGAATTAAAATATTGATTGCTGGACTGTGCAGCACACAGCCTCTTACGCTTTTTATTGCTATCCCCCTTTTTGTCAAATCGTTATTCTATTTACTAAATGTCATTCCATATTTCCATTTTCTCACTTTCATTTCCACATATCATTCACTCATCTCATTTCCATTCT
Organism: Kitagawia praeruptora; assembly: GCA_037693485.1. Taxonomy (NCBI): domain Eukaryota; kingdom Viridiplantae; phylum Streptophyta; class Magnoliopsida; order Apiales; family Apiaceae; genus Kitagawia; species Kitagawia praeruptora. The sequence continues at coordinate 79,498,504 of CM075350.1, forward strand.
CGCACATTATTTCTATAAAATATATACATAACATAATACTTTGATTATGATTCAGACATCTCTTTTGTATTCAAGATTTCAAATATGCTTTTATATCCATAACATATTCCGTCTACTTAAAGAGTAGTAATTAATAATCAAATAATATTTATAATACCACTAACACTAAAAAGAATATTTTTAATATAGTATTATAACCCATATAACCCTGGATAACAACTGATACCATTCTCTTCCATACCTCTTTAATTTTCCAAAATCAAGGAAATATATTCTTTGCAACATAACAACAATAGCATCATATATATATATATTCCATAATGTCATTTTTATTCCAAGGATAAATAATCTTCAAAGTAGGGATAGAAAATCTTGCCTCGGTTTCTGTATCCTGACAGTATGGCTGGTTCTTCCTCCGGAATTTCTATAAACACAAAAGGACCGTCATTAGAATACCACATCTCTTACTCACTACCCTCTCGTATAACAAAACCCTTTACACTTCAACATATGTTTAACATATTATTATTATCCCAAAGGTTCAAGAACTTAACCATTTATAAGCTCAATCGAAGTTTCAGGGGTTTTCACCATTTTCCCTAACGACCACACTTAACTGTAAAAATTCTCAGAAAATATGGATTTTGAATTTTAATGTAAGGTCAACTGTCAAGGGTCCTCTGACCACCCTACTACACTATCCCAAAATTTCGTGACTTATAAAAATGTCTAAGTATGGTAACTTTAGCCTCCAAGTTGATACAATTACGTTTTCTCGGTTATCGAACGTCTTTCACTAAAACTGACTTTTCTCCTAAACCGTTCATCAGATTTTAACGCACCTTATATCAAAACGATCTATGAACTAAGCTCTATCATTTCATGGTCAATTGGTAACCTAGGCAGTGAGGTACCGTATGAATACAGGGGTCACAAAACAGGGCAGTTTTCGTTCTAACGAAAATCGGACATTATAACTGCTGTAATTTCATACTTTCCAAAATCAAACTCCTCCAAATCAATCATCAAACACAATAATCATCACCTACACCATGTGGTCTTCATTACCAGCCATGGTTACACTCCCAAACTCCTTCCAAAATCAACTCAAACCACTTACAAATACTTATAACATCATAAACATAACCTTTATACCACTTAATCACTAAACACAACAATATCTATCATAAATACAAAAGGGCAAGCATGTTTATACCTTCTTGAAGCTTTATCAACACTTAATAATCCTTAGCTAGCCCTTAAACAACCTTACAATAGCTTGAATCAACTAAAAGAACCATGAAAATCAAGTTAGTTCTTAGAAAACTACTATTCATCACTATTCATCATCAACTTTGTAGATTTTATTACCTTACTAAATGGTGTTGGTTTGCTATGAAACTTTGTAGATGATCCTTTCTAACCTCCAAGAGCCTCCATAATTTTTCCCTTGATTTAATCTTGAAGAGAGCTAGGGTTTTGAATTTTTTTTTCTTATTTTTTTAGAAATGGCCGAATGGAAGAAAAAGGATGGGGGAGAGAGTTTTGTTCTTAGTTTTGATCTTATCCCTCTTTAATCTTGTTAATATTTGTTAACTCTAGCTTGTCCTAGAAGCCTTGGAAGATATTTGGTAATTAACCATGTTAAAAGACTAATTTACCCTTAAAACTAATTAGTGGAGAATGATGTCATCTAGATGACCTAATAATCTCTTTTCTTGTTTTTCTAAATATCATGTTAATAATATTGGATAGTAATATGGTATGTATCCTTGTTATATTACTAATCTTGGTTGCTTGGTTTCCATACTCGTCTAATTGTGGTTCGTTTCGAATGTACCTCATTATCTCGGTGGTTTTGAAACCATTTAACAATCCAAATTCCTTTGGTATTCTCTTAACTTAATAATCCCCTGGTTAAATCTAAATTCACTAATCCCTCAATATATAGTTCTTATAATATTTCCATGCTCCTTAATATCCAATAGAAGCTTATTCGAAATCAAAATCCTCAAAATCCATGTTTCAGGAATTTCTGAAATCTAACGTCATTTCGAGTCACTTATTTTCAATGTACAACACTAATATGGTTTCTGTTTATTCATTTTATGTTTCCATTATAGAGTACCTATATACCATTTCTCTAAATCCTCGAAATTTACTATTCATGTGACCACTGTAGCATTACTGAAGTTAGGGTTATTACATCCTTCCCCCCTTAAAAGGATTCCGTCCCGGAATCACGTCAGAAATGTCCATAGATACCTTTTCATCTACACCTTATAACTTCTATACCACTTTCTCCATCCTTTTTCCTTCATAATATCTCTATCCTGTTTGCGCAAAATTACACCAACATAAACTTGCTTGTCATTCATCAACATTCCTCTTTTAATTATGGGTATCGGCCACCACATTGGCCTCTCCTGAATGGTAGTGTATCTCACTTATGGTTTATCCCTATGTTGATCTCTATCATGACATAAAATATACATATTTCGCTCTTATTATATCTTGTCTCTGTAAAATCTTCCAGAAATCCGACTAGAATAAGATTCTTTGAAACAATTGTAAGAAAATATTACCTATAATATATATTTCCTGTTCGTAAATAAACAAGTCTGTGGTTTACCCCCAAAATACTATTATTCTCCTTTTCATAGAATGTCTAACCCCTAACAGATACTGATTTTCCTTATCTAGATTATCAACCTACCTATACCATTCATTGACCACATTGATTCCTACCCAAACGTTTACACTAAAAATTTAAATACTAGAAAAATGTTCACCTGCATCTGTATCCGGCTTTCTCAATGCCTCTCCTAAAGTCATATTGTACACTCTAGCAGTAGGCCTGTTTGAAGCAGTCACACTTTGTCCTGCCGCAGACGACCCACCAGAACGACAATCTCTAGCAAAATGTCCTAGCCTTCCACATTGATAACACTTTACATCACCCTTATCAGCTGATGGACACCTGTCCTGATAATGCCCTTTCTGTCCACACTTAAAGCAAGTTACTCCTAACATCTTACACTCTCCGATATGCTTTTTACCACACGTGTTGCAATCTGGCAATGGTGGTCGCGATTGATTAGACTGAAAGGTTCCAGTGGATCTACCACCCTGATTCACCGTCTCACTGGTAGTCTTATTATTCCCTGACTTTCCAAACTGGGGTTTTTGTCCTTTACCAAATTTGTTAAAGTAGCTTCCCTCACTTGAACCTCCCTTTGGACCCTCAAATTTTCTTTTCTTGTTCTCTCGACCTAATTGGGTTTGTTCACTCTCGGCCTCAATAATCGATGCCTTTTGAACCACCGCAGCATATTCAGTTAACTCAAACGGTGCCACTCGTGTTCGTAGCCATGGTTTCAATCCTTGTTGGAACCTTTTTGCTCTTTGTTCTTCAGTACGCACAAATTCAGGAACAAACCTAGACAGTTCTGTAAATTTAGTTTCATACTCAGCCACTGTTAGATTTTCCTGCTTTAGCTCCAAAAATTTTATTTCCATCTGGTTCTCCAGGTACCTAGGGGAATATTTGTCTAGAAACACCCTAGTGAAACGCTCCCAAGTTATCACTCCCGCTCCTTCGAGATTTTTCTTAGCTTCCCACCAATAATTTGCCTCTCCCTTTAGGAGATAGGCTGCAAAGACTGTCTTCTGATCTTCCTCTACCCTCAGTATCTCAAAAGCCTTCTCCATCTCTTTCAGCCATGCCCTGGCTACTACTGGGTTAGTGGTTCCCTCAAATTCTGGGGGTTTTAATGACTTAAAAGCACGAAAAGAGTTAGCTGCCTGGTTGGGAAGAACAGGTGGTTGTAGCGGATTCTGTGGATTAGCTAAATTCTGCCTCAATAGTTCCATAAATTGGTTAAAAGGGTCACCACCCTGATTTCCCTGTTGACCAGTTGATTCATCTTCTTCTTCCTCATGATTTTGTTCATTATGAGCGTTTTCATCCTGCCTATTATGACTTCCTTCCTCTCTCTCATTTTCCCTTGCATTCATTCTATTATTACGCTTTGGCGGCATGATTCTGTATATAACAATATTTTTCATTAATCTCCCAAATTTAGGGTACAACATACATCATTTCCATATATGCACAACTATATCATTAATTAACTTATTTATGCATCCCAGTATTTTTAACTTCACACAAGTAATATTTAATTATAATACAACTCTGACAGATAAACTTAGTATCTTTAGCACAATAACCTTTTCATTTAAGTCAATCACCTCATATATATCAATATTTTTGATTCTCAACATTTAATATCAAAATACAATAAAATTAGGCAAAGTACATAAACTTCATTAATTTACATAAATATTTTACAACTTGGGTACAACGTCTTTTACTACTAATATCATACATCATAAAGTACAAGGTTCGAAACCCCAAAAGCATAACTGTATATACTAACTCGCTATAACAAAAGCACTACTAGCTGTCCTCTAATCAGACTGGGATTAAGACAGTAGACAACTAACCTAATCCCCAAAATGACATCCATAAGATGACTAGTCTGATTAGTATCCAAGACTACTACTCCTAATCATGGTAACGACGCCCTGATAACGTCTCTGATCTGCACTACCATAGTGGTGACTACATCAACTATCTGAGCCCTCCATACCGGATCCCCTCTGTCTCCCAACATCGTCCTAATATCATCGAGTGCCCGCAGCTCGATACTAACTATGCTCAAAGTCAACCCATCTGGTATCACACCTCCTCCTCCTCTCGCTCTGTCTAACCTCTGTACAAGTGTATCTATAGTCCGACGGGACTCATCCAGCTGTCCCTGAAGGGCAAAGTACTCTGGCAAGAAAATAGCTGGCAACTGACCAGCTGGAAATATAGGTGCCTCCTGAGGTGGCATAGCATCTGGGGGAGGTACATCTACAAGTGGGGGTGCATCCACTGGTGGAGGTGGTGGAGGTGCAAATGGTGGGGATGGAGGAACTGGCTCCGTGTCCGCATCCTCGGAAGGGTCCTCCTCCAACTCATCCTCTGACATGATAAAGTGTCCCGGTGGAGTGAACTGCTCAACTGGGTCCTCAAAAGGGTCAGGGCTAGGTAGAGGAGATGGAACTGGTGATGGCACTGGGACAGGTGGGACAGGAGTAGGAGTCACGTGAATGTCCCTCCACTCAATCGGCTCCTCAGGTATAACAGATAACCTAGGCCTCTTACGCAAGGGCATCTCCTCCTCAGGAATATCCGACCGCACCCGAGAAGGTCCGGCCCCATCAGGTCCTACATATGGTCTACCAGAATATGGCACTATGGCCACAGCATCCCTCTGCCTACGCTCCTCTGCCTCCTCAAGTCTCACTCTGATCTCGTGTCTCTCCATGGCCTCTGCGCGAACTCTCCTCCTCAGGTCAGCGATAGCATACTCTGGAACCTCTACACCTACCAGCAACAAGTCTCTAAGCTCCTGCTCGGGTAGTCCTAGCCACTGGGGGTCCTGACCCGGCTCACCCATCTCCGTTCCCTATAATAAAACATAAAATTCTATTAGTAACGGTCTATAAAATTATAAACAATACTTAAAATAAATACTACCTGCGATATACCACCCCTGAACTTGATGGAAGTTCAAAATTTTATATTATAAATGATACAATATTATTATCACTCTTGTTCCTGAGCATTATGACTCTTAGCTCTGATACCAAACTGTGACAGCCCCAAATCCGGGGTCATGAATTTGGGCCATCACGGACCAACTTCCATTCAAAATCAATATCTCTTGGGTTTTTTTTTTTTAATTAATACTTACGCAATTGACCCCACAGTAATACACACACACACACCAGTCATATGCTCAGAGAACAACATTCACCATAATAAAAGTTTAGAGTTAAACAGTTATTACAAACCCAGAATCATACTTAAGTACATTGTTGAGTGATGCTTCTACAAGAAGCATTTCAACAACCAAATTTATTACAACCTTACACACTTACACACTTAATATACATAAGACCACTAAACCCCTTGCGCTGGTCATCTACCTCGGGGATTGATGCTAACGAGCTCTCAGAAGGTCGCCTTTCCCTTACCCTCTTGCGGGGCGTTCTGCGTAGTATTGGCATACCTAGCTGTATATAGATAAGTAGCAAGAGTGAGCTATAATAGCTCAGCAAGATAATATTATAAACTAGAATTTAAAATGTAACCAAGTATACATATAGTATACATATATATACATATGTAAGCGATGACAAATTATCAACTTTAAGGAAGCATAAAACTCTTATTTAATAATACATCATCCCCTTGATATTATAAGAAAGAAATTTAGGATAATACAGTATCAGTTTCTCTTCTTAATAATATACAATCAATATGACCTTTCCATGTAATATTCCAAAGTAATATGAATACTTGAATAAATCTCACTATCACCTTATCATTTCCTTCTTATGCAATAATTTATAAATTAATATAAAATCAGTTTCTCTTCATCTATAGCAATAATTCTATCATTCATATCATTTTCTCTTTTCAGTATACCAGTCTGACTTTATCATTGATTCTTTATTCAAATATTGTAGGGGTTTTCACTGTTGCCGAATACGTGAGGCACGATGATCAGTCGCCCTCCGTATCCGTCCCTTTTTACTACCGGTAGAAGGAGGAAGGTCCACCACTACATCCCCCTGGAGGAAGGTACACCACTACATCCTCCTTCGGCAACTCTTGGGCCGAATTAAAATATTGATTGCTGGACTGTGCAGCACACAGCCTCTTACGCTTTTTATTGCTATCCCCCTTTTTGTCAAATCGTTATTCTATTTACTAAATGTCATTCCACATTTCCATTTTCTCACTTTCATTTCCACATATCATTCACTCATCTCATTTCCATTCTCGCACATTATTTCTATAAAATATATACACAACATAATACTTTGATTATGATTCAGACATCTCTTTTGTATTCAAGATTTCAAATATGCTTTTATATCCATAACATATTCCGTCTACTTAAAGAGTAGTAATTAATAATCAAATAATATTTATAATACCACTAACACTAAAAAGAATATTTTTAATATAGTATTATAACCCATATAACCCTGGATAACAACTGATACCATTCTCTTCCATACCTCTTTAATTTTCCAAAATCAAGGAAATATATTCTTTGCAACATAACAACAATAGCATCATATATATATATATTCCATAATGTCATTTTTATTCCAAGGATAAATAATCTTCAAAGTAGGGATAGAAAATCTTGCCTCGGTTTCTGTATCCTGACAGTATGGCTGGTTCTTCCTCCGGAATTTCTATAAACACAAAAGGACCGTCATTAGAATACCACATCTCTTACTCACTACCCTCTCGTATAACAAAACCCTTTACACTTCAACATATGTTTAACATATTATTATTATCCCAAAGGTTCAAGAACTTAACCATTTATAAGCTCAATCGAAGTTTCAGGGGTTTTCACCATTTTCCCTAACGACCACACTTAACTGTAAAAATTCTCAGAAAATATGGATTTCGAATTTTAATGTAAGGTCAACTGTCAAGGGTCCTCTGACCACCCTACTACACTATCCCAAAATTTCGTGACTTATAAAAATGTCTAAGTATGGTAACTTTAGCCTCCAAGTTGATACAATTACGTTTTCTCGGTTATCGAACGTCTTTCACTAAAACTGACTTTTCTCCTAAACCGTTCATCAGATTTTAACGCACCTTATATCAAAACGATATATGAACTAAGCTCTATCATTTCCTGGTCAATTGGTAACCTAGGCAGTGAGGTACCGTATGAATACAGGGGTCACAAAACAGGGCAGTTTTCGTTCTAACGAAAATCGGACATTATAACTGCTGTAATTTCATACTTTCCAAAATCAAACTCCTCCAAATCAATCATCAAACACAATAATCATCACCTACACCATGTGGTCTTCATTACCAGCCATGGTTACACTCCCAAACTCCTTCCAAAATCAACTCAAACCACTTACAAATACTTATAACATCATAAACATAACCTTTATACCACTTAATCACTAAACACAACAATATCTATCATAAATACAAAAGGGCAAGCATGTTTATACCTTCTTGAAGCTTTATCAACACTTAATAATCCTTAGCTAGCCCTTAAACAACCTTACAATAGCTTGAATCAACTAAAAGAACCATGAAAATCAAGTTAGTTCTTAGAAAACTACTATTCATCACTATTCATCATCAACTTTGTAGATTTTATTACCTTACTAAATGGTGTTGGTTTGCTATGAAACTTTGTAGATGATCCTTTCTAACCTCCAAGAGCCTCCATAATTTTTCCCTTGATTTAATCTTGAAGAGAGCTAGGGTTTTGAAATTTTTTTTCTTATTTTTTTAGAAATGGCCGAATGGAAGAAAAAGGATGGGGGAGAGAGTTTTGTTCTTAGTTTTGATCTTATCCCTCTTTAATCTTGTTAATATTTGTTAACTCTAGCTTGTCCTAGAAGCCTTGGAAGATATTTGGTAATTAACCATGTTAAAAGACTAATTTACCCTTAAAACTAATTAGTGGAGAATGATGTCATCTAGATGACCTAATAATCTCTTTTCTTGTTTTTCTAAATATCATGTTAATAATATTGGATAGTAATATGGTATGTATCCTTGTTATATTACTAATCTTGGTTGCTTGGTTTCCATACTCGTCTAATTGTGGTTCGTTTCGAATGTACCTCATTATCTCAGTGGTTTTGAAACCATTTAACAATCCAAATTCCTTTGGTATTCTCTTAACTTAATAATCCCCTGGTTAAATCTAAATTCACTAATCCCTCAATATATAGTTCTTATAATATTTCCATGCTCCTTAATATCCAATAGAAGCTTATTCGAAATCAAAATCCTCAAAATCCATGTTTCAGGAATTTCTGAAATCTAACGTCATTTCGAGTCACTTATTTTCAATGTACAACACTGATATGGTTTCGGTTTATTCATTTTATGTTTCCATTATAGAGTACCTATATACCATTTCTCTAAATCCTCGAAATTTACTATTCATGTGACCACTGTAGCATTACTGAAGTTAGGGTTATTACAATTGAGGTCCGACATCAGTCGACCGATGATTCTTGAAATCGTACAAGAAGTAAACCTGACCGGGGGTTTTCGAAAATGTTTTGAGTTCGAAAGAGTTCGAGTTTGAAAGTGCTAAAGGTATCTTGGATTAGCTTTGTCTTTAAAATAATGATCAATAATTAATAAATGGTATCTTAAAATTTAATATTAATAATTAATAAAATAATTATTTAATTAAACAAGCTTTTAATCCAAGATAGGTATTTTGAGTATTTATAAAGATATAAAAATAATTTCTTGAGTATACGATACTTCCCGAATGACCTTTCGGGTTTTCGCAATTTAATTACGATATAATAAGATACCGCTCCCCGGTCAATAGTATATATGGACCGCTACGACCTCTATTGCTAGAGTCGTTGTCCGAAGAAAACATTTCATTCTAAGTTCAAGGGGTGCAAACATATATGTGCTTATACATCTCAATTTCATCAATACTTCGATAAGCATAAACATTTGATATGATTGAAAACTACAAACACAACAGTGAAAGTCCTTATATATGTAAGTTTTGAAAAGTAAACTTGCCTTAGTGAGGTTGGGGTGGTCGAGCTTGCGGAGTGGAACGATCTATACATAATCAATAGCCGATCGTTAGTACCTTAACAATATCTCTTTTAATTGCGAGGTTTTAGGGGGGTACAAAATTAACTTAATGACTTCGTCTTATGACTCTCTAGCCCCACTATAGGTTCATGTCATCACTCGATTACGCTCGTCACTTATTCGATTAATTGGTTACCACATCCGAATCATATCCATTCCCCCTTAAATTACACTCCACTTACGACTTTTTCCCTTGCGCGAATTTTACTCTAACATTTTTATAAAATTAAAAAATACATATTTTAATCCAATTCTATTTGGGTAGCCTTCACCACTGCATTTACTAGCTTCTCTAATTTTTCCATGATCCTACATAAATTTTTAGGGGTTTAAAAAAGGTTCACAAGGGGACCATTTAGTGCAGTCCGGATTCCAGAAACATTTCACTTCTCAGGCCATAACTCAAAATCTATACATCACCTAGTCATGAACCTTATATTTCTGGAAACTACATTCAAATATATTTCCAACAATATATATTAGGACTTCAGGGGACAAGATTTAGGGGTTCAAAACCCTCCTACAAGACAGTACAAGTTCCTGGAAAAATACTCAGCATGCTTTTACCACTAAACCAACCAAGAATCTTACATACACATCACAACCATCATCTAAACCACCAAGATCATACTTTATAACATACATGGAGTTACATACACTAACCACAAGTTTAAAAATCACAACCACAACACTTAAACTCAAGATCTACAACATCCATCACTTATATGTCCAAGATTCACACTAATAATCATGGATCTAACATCAAGCATCACAAACACTTCATGCCCAAGAGGGGTTAGGGTTTTTATACCTTCTTGAGTATCTAGGAGCCTTGGGTATGCCTTACAAGTCTCAAGGACACCTTGGATGAGCTCCTACAATCCTTACAACTCAAGATCTAAATGAAAACTCAACATTGTTACTATTCATCAAAATTTCAACAATTAATAACTTGAAAACTAATGGATGAAAAGGGTTGGAATTCATAGTATACCTTCCTTATGTGATGTAGAGTACCTAGGATTTTTACCTTGAATTAAGAGTGAAGAGAAGTGGAAGAAAAGAATTTTTCTTCCCCTTCTTTCTACCTTGGCCGAGAGCAACAATGGCTAGGGGGGAGAGAGAGTTTTTGTTTTGCTTTTGGTGTTGGTTGAAATAAAGTAAGGTGTGTTGGTATTATGTATTAGGTGTATGTATATGTATCACATGTTGCAAGTCTAGTGTCTAGACCACCATACCTCCTTGTCTCCTTGGACAATGTTCCAACTAGTTACTATTCCTCTTGCTATCTTTGCATTACTAGTTTGCTTTTCTAACTACTTAGTTGCATGGGACTTGCATGCAATATCATTCCCTGTATCAATATTCTTCCACCAATGCTTGTCACTTAATCTTTAATTCGTATCGTATCTTAATTAATTTCTCGTAATAATATTTTGTCGCGTAGAGATTTCCCTTGTAATTCCTTAAGTACTTAATTGTGTAAATTCCTCGAATATCCATAACTCCTCGTCATAATTCCTAATAAATCTTTTAATACTCCAATAACTCTCAAATCCCAAGTTTTATAAATCTTACTAACAATAAGACTCTTGCCTTCAACAACCTTCTCTTTATCTTACATGGTGAATGTAACAACATAATTTCTTTGACAATCAATTCCATTAAACAACAGGGATGACTAAAAAGGTTCCAAATTGACAATGTCATATGATATTATATAAAAGAAAATATTACAAAAATTAGGGTTTTTACAGCCTCCCCTCCTTAAAAGGATTCCGTCCCGGAATCAGGTTGAAAACAGTTGGGGGTGCTTTTCACGCATCGTGCTCTCTAGTTCCCATGTTGATTCTTCGACATTCTGGTTCCTCCACAAAACTCTCACTAGTTTGACAACCTTGTTCCTCAGTACCTGTTCTTTTCTATCCATGATTTCTACGGGTTGCTCCACATAGGTTAAGTCTGGCTGCAGATCCACTTGGTCATATTCTATCACGTGCCGAAAGTCCGTATGGTAGGGTCGTAGCATGGACACATGGAACACATTATGCACTTGCTGCAAGCTTGGGGGTAAAGCCAATTCATAGGCTAACTTTCCAACCCGCCTCAAAATCTCAAAAGGTCTAATAAACCTCGGACTTAGCTTCCCCTTCTTACCAAATCTCATCAATCCCTTCCACGGTGATACCTTTAACATCACGAACTCTCCTACCTCATACTCCTTGTCCTTGCGGGTCTGGTCCGCATATTTCTTCTGTCTATCCTGGGCCGCTACCAGCCGTCCTCGTATCAGTTCGATAGTTTCTCTTGTCTGTTGAACCAGTTCAGGCCCTAAAATCTTTCGCTCTCCAACCTCTTCCCAACACAAGGGAGATCGACACCTCCGTCCATATAAGGCTTCATATGGGGGCATTCCTATACTTGCATGATAACTGTTGTTGTAGGAAAACTCGATCAACGACAAGTGGTCATCCCAACTTCCCATAAAATCTATGGCACATACTCTCAACATGTCCTCTATGGTCTGGATGGTTCTCTCGCTCTGTCCGTCTGATTTGGGGTGGTAAGTAGTACTCATGTTTAATTTGGTTCCCATACAATCCTGAAAACTCCTCCAGAACCTAGAGTTGAACCTTGGGTCTCTATCCGATACAATGCTCACAAGAACTCCATGCCTAACCACGATTTCCTTTAAGTAAATATCCACTAGTCTGTCGACTGTGTACCTCTCGTTAATTGGAAGAAAATGTGCTGATTTAGTCAATCTATCGATAATTACCCAAATGGCATCATGATTAGTCTTGGTCCTTTGTAGTCCGACCACAAAGTCCATCGCAATATGCTCCCACTTCCACTCGGGTATTTCTAAGGGTTGCAACAATCCACTGGGCCTCTGGTGTTCGGCCTTCACTCTTTGACATGTCAAGCATTTACTTACCCACTCTGCTACGTCCTTCTTCATATTTGGCCACCAATAATACTCTTTCAAATCCCTATACATCTTGGTGCCTCCAGGGTGAATCGAATACCTTGACCTATGAGCCTCTTGCAAAATCTCATCTTTTAATTCCTGAACATTCGGGATCCATATCCTAGATGCGTACCTCATAACTCCATTCCCGTCCATTACACACTTAATTTCCTCACCAGTCAAAATTTTCTCCATCGAATTCTTTTCTTCTTGTATCTTCTTTTCCTGGCACAACTTAATCTTTTCCAATAGCGGTGGTTGGACTCTTATTTCCCTTAGACTCTCTTGCCCGATTCCTGGTAACCTCACTTCAATATCCAATTTCTCAAAGTCCTTGATCAACTCGTCCGCTGACGTTATCACCTTTAGTTTCTCCTTTCGGCTAAGTGCATCGGCCACCACATTGGCCTTCCCTGGGTGGTAGTGAATCTCACAGTCGTAATCCTTGAATAACTCTAGCCATCTCCTCTGTCTCATGTTTAACTCTTTCTGAGTAAATATGTATTTTAGGCTCTTATGGTCCATGTAGATTTCACACTTTTCTCCGTAAAGGTAATGCCTCCAAATCTTCAAAGCGAAGACTGATAAGTGGAGTTTATATCCACTTGGAGCGTTCCATATCGGCTTAAATTGATTGTCTTGGACTCAAGTTTGTGGTGGTTTTGATGTATTTTGTTTAGTTGTATAGATTTACGAGAATGTTGATTAAGGTTGATGCTTCTATAGTTTTTGGAGAATAAATTAATTAAAATTCGGATTTCTGAGACGGTTTCGCAATCTACACTGTTTTGGACATATCTGGAGTTCTAGAAGTCAGTTTTCAGCGATCTTACTGCCCACGCGAAGCCTGGGAGATTTTCTACAACTTGGGATAGGATTCCCAGGAGTAAATTGTGCCGGGTAGGAGCAATTTGCGCGAAGAACAGACTGCTGGGCGCAAGTTGCCCCTGAAAAATTACAGTTTTACTATTTTGGCCATATCTTGAGTTCTACAACTCCGTTTGGGGCCCGTAAGCAGTCCACGCGAAGATAACGGAATTCTCTATCATTCTAAAGTGGTACAGATGTCCAATTACTACTGGAACGGTCCTGAAAAACTGAAGAAAAGTCAACTACGAATTTTCCTTAAAAAACAGAATCAGTTTAGGAAACGTATTTTGCAGAAATTCTATTTTAACTCTATTTTGGGTATTTTCTTGCTGGGCAAGACTTCTAGAGCCTATATAAACACATCCAACCCTTGTAATTTGTATCATTAGGAGTAGAACTATTACATATCAATTACTTAGATTTATTTGTATTTTTTCATACTTTGTTTTTATCATGGTTTCACTTGATCCCATGATGACGAGAGGTTCAATTATGAGCTAATCGTTGTCATGGGATTCTAACGGATTTATTTATGGAGCTTTAGTATCTTGATGCTTTAAAGATCTGTGTGTGATGTATATCTGATATCCTCGTATGGTTATGCTTAATTGTTAGATGCGTAGCTAACATCTAATTTGTTAATCTCTTGTGAAGTGAAAGTGGATCTTGAGATTTAGAACTTGCCATGCTAGCATAGGATAGGTTGATGTTTTAACATCATGATTTGTGGCATAAATAGAGATATTATGCTACCCTATGTGATCAATGCGGATAACTTGTTCTTCAACCGTTATGTTTTCAAATTCTATAGAGATATAGGGTCTAAGCATAATTGGTGTCTATTCATCTTCTATCTCTTTTGTGGATGTATGTTTAGTTTGGTATTCGTATACTGAGAAGTAGCGTGTACTTGTTTCGTGTTATCCGATCAGATATCATAACCATTGCATATAGTGATTAAAGGCGTCAGATCTAAGCAAAGTATTTAATGAAGTTAGGATTCCATGGTTTATCTTGCAGAAGTAATTCGATTCCAATTCTCGTTAGTTAGTTAATTCTTAGTTTGTTAATTTGCTTTTTTGTTAGATTTAGTTAATTAAAACCCAATTTGTTATTTGTCTTAGCAGTGAATTAAAACCATACATTGTTGCATAGGTACAATACTGAATTAAAAACCAGATCTCTGTGGGAACGAACTCGACTTATATCTGTATTACTTGTGACCACGTACGCTTGCGTGATTTAGTGCAAACAAGTTTTTGGCGCCGCTGTCGGGGATCATCGGTGTTTTATTTTTGGTTTATGTGCTTGTCAATAGTGGTCGTTAGCGTTCACTGACTCGGATTTCTTACTTAGTTAGTTTGTTCGTAGTGTTTTAGGTACTTGTCAGAGAGCATTGTCGTTGAAGATGGATTTTCTAAATTACTATGGAGTTCAGCAGGTGGTTAGTGTTTGTGAGCTATGTGCGGGCGCACATGAGACGTATCAGTGCTGGAGCAACCAAGGTGGTATTCAACAACCGCAGCAGCCTTATCAGCAGTATCAAGGTCAACAATATGGAGCACAACCTTACTATACTCAGAATATTCTGCAACAGCAGAACCAGAATTTTCTGCAGCAGCATGACCCGTGGCAATCTCAACCTCTGAGTTATGAGGAACAACCATATTTTCAATACCATCCTCAACAGTACCAGCAAGATGTTCCAGATATGTCATATTTCTATGGAAGTGAAGAGTTTCAACATCAGCAACCTATTCCTACTTTTCAGTCAGATGAGGTTCCTACTAGGGAGGAGATTAGGATGCTTGTGAAGAGTAATAAGGAGTCTCTCAAATCTTTGGAGATTCTAGTTGCTCAAGCTGTGAGAGCCTTGGAACAAGAGAAACAACAATTCATACCAGAAGCAATTCCAGAAAATAACGATGACTTGGAGCAAGGTACTGCATGCATAATTGAAGAAGACAAATTCCAAGAGGAGGAGAGTGTTCACAAGCCATGTGAGGAATTTGATCAAGCTAGTGAGGTGGATGATTTGGAAAGGGCACTATTTGAGACAGACATTGATGAGCTGCACAAATTTCAAGAATTATTATGTGCAAACCAAGAGGACACAGATGAGCTACGCAAATTTCAAGAATTGGTATGTGCGAACCAAGAGGATGAAGAACATGGGAAAGATGCAGGTCTTCTACTTGTCTCAGAGTTTAAAGATGGAGGTAGCGCATTAGAGCCAATGGAGGAAGTTCTCTTTGAGGAACCAAAGGCTTCAGCAACTTACATTTACCCTCCTCCATTATATTCAATCGAACCCCGCGAGTGTGTGTTGTTCTACAAATTGACAGATTTTGGGTCAATAGATGAAGGCATTGGAATAGGTCATGGTTGTTACATGAATAGGCCAAGCGAGGAGAAAGGGCAGAAAGTATGCCGCCGTGATGACGATGAAGTCTCGCGAAGAGATGACCAGGCCAACTATTATCATCCATAATGGAGGCTTGAAAGTAACGTCAAGCTATTGACGTTAAAGAAGCGCTTCGTGGGAGGCAACCCACGCTTTTCGGCAATTTTATTTAGGTATGTTTTCTGCTATCCCTTGTATTACTTTCCATTCAATGCGGACATTGAATATTTTAAGTTTGGGGGTGGTTTGAGGGATTAGTAGTTGTTGTTGTATTATGTGTTCATGTAGGATTTCATGCTTTGCATATTAGTAGTAGTAAATTATGGATTTATGTTCGTGATATCTACGTTTGTTTCATATAGGACATTCTGTTTTTTTTGTTTGCATAGTATGTGAGTTCATAGTAGTTTGCATTTGCACCCATGCTTGATAGGAATTTTGTGTTGTTGACGCTTTTGATTGAGAAGTGATATGCTTTGTTCTTGTGCACACATATACACTAGTAAGTTGAAGCTAGTAGACTTATTGAATGTTGTAAGTGATTAGAAGGACATGAATATGTGCAAGATGATTTAGTTTGCATGCTTTGAATACAAGTAGGTGCGTTAGAGAGATTTTTTTCTTGGGATTGAGTATGTTTTTCCATCAAGTGAGATTTTGAGCCTTATTACATATTTTTTTGCAATTTATTCGTTTGCTTGAGTGTCCACAGATTGTTTGCATTGCTAGCAGTTGTTTGAGGTCTTTCTTGAAACGCATGACATTATTTGACGATTAAAATGATAAAGGCATATAGGAATAACCGCATATTTTCCCATATTACCATACCATGTTTACATGATCAATTAGTTAACCCGTTGAGCTTAATCCTATTTTTTCGGTGACATACCACATTACTTGCCTAGACCTTTTTCTTGTATTGGCCTTACATTAATTTGAACCCACATTGTCAAAGGCTAGTAGAGTGTTTAAGGGAGTAATAAGGTGTGCAAGGAGGGGTTTATTGTTGGTCTTACTTTTGGGGGAAATATTGAAAATTGGGTTTGTTTATTTGATAGTCGGCATGTGTAATAAAATTGTGGGATCATTGTTATTGTTTATATTATTTTTTGTGTTATATTTAGCTCTCAAGAAAAAAAAAGAAAAAAAAAGGAAAAAAAAAGAAAAAAGAAAGAAAAAAGAAGGAAAATATATATAATGAGAGCATGTTTGTGTTTGTTATGATCCTACTTTAGTCGACTCGTCGATTGTTTTTGTTGGAAGAAAAGTATTAAATCCATGTGTGGGGGGGAAATAGGGTGTTGTGTATGATTTATTATGGTACTTACTAGCTTTTGACACTTCACCTGTTTTGGCTTATTTGACATACCTTGTCCCTAGCCCCGTTACAACCCAAATAAAGACCTTTTGATTATCGTCATTGATGTATGTTGTGTTAAGAGTTAGATTGATACCAAATGTCAAGCGTGCTTATGATTTTGTTGGAGTTGAGTGATACACTCACCCTTGTTCTTGAGTGAAAATTCTTTTGTGAGTGTTAGCAGCTTGTTCTTATGTATGAGATCCCGAGTGTTGTCTCAAAGATGTGCTCTTGTAGGCTTAGCATGTTTACTAACTTATTCTTATATTTGACATGGACTTGTGAGAACTTATGCATGTTTGATAGAGTATATTTTTATATATATTCTAGATGATTTTATTCTCATATTTATTGTGTTTTGCATTGATTTGGATTTTTATTTAATAGATTTTATTGTTTTATTGTAGGAAATAAAGAATTCATGACTTGGAAGGATTTGGAGCAAAAAGAGCTATTTTGGAGATAAAATAGGAGAAAATTCGTATTATTGGGCTACACGGGCTGCCTGCACTGTTTGGGCCATATCTTGAGTTCCAGAAGTCAGAATTTGACGATCTTACTGTCCACGTGAAGCTTGTGGAATTATCTTTAATTCAGAGGTGGTCCAGTAAGCAAAATCCAACTGGAAGAGCCCAGAAACAGAGGAGCAAAATTAGTGACGAATTTTACAAGAAAATCCTATTCAATTATGGATATCTTTTTGTAAATTGATTAGGATATTAAAAATACTTTTATTAGGAGATATATATCAGATTTTATTAAAGAGTTTTATTATAAAAAGAAGGAGAGAACGTGGGAAGAGGGGGGATAGACATATACAGACGTTTTTTTACATAAATTAGGGTTTTGGTTTTTCTCTCTTCATCTCTTCCTTTGTAAGCACTTGGTTTAATTTGGATCTTCATTGTTCTTCGTTAATACAAAGTTTAAGGTACTCTTTATCTCATCTTGTTTATTAGTATATGTTTTATATGGCTTTCTTCATTATTATTATTATTAGTTTTTATTCTACCATGAGTGAGTAGTTTAATTCTAGGGTATTAAGGGGAGCCATGTTTGCACCATGATTTGGGTTTAATTTGATTAGTAGATTGATGGGTAAAGAGTAATTCTGATTGATATGTTATAATTCTTAATTTGTGTAATTGCGCAATATCACGGATTAATTGATTGCAATAGGAGTAATAGATCGAGAGATTTTACTACTAGAGGCTTACATACAATTAGCAGAATTGAAGGTGAGTGTGAGAACATCATTAGATATTCTGAGAGCGTTAATGCTTGAGAAAGATTAACTGTTAATGCTTGAGAAAGATTAACCATTGCTTTAATTACTTAATCCCATTGAAAAGCTATACTTTTGTGATTTGTTTGGTGTAAACATGGTGAACCTGAATTGCCCTAGATCCTTTAATTAATTGATTTAAAACTTTGTTAAATTTGTTTTAGTAGTTAATAAAATTCTCCAACAATCGTTTGTGACTAGAAACAATTGATAACAATTGAATTGAAACTGAAACTGTCTCCTTGAGGATTCGACCCGTATTTGCTAGTATCTACTACAATTGATACCGTGCGCTTGCGGTTAGGTATAATTTAACATATCAAGTTTTTGGCGCCGCTGCCGGGGAGACGCCTAGTTTCTATTATTTTAGTTTGATTGTTTTAAATTGTTTCTCTTATCTCTTTGGAACACTTGTTCCAATTGAGACCGATTTTACTGCTTTTCCTTGTTTAGTTGTTGATGCCCAGGACCAGGTCTCAAACGAAAGAAGATCAAGCGAAAGAGGATACAACTCCTCTTAGTCCAGATTCTGGAATTACTTGTCAACAATACATAGATCTACAAAGGAAAGAGAAGCAGCAAAAGATATCTGAACCAAAGATTGAGATGGCGGACCTTCCTCCCAAATCTTTGAAGAATTACTCACAGCCCTCTCCGAGTGGGGTACCTACTGGCCTTGCTATGCCAGCAATTCAAGCAGCAAATTTCGAGATCAAGCCTGCTTTGCTTACTATGATCCAACAGAATCAATTTGCTGGGCTTGCCTCTGAAGACCCTACACTTCATCTGCAAAGGTTTCAACAGCTCTGTTCTACAATTAAACATCAGGGAGTCACTCCAGACCAGTTGAAAGTCATGCAATCACTTTACCGTGCTGCATAAGCACACACCCTAAACCTTTATGGGATGCGTCGCTATAAATCACAAAATCTCCTTTATCATCAGGTAGGGCTAGTACTGGTGCTGTCACCAACCTCTTTTTCAACTCTTGAAAGCTCTCTTCGCATTTTTCAGTCCACACAAACTTCTCGGTCTTGCGAGTTAGTCGGGTCAAAGGGGCTGCTATCTTGGCAAAGTCTTGGACAAACCTCCTATAGTAGCCAGCCAACCCTATAAAACTTCTCACCTCTGTCGGAGTGGTTGGTCTCTCCCAATTTGACACAGCCTCTATTTTGGCTGGGTCCACTAGAATGCCTTGATCGCTAATCACATGCCATAAAAACTGAACTTCCCTCAACCAAAATTCACACTTTGAGAACTTAGCGTACAACTTTTCTTCTCTCAATGCTCCCAACACAATTCTCAAGTGCTCTGCATGCTCATCCTCCGTCTTGGAATAGATCAAGATATCATCGATGAAGACTATAACACACTTGTCTAAGTACTTTTTGAAGACTCGATTCATTAAGTCTATGAAAGCTGCGGGTGCATTCGTTAACCCAAACGACATTACTAAAAACTCATAGTGTCCGTACCGGGTGCGAAAGGCCGTCTTTGGTATATCTTCTGGCTTGATCCTTAACTGGTGGTATCTGGTTCTCAAATCGATTTTGGAAAAATAGACCGCATCCTTTAGCTGGTCAAACAGGTCATCTATCCTGGGCACCTTATTCAACTCCCTGTAATCTATGCATAATCTCATACTGCCATCCTTCTTTTTCACGAATAGGACCGGGGCTCCCCACGGTGACACACTAGGTCTTATCATTCCTTTATCCAACAATTCCTGCAATTGAGTGGCCAACTCTTTCATCTCCACTGGGGCTAGCCTATGTGGAGCTTTCGAAATTGGGGCCGTACCAGGAACTAAGTCTATAGCGAACTCAATGTCTCTATCAGGTGGTAGCCCTGGAAGATCATCCGGGAATATGTCTGCGAACTCATTAACGATAGGAATTTCCTGTAGGCTTGGTGCCCCCTTTTTGGTGTCCTTCACATAGGCTAAATAAGCTTCACATCCTTTACGCAACAGCTTCTTAGTTTGAATTACAGTTAAGAACTTTTGGTTTTGTCGCTTTCCGCTAAACACTACTTCCTCGTCCCTTAGCAATCTTAAACTCACTTTCTTCTTCACACAATCAATCTGAGCCCCATGGGTGGTCAACCAATCCATACCTACTATTACATCGAATTCTCCTAGTTTAAAAGGTATTAAATCTATCTGAAAGTGTCGCCCTCCTATTTCTAGGTCGCAACCTGGATAAACTTGGCTAACAGGGATGATTTCACGATTAGCTATTGTTATGCTAAATTTACGCTAGCGCACGTAGTCACAAGTAATATAAATTAAGTTCGTTCCGCAGAGATCTGGTTAAGTTTTAATCAGTAAATATGCCTATGCAACAATGTATGGTTTAAACTCACTGCTAAGAAAAGTAATAAATTGGGTTTGATTATCTAATTTATACTAAGATGCAAAGAATTAAACTAAGAATTAACTAATTAACAAGAATTAAAATCGAATTACTTATATGAGAATAAACATGGGATCCTAACTTAGTTAAATACTTCCCTTAGATCTGACGCCTTTAATCACTGTGTGCAATGGTTTTGATATCTGATCGGATAACACGAAACAAGTATACGCTACCTGTCAGCATACGCATACCAAACTAAACATACATCCACAAAAGAGATAGAAGATGAATAGACACCAATTATGCTTAGACCCTATATGTCTATAGAATTTGAAAACATAACGGTTGAAGAACAAGTTATCCATTAAGATCACACAGGGCAGTATAAGTATTTTCATCTCACACCACGAATCATATTGATAAACAATTATGAACCTATGCTAGCATGGCAAGTTCTAAATCTCAAGATCCACTTTCACTTCACAAGAGATTAACAAATTAGATGTTCGCGATGCATCTATCTATTAAGCATAACCATATGAGGATATCAATTATTCACCACACACAGATCTTTAAAGCATCAAGATACTAAGTTCCATAAATAACTCCGTTAGAATCCCATGACAACGATTAGCTCATAATTGAACCATTCATCGTCATGGGATTTGATGAAAACATGATAACTAACAAGATATGGAAGAAAGAAGTAATATTATAAAAACTAAGAGTTGAGAAAACAAATCTATAATCCAACGTATACAAAAGATGAAGTAGATCTAGATCCTTGCTTGTCACGAGCGTTGAATCCTTCTCTCCTTTTCTCTCTTGCAGATCTCAGCTGGTTACAATAATAAAACTATGATAATGTGTATATCTCTATTACAATGGTAGGATGTGTTTAAATAGGCTCTAAAAGTCTTGCCCAACAAGAAAATACCAAAACAGAATTATAATAGAATTTCTGCAAGATACGTTTCCTAAATTGATTCTGTTTTTAAGGAAAATTCGTGGCTGACTTTTCTTCAGTTTTTCTGGAACTTTCCAAACGTAATTGGACCTCTGGATCACATTAGAATGATAGAGAATCTCGTTATCTTCGCGTGGACTGCTTACGGGCTGAAAACAGACTTATAGAACTCAAGATATGGCCAAAACATTGTAGACTGCGCAACCCTTCTTAAAAATCCGAATTTTAATCAATTAATTCCCAAAAAATTATAGAAGCATCCACCTTAGTCAACATTCTCGTAAATCTGCACAACTAAACAAAACACATCAAAACTACAAGAAATTTGAGTCCAAGACAATCAATTTAAGCCGATTTAGAATGTTCCAAGTGGATATAAAATCCACTTATCACACCCCCAAACTTAAACCGATGCTTGTCCTCAAGCATAAACAATTACAACTAACTAACTAACTAGTACCACTTCCGTAGGTGATCACGGTTGCATTTGGCATATGCAACAAGCCCTTTAAACCCCTAGGCAGCCCTAGTGGACGAGTAAGGTCTCGTGAGGGCCTATAGCGAATGTACCCACAAAATCCATTTAACCTAATGCAATGCAATGCATGAATGCAACTAATATGAAAATGCAATTAATCTAGCCTACCATACCTTCAAATCCTCTCATGCCATATCAACTT
This sequence comes from Kitagawia praeruptora, assembly GCA_037693485.1. Classification (NCBI taxonomy): domain Eukaryota; kingdom Viridiplantae; phylum Streptophyta; class Magnoliopsida; order Apiales; family Apiaceae; genus Kitagawia; species Kitagawia praeruptora. The sequence goes on from CM075350.1 coordinate 79,521,149, forward strand.
AAGAATCAAAGTAAATACGCAATGTCTTGGTGTCGAAAGTGCAAGTATTCACATAGTCTACTCAATGAACATGCATAAGTTCTCACAAGTCCATGTCAAGTGTAAGAATAAGTTAGTAAATATGCTAAGCCTACAAGAGCACATCTTTGAGACAACACTCGGGATCTCATACGCAAGAACAAGCAAACACTCACAATCCACTCACAAAAGAATATTCACTCAAGAACAAGGGTAAGTGTATCACTCAATTCCAACAAAATCATAAACATGCTTGACATTTGGTATCAATCTAACTCTTAACACAACATACATCAATGACGATAATCAAAAGGTCTTTAATTGGGTTGTAACGGGGCTAGGGACAAGGTATGTCAAATAAGCCAAAACAGGTGAAGTGTCAAAAGCTAGAAAGTACCATAATACATCATACACAACACCATATTCCCCCCCCACATAATTTTTACTAAAACAAACACTCGACTAGTCGACTGAAATAGGATCACAACAATACAAACATGCTCTCATAATATATATATATATATATATATATATATATATATATATTTTTTTTTTCTTTTGTTTTTTTCTTACTTTTTTTTTGAGAGCTAAATAGAACACAAACAATAATATAAACAATAACAATGATCCCATAATTTATTACATATGTCGACTATCAAGTAAACAACCAAACCCAATCTCAATATTTTTCCCAAAAGTATGACCAACAATAAACCCTTCCTTGCACACCTTATTACTCCCTTAAGCACTCTACTAGCCTTTGACAATGTGGGTTCAAATTAATGTAAGGCCAATACAAGAAAAAGGTCTCGGCAAGTAATGTGGTATGTCACTGAAAAAATAGGATTAAGCTCAACGGGTTAACTAATTGATCATGTAAATATGGTGTGGTAATATGGGAAAATATGCGGTTAATCCTAAATGCCTTTATCATTTTAATCGTCAAATAATGTCATGCGTTTCAAGAAAGACCTCAAACAACTGCTAGCAATGCAAACAATCCGTGGACACTCAAGCAAACGAATAAATTGCAAATATGAAATATGCAATAAGGCTCAAAACTCACTTGGTGGAAAAACATACTCAATCCCAAGCAACATCTCTCTAACGCACTAACTTGTATTCAAAGCATGCAAACTAAATCATCTTGCACATATTCATGTCCTTCTAATCACTTACAACATTCAATAAGTCTACTAGCTTCAACTTACTAGTGTATGTGTGTGCACAAGAACAAAGCATATCACTTCTCAATCAAAAGCGTCAACAACACAAAATTTCTATCAAGCATGGGTGCAAATGCAACTATTATGAACTCACATGATATACAAACATAAAAACAGAATGTCCTATATGAAACAAACGTAGATAACACGAACATAAATGCATAATTTACTACTACTAATATGCAAAGCATGAAATCCTACATGAACAAATAATACAACAACTACTAATCCCTCAAACCACCCCCAAACTTAAAATATTCAATGTCTGCATTGAATGGAAGTAAATACAAGGGATAGCAGAAAACATACCTAATCGCCCTCCTCCTCGGAGGAATCAGAATCTGGCGGTGGATACTGCGTACGAGCTCCATAGACTGGCCACCTTGCCTGAATACCCGCATCTCTCAAAGCTGTAGCCATATCTTGAGCATACTCCCGGTTACAAGCATGTATAGCATCCATCCGCCTGTACAAACGCCTAAAGTGGGCATCCAAAACTCTCGGTACTCTCGAACCCCGTGGCGGAGCGCCCGCTCCATGACCACTAGCACCAGCATCATTAACAATATAACCAAGCCCCCTCGGATGTGGAACCCCACCTTGCCAGTCAGGCATTCGATCAATAGACACATCAGTAATGGTAGCCAAAGGTGACTGCAACTCTTCATCCGCACCCCAGATAACACCACTATCTTTACATAAACCAGCTATAACAGAAGCATGGGGCATCGATGATAGTGCATTAGACTTTAAAAACCGGAGAATATTCTGATGAACAATATAGGCTACATCAATGTACTTCCCCTTTAGAATACCCCAAAGAAGAATCAATCTATCAACTGTGACCTCACCTATATGAGAAGTAGGCATAATACTCGCACAAAGAAATGCATACCATGCACGTGCAAATTTATTCATAGCAGAAGACAGAAAATTAACCGGCTCAGTGGTTCCCAATTTATACTTCCAAACTGTACCAGGAACACATAACTCACGAACAATTGCCTCCAAATCCACATCCTTACTAGTCTTCCTTGCCCAATCTTCTTCCCCCACAAGCTTAGGTGGTTGGCCCAAAACTGCACGAATAGCATCAACACTATAATCCACCTGTTTACCTCGAACCATGCACACCTCATCCGGCTCACCTTTAGCATTAGCATAAAACTCCCTAACAACATTCACCGGAACCGGAGCAGGTGCCTTACAAATCTCTCCCCAACGTAACTCACTAATCATATCAACCAACCCATAATGATGAGTTGGCAAAAACCCCCTTTCTTTCGCCACCGACCTTGACAACAACCGACTATACTCAACCTCCGCATCCGTAGAAGAAAATCTCTCCACCCTAATAGAACCACCCCTCATTCGCTTAGGCGCAATAATAATCAAAACCCCACTCAACAATAGCACCACCAACTACCACCAAGAAATATCCCACCAAAAAAAAAAACACCAAGCAAAATCACACCAAAAATACCCAAGTAACAAGAATAATACAAAAACCCCAATTTACAAGAACATAAATTCGTAATAAAATAAAATAGAGAAAAGAAATCCCACTACGAATCAAAGAGGTGAGCTTGTACTAATTTTCCCCCAAACTTGAATTTTTAAGAGATGTAGAGGAGGAAGATAATGAATTGGGTGTGTATGTATGGGTATATATAGGCCATGGTGTGATAGGATGAATATAAGAATTTTAATGTGAAAAGGAAAAATTTTGGGTGGAATTTGGAATTTGATATAGGATAGAATAAAATATTTAATGAATAAAAGAAAAAGAATTAGAAAAGAAATAGGAATTTGAATTTTTTTAGGAGAGATGAGGGGTTTTGGAATTAAAATAGGAAAAGATTTATGGGAAAGATGAGAGTATAAAAAGAATTTGGGGTGAAGAATTTTTTTTTTATATATGTACAACAACAAACACGGACAGAAGCATGTAACAGGCGCTGAAAAAAAATTTCTGATCAAGGCTGGAGACGCGCAACTTGCGCGTGTGGACAGCAACTCGCCTCAAGGCCAGACACGCTAATGCAAGCTGCGCCACAGGGGGCAATTTGCTTCCAGTACAGATGCGCTGGCGCAACTTGCGCATCAGGGGGGCAATCTGCCGCCAGAACAGAAACGCAGGGGCAAGTTGCGTTACAGACCTGCAAATTGCTCTTTTTTTTTTTTTGGAAGAAAGAAGTAATAACGTATACAACAAGGCTTGGGTTGCCTCCCAAGAAGCGCTCGTTTAATGTCATTAGCTTGACATTCTTCCGATAATTCACGTCGACGCCAAAATGGCGGAAACCTTCTCGCGATCAAACGAACCTCCATAATAATGCTTCAACCTCTGTCCATTTACTTTGAAAGTATGATCCGGTGTTGTTTCATAAATTTCAATAGCTCCATGAGGATACACCGTCTTAACAATAAATGGACCCGACCACCGTGACTTGAGTTTTCCCGGAAAAAGCTTGAGGCGAGAATTAAATAGCAACACTAGTTGTCCAGGTACAAATGCCTTGGGCGTCAACCTTTTATCATGCCACCTCTTGACCTTCTCCTTATACATTTTATTATTTTCGTAAGCTTGCTCACGAAATTCCTCAAGTTCATTCAATTGAAGCAACCGTTTTGCACCCGCAACCTTAATATCCAAATTCAATTTCTTCAACGCCCAATATGCTTTATGTTCCAATTCTGCAGGCAGATGACATGCTTTACCATAAACTAACTGAAACGGAGACATACCTAGAGGAGTTTTGTAGGCAGTTCTGTACGCCCACACAGCTTCATCCAACTTCAATGACCAATCCTTACGTGACGGATTCACCACTTTCTCCAGAATTCTCTTGATCTCTCTGTTAGAAACTTCCGCTTGACCATTAGTTTGAGGGTGATAAGCAGTGGCAACACGATGCGTCACATTATACTTTGCCATCAACGTAGTAAACTGACGATTACAGAAGTGTGTCCCCTCATCACTGATTATAGCACGTGGTGTCCCGAAACGCGTGAAAATTTGCTTGTGAAGAAAATTCAGCACTACCTTAGCATCATTGGTCGGTAAGGCTTTCACCTCGACCCACTTAGACACGTAATCCATAGCTAGCAAGATGTACTGATTATTGCATGAAGAAATGAAAGGTCCCATGAAGTCAATTCCCCAAACATCAAAGATCTCTACCTCAAGAAGCATGTTAAGAGGCATCTCGTTCCTTCTAGAAATATTGCCAACCCTTTGACATCGATCACAACTCATTACAAACCGATGAGAATCCTTGAACAAGGTAGGCCAATAAAAACCTGCTTGAAGCACACGAGCTGCTGTCTTTTCTCCACCATAATGACCACCATACACAGTTGAGTGGCAATCTCTCAAAACACTCTCCGTCTCATTATACGGAATGCAACATCTGATCATCTGATCTGCTCCTTGTCTAAACAGAAATGGTTCATCCCAACGGTACCACTTCACATCATGTAGAAACTTCTTCCTTTGAGCACTTGAAAAATCCAGAGGAATAACATTGCTCACCAAATAGTTCACATAATCTGCAAACCATGGCTCTTCATCTTGCACTACAAAAAGCTGCTCATCTGGAAAAGATTCATTAATAAGAGATTTGTTATGCGAATCCATACCGTGGTCCTCCAAGCGCGAGAGATGATCCGCCACTTGATTTTCAGTGCCTTTTCTATCTTTGATTTCCATATCAAACTCTTGCAATAGAAGCACCCAACGAATCAATCTAGGCTTTGAATCCTTCTTCGACATGAGATATCGAATAGCAGCATGATCCGTGTACACAATCACCTTAGTACCAAGCAAGTAAGATCTGAATTTCTCGAAAGCATAGACAACTGCTAGCAACTCCTTCTCCGTGGTGGTGTAGTTAAGCTGTGCATCATTGAGGGTTTTACTAGCATAGTAAACCACATGAAAAATTTTGTCCTTCCTTTGCCCAAGCACAGCTCCAACAGCATAGTCACTAGCATCACACATAAGCTCGAACGGTTCCTCCCAATTAGGTGCGGTAATGATTGGTGTAGTGGTCAGCTTCTTCATCAAGAGCTCAAAAGCTGCAAGGCACTCATCATCAAATTTGAAAGGAACATCCTTCTCCAGCAAGTTGCACAAAGGTTTAGAAATTTTTGAGAAGTCTTGAATGAAGCGCCTATAGAACCCCGCATGACCAAGAAAACTGCGAATTCCTTTAACAGAGATAGGTGGAGGAAGATTTTCAATTGTCTCCACCTTAGCCCTATCCACTTCAAGCCCCTTACTAGATACCTTGTGCCCAAGAATAATTCCTTCTTGCACCATAAAGTGCCACTTCTCCCAATTAAGAACCAAATTAGTCTCCACACAACGTTTCAATACCAAGCCAAGATTATGCAAGTACTCGTCATATGAAGTACCAAAAACTGAGAAGTCATTCATAAAAACCTCCACATTCATGCCAATCATGTCTGAGAAAATAGCCATCATGCACATTTGAAAAGTAGCAGGAGCACCACAAAGTCCAAAAGAAACTCGACGAAAAGCAAAAGTACCAAAAGGACATGTGAATGTGGTCTTCTCTTGATCTTCCGGATCAATGCAAATTTGATTATAACCAGAATAACCATCAAGCAAACAATAATACTCATGTCCGGCCAACCTGTCTAACATCTGATCAATGAAAGGAAGAGGAAAGTGATCTTTTCTCGTGGCCTTATTGAGCTTCCGATTGTCCATGCAAACTCTCCACCCCGTGACTGTCCGAGTAGGAATGAGCTCGTTCTTCTCATTAGCAACAACTGTCATGCCTCCTTTCTTTGGCACACATTGAACTGGACTCACCCAAAAACTGTCTGAGATAGGATAGATAATACCAGCATCTAACCACTTTAGAATTTCCTTCTTCACTACCTCTTTCATAATAGGATTGAGTCGTCTTTGATGTTCAACAGTAGGCTTAGCTCCTTCCTCTAGCAGAATTTTGTGCATGCAATAAGAAGGGTTGATTCCCTTAATATCTGCTATGGTCCAACCAATTGCTGACTTGAACTCCCTCAAAATTTGCAAGAGCTTTTCTTCCGCACTAGCTGACAAGTTAGAAGCAATAATAATAGGTAATGTAGATGCATCACCAAGAAAAGCATACCTCAAGTGCTCAGGAAGTGGTTTGAGTTCAAGTGTAGGAGCTTCCTCAATAGATGGCTTAAGACGCCCCTCAGAACTTTTCAACTCTGCTAACCCAAGTGATTCAAAAGGCATGTCAAATCTCTTTCTCCACGGAGCTGAATTTAACTGTTGTAATTGCTCGACTATATCTTCTTCTTCAAAATCAGCATCACCAACTAAAACTTTTTCCAAAGAATCAGACTTTAACAACTGCTCAAGCTCCCTAGTAACTGCAGAATCAACAAGATCCACCTTCAAGCATTCTTCTTCATCTGAGGGAAATTTCATTGCATTGAAAACGTTAAAAGTGACATTCTGATCTTGCACCCTCATGGTGAGTTCCCCTTTTTGCACATCAATCAAAGTCTTTCCTGTAGCCAAGAACGGACTTCCCAAGATTATGGGAATCTTCTTATCTTCTTCGAAATCCAAGATCACAAAATCAGCAGGAAATATGAGTTTATCAACTTTCACCAAAACGTCCTCCACTATGCCTCTAGGATATGTGATGGATCGATCAGCCAACTACAAAGAGATGTTAGTTGGCTTTGGCTCCGGTAGACCAAGTTGCATGTAGACTGACAAGGGCATAAGATTGATGCTAGCTCCCAAATCACACAAACACTTGCTGAAAGAAAGATTGGCAATAGTACAACGGATGGTGAAACTTCCCGGATCTTTAAGTTTAGGAGGCAACTTTTGTTGCAGAACGACACTACACTCCTCCGTTAGAGCAACGAATCTAATTCATCGAGCTTCAATTTACGAGAAAGAATACCCTTCATGAACTTGGCATAACTCGGCATCTGTTCAAGAGCTTCCGCAAAAGGAATGTTAATCTGCAACTTCTTGAACACCTCTAAGAACTTAGCAAACTTCTTATCCAAATTCTGCTTCTAGAGTCTTCTAGGATATGGAGGAGGAGGATAGATCTGAGTATTCTTTGTAGACTGCTCCGGAGAAGCTTTAACAGGTTCCTTGCTCTTCTCTACTTCACCATCTAGCTTATCAACTACTAAGTCAGATTTCTCAATTTCGGGCACTGCAGATTTTTCAACTTGCTGATTCTGCACTTCTTCATCTTCTTTAGTGGCTGATTTAGGATCTGATGTAACCTTTCCCGATCTCAAAGTCACAGCCTTCACCTGCTCCTTGTTGTCCCTCCTACCTGGATTTGCTTCCGTATCACTAGGAAGAGTTCCTTGAGGCCTACTAAATAAGGCACTTGCAATCTGTCCTAACTGGGTTTCCAAGACTTTCTGGCCAGCTTGTAGGTTCTTTACCGCTATCCACACTTCATCTAATTTATCATTAGATGATTGCCCCATATGAGCCTGGGGCTGTTGCTGCTGAAATCCCGGAGGTTGATATGGTGCCTTTGGAGCATAAGGCTGTTGATAACCTTGATTGAATGGCTTCGCTTGCTGATAAGATTGTTGAGTATTTTGATTATTGCTCCAGCTGAAATTGGGATGATTTCTGTTATTAGGATGATAAGTAGCTGGAACTGGTGCATTAGATCTCTGGAAATTACTCACGAACTGTGCTGATTCAGAAGAGATAGCACACTGATTTGTCTCATGTGCGCCCGCACATAGCTCACAAACACTAGCCACCTGCTGAACTCCATAATTAGCAAGAGCATCCACCTTCATAGCAAGAGCCTTCAACTGAGCTGTAATCATTGAAGCTGTATCTACTTCCAAAATTCCTGCTGCCTTGCCTTGAGATAGCCTTTGGGTTGGATTTTGATATTCATTAGCAGCCATCATCTCTATAAGTTCATAAGCTTCATCATAGCTCTTTGCCCACAGAGCTCCACCTGATGCTGCATCTAGCAAAGGCCTAGACTGTGCTCCCAACCCATTGTAGAACCCATTAATAACCATCCAATCAGGCATGCCATGATGAGGACACTTTCGTAGCATCTCCTTGTAGCGTTCCCAAGCCTCACACAAGGTCTCGCCAGATTGCTATTGGAATTGAGCCAACTGGTTCCTTAATGCTGCAGTTTTCGCCATAGGGAAGAATTTAGTAAGGAACTTTTGAGCAAGATCTTCCCATGTAGTAATGGAACCAGGTGGCAAAGAGTGTAGCCAGCTCTTAGCCTTATCCCTCAGAGAGAATGGGAAAAGCCTCAACCTGATAGCATCATCCGTCACACCATTACATTTGAAAGTGTCGCAGATTTCAATAAAGTCCCGAACATGCATGTTAGGATCCTCCGTAGAAGCTCCCCCAAACTGGACTGAATTCTGCACCATCTGAATTGTGCCAGACTTGATCTCAAAATTGTTCGCTGCAATAGCTGGCCTAATAATGCTAGACTGGATGTCATTGAGTTTTGGCTGAGAATACTCCTTCAAAGCCTTAGCTGCTGCTGCTGCGTCACCCATCTCTACAGTAGTCTCAGTTTCTTCTGTCTTATTCTCCAAATTCTCTACACGATCGTTTTCCGCCAGTTCTTCCAAACGAGCTTGTAAGCGTGTTCGCATACAAACTTAAATACCTGAAACACCACAAATCAAACAAACTAAGTAAGAATCCGAGTCAGTGAACGCTAACGACCACTGATGACAAGCACATAAACTAAAATAAAAACACCGATGATCCCCGGCAACGGCGCCAAAAACTTGTTATGCTAAATTTATGCAAGCGCACGTAGTCACAAGTAATATAAATTAAGTTCGTTCCGCAGAGATCTGGTTAAGTTTTAATTAGTAAATATGCCTATGCAACAATGTATGGTTTAAACTCACTGCTAAGAAAAGTAACAAATTGGGTTTGATTATCTAATTTATACTAAGATGCAAAGAATTAAACTAAGAATTAACTAATTAACAAGAATTAAAATCGAATTACTTATATGAGAATAAACATGGGATCCTAACTTCGTTAAATACTTCCCTTAGATCTGGTGCCTTTAATCACTTTGTGCAATGGTTTTGATATCTGATCGGATAACACGAAACAAGTATACGCTACCTGTCAGCATACGCATACCAAACTAAACATACATCCACAAAAGAGATAGAAGATGAATAGACACCAATTATGCTTAGACCCTATATGTCTATAGAATTTGAAAACATAACGGTTGAAGAACAAGTTATCCATTAAGATCACACAGGGCAGTATAAGTATTTTCATCTCACACCACGAATCATATTGATAAACAATTATGAACCTATGCTAGCATGGCAAGTTCTAAATCTCAAGATCCACTTTCACTTCACAAGAGATTAACAAATTAGATGTTCGCGACGCATCTATCTATTAAGCATAACCATACGAGGATATCAATTATTCACCACACACAGATCTTTAAAGCATCAAGATACTAAGTTCAATAAATAACTCCGTTAGAATCCCATGACAACGATTAGCTCATAATTGAACCATTCATCGTCATGGGATTTGATGAAAACATGATAACTAACAAGATATGGAAGAAAGAAGTAATATTATAAAAACTAAGAGTTGAGAAAACAAATCTATAATCCAACGTATACAAAAGATGAAGTAGATCTAGATCCTTGCTTGTCACGAGCGTTGAATCCTTCTCTCCTTTTCTCTCTTGCAGATCTCAGCTGGTTACAATAATAAAACTATGATAATGTGTATATCTCTATTACAATGGTAGGATGTGTTTAAATAGGCTCTAAAAGTCTTGCCCAGCAAGAAAATACCAAAACAGAATTGTAATAGAATTTCTGCAAGATACGTTTCCTAAACTGATTCTGTTTTTAAGGAAAATTCGTGGCTGACTTTTCTTCAGTTTTTCTGGAACGTTCCAAACGTAATTGGATCTCTGGACCACCTTAGAATGATAGAGAATCTCGTTATCTTCGCGTGGACTGCTTACGGGATGAAAACAGACTTATAGAACTCAAGATATGGCCAAAACAGTGTAGACTACGCAACCCTTCTTAAAAATCCAAATTTTAATCAATTAATTCCCAAAAAATTATAGAAGCATCCACCTTAGTCAACATTCTCGTAAATCTGCACAACTAAACAAAACACATCAAAACTACAAGAAATTTGAGTCCAAGACAATCAATTTAAGCCGATTTAGAATGTTCCAAGTGGATATAAAATCCACTTATCAGCTATCTCTACTTGCAATCTGTCTTTCAACGGTTCAGCCTTAAGGTCTAACCGATGTACAAAGTCTAGGGATATAAAAGACTTGGTAGCTCCCGAATCAAATAAAACATTTGCATTAACTGAGTTGAGTAGTAGGGTACCTGCGATCACATCCGTGTTCCTCACGGCATCTTGCACAGTCATGTTAAAAGTCCTAGCAGTAGGGGGCTTGTTAGAAGCAGTTCCACTAACTCTTGACACAACTGGCCCAGAGGACAAACATTCCCTCATTCGGTGCCCTGGTTTTCCACACTTGAAGCAAGTACCTCCGGCATTGGTGTTGTTACTGGTCCCGCGACAGTTGTTAGCATAATGTCCTGTCAACCCGCATTTAAAGCACTTCACATCCTGCAGGTTACACACGCCCGCATGTTTCCTTCCGCACTTATTGCAATCCGGGGGTAGGGCTCGAGATGGGGTAGAGTAAGATGATCCCTGGGGTCGGCCGCCCTGGCCTACACTCCAACTTTCAGCTCTCTTGGTTCAAAAGTTCCCGATGGGCTGGGACATCGCCCCTCGCTTAAACTTGCTTGGAAGACTTCCCCCCGCAGAATTCCCCTTTCGGTTATCAAACTTCCTCTTATTTCCTTCTCTCTCCTTCTGCATTTGCTCACTTCCAGCCTCTACAATCGATGCCTTCTGCACCAGGGTGGCATAGTCTGTCAGCTCAAGAACCGCCACACGATTCTGAATCCATTGCTTTAGCCCCAATTGAAACCTTCGGGCCCTCTTTGCCTCAGTGTTCACATACTCCGGCACAAACCTTGACAACTCAGTAAACTTGGCCTCATACTCGGCCACCGTCATGTTACCTTGCTTTAGTTCTAAGAACTTCAGCTCCATCTGGGTCTCCATGAACCTAGGGAAATACTTTTCCAAGAACAGCTCGCTAAACCTCTCCCAGGTCACTACACCTCTTCCTTCCAAATTTCTCTTAGCTTCCCACCAGTAGTTCGCCTCACCCTTCAGGAGATAGGTGGCGAAAACAGTTTTCTGCCCTTCAGTGACTCCTAGTATCTCGAAAGATTTTTCCATTTCTTTCAGCCAGGCTCTTGCCTCAACCGGGTCTGCAGTTCCCTTAAACTCCGGGGGTTTCAGGGATTTGAAGTTCCGAAAAGCATTTGCATTTGCATTGTTGGGTGGTTGCTGAACCGGGGGACGGTCCAAGTTCTGCCTAAGTAAGTCCATGAATTGCTCCATATGATCTCTCCTTGGATTTTCTACCTCTCGGGTGTCATCTTCAGCTTCTTCTTCATCATACTCACAGTTATCAAACAAGTTATAGTCACTACCTTCATCCTCGCTCAGGTTCAAATCCTCTCTCTCACGGTTTTAGTGGCCTCCCGGCCCATGGTGGCTACCCTGGCCTTCAGAGTTGGCCGGGTGAGCTCGAGTGTTCATTCTTCTGGGTGGCATGATTCTGATAATGAGACAAGAAATGGGTTAGGGTTTTCAAATTATTTGATAGTATTTAGAGAAGTCAGGAACATATTGTTCCTCCTCATACAGGGTTAAAATTTCGAAACTTGCAGTGCCCTTATGATGGTGGTAAAACTTCAAAACCTTTTTATGGAAAATCGTTAAAGTTGTATGTTCACAATTGTATATCAAGACAGTAAAGCATGGCATCGGAAAGTAAGGCAGTTGAGACAATATCAAGGAAACTGAAACTAGATAAATATGGTACAAGAGTCATCACATAGTTTGGATATTAAAGCCTAACGCATAGTTCCAATATCAAGTCTAGCAAAAGCGGAACAATACAAGTACATCATCTGAATAGTCAAGGCTACACAAAAATAGGGCTACATCCGTATATACTATCCGAAGTCACATCTACATATCTGTAGGTCAGTCTACTCATCCACTGGTCAGAAAGGACGCCACTGCATAAGTCAACTATCCCGCAAAATCGACACACTAATGTCATCTGAACCTAGAGGACTGAGGTATCCATAACATATCATGGTGCCGCCCCGCGACGGAGCAATGACCTCACCCGGGAGAATGCACGACGCATAACGCGCCTAGCATCCCTGGTCCAGATCACTCCGTCCCCGCGGACTCCCAAACCAATAATCCTCGCGTGACTCCTACTCTCGATCCGGTGGAGTCGAGCTCTAGTCCTCCTAGCAATAGCAGTCCTCATCTTAACCTGAATCCTCATTCGCGCCTCGCGCTCCTCCACCAGTGCTCGCCTCGCCTCACTAAGTCTGGCCTCGGCAGAAAGTAAGCCCCGGGTCATGAACTGCACAACATAGGCGTGCTCAGCGCCCGACACCGGGGGTAGGTCCAGTGGTGGGGGTGGCATAACAGGGGCAGGAGCAGGAGCAGGGGTAGGGTCGAGCTCCTCCTCGCCAGAAGTATCCTCCTCGAAATCATCATCCGAAGAAGTGGGGCTCCAAGACTGCGGGGAGGATGGGGGTGACATAACACGGCCCTCACCGGATCGCACACTCTCCTCATCAGTGGCTACATGGGAGGGAGTAACAGGCTCAGGCTCAATAAAGGGCTCCTCCTCGGGATCCTCATCCTCAGTATCTCCTAACAACGTAACCCAGGGGCCAAGCTCAGGGTCAGCACCCATGTCCTCCTCAGGATCCTCGGTATCTCTCAGCAGCGCCTCATCGTGCTCTCTCTCATAGGCCTCAGGGTCTGGTATCTCAGGGATCTCCGCCATCTACACAAGGAAAATAAGGTGGGTCACTAACCATAAAGAAATGTTTAAGGAGTAGTTCCCTCTCGGGCCTTAGAAGTCAGGGCTATGTCCGATAACCCGACTGTGAACTCGATGAGAACTCTAGGTATTAATGGGGTTATTATTAGTGTTATTGTTATTCTTATTATTATGGTTGCTTTCCTAAATTACTATCGTTTCTGAGAACTGTAACCTCCTCTCTGATACCATTTCTGTGACGCCCCCAGATCCGGGGTCGGAGATCTAGGCGCTCACGGTCCATTTTCCATTAATAACATACCTGTTCTTGCACATAATATATAAAACAGCCATCGACCCCACAATAAAACTCACACCGCACACACACTCACAGGTTAGAGTCTCAGAAACGTCATACACTTGATTAAGCAAAAGTAAAAGTTTCAGAGTTATTACAGACCGAATTAAATAGCATTTATGCTACCAGCAACACTTCGATATGAAGCGGAGTTGGCGGCTTGAATGTTTGTTACGGTACACTGCTTTGCACAGGTCATACTTATAAATAAAACGTACTAACAAAAGTTGCCAACCAATCCGACTAATGGGGCCTACCGGTGGAATCTCAACTGCTGCCTCGGGTCTAGTCACCTGCTTTCGGGTAGTCTGTCTGGGTCTTGCCATTTTTCTTAGCTATTGTGTTTGTAAATTTGAAAACAAGCAAGAGTGAGCAACTATAGCTCAACAAGAAATATATGTATAAGGTAAGCAATATAACAATACATGTGTTTAGCAGTTATTAAACTCGTTTATATTAATCAGTTATGAAATCACTTGTCATCGTTGATAAATTTCAAAGGTGCACCCATACGTGCCCTTGTTTTCAAAATAAACTTGCAGTTCTAGATACTGCATAGAGTCAACATCTTTCTCATCAAAATAGAACACTATCAGCAACTTGGCACATAAGCCTAAGAAGCAGTGTCAGAGCATTTTTCCAAAATGGAGGAATGGGACTTAAAGAAAACATAAAACCTGACAGGGAATGACGATGATCAGTCGCCACATCCAAGTCCAATAATCCGCGGGTCTTCTCTACCGGTAGAAGGATAGAAACTACATCCGTAACTATCCCCGGGTGAAAACTACATCCGTAATCACCCTCGATGAAAACTACATCCGTAATCATCCTTCGGCAACACCTGGGCCGGAATAATAATTGATGGACCGCCTGGCTCACGGCCGCTTACACATCCCGGGAATCGTTCGTCAACGGTTCCCACACCTGCCAGAGTCCCTTTTTATTTTTCTTTTAAAAACTTGATTTTGATTGAAAACTGAGTAATTGAGGTCCGACATCAGTCGACCGATGATTCTTGAAATCGTACAAGAGGTAAACCTGACCGGGGGTTTTCGAAAATGTTTTGAGTTCGAAAGAGTCCGAGTTTGAAAGTGCTAAAGGTATCTTGGATTAGCTTTGTCTTTAAAATATGATCAATAATTAATAAATGGTATCTTAAAATTTAATATTAATAATTAATAAAATAATTATTTAATTAAACAAGCTTTTAATCCAAGATAGGTATTTTGAGTATTTATAAAGATATAAAAATAATTACTTGAGTATACGATACTTCCCGAATGACCCTTCGGGTTTTCGTAATTTAATTACGATATAATAAGATACCGCTCCTCGGTCAATAGTATATATGAACCGCTACGACCTCTATTGCTAGAGTCGTTGTCCGAAGAAAACATTTCATTCTAAGTTCAAGGGGTGCAAACATATATGTGCTTATACATCTAAATTTCATCAATACTTCGATAAGCATAAACATTTGATATGATTGAAAACTACAAACACAACAGTGAAAGTCCTTATATATGTAAGTTTTGAAAAGTAAACTTGCCTTGGTGAGGTTGGGGTGGTCGAGCTTGCGGAGTGGAACGATCTATACATAATCAATAGCCGATCGTTAGTACCTTAACAATATCTCTTTTAATTGCGAGGTTTTAGGGGGGTACAAAATTAACTTAATGACTTCGTCTTATGACTCTCTAGCCCCACTATAGGTTCATGTCATCACTCGATTACGCTCGTCACTTATTCGACTTAATTGGTTACCACAACCGAATCATATCCATTCCCCCTTAAATTACACTCCACTTACGACTTTTTCCCTTGCGCGAATTTTACTCTAATATTTTTATAAAATTGAAAAATACATATTTTAATCCAATTCTTTTTGGGTAGCCTTCACCACTGCATTTACTAGCTTCTCTAATTTTTCCATGATCCTACATAAATTTTTAGGGGTTTAAAAAAGGTTCACAAGGGGACCATTTAGTGCAGTCCGGATTCCAGAAACACATTTCACTTCTCAGGCCATAACTCAAAATCTATACATCACCTAGTCATGAACCTTATATTTCTGGAAACTAAATTCAATTATCTTTCTAACAATATATATTAGGACTTTAGGGGACAAGATTTAGGGGTTCAAAACCCTCCTACAAGACAGTACAAGTTCCTGGAAAAATACTCAGCATGCTTTTACCACTTAACCAACCAAGAATCTTACATACACATCACAACCATCATCTAAACCACCAAGATCATACTTTATAACATACATGGAGTTACATACACTAACCACAAGCTTAAAAATCACAACCACAACACTTAAACTCAAGATCTACAACATCCATCACTTATATGTCCAAGATTCACACTAATAATTATGGATCTAACATCAAGCATCACAAACACTTCATGGCCAAGAGGGGTTAGGGTTTTTATACCTTCTTGAGTATCTAGGAGCCTTGGGTATGCCTTACAAGTCTCAAGGACACCTTGGATGAGCTCCTGCAATCCTTACAACTCAAGATCTAAATGAAAACTCAACATTGTTACTATTCATCAAAACTTCAACAATTAATAACTTGAAAACTAATGGATGAAAAGGGTTGGAATTCATAGTATACCTTCCTTATGTGATGTATAGTACCTAGGATTTTTGCCTAGAATTAAGAGTGAAGAGATGTGGAAGAAAAGAATTTTTCTTCCCCTTCTTTCTACCTTGGCCGAGAGCAACAATGGCTGGGGGGGGGGGGAGAGAGAGTTTTTGTTTTGCTTTTGGTGTTGGTTGAAATAAAGTAAGGTGTGTTGGTATTATTTATTAGGTGTATTTATATGTATCACATGTTGCAAGTCTAGTGTCTAGACCACCATACCTCCTTGTCTCCTTGGACAATGTTCCAACTAGTTACTATTCCTCTTGCTATCTTTGCATTGCTAGTTTGCTTTTCTAACTACTTAGTTGCATGGGACTTGCATGCAATATCATTCCTTGTATCAATATTCTTCCACCAATGCTTGTCAGTTAATCTTTAATTCGTATCGTATCTTAATTAATTTCTCGTAATAATATTTTGTCGCGTAGAGATTTCCCTTGTAATTCCTTAAGTACTTAATTGTGTAAATTCCTCGAATATCCATAACTCCTCGTCATAATTCCTAATAAATCTTTTAATACTCCAATAACTCTCAAATCCCAAGTTTTATAAATCTTACTAACAATAAGACTCTTGCCTTCAACAACCTTCTCTTTATCTTACATGGTGAATGTAACAACATAATTTCTTTGACAATCAATTCCATTAAACAACAGGGATGACTAAAAAGGTTCCAAATTGACAATGTCATATGATATTATATAAAAGAAAATATTACAAAAATTAGGGTTCTTATAGAAGATGTGCCTGAAGGGCTGTGTGTTAGAGAGTTTGCTATCAACTTTAGACATCTCTTTCCTAGGTATCAACAGTTAGGCATTATTATTAGGTCTAATATTCTGCCCAAGCCAAATCATGATAAATTCTTTGACTTTGTTGACCTAAAAGTGATGTTTAAAATTGTGTCTAACTCCATAGACTTCAATATCAACTATGTGATTGTGCTTAACATGATTAATGCATTCAATGTTGATTTTATGCCCTATGGATTGCTCTTAACCTCTGTCATTGAAAATCATTACATACACATGTCTAGGATGCATCTAAACAAGATTGAATATTGTGCCATTGAAAGCTTGACTCAACCTAGAATCTCTTTGAAAAACTGTCAAACAAGCCACCCTAATAAGATTATCATTCCTTCTATTGCTCCCAAAACTGATGTCTATGTCATTCTTAGGGAAGAGGTTAAAAAGCTTAGTATAGAAGTTGATGCCCTTAAAGAAACAAACATAGAACTTCACAATAGGATTGAAAATCTAGAGGGAAAAATCAATAAGGGTAAAGAAATCATGGTTGAAGAGGTTGTTGTTGCATCTGCTAAAGAAATTGAGGGTAAGTTGGTTGGTGAATTGGCTTCTGTGAATTCTGGTGATGAAATGGATAAAGTTTATGCTTCTTTACCTGATCTAGGTGAAGATTTGGGTGTTGTTGCTTCTGATTCTGTGATGAAGTGATCTGTTTGCTTGCATATGTTTGTTCCACTGTTTGCTGATACTTGAGCTTGGAAGTTTATTTTGCTTACTTCTGTTTGAAAGATTTCAGTCTGTGGTACTTAGTATGCTATGTTTTCTATGCTTTGCTTTTGCTTTCTGTTTGTAATAAGACCCAATGCAGATAGTTCTTTGTAATCAGTGAACCACACTGATTGTTAGAGAACTCTTTTGATGTATATATAAATTGCATTGACTGAAGTTTGCTTACTGCACCTGTTTTGATTATATCTATCTTAAACTGCAAATCTGGTACGATCTAAGTACTATGAACCGTTTAAATATGATACATCAATAGTGAATATGGTGAAATTTCTAAACATATTACAACGGTTTAGTTGATACTCTTGGATACTTGGTCTACAAGCTTTACAATCATCTTTATCTAAGTGAGTTATCTAAATTATGTCATTACATTCTATATATGATTCAAAAAAAAAATTCTGAGCTATAAGAGAGCATTATTAATTGACAGTTGTACATTTACGTATTTTTGATCTCGTACCAGTATGCATCATCAGATATGTACGAAGAACTGACTTTCAAGATCAGTCTTCAACATTGTTTATGGAAGTTTCGAGTCAGAAAAGAACTCAATATGATTGTTCAGATTACAGTTGGAAAAGATTATGCCTCTTGTAAATCTGGAGGACTTATGTTTATATGAATTCTAGAGACAATAGTCAAAAACTTTGTAATAAGAATTTACTTAGTAAGATTGACTGACTTTGTACGAATCATTATCATCGTTTACAGTTTAAAGTTTTATATTATGTACACGTCTCATATGTTAGTTACAGACTTAGTGTCAAAAACACGGCTGTAACATTGCCATAAAATGGCCAGTCACATGATAACTCGAAAAAATTAAAGACAGTGACATTTAAACTTTGGTAAAACACCAAATTAAGTTTTCTCGCATGAATAAATCTGTTTGGTACCACACCAAAAGAAGAAGAGTTTACAATTCATTTGCTACAATAAAAAGAAATTTTCGTAAGTAAATGAACGATTAAAAGACAAAAAGGGAAGAGAAAGAAAATCTGGTAATATTTCAAGGGGAAGCCACAAGGGAAAAGAAAAGAAAATTGATATACAAAAGAAAAAACTCGTTACTATATCAATTCAATTGGCCTTAATCGAATTTCTCAAAACGGGGAAGAAGAAGAAAATAACAATTTGGTAATACACCAAATTATATTATTCTAAAAAGGGGAAGAGATAAAGAAAGTAAAAATGATTATGATTCATAAACGAATCATATTTTGAGGGGAAGCACTAATTTTTGATAAAAACATCAAAAATTTCCACCAAAAAGAGGAAGATATAAGGAAAACAAGAAAATCAGTACCCTTAGTTAAAAAGGGGAAGAGAACATTAGAAATTTTTTGGTAATAAACCAAACAAAAAGGGGAAGAGAAATTTAGACCTCTAATTTAAAATTTTCAAAATTTCTTATATGAATTGCCTAACAATGTTTATTCATCTCATAAGTTGTTTTGCAGGAATCAATTAGTGGAGAATATGTGTTGCCACGTGCTTCGAATCGAGTCTAAAATATTTTTAAAATTCATGCATACACTAAGAGAAAGCACACACGGGTAAATTTTTAAATTTTATGTTTTGTTTGGCAAATACCAAAAAGGGGAAGATTGAAAGGATATCTTCGATATATTATTTATTTTGGTATTTATACGATTTAACATAAAATTTAATTAAACTTAGTTATCCTCTCCACTAGGTCATTAATTTAATTGATTCCGTCAAAAGTCAAATTCTAGCAATATCTATTTTTAATTATAAGAGATATTCCATTATTACAAAAAATTAAATTATATTTTTATGGAATATATCTCTACACCAAGGCAATAAGATCGAAAAAAAAATATTGATATTTGATATTTTTTTTATCTCCGTTGCAAAATTGATAAGGCGACAGGCTCGAACAAAGAATATTCGAGGATTAATATTCTTTAGAGAACTCGTGCTATATTTAAAAACGATCAGTTTTTATTCAAAAATATTCCGCCTTAGCACTCAAAATACTTTTATCCTCAAAAATATTAATATTCAGTGGTAGAATATTAATACTCATTTTTATCTCGAGCGAGAAATATTTAAAGTAATTTTTTCCCATATCTCAAATTTATTCTATTTTCGGAGAAAATTATTTTAAATACTCAAAAATATTTCCT
Source organism: Kitagawia praeruptora (assembly GCA_037693485.1). Taxonomy (NCBI): domain Eukaryota; kingdom Viridiplantae; phylum Streptophyta; class Magnoliopsida; order Apiales; family Apiaceae; genus Kitagawia; species Kitagawia praeruptora. The sequence continues at coordinate 79,541,068 of CM075350.1, forward strand.
ACACTCTCAATATATTTTATATATTAGGAAATATATTCTAAGCATTTATTTTAGTCAAAACATTGGTCAAAAGATGTATCTATTTCACGGAAAGACCAATCGTATTTTATTCGGAACCGAAAGCTGATTTAATCGTATTAAATCCAAATAAAATACTTTTACTTTCTAGAATGACTTGAAACTTGATATGGATCACTTAAATGCTATTTTCTATGCATGGTAAAAATTTCGTAATTTTCTGAGAATTTTGGTCCGGGCACGAAAATCGAGGCAGTGGGTCCACAGTTGACCACGTTTGACTAAAGTCAACATTGACCATTTTTGACCAAAACTTCCAGAATTTCATTTTATAAAATTCCTAAGTGCTCCATAATTTTAGAATTATTTATTGGGAATTTTCGTATTAATCGGGTATTTAATTAACGAAATATGTTACGTATTTATTCGTTAATTGATACGAGTCCGATACAATTAATTAGAGCTCAAAACACAGCTGGGATATTTATGTAGAATACCACCCCCACTTGTAAAGAAACACAAAACCACTCCCAACTAACACAAAACCACTTTCCACCTCATCAATCCAAGTGCTTTTAATCCCCAACCACTCCTTTTACCTTCAATCTCCACCCTTCCTTCCACCCAACTCCTCCTATAAATAAACCCCCACCCCCAACCATTTTCTTCAAGCTAAAGAGCCAAATAATTGCTGGGAATTTAGAAGTGGAAGCTCTCTCAATATATCCAAACACTCTTTACACCCACTTCATCTCAAAAACCTTCTCTTTCTTATATATATTTAAATACATCCAAGGTTTTTGTTCCAACAAGCTTAGTTTCTTCAACCAAGCTCTCTCCCACCTAGCAAGCTCCTCTACCACCACTATCCGGCCTCCCGAAGGGCTGCCCAAGTTCGACCATAAGCCAAAATCCGGCCGAACCTCCGGCGAATTTTTCCGGCGATCTCCAAAAGTGGTAATTTTTAGCTTCATTATTCGAGTCTTAACCGACCATCTTTATATACATATAAGAGCTCTATACCTTCATCTTATTTTCTTTAATAAGCTCTTATATCGGATCTATATTTGACGACGGTCAAATTACACATCGAGCTTGATTTGATTCCCTTCTATCACCTTAGTGTTCCAGGGGAAAAGAATCTCAAAGCCATAATTAAAACTTTAACGCACTTACTTTGGCCATTAATATTTATTATTGTGATATATATAACTGTGCTAAAGCGTGATTTGTTTCCCTTCTATCACCTCTAGTGTTCCGGGGGAAATAAGTTATTAAGCTTCTATTTATATATTTTCCGCACTTTTTCTTCTCGCCCTCACACTTGTGAGTGATTTTACTTTCCGCATTTTTTATTCTCGTCCTCACACTTGTGAGTGATTTTACTTTCCGCATTTTTTTCTTCTCGTCCTCACACTTGTGAGTGATTTTACTTTCCGCACTTTTTCTTCTCGTCCTCACACTTGTGAGTGATTTTACTTTTCGCACTAATTTAACGCATAATAGCGGCCCTCGGTTTATCCTATAGATAAAACGAGCTACTTTTCTGCACGTGTGTGTTATATTTGTGTATGGTGTTTAATTGGCCAAATTAATATTAAAAGTAAAAATTGTTGAAGTAAAATTGTAACACTCTCGTTTAAATATAAATACGAATAGTCTATATCCAAGACTATATCGAACGAGAAGTTGTTTATCAAAGATCCTTAGGCTATAAAGCTTATAAAGGACTTAATTTATACATTACTTCGAAAATAGACGTATTTTCAATAAAGAAGTAATTTCGTGTATACTTCGATCTTTACAAAAAGACGAACCAAAATATAAGATTATAAGCCTTATAAGCCTACGAGCTTAAAGGACTTAAATATTAACAAACTCCGAGATATATTTAAATCTCACTATACGGAGTATTGTATCATAAAGTTATAAGCTAATAAAGACTTATTGAACTTAATTTTAATTAATATTCGGGTAAGAATATTATAGTCACCCTAGGACATATTAAGTCCAAAACCTATCTCTATATTACGGTTTGTTTCGTAGATATTGTCTTATAAGTTTTGCAGTGAGGTGAAGTTGGAGTGAGGTGATTCTCATTCTAAGACCCAAGTCCTAGGCACTAGCGGGGAGTTTGTGGCCTTTGCACCGTGAAGAAGAGGAATGACGAAAGACCTTTCATCTAAGATCCAAGACCAGCAAAAGCGAGGAATTCAAAGACTACACCAAGGGTTCTACATCAACTTTGAAGAAGTAGCGGGGAGTTGTTGTCTAAGATAAGTTGTGTAGGTTGCACAACGACTTTGAGGGAGTAACGGGGAGTTACGGTCCAAGATAAGTCTTGTGGGTATTACATTTATTTTGAGGTAGTAGCGGGTAGTTACGTATCAAGATAAATATTTGTAAGGTTGTGTAAGGCTTCTCCGCCTACTATAAAGGAGTCTCTTTATAGTGGAAGAAATCTCGAGTCCTGAGAGGAGCTCGGGGACTGGAGTAGGGGTGAGCGAATCCATTAGGGGTTGCATCATCGCGAACTAGGATAAAATCTCCTGTGTGGTATTTTCTTTCCTTGTCTTTTATTTCTGCACTTATAAACTGCATAATGACTCGGTAAAGTTTTAAAAAGGGAAAATTATTTTAAAACGTCATAATAAATTTTAAATTGGTAATTAAGCTATTCAACCCCCCCCCTTCTAGCTTAATATAGCCCTCTTACGGGACCTAACAGAATTTATAGATAAGACATGTGATTAAAAGTTCTATTGCAAGTAGAATAAGTATTTATAATGCATATGATTAAAAGTTCTATTGGAAGTAGAATAGGAGTTCGAATTTATAGAGAATAAGAGTTCATATAAATAAAAGTTCTATAAGAAGTAGAATATGTGTTTTTAACATATTAGAAGTAGAATAGGTGTTCGAATTTATAGAGAAGAGTTCGAATTTATAGGAAAGACATGTGATTAGAAGTTCTATTGGAAGTAGAATAAGTATTTATAACGCATATGATTAAAAGTTCAATTGGAAGTAGAATAGGAGTTCGAATTTATAGAAAAAACATATAAATAAAAGTTCTATTAGAAGTATAATAGGTGTTTGAATATATAGAGCAGATATATAATTAAGTATTTTATAGAAAGTACAATCTTCTTAAACTATACTTTTTTATATAAGTTAATTATACTTTTATTACGAAAATTTATTCATAAATCCAATACTATTGTTATTAAAAAGTCATCGTTTTTTAAAAAGAAAATAATTGATGTATTAACATAATAAAAGAATATTGTCATGTAGGAATCCTAAATAAATACAGGAGTATCTATAATATAAAGAGAAAATAAGATGTGTTTTCATTTTCTAAAACTCCATAATTTTTAGAAAGTCTATAATAAGTATAAATTGGAATCCGCTCTATTTTTAGGTTTTGATTTAAAGGAGTAAGTTGTTATGTAAGATAAGTATCATCAATAATATGTAATGAAGTTGGAATTTTGATCCCCAAAGAGAGTGGCTCGAAACGTGTTTAACGGGAAGATTACTCAATATAAAAGATTGTATTAGCTATTAAAATATCATACTTGTGTTATAAATTTTATTTTATTTTTAGGATTTGATTTTTATGGATAAACATTAGTATCATACAAGTGATATATGTAAAATTAGGTTTTTGGTTTTAACGAGAGGGCGGATCCATAGTAACAACCGTGTTTAACGAGAAAGCGTTTCCTTAGAGAAGACCGTAAAAAAATGTTTGAACATATAAGGAATACATATAATAAAATGTTTTATTTGAAATAGAATACGAGTATGGTGGAGACATTTTATACAATTTTTTAAAATTATATATATTTTTTCTTAGAAATCCTTTATTTTAATTTATTTATACAACTTAGTTATACTTGCATTAGAAAAATATATCCATAAATTTAATATTATTCCCGTAATGAAAAGTCTTCGTATTTTTTTTATATATATGTTAACATAACAGAAAGACATTCTCATGCGGAAGTTATAAATATATAAAAAGGTCATTAAGGTTCAAAAAATCTTTCGATCTATTTATTAATCATTTAGCTACTAAATATCACTGTTCTAAAAATCCCCGATTCAACCGATTGATCCCCGATTAATCTTCTGTAAGGTGACCAACCGATTCGAATTTTTAAATCCGATTAATCCTGTTAATTTATTTAAAATGATTTGTTTAACTATAAATTAGACTAATATATTAAATATTATTATAATATCCGATTAATGTTGCGATTAATCCGTCCGATTAATCTCCGCCTACCCGATTAGGCGCTAGGCGGTACCCCAACCGCCCTGGACCGCTTAACGATTTCTGGAACCATGCTAAATATTACACATTTTTAAGTTGGTCGTTATATTAGAAAGTCTTTAGGTCAATTTATTGAACACGCTATATTCATAATTATATCAATTTTTTGAAGATTGTTTTACGGATTTGTAGGGGTTCCAATTCTTTTGTTGATTGCTTTACACAATTTGAAAACTTGGTAATTCGTTGATTTCATGGTGGACCTACTTGGACTGATCTCGAACGTGGTTTAGTTGCTAGATTTAGAATAGTTTATTAGTGTTTAGTATATACATGTTGGTTTTGTTTGTAAATTATGTATGTATTTCGTAGCACTAGTTTTTTTGGAATTTTGATTTTCTAACAAATATTTGATTGAATTAATTTATTGCAGTGATTACTCCCACATCCTTAAGATGAGACAATTGATCCATTCAAAAAAAAAATTAGATTTTCCAATATTCCATTGATTTCATTTTTGTTGGTAATAATTTAAAACATGGTAACGTGATTTTGTTTGATTCAGCTGTCAACTTGTTCTCACTAATTGACAGCAGTGAGTCTGGTAGTTTTATTTGATTGCTAAGTTGGTTAATTAAATGAGATTATGGTGGAATAAATTGATAGAGATTGAGTCTGTTTAGGAGTTTGTTTTAGGAGATTTGTTAATCATAGATTTTCTTGTTATGAGTCCTTTCTATATAATGTACCAGTTTGCTGCAATAAAAGTAAGTCATTTGACACAAAGTACTTGTCTTGTTTATTCAGTTTATATCATACACGTTAATATAATTACAAATTACAATTATATAACTAGATTTGGTATCAGAGCCTAGGCAGGTGATCGAGTGAATGTCAAAGACTGGGATGGATAAGCTCAAAGGTCCAGTTGGCCTTAGTTACCCAACTCTGACAAAGGGGAACTATACGGCGTGGTCCATGAAAATGAGAGTGTTTATGCAGGCACATGGAGTATGGGATGCTGTTGAGAATAGTGATCCCAAGGCTGTTGTCGAAGGAAAGATAGACAAGATCGCATTGCCTATGATCTATCAGGGCATTCCTGAGGAGTTCTTACTGTCGATTGCTGAGAAGAAAACAGCCAAAGACGCCTGGGAGGCGATCAAAACCATGAGTCAAGGTGCAGAAAAAGTGAAACAGGCGAAAGTTCAGACATTGAAGGCTGAATTCGAGGCATTAAGTATGAAGGACACAGATCAACTTGATGATGTCTGGATGAAAATCAATGGCATTTTGTCAAACATACGGGCACTTGGAGAAGCAGTGGCAGAATCGTATATGGTGAAGAAATTATTGCGGGTTGTTCCACCAAAATTTCTTCAAATTGCTTCTACTCTTGAGCAATTTGGGAATTTGGATAGCATGTCTATTGAAGAAGCAATCGGAGCACTGAAAGCTCATGAAGAAAGAATGAAGGGAGCGGTCACTACTAACGACGTGCAACTAATGTTGACAGAGGAAGAATGGCGAAAAAAGACAATGAGGGTGAAAAACTGTTGCTCACGCGTGAAGAATGGTTGAAAAGGTCGAATCGAGGGGCTTCGAGTGGATCTGGACAGAAGGGACATGGGAATCGCGACAAAAGTCAGGTGAGGTGTTTTAACTGTGGCATACTGGGGCACTATGTGGCGGAGTGTAGAAAACCACGTCAAACAAGAGAATTAAAGCAAGAGGTAAATATCGTATTAATTGAGGACGAAGAGCTAGCCTTGCTGTTGGCAAAATTTGATAAAAATGAAAAAGGCCTGGTCTTATTGAACAAAGGAGAGGCGACACCAAAACTATTATCTACAGGTCACGAGAAAGTAGGAGAATCAAATGCTTGGTACTTGGATAATGGCGTGAGCAACCATATGACGGGCGATAAATCAAAGTTCAACGTTTTAAACGAAGACATCAGTGGAAATGTGAGATTTGGAGATGGGTCAACAATCAAGATCGAAGGAAAAGGGTCGATAAATTTCAGATGCAAGAATGGGGAAGAAAGAACTCTTCGTGATGTTTATTACATTCCAACTTTGTGTAACAACATCATCAGTCTTGGTCATCTTTCTGAAGAAGGTAACAAAGTTGTGATCAATGGAAATCTACTTCGAGTATATGATAACCATGAGAAGTTACTGATGAAGGTGACCAAGTCAAACAACAGATTATACAAAATTATCATCGAACCAAGTAACAATACTTGTATGCTTTCGAAATATGAAGATGTATCTTGGCTTTGGCACTCGCGTCTCGGGCATGTAAACTTTTAGGCTATGGAATTATTGTCGAAAAAGAAGATGGTAAAGGAATGCTTGCTATTGCACAACCAAAGGGTGTTTGCAGTGGATGCTTAATGGCTAAACAAGTAAGAAAATCTTTCCCTTCTCAGTCAAATTTTAAAGCAAGTCATGCACTAGAACTTATTCATGGAGATTTGTGTGGTCCTATCACACCTACAACTCTAGCCGGGAATCGCTACTTTTTTCTATTGGTTGATGACTACACTCGAATTATGTGGGTGTATATGCTAAAAAAATAAGAGTGATGCCTTCGATGTTTTCAATAAATTTTGAGTCAAAGTCGAAAAGAAACAGAAAGAAAAGATTGGAACCTTCAGGACTGACAGGGGAGGGGAATTTATGTCAAAGGAATTTGTCTCTTATTGCGAGGAATATGGAATTACCAGACATTTTACGGCACCATACACGCCTCAACAAAATGGCGTGGTGGAAAGGAGAAACCGTATTGTGGTTGAAATGGGGAGGAGTTATTTGAAGCAAATGAAGATGTCATCTGTGATGTGGGCCGAAGCAAGTTCGAGAGAATGAGGAACTTGCTGGGTATTAAGGTTCTAGGTTGACATGTTTGAAATTATGGGGGAGATTGTTGGTAATAATTTAAAACATGGTAATGTGATTTTGTTTGATTCAGCTATCAACTTGTTCTCACTAATTGACAGCAATGAGTCTGGTAGTTTTATTTGATTTGCTAAGTTGGTTAAATAAATGAGATTGTGTTGGAATAAATTGATAGAGATTGAGTCTGTTTAGGAGTTTGTTTTAGGAGATTTGTCAATCATAGATTTTCTTGTTCTGAGTCCTTCCTATATAATGTACCAGTTTGCTGCAATAAAAGTAAGTCATTTGACACAAAGTACTTGTCTTGTTTGTTCAGTTTATATCATACAGGTTAATATAATTTGTTAGGTCCGTTAAGATTGTAGAAGGGGGGGTTGAATACAATCTATATCTTTTTATCGAAATTTGTCCGTTAAATAAAATTTAGTTTAGACAAATTTGAGCGGAATTAATTGAAACAAAATTCAAGTTAAATATAACGATATATTAAACTTGATGGTTGTTACAAAATCAGTACAGAGTATTACCACGTTAATAAAAACTAATTAGAAAATTCGACATGAACTTTTCTAATTTAGTTAATAAAAATCGAGATAAGAACTAGGAAACTTAATTCGCTAGTAATACAAGAGTCACAAATAATTAAGTTCTATCGGATCAAATATTACAAATGAGTTGAACTTGATTTTCTGTGAATTAATTGAGATGGTCAGTAGCTTTAAAGATGAGAGATGTAATGTTTTTGTTCTTCCTGTCTTTTTGTCTCTTGTCTCGTGTATTTTTTGTGTGACCACTGCCTTCTGTCTCTTTTGTTGATATATTGTCGAAAATATCTTCTGCCTATTTTTAACACTTAATCAGACTATCAACAGACTGTCAAATGGCTTGCAGACTATCCAGGGAACATATAGACTACCGGTATGACTATCAGTCCTCTTGCAGACTACCGGTGTGACTATCTGTCCTCTTGCAGACTACCGGTGTGACTATCTGTCCTAGCAGACTACCCAACTTTTTCTCCAGACTATCAGAATGACTATCCTGATAGTCTCTAATACATGATTTTTTCTGGCAGACTACCATGCAGACTTTCTGGTAGATAATCACCTTAGCAGACTATCAGCCTGGGCAGACTATGCTTTGCAGACTATCTCACAGACTATCAGAGATAGACTTTTAATAATAAAACCATAGACTTAAAACACTTTTTAATATACTTAATAAATATATATTAATTCCAAATTAATTACTTCAATAATTAACTTAATAAATAAATTAATTCTTGAAGAATTAATTTATTAATTAAGTTAACTAAATACTTTAAATTAATTAATAGAGAATTAACATAATTTATTTTGATAGTCTAACCTTCACTTTTAAACCACTGAAATAAACAAAGAACCTCCACTGAATATTTGTTGACGCTCGATGCACGGTCTGGTTCATGAACGACTAACTTCAACTTCTGTTCTTCATTTTGACTTTAAGCTGTGGTCTATTTCTTCTCTCAACTTTCTTTAAATATTCTGTACTGATACTGTCTCTTGTCACTTGTAGAAATCTCTGTCCTTCAGAATTAAATCCATGACTTTGAATACCACACTGAGGCTTGATCAGTAGACTGAACTTCTTCCAGTGTAAAATATCAAAACTATAGATTGACTTGTAGATTTGTTTCTTCTGATAGATAGCATCTTCTGAGATTCCTGTGACAGTTAATGTTATTTACTTATTACAATCTACTTTAAGTTGAGTTGGATCCTCGAACTACAAATAGGCTGAGTCATATGCCTTTCAATCTCCCCCTATTTGTTTGTTATAAATTAACAAGCAAATGCCTAGAGGATAACTCAACTAACTCAACTTAAACTAGTAAATGATAAAACATTAATAGCAAGTAAATAATGAAAAAGTTCTGGTATTTATAACAATTTCCAGATTCAAACATAAAGATAAATACAAGATAGATGATCCTCTAGCCTGATCATATTAAACATTATCCTATCTTGATCTATCTAACTCTAAAGATATTACATGTAGAGCTGTTCTTCATTTCTGACTGTCTTCCTTCCTTATTTCTCCTTCTTCTGGATCATCCATTTCTGGCAGATTTTTGTGCAATTCTTCATCAACTAGCAACTCTTTTCTTGATGAGAATCCTGTAGGACGAACAAGAGGAATTCCAAGTGCCTTTCTCAATTGACCTTTGAACTTCTCATAATCCTTAAGAAATTTGACCTCTGCATAGGATTTAATGCGATCAGCAATTTCTAACTTCTCTTTAGTAGAAAATCCTTGATTTCTCAGAACATATTCAATATAGACCAAATGCCTGGCAGAGTGTGTGAACAATTCCTCATTCTCAAGATTGATTGTATGAAGCACCTCACCTTTAAGGAATTTCAATTGTCTAGGCAATTTAACTATTTCTGGACCAGCTCTTTCAGCAAACTCTTTGAATTTTTCATGAAGTAGTACACCCAACTCAGAAGAAGTTCTTACCTTTGGCCTAAGAACCCAGATTTCTATCAATGATTTGTCATAGAAGAACTGAATTGAAACTCTTTGTGTTCCAAACTCATGACAATCAACAAATATTAAGAACTCATCTGTTTTCGTTTCACCTGCAGTTGTTATTCTCACAACTTCTGTTCTTAGGGCTCTCATGTACATCTCGTGTGTTGGATTAAGCTCTTTGAGTCTTTCAAAGATAGAAAGAAGTCGACAATCATCATTATCAAGAGATTGATGTGAGTCTATTATTCGTTGAGCACGTTCCCATTTCTCACCACTCTTAAACTTGACGTATAACTTCCTTTCTTGAACTTTAAGTGCATGTTCCCGTTGCCTTGCTTCTGCTTCCTCTTTTTGAAGTCTTTCTTTGTGTGCAAGCATATCTAGTGTTTTCTGAAGCTTTACATCTCGCAATTTGAGATTTGCTTCTTGCCTTTCAATTTCTAATTCAGCTTCAAAATCCAGTTTTGCTTGCTCAGCTTCATATTCAGGGTCAACTGGCACTTCATCTTCCCAGCTGCTAAAATCTGGTTCTGGTATTTTTTCACCCACATCAGAGAACTTTAGATCAGCAAAAACATCAAAGTTGTCTGGTTCACCTGTGTAGTAATACCCTTCAGTGTCTTCTGTGTCTTCAGCACCTTTCTGAGAATCTGCTATCTTCTTCCCCCTATCTCTCCCTTGTTCATCTTGAGATTTATCTTTTTCAGGGTCTTTACTAGCTCCCTCTCTTGACTTCTCCCCCTTAGTTGAGGAATCCTCTACCGAAGTGTGAAATGCACCATCTCCAGGGTCTCGCTCATCACCATCTCCACCTTTTCCTTCAAAGAATTCCCTTTCTTCTGCTGTGGGTGTGTGAGTTCTGCTAATCATGTTGAACAAATGTTTGATCCCTTTACCTTGTTGTGCATTCTGCCTTTCAATCACATCAAGACGGTGTTCAGTAGACAATTGACTCTTAATTACTGCTGTTTGAAGAGTTTCAACTTTGTCGGAGATTACAGAAATGAGTTTATCTTGAGTAACAGTAACTTCTCCAGCATCATCAAGTGCCTGTTCATAAGATAATTCGAGAGTGTTGAACTTGTTTGTGAAAGTTGTCTTCATGTTGGTAATGTCATTCTTTATCACAGCAAGCTGATTTTTGACAGAGGTAGATGAAGAAGACCGTTCACCCACTTGTTCTCGAAGTAATTTTGCTTCAGCTTTACTTGCCTCAAGTTCCTTTTCTAGAGCTTTAATCTTTTCTTCCAATGAACGAGTGTATGTGTCAGTGTGTGCACTCACCTGAATATCACTCTGAGTTTCACTCATCTGACGTGCATGTGTTTCACTCAGTTTAGTGGTGATCCTCACATCACTCCTCACTATTTCCTTAGCTGCTCCAGAATGTGTACTTGCAGATAAAATCACCCTAGCCTCCTCTTGGAAGGTCAGTGGTGGTGCAATGGGAGTTCGCAAATCCCTTTCCTCAGTCATTTCTGTCATCTCATTTGGAATTGATGTCTGAATTTCTTCAGTGACAGAAAGATCGAGTTGCCTTCCACTTTCTCCAGTTGAAACTACGAGTGGAAAATCCCTTGAGGGAGCCAGGAATGTTCCTCCTGGGAGGGGAGATGATGACTCTATTATTTGTGGCTGAGAGTCAAGATTTCCCTCATTAACCTGTGAAGGCTCCTCTACCGTGACTATGGTAGGCACTGTTTCAGTATCAATCCTATTGTGCACTCCTTGCTCATTGTCCCTAGCCACATCAGATTCTACAGTTCTGTTTTCCCCCATTGTGAGTAATAGGGGTGTGCTTGACTCTGTACAGGGTGCCATGGCCGACTGGCGAATTTCAATGGACTCATCCTGTTGAGAGAATGGTTCCAGTAACTGTTCATGTGCCATTTCAATGTCCGTATCCTTTTGGGAGGATATGGATGGGCTGACAGTTGCCTCAATTAGTAAGTTTCTTCGCTTCTTTAGTGGAGGCAGAGCTGTGGGATCACTCATAACACTACTACTTATATCAGGTCTTTTCACTGGTAATTTATGTCTGGATTTAGGTTTTGAGATTTGAGATGACACTGTGTTTGGCTCTAAGACCTGGGATAGAAGTTGTGGTTCTACAACCTCTTGGTCTAACCTATCAGCCACTTGGGCTCCAGAAATAGTTTGAGATACAGAAGTAGTTTGAGAAGTAGTTTGCAAAAGTGAAGTAGTTAAAGGATCAGAATGCAATACCTGGTCAGCAGATGGAGTGAATTGAACCACTTGATGTTGAATTTCTTGTTCAAGAATAGGTGATACTTGTTCAGGTACAGGTGCAACTTGTTCAGGTACAGATTGATCAACAACTGGTGCTTCTTGTTCAAGTATCTGTTCAGCTGGTTGCTCGGGAACATGCTCAGGTTGCTGTTCAGGTGGTTGTTCTTGTATGATTGGCAGTTCTATGAAGTTGGACATATACTGAGTAATGACCACTGGAACATTTGTGAACTTCCTCATTGTTGCTAACCTGGTGAAGAATTTTTTATGTGTTTTTCCTGATACTTCAGTACGAGAGTTAGCAAACAATCTTTGATGAACATCAGAAACAACATGATTAAATATGATAGTTAAAAACCTTGGATAGTAACAATCAACTTTACTACCCAAATCATGATCGTTCTTGGCAGTTATGAGACGACTTACCATGGCATCAAAAATTAATTTACCAAAATTAATCCTTTGATTATGAGCAACTGCATAACCAATTCTCTGAAGCAAAGTTGGAATATTGTGAAAATTATTCTTTTTAGTGTTAGCAAACACCTTAGCAATTGTGTCAAAGAAATAATCCCACTCAGCCATGAAGTTACTTTTAGACAACTTAGAAAGATCAACTTCTCCTTGATAATGGATGTCATGGAAAAATTGTGTCAGCACTGCTTCAGATGGAACATCAACAAAGTCATTTGTTGGAAGTCATAGAACGGTGTTAGCGGTTGAGTCATCCACAACATAAGGTGTGTCTCCCACGGTAAATGTGAAAGAACTAGAGTCTGTCGAGAGAACAAATGTAGAACAAATCGCCAAAAGTGAATCAACTTTTAACGGAGCATTGAGAATCATGGCATGACGAATAAGAGAATGCTCATTTAAAAATCGAATCCAAGGTTTAACCCTCTCGAGAGTACAATTATCGGGATTAAAATGACCAACAAAATTATGATTGATAATCTCCATATTAACAGCCATTTTAACTTCAACACACTGAATTAATTTGCCCAAATTCGAATTTTAGGGATTTTAACAATTAATAAGTTAATCAGAAAAATCAGAAAAATCGAAACTTCACAGAAAATTCAGAAATTACAGTATGTTATTCTCTGAATCCTCACGATCACACCACTATTTTTAGATTTAATCAAATCGTTCTCAAAGTCCAGATAATTCAAGAAATTCGACTAAGTTTTTGAAAATTACGATTTCTTAAAACACTACCAAATCGAAAGATTAACCAATCAAATTAACGGGCTTGAAGAGATCGGAACAATGGTGTTTACAGATCGTGATTTGGTTGAGAAACAAGGTCGATTTCTGAAGAAAATTGGGCGGCGGTTCGTTGCATATATCGTATGTATATATTATCGACCAGAGAGAGTACTCAGAGACTTAACTCGTGAGTGATAGACTAAAATAGACTAAAGATAGTCTGTGGGCACAATCTATATATATACTAATGGATAGTCTAAAAGATAATAACTGAAGCTAAAATAGAAAATAAACTCATCTAGACTATCGCTGGATACTCTGTCCGATAGTCTAAATAGACTATATATATTAATGTACACTAACAGACTATTGTATATAGACTATTGGCTCTAATAGACTGTTGCTGGATAGTCTGCCTGATAGTCTGAGTAGACAAAAATTGTCTAAAAGACTATAATTAACGTTACAGACTAACTGAACATTAGCAAGATAGACTATTAATTATAGACAATTTTTTAATATTAACAGACTATGAGACTATTAGAGACTAACTATGTAGACTATTATTTAACCGATTATAGACTAACAATGTAGACTATAATTTACATTAATAAAGACTATACAATACACACTATTTAATTTACATTAGTAATATACTATAGACCAACGAATCATAGTCTGTAAGTAACAAAACCAACAGTTCAAACTAACAAACACATGAACTGTTATCTCCTAATAATACAGAAAATTCGAACATTTAATATAATAATACTAATTTACAACACTATTAATCTGACCATAGATTATCCTTTACACGGAAACGATGCATTAATACCAAAAGGACAAACACTACAAATCAGTAAAATAAAATATTAATAATTTACATAAATATTCATGGTAAATTAATAAATCTATATATTTTCTAATAAAATAACTTTCTAATAGAAAATTATTTTAAAAAAAATATGACTTATTAAACCATCATAAATATAATTTTCAAGAAAAATAAGTTTCTCATAAATTACAACTTGTAAAATTTGAGAAAAATATTTTTAAGGAAAAAGAATTATTTTAACATTGAAAAGAAGTAAGTAGGAATATATTAAGATGATAATGGCAATGGTTTGAACATTAACAAGTAACAAGGTAAGTTGATAAAATAATTATACAAGTGATTTTAATCAACAAATATTAACAAGATAATCACTTGTAAATTATTAAAGATCAAACCTCAGATATTAACTAGTTTAATTACTAGGACTATTTAACATACCCAATTTACCAACAATTCTGGTGAATGTGGATTCGTCAAGAGACTTAGTAAAAATATCTGCTGTTTGTTCTTCCGTGGGTACAAAATGTAACTCCACGGTACCATTCATGACATGCTCTCGGATAAAATGATACCTGATGTCGATGTGCTTGGTCCTCGTATGCTGCACAGGATTGTTGGAGATTGCTATGGCACTTGTATTATCACACAGAATTGGATTGTCAAGTACAAAGCCATAGTCACGTAGCTGATTCCTAATCCACAAGATCTGAGCACAACAGCTTCCAGCAGCTATATATTCTGCTTCAGCTGTTGAGTTGGAAACTATTTGTTGTTTCTTGTTGTACCAGGAGACCAACCTACCACCTAGGAATTGACAACTCCCAGAGGTGCTTTTTCTATCTACAACACTTCCTGCATAATCTGAATCTGTATATCCAACAAGGTTAAAACCAGATTCTTTAGGGTACCAAATACCTAAGTTAGGTGTACCCTTAAGATATATCAAGATTCGTTTAACAGCAATGAGATGCACATCTCTAGGATCCTCTTGGAACCTTGCACACAAGCATGTAGCATACATAATATCAGGTCTACTTGCAGTAAGGTAAAGTAATGAACCTATCATACCTCTGTAGCTTGTGATATCTACCTTGGAAGAATTTTCACAAGCCCCAAATTTGATAGCTGTAGATGATGGAGTCCTTGCTGAAGATGAGTCCTCCATTTGATATTTCTTGAGGAGCTCTCTGACATACTTGGATTGACAGATAAATATGCCATCTGTTCTTTGACTTACTTGTAATCCAAGAAAGAACTTCAGCTCACCCATCAGGCTCATCTCAAATTTACCCTGCATTAGCTTAGCAAATTTCTTGCACAGAAGATCATTAGTAGACCCAAATATTATATCATCCACATAGACTTGGACTAATATTGTATCATTCTTATGTTTCTTAGTGAAGAGAGTTTTGTCTATGACACCTCTGACAAAACCATTTTCAAGTAAGAATTCAGAAAGAGTGTCATACCATTTCCTTGGTGCTTGCTTGAGACCATAAATATCCTTGAAGAGAAAATAGACGTAGTCCATGAATTCTGGATCTTCAAAGCCAGGGGGCTGTTCTACATATACCTCTTCATCCAGCTTGCCATTCAGGAAGGCATTCTTGACATCCATTTGATAAACTTTGAAGTTTGAATGTACTGCGAATGCCAAGAATATCCTTATAGCCTCAAGTCTAGCCACTGGTGCATAGGTTTCATCATAATCTATTCCTTCAGCTTGGGAATAACCTTTAGCAACCAGTCTTGCTTTGTTTCTAGTTACAATGCCATCTTCATCAAGTTTGTTTCTGAATACCCACCTGGTATCAACTACTTTCCTGTCTTTAGGTCTGGTTACCAGCTTCCATACTTCTTGTTGTTTGAATTGATTGAGTTCATCTTGCATAGCAATCACCCAATCAGGATCATAAAGAGCTTCTTCTGTTTTCTAAGGTTCTATTGCAGACATAAACCCAGAATAATTACATTGATTTTGATAGCTCCTTCTAGTTTTTACACCAACACCTGGATCACCAACGATCAACCCAAAAGGATGAGCTCTATTCCACACAGACTGTCTGGGAAGATTTGACCTTGATGATTCGCCTTGTTCTTCATTATGATGTTGAGTATGACCAGCTGATCCTTCATCACCTCCCCCTGAGTTGTTGCCAGTTTGACTAGATGAATGTTCAGGAGTGTCAGTGGTATCTCCAGTCTGATCATTGTTTTCACCACCACCACCCTGATCATTATCATCATTATTACTGTTATCATTAGCAACAACATCAGGTTGGTTGTCACCATCTGAATCGGAGTCTGTCATATCATCGAAAGATAACTTTTCAGATGAATCCTCCGTTTGGATACTAGGAAGTTTAGTGTCATCAAATGATACATTGACACTTTCAAGCATTGTCTGATGATCAATCACATACACCCTGTAAGCTCTTCTTGAATAACCAATGAAAATTGCTTCATGTGCTTTGGCCTCAAATTTTCCACCACGATCATCTCCATCTTTAAGCACAAAGCATTTTGCTCCAAATACATGAAAGTACTTGAGTGTTGGTCTCTTCTCATACATTATTTCATAGGGGGTCTTCATCAAGTCTTTGTTGATTAAAGTTCGATTCTGGGTATAACATGCAGTATTGACAGCTTCAGCCCAAAAGTACAAGGGAAGCCTTGATTCACTTAACATTGTACGTGCAGCTTCAATCAAGGTTCTATTCTTTCTTTCTACTACCCCATTTTGTTGAGGAGTTCTCGGAGCCGAGTACTGCCTTGTTATTCCCTTTTCAGTACAAAAATTATTTAGAACTGCATTCTTAAATTCAGTTCCATTGTCTGACCTTTTTGCTCTTACTGGATTCTTGTACTCCATTTCAATCAACTTGATGTGATCAATCACTAACTGTGGAGTTTCATCTTTGGAATTCAGAAATAAAACCCATGTGTACTTTGAGTAGTCATCAACAATCACGAGAGCATATCTTTTCTTTGACATAGACATCACATTAACTGGACCGAATAGATCCATGTGCAACAGTTGTAGAGGTTCAGTTATTGATGATGTGTCAGTGCTCCTGTGAGTTGCTGTTTTCAATTTGCCTTTTTGACAGGCATCACAGAGTCCTTCTTGAGTGAATTCCATTGAAGGTAAACCTCTCACCAGTTCTCTTTTAACTAGAGAATTCATTGTCTTGAAATTAAGGTGGGAGAGTTTCTTGTGCCATAGCCAACTTTCATCTGTAGATGCTTTAGAATAAAAGCAGTTGATTTCTTCAGTGCTTCCAGTGTTCATATTGGCCACGTACAGATTGCCTTTTCTGACTCCTGTAAGAGATGGTTGTTCATGTCTCTTGTGTGAGATTAGACAATTCTTCTTGTTGAAGTAAGCCTGGAATCCCTTGTCACAAAATTGACTGATACTTAACAAATTATGCTCAAGTCCTTTCACAAAAGACACTTCATCAATGATAACATTTCCAGCTTCCAATCTGCCATATCCATCAGTTGTACCTATGCTGTTATCTCCAAAGGTAACAA
Source organism: Kitagawia praeruptora (assembly GCA_037693485.1). Lineage (NCBI taxonomy): Eukaryota > Viridiplantae > Streptophyta > Magnoliopsida > Apiales > Apiaceae > Kitagawia > Kitagawia praeruptora. The sequence continues at coordinate 79,558,619 of CM075350.1, forward strand.
CTGGGCCGGCTTTCTCAACCACATTTGTCAGCAGGGTTCTGTTGATATGTAAAATTACGTCTAACCGCAAGCGTACGGTATCAATTGTAGTAGATACTAGCAAATACGGGTCGAATCCTCAAGGAGACAGTTTCAGTTTCAATTCAATTGCTATCAATTGTTTCTAGTCACAAACGATTATTTGGGAATTTTATTAACTACTAATGCAAATTTAACAAAGTTTTATATCAATTAATTAAAGGATCTAGGGCAATTCAGGTTCACCATGCTTACACCAAACAAATCACAAAAGTATAGCTTTTCAATGGGATTAAGTAATTAAAGCAATGGTTAATCTTTTTCAAGCATTAACACTCTCAGAATATCTAATGATGCTTTCACAATCACCTTCAATTCCGCTAATTGTATGTAAGCCTCTAGTAGTAAAATCTTTCGATCTATTACTCCTATTGCAATCAATTAATCCGTGATATTGCGCAATTACACAAATTAAGAATTATAACATATCAATCAGAATTACTCTTTACCCATCAATCTACTAATCAAATTAAGCCCAAATCATGGTGCAAACATGGCTCCCCTTAATACCCTAGAATTAAACTACTCACTCATGGTAGAAGTAAAAACAATGAGAATAATGAAAGAAGCCATAATAAACATGTAATAATAAAACAAGAGAATAAAGAATACCTCAAACTTTGTATTAACGAAGAACAATGGAGATCCAAATTAAACCAAGTGCTTACAAAGGAAGAGATGAAGAGAGAAACCAAAACCCTAGCTTTTGTAAAATAAAATACGTCTATCTCTCTCCCCCTCTCTATCCCACGTTTTTATAATATATCCCCCAATAAAATCTGATATCTTTCTTCTAATAAAAGTATTTTTAATATCCTAATCAATTTACAAAAAGATATCCATAATTAAATAGGATTTTCTTGTAAAATTCGTCACTAATTTTGCTCCTCTGTTTCTGGGCTCTTCCAGTTGGATTTTGCTTATTGGACCACCTCTGAATTAAAGATAATTCCCTAAGCTTCGCGTGGACAGTAATTTCGTCAAATTCTGACTTCTGGAACTCAAGATATGGCCCAAACAGTGCAGGCAGCCTGTATAGCTCAATATTACGAATTTTCTCCTATTTTATCTCCAAAATAGCTCTTTTTGCTCCAAATCCTTCCAAGTCATGAATTATTTATTTCCTACACTAAAACAATAAAATCTATTAAATAAAAATCCAAGTCAATGCAAAACACAATAAATATGAGAATAAAATCATCTAAAATATATATAAAAATATACTCTATCAAACATCCCCACACTTAGCATTTGCACGTCCTCGGGCAAATAAGTGAAATAAAAACTAAATCCTAACAAGCATCACTTTCGTAGATGACACGATTGCATTGAGCATATGCAACAAGCCGTTAAACCCCTAGGCAGCCCTAGTAGGACGAGTGTTGTCTCGTGAGGGTTTATAGTGAATATACCCACAAAATTCATCTAACCATGCAAAAGATCAATGCTAACACAACACCACACACACAAGTCCTCTCATGCCACATCAACTTAAGAATCAAAGCAAACATACGATGTCTTGGTGTCGAAAGTGCAAGTATTCACGTAGTCCACTCAACCAACATGCAGAAGGTCATAAAAATTCATGTCAAGTGTAAAAATCATTGGTAATCATGCTAAGCTCACAAGAAACACATCTTTAAGTCTAAACCTGGGATCTCCTATGCCAAAACAAGTAATAACTCACCTTTCACTCAAAAACGAATATTCACTCAAGAACAAGGTTAAGTGTATCACTCAATTCCAACAAAATCATAAACACAACTTGACACTCGCAATCAATCTCACTCTCAACACAACATACATCACTGATGACAATCAAAAGGTCTTTATTCGGGTTGTAGCGGGGGCTAGGGACAAGGTATGGCTAGGGACAAGGTATGTCAAGAAAGCTAAAGAAGGTTAAGTCAAAAGCTAGTACCCAACAATATAATTCATTCCATTCCCTTTCTATTAAAACAAATACTTCCCCACACTTGGATTTTTCAATAACCCTTATAATAACTTGACTAGTCGAATGAAGAAGGATCATGCAAACATAAGAATGCTCTCAAATTTATTCATTTTTTTTTCTTTTTTTTTTCTATTTTTTTCTGTTTTTTTTTTCTTTTTTTTTTTTCTATTTTTTTCTGTTTTTTTTTCTTTTTTTTTTCTATTTTTTTTCTATTTTTTTCTTTTTTTTTTCTTTCTTGAGAGCTAAAGAATAAACACAATGATCCATAGATATATTTATGAATTTCGACTAGCAAGCATCAACCCAAAATTAATATTCCCCAAAAGTATGATCATCAATAACCCCCCTTTTATGAACACCTTATTACTCCCTTAAGCATGATACTAGCCTTTGACAATTTAGGTTCAAATTCAATGTAAGGCCAATAGAATAAAAAGGATAATGGCAAGTAATGTGGTGTGTCACCGAAAGAATAGGATTAGGCTCAAAGGGTTAACTAATTGATCATGTATAAAAGGTGTGGAAATATGGGAAATACGAGGTTAAACCTAAGTGCCTTTATCATCTTATCATCAAGTAATGTCACGCATTTCAAGAAAGATCTCAAGTAAGTGCTAGCAATGTAAACAACATGTGGACACTCAAGCAAACGAAAAATCATGCAAAAGATATGCATATAGGCTCAAAACTCACTTGGTGTGACAAAACATAATCAATCCCAGGTAACAAGACTCTCTAACGCACCTACTTGTACTCAAAGCATGAAAACCAAGTCATCTTGCACATATTCATGTCATTCTAATCACTTACAACATCCAATTAAGTCTACCAGCTTCAACTTGCTAGTGTAAGTGTGTGCACAAGAACAAAGCACGTCACTTCTCATACAAAAGCGTCAATAAACACAAGAATTCTACGCATGCATGGGTGTATCAAGCAAAATACAACAACTAATCAAATTGCATGGCTAGAATTATTTTTGGTATTTTTAATTTTTTAATTTTTTTGGATTTTTTTTTTTTTTTTTAAACAAGTAATACACTACGTTGAGAACACCTCCCCACACTTAAGTGGTTCATTGTCCCCAATGAACTAATGAACAAGATACAAAACTACAACTAAAAACAAAATAAAACTACACTAAAAAGAAAAGAAAGAAAACTCCCCTGGAATCAAGGTGTCGAGTGTGAAAACCATCCCTCCTTTGCTTAGGAGCCATAATAACCAAAACTGCATTCAACAATAGCTTCACCAACAACCACCAAGAAATATCCTGCCAAAAACCACCAAGCAATATCACACCAAAAATACCCAATTAACAAGAATATTACAAAACCCCCAATTTACAAGAACACAAATTCGTAATAATAAAAAATAAAATAGAGAAGAGATATCCCAACTACGAATCAAAGAGGTGAACTTGCACTAATTTTCTCCCAAACTTGAATTTTTAGAGATGTAGAGGATGAAAAGAATGAATTGGGTGTGTATGTATGGGTATATATAGATAATGGAATGATAGGATGGATTTAAGAATTTTAATGTGAAAAGGAAAAAAAATTGGGTGAGAAGGTAATAGGGTTTAGGGATTAAAAAGAAAAATAAAATAAATAAATAGTAATAATAATAATAATAATAACAAATAATAGTAATAATAATAATAATAATAATAAATGTACAAAATAAATAAATAAATAAATAAATAAATTCCTAAATAAAATACAAAAATAATAAAGAAAAATAATAATAATAATAATAATAATAATAATAATAATAATAATAATAATAATAATAATAAATAAGAATAAGAATTAGAATAGAAATAGGTTTAGAAATTTTGGTGGAGAGATGGGAGGTTTTGGAATTGAAAAAGGAAAAGAATTAGGTGTAAAGGGGGAGTATAAATAGAATAGAAGGTGGAAAGAAATTATTATATATATTATATACACAACAGCGTACAGGTGACAGGAGTGAAAAGCTGAAAAAAAATTTTCTTTCTGGAACACGCGCAGCTTGCGTGCGTACGGAGCAATCTGCCCCCATTGCAGATGCGCAGGCGCAGAATGCGTGTCATCCGCGCAAACTGCCTCCATTACAGTAACGCAGGCGCAGCCTGCGTTACCTAGCCGCAAACTGCCCCCTTTGCAGAAACGCAGGGGCAAACTGCGTTACTGACCTGCAAATTGCTCAAAAAACGATTTTTTTTTTTTTTTTTTTTTTTTTTATTTTTTACAACAACACTCATTTTTTTTCTCTCTTTTTTTTTCAACAAGGCTTGGGTTGCCTCCCAAGAAGCGCTTTTGTTTAACGTCGTTGGCTCGACTCAGCTGGTTCAGATCTCCGTGGAGGGGTTGTTGAGATAAATTACTTCCATCTTTCCTACGAATACACCATCCACATATAATTTAAGGCGTTGACCATTGACCTTAAATTTTGTTCCGTCTCGTCCCATAACTTCAATAGCACCATAAAATTTGACATCGGTGACAGTAAAAGGTCCAAACCATCTTGATTTTAGCTTCCCTGGAAAAAGTCGAAGTCTGGAATTGAACAACAACACCTTGTCACCAACCTGAAAATCTCTCCTCTGAATCATCTTATCATGCATCTTCTTCGTTCTCTCCTTGTAAAGCCGAGAATTGTCATAAGCATCAAAACGAAGCTCATCTAACTCATTAAGTTGAAGAAGTCTTGCTTGCCCCGCAGCCTTCAAATCCATGTTGAGTTCTTTGATAGCCCAAAAAGCGCGATGTTCCAACTCCACTGGCAAGTGACATGCTTTACCATAGATCAACCGATAAGGAGTGGTTCCTATAGGTGTTTTGTATGCCGTCCGATAAGCCCACAAAGCATCATCTAACTTCAAGTACCAATCTTTCCTTGACTTTGCCACCATCTTCTCCAAAATGTTCTTAATTTGGCGATTAGAAACCTCCACTTGGCCGCTTGTTTGAGGGTGATATGCAAGAGCAACCTTGTGAGTAACGCCATATTTCTTCAACAAAGTTTCAAATTGTCGATGACGGAAATGAGAACCACCATCACTTATCACTGTTCTAGGAACTCCAAATCGAGGGAAGATAATATTCTTGAAAAGCTTCATAACCACCTTGGAATCATTAGTTACTGATCCAACTGCTTCAACCCACTTGGACACATAATCGACAGCAACTAGGATGTATCTCATCCCACAAGAACTTGGGAAGGGTCCCATAAAATCAACACCCCATACATCAAATATCTCAACTTCAAGAATACCGGTTTGAGGCATCTCATGGCGTTTAGAAATATTACCCGTTCTTTGACATGCATCACACGCCAAACAGAAAGCACGAGCATCCTTAAATAGAGAAGGCCAAAAGAACCCAGATTGAAGTACCTTAGCAGCAGTTTTGGAAGGACCATGGTGTCCTCCACATGCGAAAGAATGACAATGCTTGAGAATGTCATGTACTTCGAACTCAGGGACACATCTACGAAAAATTCCATCAGCACACTTGCGATACAAGAAAGGGTCATCCCAAAAATATTGTTTAGCATCATGATAAAACCTCTTCCTTTGCTGATAAGTCAATTCTGGAGGGTGAGATCCACTAACACAGAAATTTGCAAAATCTGCATACCACGGAGTTTGAGTAGCTACCGAAAACAAGTGATCATCTGGAAAAGAATCGTCAATAAGAGTGTTTGACGCAATATCAGATTTGAAACGCAACCGTGAAAGATGATCCGCAACCACATTCTCAGCACCCTTCTTGTCTTTGATTTCTAAGTCAAATTCTTGGAGTAACAGAATCCAACGAATAAGCCTTGGCTTTGCTTCTTTCTTCGCCAGAAGATATTTAAGTGCAGAATGATCAGTGTGAACAATGACCTTTGAGCCAATGAGATAGGATCGGAATTTGTCAAGAGCGTAGACCACGGCTAGAAGTTCTTTCTCAATCGTAGCATAATTTACTTGAGCTTCATCCAAGGTTTTACTTGCATAGTAGATGGCGTGCAATACCTTGTCTTTCCTTTGACCGAGAACTGCTCCAACTGCATAATCACTTGCATCACACATGATTTCAAATGGAAGATTCCAATCTGGAGATTGAATGATTGGTGCACTTATCAAGGCTTCCTTAATTCTGTTGAAAGACTCCAAACAAGCATCAGTAAACACAAAGGTGGCATCCTTAAGCAACAATTGAGTGAGGGGTTTTGCAATTTTTGAAAAATCTTTTATAAAACGACGATAAAAACCCGCATGACCAAGGAAACTCCTCACTCCCTTGACATTAACAGGAGGAGGAAGTTTCTCAATCACCTCAATTTTTGCTTTGTCAACCTGGATGCCACGTTCAGAAATCAAATGACCAAGTACCACTCCTTCATTGACCATGAAGTGGCACTTTTCCCAATTCAAAACCAAATTCACCTCTTCACAACGTTTAAGCACTTTAGAAAGATTATGCAGACATACATCAAAATCAGACCCATAAACACTGAAATCATCCATAAATACTTCCATGATAGACTCTATGAAATCAGAAAATATGGCAGTCATGCAACGCTGAAAAGTAGCAGGGGCATTGCACAAACCAAAAGGCACTCTACGATATGCAAAGGTACCATATGGGCAAGTAAATGTAGTCTTTTCTTGGTCATCAGGATGTATAGGGATCTGAAATAACCCTGAATATCCATCTAAATAGCAAAAGTACTTATGCTTAGCAAGTCTTTCTAACATCTGATCAATGAAAGGGAGAGGATAATGGTCTTTTCTAGTAGCAGTGTTTAACTTACGGTAATCAATGCACATTCGCCAACCAGTGACAATTCGAGTGGGAATTAATTCATCTTTATCATTCTTAATTACCGTTGTTCCTCCTTTCTTAGGGACTACCTGAACTGGGCTTACCCATTTAGAATCAGAAATTGGGTAAATGATGCCCGCATCTAACAATTTCAAAACTTCTTTTTTAACAACCTCCTGCATGTTAGGGTTCAAGCGACGTTGTCCCTGTATGCAAGGCTTATGGTCATCATCTAAGTGAATTCTATGCATGCAAAAGTCTGGGCTAATCCCTGTAAGATCATCAATACTATACCCAATAGCTTTTCTATGTGCACGCAAAACAGTAAGAAGTTTAAAAACCTGGCTATCATCAAGACTAGAGCTAACAATCACAGGACAAGTCTTTTCATCATCAAGAAACACATATTTAAGATTAGATGGCAAAGACTTTAACTCTAATTTGTTTACCTGAGGTTCACCACAAGAAGTGACAGTGTTGGTTACCTCACATTTCGGATCAGCTGCACCATCCAACTCAAGAATCAATGAATCGACTTCAGCATGTCCTTCTCCTTCTGAAGCTTCAAGCATGAGCACTGCTTCCAATGCATCATTCAGTAGAATCTGAGGTGTCTCATCTTGGACAATTCTATCTATAACATCAATCCTGCAACAAGTATTCTCAAGCAAAGGGGATTTAAGAGCAGAGGTTAGAGTAAAAGTAATTTTATCATCACCAACACTCAATGTGAGAGTCCCACTTTTAACATCAATAACAGCACCTGCAGTACAGAGAAATGGTCTATCTAAAATGATAGGTATTTGGCTGTCCTCTTCCATATCTAGAACTACAAAGTCTACAGGAATATAGAATTTTCCAACCCTAACAGGCACATCCTCTAAAATTCCAAGGGGATATTTTATCGAACGGTCTGCCATTTGCAAAGTCATCTGTGTACATTTTAATTCTCCCATATTTAGTTTTTGAAAAAACCGAGAGAGGCATGACTGAGACACTAGCGCCTAAATCACATAAAGCTTTATCAATGAACAATGCACCTAAATGACACGGGATCGAAAAACTACCAGGATCTTTAAGCTTAGGTGGAGACTTATTTTGTAAAACAGCACTACACTCTTCAGTAAAAGCTACTGTCTCTACCTCACCAAAAGACCTTTTCTTAGTGAGAATATCCTTAAGAAACTTTGCATATGATGGAACTTGAGAAATTAAATCAGTGAAAGGAACTGTTACCTCAAGATTCTTGACAAGTGTCATGAACTTACCAAACTGCTGGTCCACCTTATTTCTGTACATCCTACTAGGGAATGGGAGCTTTGGCACAAATGGTGGAGGAGTAACTGTAGTCTTCTCTTTGTCCTTTTTCTTGCTTTCCTCAGTTTCACCTTCACTTGTATCTTCAACAACTTTCTCTACCTTGTCTTCCTTAGAATTCTCTTCTTCTTTCTCAGTAGGAACATCGTCAGTAGGCATTGGAGGAGCATCATATGTACGACCACTCCTAAGAGCAATGGCATTCACATTTTCCTTCGGCTGAGTTGATTGTGCTGGTAGAGAGCCTTGTTGCCTTGTAGATGAAGAACTAGCCATTTGAGCAATCTGAGTTTCCAACATCTTGTGATGAATCTCCATATGGTTCATCTTTCTGTTGGTATCATCCATACTCTTTTGCATTTGTAACAATATCTTCATCATGTCACCTTGATTATCAGCCTGTGCAGCTTGATTAGCTTGAGGAGCATAATTTTGAGGAGGCCTTTGAAATCCAGGGGGATTCATAGGTCCTTGAGGAGGCCTATACTGCTGCTGTGGAGGAGGCTGGTACGACTGCTGATATTGCTGCTGATTAGGAACATTTGAATTCTGAGTGTTATTGTTCCTATATGAGAAGTTCGGATGATCTTTCCAACCAGGATTGTAAGTGTTGGAGTATGGATTGTACTGCTGCCTCTGTTGGAAAACATTTGCTTGCTCCATCTGAAAATTATGTGAATTTTGAGCATTGTATTGGCAATCATTACCATAGTGGCCTTGGATGCCACAGACTTCACAAACAGGATTATTCATAGGAGCCATGGATGACAATGCATTGATGCTCATAGGTTGAGTAGAGGGCTGAGATGTCTTCAAAGAGTGGATCTCCTGAGTCAGTGCAGCTAGTTGAGATGATAATAGAGAATAAGCATCCACTTCAAGTTTACCCCCTTTCTTGGTTGCTCTCGGATTACTGAAGTGATTAGCAGCCAAATTTGAAAGAAAAGCATATGCATCTTCAACTCCTTTATCCAGAAATACACCACCTGCAGCGTTATCAACCATACCTTTTGTCTCAGGATCAAGACCATTGTAGAAGCGTTTAAGAAGAAACCACTTCTCAAGACCATGGTGAGGGCATGCACGTTGATAATCCTTGAATCTGTCCCAAGCATCCCGTAGAGATTCACCATAATCTTGCTTAAAACCCATCATCTTGTCGATCAAATCGTCGGTTCTGTTAGGAGGGAAGAACTCAGTTAAGAAGGCTTGAGCAATCTCATCCCACTTGGTCAATTCAATATCGTTCAACCACTTTTGAGCTTTATCACGAAGAGAGAAACCGAACAACATGACTTTCAACTGATCTGGAGTGACTCCCTGATGTTTAATTGTAGAACAGAGCTGTTGAAACCGTTGTAGATGAAGTGTAGGGTCTTCAGAGGCAAGTCCAGCAAATTGATTCTGTTGGATCATAGTGAGCAGAGCAGGCTTGATCTCGAAATTTGCTGCTTGAATCGCTGGCATAGCAAGGCCAGTAGGTACCCCACTCGGAGAGGGCTGTGAGTAATTCTTCAAAGATTTGGGGGGAAGGTCCGCCATCTCAATCTTTGGTTCAGGTATCTTTTGCTGCTTCTCTTTCCTTTGTTGACTAAGAGGAGTTGTATCCTTTTTCGCTTGATAAATTTTCGTTTGAGACCTGGTCTTGGGCATCAACAACTAAACAAGGAAAAGCAGTAAGATCGGTCTCAATTGGAACAAAAGTTCCAAAGAGACAAGAGAAACAATATAAAACAATCAAACTAAAATTATAGAAACTAGGCGTCTCCCCGGCAGCGGCGCCAAAAACTTGATATGTAAAATTACGTCTAACCGCAAGCGCACGGTATCAATTGTAGTAGATACTAGCAAATACGGGTCGAATCCTCAAGGAGACAGTTTCAGTTTCAATTCAATTGCTATCAATTGTTTCTAGTCACAAACGATTATTTGGGAATTTTATTAACTACTAATGCAAATTTAACAAAGTTTTATATCAATTAATTAAAGGATCTAGGGCAATTCAGGTTCACCATGCTTACACCAAACAAATCACAAAAGTATAGCTCTTCAATGGGATTAAGTAATTAAAGCAATGGTTAATCTTTTTCAAGCATTAACACTCTCAGAATATCTAATGATGCTTTCACAATCACCTTCAATTCCGCTAATTGTATGTAAGCCTCTAGTAGTAAAATCTTTCGATCTATTACTCCTATTGCAATCAATTAATCCGTGATATTGCGCAATTACACAAATTAAGAATTATAACATATCAATCAGAATTACTCTTTACCCATCAATCTACTAATCAAATTAAGCCCAAATCATGGTGCAAACATGGCTCCCCTTAATACCCTAGAATTAAACTACTCACTCATGGTAGAAGTAAAAACAATGAGAATAATGAAAGAAGCCATAATAAACATGTAATAATAAAACAAGAGAATAAAGAATACCTCAAACTTTGTATTAACGAAGAACAATGGAGATCCAAATTAAACCAAGTGCTTACAAAGGAAGAGATGAAGAGAGAAACCAAAACCCTAGCTTTTGTAAAATAAAATACGTCTATCTCTCTCCCCCTCTCTATCCCACGTTTTTATAATATATCCCCCAATAAAATCTGATATCTTTCTTCTAATAAAAGTATTTTTAATATCCTAATCAATTTACAAAAAGATATCCATAATTAAATAGGATTTTCTTGTAAAATTCGTCACTAATTTTGCTCCTCTGTTTCTGGGCTCTTCCAGTTGGATTTTGCTTATTGGACCACCTCTGAATTAAAGATAATTCCCTAAGCTTCGCGTGGACAGTAATTTCGTCAAATTCTGACTTCTGGAACTCAAGATATGGCCCAAACAGTGCAGGCAGCCTGTATAGCTCAATATTACGAATTTTCTCCTATTTTATCTCCAAAATAGCTCTTTTTGCTCCAAATCCTTCCAAGTCATGAATTCTTTATTTCCTACACTAAAACAATAAAATCTATTAAATAAAAATCCAAATCAATGCAAAACACAATAAATATGAGAATAAAATCATCTAAAATATATATAAAAATATACTCTATCATCTGTCTCCAGTCATATGCCTTGAACATCCACTGTCCAAGATCCAGGTCACTCGATCAACATGTTTCACACCCTGCAATGACAATTAGGTTAAACCTTCTTCGGAACCCAAATCTGATTGGGTCCAGAACACTTAAAGAATTGGCCTTTGTCAGGCAAAACAACATTTTTAACTTTGACACCATTTTCACCACTAACCAACAAACATTTAACCCTATAAACAGATTTGACAATCTTTTGTTTTATCTTGGGTATCCATGTTTCTTTAGCAGCAATGACATTTGTTTCATTGACTGGACATTTGACCTTGTAAGCAGCCTTACCAAAAGTCTGTTTAGGCTTTGATACAAATGTCTCTCTCCTAACTTGAGGAGGACTAGCAGTCTTTGATCTAACATTTTTATTCTTATTCATATGTTGTCGAGGAGCAGTCTTACCAGCACATGCTTGATTACCATTAAAGTAAGCAGACATTACATTAAAAGCACAAGACATACAATTGACAACACCACATGCTTTATGATAAATATCAACGATAGGCATGATATGCATGTTAGACATGTTATTGTTCTTTTTCAACTTATCACCACTTAACCCAGTTTTAGATGAACTGGTTGGATAAACAACCTTAACTGGTTTCTTAACAGATTTAACATTATCAAGGACTATGCCATTTGCACTGTCCTCATTACGCATCTCTTCTTGAATAATGATAGAAGTGAAGTTTGGAGGTTCTGCAATCGACTTCTTAAAGAGTGGTTCTTCAACATTCTTAAGCACATGTGGTATACCCCTTTCTTTAGCACTAACAAGGTTAGGGGTATTAATGCCTAACAATCCAACAGCTTCGTTGTAACCAAACCCTATTCCTACAGTTCGTTCTATAGCTTGTTTATTGAAATGCTCTTTAGAAATTTTAACAGAATTAAAGCAAGCACTAACCTTGGTTTCAAGTTCAGCAATTTTAGAAAGTTGTTTAGTCACTACTTCTAGAATGGATTTCTCTCTTCTATTAAGTCGTGCTATTTCCTCTTTTTGTTGATCTTGATTAACATGCACCTTTTTTAGTTCTAACACTTCATTTTCAAGTTCAGTGTTTAACAGATTTAATCTAGCAATGTGTTTTTGTGCATTAACCAAGGAACCACCTAACTGACGAACCAACTCAGAGTCAGTAAGTTTTACCTGTGGTTTAGGATCAGTGAGCATGTCACCATTTGCCATTAGTGCAAGATTTTCATATTCTTCATCTTCACTATCTGTGTCATCCCAGCTTTTACCAGCAGCCACATAGGCTTTTCCAGGTTTCTTCTTTTCGGGAACATAATCTCTCTTCTGGGCTTGTTTGGGTTTCTGACACTCAGTGGCAAAGTGTCCAAGTTCATTGCAATTATAACAACGAATTTTGCTTCTATCAATAGTTCCAGTTTTGTAGCCACCTCTGCTACTGGAGGATGAGGAACCTCCTCTCTGAAATCTGTTATTAGACTTGAACTTAAACTTAGGATTTCTCCTGAATCTAAAGTTGCCAAACTGTCTAACCATGAGTGCCATGGATTCATCCTCCAACTGATCCAATTCTTCTAATGAGTAAAACTCACTTCCATCCTGAGTAGCTGGTGTCTGACCATGTTCCACTTCAGTCTGCTCCTTGTCTGAGCTGTAAGGTCGAACAACCTTAGCTTCCACTTCCTTAGGAGCCTCAACCACTAATGCTGTAGATGAACTTGCAACTCTACCTTTACCATGAATCTCTTTCTGTTGGACTTGTTCCAACTCATAGGTTTTTAAAATACCGAAGAGTTTTTCAAGAGTAACTTTATTCAAGTCATGAGATTCTCTTATTGCTGTTATCCTGTGTTCCAGGTGAGTCGGCATAGTCAGTAAGAACTTCAGATTAATCTCCTTCTGTGTATAGTTCTTGCCATGGATTTTCAAGTTGTTGATTATTTTATTATACCTTTCAAACACTTCTTGAATGCCTTCATTAGGGCCAGCTCTGAAGTGTTCATACTCAGAGGTTAAGAATTGAAGTCTGTTCTCCCTGACTTTATCGGTTCCTTCATTAATGGTTTCAATAGTTTCCCACATGTGTTTGGCAGTTTTACAATTCATCACATAGCTATACATCACAGCATCCAGGGAATCTATTAGAATGAGTATGAGGTTTTTATCAAGCCCTGCATCATCCTTTTCCTCAGGTGTATAGGTAGCAGGGTCCTTTTCATAAGATTTAGCAGGAATCACAACTTTACCCTCAGCTTCAACTTCATCTTCATAGACCATAGGAGTTTTAGGTCCGGTTTTCAAAACAACCAAATATTTAACGTTTGTACAATCTAGAAACAACTCCATCTTATTCTTCCACATATCATAATTATCTTTGTCAAAGATAGGTATCTTAACAATGGCTTTAGAAGTCATGATGAATTTTTAAGAGAGTTAAAAATTCGAGCTTGATTTTTAATTGAATAAGAATAGGATCTTGATTTGTATATCAATCAAACGGCTCTGATACCAATTGTTAGGTCCGTTAAGATTGTAGAAGGGGGGGTTGAATACAATCTATATCTTTTATCGAAATTTGTCCGTTAAATAAAATTTAGTTTAGACAAATTTGAGCGGAATTAATTGAAACAAAATTCAAGTTAAATATAACGATATATTAAACTTGATGGTTGTTATAAAATCAGTATAGAGTATTACCACGTTAATAAAAACTAATTAGAAAATTCGACATGAACTTTTCTAATTTAGTTAATAAAAATCGAGATAAGAACTAGGAAACTTAATTCGCTAGTAATACAAGAGTCACAAATAATTAAGTTCTATCGGATCAAATATTACAAATGAGTTGAACTTGATTTTCTGTGAATTAATTGAGATGGTCAGTAGCTTTAAAGATGAGAGATGTAATGTTTTTGTTCTTCCTGTCTTTTTGTCTCTTGTCTCGTGTATTTTTTGTGTGACCAATGCCTTCTGTCTCTTTTGTTGATATATTGTCGAAAATATCTTCTGCCTATTTTTAACACTTAATCAGACTATCAACAGACTGTCAAATGGCTTGCAGACTATCAAGGGAACATATAGACTACCGGTATGACTATCAGTCCTCTTGCACACTACCGGTGCGACTATCTGTCCTCTTGCAGACTACGGGTGTGACTATCTGTCCTAGCAGACTACCCAACTTTTTCTCCAGACTATCAGAATGACTATCCTGATAGTCTCTAATACATGATTTTTTCTGGCAGACTACCATGCAGACTTTCTGGTAGATAATCACCTTAGCAGACTATCAGCCTGGGCAGACTATGCTTTGCAGACTATCTCACAGACTATCAGAGATAGACTTTTAATAATAAAACCATAGACTTAAAACACTTTTTAATAGACTTAATAAATATATATTAATTCCAAATTAATTACTTCAATAATTAACTTAATAAATAAATTAATTCTTGAAGAATTAATTTATTAATTAAGTTAACTAAATACTTTAAATTAATTAATAGAGAATTAACATAATTTATTTTGATAGTCTAACCTTCACTTTTAAACCACTGAAATAAACAAAGAACCTCCACTGAATATTTGTTGACGCTCGATGCACGGTCTGGTTCATGAACGACTAACTTCAACTTCTGTTCTTCATTTTGACTTTAAGCTGTGGTCTATTTCTTCTCTCAACTTTCTTTAAATATTCTATACTGATACTGTCTCTTGTCACTTGTAGAAATCTCTGTCCTTCAGAATTAAATCCATGACTTTGAATACCACACTGAGGCTTGATCAGTAGACTGAACTTCTTCCAGTGTAAAATATCAAAACTATAGATTGACTTGTAGATTTGTTTCTTCTGATAGATAGCATCTTCTGAGATTCCTGTGACAGTTAATGTTATTTACTTATTACAATCTACTTTAAGTTGAGTTGGATCCTCGAACTACAAATAGGCTGAGTCATATGCCTTTCATAATTACAATTATATAACTAGAATTTTGAGTAGACCTGGCAAATTGGATAGACAGATCGGTTTCGGATCGGATCCACTTTCAGTTATGATATATATAGAGCCCGTTTGGTTCGGATATGATTCGGTTCGGATCCATTTTCGGTTAAGGTATATTTTTGGGATTGTTCGGTTCGAGTCAAATTCGGATTAAAATCAGATAAATTTTGGATTAAAATCGGATCAAATTGGATTCAGTTCCTTTTCGGATATTACTGTTTCGGATCAGATTCCGTTTGGATGTAGGAAAATTCAGTTCCGGTCGCATTTGTCATGATATATCTAATTTAGTGATTTTCCCAAAATTTTAAAAAAATACAAAATTATTTTGGTTTGAGATCTTAGTAATAAACAACTAAATTGACTAATACTAATAATTAGTGCTTTGTCACGGATTGTTGTTTCAATTTTTTAAAAAATACTTCTCGACGATCCAACCGTACAGATGTTAAAATAAATCTAATATATTGATGTTCCCAAATTTTTTAAAAAAATTATTTTGTTTTTAAATCTTAGAAATAAACAACTAAATTGCAATAGACAACTAAATTCACGGTAACTAGTAACTAGTGCTTTGTCACAGATCATTCTTCCTATTTTTTTAAAAACAATTCTCGATGATCCAACCGTACGGATGTTAAGATATATCTAATTTATTGGTGTTCCCAAATTTTCAAAAAATAAAGAATTATTTTGGTTTGAGATTTTAGCAATAAACAACTAAATTGACTGGTACTAATAACTAGTACTTTGTCACGAACTTTTGTTTCAATTTTTTAAAAAAATAATTCTCGATGATCCAACCGTACGGATGTTAAGATATATCTAATTTATTGATATTCCCAAATTTTCAAAAAAAAAAATTTGGTTTGAGATATTACCAATAAATAACTAAATTGACTAGTACTAGTAATTAGTACTTTGTCACGGACTATTTTTTCAATTTTTTTAAAAATAATTCTCGACGATCCAACCGTATGGATGTTAAAATATATAAAATTTATTAATGTTTCCAAATTTTCAAAAAATAAAAAATTATTTTGGTTTGAGATCTTAGCAATAAACAACTAAATTGACTGATATTAATAACTAGTTCTTTATCACAAAATTTTGTTTCGATTTATTTAAAAATAATTCTCGAAGATCCAACCGTAATAATGTTAATATATTTCTAATTTATTGATGTTTCCAAATTTAAAAAAAAAATTATATTTCTTTGAGATCTTAGCAATAAACAACTAAATTGACTTGTCCTAGTAACTAGTGTTTTATAATTTGATCGATATCGATTGAATTTGGGGTCGATCGAATTTAACCTATTTGGAGGGAAATTTGCCGCCTATTTTTGGTCAAAATATTCAAATATATTTTTAACCGACTTAAGTTATTTTTGATAAATTGGTCGGTTTCGGTTGAATTTATATTTTTAGAAAATTTCAAAAATTAATAATTAATTATATAAAGATCTTTATACATAATCAAAAAAAATGTAAACATACAAGTATAACGTTTATTACAAGTTAAAAATTAATTTATTTAAAAATTTATCAAGAAATGTTAAATATAATAAGAAAACATCGAATTTTCATTTATTTAATAGTTTCAGAAATATAAAATAAATGTCTACTATTTTTTTAAAAATATAAAAAAATATGTGTGTTTTAGGATGACATATTACATGTAATAAAAAATTGAAAGAGTAATTATGATTAAAAAAATAATTCTTCTCAACTTGGTGTAGTAACGAGAGAGTGAGGGAGAATAAGAGTGGTTTATTTAAAAAAAATCATACAAGATTAATTTGAAATTTTGTAAACAAATATGCACATAACTAAAATCATTAGATATTATCATCCATGCGTTTGGATCAGCAAAAAATATATTTTAAAAAATATAAACAACAATATGAGACAAAGTACTAGTTAGTAGTATTAGTTAAATTAGTAGTTAAGTACTAATTTTAATATCCAAATTAATTTTTTATTTTTTAAAATTTTGGGAATATCACTAAATTAGATATATATTAAGATCCGTACAGTTAAATTGTAGATAAATATTTTTAACAAATAGAAATAACAATATGTGAGAAAATACTAGTTATTAGTACTGGTCAAATCAATAGTTGACTACTAATTTCACTATCCAAATTAATTTTTTAATTTTTAAAATTTTGGTATATCACTAAATTAGATATATATTGACATCCGTACAGTTGGATCTTCGATAAATATTTTTTAAAAAATAGAAACAACAATTTGGGACAAAGTACTAGTTAATAGTACTAGTCAAATCAATATTTGACTACTAATTTCAATATCCAAATTAATTTTTTACTTTTTTAAAATTTTGGGAGTATCACTAAATTAGATATATATTGACATCCGTATGGTTGGATCGTCGATGAATATTTTTAAAAAAATAGAAACAACAATTTGGGACAAACCACCAGTTAGTAGTACTGGTCAAATCAATAGTTGACTACTAATTTCATTATCCAAATTAATTTTTAAAATTTTAAAATTTTGGTAATATCACTAAATTAGAAATATATTGGCATTCGTACTGTTGGATCGTCGATAATTTTTTTTAAAAAAATAGAAACAACAATTTGGGACAAAGTACTAGTTAGTAGTACTAGTCAAATCAATAGTTGACTACTAATTTCACGATCCAAATTAAATTTTTATTTGTTTAAAATTTTGGGAGTGTCAATAAATTATATATATATTGACATCCGTACGATTGGATCGTCGGTAAATATTTTTTAAAAAAATAGAAACAACAATTCGGGACAAACCACCGATTAGTAGTACTAGTCAAATATATAGTTGACTACTAATTTCTCTGTTCAATCATCAAAAAAATATTATTGTGATAAATTAATAAGATACGATATTATTATCAATATGATTAAATCATCGAAAAAATGAAAAATACGAATGAATTATACAAAATTAGATATTATTTTAAATATTTAAAGTCATTTAGAAATTCTGCAAAATTATTGTTTGGTAATAAATATTTAAGAAAATCATATTCTAGTAAAGAATATTTTTCTGAATATTTGAGAATTTCTGGAAATTTTTATATTAATTTTTATATTTTTTAAATATATTTTTTGCACGAGATTTAAGCTAGTATATAATATAGAGAAAAATGGGTCAAAGGATGAACTCAGGTAACTCCCCTGAGGTTATAACATAATCTTATACAATTTTAATGGCAATTTGGTAAATACCAAAATTTATTTCTGAATTTACAAATCTATCCTTGTGTATTTATATAGGAATTTCTTATAACCTCATGCTACTACCTGAGGGTGACCTCAGGTACATGCCCCGCGCCCGTTCCCCCCGTTAAGCAGCTCAATCCACTTAAAGCATCAATTCTATCTCTCTCTCACATGTACATAAAAATTTAATTTTCAAAAATTTATATCTCTCAATTTACTCATCCAAAATTAATGATTTACATATGTATGTGTTTTAAAAATCGAGCTCTATACATTGATATAAATATTTTCTTATTTCGAACAAATATTTTTCTGGGTAATATTTGGAATTTAATTAAATTTGAAGGTTTGATGGAGTTTTTGATGATTTTGAGCTTGCAAGGTTGTATATCAATATTTATTTATGCTTAGGTATTAATTTCATAATTTTTTGGGTACTTTTTATTTCGTCGGAAAATTCTTGAGGTTGCAGGTATCAATTATTATAATTTCTTTTTAATTTTCTATTTTGACTATTGTATATATCGTCGCATGCTCGTGTATATATATATATATATATATATATATATATATATATATATATATATTAAATTGAGATTTTTTTCAAATTTGTTTTGACTCGTCGGAAAATGTTTGGTTGAACGGAATTTGGGTTTTAGTAGTTGTATTTGATCGGTTTCGGATCATCATCGGATCAAGTATTTCGGATTATTATCGGTTAGATATCCGGTTCGGGTAATTTTTGGATCGGATGAGATCGGTTTTCGGATAATAATCGGATTTGACTATATCGGATTGGATTTCGGTTCAGATCGAATTGTTTCGGATTTGGTTAAATTTCGGTTAATCTATTTCGGATATAAAATCGGATATCGGTTCCATGAATTTCGGATACAGACCCAATTTGCCAGGTCTAATTTTGAGTGCTTTATTGGGATTCTTCTGTACTTAATTAATTGTAGAATGTTAATTTTCTCTTAAGTATATGAGATAAAATATATTCTTGTATTGTACCTTTTTATAAGAGAGTGTTTCTATGAATGAATGTTTAGGCTGGTTTTCCCAAAATCCTGTTATGTCAAAAAAAATTATTAAACAAGTTAAATATTACACATAAATCTTTTTATTTTATCCTGTCAAATTTTTCGTTAAACATTATATACAAGTTTTTTTTTTTGATGAATTTTTATGAGATGAATGTACTTGTTGGCAAAATGAGAATTATAACACACTTACTTTTTTCTATCATATTTTGGTTGAGTTACAATCAGAGGCGGATTTACCGCCCCACCCCCATTCCAATATAATGTAGGTAATATGCATTTCGTATATGTATTGTTTGTAACTTAGTTGTTTGTTGGCATTATTTTTTTATCTAGAACCCATATTTCGATTCATTGCTATTACTTTTTTTTCTTTTCCTTTGTGTTATTGGATGTTGGTGTATATTTTAGCATGGTAGCATTCTCTACAACTACAAACTCAAAACATGATAATCATTATGGTGTATGAATTATTTTTTCAGACCATCCTAAAAATAATTTCTACGTCCATCACTGATTACAATAATAGTTTGTCTCAATAAACTATATTAATTTATATTTTTTATTCAGTATTTCAGTTTAATTGAATTATGCACTTGTAAAAGTATGTCCAAGTAAATATTCATTATAACTAATAACACGTCAAAATTATGTTACAATACAATTTGGTACATGTTTCGAGATCATATAGCTAGGTCCAGCAAAATCCTTCAAATACTTAAGTCTAGTAATATTCACATGTTATCATTTTTTGTTAAATATGTAACAAATTTATTCCATGTAATTAAAATTACTCGATTAAAATATAAATAAAAAGACATATAAACAAATTGAAATATTGTATTTCGCCTATATTTTCAACCATTACACATTAGTTATCTAAAAATAAAAATTCCCACATTAATCTTGAACTTATAAAGCCTAAATACTACAAATGAACATTTTAAAATTTAATTTAAATGCTCACTTGTTAACCAACACATGAAAATCCTTTTTTTTAGTAGATATTATGAAACTCTTATTGAAGTTAACTTATAAACTAAACTAAGTTTCTTACTTATCTTCTTTCATATATTAAAATCCAACCAAGGGCAAAACATGGCAATAAAATGGTTATGAAATTACATTTTTATCCCTTTATATTAAAAAATTTACAAAAATGCCATCTTTTATTATTTATACAAAAAGTAGAATTTTTTTTACTATAATCAAGAATCAAACCACAAACTTTCTCCTAATAACGCCCTAGAAATTTCGAATTTTAAATTATTTATTTATTATAAATTATGGATTATATTATGTGAATATTGTTGTAAAGGTGAAATGTATGTGAGATGGTGTTTATGTGATTATATGATGATTTGGGTAGGTTGTGAAGGTTTGTGTAATTTTATTTACATCTTTGAGGATTTAAATATATTTAAATCGTGCATTTTGATCCTCTGTAGATTTTATAAAAATTATCGGAGGAATTAAAATCATGAAATCTTTTGAAATATTTTATTTATATAATTAATGCTAGGGGTTGTTCCCTAGGGCTTACGAATATCAATAATTGATTGTCACGTGTATCATTAAAATGCGTGAGTGATACGATTATTGATGTAGCGTAAGTAGTAGTTAATGCTAATATAAATTATTATGTGTTTACTGCATGTCGAGGAAGAATTTCTTATGTGCTAGGTGCCGCATGTCTGGGCGGGTACTTTCTTTATTTGTGCACTTTTATGTTGCTGCAAGTTGAGGCAGCTTGATTTTTAGTACATGCCGAAATTTTCTAAAGATCCCCTGCAAATCTAATTAAAACCCATTTAACTTATTTAATTTCAATGCTTGAAGATGGATTATGATTGCTAAGGGTTTAAGTATATGTATCAGTGGATTAATTCGAGAATATATCGTGGTTTTAAATACTAAGTGGTTGTGTTGTTTTGAAATGGTTATGTGATGTGTTTATGTGACTTAGTCGATTATAGTAAGACTATTATGTGAATATGAATGAATATGTCTATATGTATTGTATATGTAAGCGTTATAGGACGCGCATGGGTAGAATAGAGCAAACAATAAGGTTTTGCTTAAGTTAATACTGAAATAGTGTTTGACCTTAGAAAGGTACGAGTAGGAGACCTGGCCAAAGAGCAGTGCACGGGCAATCGGAAAGTCGAGCAGAAGGATAATTATCAGTCGATGAGTATATTTACATGGAAGTTAGTGGAGTATGAAGGAAATACTGAAGTAGAGCCGAGTAAGAGGCCAGCATGTAAAGAAAGAAAGATTGATGTGAGATTGAGTTGAGGATCAATATCAGGATCAAGAACTCCGTATGTTGAGGCAAGTGTTCTTGCTATTCACTTATTGTTCAAGTGATGCAATTTAACTTATTTGTAGTACGTGATGATTTGGTCAAGTATGGATGGCAGATGACACATATACTTTTCAAATAAGTTTGATGCTGTTTATCTCCCCTACCCGTAATTCAAATATCCAATTTGCAAAGAATTTTACAAATAACTTTCTCGCTCACTATCCTATCCCTGAAATGCTATTTCTTCTATTTTCGTCAAAATGGTTTAAGAATTCCATAAATAAAGGAAATCCAAGATTTTAAACTCTTATGAAAGCTTGCTAGCAAAACTCTTGATTCTAGCATATTTTCACCAATGGACCCCAATTAGAAAAATGTTTTCTTTCAAATTGATCTGAACCTTTCCATATTGAAACTGTTTTGCAAATATTTGTTTTAAGTTATTTTATCCGCTTATGGAAGTCAAACTCTTCATCGTGTATAAGTTTTATTAAATGCCCAATACTTGACCATATCCTTGCTTTAGTCTAGAATTTCAATTGTTGGAAATCTTACTGCAATTCATACCCTTATTCCTGCTCAAATGAAATTCTCTTTAGATAAGTTGCTGATGTTATAAATCTATTTATTCGTATCGAACTTGTTGATTTCAGTTGAGAATCTTGGTTGTTCGTTTATCCCCTATGTTGTATTGAACTTGTCGATACTAGACGATGATGTCGTTTCTTAGTAATTCCTAATCATAAGTTGTTATTCTGGACGTGAGTTCCAGTTGTTGGAAATCAAGGGTGGTCGATTGTCCCGACACCTGACCTGAGTATTAAAGATAGAATTGGAAATGTTTTTATTAAATGAAAATGTTTTCAGGACTGTGGACGCTAGTCAGAGTATGAGTATTATGTTATAGGCCAAATGGGGCCTTGAATCCAGTTGAGTATTTGGGTATACCAAGAGAGTATATCCGGAGTTTTAGTGTGACTGATCATCCACTTTAACTCGTTGCGTCAAAAATGAAAATCCAATTCTAATCTATAAATTGAGTATCCAGTTGGACATTGATTCTTATTGCTTGACCATGAATTTCTAAGTATTATTACTGAATGGTTATTATTTGACCTTGAATTTTCGAGTATCATTATTGAATTGTTAAAGCTTGATTCCCTTGAAGTCTATAATGCTTATTTTGGTTGAACAAAACTTTTATCTGTTCTAGTTCCTGTTGCACCTCAATAATGGTGAAGTATTGGCCCTCGTGGCAACTTAAAAGTTAATATCACAGATTCTCTCACAGAATGAGTTGAAATTATTTTGTTATCAGATTTGTTTCGATACTGAAATTGTTATCACTTTATGCATTTGCTGAGCATTGTTGGCTCACTCTTGCTTTTGTTTGTTTTCTCCAGTTACTAGAGAAGTTTAGTAAACCTAGTAAGTGGACAGTTGGTATTAATCTCCGGGCAATGAGAAGAGACGTTCGAGTTGTGGACTTCGTCAAATAGTGGTTTTGGGAATTTCCAAGGTTGGATACGTAGTTAGATAGTGGTTTTGTATATTCATAGAATTGTATAGTATTTTTATCCTGAGATTGAGTTGTAATAAAGTAATTCGATAGTCTGTTTCATACCATAACCTGTATGCGATCTTGGTTAAGGGGTTTTTATTATTAAATGTTGTTTATATTCAGAGATGTACAATATTGTTTATGGTTAGTGGCCCCAAATCTGTACCCCGGATTTTGGGATGCTACAAGTTGGTATCAGAGCTACAAGTTATGGTCACTGAAACAGATTAGGAGGGTTAGGTGTACGTGTATAGGATAGATGTCGGGTAGAACGATTTAGGACAAGGATCGCCTTAGGGCTCTTCGGCATATCGCGCGAGTAGAAGTTCGAATCGTTTAAGGATTGAGCTATTAGCAAAACAGCGAACCTGAAGCGGCATAAGCTAAGTGGGCAGCTGGTGCTATCAGTCCGGGGGACGTTATCTCGAGATTTTACGTAGAATCTAGGACTTTCTACGATATTAGTATCGATGTGAACGTTTCGGAGATAGTGCAGGAAGGTTAAGAATGCGAAGTGAGAAGCGATTATAATCAAGAATTGGAAGTTAAGCGTAGCTGTGCACCCTTAATTGTTGATTCTGTTCAGTTTATTGTCTAGAGAAATTTCATATTCTTCCTTTGAATTGTTGTAAATTAATTCCCGGTTAATATCGTGGCTGAGGCATTCGTTGCGCAGTGACGGTCCAAAATCGAGAATGAATTGAGATCTTCTTAATTATTCAACTCATTATTGCCAGGCCGGTTTTGGCAGCTAAGTATATTAGTGCTTAGCCGACGAGAGTGAGATTATGAATAATTAGGAATTTCTTGAATGTTTTCTTGATTGATCAATGAAGCATCTATTGAAAAGTCTTCTATGCATCCATTGATGATGAGTCTTCTATATCAGATTTATTCGAATTAAATCCCATTCTTTTTGAAATAAATATATATTTTCAGATGGTATTTGATCCAGCTTACATGAGGATTTTTGAAACTCTTGAATCCTTTCCATTATCATGAATACTTGATTTTCTCTATTCCAGCTGAGATGAACAACCTATGCAGATAGGGGATTCAGGGACATCTTATCTTTATGATAGAAGTCCAGTGGGATGCCAATGATTTTGTTTGTCATGAAAGTACTAAGGACTGGCCATCCTTATGTACTATGGTGGTTAACCAAGTGATAAATGCAACCTGAAGATAGTTCAAAGATTATATTGATCTCTCGGTTAAATTCCTTTATAAAAGTTTTATCAAATACACTCAGTGTCTATTCATGCTTGATGTTCATTCATTTTATTGCCTTCCTTTGTCGAAAATTAGATGATTTCAAAATTCCTAGTGATGAAGAGATGCGAAGATAGACGTGACGACGTTTTAAATGATTGAAACTGCAATTGCACTGACAAAGAAGTGGTTATGCAAGTTTAAGAATTTGGTGATTAAGATAGATATGTCATGGCAAGTTGGAATATGTATTGGATCGATAAAATCTGGACAAGAGTTAAGACTAATAAGAATTGAATAAAGGAAAAACAATAAATAAGAGCACACGATTGCAGATATGGTTAAAGGGCGAAAAGGGAATGGAAATGGAGATGTTGGATATAAGTTGTACAATGCTAAAGTAAAATTATTTGTAAACATCTTTGTATGGAAGAGGTAGTAGACAGAATGTCATAAAGATTTTGAATGTTTTGAATCCGACGTTGGACATAAGATTTTAAAATCAAGAAGGATGACTTATATAAAATAGAGCGAAGTAGGATGATAAGGTTTGTAAGAATTATCAAGAAGAACCAGAAAGTTTTCAGAAGTGTAAATAAAAGACACAAAAGTTAGTTAAGAAAAGAATGTGAAATTCCGAATATGTGGAGTTAGAAGAAAAAGGGCACTGTAGTTGCCTATAGAAATAAAATTAGGAGAGATTAACAAGACCCCATGATCAGGAAATAAGATTTCGGGAGAAGAATCCCTAGAGATTTTATTAAGATAAATGTGGAAGGTTGTGGCTGTAACCAGAAAGGTAGTGTGGTAATAAGTAGCAGAGTCTTAAGTTAAAGCTATGTGTTATAAGCTTGGAGAGATGGGAATTTTACCAGAAATGGTATCATATCAAGTTTGATGCAATCTATGATGAGAGCGATAGGACTGCTTCCATAATTATCAAGAATCTAGAAATTTAATACGATTATGAAGGGAGTTAGCATGAAGTGGATGGTGATGACTATAAAAAGGAGTTAAATATAACGTAGGATTGGATTTATTCCCCATCAACGAAGCACGAGCAAATTGTGAGGACAAGAAAATAAGATCATGAGTTGTGAGGAAGAAAATTTTTTGCATAAGAGTTTTAGGGTGAATTTCGAATGTCATGATTTTGTAGTTAATGAGAGTGGTGTCAAATGTTGAAGTCGTAAGATGCAGAGTCGAACTTGAGGACTCGTCAAGTATATAAAATTGTGATCCGAAAGTGATTTCGGAGGATACGGGACAATGAAGTCACAAAACAAGTTTGGAGGAAGTTAGGTCGAAGCCAAGGTCGTGGTTTGCTTATTGATTTTTAAAATTTTCAAAAATATTTTGGTTTAAAAGGCTTTTGATTAAAACCCTATTATTTTAAATGTTTTCTCTTAAAATGATTTTCTGAAATGTCTTTCAAAAGGATTTTCAGTTGGTTCAAATGGTTTTTAATTTGTTTTAAATCAACAAAATATTTGAGGCTTTCTTTCAAATGTTTTAGCAAACCGATGTTGTAAGAAGGTAGAAACTAAGTGTTAAACCGAATGGTGGTTGGCGCGAATGCCATGCTGTAAGAGTTGATAGTGTTGTTCGCGTTCAAAATGCGATTGGGAATAGATGATATAAGGTTAAATTTTTAAATCAGTTACTCAGTAAAACAATGAGATGAAGGATGGATAGAAGTTTCCGATTATTCCCTTCTCAAGTAACATTGTGCGTGAAAAATGAGTAAGAATGATTGAGGATTTCTTAATATTCTTTTCTCAAAAATTTTATCTGAGGAAGGTTTATTTCAGGAGATGTAAATAAGTGGCGATGCAGGTTAAATGGAAGATTCGTGTTGATAAAAGCGGGAGTTATTGGAAATCGTTGAAGAAGTGTTTCGTGAGTAGTATCGAGTGAAGTTGTTAGGGCAGAAGAATTGGTAATAAATGGGATATTTCAATCTTGTGGTTGTATCGGGTGAAGTCACACTCAAGGTGACAAGTATATTATTTATCAAAGCTGGAAATAATCAAGGCTATGTTCTTCACAAGACTTAGCAAACCAGAATATTTTGTAAGAGTGAGAATCGAGTGCGAGTTGAAGTATGCTTGATGTACGTCTAAGAACGTGTATGTTAATTATAATATTCGATTGCAAGGATGCGACTGAGAATGAACGAAATGATGTTAAGTTTCCAGAATGGGTATTCGGTAAGAATATGTGATTAAAGATAAGAAGAAACTTTTAATTATTCCCTTCTCGATCGACATAGTACTTGGAAGCGAAGTGGAAGCGATCAGAGAATTTCTTGAGATTCTTTTCTCGAAGTTCTATTTGAAATCGTATGGTAATACATAAAGCGTGGGAGTTATACCAAGTGTAGGTCGTTGTAAATTAAGGCAAATTGCACGATTGCATTATTGCGAAGGATTAGCGTGGTAATATAAGTTTTGACGCGGGGTATAGTTCGTTATACGGAAAGGTCATGTTGATTTCGAAAATAAGAGATTCGTTCACGTGTGATAAACGTTTGGAGTTAATAAGACTCGGAGACCAAAGCATAAGGCTATTTTGGAAATTAAGGGCTCATGGAATGAGCTTATAAATTTATGAGTGGTATGGGGAAAATCCTAGAGTTGAAGGATATGACCTGGGAAGTGAAAGTAAGATGTTGAGAAGATCAGGACTGTTATTTGGGTCCTTAGGATTGAGTCTGAGGACAGAATCCTAATAAGGGGGGAAGGATATAACGCCCTAGAAATTTTGAATTTTAATTTATTTATTTATTATAAATTATGGATTATATTATGTGAATATTGTTGTAAAGGTGAAATGTATGTGAGATGGTGTTTATGTGATTATATGATGATTTGGGTAGGTTGTGAAGGTTTGTGTAATTTTATTTACATCTTTGAGGATTTAAATATATTTAAATCGTGCATTTTGATCCTCTGTAGATTTTATAAAAATTATCGGAGGAATTAAAAATCATGAAATCTTTTCAAATATTTTATTTATATAGTTAATGCTAGGGGTTGTTCCCTAAGGCTTACAAATATCAATAATTGATTGTCACGTGTATCATTAAAATGCGTGAGTGATACGATTATTGATGTAGCGTAAGTAGTAGTTAATGCTAATATAAATTATTATGTGTTTACTGCATGTCGAGGCAGAATTTCTTATGTGCTAGGTGCCGCATGTCTGGGCGGGTACTTTCTTTATTTGTGCACTTTTATGTTGCTGCAAGTTGAGGCAGCTTGATATTTGGTAAATATATAGTTAAAACTCCTTGAGTTGTTGAATTGAAAAACAGGTGGATAGTCCGATAAACGAATACTACATGCCGAAATTTTCTAAAAATCCCCTCCAAATCTAATTAAAACCTATTTAACTTATTTAATTTCAATGCTTGAAGATGGATTATGATTGCTAAGGGTTTAAGTATATGTATCAGTGGATTAATTCGAGAATATATCATGGTTTTAAATACTAAGTGGTTGTGTTGTTTTGAAATGGTTATGTGATGTGTTTATGTGACTTAGTCGATTATAGTAAGACTATTATGTGAATATGAATGAATATGTCTATATGTGATATGGGTTAAAAATAAGCCCTAAAGACACATTTAATGTAGCATTAATTAGACCCAGTATGGTCCAAACGTGGGGCCCACCAGATGAGCCCAAACCCTATTTATGTTATTAATTTCGTAATTAATATTAAGGGTAATAACCAGTTCAGCAGTAAGAGTCAAATAAGGATATTACTCCTGCCTGACTTAGCCCCCAAGGCACCTACTTCAACATGGTAACTGATTCCTACAAGGAAGGAGTCTAGAACCTTCCTCAAGGCGGTGGCTTGCCCACCAAGTATCTCAATCCTACCATAATTCTAAGGCTCCTGCAGCCTATATAAGGGCCTGACCCCTCATTCTCAGAACTACGTTTTTGGCTTAATCCTCGAATAAGGACATGCAAGCCACTGCGTCCTAGGTGAGCTCTCGCCTCCATAGCCTCGATGGCACCATCACCTAGAACTACGTCTTGGCTTGATTCTCAATAACGAGATACGTAGGCACTCTGTGAGGACCAATTAGTCTCGAACACGGAAACAGCCATTAAAGCACGAAGCTCCCGAACCCTAGCATTAAATACAATTCGTAACCTAGTTTTTATTCCACAACATTTGGCGCCGTCTGTGGGAAGAAAACATCAACCATGTTTCAAACACGAAGAACAGCAACGACCTCGACCGAGGCCATACCCCTCAGCTCTGCTCCTCGCGCTACTGAGCAAGTACCCCCAACAACAGGGGCGATCACTCACACTCAAGCTTCTCAACCTCCAGGGACGAATCCCCATGCTGAGAGAACATTACCTATGGTCATCCACCCAAGTCAAGAAACCAGCTCTCTCCAGATGATGGTTTCTCCTCTGGTTAATCCCAATCACCCGTTACCACCGGGGGTACAGATCCGTACTACGGATCTCCCCATGAATACCAACCCGATGTATGGTCTGCCTAACTACCCTCCAATTACTCAAGGTATTGGACCAAGTGGTCATGCCTTGCAGATCCGAGATCGAGAGTATCTTGACTATTCTGGTCCCTATACTGATGATTCATCGTCTGATGATGATGATCGTGATGAAGCCCCGAGGAGGCGACGTGCTAGCAGAGAACCTAGAAGGATAGCACAAACTATCCATGATGGACCCCCTTTGACAGCTGCTGAGAGAATCAAGGCTAATGAGGCCGAGATCTTAAAGATAAAGGAAGATATTGCGAGAGAACAAGCTAGGTTGAATCAAACTTAACCTCCTCCAACCTCAGGACCAATTCCCATTATAAACTTAGAGAGGTCTTCAAGAAGGTAAAGAAGGGATGACGCCCCAGCTGGAAGAACAACAAGGGTGGAAACCCCCAGGAGCAACCCCAAGGATTTGATGCCACTTGGGGATCCTGATGATCCCACACCCCCGTTTCGTATCTCAAAGAAGTTCAAGATGCCGACAATTAAGGCTTATGATGGAACGGATGATCCCGCCAACCACGTAAGGACGTTCTCAAACGCATTGTTGTTGCAACCTGCAAGCGATGCCTTGAAGTGTAGGGCGTTCCCTCAAACCCTGTTGGTCATGGCTCAAAGATGGTATATCCGGTTGCCTGCGAACTCAATTGGCTCTTTTAAGGAGTTGAGTGCTGCTTTTGTCAATCAGTTTATCAGCGGAAGAGTTCATGAGAAGAGCTCTGCATCTCTTATGTATGTGGTGCAAGGAAAGAATGAAAATCTGAGAGATTACCTCAAGAGGTTCACAAAGGAGACATTGAATATCACTGATTTGGAGAATAAGGTGGCCATGGTAGCCTTGGAACACGGAACCACTGATCTATTCTTTAAAAGGTCATTGGCAAAGCATCCTCCTGAAAACATGGTCGAGCTCCAATGAAGGGATGACAAGTACATTAAAGCTGAAGATAGCATGAAGAAAGAAGCCACAGTAAGTGGAGGAGGAGGTAACAATGACTCCAAGAAGCGAAAGCAAGACCAGGAGTACCCGAACTAGCGAGGACTCCGACTATGCCCCTAAGAAGAACCAAGGACCAAGGTTCACCGAGTATGCAAGGTTGAATACTCCTAGGAGTCGAATCTTGTTGGACATTGAGAAGGATAAGGATTTCCGATGGCCGAAGCCACTCAGGGGTGATCCCGCAAAGAGAAACAAGAATCGGTATTGCAGATTCCACAGAGATGTGGGGCATGACACTGATGATTGCAAGCAACTCAAAGATGAGATTGAGTTTTTGATTCGTAGAGGGAAGCTAAGTAAGTTCATGAAGGGAGAAGATCATGGAACCCAAAGAAGGGATTACAACAGGAGAGACAATGATAGAAGGGATAATGCTCGTGATCGTAGTACACAGCCCCGAGGGCCGGTTATCAACATGATTTGGGGAGGCCTAACAGTGGTTGGCACAACTCGAAACTCTCGAAAGGCATATGCCAGAGAGGTGATGCACATCGTGGGAGAGGCCCCGAAACATGCCAGGACTGAAATCGAAATTAGTTTTGATGACTTTGACCTTGAAGGGGTGAAGTTCCCCCATGACGACCCACTGGTCATAACTCCTGTAATTGGAAACTCAGAGGTGAAGCGAGTCTTGATAGACAATGGAGCTTCCGTTGACATTCTATTTCATGATGCATTTGTGAAGATGGGGTACAGTGATTCTCAGTTGACCCCCAATAACATGCCTATATATGGATTTAATAGAGTAGAATCCAAAGTTGAAGGTGTTGGTGTATACTGAAAATATTTATTTTAAGTATATACATTTATTTCTGGCCCAGTTTTATTGAGAATCATTTAAATGTTTACATGTTGTCTAATATTATATATTGTGGACAATCTAGTATCAAATGGGATACAGAATATTAGATTGTTAAATACGGTTTATATAATATAATAAGGTTCACAGCACAGGTGGTGTTGGACAATCCACTGGTATGACTGTAGTATTATTTAGATTAGTTTATATTGACTAATAAATAATACTAGTATACTTTGTGTATATTGAACAGGATCAAATTTAGAATTGTTCCCTTATACTGATTAAGAAGGAGAACTAAGATTCTATGTTATTATTAATGCTTAGGTTCTTAATCCGGATATAGTAATTGACACGTGTATATTATTTACATGCTTTGATTTATATATGAAATAATTCTTTTGATTTATTTCATTATATTTTGGGTGATGGAATAATATATATGGTGGATATTATTTATTGAAGGAATCCATGTCCTGATAATATTCGGGTTAATGATGTCCCCTTGAAAGCTCAAAAAGATTTAATTATGTGAAACCCTGCAGGTGGAATTTATTCCGGCATAATTAAATAAAGGTTGAGTGGATAATCAAGGATAAAAGATATTAATTAAATGAATTATCAGTAATTTATTTAATTAATGGGCATGCGCTATTTTAAACATGGGGAATTTAATAAGCAAATAATATTGGAACCCAATTAAATAATTAAGTTGCGGTATTAGGAAAGGTAGTGCAAATATTAATTCTTTAGTGGATTGAATTAATATTTAATTACATTGGGCTAGGCTCAAGATGTAATTAGAAGGCCTAACCTAATTATCCATGATCCCTATTGTAGCCCTATATATATTCTTATTCTCTTCTTGCTAGGGTGGTTGAGAAAAATATTGTAGCCACCTAGGAGCAAGAAGAGAGGTTAACTTGAGAAGACGAAGCCACACTTCGCTCAAGGGAATTTGGGAATACAATAGAAGAACGTGGAATCAACCGTTAACAAGGTGACTTTTGTATTTTTACTCGTTAATTTATTGTATCAAAAATCGCAGGGCCACGATCTGATTGTCCCAACAATTGGCATCAAGAGCTTGGTTCTATGGTTCTACGATTTTTGATACGATGTCCATGTCGTAATTGTATATGCATGTATATAGTGGTAGGCTTGTATAATTTGTTTTTGCAGGTTGTTATCCACTATTATGGCCATGTATATTTAATTATGTGATTGGATCCCACGTGGTTTAATCGTGGTTAATTTTTTGTTTTGATTTCCACGTGGTTTATCGTGGTTGTAAACACGAGTGTTGATCGTGTTAGAATAGATTTTACAAAATTAGTTTTGTATTAGATCTATTTTTTATGTAATTGTTTGAAGGATTTTGTAAAAATCTGAATATCTTGTAACAATTAAGTGCGATCGGAAATCGAAACGGAGACAATAATTTTATTCCGCTGCGAAACTGATGGGGCTGCGGCTGTATTAATGTTACTGGTGATATGGAACGAACAGCAACAGCCGAACGAGTCGGCGCGTGGCTCCAAGCGCGTGGGTACACGCACGTCACAATGTCACCACCTGATATAGCCTACACACGCGTGGACTGTACAAGCTGCATATCCTTTTTAGCCAAAGTGAATCAAATACGTGGCCACCTAAAACAAAAGAAATGGCTGATTTTCTTTTTGGCTGTTATTTCAAAGTGGCCAGAAATAATTCTGACGAACAGGAGCTGCAGCAGATTAATTATTGGGGCCATAATAGTGGATTTAATTATTGTTTTAATTTTTAATTCTGCTATTTAATTTTAATTATTGCTTCAATTAATTATTATGTGTGTTGTTAATTATGTGTGTAATTTTTAATTGCATGTTAACATAATTAGGACGACATGGACATAGTTTTTTTATTTATTGCTTTAATTAAATGTTATATGTTGTTAAATTATGTGTGTATTTGGAATGCATGTTAGACATAATTATAATGACATAGGCCCCATTTAATTTTAAAATTCCTCAATTTTTAATAAAAATTCTAAGTGGGTGAGGGAATTAATTAGGAATTAAATCCCACGGTCTCCATTATTGTTTGTATGTAATTTAACACTAAGACGAATATAAATTATATATAGTCCACCCTAACGTGGCATATGATTTATGGTGTCAGGTAGTGTTATGGATATTACTAGAACAAACTTCCTAAATTAATTACGAATATTGAAAGGTATACATGCCACCCAACGTGGCGTACCAAGTTTCATAGAATTCGATTAATTAGAAGGGTACCAATGATTGAATATAGATTTTCGATATTGAGAGAAAGGATGATTCTGTCTAGAAAGGGGTCTTAAGTGACGCCTCTTGACAATGCTCCCCCCGATCTGGGAATTATCCTATTATCGATTATTGATTTGAAATATTTAATGGTGGCATCCGGTCTTATTATTATTAATTTAAGATTTGATAATGGTATACACTTAGCTATGAAAAATAATATATAGTCCACCCTAACGTGGCGTATTATTTAGTAATAGGACCGAAGTAATATTTAAACAAATTTAAGTGGTATATATGTCACCCATCGTGGCGTACCAGATACTTATGGTGTTTAAATATTAGTGCATTAATTTTAATTAATTGTTAGAGGAAACCAATAGGTTTTAAGATTTGTGCAACTCTCTGATTATGTGTTACATGTATGATTCTCAGGATTAGATCATTATGGGCTTTAATCCACTATTCACCATACTTAAGGATAACAAACTTACTGGACCAAACTATATTGAATGGAAACGTAATTTGGACATAGTGTTGACTGCTGAGGAGTACAAATTTTGTACTTATGAACCCAAGCCAGATCAGCCTGCTGAAGATGCTCCTGAAAGTGAGAAGGAGTATTATAAGCGGTGGATTAAGGCTGATGAGATGTCGCGATGTTACATTCTGGCAGCAATGTCGGGTGTTTTGCAGCATCAGCATCAGGCTATGTCCACAGCTTCAGATATGCTCTTTAATCTCAAGGAACTTTTTGGAGAACAGAATAGGGCTGCTAGGCAAGTAGCAATGAAGGCTTTAATGAACACTCAGATGGCTGAAGGAACACCTGTGAGGGATCATGTTCTCAGGATGATGTCTCATCTGAATGAGATGGAGATCCTTGGTGCTGATATTGATGGGGAAACCCAAATCGATATCATCCTTATGAGCTTGCCCAAAAGTTTTGAGCAGTTCCGCTTGAATTACACCATGAACAAGAGGATGTATAGTCTCGCGGAACTTCTGACAGAACTTCAGGCAGCTGAAGGACTCTTTAAACAGAATGTTCAAGTGAATGTGGCTGAGAAAGCTTCTTCATCTAAGCCGAAAGGTAAGAAGAAGAAAAAGACTCAGACACAGAAAGCTGGAAAGATTGCTAATGCAGTGGGAGTTCAAGGTGGTGTGAAAAAGCCTAAGGGCAAGTGCTTCAGGTGCAAGCAGTCAGGTCACTGGAAACAGGATTGTCCTCTTCCTAAGAAGACAAACAATACTGGTATGTCTCTTTCTCTAGTTACGGAAACATATATAGCGGCTATATCTACGGGCACTTGGTGTGTAGATACAGGAGCCACTGACCATGTTTGTAACTCTATGCAGGGGTTCCAGCAAACCAGAATGCTTAGAGATGGCGAGATATATGTGTTCATGGGAGATGCTACGAAAGTAGCAGTAGTTGCAGTTGGAATAATTACTTTAGCTTTCGGTGATGATAGGATTTTGGTTTTGAACAATTGTCTTTATGTACCTTCGTTTAGAAGGAATTTGATTTCAGTTTCTAAACTTGCCATTGATGGTTATAATGTTTGTTTGGATCGTAATGTTTCTATTATGATGAATAAACGAGTTATATGTTCTGGTACATTGCAAGACAATTTATATATTATTAATCCTATCCAACCAATGCTGCAACAAAAGGAATCTAATAATATTCTTTCTAGCTCAAACAAAAGAAAGAAACCTTCTGAATTGAACCAAACATATCTTTGGCACTTAAGATTAGGTCATATTAACTTGAGGAGGATTCAAAGACTGGTAGTAGATGGGCCATTAGGCCTGTTGGCAGTGGAGCCATTTCCAGTTTGTGAATCTTGCTTGGAAGGTAAGATGACTAACAGGCCTTTTAAAGCAAAGGGGAATAGAGCCAAAGAAGTATTAGAATTGGTTCATACTGATTTATGTGGTCCTATGAGTATCCAAGCAAGAGGAGGTTATGAGTACTTTGTCACTTTCATTGACGATTATTCAAGATATGGATACATTTATTTGTTGCGCCGCAAGTCTGAGTGCTTTGAAAAATTCAAAGAGTACAAAGCAAGTGCGGAGAAACGACATCTTGGAAAATGTATCAAGTCACTACGATCAGATCGTGGTGGCGAATACTTGCTTGGAGAATTTAGGGACTATTTATCAGAAAATGGGATTACATCCCAGTTGTCTGCACCTGGCACACCTCAGCAGAATGGTGTAGCAGAAAGAAGGAATCGGACTCTTTTGGAGAGTGTTAGATCAATGATGAGTTATTCAGATTTACCTAAGTCTTTCTGGGGATATGCTATAGAAACAGCGGCTTACCTTCTGAACTTGGTACCTTCTAAGTCGGTTCCCAAGACTCCAATAGAATTGTGGACT
Organism: Kitagawia praeruptora; assembly: GCA_037693485.1. Classification (NCBI taxonomy): domain Eukaryota; kingdom Viridiplantae; phylum Streptophyta; class Magnoliopsida; order Apiales; family Apiaceae; genus Kitagawia; species Kitagawia praeruptora. The sequence goes on from CM075350.1 coordinate 79,594,185, forward strand.
GGTAGCAAACCAAGTCTAAGACATATTCGGATTTGGGGTTGTCCAGCACATGTGCTTAACAAGAACGCGACTAAGCTAGAATCTCGCACAGAAGTAAGGATGTTTGTAGGCTATCCCATAGGGACGAAAGGTTATTCATTTTATAGTCCTAGGGATCGAGATGTCATTGTTAGCACCAATGCCAGATTCTTAGAGGAAGACTATATAATGAACCACAAACCCATGAGTAGTGTTGTTTTAGAGGAATTAGTGGGAGGGACAGATAATCCCCAAGTGCCAATAGTACAAGTAGAACAATCACAAGAAAATGCACAACTTGACACTAGTACCGCACCAGTGCCTCGTCGTAGTGGGAGGGTTGTTCGACAACCAGAAAGATTCATGTTTTTGGGAGAGTCTTCAGACTTGGTCTCTGGTGAACATGATGAGGATCCCAGGACATACGAACAGGCAATTCTAGATAAAGATGCAAATATTTGGCAAAAGGCAATGGAATCTGAGATGGAATCTATGTATTCCAATCAAGTTTGGGAGCTCGTGGAACCACCCAAAGGTATAAAACCCATTGGAAGTATGTGGATCTACAAGAAGAAAAGAGGATCTGACAAAAAGGTGAAAGCCTGGAAAGCACGACTTGTTGCGAAAGGGTATACTCAGAAAGAAGGAATCGATTATGAGGAAACCTTTTCGCCAGTTGTTATGCTTAAGTCGATCCGGATTCTTTTATCTATAGCAGCTCATCTCGATTACGAGATTTGGCAAATGGATGTCAAGACAGCTTTCCTTAATGGAAGTCTTGAGGAAACCATCTATATGCAACAACCAAAAGGATTCATTAAAGAAGGCCAAGAGCATCTGGTTTGTAAGCTTAAAAGGTCTATTTATGGACTTAAACAAGCTTCTAGGGACTGGAATATTCGTTTTGATCAGTCAGTCCAGTCATATGGATTTGATCAAAGTCCAAGCGAGTCATGCGTGTATAAGAGAAGTGAGGGTAATGCAGTGGTTTTTCTAGTACTATATGTAGATGACATTTTACTCATTGGAAACAATGTTAAGATGTTATCATCAGTAAAGGCATGGTTGTTCAAACAATTTGAAATGAAGGACTTAGGTGAAGCGGCATACATCCTTGGGATCAAAGTAATAAGGGATCGCAAGAAAAGGATGTTGGCTTTATCTCAAGAGCCTTACATTGATGAAGTATTAGCTCGTTTTAACATGCAGAACTCTAAGAAAGGTTTTCTACCTTTTAAGCATGGAGTTGCTCTATCCAAGGAGCAGTGTCCTTCGACACCTAAGGATATAGAGAGCATGAAAGCAGTTCCTTATGCTTCGGCATGTGGAAGCTTAATGTATGCTATGTTATGTACAAGGCCTGACATCTGCTTTGCTGTAGGCATGGTTAGTAGATATCAGTCGAACCCAGGTCAGGAACATTGGAGTGCAGTAAAAACTATACTCAAGTACCTGCGAAGGACTAAAGAGTATATGTTAATTTACAAGGCCTCAGATCTATTTCCTTTGGGATATACTGATTCAGATTTTCAATCAGATAGGGATAAGAGGAAATCAACCTCAGGATATGTTTTTACTTTGGGAGGTGGAGCCGTTATATGGAGGAGTGTAAAGCAGAAATGCATTGCAGACTCTACTATGGAAGCCGAGTACGTGGCGGCCTCTGAGGCTGCAAAGGAGGCTGTATGGTTCAGGAACTTCCTTTTGGACTTAGATGTGGTACCTAATTTGCCTAGGAGTCTGACAGTGTATTGTGACAACACTGGTGCTGTGGCAAATTCAAAAGAACCACGAGACCACAAAGCAGCTAAACATATTGAACGTAAGTATCATCTCATACGAGGAATCGTAAAGCGAGGAGATATAGTTGTGGCTCACATATCATCAGAAGACAACCGGGCAGATCCTTTCACAAAGAGCTTGCCAGCCAAGGTTTTTGACAGGCATGTGGAAGCGATAGGAGTCAGATGGATGGACACATAGTTTTCAATGTAATAGTGGATTAAAAAAACACTGATATACTCATAGAATATTTTGAGTATAAGTGGGAGATTGTTGGTGTATACTGAAAATATTTATTTTAAGTATATACATTTATTTCTGGCCCAGTTTTATTGAGAATCATTTAAATGTTTACATGTTGTCTAATATTATATATTGTGGACAATCTAGTATCAAATGGGATACAGAATATTAGATTGTTAAATACGGTTTATATAATATAATAAGGTTCACAGCACAGGTGGTGTTGGACAATCCACTGGTATGACTGTAGTATTATTTAGATTAGTTTATATTGACTAATAAATAATACTAGTATACTTTGTGTATATTGAACAGGATCAAATTTAGAATTGTTCCCTTATACTGATTAAGAAGGAGAACTAAGATTCTATGTTATTATTAATGCTTAGGTTCTTAATCCGGATATAGTAATTGACACGTGTATATTATTTACATGCTTTGATTTATATATGAAATAATTCTTTTGATTTATTTCATTATATTTTGGGTGATGGAATAATATATATGGTGGATATTATTTATTGAAGGAATCCATGTCCTGATAATATTCGGGTTAATGATGTCCCCTTGAAAGCTCAAAAAGATTTAATTATGTGAAACCCTGCAGGTGGAATTTATTCCGGCATAATTAAATAAAGGTTGAGTGGATAATCAAGGATAAAAGATATTAATTAAATGAATTATCAGTAATTTATTTAATTAATGGGCATGCGCTATTTTAAACATGGGGAATTTAATAAGCAAATAATATTGGAACCCAATTAAATAATTAAGTTGCGGTATTAGGAAAGGTAGTGCAAATATTAATTCTTTAGTGGATTGAATTAATATTTAATTACATTGGGCTAGGCTCAAGATGTAATTAGAAGGCCTAACCTAATTATCCATGATCCCTATTGTAGCCCTATATATATTCTTATTCTCTTCTTGCTAGGGTGGTTGAGAAAAATATTGTAGCCACCTAGGAGCAAGAAGAGAGGTTAACTTGAGAAGACGAAGCCACACTTCGCTCAAGGGAATTTGGGAATACAATAGAAGAACGTGGAATCAACCGTTAACAAGGTGACTTTTGTATTTTTACTCGTTAATTTATTGTATCAAAAATCGCAGGGCCACGATCTGATTGTCCCAACAGAAGGGACTATTCAGTTGCCTGTAACTATTGGACAGGAGCCCAAGGAAGCCACTCAGATGTTGAACTTCCTGGTAATCAAGGCGGTTTCAATGTACAACGCTATCCTCGGAAGGACTGGACTTCATGCATTAAAGGCTGTTGCCTCAACTTATCATATAAAGATCAAGTTTCCGACCAGGAATGGTGTTGGAGAACATAAAGGTGATCAAAAGATGGCACAAAGCTGTTATGTAGCCTCGTTAAGGCTTAATGGAGTCGGGGGGCAGGTCCTTCCGATTGAAGACATGGATGTCCGCAGTGGTAAGAAACGTCAAGAAAGGCCGTCAGAGGACATCACACAGAAGCCTCGGACAGCCATTGTGGCTAAGGCGTTAACTGACTTCGTGGTTGAATATACCATTGGCAACCAAGAAGTCGGGGGGTAGAAGGTAATACCCCAAGCAGGAAGTGAACCTCAGAATAATAAGGAGGAGACCAGAAGGAGTGGTGGGTGCTCTATTTTGATGGAACATCAAAAACAAAATGTAAATTTGGTGCAGGCCTAGTGTTGCAAAGCCCCGATGGGCTCAAGTTATCCTAGTAGGACTTAACTTCATATTTATCTAGTTGAAGTAGAAATAAGGTTCATTGGAACCATTGAAGAGCATGAAGCTCCGAGTAGGACGGTAGTACTCTATGTAAGGGTTAAACCCATTTCAAGTTATTAATACAAGTTTGTTTTCCATTCATTGATTGTGTGATTTTATTTATGTGCCAAGCACCTGATGAGTGCAAGTCAAGGATGACCAAGTACCGAAAATAAAAGAATACACGAATGGAGAACAAACAAATGCATAAATAAAGACCCCGAAGGGTCAAGAGTTAGGTTACAACACGACCGAATAAAAGTTTAAGTCCGTGAAGGACCTAGGTTAAAAGACGAGCAGATAAAAGCCACACGTAACAATCAAAGCCATGCAAGGCCGAAGATGTTAAGGACTAGCTACTCTTCAATATGTCTTAAGTACCTGGATTAAGGATCCAAGGATGAAGACCAATAGAGAACAATGATGTATTTGCTTGGACAGCGGCTGATATGCCAGGGATTGATCCCCAATTTATAACCCATAGGTTGAATGTCAATCCTGAACGGAAGACAATAAAATAGAAGAAGAGGAATTTTGCTCCTGAAAGGCAAGATGCCATTAAGCAAGAAGTTGACAAGCTGTTAGAGGTTGGGTTTATTGAAGAGATTCAGTTCCCCGAATGGTTGGCTAACCCTATGATGGTCAAGAAGGCAAACGGGAAGTGGAGGATGTGCATAGACTTCACTTATTTGAATGATGCATGTCCGAAGGACTATTTTCCCCTGCCAAGGATAGACACGTTGACAGATGCCACAGCTGGACATGAGATGTTGAGATTCATGGATGGGTTCAACAGCTACAATCAGATTAAGATGCACAAGGATGACATCCCAAAGGTATCTTTCATAACTGATTTTGGTGTTTTCTGCTATCTTGTTATGGCTTTTGGTCTAAAGAATGCAGGCGCTACTTATCAACGGCTGGTGAATAAGATATTCGCCCATCTGATTGGGAAAACCATGGAGGTCTATGTTGATGACATGTTATTCAAGAGCCTATTCAAGGCAGACCATATCAAGCACCTCAGAGAGGCATTCGAAGTGCTGAGGCACCACAAGATGATGTTGAACCCAGCCAAGTGTGCTTTTGGCGTTGGATCAGGATAATTTTTGGGATTAATGGTTTCGAAGAGAGGCATAGAGGCCAACCCTGATAAGATCAAAGCGATCTTGGACATATAACCACCCCGCTCTATACGAGATGTACAGAAGTTAACCGGTCGAGTTGCAGCCCTGGGGAGATTTATCTCCAAGTCTGGTGACAAATGCTTGCCATTCTTTCAAGCATTGAAAAAAGTGAAAAGTTTTGAGTGGACTACTGAGAGCCAAGAGGCCTTTGGGCAATTGAAGAGGTACATGACAGAAGCCCTGTTGTTGGCCAAATATAGTCCCGGGGAGACTCTTTATCTATACCTGACGGTATCCGAACAAGCGCTGAGCGCCATCCTCATTCGAGAAGAGAAAAAGGTTCAGAAACCCATTTACTATGTTAGCAAGGTGTTGCATGGAGCTGAGAAGTTTGCTTTGGCATTGATAACAACCTCGAGGAAGCTACGACCATACTTCCAGGCACACAAGATCGAGGTCCTGACAAACCAGCAGTTGAGAAACATATTGCATAGCCCAAAGGCCAGTGGAAGGTTGATTAAGTGGGCGATTGAACTTGGAGAATTTGACATCACATATAAGCCTCGAACAACCATCAAGGCTCAGGCGTTGACTGACTTCGTGGTTGAATGTACCCTTGACAACCAAGAAGTCGGGGGGCAGGAAATAGTACCCAACCAAGAAGGTGAGAATAAAGATGAAGAACTTGTACCTTATCTGAAGGAGTATTGGGTGCTCTATTTTGATGGAGCATCAAAAACAAAATCTAGTGGTGCAGGTTTAGTCTTGTAAATCCCCGATGGGTTCGCGGTTGAGTATGATTTGAAGTTGGACTTCCCAACAACCAACAACGAAGCTGAGTATGAAGCCTTGATAGCCAGTTTAGGCTTGGCCAAAATCATGAGGGTCAAGAATATCAAAGTTTGTGGAGATTCAGGGCTTGTAGTATCACAAGTGAATTATGAATTTGAAGCCAAGGATGAAACTATGGCCAAATACTTGAGAGTCGTGAAGGCCGTTATGACCCAGTTTGACGAGTGCTATGTGGAGCACATTCCGAGGGAAGAAAATGTTAAGGCCGATGCCCTCTCAAAGTTTGCTTCTTCTGAGATAGAGAACTACGCCGAGAGTTCCAGGTCTTGAAGGCCCCATTTATTAACTCAAAGTTGGTAGCACCAATTGATATAGGGGTTGTTGGATAGATCCCATCAAAGCTCATCTTGAGACTGGTTAGCTCCCTGATAATGCCTTGAAGGCACGTAAACTGTTAGTGAGAGTTGAATCTCAAATCCCGACACAAAATTTTAGCCTTGATGACCAAAAATGCTGTCTACCTTCAATCGAGTTTGTCGTTTGAGTTTAAGGACTTGAATCAAGAGCCATCAATCGAATTCAAATCAAAGCAAGGTCATGTGAGCATAAGAAGAAAGTTGGAAACCTAGAATCCAGATAAAGGGTTAACAACCAGCCAAGGCACACCAGACTTGAAGTCAAGTGCTGAGTGGCAAGGGGACTTCTTGAACGATCAACCGAGAAGCAAGACCTCGACCATATATAGCAAGGGGGCAAGAACTAAGGGACTTCATCAGTTTTACATCTTAGAATGAGAATGAAAGGTTGATTATAACCAACAACCATGAACGGATTCAACAAGCGAGTTAAGGCCCAGAAGGTCACGAAAGCAAATTTGAATTGAAGGAAAATGAAGGATACTCTTTTCCTTTTATAAGAAAAGGATGACATGCTACCGCAGGTTGAAGTACAGCCCGGTTCGCGTTTGCAGGTCAAGTATCGATAATATATGAGAAAGGAGCAAAAGCTATCTTTTATAGATGGAAAGAGTCGTTATAACTCGAGAAATTCTGGAAAAGAAATGGGGAATTTAAGTGAATATCCGGCAAGACATCATACTAGAGCAACCAGTTGAGTTTTGGAAGCTAATCGCGCTTAAGAAAGTTTAGTCATGAAAATTAGTCCTAAATGCGGGATTAGTGATGCTAATCAAGGTTTTAAGTAAAACCTTAAATAAAAGTCATGAATGACCAAGCTGATTGATGTCGAGGTTCGATATCGATGATCAAGGTCGATATTCAAGTTTGAAAATCAAGTTGATTAACTTTCAATGAAAGTCGATGTATGAATATTGATGTCGAGGTTCGATATCGATGTTCAAGGTCGATATTCAAGTTTGAAAGTGAAGTTGATTAACTTTTGATGAAAGCCGATGTACGAATATTAACGTCGAGACTCGATATTGATGATCAGGGTCGATACCCACGTTTGAAGAACAAGCTTGCTAAACGACAACCGACCGAGCCACGAGGGAGCCTCAAGCCGACCGAGTTACAATCGACCAAGGCGCGCGAGGCACGACGGCCGACCGGCTCACCGGAGACACTCTGGCCGACCGACATCGGTTGTCGATATCAAAAAAATAAAAATTGGCCTACCGAGGTCCCGGCCGACTGGCTCACCGGAGACCCCTCGGTCGACCGACATCGATGGTTAGCATGTAAATTTGGTTTGGCCGATTGACCGTGGTGGTCGAGTCGGGTTTTCACATTTTTATTTTTGTTTCTCCACCTCGATGATCAACATCACTATTGAGATTGTTTTTGAACAAAATAATCAAGTGGAAGTTGAAATTGAGAATAGCACCGATTAGTGCCGATTAGCACCGTTAGTGCCGTTTTATGCCGTCTAACGTCGTTTAAACACTATTTAAATGTTGTTTGAGGCCGATTAGCACCGTTTAGTGTCGTTTAAGCACCGATTAGTGCCGATAAGCACCGATTAGTGTCGATTAGCGTCGTTAGTGCCGTTTTATGCCGTCTAACGTCATTTAAACACTGTTTAAACGTTGTTTGAGGCTGATTAGCGCCGTTTAGTGCCATTTAACACCGTTTAGTGTTATTCAACATCGTCGTAAATGTGTTGGTCACTCCGCGCTTTACATTAAAATGATATTGTTGAAAATACTCGCGAAAGAGCAATAAACCCTGACCCAAGTCTCAAATAAAGCCGTTAAAAACTTCAAGGAAAGCCTGGTCAGTTTTCCTAGAAGTTGGGGGGCAAATGATATGGGTTAAAAATAAGCCCTAAAGACACATTTAATGTAGCATTAATTAGACCCAGTATGGTCCAAACGTGGGGCCCACCAGATGAGCCCAAACCCTATTTATGTTATTAATTTCGTAATTAATATTAAGGGTAATAACCAGTTCAGCAGTAAGAGTCAAATAAGGATATTACTCCTGCCTGACTTAGCCCCCAAGGCACCTACTTCAACATGGAAACTAATTCCTACAAGGAAGGAGTCTAGAACCTTCCTCAAGGCGGTGGCTTGCCCACCAAGTATCTCAATCCTACCATAATTCTAAGGCTCCTGCAGCCTATATAAGGGCCTGACCCCTCATTCTCAGAACTATGTTTTTGGCTTAATCCTCGAATAAGGACATGCAAGCCACTGCGTCCTAGGTGAGCTCTCGCCTCCATAGCCTCGAGGGCACCATCACCTAGAACTACGTCTTGGCTTGATTCTCAATAACGAGATACGTAGGCACTCTGTGAGGACCGATTAGTCTCGAACACGGAAACAGCCATTAAAGCACGAAGCTCCCGAACCCTAGCATTAAATACAATTCGTAACCTAGTTTTTATTCCACAACAGTATGTATTGTATATGTAAGCGTTATAGGACGCACATGGGTAGAATAGAGCAAACGATAAGGTTTTGCTTAAGTTAATACTGAAATAGTGTTTGACCTTGGAAAGGTACGAGTAGGAGACCTGGCCAAAGAGCAGTGCACGGGCAATCAGAAAGTCGAGCAGAAGGATAATTATCAGTCGATGAGTATATTGACATGGAAGTTAGTGGAGTATAAAGGAAAGACTGAAGTAGAGCCGAGTAAGAGGCCAGCATGTAAAGAAAGAAAGATTGATGTGAGATTGAGTTGAGGATCAATATCAGGATCAAGAACTCCGTATGTTGAGGCAAGTGTTCTTGCTTGCTATTCACTTATTGTTCAAGTGATGCAATTTAGCTTATTTGTAGTACGTGATGATTTGGTCAAGTATGGATGGCAGATGACACATATACTTTTCAAATAAGTTTGATGCTGTTTATCTCCCCTACCCGTAATTCAAATATCCAATTTGCAAAGAATTTTACAAATAACTTTCTCGCTCACTATCCTATCCCTGAAATGCTATTTATTCTATTTTCGTCAAAATGGTTTAAGAATTCCATAAATAAAAGAAATCCAAGATTTTAAACTCTTATGAAAGCTTGCTAGCAAAACTCTTGATTCTAGCATATTTTCACCAATGGACCCCAATTAGAAAAATGTTTTCTTTAAAATTGATCTGAACCTTTCCATATTGAAACTGTTTTGCAAATATTTGTTCTAAGTTATTTTATCTACTTATGGAAGTCAAACTCTTCATCGTGTATAAGTTTTATTAAATGCCTAATACTTGACCATATCCTTGCTTTAGTCTAGAATCTCAATTGTTGGAAATCTTACTGCAATTCATACCCTTATTCTTGCTCAAATGAAATTCTCTTTAGATAAGTTGCTGATGTTATAAATCTATTTATTCGTATCGAACTTGTTGATTTCAGTAGAGAATCTTGGTTGTTCGTTTATCCCCTGTGTTGTATCGAACTAGTCGATACTAGACGATGATGTCGCTTCTTAGTAATTCCTAATCATAAGTTGTTATTTTGGACGTGAGTTCCAGTTGTTGGAAATCAAGGGTGGTCGATTGTCCCGACACCTGACCTGAGTATTAAAGATAGAATTGGAAATGTTTTTATTAAATGAAAATGTTTTCAGGACTGTGGATGCCAGTCAGAGTATGAGTATTATGTTATAGGCCAAAAGGGGCCTTGGATCCAGTTGAGTATTTGGGTATACCAAGAGAGTATATCCGGAGTTTTAGTGTGACTGATCATCCACTTTAACTCGTTGCGTCAAAAATGAAAATCCAATTCTAATCTATAAATTGAGTATCCAGTTGGACATTGATTCTTATCGCTTGACCATGAATTTCTAAGTATTACTACTGAATGGTTATCATTTGACCTTGAATTTTTGAGTATCATTATTGAATTGTTAAAGCTTGATTCCCTTGAAGTCTATAATGCTTATTTTGGTTGAACAAAACTTTTATCTCTTCTAGTTCCTGTTGCACCTTAATAATGGTGAAGTATTGGCCCTCGTGGCAACTTAAAAGTTAATATCACAGATTCTCTCACAGAATGAGTTGAAATTCTTTTGTTATCAGATTTGTTTCGATATTGAAATTGTTATCACTTTATGCACTTGCTGAGCATTGTTGGCTCACTCTTGCTTTTGTTTGTTTTCTCCAGTTACTAGAGAAGTTTAGTAAACCTAGTAAGTGGACAGTTGGTATTAATCTCCAGGCAACGAGAAGAGACGTTCGAGTTGTGGACTTCGTCAAATAGTGGTTTGGGAATTGCCAAGGTTGGATACGTAGTTAGATAGTGGTTTTGTATATTCATAGAATTGTATAGTATTTTTATCCTGAGATTGAGTTGTAATAAAGTAATTCGATAGTTTGTTTCACACCATAACCTGTATGCGATCTTGGTTAAGGGGTTTTTATTATTAAATGTTGTTTATATTCAGAGATGTACAATATTGTTTATGGTTAGTGGCCCCATATCTGTACCCCGGATTTTGGGATGCTACAAGTTGGTATCAGAGCTACATGTTATGTTCACTGAAACAGATTAGGAGGGTTAGGTGTACGTGTATAGGATAGATGTCGGGTAGAACGATTTAGGACAAGGATCGCCTTAGGGCTCTTCGGAGTAGAAGTTCGAATCGTTTAAGGATTGAGCTATTAGCAAAACAGTGAACCTGAAGCGGCATAAGCTAAGTGGGCAGCTGGTGCTATCAGTCCGGGGGACGTTATCTCGAGATTTTACGTAGAATCTAGGACTTTCTACGATATTAGTATCGATGTGAACGTTTCGGAGATAGTGCAGGAAGGTTAAGAATGCGAAGTGAGAAGCGATTATAAGTAAGAATTGGAAGTTAAGCGTCGCTATGCGCCCTTAATTGTTGATTCTGTTCAGTTTATTGTCCAGAGAAATTTCATATTCTTCCCTTGAATTGTTGTAAATTAATTCCCAATAATATCGTGGCTGAGGCATTCGTTGCGCAATGACGGTCCAAAATCGAGAATGAATTGAGATCTTCTTAATTATTCAACTCATTATTGTCAGGCCGGTTTTGGCAGCTAAGTATATTAGTGCTTAGCCGACGAGAGTGAGATTATGAATAATTAGGAATTTCTTGAATGGTTTCTTGATTGATCAATGAAGCATCTATTGAAAAGTCTTCTATGCATCCATTGATGATGAGTCTTCTATATCAGATTTATTCGAATTTAATCCCATTCTTTTGGAAATAAATATATATTTTCAGATGGTATTTGATCCAGCTTACATGAGGATTTTTTAAACTCGTGAATCCTTTCCATTATCATGAATACTTGATTTTCTCTATTCCAGCTGAGATGAACAACCTATGCAGATAGGGGATTCAGGGACATCTTATCTTTATGATAGAAGTCCAGTGGGACGCCACTGATTTTGTTTGTCACGAAAGTACTAAGGACAGGCCATCCTTATGTACTATTGTGGTTAACCAAGTGATAAATGCAACCTGAAGATAGTTCAAAGATCATATTGATCTCTCGGTTAAATTCCTTTATAAAAGTTTTATCAAATACACTCAGTGTCTATTCATGCTTGATGTTCATTCATTTTATTGCCTTCCTTTGTCGAAAATTAGATGATTTCAAAATTCCTAGTGATGAAGAGATGCGAAGATAGACGTGATGACGTTTTAAATTATTGAAACTACAATTGCACTGACAAAGAAGTGGTTATGCAAGTTTAAGAATTTGGTGATTAAGATAGATATGTCATGGCAAGTTGGAATATGTATTGGATCGATAAAATCTGGAGAAGAGTTAAGACTAATAAGAATTGAATAAAGGAAAAACAATAAATAAGAGCACACGATTGCAGATATGGTTAAAGGGCGAAAAGGGAATGGAAATGGAGATGTTGGATATAAGTTGTACAATGCTGAAGTAAAATTATTTGTAAACATCTTTGTATGGCAGAGGTAGTAGACAGAATGTCATAAAGATTTTGAATGTTTTGAATCCGACGTTGGACATAAGATTTTAAAATCAAGAAGTATGACTTATTTAAAATAGACCGAAGTAGGATGACAAGGTTTGTAAGAATTATCAAGAAGAACCAGAAAGTTTACAGAAGTGTAAATAAAAGACACAAAAGTTAGTTAAGAAAAGAATGTGAAATTCCGAAGATGTGGAGTTAGAAGAAAAAGGGCACTGTAGTTGCCTATAGAAATAAAATTAGGAGAGATTAACGAGACCCCATGATCAGGAAATAAGATTTCGGGAGAAGAATCCCTAGAGATTTTATCATTTATGTCACAAATGATTTGATCCGAAAAATACCCAAACCAAAAATAATTCGAAATATTAGACTCGATTATGACCTGGAACTGATCAAAATCGAATAAAACATTATCTGAATCGAATATGACTCGAAATACTGGATCTGATTTAGATTCGAAATAGAAAGTGGATGAATTAAGTAGTTGTTGTAATACTTAGCAAAAAAAGAAGTTGTTGTAACATTTTAATGGGTTATAACGAATAGTCTATATGCATTAAAACACACCTCATTCAATATTTATCCATTCATTAGAAATATCAAATATGCATATTTAAACAATTTTATGTCAAATGATCATAATTATTTAATCAAAATTTTTTTGAAAAAGTATATAATTTTATACTAGGATTATTATATTCAATAATAATGTACTTTTTAAAATCTCATAAATTAAAATAACGAATGGGTAATGATCCAATTCTGATCCGAACCGAATTTCATCTGATCTCACTCTGAAATTCATTCGATTTTAATCCAAATTAGACTCGAACTGAATCAGGTCTGATCCGATCCGAAATTTATTTAAATATATCATAACCGAAAGTCCAATTTGAGATTGATCCGATCCGAAACTGATCCCATTATCCGAATTTTCAAGTCTAATTAGAAGCTCCAATCATATATATTGTGCACTCTGTAATACACAAATACATCGTTCATATATCAAATCTATACTATGTTATTCCCAGATTACACACTTATATAATTGTAGAAGGGGGGGGGGGGTTGAATACAATTCTTGATAGTTATAAATTTCTGATAAAAACCACAGAAATCTATAAGGAAATAATTGCTGAATAGAAATAGTTCACAACCACATAAAAATAAGGTGGTTAAATGTACCACCTGAGACTTTTATTTGAAGAAAACCCTATGATACAAATGTACACAGCTTCTGTGTTTACAACTCTTTGCTTCTAAAAATATTTAAGAAACCCTAAGCAAATATGTCTGTTTTCTTAGTTTCTAAAGAGTTGCTACACTTGGTTATATATCCCAAGTTTACAAGTGCTACAGGAATAAGATAATATTAATCTAATTCTAGTTGACTTGCTACTCCACTCCAAATCCACATGTAGCCGAAAGGTTGTCCTTGTGAACAGATATGTCCCCTGCACCTTTCTTGTATATACTGTGTAAATGGAATGCTTCTTTCTTCTGTGTTTCCAAAGTATGGCTGCCATACTGCTTTTTATACCTACTATCAACCCATGTAATCTGTCAGTCAAACCTGTCCTTATCAACTACTAATTCCCAGCTAGCATAGAATAAAGTGACAATGATTATCCGTTGATGTTGTGCACACTTATCCGTTGATGGTAGTTTGAGCTGTATCCGTTGATCGAGTAGATTTGAGTTGTATCCGTTGATAGAGCCCTGTTCTTATCCGTTGATACACTTTCACTTAGACAGAATTACATAGCATAACTTATTTACAATTGGCTACCCTATTCTGCCTATCCATTGATGGTCAACATGACTCTGAATAAAAACACTATCAACTGATAAATAGAGATATTGCAGTATGCTACAAAACCTCATCCGTTGATGAGCTACCTGTCAACGAATAGAGTTATAAGGTCTTATTCGTTGACAGTTACAAAACTTGACTTATACAATTTTGCTTGAATGTTAAGTTATCATCAACTACAACATATTCCTATCAATCTCCCCCAATTTATACTTGATGGCAATAAAGCATAAATTCAGAACCTTGATGGTAACAAAACATTCCTAAAGATATATACATACTACAGTATGCAAAAATTATATTAAGCTGCAAAAATTAAAAACAGAAAGCTTTAAGAAACTTATCAGAGATGTGCTCCTTTAGATTGAGCAGATTAATGATGTTTCCTCTCTCTAGTTGGCTGCACCCTTGACATTCCTTCCTTGGCAGAGTTGGACTCAATTTGCACTTGAAGTTGCCTATAGAAGGTATCTTCTTCAACAACTTTTGGATTTAGCTTTAGTTGTAACCATCTTAGGTAATCAGAACTAGCCTTTGACAGTTGGTCTTCTAACCTGAAGAATCTCATAGTGCCCTCATCATCCCTGAACTCCATCATCCAAAAGGGTTGAATGTGGATTTTCTGTCCATTATAAGGGATCTTCATTTTCTTTGGTAGACTTGAGGGTGAGTTCCATTCTCTCCTTATTTCTTCTATTCTGCTAATTATCTCCCTTCTGGCTATCTCAGAGAACCCTGTGTGTCTCTTGAATGCTGAGAACACTTTGGTCAGTGTATGATAATTCTCTCCAAGAACCTTCTGTAGTGGCCATGTCCTCTGACTTCCTCCCTTGTAGACAAACACTAATCTCTCAGGCTGATTCTTGTACTTGTCAATTCCTCTTACTTATGACAGTTCATCCAAATATATATTCATGCCAGAGTATTCTTCAATTTCTGCCTGATAGATAAAGTCTTCTTTGTTTTCCAAGATTGGTTGTTTGACAATAGCAGGTACCCTAGCAACTTGAACTGGTCCCTTTGAAAGTTGCTTCTTTAGAGCCCTTTTCTTCTATTTTGGATTTAGCAAGAATGAAGGAACTTCAATTGAATCAAAATTCATTGGTTCCTCTTTAGGCCTTATGGGGTCACCATGAAAGTTTATAGTTGGGTCGATTACTGTTGCAGACATAGGTACTGGTGAGCCAATGGTTTCTTTTTCTGGAGAGGGTTCTGGAGAAAGAACCCTCTTGGTTTTAGCTTTCCTTCTTTTAGGTTTGATTTTGGGAACTTCCTCAGGTTCCTTCATTTCAACCTCTACCTCATCCATTAACTCTTGAGCTAGCCTGGCTTGCTTCTCTTCTGAGTTTTCATGTTGATTTTCTGTACTTGGATGGGCTTCCCTTTGGATTCTGGAGACTTCTTCTCTTTTAGCTTCCACAAATCTAGGATGACTGTTGGATATATTTAATACTTTTCCATTCCTCATGATTACAGCCATCCAATCTCTTACACTCTCATTTGTCTGTACTTTGAACTCCATGATTGTTTTTCCCATTAGCTTTTCTTCATCATTCTTGGGAAATGGGTAGTCCAATTGAAGCTTGTTCTTCCCATTTTCCTTTGGTGGTGAGTAGGCTCTGGTTTTGATAGCTGGTTCAAATTCTTTGACAAATGATGGCTCAGCATCATAGAATGTAGGAGCCACAACCCTTGGAGTGAGCACCTTCATGATTGTGGTTGATATTGTTGGAGCAGAAGATTGAGCATTAAGAAACAGAGATGATGCAATTGATTCATTGATCATCCTCTCTGTCCTTAGAATTCTTTCACTAGTCTCCTTGTTTCTTCACAGGGGAAGCCTTTATCTCAAACTCTGTTGGATTGACCACTACAATTGGCTGTTGCTCCCCCTCAATCTGTGCTATCTCACTACTGGTAGCTTGAAATTTGCCAGTAGATGTTGCAGCCTCTTCTGTGCTTGTTCCCATTTTCTCCATTTTCTCCCCCTTTTTGTTAGCATCAAGGGTTGGGGTTGAAGCTGCAAGTAGCATTTCCAGTAGTTGAGTCTGTTTTGATTGATTGGCAATGATGGTGTGCATTTGAGATTCCATACTATCCACTCTTGAGGAAAGAAGCTGAACAGACTTAGCCAGGCTATCTTCTTTGAGAAGTTTGCTAGAAAGCACCTTCTGAGTGGTAGTAGGAGCTAGTGCCTCAATCCTGGCATCTAGTGCTATTTTCATATCTCTAATTGCAGACTTGACCTCCTCTTGTTGTGTTCTTTGAATAATAGATTGCATCTTTTGTAATTTCAGGGAGGCCATAACTTGCTCAAGAACAGTCTTTCTCTGTGGTTCTGCAGTTTGGTGCTCAGCCTTAGCAGATTGATATTGCTTCATGATTTCCACATTGAGATTCCCAAGTTCAGTGGCATTGGAAAACATCCATCCTGGAGTTTCATCCTCATTTATCTTTTCACCATCTGAACTTTGACTGTCATCACTGCCAAACTCTTCACTTCCAGCACTTGGAGACAGGGTTTGTAAAGCTTCTTTTGCTCTTTGAAGAGATTCTGAGGTGTGCACTAGGTGCATTGCCTTTTCTGCCTCCACATTGCCCTGTTGTACCATTACTTGATAGGCAGAAACAGGATGAGTAAAGGTTTCAGGATCCAAAGAGATGGAGTCAATAACTGACTGATATTCTTGTCTAAATTCCATCTCTTTGGAAGCTTCATTAACCTCCATTAACTCACTTGCAATGGCTGATTCTTCCTGTCTTATTTCTCCTGTAGTCCCTTCTCTCCTCTCATCTCTCTTTTCTTGCATCAGGGGCTCCCCCTGGTTCACACCCTCACCTTCACCTTCTAAGGTGGAACTCTCTAGCTCTCCTTTTGCCTGACGGAAGAAATGGTCAGCCTCTCATTGTTTTTCTCTCCTTTTGCCTGCTCACAAGGCAGCCTCTCACTCCCTTCCCTCATTCCTAAAAGTGTTTCAACTACTACAAACTCCTCCACAGTTGACATAGGAATGTCACATTTTGCAGTGGTAGAGAGAATTGTCAACGGATAAAGTGTATCCGTTGATGTAGAGGTTATTGCTGTCAACGGATAATTAGTTGTAGACATATCCGTTGATGGAGAAACACTTGTCAACAAATGAAGGATATCCGTTGATGAAGGAAAACGAGTATCCGTTGAAGTGAAAACCAACACTGAATCTGTGGTGATTGATTTTAAGGAAGAGGCCACAGACAGTATTGTGAATTCAGGAATGGAAGATTGATGGCCCAACAAATCATCTAAAAGATGATGACCACCAATTGTTGAGTGGGGATTCTCCAAGAATTTTAAAGATGGAGAATCATGAATTGATGTAGATATCATATCCACATCCAGAGATGGAGTTGGTGATGGTGGATCAAAATGTGTATCGATTTGAAGGTTAAGATCAAGGGGCTGTGACTCCACATTTATTGAAGTCACATCAAACTGAATTTGAGAAGGTACAGTTTGCTGTACAGTGTGTGCACCCTGTGATTCCCCAATGGTTTTGGATTTTACTCTTCTACCATAGGTTTTTGAGTGAGAGCTATCTGTGTCCCTTGCCCTTTTGTGCTGTGTTCCTGGAATGGAACTTAAATTAGTAGTCACACCCTGTTGAGAGGATGTAACTAGAATTTGGCTTGTAGGTTCATTAACAGTCTTTTGAGAGACTGAAATGTTGGTTGCACCTGCCTCACCTTCCTTATCCTTAGGGCTTCTTTGATGTTCACCCTGTCCCTCACCACTCACTACCACCTTAACACTCACCTCAAGAGTTTTGGTAGTTTTTGCAACAGGTGCCTTTTGAGAGACACCTGAGGTTTGTCTTTTAGATTGTGGTTTTGGAACTCTGGATTTGGTCACTTTGGTAGGAGCCTGTTTGGTCACAGCCACAGACTCCGTTGTGACACTAGAAGGCAAAGAAATTTGGGGGCTAGAGATAGGAGTTTCAGGGTTGGAAACAGTTACCTGAACAATTGGTAGATATACCAATTGTACTTCTGCATTTAGGTTCATTCGAATCAAATCACTTAAGACTCTCTTCTCCTGAACAAAACAATTGAACTTGCTATCCGGGTTAGCAATGGATAGCTCATTCTCAGATACATGCAGTGCTAGGAGCATCAAAAATCTAGCAAAATAAACATTCTTGCTCCTAGTTTCCTTTTTACCTAATTTAGCTGCTATCTCGTACATGACTAGTGTGCCAAAATTATAGAATTTATCAGTCAAAAGCATACATAGCATAACTAGCATGGAGTTGGTAACAGCTTCAAAGTTACTAATCTTGCCAGAAAAAGTTTTAATGAAGGCATCACAAAGATAACTCCATTCCTTAACCATACCTTTCCTAACAATTTTCCCTAAGTTCTCAGTACTAAGGGTATAATTCATGGAATTAAGCATGGTAACAATTTCAGCATTACTGGGTACATTCAGACAGTTATTCTCAGGCAATTTTAAACAGGCAGTTAACACATCAGAATTAACTACATAATTTTTACCCTTCAAAGTAAAAGCAAGTGTACCGTCTGTGCCATTGTACTCAGCAGATGTCCACACCTCTTCAATTACCTCATGGATTAGAGGAGTGGTGGCAGTCATAGCATATGACAGTTTGCATTTCTTCACGAAATTCATCATGGTGTGATATGCTTCTGGAGCGTTCACTGTATCAACAAAGGCCGCGAAATTGTTCTTCTCATAGGTAAACCCGGTGGAAGACATCATATTAACAATAGGCGCCATTGAAGTGTTTGAACTTTTGTTGCAGAGAGAGATTTAGTGAAGCAGCCTTTTATATTTTCCAAGAATTAAAAATGAATAAAGGTGAGATGTGAGGACACAAAGCAGCCTTTTATATTTTCCAAGAATTAAAAATGAAATAATTAAAAGTAATTACCCCATTGGACAAAAGTAACTGTCAGATAATAAATGAAAAGAAAAGAAGTACAGCCGTGAATAATTATACACGTTTACCAACGGCTATAAATAGAAATATGTACATCAACGGATAAAGATTGGACGGTTGAGAAAACAGTTTATCCATCGATGACGTGGACAACCTGTTATCCGTTGACATACGAAAATCTAGTAATGTGTTTATACTACCAACGGATAAAAGGATATCCGTTGATAAGCAAATTTTGCCTTAA
Source organism: Kitagawia praeruptora (assembly GCA_037693485.1). NCBI lineage: Eukaryota > Viridiplantae > Streptophyta > Magnoliopsida > Apiales > Apiaceae > Kitagawia > Kitagawia praeruptora. The sequence goes on from CM075350.1 coordinate 79,613,275, forward strand.
ACAAAATTTCTGCTAAGAGTTATTCTGAGAGTTTTTAATTCTCAAGTAGATCAAAACACATTTCTAGCTGCAAAACAGTATGATTAGATACCACTAGGAATTATGAAAAATTAAGCATACCTAGTTCACCTACCAACCTTGTGAATGAAGATTCATCAAGAGGCTTGGTGAAGATATCTGCAAGCTGCATTTCACTTGGCACAAAGTGCATTTCTACTGTACCATTCATCACATGCTCTCTAATGAAGTGGTATTTGATGTCAATATGCTTGGTTCTCGAATGTTGCACTGGATTCTCTGTGATGGCAATAGCACTAGTGTTGTCACAGAAAATTGGAATCTTCTCAACTTTTAGACCATAGTCAATAAGTTAATTTTTCATCCAAAGAATCTGTGCACAACAACTTCCAGCTGCAATGTACTCAGCTTCGGCTGTAGAAGTGGAGACTGAGTTCTGTTTCTTACTGAACCATGACACAAGCCTGTTCCCTAGAAATTGACAGGAGCCTGTAGTACTTTTCCTATGAATTCTGCAACCTGCATAGTCTGCATCTGAATAGCCAATTAGATCAAAGCCAGAATCTCTTGGGTACCAAATGCCAAGGTTTGGTGTTCCCTTGAGATACCTGAAAATTCTCTTAATAGCAATCAAGTGAGACTCTCTAGGGTCAGCTTGAAATCTAGCACAAAGACATGTGGAAAACATTATATCAGGTCTACTAGCTGTTAGATATAGAAGTGAGCCTACCATGCCTCTATAGCTTGAGATGTCGATCCACAGATTTTTCTTTAGTATTCAGCTCAAGCTTAGTTGTAGTGGCCATAGGTGTTTTTGCAGAGGCACAATCCATTAAGTCAAATTTCTTTAAGAGATCATAAATATATTTTATTTGACTTATGAAAATTCCCTCATTAACTTGCTTTACTTGTAAACCAAGAAAGTAAGTTAATTCACCCATCATGCTCATTTCATACCTACTTTGCATAAGTTTGGCAAACCTTTTGCAAAGCTTCTCATCTGTAGACCCAAAAATAATATCATCTACATAGATTTGAACAAGTATTGAAGAACCATTGACATTTCTATGAAATAGGGTTTTATCTACTGTACCTCTAGTGAAGTGATTCTCCAAAAGAAATTGAGATAAAGTGTCATACCAGGCTCTTGGTGCTTGCTTCAAACCATAAAGTGCTTTCAAGAGAAGATATACATAATCTGGAAATTCTGGATCTTCAAAGCCAGGAGGTTGATGGACATATACCTCTTCTTCCAGTTCCCTATTTAGAAAGGCACTTTTAACATCCATCTGATAGACTTTGAAGTTGGCATGTGCTCCATAGGCTAGGAAAATTCTGATGGCCTCAAGTCTTGCCACTGGAGCAAAAGTTTCATCAAAATCTATTCCTTCTTCTTGAGAATAGCCCTTTGCCACTAATCTAGCTTTATTCCTCACAATTATGCCATTTTCATCAGTCTTATTCTTGAGAACCCATTTGGTACCTATGATACCTCTATCATCAGGTTTGGGCACAAGCTTCCATACTTTATTTCTCTCAAATTGGTTTAGCTCTTCTTGCATTGCTAACACCCAATCTGGATCTAGAAGGGCATCCTCCACTTTCTTAGGTTCCTCTTGAGACAGGAAACTACTGTATAGGCATTCTTCTTGTGTGGCCCTCCTAGTTTGGACTCTTGAGTTTGAGTCACCAATGATTAACTAAAAAGGATGATCTCTGGTCCATTTTTTTGAAGGTGGAAGGTTTGATCTAGATGAGGTTGCTTCATCTATGTGAGCATGATCTTGTTGATTGGATATTGAGTTTTGACTTGAAGAAACTCCCCCTGAGTTTGTTGTCCTTGAGGAGTTATGAAGTTGAATGTCAACAGATGCATCATTTTGTCTATCAACGGATGCTCCATTTTGCCTGTCGACGAATACATGAGAATGCCTATCAACGGATGCATCTGATGATCTAGTATGACTGTCAACGGATGCTTCATTTCCAGTGTTAGCATCACTTCTAGTTGGATCAACAACTCTAGGTGAATTTCCAAGGTCATGATCTTCATTTTCCTCGTCATCATCAATGTACATTCTTCCTTCTACCTCATTTTCAAATCTCAACTTTTCATGGAAGCCTTCATCATTTAGACCTAGAATCTTTTGATCATCAAACACAACATGTATAGATTCCATAATAATGTTGGTTCTTAGATTGTAGACTCTATAGGCTTTCCCTGCTGCATATCCAACAAAGATAGCTTCATCTGCCTTTGCTTCAAATTTGCCCAAGTTATCTCCATGATTCCTTAGCACAAAACACTTACATCCAAAGACATGAAGAAAAGCTAACGTTGGTTTCTTGTTGGTGAATAATTGATAAGGGGTCATTCCTCTAGCTTGATTGATCAAGGAAATATTCTGAGTGAAGCAGGCAGTGCTGACAGCTTCAGCCCAGAAATATGTTGGCAATCTTGATTCACTTAACATTGTTCTAGCTGCTTCAATGACAGTTCTGTTTTTCCTTTCAACAACCCCATTTTGTTGAGGTGTTCTAGTAGCAGAAAACTCATGGACAATTCCATTCTCTTCACAGAAAATATTCATTGTGGAATTTTTGAATTCAGTGCCATTGTCACTCCTGATTCTTTGTACTTTTACTTCAGAACCATTGTTTACTAGTCTGAGATGATTGATGATGATTTCACTTGCACAATCCTTGGAGTGCAGGAAGAAGGTCCATGTAAACTTAGAAAAATCATCCACAATCACCAGGCAGTATTTCTTCTTTGAAATGGACATGACATTTACTGGACCAAATAAGTCCATATGCAGCAATTGAAGGGGCTTAACAATGGATGACTCTGTCTTGCTCTTGAAGGATGATTTCTTTTGCTTCCCTAATTGGCAGGCATCACACAGTCCATCTTTAATGAACTCCAATTGAGGGATTCCTCTAGCAAGATCCTTTCTTACCAAATCATTCATTACTTTAAAATTCAAATGAGACAGCTTTTTATGCCATAGCCAACTCTCATCCTTGCTTGCTTTGCTGAAGAGACAAGTAATGGATTCTGAGCATACTGAGTTGAAATCAGCTATGTAAACATTTCCTTTTCTAAAGCCTGTCAGAACCACATTGTTGTTTTCCTTGGTAGAAACAATACAGGCTTCTTTAGTGAACTTTACTTCATAGTCTTTGTCACAAATCTGACTGACACTCAGCAAATTGTGCTTCAAACCTTCAACTAAAGCCACTTCTTCAATGATGACATTGTCCTTTGTAATCAAGCCATATCCCTTAGTATATCCTTTGCTGTAATCTCCAAAGGTAATTCTAGGGCCAGCTTCCTCCTTGAACTCTGTGAGCAGGGTTGAATCTCCTGTCATATGCCTAGAACATCCACTGTCTAGGTACCATAGATTCCTCTTATTTCCCTGCACACAATCCAAAATACAAATCAAGTTGATTTTGGTACCCAAGTTTCCTTGGGTCCTTTCTTGTTAGCCTTTGGTTTTACACTCTTAGCAATCTTCACTTTGGGTGTAGATGCTTGAGTGATAGGTTTTGACAGATGCTTATTTGCATAAATATTTGATGCATGCATTTGTAAAAAATTAGCATACATATTATCCATGCTAGGAATGCTCCATGACATTTGTGGCATATTCACAGATTGAAAATAAGGATTAGGCACATATGGCATGTTCACATATGGATTTGAAAAACTAGCATTCTGATACAAACCAGGCATAACAGGCATTACAGGCATACTTGGCATAGATTGAGGTACATGAACATGAGTCCTTTTAACAGACTTGCAATTAGAAGATAGGTGATTGACACTATTGCAATTACCACAAGTTTTCCTAGGAGCAAACTTGTCAGGAGAATAATTGTTTTTCTTGTTAATGCCTATCTTACCATTTCTGTTCTTTTTCTTTTTACCCTCAGTCTCTACCTTTTCATTAACTGACTTACCAACAGCCTTTTTGTTAGGTAAATCACCTGCCTTAGCCTTCTCACTTGATTTGGCTTGGCTACTTTCACCAGAAACAAAGTTCTTGGCTACTGGACCATACTGATTATTCAGTTTCTTGAGTTCCTTCTTACTAACAGACTTATTGTTAGTCGACGGATACCTCTCATCCATTGATGGTTCATCTGTCAACGGATGATCACTATCCGTTGATTCACAAATAGTCTCTAGATCCTCAAGGCAAGGTTCTAGCTCCTTTTTCTTCTGAGTCCAGGTATCCCTCACAAATGATTCTATTCCCTGGACTTCTATTATGTTTTGAGAAATATTCCTACAACTTTGAAATTTAGCAATTATCCCTTGTTCTTTTTCAAGCTGGTTTCTTAAGATCAATTCTCTTTTTAACACAGCTTCAAGTTCATTTTTAGCATCATTGCAATCAACTCTCATTTTCTCAAATTCTAGAAATTGAACTTCTAGAACTGCATTTCTATCACTTAAGAACTGATTAGTTTCTTTAATCCTATTATTCTCTTTAGTAAGTGATTTAAGAGTAACACTCAAGTGATATAGTTCAGTAGACATTTCATCTATAACACTATTGCATTCCTCTTTGGTGAGCTCAGAGAGATTAGTAGAATATACCTGATTGCTAGCTGAACTTGCTTCCTGCTCAGAATCAGCCATTAATGCAAGGTTGACAAACTCAGCATCATCATCAGAATGATTTCCATCAGCAGCCCAGTCATACTCTTGGGTCATGAATGCCTTTCCTTTCTGTCTGAGAAGATCAAAATATTTCTTCTTGTAGTCAACAGTTTCAGTTGGCTTTCCCTTGTTCTCAGATCTAGGCTTCCTGCATTCACTTATCATGTGACCAGCAATACCACAATTGTAGCATTTAATTTTGGATTTATCCACATAATTGCTTGTAGAAAAATCCTTGTTAAATGGCTTGGCCACCCCAGAGTTTCTTCTGAATTTTAGCTTAGAGAATCTCCTAGATAGAAAGGTTAAATGCTCATCTATCTCATCTAATTCATCCTGCTGTAGGACACTCACTTCTTCAGACACCTTTTCCTTGCTTTTGCTTGATTCTGCTCTACCTTCACAAACCTCCCTGTTTGGTGTAGATTTAGCAGCTTCAGTCCTCTTCTCCTCCTTCTGCTCCAAGTTGGCAACAAGTGCAACTGACCCACTTTTCTTTTGGGCCTTCTCAATTTCTTCATCCTGCTCCATTTCTAGTTCATATGTCTTTAAAGTTCCATAGAGCCTTTCAAGAGTAAATGACTTGTACTCTTGAGTGTTTCTTAGAGAAACAGTCATAGGCTTCCACTCTTTGGGCAGTGATCTCAGAAATTTGAGATTAGAATCTTTCACTTGGTAGATTCTTCCATACAGTTTCAAGCCATTCAGTAGCTTTTGAAATCTACTAAATGTGTAATTCAATGTCTCTCCATTCTTGAAATGGAAGTGCTCATACTGTTGGATCAGTAGCTGCATCTTGTTTTCCCTTACCTATTCTGTACCTTCACAAAGGGTTTGAACAATGTCCCATACTTCCTTGGCGGTAGTACAGTTGATAACATTGTCAACCATGTCTGTTTCTAAACCATTAAACAGAATATTCATGGTCTTTTTATCTTTGTGAACTTCTGCAACATCCTCAGTACTCCACTCAGAAACAGGTTTTGGGATGTACGTGTCTGGTGCATCTGCAGCAAGACCAACTCTTGAAGCAGCCTTCATTGGAACATGAGGACCCATCTCAATGCAATCTACAAAACCTACATCAATAGACATGAGATGTAGACGCATTTTTACTTTCCAGTGAAAGTAGTTTTCCCTATCAAGAACCGGTATCTTCACTCCATAATCCTTCTTAGACATGTTGGAAGTGTGTTGATCTTTAAACTTCAAATATATTAGAAGCTTGCTCTGATACCAATTGTTATTCCCAGATTACACACTTGTATAATTGTAGAAGGGGGGGTTGAATACAATTCTTGATAGTTATAAATTTCTGATAAAAACCACAGAAATCTATAAGGAAATAATTGCTGAATAGAAATAGTTCACAACCACATAAAAATCAGGTGGTTAAATGTACCACCTGAGACTTTTATTTGAAGAAAACCCTGTGATACAAATGTACACAGCTTCTGTGTTTACAACTCTTTGCTTCTAAAAATATTCAAGAAACCCTAAGCAAATATGTCTGTTTTCTTAGTTTCTAAAGAGTTGCTACACTTGGTTATATATCCCAAGTTTACAAGTGCTACAGGAATAAGATAATATTAATCTAATTCTAGTTGACTTGCTACTCCACTCCAAATCCACATGTAGCCGAAAGGTTGTCCTTGTGAACAGATATGTCCCCTGCACCTTTCTTGTACATACTGTGTAAATGGAATGCTTCTTTCTTCTGTGTTTCCAAAGTATGGCTGCCATACTGCTTTTTATACCTACTATCAACCAATGTGATCTGTCAGTCAAACCTATCCTTATCAACTGCTAATTCCCAGCTAGCATAGAATAAAGTGACAGTGATTATCCGTTGATGTTGTGAACACTTATCCGTTGATGGTAGTTTGAGCTGTATCCGTTGATCGAGTAGATTTGAGTTGTATCCGTTGATAGAGCCCTGTTCTTATCCGTTGATACACTTTCACTTAGACAGAATTACATAGCATAGCTTATTTACAATTGGCTACCCTATTCTGCCTATCCATTGATGGTCAACATGACTCTGAATAAAAACACTATCAACTGATAAATAGAGATATTGCAGTATACTACAAAACCTCATCCGTTGATGAGCTACCTGTCAACGAATAGAGTTATGAGATCTTATTCGTTGACAGTTACAAAACTTGACTTATACAATTTTGCTTGAATGTTAAGTTATCATCAACTACAACATATTCCTAACATACTATATTATAATAAGCGAAAGAGAGTATAATTTGTAGTTTGGTTACCCCCATTTTTGGTCATCCCTCATTCACAACCGCAAATAGATCATGATCGTTAGATATAACAATACTAAAAGTTGTTATATACAGGGATCCAAGGTTCGATTACCGCCAACAACATATTAATTGATATTTAATATTAAAAATTAGTATATACAAAGATAAGGTTCAAATTCTTCCAATAACATATTAAAATTAATATTTGTAATATTATATTACATTATAAATAAATTATAAAAAATTAAAAGTAACCCGTGCTTTGCACGGACTATAAGCGAGTATGACATAAATAAAGAGAGTACAATTTGTGTTGTATGAAAATATATTTCATTTATTTTCTAAAAATTTAAACAATTCACTAATATTATTCGACTTTTGAAAAAAATAATATGTCTTTAAAAAATTCATGATCTAACCAAATATTTCTTTTAATGATTTCAAATAATATACCATAATCCATTTGAAAAATCATTCTATTATTATTTTTAAAAGGATATCTTCGATATAATATTTATTTTGGTATTTGTACGATTTAACATAAAATTTAAGTACACGTAGAATCCTCTCCACTAGATCATTTATTTAACTGATTCGGTCAAAAGTCAATGGTCAACTCTAGAAAAATTTATCATCCTATTTTAAATTTATAAGAGATATTCTATTATTTCAAAATATCAAAATTATATATTTTATGGAATATATCTCTACACTAAGGCAATAAAGATCGAAAAAGAAATATCGAGATTTGATATTTTTTAGATCTCCGTTGCAACATCAATAAGGCAACAAGCTCGAACAAAGAATATTCGAGATTTAATATTCTTTAGAGAACTCGTGCTAAATTCAAAAACGATATGTTTTTATTCAAAAAATATTATGTCTTCGCACTCAAAATATTTTCTCATCCTAGAAAAGACTTTTTATCTCCAGGTTATTAATTATATTATATTTCGGAGAAAATTATTTTAATCACTCAAAACTATTTCCTACACTCTCAAAATATTTTATACTTTAGGAAATATATTCTAAGTATTTATTCCAGTCAAAACATTGGTCAAAAGAGTTATCTTTTTCAAGGAAAGACCAATCGTATTTTATTCGGAACCGAAAGTTGATTTAATCGATTTAAATTCAAATAAAATATTTTCACTTGATAGAATGACTTGAAACTTGAGATTGATCATTTAAATACTATTTTCTATGCATGGTTAAAGTTTCGTAATTTTTCGGGAATTTTGGTCCGGGCACGAAAATCGAGACAGTAAGTCAACAGTTAACCACGTTTGACCAAGTCAACATTGACCCAAATTGACCAAACTTTCCAAAATATTATTTTCTAATATTCGTAAGTGCTCCATAATTTTAGATTTATTTATTGGGTATTTTCGGAGATATCGGGTATTTAATTAACGAAACTTGGTTCGTATTGATTCGTTAATTAGAACGAGTGCTATATTATAATATAAATTCAAATGTGTGACGCCCCCAAATCCGCCCTGTCCGGGGACCCGGGTCGTCACATCAGGTCTCAGCATCCTGCAACACACGTTAGCTCAATAATCATAAAATATTTATTACATCGGAGCATAGCAGTCCCACTCTACAGATCCAAGATCTGTCTCACACATTATTACAATACGATTTATTACATCTCTGAATAATATCTTACACAAGTCTATAAAGTAGAAAAGATAATAGGTTCCAGCTGGTTGTTCTAGTCCTTGTCCGCATAGCCCGGAGCTTTTCTCTTTCCTCTGGATCCCTAGCTGGACGTCTCACATCTTTCTTTCTTGACTGCTGAACAAATGGTATAAAGCAAGAATGAGCAACTATGGTGCTCAACAAGTTCTCTCCTTGCTCGGTATACAAATATAATAAGATTCTATCGAAAGAAATACTCGAGTTTTAAATGAAAATCGAACATCAGAAATCTAACACTTTGACTCAAGACTCATCTCGAAAATAGATACTCAACAGACTCATTTGGTGAAACTCTGATGACTCATGATAATAGAATAACTGGTCTTCCGTCCTTTCGGTATCTCGGTGGGACGATCAACTATCCGACCGGGAATACCGTCCTCCAATGACACCGCACTTCGTCCGATCACGACTACAATGCGATATCAACGAATATAATATATAGTATGAATGCTAGCATCATAGTGGGTGATTATATCAACCCTGGCATCATAGTGCCTAAAATATTCTCATGTCCTTAAAACGGTTCACGAGTCTCTCTTTTTCTATAATGGGCATCTTTCCCAAATTTGACCAGTAAAATATAGAATTCCCGAACATTTAATGAACTGATATTTTGAGATAAACTTCACAAGAAAATATTTGACTGATCTGGCGGACTGCCAGTTTTACTCAATGTACCACTAATCCGAACAATGGACTGATGTAAACTCTCAATAAACATATTTTAATTGGTTAACACGAAAAAAGTGCCAACCCTTGACAAGAAAGGCAACTATCTCGAAATAATGAAAATAGTCTTAAGATGAAATATAATGAGTCGTACTGAACAAATAGTACCACTCGAATAATTATAATACTCAAAATTGATGAACGTTAAATAGAATGTTTTTCACTTGATCAATGAGTAAAACTCTAATGATTTTAAATAGTATAACTCCTATTGGTTGATTCGAGCGAAGAACCAACTAAAAGATAATCAATAAATATTGTCGAATTTGTACAATAAATCTGACTGAGAAGAATGAATTTAACTATCTCGAATGAATGAGAATAGTTCTACTGAATCGAAATAAATAGTCGTTTCGAATCAATGATGCCGACCTGATAGAAACGGAATTGCTTCTACGCTTATAGGGAATGTATTTCACAAGTAAACTAATTCTATCAGTAACGTAATATTTAACAAGAAAATAATGCTCAAAAAGAAATTATTGCATCATAAGGAGCAACCAATAAATCTCATAATTGATAGCTCGAAAATAAATAAGAAATGAAATAATACAGACAGAAATACAAAGTTTCCGAGAGTTAGGGTAGGAATGAACTTGCCTCTGTCTCGACGCTACAAGTACCGAATAATTAAAAGCATTACCCGCAAGCGAATATCTCAAATCTCAGAAAGGAATTCTATGATAATTTACCAAAAAGAATTTTAGTACTAGGATAAGAATTTAAATCACGAATTGTCAAATTAACTCGGTAATCAAGTCATTTATAATCAGATAATTCTTGAAATATAATTTGGAATGTTCTCATAAGTTTAAAATCTCACTAGTTCCTTATTCACAAAATAAAACAAATTAAATGGAGGCTCTAGTAGATTTTCCTATTAATTTTAATAAATCGGGTGCTGATGGCATCGTATGTGTAAAATAAGGTTATACGTGAAAGCCTCGCTCTAATTATTCCTAATCATTCACTATTAAATAATTAATAATTAAATCGCACGCTTAACATAATTTAGCTCTTATGAATTCTCTACGATTCTCAGAAATTCTCTAATTAATTAAGTATGTTTTTGGAGAACAATAATATAAATCTCTATTTTATTCTTAAAACACGGTAATTAAGGATCCATTTTTATAAAATTAAATCCGTAATAATTATTCTCACTTTTAACAAAAATGAAGGTAATTCTCATCAAAACCATTCCATTTTATTAATCTCACAACTCAATTTTTCTTACACATTTTTATATTTAACTAAATAGATCAATTAGCTTTTCTCTTATTTTTAACCCAATATTATTATTATTATTACCTTACAAGATCAATTTCTTTTATTGCTAAAGTTAAAAAATATATATATTTACATCAATCCACTCCACTTTGTAAATCCCTTTATAATAAAACAGATTTTAAAACAATATAATTTTATTAATAAATCAACTTCACATTTTTATACTATTTTCTCCTAACAATTCATTCTCAAATAAATCAATTCCCACTTTAATCAATAAAATAAAAGACTCAATAAAATATCAATTACACCACCAATCATTACCACCACTGGGCGGCTGCCGTCCGGTCGCCGTGGAGGCGCCGGCGGCCACCACCCCCTCCGGCCGCGTCTCTCTCTCTCTCTCGCCTGCTCTCTCTCCCTCTATCTCTCTCAATCTCAATCTCTCTCTCAACCTCAATCTCTCTCGATCCCAACCTCCCTCTCTCCGTCGCCTCCCTCTTTCTCCGATCCCTTCTTTCTCCCTCTCTCTCTTTCCTTACCTCCCTCAACCTCTCCCTCTCGCACACCAATCTCTCCTCTCTCCACTTGTCCGATCCCCCTCTCTCTCCTCGCGCCTCCCTCTCTCTCTCTGTTATCTCTACCTCTTTCAACCTCCCCCTGTCTCTCTTGATCTCTCCCCCTCTCGAACCCTCGATCATCCCTCGACCGCCCCCGGCGATCTCCTCCGCCACCACCGCCGTGGCTCCTCCACCTCTCGCCCGACATGCAACTCCACCAATCCCCAAATTCCCAATTTCCAATTACAACCAAAACTCATAATATGCAATTTAAGTAAATCAATTACTTACAAATCCCTAATTAGTGCTAATTAAAAACCGTAATCTAAACAACATTTTATTAAAGCATAACACTAAAATTCACACAAAACATGATTACATATATCGTAAAAAGAGTTTTTAAGAGTATAAAATCATACCCTCTTAAGAAAATAAAGGTTTTGATCTCTGATTAAAATAAATGTTTCCCAAAACCCTTAAGATATATATGTCAAATTATAGAGCTTGATCTCCTCTTCTCGAATATGCTAATGCTTGCAAGATCAAGTTAAGAAATTTGAGAGATATAGGGTTTGTAAGTTTTGGTGTTAATGGAGGAAATAGATGGGGTATTTGGTTTAGTGGTTCGGTTAAATGAAAATGGAGGAGATGATCTCTTTACTTTGTTTGATTATATATATATATATATATATATATATATATATATATATATATCTTTATATAACACTTGGGCTCTAATGGGCTTAGAAATTAATTGTCAAAATCTTTGATTAAAGCTACTCATCCAAGTCCTTTTATGACTAATGGCTCATCACTTAGCCCAATCACAAAAATACTCTATTTATCCTATTTAATAAATAACTCAAATAAATAATAATAGTAGTGGCACTAATAATAGTAAGGAAATATATTAATAATAATCTCAATTATCAAAAAAAATAATAGCGTTGCACTAGTGAATATTCCCACGCGTTTCTAAAATTAAATTAAATTAAATAAATATAATATAATAACTCTGAAAAGAAAGAAAAGAAATCGACTTATGAAATTGCTTTGCGATGGCTCGGCCTTAACCTTATTAATAAAATTCTCGGTTATTACAGTCTCCCCTCCTTAAAAGGATTCCGTCCTCGGGATCAACATTATTTGCTAAACAATTCAGGGTATTTACTACGCATTTCACTCTCAAGCTCCCAAGTAGCTTCCTCGATTTGACGGTTCCTCCAAATTACTTTCACTAAATTTATTTTCTTATTCCGCAACTCATGTACTTTGTAGTCGATAATCTCCACTGGTTGCTCTACGTAGGTCAGGTCATCTTTGACATCAATGGGTTCATATTCTGATACGTGTCGGTGATCAGGATGATAAGCTCTCAGTATTGATACGTGGAATACATTATGAACATGCTGAAGGTCTGGCGGTAAGGCTAATTGATATGACACGGCTCCAACTTTCTTGAGAATTTCAAAAGGTCCAATGTACCTTGGACTCAATTTTCCTTTTCTTCCGAATCTCATCACCCCTTTCCACGGGGAAATCTTCAGCAACACTTTATCTCCAATCTCGAATGATTTATCTTTTCTCTTCAGATCGGCATACTTTCGCTGACGGTCTTCAGTAGCAACTAACCTTTTTCGAATCGTCTCTATGGATTGCTTTGTCTGATGGACCATTTCTGGCCCTAGTAAGCTTCCTTCACCGACTTCATCCCAACAAAGTGGAGATCTGCACTTCCTTCCATATAAAGCTTCATACGGGGCCATGCCAGTACTGGAGTGATAACTATTATTGTAAGCAAACTCAACTAATGGCAGATGATTATCCCAACTTCCCTTGAAATCTAAGGCGCATGCTCGTAGCATATCTTCTATTGTCTGAATTGTCCTTTCACTTTGTCCGTCTATCTGCGGATGATAGGCTGTACTCAAATTTAGCTTGGTGCCAAGGCATTCCTGAAAACTTTTCCAGAATCTTGAAGTAAAGCGGGCATCTCTATCTGACACGATTGACACGGGCACTCCATGACGAACTACCACTTCCTTCAAATACAGACCTACTAGTCTTTCTACTGAATACCTTTCACTGATCTGCAGAAAATGCTCGGATTTTGTAAGTCTGTCAGCTATAACCCATATGGCATCGAAATTTGCTCTGGTTCGAGGTAAACCTACTACAAAATCCATGGTGATGTGCTCCCATTTCCACTTTGGAATCTCTAATGATTGAAGTAATCCATTGGGTCGTTGATGTTCTGCTTTCACTCTCTGACAAGTCAAACACTTGCTTACCCATTCTACAATCTCTCTCTTCATGTTAGGCCACCAACAATTCTGCTTGATGTCTTGGTACATTTTTGTGCTTCCTCGGTGAATGGAATGTCTCGAATTATGCGCTTCGCTCATGATTTCTTCCTTCAACTCTGTAACATTAGGAACCCAAATTCTCGAAGCAAATCATTTAATTCCCTTATCGTCTCTAGGGCTCAAAAACTCTTCTCCGGTCAACTCTGATCTACTTTCTTCCATTACTTGCTCTTGACAACGACGAATCTTCTCTAACAGCTTTGGTTGAAAATGGATGGTGTAAACTATTTCATTCTTTTAAACTGGGTCCTTGACTTCTAATTCCATCTTTTCAAATTCTCTGGCTAACTCCTCGGAGGTTGGCATGAGGTTGAGTTTTTCCTTTCTACTTAAAGCATCAGCTACAACATTAGCCTTCCCTGGGTGATAATTTATTGAGCAATCGTAGTCTTTGATCAATTCCAACCTTCTTCTCTATCTCATGTTCAATTCCTTCTGCATGAATATGTACTTTAAGCTCTTGTGGTCTGTGAAAATCTCGCATTTCTCTCCATAAAAGTAATGTCTCCAAATCTTGAGTGCAAAAACAATAGCAGCAAGTTCTAGGTCGTGAGTAGGATATCGGGACTCATATTCCTTCAGCTGACGAGAAGCATAAGCTATTACTTTCTCGTGCTGCATCAATACACATCCTAAACCCTTGTGAGACGCATCACTGAAAATCACGAAATTGCCTTTTTCATCGGATAAGGTCAAAACTGGGGCAGTCGTTAGTCTCTTCTTCAACTCTTGGAAGCTATCTTCACATTTGGAGGTCCACTCAAACTTTTCACTCTTCCTGGTAAATTGAGTCAGTGGCGTAGCTATCTTTGAGAAATCTTTCACGAATCTGCGATAATAACCAGCTAGTCCAAAGAAACTTCTAACCTCTGTTGGAGTCTTGGGTCTCTGTTACGACCAACTCAACACGCAAGTGCACGTGATCTCAAGTAATACAGATAGCAAATAAGGTTCGTTCCTACAGGGACTCGTTGTCTTGTCTAGCTAATTCACTCACCAATGTATGATTATTTTCCGATGCTAAAACAAATAATAAAATGGATTGTTGTTATCACTAAAATTTATCTAAGAATTATAACTAATTATCAACTGCTTGAACTGAGATTTATGTCGAATTACTTATGCAAATAAAACATGGGAATTTAGTTTCTTTAAACAATCCATCTATAGTCTCCAAATCCCTAGCCTTGTTCATGTGATTTATTAACACCTGATCGAACACACAAAACTGATATAAGCCAACTTCCGTTACACAAATACCATCCTAAACAATATCCACAATAAAGATAGAAATCATTTAGTCTTCCGATTATGCCAAGTCTTCATATGTCTATAAAGAATAAAACATAATGGTTGAGGTGCAAGCATTCAATTGATCACATAGTCGTCATAAAACGATTAGAGTTACGACACTAATTACGAATGATATTATCACGCATAAACCTACGCTAACATGGCAAGTTCTAAACTCTTATTTCCACTTTCGCTTCAACAAGAATTAACACACAATTACAGGAGTTAGCTACTCTCCTATAACGAATTAAAATCAACCATGATAGGATATCACATCAATCACACTATAGGCATCGAGAAGATTCAACACATAAAATTCATGAATAAATCCACTAAACCCCCATGACAACGAATTAGTTCATGATCGAACTAATCATCATCATGGGTTCTATTGAAAACATAACTCTAAAATAAACAAGTAAAAATAGAGAAGAAGTAATAAGGTTTGGAATTAAATCCCCACAATAGAAGAATACAAAGGTTCAAGAATAATCCTTGCTTGTCACTAGCTTGGAGGAATTCCTTCTTCTTTTCTCTCTTCTTGAAAACCTAGGTTATAATACGTACGTGTATCTATCGTAATTACAAGGGTTGGATGTTGATATATGCTTTTTCCTCCTCTTGCCCAATAATAAAAATACCTAAAATACAACTAGAAATCGATTTTTATGTCAAAAACCACTTAAAATACAATTTCAGATCGAATAAGGGCAAAACTGGAAATTCAGCACGTCCCCGAGCACTTTGCTCAAGACTGGCGCAGTTTGCCCAAGCAAAATCTGCTCACTGCCGAGCACTTTGCTCAAAACTGGCGCAAACTGCTCAGGCCAATTCTGGTCCCGCTCTTTCTCCTTCGTTTTTTAGCTTTTTCTCCTTCGTTTTTGCTCCGTTTGCTCCCGTTCTTTTTGCATTCTCTTCCGTTTTCAATCCTCTATGCTTGAAATCCTCATGGTGAACCATAACAAGACTCCATTCTATATTATTAAGCCCGAATCCAACTCCAAAAGTAACGGAAACAACGATCTTAATCAACATTATTCCAACCCTGCACAATTAAACAAACACATCAAAACTACCAAAATCTTGAGGTCAAAACAATCAATTTAAGCCGATTTAGAATGTTCCAAGTGGATATCAAATCCACTTATCACACCCCCAAACTTAAACTGATGCTTGTCCTCAAGCATATACAATTACAACTAACTAACTAATTAGTACCACTTCCGTAGGTGATCACGGTTGCATTTGGCATATGCAACAAGCCCTTTAAACCCCTAGGCAGCCCTAGTGGACGAGTAAGGTCTCGTGAGGGCCTATAGCGAATGTACCCACAAAATCCAATGCAATGCAATGCATGAATGCAACTACTATGAAAATGCAAGATCCCTATCAAACTCACCAAAACCAACTAACAAGCAAATATCTCAATGAACGTAACAAATCCAAGCAGAGCTCGACTAAGTCCCCGTATACTAACAATACATGAACAGAAACGTGCGTGTGTGCAATGCTCATCAGAAATACCCCCAGACTAGGTCAAAAATCATACATGTTTTCCGTCAAGACAATCACAGGTTTATAACTAGAATAGACTGTAGACACTCCATAACCTAGGAACACCTCCACCCTCATCCAAGGTAGACAGAAACTCATGCCTTATTACTATACTACGACACTACATATACAATAAGCATGCTTATTTAACCGTGCAATGAATGAGACCCCAAAAGGCTTATACAATAATACCCATGTAGCGAGTGTTGGGTCAGTGGATCCCAGACTATAAAGCCTTAGGTCACTAGGACTAAGTCCCCTCAGACTTAATTACTCGAGTATTAAAGAGCTCACTCTGGCTAATTTTGCATTTAAATTATTTATATGACTTTTTTTTTTCCTCTTTTTTTTTTCTTTTATATTTTTTTTCTTTTTTTTTTCGCAATCTGGAATGAGCCTTTCTCATTTCCAACCCTAGACTACTCATATAAATATGAGCTGGCTACTAGCCATTTGACGCCTAGCCTTTATTGACACATATTAACACTAGCATGAAAATTCCTGGTTTCCCCCAAACTTAGACTTTAATGTTCCTACGCTATAAAGGGAATAACGAAAATTCTAAATATAAACAAGTGATTAAATCTCAAAACATCCCACAGGCATGACCCTAACCTAGCCCAAAAGCACCCCAATGAGACTGTGTAATAAATTTTGTTCCCGTACATGCAAGTCAATTTCATAGAAACTATAAATCAGCCCTCTACCCATCATCATCATACCCAAATCAACATCCACCTATCAATCAGAATCAGCTCGTCCTAAGGGATCATGAAATATGCATGCCATGAAATGCAACTAAATGAAAACTCACATGGTATACGAAAATAAAACAAAATGTCCTATATGAACAAACGTAGATAATACGAACATAACAATCATGCATGAACTATCACTACTATGCAACATGATATCCTATATGAACACAAAATACAACAATACATACAACTACTATCCCCCAAACCACCCCCAAACTTAACATATTCAATGCCCTCATTGAATGGAAGTAAATACACGGGATAGAAGAAACATACCTACTCATCCTCGCTGTCGTCACCTTCCTCATCCGAAGAATCAGTTGGAGGATATGGAATCCGGGATCCAAAGATAGGCCACTGAACCGGAGTACTCGGTGACTGAAATTTTGCCTCCAAAGCTATGCCCATGTCTTCTGAATATTGACGACTGCTATCATGCATAACATCCAACCGCCTAGTCAATCGCCGCAAATAAGACTCAAGAGTGGACATATTCACCGTACTCTGCTGTGAACCGGTTCTAGCAACTCCCGATCCCTCGGCTACATGACCTCCCACACCACTAACACCACCTTCGGCCTCCTTCATTCGCCCAATAGACGAATCAGCAATAGGAGCCCCAGGCTTTTGCACCGGCTCATCCACACGCGGCGGCACTTTTGCAACATCACACAATCCCGTAATAATGGAAGCATAGGGAATACTAGCTGTCGAATTACCCTTCAAAAACCGAAGAATAGTTTGATTAATCAAATAACCCAAATCGACATACTCACCTTTTAAAATCCCCCACAAAAGGATAGCCCTGTCAACAGTAACTTCCGTCACATGAGACGACGGAAGGATACTAGTACATATGAATAAGAACCATGCACGGGCAAACTTAGTCAATGAAGCGGACGGAAAATTCCTCTTTTCGTTAGTACCCGCCTTACACCTCCATACCGCCCCTGGAACACACAACTCACCGATGACAACATCAAGATCAACATCTCCCACCGTCTTCCGTCCCCAATCCTCAACACCCCTAGATTTAGGCAACTGACCAATCAAATTCCGAATTGCTCGAGGAGAATAATCAACCTGTTGTCCCCTAACAATCGTGGAGTTATTCTGCTCTACTGAAGCATTAGCGTAAAACTCCCGAACAACATTCAATGGCACATCATTAGCCAATTCGCAAAATACCTTCCAACCCCTCACATTCACCATAGCCACCATCTCCTCGTTATCACGAGGCACAAACCTCCTCTCCTTTATAACTCCCTTACGAACTAATCGACCGTACTCCGACTCGGCCTCCGAATTCACAAATTTCACTACTCCTTCTTCCACAATAGCATCCTCCTCCACCGATGGACGGCTACTACTACTACTACCTACCAATTTTTGTCTTTTGGGAGCCATAACAACAAGAACAACAATCCACACACCACCAATTCACCAAATTCGAATTTCAACACAAAACCCCCAATTCAAGAACACAACCAAACCCTAATTGGCAAGAACACAATTCGTAGCAATTACAAAGATGAGATTAGAACAATACCATACGAATTGAAGAGGTGTCCTTGCAAGAATAAGCCTCCAATAATCCGAATATATCCTCCCCTTGAGCTTGGAATTGATGGATGGGTATAGTTTGTGAATGAGAAGTGTATATATAGAAAAGTGTATGGATGAATTTTTAATGGATGATGATGTATAAATATAGAGAGATGTATATATAAGGTGAGATGGAATTGGGTTAGGAGAAGAATTAGAAATAGAATTGGAGTAGGAGGTGTTAGGGTTTTTGAGTTGTGATTTAGAAGTGTAGTTGGATATGGAATAAGAGGTGAGGTATGATTTGGGGGAAAGAAAAAATTTTCTTTTTTTTTTTTTATAACCAACAGATCGGCAACAGAGGGCACAGGCGCTGACTGCGTGGGATTTGGCGCAAGTTGCGCGATAATATTCTGGAACAGGCAAGCAGTTTGCGCGTGAAATGGAGCAGTCTGCGCGAAGGATTTCTGGAACGCGCAGGCGCAGTGTGCGCGACTGGCGCTGTTTGCGCAGATGGTTCCTGCGTTATGGCGCAGTCTGCGCGGAAAATGGCGCAGTTTGCGCGGAAAACTTCTGTTCTTTTTTTTTTTTTTTTTTTTTTTTTTTTTTTTCATTAGAGAAGAAGAAAAATTCTTGTATACAACAATACTTGGGTTGCCTCCCAAGAAGCGCTTCTTTTACGTCAATAGCTTGACGTGACTTCCATGATTTATTCAATAATTGCAAGAACCGCGGTTTCAGCCCCACGATTCGATACCTCACCAAAGTACGGTTTCAATCTCTGACCATTAACTTTGAACGACTGATCCGGTGATTTCTCAAAAATCTCAACCGCTCCATGCGGAAACACGGTTTTTACAACAAAGGGCCCTGACCATCTCGATTTTAGCTTTCCTGGAAATAGACGAAGGCGAGAATTAAATAATAACACGGGTTGTCCAGGAACAAATACCTTGTTAACTAAATGCCGATCATGCCATCTCTTCACTTTTTCTTTGTAGAGTTTATTGTTCTCATAGGCTTGCAAGCGAAACTCGTCCATCTCATGGAGTTGCACCATTCTCTTCTCACCCGCGGCTGTAAGATCGAAATTTAGCTTTTTCAAAGCCCAATAGGCCTTGTGCTCCAATTCCGCCGGCAAATGACAAGCTTTCCCGAAGACAAGCTGATATGGTGACATTCCCAAAGGTGTTTTATATGTCGTTCGATAAGCCCAAACGGCTTCATCGAGTTTCAGAGACCAATCCTTTCTTGAAGGACTAACTACCTTCTCTAGAATACGCTTGATTTCCCGATTAGACACTTCAGCTTGGCCATTGGTCTGAGGATGATATGCTGTAGCTACCCGATGATTGATATTGTATCTGGCCATAAGATTAGTAAACTTGCGATTGCAAAAATGAGTGCCTTCATCACTGATAATGACTCGTGGAGTGCCAAATCGAGTAAATATGTTCTTGTGGAGAAAATTAAGCACCACCTTAGCATCATTCGTTGGAAGTGCTTTGACCTCCACCCACTTAGACACATAATCCACGGCCAGAAGAATATATTGATTACCACATGACGGAATGAACGGTCCCATGAAGTCGATTCCCCACACGTCAAAGATCTCTACCTCCATCATGACATTCAGAGGCATCTCGTCCCTACGAGAAATATTACCAACTCGCTGACATCGATCGCACCTCAACACAAACTGATGAGCATCCTTGAATAGAGTTGGCCAATAGAACCCTGCTTGAAGAATACGTGTGGCTGTCTTCTCACCCGCATAATGACCTCCATAAGCTGTAGCATGAAAATCACTTAGAATAGCCTCGGTCTCACCGTAAGGAACACAACGCCTAATAATCTGATCAGCTCCTTGCTTGAACAAAAACGGTTCATCCCAAATATATTGCTTGACATCATGCAAAAATTTCTTCCTTTGAGCATGAGAGAGCTCAGGTGGAATGATGTTGCTTACTAGATAATTCACGAAGTCTGCAAACCATGGTTCATCATCTTGCACTTTGAATAATTGCTCATCAGGGAAGAACTCATTAATGACCGTGTTGTCTTTAGGTGACTTGCCATGATCTTCCAATCTAGAGAGATGGTCAGCTACCTGATTCTCCGTCCCCTTTCTATCCTTGATTTCCACATCGAATTCTTGTAACAGAAGAACCCAATGAATCAATCTTGGCTTAGAGTCCTTCTTCGTAAGGAGATAGCGAATGGCAGCATGATCCGTATAAACTGTCACCTTTGTACCAAGCAGATAAGAGCGAAACTTTTCAAACCCGTAGACAATAGCAAGTAGCTCCTTCTCAGTGGTCGTGTAGTTCAACTGAGCATCAGTTAGTGTTTTACTTGCATAGTAAATAACGTGGAACACTTTTTCTTTCCTTTGGCCTAGAACGGCCCCAAGTGCATAATCGCTGGCATCACACATCAAAGCAAATGGTTGACTCCAATCAGGAGCTGTAATAACTGGAGCAGAAATTAGTTTCTTCTTCAAGATCTCGAACGCATGTGAACAAGCCTCATCAAACTTGAATGGCACATCTTTTTCCAAAAGATTGCATAACAGCTTAGAAATTTTTGAGAAATCCTTTATGAAGCGCCTGTAGAACCCCGCATGACCAAGAAAGCTGCGAATACCCTTGACTGAGACAGGGGCAGAAAGGTTCTCAATAGTCTCCACCTTTGCTTTGTCAACTTCCAAACCTTTACACGACACCTTGTGTCCCAGAATGACACCTTCTTGTACCATGAAATGGCACTTTTCCCAATTTAGAACAAGATTCATCTCCACACAACGTTTTAGAACCAAACTCAAGTTTTCCAAGCACTCATCAAAAGAATCCCCAAAGACTGAGAAGTCGTCCATGAATACTTCCACATTAATTCCAATCATGTCAGAGAAGATGGCCATCATGCACCTTTGAAAAGTAGCTGGTGCACCACACAACCCGAAAGAAACACGTCTGAATGCGAATGTACCAAATGGACAAGTGAATGTAGTCTTCTCCTGATCTTCGGGTGCTATGCAAATCTGATTGTAACCAGAATACCCATCAAGCAAGCAATAGTACTGATGTCCAGCCAATCTGTCGAGCATCTGATCAATGAATGGAAGTGGGAAATGATCTTTCCGAGTGGCCTTGTTCAATTTCCGATAATCCATGCAAATCCTCCAACCCGTAACTGTTCGCGTAGGAATGAGCTCGTTCTTCTCATTAGTCACCACTGTCATGCCCCCCTTCTTAGGCACACACTGTACCGGACTCACCCAAGAGCTATCAGAAATCGGGTAGATAATGCCCGCGTCAAGCCATTTAAGAATTTCCTTTTTCACAACTTCTTTCATGACAGGATTCAGTCTCCTTTGATTATCAACTGTAGGGTTAGCTCCCTCTACCAAAGGAATTTTGTGCATGCAGTATGACGGACTGATACCCTTGATATCTGCTATAGTCCACCCAATGGCTGATTTGGAATCCCTTAAGATTCGCAATAGTTTTTCCTCTTCTATTCCTGAAAGCTGAGAAGATATAATAACAGGTAAGGTAGAAGAATCACCAAGATAGGCATACCTTAAATGTTCAGGCAATGGCTTAAGTTCCAATGTAGGTGCTTCCTCGATGGATGGCTTAAGTCTAACATGAGACTTTTTCAATTCTGACAACCCCAATGATTCAAATGAACTTTGAAACTTCTTCCATGGTGATGCATTAAGATATTGCAATTGTTCTTCCTCCTCTTCGGTCTCAACCTCCAAGTCATTAGCAAGAACTCTTTCCAACACATCAGCTTTTATCAAGTGTTGAGTTGCGGGGTTAACCACCTTGTCGACCATATCAATTTTGAAACACTCTTCATCGTCAGTTGGAAGCTTCATTGCATTGAAAACATTAAAAGTGACATCTTGATCGTGCACCCTCATAATGAGTTCCCCCTTTTGGACATCGATAAGAGTTCGGCCCGTCGCCAAGAATGGTCGTCCCAAGATGATAGGGATCTTCTTGTCTTCCTCGAAGTCAAGAATAACAAAGTCTGCTGGAAAGATAAGCTTGTCGACCTTCACCAAAACATCCTCAACTATCCCTCGCGGATAAGTAACAGAACGGTCAGCAAGTTGTAGAGTCATGGTAGTGGGCTTTGGCTCTGGAAGACCAAGTTGCATGAAAACTGATAAGGGCATGAGATTAATACTTGCACCCAAATCACACAAACATTTGCTGAATGAGAGGTCTCCAATAGTGCATGGAATGGTGAAGCTTCCAGGATCCTTCAACTTAGGAGGCAACTTTTGTTGCAAGATGGCACTACATTCCTCCGTCAAGGCAACGGTCTCTAACTCCTCAAGTTTCAATTTCTTCGAGAGAATACCCTTCATGAACTTCGCATAGCTCGGCATTTGCTCAAGAGCCTCCGTAAATGGTATGTTAATCTGCAGCTTCTTGAATACATCCAAGAACTTAGCGAATTGCTTGTCTAACTTTTGCCTTTGAATTCGTTTTGGGAATGGAGGAGGTGGAAACACCTTATCTTCTACTTCTTTTTGGGAATTAACACTCTTGTGAATGATAGGAGTTGAAGGAGTAGCATTAGGAAGCAAATCAGAACCAGATTCGACCTCAACTGAAAATTCAAGTTTTTCCTCGGTTGCTTTTTCTTCGTTCTGACCTTGTAGACTTTTTCCTGATCGTAATGTTATTGCCTGAACCTGTTCCTTTTGATCTTTCTTGCCTGGATTCACCTCTGTGTCACTCGGGAGCGTTTCTGGTTGACGGTTCAACAAAGCATTGGCTAGCTGGCCAATTTGATTCTCTAAAGTTTTCAATGACACAGCCTGACTCTTATACATCATTCGAAGCTCTTCCAATTCCGACTTCTCAGACTGATTCAATGAAGTTCCTTGAGATGGTTGAAACCCCGGTGGATTGAATGGTTGCCTTGGAGCATAAGGTGGTGGTTGATAGTTCTGATTACTTGGCCTTACATTGAACTGCTGATTTTGTGGTTGCTGAGCACCTCCCTGATTGTTGCTCCAACTGAAGTTAGGATGATTCCGATTGTTGGGATGATAAAAATTTGGCACTGGTTGCTGAGATCTTTGAAAATTACCAACAAATTGTGCGGATTCAGCTGAGATAGCACACATATTTGTGTCATGTGCCCCTGCACACAATTCACACACCATAGCAACCTGGTTAGTACCAAGATTAGAAAGGGAATCTACCTTCATTGTCAACGCTTTGAGTTGGGCAGCAATAGCAGTAGCTGCATCCAAGTCCAGAACTCCAGCCACTTTAGCAGGTGGCAAGCGTTGAGTAGGATTCTGAAACTCATTGGCCGACATCATTTCAATCAGATCATAAGCATCCTCATAGCTTTTTGCCCATAGCGCACCTCCAGAAGCTGCATCTAACATAGGCCGGGACTGAGCTCCCAACCCGTTATAGAAATTGCTGATTATCATCCAATCCGGCATTCCATGATGAGGACAACGTGCCAATATCTCCTTGTACCTCTCCCAAGCTTCTCCCAAAGATTCCTGGGAATGCTGAGCAAACTGAGAAATGGCATTCCTGTAAGCTGCTGTTTTCGCCATGGAGAAATACTTGGTCAAGAACTTTTGAGCACAGTCTGCCCATGTTGTAATAGAGCCTGATGGCATAGAATGTAACCAACTCTTGGCTTTATCCTTAAGAGAGAAGGGAAATAGCCTCAATCTGATTGCGTCATCTGTAACTCCATTGAATTTGAAGGTGTCACAGATCTCAAGGAAGTCCCTAATATGAGCATTGGGATCTTCAGCAGGACTACCCCCAAACTGGACTGTGTTCTGAATCATCTGAATGATGTTTGGCCTTAGCTCAAAATTATTAGACCCTATAGCTGGGCGAACAATACTAGTATGAATGTCCTCCACTTTCAGCTGAGAGAATTCACTCAAAGCCTTCGCTGCTTGATCTTGATTTGCCATAACTTCCTTTGCTTCAAGATTGTCTTCTAACCCGAAATCAAGTCTTCTCCTAGCTAGCTCGTCTCTACGTGCCCGAGCTCGTGTATGCATAAACTCTCAACACGTACCTGAAATTCACCAACAAGAAATTTTATGAAAACGTCCTAGTCACCGAAATTCAATGACCACTGATGGCAAATATTGAAACTAAACAAAAAAAACCGCGTCCCCGGCAGCGGCGCCAAAAACTTGTTACGACCAACTCAACACGCAAGTGCACGTGATCTCAAGTAATACAGATAGCAAATAAGGTTCGTTCCTACAGGGACTCGTTGTCTTGTCTAGCTAATTCACTCACCAATGTATGATTATTTTCCGATGCTAAAACAAATAATAAAATGGATTGTTGTTATCACTAAAATTTATCTAAGAATTATAACTAATTATCAACTGCTTGAACTGAGATTTACGTCGAATTACTTATGCAAATAAAACATGGGAATTTAGTTTCTTTAAACAATCCATCTATAGTCTCCAAATCCCTAGCCTTGTTCATGTGATTTATTAACACCTGATCGAACACACAAAACTGATATAAGCCAACTTCCGTTACACAAATACCATCCTAAACAATATCCACAATAAAGATAGAAATCATTTAGTCTTCCGATTATGCCAAGTCTTCATATGTCTATAAAGAATAAAACATAATGGTTGAGGTGCAAGCATTCAATTGATCACATAGTCGTCATAAAACGATTAGAGTTACGACACTAATTACGAATGATATTATCACGCATAAACCTACGCTAACATGGCAAGTTCTAAACTCTTATTTCCACTTTCGCTTCAACAAGAATTAACACACAATTACAGGAGTTAGCTACTCTCCTATAACGAATTAAAATCAACCATGATAGGATATCACATCAATCACACTATAGGCATCGAGAAGATTCAACACATAAAATTCATGAATAAATCCACTAAACCCCCATGACAACGAATTAGTTCATGATCGAACTAATCATCATCATGGGTTCTATTGAAAACATAACTCTAAAATAAACAAGTAAAAATAGAGAAGAAGTAATAAGGTTTAGAATTAAATCCCCACAATAGAAGAATACAAAGGTTCAAGAATAATCCTTGCTTGTCACTAGCTTGGAGGAATTCCTTCTTCTTTTCTCTCTTCTTGAAAACCTAGGTTATAATACGTACGTGTATCTATCGTAATTACAAGGGTTGGATGTTGATATATGCTTTTTCCTCCTCTTGCCCAATAATAAAAATACCTAAAATACAACTAGAAATCGATTTTTATGTCAAAAACCACTTAAAATACAATTTCAGATCGAATAAGGGCAAAACTGGAAATTCAGCACGTCCCCGAGCACTTTGCTCAAGACTGGCGCAGTTTGCCCAAGCAAAATCTGCTCACTGCCGAGCACTTTGCTCAAAACTGGCGCAAACTGCTCAGGCCAATTCTGGTCCCGCTCTTTCTCCTTCGTTTTTTAGCTTTTTCTCCTTCGTTTTTGCTCCGTTTGCTCCCGTTCTTTTTGCATTCTCTTCCGTTTTCAATCCTCTATGCTTGAAATCCTCATGGTGAACCATAACAAGACTCCATTCTATATTATTAAGCCCGAATCCAACTCCAAAAGTAACGGAAACAACGATCTTAATCAACATTATTCCAACCCTGCACAATTAAACAAACACATCAAAACTACCAAAATCTTGAGGTCAAAACAATCAATTTAAGCCGATTTAGAATGTTCCAAGTGGATATCAAATCCACTTATCAGTCTCTCCCAATCTGCTACGGCTTTTATCTTAGCGGGGTCTACAGAAATTCCTTCGCCGCTCACAGTATGTCCCAAAAACTGAACTTCTTTCAGCTAGAATTCGCACTTCGAGAATTTAGCGTACAACTTTTCCTTTCTCAGTGCTTCCAAAACTAGACGGAGAGCATAAAACTGGTAAAAGTGATGAGAAGATATTGGAGAGTAGAGTACGAGATAAGTAACCTTAGTTATTACCTACGTTGATTCTAAGGACAAAATCCTTTTAAGGAGGGAAGACTGTAATAACCCAAATTTCTGTACTTGAGAAAAATTTTCATTTGCATGGATGAATAGTGAAATTATGGATGAATAGTGATTTCTGGGGATTAAGAAATTTTTATGTCACCCTATGTACAGGATA
Source organism: Kitagawia praeruptora (assembly GCA_037693485.1). Lineage (NCBI taxonomy): Eukaryota > Viridiplantae > Streptophyta > Magnoliopsida > Apiales > Apiaceae > Kitagawia > Kitagawia praeruptora. Next base: position 79,640,132 of record CM075350.1, read on the forward strand.
GGAAATGGATATTTCGAAGTTATATTAGTAATCTACGAGGTAAATAAGTGTATGTAAACGCGATCGGAATTCAGAAAATCAAAACTTTATTTTTTGGAATATTTGACCGGGCAGTGAAGAGTATATCAAGTCGATCAAGGCAATGAGTTATTTAATTGCGGACTTGAGGATTTATATTTTAATATTTTATTTAAGGTGATTTAAGGATTTAGAACGAAAACCTCTGAGTTAGTGTAACGAACGTTCTAAGAATCACTAGAACTTTATAACGAGACTAAGCGAACGAATTATGGATTATGGATTGAGTTCATAACGAGGTTAGATATCCTACATGATCATCAAGAGAATCATATCAAGTGGATTAAATGATTTAATCAAAGATTAAATCAAAACAATTTAGGATTTAAGTGATTTAAATCCTTTAAAATCAAATCAAAAACCAAACAAATATCAACCAAGCTTCTTGCATACTCTTTGCACAAGGATCAAGGATCATAAAGTAGCTTTAAACATCTGATCTTTATCTTCAAAACATCATCCAACCATAGTTGACAAGTCAAAGTAGATCAAAAGCAAAAGAAAGCCAAGAACACCATTTCCTTAACAAAAAAATCTGCTCCTTTTAGCAAAACCATCGGGCCACTTCCAGCCACTCAAATTTTATTAACTATAGCTCAAAAGAAAGCCATTGAAGAGTAGAAGGTGTGGTAAAAATTTGAGAACCAAACTCCTATTTTTCGATTTTATATGAATTTTACAAGATGATGATGAATAGTGGTGAATAGTAACTTAACATTGTTTTCTTGTTTTGATCTTAAGGTTTAAGCTTTATAAAGGCTATCTAAGGCCTGTTAAGTGTTTATAAACACTTGTTAGTGTTTCTAGAGCTCCCAAGAAGGTAAAAACCCTAACCCACCTTTGAGTTCATATGAGTTTTTGATGTGGTTTTGATGTTATATAAAGATAGGTTCATATTAAGTAGTTTTATGATTATTTGGCTTTATAAAAATGTGTAAAATCATGGGTGATGGATGTGAGCCTCACCACTGACCTTAGAGGAGTATGATAGATGTTGGTTGAGGTTGTGGATGTATGGTATGCCCGGTGTGGCTTGGTTATGTTGTGACAAAATGGAAATGTCCGAGTTATAGCCGTTTGTAATGGCGAAAATTTGTTAACCCTTAAAAACAGTTAAGGCCCGAGACGATAAAACCATTTTTAGACTCACCACTGCCTATGGTTACAAAGGTATGGTTGTCTAGTTTACATGGCCGCAAGAATCGCATTAAAAGAGTTTACGGTTTAAGATTTATGCTAGTTTTAGTGAAAGCGGTTCGAAAGATTTTATCGCAGAAATGTAACCACTTTGATGCTAAGTTTGAGACCCTTAATAGTCGAATTAAAATGTGAAATTTGGGGATAAAATGATAAGGACAATTAGTTAAGTGTTTGAAGAGGTTTCGAGTCAAAACGATTATTTTCCGATATTTTAAAAATGCGTAAGCCGAGATTGCGCGAGTGAAAAGCCCTTAAAGGAATGACACTATTCACCAAATCAACCACTGCCCTGTTTTGCAAAATACGAAAAATGAGTCCTCTGACCCGAGCCAAATCTTGAGTTAGTTATCTTCTAGACATTCCCTAGATCGTGTACGCAAAAACGGTGCATCATTTGAGTTAACGGTTATCGAGTTATGAAGGTTTTAGTAAAAGTGGTGCAAATAGTAAACATCTGCATTTGACCCAACTTTGAAAATACGTTTCACATATCTAGACCCGTGTTTTCGAACCAAGATTTTTATGATAAATATTACAAATACCAAAGAATATTTTAGAAGTGGTTTCGTATTTAAATACGTTTCCAGTGATTTATTAAAAGTATTGGAGTGCGAGTCGAGGAATAGTAATTTTCAAGAAAGTCAACTCTAGAGGTGCTACTTTGAACATCCGTTTTGGCTAAGTTAAAAGAGGAATTTCGAGTTGACTAAAACACGAGACTTGTTAAGAATTATCAAGGCAACATATTGGTGTAAAGAACAAGGTTATAAATGGCTAAGTATAACTTGAATTTGAGGAACGCTTTCGGACTAAACTTACGACTTAAGAGTTCGTTGATTACCATGGACTTAGTATGAGTCTAGAGGGACCCCTTAGTGCCTTGTTTGTGATTGACTAAAGTGTCTGAACATTAAGTTATAAGTGGATCGTATAGGGGATTAATCACGTGTTTTCTTGACTTTGTTTAGATTGTCGGATTCCACTACGAGCCCTTGCTACATCCAGCGTACCAGACAAGTTTACTAATTCATACTCTATCGTTCAGAGTATTTATATATATTTTTTATGCATAAGTATGCTAATCAAGTTTTTTCAAAACACAAATGCAAGTATTCTACCTAGTTGTTTATACCGGATTTTATTTCATGAGTTGGTCCATATTGAGGGGACATTTATCGAATTATTTGTACTAGCCGAGGAGATAATGGAGATATGGTAAGTAATATCTTCATACTATATATTAATTGATATTCATGAGTGGAGTTATATATACATAGCGAGTTGAGAATACTAACATGGGTTACCTCATTCCCGATCCATGATCAGAACAGTTTTTCATAAATATTTCCTCTACTCATTCAAGAGGAAAACTAAATTATTGGAGGTGTTTATCGTTCATTGTTTCTGAATGATATTGGAGTAGTATTTTATTGAGAAGTAAATAAAGGTGCATGTGTTTTTCTACCATGATGCCTAAGCGAATTTCCTGTTGAAGGTGATCGAAGATTCCGACACCTAATATTCTGGACTGAAAATAGCGTAAGAGACCGGGACAGGGCCGGCCCAGCTTAATAATTAACGTAAGTGACCGGAGTAACGCATCGGCCCAATTGAGTAGTATTTAGGATGATGGTCCGAGCAAGTCGGCTCACCGAACCTGAGGAGTAAATAAGGTTGATGGTCCGAGCAAGTCGGCTCATCCTTCTATCGATAGTAAACGAGTAGTGACAATGGACCGATCATCCATTACTTGAGGAGGCGTTTGAAGAAAAGTCCAATCGTCGATACTCTAACTATTAACCAATGCCTTTGTGGTTCTGTTAATGGAAGAGGGTGTTGATCCGAGAAGTTATTAAATTATATTCGAGTAGTACTCTGAGAAGTTGTTGAGATGTATTTATTCCTTTATGTGAGTGGTATTTCAAGGTTGATGAAAACTTCTGAGTTGAATATCTTTTCAAAAGTATATATATTTATATAAGTGGAGAAGTTTTTATAAGAGTGGTAAAAATATATTTTTGAACAAGTTATTGTTGTTTAATCTGGTATATATATACTTGCTTGGCATTCTTTTGGCTCATTCTTGCTATTTATATATTATTAAACAGCGGCATCCAGGGCTGGTACTAGTATGATGAACCGTGACAAAGGGAAAGGCTACTAATTCAGCGCATTAGCCTCATAGTATTTGAGGAGGGCGCAAGGTGGGAAGGAGTTGTTTATCATTTTATTATCTAGCATTTGGAAGTTGTAATAATATTTCAGAGATTCTAGGAAGTGAACTTGTTGTGTAATAACTTTTGGATTATGAAGTGCTTGTTCTAAGACTATAACCCGTGGAGTAATTGTGAAGTTTATTATGAATATTGTTGTAGATTATATTGTGAGCTATGTGATTGAATATTCCGCAAGAAATGTGATGACCTAGATTCCTGTAGTGAATTTGGGGGTGTTACAGCATACTTGAATTTGGGTCTTTGGGTATTATGATGTATTTTCTCTAAATTAACAACTTTCGTATTTAGAATCATGCTTTTTTGCTCCTTATCAAGGGATGTATGTCCAGAGCGACGTTTCAACCAGACATAAATTTCGTATAAAAAGATTAAAACTGCAAAAGACAAAGTAATTACAAAAGATGATAAACAGTCAAAAGGAGACACAAAGATAACATAATTAGTTTTTAACTTTATATTCAAAAAGTAATCATATTTGTAATTTATTTAACTAACACATAATTAGTGATATTTGTTTTATAATATAATATATTATGTATATTTGTATTATAAAATTTTGACCTTCGACATGAATTTAAATTAATCAAATTTTTAAAAAACAATAGTTAGAAAGAAGACCAAATTAAATAACTAATAAAAAACCTTTATTGAGTAATAAGTGTATGTATACGTAATTTATGAATAATAATAACTGTTTAGAATATTAATAAATTAATTAAAATACATTTTGCTAATATGACAGAAAATTGTGGATGATATGGGCTAAAAGTAAGCGCTAAAGACACATTTAATGTGGCATTAATTAAACCTAGAATGATCCAAACGTGGGGCCCACCAGGTGGGCCCAAACCCTACTTATAATATTAATTTCGTAATTAATATTAGGGGTAATAACCAGCTCAGCAATAAGAGTCAAACAAGGATATTACTCTTGCCTGACTTAGCCTCCAAGACACATATTTCAACATGGAAACTGGTTCCTACATACTAGGATCTGGAACCTTCTTCTAGGCGGTGACTTGCCCACCAAGTCACCTAACCCTACTACGATTCTAAGGCTTCTCAGCCTATATAAAGGGTCTGACCCCTCATTCTCAGAACTACGTCTTGGCTTGATTCTAAATACGAGATACGTAGGCACTCTATGAGGACCGATTAGTCCCGAACACGGAAACAACCATTAAAGCTCGAAGCTCACCAACCCTAGCATTAAATACAAATCGTAACCTAGTTTTTATTCCACAACATTTGGCACCGTCTGTGGGAAGAAGACATCAACCATGGTAACTACACGAAGAACAACACCAAGCTCTACCGAGGCTTTACCAATTAGCTCTGCTCCGCCTGTCACTGAGCAAGTACCCCCAACAACAGGGGCGATCACCCAAACTCAAGTTTCTCAACCTCCAGGGACGAATCCCCATGCTGAGAGAACATTACCCATGGTCGTCCACCCAGGCCAAGAAACCAGCTCTCTTCAGATGGTGGTTTCTCCTCTGGTTGGTCCCAATCGCCCGATGAGTGCAAGTCAAGGATGACCAAGTACCGAAAATAAAAGAATACACGAATGGAAAACAAATAAATGCATAGGTGAAGATCCTGAAGAGTTAAGAGTTGGGTTACAATGTAACCAAGTAAGAGTTTAAGTCTGTAAAGGACCCTGAATAAAAGAAAAGAAGATAAAAGCCATATGCAACAGTCAAAGCCATGAAAGGCCGAGGATGTTAAGGACTAGCTACTCTTCAATACTTATTAAGTACCTAGTTCAAGCAAGCTCTCGTCTCAGAAGGCAAGAAGCCAACAGGATTGCATTTATCGAAATCTAAATCGAGGAATCAACCCCGAATCCTAGGTTGAAGAACAGAAGCTGTTAGCCATGAAGGCCAAGATTAGCCATGAAGGCCAAGATTAGTCATGAAGGCCAAACTTGAGGGGGTCATGAACCTCCAATTAAGATCCAAAGGTTGAAACTTCATGTTGACTTGAAAACCAATAAGTAATTTTGAAAACCTCCTAGAGAAGGTTCAAGACCTCGTGGGGCTAACCAGAAACCCCCTGGCCTTGGACCGGCAGCTCTGATAGATATTTCAGTGATTTAAAACACCCTTGAGATTGAAAACCCTTGATTTTAAACTTTGGCGTTCAACCTTCGAACATCGACGTTCAACACCCAAGACCAAGACAAACATTGAAGCCATGACGACCAAGCGAGCTGAGAAGTTACTTATATGGGAGCATCTTCGAAAGAACCCCTGAAGGGCAAGTTGATAGCATTCTTGCAAGAAAATAGTGATGTGTTTGCTTGGACAACAGCTGATATGCCAGGGATTGATCCCCAACTCATAACTCACAAGTTGAATGTTGATCCTGGTTGGAAGACAATAAAGCGGAAAAAAAAGGAATTTTGCTCCTGAAAGGCAGGAGGCCATTAAACAAGAAGTTGACAAGCTCTTAGAGGCTGGGTTTAGTGAAGAGATTCAGTTTCCTGAATGGTTTGCTAACCCTGTTATGGTCAAGAATGCAAATGGGAAATGGAGGATGTGTATAGACTTCGCTGATTTGAATGATGCATGCCCGAAGGATTGTTTTCCTCTACCGAGGATATACATGTTGATAGATGCCACAGCTGGACATGAGATGTTAAGCTTCATGGATGGGTTCAGTGGCTACAATCAGATTAAGATGCACAAGGATGACATCCCTAAGGATATACTGGTGAATAAGATATTCGTCCATCTGATTGGAAAAACAATGGAGGTCTATGTAGATGACATGTTAGTCAAGAGCCTATTCAAGGCAGATCACATGAAGCACCTCAGAGAGGCATTCGAAGTGCCGAGGCACCATAAGATGATGTTGAATCCAGCCAAGTGTGCTTTTGGTGTTGGATCAGGAAAGTTTTGGGATTGATGGTTTCGAAGAGAGGCATAGAAGCCAACCCGGACAAGATCAAGGCAATTCTGGATATGGAGCCAACTGGCCGAGTTGCAGCCCTAGGGAGATTCATTTAATCTGGTGATAAGTGTTTGACTTTCTTTTGGGCATTGAAGAAGGTGAAAAATTTTGAGTGGACCACGGAGAGCCAAGAGGCCTTTGAACAGTTGAAGAAGTACATGGCTGAAGCCCCGTTGTTGGCCAAACCAAGTCCTGGGGAGACTCTTTACCTATACCTGGCGGTATATGAACAAGCATTGAGTGTTGTCTTTATTCGAGAAGAGAAAAACAAGGTTAAAAAACCCATCTACTACGTGAGCAAGGTGTTGCACGGGGATGAGTTAAATTACTCTCCCATTGAGAAGTTTGCATTGGCATTAATAACAGCTTCGAGGAAGCTACGACCATACTTCCAATCACACAAGATTGAAGTCCTGACGGACCAGCAGTTGAGAAATATTTTGCACAGCTCGAAGGCCAGTGAAAGGCTAGCCAAGTGGACGATCGAACTTGGATAATTTGACATCACATATAAACCTCGGACAACCATCAAGGCTCGAGCATTGGCTGACTTCGTGGTTGAATGTACCATTCGCAACCAAGAAGTCGGGGGGCAGGAGATAGTAACAACCCCTAGAAGTGAGGATAAAGATGAAGAGCTTGTACCTGATCAGAAGGAATATTAAGGAATATTGGGTGCTCTATTTTGATGGAGCATCAAAAACAAAATGTAGTGGTGCAGGTTTGGTTTTGCAAAGCCCCGATGGGTTCATAGTTGAGTATGCTTTGAAGTTAGATTTTCCTACTACCAACAATGAAGCTGAATATGAAGCCTTGACAACCGGATTGGGCTTGGCCAGAATACTGAGGGTCAAGAACCTCAAAGTTTTTGGAGATTCAAGACTGGTAGTCTCGCAAGTGAATGGTGAATTTGAAGCTAAGGATGAAACTATGACAAAGTATTTGAGAGTTGTGAAGGCTGATATGACTCAGTATGATGAGCGCTATGAGGAGCACATTCCAAGAAATGAGAACATTAAGGCCGATGCCCTATTTAAGTTCACCTCTTCTGAGATAGAAAATTATGCAGAGAGTTTTTACTTCCAGGTCCTGAAGACCCCACCATCAATTCGAAATTGGTAGCACCAGTTGGTGTAAGCTGAAGGATAGACCCTCTCAAAGCTCATCTTGAGACTGGTTGGCTCCTTGATAATGCCTTAGAAGCATAGAAACTATTAGTGAGAATGTTTAGATAAGAGGTCCTTTGTCATTCAATACTTAAAATCTTGAATCCTAAACCCCGACACAAAATTTAAGCCTTGATGGCCAACAAGGCTGTCTGCCTCCAATCGAGCTTGTCGTTTGAGTTTAAGGACTCGAATCAAGAGTCGTCAGTCAAGTTGAGACCTAAGAAAGATTATATGAGAATAAGAATAAGGTTGGAAACCTAGAATCAAGCTAAAGGGTTGAAAACCAACAAAGGCATACCAGGCCTAAGGAAAGCTCCGAGGAGGGCGTCAGCCGACCAAGACTGATTTTTAGTCCTACACGGACTGTTGACGCTGTTTGGGCCATATCTTCAGCTCTGGGTATCAGATTTGGACGATCTTATAGTCCACGCGAAGATCTCTGAGTTTTCTATAGTCTTGGAGACCCCAGCCGACCACCAATTGGCCGACCAAGCTCCGAGGAGGGCGTCAGCCGACCAAGACTGATTTTCAGTCCTACATGGACTGTTGACGCTGTTTGGGCCATATCTTGAGCTCCGGGTATCAGATTTGGACGATCTTATAGTCCACGCGAAGATCTCTGAGTTTTCTATAGTCTTGAAGACCCCAGCCAACCACCAATTGGCCGACCAAGCTCCGAGGAGGGCGTCAGCCGACCAAGACTGATTTTCAGTCCTACACGAACTGTTGACGCTGTTTGGGCCATATCTTGAGCTCTGGGTATCAGATTTGGACGATCTACAGTCCACGCGAAGATCTCTGAGTTTTCTATAGTCTTAGAGACCCCGGCCGACCACCTTGGAGCCGACCACCTCCTCCGGAGGAGCTTCGGCCGATCACCTCCTGGCCGGTCACCTCGTGGCCGATAACCTCAGATCAAGGCCCTTCGGCCGATCAGGTGCTAGCCGACCATGAGCTAGCCCTTGATTCGGCCGATCACGGGTTAGTTCGTGGTCTTAAACCCCGACTTTTTCAGCGAACCTCGGATAGTTTTCAGACCTAGATCTCGACTTTTTCAGCGAATCTCGTATGATTTTCAGTGCTAAAAAGAAGTCGAGATTAGCACCGTGTAATGCTGTTTAAGCACCGATTAGTGCCTGTTAGCACAGTTTAGTGCCGATTAGCACCGTGTAGTGCTGTTTAAGCATCGATTAGTGCCTGTTAGCACAGTTTAGTGCCGATTAGCACCGTGTAGTGCTATTTAAGCACCGATTAGTGCCTGTTAGCACAATTTAGTGCCGATTAGCACCGTGTAGTGCTATTTAAGCACCGATTAGCACCGTTTAGCACCAATTAGTGCCGTTTTGTGCCATTTAACATTGTTTAACACTGTTTAAACATTGTTTAAGGCTGTTTAGCGCTGTGTAGTGCCGTTTAACACCGTTTAGTGTCATTCAAACATCGTCGTAAATGCGTCGGTCGCTCCACGCTTTACATTAAGATGATATTGTTGAAAGTACTCACGTAAGAGCAATAAACCCTGACCCAAGTCTCGGAAAGGCCGTTAAAACTTCAAGGAAAACCTGATCAGTTTTCCTAGAAGTTGGGGGGCAAATGATATGGGCTAAAAGTAAGCCCTAAAGACATATTTAATGTGGCATTAATTAGACCTAGAATGGTCCAAACGTGGGGCCCACCAGGTGGGCCCAAACCCTACTTATAATATTAATTTCGTAATTAATATTATGGGTAATAACCAGCTCAGCAATAAGAGTCAAACAAGGATATTACTCTTGCCTGACTTAGCCTCCAAGACACATATTTCAACATGGAAACTGGTTCCTACATACTAGGATCTGGAACCTTCTTCTAGGCGGTGACTTACCCACCAAGTTACCTAACCCTACTACGATTCTAAGGCTTCTCAGCCTATATAAAGGGTCTGACCCCTCATTCTCAGAACTAAGTCTTGGCTTGATTCTCAATACGAGATACGTAGGCACTCTGTGAGGACCGATTGGTCCCGAACACGGATATAGCCATTAAAGCTCGAAGCTCACCAACCCTAGCATTAAATACAAATCGTAACCTAGTTTTTATTCCACAACAGTGGATAAGAGCAACATGTTGTTATAAGGTAACATGGAGATGAAGTATTCTGCTGAAGAATGTTATGAACTTGTTAGTAATATGATCACAATCTGAAAAGAAAGTGGAAGGTTGTGTAAGAGCTGAAAATTCTAGCAAATATTTGCAGTTTGCATTTGAAAAGTATTTTGGAATATACAAAAATTGATTCATGTGCCTGAGGAGATCTCAGGGTTCTACCTGAGTTTAAAATATTTTTAATACAAATTTAAGGATATTTATATAAAATTACTAAAAAAAATTATATTTACAAATGCCCCTACGGGGCCCCTTACTTTATAAGTACAAATCACTTACAACCTTAGGAGACATCCCTGGGGTTGTCCTCAGACCCAGTTTTCTCTATTAAAATATTATAATAACTATGCATTAGAACTAGGGCGGAGGGACTATAGGTAAGGCTGTAATTCGAGTCGGGTGGCTCGCGAGCCTACCCGGCTCGAACTCGTTTAACCCAACCCGGCTCGACTCGAGCTCGTAAACCAGTCGAGCTCGGTAGTGATTTTAGGTTCATTTATATAAGTGAGCCGGTCCGGGTATGTGCCGAGCTCGAATGAAACTCGGCTCGAAAACTCGAACTCGACCCGGCTCGAGCTTGTTTACAAAATTTTCTGTTATTTTTCAAAATATTATTTCTATATTTTTTTAAAAATATTTCTCGACGATCCAACCATACGGATGTCAAGATATATCTAGTTAAATGATATTCCCAAATTTTCAAAAAATAAAAAATTAATTTGGTTGGAGATCTTAATAGAACACTACTATATTGTCTAGTACTCGTAACTAGTGCTTCATCCCAAATTATTGTTTCTATTTTTTAAAAAATATTTCTCGACGATCCAACCGTAAGGATGTCAAGATATATCTAATTAACTGATATTCCTAACTTTTCAAAAAATAAAAAATTAATTTGGTTGGAGATCTTAATAGAACACTAGTATATTGTCTAGTACTCGTAACTAGTGCTTCGTCCCAAAATATTATTTCTATTTTTTTAAAAATATTTCTCGACGATCCAACCGTACGGATGTCAAGATATATCTAATTAAATAATATTCCTAAATTTTCAAAAAATAAAAAATTAATTTAGTTGAAGAACTTAATATAACACTACTATATTGTCTAGTACTTGTAACTAGTGCTTCGTGCCAAATTATTGTTTCTATTTTTTTAAACATATTTCTCGACAATCCAACCGTACGGATGTTAAGATATATCTAATTAAATGATATTCCCAAATTTTTAAAAAATAAAAATTTAATTTGGTTGGAGATCTTAATAGAACGCTACTGTATTGTCTAGTACTCGTAACTAGTGCTTCGTCCCAAATTATTGTTTCTGTTTTTTAAAAATATTTCTCGACGATCCAACTGTACGGATGTCAAGATATATCTAATTAAATGATATTCTCAAATTTTCAAAAAATAAAAAATTAATTTGGTTGGAGATCTTAATAAAACACTACTATTCTTGTTATATTTGATTAAATAAATGAAAATTAGATAATTTTTTATTATATTTAATTTTTTTGATAATTTGTAAATTAAAAATTTTCTAACATCTTGTTTGTTTACTTTTTTTATTATGTGTAAAGATGTTTATATAATTAATAATTAATTTTTAGATTTTTTTTAAAAAAAGTAATTTTCAGAAAAAAAAAATCAATGACTAAACGAACTACCCGGCTCGTTTAACTGCTACCCGACTCGGCTCGTTAGGCTCGCGAGTAAACTCGACCCGACTCGTATAATAAATGAGCCGGGTTCGGCGGGAATTTTCGGCTCGTTTAACAAACGAGCTCGGCTCGACTCGTATAAAAAAACCCGGCTCGATTTAAAGCTCGGCTCGAACTCGCCCGACTCGACTCGAATTACAACCCTAACTATAGTTAGGGCAAGAAGCATTTTTCTTTTTGCATTTAGCCACTCAAGTCCTATATCCTTGACATCAGCTCACTCCTTTTTCACAAATGTATCAATAATTTGTTTAGTTATTGTGTAAATTTATGGATTTTCTGATTATGTTATTTGAAACCAGCCAGATTTTTTATGTTAATGGGTATAATTTCATTGGATCGATATTTAAATTTTTAATCAAAAAAATAAAACAAAATAAATTATAGAACTATTTTTTATTTGCATCTGCGTATCGAAAAGTAACAATATTAATGGGACGGAATAAGTATAATTTAATTCAGTAGGCAAATCTATACTATTATATAAAAGCCGAAACATTGAAAGTTTTGGTACCTATTTTTTGGTACATGTTTTTTTGTACCTATTTTTTGGTACGTCGTGAATTTACTTTTTTACCCTTCATTATAAAAAAATATGATATCTATATTATTAAAACTCTTAAAATAAATGATAACATAATATAATAAATGGTAAGTAGTCGATTGCCTTTTTTCCCATTTACTTTTAATTGAAGATATTACCTTTTATAAACACCTAAAAACATAAATCATATCGTATCTTCCAATCATTAATATTTCCTTTCGAATTAAAACACATTGCCCTTTTAATTTAAAACTAATTTTACAACATTAATATATACCCGTAATAAATGGTAAGTAGTCGATTGTCTTTTTTCACATTTACTTTTTATTGAAGAAATTATCTTTTATAAACACCTAAAAATGTCAATTGTATCATATCTTCCGATCATTAATATTTCCTTTCGAATTAAAACATGGTGCCTTTTTAATTTAAAACTAATTTTACAATCATTAAATTATATTAAATTAAAATTAATCTATGCTAAATTACAATAAGGAAACGTTATTATAATCTGTAAACATGAGTATGTTAAATTATATTAAATTAAAATTAATCTATGCTATATTATAAAAGATGAAACATTAAAAGTTTTGGTACCTATTTTTTGGTATATGTCTTTTAGGATTTCGTGAATTTACTTATTTAACCTTTATTATAAAGAAAAGAATATACGATATCTATACTATTAAAACACCTAAAATAAATAATAACTTGATATAATTAATGGTAATTAGTCGATTTCCTTTTTCACATTTACTTTTAATTGAAGATATTACCTTCTATGAACACCTAAAAATATCAATCATATCATATCTTTCAATCATATCATATCTACCAATAATAAATATATAACCAAAAACATCACATCATTTCTTCTAATTACTAACAAAATCTATACTATTATATAAAAGCCGAAACATTAAAAGTTTGGTTGGTTGGTCGGTACCTGTTGATTTACTTATTTACCCTTACTTAATTACAGATAAAATCCATCTTATTAACTAACTAATTTCCTTTTTGCCGAAACATTAAAAGTTTGGTTGGTTGGTTGGTCGGTACCTGTTGATTTTACTTATTTACCCTTACTTAATTACAGATAAAATCCATTTTATTAACTAACTAATTTCCTTTTTTAGATTAAACATATTACCTTTTCTATTTTTCACTAATTAATTAATTTCCCTCAGGTAAAACACAATATCTTTTATATTGTATCTAACTAAAATTTCTCATTTCTCATAAACACTACGAGCAATTTTGTTTAATAAAAGCCGAAACATTAAAAGTTTGGTTGGTTGGTCGGTACCTGTTGATTTTACTTATTTACCCTTACTTAATTACAGATAAAATCCATCTTATTAACTAACTAATTTCCTTTTTTAGATTAAACATATTACCTTTTCTATTTTTCACTAACTAATTAATTTCCCTTTTCAGGTAAAACACAATATATTTTATATTGTATCTAACTAAAATTTCTCTTTTCTTATAAACACTACGAGCAATTTTGTTTAATAAAATAACATAATTATATTATAATTACTACTAACTAATCAATTACCTCTTTCAGCCAAAACATGTTAGCTTTTCTCTATTCTGTAACTAAAATATCCTTTTTCCAATTATATCACGGGTGATTTTATTCAATAAATTAAATAATAATATTATAATACTAATAATAATCGATTACCTTTTTCAGCTAAAACGTATCATCTTTTCCATATTTCATAATTAAAATTCCTTTTTCTAGAAATATCACGGGCAACATTAATTTTTCACTATCTAAAGACAATACGAGCAATTTAAATTAGTAAAATAACATACACTAAATTACAATTACTATAAACTAATAAATTACATTTTCACCTAAAACATGTCATCTTTTTAATTTTCAAATTACCTTTTCTATTTTTTCTAACTAAAATCTGTCTTTTTTCAATTACATCACGAGCGGTTCTATTAATAAAATAAATAACAATATTATAATATTAATAATTAACCGATAAAGTTTTTCAGCTAAAATGTATCATAGTTTTAATATCTTCTAACTAAAAACCCTCTTTTTCTAAAAATATAACGGGCCACATTAATTTTTCCTTTTCTTAAAACATTACGAGCAATTTTATTTAGTAAATTAATATAATTGAATTATAATTACTATAAACTAATCAATTACCTTTTTTACCTAAAACATGTTTCCTTTTTAATTTTTTTAACTAAGACTTCTCTTTTTCCAATTAAATCACGGCAATCTATTTAGTAAAATTAAATAATAATTTTATAAGTACTTATAAATTATAATTAACCGATTACCTTTTTCAATTAAAATTTATCATCTTTTCAATATTTTCTAACTAAATTCCTCTTTTCCCAGAAATATCACGGATAAAATTTATATAATTATTATCAAATCATCTCATTTAAAAATTTAAGGCTCCAAATTTCATATTTTAAAAAAAGTAATTCAAATTAATAAAAAAATCATATAATATTAAAAACAAATCCGTGTATCACACGAGTTTTAAACTAGTGTTACTTTAAGTTTGTAATTATTTTAACTCCTGTTACATTACTATTACACTAATTTTAGTTAACTGTAAATATAAGTTTTAAAAAATATTATTAATAATTTTTCATTTCAACATGGATTTTGGTTCCGAAAATTTTCGCCCACCCTGAATCACAAACCTAGCTCCGCCGCTGATATAAGATATAAGAGCAACTTTAATGCACGTTACTTCACCGGTAGCTGATGACATGACAAGGGCTCGGGGATTACCTACCCATTATTGAAAAAAAGTGCTACTCCCTCCGTCTCTTTTTACTTTGCCCGTTTGATTAAAAACACGGGTTTTAAGAAAAACTGGGTATTGAATATTATTTGTAAGAAGTAGTGGGTATTGAATATTGTTTTTAAGGAGTAGTGGATATTGAATATTGTTTTTTTGGAGTAGTGGGTGGAGTAGTGGATATTGAATATTATTGTTAAGGAGTAGTGGGTGGAATAGTAGGTATTGAATATTGTTTTTTTGGAGTAGTGGGTGGAATAGTGAGTGTTGAATATTATTTGTAATGATTAGTGGGTGGAGTAGTGGGTATTGAATATTATTTTTAAGGAGTAGTGGGTGGAGTAGTGGGTATTGAATATTATTGTTTATGGCTTAAAATAGAAAGGGGAAAAGTATTTTGATAGTCCCGATTTAGTAAATGGGAAATGTTTTTAGAGACAGAGGGAGTACAAAATGGTTGCCCATTGCAAGCTCCAGTTATGGTTGTAAAAATCGGTAATCGGTATAAATCAGTTGAGTTATCGATTTAAGATTAATCGGATAATCGAGAATTAATCGTAAGGATGGAGTATTAATCGGATATTATAATAATATTTAATATATTAGTCTAATTTATAATTAAACATATCATTTTAAATAAATCGAATCGATTGACTCGGGGATTAATCGACTAAATCGGGGATTTTTAGAACCATGGCTCCTGTTGCTTATTCTTTTATAAAATTATTTTATTTATTGTCACCTAACTTTATTGTTACCGTTTGTTTTGATGTCATTATTTTGTTACCTTTTTCCATGAACATTGCTTAAGACCAACACTGATACTCCCTCCGTCCCATTCATTTCTATACACTTACTATTTTGAGGTGTCCCATCATTTCTATACATTCCAAAAATAGTAAAGTTTTAATAATAAAAAATATTATTACACCCATTAACTTTCTTCCCCTATCTCAAATTTATAATATAAAACACTATTACACCCACTACTTTTCTCCACTATCTCAAATCTATTATTAAATATGGATAGATCCCACCACTTTACCCACTTTTCATCTAACTATACTCATTTTTTATACATTTTCTTGGTCTCCGTGTCCAAAACAAATGTATATAAATGATCGGGACGGAGGGAGTAATATTAACGGGGGTGTTTGGGGGAATTTATTTCCAGAATAAGTCAACTTATTTTAAGATAAAGTTAGAGATTCCTAACTTTCCAACTCATTTTCCAACTTATTTTTGCAACTTATTGAATATCAAACATACATTAAATACTTGTACAAAAAAAGATTATCAAAATATAAAATTTTTACCCGAAAATAAGTCAATAAGTCCATAAAAAAGGTGAGGCAAACACCCCCTAAGTTGTGTGCAATTTTTTTTCTTTTAACAATTATGCATGTTTATAAATAGAGTAATGCTAGGTACCCCAAATTGGTACCCAAAAATTATTCTCAAATGATGTGGCAAAGCTTACATGGCATAGTGAAAATTTTTGATTGGGTGATTGGTGTGAATGCAGGGGGGGCCATTATTATTATAACCAATTAAATTGCTACACTTGACATGTGAGAAATTTTTTGGATACCAATTTGGGGTACCTAGCATTTTCCTTATAAATATTTATCTTTCACATCGTTTTTTGTTACAAAATTTCATATCAAATTGATTCTCAAAATTTTCCTAATACCAATCCTTGAAATCCAAATTTTCAATATTCTCAATTTAATCCAAATATTCCCAATACTAATTTTCAGTATTCTCAATTGAATCCAAATTTTCCACATATTCTGTTTTCTTCATTTAGCCAAAGTTTTCAAAATTGTTCCTCTACTAATCTTCAATATCCAAATTTTGAATATTCTCAATTGAACTAAATTTTTTAAATTAACAAAATTATACAACACCATCATTTTCGTATCACAATATTTCAAATCTATTACTATATATTAAACGTGGACAGAAGGGCAAAATTTGCCAAAATATTAGCTATGAAAAGACCAATTTACCCTTATTTCATAGAAAATAACAAGAATGCCAGCAAGAATATCCCATTTGATTACTCTGCATCCGCTACACAATTCCATCCCCAAATAAAAAATTGGTCGTGGTCCATCCATATGCCCAAGAACGGCTTTCAATGTTTGCATGTGCTAGCCCGATGCTTACTTCTGCTACTTTGTTTTCGTCGTTGTCTGCTACACAATTTCATCCCCAGATTCATTGTAATTGGACCAAAACATTTGGCAAATAATCAGGTAAGTTCTTTGAGGATTTGAGCGCATTATTGTTCCCCAATTATGATGGTGTCAAATTTATATATCGGATGACTGTTCTGTTATTCTACCAATTATGATAGTGTTAGGTTTATATATTTGGCAACTATTCTATTATTCTATTTATGTTGAGTTTTCAATTTAAGTTAGGAGGGCTACTGTAATTTTCCATTAGTATGTTAGGCTACAATTATCCTATTCATGGAATTTAGTAAGAACTCTCATTTTATGTGGATTGACATCAATCTTTTAAGAAATTAAACTAGCTTTATAGCCCGTGCGAGGCACGGGCATGCTCTAGACATTGTTAACATATCTTGCTTTGTCATCAAACCCGTAAGCGATATTACCATGATTGAGACATTTGAAAAGCCTCCGTTGCTCGCTCTAAATTTTAAACAATTATTTGTTAGCTATGACAATCCTATGCCTTCTTGGATGCTTAATTTCAAGAACATAATTAAGGTTGTCTATTACAACTATTACCACCTTGGCCAGTCATCTCTGTGAGCAACTTATGTCTCATTCCCATCACCAATAAAGCTTGGTCTACACTTTTAACCCTTTTAACACCTATCGTATAAGTCTTCCTTGTAATTATGATGTGGTTAGCTTCTTGAACTAAAATCAACTTAATGCACTCCCTTTGTGAATAGTTGTAGTCCAGCTTTCTTGTTGCCATCATTATTTTTCTGGTTTGCATAACATATTTAGTGAGTCCTGATGGCATATGATTCTTCTCCCTCGCCAAGTTCATGCATTTACCCTTTGTTAGTTCTATATCTGCTAGCATTCCAAGAAATGATGGTTTTAGACGCAAATTCTAGCTTTCCCTTAAATCATCTAGTTTTCCATATGCATGGTGTGGGTACATCAGTAGCATTGCTTGTATCATCAAACAATTTCTCTTTCCCTTCTGGTCAATCACATCCTTTGAAGGTCCTTCTGTAATAACAGTGTATACTGGTTATGAAAATTAAAAATTTAATTAGACTATAAGATAGAGACATGCTTGTAAAAATGAAAAAAAGTGTTTTTGAAAGAATTGGTCCACTCCGTCAATGAGCATACTCAATTAGCCATTAGACGGCATGGTTGTTCCTTAATATTCGTTCTAACGTTGGAGGACCATTCTCGACCTAATTGACTCATGTTGCATGCACAAATTCCAAGTAAACTGGATGACACTAGGGTGATTTTGTGGAATATATGTAGCTCATGATTCCTAATAATGAAAATAAAGCTCAATATAAACTCGCTAGATTGCATAAACTGGTCACAAAAAATTACTTATAATTGTCAAATTCAGCATAGATCTCACTAATGCGGGGTTTAGAGGAATTGTCTGCCTTTAAAAATTTTGAATATTAAGAATAATATGAATAAGTGATAAACTCATGACTACAGACCTGAACCCGCAAAACAAATTTAAGCAGCACTTATAGTCAATTGGTCAGATCATTTCTATAACATGCAAATGCTACCTAATCTTGTTTCCACCTCTGGCATTAATAAAAAAAAATCTTATCCACCTTTGGCATTGTCCTTATAGAATCTTCTCTAAGATAACTATATATATGAGTTAGGGAGTGAAAATCGCAAAGTTAATTAGAAAAAATTGCACTGCCACTTAAAAATTTAACATTTTTTTATTCACAGAAGTATGTAAACATAGAGGATAAAAGAGTACCTTTACCTAAGAATCCAGTTGCAGCAGTAA
The DNA here is from genome assembly GCA_037693485.1 of Kitagawia praeruptora. Lineage (NCBI taxonomy): Eukaryota > Viridiplantae > Streptophyta > Magnoliopsida > Apiales > Apiaceae > Kitagawia > Kitagawia praeruptora. Next base: position 79,658,968 of record CM075350.1, read on the forward strand.
TAAGAGTAGTAAGAAGCTTCTTTCCATAAAAAACACATCGATAATTCCAATCCCATCATGCATTTTGGAACTTGGCTGATCAGCAGTAGTTGTTGAAGATTAGAAATTGAGCTACACAACGATAATTATTATACATTTACATACACCTCAGAGGAAGCGGGAGCAAAACTAATCCAAAGATAACATACTAAGTATCTAAGGACATGGACCTGGTAGTTTGTGTTTACTTGGATGAGTTAACTATTCTCTCATCAGACATGTTTCTTAATTCTAAAGTTGATTAAATTTATCAAGCACTACAATTTATATCTTAAAATTTTATATCATTAACAAAAAAGCGAGGTGCAACACTTTACAAAATTTAAAAAGAAATATATATGAGTTTTCTATTTCAGGGGATCATCTATACAATAGCAATTAAAAAGTATTTCCCATGCTGCATTTTGGAAAGTGTAAAATTTCAAATACATCTAAATCAACGCAATAAGTCAGGTCTTAAGCATGGAGTTACCGGAAATATTACATCCCCCTTCATTCTTTGTTTTAATACTTCAGAATAGGACATATCAATAATTGAAATTCAAATCCAGTCCAACATTTCTCTATCTTAATTACTCCTTCAATAGCTTAAAATCTTACATATAATATGCTATATTAACAATAGAAAACAGTTGCTAGTGAAATATCAGAGTACGAAAAATAAACCAAATGTGAACCTGCTAAATAAAATAAACAATTAGGTGATAGCAAAATAACCCAGAACTCATCGGGCAAAAGCTACCCTAATATATACAATAACGGTGACAAAAGCAAGTTAAATGGCACACAAAAATTGATAGCAAAATAACCAAGTTGTGAGCAATAGGATTCGAGCAGATGAGGGAAAGCTGGGCTAGTAACATCTGATAGATACTCAATGTTGCCGTCCAACGTGTATTCTGTCAGGTGGTAGTTTTGGCTCTAAAAAAGAGTTGTCAAAATAAGAGAAGGGTTAGAAATGGATAATTGCCTCCTGTTAGCGTCTCTGCACCAACAAACATACTCTAAGAGGCTGCTATATTTTAGAATGATTTTGAGAAAATCTAGAAACACGAATAAATGGCTGATGTATATATATAGAGTGTTTCTATTGTCTTCCTTGAACCTAGAACAACTGTACCACCATTATAATGATTTCATAACTTTCAAGATTAGCAATTATAGTAAAATGTTAACAATCAATCATGTGACTTTTGGGCTTTTGGTATTCTGAATTTAATATGAAGGTGCAATGCTGAATATATATAATATGTGTGCGTGAGAGTGCAAAGTTTGATGAGTCCCTTTAAATAAATATTGAAACCGGAAAAATAAAATCTCAACTTATCAATCAAATAAGGGCAGAAGCAACTCAAATTGGGTAGTGTTTATACAGATGCTTTTCAAATACTGAGATGACCTGATAGCAGAGCTCTAACTGAATTCCGTAGAAAAAATTCATAAAGGAAGTGGTAACATCTTTCTTTCTTTCTTTCACCAGTATCTTAAATTTTTATTAAAACCATGGCACTAAATATGTGAAAAACAATTAAAATAGAAACACACTCAACATGAGTGGGAAAATCATAGCATACATTATATTTGAACCTTCTACACACTACAAAAAGGCACTGGATTAGAGAAATGATACTCTAACCAACCACTTCAAGATATGAGATACTTGTTGAAGTTATTCAGAGCCGGAGCTTGGTTATTACGCTTCGAATATCTACGTCCAGGAAAAAATCCATATTACTCACAATACTAATGCATAAAAATAAAGATGAAATCAAGAGCTAAAAAAATAAACTATTTATAAATAGCAGCTTAGAAATTTGAACAGATGTGGTACATAATATTTATCTCAATTCAAAAAAAGAGGCACAAAATAAGTTCCGTCCACATGCATACAGTATATGACTAGCTTAATTTTCTACAAGTTCTTGCTTAATTTTTTTTTTTATGTTTTCTACAGGTTTAAATAATGATTCCTCAAAAGCATATGTCAAAAACATATATTGGGCTCTCTTACCAAAACTTTTGTGGTCATATCCTCAACTAATTGCTAGTTTGAAAAAAATTCAAGGAAGGCTGAAAAAGCACCATCTCTTAAAATTTGAATAATTATTGTAGAATGGTAGCATAATTAGAATAATATGGATTCTTTTTTACTCTTAAAGCTCCTGACACACGACTAAGATGGTGTTGCAAGTCCCTTGTTGTAGCCACTGAAAAAATTGAAAATGGAGCTGCATCCGAATTACTTGCTCCACACAATTAGAAAGGTACTTAGTATTAGTTTTAAAGGAAGATACATCGGCCTGTCAACATATGTATTAATAGTGCATGCAAATGGAAATGCCATTTCCAAAGATAAGATAGCTCGAGAGCTAAGGAAACAGAGGAGAATAAAGTCCTATATACACACTAAAATTTACTCTTAAACAGTGTGCCTCCCTGTTATATTACATAGATAGGCAACTAATTTTATAGACAAAATGAAGTACATTAAAGAGATAATAAAAGCTGGCAACTTGTTTTCTCTCATTAGAATCTTGATATGGTTCTTGTATAATGTTGTATATAAACCTAAGCAGTTATTATTTTAAAAGAGTAGAGACAAGAAAGTGAAATGAGATCTAAAAAACAACTGTGTCTATAATTACCACTCTCTATCTAATTCATACCCACAATGAGATTTTATCGCAAAACAATTTTTCACGACTTAACTATTGACTATTCCATAATGCTGCTCAACCTTTGGCTTAAAAAACTTTATCAGTGGAAGTATGCAGTAAAGCCTGTTAAAATCACTACGCCATAGAAGGCCTTCGGCAACACCTCAAAAATGTTGCCAAAGGCCCAAAAACTGTTGCCATAGCAAAAAAAATCTCTACGGCAACACTTTTCGGGTGTTAGCTTTTTCGATGTTGGCGTAGGGTGAACTGCAACACTTTTACCCCTACAGCAACATGCTAAAATGTGTTGCCGTAGGATAGCAAATTGGCACTGACACGTGGCAAGACCCATGATACGTGGCAGGACCCCATGACACGTGGCTGGACTCCACTGACACGTGGCTGGACCCACTGCCACGTGGCTGGACCCACTGACAGGTGGGGCCCACTGACAATGGGGCCACTAACAGGTGGCTGGACCCACTGACAGGTGGGGCCCACTGACACGTGGCTTGTCATAGTTATTGCAACACTTTTTCTTAGCTATTGCAACATTTTATGAACATATGCCAACACTAAATTAATCTAATACAACATTTTTTGAACATGGGTAACATTTTATCATAGCTATTGCAACACTTTTGTAATGGGAAATTAAAATACACACCTGATAAGATACCAGCTTAAAATACACAGCTGATATGTACTTAAAACCTGTTTCCATTTCACAATCAACTCTAAAATAAGATACCGGATTAAGAGTTACATTACATCAGTCCAAAATGAAATAAACATCAACTTCCTAGTGAAGCAACCACATTGCAAATCTTATAAAGTATTTCACAAACATCCGGATACTAGGAAACCAAAAGATGGCATAATTAATCTACTACATAAATACCAGCCTAACTTCTTCAACAGCAATGTCAAATTCTCTTGTACCTTTCGATTCACCTTTGACAAGAGTAAACTTCCTAGTTTTCTAAATACCCAGTCACAACCAGAGTAATGAGCTGATCCATGCCAAAATGATGGATGGCTGAACTGGAGCAGAAACATTAACAGCAGGAGCAAAACTGAAAAGACCAAATACGCCAGGGCTCCACACTCTCTCTTGATGTCTAAGTCGGAGTCCATGTTATCTTTTCTCTTACGAAGCACAAGGATGACAAACTTGCTAAAACCTCTCCTATCCCACAAAGTACCTTGAAAGGTTTTCATAGAGATCAAATGGCATGCAATGAAATATATACACAACAAAAAAGTTGAAATAAATATCATTGGCAGTGATGTACAGGCTCTCCAAGTAATTGTATAGATTCCACAGACTCAGACAGCAAATACTATAACAAATAGGCAAAGCATATGCAGGAGATAACTGATTTTATAAAAGGACCATCAGACATCAATACAGAACTTATCTGGTACTCCAATTTGCATGCAAAACTAGGCAGGAATATGTTGAGCAGTACCAGGTTTCAAAACTTTACTACATGCATAGTCACACATTTAGACAAATAAGTGTAATCTAACAGAGTAAACTATATTAGTTACCAAAGTATTTAGTTATATAACTGTAATAATTTAGTATTTTCTTATTCCCAAGTAAAAAAAAATCCACTATACATAGTCAAATAAATAATGTATCGCAAATATATTTTTCTGTTTCTGCATGTGTATTTGATTAATTAAACTAGCTCATCTGTGTAAAATTGTAATGACTCCCCAAACCAAATTAAAAATGCTAGCAGCAGTTGGTTATTCAATTTTTTCTTAGTTCTTATCATAGTACATGCGTATGTGGTATATTGTGGCAACCATGAGAAGAAACATATTGCAAATGAAAAACATTGATTAAATTTTGAAGGTCAGTGAGATAGAAAATCTTGAAAAGTAGAAAACCAAAGTAAACTAGAACTTAACTATATCGTCAACAATCAGAAAATATACAACTTTAATACTAAATGCCTAACGGGAGATGAGGTGGATCAGGATCACCGGTGAGTCAAAAAGATGAGCATGGAAATTATGAGATGTCCAGATTACTGTATATCATATCTACAAAAATGATATAAGCTCACATTGTTTTAAATCCAACAGAGTTACGATCTTTGACAGCATGGCAAAAAAATATCATACTTAAGGAATTTGATACCTTCAAATCCTCTTCATAGCTTTTACGGGATTTGTTTTGACCACTTCAAAAAGTTCCGCATCTGCATACAAAGTAAGAAGACACACAGTAAAAGTTTTCAAGCTAGGAAGTGGTTGATCAACAGTAATAGTAGTAAAAAGCTGTTCAAAAATATTCCACACAGTTAGAGAAGTAGAATTGTAAAACATATAATCAAGACCAGGAGTTGCCATTCCATAATATGAGTACGATAATAGGGCTGATTTCATATGGTCACTCATATTTCGAAGATAATGCGTATATAAATAATATGATGCTCATTGCTTAACAATAATATGCAACATTACATTATAATATGCTCATATAAATAATAGGGCTGATTCAATGACTCGTATAGTCGTATTACAATATTCATATACATTACAACTAATTCAAAGCAACCTTAGTCTACTACTATTCTCATACATAAAACTTATGTCCACATGAAACACAGTTACACCTGTTCATTTCATATAAGAATGTACTGTACTGGCCAAAGCAACTGGCTAGAAAAGTATATACAACAACTATTTATTTAGTTTAATAACCTTAAAATGAACTAAAGCTAAAACAATTATATTTGTTATACAAAAGGTGATAATAAATAACGTGCAAGATAAAAACAACTTACCTTGGAATTTGTGTCGACTTTGAGGTCAGTAGTGACATTCTTGTTTTTCAGCTGTGTATTGAGGTCAGCCACGAAAAGTTCTCCTTTTTTAGTTCCTGATGTAGTGATAGCCTGGAACCAGTGACAATCAATATTTTAGTACCTGGAAGTTGGATGGATATAGATCCCAGTCCAGGGAACCAAAAGATATAGGGGTAGAGCACAGGCAATAATCAGTCTACGACTCTTTAAGAGATACAAAATTGCTCCCAACAGAATAAAATTGCTCCCAACAGAATAAAAGTTTTCTCATTTCTGAACGTCTCTTTGAAAAAAATATCCCTATGATTCTTTTTATATAAAATGACTTGCTAACAGAATAGTTACCTTTTGGTACAACTGGGCGCATTCGAAAAGTTGATTCCCGCATTGTTGAAAATACCAAGCACAAAGAAAAAGTGTATTAGTGTTAGCACTGAGGATGGGAAAATACCAATTTGCTTCTCTAGGGCACATCTTCCATTCTAATTAATAAGTCAATCTCCTACAAAGCGTTAATAAAAAGTCATATCCCATAATAATAACAAGAAGACATGGAGATTCTAATATCATTGTTTTATCAGTATATTAATTGAGCATATGCAAAGAACAAATACCTGGAATATAGACTTTATGAAAGGCACTCATACAAACTAACTAAGAAGAAGCTTATAAATGGAATCACAGTTGACTTATTATATTCCTCGATCGGGAAGAAACCATTCAACTAGTCCATAGCTTCTAGTTCATTAATATAACCAGTCAAGAGACAGGGAGAGAGAGAGGGGGGGAGAGTGAGAGAGATAGAGAGACAGAGAAAGAGAGAGAGGGAGAGAGAGACAAAGAGAGAGAGACAGAGAGAGAGAGACATAAAGACATGGAAAGAGATGGAGGGGGGTAGAGAGATAGGGAGAGAGATGCAGAGAGGGAGAGAGATGCAGAGAGGGAGAGAGAGTGAAAGAGAAACACAAGAATCATCACAAGAATCAAATTAACAACAAAAATTAACAAAACTAACAACTAATTAACAAAACTAACAGCAAATTAAAGTTGGGAAGAAGGATACCTAAATTCGCAAGCCCTAATCTGACTCGGGTATGAGGTCTTGAAGCTCTAATCCGACTCCGGTATGAGGTTTGAAGCTCTAATCCAACGTAATTAGATCTTGAAGCCCTAATTCGAACCTCCCCTAACTGAAACCCTAAATCGCCTTTGAGAGTGTTTGAGACTTGAGAGGAGAGTGCGGCTGCGAGTGTGTTTGTTCTGAGTGTGTTTGCCCTATTCTTTGACTAAGACAATTATTGTCCAAATTTTAGGCGGTATATTTACCCGCTACTGAATTTTCATTTTCATCTGCTGTTCATTTTTTTTTCTTTTAAATTATTTGTTTCAGCTGAATTTTTTAAAACATTTTTTTAACAAAATGTTTCAATTTTAGATTATTCCAAAAAATCATCATTTGTATTCCTATTAATATTTTATGTAAAATGTTTTATGTGAATTATGTAAAATGTTATTTATTTTTAATTTAAAATGTTAATATTTTTAGGTAAAATGTTTTATGTGAATTTTTTTTATTTAAAAAAAAAAAATTCATGCGGGCCCCACACATGCCACATCAGCAGGCTACGTCAGCAGGGTGGGACCCACTGCCACGTCAGTAGGCCAGGTCAGCAAGGGGTGGGACCCACTGCCATGTCAGCAGGCCACGTCAGCAGGGTGGGTCCCACCTGCCACGTCAGCAGGCATTATAATACAAAATAAAAAAGAAAAATAAATACATGATTGTGTAAAAATATCTACGCCAACACTTTTCACGTCTACGCTAACACAAAACTTGGTGTTGTAGTAGGTAAGGATGAAAATAGCCACGCCATCACTTTTTTAAACGGCAACACCTTGCAAAAGTGTTGTAGAAAGTCATTTATGTTGTAGTGAATGTGAAACACAATGCAACTCAGGTCAAGAAAATGCAAAGAAAGTATGAGTTCCATCCCCCATCTCAGAGATTTTTCATAGGTTGACAAATCAAAATATTGTGTAGCTCATTTGTATGTGCACAGGCTTGTGAAACAACCGCACTAGAAGGTGATTATATGCTAACAAATTGCTTAATATATTATGCTTATCTAACTTACCTAAGCTCCAGCAAGCTAGTTGTCGTAGCTAAATACACCATTATCCGGACCTCCCCAAAATGCACCAGCACGTGTGACCGTTTTGATATTAGTCAAAAGTGAAAGATATGAGTTATTTCTCGTAGCACAATACAACCAAGCTCCATCCAAACAAACTCATCCCGACCAGTAACTTGTGGAATCATACATAAATTCTGCCTCATTCCCAGAACTATAACTGCCCGCAGCCCACACTAATCCCTAGAAAATTTAAAGAGCATTTTAGTAGCGTGTACAAGCTTCTCTGAATAAGCCTTATTGTCCTTGAAAACATTTGATGCAGAAGCCAAAGGGGCCGCATTCTCAACAATAAGGTCTGGGTAGCTACCAAACATTCAGTAGTAATGATCATTAGGAGTTGTACTTCCACCTGAGGTATGACCCGATCCTACCTGTCCGATAAAGAAAGAAATGGTTTCATTAGGATTTCTGATAACTAATGGTATGTGAATTCTGTGACTCCTATAACATCTTAATTACATCCACACTTCAAGCATGAAAAGAATCGTACCATCAATTATTATTAAGGTGTAAAAAAGTAAACCTATGAACGGATAGTATTCACCTGTGTCGCCAAATAGTTTACAATGTTAGTAGACCTATGAAAGAACACTTTTCTTATTTGGTTTAGTATGTCTAGATAAGTGGGCTTATTTACATTTTCAAATTTAAAGACAACATCTGCACTAATCATAATATATTACATGTTCCACTGCACTGATGATGATAATTTAAAGTACTAGCTGCCATAGATGAATGGGCGATATATAAAAATTAAGTACTCTGTGGACTATCCCGTGAGCACTGAGCTTATTACTTCTCCTGGCAATCCTGTTGGCTGAAGACATGATGTACCAAAATTATGAAATAGCGGTTTTCGTTTATATTCACCATCAATTATTATTAAGGTGTAAAAGAGTAAACCTATGAACGGATAGTATTCACCTGTGTTGCTAAACAGTTTACAATGTCAGTAGACCTATGAAAGAATAGTTTTGCTTGTGTCGCTAAACAGTTTACAATGTCAGTAGAAGAACTTAAAATTTTGAGGAAATAATCAGTTCCCCATTTAATGATCTCTTTAACATGATTAAGCTCTCTTGCAGCTTCTATTAGAAATTAAAATATAAGAAGTTCTTTGGGGTACAAAAATAAGTAGAGAAGGCGAATCCCACTTCTACAACATTGGATAAAATGTTTCATTTCTTAAAATGAGCTCCGCAGGTGTTACGTAAATGGATTAATATTCGCCTTTTTATCTCTTAAAATGACCACTGCAATAGTAGCACTTGCTAAGTATATAGGTAGGTAGTTTTTCGCTAATTGTACATCTTACATGACTCAGCAGATTAAAAATAGATACGACCAAAATGTACGCAAACTGATCACATTGAACAACAGTAGTTAAAACAAAACTTAACCACAATGTAAATAACTCAGCAAATATCCAATGCAAAGTAAAAACAAGTACGATCAAACACAACACAAACCGATCACAATAAATAGCGGTAGTTAAATGCAACTTAACCACAACGATAACTTCTCAACCTTGAATCACATTCTACAATTACTGTTAATAAACCAAGCCATTAAACATAAAATCACTACATAACAAAGCAACCCAATTAAAACCCTAGAAACCTCAAACCAACAATCCACCGCAACTCGAAATCGAAACTTATGAAAACTTTCACCTACACAACCATTTGTTAACATTCTCATATTTAACCAAACCTCAATATAACAATAACAAATAATATTACACACAGACAACCATAACAGTGAATAAAACAGAAAAACAACAAATTAAGCTCAATTATTATCATATCATGTGGAAAAGATAGAATTCAAACCAAGCAAATTAAAAATTCAAATAAACAAAAGTGATAATAATTTTTTTTTAAAAAATGAAAATAGATACATACTGTAATTGAGTAATATACATACTTTGACAGCATAGACGCGACAGTAGAGATCGGAAGCTTTGCGAATGGAGTCTTCGTTGGCATCGTAGGGGAAACCGTCGACGTAGACGGTCTCATGTTTCATTCTTCCGGCGAGATTCCCATTGGTCTCTGGTTGATGTTGGCGTTGGCCTCATATGTAGTTATAAAAGGCGAAAGGTTAGAATACTATTTTACTTGTAAAATAGCATAACATAGGGTTAAATTTGTAATTGTATATGGAATAAAATCACTCACAAAGTAGTATGTTGCAGTAGTTTTTGTAAAACTCAATATTTTATAAGGCGAAAGTAGTTTTTGTAATGCCTCTTTACTAAATTTTATTTTAAAGGTTCAAGGGTTCTTTTAAACATGATGGTACATAAAACTCAATATATATACTCATAGCCATTATTTGTTTGTCAGAACACAGTTTAGTGCTACAACTCGAACAACGTGGACATGTAGCTAGACACAAGTAATACCAATAATTTAATATTTGACACAACCAACTTCATTACAGACAATAATCGGAAAAGCTCGGGATGCTCGCGGATCATTAGGAGAATAGGTAAAGTTTGTTTATCTCACACCTCTTCCAGACCCTGACCCTAGGATTAATATTTCCAAATAACGTAGGAGGCGGTCAGACCGGTCTCAATCATTTTGGAGGTCATGTTAAATCTTCACTTCTTTTCTGGGTATTTAGTGGTGTGTTCTATTTCCCATGATTGTGATATGTGATTTTTTTTTGTTTATGTTAATTAGCTCCCTTTCCTATTCAATAGTATGTTATGGGCATATGTTTATAAAGTTTACATGAGTGCTGGTATGTGATTTTATGTTGATTAGGTGATTTATAGGAATGCCCCAACCACATTTTATTACATAGCAATACAACATATGGAATATATTATGCAATGCCTCCCTTCCATTGCTTCCCAAATATCGTCGAAAACTATCGTACAAGCGCTACAGGTATGTATGATTTTGAGCTAACCAACCTAATTTGTAATTGAAAATTGGGTGAATTTAGGATAATTTAAAGGTGCTAGTTTAGGGTTTATGCAAATGGAATTGGTGTCATTTTTTCCTGAGCTTATAGACGTTACTGAGAGTTATGATGTCGAGGCTGGGCTTTGAGTTTCCATTTGCCCTTTGTGTTTTTTATAAATTGGCCAACTATGGCTAATATATTCTATAAGCCTTTAACATAGATTAGGTGTTAGAAATGGGAGATATCTAATGGTAAATTTATTGTAGTTATATATCAATTTTAATCAAGTGTATCCCTGATGAATCTATATTTAATCAGAGATCAGTGTAATTGACAATTGGAAAAGAGGATAAACATTTTTTGGTGCATTGACTTTGTGTGTATATATAATGCATATTTGATACAACAATTCAAGACAAAGGCAAGAAAAAAAGCTGAGAAACAAAGAAAGTAGAGCAGGGAAGAGTAGTTGCTAATGCCCCTGCCATATTTTATTGCTATCAAATATGGGTATGTTACCTCATGTTCCTGAAATGTGAACATGTTCTTTTACATTAAAAAGTGCAATTTTGGTTTTCCTGTCTTGGAAGAGTTCGTCTCTTGAAGTTTTATTATTGCCTTAAGTTATTTTTAACAGTAGTACTATTTGTGAGTTGGTTTATTGCTTCTGTTTCAGTAATGCAAGTGACGCTCTAGATAAGTTAAGGTTCTTAAGTGTGACCTTTACTTGGGGAAGCTGGTGAACTAGAAATTTTCATTCAGTCTGACCCAAACAATGGAACCATTGCTATCACGTACGCTGATTCAATGTTCTAGCACTACGCCATAGATGGCTTTCTACAACACTTAGGGGGGGTGTTACCTTCTCGGGTGTTACCTTAGCTATGAAATTTTGGACCTACTACAACACTCTAGTTTTGGTGTTACCATATCCTTAAAGGTGTGTTACCTTAGCTGTGGAAGGTGTTAAAGTTAGTAACACCATGGGCTGTGTTACCTTAGAGTATAATTAACATATTTTTGAATTTTATTTATAATTAACGATTTAATAATTATTAAAATTTAAAATTCAATAATTTTAATCAAGTCATTGAATTTATTACTATAAAAATAATATTCTATAATTATTGAGTAGAATATGTTTTAATTATTATTCTATAATTGAAATATTACACTTTATTTTCATACAATTATTACAAGAAAAATAATTATTTTTTTAATATTAAAAAGAAAAAGTAACAAAAATTGGGAAAAAAACATGGCTGGTGGCTGGCGGGCTTTCATGAAAATGTTAAAAAGGAAAGCGGGCTTTCATCAAAAAATTGAAAAGGAAAGCGGGCTTTAATTTTGGTTAAGTCGGGAGAATTGGGGAAAATCAGTCAATTAGGTCACATACTCACCTCTCTCTCTCACTCACCGCTCTCTCTCGAACCTCACTCACACACCTCTCTGCCTCTCTCTCGCAGTCAAATTTCACACTCAAGCTCGCTCACGCTCACTGAAGCTCACTCTCAATCTCGCTAACGCTCACTCAAGCTCTGCCTCACTTGCGGATTAGGGTTAGGGTTGGATTAAGGGTTAATTGGACTCAATCAGCCTCTCTCACTTGCAATTAAGGTATAAATCTCTGTTTTTATCCTTCGATCTGTAAATATAAATGTGTTAATGCTTCGATTTGTATATATATATGTGTTGCATGCTTCGATTTTGACCCCTCTCTCTCTCCATCTCTCTCTCTCACCCTTCTCTCTCGGTCTTTCTCCATCTCTCTCTCTCTCTCTCTCTCTCTCCCTCTCCCCCTCTCTCTCTCTCCCTCTCCCTCTCCCTCTCCCTCTCTATCCATCTCTCCATCTCTCTGTCTATCTCCCATGAGAGGAGAAGGGGTCATTTTTGTGATAAATTGAATCTGTAATAATCTGAATTATATGCCTAAAGTCAATGTGTTTCTCGAATTTATGATATATTATTAAAATCTGCGATAATTTGAATTTATGCGTTAGATTGTGTGATAATATCTGTATTGTATGGTATGCATAAAATCTGCGATAATTTGGATTTATGTGTGTTTGCTGATGTGCTCTGTTTGCTACTGCCATATTATGCCTCAGACTTCAATTTTATCTTTGAATAAACACTAAAGCTTCCCCAACTGACTTAGAACTAAGTGGGTATATATATATATATATATATATATATATATATATATATATATATTACAATTATTGATTGGGTGTTTTAACTCATGTATATATATTCCACTTATTTGTATAGTTAGTTTAGGTCTTGAAAGGTAGCTGTTTGCTTAGGTTAGTGTAGTGAATATAAGTGTGCTTGATATTAATGTAGTGATGGACGACGAAGGAAACTCATGGATAACACTTCCAAAGTTTAGTGATGGTTACCTTAGCGGAATAAAAGATTTTATTCGGAATGCAGTTTCTAGATTTTCCGTAGGTGATGAAATAACATGTCCCTGCAAGAAATTTAGGTCTGAATGTCTTTTAACTGGGCCCTTGCATCCCAGATGCTAAACCTGTTTGGAAGTACTTTATAGATAACTCTGAATATAATCATGATATGCGTAGACATACTTCATATATTTACATCACTCCACAGTCCTCACTATTTAGATAAGTGAGTTGGAAATAGACTTATTCTTTATATTATTTAATTGCTTTCACATTGTTAGATAATCTGTGTGCAAGAACCCAAATCCATATTGTTAAATAATTTTGAAATATGTTATGTTGATCTGCATATTGTTTTGTTGATTTTTTTCTAGAAAAAAAAGAACCCAGCACTTGAGCTAACTGATGCCGTAGTTTTTTCTAAAACTCGAAAGCGCAAGCCTGGACATAAATACCAGGCTAATTCTGAAGTAATGAACTTCAGAATTGTAAGTAACTGTATTTTTTTGTCAATCCCTTAAATCCATATTTTACTTTATTCTGTCAATTAATTATTTCCATGTACAATGTTGTTTTGTTTTGTAGGAAACGATTAAGAACAGACTCGAGTCATCCGAAGGAGTTGATGGTATTTAGGAGCTAATTTCTGGTGGAAAATCTCATGGTCCTAGTTGGCTTATTGGCAGACATGACTCGAGGGTCATCAAAACTTCTTCCGAGACTCCAGCTCCAACAGATCCGTACATAGAAGAGTTGACCAATAAGATACGACAGAACCTTGTTGATGACATGGAAGTGAAACTACAAAGGAAGGTCAATGAAGAAGTGGATGCCAAGTTAAATCAGAAGGTCCAGGACAACTTGGCATTTGCCCTCAAAAAATTGGCTGAAGCAAACCCAGGACTGCAGATTAATTTGGGTGAACTTTGTGGCACAGTTTCTAGTGACACAGTGGGAGATGGTACTCCCGTGACCGACGTTCCTAGCTCATAGAAATCCACGTAATATAACCTTTTGAACTAGTGTCTTGGCATTTCCCTTGTGTTTAAATTTTATTCTACTGCACTTTAATGTTGTAATCTTGGTGTTGGCGGATTTGATCGGATTATGTAGTTTGGTGTTGGAGGATTTGATCGGATTATGTAGTTTGGTTATTTTGTGATGGGATATTGGGATTATGTAGTTGGTTTGTTTGTTTTTGTAATGGGAAATGCAATATTTATGCTTTACATTTTTATAATGTTGAATTCAGGGTGTTACCTTAGGTATTGTTATATGTTACCATAGACTAAAAGCTGCTGCACAGTTTGTGGGCCCCACCAAAACGGACCCCGCATGTGGGCCCCACCAAAGTGGACCCCAATGTGTGGCCCACTTTGGTGGGCCCACCAAAGTGGGCCCCACATTGGGGTCCACTTTGGTGGGCCCACATGTGGGACCCACATAATTAATTAATAATTTTGCAAAATTAGAACATCTGAGGTAACATAGATTTGGTGTTGCTATAGAATTGCTTAGTGTGTTACCTTATAGGTCTAAGGTAACGAATTTGCCTATGTTAGCTTATGTGTGTCGAGGTGTTACCTTAGACCCCAAAGGTTACATAGAACAAAACTATCCCAGCTAAGGTGTTACCTTAGCCTTTTTTTGGCCTTTGGTAACGTTTTTTAGGGTCTAAGGTAACACAGTCGTGGTGTTACCGTAGGCTGTTTATGGCGTAGTGTAGGCTTTATCTGCATGTTTATTTTCATTAATTTAAGTTGTTGAATTACACAAATTTTTTATTGTTGTAGAGACACTGGTATTGGCATGACCAAAGAGGAGCTCGTAGATTGTCTGGGAATTATTGCTCATATTGGTAATTCAAAATTCTTAAGTGCTCTGAAGGTGATTATAAGTCAAATGTGTATAAGTTGTAGAGAACATCAGTGCAATATCATTATAGTCTATTTACCCTTTCTTTTTATAGGAAAACAAAGATGTTGGAGCAGATAATGCTTTGATTGGACAATTTGGTGTTGGGTTCTACTCCGTATTTTTGGTTGTTGAGAAGGTAGAAATATTGCTTTGTTCTTATATTGTTTTGAAATTGGGATACAATATCTCAGTTGCTTACTATTAATGAATGTTTCAAATTTCCGTGTAATTAGGTAGTCGTCTCCATAAAGTGTCCAAAGTCCGATAAGCAATACATTTGGGAAGCAGTAGAAAGTAGCAAATACGTGACTAAGGAAGAAACTGATCCTGAGAAGATGTTGCGTCGTGGAACCCAAATCACACTATATTTGAGGGTATTGTACTTCTGCATGTTCCTTGAGTCTATGTGCGGGTTAGAAACATAGGGATACACAACTTTTGTTATTTAAATGTCGCATATGGTGTATGTTGTAATATTAATGCATGTACAAAAGCAACAACTATGAGAAGTACTTTCTTTCATTGTGGTGTTTCTTCATAAGGCACAATAAGTTCCTGCTATCATGCATGTATTTTTACAGTATGAAACTAACAATGATGTCATCCTTGCAGTCGGATGACAAGTATGAATACACAGAACCAACCCAAATTCAGAATCTGGTGTAGAACTAATCGCAATTTGTTTCCTTTCCCATCTACACATGGTAAGATAAATTAAGGACTATTGAGGTGAGTGTCCTTTTATCGTGTCATGCATACCTAAATGATTTCATTCAGTTTCACAATTTTATGGGTTTATGTATATGTGCGTGTCGATTGAATCTATTTATGACATGTTTCCTGCCTCTATCAATTTTTTTTGTTGGCAAAAGGAGAGAGAGAAAGAGAGGGAGAGGGATTAACAATATTTGGTCGCTCATCTCAAGTACAGACTATTTCTCTATTCGCGCTCTGTTAAATTAACTAGAAAAGTAATGATATACATGCCTAAACGAAAAAAATTAAGTAGAAATCAAGAGTGCGATGTTTTCTATTAGTGAATATATTATTTGGTAATTGGAAATGGGTTCTGTGTGAAAAAACAAGAGATGGATATATAGTATAAATTTAATTTGCATTTTATGTTTTATAAATCTTTATGTTTGAATAAATGTCTTATTTAGACATTAAGTTGCCAGTAAGGTGTTAACATTAGTTTTTATCTCGAAGATTGATAGAGATGCCAATTGAAGTGATTTACTAGGACGATGCTTTACAAAAGGATTTGAGCTTTAACTATTTTTTAATATTGATAGGTAGAAGAGGAAAAGGAACCAAAATAGGGCGAGGAAGATAAACCACCAGAGGTAATAACATGTGCCTCAATTTGGTTGGGTTCTTCACCATTGTTATATTTGTTATTTAATTGGGTGCTTCTCTGCTTTCCAGGAAGAGAAAAAGAAGATCAAAAGGACCAAAACTCAGAATTACTGGGACTGGGAATTGGCCAATGAAACAAAACCTATATGGGTAAGTTAAGTAATATCTACGAAAATAAGTTTTGTTAGTATTAACTTTATTATACTTAATATTTAATGTCTTTCTGTAATTAGTTATTTTGCATATATTTGGTTCCATATGCGCCAGATGAGGAGCCCAAAGGAAGTTGAGAAAGAACAATACCAGGAATTTAACAAAAAGACCTTTAGTGAATTTTTGGACCCACTAGCATACACTTACTTTACAACAGAGGTATTGCATATTCTTCTTTAAATTAAATTGAAATTATGTTATATGTCTGTTAAATTGTTTTGAGTTTTTCCTTTCGTAACCTTTATAGGGAGAAGTGGAGTTTAAAAGTGTGCTTTATATCCCTGAAATGACACCTATGAACAACGAAGATAATACAAATTCGAAAACAAAAAATATACGTCTCTATGTGAAGTATGTATTTATCTTAGATGATTTTGATGGCGAGTTGGTGAGCATTTTTATATCAATCTCTATAGTAAATGATATGGGTGTTGTAGTTGTAAATGTATGTGTAGTTCATTTATTAGAGATGTGCTTACTTTTTAGTCATTTAAATACGGTTTCTCTTGCATAGTCCAAAATGTCATTCTACTTTTTTTTTTTTTCATATATATGTGGAATTTCTAGAATTTTATTTGTTACCTCTGTGATGTCTATGTACAGTTCCCAAGATAAGCTTTGTTAAGGGTGTAGTGGATTCAAATGACCTCCCTCTTAATGTTTCACTAGAAATCCTTCAAGAAAGTCGAATTGTAAGGCTGAACTGATCATGTATTTGTTACTCCTCTCCTTTTTTTTCCTTGACTACTTGCCTTACATCGAAAATTTCCTGAATTCGATAATACGAAAGTTATATGATTAATTTTTTTGTATATTTTTGGCTGATATAACTTAGGTAAGAATTATGAGATGTTTGACATGATGTTTCCTCTTTAAGTTATACAATGAACTTTTTTATGTATGGTTTGATCTTATTTAGCTTTATTACGTCCTAAGATGTCAAATACAAGCACATGCACATACTCTTAATTCTGTGGGGGTTGGTTTCTTAAAACTTATTATACCGAGTATCTTTTTTGTGATCAGAATAATTTCTAAAATTAGGATCATGTATAAAA
The DNA here is from genome assembly GCA_037693485.1 of Kitagawia praeruptora. Taxonomy (NCBI): domain Eukaryota; kingdom Viridiplantae; phylum Streptophyta; class Magnoliopsida; order Apiales; family Apiaceae; genus Kitagawia; species Kitagawia praeruptora. The sequence continues at coordinate 79,676,558 of CM075350.1, forward strand.
ATTGGAGGACATGTGTTAATTTTGATGTATGTGCAGATATAGTATTGGTGTAACCATTTGTTTCTCTGCATGATCTGCCAAATCTCCAATTCCGCCTTTGGTCGACTATTAGAGAGGATTGCCAGAGAAAAATATAATATGCTTATACCCTTCTAAATTTATACTCTACAGTATCTTCATGCATGTTATTCTTGACTGTCTTCCTATCAATGGCACATCTGCATCATGGCATGTTTGCTGCAGGTGGTTTCCTCTACTCTCTTCAAACATGGCTGAAATAGGTATAATATATTCTTTTTCAAATTGAAGAATCAAGGACAACCTTATATTGAATTAGGAAAATAATTGAAGGCAAATAGATTTTTATTATTCAAGAAATAAAATTCCTATAAAAATCATTAGTCAAATGTTACGGTGATATCACAATAATTGCAATTTTCATATTCATTGAGTTTGTAAAACTTGCGAAGAACAATATCTTTTTCGCATAAGTTAGTGGGGTCAAAATAAAACCTATCAATAAAAAACAAAAATTTCCAATTGGATCAAATTCAGATTTCATTATTTTCTTTATTTTGGCCGAAAATTATAACGTACTAATTAAATTTCCATACAATTGAGATTTCAGTGGGGAAAAGTATGCGCGTTGTTGATACATTGGCTATAGTAATTAATTATTTGGTGTGTCATGTCTTTAACCCTTCAACAAGAAATTTTGAAAATAGTTTAGGTTGTTGATATGGGCTAAAAATAAGCCCTAAAGACACATTTAATGTAGCATTAATTAGACCTAATATGGTCCAAACGTGGGGCCCACCAGATGGGCCCAAACCCTATTTATGATATTAATTTCGTAATTAATATTAAGGGTAATAACCAGCTCAGCAATAAGAGTCAGATAAGGATATTACTCCTACCAAGCTTAGCCTCTAAGGCACAAAATTCGATATGGGAACTGACTCCTACAAGGAAGGAGTCTAGAACCTTCCTCAAGGCGGTGACTTGCCCACCAAGTCACCTAATTCTACTACGATTCTAGGGCTTCTCAGCCTATATAAAGGGCCTGGCCCCTCATTCTCAGAACTACGTCTTGGCTTGATTCTCAATACGAGATACGTAGGCATTCTATGAGGACCGATCAGTCTCGAACACGGAAACAGCCATTAAAGCTCGAAGCTCAACCACCCTTAGCATTAAATATACACAAACCCTAGCCGTACTATTCATAACCTAATTTTTATTCCACAATATTTGGCGCCATCTGTGGGACAACAACATCAACCATGGTGAACACACGAAGATCAACAACTTCTACTGAGGCCTTGCCTCTAAGCTCTGCTCCGCCTGTCACTGAGCAAGTACCCCCAACAACAGGGGCGATCACTCAAACTCAAGCTTCTCAACCTCCAGGGATGAATCCCCATGCGGAGAGAACATTACCTATGGTTATCCATCCAAGTCAAGAAACCAGCTCTCTCCAGACGATGGTTTCTCCTCTGGTTAACCCCGATCGCCCATTACCACCGGGGGTATAGATCCATACTACGGATCTCCCCATGAATACCAACCCGATGTATGGTCTGCCTAACTACCCTCCAATTACTCAAGGTAGTGGGCCAAGTGGTCATGCCTTGCAGATCCGTGATCGAGAGTATTATGACTACTCCGGCCCCTATACTGATGATTCATCATCTGATGATGATGATCGTGATGAAGCCCCGAGAAGGCGACGTGCTAGCAGAGAATCAAGAAGGAGAACACAAACTATCCATGATGGACCCCCTTTGACAGCTGTTGAGAGAATCAAGGCTCATGAGGCCGAGATTTTAAGGATAAAGGAAGATATTGCGAGAGAACAAGCTAGGTTGAATCAAACTCAACCTCCTCCAACCTGAGGACCGATTCCCATTATAGACTTAGAGAGGCCTTCAAGAAGCCAGAGAAGGGCTGACGCCCCAACTGAAAGAACAACAAGGGTGGAAACCCCCAGGAGCAACCCCAAGGATCTGATGCCACTTGGGGATCCTGATGATCCCACACCCCGGTTTACCGAGGAGGTGATGAATGCTCACATCTCTAGGAAGTTTAAGATGCCGACAATCAAGGCTTATGATGGAACGGGTGATCCCGTAAATCATGTCAGGACGTTTTTGAACGCAATGCTGTTGCAGCCTGCAAGTGATGCCTTAAAGTGTAGGGCGTTCCCTCAAACCCTGTCGGGCATGGCTCAAAGATGGTATAGCCGGTTGACTGCAAACTCAATTGGCTCTTTTAAGGAGTTAAGTGCTGCTTTTGTTAGCCGGTTTATCAGCGAAAGAGTTCATGAGAAAAACTCCGCATCCCTCATGTACGTGGTGCAGGGAAGAATGAGAACCTAAGGGATTATCTCAAGCGATTCACCAAGGAGACATTGAATATCACGGATCTGGAGAATAAGGTGGCCATGGTAGCCTTGGAACACGGGACCACTAATCTTTTCTTCAAGAGGTCTTTAGCAAAGCATCCTCCTGAAAATATGGTCGAGCTCCAACGAAGGGCCGACAAGTATATCAAGGCGGAGGATAGCATGAAGAAAGAAGCTGCTGGAGGTAATGGCAAGGGTTTCAATGACTCTAAGAAGTGAAAGCAAGACCAGGAGTATGATGCCAGGGACAAGTATCCCCGAACTAGCGAGGACGCCGACTCTGCCCCTAAGAAGAACCAAGGACCAAGGTTCACAGAGTATGCAAGGTTGAATACTCCTAGGAGTCGAATCTTGTTGGACATTGAGAAGGATAAATATTTTCGATCGCCGAAGCCACTCAAGGGTGATCCCAAAAAGAGAAACAAGAATCAGTATTGCAGATTCCACAGAGATGTGGGGCATGACACTGATGATTGCAAGCAACTCAAAGATGAGATCAAGTTATTAATCCGTAGAGGGAAATTGAGCCACTTCACTAAGGGTGACGATCGTGTTAATCAAATTAGAGATTATAATAGAAGGGATGACGATCAAGATCGCAACCCACAGCCTCGAGGGCCAATAATCAACATAATCTCAAGAGGCCCTACTGCGGCCGGCACAACAAGGAATTCTCGGAAGGCTTATGCCAGAGAAGTGATACACATCGTGGGAGAGGCCCCGAAGAGGGCTAGGACTGAAATCGCAATTGGTTTTGATGATTCTGATCTTGAAGGGGTAAAGTTCCCCAATGACGACCCGTTGGTCATAAGTCCTGTAATTGGAAACTCAGAAGTGAAGCGAGTCTTGATAGATAATGGAGCTTCCGTTGACGTTCTGTTTCATGATGCATTTGTGAAGATGGGTTACAATGATTCTCAGTTGACCCCCAATAACATGCCTGTAAGAACCCAGATTTTTGGGTAGAATTAAAACTTTTTATTAAGTAATAATATGGGAATGAATAGTGGTTATGACTGCGATGTAACGATTGTCTATTTAATGAATGGAATGGATTTGGATTCAATTATTATATGTCATGAAGAATACCTTTGGTTGACAACTTAGATTAGAATAATCTATCTCCTAGAAAGTTAAGATAAGATTCCCTAGAGAGAAATAGATACCCTCATGTCATCCAAATCAATATCTATATAAGCCCAGCGGTTCCGTAAAAAAAAGTTAAGGAACACTCGAGGGTGAACCAGGTTCATTTTCCTAATTATAGGAATTAAATAAAAATAAGTGATGAATAGTGATTTTGGTGGAATTTGGAATATTATTATAATAATGTTATACCCGGTATTCGGAACGGATTTCTGAATTCGTATTAGTGATCCAGGAGGAAAATAAGTGTATGTAAAAGCTGTCGGATTCAGAAAAAGAGCACTTTAATTTTCTCCGAGATTTCCCTGGACACTGCAAGACTTAAGGATTTTTAAAAGGGAATTAAGGAATTTAAATTCGAGAAGTATTAAGAATGATGAGGAATAGTATTAGAATTATTAAGAAGGTTTTCGGTAAAACCCTAACTAGAAACGAATGAGTTATTCCCTCGAACGATCAACGAATTAAGCAATAAACGGGCAAAGAAACAAGCAGAGGGAGCAAGAGTCTTGTGCAAGCCACTAGAAAATATCTAGTAACCAATATAGTTACAAGAGAAACTAGAATCAAGAGGAGCAACCAAGTACTTAGCAAATCCAACCAAGATGCAAGATATTTCACTTGCATGCAACTTGTCCACTTGATCAAATGCATCACCCAATGCATCACACCTTTAATAAAGTAGCTTTAGCTAGATATTATCTCAAATAATTCATTTTATCACATAACCAAGCAAGCAACCAAGCCAAACTCTCTCTCTCCCTCTCATTAGAGCCATTCGGCTTTCTCCTTAAATCAAAGATCAAAATCAACCTTTCAACCATTGTTTGATCTTGAGATTTTTATGATAGATCCTATAATTCATAAAAGTAATACCCTAGAAATCTTAGCCTCAAACATCACTTTTTCCATTTTCAAATAAATCCTTGAAGATGAGGGTGAATAGTGATTTTCAAGAACAAATTCTTGGATCTTGATTTTTTTGGATGATCTAAGCTTGGTTAATGGTATACAAGGACTATACAAGGCTTAGCAAGGTCTCACACACATCATGGAAGGTATATATCACCAAAACCCTAGCTTGTAATTTAAGATTTATGATTGTCTTGATTGGGTTTAGATTAGTATGATATTGATGATGATTATAAGCATGATTATGTAGTTAGTTATGTGATTTAAGAAGCATGTTGATATTGGTGGTAAAATCAGTAGCTATTGGACTTATGAGATGATTTATGTGATGATAAGTTGTTTGGATGCCCGGTGTGGCTTGGTTTTAGTGTTACGATTAGTAGAACGTTCGATTTATAGCCGTCGTAATGCCCGATTTTCGTTAAACCTTAAGTAACCGTGCATCACAGTAGCTTTAACTCACTGCATAGCTTCGACTTATGCCATGATAAGCTAGATTATGTTACAAGCTTCGTTTTGATATAAAGATCGTATGAAATGGACTTACGGTTTAGGAGTTATGATTAAATTCGTAAAAGAGGTTCGAAACCGTAATCGAAAGTTCGTAACTGAAATTGGAATCCCTTAACATGACTAAGTCAGTGACGAATCATAGTAATTAAATATTAGAGGTCATGAGGAAGGCGTGAGAGAAAACCACAAGTAAAATGGATCGTTTTCCGATTTTATAAAAATGTTCGAATCGAGGTTAAATGCGAAGAAACCACTTTTCGGAGGTAACACTATTCACTAGAAGCTCCTGCCCTGTTTTAGTGAAATCTGTAAAAATTAATCTTCTGATCTAAGTCCAATTTTGAGTTAGCTACCTTCTAGATATTCTATAGATCATGTACGCGAAAACGGTGCGTCATTTGAGTTAACGGTTACCGAGTTATGAACGTTTTAGTGAAAGAGGTGTGAATAGTAAAGATCCGTAGTCGACCGAACTTCAAAAATACATTTCACCTATCTAGACCCGTGGCTTCGAATTGGAAATTTTATGATAAATATTATAAATACCAAAGATGATTTTATAAGTGGTTTCGTAATTAAATACGTTTCCAGTGATTTATTAAAAGTGTTGAAGTGCGAGTCACGGAATAGTGATTCTCAGAAAAGTCACCTCTAGGGATACTACTTTGGCCACCCTTTTTGGCTAAGTTAAAAAGGGAATTTCGAGTCGACTAAAACACGAAACTTGTTAAGAATTATCAAGACCACATATTGGTGCAAAGAACGAGGTTATAATTGATTAAGTAAGATATACGAAAAATCCGACATTAAGGATGGGTTCGAGAGTGTTTTGGACTAAACTTACATGACTTAAGTTAAGTTATACTTAACCTTCGAAATGTTAAGTGATTGACCTCGGTTATTGTGACTATTTATAGATCATTGGATTGACACGAGGCACACTACCCCTACAGGATTACCAGGCAAGTTTCCAATACTTGGAACTGTTGTTGTGATAATATATATGATGATTGTTTTATACATATGTCATAGCATGCATGCCTACTTTCAAGTTAATATTGAATTACTTGTTCCCTGAATTGATATCGGCTTATAGACTATATATGAAATATCAGTTATAAGCCGGATTGTTTGGTTAAGACCCTTAGCGAAGGGCGTATGATATTCATACTTCAAATATAGACCGGGAGTCGATATTTTGTAATATATAAATAGTCGTGGAAACCCGGAGGGATCCCAGCGACAAATTTATTATTTCGAGGATTTTTATTCGATTACGAATCTTTCAAGGAACGTTATTTGAGTATTACCTCAGTGAAGGAATATTTAATGAATATTATTTTAATATTCATTTAGAATGTCATTTATTTAATGAATATTATTTTGATCATTCATTGGAGTTATTTAGTTAATGAATATTATTTTCAATATTCATTAGAGTTATTTGGTTGACGAATATCATTCCCAAATATTCATTTGGCTTACTTATTATTATTTGGAATATTCATTTGACCTTTATTTATTTAATGAATATTACTTTCGAATATTCATTTAAGGTTTGATTTACTTAAGGAATATTATTTTAAAATATTCATTGGAAGTTCTATTTACTCAAGGAATATTACTTCGAATATTCCTTTAGAGTTTTGATTACTAAATGAATACTATTCGGATATTCATTTAGAATATTATTTGTTAAATAAATATTATTTTGGATATTTATTTAGAATATTATTTGTTAAATGAATATTATTTTGGATATTCATTTAGAATATTATTTGTTTAATGAATATTATTTGGATATTCATTTGGAATGTTATTTGTTAAATGAATATTATTTTCAAATATTCATTTAAGGTTTGATTTATTCAGTAAATATTATTTTAAATATTTATTTAAGTTTATTTATTCAATGAATATTATTTTAAATATTCATTTAAGAAGAGATTTATTTAATAAATAAATTCTATATATTCATTCGAGGATTACCTACGAGCAATATTATGATTTAATAATATTCCGTAATTATTATTGACTTAATAAATATTCTTGGAATATTTAATTAAATTCTTTTGAATTCTTTTTGTAATGATTTATATTATTCAAAGATTATCTATCACCTTCAGATAAGGTGTAAAATATTTCGGAGTATTTTATGACTATTCTTATCAAGGGGAGGTTCCCAAACTTTATTTTCATTTAAATCTATCCTAAAGAAGATTTAAATACTCGCTCAACTTCCAAACGTATATAAGGGGACCTCACTTGAGCGATGTTATTTATTGGACTGCCCGGTCCTATACTTGCTAAAACTATCTTGTCACTCACATCTTGATTCTTTCAAGCATCGATATGAGTCTTTTGGTTACCTCCTCAACGCTCGAGGGGTATGATTGATGTAACAAGTTTATATCCATTAACAAGCATCATCTTGGGAAATATTGGTGAATTTTCCTTTCCAATTAGATACGACTACTTTGTGGAGTCCTATCAACAAGTGTTACACTTGGGGAAAAAGGGGAACGAACTTTACGTTTCAGAGTCATGGATGATATTCGAACTAGGAGACGCGTAAGTGGCCGAGTGGCGCCGGTCCAGCAATAGCCCAACCATTGGCTGAGGAGTTCCAGAGGGCGGTAGATAAGTAATTCCGTCGGAGCTACCTTCTACATGTAGAGAACGACTGATGAGATGCATGACATACGACTGATCATCGTAAACGTCAGGGCATCTGGCGCGGCAATGCTCCCGTATTAGTTCATCTTCTAAAAGTGAGAAATTTCTGCAACACTGTTGGTGTTGGCAAGGTGAAAAAGTGTTGAAACCGGAATTGCAATATTTTCCTGCCAGTTCCTCTTTTATGATAATTGAGAATATCTTGCTTATCTTTTACATAGCAGATATTTATTCAAAACAAATATATTTTTGAGTTACCTTGTAACTTCATCTCATACCTTATATTGGTATTACATCGTTAATGCATGGCATATGGTTTCAAAAGATATTTTAGACTGTTATATATTATCACTGTTCAATTATATTTCTGGTGGGCTATTGCTCACCCTTGCTTTATTTATTTATATCACAACAACAGCTAGATCAGATGGCCGCGCAAGGCGCACACAGCGTAAGCAGGTGTCAACCGTCAGAGGTTTACCGCTAAGGTCTTGGCTACCTTTGTTGAGGATGCAACTACTGGTAGGCTAGTTGTTAGCAATTGAGCCTCAAATGTATTTATATTATGGTATCTATTAATGGATGGCAAAGAGTATGTAATTGTACAATTGTAATTCTTTGGGTTGTAAGAACTCAAACTTGTGATTAATAATATTGTTGGTTACTCTGATTTCATCTCTGGGACTATAACGGGTGTGTTTTATGTAGTTGATTTGGGTCACAAGGTTGTAATTTAAATTATGTTGATTTTGTGGTTGGATATTGAGACCGTAACGACCAGATCCCTGACCCTGGATCTGGGGGTGTTACAGAAATGGTATCAGAGAGAGCGTTATATATCCCAGAGATGATGCGACGTTAAAACAATAAATTCATTAAGATAATAAGAACTCTTGCCAAGTTCATAGTCAGACTACTTAATGTAGTATTGACGTATAAAACCCTTATGGGAACTATTAAGTATCATGATAGTGACTTAGCTCGTTCTTGTAGCGACTAGTAAGGCAACAAGCCTTGGAGATTACGAGCAGTAACATAATGATGCATGTTTTGATGCTGAAGATCGGATGGTGGATTCGATAGAGTACCCTACTGAGGACCCGGAAGAGGTTCCAGCAGAGGAGGAGAATATTGATAAGGATAAGGAGTTTACCCTTAAGGAAATAAGGGCGACAGCCAGAGATACTGTAAGAGTTAAGGTATAGTGCTCAGAGAAGTGAGCTTAAAGAATTGAGATATTATTAAGAGAATTAAAGAGGCATATTGGATTCACAGCCGGACTACCGGATGAAGTGCCAGCAAGTAAGATGGATTTGAGGAATTACTCAAGATCGTATGTAAGGATAGATAAGAATCATTGGAGACTTTCAGATTAATGAGAAAGGAATTAGAATGATGCATGATTATCAAAGACATTGATATAGGACGGGGAGTAGAGTCTCTAGGAATAGTTAAGACATAGGTGGCAAGTGCCATATCTTCAGATAAATGAATTAGTGTGAATGTGGTTAAGGATAATTTGCCATGAGAAGGCAGATTTCATGAGTGATAATTTGTAAAGTCAAACTTAGATTGATGAGGTGGTTGGGTTCAAGGAAATGTCCATTTTATGAATGGATCAACTTAGAAAATAAAGACATTGAAAGGTGATGGCATGATGGAATAAAGTATAAGGAAATAGTAAGCAAGACAATGATCTCAGAACCTACAAGACTAAAAGACCAGTGAGTCTATGATAAACTAGTAATGAGGTTATCGTCAAGAAACCAAGTATAAGTTCAGTTCAATTGAGTGAAATGATGAACCAGAAACATTAGTTGCATGTGATTCAGAAGAATATTAAATTCTTTCTTTTCCTTGAATGGATTATGGTAGTTACCTTAAGTTCATTCTGACACTGAATCATAAATGGATTAGGCAAGGCGAGCAGTGGTCGAGATGTAATTGAGAATGCTTCTAGGTGCAACCTGATGGAACAGGTGTAGGACATGTTCTCGAAATAAGAGTTTTGGCAAAATGAAGTCCAGCAATAGGACACATGATCAATAAGAGTAGTGTTGGTCGGCCCTACCAAGTTAAAGACAGTTTCAAATGAAGATTGGCCAACCACACTGGCAAAGGTGAGAAATTTCATAAAATTCACAAGGTATTACCAAAGATTTGCTCAGGACTTTACAGAAAGTGTAGTCCCGTAACCCGACTTATTATAAGAATAAAAGTTTGAATGGACAAGATAAACGTGAGAAGATCTTCCTGGAACTAAAGGTAAAGTTGGTGATGACCAGGGTTGGCGTTGCCTAATGGAAGAAGGAAACTTTGGGAGATATTATGATGCAACTCATACAGGTATAGGTCTGCGCTTATGCAGCACGACAGCGTAATTTCGAATACATTTAGACAGCGCAGTTCATCGGATTCGGATGGCCTTGGTAGTACCAATGTTGAGGAACGACTAACCCCGACGGTAGTGTTCCTTCTGAGACTAGTTGTTAAGAAGACTGGTATTTGGTAGTATCGACTAATAGGACGAATATGTATCGGGAAGATGTGGCATGTTACTAGTGGGTGAATAGATTAACTGAAATTTTCCCAAATTCTGGAAAGGAATTGGACAAAATTTGGCAAACCTTGTCTTTCTGATTATCAAAAGACGTCATTGAAGAGAGTGGAAACTGGAGCGAACCCTGTGGATTGGGTAAAGTAGCCGCTATACAGGTGGGTAAACATACCCCGATTATTACAGTTGAATGTAGGGATAAAATTTTGAAGTTGAATGTAATTAAGAAACAAGCCGGACTGAGAAATTCTGGGATTGACTTAAATGAAAAGGTTGTTATGCCAGAAGTGTTAAGCTTTTGTGGTACGTGGAATTGATAAGAGTAACTAGAAGAATAAAAGAAAAGGAAAGGTGACCGGAGATGGCACCGAGAAGTCGATTGAGACTTATATGGAGTGAAGTTTTGAAAAGATCAAAAGGTATCAAAGTAGTAGGCACTATGCCAGCAATTGCTAGAAAAGTAATGCTATTAGCCGACCCCTAAACTCACATATTTTAGCATGGCCAGTTGGGGCCAAGTCACTAAAGATTATCGAGTGATTGAACCAGCAAGGTAAGGACAAAGCGGGGTGCTTCTAACCAAGTGCCAACCGCGAGGACTTTTGATATAAAATGAATTGAGATACATGATGATGGATTTTATAAATACCATGGATGTGTTGGGAATGAGGATGGTGACCAGTAAAGGTTATGAGGATTGTCAGAGATGGTGCAGTATGATGCATAATGTTATCTGAAACTTGGTGTCCTCAAGAGGAGCATTAGGCATTAAGAGATTCACGTTGAACACGACCAATATCTTCCAGAACATCCTTGCTACCATTACCAAGTTCTGTAAGAAAGACAGATAGACATACGTTGTCTTTTGGGAAAGTCATATAGACTGACATTCGTTTGAAAGAAGAGGTAACATTAAGCTACCTATAGATTATCAAGATTGGAATGATTGAAAAGAGACCCTTATTATGGATATATGATTAAAATTGCCAAGTACAGGATGTAAGTATTCCTCGAAAATGGAATTGAGGATAGAATGTCCATAGATTAATACGAACCCTGGGGGATGCACAAAGGATAGCATCACCCCTAACAAAGACATTGTGAATTCAGACGATATAAGTTGAATCGACCAAAGTATCAATAACCTGTAAGGATTTGTGGAAAGGAGTCTTCAAAAGTACATAGACAGAGATGTTATAGAATTGACTAATGATGTTTGATATACCCTGTAACCAGGAGATGCAGGAGGAATGATGAGGATGGCCTAAGAAACCTTATAAGGGAAGTGCTAATATTCTAAACTTCAAACGGGAAGTTTGGTAAGGAATGTATGACATAGTAACAATAAGGCCAGATGAAACATGTGTGGAACCATGTAAAAGTATGGATTGAACCAATAAGGTTGAGATTATCCTAAAATCAAGAAGGGAGTTAAGTAAGGAAATATCCTAGGTATGATTTGGAGTACCTGTAGTCAAGATCGCACTAGAAAGGTGGAAGCAATGACTTTTGGAAGAGACTGATAGATGCTTTCTCTCATTCAGCAGAATTTAAGGGAGAATGCTTCCACCCTGAGTTGGAATAGATCTAGAAAACATTGATCTCAAGAAATTATTATAATCAGGAAAGGCCAACGAGGTGGCCGACACGTTAAGTATGGGGGATTAAGTATAAATGCTCAGACCAAAGAAATAGAATGATAATGTAAGGACCTTGATGGTCATAATGTGGTAGAGAAAGTTACATTCCGTCTAATGATTTTGCCAGGATCGACTATAAGAATAGTTTAAGTAAAGATTCGATTCCTGATGTTGCCAGTAGCACATTACCGACATTAGGAGGCTCTACGACAGACCAGACCAAATTCTTCAAGAGACTCGCCTTTTCTTTGGAAAGAGAGAGGGGAGGTTAAGTAACAATGAATTGGTAGTAAATGACCAGAAATAGAGAGGGTACAAATACTGATAAGCCAAATGGCACGATGATGAATGACAAGCAAGTTTATGTTGGTGTATTTCTGTGCAATCAAGATAGAGAATTATGAGGTTGGTAAGCGATTAAGCAAACCGCTAAGCTTTTAGTCTTCTACCGGAGATATATGATTAATAATCTCACCAGCCTGTTCCAGCTGCGATGCTGGAAGCTTTCCTGCAATTTTATCTACTTCATGTAATATCTACGTCAAGTTCAGGAAGCATTCCCTATGGATAGGGAATATTGATTATTTTGTTTTCCTAGAGGATCTTGAATTGACAATTATGATGCTTAGTTGTTAAAGCACTAAGTAAACGATAAGCGATGGTGATACTTCTGAGAAATTAGGTGGTAACGACTGTGGATATGTCGAAGTGAATCTAAGTTAGAGAAATCATCCAGGTTTATTTCGGATGGTGTAATTTCTGGATCGACGGGATATTTAAAATGAAGAATTAGGTTATGATGGTTCATAAAATGATTATAGTAGAAATAAAGACAAGAGACTGATAGAGATGGAAATAGAATTGGGAATTAATAAGAGAGTCAGATAGGTAGACTCATGAGAAGCTCCAGTAATGAAGCGAGAAGAGTATGGAATTGGCAAGGTAAGGGTATTGGCCAAAACGGAAAGTTGGAATTAGGAGCATGAATGACACACAAATTGACTCCTTTTAAGTTTGGAAAATCCGAGGAAATATGGAATAGTTGATTGAGAAATAAAGAGACTTATGGAATGAGAAAGTGAAATCTAGACGGTTGAACAAAGGAAAATTCGACCCCAAACGTGTAGCACGTATTGAGTAAAGGTGGCGAGTGTCTCAACACTGAGATGACGATAGAGTTAAACAACAAGAGTAAATAAGAATTAGATTATATGAAGGATGTGATTGATAAAGAAAAGATTGGGGAATAATTATGGAATGTGAAGCAAGGAATGTTATGAATGGAGTGAGGAATGGGTTTTCTTAACGAGCTCTCGGAATGACAACCTGATAGTGTTAGAATTATGAGTATGAAAGAGCCAATGTCGGGGCATGAAATGTGAGTAATAATAATGTCAAGCGGGAAATCCAAGATTTTAACCTGAGAGATTGAAGGATTTTCCAAAAGTAAGTAATGCTAATATCAAACAAGAGTATAGGTCCATAGAATGATGGACAAAGAAACAAGGACATGTGATATGTGAGATTACGATAAAGTAGTATTTGATACGAATACGATTACTTTCTTCCCTAATAAACCTCTATAGTTCAGAGGTAAATTCTGAGTATGATATTTTGACAATCATGAAAATCTTCTTATATAATTCTCTGAAATTCTTTCCTTTTAATATCCCTTATTTATTTTCTTCTAAATTGAGAAGAACAACCCTTTAAGGAGGGGAGGTACTACTACGTGACTCTCTGTCTGTGTGATAGGAGTCTAAGTGGAATGCCATTAATTGTTTAATTGCTTGTCAAGTACTAGAGGCTGGCCCCCTTCTGTACTAGCTATGCAATATAACAAATGTTCATTGATCATAGTGATCTCTCGATAAATTTTTCCACCTAAATATATATACATCGAGATTGCGAAGATTAAAGCGATTAAGAATTGCAAAATTACGAGTGAGGTGATCTCCGGAATTCGTAGCGCCTTAGTGATACCGAAGTCACTGCACGTACCAATAAGGTTAATAGTATAAGAACGGACAAGAGCGTATACCGGATGATGTGTTATGCGAAAGTACCAAAGAATTGGTAGAACGGATAAAGGGTGTGTTGTAACACCAGTATGATGTGCTTTAGAAAGATTGGAATGTGTAAGGATCGACCAGAGAATTGGAAAGAGAAATAACCAACAAGTACCCAATTGTCTTCTACCTGATTCCGGGACGGAATCCTTTTAAGGAGGGGAGACTGTAAGAACCCAGACTTTTGGGTAGAATTAAAACTTTTTATTAAGTAATAATATGGGAATGAATAGTGGTTATGACTGCGATGTAACAATTGTCTATTTAATGAATGGAATGGATTTGGATTCAATTATTATATGTCATGAAGAATACCTTTGGTTGACAACTTAGATTAGAATAATCTATCTCCTAGAAAGTTAAGATAAGATTCCCTAGAGAGAAATAGATACCCTCATGTCATCCAAATCAATATCTATATAAGCCCAGCGGTTCCGTAAAAAAAAGTTAAGGAACACTCGAGGGTGAACCAGGTTCATTTTCCTAATTATAGGAATTAAATAAAAATAAGTGATGAATAGTGATTTTGGTGGAATTTGGAATATTATTATAATAATGTTATACCCGGTATTCGGAACGGATTTCTGAATTCGTATTAGTGATCCAGGAGGAAAATAAGTGTATGTAAAAGCTGTCGGATTCAGAAAAAGAGCACTTTAATTTTCTCCAAGATTTCCCTGGACACTGCAAGACTTAAGGATTTATAAAAGGGAATTAAGGAATTTAAATTCGAGAAGTATTAAGAATGATGAGGAATAGTATTAGAATTATTAAGAAGGTTTTCGGTAAAACCCTAACTAGAAACGAATGAGTTATTCCCTCGAACGATCAACGAATTAAGCAATAAACGGGCAAAGAAACAAGCAGAGGGAGCAAGAGTCTTGTGCAAGCCACTAGAAAATATCTAGTAACCAATATAGTTACAAGAGAAACTAGAATCAAGAGGAGCAACCAAGTACTTAGCAAATCCAACCAAGATGCAAGATATTTCACTTGCATGCAACTTGTCCACTTGATCAAATGCATCACCCAATGCATCACACCTTTAATAAAGTAGCTTTAGCTAGATATTATCTCAAATAATTCATTTTATCACATAACCAAGTAAGCAACCAAGCCAAACTCTCTCTCTCCCTCTCATTAGAGCCATTCGGCTTTCTCCTTAAATCAAAGATCAAAATCAACCTTTCAACCATTGTTTGATCTTGAGATTTTTATGATAGATCCTATAATTCATAAAAGTAATACCCTAGAAATCTTAGCCTCAAACATCACTTTTTCCATTTTCAAATAAATCCTTGAAGATGAGGGTGAATAGTGATTTTCAAGAACAAATTCTTGGATCTTGATTTTTTTGGATGATCTAAGCTTGGTTAATGGTATACAAGGACTATACAAGGCTTAGCAAGGTCTCACACACATCATGGAAGGTATATATCACCAAAACCCTAGCTTGTAATTTAAGATTTATGATTGTCTTGATTGGGTTTAGATTAGTATGATATTGATGATGATTATAAGCATGATTATGTAGTTAGTTATGTGATTTAAGAAGCATGTTGATATTGGTGGTAAAATCAGTAGCTATTGGACTTATGAGATGAGTTATGTGATGATAAGTTGTTTGGATGCCCGGTGTGGCTTGGTTTTAATGTTACGATTAGTAGAACGTTCGATTTATAGCCGTCGTAATGCCCGATTTTCGTTAAACCTTAAGTAACCGTGCATCACAGTAGCTTTAACTCACTGCATAGCTTCGACTTATGCCATGATAAGCTAGATTATGTTACAAGCTTCGTTTTGATATAAAGATCGTATGAAATGGACTTACGGTTTAGGAGTTATGATTAAATTCGTAAAAGAGGTTCGAAACCGTAATCGAAAGTTCGTAACTGAAATTGGAATCCCTTAACATGACTAAGTCAGTGACGAATCATGGTAATTAAATATTAGAGGTCATGAGGAAGGCGTGAGAGAAAACCACAAGTAAAATGGATCGTTTTCCGATTTTATAAAAATGTTCGAATCGAGGTTAAATGCGAAGAAACCACTTTTCGGAGGTAACACTATTCACTAGAAGCTCCTGCCCTGTTTTAGTGAAATCTGTAAAAATTAATCTTCTGATCTAAGTCCAATTTTGAGTTAGCTACCTTCTAGATATTCTCTAGATCATGTACGCGAAAACGGTGCGTCATTTGAGTTAACGGTTACCGAGTTATGAACGTTTTAGTGAAAGAGGTGTGAATAGTAAAGATCCGTAGTCGACCGAACTTCAAAAATACATTTCACCTATCTAGACCCGTGGCTTCGAATTGGAAATTTTATGATAAATATTATAAATACCAAAGATGATTTTATAAGTGGTTTCGTAATTAAATACGTTTCCAGTGATTTATTAAAAGTGTTGAAGTGCGAGTCACGGAATAGTGATTCTCAGAAAAGTCACCTCTAGGGATACTACTTTGGCCACCCTTTTTGGCTAAGTTAAAAAGGGAATTTCGAGTCGACTAAAACACGAAACTTGTTAAGAATTATCAAGACCACATATTGGTGCAAAGAACGAGGTTATAATTGATTAAGTAAGATATACGAAAAATCCGACATTAAGGATGGGTTCGAGAGTGTTTTGGACTAAACTTACATGACTTAAGTTAAGTTATACTTAACCTTCGAAATGTTAAGTGATTGACCTCGGTTATTGTGACTATTTATAGATCATTGGATTGACACGAGGCACACTACCCCTACAGGATTACCAGGCAAGTTTCCAATACTTGGAACTGTTGTTGTGATAATATATATGATGATTGTTTTATACATATGTCATAGCATGCATGCCTACTTTCAAGTTAATATTGAATTACTTGTTCCCTGAATTGATATCGGCTTATAGACTATATATGAAATATCAGTTATAAGCCGGATTGTTTGGTTAAGACCCTTAGCGAAGGGCGTATGATATTCATACTTCAAATATAGACCGGGAGTCGATATTTTGTAATATATAAATAGTCGTGGAAACCCGGAGGGATCCCAGCGACAAATTTATTATTTCGAGGATTTTTATTCGATTACGAATCTTTCAAGGAACGTTATTTGAGTATTACCTCAGTGAAGGAATATTTAATGAATATTATTTTAATATTCATTTAGAATGTCATTTATTTAATGAATATTATTTTGATCATTCATTGGAGTTATTTAGTTAATGAATATTATTTTCAATATTCATTAGAGTTATTTGGTTGACGAATATCATTCCCAAATATTCATTTGGCTTACTTATTATTATTTGGAATATTCATTTGACCTTTATTTATTTAATGAATATTACTTTCGAATATTCATTTAAGGTTTGATTTACTTAAGGAATATTATTTTAAAATATTCATTGGAAGTTCTATTTACTCAAGGAATATTACTTCGAATATTCCTTTAGAGTTTTGATTACTAAATGAATACTATTCGGATATTCATTTAGAATATTATTTGTTAAATAAATATTATTTTGGATATTTATTTAGAATATTATTTGTTAAATGAATATTATTTTGGATATTCATTTAGAATATTATTTGTTTAATGAATATTATTTGGATATTCATTTGGAATGTTATTTGTTAAATGAATATTATTTTCAAAAATTCATTTAAGGTTTGATTTATTCAGTAAATATTATTTTAAATATTTATTTAAGTTTATTTATTCAATGAATATTATTTTAAATATTCATTTAAGAAGAGATTTATTTAATAAATAAATTCTATATATTCATTCGAGGATTACTTACGAGCAATATTATGATTTAATAATATTCCGTAATTATTATTGACTTAATAAATATTCTTGGAATATTTAATTAAATTCTTTTGAATTCTTTTTGTAATGATTTATATTATTCAAAGATTATCTATCACCTTCAGATAAGGTGTAAAATATTTCGGAGTATTTTATGACTATTCTTATCAAGGGGAGGTTCCCAAACTTTATTTTCATTTAAATCTATCCTAAAGAAGATTTAAATACTCGCTCAACTTCCAAACGTATATAAGGGGACCTCACTTGAGCGATGTTATTTATTGGACTGCCCGGTCCTATACTTGCTAAAACTATCTTGTCACTCACATCTTGATTCTTTCAAGCATCGATATGAGTCTTTTGGTTACCTCCTCAACGCTCGAGGGGTATGATTGATGTAACAAGTTTATATCCATTAACAAGCATCATCTTGGGAAATATTGGTGAATTTTCCTTTCCAATTAGATACGACTACTTTGTGGAGTCCTATCAACAAGTGTTACACTTGGGGAAAAAGGGGAACGAACTTTACGTTTCAGAGTCATGGATGATATTCGAACTAGGAGACGCGTAAGTGGCCGAGTGGCGCCGGTCCAGCAATAGCCCAACCATTGGCTGAGGAGTTCCAGAGGGCGGTAGATAAGTAATTCCGTCGGAGCTACCTTCTACATGTAGAGAACGACTGATGAGATGCATGACATACGACTGATCATCGTAAACGTCAGGGCATCTGGCGCGGCAATGCTCCCGTATTAGTTCATCTTCTAAAAGTGAGAAATTTCTGCAACACTGTTGGTGTTGGCAAGGTGAAAAAGTGTTGAAACCGGAATTGCAATATTTTCCTGCCAGTTCCTCTTTTATGATAATTGAGAATATCTTGCTTATCTTTTACATAGCAGATATTTATTCAAAACAAATATATTTTTGAGTTACCTTGTAACTTCATCTCATACCTTATATTGGTACTACATCGTTAATGCATGGCATATGGTTTCAAAAGATATTTTAGACTGTTATATATTATCACTGTTCAATTATATTTCTGGTGGGCTATTGCTCACCCTTGCTTTATTTATTTATATCACAACAACAGCTAGATCAGATGGCCGCGCAAGGCGCACACAGCGTAAGCAGGTGTCAACCGTCAGAGGTTTACCGCTAAGGTCTTGGCTACCTTTGTTGAGGATGCAACTACTGGTAGGCTAGTTGTTAGCAATTGAGCCTCAAATGTATTTATATTATGGTATCTATTAATGGATGGCAAAGAGTATG
This sequence comes from Kitagawia praeruptora, assembly GCA_037693485.1. NCBI lineage: Eukaryota > Viridiplantae > Streptophyta > Magnoliopsida > Apiales > Apiaceae > Kitagawia > Kitagawia praeruptora. The sequence goes on from CM075350.1 coordinate 79,695,545, forward strand.
TAATTGTACAATTGTAATTCTTTGGGTTGTAAGAACTCAAACTTGTGATTAATAATATTGTTGGTTACTCTGATTTCATCTCTGGGACTATAACGGGTGTGTTTTATGTAGTTAATTTGGGTCACAAGGTTGTAATTTAAATTATGTTGATTTTGTGGTTGGATATTGAGACCGTAACGACCAGATCCCTGACCCTGGATCTGGGGGTGTTACAATGCCTATATATGGATTTAATGGAGTAGGATCCAAAGTTGAAGGAACTATTCAATTGCCTGTGACTATTGGACAGGAGCCCAAGAAGGCCACTCAGATGTTGAACTTCCTGGTAATCAAGGCGGTTCAACGTACTACGCCATCCTCGGAAGGACTAGACTTCATGCATTCAAGGCTGTTGCCTCAACTTATCATATGAAGATCAAGTTCCCAACCAGGAATGGTGTTGGAGAACATAAAGGCGATCAAAAGAGGGCACGAAGCTGTTATGTAGCCGCGTTAAGGCCTGACGGAGTCGGGGGGCAGGTCCTTCCAATTGAAGACATGGATGTCCGCAGTAATAAGGAACACCGAGAAGGGCCAGCAGAGGACATCACACAGAAGCCTCGGACAGCCATTGAGGCTAAGGCGTTAACTGACTTCGTGGTTGAATGTACCATTGGCAACCAAGAAGTCGGGGGGTAGGAGGTAATACCCCAAGCAGGAAGTGAAGCTCAGAATAATAAGGAGGAGACCAGAAGGAGTGGTGGGTGCTCTATTTTGATGGAGCATCAAAACCAAAATCTAATGCAGGCCTAGTCTTGCAAAGCCCAGATGGGCTCAAGTTATCTTAGTAGGACTTAGCTTCATATTTATCTAGTAGAAGTAGAAATAAGGTTCATTGAAACCATTGAAGAGCATGTTGCTCCGAGTAGGACGGTAGTACTCTATGTAAGGGTTGAACCCATTTCAAGTTATTAATGCAAGTTTGATTTCCATTCATTGATTGTGTGATTTTATTTATGTGCCAAGCACCTAATGAGTGCAAGTCAAGGATGACCGAGTACCGAAAATAAAAAATACACGGATGGAAAACAAACAAATGCATACCCCTAAGGGTCAAGAGTTAGGTTACATCAAGACCAAGTAAAAGTTTAAGTCCGTGAAGGACCCTGGATAAAAGACAAGCAGATAAAAGCCACACGCAACAATCAAAGCCATGCAAGGTCGAGGATGTTAAGGACTGACTACTCTTCAATATTTCTTAAGTACTTGGGTTGAGAATCCAAGGATGAAGACTAACAGAGAACATTGCATTGTTAAGGGTCCTTGAACAAGGATTAAGAAGTTCAAGCAAGTTCTCGTCTTAAAAATTTAAAAGGCAAGAAGCCCATGGGATTGCATTTATCAAAATCTAAATCGAGGAATCAACCCCGAATCCTAGGTTGAGAAACACAAGTTATTAGCCATGAAGGCCAAGATTAGCCATGAAGGCCAAGATTAGTTATGAAGGCCAAAATTGAGGGGGTCATGAACCTTCAATTAAGATCCAAAGGTTGAAACTTGAAAACCAACATGTAATTTTGGATTCCCGATCCAGAATACCGACGTTGAATATCTGAATACCAGCGTTCAACACTTGAATATTAACCCTGAAATGAAGATTGAAAACCTCCTAGGGAAGGTTCAAGACCTCGTGGGGCTGATCAGAGACCCCGTGGCCTTGGACCGGCAGCTCTGATAGATTGAAAACCCTTGATTTCAAACATTGACGTTCAACCTTCAAACATTGACGTTCAACACTCAAGGCCGAACGCATGCTAGCCGAGAGGCCGCCTGAGAAGTCCAAGACCAAGACAAACATTGAAGCCATGACGGCCAAGCGAGCTTAGAAAGTTGCTTATATAGGAGCTTCTCTGAAGGTAACCTTTGTAGGGCAAGTTGATAGCATTCTTGCAAGAGAATAGTAATGTGTTTGCTTGGACAGTAGCTGATATGCCAGGGATTGATCCCCAACTTATAACTCGTAGGTTGAATCTCGATCCTGAGCGAAAGACAATAAAATACAAGGAGAGGAATTTTGCTCCTGAAAGGCAAGAGGCCATCAAGCAAGAGGCGAATGGGAAATGGAGGATGTGTATAGATTTCACTGAGCGGAATGACGCATATCCGAAGGATTGCTTTCCTCTAACAAGGATAGATACATTGATAGATGCCACAGCTAGACATGAGATGTTGAGCTTCATGGATAGGTTCAGCGGCTACAATCATATTAAGATGCACAAGGATGACATCCCAAAGGTATCTTTCATAACTGACTTTGGTGTTTTCTGCTATCTTGTTATGACTTTTGGTCTAAAGAATGCAGGAGCTACTTACCCACGATTGGTGAATAAGATATTCGCCCATCTGATTGGAAAAACCATGGAGGTCTATGTTGATGACATGTTAGTCAGAGCCTATTCACGGCAGACCACGTTAAGCACCTCAGAGAGGCATTCGAAGTGCTGAGGCACCATAAGATGATGTTGAATCCAGCCAAGTGTGCTTTTGGCATTGGTTCATAAAAGTTTCTAGGTCTGATGGTTTCAAAGAGAGGCATTGAGGCCAATCATGATAATATCAAAGCGATATTGGACATAGAACCACCCCGCTCTATACGAGATGTACAAAAGTTGACGGGCCGAGTTGCAGCCCTAGGAAGATTCATCTCCAAATCTGGTGACAAATGCTTACTTTTCTTTCAAGCATTGAAGAAGGTGAAGAATTTTAAATGGACACCTGGAAGCTAAGAGGCCTTTGAACAACTAAAGAAATACATGACTGAAGCCTCGTTGTTGGCCAAACCTAGTCTTGAAGAGACTCTTTATCTATACCTGGCGGTATTTGAACAAGCATTAAGTGATGTTCTCATTCGAGAAGAGAATAAGGTTCAAGGACCTATCTACTATGTGAGCAAGGTCTTGCACGAAGCCGAGTTGAATCACTCTACCATTGAGAAGTTTGCTCTGGCATTGGTAACCACCTCGAGAAAGCTACGACCGTACTTCCAGGCGCACAAGTGATAGAATATATTTTTATATATATTTTAGATGATTTTATTCTCATATTTATTGTGTTTTGCATTGATTTGGATTTTTATTTAATAGATTTGATTGTTTTATTGTAGGAAATAAAGAATTCATGACTTGGAAGGATTTGGAGCAAAAAGAGCTATTTTGGAGATAAAATAGGAGAAAATTCGTATTATTGGGCTACACGGGCTGTCTAACACTGTTTGGGCCGTATCTTGAGTTCCAGAAGTCAGAATTTGACGATCTTACTATCCACGCGAAGCTTGTGGAATTATCTTTAATTCAGAAGTGGTCCAATATTAGTATTCCAACGGGATCAGCCCAGAAACAGGCCAGAAAATCCAGCAGCTTCCAGAAATTCAATTTGAAGTGGGAAACTTCCATAAATCCAATCCTAATCAACATGGAAACACTAGGGGCACCAGGAACATTCTAGAGAGCTGTGTTAAGCGTGGAAACTTGCAATTCTTACTTCTATTCAAGCTTGGAAGCTTGCCATCTTCTATTCCAACTCTAAGAAGGTAATTGCTTGGAGGCTAAATCAAGAGGCTATATAAACACATCTTGGGACACATTATGAGGGATGTAATGTTAGATCAGATAATATAGTTTAGAGTAGATTAGTATTATTAGTTGGAGATGTAGAGAAACACCATGACTCTTCTTTTGGGTGACAACATTGAAGTTTGAAGGTTTTGTTCTCTTAATCTTTTCTTTGTTCTTATTAGTTTAATTATGTTTTCTTGTTTTACTAGTTGTTTTACTTGTTTAATTATTAGCGAGTATTTATTTCTAGGGCTTAAAGGGAAGCCATGTTTGCACTAATATTGACATGATTTTCATAGTGATTTGATTGGTTATGGTTAATTCTGATTGATATGTTTTAATCGTTAATTTGTGTAATCGGCCGATATCATTAATTAATTATATGCAAATAGGGGTATGGATCGAGAGATTTTACTACTAGAGGCTTACATACAATTAGCGGAATTGAGGGTGATTGTGGAAACATCATCGGATTTCTGAGAGCGTTAATGCTTGAAAGAGATTAACTTGACTCTAATTACCTGATTGATTGAATTACTAAAAGTGGTTAATTGTGTTGAATGTTTCGAGAGTGTTAATGCTTGGAAGAGATTAACATACTCTAGTTATAGGATCACATTGATTGTTTTAGCTTAAGAGCCAATTGTGTAAGTATGGTGGACCTGATTGCCCTAGGTTTTAAATAATTTGTTTAACATCTGTTTAATTAGTGTTAATCTTGTTTAATTAGTTAATTAATATTCTCCAATAATCGTTTGTCCCTGAAACAATTAGCGATAACTGAAAAGGAATTAGTAGAACCTGTCTCCTTGTGGATTCGACCCGCTTGCCATCTGTACTAGAAATAGACACCGTGCGCTTGCGGTTAGGTATAATTTGACACATCAACAAGATTGAAGTCCTGACGGACCAGCAATTGAGGAACATATTGCATAGCCCGAAGGCCAGTGGAAGGCTGATCAAGTGGGCAATTAAGCTTGGAGAATTTGACATCACTTATAAGCCTCGAACAGCCATCAAGGCTCAGGCACTGGCGGACTTCGTGGTTGAATGTGCCATTCGCAACCAAGAAGCCGGGGGGCAGGAGACAGTAACCACCTCTGGAAGAAAGGATAAAGATGAGGAGCTTACACCTGATTAGAAGAAATATTGGGTGCTCTGTTTTGATGGAGCATCAAAAACAAAATCTAGTGGTGCAGTTTTGGTCTTGCAAAGCCCCGATGGGTTCACAGTTGAGTATGTTTTGAAGTTGGACTTCCTAATAACTAGCAACGAAGCTGAGTATGAAGCCTTGATAGCCGGATTAGGCTTGGCTAGAAACATGAGAGTCAAGAATCTCAAACTACGACAAAGTACTTGAGAGTCGTGAAGGCCGTGATGACTCAGTTTGATGAATGGTGTGAGAAGCACATTCCGAGAGAACAGAACGTTAAGGCTGATGCCCAATCTAAGTTTACTTCTTCTGAGATAGAAAAATACGCCAGAAGTGTTTATTTCAGGTCTTGAAGGCCCCGTCTATTATTTCGAAATTGGTAGCACCAGTTGATGTAAGCTGAAGGATAGACCCTCTTAAAAGCTCATCCTGAGACTGGTTGGCTCCCTGATAATGCCTTGAAGGCACAAAAACTGTTAGTGAGAGTGTTGAGATAAGAGGTCCTTTGTCATTCCATACTTAAAATCTTGAATCTCAAATCCTGGAAACAAAATTTTAGACTTGATGGCCAAAAAGGCTGTTTGCCTCCAATCGAGTTTGTCGTTTGAGTTTAAGGACTTGGATCAAGAGTCGTCAATCGAATTCAAACCAAAGTAAGGTCCTGTGAGCATAAGAAGAAGGTTGGAAACCTAGAATCAAGATAAAGGGTTGACAACCAGCCAAGGCACACCAAACTTGAAGTCAAGTGCCGAGTGGCAAGGGAACTTCTTGAACGATCAACCGAGAAGCAAGACCTCCACCATATGTAGCAAGGGGGGCAAGAACTAAGGGACTTCATTATTTTTACATCTTAGAATGAGAGTTAAGGGTTGATGATAACCAACAACCATGAACGGATTCAAGGTTTAAAACCAAGGATTCAACAAGCGAGTTAAGGCCTAGAAGGTCACGAAAGCCAATTTGAATTGAAGGATGTCTGTTTGGTCATCGACTTTGAATACTAACATTGAGGTCCAAATCTTGACATTTGAATACTGACATTTTAATATTTGAATCCAAATATTGACATTGAGGACGCCGATCGGGGCACCCGGGAAGCTTCAGCTGACCGGTCTTCGTTTCGATGTCGAGAGTCCCGACATTGTTTCGATGTCAAAAGTCGATCCCGACGTCGTTTCGAATATGAAAGCTAAGCTGAAGCCATTGAAGGCCAACAAAGCTACTAAAGCCAATCTTGGATCAAGAAATTCAAGAATAGTTCAAGAATGAGCGATTGAATCAACATTCCAACATGATGATTGAAAGATTTGAAGTAATTTCCATTTAAGATCAGGCAAGCATGAAACTCTTAAAGGGAGATTGAAGCTAATCAAGAAATTAGGGGAAGCCTTAAATAAAAGTCATGAATGACCAAGTTGTTGATTTTCACGTAGTGAAAGTCGATATTGATGTTAAGATTCCATATTGATGATCAATGTCGGAATGTGAAAATCAAAGTCACTGAACCACGAGAGCACCAGCCGACTGGCACACTCCCGAAGCCCTAGCCGACTGCAACACGGCCGACCTCAATGTGCAAGACGCCCCAACCGACCGCAAAGCAGCCGATCGAGCCATACGAGACGCTCTGGCCGACTGGAGTAGGACGTCGATGCAGGTTTTCGCCTCAGTCGAGTAGCCCCTCGCGAACGTCTCGGCCGACCGGCATTGATCCTCGAGCTGAGATTTTGCTTCGATCGACTAAAAAAAATATGCGAAAAAAATTTTTTTGGCCGACCGGGTCCCTGGCCGACCGGATCTCCGGGCCAGCTTTGGCCGACCGACGTCGACTATCGGTGCGAGATTTTGGATTGGCCGACCGACGTGGGTTGTCGATATGAGAAAAATTTTGGCCGACCGAGGTCCCGGCCGACCGGCTCACCGGAGACACTCTGGCCGACCGACATCGGTTGTGGACATAAAAAAAAAAAATTGGCCGACCGAGGTCCCGGCTCACCGGAGACCCCTCGGCCGACGACATCGATGGTCAGCATGTATATTTGGTTTGACTAACTGACAGTGGCGGTCGAGTCGGGTTTTCACATTTTTGTTTTTGTTTCTCCACCTCGATGATCAAGATCACTATTGAGATTGTTTTTGAACAAAATAATCAAGTGGAAGCTGAAATTGAGAATAGCACCGATTAGTGCCAATTAGCGCCGTTAGTGCCGTTTTATGCCGTCTAACGTCGTTTAAACATTGTTTAAACGTTGTTTGAGGCCGATTAGTGCCGATTAGCACCGTTTAGTGCCGTTTAGCACCATTTAATGCCGTTTAGCGTCGTTTAACATCGTTAAAGTGTCGTTTAAGGTTATTTAGCGCCGTTTAGAATCGTTTAGTGCCGTTTAGCACCGTTTAGCGTCGTTTAACATTGTTTAAATGTCGTTTAAGGCTATTTAGCGCCGTTTAGTGTCGTTTAGTGCCGTTTAGCACCATTTAGCGCCGTTTAGCGTCGTTTAACATCGTTTAAACGTTGTTTAAGGCTATTTAGCAACGTTTAGTATCGTTTAGTGCCGTTTAGCACCGTTTAACGCCATTTACCGTCGTTTAACAACGTTTAAATGTCGTTTAAGGCTGATTAGTGTTGATTAGCATTGAATTAACATTGTCGTAAATGCTTCGATCGCTCCACGCTTTACATCAAGACAATACTCGTGAAACACTAATGTGTGAAGATGAACCCTGACCCGAGTCTTGGAAAGGACTGTTAAAACTTCAAGGAAATCCTGATCAGTTTTCCTAGAAGTTGGGGGGCAAATGATATGGGCTAAAAACAAGCCCTAAAGACACATTTAATGTAGCATTAATTAGACCTAATATGGTCCAAACGTGGGGCCCACCAGATGGGCCCAAACCCTATTAATGATATTAATTTCGTAATTAATATTAAGGGTAATAACCAGCTCAGCAATAAGAGTCAGATAAGGATATTACTCCTGCCAAGCTTTGCCTCCAAGGCATAGAATTCGATATGGGAACTGACTCCTACAAGGAAGGAGTCTAGAACCTTCCTCAAGACGGTGACTTGCCCACCAAGTCACCTAATTCTACTACGATTCTAGGGCTTCTCAGCCTATATAAAGGGCCTGACCCCTCATTCTCAGAACTACGTCTTGGCTTGATTCTCAATACGAGATACGTAGGCATTCTGTGAGGACCGATCAGTCTTGAACACGGAAACAGCCATTAAAGCTCGAAGCTCAACCACCCTTAGCATTAAATATACACAAACCCTAGCCGCACTATTCATAACCTAGTTTTATTCCACAACAGTTGTGCTTTTGTAGTTGTGCAGCATGGTACAATGTAAACTTGCTATATTAAGATACTTTGACAATTTAATATAAGTACTTTAAACTATTTGACCTGCTATTATCACTAAGCAAAAGACTGAAATTTTTCATGTGATTAATTATAGTAGCGAGCTCAGTGCACTAGCGAGCTCAGTGCACTAAGGTCGGGACTGTCATGCCCCTCTTACAGGTTATGCAGGACATCATCTAAAGTTCTTAACCAAAGAATCCAAGACTTTATGAATGTCTATTACTGCTAATGTTCTCAGTGCCTAGGACGTTGATTTCAACGAGAAAGGGGAAGGTGTTTTTTAAGTCTCCGAGAAGTTTTTATTTTTTGATGCTTTATAAATGATACACAATACCAGTCGACATGAATTTTGTATGCATCTCTTCATTAATTTAATAAATATATCTCTCTCTCTTTTAAGTGTAGCAATTGGTTTCACTCTTTAGGCTTTTGCTTTGCTCTTGCTTGCTTTTGCACCGCTAATGAGTCATAGTTGAGTAGATGTAGTGTCAGGCTACTTTTGTTTATTAGTTTAGTGAGTTTACTAGAACAGGAGTTTAATTTCTATCTATATATATATATATATATATATATATATATATATATATATATATATATATATATATATAGCAAAGAAATGTGGAAAACAAGCCTTCGATTATGGATTGAAGATTTGTAGCATTATGTGGGTGGTTTACACCAAAGTTTTTGATAAATCTAGAATGCGTGGATTGGTTTTCAATGTGTCGGAAACAATATAGGTGACAGTTTGTGTTACTTTTTAAATTTTAAATAATTATGTTGATTCTTTTAACTGCAGACCTAACCTTTGCTAAACATCTATATGTAAATTTCTCTGCAAATGTGTGTTCTATTTGCTTAAAGTGTGTGTCAAAGTGTGCGGCTACAACAGGATTAGTGGGTATGCATAGATGGACATGAGAACTTGTAATAGAGGCAGGCCTATGATTCTGTTCCAAAAACCAATAATACTCACTATAAACAAGCCTCAAAGTCTTGGCATGGCTACATTCATGGTTACAATACTTGCTGACAGAGATCATTGCTCCTCATTATGACCAAACCAATCTGCACGTTAATAAATTAACCTCACTACATCTTCCTCACAACAAAATCATTGACGTGTACATGGAGACCCGTGCCTTGCACGGGTTGTTATGCTAGTTCTCAATATTTTGTCATGTCGCCTTCCAATTCGCATCTAAAACACAACCTATACAAATATACTTAAAGTTGATGATGACGAAAAGCCGAGTAAGAAAAATAAGCTTACACAAAGTAAAGAAGCAACCATACTTTAAACTCATGATTTCAAGTGGATTTAAAATCAAAATAGATTTTTAAAGTATACTCTGAAGTATAATAATTTTTGGTAATCAAATAAATCCATCATAAATTCTCAGAAAATCATAATTATAATTTATTGGTGTATTTGGTAATGAAATGGTGAAAATTGCCCTACATGTCTCGTGTAAGACTGGGATATTACAAATGATCCCACTTTAAAGTTTAATCCTGAGCAATTCCATTTCTCGTAATTAACTTTTTAATTTTCAAGAGTTAAATATGTTTACCATTGTTAAGCAACGTAGTGCATATTGAGTCCATGAACCTAACATTAGCCAGTGATTTATCATTACAAAGGATAATTGTTAGAAAAATATGTATGCTTGATTACTTGTAACAAGCTAATAATAATAAATATGTATCATTGTTATTTGAATTAGTGAAATTCTATTAAGGAGGTGCATATATTTAATGTAGCAAAAAGTCTTAGTGAGTTATCAAGTAAGATGTAACTTTCTTTATTCCGTAACTGTTCGGTTTTAAATAGGCATCAAAATAAACACATGGTGTAAGTTCAAATTTGTTCATGAAATAAAGTTGTCAAAAATAAAGATTACGAAACTGAAAATAATTTTCTAAGACAAAGTATCGAGAAATCTAGAAACAACTATATCGAAAAGTTAAAAATTATGCTTACATCTTAAAGTCTGGAAATGTATGTTATGAAATCCATATATCAACAAGCACACTTATTTAAATAGTGAAGTCTGAGTTATAGTGAAGTTAATATACTGTCTCGTGAAATTCGTGAAGTCTTTATATAGACCAATTAAATCACTATGTAATGAAGTTGGGATATGGATTGACAAGTGGGAAATGATAAATTCAGAGCAACATTTTTATTTTCGGAGTAAGTTTCTTTGAAAAGATCAAATTGTCCTTTTTTTGATGAATATAGGGGCTAGACTTGGTTTAAAATAAGGGCAATTATGTCATTTCACAGGAATTTGCTCTGTAAATAAAAATTTTGCTCTGAATTTAACATTTCCCGTTAAAAAAAGCATACAACATAATAAAGTTCGTGACATCTTACGAAACTGTGTCGTGAAGTTTAGAGTCTAAAGAATGAATTATGTTAACAAGTCTAGCATATTCACAGAGTTCCCGACATGGATATTTAGACAAAATTCTGGAGATCAAGACAAAGAAAATCGAATTATTTCATGAAACAAATACTAAAGCATTTGTATATTTATTATAATCCAATACTTGCGGATGACAGATGGCAAGTTTATAAAAAAAATTTAACAGAAATTCAAGAAGAAAACTACTATGAAGATCTTGAAAGGATAATGTATGGAATAAAGATATAAACATTAAATTTTTATACAGAAAAAGAAAATTTTAAAAAAAAGTTATTTAACTATTCTTAAAATGCACCTTAAAATGCGTGCCAGAAAATTTTGAAAAAGTGAAATATTGACAATCAAAAGGGACGGAGGGAGTAGTATAGACAATTTATGTTAATACGTAATGTACTTCTGGTCGAGTTGAACTCATATCTCATTTATAAGGATCCAAATTTACAACTCAATGTATATTGACATAACAGTCCATGACAAGTAAGTTGGAGAGAGTTAATTGGTCTCTTTGGCATAGCTTAATTATGTCGATTTATGATTTATTTTCGGGTAAAAATTTTATATTTTGACAATTTTTTTATACAAATGTTTATTTTATCCTTAAGATTCAATAAGTTGCTAAAATAAGTTGGAAAATAAGTTGGAATGTTAGGAATCTCTAACTTTATCTTAAAATAAGTGAGAAATTGCCCAAAATACGCTACTTTTATAACTCAACTGCCCAAAATGCCGTTTAGTGCTCACATCCGCCCTTTCTGACCACGGAACACGCACATGGGAATGCGTGGTTTGGGATACGCATTCCAGGAATGCGCATCTCAAGTCACGCATTCCAGGAATACGCAATGACATCATATGACGTCATTATATCACTTCCAGCTCCGGCGCTCAGACGAATGAAATATCGCCCTCAAAATCGCCACTATCCGTTCTCCCAACTCCGGCAACTTCCATTCATTTAGAGGACATAACAATGATTCCCAAACCTTGCTCTACATTTTTCCCGATTCATTTGTCGAGTTTTGGCCCCGCAGGGGCGTGTATAAGCATATCGGAAAGCTAATCGGAAAAACGAGGTTGGATTTGGGGGTTTCGAATCCGGCATACGAAACGTAAATATAATGACATAAGTGTGTAGAGGAGAGTAAGGCGATCATTTTGGTGTAAATGATGCAATTGCTCGATGCCTGGAAAGGACGAACGATGTGGTCAAATTTTTGCCGTCAAATCGCCTCCGGGAAGATGATGAATAGTAACCATATACGCATGATGGATATGCGTATCGTCAAAAACGCATGATGGATATGCGTATACGTGGTTATTGTTAACAAATGCATACAAGAAATTTGCAAATTCCACGCAGTCACCACATGCGTGGTCAAATTATACGCATTATTAGAATGCGTAGCCCCTGTACGCATTTGTGTATTGCGTGGTAGGTGGGTATTTTGGGCGGACGTTTTCGCCGGTGGATATTTTGGGCACCCAGAATTAAAATGTGGGTATTCTGGTTTTTCACCCAAAATAAGTTGACTTATTCTGGAAAAAAGTTCCCCCAAACACCCCCAATGAATTTAGAACTTATAATTCTAATTTTTCGAAAATGTTATATTTGTACGATTTTATTATAATATAATTTAACAGAAGCTACCATCTACTTACACATCTTTTTTAATAATCGTTTAAACTCTTATTCTTTTTATTTATTGTTGTGGAATAAAAAATAGGTTACGAATGGTATTTAATGCTAGGGTTAGGGAGCTTCGTGCTTTAATGGTTGTTTCCGTGTTACGAGACTGATCGGTCCTCACAGAGTGCCTACGTATCTCTTTATTGAGAATCAAGCCAAGACATAGTTCTAGGTGATGGTGCCCTCGAGGCTATGGAGGCGAGAGCTCACCTAGGACGCATTGGCTTGCATGTCCTTATTCGAGGATTAAACCAAAACGTAGTTCTAGGTGATGGTGCCCTCGAGGCTATGGAGGCGAGAGCTCACCTAGGACGCATTGGATTGCATGTCCTTATTCGAAGATTAAGCCAAAATGTAGTTCTAGGTGATGGTGCCCTCGAGGCTATGGAGGCGAGAGCTCACCTAGGACGCATTGGCTTGCATGTCCTTATTCGAGGATTAAACCAAAACGTAGTTCTAGGTGATGGTGCCCTCGAGGCTATGGAGGCGAGAGCTCACCTAGGACGCATTGGCTTGCATGTCCTTATTCGAGGATTAAGCCAAAATGTAGTTCTAGGTGATGGTGCCCTCGAGGCTATGGAGGCGAGAGCTCACCTAGGACGCATTGGCTTTCATGTCCTTATTCGAGGATTAAGCCAAAACGTAGTTCTAGGTGTGAAGGAGCAGGTCCTTATATAAGCTGAGAAGCCCTAGAATCGTAGTAGGGTTAGGTAACTTGGTGGGCAAATCACCGACTAGAAGAAGGTTCTAGTCTCCTTCCATGTATGAATCAGTTTCCATGTTGGAGTATGTGCCTTGGGGGCTAAGTCAGGCAAGAGTAATATCCTTGTTTGACTCTTATTGCTGAGCTAATAATTACCACTAATATTAATTACGAAATTAATATTATATATTGGGTTTGGGCCCATCTAGTGGGCCCCACGTTTTGACCATATTGGGTTCATTTAATGCCACATTAAATGTGTCTTTAGGGCTTATTTTTAGCCCATATCATTTGCCCCCCAACTTCTATGAAAACTGATCAGGTTTTCCCTGAAGTTATAACGGCCTTTCTGAGACTTGGGTCATGGTTCATTGCTCTTACGCAAGTACTTTCAACAATATCATCTTAATGTAAAGCGTGGAGCGACCGACGCATTTACGATGATGTTTGAACGACACTAAACAGTGTTAAACGGCATTACACAGCGCTAATCAGCCTTTAAACAACGTGTAAACAGTGTTAAACGATGTTAAACGGCATAAAACGACATTAACAACACTAACTGGCGCTAATCTGTGCTTAAACGGCACTAATCTGTACTAATCAACAATAATCTTTGCTTAAACGGCACTAATCTGTGCTAATCGGCACTAATTTGTGCTTAAACGGCACTAATCTGTGCTAATCGGCACTAATCTGTGCTTAAACGGCACTAATCTGTGCTAGTCAGAAATCTTCATGCTCCTGATGAACCCGGGTTGATTGAAAATATTCGTGCCCCTGAACACTCCGGGTTGGACATAAAATACTCGTACCCCTGATCATTCCGGGTTGGACATAAAATACTCGTACCCCTGATCATTCCGGGTTGGACAGAAAATGTATTCGTACCCCTGAAGAACCCCGGTCGGCCGAAGCCTCCCGGGTGAGCCGGTCGGCCAGCCACCGGTCGACTGGCTCCCAGTCGGCTGAAGCCTTCCGGTTGCCCCGGTCGGCCGGCTTCCGGGCGGCTGGAATAATATTTTTTTTTAATACCTCAATTTCCTTCTTCAACATGATGTTTCCATAAACACGTATGTTCGTGGTCTTGAAGAACATGAAAAAAATAGTCGTGGTCTTGACGATCATGACAAAAAATAGTCGTGGTCTTGACGAACATGACAAAAATAGTCGTGGTCTTGACGAAAACTCCCGTGGTGTTGACAAACCCCGGTCGGCCGAAGCCTCCCGGGTAGGCCGGTCGGCCAGCCACCGGTCGGCTGGAACCCTCCGGTTTGCCCCGGTCGGACCATGTCAAAATATTTTTTTGCATTCTTGGCTTCAATACTCCGACCTTTTTCTTGAACATGATGTTTTCATAAACACGTAGACTCGTGTTCTTGATGAAAATGTATACTCTTACCCTTCATGAACATGTATGTTCGTGGTCTTGATGACCATGAGTTTTTCATGGTCTTGCTGACCTTGAGTCTTCGTGGTCTTGATGACCATGAGTTTTCCGTAGTCTTGCTGACCTTGAGTCTTCGTGGTCTTGATGACCATGAGTTTGGGGAGTCAACAATATGGTCATTCATAACTTTTGCTTAAGACTTCCCCTGATCTCTCAATTAGCACTGCTAATCCCATACTTTATGTTAACTTCTTGATGAGACTTCTAAAACTTCCTTTTTCAGATACCAACTGACATCCTTAGTTCCTTATTCTGAGTTTTTGACGAGTCCCTTCATTTATTAATAGATAGTTTTCGTCTTTTTTTGCATTTATCCGATACATGACCTGTAAACACGATCCGGCCTGTATCTCAACCTGGAGTAACAGGTCACACCTTTTCTATAAAAGAAGGGGAGCATCCTTCATTCTTCCTCACTTCTTCACTTCTCAAATTTCTCTCAAGCTCTAAAATTCTCTAGTTCTTTAGCTTTTCAAGTTCATCTTCAAGTTCAAGCTCGATATGGTTGACAGACGCACGGTCCCCCCAATCTCTATGGAGGAAGCTATGAGGAAGAGGAGCATGGCCAGAACGGTTAAAGGTATGCTAAAACTCAAGGCTCCTCGTTATGTTGAACGTCGATTTGTTTCTTTATTAGACTTGTTGAGCACCATGGGGGAAGCTTTTCCCAACAGTTCAAATTTGGCTACCTTCCATTGTCATTCTAAATTGAAAAAGAAGGACATTGTGAAGATTAGGAGTACGTACAGTTTTCCCGATGTGATCAATGTTTGCTTACCAAATCCGGGAGACCGGACTTGCAACTGGCATCCAGAAAGATTATGTGTTTTTAAAGGTGCTCTAGAGGCGGGATTGAGGTTCCTGGTTCATCCTTTTATTATCAGGTTCCTGGCGGAGCTCCAGATCCACCCGTGTCAACTGTATCCTAACTCTTGGAGGTTCTTGATTATCTTCATGCTAAGATGTAAGGAGTTGAACATCACTTGGGACACAACTTTATTCAGAAGCATCTTTATGATCAAGAATTCTCCTGATTCCTCACCAGGATATGTTGGTTTTCAACTCCGAAACAGGCTCCCCCCACTACACCATAAAAGGCATACGACCACATTTAGAGTCGATGTTGCCTTTGCCATGCATGTTTTTGGCTATTACAACATTATCATTTTTATGTTGCCTTAGGTAGAAAAATTATGTTGCTATAGAATATAATTGTTTGCATGTTGCCGTAGGTATTAAATTGTGTTGCCATAATTTTGTAATGAACAAAATTTTACATTTTCTAATAAAAATAGAAGTTTCACCTTTTTTCACATGAAAGTTAAATTATTTGGATAAAAATAATTAAGAAGTTTTTATAAAATTCAAGAATTTTCCAGTAGAAGTGAATATTTCATTAAAAATGTTAAAATATTTTAAGGTGAATAGTTTATTTGTATGTTCATTAAATATTATTCAACAAAATTTTTAAAATAATTTTTTTTTCTATACATATTTTAATATATCATTAAAAAAAATTCAAAAAGAAAATATCATTAAAATAATAAAAAATTTGTATATGATTAAAAATATTTGAATATATTATTTCAAATTATGTAAAAGAAATTAAAATTTTAATGAAAAAATAAAATGTTTTTTCTAAAAAAATAAAAATAAAAAATTTAATTATTTTTTTCTTAAGAGACAATAGCAGACCAAAGCATGACAATTTCCTGCAAATTGGTGCGAGCGGCAAAAATAATATTTAAAAATTGTTTAAATATTTAAACTCAATTTTGAATTTTTTAACCAAAAAATTGTTTAATTATTTAAAATAACATTTACTTTTATAATTTTCTATTTTTTAAAAAAGTTAGATCTTACCAAATTTTTTTAAATATCAAAGAATTTAATTGTTATTATTTTTAGGTTCTATTTATTTATTAAATGAAAACAGAAAATGTAAATTGTAAAAAACAAAATCATAAAAACCGAAAAATAATTATAAAAACAGAGGTATAATGCACGTTTCCCGGTGAAATGTTTTAGGGGTAATTATCCCGCCTCTCTCTCATTTTATTCTCTCAATTTGTATCTAGCTCTCTCTCGTACACTTAAACAAAATAATACTTCTCCTCTCTCTCATTCTACTTCTACTCTCTCTCTCTCTCTCTCTCTCTCTCTCTCTCTCGCTCTCGCTCTCTCTAGCGCTTTCGTTCAATCTTCTCTAATTTTCTATCAAATTAGTACGTTAGGCTGCTCAGTTGAATATAGGTTCGATTTGAGGCTTCAAATTGGGGCTTCTTTAAATTAGGGCTTTTTTAGATTAGGGGTTCATTGTTTTGAATTTAATTGATTCAATTTTTGCACTTAAACTTCAACTAATTGTGGTTTATTTTCGATTTCAGGCCTTCTCCAGTTTGGGCTTTCGATTTGGGTATGTATCTGGGCTTTGATTAGTTGTGTATTTGTTTGCATCAGCTATTTGTATATGTTCTTAACAGTGTAATGTTCAATTGGTATTATAAGAAGAGTTTTGATTATTCATGATATTTGTTTCAAGTACTTTGGTTATTTGTGGTATTTTCTGGTTGTAGTAATTCATTTCTATAATGTACTTCTGATTAAAGTATCGATAAGAATAATATTGGGGCCAAAATTGTTACTCTGCCATCAGTTTTATTAAAGTAATGTATACCTAATAATTCTATATTTGGGGACATATATGATGATCATTCAAAGGAGATGACACATGGGGTTGCATTAGTACTTAGTAGAATAGTAGTGTATGTGCTCTGCTTGCGGCAAAAATGTTTGAAATTTTTAATTAATGTTAATATTAACTTCCCCTGTAAGGTGTCATGTCAGTAGCTTGTCCAGTGTCCAGAATGTGTTTGTGTGCCCAGAATGTGTGTAACTGTGAACTAGAAATGTAAAGTGAATGGATGCACTTTAAGGATGACTATAGGAAAGTGTATGTGTTTGTGTTACTTAACAGTTCTGACAATAATCTTGTCAGGACACATGTGCAATGTAGGTTACCTGTAAGGATGACTATAGGAAATTTTGATGAACTGAGTACTGATTGTGGTATGATATTGTCATTGTTTCTCGTCTACTAATAGTGATATGATACATGATTCCCCTTCCATATATGTACACCTTGTTGTGTCCTTAGATAGAATGAACCGGGTACTCATACAATGGAGTCAGAGGATTACCAAATTACTCATACAATGCTTGGAGTCGCCAGAGTACATGGAGATTCGAAATGCTCTAATACTGTTAACTAAAATATCTGTTGTATTTCCAGTCACACGAAAGAGTGGGATCAATCTTGAATTAAAAACGTGTAAGAATTAAATTAGTACTACATGATCCATTCACACAAATTTTCTTTTAAACGTTTTTTTTATAGATTTTCTTTTGAATATTACAGGTTTTAATAGAACTTAACTGTTTAATTTTCTTACTATTCGTTTATCATTAAATTTATACTCTTTTCAACAGCTACAGGAAGGCTCTACACATGATGTATTGTTACTTTTATTGATACTCCAGGAGCATATGCTCATCTTAAATCAGAGGAACTGTGTCAGGTATGTATATACGCATATTCTGTGAGTATCTCCCTAACGTTTATCCCTCCGAGCTTATGTGCACAAGCTGTTTTGTCAAATTTTTTAACAGGGTGTAGCTATCGCTCACAACTTGAGGACTATGTTTGGTTTTAAAGTTCCTATTATTTCCTATTATAGTGATAGGTTAAATTGAATTTCTATATACCCATTAATACAAATTGTAACAGTCACATAAAAGTTCTGGGAATAAAGTTTGTAGGTTTTGTTATGTATAATTTTATAAGGTGATGGGTGAAAAAAGTTAAAAATAATTAACCATCACAAAGCTGAGTGACATACCTATGGGCCTATTGTAAGACTTTTTGACGTATTTGGTTACTATATAAAAGTTAAAATACAATATTTGATCTCTAAATATACTTGACTCAGTTAGGCCAAATTGAGCTTTATTTACTTATCAATTCAAATCGTAACAATAACATTATTGCTCTCGGAAAAAGTTTTGCAGGCATTGTCAATATCTATATAGAAAAAGGCAATTGTGTACTCTTTTTCTCCGTGAATGTTTATGTGCATGTTGCTGACATTATATTGGTAAATATGAAAATAAAAAACAAATAAATGATAGTGTAGAAGCTAATTGTTTATTGCAATTCACTTGTGATTAGATATCTTTTACATTCTTCCAAGCTAGCTAGCTAATTCTTACCTCTTTCTGTTTCTGCGGGTGGTATGGACCATGTACGGGTTCATCCTAGGTTTCTGCATTCCAATGTTGCCAGTCATAAATGGGTCCTTGGTGGTAATGTTGTGTAGTTTCTTGATTAATTGCTTTTTTCATGAACAATGTGTATACGGTACGTCCGTAAGTACCTAGTTAAACCTAATTTTTTATGTAATTTTTGTAATGCAGCTTTTGCGGAACTTTTGGACAACTCACTGGATGAGGTATTTGTTTCACTGAACATTGCTATGTAAATTGCCTACCTTTACTTTCTCTTGCATTCAGAAATCAGTCAATAACTATGATGTTTGTTGTTTGATGTGACTATCTGTCAATCTATATCCAGGCTCTCTTCTCTCTGAATGTTGAGAAACTAGTTATACATGCTATTTCTGAACTTTATCAAGCATGGACGTCAGTTTTTGGCTTTAAGCCTCGAGAGGTATCAACGAGGCAGGAAATGCAAAATATGAGTGTTATTGTATTTCCTGGAACGGATATGTTGCAGAAACCTATCCTGCAAGATGCTTTAGCTGCACCCAACTTGATTTCAGCTGCAGGTATTTCTTGCGTGTTCATACTGTCCTTCAGTCGACATATTATTCATTATTCTGAAATGTATAATTCCAAAGTTGCAGTGTCAGCTGACCTAATTTTTTCCCTGATCATTTTGTTAAAAAGCTAAAGATATTTTACTTCTTTTGCTAACTTTATTCATAAAATACCTATCAACTTTATCAATGAATTGCTGACTATTGTAATGTTGTAGGTTTATACATAGACTATATACATAATTATTAGGTGTAGAAGTGTTAATCGCATCTATACAAAAAGTTCTTTTTTAGATTTAATATATCTTCTTGATTGAAAAGGCCTACTTGCTCCCTCTGTGAACTTGCTGCTTGAAAAATTAGACATTGTGTCCTTTAAATCGTCATCTCACAAGTTGTTGAATTTATGGCAGGTCGGTTCTTGTAGATTGTTGATCAGTGGACTTGCTGCTGCACTATCTCGAGTGACAATGAAGATGGTACTCCAATGACTAGTGGCACAAGCTCTTAATTTAGTCATAGCATATGTTTATGTTTTAGACTATTTTTTTTTGTTGTTATGTTAGTCTTATGTACTTAGTAAGATTGTAGTTTATGTACTTATGTCATCAGTTCTTATGTCTTTTGCTCTAAATTTGGGTTGTGATTGTATTGGATATTGTATGGATTGTTATGATTGTAAAGTTGGTTGCGTTAATTTGGTTATATAGGGAATGCATATTTTCATATATATTATTTTTTGTTGAAAACAGAAAAGTGTTGCCATTGATGTTATGAACTGTTGGCAAAAAGGAAAATTAATGTGAAGAAATGTTGCTATAGGTAAAATTTTGTGTTGGCATTGAAGTGGGCCCCACAGTGGGACCAAAAGTGGGCCCCACGGTGGGTCCCAAAAGTGGGTCCAACAGTGGGTCCCAAAAGTGGGGTCCACTATTTTTAAAAAAAAATGTTACACAAAGGCAACAGAATATTATGTTGCTAAAGACTACTAACAATGTTGCTATAACAAGTCTATGCCAACATTAAAACTGATGTTGCCATAGAGAATAAGAATGTTGCCATTGACACCAAAGGCAACGGCAAAAATAGCAACATAAGCAAAATGTTGCCTTAGGGGTTTTTTGGCCCTACAACAACATATTTCGGGTCTATGGCAACACTTTTTTGATATTGCCGTAGGCCTTTTATGGCGTAGTGCCCAAATTGTAAACTCCTTTTCTTTTCCCGATTCCCACCATACTTGGGATAGGGAATTTGCCGTTTTGGAGTGGAAAGGTGGCGACTGGGGCAACTTCTTTGTTAAGAGATTCGGGGTCGTAGAGGATAGTTCACATTTCGTGCTCGACCTTACTGACCAACAATTGCTCGACAGGGATAAACTGCTTGCCGATGAAGGGCATTCTCATTATAAAACGATTCTTACTGAGAAGAAGCTCATTGAAGCTGGCTTGAGCTTTCTTTCTGTTGAGGGTAATTTTTCCTTCGTGACTTCATTATGAACTATGTTTGTTCTTATTCCGATGTTTTTTCTCTCATATTTCAGCTGCTGAGGAGCTGGAAAATCTCCCTGAGAATCAACCAACTATTACAAGGTGTATGATAAAGCATGCGGAAGCTCAACTGAATCCCCCTGAAAGACAAGTTCCTCAATTCCTAGTGGGATGCAGCCAAGGGGGAAAAAGGTCTCGCAATGCCGGTGAAGGCATTATGATCCCCTTTACTCCAGATTGGGGCATCTTTGAGAAAGATTCTGTCATGGGGAGCTCTGCTCTATGCTTAGATTGGTCGAGGCTTTCTATTACCCCTCCTGATCTCCTAACTGTCACTGCGAGGGATAAAATCGATGAATCCGAACGCCTCGGAGCTCAGGCCTTATATCAGGTATCAAATTGTTCACTTAATGTTCTTATTTACTTTGTTAGCTACAAACGTCTTTCTAATTCCCTTGTTGCAGGCCAATGCCTATCTTCAATCCGCGACTCGTCAAGGTCGTGCTCATAGGGATGATAATGCCATACTGAAGAACGAGAAGGCACAGCTTCAAGAGCAGATACAAGACTTGGACTCTAGGGCTGTCCGAGCTGAGGCCAACTGCCATTCTCTTCAAAAGAATCTCCGTTCTATGACAAAGAAGATGTCTGCCAAACCTGACAAAGTGATTGCTGCCTACCATAACTCAGAAGGGTTCTACGAGTTCATGGATAAGCATGATGATAAAATGCGGCCATTCTACATGTCCGTCGGTTGGAACAAGGCCATTGGTGCCGTTAGCCACAAGCACCCTACAGTGGTTAATCCAGCAGACTTTCCTGGCCCTAACTGGGCTGTTGGTGTTGAAAATCAAACGGAGCGCGCATCAGGTTCCAAGGGTAGTCGCCGCCCTTCCAGTTCTGGCTTGAGGAAAGCGGCCAATGCCGTTAGCTCCGGATCATCTTCTTCCTACTCTGCCGGAAAAAAGGCCATGTCTAAGAGGGAGGCAGCTGTGAGGCAATCTTTCCCCGGAAAGCAACTTCGTGCCAGAGTCGTATCTTCGACTGAGACTTCTGAAGAAGAAGGGGACGTGGTGCAGAAGGGAGCGGCGCAACCTATGGATACGGAGGCCGAAGAAGATAATGATGAAGATGACGAGAGCTCCGAAGAGGAGGAAGGAGGAGAGAAAGAAGAAGAAGTAGTAGAAGAATCCTCCGAGGAGTAAGTGGCCTTGCATGGCCTTGTTAGCCGTTTGTGGCTTTGTACTTTCACCAGCTTTCATTCAGCGTCCTTCGGGACTTTAAACTTTATTTGTGGTTTGTAACTTAACTCTAAATTCGGCCCCTTGGGGTTGCATGTTTATGAACTTGTTTTATTTCCATTTGTGTGTTCTTTATTTTCGTTACTTGGTCATCTTTGACTCGCACTCATCGGGTGCTTGGCACATAAATAAAATCACACAATCGTAGAGTAGAAAACAAACTTGCATTAATAACTTGAAACAGGTTCAACCCTTACATAATTTACTATTGTCCTACTCGGGGGTACTAAGCCCTGGAATGGTTTCATCGAACCTTATTTCTACTTCTCCTAATAGATAGATAAAAGCCAAGTCCTTACTAGGAAGGCTTACACATAATAAATCTTCAAGTTTAGAGCATGCCAAGTTCGTGGCACTTCATTCCCATCTAACGTCTCCAACTTGTATGCTCCTCGTCCTAATGTCTTCCTGACTCGATATGGTCCTTCCCAATTAGGGGCCAGCTTTCCTTTTGCTCCAACTCCAGAAGCCTCTATTTTTCTCAAAACTAAGTCACCTTGCTGAAAGAACCTCTCCTTAACCCTATGGTTGTAGTAAAAGGATGCCTTCTTCTGATGCTCCACATTCTTGGCATTTGCCTCGTCCCTGACTTCATCAATTAGATCAAGGGCAAGCCTCATGCCTTCTTCATTGGTCTCTTGTTCATATGCCTCAACTCGAGGTGATGCATGCATGATCTCCAAGGGCACAACTGCCTCGGCTCCGTAAGCCAGCAAAAACGGGGTTGCTCCTGTTGTTACTTTACAAGTTGTGCGATATGCCCAGAGTATAGGCAGTAACTCATCCACCCAAGTATTTCTTGAGCGTTCAACTCTTTTCTTTAGTCCATCAAGGATAATTTGATTGGCTACCTCTGCCTGTCCATTAGCTTGCGGATGCGCTACTGAAGTAAAACGAAGCTCAATAGCATTTTCCTCGCAGTACTTCTTAAATTCTTCATTGTTGAACTGCGTCCCGTTATCTGTCACAAGGATTCGGGGAATTCCGTACCTACAAATGACATTCTCCCAAAAGAACTGGGCAACCTGCTTAGTGGTTATCTTTGCTAGAGGTTTAGCCTCAATCCACTTGGTGAAGTAGTCGATGGTCACTATCAAAAACTTCCTTTGTGCTGACGCCATGGGGAAAGGACCAAGTATGTCCATTCCCCACATTGCAAACGGTATGGGAGAGCTAACTGAGGTTAACATCTCAGGCGGCTGCCTTACAATAGGGGCGTGCTTTTGACATCTGTCACACTTCTTGACATAATTCTGGGCATCTGCCAACATCTCTGGCCAATAGAATCCTAGGCGGGTGATTTTGTGGGCTAGGGCTCTGCCCCCAAGTGCTGCCCACAAATCCCTTCATGAACTTCTTCCAATGCTTCCTTAGCCTCTTGGGGCCTTAAACACTTCAAATATGGGATAACAAACGATCTCTTATAAAGGATGCCTTCGATCAAGGCGTATCTCAATGCTTTTACTGACAGCTTTCGTGCCTCCAAGGCATTATCAGGGAGCCAACCGTTTCGAGATGAGCTTTGATGGGATCCATCCAGTAGTTTCCTATATCAATTGGTGCCACCAACTTTGAGTTAATGGTCGGGGCCTTCAAGACCTAGAAGTAAACACTCCCTGCATAATTCTCTATCTCAGAAGAAGCGAACTTGGACAGGGCATCGGCCTTAATGTTCTCTTCTCTCGGAATATGCTCCAGATAGCATTCATCAAACTAAGTCATAACAGCCTTTACGACTCTCAAATACTTTGCCATAGTTTCATCCTTGGCTTCAAATTCGCCATTCACTTGCGAGACTACCAGTCTTGAATCTCCACAAACTTTGAGGTTCTTGACCCTCATGACTCTGGCCAAGCCCAAACCGGCTATCAATGCCTCATACTCCGCTTCGTTGTTGGTGGTAGGAAAGTCCAACTTCAAAGCGTACTCAACTGTGAACCCATCGGGGCTTTGCAAAACCAAACATGCACCACTAGATTTTGTTTTTGATGCTCCATCAAAATAGAGCACCCAATACTCCTTCAGATCAGGTATGAGCTCATCTTCATTTTCCTCCTTCTCAGGGGTAGTCACTATCTCTTGCCCCCCGACTTCTTGGTTGTTAATGGTGCATTCAACCACGGAGTCAGCTAATGCCTGAGCCTTAACGGCTGTTCGAGGCTTGTATGCGATATCAAATTCTCCTAATTCAATCGCCCACTTGATTAGCCTTCCACTGGCCTTAGGGCTATGCAATATGTTCCTCAATTGCTGGTCTGTCAAGACTTGGATCTTATGTGCCTGAAAATAAGGTCGCAACTTTCTCGAGGCTGTTACCAATGCCAAAGCGAACTTCTCGATAGTTGAGTAATTCAACTCAGCCCCATGCAACACCTTGCTCACATAGTAGATAGGTTTCTGAATTTTCTTTTCTTCTCGAATGAGAACATCACTCAATGCATGTTCAGATACTGCCAGATATAGATAAAGAGTCTCTCCGGGACTAGGCTTGGCAAACAGTGGGGCTTTAGCCATGTACTTCTTCAGCTGCTCGAAAGCCTCTTGGTTCTCAGGAGTCCATTCAAAAATTTTCACCTTCTTCAACACTTGGAAGAAAGGCAAGCACTTGTCACCAGATTTATAAATGAACCTCCCCAAGGTTGCAACTCGGCCTGTTAACTTCTGTACATCTCGTATAGAGCGGGGTGGTTCCATGTCCAGAATTGCTTTGATCTTGTCAGGGTTGGCCTCTATGCCTCTCTTTGACACCATCAATCCCAAAAATTTTCCTGATCCAACTCCAAAGGGACACTTGGCTGGATTCAACATCATCCTGTGGTGCCTCAGCACTTCGAATGCCTCTCTGAGGTGCTTAATATGATCGGTCTTGAGTAAGCTCTTGACTAACAGGTCATCAACATAGACCTCCATGGTTTTCCCAATCAGATGGGCGAATATCTTGTTCACCAGTCGTTGGTAAGTAGCGCCTGCATTCTTTAGACCAAAATCCATAACAAGATAGCAGAAAACACCAAAGTCAGTTATGAAAGATACCTTTGGGATGTCATCCTTGTGCATCTTAATCTGATTGTAGCCGCTGAACCCGTCCATGAAACTCAACATCTCATGTCCAGCTGTGGCATCTATCAACATGTCTATCCTGGGCAGGGGAAAACAATCCTTTGGACACGCATCATTCAAATCAGTGAAATCTATACACATCCTCCACTTTCCATTCACCTTCTTGACCATCACAGGGTTTGCTAACCATTCGGGGAATTGAATTTCTTCAACAAACCCAGCTTCCAATAGTTTGTCAACTTCTTGCTTAATGGCTTCCTGCCTCTCAGGAGCAAAGTTCCTCTTTTTCTGCTTTATCTTCTTCCGTTCAGGATCGACGTTCAACCTATTAGTTATAAGTTGGGGGTCAATTCCTGGCATGTCTGCTGCTGTCCAAGCAAACACATCGCTATTCTCTTGCAAGAACGCTGTCAATTCGCCCTTCAGGGGGTCATTCAGAGATGTTCCTATATATGTAACCTTCTCAGGGTCGCCCAGCTCCAGAGGGACGGGGATTAAATCCTCTGCTGGCTTCCCTCGGTGTTCATCATCACTACGGACATCCATGTCTTCAATCGGCAGTACCTGCCCCCCGACTCCATCAGCTCTTAGGGCGGAAACATAATAACTTCTTGCTATCTTCTGGTCGCCTTTTTGTTCTCCGACCCCATTCCGGGTTGGAAACTTAATCTTCATGTGATATGTTGAGGCAACTACCTTGAACGCATGAAGTCCAGTCCTTCCCAGGATTGCGTTATAAGTTGAGGCTGCCTTAATTACCAGAAAATTCAACATCTGAGTAGCTTCTTTAGGCTCCTGCCCGATAGTCATGGGCAACTGAATAGTCCCTTCAACCTTGGACTCAACTCCATTAAATCCGTAGATTGGCATATTGGTTGGGATAAGCTGAGAGTCGGTGTACCCCATTTTTACAAACGCATCATGAAACAGAATATCAACAGAAGCTCCATTGTCTATCAAGACTCGCTTCACTTTCGAGTTCCCAATCATAGGGGTTATAACCAACGGGTCATCATGGGGGAATTTCACCCCTTCAAGATCAGAATCATCAAAACCAATTACAATTTCAGTTCTAGCACGCTTCGGGGCCTCTCCCATGATGTGCATCACCTTCCTGGCGTATGCCTTTCGAGAGTTTCGAGTTGTACCGGCCGCTGTCGGGCCTCCCCAGATCATGTTGATAACTTGCCCTCGGGGCTATGTGTTACGATCACGATCATTATCCCTTCTATCATTGTTTCTCCTATCGTAGTCCCTTCTTTGGGTTCCACGATCTTCACCCTTTGTGAAATTACTTAGCTTTCCTTTGCGGATCAAGAATTCAATCTCATCCTTTAACTGCCTACAATCATCTGTATCATGTCCCACATCTCGGTGGAACCGACAATATTGATCCTTGTTTCTCTTTGCGGGGTCTCCCCTGAGTGACTTCGGCCATCGGAAGTCCTTATCCTTCTCGATCTCTAACAAGATTTGACTCCTAGGAGCATTCAACCTTGCATAGTCAGAGAACCTTGGTCCCAGGCTCTTTTTTGGTGGCGAATCAGAGTCTTTTCTAGTTCAGGGATACTTGTCCCTAGCATCGTACTCCTGCTCCTGCTTTCTTTTCTTTGTATCATTGTTACCTCGGCCATTGCCTACTGCGGCCTCCTTCTTTATACTATCCTCAGCCTTGTTATACTTGTCAGCCCCTCGCTGGAGCTCAGCCATATTCTCGGGAGGATGCTTCGCCAATGACCTTTTAAAGTATAGGTCGGTGGTGCCATGCTCCAGGGCTACCATTGCCACCTTATTTTCCAGATCAGTGATGTTCAAAGTCTCCTTGGTGAACCTCTTAAGATAGTCTCTCAGATTTTTGTTCTTCCCTTGTACCACATACATAAGGGATGCAGAACTTTTCTCATGAACTCTTCCACTGATAAACTGGCTAACAAAAGCAGCACTCAACTCCTTAAAGAAGCCAATTGAGTTTGCAGGTAGCCGGCTATACCATCTTTGAGCCATACCCGACAGAGTTTGAGGGAATGCCCTGCACTTCAAAGCGTCACTTGCAGGCTGCAACAGCAGTGCGTTTGAGAACATCCTAACGTGGTTTGCGGGATCACCCATTCCATCATAAGCTTTAATTGTCGGCATCTTAAACTTCTTTGAGATACGAGCATCATCACCTCCTCAGTAAACGGGGGTGTGGGATCATCAGGATCCCCAAGTGGCATCAGATCCTTGGGGTTGCTCTTGGGGGTTTCCACCCTCGTTGTTTTTCCAGTTGGGGCATCAGCCCTTCGTTGCCTTCTTGAAGGCCTCTCCAAGTCTATAAAGGGAATCGGTCCTGACGTTGGAGGAGGTTGAGTCTGATTTGACCTAGCTTGTTCTCTTGCCATATCTTCCTTTAATCTTAAGATTTCGGCTTCATAAGCCTTAATCCTCTCAGCAATTGTCGAAGGGAGTTCATCGTGAGTAGTTCGAGTTCTTCTTCGAGGTTCTTTACTCGCACGTCGCCTCCTTGGAGCTTCATCACGATCGTAATCATTGTCAGAGGATGAATCATCCGTATAAGGACCAGAAAAATCGCGATAATCTCGATCTCGGATATGCAGGGCATGACCACTTGATCCAGCTCCTTGAGTAGGAGGGTAGTTAGGCAGCCCATACATCGGGTTGGTATTCACGGGGAGATCCGTAGTGTGGATCTTGACCCCTTGTGGAGGGTTGTTGGGGTCTACAATCAAGGGAGAAACCACCATCTGAAAGGGATTAGTCCCTGGATTTGTGTGGATGATCGGAGGTATTGTACTCTCAACATGGGAGGTCATCCCTAGGGGTTGAGAAACTTGAAGCGGAACGATCGTCCCGATCGTTGGGGGCACCGGATCTGTTGCTGGTGGAGCGGAGCTGAGTGGAATAGGATCGGTAGTTGCTGGTGTTCTTCGTGTTTGAACCATGGTTGATGTCTTTTTCCCACAGACGGTGCCAAATATTGTGGAATAAAAACTAGGTTACGAATGGTATTTAATGCTAGGGTTAGGGAGCTTCGTGCTTTAATGGTTGTTTCCGTGTTACGAGACTGATCGGTCCTCACAGAGTGCCTACGTATCTCGTTATTGAGAATCAAGCCAAGACGTAGTTCTAGGTGATGGTGCCCTCGAGGCTATGGAGGCGAGAGCTCACCTAGGACGCATTGGCTTGAATGTCCTTATTCGAGGATTAAGCCAAAACGTAGTTCTAGGTGATGGTGCCCTCGAGGCTATGGAGGCGAGATCTCACCTAGGACTCATTGGCTTGCATGTTCTTATTCGAGGATTAAGCCAAAACGTAGTTCTAGGTGATGGTGCCCTCGAGGCTATGGAGGCGAGAGCTCACCTAGGACGCATTGGCTTGCATGTCCTTATTCGAGGATTAAGCCAAAACGTAGTTCTAGGTGTGAAGGAGCAGGTCCTTATATAGGCTGAGAAGCCCTAGAATCGTAGTAGGGTTAGGTAACTTGGTGGGCAAGTCACCGGCGAGAAGAAGGTTCTAGTCTCCTTCCATGTATGAATTAGTTTCCATGTTGGAGTATGTGCCTTGGGGGCTAAGTCAGGCAAGAGTAATATCCTTGTTTGACTCTTATTGCTGAGCTAATAATTACCACTAATATTAATTAAGAAATTAATATTATATATTGGGTTTGGGCCCATCTAGTGGGCCCCACGTTTTGACCATATTGGGTTCATTAGTGCCACATTAAATGTGTCTTTAGGACTTATTTTTAGCCCATATCATTTATAATAAAATAATTTTCAAAAAATCAATTGCATGTATTAGTTTTTTAATATTAAGGAATATCATTCCTTTATTTATATTAGGACTTTTTTTAAATATATAAATACAATAAACTATTACAAGTCAGATTGGTACGAGTTTCACAAAACCAAATCCTTAATGATCTTTTTATTTTCCGATGTAATTATATCAATGACGTTATCAATAATATAATGTTGTTGTGTTAAAAAATAAAATAAAATAATATAAATCTACTTATTTGTTAATCAATTCGTCACATTATATCCTTATATATAATAAGCGTAAAGGGAATCTTATCCATATATAATTCTGATTTGATCGGACACCGTATTACCAAAATAATCTCAATTGCAGACTATAATCTTTTTAAAAATAGACGATCAAGATTATATCATATTAAAAAGAAAATTATAATCTAAAAATGATACAATTGAAAAAAGTTTTTATTAGAATTTAATTTTAAAAAAAAAAATTGAAAAGGATACAACTAAATTTTATTTATTTTTCTATTAATATTAAAAAAAGTTCATATTTACTATTTGGGCTCTATCTTGAGATCTAAAATTCAAAATTAGATGATATTACGACCCACGCGAAGCTCACAAAATTATCTTTGATTTAGTGATGATTTAACAATTATTATCGAAATGGAAACACTCAGAATATCAATAGAAAATATAGTTACGAATTTTTACATTAATACTATTCAGTGTAGAAGACCTACATTGATAATCCTATTCAATGTAGAAAACCAAATTATATTATTTAAATCATTGACATACACTTTTTCGTATTTCAATTTAAATACACTTTTTAGTTTACATGATAAAAAATAAAATATTTTTTATGCTAGATCCATCATTTTTCATCTATTTACTTTATGATCTAACGGTTCTTTTTTATTTTGTCGTACTGAAAACCATACTACCGACTACCAAAATTTTGGAAAAAATCACCCTTACACTTATTATTAAAACGACAAATGATCAAATAGAAACCAAAATTAAAATAGAAACTAGAAACCAAGCCCCAACCCAATCTCAGCTCAGCAGAAATCACTAAAATCTAAAAAAGTAACCACTAACATTTTAATTAATTTTTACAACTCCATCCCCAACCCCACCCCCACTGCCTTCTCCACCAACAACCCCAACACCCACCCCCACCCCCACCCCCACGCCACCATCAGCCACCACCCACCACCGTCCCATCACCTGTACCCCATCACCACCACCTTCCGACGAGCTCGAATCACCACCATCTTCTCCGGCAAAAATCCGGCGAGCCTCTCTTACCACCACCTCCTTCTTTTCTTACCTCTCTGGCCCGCAGGGGACACCATCGAGCTCCGACGATCTGCTAATACACATCATCAATTTTATTACTTTGCTTGGTGTTTGAGTCCGAGATTAAATGAATAGATATATATAGTTGTATGTATAATTGTATGTGTCTATTTAAGTACAATAAAAAATGACGATTGCCGCACAGTGCTTGACTTGTTTTGTATTCAAGGAGGCAATGGTGGTGTGGGGGTAGGGTGATGGAAGAAGAAATGGATTTTGTTCTGAAGTTTCTGCTAAACTAGTCGGTGATTTCCACCATATAATTTAATGATTTTTGTAATATAAACATCTGATTTCTATAATATAATTTAGTGATATCTCACGGGGTTGAGTCTAGTTTTTAGTTTCTATTTTAAATTGGTTTTGATATGGGCTAAAAGTAAGCCCTAAAGACACATTTAATGTGGAATTAATTAGACCCAATATGGTCAAAATTTGGGGCCCACCAGATGGGCCCAAACCCTAGTTATAATATTAATTTCGTAATTAATATTACGGGTAATAAACAACTCAGCAAATAAGAGTCAAACAAGGATATTACTCTTGTCTGACTTAGACTCCAAGATACATACTTCAACATGGAAACTGATTCCTACAAGGAAGGGGTCTAGAACCTTCCTCAAGGCGGTGGCTTGCCCACCAAGTCTCTGACTCCTACCATAATTCTAAGGCTTCTCAGCCTATATAAGGGCCTGACCCCTCATTCTCAGAACTACATTTTTGGCTTGATTCTCAATACGAGATACGTAGGCACTCTGTGAGGATCGATTAGTCTCGAACACGGAAATAGCCATTAAAGCACGAAGCTCCCGAACCCTAGCATTAAATACAGATTCGTAACCTAGTTTTTATTCCACAACATTTGGCACCGTCTGTGAGAAAAAGACATCAACCATGGTAACTACACGAAGAACAACAACCTCTACTGAGGCCTTGCCTCTAAGCTCTGCTCTGCCTGCTACTGAGCAAATACCCCCAACAACAGGGGCGATCACTCAAACTCAGGTTTCTCAACCTCTGGGGACGGATCCCCATGCTGAGAGAACGTTACCCATGGTCGTTCACCCAAGTCAAGAAACCAGCTCTCTTCAAATGATGGTTTCTCCTCTGGTTAATCCTAACCCGATGAATACCAACCCGATGTATGGTCTGCCTAACTACCCTCCAATTACTCAAGGTCCTGGACCAAGTGGCCACGCCTTGCAGATCCGAGATCGAGAGTATGATGACTACTCTGGCTCCTATACTGATGATTCATCATCTGATGATGATGATCGTGATGAAGCCCCGAGGAGGCGACGTGCTAGTAGAGAACCAAGAAGGAGAACACAAACTATCCATGATGGACCCCCTTTGACAGCTATTGAGAGAATCAAGGCTCAAGAGGCCGAGATTTTAAGGATAAAGGAAGATATAGCGAGAGAACAAGCTAGGTTTAATCAAACTCAACCTCCTCCAACCTCAGGACCGATTCCCATTATAGATCTGGAGAGGTCTTCAAGAAGGCAGAGAAGGGCTGACACCCCAACTGGAAGAACAACAAGGATGCAAACCCCCAGGAGCAACCCCAAGGATCTGATGCCACTTGGGAATCCTGATGATCCCACACCCCCGTTTACTGAGGAGGTGATGAATGCCCGCATCTCAAAGAAGTTCAAGATGCCGACAATTAAGGCTTATGATGGAACGGGCGACCCAACAAACCATGTCAAGACATTCTCAAATGCACTGCTACTGCAGCCTGCGAGTGATGCCTTAAAGTGTAGGGCGTTCCCTTAAACCCTGTCAGGTATGGCTCAAAGGTGGTATAGCCGTTTACCTGCAAACTCGATTGGCTATTTTAAGGAATTGAGCGCAGCCTATAACGCCCTAGAAAATTTCGTATTTATAAATATAGATTTAATATTAATTGCGAGTACTATTATGCGAATATTGCTGGGAAGGTGGAATATGTGTGATATCGTGTTTAAATGATGAGTTACGTGTGTCGTGTAAGTTCGTGTATTTTTTTTATTACAGTTTGATGATTTAAATCTGTTTAAATCATGCATTATTGATCATCTGAGTTTTTATAAAATCGTCGGAGTTGTTAAAAATCATGAAATTTTCGTGTTGTCGTCATTATGGAATCATTTGGTTTTTTAAAATTTTCGGGAGAACTATTTTGGATCTTTAAGTATTTTAAAATGATTTTACGAGTTATATTTCTTTTTAAAGCATCAAAACTTGTAAAATCCATATTTAATTCATTTTTTATCCTAAAATTATTTTAAAAATATGTGAGTATTCGTAATTTTGTACTCTATTTTGTTTAAAAATAAGATAAAATATTTTCATGATTTTCCCATTTAATTTGATTTTTTAAATAGCTAAGAAATGTGTAATGTCGAAAATGCCCTTATCCTTCAATCCCTAAATTACCAGATTTTCCCCCCAATTTCATTTTAGCTGCTCTGTTTCTTCTGTGTTTTTCTCGAGTCTTCTCGAGCTCTCCAATCTCTTCCTCAAATCTTTCTCTCTCGCTCAATCAATCTCTCTCTATTTCGAACTCGCAAATCTCTCTTTTTGCTCTCTGTAGTCGTTGCGTTTTGCCTGCAAGGTCTGTGCTACAGCCGTATGCAATCACTGCATGTGTGTGTGTATATATCATGTGATCTTGTGTGTGTAGTTGGGGGCTTTTCGATTTTATGATTCGAGGTGCTGCTGTAGTTTTGTACCGCGTTTACGTGTTATATAGTGTGTATGTGTGGTCCGGTGTGTCTTTGTATGGCTGTATTGTGGGGGGGTCGAGTTGGGGGTTTCCATGATTAGCTCAACTGGGTGTTGCAGGCGGTTATATAATTCTACGGTGTTGCTGGGTATATGGCTGTGTGTGTGTCGGTGTACGTACAACCTGGGTACTTGTGTGTGATTCAGCTGGGTTTTACTCGTTGGTGCTTAGGGGAAGTTAAGGCGAGTGATTAAGAGGATTAAAGTGACTGTAGATTCTGTTTGTTGAGCTTATACTAGGTAATACGAGTTATATATCTATATAGTTATTGTTTGATTTTGTTTTTGCAGTTTATAGATGTTACTGTTGTTTTGTTGGGGTCGATGAAGGTGTGTACGCGGATGTGTTGGCTGTAGTGGGGAGGTTGTTGGTGTTGTTGCAGTTAATTGGAGTGGTGGCGCTGGGGGTTTGCAGCGACGCTGCTGGTTGTCTTCCGGCGGGTCGTGAGTGGGTGTAGAGAAGAGGGTGGTAAGAGGATGCAGGTGTGGGCTGGTTTCAGGTGTGCTTGATTGTGTCTGCGAAGTTGTGTTTCTGTATGTGGTAGTCAGAGTGTATGTGCGTGTTGGGGTCGAGACTAATTGGTATGTACAAGTTGTGATTGTTGTGTTGCTATGGAGTCAAACAGAAGTCGAAGTCAATGCTAGAGTTCACCGCCAACCAGGATTTTTGTGTTAACTAATTGGTACATAATATGAGTATTGTCATGATTGTAGGATGGATATGGACTGAAGTAAATGTGTTTAGAGTTAAACTTATGTTTTAGTCGAGTTTTATTCGGAATTATGCCGTTAACCGAATTGTGATTCGTTTGAAACATGATTCAGGTGGTTTTCAATGACTTTGATGGATTTATTGAATTTGTTGAGTTTAAGCAGAGCCGTAGAGTATTTTTCAGAAAATTTCGATGTTGTATTAATTATGTTATTGATTCGGAAATTACAAGTTCCTGACCATTGTTGCGATTCTAATTAATTTTTCGTACAGTGCGAGTTTTGGTACATAAAAGTGTGATATTGGATTATAAGGTATAGAGTAAGTTGATAATACGTGTTAAATGCCTACGTGGTTTATATGATTATATTATATTAATGTAAGAATATGATCAGTATGTGCTATATAGTATGTGCTATATGTGTTATATGTGTAAAACGCAATAGGAAACGTATGGGTAGATTAGAATGATTAGTAAGGTTATGGTTGGTTTGTACTGAAGTAGTACTTTACCTTGTATAGATACGTACGAGTAGGAGACCTGGCCAAGAGCCGTGCACGGGGAAACGGAATTTCGAGCAGGAAAATGATTATCGAAGCCGACGAGTGTTTTGACATGAAGATTGACGAGTCTTAAGAAAATACGGATGTATGATCGAGTTGAGGCCAACGTGTACAGAATTAGAAGCTGTTGTAAAGCGAGTGACGGGTCGAGATATTGGAAGTGGAAGCTTCATGTATTGAGGCAAGTGTTATCGCTCCTCACTTATTGTTCAAGTGATGCAATTCTGTTTTATTTGTATACCCAATTTGTCGGTCAAATTATGTTTACAAAATGACGTCCTTCTTCAAAGATGTGAAATGTGCATATTCCACCATTGAGCTGCAAATTTTTAAGTGATCTTACAAATACCTTTTTCTCAAAGATTTTTTTTAATTACGATATGTTATTGAATTCTTCAGTAGAGTACCATTCCTTTTATGCTTCTTCAAAAGTGTTCAAGAGATGTTCTAAAACAGAGAAATCTAAGATTTTAAATCCTTATAACAATCTTTTAGCATGATTCCTGGTTACCTCATATTTTCACCGATGGACCCTCTTTAGGGAATGTTTTTCTTCAAACTGATTTACAATTAATTATTCTAGTATTATTTTACAAATTCTCATTTTGAACCACTTAACTTACCCAATTTAATCCAAACTTTTCAAGATGTTGCAGAGATTTTATTAAATGTTTAGCACCTGATTATATCCCTGTGTTATCGTATATCCTCAATTGTTGTTAATCATGTTGTCAGTAAATTCTTTCTACGATTCATTTAATGATGTTATGACCCCAATTATATCTATCTACCTTGTTGATACATGTCATTCTTATTGTTTATTCGTTTACACCCCACTTATTGTATCGAACTCGTCGATACTTGTTGATGATCTTGATTATTCAGTTATTACCCTTTATTGTATCGAACTTGTCGATACATTTAGAGCTTATTATTCCTTAATAATTTCCCAATTATTGTGTCGAACTTGTCGACACCTGTTGATCCTGTTGATCCTAAATTCTTCATTAATACTTGGATTATGAGTTGTTGTTCTGGAACGTGAGTTTTCCAGTTGGTTGGATGACAAAGGTTGTCGATTGTCCCGACACCTAGTGCGTTGGATTTAGAATTGGAATGTTTTTCAGATGTCCCTTCGGGGAGACCAGTTTAATGGTAAACAGAGGAGTCCCTTCGGGGAGACCAGATTCGTGGTCAGATGTTAAGGCCAATGTGTGTCGTGGATCCATTAAAGGACATTGCTGTGTGCGTTTGTCCGGGGTTAGTGCGTGACTGATCAGCAGCCTAACCTTATTGTTTTTTTTAAAATATATAAAAAATCCAATTCTAATCCATACATTGAGGTTGAGTTACTTCAAAGCCTGATTCCCTTGAAGCCTATTATAATTACCTTTAATTACCAGAACTTTTATCAGTTCCCATTGTTGATGCATTTTATTTTAAAGGAGTCGTGCTGGCTCATCTGGAAGTTACAATATTTAATTTCTTCAGCTTATTTCTTTCAGTATCGTATGATGATTATTCTTGTTGATCAAAACCTATATTGTTCTTGATATTGCTATCATTATTTACACTTGCTGAGCATTGTTGGCTCACTCTTGCTTGTTTATTTTTCTCCAGTTGATAGAGGAGAGTAGTGGACCTTGTGTTGATGAGTTTTCCGGTTCCAGCAGTGAGAGGTGACGTTCGAGTTGTTGGTTCGCCGGGTAGTGATTTGAGCTTGTCAAGGTTGGTTTACTAGTTCGGTAGACGAACTTAGTGGTTATCAATTTATATAATACTGTTATTCTGAGATTGGATTGTAATAATTAAATTTGGCAGTTTGTTTCATACCATAACCTGTAAGCGGTCTTGGATCAGGGGTATTTTATTATTATATTATGTTTATATCCAGGTTTGTGTTGTGTGGATTGTGGTTAGTGGCCCCAAATCTGTACCCCGGATTATGGGATGCCACAGTTGGTATCAGAGCCACAAGTTATGGTCACTGAAGCAGTTAGGATGGGTGGGTATAAGTGTGTGTGAAACGGACGTTAGATAGAGCGATTTAGGATAAGGTTCGCCTTAGGCTAGCACGACGAGTGTTGCGATGTCATGTAGTTTCTCGACATATCGCGCGAGTAGGAATTCGACCCGTTCGATGATTTAGTTACGAGCGAGATAGATAATTCAGAGTCGCATGAGCTAAGTGAGCCGTTGGAGCTACCAGTTGGAGGACATTATCTCGAGACTTTCACGTACCTTCTTGAACCTTTCTACGACCTTAGCTACGATGTGAACGTTATAGAGAGAATATGAGAAGACTAGAAATAAGATGTGGGATGCGATTATTGGCATGAGTTGGAAGTGAGGGCATAGCTGCACGATACTAGCCGTTGATCTTGGTTGAATTCTTAATTGATTCCCCATTTGGGCAGTTGAATTGATTCTTGTTCTTGCTCTGAATTGTTGTAAACGAATTCACGATTTATATTGTCGCTGAAGCATTTGTTGCGCAGTGACGATTAAAATCGAGAATGAATGGAGATCTTCTTATTTATTCAACTCCTTATTGTCAGGCCGGTTTTGGCAGCTATGTATATTAATGCTTAGCCGACAATAGTGAGATTATGAATAATTATGAATTTCTTGAACGATTTGTTTATTCGATAAGTTGATGCATACATTTGGTGCTCAACTATACTTCATTGATTATGAGTT
Organism: Kitagawia praeruptora; assembly: GCA_037693485.1. Lineage (NCBI taxonomy): Eukaryota > Viridiplantae > Streptophyta > Magnoliopsida > Apiales > Apiaceae > Kitagawia > Kitagawia praeruptora. The sequence goes on from CM075350.1 coordinate 79,732,483, forward strand.
TCGTATATCAGATTCACTTGAATTTAATCCTATTCTTTCAGAAATAGCCCTATTTTTAAAGGACACTTGATCCAACTCTATACTTGAAAATTTTGAGACTCTTGAATTCTTTCTATTTTCCCTGAATAATTAATCTTTTCATCCAAACTGGGATGAACAACCTATGTATATAGGGGATTCAGGGACATTTTATCTCTGTGATAAAAGTCTGGTGGGACACCACTCATTATGTTTGTCATGAAAGTACTAAAGACTGGCTATCTTTTTGTACTAGGGCGGTTGACCTAAGTGACAAATACAACCTGATAATAGTTCAAAGATCATATTGATCTCTCGGTTAAATTCTTTTTCTAAAAAGTTTTATCAAACAAAAATTCAGTATACATCTGAAACCTAATCATTCAATTGATTTATTTTGACGGAAAAAAACCTGTTGACTTTGGATTACCAGCGATGAAGAGCCGCGAAGATAGACGCGATGACATTCTTAGTTGTTGAAATTGCGGTTACGTGGGGAAGAATTGATTAAGCAAGATTGAGAAGTTGAGGTTAAAGTAGATATTAAATATCAAGTTGCATTAATTATTGGATCGAGAACACATGTCCAAGATTCGAGATTAATGAAAAACGAGCCAAGAAATGAGCATGTATCAAGGGCTCAAGATTGAGGATTTGTTAAAGATCAAAAAGAAAATGATGATGAAGATATTTGGTATGTGATGGTTATTGTTGATGAAAGATTTTTTGGACACCTGTTTAATTTTAAGGGTAGCAAATAGATTATCAAAAGATTTTGAATGTTTTGAAGCCCATTGTTGAGGATAAGATTTTAGAACCAAAGAAGGATAGCTTGAGTAAATCAGAATGAAGCAGGGCATATGTGTTTGTGGGAATTATCAGAAGGAATTGAAGCTTGAATAAGAAACACGATGATTGTTTTGGAATTAATAACTTGTGTGAGCCAGTTAAAGAATCATGATTATTAAAGAGTAGAAGAGAGTTGACCAAGATGGAGCAAGATGATAAGAAGAGGAAGATAGAGAACCAGGAAATTTTCAAAAAATTCGTTTTATTGAAATGTGAGTCAGTTAAGGGAAGAAAGTAGAATTTGGCAAATCTAGAGTCGGAAGAGTGGGGGCACAGTAGTTGCCCACAAGATGTGAATTAGAAAAGATGAATAAGACCCCATGGTCGAAAGATAAGATTTCGTGATAAAGCATATTGAAATTGTGTTGAGATAAATGTAGAAAGTTGCAAGTGTAATCAGATAGAATAGTGTGGTAATAAGTGACAGAATCAGAGATCAAAAGTTATGTGCCGTGCGCGGGGGAAGATAAGACGTGTTGTCAGAGATTGTATCATATCAGTCTCAATGGACCCTATGATGAGAGTCACAGAACTGTTTTCTATAAATTACTAGGAATCTAGAAATTCGTTGTGACTATGAATGATGTTATCAAGAATTTGAAGGTGATGGTAGTGAAAAGAGTTAAGTGCGAATCAGGATTGGATTGAGTAGTTAACTACGAAGTACAAATAAATTGTGAGGGCGTGAGATTATGATTTTCAAGGGATGTAAAGTGGTGTTTTGAGGCCGAAGTCTTAACGAGCATGCAGATCAAAAGATTATTATACAAGATGATGGAGTTGTTTTGCACATAAAGAAATATTAGAAAGAAAACAGTTAAATCGAAGCGGATTTCAGTGATTAAAATCTTCGAATGTATAATTTGATGGATTACCCGGATTGTCACCAAGTAAGGATGAAGAGTTTGTTTGTTATTCATTTTCCAAAAATAGTAGTTAGTTTCAAGAAGTTCAATATTGAATGACATCAATGGAATTGTTGGAGTTAACAATTTGAGTAAAGGATCTTCACAAGAGAATAAATAGTAATACTCATCGTATCTCAAGAGGAAAATTATGCGCAAGATTTCTAAATATGAGTTTAAGATGGAAAGGAATCAATTTTTAAGACATGTGTTTGGTAATGAAAGAATCAAATTGGATTTTGTGAAGATGGAACAGTAATGAATTGAGAAAGGCCCATAATGCTAGCAGAGGTCGTAAGTTTTAAAGGATGAACTATGAATTACTAAAGGTTATTGAAGGCTTTTATCCAGATAGCCTCAGCATTAGGTAAGTTCACCAGTAAAAAAAATGAATAAATAGATAGACGTGAATAGAGCTTCTAAGAGCCATGGAGGATTAATAATCACTCCAGTGATAGTGAAGCAAGATAAGCAATGAGACTTTGTGAATTACTGTGATGATTCGTAGAAAAGGATGAGGTTGTTTATTGTCAAAAAAAAAAGTACATGTTGATATTCATAAGTAGAAGTATTGACACATGAGTTGGAATTGACTGTGATGGTTTTTCGCCTAGAGTTGAGAAGTCAGATATGGAAGTCTACAACGAAGGTGATCGATACCACGACATTTCAGTCTGAATTTTAGAGAATTGAGAGGTACCGAGATGAGGTGATGAACCAGAATGTGAATGAGTTGACGGGAGAGGAATTGAACAGTCAAAAGGATAAGTGGTGAATGTGTACTTTGTTTTGTAATATCTTGAAATGCGAGCGATGAATAGATGCCGCAATTTCTATGGTTAAATTGTGTAGTGTAAAGCGTTAGAGTTATAATGCGTAGAGTCAAGTTCCAGAATTTGTTAAGAAAGTAGAGTTATGTTTCAGAAATTGATTTCAGAAGATGCAGAATAAATATAGTTTATGGAATTTTCTAAGACCATGAGTTATTTGTTGAAGACGTGTAATTGAGTTGATGTATCTTAAGTCAAATTTCATGAGTAATTAAAGTTAGAGTTTGTTGAAAATTGATGGAGTGAAAGCGTTTTGTGATTGGTATTGAGGGGACTGTGACCCCAGAATTATTGATATTACAAACCATTTAATCAAGATTTTGTTCTTGTAGTGGGTTATGTTAAAGTCAATGTTATGAAGTTTATTAGTTTTCAAAACTGTAAATATCGAGGATAAACGTGTTTTTGTAAGAGTGAGAATTGAGTTGTTAATCGAATCATGTTTGATGTGAATCTAATGACGTATTTGTTTAATTATAGTAATCAATTTCAAGGATGTGGTCAAGAAGAGATGACATGAGGTTTGGGTGACAGATTGGGATCAAGGTATCATGGAATGTTCAATTGCCTGTTTACTGCAAGTCAAGGCAGATTTCATATTAGCATTGAATATGATTAAATTAAGATGTTGAATAAATGGAAATGAATTGTGTATAGATGATTGGATTGGTATTCGAAGTGATTACGCAGGCATAGTCCATTATACGAAAAGGTCATGCTCGATTTTCTGTAGATCAGGCATTCGTCTAAGAGTAGTAAACATTTTGGATTAACGGAATTAGTAAGGGTAAGGTTTAAGTTTATGTTGGAGTGAGGGCTTACAGGATAAGCCTATCGAGGTATGAATTGATATAGAGGAATCCCAGAGTTGCAGTTACAATCCGGAAATTGGAAGTGAAATGTTGAGGAGTACTTTTACTTATTTCCTTAGGATTGATTCTGAGGACAGAATCCTATTGAGGGGAGAAGGATATAACGCCCTAAAAAATTTCGTATTTATAAATATATATTTAATATTAATTACGAGTACTATTATGTGAATATTGTTGGGAAGGTGGAATATGTGTGATATCGTGTTTAAATGATGAGTTACGTGTGTCGTGTAAGTTCGTGTATTTTTTTTTATTACAGTTTGATGATTTAAATCTATTTAAATCATGCATTATTGATCATCTGAGTTTTTATAAAATCGTCGGAGTTGTTAAAAATCATGAAATTTTCGTGTTGTCATCATTATGGAATCATTTGGTTTTTTAAAATTTTCGGGAGAACTATTTTGGATGTTTAATTATTTTAAAATGATTTTACGAGTTATATTTCTTTTTAAAGCATCAAAAACTTGTAAAATCCATATTTAATTCATTTTTGATCCTAAAATTAATTTAAAAATATGTGAGTATTCGTAATTTTGTACTCTATTTTTTTAAAAAATACGATAAAATATTTTTATGATTTTCCCATTTAAATTCGATTTTTTAAGTAGCTAAGAAATGTGTAATGTCGAAAATGCCCTTATCTTTCAATCCCTAAATTACCAGATTTTTCCCCCAGTTTCATTTTAGCTGCTCTGTTTCTTATGCGTTTTTCTCGAGTCTTCTCGAGCTCTCCAATCTCTTCCTCTAATCTTTCTCTCTCGCTCAATCAGTCTCTCTCTATTTCGAACTCGCAAATCTCTCTTTTTGCTCTCTGTAGTCGATACGTTTTGCCTGCAAGGTCTGTGCTACAGCCGTATGTAATCACTGCGTGTGTATGTGTATATATCATGTGAGCTTGTGTGTGCAGTTGGGGGCCTTTCGATTTTATGATTCGAGGTGCTGCTGTAGTTTTGTACTGCGTTTACGTGTTATACAGTGTGTATGTGTGGTCCGGTGTGTCTCTGTATGGATGAATTGTGGGGGGGTCGAGTTGGGGGTTTCCGTGATTAGCTCAACTGGGTATTGCAGGCGGTTATATAATTCCACGGTGTTGCTGGGTATATGGTTGTGTGTGTGTCGGTGTACGTACAACCTGGGTACTTGTGTGTGATTCAGCTGGGTTTTACTCGTTGGTGCTCAGGGGAAATTAAGGCGAGTGATTAAGAGGATTAAAGTGACTGTAGATTCTGTTTGTTGAGCTTATACTAGGTAATACGAGTTACGAGTTATATATCTATATAGTTGTTGTTTGATTTTGTTTTTGCAGTTTATAGATGTTACTGTTGTTTTGTTGGGGTCGATGAAGGTGTGTACGCGGATGTGTTGGCTGTAGTGGGGAGGTTGTTGGTGTTGTTGCAGTTAATTGGAGTGGTGGCACTGGGGGTTTGCAGCGACGCTGCTGGTTGTCTTCCGGCGGGTCGTGAGTGGGTGCAGAGAAGAGGGTGGTAAGAGGATGCAGGTGTGGGCTGGTTTCAGGTGTGCTTGATTGTGTCTGCGAAGTTGTGTTTCTGTATGTGGTAGTCAGAGTGTATGTGCGTGTTGGGGTCGAGACTAATTGGTATGTACAAGTTGTGATTATTGTGTTGCTATGGAGTCAAACAGAAGTCGAAGTCAATGCCAGAGTTCACCGCCAGCCAGGATTTTTGTGTTAACTAATTGGTACATAATATAAGTATTGTCATGATTGTAGGATGGATATGGACTGAAGTAAATGTGTTTAGAGTTAAACTTATGTTTTAGTCGGGTTTTATTCGGAATTATGCCGTTAACCGAATTGTGATTCGTTTGAAACATGATTCAGGTGGTTTTCAATGACTTTGATGGATTTATTGAATTTGTTGAGTTTAAGTAGAGCCGTAGAGTATTTTTCAGAAAATTTCGATGTTGTATTAATTATGTTATTGATTCGGAAATTACAAGTTCCTGACCATTGTTGTGATTCTAATTAATTTTTCGTATAGTGCGAGTTTTGGTACATAAAAGTGTGATATTGGATTATAAGGTATAGAGTAAGTTGATAATACGTGTTAAATGCCTACGTGGTTTATATGATTATATTATATTAATGTAAAAATATGATCAGTATGTGCTATATAGTATGTGCTATATGTGTTATATGTGTAAAGTGCAATAGGAAACGTATGGGTAGATTAGAATGATTAGTAAGGTTATGGTTGGTTTGTACTGAAGTAGTACTTTACCTTGTATAGATACGTACGAGTAGGAGACCTGGCCAAGAGCCGTGCACGGGGAAACGGAATTTCGAGCAGGAAAATGATTATCGAAGCCGACGAGTGTTTTGACATGAAGATTGACGAGTCTTAAGAAAATACGGATGTATGATCGAGTTGAGGCCAACGTGTACAGAAGTAGAAGCTGTTGTAAAGCGAGTGACGGATCGAGATATTGGAAGTGGAAGCTTCATGTATTGAGGCAAGTGTTATCGCTCCTCACTTATTGTTCAAGTGATGCAATTCTATTTTATTTGTATACCCAATTTGTCGGTCAAATTATGTTTACAAAATGACGTCCTTCTTCAAAGATGTGAAATGTGCATATTCCACCCTTGAGCTGCAAATTTTCAAGTGATCTTACAAATACCTTTTTATCAAAGATTTTTTTAAATTACGATATGTTATTGAATTCTTCAGTAGAGTACCATTCCTTTTATGCTTCTTCAAAAGTGTTCAAGAGATGTTCTAAAATAGAGAAATCTAAGATTTTAAATCCTTATAACAATCTTTTAACATGATTCCTGGTTACCTCATATTTTCACCGATGGACCCTCTTTAGGGAATGTTTTTCTTCAAACGGATTTACAATTAATTATTCTAGTATTATTTTACAAATTCTCATTTTGAACCACTTAGCTTACCCAATTTAATCCAAACTTTTCAAGATGTTGCAGAGATTTTATTAAATGTTTAGCACCTGATTATATCCCTGTGTTATCGTATATCCTCAATTGTTGTTAATCATGTTGTCAGTAAATTCTTTCTACGATTCATTTAATGATGTTATGACCCCAATTATATCTATCTACCTTGTTGATACATGTCATTCTTATTGTTTATTCGTTTACACCCCACTTATTGTATCGAACTCGTCGATACTTGTTGATGATCTTGATTATTCAGTTATTACCCTTTATTTTATCGAACTTGTCGATACATATAGAGCTTATTATTCCTTAATAATTCCCCAATTATTGTGTCGAACTTGTCGACACCTGTTGATCCTGAATTCTTCATTAATACTTGGATAATGAGTTGTTGTTCTGGAACGTGAGTTTTCCAGTTGGTTGGATGACAAAGGTTGTCGATTGTCCCGACACCTAGTGCGTTGGATTTAGAATTGGAATGTTTTTCAGATGTCCCTTCGGGGAGACCAGTTTAATGGTAAACAGAGGAGTCCCTTCGGGGAGACAAGATTCGTGGTCAGATGTTAAGGCCAATGTGTGTCGTGGATCCATTAAAGGACATTGTTGTGTGCGTTTGTCCGGGGTTAGTGCGTGACTGATCAGCAGCCTAACCTTATTGTTTTTTTTAAAATATATAAAAAATCCAATTCTAATCCATACATTGAGGTTGAGTTGCTTCAAAGCCTGATTCCCTTGAAGCCTATCATAATTACCTTTAATTACCAGAACTTTTATCAGTTCCCATTGTTGATGCATTTTATTTTAAAGGAGTCGTGCTGGCTCATCTGGAAGTTACAATATTTAATTTCTTCAGCTGATTTCTTTCAGTACCGTATGATGATTATTCTTGTTGATCAGAACCTATATTGTTCTTGATATTGCTATCACTGTTTACACTTGCTGAGCATTGTTGGCTCACTCTTGCTTGTTTATTTTTCTCCAGTTGATAGAGGAGAGTAGTGGACCTTGTGTTGATGAGTTTTCCTGTTCCAGCAGCGAGAGGTGACGTTCGAGTTGTTGGTTCGCCGGGTAGTGATTTGATCTTGTCAAGGTTGGTTTACTAGTTCGGTAGACGAACTTAGTGGTTATCAATTTATATAATACTGTTATTCTGAGATTGGATTGTAATAATTAAATTTGGCAGTTTGTTTCATACCATAACCTGTAAGCGGTCTTGGATCAGGGGTATTTTATTATTATATTATGTTTATATCCAGGTTTGTGTTGTGTGGATTGTGGTTAGTGGCCCCAAATTTGTACCCCGGATTATGGGATGCCACACAGCCTTTGTCAGCCAGTTCATTAGTGGGAGAGTTCATGAGAAAAGTTCTGCATCTCTCATTTACGTGGTGCAAGGGAAGAATGAAAACTTAATAGACTACCTCAAGAGATTCATTAAGGAGACATTGAACATCACTGACTTGGAAAACAAGGTGGCCATGGTAGCCCTGGAACACGGAACCACTGATGAATTCTTTAAAAGGTCATTGGTAAAGCATCCTCTTGAAAACATGGTCGAGCTCCAACGAAGAGCTGACAAGTATATCAAAGCTGAGGATAGCAAGAAGAAGGAAGCCGCGAAAGATAATGGCAAGGGTAATAACGACTCCAAGAAGCGAAAACAAGACCAGAAGTATGATGCTAGGGACAAGTATCCCCGTACTAGCAAAGACTCTGAATCACCACCAAAGAAGAATTTGGGACCAAGATTTTCTGACTATGCAAGATTGAACGCTCCCAGGAGCCAAATCTTGTTGGAGATTGAGAAGGATAAGGACTTTCGATGGCCGAAGCCACTCAGGGGTGACCCCGCCAAGAGAAACAAGGATCAATACTGTAGGTTCCACCGGGATGTGGGACATGATACGGATGATTGCAGACAATTGAAGGACGAGATTGAGTTCCTGATCCGTAAAGGAAAACTGAATAAATTCACTAAGGGTGAAGATCGTGGAACCCAAAGAAGGGATTATGACAGGAGAGATAATGATAGAAGGGATAATGATCGTGATCGTAACACACATCCCCGAGGGCCAGTTATCAACATGATTTGGGGATGCCCGATAGCGGCCAGTACATCTCGAAACTCTCGAAAGGCGTATGTCAGAGAGGTGATGCACATCGTGGGAGAGGCCCTTAAACGTGCTAGGACTGAAATTGCAATCGGGTTTGATGACTCTGACCTTGAAGGGGTGAAGTTCCCCCATGACGACCCATTAGTCATAACTCCTGTAATTGGAAACTCAGAGGTGAAGCGAGTCTTGATAGACAATGTGGCTTCTGTTGATATTTTGTTTCATGATGCGTTCGTGAAAATGGGGTATACTGACTCTCAGTTGACCCCGACCAACATGCCCATCTATGAGTTTAATGGAGTTGAGTCCAAGGTAGAAGGGATTATCCAGCTGCCCATGACGATCGTGCAAGAACCTAAGGAGGCTAATCAGATGTTAAACTTTCTTGTAATTAAGGCGGTTTCAACTTATAACGCAATCCTGGGAAGGACTGGAATTCATGCGTTTAAGACTGTTGCCTCAACTTATCACATGAAGATTAAGTTTCCAACTCGGAATGGTGTTGGGGAACAGAAAGGCGACCAGAAGATGGCAAGAAGTTGTTATGTATCCGCTTTAAGAGCTAATGGAGTCGGGGGCAGGTACTCTCGATTGAAGACATGGATGTCCATGGTGATGATGAACACCGAGGGAAGCCAGCAGAGGATTTGGTCCCCATACCTCTAGAGCCGGGCGACCCTGAGAAAGTTACTTATATAGGAGCTTCGCTGAAGGAACCCTTGAAGGGCAAATTAACAGCATTTTTGCAAGAGAACAATGATGTGTTTGCTTGGACTGCAGCTGATATGCCAGGGATTGATCCCCAACTCATAACTCTCAAGCTGAACGTTGATCCTGAACGGAAGACGATAAAGTAGAAGAAAAGGAATTTTGCTCCTGAGAGGCAGGAGGTCATTAAGCAAGAAGTTGACAAGCTCTTAGAGGCTGGGTTTATTGAAGAGATTCAGTTCTCCGAATGGTTAGCTAACCCACTGATGGTCAAGAAGGCGAATGAAAAGTGGAGGATGTGCATAGACTTCACCGATTTGAATGATGCATGTCCGAAAGATTGTTTTCCCCTGCCAAGGATAGACATGCTGATAGATGCCACAGCTGGACATGAGATGTTGAGCTTCATGGACGGGTTTAGCGGCTACAATCAGATTAAGATGCACAAGGATGACATCCCAAAGGTATCTCTCATAACTAACTTTGGTGTTTTCTGCTATCTTGTTATGGCTTTTGGTCTAAAGAATGCAGGCGCAACTTACCAACGATTAGTGAACAAGATATTCGCCCATCTGATTGGAAAAACATGGAGGTATATGTTGATGACATGTTAGTCAAGATCCTGTACAAGGCAGATCACATTAATCACCTCAGAGAGGCATTCGAAGTGCTGAGGCACCACAAGATGATGTTGAATCCATCCAAGTGTGCCTTCGGAATTGGATCAGGAAAGTTTTTGGGTCTGATGGTTTCAAAAAGAGGTATAGAGGCCAACCCTGACAAGATCAAAGCGATTATGGACATGGAACCACCTCGCTCTATACGAGATATACAGAAGTTAACGGACCGAGTTGCAGCCCTGGGGAGATTCATCTCCAAATCTGGTGACAAGTGCTTGCCTTTATTTCAAGCACTGAAGAAGGTGAAAAATTTTGAGTGGACTCCTGAGAGCCAAGAGGCCTTCGAACAGCTGAAGAAGTACATGGCTGAAGCCCAAATGTTGTGGAGTAAAAACTAGGTTATTGAATTGCGGTTAGGGTTTGTGAGTATTTAATGCTAAGGGAGGTTGAGCTTCGAGCTTTAATGGTTGTTTCTGTGTATCGAGACTAATCGTTCCTCACAGAGTGCTTACGTATCTCGTATCGAGAATCAAGCCAAAAACGTAGTTCTTGGTGATGCCCTCGGGGCTATGGTGGCAAGGGCACACCAAGGACGTAGTGGCTTGTATGTCCTTATTTGAGGATTAAGCCTAAAACATGGTGGATAACATATGGAGCTGTGCCCCAAAACGTTATTGATGCACTGAGTTCTGCCCAAAAACGTAGTTCTGAGAATGAGGGGTCAGGCCCTTTATATAGGCTGAGAAGCCTTAGAATTATGGTAAGATTTGGAGACTTGGTGGGCAAGTCACCGCCTTGAGGAAGGTTCTAGACTCCTTCCTTGTAGGAGTCAGTTTCCATGTTGAAGTAGGTGCCTTGGAGGCTAAGTCAGGCAGGAGTAATATCCTTATTTGACTCTTATTGCTGAGCTATTTATTACCCTTAATATTAATTACGAAATTAATATTAAAATAGGGCTTTTGACTTCATTAATGGACCCCACGTTTGGACCATGCTAGGTCTAATTAATGCCACATTAAATGTGTCTTTAGGGCTTATTTTTAGCCCATATCATTTGCCCCCCAACTTCTAGGAAAACTGATCAGGTTTTCGTAGAAGTTATAATTGTCGTTTTCGAGACTCGGGGTCCTTTTTATCCCTTATCTGGGACTACTTAATTTTCCTACCCTTGTATGGGGATTTTAGTTTACACTAGTGTTTCACGGGTATCGTCTTGATGTAAAGCGTGGAGCGACCGACGCATTTACGACGATGTTTAAACGATGCTAAACGGCACTAGCCAACCTTGAACGACACTTAAACAATGTTAAATGACGCTACGACGCTTAATGGTGCTAACGACACCACACGGCGCTACCGACACTAAATGGTGCTAACGGCACTAAACGGTTCAAACGACACTAACGGTGCTAACGACACTAACGGTGCTTACGGCACTAACAGTGCTATCAGCACTAACGACACTAAATTGTGCTAACGGTGCAAATGATGCTTAAACCATATTCTGGTTCAACTCAATTTTCATATTCGAAATGACGTCGGGATCAATATTCGACATTGAAACGACGCAAAAAATCTTCATATTTTACCTGGAACCCAGTCGGCCGATGCCTCCCGGGTGCGTCGGTCGGCCAGCCACCGGTCGGCCATGCCCCAGTCGGCCGAAGCCTTCCGGTTGCCCCGGTCGGCCGGTTTTCTAATTTATTATTTTTTTTTGGCACCCTTGGCTCCAACACTTCAACTTCCATCTTGAACAATGACCTTTCATATCGACAATGGATCATGACCCTTCATATCGATAAAGGAATATGAGCTTTCATAATGGAATATGAGCTTTCATATTGACAATGGAATATGAGCTTTCATATATATCCAACACTTCATCAATCAAATCAAGAGCGAGTTTCATGCCTTCCTCGTAGTCTCAGGCTCAAATGCTTCAACCTGAGGTGATGCATGCATGATTTCTAGGGGCACAACTACCTCGGCTCCGTAAGCCAGCAAAAACGGGGTTGCTCTAGTTGTCACTTTACAAGTAGTGCGATATGCCCAAAGTATAGGCAGCAATTCATCCACCCAAGTGTTCCTTGAGCGTTCGACCCTCTTCTTCAGTCCATCAAGGATAATCCGATTGGCTACCTCTACCTGTCCATTAGCTTGCGGGTGTGTGATAAGTGGATGTATATCCACTTAGAGCGTTCCATATCGGCTTAAATTGGTGTACTTGGACTCAAGTTTGTGGTATTTTTAATGTGTTTTGTTTAAATGTGCAGGATTGTAGAAATGTCGATTAGGGTGACCGTTTCCGTCAAATTTGGAGTTGATTTGTGCAATGGAATGAAGTTTGAAGTCAAGCTTTGAGATCTTATGAAGATTCCAAGTAAAGATAATTGACTACGGAAGCAATGGCAAAAAGAACGGAAGAAAACGGATCAGAAACGAAGAAAACGGAGAAAAAATCAGTTTCGGCAGCTTTCTGCTAGGCAGTCTGCGTAGCTTGACAGATTTGGGCTAGGCAGTCTATGCGGCATCTAGGCAAACTGCGCCCTGGGTGGCTGAAAATTCTGATTTTTGACAGTTTTGCCCTAATTTGAATTCTATTTGTATTTTTGGTATTTTCTTGTACCAAAATCAATTCTAATTGTATTGTAGGATTAATTTTCTTGCTTGGAAAGATATCTAGGCCTATAAAAACACATTTTAGCCTTATAAATTGTATCATTTTATTATTGTAATCTAGAATTGCAAGGGAGAAAAGTGGAGAAAGGTTCAATGCTAGGTGACAAGCACGGATCTAGATCTACTTCATCTTTTGAATACATTGGCTTATAGATTTGTTTTCTCAACTCTTTGTTTTATTAATATTATTGCTTCTTTCTTTCATACCTTATTTTATATCATGTTTTCATCAAATCCCATGGTGACGAACGGTTCAATTATGAACTAATCGTTGTCATGGGATTCTAATGGATTTATTTATGGAACTTAGTATCTTGATGCTTTAAAGATCTGTGTGTGGTGTATAATTGATATCCTCGTATGGTTATGCTTAATTGATAGATGCGTCGCGAACATCTAATTTGTTAATCTCTTGTGAAGTAAAAGTGGATCTTGAGATTTAGAACTTGCCATGCTAGCATAGGTTCATAATTGTTTATCAATATGATTCGTGGTGTGAGATGAAAATACTTATACTGCCCTGTGTGATCTTAATGGATAACTTATTCTTCAACCGTTATGTTTTCAAATTCTATAGACATATAGGGTCTAAGCATAATTGGTGTCTATTCATCTTTTATCTCTTTTATGGATGTATGTTTAGTTTGGTATACGTATGCTGACAGGTAGCGTGTACTTGTTTCGTGTTATCCGATCAGATATCATAACGATTGCACATAGTGATTAAAGGCATCAGATCTAAGTGAAGCATTTAATGAAGTTAGGATCCCATGTTTATTCTCATATAAGTAATTCGATTTCAATTCTCATTAGTTAATTTAATTCTTAGTTGAATATTTTGTCTTAGTATAATTTAGATAATCAAAAACCCCAATTTGTTATTTGTCTTAGCAGTGGATAAAAACCATACATTGCTACATAGGTACATTGACTGAATTGAAACCTAAACCAGATCTTTGTGGGAACGAACTCAACTTTATTCTATATTACTTGTGACCACGTACGCTTGCGTGATTTTGTGTTAACAGTGTGCCACTGAAGTAAAACGAAGCTCAATAGCATTTTCCTCATAGTACTTCTTAAACTCTTCATTGTTGAATTGTGTCCCATTATCTGTCACAAGGATTCGTGGGATTCCATATCTGCAAATGATGTTCTCCCAAAAGAACTGGGCAACTTGCTTGGTGGTTATCTTGGCTAGAGGTTTAGCTTCAATCCACTTGGTGAAGTAGTCGATGGCCACTATCAAAAACTTTCTATGCGCAGAAGCTATGGGAAAAGGACCAAGTATATCCATTCCCCACATCGCGAACGGGATAGGAGAGTTAACTGATGTCAACATCTCAGGCGGCTGCCTTATAATCGGAGTGTGCTTCTAACACCTATCGCACCGCTTGACATAATTCTGCGTAGCGGCCAACATCTCTGGCCAATAGAATCCCAAACGAGTGATCTTGTGAGCTAGGGCCCTACCCCCAAGTGTTGCCCACAGATCCCTTCATGGCCAAGCCTAATCCCGGAGAGACTCTCTACCTATACTTGGCGGTATCTGAACAAGCATTGAGTGCTGTCCTTATTCGAGAAGAAAGTAAGGTTCAAAAACCTATATATTATGTGAGCAAAGTGTTGCACGGGGCTGAGTTGAATTACTCTCCCATTGAGAAATTTACTTTGGCATTGATAACGGCCTCAAGAAAGCTATGAACATACTTCCAAGCACACAAGATTCAAGTCCTTACGGACCAGCAGCTGAGGAACGTATTGCACAGCCCAAAGACCAGTGGAAGGCTAATCAAGTGGGCGATTGAACTTGGAGAATTTGACATCACGTATAAGCCTCGAACAGCCATTAAGGCTCAGGCACTAGCTGACTTCGTGGTTGAATGCACCATTAACAACCAAGAAGTCGGGGGGCAGGAGATGGTAACTACCCCTGGGAAAGAGGATAAGGATAAGAAACTTGTACCTGATCTGAAGGAGTATTGGGTGCTCTATTTTGATGGAGCATCAAAAACAAAATCTAGTGGTGCAGGTTTGGTTTTGCAAAGCCACGATGGGTTTACGGTTGAGTATGCTTTGAAGTTAGACTTCCCAACGACCAACAACGAAGCTGAGTATGAAGCTTTGATAGCCGGGTTGGGCTTGGCCAGAATCATGAGGGTCAAGAATCTAAAGTTTGTGGGGATTCAAGATTAGTGGTATCACAAGTGAATGGTGAATTCGAGGCCAAGGATGAAACGATGGCGAAGTATCTAAGAGTTGTGAAAGCAGTTAAGACTCAATTTGATGAGTGCTATGTGGAGCATATTCCGAGGGAAGAGAACGTTAAGGCTGATGCCCTGTCCAAGTTCGCTTCTTCTGAAATCGAGAATTATGCAGGGAGTGTTTACTTTCAGGTCTTGAAGGCCCCAACCATCAACTTTAAGTTGGTGGCACCAATTGATGTAGGAGGTTGCTGGATTGATCCTATCAAAGCTCACCTCGAAACTGGATGGCTCCCTAACAATGCCCTGGAGGCACGAAAGCTGTCAGTGAGAGCATTGAGATATGCCTTGATCGAAGGCATCCTGTACAAGAGATCGTTTGTTATCCCATACTTGAAGTGTTTGAGGCCCCAAGAGGCAAAAGAAGCATTGGAAGAAGTTCATGAAGAGATCTGTGGGCAACACTTGGGGGGCAGAGCCCTAGCTCACAAGATCACTCGACTAGGATTCTATTGGCCAGAGATGTTGGACGATCCACAGAATTATGTTAAGAAGTGTGACAGATGCCAAAAGCACGCTCCAATTGTAAGGCAGCCGCCTGAGATATTGACTTCGATTAACTCTACTATTTCGTTTGCAATGTGGGGGATGGATATACTTGGTCCTTTTCCCATGGCTTCGGCACAAAGGAAGGTCTTGATAGTGGCCATTGATTACTTCACTAAGTGGATTGAGGCTAAAACTCTAGCTAAGATAACCACCAAACAAGTTGCCCAGTTCTTCTGGGAGAACATAATTTGCAGATATGGAATCCCACGAATCCTTGTGACGGATAATGGGACACAGTTCAACAATGAAGAGTTTAAGAAGTATTGCGAGGAAAACGCTATTGAGCTTCGTTTTACCTCAGTGGCACACCCGCAAGCTAATGGACAAGCAGAGGTAGCTAATCGGATTATCCTTGATGGACTAAAGAAGAGGGTCGAACGCTCAAGGAACACTTGGGTGGATGAGTTGCTACCCATACTTTGGGCATATCACACTACTTCTAAGGTGACCACTGGAGCAACCCCGTTTTTATTGGCTTATGGAGCCGAGGCAGTTGTGCCCCTGGAGATTATGCATACGTCGTCGCGAATTCAGTCTTATGAACAGAAGAAGAATGAAGAAGGTATGAGGCTTGCCCTGGACCTAATTGATGAGGTCAGGGATGAAGCTAATGCCAGGAATGCGGAGCATCAAAAGAGAGCATCTTTCCATTACAACCAAAGGGTTAAGGAAAGGTTCTTTCGCCAAGGTGATTTGGTTCTAAAGAAGATAGAGGCTTCCGGAGTTGGGCAGAAGGGAAAGTTAACCCCTAACTGGGAAGGGCCGTACCGAGTCAGGAAGACACTAGGACGAGGATCCTACAAATTGGAGACATTGGATGGGAACGAAGTGCCACGTACTTGGCATGCTTTGAACCTGAAGATTTATTATGTTTGAACTATCCCTGTAAGGACTTAGCTCATTATCTATTTATTAGGAGAAGTAGAAATAAGGTTCGATGAAACCATTCCAGGGTCTAGTACCCCGAGTAGGACCATAGTAGCTATGTAAGGGTTGAACCCACTTTCAAGTTATCAATGCAAATCTGTTTTCCATTCTATGATTTGATGTTTTATTTATGTACCGAGCACCTTTTGAGTGTAAGTCTAGAAAGATCAAGTACTGAAAATGAATGAGCATATGAATAAAGGAAACAAATGCATAAATAAAACGCCCCGAATGGCCCCGGTTTAAGTTAAGTTACAACAAGCAAATAAGAGTTAAGTCCCGAAGGACCTTGATTGAAAGCTAAGGAAATAAAGCCACAGGTGGCTAAACGGGGCCATGCAAGGCCATGGGGTGATCCCAACCTACTCATCCGAGGATTCTTCCTCGCTACTCTCCTCGTCCGACTCCTCCTCATTTGAATCTTCCTCCTCATCTGAATCTTCCTCCTCAACACCGCCTTGTTCAGCAACCACCATTGGCTGAGCGGTAGTCTCCACAACTTCATTTTCTTCCTCTCTGGAAGATGAGCTTGTACTGCCTTCATTTCAGATCATCCTCTTGCCAGGGATCGGTAGTCGAACTACTCCGACTTTCCTGGCAGGTGGGGGCTTCTTTCCACGAGATCCCGAAGAGCTTGAGTCTTGACTAGCAGCTGGGGGATGCCGCTTGGATCCCGAACCAGAAGATCTATGGCTGCCTCTAGAACCAGAACCTGATGCTTGAGGAATAATCTTGGTCCCCGAGCCAGAAGCAAGGTTTGCACGGTTCTCGCCGCCTGTAGTCCAGTTAGGGCAAGGAAAGTCAAATGGGATGACAACTGAGGGATGTTTGTTACTCACAACATTGATTGCCTTGTCCCAACCAACAGACATGTTGAAGGGGCGTGTTGCCCAGTAATTAACAATTGTAGAAGGGGGGTTGAATACAATTGTATAAGTTTTTCGACTTAAGCAGAAATAACACAAGTATGAATCAATAACAGCTTTATTAATTCTGATATAAAACTGTTACAAACTCTATTAAGAAATCCTTATGTTCTTAAGAGCTGCTAGGTTACAAGATAACTCGTGTAAGCGATTACAATAATGTAAAACCTAAACTATGTTTATATAGAGTACACAGTTACACTATCAATTACAAGATATTCTAAATCAATTACATATAACTCTGAATGCATATCTTGTATGATAGCTGCCTTCCTATAATTTAGGAACCGATAAATCAATCTTCCTTGATCTCTGGTCTGATGAGAATCTTTACAAGATACTGACCAGCTTCTAATACTGACAATACCTTCATACTGACATCGTATTACTGATGACATCAGCATCAGTATCTTAATCAGTAACAACCCAGATCCTGATATCACTTGAATCAATCTCTAACAATCTCCCCCAATTTGTACTTAATGAAATAAAGGACAAATTACTTGATTCAATGATGTCAAAAACTCAAAACAAAAATCTATAAGTAATCTTGAGGTTCAGTCTCAGAAATCCTTACAAAGAAATTAATTATCTGCAGGAAACTTGATAATAATTCCTCTTCTTTTTCTGCTAGAATCTGAATCAGTCTTTTCTTCTGACTCCTGAGTTCTTCATTGTTCTTGTCAATCTGATAAATACCAGCCCTGAGATTTTGAATTGAGCTTCTTGGTAAATTCAACTCTCCCAACAGTAAATATGCAAGATCTCTTCCACCAGGATTCAAAGATAACTGTTCTTGCATCAGAATTACTTCTTTAACAGCTGAACCCTTTTGCATTTCTACTTCTTGTCCTTCTGTGTTCAAATACATGGGAGTATAATTACCATCATATCTTGACCCTCCGTCCAAATATCTGGATTTTATTTTCATGAAGATCATAGTACACCAGTTTCTGTAAACACTGGCTTCTCTATCAGGAATGCTTCTATTTTCAAGAAAATAGAGAACATATTTCAGTTCTTTTGTTGACTTGCACAATACATCATGAATGCTTAGCCTCTTGACACTTTTGTCTTTCATGAAGTACAACAACTTTTTCATCATTTTACCATCCATCTTGCATGCAACAATCGTAACTGATTCAAGTTCCCAAAGATCATCAACAGATAATCTTTCACCTAATCTTCTGGTAAGAAAATGTTGATCTGCGTGAAATAAAGGTATGAATTCTGCATCCCTAGAACCAAATCCTCCTCTATTATAAGGTTCCAGTCCCTTCAGATCAGAACTCATCTTAATCCACCTTGGTGAACCTTTATCAAACTTAGAAGATTTTGCTTTCTGAAGTCCAGGAATCATTTGAGGTTCTGAGATTACTCTTCTAGACTTAAAAACAACTGGTCCAGTATACTTCAGTTTATCAACTTCCATCCACTTTTTCCTTCTCTTCTTTGTTTGTGGATAACTAGGTTCTTCTTCTTCTTCTTTCACTTGTTTAGATTTATCAATAAATAAATCCTTTTCAGAATTAACCAGCCTTCTGAAATATTCTTTGCTAGCTCTTTCAACAATATCATTTACACTGTCTCTGACTTCTCTAGATTTTCTAACATCACCAGTATCAAAGTCAACAATCTCATTCTCTGCCTTTTCAACTCTCTTTCTTTTTCTCTTTAAAGGAGTTTCTTCTTCTTCTTCTGTACCAGGCTCATCAAATACATTTGATGATGGAAAATATTCAAGAGATAAAGGAGTTTTCTTCTTTAAATCTTCAGTAATCTCCTCTATTCTGATTCCACTAGACCTTGTCTGCCTTGTACTTACTGGAACAGGTTTCCTTCCTCTGCCTCTATTTCTTCCTTTTCTGCCTCTTCCTCTTCTTGCAGTAGAAGCTTCCTTCTGTCTTGCAATCTCCTCAAAAATCCTATTTTGTTCCTTTACAATTTCATCAGAAGTCATATCAGGATTTTCTTCAGAAGTTAATTCAAGTGCCTTCTTAGCATGATATTGATGAAACTTATCATTGTTTCGATAAACAAGTTCACTTCCACATGATTCAGTGATAATTTCTTCAAAGAGATGAGGAGCATCTTGTACATCAGTAATCAACATATCTTCATCACCTTCAAGAATTGTAGAAAGAGTTTGCCTTCTTTTTCCAGATTCAGAAACATTAGTTGACTGATTAGTTTGAGTCTGAGTTGAACTCCTCCCCTTTACTAAACTAGCATCAGAGGTTCATTTTCCTTTCCCATGTTGTTGTTGAGTACTAGTACCAGTACCACCATCATTTCCAGAAGTATCATCCTTTCTCACAACTGGATTAGGTGTACATTTTGTTTTGACTATCTTCTCCCCCTTTTTGACATCTGCATCTTCTTCAATAAAGAAAGATAAGATAAGCTTGAGAGTCTCATCAATAGTGTCAACTTTAGATTCCAAGACATCCATTCTTGAATCCATCTTCTTTTCAAGTGCCTTAATATCATCAGCAAGAAGACGAGCTTGAGAAGCAGTAGTAGATATAGAAACAGTTGTATGAATATCAGCTTGAACTTTAGCATTATCATCCTTCATAGAATCAATCTCACTCTTCAATCCTTTTGCTAGAAGAGCATTAGTCTTGAGAAGTGCCTTAAGCTCAGGAGTAGACATCCTCGTGACAATGTGACTAGAATGAAAAAGAGCATTATGAAAATTCATCTTAGCATTCGGCTGATTCCATTCAGTATCCCATTCATATCCCCTTGCAGCTTGAGTATCAGCAGGAAGTGTAGAACTGTACTCCCCTCTGAACTCTTCTTGAGTAATAGACTGCATGTACCTACTCGAAGATCCATAAGCAGATGCTAGACTTGCTTTTATGGCTGCCTGCATTTGAATTGCCTCAGGATCATCTTCAGCATGATCACCATCATCATCTGAGCTATCGTCAGACTCAGGAAGTTTTTCATCCACATTATCTTCAGGATTCATAACTCCTTTCAATCTCAAATCAACAGTAGATGGAACTGTTGATTCCTGAAGACCTGCAGTGGGAATAGAAATATTTCCTAGATTTCTCTTTTATTTTAAAGTGATCTCATCACTTCTCACAACATTACCTAAGTTACTTTCAAGAGTAACTACTACCTCTCCAGAAGTTTGTAACTTCTCACTCTGTTCTACCTCACCTTTTGCCAGTTCAGGAGACTGTCTCTCTTCACTCTTCTTTTTCTCTGATTGTTTACTCTCAGTCTCACTAGAAAGGTTCTGGCTCAACAAATTCAAAGAAATAAGAGGTGGCTGAGAAGAGTGGTCTGAAGTCATACAGATAGAGGTATCCCTTGTATCAGGTCTATCTGTAATCATGCTATCAGTAGTAAGAGAAGTAGAGATAGAAGTGTTACCTGAGGAAGTGATTAAATATTCCATTGGCCTTGCAGAAAGTGGCTCGATAAGCAATGGAATATTTGGATCAGTAGTACTTGCATCAGGATTGATAACTGCAACTAAAGCATGACTTGCATCAGTATTTTTTACTAATGGTTCTTGTGTAGTCTGAGGATGTGAAGCTTCTTCAACACTTTGAGTCAAAGGTTCTTGTGTGCTTCCCTCATATGCAGTTTCCTTCAATATATCATCACATTCAGCAATATGCTTAGCATGAACAGCTTTATCTGCCAGACTTTGAACTAAGTCAAATTCGATTTCTGAAGCCCCTTGAGCAATGTCAGGAAACTCCTTTGCTGATGTGATCTTGCCTGCATCTTCACTTTGAGAAGATGGTTCTTGTGGAGCAGGAATGTTCTTGTCTTCACTTTCCCTTTGAGAAAGTGGTTCTTGTGGGACTATTCCTTCAGTAATGTCTGCATCCATACTTTGAATGGATGGTCCTTGTGTGACTGGATCTGCAGTAGCTGCTGAACTACTTTGAAGTTCAGGTTCATGTGGGCTAGATCCTTTCAGAGGTGATGATGTCCTCTGTTTCTTTTGTCGTTCAAAAACTTTTGCTATAGTTTGGTGTTGCTTATAAAGAGGTGGTGGCTTTTGTCCAAGTTTGACAGCAATGCCAATAACTTTGTCCAGTGACATATCAAATGTTCTTTTCTGTGATGATGTAGAGACTGGTGAATCAGAGATTTCAACAGTTTTCACAGGTGAAGTACTAGAAGTAGAGACATTAAGATTAGTAGTTGAGTCAGGAATTAATGATGAAACCAGATTCTGATTGTCTTCTATATCATCATCAATATTCTATCTCTCCAGAGGAATGAAGTATTGACTCTTCTTAAGTAACCTCCTTCTTTTCTTTGGCTTTTCAGAAACGGCTAGTTCTTTAGGAGTCACAGCAATAACTTCCTTTTTCTTCAAAGAAACTGATAAAGGCAATTTGTCATCATCAGAATCATAATCAGACTCAGAATCAATTTTCTGATTGAATTTCCTTTTTTCTCCTATTTCCTTATGCACCCCTATATCAATCAAGGATCGATCAACTTCAAGCACAGATTTCTCCTTAACCAAGACTCCTTGTTCATCCCCTTGTGACTTCTTTTGAGATTGGGTTGGAGTGAAGAAATTCTTTGACCCTGATTGTCTTCCAGACACATCAGATCTAGCTAATTTCTTTGATTTTACAACTGATGCCTTTTGTGAGACACCAGAGGTGGATAACTGTTTGGTAAAGTGTTTGGGTTGTGTGCTTTGGTCAGAAATAGGATGGGTAGTTTCCTGTCTCATAGCACCAGAAATATTTCCGAGACCATCAGTAATAGATCCATAATGAGTAGGCATTCTCTTGGCTAAAAGAAGCCTAACCTTATTAGGAATAAATGCATTAGTACCCTCAAAACCATTTGCCTTATCACTTTTAAGCAGAGAGCTAATATTATTAGCAGAAATCTTAAAGATAGACAAATCTGTATCATCAACAAATTCAACATTGGGACATAGATATGAGAATATTAACTGAATAAATCTAGTATAGCAAACAAAACCACATTTATCTTTCTTTCTAGCAGTTAATGCTCGCAATATGAAAGACCCATAATCAAAAGGAGTTTCATAGATTAGAGAGTACCCAATGTGAACTGAAGCAGCAGGTAAGGCATCAAAGTTAGACACCTTATTCAGAAAATGCCTACTTATGGTATCAAAGAAGAAATTCCATTCCTTCTTTAGCTTGGTTCTGAATAAATCTCCAAATTTCTTTGGTTGTCCATTGTAGCCCAATTTTAAAGCAAACTCCAGAAGAAAAGCATCAATAAGCTTTGCTGGAGTCTCACCATTTAAGGATGGTAGTTGAAAAGCTTTACAAATAACATCTGGAGTAACATGATGAGTAACAGCATTGTATTCAAAACTCATATTTGGCCTTCCTGATTGGATACCTTCACCAAAGACAGCAGTACGCCACACCTGCATAATGCACTTAAAAGAGACTTTGGTAGGCTGAGTTAGAGCATAATTGATTGGACTTGAGGCCAAAAGATCCTGAATGATTTGAAAATCATTCTCTAGTTCCTGATGATCAAGAACTGCAGTAAAGTTGTTAGGAGCAAAGGTAACACCATGAATTACAACTTTATTGTTTATGAATGCAGAAGAAGACATTCTTAATTAGAATGAGTAGAAATTTTTGATTTTGAAATTTAGGGTTTGTGCTTCGCATAAACTGAAGAAGATAGTTAAAATACTGATTGCTCGAGAATAAGGAATCAATTTGTGATACTAAATTGATTTTAGACAAAACGAATGATTTCTCAGAGACAGGTGTCAGTAATCAACTCGTGCACATATAAGTAATGGACCAAATTACGTGTAAGAGTGGTGATAACTGCACGTGACACGATTTTCAAACTATAAGTATATACTTACGTGAGTGTTACACACGTGCCCGCAGTTTTCAAGAAATAAGATTGTGATTAAAAATAAAATAGGTAATTTGTTTTAATTTAAAGAAATTAGAACACCACAATCTAAAAATACCTGATACCAACACGAGAATGTGAATCGGTTCATATTCTTGTTCCACTCCTTTCTCTATATAACGCCTAGAGACTTGTCCACTACCTTTTTTTAACCCTTCTTCTCACCTGCAAACTAAAAACTCTTCTCACAAATATCTTTGTAAAAGAGATGTCAAGTCTTACCATCAAAGAAAAGAATCTTCATCTCATAGAGAAGAGAGATATTTTCAGTTACACTCGTGAAGAGTTTGATGCTTTCAACTGGGAGAGACAACTTGAGACTCTATGGTTGCAGATGGATGCTGGTCTCGAAGAAATCGAGAAAGAAAGACATGCAAAGGTGATTGACATCGATGCTGCCCTCCAAGCAACATTAGCATGGCTTTCATCTAAGACATCCTCATCCAAATCCATCAACCATTGTTAATGAATATGTCAGCAAAAATAACCTTATTCCTATCAACCTCCACCCAAACAAAGTGGCAAAGATGGGATCTGGGACGGCTGCTAACAATGGAGTGGTTTGGACTTCCTTTTCCTGTTGAATAGATTAGTAGATAGAGAACAAAAAGATGTAATCTATGAATGTACTCTCTTTCTTATTATCAACGAAATTTTTGTTTCTCTAATCTTATTCATTGTTTTCTGCATTGAACTTGTTCTTCAAATAATTAAATCAAAGAAATAAACATGAAAACTAATTAAAGTAATCACCTTATTAACAAGTTCAAAAGTCACAAGTATATCAGGAAAACAGAACAGAAAACAGAATACTGAAATACATTACTGATAAGTGAAACGTCACATCAGTATTCAATGTTTGACTGATGTCAGGATTGACTTTTCATCAGTATTCGAAATGCATCAGGATTCGATGAGCATCAATATTTGATCTTTCCTGTTCTCAGAAACTATCATAGTTTACCATTCCCAGTTCATTCACCAACTTTTTAAACGTAGCTTCAGAAAGTGGCTTGGTGAATATATCAGCTAGCTGTTGATCAGTAGGAACAAAGTGTAACTCAATTGTCCCTTCCATTACTTGCTCTCTTATGAAATGATATCTGATACTGATATTCTTAGTAAGAGAATGATGTACTGGATTTCCTGTCATAGTAATAGCACTTTGGTTATCACAATAAATGGGTATTTTTGAATATGACAAACCATAGTCCATTAGCTGATTTCTCATCCACATGATCTGAGCACAATAGCTTCATGCAGCAATGTACTCACCTTCTGCAGTTGATGTAGAGATAGACTTTTGATTTTTACTAAACTAAGAAACAAGTCTTCCTCTAAGAAACTGACAACTGCCTGAAGTACTTTTTCTGCCTATTTTGTAGCCTGCAAAATCAGCATCTGAGTAACCACATAAATTAAAATCAGATTCCCTAGCATACCAAAGGCCAAGAGATGGTGTGCCTTTCAAGTATCTGAAAATCCTTTGATAGCTATAAGATGTGGTTCTCTGGGTTCTGCCTGAAATCTTGCACATAGACAAGTTGCATACATGATATCTGGTCTACTAGCAGTTAGATACAACAGTGAGCCAATCATACCTCTATAATTAGTTACATCTACCTTAGTACCTTGATTAGGATCAAGTTTGATAGTTGTAGCTATGGGAGTTGATGCAGTAGATCTGTCTTGCATGTTAAACTTTTTCAAGAGGTTCTTTGTGTATTTTGACTGATTGATAAAGATCCCATCATCAGTCTGTTTAACTTGTAGACCTAAGAAATAACTCATCTCTCCCATCATGCTCATTTGATATCTAGACTGCATAAGCTTTGAAAACTTCTCACATAATTTGGAGTTAGTTGACCCAAATATGATATCATCAACATAAATTTGAACTAACAGCAAATCCTTACCATGATTCAAATAAAACAAAGTTTTATCAATTGTACCTCATTCGAATCCACTTTCCAGTAAGAATTGAGCCAATGTCTCATACCAGGCTCTTGGAGCTTGCTTTAGTCCATAAAGTGCTTTATCCAGTCTGTATACATAATCTGGATGTTTTGAATCAATGAAGCCAGGAGGTTGTTCAACATAAACTTCCTCTTCTAATTCTCCATTGAGAAAAGCACTTTTCACATCCATCTGGAAAACCTTAAATTTCTTGTGGACTGTATATGCTAGAAAGATTCTGATAGCTTCCAATCTTGCAAAAGGAGCAAATGTCTCATCATAATCTATTCCTTCCTGTTGAGAATATCCCTTTGCAACTAGTCTTGCTTTATTTCTGATGATGGTGCCATCTGAATCTATCTTGTTTCTGAACACCCACTCTGTACCTACAATTGACCTTCCTTTTGGCCTTGGTACTAGTTTCCAGACTTCATTTCTTTCAAACTCATTTAGTTCTTCTTGCATAGCCATAACCCAATCAGCATCCTTTAGTGCATCTTCAACTTTCTTAGGTTCCTCCTTTGACAGAAAGGTATGATAAAGACATTCATTTTGAGTTGCACTTCTGGTTCTAACACCTACTTCAGGATTCCCAATAATTAAATCAGGAGTACGACTTTTAGTCCATTTCCTTGCTGGTGGTAGATCATTCCTTGAATTTGATGCTCCCCCTGGATTGGTGTTATCTTCAAAAGAACTAGTGTTGATAGAAGCTCCCCCTGAGATATTGCTATCTATTTCTGATCTGCTGTCGGAATTGTCACTTGAATCTATTTCTGATGATTCTCCTCCTGATGTTTGATTTGTTTCAGTGTTGATGGTCTCTTGATATTGCTCCCCCTCAACATTTGCATTCCCATCAATAATATGTGTTTCATCAGTAATAACTTGTTCATCAGGATTTGATGAATTATCAGTATCTGACAAGATTTCATCAGAATTCTTGGAGGCTTCATTTGCAAAAATCAAATCATCATGTAAGTCTTCAGAAATTCCTGTAATCTTCTTATCATCGAAAGATACATTTATAGACTCCATGAATGTCTTTGTTCTTAGATTGTAGACTTTAAAGGCTCTTGATGATGGATAGCCAATAAAGATGCCCTCATCAGCTTTAGTCTCAAATTTTCCAAGATGTTCAGGATGAGGTTTTAGAACAAAGCACTTACAACCAAATACATGCAAATGCTTCAGACTTGGCTTCTTTTCCTTGATCATTTGATAAGGAGTTACACCATGTTTGTTAATCAGTGTAATATTCTAAGTGTAGCATGCTGTGTTGACTGCTTCTGCCCAGAAATATGTAGGAAGTTTAGCTTCCTCCAACATAGTTCTGCCCGCTTCAATAAGAGTTCTGTTCTTTCTTTCAACTACTCCATTTTGCTGGGGTGTTCCTGGAGCAGAGAATTGTTGAACTATACCTTTGTATTTGCAGAACTCTTTCATTGCTGAATTCTTGAATTCAGTTCCATTATCACTTCTTAAAATCTTGACTTTATACTTTGTGCCAGTCTCAATGAGTCTCACATGGTCCAAAAGTATCTCAGTTGTTTCATCCTTTCTGTGTAGAAAATACACCCATGTATATCTAGTATACTCATCAACAATTACTAGAGTATATCTTTTCTTTCTGATGGACATTATGTTTACTGGTCCAAACAAGTCAAGATGAAGCATGTGATATGGTTCATCAATTGAGGATTCTGTCTTACTCTTAAAAAATTTCCTTCTTTGTTTAGCCTTCTGACAAGCATCACAAAGTCCATCTGGAGTATACAGTACCTTTGGTAATTGATAAGTGGATTTTATATCCACTTGGAACGTTCCATATCGGCTTAAATTGATTGTTTTGGACTCAAGTTTGTTATAGTTTTGATGTGTTTTGTGTAGATGTGCAGGCTTGCAAGAATGTCGATTAAGGTGATGCTTCTGTCGTTTTTGGAGATTAAATTGATTAAAATTCGGATTTTCCGGGAAGGTTGCATAGTCTACACTGTTTTGGCCATATCTGGAGTTCTATAAGTCCGTTTTCAGCGATCTTACTGTCCACGCGAAGCTTGGGAGATTTTCTACAATATGGGACAGGTCTTGCACGAGCAGGTTGCGTGTGTTGGGCGCAGACAGCTCGACAATCAGACTGATGGGAGCTGGAAATTACTGTTTTGCCCTTTTCAAGTTCTAATTGTATTTTGGACAGTTTTTAGTACCTTAATTGAATTCTAATTGTAATAGAAGGCAATTTCTTGCTGGGCAAGAATTACAGAGCCTATATAAACACATCCTACCATTATCATTAGGAGAGAACCATTACATATCAATTACTTAGGTTTATTTGTATCTTTTCATACTTTGTTTTTATCATGGTTTCATCAGATCCCATGATGACGAGAGGTTCAATTATGAGCTAATCGTTGTCATGGGATTCTAACGGATTATTTATGGAGTTTAGTATCTTGATGCTTTAGAGATCTGTGTGTGATGTATATTTGATATCCTCGTATGGTTATGCTTAATTGATAGATGCGTCATGAACATCTAATTTGTTAATCTCTTGTGAAGTGAAAGTGGATCTTGAGATTTAGAACTTGCCATGCTAGCATAGGTTCATGATTGTTTATCAACATGATTCGTAGTATGAGATGAAAATACTTATACTACCCTGTGTTCTTAATGGATAACTTGTTCTTCAACCGTTATGTTTTCAAATTCTATAGACATATAGGGTCTAAGCATAATTGGTGTCTATTCATCTTCTATCTCTTTTGTGGATGTATGTTTAGTTTGGTATACGTATGCTGACAGGTAGCGTGTACTTGTTTCGTGTTATCCGATCAGATATCATAACCATTGCATATAGTGATTAAAGGCGTCAGATCTAAGCAAAGTATTTAATGAAGTTAGGATTCCATGGTTTATCTTGCAGAAGTAATTTGATTTAAATTCTCGTTAGTTAGTTAATTCTTAGTTTGTTAATTTGTTTTTTTTAGTTAATCTTAGTTAATCAAAACCCAATTTGTTAATTGTCTTAGCAGTGAATAATAATCATACATTGTTGCATAGGTACAAAACCGAATTAAAACCATAACCAGATCTCTATGGGAACGAACTTGACTTATTCATATATTACTTGTGACCACGTACGCTTGCGTGATTTAGTGCAAACAAGTTTTTGTCGCCGCTGCCGGGGATCATCGGTGTTTTATTTTTGGTTTATGTGCTTGTTAATAGTGGTCGTTAGCGTTCACTGACTCGGATTTGTTTTTCTTATCTATCTTGTTTAGTTTGGTATGTTTCAGGTACTTGAGTGTTTGAAGATGGCTTGCGAGGAGTTGCCATGGTGGGCATTTCCGAGGACATCCATGCCTCAGCAATGTGAGCGGTGTTTGGGCGTTCATGAACCCTCACAATATTGTTACTACGAAGGAGTTGATCCATATGTCAGTTATGAGGAACAACCATATTTTCAATACCATCCTCAATAGTACCAGCAAGATGTTCCAGATATGTCATATTTCTTTGGTAGTGAAGAGTTTCAACATCAACAACCTACTCCTACTTTTCAGTCAGATGAGGTTGATGCTATGGAGGAGATTAGGATGCTTGCAAGAAGTTATGAGGAGTCTACCAAATCTATGGGGACACTAATTGCTCAAGTTGTGAGTGCCTTGGAACAAGAGAAACAGTAATTCATACCAGAGGCAATTCCAGAAAATAACGGTGACTTGGAGCAAGGTACTGCATGCATAATTGAGGAAGACAAATTCCAAGGTGAGGTGAGCATTCACAAGCCATGTGAGGAATTTGATCAAGTTAGTGAGGTGGATGATTTGGAAGGGGCACTATTTGAGACAGACACTGATGAGCTACACAAATTTCAAGAATTGGTATGTGCGTACCAAGAGGACATTGATGAGCTACGCAAATTTCAAGAATTGGTATGTGCGAACCAAGAGGTTGATGACCATGGGAAAGATGCAGATCTTCTACTTGTCTCAGAGTTTAAAGATGGAGGTAGCGCATTAGAGCCAATGGAGAAAGTTCTCTTTAAGGAACCAAAGACTTCAGCAACTTACATTTACCCTCCTCCATTATATTCAAGTGAAGCCCTCGAGTGTGTGTTGTTTTAAAAATTGATAGATTTTGGGTCAACAAATGAAGGCATTGGAATAGGACATAGTTTTTACACGAATAGGCCAAGCGAGGAGAAATGGCTGAAAGTGTGCCGCCGTGATGACGATGAAGTCTCGCGAAGAGATGACCAGGCCAACTATTATCATCCTTAATGTAGGCTTGGAAGTAACGTCAAGCTATTGACGTTAAAGAAACGCTTGGTGGGAGGCAACCCATGCCATTAGTTTAGGAAGAAAAAAAAAGAGTGTTGTGAAAAAAAAATTATATATGAGTGTTGTATGGGAAAAAAAAACAAAAAAAAGAATGAGTGTAGTGAAAAAATAAAAATAAAAAAATTTGTGTGTTTTTTCAAAAAAAACAAAAAAAAAATTGAATTTTTGGTGGGTAACGCAGGTTGCGCCTGCGTTACTGTTCACAGCGCAGATTGCGCCTGTGTAACGCAGGTTGCGCCTGCGTTACTGGATGAAGCGCAATTTGCCCCCCTGTCGCGCAACTTGTGCCTGCGCATCTGACCTGGGGGCAGTTTGCCTCCCACGCGCGCAGGTTGCGCGGACTGCAGTGTTGTCTGAGTTTTTTTTATTTATTTCTTTTTTTTTTCAGTCTTTTGCACACTGTGTTGTCCTGTATATATATATAAAAAAATAATCTTTCTACACCCCCATTCTATTTATACTCTCATCTCTCCACCTAATTCTTTTCCTATTTCAATTCCAAAACCCCCACATCTCTCCTCCAAAATTCTAAACCTATATTTATTCTAATTATTTTTCTTTCATTCATTAAATCTTTTTCCTATCTTACATCAAATTTCATACCCTCTCCAAATTTTTCCTACACACTTTAATTTTTTTTCATCCTATCACTCCATTATTTATACACACCTACACATACAAATTTGTGTTCTTACGAATTTTTGTTCTTGTAAATTGGGGGTTTTGTAGTATTCAGGTAAGGTGGCCAGTCTATGGAGCTCGTACGTCGTATCCACTGCCAGATTCAACCAAGGAGGATGAGGCCTTGTAGGTATGTTTTCTAGTATCCCTTGTATTTACTTCCATTCAATGAGGACATTGAATATTTTAAGTTTGGGGGTGGTTTGGGGGATTAGTAGTTGTTGTTGTATTATGTGTTCATGTAGGATTTCATGCTTTGCATATTAGTAGTAGTAAATTATGCATATATGTTCGTGTTATCTACGTTTGTTTCATATAGGACATTCTGT
Source organism: Kitagawia praeruptora (assembly GCA_037693485.1). NCBI lineage: Eukaryota > Viridiplantae > Streptophyta > Magnoliopsida > Apiales > Apiaceae > Kitagawia > Kitagawia praeruptora. The sequence continues at coordinate 79,762,889 of CM075350.1, forward strand.
TTTTTTATTTTTCGTATACCATGTGAGTTCATGTTAGTTGCATTTCCATGGCATGCATAATTCATGATCCCTTAGGACGAGCTGATTCTGATTGATAGGTAGATGTTTAATTGAGTGTGATGATGATGAGTAGAGGGTTGATTTATAGTTCTTAGGAATTGACTTGCATGTTTAAGGAACAAAACTTTTACACAGTCTCATTGTTTGCTTTTGGGCTAGGTTGAGATTATGCTTGTTTGGATGTTTTGAGATTTAATCACTTGATTATATTTAGAATTTTCGTTATTCCCTTGATGGCGTAGGAGCACTAAAGTCTAAGTTTGGGGGAAACCAGGGATTTCATGCTAGTTGTTAAATAATGGCTAGGTGTCAAATGGCTAGTAGCCAGCTCATATTTATATGAGTAGTCTAGGGTTGGAAATGATAAAGGCTCATTCCAGATTGCATGAAAAAAAAATATTAGAAAAAAAAAAGAAAGAAAAAAAAGAAAAAAAAAGAGTCAAAAGGTCAATTGTTAAATGCAAAATTAACCAGGGTGAGCTCTTTAATACTCGAGTAATTAAGTCTGAGGGGACTTAGTCCTAGTAACCTAAAGCCCTTGTGGTTTGGGATTGCTGACCTAACGCTCGCTACATGGGTATTATTGTATAAGCCTTTTGGGGTCTCATTCATTGCACGGTTAAATAAGCATGCGTATTGTATAAAGTAGTATGTGTCGTAGTGTAGTAATAAAGCATGAATTCCTGGCTAACTTGAATGAGGATGGAGGTGTTTCTAAGTTATGAAGTGTCTACAGTCTATTCTATTTATAAACTTGTGATTGTCTTGGCGAAGAACATGTATGATTTTGATCTAGTTTTGGAAGTATTTCTGATGAGCATCGCACACACGCACGTTTTTGTCATGTATTGTTAGTATACGGGGACTTAGTCGAGCTCTATTTGGAGTTAGTTGCATTCTTTGAGATATTTGCTTGCTAGTTGGTTTTGGTTAGTTCAAGGGGGATATTTGCATTTTCATATTAGTTGCATTCATGCATTGCATTGTTTTTGCATTATTAGTTAAATGGATTTTGTGGGTACATTCACTATATGCCCTCACGAGACCTTACTCGTCCACTAGGGCTGCCTAGGGGTTTAAAAGGCTTGTTGCATATGCCAAATGCAATCGTGATCACCTACGGAAGTGGTACTAATTAGTTAGTTAGTTGTAATTGTTTAAGCTTGAGGACAAGCATCGGTTTAAGTTTGGGGGTGTGATAAGTGGATTTTATATCCACTTGGAACGTTCCATATCGGCTTAAATTGATTGTTTTGGACTCAAGTTTGTTATAGTTTTGATGTGTTTTTTGTAGATGTGCAGGCTTGCAAGAATGTCGATTAAGGTGATGCTTCTGTCGTTTTTGGAGATTAAATTGATTAAAATTCGGATTTTCCGGGAAGGTTGCACAGTCTACACTGTTTTGGCCATATCTGGAGTTCTATAAGTCCGTTTTCAGCGATCTTACTGTCCACGCGAAGCTTGGGAGATTTTCTACAATATGGGACAGGTCTTGCACGAGCAGGTTGCGTGTGTTGGGCGCATACAGCTCGACAATCAGACTGATGGGAGCAGGAAATTACTATTTTGCCCTTTTCAAGTTCTAATTGTATTTTGGGCAGTTTTTAGTACCTTAATTGAATTTTAATTGTAATAGAAGGCAATTTCTTGCTGGGCAAGAATTATAGAGCCTATATAAACACATCCTACCATTATCATTAGGAGAGAACCATTACATATCAATTACTTAGGTTTATTTGTATCTTTTCATACTTTGTTTTTATCATGGTTTCATCAGATCCCATGATGACGAGAGGTTCAATTATGAGCTAATCGTTGTCATGGGATTCTAACGGATTTATTTATAGAGTTTAGTATCTTGATGCTTTAGAGATCTGTGTGTGATGTATATTTGATATCCTCGTATGGTTATGCTTAATTGATAGATGCTTCATGAACATCTAATTTGTTAATCTCTTGTGAAGTGAAAGTGGATCTTGAGATTTAGAACTTGCCATGCTAGCATAGGTTCATGATTGTTTATCAACATGATTCGTAGTATGAGATGAAAATACTTATACTACCCTGTGATCTTAACGGATAACTTGTTCTTCAACCGTTATGTTTTCAAATTCTATAGACATATAGGGTCTAAGCATAATTGGTGTCTATTCATCTTCTATCTCTTTTGTGGATGTATGTTTAGTTTGGTATACGTATACTGATAGGTAGTGTGTACTTGTTTCGTGTTATCCGATCAGATATCATAACCATTGCATATAGTGATTAAAGGCGTCAGATCTAAGCAAAGTATTTAATGAAGTTAGGATTCCATGGTTTATCTTGCAGAAGTAATTTGATTTAAATTCTCGTTAGTTAGTTAATTCTTAGTTTGTTAATTTGTTTTTTTTAGTTAATCTTAGTTAATCAAAACCCAATTTGTTAATTGTCTTAGCAGTGAATAATAATCATACATTGTTGCATAGGTACAAAACTGAATAAAAACCATAACCAGGTGTAATGCCCCGACTTCCCAATACTGAAAATATGCTTTTTAATATAAAATAGAGTTTGATACAGGGGAATTTTAGAAATTTTCAGCATGAAGTATTCGTAAATCGGACTATCCACCTATATTTCGACCCAAACCAAATTCCAATTCACAATCACAAATAAAACTTAATACACCAACGATTCCTCACCGAGGATCGATTCCAGGTTATGGTATGAAACAAGAATCTAACTTATACAAATTATTACAACTTCTATTTCTGCTCCGAATACAATATTATTATACCATCTAATTTGTAGCGCAATCCCAATCTGTGCTTCCCCGTTTTAGCTGCGAAATCTATCCTGTATAGAATGCCTCATCGCTCTCATTCGCAGATAAATGTAGTAGGTCATCCTTAATCCTAACTGCAAAGGGTTAGGTAAAACAAAGCAAGAGTGAGCCAAAGAACGCTCAGCAAGTTAATCGTATAATGAAACAACGATATTACGATAATTCATTGATGAACAATATCAATGAATACTTTATCTCAAAAGATCATTCAATTTCAATCATAAAGTAAAACTTTTCCATTTTCTTCAACTATACTGCCTCAGATAAAACTTTGAGAAAAAGAATAGCAAGAAATTCCCCAATCATTCTTACTCCACTTTCAACGTACAATGTTGCTCGCGAAGGGAATAACTGAAAAATTTCTATCCATCCTTAATCCCATTATTTTACTGAGTTCCAAATTTTAATCATTTACCTTGAAACATAAACATCTTATCAAAACATTTCTTTCTTTAAAACCATTTCAACTTTGAAACATACTTTCCATAAAACCTTTTAAAACATTTAAGTTGATTGGAGTTTTTCCACGACTTCGGACAATACGGGTGATCAGCCACGTAAAGTCCCCAGCCCGGACACTCGGTCCGTCTGGACATAAATTGGGTTCCCAATTAGGCAACACATTGGCCTTTAAAAGGTGCTGGACTGGTCCCACCAGAACTACAGCACAAAAATAAAACATGCTGGACCGGCGTCACCCGGCCTCCTACGCTCTCCAATCTGAAGGAATCCGTGGAAAACATTTTTACGGAATTCCCCCACATCAAATCTTTAAAATCTTTAAAACATTCATTTTTCAGTCTTTCATACTCACTGATAACAGATCAGCCCAGTATAAGGACTTTCAAAAACACCTTTAATTAATTAACCATTTTAAGGGGCAACAATGAAAGAATAAGGGACATAGAAGCATTCGATATAAGGAATAATAACTAGGCAATACGATTAGACTAAGCATGATATGGCACAACAAAACAGAATCATATATCAACAGGGGAAACATTAATAATTTCAGGAACAGATCAATTATTCAGGGTCTAGAATTGAACAACAGTTTATAAGGAAAATCATGAAATAAAGGAAGCTGAAGTTCAACAGTAAATTAGAGTAACTACACAAGGTATGACCATTCATTTAAAAGGTCACCAGCTGATAAAATTTTCATGGCAAAATTCGAACTTACACGAAAGATTTGAATAATTTAAAACGAAGATTTAAGAAATTCTTAATTACTCAAATCTCACTCTTATCGGCTAAGCACTCATAGGCTTTAGCTGCCAAAACCGGCATGACAATAATAAGTTTGAATAATTAAGAAGATCTCAATTCATTCTCGATTTAAACCGTCACTGAGCAACACATGCCTCAACGACAATCTAAACCTCGAATTAGTTTACAACAATTTGAAGAAAAACTTTCTTTAAAGAATATTAATAAAGACGAGGAATATTGATATATAAAATAATTTTAGAAGAAATCAACACCTAAACAATAGGTGAGGAAAATAAACAATGACAAAATAATGTGAGAATGAATGTTTGTAACTTAATAGAATAAAATGACATTAGGAATAAAAATGAAAAGTATAGGCGCTAGCAAAATGATTTGAAAGGAATATCGTATAATTAACAGAACAGGTTCACATTATTCAGAATAAAAATGAAGAGTATAATTGCTGGCAAAAAGGGATATCGAAAGAACGAATAAATAAATCAGAAGGTTTCACATCACTTGAACAATAAGTGAGGTATAGTAAACTTGCCTCAATACAAGAAGTTTCCAATTCCAATATCTCGACTCTTTATTCTCCTTACATTCATCTCTCCTTTCTTATACACTGGCCTCTACTGAATCACACATCCATCTTTCTTCTATGACTTGTCATCCTCTACATGACACACTTGTCAACTTCGATACTCTTTCCATTCCTCAATATTCCATCCACATTTGCGCTAGCTCTTAGTCGACTTCTCATTCGTACCTATAGAAAGGTAAAGTACCACTTCAGTACGTTTGCAACCTTAATGGTCTAACTCCGTTCTACCCAAACGCGTCTTATAATGCTTAACAACTTAATATGTATATATATAACACGTATAAATCAAATTCTTGAATAATAATATATATAGTCACAGAGCCGTATAAACACTTAGCACGTAATACCAATTAATGCTTATACCTCATTAACACGTACATCTTATCTGTTTATAATAATTTAATTAAATTCGCATATTTATATAGTAGCATATTAGTAAAAGTAACTTAGGAAAGCCAATTAGGAATGTAAAATAGTAGGGAAAAAGAGAGAAACCAACGAGGCATTAAGTAGGTAGTATTTAGATAACTACATTTTACCATTCTATTACTCGACTTAACTAGAGATAATGCATATACCAAATTTCTTACCAAAACAGTCCATAATACCTCATACCAGAATCAAATCTTGGATTCTAAACCAAGTACAACCAACACTCAATTGGTGTCTAAAACAGGACAAAGGCTGTTACATTCTGTCCCATAAAACCTTAATTAAACAAGTTACTTGATACATTTAACCAATTTAATATCACAAGACAACGTAGCACGAATCGGTATGGGCTCATTCTAAACAGAAGTTTGAACTGACCACAATACAACACCACCTTACCACTAATTACACACCCCTGCCTCCTTCCCTCTATTACTCGACACCAACACCCGACCTTATACATTGCAAACGATCTCCCTCGACTCCCTTGCCCTGCATCTGCATAACTACATACATCACCAACATCACCTTGCTCTTTACACACCCACCTGCTACTCCCCTATGCTCCTCCAAACTCGCAACACTCATACCTACTAGCACATACATAATCATCACCCACTGATTTCTAGCAGCCCAACTTCAACAATAATTAAACAATATCATTATAAACAATTAAACCCACCAATTCTGATCTTGAATTAAACCCACAGTACTCACTACTGACTACTAACTTTAAACTTTAATCACAACACCATCCCAGTTCTTACCCAATATCACCATCCGTTATCAGAAAACTCGACCGAAAACTGAGACCATCTGGTGAACTCAACCAACTTCCGGCCCACTCCAAAATCTCATAGAACAACTCAAAGAAACCCACACCGTTTCCATAGACTCCCTCACGGTACCATCCATCACACCCAATAACCAATGCCAAAACATTAACTACCCGGCTAAAACAAACAGAACCGGCAACTCTAAACAAACCCCGTTTATCTCCATTTCACACCACTAATAACCAGTTTGAATTTAAGCTCACACATACAAGCACAACAAAACGGAACAAGGGAGAAGGGAATGGTTCAACTTCTTTTGCAAATAAAATCACCACGGCTTCAAATTAACCACACACAACTCGGCAGCAACACGCACGTTACACTCACGCACGCTGCAACATACCACACATACACCCAAGTGGACGTACACACACAGCTACATGGCAACCCAGTTGAACAGCAATCGGAAACCCCAATACCCAACACCCCAATTTGCTCCACAATTTGCTCCACACCGTTCACACTCCTCCACCAGCTCAACTCGACACACACAAAACACACATAACCACAAGCAGCAAGGAGTTTAAATTTGTAAATTATTATAAATCTCCGCCACATATACACACGCCTGACTATATATATATACACGAACTGTAATACATATATATATACATCACAACGCGCACAGGTTATACACACACCTCTGTTTTGAAAGAAAAGGGAGGAGAGTCACAGCAAGGATTCGGGAAGAGCGCCAGACATGGAGCTTATATAACAGAGGGAGAGAACGAGAGATTGATTGAGAGAAAAGAGAGAGAGATGTATTGATTAGTGTTTGGGACTTTGGGGGAGAGAATTCTAGAGAAATCCCAAGAGATATAGAACCGAGAGATTGATGTTTTAATTTTGGGGAAAACTGATTTAGGTATTTTGGAATTAAAAGGAAATAAAAGTAATTTAGAATTTTTACAAGGATTTTCTGATTAAAACAAATAAAGTCCTTCTTGTAAAATAGAAAATAAATAGGAATAATTGAGGAAAATTAAATTTTCATTTTTTAAAACGTAGATAATGAAATTATCTATCTCCCCATATTTTTAAAATAATTTTAGCATTAAAAACGAATTAAATACGAATTTTACAAATTTTGATCCTTTAAATTACAATAAAACTCTTAAAATCATTTTGAAATAATTAAACACCCAAAATAATCTTTCCAAAAATTTTAAAAACTAATCAAATATACAAAGATAATTTTACAAAAGATTTCATGATTTTTAACAACTTCGATGATTTTATACAATTCTCAGAAGATCAATAATGCATGATTTAAATAGATTTTTATTCACAAAAATTCAAATAAAAATACAGGGACCCACACGACAAACATACATCACCATATAAACATATAAACAGGATATCACATATATTTTATCCTAAAAAAAAAATTTCACACCATATAATCCACATTTAATATCAAATAATTAATTATTAATAATAAAAAAAATTACGATATTTTCTAGGGCGTTATATCCTTCCCCCCTTAATAGGATTCTGTCCTCAGAATCAATCTTAAGTAAACGTAATGACGGTATTACTCAACCATTTTTCTTTCAATTTCCAAGTCATTCATTCATTCTAGAATTTCTTTATATCATTGCATATCTCGCTAGGCTCGTCTTGTAAGCCCGCAGATTCCAACATAAACTTAAACATTTGATTTGCTTGTCTCGTTACTTCTAGATACTTATCACTCGCACGTGACGACCCTTTTCTACCGAAAATCGGACATGACCTATTCGTATAATGGACTATGCCCTGAACACAATGCCTCCAGTACTAACCCGATCATCCATAAACAATTTATTCATATGCAATACTAAAACAAAACCTGCCTTGATTTGCAGCAACATATAAGCGAAGGAATCTACCTTGACTTGAAGTAAACATGTAAATAATTAAATCTTTAACACGAAATCCACGCGACTAAAACAATTGATACCACTTCCACGCTCCTACTCATAATTCAGATTGCCTCAGATAAAACTCTGAGAAAAAGAATATCAAGAAATCCCCTAATCATTCTTAATCCCCTTTCAACGTACAATGTTACTCGAGGAGGGAATAATTAGGAAACTTCTATCTATCCTTAATCCCATTGTTTTACTGAGGCACCCTTTACTTTAAAACATATCCCGAGGTCACAACCCTCCAATACCATTCACAAATTAAAATTTCAATCCAATTAAACTCTAACAACTCTAGCATCTAATAAAATCAACATTTAACTTGACATACGCAAACCCAAGTATGCTTCATCTATAATTAACTTAAAACCCTCAAAACGTATTTAAACTCTACACATTTTAATTCTAACATTTATCATAAACTGAATTACCGAAACATAATATTCCTAGCTGGTCCTGCACAGTTTTCAATCTCTGTAGACGTCTTAGGCCTTTCCCGATTCATTACTGCTTCGTCTTCATGGCATTCACTTCGGTCTTTTTGTCATATCCTGAAAATTATATTTCTTCCAACTCCAAAGCTCGTACTTAGAAATCTTATGCATGTTCTTCTTATATCATAAAATATCTTGCTAGATCTTCCGATCTTGAATCCTCGAAACTGATTACATTCCTGGTTATAAAATAAATTAATCAACTTTATCTCTCCATCTGATGATAATCTTGGTAATTCATCAAGGCATATATCCGAGAAGTCTTGACCACTGAAATATGTTTCACTTTAATTATCTCCTTACTGATATCTCCCACGTGTATACAATAACCTTAAAATCTTATATAATAACCTTAAAATCTTATTATAATAACCTCTTAGTCTGCATAACCGTTAAAACTTCTTTATCCACCTCTTGACTCAAAACACAACTTACATATCTCTTGCAGTACATAATTTCACCTTCTTATCTTCACACTTAACTCTTTTAACTGCCATCACATCCATATCCTTAATATCACGTCATTATATTAAACTTGTCGCTTCTAGTTCTATCACTACCAACAATACTATTCTTTCCACCTACCCTCATAGCTTTCCATCTTTATCCTAGTACAATTACAATATACTTCCTCTGGAAATCCTGTGTTCTAACAGTGGCGGTCCTGCTAGTCTCAGTAATTCATATTTCTTGGGTGGCTATCAAGCCTCGATATCCTGGTTTTCAAAATTTTCTAGATCCCAAATTCCTTTCTAGTTAAATCTCACATCCCCTATTAACAATATTCTTGAAAATTCCCTGGTTCCCTATCTTCCTTTTCTTACCATCTCGCTCCATCTGCGTAAACTCACTCTTATTCTAAATTGTATGGATCCTCTGACTATATTCACACAAGTTAGTAATTCCACACAACCACTTTACTTCCTTATTCAAAGCTTCAATTCTTGCTAAAAATCCTTAAAAACGAACCGTCCCACTCTACCTTGTCTTGCTTAAGTTATCTCGTCCCGGTTCTAAAACTTTTGTATATGACAATTAGTGTTGAAACTTCTAAAATCTCATACTATTCCATCTACTACATCCACAATGAAATATGTAATAACCAAGGGTTCATCAAAAGCCTTTGTTCAACATAACTATCACACACCAACTATATCCATTATTATTCGATTTTCGACCTTAACAAAATTAATATTCTCGTGTCCTTGTTATCTGCTCCTTGTCCATACTTGCTTTAACCTTAACTCTCAAACCTGCACATCCAATATTATTTTTTGTTATTCGACGTAAGTGTAGCTTACACCACTCAAAATTTCATCATCTTCATATTTCCTGCTCACAATCATTGATAGCTTTTAGAAATGACAAGGGTTTATAACAAAAGGGATCAATAGAATAGACGGGTATTAACATGTATGAGTACAAGATAAGTTTTTGTTTGATAAAATTTTTGTAAAAGAATTTAACTGAGAGATCAATATGATCATTGAACTAATTTCAGGTTGCATTTGTCACTTAGGTCAACCACCATAGCACAAGAAGGGGGCCAGCCTTTTGTACTTTCATGACAAACACAATCAGTGGCGTCCCACCAGACTTCTATCACATAGATAAGATGTCCCTGAATCCCCTATATAAATAGGGTTGTTCATCCCTGTCTTAATAAATAAGGTTAAGTATTCAAAGAGAAACAAAAAGAATTCGAAAGTTTCAAAAAGTTTATAGATATACAATGTTGAATAAGGAATAGCAATTATTCGGGGAAATTAGAAAGAATTCAAGGGTCTCAATAATTTATATGCATCATGTTGAATCAAGTGATACCCTGAAAATAGAGGTATCTTTGAAAAATAGAAATGTGTTTAAATGAATTTGAAAAATTCGCCATCAATTGAAATATAGTTGATTATCAAAGGTGATAAGGTACTGATAAAATAAGAAGGAACATAAACAAGAGTTAAATCCCCTCAGTCGATAAGTTAAATGAAATCACGGCTAGTAATGAATAACCACACCCTTACTCCAACCCATGCCAGTAATCGCATTTCAAATCTTGTTTACAGCCTTTTCGTACTCTCTATAACGTTCGTTAAATAGTTAAAGTCGTAGAAAATTCTAAAAGGTACATGCGGATATCTAAGTGGCATCTTCCAAACTGGTAGCTCCGGTCATCTATTTAGCATTTGTTGTTCCGAATTATCTGCCTCGTCCTAAATTGACTCTCCGGATGAATCGAATTTTTGCTTGCGCGATATGTCGAAATACTAATTAACGTCGTAACAGTCGTCCTAATAACCTAAAGTGAACCTTATCCTAAATCGTTCCATCTAACGTCTAACCTAAATACGTACACCTAATCATCCTAACTTGTTTCAGTGACCATAACCTGTCGCTCTGATACCAACCTGTAACGCCCCGACTTCCCAATACTGAAAATATGCTTTTTAATATAAAATAGAGTTTGATACAGGGGAATTTTAGAAATTTTCAGCATAAAGTATTCGTAAATCGGACTATCCACCTGTATTTCGACCCAAACCAAATTCCAATTCACAATCACAAATAAAACTTAATACACCAACGATTCCTCACCGAGGATCGATTCCAGGTTATGGTATGAAACAAGAATCTAACTTATACAAATTATTACAACTTCTATTTCTGCTCCGAATACAATATTATTATGCCATCTAATTTGTAGCGCAATCCCAATCTGTGCTTACCCGTTTTAGCTCCGAAAACTATCCTGTATAGAATGCCTCATCGCTCTCATTCGCAGATAAATGTAGTAGGTCATCCTTAATCCTAACTGCAAAGGGTTAGGTAAAACAAAGCAAGAGTGAGCCAAAGAACGCTCAGCAAGTTAATCGTATAATGAAACAACGATATTACGATAATTCATTGATGAACAATATCAATGAATACTTTATCTCAAAAGATCATTCAATTTCAATCATAAAGTAAAACTTTTCCATTTTCTTCAACTATACTGCCTCAGATAAAACTTTGAGAAAAAGAATAGCAAGAAATTCCTCAATCATTCTTACTCCACTTTCAACGTACAATGTTACTCGCGAAGGGAATAACTGAAAAATTTCTATCCATCCTTAATCCCATTATTTTACTGAGTTCCAAATTTTAATCATTTACCTTGAAACATAAACATCTTATCAAAACATTTCTTTCTTTAAAACCATTTCAACTTTGAAACATACTTTCCATAAAACCTTTTAAAACATTTAAGTTGATTGGAGTTTTTCCACGACTTCGGACAATACGGGTGATCAGCCACGTAAAGTCCCCAGCCCGGACACTCGGTCCATCTGGACATAAATTGGGTTCCCAATTAGGCAACACATTGGCTTTTAAAAGGTGCTGGACTGGTCCCACCAGAACTACAGCACAAAAATAAAACATGCTGGACCGGCGTCACCCGGCCTCCTACGCTCTCCAATCTGAAGGAATCCGTGGAAAACATTTTTACGGAATTCCCCCACATCAAATCTTTAAAATCTTTAAAACATTCATTTTTCAGTCCTTCATACTCACTGATAACAGATCAGCCCAGTATAAGGAATTTCAAAAACACCTTTAATTAATTAACCACTTTAAGGGGCAACAATGAAAGAATAAGGGACAGAGAAGCATTCGATATAAGGAATTATAACAAGGCAATACGATTAGACTAAGCATGATATGGCACAACAAAACAGAATCATATATCAACAGGGGAAACATTAATAATTTCAGGAACAGATCAATTATTCAGGGTCTAGAATTGAACAACAGTTTATAAGGAAAATCATGAAATAAAGGAATCTGAAGTTCAACAGTAAATTAGAGTAACTACATAAGGTATGACCATTCATTTAAAAGGTCACCAGCTGATAAAATTTTCATGGCAAAATTCGAACTTACACGAAAGATTTGAATAATTTAAAACGAAGATTTAAGAAATTCTTAATTACTCAAATCTCACTCTTATCGGCTAAGCACTCATAGGCTTTAGCTGCCAAAACCGACATGACAATAATAAGTTTGAATAATTAAGAAGATCTCAATTCATTCTCGATTTAAACCGTCACTGAGCAACACATGCCTCAACGACAATCTAAACCTCGAATTAGTTTACAACAATTTGAAGAAAAACTTTCTTTAAAGAATATTAATAAAGACGAGGAATATTGATATATAAAATAATTTTAGAAGAAATCAACACCTGAACAATAGGTGAGGAAAATAAACAATGACAAAATAATGTGAGAATGAATGTTTGTAACTTAATAGAAGAAAATGTCATTAGGAATAAAAATGAAAAGTATAGGCGCTAGCAAAATGATTTGAAAGGAATATCGTATAATTAACAGAACAGGTTCACATTATTCAGAATAAAAATGAAGAGTATAATTGCTGGAAAAAAGGGATATCGAAAGAACAAATAAATAAATCAGAAGGTTTCACATCACTTGAACAATAAGTGAGGTATAGTAAACTTGCCTCAATATAAGAAGTTTCCAATTCCAATATCTCGACTCTTTATTCTCCTTACATTCATCTCTCCTTTCTTATACACTGGCCTCTACTGAATCACACATCCATCTTTCTTCTATGACTTGTCATCCTCTACATGACACACTTGTCAACTTCGATACTCTTTCCATTCCTCAATATTCCATCCACATTTGCGCTAGCTCTTAGTCGACTTCTCATTCGTACCTATAGAAAGGTAAAGTACCACTTCAGTACGTTTGCAACCTTAATGGTCTAACTCCGTTCTACCCAAACGCGTCTTATAATGCTTAACAACTTAATATGTATATATATAACACGTATAAATCAAATTCTTGAATAATAATATATATAGTCACAGAGCCGTATAAACACTTAGCAAGTAATACCAATTAATGCTTATACCTCATTAACACGTACATCTTATCTGTTTATAATAATTTAATTAAATTCGCATATTTATATAGTAGCATATTAGTAAAAGTAACTTAGGAAAGCCAATTAGGAATGCAACATAGTAGGGAAAAAGAGAGAAACCAACGAGGCATTAAGTAGGTAGTATTTAGATAACTACATTTTACCATTCTATTACTCGACTTAACTAGAGATAATGCATATACCAAATTTCTTACCAAAACGGTCCATAATACCTCATACCAGAATCAAATCTTGGATTCTAAACCAAGTACAACCAACACTCAATTGGTGTCTAAAACAGGACAAAGGCTATTACATTCTGTCCCATAAAACCTTAATTAAACAAGTTACTTGATACATTTAACCAATTTAATATCACAAGACAACGTAGCACGAATCGGTATGGGCTCATTCTAAACAGAAGTTTGAACTGACCACAATACAACACCACCTTACCACTAATTACACACCCCTGCCTCCTTCCCTCTATTACTCGACACCAACACCCGACCTTATACATTGCAAACGATCTCCCTCGACTCCCTTGCCCTGCATCTGCACAACTACATACATCACCAACATCACCTTGCTCTTTACACACCCACCTGCTGCTCCCCTATGCTCCTCCAAACTCGCAACACTCATACCTACTAGCACATACATAATCATCACCCACTGATTTTTAGCAGCCCAACTTCAATAATAATTAAACAATTTCATTCTAAACAATAAAACCCACCAATTCTGATCTTGAATTAAACCCACAGTACTCACTACTGACTACTAACTTTAAACTTTAATCACAACACCATCCCAGTTCTTATCCAATATCACCATCCGTTATCAAAAAACTTGACCGAAAACTGAGACCATCTGGTGAACTCAACCAACTTTCGGCCCACTCCAAAATCTCACAGAACAACTCAAAGAAACCCACACTGTTTCCATAGACTCCCTCACGGTACCATCCATCACACCCAATAACCAATGCCAAAACAGTAACTACCCGGCTAAAACAAACAGAACCGGCAACTCTAAACAAAACCCGTTTATCTCCATTTCACACCACTAATAACCAGTTTGAATTTAAGCTCACACATACAAGCACAACAAAACGGAACAGGGGAGAAGGGAATGGTTCAACTTCTTTAGCAAATAAAATCACCACGGCTTCAAATTAACCACACCCAACTCGGCAGCAACATGCACGTTACACTCACGCACGCTGCAACATACCACACATACACCCAAGTGGACATACACACACAGCTACATGGCAACCCAGTTGAACAGCAATCGGAAACCCCAATACCCAGCACCCCAATTTGCTCCACAATTTGCTCCACACCGTTCATACTCCTCCACCAGCTCAACTCGACACACACAAAACACACATAACCACAAGCAGCAAGGAGTTTAAATTTGTAAATTATTATAAATCTCCGCCACATATACACACGCCTGACTATATATATATACACGAACTGTAATACATATATATATACATCACAACGCGCATAGGTTATACACACACACCTATGTTTTGAAAGAAAAGGGAGGAGAGTCACAACAAGGATTCGGGAAGAGCGCCAGATATGGAGCTTATATAACAGAGGGAGAGAACGAGAGATTGATTGAGAGAAAAGAGAGAGAGATGTATTGATTAGTGTTTGGGACTTTGGGGGAGAGAATTCTAGAGAAATCCCAAGAGATATAGAACCGAGAGATTGATGTTTTAATTTTGGGGAAAACTGATTTAGGGATTTTGGAATTAAAAGGAAATAAAAGTAATTTAGAATTTTTACAAGGATTTTCTGATTAAAACAAATAAAGTCCTTCTTGTAAAATAGAAAATAAATAGGAATAATTGAGGAAAATTAAATTTTCATTTTTAAAACGTAGATAATGAAATTATCTATCTCCCCATATTTTTAAAATAATTTTAGCATTAAAAACGAATTAAATACGAATTTTACAAATTTTGATCCTTTAAATTACAATAAAACTCTTAAAATCATTTTGAAATAATTAAACACCCAAAATAATCTTTCCAAAAATTTTAAAAACTAATCAAATATACAAAGATAATTTTACAAAAGATTTCATGATTTTTAACAACTTCGATGATTTTATACAATTCTCAGAAGATCAATAATGCATGATTTAAATAAATTTTTATTCACAAAAATTCAAATAAAAATACAGGGACCCACACGACAAACATACATCACCATATAAACATATAAACAGGATATCACATATATTTTATCCTAAAAAAAAATTTTCACACCATATAATCCACATTTAATATCAAATAATTAATTATTAATAATAAAAAAATTACGATATTTTCTAGGGCGTTATACCAGGTCTCTGTGGGAACGAACTTGACTTATTCATATATTACTTGTGACCACGTACGCTTGCGTGATTTAGTGCAAACAGTAATCCTCTCACTAAGTCTTTCTTTACCAACTCATTTATATTGTTGAAATTGAGATGAGAAAGCTTCTTGTGCCAACTCCAACTTTCATCTACAGTCGCTTTACTGATGAGGCATGTAGAGTGTCCATCAGTATTGGTATAGATGTTGGCTTCATAAATGTTACCATGTCTTTGTCCAGTTAAAGCAACCTTCCCTGAAGATTTGCTAATTACTTCAAAATGAGTATCATAGAAGTTGACATGATAACCTCTGTCTGTGATTTGACTAACACTTAGCAGATTGTGTTTAAGTCCTTTCACCAGAGCTACTTTCTTAATGATGACATTTCCAATGATAATACTGCCATATCCCAAGGTTTGTCCAATGTTGCCATCTCCATAAGACATAGTTGGGCCAACCTTTTCCTCAAATTCCGATAGCAAGGTTTTGTCTCCAGTCATGTGCACAGAACATCCACTATCCATGACTAACACATTTTTCTTTTTACCCTGCATTCAGAATCACAAAGAACTCAGTTAGAATTTTTAAGAACCCACACTTGTTGGGTTCTTTTAGCATGCAATTTAACATTTTTGGCAGCAGAAGTTCTCTTAACAAAAATATTTTCTTTAGGATTACCTCCTTTAGAATTTATTTTGTTATCATCAGAATTGACAGATGTATGCTTAGAATTCACATTCTTTGTTTTGCCAGAATTTGCACTTTTATTGAACTTTGGCAATGGTTCATAAACATTGTAGTACAAATTATGATATTCTTCACACATATAAATTGAATGCCATTTACTACCACAATGAAAACAGGGATGTTGTGGTTTATAAAATACTGTCCTATTCCTAATGTCAGACTTAGGAATTACAGTATTCTTCTTCTTACTCCTCTTGCAGTCAATAGCAAGATGATTAGAGTTACCACAATTAAAACATGTCTTTCTTGGTGCATTTGGAATATACCTATAATTATTCTCCTTGTTTATTCCAATTTTACCATTCCTGTTTCTTTTGACAGTTGGGACTCTCTTCCTATCTATCACATCACAGATCTTATCTCTCAATTGTTTCTTTGACAAAAGACCTACATTCTTGTTTTGGACAGACTTTAATTTAGAATTCTATGCAGAAGTGGATCCCTCTTCAGTAATTGATTTGGGATTTTCTGGATACACATAATTCACAGGCTTTAATCTTGTTTTTGTACTATTTGTAACATATCTATAGGTTTTTGGATTTGTCGAGTCATTGATAACAACTCTTCCTGGATTTGATGAAACAACCTTTTCCTTGTTCTTTTTCTCATTCTCTGGCTTATAACCTAGACACTCTTTCCAGTTTTTATCTATTATTATCTCATGAGTTTTTGTTCCAGAGTGTGTCCAAGTTCTGAGTTTTTCATTAGCATCCCTAAGTTGCATTTCAAGTTCTTTACATTTAAACTTTATTTCAAGTTTCATGTGTTTAGCATTATCACATTCTGTTTGAACTTCCTGCAAGAAAATTAACTCTGCTTCTAAATGATCACTTCTTTTAGTTACTTCTACCATTTGAGATTTTATTCTAGTATTTTCAAGAGATTAACTTCTAAAGCTGATATGCAGAGACTTAAGAAATGACCTTAACTCAGAGACATTATTCGTATCAAAATCAAACAAGATTTCAGATACCTTAGATTCAGCAGCAACAGTAGTCTCATCAGTATTAGCCGTTAATGCGTAATTCACCTTTTTTTCTTCAGATTCTGAGGAAGAGTCCATCCAATCCTTGCTTGATGAGATAAGAGCTTTGGTCTTTGCCTTTTTGCACTCAGTTGCAAAATGACCCATTCCATCACAGTTGTAGCATCTGACTTTTGACTTGTCAAATTTGTTGCTCTTGTCTTCTTTCTTCTTGTACCTGTCTTTGTCAGCATTGAAGGTTTTCTTCTGGAACTTACCTTGCTTTCTAGCCTTTTTGAACTTCATCTTCTTGAAGCCCTTGACTATCATAGCGACCATCTCCATCATATCAAAATCAGTAGAGTCATCATCAGTATCAGAATCAGATTTAGCATCAGTATCTGATGATGAGTCATTAGGAATTGACTCCACAACTCTACTTTTTCTTGAAGAACCTTCTTCAGCTTTTCCTTTTGATTTTGATTCAACATTCAAAGCAACAGATTTTGCTTTGACATTTTTCTTGTTCTTTCTCTGTTGAACCTCAAGATCATAGGTTCTTAGCATCCCATAGACTTCATCAAGAGACATCATCTTCAGATCATATTGATGCCTTATGATTGACGCTTGAGTATCCCACTCCTTAGTCAGAGCTCTTAGAAACTTGGTATTTGAATCCTCTAGATCATACTCTTTGCCAACTAAAGATAGATTGTTCAGCAGTGTTAGAAATCTATCATAGATATCAGTAAGGCTTCCATCAATTCTAGCATCGAACTGCTCATACTCCTGAATCAACAGAGCCCTTCTGTTTCTTTTGATAGATTCAGTGCCTTGACATTGAGTTTCCAAAATATCCCAAATTTCCTTTGCAGTCTTGCATGCTATGACCCTGTTTGACATGACATTATCAAGACTGTTGTGTAAAATATTTTTTACCTTTGCATCTTTGAGCACTTGAGTCTTTTCTTCTGGAGTCCACTCACTCTTTGCCTTGATGACATAGTGTTCAGCAACAGTCTCAGTTCTTGCAACTAACCTTGTTGGAAGAAATGGTCCATCATTGATCCTGTCAAGATAGTCAGGATCAGTAGCTTCCAGATACATTAACATCTTCACCTTCCATGTTGGATACTCAGTTTTCTTGAGAATGGGAATCTTAATGCTTTCATACTTGCTTGTCGACATCTTAAGATCGTTTCTGATTACTATTAATCAGTTTGCTCTGATACAAATTGTTGCCCAGTAATTAACAATTGTAGAAGGGGGGTTGAATACAATTGTATAAGTTTTTCGACTTAAGCAGAAATAACACAAGTATGAATCAATAACAGCTTTATTAATTCTGATATAAAACTGTTACAAACTCTCTTAAGAAATCCTTATGTTCTTAAGAGCTGCTAGGTTACAAGATAACTCGTGTAAGCGATTACAATAATGTAAAACCTAATGTAACATCCCACATCGATTAGAATTAGAGTATTTGGGACCTTTATAGATACAAGTCAATAACTAATGTGTACCAATTTGCTAGCACTTTTGGACTGACCTGTGGTGGGTTGTTGGGTCCGGTATGCGTTCGGTTATGGGCTTGGATGTTATAAATGGTATCAGAGCTCTGCCCGGCCGGAAGTGCAGAGGCACTGCCCGGGTTTAGTTAGTTTGTGTGTGGGTTCGACGAGGGCGTCGACCCTATAAGAGGGGGTGTTTGTAACATCCCACATCGATTAGAATTAGAGTATTTGGGACCTTTATAGATACAAGTCAATAACTAATGTGTACCAATTTGCTAGCATTTTTGGACTGACCTGTGGTGGGTTGTTGGGTCCGGTATGCATTCGGTTATGGGCTTGGATGTTATTTAGAATAAGAGTGTTTGGGCCCTTTATAGATACAAGTCAATAACTAATGTGTACCAATTTGCTAGCATTTTTGGACTGACCTGTGGTGGGTTGTTGGGTCCGGTATGCATTCGGTTGTGGGCTTGGATGTCACATATGGTATCAGAGATGACTCTCGAAAGCTTGATTCGTCAAGTTGCCGGAGGTGGGGACACGAAGGCTGGTGGTATTATCCCACAATGGACAGAGGTCCGGAGGTGGGGACACGAAGCCAGTCGGTATTATCCCACAATGGCTAGGGAGGAACGATCTTGGAACCTATGGGATATCCGTTCAGGCCTGACGAGGACGTTAGGAGTTTAAGTGGGGGAGTTTGTAACACCCCAGTCCCACATCGAGGAGATTTGGGGCTTTAGTTCAGTTTATAAGGTAAAGTACTACTACTAAGTGCACCAACAAATCATGATCTTTTGGGGGCCTGTGGTGGGCTTGTGGATTACCCAAGTTGGCTGCATTTGGGCCAGTTTACTTTGGTTTATTTCGGATTCGGAATTGGGACTCGACCCGATTTTCGAAAAATACTCGGGATTTGACCCGGGTTGTCACATAATTTATAACATCCAAGCCCACAACCGAATGCATACCGGACCCAACAACCCACCACAGGTCAGTCCAAAAATGCTAGCAAATTGGTACACATTAGTTATTGACTTGTATCTATAAAGGGCCCAAACACTCTTATTCTAATCGATGTGGGATGTTACAAACACCCCCTCTTATTGGGTCGACGTCCTCGTCGAGCCCACACACAAACTTACTAAACCCGGGCAGTGCCTCTGCACTTCCGGCCGGGCAGAGCTCTGATACCATTTATAACATCCAAGCCCATAACCGAATGCATACCGGACCCAACAACCCACCACAGGTCAGTCCAAAAATGCTAGCAAATTGGTACACATTAGTTATTGACTTGTATCTATAAAGGTCCCAAATACTCTAATTCTAATCGATGTGGGATGTTACACCTAAACTGTGTTTATATAGAGTACACAGTTACACTATCAATTACGAGATATTCTAAATCAATTACATATAACTCTGAATGCATATCTTGTATGATAGCTGCCTTCCTATAATTTAGGAACCGACAAATCAATCTTCCTTGATCTCTGGTCTGATGAGAATCTTTACAAGATACTGACCAGCTTCTAATACTGACAATACCTTCATATTGACATCGTATTACTGATGACGTCAGCATCAGTATCTTAATCAGTTACAACCCATATCCTGATATCACTTGAATCAATCTCTAACAGGGCGCACCTCATCGTCATGTTCATCCAAGAATTTCAGAAAATCTTCGGACCTATGATAGGCCTCAATCACCTTGTTAGCATCAGATGACTTCTTTCTGGCCAAAGAAGCAAGTTGCTTTTGGGAGGATAAAGTGTTCGCTTCGGCACGGGTAACTTGAGAATGCAGATCATTAATTTCTTCCTTGAACCTTGCTGAATCAGTCTTCAAGGATACATTCTCATCCCTAAAGGCCCAGCCTTGAGTAGAGACAGTCTGAAAGTAGGCATTAGCCTGCAATAGGGAAGTTGATAAGGCATAAGGAGTTTATAAAGTCAAAATCAACAAACAACACCGAACCTACCAGAAGGAGTGTCATACCTGATATAAGGCTTGAGCGCCCATAAGCTGAGATTCATCCATCTTGTCGCCTGCATGTAAAGTCACTCTATCAGGAGGAGTGATTGAAAGCTTGGACCAGTCTAGAGCTAGGTGAGGGCTCCCAAAGACTGAATCTTGTTCACAGATACCCCATGACGGTATAAAAGGGGTCCTAATACCCCCGTCGGCGTTTCAAGATCTTTTCCCGCCTTGGGAGCAACCTTCCAAGAAGTGAGGGATGCGAGGCTTAGTGGGATTCAGTAGTTCCTCGGCCTTTTTCTTCATTCTTTTAGTCATAGTCGGTTGGTTCTTAGGACGACTGTCAATCTCCTCAGTAGCTGAAATGCAATATGAAAAACATCGGAATAAGAACAAATAGAGTTCATAATATGGCTAAGTAAGAAAGTTACCCTCAATAGAAAGAAAGCTAAGGCCAGTCTCAACGAGATTCTTTTCATTCATAAAAGTCTTATAATGGGTACGACCATCATCAGCAAGGAGCCTATCTCGATTTAGTAGCTCTTTATCACTAAGTTCACACACAAAATGTGAACTATCCTCCACAAATCCAAATCTCTTCACAAAGAAGTCACCCCAATCGCCACCTTCCCACTCAAGGATCACAAACTCCATTTCCCAGAAATGCTGAGAATCCAGAAAGGAAAAGGAATTCACCATGTACGGAAGTTTGGCTCGGTGTTGAAGGCTGACCCATCCTTTCTTGCAGTCAGTGGAGTTTCTAGCCCCGAAGATACTCCGAAACATTGTAGTAGACAATGAGATTCTCAGCTGACGGCATCTTATTATGAAAATAATGATGAACCTCCAGGCATTGGGATACAATTGACAATGGTAGATTTGAAGCTCCGCCAGCAATCTGACGATAAAAGTATCAACTGGGAATCTGAACCCAGCATCTAAGGCACCCCAGTGAACACAAATCCTCTCAGGATGCCAGTTGCAAGTTCTGTCTGTTGGACTTGGACGACGAACCTTAATAGCATCTGGAAAGTGATATGTTCTCCTGATCTCTTCGACATCTCGCTCCTTTAACTTGCATGGACTATTAAACAAATCTAAGCTTGCACTATTGGGGAATACCTCCCTCATAATGTTTAGTAGATCTAGTAGGGATTCAAATTTATGCTCAACATATGAAGGGGTTTTATTTTTTCCTTACCTTTGGATGTCCTCATCTTGCTCCTCTTGGCAAATGCTTCCATCATGGAGACCGGAGGAGCAGCTGGGCGGTTGTCTTCTTATATCTTGATCTTGAAACTTGAACTTGAACTTGATCTTGAAACTTGAACCTGATCTTGAATCTGGAAACTTGATCCCCGACTGGGACTAGAAATCTACAGAGCTTAAAAACTTGAAGACTTTGAAATGAAGAAGTGAATGAAATGAAGGCTACCACTCTTCTTTTATAGAAGAAGCATGACCTGCTATGTCAGGTTGAAGTTCAGCTTGATTCGCGTTTACAGGTCATCTATCGTTTGAAGATGAAAAAAGGACAGAAATTACTCATTTTATACAGAAAGGACCGTTATAATTCATACGAGCTAGAGAAGAAATAGCAGATATAATTGCTGAAGCTGCAAAACAAATGACCTCTGAAAGGCTAATTATGCTTAAGGAGTTAACTAAGGAGATCAGCCGTAAGTACGAGGTTAGCAATGCTAATTATAAGTTTAGGAGTAATCTTGCTAAAAGTCACTATTGGCCAAAATGGTGACTTGCAATCAACATTGAGATCCATGGTTTCTAAGACCACGGATGATTTTAGATCCGAGATCCATGATTTCTTTTAAAACCACGGATGGGTTTAGGTCCGGGCTTTTTAGCCAACCACGAAGTGGCTGACCACGACACCCGGAGAGCAGCAGCCGACCACGAAGCAACCGACCACCGTGCCCCAAGGAGCAACAGCCGACCATGAGGCGGCCGACCACCGCACCCGAGGAGCGCCAGCCGACCACCAGCTGGCCGACCTCCGTGTTTTGAAGGCCTTTGGCCGATCACGAGCTACTCGTAGATCCGGCCGATCACGGGTAGTTTGTGGTCCCAGTCCTCGAATTTTTCGACTAACCTCGGTTGATTTTCAGTACTCGAACGGAGTCGATAGTTAACACCATTTAGTGTCGTTTAGTGCCGTTTAGCACCGTTTTATGCCGTTTAACGTCGTTTAACACCGTTTAAACGTCGTTTAAGGTTGTTTAACACCGTTTAGTGTCGTTTGGCGCCGTGTAGTACCGTTTTAAGCCGTATAACGTTATTTAAACATTATTTAAACATCGTTAAGGCTGATTAGTGCCGGTTAGCATTGAATTAACATTGTCATAAATGCGCCGGTCGCTCCACGCTTTACATCAAGACAATACTCGTGAAACACTAGTGTATGAAGATGAACCCTGACCCGAGTCTTGGAAAGGATTGTTAAAACTTCAAGGAAAACCTAATCAGTTTTCCTAGAAGTTATGGGGCAAATGATAATGGCTAAGAGTAAGCCCTAAAGACACATTTAATGTGGCATTAATTAAACCCAATATGGTCAAAACGTGGGGCCCACCAGATGGGCCCAAACCCTAGTTATAATATTAATTTCGTAATTAATATTAGGGGTAATAAACAGCTCAGCAAATAAGAGTCAAACAAGGATATTACTCTTGCCTGACTTAGACTCCAAGATACATACTTCAACATGGAAACTGATTCCTACAAGGAAGGGGTCTAGAACCTTGCTCAAGGCGGTGGCTTGCCCACCAAGTCTCTGACTCCTACCATAATTCTAAGGCTTCTCAGCCTATATAAGGGTCTGACCCCTCATTCTCAGAACTACGTTTTTGGCTTGATTCTCAATACGAGATACGTAGGCACACTGTGAGGACCGATTAGTCTCGAACACGGAAACAGCCATTAAAGCACGAAGCTCCCGAACCCTAGCATTAAATACAGATTTGTAACCTAGTTTTTATTCCACAACAGGTTTCTAGTGGAGTAAGACTCTTATTAAAACTATATTTGGTTGTTAGTATAACTATCTTCAAATAATAAAAAAGGTATTTTGATAATCAAAACCAAATATAAGTAGATTTCATAAATCGAACAGAATTTTTAACGTAAAAAATCATCAATTTCTTCGCTCTTTTGTTTATGTGTAGTTTTAATTGGAAAATAATTGTTAAATCATCACTAAATTTAAGTTTACTTTGTTAATTTCATGTGGACTGTGAAATCATCCAAATCAAATTTTAAGAATTTAAGATAGAGCATAAATATTAAATTAAACGTGTAAAATCTCATATATATATATATATAAACAAATATATATATATATATCAATTTTTTAATAATAATTTGATATGTAAATTAATAACATATAAATATTATAAAAATTAATGAAATTATAGATATTAGAAAAGGAGCCATACGTGCACGGATGCTGATTATAAGAATTAAAAAATAGTTACAATTTGGTCACATAATGTAAAATCATTTTTTTGTCAAGGGAATCTATTCCATAGATGAATTGCAATGAGTACAATATTCGTAAGGTGTTCTTTCATTCAAGAAAGTTTATCATCTAACCGAAAGGCACGCATGTTGCCTCCGGACGCTTAGACAATAGAACTTTAATGTCCCAGAAGAAGCCACTCGATTGGTAAGTACAATACAAAAATGAATACTGGAAAGAGAAAAACAAAACTACAAGACCAGGCTTAAAAAAAGTAACATGGTCGATCCTCAACAATGTCAAACCTCGAAACCACTAAAAACCCTACTATTCCATCAATTGTCACCAGGAAACGTACCAATCTGCTCAACCACCCGCTCAATAGGGCACCAAGGGACCAACGAAGGGGCTCGTTAAAAACCCACAAGAGCAAAAACCCTTTGGGAAAAAAACTGAAGTAAGAAAAGAGTGCTCTCTAAGAAACCCATGATCTTCGAAACAAAAGAGGTGCCTAAGACAATGGTTAAGACCTTCTAAAAGCTTTCGTTCCTTCCTACTTCCATCATCTTTTCACATGTAACCAGTCCACAAATATTCATCAATGCCAGTTCTTGAAGATCAATAGTCATGTCATGAATTCCTGCAAATTTAAAACCAACAAGAGCAATATTACTCTAGCCAAAAGAGTATTCCTTTGGCTAGATATTTTAGTCAACATTAAAAAATAGACACATACACACAGGATAAAGACCCGGGAAATGTTAAATCCAGAGCAATATTTTTATTTCCAGAGCAAGTTTCCTTGAAAAGACCAAATTATTCTTGTTTTTGTGAATGTAGGGGACTAGACTTAATTTAAAATAAGGACAATTTTGTCATTTCACATAAATTTACTCTGTAAATAAAAATTTTGTTCTGGATTTAACATTTCCCGAAAGACCCACAAACATTATGTCCCCGTCATTTTAAAGAAACAAATGATTAAGAAGCGAGAAAACAGATGATGGCATAATGGTAATTAAAGTTGTAATAAAGGTAAGATTTATCTGAAGTGGGTTATCTTACAGTTTTGATGGGATCTGCATTTTTTAGGTCTTGTACTACCGTGTAACTAATCGAAACTTTCTGACATACTAATAAGTTTAATTTCTTTTATTATTACAGAAAAGCAAATTAAAAAAATAATTATAAATATAAATCTTTGTTTTAATTTCTCTCTCTCCTCTTTCCTCCTCCATATTTTGCAGACCATTTTCTTCCATATATATCTCTCCCTTTAAAAACCCTAATTTCTTTCTTTCTTAATTTTTAAAATCTCCCTCAAGATGTTATTTTGAAGATGATGATGAGATCAGGTATTGAATCTGTCTCATTTTATTAACTTATGTTTAACTTATTCAATTTTAAAATTTCAATTGTAATCACTTGGATTTGCATAATTCTCTTTAATTTTGCTGTAATTTTGTGTTTTTGTACTGAGTTTTAATCAGATTATCATTTAATGATGTTTAGTGTTGGTGGATTCATTGTTTTGTATTGTCTGCTTTGAATTTGTGTGTTTTGGTGAGTTATAGGTTTACTTATTTAGACTTTGTGAATTTATGATAATTCCATTATGGTTAGTGTTTCGATTGGTGAAAGATTTAGTTTTTATGTTAAAATGGGAAAAATCTTTGCTGGGTTTTGGATAAATTGGTAATTATGATTTTTATAGTGTTGGGGAGGTTTGATTTGATATTTATGATCTTTTTGAAGCAATGGAAATTAACTCATGTGGTGTCAATGATTTGGATGGTGGAATTCTTTGTGCTTTTTCGAAAGCTATAGCTAGGTTCTTTGTCCCTGCACGATTGAATTATGATCGCAATCACTTATGATCTTAAGTTGATTTGCACTTTTTTCATTAATCTAGCTTGTAATTTTGTAATGGTTCAGTGATTAGAACTATATTATGTGTTTTTGATTTCTAGTTCTGACGTACTCATTGTTTTAGTTAATTGCCTTTAGTTTGTGGTTTTGGTTAGTTATTGTAGATATTGCTGAATTGGTACTCCGGTACCCTGTGGTTACTTTATTATAGTAATATCGTTTCATTTTGGCAGTCTGTTTGGTTGATGATTTTTTTTTTTTTATATTAGAGAGATGGATAAAATCTTGACCTGTTTTGGATTAGTTGGCGAGTTGAGTATTCGGTATCGTTCTGAAGGTGTGATTTATTTGTTTTTTATTTTGTTGCAGCATGATGTAAAAGATATTTATTTATGCCTTCTTGTGAAGAATAATGGAAGCTAATTCATGTGATGTTAATAATTTGGATGCCGATGTTCTTTTACCTCCTCGAAAGCGGCTTTTGGCCGGATTAAAGAAACAGAATTTTGATGGTAGCTCACAGGTGCCATCAACATCTGTAATTTTGAGTGAATTTGACATCCAGCTAAGTAATATGTTAAAATCTCATTCGAATAAATCTCCGGAGGAGATTGCAGAGGTCTCGAGGTCAGCAGCTGAAGCTGCCAAAAAGGTTGCCAAGGCTGCCAGAGCTGCTGCTGGCGGTAAGGCTGAGATAGCAGCCAAGGCTATGGCTGCTGCTAAGAGTGCGTTGGATTTGTTTGCGATGATGTCTGAGGAGACCTCTAGTAGAGAAAATTATCTGAGGAAGAATAAGATGAAAAGACAAGTTCCTGTTGATATATTGTATAATAAGAAACAAAGGGTTGAGACTGATGAAAAATTAGCACGTGACTTGCACCGGGCTATTAACAGCTCCCCAAGAACTATCAAGAACTCTTCTACTTCTGATATAAAGAGTTCTAAACATAAGAGGCTCGTGAAAAGTTTGTCTTCACAAAAGCTGAGGTACAATAATGATGGTATAATGTGGGACGGGCATCGCCCCCCTGTAAGCAACGTAAATGGTACAACAGCTAAGCTGTATGCTGAAGGCTCCGCTCAAGCAGCATATGTGGTTAGAATAGATGAAGACATATCAAATTCAAATAAAGTTGATAAGTATAAGATGACAAATGGAGGAGCAGTTTCAAGTCCATCGGGGGAGAAAATGAAGGATGTGTTGGAGGATCCATGTAGTTTAGGCAGGAAGAGGGGAAGAATCAAGCAAAAAAAGTTGCCGTTAAGTGTTTGCAACTTTAGGGATCAAGAAAGCCCCAAGGAACAGATGAAACACAGAAGCTTGTCATTGTCTGAAGAGAATGTGAGTAAAGATACCATAAGCAATAAACACATGTTCTCTGTAGGACCAGCTAGCAGTAATGTGATGTCAATTGAAAGGTCAGGAACATGGAAATGCAAGGAATTTAAGGCACCTGCTTGTGTTAAACAAAATAAAGTCATGCAGCTATAGTGTTTACAGTTTATTTACAACTACCAGCAGCTGTCTTGACATCTTCGGCCAAGGTAGTCATTTCACTTTTTTTTTTGTATTTCATTCTCCCTTTGCTGTTCAAAAGAGTAAATTATTTTTAATAAAGTTAAATATATTACATATTATAGTTGCTCACTTCACATTGAATCTTCTGCAAGTCTTTTGTTTGGTAGAAGATTCTGAATTGATGTTATATGTTATGCCAGACTGGTGTTGGGAAAAATATTTTACCCTTCATATCTTATCGAAAGTTGACTGATAAGAAATTAAGCTTAGTTGTTCTTTGTAATTTCCTCCTTCCAAAAAAGACAGTTGTTTCTTTCTTATTGACTAATTTTTTACTACCTTGGCCTGCTCTTGTCACACCTGCACGTTATCCTCATCACACTTTCATTCTTGTTAATAAACTGTAGGATCTGATTCATTGTTTCACTTGCATCACCAGACTATTAATCTACATTTATAGTGAGATCAACAGGCATTAGTTTGAGATGACCTTCATAGTCATGGCAAGCTTTAAATATATAGATCTCATGCAAAATCACTCTTATATGTAATGCGTGTCATGTTTGATGCAGTGGCCGGATTCGGGTCAACATGACGGACTGTTGCGTGGTGATTTTTCAAGTGGTTTGATTTTTTGAGGTTGTCAGTAATTTGAAATTTAGTTTAATGCTCAAGGTTTACAATTTGGTCTGCTTTGAATTAAGCAGGGTCTTTCGTGTGTTTAATATGGTTATGTAAAAACATCATATAATTTTCGCTTATATAGAATGCTACAGACTTCCCCTACTGCGTCAATTCTATTAATTCTTTTCTTATTGTCAGTATGATCCTTTGAATTCCTCAACTATATAATTGCTATTTCCATTTTTTTTATTAAAAGAGTTATATCATGGATCCCATGAATCTGCTGTCAGCAGGAAGGTGCCTTGGTATCATGTGTTTGTCATGTGAAATATAATTTGTTTATCAAATAATGACATTGTTTTTTCTGTGTGGATCTTTGTCAGTAACTATGTCATTATTTCAACATTGTTTTACAATTGATCTTCCCTGTTTTCGTTTATATCCTACACTAACAGAATGTGGGGCTGTAATTGGAATGTGGGGCTGTAATTGGAATCGAGCTCTATAGCAAAGCTCAATTTGAGATCATACATCTGAGTTTGAACACAAAAGATTAAGCTAAAACCTGATCAGATCAACTATTTAATCAAAGGATAATTAAGTTCTAATTCTAAAGTTTTCCTTTAACAAGTTACTTGCATGTAAATGGGTTACGAAAAACTGGATTAGACTTGATAAGAAGTTGGATCCAGCCCTAGGTATTTGGTTAAGTTGTACATAGTAAAATTTGCATGATAGCTTCTTCCCAAATTGATCTACCTCAGCCTCAGTCTTTGATTTATAAAGATATGGTTCGTAAACTTTCCTTTAATTTGAGGACGACTGGAAGAAAAGAAAGAACTTTTAGCTGAACATTTTGGAAAAAGATGAGACATGGATTACAAAGACCCTTATCCTTTACAAAATGAGGAACTGTGTTGTATATCAAAAGCTTACTAATGAACAAAACTTGTATATACTCTACGTGCTTAACAGAATACGAATAAATATCCATCTTTCTTTCTTTTTTCTGTATTGTTTATCCCTAATTTTAGACTTTAAGTTACAGACAATATGTATAACCATTCAGTTTTCATAATATCTGTATATAAAAAGGTCTCTTGGCAGAGAAAGTAGTTCCGTCTTTCCGTTCTTATCATCACCAACGTTATTGATTAATTGTTGTGAATTAAATCTTCTCTTTTTTTTTTTCCGGAGAAAATATTATTTCGAAGGGCTTGCTTTTCCTGAGGTTACCTCAGGTAAGTTTCTTGAGGTGATTAAAAAAACAATACAAGAATAGGGTTATTTTTGTAAATACAGGGGGACGGGTTCAATTATTACAAAAATGTCATCAAAAAATTATACTAAAATCTCAGGTAGAACATTATTCTCTATTTCGAAAGATATTTTTATTGTTGGTGTATAAATCAGAAAATAAGAAATGAAAGACTCACTTGATCAACTACGCTAAAAATGGAAAATTTGTTTAGCAGTCAAGCTTAAAACTGGGTCCAACTTTTCTTTGCAGTATCTTGATGTCGGCTCCTTTCTTAATTAATCCTCAACCTATAAACAAGCTCAGACATAATAGATCTAACTTAAATAGGTTAGGATAATCTTGATGAGATTAAGGCTGTTCTGTAACCTGATGACTGGGTCTTGACCAAACTCCAGAGCATCTTCCTGATTGTTCCTTCATTTGCCTTGATCGTTTTCTTGGAGACGACCTCCCTTACACAACGGATCCTACTAATATATTATTGCTGTCTGGCTCAGCCAGTACAACCGGAGGTTCCATCCAAACTCGTATGCATGCATTGAATCATAGACAACTCATACTACGACACAGTTTGTTTGTCACCCTCGTATAGCACCGGGACTGAAGGAAACCTGGATCGCCATCATAGAAATTGGTACATGTTACTAGTAAAATAATCCATCCTGATGCTCGCATGTTTAACTAAGGGAAATCACGTGCAAAGAAGAATGAATCCCTTAGAAACACTATTACCGTTACAATTAAGCCAGCTGATTATTAACAATATGAAAAGACTGCGCTCCTCAAATTGCAATCACATGCACAACAACCTGCCGATCTCACAAATGGCTTAATGGCCTGTTTGGTAACTTGGAATTCATTTGAATTCCTGGAATTGATCAAATTTAGCGTTTGACAAGATTAAAAAAATTTGGATTTGGAATTGATTAATTCCATATCAATTAAATATTAGCTATTTTTTTGTAATTTGAAATTATAAATAAAAGGTAGTCATTTGAAATTGTTCTCCACCAAACTACATTACCATCACTTCTTTTTTGGAAATTTTTTAGAGAAATAGTTTTTGAAACTTTTTTTCTCGAGAAACTTTTTTCCGAGGAAATTTTTTCGAGAATTTTTTTCCCGGGAATGTTTTCTCGAAAAAATTTTCCCAGAAAAATTTTCTCGAGAAATTTTTTTCCGAGAAAAGTTTCTCGAGAAATTTATTCCAGAAAAAATTTCTTCATATTTAAAATTTCTGAATTTGAAATTCTCGTACTTACCAAACGAAAAATTTGGATTTGAAATGATGGATTTCAAATTCTGAATTTGAAATCATACATTTGAAATGAAATTCAAGTTTTCAAACGAAAAAATGTTAAAAATAACAACTTTTTAATCTGAAAACACAAAAATACCAATTTTTCATTACGCGTGTCATTTCTAACGATTTTGTTACCCAAACCAGAGAAGCATATTACATGTGCACGGTGCACCATCCTTGTAACTAATCTCCGGTCTAAACCCTATGTTTCCGTTGACATGAAAGAGAAAAAGGATATATATAATTGAATCATAATACCCAAACTATTTATGCGTATTTAGTTTTTACAAATATAATATTTGCATGATACCCAAGTTGTACTTGCGTACCAGATTTTTTAATATAAATTTACAAAACATTACCCCAATTATATATGCGTATTAAGCTATTACTCCACTGATAAATGCATAATATGTAATACCCTATGCGTATTCAATCCGGTATTTTTTACCACGCCCTCCAAAAATTGTTATTCTTATCAATTTTGTTTGGAAAGTCGGTATTTATTGACTTCACCCTTTCCAAACACCACCTAAAGAAAATTGGCCGGCACCATATGCAAACCTCTCAACCCCATTAAGCAGCTTCCTCGGTGTGTTTCTACAACGGCAGACCAAACCACATCTACCTAAATACTAAACATGCTCATAATTCTCCGCCCTAACCTTCTTAGTACTGTATGCGCGTGGTATCCACAAATGAAGGCTTAAATGCTAGCAACATCTTACCAAAGTTCCATGGCTACCTACCAGTACCACCTCCACACAATCTGAGTCGACCTCCAAAATAAATTAAAACCCTCTCAAACCCTTTCCTCAATATTCCAATTCCCGTTCATCAAAAGTTCCCTCACTGTCTCCTTAAAATCTATCTCATCCACACATTCGTGAGCAAACAACTTACCCCACCTTTCTGACTTCTTCTTGACCACCACTTCATATACACCAATGATCTCATCGTCTTACTCATCAATAAGCTAATTAATCACACTGGCCTATAAACGACCCATACTTACATCCCACAAACACAGAAACCGAAAACCACTAATCCTTAGACGAAACACTTGGATCGGAACGGAACGCGGGGGGTGGTTAAGAATTTGACAAACCCAAAAAAAACGTCAACCTGGAGATCGAGATTTACCCAATACATTAATCCTCATTCTAGCCGGGGAAATTGTATGTTAGTATAAATTGCAGGAATTTCTTCAACTTAAAAGAAAGCAGAACCTATGAACATTAATATATTGAAGACGTAATATAAATGGACAACATCATTAGTGCAGCATCATGCATTCAAGTCGAGAAGTGGTTACAGCATGATCACACCACACTGTTGTTATTGCCTCGTGGTAATCATTCTATATTACATTAAATCAAAAATATGTCAAATCTTAATAGAAGTACCAAAAAAATTACAAATAATACAAAATAATCCTGAAGAAATACTATTATAGGTGGGGAGAGAGGTAAATGGTGGCACTCCTGCAGATCCGCTCTGCACAAGTCCTATTAGTCTTGATGTTGCTCAAGCATTTGCGTTCTCTATGCTAGAATTGGTTTTAATGTTCTTTGTGTTGAGCCATGGGTGTTGCAAACACTGCTGAGCAGTTGGGCGCTTGTCTGGCGCAAAATCAAGTATGGGGCAAAGAAACTCTGCCAACTCACGTGCATCTGTATCAGAAAGTTTGAATTTGTCAACCAGTAGCCGCTCAAGTGTGCAGTATTTTAACCTCCGAATCCTCTTCAGATCTCCATGCCTGTCAAAATAGTCTTTGGATCGTAGCCCACCAATGGCTATCTGTTTTGCGAAAATATAAAAACATAGGCATCACATATACATCAAGGAACTAGAAAAGGAGGAGCTGGTGACCAACATGCTTACCTTTCTAGGCATTTTCCCAAGGAGTTCCATCATTAGCGCAAGATGGTCCTGCATTCAACGGAATGCACAATTACCACACAAAAATGCTAAAAGAATTCATTCAAAGAGAGAGCTGCAAAACCGGTATGTGTGTGTTTCATAGATTATGGTCAGTCAATAGAAGAATAAATCAAGTAATAATAGACTTGGCGGTTAAGGTACAATACTTAATTACTTATTATGTACCCTTCAAACAAAACTAAGTATTTACGATCGTACTTAAAAATGAAAAAAATAGAGTGACATGACAAAGGTTAACTGACCATACCTCATCCTCACTAAAACCTTGTGCACCCTTGGGAGCAAACATCATCTCACCAGTGGCAAGCTCAAAGGCTATGCAAGCAAACGACCACATATCAGCAGAAAAAGAGTAGCCAGACTGTAGTATAACTTCTGGCGCCCTATATTGTCTTGTTTGGATTTCCTCAGCAAATTTGTTACTGTCCCAACATGCATTCCCAAAATCCACAACTTTGCACCTCGTATCAATCCCGTCCAGACATCTGTCAGGCTTTGGAGCTTGAACCAACCCACCCATTGAAGCTCGTCTAGTAGATATCTTAGCCGCTGCACTTTTAGCCCTCTTTTTTAGCTTTCTCTCAATGGCACTTATTGTAACACCACCAATGGGATTCCCTTCTGGCTTTTCAAGGATGGGAGTCATCCCAGACTTAACTGGGTCTTTTGAAGGATTTATAGTGGAGAGAAGTAGAATGTTTTCGGGTTTTAAATCTGTGTGTATAATACCAAGTTCTCTATGCAAATAATCCAAACCAGTTAGCACGCACTTGCATGTCTCTTTCACTTTATTCAATCCAAGGCCTTTATAACGATTGTATCGGATTAGCTGGAGAATGTTATCACCAAGAAATTCAAGAACCATGCACCAATGCTGCCCATTTGGTCCTACATGCTTAAAATGGTCAATCAACCTTACAACACATCTACTATTTGAGGCGTCACCATTGGCAATGGCAGAAAGCACTTCAATTTCGTGTAGAGCAGATTGAGCAAACTCTGGTGCACTTTTCTGAATTTTAAGACCTACATATTTCTGTAAGAACAAATGCAAAACCAAGCTTAAAAGATTAGTTGAGCAAACTCTGGTGCGCTTTTCTAAATTTTAAGACCTGCATATTTCTGTGAGAACAAATGCAAAACCAAGCTTAAAACTTAGATTTACAGAAACATAGCAGATTTGTCTAAAAGCTTTAACAAGGGAATAGAAAATAGAAAACAGATATACATCTAAAATAGTAGAAAATATATAAAGAATTGGTTGGTTAGAGAGTATTTCAATCAATATAACATAGACCAAGACAATATGTTCATCCTTCAAATATCTTGTTGAAGTTACAACAGAACAAGATCGTGCAGGTTAGAGCTAAACAATTAAATTTGCAAGTACTGAATCTCACCACATAAAGGGATACGGATATTTTGTGGTAACAGAAAAGATTGCCTTAAGGCTTTAACACTGCCATGTTCAAGTAGTGTTCACCTGTCTGAAATATGCACTCAGATTTTTTTTTTCTTTAAGACAAAGAAAGAAAGATCATAAGATCAAATAAATGATTCTATAACATCTCCTGGTGGGCCACTTTACCCACCAGTTGTGTGGAGACGTGATGGTGGCTATGAAAATAATTTTGAATCCCCTTTATTACAGCCAAGTAGTGTCCAGCCCTTATGAACATCAGAATTGTTCCAAAGCTCAGCAATAAATGTTCTATGTTCTAATTTACAATGGTGCTCTGATGCTGAATTTAATCAAAAGGTTGATATTTGTCCCTTTATACAAAGATATGATACTATGATAGGCCGAGGCAAGTGCCCGTCTAAAGGAATTGTTAGACCTGTGTCAGTGAGAGTTGGATGGAGCCATCAAGGATATGTTCCTGAAGTATAGTGACCTTTTAAGATCCTATTTTAATTATTGGATCACTCCCGCATGAAATGCTTGAATATGTTTATATAGATATGATTTTTAAAACTCTGCACCAGGGAGCAATTAGCGTTTATAGACCGATTTTCCAAATTATATTACAAAATCTGATGAGAAATCAGAAAGTAGGACCAACAATAACTCAATAAGTATAACATTGTTCACAAGACCAATTAAACCCCTACTCCACAGGAAACAAATGCCACGTAATATGAACTTCTAGTGTGTAATAACTTGTACACATCCTTAAGAGACAGTTTGATAATCATACAATTGTGAAATTATGTATCATTACTCCCATGAGCGTGCACATATTTTTTGAGGCCAATGTCTACTAATTAAGAAAAGCTATCATCAGATAATTTTTTAAAAGAAAATTTCAGTAATGCAGATGCAAAAAAAAAAAAGAATGTTCCTAAAATCTCAATACATTTCCATGCCATAACAATTGGAAACCACTTTTCTGTTTCATTTCAGTAGACGCAGAAATATACTTTGGTAATACTAATATATTAAATATTTATATTCCTTCAGCTAATCTTATGAATGAGTTCCATGTACACTGTCTTTTGCATTTTGATTAAAATATGTAGCTTTTAAAATTTTCACTAAAAAAACTTGAGAAATGTTTTCATAATATCCCATAATTTAAAACTTACGAAGAACTGATTTTTTATGGAAAAAGTGACAAAGCCAATGCTATGATTTGTCTTTAACTTGAAAAAAATACAACTCATCTTTAGTTGAGAGACTAAAGAGTACAAAGAGAGAATATAGTGCAGCTTAGCAAAGGTCAAAGTGAATGCATATAAATAGGAATCAGAATTCATTCTACACGAGACTCCCAATAATTAGACAAAAACTCCAATGATAATTGAAAATATACTGTAGTCCCAGTCAACCATAACAATTCCAAAATATCATATGATTATATTATTGCCATCTTTTCCCAAAAAAACAGCAACTACAAATATATATATAAGGAAAAACATATTAATAAAAAAAATCATAAGCACATCCATTTACACAAAGCCAAGGATCCTAAATTGCAGCAGTACAGTATATCTAAATTATGCACATACAAAGCCCACAACATTTTAAAACAAATAGAAAAAAGAGTAGACTAATTAAAATAGAGGGAGAGAGAGAGAGAGAGAGAGAGAGAGAGAGCATACCTTAGTTTGAGTATCAAAAGCGAGCCAAACAGTAGAAAACTGACCCCACCCAAGCTTTCTCTGAGCAACGTATCGGCCGGAAGCGAAAGTATCGGCGACTCTAACGGCGTGATAACCGCCTTTCCGGTAACAATCGAACCCCTCGTTTTCTTCCTCCGACCCCGATGAAGATGAACAAGACATCTTATATGTATATCACTTGGACTGAGAACAAAGAAATGAATGGCTTTAGACACTGTAATAACATTTACTATTTCTGGAGTGGGCGCCTTTTACACGACACGAGACCAGACTCTTCTCTTCTTTTTCACAATATTTATTTTCTTAATAATCAACTCATTTTTAGATTTTTTTTTTTAGAATAATGATTAATCAATGGAATTTAATGTCAATAAGAATCGATGATTCAAATTTCGTAATGAATTTTATTGGTCTAAGGACTGATTAACAAAACTGAACCTTTTTAGAAATATTTAATTCTAGTCAGGATGAAATTAGATTGAGCTCAAAGTTTTTTTTTTTTTTTTTTTTCAGAGATTGAGCTCAAAGTTGAAACTAGTGGGAAACAAAAGGTTTGATTTTAAAAAGTGGACAGCAAAGGGACAAGCTGGCCCATAGGCCCAAACCCACTATCTGTTTTTTGCATGTTTCAAAAGGGTAAACCGTAAAGTCCACTAGTCTAGTAAACTTATTTTCGATTAAAAACTGCTATGCTGTGTTGTTGAAAAAAGTTACGTAAATAAGTTAGAGATGCACAAAAAGCCCGAGTCCGAAAATCTGATCCAGCTCGATCCGTCAAAGTCTGGTCAAAGTCCGGTCAAAGCCCGGCCCGAGGGCCTTAAACGGTTCCTATATTTTTGGGCAAAGCCCGGCCCGGCAAAAGCCCGGTCTTAGCCCGATCTTTTAAAAAGCCCGGTCTTCGGCCCGACCCGATTAAAAGCCCGGTTCGGCCCGAAAAAGCCCGGGTAAAATCCGATTATTCTAGTATACTTACATAAATATTCATGTATTTACACTTGCTGTAATATAAAAATAATTTAAGTACATATATATATTTACATATTCATTATTAATAATAAGATTATTTATATGCATATATTACGATACATATACAAAAACAAGTTAAGTACACAATCAATTAATATATCATCAAATCAAAAAGTAAATCGATAAATGTAATATTTGTATCGGCAAAATAGATTGTTTAAGACATGTCTGCCATTATTACATAAAGAACATTCTTACGTAACATAAAATCTCGATCCGATTTGATCCCGGAAAAAGCCCGATTCGGCCCGCTTCAGGCCCGGAAAAAAGCCCACCGCGGCCCACTTCGAGGGCCTAAACCGGCTCACATTTTTCACAGAAGCCCGGCCCGGTCAAAGTCAAAGCCCGGGCTGATCTTTGACCAAAAAGCCCGGGCTTTTCAAAGCCCGGCCCGATGGGCCTTTTGTGCATCTCTAAAATAAGTGCTCTTGCCAAAATCACATAATTGTTTGGTGCTCCCTCAATCCAATTAGATTGTATACAACGGGGGCATCTTAAAAAGTATAGTTCCATAATTTATTTTTAATTTTTTTTCTTTTGAATAAAAATTTTAGGAACCTTAAAATGCGTGCTAAGGAATGAAAAAAAGCTATATAGAAATAAATGGGACAGAGGGAGTAAGAGCATCTCCAAGGCTAGTGAGCCCTTACCTATATTGCCTCCACCTGGACTGATTTAGGGATTTGGCTTCAAAATTGTTCCTCCAACCATCCTCCCCCTTACCAATAATTTTTAGGGGAGAGAAACTCTATCTCTAAATGTGGGGAAACAATTTTGCTCCCCTATATTTGCCACCTCAGCTTCTGGTACCTTCATCCTCCATTCTTACTAATTAAATATAGTATATTATCCCAACCATTCTCCAAACTTCATTATACTTATTAATTAAATATTATTTTTAAAATATAAGTAACTGAAATAGGGAACACCATCGGAGTGTAAGAGTTTTTTCATTCCCTATATTTTAAGTAATCATTATTTTATAATATTTTAGGGATCCAATATAAGTAACTCCATTGGAGTTGCTCTAATATTTTTGATATATGCATGTTTTGCATATTTTTTTTAAAAAATAATTTTTTTGTGAGATTTGATGTTAATATCAGTAACTGCTTCCTGTAAAAGCTGAAAACAGCTTTTTTTCAAAATCATGGGGGACATCCTTTCTCTAAAAGTAGCTTTTCAGCCAAAAACACTTTTCAGAAAAACTGATTTTAAAATTTACCAAACAACATTTTACCTGATTTTCAGAAATAAGCTGCTGTTGCTGATCCACTTCTATAGCTTCGGCCTTCAATTTCATAATAACTCTGTGTACTACACTACAAGCAGTGTTCAAGAAATCGCTAAGCGGTCCAGGGCGGTTGGGGTACCCGCCTAGCGCCTAATCGGGTAGGCGAGGATTAATCGGACGGATTAATCGGAGCATTAATCGGTTTTTATAATAATATTTAATATATTAGTCTAATTTACAATTAAATATATCATTTTAAATAAATTAACAGGATTAATCGGATTTCAAAAATCGAATCAATTGATTACCTAACAGAAGATTAATTAGGGATTAATCGGTTGAATCGGGGATTTTTAGAACAATGACTACAAGTCTACAAATGGCCTCTTTTATGAGTTATGTGAGTATGTGACCAAGTTACTATGCTTAAAAACTTACTCTTACTACGTATTTATTATTTATTACATCATGAACTATATACAGTAAGTCTTTAACATGTACATGTAAAGCCGAAACATTAAAAGTTTGGTTGGTCGATACGATATCTGTTGATTTTACTTATTTATCCTTTTATGTTATTTTTACTTAAATATTCTTATTTAATTATTTATATTTACTATTATATAATAGCCGAAACATTAAAAGTTTGGTTGGTCGGTTCGATATCTGTTGATTTTACTTATTTATCATTATATTGTCCAGTTGATTTCAATTTAATTCAAGACAAATTTAATCGAAATAAAATGAAACAAGGTTCAAGTTGAATATAAAATTATATTAAATTTGATGGTTGTTACAAATTCAGTACAGAGTAATATCTAGTTAATAAAAACAAATTAGAAAATTCGACATGAATTTTTCTAGATTTGTTGATAAAAATCGAGATATAAATTAGGAGTAAAAACTCGATAATAATACAAGAGTTGTAAGCACACAAGTTCCAGCTGATAGAATATTACAAATAACTTGAACTTGATTTTACAGAAAAATTAAAGGCTCTTGTAGTTGTCTTTAATGAGAGAGAGAAATGTTAGTTGTGTTCTTTGTGTTTGATGAAATGTGTACGTGTGTCTCTGTTCTATTTTTCTGCCTTGATATTTATGTATGTTCAAAGCAAAACCTCTGCCAATTTTGATGTCCATTTTGCCTCGAAAGGGGTGTCAATTTCGTGTTTCAGGCCGTGTTCGTGTTTGTAAACGGGTCAATTTCGGGTCAAGGTAAAATTACTTAAAATTGAATGAAATTAAATATCTAAGCATCAACGAATGAAAATCTAAAATCGGGTCACTTGCGGGTCATTTTCGGATAGACCAGATCATTTTCGGATCACTTTCGGGTTTTGTCTCAGTAAATCGGATTACGGGTTGGGTTGGGTTCGGGTCGGGTTTCGGGTCGTATCTGAAATTGACACCCCCGGAACTACCTTTGTTGTAGGTTGAAACTACCTTTGTCAACAAGGCTACTACATTTGTGGTAGGTCGGTACTACCTTTGGCATTTGCTCGATACTTGTAACATCCCGAATTTTCGAGATATTAAATCTAATTACGAAACTAAAATAAAATTGAAACTTTATTCAAATAAACCAAATATTTCACAAAGTCAAAGCAGCAGTCAAATTCGATAATTCAAAATCATAAAAACGGAGACGCAGTTCCATAAATTCAATATTCCACATTTAACAAAGTATTTAAAAATTCATCAATAACATGATACGACTCGTCCAATTAATGCA
Organism: Kitagawia praeruptora; assembly: GCA_037693485.1. Taxonomy (NCBI): domain Eukaryota; kingdom Viridiplantae; phylum Streptophyta; class Magnoliopsida; order Apiales; family Apiaceae; genus Kitagawia; species Kitagawia praeruptora. Next base: position 79,802,890 of record CM075350.1, read on the forward strand.
TCTAATCAGCAAGCACAAAACCCACAAGTTCACATCCTTTATTCTTATAAAGCTTCCAAAAATCAGAACCTGAAATATTAGAAACGAATGAGCTACACAGCTCAGCAAGTACAATTGACTAACAGATAATCTTAAAAATCAATGGGCGTTTTAATAAAACAATTTTCAAAATCAAATATAAGTTTGCAAAACCTTTGCGAAAATAAATCCAACCCAAAGTTTTATATTTTCAAAATACAGAATTTAAAACAGATGCAGAAGCAAAAACAGAAATAATACAAAATCAAAAATATACCACAGTCTTGCTCTACGGCCACACTTTGCCAGTGACCGGCATCTTATTCTTATTCTTTTGTCACACTTTGTCAGTGACCGGCATCTAAAGTTCAATAATTACGCGCCCTTAATAGGTATCTAAAGTTGCACACTTGTGCGCCTACTAAGGGTATCTAAAGCTAGTTCCGGAACTATAGCGTAAATTAAGAACGGGTTCGAAACGTAGAGACTGAGGATTCTAAAATCAAATACTTATATCTTATAAAGTCGAAACAGAATTCTTATATCTTATACGAAAATCAAAAACAGAATCTTATATCTTATACGAAAATCAAAAGTTCCTGAATTAAATATACTTTTCAAAAATTAAAAGTAAGTCAAAAAGTACTTACCTCAAAGTCGACACGAAATAATGACACGAACAGATCCTAAAATTTAATTAAATAGACAGAGTTCAATTAATCATTTATTCAATACAGTGTTTACAAATACAAAGCAGTCAGTCACTTAATTAAAATCATGTAACAGTGCCCAGAGACTAAAAACTTACTCACTGTACTTAAACAAATTGATCAAATGCAATAGAAATGGACCATAAATGGTAACCAAATAAATCATATAAATAGATGTAAATGGGCCTTACGGCCCAACATGGCACAACAGCAACTTGTCCAGTTAATGTATCAAATTACCTGGAGGTACCTAATCTTTCCTAACTTTGACACATTTTAATCATTAAAATAATATACTTTTTGTCCACTATTAATGAATCAATTTGACACACACTAATACTTTACAGACCAGACTCAAGAGTGTCATGTACCTTGCATGTCACAGACTTCACATGTTAACATTCAAACAATTAACTACTTACTGTATTATATAACAACTAACTAACAAATTAATCGTATAAACAATCTAAATTCAATAAATTATATTTGAATACTACATGCATGACACTAGTTAGTACACTATAGAATGAATTCATGACCTCTAAAACTAAATCAAGCAAACCAATTAATAAACCTCTAAAATTTACTAAGTGTCTTTAATGAAATAATAATTAAATAAATAATTTAGTTCACTCATCATATATTCATACCAAAATAAATTCCTTTTTTTATATACAAATATTCATACGATACAATTTTCATGCAATATGATAAGTGGATGTTATATCCACTTGGAATGCTTCGTATCGGCTTGAATTGATGACTTGAACTCAAGTATGTAGTGTTTTTTATGTGTTTTTAGTGAATTTGTGCAGGAATAAGAGTCGGACGTGGGATGATGTTTTTCATTCTTAAATGGTGGGTTTTGAGCTTAAAAAATAACAGTACATCAAATTGCGAGAGAGCCAGAAGAAACGGAATGAAAATCGGAGTTAAAACGAAGAAAATAGAGCAAAATCAGCAAAATGAACAGTAACAGACGCGCATGAACAGTAGCAGTCAGCGGGTGAAAAATCAGCCAGAATTTCTGATTTTGTTTTGGCCATATCTTGAGTTCTACAAATCCGTTTTGGACGATTCAACTACCCACGCGAAGATAACCGAATTTTCTATCATTCTAAGGTGGTCCGGAGTCCAGAATTATTGAAGAGAATTTTCCTTCAAAACAGAATCAACAGAAATTGCCAGAATTCAATTCTGAACAGGAAATTGCCACAATTCCTACTTCTAATCAGTATGGTAATTACCCTCGGCGGCTGGTATTTTTCAGAATCAGTCTTATACATGGAATTTGTAAATCTTATCCCGTTTAAAGATGAAAATTGCCACAATTCTATTCCAACTCAAAGATGGCAATTGCTTGATGGAGAGGCAAATTGGGGCTATAAATACACATCTTGGGGGACAGAAAAAGTATCACCATTACATATCAATTACTTAGGTTTATTTTTATCTTTTCATACTTTGTTTTTATCATGGTTTCATCAGATCCCATGATGACGAGCGGTTCAATTATGAACTAATCGTTGTCATGGGATTCTAACGGATTTATTTATGGAGCTTTAGTATCTTGATGCTTTAAAGATCTATGTGTGATGTATATTTGATATCCTCGTATGGTTATGCTTAATTGATAGATGCGTCATGAACATCTAATTTGTTAATCTCTTGTGAAGTGAAAGTGGATCTTGAGATTTAGAACTTGCCATGCTAGCATAGGTTCATGATTGTTTATCAACATGATTCGTAGTATGAGATGAAAATTCTTATATTGCCCTGTGTGATCTTTATGGATAACTTGCTCCTCAACCGTTATGTTTTCAAATTCTATACACATATAGGATCTAAGCATAATTGGTGTCTATTCATCTTCTATCTCTTTTGTGGATGTATGGGTAGTTTGGTATACGTATGCTGACAGGTAGTGTGTACTTGTTTCGTGTTGTCCGATCAGATATCATATCCATTGCATATAGTGATTAAAGGCGTCAGATCTAAGCAAAGTATTTAATGAAGTTAGGATCCCATGTTTTCTCTTGCAGAAGTAATTCGATTCCAATTCTCGTTAGTTAGTTAATTCTTAGTTTAATAGTTTGCATCTTAGTTTAATTTAGATAATCAAAACCCAATATTGTTAATTGTCTTAGCAGTGCATAATAACCATACATTGTTGCATAGGTACAAAACTGAATTAAAACCATAACCAGATCTCTGTGGGAACGAACTCAACTTTATTCTATATTACTTGTGACCACGTACGCTTGCGTGATTTTGTGTTAACAAGTTTTTGGCGCCGCTACCGGGGATCATCGGTGTTTTATTTTTGGTTTATGTGCTTGTCAATAGTGGTCGTTAGAGTTCACTGACTCGGATTGTTTCTTATATATAGTTGTTTAGTTTTATGTGTTGCAGGTAGCAATGGGAGAACCAGCAGCAGCAGCGAAAGCATTGATATATTATTCTCAACCAAAGATCAAGGACATCCAATTTAGCATTATCAGGCCAGCTATTGCAGCTAATACTTTCGAAATCAAGCCTAGCATAATTCAGATGGTGCAGAATTCGTTTCAGTTTGGGGGTGCTCCTACGGAGGATCCTAACATGCACATCCGGGACTTTATTGAGATCTGCGACACTTTCAAGATCAACGGGGTGTCGGAAGATGCTATCAAATTGAAACTTTTCCCATTCTCTTTGAGGGATAAAGCTAAGGGCTGGTTGTACTCTCTACCAGCAAGTTCTATTTTGACATGGGAGGATCTTGCTCAGAAATTTCTCACTAAATTTTTCCCCATGGCAAAGACCGCAGCAATCAGGAACGCTATTACTCAATTTTCACAGCAGTCTGAAGAATCTTTGTGCGAGGCTTGGGAGCGATATAAGGAGATGCTAAGGAAGTGTCCACATCATGGGATGCCTGATTGGATGGTGATTAACTGCTTTTATAATGGCTTGGGTGCACAGTCAAGACCCATGCTAGATGCAGCATCAAGTGGAGCTTTATGGGCTAAGAGCTATGCGGAAGCTTATGAGCTAATTGAGATGATGGCTGCGAATGAATACCAGAATCCAACTCAGAGATTATCACAAGGCAAATTAGCGAGAATTCTAGAAGTTAATACAGTCACAGCTCTAGCAGCTCAGCTAGAGGCACTTAATAAGAAACTGGATTTTATGTCAAAGCAATGGGTGCCACAAGTTGCTAGTGTTTGTGAGCTATGTGAGGGCGCACATGAGACGAGTCAATGTGCCATATCTTCTGAATCGGCACAGTTTGTGAGCAACTTCCAGCAACCTTCACAACCAGCTCCAGCCACCTATCATCCCAATTTCGACTGGAGCAACAATCAAGATTTTCAGCAGCAACAGTTTCATGGGGATGATGGTCAATTTTCGAATTAAAAATCTGAATTGGATGAATTGAGGTTGATGGTTAAAAGTCAGGCGGTATCTCTCAAGACATTGGAGAATCAGATTGGGCAAATTGCAAGTGCCTTTATCAACGGACCGCATGGAGTTCTTCCTAGTAACACAGAGGTGAATCCAGGAAAGCAAGATGGCATGGAGCAGGTTAATGCCATAACACTCAGATCTGGAAAAGTCATGAACGATCAGAATTCAGCAATTGAGGATGAAGAAGGAATTCATGATCAGGATCCTACAGAAAAAGAAGAAAATTCTGTTTTGTCAGAACCTGTGGTGGATAGTGATGAGGAGGAAGAGTGTGAGTCACTAGGCTTGGCTGATCTCTGGAATTCTAAGGTGCTGGTTGATGAGGTGGTTTCATGGTCAAATCTTGAGGATAGTGCAATTGAGTCTTTTCTTGAGGAAGATGTTTTGATTGAGGGTAATGAGGATCTTCATGAGTTGTACAGGAATTTTACTTCTTATGAGATGTTGGAGGAATTGAATGCTATTTGTTCTAAGCATGAAAGTCAACTTGAGGATTGTTCTTTTGATCCTAAGTCTGTGGTTAAGACTTCTGTTGGTGAACTACCCACCTCTGTTCCTAGTCCGTCTATCTCCATTCTTGATCAGTCTTTGGTAGAAAATCATCATGTTGAAGAAGCTTCCAAACTTGAGCTTAAACAACCAGATCACAGGAGGTATGCATATTTGGGTCATTCATCTGCTTTGCTTATTATTATTATTGCTAACTTTGCAGGTAGTGGAGTGAACATTGTGGCTGATACCTTTGAAGAGAAAATAAGGCTAAAACTTGTCATCAAGGATGTAGCTCCGGAACAGATAATTAAATGGCCATATAGAGATACGGTGTAAGAATTTTCAAGTTTCGATGATTAGGTATGTTTGTTATCCCTCGTATTTACTTCCATTCAATGAGGGCATTGAATATTTTAAGTTTGGGGGTGATTTGGGGGATTAGTAGTTGTATTTGTTGTTGTATTATGTGTTCATATAGGATATCATGTTTTGCATAGTAATGGTAGTTCATGCATGATTGTTTTGTTTGTGTTATCTACGTTTGTTTCATATAGGGCATTCTATTTTTATTTTTGTATACCATGTGAGTTTATTTTAGTTGCATTTTCATGGCATGCATATTTCATGATCCCTTAGGACGAGCTGATTCTGATTGTTAGGTAGATGTCTAATTGAGTGTAGTAATGATGAGTAGAGGGTTGATTTATAGTTCCTAGGAATGGACTTGCATGTTACGGGAACAAAAATTTTACACTTTGGGCTAGGTTAGGGTCATGCTTGTTTGGATGCTTTGAGATTTAATCACTTGATTATATTTAGAATTTTCGTTATTCCCTTGATAGCGTAGGAGCATTAAAGTCTAAGTTTGGGGGAAACCAGGGATTTCATGCTAATAATTGTCAATAATGGCTAGGTGTCAGATGGCTAGTAGCCGGCTCATATTTATATGAGTAGTCTAGGGTTGGAAATGAGAATGCTCATTCCAGATTGCATATATATGAAAAAAAAATTCAGAAAAAAAGAAAAAAAAGAGTCAATAAGTTTAATTGTTTAATGCAAAAGTAACCACGAGTGAGCTCTTTAATACTCGAGTAATTAAGTCTGAGGGGACTTAGTCCTAGTAACCTAAAGCCTTGTGGTTTGGGATTGCTGACCTAACACTCGCTACATGGGTATTATTGTATAAGCCTTTTGGGGTCTCATTCATTGCACGGTTAAATAAGCATGCTTGTATATAATATTATATGTCGTTGTTGCTTAGTAATAAAGCATGAATTCCTGGCTAACTTGGATGAGGATGGAGGTGTTTCTAGGTTATGAAGTGTCTACAGTCTATTCTTTTTATAAACCTGTGATTGTCTTGGCGAAGTGCAGGTATGATTTTTGACCTAGTTTTGGGAGTATTTCTGATGAGCATTGCACACACGCACGTTTATGTCATGTATTGTTAGAGTACGGGGACTTAGTCGAGCTCTACTTGGATTCATTTGCATTCTTTGAGATGTTTGCTTGTTAGTTGGTTTAGGTGAGTTTGAAGGGAATCTTTGCATTTTTCATATTAGTTGCATTCATGCATTGCATTGTTATTGCATTATTAGTTAAATGGATTTTGTGGGTACATTCACTATAGGCCCTCACGAGACCTTACTCGTCCACTAGGGCTGCCTAGGGGTTTAAACGGCTTGTTGCATATGCCAAATGCAAACGTGATCACCTACGGAAGTGGTACTAATTAGTTAGTTAGTTTTAATTGTTTATGCTTGAGGACAAGCGTCGGTTTAAGTTTGGGGGTGTGATAAGTGGATGTTATATCCACTTGGAATGCTTCGTATCGGCTTGAATTGATGACTTGAACTCAAGTATGTGGTGTTTTTGATGTGTTTTTAGTGAATTTGTGCAGGAATAAGAGTCGGTTGTGGGATGATGTTTTCCATTCTTAAATGGTGGGTTTTGAGCTTAAAGAATAACAGTACATCAAATTGCGAGAGAGCCGGAAGAAACGGAATGAAAATCGGAGTTAAAACGAAGAAAATAGAGCAAAATCAGCAAAATCATCGAAATGAACAGTAACGGACGGGCATGAACAGTAATGGACGCGCATGAACAGTAGCAGTCAGCGGGTGAAAAATCAGCCAGAATTTCTGATTTTGTTTTGGCCATATCTTGAGTTCTACAAGTCCGTTTTGGACGATTCAACTGCCCACACAATATAATATTAAATAATCATAACCTTAATAAGTCAAAATATAAGCTACTCCTATTCATGCAATACTCTAAAATCCAATAGTACTGCAGTTAATTAAATCTCATAAATATGACCCGTACAAGTAAATTAACATAAATCAAATAGTCCTTATACAAGAGACATAATCAAAAAGAATTTGAGGAGCACACATACTGTATATGATTATACAGAGATAAAGCATGGTAATCAATAGCACTTCCCCACAAATATATAACTTTAAATTCGAGAACCTAAAATGATAATAGATCACAGTATAACATCAGGCACCTCGCATGGTTTAGTAAACAAATAATATATTCCTGAAGGTAAGAGACAACTTTTAATACACACAAGGACTTTACTCTCTGACTATAATTATACAAGCAACATAAAAGTCAATTAGCATTCAAGAATCAGATCAAGCGAATAAGAAAAATAAATAAAGAAGAGAACATACCTCTGCGCGGCGAATTAAGTTCTGAACGAGTCTCACACTATTGTATGGGGTTTCTTATATAGGCTTCTAAAACCCTATATTAATTTAGGTAATCCTAAACTTTCGTACAATCTCTCCAAGTAATATCGTAAAGTAAAATATTCTAATTCACACAAATATTTTAAATTAAATGATACTGATTCTCTAATATCTTTTCACACTTCTTTCCTCTAATAATAAATCTCATTCTTATTCAAAATATCTTGCACAAAAATAATTCTATAAATTACTAATTTACAAAACTAAATAACTTAAAATCTAATATCTAATAATAAAATAAAAAAAATAATAAAAAAAATAATGGGATTTTACATTCTTCCCTCCTTAAAAAAATTTGTCCCCATATTCACAATAATAAAATAAAATAAATCACGAAGAAAATAAATCATACCTTAAAAGTTGGTGCGACTTACAGTGAGCTGAAATACACCTCCAATGCCAATCTTCTTATCAGCTTCCTTCCTTGGTGGTGGGTTATGTGGGCACTCCGAGATCTTGTGTACTACTTCCCCGCAGTGAAAACAGGCACCCGTGTTCCATCGGCAGTCCTTGTCGGGATGGTTCTTACCGCACCTTGAACATTTATCTCTATCACCTTGGCTTCCCATCTGATCGTAATCGTACACATGTGGCTTCTTGAAGGGTCCCCCTTTGAGACGAATTTCCACCAGTTGGAGCAAACCTCTTCTTGTTCCAGTTGCTTGTCATCTTTTTAGATTCAGCTAGGCCCCTCTCGATCACCAATGCCTTGTTAAGAACAGCCTCGTACGTCTGGAGTTCAAACGATGCCACAGAACTCCTGATCTCGGGTCGAAGTCCCTCTTCTTCTTGAAGGGTCCCCCTTTGAGACGAATTTCCACCAGTTGGAGCAAACCTCTTCTTGTTCCAGTTGCTTGTCGTCTTTTTAGATTCAGCTAGGCCCCTCTCGATCACCAATGCCTTGTTAAGAACAGCCTCGTACGTCTGAAGTTCAAACGATGCCACAGAACTCCTGATCTCGGGTCGAAGTCCCTCTTCCAATCTCCTTACTCGGCTAGTCTCCTCTACCACTAATGTCGGTGCATACTTCGATAGCTTTTCAAATTCCGCTTCATATTCGGTAACGGTCTTTCCTCCTTGCTCAAGCCGAATAAAATCCCTCTCCTTTTGCAGACGAATGGTTCTCGGAAAGTACTTGTCTTCCAATGCCTTCTTGAACTTTGCCTAGGTGTATGGTTCCGGTTCCCCTTCAGGGGTTGCGGTCTCGTTCTTCCTTTTCTCCTTGAGCCACCAGTCATAAGTACTGCCTTGCAATTGATACACAGCTAAAGTGACCTTATGTTTTTCATTGCTCCCTAGAAGTCCGAAAGCTTTCTCCATCTCTTGTATCCACATCTCGACTATGGCCGGATGAGTTGCCCCATCGAAAGTTGGTGGGTTCAAACGCTTGAACTGAGAGACGATATTCTGCTGCTTGGGTTGCTGATTTACGAGCGTAACTAGAGTCTCAGCTAGCAAGTCGACTACATTTCCTCCTCCATTATTATTGCCATTCTGATTATTGTTGCCCTTTCCGTCCATCTTTACTAAGATAATAAAATAATTTTCTCTTACACACAAGTAACAAACTTACAACAATATATAAGGAGACAAAACATAATATTAAATCACATCAATACTTAATTTATTCCCACAAAATCTGAGTATCAAAACAAAAATTAAATAATAGGGTATCTCTTAACTAAACACTTATAATAGCTAAGGTCTTATTTCAAACTATCTCTCACACTTTCGTAAATCTTAACATTACAATCAAATCAATCGTAATCGCTTGCTAATGCCTCCTCTACGTCCTTTCGAGTCTTTTTGATCCATTTTTGGGTCACCATGAATATGCTCTTCATTGCCTTCTCTTGTCCCGGACGACACCACTTTCACAATCGCATTCCACAGACTTTGGAGATGACCCTTTCCACCGTTTCGGTTTTCGGTTCGAATCCTCAACGTCTCGATCGCATCCTCTCTCTTTTCATCGTCGAGCGCCATCCTTTCCTTGTAGATCTCGAGCTCCTCCTTCAAAAGTCTGATCTCTCTATCTTTTGGATCCTCTTCCATAGAGTCATCAATGGCTTCTTCCGGATGAGGTCGGTTGACAGAATCGTCGCTATTGTAACCAGGTGCCTCGTCCATCGAAAAATGCTCGCTAGGGTCGCTAAATGACACCTTTTTGCTAAACGAATCGTTTCCTGACATCTACGAAATTTCAAGATAATAAAATATCATATATAACACCAAAATCGTAAGGCCCAAACTCACAAGTTAAACCTAAAAGGTAGTCTACAGGATCGCATCCTAGGGAATGTACTAGTCCCATACCTAATACACTCCGAAGGGAAACCTAGGCTCTGATACCAACTGTAACATCCCGAATTTTTGAGATATGAAATCTAATTACGAAACTAAAATAAAATCGAAACTTTATTCAAATAAACCAAATATTCCACAAAGTCAAAGCAGCGGTCAAATTCGATAATTCAAAATCATAAAAACGGAGACGCAGCTCCATAAATTCAATATTCCACATTTAACAAAGTACTTAAAAATTTATTCAATAACATGATACGACTCGTCCAATAAATGCATCTAATCAGCAAGCACAAAACCCACAAGTTCACATCCTTTATTCTTATAAAGCTTCCAAAAATTAGAACCTGAAATATTAGAAACGAATGAGCTACACAGCTCAGCAAGTACAATTGACTAACAGATAATCTTAAAAATCAATGGGCGTTTTAATAAAACAATTTTCAAAATCAAATATAAGTTTGCAAAACCTTTGCGAAAATAAATCCAACCCGAAGTTTTATATTTTCAAAATACAGAATTTAAAACAGAAGCAGAAGCAAAAACAGAAATAATACAAAATCAAAAATATACCACAGTCTTGCTCTACGGCCACACTTTGCCAGTGACCGGCATCTAAAGTTCAATAATTACGCGCCCTTAATAGGTATCTAAAGTTGCACACTTGTGCGCCTACTAAGGGTATCTAAAGCTAGTTCCGGAACTATAGCGTAAATTACGAACGGGTTCGAAACGTAGAGACTGAGGATTCTAAAATCAAATACTATCTTATAAAGTCGAAACAGAATTCTTATATCTTATACGAAAATCAAAAACAGAATCTTATATCTTATACAAAAATCAAAAGTTGCTGAATTAAATATACTTTTCAAAAATTAAAAGTAAGTCAAAAAGTACTTACCTCAAAGTCAACACGAAATAATGACACGAACAGATCCTAAAATTTAATTAAATAGACAGAGTTCAATTAATCATTTATTCAATACAGTGTTTACAAATACAATGCAGTCAGTCACTTAATTAAAATCATGTAACAGTGCCCAGAGACTAAAAACTTACTCACTGTACTTAAACAAATTGATCAAATGCAATAGAAACGGACCATAAATGGTAACCTAATAAATCATATAAATAGATGTAAATGGGCCTTACGGCCCAACATGGCACAACAGCAACTTGTCCAGTTAATGTATCAAATTACCTGGAGGTACCTAATCTTTCCCAACTTTGACACATTTTAATCATTAAAATAATATACTTTTAGTCCAATATTAATGAATCAATTTGACACACACTAATACTTCACAGACCAGACTCAAGAGTGTCATGTACCTTGCATGTCACAGACTTCACATGTTAACATTCAAACTATTAACTACTTATTGTATTATTTAACAACTAACGAACAAATTAATCGTATAAACAATCTAAATTCAATAAATTATATTTGAATAGTACATGCATGACACTAGTTAGTACACTATAGAATGAATTCATGACCTCTAAAACTAAATCAAGCAAACCAATTAATAAACCTCTAAAATTTACTAATTGTCTTTAATGAAATAATAATTAAATAAATAATTTAGTTCACTCATCATATATTCATACCAAAATAAATTCATTTTTTTTATATACAAATATTCATACGATACAATTATCATGCAATATAATATTAAATAATCATAACCTTAATAAGTCAAAATATAAGCTACTCCTATTCATGCAATACTCTAAAATCCAATAGTACTGCAGTTAATTAAATCTCATAAATATGACCCGCACAAGTAAATTAACATAAATCAAATAGTCCTTATACAAGAGGCATAATCAAAAAGAATTTGAGGAGCACACATACTGTATATGATTATACAGAGATAAAACATGGTAATCAATAGCACTTCCCCCCAAATATATAACTTTAAATTCGAGAACCTAAAATGATAATAGATCACAGTATAACATCAGGCACCTCGCATGGTTTAGTAAACAAATAATATATTCCTGAAGGTAAGAGACAATTTTTAATACACACAAGGACTTTACGCTCTGACTATAATTATACAAGCAACATAAAAGTCAATTAGCATTCAAGAATCAGATCAAGCGAATAAGAAAAATAAATAAAGAAGAGAACATACCTCTGCGCGGCGAATTAAGTTATGTACGAGTCTCACACTATTGTATGGGGTTTCTTATATAGGTTTCTAAAACCATAAATTAATTTAGGTAATCCTAAAACTTTCGTACAATCTCTCCAAGTAATATAGTAAAGTAAAATATTCTAATTCACACAAATATTTTAAATTAAATGATACTGATTCTCTAATATCTTTTCACACTTCTTTCCTCTAATAATAAATCTCATTCTTATTCAAAATATCTTGCACAGAAATAATTCTATAAATTACTAATTTACAAAACTAAATAACTTAAAATCTAATATCTAATAATAAAATAAAAAAATAAAATAAAAAAATAACGGGGTTTTACAGTACTACCTTTCCATTTTGCTTCCATCACTACCTTTCAACACAACTAATACTACCTTCTAAAAACAGCTGGTACTACTTTAATTTATAATTTTGGTACTACCTTTGATTTAATCTCTACTACATTCTGTACTACCTTTCTGAAAAGGTAGTACCAGTTCAACTTCAGCTTTTAATTAACTGGTTTTTTGATAATCAATTAATTAATTTTCTTTTACACAAATTTTTATTTAATTAATTAAGTAATTATTTTAATAAATAAATTAATTCTGATAGAATTAATTTATTAATTAAATTAATCAAATAATTTGATCAATTAAAGAAGAATTAATATGTATCCTTTAATGGCCAAATTTTTTCTTGAACCACTGAAGTTAACAAATAAATACCACTGAATTTTCTGTTGACGTTCGATGTACTGTTTGGTTCATGAACGACTAACTCCAATGATTGTTCTTCATTTCTGACTTTAAAATGTTGTCCTTTTTCTTTTCTCATTTCTCTTTAATTCTCTTATACTCTGACTGTTAATCATCTGTCACTGTAGAAATCTCTGTCACTATAAATGAATCCACTTCTCGTCAAATACTTCATTGAGGCTTGATCAGATGCCTGAACTTTTTTCAATGTAGCAATCTTCAAGTCGGTAGATTGACTTTAGTAATTTTTCTTCTAACAGATAATACTATATGATATTCCTGTGTCATTTTACATATTATTTACTTATTACAATCTAATTTAAGTTGAGTTGAATCCTCGAAATACAAATAGCCTATGTCACATGCATTTCAATCTCCCCCTATTTGTTTTTTAGAAAATAACAAGCAAATTCCTAGAGGATAACTCAAGTAACTCAACTTAAACAAGCAAAAGATAAAACTTTAAGTTTAAAGTAGATAATGAACAAAGTTCTGGTTTATATTAATATTTTTCGGATTCAAACAAAAAGATAAATACAAGATAGATGATCCTCTAGACTGATCATATAATACAAATTTCCTATCTTGATCTACCTAAGCCCTAAAGATAATACACGTAGAGTGTTAATCTTCAACCAGATGTTCCTTAATCCCTTATCTCTCCTTCTTCAGGTTCTTCCAAGGCAGAGATCAAATCATAATCAAGGACACGTTCCATTTCAGTTGTGAAACCCTCTAGTCTGACTGAGTCTGAGCTTCTTCTTCAATTTATTCTAAAGGTTTCTATATATACCGATGTTGTCTTGAGTATAGGATTGGATAATGTTGGCAGCTAATCATATATTCTAGCCACACCAGATGAGAGGCAGTGTATCCCTTCATTGAAGTTGAGTCAAAGTAGCAGGACTGGAGTACGTTATTTTTGAGAAACTTGACATGATGTGGAGATAGTATTACTTGTGGACTAGCCCTATAAGCATAATCTCTAAGTTTCTCATAAAGTAGTACATTCAGTTCAGAAGTCATTTTCACCTTTTGCATTAGAATTCAGAGTTCAGTCGTGAGGCTTTGAGTTTACCCATTGTATGACAATCAACATGAAACACCAACAATGCATCCATATACAGTGTGTGATCTGGATTGACCTTTTCAAATTGTTGAAGTAGGTTCAGTAGACGATGATCATCATTATCAGTGATTTGAATAGAATCTATTATTTGCCTCGCAGCATCCCACTTCGGACCAATCTTCAATTGAATGTCCCTTTTTCTTTATTATTGTTGGTCATAGAGACATGCTTGTGCTCATAATATAACAAGCCTAAGTATGTGTAATGCTATGCATTACCTACATGACCTCTTAACTGAGGGAACCTCTAGTTGTAGAGTTTCATTTTGTTTTGTACTTGTAATAGGCATCAAATCCTAGTTGTGTAACTGTATTTATAAAGTCAAGAATAATGCTTGAAAGAAGTTCCAAGGTTCATGCCTCAAGCAAGAAGATAAAGACTGTCAAATAATCACAGTTGGGATTTGAAGAAAATGAAGAATTTGCCCAAGTACCAATTCGAGAAGTACATTTGTCTATTCGAGAAGTCTAGCATTCGAGAAGTCAGAGATTCGATATCTGAGAAGACACTGTTCGATATCTCAGAGATTCGACATGTCTAACACTCTATTCGAGAACTCAAGAAGTCAAAAAGTCAAAGTGGTATTCGAGTTCTCAAAGAGTCAACAAGTCAAAGTTACATTCGATATCTCAAGGACTCAGAAAGCTATTCGATATCTCAGGGATTCGACAAGTCAAGTGTTATATTCGATAACTCAAGGAACCCTGAAGAAAAGTGTCATTCGAGAAGTGATTCGATATGTCAATCATACAGTATTCGAGAACTCAGAGTTATCTAATCCTAGTTCTCGAATCAATCACTTAGCCACTTCTCGAATACATTCTTGGAGACAAACTACTGAAGAAATTGTACAAGTCAGAAACTTGCAACAAGCTAAAGTGCTTTATGGACCATAATCTGTAATGTACTTTGGAAAGCCTACAAAGATGCTTGGAGAAATGTACAAGAGACAAAGAGCTAAAGAAGTGGATCTGAACAGAGCATTGCAAAGTCAAATCTGTAGCCATTTGGATGTTTACTCAAAAGGGATAGACATGCAAGAAAGTAATTCATCCTGTAACCTTATTTGTAGTAAATGAGTTATATTCATGTTCTATAATAATACAATCTCACTTCTTTAGTTGGTTAAGTTTTTCATCCACATTGTAAGATATATCTCTCTGAGAAAAATGAAGTTGAGAATACTATCATTTGTATTCACAGATTATAACAAATCTTTATCTAATAATATATTAGATTAAAGTGATATTGTGTCTTGTGTTCTTTATCCGTACCTTCACATTTGCACACACAAACACTTATCTTGCTACACAGATTCAAGAACAAGAAAAAGTTCAAGAATCCATTCACCCCCCTCTGTATTCTTTTGCTGTATTCAATACTCAACAAGTGGTATCAAAGCGGGTTGTTTATTCAAAAACAGAAAAATGATCATGAGCTCGAATACACCAAAGACAACAGGAACGGTGAAGGTCCCTAAGTTTGACAAAGAAAATTACAACCTCTGGAAGATAAAGATGATGTTGTTCATCAAAGCCTCTCATCCTCTGTATCCTGAGATTCTCAAGAATGGTCCCTTTGTTCCACAACAAGAAATACCTAAAAAGACTATTGGAACCACAACTATTCCAAGATCTTATGTGGCCACGGAACCATCCAAATGGACAGAATCAGAAAAGGAGATGGTTGCTCTTGACAGTCATCTCATGTTGCTGATTATAGATTCCATGGATATGTCAATGTTTGCAAACATTGCATCATGTACAACTGCCAAAGAAATGTGGGATCACATTGAGGTGTTATGTGAAGGGACTGATGAGGTCAGGGAAAATAAGAAACAGATACTGGTCACACAGTATGAAGCTTTCATGGCACAGCCCAAGGAAAGCATCACTGAGATGTTTGAGAGATTTCACAAGCTAGTTACTGAGTTGCAGATGAATGGCAAGGTTTACAGCACTAAGGAGTTGAACATGAAGTTTCTACTATCTTCACCAAATCATCTAGAGCAAAGGGTCATTTCTCTAAGAGAAAGAGATTTAAACAAAATCACATATGATGTGCTCTATGGGGTTTTAAAGACTCATGAGCTTGAGTTGCTTCAGAAAAGGGCTATCCAAGCCAACCAAGGCAGAATGATAAACACATCATGTGCCTTAATTGTCAACAAATTTATTCAAGACCTAGAAGCATCTACAAGTCAGCTAAGGATAGAGGAGATAGTAGATGATGAAGAAACTGAAGCTGAGGTAAGTGAACCTGTTGAGGAGAAGGAGGAAGAAGAGTTTTATAATCTTGAAGAACTAGATGGAATGGAAAACACTTCATATGCCTTCATGGAAAGAAAATTTCCAAACATCATATTCAAGAGGAACCAACCCTTCAAACCTAAAACCCAAAACCATTCATTCAACAAGAGCAAGGCACCTGTGAAAGCAAACAAGAATAAATTTAAAATCAGCCATATGGATAGGTCATCTGTAAGGTGTTATAGATGCAATGACCTAGGACATTTTGCCAGTGAATGCAAGAAGCCTAAAAAGAGGGATAAAGAGTTTCTAGAGCTTGAAGCTAAGTATGAGGCCCTTCTGAAAAAGCAGACACAAGGTAAGGCCTATATAGCTGAAGGGAAGTGTTGGGATGATTCTGATAGTGATGGAGAAGAGCAAGAATTTTGCAACTATGCCTTGATGGCCAATTCCAAGGATGACACATCTTCATCAGGCTCTCAGGTACCATCTCTCACTACCATAGACATGTCTGTTTCTGAGTATAAGTGCATGATTGAACAACTATCTGTTGAAATGTTTAATATTCATACTAGTATGACTATTGCTAATGAGGAAATTGCAAAACTATCTGCTAGAAATGAATTGTTAGTAAAAAAGAATGAGGAAATTGAGCTAACTACCATGCAAGTAGAAAACCTTAAGAAAGAAGTTGAATATCTACAGAATAAGGTTCTATGTGCTAGTCAAATTGAAAAGGCTCTTAGGGATGAACTAGCTGAAAATGAATTCAAACTGAAAACTTTTAAGAACTCATCTAGTCTATTGCAATCATATCATAAGAAAATTCAAGCTAAACCCAAGGCTGCAATTGGACTTGACTATGACACTCTTAAACAGAGGAAAGGCTATGCTGTCATTGAAGATTACATAGTTGTTCAGGAGGAAGTGCCTCACATTTTGAAAAAGGCCGAGACTCCAATTTTTAAAGAATCAACATTTGAAATTGATGAGGATGCCTTACTCATCATGCAAATGCTGAATGATAAGGATGAGGCACAATCCAGTGAACAACAAGCATCCTCTAAGAGTGAGAGTGTCGAGCCAAAAGTCAAGGAGCCAGTAGGTGATAGGTCTAGACCTAAGAAGTTTGTTGAGTTTGTATCAGCTGGGAAAAATGAATCTGAGAAGAAAGTGGCTAAGAAGAAACAGAACAGAAATGGCAAGCTAGGGATTAACAAAGATAACAACTATGCTTATATGCCTAATGCCCCTAGGAAAACTTGTCAGAATGGTTTCAGTACTAATCATTTAACTCATGCATGCAAGAGACCTGTTGGTAGTATGCCCAAACCTTTCTATGATTGTTCTGTGCCTTTAAGACATAGAGATGCTCCATTTTGTGATAAATATGACTGTATGCCATGCAACATGAATGTTATGACTAGTTGTTTCAATTTGAGAAGACAATTCATTGATGGTTGTATCAGTCACAATTCTCACACACTCCACAAGGTCAAAGTCTTCAAGTCCTCCTAGAGCTAGGAAGGTACCTCTGTCACCTGAGTCTGAAACTTCAGGTTCTAAGACTTCCAACAGTGACAAAAAAACTAACACCAAGAAAGTTGATAAGCATGTTGTTAATGATAAAACTGTTTCTAAGTCACATGGACCCAAACTTGTTTGGGTACCAAAGGAGAAGTAATACCTTTGTGTTTGCTGGGCAAAGAAAGTGAAAACAAGGTCATGTGGATTTTGGACAGTGGATGCTCAAATCACATGACTGGTGATATGGCCCTGCTATCACATTATGAGGAGAAGGCTGGCCCAATGGTTGCTTTTGGAGATGACAGCATGGGTAACACATTGGGATATGGCAAGTTGGAAGTTGGTAATGTCATCATTGAAGATGTAGCACTAGTCAAGGGACTCAAGCATAATCTGCTAAGTGTTGGTCAGTTTACTGATAGAGGATTCAAGGTGAATTTTGACAAGGATGAATGTTTGATTACCCACAAGAAGACTGTTGATTTTGCTCTATCTGGAGTAAGAAAAGGAAACATGTTTGTAGCCAATATGGACTCTGCAAACAAGGACAAAGTTTGATGCTTCTATTCAAAAGCATCAAATGAAGATTGTTGGCTGTGGCACAAGAAGTTATCACACATGAACTTTAAAGCCATTAATTCTCTAGTCAAAAGAGAGTTAGTGAGAGGCATGCCCACACTTGAATTCTGTCAAGAAGGAGTGTGTGAGGCCTGTCAAAAAGGAAAAATGAAAAGATCAAGCCACAAGTCAAAGACAGTGACATCAATAACCAAGCCCCTGCAACTAATTCATATGGATTTGTTTGGGCCTGTTAACATTATGTCACTAGGAAGAAAGAAGTATGCCTTGGTGATGGTTGATGACTTTACAAGGTATACATGGGTGGAATTTCTGGCATCAAAAGATGAGGCTCCACAAGTAATCATTGAGCACATAAAGAAAATTGACAAGGAAACAAAGGCCAACAATGCAAGTGTGATTGCATTGAGAAGTGATAATGGAACAGAGTTCAGAAATGCCATGTTTGAAGCATTCTGCAAAGAGAATGGCATTTCTCAGCAATTCTCAGCTCCAAGGACTCCACAACAAAATGGAGTTGTTGAGAGAAAGAATAGAACTCTAATTGAGGCTGCTAGAACAATGTTGCTTGATGCAAAGATGCCTACATGTTTTTGGGCTGAGGCTGTGAGCACTGCATGCTATATCCAGAACAGAACCCTCATCAATAAAAACACAAGAAAGACACCTTACAATTTGATGACTGGAAAGAAGCCTACTCTAAAGTATGTTCATACTTTTGGATGCAAGTGCTTTGTATTGAAGGATAAATCAGAATATATTGGAAAGTTTGATGCAAAGGAATTTGAAGGAATTTTTCTTGGCTACTCTATAAAAAGAATTGCATACAAAGTTTATGTCATCAGTCAAAAGAAAATCATGGAAATCACAGATGTGACATTTGATGACAACAAACTACCTGGATTAGAAGAAGCCAATGATGAAGATAAAAATCCACTAAGATTTGAAAATCTAGATGATTCTGATGAAGAGATTGAAACTGAAGTTGAAATTGTAGTTCAACAAACTCAAGTGAATGATGATACAAGAGAAGAATATGTGCCAATCAACAGTGGAGAAACAAGCATCCAAGACACACCTGTGAATAGTGGCAACTTCACAGGGGGTGGAAATGAGAATGATCATGACTTGGATGATGAAGCAACATCAGGGTTGAGAAATCAGACTGAGCATTCCAGGAAATGGGATAGATCACACACTGTAGAGCAAATTATTGGAGATCCAAATGCAGGAGTAAGAACTAGGAGAGAAACTCAAAATGAGTGTCTCTATGGTTGTTTTCTATCTCAGATTGAGCCTAAGAAACTTGATGATGCACTGTTGGATCCAGATTGGATTATTGCCATGCAAGAGGAGCTGAATCAATTTGAAGAAACAAAGTATGGGAACTTGTGCCTGCACCAAAGAACAGAACCATTGTTGGAACAAAATGGGTTCTGAAAAATAAGATGGATGAAGATGGTGTAATAGTAAGAAACAAATCAAGGTTGGTTGCAAAAGGATACTCTCAACATGAAGGCATTGATTACGATGAGACATTTGCTCCTGTTGCTAGATTGGAAGCCATCAGAATATTCTTGGCATTTACTGCTCATTCAAACTTTAAAGTTTATCAAATGGATGTCAAGAGTACATTTCTGAATGGAGAGTTGGAAGAAGAAGTTTATGTGCAACAACCACCTGGCTTTGAGGATCCACATTTTCCAGAATTTGTCTGCAGATTACTTAAGGCATTGTATGGACTTAAGCAGGCTCCAAGGGCATGGTATGATACTTTATCACAATTTCTCCTTGAAAATCAATTCATTAGAGGCACATTGGACAAGACACTATTTTACAAGAAACATGGTGATGACATTATCCTAGTTCAAATCTATGTGGATGATATTATATTTGGCTCTACAAATGAGAAGCTGTGTGAGAAATTCTCTAAGCTAATGCAGAGCAGATATGAGATGAGTATGATGGGAGAGTTAACATTCTTTCTTGGATTGCAAGTTACTCAAAGGAAGGATGGCATTTTTATCAGTCAAACCAAGTACATCAAGGATTTATTGAAGAAGTTTGACTTAGAAGACTGCTCACCTTGTTGGTCACAGAGATATGCCTATGCTCAGAATATAACAAGCCTAAGTATGTGTAATTCTATGCATTACCTACATGACCTCTTAACTGAGGGAACCTCTAGTTGTAGAGTTTCTATTTGTTTTGTACTTCTAATAGGCATCAAATCCTAGTTGTGTAACTGTACTTATAGAGTCAAGAATAATGCTTGAAAGAAGTTCCAAGGTTCATGCCTCAAGCAAGAAGATAAAGACTGTCAAATAATCACAGTTGGGATTTGAAGAAAATGAAGAATTTGCCTAAGTACCAATTCGAGAAGTACATTTGTCTATTCGAGAAGTCTAGCATTCGAGAAGTCAGAGATTCGCTATCTGAGAAGACACTGTTCGATATCTCTGAATGAACTATTCGATATCTCAGAGATTCGACATGTCTAACACTCTATTCGAGAACTCAAGAAGTCAACAAGTCAAAGTGGTATTTGAGTTCTCAAAGAGTCAACAAGTCAAAGTTCCATTCGATATCTCAAGGACTCAGAAAGCTATTCGATATCTCAGGGATTCGACAAGTCAAGTGTTCTATTCGATAACTCAAGGAACCCTGGAGAAACGTGTTATTCGAGAAGTGATTAGATATGTCAATCATACAGTATTCGAGAACTCAGAGTTATCTAATCCTAGTTCTCGAATCAATCACTTAGCCACTTCTCGAATACATTCTTGGAGACAAACTACTGAAGAAATTGTACAAGTCAGAAACTTGCAACAAGCTAACGTGCTTTATGGACCACAATCTGTAATGTACTTTGGAAAGCCTACAAAGAAGCTTGGAGAGATGTACAAGAAACAAAGAGCTAAAGAAGTGGATCTGAACAGAGCGTTGCAAAGTCAAATCTGTAGCCGTTTGGATGTTTACTCAAAAGGGATAGACATGCAAGAAAGTAATTTATCCTGTAACCTTATTTGTAGTAAATGAGTTGTATTCATGTTCTATAAGAATATAATCTCACTTCTCTAGTTTGTTAAGTTTTTTATACACATTGTAAGATATATCTCTCTGAGAAAAATAAAGTTGAGAATACTATCATTTGTATTCACATTTTGTAGCAAATCTTTATCTAATAATATATTAGATTAAAGTGATATCGTGTCTTGTGTTCTTTATCTGCACCTTCACATTTGCACACACAAACACTTATCTTGCTACACAGATTCAAGAACAAGAAAAAGTTCAAGAATCCATTCACCCCCTCTGTATTCTTTTGCTGTATTCAATACTCAACACACCTGCAAAGACACCCATGGCCACTGCCACTAAATTGGATGAAGATGCTAAAGGCAAGAAAGTAGATATCTCAGTCTACAGAGGCATGGTTGGTTCTCTACTCTACCTCACTGCAAGTAGGCTAGACATCATGTTTGCTACATGTTTGTGTGCAAGGTTTCAATCAAATCCAAAAGAGTCACATTTGATTGCTATAAAAAGGATCTTTAGATATCTGAAGGGCACTCCAAACTTGGGTTTATGGTATCCTAAGAACACAGGGTTCAATCTGGTTGGTTATTCTGATGCTGATTATGCTGGATGCAGAGTGGATAGGAAAAGCACCTCAGGTAGCTGCCAGTTTCTTGGACAAAGGTTAGTCTCTTGGTATAGCAAGAAACAACAATCTGTGTCAACTTCTACAGCTGAGGCTGAATACATAGCTGCTGGAAGTTGCTGTGCTCAAGTGCTTTGGATTAGAAATCAACTTAGAGATTATGGACTTGTGTTGGAAAGAATTCCAATCATGTGTGACAACACAAGTGCAATCTCTATAGTTGCCAATCCTGTCAATCATTCTAGGACAAAGCACATTGACATCAGATATCATTTTATTAGAGAACATGCAACTAATGGAACCATTGAGTTGCATTATGTCTCTATAGATAAACAACTAGCTGACATATTCACTAAGCCATTAGATGAAGTCACCTTCATAAGGTTGGTTAGTGAGATTGGAATGCTGAATTCTTCAGATTCTGGCTAAGTGAATATATCACCTAGATTGTTGCAGCAGTAAACACTTACTTTATCTAAATTCTCAATATTTTTAGAGTAAGTGTTGGCTGAAATATGATTTATAAATATTTCAAATCTGTTGCATATGTTGGAAAATCATATTTTGTCAACTTGGAATTTCTATGAAATTTTGAGAAAATCACTATTTAATTTGTTAGAATATTCTTTATAGAATATGTCTGGTGAATTTTAAAAGATAGTGAAAATTAAAATTTTTATGAGTGAAAAGAACTTTTTGATAAGTCAGACTTCTCGAATGGTTCATTTCTTCTTAATGTTCGACTTCTCTAACAAGTCTATTTAGGACACTCTTGAGTTCTCGAATAGAGTCTTTAGAGAAATCGAACAGAGAAATGCTTGAGTTCTCGAATAGAGTATTTTAGTTCTCTAATGATAGAGTTCTCGAATACTATGTTTGAGTTCCCGAATCATTTGAAAAGGCTGAATTCTCGCTGAATCTTAACCGTTTTTGGATTCCTATTCAGAATTTTTAAATCACTCATAAAAACATATTTTACCTAATTTAGAATTTATTCTAAGTTAGATAATTGCCAGCTGTGAGTTTTCAACCTGCCTGAGATTTCGATTAAGCCTTTCTTGACTTCTCGAATAGTTGTTTTCTACTTCTCGAATGCTTGACTTCTCGATACAAAACATATATCTAATCGACAATTCAAGTACTTCATACTTATACAATTTTACATCTATTCGATTCATTTCATTCGATTTCTCAAGCATCTAAACTCCCAAAACCTCTGAAAACCCTAACTGCAAAAACTTAATTTCTTCTTCAATCTTCATTCTTTTTCTCTCTCTGTACAAATGGAAAACACTCAACTCACCATACCCACTCAAACCAATTTCATTGCTATAACAAACGATGTGGAAGCACCAAATGCAAACTTCAAGTGCTTTGGTCGATGGATGTCCGAATCATACATCAAGGATGCACTCTCAGCCAACCCAACTCTGTATCTGGACCTACTAGAACAGTTTTAGAGGACTGCCACTGTGGAAGTCATTGCTCTTGAGAATGCTATAACTTCATATGTAGTCTATTGCAAAATTCAAGGAAAGGATATCACTATCTCTACATCAGACATGAATGAAGCACTGGACTTAGAACAAGAGGCATATGAAACACTGGCCACAAATGTAGAGTTAGAAGAATTCTTTGAATTTATCAACTACTCAGATGTGATCAATCTTGGCAAGTTGAACATGAAGAATCTAAGAAAGGAGTGGAGCTATTTGTTTACAACTCTTCTTCAAGTCTTCACTGCCAGGAAGTCTAGCTTTGACCAAATCAGTGTGCCTGCACAGCAAATTGGTTATGCCTTGGCCTATGGGAGAAAGATAGATGTTGGACAGATCATTCTACAGGAACTGTATGGGAGACTTGGTAAGAACACAGCCAAGAGAGGTACTGAAATTTTCTTTCCTCGTTTTATTCAATCTGCACTCAATTTTGTAGATAATAAATTGATTGAATTGCTTGGAATAGATAAGACTAGAATAGGCTACCCTAGATCCATGACCAAACTCATTTTTGGTAACTTGGAGACTAGAAATGATGTGGATGTAAGACTCAAAATAACTCCCCATATGGAGAGTCTATTTAGGACTTACCCCCACAACATGCCAATATTTGATTCAAAATCTCAGTTAGCACAACCCAAGCAAGTAGAACATAATGCTAACCCAGGGCCTGCTACAACCCTCTCAACCAAACACTCTACCAAACACTGAGCCAACTGCATCATCCTCTCAAAAGGGTGATGTTAGTAAAAAGAGAAGAAAGGAGATAGCTTCTGCACCTTTAACCATCTTATCTGAAGTAGCATTGGCTGTAGAATTAGGTGTAGAAAGTGAGGAATCTGAGTCACCCTTGAAAAGGCCAAAGAAGAAAAAGAAATCAAAAACCACCTCTTCAGTCACACATATGGCTGAGGTTGTAAAATCAGGGGCAAACAGTTCACTAGATGTATCCTCTCAACAGGGTGCATCTACAGAATCAAGCATCCTCCCCAATGCACATACCTGTAAAGAGTCAGCACATGGGAGTGATAAGGCTGACACAACACTGAATGGAGAGCACATCACACTTGAAACTCCCTCTATTTCTCAGGGGGAGTTGCCAAAATCCAATCTACAAGACACTCTTCTTTCAAAATCTCACACTCAAATTTCTTTGGAGCCTGCAACTCAATCAATTGAGGAGCAAGGCATTGATCATCAAGAATTCTTTTCTCTTGGTGAGCCAATGGACTCAAGTGACTTAGTGCATGACACTTTGCTCACCACCCAGGAACCACATTCAGATGGTGAGGGAATGCATGCTGGGGCATATCTTGTTGACACCATCACAAACACAGAGGATTCACTAGTTTTCACTAGAGACTCTGTGCCTGTGTCAACTACTATTGTAACTCATCCCACTCCTGTGGAGATAACAGTAGTAGAGTCAATCCATCCGGTTGCAGAAGTTGCATATGTAACTGAGGAGTCTAGCTTGCCTAGCTCTAGCACTAACTTGGCTCAGGCCACCTTGTCACAATGGATGAGGCCTGTGCAACATGACAGTGTCTCAGGATCATCAACTATTCCACCACTATTGACGGATGAAGCACTTCATTGCTTAAATGTGGAACAGCTTGATGAGATCTCTAAAATAGCCCAACATCTCCTCACAGCAAATCTACCAAATGCCAACTATGAAGTTATTTTGCTCTGTCACAAAGAAGATGTTGAAAATCAACAAGAGAAAATAGCAGATGAGGCTGAGAGAGATGGAAATATAGATGCATGGATGAGCACCACCAAAGAATACACCCTGGCTGAGGCTCTGCAGTACTTGAGAGAAGAATATATAACTACTCTTGGCTCAAATTCTCGAACTCACTCACCTACTGATGTCTATGAAGCTATGAATGAATCATACAAAGGAAGCTTAAAAGCTATTCACTATCTTGGAAAAGGAATGAAAACTGAACTTGCCAATATCTGCAGAGATACAACCAAGAAAGTTGTTAGGTCCAAAATAGTTTGTAGAAGGGGGGGTTGAATACAAACTATACCGTTTTATCGAATTTGCTCTTTTCTTAAAATATTAAATCAAGAACAAATTGATGCGGACTAAAACGAATACCAATATTTCAAGTTGAATATAAAATTATATTAAACTTGATGGGGTGTGTCTAAATACACGGGTACAAATTACAAGGTTTGATGACCAAACTAATTATTACAAATTCTATAGAAAATTCGACATGAACTTTTCTATATTTGTAATAAAAAGATCGAATGCTAAAAGCAATTCGAGAGATAAATTCTAGGGAACTTAATCCGTTAGATAGTTCCAGCAGTACAAGTAAACTATTTCTAGTGGTTTAGATTTAACGATGCAAGCTAGAAATAATTTACAAGAATTTATTTGAAGCTCAAGAACTCTTTCTCTCTTAGTCTCTGTCTCTCTCTCTCGAGTCTGTCTATTTTGAGGAGAAGTGAAGAAGTCTGTTGCCTTCTGCTGCTTTTATATCAATTGTAGTCGATAGTTATAATGAAGTTAAATATCTCTTCTTCACAGCAATTATAACTATCGGTATGACTATCCACTGAGTTATTATGATTGTCTGTTGAACTATTATAACTATCGGTATGACTGTCCAGCCCATTATGACTATCGGTATAACTATCCAGCCATTATGACAATCGTTATAATTATCCAGCCATTATAACAATCGTTATAACTATCCAGCCATTATAACAATCGTTATAACTGTCCTTCATTATAACAATCGTTATAACTGTCCTTCATTATAACAATCGTTATAACTATCCTTCAATAGTCAAATCTTTTATATAATAATTCTGATTTAATTAATCTATTGATTAATTTAAATAATAAATTAATTCTGATTGAATTAATTTACAAAATAAATTAGCCAACTTATTAAATTAAATAAAGGAGAATTAATATAAAGTCCTTTTATAATTATATTAATTCCAACTTAATTAACCTTTTATTTAATTTACTGAATAAATTAATTCTGATAGAATTAATTCATTAAATAAATCAACCAAATGATTTAAACAATTAAGAGAGAATTAAAACACCTCCTTGATAGCATAACCCTTGTGGTTTCTTCATCTGACAATTCTGATCATCCACAATAATTACTCCTCGAGCCAGTCTTGATAGCTTGAACCACTTGAAGTGAATGAAGAACTTCCACTGCATGATGTTGACACTCGATGCACGGTCTGGTTCATGAGTGACTAACCGCAATGACTGTTCTTCATATCTTTCTTTAAAGCTGTGGTTCCTGTCTTCCTTTTCTTCACTCTTTATTCAAACCTTTCTAATCTGTATTCTGCCACTGTAGGAAACTCGTGTCACTATAAATTAAACCCACTGTCTTGATTACTTCACTGACGCTTGATCAACTGAATGAACTTCTTCAAGTGTAGTATACCTCAAAACGGTAGATTGACTTTGTCTTCTTTCTCTTGACAGTTAAGCATTTGAGATCCCTGTGATAGTACATATACTATTTACTATTACATTCTTGTTTGAGTTGAGTTGAATCCTCGATGTTTACAAATAGGGTAAACATATGACTTTCAATCTCCCCATATTTGTTTGTTAAACATTAACGTACAAATTCATAGAGGATAACTCAACTACAAACAAGAAGAAGATAAAACATTAAAGAACTATAGTAAATAATACAAAAAAATTCTGGTTTAGATATAACATTTCCAGAATCTCAGTAGATGAAATGATAGATGATTGTTCCTCTGACACTGAACTGATCTTCATTAAGTAACTCATCTTCATTTCTGACATATCTGCCTGATAACCCTTTACATCTAACATTGAACATTATCAGCAGATACTAGAACTCTTCAGTGGTAAAGAATATGACTTGACAACCACATACTGAAGAATTCTTCTTTGTCCTTTCATACTTCTCTCCTTCCTTATTTCTCCCTACCTAAGGTGATATGTCTCCTCCTTATAAAGGTGAATACCATTTCACTCCCCCTGACAAGGTGAGTGCCTTTTGATATCTCTCACCCTTCCTAAGGCTTATACTTTTTCTTCCACATCTCTCCCCCTTAGATAGAAAATCTCCCCCTCACTAAGGTAAGCTTATACTCTCCCCCTTAGCTGAGTATCTCTTACTAAGGTAATCCTTGAGTATATCTTCTTTAATATATCTCTCCTCTATCAGAAGAATGAATCCTCCAAACATCAAGAATATATCTTCTTCTTCAATATATCTCTCCCCCTTAGTTGAGGAATCCTCCAAACATCCAGTTATAGCAAACATCCAATTGTCTCCCCCTTAAGGTGTTAAATTAGATGATACCACATATTCAATAATAACTCACCTCTTACCTTTAGTACAACAATTTCTTCATACATTTAACATTGTTTGTTGTAATAAAGAAAAGAAGTTTTTCTTGTGTTGAAGGAATTTCCATGAAGACTTCCAGAATAGAAGTATGTAGAGTGATCAACTTTGCCCTTTAGATATTATAGAATGGCATCGCTATTGATCATCCTGACAACCAAATCTCCCGACAATTTCCTTATATCTCCCAACTCTTGTAAGTGAACTTTGTTTGGGGAATTGGGAATGGGATTTGGTGTTTATCTTTCTTCCTCACTGTGAGTGTGTGATTCTGTTTTGTGTACCTCACAAGTGTTTAACTCTTCTCTCCACTCATATCACTGAAAATGAGTGATCTCTTCTCTCATCTCTCAAGTGTTTACACTCATGCTCACTAGTGTATCACTCTTATCTCTCAAAGCTCTAACATCCATGTGTACCTGCAAGGAAAGTTCACCATAGCCCCTTCTAGAGAGGTCACTGGTGGTGCAATGGGGTTTCGCAAATCCCCGATCCTCGTTGGACTCGTCAGACGAATCTGAGTCATAATCTACAAGTTGATAAAATTTTCCCTTTTTGTGGGTTTCAGAATTGAATTCTGAGAAGGTAAACAATGAAATCAAAACTTAGAATTAAAATCATGTTTCCTTCTAATGTCGATGAAGACATCTCCTTGTTTAACTCATCAAGTGAATCTGAATCATAGTCAACAAGTTGCCGATCCGCACCTATGTCGGACCCGTTACCCGCAGGATCCAGAGATGTTCCCTCTAGGGAGTTAGATAATGATCTTGTTGAATTTTGCATTGAGATCAATACCTTCTCTCGAGGTCTGTGAAGACTCTTGGTTCATTGAAGAACCTTGAACTTAGAATCCTAACCGTAATATGGTTGTAGTATAAGTTTCCGTCAATTCATCCTTAGTGTGTGCAATCTCACTTTGTGCATAGAAAGTATTTTAGTTTGTGTATGAAGTAGTGACTCACCAACAGATGCCCTGGCTGACAGGCAAATTTCAAAAGACTTATCCTGTTGAGAGAATGAATCTAAAGACTGTTTTAGTGCCATTTTCAGCTCTGCATTCTTTTGGGAGAATGCAGGCGAGCTTACAGTTACCTCAAGTTGTATATGACTATTCTCCTTGAGAGGCAGAGCTGTGGGTTTACTATCCCTCACATCCTTATTTGCTGCATCAAGTGCAGTTACTCCCTTAATGACCTCTAGTCAAATAGGTTACTTCCACTTGAAGGGGTAAGTTAGGATGTGTTTAGGTTTGGATTTATAGTCCGGGATAGAAGTTGTTGGGTTTACAACCTCATGACTTTCAATTGTGAGAAAACTTCCACTAGGAGCTAAACCTGCATCACATAGCAGTAGAGCAATATAGAGATAGAATGCATTTACATCATACCAGAACATTGAGTGATAACATATGCATTATATCATGTGAGAGAAATGATGTTGTGACTTCAAAAGGTTTTACAATATAACCAATCACAACTGTAGAAAGATTGAGTTTTCTTTTAAAAACTGTTAATGTGCAAGAGTTTGTATTTATGAATTAAACAATGTATTATCATGTCTTTTAATGAAAACTATGTCGTTTTATTTTTAAAAGACACACACTCTTGACTTCGCAGTAATTAAGAAAGAAAGATTTTCTTTAAGTGCTTATTATGTATAGAGAACTTTAACACAAAAGTTAGTGAAAAGACTCATACAAGCACTGAATGTCGTTTAGGTAACAAAGATTACCAAGTACATAAGTACAGATAACCAATGTTTCTCCCTTAGCACTGCATTACTTAGCACAACATAAACTAAGTAATCGTCTTATGGATGTATTCTAAGAGCTATCATATGTATAAAGTGGTGTATAACCTGAATTAGAGAATTCAATTTTGAAGATTTTCACCACTTCAAAATATGATAGGAGACCGAATGTAACTTTATGTCTCACTTACTTAGAAAGTTGAACACCTTAATATATACTAACACTAATGATTTGTAGATAAGACACGTTTACTAAGAATAAATCCTGAGTAATATCATCAGAGATAATATATACATCACAATTGGTTTGTAATAAAGTATCAGAGCAACTAGCAATTGTTAGTAAGCAAATATTTTACTATTTGATACCAACTGTTAGTATTTATCAGATACTTTAGAATGCAAGTAATTGTGTTTATGATTACTTTACCAAATTTAAATTATGAACAAATAAACCATTGAATTGCTTCACGTCATAATTTAACTAGGATATAAATAATCATTGTTAAATACTAAATATTCAATGATACCAATTGTTAGAAACATTCAATTCAATGAAGATTGAATTATTACATTGAATACCAATTGACCTAATGAATATTAGTATCTAACTACTTATGACTATCATTCACTGACATTCATAAGTACGAGGAACTTGTTGACAAGAAATACACAAGTTTTTTAGATGTAACATTTCAAACTTATGACTTCAAGGCAACTCCTCGTTGATAACAATTGTTAACTCCTAACAACTGCTTTTATTAGACAATCTTGGTTCTAAAAATAAGACTCGATTACCAAAGCTGTCTTGTCTGCAATCTTAGAAAAAATATTCTAAGTCCAATACACCTTGATCCATTGTATATAACATTTATTATCAAAGTGATTAGAAGCTTGCAAATAAGCATAAAAATTATTCGAAGTAACTGAACTATGGTAACTATAGATATTACAATATCCATAGTTCTACTTAGACAATTTTCATACCTTGTATAGTAGCATGAGTGAATTGTAAAAGATAAGACAATGATTACTTGGAGGAGTTCTAAGTAATTTCACTCATACCAATACATCTCAGAATTAGTTAGTAAATAGAATTCTAACTAAATATCATTAACTGATATAAGTCAAAACTTCAATACAAACTAATTGTTAGAACCATGATATTAATTATAGAGAATTTCTGAAAATGGAACATTGATAAATTCACTAGAATTAACATCTCACAACTAATTGAAGACTAACACAGATTAGGTCCAAATTAGTTATGTTGTATATTTATTTTAATAAATATGAGATATAGAGCAAATACTTGATTGAATTGCTTCAGGTTCTATAACTCATATTAATCAAAGTAAATAAATAAATACTAAATTTCTATTAGTTAGATTTTAGCACTTAAGTATTTAAATTATCTCTAAATAATCACCATTGAAATATATTACAATTATACACATGGCAATCATTCAACAGATATTTCTCAGCGTGAGGTCTGGATGTAAATAAGTTCACAAATCCTTTTAATACGGACAACTGAATACTTATGAACTCATTTATGAATTTCTTACAATGAATTTACAAGTCCTTTCAATACTGACAATTGAATACTTGTAAACTCATTTAAGAATCACTTATAGTAAAATCACAAGTCCTTTCAATACAGACAATTGAATACTTGTGAGCTTACTTAAGAATTACTTAACAGATGGGATATACAAATTATATAACATTAATACAATCCCAAGTTTATAAACCAATCTTGAAAATTTAATTTCATCAAGTGATTTAGTAAACGTATCTGCAAGTTATTCTTGACTAAAGACATGCTCTCTCAAAATAATTGATACCTTATGCAAGATGCTTGGCCTTGAGTGTTCCACAGAGTTGTTGGAGAAAAATTTGTTTCCTTATATTCTCCTGCTTTTGTACAACTCATTTGATCTGTCTTTATGTAGTAAAACATGTCAGAACTGATGTCTCTACGGTACCATCTCCGCAGATTTGGGTCCAGCTGAAGACATCTGAAAATCAATTGTAATAACTACAAGAATAGATTCTCTAGGTTCCACTTGGGACCTTGCACATTTACATAATTGAGAATAAAATATGTGTGTAAGTGATCTATTAGCAATTGAATAAGATAATAAGCTGATGATTACTCTATAGCCCGATTAGGTCCTAATTAGTAGATCCTGAACTTGTTGGGTCAAATATCTCTAGGGTACCATTTCCTCAGATCCGGGTCCATCTTAAGATTTTTGATTACCAACTTGTTAGGTCTAAACTAATAGGTCAAAATCCAGCTATAGTGATTGTTGGTAGGTAGTCATGACAGGTCTAGAATCTTCTGAAAAGAAACAAAAGATCCTTGACTAATTTTTATTGCCATAATTCTTTTGACTTACTTGTGCTCCAAATAGAATTATTCTTTTGGATTGCATGAAGTAATTCAAAATAATTGCAACTTTACCAACATCAAAACAGCAAATACCTTGATACCAATTTTTAGTTAATAAATCAACATATAATATAATCAAGATATCATTGCACATATATATCATTGTATTTGTGCCTAATGATGTAGAGAGTTATATAAAAATGACACTACTTGTTAAATGATATCAATTATTAAAGATTGATACTAAATGATAAATTATAGTTAGGGTGTCATACCATGTCTTCCATGATTGCTTGAGTGATGATACCAGTTGATACTAACCTGTAAAGATCTTTCATTATCTCACTAACCAGGAGTGCACTTGTTCACATTCCTCTAGCATCCAGATTAAGTAGGTCCAGATGTCCATCAAAATCTTGAATGTGCAGCATGTGCCTGATATCCTCAAGTCTTGTCACTGGTGCTTCTTGTTAGATATATTATCTTAACAGCTAGTAACCTTGCATCCAGTTTGGCCTTGTCCCTCATAACAATGCCTTGACATCCAGTTAGACTTCTGGTTATCCTTGTACCAATTACAGCCTTGTTGTTTGGTCTGGATACCAGCTTCCCTTCAATCTATTTTTTGTACTGATTGAGATCATCTTGCATTGCAATCACTCAACCTGGATCTTACAGAGCCTTTATAGCTTTCTTAGTTTCTTCTGAAAGAAAACTATAGAAATAATCATTGTTACTTGAAGCTCTGCTAGTCTTTTACTTCCACCATTAGAAACATTAAGAACTGGGACAAGGAGTTAATTGAGTCAACACTCTTTGTCTTGGTTGATATGTTCTCATAGTGTCCTTTGATTTTCAATGTGGCGTTAAGTTGACTATTTGATCCTTCAGTTGCTCCCCCTAAGCTGTTGCTGGGTTTATATGAAGGTTCTCCATGTTTAACATTGCTTGGATCTTAATCACCAAAACCATTGACAGATGGGAGCTAGAAGTTGTTGAACATCACTAAGACTTTCAATCACCTTCTGTTGATTAATAACAATCACTCTGTAGGCTGTCGACTCCATTGAGTAGCTAAAGAAATTATCCTCTTGAACACTAGCTAATTGCAAGATGCTCACTTATATTTAACATTGCAAAACAATTTCCTTCATAACTTGTGTGATCAATCACCATCAGTGGTGTCTTGTCCTCAGATTGTCTGAACAACAACTTGTTTATTGAGAAAAGTCATCAATCATAACCACTAAAACATATTTTACTTTGATGTAGAACTTCTGTGTGATGCTTCTTTGACTTCCCTTTATGACATGCCTCGTAATTTCATTTTACTTTAATTTCAGATGAGGCAGTCTCCTTTACTGATTCGATTTTTAGGAAAAAAATCTCTTAATTTGACATTCAGGTAAGAGAGCTTCTTTTGTCATAGCTGAGCTCCTGGCTGATGAAGCTTTAGATTAAATGTAACACCCCCAAATCCGGGGTCTGGGATTTGGTCATCACGCGGAAATCCTTATTAACAATTCACCTGTTTAACAACATTAATCCATCTATAATCATTGAATAACTGAAGTACATCATTGAGACCCCAACTACCAAGCATTTATTGGTTATAGGGCTACAAACAAGAACTAAAATCTTTGCATTACTCACTTTATTACATCCATTGAATCAAATTACACTGTGTCTTACAATTCTTATCCCGCTAGTATAGCTTCGTTGAGAAGTATACCAGCAACTAGTTCTACCCTATACAATGTGATATATATATATATATATTACACATTAATAAAACCATATGTAACTTACTCCAGCTATAGATGTTCTGGATCCTGTCTTCTTCATAAGGGTAGTCTGCCTGCTTCTTTCGAGCTATGCAGATAATCCTCATCCGTTTACCTCTTTCTGAAAGGCTAATATATATAAAAACAAACAAGTATGAGCGAAAGAATTGCTCAGCAAGTGGTTACTAGTGTTCACAAAAATCTCCCATCATATACATGGGGTTTTCATAATACCACGGATACTTAATATCATTAATAAAATATATGTATCCAAGAAACCTCAATAGGGAAAGTATAATGATTAAAATAATCATTAAATGAACATGATAAGTTCATAATCACAATAATGACCTTTTCGTCAAAATATCTGCTATGAAAAGAAGATAAGCAGAAAATCAATATATAAATATCATCTTTCATGATATATCTGTAATCTTTATCGCAATATGAATAGTTCTGGCATTTTATAAAAGGATGAGGTTTCAAAACACACCAATAACCTTTTTGTAAAATCATGTCTGCTATATCAACCATAAGCAGAATATCAGCATATAACTTAAAAGATGAAGTTATAAGGAAGGTTATTGTAACATC
This sequence comes from Kitagawia praeruptora, assembly GCA_037693485.1. Taxonomy (NCBI): domain Eukaryota; kingdom Viridiplantae; phylum Streptophyta; class Magnoliopsida; order Apiales; family Apiaceae; genus Kitagawia; species Kitagawia praeruptora. The sequence continues at coordinate 79,837,094 of CM075350.1, forward strand.
AGTTTTCACACTTTTTAAAACCCTGCCAACATGACCGGCAAACCTTTCAGTACATGTTGCAGAAATATCCACAATTGGATGATGAACTAATACGGGTGTATCTCGCGCCAGATGTCACAACCTTATGATGATCAGTCATAAGTTGTGCATCTCCAAATTTTGTTTCTCTACATGTAGATGGAAGAACTGACGGATTTACTTGTCTACCGCCCTCTTGATCTCCCGCCAACGGTTAGGCATAGTCGGGACCGGCGCAACTCGGACCCCTTTTAATAATGATGGACCGTCCCACGGCCTCTTACACGATTATCAGTGATGGACTGATTCACAGCCTCATACACACATACTCCTAGTTCGAGTAAAATCCATGACTCTGAAACGTAAAGTTCGTCCTCCTTTTCCCCGAGTAATAACTCGTTGATACAACTCCACAAAGTAGTTGTATCTAATTGGAAAGGAAAATTTACCAATATTTCCCGAGCAGTAGCTCGTTAATGGATTAACACTTGTTACAGCAATCCTACTCCTCGAGTGTTGAGGAAGTAGCCAGAGTCCCCTGACTCATAATAACTGGGCTCAAAATAAGTTCTCGACATTTTTCGTGACTCAGAAGTCAGGTAAAATAGAATTTCTAAAATAGAGTTTCCCAGTTTTGAAGGAAAACGATGCCATTGCAGGCTAGGAGTTGATTTAAGATCATCAGGGAAACCTTATAATACTTTTGGAAAATCGTGGTTAAGCAACATAGATTAGGTGCACAACGTTATTTAGGGAAAACCCAGAAGATCGAAAGTATTCGAGATACTTTTAATAAAACTCAGAAATATACTCTATAATTATTGAAGTCAAATATGCTTTTAAATACATAAACTATTCCATCTATATTAAAAGTATTTAATAAATATTCAGATAATATTTATTAAATCAAGAATGTTTAAAGAATATATTTAAATAAAATAATTACGCTTAAACCCAGAAGTGAATATTCAAAATAATATTCATTAAATAAATAATCATTAAATGATTATTCAAAAAGCCTTTAAATGAATATTCAAAATAATATTCCTTTAATAAATAAATAATGAAATAATTTATAATTAACAACCTTTAAATGAATATTCGAAATAATATTCATCAATTAAATAGCCCTTAATAATAATGATAAAGTGTTTAAATGAATATCCAAAATAATATTCATTAACTTTAAATGAATATTCGAAATAATGTTCGTCAAATAAACAACCCTTATTAATAATAAGGAAAACTTTAAATGAATATTTAGGATAATATTCGTTAAGTAAATAGACATTTAAAGATAACTAGAAACCTTTAAATGAAAATCCGAATTAAGATTCATTTAAATAAATAACTCGCGTATGATTATGAAATCATACTTTAAATAAACATTTGAAACGATGTTTTCCATGTAATTATAATCCTCGAATATTATTTACTAAATAAATAATACTCAGAAAATAATTGTAATACGTACACGATATACCGCCTCGCGGTTCGTAACAAATTAGTCGAAACATATGCCCTATACTAGGGGCTATCATAAACCCGGCTTATAGCTACTAGATCACCTCTACTCTATAAGTCGTCTAATTAAAATTTTCACTTCAAGTATGACAATATATTAATTCAAAACAACTATGCATATACCTTGCATCGTATATCGTGAAATATTCAATAATACTCTTAATGAAATAGTATTTGATTAATATTCCTCAAGTGAGATAATACTCAAATAACAATCCTTGAATCTGACTCAAGTAATAAATACTTTTTGAAATTATAGTAATAATACTAAATAACATTCCTCAGAGTACATAGTACTTTGCCGTTGGAATCCCTCCGGGTTTCCACGACTATTTACATATATCCAAATACCGACTCCCGGTCTAGAGTCGAACACAAGAAGTATGCTCTTATACTTAGAGCTACAAGATCCACCGGTTCATAACTATTCATCTTAAATCTTATATGTGAATCAGAAGGCCAACTATATATATATATATATATGGCAATATAAGCAATAACTGCAAAACTGTGTAACTCTATACATGGAAAAACAGGAATATAGAACCAATAATACAAAGTATGGTTTAGAACACTTGCCTGGTATCCGAGAAGTATTAGGGCACGTGACAATGTCGAACAATCTAGACAAGGTCAAAGAAAACATTAGGTTAATCCCTTGGATACTCTATTTATACATCAACGCTTAAACACATAAGCGAGACACAACTATGGTACTACTAGCTTGCTTTAGGCTCGTACTAGGTCCATGTTAATCAACAAATACTTAGGTCGAAGATTCGTTTTAGCAATTGGATCTTGTTCGCTCGTTTTACTAAGTGGTTCTCAAAGTTAAAGCCAAGTGCTCTAAGGGGTTCCTTCGCACTTAACCTTGATTCGAACATTTTTATAAAATCGTAAAACGATCCATTTGACATGTGGTTTACTCTCATACATTCCATATGGTCTCTAGTATTTATTTACCAAGATTCGCCACTGATTAACATGCTTTACGAGGGTTCAATTCAAGTTACTAACTTTTACTTACGGTTTCGAACCAATTTTAGTAATTTGACCATAACTCCTAAACCGTAAGTCGGAATGTTTCAATTCTCACGCCAAAACTATCTATGGCTCGAGATATACAAGGAAAAGTCATAACATTACCAAGGTCAGGAATTTATATTAACTGCCATGCTCGGTTTCTAAGTGTTAACAAAAATTCGGCATTACGACGGCTATAATTCGGACGTTCCAAAAATCATAATCATCCCACCAAGCCACACCGGGCATCAATACAATTTATAAACATGATTCTCATCTCAACAAACCCTAGAACTACTGATCTTAACCTCAAAATTATCATGCTTCTTAAATCACATAACTAACTCCATAATCATGCTTATAATCACCACTATAATCATACAAGGCTAAAACCATCAAAAACATATATAAATCTCAAATCAAATGCTAGGGTTTCAAGAGGTCTACCTTCCTTGGAGTATTTTATAGCCTCACTAAGCTTTGTATGATCCTTGAGTGGCCTTAAGCTAGCTAAATCAACCATAAGAATCAAAGAAAACCAGATTAGTTCTTGAAGAACACTATTCATCACTCAACTTGTAAAAATCATAAAAAATCGAAAAACAAGATTTTAGCTCTCAACCTTTTACCACATCTTGGGTTCTTCATAAGCTTTGTTTTGAGCTATAGATCATGAAATTTGAAGCTTGGAAGCTATGGTTTTGAACCCGTTTTTCCTACTGGATAGAAACTGGTCAGATTGGGTTTCCCAACTTTGAGCATGGATTTGACTAGGTTATACTACTTGGATTGCAATGAAATTTTGAAAGAACCTTGCCCATGGAGTGGAGAAGCTATGGTTAAAATATGGTGATTTTAGACTGTCTAGATTGGGAGATATGAATTTTTATTTCATAGTGCTTCTTGCTGGGCAGGTTTAAGAAAATGGAGAGAGATTGTGTTTTCTTGATTTGTTTTGTGGTAATAATGCATAAAGTGATCCTTTGATAGATAATATCTCATCTTGGTTGTGTTAGTGGAGTGTGATGCACTAGATGATGCAATTGGGCAAGACATGTGTTGTGTTTTAAATGGTTGCTAGCTAACTTGGAGTTGGATTTAGCTAAGTACTTGTTCATTCCATAACCAAGCTAGTTACTTGAGCCCACTTGGTTTCTAGATATTTTTTAGTGGCTTATGCATGACTCTTGCTTCCTCTGGTTGTTTCTTTTGTCCGGTTATTGCTCAATTTCGCTAATCGTTCGAAAGAATATCTCAAGAATTTCTACTTTGGGTTTTACCGGAAACCTTCTTAATAATAACACTAATATATTTAATCCTCCTTTATAATTCTTGGATTTAAATCCCTTAAATCTTTTTAATAAATCCTTCCTTTGACTCTTGATATACCATATCCTTAATCCATGATTCGTTCGCTCAATCGCTTAATCTCGTTTTAATAACTCAGCGGTTTCTAGAACGTGCATTTCACTGTCTCAGAGGTTTTCGTTCTAAATCCTCAAATCAAATATAATAAAATCCTAACATATTAAATCCTTAATTCCTCAAAATTAATATCTCATTTCTTGAATATAATAATATATAATTCACTGCCCGGTCAAATATTACACCGAAATACAAATTGGAATTTCTGAATTCCGATCGTCTTTGCATACATTTATTTGCTCTGTAGATCACTAATATGACTTCAGAATATCCATCCTATGTCTCGTACATAGATGACATGAAAAATTTTCTTAATCCTCAAAATCACTATTCACGCGTGACAACACTATTCACGTATACACTTATTCTTAATAAGAAAAGTTTTAATTCTACCGAAAAATCTGGGTTCTTACAGTCTCCCCTCCTTAAAAGGATTCCGTCCCGGAATCAGTTTAGGAATCACTGGGGTTACTCCTTCTTTGTTTCACTCTTTCAACTTCCAGGTGGATTCTTCCACATCTTGATCTTCTCACAATTCCTTATTAGTTTGAAAACCTTGTTCCTTAACACTTGCACATTTCTAACCATGATTTCCACAGGAATACCTTTAGCATCACGCATCTCCAATCTCATATTCTCTATCCTGTTTGCGCAAAAATATACCTATATGATCTGGCTTGTCATTCTTCAACATGCCATTTAGCTTATCAATAGCAGTACTAACTCTATCCATCTTGGGATTTCACTAGCCGTTTGCTGGTAAAATCTTTTATCTCTTTGGTTTGTTGAATTAACTCGGTTTCTAATATCTTTATCTTGCCAGCCTCCTTCCAACACAAGGAAGAGGGACAACTCTTTTCATAACGGCCTCGCAAGGTAGTATCCCTATTCATTATGGTACCGTCTAAGTGCATCTAATATCTCGGACTATGGGTCTTGTGTAAAATCTCATCCTTGAATCCCCGAATCTTCGGAGTCCATCTCTTTTCTCCTTTTGACTAAGACATTGGCCATCACATTGGCCTCCCCTGAATGGTAGAGCATCTTATAGTCGTATCTTTATCTCTATCATGACATAAGGTCTTAATGCTCCGACCTTTAAATATATCTTCTCTATAAAAATTTTCATAAAATAAGCTCTAAAAATACTCCTTGAAACAATTGTAAGAAAATATTGGTTATAATCTATATTTCCTGTTTGTACTTAAACGGGCATATACTTTACCCTCTTTCTTGAAAATTTTCCTTGCTCTTTCCTTCTGCATAATATATACTTGAGGCTTTTATGGTCCATATAATGTTTCCAAATCTTTTGGAGCGAAAACCATCGCTGCTAATTCCAATTTATGGGTGGGTATCTAGTCTCTCACTCTTTTAACTATCTGAATGCATACACGCTTACTCTACGGTGCTGCTATCTTAGCAAGGTCCTGCACGAATTTCCTATAATAGCCTATCAGGTCTATAAAACTTCTCACCTCTGTGGGTGTAGTTGGTCTCTCCCAATTGAAACAACTTATATTTTAGCGGGATCCATTAATACTCCCTTGGTAATAACCACACGTCTTAGAAATTGGGCTTCATTAAACCATAATTCACACTTTGAGAATTTGGCATGCAACTGCTCTTCTCATATTAACTCTAAAACAATTTTTAATTGTTCGTCCTCTGGATATATCAAGACGTCATCAATAAATACAATAACGAGCTTATCTAAATATTTCTTGAACACTTGATTCACTGAATCCATAAAACTACGGGTGCGTTAATCACCCAGATGACATTGCTAAAAGCTCATAGTGTCTATACCTATTGCGAACGCAGTATTGGGTATATCCTCGGGTTTAATCTTTAACTGGTGGCATCCAGTTCTCAATTCAATCTCGGAAAATACATATCATTTCTTAGCTGGTTTAGCAAATCGTTTCTCCTTGGTAGTAGGTTGATAAACTTGTTCCATGGTCTAGTGGTCAGGACCTCAGACTCTGAATCTGGTAACCCGAGTTCAATTCTCGTTAGTCGATATACACTTTCATTATTCCATCATTCCATTTTCACAACCAACACCGAGGCTCCCCACGGTGATGCACTGGGTCTTATCATACTCTTGCCCATCATTTGTCACTGATTCGCTACTCTTTCCTTTCTACTAGGGTTAATCCATAATAGTTTCTATTTCCCGGTCCGATGGTAATCTAGGTAGATTCATTGGAATACGTTATCGAACTTGTCAATTGTCAGGGTTCTTTAACCCTTCACCTCAACACTTATTCTGCAATTTCAGAACTAGCGTCTATTCGTAAACAACTTTTCCATAATCCCAATCCAACTATGGTGCCTCTATCGGGCACCGCTGTCACTGAAGTTTCCCATTACTTCGTCATTCCTTTCAGATATAGTTTGACCCAATTTTTATTCGTATAATCTCCTTGAGGAGTGATATGTCAAATTATACCTAACCGCAAGCGCACGGTGTCTATTGCTAGTACAGATGGCAAGCGGGTCGAATCCACAAGGAGACATGTTCTACTAATTCCTTTTCAGTTATCGCTAATTGTTTCAAGGGTCAAACGATTATTGAAGAATTATTAATTAGCTAATTAAACTAAATTAACACTAACTAAACAGATGATAAACAAATTATTTAAAACCTAGGGCAATCAGGTCCACCATGCTTACACAATTGGCTCTTAAGCTAAAGCAATCAATGTGATCCTATAACTAGAGTATGTTAATCTCTCTCAAGCATTAACACTCTCGAAACATTCAACACAATTAACCACTTTTAGTAATTCAATCAATCAGGTAATTAGAGTCAAGTTAATCTTTTCCAAGCATTAACGCTCTCAGAAATCCAATGATGCTCTCGCACTCAAATTCAATTCTGCTAATCGTATGTGTGCCTCTAGTAAGTAAATCTCTCGATCCATACCCCTATTTGCATATAATTAATCCATGATATCGGCCGATTACACAAATTAATGATTAAAACATATCAATCAGAATTAACCATAACCAATCAAACCACTATGAAAATCATGCCAATATTAGTGCAAACATGGCTTCCCTTTTAGCCCTAGAAATAACTACTCACTAATAATTAAACAAGTAAAACAACTAGTAAAACAAGAAAACATAATTAAACTAATAAGAATTGAGAAGAAATTCAGATAAGAAAACCTGCAATCATCAATCCTGTCACAAGAATGAAATTCATGGTCTCCTCTCCAAAACCCTAGCTCCTAAGAGTAGGAGCACGTATGTCTCTCCAACTAACTATACTAATCTACTCTAAACTATATTATCTGATCTAATATTACATCTCCCTAATTATTTTTTTCCTCATACCCTAGATGTGTTTATATAGGCTCTAAAAGTCTTGCCCAATAAAAGTATTTTAATACTCTAAATAAATTACAAATAGGATTCCATAACTGAATAGGATTCCTTAATTAAAATTCGTCACTTCTTTTTCTCCTCTGTTTCTGGGCTCTTCCAGTTGGATTTTGCTTATTGGACCACCTCTGAATTAAAGATAATTCCACAAGCTTCGCGTGGACAGTAAGATCGTCAAATTCTGACTTCTGGAACTCAAGATATGGCCAAAACAGTGTAGGCAGCCCGTATAGCCCAATATTACGAATTTTCTCCTATTTTATCTCCAAAATAGCTCTTTTTGCTCCAAATCCTTCCAAGTCATGAATTCTTTATTTCCTACAATAAAACAATCAAATATATTAAATAAAAATCCAAATCAATGCAAAACACAATAAATATGAGAATAAAATCATCTAAAATATATATAAAAATATACTCTATCAAACATCCCCACACTTAGCATTTGCACGTCCTCGGGCAAATAAGTGAAATAAAAACTAAGTCCTAACAAACATCACTTTCGTAGATGACACGATTGCATTGAGCATATGCAACAAGCCGTTAAACCCCTAGGCAGCCCTAGTAGGACGAGTGTTGTCTCGTGAGGGTTTATAGTGAATATACCCACAAAATTCATCCAACCATGCAAAAGATCAATGCTAACACAACACCACACACACAAGTCCTCTCATGCCACATCAACTTAAGAATCAAAGTAAACATACGATGTCTTGGTGTCGAAAGTGCAAGTATTCACGTAGTCTACTCAACCAACATGCAGAAGGTCATAAAAATTCATGTCAAGTGTAAAAATCGTTGGTAATCATGCTAAGCCCACAAGAAACACATCTTTAAGTCTAAACCTGGGATTTCCTATGCCAAAATAAGTAATAACTCACCTTTCACTCAAAAACGAATATTCACTCAAGAACAAGGTTAAGTGTATCACTCAATTCCAACAAAATCATAAACACAACTTGACACTCGCAATCAATCTCACTCTCAACACAACATACATCACTGATGACAATCAAAAGGTCTTTATTCGGGTTGTAGCGTGGGCTAGGGACCAGGTATGTCAAGAAAGCTAAAGAAGGTTAATGTCAAAAGCTAGTACCCAACAATAATCATTATTCAATTCCCTTTCTATTAAAACAAATACTTCCCCACACTTGGATTTTTCAATAACCCTTACATAATAACTTGACTAGTCGAATGAAAAAGGATCATACAAACATAAGAATGCTCTCAAATTTATTTTTTTCTTTTTTTTTCTTTTTTTTTCTTTTTTTTTTCTTTTTCTTTTTTTTTTCTTTTTTTTTAAGAGCTAAGGAATAAGCACAATGATCCATAGATATTTTTATGAATTTCGACTAGCAAGCATCAACCCAAAATCAATATTCCCCAAAAGTATGATCATCAATAAAAACCCCCCTTTTATGAACACCTTATTACTCCCTTAAGCCTGATACTAGCCTTTGACAATTTAGGTTCAAATTCAATGTAAGGCCAATAGAATAAAAAGATAATGGCAAGTAATGTGGTGTGTCACCGAAAGAATAGGATTAGGCTCAAAGGGTTAACTAATTGATCATGTATAAAAGGTGTGGAAATATGGGAAATACGAGGTTAAACCTAATTGCCTTTATCATCTCATCATCAAGTAATGTCATGCATTTCAAGAAAGATCTCAAGTAAGTGCTAGCAATGTAAACAACATGTGGACACTCAAGCAAACGAAAAATCATGCAAAAGATATGCATATAGGCTCAAAACTCACTTGGTGTGACAAAACATAATCAATCCCAAGTAACAAGACTCTCTAACGCACCTACTTGTACTCAAAGCATGAAAACCAAGTCATCTTGCACATATTCATGTCATTCTAATCACTTACAACATCCAATTAAGTCTACCAGCTTCAACTTGCTAGCGAAAGTATGTGCACAAGAACAAAGCACGTCACTTCTCATACAAAAGCATCCATAAACACAAGAATTCTACGCATGCATGGGTGTATCAAGCAAAATACAACAACTAATCAAATTGCATGGCTAGAATTATTTTTGGTATTTTTAATTTTTTAATTTTTTTTTTTTTTTTAAACAAGTAATACACTACGTTGAGAACACCTCCCCACACTTAAGCGGTTCATTGTCCTCAATGAACAACTATACAAGATACAAAACTACAACTAAAAACAAAATAAAACTACACTAAAAAGAAAAGAAAGAAAACTCCCCTGGAATCCATGTAACCTCCGCCTATAAATTCAACCTCCGCCGTTGGAGACGAAAATTGCACAACACTAGAATCACCTCTCCCACGCTTAGAAGCCATAAGAATCAATACTGCATTCAACAATAGCTTCACCAACAACCACCAAGAAATATCCTACCAAAAACCACCAAGCAATATCACACCAAAAATACCCAATTAACAAGAATATTACAAAACCCCCAATTTACAAGAACACAAATTCGTAATAAAAAATTAGAGAAGAAAAATCCCAACTACGAATCAAAGAGGTGAACTTGTACTAATTTTCCCCCAAACTTGAATTTTTTAGAGATGTATAGGAAGAAAATAATAAATTGGGTGTGTATGTATGGGTATATATAGACAATGGAGTGATAGGATGAAAATAAAAATTTTAATGTGAAAAGGAAAAATTTTGGGTGGTAATAAGGTTTAGGGATTAAAAAGAAAAAAATAAATAAATAAAAAAAATAAAATAAATAATAATAATAATAATAATAAATAATAATAATAATAATAAGAAGAATTAGAATAGAAATAGGTTTAGAATTTTTGGTGAAGAGATGGGAGGTTTTGGAATTGAAATAGGAAAAGAATTAGTTGAAAAGGGGGAGTATAAATAGAATGGGAGGTGGAAAAAGTTTTTTTTTTTTTTATAATACAACAACAGCGCACAGCACAGCACTGAACAGCTGAAAATTTTTTCTTTCTGATGGACGCGCCACTATTGAGAAGCAAACTGCGCCCATTGCAGATGCGCATGCGCAAGCTGCGCAACCTGCCCTTAATACAGTAACGCAGGCGCAGCCTGCGTTACATAGCCGCAATCTGCTTTCAGACCAGTAACGCAGGCGCAACCTGCGTTACACACCAAAAAAATCGATTTTTTTCATTTTTTTTTTTTTTTTTTTTTTTAAGAGAACAACAATTTGTTTTTTTTTTTTTTATAAAGAATACCTATACACTACAGTGAGAACACCTCCCCACACTTAAGCGAATCAATGTCCTCAATGACTCATTAACTAAACAAATAAGTCTACAATATATAAAACATAAGGAAAGAAGAACTCCCCTTTGCAGAAGCATGATCCATGGGTTGCCTCCCAAGAAGCGCTTTTGTTTAACGTCGTTGGCTCGACCTCCTCAAAAAAATACTCCGGTAAAGGCGTAATATCCACTTTCTCGATCATAAACTCGCCACCACAAAAAGTATCAAGAGTGTTAGTGGTTGTCTTTATCCTGCAAAAAGTCTCCAAACAAGCATCAGTAAAATAAAATATGTCATTAATAAGCAATAGAGAGAGTGCTTGTGCAGTTTTGGAAAACTTTGTGATAAAACAGCGATAAAATTCAACACCACGAAAATAACTAACTCCCTTGACATAAGGTGGAGGTTCTGGTGGTGGCTTTTCTTCACTCCTCACTTTCACTGGAGCCATCCGGACATCTTGGCTTATCACATCATTGGCTAATAAGACACTTCCATCTTCTCCCTCTTCTCGAGCTTGAAACGTATGAGCCACTTTGTATGGATCCTCAACCAGAATTTGAGAAATATCATCTTGGACAATATTTGTTATCACATCAACCTTGAAATAAGTAGTCTTGAGCAAAGAAGCCTTGTAAGTAGAGGCTAGATCGAGAGCAAATTTATCAATACATGGTAGCTTAGGCACAGGTTGTGGAAGAGAAACAACAACCATCTCTGTATTGCTTTCCTTTGTAGCCTCATCATCAGCCACATTGTCCTCGGTAGCAGCAACATCATTGATCTCGTCATCGGTGGCATGCTCCTTCTCTTTATCAATGGCCTCATCATCAACATACATGGAGAAACTATCATATTCCTGATCGCTTGTGAGATTGATAGCAGTCAGGTCCTCTTCGGATCGGATAGATGATGATGGTAAATAGTCGAGCTGCCCTATAGTAGAAGAGTTAGCCAACTTTGCAATTTGAGATTCAATCGCCAAACTTTGAGTTTCTAATTCTTTGATCTTCTCGGCTTGTTCTTCAGAACTCTTTAGCAGTTTATTCAAGATATCCCACATCTCATTTGTCTGATCAGCTTGTACATCTACACTGGGTTGAGAAACATGTAGATCTTCTTGTAGAGGAGGATATTGATATTCTTGCTGTGGCGGCTGCTCATATGACTGATAATATTGTTGCTCAAACTGTTGCTGATTATGATATGAAAAATTTTGAGCACCATTGTCCTGGTAATAGAAATCTGGTTGATTCACGCATTCTTGATCAAAAGTGTTTGAATACTGATTGTACCCATATCCTTCTTCAAAAGAATTCATTTGTCCCAACTGAGCACTCTGAGAATTATAGACATTGTAATAGCATTCCAAACCATAATGACCCTGGACACCACAAATTGGACAGAAGTTGTAAGTTTTAGGGGCCACTTGTGACATCTCATTGATACTCATTGGACGCATAATGGGCTCTGTAGGGTTGAATGAGGCAATTTCTTTAGTGCGTGCCTCCAACATGGAAGAGAGTAGTGCAAAAGTATCAACTTCACCCATTGCAAACCTGTAGACACTCAACAAAGCCAAGAAAACGTAGTAAAATCTGTCTCAATTGGAACAAAGGTTCCAATGAGACAATGGAAACAATCTAAACAACTAAATTAAAATCAATAGAAACTCGCTGTCTCCCCGGCAGCGGCGCCAAAAACTTGATATGTCAAATTATACCTAACCGCAAGCGCACGGTGTCTATTGCTAGTACAGATGGCAAGCGGGTCGAATCCACAAGGAGACATGTTCTACTAATTCCTTTTCAGTTATCGCTAATTGTTTCAAGGGTCAAACGATTATTGAAGAATTATTAATTAACTAATTAAACTAAATTAACACTAACTAAACAGATGATAAACAAATTATTTAAAACCTAGGGCAATCAGGTCCACCATGCTTACACAATTGGCTCTTAAGCTAAAGCAATCAATGTGATCCTATAACTAGAGTATGTTAATCTCTCTCAAGCATTAACACTCTCGAAACATTCAACACAATTAACCACTTTTAGTAATTCAATCAATCAGGTAATTAGAGTCAAGTTAATCTTTTCCAAGCATTAACGCTCTCAGAAATCCAATGATGCTCTCGCACTCAAATTCAATTCTGCTAATCGTATGTGTGCCTCTAGTAAGTAAATCTCTCGATCCATACCCCTATTTGCATATAATTAATCCATGATATCGGCCGATTACACAAATTAATGATTAAAACATATCAATCAGAATTAACCATAACCAATCAAACCACTATGAAAATCATGCCAATATTAGTGCAAACATGGCTTCCCTTTTAGCCCTAGAAATAACTACTCACTAATAATTAAACAAGTAAAACAACTAGTAAAACAAGAAAACATAATTAAACTAATAAGAATTGAGAAGAAATTCAGATAAGAAAACCTGCAATCATCAATCCTGTCACAAGAATGAAATTCATGGTCTCCTCTCCAAAACCCTAGCTCCTAAGAGTAGGAGCACGTATGTCTCTCCAACTAACTATACTAATCTACTCTAAACTATATTATCTGATCTAATATTACATCTCCCTAATTATTTTTTTCCTCATACCCTAGATGTGTTTATATAGGCTCTAAAAGTCTTGCCCAATAAAAGTATTTTAATACTCTAAATAAATTACAAATAGGATTCCATAACTGAATAGGATTCCTTAATTAAAATTCGTCACTTCTTTTTCTCCTCTGTTTCTGGGCTCTTCCAGTTGGATTTTGCTTATTGGACCACCTCTGAATTAAAGATAATTCCACAAGCTTCGCGTGGACAGTAAGATCGTCAAATTCTGACCTCTGGAACTCAAGATATGGCCAAAACAGTGTAGGCAGCCCGTATAGCCCAATATTACGAATTTTCTCCTATTTTATCTCCAAAATAGCTCTTTTTGCTCCAAATCCTTCTAAGTCATGAATTCTTTATTTCCTACAATAAAACAATCAAATATATTAAATAAAAATCCAAATCAATGCAAAACACAATAAATATGAGAATAAAATCATCTAAAATATATATAAAAATATACTCTATCAAGGAGGAGTAAACTGATTCTATCGATATGTCGTGGTATACTAATCGTTTTGGGACTCGCTCTTATCCTCGGCGATTCCATTGCGAATCTAATCTATATTAACGAATTTCGCTTATCTGACCTGGTTGGCATCCCCTTAGAATTCATTAGAGATAACAAGAATCATGGAGCTTTGAAAAGATAGTTGCCATATCAAGACAAATGTCATACAATGGTGATCATAAGATTATGAATTTTAAAGCAAATCTTATTTGAGATAAGAGAATTTACCAAGAGATCAATATGATCAAAAGAACTAACGTTGCGTGCCTTAGTTAAGGCATTACTAAAGGTAATTAGCCTTCTTGTATTTCACAACACACAAGTGATGGCGTCCTATCAGACTTTTATCACACAGACAGATAGTTCTTGTGGCCCCTATAAAAATAGGGTTGTTCGTCTCAGTGGAAGAAGAGAAATATGAAGTAATTCGAAATCAAGGTAATAAATTATCGTCTTTCGACAAATAATTCTCAAAGGGGCACCTGGAAGGAATTTCCCAGGTGTGATTCCAAAAGTAAAGAATATCCAGAAAGATACTGGTATCTATAACAAGCAAATGGTGTTGTACCACCTTAAGACTATCCACTATTGAAGGAAAGTGGAAGTTTGAATAGCATCATTTCACAGGGCTTCAGAAACCTGAAAGTAGGTATCATGATAGCCTCTGGCACAATTGAAACCCAGTACGGGTGAACACAAGTACAACAATGTATCTTTAGAAGAAGCATATCCCATATAAGGAAGCTCTCGCTTGGAGAGATGTCAAATAATTCATAGGTCAGGGAGGTAATCAAAACGATTCACCAATGGGGAGGGTACTGCCAAAGTCTCTACGGATGCCTTCTATGTCGCCTCATTTAATAGATAATCGCTTGATTCTAAAGTTTTCTTCCTCATGCACACCTTATAGGGCTCGATAACTTAAGTCATTATCGACTCGTACTAGTCACCACAGTCTCAACTATCAGTATTTACAATCGTAGAGAGTTATACCCAACTCGGCGCAATCATCTCAAGCAACGTTCCATTCCACACAAAGACTTCCTTATAGGTGTCGCCCTTGGTAATGACGAATTCTATCCTTCGAATAGGCAGTATTCCGGAAGATCGTTAGAAAATTCATACTTAAATCCGGTATCTATTTCAATCATCTTTATATCCTATATTCCTTTTTTTTCCTATATCGATCCCGTGTGCCACATAAGCTTAACACTTTTGGCATGATAACATTTTCATTTAAATCAATCCCAGAGCTGCTTAGTCCGTCTTGGCCCTTAATTATATTTTGTCTTTACCGTCCAATATCAACTTCATCACTTTATCTCTACAATCCATTTTAACAATCCGGGTCTGTCCACCAACCCACATGGCGGTTACCTTAACCAATCGACCAGGTTTGCTCTAGTTTTCACTCTTTTGGCGACATTCTCTGATAATCAGAAAGACAAGGTTTGCCAAAAATTTGTCGAATATCTTCCCAATATCAGGGAAATTTGGTCAGTCTATTTATCCACTGTTAATACTAGGAATTCAATTTCGAAACCTGAAGAACAATTCTATGAACATCCAAATAGGTAGAATCGTAAGCAGTCATAATAACGGAATAATCGACATAAAGTTGGAAGTTTAACCACTAGAAAGGAACCAAATATACACCTCCCATAGAAGGGAAAACCAAAGTTTCACACGGAACATGCCACATTTTCCTCATACATATACGTCCGAGTAGTCTATATTACCAACAGTCAGTTTACTTAACCCCCCACTTAAAGGGAACATTACTTTATAACTAGTCATTCATCAAAACCAGTAGTACCCGGATCTGACTCCGGCTTCTCAGTTCTATCCTCGTAATTTCCTCCTCGGCCGTCAGCCGGGTCCTCTACTCATTTGTCCTTGTATTTATTCCAATCAAATCAACAACGAAGTTCCAAACGATCCAGTCGTGGGCAACAGTTGATACCACCTCTATCTCATCTATTCTTAAATCTCTACTCCATTCACTTCATCATATCTCCTGATGAATCATAATCGACTCCAAATTCTTGTCTTGTCACTTAATCACTCTCTAAGGACTCTTTCGGTCCTCAAGTAAACATATCACATCTTTATCAGTCGGCTCGTTCTCTACAAGACTATTCCCTTGACCTTCCATGAGGTCCTCCTCTAGATCCTCCTCTAGATCCTCCTCTGGATCCTCCTCTATCGGGCCAACGTCCATCTCAAGGAACACATCATTATGTGTCTGCTCGGAGGCCTCGGGGTCTGGCATATTCGGTATCTCAACCCTCTCTACCACAATATCCGATGTCAACTTTCTATACTTCATCATCATTTTGAAAATTCCCTATAGTTCGGGGAATACATAACTGCATCCATGAATTCCCTCAAATCATCTTAAATTCATGTCTCGGGCGATCTATGCCCCTGCCGACCAATACTTATCTCTGAGCATTCTTTGGTAGATATTCATCACCACAAGAAGCGAGGTCTACATCATCATATTCTTCAACGTAGCATTCACACCTTAACTTATCCGTTGGTACTATATCCAATAGTCCAACATGAACTCTATATGAGTTCTGACGTTCTCACATAACTATACACACTCCTACTCACTCTTATTTCTAGTTTACTATAACCTCATCTCTGATACCATTTCTGTAACACCCCCAAATCCGGGGTCTGGGATTTGGTCATCACGCGGAAATCCTTATTAACAATTCACCTGTTTAACAACATTAATCCATCTATAATCATTGAATAACTGAAGTACATCATTGAGACCCCAACTACCAAGCATCTTATAGGTTATAGGGCTAGAAACAAGAACTAAAATCTTTGCATTACTCACTTTATTACATCCATTGAATCAAATTACACTGTGTCTTACAAATCTTATCCCGCTAGTATAGCTTCGTTGAGAAGTATACTAGCAACTAGTTCTACTCTATACAATGTGATATATATATATATTACACATTAATAAAACCATATGTAACTTACTCCAGCTATAGATGTTCTGGATCCTGTCTTCTTCATAAGGGTAGTCTGCCTGCTTCTTTCGAGCTATGCAGATAATCCTCATCCGTTTACCTCTTTCTGAAAGGCTAATATATATAAAAACAAACAAGTATGAGCGAAAGAATTGCTCAGCAAGTGGTTACTAGTGTTCACAAAAATCTCCCATCATATACATGGGGTTTTCATAATACCACGGATACTTAATATCATTAATAAAATATATGTATCCAAGAAACCTCAATAGGGAAATTATAATGATTAAAATAATCATTAAATGAACATGATAAGTTCATAATCACAATAATGACCTTTTCGTCAAAATATCTGCTATGAAAAGAAGATAAGCAGAAAATCAATATATAAATATCATCTTTCATGATATATCTGTAATCTTTATCGCAATATGAATAGTTCTGGCATTTTATAAAAGGATGAGGTTTCAAAACCCACCAATAACCTTTTTATAAAATCATGTCTGCTATATCAACCATAAGCAGAATATCAGCATATAACTTAAAAGATGAAGTTATAAGGAAGGTTATTGTAACATCAGTTTTCACACTTTTTAAAACCCTGCCAACATGACCGGCAAACCTTTCAGTACATGTTGCAGAAATATCCACAATTGGATGATGAACTAATACGGGAGTATCTCGCGCCAGATGTCACAACCTTATGATGATCAGTCATAAGTTGTGCATCTCCAAATTTTGTTTCTCTACATGTAGATGGAAGAACTGACGGATTTACTTGTCTACCGCCCTCTTGATCTCCCGCCAACGGTTGGGCATAGTCGGGACCGGCGCAACTCGGACCCCTTTTAATAATGATAGACCGTCCCACGGCCTCTTACACGATTATCAGTGATGGACTGATTCACAGCCTCATACACACATACTCCTAGTTCGAGTAAAATCCATGACTCTGAAACGTAAAGTTCGTCCTCCTTTTCCCCGAGTAATAACTCGTTGATACAACTCCACAAAGTAGTTGTATCTATTTGGAAAGGAAAATTTACCAATATTTCCCGAGTAGTAGCTCGTTAATGGATTAACACTTGTTACAGCAATCCTACTCCTCGAGTGTTGAGGAAGTAGCCAGAGTCCCCTGACTCATAATAACTGGGCTCAAAATAAGTTCTCGACATTTTTCGTGACTCAGAAGTCAGGTAAAATAGAATTTCTCAAATAGAGTTTCCCAGTTTTGAAGGAAAACGATGCCATTGCAGGCTAGGAGTTGATTTAAGATCATCAGGGAAACCTTATAATACTTTTGGAAAATCGTTGTTAAGCAACATAGATTAGGTGTTCAACGTTATTTAGGGAAAACCCAGAAGATCGAAAGTATTCGAGATACTTTTAATAAAACTCAGAAATATACTCTATAATTATTGAAGTCAAATATGCTTTTAAATACATAAACTATTCCATCTATATTAAAAGTATTTAATAAATATTCAGATAATATTTATTAAATCAAGAATTTTTAAAGAATATATTTAAATAAAATAATTACGCTTAAACCCAGAAGTGAATATTCAAAATAATATTCATTAAATAAATAATCATTAAATGATTATTCAAAAAGCCTTTAAATGAATATTCAAAATAATATTCCTTTAATAAATAAATAATGAAATAATTTATAATTAACAACCTTTAAATGAATATTCGAAATAATATTCATCAATTAAATAGCCCTTAATAATAATGATAAAGTGTTTAAATGAATATCCAAAATAATATTCATTAACTTTAAATGAATATTCGAAATAATGTTCGTCAAATAAACAACCCTTATTAATAATAAGGAAAACTTTAAATGAATATTTAGGATAATATTCGTTAAGTAAATAGACATTTAAAGATAACTAGAAACCTTTAAATGAAAATCCGAATTAAGATTCATTTAAATAAATAACTCGCGTATGATTATGAAATCATACTTTAAATAAACATTTGAAACGATGTTTTCCATGTAATTATAATCCTCGAATATTATTTACTAAATAAATAATACTCAGAAAATAATTGTAATACGTACACGATATACCGCCTCGCGGTTCGTAACAAATTAGTCGAAACATATGCCCTATACTAGGGGCTATCATAAACCCGGCTTATAGCTACTAGATCACCTCTAGTCTATAAGTCATCTAATTAAAATTTTCACTTCAAGTATGGCAATATATTAATTCAAAACAACTATGCATATACCTTGCATCGTATATCGTGAAATATTCAATAATACTCTTAATGAAATAGTATTTGATTAATATTCCTCAAGTGAGATAATACTCAAATAACAATCCTTGAATCTGACTCAAGTAATAAATACTTTTTGAAATTATAGTAATAATACTAAATAACATTCCTCAAAGTACATAGTACTTTGCCGCTGGAATCCCTCCGGGTTTCCACGACTATTTACATATATCCAAATACCGACTCCCGGTCTAGAGTCGAACACAAGAAGTATGCTCTTATACTTAGAGCTACAAGATCCACCGGTTCATAACTATTCATCTTAAATCTTATATGTGAATCAGAAGGCCAACTATATATATATATATATGGCAATATAAGCAATAACTGCAAAACTGTGTAACTCTATACATGGAAAAACAGGAATATAGAACCAATACTACAAAGTATGGTTTAGAACACTTGCCTGGTATCCGAGAAGTATTAGGGCACGTGACAATGTCGAACAATCTAGACAAGGTCAAAGAAAACATTAGGTTAATCCCTTGGATACTCTATTTATACATCAACGCTTAAACACATAAGCGAGACACAACTATGGTACTACTAGCTTGCTTTAGGCTCGTACTAGGTCCATGTTAATCAACAAATACTTAGGTCGAAGATTCGTTTTAGCAATTGGATCTTGTTCGCTCGTTTTACTAAGTGGTTCTCAAAGTTAAAGCCAAGTGCTCTAAGGGGTTCCTTCGCACTTAACCTTGATTCGAACATTTTTATAAAATCGGAAAACGATCCATTTGACATGTGGTTTTCTCTCATACCTTCCATATGGTCTCTAGTATTTATTTACCAAGATTCGCCACTGATTAACATGCTTTACGAGGGTTCAATTCAAGTTACTAACTTTTACTTACGGTTTCGAACCAATTTTAGTAATTTGACCATAACTCCTAAACCGTAAGTCGGAATGTTTCAATTCTCACGCCAAAACGATCTATGGCTCGAGATATACAAGGAAAAGTCATAACATTACCAAGGTCAGGAATTTATATTAACTGCCATGCTCGGTTTCTAAGTGTTAACAAAAATTCGGCATTACGACGGCTATAATTCGGACGTTCCAAAAATCATAATCATCCCACCAAGCCACACCGGGCATCAATACAATTTATAAACATGATTCTCATCTCAACAAACCCTAGAACTACTGATCTTAACCTCAAAATCATCATGCTTCTTAAATCACATAACTAACTCCATAATCATGCTTATAATCACCACTATAATCATACAAGGCTAAAACCATAAAAAACATATATAAATCTCAAATCAAATGCTAGGGTTTCAAGAGGTCTACCTTCCTTGGAGTATTTTATAGCCTCAATAAGCTTTGTATGATCCTTGAGTGGCCTTAAGCTAGCTAAATCAACCATAAGAATCAAAGAAAACCAGATTAGTTCTTGAAGAACACTATTCATCACTCAACTTGTAAAAATCATAAAAAATCGAAAAACAAGAGTTTAGCTCTCAAACTTTTACCACATCTTGGGTTCTTCATAAGCTTTGTTTTGAGCTATAGATCATGAAATTTGAAGCTTGGAAGCTATGGTTTTGAACCCATTTTTCCTACTGGATAGAAACTGGTCAGATTGGGTTTCCCAACTTTGAGCATGGATTTGACTAGGTTATACTACTTGGATTGCAATGAAATTTTGAACGAACCTTTCCCATGGAGTGGAGAAGTTATGGTTAAAATATGGTGATTTTAGACTCTCTAGATTGGGAGATATGAATTTTTATTTCATAGTGCTTCTTGCTGGGCAGGTTTAAGAAAATGGATCGAGATTGTGTTTTCTTGATTTGTTTTGTGGTAATAATGCATAAAGTGATCCTTTGATAGATAATATCTCATCTTGGTTGTGTTAGTGGAGTGTGATGCACTAGATGATGCAATTGGGCAAGACATGTGTTGTGTTTTAAATGGTTGCTAGCTAACTTGGAGTTGGATTTAGCTAAGTACTTGTTCATTCCATAACCAAGCTAGTTACTTGAGCCCACTTGGTTTCTAGATATTTTCTAGTGGCTTATGCATGACTCTTGCTTCCTCTGGTTGTTTCTTTTGTCCGGTTATTGCTCAATTTCGCTAATCGTTCGAAAGAATATCTCAAGAATTTCTACTTTGGGTTTTACCGGAAACCTTCTTAATAATAACACTAATATATTTAATCCTCCTTTATAATTCTTGGATTTAAATCCCTTAAATCTTTTTAATAAATCCTTCCTTTGACTCTTGATATACCATATCCTTAATCCATGATTCGTTCGCTCAATCGCTTAATCTCGTTTTAATAACTCAGCGGTTTCTAGAACGTGCATTTCACTGTCTCAGAGGTTTTCGTTCTAAATCCTCAAATCAAATATAATAAAATCCTAACATATTAAATCCTTAATTCCTCAAAATTAATATCTCATTTCTTGAATATAATAATATATAATTCACTGCCCGGTCAAATATTACACCCAAATACAAATTGGAATTTCTGAATTCCGATCGTCTTTGCATACATTTATTTGCTCTGTAGATCACTAATATGACTTCAGAATATCCATCCTATGTCTCGTACATAGATGACATGAAAAATTTTCTTAATCCTCAAAATCACTATTCACGCATGACAACACTATTCACGTATACACTTATTCTTAATAAGAAAAGTTTTAATTCTACCGAAAAATCTGGGTTCTTACATTAAACCTTGTTGACTTCACCTTGTCTGAGTACTCCTGTTTAATGAAGTTTTAGATAAGATACTGTTGACTCCACCTTTGCATGAGATACTCTTGCAGAGATTCCAGATGAGCTACGAATAAGTTTCCTTTCCTTTATCCTCGAATAGCAAGATTACCATCTCTCTTGTGTAAGATCAGACACTTCTCTTTGAAAACTATAACGTTGTATGATCCTGAGAAGATGTGCTTGGGACCTTCCACATAAGAGGTATTATTGCTGACAACATTCCTAGCTATTGAATAGCCATGACCCTAGGTCATACCCTTGCTGTTATCTCCAAGGGATAACCACTTGGCCTGTCTTCACATTCACATTTGATAGCAGGGTTCTTTCTTCGATGATATACTTTCAATAAATCAATAATAATGCATAATCGATTTAACCTGTTAAGCCCTACATTCACAAATGGATAAAAAGTTCTTGGTACCCAGATTTACTTGGGTCCAGATGGATTAGAGATTTCTCTTTTATCAGAGTTAAGAACAGTTTAACCTTAACATGCTCATTCTTATCTTTGACTGACCATTTCTCCTTTTTAATGTCATTGACAAAATAGTCACTGAGCAAGGAGAATAATGGTTCCTTCCTACCATAAGGAGGACAAGCAATCTGTGCCTTATTGTAATTCTTAAACATGCTTTTTCTATAATCAATGCAAATGCTCAGAGATGCATTTATGATATTTGAAATAAGCAGACATGATAATAAGAATACATGGCATACATTCAACATTTAAACCATTGTAGATAAGAATTATGCAAATTAGGCATGTTATGCATTTTAGAAAATTCAGTACTATCTACTTTAACCTATGCACATGCAACATGTAGCAAGTAGATTTACAGATATTCAATGATTTTCTAAACGTACATGGAATAGAAGAATTAACAATCAATCACTAATTCTATTCAACCCTTTCATGTTAATATATGACATTATATAATCTCTATTACCTAAGTCAGTTTTACAAATAACTTGATGTTCTACTGACACCCTAGGTAATTATTCCATCTTTTAAACTTTTTAAACCTTAACAAACAATTCAGAATGAATGAGCAAATCTGTTCTACTGGGGATCCTAAAACTAGCTTAAGCAGAGGCCTTATATGCTTGACATGTATCATTTAAGAATTAAGAGATATTGTCTAAGGAACACTTCTAACTCACTATTGCAATTAATCAAATTCAACAAATATCCATACACATATTAAGATCTTCTAACCAAGGATATAACAATTAAAAGCTAAGATCTTAACATGCTTTGAATTTCTGAGAATTACATATTACATTAGTTCGAAAAATTGATACCTGAGACATATGAGGAGAATCATCTTCAGAGATTGCTATGAAGGCAAGATATTAATTATGCTCTTCTCATCATCATCTGATCCATCCCAACTCTTTCCTTCAGCAAGATAAGTTCTGCACTCATGCTTCTGTTTAATCTCATTTAATGAATCCCTATTCATCCTTGTCTGTTAGAATTCTGTACCATGTTGCACACCTTGATAGTTATTTATCACATATAACTTTCCATGGCAGCAACTATCATGTCTTGTTCTTTCCACCATCTCAGTCTAGTAACCACCTCTTGAGTTGAACTATATACTGAAGAGTTTCTACTTCGGAATAGATAGGCCTGATCCCTGGATACAACTTTAGTACTCTTTCTGAGTTAGTAACTCTTCATGTATGTTCTGAGGTTCCATCATTAATTCCTGACTAAGATGTATAACTGTCTAGTCCATTCTCAAACCACCCTGATTCTATTCTTCTAAAGTCTATGTTGATTCCTTGAAAGATATGCTCGTTTACAAACCACTACGTGTATTGGATTTAGCATTGCGAAAATCCACTAAGTGTTTGTATATCACTAAATCACTAGAGTTGACTAAAATCTTCAAGAAAAATTACATCCACTAAAACTTCTTCCATTCCTACTTCTGAAAAACCAGTGGGATCCTATGGATATAACTTTGAGGAAGTACCACAAATTTTTCTTCAGTAGGTAAAAATTAATTCCAATGAAAAATGCATTTTCTTCAAAAGATTCAAATCATCTTTGATATCCGGAGGAATCTTCAGCTAACAACTTTCTTGAAACCATTGGCTTAGAATAAATTCAAAATATTTAAAATTCAAAAACTTCAAGGACTTGAAAATTTTTGAGAAATAAAAAATCTGAAAGTAAGTTCAAATTAATTAAAATTTGAAATTAGAGTCAAATTAATTAAGAATAAAAAAATCTCAAGAAATGATAATTTTTTAGAGTTAAAGAATCCGAAAATAACTTCAAGTTAATTAAAATTCGAAAGTATCAAGAATTAAAAATTTTGAGAATTAAACAATTTGAAAATAAATTCAAGTTGTTTATAAATCAAAATTTCCAAGAATTAATCATTTCAAGAATTAAAAAAATCGAATATAAGTTAAGATTACTTAACAATCAAAAATATCATAAAATGGAAATTTTTGAAGGTTAAACAATTTAAGAATAAATTCAATTTAATTAACAATTGAAAATAAACTCATATTGTTTAAAAATCAAAAATATCATAAATTGAGAATTTTTAAAGGTTAAAGAATTGGAAAATAAATTTAGACTATTTAAAATTCAAAAATCTCAAAATTGAAATTTTTGAAAGTTAAAGTGTCCAAAAATAAGTTCAGATTATTTAAAGTTCAAAAATCTCAAGAATTGAATTTTTGAAAGTTAAAAATTTTGAAAATAAGAGGAGTTGACTTTTTGGTCTAATACCGGATTTAATTTTGTGTATGGGTCAACAAACTCGAAAACCAATTGGAGGACCGCAAAAATAAGGATCTTGATTTGTACGTCAATCAAAAGGCTCGGATACCAATTGTTCGGTCCAAAATAGTTTGTAGAAGGGGGGGTTGAATACAAACTATACCATTTTATCGAATTTGCTCTTTTCTTAAAATATTAAATCAAGAACAAATTGATGCGGAATAAAATGAATACCAATATTTCAAGTTGAATATAAAATTATATTAAACTTGATGGGGTGTGTCTAAATACACGGGTACAAATTACAAGGTTTGATGACCAAACTAATTATTACAAATTCTATAGAAAATTTGACATGAACTTTTCTATATTTGTAATAAAAAGATCGAATACTAAAAGCAATTCGAGAGATAAATTCTAGGGAACTTAATCCGCTAGATAGTTCCAGTAGTACAAGTAAACTATTTCTAGTGGTTTAGATTTAACGATACAAGCTAGAAATAATTTACAAGAATTTATTTGAAGCTCAAGAACTCTTTCTCTCTTGGTCTCTGTCTCTCTCTCTCGAGTCTGTCTATTTTGAGGAGAAGTGAAGAAGTCTGCTGCCTTCTGCTGCTTTAATATCATTTGTAGTCGATAGTTGTAATGAAGTTAAATACCTCTTCTTCACAGCCATTATAACTATCGGTATGACTATCCACTGAGTTATTATGACTGTCTGTTGAACTATTATAACTATCGGTATGACTGTCCAGCCCATTATGACTATCGGTATAACTATCCAGCCATTATGACAATCGTTATAATTATCCAGCCATTATAACAATCGTTATAACTATCCAGCCATTATAACAATCGTTATAACTGTCCTTCATTATAACAATCGTTATAACTATCCTTCATTATAACAATCGTTATAACTATCCTTCAATAGTCAAATCTTTTATATAATAATTCTGATTTAATTAATCTATTGATTAATTTAAATAATAAATTAATTCTGATTGAATTAATTTACAAAATAAATTAGCCAACTTATTAAATTAAACAAAGGAGAATTAGTATAAAGTCCTTTGATAATTATATTAATTCCAACTTAATTAACCTTTTATTTAATTTACTGAATAAATTAATTCTGATAGAATTAATTCATTAAATAAATCAACCAAATGATTTAAGCAATTAAGAGAGAATTAATACACCTCCTTGATAGCATAACCCTTGTGGTTTCTTCATCTGATAATTCTGATCATCCACAATAATTACTCCTCGAGCCAGTCTTGATAGCTTGAACCACTTGAAGTGAATGAAGAACTTCCACTGCATGATGTTGACACTCGATGCACGGTCTGGTTCATGAGTGACTAACCGCAATGACTGTTCTTCATATCTTTCTTTAAAGTTGTGGTTCATGTCTTCCTTTTCTTCACTCTTTATTCAAACCTTTCTAATCTGTATTCTGCCACTGTAGGAAACTCGTGTCACTATAAATTAAACCCACTGTCTTGATTACTTCACTGACGCTTGATCAACTGAATGAACTTCTTCAAGTGTAGTATACCTCAAAACGGTAGATTGACTTTGTCTTCTTTCTCTTGACAACTAAGCATTTGAGATCCCTGTGACAATACATATACTATTTAATATTACATTCTTGTTTGAGTTGAGTTGAATCCTCGATGTTTACAAATAGGGTAAACATATGACTTTCAGAAGTGAGTGAGCTCAAAGGTAAATTCACAACTGAATTCCCTCCCCTGGCATCCACACTCAGAGAGATAAGGTAATGTAAGAAGACTTGCACCTCTGTGGACCATGAGCTACCTTCTTTGAAAGACAGCCTCACAAATCTCACAAGTGAAATGGCCACTCTACCATCTCAAACTCAGGATTCCAATGCACTACTCAAGGTTATGTGGCAGAATCAATATGGTGACAAAGTCATCTCTGAGGTACCTATGCACAACATGAGCAAGTATGAAGTGGAAAGGCTCCAGAAACAATCACTCTCCTCTTTCAGAGCTGAACATCTCAAGGAATCAGTGGAGAAATTGGAAAAAGAAGTGTTTGACCTAAAAGTCTTCAATGCTGAGCTAAAAGAATCTGTCAATCTTCTGAATGAAAAGTTGAACACTCAAGCTACTGCTCATGCCGAGGTTCTTCTCAATCAACAACAGATGCTTTCTGCAATGATGAAGCATATGGGTCTCCCTCTACCTGAAGAATCTTCAACCCCAAAGGTCACTCCTACAGCCTCTGTGCCTGACAACAAGCCTAAGGGGGAGAAGAGGACATTAAGGAATTCAAATCCAAAGGGGGAGAAACCTCAAGCAAAAGGCATCAAGATAAATGAGGGTGGTCAAAGGGCTCCAAAATCTATAACCCATGTGTCAGGCAAAGGAAAATCTAAAGTTGATGAGCCTCCAACCTCACTTCCAGTTGTCACTCTACCAACTATGCACATCACTACTCCTGATGGCTAGAAGCAATCTATCACAACCACAGTGGTTGCAGGGAGCATGCCATCTAACAAACCTCTCCTCTCCAAGACTGAGAGTGCCAAGCCTGTAGAAGTGAAAGTTATTACTGAGGCCAAGCTACAAGAAGTTGCTAATTCAAATGTCTATCATGATAAAGCCTTCTTGGAGTTTCTGAAAGCCACAAGGGAACAGGCTGGTGACACTCAGTTCTATCTAAGGAAGCTGAAGGAGCAGATTGACTACCTCACTGTCATACCCAAGATAATCAACAACTTATGGTTCAAGGAGATATTGATGGTCTCAAAATCCAAAATATGGCATCTAACCTTCAAAACCCTACAAGGCTTAATGTACTTAGAGGTGGATGCCCTAATCAATAAGATTGAGAAGAGAGATGCCAATGAGAACAACAAAAGTCTCTACAATGACTTGAGGGATGAGCAACCAACCAGATTGCCTGAGGTGATGACAAATCCAAGGACAATTATCTACCAATCTGGCACAAGAATTAATGAAATCCAATAGTTGATCATTCCCAAGCATCTAGTCCCCAACAACAGAAATCTTATCATTGCCATTGTTGAGAAGATAAACAAGAAGAAGGGTGTAAGAATAGCAGAAGAATTAAAAGCTATATCCTATCTCAGATCATACATTGCATCTGGCATTGTACCTGAATCTGCTAAGTTCAACTCAAGCAAGGATGGTGATCAAGATAAAGATGGAGACAAGAGTGATCGAAGGAGAAGACATCACAGGAGTGATAAGGATGATAAAGATGAGAAGAAGAAGAAAGATAGCAAGGATAAGAAAGATGATGATGACCAAGGTAAAGTCTATGAGAGGAAAATTGGAAAACAACAAGCCTTAGGCATTGCTAGCAGTAAACTCACCACAACACAAGACTCTAAGTCTAGGGTGAATACTGTTAGTAATGACCTACCAAAATCTGATTCAATGGCTTCTGCAACTGTTTTACCACCTCAAGAAGAGAAGAAGATTCAAATCAAGAAACCATCTGTATGTTTCAAAAAGCAAACTGCTAATGGAATACTACAATAGTCTACCAACAAAGGTCATATGTTACTACCATGCAATCAGGTGAAGAAGTTTAAATTCAAACAGGCTGCAAGAAGGGTGAAACTATCCAAGTCCAGGGCACTGATAATTATCCCAGGCTTAAACCTACCACCACTAGATGAAGACTTTGATGAAGATCAACTGCAATTTCTAAGAGCTCAAAGAATCTATCATGTTGCCATTATTGATGATTGTCTTGAATTTAAATACACTGATGGGAGACAGAAGAAATTTAGGCAAGGGACATGTCAGCATTGGGGCAAGCTATATGATATAAAAAGGATTATTGCATTGTTGGATTCTAAAGATAGAGTGGAAAAGGTTTGGAAGTTGGAGTTAATTGACTTTGTCAAAATGAAGAGAGATCACCAGGCAAAACAGAAAAAGAATAGTGAATAGCTACTAAAGAAAAGAGAGGAGGAGTTTGCTGCAATGGAAGCTAAGGCTGATGAATTGAGGGATAAGGGTTTGTGTAGAGTCAAATTTAATCCTTACATCATTGAATACAAGAAATATGGCAAAAATGTAAAGATTAGAATGGACTACATCAGTTCCTACTCTGAGAAACAGCTGAATGAAGTACTCAAAGATTTGTCAGGCTCCCCTCTAATTGAAGAACTCACTGCAATGGAAGACATTATTCTTGCTATGGAAGAAAATGCAAAGAAGAAAGCTAAAGAAGCTGAGGAAAAGATGAAAAATGAGAATCTGCAAGCTAAAGCTCAAGAGATGAATCCAAAAGGATATGGCTTGTAGTTCCTCATAACTTGTAAGAATACTTCTATGTATTTTCTTCAATCAATCTACATACCTGTACTTGTCAAAGTTTTATCTTTATGTCTGTTATGCTTGTTATCAGGCATGAAATTGTGACTAAGGGTCTTACTCACAATTTGGGGGAGATTGTTGGTCACAGAGACATGCATGTGCTCATAATATAACAAGCCTAAGTATGTGTAATGCTATGCATTACCTACATGACCTCTTAACTGAGGGAACCTCTAGTTGTAGAGTTTCTATTTGTTTTGTACTTGTAATAGGCATCAAATCCTAGTTGTGTAACTGTACTTATAAAGTCAAGAATAATGCTTGTAAGAAGTTCCAAGGTTCATGCCTCAAGCAAGAAGATAAAGACTGTCAAATAATCACAGTTGGGATTTGAAGAAAATAAAGAATTTGCCTAAGTACCAATTCGAGAAGTACATTTATCTATTCGAGAAGTCTAGCATTCAAGAAGTCAGAGATTCGATATCTGAGAAGACACTATTCGATATCTCTGAATGAACTATTCAATATCTCATTCGATATCTCAGAGATTCGACATGTCTAACACTCTATTCGAGAACTCAAGAAGTCAACAAGTCAAAGTGGTATTCGAGTCTTCAAAGAGTCAACAAGTCAAAGTTCCATTCGATATCTCAAGGACTCAGAAAGCTATTCGATATCTCAGGGATTCGACAAGTCAAGTGTTCTGTTCGATAACTCAAGGAACCCTGGAGAAAAGTGTCATTCGAGAAGTGATTCGATATGTCAATCATACAGTATTCGAGAACTCAGAGTTATCTAATCCTAGTTCTCAAATCAATCACTTAGCCACTTCTCGAATACATTCTTGGAGACAAACTACTGAAGAAATTGTACAAGTCAGAAACTTGCAACAAGCTAAAGTGCTTTATGGACCACAATCTGTAATGTACTTTGGAAAGCCTACAAAGAAGCTTGGAGAGATGTACAAGAGACAAAGAGCTAAAGAAGTGAATCTGAACAGAGCGTTGCAAAGTCAAATCTGTAGCCATTTGGATGTTTACTCAAAAGGGATAGACATGCAAGAAAGTAATTCATCATGTAACCTTATTTGTAGTAAATGAGTTGTATTCATGTTCTATAAGAATACAATCTCACTTCTTTAGTTGGTTAAGTTTTTCATACACATTGTAAGATATATCTCTCTGAGAAAAACGAAGCTGAGAATACTATCATTTGTATTCACAGATTGTTGCAAATCTTTATCTAATAATATATTAGATTAAAGTGATATTATGTCTTGTGTTCTTTATCCGCACCTTCACATTTGCACACACAAACACTTATCTTGCTATATAGATTCAAGAACAAGAAAAAGTTCAAGAATCCATTCACCCCCTCTGTATTCTTTTGCTGTATTCAATACTCAACAATTGTAGATTGATTGCATGTAGTCTTTGCTTCTCTGCATCCTCTGCTTTCTTGTAATTTGATTTAACAATACCCCCCTTCTACAAGTATATTTGATTTAACAATTGGTATCAGAGCAGGTTGATTACGTTTAATCAAAAAGATCTACAATCATGTCTGGTTACAAGGATGGTAATACTAAGATCCCTATGCTCAAGAGAAACGAGTAAAGTCACTGGGAAGTGACGATGTTGCATCACCTTGAGGCAACAGGCCCTGATTATCTTGATAGGATAAGAGATGGACCCTTTGTTCCAACGAAGTTGTATCCTCAAACAACATTAACAGATGGAAATATCATCAAGGAGTATATATACAGGAAAAAAACATAAATCTGAGTGGTCAGATAAGGACAAGGAGAATGTTCTTAAAGATGCTAAAGTGAAGAACATACTATTCAACAGTCTTGACTCTGTTCTCACTAACTATGTTCTCTATTGTAATACTGCTAAGGATATATGGGATAATCTGAAGGTTCACTGTGAAGGAACTAAACCTATCAGGAAGAATATGAGGGCACTTCTCATACAATAGTATGAGTACTTTGAATCCAAGTCTGGTGAGTCACTAACTGATACCTTTGATAGGTTTACAAAACTCATCAATGAGATGGCTATGCATGGCAAGTATTATGACTTGGAGGATATGAATGCAAAGTTCATGAAAGCCTTGCCTGATTCTACAATGAGAAGATATCCGCCATTGAAGAAGCTAATGATCTCGATGAAATATCATTAGAGGCAGTTTATGGAAAATTGAGGGCTTTTGAACTTGACAGGAATAGAAGAAAAGCAAAAGTGAAGGAAAGATGAAATTTGTTGCACTTACTGCTCAAACTGAATCTGAGAAGCTTCCAGTATAGTATGTTGAGCCTATTGTAAAAGAGACAAGGAAGAAGAAAAGCAAAGAAAATTCTAAGTCAGAGACTACTAACATAGACTCAGACAATAGTGATTCTGAATCAGATATGCAGAAACTCTTTGCTATGTTTGCTAAAGCTTTCAAAAAGGGAAGATTCAATGGGAGAAGATTTAGCAAAACACCTTTTCAAAGGAAAGAAGTGAAGAAGAGTGACAAGGGCAAAAACACAATCATCAAGCTTGATAAGGCGAAGATCAAGTGCTTCAATTGCAGCGAACTTGGAGACTTTGCTAGTGAGTGTAAGAATCCTAGAAATTCTGGAAAGGGAAATACACTCATGGTCACACAGAAGGATTGGACAGATTCCAGTGATTCTGAAGATGAGTTGGACTATGAAAACATTGCTTTGATGGCAAGTGCTTCAGACAAAGCTGGTTCTCCAAAGAAAACTTCTTCATCTTCTGTTAAGGTATCAATTCAATCTCTTGATTCATTTGATAGCTTAGATTCTAATGGTATTAAATCTATTAATGCTGAGTTTAAGAATTTAATGACTAATTTCAGAATTCTTACTAGTGAAAGAGATGATTTTAAGGTTAAGAGTGATGAGTTAGTTAGAAGGAATAGTTTTCTAGAATCTGAGTTAGTTCAAATGGAACAGTTCACATTAGAAGCTGATAAGGCTAAGCATATTTATGGTACAATTATTAAGGCTTATGACATTATCAGAAAAGAACTAGAGCAAGAGAAAGATAAGATTAAAACCTGGAATACCTCTTGTAAGAAGACTCATGACATCATTAACAATCAGATTCCTGGAAAAGTTAATGGCTTAGGTTTTGACAAGTATAATAATGATAAATCAGTAACTATTGTCATTAATGATAGTCAAGTAGAAGCTAGCACTTCTAAATCTGAAGGTAAGAAGATAGTTTCTGAACCTAAACATATTACGACCCCGTTTGCCTCCTCTTATTTACAACTTATAAGTTACTTATTTTGAAAAAAAAATCGTATTTACATACTTTTTTAGAGAAAAATGTGTGTGGGGAGTTTTATTTTCGTTATCTTGCAGAAATAAGTTACTTATTTCAGAAAAAAGTTACTTATTTCAGAAAAAAGTACATATTTCTTAACTTTTTTCTAGAATAAGTAACTTATTTCTGAAAAATAAGATTTCCCAAACGGGCCCTAAGTTTGTTGATTCTAATGGTACCGCTGTCGTGCACAAATGGATTAACAATAATTGTTCAGATGAGAAAGTGTTAGAGAAACCTAAGAATGTCAATATAGGCTTTCTATCTAAGTCTCAATTGAAACAGAGACTTGAAGGTCTTTCAGAGTCTAACAAGGTCAAGAGAAATAAGAATGGAAGAAGGTATTAACAAAGAGAATAATTACAAGAATGTACCTGATGCACCTAGGAAGAAAGGCTATAAATGCGGTAATCATAATCATTTGGCCCTAGACTGCAATCAGAAACCTTCTTGGAAAATTGAGTCCAGATTTCCCAAGACTCAAAAAATTTAGTAGCAACCACAAAATGCTTGTTATCACTGTAGTAGTTTACTCCATTCTATTTATATGTGTAGAGATGATCATGAACCGTATTATGACTATTATTCTTTGAAATCTGAAACTCCTAGTCATAAACAGTTTATGAAATAACTAGTTACGTTTTGTTTGTAGGGCACATGAAGGATGCATTCAATTGTCTTGGATAGTGGATGCTCTGGACATATGACTGGAAAGAAGTCCCTGCTTACAAATTTTGAGAAGAAAGCTAGCCCAATAATATCCTTTGGAGATGGCAACAAAGGAGAAACTCTGGGATATGGCTCAATAATTCTTGGGAATGTCATCATTGAAAATGTAGCACTGGTTAAAGGCTTGAAACATACACTTTTAAGCATAAGTCAACTAGGTGATAAAGGTTACCAATCAATCTTTGACAGTGAAGGATGCAAAATCATGAATATGAAGAATGGAGACATTGTTCTAACAGGTCAGAGACATGGTAACATTTATGAAGCAAGCTTGAGTGATACAACTAAGGGAGTTGTCAAATGTCTTTACAGTAAGGCATCAAATTAAGAAAGCTGGAAGTGGCACAATAAACTCTTACATCTCAACTTCAAGAAGCTTAATCATCTTGTTAAGCATAACCTAGTGAGAGGCTTACCTAAAGTGAGTTTTGTACAAGATGGACTTTGTGATGCTTGTCAGCTTGGTAAATAAAAAAGAACTACTTTCAAGAGCAAGACAGATAATTCAATTACTGAACCATTTCACATGATGCATCTTGATCTATTTGGTCCAGTAAACATTATGTCTATCAGCAAGAAAATATATGCTCTGGTTATAGTAGATGACTACACAAGGTTCACATGGGTGTTCTTTCTCCATAATAAAGATGAAGCTCCTCAGCAGATCATTGAACTTGTCAAGAATATTCAGAATAGCTCTAAGTACAAAGTCAAAGTACTAAGTAGTGATAATAGGACTGTAAGAACCCTAATTTTTGGTAATATTTTGTTTTATTTAATATCTTGTGGCAATGTCAATATGGAACCTTTCTGGTCATCCCTGTTGATTAATAGAATTGATTGTCTGAGAAACTGTGTTGTTGTATTCACTATGTAAGATAAAAGGGAGATTGTGAAGGCAAGAGTCTTATTGTTAGTAAGATTTATAAAACTTGGGATTTGAGAATGATTAGAGTGTTAAAAGATTTATTAAGGATTATGACAAGGAATTATGGACATTCGAGGAATTTACACAATTAGTACTTAAGGAATTATAGGGGAAATCTCTACGCGACAAAATATTATTACGAGAGATTAATTAAGATACGATACGAATTAAAGATTAAATGACAAACATTGGTGGAAG
Source organism: Kitagawia praeruptora (assembly GCA_037693485.1). Taxonomy (NCBI): domain Eukaryota; kingdom Viridiplantae; phylum Streptophyta; class Magnoliopsida; order Apiales; family Apiaceae; genus Kitagawia; species Kitagawia praeruptora. The sequence continues at coordinate 79,871,134 of CM075350.1, forward strand.
AATAATGATACAAGGATTAGTATTGCATGCAAGTTCCATGCAACCAAGTGGTTAGGACAAGCAAACTAGTTAGCAACTTGGAAGAGGAATAGTAACTAGTTACTTGCTTTTCAAAAAGGAGGAGACAAGAAGTACTAGGAGCCATACCTATGTTGTACCATGCTTATACATACACTAATACATATCACCCAACCACTTAATCATTCAACCACACAAAAAATCAAAACACTCTCCCCCCCCCCTTGGAGAAAGCTCTCGGCCAAAGAAGAAAGTGAAGAAGAAAAATTCTTCTTCCCCCTTTCCCATCACTCATAAATCATAACATAAATCCTAGGCCATCTCCATCATCTAGACAAGGTATGTTAGTAATTTCAAGCCATTTCATCCACCCAAATTCAAGTTACAAATTGTTAAAGATTGGGTGAATAGTAACCATGTTTGATTTTCTTTTAGATCTTGGATTGTAAGGGTTGTAGGAGACCATCCAAGGTGTTATTGAGTTGTGTAAAGCTTACCCAAGGCTCCTAGGTGCTCAAGAAGGTATAAAAATCACAAACCCTCTTGGTTATGTAGTATTTATAATGTTTGGTAGTAGATCCATGTATTTATGAGCTAATCTTGGTTGTATAAGTATTGGATGACTTGGATCTTGCGTTTTGATGTTGAGATTGTGACTTTTATGATTATGGATAACATATATATCTCAATGAGTGTTATGAACCATGAACTAAGTGTATTAAGTGTTGGTTGTGTTGTGGAATTGTGGAAAATGGTTGATCTAAGTAGTATGTGCATGCTGAGTTTTTCCAGGAGCATTGACCTATTTTGTAACACGGTTTTGAACCCCCAAATGTTGTCCCCTGAGGTCCTACCATATATTGTTGGAAAGATAATTGAATGTAGTTTCTGGAAATGTAAAGTTCATGACTAGGTGATGTATAGATTTTAAGTTATGGCCGGAGAAGTGAATTGTGTTCCTGGAATCCGGACTGCACTAAGTGACCCCCTTGTGAGCCTTGTTTAGACCCCTAAATATTTGTGTGGGATCATGGAAAAATTTTAGAAACTAGGAAATACAGTGGTGAAGGCTACCCAAAAAGAATTGGATTAAAATATGAATTTTTGAATTTTATAAAAATGCTAGAGTAAATTTCGCGCAAGGGAAAAAGTCTTTAGTGGAGCATAATTCTAGGGGTAATGGTTATGGTTCGAATATGGTAACTAAATTAAGTCGTATAAGTGACGAGCGTAATCGAGTGATGACATGAACCTATAGTGGGGCTAGAGTGTCATAAGACGAAGACATTAAGTTAATTTCGTACCCCCTAAAACCCCGTAATTAAAGAGATATTGTTAAGGTACTAACGAGCGGTTATTGCTTATGTATAGATCGTTCCACTCCGCACGCTCGACCACCCCAACCAAACCAAGGCAAGTTTACTTTTCAAAACTTATACATATTCAAGGACTTTCACTGTTGTGTTTGTAGTTTTCAATTATATCAAATGCTATGTTTATCGAAGTATTGATGCAATTGAGATTGTATAAGTACATATATGCTTGTACCCCTTGAACTTAGATTGAAATGTTTTCTTCGGACAACGACTCTAGCAATAGAGGTCGTAGCGGTCCGTATATATCTATTGACCGGGGAGTGGTATATTATTATATCGTATCTAGATTGTGAAAACCCGAAGGATCATTCGGGGAGTATCATATACTCAAGTATTATATTCATATCTTCGTAAATACTCGAAACCCTATCTTGGATTAAAAGCTTATTTTATCGAATAATTATTTTATTAATTATTAATATTAAATCTTAAAATATTATTTATTAATTATTGTTCATTATTTAAGGACAAAGTTAATCCAAGATACTTTTTAATACTTTCAAACTCGAACTCATGCGAACTCAAAACACTTTTGAAAACCCCCGGTCAGGTTCTGCTTCTTGTATGATTTCAAGAATCATCGGTCGACTGATGTCGAACCACAATTACTCTGTTTTCAATCAAAATCAAGTTTTTAAAAGAAAAAGAAAAAGGGACTCTGGCAGGTGTGGGAACCATTGACGAACGATTCCCGGGATGTGTAAGCGGCCGTGAGCCAGGCGGTCCATCAATTATTATTCCGGCCCAGGTGTTGCCGAAGGATGATTACAGATGTAGTTTTCATCGAGGGTGATTACGGATGTAGTTTTCACCCGGGGATAGTTACGGATGTAGTTTCTATCCTTCTACCGGTAGAGAAGACCCGTGGATTATTGGACTCGGATGTGGCGACTGATCATCGTCAATCCCTGTCAGGTTTTATGTTTTCTTTAAGTCCCATTCCTCCATTTTGGAAAAATGCTTTGACACTACATCTCAGGCCTATGTGCCAGTTGCCGATAGTGTCCTATTTTGATGAGAAATATGTTGACTTTATGCAGTATCTAGAACTGCAAGGTTATTTTGAAAACAAGGGCACGTACTGGTGCACCTTTGAAATTTATCAACAATGACAAGTGATTTTATAACTGGTTGATACAAACGAGTTTAATGACTGCTAAACATATGACATGTTATATTGCTTACCTTATACATATATTCTTGCTGAGCTATAGTTGCTCACTCTTGCTTGTTTTCAAATTTTACAAACACAACAGCTAAGAGAAATGGCAAGACCCCGTCAGACTGTTCGAAAGCAGGTGACTAGACCCCAGGCTGCAGTTGAGATTCCACCGGTAGGCCCCATTAGCCGGATTGGTTGGCAACTTTTGTTAGTACGTTTTATTTATAAGTATGACCTGTGCAAGGCAGTGTACCATAACAAACTTTCAAGCCGCCAACTTCGCTTCATATCGAAGTGTTGCTGGTAGCATAAATGCTATTTAATTCGGTCTGTAATAACTCTGAAACTTTTACTTTTGCTTAATCAAGTGTATGACGTTTCTGAGACTCTAACCTGTGTGTGTGTGTGTGCGGTGTGAGTTTTATTATGGGGTCGATGGCTGTTTTATTTATATAATGTGCAAGAACAAGTATGTTATTAATGGAAAATGGACCGTGAGCGCCTAGATCTCCGACCCCGGATCTGGGGGCGTCACAGAAATGGTATCATAGAGAAGGTTACAGTTCTCAGAAACGTTAGTAATTTAGGAAAGCAACCATAATAATACGAATAATAATAACACTAATAATAATCCCATTAATACCTAGAGCTCTCATCGAGTTCACAGTCGGGTTATCGGATATAGCCCTGACTTCTAAGGCCCGTGAGGGAACAACTCCTTAAACCTTTCTTTATGGTTAGTAACCCACCTTATTTCCCTTGTGTAGATGGAGGAGATACCAGACCCTGAGGCCTATGAGAGGGAGCATGATGAGGCACTACTGAGAGAGATTGAGGACCCTGTTGAGGATACTGATGCTGACTCTGAGACCGACCCTATGATCGAGCTGATAGAGGATACGGATGATGAGGATCCCGATGAGGAGCCCTTTGTTGAGCCTGAACCTGTTACCCCCTCCCCTGTAGCCACTGATGGGGAGAGTGTGCGATCCGGTGAGGGCCGTGTTGTGTCACCCTCATCCTCTCCGCAGTCATTGAGCCTCACTTCTTCAGATGATGACTCCGAGGAGGATACTTCTAGCGAGGAGGAGCGTGACCCTACCCCTGCTCCTGCTCCTGCCCCTGTTATGCCACCCCCACCACTGGACCTACCCACGGTATCGGGCGCTGAGCACGCCTATGTCGTGCAGTTCATGACCCGAGACTTACTTGATGCCGAGGCCAGACTTAATGAGGCGAGGCGAGCCCTAGTGGAGGAGCGCGAGGCGCGATTGAGGATTCAGGCTGAGATGAGGACTACTGTTGCTAGGAGGACTAGAGCTCGACTCCACAGGATTGAGAGGAGGAGTCGCGAGAGGATTCTTGGATTAGGGATCCGCGAGGGCGGAGTGATCCAGGCTAGGGATGCTAGGCGTGTTGTGCGTCGTGCATTTGCCCGAGTGAGGACCTTGCTCCGTCGCGGTGCGGCCCCGTGATGTGTTACTGATAGCTCAGTCCCCTAGGTTCAGATGACACTAGTGTGTCTATTTTGCGGGATAGTTGACTTGTGCAGTGGCGTCCTTTCTGACCAGTGGATGAGTACACTGACCTACAGATATGTAGATGTGACTTCGGATAGTATGTACGGATGTAGCCCTACTTTTGTGTAGCCCTGACTATTCGGATGATGTACTTGTATTTGTTCCACTTTTGCTAGACTTTGACATCGGAACTATGTATTTGGCTCTAACATCCAAACTTTGTGATAACCCTTGTACCGTACTTATTTAGTTTCAGTTTCCTTGATATTGTTTCAACTGCTTTACTTTTCGATGCCATGCTATACTATTTTGATATACAACTGTGATTATACAATTGCGACAAGCCACAAATACAACCATGCTGTTTCAAATTTACAATATGCGATTTCAAATTGTTCTCTACATTTTCCAAAAATGTTCCTACAAATTTTTTTCAAAAATAAATCTTTTAAAAAAAAATTTAGTTTATTTAAAATTCTAAAAATATTTCTACAAGTTACGAAGTTTTGAAATCTTGAAAATTCCTACAAATGTTTTCGAACCACGTAACGACTTTCCCTAAAAAGGTTTTACAGTTTATCGCCATCATAAGGGCACCGCGAGTTTCGAAATTTTAACCCTGTATAAGGAGGAACAATACGTTCCTGACTTCTCTAAATACGGTCAAATAATTTGAAAACCCTAACCCATTTTTGTCTTATTACCAGAATCATGCCACCCAGAAGAATGAACACTCGAGCTCACCCGGCCAACTCTGAAGGCCAGGGTAGCCACCATGGGTCGGGAGGCCACCAAAACCATGAGAGAGAGGATTTGAACCTGAGCGAGGATGAAGGTAGTGACTATAACTTGTTTGATAACTCTGAGTATGATGAAGAGGAAGCTGAAGATGATACCCGAGAGGTGGAAAATCCAAGGAGAGACCCTATGGAGCAATTCATGGACCTGCTCAGGCAGAACTTGGACCGTCCCCCGGTTCAGCCACCACCCAACAATGCGAATGCCAATGCCTTTCGGAATTTCAAATCCCTGAAACCCCTGGAGTTTAAGGGAACTGCAGACTCGGTCGAGGCAAGAGCCTGGCTGAAAGAAATGGAAAAATCTTTTGAGATACTAGGAGTCGCTGAAGGGTAGAAGACTGTTTTCGCCACCTATCTCCTGAAGGGTGAGGCAAACTACTGGTGGGAAGCTAAAAGGAATTTGGAAGGAAGAGGTGTGGTGACCTGGGAGAGGTTTAGCGAGCTGTTCTTGGAAAATTATTTCCCTAGGTTCATGGAAACACAAATGGAGCTGAAATTTTTGGAACTGAAGCAAGGCAACATGACGGTGGTCGAGTATGAGGCAAGATTTACTGAGCTGTCAAGGTTTGTGCTGGAATATGTGAACTCTGAGGCAAAGAGGGCCCGAAGGTTTCAATTGGGGTAAAGCAATGGATTCAGAATCGTGTGGCGGTTCTTGAGCTGACAGACTATGCCACCCTGGTACAGAAAGCATCGATTATTGAGGCTGGGGGTGAACAGATGCAGAAGGAGAGGGAAGGAAAGAAGAGGAAGTTTGATAGTCGAAAGGGAAACTCTGCGGGAGGGAGCTTTCCGAGCAAATTTAAGCGAGGAACAATGTCCCAACCCAGCGGAAACTTTGGAACCAAGAGAGCTGAAAGTTGGAGTGTGGGCCAGAGCGGCCGACCACAGGGATCATCTTACTCTACCCCACCCCGAGCCCCACTCCCGGATTGCAATAAATGTGAAAGGAAACATGCGGGCGTGTGTAACCTGCAAGATGTGAAGTGCTTCAAGTGTGGGCTGACAGGACATTATGCTAACACCTGTCGAGGGACTAGTAACAACACCAGTGCCGGAGGTAATTGTTTCAAGTGTGGGAAACCAGGGCACCGAATGAGAGAATGTATGTCCTCTGGGCCAGCTGCATCAAGAGTGAGTGGAACTGCTTCTAACAAGGCCCCTACTGCAAGAACTTTTAACATGACTGTGCAAGATGCCGTGAGGAACACGGATGTGATCGCAGGTACCCTACTACTCAACTCAGTTAATGCGAATGTTTTATTTGATTCGGGAGCTACCAAGTCTTTCATATCTCTAGATTTTGTATGTCAGTTAGGACTTTAGACTGAACCATTGAGAGACAGGCTGCAAGTAGAGATAGCAAATCATGAAATTATTCCTGTTAACCAAGTATGTCCAGGTTGTGACCTAGAAATAGAAGGGCGACACTTTCGGGTAGATTTAATACCTTTTAAACTAGGAGAATTTGACGTAATAGTAGGTATGGATTGGCTGACAACCCATGGAGCTCAGATTGATTATGTGAAGAAGAAAGTGAGTTTAAGACTGCCAGGGGATGAGGAAGTAGTGTTTAGTGGAAAACGACAAACCCAAAAGTTCCTGACTATGATTCAAGCTAAAAAGCTGTTACGTAAAGGATGCGAAGCCTATTTAGCCTATGTGAAGGATACCAAGAAGGAGGCGCCAAACCTACAGGAAATCCCAGTCGTTAATGAGTTCGCGGACGTATTTCTGGATGATCTTCCAGGACTACCACCTGATAGAGACATCGAGTTCGCTATAGATTTAGTTCCGGGCACGGCCCCAATTTCAAAAGCCCCATATAGGCTAGCCCCAGTGGAGATGAAAGAGTTGGCCACTCAATTGCAAGAGCTATTGGATAAAGGAATGATAAGACCTAGTGTGTCACCGTGGGGAGCCCCGGTGCTATTCGTGAAAAAGAAGGATGGCAGTATGAGATTATGCATAGACTACAGGGAGTTGAATAAGGTGACCATAAAGAATAAGTATCCTTTGCCCAGGATAGATGACCTGTTTGACCAGCTAAAAGACGCGGTTTATTTTTCCAAGATCGATTTGAGAACCGGGTACTACCAGTTAAGGATTAAGCCAGAAGATATACCAAAGACGGCCTTTCGCACCCGGTACGGACACTATGAGTTTTTAGTAATGTCGTTTGGGTTAACGAATGCACCCGCAGCTTTCATGGACTTAATGAATCGAGTCTTCAAGAAGTACCTGGACAAGTGTGTTATAGTCTTCATCGATGACATCTTGATTTATTCCAAGACGAAAGAGGAACATGCAGAGCACTTGAGGATTGTATTGGGAGCATTAAGAGAAGAAAATTTGTACGCTAAGTTCTCAAAGTGTGAATTTTGGTTCAAGGAAGTTCAGTTTTTGGGGCATGTGATTAGCGAACAAGGCATTCTAGTGGACCCAGCCAAAATAGAGGCTGTATCAAATTGGGAGAGACCAACCACTCCGACAGAGGTGAGAAGTTTCATAGGGTTGGCTGGCTACTATAAGAGATTTGTCCAAGACTTTGCCAAGATAGCAGCCCCTTTGACCCGGCTAACTCGCAAGATCGAGAAGTTTGTGTGGACTGAGAAATGCGAAGAAAGCTTTCAAGAATTGAAAAAGAGGTTGGTGACAGCACCAGTACTAGCCCTACCCGATGATAAGGGAGATTTTGTGATTTATAGCGACGCATCCCATAAAGGTTTAGGGTGTGTGCTTATGCAGCACGGTAAGATGATTGCGTATGCGTCCAGACAACTTAAGGAATATGAGATAAGATACCCCACCCATGATTTGGAATTAGCAGCGATAGTTTTCGCTTTGAAGATCTGGAGACATTATCTTTACGGAGAAAGGTGTGAAATCTACACGGATCACAAGAGCTTAAAGTACATATTCACTCAGAAAGAGTTAAACATGAGGCAGAGGAGATGGTTAGAGCTAATCAAGGATTATGATTGCGAGATTCATTATCACCCAGGGAAGGCCAACGTAGTGGCCGATGCACTTAGCCGAAAGGAGAAGCTTAAGATGATAACGTCAGTGGATGAATTGATCAAGGACCTCGAGAGGCTGGAGATTGAGGTGAGGTTACCAGGAATTGGCCAAGAGAGTCTAATGGAAATAAAAGTCTAACCACCGCTATTGGAAAAGATTAAGTTATGCCAGGAAAAGAAGATAGAAGAAGAAAAGAATTCGATGGAGAAAATTTTGACTGGCGAGGAAATTAGGTGTGAGAAGGACGGGAATGGAATTATGAGGTACGCATCTAGGATATGGATCCCGAACGTTCAAGAATTAAAAGATGAGATTTTGCAAGAGGCTCATAGTTCAAGGTATTCAATTCACCCTGGGGGCACCAAGATGTATAGGGATTTGAAAGAGTATTATTGGTGGCCAAATATGAAGAAGGACGTAGCAGAGTGGGTAAGTAAATGCTTGACATGTCAAAGAGTGAAGGCCGAACACCAGAGGCCCAGTGGATTGTTGCAACCCTTAGAGATACCCGAGTGGAAGTGGGAACAGATTGCGATGGACTTTGTGGTCGGATTACCAAGGACCAAGACTAATCATGACGCCATTTTGGTAATTATCGATAGATTGACCAAGTCAGCACATTTTCTTCCAATCAACGAGAGATACACTGTCGACAAGCTGGTGGATATCTACTTAAAGGAGATTGTGGTTAGGCATGGGGTTCCGGTGAGCATTGTGTCAGATAGAGACCCAAGATTCAACTTCAGGTTCTGGAGGAGTTTTCAGGATTGTGTGGGGACTAAGCTAAACATGAGTACTGCATACCTTCCCCAAACAGACGGACAGAGTGAGAGAACCATCCAGACCATCGAGGACATGTTGAGAGTATGTGCCATAGATTTTAAGGGAAGTTGGGACGACCACTTGCCGTTGATCAAATTTTCCTACAACAACAGTTACCATGCGAGTATAGGCATGCCCCCATATGAAGCTTTGTACGGACGAAGATGTCGGTCTCCCTTGTGTTGGGAAGAGGTAGGGGAGCGGAAGATTTTAGGGCCTGAACTGGTCCAACAGACAAGAGAAACTATCGAACTCATAAGAGGACGGCTGGTAGCGGCCCAAGACAGACAGAAGAAGTATGCGGACCAGTCCCGCAAGGATAAAGAATATGAGGTAGGAGAGTTTGTGATGTTAAAAGTATCACCGTGGAAGGGATTGATGAGATTTGGTAAGAAGGGGAAACTAAGCCCGAGATTTATTGGACCTTTTGAGATCTTGAAACGAGTTGGAAAGTTAGCCTATGAATTGGCTTTACCTCCGAGCTTACAGCAAGTACATAATGTGTTCCATGTGTCCATGCTACGACCCTACCATACCGACTTCCGACATGTGATAGAACATGATCAAGTGGATCTGCAACCAGACTTAACATATGTGGAGCAACCCGTAGAAATCATGGATAGAAAAGAATAGGTGCTGAGGAACAAGGTTGTCAAACTAGTGAGAGTCTTGTGGAGGAACCAGAATGTCGAAGAATCAACATGGGAACTAGAAAGCGCAATGCGTGAAAAGCACCCCCAACTGTTTTCAACCTGATTCCGGGACGGAATCCTTTTAAGGAGGGGAGGCTGTAAGAACCCTAATTTTTGGTAATATTTTGTTTTATTTAATATCTTGTGGCAATGTCAATATGGAACCTTTCTGGTCATCCCTGTTGATTAATAGAATTGATTGTCTGAGAAACTGTGTTGTTGTATTCACTATGTAAGATAAAAGGGAGATTGTGAAGGCAAGAGTCTTATTGTTAGTAAGATTTATAAAACTTGGGATTTGAGAATGATTAGAGTGTTAAAAGATTTATTAAGGATTATGACAAGAAATTATGGACATTCGAGGAATTTACACAATTAGTACTTAAGGAATTATAGGGGAAATCTCTACGCGACAAAATATTATTACGAGAGATTAATTAAGATAAGATACGAATTAAAGATTAAATGACAAACATTGGTGGAAGAATAATGATACAAGGAGTAGTATTGCATGCAAGTTCCATGCAACCAAGTGGTTAGGACAAGCAAACTAGTTAGCAACTTGGAAGAGGAATAGTAACTAGTTACTTGCTTTTCAAAAAGGAGGAGACAAGAAGTACTAGGAGCCATACCTATGTTGTACCATGCTTATACATACACTAATACATATCACCCAACCACTTAACTTAATCATTCAACCACACAAAAAATCAAAACACCCCCCCCCCCTTGGAGAAAGCTCTCGGCCAAAGAAGAAAGTGAAGAAGAAAAATTCTTCTTCCCCCTTTCCCATCACTCATAAATCATAACATAAATCCTAGGCCATCTCCATCATCTAGACAAGGTATGTTAGTAATTTCAAGCCATTTCATCCACCCAAATTCAAGTTACAAATTGTTAAAGATTGGGTGAATAGTAACCATGTTTGATTTTCTTTTAGATCTTGGATTGTAAGGGTTGTAGGAGACCATCCAAGGTGTTATTGAAGTTGTGTAAAGCTTACCCAAGGCTCCTAGGTGCTCAAGAAGGTATAAAAATCACAAACCCTCTTGGTTATGTAGTATTTATAATGTTTGGTTGTAGATCCATGTATTTATGAGCTAATCTTGGTTGTATAAGTATTGGATGACTTGGATCTTGAGTTTTGATGTTGAGATTGTGACTTTTATGATTATGGATAACATATATATCTCCATGAGTGTTATGAACCATGAACTAAGTGTATTAAGTGTTGGTTGTGTTGTGGAATTGTGGAAAATGGTTGATCTAAGTAGTATGTGCATGCTGAGTTTTTCCAGGAGCATTAACCTGTCCTGTAACACGGTTTTGAACGCCCAAATGTTGTCCCCTGAGGTTTACCATATATTGTTGGAAAGATAATTGAATGTAGTTTCTGGAAATGTAAGGTTCATGACTAGGTGATGTATAGATTTTAAATTATGGCCGGAGAAGTGAATTGTGTTCCTGGAATCCGGACTGCACTAAGTGACCCCCTTGTGAGCCTTGTTTAAACCCCTAAATATTTGTGTGGGATCATGGAAAAATTTGAGAAACTAGGAAATACAGTGGTCAAGGCTACCCAAAAAGAATTGGATTAAAACATGAATTTTTGAATTTTATAAAAATGCTAGAGTAAATTTCGCGCAAGGGAAAAATAGTTAGTGGAGCATAATTCTAGGGGTAATGGTTATGGTTCGAATGTGGTAACTAAATTAAGTCATATAAGTGACGAGCGTAATCGAGTGATGACATGAACCTATAGTGGGGCTAGAGTGTCATAAGACGAAGACATTAAGTTAATTTCGTACCCCCTAAAACCCCGTAATTAAAGAGATATTGTTAAGGTACTAACGAGCGGTTATTGCTTATATATAGATCGTTCCACTCCGCACGCTCGACCACCCCAACCAAACCAAGGCAAGTTTACTTTTCAAAACTTATACATATTCAAGGACTTTCACTGTTGTGTTTGTAGTTTTCAATTATATCAAATGCTATGTTTATCGAAGTATTGATGCAATTGAGATTGTATAAGTACATATATGCTTGTACCCCTTGAACTTAGATTGAAATGTTTTTTTCGGACAACGACTCTAGCAATAGAGGTCGTAGCGGTCCGTATATATCTATTGACCGGGGAGCGGTATATTATTATATCGTATCTAGATTGTGAAAACCCGAAGGGTCATTCGGGGAGTATCATATACTCAAGTATTATATTCATATCTTCGTAAATACTCGAAACCCTATCTTGGATTAAAAGCTTATTTTATCGAATAATTATTTTATTAATTATTAATATTAAATCTTAAAATTTTATTTATTAATTATTTTTCATTATTTAAGGACAAAGTTAATCCAAGATACTTTTTAATACTTTCAAACTCGAACTCATGCGAACTCAAAACACTTTTGAAAACCCCCGGTCAGGTTCTGCTTCTTGTATGATTTCAAGAATCATCGATCGACTGATGTCGAACCACAATTACTCTGTTTTCAATCAAAATCAAGTTTTTAAAAGAAAAAGAAAAAGGGACTCTGGCAGGTGTGGGAACCGTTGACGAACGATTCCCGGGATGTGTAAGCGGCCGTGAGCCAGGCGGTCCATCAATTATTATTCCGGCCCAGGTGTTGCCAAAGGATGATTACGGATGTAGTTTTCATCGAGGGTGATTACGGATGTAGTTTTCACCCGGGGATAGTTACGGATGTAGTTTCTATCCTTCTACCGGTAGAGAAGACCCGCGGATTATTGGACTCGGATGTGGCGACTGATCATCGTCAATCCCTGTCAGGTTTTATGTTTTCTTTAAGTCCCATTCCTCCATTTTGGAAAAATCTTTGACACTGCATCTCAGGCCTATGTGCCAGTTGCCGATAGTGTCCTATTTTGATGAGAAAGATGTTGACTTTATGCAGTATCTAGAACTGCAAGGTTATTTTGAAAACAAGGGCACCTACTGGTGCACCTTTGAAATTTATCAACAATGACAAGTGATTTTATAACTGGTTGATACAAACGAGTTTAATGACTGCTAAACATATGACATGTTATATTGCTTACCTTATACATATATTCTTGCTGAGCTATAGTTGCTCACTCTTGATTATTTTCAAATTTTACAAACACAACAGCTAAGAGAAATGGCAAGACCCCGTCAGACTGTTCGAAAGTAGGTGACTAAACCCCAGGCTGCAGTTGAGATTCCACCGGTAGGCCCCATTAGCCGGATTGGTTGGCAACTTTTGTTAGTACGTTTTATTTATAAGTATGACCTGTGCAAGGCAGTGTACCGTAACAAACTTTCAAGCCGCCAACTTCGCTTCATATCGAAGTGTTGCTGGTAGCATAAATGCTATTTAATTCGGTCTGTAATAACTCTGAAACTTTTACTTTTGCTTAATCAAGTGTATGACGTTTCTGAGACTCTAACCTGTGTGTGTGTGTGCGGTGTGAGTTTTATTGTGGGGTCGATGGCTGTTTTATTTATATAATGTGCAAGAACAAGTATGTTATTAATGGAAAATGGACCGTGAGCGCCTAGATCTCCGACCCCGGATCTGGGGGCATCACAGGGACTGAATTCAAGATTTTTATCATGGAGGAGTATTGTGCAGACAATGGTATTACTCAGCAGTTTTCTGCACCTAGTACACCTCAGCAAAATGGTGTAGTGGAGAGAAAGAACAGAACTCTCATAGAGGCAGCTAGAACCATGCTAGCAGATGCAAAGCTTCCAACCTACTTTTGGGTAGAAGCTGTCAACACTGCATGTTTTATTCAAAATTGCACCTTGGTGAACAATCATGAAAAGACTCCCAATGAGATGACTAAAGGAAAGAAGCCAAGTGTGAAACATTTTCACATCTTTGGATGCAAATGTTAGGTCCTGAAAGTTCATCCAAAACAACTTGAAAAATTTGAAGCTAAATCAAATGAAGCAATCTTTCTAGGATATTCTGCATCAAAGGCCTTCAAAGTATATAATCTCAGAACTCACATTGTTATGGAATCAATTCATGTTGCATTTGATGATAAGAAATTTGGAATTTTGCAAACTGATGAGAGTCATGACAAGTTAGAATTTGAAAATCTTAAGGATTCTGAGATTTCTCCTAGTGATGATGAAATTTTTCCAATAGAAATCTTTGTTGCTCCTTATATGAATGCTATTGCTGAGGGGGAGCAAATCAATCATGGAGAGAATAGTACTTGTAACACCCCTAGATCGGGGGTCAACGATCCAGGTTGTTACACCGATCGAGATTCCAATTTTACAATTACCATTCCCAATTATTTAACATTTTATCTAAACACTAATCTTTTCCTTTGGCAATGACCCCTATATCAATATTATCCATCACAGGTTATAAGATCGGAGCGAAAGCAAAACATTACTTAGATTACCAAATTCAATCCAAAATATAAAGTTATTACAGACCCAAATGTTTTAGTCTAGAAAGGGTTTAAAATTCACAAAAACTGCTACTTGAGGTGATGGTAAATGTGGGATAGTTTTCTGGTTTTCAAAAGCTTACATAGGTTATGCTTGTACACAAACCTAACCAGTCTGAGTTGATATCCTATCCTACTAAGTCCTCTCACATGAGGCAGACGAGGTCCGAACAGTCTACGGTACTGCTGCGCATTTCCCACACGCTTTCCTGTTGTTGAAAACTGAGCATAATTGCCTAGCAATGTAATAATAGTACTGCAAAGATACTTTTGTTCAATTTGAAAACTGAGTAGCATAGTATAATATAACATGATTCAACTGTTAAAATACACTACGCCACAAATGGCTTTAGCAACGCTTTTTTCAATGTTACGAGCAAAAGTGTTGGCATAAATGCCTTAATATTGGTCTACGGTAACACTTTTTTTTTATGTTACAATTGATAGTAACCGGTGTTACCATAGCCATAAATCGGTATCTATGGTAACAGCAAAATCGGTGTTACCGTTGATCTTTAAAAAAAGTGTTACCAAAAGTGGAAAAAAATAGGTGAACTTGTATTTGGGCGACATCTTAATTTTTTTTCCCAAAAAATTGACCGATTAATTCCAAATAATTCACTAACCCGCCTCTAAAATAACCCACCACTCTCAAAGTAACCCGATTCTCTCACTCAATTAATTAGGTTAGGCGAGTCATACATGATATGTTACCTTAGATCATTAATAAACTCAATTTTTATTTTTTAACAATTTTTTTTAATTATTTAAAAATCATATTTACACTACACCACAAATGGTCTATGGCAACACCAAAAAAAAGTGTTAAAAATGCTGAAAAATGTTACCATAGGATTTAAGGCAACACTTTTGTCAATTTTGCAGGTGTTGGGAATTTGCATGTGGGCTTAGAGGTTAAGCCAACATATTTTGTCAAAACTATGGCAACATCAACATGATGTTGCCTTAGGCACTTATGCCAACATTTCATGCAAAATAGCAACACTTTTTCCGGTGTTGGCATAAAGTCTATGGCAACACTTTATAGTCAACACCAACACCCCTGCGATGTTGCCATATAATCTATTCCAACATTTTTTTCCCTCTACAGCAACACCATTTGATATAACAGTTCACATTTTTGCCAACATCCTAACATGTTATAGTAACACTTTTTAGTTAACATTGTTCAAGTTTTAGCAACATTTTTACAGGCTATGGCAACATCTTTATTCTTTAGTAATAATTTTGTAAGAGCTTGCTTCCTAAAATGAAACATCCTAATATAAAACATAATCCAACATATGAAGCCAATTAACAGATGCAAACTCAACATATATAAATTAACTTCCAAGTTCAACATATATTGTTCATATATTCAGGATGTGTCCCCCACTAATGTTTACTTGCTAATTTACAAAGAAAATACAAGATTAACTCCCATCTATGCTCCGATCTCCAATTTTCAAGTCAAATTTTATCATTTGTGCCATGGGCAAGCGCCACCATAGCCACGACCACCACAATCACCTTCTGTCCGGCATCCTGCCTCCTCGAGGATAGTAATAAGTTTTTTGGCAAATCTGTCATTTGTAGCTGTAAAGAAACTATACGTTCCTTTCGCCCCAGCTGTTCCGGTCTTCCCCTCTTTCTTTTCAAACTGCTATCTCCTTTAGTTGATACATTTGTGCTCTGGGCATAATGAGAATAGCACAGTTTCGGTCTACCCCTCTTTCCTTTCAAACCGCTTTCTCCTTTAGTTGATACATTGGTGCTCTGGGCATAAAGGGAAAGCATTAACAGAAGCAAATAAACACATGCATAATGCAAGTCTACTACAACACAAGAGAGTTATACTTGGTTCATTGTTGTGATTAACTGCATCCTACAAACATAAATTCATTAAATTATAACTGACATTCGATAGAAATAGTTGACATAACATTTTAAAGTCACATTCTTTATTATTACTTTTTTATAACAAAGTAATATTAGATGGAGCATTTAAAAGTAATTTTAAAAAAAAAAATTCACTTAAATCCTGTATTTTACAGGATTCAGTAAAACAAAATCTTCTACTGATGTATAGTACAGCAGATTGTTCAGTTAACGCTTTCACAAGAACATTTAGACAAAGCACCGCATATGATTGATACTACATTAAAGACAACGTGGAAAAATATTTTTAGAAGAAGCAAAGTCTCCTAACCACTCTTTTTAAAGTTCTATAAAGTGATGAATACTTACCAACTGAGTAGTCTAGTGGCAAGTGCATGCATACCTGTAGAAGCACAACCTTTTCCAGTCTGTTCTCTTCTGTCTTTTGGCATTTCCGGAGTGATCAGAGAGCATACACCGTGTACCAGAATCCTGCAATATTATGTTACATTGTACACAATATAACTTTATAAATGCAAAGATGGAAACATTGATCCAGTGATGACAGAAATAATTAACCTTATATCTACTAATATCTAAAGTCCAGAAATAAAGCTATCTATCAACGCTATACACTGATAAGAAGGTCACAACTAAGTTTAATGCAACTGATGATTTATTTGTGAAAACAGAGTGGGTATTTCTACCCTGTAACACGAAAAGTTGATCGACCTTGCTCACAATGTTCACCAATTCACCAAAGAAGAGGGGAAGGCAAAATCGAATTTAAGGTTTGTTATACAGCTTAATCAAAATAACTAAGGTAACAAATTGGAAATTTTTAATGCAGAACAGACAAAATGGATGCATTAAACATCCATTTTTTCTGCACAACTTAATACAATAATATACACAGAGAAATATGAAGTACAGAAGCATTGATGCGAGATTTGTAATTACGTAATAATTTAACAGGTGCAAGTTACAGACGTCTATGTAACATACATACATAAGTTGTACCTCTGAACTAGATCTTTTTCCTCATAGCACATCTAATAATACAGAAGATGAACAGTCACTACCAATCATGAGCAAGTCATAATTTTTTGCCAACCAATACTTAAGCATATGCAAATACTTACTTTACGAGCGAAGATGTTACAAAATACTTGTTTTTCAGTGGCTTGGCGATCCTCGACATCAGGATCAGCTCCCTGGGTAGATTTTAAGTACTTGTTCACAAGACCTTGCATGGTTCTGAAGCAAGAGTATTAATAGATCAATAAAAATGAACATGAATATTTATATGTAAAACACATATAGCTGAAACATGCACAGTAAATATACAAGATTGCAGTTTCTACACATGCTGGATACTTATGAAAGTGGCCATATAAATTACCCTTTTGTGGCAAGGTCATAGAGCTTGCCATGAGCTGAAAAAATGAAGATACCAATTTCAGCATCACACAGCACAGAGAGCTCCTTGGCCTTCTTCAGAAGCCCTGCTCGGCGCTTGCAAAAAGTCACTTGGCGATGCACAGGATTCTCAATCCGCTTCATCTGAATCTTCCCACGAACCATGATTAATCTTCCAATTATAATAACTTTGGTTGATCTCACTCTCAGTATTTCTTAACAACAAGAATAATTTGCTAGGTGTTTAGCCCCTGCAGACAACCTCCCACTAGTTTGAACTAGCTTCGAGGTTGCTGCATTCACTCTAATTTCTTCTCAATGTTAACTTCAGACTCATTTGCATCAGTTATCGCGACAATGTACTTTATATACTAACACCTAATATCTATTTAAATTAATTTCTCTCTTTCTTTCTCTCTCCTCAGATGCTATAACATCGAAAAAGAACATCATAGTTTAATTACCTTTAAACAATATTTGCAATCAAATACACACAAATACACAGATATAAAAAGCCAAGTAGAATCAGGAAAAAAAGAAAAAAACAATGGTTGATTCCCAATTAGAAAAACCCCCAAAAACTAGGGTTTGTAAACCCCCAAAATTAACAAAATAAAAAACCCCCAAAGGGTTTGTAAAATAAAAACTACGAATTAAATAATTAAACTAGAGTAATTAGGGTTTATGAAACATACCACACGGATCAACTGAGAGAGATGGCGGAGATGTACAATGGAGAGAGATGAGCACCGGAGATGGACGTACAGCGGAGATGAGAGTGAGCACCGGAGATTTCTGTGTTTAGATGAGAGAGAGAGACGATGAGAGTGAGAGACGAGATGAGAGTGAGAGTGAGATTTCTGTTTTATGATTTCTTATTTTTATTTTGGTTTATCAAATAAAAGTATAGTGAGCGGGCTGTTTAATTTTTGGTCCAAATTTTTAGCGGGCTGTTTTATTTCAGAATAAGCGGCAAGTTTTTAACATTTTTTCAGGTGTCTAAGGCAACACCCATTCATGTGTTGGCATTGAAAACTAAAATTGCATCTAAGCCAACATGAGCGGCAACATCCGGTTATGATGTTGGCTTATGTCTAATTTATTCAATTTTTAGCATCTAAGCCAACATTTTATGTGGCAACATCGATTTTGGGTGTTGGCATAGACCATTTGTGGTGTAGTGTTACCTTCAAAATATTTCATTTTTATAAAAAGTAAGAGTTTATCAATCGAATGAGTTTTTATTTTTAAATATCAAGGTATTTAATTGTTACTATTTTTTAAGTTCTGTATATTTATTAAATGTAAAATGGATATTTGAAAATACAAAATCGGAACATCTTTTTCATGGATGTTGCTAGATTATATTTAAGCGGGAAAAACCAGCCACCTTAACTAAAAATCACAATTATTTTTAAAATATTTCATTTTTATAAAAAGTAAAAGTTTACCAATCGATTGAGTTTTATTTTTAAGTATCAAGGTATTTAATTATTATTATTTTTTAGATTCTATTTATTTTATTAACTATAAAATGGATATTATAAAAAACAAAATAAAAAAACAAATAAATAATTACAAAAACAGAAAATTGAAGATGGCACGGTTGCTAGTGAAATTTTTTAGCAGCCAAATATCCCGCCTATCTGAACCTTACACTTTAAACCAAAATTAAATTATCTACTCTCTCATTCTACTCTCTCGTCTCTCTCTCTCTCTCTCTCGTAAATCTCTCTCATTTTTGGTTAATTTTCTTTAGTTAAACTCTTTCTACGTATTTGGCTTCTCAATTCAATTGATTAGGGCTTCAGTTTGAGGCTTTGACTTCTTCAAATTGGGGATTCTACAAATTAGGGCTTTTTCAATTGGGGATTCTTCATTTTGTATTCAATCCATTCAATTTCTTTACTTAAACTTCAGCTAATTGATTTTTCTTTTCGATTTCAGGGCCTCTTCGGTTTGGGCTTTGTATTTGGGGATTGTTCAGTGGATTTCGAGTTTCAATTTGGAGGTATTATCCCATATGATATGAATGCACACTGTTATATGTGTGTATATTGTTATATGATATTATGCGATAAAATACCCCTCTCTATTACTCTTTGTCTCATTATGTCTCTTTATTTTTTTTTGTACGTATTAGTCTATATTATTCTGGTTATGTTAGGTGTTAATGTATAATTGATTCAGGCCATGGGTGAAACTATTCAAGACAGAGAGACTACTCAAGACAAATGGAGACGGAGCAGTACATTCTACCAAAAAGACTCCCAACTCCTGCAAGCTCAAGAAGTTGGTTTCATTTTCTTCAATAAAAAAGTAAATACCTGCAATTGTATTCAGTAATCAGTATTGTTAAATTTGCGGTTATATGTATTTGATATCCAAGTCTACTACAGTATGGTTAATTAATTTTTTCTACTCAAGTAGTGCTGTAAGGTTGTAAAATAGTACCTGATTTTGAAGATATAATCAGTACTATGCATAAATTGAATGAATAACTAACTGATCATTCAGCATACACTAAGCACTATTGAGGCTGAAGGAATAAGAAACGATATCCAAGAAGCCTTCACACACTCTAAAGGTATGATCCTTTAGAGTGATTATTACAGTGAATTTTTAATATAGTGAATTTTTATTTTTATTTTTTGCTTTCGAGTGAATCACAATAAGGATACAAGTAATAAAAAAATTTTCTCTCAGTCTCGTTATGTGGGTTGCCAGATGTGAATTCTTGATTTATATTTTAATGTTCCTGTTGCATAGTAATATTCATTAAGCCTAAGCACATATGTTATGTCAGCCACAAAGTAAAGTTATATTGTTTTTATGTACTAGGTTTTAAATCATAATGAACGATACTCCCTCTGTCTCATAAAATAACTGTCGATTGCTAAATTTATGTATATCGAGATTCATTATATTTCTAAATTTACCTCCAGTAATGAAATTTCTTGCCATTATAGATTGTTTGTCGATCACATCTATTTAAGGACTTCACTTATGATCCATTAAGTTATGGACTCTTTTAATGGTTCAAAATCAGGTTCTCGCAAGAATTTTTCTGTGCAATGAATGGAATGGAGGAACAATTAAACAGTCTGCTTTTAGGTGTATTAAGTTATATATGGATAATTGTTTGGTGCTGACATGCATAAACTTTTGCAGAATCTTGCCAAGGATGAGTATGAGTCCAACTTTGTTTCAGCAGTTGTTCCTCCTGATGAAGTTGGTGTGAAGTTTGATGATATTGGTGCTCTTGAAGATGTGAAGACAACCTTAAATGAACTTTTTATTCTTCCAATGAGAAGACCTGAGCTTTTTTCTCGTGGAAATTTGTTGCGGGTATACTATTGTTTCTTTATATTCATTTTTTGAATTCCATTGTTCCTAGTTTAACTATAAAGAGGCCTCTATCAGCCTTGCAAAGGGATATTGCTTTTTGGGCCTCCTGGAACTGGAAAGACCCTTCTTGCGAAGGCACTTACAACAGAAGCAGGAAAGACTAATTCAATATTTAGGTAACCATTGGCGGTTCTATTCATTGCTAGTAGATTCCAAATTATATGCTTTTAATTGTTTTATCAAATTTATTCGGTTTTAAAATGTTTTGTATCTGATTTTACAGGTTAGCTACTTGCCAGCTTTATTTAAGTTTATTCTTTAGATAAAATATATTTACTGGACAGTTTAACATTTGCATTAACTTAGTGTGTTCCGGGAAATGGTAAGCCTCCTAATAATAATACTTCTATTGCTTTATAGTTTTATTGATTTGTAGAAAGTCCAATTTATTGCTTACAATTAGTTGTAAAAGTAAGTTTATGCCAGAATGGAATAAATGGTAGAGGGGTACTCTAATGACTAATATGATAATTCGTATATCAGAGCAACTACTATATTTGGTCCACCAAGCTTCCTTTTTTGTAATAATCATTCTTGAAGAGTAATTGAAGTGATTTGATTAGGTTGCTTGTAGGATGTCTACATGATAGAGATGTTTGATAGTGGTCAAGTTATTCTACCACTAGCTCACACTATTGAGCACGAAAAGGTAAAATATCTCATGCTTTCGTGTTACAACATTCCCTTTGAATTCGGTTAAGTTCTTGTAACACTGGACACTATGTGCAGCTTCTTGTAACATTTCAAACATAATAGAGATGTTTGATAGTGGTCAAGTTATTCGGTTAAGCTTCTTGTAAAATTGGCAGACTCAGTGCCCGGAAATGGCACCTAGTCCTCATCCAGCAACATCATTAATTGTCTGGGTATACGTCCAGTAGAACTTAAAAATGTATATATTCAATCTAACAATGGTGTGGTAAGTCCTGAGCTAAATGGAATTGAAAGTGGAAAAAGGTATTAGTGTTTTGTAAATTAGAGGTAATCTTGATCAATAAAATTTATGTACATATTCTGTATCTATATTCATAAAAAAATATTTATGCATATGTACAACTATAAAACTCTTTATACCCTGTTACTGGAGTTGTGATTTGTTATGCAACTTTGAAAAACAAGAAAAATGTTGGGTTTAGAAGAAGTTTATCTGCATATGAAGTCAATCGGTTACATATTTATCGTATTAAGTTTGTGAGTTTTTTGAACAAAGGGTTCTGCCATCCGCCTTTGATGTTATTACCTGCATATTAGATTGCCATTGTTTATAAATTTTAGATGTCTGCTATTCTTGATAGTATTTGTCTGATAGCTCCGTTATACGTTGTCTTCTCTGTCTAATCAGGTTGCATCATTTGCATGTATTATCAGGTTTAATGATATTACGGACATAATATGCCTTTTGTTGGTAGGAAGATAATGTTGCAGGTGATCAGTTCTTAGCCGTGAGAATTGAGAAACTCAAAATAAAAATTCACCTCATAAGAATGGACCAGAAAGTAGTAAATGAAGATGAAGTGTATAGTTTTATGTCTACAATTTAGTAGACTGTCAGGCATATGTCTTCCTTGCCTGTCTCCTAATTATGCATTTTGAATGATTCCGGATCAATTACTCTTATAATTTGGATTATATAGCCATCATGTGTTGCTTTAACCAAATTTTCTATCTGCATGCTAATACTATTTAATGAATTAATGTCACACAAGCCATTTATCGGCTTTACCCAGTTGACTACAAGGCAGCTGTTATAGAGCTTCTTGAAAAGGCTGCAGCTATGTATTCTCGAAGAACTAGACAACTTGAGGGGGAAAAGATGGCCTTTGGAGGAACACAAGATGAGGTCCCAGAGTCATTTTTTTCTTGTAATTTTTTGTAGTTATTTTGGATGGAATTTTATGTATTGGAATGGCTTTTGGATAACCTTTATGTATTGGAATGTTTGACAATATTTTGAATGGGAATCTTTATTTTTCAATTTCATATGTTGTCTTTCTTTAATAAAAAAGTGTAGTCATAGTGGTAAGAGTGTTGGCAAAAACACCAAGGTGTTTCACAATTTGATGTTACAGTAGGACTAAAGAGGTGTTGGCATAGGTCTACACCAATACTTTTAATAGTGTTACTACAAAGATAATGGTGTAGCCATAGATCTATAGCAACATCTTATAAGGTGTATCCACAGATCAGAAAGGTGTTGGCGTAGGGGTCTAAGCCTACACTTTTCTCCGATGTTAACAAAAATCAAAAAATTGTTAGTATAGGGGTCTATGGTTGCGGCCAATTTTGTACCACTGCCATTTTTGGTCAAAGTGTAGCCATAGATGGTTTTAGGCTCTTTTAGTAACACTTTTTGCCCTATAAGCACACTTTTTTGGGCGTAGCTGTAGGCCATTTGTGGCGTAGTGATAGCATTAGCTTTCCATGGGTCATTTCAAAACAAGAACGTTTAGATAAATATCTTTTCTTGATAAGTTCAACACTGACAACACTATCGGTACTGGAGCACCTGGGCTTCTAGTACAGTGTAGCAGCACAATTCCAATTGGAAGAAAAGGGACTATACCGGAGAACCCCGATACAAGGTGATCAGCCATCGTATCGGAAAAATAAAACTTCGCTACTAGTAGACGGGAGACGAACCTTCTATGGAGGTCGTGACCCTGACCGCATTCAGGTCTTATGATGGACTTGCCTACCTGCAAGCCTCTTACACTTGTACATATATCTTGATGGACTCGCCTACTTGCGGGCCTCTTACACTTCAATATATGTAAAACTGGATGGACCTGCCTACCTGCAAGCCTATTACACCTAAACACCCTCCAGTCCCCAGAGTCGTTTTCAAACCAGCTTTGATGCCTTTTTAAAATCTTTACTTCCGGAAGAAAAAAAGGAAGTAAGTTCATCTCACGAGTTGATCTTCGTCAACTGATTTTCTTTACTCAGGGAATTCATTTCAAACCTTACTTGGGAGTTATTCGGAGTTTTCTTAAGGATTTGTTTTTTTAAAACCTGACCCTCCTAGTAAGACAGGGCTATTGAACTGATTACGTTTTAGTTTGTAGCGAAGGGAGAAAACATTTTTAACCGCTCCCAAAAATTTGGGTTCCCAAGTTTTTGATAAGTTCGCAAGCCATTGGGGTGGTATTTACGAAGTATATATAAAGTTATAAAAATATTTGAGAACCCCTCATATTTTTAAATATTTTTCTGAAAGCCAAAAATATTTAAAATAATTTTTAAAGGCCTTAAATAATTTTTAAATAGGCCAAATAAATTTTAAATATTTTGCTTAGAATATTTAAATCATTTTTAAATAATATTGAATAATTAATAAATAATTATTAAACAATTATTAAATATTAAAATAATTAATCATTAATTAAATAATTAAATAAATCAACTTTAAAAGAATATTGAAATTAATATTCATTTGATTGATAATTATTCAAATAATATTTATTAAAATAATTTAAAATAAATAATTCCGATATTTTTGTAGTTTTAAAATCATCGGAATCTATCGATTATTGAAAAATATTAGTCTCCGGGGGTTACCGGGCTTTTACATAAATTATCTCTGACTCCTGATTCATATTCGAAAGTATTCGCGCTCTATCCGAGCCTTAACATAGCCATATATATACATATAAGTCACTTGGGTATATATATGCACGTAAACATAATCTAGTATCACAAGTACTACGGTAAATATCATGCATGCATTTGTAAACTTTCTCGCAAAATATATACAAAATAGTACATGCATTCATATCACAACAACAATAGTTATTGAAATTTACTTAAAGTTCGGTTTTGGAAAACTTGCCTGGCAGAGTCGTGGAAGTGAAGTCTCGGGTCCTAGGGTGACGATCTATAATGAACAAGGAAATGCTAGGGTTAGTTTCGTGAACGAATTATTTAACCGATGTTCACATAATGCCACTAACTCCCTTAAAGAACTCTTATTGTCCATGTTGAAATTTTATACTATGGTGACGTTCCTCGTCCCAAATAAGCTTACTAATCTTATTCGAGTCGAGTTTCAAGTTCGTTTGATTTTATTCGGGTTTAAGTTTTCTTAACATTCGTCCCCTAAAGGTGTTTTTCGTTCGCGCAACTTTGATTCGAATATTATTATAAAATGGAAAAATGAACCTTTTTTTGATATTCTTTTTCTCATGTCTTCCTTACTGCATTGAGATACATCCATCAAATTTCATCACTTATGACCATGTACTAGGACGTCAACCAAAGCTCTAAAGAAGACCCTTCCTGCTGTGAATTTTACTTGCGTAGTTTCGACTCGATAATTTTTATAAAATCGAAAAATCCATATTTTGACTTAATTCTTTCTGTACCATCTTCTCTGCTGTAATGGCTATCTACACCAAAATTTTCATAATTCTTATCAAATTTTAAGGGGTCCGTTTATCACTGAAAAATCAGTTGTTGGTCACGATTCGTTCGTTTAAACCGGTTTTACTAAAACGAGCATAACTCTTAAACCGTAAATCCTTTTTATGCGATTCAAATTAACAAATACTCTACAAGATCAGATCTACAAGTTTCAAAGTAATTTTATCCAGAAATAATACTTTATTTACTCGGGGGATTCTGTACAAATGATCTAACAAAATTTCGGCATTATAACGGCTATAAATCGAATCTTAAAATTTTTGTACATTCCAAATACACATCCAAGACAACCATACAACCTCCATATCATTTTAACATCCTCAAAGGTCACAATAATCAGTGTGTTGTGGAATAAAAACTATGTTATGAATCTGTATTTAATGCTAGGGTTCGGGAGTTTCGTGCTTTAATGGTTGTTTCCGTGTTCGAGAATAATCGGTCCTCACAGAGTGTCTACGTATCTCGTATTGAGAATCAAGCCAAAAACGTAGTTCTAGGTGATGGTGTCCTTAGGGCTATGGCGACAAGGGCTCACCTAGGACGTAGTGGCTTGTATGTCCTTATTCGAGGATTGAGCCAAAACGTAGTTCTGAGAATGAGGGATCAGGCCCTTTTATAGGCTGAAAAGCCTTAGAATTATGGTAGGAGTAGGTGACTTGGTGGACAAGTCACCATCTTGAGGAAGGTTCTAGACTCCTTCCATATAGAAGTCAATTCCCATATCGAATTCTTTGCCTTGGAGGCTAAGTTTTGTAGGAGTAATATCCATATCTGACTCTTAATGCTGAGCTGTTTATTTCCCCTAATATTAATTACGAAATTAATATTAAATTAGGGTTTTTGACCTCATTAATGGGCCCCACGTTTGGACCATGCTGGGTCTAATTAGTGCGACATTAAATGTGTCTTTAGGGCTTACTTTTATCCCATATCATTTGCCCCCCAACTTCTAGGAAAACTGATTAGGTTTTCCTCGAAGTTTTAACGGCCTTATTCGAGACTCGGGTCAGGATTTATTGCTCATACGCAAGTATTTTCAATAATATCGTCTTAATGTAAAGCGTGGAGCGACCGACACGTTTACAACGACTATAAATGACACTTAACGGTGCTTTATAAGCCTTAAACGACGTTTAAACAGTGTTAAACGGCATATAATGGCACTAAACGGCGATAATCGACGCTAAACGGTGCTAATCAGCCTTAAACGACTTTTAAACAGTGTTAAACAACGTTGAACGGCATATAACGGCGCTAATCGACGCTAAACGGTGCTAAACGACATTTAAACAGTGTTAAACGACGTTGAACGGCATATTACGGCACTAATCGGCGCTAAATGACGCTAAACGGCGCTTAAACGACACTAAACGGTGCTTAACAGCACTAAACGACGCTAAACGGCGCTTAAATGGCACTAAACAGTGCTTAACGGCACCAAACGGTGCTAAAACCATCTTTTGGTTCAACTCAATTTTCATATTCGAAATGACGTTGAAATCAATATTCAACATCGAAACGACCTTAAAATCAATTTTCAACATCGAAACGACCTTGAAATCAATATTCAACATCGACGTTGAAGTCAATATTCGACATCGAAACGATGCCAAAAATCTTCATACTCCATATGGAACCCGGTCGACCGAAGCCTCCCGGGTGCGCCGGTCAGCCAGCCACCGGTCGGCCATTTTCATATTCTTCACGGAACCCGGTCAATCAGAAATCTTCATGTTCCTGACGGAAACGGGTTGGCCAGAAATATTCACGTTCCTGATCGATCCCGGTCGGCCAAAAAATGTTCGTACCCATGATCGGTCCCGGTCGGCCGAAGCCTCCCAGTAGCACCGGTCGGCTGAAGCCCCTCGGGGTGCCCCGGTCGGCCGGCTCCCGGTCGGCCGGTTTTGAATTTTTTTGCCCTCTTGGCTTCAATACTTCAACTTCCCTCTTGAACAATGATGTTTCATGCTTTTGAGGAACATGAGTATTCGTGTTCTTGATGAACAGGGGTATTCGTGTTCTTGATGAACATGGGTATTCGTGTTCGTGATGAACATGGGTATTCGTGTTCGTGATGAACATGGGTATTCGTGTTCGTGATGAACATGAGTTTTCCTGTTCGTGATGAACATGAGTTTTCGTGTTCGTGATGAACATGAGTTTTCGTGTTCGTGATGAACATGAGTTTTCGTGTTCGTGATGAACATGAGTATGGAGAATCAGCAATATGGTCATTCATAACTTTTGCTTAAGATTTCCCCTCATTTCCTGATTAGCACTGCTAACCCTGTACTTTATGTTAACTTCTTCCAATGCTTTTTTTGCCTCTTGGGGCCTCAAACACTTCAAGTATGGGATAACAAACGACCTCTTGTAAAGGATGACTTCGATCAAGGCATATCTCAATGCTCTCACTAACAGCTTTCGTGCCTCCGAGGCATTGTCAAGGAGCCATCCAGTTTCAAGATGAGCGTTAATAGGATCTAACCAACAGCTTCCAACATCGATCGGTGCTACCAACTTAGAGTTGATGGTCGGGGCCTTCAAGACCTGGAAGTAGACACTCCTTGCGTAATTCTCTATCTCAGAAGAAGCGAAGTTAGACAGGGCATCAGCCTTAACGTTCTCTTCTCTCGGAATGTGCTCTATGTAGCACTCATCAAACTGAGTCATGACGGTGATATGTAAAATTATGTCTAACCGCAAGCGCACGGTATCAATTGTAGTAGATACTAGCAAATACAGGTCGATTCCTCAAGGAGACAGTTTCAATTTCAATTCAACTATTATCAATTGTTTCTAGTCACAAACGATTATTAGAGAATTTTATTAACTACTAAAACAAATTTAACTATGATTTAAATCAATTAATTAAGGGATCTAGGGTAATTCAGGTTCACCATGCTTACACCAAACAAATCACAAAGGTATAGCTTTTCAATGGGATAAAGTACTTAAAGCAATGGTTAATCTTTTCCAAGCATTAACACTCTCAGAATATCTGATGATGCTTCCACAATCACCTTCAATTCCGCTAATTGTATGTAAGCCTCTAGTAGTAAAATCTTTCGATCTATTACTCCTATTGCAATCGATTAATCCGTGATATTGCGCAATTACACAAATTAAGAATTAGAACATATCAATCAGAATTACTCTCTACCCATTAATCTACTAATCAAATTAAGCCTAAATCATGGTGCAAACATGTCTCCCCGTAATACCCTAGAATTAAATTACTCACACATTCTAGGATTAAAACTAACAATTATAATCAAGAAAGCCATTATAAACATGTAATTAATAAGGAGAAGATAAGAAATACCTTAAACCTTTGAATAACGAAGAAAAATTAAATCCAAGAATTAAATTCAGCTTGCAAAGATGGAGAGAAGAAAATAAAACCCTAGCTTTTTAATATTAAGAACGTATGTAAAAATCGTGTGTAAAAGATATCCCCCCCAAAAGATAGATCCCTAAAAGTATTTATATAGAGGTGGTTACAAATTCCTAAACAACTAAGGTTATTGCCAAAAATAAAAGAGCCCAGCTAATAATAATTGGAATTATAGTCTAAATAGGAAATAGAATTAATCTATTTTTTCTTAAATTTTCCGCACAAAGCCAGGAGGTTCAAAGCGCTGCTGCTCCAACTAGGGCGCTGTTGCGCCATTCCAGGATGCGTGTCGCGCTGTTGCGTAAGAGCAAGCGCCGCAGCGCCTTGTAGCTTCTGTCGCGCCAGTATCATTCCTGCGCTGGTCATCGCGCCGTAGCGCCTCTGAGTCCATGGAATTTCTGCTTTTCTGCCAAGTCAAGTAGCGCTCTTGCCCTTCTTTTCAGCGCTGTTGCGCCAATAGCTCCCTGGAATTTCATTTTGTTGCTCCAAAATTCCTCAACAACGAACCATAATTCCACCATTTCTCCTCGTAATTTCACAAAATAAATCCTTCGAGCTAAAAAATCACATAAAATCTTTAAATAATGCTCGATTCCTTCCGACTTGGCATTTATTTATTTCATGCAACAAACTCAAATAAAACTAATTAAATCGACACGATTATTCGCAAAAGCATCGTAAATGTGGGAATAAAATCCTATAAAATATATAAAAAATACACTCTATCAAATATCCCCACACTTAGCACTTTGCGCGTCCTCGTGCAAACTAACATAAAAACTATACTAACTAAATAATACCACTTCCGTAGGTGATCACAGTTGCATTTGACATATGCAACAAGTCCTTTAAACCCCTAGGTATCCCTAGTGGACGAGTAAGGTCTCGTGAGGGTTTATAGTGAATATACCCACAAAATTCATCCAAACATGCAAAAGATTAATGCCAACACAACACCACACACACCTGTCCCCTCATGCCACTTCAACTTAAGAATCAAAATGAACATGCAATGCCTTGGTGTCTAAAGTGCAAGTATCCACATAGTCTACTCAAAGAAGATGCATAAGATCATAGAAATTCATGTCAAATGTAAGAATAGGTTGGTAAACATGCTAAGCACACAAGAGCACATCTTTGAGACACAACCTGGGATATCCTATGCAAAAGCAACAACTCACCGTTCACTCACAAAAATATTCACTCAAAACATTTGGTAAGTGTTTCACTCAACTCCAACAATATCATAAACATGCTTCGTCCTTGTTATCAATCTAACCTTTAACGCAACATACATCATCAATGACAATCAAAAGGTATTTGTTAAGGTTGTAACGGGGCTAGGGACAGGGTATGTCAAGAAAGCCAAAGAAGGTTAAGTCAAAAGCTAGTACCTGACATTGAAATTCAAACAACTCCCTACTTATTAAAACCACTAAATACCTCCCCACACTTGAGCTTTTATTTATAAACAACTTGACTAGTCGAATCAAAGTAGGATCACAAAGAATAAGTATGCTCTCGTATTTATTTTTCTCTTTTTTTTCTTTTCTTTTTTTTTTCAAGAGAGCTAAGTAATAGCAAGAACAATGATCCCATAAATATGATTTCAAACTTCGACTAACAAGCTATGAACCAAACCCCAAATATTCCCCCAAAGTTATGATCATCAATAAAACCCCCCTTTTATGCACACCTTATCACTCCCTTACGAACAATACCAGCCTTTGACAATTGGGTTCAAATTTAAAGTAAGACTAATACAATAAAAAGGATAATGGCAAGTAACTTGGTGTGTCACCGAAAGAATAAGATTAGGCTCAAAGGGTTAACTAATGGATCATGTATAAATGGTTTGGATATGTAGGAAATATGAGGTTATACCTAATTGCCTTTATCATGTTATCATCAATTAATGTCATGCATCTTAAGAAAGACCTCAAGCAAGTGCTAGCAATGCAAACAACATGTGGACACTCAAGCAAACGAAAAATCATGCAAAAGATATGCATATAGGCTCAAAACTCGCTTGGTGTGACAAAACATAATCAATCCCAAGTAACAGTCTCTCTAACGCACCTACTTGTACTCAAAGCATATAGACCAAATTACCTTGCACATATTCATGTCATTCTAATCACTTAAGACATTCAATTAAGTCTGCTAGTTTCTACTTGCTAGTGTACGTGTGTGCACAAGAACATCACATATCACTTCTCAATCAAAAGCATCCATAAACACAAGATTTCTAAGCATGCATGGGTGCATTTACACAAGTAATCTTCACATGGCTAGAATTATTTTTGGTATTTTTTCAAATTTTTTAATTTTATTTTTTTATGATCATCAATAAAACCCCCCTTTTATGCACACCTTATCACTCCCTTACGAACAATACCAGCCTTTGACAATTGGGTTCAAATTTAAAGTAAGACTAATACAATAAAAAGGATAATGGCAAGTAACTTGGTGTGTCACCGAAAGAATAAGATTAGGCTCAAAGGGTTAACTAATGGATCATGTATAAATGGTTTGGATATATAGGAAATATGAGGTTATACCTAATTGCCTTTATCATGTTATCATCAATTAATTTCATGCATCTTAAGAAACACCTCAAGCAAGTGCTAGCAATGCAAATAACATGTGGACACTCAAGCAAACGAAAAATCATGCAAAAGATATGCATATAGGCTCAAAACTCGCTTGGTGTGACAAAACATAATCAATCCCAAGTAACAGTCTCTCTAACGCACCTACTTGTACTCAAAGCATATAGACCAAATTACCTTGCACATATTCATGTCATTCTAATCACTTAAGACATTCAATTTAGTCTACTAGTTTCTACTTGCTAGTGTAGGTGTGTGCACAAGAACATCACATATCACTTCTCAATCAAAAGCATCCATAAACACAAGATTTCTAAGCATGCATGGGTGCATTTACACAAGTAATCTTCACATGGCTAGAATTATTTTTGGTATTTTTTCAAATTTTTAATTTTATTTTTTTACACTACGTTATGTTGAGAACACCGAGAACACCTCCCCATACTTAAGCGAGTCAATGTCCTCAATGACTCATTAACTATACAAAGAAATCTACAATATATAAAACAGAAGGAAAGAAGAACTCCCCTTTGCAGAAGCATGATCCATGGGTTGCCTCCCAAGAAGCACTTTTGTTTAACGTCGTTGGCTCGACTCAGCTGGTTCAGATCTCCGTGGAGGGGTTGTCAAGATAAATCACTTCCATCTTTCCTACGAATGCACCATCCACATACAATTTAAGGCGTTGACCATTGACCTTAAACTTTGTTCCATCTCGTCCCATAACTTCAATAGCACCATAAAATTTGACATCGGTGACAGTAAAAGGTCCGGACCATCTTGATCTGAGCTTCCCTGGAAAAAGTCGAAGTCTGGAATTAAACAACAACACCTTGTCACCAACCTGAAAATCTCTTCTCTAAATCATCTTGTCATGCATCTTCTTCGTTCTCTCCTTGTAAAGCCGAGAATTGTCATAAGCATCAAATCGAAGCTCATCTAACTCATTAAGTTAAAGAAGTCTCGCTTGCCCCGCAGCCTTCAAATCCATGTTGAGTTCTTTTATAGCCCAAAAAGCGCGATGTTCCAACTCCACTGGCAAGTGACATGCTTTACCATAAACCAACCGATAGGGAGTGGTTCCTATAGGTGTTTTGTACGCCGTACGATAAGCCCACAAAGCATCATCTAGCTTCAAGTACCAATCTTTCCTTGACTTTGCAACCATCTTCTCCAAAATGCTTTTGATTTGGCGGTTAGAAACCTCCACTTGGCCACTTGTTTGGGGGTGATATACAAGAGCAACCTTGTGAGTGACGCCATATTTCTTCAACAAAGTTTCAAACTGGCGATGGCGAAAATGAGAACCACCATCACTTATCACTGTTCTAGGAACTCCAAAATGAGGGAAAACTAACAGTTATAATCAAGAAACTAACAGTTATAATCAAGAAAGCCATAATAAACATGTAATTAATAAGGAGAAGATAAGAAATACCTTAAACCTTTGAATAACGAATAAAAATTAAATCCAAGAATTAAATTTAGCTTGCAAAGATGGAGAGAAGAAAATAAAACCCTAGCTTTTTAATATTAAGAACGTATGTAAAAATCGTGTGTAAAAAATATCCCCCCCAAAAGATAGATCCCTAAAAGTATTTATATAGAGGTGGTTACAAATTCCTAAACAACTAAGGTTATTGCCAAAAATAAAAGAGCCCAGCTAATAATAATTGGAATTATAGTCTAAATAGGAAATAGAATTAATCTATTTTTTCCTAAATTTTCCGCACAAAGCCAGGAGGTTCAAAGCGCTGCTGCTCCAACTAGGGCGCTGTTGCGCCATTCCAGGATGCGTGTCGCGCTGTTGCGCAAGAGCAAGCACCGCAGCGCCTTGCAGCTTCTGTCGCGCCAGTATCATTCCTGCGCTCTTACGCTGGTCATCGCGCCGTAGCGCCTCTGAGTCCCTGGAATTTCTGCTTTTCTGCCAAGTCAAGTAGCGTTCTTGCCCTTCTTTTCAGCGCTGTTGCGCCAATAGCTCCCTGGAATTTCATTTTGTTGCTCCAAAATTCCTCAACAACGAACCATAATTCCACCATTTCTCCTCGTAATTTCACAAAATAAATCCTTCGAGCTAAAAAATCACATAAAATCTTTAAATAATGCTCGATTCCTTCTGACTTGGCATTTATTTATTTCCTGCAACAAACTCAAATAAAACTAATTAAATCGACACGATTATTCGCAAAAGCATCGTAAATGTGGGAATAAAATCCTATAAAATATATATAAAATACACTCTATCAGACGGCTTTCATAACTCTCAAATACTTTGCCATAGTTTCATCATTGGCCTCAAATTCACCATTCACTTGCGATATTACCAATCGTGAATCTCCACAAATTTTGAGATTCTTGACCCTCATAATTCTGGCCAAGCCCAACCCAGCTACCAAGACTTCATACTCGGCTTCGTTATTGGTTGTCGGAAAATCCAATTTCTAAGCATACTCAACTGTGAACCCATCGGGGCTTTGCAAGACTAGACCTGCACCACTAGATTTTGTTTTTGATGCTCCATCAAAATAGAGCACCCAATATTCCTTCAGATCAGGTACAAGTTCTTCACTTCCAGGGGTGGTTACCATATCCTGCCCCCCGACTTCTTGGTTGCTGATGGTACATTAAACCACGAAGTCGGCCAATGCCTGAGCCTTAATAGTTGTTCGAGGCTTATATGTGATGTCAAACTCTCCAAGTTCAATTGCCCACTTAATCAACCTACCACTAGCTTTTGGGCTATGCAATATGCTTCTCAACTGCTGGTCCGTCAGGACTTCGATCTTGTGTGCCTGAAAGTACGGTCGTAACTTTCTCGAGGCTGTGATCAATGCCAAAGCAAACTTCTCGATTGGAGAGTAGTTCAACTCCGCCCCATGTAACACCTTGCTTACATAGTAGATGGGTTTCTGAACCTTTTTCTCTTCTCGAATGAGGATAACACTCAATGTTTGCTCAGATACCGCCAAGTATAGATAGAGAGTCTCTCCAGGACTAGGCTTGGCCAACAACGGGGCTTCAGCCATGTACTTCTTCAGCTGTTCGAAGGCCTCTTGGCTCTCAGGAGTCCACTCAAAATTTTTCACCTTTTTCAATGCTTGAAAGAAAGGCAAACACTTGTCACCAGACTTGGAGATGAATCTCCCTAGGGCTGCAACCCGGCCAGTTAGCTTCTGTACATCTCGTATAGATCGGGGGGTTCCATGTCCATAATTGCTTTGATCTTGTTGGGGTTGGCCTCTATGCCTCTTTTTGAAACCATCAGACCCAAAAATTTTCCTGATCCAACTCCAAAAGCACACTTGGCTGGATTCAACATCATCTTGTGGTGCCTCAGCACTTCGAATGCCTCCCTGAGGTGCTTAATGTGATCTACCTTGCAAAGGCTCTTGACTAACATGTCATCAACATAGACCTCTGTTGCCCAGTAAATAACAATTGTAGAAGGGGGTTGAATACAATTGTATAAGATTTTCGACTTAAACAGAAATAACACAAGTATGAATCAATAACAGCTTTATTAATTCTGATATAAAACTGTTACAAACTCTCTTAAGAAATTCTTGTGTTCTTAAGAGCTGCTAGATTACAGAATAACTCGTGTATTCGATCACACTAATGTAAAACCTAAACTGTGTTTATATAGCATACACAGTTACACTATCAATTACAAGATATTCTAAATCAATTACATATATCTCTGAATGCATATCTTGTATGATAGCTGCCTTCCTATAAATTAGGAACCGACATATCAATCTTCTTTGATCTCTGGTCTAATGAGAATCTTTACGAAATCCTGACCATCTTCTAATACTGACGATACCTTCATACTGACGTTGTATTCCTGATGACGTCAGCATCAGTATCTTGATCAGTAACATTCCAGATCCTGATATCACTTGAATCAATATCTAACAATCTCCCCCAATTTGTACTTAATGAAATAAAGCACAAATTATTTGATTCAATTATGTCAAAAACTCAAAACAAAATTCTACTAGTAATCTTCAGGCTTAGTCTCAGAAATTCTCACAAAGAAATTATTTATCTGCAAGAATCTTGATAACAATTCCTCTTCCTTCTCTGCCAGAACCTGAATCAGTCTTTTCTTCAGATTCTTGAGTTCTTCATTGTTCTTATTAATCTGATAAATACCAGCCCTGAGATTCTGAATTGAGCTCCTTCGTAAATCTAACTCTCCCAACAGTAAATATGCAAGATCTCTTCCTCCATGATTCAAAGATAACTGTTCTTGCATCAGAATTACTTCTTTAACAGCTGAACCCTTTTGCATTTCTACTTCTTGACCTTCTGTGTTCAAGTACATGGGAGTATAATTACCATCATACCTTGATCCATCATCTAGAAACCTGGATTTGATTGTACCTAAGATCATACCACACCAGTTTTGATAAACACTGGCTTCTGTATCAGGAATTCTTCTGTTTTCAAGTAAATAAAGAACATATTTCAGTTCTTTTGTTGTCTTGCATAACACATCATGAATAAACAATCTCTTAACACTCTTATCCTTCATGAAGTATAACATCTTCTCCACTTTCTTAGAGTCCACAACGCAAGCAACAATTGCAACAGATTCAAGTTCCCAAAGATCATCAATAGTCAGTTCATCACAAAATTTCTTAGTAAGAAAATGTTGATCCATCTGAGCTGTAAATTCTATTTCAGCATCTTTAAAACCAATAACACTTCTAGTGTAAGGTACCAATCCTGTCAGTTCAGATTGCATTTTGATCCACATTGGTGGAGATTCATCAGATTCAGAAGCTTTAGCTTTCTGAAGACCAGGAGTCATTGGAGGTGGTAAATACATACCAGCAGATTTGAAAATCCTTGGTCCAGTATACTTCATATCATCAACATGAACCCACTTTTTTCCTTTCTGCTTGTGCTTTGATTCACTGGGAATTTCCTCCTCAAAAACTTTCTTGGAATCATACCACATATCTTTATCAGATTCAAAGATTCGTTTCAAGTACTCAATTCTTGCATCTTCAATAATATCATTATTAGTTTTCTTGAGCTTTCTTTCTTCTTCAACTTTCCTGAACCTTCTTTGATTAATCTCATCTGATTGAGATCCTTCAGAAACACCTTCCTGTGCTTTCACAACTGACTTTTTCCTCCTAGTTCTTAGCAAACTTTCTTCTTCAACTGTTTCATCAGAAACATTAAATTTGTTGTCTGGAAGCAATTCAAGAAGAAGTGGAGTTTTCTTCTTTCTTTCAACAGACACTTCTTCAATTCTGATTCCACTAGATCTTGTTTGCCTTGTACTTGCCTGTACAGTATTCCTTCCTCTGCCTCTGTTTCTTCCTCCTCTGCCTCTTCCTCTTCTTGCAGTAGGAGCTTTCTTCTATCTTGCAATCTCCTCAAAGATCCTGTTTTGTTCCTTTACAATTTCATCAGTAGTCATATCAGGATTTTCTTCAGAAGTTAATTCAAGTGCCTTTTTAGCATGATATTGATGAAACTTATCACTGTTTCGATAAACAAGTTCACTTCCACCTGATTCAGTGATAATTTCTTCAAAGAGATGAGGAGCATCTTGTACATCAGTAATCAACATATCTTCATCACCTTCAGGAATTGTAGACAGAGTTTGCCTTCTTTTTCCAGATTCAGAAACATGAGTTGACTGATTAGTTTGAGTCTGAGTTGAACTCCTTCCCTTTACTAAACCAGCATCAGAGGTTCCTTTTCCTTTCCCATGATGTTGTTGAGTACTAGTACCACCATCATTTCCAGAAGTATCATCCTTATCCTTTCTTACAACTGGATTAGGTGTACATTTTGTTTTGACTACCTTCTCCCCCTTTTTGATATCTGCATCTTCTTGAATAAAGAAAGATAAGATAAGCTTGAGTGTCTCATCAATATTGTCAACTTGCGATTCCAAGACAGCCATTCTTGAATCCATCTTCTTTTCAAGTGCTTTAACATCATCAGCAAGAAGACGAGCTTGAGAAGCAGTAGCAGATATAGAAATAGTTGTTTGAATACCTGCTTGAAATTTATCATTAACACCCTTCATAGAATCAATCTCACTCTTCAATCCCTTTGCTAGAAAAGCATTAGTCTTGAGAAGGGCCTTAAGTTCAGGAGTAGGCATCCTCGTGGCAATATGACCAGAATGAAAAAGAGCATTTTGAAAATTCATCTCAGCATTCGGCTGATTCCATTCAGTATCCCGTTCATATCCCCTTGCAACTTGAGTATCAGGAGGAAGTAAGGAACTGTACTCCCCTCTGAACTCTTCTTGAGTAACAGACTGCATGTATCTACTCGAAGACCCATAAGTAGATAGTAGACTGGCTTTTATTGCTGCCTGCATTTGAATTGCCTCAGGATCATCGTCAGCATGATCATCATCATCTGAGCTATCATCAGACTCATGAATTTTATTATCCACATTATCTTCAGGATTCATAACTCCTTTCAATCTCAAAGCAACAGTAGATGGAACTGTTCGTTCCTGAAGACCTGCAATAGGAATAGAAACATTTCCTAGATCTCTCTTTTCTTTTAAAGTGATTTCATCACTTCTCACAACATTACCTAAGTTGCTTTCAATAACAACTTCTACCTCACTTGAAGTTTGTAACTTCTCACTCATGTCTACCTCTCCTTTTGCCAGTTCAGGAGACTGCCTCTCATCACTCTTCTTTTTCTCTAATTGTTTTCTCTCATCCTCACTAGAAAAGCTCTGGCTCATTTTTATTTGTGAAGAAATAAGAGGTGGCTGAGAAGAGTGGACTGAAGTCATACAAATAGAGGTATCCCTGGTATCAGGTCTATCTGTAATCATACTATCAGTGTTAAGAGAAGTAGAGATAGAGGTGTTACCTGACGAAGTAGTTAAAGAATCCATTGGCCTTGCAGAAATTGGCTCGATAAGCAATGGAATAAGTGGATCAGTAGTACTTACATCAGGATTGACAACTGCAACTAAAGCATGACTTGCATCAGTATTAACTACTGATGGTTCTTGTGTAGTCTGAGGTTGTGAAGCTTCTTCAACACTTTGAGTTAAAGGTTCTTGTGTGCTTCCCTCAAGTGTAGTGTCCTTTAGTATTTCATCACATTCAGCAATATGCTTGTCATGAGCAGCTTTATCAGCCAGACTTTGAACTAAGTCAATTTCAAATTCAGAAGCCCCTTGAGCATTGTCAGGAAACTCCTTTGCTATTGTGACGGTGCCTGCATCTTCACTTTGAGAAGATGGTTCTTGTGTGGTAGGAATATTTTTGTCTTCACTTTCCCTTTGAGAGAATGGTTCTTGTGGGACTATTCCTTCAGCAATGTCTGCATCCATACTTTGAATGAATGGTTCTTGTGTGACTAGATCTGCAGTAGCTGCTGAACTACTTTATAGTTCAGATTCTTGTAGGCTAGATCCTTTCAGAGGTGAAGCGGTCCTCTGTTTCTTGTGTCTCTGAAAAACCTTTTCAGAAGAATCTTTCTGTTGAAGTGAGACAGGTTTGAATCCAAGCTGTGCTGCAATCTTGTTCACAGCATCAACAGACATCTCAATTACTCTTCTCTTCGAAGATGCAGGTTCTGGAGAATCAGAAATTTCAACAGTCTTCACAGGTGTAGCATCAAGAGTAGAAATATCAGGATTGGTAGTTGAGTCAGGAACTGATGATACAACCAGATTCTGATCATTGTCTATAGTATCATCAAGATTCTGTATCTCTAGAGGAATGAAGTATGGACTCTTTTTATGTAATCTCCTTCTTTTCTTTGGCTTTTCAGAAACAGCCATTTCTTTGGGAGCTACAGTAATGACTTCCTTTTTCTTCAAAGCAACATGTAAAGGAACTTTGTCATCATTAGAATCATAATCAGACTCAGAATCAATTTTCTGACTGAATTTCCTCTTTTCTCTTGTTTCCTTATACACCCCAATGTCAATCAAAGATTGATCAACTTTAAGCACAGATTTCTCCTTTGCCAGGACCCCTTGTTCACCCCCTTGTAACTTCTTTTGAGAGTGAGTTTGAGTGGAGAAATCCTTTGATCCTGATTGTCTTCCAGACACATCAGACCTAGCTAATTTCTTTGATCTTACAACTAATGCCTTTTGGGAGACACTAGAGGTGGATGACTGTTTGGTAGAGTGTTTGAGTTGAGTGCTTTGGTTAGACACAGGATTGGTAATGTCCTGTCTCATAGCACCAGAACTAGGTCCTTGACCATCAGTAATTGATCCATAATGAGTAGGCATTCGATTGGTTAAAAGAAGCCTGACCTCATTAGGAATATATGCTGTTATACCTTCAAAACCATTTGCCTTATCACTCTTAAGCAGAGAACTGATGTTATTAGCAGAAATCTTAAAGATAGATAAATCTGTATCATCAGCAAATTCAACATTGGGACATAGGTACGAGAATATTAACTGAATAAATCTAGTATAGCAGACAAAACCACATTTATCTTTATTTCTAGCAGTTAATGCTCGCAATATAAAAGACTCATAATCAAAAGGAGTTTCATAGATTAGAGAATACCCAATGTGAACTTAGGCAGTAGGTAAGGCATCAAAGTTAGACACCTTATTCAAGAAACACCTACTTATGGTATCAAAGAAGAAATTCCATTCCTTCTTAAGCTTAGTTCTGAATAGATCTCCAAATTTCTTTGGTTGTCCATTGTAGCCCAACTTTAAAGCAAACTCCAAAAGAAAAGCATCAGTAAACTTTTCTGGAATCTCACCATTTAGAGATGGTAGTTGAAGAGCTTTACAAACAACATCTGGAGTGACTTGATGTGTAATACCATTGTATTTAGGCCTGTCAACGGGTTGGATTCGGATCGGATTATGCTAAATCCATATCCAAATCCATTAAGAATTTTCGGGTTCGGATCGGATCGGATTATGGCCGGATATTTTTTAGTCCGATCCATACCCGATCCGTTCGGGTTTCGGATTTTCGGATCGGAGCTCCGACCCGCTTGATTAAAAGATGGGCTAACTTTAAAATAATTATTAATTTAAATTTATTTCAATTTTATAAATATTAATTTTAAACCCTAACCCCTAAACCCAACCCTAAAGGGTTTCGATATTTTGCAAAATATTACTTGATGATCCAACCGTACGGATGTCAACATCTATCATTTTAAATGTTAATGCCAATATTTTAGAAAAAAATAAATTCATTTGATTTAGTAATTTAACGGTCAACTATTATTTTGATTAGTACTTTGACTTGTATTCAAATTTTTAGATGTTAATCGAAAAGTCTATATATTTTTTATAATTTTTATATTATATATGACAAATAAAAAAATATAATATATATTAAAAAATAAATATAGTATATTATATAATACATATAAATAATAAATATAAATAATAAATATAACATATTATATATATAATATAGTATAGATATGTAAAAATATTTTTTATTATATATTATACATAATAAATATATTATATATAATATATAAAAAATATTTAATATATAAATATATTCGGATCGGATCGTTAACGGATCGGATCATGCTAAATCCATACCCGCTCTTTATTGGATCGGATCATTATCGGATCGGATCCTTATCGGATCGGATATTTTTTTGAAGGATCCATACCCGCTAATTTCGGGTTGGATCGGATCGGATCGGATCGGATTCTTGATCCATTGACAGGCCTAATTGTATTCAAAACTCATATTCGGCTTTCCTGATGGCATACAGTCACCAAAAACAGCAGTACTCTACACCTGCATAATACTCTTAAAAGAAACTTTGACAGGTTGAGTTAGAGCATAATTGATTGGACTTGAGGCTAAAAGATCCTGAATGATATGAAAATCATTATCTAGTTCCTGATGATCAAGAACTGCAGTAAAGTTGTTAGGAGCAAAAGTAACACCATGAATTACAACTTTATTGTTTATGAAAGCAGATGAAGACATTTTTAAATCGAATGTGTAGGAATTTGTGATTTTCGATTTAGGGTTTGTGTTCGCACAAAGTGATAGAGAAGATACAATACTGATACTTCGAGAATCAAGGAATTAATTTAGAAAACTAAATTAATTATAAACAAAACTAATGTTTTCTCAAAGATAGATGTCAGCAATCTACTCGTGCACACATAGGTAATGGACAAAATTATGTGTAAGAGTGGTAATAACCGCACGCGTCACGATTTTCAAACTGTATGTATATACTCAAGTGAGTACAATACACGCGCCCGTATTATTTGAGAAATAAGATTGTGATTAAAATGAAACAAGGTAATTTGTTTTAAATAAAGAAATTTAAAACATCAAAATCAAAAAAAAAATACCTGGTACTTACACCAGAAATATGAATCGTTTCATATTCTCGTTTCACTCTTCTCTATTTAATCCTAGAGACTTGTCCACTTACTTTTTAACCCTTCTCCTTCTTCTTCTCTCTTACAAACCAAAAGCTTTTCTTGCAAAGTTTCTCAGTACAGAGATGGCAAAACTTACCATCATAGAAAAGAATCTTCATCTCATCGAGAAAAGAGATATCTTCAGTTATACTCGTGAAGAGTTTGATACTTTCGACTGGGAAAGACAACTTGAGACTCTCTGGTTGCAGATGGATGCAGGTCTCGAGGAAATCAAGAAGGAAAAACCTGCAAAAGTGATTGACATCGATGCTGCCCTTCAAGCAACATTAGCATGGCTTTCATCTAAGGCATCCTCATCCAACTCCATCAACCATTGTTAATGAATATGTCACCAAAAATAACCTTATCCCTGTCAACCTCCACCCAAACAAAGTGGGAAAGATGGGATCTAGGATGGCTACTAACAATGGAGTGGATTGGACTTTATTTCCTATTGAATAGATTAGTAGATAGAGAACAAAAAGATGTAATCTTTGAATGTAATCTCTTTCTTATTATCAATGAAAATTTTTGTTTCTCTATAATCTTATTCATTGTTTTCTGCATTGAGCTTGTTCTTCAAATAATTAAATAAAAGAAATAAACGTGAAAACTAATTAAAGTAATCACCCTATTAACAAGTTCAAGAATCACAAGTATATCATGAAAATAGAACAGAAAACAAAATACTGATATACATTACTGATAAGTGAAACATCGCATCAGTATTTGATGTTTGACTGAAGTCAGGATTGACTTTTCATCAGGATTTGAAATGCATCAGGATTCGACGAACATCAGTATTTGATCTTTCTCTGTTCTCAGAAACTATCATAGTTTACCATTCCCAGTTCATTCACCAACTTTGTAAATGTAGCTTCAGGAAGTGGCTTGGTGAATATATCAGCTAGCTGTTGATCAGTAGGAACAAAGTGTAACTCAATTGTTCCTTCTATTACTTGCTCTCTCATGAAATGATATCTTATACTGATATGCTTAGTAAGAGAATGCTGCACTGGATTTCCTGTCATAGCAATAGCACTTTGGTTATCACAATAAATAGGTATTTTTTAATATGACAAGCCATAGTCCATTAGCTGATTTCTCATCCACATGATCTGAGCACAACAGCTTCCTGCAGCAATGTACTCAGCTTCTGCAGTTGATGTAGAGATTGACTTTTGCTTTTT
Source organism: Kitagawia praeruptora (assembly GCA_037693485.1). Classification (NCBI taxonomy): domain Eukaryota; kingdom Viridiplantae; phylum Streptophyta; class Magnoliopsida; order Apiales; family Apiaceae; genus Kitagawia; species Kitagawia praeruptora. The sequence goes on from CM075350.1 coordinate 79,913,726, forward strand.
ACTGAACCAAGAAACAAGTCTTCCTCCAAGAAACTGACAACTGCCTGAAGTACTTTTTCTGTCTATCTTACAGCCTGCAAAATCAGCATCAGAATAACCACATAAATTAAAATCAGATTCCCTAGCATACCAAAGGCCAAGTGATGGTGTGCCCTTCAAGTATCTGAAAATCCTTTTGACAGCTATAAGATGTGGTTCTCTTGGTTCTGCCTGAAATCTTGCACATAGACAGGTTGCATACATGATATCTGGTCTACTAGCAGTTAGATACAATAGTGAGCCAATCATACCTCTGTAACTAGTTACATCCACCTCTGTACCTTGATTAGGATCAAGTTTGGTAGCTGTAGCTATGGGAGTTGATGCAGTAGAGCTGTCTTGCATGTTAAACTTCTTCAATAGGTTCTTTGTGTATTTTGACTGATTGATAAAGATTCCATCATCAGTCTGTTTAACTTGTAGACCTAAGAAATAGCTCATTTCTCCCATCATGCTCATTTGATATCTAGACTGCATTAGCTTTGAAAACTTCTCACATAATTTAGAGTTAGTTGACCCAAAAATGATATCATCAACATAAATTTGAACTAGTAGCAAATCCTTACCATGATTCAAATAAAACAAGGTTTTATCAATTGTACCTCTTTTGAATCCACTTTCCAGTAGGAATTAAGCCAATGTCTCATACCAGGCTCTTGGAGCTTGCTTTAGTCCATAAAGTGCTTTATCCAGTCTGTAGACATAATCTGGATGTTTTGAATCAACGAAGCCAGGAGGTTGTTCAACATAAACTTCCTCCTCTAATTCTCCATTGAGAAAAGCACTTTTCACATCCATCTGGAAAACTTTAAATTTCTTGTGAGCTGCATACGCAAGAAAAATTCTGATAGCTTCCAGTCTTGCAACAGGAGCAAATGTCTCATCATAGTCTATTCCTTCTTGTTGAGAATATCCTTTTGCAACTAGTCTTGCTTTATTTCTGATGATAGTGCCATCTGAATCTGTCTTGTTTCTGAATACCCACTTTGTACCTACAATGGACCTTCCTTTAGGTCTTGGTACAAGTTTCCAGACTTCATTTCTTTCAAACTCATTTAGTTCTTCTTGCATAGCCATTACCCAATCAGCATCCTTTAGTGCATCTTCAACTTTCTTAGGTTCCTCCTTTGATAGAAAGTTATGATAAAGACATTCATTTTGAGTTGCACTTCTGGTTCTAACACATACTTCAGGATTCCCAATAATTAAATCAGGTGTATGACTTTTAGTCCATTTCCTTGCTAGTGGTAGATCATTCCTTGAATTTGATGCTTCCCCATGATTGGTATTATCTTCAAAAGAACTATTGTTTCTAGAAGCTCCCCCTTAGATATTGCTATCTGTTTCTGATCTGCTATCAGAATTGTCACTTGAATCTATTTCTGATGAATCTCTTCCTGATGTTTGATTTGTTTCATTGTTGATGGTCTCTTGATGTTGCTCCCCCTCAACATTTGCATTTCCATCAGTAATTTGTATTTCATCAGTAATAGACGGTTCATCAGTATTTGAGGAATTTTCAGTATTTGACAAGATTTCATCAGAATTCTTGGAGGCTTCATTTGCAAAAATCAAATCATCATGAAAGTCTTCAGAAATTCTTGTAATCTTTTTATCATCAAAAGATACATTTATTGACTCCATGACTGTCTTTCTTCTTAGATTGTAGACTTTAAAGGCTCTTGTTGATGGATAGCCAATAAAGATGCCCTCATCAGCTTTAGTTTCAAATTTTCCAAGCTGTTCAGAATGAGGTCTTAGAACAAAGCACTTACAGCCAAATACATGCAAATGCTTCAGACTTGGCTTCTTCTCCTTGATCATCTGATAAGGAGTTACACCATGTCTGTTGATCAATGTAATATTCTGAGTGTAGCATGTTGTGTTGACTGCTTCTGCCCAGAAATATGTAGGAAGATTAGCTTCCTCCAACATAGTTCTACCTGCTTCAATAAGAGTTCTGTTCTTTCTTTCAACTACTCCATTTTGCTGGGGTGTGCCTGGAGCAGAGAATTGTTGAACTATTCCTTTGTATTTACAGAACTCTTCCATTGCTGAATTTTTTAATTCAGTTCCATTATCACTTCTTAAAATCTTGACTTTATACTTTGTGCCAGTCTCGATGAGTCTCACATGGTCCAAAAGTATCTCAGCTGTTTCATCTTTTCTGTGCAGAAAATAAACCCAGGTAAATCTAGTATATTCATAAAAAATGACTAGAGTATACCTTTTCTTACTGATGGACATTATATTCACTGGTCCAAACAAGTCAAGGTGAAGCATGTGATATGGTTCATCAATTGAGGATTCAGATTTACTCTTGAATGATGTCCTTCTCTGTTTAGCCTTCTGACAAGCATCACAGAGTCCATCAGGAGTATACAATGCCTTTGGTAATCCTCTTACCAAGTCTTTCTTAACCAACTCATTTATATTGTTGAAGTTGAGATGAGAAAGCTTCTTATGCCAATTCCAACTTTCATCTACAGAAGCTTTGCTGATGAGGCATGTAGCTGGACCATCAGTATTGGTATGAATGTTGGCTTCATAAATGTTACCATGTCTTTGACCAGTTAATGCAACCTTCCCTGAAGATTTGCTGATTACTTCAAAATGAGTATCATTGAAATTGACATGATAACCTCTGTCTGTGATTTGACTAACACTTAGCAGATTGTGTTTGAGTCCTTTCACCAGAGATACTTTTTCAATGATGACATTTCCAATTACAATATTGCCATATCCCAAAGTTTGTCCAATGTTGCCATCTCCATAAGACACAATTGGGCCAGCCTTCTCCTCAAATTCTGATAGCAAGGTTTTGTCTCCAGTCATGTGCACAGAGCATCCACTATCCATGACTAACACATTTTTCTTTTTACCCTGCAATCAGAATCACAAAGAACAGTTAGAATTTTTAAGAACCCACACTTGTTGGGTTCTCTTTTCATGCAACTTAACATTTTTAGCAGCAGAAGATTTTTTTGTAAAAATGCCTTCATCAGGATTGAGTCCATCAGAATTAGTCTTTTTCTTAACAGATACATGCTTAGTGTTCAAGTTCTTTGTTTTTCCAAAATTTGCACTTTTATTGAACTTAGGCAAAAGCTCATAATAATTATAGTACAAATTATGGTATTCTTCACATGTATAAATAGAATGCCATTCACTGCCACAATGGAAACAAGGATTCTGTGGTTTATAAAATACTGTTTTATTCCTAATGTCAGACTTAGGAACTACAGTAGCCTTCTTTTTACTCCTCCTGCAATCAATAGCAAGATGATTAGAGTTACCACAGTTAAAGCATACTTTCCTTGGTGCATTTGGAATATACTTATAATTATTCTCCTTGTTTATTCCAACTTTACCATTCCTGTTCCTTTTGACAGTTGGAACTTTCTTCCTATCTGTTACTTCACAGATTCTATCCCTTAATTGTTTCTTAGACAAAAGACCTACATTCTTGTTTTTGACAGTTCTAGTTTCAGAAAGATGTGTAGAAGTGGATCCCTTATCTGAAGTAGATTTGGGATTTTCTGGATACACATAATTAACAGGTTTTAATTTGGTTTTAGTACTGTCTGTGACATATCTGCAGGTTTTTTGATTTGTTGAGTCATCAACTATAACTCTTCCTGGATTAGATGAAACAACTTTTTCTTTGTCCTTTTTCTCATTCTCTGGCTTATAACCTAGACACTCTTTCCAGTTTTTATCAGTAATAATTTCATGAGTTTTTGTTCCAGAATGTGTCCAGGTTCTGAGTTTTTCATTTGCCTCTTTAAGTTGCATTTCAAGTTCATTACATTTAAACTCTATTTCAAGTTTCATGTGTTTAGCATTATCACATTCTGCTTGAACTTCCTGCAAGAAAATTAACTCAGCTTCTAGATGATCATTTCTCTTAACAACCTCTGCCATTTTAGATTTTATTCTAGTATTTTCAAGTGATTGACTCCTAAAACTAATATGCAGAGATTTTAAAAAAGATCTTAGCTCAGAGACATTATTAGTATCAAAATCAAACAAAATTTCAGACACCTTATTTTCACCAGCAGAAGTCTCATCAGTTTTAGCCATCAAAGCATAATTCACTTTTTCTTCTTCAGAGTCAAATGATGAGTCCATCCAATCCTTGCTTGAAGAAATGAGAGCTTTGGTTTTGGTCTTCTTGCACTCAGTTGCAAAGTGACCCATTCCATCATAGTTATAGCATCTGACTTTTGACTTGTCAAATTTGCTGCTTTTCTCTTCTTTCTTCTTGTACCTGTCTTTGTCAGCATTGAAGGTTCTCTTCTGAAATTTCCCTTGCTTCCTAGCCTTTCTGAACTTCATCTTCTTGAAGCCCTTGACTATCATAGCAACCATTTCCATTATATCAGAATCAGTAGAGTCATCATCAGTATCAAAATCAGACTTAGTATCAGTATCTGATGATGAGTCATCAGGAATTGACTCTACCACTCTACTCTTTCTGCTAGAAACCTCCTCAGCTTTTCCCTTTGATTTTGATTCAACATTCAAAGCAACAGATTTTGTCTTGACATTCTTCTTATTCTTTTTTTGTTGAACCTCAAGATCATAGGTTCTAAGCATCCCATAAACTTCATCAAGAGTCAGCATCTTCAAATCATATTGATGCCTTATGATTGAAGCTTGAGTATCCCACTGAGCTCTGAGAAACATGGTGTTTGAGTCCTCTGGATCATACTCTTTGCCAACTAGTGATAGATTGTTCAGTAATGTCAAAAATCTATCATACATATCAGTAAGGCTTTCATCAGATTTAGCATCGAACTGCTCATACTCCTGAATCAACAGAGCCGTTCTATTTCTTTTGATAGATTCAGTACCTTGGCATTGAGTTTCCAAAGTATCCCAAATTTCCTTTGCAGTCTTGCATGCTATTACCCTGTTTGACATGACATTATCAAGACTGTTATGCAAAATATTTTTTACATTTGCATCTTTGAGTACTTGAACCTTTTCCTCTGTCGTCCACTAACTCTTTGCCTTAATGACATAGTGTTCAGCAACAGTCTCTGTTCTTGCAACTAATCTTGTTGGAAGAAATGGTCCATCATTGATCCTATCAAGATAGTCTGGATCAGTTGCTTCTAGATACATCAACATTTTCACCTTCCATGTTGGATACTCAGTGTTCTTGAGAATTGGAATTTGATGCTTTCATACTTACTTGTCGACATCTTAAGATCGTTTCTGATTAATATTAATCAGTTTGCTCTGATACCAATTGTTGGCCAGTAAATAACAATTGTAGAAGGGGGGTTGAATACAATTGTATAAGATTTTCGACTTAAACAGAAATAACACAAGTATGAATCAATAACAGCTTTATTAATTCTGATATAAAACTGTTACAAACTCTTTTAAGAAACTCTTGTGTTCTTAAGAGCTGCTAGGTTACAGAATAACTCGTGTATTCGATCACACTAATGTAAAACCTAAACTGTGTTTATATAGCATACACAGTTACACTATCAATTACAAGATATTCTAAATCAATTACATATATCTCTGACTGCATATCTTGTATGATAGCTGCCTTCCTATAAATTAGGAACCGACATATCAATCTTTCTTGATCTCTGGTCTATTGAGAATCTTTACGAAATCCTGACCAGCTTCTAATACTGACGATACCTTCATACTGACGTTGTATTCCTGATGACGTCAGCATCAGTATCTTGATCAGTAACAATCCAGATCCTGATATCACTTGAATCAATATCTAACAACCTCCATGGTTTTCCCAATTAGATGGGCGAATATCTTATTCACCAGTCGTTGGTCTTCATCCTTAAGACATATTGAAGAGTAGCTAGTCCTTAACATCCTCGGCTTTGCATGGCTTTGATTGTTATGTGTGGCTTTTATCTGCTCGTCTTTTAACCTGGGTCCTTCACGGACTTAAACTCTTATTTGGTCGTACTGTAGCCTAACTCTTGACCCTTCGGGGTCTTTATTTATGCATTTGCTTGTTCTCCATTCGTGTATTCTTTTATTTTCGGTACTTGGTCATCCTTAACTTGCACTCATCAGGTGTTTGGCACATAAATAAAATCACATAATAAATGAATGGAAAACAAACTTGCATTAATAACTTGAAATGGGTTCAACCCTTAAATAAAGTACTACCGTCCTACTCGGAGCAACATGCTCTTCAATGATTTCAATGAACCTTACTTCTACTTCTACTAGATAAATATGAAGCTAAGTTCTACTAGGATAACTTGAGCCCATCGGGGCTTTGCAAGACTAGGCCTGCACCAGATTTTGTTTTTGATGCTCCATCAAAATAGAGCACCCACCACTCCTTCTGGTCTCCTCCTTATTATTCTGAAGTTCACTTCCTGCTTGGGGTATTACCTCCTGCCCCCCCGGCTTCTTGGTTTCCAATGGTACATTCAACCACGAAGTCAGTTAACGCCTTAGCCTCAATGGCTTTCCGAGGCTTCTGTGTGATGTCCTTTGATGCCCTTTCTTGGTGTTCCTTACCACTCCGGACATTCATGTCTTCAATCAGAAGGACCTGCCCCCCGACTCCATCAGGCCTTAACGAGGCTACATAACAGCTTCGTGTCATCTTTTGATCTCCTTTATGTTCTCCAACACCATTCCTGGTCGGGAACTTGATCTTCATATGATAAGTTGAGGCGACAGCCTTGAATACATGAAGTCCAGTCCTTCCGAGGATAGCGTTGTACGTTGAAACCGCCTTGATTACCAGGAAGTTCAACATCTGAGTGGCCTCCTTGGGCTCCTGTCTAATAGTTAAAGGCAACTGAATAGTCCCTTCAACTTTGGATTCTACTCCGTTAAATCCATATATAGGCATATTATTGGGGGTCAACTAAGAATCACTGTACCTCATCTTCACAAATGCATCATGAAATAGAATGTCAACGGAAGCTTCATTGTCTATCAAGACTCGCTTCACCTTTGAGTTTCCAATCACGAAAGTTATGACCAACGGGTCGTCATGGGGGAACTTCACCCCTTCCAAGTCTGAGTCATCAAAACCAACCACTACTTCAGTTTTTGCACGCTTCGGGGCCTCTCCCACGATGTGCATCACTTCTCTAGCATAAGCATTCTGAGAATTCCTTGTTGTGCCGGCCGCAGTCGGGCCCCCTGAGATCATGTTGATTACTGGCCCTCGGGGCTGTGGGTTGCGAGCTTGATCGTCATCCCTCCTATCATACTCTCTTCTTTGATTACCACGGTCATCACCCTTAGTGAAGTAGCTCAGTTTCCCTCTACAAATCAAAAACTCGATCTCATCTTTGAGTTGCTTGCAATCATCAGTGTCATGCCCTACATCTCTGTGGAATCTGCAATATTGATTCTTGTTTCTCTTTGCGGGATCACCCCTGAGTGGCTTCGGCCATCAGAAATCCTTATCCTTCTCAATGTCCAACAAGATTCGACTCCTAGGAGTATTCAACCTTGCATACTCAGTGAACCTCGGTCCTTGGCTCTTCTTAGGGGCATAGTCGGAGTCCTCGCTAGTTCGGGGATACTTGTCCCTAGCATCATACTCCTGGTCATCATACTCATGGTCTTGCTTTCGCTTCTTGGAGTCGTTGTTACCTCCTCCACTTACTATGGCTTCTTTCTTCATGCTTCTTCAGCTTTAATGTACTTGTCAGCCCTTCATTGGAGCTCGGCCATGTTTTCAGGAGGATGTTTTGCCAATGACCTTTTAAAGAATAGATCAGTGGTTCCGTGTTCCAGGGCTATCATGACCACCTTATTCTCCAAATCAGTGATATTCAACGTCTCTTTAGTGAACCTCTTGAGGCAATCTCTCATATTTTCATTCTTCCCTTGCACCACGTACATGAGGGATGCGGAGCATTTCTCATGAACTCTTCCGCTGATAAACTGGCTAACAAAAGCAGCACTTAACTCCTTAAAAGAGCCAATTGAGTGTGCAGGCAACCGGCTATACCATCTTTGAGCCATGCCCGACAGGGTTTGAGGGAACGCCCTACACTTTAAGGCATCACTTGTAGGCTACAACATTAGTGCGTTCGAAAACGTCCTAACATGATTTGCGGGATCACCCGCTCCATCATAAGCCTTGATTGTCGGTATCTTAAACTTCCTAGAGATGTGAGCATTCATCACCTCCTCGGTAAACGGGGGTGTGGGATCATCAGGATCCCCAAGTGGCATTAGATCCTTGGGGTTGCTCCTGGGGGTTTCCACCATTGTTGTTCTTCCAGTTGGGGCATCAGCCCTTCTCTGCCTTCTTGAAGACCTCTCTAAGTCTATAATGGGAATCGGTCCTGAGGTTGGAGGAGGTTGAGTTTGATTCAACCTAGCTTGTTCTCTCGCAATATCTTCATTTATCCTTAAAATCTCGGCCTCATGAGCCTTGATTCTCTCAGCAGCTGTCAAAAGGGGTCCATCATGGATAGTTTGTGTTCTCCTTCTTGGTTCTCTACTAGTACGTTGCCTTCTCGGGGCTTCATCACGATCATCATCATCAGACGATGAATCATCAGTATAGGGGCTGGAGTAGTCATAATATTCTCGATCTCAGATCTGCAAGGCATGGCCACTGGGTCCAGGACCTTGAGTAATTGGAGGGTAATTAGGCAGACCATACATCGGGTTGGTATTCATGGGGAGATCTGCAGTATGGATCTGTACCCCCGGTGGTAACGGGCGATTGGGATCAACTAAAGAAGAAACCAGCGTCTGGAAAGAGCTGGTTTCTTGACTTGGATGGATGACCATAGGTAACGTTCTCTCAGCATGGGGATTCGTCCTTGGGGGTTGAGAAGCCGGAGGCTGAGTGACTATTCCAGTCGTAGGGGGCACCAGATCCGTAGTGGGTGGAGCAGAGCTGAGAGGCAGGGGCTCGGTAGTTGCTGGTGTCCTTCGTGTTTGAACCATGGTTGATGTCTTTTCCCACAGACGGTGCCAAATGTTGTGGAATAAAAACTAGGTTATAAATCTGTATTTAATGCTAGGGTTCGGGAGCTTCGTGCTTTAATGGTTGTTTCCGTGTTCGAGACTAATCGGTCCTCACAGAGTGCCTACGTATCTCGTATTGAGAATCAAGCCAAAAACGTAGTTCTAGGTGATGGTGCCCTCAGGGCTATGGCAACGAGGGCTCACCTAGGACGTAGTGGCTTGTATGTCCTTATTCGAGGATTGAGCCAAAACGTAGTTCTGAGAATGAGGGGTCTGGCCCTTTTATAGGCTGAGAAGCCTTAGAATTATGGTAGGAGTAGGTGACTTGGTGGACAAGTCACCATCTTGAGGAAGGTTCTAGACTCCTTCCATATAGAAGTCAATTCCCATATCGAATTCTGTGCCTTGGAGGCTAAGCTTTGTAGGAGTAATATCCTTATCTGACTCTTAATGCTGAGCTATTATTTCCCCTAATATTAATTACAAAATTAATATTAAATTAGGGCTTTTGACCTCATTAATGGGCCCCACGTTTGGACCATGCTGGGTCTAATTAATGCGACATTAAATGTGTCTTTAGGGCTTACTTTTATCGTATATCACGGTGTTATCATTATTTTATCACCATCCAAGATCTCCACAAAAATACAACTCTTTTACCACAAATAACCACTTAATCATCTCACACTTAAAATCCATATCATAAACTCTTAAACTTAAAGAACCAAAAGCTTAAGTGAGATGTTCTTACCTTCTTGAAGCTTGAGTGGTCTTGACAAAACTTAACACACCACAAAATAGCCTTGGTTAACCTTTATAATCTTTAATCTACAAGATCTAAGCAAAACTTACCATAAGTTACTATTCATCAAGAACTTTGTGAATTTTCTCACCTAGCTACACTTCATGAAAAATTATGAAACTTTGTACATACCTTAATTTCACTTTGAGGAAGCTTGGGAATTAATCTTAGGATTTATGAGTGGGTGGAAGCCATGGAACAATTTTTCTTTTCCTCCTTCTCTTCTTGTTGGTCGAATGTTGTATAAAAGAGAGAGAGAGAGAGAGAGTTGTTTTGCTTGCATGGCTACTTGTGCTAGTGTGTAATTATATAATATGTATTCTCTTATGCATAATATCTAGTAGCTAGAGCTCATTTTTTAAAGCCTAGGTTACCTTTATTTACTTGGTGATCCCTAAATTATGGAACTTGGTTGCTAACTAAGTTTGGTTTCTAACTTAGTTTCTAACTATTAGTTGGTCCTCCTTTTTGACTTGGTTGCATGGATGACCAACCACCTTGCATGGGTTTGCATGGATTTTGCATGGCTCTTGGTACTTTAATTATTTTCCAATTTATTCCATAATTTTCCATTCACTACTAACTTAATTCCTAAAATATTCTTAGTAGTAAAATTCTCTTCAAGTGGTTTCCATTCCTTAAATCTTCATTTTAATACAGTTGTAATATAGAGTTTCTAAATTTAATATTCGTGGCCTTTTCATTACTTTCATATTTATTGGTTGCTCGAATAATGTAGGTTATTAATGAAGTAGGATTTTTCGAATTGCAACGGCTTTTACATACACTCATTTCACTAATAAAATCTTAATTTGAAATTTAAAACTTCAAATTTTCATTACTCAAAAGTGGGTAGGATTTGTTTTTCTTACACACCGGAATTACTATTCATCCGGGTCCTTTTATAATAGTACAAAAATTAGGATTATTAAAGTCTACAACTTCCCCCTTTCCGTGCCTTTATTTAGAAAAAAATTTCAGTTTTATAATAGCTCTTCTGTTCAACCGGGGTGGGTCTATGTTAGATAGCGCCCTAAAATTCCACACATTTTTAACGGTCACTCGGTTGTTGACAACAACCCTAAGTGGAAAGAGGAATTTATGTATTTGGTTTGGAAATGGGGTGATTGGGGCACCCTTTTCCAAAGCTCTTTTGGTAAGGTGGCCGACGGCAACCCTAACAAAATAGTTCTCAACACGGAAGAGCAAGTGGCCTATGAAGAACTTATCAAAGATAATGGAGAAACTCTGTGTTGGGACCTCATTAATGAGGAATCTTTAAGGGCCATGGGCCTTTCTGCTGTTTTAGACTTGGGTAACTTCCATTCCTTTATGAATTTACTTCGTTTCCCTCCTTAAAAGGATTCCGTCCCGAAATCAGGTTGAGAATAGGTGGGGGTACTTCCTCAGCATCTCGTCTTCCAGCTCCCAAGTTGATTCTTCTACATTATGGTTTTGCCATAAAACTCTGACGAGCTTAACAACCTTGTTTCTGAGTACTTGTTCTTTGCGATCCATGATCTCCACTGGTTTCTCTATGTAAGACAGGTCTAGCTGTAGTTCTACTTGCTCGTGCTCTACCACATGTTTGGCATCGGGGTTGTATTTCATTTGCATTGATATGTGGAATACGTTGTGGACTTGCTGCAAGCTTGGAGGCAAAGCTAATTCATAAGCTACGGGTCCGATACGTCACAAGATTTCAAAAGGTCCAATATATATAGGACTCAATTTCCCTTTCTTTCCAAATCTCATCAATCCTTTCCATGGGGATACCTTTAACAGCACTATGTCCCCTACTTCATATTCTCTGTCTTTTCGTGCTAGATCAGCATACTTGCGTTGTCGGTCCTGGGCTGCTGCTAGTCTTCCTCCAACTAAGGTTATGGCATCTCTCGTCTGTTGAACTAGGTCAGGTCCCAATATCTTTCGTTCACCAACTTCATCCCAACACAGGGGAGAGCGACACTTCCTGCTATAGAGGGCTTCGTAAGGGGGCATTCCTATGCTTAAGTGATAGCTGTTGTTATACGCAAACTCAATTAAGGGTAAATGCTCTTCCAAACTCCCTTTAAAGTCTATGACGCATACCCTTAGCATGTCTTCCAAGGTTTGGATAGTCCTTTCACTCTGTCCGTTAGTCTGAGGGTGATAAGCTGTACTCATGTTTAGTTTAGTCCCTACGCATTCCTAAAAGCTCCTCCAAAACCTGGAGTTAAACCTGGGGTCTCTATCGGATACAATGGTCACTGGACTCCGTGTCGTACTACAATTTCCTTTATGTAGATGTCCACAAGCCTATCGACAGTGTATTTCTCATTGATGGGAAGGAAATGGGCAGACTTGGTTAGTCTATCGATGATTACCCATATCGCGTCGTGATTGGTCCTAGTCTTTGGTAGTCCTATTACAAAGTCCATGGCTATATACTCCCACTTCCATTCCGGAATCTCTAAGGGTTGTAGCAGGCCGCTGGGCCTTTGGTGTTCCGCCTTTACTCGTTGACAGGTTAAACATCTATTCACCCATTCCGTTACGTCCTTCTTCATGTTAGGCCACCAATAGTATTCTTTCAGGTCTCTATACATTTTGCTGCTACCGGGGTGTACCGAATATCTAGCGTTATGGCCTGTAAAGCATAATGTAATGTATTATGTAATAGAGGACATATATAACTCAACTAGGATAAAAGATAAATAATATTAACTCTATACAGGGATCGTGAAATTTGAAGAACAGGCACCGACAAGGATCAAGTCGCTGAAAGAAGTTCATTAACATGATCAAGCCTCAGTGACAGAATAAGATGTACAGATGATTCAGTTGAAGGACCAAAAGATTCCATGTATTCAAATTAATTGAAGATACTGCTGCAGGCTAATTAATTGGAATGCAACGAAGGTGTGAAGATCAAGATCAGTGCTAGTCACTTGTGAACCAGACCAGTGCACTAAGTGTCAGCACATACGAGAAGGATCAACACATTAATTCACAGAAAGAATTGCCAAAGCCTATTGACGATCAAGGATAGACATAATATCTCAAGGTATTGTAAAAAATTAATTTACTCTGAAAATTAAATAAGTAACAGATTAATTATTTATAACAAAATAATTAGATTAATCTGGTACTTGAATTATTTTCTGAGATGAATTAAAACAGCAAAATAAACAGAAGAGAATATGAATAGTAACCGAAATCACTATTCATATGAATAGTAACCAAAATCACTATTCATATGAATAGTAACTGCGGTTGTTGGAATAGTAACTGCGATTGTTGGAATAGTAGCTGGGGTTATTGGAATAGTATTTGGGGGTTGTTGGAATAGTGCCAAATAATGACTTTCTAAAATCTATAAATAGGCATGTTGTATTTCATTTCAAAACACACCTCAACACACAACTCTCTCTTCTCTCTCTTATATCTTCTCTGTGTAAGCTGCTAGACAGTCCATCTGGTAGGAAAGTCGGCTTAGCCCGCTTTCAGGAAGTGTCGGGTAGAAGGTCCTCGTGCCTAAACTATCCTTAGGAGTGTTTTGGTTTTTGAAGCTAATCCACTGGATTAGAAGTTGTAACACCCCTCGGTTTTTATCAATTCAAAGATATTTTCCCGAATTGATTGTGTTATTTCGATTCAGTTGTTGACCTTATTTTTCACATCTCAAAAATCCAAATATTTCGAAATAACGTATTCAACCCCCCTTCGACGTTATTTTGGACCTAACATGGCCTTCGTATAAGATTTCGTCCTTCAATTCATGAACATTCGGGACCCATATCCTTGTTGCATATCTCATGATCTCATTCTTATCCTTCTCGCACTTAATTTCTTCTCCGGTCAGGATTTCCTCCTCCGAATTAGCTTCCTCTTCCATCTTTTTTTCCTGACACCGCCTAATCTTTTCTAACAACGGCGGTTGGATTTGGATTTCCATCAACATTTCTTGGCTCTCGTCTAGTCTCCTGATCTCTATCTCTAGTTTTTCGAATTCTCTTGCCAATTCCTCCATTGAGGTCAACATCTTGAGCTTCTCCTTCCTACCAAGGGTGTCGGCCACCACATTGGCCTTCCCCGGATGATAACAGATCTCACAATCATAATCCTTTATTAGCTCTAGCCACCTCCTCTGTCTCAGGTTCAATTCTTTCTGAGTGAAGATGTACTTAAGGCTCTTGTGGTCTGTATAGATCTCACATTTCTCTCCGTACAAGTAGTGCCTCCATATTTTCAGCGCGAAAACAATTGTAGCTAACTCTAAGTCATGGGTAGGGTATCTCACTTCATACTCCTTCAATTGCCTAGACGCATACGCAATCACCTTGCCGTGTTGCATGAGCACAAAGCCTAATCCTTTGTGGGATGCATCACTATAAATCACGAAGTCTCCCCTTTCATCTGGTAGCGCCAACACAAGGGCGGTCACTAACCGTTTCTTCAGCTCTTGGAAGTTTTCCTCACATTTCTCAGTCCATACAAACTTCTCTATCTTTCTGGTGAGTCGGGTAAGTGGGGCTGCTAGTTTGGCAAAGTCTTTCACGAATCTCCTATAGTAGCCTGCCAATCCTACGAAGCTTCTTACTTCCGTCGGGGTGGTCGGACTTTCCCAATTTGATATGGCCTCTAACTTGGCAGGATCAACTAACACTCCCTCACTGTTTACCACGTGACCTAAGAATTGAACCTCTTTTAGGCAAAATTCACACTTAGAGAATTTGGCATACAGTTTCTCAGCTCTCAGAACCCCTAAGACTATCCTCAAGTGTTCTGCATGTTCTTCCTCCGTCTTTGAATAAATCAAAATATCGTCGATAAACACTATGATGCATTTGTCTCGGTATTGCTTAAACACGCGATTCATCAGGTCCATAAAGGCTGCTGGTGCGTTGGTTAACCCAAAGGACATGACCAGAAATTCATAATGTCCATACCGGGTGCGATATGTGGTCTTGGGTATGTCCTCCTGCTTAATTTTTAGTTGGTGATATCCGGTCCGCAAGTCTATTTTTGAGAAGCAGACTGCTCCTTTCAACTGGTCAAACATGTCGTCGATCCTAGGCAAAGGGTACTTATTCTTGATGGTTAGTTTATTCAGTTCTCTATAGTCTATGCACAACCTCATGCTACCATCCTTCTTTTTCACAAATAGCACTGGAGCGCCCCATGGAGATACACTCGGCCTTATCAGTCTTTTGTCTAACAACTCTTTTAACTGTGTCGCTAATTTTTTCATCTCCACGGGAGCTAACCTATATGGAGCCTTAGAAACAGGTGCAGTTCCGGGAGCCAACTCTATCGCGAACTCGAACTCCCTATTGGGTGGCAATCCTGGTAGTTCCTCAAGAAATACATCATCGAATTCTCTAATGACTGGGATATCTTGCAATTTAGGGGCCTCCTGTTTTGTGTCTATGTTAACTCGAATAACTTGTAGAAGGGGGGGTTGAATACAAGTTATATAATCGTGTCTGATTTTTGCTTGGTTATATGAACAAGAATAAACGAATGAATCAAATTCTGTTTGTATTAAATAAATCAAATACAAACTCTACCAAAGGTGTACAAATACCTTTAGCAGCTGCTGACAAAATAAAACTCTCTCTCTGTTTGTTTCGAACTCTCGAATACAAACCTTATACAGAGCTACGCACACGAACTTATGACTCATGCTCTTTACAATGATATTAAGAGAGTATTTATAATGCTACCTATCAACTAATAACAGAAAGATATAATCTATGCATGACAATGTTCTGTCGTCCAGTTGATAGTTTCCATCAATAGAAAATCCTTTCCTTCATAATACCTTCTTGCTTGTTCTTCAAACAATGATCCTATTTTATAGCACTTGCCAGTTTCTGTAGCATACATAATGACATCATCAGTAACACGACTGATATCAGGATTCCATCTTACATCAGGATCTGACCATCCCATCAGTACTTGATCAGTATTTGATTTGACGTATCACGATTCAATCTCAGTTCCTGACATGTAGTACTCGATGCACTGTTCATTCCTGACTAAACTTTACAGATAACTGTCTAACACATATTTCCTATTTAAAGTGCTAAATCCTTTATAAATCAGGATATACAAGAAGTATAAGTAAAATTCTATTCTTAACATCACAACTCATGAATTATTCCTAACAATCTCCCCCTATTTATGCTTTAAGATCTGAAGCATAAATCTGAGTTGTTGATGTCAAAACATATAACAATACAATCAGAATAGAATTTATGAAAAAAATCATGAAGTTAAGTACCTCCTTCTTCAGATATAGACAAAGTATCCAGTACTTAGAAGAAAGAATTCAACTATTTGATGCTTCTTTTCCTTTACCACTTCCCTGATAAGATTCACCTCTGTCATCCTTAGTTCTTCTTTTATTTCTCCCAGTCTGTTTATCTCTTCCCCTAGTTTGTTGCCTTTGAACTGTTTTTTATCTCCCCCTTTTTAACATCAGCAACATTAATTCCAAGAGATTCAGTAACAGAACAAATGAGATTCATCAGAACTGCTTGATTTTCCATAATAGTGACTTGGTTATCTTCAAGTGTTTGAAGTCTTGATTGAATTTCAACTTGAGATTTCTGAATATCTTGTAGAACTTCAGAATTGACTTCAATGTTGAAAGTGTTTGGAATATCTTCAGATTCAAGTCTTGTAGAAGAAGTTGCCTGTGTAGAATGATATTCAACTAATAAAACTCGATTAGAGTTACAAACATCTTCATCTTTCTGATCTGAAGCTGCAATTTGATCATCTTGTCCTTCACCAGTATTCTGTGTACTAACATCTACAAAACCTGACTCCTCCTTAGATTGATCAGATACTGTTGATGTCTCAATTCTTGCTGATATTGGTAGTACAAACAAAGGAATACTAGGATCATTAGGAATATCTTCTGGTACTAATGGTGTAGAAGTTTGTCTTAGCCTTTCACCTCTTCTGTTTATAATTCCTGCAAGCCTTTCTTTTTGCTTCTGAGCTTTAACTTCTGGCTTTGAGTTGTGCTTTGCTAAGTCATTCTTCTCATACATCTTGATAAAAGAATAAGTACCAGCATCCATACCAAGATTGTTAGACCAAGATTCAGGAAAAACCTGATCCCAGAAATTAAACGATGGTGGTTTCCTAATTTTCTCTCTCTCACTATGGAGTTGATCATCCATACCCTCATTCTCACTATGACTATCTAAAGTCAATACTCTTTCTACCTCTCCTTTTGCCTGGTCAGGAGCCAGCCGCTCTGATTGTGGATCAATATCCATCTTTCCAAGTGTATCACTCAAATTTGGATAAGTGCTCTCATGACCTACAGAAAAAAAGAGTTTAGAAGAAGTTTGTATACCTAAACTCACATGGAGAGAGGGTTCCTCATATGGCAAGGGGCTTGAGGTTTTCTCCAAGGAGTGAGCTGTTATAGTCTCTGAACCCTTACAAACATCTTCTTTCCTTTCAGAAACTACAGGCTCCAGTATACCACTTTCAGGTTCTCTACTAGACTCTGATGTCTTCAGTAATACTTCATTAGACACCCTAGTTAGTATGTCACCATCTTTAAGTGTTGTTTGCTGAGACACACCCTCAAAGTGGATAGACTCTGACTGAACAATGTTTGTTTGATCTTCAAGAAAATCAGTCAAAGTTATTCCTCCCATATCATAGGGTTTCTCACTTGCAATTTCAGTCATCACAGAAGACCTTTCAACATCAGCTATCACAGCTCCTGAGTCATCCAACCTCTGACTAGATGGTTCTTGTGTTGCAGTGACTGTGATCTGATCTTTTCTACTATCCACCACTGGTGCAATAGTATCTTCTGTTGACTGCATTCATCTATCTACTTCCTCCAGTTGTTCACCTTGAGCTGAAGCATCTTCCATAATGACATCCTTGTCAAATAAATATGCATGAAGTGATTGAAGTGCAACATGCTTTGAGAGTCCAAATTTCTTGACTAATTGTCTTCTGACAGTTACATAGAAATACATCTTCATTAAGTCAAGTCTTTGATGTAGAAGTCCATACTCTTATTGAAATAAAAGTTTTGGTACTCTTTCAACTAGAAAATCTAGAACAGGCCTGGAAAGCTTCACTTTGATAGAAATAACTCACATAGCCAGTCTGTATGATAATGTAGTTTCCCATAAAGAATCAATATCCAGATCTCTATAGTCATTTGCTGACTTAATTGTAGCTTCATTTGTAGAGACCTGCATGATATTAGTTGGACTAGACTCTGTGTGTGTAGGTGATAAATGAATCTTTCTCCTTGTTCTCCTAGTATAGTGAGCAAAAGATTTATCCTGAGAAGACTCAAGAGGTGTAGACACAGAATTGATCTTGGGATGAGATCCTTTTTCAATAGACACAGTCTTTTGAGAGACAGTATCCAGTAACTGTTTTCCCTTTTTAAGTACTACAGCCTTTTGAGAGACTGCAGCCTGGCTGTGACTAGGTGCTTCATCTCTTTGTCCTAGCTTAGAAAGTCAAATTGCAGCCTTCAATTCTTCTCTCTCAACAAGAGATATATTATCATCATCTTCACTAGAACTACTACTACTTGACACAACAAATCTTCTCTTCCTTACAACTGATGTCTTTTGAGAAACACCAGAGGTTGGTTTCTTTGAAACAATAGGCTGTGGATTAAAACGTTGTTCTTCAATTGTTTCAGAGACTATAAAGTTTTGGGTTACTTGGGTAGACACATGTGGGTTCTCCTTCAAATGAGATTCCTGAGCCATTTCACCACAAAAGAAAGAAGAATTGTAGAGAGTAGGAAGATGAGTTTTAAGAATTACCTGAACATGATGTGGATAATGAATTTCAGGTATTTCATCTAGATTCTTTTCATTGTCCTTCTTTATAATGTCAGAGAAAATTCTCTTTTACTGTACATTAGAAGAAACATAATATTCTCTATAAAATCTAGCTTCAACATCAGGAATAAAATGGTTAATAAACATTTGCATAAATCTATGATAATAAACCATTTTCCTGTTTTGATCTCTTGACCCAAGTTTAATACTCATCTGATTTAAGATAATGTGACCAATGTTAATTACTCTGTCATAAAGCAAACTGTAAGCAATATGTGAAGTAAAAGAAGTAATTTGCTGAAAAGAACTACATTTGCCAGTAAAACATTTAGCAATTTGATCAAAGAAGAAAGACCATTCCTTCCTAAGAAAAGACCTATTTAACTGGCTCATGTTGTCTAGAGATCCACTATAACCTAATGCAGACAACATAGTTCTTACATCATCATCTGATGGTTCACTTGCATAATTATCAGTAACAGGTAAGCGAAGTACTGAATTAACAATAGATTCAGTAATATCAAAAGTAACTTGTCCTAAGTGTAGAACAATCTTACCTGATTGACTCTGAGTAGAATCAATTACCTCAGCATTCTTCCAAGCTTGTGAAACAGCATCTTGATTTATTTCTGGAAATGCTGCCAATGCATAATGCAAAGGTCCAATAGCCATAAAATCCATTACTGGATGAAAATCAGCTGATACTCCTTTCTTGCTGGTGATTGCTGCAACATGATTGTTAGTCATAAAATCAAAGTCACCAAACTTGAAAGCTACTGATTTAGGTAGACTTCTTTGAGCTGCCATTTTTGATCTGAAAAGAATTTGAGAAATCTTGAAATTGATTAGCGATTTTGAGAACTTGAATGAATGTTTTTGCTTTAGGAAATATGAATTAGAAGTTAACAATAAATAATCAGAGTCTCAAAATAAAGATATATTCAAAAATCCTTCAGACCCACTAACCCACGTTGACACGTAGGTTGACAGGTGTCAGTCCCTGAAAAATGCAGTTTACCCACGATTTTTGGAAAATAAATCCAAAATTGATTTCAATTAAATAAATCAGGGTAAATCAAAATAAAATCAATACTGATCAGCTTCATTTTCTGATGTGATCTTTTTCACCAAGATAATCACAACTCTGAATGTGATTAAAAATAATAAAAATAATCATCAATCCTGATGAAATCACTTTCATTTTCCTGATCACTATCATCCTGATTCCAAAGATTAAATGGAGTTCCACGTGGCATTTTAGAATTTAACCTGAAAAGAACATCAATAATCTAAACAAAAAAATCTTGTTAGATTGTCAAAAATATCTTGGAAATATGAAAGGACCAGTCATACGCATAGATGTATACGCCAATACAATGTACATTTAAAATAACTGTTCAGCTTCTCACTCTTTCCTTTATAAACCCTTGATGTCTTTTGCCTTTCTTAACTCCAAAAACACACAAAACCTCTCTGTAAACACAGAGCTTCCAAAATACACAATGACCTTCAACCAAATCTTTCGATTTCTCACAGATGATGAACACCAAAGATTCAATATTCGTCTCTTTGAAGAGATGACTTTTCTCATCGTTTTAGACATGATTGGAGTAGATCCATATAATGTCCAGAACCTTTTCTTAGAACATCCATCTGTTGGATACAATCACCCTCTAACCTCCTCAAAACTTGAGGATGAAGAATTTTGCCGAGAGTCTGAGGTTGATCTTGATGAGGATGCTATACATTTAAGTCAGCTAATCTCATTCAAGTCGCCCAGACAAGGAATCCACGAGCAGATGAGGCTGTTCAAATCCCCTGATGGATTTCTTGAGATGCTCCTTGTCCTGTATCTCAGAATCCATATTATTAGACACGTATAGGATTATCAGTAGAAGTTAGACAAAAAGATGTTGTATTTCATTTCCATGTATGTAATGCTTTCAATTAATGAAAATACAATTTCTTATTATCTACTTGTCTCTAGTGTTTATTGACTGATTTGAATGATGTATAAATTATCAGTATGCAAATATTAAAACTTGCTGGCATAGACTTAACACATCACAGAATTAGATTACTACACAAAGTAAACGTCAGGATCTGAAACAATTTTCACAATCCTGATACTGACATAATACTGATGACGTCAGCATCCTGATAACAATTCTAATCCTGATGATTATTAACAAGTCTATCATACTGAAATTTATCAAGGTAAAGTGTTATATCTAAAGCATTTAACAATCAAATATAGATCTTGACAAGAATATCAAGTCTATAAGCTAAAAACAACATACCTTGCTACTTTTGCAGATGTTAAAGATCTAGAAATTTAACATTCCTAACTCACTTACTAATCTACTGAATGTAGTCTCATCAAGTGGTTTAGTTAGAATATCTACAAGCTGTTTGTCAGTAGGAACAAAATGAAGTTCCACAGTACCATTCTCAATATGTTCTCTAATAAAATGATACTGGACATCAATGTGCTTAGTCCTTGAATGTTGAACTGGATTTTCTGCAATTTTGATAGCACTAGTATTATCACAAAACATAGGAATATTACTAAGTGTCATACCATAATCCATCAACTGATTTCTTATCCAAAGGAGCTGTGCACAACAACTGCCTGTTGCTATGTACTCAGCTTCTGCAGTTGAGGTTGAGACAGATTGTTGCTTCTTGCTTGTCCAAGAAATCAATATATTTCCCAAGAATTGACATGTACCTGTAGTGCTTTTCCTGTCTATTTTACACCCTGCATAATCAGAGTCTGAATAGCCAATTAGGGAGAAATCAGATTCTCTAGGATACCACAAACCAAGATTTGGAGTTCCTTTGAAATATCTAAAAATTCTCTTCACAGCAATTAAATGAGATTCCTTAGGATCACTTTGGAATCTAGCACATAAACAGGTAGAAAACATTATATCTGGTCTACTTGCAGTTAGATATAACAATGAGCCTATCATGCCTCTATAACTAGTATTATCCACACTCTTTCCCTTAGGATTAGAGTCTAGTTTAGTGGTTGTTGCCATGGGTGTTTTTGTAACTGCACAGTCTTGAAAGTCAAATCTTCTTAAAAGATCTTTGATATACTTTGACTGATTAATGAAAATACCAGTCTCAGTCTGTTTGACCTGCAAGCCTAAGAAATAATTTAATTCACCCATCATGCTCATCTGATACTTAGACTGCATAAGCTTGCTAAACTTAGCACACAACTTTTTATTAGTAGAGCCAAATATGATATCATCAACATAAACTTTAACTAAAAGCAATTCACCTTTTATCTTTCTAAAGAATAGAGTTTTGTCAATTGTACCTCTTGTGAAGCCATTTTCAAGAAGAAATTTAGACAAAGTCTCATACCATGCTCTTGGTGCCTGCTTTAGTCCATAGAGTGCCGTGTCAAGTTTGTAGACATGATTTGGAAACTTTGGATCAACAAATCCAGGTGGTTGTTCCACATACACTTCCTCATCAAGTTTGCCATTTAGAAAAGCACTCTTTACATCCATCTGGTATACCTTGAATTTTGAATGAGCTACAAATGCAAGAAACATTCTGATTGCTTCCAATCTTTCTACAGGTGCAAAGGTCTCATCATAATCAATGCCTTCTTCCTGAGAATAACCCTTGGCCACCAGTCTTGCTTTGTTTCTTACAATCATACCAGATTCATCTAGCTTGTTTCTGAAAACCCATTTTGCACCAACAATAGATCTATCTTTAGGTCTTGATACCAGTTTCCAGACTTTGTTTCTCTCAAACTAATTTAACTCCTCCTGCATTGCAATTACCCAATCAGGATCCTGTAAGGCTTCTTCAACCTTCTTAGGTTCATTCTTTGAGAGAAAACAACTATACAAGCATTCATTTTGAATTGATCTTCTAGTTCGAACACCACTATATGGATCACCAATAATCAAAATCTTCAGTATGATCCTTTGTCCATTTTCTAACAGGTGGTAGATTGCCTCTGCTAGATTCTCCCCCTAAGTTAGTGGTATCTCTTGTAGAAGAATTCTCTCTACCTTCAATAACTCCCCTTTGATCAATAGAATTAATAGATTCCATATTGCTGCTAGTTACTGATCTTTCCTCAGTAGACTCTGAAAGATCAGTTCCTGATGGAGTAGACTCTGAATAGCTAGTCTGCTCCTGATGATCGCTGTGTTCTCCTTGATTCATTTGCACCCCCTCAACAGTAGCATTCATTTGAGAAGCAATAGAAATTCCTTCTGGAGAACCTTCATCATCATTGGAGAGTATCTCAGAATCCTTTAGATTTTCAAATTCCAATTTGTCATGGCTCTTATCAGTTTGCAGAATTCCAAATTTCTTATCATCAAAGGCAACATGAATGGATTCCATAATAATGTGAGTTCTGAGATTATAAACTTTGAAGGCCTTAGATGCTGAATATCCTAGAAAGATTACTTCATCCGATTTGGCTTCAAATTTTCAAAGTTGTTCTGGATGAACTTTTAGGACATAGCATTTGCATCCAAAGATGTGAAAGTATTTCACACTTGGTTTCTTTCCTTTGATCATCTCATAAGGAGTTTTTCCATGACTATTTACCAAGGTATAGTTTTGAGTGAAACATGCAGTGTTAATAGCTTCTACCCAAAAATAGGTTGGAAGTTTTGCATCTGCAAGCATGGTTCTTGCTGCCTCTATGAGAGTCCTGTTCTTTCTTTCCACTACACCATTTTGCTGAGGCGTTCCAGGTGCAGAAAATTGTTGAGTGATTCCATTGTCTGCATAATACTCCTCCATTGTAGAATTCTTGAATTCTGTACCATTGTCATTCCTAAGTACTTTGACTTTGTACTCAGAGTTATTCTGAATATTCTTGACAAGTTCAATGATTTGCTGAGGAGCTTCATCCTTCTTGTGTAGAAAGAACACCCATGTGAACCTTGTGAAATCATCCACTATAACTAGAGCATATCTTTTCTTGCTGATAGACATAATGTTTACTGGACCAAACAGATCAAGATGTAGCATGTGAAATGGTTCAGTAATTGAATTTTCAGTCTTGCTCTTGAAAGTGGTTCTTCTTTGTTTTCCAAGCTGACAGGCATCACAAAGTCCATCTTGCACATAATTTGCCTGAGGTAGGCCTCTCACCAGATTATGCTTAACAAGTTGATTAAGCTTCTTGAAGTTGAGATGTGAGAGTTTCTTGTGCCAATTCCAGCTTTCATTACTTGTTGCTTTGCTGTAGAGACATCTAACAATTCCTTTAGATGTATCACTTAAGCTGGCTTCATATATGTTACCATGTCTTTGACCAGTTAGAACAATGTCTTCATTCTGCATATTCAAGATTTTGCATCCTTCTCTGTCAAAGATTGATTTGTAACCTTTATCACCCAGTTGACTTATGCTTAAAAGAGTATGTTTCAAGCCTTCAACCAGTGCTACATTTTCTATGATGACATTCCCCAAAACAATTGAGCCATATCCCAGAGTCTCTCCTTTGTTGCCATCTCCAAAAGATATTACTGGGCCAGCTTTCCTCTCAAACTTTTTAAGCAGGGACTTCTTTCCAGTCATATGTCCAGAGCATCCACTATCCAAGATAATTGAATGCTTCTTTCCTATGCCCTGCAAACAAAAAGTAACTAGTTAGAATTCTTTAGGACCCAACTTTGATTGGATCCTTTCTTACTAGATTTAGAAACAACAGGCTTTGAAGATTTTACCTTTACTTTATCTGTTGCAGAGTCAACTTTAGACTCTGATTTCACAAACTGTTTGTGACTAGGAGTTCAGATTTCAGAGAATAATAGTCATAATACAGTTCATGATATTCTCTACACATGTAAATGGAATGAAGTAAACTACCACAATGATAACAAGCTTTTTGTGGTTGGTATTGAATTTTCTGAGTCTTGGGGAATCTGGACTCAGTTTTCCAAGAAGGTTTTTGATTGCAGTCTAGGGCCAAATGATTATGATTTCCACACTTATAGCATTTTTTCCTAGGTGCATCAGGTACATTCTTGTAATTATTCTCTTTGTTAATACCTTCTTTTCCATTCCTATTTCTCTTGATTTTGCTAGACTCTGAAAGACCATCTAATCTCTATTTCAACTGAGACTTAGACAGAAACCCTATGTTTACATTCTTAGGTTTCTTTAACACTTTCTCATCTGAATTACTATTGTTAATCCTTTTGTGTACAACAGGGGTACCTTTTGAATCAACAAATTTAACATGATTAAGTTCAGAAACAATTTTCTTACCTTCAGATTTAGATGTGCTAGCTTCTATTTTACTATCATCATTGACAATAGCTACTTTTTCTTCTTGTCTAGCTTTATCAAAACCTAAACCATTAACTTTACCACGAATTCCACTTTCAAAGATTTCTATAGTCTTTTTACTAGAATTGTTAATGGTCTTAATCACATCTCTCTCTTCCTCTAGTTCTTTTCTGACATAGTCATAAGCCTCAAGTATAACACTATAATCATGCTTAGCTTTATCAGAACTTAACTTGTATTCTTCCATTTGAATTAACTCAGATTCAAGAAATTTATTTCTATCAACTAATTTATCATTCTTAACCTTAAGTTCATCTCTTTCACAAGTAAGAATTCTAAAATTAGTCATAAGATTCTTAAACTCAGCATGGATAGATCTAATTTCATCAGAATTTAAGTTATCAAATGAATCAAGAGAGTGAAGTGATACCTTAACAGAGGATGGAGAAGTTTTCTTTGGAGATCCAGGTTTGTCTGAAACATTTGCCATCAGTGCAATGTTGTCATAATCCAATTCATCTTCAGAATCATTGGAATCAGCCCAATCCTTCTGTGTGACCATAAGTGCATTACCCTTTCCTGAATTCCTAGGCTTCTTACACTCACTAGCAAAGTGTCCAAGCTCGCTGCAATTAAAGCACTTGATCTTAGCCTTATCAAGCTTGACAATTGTACTTTTGCCTTTGTCACTCTTCTTCTCCTCCTTCTTTTGAAAAGGTTCTTTGCTAAATCTTTTCCTGTTGAATCTTCCTTTCTTGAAAGCTTTAGCAAACATAGCAAAGAGTTCCTGCATCTCAGATTCAGAATCATTGTTGTCAGAATCCATATCAGTAGTCTCTGACTCAGAACTTTCTTTGCTTTTCTTCTTCCTTGAGTTCTTTACAGCAGTCTCTTCATGCTGTTCTTTTGGAAGCTTCTTTAATTCAGATTGAGCAGTAAGTGCAATAGTCTTCATCTTTCCTTCACTCCTGCTCTTCTTCTGCTGCTTGTCAAGTTCATAAGCTCTCAGTTTTCCATACACTGCCTCTAATGATATCTCATCCAGATCATTAGCTTCCTCAATCGCAGATATCTTCTCATTGTAGAAATCAGGCAAAGCTTTCATGAACTTTGTATTCATATCCTCCAAGTCATATTTACCATGCATGGCCATCTCATTGATGAGTTTTGTAAACCTATCAAAGGTATCAGTAAGTGACTCACCAGACTTGGATTCAAAGTACTCATACTGTTGTATAAGTAGTGTCCTCATATTCTTCCTGACAGGCTTAGTTCCTTCACAGTGAACCTTAAGATTGTCCCATATATCCTTAGCAGTTTTACAAGAGAGAACATAGTTAGTGAGAACAGAATCAAGACTGTTGAATAATATGTTTCTCACTTTAGCATCTTTAAGCACATTCTCCTTGTCCTTATCTGACCACTCAGATTTTGGCTTCTCTGCTGTATGTTCTGGAACAACTTGACCATCAACAGTTGCTTGTCCAACAACCTTTGTTGGGATAAAAGGTCCGTCTCTGATTCTGTCAAGATAATCAGGATCTGTTGCTTCCAGATGATGCAACATCTTTACTTCCCATAGAGTATATTCGTTTCTCTTGAGCATAGGAATCTTAGTATTCCCATACTTGTAACCAAACATGATTGCAGATCTTTATGATTATTCGAAATCAACCTGCTCTGATACCAATTGTTAACTCGAATAACTTGTAGAAGGGGGGTTGAATACAAGTTATATAATCGTGTCTGATTTTTGCTTGGTTATATGAACAAGAATAAATGAATGAATCAAATTCTGTTTGTATTAAATAAATCAAATACAAACTCTACCAAAGGTGTACAAATACCTTTAGCAGCTGCTGACAAAATCAAACTCTCTCTCTGTTTGTTTCGAACTCTTGAATACAAACCTTATACAGAGCTACGCACACGAACTTATGACTCACGCTCTTTACAATGATATTAAGAGAGTATTTATAATGCTACCTATCAACTAATAACAGAAAGATATAATCTATGCATGACAATGTTCTGCCGTCCAGTTGATAGTTTCCATCAATAGAAAATCCTTTCCTTCATAATACCTTCTTGCTTGTTCTTCAAACAACGATCCTGTTTTATAGCACTTGCCAGTTTCTGTAGCATCCATAATGACATCATCAGTAACACGACAGATATCAGGATTCCATCTTACATCAGGATCTGACCATCCCATCAGTACTTGATCAGTATTTGACTTGACGTATCAGGATTCAATCTCAGTTCCTGACATGTAGTACTCGATGCACTATTCATTCCTGACTAAACTTTACAGATAACTGTCTAACACATATTTCCTATTCAAAGTGCTAAATCCTTTATAAATCAGGATATACAAGAAGTATAAGTAAAATTCTATTCTTAACATCACAACTCATGAATTATTCCTAACAATCTACTACGTAGGCCAGGAAGGCTTCGTTCCCTCTTTGTACCAGCTTCCTAGCTTGCGCGATAGTGAGAAATTTCCGAGTTTGTCGCTGCCCTTTAAACACTACGTCTTTCTTTCTTGGTCCTAGGGATGGCAGAAAAATCCGATCCGACGGATACCTGACCCGATCCGATCCGTTTTGGGTCTACCCGAACCCGATTTTTTGGATTTGGATCTTATTTTTGGACCCGAAAGAGTTTGGATCTGGATTTGGATCTTAGGTATCCCGATCCGATACCCGACCCGAAACCCGATAAAAACCCGATATATATATATATATATATATATATATATATATATATATATATATATATATATATATATATATATATATATATATATATATATAATTATAAAATTAAGTGATATATATATAATTAATTTTATAATTATGATACATAATTTATATACATTTTATTATTAATTAATATTTACATACACTTAATGCAAATTATTATTTTTTATACCATTTTGTTATTAATATTTATATTTAATAGTAAAAGAGCCAATTTCTCTTTTCTTAATTCTTTAATTAATATTTATATACATTTAATGGTAATTATTATTTATTATATCATTTTATTATTAATAGTCAATTCTTTTATTATTTTTTTAATTTAATTTTAATTTTATTAGTAATTCGGGTTCGGGTCTCGGGTCTTGGGTAAAATCCAAATCCAAACTTTCGGGTTTCGGGTAAAATCTGATCCGATCCGAAATCCGTTGGATCGGGTCCGGGTCTTAATTTTTGGGTTTTTTTGGGGTCCGGGTCTTGTCCAAAATTTTGGATTTGGATATTGAAAAACCCGATCCGATCCAACCCGTTGCCATCCCTACCTGGCACCCTCATTTTGACTTTCTTGCCCTTACAGTCAATCTGGGCGTTATTACTGGACATCCAATCCATACCTAAGATAACGTCAAATCCTCCTAACACAAAGGGTATTAGATTTGCTTGAAAATGGTAACCTCCTATTTCTATATCGCAACCTGGGTAGCATTGGCTCACGAAAATCACTTCACGATTAGCTATTTCTACCATTAGCTGCTCTTTTGGAGCCTCCGCCTTAAGATTTAGTTTGCATGCAAATTCTTGTGATATAAAAGATCGGGTAGCTCCAGAATCAAATAAGGCATTTGCATTTACCGAGTTAAGGTTTAGGATACCTGCAATAACGTCTGAGTCCCTAACAGCATCCTGCACGGTCATGTTAAAGGTCATGGCAGTAGGGGGTCGATTGGAAGCTGCTCCACTAACTCTTGATCCAGGTGGGTTTAACTTAGGACAATCCTTCTTCATATGTCCCACGCCATCGCAGTGGTAACACTTTAGGCCTTGGGTTGGTGGGGGGCAGTTACTGGCATAATGTCCCGTGCGCCCGCACTTGTAGCACGTCACTGTTAACCGGCATGTCCCTAGATGTTTCTTTCCACAAGTCTTGCATTCGGGTAGGGGAGTACATGATTGGGTGAAAGTGGTTGCCCTGGACCGTCCACCTCCCTGATTGACGCTCTTGCTCCCAATCCTCTTCGCAGCTGGGACCAATGTCGGCTGAGACACAGTTGCTCGGTTGAATTTGTTAAAGCGGCGTTCGCCACTAGATCCTCCTCTTAGACGCACCGCCTTCCTTTTCTTGTTCTCCTTTATCCTCAGGTTCATTTCGCTCCCGACCTCAAATATTGAAGCCTTTTGTACCAAGGTAGCGTAGTCTGTTATTTCCAACATAGCGACACGATTCTGTATCCATGGTTTTAGCCCTAGCTGAAACCTTTTTGCCCTCTTCTCCTCAGTATCCATAAAGCTTGGCACAAACCTCGATAGTTCCGTGAACTTGGCCTCATACTCGACCACCGTCATGTTTTCTTTTTTCTGCTCTAGGAACTTCAGCTCCATCTAGGTTTCCATATACTTGGGAAAATACTTATCCAAGAACAATCTACAGAACCTTTCCCAAGTCACTATGCCTACTGGTTCCAAGTTACATTTAGCTTCCCACCAATAATTCGCTTCTCCTTTCAGTAAGTAAGCAGCAAAGACCGTCTTCTGGGTCTTATCCACACCTAAAATCTTGAAGGATTTCTCCATCTCCTTCAGCCAAGCTCTTGCTGCTACAAGGTCAGTAGTGTCTTGAAATTCTGGGGGTTTCAGGGTTTTAAAGGCTCCAAAGGCGTTAGTGTTGGCGGTATTGAGGTTTCTTGGTGGTGGGGGTGGTTGCTGTATGTTTCGCCTGAGCACATTCATAAATTGCTCCATAGGGTTCTCATCTCTGCCTTCCTCAAATTGAGTGGCTTCATCCTCTCCCCCTCCTGATCTGCATTATCCTGCTCATTAAAGTCTTGCCCTTCCTCATCATGGGCTTGACTTTGGCGCTCTTCCTCTCTGCGTTGATCATTGCCATGGGTGGCAGATTCAGCATTACGGTCTACTGTGTTTCTTCGTCTGGGCGGCATCTTTCTGAAAACATATACATTTATATATATACAATTGTTAGGGTCACCTTGCATAAGTAAGTGCTACTTAAAAGGGTAGTTCATTCTAGATATATAAATGTTTTCTTGTTGTAAGCAGTTAATATAAAAGCATTGTACGTAATGGACTTGAACAAAATTTAGTGCCAAAATTTAAACGGTCATACATTCTGGGCACCATCGAAGGGTTACCCACTAGAGTCTTAAGTTTTAGAGTACATCATCCTGAATACATATAGCCTACCAAAAGATACATAACATGCTTTCCTAGTCGGACTATCTACTACCTGTTAACTACTATCCCAAAAGTACAACTAGCACTTATAGTCCGCACAAGAAAGCTAACAGTCATAACATATCATCAGTCACGGTGGGAGCGGGTCGCATCCCTGATCCTCCTCATAGCCCTAGATAGAATCCTCTTTGCCTCGCTCCTCCAGATCCTCCTATCAGTGTGAGACAAATCTCTAAGGCTGGTGAGGGCCCTCCTATCGACCCGTAATGTCACCCTATGCAATCCTCTAGCTGTGCGATCCGCCCTCTCCCGGTGGGCATGGTGCCTGAACCTCCTCTCCTCTCCTAGCTGGTACCTCAACTCCTCAATTCGAGCATCTGCGACCACTAGTCTAGCAGTAAGGCGGGCCACCTCCCAGTCATACTCTGAGGCCAATACAACAGGGATCGGAGGGGGCGGTGGTGACTATGGCTCGCTCTGTGGGGATAAGCTCATCTGAATCCTCAGCGGGGAGTGGACTCCACTGAGGGGAGTCAAGTGGGGATTGTTGGGGTGTCCAGCATCTCCCTATTCGAAACGTGGCGCTTGCGCCTGGCTAAGCATAAGGAAATAAAGTTGCGCCTTGTTACAAGTCCCGGGGCTTTTAGCTCAAGTGGTAAGCGCTTGATCCTGAAAACTGGTATCAGAGCCAAGGTCGCGTGTTCGAATCCCACGGAGTGCATTTTATGCCAAAGGCATGCTGTGTAGCCATTGTACCCCTAACAGGAACTTGTTAGTGATGGCAGATGCTGGGGGGGATTGTTTGGGTGTCCAGCATCTCCCTATTCGAAACGTGGCGCTTGCGCCTGGCTAAGCATAAGGAAATAAAGTTGCGCCTTGTTACAAGTCCCGGGGCTTTTAGCTCAAGTGGTAAGCGCTTGATCCTGAAAACAATTGTTAGTTACAGAGGCATGCCTGTACACATCTAATAACAAGCCTAATTGTTTGTAATGCTTTGCATTACTTACATGACCTCTTAACTGAGGGAACCTCTAGTTGTAGAGTTTCTGTTTGTATTGTACTTGTAGTAGGCATCAAATCCTAGTTGTGTAACTGTACTTATAGAGTCTAGAATAATGCTTGAAAGAAGTTCCAAGGTTCATGCCTCAAGCAAGGAGTTAAAGACTGTCAAATAATCACAGTTGGGATTTGAAGAAATGAAGAATTTGCCTAAGTACCAATTCGAGAAGTATATTTGTCTATTCGAGAAGTCCAGCATTCAAGAAGTCAGGGATTCGATATCTCAAGACACTATTCGATATCTCTGAATACACTGTTCGATATCTCATTCGATATCTCAGGGATTCGATATGTCTACTACTCCATTCGAGAACTCAAGAAGTCAACAAGTCAAGATGGTATTCGAGTTCTCAAAGAGTCAACAAGTCAAAGTTTCATTCGATATCTCAAGGACTCAGAAAGCTATTCGATATCTCGAGGATTCGATAAGTCAAATGTTCTATTCGACAACTAAAGGAATCCTGATAAAAAAGAGCTATTCGAGAAGTAATTCGATATGTCAATATAACAGTATTCGAGAACTCAAAGTTATCGATCAAGTCAATTCTAGTTCTCGAATCACTTACTTAGTCACTTCTCGAATACAGTCTTGGAGACAAAATACTGAAGAAATTGTACAAGTCAGAAACCTGCAATAAGCCAATGCACTTTATGGACCACAATCTGTAACGTGCTCTGGAAAGCCTACAAGGAAGCTTGGAGAGATATAGAAGAGACAAGGAGCTAAAGAAGTGGATCTAAACAGGCTTTGCAAAGTCAAATCTGTAACTGTTTGGACACTTACTCAAAAAGGATAGACAGACTAGAAAGTAATTTGTTTAGCTACCTTATTTGCAGTAAGTAGGCTGTATCCATGTTCTATAAGGACACAGCCTCACTTCATAACTTAGTAACTTTGTGAGTCAAGTTTTTCATACATTAGAAGATATATCTCTCTGAGAAAAACGAAGCTGAGAATACTACCATTTGTATTCACAGATTGTAGCAACCTTTATCTAATAATACATTAGATCAAAGTGATATTGTGTCTTGTGTTGTTTCTTTATCCGCACCTAGACTTCTACACACACAGGCACTTATCTGCTACATAGACTCAATCCAAGAAAAGTTCAAGAATCCATTCACCCCCCCCCCCCTCTGTATTCTTTTACCGTATTCAATACTCAATAAGTGGTATCAGAGCGGGCTGTTTATTAAAAAAAAAAATAGAAAAACGATCATGAGTTCGAATACACCAAAGACTACAGGAACGGTGAAGGTCCCTAAGTTTGACAAAGAAAACTTCAACCTCTGGAAGATAAAGATGATGTTGTTCATTAAAGCCTCTCATCCCTTATATCCTGAGATTCTCAAGAATGGTCCTTTTGTTCCACAACAAGAGATACCAGAGAAGACTGTTGGAACCACAACTATCCCAAGATCTTATGAGGCCAAGGATCCATCAAAGTGGACAGAGTCAGAAAGGGAGAAGGTTGCTCTTGACAGCCACCTCATGTTGCTTATCATTGATTCCATGGACATGTCAATGTTTGCAAACATTGCATCATGCACGTCTGCTAAAGAGATGTGGGATCACATTGAGGTGTTGTGTGAAGGGACTGATGAGGTTAAAGAAAACAAGAAACAGATACTGGTCACACAGTATGAAGCTTTCATGGCACAGCCCAAGGAAAGCATCACTGAAATGTTTGAAAGGTTTCACAAGCTAGTTACTGAGTTGCAGATGAATGGCAAGGTTTACAACACCAAGGAGTTAAATATGAAATTTCTGTTGTCTTCACCAAATCATCTGGAGCAAAGAGTCATTTCTCTAAGGGAGAGAGATTTGAACAAAGTCACCTATGATGTGCTCTATGGAGTCCTAAAGACTCATGAACTTGAGTTGCTTCAGAAAAGGGCTATCCAAGCCAACCAAGGTAGAATGATAAACACATCATGTGCCTTGATTGTCAACAAATCTATTCTGGACCTGGAAGCATCTACAAGCCAGCTAAGGATAGAGGAGGTAGCAGATGATGAAGAAACTGAAGCTGGGGTGAGTGAACCTGTTGAGGAAAAGGAGGAAGAAGAAGAATAGTTTTACACTATGGAAGAACTTGATGGGATGGAAAATACTTCATATGCTTTCATGGCCAGAAAATTTCCAAACATCAGATTTAAAAGAAATCAACCCTTCAAACCCAAAACTCAAAACCATTCAGCCAACAAGAACAAGGCACATGTGAAACCAAACAGAAATAAGTTCAAAACCAGTTATGTGGATAGGTCATCTGTAAGGTGCTATAGATGCAATGACCTAGGGCATTTTGCCAGTGAATGCAAGAAGCCTAAAAAGAAGGATAGAGATTATCTTGAGCTCGAAGCTAAGTATGAGGCCCTTCTGAAAAAGCAGACACAAGGTAAGGCCTACATAGCTGAAGGGAAGTGTTGGGATGATTCTGAGAGTGATGGAGAGGAACAAGAATTCTGCAATTATGCCTTGATGGCCAACTCCAAGGATGACTCATCTTCATCTGATTCTTAGGTACCATCTCTCACTACTATAGACATGTCTGTTTCTGAGTATAAATGCATGATCGAACAACTATCTGTTGAAATGTTTAATATTCATACTAGTATGACTGCTGCTAATGAGGAGATTGCTAAACTGTCTACTAGAAATGAAATATTAACCAAAAAGAATGAGGAACTTGAGCTAACTGTTATGCAAGTAGAAAACCTTAAGAAAGAAGTTGAATATTTGCAGAACAAGGTTTTATGTGCTAGTCAAGTAGAGAAGGCTCTTAGAAATGAATTAGCTGAGAATGAATTCAAACTGAAAACTTTCAAGAAATCATCTGGTTTAGTGCAATCCTACTGTGAGAAAATTGAAGCTAAACCCAAAGCAGCTATTGGACTTGACTATGACTCTCTCAAACAGAGGAAAGGCTATGCTGTCATTGAAGAGGACACAGCTGTTCATGAGAAAGTGCCTCACATTTTGAGAAAGACTGAAAATCCAATTTTTAAGGAATCAACATTTGAAATTGATGAGGATGCCTTACTCATCAAACAAATGTTGAATGATGAGGATGAGGCACAATCTAGTGAACAACAAGCATCCTCTAAGAGTGAGAGTGTCAAGTCAAAGACCAAGAAACCAGTAGTTGATAGGCCAAGACCTAAGAAGTTTGTTAAGTTTGTCTCATCTGGGAAGAGTGAATCAGAAAAGAAAGTGACTAAGAAGAAACAGAACAGAAATGGCAAGTTAGGGATTAACAAGGATAACAACTATGCTTATATGCCTAATGCCCCTAGGAAAACTTGTCAGAACTGTTTCAGTACCAATCATTTAACTCATGCATGCAAGAAACCTGTTGGTAGTGTGTCTAAACCTTTCTATGATTGTTCTGTGCCTCTAAGTCATAGAGATGCACCTTTTTGTGATAAATTTGACTGTATGCCATGCAATATGAATGTTATGACTAGTTGTTTTAATTTAAGAAGGCAATTCATTGATGGTTGTATCAGTCACAATTCTCACACACACTACACAAGGTCAAAGTCTTCAAGTCCTCCTAAAGCTAGGAAGGTACCTCTGACACCTAAGTCTGAAACTTCAGGTTCTAAGACTTCCAACAGTGACAAGAAGACTAACACTAAGAAAGTTGACAAGCATGTTGTTTATGATAAAACTGTCTCTAAGTCACATGGACCCAAACTTGTTTGGGTACCAAAGGAAAAGTAATACCTTTGTGTTTGCAGGCCAAAGAAAGTGAAAAGAAGGTCATGTGGATTTTGGACAGTGGATGCTCAAATCATATGACTGGTGATATGGCCCTGCTATCACAGTATGAGGAAAAGGCTGGCCCAATGGTTGCTTTTGGAGATGACAGCATGGGTAACACATTGGGATATGGCAAGCTGAAAGTTGGTAATGTCATCATTGAAGATGTAGCACTAGTCAAGGGGCTCAAGCATAATCTGCTAAGTGTTGGTCAGTTTACTGATAGAGGATTCAAAGTGAATTTTGACAAAGATGAATGTTTGATCACCCACAAGAAGACTGGTGATTTTGCTCTATCTGGAGTAAGGAAGGGAAGCCTGTTTGTAGCCAATATGGACTCTGCAAACAAGGACAAAATTTGTTGCTTTTACTCAAAAGCATAAAATGAAGACTGTTGGCTTTGGCACAAGAAACTATCACACCTGAACTTCAAGGCCATTAATTCTCTAGTCAAAAGAGAGTTAGTGAGAGGCATGCCCACACTTGAATTCTGCCAAGAAGCAGTGTGTGAGGCTTGTCAAAAAGGAAAAATGAAAAGATCAAGCCACAAGTCAAAGACAGTGACATCAATAACCAAGCCATTACAACTCATCCATATGGATTTGTTTGGGCCTGTCAACATAATGTCACTTGGAAGAAAGAAGTATGCCCTGGTAATGGTTGATGATTTTTCAAGGTATACATGGGTGGAATTTCTGGCATCAAAAGATGAGGCTCCACAAGTAATTATTGAGCATATAAAGAAAGTTGACAAGGAAGCAAAGGCAAACGATGCAAGTGTAATTGCACTGAGGAGTGATAATGGAACAGAGTTCAGAAATGCCACACTTGAAGCATTCTGCAAAGAGAATGGCATTTCTCATCAATTCTCAGCTCCAAGGACTCCACAACAAAATGGAGTTGTTGAGAGAAAGAATAGAACTCTAATTGAGGCTGCTAGAACAATGTTACTTGATGCAAAAATGCCTACATGTTTTTGGGCTGAGGCTGTGAGCACTGCATGCTATATCCAGAACAGGACCCTCATCAACAAAAACACTGGAAAGACACCTTACAACTTGATGACTGGAAAGAAGCCTACTCTAAAGTATGTTCATACTTTTGGAAGCAAATGCTTTGTACTAAAGGATAATTCTGAATATGTTGGAAAATTTGATGCAAAAGCATTTGAAGGAATTTTTCTTGGCTATTCTATGGAAAGAATTGCATACAAGGTTTATGTCATCAGTCAAAAGAAAGTTATGGAAAGCACAGATGTAACATTTGATGACAGCAAACTACCTGGACTAGAAGAAGCCAATGATGAAGACAAAGATCCATTGAAGTTTGATAATCTAGATGATTCTAATGAAGAGATTGAAACTGGAGTTGAAACTCAAGTTCAACAAACTCAAGTGATTAATGATACAAGAGAAGAATTTGTGCCAATCGATAGTGGAGAAACAAGCATCCAAGACACACCTGTGAGTAATGGCAACTTCACAGGGGGAGGAAATGAGGATGACCTTGATATGAATGATGAAGCAACATCAAGAATGAGAAGTCAGGCTGAACACTCGAGGAAATGGGATAGATCACACACTGCAGAGCAAATCATTGGAGATCCTAATGCAGGAGTAAGGACTAGGAGAGCAACTCAAAATGAGTGCCTCTATGGATGTTTTCTATCACAAGTTGAGCCTAAGAAACTTGATGATGCACTGTTGGATCCAGATTGGATTATTGCCATGCAAGAGGAGCTGAATCAATTTGAAAGAAACAAAGTATGGGAACTTGTGCCTGCACCAAAGAATAGAACCATTGTTGGAACAAAATGGGTTCTGAAGAATAAGATGGATGAAGATGGTGTAATAGTAAGAAACAAAGCAAGGCTGGTTGCAAAAGGATACTCTCAACAGGAAGGCATTGATTATGATGAGACATTTGCCCCTGTTGCTAGATTGGAAGCCATCAGAATACTCTTGGCATTTGCTGCTCATTCAAACTTTAAAGTTTATCAAATGGATGTCAAGAGTGCATTTCTAAATGGAGAGTTGGAAGAAGAGGTTTATGTGCAACAACCACCTGGCTTTGAGGATCCACATTTCCCAGAATTTGTCTACAGATTGCTTAAGGCATTGTATGGACTTAAGCAAGCTCCAAGAGCATGGTATGATACTTTATCACAATTTCTTCTTGAAAATCAATTCACTAGAGGCACATTGGACAAGACACTGTTTTACAAGAAGCATGGTGATGATATTATCCTAGTCCAAATTTATGTGGATGATATCATTTTTGGTTCTACAAATGAGAAGCTGTGTGAGAAATTCTCTAAACTCATGCAGAGCAGATATGAGATGAGTATGATGGGAGAGTTGACATTCTTTCTAGGGTTGCAAGTCAGTCAAAGGAAGGATGGTATCTTTATCAGTCAAACCAAGTACATCAAGGATTTATTGAAGAAGTTTGACTTGGAAGATTGTTCACCTGCCAAGACACCCGTGGCCACTGCCACTAAACTGGATGAAGATGCTAAAGGCAAGAAAGTAGATATCTCAGCCTACAGAGGCATGGTTGGTTCTCTACTCTACCTCACTGCAAGTAGGCCAGACATCATGTTTGCTACATGCCTGTGTGCAAGGTTTCAATCAAATCCAAAAGAATCACATTTGGTTGCTATAAAAAGGATCTTTAGATATTTGAAGGGCACTCCAAACTTGGGTCTATGGTATCCTAAGGACACAGGGTTCAATCTGGTTGGTTATTCTGATGCTGATTATGCTGGATGCAGAGTGGATAGGAAAAGCACCTCAGGAAGCTGCCAGTTTCTTGGACAAAGGTTAGTTTCTTGGTATAGCAAGAAGCAACAATCTGTGTCAACTTCTACAGCTGAGGCTGAATACATAGCTGCTGGAAGTTGCTGTGCTCAAGTGCTTTGGATTAGAAATCAACTTAGAGATTATGGACTTGTGTTGGAAAGAATTCCAATCATGTGTGACAACACAAGTGCAATCTCTATAGTTGCCAATCCTGTCAATCATTCTAGAACAAAGCACATTGACATCAGATATCATTTCATAAGAGAACATGCAACTAATGGAACCATTGAGTTGCATTATGTCTCTACAGATAAACAACTAGCTGACATATTCACTAAGCCATTAGATGAAGCCACCTTCACAAGGTTGGTAAGTGAGATTGGAATGTTGAATTCTTCAGATTCTGGCTAAGTGAATACACCATCTAGATTGTTGCAGCAGTAAACACTTACTTTATCTAAATTCTCAATATTTTTGGAGTAAGTGTTGGCTGAAATATGATTTATAAATATTTCAAATCTGTTGCATATGTTGAAAATCATATTTCTATTAACTTAAAATTTCTATGAAATTTTGAGAAAATCACTATTTAATTTGCTAGGATATTCTTCAATGAATATGTCTGGTAAATTTTCAAAAGATAGTGAAAATCAAATTTTTATGAGTGATGGGTATAATTCGATAAGTCAGACTTCTCGAATGATTCACTATTCGACATCTCTAACAAGTCTCATTAGAGTACTCTTGAGTTCTCGAATAGAGTCTTTCTGAGATATTGAATAGAGGTATTCTTGACTTCTCGAATATAGTAACTGAGTTCTCGAATGATTGAGTTCTCGAACACTATATTTGAGTTCTCGAATCATTTGAAAAGGCTGAATTCTCGCTGAATTTTAACCGATTTTGGACTTTTGTCTAAAAGTTTAATTCACCCATAAAAACACATTTTATTTAATTTAGAATTATTTCTAAGTTAGATAACTGCCAGCTGTGAGTTTCTATATGCTTGAGTTATCGATTAAGCCTTTCTTGACTTCTCGAATAGTTGTTTTTCACTTCTCGAATGCCTGACTTGTCGATACAAAACTTTCATCTAATCGACAATTCAAGTACTTCATACTTATACAATTTCACATCTATTCGATTCATTTCATTCGATTTCTCAAGCATCTACACTCTCTAAACCCCTGAAACCCTATCTACGAAAAGCCAAATTTCTTCTTCAACCTTCAATTTCTCTCCTCTCTTCTACACAAATGGCAACAGTAAAGTTCAACACCAACTTCATCGCTCTCACTAGTGATGTTGAAGCACCCAATGCCAATTTCAAGTGCTTTATAAAATGGATGGCTGAGTCATATATCAAGGATGCACTCTCTGTCAACCCAACTCTGTATCTAGATATCCTGGAACAGTTTTGGGGTACTGCTATTGTGGAGGTTGTAGCCCTGGAAAACGCAATCACCTCATACATCATCTACTGCAAGATTCAAGATAAGGAAATCACTATCACTCCTACAGATATGAATCAAGCACTGGGCCTACAACACGAGTCATTTGACAGACTGGCCACTAATGCAGAGTTAGAGGAATTCTTTGAGTTCATCAACTACTCAGATGGGATCAATCTTGGAAAGCTAAACAGAAAGAATCTGAGAAAGGAGTGGAGCTATGTGTTTGCAACTCTTCTCCAAGTCTTCACTGCCAGGAAATCAAGCTTTGATCAAATCAGTGCACCTGTGCAGCAAATTGGATATGCATTGGCCTATGGAAAGAAGATAGATGTTGGCCAAATCATTCTCCAAGAACTATATGGGAGACTTGGTAAGAACACAACCAAGAGAGGTACTGATATTTTCTTCCCTCGCTTTATTCAATCTGTACTTAATTTTAAGAATGCTTCATTGATTGAATTGCCTGGGATTGATAAAAATAAAATAGGCTATCCTAAGTCCATGACCAAACTCATTTTTGGTAATTTGGAGACTAGGAATGATGTGGATGTAAGACTGAACATAACTCCCCATATGGAGAGTTTGTTTACAACTTATCCCCACAACATGCCAACATTTGATGCAAAATCTAAGTTAGCACAGCCCAAGCAAGTAGAACAAAATGCTAACCCAGGGCTTGCTAACCAACCCTCTCAACCAAACACTCTACCACATACTGAGCCAACTGCATCATCCTCTCAAAAGGGTGATGTTAGTAAAAAGAAGAAAAATGAAGTAATGTCTGCACCATTAAATATCTTATCTGAAGCAGCATTAGCTGTTGAATTAGGTCTAGAAAGTGAGGAACCTGAGTAACCCTTACAGAGGCTAAAGAAGAGGAAAACTAAGACCACCTCTTCAGTCACACAAATGGCTGAAGTTGTAAAATCAGGGGCACACAGCTCACTAGGTGTATCCTCTCAACAGGGTGCACCTATAGAATCAAGCATCCTCCCCAATGCACCTTCTTGTACAGAGTCAGCACATGGGAGTGATAAGGCTGGCACTACACTGAGTGGAGAGCACATCACACTTGAAACTCCCTCTATCTCTCAGGGGGAGTTGCCAAAATCTACTCTTAAACACACTTCTCTTCCAGAATCTAACACTGAAATTTCTTTGGAACCTGCAACTCAGGCAACTGAGATGCAAGGCATTGATCATCAAGAATTCTTTTCTCTTGATGAGCCAATAATTTCAAGTGACTTAGTGCATGACACTTTGCTCACCACTCAGAACCCACATTTAGATGGTGAGGGAATGCATGCTGAGGCATCTCCTGATGATACCATCACAAACACAGAGGTTCCACTAGTTCTTACTAGAGACTCTGTGCCTGTGTCAACTGCTGGTGTAATTCATCCCACTTCTGTGGTGACACCAGTAGTAGAGTCAATCCATCCGGTTACAGAAGTTGCATCTGTAACTG
Source organism: Kitagawia praeruptora (assembly GCA_037693485.1). Lineage (NCBI taxonomy): Eukaryota > Viridiplantae > Streptophyta > Magnoliopsida > Apiales > Apiaceae > Kitagawia > Kitagawia praeruptora. Next base: position 79,954,360 of record CM075350.1, read on the forward strand.
AGGAGTCTAGCTTGCCTAGCTCTAGCTCTGACTTTATGTCACAATGGCTGAAGCCTGTGCAACATGACAGTGCTTCAGGATCAGGGTCTGTTCCACAACAATTGACGGTTGAAGCACTTCAAAGCTTAATTGTGGATCAGATTCCTGAGTTCACAAAGATTGCTCAGAACCTTCTCACTGCAGACATGCCTAATCCAGACTATGAGGCCATTCTGTTATGCCATAGGGATGATGTGGAGTTACAGAAGACAAAGATCATTGATGATGCTGAGAGAGATGGCAACATAGATGCCTGGTTGCAAGGAAAATATGATATTACTCTTGATGAAGCACTTCAGTATCTCAGGGAGGAATACCTCACTTCACTGGGTTCCAATGCCAAATCTCTGACCCCTGGTGAAGTGTATGAGGCTATGAATGATTCACACAAGGGATTCCTCAAGGCTGCACACTATCTTGGAAAAGGAGTCAAAACTGAGGTCAATAGAGTGTGTGATAAGACAACCACCACAGTAGAAGAAATCAAGAGGACCTTTGATGCCAAATTCCCTCAGCTAGACAGTGTGTTCAAGGACCTCAAACACTGCAACACCACCTGCACCAAGATGGACAATGGGCTAGCTCTGCTAAAGGATACTGTCACAGGTCTGGGGCATTAATTTCAAATTCTATCTGATCAGACCACAGATGCCAATGCCATGCTGAGGACCATGTTCAAAAATCTATATGGAGACAGACTGATCACTGAAGTCCCAGTACATGACATGACTAGATTTGAAGTGCAGAGACTCAAAGAACAATCCCTGTCTGGCTTCAAATCTACTGAGTTATTCAGCAAAGTAGATGCACTTGAGAAGGAGGTGGCTACTCTCACTAAGTCCAATGCTCATCTTACAGACAAGGTTGCACTTCTAACTGACCAGTTGGACACTCAAGCATCCACCACAGCTGATGTCCTTCTGCATCAACAATCCATGTTAGCTGCTATGATGAAGCATATGGGTCTCCCTCTACCTGACGAATCTTCAATCCCAAAGGACATTTCTACAGCCTCTGTGCCTGACAACAAGCCTAAAGGGGAGAAGAGGACAAGGAACTCAAATACAAAGGGGGAGAAAGGCATAAAAATAAATGAGGGTGGTCAACAAAGAGCTTCAAAATCTCTACCTAATGTGCCAGGCAAAGGAAAATCCAAAGTGGATGAGCCTCCATCTACCTTGTCAGTTGTCACTCTACCAACTGTGCACATCACTACTCCTGGAGGACAAAAGCAATCCATAACTACCACAGTGGTTGCAGGGAGTATGCCATCTGACAAACCTCCAACCTCCATATCTGAGAGTGCCAAGCCTGTAGAAGTTAAAGTTGTTACTGAGGCCAAGCTACAAGAAGTTGCCAACTCAAATGTTTATCATGATAAAGCCTTCTTGGAGTTTCTGAAAGCCACAAGGGAATAGGTTGGTGACACTCAGTTCTATCTGAGGGAGGTGAAGAAGCAGATTGACTACATCACTATCATCCCCAAGAAAGTCAATAATCTATGGGTCAAGGAGATAGTGATGATATCCAAATTAAAGATATGGCATCTAACATACGAGACTCTACAAGACCTAAAACACTCAGAGATAGATGCCATACTTGAGCTTATTGAGAAGAGGAATGAGAACAACAAGAGTCTGTTTGATGATTTGAGGAATGGCCAACCTTCAAGGCTACCAGAAGTGATCAAGAAGCCATGGACAATCATTTATCAGTCTGGCACCAGAATTGAAGACATCAAGCAATTGGTCATTCCCCATGATCTCACCTCTAGAAATCACAGACTGATCATTGCTATCATTGATCAATTACAGAAGAAGGTTGGAGCCAGAAATGCTGAAGAAATTGAGGCACTGCACATCCTCAGAACTTATATAGCAACTGGTGAAATTCCAGAGATGGCTCAACCTAGGAGAAATAAGGATGATGATTCTGAAGACAAAGGTGATGGGAGGAGAAGACATCACAGGAGAGATAAGGGTGATGAAGATAAGAAGAAGAAGGGTGACAAGGATAAGAAGAATGATGATGACCAAGGAAGAGTCTATGAGAGGAAGATTGGAAAACAGCAAGCCTTAGGCATTGCTAGCAGTAACCTCACCACAACACAAGACTCTAAGTCTAGGGTGAATACTGTTAGTGGTGACCTAGCAAAATCTACATCTATGGCTTCTGCAACTGTTTTGCCACCTCAAGAAGAGAAGAAGATTCAAGTCAAGAAACCATGTGTATGTTTCAGAAAGCAAACTGCTAATGGAATACTACTATGGTCTACCAACAAAGGTCAAAGATTTCTGCCAAGCAACCATGTCAAGAGGATGAAATTTAAACATGTTGCAAGAAAGGTGAAGCTATCCAAATCTAAGGCACTGACAATTATCCCAGGATTAAACCTACCACCTCTGGATGAAAGCTATGATGAAGACCAACTGCAGTTTCTATGGGCTCAAAGAATCTATCATGTTGCCATTGTTGATGATTTTCTTGAAGTTAAGTATTCTGATGGAAGACAGAAGAAATTCAGACAAGGAACATGCCAGCACTGGGGCAGGCTGTATGACATAGAAAGGATAATTGCAATGTTGGATTTTGAAGACAGAGTGGAAAGGGTGTGGAAGCTGGAGTTAATTGACTTTGTCAAGATGAAAAGAGATCACCAGGCAGAAATGAGAAAGAACAGTGAAAAGCTACTAAAGAAAATGGAGGAGGAGTTTGCTGCAATGGAAGCTAAGGCTGATGAGTTGAGAGCTATGGGTCTGTGTAGAGTCAAGTTTAATCCTTACATCATTGAGTACAAGAAATATGGTAGAAATGTGAAGATTAGAATGGACTACATCAGTTCCTACTCTGAGAAACAGCTAAATGAAGTGCTCAAGGATTTATCAGGCTCTCCTCTAATTGAAGAACTCACTGCAATGGAAGATATCATTCTTGCCATGGAAGAAATTGCAAAGAAGAAAGCCAAAGAAGCTGAAGATAGGATGAAAAATGAGAATCTGCAAGCCAAAGCTCAAGAGATGAATCCAAAAGGATATGGCTAAGTAGTTCCTCATAACTTGTAAGAATACTTCTATGTAATTTCTTCAATCAAATTCATACCTGTACTTTTAAAAGCTCTATCTTTATGTATGTTAGGCTTGTTATCAGACATGAAATTGTGACTAAGGGTCTCACTCACAATTTGGGGGAGATTGTTAGTTACAGAGGCATGCCTGTACACATCTAATAACAAGCCTAATTGTTTGTAATACTTTGCATTACTTACATGACCTCTTAACTGAGGGAACCTCTAGTTGTAGAGTTTCTGTTTGTATTGTACTTGTAGTAGGCATCAAATCCTAGTTGTGTAACTGTACTTATAGAGTCTAGAATAATGCTTGAAAGAAGTTCCAAGGTTCATGCCTCAAGCAAGGAGTTAAAGACTGTCAAATAATCACAGTTGGGATTTGAAGAAATGAAGAATTTGCCTAAGTACCAATTCGAGAAGTATATTTGTCTATTCGAGAAGTCCAGCATTCGAGAAGTCAGGGATTCGATATCTCAAGACACTATTCGATATCTCTGAATACACTGTTCGATATCTCATTCGATATCTCAGGGATTCGATATGTCTACTACTCCATTCGAGAACTCAAGAAGTCAACAAGTCAAGATGGTATTCGAGTTCTCAAAGAGTCAACAAGTCAAAGTTTCATTCGATATCTCAAGGACTCAGAAAGCTATTCGATATCTCGAGGATTCGATAAGTCAAATGTTCTATTCGACAACTAAAGGAATCCTGATGAAAAAGAGCTATTCGAGAAGTAATTCGATATGTCAATATAACAGTATTCGAGAACTCAGAGTTATCGATCAAGTCAATTCTAGTTCTCGAATCACTTACTTAGTCACTTCTCGAATACATTCTTGGAGACAAAATACTGAAGAAATTGTACAAGTCAGAAACCTGCAATAAGCCAATGCACTTTATGGACCACAATCTGTAACGTGCTCTGGAAAGCCTACAAGGAAGCTTGGAGAGATATAGAAGAGACAAGGAGCTAAAGAAGTGGATCTAAACAGGCTTTGCAAAGTCAAATCTGTAACCGTTTGGACACTTACTCAAAAAGGATAGACAGACTAGAAAGTAATTTGTTTAGCTACCTTATTTGCAGTAAGTAGGCTGTATCTATGTTCTATAAGGACACAGCCTCACTTCATAACTTAGTAACTTTGTGAGTCAAGTTTTTCATACATTAGAAGATATATCTCTCTGAGAAAAATGAAGCTGAGAATACTACCATTTGTATTCACAGATTGTAGCAACCTTTATCTAATAATACATTAGATCAAAGTGATATTGTGTCTTGTGTTGTTTCTTTATCCGCACCTAGACTTCTACACACACAGGCACTTATCTGCTACATAGACTCAATCCAAGAAAAGTTCAAGAATCCATTCACCCCCGCCCCTCTGTATTCTTTTACCGTATTCAATACTCAACAGGGATGGCTCTCTGCGGGGAGGGGAATGCATAGGTACATCAGTCTAAATCACTGTATTATCCTCAGGATCTTCTCCGAGTGTGGAGTCATCTGGAACATCCACTAGTACAAAACAGGCCATATACTTCTCCTCATTTGCGTCTGTTATAAGTGGAAGAGACGCAAATAATAGTTTTTTGCGTCTGTTATACCCTACACAGACGCATATAATAAAGAAAAGCATGCTTATACGTCTGTTGTTACTTAACAGACATATATGACTAGTTTATATGTTTGTTGATAAAACATATGCGTCTGTGCTTTTAAAACAGACATATAAAATTCATTAAAAAAATTAAAAAAATAGACGGGACTTATATCTAGTTCTCTTCCCTTTTCCCCAATTCACTTCAAATCAAACACGCCCTTTCACTCCCAGCCCTAAACTACCAACGATTTCATTTCACTTCTCCTCGATTCATTAGCCCCAGCCTCCATCTAAAAGGTGAGATTAAAAAAATCCAACCTTTGACTTAATTATTCACTTCCATCTTCATCTATTTTTATTCATCGCCAATATCCATCTATGTTCGATTTTGACATAAAATCTACTTCTCCATCATAACCCTCTAATAGATTCACATGTAATTATAATTCTCTATCTCGAATCGGTTTAGTTCATTATATGTGGCTTGTATGTTGGTCGGTACCCCCATCTAGTTCGATTGTGTTCATGGAATAACCGGTAACTTTCTCAATGTCTCTCCCTCTCTCTCTCTCTCCATCTCTCTCAATTTTATTTGTTATTTTGTTTAATTGCAGGTATAAATTGAGCTTCAAAACGATATCGGATGAAGAAAGGGAAGAGGTCTAACTTGTTGTTCCTCAACTTCTTCGATCTCTATGTATGTATCTATCAACTATACTTCATTTTCGTGTATGTATATACATTTTTGTGTATGTATATACATTTACTAATGATAAGATGTATTTTTTGTACTTTGTGTATATATATGTGTTGTTGGTTTAATGACCAAAGACGTGTTGCTGTTCGTTGTTGGTTTAATTGTTGGTTATTTTGGAGGATGTTGTGTGTTTAATTGTTGGTTGTTTTGTGTATATATATATATATATATATATATATATATATATATATATTGTTAGCAAGGTTGTTAAAATTGTGCACGCAAGGTGTTTGGTGAATTGTTTATGAGATTAAAACTCTCTTGAGAAGTTTATTTTTTGTTCATCATGTGGTATGTGGAAAATCTCAAAATAATTGTTGGATTCTTCCATTAATGACCACAAGCTCCATCAATTAGTTAATGTACAAGGCCAAACATCAATTGTGTACTCAATAGTGCATTTTAAGTACTACTGATCCTTTCTTGACCCTTTTATAGTATGCTTTCTCTTTTGACTTTCTTTCATCAAGTTAAGGTTTCCTTACTAATTTAAATATTACTTACAAGCACTGTGAATGTAATTGAAGCTTGTGTTGAATTGAAAGTGAAGAGACTCATTTACACAAGCTATCCTAGTGTCGTCTTTGATTGAGTAAATGGAACTTTTAATGGCGACGAATCACTTCCCTATCCAACTAAGGTACTGACTGCATCATTTCTCTTTTGGAAAAGCCTTCATTAGAAGATATTCTACTGTTTTTATCCTGATTGAAACTAGATATATCATTTATGTGTCTGATGGTTTCAAGAACATACTAATGTGAATTGGCTATATATCTATTACTATATATTATAAGTTAACGCAGGGGTAAATATTGTCAGTTTATTGGCTGTAAAAGTACGAATATAGCCTTGTATTACCCCGAATAACGAAATTGTCCACCCCCAAACACTTTATTATACCGCAAATTCCCAATTTCTCATCGTCTTCAGTTCTCCGTTCTCCGGTTTAAGAACGTGCGTCTATCTATTATCCAGCCAATCGGGGATTTGCTATGTCCATCCACTCCACTCGCCGATCTGATCTTATTCTTCCAATTCTTCCCTTCCTGCTTCCTCAATTTGAATTTTCCCCCAGATTTCAAAGGTATGTTTTTGTTTATATATATACTATATAATATCTTTGATTGTCTACATATCTACATAAGTGTGCTGCTAATTATTCATTTAAGAAGTACTCAAATGAAATTAATAATCTTACCACCATTAACGATGATGATAATAATGATATGTTGCAACAATAGTCTCTTCTGTTTCAAATTATAATATTTTTAACATAATGTTATTGGCCAAGGTATTTAAAACCATTATTTAATTTGTTACGCCTCTGTGTCATTGAGGTAACATTTTAACAACCGAAAAGAAGAGATCATGCACCCAATAGCCAAACTTGTGGACTCCAATTATTTGCTAAAGACTTGTGAATTAGTTAAGGATAATGTTGATTACAAATAATTTGTGAAATGGTACTTGTCTGTAGCATCAAAAGAGATGGGGCTAAGTGGTACTCCATATATTATATTCACATGGGATTTGGTGGGTAAAAAGGTTATCAACTTTGCGGTAAGAGAGTTGGAGTATATGTGTAAATAGCCATGTCCATCCATACTCATCAATCTGTATTAGTTGTGCCCACCTATATCTTCCACTATGATTAAAGCTAAAGCTATGTTTTTGGTAAAAAAAATATGATTCCCTTCATCGGTGGTTTATCGTTTTTCCTATTGACAGTTAAAAGGAATCAGTTTAGGTTTAGTCCAAGTTCCCATCTGCTGTATTTTTTCACCGTTTTTAATTAGGTTGTTGTAACACGTGTATAATCAAATTCAGAACTACGTTCATCGGTGTTTTATCGTTTTTCCTATTGATAGTTAAAAGGAATCAGTTTAGGTTTATTGAGTTACAACTTTATTAGAAGGAATACAGTAAGGAGAATCAGTAAATTGATAGTTAAAAGGAATCAGTTTAGTTTAAGTATAATATCTTTGATTGTCTACATATCTACATCAGTAAATAAATCCCAGGCCCTAGACGGCAAAGGTCTCCCAAGTGCATACCTGTTTGCAATAGTATTTCCATCTGGTGTAGTGTTTCATCCATTTTTAATTAGGGTGTTGTAACACATATATAATCAAATACAGAACTAGGATCATCGGTGGTTTGTCTTTTTCCCCATTGAGAGTTAAAGGAACCAGTTTAGGTTTAGTGAGGTACAACTTTATTAGAAGGAATACAGATTTTAGAAATATTTTAAACCTTAATTAATACGAGAATTGACATAATTTGGCCTCAAAACGTTTAAACTTTTGGTTCTGTCATTGTATGTAAGAAAAGATCTTGAGCAGCAAATGTCTTGTGATCAAATGTGTGCTGGCTATGCTGCATTGAGAATGAAAAAGTGTTATGATGTAAAAGAGAATAAAAAACAAGAAGCATTGGATTTGTCACAAAGACAGCCGAGTGTTAACAGTTTTGCCTGTCGCTTTAATGTATTTGTTTGAGGGCAAAACTTTTTATTTATTCATTGTCAATGGATTGCTCATTTTACACAAGTTTCGTTGTAGTGTCTTTATTCGATGGAGGAGGCACCAAGGAAGAGAGGACGTCCTAAACTTTTTCTGACCAAAGAAATGGTGGAGGAGCGGAGGCTATTGAAGCGTCTTTGCAGAAATTCTCGCCGAAACTTACAAGGTATATCTTTGTGTATAATTTGAAATTAATTATGTACAAGATTCTTATTTAATGGCTAATCCCATTCCCATTGTTAGATAAGGATGAGAACCTTCGGGCTTCTCATGTTACGGGAGCAGAGCAAACAGGTACTTTAATGGCCCCTAATTTTTTTGGGTTTTGGATATGTGGAAAATTTTTCCTCCATATGTAACCTTTTTTTTTAGTTTGCTATACCTATTTAGCTGATAAAAAATTTGACATTTGTTATGATTTTGTTCAGCAATGTCACCCTTGCCACTTATCATATTTACGTAGTCCGTCTACATTTATTTTCTTTAGCTATTTTATTGTATCCAACAATGTGCAAAATGACTCAATGCTTGTGGTGTAATTCAGTCCAAACAGGAGAGACTTCTACTAGGGAAGGCACAGATGCCACTTTGGATGAAATTGGTGGACTCGGTCCTTTTCTTGAAAGTTCTGATGCCATTGTGGAAGATCCCCCAGGTACATGTATTTTTAATCTCCTGCAATGTGTTTACATTCATCACAAGATTACACATTAAGGATCTGAAAACATCCTGTTGAAAACTTCACAACTACATTTTCAAAAAATACAAGCAGACTTCAGGAGTCGATTCAGAACACCAAACACTTATAGCCCCTTCAGATTGTGAAACTCAAAACTGATTTCATACGCAAACGATACTGTATATAACAACCGAACAATTGTTGTACACGTTTTCTTATATTCCCAGGTATATTTTCAATTCCCAAGCTACTAAAGGTATTAGGACATAATCTATATTCGCCCAGGTGTTGGGATATATAAAACTCATTGGAAAATAATTATAAGTCAGATTAGATTGTGAATGTTCGTAGAGATATGCTTCAGATTCCTTACTGGAAAAACTTTTATGCATAAAGAAAATTACAATTTTGCAAAGTAGATACACACATAGCTGTCTCTATTGACTTTAAATAATTGTCGTGCTCCTTCAGACTTGGATGGTGACATACTGATTTCATACGCAAACGATATTGTATATAACAACCGAACAATTGTTGTGCCCGTTTCCTTAACAACCGAACAATTGTTGCACACGTTTCCTTATATTCCCAGGTATATTTTCAATTCCCAAGCTACTAAGGGTATTAGGACATAATCTATATTCGCCCAGGTATTGGGATATATAAAACTCATTGGAAAATAATTTTAAGTCAGATTAGGTTGTGAAGGTTCGTAGAGATATGCTTCAGATTCCTTACTGAAAAAACTTTTAAGCATAAAATGTTGGTCCAATAATAATTTATAACTAAAATGTTGGTCTAATAATAATTTAACTCCAATTTAATTTGATGGTGAGTTTTGATTTAATTATCCCCATGAATGCTCCATCTAACCTGTTTTTATGTTGCCATCCGCAACTATCGGACTACCTAGAATCTGATCGCCAGCGGCGGGCCATTAACATGAAGAAGAAGAGTTTTCGTAAGTTTCATAATTACTGTCTTGTCCAAAATTATGTTTCCACCCTTGCACTTACATACCAAACTCATTTGCGTTGGTTTTTTTTTCTGTTATCAATTTTCAACTACATTGGTCTCCCTCTTGCAGGTGAGAGCAATGTATTATTGAATTTGGGCACCCAAGATCAAGAATGTGGCTGTTGTGGGGCCATGGTCTGGGAAGTTGAATTTACCGGAAGACATGTAGGCAGTACACCAAAGGGGTATTCAATTTGTTGTGGAAAAGGGAAAGTACAACTACCATTGTTACAAGACACACCTCCAGAGTTGCTTGGCCTATTGACATCCAATGATAGACAGTCTAGAGGGTTTTTCAGTAAAAGTCGTGTCTATAACACCATGTTTGCATTTTGTTCTTTTGGAGGCACAATTGACGATTCTGTCAATAAGGGTAAAGGCCCATATGTCTTTCGCGTGTCAGGCCAAATATACCACAACTTTGGCTACTTGGTGCCACCAGATGGATGCATGCCTAAATTTGCCCAAATATATATGTATGATGGACAGGAGGCCGTTGATCATCGGGTAAATTTTCCAAAGAGTAAAGATGATGTGGATCCCGGTATTGTTGCAACATTGCAAGAGATGTTAAATCGTGAAAATTATTTGGTGGGAATATTTAAACAGGCTCGTGAGAGATTTAATAATTTGAAACATATACCAGTTTGCCTGAGATTGTATGAAAGAAGACTAGCTGATGGTCGATTTGAAAATATTCCGACTCAAAATGATTACGAGTTTGCGGGTCTAGCGGTGGATAATGACTTTGCAAATGAGAGGGATATAGTTGCCGATGATAAAATATTAGGTTTGAGACACATCAGCCATTTGCATCCTGCTTTCATGTCTTTGCAATATCCTTTGCTCTTTCCCTATGGAGAAGATGGCTTCAGAACTAATATAAAACACAGGAACGTCAATGCTTCTGAAAATAGAAGAAACAGTACAGTAAGTCAACGTGAGTATTATTCATTTAGGCTACAATATCGGGTTGGTGAAAGCCGAACTTTATTACTTGGTGGTCGGCTGCTTTTACAATTTATAGTTGATGCTTGGTGCTCGATTGAGCATGGTAGATTACAATGGGTCCGTACGCATCAATCTATAATCAGGTCGGATTTGTATAACAATATTGTTGATAGCTTTAGACGTGGTGATATTGTAGCCACGGATGTGGGAAAGCGCATTATTTTACCATCGAGCTTTACAGGTGGATATAGATATATGCAGCAGAACTTTCAGGACTCCCTTGCTATTTGCAAAGAGTATGGGCACCCAGACCTATTCATAACATTTACTTGCAACCCAAAGTGGGATGAAATTCAAAATGCTGTCCGTTCTACCGTCTCCCAAGACGCCTCTGTTCGTCCAGATATTGTTGCGCGGGTATTTAAAATGAAACTTGATGCCATGATGGCTGATTTCACCAAGAATGATGTGTTGGGGCGTGTTCGTGCAGGTACTTTCCATAGTTACCTTTTTACTTCCATGTGTGAGGCTGCATACATAATGATTTATGCTTATCTGATTATACTATATGCTTTTCTTTCACTCCACATACATGCCTACTGCCATTTTGTGCATACATATTATGCAAACACAAATGTTACTGAGTTACTTATAATTAAATAATGGTGTCGCAGGTTGGATTTTTTACAGTGTTAATGCCTAATATTCTGATTAACATCCGTTTTCATGCCACTTAAAATTCAATAAAAATAAGTTTTGCGAACACCTAATTCATGTTTTCCCTTGGATACTTTTGTTCAGTAAATTTTGCTTGCACATAGTAGGACCAATTTGTATCTTGCTTTTTTCCCTTTGGTCTGAACTCTACAATCTACTTGTATAGTGCACCTTTTTTTTTGGTTTGCCATGCACTAATTTCTGATATCATCCAGCACATGGATGTCACTCTGATACATAAATAATGAACATGCATCATCCCTATGTGTCATTCTGCATGGTAATAAGGACATAGAAAAGATTAAGAAAAAGGGTAAGGTTTGGACCGAATTTAAACTTTTCATTAGTAAAATAGTCAAATACTTTTGTTTCCAAATTACTTGCACCAGTATGTAGTAAATATGTTTGCTTTATAATGTGTATGTAGTAAATATGTTTGCTTTATAATGTGAATATATATTTTTTTATTATGGAGTGAGAATGCAATTCTCCAAACACAAATCGATAATGAAAGTATGCTTAGCCTTTTTAATTCTCTTCAGCTTCATGGTACTGTAGATGCAAGCATAATTCTCCTACTTATAATAGGTTATAAATTTATAGCTACATGGACAAAGAGCTACTACCAGAGGGATAGTAAGAAAGACCTATTAAAAGAGAAAGCAACCCCAACATTCTCTTAAAGAAATGCGAATGAAGTAATAACCTTGCTAATGTAATAACCTTTGAAAAGAAAAGGCATGTAGTTTTTAATCTAATTAGGCAAAGTTAGTTTACCGGTAACTAAAATTAAACATTTGTACTGTAATTATAGGTAATTTCTTAATAAGTTTTCACGTGCCTGTTACTGTTTAGTTATTCCCTCTCGAATTGGCTGACTTATCACTTATCATTGTCTGCTGACTATACTTATAATGTTGATGAATTTGGGTTTTAGAATTAAACAGACAATTCTTGATGAACTACATCTTTCATGTAAGCTGCTTTTCTTTGTTGTTCATACGTGAGTAAGATACTTTTGCTTGCTGATGGGTTAGTTGGTGGTATAAACACTGTTCAGAAATGATAAAGATTGGGTCTTATTATTCTGATGCCAGTAATGGAAATGTTGCCATTGTCAACATTCTTATGTGTGTTTTAAACCTGGGTAGTCTTCAGTCAGTATTGTATATCAGGACACAATTAAATTCTGTACCTAGAATGTTTGTCTGTCATTCCACACTTTTAAATGAAGTACATGGTTGCCTAATTGTTTCCTGCAACTTTATGAAATGGAAATCCCTAATTTTCATTGTATTCTATTTTATTACCAGTGGTGTACACAATTGAGTTTCAAAAAAGAGGCCTCCCACATGCTCACATTGTGTTATGGCTAGCTGAAGGGGATAAATTGACAACTCCAGAAGACATTGATGCCGTTATATCTGCTGAAATTCCTGATAGGGAGACCGATCCAATCGCTTATAAGGCTGTTTCACAATTCATGGTGCACGGACCTTGTGGCGAGGCAAATCCAAAATGCCCCTGTATGTCTAAAGGTCGGTGCACAAAACATTTTCCAAAAGCCTTTAACAATAACACATCTGTGGATGCTGATGGCTATGCTCTGTACAGAAGAAGAGATATGGGAAGAACGGTGGAGTGCAACAAAATACTTTTGGATAATAGGTAACCTAACATTATGTCATGCTTGCACACACAACACCTAATGCCGACATTTATAAAATAATATAAATATTCCACTGTTATTTTGTTTGTGCAGGCATGTAGTTCCTTTTCATCGTGGTTTGTTGGTCAAGTATCAGGGACACATAAATGTTGAATGGTGCAATCGTTCTTTGTCCATAAAGTACCTATTTAAATATATTGGCAAGGGTCCTGATACAGCCACCGTTGTTTTGGAAACAAATTCCCAACAAATCGTTGATGAAAATCAGCCTTCCACCTCTCGTCCAAGTACGGACACAAATGAAATTAACAATTATCTCTCATGCCGATATGTATCAGCAGCGGAGGCGGCTTGGCGAATCTTTAAGTTTCCCATACATCATAGAGAACCATTTGTGCAGTGCTTATATTTCCATCTTGAAAACGAGCAGGAGGTTCGATTCCGTGATAATGAGACTTTGCCGCAGGTTCTTCGACGAGTTGATCCCGATGGGACTATGTTCATTCAGTGGTTAATGAATAATCAATATGATGAAGATGGATGTGATTTAACATTTGTTAAATACCCAACCAAATTTAGATGGGATGCATCTGCCAAGCGTTGGTTTCGTCGGAAAAAAAAATTGATGTTATTGGACGTATGGTCTATGCTCATCCTGCATCTGGGGAAATATTTTACCTGCGTTTACTGCTGAACTTTGTTGTTGGTGCAAAATCTTTCGATGAAATTAGAACTGTGGATGGAGTAGTTTACTCAACTTATAAAGAAGCCTGTTTCCAAAGAGGGTTACTTGAATCGGATAAAGAGTGGCACATTGCACTTGAAGATGCGACACTCTATGCTACTGCATCACAACTGCGTGATTTGTTTGTTACATTATTGGTATTCTGTGAAGTAAGCGATGCTGGAGAACTTTGGGCAAAACATTGGACAGCCTTAGCTGATGATATTGAATATACCAGGAGAAAACTTTCAAATTTCCCCACTCTGACAATAAACAATGATGATAAACAAATGCTAGCACTAGAGGTTGTTAATAATTTGTTGAAGCAGTATGGCAAGAAATTGGCTGACTATCCAGGTTTGCCGGAGCTCGACACTATTACCACTTCAAAGTACAAGAACGAGCTATTGGTGGAAGAAATGATGTATGACCGGGAAAAGCTTAGGCTAAAAGCAATAGCCAATTTAGATTGTCTGAATGAAATGCAACGTATTGTATTTCAAAATATTATTCATTCAGTGGAGTTTTCCTTGGGTGGGATGTACTTTGTTTATGGGCCAGGTGGTACTGGGAAGACCTTCTTATGGTCAACTATCATATCCAAGCTAAGAAGTGAGGGTAAAATTGTACTTGCAGTTGCATCTTCTGGCATAGCATCTCTTCTGCTTGATGGTGGCAGAACTGCCCACTCTCGCTTCAAAATACCTATTGATGTTAATGAATACAGTTGTTGTGACATTAAACAGAATACATATCTTTCGGAACTTATTTGTAATACTAGCTTGGTTATATGGGATGAAGCGCCTATGCATCACCGCTTTATATTTGAAGCAGTCGATCGAACGTTCCGTAATATTCGCTTCAAGGTCAATCCAGATGCACGCTCCTTGCCATTTGGTGGCATCACCATTCTCCTTGGTGGTGATTTTCGGTAGACTTTACCCGTGGTTCCAAAAAAAACGAGGGAGGAAATTGTGGCAGCGAGTATTACGAAATCTCCATTATGGCAATCGTGCAAGGTTTTCACGCTGCTTGAAAACATGAGGATTGAAAGAAATGTGCCAAAAATTACAATTCAGGGTAGAATTGTCGCTTTCAGAGATTGGGTTTTGGCTTTAGGTGATGGTACCGAACCAACTTTTGTCATAGGTGATGACCCTGACCCTTCATGGATCCGGATACCTGATGAGGTACGCAGCTAGAAATATTTTCCATCACTTAATTTGCCAAGATATTTTTACCAACACTTAATTTAGACATTATTAGTTGCCACTCATCATACATATACAGATATATTAACACAAGCCAGCTAAACAATGAACTGTGGTAGGCGCTTATTAGTTTTAATATCCATATGCTATAATCGGACTATAACTGTATTCATGGACATGTTATTCGTTACATACAGTAATCCCTGGGTTTCTCGTAATTATATTGGGAACTTATTTCGAGAACTTTACCCATGCAACCTAATTCTTGCAATCAAATTAGGACACTACAACATATTAATTTCTTCGCTGCCCAGAATTTCATTTTAGTGCTATGGCCTGATGTAGGAAATGTCATGGCTGTAATTCATAAACAGTACTCATGTCCATCTTTGATGTGTAAAATTTGGTTACCCCTACAATAATAGGATAGACTATTAAAATTTTCGTCAAACTACTTAACTGCCTCTGAACTTGTGTTTTATAATCTCATATAGCTTTCAATCCAGAATATTTTGCTCTCCAGGAGGTTTTTGTGCGACTTTATATGTTGAAAAATGAAAAGCGTGTATTATAATTTTCTCGGTGACTTGATTCCACAATGTTCTTTCATGTTTGCATCTACTTATAATGCCCGGTACACCATTGAAATAAGTCCCTGGCTTCTACGTAATGTGCAGGTTCATGTAAACCACAGCGGTGATCCACTAGATGCAATAATCAATGAAACTTATGGAGAACTAGACCGAAACCATGGAGATATAGAATATCTACGGGATAGAGCTATATTAACACCTCTAAACGAATATGTGGAATCTGTTAACAACGAGGTCCTAAAGAGATTGCCGGGGGAATTAAGGGTGTATAAGAGCTGTGACGGTATTTGCAAAGCTTCGTCCGCCAGTGCAGTGGATGAGGCATTGTATCCTCCAGAGTATCTGAACTTATTAAAATTTAGTGGTGTACCAAATCACGAGATCCAAATCAAGGTAGGTTCACCGATAATGCTCCTTCGCAATCTAAATCCAAAGAAAGGGCTGTGTAATGGAACTCGCGTCATAGTAACGCGATGCTACCCCTTCCTCATCGAGGCCTTGATTATAACAGGAAACAAAATTGGCGAAACAACATACATTCCACGGATTAGTATGTCTCCAGCTGATAAAACATTCCCTTTCCTACTAAAAAGAAAGCAGTTCCCAGTGGCTGTTTCCTATGCGATGACTATAAACAAAAGCCAAGGCCAGATGGTGAAGAATGTAGGACTGTATTTGCCAAAGCCTGTTTTTAGCCAAGGCCACTTCTATGTTGCCGTATCCAGAGTGACTTCCCCAAACGGTTTGAAGATTGCTTGTGTTGACGAGGATGCATCTTTTGCTGGTTACACTAAAAACATTGTGTTCCCCGAAGTGTTTGACAACATTATGTAAATGCAACTTTGATGTCAGCACTTTGACTTCAACAAACAATTCTTTCACTATTTCTACTTTTATTCAGATACCCAGTGTGGCCTTTTAAGCGTGTTCTATTTATTCATACTAAGGAAACATAGCTTTCTGTGGATTTAAATTTATAATGTTTAATTACAAAGTACAGACAGATGCTTCAGCTATTCTGCTCTCTGTATTGCATACGAGGTTCTATAAACAGCCTAGATACATATTACTTTAGATTTTAGGAACTAATCTGAATTTGTTAGGTTTTTACGGTGATATGGGTATCATATCACGGCATGTATACTTCGGTCCCATAATGCAAAAATAATGCAACGTGTTTATGCAGTCTGGGTGTCAAAGAAGCGTTTTACTGGGCAAATTTTACAGAGCACGTGCGAGGCGCTAGCAAATCTTCTCACTAGCTAATTATTTCGACACTTCCTTGCCCAGTTTATCATTTTATAGCCGTGTATAATGTAGCTACGATGTGATGTTGTTCATGGGAGACCTATTGACATATAACACATGGTTGATTTATTTGGTTGTGAGTAGTTATTTTTTCCCCCAGCTGCTTCCAAGCAAGGCCTGCCCTGCTTGACCACACTACAGGTTACCCTTTCACGCCAAAATGCCCTTATTTTCTTTAACGGATTACGGATATGTTCTTTTTAGCCAAAAATTACAGTGCGGACTTGCACAAATGGCAACGGATAACAACTTACCAGGAATTAACCTTTCACAATCTAACCCCACTTCCTTTCCCCTCAATCCTCATGATTCCTAAATTTCATAAACTAATTGCATTTAATTGTACACAACCCGGAGGTGTAATTTTTTTCCTCTTAATGCATTAATCTTAGAAACACATTGTTTGTAAATTTAGCCTTTTTACAATCATAACAAATAACCAAACCACGAAAATTAACAATGCTTCCACAGTAAAATAACCAGTTACATTCATGTTAAGGAAAAACATAGAACCTAATAACTGTGCTATACCAAACTTCATTGCTTAAAAGTTAAAATACTACTCCCTTAGACGTGAATATGAACGACATGCCACGGTAACACCTACACACACGAATATAAAAATGAAACAGAACACACACGAAATGCAACACAAATTATAACATCCAGACCCGCCCTATCTAAGTAGAATTAGTCGTAAACACATTAAGCATAACTGCAATGTGGCAGAACAAGCACTCATCGCTCATTCCACATACATTTACTCCATTCTCTTGCACCCTTTTCAAATCCATGTCATGAAAAGCACATGTTACCCCAAAATAAATTTCAGGTGAAATCTTAGAAACAGCCACACTGTGTTTAATGCTTTTCAGATGTGTCAGAGACGGAGCTATACTCATTCGGTAATAAGGATGGTTACGGATAGCCACGAGTTCTTGCAAGGTGCGTGCACTCATGCCCTGCTTCTTGTACAGCAATTTAAAGACAAAGTTTCCAATCATGTACAAAAACTCGCGTGACAATGCCAAATCATCCAACACTGTCAGGTGCCTTTCAAGGTTACCAACACCACATAGGATATCGCTGCATCGTGCATAGAAGATGGCATCTTTAATCCTAAGTTGCTCGGCAATACGGAAAAAGCGATCAAAATAGTTGACGTCTTCAGTAGCAGCAACTTGACGAGAGTTATACACATCCCGCAACGGGAAATGCTCAAGCAACAAAACTATACCCGGCCTCCTCTGAGTTTGAGCCCAAGCCATGAAAAAATTGTAAAAATCTTTAAACCTTACACCCAACACTAATTTCATCAGAGAGACAATCAAGTCTAAAGGTAAGGTTCCAAGATTATTATTCTCTAGCTTCATGATGCTGGACTGCTAAAGTATGCTACGAAGTTAGGGGTGTTTATTTTCTTATACAGAGGATATCAGAACGTTTATGGGCTGTAGGTTATGCAGTAATAAGGCAGGTCACACACACTTATATATATGTTTTTTCCCCTAAAGAGATACGAATATGGGGATGCCTTTTCACATTCGCGGGGATTATTATCATCTTATTTTTTTTACCATCTCAGAGCTCAAAAAACATAACGACGGTTAATTAACCTTACAATTTCATCTTGTGATTATCCTTTTAATATAATTTTTATCTGCTTTTCAGCAAAATTGTTAAAATCAGTGATCGGTATAAAGTTATAGAGATATCGATTTAAGATTAATTTAATAATTGGAGATTAATCGCAGTGATTACTCAAAATATTAATCGGATATTATAACAATGATTTACAATTAAACATATCATTTTAAATGAAATAACTGAATTAATCAAATTTCAAAAATCAAATCAATTCTTTAACTTGGAAATAATAAATTGGCCATTAATAGACTAAATCGTGGTTTTTTAGAATCATAAAATATATAATTTTTATGCTCATTCACCACTTTAATTTCATATATATTTAATAAGTATATTTTGAAATCTTCTCTTGCATGTACAACTTTTTCTGTCATATGTGCCCAAATTTGGTCGATTAAGTATGGCATATTTACTGGCTCGGACTTCACCATGTCCACTGTCCACTACACAAACTCCACGATTACGTCATTTTTATCCCGTTTCCTCATATATTAATATACAATTATTTATGGTGAAAAAACTATAAATAAAAAAAAGCAAGACATCTAGCTGAAAAAATAAACCATGTATCATTAATAAAAGATTTAGATCAGACAAAAACAGGGCAAATAGTGGTGCTTCATCAAATGTTGTACCTCTATTTTTTTGGGGAACCTAAAAGATCTCTCCACATTCATAACCGCAAAACTAAACAATTCGAATATTTGTTGTTTTAAAAAAAACTTCGCATAATTTAATATTTAAATAGAATCTCTCGATCCAATTATTACCGATCCTCAGCCTCGCATGCATGCATGCTTTCATGAGCACTATAAAGAAATCGGATGTTACAAGAAATAAATGGCTGTAACTGCCCCGCCTAAAATGCCTCTAAATAAACCCAATTCAATTATAATTATTTCGTTTAATTCAGGCTTCCTACTGTAACTCCTATTCAATTAATCATGTTATTACGTCAATGATAACTACAATAAACCCCCATTCCAAAATTATCATTATCTATACAGCTTATTTAAATTTCTTCATACGCATTTTACCCCTATAAAAATATGCTTATATAACTTACTCCAGATTTTTTAACCTAAAAAAAAACCCTTAGGCTAAAAAATATTTTACAAAGAAACTTAGTATACAAAATTATATATATAAATAAATTGCCTAGAACTTAATTCAACTGAAAAATTAAAGATGATTTTTTTCCCCAAAATGGATGAAAAAAAAATTATATAAGAATGTAATCGGACTTAATAGGACAACATAGATCTGAAACACCAGACACATTCAGAACAAACATTTATAAAAAACAAAATCTTTCGGAGAAAAATACTCTACGAATCATGGTTGATAACCTTACGGTACCATCGTCGCTACATCTGCTTCTACCTTAGCTATAAATATATGCTATAATAACAGCCTCACTTTTCCATTCTCAAACACAAGTTCTGCTCTCACGGTATCATGGCTCCTCCAGTCACTGTACTCTCGGCTCTCTCACCTCAAAAAGACTCATACACAATTCTTGTGCGTGCGACTCGTATATGGGAATCCATCAACAAACGGAGTAATCAAACCATGTTCACAAACATAATTTTCCTTGATCAGGAGGTCAGATCCTTCTCTACTTATATGTTCTTGTCAACAACTCAAATTAAGTTGTTCAGAAACTATATTGTATATCATTCTTTAACATGTGTGTCTTATCCAGGGTAACCACATGCTCGCAACACTAAGAAACAATCAAAAAGAGGCATTCTTGAATCTGTTGGCTGAATAAGGGGTTTACACTATATCCAACATGAAGATTGTGCCTGGTCCAACCACCTACAGAAGCGTAGATCGGGATCTATCCATGAACTTCTACTACAAAACCAGGATTGAAAAGGTGAACGATACCGGAATCATACCTAAATATAAATTTGAGCTTAAGGAATTCGAGGAAGTGAAGGATTATGTCAGCGACGTCAAGTCCTTCATAGGTCAGTATATACATCTGTTAGTATGAAAATAACTACGTACAATGCCTAACAACTATTAATTTAATGACTACAGATGTGATTGGAATGGTGCTAAGTTATGGCCATCTCGAAACAAGAACTAATGGTGCCCGCAAAATGGATGTCATCATAACCAACGCCAGGCTAGATTCGGATTAACAACTGAAAAATCCTACATATATCTTATGCACACATTACTTTAATTCTGAACACTGACACAACCTATTACCTGATACTTATTTTTATGACTTTGCCCATAGGAATGAAAAGCTTTCGGTGGCATTATGGGAGAACAAAGCTCTCGAATTTCAGGATTTACTGGCCACGCCTGTGGAGGGTGCATCTTTTGTTGTTATTACTGGACTCATGGCAAAAAAATACTCGGGTACATATATGTTTTCACGCTGCCAGAACTAATAATTTTCATTACACATTTATAATAGATAGGACAAACAAAATATTGATGGCAACATGCCTGCTTTCTAATCAAATTATACAACTCCTTTTAACATGTTACACATTTATACTCTTCCAGATCGTGTGTTTCTGTCGAGCAGTGATGCCACAAAGACTTACGTTAACATAGATTACGCACCGCTGAATAATATGCGTACCAGTGTCCTGCTTAACACTGGGAACACCCTGGAAACTCTCCCACGCCCAGTGGTCAAACGTTTTGTCAGTACTGAAGAAAACAACCTAAAGGACGGCACCATAGAGGATCTACTCCAAGCATCTCTCCAAAATGGAACAACTGTAAGCACCCCTGTCACAGCACACGCTCCAACAATGATTAATACTGTTGTCCTATAATGTTGTAACCTGCCTTTGATCAAACCATTCACCACATGATCAAATGTCTTCCTTATTAGATCATCTGCTTCTTCTTTTATTTTAATCGCATTCGTGGCTCATGAAGTATTAGTCCTTTACTTTTTTATCTTAAATGAGGGAATACGTGTTTAATTTTACCATTTATTGATTTTCACGTAATGGTCTGAAACTTGCATGCTTTTGAACACCTTGCACTTCAAAATACAGTTCATACGCCGCACATGTGAGGCTTCCATCGTTGGCATTGTTGACGGTGAGGGCTGGTTCTACCACTGCTGCCCTAGGTGTGGTCGCAAAGTCCGTGCAGTTGACGATACATACTATTGTGACCATTGTGCCAAAGAAACAAATGACTTCAAACCAAGGTATCGACTTCTAACTCTAAAGAATACTTAATACGTGCACCCTCTTTTAAACATATATGGCGAGTTTAACCACCATGTAAACGCACAATTAACTACAATTCAAGGGTCAATAGTTGCCACTGGGCTTATCACTGTATAGATGCACTTTGATTTTTCGTTTTTTCAACTCCAAACACTTTCCCAACGTGAAATATTCAGTGGCATTCTCAAAATTGAACACTGCTGCTGCTCATTATAGTTAATGTTACTCCTTTCTGGATATCAATCTTTGTATACAACATTCATGGCCAATAGGTATCTTCTATCCTTTGGACTTGGTGTTTCTCATATGTAACTCTATGAAGCACCCAGGGTAGGATTCTTTCAGAAATTTCTTTGTAGTTTTTACTATTTGGTTTTCTTCTTAAAAAGTGACTGCAGTAGAGAAAAACATTCCAAGAGGCCTAACAAATTGGATTACAAAATATATTGCAAATTCATAACATGTTTTGTATGGATGTATGTTGCCACTAAGTACTTCTATGTGCCTATCAGATACAAACTCATTGCAGTAGAGAAAAACATTCCAAGAGGCCTAACAAATTGGATTAAAAAATATATTGCAAATTCATAACATGTTTTGTATGGATGTATGTTGCCACTAAGTACTTCTATGTGCCTATCAGATACAAACTCATTGTGCGCGCTCAAGACAACTCTGGAATGACAACATTCACTTTGTTCAATAAGGAGGCTGAGCAGCTCATTGGAGTCCCCGTTGAAAACATTATCAGCGGCATCCCTGAGGTAAATTGCATACTGACACCCTGTTAGACATTTAAGCCAAGAAAAAATTCCCCAAACATTACATTTTGATTATTTCAGGACTCAAATATGACCGATATCCCACCGGTCATCAACAACATTGTTGGGAAAAAATGTGCATTTGAAATTAAAATCAATGCGTACAACACTGAACGCGGTTACGAGGACTTCACGGTTTATCGCCTTACAGAAACTGGCGGCGGCCTGAATCAGGAATGCCCCACAAATGTGGAGGGGAACAACAAGAAGAAGCAGAGGTTGGCTTAATCAACAGATCACAGCATACCCACGGAGTCCATTCCCAAAATAAACCCATCTCTCTCCGAGTTTGGTTTTTAAATGTATTTCAACTATAATTAAAACCTGTGTGTGGCTTCTTCTTTAATACATTCTCGAAGTCTCCTTCTTTTTCAATTTATTGTCCGTGTTAACCTACAACCATTTCTACATCGAATTTACAGTACCTTACACGCAACCTCAACTAATTTCAAGCGGAAACATTATTCTCCTGCATGTCTACAAAATTAAAACCCGTTAATTTCTAAAAGTTAATACCTCAAAAAAAAAAACCATTGTTATGTATCCCACTTTTAATCAAGCATCTTATATTATTGGCGAAAAACACTTTTTTACAAATGGGAAAACACCTACAAAAAATAATTTCATTTAATTTGTGATTAAAAAATAACTCTGTTTTTCTTAATACCACAATGAGGTTACATATACTTAGAAAAAGACCTGCTAATTAGTTTAGATCATGGCTCCACAGGACTAATATTTGGGATTGGGAAGAGACTATTCTTGCAACATATCATTATTATCATCATCGTTAATGGTGGTAAGATTATTAATTTCATTTGAGTACTTCTTAAATGAATAATTAGCAACACACTTATGTAGATATGTAGACAATCAAAGATATTATATAGTATATATATAAACAAAAACATACCTTTGAAATCTGGGGGAAAATTCAAATTGAGGAAGCAGGAAGGGAAGAATTGGAAGAATAAGATTAGATCGGCGAGTGGAGTGGATGGTAAAATTACCAATATATTTGTAATTGAGGCTCTGAAGATTAGCAGCAAAAAAAGTAGATGGAAATATAGATAGAACACGTGTGTGTATTAGTGTGTATATAGATAGAGAAGACTCCACATAACTGGATTTGGGAATTGGGATTTTGGGACTGAAAAAACAAGACTGGCACTGTAAAGTAGCGGAGCAGCGGGGCTGATTTCGCTGGTAGTTTGTAACGGAGTATGGCATACACGTAATTTTCAAAAAAATAAGTATAGTCTGGTAATTTCATGACCATTAAACTGTAAACTTTTACCCGTGTGTTGGAATGAGTGGTTTGTAATAAATGTAGATTGAACTTTAATCAAGATTTTTCAATATGAAGAGGAAGCCTCATTTTCACAAGGATGGTTACACCATATTTGTAATTACGTAATGCCTATATCCAAATAGGAATACATTTTATTTATTTATTTATTATGATGCTAGCTAAGTACTGAGTTAATGCTGTTCACATTTTCAACCTGAAAAATGCATGAAACGGCTTACAAAATTTACCAGAGAGATGAGTTTAATATTTTCAGCTAGCTTGTTTTTGAAAATGTCTATCTTATTTCTTTATGTACCAAGGTTTTAATTTTAGTGATAAGGTAGCATGGTATTAGCTTGTCACGTTATTAACACAGTCAAAGGTATAATCTTGTGTTGAACAAAAAAATACCTTCTTTAAGGTTGTGTGAAGCTGAATAAAAAATCCACTGGCTAAAATAAGACATTTCTTGCCCTTTTGAAACTCGGCCACCTCAACGTCCAGGTACCAACAACGCGTAAAAATCAAGTGTGAACATCAGCAAAGATATGAATGTTCTCGTAGTTTTCTGGGAGCAGAATTATCTAAATGAGCTCCGCGACAAATACGACATTTTTGGTGAGCACCTTGAAAACCTTAGAGACCAGGACAATCAACATTACAAATACTTGTAGCACTGGTTAAATATAGATGACATACCCGCTATATATCTGTAACCAAAGCAATATTAAAATTATAAATTATGAGGTGAAAGTTAGTAAATGGTACATGGACAGGACCAAAGGTGTCCGAAAAAATGACTTTCAGAAGTTCGTATAAGCAAAAATGTAACATATACCAAAATTATTTATATGATTACAAATCCAATAGTTGTTGCTTTATCAAAATATCGACCAGGTTTATACTTCACACGTACAACTGCACTATCCACCAAGGATCACATCAAGGTATTTAAATATGGTTTGAAAGAGAACTAATCATAATGGCTTAAAAATATTTTTCATATAACCAACTCCAACAGACTATATTATCAATTTCACAAATATTGGCTAAATTTTTGTTGATAAATTAGTAGATAAAAGAAATAATTTAGCAGAGAGATAGTGCAGAAACATGTATTGATCAGGCAATTAGACAGCAAGGAAGTTTAATAAGAAACTAACTATATTGCCTTGTAGTGTATCACAAATGTAATCGCCAATTAAATTTGGTTTTAATAGCCTACCAGCCACATTGAATATGGAAAAAGATTTCACATAAACTAAATATATTTTCCAAATATTAAGCTATAAATCCAAATTATCTCAACTACTCACTACTATATTATGTTTCTCTGGAAATTTAAGCCTGTGTTAATATAGAAGAAAATGAACTTGGATGAAGGGATTTTCTGGACCAAAAATGTAATGAATGTTAAAATGCAAAAGATATTATAGAGGGCAACTTTTAGATACCAATGAGGATTTAAGGGGGCTAAAGGAAGACAATAATTTTTTAATAGGTTAATTCAAATCGGTGAAAAGGAATGATCGAGTAGAAGAATAATATAAAAAAAATGTCAACAAAATTAGATTAAATGACATCTTGTTCACCCCAATTTCATATTAAAGTGAAATAACTCACAGAATATCAATCATCAACCATGTTATGCCTTCAATGCATGTTAACATTAAACCTAATCTGACTTGAAAACCTAATAAAAATGATTGTATACAATTATGAAAAGCAGCAATTACCTCATGAATAAGCTCGGTATCGAAAGCATGCAGATCTAAAAGCTCCAGACTAAACTCATTCGCATCATCACCTCCGTTTCGTCTCTGACCTCTCATACTTCCAGGCGGAGAACCATCCGCTTCTTTATCGAGTTGTCTCAGTATTACACAAATATTTAGGATGTTATCATTCAATTATCAAGCAGCACTACATATCATTGGAAGTGAACAAAGTAAGCTCCTTTATATGTTTTTTTTTTAAATCTGACATTCATAAGTTCAAAGTTTATTTATTCTAGGATTTGAATGAATGTGGCAAACCTTATCTAACTCTCATTTATTTTCCAATTAGTTTATTTTGCTTGGTACCTGAGTGGATATAGATTATAGATTAATACTTCTTGCATGTTGGCCCGTGCAAGGCACGGGCCTGTATATAGACACTACTAATATTGTTGTATGAAAATTGCAGGGAATGGGTTAGTAACGTGAAGATTGATTGTGCCAAAAAATTTGTTGTGAGAAAGATGCTCAAGTTTGGTGGAGTAAAATGTGGATTGTGGAGTTAAAAAATTTTACGATGTCAAATGCGCAAGGGGGATTTGTTCAAGGATCTTAGCACCCAAAAAGATTGACTTCTTTGTACCGCAAATACAGCAGCAATGCCGAGCAGTGAGCCTTGTTCATATAGATGAGTAATGATCTTGGGAGCCGATCGACGCGTGTCACAGACTAAAGAGTCTATGTATTAATAAAATTATCACATTCAGATCTGATATGCCTTCTCCCTGTGAGCCTTCACAGTGTAGCTTATCTAATAATGGTCACTACATTAAGTATCAGAAAAAAAAATATCTTGGACGTAGTTAAATTACATTATAGATAGGATTCAATGAGAATTTTATAGAGACGCTCTTTCACCATCTTTTTGGTAAAAAATACCCTATTCTTCACCGTCTACTCCATTAAAGTAAGGCAAGGGTATTTGCACCGGGACTTGCAACCCTGAAACCGAGCAATGCATCAAAAATACGACACCAGGCATGAATCAATTGACAGAGTATATATATACACACGGATAGCAATATTTAAGTTTTATTCACAATTGTTATGCCTCTTTGGTCCTCGGAATGAGTAGTTTGTAATAAATGTAGCTTGAACTTTAATCAAGATTTTTCAATATGAAGAGGAAGCCTCATTTTCACAAGGATGGTTACACCATATTTATAATTACGTAATGCCTATATCCAAATAGGAATACATTTTATTTATTTATTTATTATGATGCTAGCTAAGTACTGAGTTAATGCTGTTCACATTTTCAACCTGAAAAATGCATGAAACGGCTTACAAAATTTACCAGAGAGATGAGTTTAATATTTTCAGCTAGCTTGTTTTTGAAAATGTCTCTCTTATTTCTTTATGTACCAAGGTTTTAATTTTAGTGATAAGGTAGCATGGTATTAGCTTGTCACGTTATTAACACAGTCAAAGGTATAATCTTGTGTTGAACGAAAAAATACCTTCTTTAAGGTTGTGTGAAGCTGAATAAAAAATCCACTGGCTAAAATAATACATTTCTTGCCCTTTTGAAACTCGGCCACCTCAACGTCCAGGTACCAACAACGCGTAAAAATCAAGTGTGAACATCAGCAAAGATATGAATGTTCTCGTAGTTTTCTTGGAGCAGAATTATCTAAATGAGCTCTGCGACAAATACGACAGTTTTGGTGAGCACCTTGAAAACCTTAGAGACCAGGACAATCAACATTACAAATACTTGTAGCACTGGTTAAATATAGATGACATACCCGCTATATATCTGTAACCAAAGCAATATTAAAATTATAAATTATGAGGTGAAAGTTAGTAAATGGTACATGGACAGGACCAAAGGTGTCCGAAAAAATGACTTTCAGAAGTTTGTATAAGCAAAAATGTAACATATACCAAAATTATTTAGATGATTACAAATCCGATAGTTGTTGCTTTATCAAAATATCGACCAGGTTTATACTTCACACGTACAACTGCACTATCCACCAAGGATCACATCAAGGTATTTAAATATGGTTTGAAAGAGAACTAATCATAATGGCTTAAAAATATTTTTCATATAACCAACTCCAACAGACTATATTATCAATTTCACAAATATTCGCTAAATTTTTGTTGATAAATTAGTAGATAAAAGAACTAATTTAGCAGAGAGATAGTGCAGAAACATGTATTGATCAGGCAATTAGACAGCAAGGAAGTTTAATAAGAAACTAACTATATTGCCTTGTAGTGTATCACAAATGTAATCGCCAATTAAATTTGGTTTTAATAGCCTACCAGCCACATTGAATATGGAAAAAGATTTCACATAAACTAAATATATTTTCCAAATATTAAGCTATAAATCCACATTATCTCAACTACTCACTACTATATTATGTTTCTCTGGAAATTTAAGCCTGTGTTAATATAGAAGAAAATGAACTTGGATGAAGGGATTTTCTAGACCAAAAATGTAATGAATGTTAAAATGCAAAAGATATTATAGAGGGCAACTTTTAGATACCAATGAGGATTTAAGGGGGCTAAAGGAAGACAATAATTTTTAATAGGTTAATTCAAATCGGTGAAAAGGAATGATCCAGTAGAAGAATAATATAAAAAAATGTCAACAAAATTAAATTAAATGTCATCTTGTTCACCCCCATTTCATATTAAAGTGAAATAACTCACAGAATATCAATCATCAACCATGTTATGCCTTCAATGCATGTTAACATTAAACCTAATCTGACTTGAAAACCTAATAAAAATGATTGTATACAATTATGAAAAGCAGCAATTACCTCAGGAATAAGCTCGGTATCGAAAGCATGCAGATCTAAAAGCCCCAGACTAAACTCATTCGCATCATCGCCTCCGTTTCGTCTCTGACCTCTCATACTTCCAGGCGGAGAACCATCCGCTTCTTTACCGAGTTGTCTCAGTATTACACAAATATTTAGGATGTTATCATTCAATTATCAAGCAGCACTACATATCATTGGAAGTGAACAAAGTAAGCTCCTTTATATGTTTTTTTTAAAATCTGACATTCATAAGTTCAAAGTTTATTTATTCTAGGATTTGAAGGAATGTGGCAAACCTTATCTAACTCTCATTTATTTTCCAATTAGTTTATTTTGCCTAGTACCTGAGTGGATATAGATTATAGATTAATACTTCTTGCATGTTGGTGAGTTGACAAAATTGTAAAAAAATGGGGTCCGTTATTATGTACCAGCATAATTTGCTCCCCAACCACCAGAACTTCCAAGATTCCCATCCGAAGCACCTACATGTTGGAGAGTTGGAAGATGCGGGCAAGCACAACAAAAACACTGGATTCAATTATGTGCAATGGGAGGGAGATAAAAAGTTAAAAAACAAATAAACCACAATTGTGAACATGCAACATGTGCAATTAAGAATATGCAATAATTTTGCATGCAAGGAATATGCAATAACTTTGTATGCCTTGCAAATCAATATTTCACTAAATGGACAAATACGACTGAAATTGCACATCATATTTCAACTTTAATAATTTGTATTCATTACATATTATGACAAATTGAGTCAAATGTAGGGCGGGAGACTATAGCGGTGCACTGGTGAATTCAGAGACGCTTGAACAGTCCCCGCTCTTCCACCATCTCGTCATAAAATGTTTAGGTCGACCTCTCTACTTCAATGTTTTCTCCATTGAAGAAAGGCACTACAAATTGTAGTGATGAAACTGCACAGTGTAATACCCTGAATTAGTGATTTACCACAATTTTTTCCTTGTTTTGAGAGATAAGCATTTGTAAAATAATTTTACCAGTGGGAAAAAAGACCTGAATTATATTATCAAACCCACGGATATGACTTTGTAGCATGTAAATAGATTTAACCATGTATAGGGGTCGGGGAATAAAATTGGAAAATATTACTTGTCAGAATTTGTGCACAAACTGACATTATGATAATTATTTGGGGCCTACAAACCGTTCGAGGAAGAAGTATCAAATATATCTAAATAGACTTATTAGGATAATTTCAGATGTTTTCTTTTATGAACACCACCTAATGGCTCATAGTGATGGACCTCATCTTTGATCATGACTTTTTTTTATCAACTATCATGTTTGCATAGAGCCTTTTTAAATATATAAGTATGTGTTTTTAGGCTTATGTTATTTGTATTTATTCACTATTTACTGGAGGAGCTCAGGATCTGCAACACTATGCAGTTAACTCAAGTATGTTGGTGGATTGTTTATTCCACTAACAAATGATTCAGCTGGTTCAGTGAGGAACTGGTACGATGCTATGGGTTATATCTTTGGTACCTCAAGTGGTGTCACAAATAAGGCCAATACTACAAATGAAGTTGGAGGTTTGGCAGAAATTTTAACCTCTCTTGATGCCCACACCACTGCAAGAAGGTCTGGATTAGAATATCAATAAGCATTATAAGTTCACATGGATCTTTAAGGTTGTTAATTTACCTAGCCTCCCAGGTTACATTTTTGTTAATATATACATGGAAAGGTGAATCGGAGGGTGTTTGAGATTTTTATCAACGACCAAACTACATCAAATACCCTAGATGTCATTGCATTGGCGGCAGGCATAAATCAACTTATTTGGAAAAAAATTGGGAGATTTTTCGGGTCTCTAACATTTTTCATAATTTATATATCTTTTGATTTTCATTTTCAAATTATTAAGTTTTAGAATTATCTTTTAATTTTCCAATAGATAAAGTGCTTTCATTATTATTCTACTACATCAAACCTATCGAGTCGGACTGGTTTTGTCTAACATGGACGCCACCTTTATTATTGACCACCTCATTGACGGCAGGATAGCTACTTAAGTCTATACCGTGTGACACAACTAAGATGTTCTCGTAAGGAAAATTAATAAACTTGAATACAACTACTACAACCACCATAATGCCTGCAGCCAGAAGTAATTTTCGGATCTGGACTTCGCAAAGTCTTTCAATGCAACAGCTAACACAGATAGCTGGTGGCTACAATCACAATCAGAGGCAGATTCTACAATACTAACATCACATGATTA
The DNA here is from genome assembly GCA_037693485.1 of Kitagawia praeruptora. Classification (NCBI taxonomy): domain Eukaryota; kingdom Viridiplantae; phylum Streptophyta; class Magnoliopsida; order Apiales; family Apiaceae; genus Kitagawia; species Kitagawia praeruptora. The sequence goes on from CM075350.1 coordinate 79,985,022, forward strand.
TAATCAAGTAAGATTTTTACCGGACCTTTTTTGAGCAACATGGCAAGTACAAGGTCCCTGCTACCATCATTATAAATAATAATATACATAATACGTGGAAAAATATGTACTGTACTACATTAGTTTCAATGATAGATAGCTAAAATACCAAAAATTTATAACCTATACACCATGGGTTTAAAAATATTTTAGTTCAATCTAAAGCTCATACGAGATTAGCACCATCCAAACCCATACCATATTTTGACAAACCAAAGGATCCTTAACTATGATGACTAAAAAATCTCTACCATATAATCCTTAGCAACACTTACTATACACACTTTGATTCTGTGTAAGATGAGGCCGAAAGAAAGATGAAACACTAATAACACGAGGAATAACCATTCACAATTGCTCGAAAAGAGGTGTATGTCATACTTTGTTTGTTTAGAGATCAGCTATCCACTATAAAATCACACACCAAAACTCATGTACACTTTAATCCATATGCCCAGACCGCAGTATCCAATAGCAAAGGAAGCTAATTGAAATGAACCAAAACATCACACATCTATCACAATTACGGGAAATATATCGAACCAATCAATACCCAACAAAGGAGGGGAAAAATCTTACACAAATTACCGCATTGATACGAGCGTACAACAACGACGATTGCAAGTGATATGAGCATACAACGACGAGTACCTCCACGAATAAAGCAGCAAACCAAGCACGGGTTAGCACACGCACAAGTTGAAAGCCGTTCTCGTCGTGTATATATGGCTGGACCACTCTACCGATGGATTTGGGGATGAGACATTGAGACTGTCCAAGTACATGGCAGATGTTTTGTACCAAAATGTGGTATTTTTGTTTTTTTCCGCTGGTATAAGGTTAAATTGGTCATTTTATAGCTATTTTTCTAGCAAATTTTGCCCTTCTGTCCTGCTATAATATATAGTAATAGATTTTATACCTGCAGTTACGTGAGAAAGTAAAACATTTATTTTGATAGTACAAGTTATGCCATTAAAACAAACCATCTCACATACTCTAATTTTAAACATTAATCTGATATTTTTTCATACGTATACCAGAGACTTTTGAAAGGGTCAAGAAAAATCTAAAAAATAACTCTACTTCAATATATTTTACCCAACCCATTTCCTTGGTTTGGATATTACAATTAAATAAATGACAAAAAAGGCTCGAACTACTTTCTCTGTGCCTCAAGTGATAGAAACAACGCTTCATTATTCTAAATAACACACTGCATTTCAATATTTAATCCCTTTTTAATTTAACGCCTACTTAGGCCATAAGCTCAGCTACTCCAACACATCTCATGCAAAATAATAGTCCGTATAAACACTAGCTATTCTGGGAAACTCAATATTACTAAGGGTAAAGAGTTTCCACCTGACACTGTAGGAAACTTTTCTACAGTGTCGCCTTAAAATCACGATTTTGCTGCACATATGATATGCAAACTGATCGTTGAGAGATGGAGAAAAATACAGTAAAGTCAGATTTCAAAAAAAATTCACTAATTGACGGGAAAAATCAAATTAAAAATGGAGGAAATTAGGTGGGATTGTGTGTGTGAGGGTGTATTCGATTTGTGTGTGGTGCCCCTAGCTAGCGGGGCCATTGGATTAGGTTAATCTATGGCCCAAATTTAATTTAAGGTGATACTGTAGAAAAATTTCCTACAGTGTCAGGTAAAAACTCTTTTTCCTATTACTAATCTACCTCGTGACCGCCCATAAGGTAATTATTACACATAATAAAACGCATTACCTATGAAGACATAACCTACAAAAACGGATTAGTAAATGCCAACAAACGTTACACCCTGAATAACCTCCTTCGCCTCTTCTGCACGCCAGACTAAACGCACGTATGTATTCCATATACCGTTTAACAAATTACAAACCAATAACATATTGAATTGGCCCACAACTAAAAGTCTACCGACCGCCCTATTCAGCAAATTGCCACAAGCCAAACGGTAAAGGCCAAAACACTGAAGCACAATGGACCCAAACAATTATCTCCAAACGGCACAAACCTTTGAACTACCTCTGCCAACCCTGGGTGCCCTGTCCTATGGTCTCCACACTGAGAAAATACAAATCTGCATACTCAGAGAATGGAATACTTGCTCCCTCAACAACTACTACGAAGTGATGAAAAATTATGTACTCCTGGACTCAGAGGTAAATCGCTAACAACTATCTTGCAAGTAAAAACAAACATACTTCCTTTCATACCATAATCTCATTGCATGCGCATAATATGATTTGCAGAATAAACGCTACTGGGCAGTCACAGATATTACAACCCACGCACATATCAGGCCACCAATGTGCGTGGGATTACTCTACTGCATCTCAAACTTTAAAATTGTTCCTACATCGCCATCAAACAGACCAATAGACGCGGATATAGCAATCTTGATAGGAAAAAATACCAAGGTACAAGATGTAATACAGAGCACTTCAATTCCCCGCCACAACTTCAACATATGCGCAGTGAGGAACATTATTTCCACATTTTCCAAGGAAGTAGCACTAAGTGGTATGTCTTCTACCCATCATTATCCGCCTATCTCCCCAAATTAATATCCTCCCATCAACTTTTATATGAGACCATCATACATTAAGGTAACATATATACCTGTCAATCTAACCTAACATCACTCAAAAATATTTATCCACTGCATCAGACGCAGCTGGGGTCATTAAAAAGGTGGGAAACATCAACTATGGCAGGAACGACATTGAGCAACTTCGCATCACTTTAATCACCGGCAGGTACATAAATCTTCAAAATAATTTATTAATGCAACTCCTAAATCTGCTGAATATCAAATCCAATCAAATTCAATCGATCACAATAACTCAGTGCTTATTGAAAACCAGCCTTTCGGAGATAGAGATTACGCTATGGGGAATGAAGGCAACATTTTTTGGGATAGATTTTCGGTACCACCGTGACAGAAATGTGGTGATCGCCACTACCGGTTTGCGCACCAAAAAAGTTGGAGGTGGTACACGGCACCAACCAAAATGATATAATTACTACACCAGTTTAAAATTATTTACTTGTCATACTCACACCATTTGCTAATAAATTTCTATATCATCTAGGAAAATTATGCTTTTCATCCACCCAGGCAACAACCATAACATTCAATCCAAGATTTGAAAAACTTACCGAACTTGGACAGCATATAGAAAATGAATATGGTGAGTTAATATGTCCAGTGCCAGAGGAAACGCATCTCGGAGAATATGTCATACCAACCGAGGTCCCGGAGTACTCAACACTACACAACCTCCTTGCAACTACAGTTTGGGCCCATGACAAGGTGATCACTTTTATTGTACAAGCAAAATTTTCTTTTATATTAACTCAACTTATCAGAATGCACTCCAAAATCAAATTCAGACTGCTGCCAACTGATGTGCCACACACATTCACCATAACACTAACCACCAAATCAATTCCAGTACTCTTGCAGGGTAACAATCCTGGATGTCTTCTGCAACCAAAGAGAACCAACAACCTGCTTCACATGCAATCAACAAGTTATGATACATGGAAGCACTTATTATTGCATACACTGTGCAAGAAAATATGTGACACCAATCAAAAGGTTAGTCAACCACCTCGCCAAAAACAAGCAATTGTTTCCCACATATACGAACAAAAATATGTCACCCCCATGCATTCATTTACTTTACTCATTCTAAAGTGTCCCTCGTACCTCTTTGTATGTATAACGAAATCGCAGCCTGCCCCGCCTAAATCCTCTTACAAAAAAGGAACCAATTACTAACAAAAGAAAAACCTAACATCTACTCTCATAGCACGGGGATTCTGTTACTTGTCGCGGATGAAACTGGTACTACTACAATGACCATTCGAGGAACAGAACTCAAACAATTAACAGGCTTCCACCTTAATCACTTCATGCAGTATTCCAAAGATGTAAGGAATTTTGTAACAAGCTATGTACAAAACTAAGTTACTTTGTCAATACAAACTGAACCACCTTTAAACACTAATAACCCTCTGAATGTAGATTGGAACAACTCCAGGATGTCTCCAGAATCAAAGGGAGTCGTTGCACTTTTGAGGTAGAGTTGATCCCAACGACCGAATCCAATGCAGCTGGTGACATTCTCATCACAAAACTCAACCAATATACCAATTTAAGAGCCTGCCAACACTCAGTCAGCACCCACAATTGGAAGGCATGATATTCAGTGCAAATCGAGAATTCTTACACGTAAATTTTTATATGCCACTTGCTATTTTACACTATTTAAGCCAGGTGTTGTGTTATAATAACGGTCCCATAAAAAGGGAAGTTGTTCTTTGCTTTCACTTCTAATCCAAACCTAATCCAACTTGGGAAAAAAAACTTTTCCTATATTTGTCTATATCTATTGTTTACTTCAAACTAATTGGACTTTTATTATGATGAAGTTCTCTACTGCAAAGACCTTACCTATACTATTAGTCTATTAACTATAAAGTGAATGAAGGGATATGGCTTTTATAAGTATATGCTAATCCATTATTCAGGGACAATACAAAGGAAATGACAATTGGCCCTGAAGAAGAAGAAAATACAAAATTCAATATCTTCATTTTGGCAACTTCTTCTTACTAAACGTATCGATAACATCCTCATGTGGATAACCATTTTTAAACAAAAGTCATGGCAGAGAAGTAGTATGCACATAATGTGGCTGATTGGGAAATCTAAAAGGTGACTTATGTAGGTGTTAAGTTCATTCTGACTTATGCAGCCGTGTTTGGCAAATTTGTAAATCGAGGTTTTTGTGAACTTATGTGAGGATATGAAAAAGTAAAGGTGCACGTACTTTTTTGAATTAAGTTGCCAATTCTCAACTTGGCTTTAGTGTGTGAACCTATGTCTTACCCATTCTAAATGTTATATTGTCATTTACCCATTTTGTATATATAGCAGGTCCATTTTCAGTGAGTACCGCATTTTTCATCAACACCAGAACAAACTCTTATGCTAGATTTGTACTTTTATTTTTGGATTTTATATCAAAAAAATTAATATTTATTCTAATAATCCAATATAAAGAAAATCTTTTATTAATTTCTATTTCATTTTTAGAGCTCAAAATATTCATGTACTAAGAAAATCTTTTATGCATTAAATTAAAAATAGTATAATTGATTTAGAAAAAATTTATAATTTATAAGTCATAATTGCCAAACACCTTTAACTTATAAGTTAAACATTCAAACACGAAAATATAAGTTATAAGTAACTTACTACTTACTTCAAATAAGTTACTTGTTACATTTAAGTGTTAAGTAACTTATTTTAAGATTTGACAAACGAGCCCAATATAATTTCCCTCCATTTCCTTTGGTTTACATTGTTGGAGCGTGAACACCATCATATATGGGCAAAATTTCACAACCCTGATTCAAAACCTCTACCATACAAGCGGACTAACTAGGATGAAACAGGCACAAACACATCTGCACACAATAATCTCATTGCTTCTTGTACTTCTTTATGAACTCCCTTCATGCTTCCTACCCACCCTATGTGTCATAGGTTACCCTGTTCGTTACTACTCAATATTGACAAGTATCAATGGCACCTTCTACCACATTTTAGAAGCAAGGTACATGCCCTTTCCATAACTAGGGTCCATTGAACTAAATGTGAATAAGGGACATAGTACCTACTCATCTTACACTCACATGGTTACGGGTGCATAAAATTCATGTTCCCAAGTATTTCGATGCAAACTTCATTACAAAAAGATTACTGGTGCCTATATACAGGCCCGTGCCTTGCACGGGCTGTTATGCTAGTTTATAATAATATACAGCAAGCAAGGAAATCTCTATGCCCATATGCTTATATATGTATCACAATTTTAGGGTGGAGATTCTACTTTTAAGAGGGTAAAAGTTTTGTTTCTTTACTAGTATTGCAGGATATTGAAGCCACAGTAGTTAGTGGTCATGGAACATATACATGTCAGACAATTGTGACTTTGATGGGAGATCCAAATGGGGAACATAAACAGGTGATCATATGTAATAAATTTACTTATATCAATGCTTTAGGTTGTTGCTTTCCTTCTTGAGAGACCATCAATAACGTCAAAATGATGGATTTTCCTTTGCTTTGACGCTAATACATTTTTTGATCACTCATATTTTTTCATTTTAAGAATGAGAAGAGGTACAATATTAACGAGTAGTCAGTTTATGTTCAACATGTGAACCAGTAGAACTTAATTCTGTCAGAAGTGATCGCAGGGCTTTGTACCCAAGATTCAGCTAACATAATTTTTACCAATAGTTGGATTGGATTTATATCTATTAAACTTTTATTGTTATTTCATTTTTGTGACATGACCTATGCTTGGTACCTGGCTCTGTTTCTGCCCATTGACACCTTAAGCTTCCTTCATCTTTTGATCTCAACTCATTATATTAACATCAACGAATTTAAACTGTCTACAGTCCACAATAGATCTGTTACTAGGAAAAGCATGCTCTGAGACCTGATGTGTTAGCAACTTGGCATATTTCACTGTATTTGAAATTTTATTTAAATTTGATAGATATGTACCAAATTTGTATCAAAATTTATTTAGTTGCCTGAGGGTTTGATTTAATAATTAATACCTTAAAATGTATATTACATGATATTGAAGTATGATCACATTGAATCCCATGGATATCTGGCCAACTCAAGTTTGATTTGCAAATAACTAGCTGTGTCATCATTGAGGATGAAAAGGTCATTGCGGCAGGAAGAAATCGGACCAACGAGACAAGAAATGTATGGACTTCTATTATATCTTTCCAAAATTCTCTTCATTATCATTTACCTTTTTTTCTGCAAATGATCCGATCTTCTAGCAGATTCTACAGTTGAGGCAACCTAAAAGTTTTAGTACATGAAAGTTATGATATTTGGCATTTGCAGTGATCTGTCAGAATCGATAGCATTGGAAAATAATGACCATATGACCTGAGTTTACACTGGTGCAGGCAACAAGACATGCGGAGATGGAAGCCATAGATATTTTGCTTGGGCAGTGGCAGAGAAATGGTGTGTCTAATCGCTAAAAGATTTTCAAAATGCACTCTTTATGTTACATGTGAACCTTGTATAATGTGTGCATCAACTTTGTCAAATCTTGGTATGCCATTTCGTTTGCGCTGTGGAAAAGTTTTTTGGGTGTCTTGTATTTTGGTTGTGCTTGTGATATTTTTCTCCTCGTTAATGCGTTCTTCCTTTTACATAGGTATGAAAGAGGTTTATTATGGTTGCGCCAATGATAAGTTTGGTGGGTGTGGATCAGTACTGGCTTTGCATGCAAGTGAATCTGGAGGGTCAACTAGGTTTAGTTTCAAGCATCCTCTTCATTTGTTGGAAGTTTTTAGATTTTATATTCTTCTTTGAAATTATTATACTTTCCACACACTGGATATTGAGATTTTCTTGTTAACAAACTATTCTTCTAGTAGAAAGAGGATTTTAAAAAACAAGCAGATGAAACGACACCAAAAGTACAACAAAAAAACTGCATAAAATAGGACAACTACATAAAATAGGACCTAAAGTGGAACACCTCTGCATTCATATGAGCCAATTAGGCAACCATGAATCAAAGTTTCATAACCAGATATTAAACTCTCGAAAAACTGGTAATCACTCATAAAAAAACCAACATTTTTTCCTTTTGAATGGACACATGCATCAATCGGAATCAACTGGTTATATTACACTGTACACTTTTTCAGTATATGGTTTATTCTCATTTCCTGATTTTACTTTTTATGTCAGGGATGAAGTATTGCAAGGAAGGGGTTTTAAATGCACTGGAGGAATAATGGCTTCAGAAGCAATTTCTCTGTTTCAAAGTTTCTACGAACAGGGAAATCCTAATGGTATTCCAATTGCATTATAATTAATTTTAGGGTTAAATGGCAGTTAGGTCACTCAACTGACTGGAAACTTTCAATTGGGTCATTCAATTCAAAAAACTTTCAATCAGGTCACTTAACAAATAAAAACTTTCAGTTAGGTCACTTAACAAATAAAAACACGTTAAATGACCTGATTTTAACGTGTTTAATGACCTGATTTTAACGTGTTTAATGACCTGACTGAAAGTTTTTAACGTGTTTAATGACCTGATTGAAAGTTTTTATTTGTTAAGTGACCTGATTGAAAACTTTTTGAGTTGGATGATCCAACTGAAAATTTTGAGTCGGTTGAGTGACCTAACTGCCATTTAACCCATTAATTTTATGTGAATTGATGAATTCTGTGCAAGTGTTTAACTGCCTCAAAATGAGAAACAAGGATAAAATTTATAAAAATAATTGAACATAAAATTAAGGTTCAATGTTGTTCAAAATAGATAAGGAAAGTGGTTAAGTGGATTTATGGTCAACCCTTATTGCAGATATAGTAGAGTTTTATCTAGTACTTGTAATCTGAAATCCCAATGTGACCTGTGAGATATTATTGAGCACTTGGTAACCAATTTGCACTTAAAAATCTTTTTTTTTAAAATTGAAGTAAAGTTAGCCTCCCAAATGGAGGAAGACATATAAACTTGCACAATATTTTTAGGAGATTGTTTTCTGTAATGAAGCTCGAGCTTTATTATCTATATATGTGATGTCACCCGGTTTTATAATTATTTATATGCCATCTCATAAAATTTCTTGTTAACATACATTGAAGATTTCCAATTGTTATAGCTGCTATGCATTGTGTATTTCAGCTCCAAAGCCTCACATGCCACTTGCCTAGAGCAGTTGAAGCTAAATTTATTCTTTGGTAACATTGCTATTGTGATGAGCAGGTGAAGGGAAGGCACAGGTACTAGTAGCAACGAGGGTGGCAATGGTCCATGGGAGTATACGGAAATGGTACTTCAGTTGTATAAATGTAATCACGAAACATTGTACTAGCTACAAGTTAAAAATTTGAGAATATCAAGTGTTTTGTTAATTCAGTACTCCATTTTACCCTATCAATTTTATTATTGTTGAGATTGAGAATTGAATTTGCTTTTGGTAATTTTGGGGTGGCGCAGAAATGTATTTAGGCTACAGGTGCTAGCTAAAAATAGAATATTTTTTTTTTGAAAAAAACACCTTTTGCGTCTGTTCTACTATCACAGCCATATAAAGTCTATATTTATGTCTGTTCTTTATCTTTATACGTCTGTTAGTGCCAGATGCAAAACAACCTTTTGCGTCTGTTTAAGCGGAGCAGACGCAAAATGTAGACTTTATGCGACTGGTGTAAACTATATGCGTCTGTTCTTGACAGCCGCATAAACTATATGCGTCTGTTGAGTAACAGTCGCATATGCTCTATAGCTGATACTACTCTGCCATACGCAACTGTTGACAACAGACGCAAAAAGCCCTTTTTAACAGACGCGATAGGCATATTTTGTACTAGTGATTGTCCATGGGATCCTCCTCTGGATCACTCTCTGGCTCATCCGAGTCCTCAGGGTCCTCTACAGGCATAGGGTCATCAGGGTCGGCCTTCGTGGGGTCATCCTCAATGGGGTCCTCGACCGGGTCTGCTACTGGGTCTACAACTGGGTCCACCACTTGGTCTACAACTGGGTCCGCAATTGGGTCCATGACAGGCTCCTAGGGGATCTACACAGGAAAGGGAAAGTGTTACTATCTCAAAAGTTTCAATATGTGATGTTCTATGTGACTTAGGTTTGGTAGGGCTATGTCTACTAGCCCGTCCAAATACTTGGTAAAGGTTTGAATCCTTAACCTACCTTTCGCATCTGAAACTATAACCTAAAGCTCTAATACAATTTCTGTAACACCCCTAGATCGGGGGTCAACGATCCAGGTTGTTACGCCGATCCAGATTCCAATTTTACAATTACCATTCCTAATTATTTAACATTTTATCTAAACACTAATCTTTTCCTTTGGCAATGACCCCTATATCAATAATATCCATCACAGGTTATAAGCTCGGAGCGAAAGCAAAACATTACTTAGAGTACCAAATTTAATCCAAAATATAAAGTTATTACAGACTCAAATTTTATAGTCTAGAAAGGGTTTAAAATTCATAAAAGCTGCTACTTGAGGTGATGGTAAATGTGGGATAGTTTTCTGGTTTTCAAAAGCTTACATTGGTTATGCTTGTACACAAACCTAACCAGTCTGAGTTAATATCCTATCCTACCAAGTCCTCTCACCTGAGGCAGACGAGGTCCGAACAGTCTACGATACTGTTGCGCGTTTCCCACGCGCTTTCGGGGGGTCTGATATGTCCGAGCCATGCTTTCCTGTTGTTGTTTGTGATATATATAGAAAAAGCAAGTGTGAGCATAATTGCCCAGCAATGTAATAATAGTACTGCAAAGATACTTTTGTTCTATTTGAAAACTGAGTAGCATAGTATAATATGACATGATTCAACTGTTAAAATAGCATTAGCTTTCCGTGGGTCATTTCAAAACAAGAACGTTTGGATAAATATCTTTTCTTGATAAGTTCAACATTGACAACATTATCGGTACTGGAGCACCTGGGCTTCCAGTACAGTGTAGCAGCACAATTCCAATTGGAAGAAAAAGGACTATACCGGAGAACCCCGATACAAGGTGATCAGCCATCGTATCGGAAAAATAAAACTTCGCTACTAGTAGACGTGAGACGAACCTTCTATGGAGGTCGTGGCCCTGACCGCATTCGGGTCTTATGATGGACTTGCCTACCTGCAAGCCTCTTACACTTGTACATATATCTTGATGGACTCGCCTACTTGCGGGCCTCTAACACTTCAACATATGTAAAACTGGATGGACCTGCCTACCTGCAAGCCTATTACACCTAAACACCCTCTAGTCCCCAGAGTCGTTTTCAAACCAGCTTTGATACCTTTTTAAAATTTTTACTTTCAGAAGAAAATAAGGAAGTAAGTTCATCTCACGAGTTGATCTTCGTCAACTGATTTTCTTTACTCAGGGAATTCATTTCAAACCTTACTTGAGAGTTATTCGGAGTTTTCTTAAGGATTTTTTTTAAAACCTGACCCTCCTGGTAAGGCAGGGCTATTGAACTGATTACGCTTTAGTTTTTAGCGAAAGGAGAAAATATTTTTAATCGCTCCCAAAAATTTGGATTCCCAAGTTTTTGATAAGTTCGCAAGCCATTGGGTTGGTATTTACGAAGTATATATATTTATAAAAATATTTGAGAACCCCTTATATTTTTAAATATTTTTTTGAAAGCCAAAAATATTTAAAATAATTTTTAAATAGGCCAATTAAATTATAAATAATTTTTTTAGAATGTTTAAATCATTTTTAAATAATATTTAATAATTATTAAACAATTATTAAATATTAAAATAATTAATCATTAATTAAATAATTAAATAAATCAACTTTAAAAGAATATTGAAATTAATATTCATTTAATTAATAAGTATTCAAATAATATTTATTAAAATAATTTAAAATAAATTATTCCGATATTTTGAAGTTTTAAAATCATCGGAATCTATCGATTATTGAAAAATATTAGTCTCCGGGGTTACCGGGTTTTTACATAAATTATCTCCGACTCCCGATTCATATTCGAAAGTATTCGCGCTCTATCCGAGCCTTAACATAGCCATATATATACATATAAGTCACTTGGGTATATATATGCACGTAAACATAATCTAGTATCACATGTACTACGGTAAATATCATGCATGCATTTGTAAACTTTCTCGTAAAATATATACAAAATAGTATATGCATTCATATCACAACAACAACAGTTTTTGAAAAATACTTAAAAGTTCAGTTTTGGAAAACTTGCCTGGCAGAGTCGTGGAAGTGAAGTCTCGGGTCCTAGGGTGACGATCTATAATGAACAAGGAAATGCTAGGGTTAGTTTCGTGAACGAATTATTTAACCGATGTTCACATAATGCCTGTAACACCCCCAGATCCAGGGTCAGGGATCTGGTCGTTATGGTCTCAATATCCAACCACAAAACCAACATAATTTAAATTACAACCTTGTGACCCAAAACAACAACATAAAACACACCCGTTATAGTCCCAGAGATGAAATCAGAGTAACCAATAATATTATTAATCACAAGTTTGAGTTCTTACAACCCAAAGAATTACAATTGTACAATTACATACTCTTTGCCATCCATTAATAGATACCATAATATAAATACATTTGAGGCTCAATTGCTAACAACTAGCCTACCAGTAGTTGCATCCTCAACAAAGGTAGCCAAGACCTTAGCGGTAAACCTCTGACGGTTGACACCTGCTTACGCTGTGTGCGCCTTGCGCGGCCATCTGATCTAGCTGTTGTTGTGAAATAAATAAATAAATAAAGCAAGGGTGAGCAATAGCCCACCAGAAATATAATTGAACAGTGATAATATATAACAGTCCAAAATATCTTTGAAACCATATGCCATGCATTAACAATGTAGTACCAATATAAGGTATGAGTTGAAGTTACAAGGTAACTTAAAAATATATTTGTTTTGAATAAATATCTGCTATGCAAAAGATAAGCAAGATATTCTCAATTATCATAAAAGAGGAACTTGCAGGAAAATATTGCAATTCCGGTTTCAACACTTTTTCACCTTGCCAACACCAACAGTGTTGCAGAAATTTCTCACTTTTAGAAGATGAACTAATACGGGAGCATTGCCGCGCCAGATGCCCTGACGTTTACGATGATCAGTCGTATGTCATGCATCTCATCAGTCGTTCTCTACATGTAGAAGGTAGCTCCGACGGAATTACTTATCTACCGCCCTCTGGAACTCCTCAGCCAACGGTTGGGCTATTGCTGGACCGGCGCCACTCGGCCACTTACGCGTCTCCTAGTTCGAATATCATCAATGACTCTGAAACGTAAAGTTCGTTCCCCTTTTCCCCAAGTGTAACACTTGTTGATAGGACTCCACAAAGTAGTCGTATCTAATTGGAAAGGAAAATTCACCAATATTTCCCAAGCTGATGCTTGTTAATGGATATAAACTTGTTACATCAATCATACCCCTCGAGCGTTGAGGAGGTAACCAAAAGACTCATATCGATGCTTGAAAGAATCAAGATGTGAGTGACAAGATAGTTTTAGCAAGTATAGGACCGGGCAGTCCAATAAATAACATCTCCAAGTGAGGTCCCCTTATATAATTTTTGGAAGTTGAGCGAGTATTTAAATCTTCTTATAAGATAGATTTAAATGAAAATAAAGTTTTGGGAACCTCCCCTTGATAAAATAGTCATAAAAGACTCCGAAATATTTTACATAATATCTGAAGGTGAAGGATAACCTTTGAATAATATAAATCATTACAAAAAGAATTCAAAAGAATTTTATTAAATATTCCAAGAATATTTATTAAGTCAATAATAATTACGGAATATTATTAAATCAATATATTGCTCGTAAGTAATCCTCGAATGAATATAGAATTATTTATTAAATAAATCTCTTCTTAATGAATATTTAAGATAATATTCATTGAATAAATAAACTTAAATAAATATTTAAAATAATATTTACTGAATAAATCAAACCTTAAATGAATATTTGAAAATAATATTCATTTAACAATTAACATTCCAAATGAATATCCAAATAATATTCATTAAACAAATAATATTCTAAATGAATATCCCAAAATAATATTCATTTTGTGACAGCCCCAAATCCGGGGTCATGAATTTGGGCCATCATGAACCAACTTCCATTCAAATTCAATATCTCTTGGGTTTTTTTTTTTTTTATAAATACTTATACAATTGACCCCACAGTAATATACACACACACACCAGTCATATGCTCAGAGAACAACATTCACCATAATAAGAGTTTAGAATTTAAAAAGTTATTACAACCCAGAATCATACTTCAGTACATTGTTGAGTGATGCTTCTACAAGAAGCATTTCAACAACCAAATTTATTACAATCTTTCAAACTTACACACTTAATATACATAAGCTCACTAAACCCCTTGCGCTGGTCGTCTACCTCGGGGACTGATGCTAACGAACTCTCAGTAGGTCGCCTTTCCCTTACCCTCTTGCGGGGCGTTCTGCGTAGTATTGGCATACCTAGCTGTATATAGATAAGTAGCAAGAGTGAGCTATAATAGCTCAGCAAGATAACATTGAAAGCTAGAATTTAAAATGTAACCAATTTATAAACTTTAAGAAAGAATAAAACTTTTATTTAATAATACATCATCCACTTACTATTATAAGAAAGAAATCTAATGTAATACAGTATCAGTTTCTCTTCTTAAATATTATAACAATCAATATACCCTTTTGGTATAGTATTTTAAAATAACATAAATACTTGAATAAATCCCTCACTATCATCTTCTCATTTCCCTCCTGTACAGTAATTTTATAAATTAATATAAAATCAGTTTCTCTTCATCTATATCAATAATTTCATCATTTCATACCATCTTTCTGTTTTCAGTTATAGAAATCTGAAAACCATTTTCAATTCTCTTTCAAGTTTTGGGGATCTATACTGGCGCCAGATACGTAGGACGATGATCAGTCGCCTGACCGTATCCGCTCTCTGTTTACTACTAGTAGAAGGAATGAAGGCACCTGCTAACATCATCCCTGGAGGAAGGCACCTGCTAACATCCTCCTGGAGGAAGGCACCTGCTAACATCCTCCCTTGGCATCTTCGTGCCGAATCATGAATACTAGACTATGTCGCACACAGCCCTGACATAGCCTCTTATGCAAGTTTGTTGCTAATCCCCCTTTTTATAAGATCATTATTCAATTTATCAACACCATTTCACATTTCCATATATCATTCACTTATCTCATTTCCATTCTCGCACATTACTTCTATAAAATATATGTATATAACATACACTAAAAGAATGTTTATGATATAGCATTATAAATCATATAACCCTAGATAACAACTGATACCATTCTCTTTCATATTTCTTTTACCCTAGAGCATATTCGCTCCATTCATAATCATCTCTATATTCATATTTCAGAAAACATATTCATCTCTCTTTAACTTCCCACAATCAAGAAAATATATTCTTTGCAATATAGCAACAAAAGCATCACATATACATAAATATATTCCATGATATCATTATTATTCCGAAGATAAATAATTTTTAAAGTAGGGATAGAAGGATCTTGCCTCGATTTCTGTATCCTGACAGTGGGGCTGGTTCCTCCTCCGGAATTTCTATAAACACAAAAAGGACCGTCATTAGAACACTACATCTCTTACTCACTATCCTCTTGTATAACAAAACCCTTTACACTTCAACATATGTTTAATGTGTCATTATTATCCCAAAGGTTCAAGAACTTAACCATTTATAAGCTCAATCGAAGTTTCAGGGGTTTTTACCATTTCCCCTAACAACCACACTCGACTGTAATATTTCTTATAAATTTTAGAATTCGAATTTTAATGCAAGGTCAACTGGTATTAGTTCTTTGACCACACTACTACCATATCCCAAAATTTCGTGGCTTTTAAACATGTTAAAGTATGATAACTATAACCTCAAATTTGGTACAATTACGCTTTCTCGACTTTCGAACGTCTTTCACTAAAACTGACTTTTCTCCTAAACCGTACGTCAGATTTTAACGCACCTTATATCAAAACGATCTATGAACTAAGCTCTATCATTTCATGGTCACTAAGTGTGCTAGACAGTAAGGTACCGTACTGCATTGGTGTCCAAAAACAGGGCAGTTCGTAGTTCTAACGAAAATCGGACATTATAACTGCTGTAATTTCATACTTTCCAAAATTTCACCACTCCAAAACCATCATTCCACACTCAATCCAAACCCTACACCATGTGGACTACATTCCAGCCATGGTTCCAAGTTCACCACACAAATCTCATATCAAATCCAACCATTTATAACACATATTCATCATAAACTTCATATTAACAACACTTAACTACTAATCACTTCAATATCTACCATAAATACAAAAGGCAAGGGTTGTTATACCTCTTTGAAGCTTGATGAACACTTAATAATCCTTAATAATCCTTGTACACACCTTGAACAACCTTGAATTGGCTTGGATTAACTAAAGGAGCCATAAAAACAAAGATTAAAACTTGAAAACTACTATTCACTACTATTCATCTTGTACTTGAAGGATTTTATTACCTAGGCAAATGATGATGGTTGGCCTTCAAACTTTGAGGATATCACTTACTAACCTCCAAGCATCTCCACCATTTTTCCCTTGATTTAATCTTGAAGAGAATTAGGGTTTTGAATTTTATTTTCTTTCTTGTTTTTCTTATGGCCGAATGTTGTAAGGAAATGGGGGAGTGTTTCTTTTGCTTTCTTTTGATCCTATCTCATCTTATCATCTAATATTTAGTGTGTTGTAGAAGCTTGTAGGTTTATTTGAGATTAAAAGACTAATCTACCCCTTAAACAAGTGTTAGTGGAGTGTGATGTCACTAGTGATGTCATTGGATGCATCCATAAATCCTTTTCTTGATTTTCCTAGGTAAAATGCTAATAATCTTGGTAATTACTAATGTGATATGTACCCTTGTTATATTACTAATCTTGGTTGCTTAATCTCCATATTCGTCTAATTGTGGTTCGTTACGAATGTACCTCATTATCTCAGTGGTTTTGAGATCATTTAACAATCCAAATTCCATTGGTATTCTCTTAACTTAAAAATCCCCTGGCTCAATTCTAAATTCACTAATCCCTCAATATATAATTCTTATAATGTTTCCATGCTCCTTAGTGTCCAATAGAAGCTTATTCGAAATCAAAATCCTCAAAATTTCATGCTTCAGGAATTTCTGAAATCTAACGTCATTTCGAGTCACTTATTTCCAATGTACACTACTAATATGATTTCTGTTTATTCATTTTCCATTTCCATTATAGAGTACTTATATACCATTTCTCTAAATCCTCAAAATTTACTATTCATTTGACCACTGTAGCATTACTGAAGTTAGGGTTATTACATCCTTCCCCCCTTAAAAGGATTCCGTCCCGGAATCACGTCAAAAATGTCCATAGATACCTTTTCATTTACACCTTATAACTTCTATATCACTTTCTCCATCCTTTTTCCTTCATAATATCTCTATCTTGTTTGCGCAAAATTACACCAACATAAACTTGCTTGTCATTCATCAACATCCCTCTTTTAGTTATGGGTATTGGCCACCATATTGGTCTCTCCTGAATGGTAGTGTATCTCACTTATGGTTTATCCCTATGTTGATCTCTATCATGACATAAAATATACATATTTCGCTCTTATTATATCTTGTCTCTGTAAAATCTTCCAGAAATCCAACTAGAATAAGATTCTTTGAAACAATTGTAAGAAAATATTACCTATAATATATATTTCCTGTTCGTATTTAAATGAGTCTATGGTTTACCCCCAAAATACTATTATTCTCCTTTTTATAGAATTTCTAACCCCTAACAGATACTGATTTTCCTTATCTAGATTATCAACCTACCTATACCATTCATTGACCACATTGATTCCTAACCAAACGTTTACATTAAAAATTTAAATACTAGAAAAATGTTCACCTGCATCTGTATCCGGCTTTCTTAATGCCTCCCCTAAAGTCATATTGTACACCCTGGCAGTAGGTTTATTTGAAGCAGTCACACTCTGTTCTGGCACGGATGATCCCCCGGAACGACAATCTCTGGCAATATGTCCTAGTTTCCCACACTGGTAACACTTGATGTCCCTCTTAGGATTGGTATTAGCAGATGGGCACTGGCTAAAATAATGTCCTTTTTGTCCACAGTTATAGCAGTTTATTTCTAACGCTTTACACACTCCCGTATGCTTCCTACCACACGTGTTACAGTCTGGAAATGGTGTTCGAGATTGACTAGATTGAAAAGTTCCTGTGGATCTACCACCCTGATTCACAGTCTCACTGGTAGTCTTATTATTTCCTGACTTTCCTCCAAACTGGGGTTTTTGCCCTTTACCAAATTTGTTAAAATAGCTTCCCTCACTTGAACCTCCCTTCTGACCTTCAAATTTTCTTTTCTTACTCTCTCGTCCTATTTGAGTCTGTTCACTCTCAGCTTCGATAATAGATGCTTTCTGAACCACCGCAGCATAATCGGTCAACTCAAATGGTGCCACTCTAGTACGTAGCCATGGTTTCAATCCTTGTTGAAACCTCTTCGCTCGTTGCTCTTCAGTACGCACAAATTCTGGAACAAACCTAGACAGTTCGGTAAATTTCGTTTCATACTCAGCCACTGATAGGTTTTCCTGCTTTAGTTCCAAAAATTTAATTTCCATCTGATTCTCCAAATACCTAGGGGAATATTTGTCTAGAAATACCCTAGTGAAACGCTCCCAAGTTATCACTCCCGCTCCTTCCAAATTCTTTTTAGCTTCCCACCAGTAATTTGCCTCTCCCTTTAGGAGGTAGGCTGCAAAAACTGTCTTCTGATCTTCCTCTACCCTCAGTATCTCAAAAGCCTTTTCCATCTCTTTCAGCCATGCCCTGGCTGCTACCGGGTTAGTGGTTCCCTCAAATTCTGGGGGTTTTAGTGACTTAAAAGCACGAAAGGAGTTAGCTGCCTGGTTGGGAAGAACAGGTGGTTGTGGTGGATTCTGTGGATTAGCTAAATTCTGCCTCATTAGTTCCATAAATTGGTTAAAAAGGTTACCACCCTGACTTCCCTGTTGGCCAGTTGATTCGTCTTCTTCTTCCTCACGATCTTGTTCATTATGAGCGTTTTCATCCTGCCTATTTTGACTTGCTTCCTCTCTATCATTTTCCCTTGCATTCATTCTATTATTACGCTTAGGCGGCATGATTCTGTATATAATAATATTCTTCATTAATCACCCAAATTTAGG
This sequence comes from Kitagawia praeruptora, assembly GCA_037693485.1. Classification (NCBI taxonomy): domain Eukaryota; kingdom Viridiplantae; phylum Streptophyta; class Magnoliopsida; order Apiales; family Apiaceae; genus Kitagawia; species Kitagawia praeruptora. The sequence continues at coordinate 80,004,004 of CM075350.1, forward strand.
GTACAATATACATCATTTCCATATATGCACAACTATATCATTAGTTAATCTTATTTATGCATCCCAGTATTTTAAATTCACACAAGTAATATTTAATCATAATATCACTTTGACAAATAAGCTTAGTACCTTTAGCACAATAACCTTTTCATTTAAGTCAATCACCTCATGTATACCAATATTTCTGAATCTCAACATTTAATATCAAAATACAATAAAATTAGGCAAAGTACATAAACTTCATTAATTTACATAAATATTTTACAACTTGGGTACAACATCTTTTACTACTAATATCATACATTATAAAGTACAAGGTTCGAAACCCCAAAAGCATAACTGTACATACTAACTCGCTACAACAAAAGCACTACTAGCTGTCCTCTAATCAGACTGGGATTAAGACAGTAAACAACTAACCTAATCCCCAAAATGACATCCACAAGATGACTAGTCTGATTAGTATCCAAAACTACTACTCCTAATCATGGTAACGACGCCCTGATAACGTCCCTGATCTGTGCTACCATAGTGGTGACTGTATCAACTATATGAGCCCTCCATACTGGATCCCCTCTGTCTCCCAACATCGTCCTAATGTCACCGAGTGCCCGTAGCTCGATACTGACTATGCTCAAATTCAACCCATCTGGTATCACACCTCCTCCTCCTCTCGCCCTGTCTAACCTCTGTATAAGTGTATCTATAGTCCGACGGGACTCATCCAGCTGTCCCTGAAGGGCAAAGTACTCTGACAAGAAAATAGCTGGCAACTGGCCAGCTGGAAACATAGGTGCCTCCTGAGGTGGCATAGCATCTGGGGGAGGTACATCTACAAGTGGGGGTGCATCCACTGGTGGAGGTGGTGGTGGTGCAAATGGTGGGGATGGAGGAACTGGCTCTGTGTCCGCATCCTCGGAAGGGTCATCCTCCAACTCATCCTCTGACATGATAAAGTGTCCCGGTGGAGTGAACTGCTCAGCTGGATCCTCAAAAGGGTCGGGGCTAGGTAAAGGAGATGGAACTGGGACAGGTGGGACAGGAGTAGGAGTCACGTGAATGTCCCTCCACTCAATCGGCTCCTCAGGTATAATAGATAACCTAGGCCTCTTACGTAAAGGCATCTCCTCCTCAGGAATATCCGTCCGCACTCGGGAAGGTCCGGCCCCATCAGGTCCTACATATGGTCTACCAGAATATGGCACTATGGCCACAGCATCCCTCTGCCTGCGCTCCTCAGCCTCCTCCCTCAGTCTCTGCTCATATCTCTCTCTAGCACTCGCCCGTCGTCTCTCCCTGAGGTCATCAATAGCATACTCTGGAACCTCTACACCTACCAGCAACAAATCTCTAATCTCCTGCTCGGGTAGTCCTAGCCACTGGGGGTCTCGGCTCGGCTCACCCATCTCACGAACATGACTGGGCTCTCCCATCTCCTCTCCCTATAAGGTAAACATAAACTATATTAGTAATAATTTATAAAATTATAATCAATGCTTAAAAATAAAACTACCTGCGATATACCACCCTTGAACTTGATGGAAGTTCAAAATTTAATATTATAAATGATACAATATTATTATCACTCTTGTTCCTGAGCATTATGACTCTTAGCTCTGATACCAACTGTGACAGCCCCAAATCCGGGGTCATGAATTTGGGCCATCATGAACCAACTTCCATTCAAATTCAATATCTCTTGGGTTTTTTTTTTTTTTATAAATACTTATACAATTGACCCCACAGTAATATACACACACACACCAGTCATATGCTCAGAGAACAACATTCACCATAATAAGAGTTTAGAATTTAAAAAGTTATTACAACCCAGAATCATACTTCAGTACATTGTTGAGTGATGCTTCTACAAGAAGCATTTCAACAACCAAATTTATTACAATCTTTCAAACTTACACACTTAATATACATAAGCTCACTAAACCCCTTGCGCTGGTCGTCTACCTCGGGGACTGATGCTAACGAACTCTCAGTAGGTCGCCTTTCCCTTACCCTCTTGCGGGGCGTTCTGCGTAGTATTGGCATACCTAGCTGTATATAGATAAGTAGCAAGAGTGAGCTATAATAGCTCAGCAAGATAACATTGAAAGCTAGAATTTAAAATGTAACCAATTTATAAACTTTAAGAAAGAATAAAACTTTTATTTAATAATACATCATCCACTTACTATTATAAGAAAGAAATCTAATGTAATACAGTATCAGTTTCTCTTCTTAAATATTATAACAATCAATATACCCTTTTGGTATAGTATTTTAAAATAACATAAATACTTGAATAAATCCCTCACTATCATCTTCTCATTTCCCTCCTGTACAGTAATTTTATAAATTAATATAAAATCAGTTTCTCTTCATCTATATCAATAATTTCATCATTTCATACCATCTTTCTGTTTTCAGTTATAGAAATCTGAAAACCATTTTCAATTCTCTTTCAAGTTTTGGGGATCTATACTGGCGCCAGATACGTAGGACGATGATCAGTCGCCTGACCGTATCCGCTCTCTGTTTACTACTAGTAGAAGGAATGAAGGCACCTGCTAACATCATCCCTGGAGGAAGGCACCTGCTAACATCCTCCTGGAGGAAGGCACCTGCTAACATCCTCCCTTGGCATCTTCGTGCCGAATCATGAATACTAGACTATGTCGCACACAGCCCTGACATAGCCTCTTATGCAAGTTTGTTGCTAATCCCCCTTTTTATAAGATCATTATTCAATTTATCAACACCATTTCACATTTCCATATATCATTCACTTATCTCATTTCCATTCTCGCACATTACTTCTATAAAATATATGTATATAACATACACTAAAAGAATGTTTATGATATAGCATTATAAATCATATAACCCTAGATAACAACTGATACCATTCTCTTTCATATTTCTTTTACCCTAGAGCATATTCGCTCCATTCATAATCATCTCTATATTCATATTTCAGAAAACATATTCATCTCTCTTTAACTTCCCACAATCAAGAAAATATATTCTTTGCAATATAGCAACAAAAGCATCACATATACATAAATATATTCCATGATATCATTATTATTCCGAAGATAAATAATTTTTAAAGTAGGGATAGAAGGATCTTGCCTCGATTTCTGTATCCTGACAGTGGGGCTGGTTCCTCCTCCGGAATTTCTATAAACACAAAAAGGACCGTCATTAGAACACTACATCTCTTACTCACTATCCTCTTGTATAACAAAACCCTTTACACTTCAACATATGTTTAATGTGTCATTATTATCCCAAAGGTTCAAGAACTTAACCATTTATAAGCTCAATCGAAGTTTCAGGGGTTTTTACCATTTCCCCTAACAACCACACTCGACTGTAATATTTCTTATAAATTTTAGAATTCGAATTTTAATGCAAGGTCAACTGGTATTAGTTCTTTGACCACACTACTACCATATCCCAAAATTTCGTGGCTTTTAAACATGTTAAAGTATGATAACTATAACCTCAAATTTGGTACAATTACGCTTTCTCGACTTTCGAACGTCTTTCACTAAAACTGACTTTTCTCCTAAACCGTACGTCAGATTTTAACGCACCTTATATCAAAACGATCTATGAACTAAGCTCTATCATTTCATGGTCACTAAGTGTGCTAGACAGTAAGGTACCGTACTGCATTGGTGTCCAAAAACAGGGCAGTTCGTAGTTCTAACGAAAATCGGACATTATAACTGCTGTAATTTCATACTTTCCAAAATTTCACCACTCCAAAACCATCATTCCACACTCAATCCAAACCCTACACCATGTGGACTACATTCCAGCCATGGTTCCAAGTTCACCACACAAATCTCATATCAAATCCAACCATTTATAACACATATTCATCATAAACTTCATATTAACAACACTTAACTACTAATCACTTCAATATCTACCATAAATACAAAAGGCAAGGGTTGTTATACCTCTTTGAAGCTTGATGAACACTTAATAATCCTTAATAATCCTTGTACACACCTTGAACAACCTTGAATTGGCTTGGATTAACTAAAGGAGCCATAAAAACAAAGATTAAAACTTGAAAACTACTATTCACTACTATTCATCTTGTACTTGAAGGATTTTATTACCTAGGCAAATGATGATGGTTGGCCTTCAAACTTTGAGGATATCACTTACTAACCTCCAAGCATCTCCACCATTTTTCCCTTGATTTAATCTTGAAGAGAATTAGGGTTTTGAATTTTATTTTCTTTCTTGTTTTTCTTATGGCCGAATGTTGTAAGGAAATGGGGGAGTGTTTCTTTTGCTTTCTTTTGATCCTATCTCATCTTATCATCTAATATTTAGTGTGTTGTAGAAGCTTGTAGGTTTATTTGAGATTAAAAGACTAATCTACCCCTTAAACAAGTGTTAGTGGAGTGTGATGTCACTAGTGATGTCATTGGATGCATCCATAAATCCTTTTCTTGATTTTCCTAGGTAAAATGCTAATAATCTTGGTAATTACTAATGTGATATGTACCCTTGTTATATTACTAATCTTGGTTGCTTAATCTCCATATTCGTCTAATTGTGGTTCGTTACGAATGTACCTCATTATCTCAGTGGTTTTGAGATCATTTAACAATCCAAATTCCATTGGTATTCTCTTAACTTAAAAATCCCCTGGCTCAATTCTAAATTCACTAATCCCTCAATATATAATTCTTATAATGTTTCCATGCTCCTTAGTGTCCAATAGAAGCTTATTCGAAATCAAAATCCTCAAAATTTCATGCTTCAGGAATTTCTGAAATCTAACGTCATTTCGAGTCACTTATTTCCAATGTACACTACTAATATGATTTCTGTTTATTCATTTTCCATTTCCATTATAGAGTACTTATATACCATTTCTCTAAATCCTCAAAATTTACTATTCATTTGACCACTGTAGCATTACTGAAGTTAGGGTTATTACACATTTAACAAATAATATTCTAAATGAATACCCCAAAATAATATTCATTTAGTAATCAAAACTTTAAAGGAATAATCGAAGTAATATTCCTTGAGTAAATAAAACTTCCAATGAATATTTTAAAATAATATTCATTAAGTAAATCAAACCTTAAATGAATATTCGAAAGTAATATTCATTAAATAAATAAAGATCAAATGAATATTCCAAATAATAATAAGTAAGCCAAATGAATATTTGGGAATGATATTCGTCAACCAAATAACTCTAATGAATATTCAAAATAATATTCATTAACTAAATAACTCCAATGAATGATCAAAATAATATTCATTAAATAAATGACATTCTAAATGAATATTAAAATAATATTCATTAAATATTCCTTCACTGAGGTAATACTCAAATAACGTTCCTCGAAAAATTCGTAATCGAATAAAAATCCTCGAAGTAATAAATTTGTCGCTGGGATCCCTCCGGGTTTCCACGACTATTTATATATTACAAAATATCGACTCCCGGTCTATATTTGAAGTATGAATATCATACGCCTTTCGCTAAGGGTCTTAACCAAACAATCCGGCTTATAACTGATATTTCATATATAGTCTATAAGCCGATATCAATTCAGGGAACAAGTAATTCAATATTAACTTGAAAGTAGGCATGCATGCTATGGCATATGTATAAAACAATCATCATATATATTATCACAACAACAGTTCCAAGTATTGGAAACTTGCCTGAGAATCGAGTGCGGGTAGGGGTAATGTGTCCCGGGTCAGCTCGAAAATCTATAAACAATCAGAATATTTAAGATTAACCACTTAACGCTTATTAAAAGGCTAAGTATAAACTCCACTTAAATCGAAACATGATTTCGAGTTATCTCGTTATGTCTCTTTTAGTGTAACTCTTTTTATCACCGATACGATCCGACATTCGTTCGTTATCAAGACATGTCATCATGCTTATACTTGGTATATACTTAAGTCGTATAAGTTCTAAGGTTGGTCGTTTACGAATCAAGATTATACCTCGAGTGTTATCGCCCGTTTTCTAAGTTATAACCAAAGTCATACCTTTAAGGGGTTCGTTCGCGTTTAACCTCGATTCAAACATTTTTATAAAATCGGAAAACGATCCATTCGACATGTGGTTTTCTCCCACACCTTCCTTTTTACCTCTAATATTTAATTAATAAGATTCGCCACTGATTAAACGACATTTAAGGGAATCAATTTCAATTACGAACTTTCGATTACGGTTCCGAACCACTTTTACGAATTTAATCATAACTCCTAAACCGTAAGTCCGTTTCATGCGATCTTTATATCAAAACGAAGCTCATAACATAATCTAGCTAATCATGGCATAAGTCAAAGCTATGCAGTTAGTTTTATCTACTGTCAAGTTCGAATTTCAAGGTTAAACGAAAATCGGGCATTACGACGGCTATAAATCGAACGTTCTACTAATCGTAACACTAAAACCAAGCCACACCGGGCACCAATACAACTTATACATATGATTCTCATCTCAACAATCTCAAGAACACAATATTTTACCAACATAATCATCATCTCTTAAATCCATTAGATCTACCACATAATCATGATTATAACATCACTAACAAGCTCCTAACACTTAAATCCATCAAGAACATGCAAAAACTCAAAGTAGGCCTAGGGTTTCAAGATCATTATACCTTCTTGAGGGTGTGATATGGCCTTACAAATCTTGGTATGGTCCTTGTCTAGCTTTAACAAACCTAAGATCAACCAAAGAAACATGAAAATCAAAGTTAGTTCTTGAAGAACACTATTCATCCTCCTCTCTAATGATTTTTTTGAAAATGGAAAAAGAAGAGATTGAAGCTAGGATTTTGAGGAGATCATTTTTATGAATTATAGGACTCACATAAAAAGTTTCAAGACCAAACAATGGTTGGAAGTGGGATTTTGATCCTTGAATTTCCATGAAAGCCGAATGGGAGAGGAAGAGAGAGTTTGGTGTTTGTTGCTTGGTTGCCTTTGAAAAATAATGCATAAAGTGATGTGGTTTGATAATATCTCATGTAAAGTGGCTTTATTAAAGGTGTGATGCATGAGATGATGTCTTTAGCAAGCCATGTGTTGATCTTTTGGTGGTTATAAACTAACTACATGGTTTGCTTGCTAAGTGCATGGTTGATTCCTAAGTATGTTGGTTACTTATGTAATCATATGGTTACTAGATATTTTCTAGTAGCTTTCACAAGACTCTTGCTCCCTCTGCTTGTTTCTTTGTCCGTTTATTGCTTAATTCGTTGATCGTTCGAGGGAATAACTCATTCGTTTCTAGTTAGGGTTTTACCGAAAACCTTCTTAATATTTATAATACTATTCCTCATCTTTCTTAATACTTCTCGAATTTAAATACCTTAAATATTAAATATTAAATCCTTAATCTATCAGTGTCTAGGGAAAATCTCGGAGAAAATGAAAGTGCTGTTTTTCTGAATCCGACAGCTTTTACATACACTTATTTTCCTCCTGGATCACTAATACGAACTCAGAAATCCGTTCCGAATACCGGGTATAACATTATTATAATAATATTCCAAATTCCACCAAAATCACTATTCATCACTTATTTTTTATTTAATTCCTATAATTAGGAAAATGAACCTGGTTCACCCTCGAGTGTTCCTTAACCTTTTTACGGAACCGCTGGGTTTATAATAGATATTGATTTGGATGACATGAGGGTATCTATTTCTCTCTAGGGAATCTTATCTTAACTTTCTAGGAGATAGATTATTCTAATCTAAGTTATCACCCAATAGCATCCTTCAGGCCATATAACCTTGGAATATATATCCTTTCATTATTCATTCTTTAAAGCCAGTATTACATTGTAGTTGTAACCACTGTTCACTCTTACATCAATACAAAATAAAAGTTTTAATTCTACCCAAAAATCTGGGTTCTTACAGTCTCCCCTCCTTAAAAGGATTCCGTCCCGGAATCAGGTAGAAGACAATTGGGTACTTGTTGGTTATTTCGCTTTCCAATTCTCTGGTCGATCCTTACACATTCCAATCTTTCTAAGTTTGACTTTACAAATTATCACTCATGAAATCTGCCTTCTCATGGCGAATTATCCTTAACCACATTCACACTAATTCATTTATCTGAAGATATGGCACTTGCCACCTATGTCTTAACTGTTCCTAGGGACTCTGCTCCCCGTCCTCTATCTGTGTCTTTGATAACCATGTGCCACTCTAACTCTTTTCTCATTAATCTGTAGGTCTCTAAGGATTTTGGTTTTTTTATCTATCCCCATATAAGATCTCAAGTAATTCCTCAAATCCATCTTACCTGCTGGTACTTCATCTAGCAGTCCCGCTATGAATCCAATACGAATTTTTAATTCTCTTAATAATATCTCAACTCTTTATGCTCACTTTTCTGAGCACTATACCTTAACTCTTACAGTCTCTCTGGCTGTAGCCCTCATTCCTTAAGTGTAAACTCCTTATACTTATCAATATTCTCCTCCTCTGCTGGAACCTCTTCCGGGTCCTCAGTAGGGTACTCTATCGAATCCACCATCCGATCTTCAGCATCAAAACAAGCATCATTGAGTCACTTCTCGTAATCCCCAAGGTTTATCGCCTTACTAGTCGATACAAGAACGAGCTAAGTCACTATCATGATACTTAATAGTTCCCATAAGGGTTTTATACGTCAGTACTACATTAAGTAGTCCGACTATGAACTTGGCAAGAGTTCTTATTATCTTAATGAATTTATTGTTTTAACGTCGCATCATCTCTGGGATATATAACGCTCTCTCTGATACCATTTCTGTAACACCCCCAGATCCAGGGTCAGGGATCTGGTCGTTATGGTCTCAATATCCAACCACAAAACCAACATAATTTAAATTACAACCTTGTGACCCAAAACAACAACATAAAACACACCCGTTATAGTCCCAGAGATGAAATCAGAGTAACCAATAATATTATTAATCACAAGTTTGAGTTCTTACAACCCAAAGAATTACAATTGTACAATTACATACTCTTTGCCATCCATTAATAGATACCATAATATAAATACATTTGAGGCTCAATTGCTAACAACTAGCCTAACAGTAGTTGCATCCTAAACAAAGGTAGCCAAGACCTTAGCGGTAAACCTCTGACGGTTGACACCTGCTTACGCTGTGTGCGCCTTGCGCGGCCATCTGATCTAGCTGTTGTTGTGAAATAAATAAATAAAGCAAGGGTGAGCAATAGCCCACCAGAAATATAATTGAACAGTGATAATATATAACAGTCCAAAATATCTTTGAAACCATATGCCATGCATTAACGATGTAGTACCAATATAAGGTATGAGATGAAGTTACATGGTAACTTAAAAATATATTTGTTTTGAATAAATATCTGCTATGCAAAAGATAAGCAAGATATTCTCAATTATCATAAAAGAGGAACTTGCAGGAAAATATTGCAATTCCGGTTTCAACACTTTTTCACCTTGCCAACACCAACAGTGTTGCAGAAATTTCTCACTTTTAGAAGATGAACTAATACGGGAGCATTGCCGCGCCAGATGCCCTGACGTTTACGATGATCAGTCGTATGTCATGCATCTCATCAGTCGTTCTCTACATGTAGAAGGTAGCTCCGACGGAATTACTTATCTACCGCCCTCTGGAACTCCTCAGCCAACGGTTGGGCTATTGCTGGACCGGCGCCACTCGGCCACTTACGCGTCTCCTAGTTCGAATATCATCCATGACTCTGAAACGTAAAGTTCGTTCCCCTTTTCCCCAAGTGTAACACTTGTTAATAGGACTCCACAAAGTAGTCGTATCTAATTGGAAAGGAAAATTCACCAATATTTCCCAAGCTGATGCTTGTTAATGGATATAAACTTGTTACATCAATCATACCCCTCGAGCGTTGAGGAGGTAACCAAAAGACTCATATCGATGCTTGAAAGAATCAAGATGTGAGTGACAAGATAGTTTTAACAAGTATAGGACCGGGCAGTCCAATAAATAACATCTCCAAGCGAGGTCCCCTTATATAATTTTTGGAAGTTGAGCGAGTATTTAAATCTTCTTATAAGATAGATTTAAATGAAAATAAAGTTTTGGGAACCTCCCCTTGATAAAATAGTCATAAAAGACTCCGAAATATTTTACATAATATCTGAAGGTGAAGGATAACCTTTGAATAATATAAATCATTACAAAAAGAATTCAAAAGAATTTTATTAAATATTCCAAGAATATTTATTAAGTCAATAATAATTACGGAATATTATTAAATCAATATATTGCTCGTAAGTAATCCTCGAATGAATATAGAATTATTTATTAAATAAATCTCTTCTTAATGAATATTTAAGATAATATTCATTGAATAAATAAACTTAAATAAATATTTAAAATAATATTTACTGAATAAATCAAACCTTAAATGAATATTTGAAAATAATATTCATTTAACAATTAACATTCCAAATGAATATCCAAATAATATTCATTAAACAAATAATATTCTAAATGAATATCCCAAAATAATATTCATTTAACAAATAATATTCTAAATGAATACCCCAAAATAATATTCATTTAGTAGTCAAAACTTTAAAGGAATAATCGAAGTAATATTCCTTGAGTAAATAAAACTTCCAATGAATATTTTAAAATAATATTCATTAAGTAAATCAAACCTTAAATGAATATTCGAAAGTAATATTCATTAAATAAATAAAGATCAAATGAATATTCCAAATAATAATAAGTAAGCCAAATGAATATTTGGGAATGATATTCGTCAACCAAATAACTCTAATGAATATTCAAAATAATATTCATTAACTAAATAACTCCAATGAATGATCAAAATAATATTCATTAAATAAATGACATTCTAAATGAATATTAAAATAATATTCATTAAATATTCCTTCACTGAGGTAATACTCAAATAACGTTCCTCGAAAAATTCGTAATCGAATAAAAATCCTCGAAGTAATAAATTTGTCGCTGGGATCCCTCCGGGTTTCCACGACTATTTATATATTACAAAATATCGACTCCCGGTCTATATTTGAAGTATGAATATCATACGCCTTTCGCTAAGGGTCTTAACCAAACAATCCGGCTTATAACTGATATTTCATATATAGTCTATAAGCCGATATCAATTCAGGGAACAAGTAATTCAATATTAACTTGAAAGTAGGCATGCATGCTATGGCATATGTATAAAACAATCATCATATATATTATCACAACAACAGTTCCAAGTATTGGAAACTTGCCTGAGAATCGAGTGCGGGTAGGGGTAATGTGTCCCGGGTCAGCTCGACAATCTATAAACAATCAGAATATTTAAGATTAACCACTTAATGCTTATTAAAAGGCTAAGTATAAACTCCACTTAAATCGAAACATGATTTCGAGTTATCTCGTTATGTCTCTTTTAGTGTAACTCTTTTTATCACCGATACGATCCGACATTCGTTCGTTATCAAGACATGTCATCATGCTTATACTTGGTATATACTTAAGTCGTATAAGTTCTAAGGTTGGTCGTTTACGAATCAAGATTATACCTCGAGTGTTATCGCCCGTTTTCTAAGTTATAACCAAAGTCATACCTTTAAGGGGTTCGTTCGCGTTTAACCTCGATTCAAACATTTTTATAAAATCGGAAAACGATCCATTCGACATGTGGTTTTCTCCCACACCTTCCTTTTTACCTCTAATATTTAATTAATAAGATTCGCCACTGATTAAACGATATTTAAGGGAATCAATTTCAATTACGAACTTTCGATTACGGTTCCGAACCACTTTTACGAATTTAATCATAACTCCTAAACCGTAAGTCCGTTTCATGCGATCTTTATATCAAAACGAAGCTCATAACATAATCTAGCTAATCATGGCATAAGTCGAAGCTATGCAGTTAGTTTTATCTTCTGTCAAGTTCGAATTTCAAGGTTAAACGAAAATCGGGCATTACGACGGCTATAAATCGAACGTTCTACTAATCGTAACACTAAAACCAAGCCACACCGGGCACCAATACAACTTATACATATGATTCTCATCTCAACAATCTCAAGAACACAATATTTTACCAACATAATCATCATCTCTTAAATCCATTAGATCTACCACATAATCATGATTATAACATCACTAACAAGCTCCTAACACTTAAATCCATCAAGAACATGCAAAAACTCAAAGTAGGCCTAGGGTTTCAAGATCATTATACCTTCTTGAGGGTGTGATATGGCCTTACAAAGCTTGGTATGGTCCTTGTCTAGCTTTAACAAACCTAAGATCAACCAAAGAAACATGAAAATCAAAGTTAGTTCTTGAAGAACACTATTCATCCTCCTCTCTAATGATTTTTTTGAAAATGGAAAAAGAAGAGATTGAAGCTAGGATTTTGAGGAGATCATTTTTATAAATTATAGGACTCACATAAAAAGTTTCAAGACCAAACAATGGTTGGAAGTGGGATTTTGATCCTTGAATTTCCATGAAAGCCGAATGGGAGAGGAAGAGAGAGTTTGGTGTTTGTTGCTTGGTTGCCTTTGAAAAATAATGCATAAAGTGATGTGGTTTGATAATATCTCATGTAAAGTGGATTTATTAAAGGTGTGATGCATGAGATGATGTCTTTAGCAAGCCATGTGTTGATCTTTTGGTGGTTATAAACTAACTACATGGTTTGCTTGCTAAGTGCATGGTTGATTCCTAAGTATGTTGGTTACTTATGTAATCATATGGTTACTAGATATTTTCTAGTAGCTTGCACAAGACTCTTGCTCCCTCTGCTTGTTTCTTTGTCCGTTTATTGCTTAATTCGTTGATCGTTCGAGGGAATAACTCATTCGTTTCTAGTTAGGGTTTTACCGAAAACCTTCTTAATATTTATAATACTATTCCTCATCTTTCTTAATACTTCTCGAATTTAAATACCTTAAATATTAAATATTAAATCCTTAATCTATCAGTGTCTAGGGAAAATCTCGGAGAAAATGAAAGTGCTGTTTTTCTGAATCCGACAGCTTTTACATACACTTATTTTCCTCCTGGATCACTAATACGAACTCAGAAATCCGTTCCGAATACCGGGTATAACATTATTATAATAATATTCCAAATTCCACCAAAATCACTATTCATCACTTATTTTTTATTTAATTCCTATAATTAGGAAAATGAACCTGGTTCACCCTCGAGTGTTCCTTAACCTTTTTACGGAACCGCTGGGTTTATAATAGATATTGATTTGGATGACATGATGGTATCTATTTCTCTCTAGGGAATCTTATCTTAACTTTCTAGGAGATAGATTATTCTAATCTAAGTTATCACCCAATAGCATCCTTCAGGCCATATAACCTTGGAATATATATCCTTTCATTATTCATTCTTTAAAGCCAGTATTACATTGTAGTTGTAACCACTGTTCACTCTTACATCAATACTTAATAAAAGTTTTAATTCTACCCAAAAATCTGGGTTCTTACAATGCCTCTAACTCCCTTAAAGAACTCTTATTATCCATCTTGAAATTATATACTATGGTGACATTCCTCGTCCCAAATAAGGTTACTAATTTTATTCGAGTCGAGTTTCAAGTTCGTTTGATTTTATTCGGGTTTAAGTTTTCTTAACATTCGTCCCCTAAAGGTGTTTTTCGTTCGCGCAACTTTGATTCGAACATTATTATAAAATGGAAAAATGAACCTTTTTATGAAATTCTTTTTCTCATGTCTTCCTTACGGCATTGAGAGACATCCATCAAATTTTCATTTTCATCACTTATGACCATGTACTAGGACCTCAACCAAAGCTCTAAAGAAGACCTTTCATGCTGTGAATTTTACTTGCGCAGTTTCGACTCGATAATTTTTATAAAATCGAAAAATCCATATTTTGACTTAATTCTTTTTGTACCGTCTTCTCTGCTGTAATGGCTATCTACAGCAAAATTGTCATAATTCTTATCAAATTTTAAGGGGTCCGTTTATCACTGCAAAGTCAGTTGTTTGTCACGATTCGTTCGTTTAAACTAGTTTTACTAAAACGAGCATAACTCTTAAATCGTAAATCCTTTTTATGCGATTCAAATTATCAAATACTCTAAAAGATCATATCTACAAGTTTCTAAGTAATTTTATCCAGAAATAATACTTCATTTACTTGGGGGAGTCTGCACAAATGATCTAACAAAATTTCGGCATTTTAACGACTATAAATCAAATCTTACAAATTTTTGTACATTCCAAATACACATCCAAGACAACCATACAACCTCCATATCATTTTAACATCCTCAAAGGTCACAAAAATCAGTGTTATCATTATTTTATCACCATCCAAGATCTCCACAAAAATACAACTCTTTTACCACAAATAACCACTTAATCATCTCACACTTAAAATCCTTATCATAAACTCTTAAACTTAAAGAACCAAAAGCTTAAGTGAGATGTTCTTACCTTCTTGAAGCTTGAGTGGTCTTGAAAAAGCTTAACACATCACAAAATAACCTTGGTTAACCTTTATAATCTTTAATCTACAAGATCTAAGCAAAACTTACCATAAGTTACTATTCATCAAGAACTTTGTGAATTTTCTCACCTAGCTATACTTCATGAAAAATTATGAAACTTTGTACATATCTTAATTTCACTTTGAGGAATCTTAGGAATTAATCTTAGGATTTATGAGTGGGTGGAAGCCATGGAACAATTTTTCTTTTCCTCATTTTCTTCTTGTTGGCCGAATGTTGTTTAAAAGAGAAATAGTTGTTTTGCTTGCTTGGCTACTTGTGCTAGTGTGTAATTATATAATATGTATTCTCTTATGCATAATATCTAGTAGCTAGAGCCCATTTTTCAAAGCCTACATTACACTTATTTACTTGGTGATCCCTAAATTATGGAACTTGGTTGCTAACTAAGTACTCCCTCAGTCCCATGTGATTGTTTACGTTTCAAAATGATGTTTTTGACACGCATTTTAAGGTGCATTTTAAGGGTAGTTCCATAACATATTTTTAAAATTTTCTTTTTTTGTATAAAAGTATAATGTATATATTTTTATACAAAAAAAGAAAATTTTAAAAATAAGTTATAGAACTATCCTTAAAATACATCTTAAAATGCGTGCCAAAAAGTGTAAAAAGAAATGTAAAGAATTGGTTGGGACGGAGGGAGTAGTTGGTTTCTAACTTAGTTTCTAACTATTAGTTGGTCCTCCTTTTTGACTTGGTTGCATGCATGACCAACCACCTTGCATGGGTTTGCATGGATTTTGCATGGCTTTTGGTACTTTAATTATTTTTCAATTTATTCCATAATTTTCCATGCACTACTAACTTAATTCCTAAATTATTCTTAGTAAAATTCTCTTCAAGTGGTTTCCATTCCTTAAATCTTCATTTTAATACACTTGTAATATAGAGTTTCTAAATTTAATATCTGTGGCCTTGTCATTGCTTTCGTATTTATTGGTTGCTCGAATAATGTAAGTTATTAACGAAGTAGGATTTTTCGAATTCCGACGGCTTTTACATACATTCATTTCACTAGTAAAATCTTAATATGAAATTAAAAACTTCAAATTTTCATTACACAAAAGTGGGTAGGATTTGTTTTTCTTACACACCGGAATTACTATTCATCCGGGTCCTTTTATAATAGTACAAAAATTAGAGTTATTACAGTACTAGTCAGGAGCAGACCAATCATTCATAGTCTACTACATCAGGGACTAATTCTTCAGGGACTAACGAAGGTGGTTCTAGTACTAGCAACAACATGGAATCTACAGATTCTATTGATCAAGGGGGAGATTTTGAAGGCAATGAACATTCTTCTACAAGAGATACCACTAACTTAGGAGGAGAGTCTAGCAGGGAAAATTTACCACCTGTTAGAAAGTGGACAAAGGATCATCCAGAAAATTTGATCATTGGTTATCCAAATAGTGGTGTTTAAACTAGAAGATCAGCTCAAAATGAATGCTTATATAGTTAGTTTCTCTCGAAGAATGAACCTAAGAAGGTTGAAGAAGCCTTACAGGATCCTGATTGGGTTATAACAATGCAGAAAGAACTAAATGAGTTTGAGAGAAACAAAGTTTGGAAATTAGTACCAAGACCTAAAGATAGATCTATTGTTGGTGCAAAATGGGTTTTCAGAAACAAGCTAGATGAATCTGGTATGGTTGTAAGAAACAAGGTAAGACTGGTGGCCAAGGGATACCCTCAGGAGGAAGGAATCGACTGTGATGAAACCTTTTCTCCTGTTGCAAGATTGGAGGCGATAAGAATATTTCTTGCATTTGCATCTCATTCAAAATTCAAAGTATACTAGATGAATGTAAAGAGTGCTTTTCTGAATGGCAAGCTTGATGAAGAAGTATATGTGGAGCAACCACCTGATTTTTTCCAAATCATGTCTATAAACTTGGCAAGGCACTCTATGGACTAAAGCAGACACCAAGAGCATGGTATAAAACCTTCTCTAAATTTTTTCTTAAAAATGGCTTCTTAAGAGGTACTACTGATAAAACTCTATTCTTTAGAAAGGTTAATGGTGACTTGCTTTTAGTTCAAGTTTATGTTGATGACATCATATTTGGTTCTACTAATGAAAAGTTATGTGCTAAGTTTAGTAAGCTTATGCAGTCTAAGTATCAGACTGGTATTTTCATTAATCAGTCTAAGTATATCAAAGATCTTTTAAAAAGGTTTGACTTTCAAGATTGTTCAGTTGCAAAAAAACCCATGGCAACAACCACTAAGCTAGACTTGGACCCAAAGGGTAAGAGTGTTGATTGGCTCATTATTATACTTAACTGCAAGTAGACCAGATATAATGTTTTCTACCTGTTTATGTGCTAGAATCCACAATGATCCCAAGGAATCTCATTTAATTGTTGTGAAAAGAATTTTTAGATATCTCAAGGGAACTCCAAATCTTGATTTATGGTATCTTAGAAAATCTAATTTCTCACTAATTGGCTTTTTAGACTCTGATTATGCAGGGTGTAAAGTAGACAGGAAAAACATTTGCATTTGCAGTAAGCGTAGATGGAATACGCATGTTCAACTTGCGCATCTGGGGTAACGCATCTCCCAGATGCGCAATGACGTCATATGACGTCATTTTTTGCAGATCTGCTCCGGTCGTCTCTCTCCCTCGAAATCGTCCTCTCCGTCGCTTCCATCCGTTCTCCTACCTCTGGCTACCTCCACCATATCCAAGGACATTAAAATGAAACCCACACCTTGCTCTCCATTTTGACCCGTAAATTTGTTGAGTTTCGGCCCCGTAGGGGTGTGTACGAACAGCTCAAAAAACAAATCGAAGAAATGAGTTTGGTTTTGGGGCTTTCAAATCCGGTGAAACAAACAAAAATTGATTGATATAGGCTTGTAGAGGATGAGAAGACGAGTGTTTTGGTATGTAGTACGTGAGTGCTCGATGTCTGAAAATAATGAATGATCGCCCTATATCATGTACGCTTACCGCAAATGCAAAGTCGTCTGGTTATTTCGGACACTATTCTCGCGCATGGTCATTTTGGACACTTCACTTTGAATTTTGATTATTGAGGATTTTCAGCCTGAAATTAGTGGGTCTAATTCTTTTTTCTTTTGTTTTTGTTCTTTTTTAATTAAACGGGTCTATCCGATGGTAAACAGGGTAGTCACTTGTAATTTATTGGTGAAGTTGAAGCCTCCCAAAGTCTGACATGGCCGATAAAAATACACCCACACATAACTGATATGGGTTTTGGTCCATGACAAATGATTGTCATGGACCTCTTAAATAACAATCAGTTTCTAAACCGTTGGATCGTTGATCCAACGGCCCCCTGGATTACAAAATTTTTTTACTGTCCGCTATAATTTTTCGCGGATAGGCAGATTGCCTGTCCGCGGAAATTTTCCGCGGATAGGCAATCTGCCTATCCGCGGAAAATTATAGCGGACAGTAAAATTTTTTTTTTTTAATCTGAGCCGTTGGATCAACGATCCAACGGCTATGGAACCGATTGTTAAATAATCGGTCCCTGACAATCATTTGTCAGGGACCAGGACCCAACTGATATATGTGTGCAATTATAAATCGTATAATAACAGTCTCACAACTCGGCCGTGACTCAGTAATTCTCTCTCTCTCTCTCTCTCTCTCTCTTTCTCTCTCCCGATCGACCCACCCGTCCAATCCCTAGATCCCTCCCCAAATCAAACAATCCCTAACTTTACCCCCATCAGATCTCCAATTACATCGTCTCGTTCAATCAATTTAACCTCCAGATCGATGAATTCACCTCAATTTCACATATCGATCTGTTGAATTAAATCGTCGATTCAACAATTACATATAGCAAACAAGGTGTAAGTCGTTGTTAAGATGGCAGGGGGTCCAAATATGGAGCAATTCGAATTGTATTTTCGAAGAGCGGATATGGATCAGGATGGTCGGATCACTGGACCCGAAGCTGTTGCTTTCTTTCAAGCCACTAATCTTCCTAAACAAGTCCTTGCTCAGGTACTTTTCGCCTTTTATAATTTCGTTAACTTGCGTATAGCTGCTTTAAGTTAAATCTTTTTGTTTTCTACTTGATTCCATGTATCGTATTTTGTTATTATGTATGCAGTTCAGTTGCAGGTATTGGTTTTAGACTAGGGTTCTAAAACTTGCTGAAATTTGATAATGATGAATATGTAAAGTTAAATGGAGAAATGTACATGGCGCTGTGTCATTTTCGGTTTTTGTCTTTGTAATTGTGTTATTAATTGAGTGAAGTTCTAGGTTGTGCTGTACATTGCTACTCCTATATTAGATGCTTAAAGTTTAATTAGCTGCTTTGAATCAGATTTCAGTATTTCCGTAACGTATTGGCACTAAGCATTATGGTCAATTTGTCGTAAAAAGTTTTCAAGTTGGATAAGTTGCCACCAGGTGTTCTTATCACTACTGTATATGTTAGCCCATCTTTTGCTGTTGGTAATCTGATGGTTTTACAATATGTTATTAGTCTACGTGTTAAGTAATCTGATGGTTTCACAATTTCTCATCGATTTACGTTTTACTTTATATGTATCATATCACATGAATTTACCGCTGAGGATTGATGAATCTAATTGATAATCAGAGTCCATAAGTAGTATGATCAGGCTACTTTTGCTGCAAGTACGTAATCTAGGTTTTAAAGAAACTCTGATAAACCATATGATTGAAAGCCGGTCGTCTTAGGCTGCATCTGTATTCTGAGAATCAAGCTGTTGCCTTAGCATTCAGTTTCAGGTTAAAAGTATATAGTACCAACTGTAGAAAAGGCTTGTTGACATTTGCAAAACCTTATGTTAAATAGATGTAATGCTTATGTTGTTTAGTTTTTAGTTAAACAGGGATCTGAAAACTAGATAATTTTTTCCTGTACATATGCTGGTCTCCAGCTTTGTTGTAGTAGCCTCCTGGGATTTCTAAGTGATCTAGTTGCATTTTATAGCACTATAGTCAACCCCATTATAGATGCAAATGTACATGCCACGTGTATATTTCTAATTAGAATAATAGCGAGCATAGAATTATTTTGTGCATTTTAATCAAGTATACATATGCTCCTAAATTGGTTTCTTTTCATGTGTTTTACATGATCATGCTAACTTGCTCTTGGGCCCTATACAGATATGGACACATGCTGATCAAAATAAAACTGGTTTCCTTGGCCGATCAGAGTTTTATAATGCCCTTAAACTTGTGACTGTGGCTCAAAGTAAGCGAGATCTTACCCCAGACATAGTGAAAGCGGCATTATACGGGCCTGCTTCAGCTAAGATTCCTGCACCGCAAATAAATCTTGCTGCTCTGCCAATGCCTCGGCCAAATATCAGAGCTGGCACCCCCTCTCAGCAGTTTGCTGGAAATGCTCCAGCGACGTATCAAAATACTAGCAGTAGAGGTTCACAGGGTTTTCCACCTCAGCAAGGCCAGGGTTTTCCACCTCAGCAAAGCCAGGGTTTTCCACCTCAGCAAAATCCTGGTTTTCCACCTCAGCAGAACCAAGGTATGAGACCATCGCGTCCCCTGCCTCCTGACAATGCACTTTCACAGCAGGGTGTTGCAAATCAACGTTGGCCTGGTGGAGGTACTATGACTGCTTCTTCTACTCCCCCAAGTTCAAGTATTTCCACTGACTGGCTGAGAGGTGGAACAGGTGGTTCACCTGCTGTAGTAAGTTCTCAAGTTCCTTCCGGTGGAACTAATGCTTCCACAACCCAAGGCGGACTTGGACTTGCAACCTCAGGATCGATAGCATCGCCACGTTCCGAAGTGCAGGCAACCACTACCTCGATGCAGCCTTTCCCCTCTAAACTAAACGATTCAGCTTTACCTGCTAATCAGGTGGGAGCTAAGGATTCAAAAACATCGACAAATTTAGGAAATGGCTTTGAACCCGACCCGGTGTTTGGAGATGTGTTTTCTGCATCCTCAGTTCAAGTAAGACAAAATTCTCCAGTTCCTGCTTCTTCAGCAAATAGTTTACCAGTCTCATCCGCCACAGTTCCTGCCTCTTCTGGACCCCAAACTACAGCCAGGCCAAGTCTACCGAACCCTCTGCAAAGTGCATCTGCTCAGGTGCCCACAGGCAGTCAGAATCAGCATCTTCAGTCTACGATGAGAGTTGGTCAGCAAGTTTCAGTGCAAAGCTCCAATGCATACCCTGCAGGTGGTAGAAGTCCTGCTTCAGGCCAACCCAGTGCACAGTGGCCGAAAATGACACAGGCAGCTGTTCAAAAGTACAGCAAAGTGTTTGTGGAAGTCGACACTGATAGAGATGGAAAAATTACCGGAGAACAGGCACGTAACCTGTTTCTAAGTTGGAAGTTGCCAAGAGGTAGCACATGTTATAACACTTTTCTTTGATCTTGTTTGGTATTTGTTCTTCCTTATTTTAAGTAAACCAAACTTTTTGGTATTTGCATAATTGCCTCATCATCACCAATATGATTACATAGCTATGAAAAGGTTAGTAGCTATATCTAATTATTACTTTCTGGTGAAAAGAAATGGAATGGTTGTCATTAAGTGAATGTAACGCATTATCATTCTTAAAATTATGCTTATCTGGTAATAGCAGTTAGAAGATGTAATTTATTTCTCCCGTTTGAAATCGAATTCCTGCAATTTTAAATGTCGTCATAACGGTTGCAAGTTCATTTGGCGATTTGTGCAAAGATATTGACTGCCTTGTGTATCCTCGATGGTAGTACCACAACTGATTTGGCTACACCATGGCTTGTAAAATATAAGGTTTCTATAGTTTTTAATCAACAGTTTGATAGATTACAAGTCACAAAATTATAATGCCACCCTGACTTCTTTTTTTGGTGTATTCAGTACCTTGTTACTGTTTTGATCCCTTCTACGAAATAGTAAAAGATATCAGATATGTTAAGTAATCAGCTCTTCTAAAACCACAAGGCATTAAGTAGGAGGCCTTAATTGGGTCATAGTATGTTATGTTCAACTCTTTCCTTCACTTGTACAAGTGGACAAACAGACCAACACATATGTAGACAGTTCTTTTGAAGTACTGCGGTTAGGATCTGCTTTTTTAGAACCTTGAGGTGTTAGTAGGAGGCATTCAGTGTATCTTTATACTATATTTAAAACAATATGAGTGAAATTTTTAAAGCAAAAGTTGTAGAATGATACTACATGACAGTAACTCAGGATCATCTAAATAGAATACATGCTATCTTGATATCATCAAATAATGTATGTGTTGCATTTGAATGATGGTTACCCAAATTTTTTGACCTGGATGGATCGTAGTTGCTAGAAAACTGGTATTGGTTGCTGAGTGGGTAATAGTGTCATCCCTTACAAATTTATATTTAGACTAGATAGGTAAGTATTTAGGCTTCTGCAGATTTGTTCTAGTTTTGCTAATAAGAATATGTATACGTATGCTGACATACTCGTTGCTAAATACAGCAGTTAGGTTTTGGACCAATTGAAACTTATATACTCTTCACACTACTAAAGATGATAGCTCTATCAATTTTTTCCTAAACGCTTCTAGAATTCAGTGTTTTTCTGTTGGCAGTTCCATAAATTACATAATTTACTGTCTGGATCACAAAGTGACAAAACTATTGATTAATTTTTGAAAAGAGAATGATCACTGTTCACTGTTCAGGAGAAATCTGAATGCTGCCATGTTGGATTAGGAATTATCCGTAGAAAACCATTTTTAGGGACTACTCTAATACAAATTTGGACTTGGAATAGACCATGGGTTTTGAACTCTCTTTTGCTATGCTGCATACACTGGACAGACAAATAAGCTACTAAGCTAGAATAAGACCGATAATTGTATTAGGCTCTAATTATGCTTTCTCTTCTGTAATTTTACCAGAGATCTTAAAGCAGGTATGGGACTTGTCTGATCAAGATAGTGACAGTATGCTTTCTTTGAGGGAATTTTGTATTGCTCTCTATCTCATGGAGCGGTTTAGGGAAGGCCGCCCTCTTCCATCCGTGCTCCCAAGCAACATTATTCTCGAAGATATACAATTTCCAGCTACAGGTCAACCTGCTGTTGGATATGGAAATGCATCTTGGCGACATAATCCAGGTAAAGTTTTACATTAGGTGCCCTTTCAACAGTATTATTTTCTAGATCACTTCAGATATCCATATTTAACAGATCGTGCTATCTTACCAAACTTTAATTAGGTATGCAACAAACCCAAGAGATGCCTGGTTCACGTTCAGTTGCCCATGCTGCTGGAGGTAGGCCGCCAAGACCAGTTCCGGTTCCAGTTCCACAGCCCGATGAAGAGAATGTGCAGCTTAGTCGCCAAAAACAAAAACTTCCGGAACTTGAAAAGCATCTAGTGGACCAACTTAGTACAGAAGAGCAAAATTCGCTGAACTCGAAATTCAAAGAGTTAACTGAGGCAGATAAAAAGGTTTTTTCTAGTTTATTTATATGGCATTATATGGTCTTTGAAATAACACGTTTATCCTGTTGGATCCTTGCTTGGGTCTTGGGGTTGAAAGTCGTAGAGGATCAACATAGGGTAGTTTTTTCCATGGTTTCATGCCGAATCATCTATGTTTATCAAAACCTTTCTTACGAGTAATCGGTGTACCATTTTGAGAGTAGTATATTCTAGTATATGACAAGACAAGCAAATGCTTCTCTGGTCAAGTATGTTTCTTATAGTAAACATAATTTCTTTATACATTCTCATGTGGTAATAAAGTTCTTAAAATAAATAAATATTAACATGTAAAATATAAAGGAAGCGGGGATGTTGGGATTAGCCTGGGAAGAGGGCTACATCCTTCCACAGGCCAATTGTTAAAATTTGGGTTTGTTCAATAGAGCACATTGTAATACATAGTTTCTTATTGATAGAGTGGTGAAGGAGGATGTTAAGAATAGGATAAAGAAGCATGACTACAATGGAATTTATAGATATACTACTATGGAGTGCATAGATACTGTGTGATCTTTAAAGTTAAACTACGAAAAGGAGAAGCAACTTTATGCATCTAGTGGACCAACTCAGTGTTGCATGGTTCGTGGGTCAGCCTATGGAACCGCGATCCAGTTCCTTCGTTCCGGAACACGATTCCTTTTCGACCCGGATCGCTAGGGTTCACGTTCCAGTTCGCCAACTCTGTCGATCCCCCTTTTAACTCCACCACTTCACTAGTAACTTTAAAATTTTACATTTCTTGATTAATTTACTTATATAATTTAGGGGTAAAATTAATATTTTAGTTATAAAACAATAACTAAACCATAGCTACAATAACAAATATGCATAATGTTTTCTAAAAAAATAGCTATAAAAGGGATCCTCATATCGACCCACGTTTTCGATTCACGGGTCATCGTACCCGATTCATAAAGACTAACGTTCCACGTACCCGGTCCCGTACCACGTACCCGAATGACCCGTGAACCGTGCAACACTGGACCAACTTAGTGCAGAAGAGCAAAATCCGCTGAACTCGAAATTCAAAGAGTTAACTCAGGCAGATAAAAAAGGTTTTTTCTAGTTTATATATCTGTTATCATAGTTTGGTCTTTAGAATAACACGTTCATCCTGTCGGGTCCTTGCTCAGATCTTGGGGTTGAAAGTCGTACAGGATAAACGTGGAGTTGTTCTTACCATGTTTTCAATCTGAAATCATCTGTGTTTATCAAAACCTTTCTTACAAGTAATCTGAGTACCGTCATGAGGAAAGTAATATATTCTTGTATGTGACAAGACAAATAAAGGCTTCTCTGGTCAAATATGTTTCTTATGATAAACTGTAATGTCTTTATACATTATTATGTGCTAATAAAGTTTTTAAAATAAATGAACATACCTTGTTTGTAAAATTTAAAGGAAGTGAGGATGACGGGATAGCGTGAGAAGAGGACTCCATCTTTACATAGGCACAATTGTTAATAGTTGGGTTTGTTCAAGAGAGCACATTGCAATACATGATTTTCTTATTGATAGAGTGATGAAGGAGGATGTCAAGAATAGGATAAAGAAGCACGACCACAATGGAGTGTATAGATATACTACTCCGGAGTTTATAGATATTGTGTAATCTTTGAATTTCAAACCACCAATAGGAGAAGCAACTTTATGCTTTGAATTGGGTTGTGAGAAGTAATGTCGCAGCCTCACAGGTACGGCTAAATTGGAAACTGATAACATGAATGTGAGCCTGCACTGCTGCACAGAATATTGCAGTATACACAACTAGTTATCGTACTGCAGAATATTGCAGTAGCCTTGAGAAGACTACTTGACAAGCCTGACGAGTCGTAGAAAGCCGACAGGTCGTTTAGTTGTGTATATACTAGATTTAATATAACATAGAACTTAGCACATCAATTTCATTATTTAAATCGTAAGTAATAGAATTATAGGTTCAAATTATGCATAGTTATTACATCTTAACATCAAAATAACAAACATGTCCAAGCAAATAAAAACATAAATGATGACAAAGATCAGGCAAAGTCATCCATCTCAATATCTTGTTCATCTCCATCTTCTCGTGTATTGTCATTGGTTGGATCGGACTATGGTCCACTATAATCATGGTTGTCACGGCGCCGAGTCGAGTCCGACGCCCTTATAACTATTGTAGTAACTACCAAACCCCGATTCCATTGATGTACTGTATTACTGGATCATTTTTACATTCAAGCAGCACAATGGTGCTAATCAAAGCTATGATATATCCTGCAATGTCTTTGAAGGCACCACCATTTTTTTACTTTATTTAGGAATCAAAAAACAAATATTTGTTGTAGGAGGATACTGAATATTTAATTTTATTTTAAGAATGATAAGATGAGACGACTCATGTAAATTAATATTCCTTGGTTAATGTAGAAGTTTTGAACGGATCAATGACTGCCTCTGAGGTTCATACATTATATTGAAGTTCTGTCTACCCTATGAATTTCAAATCTCTATTTGACCTCTTCTTATCATATATAGGTAACTGAGTTGGAAAAAGAGATAGTGGAATCAAGAGAGAAAATTGAGTTTTACCGTACCAAGATGCAGGAACTGGTGGGTACCATAATTTTTCTTGAAGCTTAGTTTACTCTTGTATCCTATATGCTCTTTGGCTCTTCCAATAGTCTTGTTGCTTGAATTAAGCGACCAAGATAGAAATGCTTTCTCTTTTTTACTTACTTTGTTGAGCTTCTGTTCGACTCTTTGGTTTAAATATTGTTGTTATGGATACCCTTATCACAATGTCTCTTCATTATTAAATCCAATTTATTTTTCACTTAGCTTGGTATAGGTATAAACTTTGACATCATGTGCAAAAGGTATGATTTGATTTTGTTAAATGATCATAATAACAACTTTGGAGCATTACAAAATGAATTTTGGTATTTTTTTTTATGTTAAATTTGTCTAGGTTTTTTTGTTCACAAGCTGGTAACCCATCTGAAGTGCAAACTTTAAATTTGATTCTATGTGATTGAGCATATTAGGAGTTATCCTACTATAATATTTCTGGCTTTGATAAAACAGTGTGCAAGTTATTACATGTAAATAATAGTTGAAGGTAATGACTACTCACTTATTAAGAGCTTTTACCTTAAGGAATTTTTCTTCTCTATTATATATAATCATGTCAGATAAACTGTATTTTCCTATTAGATGTATCTACAATGCAGAATTAGAAGATTTTTCTTAATTTTAGAGCCGAAAGTGTAGATAAGAATCGGTTTACTCTTTTCGTATGTAGGAGTCAGTTATCACCTACAGCACTAATTATTTTATGATGCCATCAACTTGAAAATTTCTAGATTGTGGTTTTAGGTCTTTGTGATGAATCTCATGATATCAAAGAATGATGAGAGTCAAATATTTTTGTGATTTGTTAATGAAAATAGGTTACTGTCTAGCTGTAGAGAATTGATAACTCTAAATATTATTGTGATTTTATTGTTAATGAAAAGAGGTTAGTGTCTAGCTGTAGAGAATTGATAACTCTAATTTCTGTCAATTTAAAAAATATAAAAAATGTGGATAGAATTGTAACTTATACATTAGACGTGGTATCCTCTATTTGATTAAAGTAAACATCTTGATAGAGACAAAAAAAAATCAATTAAATTAATTTCCTAAATGTTTTCTTCTGTCACTGTCTGATACCCTACTATTTTGAGCCAGATACTGTACAAAAGTAGATGTGACAGCAGATTAAACGAGATCACGGAGAGGGTCTCTTCTGACAGACGAGAGGTATATCTTCGCTTCAAGATTAAGAATCAGTGTAGTTTCTGAGCATATTTGGAATGAATTACTGGATCGATTTTGGTATAGGTTGAGGTACTAGCAAAAAAGTACGAGGAAAAGTACAAGCAATCTGGAGATGTAGCCTCTAAATTAAGTATTGAGGAGTCTACATTTCGAGATATACAGGTATATAATGCACTACAATTTGGTTGAGTGGTGAATTTGAATTATATACTTATCTCTAAAACTTTTCTCAGATGTTTTAGATTGCACTGTTTTTTGTAGGAGAAAAAGATGGAGCTATATAGGGCAATTGTTAAGTTGGAACAGGAGAGTGGTGCTGATAAGATTCAGGTATATTCCACGGCCAATTTTTTTTAAATATTCTCTTTGAACATTTAAGTGTAATCTTTCTACCTACCCAGGTTCATGCTGATCGAATTCAGTTGGATCTTGAAGAGCAAGTAAAAACCTTGAATGAGCGCTGCAAGACTTATGGGCTACGGGCCAAACCAACTTCTTTGGTTGAGCTTCCTTTTGGTATTTACTTTATCACAATAAGTTGACATTAAGATGTGTGATATATGCATAATTTTTTGTAGCCGAGGCTCTGTTTTTCAAATGCTTTCTTCAAATTTTGCATTCTTTATGTACCTGTTCTTCCTACTTCATGGTTAATAATCACCAGCATTGTTATCATGTGTCTCTAGAGCCGGCAATTTCGTACATGACACAACGACACGAAAATTACGGGTTTGGGTTGACCTTTGCGGTACACGAACACGAAAGTACACGAACACGAAATTACACGGATGAATTTAGTGTCGGTTTTGGGTTTACCCTTGAGTACACGACACGAAACGAAAATACACGAAATAAATAAATATTTAAATAAATATTTTAAATTATATAAATATATATTATAAATAAATATTAGATATTTAACCTATTTACAAAATAAATAGAAAATACACGAAAAGTACACGAAAGTACACGTTTTTCGTTTAATTTTCGTGTAAACGAAAATTTTTCGTGTACTTTTCGTTTCGTTTCGTGTTTACACGAAATATTTCGTTTCGTGTTCGTTTTAGAATTCGAGTACACGAATTTATTTCGTTTCGTTTTCGTTTTGGTCTCTTGGTACACAAAACACGAAAGTACACGACACGAAACGAATTGCCAGCTCTGTGTCTCCAATCTCCATGGAGATGCAGTAGATGACATGTGTAACATGATTTACCAAAGCATGTTATACCAACCTTTTGGGACACAGCTAGTGAGCTAGTTGTCAGAGGAAAAGCCTTCTCACCACCGGTTCCTTCCCTAACCTGACCCAGTCAATCTCAGATATGATATAAGACGATTTAACATTAAACAAGCCTTAATCTATTAAAACAAATACATTAGCAATTTGGCTGGCAGGTAGAATATGTGATAATGATGAAGGGACCAGAAAAAGTGAGAGACTCGCGTACTTAGATTTTATTTTTTTAACATTCATAGCTAGCTAATGTTTTAGTCGCGATTTAGATCTTCAATTTCCCTTCTCTGTTATCATTGTTTAAAATTTATATTACTAAGGCCCCATTTGATAACCCAGGAATGAGTAAAAAAAGCTCTGGACATGTATCGTCCAGCCGTTCATGTTATTTGACAAGCACTTGAAATTTCTGAAGCATACCGAAAATTGTCTGGATGAGTGAGTGTAAAAATTTCGTCCAAACCGTTCATAACTTTAAAGGAATAATTAAAGGATCATATTTGTTCTAATGCAATATCTTTATATATAAAATATATGAATGATTAAATTTATAAAGTATAAAAATGAGATTTGATAAAATATACAAGTATGCACTTTATATTTATAATATATATTAAAATTGTATTTTAGATTTAAAAGATATTAATTTATTATTAGTTATCTTATTATTATATTTGTTACGTGTTATTTAAATTAAATAAAATTAGGTATGTTAATTATGTATTACTGTGATAGCCCTCCTTTCATCACGTGAAGGGTATTGTTCCAGTTTCTCAGTTTGACTCTTACTCACCCCGAGATTTATTAGAATATATACTAATTTGTAACACATATAATTTTAATTATTAAAAAAAAATTGTTTTTATGTTGTGTATCATTAATTATATAAATTATATTATAAAATGATTATCATTCAGAAATTTTTAAAAAATTATTTACCAAACGACATCGTTCATCCAGCTTCAGAGTTCAGATTATCATTCATCCAGAAATATCAATCGTTCAGAAATTATTATTCAGATTTAACAAATGTCCCCTAAGTATCAGGATAGCTTTTATACAAGTCTCTAGAATTTGAATGGTATTGGTGGAGGTGGTGTTGACTTGGCATAGTTGAATTTAGTGTTTTTTTAGATGGGTTAGTAATGAAGTGATTTATTTAGAAGCAACATATTAACTTCTCCCCATAGGGATGCCATGGTGGGTGCTCTGTCATCATAGCATCTAACATTGAAACTGTCATATCCATGAGCAATAGAATGTTGACAGGACCACATCCACTGAAACAATTCAAGTTGAGAAACTAAGGGATGATATGGTGGTCACTCTTGTATCTATTTATGTACCGATCTATGCTAATTCTACATATTTAGTTGATCAAATTGCTGCCTGGTTAAGATATATGTAGAGAGAGTATGATACAGTGTAGAACCAGAGAAACCAGGGAACTGTGAGAACCAGACTTTGGTAAATTTTGTTGTGCAGAGGCAGAACCTTTGGTTGTTACGGTTCTCATTCCAAGCAAAGGCTGTATAAATGTGAATCTTATTCTTCTTGATTCTGCTTCTCCTTTTTAGTTGGTAATTGCTGAAGGTTTTATTTTTATTTGTTGTAACTTGTAAGTATGTGTAAAATCTGGTGATGTGTGGGTGTGGGTTAAGTCCTATTTAGTACACAATGTATTCCCCCACAATAAAGGTGGCATCTGCAAAAATGTTTAGGATACTTACAACAGAGTTGCTTATGCTGTGTAGTTGACTAGTTGCTGAGTAACTATTGTAGTTGAGCCTTTTCTTGTCAAGTTATGAGCTACGTTGATTTAGTTTTGCCTCTTAATTAATATCTGACTGTGTCATAATTCTGTTTTCATTTACAATCTTTTTAATATCCATGTGACAAGGTTGGCAACCTGGTATTCAAGAAGGAGCAGCTGATTGGAATGAAGAGTGGGATCGTTTTGAAGATGAAGGTAGATATTTTTATCTGCAGCAAGTCTAATGATCTATGTTTGCCAATAATAAATGACTATGTAGTCAGTTCGAAAGCTGTTGATGATAGCTTTCTTGTGATGTAAAGCTTACGATTTTTCAATGTAAACTGATCTTGTGAAATGAAGCTGTAGTGGCCTTATATTCATTTTTCAGATATGAGCAAGCAGCTCTAATTTCATGTAGTCTTGACAAGAAGTTGATTTTTGTAGGATTCGAGTTTGTCAAAGAGCTCACTCTTGATGTGAAAAATGTTATAGCCCTTCCCAAATCCAAAGCTCCATTGGTTAGAAAAGAAACGTCTCAGGCAGATGAGAGGGTACCTGAACCATCCTCTACTAATAGTGGAAAGTCGGAAAATCTGCGAGATGGAGAAAGTAACCCTGAGCATGAATCTGAAAATACCCACAAAGAAGATGGCGTTGCAAGAAGTCCACTTCATAGCCCATCTAGCAAGAATGCTGTTGACAGCCCATCTAAAAACTTTCAAGATTCCCCATCTAAAAAGGGTATTAATTCAGATGGTTCCCCCCATGCTACGGATATGCAGAGGTAGGGCATTTGATGTCTTCAATTGTGTAGTCTACCTGTGCTGTAGTCCTTAAAAAACTCTGAGCATCTTTTCTGGGCTTCTGTTGGTGTTTTTATTATCCTTTTCTTTAACCTAAATAAATATATGCATAATTTACTGTTGCAGTGAACATGGGGGTGCTGAATCTGTTCTGTCCGAGGATAGAAGATTTGATGAGCCAGCCTGGGGTTCATTTGACACCCATTATGATACAGATGCAGGCTGGGGCTTTAATCTTGATGCGGCCAAGGTAAGTGAAAACTACTTTGCATCTTTTAATCTGTTTATTACGGTATCAAATAGCAAAAATCACTAGGCTGTAGACATGTTCAGTGTTGACTCCGTCATAAGCCTACCTTTATTTTTTTTATTTCTTTTGCTAAATGACCCTAACTTTATTATTAGTGCCAATATATGTTTGAGCTGGAAGACAATTTACCATATTATTTGTCTACTTTATTTTCAAATTTGAGGTTTCCCAAGAGAAGTTTCATGGTTTAATTTCGTAAGAAAGTGATATTAACATGTAGGAGTGTGGCGTTTAACAAAGATAAGGGTTTATAGGAAATTCAGAGGGAACCTAGGAATGAATGGAAGAACAGGGTAGATAACAAAAAGAGATGGGGGAGAGTAGAGAGATGAGAGAGATTCTAATTTTTTTTATAGGATAATGTAAGCTCCATAACTTGTGTAACATTGATCTTTAGAACATACCGTGCGTATTCAGTAATTACAACTGACAGCACTTTCATCCATTGGTTGTAAGTAAACATGACTGCGTAAAATAAAAACTATAGAGTAAGCAAAGTGACAAACTATTGAAAAATTAGAGAAATATTTTAAGACGACTTTCGAGGTCAACATTTTAAAAACATATCAATCACATAAGACAGATGTTGTGACCTATTCAGAAGGATTGGTCTTTCATTACAGATGAATCTCTTAATGCAGCACTCAAATACAGACTGCGGTAGGAAGTAGCATCTATGCGGACAATATATATGAATTCTGTTTTCTCTGTTTTTTGTGTTTGTGTTATATTGTATTAAAATTACAAAATTAATGTTCTGGCTCACATGGTTTGTACCTTACCGTCCATGCAGGATTCAGATACCGAGAGACACAATGAATCTTCATTATTTGGTCCTGATAGCTGGGGTCTAAACCCCATAAGAACAGAGTCCAAAGACATAGATAATGTATTCCAGCAGAAGAGTACCTATGCTTTTGCAGATTCTGTTCCAGGCACCCCTATGTCCATTTATGGGGCCACACCCCACACAGATAACTTGTTTGAGAAGAAGGGCCCCTCTGCTTTCGCGGATTCTGTTCCAAGTACCCCCATGTCAAGTTATGGTAACTCACTATATTCAGACAACATATTTCAAAAGAACAGCACATTTGGGTTTGCAGATTCTGTTCCAAGCACCCCGATGTATAACAACACTCCTCGAAGATTTGATGAGGTTTCAGAAGATCATTCTTTTGACCTCTCTAGATTTGATTCCTTTAATGACGGTGGCATTTTTCCATCACGAGAGTTCTCAAGGTTTGATTCTATGAGCAGCACTAGAGACTCTGATAATGACCATGGTTTGTATGCACCACGAGAGTCCTTTGCAAGATTCGATTCCTTCCGAAGTACTGCAGACAGTGAGTACAATCCTGTTTTTCCAGCTCATGATTCATTTACGAGGTTTGATTCCATACGCAGCACTAAAGACAATGAATATAATCAAGGTTTTCCATCATTTGATGACACAGATCCATTTGGATCAAGTGACCCATTTAAGATTTCGGTTGGGAGTGAAACTCCAAGGAGAGAGACGGATAGTTGGAAAGCTTTTTAGTGTGTGAAATCATATTATTTTGTGCTTACGCAGTCTCTTGTTCTTGCGAGGTTTGGCAGTATAGTGTGATGATAGCTTTCTTTTATTTTATTGAATTATGGCATGCAACAAGGAGATAAGGCCTAGTGGGATTATTCCCGTGTATTTTAAATTTTGTTTTGACTAATAATTTTTATTCATCATTTGTTAATTACATAGAGTTATGAATTTTTGTGTAATATTCTTGCACTAGTGAATTTGTATGAGAACAAAACACTGAGTTCAATATATGAACATTTAAAGATTATCTTAGTTTGAGATAGAAAAGACCATTTGAAGCTTGTAAAATGGTAGTTAAGATGTCAGACTATGATTATGAACTTGCGAAAGATATGATTTGGGGAGAGTTGGTCAAGCTTTTTAGTCATGGACAAGTCCTAGCATTTATGTTTTTACCAGATGATTCTTCAATGCTTTGCTCCTTATCCAGGTTTCATCACGCGCTTGGTGCATGAATGGACGTGTCAGATTTCTTGGATCTGTTTCAAACTTTCTGACATTGCCTTGTCCAGTTGTCCTAGAAGTTGCAGATATGCCTCGCTAACCTGAGTGCCATATTCTCTCGGTTGTCCAACCCAGTGCACCAAAAGTAGTGAAATGTCACAGCACTGGCAGCCACCTAAATGGTGAACACGATCAAGTAGTACTATGCCTGGACAGAACATTGGCAACATTTGGATCAAGTACTTTGTCTGGACTGAACATTGGCAACAATTTTAGGAAGAACCTTCACAGCTAAAATACAGGCACCAAATCTGAAGCCATTCAAATTGAATCGAGCACTCATGACTCGGTAGGCTCACTGAATATCCGAGTTACGATTTTTAGAACATTGTTTATTATATAGAACTTCTAAATTTATAGCTTGTACTAGTGCCTAAAATTCTATGAGTAGTGCTAAGTCCTAAATATTGCACAGCACTTCAACTCTTGAGCCTACGGCTATGACCTAAGACCAAAACCTTTAGCACGAGGTTATTCAGGCCTATCACCATTCTTCAAATTTATCAATTATGTGCTATGATCATATTTTGTATTAACATTAAGACTTTGGTGTTAACTTCCTGTGTTACAAAATTTTGAACTAGTGTATTCACATTCACCTACACTACCTTACCTTATTTTATTTCTTGACAAATTGTATTTCATCATTGATCGGTATACAAGCATGCAAGTGAGAAAATGAAAATGTAATAGAGTAGTACTACAGTTACAAAATTAGGCACAAAAAATTGTTCCCAAATGACATGACAAGGTAATATAAATTTTTTTTGACTGACTGGTGTTATTATTACAACCAGTGTTCTAGAAATCGCTAGGCGGCCCAGGGCGGTCGGGGTACCGCCTAGCGCTTAATCGGGTAGGCGGGGATTAATCTGACGGATTAATCGGAGCATTAATCGGATATTATAATAATATTTAATATATTAGTCTAATTTACAATTAAACTTATCATTTTAAATAAATTAAAAGGATTAATCGGATTTCAAAAGGTTACCTTCCAAAAGATTAATCGGGGATTAATCGGCTGAATCGGGGATTTTTAGAACAGAGATTACAACAAATCAAACACTTGTATTTAGAAAAAATTTTGGGAACCTATTTGGTACCCCTAGCACTATTAAGACAAATATCACATTTTGATAGAGCATTTATGGGATCACATTTTGCTATTTTGCATTTATGTTTATTGACACATTTGAGTGATTTTTCTTTTAACGCTCTAATTACAGCAACCACATCAGTTTAAGAAAATCACTGGACATGTTATCTTGAGAAATTCAGAGTTTTGTAACAGATTTACCCATGAATCTTCAAGTAACTTGTTTATTCAATTGTTTTCTTAAACAATCTTTTCATCGTTCAAATAGTTAATTTATTTGAAACATAAATTTTAAAACATACCTACAGTAAAATCTCTATAAATTAATACTCGATAAATTAATAATCTCGATAAAATTAATAATTTGTCCAGTCCCAACTTGGGACCAGTACAAAATTGGACCCCAATCGATAAAATAATAAGATAATAACTTTTTTGAAATCCCTGTATATATATATTGGTCCCAACGAAATTATAAATTAATAATTACTAAAAGATTCCAAATTCTAAGATTGTATAGTAAAAAATGAATCTATAATCACTTATTTTTTGTTGAACTTCAAATCTATATTGAGTTCATCTTTAAATCTTCTCATTGCACTTAAGAGTTTGGGCATTGTCTTATCGTATTTCAACAAAAAGTTGTGAAGAATTGTTTTCGCTTGCAATGCTTATTTCCAAGTGACCGGTTCCAAAGCTAGTGAATCAAACTCAAATTCAATTAATTTGTGAATGTACATTAATAGAATGTTCCTTGGAACTTGTTTTTGTAATTTATTTTTCATTTCTAACTAATATACATTGTAAATAGTACATTGGAGTTGAAAATTTAAAGATCATACGTAAAACCTCTTTAAATTAATAAATTATTAATTTATCGATATAATAATATCTCGCTAAATTAATAAAATATCCCGGTCCCAACATTATTAATTTATAGAGGTTTTACTGTACTTTGGGTTTCGTTTTGGCCCTTCTTCTGAAACTGAAATCGTCTTCACATTACATCAACACTTTGCTCATTTATAGCCGTCTACGTATGAGGATGTAAGCGATGAAGTATATCTAGTTGAACTCGAAACTCATGAGTCAGGAGTCACTTCTTTTTACAAGAATGTAACACTTCTTTTTACATGGGTAGATGTTGAGTTTGTAATGTGTTACTCTGATGGCATTTTCCCACTCTTTAAGGGGCAACATAAGAATTTTGTTTATCAACAAAGTTAGCGCATATAATAATACTCGCCACATCCCTCTCCGTTATTTACATTTTTTTTTGACAACTTCTTTACATTTTTTTTACTTGGGATAATGGGATGTATTGTTGGAAATATTAACTAATATAGCAACATAGAGGCAATTATATATTGTATTTAACAAACCAAGGCCAAACAAACAATTAACGAAACAAAACACGAAGGTATAAAACATGCATATCAGTAACTGTAAAAACAAAGGAAAGACAGAAGACATACCATTAGCCATAGCTATGCAGGTATAAAAATAAGAAATAATCAGTTGAGTCACCAGGCCTTGCAAAGAAGTCCCGATTGTTCTTGAAGAGATAATTGCCCCCACTTACACTGTGTCAGGATGCTGGCAATATTCTTCCAGGATAAAACAGCTCTGAGTTAGATGTTCACAGCAACCAGAAAACTCAACTTCGATTAACACCTCAGTCGCCAGAGAAAAACCCACATAACTACTACGACAGTAAGGGATTTGAGAGTATAGAGAGGAGAAGAGAATGTAGGGTGTGGTATGTAGTGTGTCCAAAATCAGTAGCTTAGCTCTCTATTTATACGAGAGGCCAAATGTAACTGATACCACTCTCATCAATATTGTAACCCCCATTCCATTTAATAAAAATGAAACGGTCGATTTAATATAATCAAAACGGTTGTAACAGCTGATTTTCTATTAAATAAATCGTAACAGTTACGTATATATATTATCCACACATATCAGTTTTTATTTTAATTAATCTGAATATACATATATATAATCAAATTCTGTCCAGGACCCAATATCAGGATCTGATGTACGTCCATCAGTATTTGATCATCAGGATCTGATCCATCAGGATTTTAGTCCATCAAGATCTGATGTACGTCCATCAGTATTTGATCATCAGGATCTGGTACTGTCAGGACTTACGGTCCATCAGTATTTGATCAAGTCATCAGGATCTGGTAGTACCTTCAGGATTTCATCAGGACTTGGCCCATCAGTATTAGATGTCTGACCAGTTACTGATTTATTCCAAGTACTGATCCCAATCGATATATATATATATTTATTCTAATTAAAATATATTTAAACACATAAATAAAATCCCTCGCCCAGGTCGCCTCGCGTACGCGAGACGCCGAGACATTCGCCCAAATCGCCCTTCGACCTAGCCGACCCGACCCGAGTCGAGACGAGACGTGTTGTGGCGTGGCTAGGCGGGCGGCGGCGGCGCGCGCGCGTGTGTGTGTGTGCGCGTGGAGCACACAGTAACACCATGCACCATCATACACCTTAGTAGTTGTACACTACCCATGTGTGTGATTCTATATAAAGCCAACAACCCCCCTTTATTTATTTCAATGTGGGACAAATACACATTCTCATTTCAAGCTCTTTCAAGCTACCCACTTCAACTCTATTTCTCTATGGGTTTCACTAAAAAATTACTTAGACCCATATATGAAAATTTAAGTCCTCATAGCAAGGAACAATTTCCAATTGTTAAAATCCGGAATTAACATCAAGAACATAAAATACTTATGCTCCAAAAACTCCATTTTCTAACAATCCCCCACAAATCCATAAAGAAATGCTTCAGGTTTCTCATCATGACTTGTTTTTCAGAGTCGGTACCCTTCCGGGTTTGAACCCTCCTAAGTCCCCTACTTCGATGACTACCGGATTCAGATGGAATGTTTCACCTTGAATCTTAATCCGTTTGATGTAATCATGTTCCATAGACGATGACAAGTCAAAGGCTATGGTGCCAATCTACGGCTATGAGACATTAATGGTCTTGTCTCGATCCTGTTCGTCGAATGTTTCAAGGAATGACCCTTTCCTCTAATTGCGACCACACAATTACATTCGCTTAGCTGGGCATCTCCAGAGATGTACTGCTACCATCTCGTCAAATGACTTGACCCCATTCAGAGTTATAATAACTCTTGCTTACTAGCAGTGTCAGTACCTTCTAGGTTCACAGGGGATAGACTTAGATACAACAGTATCATCTATGTAGCAAAGGTACTACAAATTCATCCTTACAGCTTGTTATTACCACATTGAATACACTTCAAGGGATCTCCTCTCATGTGTATTGGGTTCCCACTGATGATGAACTTTGATGGGTTGACAGCCTCATCCCCAACCTCGACTTAAGGACCACTGCAGGTTCCAGTCCTTTAGTTAAAGGATCAGCTATATTATTCTGAGTTCCTATGAACTCTACAGCAATAATCCTATCAGACACTAAACCCCTAATAGAATTTAGTCTAACTTGGATATGCCTCTTTGTTTTAGCATTATACTTCTTACTGCTAATCTTATCGATAGTTGTTTTACTATCACAATGAATAGCAAACGCAGGAAGCGGTCTGCTTACTACAGGTATCGCGGACATAAGTCCGTGTAGCCATTCAGCCTCCGTCCCCGTGGCATCAAGCGCACACAACTCAGCCTCAAAAGTAGACCGAGTTACTATAGTCTGTTTGGTCGACTTCCAGGATATTGCTCCACCGGCTAAGGTGAACACATATCCAGTCACTCCATTGGAACCAGACTTCTTAGCTATCCAACTTGCATCACTGTACCCTTCAAGCACACCAGGAAATCTCCTATAGTGTAAACTCAAGTACATTGTGCCTTTCAGATATCTAAGTACTCTATCAAGAGCATCCCAATGAGTTCTGTTTGGACAGCTTGTATATCTAGCCAACTTAGACACAGAGTATGAAATATCTGGTCTAGTACAGTTAGCAAGATACTGTAAACTCCCTATAATCTGAGAATACCTTAACTGAGACACAGGTACTCCTGAAGTATTCTTAACAAGGGCAACTTTAGGATCATAGGGTGTACTAGCGATTCTACACTGTGAATAACCATATTTCTCAAGTATAGATTTCTCTATATAATGAGACTGCGACAAAGTTATTCCCTCAGCTGACTGCGTCAGCTTGAGACCAAGAATCACACTAGCCTCACCCATATCCTTCATTTCAAAATGCCTTTTCAAGAAAGCTTTTGTCTCGTTAATAATCTCAATATTGGTTCCAAACAGTAATATGTCATCAACATATAGGCACATGATGACACACTCACTACCTTTAACTTTGGTGTAGACACACTTGTCACTATCATTAATATCATAACTGAACGGCACTATAGTTTCATCAAACTTTTTATGCCAATCCCTAGGAGCTTGTTTCAAGCCATAGATGGATTTGATCAACTTACATACTTTCCTTTCGTTACCAGATGCAACAAATCCCTCAGGCTGATCCATATAAATCTCTTCTTCAAGTTCACCATGAAGAAAAGCTGTCTTTACATCCATTTGATGGATGATAAGACCATGTACGGAAGCCAATGCTACAAGCATTCGGATTGTTGTCATTCTAGCTACTGGAGAGTATGTATCAAAGTAATCAATGCCCTCTTTTTGCTTAAAACCCTTAGCTACCAGTCTAGCTTTGTACTTATCTATTGAGCCGTCAGGGTTCAACTTCCTTTTAAAGATCCATCTGCACCCGATAGTAGAACACCCAGGAGGGAGATCAACTAACTCCCATGTTCCGTTAGAAACAATAGAGTCAATTTCACTCTTTACAGCGCCCTTCCAGTGCCTAGACTCTGAAGAATCCATAGCTTGTCGGAAAGTTAAAGGTTCGTCCTCGACATTGTAAGTGATATAATCACTTCCAAAATCCTTGACTACCTTTGCACGCTTACTCCTTCGTGGTTCCTCTACCTCCTTAGGGTTAGAGCTATTGCTAGGTTCCACCCCCACATTTATCATCTTTTCCACATGATCAGGAATAGAACTTGATGTGTGAGTAGGATCTTCAGTAGAAGTTTCTTGAGGCATACCAGTCTTCATAGGGTAAACATCCTCAAAGAATGTAGCATCACGAAACTCAACTATCGTGTTTGCCACTATACCATCTATGTCAGATTTTAATACTAAAAATCTCATAGCTGTAGTGGTTTCAAGATAGCCTAGAAAGATACAATCAACAGTCTTCGGACCTAGTTTTTTTCTCTTGTGTTCAGGGACAAGTACCTTAGCAAGGCACCCCCACACACGAAGATACTTAAGACTAGTCTTCTTGCTCTTCCATAACTCAAAGGGTGTCTTATCCATGTGTTTCAGAGGAACTCTATTCAGAATATGGCAAGCCGTATTCAGAGCTTCTCCCCACATGTATTTAGGCAACCCAGAATTAATAAGCATACTATTAATCATATCTTTAAATGTTCTGTTCTTTCGCTCAACAACCCCATTAGACTCAGGTGTGTATGGTGGGGTAACTTCATGAACTATTCCATTGCTTGCACAAAATTCATTAAAAGCATTACTCGTATACTCACCACCTCTATCAGATCTCAACCTCTTAAGTACCTTACTAGTTTGTTTTTCTACTTCAGTTTTATATATAATGAATTTATTAAGTGCTTCATCCTTATGTCTAAGTAAATAAACATAACAGTATCTACTACTATCATCTATAAAGGTAATGAAGTATCTAAACTGGTCCTTAGTCAACACACCACCAAATTCACAAATATCAGTGTGTACTAAATCTAACAAGTCTGAATCCCTAACAATATTATGAAAAGGTTTCCTTATTTGTTTAGCAGACACACATACTTGACATTTAGAATTCTTTTCTATGGTATGTATTGGAATCAACTCTAAGTTCATCATATTTTTAAGAGCACCAAAATTTAAGTGACCAAGTCTAGCATGCCATAAAGTTGAAGATTCAACACAGTTAATAGAAGGAGTAATTTTATTTAAAGTACCCAAAACGGGCTCAGCATTTATTACAAATAAATCATTTGACAAGTAACCCTTGCCAAAGAAAGTACCAGTATGAATAAGAACTACTTTATTACATTTGAGAGAGACTTCAAAGCCATTAGCTACTAAACAGCTTGCACTTATTATATTTCTACGCATGTTGGGAACGACCCGAAGGAAACTTCAAGTCCACCTTTCCTATTCCATGTACTTGAGAGGCACTTGCGTTCCCCATCGTCACTGTCAAGCTATGACTCTGTTGATAAGATACAAATAAACTAATGTCAGCACAAATATGCACATTAGCTCCAGTATCAATCAACCATTCATTTGACAGATAAGTGGAAAATAGTACAGGGTTGTAGGTAACATACCGGTCAACGTTGGTTTCAGAAGCCAAAGCCTCACCAACAACCATGTTCGCTACAGGCCCAATCGAGGTTCCAAGCACAGCATACACTTGAGCTACCCCCTCGGCTT
Source organism: Kitagawia praeruptora (assembly GCA_037693485.1). Taxonomy (NCBI): domain Eukaryota; kingdom Viridiplantae; phylum Streptophyta; class Magnoliopsida; order Apiales; family Apiaceae; genus Kitagawia; species Kitagawia praeruptora. The sequence goes on from CM075350.1 coordinate 80,044,659, forward strand.
TCTTTGCTTTCTTTGTAGGGCAGTCCTTACTCCAGTGCCCAACCTGCCCACAAGACCAACATGGTTTGTTTGCCTTTGGTTTCTTGGCCTTATCCTTGTCATTCTTAGGTTTTTTACTATTACCCTTCTTAGAGACAGCCTTCCTTTTCTGTCCTACAGTTGCTACATTTACCTTCGAACTTCCATGCTCAGTTGGCATCACATGTCCCTGTTTGGACTTGTGTTGTTCTTGTACCGAGATGTCCAGCATAAGGTTGGTCCAGGTGATCTCTCCTTTCTGTCTTTTCAGGGAGAGAGAGAACTCTTCCCAAGACTTTGTAAGTTTTTCAATCACACTCATCCCCTTAAACTTTTCGGGGAGGTCCATTCCAGACTCCTTCAAAGCATGCACTATCATCTCGAATTCATGCACTTGCTCAGTCATGGACTTATTATCCACCAGCTTGAAATCAAGGAACCTAGCCACAGAATACTTTTCCAGACCTTGTGAGTCAGTATTATGTGTCTGGTCCAGCTTCTCCCATAAGAGTTTTGCGGTGTAGGCATCAGAGGAGTACACATCAAACAATGTGTTTGTGAGAGCAACCAAAATGGCCGCCCTAGCCACCCCATCCTTCTCAGCCCACTTCGCAAAACCCTTAACTGATTCAGCCTTCTCTTGATCCACAACCGGCTTCTCATATTCCACAACAGGCCATAGACCCTTTACAGTCAACCACAACTTCATCCTTTTCTGCCAACGAGAAAACCCAACGCCCCCATTGAACTTCTCTGGCAAGCCAGTTAATTCAATGGGTTGTGGAAAACTGTAAGTGGTCCAATCAATGACCCCAACAGATGCAACTGAACTACCACTAGCAGGAATTTCACTCTCGTTAACCATTATGCTAAATACTATATAACCGATTATCTCTTCAAGAATGTTGGAAATATTAACTAATACAACAACATAGAGACAATTATATATCGTATTTAACAAGCCAAGGCAAAGCAAACAATTAACGAAACATAACACGAAGGTATAAAACATGCATATCAGTAACTGTAAAAACAAAGGAAAGACAGAAGACATACCATTAGCCATAGCTATGCAGGTATAAAATTAAGAAACAATTAGCTGAGTCACCAGGCCTTGCAAAGAAGTCCTGATTGTTCTTGAAGAGATAATTGCCCCCACTTACACTGTGTCAGGATGCTGGCAATATTCTTCCAGGATAAAACAGCTCTGAGTTAGATGGTCACAGCAACCAGAAAACTCAACTTCGATTAACACCTCAGTCGCCAGAGAAAAATCCACAGAACTACTACGACAGTAAGGGATTTGAGAGTATAGAGTGGAGAAGAGAATGTAGGGTGTGGTATGTAGTGTGTCCAAAATCAGTAGCTTAGCTCTCTATTTATAGGAGAGGCCAAACGTAACCGATACCACCCTCATCAATATTGTAACCCCCATTCCATTTAATAAAAATGAAACGGTCGATTTAATATAATCAAAACGGCTGTAACAGCTGATTTTCTATTAAATAAATCGTAACAGTTACGTATATATATTACCACACATATCAGTTTTTATTTTAATTAATCTGAATATACATATATATAATCAAATTCTGTCCAGGACCCAATATCAGGATCTGATCCATCAGGATTTTAGTCCGTCAGGATCTGATGTACGTCCATCAGTATTTGATCATCAGGATCTGGTACTGTCAGGACTTACGGTCCATCAGTATTTGATCAAGTCATCAGGATCTGGTAGTACCTTCAGGATTTCATCAGGACTTGGCCCATCAGTATTAGATGTCTGACCAGTTACTGATTTATTCCAAATACTGATCCCAATCGATATATATATATATATATTTATTCTAATTAAAATATATTTAAACACATAAATAAAATCCCTCGCCCAGGTCGCCTCGCGTACGCGAGACGCCGAGACATTCACCCAAATCGCCCTTCGACCGACCCGACCCGAGTCGAGTCGAGACGTGGCGAGGCGGGCGGCGGCGGCGCGCGCGCGCGCGCGCGCGCGTGTGTGTGTGTGTGTGTGTGTGTGGAGCACACAGTAACACCATGCACCATCATACACCTTAGTAGTTGTACACTACCCATGTGTGTGATTCTATATAAAGCCAACAACCCCCCTTTATTTATTTCAATGTGGGACAAATACACATTCTCATTTCAAGCTCTTTCAAGCTACCCACTTCAACTCTATTTCTCTATGGGTTTCACTAAGAAAATTACTTAGACCTTTATATGAAAATTTAAGTCCTCATAGCAAGGAACAATTTCCAATCGTTAAAATCCGGAATTAACATCAAGAACATAAAATACTTATGCTCCAAAAACTCCATCTTCTAACATGTATGTCTCAATTCTTTAAATTTCTAGACTATCCAAAAATAGTAAAGTTTTAATAATATCCCTCTCCGTTCTTTACATTTTTTTTACTTGGGATAATGGGATGTATGTCTCAATTCTTTAAATTTCTAGACTATCCAAAAATAGTAAAGTTTTAATGATATACGAAAATCAAATGAACCCGTTACTTCCCACTATGTTTCTCCACCTTTTTAATCTATCACTTGAATATTGATGGCTTTAAATTCCGTACCCAACCTAAATGTAAAAAATTGGGAGAGACGACAAGAGCAGCAAACTACAAGTAGTATAGTATTAATGCTGAAAATACTTGAATATGCGTAATAATATCAAATTACATGCACAAAGTACAAGCCCCCTCAACATGATTATTGTGTTTGGGACAAGTGTTACTTTTTCACTCTAAAATACATATACCTGATAGTTCAAATTTTACACACTCTCATGTCATAAAAATCTCTGCATATATATTAAGAAGAAACAAAGAAGAAACCCTGCAGATCTTGTGATCCATCAATGCACTGAAATATGCCTTATATTTTGTTGCTTGATGCAAAAGGCTGAAAGGGGATTCTGTCCAAGGAGAGGTCTATTTTTGGCGACTTAGGATAATATCCACATATATATTGTAGACCACAAGGTAAGCGCAAAGGCTGCAACTATGTAAGTCCATAGGAAGATGACTGAACACTCTGCTTGCCCAACATTAAATAATTGAGTGATTGTACCTGTATCAACATTCATTTACAACATAGGTTAAGTGTATACATGTCAAAAAATTAATTTAAATATCATTTCACTCTTCCACCATTTTGTTCACCCCGAGTAAAAGAAACATAGAAACCATAGTGACTAGTGGATGACCTTAAGTCCACAAGTCATAAACGTAAGGAAGTTCCTTACCAATATTCATAGCAGGTGGTACACTAAACTGAAGCATAAGCACAAAATGGAACAGTGGATCTGATGGAAGCCAACCAAAGCTGCTAACTGTTTTAACCACACTTATCCCAACAACGGGAAGTATTAGGTACCGCACACAAAGTATTGCCACTATGACCATCGGTTTCACAGTCGCATCTCGAAAGCCTGACATCATGTATTATATTACTAAAAAGAGTAGTTCCTCAAATTGGTTATGTAAAATGATTCATCAGCAGTCTTTGCTAGTTTGCAAAGCCGGAGAATCTGATCATAATGACAACATTCTTTTCTATAGGCACACGTGAAGTGTTGCTTCAGAATGTGTTTTATGACAAGCAAAACACTTTTTTTTTACCTTGTGCGAGGTTGCCTCCAAGTATTAGGGTGATGCAGGGTATGGTTGCATTCCTGCATAACATGGTACAGTTATGCTACAAATTGGAACACAAGTTATTAAATTCTATGGATCCTAGTTTCTATATATAATCACAAACGAAGTAGGAAAAAGCAAACCCAAGTAATTCCACAGAGTCTTGGAGCACTCTGAGTGGAGCTTTCTCGCCTATCATAAGATATTTAAGCCAATAAATTGTCCCGAAGAGGAACCCAAGAATCTGAAAACAAAGGAAGCGTTTACATGAAGTTACTTGATGTCATTCAGCTCTGTACAAACTGTAGAAATCACTCGATGTCATATAAACGAAATACATCAGTTCTTGTTATGTATGTTTATATATTTTATAGGGAAAATGCTCCTAAGTACGTACTTATGAGACTTACCCAAGTGCATACATAGTGTTAGAATATTAATCTAAAATTGCATATTAATATAAGGAAAACGTGGAGAATAAATCTCAATCAGTTGAGAGATTTTAGGAGGAAGTTTTAGTCGGTAACTTAATTGTGGGAGTTGCTTGATTATAGGAGTTAATGCTTAATTCTAGCTAGCAGGTTTTTCTATTTATTGTAATCATTTTCCATTATGTAAAATACAACATGTATATACAATGTAGTCTTTAAAGAGCAAAACGTGTGTGTTCCTTTCTTCTTCTTTAATGGTGTATTGTGTTATATATATAATATATATCTGGGAGTAATTTTAACATGGTATCAGAGCGGACGATTCCTTGAGGACTTCGTTCTGTTTATTTCCGCCATCATCTATGTTGTTTTTCATAATTTTTGTTATTGGTTTTTGTGTTGCGCACAAGGTGTTTGATGCGTTGCCTATGAGAGTAAAACTGAATGTTGTTGCTGTTCGAGCCATTCGTGGTGATGTGTTTGATAATAGGACTGAACCAACGGTGGTGGTTGATGTGCAGGAATTATATGGAGAATGTTGTCTCCACGGTTTGTTTGTATGTTCCAAATGAAGGTTGTTGAACAAGGCGGCAGCAGCAGCCAGTATTGGATTTAGAGAGACGAGCAGTCACATAGCTATGCAAGGTGGGGGGGGCTACTTTCTCGCTGCTTGTGCGATGGATAGTTGTTGTGGTGGCTCCTTGTTTCTAGCTGCCAAGAGGCGGAGGTGCTATGGTGGCAGCACAACAGCTGCGTTAGCGGTAGTAGTACAGAGCAACATGATGTCTTTGTAGTTGCCGGTGTCATTCATTGAGTGGCTACGGCTGGTCAAGGACAAGGCTACTGTTTTGAAGTCAGATCCAGGGTCCATTTTGATTAGTGTCCCTTACCAGAAGGCAGTGACGTAGTTATACCACAAAATGATGTTCTCAAGAAAGGAATTAAAATTATAAATGTTGTATTTTTGGTCGTGTTAAGGAAGGTGGTAAAACAGGTGATCTATACGAGGTGAAGAGGTCTAGCAATTGTTGCAGGACTTTCGCAGTGGGAAGGAGTTGTGCAAAAGTATTAACCGTGATGAAGCGGTTGCATATGGTTCAGCTGTACAGGTTACAATTATATGAGTTGGTGGAGATTACTGATGTGCTGGTTCACGTTTTGAGGGTAAAAGAACCCGGACAAGGGAGCATGTTGGAGATTTTAGAGACATTGAAGTGTTAGAAGTCAAACTCACTAGAAGTGTTAGAATTCAAACCCGTGTGTGGAAAATGAAGGTAGGCTGCAGCAAGAAGTAAAATAAAGAGGCTAGTCAATGATCACATATGTAAGCAATGATGTAAGATGGTGCAGTTTGGAGCCTATATAAAGGCCCAGCTAGCTCATAGATAACACCAAAAAAACATATGTAATACCACAAAACTATAAACACTTTCAATATCAAAAACACTAAACACTATTCCGCTACTTTGTTCATGGTATCAGAGCCAAGTTCTATCCTAGGGAAACACATTTCAGAAGAAGAACAAACTGTCAAGCAGGTGAAATTTTTGAGTTTTTTGAAGGTGGTCGAAACTCAGTTTTGAGCATACCATTAGATTGGCCTCACTGATACGAGTCCAGAGGTATCTTCCGAATTCAAAACCGACGTCAGACGAAGCCGTACGAGCTGCCGGAAGTTTTTCAAGAAGAAGATGATGAATAGTGACTGAAGACACTGTTCATATATACGGTACTGTTCATACATACGGTACTGTTCATACATATGGTACTGTTCATACATACGACACTGTTCATATATACGGCACTGTTCATACATACGGTACTGTTCATACATACGGTACTGTTCATACGAGACAAAGAACTGTTCATCACCGGAGACAATGGCTGAACAACCAGAAACCACAACACAGTTAGTCTCTATGGAACAAATGGAACAAATGTTCCAATTATTTCAGAAACTACAAAAAAATCCAAACCTCCCAGAAACCGGAATATCACAAACGGTGCGTGTTGCCGAAAAACTAAATTTCACTAATTACACCAAATGGTGTAAATTAATGCATATTGCTATTGGTGGTCGAGGCCGGCTCAATCATATCACAACCAATCTCGTTCCACCAGATGACCCTGAGTACCAACAGTGGGCTCAAAAGGACTCGATGGTCTTGTCTTGGATCATTGAAAATATTGATGGAGATCTTGTGAACCAATTTCTGGATTACAAGACTGCCCGGGAACTATAGAAGGGAATTGAAACTCTCCTTAGCAGTGGGAGAGACGAACTCCAGATCTATGATCTAAGTTCAAAGGCAGCAACTATGAGACAAGGAAGGGACACTATAGAAATATATTTCAGTAAACTCAACACTCTGTGGAAGGAAATAGACAGGAGAATGCCCAACCCCATGAAGTGTGCAGAGGACATTACTTTATTTAATTCCTTCATACAAAGGCAAAGATTGTACCAATTTCTGGCTGGAGTAAGTGATACTCTAGACAAAGAAAAGAGGGATATATTGTATCAAGATCCACTACCCACCATTGACGCAGCCTACGCGTCCATAAGACGGGAGATTGCCCGTCGCGGCATAATGGCCAGCAACTCATCATTGGGACGAGAACCTTCAGAGATTGGTAGTGGGCTCCTCATAAAACATCGGTCGGAATCCTCGTCATTCCAACGAGAGGATAAAACTCAGCTCAAGTGCAGCCATTGTGGTGGTACGAAACACACTAAGGAGGGTTGTTTCAAAATCATCGGGTATCCAGAATGGTGGGACGACATGAAGCAGAGGAAGGGCGTCTCCAAGGCTATAATTTCCAGGACCGGCGGTAAGGCCAACCTAGCTGTAGGTGGTCCGGATAGTAACGACGACAAACCCCTCACAACAACGCTACATACTGATCAGACATCAGGTACAGTCCGTGAAAGCAAAGTCACCAGAAATCAAAATTCTTTGGGCCTAGTATGTAACCAAATATCCAATCCATGGATTTTTGATTGTGGGGCCACCGATACAATGACCTATGATTCTTCCGATATTGTGTCCTCCAACAACACTCATCGTACCCAAATCCAAAGTGCAAACGGAGAATATATTTCCGTTACCCAGGCCGGAACTGTGGATGTTACCTTTAATATCCATTTACAAAATTGCCTCTTAATTCCTAGTCTTACTCACAAGCTTTTATCTGTTAGCCAGTTAACTAGGGAACTTGACTGTATTGTTCTAATGACATCATCTGGTTGTGTTGTGCAGGATGCTCAGACGGGACGGATCATTGGGCATGGTACTGAACGAGGAGGATTATACTATGTGAATGAGGTGACTCAAAACGGTAACGCTTTGCTTGCTCATGGATCACCGGAACATCAACTCTGGATGTGGCACCGTCGGCTAGGTAACGCTTTATCTCAAACGATTATTTCCCTCTTTAAAGAACATTGCCATAGATTTGAACTGTGAAGCATGTGTTTTAGCTAAAAGCCATAAGCACTCATACTATCCTAGTATGACTCATAGTACTCAACCATTTGCCTTGATTCATTCTGATGTATGGGGACCAGTTCCAGATTTTACCCTTCATAATTTTTCATATTTTGTTTTATTTGTGGATGATTGTACTCGCATGAGCTGGGTGTATTTTTTAAAACACAAATCTGAAATGTTTGATGTCTTTGTTAAATTCTACCACATGATTTGCACTCAGTTCAAAGCTCAACCAAAAATTTTACGGTCTGACAATGGGGGGGGGGGAATACGTTAACTTGAACATGAAACAGTTCATTATTGACCATGGCCTCCTCCACCAAACCACATGTTCTTACACACCTCAACAGAATGGTGTAGCTGAGCGAAAAAATAGAACCCTTCTTGAAATCACCTGAGCCCTTATGATCGAATCTCATGTTCCTGTTCACTTCTGGCCGGAAGCTATTGCTACTGCTACCTATCTCACAAACCGCCTTCCCACAAAACCCCTCAATTACAACACACCCCTCAATACTCTTGGGTCACACGTCTCAATTCCATCTTCACATTCCTTGCCTCCTCGAGTCTTTGGATGCATTGTCTATGTTCATCTTCAAAAAGGGGTGCGCACCAAACTAGAACCCAGGGCTGTTAAATGTGTCTTTCTTGGGTATGGGGTTAATCAAAAGGGGTATCGGTGTTATGACCCTATCCAGGACAAAATCTACACTACTTTAGACTGTGAATTCTTTGAACAGTCTTACTACTATACACAGCTTAGTCCTCAGGGGGAGAGTTTGAGTGATGACCTTGATGACCTTAGCTGGTTAACATATCCAGAAGTGATGAATCTAGATCCTACAACACAAGTAAGTAATACCACCGATGTTGCTCCTGAAGCATCAGTATCTCCTCCATCAGTATCTCCTATTATGTCCACTCCAGTTTCGTCTAATGAGCATCCTTCTGATGACCTCTCCTCAGCAGAGGTTAATTCTGAGAACTCTGGAACTGATACTATTATTGAGACTAATATTTTTCCTAGTGATAGTGTTCCAAACAGGTATCAGTTACCCCCGAGAAGTACAAGAGGAGTTCCACCGAGAAGGTATGATCCAGAGTATGAGGCCCAACGGTCTAAATATCCTGTAGAGAGAATCAGCAATGAGAACTTGTCCAGCACAGCCATGGCTTTTACCGCCTCTGTATACTCCACTGACATTCCCAAAACAGTGGAGGAAGCCCTTGGAAATGAAAAGTGGAAACAAGCTATGGAGGACGAGTATTCAGCTCTACAAAGAAACAAAACATGGGAAAAATGCATCCTACCAAAAGGAAAAAAAAAGGTAGGTTGCAGATGGGTATTCTCTATCAAATACCGAGCAAATGGAACAGTTGAGAGGTACAAGGCACGACTAGTGGCTAAAGGATATACCCAGACATATGGAATTGACTACTCTGAGACCTTCTCTCCTGTAGCCAAGATTGATACAATACGGGTCTTGCTCTCAATAGCAGCAAACAAGGAGTGGCCCATATACCAGTTTGATGTAAAAAATGCTTTTCTTCACGGAAGTATTGATGAAGAAGTATATATGGAGGCACCACCAGGGTATTCTCAGGAATTTGGAGATAAAGAAGGATATAGACTGAGGATGGCACTTTATGGGCTAAAACAGTCCCCTAGGGCATGGTTCGGAAGATTCACAAAAGCTATGAAGAAGTTTGGGTACAATCAAAGCAACTCAGATCACACCCTATTCTTGAAGAGGGTTGGAGATAAAATCACTTGCTTGATAATTTATGTGGATGATATGATTATCACTGGAAATGATGAGGAAGAGATCACTGACTTAAAAGGAAAACTATTTCAAGAATTTGAGATGAAAGATTTGGGGACTCTCAAGTATTTTCTTGGCATAGAAGTTCTGAGGTCGAAACAAGGAATCTTCATTCACCAGAGAAAGTATATCCTTGATCTTCTAGTGGAAACAGGAATGCTAGACTGTAAACCAGCTGAGACACCGATCGTTGCTAATCATGGTCTTCAAATTCTTGAAGGAGCAAAACTGGCTAAAAGAGAACAATATCAGAAGATTGTGGGAAAACTCATTTACTTAGCTCACACAAGACCAGATATAGCTTATGCTGTAGGAGTGGTGAGCAGGTTCATGCACCTACCACAAGTACAACACATGACAGCAGTAATGAGAATTTTGAGGTACTTAAAGGGTACAAGTAGCACGGGAATTTACTTCACCAAAAATGATCATCTGGATCTAATTGACTACACAGATGCAGACTGGGCAGGAGATCGTGACGGCAGGAAATCCACTTCTGGGTACTTTACTCTAGTAGGTGGTAACTTGGTCACCTGGAGAAGTAAAAAACAAAAGGTGGTGGCCCTATCAAATGCAGAGGCATAATTCAGAGGAATTGCAAAAGGAATAACTGAAATCCTATGGATTCGGAAACTCATGAATGAACTTGGTTTTCCACAGAAAACAACATGTAAGCTATTTTGTGACAATAAGGCAGCTATAAGTATCTCAGAAAATCCGGTCCAACATGATAGAACGAAGCACGTCGAGATAGACCGACATTTCATCAAGGACAAATTGGAAGATAAGACAATCAAACTTCCGTTTGTTCGATCAAATGATCAATTAGCTGATATCCTGACAAAGGCAGTCAATACTAAAGCCTTCGATGAGACTTTACGCAAGTTGGGCATTGGAGCACCGACTGCCCAACTTGAGGGGGAGTGTTAGAAGTCAAACTCACTAGAAGTGTTAGAATTCAAACCCGTGTGTGGAAAATGAAGGTAGGCTGCAGCAAGAAGTAAAATAAAGAGGCTAGTCAATGATCACATATGTAAGCAATGATGTAAGATGGTGCAGTTTGGAGCCTATATAAAGGCCCAGCTAGCTCATAGATAAATACACCAAAAAAACATATGTAATACCACAAAACTATAAACACTTTCAATATCAAAAACACTAAACACTATTCCGCTACTTTGTTCATGAAGAAATTTATGGGTCAAGCCAGGGTTCAATCTTTGAAGGAGCTCAAACAAGCTGTGATTACTCAGTTTTGGATAATGGTGGGGTAAAGTGTTTTTTGCAGGGGTCTGGTGCTTGGTAGATTGAGCTCAGTTTTGGGTGGTTTTGCTCAGGGAGGAGTCCTAGGTGCCCAGGTCAGACCTTAAGCTCTGTTGCTGCAATCGTTTTGTAGAATTTCTGGGAGTATTTTAGCAGCGACTGGGCAAGACTAAGGTGACAGAGAGTGGTGCAGATGGAGGTTGCAGATTGAAGTTTTGGCTGGGATTGTTTTTTATTTGCAGGCTTTGTGTGTAAGAAGAATTATTGTGCTAAAAGGAGTGCATGGAGTATAAATGAGCATAAAAATTGTGTGTGTGCAGCAAGTATTTATTCAAGTGCTGGTTGTGTGTATACGTCAAGGATGATGAAGGGCGGTATTGCCGTAGTGGGTGCTGAACAGTAACAATGCTCGGCTCTTGTGACGTTAGCTGAGGGCAAGTTTTTCTCAAACAGGTTTGATCTAGATTGGGCTCAGAAGAATTCTAGGTCGACTGATGAGCCCCATGCAAAGCTTCGTGAGATGGTGGAGCTGTTTAGGCCATGATCATGAACGTACTTATGAGACTTACCCAAGTGCATACATAGTGTTGGAATATTAATCTAAAATTGCATATTAATATAAGGAAAACGTGGAGAATAAATCTCAATCAGTTGAGAGATTTTAGGAGGAAGTTTTAGTCGGTAACTTAATTGTGGGAATTGCTTGATTATAGGAGTTAATGCTTAATTCTAGCTAGCAGGTTTTTCTATTTATTGTAATCATTTTCCATTATGTAAAATACAACATGTATACACAATGTAGTCTTTAAAGAGCAAAACGTGTGTGTTCCTTTCTTCTTCTTTAATGGTGTATTGTGTTATATATATAATATATATCTGGGAGTAATTTTAACACACAGTACATTTTAGTGGCAATATTGTAAATATATGATCAAATTATGTAAATATATGAGTACCTATATACATGTACTACTGCGCGCATCATGATACGGTTATGTAGAGTGTTTAATCAAAAATGACAGTAAGACTTGTAATGACTTTTGTTTAATTTTCTATTAAGAGGAATCTCATACTATAGCTAGATGACATTTGTATAGAACTCACCATACCAACGGTAGGAGGTGCCATCAATTCCTCCAAGATCTGATACATAACTCCTGTAAATTTATTCCAGAGTGACTCTTGCTTGTTTTCCTGATTGCCGGCTAATCCTTGGCACACAATCTGTGAATGAAGTACATACTTATAAAGAATACCTAGTTATTAATGGATTACTCTAAAATTCATAATGAAGTAAACTTACGGCATGGCTTTTTGTGTGCTCTACAGCTGACTCCTGAACTTGTCCATTTAGTAGTTGGGTCTTCTCATTTGCTTCCAAATCTTTATTGGCTGACATTACAGCCTCTTTAGATGCTTTAAAGGCATCGACTTTCATAGAAGAACTTCGTATTAATTGGTAAGTATAAGTCCATATAAATAAACCACCAAGCTGCAAATGAAGAATGGTCACTTGTGTACTTTAAGCTTTGATATGAAGCGAGCATGCTATAGTATGAATTCTCGAAAAGAAAAAAAATAAATAAAACACATTACACCATATACTAATTTTCATTTTCTTATCATGTGACAGTTCACAATATTACTTGAAAATGTGATAAATTAACAACGAGTCTATATAGTAAATCTGACAGCAGAACTTACTGCCATGGAGAAAGAAGAGTAAGAGAGGCCTTTAGAGGAGCAGCTATTGTGATCACCAAATGGGCTGCCTTCCTCGGTGCAAATCGCAGGAACAATTATAATGACAATGTTTCCCAAGTTTCCTAATACACACATAACATAACAAGGAAAATTTAGGAACCGATAATGCACACTTACTAAGCACTGCATGACAATTATACTATAATTAGATAAGTACACAAATTAGTGGAAATCTACCATAATACCTGAAGAACACATAGCAATAACAAGACCCTCTAAATGTGGTTCTGGCTGAAGTAGTCTCACTGCAATCCATCCCAAAAGACCTCCAATTAGAAAGGTTAACCCAGCATTAATCGGCATAAACCACCTTAAATAGAAGACAAGGAAGCGAACAGATATGTTAGGAAGACTAGTTTAGAAGGTACAAATTCAATTGAAGATCAAGGTGAATGATGATGGCTTGCTAAATATTATATTTTGCCACCTACCTACTAACCTATCCTACATATTTCATTCTGCCTATTTATTCACATATGCAATTACCATGAGATAATATCTTGAAGGGTTACGGTCTCAGCTAGACTTGAATACAAAAGCGCGGGAGTGAACACCATAAACACAATCTGCAATTCCACATACATGAATATTTTTAATCGCGAAAAAAGGATGAAGAGAAAGAAACAAATCAAACTTGACAGACATCTAACGGAGGGAGTCACATTGAGTACTGACATAACATATGAAAACGAAACACTTGTGCGAAATTTAGAAGTGACAGATATGGACACCTTGTTGAGGTTCTTGCGCGTATCAGGGGGAAGAAGATTGAGATAATCAGTAGCCAGCAGAACTCCCAAAATGCTTATTAGAAGCACCTGTAATACTGGCATTGATGCCACTTCTAATAGTGTCCAAAACCCCATCTTTGTTTAATTTATTTGTTCTTCAGGAACAAATAAAGCTTCCTTTATTGATTAATGGCTACGTGCACAGTCCACAGCATTGCACCTTTTATGTGTACACAAGTTTATTACTCTTGAGCAACATACATGCATATGCATAATGATTGTATCCGAGAATTAGGAAAGTACTAGGAAGTTGCTAAGTAAAAACAAGACCAGACTTCACTATTTCGTCAGCTAGTATTAACTCAGAGAAAGTCAGAAAGATTAAAACACAGCAAAAATCATAAACCAAGAAAAACAAAAAATTCAGAAAATAGCAATGCTGTCCTGAACACTTAACTCAACTCCAAGAAGATCTGCAATATCGTGTGATTAAGAGCAATGTATATACATCAATATCAGTTATTGACTTATTGTATATGTGTGTTGTTCATGGCCACATATAAGAAAGGACCTACATACAACTAGAAAGTGAGAGCCCATAATTCTTACTCCCTTTTAGCAATTTCTAGAGTTTAGTACTATATTCTTTTTTGTTGAATTCATTCAAATGAACATGCCTCATACAACAACAAAGTAAATTAGTTCCTCAAATTTTTCACCGCGAAAAGCAAAAATACCGTTCCTGCATCACTAAAAAGGATTTTTTTAAAAAATTTTTTTTATAATCATCAATGAAAATTATAATAAATTTACAAATGTACACAAAAAACAGAAGCCGGCAGAAATAAAATTCAAGGATCCATGGCTGCAGACTCCAGATATAAATAACAAAAAAGGTGCAATTAGTAAGAATTTATAATTATTTTATATATACTCTAAGATTAGAAACACAAGCTTAGACAAGAAACAATAAATGAATAGAAGACAAGGAAGCAATGACCTGCATGCAGATACATACAGATATGTAACGTATTAATATGTTTATCTGTGGGTGCTTGTGATAAGAAGCAAGATTCTGAATCCGCAAAAACAGAGAATCTTAATCTTTACCAAACATGTAACATGTTTATAGTAGTAAGTATCAAGAAAAATGGAAAATAGAGGGAAAGAAGCAAGGTGCCAATATAATACTATAAAAGAAAGAGAATTACCTGTGGAAGGGGAGTGAGAAATGAAGCTGATTAAAGATGTGTAAATTAAAGACTTGTAAAGAGAAAGAAGATGAGGAGGAATAAGCGGGAGATTTTTGGCCATACCCGTCACTCGGTTATGCATGGGGACTACAATTGCAACTTGTGTATATATAGCAACCCAACTACACTACGATAGAGAAGACCAAAAATTGTCAAGGGAAAAAAAAAAAGATAGACAAAACCAACTAATTCACTACTACTACTTTGTACCAAAAGTTTGCTAGGTGTATAAAACTTGCGTGCATCACTAACATAGATCATGGATAAGCATGTAACAAATAAGCATCTGTCACCATGTATTTTCCTAGTGTTTTTTTTTTTAAACTCTAGTTGCATTACGAGAAATTTTCTGACCAAACAGCAAAATGAACTTAAATTTTACAAAGGCATAAAAAAAATTAGCCGATAAGGTCTTCAAGGGATTTCTCCCGGGCTGAGACGGCCAGCTTTTCACAGTCCTAGCCCTTTGTTCTACTGATAACCCGGAACGCTAGCTAAGCGCAAGCTAAGAGTCTTAGTTGTCTTCAATGAAATCAATAAGCTTGTCAAATTGATTCAGAAGCTCTCGTCTTGTTAACAACGTAACCAGTGTCATTACTCGACAAGGACCTCAACACCAATAATGCAGATATGGAGGATCTGAGTCCACCTTGGTGTCTCCAAGATACCCGACTTATCATCACAATCATACCAAAGACAGTTCATGTTTAAATTGAGTGTATACTGATTGATGCTGATGAAAGCATCCTGCTATTGATCTGATTAGTATCTTTTCACGTGATTTTAAATTATCAACTCGACTTGGCTGAAATATTATTCGAACTGTGTTTTGCTAGATAACTAGCCACCAAACTTTAAGTGGTACACTTTCATCTTTCAGCCTAGACACGTCTCTTTCTAACAAAATTAATTACAAAGACAACTACATCAAGTTTTGATTATTTAACTAAAATCAAACAAATTTATAATATAACATCACACCATAAGTCTATAATTTATCTTTACAAAAAGAAACTGTCAAAGTAGCAACAACTATGCGACTAGTCATACATTCTAACAAAGATCAACAAATCACTCTTCATCACCACTACCGTCTCCAAACATGGAAGCCATTTTCATGGCCAGATTGGCTGCCATTTCTCTCCTCTGAAAATCTGGCAACAACCTCAAGCTGTCACGCATGGTCCCAATTTTGGACATTAATTGTTCCAAATTATCCAACCCATAAGGTGTACCCTCGTCAGATTCTGAGGCTTTGTCAGATACATCTGCTATAGAACTTTCTTCATTATCAATCTCTTCCTGCAAGGCAGATGCTGATGTTGAGGGCTGCAGCTCCCCAGCTGACCTATTGTTTCTCTCTGCTTCACTATTCTCTGTAGCAAGGTTTTGATTGACAGTATCACCTTCTGATGTAAAGTGATTATCGGAAACCCAATTGCCATCGGTGTCATCCCATGGTTCCACAGAACCAGCAGATAATATTTCATACTCGACTTCAAAGTCCGATTCTTCTTCTGATAATTCTGGCATCGATTAGAAGCATCACCATCAGATATGTTCTAATAAAAGATTACATCAGGATAATAATTAAGGGAAAAATGACTAAACCTTGGTTCTCAGGCAATGAAGGTTGAACAATTTTATCCCCAGATTTTAATATCATTCCCGGCCACAAATGAGCAGAGAGGGCTCCATGGATTCTCTCTACACCCTGTGAATCACCATTGACAGATAGACCTATGAAAGGAAATTGCCAAGTGATTACGATTGATAAGAAAGAAGATCAGTAAATCTGAGTATGTTGGGTGTTTCACAATTTGAATAATATGAACTTGGCCAGATAGCATATTACAAAACCTAAATTTAAATAAAATCTAATATGCATTCTTTATATATTAAACATTTGGTTCATCAATTTTTCGCTTATACATGATAACGTAGTCCATATGATTCGAAATGAATTTAGGAGGCGTTTGGATGCATAATGGGAATCACAATCGGGAATGGAGGGTATGGGAATGAAATGGAAACCCAAGGGGAATGGAGGGTTTGGTTTACCCACCAAGAGGGAAATGGGGTTCCCATTCCAAATAACTAAATTAATGATCCAAACACTATCACATAGAATTAAGGTTGCGATTCCCTTTAACCAGGCTCATTAACCATCAACCAAACACCCCCTTAGGGAGCTAGTCCAAGGGGAACACTGGATCCTCGGCCAGTCAGCACAAACTTAAAATCTCATTCTCAGCCATGTATTTAAATGTTGGACGGCTGAGATATAGGCTTCAAAAAAATTTTGCATGCAAGATAGTCATGGTCCTCATGAAAGGGGATAGTCCTATCTGCCCCTCTAATAAACGGGGACAATAATTGATGGAAAATTTGAGTTCAAGGAATTTTGGAGCAAACTTGACATCAGTTAAATGATCAAAAAAATTAGATGGCTGAGACATAGACTTTCATTAAACTTCAGGCACCAATTAGTTGTGGTAGGGAAGTCTCATTCGATTAGGAGCGGACAGCAAGTCCCTATTTGCAGCTCATAGGTGCGGCCGGTAAGCCCTATTCACTAAAGATAGGTGCAGAGATGGTATTTGATCAGATTTTGAGTTCTGCAAGCAGCAGGAATCTCCTTCCGTGAATAATAAGGTTCAGAAGATTTCATGAAACTGTAAATTTCAGTTTTCCGATATTGGACACAGCTGAGAGACAAGTTGCCCAACTGGTCCAGGGCATATGCTCTCCCTCTACCAGCTCCCTTTTTATTAATATCGATATTCTATAATATTGTATGTCCTTTAAACTTTTGGGGGAAACTCAGAAACAATTTAGAAAAATTTTTATAAACGATTGGACTGCATAAATCAGAAACCTGTTTACACACTTAAGTCATGGGTAACTATTTTTAAAATGTTGGTGAAATGTCTACATGGTATACAATTACATGATAATAATCTGACCTGCCACGAAGGATGTGAGCCGGCATGTATGAAATATGTGTCCACCTGCCTATAGTTGTTTACCATCTGTGAACTAATTATAAGCTAAATGATGTAATAGTTGCTAATTCTAGGTCTGCTGTTAACAATGACATCGGGTGCTACACCCTACCTTTTGCGATCTAGTACTACTACTTTCTTAATCTCAATATTGGAAGACAAAGGTCCTTTAGATCCTCTATGTACATCCGCCCCAACCATATTAACATGTATGAAACCTTAATTTTGTGTAACGCAAAGGTGCCTGATTACCTAACTTGAAGAGGGAGTAGAAAAAGTGCAGGGAAAGCACATGACCTTGGTGAGTGAATAGAAAAACAGTTAAAAAATGCTGCTATGGACTGAGAATGATGACTCACTATCATAGGCCTATTAGACTGCAATTACAACCTGTAATACATAATGCAAAAAGGCCTTACATTTGTCAAAATCAGCATTTGATGCACAAGCTTCCACATATTCAATGTTGTGTTCAGAGCACCATTCCAAACAGGAATTCTTTATCTGCCATGATGATTCTTCATCTCCTAATAAACTACTTCCTTCCGTTTCTGATATTCCATAATCTAACTCTGAAGTAGTATCACCCCAGGATTCTTCGAGTTTCTGCAAACGTCTCCTGTATTCAACATGTGCTGAATGACCCGAAAGAAGATCCACTTTGTTTCCAATGCATAACAATACGTCGAAAGCTTGAATATCTGTGCGAGAAACCCATTCCTTAAGTGCACCGAGAGATGATAGCTGTATATAAGAGACACAGACCATGTTAACATCTGAAGCTGCAGAGTACAGTTTACAGCAGCTACTGCTAGTGAAATGAATTTTCTATATAAAAAAAGAGTTAATTGCAAAAAAGTGGCCAGATTTTACACTCGTTTTCAAAAAAGTGGTCAGATTTTCAATTTAGCAAAATGGTGGCCAGACTTGCTTTTTTTCTTTCAAAAAAGTGGCTGAAGATGATTTTCAGCTTATTTGGCGGGGGTAAAATAGGAAAATATGTTATTTTACTAAAAAATAATGTTAAAAACCCCAAAAATTATCCAAAAAATCCCCAAATTAATATGTATCACCATATGATTGGTTATATTCGTAATAAAAATAATAATGCCCCCTCCACGCATGCACATAAATTGACTAATTAAATCTTGACAACTCATATTTGTGGATTTTTTGGTGAATTGATGTGCATACATGGGGCATTATTATTATTATTACGAATATAACCAATCATATGGTGACACATATTAATTTAGGAATTTTTGTGGACAATTTTTGGGATCTCTAGCATTTTTTTCCCATTTTACCCCTACCAAAAAGCTGAAAATCGCCTGTAGCCACCTTTTTGAAAGGAAAAATGCAAGTCTGGCCACCATTTTGCAAAATTGAAAATCTGGCCACTTTTTTGAAAATGAGTGTAAAATCTGGCCACCACTTTGAAGTTTACTCTAAAAAAAAAAAAGCAACATAATGGTGGTAAGGTGATAAGACCAACATCATTAATGTCAAAGACCATAACTAAAGCAGCCAATCTATCAAATACTGGAAGAGCTTCTACTGAAAATTCATCATGAAGATGTGCCATCCACAAAGAAACATCAGCTGTGTAATACTTTGTGTCAATAGTCCACCTGTTGATGGATTGGAAGCTTACATTAAATTGGACAGCTCACATCAAGAAAGGAACTAACGGAGGAATATATAGATAGGGCAATGGGTCCATCCGTTTAAAGAAGATAAAAACTATCAAATTTACCCGTATGCAAGTAAATCACGTGAAGAGTCAAAAGCATCTTCAAAATCTACAGAGAGTAGTCCTGCAATACATTAAGACTGTTCAGTATACAGAAATGATATAAACTTGACTAATCAATAATAGTGACAACGTATTATCAACACTAGAAACCTTGCATAAGAAAAATTATACTAACTCAATCAAATCAACCTTTTTGTGACATAAGTTATGGTACATCCAAAGGACTGAGAATCTAGAATTATAGGGAGCTGCGAAGATGTCCTTGGAATTTTAAATTTACTTCAGCATGAACATAGAGACACGTTTGCAGGAATTTACACAAATTATCCTTGTGTTAATCTTCATTATGGATTTTGAAACTTTCTCGCCTGTTGACTGTAATGACTTATTTTAGATAATCTCAAGCTTAGACCATCATTTGTGAACAAAAAAAGAAAAGGAAAAGGGACGAGAAAATTATTGCAAACATATGTTACCACTTAATATAAACTACACCCCCTGTTCCAAATATGAAGATGCAGCCTTAAGAAGGAACAGAACAATGCAAAAAGGAAAAGCCTTTCAAGAAACAAAATTAGATATAAACAACAACCGCGACCAATACTAGACTATACATGAAGAACTGATGAAGCAGCATAACTTATGCTTAAGAATAAAGTACAAGGTCCAATATCCACGAGATGCTTGCAGTGTCCTGACAAAGGAGAATTTCATACCATCCTCAACAAAATATAAGAATCTGAATACCATTAGTCCATCACACTTCATATTTTTTTACACCCCCTACATATAGAAAAGTTGTCTTCAACGCATTTCATTTACATCTAAACATATAGCACAACAGAAAACTATAAAAGATGCAGATGTTCCATAACCGTCAATTACAAACATAGATTACCACAGAGAGTAATTAACCATCTCATTACCTAAACTATCCCCCTCCTCCCTCCACTACACCATGTTATAGCCTAAAATCTCCCTACAGATTACTTAGTACGAATCGCCGGTTACATTGTCATAAAATTCATCATCACACAATTTATCGGAAACCAGCATTCATTAAAGGGTTTTACTTAAACATACTTTAAATCTCATCATACAACAAAATTCAACTCCCCCAGTTCAGCATATCACAAGATCCCATATTTCAAGATTTCAATAAAGAAACATAATTTAAAGTCTCCATTTTGTGAAAACCCCAAAAACAATATCACATCATTGAAGCAAATCCAAAACTCATATACTCAATCAAAACAGCAAAATAAATAAATATATAAAAATGCGATAAAACTCACGGGAGATGATGGTGCGTTTGCCAACGTTAGAAGAACCAATAAAGAAGATCCCAGGTCTTTTTTCAAGATCAATATCAACACTTTTTACTGCTGCTGCTTCTTCCATTTCAATCCCCCTAACAAAGTTAAACAACAATTATCAAAAACTAACACTACTTTGTACTACTACTATATCAAATACTTTTTCGAATTGAACCGGGCTCCTATCAGCCTTTTTGGGAACAGGCGCTTAAAGCCAAACGGGGCTTTAAGTTGTTCTGGACCTGTTTGGCTAAACAGCTTAAAGCCCGGCTTTAAGTTAAAAAATTGCTTTAAGTCATAAGTTCCATTTAGGTACTTTTGACTTATGACTTATGACTTATGGAGTTTTTTTTTTTTCTTTTTTTCATGATTCTTGTAAAGTTCAAATATTATGAATTTAAAATTTTTTTTAAGTCAAATTCCACTTTAAGTCAAAATTATTAAATCCCCATTTAACTTTAAGTAAAATTACCCAAACACTTTTATTCAACTTAAAGTAAACAACTTCACTTTCTCCTTTAAGTTAAAAACACCTCCATTAAGTCAAAAGTAACTTATTTTAAGCAATCCCAAACACCCTTACATGGGTCTTTTTAGTGAAACTTATTACTCCCTCGGTCCATTCATTTCTTTACAATTTCCTTTTTGGGACGTCCCACCAATTCTTTACATTACTAAAAATAATAACTTTTAACAATAAAATACATTATTACATCCACTACTTCATTTCACTTTTTTAATACTTTATACTATTACACTCAATACTTTACTTACTTTAATAATAAAATTACTATTACACCCATTACTTCATTTATTTTAACAATATTACATTTACTATTCTTAATCTCCGTGCCCCAGCCCGATGTAAAGAATCACACGGGACAGAGGGAGTACAAAGTAATGCTATTATTGCTATACTAGCCTATAACCCGTGCAAAGCACGGAGCATCATATATTATTATGATGAATTAATATATTAATTATTCGATTTAATCTAAAATTTAAATTTATTTTAAGAAATTTAATTATAAATTTCAATTTTACATATGTTCCATACTTAATTTCATAACATAAATAATTATCATTAATTTAACGTTTTTTAAAATTTATTGTTAAATATCTTAAAATTCAATAGATATTTTTAAAAAAGAGAAAAAGGTTCCTGAGATTACCTCAGGAACTTTACCTGAGGCACTAGTGTATTTTCATATAAAATACTAATGGCATTTTTGTAAATGCATATAATCTTCTGTAATTACAATAATGTCCTTCTATATTTGTATGTAATTTTTTTTAATCTCAGGAAAAGTTACCTGAGGTTACCTCAGGAACATTAATCTCTTTAAAAAAATTATTTAGTGTAACATACAATAGTAAAAGAAAGAATCGTAAAAATAAGTGTGTGCGGGTGATGATTCTAATCGGGGATGTAATTGAAAACGTTTATGATTCTATACAACATGTGGTTTTTTATTTTTAATATATTATATATAATTTAACTGAATTTGGAACTAAAGTCGTAGAAGAAATAATCGTAAAAGTAAGTGTGTGCGACGTCGATTCTAATCGGGATATAATTGAAAACGTTTATAATTCTATAAAGTATGTGGTTTTTTATTTTTAATAAATTATATATAATTTAACTGAATTTGGAACTAAAATCGTAGAAGAAAGAATCGAAAAAATAAGCGTATGCGGGCAATGATTCTAATCGAGATATAATTGAAAATATTTATAATTCTATAAAACATGTGATTTTTCATTTTGAATAAATTATATATAATTTAACTGAATTCTGATTTTTTAACACGTATTTTTTCATTTTTTAAAAATATATTTTTGCGCCTTATTGGTAAATTTTGTTGTTTATAAAAAATAAATTAATATTTTTAGGAAGGTTTTAACAGTTACATTTATTTTGTCCTTATTGGTTAATTTAGTTGTTCATAATAAATAATTAAATTAGTATTTTTAATATAATGTTTTTAATTTATTATATTTCGAAAGATGTTAACATTTTTTTTTGAAGGCGTTAATCAACCAACTAATTGAATATATCTTGTTTTGCTTATAATAGTATAGTATAAATAGTATAAATGGATAATTTTCTAATTACAAATACAAAGTTATGTTCTAATAACTTTATATTGAAAATAAATTATATTTAATAATCTATTACTAAAAAAATAATTTATTTTTTCGTAATATTGAGAGTATCAGTTTGCTTGACGTTGCTGTATAACATTGAAATACATGCTGATGCTTGGCCCAATCGTTGTTACTTGTTGGCACGATTGTGTATACCTAAATACCTATTGCCGGATGTTTATTTATATTAAATAATTAAATTAAAATTTTTAATATGTATTTTTTAACGTGTAAGTTTTAGGAAGGTGTTAACAATTTTTTTTTGGAGGGGGTTGTTTTTTTGTATATTTTTTTATTGGGTTATTTATTATTTGTTATTTTATTATTTTTTAAATGCCTTTAAAATTGTTGTGGTACCAGTAGAGTGTAGGTAGGAGTGTAGAGTATAGTGTTTGTATTTTGCTTCTATTTGGTTATTTTATTGGTTTTTAAATGTATTTAAAATTGTTGGGTTTCTTTTTGTTTTAGGAAAGTAATTATAATTTTTTTGGAAGGTGTTAACCAAAACCAACCAACCATTATACCCTATTTCACTTATAATAGTATAGTATAGATTGCTATTACATATTTCAGAAATGGATATCATATAAGAAACTTATGTTAAAAGGTGTTACCCATTTGTAATACCGTCATTTTTTTACTTTCTGTGTAATAAGCATTTGACAAATATGTAATAATATTATCCATTTTGAAAATGCGTAATATGCTGGTATTTATGAACAAAAAAATTCAGAAGTGGTATTCTCGTTAAAAAGTTTAAAAAATGGTATTTTTAGCATTTTTTTCTAAAATCTCTATAAATTAATATAGTTAAAACCTACAAATTTTATAAATTTATTGAGATTATTAATTAATCGAGATTAAATTTATATTATTCCTATTCTATTGAGACCAAAAATTTACATTAAAATATTAATTTATCGTGATATTGAATATAATTTAACGAGACTTTAGTGTATAGTGCTACGCATATTATAATTTAGAATTTTATTTAATAAATGATATATATAAGGCTAGTGATCAAATAAAAACCAAAATTAAAATATAAATATCATATATATATATATATATATATATATATATATATATGAGGTTTGGTCCACAACCACCGTTGGTTGTACCAGCTACCAGGTTAGCCGCAACCCTTCAATGCGGTAGTACTGCCGCAATGAAGGTTGCGGCAGTAGTAAAAATAGAACTGCCGCAACCCTTCATTGCGGCAGTGTTTATTAGTTGTTTAATTTAAAAAAACATAGCATAAGTTTGGATTCGAACTCTTGACCTTTTAGAAATTATACAAAACTTTTCCCACTCCACCAACTTGTACTCTAGTAATTTAAACAGTATTATCTTATGTATTATTTAAAATTATTAATTTGATATATATTTATTTATAAAATTAATAAAAAATAGTAAATTAAAACCATTCGTTTGGATTCGAACTCATGACATTTTCCAAATGAAACAAACATTTTGCCGCACCACCAACTTGTACTCTTGTAATTTAAGAAAAATTACCTTACATATTATTTTACATTATTAATTTGATATATATTTATTTATAAAATTAATAAAAACTAGTAAAATTAAAACAAACCTTTTCCATTCTTTTGGATTCGAACTATTGACCTTTTCCAAATAAAACAAACATTTTGCTATTCCATCAACTTGTACTCTTGCAAGTTGAAGCAAAATTATCTTACATATTATTTTACATTATTTTAATTTGATATATACATTTATAAAATTAATAAAAAATAGTAAATTAACAGATAATAACATATAAAATGTGTATAGACGGGTTAATGAACATGAGAATGACTTCCAACCATGAGACATTTAAATTATTAATTAATTAATTTTCAAGACAAATTTAGGAAAAAATGTTATGTAAAGTCAAAACTTGAAAATAATGATAATATATATTATTATATTCTTAAAAATGAAAAAAATAGCATAAAACATTAATGTAAGTTAAAATGAATGAAAACGTTAAGAACAAATTTATATTGAATATTTTAAATAGAAAAAATAACAAAAAATGTTACCATCCTGATTTATTTTTCAACAGTTATCTAAGATTGAGATGTACATGTCAATCTATCATTATTTAAACTACATAACATGTAAAAAATATTCATAATACATTATTAAAGATACTTTAAAGTTAAAATTAATATAGTTTATTATTTTGATGCATATTTGAAGATTTAAAAATAAAACAAAAGAAAAGAAAAAATCTTAAATTACTGCCGCAATGAGCCATTGCGGTAGTTTTTTCTGCCGCAATGTTTGGTTGTGGATCAGAAAAATTTTACGACATTAATTATGGTTGGTGGTTGGTAATAAATGTACCACCTGCAGCAATGTTTCATTGCGGCAGTTCGCATTTAAGGCTACCTGCCGCAATGAAACAATGCGGCAGGCGTGATTTCTGTTTCCTTTAAGGTTACAGAATTTGCTTTCTTCTTCAATTTCCTTTTTTCAAACAACAGAAAATACCAACGAATTTCAAGGATTTGGAGCTCAAAAATTCATCCAAAATTAAGGTTAGTGCTCTATTCAATGGCTTCATTTTTATTTAGCTCTTCTAGTTCATCTAGTGAACGTAATGGTGATGATTATGTTACGCCGCCCGTTAAAAAAATCATGTTTCTCGTAAATTATTCGTTGATGATGTAGATATTGATAATTATTATAGTAGTGTTTATAAACGTAGAGTGAATTACAATGTTCATAAAGATAAAATGAATGTTGATGATGTTGGTGGGGAAAAAAATGATGGTGCAAAGGGTAAACACAAGATAATTATTAATGATGGTAATGATGAAAAAGATGAGAAATTTGGGATGGGAAAAAATGATGATGAAGGAGATGAGTATATTAGGATGGAAAAAATTGATGATGAGGAGGATATTAGGATGGGAAAAAATGTTGATGATGAGGATGGGAAAAAATGATGATGATGAGGATATTGGAAACGAAAATTGTGATTTTACATTTGCGGATGTTAATAAGGTTGTGCCTTGTGTTAGAATGATTTTCGATACATTAGATGAGGTAGAAAGTTTTTATAGAAATTATGGTCGAAATGTTGGATTCGAGATAATAATTAGGAATACTCATAAACATCAACGGAGTCATGATCCATCATCCAGTTTTTTATTTGTAAGAAGGGTGGAAGAGTAGCACCGGAATCGGATTATCGTGATAAAGGAAAATGACGCCTTAGGGATGTAGATCCACGAACGAATTGTCGTGCTCGAATGTACGTATGTCACCTAGTGAATGTAAACAAATAGAAGGTAACTTTGGTTGATTTGAAACACAATCATGCCATGGTAGCACCGGATAAGTGACAATTTTTTTAAACATCGTGCAACATCGATCCGATCACCCGATCATTGATTGAGTTGTTTAACAAATCGGGGATCGAGACGAGTAAAGTGATGAAATATCTTGGTGAGACATGTGGAGGCATTGAAAATTTAGGGTTTTCTAATCAAGATGTACGCAATGTCATACGGGATATTCGGCACCGAGTGTTTGATTCCGGTGATGCGGAGTGTGGCTTGGTCTTGTTACGAAAGTTACAACAAGAGAATGCATTTGGTCATTTCTTCTATCGAGTGGATGTGGATAACGAGAATCGTGTTAAAGGTTTGGTGTGGGTTGATCCTCGATGCATGAACGCTTACAAGAATTTTGGTGATGTGATGACGTTCGACTCAACTTATCAAACGAATAGGTATTGTATGCCTTTCATACCTATTACGGGGGTGAACCACCATTACCAAAATATTTTGTTTGGATTTGCACTCATGAGAGATGAGAGCGAGACTTCTTATCAATGGGTTTTAGAAACTTGGTTGGAAGCCGTTGACAACAAACCTCCCACTACAATAATTACCGATCAAGACATTGCTTTGGGAAATGCTATTGCCACGGTTATGCCCGAAACAAAACACTTATATTGTACATGGCATATAAGTAATAAATTTCCCGAGAAGTTATCTAGTTTGTACACCAAATATCCGAAATTCAAAACGGATTTTAATGCATGTGTGTACAAGTCGTTGTCACCCACGGAATTTGAAGGTAGATGGGAGGAATTGGTCGAGAAGTACAAACTTGAGGATCATGTTTGGTTAAATGAAATGTATCGCATTAGACATCAATGGATTGGTGCTTACACAAAGTCGCATTTTGCCGCCGGTATGACCACTACCTCTAGAAGCGAATCAATGAATGCATTTTTTGATGAATATGTGCAAGCATCTACTGGTTTGAAAGAATTCATTGAGAAATACCAAAAGGCTTTGGAGGCACAATATCTTAGGGAGGTTAAAAGTGACTACGAGAGCGAAGAAAGGGAAAGGAGACTAGTATTGCAATCATCCTTGGAAATTCATGCATCCGAAATTTACACGAAAGAGATGTTTAGGCGTTTTCAAAAGGAGCTTCTAAAAAGTACATCTTATGTCGTGACGAAAACTAAAGGTGCATGTCATTTATTTAAAATGTACGTGGTTGAGAAGTCTACCGTACCGGAGGTTCGTAGAAGAAGCTATCGGTTGACGGCCCATATTGATGGAAAGATTGAATGTGTTTGTAGGCAATTTGAACATTCCGGGATGATTTGTAAACACATGATCCGTTACCTAGATATGAAACAAAAAATACGTATACCGAATGATTACATCATGTCTAGGTGGACAAAAAATGGCAACAAAATTGCCGGACCTCTACCTTATACCCCTCCCGTTCTTGGTAATGTTGGTGAATCACAAGCATCAAGGTATAGTGCATTGTGCAAATCATTTCAAAATTTAGGCGTTGTTGGTAGCTGTTCCGTCCCACGTTTCAAATACGTGATGAACTTGATTGAGCGAGAGAGGTGTCACGTGGAAATTGCTTTTCCACAAGAAGATAAGATCGAAAAAATGAACGAGTCATTTCCTCAAGAAGATTGGGATCATGATCCGATATTCGATCCTCCAATGTCACAAACTAAGGGTTGGTAGGAAAATGTCAACTTCAACAACCAAGCAACGAAAGTGCGGAAAATGTGGGTTGGTAGGAGCAAACCATGATAGAAGAAATTGTCCTGGCAATTAGTTTCAATTGTATTCTGTAATATTTGAAACTACTTTTATTAATTATAATCTTAATTTTCAGTGTAAGGTATTAATATGCAATCCATGCATTTGTACTAGTAATAATAATTAAAAAAATGAATAAATTAGATTAATTGAATAAATTATTACTATTTATTAAAATATTGAATCCATAATTTCATTAAAAATGAATTATATGATATGATAAAAAATATGACAAAAAAAATTATGAAAAAAAAATGAGAACAGACCAGAACAGGGGAAAACAGGGGAGGAGAGAGAATTACTACTGCACTCTATCTGGCATGACATACTCAACAATAACAAAAGAAATGAGGGGGACACGACCGAGAGCCATATAGTGAGCATCCATCAAATTGATATTATAATCCACAAAAACATCTTGAATGTCATAAAATCTCTGATAAGGCTGCATGTCAGCCAACCAAGCTGAAAGCTGTCAAAGTCCCCCGATAAAGACCTGTATGGTGGTGGGGGTTAACCCTCCTCTCATCTACCGGCTCAGCCCATGCCAATGCCCTCGGCCAAACAAAATCCATACGAGGTGCTAGCTGCGGTGCCCCAGGTAACAACCTCTTGTAGGACCAAAGCTGCAAAAGCATGGTGCATCCATTAAGAGCTTTGGCACCCTTCTTAGCAGCCTTGCCTAAACCCCTGAACAAATAACTCAAAACCGTAGCTCCCCAGGCATACTCCTTAATCTCATGCGCATTCTGGATTAACTGTAAATACCTGCAAAAATTCAGGAAATGCAAATTAAGGTAAGAATTCAATAATTGGAGAAATTAAGGATGGACATGCAACAAATGTGAAATTTAAGTCATAAAATGCAAGAATAAGATAAATTTAAGCATAAATTGCAAGGACTAGAGAGAGAAATGAAGTTAAGAAGTACCTAGGATGCACGACGTCTCTGTTCGATGAAGGAAACAACACACCCCCAATGATGTAAAAAAGATAAGCCCGGGTGTACACAAGGTCATCATGCTCGATAAACTCGGGAGAAGGCTTCTCCGGTTTCTTTTTATAGATTTCCCTCAACCTATGAAGCTTCACCCCACCTAAATTGCAAAGAAAGGAAAATTTAATGTATAACATGCAAGAATTAAACAAATAAAGGACTAAAATGCAAGAAATTAGAATTTATGGGCTAAAATGCAATAACTAGATAATTATCTTCCTAAATTGCAAAGAATGAAAATTTAAGGTATAACATGCAAGAATTAAACAAATTAAGGACTAAAATGCAAGAAATTAGAATTTTTGGGCTAAAATGCAAAAATTAGATAATTGTCTTCCTATATTGCAAAGAAATGAAAATTTAAGGTATAACATGCAAGAATTAAAAAAATTAAGGAATAAAATGCAAGAAATTAGAATTTTTGGGCTAAAATGCAATAACTAGATAATTACCTTCCTAAATTGTAAAGAAATGCAAATTTAAGGTATAACATGCAAAAATTAAACAAATTAAGGACTAAAATGCAAGAAATTATAATTTATGGACTAAAATGCAAACCTTTTTTGTACATATTTTTGCAGTCGGTCTCAGTCAACCTCAAATCATGCCACCGTCTTAGCCAATATGGAAGTGGTGCGGAAAGCTCCGTATGAGTAACAACATGACCACGAACAGGCAAACCCAATATCATGTAAACATCCTCTAGAGTGATGGTGATCTCACCAAATGGGAAATGAAAGGTGTTGGTCTCTGGCCTAAACCTCTCCACCAACGCCGTGATCAATCGGATGTCGTTCTGGGGAATCGAGCGTGGGTTAGTAAACGCTCGGAAACCCCAGTCTGACAGCAAACTAACCTGGGTGTCATCAAATATCCAATCGTCGAGGTTGGCTGTCAACTGGCGGACATCCAACTTCTCCCGCTCACCCCCCTGCCATATGTGACTGCTAATATGATCATCTTGCATGGTCAAGAGGGACCTATCGAGAGGCCCGCACTGCATATCCATAGCATCTGCAATGTGCAAAATCAAAGAAATAAGGCACATTTCATAAACATGTACCAAAATTGGCTAAAATTATCATTCCATGAAGACATATTTAAAACAAGAATAAATTAACAATGAATATCATTTATCAAATAAAATGCAGTACTAATAACATTAATTAATCAAAATTCGAATTAATAAATCATATTAATTCATAAATTCGAATTTTAAACTCAAAAATTCAAATTAATAATTCAAAAATTCGAATTAAAATTTCCACAACTCATAAAAAAATTTATAATTATAATTTCATAATTATAAACCCTAATAATTCTAATTAATTCATAGTTTTAATAAAAATTCGGATAATAATTCGAAACCTAATTCTAAATTGGGCATTTTGAGCTAATTCAACCTAATTAAAGATGAGAAACTCTAATTTCAACTCAATTGAGGGTAAAAGCCCTAATTTCAAACTAATTCAAACCAAAAATGGGTAAAATTCGAACTATGAACCCTAATAATTCGATTTAATTCATGATTTTAACTAAAATGAAGCAAATAAACACCACCCACTGTTAAAAACGAATCAAACCATGTACATATAATCGTGAGTAGCAATGTATATAGTAGTGCGTGTGTGTATGTATAACTATGTGTGTGTGTGTAAGTGTCAATTAGAAGATACCTTGAGGAGGAAGATCGCCTGACATTCGCAGCTCTGTGTGTAAATCGGCCGGAATCGCCTGAGAGTCGCCTGAAATCGCCCGAGCTCTGTGTTTAATTAGGGTTAGTTCGGGTCGCGGCAACCGCAATGGGTGGTTGTATATTTCTCGTATCCGCATTGTATCATTGCGGCAGAAGATTTAAGGGTAAAAAAGTAATTCCATATTTTTATGCATCCGCAATGATTCATTGCGGCAGTAATAAGGGTAAAAAAGTAATTTCAGATTTTCATTCATCCGCTATGTATCGTTGCGGCAACAATTTGGAGGGTGAAAACGTAATTTCATATTTTTACTTGTTTCTATATTTCAAATTAACAGCTTTTATTAATTTATTATTTTTTATTACTTTTATTAAATATAAAACTATAATAATTTATTAAAAATTTTATGTACTAATTCAAATTTTATAAACATTTTTATATTTATAATGTATTAATTTACCATTTTTTTTAATTTTAATAAATAATAAAAATAAAAGTATAATAACGTAAAATAATATTTAATAGTGTTTTGTTTTGAAGTAAATTACAAATAAGTTTGTTTGGTGTAGTGGTTATGTTGGTGTTATCTCTAGTGAAGGACCTGAGATCGACTCTACATAAAATAAAGTTTTTTTAAGTTAAAAACGCTGCCGCAACCCTTCATTGTGGCACCCTTCTTTTTTCCTGCCGCAATGAACACTTGCGGCAGTGTACGAGTTGGTGGTTGTGGGCCTTTTTTCAACCAACGGTGGCTATGGAAGGGCTATATATATATAGACTTAAGTTCTATGGAAACCAAATTTATTGTGGAGACCGAAGATCATATATCAATCAAAACATTGCAAAAACCTATTTAATGAAAATCACTATTTCATTTATTTAATTGAAGATCTTGAAAAACATATAAGTTTTACATGCAAATTTCATTAAAAATTTTGAAAATCATGTATGTTCTGCAAATAAAATATGGGTAAAGAATTTCTACCTGACACTGTAGGAAACTTTTCTACAGTGTCGCCTTAAAATCACGATTTCGCTACACATATTATATGCAAATTGATCGTTGAGAGATGGAGAAAAATACAGTGAAGTCAGATTTCAAAAAAAATTCACTATTTGACGGGAAAAATCAAATTAAAAATGGAGGAAATTAGGTGGGATTGTGTGTGTGAGGGTGTATTCGATTTGTGTGTGGTGCCCCTAGCGGGACCATTGGATTAGATTAATCTATGGCCCAGATTTAATTTAAGCCGATACTGTAGAAAAATTTCCTACTGTGTCAGGTAGAAACTCTTTTTCCATAAAATATTGCATTGTTCTCCAAAACATGTTCTGCTTGCAAATTATATATGATTTTCAAGATTTTGAATAAATTAATTATGTTTATTGAACATTCTTTGCAAATATATATGTTTTACAATGTTTTGAATGCATAATGTATATGGTCTCCACTCAAATATTGGTACCCATAGAAATGGTGTTTACTTAGCATCAAATTTTTGTTTAAAGAAAAAAAGGAGATAATTCAATAATAAAAAGCCATACGGCATCTACAAAAATGATCGAGTCGAACAAACATAAAATATTGATTGCCAATCTTCATGAAGAGACAATTAAGCGATTTGAAGAAGATATATCTACATGTAGTACCTGCTTCGCCACAAACCGTTTGAGCTATCGACCATAATTGCAATTCCACAATAAAGGAGAGAACAAACACCCTCTCACTAAGGAGAGAAAAACAAACTGAAATTACAAATTGAAATTCCAAATAAAAACCTTAGATAAACGAAACCACAAAGAGAATCTGTCCACTCTCGAATCCAATAAGCTCCGCTTGAATCGAAGAATAAAGAAAACCGAAAATTTCGATGATTTAGATCTAAAAATAAAATAAACAAACTAAAAGGGTAGATTTCATTCCTCAAAAAGGAATATTATTGAATGAAATAAGAACAAAAACAATAAATGAAAGAGTTTGGGGCTTTCCACCGAAAAAACCGATGGAAGCCCCACCCATAA
This sequence comes from Kitagawia praeruptora, assembly GCA_037693485.1. Taxonomy (NCBI): domain Eukaryota; kingdom Viridiplantae; phylum Streptophyta; class Magnoliopsida; order Apiales; family Apiaceae; genus Kitagawia; species Kitagawia praeruptora. The sequence continues at coordinate 80,077,140 of CM075350.1, forward strand.
GAAGAAGGCGGCGGCTACATAGAGAGAGAATAGGGTTACTTAGCATCAATTTAAAAGTTGTGAGTTTTTTTTTTGATAATTCAGAATTTTATTAAAATGAGCCAAACGGCTAGTACATTTATGGATACCACTGCCATGTTATAGTCAACCAGACAGATACCAATATACAATGCTTGGAACAACATACAAACTTTAATTCAAAAACAAGGAATCTAGTGTCAAGCATGCCTGAATTCAGAACTGAACTGCACAGTATCCAATGACTGTTTTATGACTTGTGAGAAATTCAACACCAGTGCCATCACTGGCCATCAGGAAATCCGGCAAAACAATCTGAGACAACCTCCAAGTCTTTGAGTCTTGTTTTGAAAATTCAATGTACTTTATTGTCTTGTGGTAAAGGGAAGTTTTATAATATAGGAAAGTAAATATATCGTTATTTATTATGGAAAAAGGTTTTATTAGAAGAAATAGCTTGATTTTAGGAAATGATTTAAGCCACAATATATCAATACTGTAAAAACGTAGACTCATTGATGGTACATAGTTAATTCTTACTTTATTTTTCAAATAAGAAAAAAGATGCATCAAGATTTAAAGTATGGAAAATTAATTAAGTAAATAATCTCAAAATTCAAAACTTGGGTGTTTTTCCCAAAAGATTGAAATGTTTTAATTGATTTATTATTTAAATTAAAGAGTTATATTAATTTTTTTTAAAGAGTCTCAAATTGCTGATTATTCATAACAGGAATAATTATGGGATTTTAAAATTTTGACTAATGTTTATATAGTAAGCAAATAGCAAGGGATTTGATTTCTTTCTCCTCATTAAATTCATCAGAATAAGGATTTGTTTTATCAGGCTAATTTTAGTTATGAGGGAGTATTCAACCGATTCTGTTGATTAAATATTTTAATGTAAATTTTATGAAAATTAATTTTAATATTTTACTTGATTTATTTTGGGTTTTTAAAATTTGTATCTAACCAAAGGGGTCTCCTTTGATTAGATATTTATTTTTATTTTACTTTAAATACTACATATTTTTTGTAATGAATTTTATTTTAAAAATCTTTTATTATTATTATTAATAATTAATTTTATTATTATTATTAATGTTGTTGAGCTTTAATTTGTTTTGTCCTTTCAGGTGTGAAGTATAAGATCTTCTCTTTTCATACTTTAAAACTTTATTGTCCAAGCGGCCGAGTACAAATGCGTGCCTTTTGGCCTTTTGGGTAGACGAGAAAGTAATGGAGCAATCAAGAGGCAGAGAAAAAGAAAGCAAGTATGCGGGGAACAACCGAACAACCGATGGCAATGGGGAATCACAAAAGTAACAAGTAGTTATGTATTTTAGTAGCAATTTGTATAATAATGTATTTTTTGTTTTTGGAGGGTACTCTTTTTCCCCCTTGAGCTTTTTTCCCATAAGGTTTTGCTCTTGTGGAGTTTTAACGAGGCCTTCCTTTTGTGAGGTACTTCCTTTCAGACTTGAAAATTTTATTGTCTAAGCGTCCCGAGGCAATATGCTTGCCTTTTGGGTTAGATGATGAATTTTGTTGAATGAAAAAATCTCCTTTATACGATTATTGTATTTCGATATAATTTATGTACGAGTAAGTCATTCCTGACAAAAAAAAAATCTCTTTTCTAAAGATCCAAGGTTCAAATCCTGTCAACAACAAATTTACATTAAGATTTTACATTATTAGTTTTAAACAATACATGTCATTTATTAAATAACTATTATTCTTACTAATAATTTTATTAATTAATATTGCAAAGTTAAATTATATTCATAATAAATTATTATACTCTATTTTATTTAATTATATAGTTTTAAAAATATTTAAAATTAACCCGCATTTTGCATGGCCTGTAAGTCACAATTATAGAATTACTAAGAAGGTTTTTGGGTTGGCATGGAAAGGCCAAGACCACCTCCCCTGGTTGCCACGACGAACACCATCGACTAGGCTGTAAACACTGCACCCAAAGGGAATTTGACTGTTACAATGATATTGTGTACTACTCCCTCTGTCCCATCCATTTCTTTACAATTTCCTTTTTGGGCCGTCCCACCATTTCTTTACATTACCCAAAATAGTAAGTTTTAACACTATTACACCCACTACTTCACTTATTTTAACAATACTTTACACTATTTCACCCACTACTTAACTTATTTTAACAATAAAATCACTATTACACCAACTACTTCACTTATTTTAACAATAAAATCACTATTACACCCACTACCTCATTTATTTTAACAATATTACACCCACTTTACATCCACTATCCTTGACCTCCGTGCCCAGCCGCCATGTAAAGAACTGGCTGGGACGGAGGGAGTACTAATTTCACACACGAAAGAGATAGTAGGAAAGATGGTTAGCAAAAAGAAGAAAGAGATGCGAAATGTTCAAAACGTGAATTTCGAACCCAACATTTGATTAAGTACATATTTATGGAACTTGTCATAGTCTTCTGTCATTTTCTATATTCGCAGTTCTAGATATTATGTGGAACCAAGTCGAAGCATTTAGGTTCACTAAAATCTGAGAGGCTGCAAAGTTTCATAAGCATAGTTTAACAGGATTACAAATTTAAGAGCATCTCAAATGGAACCCCTCCCTTACCTATAATATGCCACGGTGGAAGTTTTTAGGGGTTTTCCTCCAAAAACTCATCTCTAATGGTACTCCCCCTTCCCTAAAATTTTTAGGTGAGAGAAGATAGAATCCCTTATTTGAGGGATGAAAATTGCTCCCCTATATGTCGCCATGTCATCTCCCGCTGGTTTCTTCTGCAGTTTCTCATCTCTCCCGCCTGTTTATGTGTGTGTCTGTGTTTGTGTGTGTATATATTTCTGTGTCTGTGCTCTGTTTGTGAGTTTATACTTCTATTTGTTCTGCGTGTTTGCTAAATTTCAATTTTTTTTGTTTTATTTCCATTTTTGTTTTTTATTTATAATTTTATTTTAACAAGTTAATAATTTAAAATTTAATATTGGATAAATGAAGAATGTATAAGTAGTTGGAAACAATCACATAAATTATATTGTAAAACACAAAATTAAAAAATATTATCCTGGGCCTGAGGACAACCTCAGGGTTCTAGCCTGAGGTTAAAATAAAAAACACTATAAGTCAGGGTTATTTTTGTAAATACTGGAGGGTAGATTTTATTATTACAAAATTGCCATTCACCACTTATACTAAAAAACAATCTAACCTCAGGTAAGTGCCCTGAGGTCAACCTCAGGGCCATTTTTCTCAATTAAATATTATTTTTAAAAATATAAGGAACTAATATAGGGATTATCATTGGAGTAAAATAGCTTTTTGGTTCCCTATATTTTAGGTAACCATTATTTTACTATATTTTAGGGGTCCAAAATAGGAAAGCCCATTGGAGATGCTCTAATGCAGTGTCTGATTAAGCTAGGGATGACAATCGGGTCGGTCGGTTCGGGTTTTGTGAAAATCAGATCCAGACCCAAATATATATGTTGGACCCAGATCCGGACCCAGACCCGATTGAAACCCGAATTCCTAGATCCAGACCCGATCCGTTGGGTTTCGGTTCAGTTCGGATTTTAATCGGATCTCAATTTATTTATACAATTATTTATCAACATGTTTTTTTTTGAAATAATAATTTATCAAGTAGAACACTATATTTAATCAAATGTCAAGAAAAATGTAAATTTTAATTAAGCGCATGCATCATCCAAATATGTATAATTAAAAGATGAATTGGAAAAATATGTCTATCAATTTGTAACATTTATATATCAAAAATTGACTTGAATGCTTTATAAGATGAGTCTCTTAATAGTTTATGAAAAAAAAAACTGTTGACGAGATTACGAAAAAGTATGTATAATTAAAAGATGAATAGGAAAAATATGTCTATCAATTTGTAATATTTATATATCAAAAATTGACTTGAATGTTTTATAAGATGAGTCTCTTAATAGTTTATGAACAAAAAAAACTGTTGACGAGATTATGAGAAATATATAGTAACCTTAAGTTGAATACGGCTTAAATTAATAACATTAAAATAATTAGACTATTAAAAAATTAATAACTAAAAACATATTATTATATACATAATACACTATATTATACACAAATATATATATATATATATATATATATATATATATTTGTATTTCGAATCGGATCCGGGTTTGAGATGGGTTCGGTTCAATTTTCGGGTCTCGGTTCCAGTTCGGTTCGGTTTTGACAAAACCCAAACTCGACCCAAAATTTATTCGGGTCAAGAAATAAATCTCAAACCCAGATCCATATCCAAAATATCGGGTTCGATTAGACCCAATCAGATCGAAACGGGTCGGGTATCCATGGGATTGGGACAAATTGTCATCCCTAGATTAAGCAATGCCATATGGTAAATTATACTCTAGCAATTCAATAAATAAACTTTTGAAAGCAAGAAAAGTGACTTGTGGCAACTTTAAGATTAAAAATAAGAGAATTGGATAAGACCAAAGAATATAATAATCTGAAAACAAAGTCATGGAACAATTGACACCTACTAAAAAGCCATGTGTGCTTCATATTGGGATTAAATTAATCGACATTAAATTTATATTATCCCTATTCTATTGAGACCAGAGAATATACAAATCTGAAAACAAAGTCATGGAACAGTTGGCACCTACTGAAAAGTCATGTGTGCTTCATACTGAGATTAAATAAATCGAGATTAAATTTATATTATCCTTATTCTGACCAGAGCATCTTCAATAGAAGTTGCGATAAAGGTTGCTAATCATTGACAAATTATTAAATATATTAATTTTTTATTTTCTCACTCATACATATCACTCTTGGCAACTTTATAAAAAAAATTGTTCCAATAGTTGGCAATCTCAAAATTGCTAATGTGATCCCCTACATAAATTAGAAAAATGATATAATAGAAGGAGACAAAATAAAAGTAGATATAAATATATATATATATATATATATATATATATATATATATTTGGATAATTATATGAATTTAAGCTAATTTAGGAAGTTGTCAACTTTTGGCAATCTTGGTTGGCAACCTCCCAACTCGAATAGGTGGGCAACCAAGAATACCATGACACGTCAACATTGGCAACCACTTGGCAACTCCGGTTAGAGATGCTCTTAGGTAGGCCTGGCAATTGTGTCGTGTCGTATACTTTCATTTCGTGTACTTTCGTGTTTTCGTTTACTCATAGCTAAAACCGAAACCGACCCGAAATCATTTCGTGTACTTGACTACCCACCCGAACCCGAAATGAAATATTTCGTGTAAACACGAAACGAAACGAAAGTACACGAAAAAAAATAAAAAATTATAATATAATATTTCGTGTACTTTTCGTGTACTTTCGTGTACTCAAAACGAAAGTACGAAATAAAAATATAAAAAATAAAAATTATATATATAATTTTCGTGTATTTTCCTGTACCCAAAATGAAAACCCATATCTGACACTAAATTAATATTTCGTCGTGTTCGTATACTTTCATATTTCATGTACCAAAAATTAAAACTCAAAACCATATTTTTCATGTCATTTCATGTCGTGTTCACGTGTCAAATTGCCAGGCCTATTTTTAGGATATCATCTACTTTTTTTTCTCAAATAAAACAATAAGAACTTCTTTGTTGTTATGTATAATTATGAATGACTATTAGCTTTTCACCTTACCCTAATTAGTGCACCACCTCTAGGGCTGTAATTCGGGCCGGGCGAGCCGAGTTTCGAGCCGAACATTAAACGAGCTAGGTGTTTGCACTAAATCACGCAAGCGTTCGTGGTCACAAGTAATATATGAATAAGTCAAGTTCGTTCCCACAGAGATCTGGTAATGGTTTTAATTCAGTAGATGTACCTATGCAACAATGTATGATAATTATTCACTGCTAAGACAATTAACAAATTTGGGTTTTGATTATCTAAATTAATTAAGAAATAAATTAACAACTAAGAATTAATTATCTAATGAAAATTAAAATCGAATTACTTCAACAAGAGTAAACATGAGATCCTAACTTCATTAAATACTTCGCTTAGAGTTGATGCCTTTAATCAATGCATGTGATGGTTATGATATCTGATCATACAACACGGAACAAGTATACGCTACGTACTTCTCAGTATACGAATACCAAACTAAACATACATCCACAAAAGAGATAGAAGATGAATAGACACCAATTATGCTTAGACCCTATATCTCTATAAGATTTGAAAACATAGTGGTTGAAGAACAAGTTGTCTATTAAGATCACATAGGGCAGTATAATATCTCTATTTACGCTACAAATCATGATGTTAAAACATCAACCTATCCTATGCTAGCATGACAAGTTCTAAATCTCAAGATCCACTCTCGTTTCACAAGAGATTAACAAATTAGATGTTCGTGACGCATCTAAACACATGAAGCATAACCATACGAGGATATCAAGAATTCACCACACATAAATCTTTAAAGCAATCAAACTACTAAGCTACATAGATAACTCTGTTAGAATCCCATGACAACGATTAGTTCATAATCGAACATCTCGTCATCATGGGATCTGATAAAACCATGATAAAGACAAAGTATGAAAAGATACAAATAAACCTAAGTAATTGATATGTAATGGTGATACAAATTACAATGGTAGGATGTGTTTAAATAGGCTCTAGAAGTCTTGCCCAGCAAGAAAAGTCCAAAAATACCAAACAGATTCAAAACAGGAAAGTTATGGAGGATTTTTAGCACAAAATTCGAAGTGGGCAGCAGGGGTACTAGGTCGCAGCCTACCCTGCTAGGCCACAGCCTACCAGCAAATCTGCTAATCTCTAGGCCGCAGCCTACCCTGCTAGGCCGCAGCCTACCAGCAAATCTGTTGGCAGTTTTTCAGCATGCTAGTTCCTTCGTTTTTTCTTCGTTTTGCCTCCGTTTCCTTCCGTTCTTCTTCTCAAAGCTTTCATACTTCATTTCCTTGACTCCAAATCTCCCCAAGGATTATGTGGAAGACCTCATTCTTCATTAAGAATTCAAAACCACACCAAAATCAATTGAAATCTCCAACCATTCCCAATTATTTAGAACCCTGCATAACTACACGAAACACATCAAAAATACAACAAACTTGAGGCCAAGTGAATCAATTTAAGCCGATATGGAACGCTCCAAGTGGATATAAATCCACTTATCACTCCCCCAAACTTAAACTGATGCTTGTCCTCAAGCATAAACAATTAAAAATGGGTTAATTATCAAATCAGTCACTGATTGGAGCCAAATATATCAAGTAGGTCACTTATTGCAAAAGTGACTCATTTAAGTCACTTATTAGGAAATTTGTATCAGTCCGTTAATCGAATATAAATCAAAATTGTTTTGGAGATGTTATTGATCTCCAAATCATGAGTTTGAGTAATCAAACTGAATCCCACATGCTATACTACACGAAACCAATCTCAGATTCATTGTTGGGTAAATTCTGCAAAAATATGTTCTTGATGTTCTTGAGCTGTTCCTAAGGATCAAAGCACTTTTGAAGGTGTTATTGAACTCCAATTTTGATGTTCTAGTAACCAAAATGAATCCCACATGATGCTCTACACAAATACATGCTCCGTTTCATTGTTAGATAACTTTTACAATTTTCGATTAATATTCGATTAACGGACTGATACAAATTTCCTAATAAGTGACTTAAATGAGTCACTTTTGCAATAAGTGACCTACTTGATATATTTGGCTCCAATGAGTGACTTGTTTGATAATTAACCCAATTAAAAACTAACTAACTAACTAACTAGTACCACTTCCGTAGGTGATCACGGTTGCATTTGGCATATGCAACAAACCCTTTAAACCCCTAGGCAGCCCTAGTGGACGAGTTAGGTCTCGTGAGGGCCTATAGCGAATGTACCCACAAAATTCAAATGCAATGCAATGCATGAATGCAACTATTATGAAAATGCATATAATTTACTACTAATACATCACCACACCTTCAAATCCTCTCATGTCATTTCAACTTAAGAATCAAAGTAATAATGCAATGTCTTGGTGTCGAAAGTGCAAGTATTCATATAGTATACTCAATGAACATGCATAAGTTCTCAAAAGTCCATGTCAAGTGTAAGAATAAGTTATTAACCATGCTAAGCCTACAAGAGTACATCTTTGAGACAAAACTCGGGATCTCATACGCAAAAACAAGCAACACTCACAAACGAATATTCACTTAAAAACAAGGATAAGTGTATCACTCAACTCCAACAAAATCATAAGCATGCTTGACATTTGGTATCAATCTAACTCTTAACACAACATACATCCATGACGATAATCAAAAGGTCTTTATTTGGGTTGTAACAGGGCTAGGGACTAGGTATGTCAAATAAGCCAAAACAGGTGAAGTGTCAAAAGCTAGTAGGCACCATAATAAATCATACACAACACCATATTTCCCCCCACACATAATATTTCTATTTTTCTTCCAACAAAAACACTTGACTAGTCGACTAAAGTAGGATCACAACAAACACAAATATGCTCTCATAATATTTTTTTTTCTGTTTTCCTTTTTTTTTTTCTTTTTTTTCCCGAGAGCTAAATAAAACAATAATATAAGCAATAATAATGATCCCACGATTTTTTTTTCTGTTTTTTTCCCGAGAGCTAAATAAAATAATAATATAAACAATAACAATGATCCCACGATTTTTATTACACATGCCGACTATCAAGTAAACAATTTGCACAAATTTTCAATATTTCCCCCAAAAGTACGACCAACACTAACCCTTCTTTGCACACCTTATTACTTCCTTAAGCACTCTACTAGCCTTTGACAATGTGGGTTCAAAATAATGTAAGGCCAATACAAGAAAAAGGTCTAGGCAAGTAATGTGGTATGTCACCGAAAAATAGGATTAAGCTCAACAGGTTAACTAATTGATCATGTAAATATGGTGTGGTAATATGGGAAAATACGTAGTTATTCCTAAATGCCTTTATCATTTTACTCGTCAAATAATGTCATGCGTTTCAAGAAAGAACTCAAACAACTGCTAGCAATGCAAACAATCCGTGGACACTCAAGCAACGAATAAATTGCAAATAAATATGCAATAAGGCTCAAAAGCTCACTTGGTGGAAAAACATGCTCAATCCCAAGCAAAAATCTCTCTAATGCACCTACTTGTACTCAAAGCATGCCAACTAAATCAACTTGAACATATTCATGTCCTTTTAATTACTTACAACATTCAATAAGTCTACTAGCTTCAACTTACTAGTGTATATGTGTGCACAAGAACAAAGCATATCACTTCTCAATCAAAAGCGTCAACAACACAAAATTCCTATCAAGCATGGGTGTAAATGCAAACTACTATGGACTCACATGGTATACGAAAATGAAAACAAAATGTCCTATATGAAACAAACGTAGATAACATGAACATAAATGCATGAATTACTACTAATATGCAACATAAGATATCTATATGAACACAATGACTCACATAATCACAACTAACTACATATACACTACTTAACCCCCAAACCACCCCCAAACTTAAAAGATTCAGTGTCCACATTGAATGGAAGTAAATACAAGGGATAATAGGAAACATACCTAAAAATACCGAAACACGTGGGTTGCCTCCCACGAAGCGCCTTTGTTTAAAGTCTTTAGCTAGACATGACAATGGCTTTTTCTCTTGAAAATTTCTACACCGTAGCTTAATATGGCCATTTAATTATCTTTTCCGGTGCTACATTCTTGATAACAATTTTCAGCCTTCTTCGCTCTTCAAAGGTGTCAGCAACAATGTTTTCTTCACTACCTGACAAGTTAGCAACAATAATAATAGGCAAAGTAGATGATTGACCCAAATATGCATACCTCAGGTGATCTGGTGGTTTAAACTCGAGTCTGGAAGTTTCTTCAATATGATGATTTTCATTATTAACCACCAAAGACTAAGCAAGAGTGGAAATAGACGGATTAGGAACGGAAATGAATGATTCACCAACAGAAGTCTTCACAACAGAATTATGATCAAAAGAACTCTCCTCAAGTTGAATTTCATGCTTAGAACAAATAGCATTTAATTCATCAAACATCTCATCAGAAGTAAAATTCCTTTACAACTCATGAAGTTCTTTATTGCTCTCATAGTCTAACAAAGCATCTTCCTCAAGAAAAGACTAAATTGCACTATCCTCAAGATTCGACCATGAAACAACCTCATCAATCAGCACCTTAGAATCCCAGAGATCAGCCAAGCCGAGCGACTCACACTCTTCCTCCTCATCACTATCCACCACAGGTTCTGACAAAACAGAATGTTCTTCTTTTTCTGTAGGGTCTTCATCTTGAATTTCTTCTTCATCCTCAATTGCTGAATTCTGTGTATGAAGTATATAGAAAGATTATACCTGAAATCAAGAAAACAATAAGAAAATACCAAAGATTATTCGAGGCACGTGAAAACCACGCTGTCCTTAAAATAGATAAGCCCCTTCCGTATGTGCTTGAAGGTGTTGTGGCTTCCGTCTTCCAGGATACAACGAATTGAGGTAGTCTTAAGCACCTTAGACCCGCCTCCTACGAACTGAACAAATACGCTTTCTATCTCACAAACGAATGACCCCAAAACTCTAAGAATAATGTCATGAAGACTTGTATGTTTATTTATTTTTTAAAACCATGATGCCAAAGTCTCCTTATATAGGAGTAAAACATATGTAACTTACATAGTAATTATTTTTGTAACTTATACACCATAATGAGCACATCACTAATGCACCATTAGTGTGGGAGTTACAAAATTAAAAATAATAAGTTACAAAATATATTGTGGGAGTTACACAATCAAAATACTAAAGTAATACAATTCAAATTTATTCAAATATTCCAACAATCCCCCACATGAATAAAATTGACAATTCAAAACGACCTTTGACACGGAGATAGAGCGCACGGTAGACACCAGCATAGGATAGGTAGGCGTACACCCTTGAACCTTCCCTTGTAAGAACATATTTACATTTCTAGAATTTCAATAGTCGCGTTGACCTTGAACTGCCATTCTGTATTGTGAAATGATGATACATCCCCTACTGGAGTCTTTCCCTATATTTGTTCAGTTCTCACTGTTAAGCCCATTTTGGTCCTGAGCTTTAGCCTGGTTCTGTGAGTTTTTCCCAGAATTGGCCCCACAATTCCTTCTTGAAGCGACCCCACTTCACTCACATAGGTGATCTCTTAAACAATACAAAGTACTATTTGTTCGACATATCGACACATAAGGATCATTAAAAACATAGCTTAGCCTTATCCAAATTTTATCACTGTTTTTCATCATAGGAATGGACCCGGGAGTAAAACCCCCACAGTGATCTCACACTAAGTCTTTACAGTTAGGTTGTCCCATTGAACCAAGATCTCGGGATCTCCAGTCAACAAGGTTAGGTTTCCTTTGTATCGACTTTTATTATGGGCTTTAGTCCCATTCCTTTTGATGATTTCTCAACTAACTCATTTGTTAACCCTTTGGTTAGCGGATCCGCAGTGTTATCTTTTTGACCTAATATGATCAATAGTGATAACTCCAGTTGAGAGTAGTTGTCTAACGGAATTGTGTCACCGACAAATATGCCTCGACATTCCATTACAAACACTTTCACTACACTTATGTATCTTCACTTTGGCATATGTCACATTTTGGTAATCACTTTACCAACCATCAACCAAGGCTTCAATTTGTTATTGACATTACCAATTTTTAGCGTCCCAAAAAATAATAACGTCAAATTATCTTATTATCAAGTTTAAGCGTCCCTAAACTGACAATACTCATGCACCTAACTACCAAATTTGAGCATCCTCAAAATGGCAGCTATTATTTATTATGAAGCCATTGCATTTCGCAACAATATCAGGATTTCATATGCCATTTTTCGTGTTTATGTTGTTTTTCTACATTTGCCTTAGCAACGACACTCTAAGGTTATCTCACGTAGATTTCCTTCAATTATTCATTTAGAAAGACTGTCTCAATGTTCATTGATGTACTTCAAATTTCGCAATGTCGATAATTTAAGTAACATCTTGATGAACCATATTCTTGTAACTCAAGAATAATAATAAAGTACGTTAAATCTTTACTTTTGACTATAATCTCTAATTATCAGTCTATTTTTAGACTTTTTTGGATTAACAAATTTTCCAAGTCTTTTGCTCTTTCTAGGTTCAACCTCATTTCATCCAATAACTCATAAGTTTATTCGCATAAATTTTTAATTACAGATTTACAAGGAACTACTAGCTCATCAAAGAAGCATTCCTAGATTCCGTAATTGCATTTTAATGATCTCACAAATGAGATTCATCTGCATACTACAAGATATCATTAGACTCAAACGTTGTCTATATATCCATCCCAAATACTGCAATTGGTTTTTGGATCTCTTTTAACCTTAATAGGTATAAGTATCAAGACATCTTCAAGATACCCCCACATTTCGAATATTTCTAAGAAATTCAAAGTGCATTCAAAAACTAATAGGAACCAATTATTTTCTTTCATGGTATCTTGTTTGAGGAATGATTAGTCTCTTCATAACTAATATCTTCATATTTAGTGATAGTCGCAACTGATCACAATCATTTTTGCATTTCCCGTTTGAATGCAACTCATGCCTGTAGCTACTCCATTCATCTAATGCGAGTAAAGTGCAGCGGCCTCACAAATTTGCCCAGTGAACATTCACCACAAAAATCACTAATTACCATCTTAATTTTCTTTATTAAGTTGGTTTTCAACCTCAAGCTTATAGAGTATTTCTTTTCTATAATGCTTCATTTCATACTCTTTAACGAGTACATGTTATCAATGTATTACTATAAAGTAATCATACAATGTGTTATTACCTCTCACTAGAGCAGGTTTCACGTCGCTCATTAAAATCTCTCAGATTTTAATATCATGTTCAAAGAACTTTTCTATTTTTGAAAAATTCAACTATTAAATATTCTTTTTCCCCCCAATTTGGTTCACAAAAGAACCTAATTTTCTGGCTCATCAACTGGTACAACCAGAAGAGGTTCGAGGAAGAACATAAAATTTCAATAAACCCCCATTCAGTGATCCTTGATCAACTGATGCGTTAGGGTTAACAACATTTTGGATTTCTCCAAATTTTAGCATACAGAGCTGACCGCAATGCCGTATTAGGTATCACACGGATCACCATAATAGGCTCGTGTGTCAATGTCTCAACAGACCGACACCAACATGAGATATAATAATTTTTCCGAATCTAGTTGAAAAATATATATTTCATGCCGACCCACAACCCGTACTCCATAGGTACAAGATTCGTTAGGTTTTTAACGTACTGAATATCTACAAAGGGTTTTAGTTCCAATGAACTTTCTCAACAATAACGGCTACACAAGAAATTCGAGTGATTCCATGCTTGGACTGCACTAACAAGCTGAACATCAGACTCATCTTCTTTTAGCTTAAGTGCATCCTCGGTCAAGAACCTCACAAAATTCAACCCACTAAATTTTTCCGGTTTGACGCTTGAGCGGTTACCGGTACAGCCGTATTTGGCACCACAAGGGTCGCCGCATTAGGCACATTCACTGTCTCTGCAGTCACACGCCCGTCACAAGACAAATATAGAACAAATATAAAATTTGTACTTTGCAAAATTCCACAAAAAATGTATAATTTTTTTTTTCAAAAAAAAACAAATTTGCCATGTACAGTTATCAAACACATCAAAGCTAATTTTTTTTTTCTCAAGAAAAAAAAAACCCCAAAAACCACTAGCTTCATATTAAAATAGGGATTATATTTTTTCCGAATTAATACATCAAATTTGATACCTCCATAAATAATTCCCAGGGGTTGGAGGGGTCACATCGGTCCCACTTAATAACCAACTCCTAGACATAATTATTTTCTATCAATATCAAAAAAATAGTATATTCTTCCAGAAAAATATATCCAAAATAACATATATACTTATATATTTGTCCAAAAAAAAAAATTTTTCAAAAAAAAAAATTCATAATTAAATTAGCACATTTGATTCACATAAATATATTCATAATCTCCATCAGTTATGAAACAAAATATTACCCAGCATTTAAAAATTTTAATGCCAATAAATTTCATAACATCCATATTAATGCATACATATCATATCAGTTACAAAAAAAAAACTGATTATCATTAATAAATTTTAATGCCAATAAATACCACAATTAACCTATTGCTAGAGTGGTGAGTGTGCGACTCCTCCATGTAAGAGATTATGGGTTCAAACCTCTTAAACAAACAATTTTCAAGCATATAACATATTTTAATATACATGCATATCCACACAAAAATACATATAATATCATGGCATCATATTTAATTCACATGAAATTAACTAATTTTACTTACAAATCATGCCATTAAAAATTGGTCACAAAATGCGTAATAGGCCTCTCAATTAAACAACCATCTTATAAAATAAAATGAACGCATCTTTAAAAGCGGGTCAAATTACATTTTAAAAGCTACCGTTAATAAAAAAAAATTATTCCTCTAATAATTACGAGTTAGCATGCAAACCAAGCCGATTAACATAAAATTACCACTTACATGTTATTTACGACAGAAATAACAATTAATAAATCAATTGTCAATTAAGACAATCATAAAGAGCATGCAAGAATATCAAAAGATAAAACTTACAAATTAATAATGCCAATCAATATATATTCATGCAAGAAATTTCATCAATTTTTTTTTCTCACATGAACTTCAGATGACATGAGTACAAAACCTTCTCCTTTTTTTTCCTTTTAACCAGCAAATACATAACACATTTAATAAAATGAAACTTAACACTCTTATAAATGCATGCTAATTAGAAATACTGAGAGTGACATAACAAGGAGTTAAAACATGGCAAGATAGGTACTTGTAATCACATGTACACATGGAGGTTATGTCATCTGAAATAAAATAAATATATCAATGGCATGACTGATAACATTTTTTTTTTTACTTATAAATATAGCACACCCATGAGCTACTCCAGGTATCAAAGTCAAACCACCACTGCATGTTTAATTAGGCTAAACAGAGCACCATGCATATAACTGTAAAGTCACTAAAAGAATCACAGTGGCATTAACACATTATACTCCCGAGACAAAAAAAATTAATCCAAACAAATCAGTTTACTGTCTAAGCTAACTCATATGAATTAGGTTATCTGTTTTAAGCTTGTATGAAGTATATAGAAAGATTATACCTGAAATCAAGAAAACAATAAGAAAATACCAAAGATTATTCGAGGCACGTGAAAACCACGCTGTCCTTAAAACAGATAAGCCCCTTCCGTATGTGCTTGAAGGTGTTGTGGCTTCCGTCTTCCAGGATACAACGAATTGAGGTAGTCTTAAGCACCTTAGACCCGCCTCCTACGAACTGAACAAATACGCTTTCTATCTCACAAACGAATGACCCCAAAACTCTAAGAATAATGTCATGAAGACTTGTATGTTTTTTTATTTTTTAAAACCATGATGCCAAAGTCTCCTTATATAGGAGTAAAACATATGTAACTTACATAGTAATTATTTTTGTAACTTATACACCATAATGAGCACATCACTAATGCACCATTATTGTGGGAGTTACAAAATTAAAAATAATAAGTTACAAAATATATTGTGGGAGTTACATAATCAAAATACTAAAGTAATACAATTCAAATTTATTCAAATATTCCAACATTCTGATCGTTCGTGACTTTTCCAGATCTGAGTGTTATGGCATTAACCTGCTCCATGCCATCTTATTTTCCTGGATTCACCTCTATGTCACTAGGAAGAACTCCATGCGGCCCGTTAAAAAAGGCACTTGAAAATTGCCCAATCTGATTCTCCAATGTCTTGAGAGATACCGCCTGACTTTTAATCATCAACCTCAATTCATCCAATTTAGATTTTTCATTCGAAGATTGACCATCATCCCCATGAAACTGTTGCTGTTGAAAATCTTGATTGTTGCTCAAGTCGAAATTGGGATGATAGGTGGCTAGAGCTGATTGCGAAGGTTGCTCACAAACTGTGCCGATTCAGAAGATATGGCACATTGACTCGTCTCATGTGCGCCCTCACATAGCTCACAAACACTAGCAACTTGAGGCACCCCATGCTTTGACATAAAATCCAATTTCTTATTAAGTGCCTGTAGCTGAGCTGCTAGAATTGTGACTGTATTAACTTCCAGAATTCCTGCTAATTTGCCTTGTGATAATCTCTGAGTTGGATTCTGGTATTCATTCGCAACCATCATCTCAATCAACTCATAAGCTTCCTCATAGCTCTTAGCCCATAAAGCTCCACCTGATGCTGCATCTAGCATGGGTCTTGACTGTGCACCCAAGCCATTATAAAAGCAGTTAATCACCATCCAATCAGGCATCCCATGATGTGGACACTTCCTTAGCATCTCCTTATATCGCTCCCAAGCCTCGCACAAAGATTCTTCAGACTGCTGTGAAAACTGAGTTAGAGCGTTCCTGATTGCTGCGGTCTTTGCCATGGGGAAAAATTTAGTGAGAAATTTCTGAGCAAGATCCTCCCATGTCAAAATAGAAGCTGCTGGTAGAGAGTGCAACCAGCCCTTAGCTTTATCCCTCAAAGAGAATGGGAAAAGTCTCAATTTGATAGAATCTTCCGACACCGCGTTGATCTTGAAAGTGTCGCAGATCTCAATGAAATTCCGGATGTGCATGTTAGGATCTTCAATCAGAGCACCCCCAAACTGAACCGAATTATGCACCATCTGAATTATGCTAGGCTTGATTTCGAAAGTATTAGCTGCAATAGCTGGCCTGACAATGCTAAATTGGACGTCATTGATCTTTGGTTGAGAATAATACATCATTGCTTTCGTTGCTGCTGGTTCTCCCATTGCTACCTGTAACACATAAAACTAAACAACTATGTAAGAAACAATCCGAGTCAGTGAACTCTAACGACCACTGATGACAAGCACATAAACTAAAAATAAAACACCGATGATCCCCGGCAGCGGCGCCAAAAACTTGTTTGCACTAAATCACGCAAGCGTACGTGGTCACAAGTAATATATGAATAAGTCAAGTTCGTTCCCACAGAGATCTGGTAATGGTTTTAATTCAGTAGATGTACCTATGCAACAATTCTACAAGAGAATTTGGGTTTTGATTATCTAAATTAACTAAGAAATAAATTAACAATTAAGAATTAATTATCTAATGAAAATTAAAATCGAATTACTTCTACAAGAGTAAACATGGGATCCTAACTTCATTAAATACTTCGCTTAGAGTTGATGCCTTTAATCAATGCATGTGATGGTTATGATATCTGATCAGACAACATGGAACAAGTATACGCTACTTCTCAGTATACGGATACCAAACTAAACATACATCCAAAAAAGAGAGAGAAGATGAATAGACACCAATTATGCTTAGACCCTATATCTCTATAAGATTTGAAAACATAGTGGTTGAAGAACAAGTTGTCTATTAAGATCACATAGGGCCGCATAATATCTCTATTTACGTTATAAATCATGATGTTAAAACATCAACCTATCCTATTCTAACATGACAAGTTCTAAATCTCAAGATTCACTCTCGTTTCACAAGAGATTAACAAATTAGATGTTCGCGACGCATCTAAACACATGAAGCATAACCATACGAGGATATCAAGAATTCACCACACATAAATCTTTAAAGCAATCAAACTACTAAGCTACATAGATAACTCTGTTAGAATCCCATGACAACGATTAGTTCATAATCGAACCTCTCGTCATCATGGGATCAGATAAAACCATGATAAAGGCAAAGTATGAAAAGATACAAATAAACCTAAGTAATTGATATGTAATGGTGATACAAATTACAATGGTAGGATGTGTTTAAATAGGCTCTAGAAGTCTTGCCCAGCAAGAAAAGTCCAAAAATACCAAATAGATTCAAAACAGGAAAGTTATGGAGGATTTTTAGCACAAAATTCGAAGTGGGCAGCAGGGGTACTAGGCCGCAGCCTACCCTGCTAGGCCGCAGCCTACCAGCAAATCTGCTAATCTCTAGGCCGCAGCCTACCAGCAAATCTGTTGGCAATTTTTCAGCATGCTAGTTCCTTCGTTTTTTCTTCGTTTTGCCTCCGTTTCCTTCCGTTCTTCTTCTCAAAGCTTTCATACTTCATTTCCTTGACTCCAAATCTCCCCAAGGATTATGTGGAAGACCTCATTCTTCATTAAGACTTCAAAACCACACCAAAATCAATTGAAATCTCCAACCATTCCCAATTATTTAGAACCCTGCACAACTACACGAAACACATCAAAAATACAACAAACTTGAGGCCAAGTGAATCAATTTAAGTCGATATGGAACGCTCCAAGTGGATATAAAATCCACTTATCACTAGGATTAATCGAACCGAGCCAAGCCGGCTCGTTTAATTAATCGAGCCAAAACCTCTGCCCGAACTCGACTCGTTTAATTTCACGAGTCGAGTCGAGCCGGCTCGCTTAGCTAAACGAGCCGGTTTTAACAAGTCGGGCGAGCCAACTCATTTAATTTTACACTTAATCGAGCATAAAGCTCTACCCGAACTCAGCTCGTTTAATTTCACAAGTCGAGTCGAGCCGGCTCGTTTAATTAAATGAGCCGAAACCTCTACCGAGCTCGACTCGTTTAACTAAACGAGCCGAGTCGAGCCTACTTAAACGAGTTCGAGCCGAGCCAGCTCGCGAGCCGCTCGACTCGAATTACAGCTCTAACCACCTCTTGACTTTTTACTACCATTGTAACCTATATCTACTTGGCTATATAAAACCTTGCTTGTATTTGTTCTATATACATGAATAATAACATTGCTCTCTCCACTCTCTATCTCTATTATGTAGCTCTCTCTCTATCTCTCTATCTCTCTATTATATATATTATATCTATAATACGTTAGCAGCACGAAATTGCTCACGTTTAAATTTTGAGATTACGATATCAATCACGAAGCAGCATCTCAATTCCTCCATCTAGGTATGTCTTCATGTTATTTAAATGAATATGAAACACTTAATATATGCCTACCATCCTAATCTGTTAGTTACTCGCCTTGCACATGTATGACTATTAAACTAGTTATTAACTTAATTCTTTAAGCATATAATTCATCTGTTGCCATATAATACATGCTATTTGTTTTCCCTCCATCGAAAGTTCCTAAGTCTAATTAGTATAGTACAAGACTTTGACTACCATGGATGATGGATTATTTTAATTAAACATAAACGAAGGAGTTGCTGTAGGCCGCTTTCATGTTATATCTTTCCAATCTCTTTCGGATGTTGTGTAACTCAAGTGAACAAAATATATGTATCATATATTCATTTCGGCTCAAACTTATTAGAATAATATATCTCA
Organism: Kitagawia praeruptora; assembly: GCA_037693485.1. Classification (NCBI taxonomy): domain Eukaryota; kingdom Viridiplantae; phylum Streptophyta; class Magnoliopsida; order Apiales; family Apiaceae; genus Kitagawia; species Kitagawia praeruptora. The sequence goes on from CM075350.1 coordinate 80,096,694, forward strand.
TATGAACATATAAATTAGTAGGTAATTACTGGAACTTTAGAATTTGTAATTGTGAGATTCTATTTTTATTACTGAAAAAAAAAATTATATATATAAATAGGTTATAAAAAGCATGTGCTAGATCATGAGTTTTGAGTGTGCGGTATATGTTCCAATATCTCCTCCCCAACGAACAAAAATGGGACCCCAAAGAAGATTAGGGGTATACGTTGGGTTTGACTCCCCCTCAATTATAAAATATTTGGAGCCCATGACTGGTGATTTATTTAAAGCAAGATTTGCTGATTGTCAGTTTGATGAGACAGTTTTTCCTGCATTAGGGGGAGATAAGTCAAAATTTGAAAAAGAAAGACAAGAAATTTTGTGGAATGCAGCATCTCTGTCTCATTATGATCCTCGCACAAATCAATGTGAACTTGAAGTTCAAAAGATTATCCACCTACAAGAAATTTCAAATAAATTGCCCGATTCATTTACTGATGTCAAGACAGTGACAAAGTCACATATACCGGCTATCAATGTTCCTTGTAAAATAAAACTTCTGGATGAAGAAAATAAAGTCTTGCTAGCTAATGCGTCTAAAGCACGCCAGAAGCGTGGTAGACCTATTGGATCCAAAGATAAAAATCCTAGAAAATCAAGGAAACTTGACAAACAAGCTGGTACATCAAATGACATCATTCCAAATGAAATAGAATTGATCACTGAAGAGACGTCTTCAAAGGATGATCAAACACCAGAAATTGAGGACAATGAAGAGATCTCGATAAATTATATCATTTCAGGGAAAAGGTGGAATAGAAAAGAAATTGTCATGGATGAAATATTTGCATATGCAGCTGCACTTGACATTTCTGAAGAAATCGAGGATCATGAACCTAGATCGATCTATGAATGTAAAAGAAGAAATGATTGGCCAAAATGGAAAGATGCTATTGAGGCAGAATTGAAATCACTTGAAAAACGTCAAGTTTTTGGACCTATTGTCCAAACACCTGTAGGTGTGAAACCCGTTGGATATAGATGGGTATTTGAGCGCAAAAGAAATGAGAAAAATGAAATTGTGAGATATAAGGCACGCCTTGTTGCATAAGGCTTCTCACAAAGACCGGGAATTGATTATGAAGAGACTTATTCCCCGGTAATTAGACCTGGCAAATCGGGTAAATGGATCGGTTTCGGATCGGATCTGCTTCGGATCAGATCCACTTTCGGTTAAGGTACTATTTAGAGCCTGTTCAGATCGGAATTGATTTGGTTCGGATCCACTTTCGGTTAAGGTACTATTTAGAGCCTGTTTGGTTCGGATCGGATCTGATTCGGTTCAGGTAAAATTTTGATTAAAATCGGATAAATTTTGGATTAAGATCGGATCAAATTGGGTTCGGTTCTCTTTCGGATTTTTACTGTTCGGATCTGATTTTGTTTGGATGTAGGAACATTCGGTTCGGATCGGATTGTCGAGATATATCTAGTTTTTTGATGTACCCAAATTTTCCAAAAACCAAAAAATTATTTTGGCTTGAGATGTTAGCAATGAACAACTAAATTGACTAGTACTAGTAACTAGTGCTTTGTTACGGCTTTTTGTTTTGTTTAAAAAAAATATTTCTCGACGATCCAACTGTCGGATGTCAAAATATATCTAATTTAGTGATATTCGCAAATTTTCAAAAATAAATAAATAAATTTGGTTGGAAATCTTAGTAGTCAACTACCGAATTGACTAGTACTCGTAACTAGTGTTTTGTCACAGATTGTTATTCTATTTTTTAAATATTATTTCTCGACGATCCAACCGTACGGATCTCAAGATATATCTAATCTAGTAATATTCCCAAATTTTCATAAATAAAAATTAATTTGGTTGGAGATCTTAGTAGTCAACTACCGAATTGACTAGTACTCGTAACTAGTGCTTTGTCACGGATTGTTGATTCTATTTTTTAAACATTATTTCTCGACGATCCAACCGTACGGATCTCAAGATATATCTAATCTAGTGACATTCCCAAATTTTCAAAAAATAAAAAATTAATTTAGTTGGAGAACATAGTACTCAACTACCGAATTGACTAGTATTCATAACTAGTACTTTGTCATGGATAGTTGATTCTATTTTTTAAAAATTATTTCTCGACGATCCAACCGTACGGATCTCAAGATATATCTAATATAGTGATATTCCCAAATTTTTAAAAAATAAAATATTAATTTGGTTGGAGATCTTAGTAGTCAACTACCGAATTGACTAATACTCGTAACTATTGTTTTGTCACGGATAGTTGATTTTATTTTTTTAAAATTAATTCTCAATGATCCAACCGTACGGATGTCAAGATATATCTAATTTAGTGATATTTCCAAATTTTCAAAAAATAAAAAATATTTTTAAAAAAATACATGTGTCAAAATTTATTAAATAAGACCTAATATGTCAAAATTAGATATATCACTTATATAACGCTTCCATAAGCGCTATGGAAGTGAATGCACTCACTTAGACAGCGCTTCAATAAGCGCTATATAAGTGAATGCACTTTAATTTCTGCCCAGAATATGCAGAATTTTTTTTTTATTTTTTTTGCTAATTATGTGCAGAATTTATTAATTTATATTTGCAAATTGAATTAAAATATTATTATATACAAAATATCGTAAGCAATATTCAATGACAATAATAAATATATAGCAAATCAGAAAATATAAAATTTGACAAAACTAAACAAATAAAGGTTAATAAAATATTAATCTATATAAAATTATTTTATTGGATAATTTTCGATTCAGTTATTTTTAGTTTTGGATTTACATCGGATTCAAGTCATATTCGGTTCGGGTAAATTTTTATTCGAATTTGATCGGTTCTGATTATATTAGGATACATGGTCATCATTGGATACTATATTTCGGATAATTTTTAGTTAAATTTCCGGTTTGGTTAATTTTCGGATCGGGTCAAATCGGTTTTTGGATCGTTATTGGATTTGATTAAATTGAACCGGTTTCGGTTTAGATTCGGATTGTTTCATTTTCGGATACAATTTCGAATAATCTATTTCGGATCCAATTTTGGATTCGATTCCACATATTTCGGTTCGGTTTTTCGGATCCAGACCCATTTTTCCAGGTCTACCGGTAATGGATGCAACAACATTCAGATTTTTACTAAGTTTATCAATTCTAGAAGGGCTCCGAATGAATTTAATGGATGTTGTTGCTGCCTACTTATATGGGTCACTAGATAATGACATTTACATGAAAATCCCTGATGGATTAAAAATGCCTGAAGCATATAGTTCAGAACCCCGAGAGATTTATTCAATTAAATTACGAAGATCATTGTATGGGTTGAAACAATCAGGTCGAATGTGGTATAATCGCCTTAGCGAGTACCTTTTGAAAAATGGTTATGTTAATAATGTGATTTGTCCTTGTGTTTTTATTAAAAGGACAAAAATGGGGTTTACTATAATTGCGGTTTATGTTGATGATCTAAACATCATTGGGACCCCAAATGAAATTCATGAAATGATTGAATATTTGAAAAGGGGATTTGAGATGAAAGACTTGGGCAAAACAAAACTCTGCCTTGGTTTTCAAGTTGAACATCTATCCAAAGGAATTTTTGTTCACCAGTCATCATATATTGAAAAGATCCTTAAGCGATTTATTATGGATAAAGCATATCCTGTGAGTACACCTATGGTTGTTCGCTCACTTGAAAAGAAAAAGGATCTATTCCGCCCAAGAGAAGAGGGAGAAGAACTTCTTGGTCCTGAAGTACCATATCTTAGTGCCATTGGTGCACTAATGTACCTTGCCAATTGTACACGTCCCGATATTACTTTTTCTGTTAATTTATTGGCAAGGCATAGTTCTGCTCCAACTCGAAGACATTGGACTGGTGTGAAACAAATTTTTAGATATCTTTGAGGTACAATGGATATGAGTTTGTTTTATTCTAAAGACTCAAAAGTAGAATTAGTTGGTTATGCAGATGCAGGATATCGGTCGGATCCTCACAATGGTAGATCACAAACAGGTTACATATTCACATATGGTGATACCGCAATATCTTGGGGGTCTACAAAGCAAACTCTTGCAGCAACTTCTTCGAATCATGCTGAATTATTGGCACTACATGAAGCTAGTCGAGAATGCGTGTGGCTAAGGTCTTTGGTCCATCATATTCGAGAATCATGTGGTCTTTTAATCAATAAAGGGAATCCTACTGTTCTATTTGAAGATAATGAAGCATGTATCACTCAGACTCGAGAAGGTTATATTAAAGGTGATAGGACGAAGCACATTGATCCAAAGTTTTTCTTCACTCATGAGCTTCAGCAAAGAGGAGAAATTGATGTGTGTCAGATTCGCTCATGTGAAAATCCAGCAGATTTTTTCACAAAGTCACTTCCTACATCATCTTTCGAGAAATTAGTACACAAGATTGGAATGCGTAGATTTCGAGATATATGTTGACATTAATAGTCATGTTGCAATGAGGGGGAGACATATACGATACACTATTTTCATTAGTACAACACATGTACTCTTTTTCCTTCACTGGGGTTTTTCCTAGTAAGGTTTTAACGAGGCATGACGTTTGTACGAATCATCCAAGGGGGAGTGTTATGTATAATTGTGAATGACTCTTAGCTTTTCACCTTACCCTAATTAGTGCACCACCTCTTGACTTTTCACTGCCATTGTAACATATATCTACTTGGCTATATAAATCCTTGCTTGTATTTGTTCTATATACATGAATAATAACATTGCTCTCTCCACTCTCTATCTCTATTATGTAGCTCTCTCTCTATCTCTCTGTTATATATATTATATCTATAACATTTGTTCAATTTTGACTTCACAACTTGAAGTTAGTTGCTCTCCTGGGCAATACCCTTTTTCTTCATTAGGCATTATATTCAAGTTTCAAATAAAGTGTGGATATTAAGAATATGTAAGTATGTAACATCTTCCTTTTTACCTGAAACAAGAAGAGGATGATAAAATGACGGCACTAAACCTGGCTACAACACAACTCTCACCATGTTGTAATTAGGGTTGGCAATTTCGGATATCGGGTCGGATTTGTGTTGGGTTGACAAATTCGGGTCAGAAATTTGACCCAACCCGAATTCGACCTGAAATTTTAATAGGTCAGAATATTCAACTCGAACTCAACCCGAGCTACCCATGGGTAACCTGAACCCGATCCGAAATAATAGTAATTCACTAATAAATATATATTTTAAATAGTAAATAAATAAATAAATACTATTTTAATCTTATAAATTAATTTATAATTATATTAAAATAAAATATTTAGTAATTTAAATAATAGATAATACATAAATAATATAAATATTGGTATTTTTTATAATATATAACATTTTATACTATTTATGCCAGTGTTCAAAAATTCGGCTTAGGCGGCCGATTAATCGGCGCCTAGGCTCTAGGCGGCCATTAAACGCCTAAAATCTGTAAAAATCGATCATTAGGCGTTTTTTTGATTAGGCGGCGCCTAGGCGGGATTAAGCGGTTTAATGAGTTAGGCGGGAATAATCAATTAGCCGGCGTAATCGGGATTAATCGGTCAAATCTTAAAAAATGGTCAAATTAAGAATAAAATTTTAAAAATATAATTTACACATAAAAGGGTAAATTCACTCATCATATTTAATAATAACATGTAAATATTTATATTTTTACTTATAAAAAAATATTTTTAAATACTAAAATTAAATTATATAAAAAATAATATTTAAATACATCCGATTAATGTTCCGATTAATCGCTAGAAGGTAGGCTCACCGTCTAGACTCGCCTAGCGATTTTTAGAACATTGATATATACATATATACATTCGGGTAATTTCGTGACAGTCGAAAATGACCCGATTTGTTCGAGTCAATTTTGGATAAACCCGAAACAAACCCGAACCCAAAAAACTCAAATCCGAATTCGTACTTTGCAAGTCGAATTCGTGTGGGTTGATGAGTCGGGTCCGATTTTGCCAGCCCCAACTGTAATATCCTAGATGAAATCTCTGAGAAACTTAACATTATTTTCACTATATATTGGAAGGTACAGTGTAACAAACAAGAGTTATCTTTACACATCAGTCAGCAACAGCCACCTACCACTAAATTCCAACAAAGTTTTTTTTATAAATAATTTGACTTGTATACCTTATAAATACAAAGTTTTTTTTCTTTTTTAATAATTTGACTTATGATTTACAAATGAGTATAAATTTCAGGGGTGAGCAACAATAAAATCCAAAATCTAAGTCTTGAAACAACAAGATAAATCATTTACCAGTTCAGTTATCTCGTCCCACTCAATTCCAACAAAGTTTTAAGGACTGATGGACACAAAAATTAAAAAAGAATCCAAACCGGTCATCTTCTTTCTCCCAAGTCCCAATATATATACATATATATATATATATATATATATATATATATATATATATGGGCTACTCCAATACAAACCTCCTAAGAATACAAACCTAAAAACAAATTCAATCAAAGATTTAAGCTAATCTATTGATCAAACTAGGGGTACCCTAATACAAAAAAATCTTATAATTCTACCCTCTATCCATTCATCGGAATTTTTTTTAAAAATAATTTTTTTATAAAAAAAATGATGACGTGGCAATATATTTTTTTTTTTTATGAATGGATAAAGTGTTGAATTATAAGACTTTTTTGTGAAGGTGCCCCTGGCGGGGCCCTTAGAATAAATGAAATATAAAATATTTTGTGTTGGTTTGTAGTTCTCATTTTAAGAGTGGTTTGTATTTGAGCAAAAGCCTATATATATATAGGCTAGTGATCAAATAGAAACCAATCTAAAAATAAAAACTAGAAACCACTATCTGCACACCCTATTTTACTATCTCCACACCCTATTTTACTATCTCCCCACCATATTTTACTATCTCCACCCCTATATGACATCACCCATCATCATGCTACCCTCACCCCCCACCCCCCACCCCTACCCCCACCCCCCACCCCCCACAACCACGGCCGCCATCACCACCCCCTGCCACCCCCGCCCCCAACCTCCGACGACCTCTTCCTTCTCCGATCAACCCCTCCTTCTCCGATCAGTTCATCCGATCAACCAACGCACCACCACCGCCATCTTCCTTTCCGGCCATTGGCCCCGCAGGGGCTCATATTTCACCACCAATTTCCGATTCCGATTCCAGATCTATTTCTTCCCGATCATTAATTCTACTACTACAAATATGATTTAGTGATTTCTAACTTCAGATCGTCATCGGTGGTCTGAATCCGGTGAAATCATTCTGGTGATGACTTTCTAGATCTAAACAATGTAACGATGTATTTGTGTATGTATATGTGTATTTGTGTGTATGTAACGATGTATGTGTGTATGTAACGATGTATGTATGTATCTAAACAATCATGGTTGTGGTGGTCGATGTTAACGTTGGCAGGTGGTGGTGGCGTTGATAGGTGGTGTGGTTATCGATGGCAGCCATAGTAGGTGGTGGTGGAGATGGGAGGTGAAGGTTGGGGTGGGGTAGGTATTAGTGATTTTAGCTATATATATTAGTGATTTTCAGGTGGGGTGGGGTGGGGTGGGGGTGGGTATTAGTGATTTTAGCTGTATATATTAGTGATTTCAGGTGGGGTGGGGTGGGGTGGGGACTGAATTATTATACATTTTATTATACTTTTAAATTAGTGATTTTTATTGTACAGATTAGTGATTTCTGTTGGGCTGGGGTTTGGTTTCTAGTTTCTATTCTAAGATTGGTTTCTAGTGGAGTAGGACCCTATATATATATATCCTTTATTATAATACCTGAGTCTGCCACACATCAGTTAACCAATAAGAATCGAGGAATTATTTTAGGACTAATCAGAGCTAATTCCTACAATTTAGACATTTCCTTATTTACAATCTCTCCCTACCTCTTTAACCATGGTTAGTTAACACTTCTAATTTAAATACAATAATGATTTTATTAAACATATCCATAAATACCTATTTTTTAAATCAAAAAATATTTACTAGGAAATCATAATTTTAATTTGAAATTAATCACGATATACCACTATATATTTTAAATTAAATTTCATAATTAATCATTCATTAATCAACCACTCTTTTAATATAAAGTGAGTCACAATCATATTATCATACATTATAAGTTGATTTTTATAATGCATATTGTACAATTATAATCGATATTAAATAATTATAATCTAACCTAAGTAAAAATTGGAAAAAAATCGGATTTGAAATCAAATTTTAAATAACTTGGATAAAATCCACCATCTTCAAAATTTTGATTTTTTTATAAACACAAAAATATATTTATTCAAAATTTGTTAATAAAATTAATTAATAAATTCATATAAATGAATTTAAATACAATATTGATTTTATTAAACATATCCATAAATACATATTTTTTAAATCAATAGAAAATCACAATTTTAATTTGAAATCAATCACGATATGCTATTATATATTTTAAATTAAATTTCATTATTAATCATTCATTAATCAACCACTCTTTTAATATAAAGTCAATCACAATCATATTATCATATGATTTTTATAATATACTAGCTTATAACCCGTGCAACGCACGACTCCTTTTTTAATATCTATAACTATATTAATTTTTTTAATTTTATATGTTATTAATTTACATATCAATTAGTTGTTAAAAAATTGATATATATAAGATTTTAAAAATTCGATTTAATATTTATAATCTATCTTGAAATTTTAAAATTTGATTTGAATGATTTTACAGCACACGTGAAATTAACAAAATAATCTTTAATTTAGTATTGGTTTAACAATTATTTTCCAATTAAACCTACGTAGAAACAAAAGTGAGAAGAAATTGACGATTTTTTACGTTGAAAATTCTATTCGATTTATGAATTATACTTATAATTCATTTTGATTATCAAAATACCCTTATTAATATTATTTGAAGATTGTTCTACTAACAACCAAATACAATTTTTAATAATAAGTGTATGAGAGATTTTATCTCCAAAACTTTGATAGTCGATAGTCTGGTCCTCCATACGACAAAATAAATAAGAACAATAAGGTCTTTGAATAAATAGATCAAAACTGTTGGATCTAACAAAAAAAATATTTAATATTTTAACATGTTATAAACTAAAAAATATATTTATATTGAAATACCAAAAGGTGTATGTCAAAGATTTAAATCATATATGATTAGGTTTTCTACATTGAATAGATCAATGTAAGTCTTCTACATTGAATAGATCAATGTAAGTCTTCTACATTGAATAGGATTAATGAAAAAATTCGTAATTATATTTTCTCATCAGATTCTGAGTGTTTCCATTTGAATAATAATTATTAAATCATCACTAAATTAAAGATAATTTTATGAGTTTCGCGTGGATTGTAAAATTATCCAAATCTGATTTCTAGATCTCAAGATAGATCCCAAATAGTAAATATGAATTGTTAGGAATAATTCATAAGTTGTGATGTTAAGAATAGAATTTACACATTATACTTCTTGTAATCCTGATCTTATAAATGATTTAGCACTGTATTTAGGATTTATGTGTAAGACAGTTATCTGTATAGTTTAGTCAGGAATGAACAGTGTATCGGAGACTACATGTCAGGAACAGAGAGCAAATCCTGATGATGGTCCAATACTGATGGTTGATCAAATACTGATGCAGTGTACAGATCCTGATATCAGTCGTGTTACTGATGATGTCATTATGGATGCTACAGAAACTGGCAAGTGCTATAAAACAGGATCATTGTTTGAAGAACAAGCAAGAAGATATTATGAAGGAAAGAGTTTTTCTATTAAAGGAAACTATCGACTAGAAGGCAGAACATTGTCATGTATAGATTATATCTTTCTGTTATTAGTTGATAGGTAGCATTATAAATACTCTCTCAATATCATTGTAAAGAGTGTGAGTCGAACTAGTGAATGTGCGTAGCTCTATATAAGGTTTGTATTCGAGAGTTCGAAACAAACAGAGAGAGAGAGATTTGTATTGTCAGCAGCTGCTAAAGGTATTGTACACCTTTGGTAGAGTTTGTATTTGATCTTGTAAATGCAAACAAGAGTTTGATTCATTCGTTTATTCTTGTTCGTATAATCAAGCAAAAATCAGACACGATTAAATAACTTGTATTCAACCCCCCCTTCTACAAGTTATTCGAGTTAACAATTGGTATCAGAGCAGGTTGATTTCGAGTAATCATAAAGATCTGCAATCATGTCTGGTTACAAGGATGGGAATACTAAAATTCCTATGCTCAAGAGAAACGAATATACTCTATGGGAAGTAAAGATGTTGCATCATCTGGAAGCAACAGATCCTGATTATCTTGACAGAATCAGAGATGGACCTTTTGTTCCAACAAAGGTCGTTGGACAAGCAACTGTTGATGGTGTGGTTGTTCCAGAACATACAGCAGAGAAGCCAAAATCTGAATGGTCAGATAAGGACAAGGAGAATGTTCTCAAAGATGCTAAAGTGAGAAACATATTATTCAACAGTCTTGATTCTGTTCTCACTAACTATGTTCTCTCTTGTAAAACTGCTAAGGATATATGGGACAATCTTAAGGTTCACTGTGAAGGAACTAAGCCTGTCAGGAAGAATATGAGGACATTACTTATACAACAGTATGAGTACTTTGAATCCAAGTCTGGTGAGTCACTTACTGATACCTTTGATAGGTTTACAAAACTCATCAATGAGATGGCCATGCATGGTAAATATTATGACTTGGAGGATATGAATACAAAGTTCATGAAAGCTTTGCCTGATTTCTACAATGAGAAGATATCTGCGATCGAGGAAGCTAATGATCTGGATGAGATTTCATTAGAGGCAGTATATGGAAAATTGAGAGCTTATGAACTTGACAAGCAGCAGAAGAAGAGCAGGAGTGAAGGAAAGATGAAGACTATTGCACTTACTTCTCAATCTGAAGTTAAGAAGCTTCCTGAAGAACAGCATGAAGAGATTGCTGTAAAGAATTCAAGGAAGAAGAAAAGCAAAGAAAGTTCTGATTCAGAGACTACTGATATGGACTCTGACAACAATGATTCTGAATCTGATATGCAAGAACTCTTTGCTATGTTTGCTAAAGCTTTCAAGAAAGGAAGATTCAACAGGAGAAGATTTAGCAAAGGACCTTTTCAAAAGAAGGAGGAGAAGAAGAGTGACAAAAGCAAAAGTACAATTGTCAAGCTTGATAAGGCCAAGATCAAGTGCTTTAACTGCAGCGAGCTTGGACATTTTGCTAGTGAGTGTAAGAAGCCTAGGAATTCAGGAAAGGGTAATGCACTTATGGTCACACAGAAGAATTGGGCTGATTCCAGTGACTCTGAAGATGAATTGGATTATGACAACATTGCATTGATGGCCAATAGTTCAGACAAACCTGGATCTCCAAATAAAACTTCTCCATCCTCTGTTAAGGGCACAGGAAAGAAGCATTCAATTATCTTGGACAGTGGATGCTCTGGACATATGACTGGAAAGAAGTCCCTGCTTACAAAGTTTGAGAGGAAAGCTGGCCCAGTAATATCTTTTGGAGATGGCAACAAAGGAGAAACTCTGGGATATGGCTCAATTGTTTTAGGGAATGTCATCATAGGAAATGTAGCACTGGTTGAAGGCTTGAAACATACTCTTTTAAGCATAAGTCAACTGGGTGATAAAGGTTACAAATCAATCTTTGACAGAGAATGATGCAAAATCTTGAATATGCAGAATGGAGACATTGTTCTAACTGGTCAAAGACATGGTAACATATATGAAGCCAGCTTAAGTGATACATCTAAAGGAATTGTTAGATGTCTCTACAGCAAAGCAACAAGTGATGAAAGCTGGAATTGGCACAAGAAGCTCTCACATCTTAATTTCAAGAAGCTTAATCAACTTGTTAAACACAATTTGGTGAGAGGCCTACCACAGGCAAATTTTGTGCAAGATGGACTTTGTGATGCATGTCAGCTTGGAAAGCAAAGAAGAACCACTTTCAAGAGCAAGACTGAAAATTCAATTACTGAACCATTTCACATGCTACATCTTGATCTGTTTGGTCCAGTAAACATTATGTCTATCAGCAAGAAAAGATATGCTCTAGTTATGGTGGATGATTTCACAAGGTTCACATGGGTGTTCTTTCTACACAAGAAGGATGAAGCTCCTCAGCAAATCATTGAACTCATCAAGAATATTCATAACAACTCTGAGTACAAAGTCAAAGTACTTAGGAGTGACAATGGTACAGAATTCAAGAATTCTACAATGGAGGGGTTTTGTGCAGACAATGGAATCACTCAACAGTTTTCTGCACCTGGTACACCTCAACAAAATGGTGTAGTGGAAAGAAAGAACAGGACTCTCATAGAGGCAGCAAGAACCATGCTTGCAGATGCAAAACTTCCAACCTACTTTTGGGCAGAAGCTATTAACACTGCATGTTTCACTCAGAACTGTACCTTGGTAAATAGTCATGGAAAAACTCCCTATGAGATGATCAAAGGAAAGAAACCAAGTGTGAAATATTTTCACATCTTTGGATGCAAATGCTATGTCCTAAAAGTTCATCCAGAACAACTTGGAAAATTTGAAGCCAAATCGGATGAAGCAATTTTTCTAGGATATTCAGCATCTAAGGCCTTCAAAGTTTATAATCTCAGAACTCACGTTGTTATGGAATCAATTCATGTTGCATTTGATGATAAGAAATTTGGAATTTTGCAAACTGATGAAAGCCATGACGAATTGGAATTTGAAAATCTGAAGAATTCTGAGATACTCTCAAGTGATGATGAAGGTTCTCCAGAAGGAATTTCTATTGCTTCTCAAAGGAATGCTACTGTTGAGGGGGAGCAAATAAATCAAAGAGAACACAGTGATCATCAGGAGCAGACTAGTCTTTCAGAATCTATTCCATCAGGAATTGACGTTTCAGAGTCTACTCCATCAGGAACTGACCTTTCAGAGTCTACTGAGGAAAGATCAGTAACTAGCAGCAATATGGAATCTACTGATTCTATTGATCAAAGGAGAGTTTTTGAAGGTAGAGAGAATTCTTCTACAAGGGATACCACTAACTTAGGGGGAGAGACTAGCAGAGTTAATTTACCACCTATTAGAAAATGGACAAAGGATCATACTGAAGATTTGATAATTGGTGATCCAAATAGTGGTGTTCGAACTAGAAGATCAATTCAAAATGAATGCTTGTATAGTTGCTTTCTCTCAAAGAATGAACCTAAGAAGGTTGAAGAAGCCTTACAGGATCCTGATTGGGTAATTGCAATGCAGGAGGAGTTAAATGAGTTTGAGAGAAACAAAGTTTGGAAACTGGTACCAAGACCTAAAGATAGATCTATTGTTGGTGCAAGATGGGTTTTCAAAAACAAGCTAGATGAATCTGGTATGATTGTAAGAAACAAAGCAAGACTGGTGGCCAAGGGTTATTCTCAGGAAGAAGGCATTGATTATGATGAGACCTTTGCACCTGTAGCAAGATTGGAAGCAATCAGAATGTTTCTTGCATTTGCAGCTCATTCAAAATTCAAGGTATACCAGATGGATGTAAAGAGTGCTTTTCTAAATGGCAAACTTGATGAAGAAGTGTATGTAGAACAGCCACCTGGATTTGTTGATCCAAAGTTTCCAAATCATGTCTACAAACTTGACAAGGCACTCTATGGACTAAAGCAGGCACCAAGAGCATGGTATGAGACTTTGTCTAAATTTCTTCTTGAAAATGGCTTCACAAGAGGTACAATTGACAAAACTCTATTCTTTAGAAAGATAAAAGGTGAATTGCTTTTAGTTCAAGTTTATGTTGATGATATTATTTTTGGTTCTGCTAATGAAAAGTTGTGTGCTAAGTTTAGCAAGCTTATGCAGTCTAAGTATCAGATGAGCATGATGGGTGAACTAAATTATTTCTTAGGCTTGCAGGTCAAACAGACTGAGACTGGTATTTTCATTAATCAGTCAAAGTATATCAAAGATCTTTTAAGAAGGTTTGAATTTCAAGACTGTGCAGTTGCAAAAACACCCATGGCAACAGCCACTAAACTAGACTCTGATCCTAAAGGAAAGAGTGTGGATAATACTAGTTATAGAGGCATGATAGGCTCATTGTTATATCTAACTGCAAGTAGGCCAGATATAATGTTTTCTACCTGTTTATGTGCTAGATTCCAAAGTGATCCTAAGGAATCTCATTTAATTGCTGTGAAGAGAATTTTTAGATATCTCAAAGGAACTCCAAATCTTGGTTTGTGGTATCCTAGAGAATCTGATTTCTTTCTAATTGGCTATTCAGACTCTGATTATGCAGGGTGTAAGATAGACAGGAAAAGCACTACAGGTACATGTCAATTCTTGGGAAATAGATTGATTTCTTGGGCAAGCAAGAAGCAACAATCTGTTTCAATCTCAACTGCAGAAGCTGAGTACATAACAGCAGGCAGTTGTTGTGCACAGCTCCTTTGGATAAGAAATCAGTTGCTGGATTATGGTATAACACTTAGTAATATTCCTATGTTTTGTGATAATACTAGTGCTATTAAAATTGTAGAAAATCCAGTTCAACATTCAAGGACTAAGCACATTGATGTCAGGTATCATTTTATTAGAGAACATATTGAGAATGGTACTGTGGAACTTCATTTTGTTCCTACTGACAAACAGCTTGCAGATATTCTAACTAAACCACTTGATGAGACTACATTCAGTAGACTAGTAAGTGAGTTAGGAATGTTAAATTTTTAGATCTTTAACATCTGCAAAAGTAGCAAGGTATGTTGTTCTTAGCTTATAGACTTGATATTCCTGTCAGGATCTATATTTGATTGTTAAATGCTTTAGCTATAACACTTTGCCTTGATAAATTTCAGTATGATAGACTTGTTAATAATCATCAGGATTAGATTTGTTATCAGGATGCTGACGTCATCAGTATTGTGTCAGTATCAGGATTATGAAAATTGTTTCAAATCCTGACGTTTACTTTGTGTAGTAATCTAATTCTGTGATGTGTTAAGTCTATGCTAGCAAGTTTTGATATTTGCATACTGATAATTTATACATCATTCAAAAATCAAAAGACAAGCAGATAACAAGAAACTGTATTTTCATTAATAGAAATCATTACATGGAAATGAAATACAACATCTTTCTGTCTAAATTTCTATTAATAATTCTATACTTGTCTATTGATATGAACTCTGAGGTACAGGACAAGGAGCATCTCAAGAAATCCATCAGGGGATGAAAGCATCGTTTGCTCTTGGATTCCTTGTCTGGGCGACTTGAATGAGAGCAGCTAACTTAAATGAATAGCATCTCCATCAAGATCAACCTCAGACTCTCGGCCAAATTCTTCATCCTCAAGTTTTGAGGAGGTTAAGGGAAGATTGTATCCAACAGATGGATGTTCTAGGAGAAACCTCTGGATATTTTCGAAAACCAATCCATTCATGATTAGTTCGATGAGAAGAGTCATTTGTTCAAAGAGATGATCAAGAATAGGATGTTCATCGATCAAGAAAAATCTGGAAAATGGGTTTGAAGGGATTTTTGGTTTGAGAAGCATTGTTGAGAAGAAAAGAAATTGAAAGGTTTTGGAGAATGGCATAAGGCGTCTGGTTCTTTTAAAGAAAGACGTGAGAAGCTGAACAGTCACTTGGAAGTTTTAATGAAGTCAAATGCTAATTATTGCATGTGACTGTATTTCTTGTTTTCAAGAAATATTGAAAATATCTAACCAATTGATTTTTGTTCAGATTAATTGTTTATTTCTTTTTCAGATAAAAGAAAAATGCCACGTGGAAAACTCCATATTAAGTCTCTGATGATATTGGTTAGGATTTCATGTGTGACCATCAGGATTTGAAAATTATATTTTTAAATCATATTGCATTTTGTGATTATTTTGATGAGAGGTCATCAGGAAAAGGAAGCTGATCAGTATTGCTTATTTATACCCTGATTTATTTCATGAAAATCAATTTTGGATTTTATTTTCCAAAAAATCGTGGGTAACCGCATTTTTCAGGGACTGACACCTGTCAATCTACGTGTCAACGTGGGATAGTGGTCTGAAAGATTTGTTAAATATATTTGTTTTGAAACTCTAATCGTGTAATTGCTTTCTCTAATTTTACATTCTCTAAAGCAAAAATCACTCTTGAGTTTTCAAAATCACTAATCCATTTCAAGAATTTTTCAAGTTTCTTTTCAGATCAAAAATGGCAGCTTAGAGAAGATTACCTAAATCAGTAGCCTTCAAGTTTGGTGACTTTGATTTTATGACAAACAATCATGTTGCAGCTATCACCAACAAGGAAGGAGTGTCATCTGATTTTCATCCAATCATGGACTTTCTGGCGAATGGACCATTAAGTTATGCATTGACAGCATCTCCACAGATTAATCAAGTAGCTGTTTCACAAGCTTGGAAGAATGCTGAGGTAATTGATTCTACTCAGAGTCAATCAGGTAAGATTGTTCTACATTTAGGACAAGATTCATTTGACATTACTGAATCTGTTGTTAATTCAGTACTTTGCTTACCTGTTACTGATAGTTATGAGAATGTACCATCTGATGATAATATAAGAACTATGTTGTCTGAATTAGGTTATAGTGGACCTCTAGATAACATGAGCCAGTTGAATAGGTCTTTTCTTAGAAAGGAATGGTCTTTTTACTTTGATCAAATTGCTAAATGTTTTACTGGCAAATGTAGTTCTTTTCAGCAAATTACTTCTGTTACATCACATATTGCTTATAGTTTGCTTTATGACAGAGTAATCAACATTGGTCATATTATCTTAAGTCAGATGAGTATTAAACTTGGGTTAAGAGATCAAAACAGGAAAATGGTTTATTATCATATATTTATGCAAATGTTTGTTAACCATTTTATTCCTGATGTTGAAACTAGATTTGGTAGAGAACATTGTGTTTCTTCTTATGAACAGCAAAAGAGAATTTTCTCTGACATTACAAAGAAGGACAATGAAAAGAATCTAGATGAAATACCTGCAATTCATTATCCATATCATGTTCAGGTAATTCTTAAAACTCATCTTCCTACTTTCTACAATTCTTCTTTCTTTTGTGGTGAAATGGCTCAGGAATCTCAATTGGAGGAGAACCCACCTGTGTCTACCCAAGTAGCCCAAAACATTATAGTCTCTGAAACAATTCAAGAACCAAATTTTGATCCACAGCCTATTGTTTCAAAGAAACCAACCTCTGGTGTTTCTCAAAAGACATCAGTTGTAAGGAAGAGAAGATTTGTTGTGTCAAGTAGTAGTAGTAATTCTAGTGAAGATGATGATGATTTAACTCTTGCTGAGAGAGCAGAATTGAAGGCTGCAATTTAACTTTCTTTATTAGCACAAAGAGATGAAAAACCTAGTCACAGCCAGGCTGCAGTCTCTCAAAAGGCTGTAGTTCTTAAAAAGGGAAAACAGTTACTAGATACTGACTCTTAAAAGACTGTGTCTATTGAACAAAGATCTCATCCCAAGATCACTTCTGTGTCTACACCTCTTGAGTCTTCTCAGGATAAATCTTTTGCTCACTATATCAGGAGAACAAGGAGAAAGATTCAATTGTCACCTACACACACAGAGTCTAGTCCAACTAATATCATGCAGGTTTCTACAAATCAAGCTACATCTATGTCAGTATTTGACAAGAGAGATCTGGATATTGATTCTTCATGGGAAACTACATTATCATACAGACTGGCTATGGGACTAATTTCTCTCAAAGTGAAGTTGTCAAGGCCTGTTCTAGACTTTCTGGTTGAAAGAGTACCAAAACTTTTATTTCCAGATGAATATGGACTTCTACATCAAAGACTTGACTTAATGAAGATGTATTTCTATGTGTCTGTCAGAAGACAATTAGTCAAGAAATTTGGACTCTCAAAGCATGGTGCACTTCAATCACTTCATGCATATTTATTTGACAAGAATGTCATTATTGAAGATGCTTCAGCTCAAGGTGAACAACTGGAGGAAGTAGATAGAGGAATGCAGTCAATAGAAGATACTATTGCACCAGTGGTGAATAGTAGGAAAGATCAGATCACAGTCACTGTAACACAAGAACCATCTAGTCAGAGGAAGGATGACTCAGGAGCTGTGATAGCTGATGTTGAAAGGACTTCTGTGATGACTGAAAATGCAAGTGAGATACCCTATGATATGGGAGGAATGACTTTGGTTGATTTTTCTGAAGATCAAACAAATTTTGTTCAGTTAGAGTCTAACCACCTTGAGGGTGTGTCTCAGCAAACAACACTTAAAGACGGTGATGTACTAACTATGGTGTCTAATGAAGTATTACTGAAGACATCAGAGTCTAGTAAAGAACCTGAAAGTGGTATACTGGAGCCTGTAGTTTCTGAAAGGAAAGAAGATGATTGTAAGGGTTCAGAGACTATAGCAGCTCACTCCTTGGAGAAAACCTCAAGCCACATGCCAAATGAGGAACCCTCTCTCCATGTGAGTTCAGGTATAAAAACTTCTTCTAAACTCTATTTTTCTGTAGGTCATGAGAGCACTTATCTAAATTTGAGTGATACACTTGAAAAGATGGACTTAGATCCACAATTTGAGCGGCTGGCTCCTGACCAGGCAAAAGGTGAGGTAGAAAGAGTGTTGACTTTAGTAAGTCAAAGTGAGAATGAGGGTATGGATGATCAACTCCATATTAAGGGAGAGAAAATTAGGAAACCATCATTTGATTTCTGGGATCAGGTTTTTCCTGAATCTTGGTCTGAAAATTTGGGTATGGATGCTGGTACTTATTCATTCATCAAAATGTATCAGAAGAATGACCTAGCACATCACAATGCAAAGCCAGAAGTTAAAGCTCAGAAGCAAAAGGAGAGGCTTGCAGGAATCATTAACAGAAGAGGTGCCAGGATAAAGCAATCTCTTGATACATATGTACCAGATGAAGATCCTAATGATCCTAGTGTTCCTTTGTATGTACTTCCAATATCAGCTAGAATTGAGACATCAACAGTCTTTGATCACTCTAAGGAGGAGTCAGGATTTGAAGATGTTAGTACACAGAATACTGGTGAACGAGATGATTATCATGTTTCAGTTTCAGAACAGAAAGATGAAGATGTTGATACTTCTAATCAGGTTTTATTACTTGAATATCATACAAATCAAGCAACTTCTTCTACAAGACTTGAAGATACAGTTCTTTCTGATTCTGATACTAGAGATACTAGAAGCACTTCCAACATTGAAGTTCATTCTGATGTTTTGAAAGATATTCAGAATTCTCAAATTGATATTCAAACAAGACTTCAATCACTTGAAGATAACCAAGTCACAATTATGGAAAATCAAGCAGTTCTTATGAATCTCATTTGTTCTGTTTCTGAATCTCTTGGAATTAATGTTGCTGATGTCAAAAAGGGGGAGATAAAGACAATTCAAAGACAACAACAACAACACCACCAGACTGAGGATGATAAAGCTGGGGGAGATAAAGATCAGACAAAGGGTAGTAAAAAGAAGAACCAGGAGTGACAGTGGTGAATCTCAGCTAGGAAGTGGTAAAGGAAGAGCAGCATTAATAGTTAAAATTCTTTCTTCTAAGTACTAGATAAACGTCTACACTGAGAAGGAGGTACTTAACTTCATAATTCTACATTCATAAATTCTATTCTGGTTGTATTGTTATATGTTTTGACATCCACAACTTAGATTTATGCTTCAGATTTTAAAGCATAAATAGGGGGAGATTGTTAGGAATAATTCATAAGTTGTGATGTTAAGAATAGAATTTACACATTATACTTCTTGTAATCCTGATCTTATAAAGGATTTAGCACTGTATTTAGGATTTATGTGTAAGACAGTTATCTATATAGTTTAGTCAGGAATGAACAGTGTATCGGAGACTACATGTCAGGAACAGAGAGCAAATCCTGATGATGGTCCAATACTAATGGTTGATCAGATACTGATGCAGTGTACAGATCCTGATATCAGTCGTGTTACTGATGATGTCATTATGGATGCTACAGAAACTGGCAAGTGCTATAAAACAGGATCATTGTTTGAAGAACAAGCAAGAAGATATTATGAAGGAAAGAGTTTTTCTATTAAAGGAAACTATCGACAAGAAGGCAGAACATTGTCATGTATAGATTATATCTTTCTGTTATTAGTTGATAGGTAGCATTATAAATACTCTCTCAATATCATTGTAAAGAGTGTGAGTCGAACTAGTGAATGTGCGTAGCTCTGTATAAGGTTTGTATTCGAGAGTTCGAAACAAACAGAGAGAGAGATTTGTATTGTCAGCAGCTGCTAAAGGTATTGTACACCTTTGGTAGAGTTTGTATTTGATCTTATAAATGCAAACAAGAGTTTGATTCATTCGTTTATTCTTGTTCATATAATCAAGCAAAAATCAGACACGATTAAATAACTTGTATTCAGCCCCCCCTTCTACAAGTTATTCGAGTTAACATGAATTTTTTAAATACTAATAACAAATAAATAAAATTTAATTTTAATACTACTTTTTTTAATTATAACCTTTTCAGATTATGATTTTCTTTTTAAAATTCAATTTTAATTAATACAACTTTTTTTAATTATATCTTTTAGATTATTCTAGATCTCAAGATAGATCCCAAATAGTAAATATGAATTTTTTAAATAATAATAAAAAATAAATAAAATTTAATTTTAATACTACCTTTTTTAATTATAACCTTTTCAGATTATGATTTTCTTTTTAAAATTTAATTTTAATTAATACAACTTTTTTAATTATATCTTTTAGATTATAATTTTCTTTTTAAAATTCACTTCTAATGCAACCATTTTCATACTATTATATATTTTAAATTAAATTTCATTATTAATCATTCATTAATCAACCACTCTTTTAATATAAAGTCAATCACAATCATATTATCATATGATTTTTATAATATACTAGCTTATAACCCGTGCAACGCACGATTCCTTTTTTAATATTTATAATTATATTAATTTTATATGTTATTAATTTACATATCAATTTGTTGTTAAAAATTGATATTTATAAGATTTTACAAATTCGATTTAATATTTATAATCTATCTTGAATTTTTAAAATTTGATTTGAACGATTTTACAGCACACATGAAATTAACAAAATAATCTCTAATTTAGTAATGGTTTAACAATTATTTTCCAATTAAACCTACGTAGAAACAAAAGAGAGAAGAAATTGACGATTTTTTATGTTGAAAATTATATTCGATTTATGAATTATACTTATAATTCATTTTGATTATCAAAATACCCTTATTATTATTTGAAGATTGTTCTACTAACAACCAATACAATTTTTAATAATAAGTGTAGGAGAGATTTTATCCAAAATTTTGATAGTCGATAGTCTGGTCCTCCATGCGACAAAATAAATAAGAACAATTAGGTCTTAAAAATAAATGGATGAAAACTCTTGGATTTAACATAATTGTTTTTTAATATTTTAACATATTATAAACTAAAAAATGCATTTATATTGAAATACCAAAAGGTGTATGTCAAAGATCTAAATCATATACGATTAGGTTTTCTACATTTAATAGATCAATGTAAGTCTTCTACATTGAATAGGATTAATGAAAAAATTCGTAATTATATTTTCTTTTCAGATTCTGAGTGTTTCCATTTGAATAATAATTATTAAATCATCACTAAATTAAAGATAATTTTATGAGTTTCGCGTGGATTGTAAAATCATCCAAATCTGATTTCTAAATCTCAAGATAGATCCCAAATAGTAAATATGATTTTTTTAAAAACTAATAAAAAAATAAATAAAATTTAATTTTAATACTACCTTTTTTAATTATAACCTTTTCAGATTATGATTTTCTTTTTAAAATTCAATTTTAATTAATACAACTTTTTTTAATTATATCTTTTAGATTATTCTAGATCTCAAGATAGATCCCAAATAGTAAATATGAATTTTTTAAATAATAATAAAGAATAAATAAAATTTAATTTTAATACTACCTATTTTTATTTATAACCTTTTCAGATTATGATTTTCTTTTTAAAATTCAATTTTAATTAATACAACTTTTTTTAATTATATCTTTTAGATTATAATTTTCTTTTTAAAATTCACTTCTAATGCAACCATTTTCATACTATTATATATTTTAAATTAAATATCATTATTAATCATTCATTAATCAACCACTTTTTTAATATAAAGTCAATCACAATCATATCATCATATGATTTTTATAATATACTAGCTTATAACCCGTGCAACACACGATTCCTTTTTTAATATTTCTAATTATATTTTTATATGTTATTAATTTACATATCAATTTGTTGTTAAAAAATTGATATTTATAAGATTTTACAAATTCGATTTAATATTTATAATCTGTCTTGAATTTTTAAAATTTGATTTGAACGATTTTACAGCACGCGTGAAATTACCAAAATAATCTTTAATTTAGTAATGGTTTAACAATTATTTTCCAATTAAACCTACGTAGAAACAAAAGAGAGAAGAAAATGACGATTTTTTACGTTGAAAGTTATATTCGATTTATGAATTATACTTATAATTCATTTTGATTATCAAAATACCATTATTATTATTTGAAGATTGTTCTACTAACAACCAATACAATTTTTAATAATAAGTGTAGGAGAGATTTTATCCAAAACTTTGATAGTCGATGGTCTGGTCCTCCATGCGACAAAATAAATAAGAATAATTAGGTCTTAAAAATAAATAGATGAAAACTGTTGGATTTAACAGATTTTTTTTAAATATTTTAACATATTATAAACTAAAAAATGTATTTATATTGAAATACCAAAAGGTGTATGTTGTGGAATAAAAACTAGGTTGTCGAATTGCGGCTAGGGTTTATGTGTATTTAATGCAAAGGAGGTTGGTGAGCTTCGAGCTTTAATGGTTGTTTCCGTGTTCGAGACTGATCGGTCCTCACAGAGTGCCTACGTATCTCGTTATTGAGAATCAAGCCAAGACGTAGTTCTGAGAATGAGGGGTTATGCCCTTTATATAGGCTGAGAAGCCCTAGAATTATGGTAGGATTAGAAGACTTGGTGGGCAAGCCACCGCCTTGAGGAAGGTTCTAGACTCTTTCCTTGTAGGAGTCAGTTTCCATGTTGAAGTAGGTGCCTTGGAGGCTAAGTCAGGCAGGAGTAATATCCTTATTTGACTCTTATTTGCTGAACTGTTTATTACCCTTAATATTAATTACGAAATTAATATCAAAAATAGGGTTTGGGCCCATCTGGTGGGCCCCACATTTGGACCATATTGGGTCTAATTAATGTTACATTAAATGTGTCTTTAGGGCTTATTTTTAGCCCATATCATTTGCCCCCCAACTCTAGGAAAACTGATCAGGTTTTCCTTGAAGTTTTAACAGTCCTTTCCAAGACTCGGGTCAGGGTTCATCTTCATACACTAGTGTTTCACGAGTATTGTCTTGATGTAAAGCGTGGAGCGACCGACGCATTTACGACAATGTTGATTCAATGCTAATCGACACTAATCAGCCTTAACGATGTTTTAACAATGTTTAAATAACGTTAAACGGCATAAAACGGCACTAAACAGCGCTAAACGACACTAAACGGTGCTAAACAGCCTTAAACGGCGTTTAAACGGTGTTAAACAATGCTGAACGGCATAAAACGACACTAAACGATGCTAAACGGCACTAAACGGTGCTAAACAGCCTTAAACGACGTTTAAACAATGTTCAAATAACGTTAAACGACATAAAATGGTACTAAATAGTGCTAAACGACACTAAACGGTGCTAAACAGCCTTAAACGACGTTTAAACGATGTTAAACGATGCTGAACGGCATAAAACGACACTAAACGATGCTAAACGGCGCTAAACGGCACTAAACGGTGCTAAACAGCCTTAAATGACGTTTAAACGGTGTTAAACGACGTTAAATGGCATAAAACGGCACTAAACGACACTAAACGGTGCTAATCGGCACTAAACGGCGCTTAAACGACACTAATTGGTGCTAATCTCAATTCCAGCTTTCGCTTGGTTATCTTGTTCAAAATAATCTCAATAGTGATCTTGATCATCAAGACGGAGAAACAAAAACAAAAGTGTGAAATCTTAACTCGACCACCACTGTCAATCGGCTGAACCGAAACCTCATGCTGACAACCGACGTCGGTCGGCCAAGACGTCCCCGGTGAGCCGGTTGGCCGAGACCCGGTCGGCCAATTTTTTTTTTTTTTCGATTCCAATCGATCGAAGCAAAACTCCAACTCGACGATCAGTGTCAGTCGGCCGGAGTTCCCCCGGTGCCTCAGTCGGCCGTGTCAATGTCAGTCGGCCGGAGCCTTCCGTTGGAGCCCGGTCGGCTGGTTCTCGGTCGGCTGGGCGAAACCTCGGGTTGACGATCAAGGTCAGTCGGCCGGAGTGCCCCCGGTGCCTCAGTCGGCCGTGTTTCGGTGGGCCGTCTTCGACATCAAATCTTGAAATCTCATACCGATGATCGCCATCAGTGGGCTGAAATCTCATACTGATGATCACCATCAGTCGGTCGAAGCTCCCCCGGGAGGTCAGTTGGTCGGTGGTCGGTCGGCCGGAGCCCTCCTCGAGAGCTCGATCGGCCGGCCCTCGGAGCTTGGTCGGCCTTTTCTCGGTCCTTGAACTTCAACGTCAATATTCGAACGTCGATATTTGGACCTCAATGTCAGTATTTGAACGTCGACATTTGGACCTCAACGTCAGTATTTGATCGTCGAATGTCATTATTTAAAGTCGATGACCAAACAGACATCCTTGACTTCAAATTGGCTTTCATAACTTTCGTGACCTTCTGGGCCTTAACTCGCTTGTTGAATCCTTGGTTTTGAACCTTGAATCCATTTATGGTTGTCAGTTATAACCAACCCTTCATTCTCATTCTAAGATGTGGGTCTTGTGGTGAAGCTTTTTAGTTCTTGCCCCCTTACTTCATGTGGTGGAGTTCTTGCTTCTCGGTTGATCGTTCAAGAAGTTCATTTGCCACTCAGCACTTGACTTCAAGTCTGGTGTGCCTTGGCTAGTTGTCACTCCTCTATCTTGACTCTAGGATTTCAACCTTATTCTTATACTCATATGACCTTGCTTAGGTTTCAACTTGACTAATGACTCTTGATTCGAGCCTTAAACTCAAACGACAAGCTCGATTGGAGGCAGATAGCCTTGTTGGCCATCAAGGCTTAATTTTTGTGTCGGGATTTGAGGTTCAAGATTTTAAGTATGGAATGACAAAGGACCTCTTATCTCAACACTCTCTCACTAACAGTTTCTGTGCCTTCAAGGCATTATCAGGGAGCCAACCAGTCTCTAGATGAGCTTTGATAGGGTCTATCCTTCAGCTTCCTTAATCAATCGGTGCTACCAACTTAGAGTTGATGGTCGGGCCTTCAAGACCTGGAAGTAAACACTCCCTGCATAATTCTCTATCTCAGAAGAAGCAAATTTAGACAGGGCATCGGCCTTAACATTCTCATTTCTTGGAAAATGCTCCACATAGCACTCATCAAACTGAGTCGTAACAGCTTTCACAACTCGCAAATACTTTGCCATAGTTTCATCCTTGGCCTCCAATTCACCATTCACTTGTGATACTACTAGTCTTGAATCCCCACAAACTTTGAGATTCTTGACCCTCATGATTCTGGCCAAGCCCAACCCGGCTATCAAGGCTTCATACTCAGCTTCGTTATTGGTTGTCGGAAAACCCAACTTCAAAGCATACTCAACTGTGAACCCATCGGGGCTTTGCAAGACTAAACCTGCACCGCTAGATTTTGTTTTTGATGCTCCATCAAAATAGAGCACCCAATATTCCTTCTGATCAGGTACAAGCTCCTCATCTTTTTCTTCACTCCCAGGGGTGGTTACTATATCCTGCCCCCCGACTTCTTGGTTGTCAATGGTACATTCAACCACGAAGTCAGCTAATGCCTGAGCCTTGATGGCTGTTCGAGGCTTATACGTGATGTCAAATTCTCTAATTTTAATTGCCCACTTAATCAACCTTCCACTGGCCTTCGAGCTATGTAATATGTTCCTCAATTGCTGGTCTCGCAGCTTCCTCGAGGCTGTTATCAATGCCAAAGCAAACTTCTCAATGGTTGAGTAATTCAACTCAGCCCCATGCAACACCTTGCTCACGTAATAGATGGGTTTCTGAACCTTTTTTCTTCTCGAACGAGGATGACACTCAATGCTTGTTCAGATGCCGCCAGGTATAGATAAAGAGTTTCCCCAGGACTAGGTTTGGCCAACAACGGGGCTTCAGCCATGTACTTCTTCAACTGTTCAAAGGCCTCTTGGCTCTCAGGAATCCACTCAAAATTTTTCACCTTCTTCAGTGCCTGAAAGAAAGGCAAGCATTTGTCACCAGACTTGGAGATAAATCTCCCCAGGGCTGCAACTTGGCCCGTTAACTTCTGTACATCCCGTATAGAACGGGGCAGTTCCATATCCAGAATCGCTTTGATCTTATCAGGGTTGGCCTCTGATAGAGTATATTTTTATATATATTCTAGATGATTTTATTCTCATATTTATTGTGTTTTGCATTGATTTGGATTTTTATTTAATAGATTTTATTGTTTTATTGTAGGAAATAAAGAATTCATGACTTGGAAGGATTTGGAGCAAAAAGAGCTATTTTGGAGATAAAATAGGAGAAAATTCGTATTATTGGGCTACACGGGCTGTTCTACACTGTTTTGGCCATATCTTGAGTTCTAGAAGTCCGTTTGAGGCCCATAAGCTGTCCACGCGAAGCTTGTAGAATTATCTTTAATTCAGAGGTGGTCCAGTAAGCAAAATCCAACTGGAAGAGCCCAGAAACAGAGGAGAAAAAGAAGTGACGAATTTTAATTAAGGAATCCTATTCAGTTATGGAATCCTACTTGTAATTTATTTAGAGTATTAAGATACTTTTATTGGGCAAGACTTTTAGAGCCTATATAAACACATCTAGGGTATTATTTTATGGAGGGGAGAAAAAAGAGGTAATATTAGATCAGATAATATAGTTTAGAGTAGATTAGTATTATTAGTTGGAGATGTAGAGAAACACCATGACTCTTCTTTTGGGTGACAACATTGAAGTTTGAAGGTTTTGTTCTCTTAATCTTTTCTTTGTTCTTATTAGTTTAATTATGTTTTCTTGTTTTACTAGTTGTTTTACTTGTTTAATTATTAGCGAGTAGTTATTTCTAGGGCTTAAAGGGAAGTCATGTTTGCACTAATATTGGCATGATTTTCATAGTGGTTTGATTGGTTATGGTTAATTCTGATTGATATGTTTTAATCATTAATTTGTGTAATTGGCCAATATCATGGATTAATTATATGCAAATAGGGGTATGGATCGAGAGATTTACTTACTAGAGGCACACATACGATTAGCAGAATTGAATTTGAGTGCGGAAGTATAATTGGATTTCTGAGAGCGTTAATTCTTGGAAGAGATTAACTTGACTCTAATTACCTGATTGATTGAATTACTAAAAGTGGTTAATTGTGTTGAATGTTTCGAGAGTGTTAATGCTTGAAAGAGATTAACATACTCTAGTTATAGGATCACATTGATTGCTTTAGCTTAAGAACCAATTGTGTAAGCATGGTGGACCTGATTGCCCAAGGTTTTAAATAATTTGTTTATCATCTATTTAATTAGTGTTAATTTAGTTTAATTAGTTAATTAATAATTTCACATATTCGTATGACCCTTGAAACAATTAGCGATAACTGAAAAGGAATTAGTAGAACCTGTCTCCTTGTGGATTCGACCCGCTTGCCATTTGTACTAGCAATAGACACCGTGCGCTTGCGGTTAGGTATAATTTGACATATCAAATTTTTGGTGCCGCTACCTGGGAGACAGCGAGTTTCTGTTGATTTTAATTTAGTTGTTTCGATTGTTTCCATTGTCTCGTTGGAACCTTTGTTCCAATTGAGGCAAATTTTACTGCATTTTCTTGGCTTTCTTGAGAGTTTACAGGTTTGCAATGGGTGAAGTTGATACTTTTGCACTCTTATCTTCCCTAGTAGAGGCACATACTCGAGAGATTGCCATGTCGAAGCCTACAGAGCCCACTATGCGTCCAATGAGTATCAATGAGATGTCACAAGTGGCCCCTAAAACTTACAACTTCTGTCAAATTTGCGGTGTGCAGGGTCACTATGGTTTTGAATGCTCTTACAATGTCTATAATTCTCAGAATGCTCAGTTGGGACAAATGAATTCTTTTGAAGAAGGATATGGGTACAATCAGTATTCAAACACTTTTGATCAAGAATACGTGAATCAACCAGATTTCTACTACCAGGACAATGGTGCTCAAAATTTTTCATATCATAATCAGCAACAGTTTGAGCAACAATATTATCAGTCATATGAGCAGTCGCCACAGCAAGAATATCAATATCCTCCTCTACAAGAAGATCTACATGTTTCTCAATCCAGCGTAGATGTGCAAGCTGATCAGACAAATGAGATGTGGGATATCTTGAATAAACTGCTAAAGAGTTCTGAAGAACAAGCCGAGAAGATCAAAGAATTAGAAACTCAAAGTTTGGCGATTGAATCTCAAATTGCAAAGTTGGCTAACTCTTCTACTACAGGGCAGCTCGACTATTCATCATCATCTATCCGATCCGAAGAGGACCTGATTGCTATCAATCTCACAAGCGATCAGGAATATGATAGTTTCTCCATGTATGTTGATGATGAGGCCATTGATAAAGAAAAGGAGCATGCCACCGATGACGAGATCAATGATGTTGCTGTTACCGAGAACAATGTGACTGATGATGAGGCTACAATGGAAAGCAATACAGAGATGGTTGTTGTTTCTCTTCCACAACATGTGCCTAAGCTACCATGTATTGATAAATTTGCTCTCGATCTAGCCTCTACTTACAAGGCTTCTTTGCTCAAGACTACTTATTTCAAGGTTGATGTGATAACAAATATTGTCCAAGATGATATTTCTCAAATTCTGGTTGAGGATCCATACAAAGTGGCTCCTACGTTTGAAGCTCGAGGAGAGGGAGAAGATGGAAGTGTCTGCTTAATCAATGATGTGATAAGCCAAGATGTCCGAATGACTCCAGTGAAAGTGAGGAGTGGAGAAAAGCCACCACCAGAACCTCCACCTTATGTCAAGGGAGTTCAATATTTTTGTGGTGTCGAATTTTATCGTTGTTTTATCACAAAGTTTTCCAAAACTGCACAAGCACTTAATTCTCTATTGCTTATTAATGACATATTTTATTTTACTGATGCTTGTTTGGAGACTTTCTGCAGGATAAAGACAATCACTAACACTCTTGATACTTTTTGTGGTGGCGAGTTTATGATCGAGAAAGTGGATATTACGCCTTTACCGGAGTATTTTTGAGGAGGTCAAGCCAACGACGTTAAACAAAAGCGCTTTTTGGGAGGCAACCCAAAATTTAATTGTACACTTTAGTAGGACTATTTTTTTTTCTTTCTTCAAAAAAAAAAAACACGAAATTTTCAACAGGTGAACAGAATGTGTCCAAGGCTGCAGCGTCAATATGGAGACCACGGCGCCAATCACCATCTGTCCAGATTATTGGCGTGTGATGTTGTTTAGAAAAAAAAAAATAATAATTTGCACAAAATACAATTTCTACCGACAGGAGATGTCCAGGCCGCAGGCGCCAGGTTAATTCTTCAAGTGTACAAGGCGTGTGTTGGCTACTGGCCAGGTAAGTTTTGTGGCCACAATTGTAAAAAAAAAAAGTGTGATTAGCAGAATATGGTTGAGGCTGTAGCGTGAATTCCAAGGCTGCAGCGCGGAGTGCTTTCTGTCCGAGGAATAATATTACACGCATATTTGTGTTATTAAAACACAAATTCTTACGCCTCTCCTTTTTATTTTTATAACCCCAATCCCTAAATCCTAATTCTAGTCCATATTAATTCCAAATTATTCCCAATCCATCTCTTATTTCATTTTTTTTTCCATCTATATATTCACCTATAAACACACAATTCATACCCCATTCCAATTATATTTCCTACATTCAATTTCAAAGCTTCAAGGTTCAAGTTTGGGGGATTTTTAATTGCAAGTTCACCTCTTTGATTCGTATTGGGTAATTTTTTTTTTTCTCTAATTTTGTTTTTATTACGAATTTGTGTTATTGTCAATTGGGGGTTTTGTAGTATTCAGGCAAGGGGGCCAGTCTTTGGAGCTCGTACGAAATACTCTCCGCCAGATTCTGATTCATCCGAGAGTGAGGACGAAAATTAAATTTGAGCAAGCAAATACTTCTCCAAGATTTTTCAAGGGCCACTTCATGCTTATGCACTAGGGGAGTATTTTTCACCTTTCTTTGTATCTTTATTGTAATTATTATTATTATTTTTCTTTATTATTTAGGAATATTATTTTTGTATACCTTTTTCTTTTTCTTTTTTTTTTCTTTTATATATTTACTCATTGGGGACAATGAACCGCTTAAGTGTGGGGGGTGTTCTCAACGTAGTGTATTACATGTTTAAAAAAAAAAATTCAAAAAATCAAAAAAAATTAAAAAATTAAAAATACCAAAAATAATTCTAGCCATGCAATTTGATTAGTTGTTGTATTTTGCTTGATACACCCATGCATGCGTAGAATTCTTGTGTTCTTGACGCTTTTGTATGAGAAGTGACGTGCTTTGTTCTTGTGCACACACTTTCACTAGCAAGTTGAAACTGGTAGACTTAATTGGATGTTGTAAGTGATTAAAATGACATGAATATGTGCAAGATGACTTGGTTTCCATGCTTTGAATACAAGTAGGTGCGTTAAAGAGTCTTGTTACTTGGGATTGATTATGTTTTGTCACACCAAGCGAGTTTTGAGCCTATATGCATATCTTTTGCATGATTTTTCGTTTGCTTGAGTGTCCACATGTTGTTTACATTGCTAGCACTTACTTGAGATCTTTCTTGAAATGCATGATATTACTTGATGATGAGATGATAAAGGCACTTAGGTTTAACCTCGTATTTCCCATATTTCCACACCTTTTAAACATGATCAATTAGTTAACCCGTTAAGCTTAATCCTATTCTTTCGGTGACACACTACATTACTTGCCTATATCCTTTTCTTGTATTGGCCTTACATTGAATTTGAACCTAAATTGTCAAGGGCTAGTATCGTGCTTAAGGGAGTAATAAGGTGTGAAAAAGGGGGGGTTTTATTGATGATCATACTTTTGGGGAATATTGATTTTGGGTTGATGCTTGCTAGTCGAAATTCATAAAAATGTCTATGGATCATTGTGTTTATTCCTTAGCTCTCAAAAGAAAAAAAAAGAAAAAAATAGGAAAAATAAATAAAAAAAATTAAATTTGAGAGCATTCTTATGTTTGTATGATCCTTCTTCATTCGACTAGTCAAGTTATTATGTAAGGGTTATTAAAAAATCCAAGTGTGGGTAAGTATTTGTTTTAATAGAAAGGGAATTGAATAATGATTATTGTTGGGTACTAGCTTTTGACATTTAACCTGTTTTAGCTTTACTTGACATACCTGGTCCCTAGCCCACGCTACAACCCGAATAAAGACCTTTTGATTGTCATCAGTGATGTATGTTGTGTTGAGAGTGAGATTGATTGCGAGTGTCAAGTTGTGTTTATGATTTTGTTGGAATTGAGTGATACACTTAACCTTGTTCTTGAGTGAATATTCGTTTTTGAGTGAATGGTGAGTTATTACTTGTTTTGGCATAGGAGATCCCAGGTTTAGACTTAAAGATGTGTTTCTTGTGGTCTTAGCATGATTACCAACGATTTTTACACTTGACATGAATTTTTATGACCTTCTGCATGTTGGTTGAGTAGACTATGTGGATACTTGCACTTTCGACACCAAGACATCGTATGTTTGCTTTGATTCTTAAGTTGATGTGGCATGAGAGGACTTGTGTGTGTGGTGTTGTGTTAGCATTGATCTTTTGCATGGTTAGATGAATTTTGTGGGTACATTCACTATAAACCCTCACGAGACAACACTCGTCCTACTAGGGCTGCCTAGGGGTTTAACGGCTTGTTGCATATGCTCAATGCAATCGTGTCATTTACGAAAGTGATGTTTGTTAGGAATTAGTTTTTATTTCACTTATTTGCCCGAGGACGTGCAAATGCTTAATGTGGGGATGTTTGATAGAGTATATTTTTATATATATTCTAGATGATTTTATTCTCATATTTATTGTGTTTTGCATTGATTTGGATTTTTATTTAATAGATTTTATTGTTTTATTGTAGGAAATAAAGAATTCATGACTTGGAAGGATTTGGAGCAAAAAGAGCTATTTTGGAGATAAAATAGGAGAAAATTCGTATTATTGGGCTACACGGGCTGTTCTACACTGTTTTGGCCATATCTTGAGTTCTAGAAGTCCGTTTGAGGCCCGTAAGCTGTCCACGCGAAGCTTGTAGAATTATCTTTAATTCAGAGGTGGTCCAGTAAGCAAAATCCAACGGGAAGACCCCAGAAACAGAGGAGAAAAAGAAGTGACGAATTTTAATTAAGGAATCCTATTCAGTTATGGAATCCTACTTGTAATTTATTTAGAGTATTAAGATACTTTTATTGGGCAAGACTTTTAGAGCCTATATAAACACATCTAGGGTATTATTTTATGGAGGGGAGAAAAAAGAGGTAATATTAGATCAGATAATATAGTTTAGAGTAGATTAGTATTATTAGTTGGAGATATAGAGAAACACCATGACTCTTCTTTTGGGTGACAACATTGAAGTTTGAAGGTTTTGTTCTCTTAATCTTTTCTTTATTCTTATTAGTTTAATTATGTTTTCTTGTTTTACTAGTTGTTTTACTTGTTTAATTATTAGCGAGTAGTTATTTCTAGGGCTTAAAGGGAAGCCATGTTTGCACTAATATTGGCATGATTTTCATAGTGGTTTGATTGGTTATGGTTAATTCTGATTGATATGTTTTAATCATTAATTTGTGTAATTGGCCAATATCATGGATTAATTATATGCAAATAGGGATATGGATCGAGAGATTTACTTACTAGAGGCACACATACGATTAGCAGAATTGAATTTGAGTGCGGAAGCATCATTGGATTTCTGAGAGCGTTAATTCTTGGAAGAGATTAACTTGACTCTAATTACCTGATTGATTGAATTACTAAAAGTGGTTAATTGTGTTGAATGTTTCGAGAGTGTTAATGCTTGAAAGAGATTAACATACTCTAGTTATAGGATCACATTGATTGCTTTAGCTTAAGAGCCAATTGTGTAAGCATGGTGGACCTGATTGCCCTAGGTTTTAAATAATTTGTTTATCATCTATTTAATTAGTGTTAATTTAGTTTAATTAGTTAATTAATAATTTCACATATTCGTATGACCCTTGAAACAATTAGCGATAACTGAAAAGGAATTAGTAGAACCTGTCTCCTTGTGGATTCGACCCGCTTGCCATTTGTACTAGCAATAGACACCGTGCGCTTGCGGTTAGGTATAATTTGACATATCAGCCTCTATGCCTCTTTTTGAAACCATCAGACCCAAAAATTTTCCCGATCCAACGCCAAAAGCACACTTGGCTGGATTCAACATCATCTTTTGGTGCCTCAGCACTTCAAATGCCTCTTTGAGGTGCTTAATGTGGTCAGCCGTAAATAGGCTCTTGACTAACATGTCATCGACATAGGCCTCCATGGTTTTCCCAATCAGATGGGCGAATATCTTATTCACCAGTCGTTGGTAAGTAGCTCCTACATTCTTTAGACCGAAAGCCATAACAAGATAACAGAAAACACCAAAGTCAGTTATGAAAGATACCTTTGGAATATCATCCTTGTGCATCTTAATCTGATTGTAGCCACTAAACCCATCCATGAAGCTCAACATCTCATGTCCAGCTGTGGCATCTATCAATGTGTCTATCCTCAGCAGGGGAAAACAATCCTTTGGCATGCATCATTCAAATTAGTGAAGTCTAAACACATACTCCACTTCCCATTAGCCTTCTTGACCATCACAGGGTTAGCCAACCATTCGGGGAACTGAATCTCTTCAATAAAACCAGCTTCCAAGAGCTTGTCAACCTCTTGCTTAATGGCCTCTTGCCTCTCAGGAGCAAAATTCCTCTTCTTCTGCTTTATTGTCTTCCGCTTGGGATCGACATTCAATCTGTGAGTTAAGAGTTGGGGATCAATCCCTGGTATATCAGCTGATGTCCAAGCAAACACATCACTGTTCTCTTGTAAGGATGCTGTCAACTTGCCCTTCAAGGGTTTTTATTTATGCATTTATTTGTTTCCCTTCGCGTATTCTCTTATTTTCGGTACTTGGGTCATCTTTGACTTACACACATCAGGTGCTTGGTACATAAATAAAATCACATAATCAATGAATGGAAAACAAACTTGCATTAATAACTTGAAGTGGGTTCAAACCTTACATAGAGTACTACTATCCTACTCGGAGCAACATGCTCTGCAATGGTTTCAATTAACCTTATTTCTACTTCTACTAGATAAATATGAAGCTAAGTCCTACTAGGATAACTTGAGCCCATCGGGGCTTTGCAAGACTAGGCCTGGACCATTTGTTTTTGTTTTTGATGCTCCATCAAAATAGAGCGCCCACCACTCCTTCTGGTCTCTTCATTCTTATTATGAGGTTCACTTCTTGCTTGGGGTAATATTTCCTGCCCCCCCGACTTCTTGGTTGCAAATGGTACATTCAACCACAAAGTCAGTTAACGCCTTAGCCTCAATGGTTGTCCGAGTCTTCTGTGTAATGTCCTCTGCTGACCTTTCTTGGTGTTCCTTACCACTGCGGACATTCATGTCTTCAATCGGAAGGACCTGCTCCCCGATTCCATCAGGCCTTAACGAGGCTACATAACCGCTTCGTGCCATCTTTTGATCACCTTTATGTTCTCTAACACCATTCCTGCATGGGAACTTGATCTTCATATGATAAGTTGAGGCAACAGCCTTGAATGCATGAAGTCCAGTCCTTCCGAGGATAGCGTTGTACGTTGAAACAGCCTTGATTACCATGAAGTTCAACATCTGGGTGGCCTCCTTGGGCTCTTGTCCAATAGTTACAGGCAACTGAATAGTCCCTTCAACTTTGGATTCTACTCCGTTAAATCCATATATAGGCACGTTATTAGGGGTCAACTGCGAATCATTGTACCCCATATTCACAAATGCATCATGAAACAGAATGTCAACGGAAGCTCCATTGTCTATCAAGACTCGCTTCACCTCTGAGTTTCCAATCACAGAAGTTATGACCAACTGGTCGTCATGAGGGAACTTCACCCCTTCCAAGTCTGAGTCATCGAAACCAATCATTACTTTAGTTTTTGCACGCTTCGGAGCCTCTCCCACGATGTGCATCACTTCTCTGGCATAAGCCTTCCGAGAATTCCTTGTTGTGTCGGCCGCAGTCGGGCCTCCTGAGATCATGTTGATTACTGGCCCTCGGGGCTGTGGGTTGTGATCTTGATCATCATCCCTTTTATAATATCTAATTTGATTACCACGATCTTCACCCTTAGTGAAGTGGCTCAGTTTCACTCTACGGATCAAAAACTCGATCTCATCTTTGAGTTGTTTGCAATCATCAGTGTCATGCCTCACATCTCTATGGAATCTACAATACTGATTCTTGTTTCTCTTTGCGGGATCACCCCTAAGTGGCTTCGGCCATCGAAAATCCTTATCCTTCTCAATGTCCAACAAGATTCGACTCCTAGGAGTATTCAACCTTGCATACTCAGTAAACCTTGGTCCTTGGTTCTTCTTAGGGGCAGAATCGGAGTCCTCGCTAGTTCGGGGATACTTGTCCCCAGCATCATACTCCTGGTCTTGCTTTCGCTTCTTGGAATCGTTGTTGCCTCCTCCTCCACCTACCGTGGCTTCTTTCTTCATGCTATCATCAGCCTTGATATACTTGTCAGCCCTTCGTTGGAGCTCGGCCATGTTTTCAGGATGGTGCTTTGCTAATGACCTTTTAAATAATAGATCAGTGGTTCCATGTTCCAGGACTACCATGGCCACCTTATTCTCCAAATCAGTGATATTCAATGTCTCCTTAGTGAACCTTTTGAGATAATCTCTCAGATTTTCGTTCTTCCCTTGCACTGCATACAAGAGGGATGCAGAACTTTTGTCATGAACTCTCCCGCTAATGAATTGGCTGACAAAAGCGGCGCTCAACTCCTTAAAAGAGCCAATCGAATTCGCAGGCAACCGGCTATACCATCTTTGAGCCATGCCCGACAGAGTTTGAGGGAACGCCCTACACTTTAGGGCATCACTTGCAGGCTGCAGCAACAGTGCGTTTGAAAAAGTCCTGACGTGGTTTGCGGGATCACCCGTTCCATCATAAGCCTTGATTGTCGGCATCTTGAACTTCTTTGAGATACGAGAGTTCATTACCTCCTCCGTAAACGGAGGTGTGGGATCATCAGGATCCCCAAGTGGAATCAGATCCTTGGGGTTGCTTTTGGGGGTTTCCACCCTTGTTGTTCTTCCAGTTGGGGCGTCAGCCCTTCTCTGCCTTCTTAAAGACCTCTCTAAGTCTATAATGGGAATCCTTCCCGAGGTTGGAGGAGGTTGAGTTTGATTCAACCAAGCTTGTTCTCTCGCAATATCGTCCTTCAACCTTAAGATCTCGGCCTCATGAGCCTTGATTCTCTCAGCAGCTGTCAAAGGGGGTCCATCATGGATAGTTTGTGTCCTCCTTCGAGGTTCTCTACTAGCACGTCGCCTTCTCGGGGCTTCATCACGATCATCATCATTAGACGATGAATCATCAGTATAGGGGCCAGAGTAGTCATCATACTCTCGATCTCGAATCTGCAAGGCATGACCACTTGGTCCAACGCCTTGAGTAGTGGGAGGGTAGTTAGGCATACCATACATCGGATTGGTATTCATGGGGTGATCCGTAGTATGGATCTGTACCCCCGGTGGTAACGGGTGATTAGGATTAACCCAGAGGAGAAACCATCATCTGAAGAGAGTTGGTTTCTTGAGTTGGGTGGATGACCATAGGTAATGTTCTCTCAACATGGGGATTCGTCCCTGGAGGTTGAGAAACTTGAGTTTGAGTGATCGCCCCTGTTGTTGGGGGTACTTGCTCAGTGACAGGCGGAGTAGAGCTTAGAGGCAAGGCCTCAGTAGAGGTCGGTACTGTTCTTCGTGTGGTTACCATGGTTGATGTCTTGTTCCCACAGACGGCGCCAAATATTGTGGAATAAAAACTAGGTTGTCGAATTGCGGCTAGGGTTTATGTGTATTTAATGCAAAGGGGGTTGGTGAGCTTCGAGCTTTAATGGATGTTTCCGTGTTCGAGACTGATCGGTCCTCACAGAGTGCCTACGTATCTCGTTATTGAGAATCAAGCCAAGACGTAGTTCTGAGAATGAGGGGTCAGGCCCTTTATATAGGCTGAGAAGCCCTAGAATTATGGTAGGATTAGAAGACTTGGTGGGCAAGCTACCGTCTTGAGGAAGGTTCTAGACTCTTTCCTTGTAGGAGTCAGTTTCCATGTTAAAGTAGGTGCCTTGGAGGCTAAGTCAGGCAGGACTAATATCCTTATTTGACTCTTATTTGCTGAACTGTTTATTACCCTTAATATTAATTACGAAATTAATATAAAAAATAGGGTTTGGGCCCATCTGGTGGGCCCCACGTTTGGACCATATTGGGTCTAATTAATGTTACATTAAATGTGTCTTTAGGGTTTATTTTTAGCCCATATCAGTGTATGTCAAAGATCTAAATCATATATGATTAGGTTTTCTACATTTAATAGATCAATGTAAGTCTTCTACATTGAATAGGATTAATGAAAAAATTCGTAATTATATTTTTTTTTCAGATTCTGAGTGTTTTCATTTGAATAATAATTATTAAATCATCACTAAATTAAAGATAATTTTATGAGTTTCGCGTGGATTGTAAAATCATCCAAATCTGATTTCTAGATCTCAAGATAGATCCCAAATAGTAAATATGAATTTTTTAAATACTAATAAAAAAATAAATAAAATTTAATTTTAATACTACCTTTTTTAATTATAACCTTTTCAGATTATGATTATCTTTTTAAAATTCAATTTTAATACAACCTTTTTTTAATTAGATCTTTTTAGATTATAATTTTCTTTTTAAAATTCACTTCTAATGCAACCTTTAATAATTATATCCATTTTAGATTATAATTTTCTCTTTTAATATGTTATAATCTTGATCGCCTATTTTTAAAAATATTAGATTCGACGGTTGAGATTATTTTGGTAGTACAATGACGAAAATTATGGATAAGATCCCTCTTACGCATATTACATATAAGGATATAATATTGTACAATTATAATCGATATTAAATAATTATAATCTAACTTAACTAAAAATCTGCAAAAATCGGATTTGAAATCAGATTTTAAATAACTTGGATAAAATCCGTACCTTCAAAATATTGATTTTTTTATAAGCTCAAAAATATATGTATTCATAATTTATTAATAAAATTAATTAATAAATGCATATAAGCAAACACTACAAAATCATATTTGAACAAATTTTAAATAGCTTGGATAAAATCCATATATTCAAAAACTCGATTTTTTAAAAGGTTCAAAAATATATTTATTCACAATTTGTTAATAAAATAATTAATAAATTCATATAAACGAAAACTACATATGTTTTAATTATGAAATATATGCTATAAGAGTATTATTATTGGTTGGTGAATAAATTACCAATCAAAAAACTAAAATTATTTTAGAGGCTCATAATTTACTTCTAAACTTTAAATTAATCAATCATATACAAAATTTTTATTATTTACCATACTTATTCTAATTTACTAATCGCAGTTAAATTAAATTTAAATAAAAAATAATTTGATTTAATAACTTTGTATATCACATGGTTTTTAATTTTAAAAAAATTTCTACTAACCGTAAATATTGATATTACATATGGTTATATATCTTTTATTTATGAATTATTTTTGAATATCCTTTATTATAATAAAGGATACCCGAATCTAACATGTATTAGTTAACCAATCACATGATTGTGAATTATTTTAACATCAATCAGAATCTATTAAATTTAAATCAATTAAACTTAATGTAACATATTTCTCTATTGGATCTAGATTCTACGCTTCAACCAAAACTAAACTCAAATCAAGTTACACTCAATAACACTTAATTTTTATTTTTTCATATCAATTAACTAAACATAATAATTACTAATTTTTATTTAACGGTTAACTAATAAACAATTTACATAAAATAAAATTCTTACAAACTAAAAAATATAATTATTATATCAATTTAAACATTACAGGAAATCTAAGCCGCTTGTTCTCTATTCCTCATCAGACTTAGCCAACTTTGATAAACGTGTATGCATCAATTCTTCTCATGGCTAAATCTTATCAATTTCGGTTAAGGTATTACTTTATATCTTTTTATTATATGGCATTCTATACTTGGACATATTATCTTTTTATTTCGATTGTATATATGCATTATCTGTGTCGTGTTTTAATTGTCCAATAAATTCAACATAAAAACGTTTCTGACAAAAAAAAACGGTTTAGGTTATCATCATCCCCAGTCCGGATTCTCTCAGAGTTACTTCCCATTAGAATATTCAGTAGCAAACTTCAATAATCCAGCGACTTACTAAATTGTATGCATCAATCCTTATCACATTACACTGATTTGTTTACATTATTAGATGTAGATAAATGTTTTTTTGGCAGTATTGAGTTGTCAATGTTATTCAGTGATTACTTAACAATTTTATTCTAAATACAATAATTATTTAATTTAAAAATTTAGGCATTAATACATGAATATTTTATATTTATAATAGATATTTTGATATCTCAAACTTTCAATTAAAAATCATAAGATACAGTTAGAAACATGAATTAAAAATTATTAACAATATAAAACTATTTACCACACTATCCTAAATACACATTCAAAATTTAAGTTATGTAAAGTATTAAATAATTCAGTCATAAAAAGGCTAATCAAGTAATTAAAATGTTAGAATGAATTTTAAATCAATCATCTTTTAACATTTAATTACGATTTTTTTAACTATGCAATAATTAATGGGAAAAAAATTGACCTGACAATATATTTGAATTATTCAAAATATTAAATATACTCTTAAATAGTACTTTACATTATTTGCTGTATAAATTATCAATCAAAAAATAAGAAATATTAAAAAGTCAATGAAAATATTGTTAGTGAATATTTCCATAATAAATTGGTCAATTTAACACAAATTTTCTTATAATCACTATTTATTTATTGATAATTAATTCATCAATAAAAGGGCATATGTCATACACAAAAATAATCAAACCTGCAAAAATCATCAATAAAAGGGCATACAACATCTACAAAAATAATTAAAATTGAACAAACACATAGTAAATTGTATCACTAATTTCCTTTATCCAATCATTGAATATATCTTCAATTATTTTACATCTCTAGCTTATGTCACTAAATTATATAGTCTTTTCAGCGAGATAATCTAACAATTTGTTATAAACGTGAGAAATATGTATATCTGATTTGTCATAACATATTCAAATAACCGACCAGAACTGTGATTCTGTACTATCCAAATCAATGAACTAATATAACAAAATCTAATATATGGCTAGACAAAATTCATGAATAGGATATTAGGCTCTCAATAAAGAGAAATATTTAGTGAAAGACAAAGTAAAATCAAGGAAAAGAAAATAAGGCTTATCATTTACAAGGAGTTAGTACAAAATCTAATATTTTGGCAGACAAAATCCACCAACGGGCAACGGGATACTAGACTCTCAATTATATTTTTATTGAAAAATAAAGAAAAATCATTATAAAAATTATGAAATACTTAAAAAAACTTATATCAGCTCCTAAACTTTAGTTTAGCATATTTTGGGAAAGGTGGAGAGAGAGAGAGAGAGCAGTTACAGTTTTTGTTATAAAAATTATTAATAATGATAAATAAAAATGTTGATACACTTAAAATTATATATTGTTTTTAATAAAAATGTGCCTTTTTGAATTTTGTAATTTTGAATTAAAGTAATAGTATCAATTCTCATATATTAATCTAAGAGCATATATTGAATTTGCTTGATTGGTTGACTATAATTTTTTTATATCAACAAAGCATAAAAATTGGCTAAGAAAAATAAATACTCCCTCTGTCCCTTTTGATTCTTAACACTTTCTATTTTGGGATGTCCCAATAGATTGTTAACATTTCCTAAAATAGTAAGTTTTAACACTATTATACCCACTACTTCACTTATTTTAACAATACTTTACACTATTACATCCACAACTTAACTTATTTTAACTATAAAATCACTATTACACCCACTACTTCATTTATTTTAACAATATTACACCCACTATCTTGGTTTCCGTGCAAAAAGCAAACATTAACATCCCATTGGGACGGAGGGAGTAACTTGGTAGAAAGATTCTCTACACAAAGAGAAATATTTTGTTAACGAGAAATAAGAAAAATAAAAATAGAGAGTTTCATTTTGTTTGGGAGACTTTACACCATGCACGCTACTTTTAGTTTTGTTTTATAACATCTCAATGTTGTTCTAAGACATATAATTATATATTTACACAACTTGGATACATTGTAATATTTCATATAATTGTAATATTTTTTTTATTCACGTATTTCATTTCATTTCGTGTACATGAAAAAATTTGTGTAATTTAATGTCGTTTTGTGTTCTAATTTCGGGTACACAATTTAATATCATGTCATTTTCGTTCAAGACCCTAAAGTACATGACATGAATGTACAAAATGATTTATTTGTCAGGTCTACATAAGCTATTTCTTCTTATATACATAGGAAAAATATACTCACTGTTAAAGGAAAATGAATTTCATGTTATAAAATAATTAATTAATATAACAATTAATGAAAGTTTCTATTCTTATAACTACGTTCGTTTCATATATCTTGCACAATAGATATCCTTTCTCATATCGCTGACTAATGATTTATTGAAATCGTGAACATTAAGTTTCTACACATTTTTAATATATAATCGAAAAATTAACCACGATCATACAAATATTTTCATTAAATTAATATAATAAATATTTTTAGGATTCAATATTTAATAAATATACTAAATTATCAGAATATGGTGAAAAATTTGTTAACATGATACGTAAAAAAATTCTCTAACAAAGAGGGATTTTGAACTTTTCAACGAGGGTTGTATTTGTTTTGATGATTGGTTCATAATATTAATATTAATTCACGGATAAGTAATTTTATAATTACGTTAATTAACATTCCAATAAAATTATATATTTTTCTTAATAAAAATTAAAATAATATATTTATATTAATTTATTAATATAATTTATCGATCGGTGCGTAGCAGGGTAAAACGCTAATATAAATTAAATGCCTAACGAGGAATATATTGAACTGTTTCTCCATTCCAATATGGAATTGTTATATTAAATTCTAGAATAGCAAATTGCTGATCGTAAATTTCATTAAAAATTGAGGAAGGTCAATTACAACATACATTGTGCATGAAACTATGCCGTGACAATTTACATCTCATTTTAAATACTTAAAATATAAGACAGCAATACTGAAATTGCTTGATAAAAATAAACAAATAAAATAATCTACAATTTGCAAAGGAGGAATCACAGCCATATCTGAAATCCAACCGATTCTTAATGAAGCACCAGCTCCAGCAAGATCTCTTAATGAAGCACCAGTTCCAGCAAGATCACATTTTCTTCCACATCGGTGCCACCCAAGTTCCTGTATTATAAATAACGAAAGCATGTGATTTTCTCAGTCCTGTCATTTGTTTATTTTTATTTCAATCCATCATGTTTTCTGATGCCTGTTGGACACCGCAATACCTCTCTAAAATACTAATTTTGATCAAGTATGGAGTAATATGTAAGGAATAACAACGGACTCAATCAAGATCTCTGGAAATTAAGCCACTGTAATACTATATTGTAGTTACTGCCACCAGTGTCGACTAACTCGTCAGTTGAAGCATAAAGATGAATAATGAAATATTTCAAGTGGGATAAGTTACCAGGAAGAATTGCATTCTGTTTTGTCCACCTAGCAAAGTCAGGTTTTAACATAGTCCATTCCACTGCGCTTCCTTTTATTAGAATTCGAAAAGAAGCAGATAGAAGCCCAGGACTTTTTCTGCTTAACAGGTACTACCTTGACATCCCTCTTCGCAACAAGTTCAGTCATGTATTGAACAACAGCCTGGGAAGCATATGAACTTTGGTTGATATTTTACGAATAAATAACACGTTGTATATTAGAACCATGACAAATATTATTACCTGAGCACCCATGTCAGTAACACTTCTTGGTGGCTCTTCCAGAGGGTTCCCTTCCACATTTAAGACACGTAATTTTGACAGCATACCAAAAGAATCTGGAAGGATTCTTATCTGGTTATTGCTCATATTTAACTCTTCCAGCATCTCGAGATTTCCTATGGACCTAGGCAAGTACTGTAGATCGGCAAAATTGTTGCTTATGTCCATCTTCACAATAGTAGTAGCGAAACATAAGCTCTCCGGCACCGAGCCTACCTCATTAAAACTAATGTCAAGCTCTTTCAAGTTTTCTAAAGATGCCATGGTGGTAGGCAATCTACTAATATTATTATAGCGGACAGTCAATACTTCAAGAGATGCAATACGACCTACAGCTTCAGGGAGGGCTTTAAGCCGGTTATAATCTGCACGGAGCACCTTAAGAGAGGAACAATGAGCAATAGTATGAGGAAGTTCTTCGATGTTGTTAGTCTCAATGTTCAATGTCTGGAGACTAACAAGTGAACCAATTGATTCAGGAAGCAAAGGAAGAAAATTCGAGCTCAAATCAAGATCCTGAAGTCGAACCAATCTACCAAATGTAGCTGGCAACGATGTCAACTGGTTCCCCTTCAAATCAAGAGAAACCAAGCTAAGGATATCGCCAACAGTCTCCGGA
This sequence comes from Kitagawia praeruptora, assembly GCA_037693485.1. Taxonomy (NCBI): domain Eukaryota; kingdom Viridiplantae; phylum Streptophyta; class Magnoliopsida; order Apiales; family Apiaceae; genus Kitagawia; species Kitagawia praeruptora. The sequence continues at coordinate 80,140,988 of CM075350.1, forward strand.
AGTTCAACCAGCTTGTTCGAATGCAAATCCAACTTTGTCAAAGATGAAAGCCCTCCAATTGTGGAGGGTAAAGCCGCAATCTTATTTTCTGACAAATCCAATGTCATCAAACTAGATAGCTTCCCAATTGAATCTGGGAGCCATTCAATTTGTTCCATCAATTTACCCTGAAGATTGAGTTCCTGTGTCTTCTTCTTAGCAGATACTTCAATTAAACTAGCAAGCTTTATAAGACTCATTTTTTCTCCTTGACCTATCCAAAAACAGATAAGGTAATATATTTACACCAAACTTCACCAAAACCTAAAATTACCAATTTTAATCTACATGTAGCAATGTACTAGTCCCAATTAAGTTACACTACCAATTATCACATTATTGGACACAAATTCAAATATGAAAACAAAAACCAAGAAAAAAAAACATAAAATTACCTGAACTAATGACTGCTTTCAAACTAGAATCCACAATCTGGGGAGTCAAAACACCCCCAGATCGAGGCACACCTCCAACTCCATCACTCGAAAACGTCGATTTGGCCTTCTTAACATAACTATCATCCCTTGTAAACAATTCGGTAGAAACCTTCACCGCATCCCTCTCATAAAACAAACTCGACGACCCCGTTGTCGTCGAAGAATTCCCCTCAAACGTCCCTAAATTCGACAAACTACTGGTGGAAACCGAATCACCCGACCCCTTTGGCGCATTCAAACATGACGAAGCTCTCTGAATCATTTCATCAAACACCTGGTGGAAATTCTCGAGATCCAAAACCTTAATAGCCCCTCTCTTCTGTTCTTTGCTTCGAAAAATCACTAAATTCTTCTGCATCTCTTGCAAGATCAAGAAAAGCTCATCAGGGACTTGTGGGTTCTTGTTTTGCTTCGCAATGACCTCAAATCTTGATTTATCATCAGCTTCTACGTTCAAAATCAATGACTTTGCAGCTTCAATCTCTTCAATTCCGGGCCTTTCGGGGAGAAATTTGTGAATTCTTGTGATTTCAGAGACCACCTCGTCGATTGATTTGGGAGATAATAAATCCATAACAATTTAATAATATGTGTTGTATAGATTATGTATGGTTGGGTTCGTTAACTGGTAACGAAGGAGAGAGAGATTTGTTCATAATGTGGGGAGAGAGAGAGAGAGAGAGAGGGGCTGCTGGGGTTGGTTTTATTTCTATAATTTTACTACAATCTGTGTATGTATTGCGGAAAGTACTGCTATATAAAAGTACGAATTTTATAGTGTTGTTGTTTAGTTGGCAAATTTTGAACGTGGAAACAACAACAAGACTTAGTCAGTTATAATACTACTCAAAGTGGTGTCTGAGGAGGGTAGATGTACGCAGACCATGCCCCTATACCCCTATACAATAGGGAGGCTGTTTCCGAAGGACTCCCGGCCAAGTACAGAATTACAAATACAGAAAATACAAATACAGAAAGGAAACCTAATACAAACTAGGAAACTCACGCACACACAGGAGTCGAACCCCTGACCTCCTTCGAATTTTGAATGTGGAGATTTCATTTACTCCCTCCGTCCCTTTTGATTGTTAACATTTCACTTTTTCAAAACTTTCTGGTACGCATTTTAAGGTGCATTTTAAGGATAGTTAAATAACTTTTTTTTAAAATTTTCTTTTTCTGTATAAAAATTTAATGTTTAAATTTTTATACAGAAAAAGAAAATTTTAAAAAAAAGTTATTTAACTATCCTTAAAATGCACCTTAAAATGCGTGCCAGAAAGTTTTGAAAAAGTGAAATGTTAACAATCAAAAGGGACGGAGGGAGTAATAATAATGGGCCTCCTGCGTTATCATAAATATCCATCCATCAAAATTTGAGAACACTGATCCTTAGCATGTGCCCACTAGATAAACCCATATTTTCTAGATTAATCTAATTAATTATATTTTTTTTTTGGAACGCAGAATAGCATAGATAAAGGGCCAAGCCCAAAGCATACAATCCGACCATTATGTTAAATGCATCTGAAGAAAGCAAAACGAAACAACCCACAAACCACAAAGCTCCAAACCAGTGACTTAAACAAGGAAAAATTTGAGCCCAACGCGGCTCAGCCCACTACCAAAGATACTAGCAAAATAACATAGGAAATAGGAAATAGTACTGGAAATAAACTACACCTGATATAATAGAATGATTCAAAAATGTCTGTTCCTCTCCCGCTTCCAACAATTGTTTTTGCCTTACTCCATAGGCTCGAGCTCGAAGTCCACAAGATCGTCCTCAGCACCATCATTACCACCTTGCTCTACATTATTGATTTCTGCATTAAGATCATTCTCACGAATGGTTTCAAATTGTGGACCAATCGGACCCAAGCCCATGGCGTTAAACCAGAGTTCCCTGACTCTTCCAAAAGAAGCTTCAATCTGAACCATACAATCCCAGTTAATAGCGCCATGATTTGCAAGATACCTGGCCAACGCATTGCAGTGTTCATTCACTAGATTTACTTCTGTTTTGAAGTTTTTGTCATTTCTCCTTATGTTCAACTGACAGACTACATAGAGATGCTCTGGGATGACACCATCCGAGTAAGAATTCCTCCACTCCCAATACGCACCTTGGTGATCAAATTCCAAAATCACCTGGTTACAGTACATGAAGAAAGCCTTTCTCAAAGCATACAACAATGCATAGAACTTATTGAGTCTCCTACCCACAATGCCTAGAGAACCAGCAAACATGCGAATAATTGATCCTTCATCGTTTTCGAACACCACACCTCTTCCAGACCTATTCCCATTTGGAAGTGGCTCTTCAAAATACATGCCATGGACATTCACCTTAACAAAATTTTCCTTCGGAATGGACCAAAAGACACCCGTTTCCATGTTGAGAAGAGATGAAGACAGAAGAGAAGAAGAAAGAAAGAATGAAATGATGAAGGAGAATAAGAGAAGGGGGGTATAAATACTGAAAAAGAATTAAATTGAAGGCCAGCTCGAGAAAACTATTTCCAATGAAATCGACACACCTTCCTAAGCCACTAAAACAAATCAGAAGACATGAACCTAGCGAGCCAAAAGAAAAAATTCTGATTGTTGATATTTCCCAATATTGCCTTTTTAAAAAAAAATTCAACTAAATCCCAAGAAATGATTTTGGTTTTGCACCCTTTGCCCTATAATTGGGCTAAAAATCAAAGCCCAGTTAACACCAAGAGTGTAACATAGCAATTCTAGTTGCTCCTTGTTTAACAAGAAAATTCGCTTCCTCATTAAGCCTTCTATCTATCTTAACTATCTCAAAATTCATCTTCGTTTCCAGATTTAGAAATCTGTCATCAATAGGCCAAGAATACACCCTCAAATGTTTGAAGCCTTGAATCAAGTCTACCAATTCTTGACTGTCCGAATGAATTTTAACAGAACTTTTAAACCATGGGCTCTTAAGGATAGCTTCTAACAAAAAGATCATAGCTTCGTATTCACACACTAGGATTGAGGTTCCTTGAACTGGCCCAGAAAATAAAAAAGATAAGTTACCTTCAATATCATGTAGGAAACCTCCAATGCCTGCTTTTATATTTGAGTTCACATCAAGGCACCATGCACCATCAACATACCCCAGAAATTGCTGTCCAGTAAATGCTCTAAGTGATGCTTTTGCCTTTTTGCTACAGCTGAGGACTAAACCTATAGGATTGATTTTCCAAATGTTCACTTTGCCTGCATCAATGATATTAATTGCTTCTGCCCAAGAACTTGTTCTCGAAATAATCAAACTCTCCAACCATTTCCTCTTGGATTATTTTCTTTCAAAGACACATTGATTTCTATTTAACCAAATAGTCCATAAGATTGCTGCTACAACTATACCCCCAAGCAATTTTAACACTGGGACATTTGAACTTTGAGAATGAATTCCAGAGATTTAACTTTGTGACTCTGATCTCCCACCAAACCTCAATGAAATCCCATGCCCATCTTGCAGGTTCACAATCCCAGAAAATATGGTCTTGAGTTTTAGAAGACACATTACACCAACTACAGGATTCAATGATTGCATTCTTAATTAATCTTTTATGTAACAGTTGGCAAGTTGGCAGGGAATTAAGTAGCATCTGCCAAAGGAACACTTGAACTTTTGGGGGGATTTTTAAAGCCCAAAGTAACTGAAAAATGTTATTACTAAAATTCTGTCTATTTGTTAGAATTGAGTAGCAGTCTTTGGAAGAGAAAGGTTTGAAAGATTCTGACCACAGCAGCTGATCTTTCTTGTTAGAAAAGTTAACCATTTGAACAATGCTGTAAATTTTTACCACCTCTTCTTGTTCCCACTGTCGAAGAGGTCTCTTCCAGAATTTTTGATCCAAAAAATCTTGTTCATTAGTTGTTTGTACAAAATCCTTAAGGCTAATCTCCTTAACCAGGGATAGAGAATAGAGCTTTGGAAAAATGCTTACCAAAGGTCCAACAGAATCCCAGATATCCAACCAGAAAAGGATCAGACTACCGTCTCCTATAGCCCAAAAGAAATTATTTTATATTCATATTTTTTCAATACATTAATTTATATTTTCTAGATATTGTTTATTCCAGAGAGACAACAGACAAACAGAGCCTGAAGATTTGATCTAGCGTTCATACAGAAACAACAACAACAACAAAGATGAGTGTTGTGTTGTGTGCGAAGGGCGGTTGATTTAGATTTATTAAGGTTTTATATGTTTAAAGCCCTGAAGGATATAAACGTAATATACTAGTGTGCATTGAGTAAACGTGAACTGCATTTAGTAACATCCAATTAGGGGTAAGAAAAAAGTCAAAAAATTGAAATCGATTCGATAAATAAATTGAAAAAAAATTTAAATCTATAAAAATTAAAAAAATCATCGAAAATGATTTAGTAACGATTACGGCTTTATTTTTACAATTGAATCGAAAAACCGAATCATTTATATAGTATTATATTTATAATTAAAATATTATCATATATTTATATACAATATATTATTTATTATACAAAACTTATTATACTTAATTATAATGAACATACCAAGGCCATCAAGTATTCAATATAATACACAATTTCGCTTTTCTTGAGATGAGATAAAATATCATTATCTCTGATAGATAAGTTTCTTATCCTCTCTCTCTTCCTCTATTCTAAACTCTGGCCTCCACTAAAATTTTTTGAGGGGGATTCCATCGATTTTCACCGATGGAAACTCCAATCCCTTTATTTTTCATTTTCTTATTTAGAATTTCATTTTCTTTCAATAAATTCCCAATTTATTTGGGTTTTGGTTAGTTTTTTCTTGTAAAAGTTTGGTCTTTTGTTCTATTATGTTTTGATGTTCTCCATGACCGAAATTATAGATCGGCAGGTTTTTCATGGATTTGATTCAAAAATGAAGATTATTATGGGATCGCATCTACGGTCAATTGCATTAAACAGTCGGGAGAAATTCAAAACATGTACATACTTTCAAATCATCTTAAAATTGCTTGGTTGCCTCTCCAAAAAGAAAGAATTCAACAGCGATATGCACGTCTATCCGATTTTGATTGTATTTATAAATGACATATGAGTTTTGATTAATGAATTGATCCTTTTTTTTCATAAAAAACATCCATTTTGAGAATTAAAAAAGATATCTATCTTATTTAATAAACTCAATCTAATCTCAGTTCTTTATATTTTAAGAGTAATATTTTCTTATATTTTATCCTCCTTGCAATGCAACAACACAACAAAGGTTTCTCTCTATTTCAACATGTTAAATGTACATAGGAATTATTAGTACTACTGTATTCATTTTTTTTTGTTGTAAGAAAGTAGTATTATATTCTTTAATTTAATATAAAATTTGAATATAGACTTATTTATAATTCTGTGATACTAGAAGTTGTATTATTGTAAAGGGCTTGATGTGCCTGAGGTTGTTCTCAGGATTCTCTTTAAAAGATTTTCAATATAAATTTAAGGGTATATATGTAAATTATTGTAAAAAAATTGATATTTACAAAATTGCCCCATGCGGGGCCACTTGTTTTATAGGAACAAAATCTTTTAACCTCGGGATTTTTTCCTGAGGACAACCTCAGGCCCAGTTTTCTCTATTGTAAATTCTAAATTTATTTTATCTTATGTTAAATACTATAAAATTTGTATAATACTTATTAGTTAGTTAAAAATCGAAATTGATGAATGATTAATCGAATCGGAAAAAATTAATCCGAACGGTTCAATTACAATTAGTAGATAAAAATCAAACTTAAAGAGATTTAGTAAAACCTCTATAAATTAATATAATCGGGACCGAAGAATTCTATTAATTTAGAGAGGTATTAATTAATCGATAAATTAATAATTATTACTCCCTCCGTCCCAACGAATTATTAACGTTTACGGACCAGTTTCCGACACGGATTTTAAGGTGCATTTTAATAATAGTTCTATAATTTATTTTTGATATTTTCTTTTTTTTTTTGTATAAAAATAGAACAATTCTATTTTTATACAAAAAAAGAAAATATCAAAAATAAATTATAGAACTATCCTTAAAATGCACCTTAAAATGCGTGTTAGATACGCAGTTTTTTATGTTAAGAAATGGGTGGGACAGAGGGAGTAATTTATAGAGATTTTTGACATCAAAGAAAATAAATTTCTAATTATATACATTTAAATAGATTGAATGGTACAATATATGTTTTATTCTTAGTTCAATTAATTAAATATACATTGTTTTACAAATTCAATGAGTATTAGCAAGATTCAAAGTAAATATTCATGTATATTTAGATGATATCAAAGATATAACAACATTTTGGTTGGAATTTTGTTTATTCCCGTTTCAAGCGTCAATCAAAGTTGTAAAAATTCACCCATGGTTGTGACTCCCTCTGAGGTCGAGAGTTTGATCCGGTTCTTCAATAATAAAATACTCGGAGAGAGGAGGAAGATCAGAAATATCATAAATATCCATTTCTTGCTCCAAATCTCGGATTTAATCTTTTCATTTAGCTTTTGTTGAGGGAGGAAACAAAATAGTGTTGTCTGACAAAATGGGTGATGGGGCAGGATACAGTACTTCCATGGAAACAGTGCGTATTTACTATTTATTTAGTCCATAAATTTTACATTTTGTTTTTGTTGATTCTCATGTATTCAGAGCATATTTAAGAAAAGCCTGGACTGTTTTTATTGTTCTGCTAAACGTCTTTGTCTGTTCCAAGAAAACAAGCACAAGAAAACTGCAGGCAATGCGCACTATGTTATTAAGGTAAACTTTTTGGATGATGTTATTGATCTAAATTTTGTTTGAGTCCGTTAGTGAGATCGAGTCCGAATCGGAGCTGGATTCAGAAAGAAGTGATGCCGAAAAGTGTGTTTCTGAGTGGTGATGTGAGAGTTCCGGTGAAGCCTCATTTAGGTGAAGCGACGTTGTTTTAGGGGGAATTTTTTTGACGAGGATTTTAGGGGAATTGATTAAGGAAACTTGTTAATTTTGGAAGTTTCAAACCTAAATATTGACTGCAGTGAATATGCAGTGTGTGGCATATCAATTATATCCTGATTTGGTGCCAATTTGTTGGCTGATTTTGTGCCTTCATGGGAGTGCCATGTTTGATGGTTTTTTGGACCATATTTGGTAATTTATTATTTGTTGTTAATGGACAAATTTATGTCATTTTGTTGACTTTTAGTATGGTTAAATGTTAATTATATTTACAACTATTTAATTATATTAATAACTATTTCAATTTTAATTAAATAATAATAAATTAAGTATCTAACCAAAGGGATCCCCTTTGGTTTAGATTCCTATATTTGATACTAAATCATATGTTTGTTTATATATTTATGTTAATAATATTTATAAAATATTTGGTAAATAATTTTGCGGACTAATTTTTGTTTGTTGATTTTATTCACTTTTCGCAGGGGCACTCTGGTTGAATAGAGTATAATAACAAGACAGATGGGATGACCTGAAGTAATGGAATAATCTAGATGAGAAGGAAAATAAAGTTAGGATGCAACAAAAACTGATGATATTGGGGACTTACAATAGCAACTACTAATTCTATTTATTTCTTGGAAATTTGTAAAACAATGTACTTTATATTTTGAGGGCACTCTTTTTTCCCTCTTGAGTTTTTTCCCACAGGGTTTTGCTCTTGAGGGTTTTTAACGAGGCCTTTCTATTGTGGGGTTTTATTTTTAGACTTGAAGGTTTTATTGTCTAAATGTCCGGGGGCAACATGCGTGCTCTTCGGTTAGATGATGAATTTTCTTGATCGAAAAAATCCTTTTGTACTATTATTGTACTTCGATACAATTCATGAATGAGAAATTCACCTTTACAAAAAAAAAAGATATAACAACATTTTTGGAACCTTTTGAGCACTCAAGATATCAAAAACATTGATTAATAACTTTTTAATGCTTTACGAAAACACCATATTCGAACTTTTTGATGGAATAACGAGGGTTAAGGATGAGTTTCATATAGATTCAAATTTTAAGAACCTTAGAATCATATTTTACAAAAGAATAGTACATATATTTTTATGATTATAAAGGATTTATTAATTTATAATATTGTTGGGATCATATATTTATATAGGGTTTTTCAAAAAAAATATTATCTTATCGAAATTGATCATTTTTTGAACTGGCCCAAGTTGGGACCGGAGAAAATTATTAACTTATAGAAATTATTAATTTACCGAGTATTAATTTAACAAGGTTTTACTGTACTACTTAATTCAATTAAATTTGATTAATGGGATTAACTTAACCAGTAAAATGGTCGGAATATAAATGAAGTAGATCAAGAAAAACAGCATTTATGAGCCATTGAAAATAATATTACTATTTTTTTCCGAATAAAATGGAATTTATATTAATCAAGATCTTGAGAAATTACATTGATAAGAAAGGAAAGAACCGAAATCCACTCCTTACAATAGCGTCTCTAGCAATCCTATGAGCTATCATGTTCCCTGACCGTTTTATGAAATGACCTGATGAAGACCTCAAATCCTTAAGAATACTTTAACAATCTTCTATAATGTCACCAAAATACAAAAGATCTCTGTTATTTCGTCTTATTGCTTGGACAACTAGAAGGGAATCAAGCTCAAAAGCCACATTTACCACATCCTTTTTCTTCACCCACGATAAAGTCTCGCGGTACACCATGGTCTCAGCTATCCTAGGCTCAAAGTCATCCAGAAAGTTATCTCCATACCTTGCTACAAAAAACTCATTCTCATCCCTTAAGGACATCTGTTTAGGAAAAATATGACAAGATCAATCTATCAGTATAACAAGATAGTCCTTCCATTTCACACTCAAATTGTTTTAGTGAAAAAGAAATATCGAAAGTTATTGGAAATATTGATATAGCTGAGTCACATTGCTCTAATCGTCCAGCTCAGACTACACATCCACTTCAGCACTAGTTTGTATATACTATTTATAGAAAGTTAGTTACACAAGATTAGAAAGTTGTTAGATCATATCCTTTATATATAGGATGGATACGTAGTCCTGTATTAGTTAGTTTTTCACATTCTGTTTACTCTTTTCTTCTCCACATTATAGCCTCTGTTTTGTTCCTGTAAATAAGAACTCGATTCTAGTAGCTTTAATGGAGTTTTACATATTCATTCACTAATTTACAGTAGCATATATGAAGATGAGTTAGCTCGACAAGATTATCATGGTATCAGAGCCTTGTGCTCTATGATTTGCGTTTCTTACTATATCCTGTGAGCTTTATCGCCGATTTACTCCGATTATCATCTCCGGTGCGATCTGTAATGTAACGCCCCGACTTCCCAATACTGAAAATATACGTTTTATAATAAAATAGGCTTTGATACAGGGGAATTTTAGAAAATTTCGGCATGAAGTATTCTTAAATCGGACTATCCACCTGTATTTCAACCCAAACCAAATTCCAATTAACAATTACAAATAAAAATTAATACACCAACGATTCCTCACCGATGATCGATTCCAGGTTATGGTATGAAACAAGAATCTAATTAATACAAATTATTTCCAACTTCTATCACTACTTTGAATACAATTTACTAAACCATCTAATCTGTAGCTCAATCCCAATCTGTGCTTACCCGCTCTAGCTCCGAAATCTATCCTGTATAAAGTGCCTCATCGCTCTCATTTGCAGGAATAAATGTAGTTGATCATCCTTAAACCTAACTGCAAAGAGTTAGGTAGAACAAAACAAGAGTGAGCCAAAGAACACTCAGCAAGTTAATAATATAGTGAAACAACGATATTACGATAATTCATTGATGAACAATATCAATGAATACTTTATCTCAAGATATCATTCAATTTCAATCATAGAGTAAAACTTTTCCATTTTTTGAGAAAAAGAATATCAAGAAATTCCCCAATCATTCTTACCCCACTTTCAACGTACAATGTTACTCGCAAAGGGAATAATTGGGAAACTTCTATCCATCCTTAATCCCATTATTGTACCGAGTTTCAAATTTTGATCAAGAATAGAAAACAACTAACTCTGATATCCACAATTTTTGAAACTAGAAACCATTTACCTTGAAACATATATATATATATATATATATTCTATCAAAACATTCCTTTCTTTAAAACCCTTTCATCTTTGAAACATACTTTCATAAAACCTTTTAAAAACATTTAAGTTGATTGGAGTTTTTCCTTAACATCGGACAAGACGGGTGATCAGCCACGTAAAGTCCCCATACCGGACACGAAGTCCCTCTGGACCTTGAAATTGGGTTCCCAATTAGGCAACACATTGGCCTTTAATGCTGGACTGGGCACACCCCTAGCCTCTTACGCTAAAAAAAATGCTGGACTGGGCACTCCCCCAGCCTCTTACGCCTCCAATTTGAAGGAATCCGTAGAAAACATTTTTACGGAATCCCCCACAATGAAATCTTTTAAACCTTTATACTCACTGAAAACAGATCAACCCAGTATAAGGAAATTTAAAAAACATCTTTAATAATTAAACCATTTTAGGGAGCAACATTTAAGATTAAGGGACAGAGAAGCATTCGATATAAAGAATTATGGACAACATAACAATAATATAAAGATTCAAGGAAGCATTCGATATAAGAAATCATAGCAACAAGCAGTAAGATTAAACTAAGCATGATATAACATAGCAAAACAGAATCAGGTAACAACAAGGGAAACATTATTAATTTAAGCAACAAAGCAATTGTCAATATCTTATAAATTCACAACAATTTATAAGCATTAATCATGGAATAGAGAACATCTGAAGTTCAAAAGAAGATTTAAGAAATTCTCAATTACACAAAGTCTCACCCTTGTCAGCTAAGCACTCATAGGCTTTAGCTGCCAGAACCGGCCCAACAATAATGAGTTTGAATAAGTAAGAAGATCTAATTCATTCTCGGCTTTAACCGTCACTGAGCAACACATGCCTCAACAACAGTTTAAACCTCGAATTAGTTTATAATAATTTGAAGAAAAATGCTCTTTGAAAAATATTAATAAAGACGAGGATATTGAAATAAATTAATTTTAAAAGAATTCAACACCTGAACAATAGGTGAGGAAAATGAACAATAACAGAAAAAATTTGAGAATAAATGTTTGTAAATTAATAACAGAAAATGTCACTAGGAATAAAAATGAAGAGTATAGGCACTAGCAAAATGATTTAAACAGAATATCGTATAATTACCAGAACAGGTTCACATTACTCATAATAAATATGAAGAGTATAATGGCTAGCAAGAAGGGATTTCGAAAGAACAAATAAATAACACAAAAGGTTTCATATCACTTGAACAATAAGTGAGGTATAGTAAACTTGCCTCAGTACATGCAGTTTCCATTTCCATCACATTGATTCGTCATTCACTTTTCATTTACCTCTCCTTCTTTATACATTGATCTTTCTTCGCTCATACAACTGCATCTTGCCATTATTTGTCAGCCTCTACACTAGCACACTCGTCTACTCTGAGCTTATCTTTCTTCTCCAATTTATCCCTTTTTTTGCTTGTACTGGCTCTTAGCCGGCCTCCTATTTGTACCTATACACGGTAAAGTACTACTTCAGTACGCTTGTAACCTTAATAGTCTGACTATGTTCTACCCAATGCATCCTATTACGCTTTACACTTAACATATATAGTACATATTGGTTATACTCGTAAAACAATTTAGTACAATTAGATAAACCACATAAACACTTAGCATACAATATCAACTTACACTTATATCTCATATCTCACATATAACATTTACACACTGAGAATCGTTATCAAAATACTATAAGGATTATAAAATAATATTAATAAAAATTGGACATCACCTCCTTTAAAATAGGACCTAACCTGTCGGAAACACAATCGACATAATCAACAATCAAGCATCCTTTGCTCCAGAATAACATACAATCATCTCCGATCACTAAGATACATTACTTATTACCTTCTAACAATCCACGCTCTTAACACTTAATATACAACCTTGTATCGTTCACAATTCAAATCACATTATGACCATTTCGCTTTAGTACTCAAAATTCATCTAACACCCATAATGGCAGTTATAATTATTACCATAAAAACACAATGTACCAACTATTGATCAAATAACGTATACCTTAATCACTAGAAATTATCTAATAAACTAGTTAACATTCAACAATTTATAACATTTGACCATACACCACAGTTATTCATAAATCAACCAAATCAAGGTATAATTCTACATAAATACATGTATCATTGTAAGAATTACAACTTAAGTACAACACGAAGATACACATCATTTATAATTTATTAATCCAAAATTAAATTAACAATTAAAACTTATATCGTAAACCGATATAAACATTTAAAATCAACCAATTCAAAAAATCTGAATGTTAATCTACTAATAATTGATAAGTGGATTTTATCTCCACTTGGAGCATTCTAAATCGGCTTAAATTGATTGTCTTGGACTCAAGTTTCTTGTAGTTTTGATGTGTTTTGCTTAGTTGTGCAGATTTACGAGAATATTGACTAAGGTGGATGCTTCTATAAATTTTTGGGAATTAATTGATTAAAATTCGGATTTCTGAGAAGGGTTTGCACAGTCTACACTGTTTTGGCCATATCTTGAGTTCTAGAAGTCCGTTTGAGGCCCGTAAGCAGTCCACGCGAAGATAACGGAATTCTCTATCATTCTAAAGTGGTCCAGAGGTCCAAGTACGTTTGGAACGGCTCTGTAAAACAGAAGAAAAGTCATCCACGAATTTTCCTTAAAAAACAGAATCAGTTTAGGAAACGTATTTTGCAGAAATTCTATTATAATTCTGTTTTTGTATTTTCTTGCTGGGGAAGACTTTTAGAGCCTATTTAAACACATCATACCATTGTAATAGAGGATACACATTATCAATAGTTTTATTTATTGTAACCTAGCTTAGATCTGCAAGGGAGAAAAGGAGAGAAGGATTCAACGCTCGTGACAAGCAACGGATCTAGATCTACTTCATCTCTTGAATACTTTGGATTATAGATTTGTTTTCTTAACTCTTTATTTTATTAATATTATTGCTTCTTTTATTCATATATTGTTTATTATCATGTTTTCATCAAATCCCATGACGATGAACGGTTCAATTATGGGCTAATCGTTGTCATGGGATTCTAACGGAGTTATTTATGTAGCTTAGTAGTTTGATTGCTTTAAAGATTACGTGTGGTGAATTCTTGATATCCTCGTATGGTTAATCTTAATGCTTTTAGATGCGTAGCTAACATTTAAATTGAATTGTTAATCTCGTGTGAAGCGAGAGTGTATCTTGAGATTTAGAACTTGCCATGCTAGCATAGGATAGGTTGATGTTTTAGCATCATGATTTGTGGCATGAATAGAGATATTATGCTGCCCTATGTGATCTATGTGGATGACTTGTGCTTAAACCTCTATGTTTTCAAATTCTATAGAGATATAGGGTCTAAACATAATAGGTGTCTACCCATCTTCTATCTCTTTTGTGGATGCATGCGTAGTTTGGTACTAGTATACCGAGAGGTAACTTTTACTTGTTTCGTGTTGTCCGATCAGATATCAAATCCCACATGTGTATTGACTAAAGGCATCAACTCTAAGTGAAGTAGATAATGAAGTTAGAGTCCCATGTTTTATCTCATATAAGTAATTCAGATTTAATTCTCATTAGTTAATTATCCTTAGCTTAATAATTTGCATCCTAGTTAATTTAGATAATTAAAACCCCATTCTTGTTATTTGTCTTAGCAGTGGATTAAAACCAAACATTGTTGCATAGGCATATTTACTGATTGAAACTTAACCAGATCTCAGTGGAACGAACTTTAATTGTATTACTTGTGACCACGTATACTTGCGTGATATTGTGTTAACAAGTTTTTGGCGCCGCTGCCGGGGATCATCGGTGTTTTATTTTAGTTTATGTGCTTGTCAATAGTGGTCGTTAGCGTTCACTGACTCGGATTTCTTACTTAGTTTGTTTGTTTCGTGGTGTTTCAGGTACTTAATTTTGTATGCAAACACGCTTACAAGCTCGTTTGGAAGAACTGGCGGAAGACGATCTTGTAGAGAATTTAGAGAATAAGAAAGAGGAATCTGAAGCTACAATAGCAATGGTAGATGCAGCAGCTAAGGCTTTGAAGGAGTATTCTCAGCCAAAGATCAATGATATCCAGTCTAGTATTATCAGGCCAGCTATTGCAGCTAACACTTTCGAGATCAAGCCGGGCACTATTCAGATGCTACAGAATTCGGTTCAGTTTGGGGGTGCTTCTACGGAGGATCCTAACATGCATATTCGGGACTTTATCGAGATCTGTGATACTTTCAAGTTCAATGGTGTTTCGGATGATGCTATAAAGTTGAGGCTTTTCCCATTTTCTTTGAAGGATAAGGCCAAGGGCTGGTTACACTCTTTACCACCTGGTTCCATTATTACATGGGAGGATCTTGCTCAGAAGTTTCTTACTAAATTCTTCCCTATGGCGAAAACTGCAGCATTGAGGAATCAGCTAGCTCAATTTCAGTAGCAATATGGAGAATCTTTGTGTGAGGCTTGGGAACGCTACAAGGAGATGCTACGCAAGTGTCCTCATCATGGCATGCCTGATTGGATGGTTATTAATGGGTTCTACAATGGGTTGGGAGCACAGTCTAGGCCTTTGCTAGATGCAGCATCAGGTGGAGCTCTGTGGGCAAAGAGGTATGATGAAGCTTATGAACTTATAGAGATGATGACTGCTAATGAATATCAAAATCCAACCCAAAGGCTATCTCAAGGCAAGGCAGCAGGAATTTTGGAAGTAGATACAGCTGCAATGATTACGGCTCAGTTGAAAGTTCTTGCTATGAAGGTGGATTCTCTTGCTAATTATGGAGTTCAGCAGGTGGCTAGTGTTTGTGAGTTATGTGCAGGCGCACATGAGACGAATCAGTGTGCTATCTCTTCTGAATCAACACAGTTCGTGAGTAATTTCCAGAGACCTGCTGTGCCAGTTCCAGCCACTTATCATCCTAATAATCGGAATCATCCCAATTTCAGCTGGAGCAATAATCAAAATACTCAACAATCTTATAGGCAAGCGAAGCCATTCAATCAAGGTTATCAACAGCCTTATGCTCCAAGGGCACCATATCAACCTCCTGGATTTCAGCAGCAACAGCCTCAGGCTCAGGTGGGGCAATCTTCTAATGAAAAATCAGAGATAGATGATTTGAGGATGATGGTGAAGAATCTGCAAGCTTCTCAAAAGATCTTCGAGAGCCAGCTGGGACAGATTGCAAGTGCTTTATTTAATAGGCCACAAGGAACTCTTCCTAGTGACACGGAGGTTAATCCAGGTAGGAGGGAAAATAAAGAACAGGTCAATGCAGTTATTTTGAGATCTGGAAAAGTCACAAGTGATCCTAAATCAGCAACTGAAGAAGATGAAGATGTTCAGAATCAGCATGTTGAAAAATCTGCAGTGCCAGGAATTGAGAAATCTGATTTAGTGGCTGATCAGCTTGATGGTGAGAAGAGCAAGAAACCCGTTGAAAAGTCTACTCCGGAGCAATCTTCAAAGAATACTCAGATTTATCCGCCTCCTCCATTTCCTGGACGTTTGCAAAAAAGTCAAGAGAAACAGTTTTAGAAATTTATGGATGTCTTCAAGAAATTGTCTATTAATATTCCTTTTGTTGAAGCATTGGAGCAGATGCCGAGATATGCAAAGTTCATGAAGGATATTTTGTCACGAAAGAGAAGGTTGGAAGATTTTGAAACAGTGGCTTTGACGGAGGAGTGTAGTGCCGTTCTGCAACAGAAATTGCCTCCTAAACTTAAGGATCCATGAAGCTTTACTATTCCATGCACCATTGGGAAGTTGTCTTTTGGCAAGTGCTTATGTGATTTGGGAGCTAGTATTAATCTCATGCCCTTGTCTGTTTTCAAGCAACTTGGTCTACCGGAGCCGAAGCCAACTAACATCTCTTTGCAGTTGGCTGATAAGACGATCACGTATCCAAGGGGTATAGTGGAGGACGTTTTGGTGAAGGTTGATAAGCTCATATTTCCTGCTGATTTTGTGATCTTGGATTTTGAAGAAGATAAGAAGATTCCCACAATCTTGGGAAGACCGTTCTTGGCTACAGGAAATGATGGTTTCGATCATCAATACGCAGCGAAAAACAGTAAATAAAATCGAAACCAAGCCAAGCATCCATGTATAATATATTGATAATATGGTAGATAGGAACTATTACCTTATCAAAGCTTTACGATTAAAACGATGGAGATGCAATCACAGAGCTTCCTCTTCAAAAACTCCTCTACGGTATCCACACGAACACCTTCAAGAACGGCTCACGATCTTGTCCGGAAGAGAGGTACTAGCCTCTAATGAAAAATGATATGAGATTAGGTTTAGGGTTTGGTTTATTCGACTGGCTTTTGTTTCTGCCGTGTATTGTCACGTACCATCCTTCACATCCTTATGTATTTATATGGTAGTGTGTAGCAAAAAGCCCAAGCCAAAGAAAACCTAGCCCAAAAGGAAATATTAAATAATAGAATCAAATCCTATTATTTAAATAAATAATAATTAAGTCAAACTTAATTATTAAAATCATATCTCATATATCTTTGTATTTTATTATAGCTTAATCAAGTCACACTTAATTAATATAATAAAATCCAACTTATCATTAATTAATTTAAATTCATAATTTAAATTAATTCTTCCTTTAAAATGTTCTATGTGTGTGACCCTGTAGGTTATTATTTATTTTGGCAATAATTTTATTCTCCAATAAAATTATAAACAATGAGCGGTATCTAGTAATACATCATTGCTACCCAATTAAATAATAATTAAATCATGATTCGATAAAACCTTTTGTAATTAATGTTCCCGTGTAATATAATCCCTTTAACCAAATATTATAGATTAAACTCGAGGCATGTTTATTGTCATCCTCTTCATAATTTAATCCGGGTTTACTTGATCCATGAGTAGACTATTAATAACAAATCATTATTTGAGCACGGCCATGCATTTTATAGTCTCACTCAATCAAGAGGCCAATAATATCTCTCCTATTTGATAGGAGGGTTAAATCCTTTATCTATCATTCATATTTCTCATACGATTCACAATATACCCGATGTCCACTTTTATCATTACCCGGTCAAAGGTAACTTTTAATGTAGTCAAAGTATATTATCCTCGTATAGAAATATAATGATCTCAAGTCAAAGGATCATTACACCATTATCACTGTGAGTCTTTCTTATGACTTAATTAACATGAAGAATCTCACGGTGGGTCTGTCCAGTACCATGTACCCTACATGTACCTATGTATTGACTTTAGTATCTCCATACTTATAACCAATGAGATGTGGTTATCAGTCAAAAACATACTAATCTATTTATGTATTATTATTGTCCTGTATAATAATACTCGACTAGGGACCTTTAAGAATATGATATATATTATATAATCTCAAATTCAAGTTATAAACTTAAACTATATAATGTGTATCATTATTCTAAGGACATTTATTATGCTAACAAATATCGCAGTAATTAGAGTCATAATAAATACATTTATTTAATAATCAAATGACATAAGATTTATTCGAGAAATAATGTATTGCCTCTAGGGCACCTACACTAACAATCTCCCACTTGCACTAGAGCCAATCCCCCATGTATCTAATACCCATGGAACTAGTATGACCATCGTGCTTCTGCTGCGACAAAGCCTTGGTCAGTGGGTCCGCAACATTATCATTAGTATGCACTTTACATATATGTATATCTCCTCTCTCGTTTATCTCTCGAAGAAGATGATATCTTCTAAGTATATGCTTTGCCTTGGAATGGGACCTTGGTTCCTTAGCCTGCGCAATGGCTCCATTGTTATCGCAATACAGATCAACTGGATCTGCGATCGACGGAACCACACCAAGTCCGGTAATAAATTTCCGAATCCAAACAGCCTCTTTGGCTGCTTCACTGGCGGCAATATACTCAGCTTCCATTGTAGAATCAGCTACTGTCTCTTGCTTCGAACTTTTCCAGCTTACAGCACCTCCATTTAGACAAAACACGAATCCAGACTGGGACACAGAATCGTCCCTATCTGTCTGGAAACTAGCATCAGTGTAACCTTTTACGACCAGCTTCTCATCTCCTCCGTATATCAAGAACGAATCTTTAGTCCGTTTAAGGTACTTAAGAATATTCTTGACAGCTGTCCAGTGACCCTCACCTGGATTAGACTGGTACCTGCTCGTCATGCTTAAAGCATACGAGACATCAGGACGAGTACATATCATTGCATACATTATAGAACCAATCGCCGAAGCATATGGTACTTTACTCATACGGTCCTTATCATCTGATGATTTAGGACAGTTTTCCTTTGAGATCACTATCCCTTGAGACACCGGGACAAAGCCCCTTTTTGCCTCTTGCATTCCAAAACGATGCAATACTTTGTCAATATATGTACTCTGACTTAGGCCGATTAATCTTTTAGATCTATCTCTATAGATCCTGATCCCTAAGATATAGGTAGCATCGCCTAAGTCTTTCATCGAGAAACTTTTTCCCAACCAAGTCTTCACAGCCTGTAGAGAAGGAATGTCATTCCCTATTAGTAATATGTCATCCACATATAATACTAGGAATGCCATATGGCTCCCACTAACCTTCTTGTAAACACACGGCTCATCCTCATTTTGTTTGAAGCCAAACTCTTTGACTGTTTCATCAAAACGGATGTTCCACCTCCTTGAGGCCTGCTTCAATCCATAAATAGATCGTAGTAACTTACAAACCATTCTAGCAAACTTTGGATCGACAAAACCCTCAGGTTGTGTCATGTACACATCCTCTTCTAAGCTTCCATTTAAGAAAGCAGTCTTGACATCCATTTGCCAGATTTCATAGTCATAATAAGCCGCTATCGCAAGCAAAATCCTGATGGACTTGACCATAGCTACCGGTGAGAAAGTTTCATCATAGTCTATACCATGAATTTTCTTGAAACCTTTCGCCACCAGTCTTGCTTTGTAGGTCTGTAAATTTCCATCCATGTCAGTTTTCTTCTTGAAAACCCACTTGCACTCTATGGGTTTAACCCCATCAGGTGGTGCAACCAAAGTCCATACTTTGTTTTCATACATGGAATCCATCTCAGATTTCATGGCTTCCAGCCATCTCTCAGAATCTGGACTATTCATAGCATCCTTGTAGGTGAGAGGCTCATCATTATCTACAAGCATCACATCGCCATCTTGAGTCAGGAGAAATCCATAATATCTCTCTGGCTCATGGCGAATCCTACTTGATCTACGAACAACCTGTGTTTCTTGAGCATTATTAATATCCTGCTCTTGTTCCATTTCAGGTTCAATGCTATTTTGTGGTTCTCGATCTTCATCGAGATCAATAGTTCTCCCACTGTTTCTTTTGGAAACAAAATCTCTTTCCATGAAGACAGCATCACGAGCAATAAACACTTTCTGCTCGGAAGGACTATAAAAATAATACGCCTTTGTTTCTTTAGGGTATCCCACAAAATTGCACTCTTCGGATTTAGGTCCAAGCTTGTCAGATACTTGACGTTTTACAAACGCCTTGCATCCCCAAACTTTCATAAAGTTCATGCTTGACCGTTTCTCCTCCCATATCTCATATGGAGTCTTTTGAACCTTCTTGGTTGGAACACGGTTAAGTGTGAAAGCTGCTGTTTCTAGAGCGTAACCCCAGAAACTTATTGGAAGATCTGCATGACTCATCATCGATCGTACCATGTCCAAAAGGGTACGATTTCTCCTCTCTGAAACTCCATTCCATTGAGGTGTACCTGGCGGAGTGAGTTGTGATACAATACCACACTCCTTTAAATACTCTTTAAATTCGGTGCTTAAGTATTCACCCCCACGATCGGATCGTAAGATTTTAATACTTGCACCTCCGCCTATTTGCTTCTCTACTTCAGCCTTGTATTCTTTGAACTTTTCAAAAGAATCGGATTTGTTCTTCATAAGATATACATATCCATATCTACTGAAGTCATCAGTAAATGTTATGAAGTAGTAGTAGCCTCCTCTAGCCATCACACGCATTGGGCCACATACATCACTATGTATTAGCTCCAAACGTTCAGTGGCCCTTTGACCCTTACCAGTAAAAGGGGCTTTAGTCATCTTACCAAGCAAACAAGATTCGCATTTTTCGTATGATTCAAAATCAAATTTATCCAAGTATCCATCCTTATGTAATTTGGATATGCGTTTCTCATTTATATGGCCTAGACGACAATGCCAGAGGTATGTTTGATTTGAGTCATTAACTTTAAGTCGTTTGTTTTCTATGTTATAGACAGGATTATCTAAATCAAGAACATATAAACCATTAAATAAACGCGCAACACCATAGGTTAAATCATTTAAAGCAAAAGAGCAACTATTGTTCTTTATTGTAAACGAAAAACCTTTCTTGTCCAAACAAGAAACAGAAATAATGTTTCTGCGAATCGCAGGCACGTAAAAACAGTCTTCAAGTTCTAAAACAAGCCCAGAGGGCAAAGATAAATAATAAGTTCCTACGGCTAAAGCAGCAACTCTTGCTCCATTGCCTACTCGTAGGTCCACTTCTCCCTTAGCCAAAGTCCTACTTCTCTGCAGTTCCTGCACATTTATACAAATGTGAGAAGCACATCCAGTATCCAATACCCAAGATGTAGAAATAGACAAATTGACTTCTATAACATAAATACCTGATCCAGAAATCTGAACACCCTTCAATTTCTTCAGATCCTCCAAGTAAGCATGACAGTTTCTCTTCTAGTGACCAGGCTTGTGACAATAGTGACAATCACCTTTGTCAGCCTTTGCAACATCTCCCTTCGGCTTTTTAGCCTTTTTGAAAGAGGGCTTAGAAGGACCAAGATCTTTCGGTGTAACCTTTTTCTTGCCCTTCCATTTCCCTTTTCCCTTAGCACCTTTCTTGCCCACCATCATTATGGGAGCCTTCTCAGGTGCCTTGACCATATTTGCTTCAGTGGTCCTCAGCATGGCCAACAATTCCATAGGAGTCTTATCTTGCTCAGTCATGTTAAAAGTCATAATGAACTGAGTATAGTCGCTGTTCAAAGATTGCAAGATTATATCGACTTGAGCCTCTCGCTGAAGCGGGAAACCCAAACGAGAAAGGTAATCACAATACCCAATCATCTTTAGAACATGTGGTCCAACTGGTCCATTGCCCTGCTTGCACGAGAAGAGTGCTTTGCTCGTGTTGAACTTTTCCACACGAGCCTGTGATTGAAACATCGTCGAAAGATGTTCAAACATAGTATAAGCATTCATATCAAAATGCTGCTTCTGAAGCTCAGCATCCATAGTGGCAAGCATAAGACATGCCACATCAGTAGCATCATCAATATGCTTCTGATAAGCATTTCGTTGATCAACAGTGGCATTGGCAGCAAGGGCTGCCGGTGGAGGAATGTCAATCACATAAGATTTCTTTTCTTGCATGAGAACAATTCTCAAATTCCTAGACCAGTCAAGGAAGTTTGATCCTGTCAGCTTGTCCTTCTCAAGGACTGATCGTACAGAGAAAGTGTTGTTTGTGTTTTGTGCCATTTGTTTTCTACAATGATAAAATGCATAAGATAAGTTAGTTTGTTATATTAATTATGTTCAAGTGATTATGACATATTCATAATATATCTCCCACTATTTTTATCAAATTAATAGCCCTTACTATTAAATCGGAAAGAATATCCCATAAATCTTTCTAGTGAGCCAAGATCCATATTTCGTCATATCCTAAGTCAACCACTGGTAGTCCTTAAAACATGATTATTTAGGTAGACAACAGTTGTCAATTATATCATATATAATTCTTGGATAGTTTGGTGAACAACAATTGTTCTTGTCTATCTAATAGATTTTGAACCAAACTCTATGCTTCTAAGTTCATAATAATTGAATATAACCGTTTATTTTCACCTTATTATGACGACTCAGTTAAGTTACACCCAATGATACAACGGTCGAATATAACCGCTTATATACGTCACATCTCACCACGATAGACAGGAGTCCCCTGCCACTGGCAGTCATTCCCCTTATCGATCTAGGATTCAATGAGTGTTCATTCATTGGAAAGCATCTGATTAAAACTTAATATTTTGTTAAGGGGTTTCAAAATTAAAACGACCATGATCCCATCATAAAGAGATTCCCAATTTTTCCTTGAATTAAATACTTCAAATCAATATTCATCAATAGTTTGATTTCCAGGTTGTTGGAGGAGTCACAAGTGGCCTCACTTAATACCCAACTTCCTTACAGGTAAAACCTGTTTTTTTGACAAAATCTCCCCATATCAAAATAATTGAAAATTCGTATTTAATTCCGTGTTTCATAAACACAGAAATCTCATGATCGTTTGTTCATTTTAAAATCTCGAATCGTTACAGATTTTATCTTGTTTAGCATGGCAAGCATGGCATGGGTGACGTATCTAATACATGCATACATCATTAATCTAATTAAAACATGCATACATTTGTTACTCTACACATGTATCATATGTAAAGTGCATCACCTAAATTAATATGCTATGGTTATGGCCCAATCCTATGCGATTTTTTTCCAAGCTAATGGAAAAAATCAAGGTCAATCTATGGTGGTAATAACTAATTATTACAAAATCTCTTGCTTCGCTTCCAAAGCTGCCTTGACTACCTCCAAGCTCCTCTTGAAACATTTTACAAAAGAACTCGAGTTGCATTCGAGATAAAATAATTACAAAAAGAAAAACGACATGCAAGTCGTATTTAATTATTACAAACCATAAATTAAAATTAATTAAATAAATTGAAAAACTAGGTCTTGGGGCCATAACCATGCATCATGCTCACATAGCAATTAAAAGCATCACATATTGTATAAACATAATTTTATACAACATAAATTAAATATGATCATATCATAATAAAATTAACGCACTTTAATTAAAATTAATCTAGTAATCAAAATTACTAATTAATAAAATTTTGCATACTCCAAATTAAACATTAACAATTATTATTTAATCTAGCATGCAAAACCTAGCTGATAAATTTTTTTTTTTTTTTTTTTTTTATTAAAACTGCTGTTGCGCATCTACAGTACGCGCGACTGACCTCATCTGTTAATTCTACCAGAAACGCATTCCGCGTATGCGTTAATGTCTATAACCCTAGGTGATACGCATCTACAGTATGCGCATCACCTGTACATGAATATTTTTCTGCAGTTTTCAGGGAACCCAGTTCGATCGTGTTCTACACATGTACGTGATAATGATCCCAAACTGATTATACAGACGTACGATTACACTTACAATAACAACACAATCACATATCATTGATTTTTAAGCGATTTAAAATCAAAACCTAGCAGATATAAACACGTATGTATATGTTTACGCATGAACTGAAAAACCTGCATATCTTATCATATAAATCGACTTCAACTGGTTTGTTAAACGTCCAGATTACACTTTAATCTTATTAGAACATGGCTGAGCAGATGAACATCACGAAACCAGAAAAACAGAAGCATGCAAAACGCGTTTTTCATGCAGAACGGCTTACGGAAAAAAAAATCAGAACTGGCAAGCTTTATAACAGATCGTGTGCATCAATATTAACCAGATTATCATATTATACAAGTAGCTCTGATACCATTGATGGTTTCGATCATCAATACGCAGCGAAAAATAGTAAACAAAATCGAAACCAAGCCAAGGATCCATGTATAATATATTGATAATATGGTAGATAGGAACTATTACCTTATCAAAGCTTTACGATTAAAACGATGGAGATGCAATCACAGAGCTTCCTCTTCAAAAACTCCTCTACGGTATCCACACGAACACCTTCAAGAACGGCTCACGATCTTGTCCGGAAGAGAGGTACTAGCCTCTAATGAAAAATGATATGAGATTAGGTTTAGGGTTTGGTTTATTCGACTGGCTTTTGTTTCTGCCGTGTATTGTCACGTACCATCCTTCACATCCTTATGTATTTATATGGTAGTGTGTAGCAAAAAGCCCAAGCCAAAGAAAACCTAGCCCAAAAGGAAATATTAAATAATAGAATCAAATCCTATTATTTAAATAAATAATAATTAAGTCAAACTTAATTATTAAAATCATATCTCATATATCTTTGTATTTTATTATAGCTTAATCAAGTCACACTTAATTAATATAATAAAATCCAACTTATCATTAATTAATTTAAATTCATAATTTAAATTAATTCTTCCTTTAAAATGTTCTATGTGTGTGACCCTGTAGGTTATTATTTATTTTGGCAATAATTTTATTCTCCAATAAAATTATAAACAATGAGCGGTATCTAGTAATACATCATTGCTACCCAATTAAATAATAATTAAATCATGATTCGATAAAACCTTTTGTAATTAATGTTCCCGTGTAATATAATCCCTTTAACCAAATATTATAGATTAAACTCGAGGCATGTTTATTGTCATCCTCTTCATAATTTAATCCGGGTTTACTTGATCCATGAGTAGACTATTAATAACAAATCATTATTTGAGCACGGCCATGCATTTTATAGTCTCACTCAATCAAGAGGCCAATAATATCTCTCCTATTTGATAGGAGGGTTAAATCCTTTATCTATCATTCATATTTCTCATACGATTCACAATATACCCGATGTCCACTTTTATCATTACCCGGTCAAAGGTAACTTTTAATGTATTCAAAGTATATTATCCTCGTATAGAAATATAATGATCTCAAGTCAAAGGATCATTACACCATTATCACTGTGAGTCTTTCTTATGACTTAATTAACATGAAGAATCTCACGGTGGGTCTGTCCAGTACCATGTACCCTACATGTACCTATGTATTGACTTTAGTATCTCCATACTTATAACCAATGAGATGTGGTTATCAGTCAAAAACATACTAATCTATTTATGTATTATTATTGTCCTGTATAATAATACTCGACTAGGGACCTTTAAGAATATGATATATATTATATAATCTCAAATTCAAGTTATAAACTTAAACTATATAATGTGTATCATTATTCTAAGGACATTTATTATGCTAACAAATATCGCAGTAATTAGAGTCATAATAAATACATTTATTTAATAATCAAATGACATAAGATTTATTCGAGAAATAATGTATTGCCTCTAGGGCACCTACACTAACAGGAAAGACTTTGATTGATGTACAAAAAGGAGAGCTTACAATGAGGGTGCAAGATCAGAGTGTTACCTTTAATGTGTTCAAGGCCATGAAATTTCCAACAGAGGATAAAGAGTGTTGCAGTGTGGAAATAGTTGATACGGGTCAGAGGAAGAAGTTTGATCAGTTATCGAGTGAAAAGTCGGATACACACATGTTAAAGCATCCCATCAGTGATTCTATTGACAGTTCTTCGGTTCAAGATCTTTCGAGTGTAAAGCCTGGGAAACTTCCACCACATTTGAGGTATGTCCTTTTAAATAATGAGCTAGTGATTTTTGAAGAAGAGCATGATAACGTGTTGCGAAGGTGGAAAACCGATGATAAGGAAGAAGAAATTATTGTTCAATCGGATGAGTCGGAGAAGCACATTAGAGGTGTGAAGAAGAAAAAGAAAAATATTAGGCCGTTGGGTAGAAAAATCAGGTTGAAGCCTGAAGGAAGAGATTTGTGGAAAACAAGCAACCAAGATGTCAACGTTCGTATGAGTGGTTTGTCTTTTGAAGATGGTTCAGTTATTCTTTTGAAACCGCCTTGATTTGAGGAAGTAACGTCAAGCTATTGACGTTAAAGAAGCGCTTCGTGGGAGGCAACCCATGCATTAGTATAAAAAAAAATAATCAAATTTTGAGGGTGTAACGCAGGATGAGACTGCGTTTCTATGTTTTAGGCAAAGTGCGCCCCTGTTGCGCAACTTGCGCCTGCGCAACTGGTCTCGAGGCAGTTTGCCTCCCTGATGCGCTATTTGCGCTAGCGTGTCTGTACTGAAAGCAGTTTGCCCCCCCATGCGCGCAGCTTGCGCGTGTTGTTCAGTGGCTGTCATGTTGTCAGAGTGTGTCAGCTTGTCTGTTTTGTGTTGTGTTTCAATGTGTTTTGTATTGTGTGTGCGGCTGTTACATATAAAAAAAAAATCTTTTCAACCCCCATTCTATTTATACCCTCATTCTCTCTAATTCTTTTCCTATTTATTTCAATTCCAAAATCCCCCATCTTTTCTCCAAAAATTCTAAACCTATTTCTATTCTAATTCTTATTTATTATTATTATTATTATTTTTATTTATTATTATTCTTATTATTATTATTCATATTTATTTTTATTTTATTATTATTATTCATATTATTATTTATTATGTATTATTATTATTATATTTAGTATTATTATTTTTTTTATTTTTTTTTTATTATATACCCACCTATACATACAAATCCAATTCCTCTTTTATTTATTTAAATATCTAAGAATTCAATTATAAATAGGAATTTATTGCAAGTTCACCTCTTTGATTCGTATTGGGTAAATCTTTTTCTCTAATCTTATTTTTATTACGAATTTGTGTTCTTGTCAATTGGGGTTTTGTAGTATTAAGGCAAGGTGGCCAGTCTTTGGAGATCGTATGCACTATCCTCCACCAGATTCATCCGAGGAGGATGAGGACTCAGATGATGAGGTATGTTTTCTACTATCCCTTGTATTTACTTCCATTCAATGAGGACATTGAATATTTTAAGTTTGGGGGTGGTTTGAGGGATTAGTAGTTGTTGTTGTATTATGTGTTCATGTAGGATTTCATGCTTTGCATATTAGTAGTAGTAAATTATGCATTTATGTTCGTGTTATCTACGTTTGTTTCATATAGGACATTCTGTTTTTTTTTGTTTGTATATCATGTGAGTTCATAATAGTTTGCATTTGCACCCATGCTTGATAGGAATTTTGTGTTGTTGACGCTTTTGTTTGAGAAGTGATATGCTTTGTTCTTGTGCACACACATACACTAGTAAGTTGAAGCTAGTAGACTTTTTGAATGTTGTAAGTGATTAGAAGGACATGAATATGTGCAAGATGATTTAGTTTGCATGCTTTGAATACAAGTTGGTG
Source organism: Kitagawia praeruptora (assembly GCA_037693485.1). Classification (NCBI taxonomy): domain Eukaryota; kingdom Viridiplantae; phylum Streptophyta; class Magnoliopsida; order Apiales; family Apiaceae; genus Kitagawia; species Kitagawia praeruptora. Next base: position 80,168,736 of record CM075350.1, read on the forward strand.
CGTTATAGAGATTTTGCTTGGGATTGAGTATGTTTTTCCACCAAGTGAGTTTTTGAGCCTTATTGCATATTTGCAATTTATTCGTTTGGTTGAGTGTCCACGGATTGTTTGCATTGCTAGCAGTTGTTTGAGGTCTTTCTTGAAACGCATGACATTATTTGACGATTAAAATGATAAAGGCAATTAGGAATAACCGCATATTTTCCCATATTACCACACCATGTTTACATGATCAATTAGTTAACCCGTTGAGCTTAATCCTATTTTTTCGGTGACATACCACATTACTTGCCTAGACCTTTTTCTTGTATTGGCCTTACATTAATTTGAACCCACATTGTCAAAGGCTAGTAGAGTGCTTAAGGGAGTATTAAGGTGTGCAAGGAGGGGTTTATTGTTGGTCTTACTTTTGGGGGAAATATTGAAAATTGGGTTTATTTACTTGATAGTCGACATATGTAATAAAATTATGGGATCATTGTTATTGTTTATATTATGTTTTATTTAGCTCTCGAAAAAGGAAAAAAAGAAAAAAAAAGGAAAAAAAAACAAAAAAAAAAGAGGAAAAAAAAAGAGAAGAAAAATATATATTATGAGAGCATATTTGTGTTTGTTGTGATCCTATTTCAGTCGACTAGTCGAGTGTTTATTTTAGTAAAAATTATGTGGGGGAAAATAGGGTGTTGTGTATGATTTATTATGGTACTTACTAGCTTTTGACACTTCACCTGTTTTGGCTTATTTGACATACCTTGTCCCTAGCCCCGTTACAACCCAAATAAAGACCTTTTGATTATCGTCATTGATGTATTTGTGTTAAGAGTTAGATTGATACCAAATGTCAAGCGTGTTTATGATTTCGTTGGAATTGAGTGATAAACTTACCCTTGTTCTTGAGTGAATATTCTTTTGTGAGTGGATTGTGAGTGTTTGCTTGTTTTTGCGTATGAGATCCCGAGTTTTGTCTCAAAGATGTGCTCTTGTAGGCTTAGCATGGTTACTAACTTATTCTTACATTTGACATGGGCTTGTGAGAACTTATGCATGTTCATTGAGTAGACTATGTGAATACTTGCACTTTCGACACCAAGACATTGCGTATTTACTTTGATTCTTAAGTTGATATGACATGAGAGGAGTTGAAGGTATGGTAGGATATTAGTACTAGATTAATTGCATTTTCATATTAGTGCATTCATGCATTGCATTGCATTAGGTTATATGGATTTTGTGGGTACATTCGCTATAGGCCCTCACGAGACCTTACTCGTCCACTAGGGCTGCCTAGGGGTTTAAAGGGCTTGTTGCATATGCCAAATGCAACCGTGATCACCTACGGAAGTGGTACTAGTTAGTTAGTTAGTTGTAATTGTTTATGCTTGAGGACAAGCATCGGTTTAAGTTTGGGGGTGTGATAAGTGGATTTTATCTCCACTTGGAGCATTCTAAATCAGCTTAAATTGATTGTCTTGGACTCAAGTTTCTTGTAGTTTTGATGTGTTTTGCTTAGTTGTGCAGATTTACGAGAATATTGACTAAGGTGGATGCTTCTATAAAATTTTGGGAATTAATTGATTAAAATTCGGATTTCTGAGAAGGGTTTGCGCAGTCTACACTGTTTTGGCCATATCTTGAGTTCTAGAAGTCCGTTTGAGGCCCGTAAGCAGTCCACGCGAAGATAACGGAATTCTCTATCATTCTAAAGTGGTCCAGAGGTCCAAGTACGTTTGGAACGGCTCTGGAAAACAGAAGAAAAGTCAGCCACGAATTTTCCTTAAAAAACAGAATCAGTTTAGGAAACGTATTTTGCAGAAATTCTATTATAATTCTGTTTTTGTATTTTCTTGCCGGGGAAGACTTTTAGAGCCTATTTAAACACATCATACCATTGTAATAGAGGATACACATTATCAATAGTTTTATTTATTGTAACCTAGCTTAGATCTGCAAGGGAGAAAAGGAGAGAAGGATTCAACGCTCGTGACAAGCAACGGATCTAGATCTACTTCATCTCTTGAATACTTTGGATTATAGATTTGTTTTCTTAACTCTTTGTTTTATTAATATTATTGCTTCTTTTATTCATATATTGTTTATTATCATGTTTTCATCAAATCCCATGACGATGAACGGTTCAATTATGGGCTAATCGTTGTCATGGGATTCTAATGGAGTTATTTATGTAGCTTAGTAGTTTGATTGCTTTAAAGATTACGTGTGGTGAATTCTTGATATCCTCGTATGGTTAATCTTAATGCTTTTAGATGCGTAGCTAACATCTAAATTGAATTGTTAATCTCTTGTGAAGCGAGAGTGGATCTTGAGATTTAGAACTTGCCATGCTAGCATAGGATAGGTTGATGTTTTAGCATCATGATTTGTGGCATGAATAGAGATATTATGCTGCCCTATGTGATCTATGTGGATGACTTGTGCTTAAACCTCTATGTTTTCAAATTCTATAGAGATATAGGGTCTAAACATAATAGGTGTCTACCCATCTTCTATCTCTTTTGTGGATGCATGCGTAGTTTGGTACTAGTATACTGAGAGGTAACTTTTACTTGTTTCGTGTTGTCCGATCAGATATCAAATCCCACATGTGTATTGATTAAAGGCATCAACTCTAAGTGAAGTAGATAATGAAGTTAGAGTCCCATGTTTTATCTCATATAAGTAATTCAGATTTAATTCTCATTAGTTAATTATCCTTAGCTTAATAATTTGCATCCTAGTTAATTTAGATAATTAAAACCCATTCTTGTTATTTGTCTTAGCAGTGGATTAAAACCAAACATTGTTGCATAGGCATATTTACTGATTGAAACTTAACCAGATCTCAGTGGAACGAACTTTAATTGTATTACTTGTGACCACGTATACTTGCGTGATATTGTGTTAACAATAATATACATATTATACTCCAGGAAAGTGCAATACTATTTCTAGAAACCTTGCAGTTTTTAGAAAATTTTTGACGGCATCCCTTTGTACGGGTAGCCTACCAATCGGACACAGCCGACACCAAAATCAACAACAATCGTCAATTCACCATATGGTTACTAATTCGTACTTAAATCTTCCGACATACAATCCATAATTAACTACATAAAATTTTACAAAATTTCCTTCTATTATTCGAATAAAATCAATCAAATCAAAAAAAATTCGAATAACAATAAAACTCTACAAAAATCAATTCACCGGAATTAAACACTTAATTTACAATTTAAAAATAGAACCAAACAATGTAATCGTTAAAGCCTAGAATCCGGTAAAATTCATCAAGACCCGGTACAAATCAGAACTACAGAATAGAACGCAACCAAACCGTAACATCACAAAAGATCACGAACTCAATTAAGTTTTAGAACCATCAACATAATTGAAAGAGTTTGTCCTAGAATCCAATCATGTATGATGATTTAGGAAGAACTTTCTTGTACTCTTATTTGATTTCATTAATATTAATAAAAGACTTATTTGTTTATATTACGGGCCTTATCTATTTAAAGTGTTTTAAAGAAGATGTTCCATGGTTTAAAGTAAAGCTTCTAGAATTATAATGAGATTATAATAGTGAGATCTAGAAGATGATAACTCTAGACTTAAACAGTTCCTGATCATAGGATAACTAATTGGAAGTTAGTGAATCCGCAAAGATTGGTACATACTATGCTTGCTCCTTTTAGGAGGATGTCTGTTCTCATAGGCATTTGTGTGGTGACACTATAGCTAGTATGTAGGTGCTTATTAGTGAATAAGTTCACTGAACATGTCTCGATAAGTTGAACAACTAAGGGAGTTTACTCACGTGTCGATAGTTGTTCACTGAGTGATAGTTGTACAAGTGTCCTTAGACTTGAGATCGTTAGAGTAATCTTGTATATAATGAAATATGCTTTGGTTTAGTCCTTAGTCTCAAGGACATCTATTAGGTCTATTCTGGGCATAGGGATTTGTGTATGGAGATAGTTAATGATCAATAAATGATCTACCCCTTCCAGTAAGGAAGTGAATATCCTATGTTATTCTTAGTATGCGAGTTCTGGAATCTCTGGCCAGAGTGAATGAAATTAGAAAGGAGTTTCTAATTTGCATTAATATGAACTTTGCATTATGAATAAGAAATCATATGATTAAATTTGATAGGCTTGACACGAGATCCATGCCTTGTATTTAATCGGGATATTGTAGGGTAGAAGGAATTGATTGTACGAAGAAACTAGTCACTAACAGGTTCTTGGTATTCTAAGCAGTGAATTCATATTATCCGGATAGTCGCAATATGTTGAGAAGCATCACTCATGATGTAGAATAAATATAATTAATCAGTTAATTATATTTAATGAATTATTAGAATTCATATAAATAATAAATAAAAAGTTTATTATTATTTATTTCTACTACCGGCTTAAAATTGAACCTACAAAGTCACACTATAAAAGGATTAATTTATTGATTAAGGTATTTTGAGAGAGCAAGTTGTTTTAATAATGATTAAAATAGTTTTAATTATTATTTAAACATTTTGTGGGATTTATATAATAATAATATATATGATATATTAATTATAATAAAAACCTACATGTGCCCTATATAAAGGATGAGATGAGAAGAGTTTTGTATGCAAAGTGTTTTTGTGAAAAACCTAGTTGCCACTACTTCATCTTCTTCATCCCTCTCTCTCTCAAAACACCATTTTTATAAAACCTTGATTTTATAAAAAGTTTCACCGAAGGATCAATTTTGGTGGATACCGGTAGAGTGCTTCACACTCTGAGAAGCAATTGCTAGCAACCATCGATTATAAAGCTTCGATTTTCAAGGTGCAGTTACGATTCCTCCGCTCTCTAGTTTTTATATGCTTTTCTATATGTGTGATACATGTTTTTTAACGGAATAATTGTTATATCGCGCTTCCGCTCGTCCGTAAATTCCTTCAATGGTATTATAGCCAGGTTCTGCATATAGAGATTCATATAAAAAAATTTAAATTTTTTTATGCATGTATGGATTTATTATGATTTTTACAAGTTTATTTGGATTTAATTATGAATTAATTCGAAATAATATTTGCATGAGATTTTGACCACTGATCAGGGTTCTACAAGTGTTGTAGATCATCTCGGTAGTTTTTTCATAATTTTGTGATGTGTAGATTATTTGTTATGAATTTTTAAAATTATTTTAATTAAAATTCATAAAATAATTATGCATGTGAATTGTATGGAATTAAAATTTGCACAAGGGCCCCATAGATACCTGGTATTTTTTAATGCTGTTCATTTTCAGAAATCATGTCTTATGATTTTTTATTAATTTATTAATTAATTTTTAATTAATTTATTAATATTAAATTATAAAGATAATAATAATAGTTATTAAAGTTTAAGTTTCGGCAGTTTTTGTTTTGATTATTAAGGCAGACTAATAAAAAAAAGCGCCTGACTGGCGTGTGGCGCGCAACCGGGGATAGGGGGTAGTGGCGCATGAGTCGCATGCGTAACACAATTTAATTTCTTTAAATTGTTGTAACGCATTTCTATAATGCTTTATAGCCTGCTGTCCACATTAAATTTGATTTTTTGGGAGTTTCGTAACTCCGTTTTGGACGTGCAATATATCATTGGATTCGTTTTTCCGATACGGATCTAATGGAGTGGCCAAATATTTTTTATGTAAAAGTTTTGAACTGTTTATACTCCCGGAAGTGTTTTAATTGTTTTAAATGCTATAATAAATCCATACATCAATATATCATTGTGTGACATGATATTGCTTGAATGCTTACTTGTTTATTTATTTTTATATATGAGATATATGCCTATGTTTACCATGCGATGATAGATTTAGGTGAACTTAAATCAAAATAAGGCGTGCTCTAGAAAATCTAGAATAGGAATCGTTTCTTGCCTTAACAATAATATTATGAATACAATCATGAGATTCTTGTGTTTGTGAAACATGTAATTAAATACGAATTTTCAATATTTAGAGAAATGATGATTCTGTCAAAAACAGATTTCGATCTGTAAGAAAGGGGTATTAAGTAACGCCTCTTGACAATGCTCCCCCCGATCTGGGAATCATCCGATTATCGATTATTGATTTGAAATATTTAATTGAAGAAAAGAATCTCTTTATAATAATATTATGATTGTTAAATAATATTAGTTAATTAATAATGGCTTAAAATTATCTATTTATGAAATAAATAATTAGTTAGCAATTTTATTAATTGATTAAATGAGATTTAATTTATTATAAAATAATTAAGATGTGATCTTAATATTATTAATTATTTCTTTAATTTATGAAATTATATTAAGGGAGAGATTAATTTTCTAAAGAGTTTAGAAATAGAATTAATGATTAAAAGAGTTTTAATTATTAGTTAATAACAGAAAGATTTATTTTCTAAAAGGTTTAGAAATAATTTAAATGATTAAAAGAGTTTTAATTATTAATTAATTGGTTAGTAATTATGATACTTTATAGAAAAATTTATATGAAATTTTTGTCTATAAATATATATAATTATAAACCTTATAATAAAATCTCTCTTAATAATATCAAGTAGTAATTGGCCAATGACACAACGGGCTTGTGTCGGTCATAGCCTTCCAACATGGTAGAAAGTAGTTCTCATTTTTAAATCATTGTAGTTTCGTGCTACAACCGAGGGCTTTGATTTCGAAATTAGAAATACTTGTCTATTACATAGAGAGGTGTACAATGAATTAGAATCTAATGGTCGTTACGTGCCACAGCCGTGGGCTATTGGAGACTGATTCAATTGTACGAAATGTTGGGTTAGACTTGACTTAGAATATTTTGTTTGTTGTGCCACAGCCGTGACTCAATTATTCAAGAGGCTAAAGTTTTATTAGGGAATAACATGAGATGTAATTGACAAGAGTTGTCTGCCTACTGAACATCACATGGCGTTTCGTGCCACAACCGGGGTTGTGTGATGGAATGTAGGATCCCTATTCCCACTAGCATTTCGAATGCTTATTTATTCACTTAGGGGGTTGTATAAATTAGATAAACTAGTGGGAAACACTTATGAATAAAGACCCGATTCATATAGTGTTTTAATAATGAAATTGAATATTTGCTAAGTGTTGTTATGTGTATATCATTTGCAGACTTAGTATATATATATATATATAGATATATACACTAGGTCTTCTTCACAATCACTCTGTAGCATACTAGATGCTCACATATTGACTGGTCCAACCTATGCTAACTAGCTTCGAAGCTTGAGAAAAAGTTCTCAAGGGCTAAGAAGCTGGGATATGCTGTTTGTTTTCACTGTAACAAGGTGAGGCACTGGAAGAGGAACTGTAAGGTTTACCTTGCAGAACTGAAGGTGAAGAAGGCTAGTGAGACTACCGCTTCTAATTCATATATGTTTATGATTGAAGTAAACATGTCACTAAATCAAACTTCTACTTAGGTATTAGATACTACTTGTGGTTCTCACATTTGCAATTCGTTGCGAGGACTAAGGAGAAGTAGGGCTCTTGGGGAAGAAAAGACAATTTTACGGATGGGCAATGGAGCAATAGTTGCTGCCATAGCTGTAGGGTCTTTTGATTTACATATGCCTACGGGCAAGACTATTATTTTAAATAACTGTTATTTTGGTTCCCTCGATTGTGAGGAATATTATTTCTATTCCAATGTTAGACTTGGATGGATTTTCATTTATTATTCAGAATATTAAACATCCAATCCTCAAAGATAATGTTCTTTATGGTAGTGGAACTTTAAATAATGGTATGTATGTATGTGACGTAGAATATGTTTTACTTCATATTAAACAAAGAAAAAAAAGATGATGAAAATCCTACCTACTTATGGCACTACAGACTTGGTCATATTAGTGAAAATAGACTTCGGACATTGCATAAGGGAAGGTTACTGGAACCCTTTGATTTTGAATCATATTCTACATGCATGTCTTGTCTATTGGGTAAAATGACCAAATCTCCATTTAGTGGACATGGAGAGAGTGCTAGAGAGTTGCTGGTATTGGTACACATAGATGTATGTGGACAAATGTCTACGCAAGCCATGGCAGGATTTTAATACTTCGTGACTTTTATAGATAATTGATCTAGATTCAGATATATGTATTTGATGAAATACAAATCTGAAGCCTTTGAAAAGTTCAAAGAATACAGTTATGAAGTAGAGAAATAAACCAAATATAGTATTAGAGCTCTTCGATCAGATTGAGGAGATGAATACTTGAGTGGTGTGTTTCTAGATTATCTCAAAGAAAATAGTATAGTCTCCCAGTGGACTCATCCGGACACTCCATAGTTGAGTGGAGTATCTGAAAGGAGAAATTGAACTTTGTTAGACATGGTTCGATCCATGATGAGCTATGTAGATCTTCCAGTATCACTTTAGGGTTATGAATTGGAAACCTCAGCATATTTACTGAGTAAGGTGCTTTCCAAATATGTTCCTCAAACTCCATATGAGATATGGAAAGAAATGAAATCGAGTCTTAAACACGTTAAGATTTGGGATGTCCAACTTATGTCAAGAAAGTTGACCATGATAAGCTGGAATCTCGATCCGTAAAATATAGGTTTGTGGGATATCCTAAAGAGATTTTAGGGTATTACTGTTACATCGATCATAGGGTGTTTCTCTCCAGACATGCTACCTTCTTAGAAAAATAGTTTATCCTTGAAGGGAACAGTGGCAGCAAGATTGAACTTAAAGAAGTTCATGAAACATAAACTATTACAGTTCAAAAGGAAACTCCTGTTCTAACTAAACAACCTTATGTGACATAGTGTTGACTCTGAGAAATGGCAGAGTGCCATGAAATCCGAAATGGATTCTATATATGCCAACCAAGTATGGACTTTGGTTGAAGCACCTGAGCACGTTAGACTTATTGGGTGCTAAAGGGTATACAGGAGAAAGATTGGAGTAGATGGCCAGGTGGAGACCTATAAGGCTAGGCTCATGGCAAAAGAATTCAGACAAAGGCAAAGGATTGACTTTGATGAAACTTTTTGCATGAAGCCCTACTCATATCAATTTGGATTTTGCTTGTGATCCATATATGGATTGAAGAAAGCTTCTCGTAGATGGAACATCAATTTTAATGAGAAAAACAAAGAGTTTGATTTTATCAAGAACATAGATGAACCATATGTCTGCAAGAAGGTTAGTAGGAGCGCGGTAACATTTCTTGTATTGTATGTGGATGACATACTTCTTATAGGAAATGACATACCGATGCTGCAATCAGTCAAAGTGTGGCTATCAAAGAACTTCACTATGAAGGAATTGGGAGAAGCATTCTACATTCTCGGTATGAAGATCTATAGAGATAGATCTAGAAGAATGATAGGTCTTACCCAGGGTACATACATCGAGAAAGTGCTTAAAAGGTTTAGCATGGAAAACTCCAAGAGAGGTCTTATACCGATGAGCCATGGAGTATCCCTTTCCGAGAAGATGTCTCCTAAGACACCTGAGGAAAGAGAGCGTATGAGTAAGATTCCTTATGCTTTAACAATAGGATATATCATGTACGCGGTGTTATGTACTAGGCCTGATGTTGCTTATTCAATTAGTGTGACGAGCAGATATCAGTGTGATCCAGGTGAAGACCACTGGAAAGCAGTAAAGAAAATCCTTAAGTACTTGCGTACGTTGTAATAACCCTAACTTTTAGAATGCTACAGTGCCTAAATGAATAGTGATTTTGAGGACTTAGGAAAATGGTATGTAAGTATTCTATAAGTGAAACAGAAAATGAATAATCAGAAACCATATTAGCGTTGTACTATGAAAATGAGTGACTCGAAACGATGACGGGTTTCAGAAATTCCTGAGTATAGATTTTTAAGATATTTGATTTCAATTGAGTATTACTGTATTGGATATTAAGGAGTATGGAGATTTAACAAGGATTAATTATATTGAGAAATGATATGAAATTATGTTAAACCAGGGGATTATTAAGTCAAGGGAATGACAGAGGAATTTAGATTGTTAAACAATTTAGAACCACTTGGAAACGAGATATTAAATTTGAGGAATTGAGGATTTAATATTTTGGAATTTTATTATATTTGATTTGAGAATTTAGAACGAAAACCGCTGAGACTTTATAATGAGATTAAGCGAACGAATCATGAATTGAGGATATTAAATGTTAGAAGTCCAAGGAAGGATATATTATGAGAGGGAAAAAGAATTGAGAATATAATCCTAGAGTAAAGAGAATGCAAACGAGTTAGTGAGCGAGTTAGAGAACGCTTGAGAAACCGGGAGAGCAATTTCTGAGATAAAGAGAATATACAAAGGATATTGGATTTAATATTTGTTTGAGGATTAGAACTACACCAACACCTTAAAATACAATGTGGGAGAGGATAATATATATCTAAGGAATTTACAAAGGAGAAACCACTGAGACGATCACAGAAATCAATCGATGAATCAAATGACGAGAGAACTTTGAACGAAGCCCAAACAAAAAGCCCTAGAGCAATAGCAAAGGCCCAAATTTGGCCCAATCACATTCAAGGGCTGATTTTAAGTGGATTAAGAAGGGAAGTACCAAAGTAGAAGAATTATAAGATTTAAAGGATGTTGGATGCAAATTACATAAAGTTAAGGACTTTCTTGCAAAATTCAAGGATAAGCATTAGCAAGGAGCCAACAATTGGCTCTTTCTCATTGGTGGACTCCAAAATATCTTTACAAAAGGTAGCTAGCTGATATATAAGGTAGAAACAAGGGATATAAATCATTTACACAAGCCTCTCCAATCCATGGACAATATTCTCTCCAAATGTCATAGCAATCCAAGTAGTATAGCCTAGTCAAATCCATGCTCAAAGTGGGAGAACCAAACCTGTCCAGTTTCTGTCCAGCGAAAAGATGGAGCTCAAAAACATAGCTAGGAAGCTTTGTTTTTGGTGATCTATAGCTCAAATCAAAGCTTATACAGAGTCCAAGATGTGGTAAACATTTGAGAGCCAAAATCTTATTTTTCGATTTGTTATGATTTTTACAAAAGTGATGATGAATAGTAACCCTTAGAAACTAACTTTGTTTTTATGGTTTCTTTAGTTGATCCAAGCTAGTATAAGGTTGGTTAAGCATATCCCAAGGCTCATTAAGTGTTATTGAAGCTTCAAGAAGGTATAAATCTCAAGACCATTTAGTATTACTTTGAATATATGATGGATTATAGAAAGTTTAGTGATTAAGGTTATGATAAGTGATTATTCATGATGATATATGTGTTTGTAAGTGGTTTAAGTTGAATATGGAAGTGGGTTGTGATTATAACCATGGTTGGTATGATGACCACATGGTGTAGGGTTGATATATGTGTTTGGTGAAGGATTTGGAGGAGTTGAATTTTGGAAAGTATGAAAATATAGCCGTTATAATGCCAAATTTTCGTTAAACCAAAAGATGCCCTGTTTTTGGACAATAGGATTCGTACAGTAGCATTCTGCCTAGGGTAACAAGTGATCATGAGATGGTAGAGTTTATTTAATAGATCGTTTTGATATAAAGTGAGTTAAAATCTGATGAACGGTTTAGGAGAAAAGCCAGTTTTAGTGAAAGACGTTCGAGAACCGAGAAAATGCAGTTATGTCAACTTTGAGGCCATAGTTACCATACTTAATCATCTTTAAAGGTTATGAAATTTTGGGACAATATAGTAGGTTGAACAGAGATTAAAACCCCACTGACCTAGCATTAAAATTCGAATTTGAGAATTTATGAGAAATTTTACAGTCGATTGTGGTTATTAAGGGAAATGGTGGAATACACTAAAACTTAGATCGAGTTTAGAAATGGTTAAGTTCATGTAAACTTTTGGTGCATAAAAACTATGTTAAGCATATAATATGTGTCAAGGGTGTTATTGTATAGAGATTAGGTGATTAAGTGGGATATGTACTAACGGTGATCCTTTCGTTCCTATAGAGACGGGAGACGAACTCAGGATCCTACCTACTCGCTTTAGAGATCCAGGCAAGATCTTTTCTATCCCTACTTGGAAAATTATTATTTTCCAAGAAAATTATTTTCATGGAATATATATATATGTGTGATTCCATTGTTGCTATTTTGTTAAAGAATTTATTTCCTGAATTGTGGGGATTAAAGAGAGATGGATATGAACTATGAATTATGAGTATGGATATAAATACGAGATGCATAAAATGAACGTGCCTTATGGTTAAGAGTTATATGAAAGAATGGTATCAGTTGTTATCCAGAGTTATATTCAAGAATGGTATCCGTTATTATCTAGAGTTATATAAAAGAATGGTATCAGTTGTTATCTAAGGTTATATGAGTTATAATGTCATTCTTTTAAATATCGTGATTTGATAAGTATTATTTGATTATCATTTACTATTTTAAAAGTAGATGGAATACTTTATATACATATGAGAGTACTGAATTTCATTGAATACAGAGGAGATGTCTGAGTCATATCTAAAGTATTATGATATATATATATTTTAAAGGTGATGATAAATAGAGATGGAATTGATATATGTGAATGGAAATGTGAATGGAAATGAGAATGGAATATTGATTGACAAAAGGGGGATTGCAAAAAAAAGCGTAAGAGACTGTGTGCGGCACAGTCCAGCACTCAATATTTTATTTCGGCACGAAGATGCCAAGGGAGGATGTAGCAGGTAGCCTTCCTCCAGGGTTGATAACCAGGTAGGATCATCCCTTCTACTAGTAGTAAACAGAGAGCAGGTACGGTCAGGCGACTGATCATCGTCCTACGTATCTGGCGCTAGCAGATATCCCCAAAACTCAAAAGAAAAGAATTGATAATGGTTTTCAGAATTGTGTACTGAAAAAGGAAAATGGTATGAAATGATGGAATGGTTTTACAGTAAGAAGAGAAACTGATATTATATTATATTAGAAGAGTACTGATACAAGAATGCTATATATTTCTTTTAGTATAAAAATATTTGGAAGGAGTATTTAACGAATAAAAATAAATTCTTTTCATAATAATTATGATTTGTCTTCTGTTTCTTTACAGTTATAATTATGTTTTTTCTTTGATGCTAGTTTATAAAATTTATCTTGCTGAGCTATTATAGCTCACTCTTGCTATTTATTTATACAACAGCTAGGTCGCATGCAAAAACTCCGTCGTACACTACGCAAGAGGGTAAGGGAAAGACGACCTATTGAGAGAACGCTGGCACCTATTCCTGAGGTAGCCTTTTGGCAGACGGGTTCTGGTAGAATTATGTATATTAAGTGTGTAAGCTTGTGTAACAAACTTTTGGTTGTTGAGATGCTTCCTGTAAAAGTATTATTCAACAATGTACTTAATAAGATTCTGGGTTTGTAATAACTGTTTAACTCTAAACTTTTAATATTATGGATGTTGTTCTCTGAGCATATGACTGGTGTGTGTGATGATATTAGTGTGGGGTCAATTGTGTGAGTATTAAATAGTATAAAAAAAAAGATCAAGAGATATTGTTAATAAATGGAAATTGGAGTATGATGGCCCGAATTCCTGACCCCGGATCTGGGGCTGTCACAGATGGTATCAGAGCTAAGAGTCATATTGCTCAGGAACAAAAGTGATAATAATAAATATATCAGTAATAATATAAATTGCGAACTCCCATCGAGTTCAAGGGTGGTATATCGAATGTAGCATTTATTCTAAGTAGTGATTATAATTTTATAGATTATTACTAATAAAGGGTTATGTTTTATTAGAGGGAGAAGAAATGGGTGAGTCGAGTTATGTTCGTGAGTGGCTAGGGATATATATATATATATATATATATATATATAAATGTGTTAATCGATGATATAATTATTGAATATGGAATAATGTATAGTGTACCCTAAATTTGGGTAAATAATGGAGAATATTGTTATGTACAGAATCATGCCGCCTAAACGTAATACTAGGGCAAATGTAAGGGAAAATGAGGGAGTTTGAGGTAATAGTATAAGTAGATTGGTGAATAGACATTGATTGTTTGTGGAGATGAAAGGGTGAAACTGAGTTTGGTCGGTAAAGCCAAGATATACCTTAAAGACCAAGACAGACTGAGACATTCTGAGATTGACTTAAATGAAAAGGTTATTATGCCAAAAGTGTTAAGTTTATATAGTACACGGGATCGATATGAGAAAGGGGATACTTGATGTATCGGGAAGTGTATGTTAGATAACCTCGTGAGTATACAGGGTATGTTGGGATATACAATTATAAAGTATAGTTTGATGGGTCCTTGATACCGGAGCAGTGTTAGGCCAAGACGATCAATATTACGTAAGTATATCGATCAGAAGGTTGTGTTTTATTATGGATAAAGGCAGAAAGTATTGAGCCAAGTCACGACTAGGTAAATGACGATAATTGGGAATATCAGACGATAGGTTAAGGATAAATGGTGAATGCCAAATTTGAGAAATTTTGAAAAGTACGCAATCTAAGATATAAATGGTATTTGAGGAAAACCTTCCATTATTGGGATTTTCAATTGGGCAGAAGCTATTAACGGTACCTATTCTCAAATTTCCTAAAGCCCTGCTAAATTATATTATTGAGTTTCAAATTTTCCTCCACTAGTGGGTAATTATTTATTAAGGGCCCGTATCTTTTCAAAACTTTCTGGTACCTTTGGAATGTGTTTCAAAATTGTATTTTATCTATCTTAGTCAAAATATTTCTCTAAGATTATTTTCGAAAAATGGTGTTTATCATCGTGATTTAAATTTCCCTCTATATTTCTTACTCCAACTAAGAGGAATAGCCCTATATGTATACACAGGGACAATCTGTCTGTGTGATAGAAAGTCGGAGGGGACGCCCTCACTTGTGTGACGTACGGGTTCTTCCATCATATTGATTTCTCAAATATTCTTTTGTTTCGAATAAAGGTTATTTAAAACTCTTATTTTATAAATTATTGTGGGACCCTTGCTTGTTTCTGGGTTCGTTTCAATTCAAAGTCTCTTAAATTCTATTAATTGTTTTGAATATAGAAGATTTCCTTAATGGATGGAATAATGGAAGTAAAGTTTAGGGTATACGTGATTATACGAGGAAACTAGAGATTCCAAGGGAAACTTCGTTAAGAGATAATTAGAGCTAGAAGCGTTTCAATATAAGAGAGGAAGGAATTTCGTGAGAAGAAATGGGTATATTTGATGATTAGTAAGAGAAAAGAATATGAGGAATTTTAAGGTATAATTGAGATTTATTATTGAGAGTAAGGTGTATTTTGAGGATAGAGTCAAAATAATGATAAACAAAGGAAGTGGGGATAATTAATGAAGGATTCGAGGTGCAATAACTATTAGTGGGGGAAGGCCAATATTGTGACTAATACCCTAAGTAGAGAGAGAGAGATATTAAAGATGTTAAGTATTCAAAGGATTAATCCAAAAGGTGTGAATGAGTAAAACTTGAGGTAAAGATTTTGATGGGAATAATAAAAGGAAATTACAGAGGTGGAGTAAATAGTATATCATGAAAGAACTAAGGTGGATCAGCAAGATGTAAAGAGTGTATAGTGAACATTAGACATATGGGATAAGGTATCCGGAGGGAATTGAAGGTGCGCTCTAATTTAACCTTTTAAGTGTAAATGTTTGGTTAGGGATCGACTAAGTCAATGAATGGTGTAGGTAGGTTGACCATCTAGATAAGGAAAATCAATATTTGTTAAGGGTCAGAGAACTCTATAGAAAGGAGATTAAGAGTATGAGAAAAGGTGTGATAATATTTTTAAGGATGAAGGAAAAGTACATGCTCGTATAGTTACGAACAGGAAATATATATTATAACCAATATTTTCCTACAATTGTTTCAAGAAATATTATTATAGCTTATTTTCTGGAAAATTTTTACAGAGATGATATATAAAAATGTTGGAGTATTAATATTTTATGTCATGATAAAGATCAAGGTATAGCTAAACAATAGTTGGAGATTAAACTTGAGGATATAGGATTATGACTATAAAATACACTACCATTCAGGGGAGGCCAATGTGGTGGCCGATACCCTTAGTCGAAAGAGGAAGGAGAAATGAGATAATATAGAATGACCGAATACAGGAAGGGATTTGCAAGAAAAAGATAGGGAAAGTGCTGCTATTGATAAGCTAAATGGTATGTTGATGAATGACAAGCAAATGTATGTTGGTGTATTTCTGTACAAACAAGATAGAGATGTTTAAGGAGAAACTAAAGGATGGAGGGAGTAATATGCGAATTAGAAGGTGTAATGTGAGAAAGGTATTCGTCGATATCTTCAACGTGATTCCGGGACGGAATCCTTTTAAGGGGGGAAGACTGTAATAACCCTAACTTTTAGAATGCTACAGTGCCTAAATGAATAGTGATTTTGAGGACTTAGGAAAATGGTATGTAAGTATTCTATAAGTGAAACAGAAAATGAATAATCAGAAACCATATTAGCGTTGTACTATGAAAATGAGTGACTCGAAACGATGACGGGTTTCAGAAATTCCTGAGTATAGATTTTTAAGATATTTGATTTCAATTGAGCATTACTGTATTGGATATTAAGAAGTATGGAGATTTAACAAGGATTAATTATATTGAGAAATGATATGAAATTAGGTTAAACCAGGGGATTATTAAGTCAAGGGAATGACAGAGGAATTTAGATTGTTAAACAATTTAGAACCACTTGGAAAGGAGATATTAAATTTGAGGAATTGAGGATTTAATATTTTGGAATTTTATTATATTTGATTTGAGAATTTAGAACGAAAACCGCTGAGACTTTATAATGAGATTAAGCGAACGAATCATGAATTGAGGATATTAAATGTTAGAAGTCCAAGGAAGGATATATTATGAGAGGGAAAAAGAATTGAGAATATAATCCTAGAGTAAAGAGAATGCAAACGAGTTAGTGAGCGAGTTAGAGAACGCTTGAGAAACCGGGAGAGCAATTTCTGAGATAAAGAGAATATATAAAGGATATTGGATTTAATATTTGTTTGAGGATTAGAAATACACCAACACCTTAAAATACAATGTGGGAGAGGATAATATATATCTAAGGAATTTACAAAGGAGAAACCACTGAGACGATCACAGAAATCAATCGATGAATCAAATGACGAGAGAACTTTGAACGAAGCCCAAACAAAAAGCCCTAGAGCAATAGCAAAGGCCCAAATTTGGCCCAATCACATTCAAGGGCTGATTTTAAGTGGATTAAGAAGGGAAGTACCAAAGTAGAAGAATTATAAGATTTAAAGGATGTTGGATGCAAATTACATAAAGTTAAGGACTTTCTTGCAAAATTCAAGGATAAGCATTAGCAAGGAGCCAACAATTGGCTCTTTCTCATTGGTGGACTCCAAAATATCTTTACAAAAGGTAGCTAGCTGATATATAAGGTAGAAACAAGGGATATACATCATTTACACAAGAGAAATAAAGTTGTAAAGCTCCCCCATCTCTTTTCTCTACAAACTGCCCAGCAAGAACAAGGAGGAAAGAAAAATTCATATCTCCATTTCTATCCATGATAAAATCACCAAATTTTAACCCAATCCTCTCCACTCCATGGGCAATATTCTCTCCAAATGTCATAGCAATCCAAGTAGTATAGCCTAGTCAAATACATGCTCAAAGTGGGAGAACCAAACCTGTCCAGTTTCTGTCCAGCGAAAAGATGGAGCTCAAAAACATAGCTAGGAAGCTTTGTTTTTGGTGATCTATAGCTCAAATCAAAGCTTATACAGAGTCCAAGATGTGGTAAACATTTGAGAGCCAAACTCTTATTTTTCGATTTGTTATGATTTTTACAAAAGTGATGATGAATAGTAACCCTTAGAAACTAACTTTGTTTTTATGGTTTCTTTAGTTGATCCAAGCTAGTATAAGGTTGGTTAAGCATATCCCAAGGCTCATTAAGTGTTATTGAAGCTTCAAGAAGGTATAAATCTCAATACCATTTAGTATTACTTTGAATATATGATGGATTATTGAAAGTTTAGTGATTAAGGTTATGATAAGTGATTATTCATGATGATATATGTGTTTGTAAGTGGTTTAAGTTGAATATGGAAGTGGGTTGTGATTGTAACCATGGTTGGTATGATGACCACATGGTGTAGGGTTGATATATGTGTTTGGTGATGGATTTGGAGGAGTTGAATTTTGGAAAGTATGAAAATATAGCCGTTATAATGCCCAATTTTCGTTAAACCAAAAGATGCCCTGTTTTTGGACAATAGGATTCGTACAGTAGCATTATGCCTAGGGTAACAAGTGATCATGAGATGATAGAGTTTATTTCATAGATCGTTTTGATATAAAGTGAGTTAAAATCTGATGAACGGTTTAGGAGAAAAGCTACTTTTAGTGAAAGACGTTCGAGAACCGAGAAAATGCAGTTATGTCAACTTTGAGGCCATAGTTACCATACTTAATCATCTTTAAAGGTTATGAAATTTTGGGACAATATAGTAGGTTGAACAGAGATTAAAACCCCACTGACCTAGCATTAAAATTCGAATTTGAGAATTTATGAGAAATTTTACAGTCGATTGTGGTTATTAAGGGAAATGGTGGAATACACTAAAACTTAGATCGAGTTTAGAAATGGTTAAGTTCATGTAAACTTTTGGTGCATAAAAACTATGTTAAGCATATAATATGTGTAAGAACCCAGATTTTTGGGTAGTATTAAAACTTTTTATTATGTAATAATATGGGAATGAATAGTGGTTATGACTGCGATGTAACGACTGTCTATTTAATGAATGGAATGGATTTGGATTCAATTATTATATGTCATGCAGAATACCTTCGGTTGACAACATAGATAAGAATGATCTATCTCCTAAGAATATGAGAAGATTACTCCAAGTAAGATTATTCTTGTGTCATCCAAATCAATATCTATTATAAGCCCAGCGGTTCCGTAAAAAGGTTAGGGAACACTCGAGGGTGAACCAGGTTCATTTTCCTAATTATAGGTATTAAATAAAAATAAGTGATGAATAGTGATTTTGGTGGAATTTGGAATATTATTATAATAATGTTATACCCGGTATTCGGAACGGATTTCTGAGTTCGTATTAGTGATCCAGGAGGAAAATAAGTGTATGTAAAAGTTGTCGGATTCAGAAAAATAGCACTTTTATTTTCTCCGAGAATTCCCTGGACACTGCAAGACTTAAGGATTTATAAAAGGGAATTAAAGAATTTAAATTCGAGGAGTATTAAGAAAGATGAAGAATAGTATTAGAAATATTAAGAAGGTTTTCGGTAAAACCCTAAGTAGAAACGAATGAGTTGTTCCCTCGAACGATCAACGAATTAAGCAATAAACGGACAAAGAAACAAGCAGAGGGAGCAAGAGTCTTGTGCAAGCTACTAGAAAATATCTAGTAACCAACATAGTTACAAGAGTAACTAGAATCAAGTGAATCAACCAAGTGCTTAGCAATCTAACTACAAGTTAGCCTTAAACCACCAGAAAATCAACACTTGTCCTCCCATTTTCATCATCTCATGCATCACACCTTTAATAAAGCCACTTTACATGAGATATTATCAAACCACATCACTTTATGCATTATTTTTCAAAGGCAACCAAGCAACAAACACCAAACTCTCTCTTCCTCTCCCATTCGGCTTTTAGCCTAAATCCAAGATCAAAATCCAACCTCCCACCATTGTTTGATCTTCAAATTTTTATCATAGGTCTTACATTTCATAAAAATGATACCCTAGAAATCTTAGCCTCAAAATCCATTGTTTCCATTTTCAATAAAATCATCAAAGTCTAGGGTGAATAGTAACCTCAAGAACAAAACTTTTGGATCTTGATTTTGGTTGATGATCCAAGATTCATGGAGGCTATACAAGGACTATACAAGGATTACTAAGTGTATACACACCCCAAGGAAGGTATAACACACTTGAAACCCTAGATCTTACTTTGAGATTATGCTTGTTCTTGATGATTTTAGAGTAGTATGTTCATGATAATGTTATAACCATGCTTAGTTAGTGATTTAGTGATTCAAATAGAATGATGATTATTATGGTGAAGCATGATGTACTTGGACAGATTGAGATGTATATGAAGTGTAGAAATTGTGTGGATGCCCGGTGTGGCTTGGTTGGTGTGTTATGATTTTAGAAAGATTCGATTTATAGCCGTCGTAATGCCCAATTTTCGTTTAACCTTAAGTAACCGTGCATCACAGTAGCTTTAACTCACTGTTAAGCTTCGATTTCTGCCATGATAAGCTAGATTATGTTATAAGCTTCGTTTTGATATAAAGTTCGCATGAAATGGACTTACGGTTTAGGAGTTATGATTAAATTCGTAAAAGTGGTTCGAAATCGTAAACGAAAGTTCGTAACTGAAATTGGATCCCTTTAATACCACGAAATCAGTGGCGAATCTTGATAATTAAATACTAGAGGTAAAAAGGAAGGCATGAGAGAAAACCACAAGTAAAATGGATCGTTTTCCGATTTTATAAAAATGTTCGAATCGAGATTAAACGCGAACGAACCCCTTAAAAGTATGACTTTGGTTATAACTTAGAAAACGGGCGATAAAACTCGAGGTATAATCTTGATTCGTAAACGACCGACCTTAGAACTTGTACAACTTAAGTATATACCAAGTATAAGCATGATGACATGTCTTGATAATGAACGAATGTCGGATCGTATCGGTGATAAAAAGAGTTACACTAAAAGAGACGTAACGAGATAACTCGAAAACATATTTCGATTTAAGTGGAGTTTATACTTAGCCTTTTAAGAAGCGTTAAGTGATTAATATTAAATATTCTGATTGTTTATAGATCGTCGAGCTGACCCGGGACACATTACCCCTACCCGCACTCGATTCCCAGGCAAGTTTCCAATACTTGGAACTGTTGTTGTGATAATATATATATGATGATTGTTGTATACATATGCCATAGCATGCATGTCTACTTTCAAGTATATTGGAATACTTGTTCCCTGAATTAATATTCGCTTATAGACTAGATATGGATTATCAGATATAAGCATGATTGTTTTGGTAGGACCCTTAGTGAAGGGCATATGATATGTATTCTTTAAATATAGACCGGGAGTCGGTATTTTGAGATATAGATGTAGTCGTGGAAACCCGGAGGGATTCCAGCGACAGATTAGTATTCCTTTTGAGGAATGTTATTATTAAACATTATTTATATTTCCATAAAAGTATCAAATACTTGGAAATCTTTCGAGAAATGTTAGTTGAGTATTATCTCAGTCGAGAAATATTAAATGAATATTATTTTTGAATATTCATTAGATTTGATTATTAATGAATAATTACTTTGATATTCATTGGAATTTTATTCATTAAATGAATATCACTTTCGGATATTCATTTAAGTTTTATGTAATTGATAAATATTATTTCAAAAGTATTCTTTGGAAGTTCTAATTACTCAAGGAATATTATTTCGAATATTAAGGTTTCGATTACTAAATGAATATCATTTGGATATTTTTTCTAGAATATTATTTGTTTAATGAATATCAATTGAATATTCATTTGGAATTTATTTATTAAATGAATATTATTTTGAATATTCATTTAAGATATTATGTACTTGATGAATATTATTTTGAATATTCATTTAAGATATTATGTACTTGATGAATATTATGTTAAAATATTCATTTGAAGTTCTATTTACTTAAGGAATATTGCTTCGAATATTCCTTTAAAGTTTTGATTACTAAGAATATTATTTGGGTATTCATTTAGAATATTATTTATTAAATGAATATTATTTTCAAATATTCATTTAAGGTTTGATTTATTTAGTGAATATTATTTTAAATATTTACTTGAGTTTTATTTAATTAATGAATATTATATTGAATATTCATTTAAAGAAAAGAATTATTTAGTAAACGATTCTATATATTTATTTGAGGATTACTTACGAGAAATATTATGATTTAATCATATCCCTTAATTATTATTGATAAAATAAATATTCTTGGAATATTTATTTAAATTCTTTTAAGTTCTTTCTATAATAATTCATATTACTCAAAGATTATCTTTCACCTTCAGATATGGTGTAAAATATTTCGGAATATCTTATGACTATTTATATCAAGGGGAGGTTCCTAAACTTTAATTTCATTTAAATCTATCTTAAAGAAGATTTAAATACTCGCTCAACTTCTAAACGTATATAAGGGGACCTCACTTGAGCGATGTTATTTATTGGACTGCCCGGTCCTATACTTGCTAAAACTATCTTGTCACTCACATCTTGATTCTTTCAAGCATCGATATGAGTCTTTTGGTTACCTCCTCAACGCTCGAGGGGTATGATTGATGTAACAAGTTTATATCCATTAACAAGCATCAGCTTGGGAAATATTGGTGAATTTTCCTTTCCAATTAGATACGACTACTTTGTGGAGTCCTATCAACAAGTGTTACACTTGGGGAAAAGGGGAACGAACTTTACGTTTCAGAGTCATGGATGATATTCGAACTAGGAGACGCGTAAGTGGCCGAGTGGCGCCGGTCCATCAATAGCCCAACCGTTGGCTGAGGAGTTCCAGAGGGCGGTAGATAAGTAATTCCGTCGGAGCTACCTTCTACATGTAGAGAACGACTGATGAGATGCATGACATACGACTGATCATCGTAAACGTCAGGGCATCTGGCGCGGCAATGCTCCCGTATTAGTTCATCTTCTAAAAGTGAGAAATTTCTGCAACACTGTTGGTGTTGGCAAGGTGAAAAAGTGTTGAAACCGGAATTGCAATATTTTTCCTGCAAGTTCCTCTTTTATGATAAATGAGAATATCTTGCTTATCTTTTGCATAGCAGATATTTATTCAAAACAAATATATTTTTGAGTTACCTTGTAACTTCATCTCATACCTTATATTGGTACTACATCGTTAATACATGGCATATGGTTTCAAAGTTATTTTGGACTGTTATATATTATCACTGTTCAATTATATTTCTGGTGGGCTATTGCTCACCCTTGCTTTATTTATTTATATCACAACAACAGCTAGATCAGATGGCCGCGCAAGGCGCACACAGCGTAAGCAGGTGTCAACCGTCAGAGGTTTACCGCTAAGGTCTTGGCTACCTTTGTTGAGGATGCAACTACTGGTAGGCTAGTTGTTAGCAATTGAGCCTCAAATGTATTTATATTATGGTATCTATTAATGGATGGCAAAGAGTATGTAATTGCACAATTGTAATTCTTTGGGTTGTAAGAACTCAAACTCGTGATTAATAATACTGTTGGTTACTCTGATTTCATCTCTGGGACTATAACGGGTGTGTTTTATGTTGTTGTTTTGGGTCACAAGGTTGTAATTTAAATTATGTTGAATTTGTGGTTGGATATTGAGACCGTAACGACCAGATCCCTGACCCTGGATCTGGGGGTGTTACAGAAATGGTATCAGAGAGAGCGTTATATATCCCAGAGATGATGCGACGTTAAAACAATAAATTCATTAAGATAATAAGAACTCTTGCCAAGTTCATAGTCAGACTACTTAATGTAGTATTGACATATAAAACCCTTATGGGAACTACTAAGTATCATGATAGTAACTTAAGCTCCTTCTCGTACCGACTAGTAAGGCAACAAGCCTTGGAGATTACGAGCAGTAACATAATGATGCATGTTTTGATGCTGAAGATCGGATGGTGGATTCGATAGAGTACCCTACTGAGGACCCGGAAGAGGTTCCAGCAGAGGAGGAGAATATTGATAAGTATAAGGAGTTTACACTTAAGGAATGAGGGCTACAGCCAGAGAGACTATAAGAGTTAAGGTATAGTGCTCAGAAAAGTGAGCATAAAGAGCTGAGATATTATTAAGAGAATTAAAGATGCGTATTGGATTCATAGTGGGACTGCTAGATGAAGTACCAGCAGGTAAGATGGATTTGAGGAATTACTTGAGATCTTATATGGGGATAGATAAAAACCAAAATCCTTAGAGACCTACAGATTAATGAGAAAAGAGTTAGAGTGGCACATGGTTATCAAAGACACAGATAGAGGACGGGGAGCAGAGTCCCTAGGAACAGTTAAGACATAGGTGGCAAGTGCCATATCTTCAGATAAATGAATTAGTGTGAATGTGGTTAAGGATAATTCGCCATGAGAAGGCAGATTTCATGAGTGATAATTTGTAAAGTCAAACTTAGATCGATGAGGTGGTTGGGTTCAAGGAAATGTCCATTTTATGAATGGATCAACTTAGAAAATAAAGACATTGAAAGGTGATGGCATGATTGAATAAAGTATATAAGGAAATAGTAAGCAAGACAATGATCTCAGAACCTACAAGACTAAAAGACCAGTGAGTCTATGATAAACTAGTAATGAGGCTATCGTCAAGAAACCAAGTATAAGTTCAGTTCAATTCAGTGAAATGATGAACCAGAACCATTAGTTGCATGTGATTCAGAAGAATATTAAATTCTTTCTTTTCCTTGAATGGATTATGGTAGTTACCTTAAGTTTATTCTGACACTGAATCATAAATGGATTAGGCAAGGCGAGCAGTGGTCGAGATGTAATTGAGAGTGCTTCTAGGTGCAACCTGATAGAACAGGTGTAGGACATGTTCTCGAAATAAGAGTTTTGGCAAAATGAAGTCCAGCAATAGGACACATGATCAATAAGAGTAGTGTTGGTCGGCCCTACCAAGTTAAAGACAGTTTCAAATGAAGATTGGCCAACCACACTAGCAAAGGTGAGAAATTTCATAAAATTCACAAGGTATTACCAAAGATTTGCTCAGGACTTTACAGAAAATGTAGTCCCGTAACCCGACTTATTATAAGAATAAAAGTTTGAATGAACAAGATAAACGTGAGAAGATCTTCCTGGAGCTAAAGGTAAAGTTGGTGATGACCAGGGTTGGCGTTGCCTAATGGAAGAAGGAAACTTTGGAAGATATTATGATGCAACTCATACAGGTATAGGTCTGCGCTTATGCAGCACGACAGCGTAATTTCGAATATATTTAGACAACGCAGTTCATCGGATTCGGATGGCCTTGGTAGTGCCAATGTTGAGGAACGACTAACCCCGACGGTAGTGTTCCTTCTGAGACTAGTTGTTAAGAAGACTGGTATTTGGTAGTATCGACTAATAGGACGAATATGTATCGGGAAGATGTGGCATGTTACTAGTGGGTGAATAGATTAACTGAAATTTTCCCAAATTCTGGAAAGGAATTCAACGAATTTTGGCAAACCTTGTCTTTCTGATTATCAAAAGACGTCATTGAAGAGAGTGGAAACTGGAGCGAACCCTGTGGATTGGGTAAAGTAGCCGCTATACAGGTGGGTAGACATACCCCGATTATTACAGTTGAATGTAAGGATAAAATTATGAAGTTGAATGTAATTAAGAAACAAGCCGGACTGAGAAATTCTGGGATTGACTTAAATGAAAAGGTTATTATGCCAGAAGTGTTAAGCTTTTGTGGTACGTGGAATTGATAAGATTAACTGAAGGGAAAAAAAAAATATATATATATATATAAAGGAAAGGTGACCGGAGACGGTACCGAGAAGTCGATTGAGACTTATATGGAGAAGGGTTTTGAAAAGATCAAAAGGTATCAAAGTAGAAGGCACTATGCCAGCAATTGCTAGAAAAGTAATGCTATTAGCCGAACCCTAACTCACATGTTTTAGTATGGCAAGTTGAGGCCAAGTCACAAAGGGTTAACAATTAACTAGACCAGCAATGAAAGGATTTATCGGGGTTGCTTCTAATCAAGCGCCAACCGCAAGGACTTTTGATATAAAATGAATTGAGATACATGATAATGGATTTTATAAATACCATGGATGTGCTAGGAATGAGGATGGTGACCAGTAAAGGTTATGAGGATTGTCAGAGATGGTGCAGTATGATGCAAAAATGTTATCTGAAACTTAGTGTCCTCAAGAGGAGCATTAGGCATTAAGAGATTCACGTTGAACACAACCAATATCTTCCAGAACATCCTTGCTACCATTACCAAGTTCTGTAAGAAAGAGCAGATAGACATGTGTTGTCTTTTGGAAGGTCATATAGACTAACATTCGTTTGAAAGAAGAGGTTAGCATTAGTCTACCTATAGACTATCAAGATGAGAATGATTGAAAGAGACCCTTATTAAGGATATATGATTGAATTGCCAAGTACAGGATATAAGTATTCCTTGAAACTAGAATTGAGCATAGAATGTCCATATATTAAGACGAACCCTGGGGGATGCACAAAGAATAGCATCACCCCTAACAATAGGCACTGTGAAATCAGACGATATAAGTTGAATCGACCAAGGTATCAATAACCTATAAGGATTTGTGGAAAGGAGTCTCGAAAAGTACATAGACAGAATCGTTATAGAATTGGTTAATGATGTTTGATATACCCTGTACCCAGAAGATATAGGATGAATGATGAGGATGACCTAAGGAACCCTATAAGGGAAGAGGTAATGTTCTGAACTTCAGAAAGGGAAGTTTGGTAAGGAATGTATGACATAGTAACAATACGGCAAGAGGAAGTAGGTGTGAAACCATGAGAAAGTATGGATTGAACCAATAAGGTTGAGATTATCCTAAAACAAGAAGGGATTTAAGTAAGGAAATATCCTAGGTATGATTGGGAGTACTGGTAGTAAAGTTCACACTAGAAAGGTGGAAGCAATGACTTTTGGAAAAGACTGATAGATGTTTTCTCTCATTCAGCAGAATTTAAGGGAGAATGCTTCCACCCTGAGTTGGAATAGATCCATAAAACATGGATCTCAAGAAATTATTATAATCAGGAAAGGCCAACGAGGTGGCCGACACTTTAAGTATAGGGGAGTAAGTATAAATGCTCATACCAAAGAAATAGAATGATAATGTAAGGACCTCGATGGTCATAATGTGGTAGAGGAAGTTACATCCCGTCTAATGATTGTGTCAGGATCAACTATAGGAATAGTTTAAGTAAAGATTCGATTCCTGATGTTGCCAGTAGCACATCATCGACATTATGAGGCTCTACGACAGGCCAGACCAAATTCCCCAAGAGACTCGCCTTTCCTTTGGAATGAGTGGGGGAAAGTTAAGTAACAAGGAATTGGTAGTAGATGACCAAAAACAGAGATGGTACAAATACTGATAAGCCAAATGGCACGATGATGAATGACAAGCAAGTTTATGTTGGTGTATTTCTGTGCAAACAAGATAGAAAATTATGAGGTTGGCAAGCGATTAAGCAAACTGATAAGCTTTTAGTCTTCTACCGGAGATATATGATTAATAATCTCACCAGCCTGTTCCAGCTGCGATGCGGGAAGCTTTCCTGCAATTTTATCTGCTTCATGTAATATCTACGTCAAGTTCAGGAAGCGTTCCTTATGGATAGGAAATAGTGATTATTTTGTTTTCCTAGAGGATCTTGAATTGATAATTATGATGCTTAGTTGTTAAAGCACTAAGTAAATGATAAACGATGGTGATCCTTCTGAGAAATTAGGTGGTAACGACTGTGGAAATGTTGAAGTGAATCTAAGTTAGAGAAATCATCCAGGTTTATTTCGGATGGTGTAATTTCTGGATCGACGGGATATTTGAAATGAAGAATTAGGTTATGATGGTTCATAAAATGATTATAGTAGAAATAAAGACAAGAGACTGATAGAGATGGAAATAGAATTGGGAATTAATAAGAGAGTCAGATAGGCAGACTCATGAGAATCTCCAGTAATGAAGCGAGAAGAGTATGGAATTGGCAAGGTAAGGGTATTGGCCAAAGCGGAAAGTTGGAATTAGGAGCATGAATGACATACAAATTGACTCCTTTTAAGTTTGGAAAATCCGAGGAAATATGGAATAGTTTGATTGAGTAATAAAAGAGACTCATGGAATGAGAAAGTGAAATCTAGATGGTTGAACAAAGGAAAGTTTGACCACAAACGTGCCACGTATATTGAATAAAGGTAACACGCGTTCCCCTAATAAGGTGACAGTGGAGTTCAATAACAGAAGTGAATGAGAACTAGATGATAAGATGGATGTGATTGATAAAGAAAAGAATGGGAAATAATTATGGAATGTGAAGCAAGAAATGTTATGAATGGATTGATGAATGGGTTTTTCCTAACGAGCACTCGGAATGACAACCTGATAGTGTTAGAATTATGAGTATGAAAGAGCCAGTGTCGGGGCGTGAAATGTGAGTAATAATAATGTCAAGCGGGAAATCCAAGATTTAACCTGAGAGGTTGAAGGATTTTCCAAAAAGTAAGTGGTGCTAATATCGAGCAAGAGTATAGGTCCATAGAATGATGGACAGAGCAGCAAGGACATGTGATATGTGAGATTACGAAAAAAAAAAATTAGTATTTAATACGAATATGATTATTTTCTTCTCTAATAAACCTCTATAGTTCAGAGGTAAATTCTAAGTATGATATTTTGACAATCATGAAAACTTTCATATATGATTCTTTGAAATTCGTTCTTTTCTTCTCCCTTATTTATCTTCTTCTAAATTGAGAAGAACAACCCTTTAAGGAGGGGAGGTAATACTACGTGACTCTCTGTCTGTGTGATAGGAGTCTAAGTGGAATGCCATTAATTGTTTAATTGCTTGTCAAGTACTAAAGGCTGGCCCCCTTTTGTACTAACTATGCAATATAACAAATGTTCATTGATCACAGTGATCTCTCGATAATTTTTTTTTTCCACCTAAATATATATACATCGAGATTGCGAAGATTAAAACGATCAGGAAATTGCAAAAAATTACGAGTGAGGTTATCTCCGGAATTCGTAGCGCCTTAGTGATACCGAAGTCACTGCACGTACCAATAAGGTTAATAGTATAAGAACGGACAAGAGCGTATACCGGATGATGTGTTATGCGAAAGTATCAAAGAATTGGTAGGACGGATAAAGGGTGTGTTGTAACACCAGTATGATGTGCTTTAGAAAGATTGGAATGTGTAAGGATCGACCAGAGAATTGGAAAGCGAAATAACCAACAAGTACCCAATTGTCTTCTACTTGATTCCGGGATGGAATCCTTTTAAGGAGGGGAGACTGTAAGAACCCAGATTTTTGGGTAGTATTAAAACTTTTTATTATGTAATAATATGGGAATGAATAGTGGTTATGACTGCGATGTAACGACTGTCTATTTAATGAATGGAATGGATTTGGATTCAATTATTATATGTCATGCAGAATACCTTCGGTTGACAACATAGATAAGAATGATCTATCTCCTAAGAATATGAGAAGATTACTCCAAGTAAGATTATTCTTGTGTCATCCAAATCAATATCTATTATAAGCCCAGCGGTTCCGTAAAAAGGTTAGGGAACACTCGAGGGTGAACCGGGTTCATTTTCCTAATTATAGGAATTAAATAAAAATAAGTGATGAATAGTGATTTTGGTGGAATTTGGAATATTATTATAATAATGTTATACCCGGTATTCGGAACGGATTTCTGAGTTCGTATTAGTGATCCAGGAGGAAAATAAGTGTATGTAAAAGCTATCGGATTCAGAAAAATAGCACTTTTATTTTCTCCGAGAATTTCCTGGACACTGCAAGACTTAAGGATTTATAAAAGGGAATTAAAGAATTTAAATTCGAGGAGTATTAAGAAAGATGAAGAATAGTATTAGAAATATTAAGAAGGTTTTCGGTAAAACCCTAAGTAGAAACGAATGAGTTGTTCCCTCGAACGATCAACGAATTAAGCAATAAACGGACAAAGAAACAAGCAGAGGGAGCAAGAGTCTTGTGCAAGCTACTAGAAAATATCTAGTAACCAACATAGTTACAAGAGTAACTAGAATCAAGTGAATCAACCAAGTGCTTAGCAATCTAACTACAAGTTAGCCTTAAACCACCAGAAAATCAACACTTGTCCTCCCATTTTCATCATCTCATGCATCACACCTTTAATAAAGCCACTTTACATGAGATATTATCAAACCACATCACTTTATGCATTATTTTTCAAAGGCAACCAAGCAACAAACACCAAACTCTCTCTTCCTCTCCCATTCGGCTTTTAGCCTAAATCCAAGATCAAAATCCAACCTCCCACCATTGTTTGATCTTCAAATTTTTATCATAGGTCTTACATTTCATAAAAATGATACCCTAGAAATCTTAGCCTCAAAATCCATTGTTTCCATTTTCAATAAAATCATCAAAGTCTAGGGTGAATAGTAACCTCAAGAACAAAACTTTTGGATCTTGATTTTGGTTGATGATCCAAGATTCATGGAGGCTATACAAGGACTATACAAGGATTACTAAGTGTATACACACCCCAAGGAAGGTATAACACACTTGAAACCCTAGATCTTACTTTGAGATTATGCTTGTTCTTGATGATTTTAGAGTAGTATGTTCATGATAATGTTATAACCATGCTTAGTTAGTGATTTAGTGATTCAAATAGAATGATGATTATTATGGTGAAGCATGATGTACTTGGACAGATTGAGATGTATATGAAGTGTAGAAATTGTGTGGATGCCCGGTGTGGCTTGGTTGGTGTGTTATGATTTTAGAAAGATTCGATTTATAGCCGTCGTAATGCCCAATTTTCGTTTAACCTTAAGTAACCGTGCATCACAGTAGCTTTAACTCACTGTTAAGCTTCGATTTCTGCCATGATAAGCTAGATTATGTTATAAGCTTCGTTTTGATATAAAGTTCGCATGAAATGGACTTACGGTTTAGGAGTTATGATTAAATTCGTAAAAGTGGTTCGAAATCGTAAACGAAAGTTCGTAACTGAAATTGGATCCCTTTAATACCACGAAATCAGTGGCGAATCTTGATAATTAAATACTAGAGGTAAAAAGGAAGGCATGAGAGAAAACCACAAGTAAAATGGATCGTTTTCCGATTTTATAAAAATGTTCGAATCGAGATTAAACGCGAACGAACCCCTTAAAAGTATGACTTTGGTTATAACTTAGAAAACGGGCGATAAAACTCGAGGTATAATCTTGATTCGTAAACGACCGACCTTAGAACTTGTACAACTTAAGTATATACCAAGTATAAGCATGATGACATGTCTTGATAATGAACGAATGTCGGATCGTATCGGTGATAAAAAGAGTTACACTAAAAGAGACGTAACGAGATAACTCGAAAACATATTTCGATTTAAGTGGAGTTTATACTTAGCCTTTTAAGAAGCGTTAAGTGATTAATATTAAATATTCTGATTGTTTATAGATCGTCGAGCTGACCCGGGACACATTACCCCTACCCGCACTCGATTCCCAGGCAAGTTTCCAATACTTGGAACTGTTGTTGTGATAATATATATATGATGATTGTTGTATACATATGCCATAGCATGCATGTCTACTTTCAAGTATATTGGAATACTTGTTCCCTGAATTAATATTCGCTTATAGACTAGATATGGATTATCAGATATAAGCATGATTGTTTTGGTAGGACCCTTAGTGAAGGGCATATGATATGTATTCTTTAAATATAGACCGGGAGTCGGTATTTTGAGATATAGATGTAGTCGTGGAAACCCGGAGGGATTCCAGCGACAGATTAGTATTCCTTTTGAGGAATGTTATTATTAAACATTATTTATATTTCCATAAAAGTATCAAATACTTGGAAATCTTTCGAGAAATGTTAGTTGAGTATTATCTCAGTCGAGAAATATTAAATGAATATTATTTTTGAATATTCATTAGATTTGATTATTAATGAATAATTACTTTGATATTCATTGGAATTTTATTCATTAAATGAATATCACTTTCGGATATTCATTTAAGTTTTATGTAATTGATAAATATTATTTCAAAAGTATTCTTTGGAAGTTCTAATTACTCAAGGAATATTATTTCGAATATTAAGGTTTCGATTACTAAATGAATATCATTTGGATATTTTTTCTAGAATATTATTTGTTTAATGAATATCAATTGAATATTCATTTGGAATTTATTTATTAAATGAATATTATTTTGAATATTCATTTAAGATATTATGTACTTGATGAATATTATTTTGAATATTCATTTAAGATATTATGTACTTGATGAATATTATGTTAAAATATTCATTTGAAGTTCTATTTACTTAAGGAATATTGCTTCGAATATTCCTTTAAAGTTTTGATTACTAAGAATATTATTTGGGTATTCATTTAGAATATTATTTATTAAATGAATATTATTTTCAAATATTCATTTAAGGTTTGATTTATTTAGTGAATATTATTTTAAATATTTACTTGAGTTTTATTTAATTAATGAATATTATATTGAATATTCATTTAAAGAAAAGAATTATTTAGTAAACGATTCTATATATTTATTTGAGGATTACTTACGAGAAATATTATGATTTATTCATATCCCTTAATTATTATTGATAAAATAAATATTCTTGGAATATTTATTTAAATTCTTTTAAGTTCTTTCTATAATAATTCATATTACTCAAAGATTATCTTTCACCTTCAGATATGGTGTAAAATATTTCGGAATATCTTATGACTATTTATATCAAGGGGAGGTTCCTAAACTTTAATTTCATTTAAATCTATCTTAAAGAAGATTTAAATACTCGCTCAACTTCTAAACGTATATAAGGGGACCTCACTTGAGCGATGTTATTTATTGGACTGCCCGGTCCTATACTTGCTAAAACTATCTTGTCACTCACATCTTGATTCTTTCAAGCATCGATATGAGTCTTTTGGTTACCTCCTCAACGCTCGAGGGGTATGATTGATGTAACAAGTTTATATCCATTAACAAGCATCAGCTTGGGAAATATTGGTGAATTTTCCTTTCCAATTAGATACGACTACTTTGTGGAGTCCTATCAACAAGTGTTACACTTGGGGAAAAGGGGAACGAACTTTACGTTTCAGAGTCATGGATGATATTCGAACTAGGAGACGCGTAAGTGGCCGAGTGGCGCCGGTCCATCAATAGCCCAACCGTTGGCTGAGGAGTTCCAGAGGGCGGTAGATAAGTAATTCCGTCGGAGCTACCTTCTACATGTAGAGAATGACTGATGAGATGCATGACATACGACTGATCATCGTAAACGTCAGGGCATCTGGCGCGGCAATGCTCCCGTATTAGTTCATCTTCTAAAAGTGAGAAATTTCTACAACACTGTTGGTGTTGGCAAGGTGAAAAAGTGTTGAAACCGGAATTGCAATATTTTTCCTGCAAGTTCCTCTTTTATGATAATTGAGAATATCTTGCTTATCTTTTGCATAGCAGATATTTATTCAAAACAAATATATTTTTGAGTTACCTTGTAACTTCATCTCATACCTTATATTGGTACTACATCGTTAATGCATGGCATATGGTTTCAAAGTTATTTTGGACTGTTATATATTATCACTGTTCAATTATATTTCTGGTGGGCTATTGCTCACCCTTGCTTTATTTATTTATATCACAACAACAGCTAGATCAGATGGCCGCGCAAGGCGCACACAGCGTAAGCAGGTGTCAACCGTCAGAGGTTTACCGCTAAGGTCTTGGCTACCTTTGTTGAGGATGCAACTACTGGTAGGCTAGTTGTTAGCAATTGAGCCTCAAATGTATTTATATTATGGTATCTATTAATGGATGGCAAAGAGTATGTAATTGTACAATTGTAATTCTTTGGGTTGTAAGAACTCAAACTCGTGATTAATAATACTGTTGGTTACTCTGATTTCATCTCTGGGACTATAACGGGTGTGTTTTATGTTGTTGTTTTGGGTCACAAGGTTGTAATTTAAATTATGTTGAATTTGTGGTTGGATATTGAGACCGTAACGACCAGATCCCTGACCCTGGATCTGGGGGTGTTACAGAAATGGTATCAGAGAGAGCGTTATATATCCCAGAGATGATGCGACGTTAAAACAATAAATTCATTAAGATAATAAGAACTCTTTCCAAGTTCATAGTCAGACTACTTAATGTAGTATTGACATATAAAACCCTTATGGGAACTACTAAGTATCATGATAGTAACTTAAGCTCCTTCTCGTACCGACTAGTAAGGCAACAAGCCTTGGAGATTACGAGCAGTAACATAATGATGCATGTTTTGATGCTGAAGATCTGATGGTGGATTCGATAGAGTACCCTACTGAGGACCCGGAAGAGGTTCCAGCAGAGGAGGAGAATATTGATAAGTATAAGGAGTTTACACTTAAGGAATGAAGGCTACAGCCAGAGAGACTGTAAGAGTTAAGGTATAGTGCTCAGAAAAGTGAGCATAAAGAGCTGAGATATTATTAAGAGAATTAAAGATGCGTATTGGATTCATAGTGGGACTGCTAGATGAAGTACCAGCAGGTAAGATGGATTTGAGGAATTACTTGAGATCTTATATGGGGATAGATAAAAACCAAAATCCTTAGAGACCTACAGATTAATGAGAAAAGAGTTAGAGTGGCACATGGTTATCAAAGACACAGATAGAGGACGGGGAGCAGAGTCCCTAGGAACAGTTAAGACATAGGTGGCAAGTGCCATATCTTCAGATAAATGAATTAGTGTGAATGTGGTTAAGGATAATTCGCCATGAGAAGGCAGATTTCATGAGTGATAATTTGTAAAGTCAAACTTAGATCGATGAGGTGGTTGGGTTCAAGGAAATGTCCATTTTATGAATGGATCAACTTAGAAAATAAAGACATTGAAAGGTGATGGCATGATTGAATAAAGTATATAAGGAAATAGTAAGCAAGACAATGATCTCAGAACCTACAAGACTAAAAGACCAGTGAGTCTATGATAAACTAGTAATGAGGCTATCGTCAAGAAACCAAGTATAAGTTCAGTTCAATTCAGTGAAATGATGAACCAGAACCATTAGTTGCATGTGATTCAGAAGAATATTAAATTCTTTCTTTTCCTTGAATGGATTATGGTAGTTACCTTAAGTTTATTCTGACACTGAATCATAAATGGATTAGGCAAGGCGAGCAGTGGTCGAGATGTAATTGAGAGTGCTTCTAGGTGCAACCTGATAGAACAGGTGTAGGACATGTTCTCGAAATAAGAGTTTTGGCAAAATGAAGTCCAGCAATAGGACACATGATCAATAAGAGTAGTGTTGGTCGGCCCTACCAAGTTAAAGACAGTTTCAAATGAAGATTGGCCAACCACACTGGCAAAGGTGAGAAATTTCATAAAATTCACAAGGTATTACCAAAGATTTGCTCAGGACTTTACAGAAAATGTAGTCCCGTAACCCGACTTATTATAAGAATAAAAGTTTGAATGAACAAGATAAACGTGAGAAGATCTTCCTGGAGCTAAAGGTAAAGTTGGTGATGACCAGGGTTGGCGTTGCCTAATGGAAGAAGGAAACTTTGGGAGATATTATGATGCAACTCATACAGGTATAGGTCTGCGCTTATGCAGCACGACAGCGTAATTTCGAATATATTTAGACAGCGCAGTTCATCGGATTCGGATGGCCTTGGTAGTGCCAATGTTGAGGAACGACTAACCCCGACGGTAGTGTTCCTTCTGAGACTAGTTGTTAAGAAGACTGGTATTTGGTAGTATCGACTAATAGGACGAATATGTATCGGGAAGATGTGGCATGTTACTAGTGGGTGAATAGATTAACTGAAATTTTCCCAAATTCTGGAAAGGAATTCAACGAATTTTGGCAAACCTTGTCTTTCTGATTATCAAAAGACGTCATTGAAGAGAGTGGAAACTGGAGCGAACCCTGTGGATTGGGTAAAGTAGCCGCTATACAGGTGGGTAGACATACCCCGATTATTACAGTTGAATGTAAGGATAAAATTATGAAGTTGAATGTAATTAAGAAACAAGCCGGACTGAGAAATTCTGGGATTGACTTAAATGAAAAGGTTGTTATGCCAGAAGTGTTAAGCTTTTGTGGTACGTGGAATTGATAAGATTAACTGAAGGGAAAATATATATATATATATATATATATATATATATATATATATAAAGGAAAGGTGACCGGAGACGGTACCGAGAAGTCGATTGAGACTTATATGGAGAAGGGTTTTGAAAAGATCAAAAGGTATCAAAGTAGAAGGCACTATGCCAGCAATTGCTAGAAAAGTAATGCTATTAGCCGAACCCTAACTCACATGTTTTAGTATGGCAAGTTGAGGCCAAGTCACAAAGGGTTAACAATTAACTAGACCAGCAATGAAAGGATTTATCGGGGTTGCTTCTAATCAAGCGCCAACCGCAAGGACTTTTGATATAAAATGAATTGAGATACATGATAATGGATTTTATAAATACCATGGATGTGCTAGGAATGAGGATGGTGACCAGTAAAGGTTATGAGGATTGTCAGAGATGGTGCAGTATGATGCAAAAATGTTATCTGAAACTTAGTGTCCTCAAGAGGAGCATTAGGCATTAAGAGATTCACGTTGAACACGACCAATATCTTCCAGAACATCCTTGCTACCATTACCAAGTTCTGTAAGAAAGAGCAGATAGACATGTGTTGTCTTTTGGAAGGTCATATAGACTAACATTCGTTTGAAAGAAGAGGTTAGCATTAGTCTACCTATAGACTATCAAGATGAGAATGATTGAAAGAGACCCTTATTAAGGATATATGATTGAATTGCCAAGTACATGATATAAGTATTCCTTGAAACTAGAATTGAGCATAGAATGTCCATATATTAAGACGAACCCTGGGGGATGCACAAAGAATAGCATCACCCCTAACAATAGGCACTGTGAAATCAGACGATATAAGTTGAATCGACCAAGGTATCAATAACCTATAAGGATTTGTGGAAAGGAGTCTCGAAAAGTACATAGACAGAATCGTTATAGAATTGGTTAATGATGTTTGATATACCCTGTACCCAGAAGATATAGGATGAATGATGAGGATGACCTAAGGAACCCTATAAGGGAAGAGGTAATGTTCTGAACTTCAGAAAGGGAAGTTTGGTAAGGAATGTATGACATAGTAACAATACGGCAAGAGGAAGTAGGTGTGAAACCATGAGAAAGTATGGATTGAACCAATAAGGTTGAGATTATCCTAAAACAAGAAGGGATTTAAGTAAGGAAATATCCTAGGTATGATTGGGAGTACTGGTAGTAAAGTTCACACTAGAAAGGTGGAAGCAATGACTTTTGGAAAAGACTGATAGATGTTTTCTCTCATTCAGCAGAATTTAAGGGAGAATGCTTCCACCCTGAGTTGGAATAGATCCATAAAACATGGATCTCAAGAAATTATTATAATCAGGAAAGGCCAACGAGGTGGCCGACACTTTAAGTATAGGGGAGTAAGTATAAATGCTCATACCAAAGAAATAGAATGATAATGTAAGGACCTCGATGGTCA
The DNA here is from genome assembly GCA_037693485.1 of Kitagawia praeruptora. Lineage (NCBI taxonomy): Eukaryota > Viridiplantae > Streptophyta > Magnoliopsida > Apiales > Apiaceae > Kitagawia > Kitagawia praeruptora. The sequence continues at coordinate 80,206,230 of CM075350.1, forward strand.
TAATGTGGTAGAGGAAGTTACATCCCGTCTAATGATTGTGTCAGGATCAACTATAGGAATAGTTTAAGTAAAGATTCGATTCCTGATGTTGCCAGTAGCACATCATCGACATTATGAGGCTCTACGACAGGCCAGACCAAATTCCCCAAGAGACTCGCCTTTCCTTTGGAATGAGTGGGGGAAAGTTAAGTAACAAGGAATTGGTAGTAGATGACCAAAAACAGAGATGGTACAAATACTGATAAGCCAAATGGCACGATGATGAATGACAAGCAAGTTTATGTTGGTGTATTTCTGTGCAAACAAGATAGAAAATTATGAGGTTGGCAAGCGATTAAGCAAACCGATAAGCTTTTAGTCTTCTACCGGAGATATATGATTAATAATCTCACCAGCCTGTTCCAGCTGCGATGCGGGAAGCTTTCCTGCAATTTTATCTGCTTCATGTAATATCTACGTCAAGTTCAGGAAGCGTTCCTTATGGATAGGAAATAGTGATTATTTTGTTTTCCTAGAGGATCTTGAATTGATAATTATGATGCTTAGTTGTTAAAGCACTAAGTAAATGATAAACGATGGTGATCCTTCTGAGAAATTAGGTGGTAACGACTGTGGAAATGTTGAAGTGAATCTAAGTTAGAGAAATCATCCAGGTTTATTTCGGATGGTGTAATTTCTGGATCGACGGGATATTTGAAATGAAGAATTAGGTTATGATGGTTCATAAAATGATTATAGTAGAAATAAAGACAAGAGACTGATAGAGATGGAAATAGAATTGGGAATTAATAAGAGAGTCAGATAGGCAGACTCATGAGAATCTCCAGTAATGAAGCGAGAAGAGTATGGAATTGGCAAGGTAAGGGTATTGGCCAAAGCGGAAAGTTGGAATTAGGAGCATGAATGACATACAAATTGACTCCTTTTAAGTTTGGAAAATCCGAGGAAATATGGAATAGTTTGATTGAGTAATAAAAGAGACTCATGGAATGAGAAAGTGAAATCTAGATGGTTGAACAAAGGAAAGTTTGACCACAAACGTGCCACGTATATTGAATAAAGGTAACACGCGTTCCCCTAATAAGGTGACAGTGGAGTTCAATAACAGAAGTGAATGAGAACTAGATGATAAGATGGATGTGATTGATAAAGAAAAGAATGGGAAATAATTATGGAATGTGAAGCAAGAAATGTTATGAATGGATTGATGAATGGGTTTTTCCTAACGAGCACTCGGAATGACAACCTGATAGTGTTAGAATTATGAGTATGAAAGAGCCAGTGTCGGGGCGTGAAATGTGAGTAATAATAATGTCAAGCGGGAAATCCAAGATTTAACCTGAGAGGTTGAAGGATTTTCCAAAAAGTAAGTGGTGCTAATATCGAGCAAGAGTATAGGTCCATGGAATGATGGACAGAGCAGCAAGGACATGTGATATGTGAGATTACGAAAAAAAAAAATTAGTATTTAATACGAATATGATTATTTTCTTCTCTAATAAACCTCTATAGTTCAGAGGTAAATTCTAAGTATGATATTTTGACAATCATGAAAACTTTCATATATGATTCTTTGAAATTCGTTCTTTTCTTCTCCCTTATTTATCTTCTTCTAAATTGAGAAGAACAACCCTTTAAGGAGGGGAGGTAATACTACGTGACTCTCTGTCTGTGTGATAGGAGTCTAAGTGGAATGCCATTAATTGTTTAATTGCTTGTCAAGTACTAAAGGCTGGCCCCCTTTTGTACTAACTATGCAATATAACAAATGTTCATTGATCACAGTGATCTCTCGATAATTTTTTTTTTCCACCTAAATATATATACATCGAGATTGCGAAGATTAAAACGATCAGGAAATTGCAAAAAATTACGAGTGAGGTTATCTCCGGAATTCGTAGCGCCTTAGTGATACCGAAGTCACTGCACGTACCAATAAGGTTAATAGTATAAGAACGGACAAGAGCGTATACCGGATGATGTGTTATGCGAAAGTATCAAAGAATTGGTAGGACGGATAAAGGGTGTGTTGTAACACCAGTATGATGTGCTTTAGAAAGATTGGAATGTGTAAGGATCGACCAGAGAATTGGAAAGCGAAATAACCAACAAGTACCCAATTGTCTTCTACTTGATTCCGGGATGGAATCCTTTTAAGGAGGGGAGACTGTAAGAACCCAGATTTTTGGGTAGTATTAAAACTTTTTATTATGTAATAATATGGGAATGAATAGTGGTTATGACTGCGATGTAACGACTGTCTATTTAATGAATGGAATGGATTTGGATTCAATTATTATATGTCATGCAGAATACCTTCGGTTGACAACATAGATAAGAATGATCTATCTCCTAAGAATATGAGAAGATTACTCCAAGTAAGATTATTCTTGTGTCATCCAAATCAATATCTATTATAAGCCCAGCGGTTCCGTAAAAAGGTTAGGGAACACTCGAGGGTGAACCGGGTTCATTTTCCTAATTATAGGAATTAAATAAAAATAAGTGATGAATAGTGATTTTGGTGGAATTTGGAATATTATTATAATAATGTTATACCCGGTATTCGGAACGGATTTCTGAGTTCGTATTAGTGATCCAGGAGGAAAATAAGTGTATGTAAAAGCTATCAGATTCAGAAAAATAGCACTTTTATTTTCTCCGAGAATTCCCTGGACACTGCAAGACTTAAGGATTTATAAAAGGGAATTAAAGAATTTAAATTCGAGGAGTATTAAGAAAGATGAAGAATAGTATTAGAAATATTAAGAAGGTTTTCGGTAAAACCCTAAGTAGAAACGAATGAGTTGTTCCCTCGAACGATCAACGAATTAAGCAATAAACGGACAAAGAAACAAGCAGAGGGAGCAAGAGTCTTGTGCAAGCTACTAGAAAATATCTAGTAACCAACATAGTTACAAGAGTAACTAGAATCAAGTGAATCAACCAAGTGCTTAGCAATCTAACTACAAGTTAGCCTTAAACCACCAGAAAATCAACACTTGTCCTCCCATTTTCATCATCTCATGCATCACACCTTTAATAAAGCCACTTTACATGAGATATTATCAAACCACATCACTTTATGCATTATTTTTCAAAGGCAACCAAGCAACAAACACCAAACTCTCTCTTCCTCTCCCATTCGGCTTTTAGCCTAAATCCAAGATCAAAATCCAACCTCCCACCATTGTTTGATCTTCAAATTTTTATCATAGGTCTTACATTTCATAAAAATGATACCCTAGAAATCTTAGCCTCAAAATCCATTGTTTCCATTTTCAATAAAATCATCAAAGTCTAGGGTGAATAGTAACCTCAAGAACAAAACTTTTGGATCTTGATTTTGGTTGATGATCCAAGATTCATGGAGGCTATACAAGGACTATACAAGGATTACTAAGTGTATACACACCCCAAGGAAGGTATAACACACTTGAAACCCTAGATCTTACTTTGAGATTATGCTTGTTCTTGATGATTTTAGAGTAGTATGTTCATGATAATGTTATAACCATGCTTAGTTAGTGATTTAGTGATTCAAATAGAATGATGATTATTATGGTGAAGCATGATGTACTTGGACAGATTGAGATGTATATGAAGTGTAGAAATTGTGTGGATGCCCGGTGTGGCTTGGTTGGTGTGTTATGATTTTAGAAAGATTCGATTTATAGCCGTCGTAATGCCCAATTTTCGTTTAACCTTAAGTAACCGTGCATCACAGTAGCTTTAACTCACTGTTAAGCTTCGATTTCTGCCATGATAAGCTAGATTATGTTATAAGCTTCGTTTTGATATAAAGTTCGCATGAAATGGACTTACGGTTTAGGAGTTATGATTAAATTCGTAAAAGTGGTTCGAAATCGTAAACGAAAGTTCGTAACTGAAATTGGATCCCTTTAATACCACGAAATCAGTGGCGAATCTTGATAATTAAATACTAGAGGTAAAAAGGAAGGCATGAGAGAAAACCACAAGTAAAATGGATCGTTTTCCGATTTTATAAAAATGTTCGAATCGAGATTAAACGCGAACGAACCCCTTAAAAGTATGACTTCGGTTATAACTTAGAAAACGGGCGATAAAACTCGAGGTATAATCTTGATTCGTAAACGACCGACCTTAGAACTTGTACAACTTAAGTATATACCAAGTATAAGCATGATGACATGTCTTGATAATGAACGAATGTCGGATCGTATCGGTGATAAAAAGAGTTACACTAAAAGAGACGTAACGAGATAACTCGAAAACATATTTCGATTTAAGTGGAGTTTATACTTAGCCTTTTAAGAAGCGTTAAGTGATTAATATTAAATATTCTGATTGTTTATAGATCGTCGAGCTGACCCGGGACACATTACCCCTACCCGCACTCGATTCCCAGGCAAGTTTCCAATACTTGGAACTGTTGTTGTGATAATATATATATGATGATTGTTGTATACATATGCCATAACATGCATGTCTACTTTCAAGTATATTGGAATACTTGTTCCCTGAATTAATATTCGCTTATAGACTAGATATGGATTATCAGATATAAGCATGATTGTTTTGGTAGGACCCTTAGTGAAGGGCATATGATATGTATTCTTTAAATATAGACCGGGAGTCGGTATTTTGAGATATAGATGTAGTCGTGGAAACCCGGAGGGATTCCAGCGACAGATTAGTATTCCTTTTGAGGAATGTTATTATTAAACATTATTTATATTTCCATAAAAGTATCAAATACTTGGAAATCTTTCGAGAAATGTTAGTTGAGTATTATCTCAGTCGAGAAATATTAAATGAATATTATTTTTGAATATTCATTAGATTTGATTATTAATGAATAATTACTTTGATATTCATTGGAATTTTATTCATTAAATGAATATCACTTTCGGATATTCATTTAAGTTTTATGTAATTGATAAATATTATTTCAAAAGTATTCTTTGGAAGTTCTAATTACTCAAGGAATATTATTTCGAATATTAAGGTTTCGATTACTAAATGAATATCATTTGGATATTTTTTCTAGAATATTATTTGTTTAATGAATATCAATTGAATATTCATTTGGAATTTATTTATTAAATGAATATTATTTTGAATATTCATTTAAGATATTATGTACTTGATGAATATTATTTTGAATATTCATTTAAGATATTATGTACTTGATGAATATTATGTTAAAATATTCATTTGAAGTTCTATTTACTTAAGGAATATTGCTTCGAATATTCCTTTAAAGTTTTGATTACTAAGAATATTATTTGGGTATTCATTTAGAATATTATTTATTAAATGAATATTATTTTCAAATTTTCATTTAAGGTTTGATTTATTTAGTGAATATTATTTTAAATATTTACTTGAGTTTTATTTAATTAATGAATATTATATTGAATATTCATTTAAAGAAAAGAATTATTTAGTAAACGATTCTATATATTTATTTGAGGATTACTTACGAGAAATATTATGATTTAATCATATCCCTTAATTATTATTGATAAAATAAATATTCTTGGAATATTTATTTAAATTCTTTTAAGTTCTTTCTATAATAATTCATATTACTCAAAGATTATCTTTCACCTTCAGATATGGTGTAAAATATTTCGGAATATCTTATGACTATTTATATCAAGGGGAGGTTCCTAAACTTTAATTTCATTTAAATCTATCTTAAAGAAGATTTAAATACTCGCTCAACTTCTAAACGTATATAAGGGGACCTCACTTGAGCGATGTTATTTATTGGACTGCCCGGTCCTATACTTGCTAAAACTATCTTGTCACTCACATCTTGATTCTTTCAAGCATCGATATGAGTCTTTTGGTTACCTCCTCAACGCTCGAGGGGTATGATTGATGTAACAAGTTTATATCCATTAACAAGCATCAGCTTGGGAAATATTGGTGAATTTTCCTTTCCAATTAGATACGACTACTTTGTGGAGTCCTATCAACAAGTGTTACACTTGGGGAAAAGGGGAACGAACTTTACGTTTCAGAGTCATGGATGATATTCGAACTAGGAGACGCGTAAGTGGCCGAGTGGCGCCGGTCCATCAATAGCCCAACCGTTGGCTGAGGAGTTCCAGAGGGCGGTAGATAAGTAATTCCGTCGGAGCTACCTTCTACATGTAGAGAACGACTGATGAGATGCATGACATACGACTGATCATCGTAAACGTCAGGGCATCTGGCGCGGCAATGCTCCCGTATTAGTTCATCTTCTAAAAGTGAGAAATTTCTGCAACACTGTTGGTGTTGGCAAGGTGAAAAAGTGTTGAAACCGGAATTGCAATATTTTTCCTGCAAGTTCCTCTTTTATGATAAATGAGAATATCTTGCTTATCTTTTGCATAGCAGATATTTATTCAAAACAAATATATTTTTGAGTTACCTTGTAACTTCATCTCATACCTTATATTGGTACTACATCGTTAATGCATGGCATATGGTTTCAAAGTTATTTTGGACTGTTATATATTATCACTGTTCAATTATATTTCTGGTGGGCTATTGCTCACCCTTGCTTTATTTATTTATATCACAACAACAGCTAGATCAGATGACCGCGCAAGGCGCACACAGCGTAAGCAGGTGTCAACCGTCAGAGGTTTACCGCTAAGGTCTTGGCTACCTTTGTTGAGGATGCAACTACTGGTAGGCTAGTTGTTAGCAATTGAGCCTCAAATGTATTTATATTATGGTATCTATTAATGGATGGCAAAGAGTATGTAATTGTACAATTGTAATTCTTTGGGTTGTAAGAACTCAAACTCGTGATTAATAATACTGTTGGTTACTCTGATTTCATCTCTGGGACTATAACGGGTGTGTTTTATGTTGTTGTTTTGGGTCACAAGGTTGTAATTTAAATTATGTTGAATTTGTGGTTGGATATTGAGACCGTAACGACCAGATCCCTGACCCTGGATCTGGGGGTGTTACAATATGTGTCAAGGGTGTTATTGTATAGAGATTAGGTGATTAAGTGGGATATGTACTAACGGTGATCCTTTCGTTCCTATAGAGACGGGAGACGAACTCAGGATCCTACCTACTCGCTTTAGAGATCCAGGCAAGATCTTTTCTATCCCTACTTGGAAAATTATTATTTTCCAAGAAAATTATTTTCATGGAATATATATATATGTGTGATTCCATTGTTGCTATTTTGTTAAAGAATTTATTTCCTGAATTGTGGGGATTAAAGAGAGATGGATATGAACTATGAATTATGAGTATGGATATAAATACGAGATGCATAAAATGAACGTGCCTTATGGTTAAGAGTTATATGAAAGAATGGTATCAGTTGTTATCCAGAGTTATATTCAAGAATGGTATCCGTTGTTATCTAGAGTTATATAAAAGAATGGTATCAGTTGTTATCTAAGGTTATATGAGTTATAATGTCATTCTTTTAAATATCGTGATTTGATAAGTATTATTTGATTATCATTTACTATTTTAAAAGTAGATGGAATACTTTATATACATATGAGAGTACTGAATTTCATTGAATACAGAGGAGATGTCTGAGTCATATCTAAAGTATTATGATATATATATATATATATATATATTAAAGGTGATGATAAATAGAGATGGAATTGATATATGTGAATGGAAATGTGAATGGAAATGAGAATGGAATATTGATTGACAAAAGGGGGATTGCAACAAAAAGCGTAAGAGGCTGTGTGCGGCACAGTCCAGCACTCAATATTTTATTTCGGCACGAAGATGCCAAGGGAGGATGTAGCAGGTAGCCTTCCTCCAGGGTTGATAACTAGGTAGGATCATCCCTTCTACTAGTAGTAAACAGAGAGCAGGTATGGTCAGGCGACTGATCATCGTCCTACGTATCTGGCGCTAGCAGATATCCCCAAAACTCAAAAGAAAAGAATTGATAATGGTTTTCAGAATTGTGTACTGAAAAAGGAAAATGGTATGAAATGATGGAATGGTTTTACAGTAAGAAGAGAAACTGATATTATATTATATTAGAAGAGTACTGATACAAGAATGCTATATATTTCTTTTAGTATAAAAATATTTGGAAGGAGTATTTAACGAATAAAAATAAATTCTTTTCATAATAATTATGATTTGTCTTTTGTTTCTTTACATTTATAATTATGTTTTTCCTTTGATGCTAGTTTATAAAATTTATCTTGCTGAGCTATTATAGCTCACTCTTGCTATTTATTTATACAACAGCTAGGTCGCATGCCAAAACTCCGTCGTACACTACGCAAGAGGGTAAGGGAAAGACAACCTATTGAGAGAACGCTGGCACCTATTCCTGAGGTAGCCTTTTGGCAGACGGGTTCTGGTAGAATTATGTATATTAAGTGTGTAAGCTTGTGTAACAAACTTTTGGTTGTTGAGATGCTTCCTGTAAAAGTATTATTCAACAATGTACTTAATAAGATTCTGGGTTTGTAATAACTGTTTAACTCTAAACTTTTAATATTATGGATGTTGTTCTCTGAGCATATGACTGGTGTGTGTGATGATATTAGTGTGGGGTCAATTGTGTGAGTATTAAATAGTATAAAAAAAAAAGATCAAGAGATATTGTTAATAAATGGAAATTGGAGTATGATGGCCCGAATTCCTGACCCCGGATCTGGGGCTGTCACAGGTTGTAGTCTGGTTAGTGTGCTGCGGCGCGCGAGATATTCTGCCAATTCCGAAATTTTGTCCTGAAAATCCTGATTCAATGATTTGGCCATATCTTGAGTTCTACAAGTCTATTTTGGACGATCTTACAGTCCACGCGAAGCTAATGAGATTCTCTTTCATTCTAAAGTGGTTCAGATGTCTAATTATGACTGGAACGGTCCAGAAATACTGAAAAAAGTCAGCTACAAATTTTCCTTCAAAACAGAATCAGTTTAGGAAACGTATTTTGCAAAAATTCTATTATAATTCTGTTTTGGTATTTTCTTGCTGGGCAAGATTTCTAAAGCCTATTTAAACACATCCTACCATTGTAATTTGTATCATGACTTAGAATTACATAACAAAGCTTAGATTTGTAAGGGAGAAAAGCGGAGAAGGATTCAAATCTCGTGACAAGCAACGGATCTAGATCTACTTCATCTTTTGCATTCTTCTCTTAGGCATTATTCTGGATTCTAGATTTGTTTTCTTAACTCTTTGTTCTTTTAATATTACTTCGCTTATTCATACTTTGTTATTTATCATGGTTTCATCATATCCCACGATGACGAGCAGTTCGATTATGAACTAATCGTTGTCATGGGATTCTAACGGATTTATCTATGTAGTTTAGTAGTTTGATTGCTTTAAAGATTTATGTGTGGTGAATTCTTGATATCCTTGTATGGTTGTGCTTCATGTATTTAGGTGTGTCGCGAACATCTAATTTGTTAATCTCTTGAGAAGCGAGAGTGGATCTTGAGATTTAGAACTTGCCATGCTAGCATAGGATAGGTTGATGTTTTAATTACATCATGATTTGTGGCGTAAATAGAGATATTATGCTTCCCTATGTGATCTATATGGATAACCTGTGCTTAAACCGTTATGCGTTCAAATCTTATAGATATATAGGGTCTAAACATAATTGGTGTCTACCCATCTTCTATCTCTTTTGTGGATGTATGCGTAGTTTGGTGTTAGTATACCGAGAGGTAACTTATACTTATTTCGTGTTGTCCGGTCAGATATCATAACCATCACATGCATTGATTAAAGGCATCAACTCTAAGCGAAGTAGTTAATGAAGTTAGGATCTCATGTTTATTCTAATATAAGTAATCCGATTTTAATTCTCATTAGTTAAGTAAATATTAGTTTTGTTAATTTGCTTCTTAGTTAATTTTAGTTAAACCCAATCTTGTTAATTGTCTTAGCAGTGAATAAAAACCATACATTGTTGCATAGGTACATGAACTGAATTAAAACCTAATCAGATCTCTGTGGGAACGAACTTGACTTATTCATATATTACTTGTGACCACGTACGCTTGCGTAATTTAGTGCAAACAAGTTTTTGGCGCTGCTGCCGGGGATCATCGGTGTTTTATTTTTAGTTTATGTGCTTGTCATCAGTGGTCGTTAGAGTTCATTGACTCGGATTGTTTCTTATATAGTTGTTTAGTTTTATGTGTTGCAGGTAGCAATGGGAGAACCAGCAGCAGCATCGAAAGCATTGATATATTATTTCAACCAAAGATCAATGACGTCCAATTTAGCATTGTCAGGCCAGCTATTGCAGCTAATACTTTCGAAATCAAGCCTAGCATAATTCGAATGGTAGAGAATTCAGTTCAGTTTGGGGGTGCTCCTACGGAAGATCCTAATATGCACATTTGGGACTTTATTGAGATCTGCGACACCTTCAAGATCAACGGGGTGTCGGAAGATGCTATCAAATTGAGACTTTTCCCATTCTCTTTGAGGGATAAAGCTAAGGGTTGGTTGCACTCTCTACCAGCAGGTTCTATTTTGACATGGGAGGATCTTCCTCAGAGATTTCTCACTAAATTTTCCCCATGGCAAAGACCGCAGCAATCAGTAACGCTATTACTCAATTTTCACAGCAGTCTGAAGAATCTTTGTGCGAGGCTTGGGAGCGATATAAGGAGATGCTAAGGAAGTGTCCACATCATGGGATGCCTGATTGGATGGTGATTAACTGCTTTTATAATGGCTTGGGTGCACAGTCAAGACCCATGCTAGACGCAGCATCAGGTGGAGCTTTGTGGGCTAAGAGCTATGCGGAAACTTATGAGCTAATTGAGATGATGGCTGCGAATGAACACCAGAATCCAACTCAGAGATTATCACAAGGCAAATTAGCAGGAATTCTGGAAGTTAATACAGTCATAGCTCTAGCAGCTCAGCTAGAGGCACTTTATAAGAAATTGGATTTTATGTCAAAGCATGGGGTGCCTCAAGTTGCTAGTGTTTGTGAGCTATGTGAGGGCGCACATGAGACGAGTCAATGTGCCATATCTTCTGAATCGGCACAGTTTGTGAGCAACTTCCAGAAACCTTCGCAACCAGCTCCAGCCACCTATCATCCCAATTTCGGTTGGAGCAACAATCAAGATTTTCAGTAGCAACAGTTTCATGGGGACGATGGTAGGGCTGGAAAAAAAAATCCAAAAAATCCGATATCCGTCGGAAATATATGTATTCGTATCCGGAAAAAAGCGAATATCATCCGTATCCGGAGTCAACCGGATATTATCCGTATCTGAATCTGAGAGTTTAGGATACGAATATGGATATAGGCGCATCCGTATCCGAAAGTAATTATATAGAATATATTTTTAATATATTTTTAATCTATATAATATATAATTATATATTTTAAACCCATTTTTATACACACACTTATAGTTATAGGCCCATTTATATTTGGCCCATTTGTCATAAGACTCATAACCTAACCTAATTCATTCACTCTCATCTCACGCCTCTCACTCTCATCTCACGCCTCTCAAGTCTCTCCCCGTATCTCTCTCTCTCTCGACTTCTCTCAAGCTAAACAAATTCATACGAACTACATATATTGTTTAATTGTTTTGAATATGAGTTGGGTTCGGTTGATTAGCGTGAGTTATGGGGTGGATCAGGTGTATGTGTGGTGCGGTTGTGATGGGGGGCGTGTGTGTCGAACAAGGGAGGGGAGACACCAGTGGCGGTGGTAGTGATTGTGTGACGGAAAGAGAAAGAGGGAAGGGAGTAGTGAACTGTGTGTCTGTGTGGTGTGTGTTCCGAGAGTAAAATAGGGGAGAAAGGAGAAGAGAATTGAAAGGTTGAGGGAGAAAGAGTAGGGAATTGTGATGTTGTCCGTGAGTGTGTTGTGTGAATTGCAGAGCAAGAGAGGGCTGAGAAATAACAATCGGAAGCTTGTGTTTGTTTTTCTTTTTCTTTTTTAACAAAGGGCTGTAGAATGGATTCGGATTCGGATATTATCCGTATCCGGATAATATCCGCCGGATTCGAATACGGTTATTATTTTTCGGATATTTCCGGATCCGGATACGGATTCGGATATGGTTTCGAACTTCCGGATCTGAATTCGGATATAGCTATATCTGGATCCGTTTTATCCGTTTTCCACCCCTAGACGATGGTCAATCTTCGAATGAAAAATCTGAATTGGATGAATTGAGGTTGATGATTAAAAGTCAGGCGGTATCTCTCAAGACATTGGAGAATCAGATTGGGCAATTTTCAAGTGCCTTTTTTAACGGGCCGCAGGGAGTTCTTCCTAGTGACACAGAGGTGAATCCAGGAAAATAAGATGGCATGGAGCAGGTTAATGCCATAACACTCAGATCTGGAAAAGTCACGAACGATCAGAATTCAGCAATTGAGGATGAAGAAGAAATTCAAGATGAAGACCCTACAGAAAAAGAAGAACATTCTGTTTTGTCAGAACCTGTGGTGGATAGTGATGAGGAGGAAGAGTGTGAGTCGCTCAGCTTGGCTGATCTCTGGGATTCTAAGGTGCTGATTGATGAGGTTGTTTCATGGTCGAATCTTGAGGATAGTGCAATTGAGTCTTTTCTTGAGGAAGATGCTTTGTTAGACTATGAGAGCAATAAAGAACTTCATGAGTTGTATAGGAATTTTACTTCTGATGAGATGTTTGATGAATTAAATGCTATTTGTTCTAAGCATGAAATTCAACTTGAGGAGAGTTCTTTTGATCATAAGTCTGTTGTGAAGACTTCTGTTGGTAAATCATTCATTTCCGTTCCTAATCCGTCTATTTCCACTCTTGATCAGCCTCTGGTGGTTAATAATGAAAATCATTATGTTGAAGAAGTTTTCAAACTCGAGCTTGAACCACCAGATCACCTGAGGTATGTATATTTGGGTCAATCATCTACTTTGCCTATTATTATTGTTGCTAACTTGTCAGGTAGTGAAGAGAACAATGTTACGAACACTTTTGAGGAGCAAAGAAGGCGGAAACTTATCATCGAGGATGTAGCCCCGGAAAAGATAATTAAATGGTCATATAGAGATACGGTGTAGAAATTTTCAAGAGAAAAAGCCGTTGCCATGTCTAGCTAAAGACTTTAAACAAAGGCGCTTCGTGGGAGGCAACCCACGCTTTTCGTCATTTTTATTTAGGTATGTTCCTACTATCCTTTGTATTACCTTCATTTGAATATTCCAAGTTTGGGGGCGGTTGGGGGGATGAGTAGTGTGTAGTAGTTATTTGTGAGTCATTGTGTTCATGTAGATATCATATTTTGCATATTAGTAGTAATTCATGCATGTTTGTTTCATGTAGGACATTCTGTTATTTTGTTTCGTATACCATGTGAGTTCATTTTAGTTGCATTTGCATAGCATGCATATTTCATGATTCCTTAGGATGAGCTAATTCTAATTGGTAGGTCGATGTCTATTTGAGTGTGGTAATGATGAATAGAGGGTTGATTTATAGTTCTTATGAAATTGACTTGCATGTTTCAGAAACAAAACTTTTACACAGTCTCATCGTTTACTTTTGAGCTAGGTTAGGGTCATGCTTGTTTGGATGTTTTGAGATTTAATCATTTGATTATATTTAGAATTTTCGTTATTCCCTTGATAGCGTAGGAACATTTAAGTCTAAGTTTGGGGGAAAACAAGGATTTCATGCTAATTGTTAATAATTGTCAATAATGGCTAGGTGTCAAATGGCTAGTAGCCGGCTCATATTTATATGAGTAGTCTAGGGTTGGAATTGAGAATTCTCATTCCAGATTGCATATGAAAAAAAAAGAAAAAAAATCAGAAAAAAAGAAAGAAAAAAAAGGAAAAAAAAAGAGTCAAGAAAAAAAAGTTATGTGAATGTTTATATGCAAAATTAACTAGGGTGAGCTCTTTAATACTCGAGCAATTAAGTTCTAGGGGATTTTGTGCCTAGTGACATAAGGCTTTTATAGTCTGGGATCCACTAACCTAACGCTCGCTACATGGGTATTATTGTATAAGCCTTTTGGGGTCTCATCCATTGCACGGTTAAATAAGCATGCGTTATTGTATATAGTAATGTGTGTCGTAGTGTAGTAATAAAGCATGAATTTCTGTCTAACCTAGATGAGGATGGAGGTGTCTTTAGGTTATGAAGTGTTTACAGTCTATTCTATTTATAAACCTGTGATTGTCTTGGCGAAGAATAGGTATGATTTTGATCTAGTTTTGGGAGTATTTCTGATGAGCATTGCACACACGCACGTTTCTGTTCATGTATTGTTAGTATACAGGGACTTAGTCGAGCTCTATTTGGATTTAGTTGCATCTTTGAGATATTTGCTTGCTAGTTGGTTTTGGATAGTTCGAGGGGATCGTTGCATTTTCATATTAATTGCATTCATGCATTGCATTGTTTGTGCATTGTTTAGTTAGAAGGATTTTGTGGGTACATTCGCTATAGGCCCTCACGAGACCTCACTCGTCCACTAGGACTGTCTAGGGGTTTAAAGGGCTTGTTGCATATGCCAAATGCAACCTTGATCACCTACGGAAGTGGTACTAGTTAGTGTATATAGTTATATTTGTTTTTACTTGAGGACAAGCATCAGTTTAAGTTTGGGGGTGTGATAAGTGGATTTTATATCCACTTGGAATGCTTCATATCAGCTTAAATTGATTACTTGACCTCAAGTATGTGGTGTATTTAATGTGTTTTCGTTGAGTTTTGCAGAACTAAGAGTTGGAGGTTAAATTGATTAAAATTCGGATTTTTCGGGTAGGTTGCGCAGTCTGCACTGTTTTGGCCATATCTGGAGTTCTAGAAGTCCGAATTCAGTGATCTTACAGCTCACGCGAAGACAACGACATTTTCTACAATCTTGGACAGAGCCCAGGCCGCGCTGTAGCCTGGTTAGTGCGCTGCGGCGCGCGAGATATTCTGCCAATTCCGAAATTTTGTCCTGAAAATCCTGATTCAATGTTTTGGCCATATCTTGAGTTCTACAAGTCTATTTTGGACGATCTTACAGTCCACGTGAAGCTAACGAGATTCTCCTTCATTCTAAAGTGGTTCAGAGGTCCAATTATGACTGGAACGGTCCATAAATACTGAAGAAAAGTCAGCTACGAATTTTCCTTCAAAACAGAATCAGTTTAGGAAACGTATTTTGCAGAAATTCTATTATAATTCTGTTTTGGTATTTTCTTGCTGGGCAAGATTTCTAGAGCCTATTTAAAGACATCCTACCATTGTAATTTGTATCATGACTTAGAATTACATAACATAGCTTAGATTTGTAAGGGAGAAAAGCGGAGAAGGATTCAAAGCTCGTGACAAGCAACGGATCTAGATCTACTTCATCTTTTGCATTCTTTTCTTAGGCATTATTCTGGATTCTAGATTTATTTTCTTAACTCTTTGTTCTTTTAATATTATTAATTCTCTTAATCATACTTTGTTATTTATCATGGTTTTATCATATCTCATGATGACGAGCGGTTCGATTATGAACTAATTGTTGTTATGTGATTCTAACGGATTTATCTATGTAGTTTAGTAGTTTGATTGCTTTAAAGATTTATGTGTGGTGACTTCTTGATATCCTTGTATGGTTGTGCTTCATGTATTTAGGTGCGTCGCGAACATCTAATTTGTTAATCTCTTGAGAACGAAAGTGGATCTTGAGATTTAGAACTTGTCATGCTAGCATAGGATAGGTTGATGTTTTAACATCATGATTTGTGGCGTAAATAGAGATATTATGCTTCCCTATGTGATCTATGTGGATAACTTGTGCTTAAACCGTTATGTTTTCAAATCTTATAGAGATATAGGGTCTAAACATAATTGGTGTCTACCCATCTTCTATCTCTTTTGTGGATGTATGCATAGTTTGGTGTTAGTATACCGAGAGGTAACTTATACTTGTTTCGTGTTGTCCGGTCAAATATCATAACCATCATATGCATTGATTAATATAAGTAACTAATATAATACTTAGTTAATGAAGTTAGGATCCCATGTTTATTCTAATATAAGTAATCCGATTTTAATTCTCATTAGTTAAGTAAATACTAGTTTTGTTAATTTGCTTATTAGTTAATTTTAGTTAAACCCAATCTTGTTAATTGTCTTAGCAGTGAATAAAAACCATACATTGTTGCATAGGTACATGAACTGAATTGAAACCAAATCAGATCTCTGTGGGAACGAACTTGACTTATTCATATAATACTTGTGACCATGTACGCTTGCGTGATTTAGTGCAAACAAATCCGCTATCTCAGATTCACTTCGATCATAATAATGAGTGAATGGATATTAGATACCAGAGTGATTGGCTTTAGTACAAGTGGGAGATTGAAAGAGTTTGTCCTAGAATCCAATCATGTATGATGATTTAGGAAGAACTTTCTTGTACTCTTATTTAATTTCATTAATATTAATAAAAGACTTATTTGTTTTTATTACGGGCCTTATCTATTTAAAGTGTTTTAAATAAGATGTTCCATGGTTTAAAGTAAAGCTTCTAGAATTATAATGAGATTATAATAGTGAGATCTAGAAGATGATAACTCTAGACTTAAACAGTTCCTGATCATAGGATAACTAATTGGAAGTTAGTGAATCCGCAAAGATTGGTACATACTATGCTTGCTCCTTTTAGGGGAGGATGTCTGTTCTTATAGGCATTTGTGTGGTGACACTATAGCTAGTATGTAGGTGCTTATTAGGGAATAAGTTCACTGAACATGACTCGATAAGTTGAACAACTAATGGAGTTTACTCACGTGTCGATAGTTGTTCACTGAGTGATAGTTGTACAAGTGTCCTTAGACTTGAGATCGTTAGAGTAATCTTGTATATAATGAATTGTGCTTTGGTTTAGTCCTTAGTCTCAAGGACATCCATTAGGTCTATTCTAGGCATAGGGATTTGTGTATGGAGATAGTTAATGATCAATAAAGGATCTACCCCTTCTAGTAAGGAAGTGAATATCCTATGTTATTCTTAGTATACGAGTTCTGGAATCTCTAGTCAGAGTGAATAAAATTAGAAAGGAGTTTCTAATTTGCATTAATATGAACTTTGCATTATGAATAAGAAATCATATGATTAAATTTGATAAGCTTGACACAAGATCCATGCCTTGTATTTAATCGGGATATTGTAGGGTAGAAGGAATTGATTGTACGGAAACTAGTCACTAACAGGTTCTTGGTATTCTAAGCAGTGAATTCATATTATCCGGATAGTCGCGATATGTTGAGAAGCATCACTCACGATGTAGAATAAATATAATTAATCAATTAATTATATTTAATGAATTATTAGAATTCATATAAATAATAAATAAAAAGTTTATTATGATTTATTTCTACTACCGGCTTAATATTGAATCTACAGGGTCACACTATAAAAGGATTAATTTATTGATGAAGGTATTTTGAGAGAGCAAGTTGTTTTAATAATGATTAAAATAGTTTTAATTATTATTTAAACATTTTGTGGGATTTATATAATAATATATATGATATATTAATTTTAATAAAAACCTACATGTGCCCTATATAAAGGATGAGATGAGAAGAGTTTTGTATGCAAAGTGTTTTTGTGAAAAACCTAGTTGCCACCACTTCATCTTCTTCATCTCTCTCTCTCAAAACACCATTTTTATAAAATCTTGATTTTATAAAAAGCTTCATCGAAGGATCAATCTTGGTGGATACCAGTAGAGTGCTTCACACTCTGAGAAGCAACTGCTAGCAACCATCGATTATAAAGCTTCGATTTTCAAGGTACGGTTACGATTCCTCCGCTCTCTCATTTTTATATGCTTTTCTATATGTGCGATACATGGTTTTTACGGAATAATTGTTATATCGCGCTTCCGCTCGTCCGTAAATTCCTTCAATAATTACATACACTATATTTCACACACACACACACACGGTATTTAGAGACAGGGGAAGGGGAATAAGGCATAAACAGCAATAATCACCAATAATTTAGCGATTACCAGCCGCGTATTACCCTGCAAATTCATCACGCTCGAACTCGAACACACCCACATTGTTTAACTCGATACACACACACTAACCACATTTTCTGTACACAACCCAGCAACACTCAGTAATCCAGCCACAACAAAACAGTGAAGCAACCACCAGAAACTCCCAACTGGTTTAACATGATCATCCGACTATACATACACACGAACTGGGCCTCTACACGCCTACTACCCAGAAGCTGCAGCACTCAAACACGTATATGTATATATACTTATGTAAGTAGAGAGGTGAGGTTGTGAGATGAAATGAGAGGGAGAGATAGTTCACAAGAGATTGAGTGAGGCGAGAGAGATTAGAGATGTTAGTGAGAGAGATTAGAGAGAAAAAGAGAAATTCCAAGATTGTTGTAGAAGAATCGAGAAAATGGAAGAAAGCTACGGTATTTGACTGAAAAAAAACAGGGCACATTTGAAAGTGAGAAATTGCCCAAAATGCCGATCTCCCAGCATCCAAGGCCCGAAATGCTGATTTTGAAAAACATGGCCCTATATACCCACGGTAGACGCATTCAGCATAAGCGTATCCAAGGATACGCATTGTTGTACTGCGTATTAAGGGTCACGCATTCTGAGAATGCGTGATGACGTCATCTGCGTCATTATCACACAAACGACGCCAGAGTTGCTCTGAAGGTAAAATCGCCTTATCATCGTCGATCATATTTCGGCTATCTCCAGCACAACCAAGCACATCAAAATGAAGCCCAGATGTTTCCCATCATTTTGAACCATCGAGTTGTTAATTTATGACCCCGTAGGGGCTTGTATGAAAACACCGGAAATGAAATCAGGAAAAAAACTACGAATTGAGCTTTTTGATTCCGGCGAAACAAACGATAATCCAATGATATAGGCTTCTAGAGGGGGAAACGGCGAACATTTTGGGCTATTGAACGATAGTGGAAGATGCCTGTAAGGTACTGAACGGATTCTCCAAAGGTTCGATCGGAAAATTGACGCCGACTGGAGATTCAGGACGATGAACAGTGCATCAAACACGCATGTTGTACATGCGTGTCCCTATACACGCATGTGTAACATGCGTGTCCCAATCACTATTCACGAGTTCAGATTTCAGTTTTGTGAAGAATGCTCCTTTCCAAAATGCGTGTTCGGACACGCATCTTCCAAATGCGTGTCCCATGGGTAAATATGGCCATGCTCAGCGCGTGTAGGCATTTTGGTCCAACAGTTACGGAATTTCGGTATTTAGGACCATAGCCCTTTGAAAGTTCATGATGGTGAAAACTTTTTTTTTTTTAAATAATCAATAATTAGCATTTCATAATTCAAAATTAAATAGAGTAATCAGCACTTTGCACCCCTTATCTTTGGGCGCTTTTTCAATTTAGTCTCAAACTATGTTTCTTGGCAGATTGCACCTCTATGGTTTCAAACTCGCTTCAGTTTGCACCCTTTTGACCAAATTTCGTCCACTTTGACCGCTACTATTAGGATGAGCGAGGGTAAAAATACAAAGATTTATTCAAGAAACAGTCAATTTACCCTTGATTAGGCTAATAGTAGCGGTCAAAGTGGACAAAATTTGATCAAAAGGGTGCAAATTGAAGCGATTTTGAAACCATAGAGGTGCAATCTGCCAAAAAACATAGTTTGAGACCAAATTGAAAAAGTGCCCAAAGATAAGGGGTGCAAAATGCTAATTACTCTTGAAAAATTGTGGAAAACTAAACTTTATATTTTTAAAATAAAGAGTATAAAATTACGAACACATACATATTTTTAAAATATTTTTAGGACCAAAAATGAAGTATATTAAATGCAAAATAACTCGTTACATCATTTTAAAATACTTAAACACTCAAAATAATTCACCCAATAATTTTAAAAACTAAATAATAACATAAAGATAAAAACATAAGATTTCAATAATTTTTTTTTTTTTTTTTTTTTTTTGTCAGGAAGATTTCAAGATTTTTAAATACTCCTAATTTTATAAGAATTTTCAAAGATCAATAATACATAATTTAAATAGATTTTTGCCATCAAAATTCAAAAAACAAATATACGGACTAGCACGTCACAAATACATTACCATATAAACATGTAAACATTATGTCACATATAATTTATATATATAAAAAAAATTCACACCCTATAATCCACATTTAATATTAAGTAATAATATTTATAAATACGATAATTTTTTAGGACGTTATATGTAATCTCCGGGGATATTCCGGTTTCGGTTTTAAAACCGGATGAAAAGCTGTGCAGGTGAACAATTTTTCACGAACTGTTCTTTTTATATCACAAGAAAGCTAGACAGTTTGTTTGGGCTTTCCATCTTGAAGTGTCTCGGTTAGGGTTGTTCACGAACCGAGCCGAGTCTTGACCGAAACGAGCCGAGCTTTGATCTTAACGAACCGAGCCGAGCTTTGATCTTGACGAACCGAGCTGATTTCTTAACGAACCGAGCCGAGCTTTGACCGAACCGAGCCGAACTCGAGTTGTTCATGAACAGCCTCGAGCCGAGCCGAGCTCGATCCGAGCTCGAGCTGTTCGCGAACAATTAATTTGGTTGGAGATCTTAGTAGATCACTACTATTCTAACTAGTACTAGTAACTAGTGCTTTGTCACGGATTGTTGTTTCTATTTTTTAAAAAATATTTCTTGACGATCCACCGTACGGATGTCAAGATATATCTAATTTAGTGATATTCCCAAATTTTCAAAAAATAAAAAATTAATTTGGTTGGAGATCTTAGTATATCACTACTAATTTAACTAGTACTCGTAACTAGTGATTTGTCACGAATTAATGTTTCTATTTTTTTAAAAAAAAAAATTTCGACGATCCAACCGTACAGATGTCAAGATATATCTAATTTAGTGATATTCCCAAATTTTCAAAAAATAAAAAATTAATTTGGTTGGAGATCTTAGTAGATCACCACTAATTTAACTAGTACCAGTAACTAGTGCTTTGTCACGAGTTGTTGTTTCTATTTTTTAAAAAATATTTCTCGACGATCCAACCGTATGAATGTCAAGATATATCGAATTTAGTGATATTCCCAAATTTTCAAAAAATAAAAATCAATTTGGTTGGAGATAAAAAAATAAAAAGTAAATTTTTTGATTTTTTTCGAGCTTTAACGAGCCAACGAGCCGAGCCGATCTCGAGCTGAACCAAACCGAGCTCTTATCGAGCCGAGCTTAACGAACAAAAATCTTGTTCGAGCCGAACCGAGCTTTTATGGAGCCGAGCTCGAGCTGTTCGTTAAAAGCTCTGTTCGTTTACGGCTCTAGTCTCGGTACTCCTAATATTATCATTTTCTGCAGGTCAAGTAACATGCTTAAAAAAATTGACTAAGAGCATCTCCATTCTCCAATGAGAGAGACCCCTTAGGTAAATTTTAAAATTAATTAGCATAAATAAGAATTATAAAAAATGTGTAAAAAAATTTACACTCCAATGGGACAAAACTGTTATCTACTCCCTCTGTCCCAACAGTTTCTTAACATGGGGGCTGGGCATGGAGACCAAGGATAGTGGGTGTGATATTATTAAAATAAATGAAGTAGTGAGTGTAATAGTGATCTTATTGTTAAAATAAATGAAATAGTGGGTGTAATAGTGTAAAGTATTGAAAAAGTAGAGTGAAGTAGTGATGTAAGAATGTATTTTATTATTAAAAGTTACTATTTTTAGTAATGTAAAGAATTGGTGGGACGTCCCAAAAAAGAAATTGTAAAGAAATGGATGGGACAGAGGGAGTATAATTATAGATAATCTCTTGATGTTGGCTATATTTGTCGAACCTCTAGAGACCTGTAGTGAATTGCCACATCACTTATTTCTATATTAAAATTATATATTCTATTAATAACAACTTGAAATATTAATAACATACCATTTTTAAAATATAGCCAATCATTATAGCCAATACCCTCGGAACACATTGTCTTACAGGTTCGACAAATTTTACATAATCAATATTTTATATAATTTAGCTAATCATTTTTAACTAACGTCATTGGAGATGCTCTAATATAACATTAAATACACAATTGTGTATATTCAAAGACTAAAGTAGTTTTCAACATTGCAAACGCCCCTGTTTTTGAGGAGGCAATTATGCATCCATAAACAAAGAAAAGGAATGTGTTTATTTCAGAATCTAAGCTCTTACTATGAGACTTGTTCTCGCGACCTAAACTTAAAATATAATCAAATTTTTAAAAGGCGTAATCAAAGTTTCATAATAAAACATATATAAGAATGCATTGCAGAAAGAAAATTGTTACATCCATCAAGTTAAGACATATTGGGAGTTACAATTGTTCTTGACGCTTACAGATGAATATTTATAAACATTTCTGAGAAGATTGTCATTATATCACTTTTACATCATCAGAAAAAATATAAATACAAAATATATTTATTAATTTTAAGAATACATATAAATTATATAAACTATATATAATTATATTTATTTATTTTAATAATCGGTTCGGTTCGATTTTAATCGATTCGGTTTTATCCTCTAACCAGAACCGGAACCGAAAGTCTCGGTTTTTGAAAATAAAAAAATCACAACCGCCGGATCGGTTTCGGTTTTCGTCGGTTTCGGTTCGATTTCGATTTTTTGCTCGATAACGAAAAATGGGAATAACCATACTACAAATTATACTTAGAGTATGGTACAGTATAGATTTATAAGTATCAGAGCAAAATACTTGTTCAACCAAAATAAGCGTAACACTGCTACTGCTCCTGTTCGAATTTAATGACGAACAATTAAGCACTTGCAGAATAATCATTCTCAACAACATATAGACCAGGTATTACTGATACTGAACTTTATTTAACACCACCTATCTTCCCAACAAGTTACATCTCCCTTTACCTTGGCTTTAATAAAGGCACAAGCCACTAATTTAGCAACAAAAAAATAGGGGGAGGGGTTGTCAATGAGAAAGGACGGGAGAACGATTAAACAACACACATCTCATTAGCAAATAATGCACAAGGCCAAGTACCAGTCACAAATAAATTCATAATCGTTCTAATACATCACACTGCTTGCAAATTGCGCAACATAAACAAACCACATGTATCCAGTAAAGAAAATTGTAAACTGATATGATGCACCAATATCATCTTATTGTACACTGATGATTGCACTCACATATAACGAGTAAACAACCACCAATAATAGCATAGCACACATCAATGATTAGCTGCTAAAATATTTATATCAATAAGAAACTGAAGCAGATCCAGAGTCCGCGCTTCTAGCTGGGAAGTTTTTTTAGCAGCACTTTATTTAGTCACTCTTACCCTGTTGAGCACCAATCTCTTGCAAAAAATGTTCTGCCTCCAATGCTGCCATGCATCCTGAATCAAGAGAGATGAAAGAAATAAGTAAACATACACAGATTACTTATTTAGCTGAAATACCAAATTCCACCGTATCTAGAACAGGACCATAACTTAAATTATTAAAAGAGGAGCTCAGTATTGTGATGATGAAAAAGAGGACTACAAGACTATACTGAATGGGCAAAGTATTGAATCCTGATCAAATACACTGGACCAGAGTGGGAGGAAATTTTTTGTAGAATGCTAGTAATTGCAATTTACTGTCGAAGGGTGCGAAAATCTGTGAACGGTCAAAACAAGAATGGTGTGCCATAAATGTGTAAATTCAATAACTAAAGACCAAAATCAACCACAGATTCAGGCCACATCAGATTTAGCATTGGTTGTCCTAGTTAGCAAATAAATTGTTCTCATAAATAAAAGACAAATGATTAGGAGTAGTGCTACAGGTGCCAAATTAGATACCAAAATTGGGTACCAAATGACATGGCACTAGTTAGTTGTCATTTTAAAATAATTTTATTGGATGGCCCTGGCGGGCCCATTGCAACTATAACCAATTAAAATATAACACATCATTTGGTAACAATGTTTTGGTACCCCATTTTGGTACCTCTAGCATTTTCCAATGATTAGAGTCTCTTCCTCTACTCAGTTTGATTAACCAAAAAGTTTACCGTTCTCACATCTTCCTGGAAACCTAGTGATTCAGGTCTGGCCTTACTCGAGTCTCACCTCTATCTCAACATCTATTACCAAGAGATAATTACAACAAGAAGACAGATCTTAGTTCTCCTTCCCAACATGTCAACCAACAATTGTCCGCGGGTAGATAACATGGAAAAGCTCCGGACGGGTGAAAAATGGGTCATAAAAAAGAGAAACCACCTTTTACATACTTATTAGATTAGTAATAAAATTCTTAGCCTTAAGTTTGGCAAAGATTAAAAGAAAAGTTCATAACAACATAGTTAGTGGCTTAATTATGTAACAGTATCATGCTACGTTTTCCAATTCCTTTCTGCAGCTGGGCTTGTTCAGCACATCAGTCTAACAATCAAGTAAGTTAGTAGTATCAAGAATCCTATGAAGCTTGCTTGACAATCAACAACATGAATAATATTAGTGTTTACAGAAAATCCTACTAGTAAAAAATTGTGATAATACAGGACAGGAATAACTCTATGGTCTGTAACCATATTTAAACCGTATGCTTTGCTGACCATTTCTCTCATTAATCGCCATGTAATACTACTTGAGGTCAATTTTTCGACAACAAACGTTTAGTTTCATGTTCTCTTCATGCCTTAATTTTGAAAAAACATTTTCCCAAGACATATCTAAACACATTTGTAAACCTCATTTGCTAAAGCATGATCAGGATAATATATAAAATATTCAATTCCAATGTAGCAAATTAAACACACACATCCAGTAAAAACACAAATAAAACCAAAGGAATAACAAAACTCACCACTTCCAGCAGCAGTAATAGCCTGCCTATACTTCTTATCCTGAACATCCCCAGCAGCAAAAACCCCCTTAACACTCGTCTTAGTAGTCCCTGGCTCCGTCACAACATACTTATCCGGATGCAACTCCAACTGCCCATCCAAAAACTTGGTGGCAGGCTCATGCCCAATCGCAAAAAACAAGCCGGAAACCTCCAAATCCGAGACCTCCCCAGTGACAACATTCCTGAGCTTCAATCCAGCCAAATTCCCCTTGTCCCCTCCATACGCCTCAACAACCTCCGAATTCCACACAACCTCAATCTTCGGATTACTCAACGCCCTAGTCTGCATAATCTTGGACGCCCTAAACTCAGCCCTCCTATGCAAAATATAAACCTTAGAGCCATACTTAGTCAAGAAATTGGCCTCCTCCATAGCGGAATCACCTCCTCCGATGACCGCCAAGGGCTTATTCCTAAAAATAGGCGCCGCACCATCACACACAGCACACGCCGAAATGCCCCTATTCCAAAACCCCCCTTTCCCGTCCCCTGAGCCCGGAAAACTCAACCGCTTGGCCACAGCTCCCGTAGCAATAATAACAGTCTCCGCAACAACTTTCTTACTATCAGTGAACACATTAAAAGGATGGGAAGAGAAATCAACTTTACATACTGTTTCGGTGAAGATCTGAGTTCCGAAACGAACAGACTGGCTACGACAGCGATCCATGAGCTCAATTCCAAGAATGCCATCTGGGAAGCCTGGGAAATTCTCCACATCGGAGGTTGTGGTGAGCTGTCCACCTGGCGCGATGTCGTTGGCCATCCAGCCTTCGAAGAGGATGGGTTTGAGTTCGGCTCGGGCTGCGTAAATGGCGGCGGTGTGTGCTGCCGGGCCGCTTCCGATGATGCATACTTGTGTTTTTAGGGTTTCTTGATTGTTCTCCATTGTGAGTATTTGAATGAAGAAAAAAGATGAGTAAAAATAATAATTGAATGAATTTGTGGATGAAATGTAGGAAGAGAAAGTGATGTACTCTAATATAGTAATTTGTGTTGTGTAGGAATCAGCTCAGCTCAGCGCCTATTTATAGGAGACTTGACTCTTGAGGGGGCTCTGTTTGCAAACTAAACAAACACGTTTTATTTTAGCGCCTAGAAGGACACCCAGGTCTTGGTGGGAAAATTAATCTTGAATCGTTGACTGTATTAACCCAACATACCACTCTCCTAATATAGTTAAGGGTCCTCATAAGGGTTGTGGTTAAGAATTAATATAAATTAAAAAATATATTTAATATATTAATTTTGTATTTAATATATTTAGTTGTGATTCATTATTATTACTTGGAAAATTAAATTAGTATTATAAAGCTATATTGGAAAATTAAAAATAATTAAATACCTAAGAATAAATATTGTAAATATGAAAGTATTTAATACTTATTAACATTTTCCTATAGTTAATCTATGTTGTAGTATTTGTATTTACTTGCAAATGGAATTAATTATAAAACAATACTGTCAGCAACCCAACCAAATATCTTTTCTCAATTTTTTTCTTAAATAATCAATTATACTCTGACATGTAAGCATTTTGTACATTTTTGGAGACAACCTTTTGATTTTCTCAACATTTTTCTAAAACTTTTTTTGATTTAGTGCTACATTTATTCATTTTGTTTATGCTATGTGAGTTTAGTTAGTCAACCTAAATTTGTAAATTGTAACTTTCTCAATAAGGGCTGTAATTCGAGCCGAGCGGCTCGCGAGCTCGCTCGGCTCGAACTCGTTTAAGCTGGCTCGACTCGGCTCGTTTAGTTAAACGAGCCGAGCTCGGGTAGAGGTTCCGGCTCGTTTAAATAAACGAGCCGGCTCGGCTCGGTTCGGCTCGTGAAATTAAACGAGCCGAGTTCGGGTAGAAAATTAGGCTCGTTTAAGTGTTATTTCGGCTCGCTCGACTCGTTTAAATAGGCTCGTTTATAAACGAGCCGGCTCGACTCGACTCGTTTAGTTAAACGAGCCGAGTTCGGGCAGAAAATTCGGCTCTTTTAGTTAAACGAGCCGGCTCGGCTCGTGAAAAAAAACTCGGCTCGAATAACTACTCGGCTCGAACTCGCCCAGCTCGGCCCGAATTACAGCTCTATAATTCTCATCACGGATATTAAATACGACAACATTAATACCTTATATATAATAAGCATAAGGGAGATCTTATCCAAATTTTTTGTCGTCGTCACTGTACTACCAAAAACATATGATCCTTATCCAAATTTTTGATCGTCGTCACTGTACTACCAAAAACATATGATCCGTTGGATTGAAACTAGACGATCAAGATTAGATCACATAAAAAAGAAATTATAATCTAAAAAGGATATAATTAGAAAAGGTTGTATTAGAAGTAAATTTTAAAAGAAAATTATAATCTAAAAAGGATATAATTAAAAAATGTTGTATTATAATTGAATTTTAAAAAGAAAATTATATTCTTAAAAGGATATAATTAAAAAAAGTTGTATTAGAATTGAATTTTATTTTTTATTTATTAGTATTAAAAAATTTAATATTTACTATTTGGCCCCTATCTTGAGATCTAGAAATCAAATTTGAATGATTTTATAATCCATGCGAACCTCATTAAATTATCTTTAATTTAGTGATGCTTTAATAATTATTATTCAAATAGAAACACTCAGAATATCAAGAGAAAATATACTTACGAATTTTTACATTAATCCTAATCTATGTAGAAGTTCTACATTGATAATGCTATCAATTGTAAAAAAACCTAATTGTATATGATTTAAATCATTGACATATAAATTTTCGCATTTCAATATAAATATACGTTTTATTTTATAACATATTAAAATATAGAACATTTTTTATGCTAAATCCAACGATTTTCATCTATTTATTTTAAGATCTTTGTCGTCCGGAGCAATAGACGATTATCAAAATTTTGGACAAAATCTATCTTATATAAATATATATACGGAGTACTTTTTAGTTTATAACATATTAAAATATAAAACATTTTTTATGCTAGATCCAACGGTTTTCATCTATTTATTTTAAGATCTTTGTCATACGGAGGAATAGACTACCGATTATAAAAATTTCGGACAAAATCTCTCTTACACTTATTATTTAAATTGTATTTGATTGTGAGTAGAACTATCTTTAAATAATTATAAGGATATTTTGATAATGAAAACGAATTATAAGTAGAATTATAAGTAGAATTCATAAATCAAATAGAATTTTCAATTTAAAAAATCATCAATTTCTTCTCTTTTTTGTTTCTGTGTAGATTTAATTATATTAAACCATCATTAATTTAAAGATTATTTTGTTAATTTTATGTGGGCTGTAAACGTCCAAATCAAATTTTAAAATTCAAGATAGAGTACAAATATTAAATCGAACATGTAAAATCTTATATATATCAATTTTTAAACACCAATTTGATATGTAAATTAATAACTTATAAAATTTCATAAAAGTAATATAATTGTAGATATTAAAAAGGAGTCATGCGTTGCACGGGTTATAAGCCAGTAGCAAACAGGCAAATATTCAAAAAAGACCAAGTGTATTTGTTGAAACCATAAAAAAAAAGGGGTACTTTTTTTTGCTAATTGGGTCAATAATAAATTTAATACATTTTTATACAGTTGTTTAAGGTACTGGGAAGATAGATCAAAATGTTGTAATGTTATTAATCCTTTTTTCCTAAAAACAATTATTCATCATGAATTTGATTAAGAGCATGTTTGGTATGTTCTCCTTTAAATAATTTCTGACTTTAAATTATAAATGTGTGTTTGTGTAATATGTAAAAAATTAAATTCAAAAATGAATAAAAGTAAAAGAAATAGTTTAAAGTCAAAATTTGATAATAAATACTTTCTTTGAACAACTTATTCTTTTTTGTGACTTTTTTAATAAAAAATAATATTGTCATTCAAGGGGACAATTTATTTAATTCTTTTTTACTTCTATATTTATTTTTGCCAAAAGAAGGAAAATAATTATAAGTATAATTCATAAATCAAATAGAATTTTCAACTTAAAAAATCGTCAATTTCTTCTCTTTTTTGTTTCTGTGTAGATTTAATTATATTAAACCATCATTAATTTAAAGATTATTTTGTTAATTTTATGTGGGCTGTAAACGTCCAAATCAAATTTTAAAATTCAAGATAGAGTACAAATATTAAATCGAACATGTAAAATCTTATATACGTCAATTTTTAAACACCAATTTAATATGTAAATTAATAACTTATAAAATTTCATAAAAATAATATAATTGTAGATATTTAAAAGGAGCCGGCAACGCACGGGTTATAAGCTAGTATTATAAAATTTAAGCAAGTTCAAAAAATTCAATCACAATCGAGGGTACAATCATTGACAAAAAATAACCCGGACTTAAATAAAATATCATTAATATTTTGATGTTAGCTGGGGTTTAATAATAATTAATACTAATTTTTAACTATAATTCGATATTTGAAATTTTCTACTCACCACACCAACCCTGGTTCACCATTCTGGATCATCTCCTTTTTCTTAAAACTGTGTACTCCGTATTTGTTTTCTTGTAAAGATAAGTGTGCTTTCTACAATCCAAAAAATGACAAGAATAAGCATTTAACAAATAAATCGGCGTTTCTTTTTTTAGGTAAGAGATCTATGTTTATGTTATTTGCAAACATTCTAGTACAATTTTAAGAATACTTGTAAAATGTATGTATTCGTATACACATATTCTGAATATTCATTTGGACAACTTGTTTGCACACCGTAATAAAATAAATTTAATAATGAGTTAGAAAGCTAACAAAGTACAATTAAATAATCAAAATAAATAAATAATAATAATATTGTTTGATTAATATTTGTGAATATTTTAATATAATGAAATTTTTATATTTAATAATAATATAAAATTAAAGATATTAACTATTAAAAATATGTATTAATAAACATGTTCAGGTCAAACAGAAAAAATAATAAGAAATTGAGCGAATTTAAATTTCAAAGAAAGAAGAGTATTTTATACAACAAGCATATCCTGGGACCCATGGTACATGTTGTCGTCGTCAGTGTCGGAGTTGTGCGAAATAGAAGTTTCGAATGGTATTGTTTGTTTGTTCACACAATTGCGAGTAATGCATGACGTTATTATTTGCTACTAGAATTCAGGTGACGTCTCTGTATGCGACTTCAAACTATCAGCCCACAACTTTGAACTGTACTTTCGGTATTCATTCTTTCTCTCTCATCTCATTTCTTTGTACTTTCATTTTAAATATATTTTTCAATTTTTTAAATTTTAAAATACATTTTCCTTTTTAAATGTATTTCTCAATTTTTTATATTCTAAAACTTAATTAAAATAGTAAAATTTTATAATATAAAAAATAATTACACTCACTACTTTATTCTATTAAACTCATTCCGTTTTACTTATTTTTCTCCTGTACTTAATATTTTTTTTGGTAACGAGGGAATTGAGTCGTTGGGCCTATGAGCTGATTCTTTTTCATATTTGGGCTTTGTTATATCCAAAATTCGGTTCGGGTATTTTCAAGATGGATTCGGGTCAACAGCGGGTTCAATTTGGGGATTTCTTAGATAAATTAGGGTTTTGGTGAGAATTTGTTGAAAGAGGACGCGCCCTCACCTCCCGCATGTGGAGGGCGCGCCCTAGGTGATTTGGAAGTAATTAAAAAGGATGTTTGTTGGTTTTTGAAGAAACTAAGGACTAGCCCTCTCTCAGGACTAGTCCTCTTCTAAGGACGCGTCCTATGTGATTAAAGGAATTTGTCAAATGTTCCTTGTTAGCTGATTCTTACAGGTTGATTGAAGAATTCCCTCATGTCGTATCTCAGGAGGGGGATGTCCGTCGTAAAAGGCCTCCAGGGGTATGCCTGGATATAAGGACCCATCTTAGACACAAAGGGTGCGCCCTAAGGTGGAAAGATGGGAACTTTCTAGTGTGTGCTTTGGGAGCTCTATTCCTGTAGCCAATGGGCGCGCTCTCATTGGGGAACTTTGGAGTAATCCTGCACTTTGCACCCAAAAGCCCTGGATCACCTGTCCTGCTATCTGGTGGGTGCTTCTCATTCGGGGGACAGGGATGCGTTCTGCACTTGGGGTAAACCATAGCTATACATGCATCCTTGAAATCAAGAAATAGCGGTAGCGAATAGGACTAGTCCTCGACGGGGGAAGTTTCCTTATTCGTGAAGTCTTGAGATCTTGGATGAGCCGTAGGCCTTTGTGCTTAGGCCTCATAGTAGAACATTCTGGAAGCTAGACCGACAATCCAAGCCCAATTGGGTTTCTTGCTCTCCAAGAACTACGTGGGCTTGATCCTCTATAAATATAGAGGTACGTAGGCAAATTG
This sequence comes from Kitagawia praeruptora, assembly GCA_037693485.1. Lineage (NCBI taxonomy): Eukaryota > Viridiplantae > Streptophyta > Magnoliopsida > Apiales > Apiaceae > Kitagawia > Kitagawia praeruptora. The sequence goes on from CM075350.1 coordinate 80,237,508, forward strand.
AGGGGGATGGAAGCGAAGAGCTACGAGCCACCACCAAGAACCCTCTCAATCTCAGCCCCCAATTCATCACAGCCACCACACTCCGGTGACTTATCCGGCGAAAAACCACCTCATAGACCTTGATTCCGGCGACAGACCTCAAACTTTGTTGTTACCAAATTCCTCCGTCAACAAATTGGCGCTAGAAGGAGGGGACTGATCAAGATCAAAATCCAAGGAGGATGGATTTCACATCACAATAAAGGTTCTTATGAAACATCAAGCGAGATCTAAGGGATATCCCTCGATGATGGTGCATGTTGGCAGCTACGAGAAAGATCCAAGAATGGCGATCTTGTTAGGAATATGTTGTACTTGATGATAACTTCACATTCTATGCACAAAATTGTATAAGTCATGTTTTGTAACTATCAACGGATGAGACATTATAACTCTATTCGTTGATAGGTAGCTCATCAACGGATGAGGTTTTGTAGCATACTGCAGTATCTCTATTTATCAGTTGATAGTGTTTTTATTCAGAGTCATGTTGACCATCAATGGATAGGCAGAATAGGGTAGCCAATTATAAATAAGCTATGCTATGTAATTCTGTCTAAGTGAAAGTGTATCAACGGATGAGAACAGGACTCTATCAACGGATGCAACTCAAATCTACTATATCAACGGATACAGCTCAAACTACCATCAACGGATGACTGTGTACAACATCAACGGATAATCATTAACACTTTCTTTTATGCTAGCTGGGAATTAGCAGTTGATAAGGACAGGTTTGACTGACAAATCACATGGGTTGATAGTAGGTATAAAAAGCAGTATGGCAGCCATACTTTGGAAACGCCGAAGAAAGAAGCATTCCATTTACATAGTACATACAAGAAAGGTGCAGGGGACATATCTGTTTACAAGGACAACCTTTCGGCTACATGTGGATTTGGAGTGGAGTAGCAAGTCAACTTGAATTAGATTAATATTATCTTGTTCCTGTAGTACTTGTAAACTTGGGATATATAACCAAGTGTAGCAACTCTTTAGAGACTAAGAAAACAGACATATTTGCTTAGGGTTTCTTGAATATCCTTAGAAGCAAAGAGTTGTAAAACAGAAGCTGTGTACATTTGTATCACAGAGTTTTCTTCGAATAAAAGTCTCAGGTGGTACATTTAACCACCTGATTTTTTATGTGTTTGTGAATCTTTTCTCATTCACCAATTATCTCCTTATAGATTTCTGTGGTTCTTATCAGAAATTTATAAATATCAAGAATTGTATTCAACCCCCCTTCTACAATTATACAAGTGTGTAATCTGGGAATAACAATTGGTATCAGAGCAAGCTTCTAACATATTTAAAGTTTAAAGATCAACACACTTCCAACATGTCTAAGAAGGATTATGGAGTGTAGATACCGGTTCTTGATAGAGAAAATTACTTTCACTGGAAAGTAAAAATGCGTCTACATCTCATGTATATTGATGAAGGTTTTGTAGATTGCATTGAGAAGGGTCCTCATGTTCCAATGAAGACTGCGTCAAGAGTTGGCTTTGCTGTAGATGCACCAGACACTTACATTCCCAAACCTGTTTCTGAGTGGAGTACTGAAGACGTTGCAGAAGTCCACAAAGATAAAAAGACCATGAATATTCTGTTTAATGGCTTAGAAACAGACATGGTTGACAATGTTATCAACTGTACTACCTCCAAGGAAGTATGGGACATTGTTCAAACCCTTTGTGAAGGTACAGAACAGGTAAGGGAAAACAAGATGCAACTACTGATCCAACAGTATGAGCACTTCCATTTCAAGAATGGAGAGACATGGAATGACACATTTAGTAGATTTCAGAAGCTACTGAATGGCTTGAAACTGTATGGAAGAATCTACCAAGTGAAAGATTCTAATCTCAAATTTCTGAGATCACTACCCAAAGAGTGGAAGCCAATGACTGTTTCTCTAAGAAACATTCAAGAGTACAAGTCATTTACTCTTGAAAGGCTCTATGGAACTTTAAAGACATATGAACTAGAAATGGAGTAGGATGAAGAAATTGAGAAGGCCCAAAAGAAAAGTGGGACAGTTGCACTTGTTGCCAACTTGGAGCAGAAGGAGGAGAAGAGGACTGAAGCTGCTAAATCTACACCAAACAGGGAGGTTTGTGAAGGTAGAGCAGAATCAAACAAAAGCAAGGAAAAGTGTCTGAAGAAATGAGTGTCCTTCAACAGGATGAATTGGATGAGATAGATGAGCATCTAGCCTTTCTATCTAGGAAATTCTCTAAGCTAAAATTCAGAAGAAACTCTGGGGTGGCTAAGCCATTTAACAAGGATTTTTCCACAAGCAACTATGTGGATAAATCCAAAATTAAATGCTACAATTGTGGAATTGCTGGTCACATGATAAGTGAGTGCAGGAAGCCTAGATCTGAGAACAAGGGCAAGCCAACTGAAAATGTTGACTACAAGAAGAAATATTTTGATCTTCTCAGGCAGAAAGGAAAGGCATTCATGACCCAAGAGTATGACTGGGCTGCTGATGGAAATCATTCTGATGATGATGCTGAGTTTTTCAACCTTGCATTAATGGCTAATTCTGAGCAGGAAGCAAGTTCAACTAGCAATCAGGTATTTTCTACTAATCTCTCTGAGCTCACCAAAGAGGAATGCAATAGTGTCATAGATGAAATGTCTACTGAACTATATCACTTGAGTGTTACTCTTAAATCACTTACTAAAGAGAACAACAGGATTAAAGAGACTAATCTGTTTTTAAGTGATAGAAATGCTGCTCTAGAAATTCAATTTCTAGAATTTGAGAAAATGAGAGTTGATTGCAATGATTCTAAAAGTGAACTTGAAGCTGTGTTAAAAAGAGAACTGATTTTAAGAGACCAGCTTGAAAAAGAACAAGGGATAATTGCTAAATTTTAAAGCTGTAGGAATATTTCACAAAACATAATAGAAGTCCAGAGAATAGAATCATTTATAAAGGATACCTGGACTCAAAAGAAAAAGGAGCTAGAACCTTGCCTTGAGGATCTAGAGACTATTTGTGAATCAACGGATAGTGATCATCCGTTGACAGATGAACCATCAACGGATGAGAGGTATCCGTCGACTAACAAAAAGTTTGTTAGTAAGAAGGAACTCAAGAAACTGAATAATCAGTATGGTCCAGTAGCCAAGAACTTTTTTTCTGGTGAAAGTAGCCAAGCCAAATCTAGTGAGAAGGCTAAGGCAGGTGATTTACATAACATAAAGGCTGTTGGTAAATCAGTTAATGAAAAGGTAGAGACTAAGGGTAAAAAGAAAAAGAATAGAAATGGTAAGATAGGCATCAACAAGAAAAACAATTATTCTCCTAACAAGTTTGCCCCTAGGAAAACTTGTGGTAATTGTAATAGTGTCAATCACCTATCTTCTAAGTGCAAGTCTGTTAATAGGGCTCATGTTCATGTACCTCAATCTATGCTAAGTATGCCTGCAATGCCTGGTTTGTATCAGAATGCTAGTTTTTCAAATCCATATGTGAACATGACATATGTGTCTAATCCTTATTTTCAATCTGTGAATATGCCACAAATGTCATGGAGCATTCCTAGCATGAATAATATGTATGCCAATTTCCCACAAATGCATGCATCAAATATTTATGCAAATGAGCATCTGTCAAAACCTATCACTCAAGCATCTACACCTAAAATGCATATTGCTAAGAGTGCAAAACCAAAGGCTAACAAGAAAGGACCCAAGGAAACTTGGGTACCAAAATCAACTTGATTTGTGTTTTGGAATGTGTGCAGGAAAATAGAAGGAATCTATGGTACCTGGACAGTGGATGCTCTAGGCACATGACAGGAGATTCAACCCTGCTCACAGAGTTCAAGGAGGCAGCTGGCCCTAGAATGACAGTAAAGGATATACTAAGGGATATGGCTTGATTTCAAAAGACAATGTCATCATTGAAGAAATGGCTTTAGTTGAAGGTCTGAAGCACAATTTTCTAAGTGTCAGTCAGATTTGTGACAAAGACTATGAAGTAAAGTTCACTAAAGAAGCCTGTGTTATTTCTGCCAAGGAAAACAACAATATGGTATTGACAGGCTTTAGAAAAGGAAATGTTTACATAGCTGAATTCAATTCAGTATGCTCAGAATCCATCACTTGTCTCTTCAGCAAAGCAAGAAAGGATGAGAGTTGGCTATGGCATAAAAAGCTGTCACATTTGAATTTTAAAGTTATGAATGATTTGGTAAGAAAGGATCTAGCAAGAGGAATCCCTCAATTGGAGTTCATCAAGGATGGATTGTGTGATGCCTGCCAATTAGGAAAATAAAAGAAATCATCCTTTAAGAGCAAGACAGAGTCATCCATTGTTAAGCCACTTCAATTGCTGCATATGGACTTATTTGGTCCAGTAAATGTCATGTCCATTTCAAAGAAGAAATACTGTTTGGTGATTGTAGATGATTTTTCTAAGTTTACATGGACCTTCTTTCTGCACTCCAAAGATTGTGCAAGTGAAATCATCATCAATCATCTCAGACTAGTAAACAATGGTTCTGAAGTCAAAGTACAAAGAATCAGGAGTGATAATGGCACTGAATTCAAAAATTCCACAATGAAGATTTTCTGTGAAGAGAATGGAATTGTCCATGAGTTTTCTGCTGCTAGAACACCTCAACAAAATGGGGTTGTTGAAAGGAAAAATAGAACTCTCATTGAAGCAGCTAGAACAATGCTAAGTGAATCAAGATTGCCAACATATTTCTGGGCTCATGAAGCTGTCAACACTGCCTGTTTCACTCAGAATATTTCCTTGGTCAATCAAGCTAGAGGAATGACTCCTTATCAGTTATTCACCAACAAGAAACCAACTTTAGCTTTTCTTCATGTCTTTGGATGTAAGTGTTTTGTGCTAAGGAATCATGGAGATAACTTGGGCAAATTTGAAGCAAAGGCAGATGAAGCTATCTTTGTTGGGTATGCAGCAGGGAAAGCCTATAGAGTCTACAATCTAAGAACCAACATTGTTATGGAATCTGTACATGTTGTGTTTGATGATCAAAAGATTCTAGGTCTAAATGATGAAGGCTTCCATGAAAAGTTGAGATTTGAAAATGAGGTAGAAGGAAGAATGTACATTGATGATGATGAGGAAAATGAAGATCATGACCATGAAAATTCACCTAGAGTTGTTGGACCAACTAGAAGTGATGCTAACACTGGAAATGAAGCATCCGTTGACAGTCATACTGGAGCATCAGATGCATCCGTTGACAGGCATTCTCATGCATCCGTTGACAGGCAAAATGGAGCATCCGTTGATAGACAAAATGATGCATCCGTTGACAGTCAACTTCATAATTCCGCAAGGACAACAAACTCAGGGGGAGTTTCTCAAAGTCAAAACTCAATGACCAATCAACAAGATCATGCTCAATTAGATGAAGCAACCTCATCTAGATCAAACCTTCCACCTTCAAGAAAATGGACCAGAGATCATCTTTTTGAGTTAATCATTGGTGACTCAAACTCAAGAGTCCAAACTAGGAGGGCCACACAAGAAGAATGCCTATACAGTAGTTTCCTGTCTCAAGAGGAACCTCAGAAAGTGGAAGATGCCCTTCTAGATCCAGATTGGGTCTTGGCAATGCAAGAAGAGCTAACCCAATTTGAGAGAAATAAAGTATGGAAGCTTGTGCCCAAACCTGATGATAGAGGTGTCATAGGTACCAAATGGGTTCTCAAGAATAAGACTGATGAAAATGGCATAATTGTGAGGAATAAAGCTAGATTAGTGGCAAAGGGCTATTCTCAAGAAGAAGGGATAGATTTTGATGAAACTTTTGCTCCAGTGGCAAGACTTGAGGCAATTAGAATTTTCCTAGCCTATGCAGCACATGCCAATTTCAAAGTCTATCAGATGGATGTCAAAAGTGCCTTTCTAAATGGGGAACTGGAAGAAGAGGTATATGTCCATCAACCTCCTGGCTTTGAAGATCCAGATTTTCCAGAATATGTATATCTTCTCCTGAAAGCATTTTATGGTTTGAAGCAAGCACCAAGAGCCTGGTATGGCACTTTATCTCAATTTCTTTTAGAGAATCACTTCACTAGAGGTACAGTAGATAAAACCTTATTTCATAGAAATGTCAATGGTTCTTCAATACTTGTGTAAATCTATGTAGATGATATTATTTTTGGGTCTACAGATGAGAAACTTTGCAAAAGGTTTGCCAAACTTATGCAAAGTAGGTATGAAATGAGCATGATGGGTGAATTAACTTACTTTTTTGGTTTACAAGTGAAGCAAGTTAATGAGGGAATTTTCATAAGTCAAACAAAATATATTTATGATCTTTTAAAGAAATTTGACTTAATGGATTGTGCCTCTGCAAAAACACCTATGGCCACTGCAACTAAGCTTGAGTTGAATACTAAGGAAAAGTCTGTGGACATCTCAAGCTATAGAGGCATGGTAGGCTCACTTCTATATCTCAAGCTTGAGTTCAATGCATATGTTGTACTTGATGATAACTTCACATTCTATGCACAAAATTGTATAAGTCATGTTTTGTAACAGTCAACGATTGAGACATTATAACTCTATTCGTTGACAGGTAGCTCATCAACGGTAGCATACTGCAGTATCTCTATTTATCAGTTGATAGTGTTTTTATTCAGAGTCATGTTGACCATCAATGGATAGGCAGAATAGGGTAGCCAATTGTAAATAAGCTATGCTATGTAATTCTGTCTAAGTGAAAGTGTATCAACGGATGAGAATAGGACTCTATCAACGGATACAACTCAAATTTACTCTATCAACAGATACAGCTCAAACTACCATCAACGGATGACTGTGTACAACATCAACGGATAATCATTAACACTTTCTTCTATGCTAGTTGGGAATTAGCAGTTGATAAGGACAGGTTTGACTGACAGATCACATGGGTTGATAGTAGGTATAAAAAGCAGTATGGCATCCATACTTTGGAAACGCAGAAGAAAGAAGCATTCCATTTACACAGTACATACAAGAAAGGTGCAGGGGACATATCTGTTCACAAGGACAACATTTCGGGTACGTACATGTGGATTTGGAGTGGAGTAGCAAGTCAACTTGAATTAGATTAATATTATCTTGTTCCTGTAGTACTTGTAAACTTGGGATATATAACCAAGTGTATCAACTCTTTAGAGACTAAGAAAACAGACATATTTGCTTAGGGTTTCTTGAATATCCTTAGAAGCAAAGAGTTGTAAAACAGAAGCTGTGTACATTTGTATCACAGAGTTTTCTTCGAATAAAAGTCTCAGGTGGTACATTTAACCACTTGATTTTTTATGTGTTTGTGAATCTTTTCTCATTCAACAATTATCTCCTTATAGATTTCTGTGGTTCTTATCATAAATTTATAAATATCAAGAATTGTATTCAACCCCCCCTTCTACAATTACACAAGTGTGTAATCTGGGAATAACAGATCTCTACCTGGGGGGTCGAATAAGATCTGAAGAGGGATTCATCAAACACTTTGAAGGATGGTTTTATTGATGATTTTTGGACTGTTGCTATAAAAAGATGGTTCTAGGTATGTTCGATGGCGGCGATTTCCGACCAGCCACATTGAACTAGGTTTCTGGTGAGGAGATTTCAAACATGATTCGAAGAAGGATCTTCCAGGAAAGAGGCGCAATTATCGGGATCTCGTCATTAGGACGCGCCCTCACCATTAGGACTAGCCCTCTCTCAGGACTAGCCCTCTCTAAGGACTAGCCCTTTCTCAGGGCGCGCCCTCAAGGTGGTAGCAAAGGCTCAGATAATTTCCATCAAGTTTTGGGAGAATTCGATGACTAAACGTGCCTTCAGGATGCCTCTTCCAGGTAACATCTAAGATTTTCTGTTAGATTATTGTTGCAGGTGGAAAATCTTGTTCATAGAAGATCTCATGAACTGCCAATCACAAGATTCCAATCTATCATAATTTTCATCATGGTTTGAAAGATATGGTATCAAGTATGGCTTAATTGGTGACGGGTCATCGATCTTGGAGTTAAAATATGTGAAAATTCGTATGGATTGTGCTACACGCGCTACCTACACTGTTTGATTCATATCTTGAGTGCTAGAAGTCGGATTTGGATGGTTTTACAGCCCACACGAAGCTTATTAAATTATCGTTAACCCAAAGGTGCTACAATCTAAAGAATTTGGCTGGAATCAGTCCGAAACTGGAGAGAAAAGATAACTACGAATTTTTAATGAAGAATTCTACTTGGTTTAGGAAACCAATTGGTAATTGGTTTAGGTTGAAATCCACATCCTATTCTAAGAAAGAGGTTATGGTGAGAGTTAGCATAGGATAAAGTTAGGATGCAAACACATGAAGATGGTGTCTTACGTATATGAGACACAATTATCGGGAGTTACATCTTTATCTCAAGGGGCGCCTACCAGTATTCTACTTTCAAGTAGAAACACATGAAGTTACATATTCATCTCTCATCATCTCTTAGGGTGCCACAGGGCGCACCCATGGAAGATGATATAGAAGAGAAAGCTGCAAATGGTGAGGTTTGTTAATTCAAGCAGAGCATACCTCAGAAAATTATTAAGAAGCGCGCCTTCCCCTAACTGGGCGCGCCTCCAGGTAATATCCAACCTCTATATTATTTTTCTCTATATATTTATTGCGTGTATAAGGTTACAAGGGTTTGCCTGGTGAAAAGGCCTACAAGGGTTTGCCTAGTGAGAAGGCCTACATGGGTTTGCTGGTCAGAAGAAAGGGGAACACTTGGAATCGAGGCCCTGTGATCCATAGAGCGTGCCCCCAGATATTGTTAGTGTAGGTGCCCTAGAGGCAATACATTGTTTCTCGAATAAATCTTATGTCATTTGATTATTAAATAAATGTATTTATTATGACTTTAATTACTGCGATATTTGTTAGCATAATAAATGTCCTTAGAATAATGATACACATTATATAGTTTAAGTTTATAACTTGAATTTGAGATTATATAATATATATCATATTCTTAAAGGTCCCTAGTCGAGTATTATTATACAGGACAATAATAATACATAAATAGACTAGTATGTTTTTGACTGATAACCACATCTCATTGGTTATAAGTATGGAGATACTAAAGTCAATACATAGGTACATGTAGGGTACATGGTACTGGACAGACCCACCGTGAGATTCTTCATGTTAAATTAAGTCATAAGAAAGACTCACAGTGATAATGGTGTAATGATCCTTTGACTTGAGATCATTATATTTCTATACGAGGATAATATACTTTGACTACATTAAAAGTTACCTTTGACCAGGTGATGATAAAAGTGGACATCGGGTATATTGTGAATCGTATGAGAAATATGAATGATAGATAAAGGATTTAACCCTCCTATAATTAGGAGAGATATTATTGGCCTCTTGATTGAGTGAGACTATAAAATGCATGGCCGTGCTCAAATAATGATTTGTTATTAATAGTCTGCTCATGGATCAAGTAAACCCGGATTAAATTATGAAGAGGATGACGATAAACATGCCTCGAGTTTAATCTATAATATTTGGTTAAAGGGATTATATTACACGGGAACATTAATCACAAAAGGTTTATCGAATCACGATTTAATTATTATTTAATTGGGTAGCAATGATGTATTACTAGATACCGCTCATTGTTTATAATTTTATTGGAGAATAAAATTATTGCCAAAATAAATAATAACCTACAGGGTCACACACATAGAACATTTTAAAGGAAGAATTAATTTAAATTATGAATTTAAATTAATTAATGATAAGTTGGATTTTATTATATTAATTAAGTGGGACTTAATTAAGCTATAATAAAATACAAAGATATATGAGATATGATTTTAATAATTAAGTTTGACTTAATTATTATTTATTTGAATAATAGAATTAGATTTTATTATTTAAACAAATCATATTTGGGCTAGGTTTTTGATAAGGGCTTTTGGCTTTATACTATCCTATATATAAAGATATGGGGTAAAGGATTATGTACGTGAAAATCAGTTGAGCCGCATCCCAAAAACCAAAACCCTAAAAATCTACATCTCATATTATCATTAGAGGCTAGTACTTCTCTTCCATTGAAGAATCGTTCTTCGAGTGTTCGTGTGGATACCGTAGAGGGGGCTTCGAAGAGGAGTGCTCGGTAATCGTGGGAGGTTTGCATCTTCATCGTTTTAATCGTAAAGCTTTGATAAGGTAATCGTTTCTATCTACCGTGATTATCATATATATTATACATGGATCCGGGCATGGTTTCGATTTTTTATTTACTGTTTCCGCTGCGTATATGCGATCGAAACCAACAATGGTATCAGAGCTACTTGTATAATATGATAATCTGGTTATTATTGATGTATATGATCTTTTCAAGACATACTAGTTTTGAGTTTTTTTGTTTTTCGTGAACCTTACTGCATGTTTCATGCGTATATATATTTGCTACATGCTACTGGTTTTGATTCGTTATGCGATCTGATGTTACCTGCCATGTTTTAATGAGATTAACACGTGACCAAATCATCTGAGAAATCAGTCGATATTCAGAAAATCAGTTCATGCATATAAGTGTATACATACATATACATACGTGTTTATATAATAGGTTTTGATTTTAAATCATTCAAGAATCATTGATATATATGTTTGTGTTGTAACTGACTAGTAAACCTAAGTCTGAGAAACAGTTTGGAAGGAAATCGGATCGTAATCACATACATATATAGAACACGATGAACTGGGTTTTCAGAAAATCTGCAGAAAATATTCATGTACAGGTGATGCGCATACTGTAGATGCGTATCACCTAGGGTTATAGCCATTAACGCATACGCGGAATGCGTTTCTGGTAGAATTAACAGATTAGGCCTGTTGCGTGTACTGAAGATGCGCAACAGCTGTTTTAATAAAAAAAAAAAAAAAAAAATCAGCTAGGTTTTGCATGCTAGATTAAATAATAAGTGTTAATGTTTAACTTGGAGTATGCAAAATTTTATTAATTAGTAATTTTGATTACTAGATTAATTTTTAATTAAAGTGCGTTAATTTTATTATTTATGATTTGATCATATTTAATTTATGTTGTATAAAATTGTGTTTATACAATATGTGATGCTTTTAATTGCTATGTGAGCATGATGCATGGTTATGGCCCCAAGACCTATTTTTCAATTTATTTTATTAATTTTAATTTATGGTTTGTAATAATTAAATACGACTTGCATGTCTTTTTTTTTTTTTTCTTTTTGTAATTATTTTATCTCGAATGCAACTCGAGTTCTTTTGTAAAATGTTTCAAGAGGAGCTTGGAGGCAATCAAGGCAGCTTTGGAAGTGAAGCAAGAGATTTTGTAATAATTAGTTATTACCACCATAGATTGACCTTGATTTTTCCATTAGCTTGGAAAAATCGCATAGGATTGGGCCATAATCATAGCATATTATTTTATGTGATGCACTTTACATGTGTAGAGTAGCAAATGTATGCATGTTTTAATTAGATTAATTATGTATGCATGTATTAGATACGTCACCCATGCCATGCTTGCCATGCTAAACAAGATAAAATCTGTAACGATTCGAGATTTTAAAATGAACAAACGATCATGAGATTTCTGTGTTTATGAAACACGGAATTAAATACGAATTTTCAATTATTTAAGATATGGGGAGATTTTGTCAAAAACAGGTTTTACCTGTAAGGAAGTTGGGTATTAAGTGAGGCCACTTGTGACTCCTCCAACAACCTGGAAATCAAACTATTGATGAATATTGATTTGAAGTATTTAATTCAAGGAAAAATTGGGAATCTCTTTATGATGGGATCATGGTCGTTTCAATTTTGAAACCCCTTAACAAAAATATTAAGTTTTAATCGGATGCTTTCCAATGAATGAACACTCATTGAATCCTAGATCGATAAGGGGAATGACTGCCAGTGGCAGGGGACTCCTGTCTATCGTGGTGAGATGTGACGAATATAAGCGGTTATATTCGACCGTTGTATCATTGGGTTTAACTTAACTGAGTCGTCATAATAAGGTGAAAATAAACGGTTATATTCAATTATTATGAACTTAGAAGCATAGAGTTTGGTTCAAAATCTATTAGATAGACAAGAACAATTGTTGTTCACCAAACTATCCAAGAATTATATATGATATAATTGACAAATGTTGTCTACCTAAATAATCATGTTTTAAGGACTACCAGTGGTTGACTTAGGATATGACGAAATATGGATCTTGGCTCACTAGAAAGACTTATGGGATATTCTTTCCGATTTAATAGTAAGGGCTATTAATTTGATAAAAATAGTGGGAGATATATTATGAATATATTATAATCATTTGAACATAATAATGATAACTCAGACAATCTAATGTTTATTATGTGCTTTTAACATTGTAGATACTGAATAATGACAAACAACACAAACTCTCTATCCGTTCGATCAATCCTTGAGAAGGATAGATTGAAGGAGGATCTGAAGAAGAAGAAGAAGGCTCAACAAGCTTCTACTTCAGGAATATATGTTATAGAAGTCAATCTGTCTACTTCTACATCTTGGGTATTGGATACTAGATGTGCTTCTCACATTTGTATAAATGTGAAGGAACTGCAGAGAAGTAGGACTTTGGCTAAGGGAGAAGTGGACCTACGAGTAGGCAATGGAGCAAGAGTTGCTGCTTTAGCCGTAGGAACTTATTATCTATCTTTGCCCTCTGGGCTTGTTTTAGAACTTGAAAACTGTTATTACGTGCCTGCGATTCGCAGAAACATTATTTCTGTTTCTTGTTTGGACAAGAAAGGTTTTTCGTTTATAATAAAGAACAATAGTTGCTCTTTTGCTTTAAATGATTTAACCTATGGTGTTGCGCGTTTATTTAATGGTTTATATGTTCTTGATTTTGATAATCCTGTCTGTAACATAGAAAACAAACGACTTAAAGTTAATGACTCAAATCAAACATACCTCTGGCATTGTCGTCTAGGTCATATAAATGAGAAACGCATATCCAAATTACATAAGGATGGATACTTGGATAAGTTTGATTTTGAATCATACGAAAAATGCGAATCTTGTTTGCTTGGTAAGATGACTAAAGCCCCTTTTACTGGTAAGGGTCAAAGGGCCACTGAACGTTTGGAGCTAATACATAGTGATGTATGTGGCCCAATGCGTGTGATGGCTATAGGAGGCTACTACTACTTCATAACATTTACTGATGACTTCAGTAGATATGGATATGTATATCTTATGAAGAACAAATCCGATTCTTTTGAAAAATTCAAAGAATACAAGGCTGAAGTAGAGAAGCAAATAGGCGGAGGTGCAAGTATTAAAATCTTACGATCCGATCGTGGGGGTGAATACTTAAGCACCGAATTTAAAGAGTATTTAAAGGAGTGTGGTATTGTATCACAACTCACTCCGCCAGGTACACCTCAATGGAATGGAGTTTCAGAGAGGAGAAATCGTACTCTGTTGGACATGGTACGATCGATGATGAGTCATGCAGATCTTCCAATAAGTTTCTGGGGTTATGCTCTAGAAACAGCGGCTTTCACACTTAACCGTGTTCCAACCAAGAAGGTTCAAAAGACTCCATATGAGATATGGGAGGAGAAACGGTCAAGCATGAACTTTATGAAAGTTTGGGGATGTAAGGCGTTTGTAAAACGTCAAGTATCTGACAAGCTTGGACCTAAATCCGAAGAGTACAATTTTGTGGGATACCCTAAAGAAACAAAGGCGTATTATTTTTATAGTCCTTCTGAGCAGAAAGTGTTCATTGCTCGAGATGCTGTCTTCATGGAAAGAGATTTTGTTTCCAAAAGAGACAGTGGGAGAACTATAGATCTCGATGAAGATCGAGAACCACAAAATAGCATTGAACCTGAGGTGGAACAAGAGCAGAATAATGATAATGCTCAAGAAACACAGGTTGTTCGTAGATCTGGTAGAATTCGCCATGAGCCAGAGAGATATGGATTTCTTTTGACTCAATGTGGGGATTTGATGCTCATAAATGAGGATGAGCCTCTCACATACCAAGATGCTATGAACAGTCCAGACTCTAAGAGATGGCTTGAAGCCATGAAATCCGAGATGGATTCCATGTACGAAAACCAAGTTTGGGATTTGGTTGATCCACCTGAAGGGGTAAAACCCGTAGGGTGCAAGTGGGTTTTCAAGAAGAAAACTGACATGGAGGGAAATGTTCAGACCTATAAAGCAAGACTGGTTGCGAAAGGGTTCAAACAAATTCATGGTATTGACTATGATGAAACTTTCTCACCAGTTGCCATGGTCAAGTCCATACGGATTTTGCTTGCAATTGCAGCATTCCATGATTACGAAATCTGGCAAATGGATGTCAAAACAGCTTTCCTTAATGGGAGCCTTGAAGAGGATGTGTACATGACACAACCTGAAGGTTTTGTCGATCCAAGGAATGTTGGCAAGGTATGTAAATTACGTCGATCCATTTATGGATTGAAGCAAGCCTCTAGGAGATGGAATATTCGTTTTGATGAAACAGTCAAGGAGTATGGCTTTGTTCAAAACGAGGATGAACCTTGTGTTTACAAGAAGGTTAGTGGGAGCCATGTGGCATTCATAGTACTGTATGTTGATGACATACTACTAATGGGGAATGACATACCTTCTCTAAAGGCTGTTAAGACTTGGTTAGGGAGCAATTTCTCTATGAAAGACTTGGGAGAGGCAACCTACATTCTAGGAATGAGGATCTATAGAGATAGATCTAAAAGGATGATCGGTCTAAGTCAGAGTACATACATTGATAAGGTTTTGCATCGTTTTGGTATGCAAAATGCTAAAAGGGGATATGTCCCTGTGTCTCAAGGAATAACGATTTCTAAAGACCAGTGTCCGAAATCATTAGATGAGAAGGACCACATGAATAAAGTTCCATATGCATCAGCAATTGGATCTATCATGTATGCAATGGTATGTACTCGCCCCGATGTTTCGTATGCTTTGAGCATGACGAGCAGATACCAGTCTAATCCAGGTGAAGGTCACTGGACGGCAGTCAAGAATATTCTAAAGTACCTGAAAAGGACTAAAGATTCATTCTTGGTGTATGGAGGAGAGGAGAAACTGGTTGTAAAGGGTTACACCGATGTGAGTTTCCAAACAGACAGGGATGATACTGTATCACAGTCTGGTTTTGTGTTTTGTCTAAATGGAGGTGCTGTAAGCTGGAAGAGTTCAAAGCAAGAAACAGTAGCTGATTCTACAATGGAGGCTGAGTACATTGCAGCTTGTGAAGCGGCTAAGGAGGCAGTTTGGATTCGAAAATTCGTTTCTGATTTGGAAGTGGTTCCATCGATTGCAGATCCCATTGATCTATACTGCGATAATAATGGGGCCATTGCACAGGCTAGAGAGCCTAGGTCGCATTCCCGATCCAAACATATACTCAGAAGATATCACCTCATACGAGAGATTAATGAAAGGGGTGAAATACATAGATGTAAAGTGCATACAAATGATAACATTGCAGACCCACTGACCAAAGGCCTGTCGTAGCAGAAGCACGACGGTCACACTAGTTCCATGGGTATTAGATACATGGGTGATTGGCTCTAGTGCAAGTGGGAGATTGTTAGTGTAGGTGCCCTAGAGGCAATACATTGTTTCTCGAATAAATCTTATGTCATTTGATTATTAAATAAATGTATTTATTATGACTTTAATTACTGCGATATTTGTTAGCATAATAAATGTCCTTAGAATAATGATACACATTATATAGTTTAAGTTTATAACTTGAATTTGAGATTATATAATATATATCATATTCTTAAAGGTCCCTAGTCGAGTATTATTATACAGGACAATAATAATACATAAATAGACTAGTATGTTTTTGACTGATAACCACATCTCATTGGTTATAAGTATGGAGATACTAAAGTCAATACATAGGTACATGTAGGGTACATGGTACTGGACAGACCCACCGTGAGATTCTTCATGTTAAATTAAGTCATAAGAAAGACTCACAGTGATAATGGTGTAATGATCCTTTGACTTGAGATCATTATATTTCTATACGAGGATAATATACTTTGACTACATTAAAAGTTACCTTTGACCGGGTGATGATAAAAGTGGACATCGGGTATATTGTGAATCGTATGAGAAATATGAATGATAAATAAAGGATTTAACCCTCCTATAATTAGGAGAGATATTATTGGCCTCTTGATTGAGTGAGACTATAAAATGCATGGCCGTGCTCAAATAATGATTTGTTATTAATAGTCTGCTCATGGATCAAGTAAACCCGGATTAAATTATGAAGAGGATGACGATAAACATGCCTCGAGTTTAATCTATAATATTTGGTTAAAGGGATTATATTACACGGGAACATTAATCACAAAAGGTTTATCGAATCACGATTTAATTATTATTTAATTGGGTAGCAATGATGTATTACTAGATACCGCTCATTGTTTATAATTTTATTGGAGAATAAAATTATTGCCAAAATAAATAATAACCTACAGGGTCACACACATAGAACATTTTAAAGGAAGAATTAATTTAAATTATGAATTTAAATTAATTAATGATAAGTTGGATTTTATTATATTAATTAAGTGGGACTTAATTAAGCTATAATAAAATACAAAGATATATGAGATATGATTTTAATAATTAAGTTTGACTTAATTATTATTTATTTGAATAATAGAATTAGATTTTATTATTTAAACAAATCATATTTGGGCTAGGTTTTTGATAAGGGCTTTTGGCTTTATACTATCCTATATATAAAGATATGGGGTAAAGGATTATGTACGTGAAAATCAGTTGAGCCGCATCCCAAAAACCAAAACCCTAAAAATCTACATCTCATATTATCATTAGAGGCTAGTACTTCTCTTCCATTGAAGAATCGTTCTTCGAGTGTTCGTGTGGATACCGTAGAGGGGGCTTCGAAGAGGAGTGCTCAGTAATCGTGGGAGGTTTGCATCTTCATCATTTTAATCGTAAAGCTTTGATAAGGTAATCGTTTCTATCTACCGTGATTATCATATATATTATACATGGATCCGGGCATGGTTTCGATTTTTTATTTACTGTTTCCGCTGCGTATATGCGATCGAAACCAACAGATTACAGGTCGAGGCCCCTTGGAAATGAGCGAGCCCTTCCTCGGGATGATGATCCACAGCGCGTGCCCCCTGATTACAGGTCGAGGCCCCTTGGACATAAGTGAACCCTTCCTTGAGATTTTGTTGGAAGATAATAAAGCTAAGGATGTAGGAATGACATTGTTTGGCCTAAACACCAAGTGAGGAATAGTCCTGGACATGTCGCTAAGGTTGCGCCCTCTAGAGAGAATTCTCAACCCCGGGGCGATGCTCTAC
Source organism: Kitagawia praeruptora (assembly GCA_037693485.1). NCBI lineage: Eukaryota > Viridiplantae > Streptophyta > Magnoliopsida > Apiales > Apiaceae > Kitagawia > Kitagawia praeruptora. The sequence goes on from CM075350.1 coordinate 80,254,984, forward strand.
ATCCGGACTCAGTTTCAAGGAAATGCACAACTCAGGAAAATCCTTCAACATAGGACGCGCCCTCAAGGAACTCTTCCTCAGAGGAACTTTCTGGTTAGGGCGCGCCCTCAAGGAAAGATGCAAATGCTCAAGCGGACTCCAATATCTAAAAGGATAATTTATTGCTTGGACTTTAGAAGAAAAGAATCTGTTGAGTTGCGGCCCCATGAATCTTTGAGCGCTCCCCCTGATAGACAGGTTGAGGCCCCAAGGTCATGAGCGAGCCCCTCTACATAAGAATGACATTCATCCGGACTAGAAGAAACTTTGTCAATGCCCTCGTCCTCATAGGGCGCGCCCTAAGCGACAGGGCGCGTCCTCAGCAACTCCAACGGCTCTCTCTTAAAATTCCCCTCTTGGGATGCCTCGTTAAGAGATGATCTTCAAGGAATAATATACTGACGCTGGGGGGTAGTACTGATGCACCTCCCCTTTAATGGATGCCTCCTAGTGAGATGCCTCTTCGTGAGATGCCCTTTAATGGATGCCTCCTAGTGAGATGCCTCTTCGTGAGATGCCCTTTAATGGATGCCTCCTAGTGAGATGCCTCTTCGCGAGATGCCTTTTATAGGATGCCTCCTAGTGAGATGCCTCACATTGAGATGCCCCTTCATGGGATGAGATTTGGAATAGCTCGTGACCGGAGAGTGCTCACTACCGTTTTGTAAAACGTTTTAGGGTGAGACCCCACTATCAATAGGATGATGCTCTGGTTCCTCGTTATACCAATAATTGATCGAAGTAGGGTGATGCCTGAATAGTAGACTACAAGGTAAATTAATTACCTCATAGTCTAGGGGGTAGTCCATGTACACTTTCCCTAGCCTTAGTTGAGTGAAATTTTCAACTTTTTCGAGAATGCAAGATTGTGCCGGTAGGACGCGCCATGCACGGGGTCTGTTGGAGGATTGAAAGCATTTGCCTTGGTAGAAGTCTCCTCCATGTTTGAGTAAGAATTGCTCTCACCATTGTCTTTAGTAGGTGGAGTTGGGATTTCGGCCGATTGCAAAAGTCTTCCCACTTTTGAGGATGCGCCATTCATCTCAACAGCCTTTTGAAGCCCCAGTGTAATCCTCCTAGATTTGATGGTTGCAGCTTCCTGAACTCTGAAGTCATCAATCCACTTGATAGTATCTTGGTCAAAGGAAGCTCTTGAGGAGGGGAGGATGTGCAAGATATAGAGGTTTCAACTGGTGACTCCTTGAAGGATGGATTATTTTGAAGAAGGAGCCCCTGTTGTTGAACATCCTAATGGAAAAATTCATCATTGTAGGATGTCGGTTGTTCAGGAGAAGGCGCCCCCTCACCCACATTGGTCAGGGTGCGCCCTCAGCGAAATATAACGTGACAAAGAGAGGCTTGATAGGGAAAATAGAGATTTTGCTAGCTTGAAGGAACGCCTAGGTGTAAGGCTTAATGACAACAATTTAAGAATGGTACTCCTTGAGCATCAGAAGAAGGAAAAGCACTTGGAATCGAGGCCCCGTGATCCACAGCGCGCCCCCCCCTGATTGCAGGTCGAGGCCCCTTGGACATGAGCGAGCCCTTCCTCGGGATGATGTTCCACAACGCGCGCCCCCTGATCACAGGTCGTGGCCCCTTGGATATGAACAAGCCCCTCCTCAAGGTGATGCTGGAAGAAGAAGTAGCTAAGACCATGAATATCAGAGGATGAAGAAGTAATCAAGGAGAGAGTTGACTTCATAATAAAGAGGACGCACCCTCAGGAGGTAGAGCTCCTCGCATCACTTAAATTTCTTCAAGTACTTCTAGTGAAGTGAGGTCGAGGGCGTGCCCTCCTAAAGTAAAGCATCAAGGAGTTTCTCAGGGAAATCCACGACCTCAAGGGAATCCACAGATTGAAGGAAATCCACAAGCTCAAGGTCAAAAGGAACAAACTTATACTCAAGAGGTAATTCTCACACAACTTCATGCCGGAGTTCCAAGAAATGCTCAGACGACGGCTCAACCTCTACCCCTGGGGGGTACTCAACTTATACTCAAGTGTGGGCATCTTTAATGTCATCGACTTGAAGAGGCTTCTTTCTCACTTGGATGGAGGAAGGATATCTGCTACGACACAAACTCCTTCTCCATTTTCAACAGAGGTTAGAGAGACACAGCTCCCTACAGGATATTGATCTATGACCAATGATCTACATTTTCATGAAAATGCAGACCCTGTGGAGTTCTAAGGATGTTTTGACATTGAGATGGATGTTTACCAAGTAACTGACTTGGCTAGATGTCGTCTGCTGGCAACAACGTTCAGTGAGAATGCTTAGAAATAGTTTCAAAAGCTTGGATCTGGAGTGATTAACTATTGGGAGATGATGAGGACTTTGTTCTTAGCCAAGTTCCAAGCAGCAGTGAAGTATGCTCCTCTCGTTACAACTCTGTCCAACATCAAGCAGAAAGAAGGAGAAAGATTTCAATCTTACTTCAAAAGAGTAAATGCAGAATCCGCTTTGGTTAGAGGAACAACCGGTGAGACACTTAAGAGTTTCTTGATAGCTGGTTTGCAAGTAGAGACGGATTTCTGAAAGCGTCTCCAAGAAAGGGATTCAACTATTTTAGTTGATGTTTTTGCATAGGCTGAATCTTTTAAGATGGTAGAGCAATCCTTGGTAGAAAATCGGAAGACAGAAGCTCCGGGAATGTTAAGGGGGAGATTACAAGTCCTGTATATCGTATCGGAATCGACGCTAACAGCGTAAATTCAACTAGTATTCTTATGATCGAAGGACAAATAATTACACTCCGTTGGAGGCTTCGATTGAACACATCTTTGAGATGAACAAGAATAAAGGGATTTTTAAGAAGACGGCTCCTCCGTCTACCTGGAAAAGCAAGGATAAAAAGAAGCACTGTGAGTACTATGTATCGACAAGTCACAATACTCATGAATTTTGTCAGCTGAAGGATAAAATTGAAGATCTGATCAAGGAAGGATACTTGATCGATTGGATTGTTAGAGAAGTCAAGAAGCATAAGGAGAATCCTGAGAGGAAGAACGGAGGGCACGCCCTCCGTGATGAGGACAAAATTGAGGAGAAGAAGTTTGTCAAGGAAGGAAGTATACACACTATCTTTGGAGGACATCACTTGGGAGCCCCTTGTTGAAGGAGATGAAGGTTTCAGGAGACAAAGAGATGGAGGGCGCGCCCTCATTAAAAGAAGCTCTGAAGGAATCATGAACATTAAGGGAGAAATTCAGGCTCATCATTTTATTCAAGAACTAGAAGATGAAGAAGCGTCCACCCAGAGGGCGCACCCTCAGATAACTTGACTTTGATGACTTTCAAGAAGGGATTATAGAAGAGCTTGAACAAGAAAATTCTGATGATATCAAATCAATTAGTAATAGATGTAAACAGATCGTGGGAAGAAGAATGTTTTTGGAAGGCCTGGCGAATGCCCTTGTTGAGAAAGATTTCCCTCTTAAAGAGGACGCGCCCTTCAAGGATGAAGCATCGATTGAAGACCCCTCGAAGTTTTGATTTTGATCTTGATTCAAGAATGCCTCAATCGGTGGAAAAGACTGGTTCAACAGAAGATACAATCTTAGTTTTGGCAGATGCTAGAGATTCAGATGTTTTTGCTTGGAGTCATGATGATATGGTGGGCAGTGACCCAAAGGTCATGTGTCATCACTTGAATATAGATCCTGACAGGAAGGGTATAAGGCAGAAGCGACGTCTGATAAGTGAGGAAGAGATACTGCATGAAGGAAAAAGTTGGTAGATTGTTAAATGTTGGCTTGATTAAAGAGTCTTACTACCCAGAGTGGTTAGCTAACCCGGTTCTCGTTAAGAAGCCTCATAGGAAATAGAGGACTTATGTAGATTTCACCGATCTGAACAAGGCTTGCCCTAAGGATAATTTTCCTCTTCCTCGAATTAATCAGTTGGTAGATACAACAACAAGATAGAGGATTTTACTGCCACATTGGAATGCCCTTTGGCTTGATTAATGCGGAGAGAACTTGTCAAAGATTGGTGGACATGATGTTCAGAGATTTGATTGGAAAGACCATGGAAGTGTATGTGGACGACAGCTGAAGAGATCCATATGCCTTAATATCATAAGGTGTGCCCTCTGTAAATATATACATATATTTAGCTTCAGTGCGAGCCCTGTGAGAGGTTTACACTTGTGCATAATATCTTTTGTTTCTTACGCCGAGTTAGCTCATGTAAGCTTAGAGATGTGGTGCATTTGTGTTATTCCTCTGCGAAGAAGTTAAAACTAGAGTTGTCCAGGAGATTAAATTTTGGATTGAAGAAATTAAGGACGCGCCCTCCGCATAGAATCTTGAAGATAAGAGGAATGAGGACGCGCCCTGGAGAAGTAAAGCTACAAAAATTTTGGTGTAATTTAAGATTGAAATTTCATGCTTCATCTATGATTTTACATGGAATTGGGGGGTAGTTGTTATAGCCAAAATTCGGTTCGGGTATTTTCAAGATGGATTCGGGTCAACAGCGGGTTCAATTTGGGGATTTCTTAGACAAATTAGGGTTTTGGTGAGAATTTGTTGAAAGAGGACGCCCTCACCTCCCGCATGTGGAGGGCGCGCCCTAGGTGATTTGGAAGTAATTAAAAAGGATGTTTGTTGGTTTTTGAAGAAACTAAGGACTAGCCCTCTCTTAAGACTAGCCCTCTCTCAGGACTATCCCTCTCTCAGGACTAGCCCTCTCTCAAGACTAGCCCTCTCTCAGGACTAGCCCTCTCTCAGGACTAGTCCTCTTCTAAGGACGCGTCCTATGTGATTAAAGGAATTTATCAAATGTTCCTTGTTAGCTGATTCTTATAGGTTGATTGAAGAATTCCCTCCTATCGTATCTCAGGAGGGGGATGTCCGTCGTAAAAGGCTTCCAGGGGTATGCCTGGATATAAGGACCCATCTTAGACACAAAGGGTGCGCCCTAAGGTGGAAAGATGGGAACTTTCTGGTGTGTGCTTTGGGAGCTCTGTTCCTGTAGCCAATGGGCGCGCTCTCATTGGGGAACTTTGGAGTAATCCTGCACTTTGCACCCAAAAGCTCTGGATCACCTGTCCTGCTATCTGGTGGGTGCTTCTCATTCGGGGGACAGGAATGCGTTCTATACTTGGGGTAAACCATGGCTATACCTGCATCCTTGAAATCAAGAAATAGCGGTAGCGGATAGGACTAGTCCTCGACGAGGAAGTTTCCTTATTCGTGAAGTCTTGAGATCTTGGATGAGCCTTGGGCCTTTGTGGTTAGGCCTCATAGTAGAACATTCCGGAAGCTAGACCGACAATCCAAGCCCAATTGGGTTTCTTGCTCTCCAAGAACTACGTGGGCTTATAGAGGTACGTAGGCAAATTGAGGGGGATGGAAGCGAAGAGCTACGAGCCACCACCAAGAACCCTCTCAATCTCAGCCACCAATTCATCACAGCCACTACACTCCGGTGACTTATCAGGCGAAGAACCACCGTCAAAGATCTTGATTCCGGCGACAGACCTCAAACTTTGTTGTTACCAAATTCTTCCGTCAAGAGGCTTCAATGTAAGAACAATTTCAGTTATAAGAGGCGTCACCTAATATCCTCTTATATATATACTAGCGTTCTACCCGTGCTACGCACCGACAGATAAATTGTATTAATAAATTAATATAAATATAATATTTTTATTTAGAAAAATATATAATTTTATTTGAATGTTAATTAAAGTAAGTATAAATTACTTATTCGTGAATTCTTATCAATTGAATTAATATTAATATTATGACCGAATCATCAAAACAAAAACAACCCCGTTGAAAAGTTCAAAATTCCTCTTTATTATTTTTTTAAAAAAAATTAGCTTTCATTTTATTTCTCTATTTGTTAAAGAACATTTCTAGGTATAATGTTAACAAATTTTTCACCAATATTCTGAGAATTCGGTATATTTATTAAATATAGAATCCTTAAAATATTTATCATGACCAATCAACAAAACGGAAAATTCAATGGGAAATTCTCTCTCCTGGCGATTACAAGGCGATTAGGGTTCTAACTAGCCGCTCTTCTTTCCTAATCTTCTTCTAATCTTTCTCCCCTATTCTTAAAGTTTTGCTTCATTTCTCTCTATTCTCTTCTTATTCCTCTGTTCCATGGGTTCTAGAAATTCTGAAAATTCAGGCTCGATGAATTCTGAAGAGTTCTCGGAATTCATTGGTCATCACTATGCTCTTCCTACTAGGGACGCTATCAGAGGTCTTCCTAACCAGATGGAAGCAGATATTCATACTGGTCTTTCTGGAAAAGCTAGCTCGCAGGATAGTGGATCGTCAAAAGAGGTAACTTCTCACATTCAAGTAGGAAAACTTCAGCACAAGAACATAGTAGAACAAGATGCTTTTCAGGATGTTAACAACTCGGCAGATCTACCTTCAAAGGGTAATGGAAAAGGAAATAATGGAAACACGAGTAATGTACCTAAGTCCTGGAGTGATGTGGTCGCTCACTCAGTGCCTAGTACTCAAACCAGTGAAAATCTGGATGTAGAAATAACCTACAATCCTGATGGTTCTGCTAATGTGAACCCTACTAGGCAATTTCTTCTTAATGCTAGAAAACAGTGGGAGTCTAGTTTGATTGGGCATTTTATAGGCACTAGGTTTGATTTCAACTTCATTAAGGCCCAAGCCATGAGGATGTGGGGAAATAAAGGGCTCAGGGATGTGTACTTTAGTCCTAAAGGGTACTACACATTTCGTTTTAGCACAGTAGCTGAAAAGGATGAAATTGTGAATTTAAATTCAGTTCAAATTGGGGGAAAAAATATGTATTTGCTGTCTTGGATGGAGGGTAATGCTTTTAAAAAGAACGTGATCACCAAAGTGCCTGTATGGATTCGCCTTGTAGATGTTCCCTTGTCGTACTGGTCCAAGGACGGTTTGAGTAGTCTGGCTAAGGCTATTGGGAAGACATTAAAGTTTGATGATACTACAGCTCGCTTCAAACCTTTGAAGTACGCGGGAGTTCAAGTCGAGCTTGAATATGGAGGTCCTCGACCCCCTTTTGTTTGGGCAACAGTGCTTAATGGTAAGGGTGAAAACGAGAAAATGAAGGTGGAGGTTTTGTATCCCCCTTTGCCTTATTCGTGCAGTATTTGTAAGGCTTTTGGGCACTCCTTAGCCAGGTGCCTCGACAATCCGGAAGCTGTTCGCCCACAGCCTAAAACATCTAGAAAAAATAAAGGTGGGAAGGATAATCAGGAGACTTCTGATACTCGAGGAAAGGACACAGGGCACTCTAATGCTAACTCTGGTAATGAGTATGAAACAGACCAATCAGGGCACCTGCATACCTATAAGGAGGACTACGTTCAAAACTTCATCTCAAGGGGCAATGAACTAGTGCCTTATGTTGTGGGGAACTTTTTAGGTTGTGACATAGTAATGGACGAGGATGAGGTGATCCTTCAAGCTCAACAAGCCAATGATGCAATGGAATCAGGTGGGGTACTTGCCATTATAAATGATAACACTGAAGACTTTCAAATTCACGATAGCTCTCCAGTGATGGTATCGAACTCATTTGAGCCCCTTGTGGAAGATAATGATGAGGATACTAGCATGCTGAGGGGGAAAATGGTTGTTGATCCCCTACCAATAACACCAGAAAGTGGGACAGAAGAGAATACAATTGATTATCAGATTCCCTTAATTACAAACGATGGAATTTCCGAGATTGAAGAAGGCGAATTTCTAGAGAGTCATAATGGAAATAGTGTGAAGCTGGATGCAATGTCACCGGGAAAAAAGAGGAAAATCAGGGTTCAAAACAAAAATTTTATGGTGGAAAGGAGGTTAGCAAACAAGTGACTCACAGAAGGTCCCCAAGGTTGATGGGTAAGTCAACTATTCCTAAGCAGTTATGATGAACTTTGCTTCTTGGAATGTAAGAGGTCTTAACAAGAAATCTCATCAAAAGGAACTAAAACATTTCATTACTAAAAACAATCTTTCTCTTATGGGCTGCATTGAAACCAGAGTGAAAGAAGCAAATTCTCTGCGTATCTCAAAATCTATTAGAAGTTCTTGGTCGTGGGTTTTTAACTACGAGGAGCATTACAATGGGAGATTATGGATTGGTTGGGATAATAAGGTGTGGCATCTCACAGTGCATTCAAAAACCCCACAGACTATAACTTGTTTTATTACTCACATAGAAAAACAAGTTCATTTCTGTATAACCTTTGTTTATGCCTTGTATACCCCCCAGCAACGTCTTCCCTTATGGGATGAATTACTAAACCTTAGTAACCTTATTACTAACCCTTGGTGTGTTCTTGGGGACTTTAATTGTGTTACCAGTCTAACTGAGGTTAGTGGAGGTAGGGAGCAATGGACTCCAGACATGCAAAATTTCAAAGATTGCTTGTTCAATGCTGTGTTGGGGCAAACTAATACTGTAGGACCTCTTTTCACCTGGGCGAACAACAGGCCAGAGCAGTTTATTCAGAAGAGGCTAGATAGGGCTTTGGGTAATAAGGCATGGTTTAACAGTTTTGTTGATAGTATAACTGTTGTTCATCACAAAGGAATTATGGACCATTGTCCAATTCTTGTTAATATGCCTTTGCAGGTCACAAAGTATAGAAAACCTTTTCAATATTACTCATTTATGAGTAACATTGAAGGGTATCATGAAACGGTTAAGAAAGCTTGGGAGGAACAATGGTTTGGGGACCCAATGGGAATTCTTTGCAGGAAACTCAGGCAGGTAAAACAAGCCTTGATTGCTCTCAATAAAAAGAATGGTGATGTTCACTCCAATGCGGACAATGCTAGACAGGAACTTCTAAATCTGCAGGAAATAGTGCAGAATAATCCAACTGATGGGAACTTAAGGAATTCTGAAACAGTTGCAAAACTTAATCTGGAAGAAGCTCTCCTTCAAGAAGAATCTCTTCTTCATCAGAAATCTCGCATAAAATGGTTATCTCTGGGTGATCGCAATACTGGTTTTTTCTTTAATCAAGTTCGAGCAAATTGGAGTCATTCTAAAATCCTGGCAATTGAAAACGATCACGGAAATATTGTTTTTGGTCATTCCCAGGTGGCTGATGTGGCTGTGAAATTTTTCAAAGATTCTATTGGTACTAATACTCCTACATCTGATTACAACATTGAAAACCTGAACATTCCTAAAATTTCCGAAGTTCAAGCTGCTCGTCTTGAAGATAGAGTAACCCACGAGACTATTTTTGCTACTTTGAAATCAATGAAGAGGAATAAGGCTCCTGGCCCTGATGGGTTCACAACAGAATTCTTTTTATCATCTTGGGATATAGTTGGAACCGAATTCTGTGATGCAGTCTCTCATTTCTTCGACACATCAGCTATGCACCAAGGGATCAATTCAACAAGTATTACTCTAGTTCCTAAAGTCTCGAATCCAACCTCAATGAAGGAGTTCAGACCTATCTCATTGTGTTCGGTAGCTTACAAATGCATTGCAAAGATTATTGCCACTCGGTTAAAGTTGGTGCTTCCTGAACATATTAATATATCGCAATCGGCCTTTATTAAAGGAAGGAACATCTCCGATAATATTCTTATGGCACAAGAACTCTTTCGAGGCTATAACAGGGACACGGGTACTGCTAGATGTGCTTTAAAAATTGATCTTCAAAAGGCCTTCGACTCTGTAAGTTGGGATTTCCTCATCAAAACCTTGATTCAAATGAGGTTCCCTAACAGGTTTGTGAGTTGGATTTGTGCTTGCATCTCCACTCCAATGTATTCAGTAAAAGTTAATGGAGAGCTAAAAGGTTACTTCAAAGGTGAGAAGGGATTGAGGCAAGGGGACCCAATGTCCCCTTATTTATTTGCGATTGTGATGAACGTACTATCATGTATCCTTTCGTCTACTCCTAGCAATTTCAAATTTCATCCAAAATGTAAGGACATGAAACTCAATCACCTGCTTTTCGCTGACGATGTTCTTCTCTTTGCAAATGGAGATAAACATTCATTACAGCACCTTATGGAGTCTCTGGACACCTTCTCATCTCTAAGTGGCCTGCATCCGAATGCAGATAAAAGTTCAGTTTTTTTCTGTAACTGTCCTCAGGATGCTATTGACTGGCTTGATGTTACCTATAGGATCCCTCATGGAGAGTTACCTGTTAGATTTCTGGGAGTTCCTCTAATCTCCACAAAGCTAACAATGAACGATTGTATTCCCTTGATAGAAAAAATAACAGCTAGGATCTTTGTCTGGACCAACTCTCTCCTATCCCTTGCTGGACGTGCCCAACTGATCACTTCAGTTCTTATGTCGATCCAAAATTTTTGGTCCAATCACTTCATCATTCCGGGAAAAGTTCACCAACAGCTGCAAACTATCTTAACTCGTTTCTTGTGGCAAGGAAATATCATGAAAAGAGGAGGTGCTAAGGTCAAGTGGAACCATGTTTGTCTCCCTAAATCAGAGGGGGGTCTTGGGTTTAAAAATCCGAGGGAATGGAATAAATCACAGATTATGCTACACCTGTGTAAGGTGGTAAACTGTAGCAAGTCCCTGTGGTCTATGTGGATTAACACAACCGTTCTTAAGCGGAAACATTTCTGGATTTTGGAGATCCCTTCAGACTGTTCCTGGATTTGGCGAAGAGTATTGAACTTGAGGCAGCTAGCTAAGGAGAATATCACTTTCTCTATTGGGAATGGGTTAAATACTGAAAGAGTTTGTCCTAAAATCCAATCATGCATGATGATTTAGGAAGAACTTTCTTGTATTCTTATTTGATTTCATTAACATTAATAAAAGACTTATTTGTTTTTATTACGGGCTTTATCTATTTAAAGTGTCTTAAATAAGATGTTCCATAGTTTAGAGTAAAGCTTCTAGAATTATAATGAGATTGTAATAGTGAGATCTAGAAGATGATAACTCTGGACTTAAACAGTTCCCGATCAAAGGATAACTAATCGGAAGTTAGTAAATCCGCAAAGATTGGTACATACTATGCTTGCTCCTTTTAGGAGGATGTCTGTTCTCATAGGCATTTGTGTGGCGACACTATAGCTAGTATGTAGGTGCTTATTATGGAATAAGTTCACTGAACATGACTCGATAAGTTGAACAACTAATGAAGTTTACTCACGTGTCGATAGTTGTTCACTGAGTGATAGTTGTACAAGTGTCCTTAGACTTGAGATCGTTAGAGTAATCTTGTATATAATGAACTATGCTTTGGTTTAGTCCTTAGTCTCAAGGACATCCATTAGGTCTATTCTGGGCATAGGGATTTGTGTATGGAGATAGTTAACGATCAATAAAGGATCTACCCCTTCCAGTAAAGGAAGAGAATATCCTATGCTATTCTTATGATGCTAGTTCCGGAATCTCTGGCCAGAGTGTATGAAATTAGAAAGAAGTTTCTAATTTGCATTAATATGAACTTTGCATTATGAATAAGAAATCATATGATTAAATTTGATAGGCTTGACACGAGATCCATGCCTTGTATTTAATCGGGATATTGTAGGGTAGAAGGAATTGATTGTACGGTAACTAGCACTGACAGGTTCTTGGTATTCTAAGCAGTGAATTCATATTATCCGGATAGTCGCGATATGTTGAGAAGCATCACTCACGATGTAGAATAAATATAATTAATCAATTAATTATATTTAATGAATTTTAGAATTCATATAAATAATAAATAAAAAGTTTATTATTATTTATTTCTACTACCGGCTTAATATTGAACCTACAGGGTCACACCATAAAAGAATATTTTCTTTGATGAAAAGTTTTAAATTTTGAGAGAGAGAATTATTTTCTAAATAGTTTAGAAAAAGAAATAATGATTAAAATAGTTTTAATTATTACTAAAGCATTTTATAAGATAAAATGTGGGGTTAAGATATATTATTAAGATAATATTAAAAACCCTAAGCTAGCCCTATAAATAGAATGAGATGGCTCATTCTAAAGATCATCTTAGTTTTTGTGAAAAACCTAAAGAAGGAGCTAGCCTCCATCTCTCTCTCTCTCTCTCCCAAAAACTCCATTTTTATAAAAACTTGGTTTTATAAAAAGCTTCATCGAAGAGGATAATTCTTGGTGGATACCGGTAGAGTGCTTCACACTCTGAGAAGCAACTGCTAGCAACCAGAGATTATAAAGCTTCGATTTTTCAAGGTAAGGTTTCGATTCCTCGTTTATTCATTTTATATGATTTTCTATATGCACGATACATGGTTTTTACGGAATAATTGTTATACCACGCTTCCGCTCGTCCGTAAATTCCTTCAATGGCATCAGAGCTAGGTTCTGCATATAGAGATTCATATAAAAAATTTCAGATTTTTTTATGCATGTATGGATTTATTATGATTTTTGCAAGTTTATTTAGATTTAATTATGAATTAATTCGAAATAATATTTGCATGAGATTTTGACCATGGATCTGGGTTCTACAAGTGTTGTGGATCATCTAGATATTTTTTTCATAATTTTGTGATGTGTAGATTATTTGTTATGAATTTTTTAAAATTGTTTTGATTAAAATTCATAAAATAATCATGCATGTGAATGATATGAAATTAAAATTTTGCACAAGGACCCCATAGCTTCCTGGTTATTTTTGCTACTGGATGATTTTAGAAATCATGTTGTTTTGATTTTTTATTAATTTATTGATTAAATGTTAATTAATTTATTAATATAAAATTAAAATAATAATAATAATAATGGAGGAGTTAGATCAACCGTTTTTGTTTTTGGGTAGTAAAGGCAACAGTTACAAAGCATGATGTATCGTACAACAATCTGACAAGCAACGGACTGAAACAAAAAAAAAAAAAGTTTTCCGGAAAGCTGCTGTCTCTCGCGCGTGTGGCACAACCGCGGGAAAGGGGTTGCGCATTCAAAGAATGCGTAACAGTCTCTGACGCGCATTTACAGCATGCGTTACACAAATTAATGACTTTAAATTGTTTTAACGCATTCCTGTAATGCGTTACAGTCTTCTGTCTCATTAAATTCGATTTTTTGGGAGTTTCGTAACTCCGTTTTGGGCGTGCAATATATCGTTGGATTCGTATTTCCGAGACGGATCTAATGGAGTGGTCAAATATTTTTTATATAATATTTTTGAAATATTTATATTACCGGAAGTGTTTTAAAGCATATTTTAATTGTTTTAAATTGCTTTTAAATGCTATAATAAATCCATACATCATTATATCAATGTGTGACATGATATTGCTTGCATGCCTACTTGTTTATTTATGTTTATATATGAGATATATGCCTATGTTTACCATGAGATGATAGATTTAGGTGAACTTAAATCAACATAAGGCGTGCGCTAGAAAATCTAGAAATAGGAATCGTTTCTTGCCTTAATAATAATATTATGAATACAATCATGAGATTTTTGTGTTTTTGAAACACGTAATTAAATATGAATTTTCAATATTGAGAGAAAGGATGATTCTGTCAAAAACAGATTTTGATCTGTAAGAAAGGGGTATTAAGTGACGCCTCTTGACAATGCTCCCCCCGATCTGGGAATCATCCTATTATCTATTATTGATTTGAAATATTTAATTGAAGAAAAGAATCTCTTTATAATATGATTATGATTGTTAAATAATATTAGTTAATTAATAATGGCTGATAATTATTTATTTATGAAATAAATAATTAGTTAGCAATTTTATTAATTGATTAAATGAGATTTAATTTATTATAAAATAATTAAGATGTGATCTTAATATTATTAATTATTGATTTAATTTAAGAAATTAAATTAAGGGAGAGATTAATTTTCTAAAGAGTTTAGAAATAGAATTAATAATTAAAAGAGTTTTAATTATTGGTTTATAACAAAGAAGATGAGATCTATGTATTATATATGTCAAGTTGTAATCGGCCATAGGCACAAAAAGTTTTGTGTCGGTTATGGTCTTCCAACATGACAGAAAGTATTTCTTGTTTTCGGTGCATTGTCGTTTCGTGCTACAGCCGAGGACTTTGTTACCGATCAACATGAAAATACTTGTCTGTTACATTAGATGTGTACAAAATTATATTTTAGTGGTCGTTACGTGCTACAGCCGTGGGCTATTGGAATCTAATTTAATTGTACAAAATGTTGGATTTGACTTGACTAATAATATTGAGATTTTTCGTGTTTTTGTTATAGATTTAGATTATCTATTAAACTTAAAACATGTTAGACTTATAGGTTTATACGAAAATGTTTCGTGACCTTAAAAAAAAAAAAAACCTCTTTTATAAATATCAAGTAGTAATTGGCCAATGACACAACGGGCTTGTGTCGGTCATAGCCTTCCAACATGGTAGAAAGTAGGTCTCATTTTTGAGTCACTGTCGTTTCGTGCCACAGCCGAGGGCTTTGATTTCGAAATAAGAAATACTTGTCTATTACATAGAGATGTGTACAATGAATTAGAATCTAATTGTCGTTACGTGCCACAGCCGTGGGCTATTGGAGACTGATTCAATTGTACAGAATGTTGGGTTAGACTTGACTTAGAATATTGAGTTTGTCGTGCCACAGCCGTGACTCAATTATTCAAGAGGCTAAAGTTTTATTAGGGAATAACATGAGATGTAATTGACAAGAGTTGTCTGCCTATTGAACATCACATAGCGTTTCGTGCCACAGCCGGGGTTGTGTGATGGAATGTAGGATCCCTATTCCCACTAGCATTTTGAATGCTTATTTATTCACTTAGGGGGTTGTATAAATTAGATAAACTAGTGGGAGCCACTTATGAATAAAGACCCGATTCATATAGTGTTTTAATAATGAAATTGAATATTTGCTAAGTGTTGTTATGTGTATTGCAGACTTAATATATATAGATATATATACACTAGGTCTTCTGCACAATCACTCCGTAGCATACTAAGATATTGACTGGTCCCAACTATGCTAACTAGCTTCGAAGCTTGAGAAAAGTTCTCAAGGGCTAAGAAGCTGGGATATGCTGTTTGTTTTCACTGTAACAAGGTGAGGCACTGGAAGAGGAACTGTAAGGTTTACCTTGCAGAACTGAAGGTGAAGAAGGCTAGTGAGACTACCGCTTCTAATTCAGATATGTTTATGATTGAAGTAAACATGTCACTAAATCAACTTCTACTTAGGTATTAGATACTACTTGTGGTTCTCACATTTGCAATTCGTTGCGAGGACTAAGGAGAAGTAGGGCTCTTGGGGAAGAGAAGGCGATTCTACGGATGGGCAATGGAGCAAGAGTTGCTGCCATAGCTGTAGGATCGTTTGATTTACATATGCCTACGGGCAAGACTATTATTTTAAATAATGGTTTGTATGTATGTGACATAGAATATGTCTTACTTCATATTAAACAAAGAAAAAAAAAAGGATGATGAAAATCGTACCTACTTATGGCACTACAGACTTGGTCATATTAGTGAAAATAGACTTCGGACATTGCATAAGGGAAGGTTACTGGAACCCTTTGATTTTGAATCATATCCTACATGCATGTCTTGTCTATTGGGTAAAATGACCAAATCTCCATTTAGTGGACATGGAGAGAGCGCTAGAGAGTTGCTGGTATTGGTACACATAGATGTATGTGGACAAATGTCTACGCAAGCCATGGCAGGATTTTAATACTTCGTGACTTTCATAGATAAATGATCTAGATTCAGATATATGTATTTGATGAAATACAAATCTGAAGCCTTTGAAAAGTTCAAAGAATACAGTTATGAAGTAGAGAAATAAACCAAACATAGTATTAGAGCTCTTCGATCAGATCGAGGAGATGAATACTTGAGTGGTGTGTTTCTAGATTATCTCAAAGAAATAGTATAGTCTCCCAGTGGACTCATCCGGACACTCCATAGTTGAGTGGGGTATCTGAAAGGAGAAATTGAACTTTGTTAGACATGGTTCGATCCACGATGAGCTATGCAGATCTTCCAGTATCACTTTAGGGTTATGAATTGGAAACCTCGGCATATTTACTGAATAAGGTGCTTTCCAAATCTGTTCCTCAAACTCCATATGAGATATGGAAAGAAAGGAAACCGAGTCTTAAACACGTTAAGATTTGGGGATGTCCAGCTTATGTCAAGAAAGTTGACCATGATAAGCAGGAATCTCGATCCGTAAAATGTAGGTTTGTGGGATATCCTAAAGAGATTTTAGGGTATCACTTTTACACCGATCATAGGGTGTTTGTCTCTAGACATGCTACCTTCTTAGAATAAATAGTTTATCTCTGAAGGGAACAGTGGGAGCAAAATAGAACTTAATGAAGTTCAAGAAGCACAAACTACTACGGTTCAAGAGGAAACTCCTGTTCAAACTAAACAACCTTATGTGACATAGTATTGACTCTGAGAAATGGCAGAGTGCCATGAAATCCGAAATGGATTCTATGTATACCAACCAAGTATGGACCTTGGTTGAAGCACCTGAGGATGTTAGACTTATTGGGTGCTAAAGAGTATACAAGAGAAAGATTGGAGTAGATGGCAAGGTGGAGACCTACAAGGCTAGGCTCATGGCAAAAGGATTCAGACAAAGGCAATGGATTGACTTTGATGAAACTTTTTGCATGTAGCCCTACTCAAATCAATTCGGATTTTGCTTGCGATCCATATATGGATTGAAGCAAGCTTCTCGTAGATGGAACATCCATTTTGATGAGACAATCAAAGAGTTTGATTTTATCAAAAACATAGATGAACCATGCGTTTACAAGAAGGTTAGTGGGAGCGCGGTAACATTTCTTGTATTGTATGTGGATGACATACTTCTTATAGGAAATGATATACCGATGCTGCAATCAGTCAAAGTGTGGCTATCAAAGAACTTCACTATGAAGGACTTGGGAGAGACATCCTAGATTCTTGGTATGAAGATCTATAGAGATAGATCGAGAAGAATGATTGGTCTTACCCAAGGTACATACATCGAGAAAGTGCTTAAAAGGTTTAGCATGAAAAACTCCACGAGAGGTCTCATACCGATGAGCCATGGAGTATCCCTTTCCGAGAAGATGTCTCCTAAGACACGTAAGGAAAGAGAGCGTATGAGTAAGATTCCTTATGCTTCAGCAATAGGATCTATCATGTACACGATGTTATGTACTAGGCATGATATTGCTTATTCAATTAGTGTGACAAGCTGATATCAGTCGGATCCAGGTGAAGACCACTGGAAAGCAGTGAAGAACATCCTTAAGTACTTGTGAAGGACTAAGGATATTTTTCTTGTTTTTGGTGGATCTGAGTTGAAAATAGAGGGTTATATTGACTCTAGTTTTCAATCAGAAAGTGATGATAGCAAATCCATGTTAGGGTACGTGTTTACTCTAAAGGGTGGAGCGATTAGTTGGAAGAGTTCCAAACAGCCTACACGGTTGACTCAACAGCGGAAGCAGAGTTTATAGTTGCAAGTGACGCTGCAAAACTGTTTTGTGGCGCTTTCTTTTGATTAAGGAAATCATTGAAAGTAGAGATGTCAACATTGAGAAAGTTGACATACATAACAACATAGCAGACCCACTCATTAAGCCGCAATCTCAGATTCACTTCGATCGTCATAATGAGTGAATGGGTATTAGATACCAGAGTGATTGGCTTTAGTACAAGTGGGAGATTGAAAGAGTTTGTCCTAAAATCCAATCATGCATGATGATTTAGGAAGAACTTTCTTGTATTCTTATTTGATTTCATTAACATTAATAAAAGACTTATTTGTTTTTATTACGGGCTTTATCTATTTAAAGTGTCTTAAATAAGATGTTCCATAGTTTAGAGTAAAGCTTCTAGAATTATAATGAGATTGTAATAGTGAGATCTAGAAGATGATAACTCTGGACTTAAACAGTTCCCGATCAAAGGATAACTAATCGGAAGTTAGTAAATCCGCAAAGATTGGTACATACTATGCTTGCTCCTTTTAGGAGGATGTCTGTTCTCATAGGCATTTGTGTGGCGACACTATAGCTAGTATGTAGGTGCTTATTATGGAATAAGTTCACTGAACATGACTCGATAAGTTGAACAACTAATGAAGTTTACTCACGTGTCGATAGTTGTTCACTGAGTGATAGTTGTACAAGTGTCCTTAGACTTGAGATCGTTAGAGTAATCTTGTATATAATGAACTATGCTTTGGTTTAGTCCTTAGTCTCAAGGACATCCATTAGGTCTATTCTGGGCATAGGGATTTGTGTATGGAGATAGTTAACGATCAATAAAGGATCTACCCCTTCCAGTAAAGGAAGAGAATATCCTATGCTATTCTTATGATGCTAGTTCCGGAATCTCTGGCCAGAGTGTATGAAATTAGAAAGAAGTTTCTAATTTGCATTAATATGAACTTTGCATTATGAATAAGAAATCATATGATTAAATTTGATAGGCTTGACACGAGATCCATGCCTTGTATTTAATCGGGATATTGTAGGGTAGAAGGAATTGATTGTACGGTAACTAGCACTGACAGGTTCTTGGTATTCTAAGCAGTGAATTCATATTATCCGGATAGTCGCGATATGTTGAGAAGCATCACTCACGATGTAGAATAAATATAATTAATCAATTAATTATATTTAATGAATTTTAGAATTCATATAAATAATAAATAAAAAGTTTATTATTATTTATTTCTACTACCGGCTTAATATTGAACCTACAGGGTCACACCATAAAAGAATATTTTCTTTGATGAAAAGTTTTAAATTTTGAGAGAGAGAATTATTTTCTAAATAGTTTAGAAAAAGAAATAATGATTAAAATAGTTTTAATTATTACTAAAGCATTTTATAAGATAAAATGTGGGGTTAAGATATATTATTAAGATAATATTAAAAACCCTAAGCTAGCCCTATAAATAGAATGAGATGGCTCATTCTAAAGATCATCTTAGTTTTTGTGAAAAACCTAAAGAAGGAGCTAGCCTCCATCTCTCTCTCTCTCTCTCCCAAAAACTCCATTTTTATAAAAACTTGGTTTTATAAAAAGCTTCATCGAAGAGGATAATTCTTGGTGGATACCGGTAGAGTGCTTCACACTCTGAGAAGCAACTGCTAGCAACCAGAGATTATAAAGCTTCGATTTTTCAAGGTAAGGTTTCGATTCCTCGTTTATTCATTTTATATGATTTTCTATATGCACGATACATGGTTTTTACGGAATAATTGTTATACCACGCTTCCGCTCGTCCGTAAATTCCTTCAAATACTTCCCTATGGTTCACTCCCTGGTGGAACTCGGAGTGCTTGGCAAAAACAGAACATGATCCCATAATTAATCAAGTGGGGCTTCGTGCAGATACAATGGTCCATGAGTTGATTAACACAGGTAATTGGGTTCTTCCAACTCCAAATAGTCGGCATCACCATGTCAATGTAACTCTTCTGAGGTGGTTGACATCTACATCACTTCCAGAATTTAATCTTAATCAGAATGATTCTATAATGTGGAATGGCAACAGACTGTCAAAGCTTAAGGCCTGGCACATATGGCAGGATATTCGTTTTAAACTTCCAGAGGTCCCCTGGTTTGATCACGTCTGGCATCGATTACAAATACCAAGGTTTGCCCATTACGAGTGGTTGCTATGCTTGGATAGACTTCCAACCCTCAACCGGTTGTACAATATTGGCATTGTTACGAGCAAACAATGTTATTTCTGTATAAGTGGGGAGGAGAACTCGACCCATTTATTTCTGCAATGCCCTTATTCTTTCTGGATTTTAAACAAGTTGGGCTCTGTCATCCAACTATCAACTAGAGCGAATTCCTGGACTCAACTGCTAGGGTTTTGGTATGCTACTTCTAGTATTTCTAAGCGTGCCCTTGCAATGCTTAACGCACAGGTGTTTGTTTATCACATCTGGAGAGAAAGAAACAAACGTGCTCATGATGTAGGGTGCCTCAAGCCAACTCAGATTCTGGCTGCCATTAATGTTGATATCAAAACTAGGCTATCGAGTTCGTCTTGGTTTGCGAGGCAGAATGGATGAATTTTAGCTGCTGTTTTTTCTTTGTTTTATTTTGATCGTACTTCTCACTTTGTTTGATCAATTGTAGCCTCCTCTATGGCATGTCATAGAGCAAGGGTCAATCCCGGTTTATTTTTTCTTTCTTAATATATATACAACTTAGCTAAAAAAAAAAAAAAAAAAAATATTTATAATTTATTAAAAATATTTGTATGATCGTGGTTAATTTTTCGATTACATATTAAAAATGTTTTCCTTTAATATTGAGTATATTTTTCCTACATATATAAGAACAAATAGCTTATGTAGACCTGACAAATCGTTTTGTACATTCATGTCATGTACTTTAGGGTCTTGAACGAAAATGACATGATATTAAATCGTGTACCCGAAATTAGAACACAAAATGATACTAAATTACACAAATGTTTTTTGTACATAAAATGAAATGAAATACGCGAATAGGAAAAATATAACAATTATATGAAATACTATTATGTATCCAAGTTATGTAATACAATTATATGTCTTAGAACAACATTGAGATGTTACAAAACAAAACTAAGAGTAGCATGCATGGTGTAAAGTCTTCCAAACAAAATGAAACCCTCCTTTTTATTTTTCTTATTTCTCGTTAACAAATATCTTTCTTTGTGTAGAATCTTTCTACCAAGTTATTTAGTTTTCTTAGTCATCTTTTATGTTTTGTTGATATAAAAAAGATATATTCAACCAACCAAGCAAATTCAATATATGCTCTTAGATTAAGATATGGGAATTGATACTATTTCCTTAATTCAAAAATACAAAATTCAAAAAGGCACCCTTTTATTAAAACAATATATAATTTTAATTGTACCTTTTTATTTATCATTATTAATAATTTTTATAACAAAAATCGTAGTTTCTGCTCTCTCTCTCTCTCCACCTTTCCAAAAGATGTTAAACTAAAGTTTAGGAGCTGATATCAGTTTTTTAAGTTTTTTTAAAAAAAATTATATTTATTTTTCTTTATATTTCAATAAAAATATCATTGAGAGTCTAGTACCCCGTTGCCTATTAGTGAATTTTATCTACCAAAATATTAGATTTTTTACTTTATTTTACTTTGCCTTTCACTAAATATCTCTCTTTATTGGGAGCCTAATATCCTGTTCGTGGATTTTGTCCACACATATATTAGATTTTGTTATATTAGTTCATTGATTTAGATGGTATAGAATCATAGTTCTTGTCGGTTGTTTGAATACGTTCTGATAAATCAGATATACATATTTCTCACGTTTATAATAAATTTTTAAACTATCTCGGCGAAAAGGCTGTATAATTTAGTGACATAAGCTAGAGATGTACCATAATTGAATATCTATTCAATGATTGGATAAAAGAAATTAGTGATATAATTTACTATGTGTTTGTTCAATTTTAATTATTTTTGTAGATGTTGTATGCCCTTTTATTGATGATTTTTGCAGGTTTGATTATTTTTGTGTATGACATATGTCCTTTTATTGATGAATTAATTATCAATAAATAAAATAACGATTTATAAGAAAATTTGTGCTAAATTGGCCAATTTATTATGGAAGTATTCAAAAACAATATTTTTATTGACTCTGTAATATTTTTTATTTTTTGATTGATAATTTATACACCAAATAATGTAAAATACTATTTAAGAGTATATTTAATATTTTGAATAATTCAAATATATTGTCAGGTCAATTTTTTTTCCATTAATTATTTCATAGTTAAAAAATTTCATAATTAAAATGTTAAAAGATGATTGGTTTAAATTTCATTATAACATTTTAAATGGTTGATTAGTTTTTTTATGACTGAATTATTTAATACATAACTTAAAATTTGAATGTGTATTTAGAATAGTGTGGCAAATAGTTTTATATTGTTAATAATTTTTAATTCATGACTTTATTTGTACCTTATGATTTTGAATTGAAAGTTTGAGATATTAAAATATCTATTATAAGTATAATAGATTCATGTATTAATGTATAAATTTTTAAATTAAATAATTATTGTATTTAGAATAAAATTGTTAGGTAATCACTTAATTACATTGACAACCCAAAACTGTAAAAAAAACATTTATCTATAGACATACCTAATAAAGTAAACAAATCAGTATAATGTGATAAGGATTAATGCCTACAATTTAGTATGTCGCTGAATTAACTCTGAGAGAATCTGGACTGTGGGGATGATGATAACCTAAATCAATTTTTTTTTGTCAGAAACGTTTTTTCTGTTGAATTTATTGGACAATTAAAACACGACACATATAATAAATATATACAATCAAAATAAAAAGATAATTTGTCCAAGTATAGAATGCCATATAATAAAAAGATATAAAGTAGTACCATAACCGAAATTGATATGATTTAGCAATGAGAAGAATTGATGCATACACTTAGTTTATCAAAGTTGGCTAAGTCTGGCGGGGAATACAGAATAAGCGGCTTAGATTTCCTGTAATGTTTAAATTGGTATATTAATTATATTTTTTATTTGTAAGAATTTTATTTTATATAAATTGTTTATTAGTTTACTGTTAAAATAAAAATTAGTAGTTATTATTTTTAATTAATTGATATGAAAAATTAAAAATTAATTGTTATTGAGTGTAACTTGATTTAAGTTTATTCTTGGCTGAAACGTAGAATCTAAATTCAATAAAGAAACTTGTTATACTAAGTTTAATTGATTTAAATTTAATATATTCTGATTGATGTTAAAATAATTCACAATATTGTGATTGGTTAACTAATAAATGTTAGATTCGGGTATCCTTTCTTATATAATAAAGGATGTTCAAAAACAATTCATAACTAAAAGATATATAACCACATGTAATATACTGTTATGTGGATTTATAGAAAATAAAATTTTCGATTTGTAGAAATTTTTTAAAACTAAAAATCATGTGATATGAGAAGTTAGTAAATTAAGATATTTTATATTTAAATTTAATTTAACCGCGATTAGTAAATTAGAATAAGTATGGTAAATAATAAAAAATTTGTATATGATTGATTGATTTAAAGTTTAGAAGTAAATTCTGATTGACTCTAAAATAATTTTAATTTTTTGATTGGTAATTTATTCACCAACCTATAATAATACTCTTATATCATATATTGAATAATTAAAATATATGTAGTGTTCGTTTATATGAATTTATTAATTATTTTATTAACAAATTGTGAATAAATATATTTCTGAACCTTTAAAAAATCGAGTTATTGAAGATATGGATTTTATCCAAGCTATTTAAAATTTGTTCAAATTCGATTTTGTAGTTTTGGCTTATATACATTTATTAATTAATTTTATTAACAAATTATGAATAAACTATGGTTGTCATTGACAGGCCATTTGGTAGAGTTCGTGAATTATGGAATTTGGATATGGGGTTGGGTTCTATAGACCCTCAATTCAGGGCAGTGCTTGAGGAAGATGTGGATGATGAAGTTGCAATGGATGGAGTGATTGATGCTGCTGTTGTCCAAGGTGCTGAGCCCGAAGGTATGGAGTTTGATGATGATCAGGTTATTGTTGTTGGGTTAGCTGCTCAGGTGGATGAAGGGGGAGTTCGTCCCGGGGAAGTTTTTGTAGGCATGGAAAACTGGTAAATCGCAGTCAGAGAACGAAGGTTTTGGTGATGGGCTTTGTCTTGGTAGCTTTTTTTCTTTTGCTTGTGTTGTTAAGTTTGCTAATTTCCGAGTTTGTTCGGTTTTGTTGGCTGGGTCGTATGGACTGTTGAGGTTTTAGGTTGTGTTTTCAATGTTTTGTGGCTGTTGAACTCTCTATTGGGCTTAGTCCCTTAATATAATTTTCTTGCTTTTCAAAAAAAAATGAATAAACATTTTTTTGACCTTATAAAAAAAATCAAAAATTTGAAGGTATGAATTTTATCCAAGTTATTTAAAATCTGATTTCAAATTCGATTTTTTCAGATTTTTAGTTGAGTTAGATTATAATTATTTGATATCGATTATAATTGTACAATATATATTATAAAAATCATAGGATAATATGATTGTGATTGACTTTATATTAATTAAAAGAGTGATTAATTAATGAATGCTTAACTATGAAATTTAATTTAATATATATAATAGTATATAACTATATCGTGATTGATTTCAAATTAAAATTGTGATTTTTTGGTAAATATTTTTTAATTTAAAAAATATGTATTTATGGATATGTTTAATAAAATCAATATTATATTTAAATTTGTTTAAATGAATTTATTAATTATTTTATTAACAAATTGTGAATAAATATGTTTTTGAACCTTTTAAAAAATTGAGTTTTTGAAGATATGGATTTTATCCAGGTTATTTAAAATTTGTTCAATTTCGATTTTGTAATGTTGGATTATATGCATTTATTAATTAATTTTATTAACAAATTATGAACAAATAAATTTTTGAGGATAAAAAAATTAAACTTTTGAAGGTATGATTTTATCCAAGTTATTTAAAATCTGATTTCAAATCCGATTTTGTGAAATTTAATTTAAAATATATAATAGTATATTGTGATTGATTTCAAATTAAAATTGTGATTTTCTAGTAAATATTTTTTGATTTAAAAAATATGTATTTATGTATATGTTTAATAAAATCAATATTGTATTTAAATTCGTTTAAATGAATTTATTAATTATTTTATTAACAAATTGTGAATAAATATGTTTTTGAACATTTAAAAAAATCGAGTTTTTGAAGATATGGATTTTATCCAAGTTATTTACAATTTGTTCAAATCTGATTTTGTAGTGTTGACTTATATGCATTTATTAATTAATTTTATTAACAAATTCTGGACAAATATATTTTTGAGCTTATATAAAAAAAATCAAATTTTTGAAGGTATGGATTTATCCAAGTTATTTAAAATCTGATTTCAAATCCGATTTTTTCAAATTTTTAGTTAAGTGAATAAATATATTTTTGAACCTTTTAAAAAATTGAGTTTTTGAAGATATGAATTTTATCCAAGCTATTTAAAATTTGTTCAAATCCAATTTTGTAGTGTTGGCTTATATGTATTTAGTAATTAACTTTATTAACAGAATATGAATAAATATATTTTTGAACTTACAAAAAAATCAAAATTTTGAAGATATGAATTTTATCCAAGTAATTTAAAATTTGATTTCAAATCCGATTTTTTCAGATTTTTAGTTAAGTTAGATTATAATTATTTAATATCGATTATAATTGTATAATATATATTATAAAAATCAATTTATAATGTAAGATAATATGATTGTAATTGTCTTTATATTAAAAGAGTGGTTGATTAATAATGATTAATTATGAAATTTAATTTAAAATATATAGTGGTATATCGTGATTGATTTCAAATTAAAATTGTGATTTTCTACTAAATATTTTTTAATTAAAAAAATAGATATTTATGGATATGTTTAATAAAATCATTATTGTATTTAAATTAGAAGTGTGATACCATGGTTAAAGAGGTAAGGTGAAATTGTAAATAAGGAAAGGTCTAAATTTTAGGAATTAGCTGTGATTGGTCATAAAATAATTTCTCGATTCTTATTGGTTAACTGACGTGTGGTAGACTCAGGTATGATAATAAAGGATATATATATATATATATATATATTAGCGTAAATGCCCGTGCGAGACACGAGTACTGAACTAATTTCTCGTTTGAAATTATATATATTGAAATAATTATGTAATGAAAAATATGATAAACGATAAAATTTTGATTAATCGAATGTTTTTACAGTTATTTTGTAATATTGTGTATCAATTTTTTGAACCAAATATTTTATAATTTGATAATATTTCATAAAATTTGGATAAATATTCATACGATAATACCAAACCAAACCAAACCAAACATACCCAGTATAACCCGCTCAGAGCAGGGTCTGGGGAGGGTAAGATGTACGCAGACCATGCCCCTACTTTTTACAGTAGGGAGGCTGTTTCCGTGAAGACCCCCGGCTTAGTGCACAACAAGACAGTGTGAAAAAAGGACAAGGATGGTAGGGATGGGGAAAGTAATCAACCGCACCTGAGCCCATGGCTTGGACCTCATGGGACTTACCTAAGCGGGTAAAGGGTAAACCTCTCCTGATCTAGGATGACCTCTGGACAAGCTCCCTGCTCCTGCAAAACCAGAAAACCGAAGACAATATGAAAACGAAAAGCCAAACTCCTAAGATAGCGCTAACCGAGACAGCCCAACTCTCAGGCTCTCAACAACAGAACCGCTCCCTAGAAGAGAATCCACAACTCTAATCTGGCGCCTCCAAGAACTCCTATCGGCGATCATGGTCTCATTCAGGTTTACGGCCTTCAAATCCATCCTAAGTTGCTCTTCCCACGACCTCCTCGGTCTGCCTCTCCTCCTCGCCCCAACGACCGAAAGACTCTCGACCTTCCTCACCGGGGCTTCTGGCAGTCTCCTACGGACATGGCCGAACCATCTCAGCCTCCCTTCCCTAACTTTCGCAGAGAGAGGCGCCACTTCCAACTCGCTCCTGAAAACCACATTCGGGATTCTTTCTAACATCGTGCGGCCACACGACCACCGCAACATCCTCATTTCAGTTGCTTCCAACTTGCTCTCGAGGGCCTTCTTCACCGCCCAGCACTCCGAACCATATAACATCACAGGCCGGATTGCCGCTCTATAGAACTTCCCCTTCAACTTTAACGGGACTTTCTTATCGCACATCACCCCTGACGCTGCCCTCCACCGTAGCCACCCCGCCTTGATACGATGCGTGACATCATCTTCAATCTCTCCTTCCTTCTGGATAATCGAACCCAAATACTTGAACTTATCCGTACTGGGGACGATCTGATCTTCAATCCTAACCTCCACCCCTTCCTCATAGTCCACACCACTGAAGTTACACCAGAGGTATTCGGTTTTAGACCTGCTCACGCGTAAGCCTTGGGGCTCCAAAGTGGATCTCCATAACTCCAACTTCTCGTTTACCTCCACCCTCGATTCCGCCACTAGCACGATGTCATCGGCGAAGAGCATACACCAAGGAACGGCATCTTGAATCTCTCGTGACATGACATCTAGGATCAGGGCGAAAAGAAGAGGACTAAGGGCCGACCCCTGGTGAAGCCCAATCTCGACCGGGAAGTAACATGCATCACCTACTGGGGTCCAGATGCAGGAACTAGCTTGGGAGTACATGTCTTGAATCGCCCTGACGTACGCCGACGACACTCTCCTCTCCTCAAGGCTCTTCCAAATAGCTTCCCGAGGGATGCTATCATACGCCTTTTCAAGATCAATGAACACCATATGGAGGTCTTTGCGACGCTCTCTGAACTTCTCCATAAGGCGTCTGACGAGATGAATGGCCTCGGTCGTCGATCTCCCAGGCATAAAACCAAATTGGTTCTCTGAGATTCCAACTTCTCTTCTAATCCGAAATTCAACCACTCTCTCCCAAAGTTTCATAGTATGACTGAGTAATTTAATTCCCCGATAGTTACTACAGTTCTGAGCATCGCCTTTGTTCTTGAAAAAAGGAACGACAATACTGCGCCTCCAATCGTCTGGCATCTTAGCACCCAAGATAAGAACATTGAACAGATCGGTTAGCCATTTTACGCCAACCTCACCGAGGCAAAGCCATACCTCGATAGGGATCTGATCTGGACCAACCGCCCTCCCTCTAGCCATCTTTTGAAGGGCACCCTTGACTTCCTCTTCACTGATACGGTCACAAGGGCCGAGAGAGTGTGCAGACGAAAGAGGGACCTCTTGCGTCACACTGACACCACTCCTCCTAGCCTCATTGAAAAGATTGTGAAAATATGAACTCCACCTCTCCTTAATGGCGTCTTCATTTATTAACACTTGGCCTGACTCATCCTTAATAAACTTAACAGAACCTAGGTCGCGCCGCCTTCTCTCCCTAGCCTTAGCTAGTTTAAAAATAGCGTTTGCTCCTTCCTTGGTATCTAGGCGCTTATACAGCCCCTCGAATGCTTCACTCTTGGCTTTTGCCACACCCTTTTTTGCCTCTCGTCTCGCCACCTTATAGGCTTCCATCTTCAGAGTCCTCTTCGCCCCTGAGCTCGACAAAAGCTCTTTAAAGAGCACAAGTTTAGCTTTTACTTTCTTTTGAACCACTTCGTTCCACCACCACAACTCCTTATAACCACTGAACTTTCCTGAAGAGACCCCCACCACCTTCTCGGCCACACACCGAATAGCCTTCGCCATGATGGACCACCTACGGTTAGCATCACCACTAAGATCAAAACAACCTTCTTTTAGCAGGGACTCCTTAAATTCGGCAGCCTTCTCGCCCTTCAAGTCCTTCCAAAGAATTCTTGGTCTGGACTCTCTCGTTCTGCGAACAATTCGGCCCCCTATGGATAGATCCATGGCCAGCAGACGGTGCTGGGAAGCACACGCCTCACTCCGGAACACCTTGCAATCTACGCATGTCCTAGCGTCCCGCCTGCGCATAAGAAGGTAATCTATTTGGGTATTGAGACCCCCGCTACTAAATGTAATGAGGTGCTCAGGCCTCTTCTGAAAAATAGAATTCACAATTACCAATTCTTGGGCAGTAGCAAACTCCAAAAGCGCTGACCCGCCGGCGTTCCTGACCCCGAAGCCGAAACCCCCGTGGGCGCTGGGATAGCCGTCTGACCTCTCACCAATGTGACCGTTAAAATCGCCACCTAACACTAGAAGTTGATCCTCAGGAATACTTCCGACCAACTCATCTAAACAGACCCAGAAAGCCTCCTTCTCCGAGTCGCCCAAACCGACTTGAGGGGCATACGCGTACACCACGTTTACCATCTTCTCCCCAACCACCACTCTGACGGACATGATCCTGTCGTTACACCTCCTCACCTCCACGACGTTATCTTTAAGATCGTTCGCCAGAAGAATACCCACTCCATTCCTCGAGTTGGCGAGCCCTGAGTACCACAATTTATACCCGTTCGCTTCTCTGGACCGAGCCCCCTTCCACCTAGTCTCTTGAATACAAGCTACATCCACTCTTCTCTTTTTCAACACATCCACGAGCTCTAAAAATTTGCCCGTTAGTGTACCCAAGTTCAGACTACCAACGCGTAAAAAACGCGCCATCTAAAAAACCAAACGAGAAGGAAAAATACAATAAAAGAGAAATAAAATTCACAAACAATAAATAATACACAAAATAAAAATAAAATGTATTATTAATAGAGATGATAGAATTAAAAGTAATTAAATAAATTATTACTAATAGAAATAATAATAATAATAAAAATAGTAATAATAATAATACTAATAATAATAATAATAATAATAATAGAGATAATAATAATAATAATAATAATAATAATAATAATAATAATAATAAAACAAATAAAAATAGTAGACAATAGAAGCGTAGGAGAATGATTCAAAAAGGGGAGAAAAGATTGTAATGGATGCAATTAACACCTAAACCAATTTGGAGAGATCGGGAAAGAGAATAAGGGGGGTGTAGGAAAAGGGATCGACGGAGATGATCGATTAAGAGGGAGGGAGAGGGAGAGGGAGAGAGAGAGAGAGAGAGAGAGAGAGAGAGAGAGAGAGAGAGAGAGAGAGCGGGGGAGAGAGGTGCTTTGCAGTGAATGAAAGGAAGAAATAAAAAGGAGAAGGCTGGTTGAATGGGGAGGGGTTGAATGATGAGGCCAACAGAATGAAGCTAAGAAAATGAAAAGTTCTAAGACTACACCTAAGACTACAAAAATAGAGAAAGAATTAGAAATAGAATTATAAGATACAGAATCTGCTGGGAGTTTGTTTAGATTTCCGGCGATGCGCCGGTCAGAGGCGACCGATCTGAGTGAAGGCTGCCGTTAACGGCTAGTAAAAATTTGAGAGAGAATGCAACGTTTTCTAGAGAGCGAGAAAGAGATGGCTTCTAGATACGATAATAATCACATGAATACTTATGATTGTTAAATTATCAATTTAGTTTTCAGTTGCGTGAAATGAACTTTATTAAATTGAACACTTAGTATGATCTAAATAATTATCTTAGTAAAATTGTTCGTGTGTAAAAGAGGTGTATGTAAACTCATTGATTTTGTTGTAAAAATTGATCGTATATGTAAGACTATATTTTGAGACATATTAAAAAAATCTCTTAATATTGAGTAAAAGTCATCCTTATGCTTGTCTCAACCATTTTTTCTAAACACATACATTTATACACTTTTAAATTTAAATGTTTAATTTTAGTCTAATGTTTATTACACAATGTAGAAGTACAATAAATAATTGGGTAAATTGAAATTTTTTTATATTACAATTTTGAATTATTTTTAACTCAATTTTAAAATTTTCCGAATATTTCAATCAATGTAAAATTTGACAACCTTAATGACCCGTGCATGCATGTATAAGAAATCTAAAATTAATTTTTTGATTTTATGGTATATTGATCTAAGTATATGTTATAACCCAATCATTATATATTATTTTGGTCAATATATTATAAAAACATTCATATGTACCATACTTTATAGTCTAGTTATAATCTAATTGATCGTTTTAAATAAGAGAAATTATAAAAAATACTGTATTTTATTTTTTAAAAACATGAATTTTGGAGGTTTAAATTTTTATATGAGATGATTTGATAATAATAATATAAATGTTATCCATGATATTTCTAGAAAATGAGATATTTTAGTTAGACAAAATATAAAAGATATTGTATTTTACGTGAATAAGCAATCCGTGGAAATTTGAAATGTGATACGTAAATAAATATGAGAAGACAAAAGTTGAACACAGTGTATGTACACAATCTAGGGGAGTCAATAACCAAACACAGATGATACGTTTTAGCTGAAAAAGGTAATCGCTTTATTATCAATATTATAATATTATTAGTTTATTATACTAAATAGCACCGCCCGTGATATAATTAGAAAATGAGAGATTTTAATTAGATAAAATAGAAAGCTAACATGAGAATTAGAATGAAAAAGGTAATCGGTTAATTATTAATATTATAATATTATAAGTTTATTTTATTAAATAGAACCACCCGTGATATAATTGTAAAAAGAGAGATTTTAGTAAGAAAAAATAGCAAGGTAACGTGAAAATTAAAAAGGTGACATGATTTATGAAAAGGTAATTGATTAGTTTATAATAATTATAATTTAATTATGTTGTATTACTAAATAAAATTGCTCATAGTGTTTTTACAAAATGAGAAATTAATGTTGCCCGTTATATTTCTATAAAAAAAAGAATTTAATTAGAAAACATAGAAAAGATGATATGTTTTAGCTGAAAAGGTAATCGGTTAATTATTAGTATCATAATATTATTATTTTATTTTTATTAAATAGAAATGCCCATGATATAATTAGAAAAATAGAGGTTGTAGTAGGAGAAAAGAAAAATAACGTGTTTTGGTTGAAAAAGGTAACCGTCCATAATATTATTGGAAAAAGAGAAATTTGTAACGCCCCCAAATCCGGGGTCTGGAGATTTGGTCGTTACCCGAAAATCTCAAAATAAAATCACCTGTTTAATAAAACAATGTTCGTTGTAATTGTCCAAGATTGAAATATAGCATCTGTGACCCCAACTTTCCAAGATCTTTTAGGTTATAGTGCTAGAAACAAGAATCCAGATTCCATTAAATAAAACTTTTTCTTTACAACAATCTCTTTAATCAAATTTTTAGGTTATAGTGCTAGAAACAAGAATCCAGATTCCATTAAATAAAACTTTTTCTTTACAACAATCTCTTTAATCAAATTTTTAAATCACTGCTATAGCTTCGACAAGAAGTATACCAGGCCAGCTATATAATCTAATACATAATAATAATAACAATAATTAGAGTTTAACTATATGATATAGATCTTACACTAGATCCGGACCTCCCGCGTCAAGTCATCTTCGTAATAGCATCTTCTCTTTCCGAACTACGTAGGTAAGTCTCGCCAAATTAACTTACTGAAAAGTTAGAATTTCGAAATAACAAGTATGAGCGGAAGAAATGCTCAGCAACCATATAGTAAATAAGAATAATAATAGTGATCATTGCTAATAAAACAAATATCTTTTGTCAAAAGCTCCAATCACAAGATAAGCATTTTAAACCTAAAAATCTTTCACCACATAAAGGATTAAAGGGAAGTATGAAATGAATATTCAGACTTGATAGGTTCAGTGTTCTACTAGTGGGATCCCGACTAGCTAAACAATTGGTTTAGCTTTACTTCCAACAAGGAAGTATCATTAAGGAGTAATAAACTCAAAGGGTATCGACAAGTTCGATACAATAAATAGGGTGTAAATTGAATAAATAAGAATAACAATAGACGTCGATGAGCTCGACAATAAATAGGATGATACCATAATCAAAATAATTAAAAAAAAATTCACTTGAACAAGAAGTGAAGGGATATAACACTTGCATGTGCTCTGGGGTACGACACTCCAACTTCTTCCACGTCTCTGGTTTTCTATAATCATATAAGAACTCACTTTTAGTGTACGTATACATGTACTAGGTAAATTCTAAGTTTCTACATTTTCACTTTATTTTGCCAGGCATTTCACCTCCTCGGGCCTAGTTCTGCTATTATTCAACCCAACTTCTGATCATCATTAAAATAACTTCTTTACACCATTATATAGTACTTATGCATATCTACAACTTTCATGTTTTAGTCGACTTAAAATTCCTCTTTTAACTTAGCCAACACGGAGGGTCAAAGTAGTACCTCTAGAGTTGACTTTTCTGAGAATTACTATTCCGCGACTTAGACTCCAACACTTTTAATAAATCACTGAAAGCACAATTAATTACGAAACCACTTCTGAATTCATCTCTGGTATTTTTAATATTTATCATAAAAGTTCCGTTTCGAAAACACGGGTCTAGATAGGTGAATTGTATTTTCGAAGTTCAGTCGACTGCGGATTTTTACTATTTGCACCTCTTTCACTAAAACGTTCATAACTCGGTAACCGTTAACTCAAATGACGCACCGTTTTCGCATACACGATTTAGAAAATGTCTAGAAGGTATCTAAGTCAAAATTTGACTTTGGTCAGAAGACTCATTTTCCAGATTTTACCAAAACAGGGCCGGTCCTTGAAATGAATAGTGTCACCCCCTAAAAGGGCTTTTCCACTTGCGCAATCTCGGCTTACACACTTTGCTAACTGTCTTAAGAATTTGATCACCAAATTTCACATTTTAATTCGACTTTTAAGGGTCTCGGACTTAGCATCAAAGTGGTTACATTTCTGCGATAAAATCGTTCGAACCGCTTTCACTAAAACTAGCATAACTCTTAAACCGTAAGCTCTTTTAATGCTATTATTGCGGCCATGTAACATAGACAACCATATATTTCTAACTATTATGTAGTGGTGATGCTAAAAAGCATTTTAATGATTCGGGTGGTAACTGTTTTTATGGCTAACGAAATTTCGCCATTACGACGGCTATAACTCGGACATTTCCATTTTGTTACAATATAACCAAGCCACACCGGGCATACCATACATCCACAATCTCAAAAACACCCATAATACACCTCTAAGGTCAGTGGTGAGGCTCACATCCAACACCCAACATTTTTCATATTGAAACAAAGCCAAACAATCACTAAGTACAATAACATGAACACATCTTTAAACTAACATCAAAACTTCACCAAAACTCATAAAAACTCAAAGGTGGGTTAGGGTTTTTACCTTCTTGGAAGCTCTAGAAACACTAACAAGTGTTTATAAACAGTTAACAAGTCTTAGATAGCCTTTATAAAGCTTAAACCTTAAGATCAAAACAAGAAAACAATGTTATGTTACTATTCTCCACTATTCATCATCATCTTGTAAAATTCATATAAAATCGAAAAATAGGATTTTGGTCATCAAATTTTTTACCACACCTTCTACTCTTCAATGTCTTTCTTTTGAGTCATAGATCATCACCAGGGGATGCTTGAATCCGACTTATTGATTTTGTAAGGTGAGAGGTCGAATCTGCCATGGACAGGACGTTTCGGTTCTTCAACTTGGAGGATGGATTTGACTAGGCTACACTCCTTTGTTGACCTTGAAATTTTAAACGTGGGTTCTCCATACTATGAGGAATCTATGGTTAAAATTTGGTGATTTATGCATGGATAGAAGTGGAGATATGAAATTTTCTTTGGCTAGTGTTTCTGCTGGGCAGTTTGGTGCTTTCTTGGTTGTTCTTGCTTTTCTCTCTTTTTCTCCCTTGCTTGACTAGTTGGTGATGTGTTTGTAGGATATTTTTGATGTATAATCAGCTGTTAAATCCTCCTAATACACTTGTAATGCTTGTGTGGTGTGCTAGAAATGTGGTGATTTGTTGCCTTGTTGTCTTGTTCTAGTACACACACCTCATCACTTCCTTTTTCTTTTATTTTCTTGTTTTATTTTCCACCAAATTCCTTATATATAAACCCTAGATGATCATTTAGGGTTTTCATCTCGTTATGTATTTACTCCGTAATTTATTTCGCGTTTGCTTGATCGCTTAATCTCGTTATAAAGTTATAGCGATTTCTAGAACGCTTATTATTCTAACTCGAAGGTTTTTGTTCTAAATTCTCAAATCATAATTAAAAATAAAATTCTTAAATCCTTGACATAATAATTCTCTTGCCTTGTTCGCATTGATATGCTCTTCACTTGCTCTAGCTTTTATATCTTTTTCTCCCATGCTCTCTTGCTTGACTAGTTGGTGATGTGTTTGTAGGATATTTATGATGTGTAATCAGCTGTTAAACCCTCCTAATACACTTGTAATGCTTGTGTGGTGTGCTAGAAATGTGGTGATTTGTTGCCTTGTTGTCTTGTTCTATGTTAGCACTAAATCACGCAAGCGTACGTGGTCACAAGTAATATAGATTAAAGTTGAGTTCGTTCCCACAGAGATCTGATTTAAGTTTCAATTCAGTTAATGCACCTATGCAACAATGTATGGTTTTTATTCACTGCTAGACAATTAACAAATTTGGGTTTTAATTAACTAAAACTTAACTAAGAAACAAATTAACAAACTAAGAATTAATTAACTAACGAGAATTTAAATCTAATTACTTATATGAGAATAAACATGGGAACCTAACTTCATTAAATACTTCACTTAGATCTGACGCCTTTAATCACTATATGCAATGGTTAGAAGATGAATAGACACCAATTATGCTTAGACCCTATATGTCTATAGAATTTGAAAACATAACGGTTGAAGTTCAAGTTATCCACAAAGATCACACAGGGCAATATAAGTATTCTCATCTCATACTACGAATCATGTTGATAAACAATCATGAACCTATGCTAGAATGGCAAGTTCTAAATCTCAAGATCCACTTTCACTTCATAAGAGATTAACAGATTAGATGTTAGCTACTCATCTAACAATTAAGCATAACCATACGAGGATATCAGATATACATTACATACAGATCTTTAAAGCATCAAGATACTAAAGCTCCATAAATAAATCCAATAGAATCCCATGACAATTATTACTCCGTAATTGAACCTCTCGTCATCATGGGATCAAGTGAAACCATGATACTGAAACAAGATATGAATTCTATGTTATAATATGTTAACTAATGATACAAATTACAATGGTATGATGTGTTTATATAGGCCCTAGAAGTCTAGCCCAACAAAAAATTCCCCAAAATAGAGTTAAAATAGAATTTCTGCAATTTAGCACAAAATACGTTTCCTAAACTGATTCTGTTTTTAAGGAAAATTAGTAGCTAACTTTTCTTCAGTATTTCTGGGTCGTTCCAATTGTAATTAGACCTCTGGACGACTTTAGAATGAAAGAGAATTCCGTTATCTTCGCATGGACTATAAGATCATCCAAAACGGACTTGTAGAACTCAAGATATGATCCAAACAATAAATCAGAATTTTTCCAGCGGTCGCGCGCGCACCCTGCACTTCCAGGGAACACTCTGCGCGGAAAGTTTCTGTCCAGATTTTTATTTTGCTTCAGACCTCAAGAAAATTCCCTAGGCTTCGTGTGGACAGTAAGATCGCTGAAAATGGACTTCTAGAACTCCATATATGGCCAAAACAATGTAGATTGCGCAACCTTCCCAGAATTCCGACTTTTCCACAATTTGTTCATTTCTCATCCGTTTTCTCTTCCGATTCTTTTGCCACTTTCCGTTCTTCAATTCTTAAGCGTTATTGATAAGTGGATTTTATATCAACTTGGAGCGTTCCATATCGGCTTAAATTGATTCACTTGGACTCAAGTTTGTTGTATTTTTGATATGTTTCGTTGAGATGTGCAGGGTTTTGAATCGTTGGTTAAAGTTGGAGATTTCGTGATGCTGGATGGATTTCAAGAGTATGAGTGAATAAGTGAAGTTTCTCGTACAAATCTTGGGGAAGTTTGGAGTTCTATGAATGAGGATGACATTATTCAAAGGAAGAGCAAGAGAAAGTGGCGGAAAATGAAGAAATAGTGAAGAAAACCATGTCGGGCAGTTGCAGAGCCAGGACATGGCGCACAGTCTAGGACATGGCGCACCTGGGCAGAATTTTCAGCGGGCTATGGCACGAACTCCATGCTATGTCCTGGCAGAAATCCTGAAAAATCGATTTTATCTCCTAAAAACTCTAAATTCTTTCCTGTTTCGAATTTAAGATGTAATTTTGGTATTTCTTGTTGGCCAAGACTTATAGGGCCTATAAAAACACATCTCATTTGTGTAAATTGATATATCATATCATAGCGTAGAATTGCAAGAGAGAAAAGGAGAAGGAGATTCAACGCTCGTGACAAGCAACGAATCAAGATCTACTTCATCTTTTGTGTTCTTTTCTTAAGCGTTATTCTGGATTCTAGATTTGTTTTCTCAACTCTATGTTCTATTAATATTATTACTTCCATTCATACTTTGTTTAATATCATGTTTTCATAAAATCCTATGGTGACGAATGGTTCAATTATGAACTAATCGT
The DNA here is from genome assembly GCA_037693485.1 of Kitagawia praeruptora. Lineage (NCBI taxonomy): Eukaryota > Viridiplantae > Streptophyta > Magnoliopsida > Apiales > Apiaceae > Kitagawia > Kitagawia praeruptora. The sequence goes on from CM075350.1 coordinate 80,292,077, forward strand.
TGTCATGGGATTCTAACGGATTTATCTATGTAACTTAATAGTTTGATTGCTTTAAAGATATGTGTGTGGTGAATTCTTGATATCCTCATATGGTTAATCTTAATACTTTTAGATGCGTAGCTAACATCTAAATTGAATTGTTAATCTCTTGCGAAACAAGAGTGGATCTTGAGATTTAGAACTTGCCATGCTAGCATAGGATAGGTTGATGTTTTAACATCATGATTTGTGGCGTAAATAGAGATATTATGCTGCCCTATGTGATCAATATAGATAACTTGTTCTTCAACCATTATGTTTTCAAATCTTATAGAGATATAGGGTCTAAGCATAATTGGTGTCTACCCATCTTCTATCTCTTTTGTGGATGTATGAGTAGTTTGGTGTTCGTATACCGAGAAGTAACCTATACTTGTTTCATGTTGTCTGATCAGATATCAAAACCATTATATGCATGTATTAAAGGCGTCAACTCTAGGCAAAGTAAATAATTAAGTTAGAGTCCCATGTTTATTCAATTCTCCTATAAATAATTCAATTTTAAATCTCAGTCGTTAATTAATTCTTAGTTTGTTAATTTGCATCTTAGTTTAATTTAGATAGTTAAAACCCATATTTGTTTATCGTCTTAGCAGTGAATATAAGCCATACATTGTCGAATAGGTGCATTAACTGAATAGAACCATAACCAGATCTCTGTGGAACGAACTTGATTTATATTACTTGTGACCACGTATACTTGCGTGATATTGTGTTAACAAGTTTTTGGCGCCGCTGACGGGGATCATCGGTGTTTTATTTTTGGTTTATGTTCTTGTCAATAGTGGTCGTTAGCATTCACTGACTCAGATTTCTTACTTAGTTTGTTTGTTTCGTGGTGTTTCAGGTACTCGAGTTTGTATGCGAACACGTTTACAAGCTCGTAAGGAAGAACTGGCGGAAGACGATCTTGTAGAGAATAAGGAGAATAAGGAAGAGGAATTTGAAACTACAGTCGAGATGGGTGATGCAGCAACAGTTAAGGCTTTGAAGGACTACTCTCAATCGAAGATCAATGACATCCAGTCTAGTATTATCAGGCCGATCATTACCGCTAATAACTTTGAAATCAAGCCTGGCACTATTCAGATGGTACAGAATTCGGTTCAGTTTGGGGGTGCTCCTACGGAGGATCCTAACATGCATATTCGGGACTTTATCGAGATCTGTGACACTTTCAAGTTTAATGGTGTGTCGGATGATGCTATCAAATTGAGACTTTTTCCATTCTCTTTGAGGGATAAAGCTAAGGGCTGGTTACACTCTTTACCAGCTGGTTCCATTACTACATGGGAGGATCTTGTTCAGAAGTTTCTTATGAAATTCTTCCCTATGGCGAAAACTGCAGCAATAAGGAACGCTCTAACTCAATTTACACAGCAATCTGGAGAATCTTTGTGTGAGGCTTGGGAACGTTCTAAGGAGATGCTTCGAAAGTGCCCTCATCATGGTATGCCTGATTGGATGGTAATTAATGGCTTCTATAATGGTCTGGGAGCGTAGTCTAGACCTTTGCTAGATGCAGCATCAGGAGGAGCTCTATGGGCAAAGAGCTATACGGAAGCTTATGAATTGATTGAGATGATGGCTGCCAATGAATATCAAAATCCAACCCAAAGACTTTCTCAAGGCAAGGTAGCGGGTATTCTTGAAGTTGATGCAGCTACAGCCATTGCAGCTCAGTTGAAAGCTCTAACGATGAAGGTGGAGTCTCTTACTAATTATGCAGTTCAGCAGGTCGCTATTATTTGTGAACTATGTGCGGGCGCACATGAGACAAGTCATTGTGCTATCTCTTCCGAGTCAGCACAGTTTGTTAGTAACTTTTAGAGACCTTCTGTACCAGCTCCAGCCACCTATCATCCTAACAATCGGAACCATCCTAATTTCAGCTGGGGCAACAATCAAGGTGCACAACAACCACAGTCTTCTCAGCAGTTTCAAGGTCAGTAATATGGAGCTCAGCCATACAATTCTTCAGGTTTTCAACAGCAAGGACACCAATATCATCAGCAGTATGCTCCAAGGCAACCATTCCAATCTCCAGGTTTTCAGCAACAACCTCAGGCTAATACAGGGCAATCTTCTAATGAAAAATCAGAATTGGATGAGTTGAGGTGGATGGTTAAAAGCCAGGCAGTTTCTCTCAAGACCTTGGAGAACCAGATGGGGCAGCTTGCAAGTGCCTTACTAAATATGCAACAAGGAACTCTTCCTAGAGATACGGAGGCTAATCCAGGCAGGAGGGATGGTAAGGAGCAGGTCAATGTAGTTACTTTGAGATCTGGAAAAGTCACGAGGGATCAAAAATCAGCAGCTGAGTAAGACGAAGAAATTAAGAAACAGCAGGTGGAGGCATCTGCAGATAAAGAAAAGGCAAATTCTGAATTGGCAGCTGATCAGTTTGATGGCGAAGCGGAAAAAGGCAAAACATTTGCTGAAAAATCTACTCCAAAGCAGTCTACAAAGAGCAATCAGATCTATCCACCCCCTCCATTCCCAAAAAGACTTCAAAAGTAGAATTCTGCTGAAAACTCTCCTCTGAAGCAGAAGTTGGTAAATCAGATCTATCCTCCTCCTCCATATCCTCAACGCTTGCAGAAACAAGATCATGAAAAATAGTTTCAAAAGTATATGGATGACTTCAAGAAACTGTCCATTAACATTCCTTTTGTTGAAGCATTGGAGCAGATTCCAAGATATGCAAAGTTCATGAATGATATTTTGTCACGAAAGAGAAGGTTGAAAGAATTTGAAACAGTGGCTTTGACAGAGGAGTGCAGTGCAGTGTTGCAACAGAAATTGCCTCCTAAACTTAAGGATCCAAGAAGCTTTACAATTCCATGCACCATTGGGAAGTTGTCTTTTGACAAATGCTTATGTGATTTGGGAGCTAGTATTAATCGCATGTCCTTGTCTGTTTTGAAGCAACTTGGTCTACCAGAGCCGAAGCCAACCAACATCTCTTTGCAGTTGGGTAATAGGTCGATCACTTATCCGAGGGGTATAGTAGAGGATGTCTTGGTGAAGGTTGATAAGCTCATATTTCCTGCCGATTTTGTGATTCTAGATTTCGAAGAAGACAAGAAGATTCCCATAATCTTGGGAAGGCCTTTTCTGGCTATGGGTCGTACTTTGATCGATGTGCAAAAAGGAGAGCTTACAATGAAGGTGCAAGATCAGAATGTCACCTTTAATGTGTTCATGGCCATGAAATTTCCGACAGAGGATGAAGAGTGTTTCAGTGTGGAAATGGTTGATACGGGTCAGAGAAAGAAGTTTGATCAGTTGTTGAGTGAAAAGTCGGACACACACATGATAAAGCATCACATCAGTTATTCCATTGACAGTTCTTCAGTTCGAGATATCTCGATTGTCAAGCTCGGAAAACTTCCATCTCATTTGAAGTATGTCCTTGTGAATGATGAGTTGGTTATTTTTAAAGTATGTCAAGATAATGGATTAAGAAGGTGGATCATGGATGATGAGGTAGAAGAGTGTTCTTATCAATCAACTGTGAAGCATAAACACCTTAGAGGTGTGAAGAAGAAAAAGAAAAAATCGATTGGAGGAAGAGTAAAAGTGAAGTTTGATTTATAAAAGATATGGGAAGATAGCAAGAAGGTTGTCACACAATGGGTGAATGGTCCTTCTGCTAAGGACAAGTCGAATGCAATCTTCGAGCCACCATGATTTGAATTATATTTGTCCGGCTAAATGACGTTAACGACAGCGCTTCATGGGAGGCAACCCATGTGGTTCCGACGATTAGGTATGTTTCCTACTATCCCTTGTATTACTTTCTATTCAATGGGGACATTGAATCTTTCAAGTTTGGGGGTGGTTTGGGGGACAAGTAGTATATATATATATGTTAGTAGTTATGTGTGTGTCATTGTGTTCATATAGATATCATGTTTTGCATAGTAGGTGTAATTCATGCATGTATGTTCGTGTTATTTATGTGTGTTTCTATAGGACATTCTGTTTTTATTTTTGTATACCATGTGAGTTCATTTTAGTTGCATTTGCATGGCATGCATTTTTCATGATTCCTTAGAATGAGCTAATTCTGATTGGTAGGTCGATGTCTTATTGAGTGTGGTAATGATGAATAGAGGGTTTGATTTATAGTTCTTATGGAATTGACTTACATGTTTCAGAAACACAATAATTTCACAGTCTCATTGGGTGCTTTTGGGCTAGGTTAGGGTCATGTTTGTTTGGATGTTTTGAGATTTAATCACTTGATTATATTTAGAATTTTCGTTATTCCCTTGATGGCGTAGGAGCACTAAAGTCTAAGTATGGGGGAAAACAGGAATTTCATGCTAGTTGTTGGCTAGGTGTCAAATGGCTAGTAGCCGGCTCATATTTATATGAGTAGTCTAGGGTTGGAAATGAGAATTCTCATTCCAGATTGCATGCAAAAAAAAAATCAGAAAAGAAAAAAAAAAGAGTCAAAAGTCCAATTGTTAAATGCGAAATTAACCACGAGTGAGCTCTTTAATACTCGAGTAATTAAGTCTGAGGGGACTTAGTCCTAGTAACCTAAAACCCTTGTGGTTTGGGATTGCTGACCTAACACTCGCTACATGGGTATTATTGTATAAGCCTTTTGGGGTCTCATTCATTGTACGGTTAAATAAGCATGCGTATTATATATAGTATTATATGTCGTAGTGTAGTAATAAAGCATGAATTCCTGGCTAACTCAGATGATGATGGAGGTGTTTTGAAGTTTTGAAGTGTCTACAGTCTATTCTATTTATAAACCTGTGATTGTCTTGGCGAAAAATAGGTATGATTTTGATCTAGTGTTAGGAGTATATCTGATGAGCATCGCACACACGCAAGTTTCTGCTCATGTTTTGTTAGTATACGGGGACTTAGTCGAGCTCTACTTGGATTTAGTTGCATTCTTTGAGATATGTGCTTGCTAGTTGGTTTTGGTTAGTTTAAAGGGGATCGTTGCAATTTCATATTAGTTGCATTCATGCATTGCATTGCATTAGGTTAGATGAATTTTGTGGGTACATTCGCTATAGGCCCTCACGAAACCTCACTCGTCCATAAGGGTTACCTAGGGGTTTAAAGGGCTTGTTGCATCTGCCAAATGCAACCGTGATCACCTACTGAAGTGGTACTAATTAGTTAGCGTTAGTTGTTTATGCTTGAGGACAAGTATTGGTTTAAGTTTGGGGGTGTGATAAGTGGATTTTATATCCACTTGGAGCGTTCCATATCTGCTTAAATTGATTCACTTGGACTTAAGTTTGTGTATTTTTGATATGTTTTGTTGAGATGTGCAGGGTTATGAATCGTTGGTTAAAGTTGGCGATTTCGTGATGCTGAGTGGTTTTCAAGAGTATGAGTGAAGAAGTGAAGTTTCTCGTACAAATCTTGGGGAAGTTTGGAGTTCTAGGAATGAGGATGACATTATTCAAAGAAAGAGCAAGAGAAATTGGTGGAAAAATGAAGAAATAGTGAAGAAAACCATGTCGGGCAATTGCAGAGCCAGGACATGGCGCACAGTCTAGGACATGGCGTGCCTGGGCAGAATTTTCAGCGGGCTATGGTGCGAACTCCATGCTATGTCCTGGAAGAAATCCTGAAAAATCGATTTTATCTCCTAAAAATTCTAAATTCTTTCTTGTTTCGAATTTAAGAAGTAATTTTGGTATTTCTTATTGGCCAAGACTTATAGGGCCTATAAAAACACATCTCATCCGTGTAAATTGATATATCATATCATAGCGTAGAATTGCAAGATAGAAAAGGAGAAGGAGATTCAACGCTCATGACAAGCAACGGATCAAGATCTACTTCATCTTTTGTGTTCTTTTCTTAGGCGTTATTCTGGATTCTAGATTTGTTTTCTCAACTCTATGTTCTATTAATATTATTACTTCCATTCATACTTTGTTTAATATCATGTTTTCATCAAATCCCATGGTGACGAATGGTTCAATTATGAACTAATCGTTGTCATGGGATTCTAACGGATTTATCTATGTAACTTAGTAGTTTGATTGCTTTAAAGATATGTGTGTGGTGAATTCTTGATATCCTCGTATGGTTAATCTTAATGCTTTTAGATGCGTAGTTAACATCTAAATTGAATTGTTAATCTCTTGCGAAACAAGAGTGGATCTTGAGATTTAGAACTTGCCATGCTAGCATAGGATAGGTTGATGTTTTAACATCATGATTTGTGGCGTAAATAGAGATATTATGCTGCCCTATATGATCAGTATAGATAACTTGTTCTTCAACCATTATGTTTTCAAATCTTATAGAGATATAGGGTCTAAGCATAATTGGTGTCTACCCATCTTCTATCTCTTTTGTGGATGTATGAGTAGTTTGGTGTTCGTATACCGAGAGGTAATCTATACTTGTTTCGTGTTGTCTGATCAGATATCAAAACCATCATATGCATGGATTAAAGGCATCAACTCTAGGCAAAGTAGATAAAGAAGTTAGAGTCCCATGTTTATTCTCCTATAAGTAATTCAGTTTTAAATCTTAGTCGTTAATTAATTCTTAGTTTGTTAATTTGCATCTTAGTTTAATGTAGATAGTTAAAACCCATATTTGTTTATCGTCTTAGCAGTGAATATAAGCCATACATTGTTGAATAGGTGCATTAACTGAATAGAACCATAACCAGATCTCTGTGGAACGAACTTGATTTATATTACTTGTGACCACGTATACTTGCGTGATATTGTGTTAACAGAAACGTGCGTGTGTGCGAAGCTCATCAGAAATACTCCCAAACTAGATCAAAAATCATACCTATTCTTCGCCAAGACAATCACAGGTTTATAAATAGAATAGACTGTAGACACTTCATAACCTAGGAACACCTCCATCCTCATCTGAGTTAGCCAAGAATTCATGCTTTATTACTAAACAACCACGACACATAATATACAAGCTTGCTTATTTAGCCGTTCAATGGATGAGACCCCAAAAGGCTTATGCAATAATACCCATGTAGCGAGCGTTGGGTTAGTGGATCCCAGACTATAAAAAGCCTTAGGTCACTAGGCACAAAGTCCCCGCGAACTTAATTGCTCGAGTATTAAAGAGCTCACCCTGGTTAATTTTGCATTTAACAATTAAACAACACATATGACAATTTTTTTTCTTTTTGACTCTTTTTTCATTTTTTTTCATTTTTTTCTCTTTTTTTTTTCAATGCAATCTGGAATGAGAATTCTCATTTCCAACCCTAGACTACTCATAAAATATGAGCCGGCTACTAGCCATTTGACACCTAGCCAACAACTAGCATGAAATTCCTGTTTTCCCCCAAACTTAGACTTTAGTAATCCTACGCCATCAAGGGAATAACAAAAATTCTAAATATAAACAGGTGATTAAATCTCAAAACAACCAAATAAGCATGACCTCAACCTAGCCCAAAAGCAACTGATGAGACTGTGTAAAAGTTTTGCTTCCGAAACATGCAAGTCAATTTCCTAGGAACTATAAATCAACCCTCTACTCATCATTACCACACTCAATTAGACATCAACCTACCAATCAGAATTAGCTCGTTCTAAGGGATCATGAAATATGCATGTTTTGCAAATGCAACTATAATGAACTCACATGGTATACGAAAACAAAATAACAGAATGCCCAACATGAAACAAACATAAATAATACAAACGAACATGCATGAATTACTACTAATATGCATAATATGATATCTATATGAACACAATGACACACAATAACTACTACACACTACTTATCCCCCAAACTACCCCCAAACTTGAAATATTCAATGGAAGGTAATACAAAGGATAGTAGGAAACATACCAAAATAACAATGCCGAAAAGCGTGGGTTGCCTCCCACGAAGCGCTTGTTTAGAGTCAATTAGCTTGACTACGTCCAAGCCTCCATTAAGGATGATAATAGTTGGCATGGTCATCTCTTCGTGAGACTTCATCGTCATCACGGCGGCACACTTTCTGCCCCTTCTCCACACTTGGCCTATTCGTATAACAACTATGTCTTATTCCAATTCCTTCATCGGTTGACCCAAAATCTGTCAATCTGTAGAACAACACACATTCGCGGGCTTCGCTTGAATATAATGGAGGAGGGTAAATGTAAGTTGCTGAAGCCTTTGATTCCTCAAAGAGAACTTCCTCCATTGGCTCTAATGCGCTACCTCCATCTTTATACTCTGAGACAAGTAGAAGACCTGCATCTTTCCCATGTTCATCATCTCTTGGTACGCACATACCAATTCTTGAAATTTGTGTAGCTCACCAGTGTCAGTCCCAAATAGTGCCCTTTCAAAATCATCCACCATACTAGCATGATCAAATTCCTCACATGGCTAGTGAACACTCACCTCACATTGAATTTGTCTTCCTCAATTATGCATGCAGTACCTTGCTCCAAGTCACCGTTATTTTCTGGAATTGCCTCTAGTATGAATTGTTGTTTCTCTTGTTCCAAGACACTCAAAAATTGAGCAACTAGTGTCTCCAAAGATTTGATAGACTCCTCATTACTCTTTGCAAGCATCCTAATCTCCTCCATAACATCAACCTCATCTGACTAAAAAGTAGGAGTAGGTTGCTAATGTTGAAACTCTTCACTACCAAAGAAATATGACATATTTGGAACATCTTGCTGGTACTGTTGAGGATGGTATTAAAAATATGGTTGTTCCTCATAAGTGAAATATGGATCAACTCCTTCGTAGTAACAATATTGTGAGGTCTCATGAACGCCAAAACACTGCTCACATTGCTGAGGCATGGATGTCCTCGAATATGCCCACCATGGCAACTCCTCGCCTGCCATTTTCAAACACTCAAGTACCTAAAACACACTGAACTAAACAAGATAGGTAAGTAACTAATCCGAGTCAGTGAACTCTAACGACCACTATTGACAAGCACATAAACCAAAAATAAAACACCGATGATCCCCGGCAGCGACGCCAAAAACTTGTTAGCACTAAATCACGCAAGCGTACGTGATGTGTTAAAATTATAATACCGCAAGTGCACGGTGTCTGTTGTGAGCAGATACTAGCAAGTACGGGTCGTATCCACAAGGAGACAAGTTTCAAGATATTAATCTAACTATTGGGAATTGTTCCCAAAATAAAAACGAGTATTGAGGATTTTTACTAACTAACAATGCAAATTAAATATGTTTTAAATCAATTAACTAAAGGTCTAGGGCAATTCAGGTTCACCATGCTTACACCAAACAATCACAAAAGTAAAGCAATTCAATGGGTCGAGTAATTAAAGTAATTGTTAATCTCTCTCAAGCATTAACACTTTCAGAAATCCAATGATGCTCTCGCACTCACTTTCAGTTCTGCTAATTGTATGTGTGCCTCTAGTGAGTAAAATCTCTCGATCTATTACTCCTATTTGCATACAGTTAATCCATGATATTGACCAATTACACAAATTAAGAATTAAAACATATCAATTAGAATTACTCTTTACCCATTAAACCACTAATTAAATTAAAGCCTAATCATGGTGCAAACATGGCTCCCCTTTATACCCTAGAAGTAAACTACTAACTCATGCTAGAAGTGAAAGCAATAAGAATAATGAAAGAAGCCATGTAAAACATATACTAATAAACAAGGTGAGATAAAGAATACCTAAACTTTGTATTAACGAAGAACAATGAAGATCCCCACTAAACCAAGTGCTTACAATGGAAGAGATGAAGAAAAGAACAGAAACCTTAGCTTCTGTAAAAACTACTATCTCCCCCCACATTCTCCTCTTTTACTAATAAAAAACTGATAATAAAATCTAATTTCTATCTACTAATAAAGTGTTTTTAATATTTTTAATAAATTTACAAAAAGATATCCATAATTGAATAGGATTTTCTTGTAAAATTCGTAACTCTCTTTACTCCTCTGTTTCTGGGCTGTTCCAGATGGACTCTGATTATTAGACCATCTCTGACTTGTAGGAAATTCAATAAGATTCGTGTGGGCTGTAAGATCGCTGAAATCGGAGTTCTGGAACTCAAGATATGACCCAAACAGTGTAGGGAGCCCGCGTAGCCCAATATTACGAATTTTCTTATGTTTCAACTCCAAAATAACTCTTTTTACTCCTAATCCTTCCAAGTTATGAATTCCTTATTTCCTACAATAAAACATCAAAACCTATTAAATAAAAATCCAAATCAGTCAAAACACAATAAATATGAGAATAAAATCATCTAAAATATATATATATATATATATAAATATATTCCATCAAACATCCCCATACTATGCATTTGCACGTCCTCGGGCAAATAAGCAAAATAAAAACTAAGTCCTAACTAACATCACTTTCGTAGATGACACGATTGCATTGAGCATATGCAACAAGCCGTTAAACCCCTAAGCAGCCCTAGTAGGACGAGTGTTGTCTTGTGAGGGTTTATAGTGAATATACCCACAAAATCCATTTTTTTCCTGCCAAGTCTCAGGTATGCAACATATCATAGTACTCCATACAAGTAAACCTCAGTCGCACGATATTGAAAGTCTGTTCACTTACATATCATATGTACAAGACTATCCAAGTAAGCACACAGTCTAGATAGACAAAAAGATCATGAAATAGATATCAATGCCGCATTCAGTGAGTAACATGCTATGGATAGAAAATCTCACATAACTCTCAAATCACACAAATGTATAGGTGAAGTGTATTTGCTCAAGTTCAATCAATAAAGTCATGTGCTACCATATGCTTGGTTGTCCACCAAATCTCCACTACTTCGTATACATGCATGCACAAATCAAAAGGTCTTTGTTAAAGGTTGTAACGTGGCTAAGGTGAAGGGTAGGGAATCAAGAAAGAGGCTAACAAGTGGTTAACTCGACAAACTAATAGAGCATAATGTTCATTTCTAATTAAAGCTCTCAACATGAAATTTTGATCATGTGAAAACTGAGCAAACTCCCACAAACATTAAACCCCAAGCACATATTACCATGTACTTTTCACTTTCATATTATACAAAACAATGAACACAACTCTCTACTTGATTTTTTTTCTTTTTCTTTTTTTCTTTTTTTTTTTCTTGTAACTCCAGTAACCAAGGGCAACCTCTCATTTTTTTTCTATTTTTTTCTTTCATATTGATTCCCGCCAAATGAACATACCTTAACAAAGAAATCCTCACACTATGCACTCACCAACCCCCAAATGAATCAAAATGCTCTACTAGTAAATCAAGACAAAAATAAACAAGTAGGCTCAAGAATTTAGAGTGGTGATATACAGAAATAATGGATAAAAAGCTCAAAGGGGTTCACTAAGGATATAATTCACGGGTAATGTTTGGATAAATGTGGCTATACCTAGTGCCTTTATCATTTTCATGCACACACATACCATGTAGTCTCAATAAGGTTTAAAACAAGTTCTAGAGTAACATACTCAATGATGAACAACACACAATAATAAAAATCGATTGATATAAAATGTACAAATCATAAATTAGGCTCAAAATCTCACAAGGTGGAAGCATGCTTCAGTACTCACTAAAATTGACAAAGACGCATCTCAAGTTTTATAATTTTCACAAGCACAAACAAGGAATCATCAAGTAACATGATTTTCAGAAATATGACATATCAAATAATCATGCAAAATAAGCCCAAAAGATGTGTACCTATCCTTGTTAACACATTAATGAGACGAGGCAATATACAAATTTTTTTTAATTTTTTTGGATTTTTTTTTTGAACTTTTTAAAATTTTTAATTTTTTTTTTTGAATTTCTTAACATTGAGAACCCATCCCCACACTTAAGTGGTTCATTGTCCTCAATGAACAAATAAAAAAAATAAAAATCATACAAAAATATTCATAAAAAAATACAAAAATAATAAAGAAAAAAAATTACAACAAATATACAAAGAAATGTGAAGAATACTCCCCTAATGCATAAGCATGAAGTGGCCCTCCAAAAATATTGAGAAGAGTTACCAATTTAATTAAAATTCCTGGCGCCCAACAGTTGCTATATACCAATAGCTGCTATATTTAAAGCATCAGACTATGGTTGCCCAAGTGGTTTGAGGTGGCAATTAGGATCAATGTAGCATGTGGTCAAGGGTTCAAAACCCAGCAGCTAGGGTAGAGCATGGGCCGGTTCGGTCCGGTTTTAGGGTAAAACCGGAACCGGAACCATAAATTTCCGGTTTCTAAAATCGAAAACCGCAACCACCGGTTCGGGTTCGGTTGCGGTTTCAAAACCCCGGTTCGGTTTGTAACGGTTCTGTTTCGGTTTTAAAACCGGATGAAAATAAAAATGAAAACAATATATTAGTTTATACAATACAACTTCAAAAATGCACTGTTTTGGATATTGCATATGAACTGAAGGTCTGAAACTCTAGTCATACCTATGAGTATATTTATTTTTTTAACTTGACAATGTCTACTTGGAGTTATAACAGGGGGAATAAAAAGGCGAAGCTTGAGAAAAATTGCATGACAGTAGCTAATAAAAGGATGGATACAATTTTTAGTTAATAGTTGATACTGTTCCAATATAATATATATAAGGTTAAGATATGAAGCCCTTGCTTATTACTTATTAGTAGTTACTAAACATCTCCGCAGCATGCAACACAAGTTGCCTCTCACACTATGTACATGGATTGGTATATGTTTACTATGTAAGATTGTTCAAATTATGAGCTAGAGAATATTCATCTTTATATGTTATTAAAAATTTATATAAAATATATATATAAGTATTTATTTATTTATTTATTTTAATAATCGGTTCGGTTCGGTTTTGACCGGTTCGATTTTAATCTTTAACCGGAACCGAAAGTCTCGGTTTTTAAAAATCAAAAACCGCAACCGTCGGTTTGATTCCGGTTTCAGTTTTTTCGGTTCGGTTTTCGCCGGTTTCGATTCGGTTTCAATTCGATTTTTTGCTCACCCCTACTAGCAGCCACTATTTAATTTTTTAAGTAGCACATGAACTGCCTATAGGTCTGGACTCTGGACACATGCTCAGCTTCGGACCATGTCCGGTTCGAGGCCCGGAGGCAGCAGCTTTGTACCAGGTGTGGGCGCATGCATGCAGGTTCGGGACACCAGCTTCGGGAGTTAGCTCGGGCGTAGGAAAGAAGCAGAGCAGGCAAGCATCGCGCACGTGAGAGTGTAGGAAATCTGCTTGAATCGAAGTGAAGTACAGAGAAAATTGCATGGGCAGCACAGAGACCCGCATGCCCCTCAATTTAAGCGTTCAGAATTCCAGAAATTTTTGCACGGCCTCCATAAAATCACATGGCCAACATAATGTCTCTGACCATTTTTTTCAAATTCACATGGCTGCTCCCAGATTGCACACAATCATGTAATTCCTACTTTCATTTTTTTTTTCTGCAGCTCCTTTCTTCATCAAATTTTTTTTAACCTGAAACACTTCACATAAATTCATCAAGGCACCTTGAGGGAGTAAAAATAAAATGAAATACAAAAATACTACCTAAAAAAATAATGAAAGAAATAAAGATTTATTATTTTTATTTTTTTTAAACTTCAACAACAAGCTTGGGTTGCCTCCCAAGAAGCGCTTATTTAAAGTCTTTAGCTTGACTTCTAACCTCGATTTAAGGCTCCACGGGGAGATTGTCGAGACGAATCATCTCCATTTTTCCAACAAATGCACCATCCACATATAATTTAAGGCGTTGACCGTTTACCTTAAATTTTGCTCCATCTTGCCCCATGATTTCAATAGCACCATGAAATTTAACTCCAGTTACAATGAAAGGTCCGGACCATCTAGATTTAAGCTTCCCTGGAAAGAGTCGAAGCCTTGAGTTAAATAATAACACCTTGTCACCAACTTGAAAATCTCTTCGCTGGATCATTTTGTCATGCATTTTCTTCGTTCTCTCCTTGTAAATTCGAGAATTATCATAAGCATCAAAACGAAGCTCATCTAATTCATTTAATTGAAGAAGTCTTCTTTGCCCCGCAGACTTTAAATCCATGTTGAGCTCTTTTATAGCCCAAAAAGCACGATGTTCCAACTCAACTGGCAAGTGACATGCCTTGCTATACACTAACTGATATGGGGTAGTTCCAATAGGGGTCTTATATGCTGTCCGATAAGCCCATAAAACATCATCTAGCTTCAAGTACCAATCTTTTCTAGATTTTACAACCACCTTCTCTAGGATGCTTTTAATTTGACGATTAGAAACTTCTACTTGGCCACTTGTCTCAGGATGATAAGCAAGACCAACCTTGTGAGTGACACCATACTTCTTCAATAAAGTTTCAAATTATCGATGGTGAAAATGAGAACCACTATCACTTAACACTGTTCTTGGAACTCCAAAGCACGGGAAAATGATATTTTTGAAGAGTTTCATAACAACCTTTGAATCATTGGTTGGCGAGCCAATTGCTTCAACCCACTTGGAAACATAATCAACTGCAACTAAGATGTACTTCATCCCACAAGAAGTTGGGAAAGGTCCCATAAAATCAACACCCCATACATCAAATATCTCGACCTCAAGAATACCGGTTTGTGGCATCTCATGACGTTTAGAAATATTACCCATTCTCTGGCATGCATCACAAGCCATATAGAAAGCACGGGCATCCTTAAATAGAGAAGGCCAAAAGAAACCGGATTGAAGTACCTTAGCAGCAGTTTTTGAAGGACCATGATGCCCTCCACATGCAAGAGAATGACAATGCTTTGAGAATGTCATTTACTTTAAACTCGGGGACACATTTACGAAAGATCCCATCAGCACACTTGCGATACAAGAAAGGGTCATCCCAAAAATATTGTTTAGCATCATGATAGAACCGCTTTCGTTGTTGATAAGTCAAATCTGGAGGATGAGAGCCACTCACACAAAAATTTGCAAAGTCAGCATACCATGGAGTTTTAGTAACAACCGAAAATAGATGATCATCTAGAAATGAATCGTCAATGGGAGTGTCTGATGAAATATCTGATTTGAAGCGCAGCCGTGAAAGATGATCTGCAACCACGTTCTCAGCACCCTTCGTGTCTTTGATTTCCAAGTCAAATTCCTGAAGTAACAGAATCCAACGAATAAGCCTCGACTTTGCTTCTTTCTTGGCCAACAGATATCTCTGTGCTGTATGATCTGTATGAACAATGACTTTGGATCCAATGAGATAGGCCCGAAATTTGTCAAGAGCATAGACCACAACTAGAAGCTCCTTCTCAGTAGTAGCATAATTGACCTGAGCTTCATCCAAGGTTTTACTTGCATAGTAGATGGCGTGCAATACCTTGTCTTTCCTTTGACCAAGAACGGCTCCCACAACATAATCACTTGCATCACACATGATTTCGAATGGAAAGCTCCAATCTAGAGGTTGTATGATCGGTGCACTAATCAAAGCTTCATTGATCCTGTATAAAGACTCTAAACAAGCATCAGTAAACTCAAATGTGCCATCCTTAAGCAACAACTGAGTGAGGGATTTTGCAATTTTTGAAAAATCTTTTATAAAACGTCGGTAAAACCCCGCATCACCTAGGAAACTCCTAACTCCCTTGACATTAACAGAAGGAGGAAGTTTCTCAATCACCTCATTTTTTGCTTTGTCAACTTGGATGCCACGTTCAGAAACAAGATGACCGAGTACCACTCCTTCATTGACCATGAAGTGGCACTTTTCCCAATTTAAAACCAAATTTACCTCTTCGCAACGTTTAAGCACTTTAGATAGATTATGCAAACACACATCAAAATCAGAACCATAAACACTGAAATCATCCATAAATACTTCCATAATAGACTCGATGAAATCAGAAAATATGGCTGTCATGCAACGCTGAAAAGTAGCAGGGGCATTGCACAATCCAAAAGGCACTTTCGATATGCAAAGGTACCATAGGGACAAGTAAATGTAGTCTTTTCCTGATCATCAGGATGTATAGGGATCTGAAAGAACCCCGAATATCCATCTAAATAGCAAAAGAACTTATGTTTTGCAAGTCTTTCAAGCATCTGATCTATGAATGGGAGAGGGTAATGGTCTTTCTTTGTGGCAGTGTTTAACCTACGGTAATCAATACACATTCACCAATCAGTGACAATCCTAGTGGGAAATAATTCATCTTTGTCATTCTTAATTACCGTTATTCCTTCTTTCTTATGAACTACTTGAACCGGGCTTACCCATTTTGAATAAGAAATTGGGTAAATGATGCCCGCATCAAGCAACTTCAAAACTTCTTTTTTAACAACTTCTTGCATGTTAGGGTTCAAGCGACGTTGTCCCTGTATTCAAGGCTTATGATCCTCATCTAAATGAATTCTATGCATGCAAAATTCTGGGCTAATCCCTTTAAGATCATCAATACTATACCCAATAGCTTTTCTATGCATACGCAAAACAGTAAGAAGTTTAGAAACCTGATTATCATCAAGATTAGAGCTAACAATCACAGGACAAGTCTCATCCTCATCAAGAAACATATACTTAAGATTAGATGGCAAAGGCTTTAGCTCTAGTTTCTTTACCGGAGGTTTAACACAAGAAGTGATAGTGTTGGTTACCTCACAATTTTGGCTCGGATCAGCCTCACCATTCAACTCAAGGATCAAAGAATCAATTTCAGCATGTCCATCTCCTTCTGAAGCTTCAAGCGTCAACACTGCTTCCAATGGATCATTTAAGAGAACCTGAGGTAGCTCACCAAGGACAATCTCATCTATAACATCAATCCTGCAACAAGTATTCTCAAGCAAAGGGGACTTAAGAGCAGAGGTTAGAGTAAAAGTAATTTTATCATCACCAACACTCAAAGTTAGAGTCCCATTTTTAACATCAATAACATCACCTGCAGTACAAAGGAATGGTCTACCTAAAATAATTGGTATCTGGCTATCCTCTTCCATATCCAATACTATAAAGTCTACAAGAATATAGAATTTCCAACCCTGATAGGCACATCCTCTAAAATACCAAGTGGATATTTTATAGAACGGTCCGCCATTTGAAATGTCATTTGTGTGCATTTCAATTCTCCCATGTTTAATTTTTGAAAAATCGAGAGAGGCATGACAGAGACGCTAGCGCCTAAGTCACATAAAGCTTTGTCAATAAAAAGTGCACCTAAATGACATGGGATTGAAAAACTTCCAGGACCTTTAAGTTTAGGTGGAGACTTATTTTGTAAAATAGCACTACACTCTTCAGTAAAAGCTACTGTCTTCACCTCACCAAAAGATCTTTTCTTTGTGAGAATATCCTTTAGAAACTTTGCATATGATGGAACTTGAGAAATTAAATCAGTGAAAGGAACTGTTACCTCAAGATTCTTGACAAGTGTCATAAACTTACCAAACTGTTGATCCACCTTAGTTTTGTTCATCCTGCTAGGGAACGGCAACTTAGGCACAAATGGTGGAGGAGCACTAACAATCTTCTCTTTATCATCTTTCTTGCTCCCTTTAGTTCCACCCTTGTTTGTTTCATCAACAGCTTCATCTACCTTGTCATCAGTGTTTTCCTTTTCTTTCTTATCAGTCACATCATCATAAGGCATTGGCGGCCCATCATATGTGAGGCCACTCTTAAGAGCAATAGCATTCACATTCTCCTTTGGTTGAGTTGACTGTGATGGTAAAGAGCCAGGTTGTCTTGCAGATGAAGAACTAGCCAATTGTGTTATCTGAGTTTCCATCATCTTTTTGTGAGTTCTCAATTCTTTGATCTCCCTCATGTTGTCTTCCTGATTCTTTTGCATTTGTATGAGTATCTTCATCATATCACTCGTCTTATCAGGTTGTGTAGCTTGATTAGATTGAGGAGCATAATTTTGAGAGGGCTTCTGAAATCCAGGAGGATTCATAGGTCCCCGCGAAGGCCTATACTGCTTCTATGGGGAAGGCTGATATGACTGCTGATACTGTTGTTGCTGAGTAGGAACATGAAGATTCTGAGCATTATTGTTCCTATATGAGAAATTCGGGTGATCTCTCCAACCCGGATTGTAAGTGTTGGTGTACGGATTATACTGTTTCCTCTTTTGAAAAACATAGGCTTGCTCCATCTAAAAATTTTGTGAATTTTGAGCATTGTACGAGCAATCATTACCATAGCAGCCTTGAACGCCACAGACTTCACAAAAAGGAGTATTCATAGGAGCCATGGATGACAATGCATTAATGCTCATAGGAGGAGTAGAAGACAGGGAAGTCTTTAATGAGTGAATCTCCTGAGTTAATGCATCGAGTTGAGATGATAAGAGAGAATAAGCATCCACTTCAATTTTACCCCCCTTCCTGGGTGCTCTCGGGTTATTGAAGTGATTTGCAGCCAAATTTGCAAGAAAAGTATGTGCATCATCAACTCCTTTATCTAAAAATACACCACCTGCAGCATTATCAACTATACCTTTTGTTTCAGGGTCAAGACCATTGTAGAAGCGTTTAAGGAGAAACTACTTCTCAAGACCATGGTGAGGGCATGCACGTTGAAGATCTTTAAACCTTTCCCACGCATCTCTAAGAGACTCTCCATACTCTTGTTTAAAACCCGTCATCTTGTCAATCAATTCGTCAGTTCTGTTGGGAGGGAAGAACTCAGTTAAGAAGGCTTGATCAATTGCATCCCACTCGGTTAAGTTGATATCATTCAACCATTTTTGAGCTTTGTCACGAAGAAAAAATCTGAACAACATGACTATCAACTGGTCTGAAGTGACTCCCTGATGTTTAATTTTAGTGCAGAGTTGTTAAAACCTTTGCAGATGAAGTGTAGGGTCTTCAGAGGGAAGACCAGCAAACTGATTTTGTTGGATCATAGTGAGCAACGCCGATTTGATCTCAAAGTTTGCTGCTTGAATAGCTGGCATAGCAAGGCCAGTAGGCACACCACTCGTAGAGGGTTGTGAGTAGTTCTTCAAAGATTTAACAGGAAGGTCTACCATTTTGATCTTTGAATCACGAAACTTTTGTTGCTTTTCTTTCCTTCGTTAATCTATGTATTGTTGACAAGTAATTCCAGAATCAGGACTAAGAGGAGGTGTAACCGCTTCTTCTGTAGACCTGGGCATCAACAACTAAAACAAGGAAAAGCAGTAAAATATGCCTCAGTTGGAACAAAGGTTCCAAAGAGACAATGGAAACAATCTAAAACAATTAAACTAAAATCTATAGAAACTAGGCGTCTCCCCGGCAGCGGCGCCAAAAACTTGATGTGTTAAAATTATAATACCGCAAGTGCACGGTGTCTGTTGTGAGCATATACTAGCAAGTACGGGTCGTATCCACAAGGAGACAAGTTTCAAGATATTAATCTAACTATTGGGAATTGTTCCCAAAATAAAAACGAGTATTGAGGATTTTTACTAACTAACAATGCAAATTAAATATGTTTTAAATCAATTAACTAAAGGTCTAGGGCAATTCAGGTTCACCATGCTTACACCAAACAATCACAAAAGTAAAGCAATTCAATGGGTCGAGTAATTAAAGTAATTGTTAACCTCTCTCAAGCATTAACACTTTCAGAAATCCAATGATGCTCTCGCACTCACTTTCAGTTCTGCTAATTGTATGTGTGCCTCTAGTTAGTAAAATCTCTCGATATATTACTCTATTTGCATACAGTTAATCCATGATATTGACCAATTACACAAATTAAGAATTAAAACATACCAATTAGAATTACTCTTTACCCATTAAACCACTAATTAAATTAAAGCCTAATCATGGTGCAAACATGGCTCCCCTTTATACCCTAGAAGTAAACTACTCACTCATGCTAGAAGTGAAAGCAATAAGAATAATGAAAGAAGCCATGTAAAACATATACTAATAAACAAGGTGAGATAAATTAAGAATACCTAAACATTGTATTAACGAAGAACAATAAAGATCCCCACTAAACCAAGTGCTTACAATGGAAGAGATGAAGAAAAGAACAGAAACCCTAGCTTCTGTAAAAACTACTATTGTGGAATAAAAAGTAGGGTGTATTTATTGCGTATTAACTACTAGGGATTGTGGAAGCTTCGAGCTTTAATGCTGCACTTATGTTTCGTGACTCAATCTGTCCTCACAAGATGCCTACGTATCTCTGTATTGTTAGAGAATCAAGCCAAGACGTAGTTCTGAGGATGAGGGGTCAGGCCCTTTATATAGGCTGAGAAGCCCTAGAGTCGTAGTAGGGTTAGGTGACTTGGCGGGCAAGTCACCGCCTTGGAGAAGGTTCCAGATCCTAGGTTGTAGGAGTCTGTTTCCATATTGAATTCTGTGCCTTGGTGGCTAAGTTTGGAAGGAGTAATATCCTTATCTGACACCTATTGCTGAGCTATTTATCACCCCTAATATTAATTACGAAATTAATATTTGATTAGGGATTTGAGCCCCACTATTGGGCTTCATATTTGGACCATTCTAGGTCTAATTAATGCCACATTAAATGTGTCTTTAGGGCTTACTTTTAGCCCATATCATTTGCCCCCCAACTTTTAGGAAAACTGATCAAGTTTTCCTTGAAGTTTTAACAGTCCTTTCAAAGACTCGGGTCAGGGTTCATCCTTTTACACTAGTGTTTCACGAGTATTGTCTTAATGTAAAGCGTGGAGCGACCGACGCGTTTACGACAATGTTAATTTGATGCTAATCAGCAACAATCAGCCTTAAACGACGTTTAAACGATGTTAAACGATGCTAAACGGCGTTAAACGATGCTAAATGGCACTAAACGGCGCTAAATAGCCTTAAACGACATTTAAACGATGTTAAACGACATTAAACGGCGTTAAACAGTGCTAAACGGCACTAAACGGTGCTAAATAGCCTTAAACGACGTTTAAACGATTTTAGCGGGGGTCCGGGGGCGGCAGCCCCTGGCGGGGTCCAAGGGGCAGAGCCCCTGGCTGGGGTCGAGCTTGGAAATTTTTTATTTCTGAAGACTATTGCTATTCAGAAATTATCGTTTCGATTCAAATTTCTGAAAAAATAACAATTTTTTTTTCCGACCAAGATCGAGGTCGTGGATGGGGTGCCCAGGTCGTGAGGGCTGCGACCTCAATCCACGAGCTGAAATGAGGTCACGTAAGGGCTCAAAATGGAGCAGGTCGTGAGTTTCTCGACCTCACTATACGACCTGGTTTGAGGTTGTGTATACTCCCTCAATCAGTCTGGTCGTGAGAACTTTGACCTCAATCCACGAGGTGGATCCGGGTCGTGTAGAGACGCTATATGAGGCAGGTCGTGTTACGTGCGACCTCATTCTTTGAACTAAAGCGAGTTCGTGTAAGGTCTTTATAACAACCTCGTCGTACAACCTATGGCCTCACCTTACGAGGTGATTCGAGGTCGTCCATGGTTTTAAAAACATCCTGGTTGGGTGTACCTCGATCTCATTTTTCGACATAAAACGAGTTCGTGTAAGGGCACCATACAGAGCTGGTCGCGAACCTATCGACCTCGACCTACGAACTAGTTTGAGGTCGTGCATGGTCACTAGAATAGCCTAGTCGTAGGCTGTTCGACCTCAATCCTCGAGGTGAATTGATGTCGTGTAGGGGCAGCATATCCTCTTCGTCGTTCGACTCACGACCTCATTCTCCGAGATGAATCGAGGTCGTCCATGGCCTTCATTATGGCTTTGTCGCGAATTCTTCGACCTCAATCCATGAGATGGTTTGAGGTCGTCCAAGGTTCATTAGCTGGCCTCATCGTGTTGTGTACGAACTCGTTCTTTAAAGTGGAATGAGGTCGTACAAGGTCTTTAAAGCGAATTTGTCGTGAGCTCTTCGACCTTAACCTACGAACTAACTTGAGATCGTCTATGGTCTCTTAATTGGGCAGTTCGTGAGCTAACCCTGTGATCTCATTTTGGGTTGACATCAACCTAGAGTTTTTGAAACAAACTTTCTTAGCTCGGTTGGCCGTCATGGCTTCAATGTTCGTCTCGGTTCCTGGGGCTTCTGTGGCGACCTCTCGGCTGGCACGTGCTCGGCCTTGGGGTTGTTCGAGTGTTGAACGTTGGGGTTCTGGATCGAGAATCCAAAATTTAATATTGGTTTTCAAGCTTTGTCTTGAAGTTTCAACCTTTGGATCTTGATTAGAGGTTCATGACCTTCTCAAGTTTAGCCTTCATAGCTAATCTTGGCCTTCATGGCTAATCTTGGCCTTCATGGCTAATCTTGGCCTTTATGGTTAATATCTCGTGTTTCTCATCCTACGATTCAAGGTTGATGTTCACATGCTCAACGTTGGTGTTTTGGATCAAAGATCCATGATCCCAAGTTCATTTTTCAATTTCCAATTTGAGGTATCAACCTTTTTTTTAGTTCTTCTAACAAGTATTCTTAATCAACTACCAAAACAGGTTTCAGGTCAATAGGAGGTGTCTGCTATGCCTTGAATGATTTCATGAACCTTGAATTCAAACGACTTGTTTCTTAGTCCTTGTGACCTTCTGTGCCTTAACTTGTTTGCTGAATCCTTGGTCTTAAGGTTATCATCAACGCTTGACTCTCATCCTTGTGATGAAGTTCTTTAGTTCTTGCCTCCTCCTTGTTTCTCATGGAGGAAGTTTTCCTTCTCGGTTGATCATTCAGGTAGTTCACTTGCTCTTTAGCGCTTGACCTCAAGCCTGGTGTGCCTTTGTCGGTTTTCAACCCTTTAGCTTGATTCTAGGTTTCCAACCTGGTCGTGAGGTTCACGACCTCATCCTACGATCTGGATTGAGGTCGCGTAACGCTCCATATTTGGCTAGTTCGCGAGACCTGCGAGCTCAATTCACGATCTGAATTGAGTTCGTGTAAGGGTCAATATTACAACTCCCTGCTTCTTCCCGATATTCTCCTCCGTGGCATCGTTTGGTAACCAGCCATTCTCAAGGTATGCTTTGATAGGATCTATCCAGCATCCTCCTATCCCGATAAGAATAATAAGCTTAGAATCAATTGTAGGGGTTCTCAGAACTTGGAAGTAGACGTCCCCAGAATGGGTCTCGACCTCTGAATAAGTATAGTGAGATAAGGCATCGACCTTTGTATTCTCCTCCCTTGTGATATACTCAACGTGGCACTTGTCGAACTGGGCTATCGCAGTTTTCACAATCCTCAATTATTTGGCCATATTCGTTTCACTAGCCTCAAACTCTTCATTGATTACCAGCTTTGAGTCTCCACAGACTTTCCGGTTCTTTCACCCTCAGGGCTCTTGTCAATCCAAGGCCGGCCATCAGAGCTTCATACTTTGCCTCGTTATAGGTTGTTTGGAAGTCCACCCTCAAGGCATACTCAACTGCGAACCCATCGGGGCTTTGCAGAACTAAACCTGCATCACTGGTTTTTGTTTTTGATGCCCCATCAAAATAGAGCACCCAATACTCTTTCTTCTCTTCCAGGGGCTTCTCATCTCCTGCCCCCCGACTTCTTGGTTGTCAACGATATATTCAATCACGAAGTCAGCTAGAGCCTGGGCTTTGATGGTCGTCCTAGGCTTGTACTTAACATTAAATTCTCCTAGTTCGATTGCCCACTTGATGAGCCTTTAATTACATTGAACGCGGCCTATTCGAGCCTTCAATTGCATGGAACATGGCCTATTCGAGCCTTCAATTTAATGGAATGCGACCTATTCGAGCCTTCAATTCCTTAGAGCTAGAAGTTTGTGGTTTCATCGAACCTTATTTCCACTTAGTCTGATCAGGTGGAGTGTCCTAACCGGATGCTCAGATATGATAAACCTTGAGGTTTGGGATGTGCCAAGTCTAGGCACCACGTTTCTTTCAAACAATTCCAGCTCGTAAGATCCTCGTTTTTGAATTGTTATCCATTTCTGGCTACAAGGATTGGTGGAAGTCCATATCTACGTATCACACTTTCCCACAGGAATTGTGTCATATACTTGGTGGTTATCCAGTCTTAGGGTTTGTCCTCAGTCTACTTCGTGGAGGTATCAATTGCAACTATCAGGAACTTCCTCTGGGCATTTGCCACTAGGAGTGGTGAAACTGATGGTTTTCAATATTTCAGGGTACTGATCAACAGTTGCGTGTTTTTTTTATATCGATCGCACATAACTTCTGGCATCAGCCATCATGTCTGGTCAATAGAATCCCAATTGGATCATCTTATGGGCAAGGGTCCTGCCCCCCCGAGTGCTGCCTACAGATTTTCACATGAGTTCTTTTCAAGGCTAAATTCACGTTTTGAGGCCTTAGTGTTCTTACTGACAACTTTCGTGCCTCCAAGGCATTGTCGGGTAACTGACCAGTTTCCTGGTGAGCCTTTGTAGAACCTTTCCAACGATTTTTCATACCAACAGGTGTTATTAGTTTTTCTCTCAACACTTCGGGTCTCCAAGACTTGGAAGTAAGAACTTTCAACATAATTCTCTATCTCTGAGGAGGCAAACATAGATAGGACATCAGTCTTTGTGTTTTACTCCCTCGTAAAACTCATTTAATTGAGTCAAGTTACAAGTATTTTGTCACGGCTCCGGGCCTGGCCTCGAACTCACCCTTCACTTTTGGTACTACCGATCTTGAGTCTCCATAGACTTTAAGGTTTTGACCTTCGGGGCTCCGGCCAAACCAAGTATGGCTATCACGGCTTTGCATTCAGCTTCATTGTTTGTCGTTGGGGAATCATGAACCCATCGGGGTATGTTACCACTTAATTCTATTTTTGATTCTCCATCAAAATTGATCCAATACTTCTTGAGTACCGCTTCTGGATTCTCCTTCTCTAATCCTTTGCCCTCCTGGGGTACTACCTCCTGCCCCCCGACTTCTTGGTTGTCAATGGTGTATTCAACCACGAAGTCAATGAGTGCTTGGGGATTTATTGTGGTTACTCTGTCTCGTACAAGACATTTCTCACATAACAGATAGGTTTCTGAACCTTGTCTTCCTCTTTCACGAGGACGACACTCATATCTGTATTAAATACAGCCAAGTATAGATGCAGTAACTTTCCATAATTTGGTTATGTCAACACTTGGAGGTTCCGTGTCAAGGATTGCTCTACTCTTATCGGGGTTGGCCTCAGTTTCCATGTTTGGGGACCGTAAAACCCAAAAAAAAAAATTCTGATCCCATGCTGAAGGCTTATTAAGTCAGAGTCAATATCATCTTGTGGTGCCTTAACACCTCAAACGCCTCATGAGGATGCTCGATGTGATGTGCCTTATCGAGGCTCTTGATTAACATATCGTTCTATGAACTTCTATAGTCTTCCCGCTAAGATGCTCAAAGATCTTATTCATCAATCTTCGATATGTCGCCTCTTTGGGACGTCACCTTTATGCACTTTGATCCTAGCATTTTATGACCAGCTGCTGCATTGGTCAATGTGTCGTTCCTTGGTAGGGGAAGTAGTCATTGAGACATGCATCATTCATATCATTGAAGTCCATGCACATCCGTCATTCTCCGTTGTCTTTCCTGCCTCTTGGAATCAAAGTTTCTTTTCTTCCATTTCATCATATATTCAGGTAGGCGTCTAGTTTACACGATTAATTGGGGATCGATTCCTGGCATATCAGCTACCGTCCAAGCAAATACAACAATGTTCTCTTGTAGGAACGCATCCAATATGCCCTTCAAGGGTTCATTCATCAACGCCCTACATGGGTAACTTTTCAGGTCCTTCAGGAACTAGGGGAGTGGGGACTAAGTCCTCAGTAGGTTTTCCTATTTGTTTCTAATCTTCTCGGACATCCACGTCTTCAATCGGGAGGACCTACCCCCCGACTTCATCAGGCCTCAAGGTGACCGGATAGTTATTATTTGATCTATCTTTTCTTCATTAACTCCATTCCTTGCAGGAAATTTGATCATCAGGTCTTATCTTGAGGCAACCGCCTTAGGTGTGTTCAAGCCTATCATTCCTAGGAAAACATTGTAAGTGGAAGTTGTTTTAACCACCAAAAGGTTCAATATCTGAGTGGCCTCCTTAGGCTCCCGTCCCATTATCTTGGACATCCGAATAGTTTCTTCAACTCTTGACTCAACTCTATTGAACCTATAGACGTGCATGTTGGAGGGGGTCAATTTGAGAATCGTTGCATCCCATCTTCGAGAATGCATCATGAAACGAGATATTTACTGATGTTCCATTGTCTACAAAGACTCCTTTCACTTGCGAGTTACCTATCACAGGTGTTATGACCAACGGGTCATCATGGAGGCACTTGACCCCTTCAGAATCATCAAAGACAAATGTCATTTTTAGTATTTGCTCGCTATGGAGCTTCTCCTATAATGTGTACAACTTCTTGAGTGTAAGCTTTACGGGAGCTCCTTGTATTCCCGATCATCGTCGGGTCTTCAAAAATCATGCTTATCATCGGCCTCCTAGGGCTATGGATTATGATCTCGATCGTCATCCTTCCTTTCATAACCTCTACTTCATAATACTGCATTAGGTTACCCTGTTGGCCATCCTTGATGAACTTATTCAACTTTTCTCTTTGGATCAAAAACTTGATCTTGTGTTTCAGCTGTCTATAATCGTGAGTGATATTCCCCACTGGCTTATGGAACTGACCATATTGGTTATTATTTCTCTTCCCGGGGTCAGCCCTTAGTGGCTTCAGCCATCAGAGATTCTTGAGTTTCTCAATGTCCATCAGGATTTGGCTTTTTTGATTATACAAATGTGCATGGCTGGTGAACCTCGATCCTTGATTGTTCGTCTTCGAGGGAGAGTCAGAATCTTTACTTGTTCGAGGATGGTTATCCTTAACATTCTACTCTTGACTACCTTTACTTCTTGTTATTTCCTCCGTTGCCTCCAAAATGGGTCGAGGCTTCCCTTACACTTTCATCTACCTTGATGGCTACTCTACCTTCAAGGCTTTCTTGGTGATTCGCTTCATGTAATCCCTCAAGGATTCATTCTTTCCTTGTTCCACGTTCATGGGAATGCAAAACTTTTCTCATGAACTTTCTATCAATAAATGGGGCGATAAGTGCCCTACTTAGTCCTTTAAAGGATCCGGTCGAGTTCGGGGGCAACCGACCATACTATCGTTGTGTCATGCCCCCCAGGGTTTGAGAGAACGCCCTACACTTGATTGTGTTACTCATGGATTGAAATTAGCAGTGCATTGAAGGATGTCCTCATATGATTAGTGGGATCTCCTGCCTCATTACACACCTCGATGGTGGGCGTCTTGAGTTTCCTAGAGATATGAGCATTCATCATCTTGTTGGTGAAGGACATGATTGGATCGTCATGATCACCTAGAGGTATCGAGTCATTGGGATCAGCCCTTTGTGTATAAACCCTTATCATCTTTGGGGTATTTTTTAAATTAATAACATGGGGGGACCCTAGCCCTTGGGGGCTGCCTAGCCTCTTGTATTTCCAAATCTTTCTTCAATTTTTGGATAAGCGCTTCATGAGTGAGTATCCTTCCTCCTAAAGTCTTGAGAGCCAGTCCTTTGGATCCACGGGCCCTGACCCTCCTTCGAGCTCATTGCCTGGTTCTCTTTCTGAGATGGTTATCTTCATTAATGGATGATGAATTGTCAACAGTATAAATCCGGAGAAATCACAACTCCTTCATTGGCCTTCTAGGTCCTAAATGCATTGAGGCACATATGCCTCATGTTGTTGATCACTTCTACCATCGATTAATGATGTCCTTAAGTTCATTGTGTAATGATAGAGATGGACATCTGTAGTCCCAATGGTGCGCTAGAGGGGCGACACCACCATCCGGAGGGAATTCGTCCCTGAATTCATTCAACCCACAATTGGCTGCTGCGGATGAGTAATTTGAGCCCCTAAATCTTTTCTTCTATGGCCTGAGGAGCCGTTCCTTGAGTCCCTCGGGGTTGAGAACGTCCTGCTCCTTCGGCGAGCTCCTTGCCTTGACATCTCTTGCTAGAACGGATGTCCTCTTCCTCATCTTATTCAGATGAGAAGTTGTCTTTGGTGTATGATCCGGAGAAACTTTGGTTTCCTCCAACAAGGGGACCAAGCCTTCAATGTATTAAGGCACATACTTCTCATGAGTAAATGGATGGTTCCATCTGCAATTGGGAACGGTGACAACCCATAAACGGGGTTTTGAGTCATTGGGATTGACGGTGATGGCGATCTCTACTCCTTGTGCTCCATTAGCTAGAGGTGAGACCATCATATGCAATTGAGGATTCGCTCCTTGAGTTAGTGGATTTGGGTCATCCCTTGGGGAATCACCCCTTGGAGATGCGTCTTTAGGGGATTCATTCCCTGAATGAAAGTCAAGGGGAGTGGATCATCAGTCCGATTGCTCTTTCATCGTCTTTATTGTATGGTTGAGACTTCTTCTCCCTGCTGCGTGTGGAGGTTCCAAGCCTCAAATATGAGGTGAATCACCCCTTATTAGAGATCATGCTAATCAGTACGCGGTTATGGGCAAATCGTGCCTAAGATTGGGGATCCGTCCCTTAAGAGTTTAGAATCTGTCCTTTTCGGCTCCTTGGAGTCTCATTTAAATTTTCGTTCCTAAAGGGTTCAACCCTTGAACAGTGATAGGTGTGGGCACTCTTCACCTTCTCAATAAAAGGAATGGTAGGATCATCCTGACCTCCTGGTTGCATTAAATCATTGGGCTCAGACCTTGGGATCTCTATCCTTGGGACCTCAATCTTTCTATGCCTCCTTGAAGGCCTCCCCGAATCAACAAAGGGGATTTCTCTGACCTTTGTAATAGGGAGACAATTTTATTGCTTCTCTTGTTCTTTCTTCAGTCACGCCCATCAGTGGGTTATTTTTCTGCACGCCTCCTCCTCGGGGCTCGATCTCGATCATCCTTAGATGATGAATCCTCGGTATATGGTCCAGAATAATCTAGGTACCCTCCTTCATAGTCAAGGCCTAGGCCTGTGATGTATGGGGGTTTTTATGGCTTGTGCATTCGATGTGCATGGCCACTTTCTCCAACGCCTCCTACGTTCGGGAGATAGATGAGTAGCCCGTAGGCTGGATTCGTGCTTGCGAGAATCACGGTGGTGGAGATCTATGCTCCATGGGGGTATGCCGTATCCAAGAAGGGAAATAACCATTAAGGGGATTCATCTACTAGCCTTGGGGATTCATCCCTATGGGCTGCGATCCATAGACATGAGTTTCAGTAATTCGGAAATTCGTCCTTGGGGTTGAGAACCCAAAATTTGGGTACTCGTTTAAGGGGGTACATACCCTTGTTTCACAATCACGGGTACAGAAGTGCTAGTGGTGGTGTTCGTAGTCACCGATGCTCTCCGTGTGTTCATCATGGTTGATGTTTGATTCCCACAGACGGCGCCAAATGTTGTGGAATAAAAAGTAGGGTGTATTTATTGCGTATTAACTACTAGGGATTGTGGAAGCTTTGAGCTTTAATGGCTGCACTTGTGTTTCGTGACTCAATCTGTCCTCACAAGATGCCTACGTATCTCTGTATTGTTAGAGAATCAAGCCAAGACGTAGTTCTGAGGATGAGGGGTCAGGCCCTTTATATAGGCTGAGAAGCCCTAGAGTCGTAGTAGGGTTAGGTGACTTGGCGGGCAAGTCACCGCCTTGGAGAAGGTTCCAGATCCTAGGTTGTAGGAGTCTGTTTCCATATCGAATTCTGTGCCTTGGTGGCTAAGTTTGGAAGGAGTAATATCCTTATCTGACACCTATTGCTGAGCTATTTATCACCCCTAATATTAATTACGAAATTAATATTTGATTAGGGATTTGAGCCCCACTATTGGGCTTCATATTTGGACCATTCTAGGTCTAATTAATGCCACATTAAATGTGTCTTTAGGGCTTACTTTTAGCCCATATCAACTACTATCTCCCCCCATATTCTCCTCTTTTACTAATAAAAAACTAATAATAAAATCTAATTTCTATCTACTAATAAAGTGTTTTTAATATTTTTAATAAATTTACAAAAAGATATCCATAATTGAATAGGATTTTCTTGTAAAATTCGTAACTCCCTTTACTCCTCTGTTTCTGGGCTGTTCCAGATGGACTTTGATTATTAGACCATCTCTGACTTGTAGGAAATTCAGTAAGATTCGCGTGGGCTGTAAGATCGCTGAAATCGGAGTTCTGGAACTCAAGATATGACCCAAACAGTGTAGGGAGCCCGCGTAGCCCAATATTACGAATTTTCTTATGTTTCAACTCCAAAATAACTCTTTTTACTCCTAATCCTTCCAAGTTATGAATTCCTTATTTCCTACAATAAAACATCAAAACCTATTAAATAAAAATCCAAATCAGTCAAAACACAATAAATATGAGAATAAATTCATCTAATATATATATATATATATATATATATATATATATATATATATATATATATATATATTCCATCAGTACGTGGTCACAAGTAATATAGAATAAAGTTGAGTTCGTTCCCACAGAGCTCTGGTTTAAGTTTCAATTCAGTTAATGCACCTATGCAACAATGTATGGTTTTTATTCACTGCTAAGACAATTAACAAATTTGGGTTTTAATTAACTAAAACTTAACTAAGAAACAAATTAACAAACTAAGAATTAATTAACTAACGAGAATTTAAATCTAATTACTTATATGAGAATAAACATGGGAACCTAACTTCATTAAATACTTCACTTAGATCTAACGCCTTTAATCACTATATGCAATGGTTATGATATCTGATCGGACAACACGAAACAAGTACATGCTACCTGTCAACATACGTATACCAAATTACCCATACATCCACAAAAGAGATAGAAGATGAATAGACACCAATTATGCTTAGACCCTATATGTCTATTAAATTTGAAAACATATTGGTTGAAGAACAAGTAATCTATATTGATCACATAGGGCAGCATAATATCTCTATTTACGCCACAAATCATGATGTTAAAACATCAACCTATCATATACTAGCATGGAAGTTCTAAATCTCAAGATCCACTCTCGTTTCGCAAGAGATTAACAATTCAATTTAGATGTTAGCTACGCATCTAACAGTTAAGCATAACCATACTAGGATATCAGATATACATTACACACAGATCTTTAAAGAAATCAAACTACTAAAGCTCCATGACAACGATTAGTCCGTAATTGAACCTCTCGTCATAATGGGATCAAGTGAAACCATGATAATGAAACAAGATATGAATTCTATGTTATAATATGTTAACTAATTATACAAATTACAATGGTAGGATGTATTTATATAGGCCCCAGAAGTCTTGCCCAACAAGAAATTCCCCAAAATAGAGTTAAAATAGAATTTCTGCAGTTTAGCACAAAATACGTTTCCTAAGCTGATTCTGTTTTTAAGGAAAATTCGTAGCTGACTTTTCTTCAATATTTCTGGGCTGTTCAAGTTGTAATTGGACCTCTGGACCACTTTAGAATGAAAGAGAATTCCGTTATCTTCACGTGGACTGTAAGATCGTCCAAAATGGACTTGTAGAACTCAATATATGACCCAAATAGTGTAGACTGCGCAACGGACTCCAGATTTTTATTTTGCTTCAGACTTCAAGAAAATTCCCCAGGCTTCGCGTGGACAGTAATATCGCTGAAAACGGACTTCTAGAACTTCAGATATGGCCAAAACAGTGTAGACTGCGCAACCTTCCCAGAAATCCGAATTTTCCACAATTTGCTCATTTCTCATCCGTTTTCTCTTCTGATTCTTTTGCCACTTCCCGGTTCTTCAATTCTTAAGCGTTATGATCTTCATGGTAGCCAAGGGAAATACGTCATTCTTCATTCCATTGCGCAAATCATCTCCAAAATTGACGAAAACACCAACCCTAAACGATATTTCGCAAATCTGCACAACTACACAAAACATATCAAAACTACAACAAACTTGAGGCCAAGTGATTCAGTTTAAGCCGATATGGAACGCTCCAAATGGATATAAAATCCATTTATCATTCTAGTACACACACCTCATCACTTCCTTTTTCTTTTATTTTCTTGTTTTCTTTTCCACCAAATTCCTTATATATAAACCCTAGATGATCATGTAGGGTTTTCCATCTCGTTATGTATTTACTCCGTAATTTATTTCGCATTTGCTTGATCGCTTAATCTCGTTATAAAGTTCTAGCGATTTCTAGAACGCTTATTATTCTAACTCGAAGGTTTTCGTTCTAAATTCTCAAATCATAATTAAAAATAAAATCCTTAAATCCTTGACATAATAATTCTCTTGCCTTGTTCGCATTGATATGCTCTTCACTGCTCGATCAAATTTTTCCATAAAAATAAAGTTTGGATTTTCTGAAATCCAATCGCGTTTACATACACTTATTTGCTTCGTAAATCGCTAATATAACTTCGAAATATCCACATCCTGTCCCGTACATATGGTAACGTGAAAAATTTCTTAATTCTCAAAATCACTATTCATCCATAAAATCACTATTCATTAATGCACTTCATCATAAAATTCACAATCTTAATCCTCCTTTATAGAACAAGCAATAAAGTATTTAAATAATAATAATAATGATAATTCATAAAATTTCGGGTTGTTATACAATTCATATTTTGAAGCACAAGATTTGTAAACCAAAAAGTAATGGTTTTTTGAAATTAAAATCCAGCTAAATATTCAACTACAATATAATTAAACGATTATAAATCCAAGTGCTAGTAGATGCAAATATAATTTTGAAATATTAAAATATAATGCCTAGGCAGCAAATAGCATACGCTTCGCTAAGTTATAAAAAGATTCAAAAGAATGCAGGAAAAATGTACTGATTTCTATTAATGCAGCCATGCAGGGAATTTTGTCCATATATATCAGATCCAGGTACAATTTTACCACCGTAGTACTAATACTAGAGGCACCACATATAGCAGCAAACATGTTTTCTCGAAATTAACTTATTTTGTATGTTACTCTTTTGAAACTATCTAACAAGCTTTTAATAACCTCATTGTGTTACAAGATTATTGGGATTTTACATAGACTGAAATAGGAATTTATGATTTAGCATACAAGTTTTTTTCTCAAATGTCTTCATATTTTTAATTTGAAAATCTAGGCAGGGTCTTACGTCTTGAATGGCGCTTTAATGATTCATCTGGCTTTATACTATAAAGAAGATAGGAATTCTACAGAAAGTTCAAATTATTTTAAACTAGCATGCATCTGCAGAGAGTTTTCCATTATACCTCTTTGGAAGAACTTTATTTTAAATTATCAGGCTTATACTATAAAGAACCTCTTTGCTGTCTTGTGAAACTTTTTACTCAAATTATTTTAAACTATCATGCATCTGCAAAGAGTTTTCCATTATTATGGCAAATTACCTTGTGATCTAGTGTTTAGAATGGATGCTTTCAGGCTTCCAATATGAGTCAATGGAATGGACCCAGTCCGCACTAGCCTGCATGTAGCTTGAATTTTATTCTTTACTTATAGGAAGTAAAGATTTCCAGGTCTGAAATCCACCTCTGAGACCTGCAGAGTATCTCTGTCTGTTAATGTTCAGTTACTAGAACAACCAAAGTTCAAAAGCTAAGAAATAACAATAGCAACGAACATTAAGTACCAGAACCCTCTAGAATCTTTAAGTTTCTAACGAGTGAC
Organism: Kitagawia praeruptora; assembly: GCA_037693485.1. NCBI lineage: Eukaryota > Viridiplantae > Streptophyta > Magnoliopsida > Apiales > Apiaceae > Kitagawia > Kitagawia praeruptora. The sequence goes on from CM075350.1 coordinate 80,325,723, forward strand.
ACGATCCAAGTAAAAATTATGCAGAGGCAAATTTATATGCCCAATAGAAACACCAATATACATGATCTCTAAACTTAAAAATACATAAAATTTAAGAGTAATAATGCAAACCTTAAGAAAATCAACTAACCAAGCTTGCCGAGCCTGTGCTATGCATTTAATCAAGCAGAATATGAATGTCATATTCCATAACAAAACTAAAGTACAATCTGATAGTCAAAAACAAAGTTGTTGATTCCTGGGATTCCAGCGAAAGTCTTGCAGTGATATGAAGCATCAATATGTTACTGATATAAAGTATGACGGATCATAATCAAGGTAGATAAATTAAAAAAAATTGAACACCATTTTGCATGTTATATAGTTTTTTGTAAACAAAAGGAGTAATATCTACTATGACAGGACACTGTAATACAGATAAGATATGTTCTGTTCATTGACTTCCATACTAGAGTAGCGGAGTTATCTACGTGAACAAGCAGTACGCAACCTAACAAGTTTTAAAAATCAAGAGATCAAGGATCATCTTTTCTCAAGACAACCAGAAGAGAAAATTTGTAGCTTATATTCCCAACATAAAGGGTTTGAAATCACCAATTATCTCAGACTTCCTTATCATTCTATAGTTTCTATAACATTAATAACCAAAGTTCCAATCTTTCAGTTTTCTGTTATTATATGTGCAACGAAACATTAGTCAGTAAAAGCCTACTAAATATTAAAACTAAATAAAGCATGTACATTCGAGGATTCGTTCCAATTCCCCGGGTGTATACACTAACGCATTAAAAAAAATGGGTAACATAATCCCAAAAATCATGTGTACGTACCAACAAAGATCATGGTTTCCACATTTTTTACATTTAAAACCTTAGTTTTCCTTTCATCTCCAATAGAATAATGTAAGAACAAAATACACTTGCAAGCTTATCAAAGTTCCACAAATCCTTCTTGATACAAAAACCTAGCATTGGCTTATGACTAAATAACAAAAACCAGGTCTCCACAATATATTAAACTAAAATCTCAAAAATTAAACAAACCTTAAATTTTTATCAGCAAGTATTCAGAATGAAGTGTCTGGTTGAAATTTTGCTCGTAAGTTACCAATAGACATATTGCAAGCTATCATGATGTGCATTATATGAATTAATAGCATACACTGGTGCATAATTAAGATCCTAAAAATTAAAGGTTGGTTGATCTCACAATTCTCTCATGTCTTCGGAAAGGAAAATGGATACCTAGACGTTAATAAAAGGGATATACATACCTATTTGCTTCACTAATCACTACTAATCAAGATAAGAAAGCCAATGCAGCTATAATGAAATGCTAAGATATATATTAAAAAATAATATAATCCTAATAGCATCAGATTGTCCAGCAATCAAAATCGAATTCTTTCTATTTTTTAATATAGCGATAACACCAAGCCCATACCTCATCACCACACTGCCATTTGTGTCTGATCATTGCAACTCCTATGACAGCAGCAGCAAAGAGAATAGACCATACAACGATCTTTGAAGACTCCAATAGAGTTCGTCCATCAGCAGAAGAACACCCAACATGCTGTTGAAAACAATTTAATCAAGTTCGATAAAGAATACATCAACTGGTAAATTAAACAAATTACGAATCCTGTTACATACAGTACAGTAGGAGAGTAATTAAACATAGGCATCTCTTTACTGATCATGATCGAGAGAGAATAAACGGGGTTTTTGTTGGCCAGGGTTTTGTGTGTGTAGATTGTGCGTATAGGTGTGTGTGTATTGAGAGAGAGAGAGAGAGAGAGAGAGATTACCAACAGCGAATGGAGGGTCCGGAGAGAAGAAAAACGAACCTGATTACGAGGAAGAGCTGAGAAATTTAAGAACACATTGATAGTTATATGTGAGTGTATACATACATATCCAATCGTATATCCAATCTTGTTCTAGTACACACACCTCATCACTTCCTTTTTCTTTTATTTTCTTGTTTTCTTTTCCACCAAATTCCTTATATTAAACCCTAGATGATCATGTAGGATTTTTCATCTCGTTATGTATTTACTCCGTAATTTATTTCGCATTTGCATGATCTCTTAATCTCGTTATAAAGTTCTAGCGATTTCTAGAACACTTATTATTCTAACTCGAAGGTTTTCGTTCTAAATTCTCAAATCATAATTAAAAATAAAATCCTTAAATCCTTGATATAATAATTCTCTTGCCTTGTTCGCATTGATATGCTCTTCACTGCTCGATCAAATTTTTCCATAAAAATAAAGTTTGGATTTTCTGAAATCCAATCGTGTTTACATACACTTATTTGCTTCGTAGATCGCTAATATAACTTCGAAATATCCACATCCCGTCCCGTACATATGGTAACGTGAAAAATTTCTTAATTCGCAAAATCACTATTCATCCAAAAAATCACTATTCACTCATGCACTTCATCATAAAATTCACAATCTTAATACTCCTTTATAGAACAACCAATAAAGTATTTAAATAATAATAATAATGACAATTCTTAAAATTTCGGGTTGTTACAAAATTTTAGTTAGAGAAAAGAGAAAATGTTACATGTTTTGGTTGAAAAGGTAATTGATTAGTTAATAGTAATTATAATATAATTATTTCATTTTATTAAACAAAATTGTTCGTAGTGTTTTTAAAAAAGGAGAAATTTTAGTTAGATAAAATGTAAAAGATATTGTATTTACCTAAAAAAGGAAATTATTTAGTTATTGAAAAATAGAAAATGTAATATGTTTTACCTGAAAAAGGAAACTGATTCATAAAGGAGAAATTTTAGTTAAATAAAATATAAATGATATTGTATTTTACCTGAAAAAGGAAATTATTTAGTTATAGAAAAATGGAAAGATAATATGTTTGAAATTGATTAATAAAAGAGAAATTTTAGTTAGATAAAATATTAAAGATATTGTATTTTACCTGAAAAAGGAAATTATTTAGTTATTGAAAAATGGAAAAGATAATATGTTTAACCTGAAAAAGTAAATTCATTAGTTAGTATGATGGATTTTATCGGTAATTAAGTAATGGTAAATAAGTAAAATCAACATGTACCGTACCGACCAACCGACCAAACTTTTAATGTTTCGGCTTTTATATAATAGTATAGATACGGTATTTTTTAATTATGGTTTGCAATAATACGATCTCGCAATTTTCTTTGCAATGATACGATCATTTTATCAATACTACGACTTTTCTTCCTCCATTCTGTTCTTGTCTCTTTTATTTCTCTGTTTCCGTTTCGCACTCCCACCCACCACCACCCAACCTCCTCTGGCGACCTCCCAACCTCCACCTCCTTCTCTGACGTCCTCCCAAACCTCCACCTCCTTCTTCGACGTCCCCAATCCCCACCTCCGACGTCGGGGCCACAAGCCTCTCCGACTTTCTCCGATTTTAACCTCTCGTTTTTCCGGTAGCGATTCGATTCGATTTTCCATCTGTGCCTGCCATTACCACCCATTTGTGAAAATGAGTTAATTGAGAATTTTGGGGGTGCTGAATGCCGATGATATTGATTGAGTTGGGAGTGGGTGTTTGGTTGAAGAAATGATAGAGGAGGGCGTAGTCCAAGATTTGATTGGGGTACATATAATTTATATATTATATAAAGATGTGTATTTTTGTAATATTTAAAGATAAATTGGTGTAATTACAATTAAGATGTTAAATTTGCAAATAGCTTTTCTTAAAAAAAGTAAAATTGTAAAAAATTACTTTTACCAATATATTTATCAATAAATCCCTTTAAATAATTATTGTACTTTTGTATATATTTAGTATATCTTTTTTATTTAATTAGAATGTTAATTATATTATTTTTTATATATCACATAGATCATTTTTGTTTTTAGAGTTTTCATCTTTTTAACATAACTAGCTTATAACCCGTGCAATGCACGGATTTCTTGTATTATGTTATAAATTTTATTTAATATTACAATTATCTTTTTATATAATCATTATTTTTAATAATTTGATATAATTTAATATATTCATGTTTACGGATTATACTAATGTTTCCTTACTATAAACAACGTATATGATTTTTAATATATTTTATTAATAATTGAAAATTTTGGTGTGATATTTTCGGGTATATATTGTAAGATTTGTTGTAAATTAAAAAGGTAACGTGTTTTAGTTAGAAAGGAAATATTAATAATTGAAAGATATGATACGATTGATATTTTTAGGTGTTTATAAAAGGTAATATCTTCAACTAAAAGTAAATGTGAAAAAGACAATCGAGTAATTACGATTCATTATATTATGTTATTATTTATTTTAGGTGCTATATTTTTCTTGAAAATTATGGTGTGATATTTTTGGGTATATATTAATGATTATATGATTTGTTTTAAATTAAAAAGGTAACGTGTTTTAATTCAAAATGAAATATTAATGATACGATGTTTTTAGGTGTTTATAAAAGGTAATATTTTCCACTAAAAGTAAATGTGAAAAAGGCAATAGGCTAATTACCATTAATTATATGATTTTATTATTTATTTTAATAATTAGGATAAACAAACCGACAAATTTTCAATCTTTCGGTTTTAATATAGTAGTACGTATTTTAATTAGAAAAAGCAGTTGACTGTTTAACATTAATTGTATTATTTTTTATTTATTAATTAAGATAACTGAACGTAAACCAAATCTATAAAATTTTCAATGTTTCAACTTTAATATAATAACTACCTTATAACCCGTGCAATGCACGAGTTTCTTGTATTATGTTATAAATTTTATTTAATATTACAATTATGTTTTTTTATAATCATTATTTTTAATAATTTTTTAAATTTTAATTTGATATAATTTAATATACTCATGTTTACCGATTATACTAATGTTTCCTTATTATAAACAACGTATATGATTTTTAATATATTTTATTAATAATTGAAAAATATGGTGTGATATTTTCGGGCTATATTTTTCTTGAAAATTATGATGTGATATTTTTGGGTATATATTAATGATTGTAAGATTTGTTTTGAATTAAAAAAGTAACGTGTTTTAATTAGAAAGGAAATATTAATGATCAGTTTTTAGGTATTTATAAAAGGTAATATCTTCAACTAAAATTAAACGTGAAAAATTACAATCGATTAATTACCTTTAACTTTATTATGTTAATGTGAAAATGACAATCGGCTAATTATCATTAATTATATTATGTTATTATTTATTTTAAGTGTTATATTTGGTGTGATATTTTCGGATATGTATTAATGATTGTAAGATTTGTTTTAAACTAAAATGGTAACATGTTTTAATTCGAAAGAAAATATTAATGATTGATTGATGTTTTTATTTATTTATAAAAGGTAATATCTTCAACTAAAAGTAAATGTGAAAAAGGCAATCGACTAATTATAATTAATTTTATTATTTTAATGTGAAAAAGGCAATCGACTAATTACCATTAATTTTATTATGTTAATCAACTAATTACCATTAATTATATTATGTTATTATTTATTTTTGGTGTTATATTTTGATAGTTTCGGTTATATATTTTTAGGTGTTTATAAAAGGTAATATCTTCTACTAAAAGTAAATGTGAAAAAGGTAATCGATTAATTACAATTAATTATATTATGTTATTATTTGTTTTAGATATATTTATTTTTCTATATAATGAAGGGTAAATAAGTAAATTCATGAAGTACCAAAAAATATGTACCAAAAAACAGGTATCAAAATTTTTAATGTTTCGGCTTTTATATAATAGTATAGATTTCAATTATATTTAAATATTTATATGACTCACATATTTAAATCTTTGAAATTCTAAATAGTTGGTCAACTAAAAACCTCTAACATGACTCACATATTTAACATTTTATATACCTAAAAAGTTATGTGATGCCATTATTAATTATGTTATGATTTGATAAATAAAATTTACTTATTTCTCAAAATCAACTATTATTTTTTATTTAAATAATTTAACATCTGCATGGATATGCATGTAAATAATTTTTTTTCTTTTTGGACTCGATTGCATTATGAGTAATCTAATTTTTATTCTATATCATTTATTTAAAATGGCAAAAGAGAATTGTAGAGTATGCTCAATCAGTTAAGATATTTTTTTATAATTTTATTCAGCCAATATTTTAGAAATAATATGAACCAACATTTCATTTACTCAAAAAAATTTGAGAGGATGAGACAAAAAGAGAAGGGAGGTGGTTTATCATATAAGATTTTTCAACAAAACTCAAAATCAACTATAGCACAATTGGTTAAGGCATGAGTTTGAGAGTGAAGTTTAGTGATTCGAATCCCAATAAAAACATAATTTCACTAATTTTTACATGATTATCAAAGGATGGCATTTTTGTAATTTTTAAATAAATAAGGGTAAAATTGTAATTTCGCACCTATTAAAATGGCAAACTTTGCCCTTGTGTTGAAGTTTAATCTATACTAATCTATAATAAGCAAACTAGGGGATAATTGGTAGTTTGGTTGTTTGGTTCAACCAAGCCTTAAAAAAATGGTGACAGTTAGATATTTAGAAAATAGATTATAACCGTTAGATCTAATAGTAAGGAATATTTTATATTTAAATTTCTTTTAAGGTTCGAATCCCGTCAACATCAAATTTACATTAAAATTTTATTTTATTAGTTTTAAACAATACATGTCATTTATTTTAATAACTATTATTATTACTAATAATTTTTTTTAATTAATATTACAAAGTTAAATTATATCCATAATAAATTATTTTATTCTATTTTTTTAATCATATAATTTTAAAAATATTTAAAAGTAAGTCGTGTTTTGCACGGGCTCAAATAGATCATAACCGTCAAATACAACAATACTAAAAGTGATTATATACAAAGGTTTAAGGTCGATAACGGGCAACAACATATTAATTTATATTTAATAGTAAAATTATTATATACAAAAATGTTAGGTTCAAATTCTTCCAATAAAATATTAAAATTAAATTTTATAATAACTAGCTTATAGCCCGTGCAAAGCACGGGTTACTTTTGAAAATTTTTAAAATTATATGATTAAATAAAATAGAGTATAATAATTTTTATGGATATAATTTAACTTTGTAATATTAATTAATAAAAATATTAGTAATAATAATAGGGATTCGAACATCGGATCTTTAGAAGAGAGATTTAAATATGGAATATTCCTTATTATTAGATCTAACGACTATCATCTATTTACTAAATATCTACCTGTTACTATTCTTTTAGATGGTTGAACCAAGTCATTATCCATAATACATTATTATACTCCATTTTATTTAATCATATAATTTTAAAAGTATTTAAAAGTAAAGTATATAGTAATAGATAGATTGACTAAAACAGATTAAAGGAGAATTAGTAGAGTGCACTAAACCTTCTATAAATCAATATAATTAGAATCAGAAAATTTTAATAATTTAAACAACTATTAATTTATTAACAAATTAGTAATTCTAAATTTTAAAAATATTTTGATATCAAATAAAATCAAAGTTTAAGTTTCTGACAGTAAAAAGAATTGTACTAATCTATGCATGATACTTTTTTCTGAAGTAAATTATGTATTATATTTGATTCAATTAGTTTAGTATATTTTTATTATTATATTAAAATCAGAATATTAAAACATTATTGAAATTGAAATTTATCGAATATATTATAAATATATTTTGTCAATAATATTAAAAATTAACAATCCTTGATAATGATAACAATATATCTATTATATTTATGTAAATTGAAATTTAAAAAATAATAATTTTTTTAATTTAAATTTACCCGAGTCGAAATTGAGAAAATTGTAAAACTAGATAAATTATCAATCCATCGAGTATATGCAGGTTTTAATATACATCAAATCATGACATACTACAATTAACAAAAGGCAACCACCTTATGATTTAAACATAACTGTTCATCCTACTAAATTTCAGTTAAACTAATAAAATTTTGACACTAAACTTTTTATATTTTATTGTTTTTTTAGAAGATACATTTTATTGTTAGTAAATAATAAATTTACATAACACGAAAGTATATTTCATATATTATCATGTCCAAATTTATAAACTAAAATATTATCATGTCCAAATTTATAGACTATCCAAGCATTAAACAAATGTTTTTAAATTCCAATTTGGTCAATCTGCTTCTATATATTAAATGTGTTTTCAAGAATCGAACCTAGTAAATGTAAAATAAGTTGGAGAGAAATATAAGTATTAACTCTAAGTTATTCTCTCCTTATGTGAGAGTTTGTGTTTTTCTCTCCTAATCTATTGCAGATTTGTGTGAGTGTTTCTATTCTCGTCCTCATGGCTCGTTACCAGAATATCAATGATCAAATGGCAAGTCTTAATGTGGAAGATGAAGAAAATGAGGATTTAATTTTTGAAGGCGATATCGAAGAGGAAGTGGAGAAGTTTGAGTTGTGCTTAATAGGTCGTTTTCTGACGGAAAAAACTGTAAACAGCAGAGCAATGAAATCTAAGATCGCGGATGTGTGGAAGCCGGCGTTGGGTGTGAATATCAAGGAATTAGAAACAGGTATTTTCTTGTTTCAGTTCTTTCACAAGGAGGACAGGGCATGGGTGATGAATGGTGGTCCGTGGAGTTTTGATAACGCAATGCTTCTGATTGAACCTATACCAGCTGGGGTAGATCCATTAAAAGTTCCGCTTTGGTGGCTTAACATATGGATTCAGATACATGAACTTCCTAATGGATTTATGACGGAAGCGGTGGGTCGTCAGCTTGGCAACTTCTTTTGGGAGTTTGTTCATTATGACCCGAAGAACAATAGTAGCATTTGGCGAGAAAGCATGCGTATAAAGATTAGATTGGACGTGAGGAAGCCTTTGAAACGGAAGAAGAAGATTAAGAGAAAGAATGGTTCTGAGTTTGTGGTCTCCTGCAAGTATGAACGCTTGGGTGATTTTTGTTTTTCTTGTGGGCTGGTTACACATACGGAAAGATTCTGTCGGCGTTCGTTGGATGCTAGGAAGGAGGAAGGTAACCAGGAGTAGGGACCGTGGTTGCGAGCAGTAAATAAACGAGGGGCTGGTCAGGGCGGCAGTAAGTGGTTGAAGGAGGATGACGACGTAGGGTGGAAGGAAAGAGTTGAACGTGATCCTAACAATCCTTGTTTTCCGGGCGATAATGGCGGAATGCATGATAAGTCTTTAAGTCAGTTGCGAGATAACAGGAGTAACAGGGGGGAGAATTCAAAATTATTTTCAGTTGATAATGTTAGTGGCGGGATTTTAAATGGGCCTGAACCAATTGGGTTATTGCAATTAACTAATGGGCTTGCTGAAGAGGAGGATTTAGGGCTGGATCTAGACGAAAGAAAAAGAAAACGTAATGGGCCTTCGTCTAAAGGTAGTATGGATACAGATGATAGATTGGTGAGTCTGGGTCAAGAAAATAACCTTCAGAGTCTCAAAGAAGCTGTGTTTTCTGATGGGGATTATGCAGCATCTGTTAAAAATGATTTGGCTAAGCTTGCGACGCAAGCTAGCCAGGCATTATGAATTATTTAGGATGGAACTGCAGAGGTTTGGGGAGCCTCCGTGCAGTTCGTATCGTAGGGGACTTGTTAAAGTCTCGTAACCCTGATTTTGTGTTTTTATCGGAGACATTGGTTGAAGATGATACTATCTGTGAATTATCAAGAAAATTTGGTTTTGTAGATTATTTTTCTGTCGCAAGAGTAGGGAGGGGAGGAGGTCTAGCTATTATGTGGAAGGTGACAGTGCAATGTAAAGTGGTTGATTCTTCAGTTAACCACATTGACGTTCATATTCTGGATGGAGAGGAAGTCTCTTGGCGTTTGACGTGTTTTTACGGTTTCCCCGAGAGAGAGAGGAGGCAGGATTCCTGGAGGTTCTTAGGAAGCCTGGCAAGGGATGTCAACATTCCTTGGTGTATATTTGGAGACTTCAACGACATGTTGTTGGCTTCGGATAAATGGGGATCAAATTCTCATCCTCAATCTTTATTGGATGGATTTAAAGAAACGATTGATGATTGTGGCCTGTTGGAGCTGGAGTTGACAGGGGGCGACTTTACGTGGGAGAAAAGTAAGGGTTCTGATAGATGGGTTAAGGAGAGACTAGACAGAGCTTTTGCGAACAATGCTTGGTGGAGTAAGTTTCCGTTATGTAAACTTTCAGTTACTCACACTATAAAATCTGATCATGACCCTATATTTATTGAATTGGCTAATGTAGAACTTTCACGTAAGAAATTTCGTTTTAGATTTGAGAACACCTGGTTGCATGAGAGTTCTTTTAAAAATGAAGTTGTAAGTTTCTGGAGAGAAATTCCTATGATGGAGATTATTCCTAAGCTCATTTCTGCATCAACGTTCATGTCCAAATGGGGTAGGGTTTTCTTCCATAAATTCCGAGATAAGGTCAAGAAGCAGAAGCTAGTCATTGAAAGCTTGGTTAACAGGCTGGATGAGGAAGGAGTAAGGAAGTATTTTGAGGAAAGAAATAAACTAGATGATCTTCTTTTACAGGAGGAGAGCTACTGGAAGCAACGAGCAAAAGCGTTTTGGCTGTCAGAAGGTGATACTAACTCTAAGTTTTTTCATGCTGCGGCATCGAAGAGGAAAAAGCTTAATCATATTTCTTGTCTTATAACTGATTCGAATCAGAAGATTACTAAGGTGGAAGAAATGGGAAATGTGGCTTTGGAGTATTTTGGAAAGGTCTTTATCGAAGGGGACAATCGAATGGATCTGGGTGGTATTCATGGAGAGCGAGTCATCTCAGCTGAGCAAAACAGAGCTTTAACAGCGGATATTAACTTTGAGGAGTTTACAGCTGCTATCAAACAGATGCATCCGGATAAAAGTGCAGGGCCAGACGGGTATAATCCGGCTTTCTTTCAGCAATTCTGGGATATAGTAGGTCATGAAGTATTTCGGAGCTGTAAAACGTGGTTGGAGAAGTGTTCTTTTCCAGAAACTCTCAATGATACTACTCTGGTTTTAATCCCTAAAAAACAAAATGCAGATCGAATGACAGACCTAAGGCCGATAGCCCTGTGTAATGTGCTTTATAAAATTCTTGCTAAGGTCCTAGCGAACAGACTCAAAGTGATTCTTCCGGGAGTGATTTCAGAGAACCAGTCGGCCTTTGTTCCGGGAAGGAACATCTCGGATAACGTTCTCGTGGCTTTTGAGGTGTTGCATCACATGAAGAGGAAGAATCGAGGCCAGGAGGGTGAAGTTGCGCTGAAACTGGATATTGCTAAGGCCTACGATCGCGTGGATTGGAGTTATCTGAAAAGGAGAATGGAGGTAATGGGTTTTGATAACAAATGGATAGAATGGATAATGTTGTGTGTAAAATCAGTCAATTATTCTATTGCCTTTAATGGGAGCAATCTAGGGCCTTTCAAACCGATAAGGGGTCTTAGGCAGGGAGATCCCTTGTCTCCGTATTTGTTTCTTTTCTGTGTCGATGGTCTTTCTAGTGCGCTTAAGTCTGCTGCTTCTGATAGTAAAATCACGGGATGCCAAGTTAGTGTGAATGCGCCTCAGGTCTCTCATCTACTGTTTGCAGACGACAGTTTTTTGTTTTTTAAAGCAACTGAAGCTGAGGCTCAAGCTGTTAAAGGGGTGTTATCGGAGTATGGAGACCAGTCAGGTCAAGTGATAAATTATCACAAGTCTGCGGTTTTCTTCAGTGCTAATGTGAGGAGGGATAAACAACAATTGATCAAAGATGTGCTCGGAGTGCAGAATGATTTGGGAAATGGGAAGTATCTAGGCTTACCTTCGCTGATAGGGAGGTCTAAGAAAGGCGTTTTTGGATTTGTGAAAGAGAAGGTGTGGAAGAAGGTTCAGGATTGGAGTAACCAACTGCTATCTAAAGCGGGCAAGCTGATCATGGTTAGGAATGTTGCCCAGACTATACCGACGTACTGTATGTCGCCTTTCCTTCTCCCGAAATCCTTATGTGCTGAGATTGAAAAACTAATGAACGGTTTTTGGTGGAATTCTAAGGGGAATAATAGCAGAGGGATTAGATGGATGGGTTGGTCCAAACTAGCGGTGCCAAAATGTAAAGGGGGGTTGGGGTTTAGGGATCTTCACGGGTTTAACGTTGCTATGTTGGGTAAAGTTATTTGGAGGTTTTGCCATCAACCAGACTCTCTAGTTGCTCGTATTTTTAAAGCTCGTTATTTTCCTTCAAATCACATTCTCCAGGCTAATAAAGGAAGTGATTCTAGTTTTGTGTGGAAAGGTATTTGGGAGGCAAAAGAGTGTTTGAAAAAGGGGTTTAGATGGGTGTTGGGGGATGGAAAGTCTATTAACGCTTATAAGGATCAATGGATTCCAGGGAAAATGGACTTCTGTGTGGAGGATAGTCATTCAAACGTCAACAGAAATGAGAAAGCATGTTTTTATTTCCGTCCTAATAGTAAAGACTGGGATGTGCAAAAGATAGAGCATGATTTTACTACTGTCGACAGTAGATGTATCCTTCGTCTGCGTATTCCTCACAGAGATGTTCCTGACAGGGTTGCTTGGACGGGTTCAAGTAAAGGTATCTACACGGTCAAGACATGTTATAAATTTTGGACAGATCGTTACAGCAGTACGATAAACTCTGAGGCTATGGTTAATGGGTGGAATAAATTATGGAAGCTTCACATTCCGCATAAACTGAGGGTTTTCTTGTGGAGAATTTGTAAGAACAACATTCCAGTTCGTTGGTTGTTGCGTCGTAAGGGTGTTAACATCACTTTTTTGTGCCCCATGTGTGGAGTTGATGTGGAACATGCACGGCACCTTTTCTGTGAGTGTCAGTTTGCTAGAGAGTGCTGGCAAGCTCTTGGGGTTGACATAACGGCGTATGACATTGAGGATTTGTCAAGCTGGTTGCTGGAGTTAATCGAAAGGAATGATCCAGGGCTGATAAGTGCTGCCCCTACGGCTCTTGCGAGTATCTGGTTTGCTAGGAACAGAAAGGTGTGGGAAAACAAGGTAATGACCCCGTCAGTTAGTGTCGAGATTTACAAACGGCAAGTAGCTGAATGGAGAGAAGCAAATCAGGGTAATCAGGTTGGTAGTCAGGCTGTGCGGCTAGAGCATAGTAGGCAACTTAACTGGGTTCCTCCAGAGGAAGGAAGGTTGAAGTTGAACGTGGACGCTGCGGTAAGTGAGAATGCTGATGAGTTCTCAGTCGGGATGATTGTTAGGAACGATGCAGGACGGTTCAGGATGGGGAAGGTTATGAAGTGGTCAGGTAAAGTTTCAGTGTTGGAAGCGGAGAGCCGAGGAGTCTGTGAAGCAGTCAAATGGGCGTTGTCTTGTGGGTTGGATCGTGTAGTCATTGAAAGTGATGCTCTGTTGGTAGTTCAAGCTTGTCATTCTGAGGAGTCTTATCAGACGGAGGTAGGGCACATTGTCGATGAATGTAAGGAGTTGTTAGCAACTCGTGGTGATTACTCTGTTAAGTACATTAGAAACCAAGCAAATAGGGGTGCTCACTGGATGGCTAGAGTTCCTTGTTTGTTGAATGGTTGTAATGTTTTTGGGTCTCCTCCAGGTTTGTTGGTGGAGATGGTTCCAGATGAATTTGCTCTTTAATGAAATTTCTTTATTTCAAAAAAAAAAAAGAATCGAACCTTAAACCTTCTACTTATATAAGAAAGGAAGAAAAACCAAATTACACTATTTTTGGAAATTTGCTATCCAAAATACTCACGGGAGGAGATTCCGTCCTTTTTACCCATCGAATACGCATGTTCATGCATATTCATCTTTACCCATCATATGTTTCCTGTGTATTCACGACTAAAAGTGATATGTTGGTCAGCTATATAACAAACACGTCTTATATTCGTATAAAGATTATGTATATAACAAATGCGTACGGTTTCAATATTTTTTGGGGTTAAAATAGTTTATAATTGGGTTCAACGAGTTCCACTTGGGGTTTAGAAATATTTAATTTTTTTAATAAAATATTTAAATTTTATCTGTAGTCCCTTAGGATTTCAACAGTTAATTTTGGATTCAACGATTCAATTTTGGGTTTTAAAAATATTCAGAATAACGAAAAAATGTATACGGACTTAGGTTTAGGATTGTTTACAATCCTAAATCGTAGACCCAAAACCATAATTTATTTTAATTTTTAAAAAATTGGGGCTGGTTCCTGATTTTTTCAAATCAAGATACCATATTCATTAAAATACTCAATTTTTAATTAAAATTTTTAAAGTTATTTGTATTCCCTTTGAGGTTCAATGATCAATTTTTGGGTTTCAACTTTTTCATTTTGGGTTTTATAAATATTCACAATAACGAATAAACGTATACGGACTTAGGGTTAGGGTTGTTTACAACCCTAAAACCTACACCTAAAACCCTAACTTATCCTGATTTTTAAAAAATCGGGACTGACACCGAACTCACTAAAATATTAAATTTTTAATTAAAATTTTTAAATTTTTCTATATTCTCTTGGAGTTCAACGATTAACTTTTGGGATTCAACTTTTCCATTTTAGATTTTAGAAATATTCATGTACGAATTTTTTTAACCTAAAATTTAAATGATATTAAAAAAAATAGAAAAATTCGCGTGCACCGTCCAGCTCTACACGCCTAGCCCGGCACACACAAATGAACTACACGCACAACACAAATGCGTGGTCAATTTTTTGTTAAAAAAAAAACCACAGTCTCTGCACTATATGCATTATATGCATGTTAGAAATGTGTGACCTTCTAATTCAAAAAAATTATGAAGAATATGCATGTTAGACATGCGTGTAAGAAGTCGCGCATGTTAAAAATGCGTATTTGATGGGTATTTTGGGTGAACTGATACACAGATGAGTATTTTGATTATTTAATTTGAAAAGATGGGGTATTTGGGAATTTCACCCCTTGTATAATAACCATTAGTGACCTTCTAATTCAAAAAAATTATGAAGAATATGCAAGTTGGACATGCGTGTGGGAGGCCGCGCATGTTAAAAATGCGTATTTAATGGATATTTTGGATGGATGGATACACAGATTGGTATTTTGACTATTTGATTTGAAAAGATGGGTATTTGAGAATTTCTCCCCCTTTATAATAACCATTACACTACATTCATTTTCGAGCTTTTAAAAATTACATGCCACTTATTATCCTATTTTTTCTCTTTTTATTTTACTCAAAAGAGTAAAAAACTTATTAGTTTATATTGATTGTAAAATTAAAATTCTAGTACATAATTGTAATGAATCAGGATAAGAAATATGTTAACATTCGTCATTACGTAGATATTAGATTATTAAAATAATAAATAGGATTATGTTTTAAGAAATTTATATTCTATTTATAAAATCATACATTATATATAATACATAATTTTTAGGTTTATGAAAAATTTAAATATGTGAGGTTAATTAGAAATTTTTGATCGACCAATCATTTAGATTTAAAACGATTTAGATATATGGTTTAAGAAAGGTAAATATTTACAAAAGTAAAAAAAAATTGAATTAATGTTAAAAAAACGAGAACTTTGAAAATAAGATCTATGTTGTATATGAAATTAACATGATTAATAAGCATTTTTATATGAAAATAAGAAACTACTGTTTAGATCATAAATATTAAAAAATTGCACTAATTGTTACGTGTACATTACATTTCTTTAATTTTTTACTGTGATAATTATTATATTTGTTAATATATATTATAACTATTTTATATATATATTATAACTGTTTTAGCGATTATTAGTTTATCTTATGAAATTAAAAATTATATCAAGTAAAATACATGAATCTTCAAATTAGCATACAAAATACAATAATTGAATATGTGTTAAAAATGTGTTTTCAAAATTTAGGAATAATATGTAATCATTGAGTTATATATTTAGATGAGATTATAAGATATCTTAAGCTAGTTTGATTGAAGTTTTTTCAAAAAGTACCCAGGAAGTAGCACTTCGTTAATTCCGAATGGAACCAAATAAGCACTTAATAAATGATACACATAGGTAAGCAAGTTGATTGGCTGAGCTTATCTCTAGTTGTGTTGACGGAGGAATTTGGTAACAACAAAATTCGAGGTACGACGCCGGAAACAAGATCTACAACGGTGGTTCTTTTTCGAAAAGAGTGGTGGCGTGTGGTTGTTGTGTGTAATTGGTGGCTGAGATGATAGGGTTAGTGGCGGCTATTCAGAGCTCTCGACTTCCAACCCCCCAATCGGCCTACGTACCCCGGTATTTATAGGGGATCAAGCCATACGTAGTTCTTGGAGAACAAGAAACCCTAATGGGCTTGGATAACGGACCAGCTTCCAGAATGTTCTACTATGAGGCCTAACCACAAAGGCCCAAGGCTCATCCAGGATCTCAAGACTTCACGGATAAGGAAACTTCCCCCGTCGAGGACTAGTCCTCTCCGCTACCAGCTATTTCTTGATTTCAAGGATGCAGATATAGCCGTGATTTACCCCAAGTGCAGAACGCATCCCTGTCCCCCGAATGAGAAGCACCCACCAGATAGCAGGACAGGTGATCCAGAGCTTTTTGGTGCAAAGTGCAGGATTACTCCAAAGTTCCCCAATGAGGGCGCGCCCATTGGCTACAGGAACAGAGCTCCCAAAGCACACACCAAAAAGTCCCCATCTTTCCACCTTAGGGCACGCCCTTAGTGTTTAAGAAGGGTCCTTATATCCAGGCAAACCCCTGGAGGCCTTCTGCGATGGACATCCCCCTCCTGAGATACGACAGGAGGGAATTCTTCAATAGTCTTCATAAAATCAGTTAATTTCAATTTCTTGGACCTTCTTCAACCTCGAGGGCGCGCCCTCCTTGTAAGAAGGAGAGGGCGCATCCTATTTCTTCAATAGTTTATCAAAACCCTAATTTATCTAAGAAATCCCCAAATTGAAACCAAATTGAACCCGTATCCGACCCGAATCCATCCTGAAATACCTGAACCGATTTTTGGCTATAACAACTACCCCCCAATTCCATGTGAAATCAGAGATGATGTATGGAATTCTTCTGAAAAAACTCAAAATTCTCACAAAATACCCTAAGGGCGCGCCCTACAACAAAGCGCGTCCTCTGAAGTTGAATCGACTTTGTGTCATACGGCTGTCATCCACTATCTTCTACACTCCCTATAAATACCCAAACACTTCTCACTTTACTCTTTTTACTCTCTCTCTTAACAAAATCCTTCCCCGGCGACTTCGAGTTTTCAGACGAAAATCTGGCCAATCTCATCACGTTTTCGTGCATTTCTTCACCAAATCGTATACTAGAACTTACAAGGTACGTTTTGATGCTCTTTTTTCAAGTTTTCACCGTTCGTTTTGCATGATTTCGTACTTTGACTGTTGGTTACCTTCGTGTTCTTCAATATATATATGTATGTATTTCCGTTTGATCCTATTTTGTAGTCACCATCTTCACACAACATGTTTCTGAATATTAGATTAATTTCTTGGGCGCATCTTACACTTAGGCGCGCCCTAATGTCTTCTGAACAACTTTGAACGTCCAACTAATAATGTTAAGTCACAAAATTAGTTTAATTCGTAGTACAAACTTTCCTTCATTTTTCTTCCCTTGGGCGCGCCCTTAGTGCTCTTTTTTTAATTTTGCAGCTGGAGGGCGCGTCTCCGCCTTTTCACCCATTTAGGGAATTCAACAATCGTTTAGGGATCCATTCTCCATTGCCACCCCCCTTATCTCCTGAACATTATAAGAGTCCTTTCTCGTTTATTTCTCCTGAAGACAAGGCGCGCCTTATCGAAGATTTTAACGAAGGCAGGATGAGTTTTCCCAGTGAAGATTCCCTTAATAATATCCCCCTTAGCTCCAGAAAAGGTAAACTCAAAATTCCCCCAAAATCTCCCACTATCCACAAACCCTACCTGGAGGATTGGTTAGATGATGACCTTACTGACATTGGGCCTTCCCAAAATATCGGGAAAAAAGTTGTTTCAGACGAAGAAAGTGACCATGTCAATTCTCATGGCGCGCCCTCGCCTGATGCTATTTCTACTCAGAATCCTCTCTCTCCACCTCCTTCCCCAAATCCATACATTCATTCTACAATTGATGCAGATGCCTTAGATTTGAACTGGAGCGATTTTTCTGAGGATTTCACCGAGGTAGAAAGAAATAGAAAACGAAAATTGGCAGGCAAATTTTCTTGTGTTGGCCTGTCCAGTACTGCCACTGCTGCAGAAGTCGAATGGTGCATGAGGTACTACAACATGAATGGGATATGGGGAATCCCTCCTGACATGATGAAACCACATATCTTTAATTACGGGGGTGACTTCAGAATTCCAAGAATGGTATTAACTCCCAAATTGATTGCCTTAGGATTGGGCGCGCCTTTACACCCTTATTACAAAGAAATCATTGAATGATACAACATAGCGCCTGCACAACTATCTCCCAATAGCTTTAAGTTAGATGCTGCCCTGTATATTCTTTACCGCGATAAAGGATATAATGCTCCAAGTATGCCCGAATTCAGTTACTTTTTTGGAATCAGGAAGAGTAACAAAGGTTACTTCTACTTTGTGGTGAATAAAAAACACAATAAGAAAGGTTTTTCTGAAGGCAAGGTTTCTCACGTAAAGAAATGGAAGGAGCCATTCTTTTACCTCTGGGACGTTGAAAGGATCAGAGTTGTTTTCAACCCAAAACCTTGTAAGGACGCGCCCTCTTAAGTTTATTTCCTTTAATTACTTTTATTCAACTGCTAATCTTCCTTCTTCCATTCTTTGTTCTTAGTCAAAAGAATTCAAAATGATTTATTTGGTGAGCCTTTACTTCGTGCACAATCTATTCTGGAACTCCCTCTCGGCAGCTTTGATTTGAAGACCCTTGTAACTGAGGAAAACCTCAAGAGAGTGGGAATCCTTTCCAAAGAGGTTGGAACAATAGTTCCTTTCCAACACTTTAGGAATGGATTACCCATAAATAATCCTTTAAATGACGAAGATGAAGACCTTGAGGATGCTGAAAATGATGATATAGTCGAAGAAGGCGCGTCCTTTGATCCTGGTATTCTGGGGACGCGTTCTCTTGTTATTACTTGATCTTTTCTTATCACATTCATGCTATACATGCCCTATGCTTATGTGTCATATGTATTTAATGACTTATATTAATCACTTCTATATTTTCCTTTCAGACATGGCACCAAAAATTCCTCGTGGGTTTGGAGCCAGCAAGAAAAAGGATGATATTGCAATCCCTTCTGATTCAAGAGCACACCCCGTGCAGAAGAGAGATCCTAAAGATAAGAAAGTTTCATCTGTTCCTGCAGAGGCTTCAAAGAGGAGTGTTGAAATTTCTCAAAACTTGATCAATGATCCTAACAAAAGGCAAAGGGTTGAGGACGCGTCCTCATATGTTGAAACACTCATTGGTCCAACAGCAGCCTCCTATGTCGGAAGTGACAAAGTCCAAACTTGGCAGAATTTGAAAGCTGAGGACGAGATTCACTCCATGATTCAAGCCTCATCACAACTTTTGATTCAATCTTTAGGGCGCACCCAAAGACTTCATAAAGAAAAACTTCATCTCAACAAACTGGAATCTGACAACAGGAAGCTTGAAAAGATGGTGGTAGAGAGTGATAACAAATGGAAGAAAATCTGCGATGCTAAGGATGCTGACCTTGCTGCTATGAGAGATGAGCTTAAAGAATCATTTGATCACCGCCAGTTCCTTTGTGCCAAGAATGACAAATTGGAAAAGGAATTTGAAGAGTTAAAAGTACAACGTGATGCTCTTGAAATCGAAAAACTTGACTGTTGGAAGGAGGAAAAACAAGCTGTTGAAGATCGCAACTTTCAAGCAGGTTTCGATTTCTATCTTCTTGGCTTCATATATAATGATCCTGATTATGACTGGAACAAGTTCGGACCTGGCTGTGCTGAAGATACAGCAAAGTTCAAAATTGATAATGCTGATGCTATCAAAGCAAAAAGAGTCGAACTGGGGCTGGAACCACCTCTTGAGGGCGCGCCCTCTATAGAGGAAGTACCCCTTGAAACCGTGCAAAATAATGAACAAAATGAAACTGCCATCCCAAACCCAGACAAGGTACCTGAAATTGCTTCTAGTGTCCAACCTTCTTCAATCAAGGATGCCTCCCCAGGCAAGGATGCTCCTTAAGATTTATTCACTTCACCCTTTTTCTTTGAAATTCATTAACTTTCCAAGGTGCGGGTCCTTTGTAAAACCCTGCAAGTTGTAATACATAACTTTGATGTCTCTTGAACTTCATTATGTTTAATGCTTTTAATTTGATAATTACTTCCAATAAGGGCGCGCCCTTTACAGGAGCGCGACCTTTTGTTTTCAAAATTTCGTTTAAGAAAAATGTGACAAACACCTTCAAAAAGTTGAAACTACACAGAATTCCTTTAACTTGTCAATTTTTTGCTTGAAACTACACAGAATTTCACAGGGCGCGCCCTAAGACATGGACACGACCTCTTGTACTTCAATCAAAAATCTTCATGCAATAAGGGGCCAAAAAATCTTGTTATACTTTATTAATCTTCAAATAAACTCAAATCTCGACAGAACAAGGGAAGGTATACATGTACTACCCCCCGAGCTAAGGAGAATCTCGACTAGAACTAAAGAAGGCGTATGTATACTACCCCCTTAGACTAGGAGAATATTTATTTATGCTAGTCTATAACTTGAACATAAGCCTTCATACAATAGGGGGCCAAAGCCGCACCCTACTGATAATATTTCTTCAAATGCTCCGCATTCCATGCTCTTGGGATTGTGTTGCCATCCAAGTCTTCTAGATGATAAGTTCCTTCCCAGATGATAGACTTGATCTTGTAAGGTCCTTCCCAGTTGGGACCAAAAACTCCATGTGCTGCTACTCTTGTATTTGGCATGACTTTCCGCAGAACTAGATCACCTACATTAAAAGGACGAATCTTCACTTTCCTGTTGTAATACCTTGCAATCCTTTGCTGATAAGTTGCCAACCTCAACTGTGAGTTAGTCCTTGTCTCTTCCAAAAAATCCAGATTCAACCTTTGATTTATCATATTAGTTTCTTCCTCATAGAAATCTCTTCGGAATGACCCTGCTCCAATTTCTACTAGAACCATTGCCTCACACCCATAAGACAACATGAAAGGAGACTCTCCAGTTGTGGTTCTTGGAGTTGTGTTATACGACCATAAGACCATAGGAAGCTCATCAGGCCAATTTCCTTTGCTTTCTTCTAGCTTGGTTTTCAAAGTATGCTTGATTATCTTGTTGATAGCTTCAGTCTGCCCATTGCTCTGAGGATGATACACAGCTACGAATTCCTTCTTGATTCCCAAGTCTTCGCATAGCTTTCGCAATTCCTTAATGTCAAATTGCTTTCCATTATCTGAAATAAGCTTGTAGGGAATCCCGAACCTGCACACAATGGAGTTAAACACAATATCCCTAATTTTCTTTGCTGTGATTGTGGCCAAGGGCATTGCTTCCGCCCATTTGGTGAAGTAATCTACAGCAACAACAGCATACTTGACTCCTCCCTTAGACTTGGGGAGTTCTCCAATAAGATCGATTCCCCACATAGCAAATGGCCATGGACTCATCATAGAAGTCAAAGTAGTTACCGGAACCGTTGAAAAATTGGCAAATCTCTGACATTTATCACATGCCTTGACAAACCTGATAAGTGGATTTATATCTACTTGGAGCATTCTAAATCGGCTTAAATTGATTGTCTTGGACTCAAGTTTGTGGTAGTTTTGATGTGTTTTGCTTAGTTGTGCAGATTTACAAGAATGTTGATTATGGTTGATGCTTCTATCGTTTTTGGAGAATAAATTAATTAAAATTCGGATTTCTGAGACGGTTGCGCAGTCTACACTGTTTTGGACATATCTGGGGTTCTAGAAGTCAGTTTTCAGCGATCTTACTGCCCACGCGAAGCCTGGGAGATTTTCTACAACTTGGGATAGGATTACCAGGAGCAAATTGCGCCGGGTAGGAGCAATTTGCGCGAAGAACAGACTGCTGGGCGCAAGTTGCCCCTGAAAAATTACAGTTTTTACTATTTTGGCCATATCTTGAGTTCTACAACTCCGTTTGGGGCCCGTAAGCAGTCCACGCGAAGATAACGGAATTTTCTATCATTCTAAAGTGGTCCAGAGGCCCAATTGCAGCTGGAACGTTCCAGAAAATCTGAAGAAAAGGCAGCTACGAATTTCCCTTTAAATCAGAATTAGTTTAGGAAACGTACTTCTATTATAATTCTGATTTGGTATTTTCTTGTTGGGCAAGATGTCTAGAGCCTATATAAACACATCCAACCCTTGTAATAGATCATCATCATTAGGAGTAGAACTATTACATATCTATTACTTAGATTTATTTGTATCTTTTCATACTTTGTTTTTATCATGGTTTCATCAGATCCCATGATGACGAGAGGTTTGATTATGAACTAATTGTTGTCATGGGATTCTAACGGATTTATTTATGAAGCTTTAGTATCTTGATTGCTTTAAAGATCTGTGTGTGATGTATATCTGATATCCTCGTATGGTTATGCTTAATTGATAGATGCGTCATGAACATCTAATTTGTTAATCTCTTGCGAAACGAGAGTGAATCTTGAGATTTAGAACTTGCCATGCTAGCATAGGATAGGTTGATGTTTTAACATCATGATTTGTGGCGTAAATAGAGATATTATGCTACCCTATGTGATCTATGTGGATAACTTGTTCTTCAACCGTTATGTTTTCAAATTCTATAGAGATATAGGGTCTAAGCATAATTGGTGTCTATTCATCTTCTATCTCTTTTGTGGATGTATGTTTAGTTTGGTACTAGTATACCGAGAGGTAACTTTTACTTGTTTCGTGTTGTCCGATCAGATATCGAAACCATCACGTATATTGATTAAGGCATGATCTCTAAAGGAAGTATTTAATGAAGTTAGGATACCATGGTTTCTCTTGTAGAAGTAATTCGATTTTAATTCTCATTAGTTAATTAATTCTTAGTTTATTAATTTGCATCTTAGTTTAATTTAGATAGTTAAAACCCATATTTGTTATTTGTCTTAGCAGTGGATAATAATCATACATTGTTGCATAGGTGCATGAACTGAATTGAAACCATAACCAGATCTCTGTGGGAACGAACTCAACTTATATCTATATTACTTGTGACCACGTACGCTTGCGTGATTTTGTGTAAACAAAACCCATAGGCATCTTTCTTCATAGTAGGCCAATAATAACCTTGCATTAACACCTTCATTGCCAACGAACCACCCCCCGAGTGATTACCACAAATTCCTTCATGCACCTCCCTTAGGATATAATTGCATTCATCTCCATCTATGCACTTCAGAAGCGGTTGATTGAAACCTCTCTTATATAGAATTTCATCATACTCTACAAACCTGGCAGCATGATATCGAAGACGCCTTGCTTCAATCTTATTGCTCGGAAGAATCCCCTTACGGAGATACTCTAAAATTGGAGTCATCCAAGTAACTTGTGGGATAATTTCCACTTCCATGATTTCTACTTCCGGAATACTGGGCACTTCTTGAACTTGTAGAGGAACCGTTCCCAACAACATTGCGTCTTTCTGAGATCCTAACTTAGCTAAAACATCCGCACTACAATTTTCATCCCGAGGAATACAGTCCAACCTTACTTCTCGAAACTTCTGAATTAATCGCTGTGCACACTTCATGTAAAGCTCTGTTCTTGGACCTCTACACTGAAAACCTCCTTTGATCTGCCTGACTACTAATTCCGAATCACTCGATACGATCAAATTTGCTACCTTCATTTCCAAAGCCATCTTCAATCCGTTAATCAAAGCTTCATACTCCGCATCATTATTAGTTGCCTCGAATTTGAAGTGAATTGCACTCATGAATTGATTTCCTTCAGGCGTCACCAAAATTACTCCTGCACCAGCTCCCCCATTGTTCACAGCTCCATCTACGTGCAACTTCCACCAAGGTTGGGGAACTTCCTCAAGAGGGCGCGCCCTCTTAGGAGGAATTCCAGGTTCCACTAATACAATCGACTTTTCCTCGGTCTCTGAATCAAACTCCAGGATGAAATCCGCTAAAGCCTGACCTTTAATTGCTGTTCTTGGTGTATATTCCAAATCAAACTGCCCTAATTCGATGGCCCATTTCAACATTCTTCCTGAAGCTTCCGGTTTGTGAAGAATACTCCTCAATGGATAAGCAGTACGAACCTCGATCTTATGAGCTTGAAAGTAAGGACGAAGTTTTCTTGCCGCCAAGATTAAAGCGTAAACCAACTTTTCCATACTAGTATATCGGGTCTCTGCATCATGCAAACGTTTGCTCACATAGTAAACCGGGGACTGATAATCAATCTCTTCTCTTACCAATACTGCACTAATGGAGTATTCCGAAACTGCCAAGTATAATATCAAAGTTTCTCCTTCCACGGGCTTGGCTAAGAGCGGAGGATTTCCCAACTGCTCCTTGATTTTCTGAAAAGTTTCTTCACATTCAGGAGTCCACACAAAATCTTTGGACGCTCCCTTGATTGCATTGAAGAATTCTCTGCATCTATCCGAAGATTTTGACACAAAGCGATTTAGTGCGGCAATCCTCCCAGCCAAACTTTGAACTTGCTTCACACTAGATGGAGATTTCATGTCAAGTAAGGCTTTAATCTTGGCTGGATTCGCCTCGATCCCACGATGGTTGACAATGAATCCCAAGAACTTTCCGGATTCCACTCCAAACACACATTTTTTAGGATTCAACTTCATCCTGAACTTCCTCAATACTCCAAACATCTGCTCTAAGTGCCTCACATGGTCTTCCGCTCTCAAAGATTTAACAAGCATATCATCCACATATACTTCCATAGTTTTCCCAATCAGATCTTTGAACATCATGTTTACTAACCTCTGATAGGTGGCTCCGGCGTTGATCAAACCGAATGGCATTCCAATGTAACAGTCAAACCCCTATCTGTGATAAAAGAAGTATGCTCTTGATCTTGCTCATACATAGGAATCTGATTGTAGCCCGAGTAAGCATCCATGAAACTCAAAAGAGCATGGCCAGCTGTAGCATCCACCAACTGATCAATTCGAGGGAGAGGAAAACTATCTTTAGGACAAGCCTTGTTTAAATCCGTGAAATCCACGCAAGTTCTCCACTTTCCATTAGGCTTCTTGACAAGAACTGGATTAGCCAACCAATCTGGATAATATGATTCCTTGATCAAACCAACATCTAGAAGTCTATCAACTTCCTCATTTAATGCTATAGCTCTTTCTCCACTCACAGGTCGACGTTTCTGGCGAATTCCTTTCTTGGTGGGATCTATGTTCAGATGGTGACACATAACCTTTGGATCGATTCCTACCATATCAGCATGACTCCAAGCAAAGACATCCAAATTTTTCAAGAGAAAATTGGTGAGCATTCCTCTCAACTTGGAATTCAGTTGAGATCCAATTCTCAAAATTTTACCTGCATCTTTCTCATCCACCATGATTGAGATGGTATCCTCTGCAGGACCAGTCTTTTCCACGGGTTGTGGTGTTCTCGGATCTAGATCAAAATCAAAGTTTCGTGGATCCTCGATTGGTGCTGCATCCTTGGAGGGCGCGTCCTCTCTAAGAGGGAAGTCTTCCTTAACAAGGGTATGCACCAAGCCTTCAAGTAACATTCTCCTCCCTTCGATCTGCTCACCTTTGATATTAACTGAAATCACCTCTTCTGAGTCTTCTTCAATTTTCTCCAGAATTCCATCCTGAAGATCATCAAGTACTGCAATACTCTCCTAAGGGCGCGCCCTAAATGGGGGCGCATCTTCTACTGGTTCTTGGACAAGATAGTGGACGTTTACTTCTCTCGGGACAATACTCATAATCCCTAAACTACTTTCATTGAGGACGCGCCCTCCATTATGCTGTTTCCTGAATCCCTTGATTGCCTTGTGATAACAATCTCTCGAATCATGCTGGGATCCTCGGATTATTCCCACACCGTTTGGCATAGGAAACTTCATTGCAAGATGATATATGGAGGTCACAACCTTCATTTCTTTTAACAAAGGACGTCCTACTAAAGCATTGTGTGACGATTCCACATTCAAAATCATGAAATCCATCATTTGAGTCACAGAAAGAGTTCCTTCCCCGAGAGTTACTGGTAACTTGATAGCTCCCATAACCTTTACAGATTCGCCCGAAAAACCATAGATCCATCCATTGTCTTGAATCATATCCTTATCTAGAAGTCCCAGCTTTTGGTAAGTGCTGTAATACAGAATATTCACCGAACTTCCATTATCAATAAAAACTCGATGTACATTCTTGGAACCAATCTGAATCGCCACCACCAAAGCATCATTGTGAGGATGGTGTACCCATCATGCTTCTTCTTCAGTGAAAGTGATATCCGCACATTCTCCTTTGAACAATTTAGGCGGCCTCAATTCCAAACTATTCACATTTGTATGAGGTCGGTATCTTGCTTCCCTAGTATACCTCTCCATAGCATGATTGCTGTCACCTCCCAGGTGGTGTCCACCAAAGATGATGTGAATACTTCCTTCCTTAACAAACTTCTTCTCTTCAGGCTTGTCATCAACATGGAGGGCGCGCCCTCCATCTCCCTTATCAGGATTCTCCCTATGTTTTTTCACCTCTCTGACAATCCATCCTGCAAAATATCCTTCTTTGATTAAATCTTCAATTTCATCCTTCAATTGACGACACTCGTGAGTATTGTGCCCTGAAGACTCATGGAATTCACAATACTTTTTCTTGTCTTTGCTTTGCCAAGAAGAGAGAGGCTCTGGCTTCCTGAAGAATCCTTTATTTTTGTTCACTTCGAAGATATGTTCAATGGAGGCTGCGAGGGGAGTATAATTACCCGGCCTTTGATCATTGGTGTAAGTATTTGGAGGGCCCCAATTTCTTCTAGAATCAGTTAAATTCACTCGATTGGCACCAGTCACTATACGACGTGTTGGGCTAGGTGACCTGTCCTTCCTTTTGTTAGTCTTTCCCTTAACACCGCTTTGAGAATCTGATTTCTGACTGTCTGCTAAGGATTGCTCTATGATTTTGAAAGACTCGGCCTGTGCGAACACATCAGCTAGAGTCGGTGGATCTCGCCCTTGAAGATGTTTCCAGAAATCAGTTCCTACTGACAATCCAGCTATTAAGAAACTCTTGAGCGTTTCATCAGTCGCTCCTCTCACCAGAGTTGATTCCGAGTTGAATCTCTTGAAGTAGGATTGCAGAATTTGACCTTCCTTTTGCTTGATATTGGCCAAAGTTGTGACTGGAGGGGCATATTTCACCGCCGCCTGGAATTTAGTCAAAAACAAATTCCTCATCACCTGCCAAGATGTAATAACTCCCGGGCCAAGTTTCTGAAACCATTGTTGAGCACTCTCTCTGAAAGTTGCTGCCAACAATCGACACCTAGCTAACTCCATCACTTGATAAACATCCATCTCGATATCAAAGCGTCCGAGGAATTCAACAGGGTCTGCATTTCCATGAAAGCGCAAATCATTTGTCATAGATCTATACCCAGTAGGGAGCTGCGCCTCTCTTACTTCGGTTGAGAATGGAGAGGATGTTTGTGCAGTAGCAGATATTCTTCCTCCATCCAAGTGAGCAAGGAGCTTCTTCAAGTCATCCACATTGAAAGTTCCAACCCCGGGAACATCTTGAATATTTGGTTGTGCCGCAGTTTGAATACCCCCCGAGGGTGGAGGTGGAGCCGCTGTCAGAACACCTCCTTGAGTTCCTGCTTGAGGTTGAACCTCAACATCCCCTTGAGTTTGAGTTTGCTGACCTTGAGGATTTCCCTCACTCTCTGGATTTCCCTAAGGCCGTTGATTCCCTCGAGGTTGTGGATTTTCTCGCGATCCTCTTTGATATTGCTCCCCTGAGTTAGGGCGCGTCCTTGACCTGGACTCATTTGAAGTGCTCGAAGGAACTTGATGAATGCGAGGGGGTCTAAAACCTGAGGGCGCGCCCTCTCTATTACGAGGTCGCACGTCTCCTCTATATAGCTCCATTCTTCTATCACCGTCAGCATGGTTATTTCGCCTTCCAGCATTACCTCGATAAGGAGCTTGTCCAAGTCCAAGGGGCCGCGTCCTGTCATTAATAGGGGGCGCGCGCTGTGGATTTCCATTCTGAGGAAGGGCTCGCTCATGTCCAAGGGGCCTCGACCTGTCTTCGACAGGGGGCGCGCGCTGCGGATCACGGGGCCGCGATTCCAAATTTTTGTCTTTCTTCTGAAGTTCGAGGAGATATATTCTAAGGTCATCGTCACTGAGCCTTATTCCAAGGCGTTCTTTCAAGCTTGCAAAATCTCTCTTCTCCTTAGCAATCTGTTCTTCACCTTGCTGGATCTCACTAGGGGTGCGCCCTGAACGGTGAGGGTGAGGGCGCGCCCTAACTTCAGGATTCAACAACCTGCGCTCAGAATTATCTTCACTAGGATATTCAATAATAGGATCAGAGTATTCTAACCTTCGAGGAGTAATTAGCTAAAATCTCTTCTCCTGCACTTCGCCGTCTCTACGAGAGCTTTCCTCGACTTGAAGGGCTTTCCCTGTTCGATGATGATTTCGTGGGATACTCCGAGATTTTCTCCTTGACTCTTGACTTTCCTCCACGGAACACAATCTTGCCCCGAAATTATTTAGGGCATCACCCATACGGTACAATTGTTCCATTAATACCGCGTTACTGATAAGAACAGGCGGCTGACCACCCACGGTGATTGGAGTCCCCTGATGGTGCGGAGGAGCGGAGATTTCCTCCGGAACATAAGCCTCATGGTGGGTTTGGTTACCCCCCAAACTATCTTCAGAATCGTATTCTTCTTCTTCGCGAGAACCCCTGCGTTGATTGTGAGACATCTTTTCCTCCTAAGATGAAGATCTTGATTGGCTCCCCTCCTTCTAGCGCCAATTTGTTGACGGAGGAATTTGGTAACAACAAAATTTGAGGTACGACGCCAGAAACAAGATCTACAACGGTGGTTCTTTTTCGAAAAGAGTGGTGGCGTGTGGTTGCTGTGTGTAATTGGTGGCTGAGATTGATAGGGTTAGTGGCGGCTATTCAGAGCTCTCGACTTCCAACCCCCCAATCGGCCTACGTACCCCGGTATTTATAGGGGATCAAGCCATACGAAGTTCTTGGAGAATAAGAAACCCTAATGGGCTTGGATAACGGACCAGCTTCCGGAATGTTCTACTATGAGGCCTAACCACAAAGGCCCAAGGCTCATCCAGGATCTCAAGACTTCACGGATAAGGAAACTTCCCCCGTCGAGGACTAGTCCTCTCCGCTACCAGCTATTTCTTGATTTCAAGGATGCAGGTATAGCCGTGATTTACCCCAAGTGCAGAACGCATCCCTGTCCCCCGAATGAGAAGCACCCACCAGATAGCAGGACAGGTGATCCAGAGCTTTTGGGTGCAAAGTGCAGGATTACTCCAAAGTTCCCCAATGAGGGCGCGCCCATTGGCTACAGGAACAGAGCTCCCAAAGCACACACCAAAAATTCCCCATCTTTCCACCTTAGGGCACGCCCTTAGTGTTTAAGAAGGGTCCTTATATCCAGGCAAACCCCTGGAGGCCTTCTGCGACGGACATCCCCCTCCTGAGATACGACAGGAGGGAATTCTTCAATAGTCTTCATAAAATCAGTTAATTTCAATTTCTTGGACCTTCTTCAACCTTGAGGGCGCGCCCTCCTTGTAAGAAGGAGAGGGAGCGTCCTATTTTTTCAATAGTTTATCAAAACCCTAATTTATCTAAGAAATCCCCAAATTGAAACCAAATTGAACCCGTATCCGACCCGAATCCATCCTGAAATACCCGAACCGAATTTTGGCTATAACAACTACCCCCCAATTCCATGTGAAATCAGAGATGATGTATGGAATTCTTCTGAAAAAACTCAAAATTCTCACAAAATACCCTAAGGGCGCGCCCTACAACAAGGCGCGCCCTACAACAAGGCGCGTCCTCTGAAGTTGAATTGACTTTGTGTCATACAGCTGTCATCCACTATCTTCTACACTCCCTATAAATACCCAAACACTTCTCACTTTACTCTTTTTACTCTCTCTCTTAACAAAATACTTCCCCGGCGACTTCGAGTTTTCAGACGAAAATCCGGCCAATCTCATCACGTTTTCGTGCATTTCTTCACCAAATCGTATACTAGAACTTACAAGGTACGTTTTGATGCTCTTTTTTCAAGTTATATATTTAGATGAGATTTTAAGATATCTTAAGCTAGTTTGATTGAAGTTTTTTATAAAAGTACCGAGGAAGTAGCACTTCGTTAATTCCGAATGGAACCAAATAAGCACTTAATAAATGATACACATAGGTAAGCAAGTTGATTGGCTGAGCGATCTAGAGGTTTTGGGAGCCAATCTCTAGTTGATCTAGAGGTTCTTATCACCAGATTTGTCAATGAACACTAAATTATTCTAAAAAAAATGATACACATTGTAAAGGCTATAAACCAAATTATTCAAAAAAAAAATGATACTCCTACTTGTTAATTGTTACTTATTGTAAAAAGATATAAGTCAAATTATTCAAAAAAAAACTGAAAAAAAAAATGATAGACATAGGTAGAATGGACATTCAACATCTGACGATAATATCAAGGCAAATTCCTAGTGGATCAGGCATTAAATCTCGCCGAGGTCTCTCTTATCATGTTCCAATGACAAGAAATAATGACAGATTTCCAATAAACAAAGCATATTATCAACATAGAGCGCAATCAGCTCATGGAAAGTTCAGCAAAAACTTGCTTGTGCATGCAGCTGAATCACAATTAGTTTCTGCTTCAGATAAGCTTGCTTAAACATAAAATAGAAAGATTAAGACGTATGAACACAAAATGCAGCATCAAATCATTGTAATTAAAAATTTGTCACAGTTGTTTTCTGGTCATATATGTATCGTCTGTAACATGGACATGTATATCTAGCGAATAGCCGAATACATTACTAGATTACGGAATCAGTCATTGTGAAGACTCTTATCTTTCCCTCCCTTGTCATCTCTGTCCAAGGGCTTAAGCAAACCATAAGTGATTCCCATAGCAATCCATCCTCCCAGTAGAACTCTTATAGCAGACAACCGCATGGACGAACCACCAAGAAAAGCTCCGATCACTCCAAACAAAGCTAATGCTATGGACGCTACTACCACTACGACTATGGTCCTAACAACATTATCATGAAAGAGCATAGCAGCCAACAAGGGAAAAAACGAACCACATAGAAATGACACAGCTGATGCAGCTGCAGCCTTATACGGATTTGGCAATTTTTCGTTTCTGTCATCAAACTTCAGCTCTGGCTCTTCCACAGTACTTATTCTTGTATCGGACATTACTATTTTCATCATTGGAGATCGTACAGGCGACATAAACTGGGAATAATTTGGATGAGGTGTTGGGGTTCTTGAAGGATGATTCATTGAGGGCGACATTGTGAACACATTAAGTTTAGTTTCCTCTAAAGATGGATTTGCGATGGGAGTGACTTGAATCTTGACATCTCCATCATGTTTCTCTTCTGGATTACATTCATCATTCACTGAGCCCTCGATATCTCTTTGAGTTGACACAGATACAAACTCCCCAACAGCCATACTACAAGCACCTGCAATTGCTCCAGCTAAACCAGACAGAACCATAGACCACTGATCCTCTTTCGCTGCACCAACACCAAGCATTAGTGATGTAGTTGAAAGTAATCCATCATTTGCACCAAGCACAGCTGCTCGTATCCACTGACCTCGTTGCAGACGCTTCAAGCTCTCTGCTGCTTTATCCACAACAGAAAGCTTGTGGTTACCACAAGTCTCAACTATCTGGGGAGAAGTCATTCTTTATCAATGGAGTAAAGAGGAGTGTGGCTTTCCAACTTTCGACACACTCCATCTATATAATACTAACACATTGCTTATTATCACAAACAACAGGATTCCATGAAAGAGACCTTCGCTTAGGTGGTACCGTGGAAGATTACAAAACCAGGACGTTGAAGTAGAGAGAATATATCAGAAGCCAAGACACTCTATATTCTTGATTTTGAATGAGAACATGTTTTTGACTAAATAACAGTACTAAAAATTTAGATCTCTGTACTGCATCCTTGTCTTGTTCAGGCTAGGATTATTCTTGTTTGGACTTTACATGCATGTACCTTCTTAGATATACTTATGTGTTAATTATACTACTAATATAGCAGTGTCCTATTTCAGAAACATTATATTTTCTGGAGAACTTTTTTTTTTTAGAACTTATTTTCCGGAGAACTTATATAACCTCAAGCTAGTTATAAAACTAATACAATGCAACAGATATACCGATAGTATCTAGGCTTGATTGCTCACCTTGATATATTCCATACTTTATCTAAATATGCATGAAATAAACAAGAGCCATAGACTATCAGATACTCCTACTGTTACAATAATATGATGTAACGATGAGCTGACAGCACATCAACTCCAAAAAAAAATTAAAAGACCAAGAAGCAGAGGTAACTTTTGGTTTGAGTACCTGATTATCATTACACAAAAACTCATTCGCCAGCATATAACTTTTTAACACAAAAAAAATATAATGAGAAGCAAGGTTAGGTCTCTAGTTTGGCAAAATTGATACATATATGTTAATATATTGTTACGGGAAGAATAGAGACTTACCTTTAATATTATTATTAGTAAAAAACGGAGAGTTCCGTTATTATGTTAATTTCTATTATTGAAAATTAGGGAATTGTGATGTATTGTAATAAACTTGAGGCGAGTGTCTCCAATTGTGAATGAAAAAGATAACCTTGAGAGCATATTTTATCATGGTATCAAAGTCAACGAGAAAAAAAAAACCTACGAGAGTTCTCGTGGGTGTGAGAAGATCCTGCAAGAGTTCGTGGGTGAGAGAAAAAGATCCCGCGAGAGTTCGTGGGTGAGAGAAAAAGATCCCGCGAGAATTCGTGAGTGAGAGTAAAAAAAATCTATGAGAGTTCGTGGATTTGAGAAAAGAAAACTCCTACAAGAGTTTGTGAGAGGGAAACAAACATATGAAAGTTCGTGGGAAGAAAAAAAAATCAGCGAGAGATTTTGGGTACGCAAGAAAGAAAAATCTTGAGAACGAAGACGACGATAAGATGTAAGCACAACATGTCAACAACAATGATGATGGGTTTTGGTGGATTTGTGTAACATACTGTCTCAAATTAATGACGACAAAAAGAGGAATATTGAGAAAAACCGTGACGGAAACTATAACGGAGGTGATGATGAAGACGAGAATGAAAAGTTGATCAAAACGAGAAGCTGATTTAAGTGGATAATTATGATGATTGGAGCGGATAATTTAAGAGGCGATGATGAAGACGAGAATGAAAAGTTGATCACAACGAGAAGCTGATTTAAGTGGATAATTATGATGATTGGAGCGGATAATTTATTTATTTATTTTTTAATTTTGGCAAACTCTCGATTTTGAGTATCGTGAGTTTGAGTAGATATATGTTAATATATTATTATGGGAAAAATAGAGACTTACCTTTAATATTATTATTAGTTAAAAACGAAGAGTTCCGTTATTATGTTAATTTCTATTATTGAGAATTGGGGATTTGCTATATAAACATTTATGATTATTGTTTGAGATTTGCTATATAAACAATTATGATTATTGTAATAAACTTACTGTGAATGAGAAAGATAACCTTTAGAGCATATTTTATCATTGATTGATGATACAAGACTTACACTGCAGATGTTTTAGGAATGTGATTATGAAGACAACCTTATTGTGCAATCTTATACCATGGACAGTCAATGGAAAAGAATAAAACTGGTGTCAAACAATCAAAACTAAAGAAATCATCTCACTGTTTTTTCTGGTAGTGGTCAATTGCAGGAATGTAAATACTCACACACATCCTCCGACAAGACTTGAATCCTCAACCTCATATTACCAAGAGGAGAGGGTATCCACTAGGCTAGAGCCTTGCAAGTGTCATATCATGTTGACAAATATGTTTTTATCATTTACTAGGTTAAGTTTCGAGTGGAAAAAGTAATGTACATTGTTGATTTACTAGTAGTATAGCAGTTAGTGTAGTTAGCAATTTACTGTAGCAATTCTATTTTTACTGTATCTGCCAGCTCAGCAAAAGTTAGTTAGAAAGTTTGTTAGGAGAGTAGCTATATAAGTCAAGTTGTAAAGACATTTCATTCCTTAAGTCTTGTATATACAATTTCTTGCTCTTCTTCTTCTTCAAGAATGTTCATTGTTCTTATTATCAATCTGTAGTTTACTGTCAAATATGATGAAATTTTCATGGTATTAGAGCATCCGGCGATGATTCTTCATCATTTGATCGTTTATTGATCGTCGATATCGTTTATTCCGATCATTTTCTGATCGTCGATCATTTCCGCCATTAAAGTTTCGTTAGAGCTTCATTTTCTTCGTTTATAAGTCAATTTCTAAGATTTCTGCATCAAATTCATCAAGAAATTAGCAGAAATGAAGAATTTATGTGTTGTTTGTGTTGTCAGCTTCGTAACAACCGATCTTCATCAGGTGTTATCTTCTTGAAGCTTCTTTATTTTTTTTCAACATTTTGAGACTTTTAGTTCGTGTTTACTCTGTAATTCATCTACAGATTTTATGCTCTTTTCTTCGATTCTTGCTTAAACGATTAGTTCTTTACGATCTGTTAGTTTTCTACTTGAGATTAGTTCTTATCTGTCATTAATCTAAAAATGGTGGAAGGAACAGCAACGAATGTCTGGAATCGTAATACTACGACAACAATCAACAGGATCCTATTAGTGTGTATTATATCCATCCTTCTGATGCTAATACTACACAATTAGTGTCTATCAAGTTTAATGGAACTGGTTTTAGTAACTGGAAACGATCTATGTTGCTTAGTTTATCAGCTAAGAATAAAATTGGTTTTGTTGATGGATCTGTGGTGAAACCTGGTGCTGGAACTAATGATTTTAAAGCCTGGGAGCGGTGCAATGACTTAGATTAAGGGACAAAAAGTGTGTCAGATTTCTTTACTGAGATTAAGACTTTGTGGGATTCATTAAATGATGTTAGTCCACTCCCTTGCTGTACATGTCACAAATGTACTTGTAATGTGACTCAAAAAGTTCATCAAATGCAATAGGATCATAGATTAATACGGTTTATGATGAAATTGAATGACAAGTATTCTACTGTAAGAGGCAATATCTTGATGCAACAGCCTCTACCAAACTTGTCAAGTGTTTTCAGAATGTTTTCACAAGAAGAGAGGCATCAAGAGATGTCACAGTTTGGATCACATAATGAGTCTTTAGCTTTTGCTACTGATAAGAAGAGTTTTGATTCACAGAGAAATTATAGAACAGGGCAGTTCAATGCACAGAGGCAAAACTTTAATTCCTCAAAGGCTGGTCCTAGTACAAATTCCATTGGAAACAAAAGGGGTGCAAATTTCTTTTGCACTCATTGCAAAATCTATGGGCATAGTGTTGACAAATGTTTTAAAATTCATGGCTATCCTGCAAATTTCAAGAATTTCAAAGATAGAAAAGTGGCTGCAGTTTCCATTGGTAATAGTGCTGAGAATGTTGATAGTAAATTTGATAATGCAGCAAATAATCCTATCTCAAATGCTCAATATCAGCAGTTGATGGAATTGCTCAATAAACAATCATTGGCAACTTTAGGAACTGTTTCTCATGCAACTACTGATCATGCTACAATGTTGGCTGGTAAGATATGCTTACTAGCAAATGGTTCATCTAAATGTGGCTGGTTAATAGATAGTGGGGCTACAGATCATATCTGTTCAGATCTAAGTTCATTCATTCATTACAAACCTGTCAATGGTAATAATGAATATATAGTAATACCTGATGGAAGACAGATACAAATCCTTCATATAGGTTCTGTTCAAATTACTGAGGATATGGTTCTACATAATGTTCTTCATGTACCACATTTTCAGTACAACTTACTTTCTGTTAACAGATTGTGTAAGGATAAGAATTGTGCAATGGTTTTTCATGCTGATGAATGCTTCTTACAGGACCTTTTGCAGAAAGAGAAGCTAATTCATCTTGGTAAACTACAAGGAGGGCTTTATAGTATTACAGGAGCAATTACAGAAGATTTGAATAAAAAGAGTTTTATCAGTGCAAAAGAAGACCTTAGTATATGGCATCTAAGACTTGGTCATGTTCCATTTCAAAAGTTGAAGCTGTTTCCATCTTTGTGTGGATTAAAGAATACTTCTCAAGAACTTGTCTGTCAAATTTGTCCAATGGCTAAACAGACAAGAGTTTCTTTTCCTACTAGTTGTATAAAAACTAAATGTCCTTTTGAACTGATACACATTGATGTGTGGGGACCTTACAAGGTTAAGGCTCATAATGGTTGTAATCAGTTTCTTACTATTGTTGATGACTATAGTCGATTCACATGGGTTCATTTAATCAAGTACAGAACAGATTGTGTTAAAGTTTTGGATGATTTTTTCAATTTTGTTGAAACTCAATACAAAACCAAAGTAGCTATTGTCAGATCAGACAATGCACCAGAGTTGTGTCAAGGACCTATGCAAGATTTATATAAGAAAAAAGGAATTCTTCATCAAACAAGTTGCAGTCATACTCCACAACAAAATGGTGTTGTGGAGAGGAAACACAGGCATTTACTTGAAACTGCCAGGTCTCTTTTCTTTCAATCTAAACTTCGTGCTTCCTTCTGGAATGAGTGTATACTATGTGCTACTTATCTGATTAATAGAATCCCACTTTAGAGTATTGATAATGCTACACCTTATTTTTGATTACATAATTCTGAATCTTCTCTTAAACATTTGAAAGTATTTGGATGTCTTTGTTTTGCCTCTACTACTACTGTTCATAGAAGTAAGTTTGATCCTAAAGCTACAAGGTGTGTTTCTTGGTTATTCAGTACTTCAAAAAGGTTACAAAGTGTTAAATTTAGTTACTCAACAAATTTTTATTTCAAGGGATGTTATTTTCCATGAAAATAATTTTCCTTTTCATACAACACAAACACCTTCTTTGTTTCCTACTAGCATTTATTTGTCTTTTTTACTACATCTCAGTTTAATGAAGATAGTAGTATTCCTGTTTCTGATTCTGATATTGGTTCATTAAATATGTCTGATTCTCAAGACAATATTAATGATTCAGTTTCATCCTCAAATCATGAATCAACTTCTGTTTCTGATTCTGTTGTTTCTGATTCTGTTGTTCATGACATCAGTTCTTTGCCATCTTTAGTTGATTCTTCTATGGTTAGAAAATCAACAAGATTACACAAACCACCTTCTTATTTGTCCAAGTACCATTGTAATACAGTTGCTAGTACTAAACATTGGTGCAATTTGGTTCAAGTTTCTTCATTGGCTCAGAATTGTCAAATTACTGAACCTATTTCTTATCAAGAAGCTGCAAAACATCCATTGTGGGTTGCAGCAATGGAGTCAGAAATCAAGGCTTTAAATGATAATCACACCTGGGATCTTGTGCCACTTCCTCCAGGTAAGAAAGATATTGGATCAAGATGGGTTTTTAAAGTAAAACTTAAGTCAGATGGTAGTTTGGAAAGATGCAAAGCCAGGCTAGTTGCCAAAGGCTATAATCAAAAGTATAGAGTTGATTATGAAGAAACTTTTTCTCTAGTGGTGAAAATGAGCACTGTTAGAACTTTGTTATCATTAGCAGCCAGTAAACATTGGAATCTGTATCAGCTTGATGTGAATAATGTATTTTTGCATGGAACTTTAAAAGAAGAGGTTTATATGAGAGTTCCAGA
The DNA here is from genome assembly GCA_037693485.1 of Kitagawia praeruptora. Classification (NCBI taxonomy): domain Eukaryota; kingdom Viridiplantae; phylum Streptophyta; class Magnoliopsida; order Apiales; family Apiaceae; genus Kitagawia; species Kitagawia praeruptora. The sequence continues at coordinate 80,363,728 of CM075350.1, forward strand.
AGGTATTCCTAATCCTCTTAATCTTGTTTGTTTGCTTCGAAAGTCACTTTATGGTTTAAAGCAAGTTTCTCGAGAATGGCATGTTAAATTGGTAGAAGAACTTATTGATCAAGGTTTCATTCAATCTAAGAATGATTACAGTTTGTTTCTGAAAAGACAAAATGGTAAACTTTGTGTGATTGCTGTGTATGTTGATGATGTAATTCTTACTGGGGATGATGAGATTGCTATACAGGATATTAAAGCACATTTGCATGCTAAGTTTGGTATTAAAGATTTAGGATTACTGCACTATTTTTTAGGAATTGCAGTGTCCCATGGTCCAGATGGAATTATTCTGACTCAACAGAAGTTGCTAATGAGTTATTGACAGAGTCTGGTCTTGATGTTACAAAGAAAGCTTCTACTCCTTTACCTGTTTAGTTAAAATTGTGTCATTCAGATGGTGATTTACTTACTAATCCAGAGTTATATCGTTCTTTGGTTGGCAAGTTGAATTATCTCACAAATACTAGGCCTGATCTAGCCTATACTTTTCAAACTTTAAGTCAATATATGCATGCTCCAAGAACTTCTCATTTTTCTGCATTGCATCATACTCTTCGATATTTGGCTACCACTATTAATCAAGGAATTCTACTTCAAGCTTCTGACCAGCTTAAATTACAAGCTTTTTCTGATGCTGATTGGGCATCATGTGTTGATTCTAGACGCTCCATTACTGGTTACATTGTTTTGTTTGGTCAATCTCCCATTACTTGGAAATCAAAGAAGCAAAGTACTATCTCTAGGTCTTCTGCAGAAGCCGAATATAGGGCTATGGCTTCTGCAGCTGCTGAAGTGACTTGGTTAGTTCGTTTGCTGGAAGAATTAGGAGTTTCAAATTTGAAACCTGTTACTTTACATTGTGATAACCAGTCAGCTTTACACATTGCTAAAAACCATCTTTTTCATGAACGTACTAAACATATTGAGCTTGATTGTCACTTTACTCGTGACAAGGTTTTAGAGGGTTTGCTTCAACTTACTTATCTACCTACTCGATCACAACTGGCATATGTTTTCACGAAGGTGGCACCTTCTCCACATTTTCATACTCTTCTTTCGAAGTTGGGAATGTTACCTTCTCAGTCCCTTCTCAGTTCAAACATCCCAACTTGAGGGGGGGGGGGGTGTTGATTTACTAGTAGTATAGCAGTTAGTGTAGTTAGCAATTTACTGTAGCAATTCTATTTTTACTGTATCTGCCAGCTCAGCAAAAGTTAGTTAGAAAGTTTGTTAGGAGAGTAGCTATATAAGTCAAGTTGTAAAGACATTTCATTCCTTAAGTCTTGTATATACAATTTCTTGCTCTTCTTCTTCTTCAAGAATGTTCATTGTTCTTATTATCAATCTGTAGTTTACTGTCAAATATGATGAAATTTTCATACATCTAGCTAATGTTTAGTGCACACCCATAAGGTAAAGAACTTGCAAGAACTAAAACATTATCGATTACTCTGAAGCACTTTTATACCTTGATTGTGGAGGAACATAATCAAACTTTGGAGAATATTGACTTGTTTTACATGATAAAATCAGCTTATACAAGTATTTTAGATTCAGACATACAAAACTATACTGTGATCAACTCTAGCGATACCCATCCTTGCGGTCTTGTTCCTCTGCCTCTTTATTTGCAGCTTCAACAGATTTATACCACAAGAATCCCTGCGTTTAAAATTAAGTCAGTAAAAGTATCTGATACAATGCCTGATAAGTATAACTAGATATAGGATTTGTGTGGCAGATGTGTATATTAAAGTCGGGAAACATACAAACTAATTTTGGATATTCATTATAGATGTCATTATCAACGAGTCATTGCTTTCTTTATCTAAACACAAGGCTTTATTAATACTATGTTATCTCAATGTGTTAGTGTGTAACACAGTAACACTGTTAGGCTCAAGCTTGGCTTGACTAAAGATTCCGAGCTCAGTAGGAAATATAGGATATATAAGCTCAAAACTCGGTTAGACCAATTCTAGATACACTCACCCGGCTCAAATTCGTTGCAACTCAAACTCGAACCCAGTATCCCAACACCCTCAAGGCCTCAACTCAAGCTCGACTCCATTAACCATATAAAGTTCAAGCAATATACGAACTGATATATTTATTGAAGGGCATTCTCTTATTTGATAGACTTTAAAAAGGGAACTACATATACATCAAAACAGATCAAGAACTTTATACTAGTATACAGTAGTAGTTTAGTACCATCAATATTAACAGAATGCCAATTCAATCCAACAAATCTTTAAATGAGCTTATCATATCGGATTGTTGGGATCATAAAAACAAGATACTTACAGAAGTAGGGATGCCAGTAATTGCAAAGAACCCAAGAACTGGAGCATAAAAAATGCTATCTGTACCCAACACTCCAAAAACAGGTTTCTGATTTATATACTCAAAAACAGAACCAATCTGCACCAACCCACATAACATTCCATTACAATAGTACTAATAACTACACACACTAACACACACACACAACAAGTTTATAACAGCTAAAATCTTACAGCAGCAATAGCAGTAATAGCAGAAGAAAGCAAGTAAACATAAAATGGCAATTCAAAAGTTGAAGAAGTTTGCTGTTGGCCTTCATTTCTGGCCCAAGGAGGTGGCTCTTCTGAATCAGGTTTAGCCCATGAAGGAATGGGTTGGTCTTCTTGTTCAGATTTTTTTGCAGAGCCTTCTGTAACAGCTACTACTGACAATTTATTCCTTCTCTGATTCTTGAAAAATTTTGATGTTTGGATGTTGGGTTTGATGTATCCACAAAATTGGTTGTGAATTCTTGAATCATTCAAGATTATTGTTTTTGAATTTGATTTGCAGAGAGATAATGAGGATAAGGAAGCCATTATATACATGTGTCTGTTCTGTGTGGAACTTGTTTACTCAATATATGCAAGCTGAGAAACTACTGGTTCACGTTCACCCACAAATCACAATATCTATTTTTCCCTCTACTTTCTTGAATAAAATTTTACACCTTAAATAATTCCCATCCTTTGATTAGTTTAGTTCTCTGTTATAGAAATCGGCCGATTTTTGAAAAATCACCGATAAATTGGCCAAAAATTGGTCAAAATTTTGGAACCGATTCAGCCGATTTTGCAAAAATCGTCGATAAATCGCCGATTTTTCAATCAAATCACCCGATAAATCGTAAATCGGTACCCCAACCGAAAAGTTCCGATTTCCGAAATCTGTAACACTGGTTTAGTTGTTTATTTTAGCTACTGATACCTTTTTAAAAAAAATATTAATTCGAAAAAATTGATGCATTCCAAAAATTTGACAGAGCCATTCAAAAATATTAGTAACATTAACATTTTAATTCACATCACTACTATTTTACAAATCAACTAAATATTGTTGTATTCTGAACTTCACTATTCTGCATTACATTTTTTTTTCTTTCGAAATCATTCTACATTGCATTTTATCATGCAACATGTTGTTTGAAACTGGAAATCTAGAATTAGTACTACAGAAGCAAGCTATTTAGCAGATCAATAATCTATGTTCATATGCAATATGACTGCATTTACTCGACAATCTTGGAGCAGTTATTTTAGACACTACACATACATAGTCGCCCCATCGCATTTACATGTGCAACTCTACACCTTATTAGTAATACATCCCATAGAAAGAAGTATAGTTACGCCCACGTTTAAGCATTATTTTCCTCCGCAAATTTTTAAGAGTCAATGAATAAGAGATCAAGGGCTTCACCAGCCTGCAGCTTTGTTGAGAGTCGAAGCTTTCTGTAATCTTCAAAAGTAAAAGGTGCATACAAACGAGGATGTGCAGCATCCACCAGTTCTGCTGGAGCTTCAATTGTTTCCTTAGGACCTAGTAGAAATGCAGCAATCGAATACCTTAATTTTGCTTCCTTGCATTGCACTCGATGCTTTACAGTGCGCAATCTTCCATTACTCCAAGCCTTATCACAACAAGAAATTACAAAAATTCGTCATATCAAATCAAAAAGTAATCTGAAAACAGCAAAATACAACTTCAATAACTTTACATAGAGCTTGCACGTAATCAGTGAGGTTAGTAAAGTTCACGATCCTTTTTCTTTACTCTCAATGCTGTTTATATAGAAGAGAATGTGGTATCTCATCAAGTGCAGATATCCTATGGAACAACATGATCATGACTTTCACATATTCTTCCCAGACACTCGAAACGAAGTATATTCAAATAAACCAAATAAGTGTCAGAAAGCAGTTGGTAGTCATTATTCTTTAGCATCATATATTTAGACTCTTTGATATGTAATAGAATAATCTATATATTTAGACTCTTTGATCATGGTTCTAAAAATCCCCGATTTAGTCGATTAATCCCCGATTAATCCTCTGTAAGGTAATCCACCGATTCGATTTTTGAAATCCGATTAATCCTATGAATTTATTTAAAATAATATGTTTAATTGTAAATTATACTAATATATTAAATATTATTATAATATCCGATTTATACTCCGATTAATCCTTCCGATTAATCCCCGATTACCCGATTAATCTTAAATCGGTACCTCAACCGATTTATACCGATTACCGATTTTTACAACCATGTCTTTGATATGTAATAGAATAATCTACAGACTTAATACAGATATAATCATCATTCAATGCAGAGGACTCCATAGCCATAGCAGATCATGAAACATATCTATACTAAGTTAAAAGAATTAAAAGTACTCGCATACTCATGCCTAAGGAGAGTGGTATTCAGTAAGCAATAAGCAATTGGTTCACATAATATAGCTCAAAGCATATAATTTAACAACAATGTGTGTAATCCTGGAACATTGTGCATAAAAGAGTCACTCACTGTAGCAACATCGCCAAGATTGACAACGAGAGTATTTGGCCAAGGATCCACCGGCAGGAAAGCTCCGGACATATCCATGACCTCTAGCCCACCAACACCTTCGTCATCCTGAAGTATGGTAAGAAACCCTGAATCGGTGTGTATTTGTACTCCAGGGGATCCGACAGTTTCTTGAGCAAAATAATATTTGTTTATCCTAAATTGGAAAGGCCAGCCCTCTATTGTAAAATTAGACATTCCCAGTCCCTTAGCCAATTTCCCACTAATCTCTACAAACAGCTCATGTACTGCTTTGGCATACTTAATGAGTGTCTCTCTGTTATCAAAATTTCCACTCAAATCAATCGCCACCCATCCAAATCAATACAAATTCAAAAAAGAAACTTCAACAACAATAACATTAGGCACACTTCATTATCAGACTACTGGTTGAGAGTGTGTGTGTGTGTGTGTGAGAGAGAGAGAGAGAGAGAGAGATTTTTCACACAGGATGTTAAGATAATATATGATCATGTTAAGCCTGCTTCCCAAGACAAAACCAACCAACAAATGAAGTACCATAAAGTACAGTAATAAACTTCAAATCAGGGGTAACAATGTCTAAGATGGCCCAGAACTGGACTAGAAAACAATGACAAAACTCGAAAATGACTTGATTGACCCAAAAATGATCTGAAAAGACTTGTCTGTTACAGTAAAAATTTGCTGGTAAGCTTATAATTTGCATATTAACCAAATTTTAAAACCTCGACACACTTATGGACACGATCCATCTAGTGATCTAAACATACTTGAGATGGACAATTTCAATTACGATTGTTTGCAAGTGAATTGAAGAATGTTACCTTTGGTAAGGAGAAGCATCTAACTGAGAACAAAAAGCATCAACATCTTGTTGGGAAGAAATATAAAGACCAAAAGCCTCATAAAGGGGGTTGGTCTGAGAAGGTGCCATGTACCCACTTCCGGCAATGACGTCACTATTACGGCGTTTGATATCCAGTGGAAGATCAAAAAGCGACTTGACAACAGATTTCATCTCAGACATGAGAGAGTCAGACAGAATAGTTTGATGGTTGAGTAGTCTAAAACAACCCCATTCTTGACATAATTGCACGAGTTTCGAGGATTGAGCTGGAAAATCCTGGAGATCGATCACTGGGATACTGCAGGAATTATTTGCCATATTGATCGGTTTGGTTTGGTTGATGAATGCTCAAGCTTACAACCAAGACTTGCTTTTTTTAAAAAAAAAAATTTAATTATAATTGCTGTAGTTGGTTAAATATAGACAGACAAACTTATTGTCACGGCCGGTTCTGTAAGCTTCTTTTTTGGTAACTTGTTATTTTAAGGTTGACAAGATTTAAGGCTATCCACCGTCCCTCATTTTAAGCACCGTAATTAAGGACCAACGATACTCCATTTGGCTACAACTTGTGAGAATCAAACACCTATCCACAAGACTTTCTTTCAATATTTTTATACTTTTTTCTTTTGAATAATTGTACATATATGCAAGATGGATGTTGATCCACAATAAGCAAAGTGAGTTTTTTTTTGGTCACGAATGAAATATATTTCATAGATATTTTGTATGGGAATACAATATCCTATTAAGGAGTTTATTTCGATCAAAAAAATTCATCATCTAACCGAAGGGCACGCATGTTGCCCCCGGACATTTAGACAATAACACCTTCAAGTCTGAAAGGAAGAACCCTACAAAGAAGGGTCTCGTTAAAACCTCGCAAGAGCAAAAACCTATGGGAAAAAAAAGTGCCCTAAAAAACATGAATACATCGTTATACAAGGTGACTACTAAATGACTAGAATTTATTGGTGCTTTTATGAGACCCCATTATCCTCAGTTATTGTCAAAGATTAGCCATTTCTTTTGCCGCCAAGGAACTGCCTTCGCTTTCTCTACACCTTGACTGCTCCATTACTTCCTTCTGAAAATCAAAATTGAGTATTTTTTAGCCTTCATTCTTGTTGTTAAAATTGCAAGCCACCAAAACAAAACCGACAAGAAAAGAATAAGTCAAAGAATCACTTCTAACCAAAATATAATATTAATTATATTAATTTTTTAAATTTTGACCAAAAAGACATTTCTAACCAAATTGGTTAGAGCATCTCCAATGGTGTTGGCTAAAAATGGTTGGCTAAAATAAAATTTGCTGAACCTGTAAGATATTTGCTGAATCTGTAGGATATTGTACTCCAATGATGTTGGCTATAATTGTTGGCTATATTTTAAAAATAGTATTTTATTATTATTTTAAGTTGTTATAAATAGATTATATTATTTATATATGGTAAAAGATGATGTGGAATATTGCTACAGGTCCCTAGAGGTTGGCTATATATAGCCAACATGAAAGGGTTGGCTAAAATTTTTGCTAAGGGTTTCCCCTCATTGGAATGAACTTTTTGTTTACATATTCTCTATATTTTTTATTTATGGCATTTCACATTTAATTTTAACTAAGGGTTTGATTGGGTTGGAGATGCTCTTAGACATCTAAAACAATAATTGATAATTTATTAAAATATGAAGATTAGTTTTTAAAACTATATATACATATATATAATATACATGTATAAATATAAATACTCATAAATATATATAATTTAGCTAATAAATTTTAAAATTTAAAATTACCAAATTAGCACATATCTATTATATATATAATACCACAACATGTACCATTTTAATCCAACTTAAATTACTATTTTGACCCTCTGCATTCATTAATGCACATCAATTAAAATTCGTATTTAATATGTATATTCATTAATATACATCATTTAATACTATCTACTTAATTATAACACTTTCGTTATGTTGCAATTAACTAACCATTCGAAGAAATTTGTGTGTCGTATGAGTAAAGAGCCTTACAACTCATTATAAGTGATCTAACATTATTGAAGAAATAATATTGGAACATTAACTTCAGATTGCTAACAACATATATATTTTTGCTATACAATTTACAGAATAAATTAAGAATAAATTAATTTTCTGTACTGTAATTTAGTATTTTTACTTTATAGAAATGTGTCTAATACAATATTTTTTTTTATACTTTCTTGGTTCCGGTGCATTACTTGACAATCTGTAATATCAAATACAACATATACATGATTTAAGCACTTTGGAAAAATAAAAAACACATCTGAATGTTTTAATCAAAATGGGAGATCTTGAAAAGGGGACAAAATAAATGTTGGTTAAAAAAGAATGTGATAAACTGAAAAGAATTTTAGACATCACAATATCAATTGCTAATATTAATATCAAAACATAACGAGGAAAAAATACCAATTACAGTATAAAATAGAGCAATCTCGTGCCTTGCACGGAAATTGAAGCTAGTTTAATATTAATAACATGACTGTATCATTAAATTCTAACAATTAATTATGGAATAGACAAGCAATCTAAATGGCACATCAAAACCTCTTAAAGGTCCAAAATATAACTCATCAATCATGGCCATCCAAAAGGGTACAAAATTTAATTCAAAAAAGGTCATCAATCGGATCCATTGATATATGGTAACTAATAGCCACTAATCAAAACATTATCCAAGCCACTAATCAAAACACTATCAATCACCATTTAATTATAAATAACAAAACCAGTAAATATCAATCAATTATAATAATTGCAAATTAATTACTCAAGAAATCAAACCATAAAGCTTACCGGCCAGAAATAATTCACCAAAACACCAACATTATTACGAATACAAACCAAAAAAGTCACTATTTAATAACAATAAAACATTACAACATAAAACTATTAATAAGCTAAATAGTTACTAATCGATCACTATCAATTATCAATCAAATATTTGAAACTGAAAATTAAATATAGCAATTAATCATCATCAATAGCAAATTAAAAATACCAAACCGGACAAATTAAAACATGAACCTGGACAGAAAATTATAAACGTCGTCATCGAAAAAATTCAAACTCGAATTAACAGGACGTTAGAGGCTACACAGCAACAAACCAGAGAGTCAACTCGGTTAAGAACTCAAAAAAACACAAACTCGGACAGAAAACAAGAAACTGAGTCGCGACTTAATCCAGACAAACCAACTCAGTCTCGACTCTAAACTGAATCAAAACAAAACAATAACACTCAGCGACTTCTGCAATTTGAGATTCAAACACAGACACGAACAAACAAAGACTCGGACTCGACACAAAACATCAACAACAAGAACTCGGCAGCTTGGAACCAACAGTAAAATCGAACAAATAACTCGGTAAACTCGATGGCAAATAACTCGACAGCAAACATTAAAACCACTCGAAAAGTTAACAGAAATAGCAAAAATTCGGACAGAACTCAAAACTCAAACAAAGAGAACTCGAACTCGATACTCAGCAACAAACACCTCGCAGCAATTAGAACCCAGAAAACCTCGACTCTCTACTAAAAACAAGACCGACAACTCGGCAAACAAGAACTCTAAACAATTCGAACAACAAGAACTCGGTGACTCAGAAACTTATCTTACTATTAAACAAAAATTTTAATAACGCTATACACCCTGCTTTACACAGCACACCCACACTGAGATACCCCCTCCGACCACCACTGCAGCGGTGTGCACTGCCCACGTGCCGCCCACGTGGACGCTCAAAATTTTCTCCCTTTCGATTTCTCCCTCATCTCTCTCTCAATCTCTCTTAATATCGATCTCCTCTCTCGTCTCTCTATCCCTCTATTCTCTCTAATCACACCATCACCACCACCATCGTGGGTGGTTCTTCCGACAACACTCAACACCTCCCCCTCCTTTTCGATTAATCCGTACGCCTTAACCACCACCACCACCATTCGGTGGTGGTTGCTTTGCCCAGACCCAATACCGACAACCCCCTTTTTGAACCTACAACTCACAACCTCAAACTCCTCACTTCTCCTTCTCATTACTGCCTTCTTGAATAAAAACATTTGTAGATTATCACGAAAAATATAGTACTTCGAATTCAGAATTTGTGTGAATTTTGTGTATTACATTATTATTCTTTATATACACCTAAAATATCGTATTTTACAATAATTGCGCGGTTGGGATGAAAAAGAAGAAGCAGCAGCAATGGAAGTAACTGAAACTCGATCCCCAAATTGCCTAGTACACTTGTACATCAAAGTGAGTTTTTGAGTGTGAATACATTGACCAATTTTTATTGTACGACAATTCTTTTTTGCGATATATCATGTTACGAGAACAGTTTCTTCTTCTCGGTGGCCCATAAAATTCAACCAGTTTTCCTTGTTATCTTCCAAATTTTTTTCTCTTTAATTACTCTTCCTGATCCAATTCGTTCTCATCTTTTCTTTTAAAACCACCTACAAACAGTTTTAGCCCCCGAACTCAGTCACATACGCATTCACTATTTCACTCTCACAACCCACGTTTTCCCAGCCAAATCTTCTAATATTTCTTGCACCGCCGAGCGCTCAGCCTCTTATTTTGCAAGAGAAATGTGTCCAATAGGCTAATAAACCTGTTTAGAAGCTTTCTTATTCTGTATTCGATATGCGTATGAAACAAATCTGAAAAGTGTCAAAGAAGGTGGCTATTCAAACAAAGCAGCAGCCATATATGTATACATATGTAATAATAATCACATAGAAAGCCATGAAATAAGGTAGGCTAACTTTGAAATAATGAAAGTTGTTTGGTGATGTAAGGCATGAGCTATGTAGTAGCATCTAAAGCCTATAAAATAGGCAGGAAAGCTTGTAAAATAATAAGATGGAAAAATGATTATTCCGCTCAACTCTTTTCATGGCATCAGAGCCTTAGCAGCATACACAAACCAACCTTCTGTTCTATACAACATCAAAAACTAAACACACACAAATACACATACATATAGATATATCTGTTATCATATATTCAATATTATATCAGATACAAAACCCATCAAAACCACATACACATAAATATATCTGTTACCATATATTCTATATTATGTCAGATACAAAACCCATCAAAACCAAAAATTAAATTACCACTTAAAAGAACCCCAACCTTCATTCACCATCATGTCTGGAGGAGGAGAAAACAAGATCGATGTAACCTCCCCATACTACCTAGGATCTGGAGATAATCCCTCTAATACGATAACGCATATTCAGTTGCGTGGAAACAACTACGATGAATGGGCAAGAGCTGTCCGTCTATCACTTAGAGCCAGAAGAAAGTTTGGTTTCGTTGACGGAACGATCAAGAAACCAACTGGCGAAACCAAGATTGATGATTGGATAACCGTGCACTCAATGATTGTGTCGTGGCTTATGCGATCAATAGAACCCACACTTGCTGGGACAATCTCTCTTTATGAGGACGCAAGGTTATTATGGGAACACTTGAAAGAACGCTTTAGCATTGTCAATGGGCCGCTAATACAACAATTGAAAGCAGCTTTGACTGAGTGCAAACTGAGTGCAAACAAACAAGAAATGTGTCTATTGAACAATATTATGGGAAACTTAAGGTGATATGGGATGCTTTGGCCAGTAACGACCCTATTCTTAGTTGTGAATGCAGTAAATGCACATGTGGGATTGGTGCGAAATTAGAAAAGAAAAGAGAGGAAGAACAGTTCCACCAATTTTTGTTGGGTCTGTATGAAGAATACTATGCTACAGTAAGGTCAAATCTACTCTATCAGGATCCTTTACCTTCACTCAACCGTGCATATCAGACCTTGATTCAAGAGGAACGAATGTGTGGTTTTAAACGTGAGAAGCTGGCAGAACAACAAGATGTCCAGAGTTTTGCTGTTCGCACTGAAATCCGTGGAAAGAGCGGATATGAAGGTCGAGACAAATCCCATTTATTGTGTACTCACTGCAACAAAGTTGGACATGATGTAAGGAATTGTTTTTTGTTGGTTGGCTTTCCAGAATGGTGGCCTGGTAATGAACAACCTCGTGGAAAAGGTAAATTTACAGGTCGACGTCATGGTGCTTCCTCAACTTCAACAACCATTGGGCGTGGAAGAGGTGGCAGTGTGAAGACACATGCCGTAACATCGAGCAATAATTATAGTTTTGGAAAAGAAGGAGGTGCTTTATCCCTAAATACAGAACAGTGGCAACAACTCCTTGGCATGCTTGGTAATTCTAAACCTGAAACGGAAACGGAGAGAATGACTGGTAAGTGCAAAAATACTGTATGTTGGATAATTGACACCGGAGCCTCTAATCATGTAACAGGAGATTTAGCTTGTTTGAAACAAGTCCGGAATGTTCTTGATTGTCCGGTCGGACTTCCTGATGGTGAAAGAGCTGTGGCTACAAAAGAAGGGAATGCGATGCTTGACAGCAGGATAATTTTAAAAAATGTTTTATTTGTGCCCAAACTGAACTGTAGCTTAATTTCTGTGTCACAATTAACAGAAGATGAAAAATGTTTTTTACAGTTCACTGATTCATTTTGTGCTATACAGGACCTACATTCGAGGCAGCTGATTGGAGTGGGTGAACGACGGGACGGACTCTATTACTTTCGAGGTGGTTCGAGGGAAAAAGTTTTTATAGTAGACGGGTGTGTTTCTTTGGAGTTATGGCATAAACGACTTGGACATCCTTCGGAAAAGGTCATCTAATTATTACCTGCTTTAAGTTCTAGGGTTCGTAGCATGAAATTAAATAAAGTATGTGATGTCTGTCATAGGGCAAAACACACGCGAAATCCTTTTCCTGTTAGTGATCATAAGGCTAGTAGAATATTTGAACTTATTCACGGTGATTTATGGGGGCCTTATGAAACACCTTCGTCTACTGGGGCATCCTATTTTTTGACTATCGTTGATGATTATTCTCGTGCCGTTTGGATTTATTTGTTAAACAATAAAAAGGATGTTGAGAAATTTTTTTTGTCATTCCTTGCTATGATTGCCAGACAATTTAATCAATATGTTTAAATAGTTCGAAGTGACAATGGCACGGAATTTAATTGCTTGAAGTCCTATTTTAATTCCAATGGTATATTGTTTCAAACATCTTGCGTGGGTACTCCCCAACAAAATGGTCGGGTAGAAAGAAAACATAGACACATTTTAAATGTTGCTCGAGCGTTACGTTTTCAAGGTAACTTGCCCTTGAATTTTTGGGGAGAATGTGTTTTGGGTGCTGGCTATCTGATTAATAGGACTCCATCCCTTTTATTGCATAATAAAACACCATATGAAATGCTTTTTGGTCAACCGCCTTCTTATGACGATCTTCGAGTCTTTGGTTCTTTATGTTATGCACATAATCAACGGGCAAAGGGTAATAAATTTGAAAGTCGAAGTCGGAAATGCATATTTTTGGGTTACCCTCAAGGAAAAAAAGGATGGAAGCTCTATGATCTTGAGAATGAGGAGTTTTTGGTGTCAAGAGATGTCAAATTCTATGAAAATGAATTTCCATTTTCAAACGTTGATGCTACCAAAGATACTTTAGATGATGATCATATCATTGAAAATAATGTTGTCCATGATGATGAATGGATAAATGAGAGTTTACATCATCAATCTAGCCCTCCTAATGAGGAACAGACTGATGAACATTCTCAATCCGGAGAAAATGCTATTGATACAGTGCATGATGAGGTAACTTCTAGTAGTAGTATAGTTGTGCCACCCAACACCCGTCTTGATCAACAACATGAAGAGCAACCTCAAGGTCGCAGCTTGCGTCATAGAAGACCACCTATAAGGCTTCGTGACTATGTAACCAATACTGTCCGGAAGTTGAGTCCCTCCCCGAGTCCCCCCGTCACCCCTCAGCAGCATGCCTCAAGTACTCCTTACCCTATAGCACATTATGTGAACTGTGATAAATTTTCTATGGCACACAAAAATTTCCTTGCTGCAGTTATCATTGGTGTTGAGCCTCGATCATTCAAGGAGGCATTGAAAGATGTAGGATGGCGCGAAGCAATGCAAAAAGAAATTATTGCTTTAGAAAATAATGGAACTTGGGTTATGGAACCACTTCCTCCTGGAAAGAAAGCACTAGAATGTAAATGGGTGTACAAGCTCAAGTATAATTCGAATGGTAGTGTTGAAAGACTTAAAGCTCGTTTGGTAATTCTCGGCAATCATCAAGTGGAGGGCATTGATTATGCAGAAACTTTTGCTCCCGTGGCTAAAATGGTTACCGTACGAGTTTTTCTTGCTGTCGCCGTAGCCAAGAATTGGGAGGTACACCAAATGGATGTGCACAATGCTTTCTTGCATGGAGACTTGACTGAAGAGGTTTATATGAAATTTCCCCCGGGCTTTGTTCTGCATTGCATTTTGTTGCACCACTTATTGAGATACTACAACTTACTGTTTCCAACTGGAATTAATACAACTTGTTACAAACAGATATTGCCAAATAAAAAGCTATTAGCGGATAGATAATCTGTGGTCATATGGAATATGATTACAATTCCTCAACAATATTAAAAACAGTAATTGTGATTTGTGGACAAAGACTCCACATGTTCAACCCCTTCCCACGCATTTGCATTTAGACGTTCACTTTCAATGTAATTATTAGTAAAGAAGAAGACACTTTCCTCCACATTATATTGTTACTTCGTTTTCCTTCTCACCCATGTTAAGGGTCAATGAGTAAAAGATTAAGGGCTTCACCATCCTGCAGCTTTGTTGAAAATCGAAGGTTTCGGTAATCTTCAAAAGTGAAAGGTGCATACAAACGGGGATGTGCATCGTCGACTAGTTCTGGTGGAGCTTCCACTGTCTCCTTAGGTCCCAGAAATGCAGCAATTGAATACCTTAAATTTGCTTCCTTGCATTGCACTCGATGCTTTACAGTGCGCAATCTTCCATTGCTCCAAGCCTTTTAGCAACATCAAACAATAACGCTTTGTTAATTTGCATTCATAATGTTATCAGAAAATAACAGATTAATGAAACATTGTTTCCATGTGCAATTGCAATATTTATTTTTTGGTTTTTACCTGGAATGAGGTTTGGCAGACCTCTAACATGTGTAATGAGGTTACATAAATCATCTTGCGAATATTTTGTAGATTTAGTAGAGCATATGATTGTGTTTCTTTGGCCTTTTATCTAGAACGATAAATCCCATTGAGGGCTTTGAGGCCATATATCCTAGTTAACAACAAGTTTTTCCTTTTAATGTACTTCCCAGATCTTAGAAACAAGCTGTATACAGTTTACCTGAACAAGTGTTAACAAGGTGTATACAATTTACCTGAACAAGTGTTAGCAAGTTTACAGAACTCACTATACGTATACAATTTACCTGAACAAGTGTTAGCATGTTTACAGAACTCATCATACCCACGGACACGTAATTTTTTAGTATGATAATATAAGAGAACTTAATAGACATAAAATCTTCTTTCAGTCCATCATGTCACATTTTATTTGCCAAGTCGTTGGAAGAAATAAAATTTCTAGCATACTCTTTTTCACTGGTTTTGTCCAATGACCAATGTCGGATCCTTTGACGGAAATGTGGATACTTTGGCAAATTGGAAGACGGACCACAATTGAAAATGCTAGTAGGAAATATGGGAAGAAAGAAAGGAGAAACAGGAATAAAGTAGAAGAGGAAAAGAAGAGTCCTAAATTACATAGTACCTTACAATATCATCTTTAATTAAACTTTATTTCTATATTTAGCTACATATGTAATCTAACATACTTGCTTAATAACAAATGACATGCCTCCACACCCATCTTAAAAAATAGTACTTTCAGTTTCAGAGATTTTGAGTTGTATATGAGCTGTGTTCCCCCATACCCGACGACTGAGTGACATAGCTCACATACACGTGCCTAAGGAGAGTGGTAATCAGTAAGCAATTGTCTCACATCATATAACATTTAAGTATGATAACTCCACAAAAAATATTTACGAGATTCTGAAACATTTATGCATAATTACTGACTAGCGTACCTTAGCAACATCTCCAAGATTGACAAGAAGAGCACCTGGCCAAGGATCAACGGGCACGAAAGCACCAGACTTGTCCATGACCTCCAGCCCGCTAACACCTTCATCGTCTTGAACTATGGTAAGGAACCCCGAATCGGTGTGTATTTGAAACCCAGAGGATCCAATAGTTTCTTTAGCAAAATTAAATTTGTTTATCCTAAATAGGCAAGGCCATCCCTCTATTGTAAAACCAGATATTCCTAATCCATCAGCCAATTTTTCAGTAATCTCCACAAGTAACTGATGTACTGCTTCAGCATACTTAAATATTGTCTCTCTGTTAACAAAATTTTAATTTGATTTAATTAATATTCATCTCAATTTGATACAAATTCAACAAAAAAACTTCAACAATCATCGAAGTATGGACACTTCAGAATAACCTAATGAGTAACACACGTTCAAAAAAATCAAGTATAAATAATTGTTATTTATATCTACTTTACAATGTCACAATGTATAGAACCTCCGATTATCTGACCTTATGTATCAGACAACCGCCTAACACTGCTCCACAAGAATAATTTGATCTTATAAGGATACACATTCTCTATAAGCATATTCAGTGCCATTAAAAAGGCCAAATACACACTCTTCGTTACAAAATGTAAGATTTGTGTACATTTTATCCACAAGCCTTCTCTAGGATATACGCGTATGCCTTTTTTTTTATTATTTATTTGCAAGACCTATCAATAAATAAACTTCAATCATGAAAATTATAGGGGCCACTTCATGATCAAGCTACTGAGTACTAACCTAGGCATTCAGCATACTTGAAATGATACCTTTGACTGGGAGATGCATCTAACTGAGAGCAAAAAACATTAACATCTTCAGAGCAAGACATATAAAGACCAAATGCCTCGTAAAGAGGGTTGGCCTGAGAAGGTGTTATGTAACCACTCCCGGGTATGATACCAGTGTTCTGGCATTTAATTTCCGGTGGAAAATCTTGAATTGTCTGTGCTACAGACTTCATCCCTGACATGAGGGTGATAGGGAGGATATTGTGATGGTTGACTAATCTGAAACATCCCCATTCTTCACCTGCTTGCACGAGTTTAGGTGATTGTGCTGGAAATTCTTGAAGGTCTATTACAGGGATATTGCACTTAATCACCATTTGGATGTTTGATTAATACCCACAAAAGAAAAGTTACTCAATGCTTGTGATCTTGATTATCACAGTATTCGGTTATTAACAAACAAACTTTCTGGTTTTAGGTACTTTGTCGTCCAAAGGTTGAGAAGAAATGCGCATTGTTACTTACTACTAATCTGTTTTTTATTTGATTTTTTATATGTAAACAGGGCGGCTATCAATTTCTACACTCACTAACAAGACTGCACCAGCAAGGAGAGAACCTCCAGGCTAAGCACATGCCATAAAAAATAATAAAACTGAATTATTATCACTAGTGACCATTGAATAAATCTATTATTCTAGATTGGTGTGCTACTTTAAACAAGTAGGGTAATGCATTTGGTTATTGGTGTTTTAAGTACATGAATCATGAATTAACAGAAATAAATTTACATAAGAACAAGTTTAGTTCATTAGACAAGTTGTATTTTTTAATTGTTGCATCCCGGAATAAAATTAGGACACTGTTGTTTGGTTCTACTGCGGCCTCTCTGAAGAAAATCATTTGTACTTTTATGAATTTCCTAGTCTATACTTAGTATGCTTCATATACCATATAAAATAAATGACAATTATTCTTAATTTCATTGTTGTTTATTATATAGCCAAATTACGAAAATGTAACCACATTCACTCCTACCCCTAACCTCTTAAGTCTCAGCTCAGAGAAACGTGACCGCGCCATGCGCAGCCAACACCAACATCGACCACAGGGTTCTCACCCTCCCCCACTCCACTACCATTAAGCAGTACTGCATTCAATCCACACCTTTTATTTGCCTCACTCATTTTTAAATTTAGTAGGCATCTGTTCAGTTCATCTATTTCATGATATTGGCAGATATTAGCATGCAACGGTTTTGAGGGGAAGTAGGGATGGAAATTTGATGGAACATTATGTTAAAAGAGTAGTGACAATGATTTCATTGTTGGTAGGACGACTTTCTTTGGCAAGACTATGATTATCCAAAAGAGATTTAAGACCTTGATAGTACTTAATTCTGGTTTTGGATCGCAGAGAGAAATTACTAGATTCTTCTTCAAGTTGTAGGTTTTGAATTTCTCCATTGTCGTGATATAGCATTTCAATAGATTTCCAGACATCATAAGCGGTTGAATTTGGTTTATAGATGATCCGGAAAATAGTAAAAGAAATGGTGGACTAAATCCATGAGATTATTACATGATTTATTTGTTGCCAGACGGGGTTATTGAGTGGAGGGGATCCGTCTATATGAGAGGTAAGGTTAAATCTGCCTATGACAAGTTTCATTTGTTCTTTTTTTTTTTTTTTTAGTTTGAACTATCTAGGTCTAAGATCGTTTTAATATGTTTTTTTATAGTAACAGAAGAAACTAGGAAAAGAAGTAGGGGGTGTGGAAAATTTCTTTTAGTCACTATGGAAGCTGAAAGAGAAGGTGTGCAGGATGGAATTTCTGACATAATAATTTGGTTGAGGGAAAAATATGAACTTACTACTCCGGTGGCGATGCAGCCAAACAAAGTTTGCACAAGCAGAAGGGAACAAATGCAGAGAAAAGAATTGGGGAGAGAGATTAAGGACTTCAATTACCATGTAACAATAAACATCGATATTGTGTATTGATTTGATATTATATATAAATGTGAAATATCTGAAGATACGAGAAAAATCTAGGAATCAAGAGGAGAGATATACAATAATACAAAACAGATATTCTAATATGCTCATAGTTAGAGATGCTGACTTGCTTTGGTTTTGCCAGGGGCCCAGGAATATACATTCATCACAAGCACTGCTAGAAATGACAAGAAGACTTGTTGATGGAATTCTAGTCAAGTGAAGATTCTATGCTCTGGAATAAACCAAGAGCCCCAAAGATCGTAGCTTTAGTTCAATATCAAATGATGTACTCTAGCTTGTAGTCTATGGCTTGGGAGGAATAGGGAAAACGACTGCTGCCAGTGTTGTGCTTTATAGAATATCTGCTGCCCAAGTTGTGCTTTATAGAATATCGCACAAACATATACTAAGATGACAACCATGGCAATCTGAGATGTTTCTTGACCTTAACAATTAAACAGTTTATTTCAAGCAGCAAGAATATCCGCCTAGACAGACTAAAGTTTATAATAAGATGACAATGTTTCTCTGGAATCCAAACTTGGTCAGAACTAAACTGAAATTGAAGAAACTGCCGCATTGGAGCCAGAAGCCTGTTTCTGGCCTTGTAACTTGTTAGGACTCGATCATTGCACAACAAAGAGGTAAATAGTAGAAGTTGAGCTTTCAGAATTGTGGTATAACTAACAGGAATGACCATATAGACTTCCACAGTCATTTTTTTGCAAAGAAAAGAATTATTGTATCTTACAATACGGCTAAACCAACAATTACGAAAATGAAGTTACAACCACAATGTACTCATAATCCATTTTTAAGTTTAGCTACATCAACCATTTAGAAGCAAGTGCATTAACAACCCCATCAAAACTATCAAACCTTGTACTCACCACATCCACTTCCACCCCTAACCTCTCAGCTCCAGCAGCAGTAACCGGCCCATGCGCCGCAACCACCAACCTCGGCCACCGCCTTCTCACCCTCCCCCAATCCAAACCCATCTCTTTCAACCCCTTCAAAAACCCCTCAACTTCCCCACTACTAGTAAACACTATTGCATCCAATCCATTCTCATTACCCCATTTAACAACCTTCTCCACACAATGCGGCCCTGCCCACCTCGTCTCGTACGCATTCACTCTAACAGCCACCCACCCTTTTCCCGCCAAATCTTCTAAAAACTCCGGAACCACAGGTGGCTCCTCCAACCCTATTACTAACGGAACCGGACATAATATCTTACGTCCAGTTCCCTCCCCAAGCGATTCCACCATTATACGTGGAATCGCTACGGAAGGTATCAAAACCTTGACTCTGTCCGGGTTTTGACATAATTTACTTATAAACGACGAATCAAGAAGCTCAGAATCTTTGCCAAGAGCTGAGATAATAAACGTATCGCCAGTTGGGGACAATGGGGGGCTTCGTGTTTGTGACAATGCCTGTGAGAAAGATGAGATACCCGTTCTTGAAGTGAAAGCTATTGCTGAGAATTGGTCAAACGGGGTTTTGGAATGAGCTGATAGAAAGTGTTTGATGGGTTCAGGGGTGGGCTCAATGATGACTGTGGGGCACCACAATGGGGTCCACCCTTTGTGGTGGATGACGGTGGAGAGTCTGGTGGCATAGTTTTGTGGGGTGGTCAAGGCAATTACACGGTGGTGGTCGGAGAATTGGTTTGGATTTGAAAGTAGTGGTGGTGTTGGAGGATTTAGATTATGCATTTTTTGGCATTTCTGTCTTTATGTTCAACGAGTTTAAAACCAGCACCGATTTTTTTAATATTATATGAATTTTTTTCATTAATTTTGATTATATTTTCTAAAATATGAATTGTGAAGACTTAAATTTTTAAATAAAATGATTTGATAATAATTACATAAATTATTCGTGATAATTCTAGAAAATGAGGGATTTTAATTATAAAATACAGAAAAGATGATAGGTTTTAATTGAAAAAGGTAATCGGTTAATTATTAGTAATTATAAAATTATTATTTTATTTTATAAAATAGAATGCACGTGATATAATTGGAAAAATAGAGATCTTAGTTAGAGAAAATTAAAAGGGTAACATGTTTTAGGTGAAAAGGGTAATTAATTAGTTTATAGTAATTATAATTTAATTATGTTATTTTATTAAATAAAATTGCTCGTAATGTTTTCAGAAAAAGAAATATTAATGTTGCCCGTGATATTTCTAGAAAAAGAGGGATTTTAGTTAGAAAATATAATATTATAATATTATTATTGTTTTTATTAAATAGAAACACCAGTGATATAATTGGAATAAGAGAAATTTTAGATAGAGAAAAGAGAAAAGCTAACGGGTTTTGGCTGAAAAAGGTAATTGTCCGCGATATAATTGGAAAAAAAAGATATTTTAGTTAGATTTTGGTTGAAAAAGGTAATTAATTGGTTAATAATAATTATAATATAATTATGTTATTTTATTAAACAAAATTGCTCGTAATATTTTTTAAAAAGAAAAATTTTAGTTAGAAAAAATATAAAAGATATTGTACTTTAATTGAAAAAGGAAATTATTTAGTTTTGAAAAATAGAAAAGGTAATATGTTTAACCTTAAAAAGAAAATTGATTAGTAAAGGAGAAATTTTAGTTAGATAAAATTGAAAAGATATTATATTTTACATGAAAAAGGGAATTATTTAGTTATTGAATAATAGAATAGATAATATGTTTAACTTGGAAAAAGAAAGGATGAATTTTATTTGTAATTAAATAAGGGTAAATTAGTAAAATCAATAGTTGTAATTAAGTAATGGTAAATTAGTAAAATCAATAGGTATCGACCAACCAAACTTTTAATGTTTGGGTTTTTATATAATAGTATAGATTTGAGGCATGCTCAGGAAATATCTCAAACAATTTGTATTTACGAAAACAAATTAAATTAATAGAATAATAATCTGACTGAAATAATGTTACGCTTTCTTCTGCTATCAACATAATGAAGATGTATTTATTCAAAAGAAAATAAAAATAATGAAGATGTGATGTATATTTTTATTTTCGTAATATAATAAATTTATAATTTTTTTTGAAAGTTAATAAATTTATAGTTACTTTAAAGAGATAACTGCAAACTGTATAATTTAAGTTGAAAAATTCATATCTCACCCCATACTCCCATAGTATTTAGTATTTATTTATAATTCTTTTTATTTTTCTTAACTTAAAAGGACCGACCTGGTTTAACTTGTACGGAGATTAAGAAAAGATATAAAAAAAAGTTAAGTTAGATGAAAAGTGGGTAAAGTGATGGAATCTATCAATATTTAATAATAGATTTGAGGTAGTGAAAACAAGTAGTGGGTGTAATAGTATTTATTTAATACAAAAGGAGTAAAATTAGTGAGTTTGATAGTAAAAAGTAGTGTTAAAAAATAGTAAGTATACTAAATTCATTATTTTTGAGACGTCCCGAAAAGGAATAAGGAAAAAACAAAATGGGATAGTGGGAGTAAATACTTTACACGTGGTTACAGATTTCGAAAATCGAAATAAATTAGTTTCGGTACTTAATAAATCAGAACAAAAATCGAAGAAATTTTAATAGTTTAATTATATTTAATATATTAGCCTAATTTATAATATATACCATTCAAAAATAATTCACAACGATAAATCGAATTTTAAAAATCAAATTGATTAAATATTTTTTAAAACAAATTGGTAATTTATTGACGATTTTTGAAAAATCGAACGATTTTTATTACACTGACTTTACATCATTAGTCAATCTATTCAAACAGATAATAAACTTGTACAAAGTCCCCAAAAAAAAATGTAAGATAAATAAATCAAACACTCTAGTCAACATATAATCAAAGATATTGTAAAATATGTAAAAAAATATGGGTTTTGGTCTCCGACAATCGTTTGTCAGGGACCGGTTATACAACAATCGATTTCTAAATCGTTGGATCAACGATCCAACGGCCCCCTTGGATTACAAAAAAAATTTACTATCCGCTATAATTTTCCGCCAGACAAGATAGGCAGATTGCCTGTCCGCGAAAAATTATAACGGACAGTAATTTTTTTTTTTTTTAATCTCAGCCGTTGGATCAACGTTGAATCGTTGATCCAACGGCTGTGGAACCGATTGTTAGATAACCGATCCCTGACAAACGATTGTCAGGACCCTGACCCAAAAAATATTATCTAAATCATACTACTATTAAAACATATCAAAGCAATGCACACACAATAGCATTCATACCATGCGGACTATCGGAGGGTTTAATACAAATTCAAGGACTATGTACCGGAGAAGTAAAACATCTCTCAATTTAACTACTCTCTGGGAAAAAAAGATTATGCACTTGTACTCTTGCCTGATCATAGTCCAAAGTGCAAACGTAACTCAGCATTGCTCGAATGCTCCTTTGTTTCGATCCCAGCTCTTTTCCAAATACTATTTATTTGGAAGATATATTATATTTCAAGAATAGAGAACAACAGCAATTAAATTACTAATAATTACCCCAAGCAAGTCCTATTCCCTAAATACACAAGAGTATCTTAGTCTAGGTTTAACAACTTATTGTGAATAATCTTCCACGTATGCTGAAAATTAGCCCAAAACTTAAAAAAAAAATGAGAAGCTAAGGCACTGTAAAACTCATGGGCCACCAATTCCACCCGCTGCTAGATATTATCTAAAACTCTAATACATCTCGTCGTATCTGAATTTAAACAGCCTGCCTCAAGCTTAAGTTTCAAAATGAGATTTACTTAAACTCCTTAATCTCTCCATAACTGTTCGAATTTGATCAGAGATTGAGGTATAGAGATGCCTTTGTGCAGGCTCATCAAGTCCTCCGACAATGGATGGC
The DNA here is from genome assembly GCA_037693485.1 of Kitagawia praeruptora. Classification (NCBI taxonomy): domain Eukaryota; kingdom Viridiplantae; phylum Streptophyta; class Magnoliopsida; order Apiales; family Apiaceae; genus Kitagawia; species Kitagawia praeruptora. Next base: position 80,387,255 of record CM075350.1, read on the forward strand.
CAGCCTAGAAGTGGCAAAGACGTATCTCTAGACAAGGAGATAGCCATTTCCTTCATTTTGGGAATGTCGAACTCTATTGGGTCACCCACAATAATTTCCACCTTTTTGTTACAAAGTGGGAAGGGTGGTCTTCTCCCGAAAAGATAATCCTCGGGCATTACCTACGAAATTTCAGTTTAAAGAATAAGATTCATACGAAGAAATTAAATCAAATGGATAAGAGCAAAACACATAGACCACACTGCTTCATATATTCAAATTATTAAGAAAGAACTTCAAATAACGAATTATTTCTATATTATGATGTCAAGGGTGGTAGTAACGCTATTGTGGTGGTCACTTCACACATATCACCTACTCAGCCACTAAACAAAAAAAGAATAATCTTAGTCAGCTTTGGAGAACCACCGAGTCACTAACAACTACATGCAGTGTGTAATGTGTTATAGATTGCCTGCCTTTTATTTAATTTTATTTCTTTCTGTTGGTCCATTTATAGGAGGCCCACTATAAGGAGAAGGCCCAAAACAAAGTCCATCTAAGGTGGTCCCCAAAGGATAAAAAGATGACATAAGAATATTCCTAAAAGGCGAAGGCCTATAAATAGAACGCCAATCATTAGAAGAAAGGGACTTTTGGAAGAATGAATGAAGGACACTACCTTTTGTAGAGTAAGGGAGAGAATGTATTGTATATTTCTTCTAAGATCATATTATTTGAGAATATAATATATTTTCCCCTTTAGCTCAACACTTTCAATAGTCACCAAATGTTAGATGCCAACTACCAGCTTGAAATATTTGGGAGAAGTTGACTAATAATAATGACGATCAACAAAGAAACAACATCAACAGCTATCTTCCTGAGTATGATGAATACTTCGTGCTAGGTAAGCTCTGCAAAATCGCTTACCATCTATTTTCGAAATTTGAGGAAGAGCAATGGCAGGACAATATTGCATTTGGTGTTACTGAAAGTGAAATGTGGGGTTCTGACGTTCTGTAACAGGTAAATGTCCATTTAGAAGGAAATTCAAAGACTAGAAACTAGATGCAATGCTACTGTTTGAGTTCTGATATTGCTTCACGAGAATGTAAACTATGGGGCAGAGTGTGACACACATCCAACATTTTCTTAGAATATGTGCTGTGAGTTATTGCACAGAATTTAGCGAGAACATAATTAAGGAATTAAGGGAAGTTTATACATTTAAAATGAGGAAGGTTGTGATGAATTAGTGTTCTAGAGGTATTTGTGGGTTGAACTTGAAATTTCAATTCGCTGAATCATTCAACACTACATGGTTGGATGCTTTTGATTTTCCTTATCTTACCATTTAGTTGTCTCGTAACAAGAACAATTATTCAAAAATACGAAGAAAGAGGAGCAAGTTTTTTTAGATATAGTACATTGGATATGGTTTATCTTTCATGAGTGGTTTGGGGCAAAGAAATTTATCAAGGAGATTAGGCATTAGGCCTAAATGAGTGAAGCATTCTCAGCCTGGGCCTTGTGTACATGCATCTGTACGACTATGCCTTTTGGCTCTAAGTAGAGAGAATCAAGAAGACGCCTTAAGATCATGTTCAAAGGACTAAAAAAGATTGAACCAGTTGAGTGCATATAATGTTCATTAATATAATGAGTTAATCTCTGAGCAATATTTAGAGTTTCACTACATAAATATGGAAAGAACGCCTGTCTAACAGCTTGAAATTGTCAAAATAGTACCACAGATACAGTGCAAAATATTACCTTCTCAAAACCACGATGGACAATCGGCAAAACTATAGGAGTAACAGGGGAACGGGCAATAAGACTGGCAGTACCCCACTTTAATCTTCTAATTGGTGCATCTTCCTGAGATACTTTCCCCTCCGGAAATGTATGCAACTGCTCATACACAAGATAAAGAGACTTTACACACATGATTGAAGACAATGACTTTATAACAGGTTTTAAGAAATAAAGTATCACCTTATTAAAGGTTCTTTTCGTTCTTGATGGGGTTATTCAGGAAGTTGATGACACTAGAAAATATTACTAGAGAGGCTGAAGGCAAAACTTAGCTTTTACTAATCTATTGCTCTCAATTTAACCTAATCATTAATTGTTACAAGTTCATACCGAGTTTTGCTACCATTTACTTTTTCTACACCTACGTACTAATAGTGATTGTTAACTGTCAATGGTTTGCAGGATAATTGCCACACTCTGAGTCTCTAACTGTCAGATAGGAAAATTGCCTAATAGGCCAGTTCGAGGACACTAATATTAGTAAAAATGAGAAACACAACTTTCAGTTAAACAGTCCCTTGGAAGCAGTTTTACTTACTTGAAGATTGACAGACAAAATGATGCCAAGAAGGCAGCAACTAAAAATTTTCACTTAACTATTCATGGCAAACTTATAAGTTGATATTTCTAGAATGCCCCTCGTTAACTTTGCTACACAATGAAATAACGCACAGCTATTCCCCAAACTGGTGCCATGAGTGATTCTTCTTTTTTTTTTTCCTTTCTTTTTTCTTTTTCTGCTAAGTATGACACTGCTTCTTGCTCATAGTTTAGGCTTCTAACTTTGTACTTTATACAGAAATTGCATTCTATATGTACATAAATTTATCTAAGAAATACGACACTGGAATATCTGAATAACTTTTACGAGTTGTGGATGCACAGTAAGAATGAATGGTAACAAAAAATAGTCGAGTAGAAACCCATCCGTGAAGAATCATTTAGTAACATGGCTACTAAGGTAAAAGGTGATTAAGTAGAATACCCATTCTCCAGCACTTAACCGATCAAGAGCTTCATTCATATGTTCCTGATAAATTCCACCACCTCTTGTGATTGGTATGCATTTCCCTGGAGAATTATTAGTTGAAGAATGTATTGAATAAAAAAGGAAACTATTATATTGGTCCAAAAATAATACAGTTTTCTGAGAAGAAAGAAACGGTTTCAGGCTACTGCTTAAAAATATATGTGGCTCTACATCAATAAAGTTGCAATGTGAAGAGATTAATCTGACATGAATATTCAAGTGTTAGCAAAACATTTAGAGACAACATACAAAACGTGGCAAATCCAAGTAGAAGGAATTGAATTAAAAGAAAAGCACAAAAATGGTAAGATGAAGAAATTTACACACCAAGTCTGAAAAAGTAAGAGAGCAGCGTATTTTTGAAACATATGTCGTGGGCAGCTAATGCCCAGCGTGCTAAACTTGCATCACTTGTGGGAAAACCTTTAAATCCCCACATAACAGGATCATCTAACCTGCAATGCAATAGTAATAATAAGAAGAAGAAGCAGGTAAAATTGGAAAATAACATAGAAAATCAAACCACGGAAAGAGGTCTAGTAAAACGGATTATGAAATTAAGGGCAACAAAATGAATGAATGAGTCGTCACAGACAGGTCTTGAATTGCAAAAAATGAATAAAAGAAGGGTAGACTAAAAACAGAAAGAAGGAGACGGCTGACGTGGACATGTGATTGCTAACAGTAAGGAGAGGAACACCGGATGGTCGAGAACGAAGGAGACGCAAGAGAGTATGAGAATTGTGAACACGAGTGGTGTTGAGTAGATTAGCAACTGTTTTGGCAAATAAACCAACTGCTCCGATTACAATCTTTCGGGGCACCCCTCTCATGTGCTTTGCCGACCCTGCCCATTGCATATGCCCACCCATCCCCTATACCTTCCCAAACCCTCCTTCCCCACATTAAACCCACTTCTCCCCCTTTGCGTTTCTCCTCTCCGTGACGGATTTTATTTCCTTACATTTTCTTTTTCCTTAAGTTACTTTCTAGGAAATTACTGCTTTCTGCCTCTGGGTTGCTTCAAATTTCGGGATTTTTCCGATTTCATTTTTACTTATTTTATCCAGAATAATGTTCCCGTGAGATCAGGTAATGAAAAAATGAAAAAAATAACCCGTTTTTAGAAGTAATTGGACGAAAATAGCCGATTCTGGAAATATGCGCAAAAATGACCCATGGGATACGCATTTCCGAAATGGGTATTCTTGGATACGCATTTGGCAAATGCGTATCATTGGATACCCATTTCGGAAATGCGTATCCTTGGACAATAGCTTCAACATCCTTGACAGTTTTTTCATTTTGACTTTTGACAGTATCCTCCATGACAGCATCTTTCATGACAGTATCTTCGACGGTAACTTCAGCATCTTTGACAGCTTCCTTGTTGACAGTATCTTTCTCAATATTGAAGCAGTCAACAACAAGTCTTACGATACTTGCTTCCAAGGCTTCAAGAATGTCTAACTCTCCTTCATCATTGACAATATCTTTCTTTTAGTACTAGGAGTTTCTTTCTCTTTTTCTGTTGCATCCTTTTGAGCTTGTATTTCAACATTCCCAGAGGCTTCTTTTCCAGAAATTCTGTTTTCCCATATCCATCATTTCCTCCAATATCATCCTCATCATTGTCCAAGGTATCATCATAAGTGCAGCTTCCTCCTTTTTCACCTCTTTTGGCATTAGCATCAGAGATTAACTTCTTTATTTGAGAGCTAAGATTCTCATCTCTCTTAGCCAATAATTTGTGAATATCTTTGACAACCTTGACCTTTTTAGTGCTGACACCGGATTTGAGAATTTTCTTCAGCACTATCATGATTGATTCAGTGCTCAATCCTGATACTTTATCTAAGGGTAGAAAACCAATTCTTCTTGCTCCTACTTTTGTGACCATTCTGTAGCAAACACCATATGGATTTTGAATTACTTCTGGAAGTTTGTCTTCAACAATCCTCCTGATTTGTGCTAAGAGACTGTCATTAAAAGTTGTTGAGTTGATCTTTACTTTTGTTCTTAGGGCTTGGAGTACCCTTTCTTGCAAACTTTGTAGAAGTTGCATTGTGATGAATAGAGTGAGTCCAGTGTTCAAATATACTTTAACAGCCCATCTTCTCTTTATTTGAGAGCTAAGATTCTCATCTCTCTTAGCCAATAATTTGTGAATATCTTTGACAACCTAGACCTTTTCAGTGCTGACACCGGATTTGAGAATTTTCTTCAGCACTATCATGATTGATTCAGTGCTCAATCCTGATACTTTATCTAAGGGTAGAAAACCAATTCTTCTTGCTCCTACTTTTGTGACCATTCTGTAGCAAACACCATATGGATTTTGAATTACTTCTGGAAGTTTGTCTTCAACAATCCTCCTGATTTGTGCTAAGAGACTGTCATTAAAAGTTGTTGAGTTGATCTTTACTTTTGTTCTTAGGGCTTGGAGTACCCTTTCTTGCAAACTTTGTAGAAGTTGCATTGTGATGAATAGAGTGAGTCCAGTGTTCAAATATACTTTAACAGCCCATCTTCTCTCCAAATTAACTTTTACAGAGATACTTGTTACTTTGTCCTTCAGTATTGGTGCCAGTTTGGTAAATGCTCCCCCTGCTTCACTGATTGAATCATCCACCAATCTACTGAATTCTTCATCCTTGTTGTTCAAAGTACTCTCCATGTAGTTAACCATCATTAATTCTGCTTCATCATGGGCATACTCACTTCCATCAGTCCAGGTGGCTCTAGTAGTCATGTTTACATATTCAGGCATTTTATCTTTGCCTTTACCCAGTCTGTTTTGCTTTTCCTTTTCTCTCCATATCTTTTGCAGTGGAGTTTCTATGACTTCAGGAGTTGGCTCATTAATTTTCAGAGGTGGCAGTATTGGTCTTTCAGCCTTTTGAGTTTTCTGTAATTGTTCCAATTCTTTTGTGGATACCAATAATGTCACACCATCCATTTCATGCTCAATAAAATTATCATCTCCAGAGGTTTTCAACTCTTCACCAAAGTTTCTTTCTTCCTCTTGCTTCCCCTCACTCCCTTCTCCATCTTCAACTTGTACTTGTTCCCCCTCACTTCTTGACTCCCCCTTGCTTGTAGCTCCACCTTGTTTCTCCTTCTCTACCACCTTTTCAGAGATGTCTTGATCTTGCACTTTCTCTATATTCTAATCTACCACTTTCTCCCCCTTAGTTAAGTTGACAGCACTAAGAGTAGTAGAGAATGATAGCAGAGTTTGTTGAATCTCAGCAAATCCAGTAGCTACCAGTGTGGACAAATTGTCAATCTTAGCTTCCATAGATGCACATCTGTCCTCAAGGGATTGCAACCTTGAATCAGCTTCTTTAGAAGAACCCAGACCTTAACCTCTTTGAAAGTAAAGAAAAATACTGGGACAAGGAGACTATGGGGTTTCTCACACTCTCATTGTTTTTCTGAGTGATCTCATCACTCCTCACAGAATGACTCTCAAGGCTTAGAGCCTGTATGTGTAGGGTTCCCTCAATTTTACTCTGGACATGCTCAAGTCCCTCTCCTTTTGCTAGCTCATTTGGTTGCCTCTCATTTTTATGCTCACATCTCTGTTCTTTTATCTCTTTTCTTTTTCTCTCCCTCACTCATCCTAGATGCATGGGTATGAGCAATACTTACATGCATTTTAGTTGAAAAAGTAGAGTGTTTAGATTTTACCTTTATAGCAGAGATAGGAAAATGATCATCATCAGAAGCATCTTCAACAATTACTGCATATCCAGATCAAACTGTGTAGATGTGACAGCATCTTTAACCAAAATGTTACTGTCAACAGGTGGAGTGACAACAACTTTGGTGGTGTCTTTGACAGCAGCTGAGGCTGTGACAGCAACTTCCCTGGGGTCAGTTGCATGTTGGAGTTCGACCAAGATGTTGGCTGTTTCATTTTCTAGCAGAGTGCCATCTTGATCTAGCTCAGTGTTTGAAGGAGTGGTGTCCATTTCACTTTGAGAAATGGGTTCTTGTAGACCACTAGATGGGGGCTCATCCATGATAGGAGATGGATGATCAAAACCTGAAGGGTTAGGACTGTCCCCCTCTCTAGGTTGTGGAGAAGAAACAATTGATGGATTAGAGAATAAAGAAGGTGAAGGTACAGAAGAGAATTTTGGCTATTCCACAGGGGTAGCTTGTGGAACATCAAGAGTAGAAGTTATAAGAACCTCACTATGCCCTAACTCCATGTTCGTATCTGCAAGTGGGGGCTCCTCATGAGTGAGTTCATGAGGTTGTGCAGACTCTTTATAGGATGCCTTGGGAGACAGGCCAGTTTCAATAGATGCCTCTTATTGAGAAGGGACATCTAGGGATGAGTTTGTTTCCCTTTTATCCTCCACAGCCTTTTTTGAGACTGTGGGGTAGCTAACAGTGGCTTTGCCCCTCTTAGCTCTCTTCTTCTTAGGCTCAAGAGGAACCACTATGGGTTCACTTTGAATAACATCCTAATTTGCTGCATCATGTGCAGTTTCTCCCTCAACACTCTCAGAGCTACCTCCAACACCAACTTCCATGGGTCTTTTCTTGGATTCTTTCAAGGCTATTTTTGTGGCTTTTGGTAGTCTGGATGGTCTGATTTGAATTAATGGAGTGGAATGTGGGTTGGCTGAATTTGGGCCTACTTCAGCCTCATTCTCAAGAGAGAAAGTAACATACCCAGAGGGCAATGGGCAATCAAGGTTGGGCACTTGATCAACCATGTACTTTGTGAAACAGAGTAGAATATGTGCATTTAAATTTTGTGAATTGAGTGCAGTGTGTGTGTGTTCCTTTTTAAAACATGGCATTCCACTGTGAGGGAGGCATTTTCATCAATTCCACATAAAGATTTATATACATCATGAGAAAGGGAGGATATATATGTACCTTTTTGCCTAGGGCAAATTTGAATTGTCCCATAAGCAGCTTTCCAAGATCCACTTTGTACCCATGAACAAGATAGTGAGTGAGTTTCTTGATGTAAGTGGGGATACCATTCCAACCTGAGGTCTTTGTTAAGAAAACCTTCACCATTGCATCAAGAATCATGCTCCATTCCTTCCTCAAATATTTCCTGTCTATTTCACCAGTTGGGTACCAGCTTGAGGTTCCTTCTTCAATAATAGGGCTAGAATACCCAATTTTCAAGAAGAACTTCTTTAGGGTTTCATCATTGGCAAGCTCCTGGTATGATTCATTTGCTTGTAGTCCAGTTCCCGGGGCTTCATTGATTCTCTTGATAGTGAGAATGTATGTAATGTTGTTGATTTTGAAGTGAATGGCTTCATTACCTGCATTTCCTTGAACAATAGCAGTTTCCAAAATTGTTCAAGTCTGTCTAGGTCCAAAGATGGGGTTGAGGTAATAGCATGAGCTAGATAGGACTTGTTCATGAAGGATACAAGTCCTTTGAAACCTTCACCAGTATCTCTTGCAATGAGAATGCCACCAAAGTTTGTTTGAGAAGAAGATTGTTTGGGTGCCATTTTTGTGCTTTGGGTTTAGAGAGAGAGAGAGATTTAAGCTTTTGAGATAAGAGTTCTACAGAGAGTTATGTGTTTGTGTGATTGACAGTTGCTTATATGAGAATGGAAAACGTTTTACTGAAAAAGGGGAAAGTAACTTTGTGTCTTAACCCACTAAACAATCACGTGGTGTCGTGGGTAGTTACTTTTTAGTGGCTGTAAATCGTTGAGGTAAAATCCCAATTATAACGGTCTACTAACTTTGACAGTAACCTGTGCACTAGAACAAATTCGTTAGTAACTTTGAGGGGGTGACAACATGTTTCACTTGACAGTAACATTGGCGCGAGAATGTGCAGTCACTATTAAGCAATTTAGAGACAATATCTTTTAAATACTCATGACAGAAACTTTTTTCCTGCTGTCAAGAAACTTGCTTTCAAGACATGTTGCAACAGCAACTTTCCTTGTTGACAGCAACTTGTGCGGAAATAATTTTTGTTATGAATTTTAAATCAATTTTGCCCATTGCTTAAATTAAAATTACCAATTAACATTTAATCAATTTAGGCACATATTCGTTAAATACACACACATACACACACATTGCATTAACCAACAGGTAAGAGACTCTAACAGAGAAAGTATGAACAGTAAAGAAGATGAAACGATTCTTTCATTAATTAAAAAAAATTATAAATTTTTATTCTTCATCAGAAACAAGTTCATACAGTTCCACATGAATTGTTTCATCTGTTATCCCATCTGCCTTGAGGCGTGCTTCGACAAAGTCGAGCAGCTCCTTCCAGGCATCAAGGTCTTTCTCCACCTTCTCTCTAGCAGCCTTCTCTTTGTCAGCTTGCCCTTCCTTGAGAGCTTCATCCATCATCGAGAAGAGCTTCTCGATTTCCTCCACGTGTCCGGGCTCGCACCAGATAATGGCTTGATTTCTTCTTCATTCTTGTTTCTCCATTATGGTTTCGTATTCTCTTTCTTAAAGCGTGAGTGTGTTATGTGAAAAATGGTCTTTCGCCTCGAGTTCATTTTATAGCACACTAGGAGACGTTTCAGTTTCCCATACGCTTTTAATAAAGTATTTAACTTTAATTACAAGAAAAAGACTGACAATTAACCCAGTCATTTCAAATGACATGACTAATTATCTTTAGCACCCGTGTATTTTAAGTTAACATCACGTGACTACTAATTACATAAATTAAGACAGACATGTAATTTTAATTTTAGCATAGTCATAGCATACATGCTGTCAAAATAAGTAGCACATAAGACAGTAACTTCTCATGACATCAACATTGAAAGCTACTGTGACGAGCTGCATTTAACACATTGAAAATGTAAAGACTAGTAAGTTAACATACCAGATTTAGCATTCCCAATTCACTTACCAACATGTTGAAGGTTGCTTCATCCAATGGCTTTGTAAAAATGTCTGCAAGTTGCTTGTCTATGGGGACATAAAACAGCTTCACAGTTCCCTTTTCAACATGCTCTCTAATGAAATGATGTCTGATATCAATGTGCTTTATCCTGGAGTGTTGAACTAGATTGTCTGAGATGGCTATGGCACTAGTGTTATCACAATAGATAGGGATGTTAGATAACTCTAGACCATAATCCAATATCTGATTTTTCATCCACAGAATTTGTGCACAGCAACTTCCAGCTGCAATATACTCAGCTTCTACAGTTGAAGTAGACACAGAATGTTGCTTCTTGATAAACCATGACACTAATCTTCCACCAAGAAATTGACAGCTACCTGTTGTGCTTTTTTTGTCAATACTGCATCCTGTATAGTCTGAATCTAAATATCCAATCAGATCAAATCCAGTATTCTTAGGATACCAAAGGCCTAAATTTGGAGTGCCTTTTAGATACCTAAAGATTCTTTTGATGGCAATCAAATGTGACTCTTTTGGATCAGCCTGAAACCTTGCACAAAGACATGTAGCAAACATGATGTCTGGTCTGCTAGCAGTTAGATATAACAGAGATCCAACCATGTTTTTGTAAGTGCTAGAGTCCACCTTCTTTCCTTTAGGATCCAAATCCAGTTTGGTTGCAGTAGAGATAGGTGTCATGGCAGGTGATGCATCCTCCAAATTGAACTTTTTGAGGAGTTCCTTGACATATTTAGCTTGACTTATGAAGATTTCATCAACCTTTTGATGAATTTGTAGACCAATGAAGAATGACAGTTCTCCCATCATGCTCATCTCATATTTATTTCACATGAGAGATGAAACTTTTCACACAGCTTCTCATTTGTAGAACCAAAAAATTATGTCATCAACATATATTTGGACCAGAATGATGTCCTTGCCATGATGCTTGTAGAATAGTGTCTTATCTACTACACCTCTTGTAAATTGATTCTCTATTAGAAAGGTAGAGAGAGTTTCATACCAAGCTCTAGGGGCTTGCTTCAATCCATAGAGTGCCTTGAACAGTTTGTAGACAAAGTCATACAACTCAACATCTTCAAATCCAGGTGGATGTTCAACATACACTTTTTCCTCTAACTCTCCATTGAGAAAGGTACTTCTGACATCCATTTGGAACACCTTGAAGTTACAGTGTGCAGCATAGGCTAGAAATATTCTAATAGCTTCAAGTCTGGCAACAGGTGCAAATGTTTCATCATAATCTATCCCTTCCTGTTGACAGTAACCTTTAGCTACTGGCCTTGACTTATTTCTTGTCACATTTCCACTTTCATCCAATTTGTTTCTGAAAACCCACTTTGTGTCAACAACTGACTTCCTTTTTGGTCTAGGGACTAGCTTTCATACATTATTTCTCTCAAATTGGTTAAGCTCTTCTTGCATAACTATCACCCAATCAGAATCCAACAATGCTTCATCAATTGTCTTTGGCTTAGTTTGAGATAGGAAACAAAAAAAACATGCTGTCAACAGAAACATTTCTCTTTGTCCTTACACCAGAAGTGGGATCACCAATAATTAAATTACTGGTATGATCCTTGTTCCACTTGGAGGTCCTTGGCAAGCTTCTATCTTGATCTGCTTGATCAGTTCCTCCTTGAGAGGTTGATTCTCCACCAGTGTTATTTTCTCCTTCCTGCTCTTCATTATCTCCAGAGTCATTCTCATTCTGATGATTAGATGTTACTGTCTGAGATTGAGCTGGAGTTTGGTTAGCATCATTGGTGTTGACATCATCTCTTTCAAATTCAATACTCTGAGTACAAGTAGGTTCTTCAGCAACAATTTCTTTTTCTTCCAAGTAACCTTGATTTTCAAATCTAAAGGCTGCATTTGACCATCTTCTTGCAGTCCTGGAAACTTGATCTCATCAAATATGACATTGACACTTTCTTCAATGACTTTATGATCTATGGCATAGACTCTATAGGCAGACTTTTCTAATCCATATCCCGTGAAAATGCCTTCATAAGCTTTAGCATCAAACTTTCCTTTTCTTTCATGGTTGTCTATCATCATGAAACACTTACGTATAACTTATACCAATCTTCCTGTCGATCCGATCCATTCGTTCGTAGAGCTATTTACTCGATCGCAGACATTTCTGGAACACCCCTAACAGAGGGATAAATAGTCAATTTTGAAAGAAAATATTGTCAACCTCTTTCAGATCTGAATCTATCTGATTCAGAAGGGAAGAACTCGCATCAGTATCTCAATTTCAATTCAAACATGGGTTTGATTCACACCGCATGTTCTGAGAAATATTTACCATTCGAAAAGAGGAAAAATCGGAGTCTTTTTCTAAAGAAATATGTTGAGAAAGGGCAGATGTATAATGGACTATTTTGCTCTATCATCTCTGTCACATGGGTTATAGAGCTGCTGTCATTTTCAAGTGGCAGATCCTTACAGTTTGCACACCCATGTGACTTTCCTAAATTGCTATACAAACAGATTTATCATTATATGTGAAGCAACCTAGATACTTTCTTATTCAAGCTAATACAATTCTAGAAGATGTAGATTTGTCATACTTTTGAATTGATGAGCTTTTTCTTGTGATCTTTCAAGCTTCTGTCGTAGTCTTGTAGGTCTGCTACAATCCTTGGAGTGTTGCAGCAGATCTGTTTCTTGAACATCTAAACTGTCACGGGTTTGACTGAGATAAATCCCCAAATCAAATAATTCAGTGAGACAGTAACCTTAACCACCAAGTCTGTTGTCAAGAGAATGTTCTTTGGTTGACAGTATGAATTCCCGCCAATGTTGCAATCGGAATTCCAGACTTGTTGTCAAGCTGTGAGAATGTTGCTGTCTCATGCTTCCGCCAATGTTGCTGTCGAAGATAGTCCACTGTCATGATTTGCAACATGCTATCTTCTTGTAACTTTACTGTCAATGTTGTGACAGTAACATTTATTCTTGCTGTCGTCCTGATGTATAACTTGAGGCTTGAACAGATGTATGAACTTCTTCCAAGAAATACAATTATTACATGATAGTAGTTATTTGACTACAAGAACACACTCTAGCTGTGACAGTATGTTCTACTTAGTGAAAAACTAAGTATAATGAAATCTAGTTAAGTTGTCTCTAAGCTATCACCCATAAATCTCAACAGATAGCATGCATAAGATAATATGTTTTATCTGAAAATATGAATTGATTTGTTACTGAAAAATAGAAAATATAACATGTTTCACCTGAAAACAAAAATTGATTAGTTATTGGTACTTATAATATTATTTTATTCAACTAAGTAGAATTGTGGATCAAAAAAGAAGTTACAACAGATAAGGGATGGACTAAAGTGCAAGTGCCAAATATAAGTAACGATTTTTTTAAAAATTATATGATTTTTTTTGTTTAATATGAATTAAATTTTTTTAGGCATGAATTTCGTGGTTTTAAATTTTTGAATGATATGATTTGATAATGATTACATAAATGTTGCCCGTGATAATTCTGGAAAATGAGAAATTTTAGTTAGAAAATATAAAAAAGATGATACGTTTTAGGTAAAAAAAGATACTCGATTAATTATTGGTAATTAAATATAAAAGGAAATTGATTAGTTATTAAAGGTAATATGTTTTACATGAAAAGAGAATTGATTAGTTATTAGTACTGAAAATTATTAAGTGAGGGTAATTAAGTAATGATTATAAAAAAATTGAATAAGGGTAATTAGGTAAAAATATTACCATACCGACCGACCAAACTTTCAATATTTCGACTATTATATATACTAGCTTATAACCCGTGCGATGCACGAGTTTCTTTTGATAGGTTATAAATTTTATATTATGCTCTATAATTATGTTTTTATATAATCATTATTTTTAAAAATTATTTTAATATTAATTTAATTTAAATTAAATTAATGATATGCATGATTTAAAATTTATATTATAAAATTTTAAGTTAAATATGTCGTTGATGGTATTCGAAACTTGAATCTTTAGTAAAGTAATTTAATCATAAAATATACCTTATAATTACATCTATCGATCTTATTAATTAATGAAAATCTAACGGTAATATGGTGTAATATTTGGGTATACATTAATGATTACAAAATTATGTTTTAAATTAAAAGGTAATGTATTTAATTAGAAAAGAAACATTGATGATTGCAAGGTATGTTATAACTTATGTTTTTAGGTGTTTATAAAAGGTGTAATCAACTAAAAATAAACATGAAAAAGGCAATCGACTAATTATCATTTAATTATATTATTCTATTATTCATTCTAATAATTAGGATAACCGTACCGAAAACCAAATTTATTTTAATAATTAGGATAACCGTACCGAAAATCAAACCGAGAAACTTTAAATGTTTCGATTTTAATATAATAGTATAGATATATATATATATATATATATATATATATATATATATATATATATATATATATATATATATAAAATATTTTTTAAAATATTTAATTTTCTAGTAGTCTAATTTAACTTCATAATTATAAGATATTATCATATTTTAATGCTATTACTTCAAACCCCATTCAAATTGAAGTTATTATATAGTTTCTCGTAGTCTCATCAACCGTATTTGTTCGTCCATAAACTATAAAAAGACTAATCTTATAAAGCATTCAAGTCAAGTTTTGTATAAATGTTACAACACTACAAGAAACAAGAAACAGCTCTATCAGCGACCGCATATCAGCGACCGCATTCTGTAGCTGTTAGGCATCAGCGACCGTCTACGGTCGCTAAATGTAGTAGCAGAAAAATTGGTCGCAAAAAGACACTTTGCAACGGCTTTTTGCGACCGCTTCCTTAGCGACGGCCTTTGGCGACCGGCCCGGTCGCAAAGATGAGTCAGCATCAGTAGGGTCAAAATCCACGTGTCCGCGACTAACTCAGCGACGGAATGTGGTCGCTATTATTTGTGACTATATTTTGCTACAGACTACTGTAACTAACTATAGCGACTACATTAGCTGTAGTCGCTATAGATTGCTACTATATTTTGCTACGGAATTTTTGTCGCTAAAGGTAGTATTTCTTGCGACAAACATTTGCTACTGTAATCCGTCGCTAATGGTTGCCACTAAATTTAGCTACCAAATTTTGTCACTAAAATTAATATTTCTTACGACTAACTGTAGCTACAGATTTCGGTCGCTAATTACTGCGACGGGCTTTAGCTACCAATTTTCGGTCACTTAAAGTATTATTTTTGCGACAAATTTTAGCTACTGAAATCGGTCGGTGATAATGATTTTTCAAAATTTTGATTTTTTTTGTTTTAACACATTTTTTTGTTTTATACCTGTTTGTCCAAAACAATAGCAACAAATCCAACAATACAACCATCTAATTTGGCAAGACATTTGCTCGAATCCAAATTAGCAAATGAGATTAATATAAAAGTTCAAATATTTTTACATAATCTTAAAAACGAACAAGTCAACCATAGTTTGAGTATCATCCAAGTACATCATAAATGCAACCAAGCTAGTACTAATACAACGGAAAATTACTGTGACAACTGACAAGACATCCTATGAAGATCCGCGAAACTCGTCATCACGATCATCATGTGATCCCTAAAAGTAACGAAACAAAAAAATGTATATTACTTGTACATGGTATTTATTGACTATGTGTAACAAATTAACTCCTCCATTCAAGAAAATAAATAACAAAAATTCAGGTAGCTTTACTAAATACAATACCTCATCGTCGCCCTGATGCTGCTGTGATGCCGCCGCTACTGCACGAGCCAGATCAACGGGATCCATAGCCCCCAGATGGCCTGCCAGTTGAAGAAGAAGCTCGCAATTTTGACATATAGATTTCACACAATCAGCCGGAGTATGAACAGATGGCTGGCTCGATGATTGTGAAGATTGTGTGTTGCATGTGGAGCCATAGATGGATGAGCGGCGTCTTTGTCCTTGCCCTTTCACATAATTCTTCTTGACAACAGACGCTCTCTACACAACTCCTGATCAAACTGTGGACGTTCAGTGCCCTCAGGATACCGCTCGTCAAATAAACGACGATAAGTATTCTGTCATCACATTAATGATTTTAGTTAAATACAAATTGCTTAAAATATAACATAAGTATGCATTAATAAAGTGATACTTATATTAATCTAAAGCAATCATAAGTGATACTTATGATAAGATGTCAGGTATATATGACAAGTTGGGCAGTTAATATGGTTCTTTTTTATTTGCACTAACCTGAACTTTCCAACAATATATATAGTATGGTAGGGCAAGGAATAAATTGAAATTAAGAAATATAACATGAGAGAAGAAATTGATGCCAAATTTGTTGATATGTCACTACAATATATACTTCACGATTTTGTGGTCTGTAAAAGCACTACAATATTCAGCAATAGAGTCACAAACTATTTAATTAATTGTTTTCTAAATGTTAAAAAATGTAGTTATCCACCTAACTTAAATTGCAGTTCTTGTATGAAATGGTGCAGTTATCCAGATGCACCAACTAACTTAAATTTGATAAACTCGATACATAGTCATTAAAGATCTTCATCATAGTCAGTTGTTGTAAAATTAATATTAGCATCAAATTTAAGCTCTAACAGACTGTCATTTTAACGTACACAGACCATACACATATGTTCTCCTAAGCACTACATTTGAAGTAGAAAAATTGGTGCGTTTGTGTGCAACACAGGCACACACATCTATACATTAATGTAAATCATAAATTCAATATAAATACACTTAAAACAAAAACCATTAAAATTTATTACCGCTATATTGACAGCATCGGGCAGACCATCACGAGTTTCCACATACACATCCAACCAATCGATAGGGACCTCAAACTGAGACTCCTGTACAAGATATAATCCCGATATTATGAAGTAATAAACATGTGATTTTTACAGTTCATGTTTGTAAACAAATTAAAAATATTAATACATACCTTGATGGCCGTCGGTCGCTAAAAATTTACCAACGTGTCACCCTTTGCAACGGTTTGCGGTCGCTAAAATATTTTGGTCGCTAATAAACAAGCGCCAATTTTTTTGCCAAATTGTTTAGCGGGAAACTAATATTAGCGACAGAATAGCGACTGAAGTCTGTCGCTAATTTATTTTTGCGACTAATTTTTTACGGTCACTAGAGTCGGTCGCTATACCTGGTAATAGCGACGGAATTTTGCGGTCGCTAATAATTTTGGTCGCTGATAAGCCTTTTTCTTGTAGTGCAAATTGAAAGACATATTTTTACTATTCATCTTTTAGCATGAAAAGATAATCAAGTAGTTATTAGTAATTATAATATCATTAGTTTATTTTATTAATTAGAACAACCATATTTTTGGAAAAAAGAGATTTTAGTTAGAAAAATTAGAAAAGGTAATAGCTGAAAAAGTTTATTAGTTAGTTATTATTTAGAAGAAAATGAGATATTTTAGTTAGAAAATATATTACCTTTTAGCTGAAAAAAATAATTAGTTAGTTATGTTTAGCAAAAAAATAAAATAATTAGTTAGTCATTAGTAATTATAATATTATTAGTTTATTTCATTAATTAGAACGATCATATTTTTGGAAAAAAGAGATTATAGTTAGAAAAGTTAGAAAATGTAATAGATGAAAAAGGTAATTGGTTAATTATTATTTAGGAGAAGTGTTGGTAAGGGATGTGTGTAATATTTAATATACCATGTTTTAATAGAAAAGAATAAAAAATTCAACATACAAACTCCCAAACTTAATATACACATTTTAAGTTATCATTAAAAACAAGTTTAGGGCAATAACCATAATCTGTAACAGTCATATCAAACGGGATGTAATATTGGATTGTTAGGTTGGGGGACTTATACAATTCGAGATTCACAAACATCAATACAGAGCACATACACAACCAATCGATCAGTTGACAAGATACACCAAAGTGCGGTCATACGCTATTCAAATATCACTTCTACTTCTATCAACAATAAGTAAAAGCAAAACAAGAACAAACACAATATTTGACGTGGAAACACCCACGTCCCAACTTGTATTATTAACCAAACAATTATCAATAGTACATCAAAACAATAACACCTCAATGGTATCCCGAACCCGATACTTAAGCCAACAATGCTCAAGCATCACCCAAACAATACCTAAAACTACATCTCTTATGTTAGAAATGATTGATGAGAACAGTGTTTGGAAGCTATGGTGACAAAACAGAGTTTAGCTGGAAGCAGTCAGAGTTTAGTTAAACACTGACTGGAAGCGCAACAGAGGTTGTTAAACTCTGTAGCGGTATTGTCTGAAGAGTCAACAGTGTTTGAAGATTGATTCAAGATAAATTTGGAAGCAATATCTTTGAAGATTGGAAAGCTGTCAAAGAGATTGAGTTGACTTGGAAGACTGGAGCAATCGTGATTGATATCAATTGTATAGCTTAATTATAGGAGAATCAATTACTGATTGTACGAAGCTGTATGTTCTATAAATACAGTTAGGTTAACCCTAGAAGGGTAATCGAACATTGAGAAATTCATTGATTGTAACCTAAGCAGCTCTCTGTGATATTTTACATCACTGAGAGAGGAATTGTTAATTCCAAACAGTTTTTAAGTATTAAACAGTGTGTTCTTGTTTAGTTACTCATACAGTATTTGATTAACTATTGTGAATTCGACCTAACAAGTGGTATCAGAGCCAATCTGTTACTTTATTACAGTTAAAGATCCAAACACAATAGTAATCAATGGCAGAGATACCTCCACCATCTGAGAAAGCTCCTACTACTGTTAGTAGGTATGAAACTATAAGGGTTCCTATACTTAGGCCATCAGAGTATGCAATCTGGAAGGTAAAGATGACCATGTTTCTGGAAGCCACAGATCCAGAATATCTTGATAGAATTAATGAAGGTCCTCACAAACCTACAAAATTATCTGCTGCTGCTGCTGGTGAGGAATCAAAGGTCATTCCAAAAGAAAAGAAAGATCTAACTGCTGAGGATCTTTCATCTATTGCAAAGGATGCAAAAGTGAGACATTTACTTCACAGTGCATTAGACAATGTTATGTCTAATAAAGTGATTAACTGCACAACTGCAAAGGAAATATGGGATGCACTTGAGGTTAGGTGTCAAGGAACTCCTGCAATCAAGAAAAATAGAAGAAACATACTCACTCAGGAGTATGAGCACTTTGAGGCAAAGTCTGAAGAAACCATGACAGAAACATTTGACAGATTCTGTAAACTGCTCAATGATTTGTCATTGGTTAATAAAGAGTATGATTTAGAAGACTCAAATCTCAAGTTCCTTCTTTCTCTACCTGAAAAGTGGGATGTGAAAACAACCACTATAAGAGATAATTATGAACTTGGTGAAACAGAGATTGATGAAATTTATGGACTGCTCAAAACCCATGAATTGGAATTGGAGCAGAGAAACAAGAGATCTAGTAGAAAGTCAAAGTCTGTTGCACTTAAGGTTGAGGAGAAACCATCAAAGAAGGAAGCATCAAGGAAAAAGGCAAAAGGAAAAGCTTTAGTCATACACTCAGAAAGTGAGTCATCAAACTCTGATGTTGACTCAAACACAGATGGAACATCTGATTCTGAAGATGATGAAGAGATGATGCAAATGGCTGCATTGATGGTAAAGACCTTCAAGAAGATGGGATACAAGAACTTCAAGAAGGGAAAGAGATTCTCCAAGGACTACTCTAAGTCTGACAAGAAGAATTTCAAGAAATCTGAGGGAAAGGACTTCAAATCTGGTAAGAAAGATAAGTCTGAGATTCAATGCTACAAGTGTAAGGAGATGGGTCACTATGCTCCTGAGTGCAAGAAGGGTAAAACTGAAAAGGCACTCTACACAAAAGGCAGAGATTGGGCAGACACTTCAGATTCAGATGAAGAAGTCAACTATGCACTCATGGCTACTACTCAAAATGAAGATGATGATCTCAAGGTACCCCCAACTACCTATGCTTATAATACTGATAATATAACTGAATTGAGAATTTATCTTAAAGCATTGCATATCAGTTATAGGGATCAGACTTTAGAAAATGAGAGGATAAAAAGTGAGTGCTCTCAACTCAAAGATAGAAACAAACTTGTTGAGGAAAAGCTTGAGAACATGAATAAAATTCAGAAGGAGAGAGATGATGCAGTGTTTATTGAACAGGAGTTGCTAGGTAAGTATAAGCAACTAGAATCTGAATTGGAGGATACTAAACACATCATTAAAACTTGGACACACTCTGGTAAAGATACTCAAGAAGTGTTTCAGTCAGATACAGTAGGTCTAGGTTACTCTGAGGGAGATGAACTTAGATTTGAAAATTTGGTAAAAGTTAGACCACATCGTTCATCTGAAGGTAATGTCATGGGAACAGGTGGACCTAAGACTGAAGCACAGAAAAAGGCTGTTAAAGAGTCATATGCTAAGACTTTTGTTAGAGAGGCTAACATTGGTTTAATGACAGATAAACAACTCAAGCATAAGCTTAAGGAGATAAAATCTGTCAACAAACAGAGATTGCCTAAGAAAAATAAAAATGGAAAGGTAGGCATAACATCAGGAATTAAGCCAATGCTTGCTTCATTAGCTCCTAGAAAAACATGCTTTAATTGTGGTAGCACTAATCATCTTGCTAGTTTCTACAGTAAGAATAAGAAAATAAATTCTTTGCCCTCTAAAACTGCAGTTAAAAATGATTATGTGAGGACTAGACCACAGACTTTATGTAAACACTGTGGAAGTACATGGCATTCTATTTACACTTGCAGAGATTATCATGCTATTTACTACAATTACTATGAACCCAAACCAAATTTGAAATGGGTTAAAGTAAACTCTGCAAATGTAAACTCTGAAAAAGTTAGCTTAAACTCTGATAATGTGAATTCCGCTGCAAAAGCTATCAGAATTAAGAAAGCCAAAGGATCCAAGCAAGTCTGGATCCTTAAAACTAACAATCAATGATTGTTTGTGATTGCAGGGCACCAGGGTGAGTACCCTAGTCGTGGACAGTGGATGTTCAAGACACATGACTGAAAATAAAGCCCTGCTATCAGAGTATGAGGAGAAGGCTGGCCCAAAAGTTTCCTATGGAGATGGCAACATAGGACATACTCTAGGATATGGCAACATTAATCTTGGAAATGTCATCATCACAAATGTAGCTCTGGTTCCAGGACTCAAGCATGATCTGCTATCTGTGAGTCAAATCTGTGACAGAGGATATCATGTGGATTTTCAGCCTGAATATTGTCAAGTGATCAGTAAATCTACAGGGAAAGTTGCTCTAGTTGGAAACAGACACAATAACATCTATGAAATTAAATTGTCAACAAACACTGATGGCAAAACAGTGTGTCTGTCTACAAGAATGTCCAGTGAAGAGAGTTGGAAATGGCACAAGAAACTCTCTCATTTGAACCTGAACAACATCAATGAGCTAATCAAGAATGATCTTGTAAGAGGTCTACCAAGGTCTTTGTTAAATGTAGAAGGCCTGTGTGATTCTTGTCAAAAGGCCAAACAGAGAAAAGCCTCCTTCAAAAGCAAATCTGAGTCTTCAATTGTTGATCCTTATCATCTCCTACATGTTGATCTTTTTGGACCAGTGAATGTCATGTCTCTTGGAAAGAAGAAATATGCTCTAGTCATTGTTGATGAATATACCAGATACACATGGGTATATTTTCTTGCAAAGAAGGATGAAACTGCATTAACACTGACAGAACATATAATCCAACTGGACAAAGGGTCAGAGAATCAAGTGAAGATAATCAGAAGTGACAATGGAACTGAATTCAGGAATTCATCAATGGAAGAATTTTGCAAGAGTAAAGGAATCAAACAAGAGTTTTCTGCACCTGGCACTCCACAACAAAATGGTGTAGTGGAGAGGAAGAACAGAACCTTGATAGAAGCTGCCAGAACCATGCTAGATGAAGCAAAATTGCCAACATATTTCTGGGCAGAAGCAGTTCAAACTGCTTGCTTTACTCAAAATGCAACACTGATCAACAAGCATGGTAAAACACCATATGAAATGGTGAAAAAGAAGAAGCCAAATCTAAAATATTTTCATATTTTTGGATGCAAGTGCTTTGTGTTGAAGACTCATCCTGAACAGTTGACCAAATTTGATCTAAAGGCAGATGAAGGAATTTTTGTTGGCTATCCACTGTCAACTAAGGCATTCAGAGTTTATAATCTGAGAACTAGAGTGATCATGGAATCAATTCATGTGTCATTTGATGACAAGAAAATAACTGGACTTGAAGATGTCAATGAACATGATCTACTCCACTTTGAAAATGAAGATTTATTCTCTGAAAAAGTAAACTCTGATCAGACTGATCTGACAAACTCTGTTGATCTAAACTCTGAACCTCTACTGGTAAATACTGAAGAAACTCTTCAATCAGTAACAAGGGAAGAACCAGTTGAGGGGGAGCATGAAGAATCACATCAAAGTGATAATTCAAACACTGAAAGTGACTCAGTTGATAATTCTGAATCAAACTCTGTTGAATCAAACTCTGTTGATTCAAATTCTGTTGATAATTCTGAGAAGTCACATTCAGGGGGAGCATCTGAAAATGAAGAGAGGCACCAAGAAAATCAGGAGAGCATGGATCAAGGGGGAGGATCACATGATGACAGAAGCAATTTGCCTTCTGCAAGAAAATGGACTAAATCTCACACACCTGATTTGATTATTGGTGATCCAGATGCAAAAGTAAGGACAAGAAGTGCAACAACAAATGAATGTCTGTTTCATGCATTCTTGTCACAATCTGAGCCAAAGAAAGTGGAAGAAGCTCTTAAAGATGCTGACTGGATAACAACAATGCAAGAAGAGGTAAATGAATTTGAAAGAAATGAAGTATGGACACTTGTACCAAGGCCCAAGAACAGATCCATTGTTGGTACTAAATGGGTTTTCAGAAATAAAACTGACAGTGAGGGTGTTATCACAAGAAACAAAGCAAGACTGGTTGCAAAAGGCTATTCACAACAGGAAGGAATAGACTATGATGAAACATTTGCTCCAGTGGCTAGATTGGAGGCAATCAGAATCTTTCTAGCATATGCTTCTCATAAGAAATTCAAAGTGTTTCAGATGGATGTAAAAAGTGCATTTTTGAATGGAAAACTTGAAGAAGAAGTGTTTGTGGAACAACCACCAGGTTTTGTAGATCCAAAATATCCAGACTATGTCTACAGATTAGACAAGGCACTCTATGGACTTAAGCAGGCACCAAGGGCATGGTATGAAACCCTTGCCAAATTTTTACTAGAAAGTGGGTTTCACAGAGGTACTATTGACAAAACTCTGTTTTACTTTCAATCTGGTAGTGACTTGCTTTTAGTTCAGATATATGTAGATGACATCATTTTTGGATCTACTAATGATAAACTCTGTAAGAAGTTTGCCAAACTCATGCAGTCAAGATATCAAATGAGTATGATGGGAGAGCTTAGTTATTTTCTAGGCCTACAGGTGAAGCAAACAGATGATGGAATTTTTATAAATCAAGCAAAATATACCAGAAACCTTCTCAAGAAATTTGGTATGCTTGACTGTTCATCTGCAACAACTCCCATGGCAACTGCAACAAAATTGGACAAAGATGCAGGGTCATCAGTAGATATGACAAGTTACAGAGGAATGATTGGTTCTCTACTCTATTTGACAGCTAGCAGACCTGATATCATGTATGCAACTTGTTTGTGTGCAAGGTTCCAGGCAGATCCAAGAGAACCACATTTAACAGCAGTAAAGAGGATTTTTAAGTACCTCAAGGGCACTATGACTTTGGGGCTGTGGTATCCAAGAGAATCAGAGTTTAAACTACTTGGTTATTCAGATGCAGACTTTGCAGGATGTAAGATAGACAGAAAAAGCACCAGTGGAAGTTGTCAATTTCTGGGTGACAGACTTGTTTCCTGGTACAGCAAGAAACAGAAGTCAATATCTACATCAACAGCTGAAGCAGAGTATATTGCTGCTGGTAGCTGCTGTGCACAGATTTTATGGATGAAGAATCAACTGCTGGATTATGGATTAAGGTATACCAAAATACCTATTTACTGTGATAATCAAAGTGCTATTGCAATGACAGGTAATCCAGTACAACATTCAATGACAAAGCACATCAGCATAAGGTATCACTTCATCAGAGAGCATGTAGAGGAAGGGAACATTGAGCTTCACTTTGTGTCTACAGAACAACAACTTGCAGATATCTTTACCAAGCCATTGAGTGAAGCTACATTTACAAGACTGGTCAATGAACTAGGAATGGTCTCTAGTTTTGACTAGAGATGTTGGTTAGACTCAAAGACTCATCTCTAAAATAAATTGCTCATGTTTCTGCAAATTGTTAAGTGCTATGTGAACCTTAGTATTAAACTCTGTTCTGCATGTTAATGTTTAAAACTTGTTAAACTCTGTCAGCATGTCTGTCTGTTAAACACTGTTAACATGTTGGATATACTCAGTGAATTCAGAATTGATTATTGTCTGAATGAAAATACCAATGAAGAAAAATGTATGAAGCATGATTCTCAGTAATTAAATCATGATTCTTTCTGATTCACTGTAATCTAATCAGACTTTGTGCAGTAAATCAACACAGCATGATACTGTTTCATATTTATAGCATCTCTTAGTTTATTCAGTCCTAGACTCTAAGTTTATGAATATTGTGTGCATTGCCTCTCATAAATAATTTCTGTTATTGATGAACTCTAAACTCTGATAAGTGACATTCTGTTTCCAAAGGTATGGTTCCTGATGATTCCTTGTTTGTACTTGTGAAAACCATAAAACTTGAGATGTGTCATTGATTAGTTTGGTGAGTTCAGATTCATGTTTACACCCTGTGAGAGTTTGAGCCAAATCAGTGATTGATACATTCTATATCAATCAGTATTTATTATTGTGTGATATTCATCAGGAAGCATGTTTCTCTAGAACTTGTATTAGACCATCTTGAGACTACATGATATGTGTGTTCATGAAAATGATAAAGGCAATAGGATTTACCATTCCTTCAAACACTATTCTAAATTCTTTTGAACATTGTTCAAACACTGTATAAACACTGTTCATAAATACCATCCTTAGTAAACCCCTTTGAGCCTAATTAACTGCTCATTTTTCTTATTCTCTGAAGTATTAAGAGCAGTTATATTTTTTTTACAAAAAAAAAAAAAAATCAAGCAGATGAGTGTTTCTCAAGAAAAGAAAAGTTTACTCAGTATATATGCTAAATATAAAAAAAAAAAAAAAAAAGGGCCATATATACTGATCTTGTACAAATATGTACTATCATTGTGACTGAACACTTTGGTCTATTAAAATGTTCAGTTTGAATTCACTCATGAATAAAACATCTTTTTCATCTGTTTGATCTTACTTCATTTAAACCCTGAATAAAGTCCTTTTGATTTGTGGATACATGTACTCAAAGTAGTGTAGATTTGGTGGACATTCAAGCATATGGTAGAATCTGCTATTTCTGAATGAATGAGAGTGTAAACACTTCACCTAAACACTTGTGTGCTTTGAGAGTTTGTGAGTTTATCAAATTCATGACTGTTATTCACTGAATGATGCTCTGATTTCTATCTCTTGATCTTTTTGTCTTCAAAGACTGTGTGCTTACTTGGATAATCATGGACATCAAAGGGAATGGAAGTTTTCAGATTTCTGTATTACAGTAACTACAGAGTTTAGCATTCATCAAACAATCAGTGTTTAATATGAGAGTTTGTGCATTCAGTGTTTATTGATTTTTGTTATGGATTTTATGAAATATTAGATGCTTTAAAAATTGATATTAGTAAACTCTGCTTCACACACACTCATATTCACAACTGTGCAATTTTTGAAAGGGTTGTTAGTGATAAAGAAGGAAAATTGATAAACACTGTTGAGTTGTGTTAAATACTCTAAGGTACAGTTTCATTGAGATGATTTGACTATTTTGGAGTAATTGGGGTAGTTGACAACTGTTAATTAGTGTAAATATGTCAAAGTGTCGTGATTATAGGAATGACAGCGGTAATTATTAAGTGATCCATTGGTTGTTTGACACGTGTCCCATGATAGTGTCCCACTCACACATTACTCTACAGTCAGTTGCGCGCTTTTATTGAATAAACGATTGAGTTTTAGTTTTACTCTAATCGTTTTTGTTCTCTCACTTCACATCTATTCATATTCACCCACTCACAGTTAATTGCATACTCATTCACTTTCAAAATTCTCATTCATTCTCACTCACATTTTGATAAACACTTACAGTGCATATACATCTTTTCTCTAAATATCTTCATATCATATCTTCTAATGGCAACCAAAGCGTTTGATGCAGCAGGATTAGTGTTTCTTCCTAGTAACTATGCAGCACCACTGGAAAATGCAAATGCTCCAGAGGCGTTTCATCTGTTTCAAAATTTCTTGAAAGACTCTGAAATAGGGAAGGCGTTAACTGCACCACCAATACTCTCTGCTTCACAAATCGCTACCTTTTGGACAAACTCTGTGTATGATGATGGAGAAGAATCTGGCACTCCAACAATCACCTTCACTCATGCTGAATCAGAGTATATCATTACTCCAACTACGGTTAGGGATGCTCTGGATTTTGAGACACACACTTCTTACAGTGTTGTTGGTCATGATCGCTTGAGGACAATGTTGCAGCAAATTGGCTGTGCAGGAGATTTGAATAAAATTGGATCTTTGCGAAGGCCACTTTTGAGAAAGGAATGGAGTTTCTTTTTCGATTGCATTACAAGAACTTTTGGAAAGAAGACAACAAACTGGGATGCACTTCCTCTTGACACTCTCCAAATTGGTCATGCTCTACTATATGGAGGTAATTTCGATTTTGGTAGATTAGTGCTAATGAATCTAGGAGAGCGTTTGTCTGAGCCTACTTCTGTTTATTTTGCTCGTTTTTGTCAAATGCTATTTACTGCTTGTGTGCCTAACATTCCAATTGATGAAGCTGATGTGATTCAGTCTTTTCAAGTTGCTAAAAGAATGTTTTCTGATTTGACAAACAAAGATGTTACTAAACAGCACATACCTGATATGTTTATGCCACTAGCCTTACAGAACTATGTAAACCAACCTCAAGATTCTCAATCACCACATCACATGCCTGAACCATTAGACACCATAAATTCTGAACCAACACCCACAACACCCACAACCACTGTACCTACTACATCTCATCAACCACAACCAGAACACATAAACTCTGAAACCTTAAACTCTCCAACAATAAACTCTTCACCACTAAACTCTGAAACCTTAAACTCTGAGCCAGCACCTACTGAAGAACCCAAATTCAAACCAAAAAGAAAGAAACACACTGCCCAAAACACTAAACACTCAAAGGCTAAACAGACATCACCTGGAGCTGTTTATACTAGAAGAATGAAACAAAAGGCACACAGACCTTCACTTTCACCACCAAAAAAGAGCTCTAGTGAAGAAGAAGAGGAGATTGTAGTGTCTCAAGTCAAGAAGAGAAGACTAATTCTTTCAGATTCTGAAGATGAGAATGTTATTGAAGCTCCAGAGGTGGTTTCACTGCAAACACCTACTGTTGAGGTTGCAGAGAATGTTGCTATACCTGCAGAGGTTGAAATGCCTGCAGAGGATATTGTGGCTGTCAATGTTGAAATACCTGCAGAGGATGCTGTGCCTGAAAATGTTGAAGCACCTGCAGAGGATAAAATGCCTGCAGAAGAAAATAACAGAGATGGTTTTTCACCAATGGATGATATTCTTGACTCATTTGAACCATTCTCTGATCCTATCTCACCTGTTGTTCATTTTGAAGCAACTGGTACAGCTGTTCAGCCTGTAGCATCACATACAGAGTTAATCTCTGAGGGTTATCAAATTCCTGACAAGGGTGATGAGGTTGATCAATCAACTAAAGATGCAAACTCTGTTGAACCTATGCAAGATGAAGCAACAAATACAAACTCTGTTGCAGAGCCTGTGCAACATGAGGATAATATTGAAAAGGTTGCAGAAGTTGTTGCAGAAACTGTGGCTGACACAGCTCAGCACAGTGGTTCTTTACAAGATGCTCAAACTAAAGATGCAAGTGTTGAAGATGAAACTGACAGCAGTGCAAACTCTGATTCTTTTCTGAGTGCACCAGCACAGACTGATAATAAGCATAAATCTTTTGATCAGCCTTGTCCATCTCATACAATTGAAGAAGAGTATCTTGCTAAATCTGCTGCTAATTGGTATAAACAAGACTGTATTTTTCCAAAAGGGAGAGCAGCTAATTTTGTTAAGCAAACTGCTAGTCAAATTTCAAATCCAGAGATTTTATCATGCTTAAAAGCAACTGTGGTACAAGTCAAAACTCTGGATGGAAATTTTGCTGATACAAAGCAAGAAATTGCTTCTTTGAAGACAGAGATACAGTCAAGAGAACTGAAGATGGAAAGAGAGTCAAAAATCAAAGCTGCACAGCTTTCTAAAGTTCAAGATACTCTCTTTGCCAGGCTAGGAAAGGTTGAAGAAAATCAAGCTACTTTGTTGGCTAAGGTTGATTCTATTGCTAACTCTTTGGAGCTCATCACATCTATACTCATTCCTGATGATGTCAAAAAGGGGGAGAGAGTTGCTAAGTCCAAATGCAAAGTTTCTCAAACTCTGTCTCAAAAGGATGATGCTGGAGATGGAGGGGCAAGTGATAAGAGTAAGGTTTTAAACTCTGATACACTAACTCTGAGATCTGGCAAATCTCTTAAGTCACAGTCTGTTGGAATAAACACTGAAACTCAAGGTACTTCAAAAACCAAGAGTTTGGAATTAATATCAAATCCAAAGACTGATGAGGAGTTAGCTGTTAAGCTTTTTATGGAAGAGAATGCAGAAGGAGTTACTATAGAAGATGCTAAAGCTGAAGAGAAGAGTCTGCAAGAAAAGCATTTGAAGACTTTAAAGTCTGTTAAGTTGAAGAAGAGAGAGAAAGTTGTTAAAACTGCAAAGCCTGTTCTTAAAGGCATTGAAATCAAAGAGAAGTTAACTGGCATTCAAGAAGAAGAAGAAGAAGAAGATAAAGAAAAGTTGATCAGAAAGTCTTCTCTTGATGCTAAATTAAAGTTAAAAGGGATAATGAATGAGGAGAACAAAGGCAAAATGATTGTTACAACCTCTGTTGCCACACAAGTTGTACAGACACAAAGTAAACCCTTACCTGGTTTTTCAAGGCCAAAGATTCCAGTGCAAGAAGAAGCAGGAGTGACTGGTGGATATCAACATAATGTTGCATGTTCAGGAAAGCCACCAGGCAGGAATACTTCTGGCTTAGGTTCAAAAAGAGATTTGAGATTTAGTAACAGTCCAATAGATCCCTCTGCACTTGTATCTCTTGGTTCTGGTATTACTCAAGAAAATCTAGACAAGTTGGAGTCAGTTCAGCTAGTTCGTCAAAGGAGCTTAGACATTCACTTTCTGTTATACTTTATGGCAGATGGGTCAGTGTATAGAGTGAATGAAGAAGCAATCAAGTTAAAATTATTTGAGGAACTTCAGTATGTCTTGCATATCTTCAGAATCAGAAATCATCAAACACAGCTTATTGCTAATTCTATAAGGGGGTATATGCAGAAAGCTAAAGTTGTTACAGGATCAAAGTCTGCTGAAAGATATATTCCTAAGTACAGAGATTGGAATGGCAATCTGATAGAGATGGAGAAGGGGACTTCGAAGCTGAAGACTGATCTTGGAATTACTGTTCTGGATTTTAATGTAAAGTCTGAAGAAGTGAAATACATCAGGTTGGGAAATGAAATGAGAAGAAACAAGATCTATGATCTCAGAGCTGCTATTTTTCAAACTGATGAGAATGATCCAGATTTAAGAGAGATCAAGGAAGCTATGGAGATTGAACTTGAACATGCTGAGAGAAGATTGTTGATTGATTATCTCTGAACAGCTCCAGATCTTGAGGAAGTTAGGTAGACAAAAGTTGTAAGTTTGTTAAGTAAAAGTTTAAACTCTGTTTGTATATTAAACACTGTAAACTTTGTAATTGTTTTGACATCATCATTTATTGTAAACTTGTACATTCTTGCTAATGGACAAGTTGGGGGAGATTGTTAGAAATGATTGATGAGAACAGTGTTTGGAAGCTATGGTGACAAAACAGAGTTTAGCTGGAAGCAGTCAGAGTTTAGTTAAACACTGACTGGAAGCGCAACAGAGGTTGTTAAACTCTGTAGCGGTATTGTCTGAAGAGTCAACATTGTTTGAAGATTGATTCAAGATAAATTTGGAAGCAATATCTTTGAAGATTGGAAAGCTATCAAAGAGATTGAGTTGACTTGGAAGACTGGAGCAATCGTGATTGATATCAATTGTATAGCTTAATTATAGGAGAATCAATTACTGATTGTACGAAGCTGTATGTTCTATAAATACAGTTAGGTTAACCCTAGAAGGGTAATCGAACATTGAGAAATTCATTGATTGTAACCTAAGCAGCTCTCTGTGATATTTTACATCACTGAGAGAGGAATTGTTAATTCCAAACAGTTTTTAAGTATTAAACAGTGTGTTCTTGTTTAGTTACTCATACAGTATTTGATTAACTATTGTGAATTCGACCTAACATCTTAAGTATTCACCTCATCAAACAAATATAATATGATTATGTATATATAGCCACCCAAAACTTAGCCACCATGACTTACCATACTTGTTCTACAAGTCTTCCAATTCTTGGCATCTAATTACCCAACTTAGTGATCAAGACATACCATATATAATAATTGTCTACACGTACAATTATTATCTTACCCATATATATCTTGAACCACCCAAGCCCATAACATCATATTGGGTTGAAACCCAACAATCCTCCCCTTCAACCCAATACCCATATCAGATTGAACGTTAACCATCAAGCCATCGATCTCCATTCGCCAACGCATCCCCTCGAACAAGAATCTCCTCCTCTTGCTCTTCCAATCTATGAGTGTCGCTAAAATCCGTTTAGTGAACTCCAAACCTTCCTTCTTCACCATAACGATGTATCCATCTATACAAAATCAAATGCATCAACCACCACGAGTGCTCATCCACATGTTGAGTCACCAAATCCTTGCTTTCACAATCCTTCGGCCTCCTGAAGAAAATTACTAGTATCATCCAAATAGTTCACCTGGTTGATCAAGTCATTGAAACAATTACGATGACCTCTTCCATCTTCTTCCATCTCGAGTCCGAACACATCTTTCTTGAGAAACCCACTCTTCAAGAACAACAAGATTGATCCACGGTGCAAGGGCCAACCAAATAATCCATACCGCACGTAACTTTGTCTGTACCCGCTTTTGTAGTCTCCTTGTCAACAAATCCTTCATCATGCTGTGCCATAACAATTAAACCTCGAACTTTCCACCAATCTCATCCATCAAAAACCCGAACCTTGGCTCTGATACCACTTATTAGGTTAGGAGATTTACACAATCCGAGATTAACAAACCACCAATACAGAGCACACACAAAACCAATCGATCAGTTGACAAGATCCACCAAAGCGCGATCATATGCTATTCAAGTATCACTTCTACTTTTATCAACAATAATTAAAAGTAAAACAAGAACAAACACTACATTTGAAATGGAAACATCCATGTCAACTTGTATTATTAATCCAAACAATTATCAATAATACATCAAAACAATAACACCTCAATGGTGTCCCAAACCCGATACTTAAGCCAACAATGCTCAAGCATCACCCAAACAATACCTAAAACTACATCTCTTAAGTATTCACCCCGTCAAACAAATACAATATGACTACGTATATATAGCCACCCAAAACTTAGACACCAAGACTTACCATACTTGTTCTACAAGTCTTACCATACTTGTTTTACAAGCCTTCCAATTCTTGGCACCTAATTACCCAACTTAGTGATCAAGACATACTATATATAATAATTGTCTACACATACAAGCCCATAACATCATATTGGGTTGAAACGCATCATGAATATGTTTGGTTGATTAATAATATTTTATTTCTCTGTAGTAAATCAATTCACTAATAAAAGAACATACAATTTGTAAAAAAGATATTGAACGAACATATATGAAACTAGATTAGAAGAAAGTTTCTTTTATCATAACTATGTTCGTTTAATGGATCTTACACTGTAGAGATTTTTTCTCATATCGCCGAAACATGCAATCTTTTTTGGAAAAACAATCCAATGATTTATAATGGTCGTGGGAAATAATTATTTATGAATTTTTAATATGTATTCGAAAAACTGATCGCGATCCATACAAATTTTTTGAATGAATTATTATAATAAAAATTCCAAAAATCCATTGTACTGCACATTCAAATATACCAAATTTTCAAAAGAACAAAACAATAACTAAACATAAAATATATGTACTTGGTACAAAGATTCTAAAAAATGAGAAAAATCAAATGTACAATAAATTTAAGAAATAACAATAAAGAGAGGTTTAGAACATTTCAGCGGGGGATGTAAATGTTAGTGTAGGTGCCCTAGAGGCAATACATTGTTTCTCGAATAAATCTTATGTCATTTGATTATTAAATAAATGTATTTATTATGACTCTAATTACTGCGATATTTGTTAGCATAATAAATGTCCTTAGAAATAATGATACACATTATATAGTTTAAGTTTACAACTTGAATTTGAGATTATATAATATATATCATATTCTTAAAGGTCCCTAGTCGAGTATTATTATACAGGACAATAATAATACATAAATAGACTAGTATGTTTTTGACTGATAACTACATCTCATTGGTTATAAGTATGGAGATACTAAAGTCAATACATAGGTACATGTAGGGTACATGGTACTGGACAGACCCAACGTGAGATTCTTCATGTTAATTAAGTCATAAGAAAGACTCACAGTGATAATGGTGTAATGATCCTTTGACTTGAGATCATTATATTTCTATACGAGGATAATATACTTTGACTACATTAAAAGTTACCTTTGACCGGGTAATGATAAAAGTGGACATCGGGTATATTGTGAATCATATGAGAAATATGAATGATAGATAAAGGATTTAACCCTCCTATTATTAGGAGAGGTATTATTGGCCTCTTGATTGAGTGAGACTATAAAATGCATGGCCGTGCTCAAATAATGATTTGTTATTAATAGTCTACTCATGGATCAAGTAAACCCAGATTAAATTATGAAGAGGATGACAATAAACATGCCTCGAGTTTAATCTATAATATTTGGTTAAAGGGATTATATTACACGGGAACATTAATCACAAAAGATTTATCGAATCACGATTTAATTATTATTTAATTGGGTAGCAATGATGTATTACTAGATACCGCTCATTGTTTATAATTTTATTGAAGAATAAAATTATTTCCAAAATAAATAATAACCTACTGGGTCACACACATAGAACATTTTAAAGGAAGAATTAATTTAAATTATGAATTTAAATTAATTAATGATAAGTTGGATTTTATTATATTAATTAAGTGGGACTTAATTAAGCTATAATAAAATACAAAGAGATATGAGATATGATTTTAATAATTAAGTTTGACTTAATTATTATTTATTTGAATAATAGAATTAGATTTTATTATTTAAATAAATCATATTTGGGCTAGGTTTTTGACAAGGGTTTTTGGCTTTATATTATCCTATATATAAAGATATGGGGCAAAGGATTTTGTACGTGAAAATTAGTAGAGCCGCATCCCAAAAACCAAAACCCTAAAAACTAGATCTCATATTTTCATTGGAGGCTAGTACCTCCCTTCCGAACAAGAATCGTTCTTGGAGTGTTCGTGTGGATACCGTAGAGGAGGCTTCGCAAAGGAGCGTTCAACAATCGTGGGAAGCTAGGATCTCTAATTGTCATCCAATCGTAAAGCTCTAATAAGGTAAAAAAATTTACTACCGTGATTATCCGTTCATTAAACATGGATCCCGGGCTTCGAATTCGATTTAATTTTATTGTTTCCGTTGCGTTTTGATGCTCAAATTCCAACAATGGCATTAGAGCTACATGTTTAATGGATAATCTGGTTAAATAGTGATGTATACGATACATACGTGTTTAATTTTGTTTACCAGTTTATGGTTTAGAACCTTCTGCAAAATTCTGGTGATTTACATGTTTACAAGCATGGTTGCGTTTATCTTTTGTTGAAATCTATTCGTCTGGGTGTTAGTGTCTGCTACGTTTTATGGAATCATATGATTTGCTGTGAGTCTTGTATGCAGATTACGATTTATAAAAACCTAAGGCATGAACACGACGATCTGCATGAAAACCACGATACGCATGCGTCTTTTTCTTCGATTTTGTTTGAGTCTGCGATCTGTTACTGCCTACTATGTATTAATGAGATTAAAACGTGACTTAAACGACATGAAACCAGTCGATTAACATGATTCAGAGTCATAATCAGTTCTTGCATGTTTACGTAAGTATAAACATATACATACATACGGGTTCATATATAGTATGCTACTGTGATTCGATTTTGTTGCTTGTCTGCGATCTGTTGCATCTGCTCCATTTTATAAGCTATAAACGAGGGTTAAACATCTGATAAACCAGTTGTTGATCTTGTTTTTAGTTTATGCATACGCATGTATATATATACATGTTCATACGTGATTATACATATTAGGTTTTGATTTTAATTCATTCAAAATCAGTGCTATATGTTTATGATGTGCTGCTGAGTAATCGTAATGTCTGTATAATCAGTTTTGTATCAAAATCGCGACTTACAATGATCAAAGGATCGATCTGGGCATTCTGGAAAAACTGCAGAAAAAATGCATGTACAGGTGATGCGCATACTGAGTATGCGCATCTGCTAGGGTTTCGGTCATACACGCATACGAGGAATGCGTGTCTGATGAAATTAATTGATTAGGTCATATGCGCATACTGTACATGCGTATCTGCTGTTTTTAAATAAAAAAAAATTCAGCCAGGTTTTGCATGCTAAGATTAAATTATAAATGTTAATGTTTAACTTGGAGTATGCAAAATTTTATTAATTAGTAATTTTGATTACTAAGTTAATATTTAAATTAATTTTATTATTTATGATGTGATCATATTTAATTTAATGTAGAATTTGTGAAATTTTATTAATTAGTAATTTTGATTACTATATTTAATTAAAATGTGTTAATTATTAATTATGATTTGATCATATTTAATTTATGTTGTATAAAATTGTGATTATACAATATGTTATGCTTTTAATTGCTATGTGAGCATGATGCATGGTTATGGCCCCAAGACCTAGTTTTCAATTTATTTTATTAATTTTAATTTATGGTTTGTAATAATTAAATACGACTTGCATGTCGTTTTTCTTTTTTAATTATTTTATCTCGAATGCAACTCGAGTTCTTTTGTAAAATGTTTCAAGAGGAGCTTAGAGGCAATCAAGGCAGCTTTGGAAGCGAAGCAAGAGATTTTGTAATAATTAGTTATTACCACCATAGATTGACCTTGATTTTTCCATTAGCTTGGAAAAATCGCATAGGATTGGGCCATAACCATAGCATATTAAATTTTGTGATGCACTTTACATATGATGCATGTGTAGAGTAGCAAATGTATGCATATTTTTAATTAGATTAATGATGTATGCATGTATTAGATATGTCACCCATGCCATGCTTGCCATGCTAAACAAGATAAAATCTGTAACGATTCGAGATTTTAAAATGAACAAACGATCATGAGATTTCTGTGTTTATGAAACACGGAATTAAATACGAATTTTCAATTATTTAGATATGGTGAGATTTTGTCAAAAATGGGTTTTACCTGTAAGGAAGTTGGATATTAAGTGAGGCCACTTGTGACTCCTCCAACAACCTGGAAATCAAACTATTGATAATATTGATTTGAATTGATTTGAAGTATTTAATTCAAGGAAAAATTGGGAATCTCTTTATGATGGGATCATGATCGTTTTAATTCAAAAACCCCTTAACAAAATATTAAGTTTTAATCGGATGCCTTCCAATGAATAAACACTCATTGAATCCTAGATCGATAAGGGGAATGACTGCCAGTGGTAGGGGACTCCTGTCTATCGTGGTGAGATGTGACGAATATAAGCGGTTATATTCGACCGTTGTATCATTGGGTTTAACTTAACTAAGTCATCATAATAAGGTGAAAAATAAACGGTTATATTCAATTATTATGAACTTAGAAGCATAGAGTTTGGTTCAAAAATCTATTAGATAGACAAGAACAATTGTTGTTCACCAAACTATCCAAGAATTATATATGATATAATTGACAACTGTTGTCTACCT
This sequence comes from Kitagawia praeruptora, assembly GCA_037693485.1. Classification (NCBI taxonomy): domain Eukaryota; kingdom Viridiplantae; phylum Streptophyta; class Magnoliopsida; order Apiales; family Apiaceae; genus Kitagawia; species Kitagawia praeruptora. The sequence continues at coordinate 80,423,435 of CM075350.1, forward strand.
AAATAATCATGTTTTAAGGACTACCAGTGGTTGACTTAGGATATGACGAAATATGGATCTTGGCTCACTAGAAAGATTTATGGGATATTCTTTCCGATTTAATAGTAAGGGCTATTAATTTGATAAAAATAATGGGAGATATATTATGAATATATCATAATCATTTGAACATAATAATAATAACTCAGACAATCTAATGTTTATTATGTGCTTTTAACATTGTAGATACTGAATAATGACAAACAACACAAACTCTCTATCCGTTCGATCAATCCTTTAGAAGGATAGATTGAAGGAGGATCTGAAGAAGAAGAAGGCTCAACAAGCTTCTACTTCAGGAATATATGTTATATAAGTCAATCTATCTACTTCTACATCTTGGGTATTGGATACTGGATGTGCTTCTCACATTTGTATAAATGTGCAGGAACTGCAAAGAAGTAGGACTTTGGCTAAGGGAGAAGTGGACCTACGAGTAGGAAATGGAGAAAGAGTTGCTGCTTTAGCCGTAGGAACTTATTATTTATCTTTGCCCTCTGGCTTGTTTTAGAACTTGAAGACTGTTATTACGTGCCTGCGATTCGCAGAAACATTATTTCTGTTTCTTGTTTGGACAAGAAAGGTTTTTCGTTTATAATAAAGAACAATAGTTGCTCTTTTGCTTTAAATGATTTAACCTATGGTGTTGCGCCTTTATTTAATGGTTTATATGTTCTTGATTTAGATAATCCTGTTTGTAACATAGAAAACAAACGACTTAAAGTTAATGACTCAAATCAAACATACCTCTGGCATTTTTGTCTAGGTCATATAAATGAGAAACGCATATCCAAATTACATAAGGATGGATACTTTGATAAGTTTGATTTTGAATCATACGAAAAATGCGAATCTTGTTTGCTTGGTAAGATGACTAAAGCCCCTTTTACTGGTAAGGGTCAAAGGGCCACTGAACGTTTGGAGCTAATACATAGTGATGTATGTGGCCCAATGCGTGTGATGGCTAGAGGAGGCTACTACTACTTCATAATATTTACTGATGACTTCAGTAGATATGGATATGTGTATCTTATGAAGAATAAATCCGATTCTTTTGAAAAATTCAAAGAATACAAGGCTGAAGTAGAAAAGCAAATAGGCGGAGGTGCAAGTATTAAAATCTTACGATCCGATCGTGGGGGTGAATACTTAAGCACCGAATTTAAAGAGTATTTAAAAGAGTGTGGTATTGTATCACAACTCACTCCGCCAGGTACACCTCAATGGAACGGAGTTTCAGAGAGGAGAAATCGTACCCTGTTAGACATGGTACGATCGATGATGAGTCATGCAGATCTTCCAATAAGTTTCTGGGGTTATGCTCTAGAAACAGCGGATTTCACACTTAACCGTGTTCCAACCAAGAAGGTTCAAAAGACTCCATATGAGATATGGGAGGAGAAACGGTCAAGCATGAACTTTATGAAAGTTTGGGGATGCAAGGCGTTTGTAAAACGTCAAGTATCTGACAAGCTTGGACCTAAATCCGAAGAGTGCAATTTTGTGGGATACCCTAAAGAAACAAAGGCGTATTATTTTTATAGTCCTTCTGAGCAGAAAGTGTTCATTGCTCGAGATGCTGTCTTCATGGAAAAGGATTTTGTTTCCAAAAGAGATAGTGGGAGAACTATAGATCTCGATGAAGATCGAGAACCACAAAATAGCATTGAACCTGAGGTGGAACAAGAGCAGAATAACGATAATTCTCAAGAAACACAGGTTGTTCGTAGATCTGGTAGAATTCGCCATGAGCCAGAGAGATATGGATTTCTTATGACTCAATGTGGGGATTTGATGCTCATAGATGAAGATGAGCCTCTCACATATCAAGATGCTATGAACAGTCCAGACTCTAAGAGATGGCTTGAAGCCATGAAATCCGAGATGGATTCCATGTACGAAAACCAAGTTTGGGATTTGGTTGATCCACCTGAAGGGGTAAAACCCGTAGGGTGCAAGTGGGTTTTCAAGAAGAAAACTGACATGGAAGGAAATGTTCAGACCTATAAAGCAAGACTGGTTGCGAAAGGGTTCAAACAAATTCATGGTATTAACTATGATGAAACTTTCTCACCAGTTGCCATGGTCAAGTCCATACGGATTTTTCTTGCAATTGCAGCATTCCATGATTACGAAATCTGGCAAATGGATGTCAAAACAGCTTTCCTTAATGGGAGCCTTGAAGATGATGTGTACATGACACAACCTGAAGGTTTTTTCGATCCAAGGAATGTTGGCAAGGTATGTAAATTACGTCGATCCATTTATGGATTGAAGCAAGCCTCTAGGAGATGGAATATTCATTTTGATGAAACTGTCAAGGAGTATGGCTTTATTCAAAACGAGGATGAACCTTGTGTTTACAAGAAGATTAGTGGGAGCCATGTGGCATTCATAGTACTGTATGTTGATGACATACTACTAATGGGGAACGACATACCTTCTCTAAAGGCTGTTAAGACTTGGTTAGGGAGCAATTTCTCTATGAAAGACTTAGGAGATGCAACCTACATTCTAGGAATGAGGATCTATAGAGATAGATCTAAAAGGATGATCGGTTTAAGTCAGAGTACATACATTGATAAGGTTTTGCATCGTTTTGGTATGCAAAATGCTAAAAGGGGATATGTCCCTGTGTCTCAAGGGATAACGATTTCTAAAGATCAGTGTCCGAAATCATTAGATGAGAAGGACCACATGAATAAAGTTCCATATGCATCAGCAATTGGATCTATCATGTATGCAATGGTATGTACTCGCCCCGATGTTTCGTATGCTTTGAGCATGACGAGCAGATACCAGTCTAATCCAGGTGAAGGTCACTGGACGGCGGTCAAGAATATTCTAAAGTACCTGAAAAGGACTAAAGATTCATTCTTGGTGTATGGATGAGAGGAGAAACTGGTTGTAAAGGGTTACACCGATGCAAGTTTCCAAACAGACAGGGATGATACTGTATCACAGTCTGGTTTTGTGTTTTGTCTAAATGGAGGTGCTGTAAGCTGGAAGAGTTCAAAGCAAGAAACAGTAGCTGATTATACAATGGAGGCTGAGTACATTGCAGCTTGTGAAGCGGCTAAGGAGGCAGTTTGGATTCGAAAATTCATTTCTGATTTGGAAGTGGTTCCATCGATTGTAGATCCCATTGATCTATACTGCGATAATAATGGGGCCATCGCACAGGCTAAAGAGCCTAGATCGCACTCCCGATCCAAACATATACTCAGAAGATATCACCTCATACGAGAGATTAATGAAAGGGGTGAAATACATATATGTAAAGTGCATACAAATGATAACATTGCAGACCCACTGACCAAAGGCCTGTCGCAGCAGAAGCACGACGGTCACACTAGTTCCATGGGTATTAGATACATGAGTGATTGGCTCTAGTGCAAGTGGGAGATTGTTAGTGTAGGTGCCCTAGAGGCAATACATTGTTTCTCGAATAAATCTTATGTCATTTGATTATTAAATAAATGTATTTATTATGACTCTAATTACTGCGATATTTGTTAGCATAATAAATGTCCTTAGAAATAATGATACACATTATATAGTTTAAGTTTACAACTTGAATTTGAGATTATATAAACTCCCAAACTTAATATACACATTTTAAGTTATCATTAAAAACAAGTTTAGGGCAATAACCATAATCTGTAACAGTCATATCAAACGGGATGTAATATTGGATTGTTAGGTTGGGGGACTTATACAATTCGAGATTCACAAACATCAATACAGAGCACATACACAACCAATCGATCAGTTGACAAGATACACCAAAGTGCGGTCATACGCTATTCAAATATCACTTCTACTTCTATCAACAATAAGTAAAAGCAAAACAAGAACAAACACAATATTTGACGTGGAAACACCCACGTCCCAACTTGTATTATTAACCAAACAATTATCAATAGTACATCAAAACAATAACACCTCAATGGTATCCCGAACCCGATACTTAAGCCAACAATGCTCAAGCATCACCCAAACAATACCTAAAACTACATCTCTTAAGTATTCACCTCATCAAACAAATATAATATGATTATGTATATATAGCCACCCAAAACTTAGCCACCATGACTTACCATACTTGTTCTACAAGTCTTCCAATTCTTGGCATCTAATTACCCAACTTAGTGATCAAGACATACCATATATAATAATTGTCTACAAGTACAATTATTATCTTACCCATATATATCTTGAACCACCCAAGCCCATAACATCATATTGGGTTGAAACCCAACAATCCTCCCCTTCAACCCAATACCCATATCAGATTGAACGTTAACCATCAAGCCATCGATCTCCATTCGCCAACGCATCCCCTCGAACAAGAATCTCCTTCTCTTGCTCTTCCAATCTATGAGTGTCGCTAAAATCCGTTTAGTGAACTCCAAACCTTCCTTCTTCACCATAACGATGTATCCATCTATACAAAATCAAATGCATCAACCACCATGAGTGCTCATCCACATGTTGAGTCACCAAATCCTTGCTTTCACAATCCTTCGGCCTCCTGAAGAAAATTACTAGTATCATCCAAATAGTTCACCTGGTTGATCAAGTCATTGAAACAATTACGATGACCTCTTCCATCTTCTTCCATCTCGAGTCCGAACACATCTTTCTTGAGAAACCCACTCTTCAAGAACAACAAGATTGATCCACGGTGCAAGGGCCAACCGAATAATCCATACCGCACGTAACTTTGTCTCTACCCGCTTTTGTAGTCTCCTTGTCAACAAATCCTTCATCATGCTGTGCCACAACAAATAAACCTCGAACTTTCCACCAATCTCATCCATCACAAACCCGAACCTTGGCTCTGATACCACTTATTAGGTTAGGAGATTTACACAATCCGAGATTAACAAACCACCAATACAGAGCACACACAAAACCAATCGATCAGTTGACAAGATCCACCAAAGCGCGATCATATGCTATTCAAGTATCACTTCTACTTTTATCAACAATAATTAAAAGTAAAACAAGAACAAACACTATATTTGAAATGGAAACATCCATGTCAACTTGTATTATTAATCCAAACAATTATCAATAATACATCAAAACAATAACACCTCAATGGTGTCCCAAACCCGATACTTAAGCCAACAATGCTCAAGCATCACCCAAACAATACCTAAAACTACATCTCTTAAGTATTCACCCCGTCAAACAAATACAATATGACTATGTATATATAGCCACCCAAAACTTAGACACCAAGACTTACCATACTTGTTCTACAAGTCTTACCATACTTGTTTTACAAGCCTTCCAATTCTTGGCACCTAATTACCCAACTTAGTGATCAAGACATACCATATATAATAATTGTCTACACATACAAGCCCATAACATCATATTGGGTTGAAACGCATCATGAATATGTTTGGTTGATTAATAATATTTTATTTCTCTGTAGTAAATCAATTCACTAATAAAAGAACATACAATTTGTAAAAAAGATATTGAACGAACATATATGAAACTAGATTAGAAGAAAGTTTCTTTTATCATAACTATGTTCGTTTAATGGATCTTACACTGTAGAGATTTTTTCTCATATCGCCGAAACATGCAATCTTTTTTGGAAAAACAATCCAATGATTTATAATGGTCGTGGGAAATAATTATTTATGAATTTTTAATATGTATTCGAAAAACTGATCGCGATCCATACAAATTTTTTGAATGAATTATTATAATAAAAATTCCAAAAATCCATTGTACTGCACATTCAAATATACCAAATTTTCAAAAGAACAAAACAATAACTAAACATAAAATATATGTACTTGGTACAAAGATTCTAAAAAATGAGAAAAATCAAATGTACAATAAATTTAAGAAATAACAATAAAGAGAGGTTTAGAACATTTCAGCGGGGGATGTAAATGTTAGTGTAGGTGCCCTAGAGGCAATACATTGTTTCTCGAATAAATCTTATGTCATTTGATTATTAAATAAATGTATTTATTATGACTCTAATTACTGCGATATTTGTTAGCATAATAAATGTCCTTAGAAATAATGATACACATTATATAATTTAAGTTTACAACTTGAATTTGAGATTATATAATATATATCATATTCTTAAAGGTCCCTAGTCGAGTATTATTATACATGACAATAATAATACATAAATAGACTAGTATGTTTTTGACTGATAACTACATCTCATTGGTTATAAGTATGGAGATACTAAAGTCAATACATAGGTACATGTAGGGTACATGGTACTGGACAGACCCAACGTGAGATTCTTCATGTTAATTAAGTCATAAGAAAGACTCACAGTGATAATGGTGTAATGATCCTTTGACTTGAGATCATTATATTTCTATACGAGGATAATATACTTTGACTACATTAAAAGTTACCTTTGACCGGGTAATGATAAAAGTGGACATCGGGTATATTGTGAATCGTATGAGAAATATGAATGATAGATAAAGGATTTAACCCTCCTATTATTAGGAGAGGTATTATTGGCCTCTTGATTGAGTGAGACTATAAAATGCATGGCCGTGCTCAAATAATGATTTGTTATTAATAGTCTACTCATGGATCAAGTAAACCCGGATTAAATTATGAAGAGGATGACAATAAACATGCCTCGAGTTTAATCTATAATATTTGGTTAAAGGGATTATATTACACGGGAACATTAATCACAAAAGGTTTATCGAATCACGATTTAATTATTATTTAATTGGGTAGCAATGATGTATTACTAGATACCGCTCATTGTTTATAATTTTATTGAAGAATAAAATTATTTCCAAAATAAATAATAACCTATTGGGTCACACACATAGAACATTTTAAAGGAAGAATTAATTTAAATTATGAATTTAAATTAATTAATGATAAGTTGGATTTTATTATATTAATTAAGTGGGACTTAATTAAGCTATAATAAAATACAAAGAGATATGAGATATGATTTTAATAATTAAGTTTGACTTAATTATTATTTATTTGAATAATAGAATTAGATTTTATTATTTAAATAAATCATATTTGGGCTAGGTTTTTGACAAGGGTTTTTGGCTTTATATTATCCTATATATAAAGATATGGGGCAAAGGATTTTGTACGTGAAAATCAGTAGAGCCGCATCCCAAAAACCAAAACCCTAAAAACTAGATCTCATATTTTCATTGGAGGCTAGTACCTCCCTTTCGAACAAGAATCGTTCTTGGAGTGTTCGTGTGGATACCGTAGAGGAGGCTTCGCAAAGGAGCGTTCAACAATCGTGGGAAGCTAGGATCTCTAATTGTCATCCAATCGTAAAACTCTAATAAGGTAAAAAAATTTACTACCGTGATTATCCGTTCATTAAACATGGATCCCGGGGTTGGAATTCGATTTAATTTTATTGTTTCCGTTGCGTTTTGATGCTTGAATTCCAACAGTAAATGTTATAATAATTGTTTGATAATATTAATATTAATGCAAATGGTATAAATTGACGAATAAGTAATTTTGTACTTAAATTAATTACATTTTAAGGAAATTATCTTCTCTTTTTCTAAATAATGATTATAATTATATAATTATATTAATTAATTAATAAATTTTACCATCCGGTGTCTTGTGATTTTTTTTAAATAAATAGGCTTATATACCTTATAATGAGTATCTGTTCTTAATAAATTTCGGGGTGAGCGAGAATCGAACCGAGGATCTAGGACGACAAGAGATAAGCTCTAACCAACGTCACTAGTTGGTGTTATATAACACATCTATCTATTTTAGTATATCTTAATATAAATAAGAGAAAAAGATTCTTAAATTAATTTTAGGAAAGTTTCCTGAGATACTTGAAAAAAAAAAGCTTTAAAATTTATTGGGCCCGCAAGACTAATTAATAATATTACAAAATTTTAAACAAATCTTGATTTTACAAAAATGTCCACCCCATATTTTCATATAAATCTGTGTATCTCGGGGAAGTTACCTAAGACATGTCTTAGGCTCCCTAATCTTAATTTATAAATAAACTAAAAGTTGTCTTTTATTATTAATTTAAAAAGCTCATTTATTTTCTTGCATTTTAATAGAATTCTAGAATTTTATTCGGACTTTAGTAAGTGTGTGTTTGAATTTGGGGTTGGACAATTTAAGTGTAAGTTTATTTTATGGATTGCAAGTTGGAGATTGGTATGGTTTGGATTGGTTAATTCTTGGAGAATTTTTAATTTAATGGACTTGAAAATGTTTATTATTTTAAGATAATTGTTGGGATGTTAAAGTTGGTATCAGAGCTAGAGTTTATAGATTCTGTAGACTTGCCTTTAGGCTCGATTTGTGAGATTTGGGTAGTTATAAGATAGAGCTTGAGCATTAGACGTGCCCTTAGGCTTGACCTGTGAGTATGGGTAGATAGTTAGACTTGCCTTTAGGCTTGACCTGTCAGTACGGGTAGATAGTATGGCGGATGGTTAGTTAAGATTATTATTTGTTGGTGTTCGTCTGCTGTCTTTTCGTGATTATCTGGAATCGTCTTTCTGTGCTGCACTTAATCGTGTTCTATGATGACGAGAGCTACTAAATAGAGTTGGGTTGTATAATTAAAAAAATGGGTTAAGAATCAACGGATATAATATCAAAAATTATTTAATATTTAAAATATTATTAAACGTTTCATGTTTAAAGTCAATAAACAGTTATGATAAAATATTAATAGTTTTAGTTCTTTAAAAAAAAAACTAGCTTATAACCCGTGCATTGTACGAGTTTCTTTAAATATGTTATAAATTTTATTTTAATATTATAATTATATTTTTATGTAATAATTATTTTCAATATTTTTTAATTTTAATTTAATAGAACATAATATACTCATGTTTACAAATTATATTCCTGTTTCCTTGTTATTAATAACATATAGGAATTTATAATATATTTTATTAATGATTGAAAAATATGGTGTGATATTTTTGGGCATATATTAATAATTTCAAGATTAATTTTTAATTAAAAGGTGACATCTCTAATTAGGGAAAAAATATTACTGGTTCGAAGATATGGTACAATTGATATTTTTAATTGTTTTTTTTTAGTATTTAGGCTTATATGCCTTACTTACTTACAAATGAGTATCTGTTCTAACAAATCTCGAGGTGAGCGAGAATCAAACCCAGGATCCTGGGACGACAAGAGATAAGCTCTTACCACTTGAGGTAATATTTTCAATTAAATGTAAATGTAATTAATTATAGTATGTTATTAATAATTAGGATAACCATATCGAAAATCAAATCGACAAATTTTCAATGTTTCGATTTTAATATAATAGTATAGATAGATATGATTCCAATCTCATCAATCTTATATATACTATCTATATATTCTTAAAGCATGAACATGAAGGATTCCAAAAATTACATATTCTATCCCTTAATTTTTATCTATCATTTACCTTCCTACTTATTTGCAAGGTCATTCTAGACAATTGACTTATTTTATGATTCAATGGATAAAACCCGTTTACCCATTAAAATCATTCAATACAGAATAAACTTGGTTAGTATAAGACCCGGTTACCCTATTAGAAAATAGATATGACCCGTTAGTAGTAAATCAAATTTTATGCAATATTCAGTCATGGAAAGACAATAATTAACACCATTTTCCTCCATGATTTTAGCACACGAAATTTGTTGTTGATTTTTATCAAATTAATATTCATTCAACTCACATTACAAATATTAAATATTTTTGATCAACTATCGTCAATGACACTTCCCGAATAAAGTGGACGATCAAATTTTGTGTGATAAAGAAGTGGCCTTCTGACTTTATCATCCAATGATGATACAAGAGATGTGTTAAAAGGATATAACTTAATTTTACTAAACGATGATATTAGTATATGTTGTTAACAAGTATATGTTGATCTCGATGATTTATTCAATCTTACAAGTTCTTATGACAATTGTTTTCATATAACCGTCATGTTTTTTCTTTTTAATCATTAATTAATTGGATAAATAAATTAAGTTTGTCGTGTGCGAAGCACGGGTCATATTGCTAGTTATATTAAAGCCGAAAGATTGAAAGTTTGTCGGTTTGGTTATCCTAATTATTAAAAAAAAATATTAATGATAATTAGCCGATTGTTTTTCTAATTAAAAGACGTTTACTTTTAATAGAAGATATTGCCTTTTATACACACCTAAAATATCGTATCATCCAATTATTAATATTTCTTTTTTAACTATAACACATTATCTTTTAATTTAAAACATAATCTTACAATCATTAATATATATTCAAAAACATTACACCATATCTTCCTATAACTAATAAAATATAATAAAAATCCGTATAAAATGAACAATGACCATTAGGTTTTTAGTAATAAATAAGAATTGTTGGATTTAATGATTATATATATAATATGATTAAATTACTTTACTAAAAATTCAAGGTTCGAATTCCGTCAATGACATATTTAATTTAAAATTTTATACTATAAATTTTAAACATTGCATATCATTAATTAAATTTATACTAAATTATTTAAATTTAAATATAAATAATGATTGAAAATAATGATTATATAAAATTATAATTATAACAAAAATTAAAATATATTAGATATCAATGGAAACTCATGCATTGCACGAGTTATAAACTAGTATTAATATATTATATTTTATTATATTGTATTGTATAATTTATTTTCTTCCTAACAGAAATATCTATATCAAAATATAAATATAAATAAAAGTATATTAAAAACATCATCACGGTTGTCAGAATGGTCGACTAAACACTTTGCAAAGACTTGTTTCTTTCGGTATTCATATTTGTAGGGAAAGAAATGCGAGAGCACACGGTAAAGGGTGTTTCAGTCCGAAACAATTATGACATGGTATCGTTCGTGATGTGAAAAAAAATTATTTAGCTCTATTTTTCTTACTCGGCATGGAGTAGTTGGCTAGAGATTAGCTAGGCTGTTGCTTTTGTTCTTTTGCTTTCTATTTTCAATCTCCTCTTAGAGATTGATTATAAGACAGTTCTCGTTTATGGTCTGTCATAGAGAATGATTAATCCCGTATTCTTTATATACACAGCTTAGCAAAAGAAAAAGAAAAAGAAAAACATCACATGTATAGAAGTTTTGTACTCTAAGAGCTGTCAACGGATATTTCGGATACGGATCTGCCTATATTCGAATCTGAAATCCTAAATCACTATCTGAATCCGAATCCGACGGATATTAGAAAATTATATCCGAATTCGAATCCGACGGATATTATCCGGATACGGATAATATCCGAATCCGAATATCCGATTTTTTTTTTATAAAATCCGAATATCTCCGAAAATCCGAATCATTTAAAAGAGCATGCTATTGAAGACGTTGCAACATATGTCCCAGATAATATCCGAATTCGAATATCCGATTTTTTTTTTAAAATCTGAATATCTCCGAAAATCCGAATCATTAAAAGGAATTAAAAAATAACAATTTTTTTCATTCAAACATAGTAAAATAGAATAAACATAATTTTTTAAACTACAGACATCATGCAACAAAAACAAAATAAACCCCAACCACTAGAGAATAATGTATTGTAAATATTAAATTATTAATTATAAATTATATGTTCTAAAATGTAAATGCATATATTTATAAATTTTCGGATATCGGATATTTCGAATACGGATGTGCCTATATCTGTATCCGCTGTTTTCGGATACGAATAATATCCATTTTCTTTCGAATACGGATATTATCTATTTTTTTTAGATTCGATATCGAATTTTTTGGTCGGACATCGGATTTTTCGAATTTTTTTGACAGTCCTAGTACTCCCAACTAGGGATGGCAATCGGGTCGGATCGGGTTTGGCAAAATCCAAATCCAAACCCGATTTTTTGTATAAAACCCGAACCCGACCCGAACCCAAAAAATACCCGAAAACTGAAACCCGAACCCGATCCAATAGATTTTGGGTATACCTGAAACCCGAAATTTTTTAGATTTGGATAATACCCGAACCCGAAATCCAAAAACCCAAAATTTTCAATCAAGTTTTATATAACACACACTTTAATATTTTATACATTATAAAAAGTATTATTTATATTATATAAATAAATTATATTCTGTGCATTAATTTTAATATTTTAATATTTAATTTTATTATAAAATTTTACATATAATCAATTTTTAAATGAATTTAAATCATTAAAATAACCAAATAAATTTGATATGGAATACATCTTAAACACTAAGAGTCTAAAATTGTTTAAATATTTCGGTTTTAATAATACAAGGTTATTTGTTATACAATGCACCAATGACTTTTATATAAAATGTATTACATTATGAAATATATTATAGTATAAATTATATATATATATATATATATATATATATATATATATATATATATATATATATATATAGGCAAATGATCAAAAGAGAACTCTTTTTTTGAAGAAAACTAAGGTACTAATCCTAACCATTTGATGTATTATAATCAATGGCCCCGCCAGGGGCACCCACACACTAATCAAATACACCCTCACACACACAATCCCACTTAATCCCCTCCGTTTTTAATTTGATTTTTCCCGTCAATCGGTGATATTTTTTTTAAATCTAATTTTACCACATTTTTCTCCATCTCCCAACGATCAGTTTGAATACCCTATATACTATATTTTAATTTAGTTTTCTAAGTTCTCCTTTTAAAGGGGTTTTCTCTAGATCCCTACTCATATAGAAACCAACTCTTAAATAGAAACTAGAAACTAACACTAAATAAATTATATTTCATTTATTCTAATGGCCCTGCCAGGGGCACATTCACAAAAAGTGTTTAAAATTATTGGCTCCATGCCTCCATCCAGCAAAAAAAAAAGTATTACTGTTCACGCTGACGTCACTACCACGTCAGCAGTGAACAATGATTATTTTTTTTTCTGAATGGAGCCTAAAATTTTAGACACTTTTTATATTGGGGTACCCTTAGTTTGGTCATTAGATTAGCTTAAAATGTTAGATTAGGGTTTAGTTTCATACTTGTCATAGAAATGCGAAGCATTTAAGACAGTAAACGGATGATTTAGGTAGTCGTAAGGGCCGAAGGCCCTGGACACACCCGTCAATCATCTATTGCCTTTACCATTGATTGTCATTCCTTACAACTTTAGAATGATAAAATCGCGAAGCGCCGTATAAGATGGTGCGAAGCACCGTTAACCGGTAACGATTTGTAGATCTGGTGGTGTTGGTATTTGATGGCAGTGGTGGTGGTGGTGGTGGTGGTGGTGGTGGTGGTGGTGGTGGTGGTGGTGGTGGTGGGGGTGGGGGTGGGGGTGGGGGTGGGGGTGGGTGGGTGGGGGGGGGGAGGGTAGGGTGATGGAAGAAGAAATGGGTTTTGTTCTGAAATTTCTGCTGATTTCCACCGTATAATTTAGTGATTTTTGTAATATAAACGACTGATTTCTATAATATAATTTAGGGATTTCTCAGGGGACTGGGTTTGGTTTTAGTGAATAGTTTTTTTTTTGCTGAATGGAGCCTAAAATTTTAGACACTTTTTATATTGGAGTACCCCTAGTTTGGTCATTAGATTAGCTTGAAATGTTAGATTATGGTTTAGTTTCTAGTTTCTATTTTAATTCGGTTTCTATTGGAGTAGGACTCTCTCTATATATATATATATAGGCTAGCGTTCAAATAGAAACCAACCTTAGAATAGAAACTAGAAACCTACACTAAATAAATTATATTTCATTTATTTTATTGGCCCCGCTAGGGGCACCTTCACAAAAAACTTATAAAATTCTTGACTCTATTCAACAAAAATATATAAAAAAAAGTTACTGTTCACGTGACACGTCATCACGTGAACAGTAACTTTTTTTTAAATTTTTTTTTATTTTTTTGTTGAATAGAGCCAATAATTTTAAACGTTTTTTGTATTGGGATACCCCTAATTTGGTCATTAGATTAGCTTGGAATATTTAATTTAGGTTTAGTTTCTTGTTTCTATTCTAAGTTAGTTTCTATTAGAAAAAGAACCTATATATATATATGGAGAACATTTCAAGCTATACGAAAAAATAGGGAGGGATTAGTCAAGCTTTACTTTTGCTGTTTGTTTTAAAGATGTACTAAATTACAGGTAAAACTAGGAGGAATTTAGAAAAAAAAAACTAGAAGGAATTAGTTAAACTGAAATTGGAAAATTATGTTCAAATTTTACAATTTGAGAAAGCCATATTACATAATATTTATGATTATTTGTATTTATGCATGCTACCAAATTAAAAAGCTAGCTATCTCAAGAATAAAAAGAGTGTGTGTGATTATTCTGACGATGTTGACGCATCAATATTGGTGGCCTGATTGCTTAATTGGGGACCAAACATTATGATATCTAAGTTTACAATTATTTCATGTCCACAAGTCAGTGGAGAGTAGTTGCAATCAGCTATAACCATTATGCGCGCGACATAATCGATTATTGCAATTGTCTTCAAACTTGATATGTTTGGTGTGCGTTTAAATGTAACATGTATTCCTCCCTTCAATTCAATTGTTTACATTTTTCAAGAGTTGTTCGGCACGAGTATATATTAAGAAGGATAGTTTCATAACTTATTTTTAAAATTTTTTTTTCTTATATAAAAATTTAATTTTTATATTTTTATACAAAAAAAATTAAAATTTAGTTACGAAAACTATCCTTAAAATGTGGGCCAAACACTTCAAGTGAAAACAATTGGATGAGACGAAGGGAGTATATATATTGTATAGTATATATCTCGATCAAGAGCCAAGATCGAAGATCGAAGCCCCATTAATATTTAATAATAGATTTAAGATAGTGGAGGAAAAAACAAAGTATTTTTTTTTTTTTTGCTAAACTACAAGTACTTTCTTTGTAAACAATAAAACAACGAAAAATAGTTTCTCCCACTAAGATATAAAGAACAGAAAATCTTTGTTTTTTTATTGAGCTGAAATATATAACAAAAATGAAAATAAAGTGACAAGAGGAGCACAGAATATCATACTGAAACGACTCAGCGAAGGACCACTTAGAATGCACAGGGAGCGTTAATCCAAAACAGAGATAGTCAAATCTTGTTTGGCCGTGACCATCAGTGAAAGTACAGTTATCGTGGTGATCAAACAAAGCAATCCGCGGAGAATGACATTAACACAGACCACCTCCGCTTTCGGACGAGCACCCCCTTCGATCACCGTAGCCTGCACACTCATTCGGCATGCTGCCATTCCTTTAGTATTAATCCCGCTATCCATTCTCAAATGTATTGAAATGTGTGTAGCTAGGTGCAAGTAATAAGTATATGGCTTTAAAGAGTAGTAGAGCAGTACTCCCTCCGTACCTTCCATTTCTTTACATAAAAAATTACGTATCTGACACGCATTTTAAAGTGCATTTTAAGGATAGTTCTATAATTTATTTTTGTTATTTTCTTTTTTTTTTTGTATAAAAATAGGATTGTTCTATTTTTATACAAAAAAAGAAAATGTCAAAAATAAATTATAGAACTATCATTAAAATACACCTTAAAATACGTGCCGGAAACTGGTCCGCAAATGTAAACAACTCACCGGGACGGAGGGAGTAGTATGGAGCAATGTCATTTTATAGAAACATGCAAAATTGGGTTTAATGTGTCATTTTTTATTTGACCTTATCTTTTTATTTTTTGATCATTTAAATATCTAGATGCATCCTGCAAACGTAGAAGATGCTTATAATCGTGTAGCACAAATGGGATTTTGCTGGAGGTAATTGTTTAGAGGGTGACGTATTTTTATTTGCCCGTGCAAGTCAAAATATATAATGACAATCTATCTATATATATTATAATGCCTGAGATCGTAAATGCACCCGAACAGATTTTTCTTGAATTTTCGTTTTTTTGATTTTTTTTATTAAAATTCTTTTTTTACATTAAATAGCTATTAATGACATTTTAATTAGTCATTTATTACACCTATTAAACATAAATTAAATTTAACTAAAGTTATTTTTTCAATATTAAATATTAATTATATATAGTTATGTTTATTTTTAGGTAAAATGACGACTAACAATTGTTTATATTGCGTTATTTTTATTCCCTATTCAAGTTCACTATAATTTTTTTCGGATGATTGTAGGGTACAAGACCTTAACTTCTCAAGCAATTTTTATTATCAATAATAGTGAAAGTCGTAATAAATTATGGAAATACAAGATATTTACTTAATATCTGGATTTGTATACAAACAATACAGACATATTTTCAATTTTACATATGAATAAATAATATACGAGTTATGATCAAATCTATTAAAATTAAAAAATCCAGTCATTTATCGAAAGGTAAAATTGATAAAAAAGCTATACACCCATTGTTTCGTTATATTGTGTTGAAATAAATTTTTATTGTAATTAAACAAATTTTTACACTATTATTGAATATGTATATTATGAGAGGGGTGTCGGCTTTAAGAACATTATTAACCTTAACTTCTCAAATAATCTTTATTATCAATTATTGTGGAGTCATAGTAAATTATGGAAGTACACAAATTTTTACTTAATATCTGAATAAATTACACATGAGTTATGACCAAACTAATTAAATTGAACAACCCCAAACATTTTATCGGAAGATTAAATTGTTGAGTATTGAATACGGTAAAAGAATACAGAGGGAGGGGGGGTGAATGGATTCTTGAACTTTTCTTTGATTGAGTCTATGTAGCAGATAAGTGTCTGTGTGTGTAGAAGTGAAGGTGCGGATAAAGAAACAACACAAGACACAATATCACTTTAATCTAATGTATTATTAGATAAAGGTTGCTACAATCTGTGAATACAAATGGTAGTATTCTCAGCTTCGTTTTTCTCAGAGAGATATAGCTTACAGTGTATGAAAAACTTGACTCACAAAAGTTGCTAAGTTATGAAGTGAGGCTGTGTCCTTATAGAACATGGATACAGCCTACTTACTGCAAATAAGGTAGCTAAACAAATTATTTTCTAGTCTGTCTATCCTTTTTGAGTAAGTGTCCAAACAGTTACAGATTTGACTTTGCAAAGCCTGTTTAGATCCACTTCTTTAGCTCCTTGTCTCTTCTATATCTCTCCAAGCTTCCTTGTAGGCTTTCCAGAGCACGTTACAGATTGTGGTCCATAAAGTGCATTGGCTTGTTGCAGGTTTCTGACTTGTACAATTTCTTCAGTATTTTGTCTCCAAGAATGTATTCGAGAAGTGACTAAGTAAGTGATTCGAGAACTAGAATTGACTTGATCGATAACTCTGAGTTCTCGAATACTGTTATATTGACATATCGAACCACTTCTCGAATAGCTCTTTTCCATCAGGATTCCTTGAGTTGTCGAATAGAGCATTTGACTTATCGAATCCTCGAGATATCGAATAGCTTTCTGGGTCCTTGAGATATCGAATGGAGCTTTGACTTGTTGACTCTTTGAGAACTCGAATACCATCTTGACTTCTTGACTTCTTGAGTTCTCGAATAGAGTAGTAGACATATCGAATCCCTGAGATATCGAATGAGATATCGAACAGTGTATTCAGAGATATCGAATGGTGTCTTGAGATATCAAATCTCTGACTTCTCGAATGCTGGACTTCTCGAATAGACAAATATACTTCTCGAATTGGTACTTAGGCAAATTCTTCATTTCTTCAAATCTCAACTGTGATTATTTGACAGTCTTTAACTCCTTGCTTGAGGCATGAACCTTGGAACTTCTTTCAAGCATTATTCTAGACTCTATTTGTACAATTACACAACTAGGATTTGATGCCTACTACAAGTACAATACAAACAGAAACTCTACAACTAGAGGTTCCCTCAGTTAAGAGGTCATGTAAGTAATGCAAAGCATTACAAAAAATTAGGCTTGTTATTAGATGTGTACAGGCATGCCTCTGTAACTAACAATCTCCCCCAAATTGTGAGTGAGACCCTTAGTCACAATTTCATGTCTGATAACAAGCCTAACATACATAAAGATAAAACTTTAAAAGTACAGGTATGTAGATTGAACACATAAATGGAATTACAAGATGAATGCTCTTACAGTATGATGAGGTACTAGCTATTTTCATTTGATTGCATCTCCATTGCTTTGGCTTGTAGATCATCATATGCTTTTTGTTTCCTTTCTTTCTCCTTTCTTGCAATCTCATCTATTGCTCTTATGATTTCTGTCATAGCATCCAATTCTTCAATCATAATAGAGTTTTTGAAATCTTCAAGCACTGGCTCCAGAATGTTGGCAGGATAGTGACTGAGTAGGTCCATTCTTATATTGACATTGTCTCCATTTCTTCTCCTATACTTCACCACATAGGGATCAAACTGAACTCTACACAATCCCTTTGCCCTTAGCTTTTCTGCTTCAATCTCCAGTCTGTCAATTTCTTTCTCCCTTTCTAACCACTTCTCATAGCAGCCCTGTCTTATCTTTTCAGCATAATCTCTCTTCATTTTCACAAAGTCAATCAATTCCAGCTTCCATACTTTCTCCACCTTGTCTTTAGAGTCCATCAATGCAATGATTCTTTCTATCTCATACAATTTACCCCAATGTTGACAACCCCCTTGTTTGAATTTCATCTCTCTCCCATCAGTGTACTTGATCTCAAGGTGGTCATCCACAATTGCAGCATAGCATATCTTTTGAGCTCTTAGAAATTGCAGTTGCTCTTCATCAAAGTCTTCATCAAGTGGCTGGAGTTTCAATCCTGGAATGATTGTTAGGGCTCTTGATTTGATTAGCTTCACCTTTCTTGCAACATGTTTAAATTTCATCCTCTTGACATGATTGCTTGACAGAAATCTTTGACCTTTGTTGGTAGACCATTGTAGTATTCCATTAGCAGTTTGCTTTCTGAAACATATACATGGTTTCTTGACTTGAATCTTCTTCTCCTCTTGAGGTGGTAAAACAGTTGCAGAAGCCAAAGATGTAGATTTTGCTAGGTCACTACTCACAGTATTCACCCTAGACTTAGAGTCTTGTGTTGTGGTGAGGTTACTGCTAGCAGTGCCTAAGGCTTGCTGTTTTCCACTCTTTCTCTCATAGATTTTACCTTGGTCATCATCATTCTTCTTATCTTTGTACCCCTTCTTCTTCTTGTCTTCATCACCCTTATCTCTCCTGTGATGTCTTCTCCTCCCATCACCTTTGTCTTCAGAATCATCATCCTTATTTCTCCTGGGTTGAGCCATCTCTGGAATTTCACCAGTTTCAATATAAGTTCTGAGAATGTGTAGTGCCTCAGTTTCTTCAGCATTTCTGGCTCCAACCTTCTTCTGTAATTGATCAATGATAATAATGATCAGTCTGTGATTTCTAGTGGTGAGATCATGGGGAATGACCAATTGCTTGATATCTTCAATTCTGGTGCCAGACTGATAAATGATTGTCCATGGCTTCTTGATCACTTCTGGTAGCCTTGAAGGTTGGTCATTCCTCAAGTCATCAAACAGACTTTTGTTGTTCTCATTCTTCTTTTCTATAAGCTCGAGTATGGCATCTATCTCTGAGTGTTTCAGTTCTTGTAGAGTCTTGTATGTTAGATGCCATATCTTCAATTTGGATATCATCACTATCTCCTTAATCCATAGATTATTGACTTTCTTAGGAATGACAGTGATGCAATCAATCTGCTTCTTCAGCTCCCTCAGATAGAACTGAGTGTCACCAACCTGTTCCCTTGTGGCTTTCAGAAACTCCAAGAAGGCTTTATCATGATAAACATTGGAGTTAGCAACTTCTTGTAGCTTGGCCTCAGTAACAACTTTAACTTCTACAGGCTTGGCACTCTCAGGTATAGAGGTTGGAGGTTTGTCAGATGGCATACTCCCTGCAACCACTGTGGTAGTTATGGATTGCTTTTGTCCTCCAGGAGTAGTGATGTGCACAGTTGGTAGAGTGACAACTGGCAAGGTAGATGGAGGCTCATCCACTTTGGATTTTCCTTTGCCAGGCACATTTGGTAGAGACTTTGAAGCCCTTTGTTGACCACCCTCCTTTAGTATTATGCCTTTCTCCCCCTTTGTATTTGAGTTCCTTGCCTTCTTCTCCCCCTTAGGCTTGTTGTCAGGCACAGAGGCTGTAGAAATGTCCTTTGGGATTGAAGATTCATCAGGGAGAGGGAGACCCATATGCTTCATCATAGCAGCTAACATGGATTGTTGATGCAGAAGGACATCAGCTGTGGTGGATGCTTGAGTGTCCAACTGATCATTTAGAAGTGCAACCTTTTCTGTAAGATGAGCATTGGACTAGGTGAGAGTAGCCACCTCCTTCTCAAGTGCATCTACTTTGCTGAATAACTCAGTAGATTTGAAGCCAGACAGGGATTGTTCTTTGAGTCTCTGCACTTCAAATCTAGTCATGTCATGTACTGGGACCTCAGTAAGCAGTCTGTCTCCATATAAATTTTTGAACATGGTCCTCAGCATGGCATTGGCATCTGTGGTCTGATCAGATAGAATTTGAAATTGATGCCCCAGACCTGTGACAGTATCCTTTAGCAGAGCTAGCCCATTGTCCATTTTGGTGCAGGTAGTGTTGCAGTGTTTGATGTCCTTGAACACACTGTCTAGCTGAGGGAATTTAGCATCAAAGGTCCTCTTGATTGCTTCTACTGTGGTGGTGGTCTTATCACACACTCTATTGACCTCAGTCTTAACACCTTTTCCAAGATAATGAGCAGCCTTGAGGAATCCCTTGTGTGTATCATTCATAGCCTCATACACTTCACCAGGGGTCAGAGATTTGGCATTGGAACCCAGTGAAGTGAGGTATTCCTCCCTGAGATACTGAAGTGCTTCATCGAGAGTAATATCATATTTTCCTTGCAACCAGGCATCTATGTTGCCATCTCTCTCAGCATCATCAATGATCTTTGACTTCTGCACCTCCACATCATCCCTATGGCATAACAGAATAGCCTCATAGTCTGGATTAGGCATGTCTGCAGTGAGAAGGTTCTGAGCAATCTTTGTGAACTTAGGAATCTGATCCACAATTAAGCTTTGAAGTGCTTCAACCGTCAATTGTTGTGGAACAGACCCTGATCCTGAAGCACTGTCATGTTGCACAGGCTTCAGCCATTGTGACATGAAGTCAGAGCTAGAGCTAGGCAAGCTAGACTCCTCAGTTACAGATGCAACTTCTGTAACCGGATGGATTGACTCTACTACTGGTGTCACCACAGAAGTGGGATGAATTACACCAGCAGTTGACACATGCACAGAGTCTCTAGTAAAAACTAGTGGAACCTCTGTGTTTGTGATGGTGTCATCAAGAGATGCCTCAGCATGCATTCCCTCACCATCTAAATGTGGGTTCTGAGTGGTGAACAAAGTGTCATGCACTAAGTCACTTGAAATTATTGGCTCATCAAGAGAAAAGAATTCTTGATGATCAATACCTTGCATCTCAGTTGCCTGAGTTGCAGGTTCCAAAGAAATTTCAGAGTTAGATTCTGGAAGAGAAGTGTGTTTAAGAGTAGATTTTGGCAACTCCCCCTGAGAGATAGAGGGAGTTTCAAATGTGATGTGCTCTCCACTCAGTGTTGTGCCAGCCTTATCACTCCCATGTGCTGACTCTATACAAGAAGATGCATTGGGGAGGATGCTTGATTTTATAGGTGCACCCTGTTGAGAGGATACACCTAGTGAGCTGTGTGCCCCTGATTTTACAACTTCAGCCATTTGTGTGACTGAAGAGGTGGTCTTAGTTTTCTTCTTCTTTGTCCTGTGTAAGGGTGACTCAGGTTCCTCACCTTCTAAACCTAATTCAACAGCTAATGCTGCTTCAGATAAGATATTTAATGGTGCAGACATTACTTCCTTTCTCTTCTTTTTACTAACATCACCCTTTTGAGAGGATGATGCAGTTGGCTCAGTATGTGGTAGAGTGTTTGGTTGAGAGGGTTGGTTAGCATGCCCTGGGTTAGCATTTTGTTCTACTTGCTTGGGCTGTGCTAACTTAGATTTTGCATCAAATGTTGGCATGTTGTGGTGATAAGTCCTAAACAAACTCTCCATATGGGGAGTTATGTTCAGTCTTACATCCACATCATTCCTAGTCTCCAAATTACCAAAAATGAGTTTGGTCATGGACTTAGGATAGCCTATTTTATTTTTATCAATCCCAGGCAATTCAATCAATGAAGCATTTTTATAATTAAGTACAGATTGAATAAAGCGAGGGAAGAAAATATCAGTACCTCTCTTGGTTGTGTTCTTACCAAGTCTCCCATATAATTCTTGGAGGATGATTTGGCCAACATCAATCTTCTTTCCATAGGCCAAAGCATATCCAATTTGCTACACAGGTGCACTGATTTGATCAAAGCTTGATTTCCTGGCAGTGAAGACTTGGAGAAGAGTTGCAAACACATAGCTCCACTCCTTTCTCAGATTCTTCCTGTTTAGCTTTCCAAGATTGATCCCATCTGAGTAGTTGATGAACTCAAAGAATTCCTCCAACTCTGCATTAGTGGCCATTCTGTCAAATGACTCTTGTTGTAGGCCCAGTGCTTGGTTCATGTCTGCAGTGGAGATAGTGATTTCCTCATCTTGAATCTTGCAGTAGATGATATATGAAGTGATTGCGTTTTCCAGGGCTATAACCTCCACAATAGCAGTACTCCAGAACTGTTCCAGAATATCTAGATACAGAGTTGGGTTGGCAGAGAGTGCATCATTGATATATGACTCAGCCATCCATTTCACAAAGCACTTGAAATTGGCATTGGGTGCTTCAACATCACTAGTGAGAGCGATGAAGTTGGTGTTGAACTTTACTGTTGCCATTTGTGTAGAAGAGAGGAGAGAAATTGAAGGTTGAAGAAGAAATTTGGCTTTTCGTAGCTAGGGTTTCAGGGGTTTATAGAGTGTAGATGCTTGAGAAATCGAATGAAATGAATCGAATAGATGTGAAATTGTATAAGTATGAAGTACTTGAATTGTCGATTAGCAGAAAGTTTTGTATCGACAAGTCAGGCATTCGAGAAGTAGAAAACAACTATTCGAGAAGTCAAGAATGGCTTAATCGATAACTCAAGCAGATAGAAACTCACAGCTGGCAGTTATCTAACTTAGAAATAATTCTAAATTAAATAAAATATGTTTTTATGAGTGAATTAAACTTTTAGACAGAAGTCCAAAATCGGTTAAAATTCAGCGAGAATTCAGCCTTTTCAAATGATTCGAGAACTCAAATATAGTGTTCGAGAACTCAATCATTCGAGAACTCAGTTACTCTATTCGAGAAGTCAAGAATACCTCTATTCGATATCTCAGAAAGACTCTATTCGAGAACTCAAGAGTACTCTAATGAGACTTATTAGAGATGTCGAATAGTGAATCATTCGAGAAGTCTGACTTATCGAACTATACCCATCACTCATAAAAATTTGATTTTCACTATCTTTTAAAATTTACCAGACATATTCATTGAAAAATATCCTAGCAAATTAAATAGTGATTTTCTCAAAATTTCATAGAAATCTTAAGTTAATAGAAATATGATTTTCAACATATGCAACAGATTTGAAATATTTATAAATCATATTTCAGCCAACACTTACTCCAAAAATATTGAGAATTTAGATAAAGTAAGTGTTTACTGCTGCAACAATCTAGATGGTGTATTCACTTAGCCAGAATCTGAAGAATTCAGCATTCCAATCTCACTTACCAACCTTGTGAAGGTGGCTTCATCTAATGGCTTAGTGAATATATCAGCTAGTTGTTTATCTGTAGAGACATAATGCAACTCAATGGTTCCATTAGTTGCATGTTCTCTTATGAAATGATATCTGATGTCAATGTGCTTTGTTCTAGAATGATTGACAGGATTGGCAACTATAGAGATTGCACTTGTGCTGTCACACATGATTGGAATTCTTTCCAACACAAGTCCATAATCTCTAAGTTGATTTCTAATCCAAAGCACTTGAGCACAGCAACTTCCAGCAGCTATGTATTCAGCCTCAGCTGTAGAAGTTGACACAGATTGTTGCTTCTTGCTATACCAAGAAACTAACCTTTGTCCAAGAAACTGGCAGCTTCCTGAGGTGCTTTTCCTATCCACTCTGCATCCAGCATAATCAGCATCAGAATAACCAACCA
This sequence comes from Kitagawia praeruptora, assembly GCA_037693485.1. NCBI lineage: Eukaryota > Viridiplantae > Streptophyta > Magnoliopsida > Apiales > Apiaceae > Kitagawia > Kitagawia praeruptora. Next base: position 80,447,691 of record CM075350.1, read on the forward strand.
GATTGAACCCTGTGTCCTTAGGATACCATAATCCCAAGTTTGGAGTGCCCTTCAGATATCTAAAGATCCTTTTTATTGCAATCAAATGTGATTCCTTTGGATTTGATTGAAACCTTGCACACAAGCATGTAGCAAACATGATGTCTGGCCTACTTACAGTGAGGTAGAGTAGAGAACCAACCATGCCTCTGTAGACTGAGATATCTACTTTCTTGCCTTTAGCATCTTCATCCAGTTTAGTGGCAGTGGCCATGGGTGTCTTGGCAGGTGAACAATCTTCCAAGTCAAACTTCTTCAATAAATCCTTGATGTACTTGGTTTGACTGATAAAGATACCATCCTTCCTTTGACTGACTTGCAACCCTAGAAAGAATGTCAACTCTCCCATCATACTCATCTCATATCTGCTCTGCATGAGTTTAGAGAATTTCTCACACAGTTTCTCATTTGTAGAACCAAAAATGATATCATCCACATAGATTTGAACTAGGATAATATCATCACCATGCTTCTTGTAAAACAGTGTCTTGTCCAATGTGCCTCTAGTGAATTGATTTTCAAGAAGAAATTGTGATAAAGTATCATACCATGCTCTTGGAGCTTGCTTAAGTCCATACAATGCCTTAAGCAATCTGTAGACAAATTCTGGGAAATGTGGATCCTCAAAGCCAGGTGGTTGTTGCACATAAACCTCTTCTTCCAACTCTCCATTTAGAAATGCACTCTTGACATCCATTTGATAAACTTTAAAGTTTGAATGAGCAGCAAATGCCAAGAATATTCTAATGGCTTCAAATCTAGCAACAGGGGCAAATCTCTCATCATAATCAATGCCTTCCTGTTGAGAGTATCCTTTTGCAACCAGCCTTGCTTTGTTTCTTATTATTACACCATCTTCATCCATCTTATTCTTCAGGACCCATTTTGTTCCAACAATGGTTCTATTCTTTGGTGCAGGCACAAGTTCCCATACTTTGTTCCTTTCAAATTGATTCAGCTCCTCTTGCATGGCAATAATCCAATCTGGATCCAACAGTGCATCATCAAGTTTCTTAGGCTCAACTTGTGATAGAAAACATCCATAGAGGCACTCATTTTGAGTTGCTCTCCTAGTCCTTACTCCTACATTAGGATCTCCAATGATTTGCTCTGCAGTGTGTGATCTATCCCATTTCCTCGAGTGTTCAGCCAGACTTCTCATTCTTGATGTTGCTTCATCATCCACATCATGGTCATCCTCATTTCCTCCCCCTGTGAAGTTGCCATTACTCACAGGTGTGTCTTGGATGCTTGTTTCTCCACTATTGATTGGCACAAATTCTTCTCTTGTTTCATCAATCACTTGAGTTTGTTGAACTTGAGTTTCAACTCCAGTTTCAATCTCTTCATCAGAATCATCTAGATTATCAAACTTCAATGGATCTTTGTCTTCATCATTGGCTTCTTCTAGTCCAGGTAGTTTGCTGTCATCAAATGTTACATCTGTGCTTTCCATAACTTTCTTTTGACTGATGACATAAACCTTGTATGCAATTCTTTCCATAGAATAGCCAAGAAAAATTCCTTCAAATGCTTTTGCATCAAACTTTCCAACATATTCAGAATTATCCTTTAGTACAAAGCATTTGCTTCCAAAAGTATGAACATACTTTAGAGTAGGCTTCTTTCCAGTCATCAAATTGTAAGGTGTCTTTCCAGTGTTTTTGTTGATGAGGGTCCTGTTCTGAATGTAGCATGCAGTGCTCACAGCCTCAGCCCAAAAACATGTAGGCATTTTTGCATCAAGTAACATTGTTCTAGCAGCCTCAATTAGAGTTCTATTCTTTCTCTCAACAACTCCATTTTGTTGTGGAGACCTTGGAGCTGAGAATTGCTGAGAAATGTCATTCTCTTTGCAGAATGCTTCAAGTGTGGCATTTCTGAACTCTGTTCCATTATCACTCCTCAGTGCAATCACACTTGCATCGTTTGCCTTTGCTTCCTTGTCAACTATCTTTATATGCTCAATAATTACTTGTGGAGCCTCATCTTTTGATGCTAGAAATTCCACCCATGTATACCTTGAAAAATCATCAACCATTACCAGGGCATACTTCTTTCTTCCAAGTGACATTATGTTGACAGGCCCAAACAAATCCATATGGATGAGTTGTAATGGCTTGGTTACTGATGTCACTGTCTTTGACTTGTGGCTTGATCTTTTCATTTTTCCTTTTTGACAAGCCTCACACACTCCTTCTTGGCAGAATTCAAGTGTGGGCATGCCTCTCACTAACTCTCTTTTGACTAGAGAATTAATGGCCTTGAAGTTCAGGTGTGATAGTTTCTTGTGCCACAGCCAACAATCTTCATTTGATGCTTTTGAGTAAAAGCAACAAATTTTGTCCTTGTTTGCAGAGTCCATATTGGCTACAAACAGGCTTCCCTTCCTTACTCCAGATAGAGCAAAATCACCAGTCTTCTTGTGGGTGATCAAACATTCATCTTTGTCAAAATTCACTTTGAATCCTCTATCAGTAAACTGACCAACACTTAGCAGATTATGCTTGAGCCCCTTGACTAGTGCTACATCTTCAATGATGACATTACCAACTTTCAGCTTGCCATATCCCAATGTGTTACCCATGCTGTCATCTCCAAAAGCAACCATTGGGCCAGCCTTTTCCTCATACTGTGATAGCAGGGCCATATCACCAGTCATATGATTTGAGCATCCACTGTCCAAAATCCACATGACCTTCTTTTCACTTTCTTTGCCCTGCAAACACAAAGGTATTACTTTTCCTTTGGTACCCAAACAAGTTTGGGTCCATGTGACTTAGAGACAGTTTTATCATAAACAACATGCTTGTCAACTTTCTTAGTGTTAGTCTTCTTAGTGTTAGGTACCTTCCTAGCTTTAGGAGGACTTGAAGACTTTGACCTTGTGTAGTGTGTGTGAGAATTGTGACTGATACAACCATCAATGAATTGCCTTCTTAAATTAAAACAACTAGTCATAACATTCATATTGCATGGCATACAGTCAAATTTATCACAGAAAGGTGCATCTCTATGACTTAGAGGCACAGAACAATCATAGAAAGGTTTAGACACACTACCAACAGGTTTCTTGCATGCATGAGTTAAATGATTGGTACTGAAACAGTTCTGACAAGTTTTCCTAGGGGCATTAGGCATATAAGCATAGTTGTTATCCTTGTTAATCCCTAACTTGCCATTTCTGTTCTGTTTCTTCTTAGTCACTTTCTTTTCTGATTCACTCATCCCAGCTGAGACAAACTTAACAAACTTCTTAGGTCTTGGCCTATCAACTACTGGTTCCTTGGTCTTTGACTTGACATTCTCACCCTTAGAGGATGCTTGCTGTTCACTAGATTGTGCCTCATCCTCATCATTCAACATTTGCTTGATGAGTAAGGCATCCTCATCAATTTCAAATGTTGATTCCTTAAAAATTGGATTTTCAGTTTTTCTCAAAATGTGAGGCACTTTCTCATGAACAGCTGTGTCCTCTTCAATGACAGCATAGCCTTTCCTTTGTTTGAGAGAGTCATAGTCAAGTCCAATAGCTGCTTTGGGTTTAGCTTCAATTTTCTCACAGTAGGATTGTACTAAACCAGATGATTTCTTGAAAGTTTTTAGTTTGAATTCATTCTCAGCTAATTCATCCCTAAGAGCCTTCTCTACTTGACTAGCACATAAAACCTTGTTCTTCAAATATTCAACTTCTTTCTTAAGGTTTTCTACTTGTATAGTAGTTAGCTCAAGTTCCTCATTCTTTTTGGTTAATATTTCATTTCTAGTAGACAGTTTAGCAATCTCCTCATTAGCAGCAGTCATACTAGTATGAATATTAAACATTTCAACAGATAATTGTTCAATCATGTATTTGTATTCAGAAACAGACATGTCTATAGTAGTGAGAGATGGTACCTGAGAATCAGATGAAGATGAGTCATCCTTGGAGTTGGCCATCAAGGCATAGTTGCAGAATTCTTGTTCCTCTTCATCACTCTCAGAATCATCCCAACACTTCCCTTCAGCTATGTAGGCCTTACCATGTGTCTGCTTTTTCAGAAGGGCCTCATACTTAGCTTCGAGCTCAAGATAATCTCTATCCTTCTTTTTAGGCTTCTTGCATTCACTGGCAAAATGCCCTAGGTCATTGCATCTATAGCACCTTACAGATGACCTATCCACATAACTGGTTTTGAACTTATTTCTGTTTGGTTTCACAGGTGCCTTGTTCTTGTTGGCTGAATGGTTTTGAGTTTTTGGTTTGAAGGGTTGATTTCTTTTAAATCTGATGTTTGGAAATTTTCTGGCCATGAAAGCATATGAAGTATTTTCCATCCCATCAAGTTCTTCCAGAGTGTAAAACTCTTCTTCTTCCTCCTCCTTTTCCTCAACAGGTTCACTCACCCCAGCTTCAGTTTCTTCATCATCTGCCACCTCCTCTATCCTTAGTTGGCTTGTAGATGCTTCTAGGTCCAGAATGGATTTGTTGACAATCAAGGCACATGATGTGTTTATCATCCTACCTTGGTTGGCTTGGATAGCCCTTTTCTGAAGCAACTCAAGTTCATGAGTCTTTAGGACTCCATAGAGCACATCATAGGTGACTGTTCAAATCTCTCTCTCTTAGAGAAATGACTCTTTGCTCCAGATGATTTGGTGAAGACAACAGAAATTTCATATTTAACTCCTTGGTGCTGTAAACCTTTCCATTCATCTGCAACTCAGTAACTAGCTTGTGAAACCTTTCAAACATTTCAGTGATGCTTTCCTTGGGCTGTGCCATGAAAGCTTCATACTGTGTGACCAGTATCTGTTTTCTGTTTTCCTTAACCTCATCAGTCCCTTCACACAACACCTCAATGTGATCCCACATCTCTTTAGCAGACGTGCATGATGCAATGTTTGCAAACATTGACATGTCCATGGAATCAATGATAAGCAATATGAGGTGGCTGTCAAGAGCAACCTTCTCCCTTTCTGACTCTGTCCACTTTGATGGATCCTTGGCCTCATAAGTTCTTGGGATAGTTATGGTTCCAACAGTCTTCTCTGGTATCTCTTGTTGTGGAACAAAAGGACCATTCTTGAGAATCTCAGGATACAAGGGATGAGAGGCTTTAATGAACAACATCATCTTTATCTTCCAGAGGTTGAAGTTTTCTTTGTCAAACTTAGGGACCTTCACCGTTCCTGTAGTCTTTGGTGTATTCGAACTTATGATCGTTTCTCTGTTTTTGAATAAACAGCCCGCTCTGATACCACTTGTTGAGTATTGAATACGGTAAAAGAATACAGAGGGGGGGGGGGTGAATGGATTCTTGAACTTTTCTTTGATTGAGTCTATGTAGCAGATAAGTGCCTGTGTGTGTAGAAGTGAAGGTGCGGATAAAGAAACAACACAAGACACAATATCACTTTAATCTAATGTATTATTAGATAAAGGTTGCTACAATCTGTGAATACAAATGGTAGTATTCTCAGCTTCGTTTTTCTCAGAGAGATATAGCTTACAGTGTATGAAAAACTTGACTCACAAAAGTTGCTAAGTTATGAAGTGAGGCTGTGTCCTTATAGAACATGGATACAGCCTACTTACTGCAAATAAGGTAGCTAAACAAATTATTTTCTAGTCTGTCTATCCTTTTCGAGTAAGTGTCCAAACGGTTACAGATTTGACTTTGCAAAGCCTGTTTAGATCCACTTCTTTAGCTCCTTGTCTCTTCTATATCTCTCCAAGCTTCCTTGTAGGCTTTCCAGAGCACGTTACAGATTGTGGTCCATAAAGTGCATTGGCTTGTTGCAGGTTTCTGACTTGTACAATTTCTTCAGTATTTTGTCTCCAAGAATGTATTCGAGAAGTGACTAAGTAAGTGATTCGAGAACTAGAATTGACTTGATCGATAACTCTGAGTTCTCGAATACTGTTATATTGACATATCGAACCACTTCTCGAATAGCTCTTTTCCATCAGGATTCCTTGAGTTGTCGAATAGAGCATTTGACTTATCGAATCCTCGAGATATCGAATAGCTTTCTGAGTCCTTGAGATATCGAATGGAGCTTTGACTTGTTGACTCTTTGAGAACTCGAATACCATCTTGACTTGTTGACTTCTTGAGTTCTCGAATAGAGTAGTAGACATATCGAATCCCTGAGATATCGAATGAGATATTGAACAGTGTATTCAGAGATATCGAATGGTGTCTTGAGATATCGAATCTCTGACTTCTCGAATGCTGGACTTCTCGAATAGACAAATATACTTCTCGAATTGGTACTTAGGCAAATTCTTCATTTCTTCAAATCCCAACTGTGATTATTTGATAGTCTTTAACTTCTTGCTTGAGGCATGAACCTTGGAACTTCTTTCAAGCATTATTCTAGACTCTATTTGTACAATTACACAACTAGGATTTGATGCCTACTACAAGTACAATACAAACAGAAACTCTACAACTAGAGGTTCCCTCAGTTAAGAGGTCATGTAAGTAATGCAAAGCATTACAAACAATTAGGCTTGTTATTAGATGTGTACAGGCATGCCTCTGTAACTAACATAAATTGATAAAAATATTATACACCCATTGTTTCATTATAATGTGTCAAAATAAATTAATATTCAAATTAAATAAATTCTTACACTATTATTGAACATGTATATTATGAGAGGGGTGTCGGCTTTAAAAAACGTTATTAAGTTGTATTCAGTATTTGTAACTTTTGATCGTAAATATTACGTTCATATTGTAATTTTTTTTATTATGTTTTTGATATTTTTAGAATTATCAAAATTTTAGATATATAATGAGAGTATTTTTCCAATTAATAATTCATGTAAATTAATTTTAAATTTATTTTTTATAGAAAATTCATAAGAGACCAATCAATTATTAAGAATAATAGAAATTAAATTATCTATTACAATACTTTTATATAAAAATTTATAAACCGAGCGAAGCGCGGATAAGTTGGCTAGTTGACAATAAAACATAGGCGCAATGGCGCATGCAATTTCACTCATCATATTGTCCCTGTCTCCCAATATTTTATCAAGTTCAATCGAAATATCTCCAAAGCAATTGTACTAAGATTAGGGAAGGAAAATACAGTCTGAAAATTCTTTTTAAAAAAATATTATGAAAATAACATGGCTCAATTAGTTCTGGTGGTGAAACTAGTTCATAAAATAGACGAAATTAAATACAATTTTCTACTATTTTTAACTAAAAATCGTGATTGTATAAAGCATTCTTTTCTACTAAAATTTTCGGGTTAACGGGACTCAATTTAGATTGCCATCCCCTGGTTCCGACCCGGAGTAGCTCACCTCTTATTAGATGAGGACATGAGGTTAATGCTTTCATCTTCCCTTCACCAGATATTTTTGGTGGAAGTGAGTGGTCAAGGTGTTGGTTGGTTCGCACCGACTCGTGTTTAATGATGTAAAGTTTATGTTGGTGTGACACTAGGGATGGGCATTCATCCCGGCCCACCCGATCCCGATCCGATCCCCGGACCGAATGGGGCGGGGATTCGGGGATTTTTTCGGGTATGGGCCGGGGAGCGGGGACAGTTTTTAAAAAAAATCGGGGAGTGGGCCGGGGCTGGGTTTTTATGTGTCCCCGGCCCGATCCCCGACCCCGCCCCGACCCCGATTTTCTCTACCCGATCCTATTTCCAATCCGATTCGATTTCACCACACTTTAATATATATATATATATATATATATATATATATTTATATATTAATAATCATATATTTATATAAACGAATTTCCAATATTTCATATTGGAAACAAAATGATATTTTAATTTTATATGTTTGTCTTTCTAATAGTTAAATAACTTCATTTCCATATTATTTATAATAATTTCTTCAAGAAATATTTTTTTATCTTAATTTAGTGCATTTGAGCTCACTTGTTAATGTTTCAAATTATTTAATATTATTTTTTATTTTAAATAAAATTCCCCGATTCCCTGCGGGGATCCCGTTACCCGTTTGGGCCGGGGACGGGGAATGGAAAATAGTCCCCGACGGGGATCGGGCCGGGGACGGGGATCGGATTTGAATTCAGGGATGGGGCGGGGATAGCACTCCCCGGCCCCGAAGTGCCCCGACGCCCATCCCTATGTGACACCCCCTAATTTGCACCAATTATTATCGAAAAAAAATCACAGTTTATAAATGAAAAAGAAACGAGTATTTTCAGCATATAAAGATTTCGGTGTTACACAAAAAAAGTTTTAAATAGAAAATGTTTAATAAAATTTACTTCTTTCGTCTATCTCAATTTTTTACAAACCTACTACTTTTTGGTTAATGTATTTATACGATTTCAATTTTATTAATAGTAGACAATTAAAATGTTGTATTGTCTTGATTCTTATGAATGATTTCGATTTTTGATTGCAGTAGCATTGGCTTTGATTGTGTTCAATGGAGAAGAAAAGAAAAACCATGGACCATGTACAATTCGCAGTCACTATTTTGTTTTGTTTATTTTTTTCCTAAGTATTGTTATGTAAATACACTCAGTAGGTAAATACATTCAGTATTAATACCACTTTTTACCAAGTTTTTTGTTTTTTTTGCTAAGTATTTGCAGTCGCTGTTATCTCCCATTTGCCATTGCAAATACACTCAGTATGTAACTCAGTATGTAAATGTAATTTTGTTCAGACATTTTGTAGATGTTTTGTTGAGTATTGAATACAGCAAAAGAATACAGAGGGGGGGTGAATGGATTCTTGAGCTTTTCTTGTTCTTGAATCTGTGTAGCAGATAAGTGTTTGTGTGTGCAAATTTGTAGGTGTGGATAAAGAATAACACAAGACACAATATCACTTTAATCTAAAGAAGTGAGATTGTATTCTTATAGAACACGAATACAACTCAGTTACTACAAATAAGGTTACAGGATAAATTTCTTTCTTGTATGTTTATCCTTTTTTAGTAAGCATCCAAACGGCTACAGATTTGACTTTGCAAAGTTCTGTTCAGATCCACTTCTTTAGCTCTTTGTCTCTTCTATATCTCTCCAAGTTTCCTTGTAGGCTTTCCCGAGCACGTTACAGATTGTGGTCCATAAAGTGCATTGGCTTGTTGCAGGTTTCAGACTTGTACAATTTCTTCAGTATTTTGTCTCCAAGAATGTATTCGAGAAGTGGCTAAGTGATTGATTCGAGAACTAGGATTAGATAACTCTGAGTTCTCGAATATTGTATGATTGACATATCGAATCACTTCTCGAATAAAACTTTTCTCCAGGGTTCCTTGAGTTGTCGAATAGAACACTTGACTTGTCGAATCCCTGAGATATCGAATAGCTTTCTGAGTCCTTGAGATATCGAATGGAACTTTGACCTGTTGACTCTTTGAGAACTCGAATACCACTTTGACTTGTTGACTTCTTGAGTTCTTGAATAGAGTATTTAGACATGTCGAATCTCTGAGATATCGAATGAGATATCGAACAGTTCATTCAGAGATATCGAACAGTGTCTTCTTAGATATCGAATCTCTGACTTCTCGAATAGACAAAAGTACTTCTCGAATTGGTACTTAGGCAAATTATTCATTTCTTCAAATCCCAACTGTGATTATTTGACAGTCTTTATCTTCTTGCTTGAGGCATGAACCTTGGAACTTCTTTCAAGCATTATTCTTGACTATATAAGTACAGTTACACAACTAGGATTTGATGCCTATTGCAAGTATAAAACAAATAGAAACTCTACAACTAGAGGTTCCCTCAGTTAAGAGGTCATGTAAGTAATGCAAGGCATTACAGACAATTAGGCTTTTTATTAGATGTAAACAGGCATACCTCTGTGACTAACAATCTCCCCCAAATTGTGAGTGAGACCCTTAGTCACAATTTCATGTCTGATAACAAGCCTAACATACATAAAGATAAAACTTGAAAAGTACAGGTATGAAATTTGATTGAGCACATGAATGAAATTACAAGATGAATAATCTTACAGTATGATGAAATACTAGCCATTCTCATTTGATTCCATCTCCATTGCTTTGGCTTGTAGATCATCATATGCTTTCTGTTTTCTTTCTTTCTCATTTCTTGCATTCTCATCCATGGCCTTTATGATCTCTGCCAAAGCATCCAATTCTTCAAGCATGATAGAGTCTTTGAAATATTCAAGTACTGGTTTCAGAATGTTGGCAGGATAGTGACTGAGTAGGTTCATTCTTATATTGACATTATCTCCATTTCTCCTCCTATATTTCACCACATAGGGATTGAATTGAACTCTCCACAATCCTTTTGCCCTTAGCTTTTCTGCTTCAACTTCCAGCCTATCAATCTCCTTCTCCCTTTCTAGCCATTTCTCAAAGCACCCCTTTCTTATCTTCTCAGCATAGTCTCTATTCATCTTCACAAAAGCAATCAACTCCAGCTTCCATACTTTCTCCACTTTGTCTTCAGAATCCAATAATGCAATGATTCTTTCTATTTCATATAGCTTGCCCCAATTTTGACACTATCCTTGTTTGAATTTCTTCTCCCTTCCATCAGTATATTTAATCTCAAGGCAGTTATTCACAATGTCAGCATAGTAGATTCTTTGAGCTCTTAGATATTGCAATTAGTCTTCATCAAAGCCTGGATAGATTGTCAGAGTCCTTGATTTGGATAGCTTTGGTTTCCTTGCAGCTTGTTTGAATTTGATCCTTTTTACATGGTTGCCTGGCAGTAGCGTGTGACCTTTGTTTGTAGACCATTGTAGTATTCCATTAGCAGTTTGCTTTTTGAAACACACAGATGGTTTCTTGACTTGAATCTTCTTCTCTTCTTGAGGTGGCAAAACAGTTGCAGAAGCCATAAATGTAGATTTTTCTAGGTCACTACTAACAGTATTCACCCTAGACTTAGAGTCTTGTGTTGTGGTGAGGTTACTGTCAGGAATGCCTAAGGCTTGTTGTTTTCCACTTTTACTCTAAGACATTTTTCTTATCCTTGTCATCCTTCTTCTTCTTCTTCTTCTTCTTCTTCTTCTTCTTCTTATCTTTATCACCCTTATCACTCCTGTGATGTCTTCTCCTTTCATCACTTTTGTCTTTATCCTTGTCTTGATCACCATCCTTGCTTGGGTTGAACTTAGCAGACTCAGGTACAATGCTAGTTGCAATGTATGATATGAGATAAGATATAGCTTCCAATTCTTCTGCTGTTCTTACACCATTCTTCTTGTTCAGCTTCTCAATGATGGCAATAATGAGAGGTTTGTTCTGAGGAGTTAGATGCTTAGGAATGATCAGCTACTTGTTATCATCAATTATGGTTGTAGCTTGATAGATGATGGTTCTAGGATTTGTGAATACTTCAGGTAGCCTTGAAGGTTGATCATTCCTTAAGTCTTCAAAGAGACTCTTGTTGTTTTCATTCCTCTTTTCAATCAATCCAAGGAACACATCCACTTCTGAGTGCTTTAGGCTTTGTAGAGTGTCGAAGGTTAAATGCCATATCTTGGTCCTTGATACTATCATTATTTCCTTGAACCATAGGCCATCAACCCTTTTTGGTACTACAGTAAGATAGTCAATCTAACTCTTCAAACTCCTTTGATATGATACTGAATCATCAACCTGTTCTCTTGAGACTTCCAGAAACTCCAAGAATGCATTATCATGATAGACATTTGAGTTTGCAATTTCTTGTAGCTTGGCCTCAATGACCACCTTAACTTCTACAGGCTTGGCACTTTTAGATATGGAGGATGGAGGTTTGTCAGATGGCATACTCCCTGCAACCACTGTGGTTGTGATAGATTGCTTCTAGCCACTTGGAGTAATGACATGCACAGTTGGTAGAGTAACACCTGACAGAGAGTTAGGAGGCTCATCAACTTTGGATTTTCCTCTGCCTGGCACATGGGTTATAGATTTTGGAGCCCTTTGCTGACCACCCTCATTTAGCTTTATGCCTTTCTCCTTAGGTTTCTCCCCCTTTGGATTTGAATTCCTTGATGTCCTCTTCTCCCCCTTAGGCTTGTTGTCAGGCACAGAGGCTGTAGGAGTGACCTTTGGGTTTGAAGATTCTTCAGGTAGAGGGAGAACCATGTGCTTCATCATCGCAGACAACATTGATTGTTGATGCAGAAGAACATCAGCTATAGTGGTGGCTTGAGTGTTCAACTGCTCAGTTAGAGAGGCAATATTGTCTGTAAGATGAGCATTAGACTTTGTGAGAGAGACTACCTCCTTTTCAAGAGCATCTACCTTGGTGAACAATTCAGTAGATTTGAAGCCAGATTGGGATTGTTCCTTAAGTCTCTGCACTTCAAACCTAGTCATATCATGCACCGGGACTTCAATAATCAGCTTATCTCCATACTGGTTTGTAAAAAGAGTCCTGAGCATGGCATTTGCTTCAGTTGTCTGATCAGTTAAATTTTGAAATTTGTGCCCCAGACCTGTGACAGCATCTTTTAGAATAGCTAAACCATTGTCCATCTTGGTGCAAGTAGACTTGCATGCTAGAATGTCCTTGATTACAGTCTCCAATTGAGGGAATTTGGCATCAAAAGTCCTCTTTATCTCATGCACCTCTTTGGTTGTGGCTGTACATACTTCATGAAATTCTGTTTTTAGACCCTTGCCAAGGTAGTGTGTAGCCTTGAGAATGCCCTTGTAGATGTCATTCACTGCTTCATACACATCACTAGGGGTGAAAGATTTGGCATTGGACCCTAGTGAAGTGATGTACTCTTCTCTGATGTACTGGAGACCTTCTGAGAGAGAAATGTCAAATTTTCCTTGTAGACAGACATCTACATTGCCATCTCTCACTATCATCTATTATCTTTGCCTTTTGCATCTCCACATCATCTCTGTGGCATAAGAGAATAGCTTCATAGTCTGGATTTGGCATGTTTACAGTGAGAAGGTTCTGAACAATCTTTGTGAACTCAGGGATCTGATCCACAATTAAGCTTTGAAGTGCTTCAACCGTCAATTGAGGTGGAACAGACCCTGATCCTGAAGTACTGTCATGTTGCACAGGCTTCAGCCATTGAGACATGAAGTTAGAGCTAGAGCTAGGCAAGCTAGACTCCTCAGTTACAGATGCAACTTCTATAACCGGATGGATAGACTCTACTACTGTTGTCTCCACAGGAGTGGGATGAGTTACAACAGTAGTTGACACAGGCACAGAGTCTCTAGTAAAAACTAGTGAATCCTCTGTGTTTGTGATGGTGTCATCAGGATATTCCCCAGCTAGCATTCCCTCACCATCTGAATGTGGGTTCTGGGTGGTGAGCAAAGTGTCATGCACTAAGTCACTTGAGTCCATTGGCTCACCAAGAGAAAAGAATTCTTGATGAACAATGCCTTGCTCCTCAATTAATTGAGTTGCAGGCTCCAAAGAAATTTAAGTGTGAGATTCTGAAGGAAGAGTGTCTTGTAGATTGGATTTTGGCAACTCCCCCTGAGAAATAGAGGGAGTTTCAAGTGTGATGTGCTCTCCACTCAGTGTTGTGCCATCCTTATCACTCCCATGTGCTGACTCTTTACAGATAGGTGTATTGGGGAGGATGCTTGATTCTATAGATGCACCCTGTTGAGAAGATACATCTAGTGAACTGTATGCCCCTGATTTTACAACTTCAGCCATTTGTGTGACTGAAGAGGTGGTTTTAGATTTCTTTTTCTTCTGTGGTCTTAGTAAAGGTGACTCAGGTTCCTCACTTGCTATACCTAATTCAAAATCCAGTGCTGTTTCTGATAAGATGTTCAAGGGTGCAGACACTATCTCCTTTCTCTTCTTTTTACTAACATCACCCTTTTGAGAGGATGATGCAGTTGGCTCACTGTGTGATAGAGTGTTTGGTTGAGAGGGTTGGTTAGCAGGCCCTGGGTTAGCATTTTGTTCTACTTGCTTGGGCTGTGCTAACTGAGATTTGGAATCAAATGTTGGCATGTTGTGGGGGTAAGTCCTAAACAAACTCTCCAAATGGGGAGTTATGTTAAGTCTTACATCCACATCATTCCTAGACTCCAAATTACCAAAAATGAGTTTGGTCATGGATTTAGGATAGCCTATTCTATTTCTATCTATCCCAGGTAATTCAATCAATTTATCATTTTTAAAATTAAGTACAAACTGAATAAAGCGAGGGAAGAAGATATCAGTACCTCTCTTGGTTGAGTTCTTGCCAAGTCTCCCATACAGCTCCTGCATAATCAGTTGACCAACATTGATCTTTTTCCCATAATCTAAGGCATAGCCTATTTGCTGAGCAGGTGCACTAATCTGATCAAAGCTTGACTTCCTAGCTGTGAAGACTTGAAGAATGGTGGCAAAGACATAACTCCATTCCTTCCTCAAGAACTTCCTTTTCAAGTGCCCAAGTTTGATTTCATCTGAGTAGTTGATAAAATCAAAGAAGTCCTCCAATTCACCATTTGTGGCTTGGTCATCATACACTTCCTGTTGTAAGCCCAGTGCTTGATTCATATCTTCAGTGGTGATAGTGATTTCCTTGTCCTGAATCTTGCAGTAGATTATATATGATGTTATTACGCTTTCTAGGGCTACAACTTCCACAGTAGCAGTTCTCCAAAACTATTCCAAGAGGTCTAGATACAGAGTTGGGTTGGCTGAAAGTGCATTCTTGATGTATGACTCAGACATCCACTTTACAAAGCATTTGAAATTGGTATTAGGGGCTTCAACATCACTTGAGATAGCGATGAAGTTGGTGTTGAATTTCACAGTTGCCATTGATACAGAGAAAAGAGAGAAGAGAATGAAGGTTGAAGAAAAAATTTAGCTTTTGTAGTTAGGGGTTTCAGAGGTTTTAGAGCTTTAGATGCTTGAGAAATCGAATAAAATGAATCGAATAGATGTAGAATTGTATAAGTATGAAGTACTTGAATTGTCGATTAGATATATGTTTTGTATCGACAAGTCAGGCATTCGAGAAGTAGAAAACAACTATTCGATAAGTCAAGAAAGGCTTATTCGATAACTCAAGCAGATTGTGACTCACAGCTGGTAGTTATCTAACTTAGAAATAATTCTAAATTAAATAAAAAAAATGTTTTTATGAGTGAATTAAAATTTTAGACAAAAATCCAAAATCGGTCGAAATTCAGCGAGAATTCAGCCTTTTTAAATGATTCGAGAACTCAAATACAGTATTCGAGAACTCAGTCATTAGAGAACTCAATTACCATATTCGAGAAGTCAAGAATACCTCTATTCGATATCTCTAAAAGACTCTATTCGAGAACTCGAGAGTGCTCTAATGAGGCTTGTTAGAGATGTCGAACAGTGAACCATTCGAGAAGTCTGACTTATCGAAATATACTCATCACTCACGAAAATCAATTTTCACCATCTTTTAAAATTTACCAGTCATATTCAATGAAGAATATTCTAGCAAATTAAACAGTGATTTCCTCAAAATTTCACAGAAATTTCAAGTTGACAAAATATGATTTTCCAACATATGCAACAGATTTGAAATATTTATAAATCATATTTCAGCCAACACTTACTCCAAAAATATTGAGAATTTAGATAAAGTAAGTGTTTACTGCTGCAACAATCTAGATGATATATTCACTTAGCCAGAATCTGAAGAATTCAACATTCCAATCTCACTAACCAACCTTGTGAAGGTGGCTTTATCTAATGGCTTAGTGAATATGTCAGCTAGTTGTTTATCTGTATAGACATAATGCAACTCAATGGTTCCATTAGTTGCATGTTCTCTAATGAAATGATATCTGATGTCAATGTTCTTTGTTCTAGAATGATTGACAAGATTGGCAACTATAGAGATTGCACTTGTGTTGTCACACATGATTGGAATTCTTTCCAACACAAGTCCATAATCTCTAAGTTGATTTCTAATCCAAAGCACTTGAGCACAACAACTTGCAGCAGCTATGTATTCAGCCTCAGCTGTAGAAGTTGACACAGATTGTTGTTTCTTGCTGTACCAAGAGACTAACCTTTGTCCAAGAAACTGGCAGCTACCTGAGGTGCTTTTCCTATCCACTCTGCATCTAGCATAATCAACATCAGAATAACAAACCAGATTGAACTATGTGTCTTTAGGATACCATAGACCCAAGTTTGGAGTGCCCTTCAGATATCTAAAGATCCTTTTTATAGCAATCAAATGTGACTCTTTTGGATTTGATTGAAACTTTGCACACATGCATGTAGCGAACATGATGTCTGGCCTAATTATTGTGAGGTAGAGTAGAGAACCAATCATGCCTCTGTAGACTGAGATATCTACTTTCTTGCCTTTAGCATCTTCATCCAATTTAGTGGCAGTGGCCATGGGTGTCTTTGCAGGTGAGCAATCTTCTAAGTCAAACTTCTTCAATAAATCCTTGATGTACTTGGTTTGACTGATAAAGATTCCATCCTTCCTTTGACCGACTTGCAACCCAAGAAAGAATGTCAACTCTACCATCATACTCATCTCATATCTGCTCTGCATGAGTTTAGAGAATTTCTCACACAGCTTCTCATTTGTAGAGCCAAAAATGATATCATCCACATAGATTTGAACTAGGATAATATCATCACCATGCTTCTTGTAAAATAGTGTCTTGTCCAATGTGCCTCTAGTAAATTGATTTTCAAGGAGAAATTGTGATAAAGTGTCATACCATGCCCTTGGAGCTTGCTTAAGTCCATAGAATGCCTTAAGCAATCTGTAGACAAATTCTGGAAAATGTGGATCCTCAAAGCCAGGTGGTTGTTGCACATAAACTTCTTCTTCCAACTCTCCATTCAGAAATGCACTCTTGACATCCATTTGATAAACTTTAAAGTTTTAATGAGCAGGAAATGCCAAGAATATTCTGATGGCTTCCAATCTAGCAACAGGGGCAAATGTCTCATCATCATCAATGCCTTCCTGTTGAGAGTATCCTTTTGCAACCAAACTTGCTTTGTTTCTTACTATTACACCATCTGCATCCATCTTATTCTTCAGAACCCATTTTGTTCCAACAATGGTTCTATTCTTTGGTGCAGGCACAAGTTCCCATACTTTGTTTCTTTCAAATTGATTCAGCTCCTCTTGCATGGCAATAATCCAATTTGGATCCAACAATGCATCATCAAGTTTCTTAGGCTCAATCTGAGATAGAAAATAGCCATAGAGGCACTCATTTTGAGTTGCTCTCCTAGTCCTTACTCCTGCATTTGGATCTCCAATAATTTGCTCTGCAGTGTGTGATCTATCCCATTTCCTTGAGTGCTCAGCCTGATTTCTCATTCTTGATGTTGCTTCATCATCCAAGTCATGATCATTCTCATTTCCTCCCCCTGTGAGGTTGCCACTATTCACAGGTGTGTCTTGGATGCTTGTTTCTCCACTATTGATTGGCACAAATTCTTCTCTTGTATCATCATTCACTTGAATTTGTTGAACTTGAGTTTCAACTCCAGTTTCAATATCTTCATCAGAATCATCTAGATTATCAAACTTTAATGGATCTTTATCTTCATCATTGGCTTCTTCTAATCCAGTTAGTTTGCTGTCATCAAATGTCACATCTGTGCTTTCCATAATTTTCTTTTGATTGATGACATAAACTTTTTATACAATTCTTTCCATAGAATAGCCAAGAAAAATTCTTTCAAATGCCTTTGCATCAAACTTTCCAATATATTCTGAATTATCCTTCAATACAAAACATTTGCTTCCAAAAGTATGAACATACTTTAGAGTAGGCTTCTTTCCAGTCATGAAATTGTAAGGTGTCTTTCCAGTGTTTTGGTTGATGAGGGTTCTGTTATGGATATAGTATGCAGTGCTCACAGCCTCAGCCCAAAAACATGTAGGCATCTTTGCATCAAGCAACATTGTTCTAGCAGCCTCAATTAGAGTTCTATTCTTTCTCTCAACAACTCCATTTTGTTGTGGAGTCCTTGGAGCTGAGAATTGTTGAGAAATTTCATTCTCTTTGCAGAATGCTTCAAGTATAGCAGTTCTGAACTCTATTCCATTATCACTTCTCAATGCAATCACACTTGCATTATTGGCCTTTGCTTCCTTGTCAATTTTCTTTATGTGCTCAATGATTACTTATGGAGCCTCATCTTTTGATGCCAGAAATTCCACCCATGTATACCTTGTAAAGTCATCAACCATCACCAAGGCATACTTCTTTCTTCCTAGTGACATAATGTTAACAGGCCCAAACAAATCCATATGAATTAGTTGCAGGGGCTTGGTTATTGATATCACTGTCTTTGACTTGTGGCTTGATCTTTTCATTTTTCTTTTTTGACATGCCTCACACACTCCTTCTTGACAGAATTCAAGTGTGGGCATGCCTCTCACTAACTCTCTTTTGATTAGAGAATTAATGGCTTTGAAGTTCAAATGTGATAACCTCTTGTGCCACAGCCAACAATCTTCATTTGATGCTTTTGAGTAGAAGCAACAAATTTTGTCCTTGTTTGCAGAGTCCATATTGGCTACAAACATGCTTCCTTTCCTTACTCCAGATAGAGCAAAATCACCAGTCTTCTTGTGGGTGATCAAACATTCATCTTTGTCAAAATCCACTTTGAATCCTCTATCAGTAAACTGACCAACACTTAGCAGATTATGCTTGAGTCCCTTGACTAGTGCTACATCTTCAATGATGACATTACCAACTTTCAACTTGCCATATCCCAATGTGTTACCCATGCTGTCATCTCCAAAAGCAACCATTGGGTCAGCCTTCTCCTCATACTGTGATAGCAGGGCCATATCACCAGTCATGTGATTTGAGCATCCACTGTCCAAAATCCACATGACCTTCTTTTCACTTTCTTTGCCCTGTAAACACAAAGGTATTACTTCTCCTTTGGTACCCAAACAAGTTTGGGTCCATGTGACTTAGAAACAGTTTTATCATAAACAACATGCTTATCAACTTTCTTGGTGTTAGTCTTCTTGTCACTGTTAGAAGTCTTAGAATCTGAGGTTTCAGACTTAGGTGACAGAGGTACCTTCCTAACTCTAGGAGGACTCAAAGACTTTGACCTTGTGTAGTGTGTTTGAGAATTGTGACTGATACAACCATCAATGAATTGTCTTCTCAAGTTGAAACAACTAGTCATAACATTCATATTGCATGGCATACAGTCAAATTTATCACAAAATGGAGCATCTCTATGTCTTAAAGGCACAGAACAACCATAGAAAGGTTTGGGCACACTACCAACAGGTTTCTTGCATGCATGAGTTAAATGATTGGTACTGAAATAATTCTGACAAGTTTTCCTAGGGGCATTAGGCATATAAGCATAGTTGTTATCTTTGTTAATCCCTAGCTTGCCATTTCTGTTCTATTTCTTCTTAACCACTTTCTTCTCAGATTCATTCTTCCCAGCTGATACAAATTTAACAAACTTCTTAGGTCTACACCTATCACCTACTGGCTCCTTAGCTTCTGGCTTGACACTCTCACTCTTAGAGGATGCTTGTTGTTCACTGGATTGTGCCTCATCCTCATCATTCAACATTTGCTTGATGAGTAAGGCATCCTCATCAATTTCAAATGTTAATTATTTAAAAATTGGAGTCTCAACCTTTTTCAAAATGTGAGGCACTTCCTCCTGAACAACTATGTCATCTTCAATGACAGTATAGCCTTTCCTCTGTTTAAGAGTGCCATAGTCAAGTCCAATAGCAGCCTTGGGTTTAGCTTGAATTTTCTCACAACAGGATTGCACTAGACCAGATGATTTCTTAAAGGCTTTCAGTTTGAATTCATTTTCAGCTAGTTCATCCCTAAAAGCCTTTTCAATTTGACTAGCACATAGAACCTTATTCTGTAGATATTCAACTTCTTTCTTAAGGTTTTCTACTTGCATAGCAGTTAGCTCAAGTTCCTCACTCTTTTTGATTAACATTTCATTTCTAGCAGACATTTTAGCAATTTCCTCATTAGCAACAGTCATACTAGTATGAATATTAAGCATTTCAACAGATAGTTGTTCAATCATGCATTTGTATTCAGAAACAGACATGTCTATGGTAGTGAGAGATGGTACCTGAGAGTCTGATGAAGATGTGTCATCCTTGGAATTGGCCATCAAGGCATAGTTGCAAAATTCTTGCTCTTCTCCATCACTATCAGAATCATCCCAACACTTCCCTTCAGCTATGTAGGCCTTACCTTGTGTCTGCTTTTTCAGAAGGGCCTCATACTTAGCTTCAAGCTCTAGAAACTCTTTATCCTTCTTTTTAGGCTTCTTGCATTCACTAGCAAAATGCCCTAGGTCATTGCATCTATAACACCTTACAGATGACCTATCCACATGGCTGGTTTTAAATTTATTCTTGTTTGCTTTCACAAGTGCCTTGCTCTTGTTGAATGAATGGTTTTGAGTTTTAGGTTTGAAAGGTTGGTTCCTCTTGATCGATATGATGTTTGGAAATTTTCTGGCCATGAAAGCATATGAAGTATTTTCCATTCCATCTAGTTCTTCAAGAGTATAGAACTCTTTTTCCTCCTTCCCCTCAACAGGTTCACTTGCCTCAGCTTCATTTTCTTCATCATCTACTATCTCCTCTATCCTTAGCTGGCTTGTAGATGCTTCTAGGTCTTGAATAGATTTGTTGACAATCAAGGCACATGATGTGTTTATCATTCTGCCTTGGTTGGCTTGTATAGCCCTTTTCTGAAGTAACTCAAGCTCATGAGTCTTTAAAACCCCATAGAGCACATCATAAGTGATTTTGTTCATATCTCTTTCCCTTAGAGAAATGACCCTCTGCCCTAGGTGATTTGGAGAAGACAATAGAAACTTCATATTCAACTCCTTGGTTCTGTAAACCTTCCCATTCATCTGCAACTCAGTAACTAGCTTATGAAATCTCTCAAACATCTCAGTGATGCTTTCCTTGGGCTGTGCCATGAAAGCTTCATACCGTGTGACCAGTATCTGTTTCTTGTTTTCCTTGACCTCATCAGTCCCTTCACATAACACCTCAATGTGATCCCACATTTCTTTGGCAGATGTACACGATGCAATGTTTGCAAACATTGACATATCCATGGAATCAATAATTAGCAACATGAGGTGACTGTCAAGAGCAACCATCTCCTTTTCTGATTCCGTCCATTTGGATGGTTCCTTGGCCACAAAAGATCTTGGAACAGTTATGGTTCCAACAGTTTTCTCAGGTATTTCTTGTTGTGGAACAAAGAGACCATTCTTGAGAATCTCAGGATACAAAGGATGAGAGGCTTTGATGAACAACATCATTTTTATCTTCCAGAGGTTGTAATTTTCTTTGTCAAACTTAGGGACTTTCACCGTTCCTATGGTCTTTTGTGTATTCGAACTCATGATCGTTTTTCTGTTTTTGAATAAACAGCCTGCTCTGATACCACTTGTTGAGTATTGAATACATCAAAAGAACACAGAGGGGGGGGGGTGAATGGATTCTTGAACTTTTCTTGTTCTTGAATCTGTGTAGCAGATAAGTGTTTGTGTGTGCAAATTTGTAGGTGCGGATAAAGAATAACACAAGACACAATATCACTTTAATCTAATATATTATTAGATAAAGGTTGCTACAATCTGTGAATACAAATGATAGTATTCTCAGCTTCGTTTTTCTCAGAGAGATATATCTTTCAGTGTGTATGAAAAACTTTATCAACTAAAGAAGTGAGATTGTATTCTTATAGAACACGAATACAACTCAGTTACTACAAATAAGGTTACATGATAAATTACTTTCTTGTATGTCTATCCTTTTTGAGTAAGCATCCAAACGGCTACAGATTTGACTTTGCAAAGTTCTGTTCAGATCCACTTCTTTAACTCTTTGTCTCTTCTATATCTTTCCAAGCTTCCTTGTAGGCTTTCCAGAGCACGTTACAGATTGTGGTCCATAAAGTGCATTGGCTTGTTGCAGGTTTCAGACTTGTACAATTTCTTTAGTATTTTGTCTCCAAGAATGTATTCGAGAAGTGGCTAAGTGATTGCTTCGAGAACTAGGATTAGATAACTCTGAGTTCTCGAATACTGTATGATTGACATATCAAATCACTTCTCGAATAACACTTTTCTCCAGGGTTCCTTGAGTTGTCGAATAGAACACTTGACTTGTCGAATTCCTGAGATATCGAATAGCTTTCTGAGTCCTTGAGATATCTAATGGAACTTTGACTTGTTGACTCTTTGAGAACTCGAATACCACTTTGACTTGTTGACTTCTTGAGTTCTCGAATAGAGTATTTAGACATGTCGAATCTCTGAGATATCGAACAGTTCATTCAGAGATATCGAACAGTGTCTTCTTAGATATCGAATCTCTGACTTCTCGAATGCTAGACTTCTCGAATAAACAAAAGTACTTCTCGAATTGGTACTTAGGCAAATTCTTCATTTCTTCAAATCCCAACTGTGATTATTTGACAGTCTTTATCTTCTTGCTTGAGGCATGAACCTTGGAACTTCTTTCAAGCATTATTCTTGACTATATAAGTACAGTTACACAACTAGGATTTGATTCCTATTGCAAGTACAAAACAAATAGAAACTCTACAACTAGAGGTTCCCTCATTTAAGAGGTCATGTAAGTAATGCAAAGCATTACAGACAATTAGGCTTGTTATTAGATGTAAACAGGCATGCCTCTGTGACTAACATGTTTTATTGTATGTGTAGTGATGATTTGTTTGTAGTGGTGATGTGGATAGTGTATATAGGTGTACGTTTACAATTTAGGTCTGTTTTGTAATGTATATTTATATTGATGTGATGGTTGTTTTCGTGTTTTTTGCTTTTTATGGATTGACATTTGTATTGTTAAGATATGTAAACAAACAAAACAAACAGATAGTGTACATTTTATTATTTGATTGCCGATGCTTACATCTGTAGCTGCGCAAAATTATTAATTGCTAATTTTCGTGTTTGTTGCAATGTGAAATTTTATAATACAAGTTTTGCTAATATAATTTTATAATACAAGTTTTGCCATTGCAACTGAAAGAAACATCGGTAATATGGTAATCAAAATGCTTATTAGTTTGGTCACTTAATATAATTGTATGCTCAAAATTACCATATTTGGCACATTCCTTCTGCATGTCAGCCAGTATTTCTTTGTAGACCTTGTCATCTTTTACTAAATCTTCGATAACCACCTCTCTCAGACACAAAACCTTGCTGGCAATGGGCACAGGAGGTTGTTGCCCCTGTAGCAAAAAAACAGTGGTCAAAGCTTAAAATACACTGGAAAGCAGTGCCTTTGCAAAAAATGATGGAAATCTCACCTTTGAAGCAATTTGTTGCTGAGCATGCAACAATACGCTCTCTTTTTCAGGTAAGTGCTCAGAAACAACCTGCAATAACCAAAAGATTAGACTAATCTATATTTGCACATAATATTTATTTAATTAAAAAAAGGATAAGTATGACATTATCATATCAGTATTCAAATTCTATTCAAATACCAACTGATATGCATTTACAATATTAATAGGATCCGCAAAACTAGTCCCGTAATGTGAAGCAAGAAGATGAAGAAGCTACTTCTAACTACAACAACAATAATTCTGAAAAAAGGGTAAAAACTAGGACCTTTACTGATGGCCCTCTGCTTCCCCCGACCCCTGCTACTTCCCCCTCCCCTACTGCCCCTGCTGCCTACCCCCCCTGCTGCTCCCAATGCCCCTGTTGCTTCCTCCCCTTCCTGCCCGCCCCCTGCCCCTAAGGTTCAATCTGTGACTCATTTGCTCCAAAACATGCACGATGCCACCCTCCCCCTGCCCCTGGAGATTCTGAAGATTGATTATGTTGTAGAGTATCCTACTTCATCATTAGAAGATGATGTTGAACAGAATCCAAGCAACCTAACTACGATAGAGTTTCATCTTCATCATCTTCGTCATATTAGATATCTGTGAAGACTAGAGATTATATTTACTTGTTACAAAATTCTGCCATACAAACATTATTTACTACAAAATTCTGTCATGTAAACATTACTTACTTACTACAAAATTCTGAATATGACAAATATGAATATCGAAAAATGAATATGGATTAGCTTACTACCGAAATTCATTAATTAAGCATGCCATAAAGAAAGTATATAATAATGAAAACTTCATTATTATAGACTTTCTTTAGCACAAAAATAAGAGTACCATAATAGATTTTATTATTAAAACTAGTAAAAAAATAATTCATCTAAGAATAAATTTCTTTAGCACAATCTCAAAATAAATTATTATGATTACATAAATTTTTACAACGGTAATCTAATTTAAATATAAGTTATTATAATTTTACAGAGTAAATCATTTCAATAAATCAAATTTGAAAAAATCTCTACGTGTGATACAACAAGCTCTTAAATGAGCTCCTTAGATTAAAATTTGAGGAGAACGTATGAAAAATGAGTTTCAACAAGCTCCTAGAACATCTTCAAATTTTAAGAGGTCTCTAATCCTTTCTACATTTAGGACTCTCTCTCCTCTCCCTACTCCATATTATATATATATATATATATATATATATATATATATATATATCAATTTTTTCAATTTTCTACCAATATCTCATTTCTATGTCTACATATTGCAAGTACATTTAATAATAAAAATTACTTAGGAGGTAATGATAAATATGTTGTTGGAGATGATGAGTAAATTTTTATCCTAAATCATTAGGAAACAATTAAATATATTATTTTTAACAAAAAAATTAAGAATTTGTTGGAGTTGTTCTTGACTTTTAAAATAGAGGAGAGAGAAAAGGTTCTTAAGGTTTTTAAGAGCCATTAGAGCATCTCCAAGAGCCTCTCTACTCTAGCTCTTAACTTAAAAATTGAGGAGAGAGAACAAAAATATTGCTCCAAGATACTCTTAG
Source organism: Kitagawia praeruptora (assembly GCA_037693485.1). Classification (NCBI taxonomy): domain Eukaryota; kingdom Viridiplantae; phylum Streptophyta; class Magnoliopsida; order Apiales; family Apiaceae; genus Kitagawia; species Kitagawia praeruptora. Next base: position 80,472,605 of record CM075350.1, read on the forward strand.
TGGATCTTAAAAACACTAGGAGCTTCTTTTCTCTCATCTATTTTAAGAGCAACTAGTAATTATATTTTATTAATAAAAAATTGATTCTTTTCTCTCCTTTATTGAATGTTTGTACTAGTGAAAATAAAATATGAATAAAATATAAAATAAAGAGCAATTATAGGAAACATTGTTGGAGTTGACAAACAATGAATGTAATAACTTGCTAAGACCTTAATTGTTTATAATATGTTTAGGAGTGAACTAAGAGACTCTTGGAAATGCTCTTAGGAATCTTTTGGAGCTCAATTTTTTATCCTTCTCTTTATATTTTTATTTAAGAGTTTGTTTAAATAACCTTTTGGATATGCTCTCAAACACATCTATTATATATATAACAGGCCAACACAAGAAGAAAATGTGAGATTTTTTAATGCACATGAAAATACCAATTTGCCCTCATGTTTAATATTTATTAAAAAAATGTGTTGTTCATGGGAATTGAACTTGAGTCTATCAAATAACTTAGGCATGCTCTTACCACTATGCTAAAATGTCACATGTGTTTTCAAACCATACACATAATAAGTCAATGTCGTTTAAGAGTAATACATTTGTAAATAACTATGGAGCGAAAATAAACTTAGCTAAAACACCAACACATTTTTATTAAAAAAAGTGTTGTTCATGGGAATCTATCAAGTAACTTATGCATGCTCTTGCCACTACGCCACAATGTCACATGTGTTTATAAATAATACACGTAATATGTGAATGTCTTAATAGTAATACATTTGTAAATAAATTTGGAGCTAAATTAAACTTTAAAATAATAATAATAATAATCAACATAATAACAATTCTTGGCTATATTTTATTTTTACATTTATTGATTCGGATTATAGTATATTATGTTATATCATTTATTAATATTATTCTCTATCGATGTCAATATATAGAACTATACAAATTATTTATTTGACGAATTTATTGATTTATCAAATATTTATTTACCAAGACACAATTGATTAAATGTAAAAATTTTGAATTTTTTTAAATAATTAAAATATCAATTAAAAAATTATAATAAATTTTAGAAAATAAGTAAAGCTAGCTAGAGGCTCGTAATTCGCTAAGAGAAACAACAAACTCATTCAAGTATTTGGTCTATCTGTTCACTCCAATTAGGATCTTTGGATGAAACTGTATTTGAAAAAAGAAATGATTAATTCATTGTTAAAGCACGAACATAAGGCATATGAGCAACTTTAACTTATGATGATAAAAGTACGAAAAAATATTCTAGAGTGTGATAAGCTTGTAGTTACACAAGATATATTTATTCAGTCAATTAGAATTATCTGATGTTTAAAAAGTCTAGCGGACAGAGGAATAGTAAAGGACAAAGGATGCTTAAAATGAAGAAATTAGAAGAAAATAGATGAAAGAGTTGGAAAGATAGTTTTAAGTAAAAGCGCAAGGCCTGAGTAGAATATTTGAAGATTTACGAAGTTTTTGATTAATATCAAGAGTAAAACCTACATTCGCATAATGCAATATCTTGAAGCCTATTTAGTTTGTATCTTGAATATTATTGAAGATCGAACTAAATGGATGTATCATTTTCAAAGAAGTGGAAAAACAGTTTAGTATTGTAAGTGTTCTGAAAAATCCTCTTAATTAGACGATGCCTATAAAACACTCGAATTCTATTATATGACTCATAAAAAGAAAAATTAACATGACTACTATCAATATTACTCATATTAATTTTCAGATTACAAACTTGAACATACTTAAATAAGTACACAATAATCGCATATGTCCCATTAACAAGTAAAATTCCATTAATTAATCACATGAAGTACTTTGAAAGACATTGATCATGCATAATTTAATTTAAAAATACAATTTAAAATAGAGACCCGTGCCTCGCACGGGTTTTTATGCTAGTTCTTAAATATAGTCCAAAAAATCATGTACACATAAATTTTAGTTAATACAATCAATATTGTTGGATGTACAAAATAATATATATAAACAAAAATTTATAGTATGTATGTATGTATTATTTAATATTTATATTATTTAATATATTATTGAGGTGTAGATTTTATATTATTTAATTCACCTGAAGAGTAAAAAGGTTTTCGAAATTGGACTAATTATTAATATAACATATATTATATATACACCGTACACAAATCACATATGGTGAGTACGTGACGCACTAATGGTAACTACAACATATGGAGCTAGTATATATGGCTCAGTTCAATATGACCCGTCTTCTTACCCGGGATCCATTTAAATCAAAAATGTATACAACATAAATAAGAAATATAAACAAAACTATGCTTCCTGCAAAAATCACAAATAAATAGAAAAAAAATTATATTGTCATAAGCGATCAACATTGTCATTAGTAGATCCCCTAGCTAGTGATAAAAGTGAGATGGTAAGAATTGTTGCAACATAATATATACCAAAGGAAAATTGAAAAGCTTTAATACAAGGGATCGAATATATATACTAGTATTTAAGCCCGCGTTGCTGGGCCACTTTATTTAAAAATTTCGTTTTAAAAAATGAATTAAATACTATAAATGTTACTTAATAAAGTTGAGTAGGCAAAATGTTTTTATATTAATGATGACAAAAAATATTTACATTATAAACTGGCATAATAAATTACATAGGTTAGATGATTTCTAAATGCTTGTATCTTCTTGGACATTGGAAGTTGCAGTCAGACATTCCTTGTAGATGGTATGTGGATGTTGTTGCCTATTTTTTTTTTTGGCCAGAATGTTGTTGCCTGTTTTTAAGAAAGAGATATGTGAGTAATTGTTAGTTTTATGGAAAGAATTGTAATGTACTATATTAAAGTAGCACTTACTCCTGATGTTGTCTGTTCTGTGTAGCCATCGTCCGCCAAGCCATGATCATACATTTATGCAACACTAACATGAAAATACCGAATGTACAATAATCCTTCAAGAATAGGAAACACTAATTTGATTGATTACCCCAAATTGAGATAATTCGAGTAGTGCTCCTCCCCATCTAAGGTTAGATTCTGTAAAGGTACAAAAATTCACCTCCCAAATTCTGCATTAAGAGCACCACCAACATAACATAAGTAAGAAGATAAAGAGGAACCACTTTCACGTTTGCAAGTTCAGAAAGAAATAGGAATATACAATCTCAAATTCCCCAAGCGATATTTCCCCATTTCGCTAGAAAGAGACCCATTTAAGTTGTTAAAGTCAGTTGAGAATATATTAACATTTAAAATTTATGTAATCCATGTAAATCTAAGGAACGATTTTTAGCCCACCTATAAATTTTAATTGTATGAATCACTATATCGACAAAAATTAACTCACGTTAAAATTTAAGCTTGCATTCAGTGACTTAGGTGCCATGTGAGAACTCTTTATGGACCACAAAAATAGCGAACAAAATAATATTCACAGGTACTATCCCAATTAAGTAACTGCTGCTACAATACATATAAGGGGAATGCTACCCAGCTCATAGCTTAAAGTGCTATATATCAGTCATCATTTAACTTGTCTGATCTCCTATCACCAGGATACAAAAAAAGATAACAAAGATCAGATCATGCAAAGGTAACTAAACTGCGAACAATTTCCCTGTGGTACTCTAAATGATACATCCTGAAATGTTCCTACTTAAAGTATGTTGTAGCAACAATGTTTACTTCATATTTAAATGTCATGTTTATCAACACCCAAAATTTGATACCATCTTTGAATTTCGCATTCTACAACCCTGAAGCAAATTAAAAGATGTATTCCTAAGAAAATCAAAGTCCTGATCTGGGGCTTCTAACAGGATGGCATCTCCAAGGTTGTCTACTAAAAGGGCCCCAATGCATTAAATGAAAAAAAGAGAAATAAGAACAACACAAATTTTCTCTGTTATAAGGAGATCTAGTTAGTTAAAAGAAGTATTGTTGCAAAGAAACAAAGAAACTCGACTGAATGATATTTAACCTACTTTTAGAATTTAAAATATATTGATATTTTTATCGGGAAGTAAATTACTTGGATAGTTGTATTTATACTAATTTTAAATCGTAAATATATAGTTTGGATAATCAATTCATACAGCTTCATTCCTTGCATGTTCTTCCTTGGAAAACATTTCCTACAACCTACTGCAATATTTTGGACAATATATTTGCAATATTTCCTTTCATTTTCATTATGACAAACAGATTTCATCTAAAGAGCCTGGACAGTCAACACCTTATGCTTGTATAAAACACTTGTAAATGTCAATACCAGAAGAAATCTGATTATAATACTTTTTACCTCTTCAACTAATGGTCTATCTTTGGATTCAAATGCAAGCATTCTTTCTAACAAACGAAGAGCCAAGGGGTCTACATTTGGGAACTTTTGGGAGAAAGGAACATGCCTCTTCCTCCTCATGCTGCTCAGATATCTCCTTGCTTTCTCGTTTTGTATCTGTAGAAATCAAGAAAGATATAAGTAATGAAGAAATCATGAAAGATATACCTTACTTCCCATGTTAATACCGACTCATATTGGTTAGTATTATGAAAATTGTCCTCCAAATTTCCTTGAGCCATGTAATCATGAACGAAGATTAGATTGTTTTCTTCAACACAGACTCCAAGCAGAGGTGTGATGTTTTTGTGGTTTAAGAAGGTCATAATGTCCACTTCTTGGCAAAATTCTTTACATGCTTCTCTAGATGACTTCAAAAGCTTTACTGCCACCATTTTGCCTTCTGGAAAATTCCCCCTTTATATAGAATTACACCTGCCTTTATCTATTATGCAATCTGCAACAAATACACACATTAGGATTTTATCAGCTGGTTTGAGGTGTCACCCATGAGATAATCACTTCCCTCCCCTGAACCTACATATAATGTGTTCATGTATATCAATAATAACCCAGCCAGATAAGTGTATGTATAAGCAAGCTCTGCAACCTTGAAATTACAAAAAAGTGTGGCACAATCGAATAAATCTCTATTCAACAATAAATTTTTTTGTGAGCATTCCATTGATGAAATTTCATAATATTGCAACATTTCTTTTGCCATTTTTGCTGGAAAATCCTTTTCTACGGCTCTTTTACTATCATGGATAAAGATTAATTTCAGCAATCCGGAATTAAAAGACAGAGTCATGAAAATAGTGTAGACATGAAAAGTTACGACGATACAAATTCATTCGAGTAATTTGTAGGGACAAACCAACTATTCCATACTGCTATGAAGTAATGGATCAAGTTCATACTCTTATTGCTCTTATTGCTCTTGGACCTACATCCCGATAAATTTAACCTGCAAACTAAAGATACGATAATTCTTGAGATGACATTTAGTAACATTTATAATAACTATTAAGGTATTATGAACCACATCACACATAGGCATAGACGACAAAATAACAATGTAAAACTACTTAGAACTAAGATCAAATAGTTGGAGTGCACTGTAACAACCCAAAATCCGGGGTACAAATATGGGCCACTAACCACAAACAATATTACTCAACCCTAGATATAAACAATATAAAATGATAAAAACCCCTTAACCAAGATCGCATACAGGTTATGGTATGAAACAAACCATCAAATTATAAATTTACAACCCAACCTCAGAATAAAAGTGTTATACAATTCTTTTATGAATCGACAAAATTGATGTCTAACTACATATCCAACCTTGACAATTCTCAATCCATCATTTGAAAAAGTCCATAACTCGAACGTCTCCTCTCGCTGACTATAGAGCAATACCAACTGACCACTAGTTTCTCTGATCATCTCTAACAACTGGAGAAATAAACAAAAGCAAGAGTGAGCCAACAATGCTCAGCAAGTGTAAATAGTGATGACAATTTCAATAACGACGACAATTTTGATATGCAACAGAGTTTCATCTCATTTTATGAAGGGATCAATTATATCAACTTCTCAATTGCCACGAGGGCCAATAACTCACTAATCATAAGGTGCATCAAGAAATAGAACTGCCAAGAATTCGGATATCAAGGTATTATTAAAACAGACTTTCAAGGAGTCAAGAATTAAACATCTCAATCTCAAAGTATAGATAAGAATTGGAATTTTTTTTAAAAAAAACAATAAGGTTAGGCTGCTGATCAGTCACGCACTAACCCCAGACAATCGCACACAGCAAAGTCCTATAATGGATCCACGGCACACATTGGCCTTATTAACTTCCGACCACGAATCTGGTCCGACCTTACGGTCCAAAAATATTTTTATCACGACCACAATATGGTCCGACCTTACGGTCAAAAATATTCCAATTCTATATCGAACGCACTAGGTGTCGGAACAATCGACAACCTTACCACATCAACCAACTGGAAAAATCACGTTCCAGAACAACAACTAATAATCCAAGAATTAATGAAGAATTCAGGATCAACATGTGTCGACAAGTTCGACACGATAATTGGGTGATAATTAAAGCATAATAAGCTCTAAGGGTATCGACAAGTTCGACACAATAAATGGTAATAACTGCATAATCAAGATCATCAACAAGTATCGACGAGTTCGATACAATACAGGAAAATAACCAGATAATCAAGATCTTTAATAAATACCGACAAGTTCGGTAATAAGTGGGGTGGAGAATATATATAACAGCAATTGAATGAATATCGACAAGATAAGTATAAATAGATGGGAACGTAACATCATTAAATTGATTGAAGGAATAATCGACTAGAGCAACAATAGTAAATATAAATTGCGACAAGATTATCATCAATTGGAATTCTAAGTTAGAGCAGGGAAATAATTGAGCACCACGATTTAAATAAAATCTTACAACACACAATAAGGCTTGATTTCACATAAGCGAGTAAAACAGCTTAAACGGTTATTTGTGAAAAGATAGTTTTAGGATAATTAATTTTAAATCATTTTGAAGAAAACATTTTAAGAAGAAAGGGGTTCTCTGTTGAGATTATGCTAAAACCAGAAATTTCATTAACAGGTATTTGTAGAGTTTTAAAACATGGATTCTCTCTATTTAGAGAGCCCCTTAACATTTTCAAGAAAATAAAAGAAAAGTCTTCCACTAAGGAAGCTTTAACATTCCTTGGATGAAATAGTTTGGGGAAAAATATTAGTAAGGTCCTTGGAAAGATTTGATATTTGAGCTCTAGGTGGGGAGAATTAACTATATTGTGCAAGCTGGAAGAGTTCATCACTTTCTAAACATGCTTGACCAATCTATCTTATTCAACAAAAAAATTGAATTGCATCACTTAAAAAATAAGTGAATAGCAATAACACTTGCCTTGTTATACGTAGTTTTCGATCGTAGACATCGATCTATGACTCACTTCACATCCAACTCTATCCTTTACCTGCTAGCCTCTTAATTGGCCCCACCTTCATTTCTACTTCATATCTCACCACCTTCCACGTCTATACATCCGTCAACTGACACTTGTTCTTCTGTTCATCTTTCTGTCTACCCGCGCAATGTTCCTGACCAAGTCTCTTATTCGTACCTTTACAAGGTCAAATGCTATTTCAGTATCAAACCAAGCAAACCCTTATTATTTGCTCTAATATACCCATGCGCGTCCTATAACGCTTACATATATATTACACATAGACACATCCATTTACATTCATAAAATAGTCTTAGTATAACCAACTAATTCAAATAAACACTTAACACAGATGGCCACTTAATACTTAAGTACTATCTAGTGGCACACACCTCAAATTTTCAAAACCATAATATATACTTGAAACAATCCATTGACACATATACTTAAACCCTTAGAATCATAGCACATTTCTAAACATTGGAATCAAATAAGTTAATTAGACTTTTAAATAGATTTGCAGGGGATTTTTAGAAAATTTCGGCATGAAGTATTCGTTTATCGGACTATGGGCACAGCCCCTCAAATACAATTCAACCCTGTTTTTTCAAAAATAAAGCTACCTCAACTTGCAGCAACATAAAAGTAAACAAATAAGAAAAGTACCAGCCCAGACATGCGGCACCTAGCACATAATGATTAACATTACACTACTACCTACGCTACACCAATGATCGTATTTCTCACGCATTTTAATGATACACGTGACAATCAATCATTGATGTTCGTAAGCCCTAGGGAACAACCCCTAGCACTAACTATTACCTACGCTATATCAATGATCACATCACTTAAGTATATTAACTGTACTTGATAGTTAATCATGGATATTCGTAAGTCCGAGGAACTAGTTGAAGAGAATTACACAAGTCCTTAAATATTGACATTTAGAACTTGCGATCTCACTGCAACTCCTCGCAGATAAACACATAATAAAATGAATCTCACAGTTAATCTCTGATAAATAACATTTAATTCGAAATATACTGCTTAAGCAATTATACAATTACTTAATCAAAATCATTTTAATCCCGAGTACTAATGACTGATAACCGACCATCAATTAGTCACATATAATCCATCACCAAGTAATTGTCAATTAAGACATTTAGCACACAAACATTTATAACTAGTAACTCATACACACTCCACATATTATATGACGATAACAATTAGCAATTATCGAATACTAAGCCCGATTATATCATCAAACCAACAATTTTCCCCAAAATCAGAATTAACCCCCCCCCACAATTATAATTAACTATTCTCTCCGAATTAGTTTACGAAAACATAACCATACCCATAATTACAACATTAACCTACTTATGAAAATCCACATATTAGCCAACAATTAAAAATCCTTAAGTCCAAATACAATATTAAAGCCTCAATTATTTCTAAAATCATACTTACAATTCACAATCATCAAAATCCCCAAATATTAACAAGACCACCATATACTTCCAATAATTATAATTAGCAACCGACACTTACAATTAGCGACTAGCAATTAACAACCACCAACACATATTATTGGTCTCATAATTTACAACTTCTAAATTAAAACAATAATTAAATAATTTAAAACTAAAATAAATAAAATATACATATACATATATATATGTATGTATTACCATTCGAATTGCTTTTCGATGAACCACCACGCACCACCACCGCGCCACCGCGCTCCACCTCCCTCGATCATCTCCCTCCCTCTCTCTCTCCCTCTCTCTCTCTTTCCCCAACTGGTCTCTCTCCCCCTTCTGATGTGCGCGCCACTACCTTGCTAGGACCGCGCCACCACCTCACAACCTCGCCGGAACTGTTGCTCGCCGGTGCCGCCATGTTTCTCTGCGCGTCCTCCATAGCAGCCCGCACCCACACCATGTATCTATATATACACACACACACACGAATTTGTATCTATATATATCTCCCCAATCTCCTTTCTTCTCCCCTCTAATTTCTCTCCCACCCTCTCTTTCTTCTCTCATTTCTTTCTTCTTCTCTCTCGATTTTATTATTCTGCGTTTTTTTTGTTCATCCCGACCTTTCCCGAGAGTTCTAGCTGCTGGGCTTTGCTCAACTCTTAATGGGCTTGGCCCATTTCTTTATTACTACCTTATTCTCTTTTCGGCCCAAATATACACTAATAAACGACTTCTATAAATCACAATTAAATAAAACCTTCGGAAAATTACACTTTTCAATTTTAAAATAAAGAATATAAAATTAGGAGCAACCACATATTTTTAAAATATTTTTCGGATCAAAAATGAATTAAATATGAATTTTACAAATTTTGATCCTTTAAATACAATAAAACTCTTAAAATCATTTTAAAATACCGAAACATCCAAATTAATTCACCCAACCATTTTAAAAACTAAATAATATTATAAAGATAATATTACAAAAGATTTCATGATTTTTAATTCCTCCGATAATTTTATAAAATTTACAGAGGATAAAAAATGCATGATTTAAATATACTCAATCCTCAAAAATACAAATAAAAATACATGGGCCTTCACAACTTATCCAGATCATCACATAAGCACATAAGCACAAATTCACATACAATCCACTTTCCAACAATACTCACATAATATAATTTATAATTTATAATAAATAAATAATTTTTTTAAAAAAAAAATCGAAATTTCTAAGGCGTTATATCCTTCCCCCCTTAATAGGATTCTGTCCTCAGAATCAACGCTAAGGACACCAATAACAATTTTCTCAAACATCTTACTTTCACTTCCCAGGTTGCCTCTTCAACTCTAGGATTCCATCATACTAACTCATTCATTAATAAACTCATTCTGCGAGATTTACAATTCCGAAATAACTTTAAACTTTGACTTCCGAGTCTTTTTAACTCTACTCGTTTAACTCACGGAAACGAATATCTTTCCTCGACAATCGATATACTTATTCACATAGTGAACCATACTCTGCGTCAAAACTTATATCACCACGTAAATCTTTCGCAATAATACTTCCGTGCATTTTGCCTATATTTACCACGATCTACACTTGCGCTTGGTATCATTCCCACGCTTTACTTATAACCACACAACTTTAAATAGAACTTCGAGAAAGAATCTCCAGAAATTCTCTGATCACTTCCATTCCGCTTTCAAGTACTATGTCGATCGAGAAGGGAATAATCAAAAGTTTCTTCTTGTCTTTAATCCCATATTCTTACCGAGTACCCAATTTGGGAACTTAACATTATTTCTTCCACTTTCCGTTACCTCATTGCAATCGAATACTATAACCAAACACGTACGCCCTTATAAACACATCTAGCATAATTCAATTAACAACTGGATTCTCTTTCTTATAAAATAGTCTGGTTCACCGAATCTTTGGAGGACATAGCCTCGATTATTTTCAGCTTTTGATAACTAATATACTTGTCACCTTGACTGTGACTTCATTTAATACAACACCGGATTGAGATATCCAACTTATTGCCAATTCTTCCGCCGTCACAGCTTCACTCGATACTAATCATAAAACAATTCCTCAACGATTTCCAACAACTCCCGCTTTTATCAACATGAATCTTCCACTTAACCTGCATCGCCACTTATGTACATCTCCTGAAATGAACCTTCCTCAGATAAAATTCTGAGGTAAAGAATATTAATAAATCTTTAATCATCCTTACTTCTCTTTCACGTGCAATGTTACTAGAGAAGGGAATAATCAGAAAATCTCTATCCATCCTTCATCTCATTGTTTTACTGAGTGACCATTTCGAACTGATAACCATTCTCCTTAAATCATATATCTTATTCGTAATACACTAATCCGTTCCTTCTGGAGTCAACTTCAATTCTTCACTCTGCATACTTGACGAGTCTTCAGATTTGACTCTACCCATTACGACTTCGACACTTAACACCACTCACATTGGGATTCTGCATACTTGGAACTTTTCAAAGTCATTCTCCATTGGATTACCTACGCTTCACTAACCTTCGAACATCTTGATTTGTGATCTACGATCATATCAAATTCTTCGTCCGATTACTCTTTGAAATCTTATTCATTGAAATATGCTTTACCTAATCATCTCCTTTATGCTACCTTCTTCTTATACAAAACAACTTCATTCCTTTAATATCACTATTTCTGGATCTGCTTGGTTGCTAAGACTTCTATATCCGCTTTCGACTTCAGAACATCATTTTCACATTTCTTAAGATTAAAATCTCCCTTTCATTGATAGGAAATAAATCCACTCCCAAAATCATATTTGACTCTTTATATAGTCTTCACAATCCACTTCCTGACAACTTCCTTTATAATCATCTTGAATTTCTCAATTCTTTGCTAATTATAACAGTAGTCTTATTACTCCTTTCGTAATTTCACTAAGATTAATATGATACTATTTCTGACAAAATTTCCATCTTCCAAGATCATAACACATAGCTTTGACTTCAGACTCTACTACTTGTCATCATGCTGCCCCTTTTTGGTTACAGCCACAACTTCCCACATTTCTCTTAATAAAGCCTCTAGGGATTTTACTCCCGAAATCTTATTTTCTGATCATGGGATCTCGTTAATCTCTGCTAATTCTCTTTCTGTAGGCAACTACGATGCCTTTTCCCTTTTAACTCCACATCTTCGGGATTCCACCTTCTTTTCTTAACTAAATTCTGCATGTCTTATTTAGTCACTTCTGGAAACTTTCTGATTTCTCTGCCTTCCACCTTACTGACATTTTACTTCATCCCGGTTAACTTTCTACCATATTTGTTAACCATGACTTCTCACACTGGCTTTGCATAAGTCATTTACTCCACATATTCACCTTATCCCTCATTCAGTCTTAACCCTTGATAATTCTTACCAACCTTTCCGTTCTGCCTTACTCTGTTTTAGTCAAATCATCTCTCCTTGATTCTACCATCTTATGGTATTCCATTTACTACCTCTACCTTACAATAGAGGTCTAAAACAATCCTTCTTTAACATTGAATGTCTTATACCAACACCTTCATTATTATTCTCTTTTCACCCTTTTACTATATCTGCGATAATGTGCTCTCATTTACAGCTCTTTTCCGTTATTCACTTCTTATTAGTCTCAACTCCTGTTCATGATTCCTTGAATCAGTACTTATTCCCATTTGACATAACACATCCGTCTTAACCACCAAATTCTTGAACTTACATAACCAGTTCTTCATCAGCACCATTGTAGTTACATCACTTAAGACGTCGTCGCGTCTAACTTCATATCTCGTTATCATTAGAAATTTTGAAATCATCAAATCTCCGACGAAGGAGGTCAACGAAATGAATGGGGTATAAATATGAATATATACTGAGTTTGTTTGACAAAACCTTTAGAAAGGAATTCAACCGAGAGATCAATTATGATCTTTGAACTATCTTCAGGTTGCATTTGTCACTTGGTTAACCACCATAGTACATAAGGATGGCCAGTCCTTAGTACTTTCGTGACAAACACAATCAGTGGCGTCCCACTGGACTTCTATCACAAAGATAAGATGTCCCTGAATCCCCTATCTGCATAGGTTGTTCATCTCAGCTGGAATAGAAAAATTAAGTATTCATGATAATGGAAAGGATTCAAGAGTTTCAAAATCTTCACGTAAAGCTGGATCAAATACCATCTGGAAATATATATTTATTTCCAAAAGAACGGGATTAAATTCGAATAAATCTGATATAGAAGACTCATCATCAATGGATGTATAGAAGACTTTTCAATAGATGTTTCATTGATTAATCAAGAAAACATTCAAGAAATTCCTAATTATTCATAATCTCACTCTCGTCGACTAAGCACTAATATGCTTAGCTGCCAAAACTGGCCTGACAATAATGAGTTGAATAATTAAGAAGATCTCAATTCATTCTCGATTTCGAACCGTCACTGCGCAACGAATGCCTCAGCCACAATACCAACCAGGAATTAATTTACAACAATTTAAAGGAAGAATATGAAATTTCTCTGGATAATAAACTAAACGGAATCAACGATTAAGGGCGCACAGCTACGCTTAGCTTCCAATTCTTGCTTATAATCGCTTCTCACTTCGCATTCTTAACCTTCTCGAACCATCTCCGAAACGTTCACATCGAAACTAATATCGTGGAATGTCCTAAATTCTGTGCAAAAATCTCGAGATAACGTTCCCCGGACTGATAGCACCAGCTGCCCACTTTGCTTATGCCGCTCCAGGTTCGCTGTTTTGCTAATAGCTCAATCCTTAAACGATTCGAACTTCTACTCGCGCGATATGCCGAAGGGCCGATTAACATCGCGATGCTTGCCGAAGTATCCTAACACGATCCTTATCCTAAACCGTTCTACCCGACTTATATCTTATACTCGTACCCTAATCCTCCTAATCTGTTTCAGTGACCATAACCTGTAGCTCTGATACCAACTTGTAACAACCCAAAATCCGGGGTACAGATATGGGCCACTAACCACAAACAATATTACTCAACCCTAGATATAAACAATATAAAATGATAAAAACCCCTTAACCAAGATCGCATACAGGTTATGGTATGAAACAAACTATCAAATTATAAATTTACAACCCAACCTCAGAATAAAAGTGTTATACAATTCTTTTATGAATCGACAAAATCGCTGTCTAACTACATATCCAACCTTGACAATTCTCAATCCATCCTTTGAAAAAGTCCATAACTCGAACGTCTCCTCTCGCTGACTATAGAGCAATACCAACTGACTACTAGTTTCTCTGATCATCTCTAACAACTGGAGAAATAAACAGAAGCAAGAGTGAGCAAACAATGCTCAGCAAGTGTAAATAGTGATGACAATTTCAATAACGACATAACAGAGTTTCATCTCATTTTATGAAGGGATCAATTATATCAACTTCTCAATTGCCACGAGGGCCAATAACTCACCAATCATAAGGTGCATCAAGAAATAGAACTGCTAAGAATTCAGATATCAAGGTATTATTAAAACAGACTTTCAAGGAGTCAAGAATTAAACATCTCAATCTCAAAGTATAGATAAGAATTGGAATTTTTTTTTTATAAAAACAATAAGGTTAGGCTGCTGATCAGTCACGCACTAATCCCGGACAATCGCACACATCAATGTCATATAATGGATCCACGGCACACATTGGCCTTATTAACTTCCGACCACGAATCTGGTCCGACCTTACGGTCCAAAAATATTTTTATCACGACCACAATATGGTCCGACCTTACGGTAAAAAATATTCCAATTCTATATCGAACGCACTAGGTGTCGGAACAATCGACAACCTTACCACATCAACCAACTAAAAAAATCACGTTCCAGAACAACAACTAATAATCCAAGAATTAATGAAGAATTCAGGATGAACATGTGTCGACAAGTTCGACACGATAATTGGGTGATAATTAAAGCATAATAAGCTCTAAGGGTATCGACAAGTTCGACACAATAAATGGTAATAACTGCATAATCAAGATCATCAACAAGTATCGACGAGTTCGATACAATACAGGAAAATAACCAGATAATCAAGATCTTTAATAAATACCGACAAGTTCGGTAATAAGTGGGGTGGAGAATATATATAACAGCAATTGAATGAATATCGTCACGATAAGTATAAATAGATCGGAACGTAACATCATTAAATTGATTGAAGGAATAATCGAATAGAGCAACAATAGTAAATATAAATTGCGACAAGATTATCATCAATTGGAATTCTAAGTTAGAGCAGGGAAATAATTGAGCATCACGATTTAAATAAAATCTTACAACACACAATAAGGCTTGATTTCACATAAGCGAGTAAAACAGCTTAAACGGTTATTTGTGAAAAGATAGTTTTAGGATAATTAATTTTAAATCATTTTGAAGAAAACATTTTAAGAAGAAAGGGGTTCTCTGGTGAGATTATGCTAAAACCAGAAATTTCATTAACAGGTATTTGTAGAGTTTTAAAACATGGATTCTCTCTATTTAGAGAGCCCCTTAACATTTTCAAGAAAATAAAAGAAAAGTCTTCCACTAAGGAAGCTTTAACATTCCTTGGATGAAATAGTTTGGGGAAAAATATTAGTAAGGTCCTTGGAAAGATTTGATATTTGAGCTCTAGGTGGGGAGAATTAACTATATTGTGCAAGCTGGAAGAGTTCATCACTTTCTAAACATGCTTGACCAATCTATCTTATTCAACAAAGAAATTGAATTGCATCACTTGAAAAATAAGTGAATAGCAATAACACTTGCCTTGTTATACGAAGTTTTCGATCGTAGACATCGATCTATGACTCACTTCACATCCAACTCTATCCTTTACCTGCTAGCCTCTTAATTGGCCCCACCTTCATTTCTACTTCATATCTCACCACCTTCCACGTCTATACATCCGTCAACTGACACTTGTTCTTCTGTTCATCTTTCTGTCTACCCGCGCAATGTTCCTGACCAAGTCTCTTATTCGTACCTTTACAAGGTCAAATGGTATTTCAGTATCAAACCAAGCAAACCCTTATTATTTGCTCTAATCTACTCATGCGCGTCCTATAACGCTTACATATATATTACACATAGACACATCCATTTACATGCATAAAATAGTCTTAGTATAACCAACTAATTCAAATAAACACTTAACACAGATGGCCACTTAATACTTAAGTACTATCTAGTGGCACACACCTCAAATTTTCAAAACCATAATATATACTTGAAACAATCCATTGACACATATACTTAAACCCTTAGAATCATATCACATTTCTAAACATTGGAATCAAAAAAGTTAATTAGACTTTTAAATAGATTTGCAGGGGATTTTTAGAAAATTTCGGCATGAAGTATTCGTTTATCGGACTATGGGCACAGCCCCTCAAATACAATTCAACCCTGTTTTTGCAAAAATAAAGTTGCCTCAACTTGCAGCAACATAAAAGTAAACAAATAAGAAAAGTACCCGCCCAGACATGCGGCACCTAGCACATAATGATTTACATTACACTACTACTTACGCTACACCAATGATCGTATTTCTCACGCATTTTAATGATACACGTGACAATCAATCATTGATGTTCGTAAGCCCTAGGGAACAACCCCTAGCACTAACTATTACTTACGCTATATCAATGATCACATCACTTAAGTATATTAACTATACTTGTGATAGTTAATCATGGATATTCGTAAGTCCGAGGAACTAGTTGAAGAGAATTACACAAGTCCTTAAATATTGACATTTAGGACTTGCGATCTCACTGCAACTCCTCGCAGATAAACACATAATAAAATGAATCTCACAGTTAATCTCTGATAAATAACATTTAATTCGAAATATACTGCTTAAGCAATTATACAATTACTTAATCAAAATCATTTTAATCCCGAGTACTAATGACTGATAACCGACCATCAATTAGTCACATATAATCCATCACCAATGTAACGCCCCCAAATCCCCTACAGGAATCCAGGTCGTCACATCTCTTGCGGAATATTCGATCACCTGCTCACAATATAATCTACAATAATATTCATAGTACACACCATCTTTTACTCCACGGGTTATAGCCTTATAACAAGTACTCAACAATCCAGAAGATATTACATCTCAAGTTCACTTCCCAGAATCTCCGAAATACTATTACAACTCCAAAGTACTAGATAATCAAACATTATACAAACACTTTCCCAGTCTGCACCCTTCTCAAATGCTATAAGGTTAACACACTGCATCAGTTGTCTTCCCTTTCCCTTAATCACGGTTCACTGTACTAGAATCAGCTCTGATTACCCCTGTTTTATAATATATAAATAGCAAGTATGAGCCAAAGAATGCCCAGCAAGTATATATAGATATCATATAATACAACAAAAACTCGACCAAAATATGGTTTTTACCACTCTATAATATATATTTTTGGAAAGAGATCAACTCGGAAATTTTTATAAATCTCGAAATACTACTAATATGAAAGAATAAATATATCTCAATAACTTCTCAAAATACTAATCATATGAAAGAATAAATATATCTTAATAACTTCTCAAAATACTACTCGTATAAAAGAATAAATATTTCTTAATAACTTCTCAAAATACTCCTCATATAACTCAAAAATACTCCTCAGAACTGCTCAATTGATTTGAATAAATAAAATTTACCAACTGCTCAGATCAACCCTCTAGTTAACAGAACCACAAAGGCATCGGTTAACCGTTAGGATATCGATAATTGGATTTCTCCTCAAACGCCTCCTCAAGTAATGGATGATCAATCCATTGTCCCGCCTCGTTTTCTATCGATAGAAGGATGAGCCAACGTCTCGAACACACCCTAAACTCCTCATGGGCCGGTGCGTCACTCCGATCACTTTTGCTTTTAGAAGCAATAATTCACAAATTTCTTTATATATATATATAAATATATAACTCCACTCCTAAATATAAATATTTTGTAGTATGAAAATATTATTAAATACATCTTTCTCATCTCTTCAACGAATACGAATGAAATAACTCAATAACCGTACCAACTCATGAAATAGATTTCAACACCTCGTATAATAATTTAAACACCTCAAATAATAATATCAACACCTCGAATAATAATATCAACACCTCAAATAATATCAACACCTCGAATAATAATATCAACACCTCGAATCATAATATCAACACCTCGAATAATAATATCAACACCTCGAATAATAATATCAACACCTCGAATAATAATATCAACACCTCAAATAATATCAACACCTCGAATAATAATAGATTCTGATATAAACCACAAGAAAGAATATTTGATTTTTGTATATCGAAAATTTAAACAACATATTTTAAAAAATATAAATACTCCGAACGATGGAGTACGAATTAGTAAACTTGCCTGGTTCTGCGGTATAATACTCCAACTTGCTCCACGTTTCTGATTCTCCGGCATTTCACCTTCTCGGCCTAGTTCAGCTATTATTAACTCAACTTCTGATCACCTTTCAATCAACTTCTATTCACCTTTAAATAGTACCTTTGCATATCTACAACTTTCGTTCTTTAAGATCTTCCAAACGAGTCTCCTAACTCCTCCGAAACCCTACCCCAAAATGGTTCCTCGAATAATTCCAAAACTCGACATTTTTACTCGAAACCTTTTCCATTTTTAAATCTCACAAATAATTTAATAATAATCCGATTTTTAGCCTTTAAAATAATCTGGTTCGATCCGATTAATTAAAATAATCCGGGAATATTAAATATCAATCCTCTAAAATAATACCATGGACATCCTATATAAAACTCAATCACTAAATAATCCTCCAACAATTATCTTACTCCACGATAAAGAAACATAATTATCCAATTAATCCTCGAGACAATAATTAATTCATATTTAAAATAAATAAATCCTCAAGACAATAATTAATCCTCAAATTAAATAAATAAATCCTTAAAACCACAATTAATCCTCGAATTAAATAAATAAATCCCCAAGATAACAATTAATCCTCGAATTAAATAAATAAATCCTCAATACACAATTAACCCTATTTACTCACTTTAAAACCATAATAATTATTCCACTTTAATACCCTCATCATTTTAAATACCTCTTTTATCAATGAATCATTATATTACCAAATTATATCCACAATACTCACTAATTATTTCTAAATGATTGTTTAACAATTAATTAATCAAATTGTACTTCTAATTTAAATTAACTATTATAAATTCTCTAAAATTCCCTAATTTAATTAATATTAATCTCACAACAAAATAATTAAAGAATCCATTTTTATTCACATTAAATCCATAATTATTACTAAATAACTCTATTAATCAATTATACCATTATTTATAAATTATTTATACAAACTGTTTTAACTAACGTTCCAGATAATTAAACCCCAATTATAACATCCGCTCGTTAACTTTATTATTACGTAATTATTTTAATATTGTTTTTCTCCAACCGTGGCGTGGGTCCCACCTACACTCCCACCACCACGCGCCTCCCCTGCGTTCTTCCATTCTTCTATCCCCTCACAATCTCTCTGTCTCTCTCCCTCAACCTTCTCTCTTTCTCTCCGCCCCACTCTCCCTCTTTCTCTCTCGATTACTCTCCCTCCTCTCTATCTCTCCCTCCGCCTCTCTCTTCTCTCTCGACTCCCTCTCCGTTTTCTCTCCGCCTCCCGCTTCGCACAATCACAACGATGCCACCACCAATCACTACTTCAACAACCACAACCCCCACCAATTCGAAACACAACCAACACCTTATAACTCCGACTCACCACCACCCACAACCTCTCCTCTCTCTCAATTTCTTTTCTCTCCTCCATCCCTCTCGACCTCTCGCCCTCTCTCAACTCTTGTTCTCTCTCGCCATCTCTCTTCATCCTCCCTCGTCTCTGTACACCACCAACACTCCATTTCTCCACTCCAACTTCAACCTCACACACTCAATACAATCCTCACCACACCCACAACATCACCTGTCTCCCTCTCTCTCCTTCGACCTCTCCTTATCTCTCTCACCGTTCTCTCTTTCTCTCCCAACCGCACACACATACATACCAAATACAACACACCACGAACACCATAAAACATTTCGGTAACACAAGAAATTAATGAAAGAAAAAAAAACTAACTACCTGTTGTTGTTACTCGGTTTTTAAGAATGTAAGGTCTGAATTTTGTTTTGATTGAAATGGAGTAGTATTCGGTTATAGAAAGAAAACAGAGTGGTGTTCTTTGGTTCGTGTAAACAATATAGGGTCGAGTGTTTTGTTTTAAAAGAGAGAGATAACACTGAGTTTCTATAGCTGTTTGTTTCTGTTTTTTTTGCATAAAAAAATATGGGTGGTGTCTACTGAATTAAAAGAATACAAAACGTGGGGGACAAAGTATTATGGATTTTTAGTGCTCCATTAAACCTAATTATGATCTGTTTAGTAGGTTTAAAAAGGAAAAACATGGGGAACAAAATGATGGAGTACTTAGTGCTCCGGGAATTAAGCCACTAGCCATGCTTTTGTGCGTGATTTGTGAAATCTGTCTGCTCCTAATGCTTAACGATTTGATTAATCAAAGCATTAATAATAATTTCGTTTCTCCCCAGTTGGCTAATTAAAACTAGACTCTAATTTCGTTCTCTAAAATGAATTCGATAAAAAATAAAATCTTATTTTTCCAAAATTTTAATAAAAACCAAATAAATATAATTTAATAAATATAAAATAATTTTACTCACATATGAATATATAATTTTTTTTTAAATTTAGCAAAATGCACTAATTAAAATATACTAGTGCATCGCTCGTAAATAAAATTTAAATATCGATCGGAAAAAAAATTATTCGAAATTCCCGGATATTACAGTCTTCCCTCCTTAAAAGGATTCCGTCCTCGGAATCAACGTAGGCAATAACTAAGGTTGCTTATTTCGTACTCTGCTTTCCAATATCCCCTCATCGCTTTTACCAGCTTTATGCTCCCCATATCTCAATTATAAACTCTTATGCTATACCATTTTTTTTTTCATACCGGCTCATCTCTTATACCTACTTCCTTTGTTAATTCTTATTCTGACTTTATCCTCAAAATACACCTTATCCTCAATAGTAAATCTTAATTATGACTTCAAATTCAACATATTCTTTTCTCTTACTAATCATTAAATATACCTCTTTCTTCTCGTCTTTATCCTTCTGAATTAATTCACCTCCAGTCTTTACCATGGTTGCTTCTTATACCCATATCACATAGTCCCTTATCTAAAACACTACATCATTATATTCAATCTATTGTTTCAATCCCTGTTGACATATTCGAGCTCCTTCATCCTCCAAATCCATACATAATACCATCATACTCTTCTTGTTTTGTCTCTATCTATAAAATCCACTATATTTATCTCTGATACACTTATCCAAAAGTCACAACCTCACTCGATTCAACTTATCCCAATATGGTTTAGTCTAATAAAACTGCATACCCATGAAATATTTATTTAAGAAAACAAAACAGTACATATATGTACATATTCATATATATACATGTATATACCTGCAGTTGTATATATATGCATATTTATGGATACATAACTGTGTATACTCAATTTAACCCAATAAATAAATCATGGATACACATTTCTCTCGTCCTAATTGATTCTACTATTGCTAATAGTCATCATGCCTCCACCCCACAACTCCTTGAAATCCTACTATATATATACCTATCGGTTCCTTGGCTGCTAAACTCTCTCTTATCTAGTCATAACTCCTCCTACACTCGTTCTAAGATTTATAACCTACTGTTCTGATACCATTACTGTAACGCCCCCAAATCCCCTACAGGAATCCAGGTCGTCACATCTCTTGCGGAATATTCGATCACCTGCTTACAATATAATCTACAATAATATTCATAGTACACACCATCTTTTACTCCACGGGTTATAGCCTTAGAACAAGTACTCAATAATCCAGAAGATATTACATCTCAAGTTCACTTCCCAGAATCTCCGAAATACTATTACAACTCCAAAGTACTAGATAATCAAACATTATACAAACACTTTCCTAGTCTGCACCCTTCTCAAATGCTATAAGGTTAACACACTGCATCAGTTGTCTTCCCTTTCCCTTAATCACGGTTCATTGTACTAGAATCAGCTCTGATTACCCCTGTTTTATAATATATAAATAGCAAGTATGAGCCAAAGAATGCCCAGCAAGTATATATAGATATCATATAATACAACAAAAACTCGACCAAAATATGGTTTTTACCACTCTATAATATATATTTTTGGAAAGAGATCAACTCGGAAATTTTTATAAATCTCGAAATACTACTAATATGAAAGAATAAATATATCTCAATAACTTCTCAAAATACTAATCATATGAAAGAATAAATATATCTTAATAACTTCTCAAAATACTACTCGTATAAAAGAATAAATATATCTTAATAACTCTCAAAATACTCCTCATATAACTCAAAAATACTCCTCAGAACTGCTCAATTGATTTGAATAAATAAAATTTACCAACTGCTCAGATCAACCCTCTAGTTAACAGAACCACAAAGGCATCGGTTAACCGTTAGGATATCGATAATTGGATTTCTCCTCAAACGCCTCCTCAAGTAATGGATGATCAATCCATTGTCCCGCCTCGTTTTCTATCGATAGAAGGATGAGCCGACGTCTCGAACACACCCTAAACTCCTCATGGGCCGGTGCGTCACTCCGGTCACTTTTGCTTTTAGAAGCAATAATTCACAAATTTCTTTATATATATATATAAATATATAACTCCACTCCTAAATATAAATATTTTGTAGTATGAAAATATTATTAAATACATCTTTCTCATCTCTTCAACGAATACGAATGAAATAACTCAATAACCGTACCAACTCATGAAATAGATTTCAACACCTCGTATAATAATTTAAACACCTCAAATAATAATATCAACACCTCGAATAATAATATCAACACCTCAAATAATATCAACACCTCGAATAATAATATCAACACCTCGAATCATAATATCAACACATCGAATAATAATATCAACACCTCGAATAATAATATCAACACCTCGAATAATAATATCAACACCTCAAATAATATCAACACCTCGAATAATAATAGATTCTGATATAAACCACAAGAAAGAATATTTGATTTTTGTATATCGAAAATTTAAACAACATATTTTAAAAAATATAAATACTCCGAACGATGGAGTACGAATTAGTAAACTTGCCTGGTTCTGCGGTATAATACTCCAACTTGCTCCACGTTTCTGATTCTCCGGCATTTCACCTTCTCGGCCTAGTTCAGCTATTATTAACTCAACTTCTGATCACCTTTCAATCAACTTCTATTCACCTTTAAATAGTACCTTTGCATATCTACAACTTTCGTTCTTTAAGCTCTTCCAAACGAGTCTCCTAACTCCTCCGAAACCCTACCCCAAAATGGTTCCTCGAATAATTCCAAAACTCGACATTTTTACTCGAAACCTTTTCCATTTTTAAATCTCACAAATAATTTAATAATAATCCGATTTTTAGCCTTTAAAATAATCTGGTTCGATCCGATTAATTAAAATAATTTGGGAATATTAAATATCAATCCTCTAAAATAATACCATGGACATCCTATATAAAACTCAATCACTAAATAATCCTCCAACAATTATCTTACTCCACAATAAAGAAACATAATTATCCAATTAATCCTCGAGACAATAATTAATTCATATTTAAAATAAATAAATCCTCAAGACAATAATTAATCCTCAAATTAAATAAATAAATCCTTAAAACCACAATTAATCCTCGAATTAAATAAATAAATCCCCAAGATAACAATTAATCCTCGAATTAAATAAATAAATCCTCAATACACAATTAATCTTATTTACTCACTTTAAAACCATAATAATTATTCCACTTTAATACCCTCATCATTTTAAATACCTCTTTTATCAATGAATCATTATATTACCAAATTATATCCACAATACTCACTAATTATTTCTAAATGATTGTTTAACAATTAATTAATCAAATTGTACTTCTAATTTAAATTAACTATTATAAATTCTCTAAAATTCCCTAATTTAATTAATATTAATCTCACAACAAAATAATTAAAGAATCCATTTTTATTCACATTAAATCCATAATTATTACTAAATAACTCTATTAATCAATTATACCATTATTTATAAATTATTTATACAAACTGTTTTAACTAACGTTCCAGATAATTAAACCCCAATTATAACATCCGCTCGTTAACTTTATTATTACGTAATTATTTTAATATTGTTTTTCTCCAACCGTGGCGTGGGTCCCACCTACACTCCCACCACCACGCGCCTCCCCTGCGTTATTCCATTCTTCTATCCCCTCACAATCTCTCTGTCTCTCTCCCTCAACCTTCTCTCTTTCTCTCCGCCCCACTCTCCCTCTTTCTCTCTCGATTACTCTCCCTCCTCTCTATCTCTCCCTCCGCCTCTCTCTTCTCTCTCGACTCCCTCTCCGTTTTCTCTCCGCCTCCCGCTTCGCACAATCACAACGATGCCACCACCAATCACTACTTCAACAACCACAACCCCCACCAATTCGAAACACAACCAACACCTTATAACTCCGACTCACCACCACCCACAACCTCTCCTCTCTCTCAATTTCTTTTCTCTCCTCCATCCCTCTCGACCTCTCGCCCTCTCTCAACTCTTGCTCTCTCTCGCCATCTCTCTTCATCCTCCCTCGTCTCTATACACCACCAACACTCCATTTCTCCACTCCAACTTCAACCTCACACACTCAATACAATCCTCACCACACCCACAACATCACCTGTCTCCCTCTCTCTCCTTCGACCTCTCCTTATCTCTCTCACCGTTCTCTCTTTCTCTCCCAACCGCACACACATACATACCCAATACAACACACCACGAACACCATAAAACATTTCGGTAACACAAGAAATTAATGAAAGAAAAAAAAACTAACTACCTGTTGTTGTTACTCGGTTTTTAAGAATGTAAGGTCTGAATTTTGTTTTGATTGAAATGGAGTAGTATTCGGTTATAGAAAGAAAACAGAGTGGTGTTCTTTGGTTCGTGTAAACAATATAGGGTCGAGTGTTTTGTTTTAAAAGAGAGAGATAACACTGAGTTTCTATAGCTGTTTGTTTCTGTTTTTTTTGCATAAAAAAATATGGGTGGTGTCTACTGAATTAAAAGAATACAAAACGTGGGGGACAAAGTATTATGGATTTTTAGTGCTCCATTAAACCTAATTATGATCTGTTTAGTGGGTTTAAAAAGGAAAAACATGGGGAACAAAATGATGGAGTACTTAGTGCTCCGGGAATTAAGCCACTAGCCATGCTTTTGTGCGTGATTTGTGAAATCTGTCTGCTCCTAATGCTTAACGATTTGATTAATCAAAGCATTAATAATAATTTCGTTTCTCCCCAGTTGGCTAATTAAAACTAGACTCTAATTTCGTTCTCTAAAATGAATTCGATAAAAAATAAAATCTTATTTTTCCAAAATTTTAATAAAAACCAAATAAATATAATTTAATAAATATAAAATAATTTACTCACATATGAATATATAATTTTTTTTTTAAAATTTAGCAAAATGCACAAATTAAAATATACTAGTGCATCGCTCGTAAATAAAATTTAAATATCGATCGGAAAAAAAATTATTCGAAATTCCCGGATATTACAGTCTTCCCTCCTTAAAAGGATTCCGTCCTCGGAATCAACGTAGGCAATAACTAAGGTTGCTTATTTCGTACTCTGCTTTCCAATATCCCCTCATCGCTTTTACCAGCTTTATGCTCCCCATATCTCAATTATAAACTCTTATGCTATACCATTTTTTTTTTCATACCGGCTCATCTCTTATACCTACTTCCTTTGTTTATTCTTATTCTGACTTTATCCTCAAAATACACCTTATCCTCAATAGTAAATCTCAATTATGACTTCAAATTCAACATATTCTTTTCTCTTACTAATCATTAAATATACCTCTTTCTTCTCGTCTTTATCCTTCTGAATTAATTCACCTCCAGTCTTTACCATGGTTGCTTCTTATACCCATATCACATAGTCCCTTATCTAAAACACTACATCATTATATTCAATCTATTGTTTCAATCCCTGTTGACATATTCGAGCTCCTTCATCCTCCAAATCCATACATAATACCATCATACTCTTCTTGTTTTGTCTCTATCTATAAAATCCACTATATTTATCTCTGATACACTTATCCAAAAGTCATAACCTCACTCGATTCAACTTATCCCAATATGGTTTAGTCTAATAAAACTGCATACCCATGAAATATTTATTTAAGAAAACAAAACAGTACATATATGTACATATTCATATATATACATGTATATACCTGCAGTTGTATATATATGCATATTTATGGATACATAACTGTGTATACTCAATTTAACCCAATAAATAAATCATGGATACACATTTCTCTCGTCCTAATTGATTCTACTATTGCTAATAGTCATCATGCCTCCACCCCACAACTCCTTGAAATCCTACTATATATATACCTATCGGTTCCTTGGCTGCTAAACTCTCTCTTATCTAGTCATAACTCCTCCTACACTCGTTCTAAGATTTATAACCTACTGTTCTGATACCATTACTGTAACGCCCCCAAATTCCCTACAGGAATCCAGGTCGTCACATCTCTTGCGGAATATTCGATCACCTGCTTACAATATAATCTACAATAATATTCATAGTACACACCATCTTTTACTCCACGGGTTATAGCCTTAGAACAAGTACTCAATAATCCAGAAGATATTACATCTCAAGTTCACTTCCCAGAATCTCCGAAATACTATTACAACTCCAAAGTACTAGATAATCAAACATTATACAAACACTTTCCCAATCTGCACCCTTCTCAAATGCTATAAGGTTAACACACTGCATCAGTTGTCTTCCCTTTCCCTTAATCACGGTTCACTGTACTAGAATCAGCTCTGATTACCCCTGTTTTATAATATATAAATAGCAAGTATGAGCCAAAGAATGCCCAGCAAGTATATATAGATATCATATAATACAACAAAAACTCGACCAAAATATGGTTTTTACCACTCTATAATATATATTTTTGGAAAGAGATCAACTCGGAAATTTTTACAAATCTCGAAATACTACTAATATGAAAGAATAAATATATCTCAATAACTTCTCAAAATACTAATCATATGAAAGAATAAATATATCTTAATAACTTCTCAAAATACTACTCGTATAAAAGAATAAATATATCTTAATAACTCTCAAAATACTCCTCAAATAACTCAAAAATACTCCTCAGAACTGCTCAATTGATTTGAATAAATAAAATTTACCAACTGCTCAGATCAACCCTCTAGTTAACAGAACCACAAAGGCATCGGTTAACCGTTAGGATATCGATAATTGGATTTCTCCTCAAACGCCTCCTCAAGTAATGGATGATCAATCCATTGTCCCGCCTCGTTTTCTATCGATAGAAGGATGAGCCGACGTCTCGAACACACCCTAAACTCCTCATGGGCCGGTGCGTCACTCCGTCACTTTTGCTTTTAGAAGCAATAATTCACAAATTTCTTTATATATATATATATAAATATATAACTCCACTCCTAAATATAAATATTTTGTAGTATGAAAATATTATTAAATACATCTTTCTCATCTCTTCAACGAATACGAATGAAATAACTCAATAACCGTACCAACTCATGAAATAGATTTCAACACCTCGTATAATAATTTAAACACCTCAAATAATAATATCAACACCTCGAATAATAATATCAACACCTCAAATAATATCAACACCTCGAATAATAATATCAACACCTCGAATCATAATATCAACACCTCGAATAATAATATCAACACCTCGAATAATAATATCAACACCTCGAATAATAATATCAACACCTCAAATAATATCAACACCTCGAATAATAATAGATTCTGATATAAACCACAAGAAAGAATATTTGATTTTTGTATATCGAAAATTTAAACAACATATTTTAAAAAATATAAATACTCCGAACGATGGAGTACGAATTAGTAAACTTGCCTGGTTCTGCGGTATAATACTCCAACTTGCTCCACGTTTCTGATTCTCCGGCATTTCACCTTCTCGGCCTAGTTCAGCTATTATTAACTCAACTTCTGATCACCTTTCAATCAACTTCTATTCACCTTTAAATAGTACCTTTGCATATCTACAACTTTCGTTCTTTAAGCTCTTCCAAACGAGTCTCCTAACTCCTCCGAAACCCTACCCCAAAATGGTTCCTCGAATAATTCCAAAACTCGACATTTTTACTCGAAACCTTTTCCATTTTTAAATCTCACAAATAATTTAATAATAATCCGATTTTTAGCCTTTAAAATAATCTGGTTCGATCCGATTAATTAAAATAATTCGGGAATATTAAATATCAATCCTCTAAAATAATACCATGGACATCCTATATAAAACTCAATCACTAAATAATCCTCCAACAATTATCTTACTCCACGATAAAGAAACATAATTATCCAATTAATCCTCGAGACAATAATTAATTCATATTTAAAATAAATAAATCCTCAAGACAATAATTAATCCTCAAATTAAATAAATAAATCCTTAAAACCACAATTAATCCTCGAATTAAATAAATAAATCCCCAAGATAACAATTAATCCTCGAATTAAATAAATAAATCCTCAATACACAATTAATCCTATTTACTCACTTTAAAACCATAATAATTATTCCACTTTAATACCCTCATCATTTTAAATACCTCTTTTATCAATGAATCATTATATTACCAAATTATATCCACAATACTCACTAATTATTTCTAAATGATTGTTTAACAATTAATTAATCAAATTGTACTTCTAATTTAAATTAACTATTATAAATTCTCTAAAATTCCCTAATTTAATTAATATTAATCTCACAACAAAATAATTAAAGAATCCATTTTTATTCACATTAAATCCATAATTATTACTAAATAACTCTATTAATCAATTATACCATTATTTATAAATTATTTATACAAACTGTTTTAACTAACGTTCCAGATAATTAAACCCCAATTATAACATCCGCTCGTTAACTTTATTATTACGTAATTATTTTAATATTGTTTTTCTCCAACCGTGGCGTGGGTCCCACCTACACTCCCACCACCACGCGCCTCCCCTGCGTTCTTCCATTCTTCTATCCCCTCACAATCTCTCTGTCTCTCTCCCTCAACCTTCTCTCTTTCTCTCCGCCCCACTCTCCCTCTTTCTCTCTCGATTACTCTCCCTCCTCTCTATCTCTCCCTCCGCCTCTCTCTTCTCTCTCGACTCCCTCTCCGTTTTCTCTCCACCTCCCGCTTCGCACAATCACAACGATGCCACCACCAATCACTACTTCAACAACCACAACCCCCACCAATTCGAAACACAACCAACACCTTATAACTCCGACTCACCACCACCCACAACCTCTCCTCTCTCTCAATTTCTTTTCTCTCCTCCATCCCTCTCGACCTCTCGCCCTCTCTCAACTCTTGCTCTCTCTCGCCATCTCTCTTCATCCTCCCTCGTCTCTGTACACCACCAACACTCCATTTCTCCACTCCAACTTCAACCTCACACACTCAATACAATCCTCACCACACCCACAACATCACCTGTCTCCCTCTCTCTCCTTCGACCTCTCCTTATCTCTCTCACCGTTCTCTCTTTCTCTCCCAACCGCACACACATACATACCCAATACAACACACCACGAACACCATAAAACATTTCGGTAACACAAGAAATTAATGAAAGAAAAAAAAACTAACTACCTGTTGTTGTTACTCGGTTTTTAAGAATGTAAGGTCTGAATTTTGTTTTGATTGAAATGGAGTAGTATTCGGTTATAGAAAGAAAACAGAGTGGTGTTCTTTGGTTCGTGTAAACAATATAGGGTCGAGTGTTTTGTTTTAAAAGAGAGAGATAACACTGAGTTTCTATAGCTGTTTGTTTCTGTTTTTTTTGCATAAAAAAATATGGGTGGTGTCTACTGAATTAAAAGAATACAAAACGTGGGGGACAAAGTATTATGGATTTTTAGTGCTCCATTAAACCTAATTATGATCTGTTTAGTGGGTTTAAAAAGGAAAAACATGGGGAACAAAATGATGGAGTACTTAGTGCTCCGGGAATTAAGCCACTAGCCATGCTTTTGTGCGTGATTTGTGAAATCTGTCTGCTCCTAATGCTTAACGATTTGATTAATCAAAGCATTAATAATAATTTCGTTTCTCCCCAGTTGGCTAATTAAAACTAGACTCTAATTTCGTTCTCTAAAATGAATTCGATAAAAAATAAAATCTTATTTTTCCAAAATTTTAATAAAAACCAAATAAATATAATTTAATAAATATAAAATAATTTTACTCACATATGAATATATAAAAAATTTAAAATTTAGCAAAATGCACTAATTAAAATATACTAGTGCATCGCTCGTAAATAAAATTTAAATATCGATCGGAAAAAAAATTATTCGAAATTCCCGGATATTACAGTCTTCCCTCCTTAAAAAGATTCCGTCCTCGGAATCAACGTAGGCAATAACTAAGGTTGCTTATTTCGTACTCTGCTTTCCAATATCCCCTCATCGCTTTTACCAGCTTTATGCTCCCCATATCTCAATTATAAACTCTTATGCTATACCATTTTTTTTTTCATACCGGCTCATCTCTTATACCTACTTCCTTTGTTTATTCTTATTCTGACTTTATCCTCAAAATACACCTTATCCTCAATAGTAAATCTCAATTATGACTTCAAATTCAACATATTCTTTTCTCTTACTAATCATTAAATATACCTCTTTCTTCTCGTCTTTATCCTTCTGAATTAATTCACCTCCAGTCTTTACCATGGTTGCTTCTTATACCCATATCACATAGTCCCTTATCTAAAACACTACATCATTATATTCAATCTATTGTTTCAATCCCTGTTGACATATTCGAGCTCCTTCATCCTCCAAATCCATACATAATACCATCATACTCTTCTTGTTTTGTCTCTATCTATAAAATCCACTATATTTATCTCTGATACACTTATCCAAAAGTCACAACCTCACTCGATTCAACTTATCCCAATATGGTTTAGTCTAATAAAACTGCATACCCATGAAATATTTATTTAAGAAAACAAAACAGTACATATATGTACATATTCATATATATACATGTATATACCTGCAGTTGTATATATATGCATATTTATGGATACATAACTGTGTATACTCAATTTAACCCAATAAATAAATCATGGATACACATTTCTCTCGTCCTAATTGATTCTACTATTGCTAATAGTCATCATGCCTCCACCCCACAACTCCTTGAAATCCTACTATATATATACCTATCGGTTCCTTGGCTGCTAAACTCTCTCTTATCTAGTCATAACTCCTCCTACACTCGTTCTAAGATTTATAACCTACTGTTCTGATACCATTACTGTAACGCCCCCAAATCCCCTACAGGAATCCAGGTCGTCACATCTCTTGCGGAATATTCGATCACCTGCTTACAATATAATCTACAATAATATTCATAGTACACACCATCTTTTACTCCACGGGTTATAGCCTTAGAACAAGTACTCAATAATCCAGAAGATATTACATCTCAAGTTCACTTCCCAGAATCTCCGAAATACTATTACAACTCCAAAGTACTAGATAATCAAACATTATACAAACACTTTCCCAGTCTGCACCCTTCTCAAATGCTATAAGGTTAACACACTGCATCAGTTGTCTTCCCTTTCCCTTAATCACGGTTCACTGTACTAGAATCAGCTCTGATTACCCCTGTTTTATAATATATAAATAGCAAGTATGATCCAAAGAATGCCCAGCAAGTATATATAGATATCATATAATACAACAAAAACTCGACCAAAATATGGTTTTTACCACTCTATAATATATATTTTTGGAAAGAGATCAACTCGGAAATTTTTATAAATCTCGAAATACTACTAATATGAAAGAATAAATATATCTCAATAACTTCTCAAAATACTAATCATATGAAAGAATAAATATATCTTAATAACTTCTCAAAATACTACTCGTATAAAAGAATAAATATATCTTAATAACTCTCAAAATACTCCTCAAATAACTCAAAAATACTCCTCAGAACTGCTCAATTGATTTGAATAAATAAAATTTACCAACTGCTCAGATCAACCCTCTAGTTAACAGAACCACAAAGGCATCGGTTAACCGTTAGGATATCGATAATTGGATTTCTCCTCAAACGCCTCCTCAAGTAATGGATGATCAATCCATTGTCCCGCCTCGTTTTCTATCGATAGAAGGATGAGCCGACGTCTCGAACACACCCTAAACTCCTCATGGGCCGGTGCGTCACTCCGGTCACTTTTGCTTTTAGAAGCAATAATTCACAAATTTCTTTATATATATATATATATAAATATATAACTCCACTCCTAAATATAAATATTTTGTAGTATGAAAATATTATTAAATACATCTTTCTCATCTCATCAACGAATACGAATGAAATAACTCAATAACCGTACCAACTCATGAAATAGATTTCAACACCTCGTATAATAATTTAAACACCTCAAATAATAATATCAACACCTCGAATAATAATATCAACACCTCAAATAATATCAACACCTCGAATAATAATATCAACACCTCGAATCATAATATCAACACCTCGAATAATAATATCAACACCTCGAATAATAATATCAACACCTCGAATAATAATATCAACACATCAAATAATATCAACACCTCGAATAATAATAGATTCTGATATAAACCACAAGAAAGAATATTTGATTTTTGTATATCGAAAATTTAAACAACATATTTTAAAAAATATAAATACTCCGAACGATGGAGTACGAATTAGTAAACTTGCCTGGTTCTGCGGTATAATACTCCAACTTGCTCCACGTTTCTGATTCTCCGGCATTTCACCTTCTCGGCCTAGTTCAGCTATTATTAACTCAACTTCTGATCACCTTTCAATCAACTTCTATTCACCTTTAAATAGTACCTTTGCATATCTACAACTTTCGTTCTTTAAGCTCTTCCAAACGAGTCTCCTAACTCCTCCGAAACCCTACCCCAAAATGGTTCCTCGAATAATTCCAAAACTCGACATTTTTACTCGAAACCTTTTCCATTTTTGAATCTCACAAATAATTTAATAATAATCCGATTTTTAGCCTTTAAAATAATCTGGTTCGATCCGATTAATTAAAATAATTCGGGAATATTAAATATCAATCCTCTAAAATAATACCATGGACATCCTATATAAAACTCAATCACTAAATAATCCTCCAACAATTATCTTACTCCACGATAAAGAAACATAATTATCCAATTAATCCTCGAGACAATAATTAATTCATATTTAAAATAAATAAATCCTAAAGACAATAATTAATCCTCAAATTAAATAAATAAATCCTTAAAACCACAATTAATCCTCGAATTAAATAAATAAATCCCCAAGATAACAATTAATCCTCGAATTAAATAAATAAATCCTCAATACACAATTAATCCTATTTACTCACTTTAAAACCATAATAATTATTCCACTTTAATACCCTCATCATTTTAAATACCTCTTTTATCAATGAATCATTATATTACCAAATTATATCCACAATACTCACTAATTATTTCTAAATGATTGTTTAACAATTAATTAATCAAATTGTACTTCTAATTTAAATTAACTATTATAAATTCTCTAAAATTCCCTAATTTAATTAATATTAATCTCACAACAAAATAATTAAAGAATCCATTTTTATTCACATTAAATCCATAATTATTACTAAATAACTCTATTAATCAATTATACCATTATTTATAAATTATTTATACAAACTGTTTTAGCTAACGTTCCAGATAATTAAACCCCAATTATAACATCCGCTCGTTAACTTTATTATTACGTAATTATTTTAATATTGTTTTTCTCCAACCGTGGCGTGGGTCCCACCTACACTCCCACCACCACGCGCCTCCCCTGCGTTCTTCCATTCTTCTATCCCCTCACAATCTCTCTGTCTCTCTCCCTCAACCTTCTCTCTTTCTCTCCGCCCCACTCTCCCCCTTTCTCTCTCGATTACTCTCCCTCCTCTCTATCTCTCCCTCCGCCTCTCTCTTCTCTCTCGACTCCCTCTCCGTTTTCTCTCCGCCTCCCGCTTCGCACAATCACAACGATGCCACCACCAATCACTACTTCAACAACCACAACCCCCACCAATTCGAAACACAACCAACACCTTATAACTCCGACTCACCACCACCCACAACCTCTCCTCTCTCTCAATTTCTTTTCTGTCCTCCATCCCTCTCGACCTCTCGCCCTCTCTCAACTCTCGCTCTCTCTCGCCATCTCTCTTCATCCTCCCTCGTCTCTATACACCACCAACACTCCATTTCTCCACTCCAACTTCAACCTCACACACTCAATACAATCCTCACCACACCCATAACATCACCTGTCTCGCTCTCTCTCCTTCGACCTCTCCTTATCTCTCTCACCGTTCTCTCTTTCTCTCCCAACCGCACACACATACATACCCAATACAACACACCACGAACACCATAAAACATTTCGGTAACACAAGAAATTAATGAAAGAAAAAAAAACTAACTACCTGTTGTTGTTACTCGGTTTTTAAGAATGTAAGGTCGGAATCTTGTTTTGATTGAAATGGAGTAGTATTCGGTTATAGAAAGAAAACAGAGTGGTGTTCTTTGGTTCGTGTAAACAATATAGGGTCGAGTGTTTTGTTTTAAAAGAGAGAGATAACACTGAGTTTCTATAGCTGTTTGTTTCTGTTTTGTTTGCATAAAAAAATATGGGTGGTGTCTACTGAATTAAAAGAATACAAAACGTGGGGGACAAAGTATTATGGATTTTTAGTGCTCCATTAAACCTAATTATGATCTGTTTAGTGGGTTTAAAAAGGAAAAACGTGGGGAACAAAATGATGGAGTACTTAGTGCTCCGGGAATTAAGCCACTAGCCATGCTTTTGTGCGTGATTTGTGAAATCTGTCTGCTCCTAATGCTTAACAATTTGATTAATCAAAGCATTAATAATAATTTCGTTTCTCCCCGGCTGGCTAATTAAAACTAGACTCTAATTTCGTTCTCTAAAATGAATTCGATAAAAAATAAAATCTTATTTTTCCAAAATTTTAATAAAAACCAAAAGAAATATAATTTAATAAATATAAAATAATTTTACTCACATATGAATATATAATTTTTTTTAAAAATTTAGCAAAACGCACTAATTAAAATATACTAGTGCATCGCTCTTAAATAAAATTTAAATATCGATCGGAAAAAAAATTATTCGAAATTCTCGGATATTACAACCAAGTAATTGTCAATTAAGACATTTAGCACACAAACATTTACATCTAGTAACTCATACATACTCCACATATTATATGACGATAACAATTAGCAATTATCGAATACTAAGCCCGATTATATCATCAAACCAACAATTTTCCCCAAAATCAGAATTAACCCCCCCACAATTATAATTAACTATTCTCTCCGAATTAGTTTACGAAAACATAACCATACCCATAATTACAACATTAACCTACTTATGAAAATCCACATATTAGCCAACAATTAAAAATCCTTAAGTCCAAATACAATATTAAAGCCTCAATTATTTCTAAAATCATACTTACAATTCACAATCATCAAAATCCCCAAATATTAACAAGACCACCATATACTTCCAATAATTATAATTAGCAACCGACACTTACAATTAGCGACTAGCAATTAACAACCACCAACACATATTATTGGTCTCATAATTTACAACTTCTAAATTAAAACAATAATTAAATAATTTAAAACTAAAATAAATAAAATATACATATACATATATATGTATGTATTACCATTCGAATTGCTTTTCAATGAACCACCACGCACCACCACCGCGCCACCGCGCTCCACCTCCCTCGATCATCTCCCTCCATCTCTCTCTCCCCAACTGGTCTCTCTCCCCCTTCTGATGTGCGCGCCACTACCTTGCTAGGACCGCGCCACCACCTCACAACCTCGCCGGAACTGTTGCTCGCCGGTGCCGCCTGGTTTCTCTGCGCGTCCTCCATAGCAGCCCGCACCCACACCATGTATCTATATATACACACACACACACGAATTTGTATCAATATATATCTCCCCAATCTCCTTTCTTCTCCCCTCTAATTTCTCTCCCACCCTCTCTTTCTTCTCTCCTTTCTTTCTTCTTCTCTCTCGATTTTATTATTCTACGTTTTTTTTGTTCATCCCGACCTTTCCCGAGAGTTCTAGCTGCTGGGCTTTGCTCCACTCTTAATGGGCTTGGCCCATTTCTTTATTACTACCTTATTCTCTTTTCGGCCCAAATATACACTAATAAACGACTTCTATAAATCACAATTAAATAAAACCTTCGGAAAATTACACTTTTCAATTTTAAAATAAAGAATATAAAATTAGGAGCAACCACATATTTTTAAAATATTTTTTGGATCAAAAATGAATTAAATATGAATTTTACAAATTTTGATCCTTTAAAAATAATAAAACTCTTAAAATCATTTTAAAATACCGAAACATCCAAATTAATTCACCCAACCATTTTAAAAACTAAATAATATTATAAAGATAATATTACAAAAGATTTCATGATTTTTAATTCCTCCGATAATTTTATAAAATTTACAGAGGATAAAAAATGCATGATTTAAATATACTCAATCCTCAAAAATATAAATAAAAATACATGGGCCTTCAAAACTTATCCAGATCATCACATAAGCACATAAGCACAAATTCACATACATTCCACTTTCCAACAATACTCACATAATATAATTTATAATTTATAATAAATAAATAATTTTTTTAAAAAAATCGAAATTTCTAAGGCGTTATATGCACAATTTAAGTTCTTATAATATCAAAAAATTATTGAAAAAGAATGAACTTTTAAGAAACGAATCTAAAAACAAATCTTATTAAAAATTAACAAAGACATCCAATTATAATAAACTTACACAACTTCTTTGAGACAATGTATCAAACATTTGGTGAAATCCTAAATTATTTAATCATAAAATCATCATCCACTAAAAAAATAGAGAAAAGGAAAGAATTTAAAAACCTGAAATGGGAAGTAACATGGGCAATGCAATATTTACCTAAATGAACCTGCAATAAAGAAAGGAACAATGAGAGAATTAATTTTAATTATATACTATAAAAATTATAATCAATGAAAAATATAACAAAGAAGAGAAATTAATTCGAAATTGATATGAAAAAGTGGGAATGAGAGAATAGTTTGAAATTGATATGAAAAGTGAGCGTGAGAGAGAGTAGTGATTTCAAATTTGAATATACAAAGCAATTGTACTGAGTTTTGTATTCAAATTCAAAAATAAAGCTTCCATTGAAAGTTTCAATACATGGTATTGTACTACTGTATGTATTTGTTGTGTCGGTACTCGGTGCTGAAAATGCACACCTAGAGGGGGGTGAATAGGTGTAAATGGCTAACTATGTATAACTAAAACTGATTTTAAGAATTACCAGAAACAGCTTACTGATTTCGTTTTATGCAGAGACAAATGGTATGCTGAATGCACAGATAATCAGTACAGTAAGGTGCAGAAACAGTAAGCTAAATGCAAGCAGTAAGTAAATAACAGAAAGTAAAGAACACAGAGACTTTTAGCCAGGTTCGACCCCTAACCCCTATGGTCTACGTCCTGGTCCCTTACCAACTTGGTAAGAGAATATATTATTGATCACTGAAATAAACCAATTACAAGATACAACAATATATCTCCCTTAACACCCAGCTGTTGACAAATGGCGTGCTGAACTCCTGTTTCTGAACTTGCTCTCTAAGCTATACTTCCCAAGTATACTTCTCTAGCAACGTTCACCAAACCCTAGTTCCCTAGCCAAACTGTCCAACAACTAATCCTTACAAATCGAACAATACAATCGATAAATAATACAACTCAAACTACGAACTCTTTAAGATATAGCACGTATCAATATACTAAGAGCTCGAGAGAATGAAAGATATAGCAATGAAAAACCGAGTTGTTTGAAATCTTGTGTGCTTGAATATTTTCTCTGAAGTGTTGTTTTTGAATGAACACAAGAAGAAACTATATATAATCTCACAACCAACGTTCGGAAAATCAATCAATCATTATTCGAACGATTTAGAAATCAATTTCTAACGTTCAAATGATCACAGAGATTTTACCAACGTTCTTGTGAACGTTTGACAGAGGGTTTGGAAGAGATGAATCGTAGAGAACTTAACCCTTCTGATTTGTATAGATATAAAAACGTGTATAGGAGATTTTGTAGAAAGAAATCTTTTAAATAAGGAAACTCCTATAAGTTTTATAAAATAATTTAAATAAGGATATTTGAAAAGATTTGAGCTCTAGAATATATTGTGTACGTATTATATAATAAATAGTCCTCACAATATATATCCTGAATTACATCCATGAGAATTTGTCTTGATAAAAGTCTTCAGGATTTCTGGCAGTTTGCAAATGGCTTGCTGTTTGTGACTGTTAGTGCAGATGGCTTGCCAAACTGTCTCTGTTGTAACACCAAATGGCTTGCTGTATATATATTCTCTGTAAACTTAATATACCCTGCAAAACCAAGTTAGTACAACCACAACACAATGTTTTATATCAAACTACAAGCAAATAGCTTGCTGAATGTGATCATCAAAACCATAGGAGTATCAATCTCCCCCTTTTTGATGATTACACAATATTTAGGAGAAATAATAACTCCCCCTAAATCCCTGCATATTAGTACATTTTGATATAAAACAGATTCAAGATAAACAAGCATAATAATCATATCTAAATCGAATATCTTGACCAAACAAACAAATAAATTCTCCTAAATTTCTCCCCCTTAATCCATCAAAAAATCTAACAAAAAGAATATTAGTCCAGGTCTGGAATAAGCATAGAGAAATAATTGTAAATCATGGTAGTGACATATAAACAGTTTAGATACAAATGGTAAGCCAACGTTACCCATTCTGTGCTTGTCAGTCTGCTGACTACACAGTACACATGCCAAGTTCCATTCGAATAGCTGCAAATCTTTCTTCAGCCAATGGCTTTGTGAAGATATCTGCTAGTTGAACTTCAGTTGAGACAAATATCAACTCAATCTTCCCCTTTGCTGCATTATCTCTTAAGAAATGATGACGAACGTCGATATGCTTTGTTCTTGAGTGATTCACAGGATTCTTGGAGATATTGATAGCACTCGTGTTGTCACAGTATATTGGAATTTTGCCACACTTGATATTGAAATCCCTTAGTGTCTGAATCATCCATAAAATTTGAGAACAACAGCTACCAGCTGCTAAATATTCTCCTTTGGCCGTTGATAGAGCAACAGAAGCTTGCTTTTTACTTTGCCATGAAACCAAGCTTTGTCCAAGAAATGTACAAACACCACTTGTACTCTTTCTATCAGTTTGAGACCCTGCATAATCTGCATCACTATACCCCACGAGATCAAAAGTATTTGTGATAGGATAGAACAAACCAAGATTGATAGTACCACTTAAGTATTTAAAAATTCTTTTAACCGCATTTAAGTGAGACTCTTTAGGGTTGGATTGAAACCTTGCACAAACACAAACACTATACATGATATCAGGTCTTGAGGCAGTTAAATATAATAAACTTCCAATCATACCTCTATACCTTTTGACATCCACATCCTTACCATTCTCATCTGCAAACAGCTTGCTGTTTTGAGTCATAGGAGTTGTTTTTGCTTTGACATCTTCAAAACCAAATCTTTTGAGCAGATTCTTTGTATACTTGGATTGATGCACATAAATACCATCAATGGTTTGCTTGATTTGAAGACCCAAGAAATAATTGAGTTCCTCTTGCATTGCCATGATCCAATTTTCATCTTCTAATGCTTCTTTGATATTTTTGGGTTCTTCTTGAGCTAAAAAGGCAGCATAAGCACAAAAGTTTGCTTTTCCTCTCCTTGTTGTGATTCCATCTGAAATATTTCCAATGACAAGTTCTGGAGGATGATTCTTTACTGTCCTTGTAGCTTTTGGTAGAGAATGTTGAGCAATTTCTTCATGTGAAGTGATTCTGACCATTTCAGCTTGCTGATTTGCATTTCCAGCTTGCTGTTTTCCATTCTCAGTAGTGTTGTTGTTGGCTTGCTGACTTCCAGTAACTTGAGGTTGTATTTTATCAGTTTCACCTGCAAATTCTTCCTCGTCTCTTGACAGATCATTGTTAGGTTCTTGAAAAGTAACATCAATAGATTCTTCAACTATATGTTTATTTAAGTTATAAACTCTATATGCTCTACTAGTTAAAGAATAACCAAGAAAAATAGCTTCATAAGATTTAGCATCGAATTTACCATCATTATCAATTGTCTTGAGCACAAAACACTTTGAGCCAAAGATTTTGAAGTAACTAATGTTTGGCTTCTTTTTCCTCAACAATTCATATGGAGTTTTGTTCAAAATAGGCCTGATTATGACTCTGTTCAACAAATAGCACGCTGTATTCACTGCTTCTGCCCAAAAACTTCTAGGCAACTTGCTTTCTTGCAAAAGAGTCCTTGCTGTTTCTTGTAGTGACCTGTTCTTCCTTTCTACCACTCCGTTTTGCTGTGGAGTCCTTGGTGCAGAAAATTCATGTGAAATTCCTCTTTTTTCACAATAAGCAATGAAGTCTTTGTTGAGAAATTCACCTCCTCTATCACTCCTTATACCTACAAGTCTTGTATTCAACTTGTTCTCAAGTAATTTGATTAGCTTCTTAAACTCATCAAAAGCACAATCTTTAGTACGAAGAAATAATACCCATGTAAATCTAGAATAAGCATCTACAATCACAAAACCATATTGTTTACCTCCAATACTCTTGTAAGCTTCTGGACCAAATAAGTCCAAATGCAGAAGCTCTAAGGGTTTAGAAGTAGATACCATTTTCTTTGATGTGTGAGTACTTCGAAGCTGTTTTCCCAACTGGCAAGCTGAACATACTTCTGTTTTGACATACTTTAGCTTGGGCAGCCCTCTCACTAGTTTCTTGCTTGATAACTTTCTGAGCAAATCCATGTGTGCATGTCCCAATCTTCTATGCCAAATATATGGGTCATTATCCATTGCAGCCAAACAGCATGCTGTTTCCTGCAAATCAAAGTCTAATACATATATATTTCCTTCCCTTCTAGCAACTAGGGGGAATTTTTTAGTACCAATAGTAATAATAGCTTTATCAATGCCCAATTCAACATGATGTCCATCATCAAATAATTGAGTAACACACAGCAAATTATAAGAAAGACCTTTGACATATTGAACTTTATCAATTGAAATATTACTATTACCAATAGAACCAGTACCAAGGATTTGAAGAGTTTTGCTATTTCCAATTGTCACTCTTCCACCCTTTTTCATTTTGAGATTCATAAACTGAGATTTGTCTCCACACATATGTCTTGTGCATCCACTGTCCAAGATCCATTGCTTTGACTTGACCTTAGCAGCAAGGCACATCTACAAAACAAACAAAAATACCTCAATGTTTTGGTACCCATATAGGTTTGGGTCCAGGTTGGTTAGTAGCAAGAATATATAAAGCATTTAAATCAGATTTCTTGATCCACATTTGGACCACTTCTGGGGACTGATCATTCTGTTGATAAGCTGTTTGTCTTCTGTCATTTGCTT
The DNA here is from genome assembly GCA_037693485.1 of Kitagawia praeruptora. Classification (NCBI taxonomy): domain Eukaryota; kingdom Viridiplantae; phylum Streptophyta; class Magnoliopsida; order Apiales; family Apiaceae; genus Kitagawia; species Kitagawia praeruptora. The sequence continues at coordinate 80,514,556 of CM075350.1, forward strand.
TCTGGTATGCTGTTTGTCTCCTGTCTGGTCCATTCTGGTATGCTGTTTTCGTCTTATGATATACTTGAACCACACAATTCTTTTCCAGATGTCCTTTTCCACCACATTTGTTGCATGTCTTCCAAGGCATAGCATAATTGTAGGGAATGCCATTCCTTCCATCATATTTGAGCACCTTATCTTTCTTGTTGAGATTCATGCCAACTCCTTCTCTGACTAAGGGGACCTTTGCCTTCTTCATCATTGTCTTTAAAGTGTCTTCACCTTGAACAAAAGTTTCCATGCCCTTCTTGAGATCTTTAACTTCTGTTTCTAGGATGGTGATCACTTCAGCTTGCTGTTTGATGAGTTCAGCTTGCTGAACTCTCTTTTCAGCAGTTTTTGAGGATTCGGCTTGGCTAGATTCCTTCATTTTGTATGATTCCAATGCTTTAGCTTTAGTTTTGACATCAGACCTTAGCTCTTTGATTTCTTCAGTCAAGGTCTTGTTTCTCTTTTCAAGTAACTTGACATTAGCTTCTAAATGTCTGTTCTTAGTGTTGAGTTCCTTGATCTCTGTAGCTTTACTGAATGAAGTTGAATCCCATTCTTCCATTTTTGGCAACAGATCTTTTACCATTTTGGATAAATAGGCATTCTTATCAGTCAGCTTGCTGATTTCAGCCTTTAGTGCCATGTGTTCTTCAATTGTAACACTATTTTGTTCCTGCATGGTTAGTGAATCTAACAATGTATCATCTGAAGAAATATAATCATTAAAAGAATTTACCTCACTCTGATCTTCTTCAGAATCAGTTTCAGCATACACTCCTTCTGAATTTCCAAGAACAGATTCATCTTCCATTCCAACAAGTGCTAAGTTCACCATTTCTTCACTTGAGTCATCACTGGAATCTGAATCATCATCACTCCAAGTCAGTAGAGCCTTTGATTTCTTCTTATCCTTGAAAACAGTAGGCTGTTTTGACTTCAGTTTGTAGCAGTTCCTTTTATAGTGACCTGGCTTGCCACATTCGAAACAAGTTTCCTCCTTAGAGTCTTTTGAGCCTTTCTTGTTGTTGTAGTAGCCACCTCTTTCCCTTTTCATCATGTTCTTCTTTTCTATCAGCCTCTTGATCTTCTTTGAAATAAGTGCAAGTTCCTCATCTGAATCAGATTCATCATTAGAGTCAATTGGCTTGCTGTTTTTAGAATGGAGAGCCATATTCTTCATCTTTTCTGTTGGAGCTTTAACACTTGAACTTCCCACCTGATTTCCATTTATCTTTCTTTCAAATTGCTCTAGCTCAGCAAATACAGCCAAGTGATCCATAGTATCAATAAGAGGTGAGGATTCCAAGGCAGTAACTTTGGCTTCGTAGATAAATGGTACTGCACTCAATACCTTCATATTAATTTCGTCTTGTGGTATAGATTTCCCAAGCCTCTTTAGTGAATTTATAGTAACTTGAAACCGTGCTTGACTGTCCTTGATAGTTTCCCCATCATTAAGCTTGAAGTTTCCAAAGTCATTCATTAGCTTGCTAAGTTTCACCTTCTTTAGGGACTTCGAACCTTCATGATAAGTCTCCAAAGCATCCCACATTTCTTTGGCTGTTTTGAATGAAGATACTTTGTCATATTCAGCTTGATTCAAACCATTCATAAGAGAACTCCTTTGGCTTGCCATCCTTGTCGAGAAAGACATATGGACCTTTTTGCACAACTCTCAGAACTAATGGATCTCTGGATAAGTGAGTTTCCATGCTGCTTTTCCACCAGTGGTAGTTGTGTGTGCCATGAAGAAGTGGAGGCCTAAAATCAGATTTTCCTTCGGGATAGTTTTCAGCCATTATGATCGAATACTTTCCTGTTACAGAATTGTTAGTATACCAAAGCTCTGATACCAAATGAAAATGCACACCTAGAGGGGGGTGAATAGGTGTAAATGGCTAACTATGTATAACTAAAACTGATTTTAAGAATTACCAGAAACAGCTTACTGATTTCGTTTTATGCAGAGACAAATGGTATGCTGAATGCACAGATAATCAGTACAGTAAGGTGCAGAAACAGTAAGCTAAATGCAAGCAGTAAGTAAATAACAGAAAGTAAAGAACACAGAGACTTTTAGCCAGGTTCGACCCCTAACCCCTATGGTCTACGTCCTGGTCCCTTACCAACTTGGTAAGAGAATATATTATTGATCACTGAAATAAACCAATTACAAGATACAACAATATATCTCCCTTAACACCCAGCTGTTGACAAATGGCGTGCTGAACTCCTGTTTCTGAACTTGCTCTCTAAGCTATACTTCCCAAGTATACTTCTCTAGCAACGTTCACCAAACCCTAGTTCCCTAGCCAAACTGTCCAACAACTAATCCTTACAAATCGAACAATACAATCGATAAATAATACTACTCAAACTATGAACTCTTTAAGATATAGCACGTATCAATATACTAAGAGCTCGAGAGAATGAAAGATATAGCAATGAAAAACCGAGTTGTTTGAAATCTTGTGTGCTTGAATATTTTCTCTGAAGTGTTGTTTTTGAATGAACACAAGAAGAAACTATATATAATCTCACAACCAACGTTCGGAAAATCAATCAATCATTATTCGAACGATTTAGAAATCAATTTCTAACGTTCAAATGATCACAGAGATTTTACCAACGTTCTTGTGAACGTTTGACAGAGGGTTTGGAAGAGATGAATCGTAGAGAACTTAACCCTTCTGATTTGTATAGATATAAAAACGTGTATAGGAGATTTTGTAGAAAGAAATCTTTTAAATAAGGAAACTCCTATAAGTTTTATAAAATAATTTAAATAAGGATATTTGAAAAGATTTGAGCTCTAGAATATATTGTGTACGTATTATATAATAAATAGTCCTCACAATATATATCCTGAATTACATCCATGAGAATTTGTCTTGATAAAAGTCTTCAGGATTTCTGGCAGTTTGCAAATGGCTTGCTGTTTGTGACTGTTAGTGTAGATGGCTTGCCAAACTGTCTCTGTTGTAATACCAAATGGCTTGCTGTATATATATTCTCTGTAAACTTAATATACCCTGCAAAACCAAGTTAGTACAACCACAACACAATGTTTTATATCAAACTACAAGCAAATAGCTTGCTAAATGTGATCATCAAAACCATAGGAGTATCAGGTGCAGTTTGAAATTGTAATGGCAAGAGCTGTAATTACTAAGAAAAGCAGGGGCAAAAAGTTTAAAAAGGGTGGTTACTGTAGCAAACAGGCAACAGAAACTATTATATACATAGAAGTTCGTACTGATTGAAATTAAAGGAATTTTGTATAACATGCAGCTCGATGAACAAATCATGAGTACCAAATTAATTATAAAGGCATGCAATTAAGAAGCTGGTTGATGAGTTTTACGATAGTTAATGTTAATACAAGTTTGTATTATATATAATTTTATACGAATGAAGGTTCTTTTTTTGTATTGTAATATTTTTTATAATATTTAATTCATAAATAATTACAGTAGATCTAAAATGATTAATAAGATATGGTATATGTTACTGAATATTATAGTACATTATTACATATTCAAAAAAATTTATATATGTATATATTTATGTGTGTACATGTGTATGTATGTATAAATATGCATATTAATTATACAATAATTAATAGATTAATTACAAATAATGAAATATTAATAGATTATACAACATAAATTTATGTATGTATGTATGTATGAATGTATGTATGCTATATAGTATGTATGTATGTATGTATATAATATTATAGTATATTATTATATATCCATAGAAATTTATATATGTATGTATTTATGTTTGTACATGTGTATGTATGTATAAATATGCATAATAATTATACAACAATTAATAGATAACAAATAATGAAATATTAATAGATTATACAACATAAATGTATATATATATTGTACATGCATGCATGTACGTATGCATGTATGCATGCATGCATGTACGTATGCATGTATGCATGCATGTACGTATGCATGTATGCATGCATGCATGTACGTATGCATGCATGTATGTATGTATGTATGCATGTATAATTAATAATTATACATTAATATACAATTATCTACAAATATACATTATAATTAATAATTATACATTATCTGAGGTAAGCCAACTGAGATTTATCTACAAATTAATATATAAACAAAAATATATAGTATGTATGTATGTATGTATATAACATTATAGTATATTATTATATATCCACAGAAATGTACATATGTATGTATTTATGTTTGTACATGTGTATGTATGTATATATATGCATATTAATTATAAGGCTCAATGACCTTTTAACCCTCAAAGTTTCCACGAAAATACCCATCAGCCCTCACTGTTTCAAAACGTTCCTTTTGACCCTCCAAGTATCCGTAAAGGTCCAATTAGCCCTTATACCGGTATAGGAAATGGTGAGTTTGGGTGATTTTTGGTTCGTTTTAATCGGTTTCTAGCCGGATTTTTGCTGTATTGTTGTTGTGTCGATTAAAACGAACCAAAACTCACCATTTCCTATACCGGTATAAGGGCTAATTGGACCTTTACGGATACTTGGAGGGTCAAAAGGAACGTTGTGAAACAGTGAGGGCTGATGGGTATTTTGGTGGAAACTTTGAGGGCTAAAAGGCCATTAAGCCTAATTATAAACAATTAATAGATTACAAATAATGTAATATTAATAGATTATACAACATAAATATATGTATGTATGTATGTTTGTATGTATGTATGTATGTTATATAGTATGTATGTATAGTATATTATTATATATCCACATAAATTTATATATGTATGTATTTATGTTTGTACATGTGTATGTGTGTATAAATATGCATATTAATTATACAACAATTAATAGATTACAAATAATTAAATATTAATAGATTTATAACATAAATGTATGTATGTATGTATGTACGTATGCACGTATAATTAATAATTATGTAAGTATGTATGGATGTATGTATGTATATATGTATGTATGAATGTAAGTATGTATGTGTGTATGTACGTATGCATGTATAATTATGTATGTATGTATGTATATATGTATGTATGTATGTATGTATGTATGTATGTATGTATTTATGTGTGTGTGTGTGTATGTATGTATGTATGTATGTATGTATATGTATATGTATAAGTATTGGGATCATACATTATACAAATATTTATGTATGTTGCTAATGATTTTTAATATTAACTCAAATGCTCATGATAAGTGGATTTTATATCCACTTGGAACATTCTAAATCGGCTTAAATTGATTGCTTTGACCTCAAGATTGTGGTAGTTTTGATGTGTTTTGTTTAATTGTGCAGGGTTGGAATAATGTTGATTAAGATCGTTGTTTCCGTTACTTTTGGAGTTGAATTCGGGCTTAATAATGTAGAATGGAGTCTTGTTGTGATTCACCATGAGGATTCCAAGCATAGAGGATTGAAAACGGAAGAGAACGTAAAAAGAACGGGAGCAAACGGAGCAAAAATGAAGGAGAAAAAGCTAAAAAACGAGGAAAGGAAAGCTTCACCAGAATATGGCTGGGCAGACTGCGCCATTTCTTGAGCAGTCTGCGCCAGGTGGCAGAATATGGCTGGGCAGTCTGCGCCGTGCTTGAGCAGACTGCTCAGGGTCGTGCTGATTTTCCAGTTTTGCCCTTATTCGATTTGAAATTGTATTTTAAGTGGTTTTTGACACAAAAATCGAATTCTAGTTGTATTTAAGGTATTTTTCTTATTGGGCAAGAGGGAGAGAGCCTATATCAACATCCAACCCTTGTAATCATAATATACACACGTTACGTAATATAACCTAGTTTTTGAGGAAGAGAGAAAAGGAGATAAGGAAATTCTCCAAGCTAGTGACAAGCAAGGATTATTCTTGGAACCTTTGTACTCTTCTATTTTGGGGATTTAATTCTAAACCTTATTTCTTCTTCTATTTTTACTTGTTTATTTTAGAATTATGTTTTCCATAGAACCCATGATGGCAATTAGGTCAATTATGGGCTAATTCGTTATCATGGGGTTTTAATGGATTTTGCTATGGATTCTAGAAATTGAGTGTTTTTATGCCTTGGTGTGTGATTGAATGTATTGATTGCCTAGTATGTTTATGCTTATTCGTTATAAGTGCGTCGCGAACACTTGTAATTGTTTGTTTAATCCTAGTGAATGCGAAAGTGGATCTAGGGTTTAGAACAATTCATGCTAGCATAGGTTTTTGCATGTGAAGAACATGTATTAATTTGTGATGTAATTCTAACCGTCTTGCATCGACTATGTAGTTTAATGGGTGCTTGATTTTCAACCGATATGTGTTCAATTGCTATAGACATATAGGAACTACACATATTTGGTGACTACTTGACTTCTATCAATTGTGGATGATCAGTAGGATGGTATATGTACAACGAAAGTTGGTGTGTATCAGTTTAGTGCATCTAATCAGTAATCAACTCTGTCACATGCTAGGCTAAAGGGCATAAGATTCTAGGTGAAGTGGTTAATGAAATTGAAATCCCATGTTTGTTTCTTATAAATTAATCCTTAAGTTATTTTCTCGTAATTGGCTTAGTTGGTAATTAATCATTAGTTATATCAAAACCAAAATTGTGATTGTCTTAGCAGTGAGTGTAAATCATAAGCTGGTGCATAAGTGAACATAACAAACAATTTGAGTCTCTGTGGGAACGAATCCTATTTACTCTATATTACTTGTTGACTACGTTCTCTTGCGTGAATAAGTGCGAACAAGTTTTCTAGCATAGGTTTTTGCATGTGAAGAACATGTATTAATTTGTGATGTAATTCTAACCGTCTTGCATCGACTATGTGGTTTAATGGGTGCTTGATTTTCAACCGATATGTGTTCAATTGCTATAGACATATAGGAACTACACATATTTGGTGACTACTTGACTTCTATCAATTGTGGATGATCAGTAGGATGGTATATGTACAACGAAAGTTGGTGTGTATCAGTTTAGTGCATCTAATCAGTAATCAACTCTGTCACATGCTAGGCTAAAGGGCATAAGATTCTAGGTGAAGTGGTTAATGAAATTGAAATCCCATGTTTGTTTCTTATAAATTAATCCTTAAGTTATTTTCTCGTAATTGGCTTAGTTGGTAATTAATCATTAGTTATATCAAAACCAAAATTGTGATTGTCTTAGCAGTGAGTGTAAATCATAAGCTGGTGCATAAGTGAACATAACAAACAATTTGAGTCTCTGTGGGAACGAATCCTATTTACTCTATATTACTTGTTGACCACGTTCTCTTGCGTGAATAAGTGCGAACAAGTTTTTGGCGCCGCTGCCGGGGACTCGGTTCATTGTTTGTTTAGTTTATGATCTTGTCATCAATTTGGGTTAAATTCACTGACTCGGACGTTTTTTTTCTTTTTATTTGATGGATTATTGGGAGCATGAATTCGTAATTGTTTGTGAGCTGTGTGCAGGTGGACATTACACTCATCAATGTGAGTATAACAGAAACCGGCCAAATTTCAGCTGGGACTACAATCAGAGTGGTATGGAGCAATCCCAATATCCTTCCTACCCGCTCCAAAATCAGCAGTTTGAAGATGAGCCATACAATCCAGGGGGAATTCAGCAGCAATAGGGGCAACAATTTCAGCATCAGTATGCCCCAGTGCATCAACACTTTCAACCTCCTGAATTTCAGCAGCAGCAATTTCAGACTTGGTCTATCCAACAGTCGACCGAAGAAGCTGAATTAGAAGAATTGAGGTTGATGGCTAAAAGCAATGCATTGTCTCTCCAGAAAATAGGAAATCAGATTGGTCAATTAGCAACCTTGCTAAACAGTCTTCAGGGAACCCTTCCAAGTGACACGAGAGACCTAGAGGCAGAGCAGGAGGACAATAACATGCCTATCAATCTTGATGAGCCATTCTTAGCCACGGGTGAGACTTTGATCGATGTTCAGAAAGGAGAGTCTGAGGGCGAAGATGAGGAAGAAGCAGAACAGGAAGCTGATAAGGAAGAAAGGTCAGAAAATGCAGTTCTGAATATTCAGCCACAACCACATCCTTTGCAATCTGAAAATGTTGAAGATGTTGAGAAGAAGAATTTTGAAATTGTGTTAGTTGAGAGCCATGAACTTGTTGAGGTGTCTCAATTAAATTCTGAACATGAAGGATATGTGGAAGAATCTTCAACAATATCAATGAAGGATGTTCTGGTTTATGATAAATTAGAGGATAATTTGTATGAAGATCCACTGGAGCAGCCTTTGTTTCTAGAATTGGGACCTGAGAAGAATGAAGACGAGCATCTAACATTGTTAGAGGATAATTCGCAAAGTGTTGGAATGATGCATTGTTTCGAGTCACTAGAAGTGCTATCTGCCGAAGGCAAACCTCCAAAAGCCTCTAACAAGGAACCACCTGACTTGGAACTGCAGTTGATATCCTCTCAATCTCAGGAGTTTGATTCGAGTTCATTTGTATCATCTTCTATCATCATCTCAGCAGAATTACCTCCGGACAAGAATTTTGAAAGGGTTATTTCAAATTTTCGTGACAGTATGCGTTCTGCAGATATGCAAAATTTTTTAGTGGACAATGCGATTGGTTTTGTTGAGAAGCAGAGAAGGTTGACATCTCCAACCTTATCCACTATTATCTCAGCAGATTTACCGCCTGATAAGGAAGAAGTACGTTTGGCGGCTTTACAAAAGCATACTGGTAGTGGATGGATGATTTCAGATAATCAGGATATCATCTATTCGTTGGTTATTCAAATATGGTGTGGGAACAATGTCACGGGCACTTTGGAAGAGCGAAGGAGGTTGAAGCTTGTCGTCAATGACGTTGCTCCGAAGAAGATCATTAAATGGCCTTATAGAGATACGGTGCAGAAATTTTCAAGAGGAAAATTGTGGCCAAGTCTAGCTAAAGACGTTAAAGAAAGGCGCTTCATGGGAGGCAACCCATGATTTCTTGCTTTCGAATAAAACAACAGTTGTGTTGGAGTCTCCACGTCTATCCACCACCAGACACACCACCCGAGGAGGGTGAAGATGCCGGCGAGTAGGGGAGTATCTCTTGTACCCTTTATTTTACCTTCAATGAGGGCATTGAATATTTTAAGTTTGGGGGTGATTTGGGGGATAGTAGTTGTATGTATTGTTGTATTTTGTGGTCATATAGGATATCATGTTTGCATAGTAGTGATAATTCATGCATGATTGTTATGTTCGTATTATCTACGTTTGTTCATATAGGACATTTTGTTTTATTTTCGTATACCATGTGAGTTTTCATTTAGTTGCATTTTCATGGCATGCATATTTCATGATCCCTTAGGACGAGCTGATTCTGATTGATAGGTGGATGTTGATTTGGGTGTGATGATGATGAGTAGAGGGCTGATTTATAGTTTCTATGAAATTGACTTGCATGTTTCGGGAACAAAATTTATTACACAGTCTCATTGGGGTGCTGTTGGGCTAGGTTAGGGTCATGCCTGTGGAATGTTTTGAGATTTAATCACTTGTTTATATTTAGAATTTTCGTTATTCCCTTTATAGCATAGGAACATTAAAGTCTAAGTTTGGGGGAAACCAGGAATTTTCATGCTAGTTGTTAATATTTGTCAATAAAGGCTAGGCGTCAAATGGCTAGTAGCCAGCTCATATTTATATGAGTAGTCTAGGGTTGGAAATGAGAAAGGCTCATTCCAGATTGCGGAAAAAAAAAAGAAAAAAAAAAAGAAAAAAAAAAGTCAAGTGTTGTTTGTTAATGCAAAATTAACCAGAGTGAGCTCTTTAATACTCGAGTAATTAAGTCTGAGGGGACTTAGTCCTAGTGACCTAAGGCTTTATAGTCTGGGATCCACTGACCCAACACTCGCTACATGGGTATTATTGTATAAGCCTTTTGGGGTCTCATTCATTGCACGGTTAAATAAGCATGCGTATTGTATATGTTGTGTCGTAGTATAGTAATAAAGGATGAGTTTCTGTCTACCTTGGATAAGGGTGGAGGTGTTCCTAGGTTATGGAGTGTCTACAGTCTATTCTGATTATAAACCTGTGATTGTCTTGACGGAAAGCATGTATGATTTTTGACCTAGTTTTGGGAGTATTTCTGATGACACTACACCATAAAACACATATTGCAACGACAGGAAAACATTGCCTTAAGGCCTATATTCGTTGCAGTAGAGTCTATGGCAACAAATTTGCAAAATTTGAGCGTTGCATCCGGTTGCCTTGCAATAGGTCGATTTAGCAACGTTTTTGGTACCATACAGCAACATAATTAAATCATTGCAATAACTTTCAGTAGCAACGATTTAGACTCTATAGCAACAATTAAAAACTATTGCAGTAGCATAAGAAGGTAGTTTATTGACACTTAAAGGCAACATTTTTCAGACCAATTGCAATGATTTTTTTTAGATTAATGCAACATATTTTGACCCTATTGTAACAGTTTTTCAAAAAAAAAATTAGTAGGATCATGCTGAAAATACACTAAACCGGGCCATTTATAGCCACAATCCAATTGCATCATCAATATTTCATAAACCAGGGCAACTTCATGCCAAATATCCAATTACATGTGTTTGTTCAAATTCAAATAAAATTACAATTCTTTACATCAAATTTCCTCAACAATTATTATATCGAAAAACCAAAATAAAGTTAAAACTACATATGCCAATTGCTTTTTCCATATATTTGTGCTTGGCTTTTGCAAATCAACAACGAGAACTCCGTGATGAGCTTATAAAAAGTATTGCACCTTGTATCCTACAATGCATACGCCTGCAAATACAAAAGTTACTAATTATGAGTAAAACATTAAACTCTAAAATAGACATTAATGCATCCTAATATTGTCACTAACATTTAACCATTATACAGTATCCACAATCACTTCTAATGACCAGGAACATGAAAAAGAAAATTAAAAACCAAATTTTTGATCAGCAAAACAGAAGTTCTAGCAGTCCATGCAATTTGAAATTTTTTATCAACAAAACTTGAGCATTGTTGCAAGCTTGCGTTATAGCAGCTATAACCTGAAAATTAAATGGAGATGAATGATAAATTAGTGCATCAAATCAAGTAATCAAACATTAAATTTAGGCACCATTCTGTGAATTCAAACATTGAGAGATTGAATAGGCATCAATTAGGCATATGAAAGCAACTGCTGCTGCTCATCTACAATTAACTTAATCACAAAGTACTGCATAAAATATAGAGAGATTATCACATTATATTTTGCAAACCACTAAACATTTAGGGAAAAAATATCATCGTGAACACGGATACACAGTGGTATGAACTTACAAGCTGCCAGAAGCATATCATCGTGAACACGGATAGCACAATATTAATCAAACCCAAACCAAATCCAGGAAATATATAGGCGTTGTTTGCCTAAATAAGAAATGGAACAAGTTACTTCACTGTGACTGCACTACTGATTTAAGTTAAGTTAGAAGAATAAGGATATACTTCTTAGTTTAAAAGATTGTTTATGTTGGCAATTACAGTTACAGTACCCTAGCAACATGCTTTGGATATTTTTATTTTTATTACTTTTATCATTGATACTTTAAATGTACAGTACAGATATCATACCCAAATAGCCAGGGTTCTCGTCTCTTCGTGTCATGATGTGCATGGTCCCTAAAAAAGGGATAGTAGGCACCTACTTGATACCAATGAAGTAATAACTCAGGCTCAGGATTTCCAAAAAAGCCACCAAAATCAGCACCTGCAATTTAAATATACATATATAGAGAGAGACTCTTGGGAACTAAAATTTACTCCGTATCTTCAAGTTTAAGGTTGTTGAGAACTTGATTTGATTTGCAAAGAATATATATATATATATATATGGAGGACTCAGGAGTTAACCCACATACTAGACTAGAAGAATGTTCATTCAGCAAATTATTTTTAATTTGATATTTAGATGTGATTTGATATTTTTAATAATCTAACTAAATACGAAAGATCTGATGTTACATAGCAAAAAGAATACAAACAAAAACAAGAAAGAGCAGACAAACTACAAGTGCATGGCCAAATCCGGTGACTGATTAAAACATTACATAAACATTAAATTAGTGTAGTGAGAACTTAACCACAACACAACATATTAAATAATCACAGTATTTCCCACATGAATAAACTAGACATGAATCAACAGCTTTCATTTCCGGCCTTCGATTTATAAAATTCAAAAAATTACCTGTTCAAGATTAGATGATATCATACCCAAGATTACCTGAACAAAGTATACTAACCATTGGAATCGAGACTCTTAGCTGCTCCCATTCTGCTGTGTTGTCTCCTGTCCAAACTGCACCATACCTCTGGCTTCCAGGAAAGAATGCTCTTGACAGAACAAATGGTCTGTCGTTTCCATTTTCTCGTTTTAAAAGTCCCCCAGTTGTAGCCATATGAAAGTAGTAACCATAGGCATTATGCAATTCTCGGTGTTCAACATTTCCATAGTGTAAAGCATCTCTAGGCATTGATATCTGCTTACATTAAAGAATTGATATGTAAAAATTAAGTAGAGAAGCAGGGTTATTCATATTCACTATGAACAAACCTTCACAGGTGTCATGCTAAAACTTGACTTAGCTGAACTGTTCAAACTTGATGACTGATTCAACAAGAAGGTGTGTACAGACTCCTCAACATTTGAACCAGGGTATGTAGAGCATTTAAAATTGTTGAGAGAGCAAGTTAAGGACCTGCGAGATAAGCACGATAGCCTTGATGCTCAGCCTAAATGTGTGAAGCTTTAGCTTGCATAGAGTAACAACTTTAATTTATATTTTCATAGAGTTACAGACAAGAGCACACAAATTAGTACTAAGCAGCAGATCATATGATGGAGTAAAAGGTAAAGAGCTTACTTACTAGTACTTTTAAAGCTCTACATATCACTGAACTTGAACTTCCTTCACTTCTTTCTGCTCCATCAATTACACCACTACCTCATCAATTACACCACCAATTCAATTCGGCAAACAATCACAAAAGATGTTAACTAAATCCGCTGAATCAGAGCAAAATATCGATTCCTAATTAACAAATTTTATAAATAGATAATTGAAAAACAAGACATGAAGAAAGCTTCGGATACAACTAAAACCCCAAATTCATACATACTGATATGTAAATTTTGAAAACTTATATTAAACCTTAATTAACAACATACAAACAAAGTAGTACATATAATCCCAAATTAAAACAGAAAAGTATAAACCCAATTACAAGATAAACCTTTGTCGAGCTTGAATTTCTCTCTTCGAGCTTCAGATCTGGGTTTGTGTGTCTGCGTGTTTGCGTCTGTGTGAGTGTGTGTCTGCGTGCGTGTTTGTGTTTGTGTCTGTGTTGTGTGTTATGTTCCCCTTTTCTTTTTTCTTTTGTTAATTTTGGAAGCCGGCAAAAATATTAAGACAATCCCGCTCACACAATTTAGAACAAATTTTCAAGCCCGCCAATTTTTTGGGCCCAATAGTCAAACTTACTGCAACAATTTAAGAATATTGTTGCAATAGACAAAATGTTTTTAACTCTCTTTAATTTTTTCAATGCTATTGCAATGTTTTTCACAATCGTTGCAATTTGTGTTATTTGGTTTCTCAATAGCAACGTTTTTCGACAAACCTTCAAAAATATGGTTGCAATAGCCGTTTTATGGTGTAGTGTGAGCATCGCACACACGCACGTTCTGTTCATGTATTTGTTAGTATACGGGGATTTAGTCGAGCTCTGCTTGGATTTGTTACATTCATTGAGATATTTGCTTGTTAGTTGGTTTTGGTGAGTTTGAAGGGGATCTTGCATTTTTTTCATATTAGTTGCATTCATGCATTTGCATTGCATTAGGTTAAATGGATTTTGTGGGTACATTCGCTATAGGCCCTCACGAGACCTTACTCGTCCACTAGGGCTGCCTAGGGGTTTAAAGGGCTTGTTGCATATGCCAAATGCAACCGTGATCACCTACGGAAGTGGTACTAATTAGTTAGTTAGTTGTAATTGTATATGCTTGAGGACAAGCATCAGTTTAAGTTTGGGGGTGTGATAAGTGGATTTTATATCCACTTGGAACATTCTAAATCGGCTTAAATTGATTGCTTTGACCTCAAGATTGTGGTAGTTTTGATGTGTTTTGTTTAATTGTGCAGGGTTGGAATAATGTTGATTAAGATCGTTGTTTCCGTTACTTTTGGAGTTGAATTCGGGCTTAATAATGTAGAATGGAGTCTTGTTGTGATTCACCATGAGGATTCCAAGCATAGAGGATTGAAAACGGAAGAGAACGCAAAAAGAACGGGAGCAAACGGAGCAAAAACGAAGGAGAAAAAGCTAAAAAACGAGGAAAGGAAAGCTTCACCAGAATATGGCTGGGCAGACTGCGCCATTTCTTGAGCAGTCTGCGCCAGGTGGCAGAATATGGCTGGGCAGTCTGCGCCGTGCTTGAGCAGACTGCTCAGGGTCGTGCTGATTTTCCAGTTTTGCCCTTATTCGATCTGAAATTGTATTTTAAGTGGTTTTTGACACAAAAATCGAATTCTAGTTGTATTTAAGGTATTTTTCTTATTGGGCAAGAGGGAGAGAGCCTATATCAACATCCAACCCTTGTAATCATAATATACACACGTTACGTAATATAACCTAGTTTTTGAGGAAGAGAGAAAAGGAGATAAGGAAATTCTCCAAGCTAGTGACAAGCAAGGATTATTCTTGGAACCTTTGTACTCTTCTATTTTGGGGATTTAATTCTAAACCTTATTTCTTCTTCTATTTTTACTTGTTTATTTTAGAATTATGTTTTCCATAGAACCCATGATGGCAATTAGGTCAATTATGGGCTAATTCGTTATCATGGGGTTTTAATGGATTTTGCTATGGATTCTAGAAATTGAGTGTTTTTATGCCTTGGTGTGTGATTGAATGTATTGATTGCCTAGTATGTTTATGCTTATTCGTTATAAGTGCGTCGCGAACACTTGTAATTGTTTGTTTAATCCTAGTGAATGCGAAAGTGGATCTAGGGTTTAGAACAATTCATGCTAGCATAGGTTTTTGCATGTGAAGAACATGTATTAATTTGTGATGTAATTCTAACCGTCTTGCATTGACTATGTGGTTTAATGGGTGCTTGATTTTCAACCGATATGTGTTCAATTGCTATAGACATATAGGAACTACACATATTTGGTGACTACTTGACTTCTATCAATTGTGGATGATCAGTAGGATGGTATATGTACAACGAAAGTTGGTGTGTATCAGTTTAGTGCATCTAATCAGTAATCAACTCTGTCACATGCTAGGCTAAAGGGCATAAGATTCTAGGTGAAGTGGTTAATGAAATTGAAATCCCATGTTTGTTTCTTATAAATTAATCCTTAAGTTATTTTCTCGTAATTGGCTTAGTTGGTAATTAATCATTAGTTATATCAAAACCAAAATTGTGATTGTCTTAGCAGTGAGTGTAAATCATAAGCTGGTGCATAAGTGAACATAACAAACAATTTGAGTCTCTGTGGGAACGAATCCTATTTACTCTATATTACTTGTTGACCACGTTCTCTTGCGTGAATAAGTGCGAACAAGTTTTTGGCTCACACAGCTCAACTGGTTATGGTGTTGCATTAGTTATGCAAGGTCATGAGTTCAAACCCTTTGAATAACATTATTTTTATAAATATTTAGAGTTAGGTTTGGAGTGAGGTTCGGAGGGACCGAGCCTGAGTTCAAACCTTTTGAATAACATTATTTTTACAAATATTTAGAGTTAGGTTTGGAGTGAGGTTCGGAGGGACCGAGCCTATGAATTAATTTGCTCAGGGAAACCCCTTGTTGGTGTATTAGATTTTATCCTATATATAATTGGCGTAAGGAGGATCAGGTGGTCTGGTCGTCAGGGTTGAGAAGTAACTTCATTAATAAGAAGAAATGGGCTAGATAATAAATTAGAAGTTGGGCTAGAGTATTTGTTTAAAAGTTAAATTAGGAAATCAAAGTGCGTTTGTGCCGGGTAGATTGATTTTTGATATCACTCATTTTATCACTCATTTTAGTCGTGTCTATTGACATGTTATAGAATGTCTCTCTACCTAGGGAGTTTTTAGTTATCAATTATAAGCAGTTTTCTTGTTTTCTTTGGCTAGATCGTTTTAATCAAATGGAGAAAGGGAGTACATCGGTTCAAGAGTTAGAGAAACAGTGGGCAGGAATTCGGTTGGAGGATGAGGAAGAAGAAGGATTGGTATTCGAGGAAGAAGACAAAGGAGAATCGGTAATAGATACTCGTTGGTGCTTGGTGGGTAGTGTTACAACCAGTTTCCGTCGGTGTATCCGTTCGGTCGGACCTGCAACTGAAGAAGAATGCGAGGGTGTGGCCCCCCGATTCACCTCCGGTGTGAGAATAAGTTAACTGGTTTTTGATGAGTAATATTAAACGCAGAGTGTTTGTATTGTGTAAAATTGTGTAAGTAATTGAATTGATGAACCCCAAACCTTTGTTCACCTCTTTATCCTCAATGTTGGCAGTTATCGGAGAGTAAGGTGAGTGATGAACGTGTTCCACGTTCCCACGTTCCAAGGGATATACAACCGACCGAACCGTTGTAAATAAAGGGGCCGAATGACATGGGCCTTCGTCAAACTGGTACTCATTTCATGACTGGGCCTTCGGTCCAGTCCAGCAAGAAGTTGGGCCTCTAACATGTCCCTAGGCTTCGTTCGGAGTTATCCTCAGGACGAAGGCTAAAGCCCAAGCCCATCTTCGGAATTCTGTGTTCGTACGTTCCCTTCGGATAAGAATGGTGATGGATAAGACTGAGACGCCTCCTAGGGAGCCGTGTCCCTTTATGGCTGACAGCTGTCTGTCCTCTAGATTTGTGTTTCAATCTCCGCCGTTGAATACGAAACGGCTCTGTCCAAACGTCACAACCAGTTTCCATTTAAACTCCACAGTTTCTTTCTTTCTTTCTTTTACGCACCTATCATTTCTTTAACATTCAAAGCAAAAACTCCCTCCAAAGAGATCTCAAATAGCAATTGGGAGCGTTGTTTCATCACCGGAGGCCCTCAAATCGCCGGTTCCAGTCGACGTTCACGTCCAAGAAATCTACCCCCACGAACTCGATCTTATCAGGGATCTCAAACAAATCAGTAAGTGCTCATTACTTCCCTTCTTTTTTCGATTCATCGCACACTTGTATTACTTTCTTTTTTGCTTTGGTGTTCATATCTGCGTTTCGTATTCACACACACATGTATGTATCTATATGTACACATATGTAAAGTTACCCGTATAGTTTATTCTCGTCATTTTGAGTAGAACATGCGCATGTCTTTTCCTTTTAATTTCCGTTGTGCTGCTCTGACACAAACCCTTACTTGAACCTTGAGATTTGCTTGGAAGCTGTCAGGGTTGAGATGTCTTTCGGGATTTTCGAACCCTGAGAACTCCCTTCGGTCCATCCCGATCTTTTATAACTTTTAGACGACCCGTAGTTTGCCAACTTTAGATTTTAGGACTCTTCGACCGATCCTGGCTCACTGTACTCGGCCTCTCCCCTTTTTGTTTGCGTCTTCTTTGTCCGAGTACAAAGCTAATGTCTCTTCATTTCCGAATGCAGGGACATGGATCGGTCAACCGAGGGTGCTGGTCCTTCGGAGGTTTCGCCCTTTAGCGATGCCAAATTATTCCCGGCCGCTAACCTTCGGTCACTACTGACCGAGGAACAAATTGAAGACTTCCATTCTAAGTACATGGTGGAGAAGAATGTCTGGTTCTTCTTCGCACCGCGGAAAAAGGACCGCATCTGGCACAACCCCGAGATTCCTGCCATCTGTGGAGGAGGCGTGGCGACCGGTATCTCGGAGATGGCGTTCAAGTGCGGCTTCCGGTTACCGATGTTGCCAATTCTGAAGAAGATACTGAAGCAACTGAGGATCGCCATAGGGCAGTTAGACCCGAACAGTTTCTTCCACATCAACGCTTTCCAGGCTCGGTGCCTCGCCAAGCAAATGACTCCAAGGACCACCTTGTTCTGGCACCATTATGAGCTCCGGAGGAATTCGAAGAGTAATGGCTACTACTCTATAGCGCGTCGAACCGGTAGGGCCGATTGGGCTCAAACCAATTCCAGCAACAAAGGGACTCATGAGAGTTGGGCGTTTATTTCGGGGCCGAGGATGGAAAAGTATGGCCGATGGTATGACTTAGATCCGACCCGGTTAACATATCCCGACCTGTTGCAAGCGGATGTGCACGATTACCGCCTACTTTGTGAGCTTGACATGGGCCAGGTCCCTCGTTCGGATGGAAGGAATAACGACTGGCTGGTTGCCCTCTGGGGTAGTGGTAACATCTATACTTGTTTCCAGCTTTATATATTCGGTCGTAGATACTTGTTTTCAGTTTCAATATTCTGCTGTGTAACACTCTTGTTGTTCTATGCAGTGTCTTCTCTTCAGGACATTATTGAGCGCAAGCGAAAGAAGGCGGCTCAGCTTTCTATAGCCGCTACGGCCGAAGAAGAGGCAACCGCTCGTTCGGCCGAGGAGGAGAAGTCGGTCCCCGACCAGGGAGAGAGGGTTGAAGTTCCACCTGTTTCTTCCCCTCAAGAGCTGACTTTGGGTTTGGCTACCTCGATCGATTCCCGAAAGAGATTTCAGTCGGGAGACGCTGATCCGAAAGTGTATTCTCCTCCCTCGGGAGTTATTAAAACCGACTAGATCATCGTTCCCGCTCCTCAGCTGTCAACTGTGGTGGGTCCCGATCTCTGCAAGGGCCTCATCCTTCCGGTCGATCGGCCGACGATTGCCAAGGCGAGTGACCTGGAGGCATGCACGGAGATGCTAGCCCTCCTTTCTATGGTAAGCCTTTTTTCTTTTATGCTATTACTTTATTTGTCTTTGGGTTTTTTGACCTTTTCCCTTGTTTATTTTCAGGGAGTTTCTTGGGCCGCTGTAGTCACCGAACGGATGGAGGGGATCCAGGACAAGCTGACCGGAGCTGACCAGCTGAAAGTTCGGGCTGTCAAAGCTGAGGAGGACCTTCGGAACTCCAACATTGAACTGGAGAGGGTCACCGGTCAAGCTAAGACTCTGTCTGCCGATAATGAGGCTCTCAAGGAGCAGCTGAAGGAGCTGGACACCCTTCGGGCACGCATCGAGTGGAGAAACAAGCAGCTTAAACTTACAAGGAAGAGCGTTCGGAAGCTGAAGAAAACTCTGGAGCTGACCGAAGAAAGATGCTATTAGATGGGGTATGACGGCGCTGTGCTGAAGGCACATTCTCTAGGCCTTGATCATACCCAGCTGATCGATTTTTCACTCGGGATGAAGGATCCAGTTGGTCGGGAGGACACTAATCAACCCTTGGAGGTTTCTTCGGGCGAAGATGAATCTCTCTCCGACGATCCTTCAGCTGGTGACGCCTTGTAATTTTGTAGATTTTTAATATTTTCGAATGTGTACTGTTTAACTTTGCCTTCGGGCTCTTTATTTGTGCCTTCGGGCTTGTGATACTTTACTTTGCCTTCGGGCTTGTTTTATTTAAGTTTGCCTTAGCATAATATTCTTTTTTATGCGTCTTCGGCTTCGGCCTCAATTTGGCTCCTGTTTCTGTTCATGCGTCTTTGGCTTTGATTTGCCTTGGCATGATTATTTTATTTTTATTTTTATGCGTCTTCGGCATTACATTGCCTTGGCATAATTGCTTATGTTTTTATGCATCTTCGGCCATTTTTGCCTTAGCATAATTACTTGTATTTTTATGCTTCTTTTGCCATTTTTGCCTTAGCATAATTCTTGCCTTTTTGTGCATCTTTGGTCGTAACCTAGCTGCCCCCAAGTATTTAAGGGGTTTTGTAAATGATTAAGGTCTCGTTCGGTCGGCTGAAAAATATTTCCTCCCGGCCTTAATTAATGTCAAAGCAACTTGAATACTAAGACAATTTTGTAAGAGGTCAAATTTCATTCGGTCGGCCCCAAATTTGGATTCGTCAAGTATTTGTAGCTTAGAACATAATGTACTTGAACACTACCAATAAGTTAAAGGGCGCATGTTTTATACGGTCGGCCCCAAACATGGGTCTATTAAGCTTAATATTGCGTACTTAGCTTTTTGGCTATAAATGTACTTAGCTTAACAATAACGGATAAAAAATGGAGCAAAACAATCTTTTCATTAATCATGCAACTCTTACATAGATTTGATTACAGATTGATGCTAGCTTATGGAATTCAGAATAAAGTTGCATAAGACAAAATACTGAAGTAAAAAGCAATAAAAATTGGTCCAGTAAGCTTACTGGTAGAAACGGCGAAGGCGAGCGGCATGCCAGGTGTTTTTGATTGGGCTGCCATCCGGATGAGCCAGTTTGTAGGTGCCCGATCGGACCACTTCAATTACCACGTATGGACCTTCCCAGTTGGGCATAAGCTTGCCTTTTTTGGCTGGCATGGAGGTGGCTAATTCCCGAAGCACTAAGTCCCCGACTCGGAAGGATCTCTTCTTCACCCCCGAATCATAATACTGGGCTACCTGCAGTTGGTACCTTAAGTTTCTTTGGTGGGAAACCTCTCTTTCTTCTTCCAGTAAGTCTACATTTGCTCGAGTCCGAACTCATTTGTCTCCACGTTAAACACTTCTGTTCGGTAAGACTCCAGGCCAACTTCGACAGGTAGAAGGGCATCAGTTCCGAAGGCCAGTTTGAAAGGCGTTTCCCCGGTTGAAGATCTCGTAGTGGTTCGGTAAGCCCATAGGACCCATGGTAGTTCTTCAGCCCAAAGTCCCTTAGCTTCCCCTAGCCTTTTCTTGATTCCATCAAAAATGATTTTGTTGGCCGCCTCGATCGCCCCATTTCCCTGGGGATGCCCTACCGAACTGAACTTCTGTTTTATCCCGAATTGAGCCAGGAATTTTCTGAACTTGCTCCCAATGAATTGAGTACCGTTATCGGACACACAAACCATAGGTATGCCAAACCTCAAGATGACCTGTTCCAGCATGAATTTCTTCGCGGCCTCTTCGGTAATGGCCGAAAGGGGTTTTGCTTCTATCCACTTAGTCATATAGTCGATTGCCACAATACAGTATTTCGTTTGCTTAGTGCTGGTGGGTAGGATTCCCACAATATCGACCGCCCACATAGCAAATGGAATAGGGCTGAGGACCGAAGACATTTCTTCGGGAGGTTGCTTCGGAATTGTGCTGAATAGCTGGCATTGCTTGCATTTCTTTGCATACTCTGTTGCGTCTTCTTTCATTTTTGGCCAGAAAAATCCCTGCCTTAGGATCTTGAAGGCTAAGGCTCGTCCTGCCAAATGTTCTCCACAAATCCCTTCATGAACCGTCTCCAAAGCAAGCTGTTGTTCATCTTTGTCTAAACACCTAAGTAGCGGCTGGCTTGCCGATCGTCTGAACAAACGGCCACCGACCAGAGTGTAATTTCCCGACCGATACTTCACCTTCTGTGCTTCCCTTCGGTCAAGTGGTAGGATGCCTTTTTCCAAGAAGGCCCTGATGGGAGTCATCCAATTTACCCCTTGATGAATTTCCATGCACTGCTTCTTGTCTATCGAAGGCATCTTTACTTCGGTCAGATAGATGGACCCATTTAGGTTCTGGGTTTCTGCCGAAGCTAACCTCGAGAGGGCGTCTGCCCGACTGTTGTTTTCTCTAGCTACTTGAGTTAACTCGAAAGTTACAAACAGCAAAGATTGTTCACGTACCTTAAGGGCGTATGCCTTGGTTCGGGGATCTTTTTGCCCATACTCCCCTGAGAACTGCTTTACCACCAACATGGAATCACTGAACGCCCTAATGTGCTTAACTTCTAGACTTCTTGCCAGATCTAGCCCTGCCAAGAGTGCTTCATATTCGGCCTCATTGTTCGTCAACGGGAAAGTGAACCTGATAGCTTGACAAATCTCAAATCCTTCTGGGCTTGTAAGAATTAACCCTGCCCCACACTTTTCCTTGGCGACCGACCCGTCGACAAACAACTTCCATTTTCCTGGTGTCTGAATCATTTGTTCTTCTGGAGCCAAGTTGTTCGGCCCCGAGAAGGAGCATTCTACCATGAAATCTGCTAGTGCTTGGGCTTTGATCGAAGTCCTTGGAGTATATTCCAAATCATGCTCCCCCAGTTCGATCGCCCAAGCAACCACTCTGCCCGATGCCTCTGGCCTTTGCAAGATTTTCTTTAACGGCTGATCGGTTACAACATTGATCGTCCTTCCTTGGAAGTAGTGCCTTAACTTTCTTGCGGCCATTACCAGTCCATAGGCGAACTTCTCTGCATTTGGATATCTTGTTTCTGCATCTTTGAGAATATGAGAAACATAGAACACCGGATGCTGGTTCCCTTCGTGCTCTTTGACCAACACGGCTCCAAGTGTTCGGTCGTTCACAGCCAAGTACAGCTGTAATGTTTCTTTCGGGTCGGGTCTCATTAAGAGTGGAGCTTTCACTAAGTACTCTTTAACCTCTTCGAATGCTTTCTGGCAATTTGGCCCCCACTCAAAATTCTTGGATCCCCTAAGAACTTCAAACAACGGTAAGGCCTTTTCGGCCGATCTGGAAATGAACCTCCTCAAGGCTGCTAGCCGTCCGGTCAGCTTTTGAATGTCCCTGATGGTCTTCGGCGCTTCCATGTCGATGACCGCTTTAATCTTCTCCGGGTTTGCTTCAATTCCTCTGGCACTAACCATGTATCCCAGAAACTTCCCACTATTTACTCCAAACGTACACTTGTTCGGATTGATTCTCATGTTGTTTCTTCTGATCGTTTCAAAACATTCCCTCAAATCCTCGGCATGATCCTTGAAAAGGGACTTGACAATCATATCATCCACGTAGCACTCCATGTTTCGACCAATCTGGGCTTTGAACACTTTGTTGATCATCTTTTGAAATGTTGCCCCGGCGTTCTTCAAGCCGAAAGGCATCTTTATGTAGGCATAAGTGCCATTCGGTGTGATGAATGCTGTCTTTGGAACGTCCTCGGCATTCATGGCAATTTGGTGGTACCCTGAGAATGCATCCAGGAAACTGAGTATTTGATGCCCCGAAGTAGCATCTATCAGTTGGTCAATGTTTGGCAAGGGATAGTGGTCTTTCGGACAATGCTTATTCAGGTCGGTGTAGTCGACACACATTCTCCACTTGCCATTTGATTTCTTCACCACCACTACGTTTGCCAACCAATCGGGATAATCTATCTCTTCGATGAACTTTGCTTCCAGCAATTTTTTGACTTCGACTTGAATTACTTTCTGCCTTTCCATGGCGAAATTCCTCTTCTTTTGTCTTACGGGCTTTGCTTCGGGAGCTACATTTAAGCAATGTTTAGCCACCGCAGGGTCCAAACCTGGCATATCTTCGGGATTCCACGCGAATACATCGTGGAATTCCCTAATGACCTAGATGACTTTCTCTTTTAATTTGGGCTCCATGCTCTTTCCGATTTGGATCATCTTTCCCGATTGACCCACGTACAGCTCCACTTCTTCGGTCTCGACAGCCGGCTGAGCAATCGGACTTGACAGGTCGGCACCAAATTTTTCCAACTCAATGTTCAGCAGTTGGTGGCTGCCCCCCGCTTCGGTCTCATTTCTTTTCCTCTTTCCGGCTTCGGTCATCTCGATATCTTTGTCTTTTTCCAAGTCCTCCAACATGATTATTCTGGCGGCTTTCTGATCGCCTCTCATTTCTCCAACTCCGTGCTCTGTTGGGAACTTCAACTTCAGATGAGGGACAGAGGATACAGCCTGGAACAAAGACAAGGCTGGCCTTCCCAGAATTCCGTTGTACGGACTATCGACCCGGACGACATAGAACTTTGCTTCCTTCACCACAGTGTATGGCGCTTTTCCCATCATGACAGACAAAGTGATGGTCCCTTCTATCGGTACAGGCTGATTACCGAAGCCATACAAAGGTGCCTCGTGGCATGGCTCCAGCTGTTCACCTCCCAAATTCATCTTGCAATATGTTCGGTGATACAGAATGTTGACTAAGCTCCCTTCGTCCACCAGCACTCTCCATATCTTGTTTTCCCCGATTACTGGGTTTATAACAAGTGGGTCTTCGTGCGGCCATATCACGTCCTCGTAGTCATCTTCTGTGAAGGTGATAGGTAATGGTTGCTTAGCTGAACTTGACTGGTACAGGTTATAGATCTGTCTGGCATACTTTTTCCTTGCTGTCTTACTGTCCCGATCAAGCACTGTTCCTCCGGAAATTGTCCTGACCTCCCCTCGGTACTTCTCGGAACTTTCAGCTTCCTTCCTTTTCTCCCTGGACTCGAGTTTGTCTCTCAAATCGCCCACAAATTGGGTTAATTCCCCATCTTTGATCATCCTTTCAATTAACTTCTTCAAATGATAGCACTCATCGGTGTTGTGACCTTTGTCCCGATGGTAATCACAATATTTGCTGTCGCTTCTTCTATTCTCAGGGGTCTTCAACTTGGGTGGTCTGACAAACCCAGGTTTACCCTTTATCTCATGGAGAATCTTCGAGATAGGTGTGTTTAATGGTGTGAACACAGTACTATCTCTATCTCTTCTTCGTTCGGCCCCTTTGTCGGGCCTCGTATCATTCAACCTGCTCTTAATATCTCCTCGACCCCTTCGGTCGTCCCTTCTATCATCCCTTCTGTCGTCCCTCCTGTCATACCTATCATTTTTCTTGTTCTCCTTGTACCCCCCAATTGATTCCAATTTTCTTCTAATGGCCTCTCCTCTCACATATATATCATTTAAGGATTTGGGAGGCATATCATAAAGAGAGGACCGAAGCTTCTTACCTTTAACAGGGTCGAGGCCTGCTGCGAGGAATCCAGCCGCCTTGATTTTGTCCAAGTTGGTGACCATACCGGCTTCCTCTTTGAACCTTGCTAAGTAATCACCCAAATCTTCGTTCGGTCCCTGCCTGCAGTGGATCAGGGCTTCTGTATCCTTCTCTCTTCGGCACAAATGTGAATAGTGCCTCAAGAATTTTTTCTTCACTTGTTCATACGAGCCTATCGACCTAGGTCTTAGCGACCTGTACCACATGGATGCATTCCCCTTTAGGTAGGTCTTGAACATCTTACAGAGCATCACATCGCAGTGCCCCATCCCAGTCATGAGCGATTCATACTTCTCACAGTGATCTTCGGGGTCACCCTTTCCGTTGAATTCATTCATCTTCAGGAACTGTCTTCCGGGAGGCGGTCGGAAGTGTTCGACGTCTTCGGTCACCACTGGCTCGTGGCTGACCTTTCTCTCTCCAAACATGGCCTTCTCAATCCTTCGGATGCGATCGTCCGTATGTGGACCGTCCTCTTCCGAATCGGAGGAATAAACCACCTTTGACCGGGTTCTCCTCGAGTTTGATTCAGAGTCCCCTGACTCATCTTCATCATTTCTGGTCCTTGGTCTCTTGTCTCTTCGGTCATCCAACTCCGGGTCTTCGGCTTCTAGAGCCTCGCGGAGTGCCTTTTCCTGTAGCTCGATCTCCTCCCTTTGGAGCTTTAGGGCCTCTAGCCTTAAACGGTCAGCCTCCCTCTTTTTGGCCAAACGTTCGGCCTCCCTGCTGCTTTTCTCTTTCTCTATCTCTTTCCGTTTCCCCTTGGCTTTTTGTTCCTCTCGCCACTTCATCAGAATTTCCCGTTGTTCTTCGGGAGACGGTATGTCCCCCTCTTCGTCGAAGATCAAAAGCCTTGGGGTGATGGGAGGAGTGATGCGAGTATTTTCGGCCATAGTGCTATCGTCAGCTGTTGGTATCTCGGTTTCATTCGCCATTACTAACTGTATAATTCAACACAAACGCAACTCTACGTTCCCACAGACGGCGCCAAATGTTACAACCAGTTTCCGTCGGTGTATCCGTTCGGTCGGACCTGCAATTGAAGAAGAATGCGAGGGTGTGGCCCCCCGATTCACCTCCGGTGTGAGAATAAATTAACTGGTTTTTGATGAGTAATATTAAACGCAGAGTGTTTGTATTGTGTAAAATTGTGTAAGTAATTGAATTGATGAACCCCAAACCTTTGTTCACCTCTTTATCCTCAATGTTGGCAGTTATCGGAGAGTAAGGTGAGTGATGAACGTGTTCCACGTTCCCACGTTCCTAGGGATATACAACCGACCGAACCGTTGTAAATAAAGGGGCCGAATGACATGGGCCTTCGTCAAACTGGTACTCATTTCATGACTGGGCCTTCGGTCCAGTCCAGCAAGAAGTTGGGCCTCTAACAGGTAGATTGCTCACAGGGAGAGTGTCGGATTTCAACGCATTTCAGAATGTCATGGCGGCGGTTTGGCAACCGGGTAGGGGTATGTACGTTAAGGAGTTAAGTAAAAATTTATTTCTTTTCCAGTTCTTTCATGAGGTCGACATTAATAATGTAATCAAAGGCAGTTCGTGGACGTTTGATCAGAAACAGCTGATTATTCAGAGACTTAAGGAGGGAGAAAACCCAAAGGATGTATCGTTGGATAGGTTGGATATGTGGGTTCAAATCTATGATCTATAGACGGGTTTCATATCTGAGAAGGTGGTCCAAGACATTGCTAACTATATTGGAGTTTTCATAGAGTCAGACCCGAAGAATTTCAAAGGTGTATAGAGAGAATTTATGCGTGTTCGGGTGGCGATGGATGTTAACAAACCGTTGAAGAGTAGGATGAAGGTGCAAAGAAGGGGAGGGGCGAGTTTCTGGGTTAACTTCAAGTATGAGAGGGTTCCAACATTCTGTTTCATTTGTGGAGTTATGGGCCATTATGAGAAATTCTGTCCTCGCCTATATGATACTCCGATGGAGGAGTTGGAGAAACCTTTTGGGGTTTGGATGCGGGCAACTCAAAAAAAGCCAATGAATATGGTTGGTGCTAAGTGGCTTCGGTCGGGAGGGGAGTCGGAGATGGCAAGATCAGGTGAGCAGAGTACGGCTGAGGAGGATGTTCAGGGGAGTGGTAATTCGGTTAGGGCAATGACTGAAATTACGGGAGATGGGTTATCAGGTGGACCGGGAAAGAAGGCTGACTTGGGGTTGAATAATAACAGAATTAAGTTGATTGGTTTTTCAAATAATACAGATGTGCAAATTGGGGGCAAAAAAGGGGGGAGATTCAAATGCAGGAGTAGTATTGGATAAGGGGGGAAGAATAAATAATGATGGGGCCCTCATAAGTATAGATCCGAAAAAAAGAAAATTGAGTGAAAATGATTTATTTGGGCCTAGTAGTTCTCATGACCTGATGGATTATGATGTTAGTGGGCTTTCAAAAAATGGATTAGAGGCGGGACCTGTGGACCAGGCCCGCCTAAAACAAAGAGTACTCTTAGCTGGAATTGCCGTGGGCTTGGGAACCCACGGGCGGCCCAATTCCTTATGGATCTTGTAATCCAAAAGAGACCCAAGTTTATTTTTTTATGTGAGACAATGTGTAGAAGGGAGGTTGTGGATAGATTTAAAAATCAGATTGGTTATGAAGGATGTTTTTCGGTTGATGCTCGAGGTCATAGTGGGGGGATTGCGATGCTGTGGAAAAGATTAGAGGAAGGTAATTTAAGGAGTTTCTCAAAGAATCATATTGAAGTGATTGTATTAGTAGAAGGGATGGCTGATTGCCGTTTAACGGGAATTTATGGTGAGCCGGATCGAAGAAATCGCAGAAGAACTTGGGAGTTAATTAGGTCGATGAACAATCAATCTTAGTTTCCGTGGTGTTTAATTGGGGACCTTAATAATATTTGGAGCAATGAAGAGAAAAGGGGAGGGAGACGTTATCCGAATTGGCTAATTGAAGGGTTTCGGGGGATGGTGGAGGAGTTTGGTCTTATTGATATGGATCTAAGGGGTTACCAGTTTACTTGGGAGAGAGGGAGGGGTACAGACTCATGGGTTGAAGCTCGTTTGGATAAAGCTTTGGTGTCGCAATCATGGTTATCTATATTTAAGGAGGCACGTCTTAGTAACCTTGAGTTGTCCACTTCTGATCACAGTTCTTTGTTTTTAGAACCAGAAGTGCAAGCTATATCTATTGTTAGTCGTAGTTTTAAGTTTGAAAATGCTTGGTTAAGGGAATCGATGTGTGAACAACTAGTTCGTAGTGTGTGGGAAGAGAACAGGGTTGGAAGTATACAGATGAAAATCTCAAAATGTGGGGATGTTCTGGCCGAATGGGGCAAGGGGATTACTGGTTGTTTTAAAGAAAGGTTGAGAAGTTGCAAGGATAGAATGAAACAGTTGAGGAAGGGGAGGGATGAGAGGTCGTTGCGGTTGTATGAAGAAGAAAAACATAATGTTTATGAAGTTTTGAGTCAGAAAGAATGCTTTAGGAGACAAAGGGCGAAGCAATATTGGTTGAATGAGGGGGATAGCAATAGTAGATATTTTCATGCGGTTGTGGCCCAACGAAAAAGGAACAATCAAATACGCAGGTTAAAGAATGATAGTGGGGGTTGGGTTACTTGGGAAGATGGCATTCCTGAGGTTATGAGGGAGTATTTTGATCAGCTTTTTAGGTCTTCAGAGGTCCAAATAGGGGACTTATTGGATGAGATTAGTCTTTCTATTTTAGAAGTTCAAAATGCTAGCCTAACGAGTAGTGTAACTGAGGAGGAGGTTTATTCAGCGCTTTTTCAGATGTATCCGGACAAGGCCCCGGGCCCAGATGGCATGAGTCCGGGCTTTTATCAGAAAATGTGGAGTATTGTAGGAAAGGATGTGGTCCAAATAACAAAGGACTTTTTTGACACAGGGGAGATTCCGTCTGGTTTGAATGATACCAATATTGTGCTTATCCCTAAGGTTAAGAGTCCTACTAAAATGAGTGAGTTTAGACCAATTTCCCTTTGCAATGTTCTGTATAAAGTGATATCAAAAGTCATGGCTAATAGGCTGAATGTGGTGCTTCCGCAAATCGTTTTAGAAAATCAAAGTGCGTTTGTGCCGGGGAGATTGATTTCTGATAATATTATGGTTTCATTTGAGATCATGCATTATTTAAAGCGGAAAGCGACAGGAAAAGAAGGATTCATGGCTGTGAAATTAGATATGAGTAAAGCTTATGACCGGGTGGAGTGGGAGTTTTTGAGAATTATGCTTGAAAGGTTTGGTTTTAATCAAAAATGGGTGGGTTTAATTATGCAGTGTATTTCCTCTGTTAGGTATCAGATTACTTATGGAAATCGAGTAGTGGGTCCGATTATTCCGTCAACAGGTATCAAGCAGGGGGGCCCTTTGTCTCCGTATCTCTTTCTTATCTGTGCAGAAGGTTTTTCAGCGTTGATAAGGAAATACGAAAGACATCAGCTTATCACAGGGTGTCGGGTGGCTAGAGGTGCTCCTATGGTTTCGCATATGTTCTTCGCAGATGATAGTTATCTTTTTGTCCCTGCTACTTTGAGAGCGGCGCAAAATGTCTTGGAGATATTGAACAGGTTTGAGATGGCTTCGGGATAGAGTGTTAATTTTAATAAATCATCTGTGTTTTTTAGTAAGAATATGGTTGTGGAGGATAAGGAGCAGGTTTGTGCTTTGTTGAATATTAATGAGGCTGATAGTAATAGTTTTTACTTAGGATTACCTAGTATTATTGGGAGAAATAAAGGGGCTATATTGGGATTTCTGAAAAATAAAATGAGCAGCAGGATTCGTAGTTGGGATGGAAGATTGTTGTCGCGGGGTGGTAGAGATGTGTTAATCAGAAATGTTGTTCAGAGTATTCCTACTTATGCAATGAGCGTGTTTCTTTTACCGTTGGGTTTATGCCAAGAGTTCGAGAATCTGATGGCTAGATTCTATTGGAAATCGACAAATGGGTCTGGAATTTCTTGGATGTGTTGGGGTCGAATGGCAAGGAGTAAGGAAGCTGGGGGTTTGGGGTTTAAATCTCTTCATGATTTTAACTTGGCTATGTTAGGTAAGCAAGGGTGGCGTTTTTTTACTAATCCGGAATCTTTAGTTGCTAGAGTGTTTAAAGCCCGATATTTTAAAAATTGTGATTTTCCTACATTCACTCTTCAAAATAACATAAATAAATGACTCTTAATAAGTTATTACATTGGTTTATGTGTCAAACTCCAACAATCCTCTTTATATTAGCTCTTTATTTATAATTTATTTATAAATTAACCCCACTATAACCAAAACTTGTGCAAAAATTGGTGGACATGTATATTTTATTATTAAAATACAAGTTAAGAGCTACTCCCTCCGTCCCAAATTGTTTGAACCTCTTTGACTTTCACGGAGATTAAGAAAATGTAGTAAAAAAGAATAAAGTTAGTTGAAAAGTGGATAAAGTTGTGGGACCTATCAATATTTAATAGTAGAAGTGAGATGGTGGAGGAAAGTAGTGGGTGTAATAGTGTAAAAAGTGTATAAAATGAAGAAGTAGTGGATGTAATAGTAAAAAGTAGTGTTAAAAATAGTAAGTATAATAGGTTCATTAGTTTTGGGACTTCCAAAAAAGGAAAGTGTGTCAATCTTTTTGGGACGGAGGGAGTACTAGTGACTTTTAGAAATGAGGAGGTAGAAGAGGCTCTTAGTGTTTTAAAGAGCCACTAAGAGTCTCTTGGAGCAACATTTTCATTCTCTCTCCTCATTTTTTGAGTTAAGAGCTTGAAGGCTCTTTACTTAAGCTCTTAAATGAAAATATAAAGAGGATGACTTAAAATGAGTCTCCGAGAGACTCTTAGAGGCTCTTTAAAAACTTAAGAGCTTCTTCTCTCTCCTCTATTTTAGGAACAACTAGTAGCTCTTAATTTAATATTTTATTAGTAAAATAATGGTTCTTCTCTCTCATCTATTAATTGTTTGTCTAAGTGGAATTGAAATATGAATAAAATATTAAATAAAGAGCCATAATAGAGAGCATTGTTGGAGTTAGGAATGGAAGAAAAATCCAACTCGATGGATACCCGATCCGATCCGATTCGATCCATTTGGGTCTACCTGAACCCGATTTTTTGAATTTGGATTTGGATCTTATTTTTGGACCCGAAAGAGTTTGGATCTGAATTTGGATCTAAGGTAACCCGATCCGATACCCGACCCGAAACTCGAAACCCGATCCAAACCCAATCCGAACCCGAAACCCGATAAAAATCTGATATATATATATATATATATATATATATATATATAAACAAAATGATCACCCATATATATATATTTGAGATATCTTAAATAACGTGATATTATTTTTATTTAATTTTTTGGTATGTAAGTCTTGTGTATATGTTATTATAATATATATATATATATATATATATATATATATATATATATATATATATAATACATATATATGTTATTATAATATATATATGTTATTATAATATATATAAGTCACAATTTTAATTTATTTATTTGAATTTTTTTTAAAATTCTAATATATTTATATAAATATATATTCTTTATTTTTCTTATAGTTTTTAAATTTTATTTATAATATTCTATATTTTTTATGCAACTAAAATATTTTTATATTAAATTTTAAATATATTTGTACTTTTATGTTTTGCTTAATGTGATTATTTTAATTTTTGAATTTTGAATTAAAAATCCGATTTAAACCCGAATCCGATCCGAAAGCCGATAAAACCCGATGATTTGGATTTTGGATTTGGATTTTGATTTTCAAACCAGGATCCAGACCCGATCCGATTCGAAAACTTTGGATTTGGATTTGACCAAACCCGATCCGATCCGACCCGTTGCCATCCCTAGTTGGAGTTGATACACAAATCAATGTAATAACTTGCTAAAAGCTTAATTGTTTGTAATATATTTAGGAGTGAGCTAAGAGACTCTTGGAGATGCTCTTAGTAGCTCTTAACATGTATTTTATTAATAAAATTTGATTATATATATATATATGTATATTTATGGAAGCTGGTCCCCAGCCATAGTTGGATATTTTTAAATATCCAACCAACCCATCTTATACCACTAAAATGTCCAATTAACGGTCAGGATGAAGTTATACTTATGCTATATAATATAGCGTGTACGCTCTATTATATGGCGTAATACGCTCTATAATATAGCATATACGCTCAATAATATAGAGGATACGCTCAATAATATAGCGTATTGTATATTCCCATTTTACCCTTAATCTGTTCCACTCTATTATATATCTTAGCCGAGAACTACACCAATTTCAGCTCAAACAGCCCTTCATGTTTTGAAATATCATTTCAAGAGTGTTCTTGAGTTTATACCCAATCTTAAATCATTTGGAGATATATTTTACACCATCACAAACTTAATCTACACTAATCTATACCTATTTTTAATCTACCAATCTTAATTTATTTATCCAAATTTGTTCAAATTTGTTCAAATTTGAAGATTTTGAAGACTTTGAAGACTTTGAAGATTGAGCTTGGAGTACCAATCCCAAATTAAGATTTTGAAGATTGAGCTTGGAAATTAAGGTTAGCTTTCTATTTAATCCATGGCTTCTTTCATTTTTTCTAAGTTAAAATCTCCTAATAAGACACATAGTAAGATTGAGATTGAGATAGAAAATGACGATGTTAACGAAAATCCACACACCCCTAAAATAATAGATCTTGATGATGATAATAATGAAGATGTTAGGAATGATGATGTTGATGATGATGGTGATGTTGTCTATGATGTTGATGATGGTGATGACAATGATGATGATGAAGGCAATGATGATGGTGAAGGTAATGGTGTTTCTTTGGATGATTTGAATGATGTTTACCCATGTGTTGGTCAATTATTCGATAGTTTAGATGAAGCGGAGAGGTTTTATAGAGATTATGGTAGGCGTATTGGTTTTGAAGTAATAATTAGAACTACACATAAACGTTCAAAAACTAAAAAGATTTGTTCGCGTTTGTATATATGTCGAAAGGGTGAGAGATTAACCTCAAAATCTTTGGATGATGAAGGTGAAGTTTTGAAAAAAAACACAACGCTCTATAATATAGCGTATACGCTCTATAATATAGCGTATTGTATATTCCCATTTTACCCTTAATCTGTTCCGCTCTATTATATATCTTAGCCGAGAACTACACCAATTTCAACTCAAACAGCCCTTCATGTTTTGAAATATCATTTCAAGAGTGTTCTTGAGTTTATACCCAATCTTAAATCATTTGGAGATATATTTTACACCATCACAAACTTAATCTACACCAATCTATACCTATTTTTAATCTACCAATCTTAATTTATTTATCCAAATTTGTTCAAATTTGTTCAAATTTGAAGATTTTGAAGACTTTGAAGACTTTGAAGATTGAGCTTGGAGTACCAATCCCAAATTAAGATTTTGAAGATTGAGCTTGGAATTTAAAGTTAGCTTTCTATTTAATCCATGGCTTCTTCCATTTTTTCTAATTTAAAATCTCCTAATAAGACACCTAGTAAGATTGAGATTGAGATAGAAAATGAAGATGTTAACGAAAATCCACACACCCCTAAAATAATAGATCTTGATGATGATAATAATGAAGATGTTAAGAATGATGATGTTGATGATGATAGTGATTTTGTCTATGATGTTGATGATGGTGATGACAATGATGATGGTGAAGGCAATGATGATGGTGAAGGTAATGGTGTTTCTTTGGATGATTTGAATGATGTTTACCCATGTGTTGGTCAATTATTCGATAGTTTAGATGAAGCGGAGAGGTTTCATAGAGATTATGGTAGGCATATTGGTTTTGAAGTAATAATTAGAACTACACATAAACGTTCAAAAACTAAAAAGATTTGTTCGCGTTTGTATATATGTCGAAAGGGTGGGAGATTAGCCTCAAAATCTTTGGATGATGAAGGTGAAGTTTCGAAAAAAAAGAGAAATAAAGATTCTCTTGGTAGAACAAAGTGTAAGGCACGAATGTATGTTGTTCATAGAGAGACATCAAAGAAGTGGGAGGTAACTGTTGAGTATTGAATACAACAAAAGAATACAGAGGGGGGGGTGAATGGATTCTTGAACTTTTCTTGTTCTTGAATCTGTGTAGCAGATAAGTGTTTGTGTGTGTGCAAATTTGTAGGTGCGGATAAAGAATAACACAAGACACAATATCACTTTAATCTAATATATTATTAGATAAAGGTTGCTACAATATGTGAGTACAAATGATAGTATTCTCAGCTTCATTTTTCTCAGAGAGATATATCTTTTAGTGTGTATGAAAAACTTAATCAACTAAAGAAGTGAGATTGTATTCTTATAGAACACGAATACAACTCAGTTACTACAAATAAGGTTACAGGATAAATTACTTTCTTGTATGTCTATCCTTTTTGAGTAAGCATCCAAACGGCTATAGATTTGACTTTGCAAAGTTCTGTTCAGATCCACTTCTTTAGCTCTTTGTCTCTTCTATATCTTTCCAAGCTTCGTTGTAGGCTTTCCAGAGCACGTTACAGATTGTAGATCATAGATTTTATTTCTTCTCATCTGATTACCCAGTCTAATGAATTTGACTTCCTCTGATTGAGAATTAAAATCAAGAACTGTAATCCCCAGATCAGTCTTTAATTTAGCAGTTCCTTTCTTCATCTCTACAAGATTTCCATTCCAATCTCTGTATTTAGGAACATACTTTTCAGTAGTCTTCGATCCTGTAATGACTTTGGCTTTCTGCATATATTCCCTTATAGAATTAGCAATAAGCTTTGTTTGACGATTTTTAACTCTGAATATATGCAGAACATACTGAAGTTCTTCAAATAACTTTAACTTGATTGCTTCTTCATTCACTCTATACACTGTTCCATCTGTCATAAAGTATAATAGAAATTGAATATCTAGGCTCCTTTGATGAACTAGTTGAACTGATTCCAACTTGTCTAGATTTTCTTGAGTAATACCAGAACCAAGAGAGACAAGTGCAGAGGGATCTCTTGGACTAATACTAACTTTCAAATCTCTTCTTGAACCTAAGCCAGAAGTATTCCTGCCTGGTGGCTTTCCTGAACAAGCAACATTATGTTGATAACCACCAGTCACTCCTGTTTGTTCTTGAACTGGAATCTTTGGCCTAGAAAACCCAGGTAAAGGTTTACTTTGAGTCTGTACAACTTGTGTGGCAACAGAGGTTGTAACTATCATTTTACTTTTGCTCTCTTCACCCATTACCCCTTTTAGCTTCAACTTAGCATCAAGAGAAGACTTTCTTACCAACTTTCCTTCTTCTTCTTATTCTTCTTCTTGAATACCAGATAATTTCTCTTTGATTTCAATCCCTTTCATTGCAGGCTTTGAAGCTCTGACAGTCTTCTTCCCTTTCTTGGACTTTAGTGCTTTTAAATGCTCTTTTTGCAACAGCTTTTCTTCAACTTGTATGTCCTCAAGTGTAGCCTCAGCATTTTCTTCACGAAAGATTTTAGCAGCGAACTCTTCATCTATTTGTGGATTGTCAGTGAATGACAAATCCTTTTGCTTTGAAGTAGAAGTACTTTGAAGATTTGTATCTGCCACCACATTTTGCTTTGACCTTGTAGACCTTCCATGTCTTGGATTTGCACTTTTTAATCCCTTATCAGCATTTGCACCTTCTTCATCCAGATGATCCTTCTTAAACAGAGTTTGAGTTTGCTTACACTTAGTTTTAGCAAGTCTCTCCCCCTTTTTGACATCATCACCATCTGGAATCAGAATTGAGGTGATTAACTCAAGAGAGTCTGCAATAGAATCAACCTTCTCTGTCAGCAAAAGCTGATTCTGTTCAACTTTACTCAATCTGTCATTAAGATTCTCTTGAGCTTTGGAGAATTGTTGAAAAAGCTTAGAATTAGCTCGTTGAGATTTCTCCTCATGAGTAGCAACTTCTATTCGAAGATCAACAATGGCCTTCTGATTATCATCAAATCTGTGATTCAATGACTTTATCTGAATCACTGTTCCTTGCAGACAAGTGAAAATATCAGGATTTGAAATCTTTGAAGAATTTGCCTTGAGAAAGGTAGCTGCTCTACCAGGAGGAAAAATACAATCTGACTTGTACCAATCTGCAGTTTGCTGTGCCAAGTAATTATCATCAATTTCATTAGTGGAAGGTCCAGCAAAGTCTGGTTTTTCTCCTGTTTTCTGACCATCAGATTGAAATTGGTTTTTATGAGCTTCTGTACTCCTTTCTTCAAAAGAATCACTGACAAAAACATCAGTAGGTGCAACTGAAGCAATGTCCTCATCTTGAGCAGCAACTGGTTCTTGAACAACCTATTTTCCTTTATCATCTTGAATATGCTCTGAAGAAATAACTTTCTCTGGTTGATCAATCTCCTCACCATGATCAGAAACATGATGTGCATCAGAGTTTAATTCTGTGTGTGATGCAACTTCAGTGTCTTCCAGGACAACAGTAGGCCCATCTGCAACACCAGTATCAACAGAGTGTGTAACCTCCATGGGTATTGGAGTAGATGCTTCATAATCAAAAGAAAATGGAGTTTCATCAAACTCTTCCATTGTAGGCAATGCATCTCTAACATCTTCATGAGTTTGAACCTTAGCAAGTTCTGGTTCAGCAGTCTTGAAACCTGTTTCTTCTATAGTAGGTTCGATGATAACCTCTGTTTCACCAGTAGGAATATCATGAGAAAGTTTCTCTTGAGCCTCAACAACTTGCTCATCATCATCAGAATCTGTAAGAATCAGCCTTCTCCTCTTTGCTTGAGGCACTTCAATCAGTTCTTCTGCTTCACTAGAACTTTCCTCAACTTGTGGTGATGAAGGCCTATTTGCCCTTTTAATGAATCTTCTGGAATAAACAGCTCTAGGAGATGTCTGTTTAGCCTTGGAATGTTTTGTGTTAAGGGCAATATGCTTCTTCCTTTTTGGTTTAGATGTTGGTTGAGGTTGAGTAGTAGTGACAGGGTTTGTTGGCTCAGGGTTTATTGGTTCAGGTTGTATTTGTGGTGATGTAGTAGGTACAGTGTTTGTTGGTGTTGGCTCAGGTGATTGTACAGGATGAGAGGGTATGGTTTTAGTATGGTCAGTGGCTAAAGGTTCAGGCATATTTTGTGTTTCTGGTTGTTGTGTTTGGTGTGGTTCATGTTGTGGTGATTGGGAATCTTGTGGTTGGTTGAGAAAGTTCTGCAAGGCAAGTGGCAAAACAAAAGCAGGTAAATCTTTACCAACATCTTTATTAGTCATATCAGAGAATATTCTCTTATTGACTCTAAAAGGTTGAATCACATCAGCTGCATCAACTTCTAATCCAGGTACACAGGCATTGGACAAAAGTTGACAAAACCTAGCAAAATAAACTGTAGTAGACTCTGACAACTTATCACCTAAGTTCATTAGCACATATCGACCAAAATCAAAATTACTGCCATAGAGTAGAGAATACCCAATTTGCAGACTATCCATTGGAATGGCATCCCAGTAGGTGACTTTCTTCTGGAATGTCCTGGTGATACAGTCAAAGAAAAAATTCCATTCCTTTCTAAGATTCGGCCTCCTCACACTGCCCAGCTTTGTAAGAGATTCCATATACCCAATCTCTGTTAACATTTCTCTCAAATTCTATTCTGAAACAATAGCATACGATGTGTGTGTGTCGAAGTCCAAGGTCTCTCGAACAGTTTGTGGAGTTATCACAAACTCTTGTTCATCATGAGTGAAGATGATAGACGGAGTTCCATTCTCTCCTCCATCTATATACCTTGAGTTTTGTCAGAACGTGAAAATTTGAGATGCAGATAGAGTAGCAGGTTCAATCAACGCTTGCCCAATCTCAGAGTCACGAAGAAAATTTTGCATAAGGTGAAACGCTTCAGGAGCACGGTCATTCTCAAGTAGAGCTGCAAAATTGTTAGGCACAAAACGAAGACCAAACGAAGTAAAAGGTTTTGTTGCCATTAGATCAAGAAATAAGCAAAAATCGACTATGAAAGTGATATGTAAGAAAGTGTTTGTGAAAATGTCAAAGTGAAAAACAAAGGAGGGCTGTGTTTTTGGTAAAGTGAATATGAGTGGATGTGGAGTGATAGTAACCAAAAAGTGATTTGAGTAGTAAAAATAAAACTCAATCGTTTTTACATTGAAAACACGCAACCGTTACTAGAATAGTGTGAAAGTGGTTCATAATGATGAGTGAGTGGGTGAAAGTGGGATGCGTGTCAAACATGCAGCGAATCACTTAATCACGCGAAGTAAAAGCCATTATTACTGCTGTCTTTCCTATTATCAAGACACTTTACCACAAAATACACTCATTAACAGTTGTCAAACACTCTATTTACTCCAAAATTTTCAAATTATCTTAACGAAAATTTACCTTAGAGTACGGAACACAATCCATCAGTGTTTGTCAAATTTTCAAACTTTATCCCTAAACCCTTTCAGAAATGCACAGTCGTGAATATTTTGTGTGTGAGTAGCAGAGGTTACCAAATCAATTTTTATAGCATCTAATATTTCATAAAATCCATAAATCAAATCAATAAACACTGATTGCACAAACTCTCATTTTAAACACGGAGTATGTGATGAATGCTAAACTCTGTAGTTCCTTAAATACCGAAATCTGAATAACCCTATTCCCATTGATGTTCATGATTATCCAAGTAAGCACACAGTCATTAGAGACAAAAAGATCAGGAGATAAACATCAAAGCATCATTCAGTGAGTTACATGTCAAGGATTTCCTCACAAACTCTCAAAGCACACAAGTGTTTAGGTGAAGTGTTTTCTCTCAAATTCAATCAGTAAAAGCAGATACTTCCATAGGCTTGAATTTCCACCAGATCTACACTACTTTGATTACATATATGCACAAATCAAAAGGACTTTATTCAGGGTTGTAATGTAGTAAGTTCAAACAGGTGAGAAGAGATGTTTTTAAAATGAGTGAATTTCGGACTGAACAATTTAACAGACCAAAGTGTTCAGTCACACTGTTAGTACATATTTGTACAAGATGATCAGTATATAAACTTTTTTTTTCTTTTTTTTATATATACTGAGTTAACTTTTCTTTTCTTGAGAAACACTCACCTGCTTGCATTTGATTTTCCAAAAGAATATAACTGCTCTTAATACGTCAGAGTTTAAGAAAAATGAGCAGTTAATTAGGCTCAAAGGGGTTTACTAAGGGTGGTATTGATGAACAGTGTTTGAAGAAAGATGGTAAATCCTAGTGCCTTTATCATTTTCATGCACACACATATCATGTAGTCTCAAAATGGTTTAATACAAGTTCTAGAGCAACATACTCACTGATGAACATTACACATTAATAAAATCTGATTGATATAAAATGTATCAATCACTTATTTGGCTCAAAATCTCACAGGGTGCTGACATGAATTGTTCCTCACCAAACTAATCAATGACACATCTCAAGTTTTAAAAGTTTCACAAGTACAAACAAGGAATCATCAAGAACTAGTATGTCTTGGAAACAGAGTGTCATTAATCAGAGTTTAGAGTTCATCAATATCAGAAGTTATGCATGAGAGGCAATACACACAGTATTCATAGACTCAGAGTTTAGGACCAAATAAACTAAGAGATGCTCTAAATATGAAACAGTATCATGCTGTGTTAACTTACTGCACAATTTCTGATTAGATCACAGTGACTTAGAAAGAATCTTGATTTATTCACTGAGAATCATGCTTCATACATATTTCTTCATTGGTGTTTTCATTCAGACAAAAATCAATTCAGAATTCACAGAGTTTATCAAACATATTAACAGTGTATGATAGACAAACATGCTGACAGAGTTTAACAGTGTGAGAACAGAAACATGTGAACAGAGTCTGCATAACAGAGTTTAAACACAAAGGTTCACATAGCACTTAACAATTCACAGAAATATGAGCAACACATTTTATAAGAAAATTTTGAGTCTAACCAACATGTTTAGTCAAAACCAGAGACCATTCCTAGTTCATTGACCAGCCTTGTAAATGCTGCTTCACTCAAAGGCTTGGTGAAGACATCTGCAAGTTGTTGATCAGTAGGCACAAAGTGAAGCTCAATATTGCCTTCCTCTACATGCTCTCTGATAAAGTGATACCTTATGCTGATGTGCTTGGTCATTGAGTGTTGTACTGGATTACCTGTCATTGCAATAGCACTCTGGTTATCACAGAAAATAGGTATTTTGCTATACCTCAATCCATAATCCAGCAATTGATTCTTCATCCATAGAATCTGTGCACAGCATCTACCAGCTGCAATATACTCTGCTTCAGCTGTAGACGTTGATATAGATTTCTGTTTCTTGCTGTACCAAGATACAAGTCTGTCACCAAGAAATTGACAACTTCCACTTGTGCTTTTTCTATCAATCTTACAACCTGCAAAGTCTGCATCAGAGTAACCAAGTAGCTTAAAATCTGATTCTCTTGAGTACCACAGCCCTAAAGTTACAGTGCCCTTGAGATACTTGAAAATCCTCTTCACAGCTGTTAAATGTGGTTCCCTTGGATCTGCCTGAAACCTTGCACACAGACATGTTGCATACATGATATCAGGTCTACTTGCTGTTAGATAGAGAAGAGAGCCAATCATTCCTCTGTAACTTGTCATATCTACTGATGACCCTGTATCTTTGTCCAATTTTGTTGCTGTTGCCATGGGAGTTGTTGCAGATGAATAGTCAAGCATGCCAAATTTCTTGAGAAGATTTCTAGTATATTTTGCTTGATTGATAAAGATTCCTTCATCTGTTTGCTTCACCTGTAAGCCTAGAAAGTAACTTAGCTATCCCATCATACTCATTTGATATCTGGACTGCATGAGCTTGGCAAACTTCTTACAGAGTTTATCATTAGTAGATCCAAAAATGATATCATCAACATATATTTGAACTAAAAGCAAGTCACTTCCAGAATTGAAATAAAACAGAGTTTTATCAATTGTACCTCTGTTGAATCCACTTTCTAAAAGAAACTGAGCCAGGGTTTCATACCATGCTCTTGGTGCCTGCTTAAGTCCATAAAGAGCCTTGTCTAGCCTGTAGACATGGTCAGGATATTTTGGATCTACAAAACCAGGTGGTGGTTCAACAAACACTTCTTCTTCAAGTTTTCCATTTAGAAAAGCACTTTTCACATCCATTTGAAAAACCTTGAATTTCTTGTGAGAAGCATAAGCAAGAAACATCCTAATTGCCTCCAATCTGGCAACTGGTGCAAAAGTCTCATCATAATCTATCCCCTCTTGCTGTGAATAGCCTTTTGCCACAAGTCTTGCTTTGTTTCTTGTAACAACCCCTTCACTATCAGTTTTGTTTCTAAAAACCCACTTAGTACCAACAATAGACCTATTCTTTGGCCTTGGTACTAGTGTCCACACTTCATTTCTTTCAAATTCATTTAACTCTTCTTGCATTGCTGTTATCCAGTCAGCATCTTTAAAAGCTTCTTCAACTTTCTTTGGTTCATTTTGTGACAAGAATGCATGAAACAGACATTCATTTGTTGTTGCACTTCTTGTCCTTACTCTTGCATCTGGGTCACCAATGATTAAATCAGGTGTGTGAGATTTGGTCCATTTCCTAGCTGAAGGCAATTGACTTCTTTCAAAGTTGGATCCTCCCCCTTGATCCATGTTCTCCTGATTTTCTTGATATCTTTCTTCATTCTCTGAGACTCCCCCTGAATGTGACTGCTCAGTATTTGAACTGTCAGATTTTGGACTCTCAGAGTTTGAGTCACCAGAATTTGATTCAGAATTTTCAGCTGAGTCATTATCAGAATTTGAGTTATCTTTTTGATGAGTTTCTTCATGCTCCCCCTCAACTG
This sequence comes from Kitagawia praeruptora, assembly GCA_037693485.1. Lineage (NCBI taxonomy): Eukaryota > Viridiplantae > Streptophyta > Magnoliopsida > Apiales > Apiaceae > Kitagawia > Kitagawia praeruptora. Next base: position 80,556,396 of record CM075350.1, read on the forward strand.
GTTCTTCTCTTGTTTCTGGCTGAAAAGTCTCTTCAGTATTTACCAGTAGAGGTTCAGAGTTTGTCAGATCAGACTCATCAGAGTTTAGTTCATCAGAGATTAAATCTTCATTTTCGAAGTGCAGTTGATCATGTTCATTTACATCTTCAAGTCCAGTTATTTTCTTGTCATCAAAAGACACATGAATAGATTCCATGATCACTCTAGTTCTCAGATTATAAACTCTGAATGCTTTAGTTGACAGTGGATAGCCAACAAAAATTCCTTCATCTACCTTCAAATCAAATTTGGTCAACTGTTCAGGATGAGTTTTCAGCACAAAGCATTTGCACCCAAAAATATGAAAATATTTCAGATTTGGCTTCTTTTCTCTCACCATTTCATATGGTGTTTTTCCATGCTTATTTATCAGAGTGGCATTCTGAGTAAAACAAGCTGTTTGAACAGCTTCTGCCCAGAAATAGGTTGGTAATTTTGATTCATCAAGCATAGTTCTGATAGCTTCTATCAAAGTTCTGTTCTTCCTTTCAACTACACCATTTTGTTGTGGAGTGCCAGGTGCAGAAAACTCTTGTTTAATTCCTTTGTTCTTGCAAAATTCTTCCATTGTTGAATTCCTGAATTCAGTTCCATTGTCACTTCTGATAATCTTCACTTGGTTCTTTGACCCTTTGTCCAGTTGCTTTATATGTTCTGCCAGTGTTAATGCAGTTTCATCCTTCTTTGCTAGAAAATACACCCATGTGTATCTGGTGTATTCATCAACAATGACTAGAGCATATTTTCTTCTTTCCAAGAGACATAACATTCACTGGTCCAAAAAGATCAACATGTAGAAGATGATAAGGATCAACAATTGAAGACTCAGGTTTGCTTTTGAAAGAGGCTTTTCTCTGTTTGGCCTTTTGACAAGAATCACACAGACCTTCTGCATTCAACAAAGACTTTGGTAGTCCTCTTACAAGATCATTCTTTATTAACTCATTGATGTTGTTCAGATTCAAATGAGAGAGTTTCTTGTGCCACTTCCAACTTTCTTCACTAGACATTCTTGTTGACAGACACACTGCTTTGCCATCAGAGTTTGTTGACAATTTTATTTCATAGATGTTATTGTGTCTGTTTCCAACTAGAGCAACTTTCCCTGTAGAATTACTGATGACTTGACAATATTTAGGCTGAAAATCTACATGATATCCTCTGTCACAGATTTGACTCACAGAAAGCAGATCATGCTTGAGTCCTGGAACCAGAGCTACATTAGTGATGATGACACTTCCAAGATTGATATTGCCATATCCCAGAGTATGTCCTATGTTGCCATCTCCATAGGAAACTTTTGGGCCAGCCTTCTCCTCATACTCTGATAGCAGGGCTTTATTTCCAGTCATGTGTCCTGAACATCCACTGTCCACGACTAGGGTACTTACCCTGGTGCCCTGTAATCACAAACAATCACTGATTGTTAGTTTTAAGGATCCAGACTTGCTTGGATCCTTTTGCTTTATTGAATCTGTTAGTTTTTGCAGCGGATTTGTCATTATCAGAGTTTAAACTAACATTCTCATTCTTAGTACTTGCAGAATCAACTTTAACCCATTTCAAATTAGGTTTCAGTTCATAATAATTATGATAAATAGCATGATAATTCTTGCAAGTATAAATTGAGTGCCAACTACTTCCACAATGTTTGCACAGAGTTTGTGGTCTTAGTTTGACATTATCCTTTTTCACTCCAGATTTGGAGGGTAAAGAATTAATGTCTTTGTTTTTCCTGCAAAAACTAGCAAGATGATTAGTGCTACCACAATTATGACAAGTTTTTCTAGGTGCAAATGTAGCAAGCATTGGCTTAATTCCTGATGTTATGCCTACCTTTCCATTTCTGTTTTTCCTAGGCATTCTCTGTTTGTTGACAGATTTTATTTCTTTAAGCCTATGCTTGAGTTGTTTATCTGTCATTGAACCAATATTAACCTGTTTGACACAGGTTTTTACTGGCTCACTTTCAACAGCTCCATGTTCAGTTTTAACAGTACCATGAACAAATGTTCCAAATTTCTTAGAAGAAAGAGGTGGTCTAATCTTGACTGTATTTGAAGTCCTTTCCCTCGGATTTTCTAAAATTTTTCTTATCAGACTTTGAGTAATCCTTGGAGAATCTCTTTCCCTTCTTGAAGTTCTTGAATCCCATCTTCTTGAAGGTCTTTACCATCAATGCAGCCATTTGCATCATATCTTCATCATCTTCAGAATCAGATGATCCATCTGTGTTTGAGTCAACATCAGTGTTTGATGACTCACTTTCTGAATGGATGACCAAGGCTTTTCCTTTTGCCTTCTTCCTTGATGCTTCTTTCTTTGAAGGTTTTTCTTCAACTTTCAGAGCAACAGACTTTGACTTCCTGCTTGATCTTCTATTTCTCTGCTCCATTTCCAATTCATGAGTCTTGAGCAGTCCATAGATTTCATCAATCTCAGTGTCAGCAAGATCATAGTTGTCTCTTATAGTGGTTGCTTTCACATCCCAGTTTTCAGGAAGAGAGAGAAGAAACTTGAGATTCGAGTCTTCTAGATCATATTCTTTGTTAACCAATGATAGATCATTGAGCAGTTTACAGAATTTGTCAAATGTTTCTGTCATGGTTTCTTCAGACTTTGCCTCAAAATGCTCATATTCCTGTGTGAGTATGTTTCTTCTATTCTTCTTAATTGCAGCAGTTCCTTGACATCTAACCTCAAGTGCATCCCAGATATCCTTTGCAGTTGTGCAGTTTATCACTTTGTTAGACATAACATTATCAAGAGCACTGTAAAGTAAGTGCCTTACTTTGGCATCCTTAGCAATAGATGAAAGATCCTCAGCAGTTAGATCTTTCTTTTCCTTAGGAACCACCTTTGATTCCTCACCAGCAGCAGCAGCAGTTAACTTTGTAGGTTTATGAGGACCTTCATAAATTCTATCAAGATATTCTGGATCTGTGGCTTCCAGAAACATGGTCATCTTTACCTTCCAGATTGCATATTCTGATGGCTTGAGTATTGGAACCCTAATTGTTTCATACCTACTAACAGTAGTAGGTGCTTTCTCAGAACCTGATGGAGGAGGAATCTCTGCCATTGATTACTATTGTGTTTTGGATCTTTAACTGTAATAAAGTAACAGATTGTCTCTGATACCACTTGTTAGGTCGAATACACAATATATATATAATCAAGTACTGTATGAGTAAATAACAAGAACACACGTTTTAGTACTTAAAACTGTTTGGAATTAATAATTCCTCTCTCAGTGATGTAAAATATCACAGAGAGCTGCTTAGGTTACAATGAATGATATTTGTTCACGATGGATACCCTTCTAGGGTTAACCTAACTGTATTTATAAGATATACAGCTACATACAATCGTTAATTGATTCTCTTAAAATTAAGCTATACAATTGATATCAATTACGATTGCTACACGTCTTCTAAGTCAACTCAATCTCTTTGACAGCTATCCAATCTTCAAAGATATTGCTTCCATATTAATCTTGAATTATTCTTCAAACTCTGTTGACTTGTAGACGCTTCCAGTAGACAGACTTTAGCAAACTCTGTTGCTCTCCTAGCCAGCAGTGTTTGCGCTTCCTTGTGTTCAGCTAGCAGTGTTTACGCTTTCCTCTATCAGCGTTTGCGCTTCCAGCTATCAGCGTATACTCAAACTCTGCTACGACTGCTTTCAATAACAAGTTAAACTCTTTTTACCTTTAACACTTAAACACTGACATTAAATCACATCAATTATATCTAACAATACACAAACAAAAATTACAAGAAAAACAGACATACATACATCTATAACAATAAATTTGAAAAATCACTTACTTTGGAAAAGCCAGCAGATGTTACAATAAATTTCCTAATCATACTGAGAAATTAGCAGTTACTCATATTGGGACCTTCAGCAGTTGCTTTCACAACAGAGCAATGCCAGACCTTTTTTCATTTGGAATAGGAAGTTACAAGAGGTAATGGTATAACTCTGGCTATGTACCAATATTAGTATACTATTTGTTCTTACTTTCTTTAGTTCTCAAGATAATATACAGAAACTAATTAAATAGATGGCAAAGGAACCAAAAACTAAACAGATGGCCGATTTTGCAAATGGTGGGAAACGGGCAAAAAAAAACTCTCTATCAAATTAAATTAAATAAAGTTAGACTTGAGAAGTTGAGAATTGTCTAAGCATTGTGCAAGTTAAAAAATCCTAAGCATAAAAATAACTTTGATACTAGAATTGTGCAAAATAGCTATGAACATAACTTTACTTCAGTTGCTGCAAAAAAATTTAGGTATTATTACATTAAAAACAAAATGCAAGCATTTTGCCAACCTATGGAATTTTTTTTCAACTATGTACCATTACTTATCTACAAAAAAAAACCAAAAAATTAGCAGATGCTACGAAGGAGCAGATTAGAGAGTGACTAGCTCTGCCAATCTAGCTAACATAAACAAAGAGTATCTACTGAAATTATATATAGCCAGTCTCAATAATATTACCACATATTGCATATCTATAGCATCATACCTGTTAGTTGACCGTTGATGAAAACATGCAAAGCGTGACCAGCAGAGAAGACTGTTAGAACAGGCCACTTCCCACCTCTCAAATGCCTTTCATTATAGTTGATCTTGACACTGGTCAAGAGAAATGGAATATTGAGATTAGAGACATAAGAAAATAGATTAAACCGTTCATGAAATGGAAATAGAGATCCATGCAGAGAGGCAAATACTTACTTTGTGTTGTACCACAAATAATCAGAAACATCTCTGGTGGTATTTATTTGTTCTAACAATCCAACTGCTGTAAATGTCCTATCATCATAAGACGTGGTCTCATCATTGTATGATTGCCAAGAAAATGCTCTGCTAACAGGAGTCATCTTCATTTGTGCACTTTGTGCGCCCATCTATACAATTAGAGTTAATTAGATAATAAAATTTGTTCACCTGAATGTAATGAAGGATAAGAATATCACCGAAGTAAGATACGTATGCTTTAACAACAGAAAAAATATGTTATGTAAAAATAAATAAATGCTGCTCTCACCCTTGCTGTATTGTAAACTGTGTTCTTGCAGTCAGGAAGGATGCTGATAGACCAAGGAGGTAAGTTGTAGTGCATATTGTTAAATGCTACCTTAGCAAAAGAATTTTTGTCGTAGTTTGCAAGAAATGCAGCACAAGCTCCTGACTTGATCTGAAAACATTAGCCTGTATGGTACCCACAGAAAGCAAATATTAGAGTTTAATATTTATCTAATTTAAAACCGACCAGGCGCCTAGCTTACTGTAGAGACTGGAGAAATTCTAACCTCGTGATAGCTTCCTAGTACTATTCTAGTGGGATCTCCAGACACTAACGCTGTCTCACACAATTTTATTGCTCTGTGAAGATCTTTCAGATGACCCCATTTAGGTTGCCTTAATAGCCCTAAAATAGGAAATTAAAAGTCATTAAGACTTTACAAGTAGCTAACTCATAGAAGTACACGACAGAATATATATATATAACATGTAACTCGATTCTTAAAAAGCTATTTATTGAAGTTTTGATGTTCTTACCATATTCATCAAGAGGAGCATCATAATCATAACTAGTAGCAATAAAAGGACCACCAGCAGTCCTGCCAAAGTTTGTTCCTCCGTGGTACTGGAAGCATAAAAGCAAGTAACTTAATACTGGTGTGACATACATATAAGGGGGCCAAGGGAGACATCTAAACAACCGAAATACAATTTTCATGAGTATTCAAAATTACCATGTAATAATTAACAAAAGATCCACCCTTCTATATAAACCTTGCAATTGAAAATGCTAGGTCTTCGGCTGGACGGTATGGGACTGCACCTCCAAAATTAGTAAACCTGCACCAAAAAAATAAATGAACACTGGCCAGTACATGATTTATAGCACTAAAGCTGTGTAAGTACAACACTTAAAGAAAGAAACCAAGCATTAAGTTTGAAAAACATCCAAAAGATTTACCTTCTGGTGGCAACATGGAAGCCACCTACATCACAAAAATGAAATCATATAGTTTTAAAACACTAGAATCCACTAGCAATCAAGGAACACTACATAGTAAAACAAATACAAAAGTAAACATTTCAACCCATTAATTAATTTCTCTCAATTTCTCTAAGTTCTTAATCAAAAAACTGAAAAGGAACAAAATTAAGCCTCCTCGTAGATACAGGCTATGAAAACTCGTAGATACCGGCTATGAAAACTCATATAGCCAGATAGAAAGAAAAAAAGACTGTCTCTCTCTCTCTCTGTGTGCGTGTGTCCCTCTCTCCATCTCTGCCCCTCCCTTTTTCTCCCTCTCTCCCTTCCTCTCTCTCTCACACACATACAAACACTCGTTATACACTAATACAGTTTCTATAACATTAAAACTGAAGAATCACTTACTTTAGAGATGATCCAAGCTTTAGAATCAACAAAAATCAAGCTAAAAAAACTTAAATTAAAAACCAGAATCGAAATCGAAAAATACTTACTAATCGAAATCGAAATCGAAAATACATACTTACTAATTAAGATTCAACCTAATTAATAGCCTCCAAGAGCACCAATTAACAGAAATCGAAAGGTAGGGTTCGCCATAATTGGGATTCGAAATGGGGTTTTGAAATCTAGGGTTTTAATTTGGGGGTTTGTAATCTAGGGTTCAAATTTGGGGGTTTGTAATCTAGGGTTCTTCAAATTTGGGGGTTTGTGAATGAAATTAGTGATAGTGGGTTTGAGTTTGTGTGAGATTTGAGTGTGAGCAGCGGGAGTGTGGTTTCAGTGGTGAGGAGGGAAATGAAATGTCTGAAATATCTAAGGAAAGCGGGCTCAAAATTTACATTATTAGAGGGAAAAAAGGATCAGCGCGTTTTTTTATTTTTTTAAAAAGTAGTTAAGACATCGGTTTAAAGTGCAACTGATGTCTAAAACGTACTTTAACATCAGTTATAGTAAAACCGATGTAAAAGATACCTTTAACATCGGTAAAAAATGCAACCGATGTTAAAGGGGTGATGTCTATTAACAGTTTTCTTGTAGTGATGATTGAATGAAAATCAGTTGACACTCCTTCCTTGTTGGTGATAGCCGCTACATGATTGTTTGTCATAAAATCAAAGTCACCAAACTTGAAGGCTACTGATTTATGTAATCTTCTTTGAGTTGCCATTTTTGATCTGAAAAGAACTTTAAAAATTCTTGAAATGGATTAGTGATTTTGAAAACTCGAGAGTGTTTTTGCTTTAGAGAATATGAAATTAGAGAAAGCAATTACACGATTAGAGTTTCAAAACAAATATATTTCACAAATCTTTCAGACCACTATCCCACGTCGACACGTAGATTGACAGGTGTCAGTCCCTGAAAAGTGCGGTTACCCACAATTTTTGGAAAATAAAATCCAAAATTGATTTTCATGAAATAAATCAGGGTAAAAAATACTGATCAGCTTCATTTTCCTGTTGTGACCTCTCATCAAAATAATCACAAAACGCAATGTGATTTAAAAATAATAATTTTCAAATCCTGATGGTCACACTTGAAATCCTGATCAATATCATCCTGATTCCAGAGACTTAATATGGAGTTTCCACGTGGCATCTTTCTTTTATCTGAAAAAGAAATAAACAATTAATCTGAACAAAATCAACTGGTTAGATATATTCAACATTTCTTGAAAATACAAGAAATAAAGTCACACGCGATAATTAGCATTTGACTTCATTAAAAATTCTAAGTGACTGTTCAGCTTTTCACGTCTTTCTATAAAAGAAACAGACGCCTTATGCCATTCTCCATAACCCTTTCAATTTCTTTTCTTCTCAACAATGATTCTCAAACCAAAATTCCATTCAAATCCATTCTTTAGGTTTTTCACAGTCGATGAACATCCTGTTCTTGATCATCTCTTTGAAGAGACAACTTTTCTCATTGAACTAAAAATGGATGGAGTAGTTTCAGATAATATCCAGAGGTTTCTCCTAGAACATCCATCTGTTGGATACAATCTTCCCCTAACCTCCTCAAAACTTGAGGATGAAGAATTTGGCCGAGAGTCTGAGGTTGATCTTGATGGAGATGCTATACATTTAAGTTAGCTACTCTCATTCAAGTCGCCCAGACAAGGAATCCAAAAGCAGACGAGGCTGTTCAAATCCCCTGATGGATTTCTTGAGATGCTCCTTGTCCTGTATCTCAAAATCCATATCATTAGACAAGTTCAGAATTATCAGTAGAAGTTAGACAAAAAGATGTTGTATTTCATTTCCATGTATGTAATGATTTCAATTAATGAAAATATAATTTCTTGTTATCTACTTGTCTTTTGATTATTGAATGATGTATAAATTATCAGTATGCAAATATTAAAACTTGCTAGCATAGACTTAACACATCACATAATTAGATTACTACACAAAGTAAACGTCAGGATCTGAAACAATTTTCACAATCCTGATACTGACACAATACTGATGACGTTAGCATCCTGATAACAATTCTAATCCTGATGATTATTAACAAGTCTATCATACTGAAATTTATCAAGGCAAAGTGTTATAGCTTAAGCTTTTAACAATCAAATATAGATCCTGACAAGAATATCAAGTCTATAAGCTAAAAACAACATACCTTGCTACTTTTGCAGATGTTAAAGATCTAGAAATTTAACATTCCTAACTCACTTACTAATCTACTGAATGTAGTTTCATCAAGCGGTTTAGTTAGAATATCTGCAAGCTGTTTGTCAGTAGGAACAAAATGAAGTTCCACAGTACCATTCTCAATATGTTCTCTAATAAAATGATACCTGACATCAATGTGCTTAGTCCTTGAATGTTGAACTGGATTTTCTGCAATTTTAATAGCACTAGTATTATCACAAAACATAGGAATATTACTAAGTGTCATACCATAATCCATCAACTGATTTCTTATCCAAAGGAGCTGTGCACAACAACTGCCTGCTGCTATGTACTCAGCTTCTGTAGTTGAGGTTGAAACTGATTGTTGTTTCTTGCTTGCCCAAGAAATCAATCTATTTCCCAAGAATTGACATGTACCTGTAGTGCTTTTCCTGTCTATCTTACACCCTGCATAATCAGAGTCTGAATAGCCAATTAGGAAGAAATCAGATTCTCTAGGATACCACAAACCAAGATTTGGAGTTCCTTTGAGATATCTAAAAATTCCCTTCACAGCAATTAAATGAGATTCCTTAGGATCACTTTGGAATCTAGCACATAAACAGGTAGAAAACATTATATCTGGTCTACTTGCAGTTAGATATAACAATGAGCCTATCATGCCTCTATAACTAGTATTATCCACACTCTTTCCCTTAGGATCAGAGTCTAGTTTAGTGGCTGTTGCCATGGGTGTTTTTACAACTGCACAGTCTTGAAAGTCAAACCTTCTTAAAAGATCTTTGATATACTTTGATTGATTAATGAAAATACCAGTCTCAGTTTGTTTGACCTGCAAGCCTAAGAAATAATTTAATTCACCCATCATGCTTATCTGATATTTAGATTGCATAAGCTTGCTAAACTTAGCACACAACTTTTCATTAGTAGAACCAAAAATAATATCATCAACATAAACTTGAACTAAAAGCAATTCACCTTTTATCTTTCTAAAGAATAGAGTTTTGTCAATTGTACCTCTTGTGAAGCCATTTTCAAGAAGAAATTTAGACAAAGTCTCATACCATGCTCTTGGTGCCTACTTTAGTCCATAGAGTGCCTTGTCAAGTTTGTAGACATGATTTGGAAATTTTGAATAAACAAATCCAGGTGGCTGTTCCACATACACTTCCTCATCAAGTTTGCCATTTAGAAAAGCCATCTTTGCATCCATCTGGTATACCTTGAATTTTGAATGAGCTGCAAATGCAAGAAACATTCTGATTGCTTCCAATCTTGCTACAGGTGCAAAGGTCTCATAATAATCAATGCATTCTTCCTGAGAATAACCCTTGGCCACCAGTCTTGCTTTGTTTCTTACAATCATACCAGATTCATCTAGCTTGTTTCTGAAAACCCATCTTGCACCAACAATAGATCTATCTTTAGGTCTTGGTACCAGTTTCCAGACTTTGTTTCTCTCAAACTCATTTAACTCCTCCTGCATTGCAATTACCCAATCAGGATCCTGTAAGGCTTCTTCAACCTTCTTAGGTTCATTCTTTGAGAGAAAACAACTATACAAACATTCATTTTGAATTGATCTTCTAGTTCGAACACCACTATTTGGATCACCAATAATCAAATCTTCAATATGATCCTTTGTCCATTTTCTAATAGGTGGTAGATTGACTCTGCTAGTCTCTCCCCCTATGTTAGTGGTATCTCTTGTAGAAGAATTCTCTCTACCTTCAATAACTCCCCTTTGATCAATAGAATCAATAGATTCCATATTGCTGCTAGTTACTGATCTTTCCTCAGTAGACTCTGAAAGATCAGTTCATGATGGAGTAGACTCTGAATAGCTAGTCTGCTCCTGATGATCACTGTGTTCTCTTTGATTTATTTGCTCCCCCTCAACAGTAGCATTCCTTTGAGAAGCAATAAAAATTTCTTCTGGAGAACCTTCATCATCACTGGAGAGTATCTCAGAATTCTTCAGATTTTCAAATTCAAATTTGTCATGGCTTTCATCAGTTTGCAGAATTCCAAATTTCTTATCATCAACTGAAACATGAATTGATTCCATAACAATGTGAGTTCTGAGATTATAAACTTTGAAGGCCTTAGATGCTGAATATCCTAGAAAAATTACTTCATCCGATTTGGCTTCAAATTTTCCAAGTTGTTCTGGATGAACTTTTAGGACATAGCATTTGCATCCAAAGATGTGAAAGTATTTCACACTTGGTTTCTTTCCTTTGATCATCTCATAGGGAGTTTTTCCATGACTATTTACCAAGGTACAATTTTGAGTGAAACATGCAGTGTTAATAGCTTCTGCCCAAAAATAGGTTGGAAGTCAAGCATGGTTCTTGCTGCCTCTATGAGAGTCCTGTTCTTTCTTTCCACTACACCATTCTGTTGAGGTGTACCAGGTGCAGAAAACTGTTGAGTGATTCCATTGTCTGTACAATACTCCTCCATTGTAGAATTCTTGAATTCTGTACCATTGTCACTCCTAAGTACTTTGACTTTGTACTCAGAGTTATTCTGAATATTCTTGACAAGTTCAATGATTTGTTGAGGAGCTTCATCCTTCTTGTGTAGAAAGAACACCCATGTGAACCTTGTGAAATCATCCACTATCACTAGAGCTTTACTTTTCTTGCTGATAGACATAATGTTTACTGGACCAAACAGATCAAGAAGTAGCATGTGAAATGGTTCAGTAATTGAATTCTCAGTCTTGCTCTTGAAAGTGGTTCTTCTTTGCTTTCCAAGCTGACATGCATCACAAAGTCCATCTTGCACATAATTTGCCTGAGGTAGGCCTCTCACCAGATTGTGCTTAACAAGTTGATTAAGCTTCTTGAAGTTGAGATGTGAGAGCTTCTTGTGCCAATTCCAGCTTTCATTACTTGTTGCTTTGCTGTAGAGACATCTAACAATTCCCTTAGATGTATCACTTAAGCTTGCTTCATATATGTTACCATGTCTTTGACCAGTTAGAACAATGTCTCCATTCTGCATATTCAAGATTTTGCATCCTTCTCTGTCAAAGATTGATTTGTAACCTTTATCACCCAGTTGACTTATGCTTAAAAGAGTATGTTTCAAGCCTTCAACCAGTGCTACATTTTCTATGATGACATTCCCCAAAACAATTGAGCCATATCCCAGAGTTTCTCATTTGTTGCCATATCCAAAAGATATTACTGGGCTAGCTTTCCTCTCAAACTTTGTAAGCAGGGACTTCTTTCCAGTCATATGTCCAGAGCATCCACTGTCCAAGATAATTGAATGCTTCTTTCCTGTACCATGCAAACAAAAAGTAACTAGTTAGAATTTTTTAGGACCCAACTTTGATTGGATCCTTTCTTACTAGATTTAGGAACAACAGGCTTTGAGAATTTTGCCTTTACTTTACCTGTTGTAGAGTCAACTTTAGACTCTGATTTCACAAACTGTTTGTGACTAGGAGTTTCAGATTTAAAAAAATAATAGTCATAATACAGTTCATGATATTCTCTACACATGTAAATGGAATGAAGTAAACTACCACAATGATAACAAGCTTTTTGTGGTTGGTATTGAATTTTCTGAGTCTTGGGGAATCTGGACTCAGTTTTCCAAGAAGGTTTTTGATTGCAGTCTAGGGCCAAATGATTATGATTTCCACACTTATAGCATTTTTTCCTAGGTGCATTAAGTACATTCTTGTAATTATTCTTTTTGTTAATACCTTCCTTTCCATTCCTATTTCTCTTGATCTTGCTAGACTCTGAAAGACCATCTAATCTCTGTTTCAACTGAGACTTAGACAGAAACCCTATGTTTACATTCTTAGGTTTCTCTAACACTTTCTCATCTGAATTACTATTGTTAATCCTTTTGTGTACAACAGGGCTACCTTTTGAATCAACAAATTTAACATAATTAGGTTCAGAAACAATTTTCTTACCTTCAGATTTAGATGTGCTAGCTTCTACTTTACTATCATCATTGACAATAGCTACTTCTTCTTGTCTAGCCTTATCAAAACCTAAACCATTAACCATACCACGAATTCCATTTTCAAAGATTTATTGTGTCTTTTTACCAGAAATGTTAATGGTCTTAATCACATCTCTCTCTTCCTCTAGTTCTTTTCCGACATAGTCATAAGCCTCAAGAATAACACTATAATCATGCTTAGCTTTATCAGAACTTAACTTGTATTCTTCCATTTGAATTAATTCAGATTCAAGAAAATTATTTCTATCAACTAATTTATCATTCTTAACCTTAAGTTCATCTCTTTCACAAGTAAGAATTCTAAAATTATTCATAAGATTCTTAAACTCGGCATGGATAGATCTAATTTCATCAGAATTTAAGTTATCAAATGAATCAAGAGAGTGAAGTGATACCTTAACAGAGGATGGAGAAGTTTTCTTTGGAGATCCAGGTTTATCTGAAACATTTGCCATCAATGCAATGTTGTCATAATCCAATTCATCTTCAGAATCACTGGAATCAGCCCAATCCTTCTGTGTGACCATAAGTGCATTACCCTTTACTGAATTCCTAGGCTTCTTACACTCACTAGCAAAGTGTCCAATCTCACTGCAATTAAAGCACTTGATCTTGGCCTTATCAAGCTTGACAATTGTACTTTTGCCTTTGTCACTCTTCTTCTCCTCCTTCTTTTGAAAAGGTCCTTTGCTAAATCTTCTCCTGTTGAATCTTCCTTTCTTGAAGGATTTAGCAAACATAGCAAAGAGTTCCTGCATCTCAGATTCAGAATCATTGTTGTCAGAGTCCATATCAGTAGTCTCTGACTCAGAACTTTCTTTGCTTTTCTTTTTCCTTGAATTCTTTACAGCAATCTCTTCATGCTGTTCTTCTGGAAGCTTCTTTAATTCAGATTGAGCAGTAAGTGCTACAGTTTTCATCTTTCCTTCACTCCTGCTCTTCTTCTGCTGCTTGTCAATTTCATAAGCTCTCAGTTTTCCATATACTGCCTCTAATGATATTTCATCCAGATCATTAGCTTCCTCAATTGCAGATATCTTCTCATTGTAGAAATCAGGCAAAGCTTTCATGAACTTTGTATTCATATCCTCCAAGTCATAATATTTACCATGCATGGTGTTGCCCAATAAATAACAATTGTAGAAGGGGGGTTGAATACAATTGTATAAGATTTTCGACTTAAACAAATAATACAAGTATGAATCAATAACAGCTTTATTAATTTTAATATAAAACTGTTACAAAACTCTCTTAAGAAATTCTTATGTTCTTAAGAGCTAATAGGTTACAAGATAAATCATGTAAGCGATTACATAATGTAAAACCTAAAACTGTGTTTATATAGAGTACACAGTTACACTATCAATTACAAGATATTCTAAATCAATTACATATATCTCTGAATGCATATCTTGTATGATAGCTGCATTCCTATAAATTAGGAACCGACATATCAATCTTCCTTGATCTCTGGTCTGATGAGAATCTTCACGTAATCCTGACCAGCTTCTAATCCTGATGATAGTCCAATACTGACGTTGTACTACTGATGACGTCAGCATCAGTATCTGATCAGTAATGCCCAGATCCTGATCATTTTTTGAATCAATATCTAACAATCTCCCCCAATTTGTTCTTTATAAAACAAAGCACAAATTCCTTGATTCAAAGATGTCAAAAACTCAAAACAAAATACCTTCTAAAAATCATCAGGAACAGTTTCAGAAATTCTTTGATAAAACAGATTCAACCTCAAGAATTCAGATAACAATTCTTCTTCCTTGCTTTCAAGAATTTGAATCAGTTTCTTCTTCAGATTTTTGAGTTCTTCATCTTCCTCATTAATCTGATAGATAGCTGCCCTGAGATTCTAAATTGAGCTTCTTGGAAGATCTAAGTCACCTAGCAACACATAAGCAATTTCCTTCCCATTTGGATTTAGAGACAGTTGTTCCATGCCTAGATACACTTCTCTAACAGCTGTACCTTTCTTCATTTCAACCTCTATGTTTCTTAAATTTAAGTACATAGGAATATAATTGCCATTATACCTCGTTCCTCCATCCATGAATCTTTGTCTAATTTTCCTGTAAATCATGACAAACCAATTGTAGTAAACTTCTCTTTCACTAACCTTGATTCTTTTACTTCTGAGAAGATACAGAACATATTTCAGCTCTTTTGCAGATTTACACAACAATTCATGAATAGGAATCTTCTTCACACCTCCATCTTTCATGAAGTACAACATCTTTTCTATTTTCTTTGCATCAGCATGACAATCAGCAATGATAGCAACAGCTTCAAGTTTCCAGAGATGATCAACAATTAACTCATCCCCAATCTTGTCAACTAGAGCATGTTGATCAGTTTGTGCAATGAAAATAATCTATACATGACTATACCCAATTCCTCCTCTTGTGCCAGGTTCCAATCCTTTCAAACCAGATTGCATACTTACCCATTTTGGTGGATTTTCAGCAATAAATGTAGTAGACTCTGATTTAACAATCAATAAAGATTCATTAATCAAAGAAGGCTCTGTTATCAGTCCTGCTGATTTGAAAACAACCGGTTTCCTATAATCACACTTATTCTTCTCCTTTTTCTTACTCTTCTTCTTCTCATCTGTTGGATAATTCTGCTGATGTTCAGGAACAGATTTATCTTTATCATACCATAACTTCCTGTCTGATCTATGAACATTTCTTAAGTAGTCTCTGGTTGTTATCCTTTCTGCTTCTCTGGCTTTAGCTCTGATTTCACTTTCTTTTTCAAATCTTCTGAAGTTCTCTTGTTCATACTCCAGTGTATCTTCAAAAACTTCCATATTGTGAAATTCAACCACAACCTTACACTACACCATAAATAGCCTACTGCAATTTAAAATTTGTGTTGCGTCAGGGGTCAAATATGATGCAGTAGGCCTAAAAAAGGGCTAAGGTAACATTTTTTTTAAGATAGCTTTTTCAATGTTGCCCTAGGGTATCTAAGGTAACATTTTTATCAGATGCCATTTTATGTTACCCTAGAGTGCTATAGCAACACAAATTTGATCTATACCAACATAAAATATATGTTACCTTTGGTGTATCAATTTTTTTAAAAAGTGGGCCCCACTGTGGGTCCCATGATCTGTGGCAACATAAAATATATGTTACCTTTGGTGTATTATTTTTTTTTTAAAAAGTGGGGCCCGTTGTGGGACCCACTTTTGTTGGCAACCTACTACAACATATTAGCTACCTAATACAATATTTTACCAAGAAAAATTTGAAAAGCTATGCAATATGTAATAAATCCAAAAATAACTTGTTCATTCTTAAAAACCATTCCAAACAATACATCCATAAACCAACTCCTAAACACCATTAGTTACCAACAACTTAAATCATTCCAAATATTACACAATGCCATACACAATAGAAAAAATAAAGAGCAATCAAAAGCCATACACAATACCTTCATTAAATTAAAATGACCAATAACGAATTTAAAATTTTCTGTTCTTGCAACAGATATAACCCCCGAATCGCATTTACTTAGGTCAATTATGAACCAATCTGTAAGAGCAATCTCTCCTCTTCGATGCACCTACAGATAAGCACGAAACATTCACAATTAGGCCAACTATTAAGGTGGGACAAGTAACAATATCGTTGAAGTTTCTTACAAAAGTGAAGCAACGGCATTGTAAGTACTGTAACTCCCAATTCACAAGATAGTATTATTTTCAAGTGAAGAAGCCGAGACAGGTCAGATGACAGAGATGCACTAGTCATTGACGATTTCAGATGAACGACATTTTCAGCAAACACACTGAAATAGGATGAACAAATTTAGAATTATAAGATTACAACTTAAAAATGAGCATTTAAAATTAATAGTCTCGCGTCCATAAATAAAACATAAAAGCACCTGCATGCTAATCATCAGAGACCCAAAATTAGTCTCTGTATAGTGTAGACCCTAAACTTGAGTCGCTGCATTTTAAGCTAGAAGAAGTAAGGACTATCTACTCTATCGATGTATAGGTTAAACGATAATAAGATTTACTCTGTTATTGAAAGGTAACCATTTACAATAACAGAATAAAATCTTTAGGACCGCAAACAAATAATATATAATAAGGCATGTATCTGAATAGGAACGTTGACAAATGTCAGTTCCACAGACCTTCACACACAACTCATGCTCTACTTTAAGTTGCTTGTCATTGCTCCTCTTCATGCTCTTCTCAACGTCCTCTATAGTTCTCGCCATGAACTCGAGATCCTACAGTTGCAAAGATAAGAAAATTTCAGAATCAACTTTTAACATAAGGAGCACAATTGATATTTACAAGTATTTGAAAAAAATTATTCAGTTAAAGATCTGGTATAACAATTTTAACAGATAAGTTGAGAATTAGTGCTTTGAGTTAACAAAGGTTGTCTAGACCTTGAATTGAAAGTATGCTGATGATTTAGATTAAAAGAATCTGAACGTAGGCTCCATGTTAAATGAGTGTTTACAACCCTGTTTAGCTAATCTAATATTCAGAAACAAAGTGCTTATCTACCAAAAAAGTATCCATATATATACAGAGATTCTAAGACTAAAAAACAATGAAAGCATCCTAATAAAACACAATTGATCCTAATATCTTTATAAACATACACTTCTTACCCAATATGAATGGCAGTTCAGGTCATATATATTACTTGTCCGCCCAAATGTGGCAGCTAAATGGTTCACTACCTAATTATAAGAAAAATGGATTTTAATATTTACTGCAACAATTACTTATCCTTTTGACTTTGCTCAAACGTGCATGGTTAATATGTAGTGCATCATAGTCATAGCTAGTAGTGACAAAGAATCCAGAATCCTGACCAAAATTTGTTCCTCTATGGTACTATCAAACAAGTAATGAGATATAAGATAAAAGATTTAGTCAATTCTATACACATATCAGAAGTACAATGAACGGTATAAAACAATCTAAAGCACTATAAAAGTGACTTGCCATTTGGTAATTAATGAATGAACCATTTGTTTGTATGAATCTGGCAACTGCGAATGCCAAGTCTTTAACTCATCTACACGGGACTGAACCACCAAATTCTATAAACTTGTGTCAACAAAATGACGAAGAACATATCAGACAGACTGTCAATCAAATGAGGAAGAAGTTATCAGACAGACTTATACACTTTGAATGTATGATAGTGTCCTAAAACTATAAGATTTAAGATGATAGAGACTACAGAGTCACCTCCTACATATGGCTTGTGAAAAAAATATAACTTTATAGAAAAAGGATGATACCTAAATATCAAATGGCTTATGAAAACAATATAACTTTATAGAAAAAGGATGATACCTAAATATCAAAGCCCTGGAACCAAGTTGAAACATGTATCCAAGAAGCCCTTAATCCAAATCAACTCACCTAGAAACCCAAATTGAAGCCTGCAACAAAACTAATAAAACCAAGTGAAAAAATCATTAAACCATGAAATTATAGAAGCTATAAAATTCAAACAAATTTTAATCGAGGAAGCTCTAAATCGAAAAAGCCCCAAATTAAAGCAGACCTAAATCATAAAAGACCCAAAATAAAGCCAATTAAACATAGGAGGTCCGATTAAATATAAGATTTGAAACCAACCCGAAGAAACTACAAATCAAATCCAAATTCAAGAAACACGATTCCAATAAGGCCCAAATCGAAGAGCAATCAAACTAATTTGAAGTGTCAAAAGAAATGATATTTTTCTGAATATACCAATAGGCTATAAAAGAAAGTAAAAAAATAATGTAGTAAAAAAATAATGTAGTTAAACTGTTAAGATATCAGGGTTTTTCCATGGTCCTTTATCGGAACGAAGACACCCACCCTGATCTGCACAAGTACAGGTACCACCGAGAAATTCTGGTAATTCACTGTAGAATTAATTGGGAATAAAAAAACACTCCTAAGATATAAACTACTCAAAGAAACGCTGTAAAGGTAAGTGATACAGGCTAGGCAGTGATATAGATTTCTGTATTAGTGAAATTTCCTAGTACATCAAAACAGAATTGTCAAATATTCAATTGTCACGATCTTACAGTATTTCAACTTTTACTTTTAAGTACTAGGTCTCACTTGCAATTTAAAATAAACTAACACGAGCATGAACAAGATGTGGTTCAATATGCTGCTGGAACATAGGAACCACAGTTGTCATGATATCAGTTTGTGACATAAAGCTTCCAGCTCTGCTTTTGTCTCTTTGAACTCGAGAAATAAGATGCGAATGAACACCTCCGACCTGTTTAAAATCAACATTCAATTCATGAGACAGCTCTAAACTTAAAAAAAATATAGACCAAATATACATTAAGCATCAGTAAGTATCCTTAGTATGTCAGAGGTCATTCTTACAACATCATAAACACCTTCAAATATTACCTGGCCAATTCAAGCATTATAAAATAAGTAATTAAATAAAAGAGATGGCAGGGATCATTGTAGAAATACTGCATACTAGGAGCCCAAAAAAAAAAGAATTAATTTTTTTATGAGTATCCATAACTATACACACAACATGAATAATACCTAAACATGAAAGCCTTGGAACCAAATTGAAACATGAATCCAAGAAGCCCTTATCCAAATCAATTCACCTGGAAACCCAAATTAAAGCCTGTAACAAAAACGGACTAATAAAACCAAGTGAAAAAAGCATTAAACCCTATAATTATAGAAGCTATAAAATTCAAAAAAAAATTAATCAAGGAAGCCCCAAGTCAAAAAAGCCCCAAATTAAAGCAGACCTAAATTATAAAAGACCCAAAATAAAGCAAATTAAATATAAGAGTTCTGATTAAATATAAGAGTTGAAACCAACTAGATAAAAGTATAAACCAAATCAATAAAACCAAATCAATAGAATCAGTAGAGTGAACAAAACAAAGCAATACAGTTGGGGAACGAGTGTTACACATAGAAGAATGGGGATTATACCTCAAATCGAAGGCCTAAATCCACTGAAATCCAAAGACCCAAATCCGAAGCCCTAAAATCAAAAAGAAAACCTAATTAGTCCAATTTGAACAAATATGCCTCAAACCGAAGCCCTAATTTGAACAAATATGTACGAAGGAGAGACGAATTAGAGAAAACGAATGAGAGAAAAAGCCAGTGAGAGACCAGTGAAAATGAATTAGTGAAGAGAAAAAGAAGAATGAGAGACGAGAGAGTTGAGAGTTTTATGAGAGAGAGAGATGCAATGGTGAGAGAGAAACTAGTAGTGAGAGGTAGTGAGAGAGTGATGTGAGGTGATGTATTTTTGTTTAAGCGGGGTGAGTGAAATTTTTGTCTAAGTAAAAATTTCATTGAGCGCTAAAAATGGCGCTCTTTTATTTCACTGGTAATCGTGCCCCATTGCATCATTATTACTGTAATTGCATTTTATTTTATTTTGCTAATTAAAATTCTGTAATTTTTTTAAAATTGCATTTCAAAATTAATAAAATCAATAAAATCTGGAAAATAATAATAAATAAATATATTAATTTTTATAAATAATAACTCATTAATTTGATAAACTATTAATTTTCATAAAAACGAATTGATTTCATGATAAATTTAAATTTTAAATGATTATTCAATTTTTAGTTAATAAATTAAAATTTGTGTTTATTAATGATCTAAGGCAACATATTGTGCATGTTGCCCTAAATCCAACACTTTTCTAGCTTGAGCAACATTACATTTCTGCCTAAGGTAACATAAAATTGAAAGTGTTATATTAGGCTATACTAGGCCAAAAATAGTATACCTAAGGTAACATATTCTAGCAACACATGTGAGGAAGAGGTTGCGATAGCTTGTTTATGGTGTAGTGTTAAGAATCATAATCTTAAGTTCTTTTAAAATTTCAGCTTCTTCAGAATCAGAGACAACATTAGGAATTGAACCAAAGACTGACTTCTCATTAGATGCAGTAGATTGAACAGCTACCTTACTCTTTCTTTTTAAAGGCAATATCTCCTCTTCAATTTCTTCAGGAGCATTAAATCTGTTGTCTGGAGTTAATGCAAGAGATAGTGGAGTTTTCTTCTTTTCATTTTCAGAAACATCTTTCAATTTGATTCCACTAGATCTTGTTTGCCTTGTACTTGTTTGAGCAGATAATCTTCCTCTACTTCTGTATCTTCCTCCTCTGCCTCTTCCTCTTCTTGCAGCAGGAGCTTCATTTTGTTTTGCAATCTCTTCAAAGATCCTGTTCTATTCTTCTAAGAACTCATCAGTAGTCATGTTTGGATTTTCTCCAGTAGATAAAATAAGTGCTTTCTCAGCATGATACTGTTGAACTCTTTTGTCTTTATGAAATAGTTTAAGAACACGACCATCCCCTGTGTCAAGTTCATGAAACAGACTAGCAGCATTTTCACCCTGTTCCACATACACATCATCCTCAGGAATGGTTGACAGAGTTTGAC
This sequence comes from Kitagawia praeruptora, assembly GCA_037693485.1. Lineage (NCBI taxonomy): Eukaryota > Viridiplantae > Streptophyta > Magnoliopsida > Apiales > Apiaceae > Kitagawia > Kitagawia praeruptora. The sequence continues at coordinate 80,577,578 of CM075350.1, forward strand.
CAGGTGTCACAAACTGTTCTTCTTTTGGATTCTGAGATTGCATCACTATTGTCACTGTCTTCTTACCAGATCTAGAAACATGAGTTGACTGCTTAGTTTGAGTATTAGATCTCTTTGTTACAAAAGCAGCATCAGAGGTTTCAACTTTATGATGTGACTTAGCACCACCATCATTTCCAGAATTATCATCATCCTTTTGTACTACTGGATTAGGTGAGCATTTTGTTTTGACTATCTTCTCCCCCTTTTTGACATCTGCATCTTCTTCAATGAAGAAAGACAAGATAAGCTTGAGGGTTTCATCAATATTATCAACTTTTGATTCCAAGACAGTCATTCTGGAATCCATTTTCTTGTCAAGTGCTTTAATATCATCAGCAAGAAGATGTGCTTGAGAAGCAGTAGCAGATATAGAAACAGATGTTTGAATACCCGCTTGAAATTTATCAGTAACAGCCTTCATAAAGTCAATCTCACTCTTCAATCCCTTTGCTAGAAGAGCATTTGTTTTGAGAAGAGCCTTGAGTTCAGGAGTTGGCATCCTCGTGGCAATATGACCAGAATGAAAAAGAGCATTTTGAAAATTCATTTCAGCATTCGGTATATTCCATTAAGTATCCCATTCATATCCCCTTGCAGCTCGAGTATCAGGAGGAAGAATTGAACTGTACTCTCCTCTGAATTCTTCTTGAGTAACAGACTGCATGTGTCTACTCGAAGACCCATAAGTAGATAGAATACTTGCTTTTATCGCTGCCTGCATTTGAATTGCTTCAGGATTAGCATGAGCATGATCATCATCATCATCTGAGCTACCACCAGCCTCAGGAAATTTATTATCAACATTATCATCAGGATTCATAATGTAAATGCACACCTAGAGGGGGGTGAATAGGTGTAAATGGCTAACTATATATAATTAAAACTGATTTTAAGAATTACCAGAAACAGCTTACTGATTACGTTTTAAGCAGAAACAGTATGCTGAATACACAGACAACAAGTACAGTAAAGTGCAGAAACAGTAAGCTATATGCAAGCAGAAGGTAAATAACAGAAAATAAAGAACACAGAGACTTTTAGCCAGGTTCGACCCCTAACCCCTATGGTCTACGTCCTGGTCCCTTACCAACTTGGTAAGAGAATATATTATTGATCACTGAAATAAGCCAATTACAAGATACAACAATATATCTCCCTCAATACCCAGCTGTTGACAAATGGCGTGCTGAACTCCTGTTTCTGAACTTGCTCTCTAAGCTATACTTCCCAAGTATACTTCTCTAGCAACGTTCACCAAACCCTAGTTCCCAAGCCAAACTGTCCAACAACTAATCCTTACAAATCGAACAATACAATCAATAAAGGATACAACTCAAACTATGAACTCTTTAGAATATAGCACGTAAGAATATATTAAGAGCTCGAGAGAATTAAAAGATGTAGCAATGAAAAACCGAGTTGTTTGAAATCTTGTGTGCTTGAATATTTTCTCTTCAGTGTTGTAAACGAATGAACACAAGACAAATTATAAATAGTCTCACAACCAACGTTCGGAAAATCAATCAACCATTATTCGAACGATTTAGAAATCAATTTTTAACGTTCAAATGATCACAGAGATTTTACCAACGTTCTTGTGAACGTTTGACAGAGAGTTTGAAAGAGATGAATCGTTTGAAAAGTTTAACCCTTCTGTTCTGTATGTATAAAACGTGTATAGGAGGTTTTAGCAAGAATATCTTTTAAAAACGGAAACTCCTATAAGATTTATCACGGTTTTAATAAAAGATATTTGAAAAGATTTGAGCTCTAAATATATTGTATACGTATTATATGATAAAGATATCTTACAATATATTTCCTGAAATAAAAACCATGAGAAACAATCTTGATCTTCGTCTTCAGGTTTTCTGCCAATTGCGAATGGCTTGCTGTTTGAGTCTGCCAGTTGTGAAAGTCTGCTGTTTGAGTCTGTCAGTGTGAAATGGCTTGCTGGACTGTTTCTGTTATAGCACCAGATAGCTTGCTGTTTGTATATTCTCTGTAAACAATCAGTACACTTAATATACCCTGCAAAACCAAGTTAGTACAACCATAACACAATGTTTTATATCAAACTACAAGCAAATAGCTTGCTGAAAGTGATCATCAAAACCATAGGAGTATCAATCTCCCCCTTTTGATGATTACACAATATTTAGGAGAAATAAGAACTCCCCCTAAATCCCTGCATATTAGTACATTTTGATATAAAACAGATTCAAGATAAACAAGCATAATAATCATATCTAAATCGAATATCTTGACCAAACAGTTCTCCTAAATTTCTCCCCCTTAATCCATCAAAATTCAACAAAAAGAATATTAGTCCAGGTCTGGAATAATCATAGAGAAATAAATTTAAAAAATTAAATCATGGTAATGGCATATAAACAGTTCAGATACAAATGGTAAGCCAACGTTACCCATTCTGTGCTTGTCAGCTTGCTGACTACACAGTACACATGCCAAGTTCCATTCGAATAGCTGCAAATCTTTCTTCAGCCAATGGCTTTGTGAAGATATCTGCTAGTTGAACTTCAGTTGATACAAATACCAACTCAATCTTCCCCTTTGCTGCATTATCTCTTAAGAAATGGTGACGAACGTCAATATGCTTCGTTCTTGAGTGATTGACAGGATTCTTGGAGATATTGATAGCACTCGTGTTGTCACAATATATTGGAATTTTGCCACACTTGATATTGAAATCCCTTAGAGTCTGAATCATCCATAAAATTTGAGAGCAACAGCTACCAGCTGCTAGATACTCTCCTTCGGCCGTTGATAGAGCCACAGAAGCTTGCTTTTTGCTTTGCCATGAAACCAAGCTTTGTCCAAGGAATGTACAAACACCACTTGTACTCTTTCTATCAGTTTGAGACCCTGCATAATCTGCATCACTATACCCCACAAATCAAAAGTATTTGTGATAGGATAGAACAAACCAAGATTAATAGTACCACTTAAGTATTTAAAAATCCTTTTAACCGCATTTAAGTGAGACTCTTTAGGGTTGGATTGAAACCTTGCACAAACACAAACACTATACATGATATCAGGTCTTGAGGCAGTTAAATATAGTAGACTTCCAATCATACCTCTATACCTTTTGACATCCACATCCTTACCATTCTCATCTGCAAACAGCTTGCTATTTTGAGTCATAGGAGTTGTTTTTGCTTTGACATCTTCAAAACCAAATCTTTTGAGCAGATTCTTTGTATACTTGGATTGATGCACATAAATACCATCATTGGTTTGCTTGATTTGGAGACCCAAGAAATAGTTGAGTTCCCCCATCATGCTCATGTCAAATTCATCGTACATGCACTTAGAAAACCACTCACACATAGATTCATTAGTAGAACCAAATACAATATCATCCACATATATTTGTACAACAAGAATATCTTTACCATTTTGCTTTGTAAATAATGTGGGATCGATATTACCTCGAGTGAATCCATTTTTGAGAAGAAACTTACTAAGTCTCTCATACCACGCTCTAGGGGCCTGCCTTAAACCATATAAAGCCTTCTTGAGCTTGTAAACATAATCATGAAACTTCTCATGTTCGAATCCAGGAGGCTGTTTGACATAGACTTCCTCATTCAGCACGCCATTTAGAAATGCGCTTTTTACGTCCATTTGATATAACTTGAATTTCTTGTAGCATGCATAAGCAATAAGCATTCTGATTGATTCTAAATGAGCAACAGGAGCATATGTTTCATCAAAATCAATTCCTTCTTGTTGATTATAGCCTTGAGCCACGAGCCTTGCCTTATTTCGAGTGACGGTTCCAAACTCATCCACTTTGTTCTTGAGCACCCATTTGGTTCCTATGATAGAAGCATCTTCTGGTGGCTTTACAAGTTCCCAAACATCACATCTCTCGAATTGGTTGAGTTCCTCTTGCATGGCCATGATCCAGTTTTCATCTTCTAATGCTTCCTTGAAATTTTTGGGTTCTTCTTGAGCTAAAAAGGCAGCATAAGCACAAAAGTTTGCTTTTCCTCTTCTTGTTGTGATTCCATCTGATATATTTCCAATGACAAGTTCTAGAGGATGATTCTTTACTGTCCTTGTAGCCTTTGGTAGAGAATATTGAGCAATATCTTCATTTGAAGTTATTCTAACCACTTCATCTTGCTGACTTGAAGTTCCAGCTTGCTGTTTTCCATTCTCAGTAGTGTTCTTGGCTTGCTGACTTCCAGTTTCAGCAGTATTGTTGGCTTGCTGATTTCCAGTAACTTGAGGTTGTATATTATCAGTTTCACCTGCAAATTCTTCCTCATCTCTTGGCAGATCATTGTTAGGTTCTTGAAAAGTAACATCAATAGATTCTTCAACTATATGTTTATTTAAATTATAAACTCTATATGCTCTACTAGTTAAAGAATAGCCAAGAAAAATTGCTTCATAAGACTTAGCATCGAATTTACCATCATTATCAATTGTCTTGAGCACAAAACACTTTGAGCCAACAATTTTGAAGTAACTAATGTTTGGCTTCTTTTTCCTCAACAATTCATACGGAGTTTTGTTCAAGATAGGCCTGATTATGACTCTGTTCAACAAATAGCACGCTGTATTCACTGCTTCTGCCCAAAAACTTCTAGGCAGCTTGCTTTCTTGCAAAAGAGTCCTTGCTGTTTCTTGTAGTGACCTGTTCTTCCTTTCTACCACTCCATTCTGTTGTGGAGTCCTTGGTGCAGAAAATTCATGTGTAATTCCTCTTTTTTCACAATAAGCAATGAAGTCTTTGTTGAGAAATTCACCTCCTCTATCACTTCTTATACCTACAAGCTTTGTATTCAACTTGTTCTCAAGTAATTTGATTAGCTTCTTAAACTCATCAAAAGCACAATCTTTAGTACGAAGAAATAATACCCATGTAAATCTAGAATAATCATCTACAATCACAAAACCATATTGTTTACCTCCAATACTCTTGTAAGCTTCTGGACCAAATAAGTCCAAATGCAGAAGCTCTAAGGGTTTAGAAGTAGATACCATTTTCTTTGATTTGTGAGTACTTCGAAGCTGTTTTCCCAATTGGCAAGCTGAACAGACTTCTGTTTTGACATACTTTAGCTTGGGCAGCCCTCTCACTAGTTTCTTGCTTGATAACTTTCTGAGCAAATCCATGTGTGCATGTCCCAATCTTCTATGCCAAATATATGGGTCATTATCCACTGCAGCCAAACAGCATGCTGTTTTCTGCATATCAAAGTTTAATACATATATATTTCCTTCCCTTCTAGCAACTAGGGGGAATTTGTTAGTACCAATAGTAATAATAGCTTTATCAATGCCTAATTCAACATGATGTCCATCATCAAATAATTGAGTAACACTTAGCAAGTTATAAGAAAGACCTTTGACATATTGAACTTTATCAATTGAAATATTACTATTACCAATAGAACCGGTACCAAGGATTTGAAGAGTTTTTGCTATTCCCAATTGTCACTCTTCCACCCTTTTTCATTTTGAGATTCATAAACTGAGATTTGTCTCCACACATATGTCTTGTGCATCCACTGTCCAAGATCCATTGCTTTGATTTGACCTTAGCAGCAAGGTACATCTATAAAACAAACAAAAATACCTCAATGTTTTGGTACCCATATAGGTTTGGGTCCAGGTTGGTTAGTAGCAAGAATATATAAAGCATTTAAATCAGATTTCTTGATCCACATTTGGACCACTTTTGGGGACTGATCATTCTGTTGGTAAGCTGTTTGTCTCCTGCTATTTGTATTCTGGTATGCTGTTTGTCTCCTGTCTGGTCCATTCTGGTAAGCTATTTTCTGTTTGCCTGATCCATTCTGGTATGCTGTTTTCGTCTTATGATATACTTGAACCACACAATTCTTTTCCAGATGTCCTTTTCCACCACATTTGTTGCATGTCTTCCAAGGCATAGCATAATTGTAGGGAATGCCATTCCTTCCATCATATTTGAGCACCTTATCTTTCTTGTTGAAGTTTAGACCAACACCTTCTCTGACTAAGGGGACATTTGCCTTCTTCATCATTGTCTTTAAAGTGTCTTCACCTTGAACAAAAGTTTCCATGCCCTTCTTGAGATCTTTGACTTCTGTTTCTAGGAGAGTGATCACTTCAGCTTGCTGTTTGATGAGTTCAGCTTGCTGAACTCTCTTTTCAGCAGTTTTTGAGGATTCGGCTTGACTAGATTCCTTCATCTTGTATGATTCCAATGTTTTAGCTTTAGTTTTAACATCAGACCTTAGCTCTTTGATTTCTTCAGTCAATGTCTTGTTTCTCTTTTCCAGTAGCTTGACATTAGCCTCTAAATGTCTGTTCTTAGTAGTTAGTTCCTTGATCTCTGTAGCTTTACTGAATGAAGTTGAATCCCATTCTTCCATTTTTGGCAATAGATCTTTTACCATTTTGGATAAATAGGCATTTTTATCAGTCAGCTTGCTGATTTCAGCCTTTAGTGCCATGTGTTCTTCAATTGTAACACTATTTTGTTCCTGCATGGTTAGTGAATCTAACAAAGTATCATCTGAAGAAATATAATCATTAAAAGAGTTTACCTCACTCTCATCCTCTTCAGAATCAGTTTCAGCATATACTCCCTCTGAATTTCGTAGACCATATTTTTCTTCCACTCCAACAAGTGCTAAGTTCACCATCTCTTCACTTGAGTCATCACTGGAATCAGAATCATCATCACTCCAAGTCAGTAGAGCCTTTGATTTCTTTTTGTCCTTGAAAACAGTAGGCTATTTTGACTTTAGTTTGTAGCAGTTCCTTTTATAATGGCCTGGCTTGCCACATTCGAAACAAGTCTCCTCCTTTGAGTCTTTTGAGCCTTTCTTGTTGTTGTAGAAACCACCTCTTTCCCTTTTCATCATATTCTTCTTTTCTATCAGCCTCTTGATCTTCTTTGAAATAAGTGCAAGTTCCTCATCTGAATCAGATTCATCATTAGAGTCAATTGGCTTGCTATTTTTAGAATGGAGAGCCACATTCTTCATCTTTTCTGTTGGAGCTTTAACACTTGAACTTCCCACCTGATTTCCATTTATCTTGCTTTCAAATTGCTCTAGCTCAGCAAATACAGCCAAGTGGTCCATAGTATCAATAAGTGGTGAGGATTCCAAGGCAGTAACTTTGGCTTCGTAGATAAATGGTACTGCACTTAAGACCTTCATATTGATTTCATCTTGTGGTATAGATTTTCCAAGCCTCTTCAGTGAGTTAATAGTAACTTGAAACCGTGCTTGACTATCCTTGATAGTTTCACCTTCATTAAGCTTGAAGTTTCCAAAGTCATTCATTAGCTTGCTAAGTTTTACCTTCTTTAGAGATTTCGAACCTTCATGATAAGTCTCCAAAGCATCCCACATTTCTTTTGCTGATTTGAGTGAAGATACTTTATCATATTCAGCCTGGTTCAAACCATTCATAAGAGAACTCCTAGCCTTTCCATTGTAGCCAAGTTTGATTAATTCATCCGGAGTGAGATCATCAACATCCTTTGGCTTGCCATCCTTGTCAAGAAAGACATATGGGCCTTTTTGCACAACTCTCAGAACTAATGGATCTCTGGATAAGTGAGTTTCCATGCTGCTTTTCCACCAGTGGTAGTTGTGTGTGCCATGGAGAAGTGGAGGCCTAAAATCAGATTTTCCTTCGGGATAGTTTTCAGCCATTATGATCGAATACTTTCCTGTTACAGAATTGTTAGTATACCAAAGCTCTGATACCAAATGAAAATGCACACCTAGAGGGGGGTGAATAGGTGTAAATGGCTAACTATGTATAATTAAAACTGATTTTAAGAATTACCAGAAATAGCTTACTGATTACGTTTTAAGCAGAAACAGTATGCTGAATACACAGACAACAAGTACAGTAAAGTGAAGAAACAGTAAGCTATATGCAAGCAGAAGGTAAATAACAGAAAATAAAGAACACAGAGACTTTTAGCCAGGTTCGACCCCTAACCCCTATGGTCTACGTCCTGGTCCCTTACCAACTTGGTAAGAGAATATATTATTGATCACTGAAATAAGCCAATTACAAGATACAACAATATATCTCCCTCAATACCCAGTTGTTGACAAATGGCGTGCTGAACTCCTGTTTCTGAACTTGCTCTCTAAGCTATACTTCCCAAGTATACTTCTCTAGCAACGTTCACCAAACCCTAGTTCCCTAGCCAAACTGTCCAACAACTAATCCTTACAAATCGAACAATACAATCAATAAAGGATACAACTCAAACTATGAACTCTTTAGAATATAGCACGTAAGAATATATTAAGAGCTCGAGAGAATTAAAAGATGTAGCAATGAAAAACCGAGTTGTTTGAAATCTTGTGTGCTTGAATATTTTCTCTTCAGTGTTGTAAACGAATGAACACAAGACAAATTATAAATAGTCTCACAACCAACGTTCGGAAAATCAATCAACCATTATTCGAACGATTTAGAAATCAATTTCTAACGTTCAAATGATCACAGAGATTTTACCAACGTTCTTGTGAACGTTTGACAGAGAGTTTGAAAGAGATGAATCGTTTGAAAAGTTTAACCCTTCTGTTCTGTATGTATAAAACGTGTATAGGAGGTTTTAGCAAGAATATCTTTTAAAAACGGAAACTCCTATAAGATTTATCACGGTTTTAATAAAAGATATTTGAAAAGATTTGAGCTCTAAATATATTGTATACGTATTATATGATAAAGATATCTTACAATATATTTCCTGAAATAAAAACCATGAGAAACAATCTTGATCTTCGTCTTCAGGTTTTCTGCCAATTGCGAATGGCTTGCTGTTTGAGTCTGCCAGTTGTGAAAGTCTACTGTTTGAGTCTGTCAGTGTGAAATGGCTTGCTGGACTGTTTCTGTTATAGCACCAGATAGCTTGCTGTTTGTATATTCTCTGTAAACAATCAGTACACTTAATATACCCTGCAAAACCAAGTTAGTACAACCATAACACAATGTTTTATATCAAACTACAAGCAAATAGCTTGCTGAAAGTGATCATCAAAACCATAGGAGTATCACATAACACCTTTCATTCTCAAATCACCAGTAGATACAGCTGGTGAATCCTGATGCCCTGCAGACAGATTAGTAACATTTCCTAAATCTCTCATTTCTTTTAAAGTGATCTCATCACTTCTCACAATGTTACCTAAGTTACTTTCAATAGCAACTTCTACCTCACTAGAAGTTAACAACTTCTCACTCTTTTCTACCTCTCCTTTTGCCAGTTCAGGAGACTGCCTCTCATCACTCTTCTTTTTCTCTAAATGTTCACTCTCAATCTCACAAGAAAGGTTCTGACTCATTAAATGTGAAGAAATAAGAGGTGGCTGAGAGGAGTGGTCTGAAGTCATACAAATAGAGGTATCCCTTTTATCAGGTCTATCTATAATCATACTATCAGTAGTAAAGGAAGTAGAGAAGGAGATGTTACCTGATGAAGTAGTTAAAGAATCCATTGGCCTTGCTGAAATTGGCTCAATAAGCAATGGAATAAGTGGATCAGTAGTACTTACATCAGGATTGACCACTGCAACTATAGCATGACTTGCATCAGTATTTGCTACTGATGGTTCTTGTGTAGTCTGAGGTTTTGAAGCTTCTTCAACACTTTGAGTCAAAGGTTCTTATGTGCTTCCCTCAAATGCAGTGTCAGCAATCACTTCATCACATTCAGCAATGTGCAAATCATGAGCAGCTTTATCTGCCAGACTTCTAGCAAGTTCAATTTCAATTTCAGAAGCCCCTTGAGCATTGTCAGGAAACTCCCCTGCTGATGTGATTTTGCCAGCATCGTCACTTTGAGAAGATGGTTCTTGTGGGGCAGGAATATTCTTGTCTTCACCTTCCCTTTGAGAAGATGGTTCTTGTGTGACTATTCCTTCAGAAATGTCTGCACCTACACTTTGAGTAGGTGGTTCTTGTGTGACTGGATCTGCAATAGCTTCTGAACTACTTTGAAGTTCAGGTTCTTGTGGGCTAGATCCTCTCAGAGATGACATAGTAGTCCTCTGTTTCTTCTGTCTGTGAAAGACGTTTGCTTCAGCAGTTTTCTTTTCAAGTGGTGAAGGTTTAACACCTAACTGAGCAGCAATATCATTTACTTGATCGACAGACATCTCAATAATTCTTCTCTTTGGAGATGCAGATGCTGGAGAATCAGAAATCTCAACAGTCTTCATAGGTGAATTATCAGGAGTAGAGATGTCAGGATTAGCAGTAGCGTCAGGAACTGATGATCCATCCTGATTAACAACATCAGGATTGCCTTCCATAGCATCAGTAAGATTCAGAAATTCTGTGTGATCAACAAATTTGCCTTTGCTGATTAATCTTCTTCTTTTCTTTGGCATTTTAGAGACAGCCACTTCTCTAGTATCAACAACATCAATCTCCTTCTTCTTCAATAAGACTGATATAGGCATTGTGTCATCATCAGAATCAGAATCAGAAATAGCTCTTTGATCAACTTTCCTCATCACTCATGTTTCTTTATTCAGACCAGATGTTTCAAGAACCCTTTGTTCACCCCCTTGTGACTTCATTTGAGAGTGAGTTGGAGTGGAGAAATCCTTTGATCCTGATTGCCTCTTAGACACATCAGATCTAGCTAATTTCTTTGATTTTACAACTGATGCCTTTTGTGAGACACCAGAGGTGGTTGACTGTTTAGATAAGTGTTTAGGTTGTGTGCTTGTGTCAGGAATAGGATGTGTAAGGTCCTGTCCCATAGCACCAGTTGCTGGGCCATATTGAATAGGCATTCTCTCTCTTAAAAGAGACCATACTTCATCAGGAATGTATGGAGTTCCATCAAACTTATTTGCCTTATCAGAATTGATTAGACTCTTTATATTGTTTTCTGAGATTTTACATATAGGCAAAATTGTATCATTCTCAAAAACAGCATGAGGACATAAGTGAGAGAATATTAATTGGAAAAATCTAAGAAAGCAAACATAACCACATTTATCTGCTTTTCTTTCACTTAATGCCTTTAGTATAAAAGACCCATAATCAAATGAGAGATCATGAATTAGAGAATACCCAATTTTGGCTGAACCTGTGGGTAAGGCATCAAAATTTGACACTTTATTCAAGAAACATCTGCTGATTGTGTCGAAGAAGAAATTCCATTCCTTCTTAAGCTTTGTCCTGTAGAGCTCTCCAAACTTCTTTGGCGTACCATTGTAGCCCAAACTTACAACATACTCAAGAAGTTTTGAATCAGGAACTTTGAATACAGGCTTACCAATGATTGATGGTAAGTGTAGGGCTTCAGTGACAATCTCAGGAGTCACATAGTATGTAACATTATCATACTCAAAGCTCATCTGAGGCTTTTCTGATGGAAGTCCTTTCCCAAAAACACTTGTGTTCCAAACCTGCATAACAGACTTAAAAGATATCTTGGCAGGTTGGGTTAGAGCATAATTGATTGGGCTTGAGGCCAAAAAGTCCTAAATAATGTGGAAATCATTGGGCAAGTCCTGATGATCCAGAACTGCAGTGAAGTTATTTGTGTTAAAAGTAACTCCATTGATTACCACCTTGCTGTTCATGAAAGATAAATTCTCCATTGTAATTTCAAACACAAAAGTTGTGCTAATTTTGAAATTAGGGTTTGAGAGTGCAAAGACAAAGAGAGACGATGTTTTACTGATTGTTTTGAGAATAATAAATCAATTAGAAAACTAAATTGATATTTGGACAATACTTATGATTTCTCAAAAACAGGTGTCAGTAAACCATTCGTTTATACTGAAGTAATGGACCAAATTACGTGAGAGAGTGGTGATGATTGCACGCGTCACGACTTACATATGTAATTGTATGTAATAATTGAGTGCAACACACGCGCTTGTATTATTCGAGAAATAAGATTGTGATTAAAATAAAACATGGTAATTTTGTTTTAAATAAAGAAATTTAAAACATCACAATCGAATAATACCTGGTACTTACACCAGTAATATGAATCGTTTCATATTCTTGTTCCACCCTTCTCTATTTAATCTTAGAGACTCGTCCACTTGCTTCCTTAACCCTTCATTCTCTCCTGAAAGAAAAGTAAGAAAAACCCTTCACAGCAAAATTTTTTACAATGTCGAACCTTACAATCAAAGAGAAGAATCTCCATCTCTTAGAGAAAAGAGACATATTTAGCTATACTCGTGAAGAGTTTGATGCTTTCGACTGGGAAAGACAACTTGAGACTCTCTGGTTGCAGATGGATGCAGGTCTCGAAGAAATCGAGAAGGAAAAACCTGCAAAAGTGATCGACATCGATGCTGCCCTCCAAACAGCATTAGCATGGCTTTCATCTAAGGCATCCTCATCCAACTCCATCAACCATTGTGTTGCCCAGTAAATAACAATTGTAGAAGGGGGTTGAATACAATTGTATAAGATTTTCGACTAAAAACAAATAACACAAGTATGAATCAATAACAGCTTTATTAACTCTGATATAAAACTGTTACAAAACTCTCTTAAGAAATACTTATGTTCTTAAGAGCTGCTAGGTTACAATATAACTCGTGTAAGCGATTACAAAATGTAAAACCTAAACTGTGTTTATATAATGTACACAGTTGCACTATCAATTACAAGATATCCTAAATCAATTACATATATCTCTGAATGCATATCTTGTATGATAGCTGCCTTCCTACAAATTAGGAACCGACATATCAATCTTCCTTGATCTCTGGTCTGATGAGAATCTTCATCAAATACTGACCAGCTTCTAATCCTGATAGTCCAATACTGACGGTGCATTCCTGATGACGTCAGCATCAGTATCTGATCAGTAATGCCCAGATCCTGATCATCTCTTGAATCAATATCTAACAATCTCCCCCAATTTGTTCTTTATAAAACAAAGCACAAATTCCTTGATTCAAGATGTCAAAAACTCAAAACAAAATACCTTCTAAAAATCATCAGGAACAGTTTCAGAAATTCTTTGATAGAACAGATTCAGTCTCAAGAATTCAGATAACAATTCTTCTTCCTTGCTTTCAAGAATTTGAATCAGTTTCTTCTTCAGATTTTTGAGCTCTTCATCTTCCTCATTAATCTGATAAATAGCTGCCCTGATGTTCTTAATTGAGTTTCTCGGAAGATCTAAGTCACCTAGCAACACATAAGCAATTTCCTTTCCATCCGGATTTAGAGACAGTTGTTCCATGCCTAGATACACTTCTTTAACAGCTGTACCTTTCTTCATTTCAACCTCTCTATCTCTTAAATTTAAGTACATAGGAATATAATTGCCATCATACCTTGTTCCTCCATCCATGAATCTCTGTCTAATCTTCCAGTAAATCATGACACACCAATTTTGATAAACTTCTCTTTCACGAACATTTATTCTTTTACTTCTGAGAAGATACAGAACATATTTCAGTTCTTTTGCAGATTTACACAACAATTCATGAATAGGAATCTTTTTCACACTTCCATCTTTCATGAAGTACACCAGCTTCTCTATTTTCTTTGCATCAGCATGACAATCAGCAATGATAGCAACAGCTTCAAGTTTCCAAAGATGATCTACAGTTAACTCATCCCCAATCTTGTCAACTAGAGCATATTGATCAGTTTGTGCAATGAAAATAACCAGTGCATGACTATATCCAATTCCTCCTCTTGTGCCAGGTTCCCATCCTTTCAAGCCAGATTGCATACTCACCCATTTTGGTGGATTTTCAGCAATAAAGGTAGTAGACTCTGTTTTAACAATCAGAAATTCATTGATCAAAGAAGATTCTTTTATCAATCCAGCTGATATGAATACAACTGGTTTCCTATAATCAACCTTATCCACCTCCTTCTTCTTACTCTTCTTCTTCTCATTAGTTGGATAATCCTGCTGATGTTTAGGAACAGATCTATCTCTATCATACCATAACTTCCTGTCTGATCTATGAACATTTCTTAAATAATCTCTGGTTGTTATCTTTTCTGCTTTTGTGGCTTTAGCACTGATTTCACTTTCTCTTTCAAATCTTCTGAAGTTTTCTTGTTCATACTCCAATGTATCTTCAAAAACTTCCACATTGTGAAATTCAACCACAACCTTAATAATCATAATCTTAAGTTCTTTTAAGATTTCAGAATCAGAAACAACGACTGACTTCTTATTAAATGCAGTAGATTGAGCAGCTGCCTTACTCTTCCTTTTCAAAGGCAATATCTCTTCTACAAATTCTTCAGGAGCATTGAATCTGTTGTCTGGAGTTGATGCAAGAGATAGTGGAGTTTTCTTCTTTTCACTTTCAGAAACATCTTTCAGTTTGATTCCACTAGATCTTGTTTGCCTTGAACTAGTTTGAACAGATGATCTTCCCCTATTTCTGTATCTTCCTCCTCTGCCTCTTCCTCTTCTTGCAGCAAGAGCTTTATTCTGTTTTGCAAGCTCTTCAAGGATCTTGTTCTGTTCTTCTAAGAATTCATCAGTAGTCATGTTTGGATTTTCTTCAGTAGATAAGACAAGTGCTTTCTTAGCATGATACTGTTGAACTCTTTTGTCTTTATGAAATAATTTAAGAACACGACCATCCCCAGTGTCAAGTTCATGAAACAGATTAGCAGCATCTTCATCCTGTTCCACATACACATCATCCTCAGGAATGGTTGACAGAGTTTGACCAGGTGTAACTGTCTTCTTTCCAGATTCAGAAACATGAGTTGACTGCTTAGTTTGAGTATTCGTTCTCTTTATCAGTAAAGCAGCATCAGAGGTTTCAACTTTATGATGTGACTTAGCACCACCATCATTTCCAGAATTATCATCCTTTTGTACAACAGGATCAGGTGAACATTTTGTTTTGACTATCTTCTCCCCCTTTTTGACATCAGTATCGTCCTGAATGAAGAACGACAATATAAGCTTGAGGGTTTCATCGATAGTATCAACTTTAGATTCCAAGACAGTCATTCTAGAATCCAATCTCCTGTCAAGAGCTTTAATATCATCTGCAAGAAGGCGTGCTTGAGAAGCAGTAGCAGATATGGAAACAGATGTTTGAATACCCGCTTGAAATTTTTCTGTTGCAGCCTTCATTGAATCAATCTCACTCCTCAATCCCTTTGCGAGAAGAGCATTGGTTTTGAGAAGAGCCTTAAGTTCAGGTGTCGGCATCCGCGTAGCAATATGACCAGAATGAAACAGAGCAGTTTGAAAATGCATCTCAGCAGTGGGTTTATTCCATTCTGTATCCCATTCATGTCCCCTTGCAGCTCGAGTATCAGGAGGAAGAAGTGAAGTATACTCCCCTCTGAATTCTTCTTCAGTTATTGACTGCATGTATCTACTTGAAGACCCATAAGTAGATTTGAGACTTGCTTTTATAGCCGCCTGCATTTGCTTTGTTTCAAGATCAGCATGATCATCATCATCATCATCATCATCATCTGAGCCACCACCAGCCTCACGAAGATTATGTTCAACATCATCATCAGGAAGCATAATACCTTTCAATTTCAAAACACCAGTAGATACAGCTGGTGAATCCTGATGACCTGCAGACAAATTAGTAACATGTCCTAAATCTCTCTTTTCTTTTAAAGTGATCTCATCACTTCTCACAATGTTACCTAAGTTGCTTTCAATAGCAACTTCTACCTCACTAGAAGTTAATAACTTCTCACTCTTTTCTACCTCTCCTTTTGCCAGTTCAGGAGACTGCCTCTCATCACTCTTCTTTTTCTCTAAATGTTCACTCTCAATCTCACAAGAAAGGTTCTGGCTCATTAATTGTGAAGAAATAAGAGGTGGCTGAGAAGAGTTGTCTGAAGTCATACAAATAGAGGTATCCCTGTTATCAGGTCTATCTGTAATCATACTATCAGTAGTAAATGAAGTAGATAAAGAGATGTTACCTGATGAAGTAGTTAACGAATCCATTGGCCGTGCTGAAATTGGCTCAATAAGCAATGGAATAAGTGAATCAGTAGTACTTTCATCAGGATTGACCACTGCAACTATAGCATGACTTGCATCAGTATTTGCTACTGATGGTTCTTGTGTAGTCTGAGGTTTTGAAGCTTCTTCAACACTTTGAGTCAAAGGTTCTTGTGTACTTCCCTCAAATGCAGTGTCAGCAATCACTCTGTCACATTCAGCAATGTGCAAATCATGAGCAGCTTTTTCTGCCAGACTTCTAGCAAGTTCAATTTCAATTTCAGAAGCTCCTTGAGCATTGTCAGGAAACTCCCCTGCTGATGTGAGTGTGCCAGCATCTTCAGTTTGAGAAGATGGTTCTTGTGGGGCAGGAATATTCTTGTCTGCACCTTCCCTTTGAGAAGATGGTTCTTGTGGGACTATTCCTTCAAAAATGTCTGCACCTACACTTTGAGTAGGTGGTTCTTGTGTGACTGGATCTGCAATAGCTTCTGAACTCCTTTGAAGTTCAGGTTCTTGTGGGCTGGATCCTTTCAGAGATGACACTGTAGTCCTCTGTTTCTTATGTCTGTGAAAAACATTTGCTTCAGCAGTTTTTACTTCAAGAGGTGAAGGTTTAACACCCAGCTGAGCAGCAATAGCATTTACTTTTTCAACGGACATCTCAATAATTCTTCTCTTTGGAGATGCAGATGCTGGAGAATCAGAAATCTCAACAGTCTTCATAGGTGAATTATTTGGAGTAGAGATGTCAGGATTAGCAGTAGCGTCAGGAACTGATGATCCATCCTGATTAACAACATCAGGATTGCCTTCCATATCATTAGTAAGATTCAGAAATTCTGTATGATCAACAAATTTGCCTTCTCTGATTAATCTTCTTCTTTTCTTTGGCTTTTCAGAGACAGCCACTTCTTTTGTATCAACAACATCAATCTCCTTCTTTTTCAACAAGACTGATATAGGCATTGTATCATCATCAGAATCAGAAATAGCTCCTTGAACAACTTTCCTTTTCACTCCTGTTCCTTTATCCAAACCAGATGTTTCAACAACTCTTTGTCCACCCCCTTGTGACTTCATTTGAGAATGAGTTGGAGTGGAGAAATCCTTTGACCCTGATTGCCTCTCAGACACATCAGATCTAGCTGATTTCTTTGATTTTACAACTGATGCCTTTTGTGAGGCACCAGAGGTGGTTAACTGTTTAGGTAAGTGTTTGGGTTGTGTGCTTGTGTCAGGAATAGGATGTGTAAGGTCCTGTTCCATAGCACCAGTTGCTGGGCCATATTGAATAGGCATTTTCTTTCTTAAAAGAGACCATACTTCATCAGGAATGTATGGAGGTCCCACAAACTTATTTGCCTTATCAGAATTGATTAGACTCTTTATATTGTTATCTGAGATTTTACATATCGGCAAAATTGTATCATTCTCAAAAACAGCATGAGGACATAAGTGAGAAAATATTAATTGAAAAAATCTAAGAAAACAAACATAACCACATTTATCTGCCTTTCTTTCACTTAATGCCTTCAGTATAAAGGAACCATAATCAAATGAGAGATCATGAATTAGAGAGTACCCAATTTTGGCTGAACCAGTGGGTAAGGCATCAAAGTTTGATACTTTATTCAAGAAACATCTGCTGATTGTGTCAAAGAAGAAATTCCATTCCTTCTTGAGCTTTGTCCTGTAGAGCTCTCCAAACTTCTTTGGTGTTCCATTGTAACCCAAGCTTACAACATACTCAAGAAGTTTTGCATCAGTAACTTTGAACACAGGGTTACCAATTGTTGATGGTAAATGTAGGGCTGCATTGACAATCTCAGGTGTCACATAGTATGTAACATTGTCATATTCAAAGCTCATCTGAGGATTTTCTGATGGATGGCTTTTCCCAAAAACACTTGTGTTCCACACCTGCATAACAGACTTAAAAGATATCTTGGCAGGTTGTGTTAGTGCATAATTGATTGGGCTTGAGGCCAAAAAGTCCTGAATAATGTGGAAATCACTCGGCAAGTCCTGATGATCTAGAACTGCAGTGAAGTTATTAGTATTAAACGTAACTCCATTGATTACCACCTTGCTGTTCATGAATAAGTTCTCCATTGCAATTTCAAACACAAAAGATGTGTTAATTTTGAAATTAGGGTTTTATAGTGTAAAGACAAGGAGAGACGATGCTTTACTGATAGTTTGAGAAAACTAAATCAATTAGTAAACTTAATTGATTTTGGACAATACTTGTAACTTCTCAAAAACAGGTGTCAGTAAATCATTCGTTTAGGCTAAAGTAATGGAACAAATTACGTGAGAGAGTGGTGAGGCTTACACGCGTCGTGACTTACATATATAACTGTGTGTAAGCATCGAGTGTGCACACGCGCTACATATTATTCGGAAAATAAAATTGTGACCAAAATAAAACATGGTAATTTTGTTTTAAATAAAGAAATTTAAAACATCACAATCGAATAATACCTGGTACTTGCACCAGTAATATGAATCGTTTCATATTCTCGTTCCACCCTCCTCTATTTAATCTTAGAGACTTGTCCACTTATTTCTTTAACGCTTCATTCTCTCCTGTTAAGAAAAACCTTTCTCATCAAAAGTTTTAGCAATGTCGAACCTTACCATCATTGAGAAAAACCTCCATCTCTTAGATAAAAGAGATATATTTAGTTATACTCGTGAAGAGTTTGATGCTTTCGACTGGGAAAGACAACTGGAGACTCTCTGGTTGCAGATGGATGCAGGTCTCGAAGAAATCGAGAAGGAAAAACCTGCAAAAGTGATCGACATTGATGCTGCTCTCCAAACAGCATTCGCATGGCTTTCATCTAAGGCATCCTCATCCAACTCCATCAACCATTGTTAATGAATATGTCAGCAAAAATAACCTTATCCTTGTCAACTTCCACCCAAACAAAGTGGCAAAGATGGGATCTGGGATGGCTATTAACAATGGAGTGGATTGGTCTCTTATTTCCTGTTGAATAGATTAGTAGATAGAGAACACAAAAGATGTAATCTTTGAATGTAAACTCTTTCTTATTATCAATGAAAAAATCTTGTTTTTATGTTCTATTCAGTGTTTTTCCTGATTTAACATGTTATCTGAAAATAAATATGAGGACTAATTAAAGTGATCACATTATCAGGAATTCAATAACATTAAACATAGCTTCAATCAGGAAATTGAGATAAAATGAAGACAGTTAGATTCTGACAAAATACTGATTATCGAATCGTTGCATCAGGATTCGACGTTGACCACTGTCGGGATTGACTTTCCATCAGTATTTGCAAGTTGTCAGTATCCGATGACTTCTTTTTCTCAGGAACTGCCATAGTTTACCATTCCAAGTTCATTCACCAGCTTTGTAAAAGTAGCCTCAGGTAGTGGCTTGGTGAATATATCAGCTAACTGTTGATCAGTAGGAACAAAATGAAGTTCAATTGTTCCTTCCAGTACTTGTTCTCTTATGAAGTGATACCTGATGCTTATGTGCTTTGTAAGAGAGTGTTGAACTGGATTTCTTGTCATAGCAATAGCACTTTGGTTATCACAATAAATAGGTATTTTTGAAAATGACAAACCATAGTCCATTAGCTGATTTCTCATCCACATGATCTGAGCACAACAGCTTCCAGCAGCAATGTACTCAGCTTCTGCAGTTGATGTGGAGATAGACTTTTGCTTTTTACTGAACCAAGAAACTAGTCTTCCTCCAAAAAACTGACAACTGCCTGAAGTACTTTTTCTGTCTATTTTGCATCCAGCAAAATCAGCATCTGAATAGCCACATAAACTAAAGTCTGATTCTCTGGCATACCAAAGGCCAAGAGAAGATGTGCCCTTTAGATATCTGAAAATCCTTTTTACTGCAATGAGATGCGGTTCTCTAGGATTTGCTTGAAATCTTGCACATAGACAGGTTGCATACATGATATCAGGTCTGCTAGCAGTTAGATATAAGAGTGAGCCAATCATCCCTCTATAGTTGGTTACATCTACTTCAGTTCCTTGATCAGGATCAAGCTTTGTAGCTGTAGCTATAGGAGTGGAAGCTGTAGAGTTGTCTTGCATGTTAAACCTTTTTAGTAAATTCTTTGTGTATTTTGACTGATTGATAAAAATCCCTTCATCAGTCTGTTTAACTTGAAGACCTAAGAAATAGCTCATTTCACCCATCATGCTCATTTGATATCTCGACTGCATTAGCTTTGAAAACTTCTCACACAGCTTAGTATTAGTTGACCCAAAAATGATATCATCAACATATATTTGAACTAACAGCAAATCCTTACCATGATTCAAGTAAAATAAGGTTTTATCAATTGTACCTCTGTTGAATCCACTTTCCAGTAAGAATTGAGCTAAGGTTTCATACCAGGCTCTTGGAGCTTGCTTTAGCCCATAAAGTGCTTTATCCAGTCTATAGACATGATCTGGATGTTTGGGATCAATAAATCCAGGAGGTTGTTCAACATATACCTCCTCTTCCAGTTCTCCATTGAGAAAAGCACTTTTTACGTCCATCTGGAATACTTTAAATTTCTTGTGGGCTGCATATGCCAGAAAAATTCTGATGGCCTCCAGTCTTGCAACAGGAGCAAAAGTCTCATCATAATCTATTCCTTCCTGTTGAGAATACCCCTTTGCTACTAGTCTTGCTTTATTTCTCACAATTGTGCCATCTGAATCAGTCTTATTTCTGAATACCCACTTTGTACCTACAATAGACCTTCCTTTGGGTCTTGGTACAAGTTTCCAGACTTCATTTCTTTCAAACTCATTCAGTTCTTCTTGCATAGCTGTCACCCAATCAGCATCCTTAAGTGCATCTTCAACTTTCTTGGGCTCCTCCTTTGACAGAAAGTTATTATATAAACATTCATTTTGAGTTGCACTTCTTGTCTTAACACCTGCTTCAGGATTCCCAATGATTAAATCAGGAGTATGACTTTTTGTCCATTTCCTTGCTGATGGTAAGTCATTTCTTGAACTGGATGCTCCCCCTGGATTGGTGTTTTCTTCAAAAGAACTAGAGTTGCTAGAAGCTCCCCCTGAGATAGTGCTATCTTCTTCTGATGTACTATCTTGATTGTCACTTGAGTCTGTTTCCGATGAATCTCTACTTGATGTTTGAGTTGAATCATCACTAGTGATGTCTCGCTCTTGCTCCCCCTCAACATTTGCATTATTTGAGTCATCATCAGTAACAGGTGTTTGATCAGGAATTGATCGATCGTCAGGATCTGACAGAGTATCAGTATCTGCCGTGACTTCATCAGGATTGTTGGTAGCTTCATTTGCAAAAATCAAACTGTCATGAGAGTCTTCTTGTATTCCTGTTAACTTTCTATCATCAAAAGATACATTAATAGACTCCATGACTGTCTTTGTTCTTAGATTATAGACTTTAAAGGCTCTTGTTGTTGGATAGCCAATAAAGATGGCCTCATCAGCTTTTGTCTCAAATTTTCCTAGCTGTTCTGGATGAGGTCTTAGAACAAAGCACTTGCAGCCAAACACATGTAGATGCTTCAAACTTGGCTTCTTTTCCTTAATCATCTGATAAGGAGTTACACCATGTCTGTCGATTAGTGTAATATTTTGAGTGTAACAAGCTGTGTTGACTGCTTCTGCCCAGAAATATGTAGGTAGTTTAGCTTCTTCCAACATAGTTCTACCAGCTTCAATAAGAGTTCTGTTCTTTCTTTCAACTACTCCATTTTGCTGAGGAGTGCCAGGAGCAGAGAATTGTTGAACTATTCCTTTGTATTTGCAGAACTCTTCCATTGCTGAATTCTTGAATTCAGTCCCATTATCACTTCTCAGAATCTTGACTTTGTATTCCGTACCAGTTTCAATAAGTCTAACATGGTCCAGCAGTATTTCAGCAGTTTCATCTTTTCTGTGAAGAAAATAAACCCAGGTAAATCTAGTATATTCATCAACAATGACTAGAGTATACCGTTTCTTACTAATGGACATAATATTCACTGGTCCAAACAAGTCGAGGTGTAGCATGTGATATGGTTCATCAATTGAGGATTCAGATTTGCTCTTGAATGATGTCCTTCTCTGTTTAGCCTTCTGACAAGCATCACAGAGTCCATCAGGAGTATATAGAGCCTTAGGTAATCCTCTTACCAAATCTTTCTTAACCAACTCATTTATATTGTTGAAGTTGAGATGAGAAAGCTTCTTATGCCAATTCCAACTTTCATCTACAGATGCTTTACTGATGAGGCATGTAGTTGGATTTTCAGTATTAGTGTGAATGTTGGCTTCATAAATGTTACCATGTCTTTGACCTGTTAATGCAATCTTTCCTGTAGATTTGCTGATTACTTCAAAATGAGTATCATTAAAGTTGACACGATAACCTCTGTCTGTGATCTGACTAACACTTAACAGATTGTGCTTTAGTCCTTTCACCAGAGCTACTTTTTCAATGATGACATTTCCAATTACAATGCTGCCATATCCCAAAGTTTGTCCAATGTTGCCATCCCCATAAGACACAGTTGGGCCAGCCTTTTCCTCAAATTCTGATAGCAAGGTTTTGTCTCCAGTCATGTGCACAGAACATCCACTATCCATGACTAACACATTTTTCTTTTTACCCTGCAATCAGAATCACAAAGAACTCAGTTAGAATTTTTAAGAACCCACACTTGTTGGGTTCTCTTTTCATGCAATTTAACATCTTTATCAGTAGAAGATTTTCTTGTAAAGACATTTTTATCAGAATTAACTCCATCAAAATTAGTCTTTATCTTGACAGATGCATGATTAGAATTCAAGTTCTTTGTTTTTCCAAAATTTGCACTTTTATTGAACTTTGGCAAAGGCTCATAATAATTATAGTACAAATTATGGTATTCTTCACATGTATAGATAGAATGCCATTTACTGCCACAATGGAAACAAGGATTCTGTGGTTTATAGAATACTGATTTATTCCTAATGTCAGACTTAGGAACTACAGTTGGCTTCTTTTTACTCCTCCTGCAATCAATAGCAAGATGATTAGAATTACCACAGTTAAAACATACTTTTCTTGGTGCATTCGGAATATACTTATAATTATTCTCCTTGTTTATTCCAACTTTACCATTCCTGTTCCTTTTGACAGTTGGAACTCTCTTCCTATCTGTTACCTCACAGATTCTGTCCCTCAATTGCTTTTTGGACAAAAGACCTACATTTTTGTTTTTGACAGTTCTAGACTCAGAATGATGTGTAGAAGTAGACCCCTCTTCTGAAGTAGATTTGGGAATTTCTGGATACACATAATTAACTGGCTTTAGTTTGGTTTTGGTACTGTCTGTAACATATCTGTAGGTTTTTGGATTTGTTGAGTTATTAACTATAACTCTTCCAGGGTTAGATGAAACAACCTTTCCTTTGTCCTTTTTCTCATTTTCTGGTTTATATCCTAGACACTCTTTCCAGTTTTTATCAGAAATGATTTCATGAGTTTTTGTACCAGAATGTGTCCAGGTTCTGAGTTTTTCATTAGCATCTTTAAGTTGCCTCTCAAGTTCATTACATTTAAACTCCATTTCAAGTTTCATGTGTTTAGCATTATCACATTCAGCTTGAACTTCATGCAAGAAAATTAGCTCAGCTTCTAGATGATCATTTCTCTTAACAACCTCTGCCATTTCAGATTTTATTCTTGTATTTTCAAGAGATTGACTCCTAAAACTAATATGCAGAGATTTTAAGAAAGATCTTAGCTCAGAAACATTATTAGTATCAAAATCAAATAAAACTTCAGATACCTTGGTTTCACCAGCAGAAGTCTCATCAGTTTTAGCCATCAAAGCATAATTCACTTTCTCCTCTTCAGAGTCAGATGATGAGTCCATCCAATCCTTGCTTGAAGAAATGAGAGCTTTGGTTTTGGTCTTCTTGCACTCAGTTGCAAAATGACCCATCCCATCACAGTTATAGCATCTGATTTTTGACTTGTCAAACTTGCTGCTTTTGCCTTCTTTCTTCTTGTACCTGTCTTTGTCAGCATTGAAGGTTTTCTTCTGGAATTTCCCTTGCTTCCTAGCCTTTCTGAATTTCATCTTTTTGAAGCCCTTGACTATCATAGCAACCATTTCCATCATATCAGAATCAGTAGAGTCATCATCAGTATCAGGATCAGAATCAGTATCAGTATCTGATGATGAGTCATCAGGAATTGACTCTTCTACTCTACTCTTTCGGTTATAAACCTCCTCAGCTTTTCCCTTTGATTTTGATTCAACATTCAAAGCAACAGATTTTGCTTTGACATTTTTCTTGTTCTTCCTCTGTTGAACCTCAAGATCTTGAGTTCTCAGCATTCCATAGACTTCATCAAGAGACAGCATCTTCAAATCATATTGATGCCTTATGATTGAAGCTTGAGTATCCCACTCTTCAGTTAAAGCTCTGAGAAACTTGGTATTCGAATCCTCTGGATCATACTCTTTGCCAACCAGTGATAGATTGTTCAGTAAAGTCAAGAATCTATCGTACATATCAGTAAGGCTTTCATCAGATTTAGCATCGAATTGCTCATACTCCTGAATTAACAGAGCCCTTCTGTTTCTTTTGATAGATTCAGTACCTTGACATTGAGTTTCCAAAGTATCCCAAATTTCCTTCGCAGTCTTGCATGCTATTACCCTGTTAGACATGACATTATCAAGACTGTTATGCAAAATATTCTTTACCTTTGCATCTTTGAGTACTTGAACCTTTTCCTCTGTCGTCCACTCACTCTTTGCCTTTATGACATAGTGTTCAGCAACAGTCTCTGTTCTTGCAACTAGTCTTGTTGGAAGAAATGGTCCATCATTGATCCTGTCAAGATAGTCCGGATCAGTTGCTTCCAGATACATCAACATTTTCACTTTCCAGGTTGGATACTCAGTCTTCTTGAGAATTGGAATTTTAATGCTTTCATACTTGCTTGTCGACATCTTAAGATCGTTTCTGATTTAAATTAATCAGTTTAGCTCTGATACCAATTGTTGCCCAGTAAATAACAATTGTAGAAGGGGGTTGAATACAATTGTATAAGATTTTCGACTAAAAACAAATAACACAAGTATGAATCAATAACAGCTTTATTAACTCTGATATAAAACTGTTACAAAACTCTCTTAAGAAATACTTATGTTCTTAAGAGCTGCTAGGTTACAATATAACTCGTGTAAGCGATTACAAAATGTAAAACCTAAACTGTGTTTATATAATGTACACAGTTGCACTATCAATTACAAGATATTCTAAATCAATTACATATATCTCTGAATGCATATCTTGTATGATAGCTGCCTTCCTACAAATTAGGAACCGACATATCAATCTTCCTTGATCTCTGGTCTGATGAGAATCTTCATCAAATACTGACCAGCTTCTAATCCTGATAGTCTAATACTGACGGTGCATTCCTGATGACGTCAGCATCAGTATCTGATCAGTAATGCCCAGATCCTGATCATCTCTTGAATCAATATCTAACACATTGTTAATGAATATGTCACCAAAAATAACCTTATCCCTGTCAACTTCCACCCAAACAAAGTGGCAAAGATGGGATCTGGGATGGCTACAAACAATGGAGTGGATTGGTCTTTTATTTCCTGTTGAATAGATTAGTAGATAGAGAACAAAAAAGATGTAATCTTTGAATGTAATCTCTTTCTTATCATCAATGAAAAATCTAGTTTCTCTATTCTATTCAATGTTTTCCTGATTTATCATGTTATCTGAGAATAAATATGAGGACTAATTAAAGTGATCACATTATCAGGAGTTCAATAACATTAATCATAGCTTGAATCAGGAAATTGAGATAAAACGAAGACAGTTAGATTCTGAACAAAATACTGATGATCGAATCGCTGCATCAGGATTCGACGTTGACCACTGTCAGGATTGACTTTCCATCAGTATTTGTAAGTTGTCAGTATCTGATGACTTCTTTCTCTCAAGTACTGCCATAGTTTACCATTCCAAGTTCATTCACCAACTTTGTAAAAGTAGCCTCAGGTAATGGCTTGGTGAATATATCAGCTAACTGTTGATCAGTAGGAACAAAATGAAGTTCAATTGTTCCTTCCAGTACCTGTTCTCTTATGAAGTGATACCTGATACTGATGTGCTTTGTAAGAGAATGTTGAACTGGATTTCCTGTCATAGCAATAGCACTTTGGTTATCACAATAAATAG
Source organism: Kitagawia praeruptora (assembly GCA_037693485.1). Taxonomy (NCBI): domain Eukaryota; kingdom Viridiplantae; phylum Streptophyta; class Magnoliopsida; order Apiales; family Apiaceae; genus Kitagawia; species Kitagawia praeruptora. Next base: position 80,603,812 of record CM075350.1, read on the forward strand.
GTATTTTTGAAAATGACAAACCATAGTCCATTAGCTGATTTCTCATCCACATGATCTGAGCACAACAGCTTCTAGCAGCAATGTACTCAGCTTCTGCAGTTGATGTGGAGATAGACTTTTGCTTTTTACTAAACCAAGAAACTAGTCTTCCTCCAAGAAACTGACAACTGCCTGAAGTACTTTTCCTGTCTATTTTGCATCCTGCAAAATCAGCATCTGAATAACCACATAAACTAAAGTCTGATTCTCTAGCATACCAAAGGCCAAGAGAAGAAGTGCCCTTTAGATATCTGAAAATCCTTTTCACTGCAATGAGATGTGGTTCCTTAGGATTTGCTTGAAATCTTGCACATAGACAGGTTGCATACATGATATCTGGTCTGCTAGCAGTTAGATATAAGAGTGAGCCAATCATTCCTCTATAGTTGGTTACATCTACCTCAGTTCCTTGATCAGGATCAAGTTTTGTAGCTGTAGCTATAGGAGTTGAAGCTGTAGAGCTGTCTTGCATGTTAAACCTTTTCAGTAAATTCTTTGTGTACTTTGACTGATTGATAAAAATCCCATCATCAGTCTGTTTAACTTGCAGACCTAAGAAATAGCTCATTTCTCCCATCATGCTCATTTGATATCTAGACTGCATTAGCTTTGAAAACTTCTCACACAGCTTAGTGTTAGTTGACCCAAAAATGATATCATCAACATATATTTGAACTAACAGCAAATCCTTACCATGATTCAAATAAAACAAGGTTTTATCAATTGTACCTCTATTGAATCCACTTTCGAGTAAGAATTGAGCTAGGGTTTCATACCAGGCTCTTGGAGCTTGCTTTAGTCCATAAAGTGCTTTATCCAGTCTATAGACATGATCTGGATATTTGGGATCAATGAAGCCAGGAGGTTGCTCAACATATACCTCCTCTTCTAGTTCTCCATTGAGAAATGCACTTTTTACATCCATTTGGAATACTTTGAATTTCTTGTGGGCTGCATATGCCAGAAAAATTCTGATGGCCTCTAGTCTTGCAACAGGAGCAAAAGTCTCATCATAATCTATTCCTTCATGTTGAGAATACCCCTTTGCTACTAGTCTTGCTTTGTTTCTCACAATTGTGCCATCCGAATCAGTCTTGTTTCTGAATACCCACTTTGTACCCACAATAGACCTTCCCTTGGGCCTTGGTACAAGTTTCCAGATTTCATTTCTTTCAAATTCATTCAGTTCTTCTTGCATAGCTGTCACCCAATCAGCATCCTTAAGTGCATCTTCAACTTTCTTAGGCTCCTCCTTTGACAGAAAGTTATTATATAAGCATTCATTCTGAGTTGCACTTCTTGTCTTAACACCTGCTTCAGGATTCCCAATGATTAAATCAGGAGTATGACTTTTAGTCCATTTCCTTGCTGATGGTAAGTCATTTCTTGAACTGGATGCTCCCCCTGGATTGGTGTTTTCTTCAAAAGAACTAGAATTGCTAGAAGCTCCCCCTGAGATAGTGCTATCTCCTTCTGATATACTGTCATGATTGTCACTTGAATCTGTTTCTGATGAGTCTCTACTTGATGTTTGAGTTGTTTCAGTACTTACGATGTCTTGCTCTTGCTCCCCCTCAACATTTGCATTATTTGAGTCATCATCAGTAACAGGTGTTCGATCAGGAATTGATCGATCGTCAGGATCTGACAGAGTATCAGTATCTGACATGACTTCATCAGAATTCTTGGTAGCTTCATTTGCAAAAATCAAACTATCATGAGAGTCTTCTTTTATGCCTGTTATCTTTCTATCATCAAAAGATACATTAATAGACTCCATGACTGTCTTTGTTCTTAGATTGTAGACTTTAAAGGCTCTTGTTGTTGGATAGCCAATAAAGATGGCCTCATCAGCTTTTGTCTCAAATTTTCCTAGCTATTCTGGATGAGGTCTAAGAACAAAGCACTTGCAGCCAAACACATGTAAATGCTTCAAACTTGGCTTCTTTTCCTTAATCATCTGATAAGGAGTTACACCATGTCTGTTGATTAGAGTGATGTTCTGAGTGTAGCATGCTGTGTTGACTGATTCTGCCCAGAAATATGTAGGTAGTTTAGCTTCCTCCAACATAGTTCTGCCAGCTTCAATAAGAGTCCTGTTCTTTCTTTCAACTACTCCATTTTGCTGAGGTGTGCCAGGAGCAGAGAATTGTTGAACTATTCCTTTGTATTTGCAGAACTCTTCCATTGCTGAATTCTTGAATTCAGTCCCATTATCACTTCTCAGAATCTTGACTTTGTATTTTGTGCCAGTTTCGATAAGTCTCACATGGTCCAGCAGTATTTCAGCAGTTTCATCTTTTCTGTAAAGAAAATAAACCCAGGTAAATATAGTATATTCATCAACAATGACTAGAGTATACCTTTTCTTACTGATGGACATAATATTCACTGGTCCAAACAAGTCAAGGTGAAGCATGTGATATGGTTCATCAATTGAGGATTCAGATTTACTCTTGAATGATGTCCTTCTCTGTTTAGCCTTCTGACAAGCATCACAGAGTCCATCAGGAGTATATAGAGCCTTTGGTAATCCTCTTACCAAGTCTTTCTTAACCAACTCATTTATATTGTTGAAGTTGAGATGAGAAAGCTTCTTCTGCCAATTCCAACTTTCATCTATAGACGCTTTACTGATGAGGCATGTAGTTGGATTTTCAGTATTAGTGTGAATGTTGGCTTCATAAATGTTACCATGTCTTTGACCTGTTAATGCAACCTTTCCTGAAGATTTGCTGATAACTTCAAAATGAGTATCATTGAAATTGACACGATAACCTCTGTCTGTGATTTGACTGACACTCAACAGATTGTGCTTGAGTCCTTTCACCAGAGCTACTTTTTCAATGATGACATTTCCAATTACAATACTGCCATATCCCAAAGTTTGTCCAATGTTGCCATCTCCATAAGACACAATTGGGCCAGCCTTCTCCTCAAATTCTGATAGCAAGGTTTTGTCTCCAGTCATGTGCACAGAGCATCCACTATCCATGACTAACACATTTTTCTTTTTACCCTGCAATCAGAATCACAAAGAACTCAGTTAGAATTTTTAAGAACCCACACTTGTTGGGTTCTCTTTTCATTCAATTTAACATTTTTAGCAGCAGAAGATTTTCTTGTAAAGACACCTTCATCAGGATTAACTCCATCAGAATTAATCTTTTTCTTAACAGATGCATGATTAGTATTCAAGTTCTTTGTTTTTCCAAAATTTGCACTTTTATTGAACTTAGGCAAAGGCTCATAATAATTATAGTACAAATTATGGTATTCTTCACATGTATAAATAGAATGCCATTTACTGCCACAATGGAAACAAGGATTCTATGGTTTATAAAATACTGATTTATTCCTAATGTCAGACTTAGGAACAACAGTTGGCTTCTTTTTACTTCTCCTGCAATCAATAACAAGATGATTAGAATTACCACAGTTAAAGCATACTTTTCTTGGTGCATTTGGAATATACTTATAATTATTCTTCTTGTTTATTCCAACTTTACCATTCCTGTTCCTCTTGACAGTTGGAACTCTCTTCCTATCTGTTACATCACAGATTCTATCCCTTAATTGTTTCTTGGACAAGAGACCTACATTTTTGTTTTTGACAGTTCTAGACTCAGAATGATGTGTAGAATTAGATCCCTTTTCTGAAGTAGATTTGGAAATTTCTGGATACACATAATTAACAGGTTTTAATTTGGTTTTAGTACTGTCTGTAACATATCTGTAGGTTTTTGGATTTGTTGAGTCATCAACTATAACTCTTCCTGAATTTGATGAAACAACCTTTTCTTTGTCCTTTTTCTCATTTTCTGGCTTATAACCTAGACACTCTTTCCAGTTTTTATCAGTTATAATTTCATGAGTTTTTGTACCAGAATGTGTTCAGGTTCTGAGTTTTTCATGTGCCTCTTTAAGTTGCATTTCAAGTTCATTACATTTAAACTCTGTTTCAAGTTTCATGTGTTTAGCATTATCACATTCTGCTTGAACTTCCTGCAAGAAAATTAACTCAGCTTCTAGATGATCATTTCTCTTAACAACCTCTGCCATTTCAGATTTTATTCTAGTATTTTCAAGAGATTGACTCCTAAAACTAATATGCAGAGATTTTAAAAAAGATCTTAGCTCAGAGACATTATTAGTATCAAAATCAAACAAAACTTCAGATACCTTATTTTCACCAGCAGAAGTCTCATCAGTTTTAGCCATCAAAGCATAATTCACTTTTTCTTCTTCAGAGTCAGATGATGAGTCCATCCAATCCTTGCTTGAAGAAATGAGAGCTTTGGTTTTGGTCTTCTTGCACTCAGTTGCAAAATGATCCATTCCATCATAGTTATAGCATCTGATTTTTGACTTGTCAAATTTGCTGCTTTTACCTTCTTTCTTCTTGTACCTGTCTTTGTCAGCATTGAAGGTTTTCTTCTGAAATTTCCCTTGCTTCCTAGCCTTTTTGAATTTCATCTTTTTGAAGCCCTTGACTATCATAGCAACCATTTCCATCATATCAGAATCAGTAGAGTCATCATCAGTATCAGGATCAGACTCAGTATCAGTATCTGATGATGAGTCATCAGGAATTGACTCTTCCACTCTACTCTTTCTGTTAGAAACCTCCTCAGCTTTTCCCTTTGATTTTGATTCAACATTCAAAGCAACAGCTTTTGCTTTGACATTTTTCTTGTTCTTCCTCTGTTGAACCTCAAGATCATGGGTTCTTAGCATCCCATAGACTTCATCAAGAGACAACATCTTCAAATCATATTGATGCCTTATGATTGAAGCTTGAGTATCCCACTCCTCAGTTAGAGCTCTGAGAAACTTGGTATTTGAATCCTCTGGATCATACTCTTTGCCAACTAGTGATAGATTGTTCAGTAAAGTCAAGAATCTATCATACATATCAGTAAGGCTTTCATCAGATTTAGCATCGAACTGCTCATACTCCTGAATCAATAGAGCCCTTCTGTTTCTTTTGATAGATTCAGTACCTTGACATTGAGTTTCCAAAGTATCCCAAATTTCCTTTGCAGTCTTGCATGCTATTACCCTGTTAGACATGACATTATCAAGACTGTTATGCAAAATATTTTTTACCTTTGCATCTTTGAGTACTTGAGCCTTTTCCTCTTTCGTCCACTCACTCTTTGCCTTAATGACATAGTGTTCAACAACAGTCTCTGTTCTTGCAACTAGTCTTGTTGGAAGAAATGGTCCATCATTGATCCTGTCAAGATAGTCAGGATCAGTTGCTTCCAGATACATCATCATTTTCACTTTCCAAGTTGGATACTCAGTCTTCTTGAGAATTGGAATTTTGATGCTTTCATACTTGCTTGTCGACATCTTAAGATCGTTTCTGATAAATATTAATCAGTTTCGCTCTGATACCAATTGTTGCCCAATAAATAACAATTGTAGAAGGGGGGTTGAATACAATTATATAAGATTTTCGACTTAAACAAATAATACAAGTATGAATCAATAACAGCTTTATTAATTTTAATATAAAACTGTTACAAAACTCTCTTAAGAAATTCTTATGTTCTTAAGAGCTGCTAGGTTACAAGATAAATCATGTAAGCGATTACATAATGTAAAACCTAAAACTGTGTTTATATAGAGTACACAGTTACACTATCAATTACAAGATATTCTAAATCAATTACATATATCTCTGAATGCATATCTTGTATGATAGCTGCATTCCTATAAATTAGGAACCGACATATCAATCTTCCTTGATCTCTGGTCTGATGAGAATCTTCACGTAATCCTGACCAGCTTCTAATCCTGATGATAGTCCAATACTGACGTTGTATTACTAATGACGTCAGCATTAGTATCTGATCAGTAATGCCCAGATCCTGATCATTTCTTGAATCAATATCTAACACATGGCCATCTCATTGATGAGTTTTGTAAGCCTATCAATCAATTACATATATCTCTGAATGCATATCTTGTATGATAGCTGCATTCCTATAAATTAGGAACCGACATATCAATCTTCCTTGATCTCTGGTCTGATGAGAATCTTCACGTAATCCTGACCAGCTTCTAATCCTGATGATAGTCCAATACTGACGTTGTATTACTGATGACGTCAGCATTAGTATCTGATCAGTAATGCCCAGATCCTGATCATTTCTTGAATCAATATCTAACACATGGCCATCTCATTGATGAGTTTTGTAAGCCTATCAAAGGTATCAGTAAGTGACTCACCAGACTTGGATTCAAAGTACTCATACTGTTGTATAAGTAGTGTCCTCATATTCTTCCTGACAGGCTTAGTTCCTTCACAGTGAACCTTAAGATTGTCCCATATATCCTTAGCAATTTTACAAGAGAGAACATAGTTAGTGAGAACAGAATCAAGACTGTTGAATAATATGTTTCTCACTTTAGCATCTTTAAGAACATTCTCCTTGTCCTTATCTGACCACTCAGATTTTGGCTTCTCTGCTGTATGTTCTGGAACAACCACACCATCAACAGTTGCTTGTCCAACGATCTTTGTTGGAACAAAAGGTCCATCTCTGATTCTGTCAAGATAATCAGGATCTGTTGCTTCCAGATGATGCAACATCTTTACTTCCCATAGAGTATATTCGTTTCTCTTGAGCATAGGAATCTTAGTATTCCCATCCTTGTAACCAGACATGATTGCAGATCTTTATGATTATTCGAAATCAACCTGCTCTGATACCAATTGTTAACTCGAATAACTTGTAGAAGGGGGGGGGGTTGAATACAAGTTATATAATCGTGTCTGATTTTTGCTTAGTTATATGAACAAGAATAAACGAATGAATCAAACTCTGTTTGTATTAATAAAATCAAATACAAACTCTACCAAAGGTGTACAAATACCTTTAGCAGCTGCTGACAATACAAATCTCTCTATTTGTTTCGATCTTTCGAATACAAACCTTATACAGAGCTACGCACACGAACTTACAACTCACACTTGTTCGACTCTTTTTTACAATGATATAGAGAGAGTATTTATAATGCTTCCTATCAACTAATCACAGAAAGATAATCTATACATGACAATGTTCTGCCGTCCAGTTGATAGTTTCCATCAATAGAAAATTCTTCCCTTAATTATATCTTCTTGCTTGTTCTTCAAACAACGATCCTGTTTTATAGCACTTGCCAGTTTCTGTAGCATCCAGAATGACATCATCAGTAACACGACTGATATCAGGATTCCATCTTGCATCAGGATCTAATCATCATATCAGTACTTGATCAGTATTTGACTTGACATATCAGGATTCGATCTCAGTTCCTGACATGTAGTACTTGATGCACTGTTCATTCCTGACTAAACTTTACAGATAACTGTCTAACACATATTTCCTATACAAAGTGCTAAATCCTTTATAAGATCAGGATATACAAGAAGTAAAAGTAAAATTCTATTCTTAACATCACAACTCATGAATTATTCCTAACATTTTAGAATAGCTAAACCATTGTCCATCTTGGTGCAAGTAGACTTGCATGCTAGAATGTCCTTGATTACGGTTTCCAATTGAGGGAATTTGGCATCAAAAGTCCTCTTTATCTCATGCACCTCTTTGGTTGTGGCTGTACACACTTCATGAACTTCTGTTTTTAGACCCTTTGTGACACCCCCAAATCCGAGGTCAGAGATTCAGGTCGTCACGTCACCATCCAACCATATCATACCTGTATTAACTTTACAACTCAACAATACCTCTATCCAGACCTCAATCTTACGCACATACAAGTTAGAGCCTCAGAAACGATAATCAAAAGTAACACTAAATATTACAATTCATCTGTACAATCCAGAATCTTACGCACTTCCACTTATACAACTACACTTGAAGACGAGTCTTACTATTACAGTTGAAAACCTATCAGGCTTACTCCGTAGTATTTATCCGGAACTAAATCATCTCGGGATAAACCTTCCATTCCTCTTCTGCTGGTACGGAGTTAACTTACCAAATTCTTCTCTTTCTGAAAAGTTTTTATAAAGAAAGAATGAGCTACATAATGCTCAGCAAGTTCGCCATTTTGAAAAATAATAATGTGGTTTATTTCGAAAACGTTCCCAATTGTATGGGTATATATCTCAGATTTCAAAACATAATTCGACAATATATATGTCCGAGTTTGAATAAAACATTTATACTGGCTAAGGAGCTTTAAGAATAACATATGAATCCTTTATAAGGTTCCCGTTTCAATATATCTCAAGTTTGAAAATATATACATATAAGTATATCATTTTCGGCAAAACACTCTACGGCTAACATACTGTACAGGGAATACACTATTGCAAAACCTCTTTCCTTCCATTAGCTTAGAAGGTTTCTCATTCGAAAACATTTCATTCTTTGAAATAATTGCAAGAGTGCACTAACACGTGCCAATCTTTATAGAAAATCTTGCAGTTCTAGATACTGCACGATGTCAATATTTTTCTTATCAAAACCACACTATCGGCAACTTGGCACTTAGGCCCAAGAAGCAGTGTTTGAGTATTTTTCCAAACTGGAGGATGGGATTGGAAGAAAACATAAAACCTGACAGGGATTGACGATGATCAGTCGTCACATCCAAGTCCAATAATCCGCGGGTCTTCTCTACTAGTAGAAGGATAGAAACTACATCCGTAACTACCCTTGGGTGAAAACTACATCCGTAATCACCCTCGATGAAAACTACATCCGTAATCATCCTTCCGCAACACCTGGGCCGGAATAATAGTTGATGGACCGCCTGGCTCACGACCGCTTACACATCCCGGGAATCGTTCGTCAACGATTCCCACACCTGCCAGAGTCCCCTTTTTTCTTTTCTTTTCAAAAATCATTTTGATAGAAAATTCGAGTAGTTGAAGTTCGACCTCAGTCGACCGATAATTCTTGAAAAACATACAAGAATAAAAACCTGACCGGGGGTTTTCGAAAATGTTTTGGGTTCGAAAGAGTTCGAGTTTGAAAACGCTAAAGGTATCTTGGATTAGTTTTGTCTTTAAAATAATGAAAGATAATTAATAAATAATATATTGAGATTTAATATAAACAATTAATAAAATAATTATTTAATTAAAATAAGCTTTTAATCCAAGATAGATATTTTTGAGTATTTTTAACAACGTAAAAATAATAATTACTAAGGTATACGATACTTCCCGAATGACTCTTCGGGTTTTCGCAATTTAATCACGATGCAACAATATACCGTTCCCCGGTCAATAGTATATTTGGACCGCTACGACCTCTATTGCTAGAGTCGTTGTCCGAAGAAAACACTTTCATTCTAAGTTCAAGGGTGTACAAACACATATGCATATATCTCAAACTTCAACATAATCTCGTAAAGCATAAGCATATAATACGTTTGGAAGCTATAAACACAATAGTGAAAATCCTTATTTATCAGTTTTGAAAAGTAAACTTGCATAGGTAAAATCAAGAATATAATCTTTTGAAATTAAATACTTAGGGTTGGAAAACTTGCCTTGGTAGGGTGGGGTGGTCGAGCTCGCGACGTGGAACGAAGATCTATACATAATCAATATTCGTACGTTAGTACCTTAACAACACTATTTAATCGTAAGGATTTTAAGGATGTAAGACCAACTTAACGACTCCAATTCGTGACCACTAACCCTCCTATATGACCATGTCATCACTTTATCACATTCGTTACCCATTCAACTCGAATCCATTCCTCAAACTTGAAACACAAGTGAGTACTCTTAAAACTACGTTAAACTAACCTCCTACGTGATTTTTCACTCGCGCGCACTTCTCTCTAACATTTTTATAAAATTGAAAAATACATATTTTAATCCAATTCTTTTTGGATAGCCTTCCTTACTGTAAGATCTAGCTATTCTCAATTTTTCACAATGTTTGCAGAAATTTGGAGGGTCCAAAAACAGTTCACAAACAGACCATACAGTGCAGTCCGGATTTCAGAACCACTCCTCACTCTTCTGGTAATAACTCAAAATCTATACATAACCTAGACATGAGCCTTATATTTCTGGAACCTACATGAAAATATCTTTCTAACCATGGGTATTAGACCCTCGGGAGACAAGTTTAAGGGGTTCAAAAATCTACTGCAAGACAGTACATACTCCCAGAATATTTACACATTACTCATACTTACTCAAACCTTCAAGAACTCAACTTATACATCATATCTACCATCAAAACCACCAAGACTTATCTCTACCACATACATGGGGTTATATACTCTAAGTACAAGCTTTAAAACCATCATGACAAGCACATAACTTCAAGATCTCACCATCTATAACTCATACTACCAAGATATGCACTAATACTTGTAGATCTAACATTATAAATCATAAACAATCCATGACTAAGAGTGGTTAGAGTTTTATACCTTCTTGAGTATCTAGGAACCTTGGGTAAGCTTTACAATCTCTAAGAACACTTGGATGAGCCTCTACAAACCTTAATCCTTCAAGATCTAAAAGATAAACAAACTTGGTTACCATTCATCCAAGTTTCAACAATTAATATCTCAAGATTGGATGGACAAAATGATTTGAAACTCATAACATACCTTCTCTATAGTGTGTAGAGGACCTAGGAATTTTGCCTTGGTTTGTGAGTGAGGGGAAGTTGAAGAAAGAATTTCTTCTTCTTCCTCCTTGTAGTTCGGCCGAGAGCTTCTAAATGGGGGGGGGAGAGAGTTTTTTTGTTTTGTGTTGTTTGAAAATAATGTAGTGTATGATTGATATGCTTGATATGTGTGTATAAAGAAGTCACATGTTGCCACTCTACTAATAGCCTAGGTGCCAACCATACCTCCTTGTCTCCTAAAGTAAGATGCATCCACTTTTTACTATTCATCTAGTTGCTTTTTTCTTTTTGGTTTGCTTTTCTAACTATCTAGTTACATGACACTTGCATGTAATATCCTTCCTTGTATTATTATTTCTCCACCAATGGTTGTCACTTAATCCTTAATTCATATTGTATCTTAATTAATTTATCGTAATAATATTTTGTCGCGTAGAGATTCCCTTGTAATTCCTTAAATACTTAACGGTGTAAATTACTTAAATATCCATAACTCCTTGTCATAGTCTCTTAAAATCCTTTAATACTCTAATAACTCTTAAGTCCCAAGTTTTTGTGAATCTTACTAGAAGTAGATCTCTCGCCTTCAACAATCTTCCCTGTGACGCCCCCAAATCCAAGGTCAAAGATTCAGGTCGTCACATCACCATCCAACCATATCATACCTGTATTAACTTTACAACTCAACAATACATCCATCCAGACCTCAATCTTACGCACATACAAGTTAGAGCCTCAGAAACGATAACCAAAAGTAACACTAAATATTACAATTCATCTGTACAATCCAGAATCTTACGCACTTCCACTTATACAACTACACTTGAAGACGAGTCTTACTATTACAGTTGAAAACCTATCAGACTTACTCTATAGTATTTATCCGGAACTAAGTCATCTCGGGATAAATCTTCTACTCCTCTTCTGCTGGTACGGAGTTAACTGACCAAATTCTTCTCTTTCTGAAAAGTTTTTATAAAGCAAGAATGAGCTACATAATGCTCAGCAAGTTCGCCATTTTGAAAAATAATAATGTGGTTTATTGCGAAAACGTGCCCAACTGTGTGGGTATATATCTCAGATTTCAAAACATAATTCGACAATATATATGTCCGAGTTTGAATAAAACATTTATACTCGCTAAGGAGTTTTAAGAATAACATATGAATCCTTTGTAAGGTTCCCATTTCAATATATCTCAGGTTTGAAAATATATACATATTAGTATATCATTTTCGGCAAAACACTCTACGGTTAACATACTGTACAGGGAATACATTATTGCAAAACCTCTTTCCTTCCATTAGCTTAGAAGGTTTCTCATTAAAAAACATTTCATTCTTTGAAATAATTGCAAGAGTGCACTAACACGTGCCAATCTTTATAGGAAATCTTGCAGTTCTAGATACTGCACGATGTCAATATTTTTCTTATCAAAAACTACACTATCGGCAACTTGGCACTTAGGCCCAAGAAGCAGTGTTTGAGTATTTTTCCAAAGTGGACGATGGGACTGGAAGAAAACATAAAAACCAGACAAGGATTGACGATGGTCAGTCGCCACAACCAAGTCCAACAATCCGCGGGTCTTCTCTACTAGTAGAAGGATAGAAACTACATCCGTAACTACCCTTGGGTGAAAACTACATCCGTAATCACCCTCGATGAAAACTACATCCGTAATCATCCTTCGGCAACACCTGGGCCGGAATAATAATTGATGGACCGCCTGGCTCACGGCCGCTTACACATCCCGGGAATCGTTCGTCAACGATTCCCACACCTGCCAGAGTCCCCTTTTTCTTTTCTTTTCAAAAATCATTTTGATAGAAAATTCGAGTAGTTGAAGTTTGACCTCAGTCGACCGATAATTCTTGAAAAACGTACAAGCAAAACCTGACCGGGGGTTTTCGAAAATGTTTTGGGTTCGAAAGTGTTCGAGTTTGAAAACGCTAAAGGCATCTTGGATTAGTTTTGTCTTTAAAATAATGAACAATAACTAATAAATAATATTTTGAGATTTAATATAAACAATTAATAAAATAATTATTTAATTAAAATAAGCTTTTAATCCAAGATAGATATTTTTGAGTATTTTTAACAACGTAAAAATAATAAAAACTTAAGTATACGATACTTCCCGAATGACTCTTCGGGTTTTCGCGATTTAATCACGATACAACAATATACCGCTCCCCGGTCAATAGTATATTTGGACCGCTACGACCTCTATTGCTAGAGTCGTTGTCCGAAGAAAACACTTTCATTCTAAGTTCAAGGATGTACAAACACATATGCATATATCTCAAACTTCAACATAATCTCGTAAAGCATAAGCATATAATACGTTTGGAAGCTATAAACACAACAGTGAAAATCCTTATATATAAGTTTTGAAAAGTAAACTTGCATAGGTAAAATCAAGAATATGATCTTTTGAAAATAAATACTTAGGGTTGGAAAACTTGCCTTGGTGAGGTTGGGGTGGTGGGCTCGCGAAGTGGAATGGAAATCTATACATAATCAATATTTGTACGTTAGTACCTTAACAACGCTACTTAATCATAAGGTTTTAAAAATCGTAAGACAAACTTAACGACTCCACTTGTGACCACTAACCCTCTCATTGACCATGTCATCACATTATCACTTCCGTTACCCATTCGACTCAAATCTATTCCTCAAACTCGAAACTCAAGTGAACATTCTTAAAACTACTTTAAACTAATCTCCTAAGTGGTTTTTCACTTGCGCGGATTTTACTTCAACATTTTTATAAAATTGAAACATACATATTTTAATCCAATTCTTTTTGGGTAGCCTTCCCCACTGCATTTACTAGCTTCTCTAATTTTTCCATGATCCTACATAAATTTTTAGGGGTTCAAACAAGGTTCACAAGGGGACCACTTAGTGCAGTCCGGAATCCAGAAACACATTTCACTTCTCAGGCCATAACTCAAAATCTATACATCACCTAGTCATGAACCTTATATTTCTGGAAACTACATTCAAATACCTTTCCAACAATATACATTAGGACTTCAGGGGACAAGATTTGGGGGTTCAAAACCCTCCTACAAGACAGTAAAAGTTCCTGGGAAAAACTCAGCATGCTTATATCACTAAACCAACCAAGAATCTTACATCCACATCACAGCCAACATCTAAATCACCAAGATCATACTTTATAACATACATGGAGATACATACACTAACCACAAGCCTAAAAATCACAACCACAACACTTAAACTCAAGGTCTACATCATCCATAACTTATATGTCCAAGATTCACACTAATAACCATGGATCTAACATTAAACATCACAATTACTACATGGCCAAGAGGGGTTAGGGTTTTTATACCTTCTTGATGTTCTTACAATCTCAAACAAGCTTGGTTAACCTTGGGGAAGCCTTACTCTATGCTCACCATCTTCAATCTCACCAAAGAAATCAAGAACATGGAAGTGAGTTTCCTGACTGGAAAAACACGCCCCAAAGATCAGCCAAAACGAAGCCCTTTCACTCGTTTACTGGTCGAGGCTCCTGAATGAAAGTTGTAGAGAGTCTTCACAGCTTTCTAACCATATAAAGAACAAAAACTTTCATTGAGTAATGAAGTCTCTAGGCCCGTTTTAGTGAGATCCTTTCCTGCTGGGCAGAATGGAGTATTTGGTGTTTGTTTTGTTTTGTTTAAAGTGATAAGTGATCAATAATGCTTGATATTTTCACTTGGATGCATCTTATCTTCTTGCCATGTGGTGTCATCTCCTCATTGGTTCATTTGGATTACCTTTATCCATCCATAATTGCAAGCAAGTCCCTTGCTTTATACATATTGTTTCCAAGTCCTTCCTTCCTTTTCTTATTTGCACCAAGGGGCTTCCCTTCTTGTATATTTACTAAATCAATATGTTACAACTTATATGTTGCACTTCATTGTAATAGTGTGGCCCAATACCTCAAACAATCGTTGTGTCCAATTTTCTTTGTATTTTCTCTTTATCTCAGAAAAAAATTCTCGCGGTTTCTCAATTGTTCTCATTTCCTTTAACTATAGGATTTTATTCTCAATTCCATTTTCCTCTCATAATATATCCTTCCTTGGACTTCTAATATTTACTATTCTCAATTCATGATTCGCTCGCTTGATCACTTAATCTCGTTGTAAAGTTTCAGCGGTTTCTAGAACGTTTGTTTTACTTCCTCAGTGGTTTTCGTTCCAAATTCTCAAATCACTTATAATAAAATTCCAAAATATTAACTCCTCAATTCCTCAAATTAAATATCTCATTTCTTGATACTACTGATATATAATTCACTGCTCGGTCAAATATTACACGAAAATAGAATTTGGAATTTCTGAATTCCGATCGCATTTACATACACTTATTTACTCCGTAGATTACTAGTATAACTTCGGAATATTCACACTACGTCTCGTACATAGGTGGCATGAAAAATTTTCTTAATCCTCAAAATCACTATTCATTGATGCACTTCATCATAATAGGAAAAGTTTTAATTCTACCAAAATTTTGGGTTCTTATAGTCTCCCCTCCTTAAAAGGATTCCGTCCCGGAATCAGTTTAGGAATCACTGGGGTTACTCCTTCTTTGTTTCACTCTTTCAACTTCCAGGTGGATTCTTCCACATCTTGATTTTCTCACAATTCCTTATTAGTTTGAAAACCTTGTTCCTCAGCACTTGTTCTTCTCTATCCATGATTTCCACGGGTTGCTCCACATAGGTCAAGTCGGGTCATAGGTCCACTTGGTTGTACTCTATCACATGCTGATAGTCGGTGTGGTAGGGTCGTAGACATATGAAACACATTATGAATTTGCTGCAAGCTTGGGGCAAGGCTAACTCGCAGGCTAACTTCCCAATACGCCTCAAAATCTAAAAAGGTCCAATAAACCTCAGACTTAGCTTCCCTTTCTTAACAAACCGCATCAATCCTTTCCAGGGAGATTCCTTTAGTATCACGAAGTCTCCCACCTCATACTCCTTTGATATCTCATAAAATTTGACCATTCGAAATGATGGGTTTCGTAAAAAAAAACTAATGACTTTTACATACACTCGTCTGCACCGTAAAGACGTAATATCAATTCGAAATCTTCAATTAATAATTCGTACATATCGTGATTGCAAAAATTTCCCATCCACGCATAAAATTACTATTCATCCAGGTTTCGAATATTCACGAAAATTAGGGTTATTGTAGTCTTCTCTCCTTAAAAGGATTCTATCTTAAGAACATAAGGAAAATAGTTGTGGATACAATTCCAACTTTACCCTTTCCAACTCTCAGGTTGAAACTTCAATCCTTTTGTTCTCTCACCTTTGTCTCACCAACGCTTTAATGTTGTTTCTCAACGCATGCTCTCCTCGACCTGTATTCCTTACCGGTTGTTCTATGAATGAAAATTTCTATCACACTACTTATACGTTCCCTTCCTACCTTGTTCATAGTATCCGTGATGAGTCCTGGTATCGTTGGCCCATGAATACTTTGTGGTCGTGTTTTATAATCTAAGACAACGTCAATACGCATGGTATTCCTCATATTCCTTGGCTTGATTAGCACGCATGTGTTGCCTCCCGTCAGCCGTTACCACTTGCTATGGATATTGTATAGTCTTTGGTATACGTCGAACCAGTTCAGCTACTATATCCCTCGTTCATTGACTTCTTCGTAATGCAAGAAAGCGAAACTTCTTCTTTCGCAATACGCTTTACAAGAGATGTCCTTACATTCGCATGGTGACGATCGTGATAACAACATTCATTTCATGGATAAGTTTTTATTCTCGACTGGCCCGTGAAATCTAAGGCACGACACTAAATATAAATTTGATCGTCTGGATAATTCTTCTTCCCTGTCCGTCAGCCACAGATCAAATTAGTACATACGCTCAATCTCTTTGTTAAGTATACTTGAAAGCACCTTCAATATTCGAAGTTTAACCTTAAGTCTTTATCTGACGTAATCACTGCAGATGTTTTATATTGCACCACCATCTCTTCTGTATATAAATCAATAATCTTCCAAATGGAAAGTCTCTCGTAGGTAAATCACTTGGTTCAACAATTATAAATCAAATAGGGCCATCTCTTGGATCGGTCTTCGGCGACCTACTTATGAAATTCCTTATAATTCTGTCCACGTTCAAGATTTTCTACAAGCGGAATTAATCCACTAGATCTCTATCATTCTGCTTTCGACATGTCGCGTTTGTACTTAATAGTTTGCCAATGCCATTCTTCATACCTGTTTGCCAAACATTCTCTTAATTCTCTATACATCTTTGTCCTTCCCCATAATTTAGTCATTTTCCTCTAACATTATTCTTTATTGTATATACTCTATTTTCTTGGTCAATACTGACTAAATTCCAATTTCGAATAATCCCTTCTATAAGTATCGGCCACCACACTGGCCTTTCTTGGGTAATAACAAAATTCTCCATTATACTCCCTGCTCCCTTTCGTCACCTTCTCTTTCTTATGTTTAGTTCTAATATGAAGATATACTTAAGGCACTTGTGGAAAAATTTCACACTTTTCTCATAAGGTTAACGTCTCAGTTTTATGCGTGAATGCTATCATGACTAATCCCCGACTCACGGTTAGTATATCATATCCCGTAACCTTTATGTTGTTTAGAAGTATAGGCTATCATCCCCTTTCTACTACATCAGCACACCTCTTAAACTCTTGAAAGATGCATCATCGTGACCCTCAAAGTCCTCTTTTTATCATCAAGTATAGCTAACAACGAGGTTGTTGCTAATATCTCATTTCATTCCAAAACTTTGTTCATTAATCCATAAAGGCTTCTGACTCATTATTCCACTCAAACGATACTACCACAATTTTATAATGTTTATATTAGTGTGAAATTCCAACTTTGGCACAGTACAGAGGTCGATCTTGAGTTGGTGAAACCCGCCTTACAACCTTATCTTTGAAAAAAACAACTACGCGTTTTAACTGGTCAACAATTCCTACATCTCCGGTTAGGGGTATCGATTCTCGATGGTATATGTAAGATGTCATACGCTCGTCCTCTTTCACAACTGGCACCAATCAGCCTGAGGCCTGTATGCTGCTGCGATTCCCAATAAACTTGATTAGGTGGTAATCTCGAAGGATCATTGGGATATATCCATTTGCTATTAGGGGCCTTTTAAACTTTATGTCTCGCTATGTGCATCAATCCCTTTTAGCTAAGTAAAGCTTCACATTCTTACCACGATATTTCTTCATTTCTTGTCCATCTCACTTCCATGTTAGTTTCCTCTAAGGATATGTCTTACATCGCAATCGATTTGAATTTCTTGGATCAGGAAAAGTCTTGGTAACTCCAGAATTCATTACTATAACATCCTGACAACGGTTAGTAGGAACGTACTCCCAACCACCTCATCATTTCCTATAACTTTTCTCACACTAATATTAAAGGTCTTGTGTTATGCCCCGACATGTTATTCCTACTTTAAATAATTACTCGGCATCACGCTCTGGATGCACAATTACAACATTTGGTTTTTGATCTCATATTGGTGCAACGGTTCATAATTGTACCTCCCGTTCACCTTAGAGTAATGACTTTTGAAAGGAATGGTTTCAAAATAACAAGGTCCAATAGATAATTTCAATAAGAATTCCACATTGGATGTTCCAAGAATGTTGATGGTTCCAAATACTAGGAGTCTCAATTTTTGGAGATGTAAGGATGGACAGAAAGAATACAACAAGGTTTATTCCTTCATGTCCTGATAATTTTGTAATGTGATATCATAGAGAATGTTGCACGAGGGCAATGATTATTGGATACAAAAGTCATAAAGACGGTCTTTATACGATTCTTACATCTGGTGAATACTTTTCCTCTTGAAAAATAGAGGATCTGAAAAGTCCCATTGATAAAGGTCAACCGATCGAAAGCAATTCTACTCTATGACAATAAAAATGAAGCAGTTTATCATTCAAGTAATCTATGGTTTCAAATGAATCTTCATTATATGAATGAAAGAACAGAATATTCAAGTGGCATAAAGTCTGATACGAAGATGGGTAGAATTCAAGTTGAGTGGGCGACCTCACTAGGTCTCAATCAAGTTATTCGTCAAAACTTTCATTATCATACTTTACCACATGCAAAATGCATTGAGGAATTGCTGAATGAATTAAATTGGGAGTTGGACCAGTGAAACAATAACTAGTCCTTTTCAAGAAACACTAGCAACTAGCTAGACAAAATTTGCTAGTTCACTTGTTTGAGACATCACCACTAGCTAGGACAATTAACTAGGTGTTCTTCACAACATTACAATTTTGACTAGTTAGAACAATCAACTAGTCATTCATATTGACATATCGACTAGCCAGTTTCAATTGGCTAGAATGGAATTTCAACATCGTAGCCACTGAAGAAACTTTAGGCTACTCGGACAACGAATGGAAATAAGAAGTTATTAAGTTTGAAAAAGAAAACTATAAAATCTGAAGAGAATGTTCTAGGTATCGGAACAATCGATAACCTCTCATCAAATATTACCTACCAGTGAAACGGTCCACCCAAGGGTGCCTCCGTACACATGCTTTATCAGATCCTACAGTAGAATTAAATTTAGAATACCAATATCAAAATGATATCCTTACTATGATTTCAATGTACGATGTACAATCTCATCTTGAATAAAAGAAAAGAATTCATGAAGGATGTCTGGACATTAGATCATCCATGTCCTCAGTAATTTGTTAAATATTTATGAGCTCAACTGAAGAGTGCAAGTATGAAAGAAGCAATCAAACATCAATATTCCTCGAATAATTAAAGAAGTATTCGTGGAACATTCCTTGGATAATTGAAAGAAAGTGTAAATAGGCCTGAGCCGAACAAGGTCATCATAAATTTTTGAATAGAATGTTCATGGGTCAAATAAAATTACTTCGGATAAGTCCTGCTTTAGGGAGAGTATATCACTGGTTGTTATTCCATAAATTTGAAGTAGAAAGCTAGAAGGATTACCTGATATAAACTAATCGAGGTAACATGGTTAGTGAACAGTTTAAAAATGAAGTAGTGCACCAGCCGGTAGTTACCAAAATAAGTTAATAATCATTCGTGCATCTCATTATCACCATTATGAGGGTAACTCCATCTCTTCTTCTTCGTAATACAAGACACCAACTAGTGCGTCTCCCAATCATCATCTTAAAGTCATTTATCCAGTGAGGGTTTCACAAGTATATCTATCATTTCCGTGCTTTATCTTGAAGACCAAGCTTCACATCATTCCGGGGACACCTGCTAAGTCCATAGGGTCCTACTTCATGCCTTTCGACATGAATCACAAGTGGCCAGTTCCCCCTGGGAACAGATCAAAGAGATCTCTCAGGGATCTCAGTGCAGTCCATAGGTTCAGTGGCGGGTGTGTGCATGTGAACATATACCAAAAATATTGAGGTCTACAATACATATATACGTAGTCCCTGCTAACATCTCTATCAAAGGATCCCACTCTAGACCCGTTGGTCTTTTCTTTTGGTAGACTCTGAGATCATTGTATCGCTCGTTGCAACCATATTCAACTTCTCTTCAGTCCCTTTGTTAATCCCACTTGTTTGTTCTCTAAGTTGAACTACCATGCTCTAGCGTCCGAATCATGCGTGGAATTATCTAGCACGCTCTTCTTATGATAACATTCTCGTATAACACATGTAAAATTCGCCATCAAGGGTAATGAAATCCACAACGACATAGTGACCAACTTTCAGGTAAACCCGTTACTTATCGAAAATCGGATCTTATAGCCAAAGTAAAAGACTTTCATTATTCCAAGTACTAAGTACCCTTACTTATGTAGGGATGTCTAAACTTCTTAATTCTTAAAATGCCGCCTTCTAAACTGTGGAGGACTATGGGCCACAAAATTTATGCCAGCCTAGTCATCCGATCATATTGGCAATATCGCCTCTACCTCAGCTGCTCTTGAGATTTTGCTCTGCTTCCTATATCATTACCTATGATAGGTCATGTACGACTCTCAAACCTCTATTCATCATTCCAAAGGTCTTTAAGGATTCTTTCGACCCTAGCATAATGCCTCCTATAAACACTCCAGTCCATTCTACTCACCAGTACCTCTTCTGGTAGTCCAATAATAAGTTTACTACGATCTCCGATGTCATTCTCCTACTTAGACTTAACTCTCAACACTCTCGTTTCTGAGTACTATAACTTATCTCTCTGATACCATTTCTGTGACGCCCCCAAATCCAAGGTCAAAGATTCATGTCGTCACATCACCATCCAACCATATCATACCTGTATTAACTTTACAACTCAACAATACATCCATCCAGACCTCAATCTTACGCACATACAAGTTAGAGCCTCAGAAACGATAACCAAAAGTAACACTAAATATTACAATTCATCTGTACAATCCAGAATCTTACGCACTTCCACTTATACAACTACACTTGAAGACGAGTCTTACTATTACAGTTGAAAACCTATCAGACTTACTCTATAGTATTTATCCGGAACTAAGTCATCTCGGGATAAATCTTCTACTCCTCTTCTGCTGGTACGGAGTTAATTGACCAAATTCTTCTCTTTCTGAAAAGTTTTTATAAAGCAAGAATGAGCTACATAATGCTCAGCAAGTTCGCCATTTTGAAAAATAATAATGTGGTTTATTGCGAAAACGTGCCCAACTGTGTGGGTATATATCTCAGATTTCAAAACATAATTCGACAATATATATGTCCGAGTTTGAATAAAACATTTATACTCGCTAAGGAGCTTTAAGAATAACATATGAATCCTTTGTAAGGTTCCCATTTCAATATATCTCAGGTTTGAAAATATATACATATTAGTATATCATTTTCGGCAAAACACTCTACGGTTAACATACTGTACAGGGAATACATTATTGCAAAACCTCTTTCCTTCCATTAGCTTAGAAGGTTTCTCCTTCAAAAACATTTCATTCTTTGAAATAATTGCAAGAGTGCACTAACACGTGCCAATCTTTATAGGAAATCTTGCAGTTCAAGATACTGCACGATGTCAATATTTTTCTTATCAAAAACTACACTATCGGCAACTTGGCACTTAGGCCCAAGAAGCAGTGTTTGAGTATTTTTCCAAAGTGGAGGATGGGACTGGAAGAAAACATAAAAACCTGACAAGGATTGACGATGGTCAGTCGCCATAACCAAGTCCAACAATCCGCGGGTCTTCTCTACTAGTAGAAGGATAGAAACTACATCCGTAACTACCCTTGGGTGAAAACTACATCCGTAATCACCCTCGATGAAAACTACATCCGTAATCATCCTTCGGCAACACCTGGGCCGGAATAATAATTGATGGACCGCCTGGCTCACGGCCGCTTACACATCCCGGGAATCGTTCGTCAACGATTCCCACACCTGCCAGAGTCCCCTTTTTCTTTTCTTTTCAAAAATCATTTTGATAGAAAATTCGAGTAGTTGAAGTTCGACCTCAGTCGACCGATAATTCTTGAAAAACGTACAAGCAAAACCTGACCGGGGGTTTTCGAAAATGTTTTGGGTTCGAAAGTGTTCGAGTTTGAAAACGCTAAAGGCATCTTGGATTAGTTTTGTCTTTAAAATAATGAACAATAACTAATAAATAATATTTTGAGATTTAATATAAACAATTAATAAAATAATTATTTAATTAAAATAAGCTTTTAATCCAAGATAGATATTTTTGAGTATTTTTAACAACGTAAAAATAATAAAAACTTAAGTATACGATACTTCCCGAATGACTCTTCAGGTTTTCGCGATTTAATCACGATACAACAATATACCGCTCCCCGGTCAATAGTATATTTGGACCGCTACGACCTCTATTGCTAGAGTCGTTGTCCGAAGAAAACACTTTCATTCTAAGTTCAAGGGTGTACAAACACATATGCATATATCTCAAACTTCAACAAAATCTCGTAAAGCATAAGCATATAATACGTTTGGAAGCTATAAACACAACAGTGAAAATCCTTATATATAAGTTTTGAAAAGTAAACTTGCATAGGTAAAATCAAGAATATGATCTTTTGAAAATAAATACTTAGGATTGGAAAACTTGCCTTGGTGAGGTTGGGGTGGTCGGCTCGCGAAGTGGAATGGAAATCTATACATAATCAATATTTGTACGTTAGTACCTTAACAACGCTACTTAATCATAAGGTTTTAAAAATCGTAAGACAAACTTAACGACTCCACTTGTGACCACTAACCTTCTCATATGACCATGTCGTCACATTATCACTTCCGTTACTCATTCGACTCAAATCTATTCCTCAAACTCGAAACTCAAGTGAACATTCTTAAAACTACTTTAAACTAATCTCCTAAGTGGTTTTTCACTTGCGCGGATTTTACTTCAACATTTTTATAAAATTGAAAAATACATATTTTAATCCAATTCTTTTTGGGTAGCCTTCCCCACTGCATTTACTAGCTTCTCTAATTTTTCCATGATCCTACATAAATTTTTAGGGGTTCAAACAAGGTTCACAAGGGGACCACTTAGTGCAGTCCGGAATCCAGAAACACATTTCACTTCTCAGGCCATAACTCAAAATCTATACATCACCTAGTCATAAACCTTATATTTCTGGAAACTACATTCAAATAACTTTCCAACAATATACATTAGGACTTCAGGGGACAAGATTTGGGGGTTCAAAACCCTCCTACAAGACAGTAAAAGTTCCTGGGAAAAACTCAGCATGCTTATATCACTAAACCAACCAAGAATCTTACATCCACATCACAGCCAACATCTAAATCACCAAGATCATACTTTATAACATACATGGAGATACATACACTAACCACAAGCCTAAAAATCACAACCACAACACTTAAACTCAAGGTCTACATCATCCATAACTTATATGTCCAAGATTCACACTAATAACCATGGATCTAACATTAAACATCACAATTACTACATGGCCAAGAGGGGTTAGGGTTTTTATACCTTCTTGATGTTCTTACAATCTCAAACAAGCTTGTTTAACCTTGGGGAAGCCTTACTCTATGCTCACCATCTTCAATCTCACCAAAGAAATCAAGAACATGGAAGTGAGTTTCCTGACTGGAAAAACACGCCCCAAAGATCAGCCAAAACGAAGCCCTTGCACTCGTTTACTGGTCGAGGCTCCTGAATGAAAGTTGTAGAGAGTCTTCACAGCTTTCTAACCATATAAAGAACAAAAAATTTCATTGAGTAATGAAGTCTCTAGGCCCGTTTTAGTGAGATCCTTTCCTGCTGGGCAGAATGGAGTATTTGGTGTTTGTTTTGTTTTGTTTAAAGTGATAAGTGATCAATAATGCTTGATATTTTCACTTGGATGCATCTTATCTTCTTGCCATGTGGTGTCATCTCCTCATTGGTTCATTTGGATTACCTTTATCCATCCATAATTGCAAGCAAGTCCCTTGCTTTATACATATTGTTTCCAAGTCCTTCCTTCCTTTTCTTATTTGCACCAAGGGGCTTCCCTTCTTGTATATTTACTAAATCAATATGTTACAACTTATATGTTGCACTTCATTGTAATAGTGTGGCCCAATACCTCAAACAATCGTTGTGTCCAATTTTCTTTGTATTTTCTCTTTATCTCAGAAAAAAATTCTCGCGGTTTCTCAATTGTTCTCATTTCCTTTAACTCTAGGATTTTATTCTCAATTCCATTTTCCTCTCATAATATATCCTTCCTTGGACTTCTAATATTTACTATTCTCAATTCATGATTCGCTCGCTTGATCACTTAATCTCGTTGTAAAGTTTCAGCGGTTTCTAGAACGTTTGTTTTACTTCCTCAGTGGTTTTCGTTCCAAATTCTCAAATCACTTATAATAAAATTCCAAAATATTAACTCCTCAATTCCTCAAATTAAATATCTCATTTCTTGATACTACTGATATATAATTCACTGCTCGGTCAAATATTACACGAAAATAGAATTTGGAATTTCTGAATTCCGATCGCATTTACATACACTTATTTACTCCGTAGATTACTAGTATAACTTCGGAATATCCACACTACGTCTCGTACATAGGTGGCATGAAAAATTTTCTTAATCCTCAAAATCACTATTCATTGATGCACTTCATCATAATAGGAAAAGTTTTAATTCTACCAAAATTTTGGGTTCTTACATTCCCTTTCTCTTACACAATGAATGTAACAACATAAATTTTCAGATAATCAATTCCATCACATAACCTAGGTGACTCAAAAGTCCCAAATTCACAATGTCATATGATATCATATTCTTAAAAATGTTACAAAAATCAGGGTTTTTACAGCCTCCCCTCCTTAAAAGGATTTCGTCCCGGAATCAGGTTGAAAACAGTTGAGGGTACTTTTCACGCATAGCGCCTTCTAGTTCCCATGTTAATTCCTCGATGTTCTGGTTTCTCCACAAAACTTTCACTAGCTTGACAACCTTGTTCCTCAGCGCTTGTTCTTTTCTATCCATGATTTCCACGGGTTGCTCCACATAGGTCAAGTCTGGTTGTAGGTCCACTTGGTCGTACTCTATCACATGCCGATAGTCGGTGTGGTAGGGTCGTAGCATAGACATATGAAACACATTATGAATTTGCTACAAGCTTGGGGCAAGGCTAACTCGTAGGCTAACTTTCCAATACGCCTCAAAATCTCAGAAGGTCCAATAAACCTCAAACTTAGCTTCCCTTTCTTAACAAACCGCATCAATCCTTTCCAGGGAGATTCCTTTAGTATCACGAAGTCTCCCACCTCATACTCCTTTGATATCTCATAAAATTTGACCATTCTAAATGATGGGTTTCGTAAAAAAAAACTAATGACTTTTACATACACTCGTCTGCACCGTAAAGACGTAATATCAATTTGAAATCTTCAATTAATAATTCGTACATATTGTGATTGCAAAAATTTCCCATCCACGCATAAAATTACTATTCATTCAGGTTTCGAATATTCACGAAAATTGTGGTTATTGTAGTCTTCTCTCCTTAAAAGGATTCTATCTTAAGAACTTAAGGAAAATAGTTGTGGATACAATTCCAACCTTCCCCTTTCCAACTCTCAGGTTGACACTTCAACCCTTTTGTTCAACCCCTTAATCGCCATAGATGGTTTAGAACCACTAGTTCATTATCGAATGTATCTCTCTGTTCTATTACTCTATCCAAGAGTTATCAGTATTTATCAAATCTCTTCCTATCTAACGGAACGCTACTAGATCAAATGACAAAGACATTGTTGAGAAAAAAAATGGCTTTTCCCGGATGAAATGAAAATTGGATTCATGGAACAGGAGAAAGATTTCCATTATTATGATGACTATATGATGGTCTCACCAACGCTTTAATGTTGTTTCTCAACGCATGCTCTCCTCGACCTGTATTCCTTATCGGTTGTTCTATGAATGAAAATTTCTATCCCACTACTTATACGTTCCTCTTCTACCTTGTTCATAGTATCCGTGTTGAGTCCTTGTATCGTTGGCCCGTGAATACTTTGTGGTCGTGTTTTATAATCTGAGACAATGTCAATACGCACGGTATTCCTCG
Source organism: Kitagawia praeruptora (assembly GCA_037693485.1). Lineage (NCBI taxonomy): Eukaryota > Viridiplantae > Streptophyta > Magnoliopsida > Apiales > Apiaceae > Kitagawia > Kitagawia praeruptora. Next base: position 80,630,116 of record CM075350.1, read on the forward strand.
TATTCCTTGGCTTAATTAGCACGCATGTGTTGCCTCCCGTCAGCCGTTACCACTTGCTATGGATACTGTATAGTCTTCGGTATACGTCGAACCAGTTCAGCTACTATATCCCTCGTCCATTTACTTCTTCGTAACGTAAGAAAAGTGAAACTTCTTCTTTCGCAGTACGCTTTACAAGAGACGTCCTTACGTTCGCGTGGTGACGATCGTGATAACAACATTCATTTCATGGATAAGTTTTTATTCTCGACTGCCCCGTGAAATCTAAGGCACGACACTAAATATAAATTCGATCGTCTGGATAATTCTTCTTCCCTGTCCGTCAGCCATAGGTCAAATTAGTACATACGCTCAATCTCTTTGTGAAATATACTTGAAAGCACCTACAATATTCGAAGTTTAACCTTAAGTCTTTATCTGACGTAATCGCTACAGAAGTTTTATATTGCACTACCATCTCTTCCGTATATAAATCGATAATCTTCTAAATAAAAAGTCGCTCGTAGGTAAATCACTTGGTTCAACAATTATAAATCAAATAAGGCCATCTCTTGGATCGATCTTCGGCGACCTACTTATGAAATTCATTATAATTCTGTCCACGTTCAAGATTTTTTACAGGCGGAATTAATCCACTAGATCTCTATCATTCTGCTTTCGACATGTCGCGTTTGTACTTAATAATTTGTCAATGCCATTCTTCATACCTGTTCGCCAAACATTCTCTTAATTCTCTATACATCTTTATCCTTCCCCATAATTTAGTCATTTTCCTCTAACATTATTCTTTATTTTATATACTCTATTTTCTTGGTCAAACTGACTGAATTCCAATTTCGAATAATCCCTTCTATAAGTATCGGCCACCACAGTGGCCTTTCTTGGGTAATAACAAATTTCTCCATTGTACTCCCTGCTCCCTTTCGTCACCTTCTCTTTCTTATGTTTAGTTATAATATGAAGATATACTTAAGGCACTTGTGAAAAAAAAATTCACCTTTTTTCTCATAAGGTTAACGTCTCAGTTTTATGCGTGAACGCTATCATGACTAATCCCCGACTCACGGTTAGTATATCCTATCCCGTAACCTTTATATTGTTTAGAAGTATAGGCTATCATCCCCTTTCTACTGCATCAGCACACCACTTAAACTCTTGAAAGATGCATCATCGTGACTCTCAAAGTCCTCTTTTTATCATCAAGTATAGCTAACAACAAGGTTGTTGCTAATATCTCATTTCATTCCAAAACTTTGTTCATTAATCCATAAAGGCTTCTGACTCATTAGTCCACTCAAACGATACTACCATAATTTTATAATGTTTATATTAGTGTGAAATGCCAACTTTGGCACAGTACAGAGGTCGATCTTGAGTTGGTGAAACCCGCTTTTCAACCTTATCCTTGAAAAACAACTACACGTTTTAACTGGTCAACAATCCCTACATCTCCGGTTAGGGGTATCGATTCTCGATGGTATATGTAAGATGTCATACGCTCGTCCTCTTTCACAACTGACGCCAATCAGCCTGAGGCCTGCATGCTACTGCGATTCCCAATAAAGTTGATTAGGTGGTAATCTCGAAGGATCATTTGGATATATCCATGCATCCATTTGCTATTAGGGCCTTTTAAACTTTATGTCTCTCTATGTGCATCAATCCCTTTAAGCTAAGTAAAGCTTCACATTCTTGCCACAATATTTCTTCCTTTCTTGTCCATCTCACTTCCATGTTAGTTCCCTCTAAGGATATGTCTTACATCGCAATCGATTTGTATTTCATGGATCAGGAAAAGGCTTGGTAACTCCAGAATTCATTAATATAACATCCTGACGATGGTTGGTAGGGGCGTGCTCCCAACCACCTCATCATTTCTTATAACCTTCCTCACACTAATATTAAAGGTCCTTGTGGTATGCCCCGACATGTTATTCCTACTTTAAATAATCACTCGGCATAATGCTCTGGCGGCACAATTACAACATTTGGTTTTTGATCTCATATTGGTGCAACGGTTCACAATTGTACCTCCCGTTCACCTTAGAGTAATCACTTTTGAAAGGAATGGTTTCAAAATAACAAGGTCCAATAGATAATTTCAATAAGAATTCCACATTGGATGTTCCAAGAATGTTGATGGTTCCAAATACTAGGAGTCTCGATTTTCGGAGATGTAAGGATGGACAAAAAGAATACAACAAGGTTTATTCCTTCATGTCCTGATAATTTTGTAATGTGATATCATAGAGAATGTTTCACGAGGGCAATGATTGTTGGATACAAAAGTCATAAAGACGGTCTTTATATAATTCTTACATCTAGTGAATACTTTTCCTCTTGAAAAATAGAGGATCTAAAAAGTCCCATCGATAAAGGTTAACCGATCGAAAGCAATTCTACTCTATGATAATAAAAATGAAGCAGTTTATCATTCAAGTAATCTATGGTTTCAAATGAATCTTCATTATATGAATGAAAGAACAAAATATTCAAGTGACATAAATTCTGATATGAAGATGGGTAGAATTCAAGTTGAGTGGGCGACCTTACTGGGTCTCAATCAAGTTATTCGTCAAAACTTTCATCATCATACTTTACCACATGCAAAATGCTTTGCGGAATTGCTGAATGAATTAAATTGGGAGTTGGACCAGTGAAACAATAACTAGTCCTTTTCAAGAAACACTAGCAACTAGCTAGACAAAACTTGCTAGTTCACCTGTTTGAGACATCACCACTAGCTAGGACAATTAGCTAGGTGTTCTCCATAACATTACAATTTTGACTAGTTAGAACAATCAACTAGTCATTCATATTGACATATCGACTAGCCAGTTTCAATTGGCTAGAACGGAATTTCAACATCGTAGCCACTGAAGAAACTAATTTAGGCTACTCGGACAACGAATGGAAATAAGAAGTTATTAAGTTTGAAAAAGAAAACTATAAAATTTGAAGATAATGTTCTAGGTATCAGAACAATCGATAACCTCCCATCAAATATTACTTATCAATGAAACGGTCCGCCCAAGGGTGCCTCCGTACACATGCTTTATCAGATCCTACAATAGAATTAAATTCGGAATACCAATATCAAAATGATATCCTTACTATGATTTCACTGTACTATGTACAATCTCATCTTGAATAGAAGAAAAGAATTCGTGAGGGATGTCTGGACATTAAATCATCCATGTCCTCCGTAATTTATTAAATATTTATGAGCTCAACTGAAGAGTGTAAGTATGAAAGAAGCAATCAAATATCAATATTCGTTAAGTAATATTCATCGATTAATTAAGGAAATATTTGTTGAACATTCCTTGGATAATTGAAAGAAAGTGTAAATAGGCCTGAACCGAACAAGATCATCATAAATTTTTGAATAGAATGTTCATGGATCAAATAAAATTACTTCGGATAAGTCCTGCTTTAGGGAAAGTATATCACTGGTCGTTATTCCACAAGTTTGAAGTAGAAAGCTAGAAGGGTTACCTGATATAAACTAATCGAGGTAACATGGTTAGTGAACAGTTTAAAAATGAAATAGTGCACCAGCCGGTAGTTACCAAAATAAGTTAATAATCATTCGTGCATCTCATTATCACCATTATGAGGGTAACTCCATCTCTTCTTCTTCGTAATACAAGACACCAACTAGTGCATCTCTCAATCATCATCTTAAAGTCATTTATCCAGTTAGGGTTTCACAAATATATCTATCATTTCCATGCTTTATTTTGAAGACCAAGCTTCACATCATTCCGGGGACACATGCTAAGTCCATATGATCCTACTTCATGCCTTTCGACATGAATCACAAGTGGCCAGTTCCCCCTGGGATCAGATCAAAGAGATCTCTCAGGGATCTCAGTGCAGTCCATAGGTTCAGTGGCGGGTGTGTGCATGTGAACATATACCAAAAATATTGAGGTCTACAATACCTATATACGTAGTCCCTGATAATATCTCTATCAAAGGATCCCACTCTAGACCCACTGGTCTTTTCTTTTGGTAGACTCTGCGATCACTGTATCACTCGTTGCAACCATATTCAACTTCACTTGAGTCCCTTTGTTAATTCTACTTGTTTGTTCTCTAAGTTGAACTACCATGCTCTAGAGTCCGAATCATGCGTGGAATTATCTAGCACGCTCGTCTTATGGTAACATTCTCGTATAACACATGTAAAATTCGCCATCAAGGGTAATGAAATCCACAACGGCATAGTAACCACCTTTCAGGTAAACCCGTTACTTATCGAAAATCGGATCTTATAGCCAAAGTAAAAGACTTTCATTATTCCAAGTAATAAGTATCCTTAATTATGTAGGTATGTCTAAACTTCTTGATTCTTAAAATACCGCCTCCTAAACTGAGGAGGACTATGGGCCACAAAATTTATGCCAGCCTAGTCATCCGATCATATTGGCAATATCGCCTCTACCTCAGCTGCTCTTGAGATTTCGCTCTGCTTCCTATGTCATTACCTATGACAGGTCATGTACGACTCTCAAACCTCTATTCATCATTCTGAAGGTCTCTAAGGATTCTATCGACCCTAGTATAATACCTCCAGTAAACACTCCAGTCCATTCTACTCACCGGTACCTCTTCCGGTAGTCCAATAATAAGTTTACTACGATCTCTTATGTCATTCTCCGACTTAGACTTAACTCTCAACATTCTCGTTTCTGAGTACTGTAACTTATCGCTCTGATACCATTTCTGTGACGCCCCCAAATCCGAGGTCAGAGATTCAGGTCGTCACGTCACCATCCAACCATATCATACCTGTATTAACTTTACAACTCAATAATACCTCTATCCAGACCTCAATCTTACGCACATACAAGTTAGAGCCTCAGAAACGATAATCAAAAGTAACACTAAATATTACAATTCATCTGTACAATCCAGAATCTTACGCACTTCCACTTATACAACTACACTTGAAGACGAGTCTTACTATTACAGTTGAAAACCTATCAGGCTTACTCTGTAGTATTTATCCGGAACTAAATCATCTCGGGATAAACCTTCCATTCCTCTTCTGCTGGTACGGAGTTAACTGACCAAATTCTTCTCTTTCTGAAAAGTTTTTATAAAGCAAGAATGAGCTACATAATGCTCAGCAAGTTCGCCATTTTGAAAAATAATAATGTGGTTTATTTCGAAAACGTTCCCAATTGTATGGGTATATATCTCAGATTTCAAAACATAATTCGACAATATATATGTCCGAGTTTGAATAAAACATTTATACTCGCTAAGAAGCTTTAAGAATAACATATGAATCCTTTATAAGGTTCCCGTTTCAATATATCTCAAGTTTGAAAATATATACATATAAGTATATCATTTTCGGCAAAACACTCTACAGTTAACATACTGAACAGGGAATACACTATTGCAAAACCTCTTTCCTTCCATTAGCTTAGAAGGTTTCTCATTCGAAAACATTTCATTCTTTGAAATAATTGCAAAAGTGCACTAACACGTGCCAATCTTTATAGAAAATCTTGCAGTTCTAGATACTGCACGATGTAAATATTTTTCTTATCAAAACCACACTATCGGCAACTTGGCACTTAGGCCCAAGAAGCAGTGTTTGAGTATTTTTCCAAAGTGGAGGATGGGACTGGAAGAAAACATAAAACCTGACAGGGATTGACGATGATCAGTCGTCACATCCAAGTCCAATAATTCGCGGGTCTTCTCTACTAGTAGAAGGATAAAAACTACATCCGTAACTACCCTTGGGTGAAAACTACATCCGTAATCACCCTCGATGAAAACTACATCCGTAATCATCCTTCGACAACACCTGGGCCGGAATAATAGTTGATGGACCGCCTGGCTCACGGCCGCTTACACATCCCGGGAATCGTTCGTCAACGATTCCCACACCTGCCAGAGTCCCCTTTTTCTTTTCTTTTCAAAAATCATTTTGATAGAAAATTCGAGTAGTTGAAGTTCGACCTCAGTCGACCGATAATTCTTGAAAAACGTACAAGAAGCAAAACCTGACCAGGGGTTTTCGAAAATGTTTTGGGTTCGAAAGAGTTCGAGTTTGAAAACGCTAAAGGTATCTTGGATTAGTTTTGTCTTTAAAATAATGAACGATAATTAATAAATAATATTTTGAGATTTAATATAAATAATTAATAAAATAATTATTTAATTAAAATAAGCTTTTAATCCAAGATAGATATTTTTGAGTATTTTTAACAACGTAAAAATAATAATTACTTAGGTATACGATACTTCCCGAATGACTTTTCGGGTTTTCGCAATTTAATCACGATGCAACAATATACCGCTCCCCGGTCAATAGTATATTTGGACCGCTACGACCTCTATTGCTAGAGTCGTTGTCCGAAGAAAACACTTTCATTCTAAGTTCAAGGGTGTACAAACACATATGCATATATCTCAAACTTCAACATAATCTCGTAAAGCATAAGCATATAATACGTTTGGAAGCTATAAACACAATAGTGAAAATCCTTATATATCAGTTTTGAAAAGTAAACTTGCATAGGTAAAATCAAGAATATAATCTTTTGAAATTAAATACTTAGGGTTGGAAAACTTGCCTTGGTAGGGTGGGGTGGTCGAGCTCGCGATGTGGAACGAAGATCTATACATAATCAATATTCGTACGTTAGTACCTTAACAACACTATTTAATCTTAAGGTTTTTAAGGATGTAAGACCAACTTAACGACTCCAATTTGTGACCACTAACCCTCCTATATGACCATGTCATCACTTTATCACATTCGTTACCCATTCAACTCGAATCCATTCCTCAAACTTGAAACACAAGTGAGTACTCTTAAAACTACGTTAAACTAACCTCCTACGTGATTTTTCACTCACGTGCACTTCTCTCTAACATTTTTATAAAATTGAAAAATACATATTTTAATCCAATTCTTTTTGGATATCCTTCCTTACTGTAAGATCTAGCTATTCTCAATTTTTCACAATGTTTGCAGAAATTTGGAGGGTCCAAAAACAGTTCACAAACAGACCATACAGTGCAGTCCGGATTTCAGAACCACTCCTCACTCTTCTGGTCATAACTCAACATCTATACATCACCTAGACATGAGACTTATATTTCTGGAACCTACATGAAAATATCTTTCTAACCATGGGTATTAGACCCTCGGGAGATAAGTTTAAGGGGTTTAAAAACCTACTGCAAGACAGTACATACTCCCAAAATTTTTACACATTACTCATACTTACTCAAACCTTCAAGAACTCAACTTATACATCATATCTCCCATCAAAACCACCAAGACTTATCTCTACCACATACATGGGGTTATATACTCTAAGTACAAGCTTTAAAACCATCATGACAAGCACATAACTTCAAGATCTCACCATCTATAACTCATACTACCAAGATATGCACTAATACTTGTAGATCTAACATTATAAATCATAAACAATCCATGACTAAGAGTGGTTAGAGTTTTAAACCTTCTTGAGTATCTAGGAACCTTGGGTAAGCTTTACAATCTCTAAGAACACTTGGATGAGCCTCTACAAACCTTAATCCTTCAAGATCTAAAAGATAAACAAACTTGGTTACCATTCATCCAAGTTTCAACAATTAATATCTCAAGATTGGATGGACAAAATGATTTGAAACTCATAGCATACCTTCTCTATAGTGTGTAGAGGACCTAGGAATTTTGCCTTGGTTTGTGAGTGAGGGGAAGTTGAAGAAAGAATTTCTTCTTCTTCCTCCTTGTAGTTCGGCCGAGAGCTTCTAAATGGGGGGGGGAGAGAGTTTTTTTGTTTTGTGTTGTTTGAAAATAATGTAGTGTATGATTGATATGCTTGATATGTGTGTATAAAGAAGTCACATGTTGCCACTCTACTAATAGCCTAGGTGCCAACCATACCTCCTTGTCTCCTAAAGTAAGATGCATCCACTTTTTACTATTCATCTAGTTGCTTTTTGCTTTTTGGTTTGCTTTTCTAACTATCTAGTTACATGACACTTGCATGTAATATCCTTCCTTGTATTATTATTTCTCCACCAATGGTTGTCACTTAATCCTTAATTCATATTGTATCTTAATTAATTTCTCGTAATAATATTTTGTCGCGTAGAGATTCCCTTGTAATTCCTTAAATACTTAACGGTGTAAATTACTTAAATATCAATAACTCCTTATCATAGTCTCTTAAAATCCTTTAATACTCTAATAACTCTTAAGTCCAAAGTTTTTGTGAATCTTACTAGAAGTAGATCTCTCGCCTTCAACAATCTTCCCTTTCTCTTACACAATGAATGTAACAACATAAATTTTCAGATAATCAATTCCATCACATAACCTAGGTGACTCAAAAGTCCCAAATTCACAATGTCATATGATATTATATTCTTAAAAATGTTACAAAAATCAGGGTTTTTACACCCTTGCCAAGGTAGTGTGCAGCCTTGAGAATGCCCTTGTAGATGTCATTCACTGCTTCATACACATCACTAGGGGTGAGAGATTTGGCATTGGACCCTAGTGAAGTGATGTACTCTTCTCTGATGTACTGGAGGCCTTCTGAGAGAGAAATGTCAAATTGTCCTTGTAGCCAGGCATCTACATTGCCATCTCTCTCAGTATCATCTATTATCTTTGCCTTTTGCATCTCCACATAATCTCTGTGGCATAAGTGAATAGCTTCATAGTCTGGATTTGGCATGTTTGCAGTGAGAAGGTTCTGAGCAATCTTTGTGAACTCAAAGATCTAATCCACAATTAAACTTTGAAGTGCTTCAACCGTCAATTGAGGTGGAACAGACCCTGATCCTGAAGCACTGTCATGTTGTACAGGCTTCAGCCATTGAGACATGAAGTTAGAGCTAGAGCTAGGCAAGCTAGACTCCTCAGTTACAGATGCAACTTCTGTAACCGGATGGATTGACTCTACTACTGTTGTCTCTACAGGAGTGGGATGAGTTACAACAGTAGTTGACACATGCATAGAGTCTCTAGTAAAAACTAGTGAATCCTCTGTGTTTGTGATGGTGTCATCAGGATATGCCCCAGCTAGCATTCCCTCACCATCTGAATGTGGGTTCTGGGTGGTGAGAAAAGTGTCATGCACTAAGTCACTTGAGTCCATTGGCTCACCAAGGGAAAAGGATTCTTGCTGATCAATGCCTTGCTCTTTAATTTCTTGAATTACAGGCTCCAAAGAAATTTGAGAGGTAGATTCTGGAAGAAAAGTGTCTTTTAGAATGGATTTTGGAAACTCCCCCTGAGAAATAGAGGGAGTTTCAAATATGATGTGCTCTCCACTCAGTGTTGTGCCAACCTTATCACTCCCATGTGCTGACTCTTTACAGATAGGTGCATTGGGGAGGATGCTTGATTCTATAGATGCGCCCTGTTGAGAGGATACATCTAGTGAACTGTGTGCCCCTGATTTTACAACTTCAGCCATTTGTGTGATTGAAGAGGTGGTTTTAGATTTCTTTTTCGTTTGTGGCCTTAGTAAGGGTGACTCAGGTTCCTCACTTTCTATGCCTAATAAGATACATCTAGTGAACAGTGCTGTTTCTGATAAGATGGTTAAAGGTACAGAAGCAACCTGTTTTCTCTTCTTCTCCTTTTTACTAACACCACCCTGTTGAGAGGATGAAGTAGGTGGCTATATGTTTGGTAGAGTGTTTGGTTGAGAGGGTTGGTTAGCAGGCCCTGGGTTAGCATTGTGTTCTACTTGCTTGGGTTGTGCTAACTGAGATTTGGAATCAAATGTTGGCATGTTGTGGGGGTAAGTCCTAAACAAACCCTCCATATGGGGAGTTATGTTAAGTCTTACATCCACATCATTCCTAGTCTCCAAATTACCAAAAATGAGTTTGGTCATGGATTTAGGATAGCTTATTCTATTTCTATCTATCCAAGGTAATTCAATCAATTTAACATCTTTAAAATTAAGTACAGATTGAGTAAAGCAAGGGAAAAAGATATCAGTACCTCTCTTGGTTGAGTTCTTACCAAGTCTCTCATACATCTCCTGCATAATTAGTTGACCAACATTGATCTTTTTCCCATAAGCTAAGGCATAGCCTATTTGCTGAGAAGGTGCACTAATCTGATCAAAGCTTGACTTCCTAGCTGTGAAGACTTGAAGAATGGTGGCAAAGATATAACTCCATTCCTTCCTCAAGAACTTCCTATTCAAGTGCCCAAGTTTGATTTCATCTGAGTAGTTGATAAAATCAAAGAAGTCCTCTAATTCACCATTTGTGGCTTGGTCTACACTTCCTATTGTAAGCCCAGTGCTTGATTCATATCTTCAGTGGTGATAGTGATTTCCTTGTCCTGAATCTTGCAGTAGATTATATATGATGTTATTGCGCTTTCTAGGGCTACAACTTCCACAGTAGCAGTTCTCCAAAACTGTTCCAAGAGGTCTAGATACAGAGTTGGGTAGGCTGAAAGTGCATCCTTGATGTATGACTCAGACATCCACTTTACAAAGCATTTGAAATTGGTATTAGGGGCTTCAACATCACTTGAGATAGCGATGAAGTTGGTGTTGAATTTCACAGTTGCCATTGATACAGAGAAAAGCGAGAAGAGAATGAAGGTTGAAGAAGAAATTTAGCTTTTGCAATTAGGGTTTTCAGAGGTTTTAGAGCTTTAGATGCTTGAGAAATCGAATGAAATGAATCGAATAGATGTAGAATTGTATAAGTATGAAGTACTTGAATTGTCGATTAGATATATGTTTTGTATCGACAAGTCAGGCATTCGAGAAGTAGAAAACAACTATTCGATAAGTCAAGAAAGGCTTATTCGATAACTCTAGCAGATTGTGACTCACAACTGGCAGTTATCTAACTTAAAAATAATTCTAAATTAAATAAAAATGTGTTTTTATGAGTGAATTAAAATTTTAGACAAAAATCCAAAATCGGTTGAAATTCAGCGAGAATTCCGCCTTTTTAAATGATTCGAGAACTCAAATACAGTATTCGAGAACTCAGTCATTAGAGAACTCAATTACCATATTCGAGAAGTCAAGAATACCTCTATTCGATATCTCTAAAAGTCTTTATTCGAGAACTCGAGAGTGCTCTAACGAGGCTTGTTAGAGATGTCGAACAGTGGACCATTCGAGAAGTCTGACTTATCGAAATATACTCATCACTCACAAAAATCAATTTTCACTATCTTTTAAAATTTACCAGTCATATTCAATGAAGAATATTCTAGCAAATTAAACAGTGATTTCCTCAAAATTTCATAGAAATTTCAAGTTGACAAAATATAATTTTCCAACATATGCAACAGATTTGAAATATTTATAAATCATATTTCAGCCAACACTTACTCCAAAAATATTGAGAATTTAGATAAAGTAAGTGTTTACTGCTGCAACAATCTAGATGATATATTCACTTAGCCAGAATCTGAAGAATTCAGCATTCCAATCTCACTAACCAACCTTGTGAAGGTGGCTTCATCTAATGGCTTAGTGAATATGTCAGCCAGTTGTTTATCTGTAGAGACATAATGCAACTCAATGGTTCCATTAGTTGCATGTTCTCTAATGAAGTGATATTTGATGTCAATGTGCTTTGTTCTAGAATGATTGACAGGATTGGCAACTGATAAGTGGATTTTATATCCACTATTTGGCATTCCATTCGTACTTAAAGCGATTGCAAGTTCTCAAGTTTCGTGTTAGTTTGATGTGTTTTCATCTAATTTGTGTAGGTTGCATAGTCGGGCGGCATTGGTGGTGTTGGTGAAGTATTGGTGGTATTCTGTGAGCTTAAAGTAGAAATTACAGGAACTCAAGATTTTATATCTTGAGTTCTAGAAGTCCGTTTGAGGCCCGTAAGCTGTCCACGCGAAGAGGAGAGGAAGATCTACAGTTCTGGACAGGGAGTTGGAGGCGCTCTTGCGCGATTCCAGGCGCTACAGCGCTGTTTTCAGGCGCTCTTGCGCTAAATCAAGGGCAACAGCGCTTGGCGAGGCGCAACAGCACTTGGTGAGGCGCAACAGCGCTTGGTTCAAGGGCAAGAGCGCTGTGGGGAGCAAAATCCAGGGACTTCCAGGTGCTTCGGCGCTCCATTCAGGTGCTGTAGCGCTCGAGTGGCTCGACTTGGCAGAAATTTATTCCTAAAACCGGGTCAATTGTTTGGGCCTATTTTTATGGCATCTTTATATGTAATATGGAGACCTAAAAACATATCTATCATCAGTAGGGAGAGTTCTTCATATTATCATCTATCAACATTTTCTTTGAACAAGATTTAGAGAGGATCTTCAAGCTAGTGACAAACAAGGAGGCCTAATCTAATTCGGATCTTTTGTATTCTTCTACACTATTTGGGGATTTATTTCTAACCCTATTTCTCTTCTGTTATTATTAATTGTTTTCTAGAATCATGTTTTCTTTAGAACCCATGATGGTGAAAGGTTCAACTATGAACTAATCATTATCATGGGGTTCCAATGGATTTGAATACGTAATCATTGTGATTGACATGTAATTGATTATTGGATGATTTGTTTGCGATAATCTAGTATGGTTGATTTAATTGATAGATGTATAGCTAGCATCTAATTTATTAATCCTTGATGATTGCGAAAGTGGATTCTAGGATTGAGAATATGCCATATTAGCATGAGTTCATGAATTAATTGTTATTCATGATTAGTAGTATGTTTCTACCCAATTCATATTACCTCATGTAATCGTGAAAGATACTTGTGCTTAAACCAATTGTGTTTCCAGATTGTATAGACATATATGATTTGAATATAATTTGGTGTCCTCTTGATTTCTCTCGTTTGTGGATATTAAGTGGTTTGATACGAGTAAACTGAAAGGTAGCTCGTATTATTGTTGTGTTATCTGATTAATTATCAATTTTTATCACCTATACCGATTCTATGTGTCAGCCTTTAGTGAAATATTCAATGAAGTTGGAACTCCATGTTTTCTCATATACTAGATCTTTTAATTGTTAACTTATTCTCGAGTAGTTAATTAAAATAGTTAATCAAAACTCAATTTGATACTTGTTCAAGCATTAAGAAGTAACCATACACCGTTGCATAAGTACTAAAATTGGCATTACACCTAGTCTCTGCGGAACGAATCTTATTTATCACTTGCTATTTGTGATCGCGTATACTTGCGTGTTTACGAGTCAACAGCAACTATAGAGATTGCACTTGTGTTGTCACACATGATTGGAATTCTTTCCAACACAAGTCCATAATCTCTAAGTTGAATTCTAATCCAAAGCACTTGAGCACAGCAACTTCCAGCAGCTATGTATTCAGCCTCAGCTGTAGAAGTTGACACAGATTGTTGTTTCTTGCTGTACCAAGAGACTTACCTTTGTCCAAGAAACTGGCAGCTACCTGAGGTGCTTTTCATATCCACTCTGCATCCAGCATAATCAGCATCAGAATAACCAACCAGATTGAACCCTGTGTCCTTAGGATACCATAGACCCAAGTTTGGAGTGCCCTTCAGATATCTAAAGATCCTTTTTATTGCAATCAAATGTGACTCTTTTGGATTTGATTGAAACCTTGCACACAGGCATGTAGCGAACATGATGTCTGGCCTACTTGCTGTGAGGTAGAGTAGAGAACCAACCATGCCTCTGTAGACTGAGATATCTACTTTCTTGCCTTTAGCATCTTCATCAAATTTAGTGGCAGTGGCCATGGGTGTCTTTGTAGGTGAGCAATCTTCTAAGTCAAACTTCTTCAATAAATCCTTGATGTACTTAGTTTGACTGATAAAGATACCATCCTTCCGTTGACTGACTTGCAACCCAAGAAAGAATGTCAACTCTCCCATCATACTCATCTCATATCTGCTCTGCATGAGTTTAGAGAATTTCTCACACAACTTCTCATTTGTAGAGCCAAATATTATATCATCCACATAGATCTGAACTAGGATAATATCATCACCATGCTTCTTGTAAAACAGTGTCTTGTCCAATGTGCCTCTAGTAAATTGATTTTCAAGGAGAAATTGTGATAAACTGTTATACCATGCCCCTGGAGCCTGCTTAAGTCCATACAATGCCTTAAGCAATCTGTAGACAAATTCTGGAAAATGTGGATCCTCAAAGCCAGGTGGTTGTTGCACATAAACTTCTTCTTCCAACTCTCCATTCAGAAATGCACTCTTGACATCCATTTGATAAACTTTAAAGTTTGAATGAGCAGCAAATGCCAAGAATATTTTGATGGCTTCCAATCTAACAACAGGGGCAAATGTCTCATCATAATCAATGCCTTCCTGTTGAGAGTATCCTTTTGCAACCAACCTTGCTTTGTTTCTTACTATTACACCATCTTCACCCATCTTATTCTTCAAAACCCATTTTGTTCCAACAATGGTTCTATTCTTTGGTGCATGCACAAGTTCCCATACTTTGTTTCTTTCAAATTGATTCAGCTCCTCTTGCATGGCAATAATCCAATCTGGATCCAACAGTGCATCATCAAGTTTCTTAGGCTCAATCTGAGATAGAAAATAGCCATAGAGGCACTCATTTTGAGTTGATCTCCTAGTCCTTACTCCTGCATTTGGATCTCCAATAATTTGCTCTGCAGTGTGTGATCTATCCCATTTCCTTGAATGCTCAGTCTGATTTCTCATTCTTGATGTTGCTTCATCATCCAAGTCATGATCATTCTCATTTCCTCCCCCTGTGAGGTTGCCACTATTCACAGGTATGTCTTGGATGCTTGTTTCTCCACTATTGATTGGCACAAATTCTTCTCTTGTATCATCATTCACTTGAGTTTGTTGAAATTGAGTTTCAACTCCAGTTTCAATCTCTTCATCAGAATCATCTAGATTATCAAACTTTAATGGATCTTTATCTTCATCATTGGCTTCTTCTAATCCAGGTAGTTTGCTGTCATCAAATGTCACATCTGTGCTTTCCATAATTTTCTTTTGACTGATGACATAAACTTTGTATGCAATTCTTTCCATAGAATAGCCAAGAAAAATTCCTTCAAATGCCTTTGCATCAAACTTTCCAACATATCTCGAATTATCCTTCAATACAAAGCATTTGCTTCCAAAAGTATGAACATACTTTAGAGTAGGCTTCTTTCCAGTCATCAAATTGTAAGGTGTCTTTCCAGTGTTTTTGTTGATGAGGGTTCTGTTCTGGATATAGCATGCAGTGCTCACAGCCTCAGCCCAAAACCAAGTAGGCATCTTTGCATCAAGCAACATTGTTCTAGCAGCCTCAATTAGAGTTCTATTCTTTCTCTCAACAACTCCATTTTGTTGTGGAGTCCTTGGAGCTGAGAATTGCTGAGAAATTCCATTCTCTTTGCAGAATGCTTCAATTATAGCATTTCTGAACTCTGTTCCATTATCACTTCTCAATGCAATCACACTTGCATTATTGGCCTTTGCTTCCTTGTCAATTTTCTTTATGTGCTCAATGATTACTTGTGGAGCCTCATCTTTTGATGCCAGAAATTCCACCCATGTATACCTTGTAAAGTCATCAACCATCACCAAGGCATACTTCTTTCTTCCTAGTGACATAATGTTAACAGGCCCAAACAAATCCATATGAATTAGTTGCAAGGGCTTGGTTATTGATGTCACTGTCTTTGACTTGTGGCTTGATCTTTTCATTTTTCCTTTTTGACAGGCCTCACACACTCCTTCTTGACAGAATTCAAGTGTGGGCATGCCTCTCACTAACTCTCTTTTGACTAGAGAATTAATGGCTTTAAAGTTCAGGTGTGATAACTTCTTGTGCCACAACCAACAGTATTCATTTGATGCTTTTGGGTAGAAGCAACAAATTTTGTCCTTGTTTGCAGAGTCCATATTGGCTACAAACAGGTTTCCTTTCCTCACTCTAGATAGAGCAAAATCACCAGTCTTCTTGTGGGTGATCAAACATTCATCTTTGTCAAAATCCACTTTGAATCCTCTATCAGTAAACTGACCAACACTTAGCAGATTATGCTTGAGTCCCTTGACTAGTGCTACATCTTCAATGATGACATTACCAACTTTCAACTTGCCATATCCCAATGTGTTACCCATGTTGTCATCTCCAAAAGCAACCATTTGGCCAGCCTTCTCCTCATACTATGATAGCAGGGCCATATCACCAGTCATGTGATTTGAGCATCCACTGTCCAAAATCCACATGACCTTCTTTTCACTTTCTTTGCCCTGCAAACACAAAGGTATTACTTCTCCATTTATACCCAAACAAGTTTGGGTCCATGTGACTTAGAAACAGTTTTATCATAAACAACATGCTTATCAACTTTCTTGGTGTTAGTCTTCTTGTCACTGTTATAAGTCTTAGAACCTGAGGTTTCAGACTTAGGTGACAGAGGTACCTTCCTAACTCTAGGAGGACTCAAAGACTTTGACCTTGTGTAGTGTGTGTGAGAATTGTGACTGATACAACCATCAATGAATTGCCTTTTCAAATTGAAACAACTAGTCATAACATTCATATTGCATGGCATACAGTCAAATTTATCACAAAATGGAGCATCTCTGTGTCTTAAAGGCACAGAACAATCATAGAAAGGTTTGGGCACACTACCAACAGGTTTCTTGCATGCATGAGTTAAATGATTGGTACTGAAACAATTTTGACAAGTTTTCCTAGGGGCATTAGGCATATAAGCATAGTTGTTATCTTTGTTAATCCCTAGCTTGCCATTTCTGTCCTGTTTCTTCTTAGTCGCTTTCTTCTCAGATTCATTCTTCCCAGCTGAAACGAACTTAACAAACTTCTTAGGTCTATACCTATCACCTACTGGCTCCTTGGCTTTTGGCTTGACACTCTCACTCTTAGAGGATGCTTGTTGTTCACTGGATTGTGCCTCATCCTCATCATTCAACATTTGCTTGATGAGTAAGGCATCCTCATCAATTTCAAATGTTGATTCTTTAAAAATTGGAGTCTCAGCCTTTTTCAAAATGTGAGGCACTTCCTCGTGAACAACTATGTCATCTTCAATGACAGCATAGCCTTTCCTCTGTTTAAGAGTGCCATAGTCAAGTCCAATAGCAGCCTTGGGTTTAGCTTGAATTTCCTCACAATAGGATTGCACTAGACCAGATGATTTCTTAAAGGCTTTCAGTTTGAATTCATTTTCAGCTAGTTCATCCCTAAGAGCCTTTTCAATTTGACTAGCACATAGAACCTTATTCTGCAGATATTCAACTTCTTTCTTAAGGTTTTCTACTTGCATAGCAGTTAGCTCAAGTTCCTCATTCTTTTTGATTAACATTTCATTTCTAGCAGACAGTTTAGCAATTTCCTCATTAGCAGCAATCATACTAGTATGAATATTAAACATTTCAACAAATAGTTGTTCAATCATGCATTTGTACTCAGAAACAGACATGTCTATGGTATTGAGAGATGGTACCTGAGAGTCTGATGAAGATGTGTCATCCTTGTAATTGGCCATCAAGGCATAGTTGCAAAATTCTTGCTCTTCTCCATCACTATCAGAATCATCCCAACACTTCCCTTCTGCTATGTAGGCCTTACCTTGTGTCTGCTTTTTCAGAAGGGCCTCATACTTAGCTTCAAGCTTTAGAAACTCTTTATCCTTCTTTTAGGCTTCTTGCATTCACTGGCAAAATGCCCTAGGTCATTGCATCTATAACACCTTACAGATGACCTATCCACATGGCTGGTTTTAAATTTATACTTGTTTTCTTTCACAGGTGCCTTGCTCTTGTTGAATGAATGGTTTTGGGTTTTAGGTTTGAAGGGTTGGTTCCTCTTGAATCTGATGTTTGGAAATTTTCTGGCCATGAAAGCATATGAAGTGTTTTCCATTCCATCTAGTTCTTCAAGAGTATAGAACTCTTCTTCCTCATTCTCCTCAACAGGTTCTTACCTCAGCTTCAGTTTCTTCATCATCTACTATCTCATCTATCCTTAGCTGACTTGTAGATGCTTCTAGGTCTTGAATAGATTTGTTGACAATCAAGGCACATGATGTGTTTATCATTCTACCTTGGTTGGCTTGGATAGCCCTTTTCTGAAGCAACTCAAGCTCATGAGTTTTTAAAACCCATAGAGCACATCATAAGTGATTTTGTTCAAATATCTTTCCCTTAGAGAAATGACCCTCTGCTCTAGGTGATTTGGAGAAGACAATAGAAACTTTATATTCAACTCCTTGGTGCTGTAAACCTTGCCATTCATCTGCAACTCAATAACTAGTTTGTGAAATCTCTTAAACATCTCAGTGATGCTTTCATTGGGTTGTGCCATGAAAGCTTCATACTGTGTGACTAGTATCTGTTTCTTGTTTTCCTTGACCTCATAAGTCCCTTCACATAACACCTCAATGTGATCCCACATTTCTTTGGTAGATGTACACGATGCAATGTTTGCAAACATTGACATATCCATGGAATCAATAATTAGCAACATGAGGTGACTGTCAAGAGCAACCATCTCCTTTTCTGATTCTGTCCATTTGGATGGCTCCTTGGCCACATAAGATCTTGGAACAGTTATGGTTCCAATAGTCTTCTCAGGTATTTCTTGTTGTGGAACAAAGGGACCATTCTTGAGAATCTCAAGATACAAAGGATGAGAGGCTTTGATGAACAACATCATTTTTATCTTCTAGAGGTTGTAATTTTCTTTATCAAACTTAGGGACTTTCATCGTTCCTGTGGTCTTTGGTGTATTCGAACTCATGATCGTTTTTCTATTTTTGAATAAACAGCCCGCTCTGATACCACTTGTTGAGTATTGAATACAGCAAAAGAATACAGAGGGGGGGGATTGGATTCTTGAACTTTTCTTGTTCTTGAATCTGTGTAGCAGATAAGTGTTTGTGTGTGTGAAAATTTGTAGGTGCGGATAAATAATAACACAAGACACAATATCACTTTAATCTAATATATTATTAGATAAAGGTTGCTACAATCTGTGAATACAAATGATAATATTCTCAGCTTCGTTTTTCTCAGAGAGATATATCTTTCAGTGTGTATGAAAAACTTAATCAACTAAAGAAGTGAGATTGTATTCTTATAGAACACGAATACAACTCAGTTACTACAAATAAGGTTACAGGATAAATTACTTTCTTGTATGTCTATCCTTTTTGAGTAAGCATCCAAACGGCTACAGATTTGACTTTGCAAAGTTCTGTTCAGATCCACTTCTTTAGCTCTTTGTCTCTTCTATATCTCTCCAAGCTTCCTTGTAAGCTTTCCAGAGCACGTTACAGATTGTGATCCATAAAATGCATTGGCTTGTTGCAGGTTTCAGACTTGTATAATTTCTTCAGTATTTTGTCTCCAAGAATTTATTCGAGAAGTGGCTAAGTGATTGATTCGAGAACTAGGATTAGATAACTCTAAGTTCTCGAATACTGTATGATTGACATATCGAATCACTTCTCGAATAACACTTTTCTCCAGGGTTCCTTGAGTTGTCGAATAGAACACTTGACTTGTCGAATCCCTGAGATATCGAATAGCTTTCTGAGTCCTTGAGATATCGAATGGAACTTTGACCTGTTGACTCTTTGAGAACTCGAATACCACTTTGACTTGTTGACTTCTTGAGTTCTCGAATAGAGTATTTAGACATGTCGAATCTCTGAGATATCGAATGAGATATCGAACAGTTCATTCAGAGATATCGAACAGTGTCTTCTTAGATATTGAATCTCTGACTTCTCGAACGCTAGACTTCTCAAATAGACAAAAGTACTTCTCGAATTGGTACTTAGGCAAATTCTTCATTTCTTCAAATCCCAACTGTGATTAATTGACAGTCTTTATCTTCTTGCTTGAGGCATGAACCTTGGAACTTCTTTCAAGCATTATTCTTGACTATATAAGTACAGTTACACAACTAGGATTTGATGCATATTGCAAGTACAAAACAAATAGAAACTCTACAACTAGAGGTTCCCTCAGTTAAGAGGTCATGTAAGTAATGCAAAGCATTACAGACAATTAGGCTTGTTATTAGATGTAAACAGGCATGCCTCCGTGACTAACAGTAACATTGGTTAATTTGGTACACAATCATGAGATGGTTTCACCTAGTAAGGTACATTTCATGCAAAGTCCAAGAAACATAACACCCATCATGCGAGAATTGATTATAATTTTGAGTAAGTCGGGTATTGGGCCTCAACAATCTTTGAATGTAATGGGTGAGCTTACAGGAAGCTTAGAGAATATTGGATTTACTAGTCAAGAGATTCAGAATGTTTTGCGTGATATTAGACATCATGTATTTGATTCGAGTGATGCCAAAGAAGGTTTAAAATTACTCCAAGAATTGAAATGTAATAGTTTTGGGGAATTTTTCTATCGAGTAGATGTTGATGAGGATAATCGGGTGCGTTCCATGTTGTGGGTTGATCCAAGATCGTTAAATGCATATAAAAATTTTGGAGACGTGGTAGTATTTGACTCCACATACCGCACCAATAGGTATAGTATGCCATTTGTACCTATTACGGGGGTGAACCACCACTACCAATCCATATTGTTTGGTTTTGCAATAATAAGGGATGAGAAAGAAAGTTCTTACGTACTGGTTTTGAAGAATTGGTTGGAAGCTATAGGAAACAAGCCTCCAATCTCAATCATCACCGATCAAGACATTGCACTTGGAAATGCAATTGCCGAAGTTTTACCAAACACGAACCATCTTTATTGTACTTGGCATATAAGTACTAAATTCGGCGAGAAGTTATCCGGTTTGTACACATATGAACCATATTTCAAAGAAGATTTCAACTTATGTTTGTACAAGTCAATGACGGTTGAACAATTTGAAAATAGGTGGGAAGATTTGGTTGAAAAATATAACTTGGTTGATCATGGTTGGTTGCAAGAAATGTATTATGTTCGACATAAGTGGGTTCGTGTGTACACTAAACTTCATTTCACTATCGGGATAACAACTACCTCGAGAAGTGAGTCAATGAATGCATTTTTTGACGAGTATGTAGAAGCTAGCACCGATTTGAAAGAGTTTATAGAGAATTCACAAAAAGCATTGGAGAAACAACATCTTCGTGAGAAAGAAGCGGACTATGAAACAACGTATAAGGAAAGGTCAAGAATAACATCATCCTCATTGGAGAATCATGCGGCATCGATTTATACAAAAGAAATGTTTAGACGTTTTCAACACGAACTTAAACAAAGTGGAGCCTATGTTGTGAATGAGAGAGCTTCAATGAGTACTATGCTATTTAAGGTGTACGAAGCACATAAGTCACGGTGGCAGAAGAAAATAGAAAAGTTTATCAAATAACCATGACCAATGATATGATAAATTGTATTAGTCGAAAATTTGAAAGTTCGGGAATGATTTGTCGTCATATTATTCGATACTTGAATATGATGCAATGGACGGAGATCCCTTCAAATTTAATTAACTTGAGATGGACAATTGGAGCAAATAAAATTTCCGGGTCTATATCGTATAAACCTCCTATCATTGGCGATATTCTTCAATCACAACCCGCCCGATATACAACTTTGTGCAAAGCCTTTCTAGATTTAGCGGCTCGTGGAAGTTGTTCGGTTCCAAGATTTAAATACGTCATGGATTGATTGAAGAAGAGTCGGAATATGTGGAAAATTTTCCTATGGAGATGCCTTCTACGAAAAAAGCATCATCATGTGAGGATGAACGTGGAGGTGAAGATTTTGATGGATTTGAAGATTTTGAAGATTTAAAAGACCCTATAATTTCCATCACTAAAGGTCACAAGAGGGAAAGAATGAAAAGTGGCATAGAAAAGTCCACCCCAAAAAAATCAAGAAAATGTAATCTTTGCAAAGAATTTGATGTTAAACATGATTCACGAAATTGTCCAAAAAAATTAGAAAAGTCGATTCCCAAAAAGTCCAAATCAAAAAAACCAAGGAAATGTAATTTGTGATTTTACTTTTTAGTGAATTTGGTATTGATTTTGTTGATTTGGTTAGCAATTTTCAATTTGGTATTGTTTTTGTTGATTTGGTTAGCAATTTTCAATTTGGTATTGATTTTGTTAGCAATTTTCAATTTGGTATTGTTTTTTTTATTTGGTTAGCAATTTTCAATTTGGTACTTGAATTTGGTATAAAAAGAAAAAACTGAGCAAAAAAAAAACTACACTGTACTTACGCTATATTATATAGCGTAAGTATAGTGATTTTACCCACTTGAATTTGGTTAGCAATTTTCAATTTGGTACTTGAATTTGGTATAAAAAAAACTGAGCAAAAAAAAAAACTACACTGTTACTTACGCTATATTATAGAGCGTAAGTACAGTGATTTTTTCCTTATAGGCAAAACTGCACTGTACTTACGCTATATTATAGAGCGTAACGTAAGTACAGTGTGATTTTCCCCTGTTTTTCATGTTCACCCTATTTTTTCACCCTGTTTTCCTACTCAACAAACAACTAAAACCCTGTTTTTTCATAATTCCAAAAACAAACAAGTATCAATCTCAAAAACAAACTATTAACAACTATCAATCTCAAAAACAAACTATTAACAACTATCAATCTCAAAAAAACAAACTATTTACATACAAATCTCAGAAGATTCCAAAAACAAACAAGTAATCAACAATCTCTAAAAATTCGAACTATTAACATACAATCTCAAACTATTAAATTACAATCCCGCTAGTCTTGCATCTTAAGACGACGAAGTCAAATGCCGAGCTTGGTTTTTATGGAGCTCCCAACCAATACGTCGTTGGAAATTTGTGATCATATCATCATTCCATTGGACACAACACCAATCTTGGGTATTGCAAGTCAATATACAATCTATATGTTTCATAACAAAAACTCCACAATCCCAAGGAGTGGTTGGCCTAGGTCGCTCAACGACATTTTCAACATCAGGGAATACGACATGTTCAAATTTTTTAGGATCCAACCGATGCAACATAAGAGGGACCAATTTTTCCTATCAAACAAACATGAATTGTCTTAGTAATGTATCAAACAATACTAACATAAATATGGACTACTAGAAATTAAAAAAAAGGAAGATAAAATATACCACAATGTAGAATTGCGTCTTGTATAGCTCTTTTAATTTCATGCAAGGAGCATCGTCCCTTAGAGGATCAAACAAAGATATTATAAAATCGATCATTGACCACAAGAATAGGATCCAATGACCACCAACAACAAGCGGCATGATAATATAGTCGTAATTGGTCACCATTTCATCATCCTTTATGCCATATGCTTTAAAGTCCGTATCAATGGCCGCCCATTCACTAGTTTCCTTTTTGCGGGATTCTTCTTCATTTGTTTGCAATGATGAGCCCCCATCACTTGGAAGAACCACAGAGACATGAAGAAATATTTGATGACACCTTTTTGATGACCAAAGAGGGTTTTTTCTCTTTTTTCAAGCAATACCGTATAGCAATCGATTATAGTATCCTCCACTTTAAAGCCCGGTTTCAAAGAAAGAACCGCTTTTGCACTACAATTGATTGGAAGATTTTTAGGCTTACCACATTCCCACCAATTTTCATTCAACCAATTTACTTTATATTTCTTAATCGGCTTTACAAGGGATCCTTTATCAAATTGGGTATGATTAATAATTGGAGCACTAGGACCAACCATGTCCCTTGGATTTGTTGATAAACCCTAAAATGAACATAGTGAACAAATGAGTTATTAACGACTTGGATCCTCTTCCAATTCGACCGGAGCCTCTTCCAATTCGAAATGTGCACTAGGATCATCGTCGAATTGGGTTGGATTAAGAATTGGAGCACTATGACCAACCATAAAAGTTTCTTGAGTATCATAAGGATGGTCATAACTTTCATACCCCTCGAAATAATTTTCCTTCTCGGGACTAATTTCTTGGGTCTTTTTTGCCTTTCTTGCCTTTCTTTTAGGCAAACAACTCTTAAAATCGTGCCTTTCATATGTCGGGCCATATGTCTCGAGCATCAATTCATCAAATTTATTCATAAAGTTTGGCAATATTTCCTCGTGAAAAATCCCCGGCATATCATAAGAGCAAAGCCTACTCATGTCTCGAGCGGTACATATGATCTACAATACATAGGAAGCAAGGACAAAGTATAAATATAAATACAAAAATATGCAACGAAACTATCTCAAATACGTACCAAGTCCATTGCCTTGGCATTGTCGAACTTGTCTTTCGGTTGTTGGAATATTTTCGGATCCTTGGTTGGTTTTGAAGGCGGCAAAATCTTTAATTAGGTAACATTATAGTACCAATCCATATACTCCTCTAGAGATATGGCATTCAAAGGTGGCCCCAAAATACCAACACCATTTTGCACAAATTCATTCCAAATAACTACATATCGAGCAAAATTGGGATAATGTTGATATACAAAAGAATGTTCAGATCTCACCCTCAACGTTGCCATATCATCCGGTGGCGGTGGCGGAATGCTTAACGGAATACATACATACATGTACACAAATCTAACACACATCTTAACAATTAGATGACATATAGATACAAGAAATAGACACGAAATTACTCACTTTATATGAAGAAATGATGAAATTGATGATGATTTACTTCCGATTTCGGTGGATTTTCGCTTTCCGGTGGTTTGTGGATGATTTACTAACTTAATATTTTGTAAAATGATGTATATTGCAACCACAATACGCTATATTATGTTTTGTGTAAAACAAAACCCGATTTTGTAAAAAAAAACCGTTTACGCTATATAGTATAACGTCTTACGCTATATTATATAGCGTAAGTTTAAACCGGCACGTGGCAACACGTGGCAGATTGTGGGATAAAAAGGTAAAAAGGCTTACGATGTATAATATAGCGTACTACGCTATATAATATAGCGTAAACTTTTAAATCCCAGCCGTCCATTTCTTTAGTGGATTGTTATAGATGGGTTGGATCAATATTCAAAAATATCCAACTGTGACTGTAGAAGAGGACCCTATATATATATATATATATATATATATATATATATATATATATATATATATATATATATATATATATATATATAAACAAAATGATCACCCATATATATATATTTGAGATATCTTAAATAACGTGATATTATTTTTATTTAATTTTTTGGTATGTAAGTCTTGTGTATATGTTATTATTATTATTATATATATATATATATATATATATATATATATATATATATATATATATATAGGGTCACGCTCTATGGAGAACCACACTAAACTGAGAACCGGAGAACTCTAATAAGTTCAGCAGCGGAACTTTAAGTTCAGCAACAGAATATTTGTTGAAAAAAGTAAGTTCAGTCGTAGAACTTTGTAGAAAAATAAGTTCGGTTGTAGAACTTTTAATGTCATGTGGAAAACTTTGAAAAAGAAGTAAGTTCAATTGTAAAAATTTTAATTTCATGTGCATAAATTTGAAATTTAATAGCAGGACACTATATTTTTATTACGAAACAAAATAGGTTCTACAGTAGGATCCAATGGTTCTCCGGTTCTTTTTTAGATAATGGTTCTCATTTGAATCAACCCCTATATATATATATATATATATATATATATATATATATATATATATATATATATATAGGGAGGTGCTCAAAGGGCCCTGCCAGGGGCACCCAATACGAAAAAGTCTTATAATTATATTCTCTATTCATTCATCAAAAAAAAATTTGAAATTTTTTTTAAAAAAAAAATAAATAAAACTGTCGCCACGTCATCAATTTTTTTTTGTAAAAAAAATTATTTTTTTAAATAATTTTTTTTATGAATGGATAGAGGATAGAATTTTAAGCCTTTTTCGTATTGGGTGCCCCTGGCGGGGCCCTTTAGAAAACAAGAAATATGAGGGGGACTCATTATAAGGGAGGGTCTCATTATAAGATAGGTCTCATTTGAGCAGTCCCCTATATATATATATATGTATATATATATATATAATACATATATATGTTATTATAATATATATAAGTCACAATTTTAATTTATTTATTTGAATTTTTTTATTAAAATTCTAATATATTTATATAAATATATATTCTTTATTTTTCTTATAGTTTTTAAATTTTATTTATAATATTCTATATTTTTTATGCAACTAAAATATTTTTATATTAAATTTGAAATATATTTGTACTTTTATGTTTTGCTTAATGTGATTATTTTAATTTTTGAATTTTGAATTAAAAATCCGATTTAAACCCGAATCTGATCCGAAACCCGATAAAACCCTATGATTTGGATTTGGATTTGGATTTTGATTTTCAAACCCGGATCCAGACCCGATCCGATTCGAAAACTTTGGATTTGGATTTGACCAAACCCGATCCGTTCCGACCCGTTGCCATCCCTAGTTGGAGTTGATACACAAATCAATGTAATAACTTGCTAAAAGCTTAATTGTTTATAATATATTTAGGAGTGGGCTAAGAGACTCTTGGAGATGCTCTTAGTAGCTCTTAACTTGTATTTTATTAATAAAATTTGACATTCCCTCCAACTTTTACGTAACTTTTTTGTCATGGTGGTGTTGATATATAAATAAATATAAATAGAGAGCTAATATAAAGAGCATTGTTGAAGTTTGACGCATTAATCAATGTAATAACTTGATAAGAGCCATTTGTTTATATTATTTTTAAGAGTTAAAGTAGGAGTCTCTTGGAGATGCTCTAACAGGAAAATTATTACTACTACTGTAATATTTATATACGTCATCCGGGTAGATTTGATAACTAGTTCATATTGTATACTTTCGTGTTGTATATTTTCATATTTCATGTATATAATGTTAAATTCAAATACGATCTACTAAGAATAGGTATTATTCATATTCGTGTACCTATATTTTGTGTACGTTTTGTATCGTATTTCATGTCATTTTAAATAAAAATAAAAATATAGTAAATGAATAAAAATAATTTAAAGTTAGATTTGTCAGTTAAATTTTTACTAGTTAACTCTTAAGTTAATAATTCATAATGAGTTAAGTATGGTCAAATCTTGTTAAACTTTAAAATTTTAAAATATTTTCTATTTTCTTTTTTAAAAATTACATATACAACATTTATTTATTACATGTATTTATATATTTTTCAAGTTTTATTTAATTATTTGTATTTTTCGCCCATTTTCGTTCCGTGTACTCATGGGTAAACCTGTAACACCCCTAGATCCAGGGTCGGGGATCTGGTCGTTACGGTCTCAATATCCATCCACACAACCAACATAATTTAAATTACAACCTTGTGACCCAAAACAACAACATAAAACACACCCGTTATAGTCCCAGAGATGAAATCAAGTAACCATCGCTATTATTAATCACAAGTTTGAGTTCTTACAACCCAAAAGGTTTACAATTAATCAGTACATACTCTTTGCCATCCTTTTGTATATGCCATATAATAAATACATTTGATGCTCAAATGCTAACAACTAGCCTACCAGTATCTGCATCCTCAGCAATGGTAGCTATGACCTCAGCGGGTACTCTTCTGACGGCTGACACCTGCTTAAGCTGAGTGCGCCTTGCGCGACCATCTGATCTAGCTGTTGTTGTGATATAAATAAATAAAGCAAGGGTGAGCAATAGCCCACCAAAAATATAATTGAACAGTGATAATATATAACAGTCCAAAATATCTTTGAAACCATATGCCATGCATTAACGAACGTAGTACCAATATAAGGTATGAGATGAAGTTACAAGGTAACTCAAAATATAATTATTCCGAAGAAATATCTGCTATGTCAAAGATAAGCAAGATATTATCAAATTTTCATAACAGAGGAACTTGCAGGAAGAATATTGCAATTCCAGATATAACACTTTTCAAACCTGCCAACAATGATAATGTTGCAGAAAATTTCCAACATTGAGAGATGAACTAATACTGGAGTTTGACGCGCCAGGAGACATAGCATTTACACGATGATCAGTCGCCTGTTATGCTCCCCACCTCTTGTTCTCTACATGTAGAAGGAAGTACCAACGGATTTACTTGTCTACCACCCTCTGGAACCCCATCGGCCAACAGTTGGGCCATTTGCTGGACCGGCGCCACTGGGTCACTTACGCATCTCCTAGTTCATTTCACATCCATAACTTTGAAACGTAAAGTTCGTCCCCCTTTCTCCAAGTATAATACTTGTTGATAAGACTCCACAAAGTAGTCGTATCTAGTTGGAAAGGAAAATTCACCAATATTTCCCAAGCTGCTGCTTGTTAATGGATACCAACTTGTTCCAACATTCTTACCCCTCGAATAATGAGTGGGTACACACAATTCCATGGATAATAGCAACCAAGTTGCGAGTGAAACGAATAATTTATGACTGGGCAGTCACAAGATAAATAACATTTCTCAAGTAGGGTTCCCTTATTATTTGAGAGACAGGATTGAACGAAGAATAGAGTTTGAGAACCTTCCTTGATATAATACTAATAATAATAAGATTCTAAAATAATTTATATAATGTTCGAAGGTCGATGATACTATGCGAATGAAGTAAATCGTCTTTGAATCGAATTAGAAGAATTAAATAAATATTCCCAGAATATTTATTAAGTCATAATTATTGGAAGATCATTGCTCGAAATAATCTTTGAATAAATATTCATAATAATATTCATTAAACGAATAATGAATATTTGAGTGAATAATAATATTTATAGATGAAATAATCATCAAATGGATATTTGAGATAATATTCATTGAACAACTAATGAATATTCAAATTAATAATATTTATGGAAGAAAGGATTATCAAATGAATATTTGAAATAATATTCAATAATTGAATCGACTTTAAATGGATGTTGAAGATAATATTCATTGTCTCAATGGAATATTTAAAATAATATTTATCGAATAACTTGAGTTCGAATCAATGTTCAAACTAATATTTATAGAATAGCTGGAGTTTGAATGAATATTCTTTAAGTAAATAACTTAATGAGGGTTCGAAATAATATTCGAATATTAAATCAACCTTAGAGGAATATTAAAGATAGTATTCATCGAATAAATAAATATCGGATGAATATTCCAAATAATATTTATCAAATAATCTCTAAGGAATATTCCAATAATATTCGCCAGATAATAAATGGAAAATATTCACTTAAATATTTTCCTCTGAAATAATTTCAATATATCAAGGAATATCGACTCCCGGTCTATAATCAAAGAATGAGATTTAACTGCCCTTCGCTTAAGGGTCTTAGTGATATTCGGCTTATAACTGATATATTAACTATCTAGCTTATAAGCCAACAACAATTCCAGGAACAAGTATATCAATATGACTTTAAAGGTAGGCATGCATGCTATGGCATATGTGTACAATAATCATCATATATATTATCACAACAACAGTTCCAAGTATTGGAAACTTGCCTGGTACTCTGGATGTAATAGGGCCCGTGAGGGTGTCCGACAATCTAACAAGTCAAAGAAAACACTCCATTAATCCCTTATACGATCCACTGAATGCTTAAACATTTAAGCAATTTAACGAACAAAGTACTACGGGTTTCCTCTAGACTCATACTAAGTCCATGTTAATCAACCAACTCTTAAGTCGTAAGTTTAGTCCAAATCACTCCTCGAATCCATCCTTAATGTCGAATCTTTCATACATCTTACTTAATCATTTATAGCCTCGTTCTTTGCACCAATATGTTGTCTTGATAATTCTTAACAAGTTTCGTGTTTTAGTCGTCTTGAAATTCTTCTTTTAATCTAGCCAAAAGGGGTGGTCAAAGTAGCACCTCTATAGTTGACTTTCCTGATAATTACTATTCCGTGACTCGCACTCCAACACTTTTAATAAATCCCTGGAAACATATTTAATTATGAAACCACTTCTAAAATCATCTTTGATATTTGTGATATTTATCATAAAAGTTTCAATTCGAAAACACGGCCCTAGATAGGTGAAATGTATTTTCGAAGTTCAGTCAACTGCGGATTTTTACTATTTGCACCTCTTTCACTAAAACGTTCATAACTCGGTAACCGTTAACTCAAATGACGCAACGTTTTCACGTACATGATCTAGAGAATGTCTAGAAGGTAGCTAACTCAAAATTTGACTTTGGTTAGAAGATCCATTTTTCCAGATTTTACTAAAACAGGGCAGGAGCTTTTTAGTGAATAGTGCTACCTCTGAAAAGGGCTTCTTCGCACTTATCCTTGATTCGAACATTTTTATAAAATTGAAAAACGATCAGTTTGACATGAGGTCTTCTCTCACACCTTCCTTATGATCCCTAATATTTAATTACCATGATTCGTCACTGCATAACTCATTTTAAAAAGGTTCAATTTCAGTTACGAACTTGCTTTTACGGTTTCGAACCACTTTTACCAATTTAACCATAACTCCTAAACCGTAAGTCCGTTTCACACGATCTTTATATCAAAACGAATCTTATAACGTAATATAACTTATCATGGCAGAATATGAAGCTATAAAGTGAGTTAAAGCTACTGTCAAACACGATTTCTTATGGTTAACGAAATTTCGGCATTACGACGGCTATAAATCGAACGTTTCGAAATTTGTTTCCACACAACCAAGCCACACCGGGCATACCATGACCAAACCAACAACTTATGTGTATAATCTACATCTTATCAAGTCCAAGAACATATCACTTAATCATCCTTTGAACCATAACTCTTAGATCTACCAAAACCACTACATAATCACTTAAACAAGCTTATAATAACATCATCACCAAAACTCATCCAAAACTCCATTAATACTCAAAACAAAGACAAGGGTTCTTGAAGTTTATACATTCCTTGGAGTGTGTATGCACTTAGTAAGCCTTGTATAGTCCTTAGAATACCTTTACCAAGCTTAGATCATCCAAAGAAATCAAGAAAAACAAAGTTAGTTCTTGAATCACTATTCACCCTTAACCTTCTTGATTTTATATCTCAAGAATGCACTAGTAAAAATCTGTTAATAGACATCACGGTCTTTAACATCGATTAAAATAAAACCGATGTTAAAAGTCTTTTTAACATCAGTGAAAATAAAACCGATGTCTTTTAAACATTCATACATCACTTCATTTATCAACCGATGTCTAAACCTTTCCTTAAAAACATTTAGACATCACTTCATTTATCAACTGATGTCTAAATCTCTCCTTAAAAAATTAAACTCGCGCGCCCCCTGAAATATTCCCCCCCTTAGTTTTATTTCCCCTTTAAATTTCATTTGCCCGCTAGTTTAGCCAAATCTGTTCCCCAAACCCAAATTTTTTATATTTTCCCCCTTCAGTACAAAACTTAAAAATTAAATATAAAACTTAAAAATAAAAAAAAACATATAATCAAAAACATAAACATAAAACACACACAGCTCACCCAGTATTCCCCTTTTTCTCTCGACTCTCCGAAGAACCTTAGTTCAATTAGGTCAATTTCATCGTTAGCTTCAATTTGCTTGTAATTTACCTTCAATTAATTTGTTCATGCTCGTATATCAACTTGTATCTGGGGATTATCGTGTATCGATCTAATTAATATCTCCACCTGCTCCATCATCAATATCTAGTATATGTTCTTAATCGATTTGTTAACCGATTAATTGTTCATCTCGACTTGATTTAGTAAGTGGGTAAGCTATTTTTTCGATCTTCTTTTATTTGTTTTATTTTGTGTAAGCTATTGTGAATAATCTAAGTTTTCCTTTTATTTTTTGCATAAGGAATTAGGGGTTTTTGGGTGTTTGGCTGGTTAGCTCTTTCTTCTTACGTTAGTAACTGGGATACTAAGGATTCATGGACTACTCTTCAGGACACTTATTTCTCCACCAAGGTTTCTACAATCTTTTCTTTGATCCGTGTGTATATATGTATGTATATGTAGTTCTGATGTTAGGTTTATGTTTACTGATTACAGGATACATTTGAGAGGCACAAAGTTGTATTTACTGTCTCTACCTCTGTTGCTTCTGTTGCTACAGCATGGCTTGGTAATTTTTGCCATTTTCCTTTTATTTCTTTGTCCTCTTGCTATTTGTAATTATTTTTATTAGGTATTGTGAGGTTTTGTAAGAATAGTATTGTTTGTTAGAATTAGGTTTCGGGATCAATTTGTGTTTGTAACATTTGGTGTGACGATTTTACAGGTTATACTCTACGACATATGCACGAGAAGAAAGTCGAACAAAGGCTCAACTCGATTGAAAATGTTGTGAGTATATGTTATGTCATTTATTTGTATCTGTTGACATTGGTGTATCTTTGTTGTGTTTACAGTTCCAAGTATGTGGTAAAAAAATTATAAACGTTTGGCAGATTACCTATTAAGTATGGGTCAGGTAGTGTCAGGAATACGGTGTTTAGTTAGAAACTTATCAAGATGTTAACATATACGTAATGTTTGGTTTCTAATCAATATAAACTAGGTGATTACTAATTAGTCGTAAAAATATGTGAAACAGATTTGAACCTTTCATCATTTTATGTACAGATTTTAAAGTTATTTCACCTATTTGTATTTGCAATAAGTAAACAAAAACTAACTTCGCAACCAGAAGTGGATCATAAAGACTCTAGTTTTGTATATACTCTTTAGTAGATCTTGATTATATGTACTTATTTTTTTCTAGATTTATGTTGAGATTGAGCGAGCCAGGTTGATAAAAACACTGGCAAAAATCAAGGAAGAGCAAGGGAACATTGCCGAGGCTGCAGATTTGATGCAAGAAGTTGCGGTCTGTATCTGATTATGTCATGATAGCTAATTATGTGCACACAGACACCCACATTCAGACACAAAGATTTTTCGCCTAGCTGGTATCGTTGTTTAGTAATGAGTCATTTGTCTAGAAGATAGTTTATCTGATGTTGTCGGTTACAGGTGGAATTATTTGGTGCAATGGCAAAGACTGAAAAACTTGCAGGTTGGTTACATATACTTTACCAGTCTGTAATATTGGGAGGCTTGTGCCCATACACGTTGTCCTGAACCAAAGTAATTAGACCAACACAGGTACATACATGAGTTTGTTTGTAAAGGTAAGATTAATTCAACTCAAACATAAAAGTGCACACCTAGAAGGGAAAAAGTGAGTAGGCGTTAGGTCCAAAATCTACTTAGACTGCTCACTTGGATTTCCTTGTAATTATTTTGCTGATGAATTTGCTGCCTCGGCTCAATACTGGCAAGTGGCAACTCAGAATTCCACTACATATGTGCTGAATTTATTTAATGACCTTATCTTTTTATAAAATTGATGTGACATAGGCACATAGATATTAATCTGGCTCTCAACAGCCAGTCTTTGCAGTCCCAGTATAGAGTGTTTACGTTGTGTAGAGCCAAAATAATTTAGGCTTGAATTATGTTAACTATGTCTAGATCCAATAAATGTTTTTTTGTAATGTCTATTGGAAAGGAAATGGCTCTGAACTTTTGTGAGTGGCAATGTATATCAATTTGTTAGATTGGGCATTCTTCTGAGTTCTAAGATCTGATTTCTGAATATGAAATTGTGAAATGACTGCTTATTTTCTGATTTTCCACAGGCCAGAGTGGCATATTTGCAGGCACTCTACGACTCTGTCAGTCAACAATATAATGTTCTAAAATCTGCTATACATGGTAAAAAACTACTAGATTCATAAATTCCTACGTTTCATTGTCACAACCATGGCAATAGTCCTTGCGACCCTCTTATCTGATCCTACTATATAATCAGGTAATAGTCTTCTCTAAGATTTATGTTAGTATGGTTTCCATGTTACTCATCAGAATAAAAAAGGCTTAGAAAATTGCCAAATTATGAATAATAAGATTAGGAAACATAATGAATCTCTTGTACATGTCCTATACCATATTGTACCAAGTTGAGAATTTTTTTTGAACAATAGATACGAAAGATTTATGCTATGCAACTACGATAATTCAATTGAAATGTTGCGAAGTGTGGTAGGGGATAACATGAAATAATGGAGTTGGAAAAGATATACATTAATATGCACGGGTGCATACTTTTGGATACGAGTGGAGTTACTCTGAAACTTTCTTGTAGATTAGATTATTGGCCTTTATAAAACTACAAAAAGTAGCTTAATTTAACTAATAATTGTCGTATAATATCACATACAATTTGCATATACTTGCTTCTGTACGGGCTCAATTCATGCTGTAGAAGCCTTACCTGGGTATACAGAGCTCTTGTGGTGTATTGTCACTTTGTCAGTGCATTAGTGGATGCTTATGTTAGGGATAAGACTCTGTGATTTTTAATTGATTGCCTTTAGTTCCTTTGCATGGTGGCTGATATTCTGTCGAATTATCTCGCAGGATTGAATGAAGATCTAATTAAGGATAACTTCGTTATCGTATATGAAGTGAACACAGTATTACTGGCATTTGCAACCAGATGAAGTATTACCTGCCTCTTACGTGAAGGTAAATGAATGTAAATGATATGATCTTACAGGTAGTGCTCTCTTTCTTACGTGAAGGTTTTCTAGACATTGCGGAGTGCATAGTGAAGGGAAATTGTAAAAAATTAGGGATTAAATTACCTGCCTGGACCATTTTGCAGTGTTTGCTTGCATCTGCAAAGTCAGAGTCACCTGGTTTGTTGATTTGTATATCTTCCTAAACTCTATATCTTTGATATCTCCCTTATTTTATCTTTAGTTGTAGTTACAATACTTGTTTTGATTTTTCTTGGTTGTGTTTCTATGTTGATTATCTATCGAATCTGAATGACTGGTATTGTGGCCTTTTTGACTTGCAAATTATTATTATTCCCTTCTTATCTGCTCTTAATATTGTGTGGCTCCCATGTTAATATCAATAGGAAACAAAGGATTATCCATGGCAGGGTTTGTTAACTGGATTATTTGGCGTTCAGCATCTCACACGACTATAAGCTGGAGGAACAGATTGTATGTTGCAGTCAACTGGGCTACAACGTTTGTGTTTGGACGTGACATCAACCGAATATAGAGGTAATTCTGTTGCATTAGCCCATCTCCCTGTGTCTCTTTGTCTTTCTTCCTGTCTCTTCCCTATTTGTCAATCACCGTGGCCAAAAGGCAACCATCCTCCCTGTTATTCTCGTTCTGAAGTTATACTCAGATACAATATGTTCTATTCAGAATGTATACTCATATTTCTTTTATGTGTTGCAGTCGTTGTTAGTCTTCATATTTGCTAATCAAGTAGGTCTGGACATGCTGGAGACCACACTAGTGGCTTTACAGGATATTACACTAGATAGGATCTTTGATGACACTGGTTGCAAGGCTTTCAATTCTGAATTTACTAAGATTATGCAGTAGGTAATGTATAACATATGGCTATGAAGTTTTGTATAAATGAATGACTGCGAAATTTTCGTATGGTTGTCTTTTTTCTTGTTAAGTTCCCGATGATTGGTAGTAAAAACAAAAAATTTTGATTCTCTATGTGGTGATGGGTAATAAATAAACTGGTGCAAATGTTTTTGTTACACAAGTGTGTATGATGATTGAATCATCTTTAATTATTCTCAGGGATTTGCCTACTTGCTGTGTGGGATCTGCATGTCAACAATGGAAGCCATGTTTCATTTGAACAAGACATAGCTTGGAAAGTCTTGTAAACATCTATGTATTGATTGGTTAGCGGAGGAACTTCCATTGAAATACTTGGTTTAGATCATGGAAGTACTTCGTTTTGATCGATCTTGATTATGTAACGTACAACTTTGCCATTTACTGATTTTAATTGTAGCCATTGATGTATATACTGAATTTTTATTGATAATGATAATCGAGTTGTGGTTATTTTGATGCCTTATTTGAGTTTTGATTTTTCTTTGGTATATAGATGAATGAGTACAACACGGTAAATGATATATATATATATATATATATATATATATATATATATATATATATATATATATATATAAACATCGTTTAAAACCGATGTCTATGGGACCTCAGACATCGGTTTAAAAAATAAGTAACTAATGCAAGAGATATCTTAAACATCGTCTAAAACTGATGTCTGTTGTTACATTATACATCAGTTTTCTTAATATTTACCGATGTTAATAAAGGCTTAGACATCAATATTTGGAAAAAAATAGATGTATATGTCGAATTAATCTATGTTTGCTATATGTTAAATAACATCTAAGACATGTAATATAGCAATTAAAAAGTTAACATCATGCAGTTGAACCAAGAAGAAAGTACTTAAACATCAGAATTATATTTAAAACTGATGTGTTATATGTTACTAGACATCGGCCATAAACCGATGTCTAAAGTTTCGACTTTAGACATCACCGACAAAGACATCGGTCAGGATTTTACAAAGACATCGGCCAGAAACCGATGTCTATTAGCGTTTTTTTAGTAGTGATGGAATGGAAATTGAAGCTAAGATTCATAGGATATCTTAGTTATGAATTATAGGACTCACCTAATTAATCTTGGAATTGTTTCATGGTTGGAAGTGTGATTTCCCCTTTGAATTTCTTCAAAAAATCGAATGCTCCATGGATGAAAGAAATGGAGTTGTTTTGCTTGGTTGATTGTATAAAGTGATCAATAATGCAAGATATTTGTTTGGCTAACCATATTCTAGTTGATGGGTTAAGGCTTGGTTAAGGAATTGTTACCATGTGAGCAAGTGTTGGTGTTTTATGGTGCACCTCTTTTCTAACTAGCTTGGTTGCTTTGATCTTATCTTGCATAAAGTTATTATGTCACCTTCCACTAGCTCATCATACCTCTTGGCTTTCTGCTTGATTCTTTGTCCGGTTATTGCTCAATTTCATTGATCGTTCGGAGGAATAACTCAATTGTTTCTAGTTAGGGCTTTACCGGAAACCTTCTTAATATTAATACTACTATTCTCAATCCTCCTTTATAATCTTGAAATTTAAATTCCTTAAATCCTCTTAATAAATCCTTAAGTCTTTCAGTGTCCATGGAAATCTCGGAGAAAATAAAAGTGCTAATTTTTTGAATCCGATATCGTTTACATACACTTATCTCGCCCCTGGATCATGAATACAAACTCAGAAATCCGTTCTGAATGCTTCTATATAGCGTCGTCTAACTCATATTCTCATTTCCCACCAAAAACACTATTCACACTTTATTCTCCTTTTATTTATTATATCCATAAAAATGTCCTTGTTCTCTTTCGGGCGTTCCTTAACCCTTTCACGGAACCACTGGACTAATAACAGATATCGATTTGGATGACACGAGATTATTCCCTCTAATTGGAATCCCCATATCTTATCTCCCTAGGAGATAGATTATTCTAATCTAAGTTGTCAACCCATTGCATTCTTCATGGCATATAATCATTGGAATCTATAACCCTTCAACCTTCATTTATTAGAACTGTTAATACCTTGTAGTCGGAATCATTGTTCCTCCTTTTATCAATGCTTTATAAAAAAAAATTTAATTCTACCAAAAATTTGGGTTCTTACAGTCTCCCCTCCTTAAAAGGATTCCGTCCCGGAATCAGGTAGAAGACAATTGGGTACTTGTTGGTTATTTCACTATCCAATTCCCTAGTCAATCCTTAATCAATCTCAACCCTTTTTCAGCACATCTTACTAGTGCTACAATACATCCTTTATCCTTTTTCATTAATCTTTGCTACTTTTCGTACAATACACTGTCCGGGTTATGCTCTTACCCAGTCACATACTATTACTCTTATTGGTATCTATAGTGGTTTCGGTATTACTATCACACTGCGAATTCAGAGATAACCTCACTCGTAATTACGCATTTCCTGATCGCTTTAATCTTCGCAATCTCAATCACTATATAGAATTAGAAGAATTTATTGAGAGATCACTGTGATCAATGAACATTCGTCATATTGCATAGTTAGTATAGAAGGGGGCGAACCTTTAGTACTTGACAAGCAATTAAACAATTAATGGCATTCCACTTAGACTTCTATCACACAGACAGAGAGTCACGTAGCAGTACCTCCCCTCCTTAAAGGGTTGTTCTTCTCAATTCAAAAAGAATATGAACAAGAGAGAAGAAAAGAAAAGAATTCCAGAGAA
The DNA here is from genome assembly GCA_037693485.1 of Kitagawia praeruptora. Classification (NCBI taxonomy): domain Eukaryota; kingdom Viridiplantae; phylum Streptophyta; class Magnoliopsida; order Apiales; family Apiaceae; genus Kitagawia; species Kitagawia praeruptora. Next base: position 80,668,262 of record CM075350.1, read on the forward strand.
TTATAGAAAATTTCATGATTGCAAAAATATCATACTTAGAATTTACCTCTGAACTATAGAGGTTTATCAGAGAAGAAAAAAAATAATTGTAATCCTATCAAATACTACTTTATCGTAATCTCACGTGTCAACGTATCCTTGCTGCTCTATCCATCATCCTATGGACCTATACTCTTGTTTGATCTTAGCAATACTCACTTTTGGAAACTCCTTCAACCTCTCAGGTTAAATCTTAGATTTCTCGCTTGACATCATTGTTACTGGCCTTTCACGCTACGCCACTGGCTCTTTCATATTCATGATACTAACACTTATTAGGTTATCACCCCGATAGCTCGTTAGAAAACTCATTCATCAATCCATTCATAACATTCTTTGCTTCATATTCCATAATTACTTCTCAACCTTTTCTTTATCAATCACATCCTTCTGATTATCTGATTCTTATTTACTTTTGCTATTTCTACATTGTCATCTCATTATTGGGACACCGTTTGCATCTAGTACCTTCATATTGATATACCATCACATATGCTCAGTAAGCATCACATTTTTGGGTCAAACTTTCCTTTGTTCAACCATCTAACTTTTTATTTTCTCGATCCATGAGTCTCCTTGTTACTCAACCGATCTATCCCAAATTTCCTCGAATTTTTCAAACTTAAAAGGAGTTATTCTTTATGTCATTTATGCTTCTAATTCCAACTTTCCGTTTTGGCCAATAACTTTGCCCTGTCAATTACATACTTTTCTTGCTTCATTACTGGAGCTTCTCATGAGTCCGCATATTTGACTCCCTTATTGGTTCCTCAACTCTATATTCATCTCTATCAGTTAATTGTTTCTATTTCTACTATAATCACTCTATGAACCATCATAGCCTAATCATTTATTTCAAATATCCCGTCGTTCCAAAATTAAACCATCCGAAACAACCTGGACGATTTCTCTAACTTAGATTCAATTCGACCTTTCTACAGTCGTTATCACCTAATTTCTCAGAAGGATCGCCATCGTTTATCGTTTACGCAGTGCTTTAATAGCTAAACATACGGGTTTCATAATTGTCAATTCAAGATCCTCTAGGAAGACAAAATAATCACTCTTCCCTATCCATAAGGAACGCTTCCTGAACTTGATTGTAGATATCACATGAAGCAAATAAAATTGCAGGAGAGCTTCAAGCATTGCAACTATGACAAGTTGGTGATATTATTAATCACATGTTTCCAGTAGAAGACTGGGAGCTTAGCGGTTTACTTAATCACTTTCTGAAATCTCGTTAATCCTCCTCATAGGAATACTTTTTAGCATCAAGAATCTCCAATCTAACATTCTCTATCTTGTTTGCACAGAAATACACCAACATAAACTTGCATGTCATTCATCATCATGCTAATTAGCTTATCAACACCAGTACCAATCTACCTTCTGTGTTCAGTCATCCCTTATTACCTAACCCTCCTCTCTCTTCCTAAAAAAAGGGAGAGTCTCTTGGGGAATTTGGCCTGGCCTGTCGCAGAGCCTCCTATTGTCGGTAATGTGTTTCAGTCAATATCAGGAATCGAATGTTTACTTAAACGATTCCCATAGTTGCTCCTCGCACAATCCTCAGAGCGAACGTAAATTCCTCCATCACATTCTGACCTTCAAGGTCCTTTTCATTCTCATTCCGTTTCCTTTGGTATGAGCATTTATGGTACTTCCCTATACTTAAAGTGTCGGCCACCTCATTGGTCTTTCCTGGTTATAATAATTTCTTGCAATCAATGTTTTCTGACTTGATCTATTTCAACTTTAGGGTGAAAGCATTCTCCTTTAAATTCTGCTGAATGAGAGAAAGCATATCTCAGTCTTTTCCAAAAGTCATTGCTTCCACCTTTCTGGTGTGAACTTTACTACAGTTACTCCTAGTCATACCTAGGATATTCCTATTCTTAGTTCTTTCTTGTTTTAGGATAATCTCAACCTTTATTGGTTCAATCCATATTTTCTCATGATTTTACACAAGCTTCATCTGGCATTATTATTAATCTACATTCCTTACCAAACTTCCATTTTGAAGTTCAGAATATTATCTTTTTCTTTATAAGGTTTCTTAGGTCATCCTCCTGTATTTTCTGGGTTCAGGGTACATCAAAATTCTCATTAATCAGTCCTATAACGATTCTGTTTATGTACCTTTCGAGACTCCTTTCAATAAATCCTTAAAGGTTATCGCTACCTTGGTCAATCCAAATTATATCATCCGTATTTACAATGTCTTTATTAGGGTTAATGCTATCCTTTGTGCATCCACCAGGGTTCGTCTTAATATATGGGCATTCTATCCTCAATTCTATTTTCAAGGAATACTTACATCCTGAACTTGGCAATTCAATCATATATCCTTAATAAGGGTCTCTTTTCAATCATTCTCATCTTGATAGTCTACAGGTAGCCTAATGCTAACCTCTTCTTTCAAACGAATGTCAGTCTATATGACCTTCCAAAAGACAACACATGTCTATCTGCTCTTTCTTACAGAACTTGGTAATGGCAGCAAGGATGTTCTGGAAGATACTGGTCGTGTTCAACGTGAATCTCTTAGTGCCTAATGCTCCTCATGAGGACACTAAGTTTCAGATAACATTTATGCATCATACTGCACCATCTTTGACAATCTTCGTAACTCTTCATTGGTCACTATCCTCAATCTTAATACGTCCATGGTATATATAAAATCCATCATTATGTATCTCAATTCATTTTATATCAAAAGTCCTTGCGGTTGGTACTTGGTTAGAAGCACCTCGCTTTGTCCTTACATTGCTGGTTTAGTCACTTGATAATCCTTAGTGACTTGGCCCCAACTGGCCATGCTAAAATATGCGAGTTTAGGGGTTGGCTAATAGTAGTACTTTTCTAGCAATTGCTGGCTTAGTGCCTTCTACTTTGATACCTTTTGATCTTTTCAAAACTTTACTCCATATAAGTCTCAATCGACTTCCCGGTACCGTCTCCGGTCACCTTCCTTTACTTTTATCTTTTCAACTATTCTTATTAATTCCATGTGCCACAAAAGTTTACACTCTTGGCATAACAGCCTTTTCATTTAAGTCAATCCCGGAATTTCCCCTTTTTCCGTCCGATCTCAACTTCATAATTTTATCCCTATAATCAGTCACAATAATTGGGGTCTGTCTACCATCCTGCATAGCGGCTACCCTACCCAATCCATAGGGTTCGCTCCAGTTTCCATTCTCTTCGGTGACGTATTCAGATAATCAGAAAGATAAGGTTTGCCAAGTTTTGTCCAATTTCTTTCCAGGATTAGGGAAATTTCAGTCAATTATCCACCCCACTGGTAACATTAAGAAGATCCATTTCGATACCCGAAGAATATTTCTGGGAACATCCAAGCGGGTCGAACCATAAACAGTTAAATAACGAAATGATGTGACATAAAGTTGGGAGTCTATTTATTGGAAAGGAACCAAATATATATACATCCCATAGAAGGAAAATCAAAGTTTCCACGCTGAAACATGCCACATCTTCCCGGTACATATTCTTCCTAATAGTCGATGCTACCGAATACCAGTCTACCTAACAACTAGTCTCAGAAGGAATACTACCGTCGGAATTAGTCGCTACACAAAATTGGCACTACCAAGGCTATTTGAATCTGGTGAACCGTGCTGTCCGAATACATCCGCAATTACCCTGCCGTGTTACACAAGCACATCACCTAAACCTGTACGAGGTGCATCCTAATAAATTTTCAAAATTTTCCTTCCTCCATTAGATAATGCCAATGCTGGGTCGTCACCAATTTTATCTATAACTCTAGGGAGATTTTCTCCCATTTATCTTGTCCATTCAAACTTTTAGTCTTACAATAAGTCGGGTTACGGGACTGCACTCTCTGTAAAGTCCTGAGTAAATCTTTGGTAATACCTTGTGAATCTTATGAAATTTCTCACCTTTGCCAGTGTGGTTGGCCAATCTCCATTTGAAACTGTCTTTAACTTGGTGGGGCCGACCAACACTTCTCCTATTGATCATATGTCCTATTAACTGGACTTCATTTTGCCAAAACTCTTACTTCGAGAACTTGGCCTACATCTGTTCTTTCAGGTTTCATCTAAAAGCATTCTCAATTACATCTCAACCACTGCTCGCCTTACCTAATCCATTTATGATTCAGTGTCAGAATAAACTTAAGGTAACTACCATAATCCATTCAAGGAAAAGAAAGAATTCAATATTCCCTTGAATCACATGCATCTAATGTTTCTGGTTCATCATTCCACTGAATTGAACTAAACTTATACTTGGTTTCTGACGATAGCCTCATTACTAGTTTATTATAGACTCACTGGTCTTCTCCTCTTGTAGGTTCTGAGATCATTGTCTCGCTTGCTACTTCTGTTAACACAAAATCACGCAAGCGCACGTGGTCACAAGTAATATAGATATAAGTCAAGTTCGTTCCCACAAAGATCTTGGTTTTTAATTCAGTTTAGTACCTATGCAACAATGTATGGTTTTAATTCACTGCTAAGACAAATAACAAATTGGGGTTTGATTATCTAAATTAAACTAAGATGCAAATTATAAAACTAAGAATTAAATTAACTAACGAGAATTGAATCGAATTGCTTATATGTGAATAAACATGGAATCCTAGTTTCATTATCTACTTCACTTAGAGTCGCAGCCTTTAATCAATACATGTGATGGTTCTGATATCTGATCGAATAACACGAAATAAGTACAAGTTACCTCTCGGTATACTAGTACCAAACTACGCATACATTCACAAAAGAGATAGAAGATGAGTAGACACCTATCATGTTTAGACCCTATATCTCTATAGAATTTGAAAACATAAAGGTTTAAGCACAAGTTATCCACATAGATCAAATAGAGCAGCATAATATCTCTATTGATGCCACAAATCATGATGTTAAAACATCAACCTATCCTATGCTAGCATGGCAAGTTCTAAATCTCAAGATCCACTCTCGTTTAGCAAGAGATTAACATATTAGATGTTCGCGATGCACCTAAATTCATGAAATACAACCATACAAGGATATCAAGAATTCACCACACATAAATCTTTAAGGCATGCAAACTACTAAGCTACATAGATAAATCCACTAGGATCCCACGACAACGATTAGTTCATAATTGAACCGTTCATCGTCATTGGATTTGATGAAAACATGATATTAAACAAGATATGAAAGAAAGAAGCAATAATATTAATAAAACAAAGATTTGAGAAAACAAATCTATAATCCAAGGTAACACAAAAGATGAAGTAGATCTAGATCCGTTGCTTGTCACGAGCGTTGAATCCTTCTCTCCTTTTCTCCCTTGCAGATCTAAGCTATGTTACAATAATAAAACTATCCCAATTTACAAGGCTAAGATGTGTTTATATAGGCCTAGATATCTTGCCCAACAAGAAAAACAACCTATAATACAATTAGAAATAGGTTTGAGTACCAAAAATACAACTAGAATTCGAAATAGGGGCAAAACGGACCTTTTCAGGAATTTACAGCGGCTTTATGCGCCCCCAACGCGTGTCATGCGTTCCCAGTGCGCGTTTCCACTGTTCTATGCGCTGCAGGCGCGTGCCTATGCGCCCCAGGCGCGTACTGTTCCTGCCGAACTGATTTTTTCTTCCGTTTTCTTCATTTCTGAGCCGTTTTCTTACGTTCTTCTTGCACGAACTTCACGTCTTTACTTCCTTGAATTATAATCCTCGTGGTAGTTGATATTAAGATGCCATTCTTCATTCCATATAATAAACCAACTCCAAAAGACGGAAAATTCATCCCTAATCGACATTCTCGCAAACCTGCATAATTAAGCAAAAAACATCAAAAATACCATAAACTTGAGTCCAAGTACACCAATTTAAGCCGATATGGAACGTTCCAAGTGGTTATAAATCCACTTATCACACCCCCAAACTTAAACCGATGCTTGTCCTCAAGCGTAAACAATTACAACTAACTAACTAACTAGTACCACTTCCATAGGTGATCACGGTTGCATTTGGCATATGCAACAAGCCCTTTAAACCCCTAGGCAGCACTAGTGGACGAGTAAGGTCTCGTGAGGGCCTATAGCGAATGTACCCACAAAATCCATTTAACCTAATGCAATGCAATGCATGAATGCAACTAATATGAAAATGCAAAGATCCCCTCAAACTCACCAAAACCAACTAACAAGCAAATATCTCAAAGAATGCAACAAATCCAAGTAGAGCTCGACTAAATCCCCGTATACTAACAATACATGAACAGAAACGTGTGTGTGTGTGTGTGCGATGCTCATCAGAAATACTCCCAACACTTGGTCAAAAATCATACCTATTTTTCGCCAAGATAATCACAGGTTTATAAATAGAATAGACTGTAGACACTTCATAACTTAGAAACATCTCTATCCTCATTCAAGTTAGCCAGGAATTCATGCTTTATTACTACACTACGACACATAATACCATAAACAATACGCATGCTTATTTAACCGTGCAATGAATGAGACCCCAAAAGGCTTATACAATAATACCCATGTAGCGAGTGTTAGGTCAGCAATCCCAAACCACAAGGCTTTAGGTTACTAGGACTAAATTCCCTCAGACTTAATTACTCGAGTATTAAAGAGCTCACTCGTGGTTAATTTTGCATGAAAACACTTAGACTTATTGACTTTTTTCTTTTTCTTTTTTTTTTTTCTTTCTTTTCTTTTCCTTTTTTTTATAACGCAATCTGGAATGAGCATTTCTCATTTCCAACCCTAGACTACTCATATAAATATGAGCCGACTACTAGCTATTTGACACCTAGCCAACAACTAGCATGAAATCCCTGGTTTCCCCCAAACTTAGACTTTAGTGCTCCTACGCCATCAAGGAAATAACGAAAATTCTAAATATAAACAAGTGATTAAATCTCAAAACATCCGAACAGGCATGACCCTAACCTAGCCCAAAAGCACCCAATGAGACTGTGTAATTAGTTTTGTTCCCGTAACATGCAAGTCAATTCCTAGGAACTATAAATCAGCCCTCTACTCATCATTATCACACTCAATTAAACATCTACCTATCAATCAGAATCAGCTCGTCCTAAGGGATCATGAAATATGCATGCCATGAAAATGCAACTAAAATGAACTCACATGGTATAATAAAAAAACAGAATGTCCTATATGAAACAAACGTAGATAATACGAACATATATGAATTACTACTAATATGCAAAGCATGATACCTACATGAACACAATGACACACAATAACTACTATACACTACTTATCCCCCAAACCACCCCCAAACTTAAAAGATTCAGTGTCCGCATTGAATAGAAGTAAATACAAGGGATAGTAGGAACATACCTAAAATTACTAAAACACATGGGTTGCCTCCCACGAAGCGCTATCGTTAACGTCATTTAGTCGGACAAGTATGATTCAAATCATGGCGGCTCGAAGATCGCATTCGACTTATCCTTAGCAGAAGGACCATTCACCCATTGTTTGATAACCTTCTTGCTATCTTCCCGCATCTGTTCTAAATCAAACTTCACTTTGACTCTTCCTCCAATCAATTTTTTCTTTTTTATTCTTCACACCTCTAAGGTGCTTGTGCTTCACAGTTGATCCATGATCCATGATCCACCTTCTTAACACATTATCCATGATCCACCTTCTTAACACATTATCTGGACACACTTTACAAATAACCAACTCATCATTCAAAAGGACATACTTCAAATGGGTTGGAAGTTTTCCGAGCTTGACATTCGAAAGATCTCGAACTGAAGAACTGTCAATGGAATCACTGATATGATGTTTGAGCATGTGTGTGTCAGATTTTTCACTCAATAACTGATCAAATTTCTTTCTCTGACCCGTATCAACCATTTCCACACTGCAATACTCTTCATTTTCTGTCAGAAATTTCATGGCCTTGAACACATTAAAAGTGACATTATGATCTTGCACCCTCATTGTAAGCTCTCCTTTTTGCACATCGATCAAAGTACGACCCGTAGCTAGAAAAGGCCTTCCCAAGATTATGGGAATCTTCTTATCTTCTTCGAAATCTAGAATCACAAAATCGGCAGGAAATATGAGCTTATCAACCTTCACCAAGACATCTTCTACTACGCCCCTCGGATAAGTGATCGATCGATCAACCAACTGCAAGGAGATGTTAGTTGGTTTCGGCTCCGGTAGACCAAGTTGCTTGAAAACAGACAAAGGCATAAGATTAATACTAGCTCCCAAATCACATAAGCATTTACCAAAAGACAACTTTCCAATGGTGCAAGGAATGGTAAAACTTCCCGGATCTTGCAATTTAGGTGGCAACTTCTGTTGCAAAACAGCACTACACTCCTCCGTCAAAGCCACTACTTCAAAATCTTCCAACCTTCTCTTCCGTGACAAAATATCCTTCATGAACTTAGCATATCTTGGCATCTGCTCCAATGCTTCAACAAAAGGAATGTTAATGGACAGTTTCTTAAAGACATCCATAAACTTCTGAAACTGTTTCTCTTGACTTTTCTGCAAGCGTCCAGGATATGGAGGAGGAGGATAGATCTGATTATTCTTTGAAGATTGCTCTGGAGTAGACTTTTCAACAGGTTTCTTGCACTTCTCACCATCAAGCTGATCAGCCACTAAATCAGATTTTTCAATTTCTGGCACTGCAGATTTTTTAACCTGCTAATTCTGCCCTTCTTCATCTTCCTTAGTTGCTGATTTTGGATCTGTTGTAACCTTTCCCGATCTCAAAGTAACAGCCTTCACCTATTCTCTTCTGCCTGGATTAACCTCCGTATCGCTAGGAAGAGTTCCTTGTGGCCTGCTAAGTAAAACACTTGCAATATGTCCCATCTGGTTTTCCAAGGTCTTTTGAGAAGCTTGCAGGTTCTTCATCATCATCCTCAACTCATCCATTTATGATTTTTCATTAGATGATTGCCCCGCATGAGCCTGGGGTTGTTGATGCTGAAATCCCGGAGGTTGATATGGTGGCCTTGGAGCATAAGGCTGTTGATATCCCTGGTTGAATGGCTTTCCTTACAGACCCTGAAACTGCTGCTGATAAGGTTGTTGAGCAGCTTGATTTCTGCTCCAGCTGAAGTTGGGATGATTCCTGTTGTTTGGATGATAGGTGGCTGGAACTGGTGCAGCAGGTCTCTGAAAGTTACTCATGAACTGTGTTGATTCAGAAGAGATAGCACACTGATTCATCTCATGTGCGCCCGCACATAGCTGACAAACACTAGCAACCTGCTGGACTCCATAATTTGCAAGAGAATCTACCTTCATAGTTAAAGCCTTTAACTGAGCCACAATAGCTGAAGCTGCATCCACTTCAAACATACCTGCTACCTTGCCTTGGAAAAGCCTCTGGGTTGGATTCTGATATTCATTAGCAGCCATAATCTCAATAAGATCATAAGCTTCATCATAGCTCTTAGCCCATAGAGCTCCACCTGATGCTGCATCTAACATAGTTCTAGACTGTGCTCCCAACCCATTGTAGAAACTATTAATAACCATCCAGTCAGGCATATCATGATGTGGACACCTACGAAGCATCTCCTTGTATCGTTCCTAAGCCTCACACAAAGACTCTCCAGATTGCTGCTGAAATTGAGTTAGCTGGTTCCTTATTGTTGCAGTTTTCGCCATAGGGAAGAATTTAGTAAGAAACTTCTGAGCAAGATCCTCCCATGTAGTAATGGAACCAGGTGGTAGAGAGTGTAACCAGCCCTTGGCCTTATCCTTCAGAGAAAATGGGAAAAGTCTCAACTTAATAGCATCATCCGACACACCATTGAACTTGAAAGTATCACAGATCTCGATAAAGTCCAGAATATGCATGTTAGGATCCTCCGTAGAAGCACCCCCAAACTGAACCGAATTCTGTACCATCTGAATAGTGCCCGGTTTGATCTCGAAGTTATTAGCAGTAATGGCCGGCCTGATAATACTAGACTGGATATCATTGATCTTCGGCTGAGAATATTCCTTCAAAGCCTTAGCTGCTGCTGCATCACCCATTGCTACTGTAGTTTCAGCTTTCTCGTTCTTATTCTCACTACAAGAAATATGGGCTATTGCAAGCCCAATATATATTTGTGTTACAAAAAGTGTTACATTAGACACAAAATTTGGTAATCTATTGCAATATTTTAAAAAATGTTGCAATAAATACGAAAAGTGTTGCAAGAAAAATGATATTTTGAAATTTTAGAGCAATTGCAACACTTTAGCAAAAACGTTACAATAAACTATACACTTTCCCCAAAATTGTAGGCGGGAACTTGATTTTTTGGATGAGCGGGATAAAAAAGCATACCAAAATATTTCATACACAATTAAAATAAATAAAAAAACACAACACCACACATCACACTGTCTCTCTCCACGACGGTCTCTCACCTCTCTCCTAAATTTCAATTAAACATCAAGTCAATTAGGGTTGTTCTCTACTTAACTCACACACACAAACACATACTTAATTCGGATCACTAAAATTCATAACTTTTTGCAATTGGTAAGCCCCGATTCTCGATTCGTTCATTTTAGATCTGATTCTTTCTTGGTTTTTAACAATTAATTGTTGTTGTAATGATGGATCGATACCAGAGAGTCGAGAAGCCTCGCGCAGAGAGTCCCATGAATGAGAATGAGATTCGTATTACAACTCAGGGTAGAATAAGAAATTACATTACTTATCCACCATTCTCCTTCAGGTTTGGTTTTTTAAAATAAAAATTTGATTTTTATGCTGCTCACATTTGTGTATTGTAAATTGATTGTCTATATTTGTGTATTGTAAATTAGCTTTCTTTTTAGGATAATTAGATTATTTTTACTATGTAGTGTTGATTGATTTTGTTGATTTATGTTTTGGGGTTTTTTTGTTTCTTTTGTTTCGTGATTTATGTTGTGAAATTTGTTTAGTTTTTAGGAGAAAGGATCTGATGAAATTGCTCTTAAAGCCATGTGCAGAGCTATCAGTAAAACTGTTATGATTGCGGAGCTCATTAAGGGGGTGTTTTACCTGCTCTAGATTTGTTGTTGTTTCTTAGTTCTTTTTGCGTTTTTTTACGGACTGTTTTTCTTTGGGTACACAGCGGCGAATTGCGGGTCTTCATCAAAACACTGCTATTGGTTCTACGGATATAACAGGTATGTGGGAGCCGCTAGAAGAAGGCCTTCTTCCGTATGAACCAAGCCTATACATTTGTGTTTTACAGGCTTCTTGTTTCTGTTTATGGTGGTTAAAGTTTTAATTTTGTGCAATGCAGGTTAAAAACTACTTAACTTCCCTTGTTTTCCATAAATCATTGTCATAATTCATAAAAAAGTTGATTCATCTCAAGATGTTACTTAAATAAATAACCATTGAAAGTACTTTTTTTTTCGCAAGTGAAATCTATTACTAAGTTCTATTCTGACAGTGATGCTTGAATATGTTGCAGGTTGTTCGTACCTCAGTTAGATAGCTTAATAACTGTTGCTTAATAACTGTGCTAAGTCATAGTTACACGAAAAGGACATGATATCATTAGAATTAAAATGGGAATGGCACTCCTCTACGGCTGAGCTTTACCTTCTGTTCGTACTTTGTATGATGGATTCTCACCCACAGTTGATAGTCCGGGGACTAACTCTACTCTTTCCCCTGCTGGCCTTAATTCCAGTACAAAAGTGACCGTCTATTTTTTAAAGTTGGTTCAATTCTTTTTAGTTCAAATTTCTTTAATCCCAAGTTAAATTTTTTGCTTATCCTACTGCATCTATTTATTGCCAATACTAACACCAAGATAAAAGCGGAAAAAAAGCTTATCTCAAACTGAATTTATCTTTGAAGCTTTCTTAATCAAGTAGAGCAACTTTGTTTTACAAACAAAATAATCAAAAAATAAGCTTATCTCAAACTGAATTTATCTTTGCTAGCCTGCTATATTTGTTTTAGGTTAGCTTGGGTTTTGTATCCTCTCCCTTAAACTCACAGTACTAATTATATTGTATTGTTGTATCTGGTAATGAATTCCAAAGCATTTGCAGTGATTGGATTGCAATACTCCGCAAATTGATGATATGGAAGTGCAAATGGATCTTACTAACGACTTGTTGCATATGGTATTTAATTATATGCTTGCTTTTTTTACATAGATTAAATATCTAGTATATAGTTGTGTACTTCATGTCACCACTTCCCCTCCATTGCCGCCACCTTTCTCTGACACTATTCTGCATGTTGATAGGTCTTTTCTTTCTTGAACCATATCAGTCTTTGTCAAGCAGCCAAGGTATGCAGGCAGTGGAGAACTGCCAGTGCTTTTGAGTATCTTGTGGGACTTGCAATTGCCCTTGCCCTCAAGGTGATTATAGAGTGTTCTACTACTACAGTTTGTTGTCCATGTGATCATATCAAATATATACACTTGTAAATTACACATGCATCGCTTAAGAAAATTGGATTTTAATGTGCAGAGAGTTCCGAATATGAAGGTTGCAATCAAAAGGATATTTGTAAGGACAATAAAGCTCATGTGTTGGGGAATTCTTCTGCAAGGTGAATATATCACTTGTAACTAGTTACTTCTTTTCAGAATTATTTCCAATTTTGACAGTAAGATCATTACCACCCATCTTCATCATATAATAGATAACTGAACATCAACTACTTGTGTCTTGTCAGCAAAAAAATGTCACTCAAAAGTCCTGTATCTGCATGCACTTTGGCGACAATCCTTATTTCATAATTTCATTATTAATAAAGCCCTGCATTTGACAGAATTCAGTAAAAGAACAAAAGTTATACCTAACGATACAAACTACATGAGGATACTCACATACCCCTATGAATTGGTTTATGGAGTCGACATGAAGAAGATCCGTTGGTTTGGCATCCTTCAGGTAAATCCATTTATCTTTTTGAAATTTATCTTAAATTTTACTATAGCATCTCGGGTTTTATACCTCTTTTAAAGTCCATGATTAAAAAAATATGTATACCTCAAGTCAATTATATGCTATTTTCTATAAAATTGAGCAGAGAGTGGCATTTGTATACATGGTTATAGCTCTCATAGAAGCCCTAACTATCAAGCTCAGACCTACAGTCCTAAATCTAGGTCATTTGGCAATTTTCAAAGCATACAGATGGCAATGGTAAGCTAAAGAAATAATCCTTTCCTTTGCGTAAATTATTATTTTGTTGCCCGCAGGCTGAATTTAACTATGCCAGAGTAAAGAGATTTACATGCATGCAATTTGATGTTGTATTCATTATACCAGGTTTGTGGACTTGTAGCATTTCTTGTTTACATGGTCACAACATATACTTTATATGTGCCAGATTGGAGTTTCAATGGGCCTGAAAGTAAAGTCACGGTATTTCATATAAATAGTTGACCACATACATAAAAGATGGCCTCTTATTAGTGAATGCAACAGGTTTAGTGATGGATAATATACTAGATACACAACCTGGGTAAAATTGGGGTGATGGATGAATAATATACTTGATAACCTTTTTTATATTTTTCATAATCTAGGAAAATAAATGTTTTGTTCATAGTGTTTTATGATTTCACCAAGTACACTTTCTCAGCAATCTTGTTACTGAAACAATGTGGATATTATAGGGACATGGTGCAATATTTTATGCTAGGATTGGGATTGTTGAAGGAAGTAACTCATTTTAAGAGTGGGAAGAACTGGAACTGAAGATCTAAAAGCTACTTTCCAATATCATGATTTGGCCTACAGTTCATGAAATTGGTGAAACCAAAAGCTGTCACTTGATGCAAAAAAGGACAAAATGGAGATTGTTAACTGGGAGGTTGGTTATTATAGGCATTATGACAAGAATAGGAAATACTATGTTTTATGTTTTATTTAGATATTTTTGTGTAAGTCGACTATGTGTTTCGACTTTGGATTTATGTACTAGATGTAAGACAATCTTATGGTATAAGCCAATTTTGTTTGGGCTTTATTGATGTATATTCTGTTGGATTTGCTATCCGGAAAATTGGAAATGTGCTTTCTGGTTTGATATGCTTTTGTGTTGGTTTATTGACATTTCAAACAGGATAATGCAAATTGGACTAATACAAAGTGTTGCACATAAATGTTGCAATAAGTATAAAAATGGATTACAATAGAAGCAAAAGTGTTGCATATAAATGTTGCTAAAAAAACAAAAAGCATTACAATAGGGGATAAAATGTTACATAAAAATGTTGCAATAAATTGACTGTGCAACACTTTTAACGAAAATATGTTACAAAATGGTGTTGTAATAGTCTATTATAACATCATAAAAGTGTCGCTAAACATGACAAAAGTGTTGCACTAAAGGGGATATTGTAATACTTTAAAAATGTTGCAATAAATAGGTTAAACGTTGCTATAGGGGTCTATTGCAACGGCAGCAGATGCAACGCTGAATTTTGGCAAAAACGTTGCAAAAACCTCTATTGTAACACATTTGGGGTCTAATATGACACTTTTTTGGCGTTGTAATAGCCCATATTTGGTTTCGGCTCCGGTAGACCAAGTTGCTTGAAAACAGACAAAGGCATAAGATTAATACTAGCTCCCAAATAACATAAGCATTTGCCAAAAGACAACTTTCCAATGGTGCAAGGAATGGTAAAACTTCCCGGATCTTTCAATTTAGGTGGCAACTTCTGTTGCAAAACAGCACTACACTCCTCCGTCAAAGCCACTGTTTCAAAATCTTCCAACCTTCTCTTCCGTGACAAAATATCCTTCATGAACTTAGCATATCTTGGCATATACTCCAATGCTTCAACAAAAGGAATGTTAATGGACAGTTTCTTAAAGACATCCATAAACTTCTGAAACTGTTTCTCTTGACTTTTCTGCAAGCGTCCCGGATATGGAGGAGGAGGATAGATCTGATTATTCTTTGAAGATTGCTCTGGAGTAGACTTTTCAACAGGTTTCTTTCTCTTCTCACCATCAAGCTGATCAGCCACTAAATCAGATTTCTCAATTTCTGGCACTGCAGATTTTTCAACCTGCTAATTCTGCCCTTCTTCATCTTCCTTAGTTGCTGATTTTGGATCTGTTGTAACCTTTCCCAATCTCAAAGTAACAGCCTTCACCTATTCTCTTCTGCCTGGATTAACCTCCGTATCGCTAGGAAGAGTTCCTTGTGGCCTGCTAAGTAAAACACTTGTAATCTGTCCTATCTGGTTTTCCAAGGTCTTTTGAGAAGCTTGCAGGTTCTTCATCATCATCCTCAACTCATCCATTTATGATTTTTCATTAGATGATTGCCCCGCATGAGCCTGGGGTTGTTGATGCTGAAATCCCGGAGGTTGATATGGTGGCCTTGGAGCATAAGGCTGTTGATATCCCTGGTTGAATGGCTTTCCTTACTGACCCTGAAACTGTTGCTGATAAGGTTGTTGAGCAGCTTGATTGCTGCTCCAGCCGAAGTTGGGATGATTCCTGTTGTTTGGATGATAGGTGGTTGGAACTGGTGCAGCAGGTCTCTGAAAGTTACTCACGAACTATGCTGATTCAGAAGAGATAGCACACTGATTCATCTCATGTGCGCCCGCACATAGCTCACAAACACTAGCAATCTGCTGGACTCCATAATTTGCAAGAGAATCTACCTTCATAGTTAAAGCCTTTAACTGAGCCGTAGTAGCTGAAGCTGCATCCACTTCAAACATACCTGCTACCTTGCCTTGGAAAAGCCTCTGGGTTGGATTCTGATATTCATTAGCAGCCATAATCTCAATAAGATCATAAGCTTCATCGTAGCTCTTAGCCCATAGAGCTCCACCTGATGTTGCATCTAACATAGGTCTAGACTGTGCTCCCAACCCATTGTAGAAACTATTAATAACCGTCCAGTCAGGCATACCATGATGTGGACACCTACGAAGCATCTCCTTGTATCGTTCCCAAGCCTCACACAAAGACTCTCCAGATTGATGCTGAAATTGAGTTAGCTGGTTCCTTATTGTTGCAGTTTTCTCCATAGGGAAGAATTTAGTAAGAAACTTCTGAGAAAGATCCTCCCGTGTAGTAATGGAACCAGGTGGTAGAGAGTGTAACCAGCCCTTGGCCTTATCCTTCAGAGAAAATGGGAAAAGTCTCAACTTAATAGCATCATCTGACACACCATTGAACTTGAAAGTATCACAGATCTCGATAAAGTCCCGAATATGCATGTTAGGATCCTCCGTAGAAGACCCCCAAACTGAACCGAATTATGTACCATCTGAATAGTGCCCGGCTTGATCTCGAAGTTATTAGCAGTAATGGCCGGCCTGATAATACTAGACTGGATATCATTGATCTTCGGCTGAGAATATTCCTTCAAAGCCTTAGCTGCAGCTGCATCACCCATTGCTACTGTAGTTTCAGCTTTCTCGTTCTTATTCTCTAAATTCTCTACAAGATCGTCTTCCGCCAGTGCTTCCAAACGAGCTTGTAAGCGTGTTCGCATACAAAATTAAGCACCTGAAACACCACGAAACAAACAAACTAAGTAAGAAATTCGAGTCAGTGAACGCTAACGACCACTATTGACAAGCACATAAACCAAAAATAAAACACCGATGATCCCCGGCAGTGGCGCCAAAAACTTGTTAACACAAAATCACTCAAGCGCACGTGGTCACAAGTAATATAGATATAAGTCAAGTTCGTTCCTACAGAGATCTTGGTTTTTAATTCAGTTTAGTACCTATGCAATAATGTATGGTTTTGATTCACTGCTAAGAAAAATAACAAATTGGGGTTTGATTATCTAAATTAAACTAAGATGCAAATTATAAAACTAAGAATTAAATTAACTAACGAGAATTGAATCGAATTGCTTATATGTGAATAAGCATGGAATCCTAGTTTCATTATCTACTTCACTTAGAGTCGCAGCCTTTAATCAATACATGTGATGGTTTTGATATCTGATCGAATAACACGAAATAAGTACAAGTTACCTCTCGGTATACTAGTACCAAACTACGCATACATCCACAAAAGAGATAGAAGATGAGTAGACACCTATCATGTTTAGACCCTATATCTCTATAGAATTTGAAAACATAAAGGTTTAAGCACAAGTTATCCACATAGATCACATAGGGCATCATAATATCTCTATTGATGCCACAAATCATGATGTTAAAACATCAACCTATCCTATGCTAGCATGGCAAGTTCTAAATCTCACGATCCACTCTCGTTTAGCAAGAGATTAACATATTAGATGTTCGCGACGCACCTAAATTCATGAAATACACCCATACAAGGATATCAAGAATTCACCACACATAAATCTTTAAGGCATGCAAACTACTAAGCTACATAGATAAATCCACTAGGATCCCACGACAACGATTAGTTCATAATTGAACCGTTCATCGTCATGGGATTTGATGAAAACATGATATTAAACAAGATATGAAAGAAAGAAGCAATAATATTAATAAAACAAAGATTTGAGAAAACAAATCTATAATCCAAGGTAACACAAAAGATGAAGTAGATCTAGATCCGTTGCTTGTCACGAGCGTTGAATCATTCTCTCCTTTTCTCCCTTGCAGATCTAAGCTAGGTTACAATAATAAAACTATCCCAATTTACAAGGCTAAGATGTGTTTATATAGGCCTAGATATCTTGCCCAACAAGAAAAACAACCTATAATACAATTAGAAATAGGTTTGGGTACCAAAAATACAACTAGAATTCGAAATAGGGGCAAAACAGACTTTTTCAGGAATTTCCAGCGGCTTTATGCGCCCCCAGCACGTGTCATGCGCTCCCAGCGCGCGTTTCCACTGTTCTATGCGCTGCAGATGCATGCCTATGCGCCCCAGGCGCGTACTGTTCCTGCCGAACTGATTTTTTCTTCCGTTTTCTTCATTTCTGAGCCGTTTTCTTCCCTTCTTCTTGCACGAACTTCACGTCTTTACTTCCTTGAATTATAATCCTCGTGGTAGTTGATATTAAGATGCCATTCTTCATTCCATATCATAAACCAACTCCAAAAGACGGAAAATTCATCCCTAATCGACATTCTCGCAAACCTGCAAAATTAAGCAAAACACATCAAAAATACCACAAACTTGAGTCCAAGTACACCAATT
Organism: Kitagawia praeruptora; assembly: GCA_037693485.1. Taxonomy (NCBI): domain Eukaryota; kingdom Viridiplantae; phylum Streptophyta; class Magnoliopsida; order Apiales; family Apiaceae; genus Kitagawia; species Kitagawia praeruptora. The sequence goes on from CM075350.1 coordinate 80,686,454, forward strand.
TAAGCCGATATGGAACGTTCCAAGTGGATATAAATCCACTTATCAACTTCCTTATATACTTTATCCAATCATACCATCACCTTCCAATGTCTTTATTTTCTAAGTTGATCCATTCATCAAATGAACATTTCCCTGAACCAAACCACCTCATCAATCCCAGTTTGATTTTATAAATTATAACCTATGAAATCTGCCTTCTCATGGCGAATTACCATTAACAATATTCACACTAATCCATTTATCACATGATATGGCACTTGTTGCCTCTATCTCAACTGCTCCTGGAGACTCTGCTCTCTGTCCTCTATCTTTGTCTTTGATAATCATGTACCACTCTAACTCTTTTCTCATTAATCTGAAGGTCTCTAAGGATCTTTATCTATCCCCATATAAGACCTCAATTAATCCTTCCAATTCATCTTAATTGCTGGTACTTCATCCGGCAGTCCGGCTATGAATCCAATACGCATCTTTAGTTTTCTTAATAATATCTCAGTTCTTTACGCTCACTTCTCTGAGCAATATTCCTTATCTCTTACAATCTCTCTAGCTACAGCCCTTATTCCCTCAAGGGTAAATTCCTTATTCCAAACAGGATTCTCTTCTTTAGCTGAAACCTCCTTCTGGTTCTCTGTAGGGTACTTTATCGAATCCATCATTCGATCATCAGCATATAATCAAACATCATCGCGCTACTACTCGTATGCCTCAAGGTCTGTCGCCTTACTAGTCGGTACGAGAATGAGCTTAAGTTACTATCATGATACTTAATAGTTCCCATAAGGGTTTTATATGTCAATACTACATTAAGTAGTCCGACTATGAACTTGGCAAGAGTTCTTATTATCTTAGTGAATTTATTGTTTTAACGTCGCGTCATCTCTGGGATATATAACGCTTTCTCTGATACCATTTTTGTAACACCCCCAGATCCGGGGTCGGAGATCTGGTCGTTACGGTCTCAATATCCATCCACACAATCAACATAATTTAAATTACAACATTGTGACCCAAAACAACAACATAAAACACACCTGTTATAGTCCCAGAGATGAAATCAGAGTAACCATCGCTATTATTAATCACAAGTTTGAGTTCTTACAACCCAAAAGGTTTATAATTAATCAGTACATACTCTTTGCCATCCTTTTGTATATGCCATATAATAAATACATTTGATGCTCAAATGCTAACAACTATCCTACCAGTAGCTACATCCTCAGCAATGGTAGCTATGACCTCAGCGGGTACTCTTCTGACGGCTGACACCTGCTTACGCTGAGTGCGCCTTGCGCGGCCATCTGATCTAGCTGTTGTTGTGATATAAATAAATAAAGCAAGGGTGAGCAATAGCCCACCAAAAATATAATTGAACAGTGATAATATATAACAGTCCAAAATATCATTGAAACCATATGCTATGCATTAACGAACGTAGTACCAATATAAGGTATGAGATGAAGTTACAAGGTAACTCAAAATATAATTATTCCAAAGAAATATCTGCTATGTCATACATAAGTAAGATATTATCAAATTTTCATAATAGAGGAACTTGCAGGAAGAATATTGCAATTCCAGATATAACACTTTTCAAACCTGCTAACAATGATAATGTTGCAGAAAATTTCCAACATTGAGAGATGAACTAATACTGGAGTTTGACGCGCCAGGAGACATAGCATTTATACGATGATCAGTCACATGTTATGCTCCCCACCTCTTGTTCTCTACATGTAGAAGGAAGTACCGACGAATTTACTTGTCTACCGCCCTCTGGAACCCCCTCGGCCAACGGTTGGGCCATTTGCTGGACCGGCGCCACTTGGTCACCTACGCATCTCCTAGTTCATTTCACATCCATAACTTTGAAACGTAAAGTTCGTCCCCCTTTCCCCAAGTATAATACTTGTTGATAAGACTCCACAAAGTAGTCGTATCTAGTTGGAAAGGAAAATTCACCAATATTTCCCAAGCTGCTGCTTGTTAATGGATACCAACTTGTTCTAACATTCTTACCCCTCGAATAATGAGTGGGTACACACAATTCCATGGATAATAGCAACCAAGTTGCGAGTGAAACGAATAATTTATGACCGGGCAGCCACAAGATAAATAACATTTCTCAAGTAGGGTTCCCTTATTATTTGAGAGACAGGATTGAACGAAGAATAGAGTTTGAGAACCTTCCTTGATATAATACTACTCCCTCTGTCCCTCTCATTTCTTTACAGTTACTATTTTGGGGTGTCCCTCTCATTTCTTTACATTCCAAAAATAGTAAGTTTCTCCCACTATTACACCCACTATCTCATATATTTAACAATAAATAACATTATTACACCCACTACTTTCCTCCACTATCTCATATCTATTATTAAATATTAATAGGTCCCACCACTTTACCCACTTTTCATCTAACTTTACTCATTTTTTACACATTTTCTTGGTCTCCGTGTCCATCCCCCATGTAAAGAACCATGAAGGGCGGAGGGAGTAATAATAATAAGATTCTAAAATAATTTATATAATGTTCGAAGGTCGATGATACTATGCGAATGAAGTAAATCGTCTTTGAATCGAATTAGAAGAATTAAATAAATATTCCCAGAATATTTATTAAGTCATAATTATTGGAAGAGCATTGCTCGAAATGATCTTTGAATAAATATTCATTGAACGAATAATGAATATTCGAGTGAATAATAATATTTACAGATGAAATAATCATCAAATGGATATTTGAGATAATATTCATTGAACAACTGATGAATATTCAACTTAATAATATTTATGGAAGAAATGATTATCAAATGAATATTTGAAATAATATTCAATAATTGAATCGACTTTAAATGGATGTTGAAGATAATATTCATTGTCTCAAGGGAATATTTAAAATAATATTTATCGAATAACTTGAGTTCGAATCAATGTTCAAACTAATATTTATAGAATAGCTGGAGTTTGAATGAATATTCTTTAAGTAAATAACTTAATGAGGGTTCGAAATAATATTCGAATATTAAATCAACCTTAGAGGAATATTAAAGATAGTATTCATCGAATAAATAAATATCGGATGAATATTCCAAATAATATTTATCAAATAATCTCCAAGGAATATTCCAATAATATTCGCCAGATAATAAATGGAAAATATTCACTTAAATATTTTCCTCTGAAATAATTTCAATATATCAAGGAATATCGACTCCTGGTCTATAATCAAAGAATGAGATTTAACTGCCCTTCGCTTAAGGGTCTTAGTGATATCCGGCTTATAACTAATATATTAACTATCTAGCTTATAAGCCAACAATAATTCCAGGAACAAGTATATCAATATGACTTTAAAGGTAGGCATGCATGCTATGGCATATGTATACAATAATCATCATATATATTATCACAACAACAGTTCCAAGTATTGGAAACTTGCCTGGTACTCTGGATGTAATAGGGCCCGTGAGGGTGTCCGACAATCTAACAACTCAAAGAAAACACTCCATTAATCCCTTATACGATCCACTGAATGCTTAAACACTTAAGCAATTTAACGAACAAAGTACTACGGGTTTCCTCTAGACTCATACTAAGTCCATGTTAATCAACCAACTCTTAAGTCGTAAGTTTAGTCCAAATCACTCCTCGAATCCATCCTTAATGTCGGATCTTTCATACATCTTAATTAATCATTTATAGCCTCGTTCTTTGCACCAATATGTTGTCTTGATAATTCTTAACAAGTTTCGTGTTTTAGTCGTCTCGAAATTCTTCTTTTAATCTAGCCAAAAGGGGTGGTTAAAGTAGCACCTCTAGAGCTGACTTTCCTGATAATTACTATTCCGTGACTCGCACTCCAACACTTTTAATAAATCCCTGAAAACGTATTTAATTATGAAACCACTTCTAAAATCATCTTTGATATTTGTGATATTTATCATAAAAGTTCCAATTCGAAAACACGGGCCTAGATAGGTGAAATGTATTTTCGAAGTTCAGTCAACTGCGGATTTTTACTATTTGCACCTCTTTCACTAAAACGTTCATAACTCGGTAACCGTTAACTCAAAATTTGACTTTGGTTAGAAGATCATTTTTTCCAGATTTTACTAAAACAGGGCAGGAGCTTTTTAGTGAATAGTGCTACCTCTGAAAAGGGCTTCTTCGCACTTATCCTTGATTCGAACATTTTTATAAAATTGAAAAACGATCAGTTTGACATCAGGTCTTCTCCCACACTTTCCTTATGATCCCTAATATTTAATTACCATGATTTATCACTGCATAACTCATTTTACAAAGGTTCAATTTCAGTTACGAACTTGCTTTTACGGTTTCGAACCACTTTTACCAATTTAACCATAACTCCTAAACCGTAAGTCCGTTTCACACGATCTTTATATCAAAACGAATCTTATAACGTAATATAACTTATCATGACAGAATATGAAGCTAGAAAGTGAGTTAAAGCTACTGTCAAACACGATTTCTTATGGTTAACGAAATTTCGGCATTACGACGGCTATAAATCGAACGTTTCTAAATTTGTTTCCACACAACCAAGCCACACCGGGCATACCATGACCAAACCAACAACTTATGTGTATAATCTACATCTTATCAAGTCCAAGAACATATCACTTAATCATCCTTTGAACCATAACTCTTAGATCTACCAAAACCACTACATAATCACTTAAACAAGCTTATAATAACATCATCACCAAAACTCATCCAAAACTCCATTAATACTCAAAACAAAGACTAGGGTTCTTGAAGTTTATACCTTCCTTGGAGTGTGTATGCACTTAGTAAGTCTTGTATAGTCATTAAAATACCTTTACCAAGCTTAGATCATCCAAAAAATCAAGAAAAACAAAGTTAGTTCTTGAAATCACTATTCACCCTCAACCTTCTTGATTTTATATCTCAAGAATGGAATGGAAATTGAAGCTAAGATTCATAGGATATCTTAGTTATGAATTATAGGACTCACCTAATTAATCTTGGAATTGTTTGATGGTTGGAAGTGTGATTTCCCCTTTGAATTTCTTCAAAAAGTCGAATGCTCCATGGATGAGAGAAATGGAGTTGTTTTGCTTGGTTGATTGTATAAAGTGATCAATAATGCAAGATATTTGTTTGGCTAACCATAGTCTAGTTGATGGGTTAAGGCTTAGTTAAGGAATTGTTACCATGTGAGCAAGTGTTGGTGTTTTATGGTGCACCTCTTTTCTAACTAGCTTGGTTGCTTTGATCTTATCTTGCATAAAGTTATTATGTCACCTTCCACTAGCTCATCATACCTCTTGGCTCTCTGCTTGTTTCTTTGTCCGGTTATTGCTCAATTTCATTGATCGTTCGGAGGAATAACTCAATTGTTTCTAGTTAGGGCTTTACCGGAAACCTTCTTAATATTAATACTACTATTCTCAATCCTCCTTTATAATCTTAGAATTTAAATTCCTTAAATCCTCTTAATAAATCCTTAAGTCTTTCAGTGTCCAGGGAAATCTCGGAGAAAATAAAAGTGCTAATTTTCTGAATCCGATATCGTTTACATACACTTATCTCGCCCCTGGATCATGAATACGAACTCAAAAATCCGTTCTGAATGCTTCCATATAGCGTCGTCTAACTCATATTCTCATTTCCCACCAAAAACACTATTCACACTTTATTCTCCTTTTATTTCTTATATCCATAAAAATGTCCTTGTTCTCTTTCGGGCGTTCCTTAACCCTTTCACGGAACCACTGGACTAATAACAGATATCGATTTGGATGACACGAGATTATTCCCTGTAATTGGAATCCCCATATCTTATCTCCCTAGGAGATAGATTATTCTAATCTAAGTTGTCAACCCATTGCATTCTTCATGGCATATAATCATTGGAATCTATAACCCTTCAACCTTCATTTATTAGAACTGTTAATACCTTGTAGTCAGAATCATTGTTCCTCCTTTTATCACTGCTTAATAAAAAAAAAATTAATTCTACCGAAAATTTGGGTTCTTACAAAACCCAAAATCGACACTAAATTTTTTCGTGTCATTTCGTGTTCGTGTATTTTCATGTTCGTGCGTGTGGTGTACGAAATTACCGGTTCTGCTAGATATTTCAATTTTTTAAGTACTAGCTTATAACCCCTGCAACGAACGGCTCCTTTTCTAATATTTATAATTATATTAATTATTTTAATATTTATATGTTATTAATTTCCATATCAAATTGTTGTTAAAAAATTGATATATATAAGATTTTACACGTTCAATTTAATATTTGTGCTCTATCTTGAATTATTAAAATTTGGTTTTGACGATTTTACAGCCCGCATGAAATTAACAAAATAATCTTTAATTTAGTGATGGTTTAAAAATTATTTTCCAATTAAGACTTTAATATTAATAAAATAAAATAAATAAAATTGAATTGTATTCTTTTTTAATTATATCCTTTTCATATTATAATTTTCTTTTTAAAATTCAATTCTAATACGACTTTGTTTAATTATATCCTTTTTAGATTATAATTTCCTTTTTAATATGATATAATTTTGATCGTCTATTTTTAAAAATAACATATTCAACGATTGAGATTATTTTGATAGTACAATGACCAAACCAAAATTATGGATAAGATCCCTCTTACACTTATTATATATAAGGATATAATTAAAAAGTGTGTAAAAATATGATTAAGAAAAAATAATTTAAAGATAAAAAAAGATAAATTATTTCTTGGAGAGATTTATAACATTTTTTAAAAATTCTTTCTAATAATTTGATTGTCGATGTGAATAATATTTGTACACCTAAATCATAATAAATAATAAATAAAACTCGTCGGCACCGTGTTCAACAACATCGCTTTCTTTCTAAAACAATAACTAAAAAATATATACAAATTAGAAATTAAATAAAAATTTAGCTTACTTTAAAACTAAAAACATATACTAATAAAAGTTCGGGGTTGAAGGCCCTATTTACCCATTTAAAAATGGGTGAAACACAGGAATACCCATATTTTAATACTGGAAAGCCAAAATACCCGGCGACGGAATAGAACGCCTAAAATGACCATGAATTACGCATTAGGAGATTGCGTATTACTGTATACGCATTATTACTATGCGTATTCTTTCTTGGCAAGTCAAACAACAAAACGAATACGCATTATTACTATGCATATATATCTATACGCATTGTGCATATGCGTCTAGTCTCCCTCCTCGTTGCTTCCTGTATCGAGTACGCAAGTTTTTAATGCGTGGTTCCTGTACCTACATTATGTACACTTCCTGTGTTTTACTGGACATTTTTAAATATTTAATCAAATAGAAATAGTGTGCAAGAGAATAAGGAAGTCATATGAGACCGTCATTTTTTAACAGGAAGTTGTGTGATGCGTACCTAAAAATATTATTTTAATTTTTTTAAAAAAAATAGAACTGTTGAACCCCAAAGGTTAACCGTTAAAATCCCGAGTGGGTACAAATAAAATTTAAAATTTTAATTAAAAAATTGAATCCGGCAACCTGATTTTTAAACGCGTAAAATCAGGATTAGTTAGGGTTTAAGGTCTAGGGTTTAGTGTTGTAAACAATCCTAAATCCCAAACCCTAAGTTCGTATTCGGTTTATTCGTCGTTCTGAATATTTCTAAACCCAAAATTGAAACGTTGAACCCCAAAAATTAACTGTTGAAACTCTAAGAGAATACATATAAAATTTAAAAATTTTAATTAAAAAATTTATTATTTCTAAACCCTAAATGGAACCCGTTGAATCCAAATAAAAACAATTTTAACCCCAAATAGATATTAAAACAGATACATGCACAAAACAGAAAATAAAAATCAAAAGGCTGTAACTGTCGCACCTTTAAACAAGCCAAATGATTGGAGTTCTTGTCGACTGTTATTAAAATAAGGAACACGCATTAGGTTAATGCGTAGGGGTGAGTACGCATGTCCACCATGCGTATTTGGTGGGCAAAAAGGGCGGTGTTTTCCGCCGGTAGGTATTTTGGGTAATGGGTTACCAAAAGTTGTGTAATTTGGTCATTCTTTCTTTAAAAATCTAAATTTCCCATATTACATGTCCACGCGAATGGTGGCCAATTTTAACCACTATACACGCATGTTGTATATGCGTGGGTGGCGTTGGTAAAGTACACGCATATCTTTCATGTATGTATCAAAAACAAGTGTGATTGTTTTGTTTTTTATTTCTTTTAAGTAAAGTTGCACTATGCGCATATCAAGTATGCGTGGACATGTCCAACTATGGGTTGGGCGTGCCGGGTTGTGCGGTTCACGCGAATTTTAAATTTTTTTTCTAAATATTATTTAAAATTTAGGTATAAAAAAGTTTGTTTATGTGTACGATTTATTTGTCAATTTGAATATTTCTAAAACTTAAAATGGAAACATTGAACTCCAAAGGTTAACTATTGAACCCCTAAGGAAATACAGATAAAATTTAAAATTTTGAATTAAAAATTGAATATTTCTTGCTGAATCCGGTGGCATGATTTTTAAAAAATCCCGATTTTTTAAAAATCAGGATAAATTAGGGTTTTGGGTCTAAAGTTTAGGGTTGTAAACAATCCTAAACTCTAAACCCTAAACCCTAAGTTCGTATACGATTTATTCGTCATTCTAAATATTTCTAAAATCCAAAATTAAAATATTGAACCCCAATTAAAAATTATTTAACCCCAAAATTTCTTGAACACCTACGTTCCAAAACACTATACATGAATGCACAACATTTTTCTTTTTTTGTTAATGGCATGCACAACATGGTGACTGATTTCACAGCACACACATGTAAACTATGCATGAATCTGGACACGCATACAATAAAAGCGTGGACAGCACAACCCGAGAAAGGTTGTATGCACAGAACACGCATGTTAACATGCGGTGCACATGGCACGCATGCATAACATGTGCACCCCTCTTCACCCCTCCTGAACATGTAAATGTGATAATTGGTAGATATTTTGGTCATTTATTCTAAAAGTTCTATTACTTAATTTCAAATTTTGTAAAAGAACATAACACTTCAGTTAATAAAAATAAGGAATATTTTTCATAACTAAAATACATTAAAGAAAGCAGTTAAACCTTCTCGACAGTGTCTTCAATGATACCTCGATCTATTTATATAAAAAAAAAGGGAAATTCTAAATGGTACGCCTCTAGATTTGGTTTTTTCAAATGGTACGCCAAATAGTTTTGGCTTCTGAATGGTACCCTTGTACTATTATACCATTCTTTACGGTACCCCTCCCGTCAATCCCCGTTAAACAAACGTTTATTTAATCAACAATTAACTTTAAAAAATAAGGGAAATTCTCAATGGTACGCCTCTAGTTTTGGCTTTTCCAAATGGTATGCCAAATAGTTTTGACTTCTGAGTGATACCCTTATATTTTATTATATATTTGATTCTTATTGCTGAGCTGTTTATTACCCCAATATTAATTACGAATTAATATTTAATTAGGTTTCGGGCCTATGAATTAATTTGGAGTTAGGTTTGGAGTGAGATTCGGAGGGACTGAGCCTATGATATATAATAGATTTATTAAAATAAAATATAAGGGTACCATTCAGAAGCCAAAACTAATTGGCATACCATTTAGAAAAGCCAAAACTATAGGTGTACCATTGAGAATTTTCCTACTCTTTATGGGGTAATTAAACGTTTGTTTAACGGGGGTTGACGGGAAGGGTATCGTAGAGAATGGTATAATAGTACAAGGGTACCATTCAGAAACCAAAACTATTTGGCGTACCATTTGGAAAAGCCAAAACTATAGGCGTACCATTGAGAATTTCCCAAAAAAAAATGACTACAAATTACTAATTTAATTATTTTACAACTAAATGACTACAAATTACTAATTTGATTATTTAGTAAGAAAAAATGTAATATTTTAAATCTTCAAGAATATAAAATATTTTTAGAACTAAATTATAATAAAACATACTGTATATCCCTAGCCTTGCCAAGTTTTTAACGAAAATCTACATACATTGTCATTAACCAGCCGATAACCCTCTAACTTTGGTAATAAGATGTCGTTCAAGTCTTGATGGAGGCATTCTTGTAATTTAATATTCGGGGAAAAAAAGAAGAAGCTTTTAATAGGAATTCAAATTGATGCGGCGGTCAGTGGGGGAAACTTTATATCTGTGTCTCCTGCAGTTTAAGGTATCAGTCGAGATGGATGGGATTGAGCTGGGGTAAAGGAGAAAGAAAAGGAGGAGATAGTTTGCTGAGACATAAAAAGGAAGTAGGAGGAAGAAGAATAACAAACAAAGAAAAACTCCCCTACGGCCAAGTTTTTTATTCCTCGATAAATTATCCAGTCAATAATATTCATAGCTTCTGTTAAACAGCATGCACTAGTTGTACCTTTCCACTTTATATCCATTCATTCATACAACTCCTAGTCAAGAACAGCTAGCATCTTGCTATTTAAAGTGGAGCAACGTTCCAACTTTGTTTACCACATCATTCAATACACCAATAACATAGAGAGACCTGACATTTACCAAACCCTTTAGCCCCAGCTTTTCAATCCATCCATCTACGTTGCAACATGCTCAATTCTACTACTGCACTCTGGGTACTTGGCATACTTCAACTTCATCTACGTGAAGCAAAGCCACTCGCTACATTAAAGTTTGACTGTTATGTTTTGCCAAGTTATTATCTCCTCAGCTTTATTTGCTCAGTTAGTTCACGGTCGTGGTAAATTTTCGGAATTTCTAAATAATTAAAAACAGCTCGGGTAACCTCCAATGATAAATATAAGCGACTACTTGAAAAGTTTTAAGCTTCATGCATATATGATATACCTATGTGGATAACCTCAAACAGGTCGAGATTTGAGAACCAATATGCAAAAAAAAGTGAATATCACATGCTTCGTGCTCAATGCTACAAGTTAATAAGTTAAGGGCAATTTTGAAAAGTTTCGTAATCGTAAAAGCAAGCCACAGGAGATTTTGCCAGACACAACAAACTTCAAGTCCAATTATCTGTTAAATGGTGAAAAAAATTAGGTTTCACAAATTTGAAAGATTTACACACATCTATATGAAGCCAAAATGTTATGTGTGCAATTTCCATATGATATTAGCAGAAGCAACAAGAGTGTCCAAAGACAACATATGCTTAGCTGAGTGCAAATAGTGTGCGTCATTCACTTATTCCACCCGATAAAGATAAAAAAAGAATTGTATAGCTAACATATCTTCAACTAATAAACATTCAAAAATTCTTAAATTTCCTATAATGGGCAATTTTCTTATATAAGACCAAGGTCAGAATTCCTTGGTCTGAGTGTAAAACTTCCACCTCTGCTAACTTGCAATTGAGCACAAGATAAAATTGGCACTCGATGCATTTCCCATAAAGAAAGGTATATAGACATTCTAGTAGGACTTAAAAATATGAATCTTAATCAAATAACCATTAAAAATGTGATATTGCGGAATTCTCTCCTGATAACAAAATTGGTACGAATATCATGGTTCTTTTAATACACAATACCCTAGCAAACAAGATTGACTGATAATTTATTCAACTCACTCATCCCAAAGTATATTCTATAAACTTGACCTCAAGTGCCTTGGCCGTTTCCAAGTTCAGAAGTCTATTCATTCCAATAAAATTTCAAATTCACAAACTATCAACCTCCTTGATGCGCCATGCTGGCACTAGAGATTTCATCATGTTCTATACATTTCTACCGATAACACTAGCGATCCTCAAATCTTGCAGCTAAAATTTGTTTAAAGGAGGTTATGATAAACTCTGACAAAAGAGAGAGAGAGAGAAATAGGCAAGATTGAGAGGATTCTAAGTAGAACGTGTTATCAACAGATAAACACGCCTACCTCATTTTGGTTAAGATGTAATAAGAGGGTCAGAGTGCTAAATGCAAGACAAATACATACAAACCTTTCTAGTGATCTTTTTATTCGTCCAGGAATTCGAATATTCAAAAACATCCAAGAGAAAAGCCAACTGTATAATACTAATACACTGGAGCGTCTTTAGTTCTCTAATAATTGGTCTATTATCACAAGCTCAAGGGCATTTAGTTCTCTAATGATTGGTCTATTATCACAAGCTCAAGGGCAAAGATAGTATTTAGTTTCAAGTATTTTTTAGCATTTTTCAATTTTAAATCACCAAAGTCTAGTGTCTAGCAGATTACACATCTATATATCGTTTCTGAAATCAACTTAGAATGAAACTCAATTTAGTCTGTCAACCAGTAACAGCCTTGCAGACAAGTGAAAAAATGGAACCAATTTATAACTTGCAAGCTTCCCACAGATTACATACAACACTCAATTTAATAAACTTTAAAAAATTTTGTCTTCCACTATCTCTAAGACTCGAAAAGAAGATATAACACGAAAACCTTAAAAAAAATTATGTTTTTACTTGTGAGCTGTACAGCGTCAATATGCGTTAACCAATCACATAAACATTACACCTAACTGGTCCAAAAGAACTACATTCAAATAGATACACTCCTTCCAAAACAAATACATACAAACCTTTTAGTCAACCATTTATGCGTCCAGGAATTCAACTCTTCAGAAGATATGAAGAGGAAAGCTACATATAGAAATATGGAATACAACCGTGACTCTTTAGTTCTCTAAATATTGGTTTATTGTCACAAGGTCACGGGGAAATATAGTGATTTAGCTTCAGTATTTTGTAGTGTTTTTCAATTATAAATCAACAAAGTCTACTAGTCTAGTGTCTAAAATTAACTTAGCTATGAAATCTCAATTTAGTCAGCCAATAAACAACAGCCTTGCATATGCGTGAAAAAACGGAACCATTTTATAACTTGCAAGCTGCCGGAGATCACATATGACACCTCTAAGTCCTAATTAACATCAAAATTTCCAGCTTCTATCGTCTCAAAGACATAATATATAAAATGAAAAGCTTAGACAAAAAAATTTTAAGTATGAGCTGGCTCGTGTTTACTTTCCTCTTGTCAATATACATACATTAATCATTCACGTAACGTTACTAACCGGTCCTAAAGAACTACATTCAAAGGAAAACACTCCTTCCGAAACATGTAAACATCCATTAGTGAATATATAATCCAATTACAGTCTAATCAGTTATGATCACGCAGCTGTAGGCAAAATATATAAGCAATACCAATGAAGCATATATAAACACAAATACACTTAATAAATAAGTATCCAAACAGACGATCAAACACAACAGAGCTACAACTCACTCCTTGTTGCACAATCACAACACCGAAATAAATACACAATTCATCAACACGACTAAACATCAAATGTACCACACTTAGAAATGACAATAACAAACAGCAATCCAATCCGCAACTTAATTCACCAATTTACCTCCATTATCAACCGGAACCGCAACATATCCCATCTTTTTGGGACTATAAACATCCTCATCGGCATTATCCATCTCCTCATCATCGGAATCGACACCAAAGTCAAACCTCCTGGGCGAAAACATAGACCAAACCAAATACATAATCGCAGCAGTCAACGCACCGGATCCAACACCAAACAACAAAGCTCCAACAATGCTCATTATATCGAGGGTGCTATCGCGAAAAGATGAAGAATTGTCTTGGAGTTGAGGGGGGTTTAGAGAACGGCGATTGTTGAAAAAGGCGTCTGATTTGTAAGAGAGGAAATGGTTAGGGTTAATTGGCTGGGTGTTGGTGAAAAAGAGAGTGACGTGGCTAGGGTTTTGAAAATTAGGGTTTTCAATTAGGGGAAAAGAGGTGGTGGTGGAGATGAAGAGGATTGTTTTACAAGGTCTCGCGGCGTTTGTGGCGGCGATTGAGAGGAGGACGGTGGCGATTAGGAGGAACAGGCGGGGGAATTGTATCGACGCCATGGACGCTGCGAGAGATTGATCAAGATATTTAAATCTGTGTGTGTGTGTGTGTGTGTTAAGTGTGTGTTTTAGAAAAAGAAAATTGCTGTTGTTCGGTTTTATTGAGCAAGATAGAAAGTCGTCGGTGCTCCGAATAGTAATCGGATAATCATTTTTTAGATGTTTTTTCATTTACTAGTTTCTTCCTCACTTTTTGTTACATCACAAATTCATATTTTAATAGGGGTCCTGTTAACAACAGTCCTTAGGGCTATGTTTAAGGATTAATTTTTTTGTCATGGGGTGGATTTTTATTGGATGATTTATGTGAATGCATGGGGGCACATACTTTTTTTGCAAGTGAGGCACAACCTTGAGCCAATTAAAAATTATCACATAACACCTTAACCATAGCCCTAAGGGCTGTGGTTAACATTTTCCTTTTAATATTAATATTAGAGTAGTGCTAGGGATCCCAAATTGAGTCCCCAAAAAAGTCCCCAAATGACATGGCATGGGTGACTTGGCAAATTGGGCAATTTTAATTGGGGAGATTGATGTGAATCCAGGGGGGCCCATTATGATATGACCAATTAAAAGGTGACACATGGAATTTGGGGATTTTTTTGGGATCTAATTTGGGGTCTTTAGCATTTTCCTTAATATTATAATATAAATTCGTATATTATATTATATATATATATATATATATATATATATATATATATATATATATATATATATATATATATATATATATATATATATATATATATACTAGCTTAAAAGCCCGTGCAAGGCACGGGCACTGAACCAATTTCTCGTAATTAAAAATATGATAAACTATAAGATTTCAATTTAGAAAAAATGCCCAAACTACACCACTTTGGTGTGGAAAGTACCCGAAATACCGATTTACAATTGAGCCTGCCCTTTTTGACCACGGAGTGCGCATACTGTACATGCGTGGCCTGGGATACGAATTTCAGAAATGCATATCCCAAGTCATGCATGTACAGTATGCGTAATGACGTCGTATGACGTCATTATCTCGTAAACGTCTCCGGCGTTTAGGCGGCCTCAAAATCGCCATTTCGTTCGCTCATCTCCGTTCACCACCCTCCAGTTGCCTCCACCACATCTGAGGACATACAAATGATGCCCAGACTGGCCTCATTATTTTCCTCTACTTTGTGTTTGTTTTCCGGCCCCGCAGGGGTGTACACAAACCAACCGGAAACTATATCGGAAAAAAGCTTCGTTTTAGGCCTTTTAAATCCGGCAAACCAAATGGAAATCGAATGGTATAGGAATGTAGAGGGGGAGAAGACGTTCATTTTGGTGTATGGTACATGAATTAAAGATGCCTGGAAAGGTGTGAACAATGTCCCCGAAAATCTGATAGAAAAACGACTTCGACGTCGTTCGAGAGAGGAGATGAACAGTGGCCAATACACATGTTCAACATGCGTATCTATAGCCACGCATGTTAAACATGCGTATCTTAAATAACTGTTCACAGTCATAGATTTTGAATTTTACAAAGTACACGCATAGCTTCATTGCGTGTACCACCTATTCGCATTTCAGAAATGCGTGTTCCCTATACGCCAGCTCAGAATGCTTGGCTCGTGGGTAAAAAGGGCGGACGATTCAAATATAGGCATTTTGGGCAGATGGAAATAAAATATGGGTAGTTTGGTATCTCACCCTTAAATTTATCTAATATTTGTATAATTATTTTATAATTTTCCATACTAATTTTTTATATTACATTTTGAATTAGTTTTTAACTTAATTTTAAAATTGTCTAAAAAGGGCTTAATGATCCTATAGTTAATTGTTGATATTTACCTAAAGTTAAAACATATTATAATACCATTCGAAGGTTATTATGGGGTGGATTTCATTATTATAAAAATGCCATCCATTTTTTATACTCAAAATGCTGATAACTTAAGGTAATTACCTACGGTTAACTATATGAACATTTTTCTCTTCTAAATATCTATACTATTATATTAAAATTGAAACATTGAAAGTTTTGAAAGTTTTGGTTTTCGGTTTGGTTATCCTAGTTATTAAAATAAAAAATTAAATTACAAAAACAACTCAAAAGCTAATTACTAATATTAACGTAATTATATTAAGATTAAAATTCCTTCATCCACATTGAGCTTCTACTTTGACTCTTTTTTCTATACTATTATATTAAACCCGAAACATTGAAAGTTTTGAAAGTTTTAGTTTTCGATTTGGTTATCCTAATTATTAAAATAAATAATTAAATTAGAAAAATAACTCAAAAAGCTAATTACTAATGTTAACGTAATTATATTCCGATTAAAATTTCTTCATCCACATTGAACTTCTACTTGGACTCTTTTTTCTGCTCAAACAACTCAATTACCCATTTTTTCTAAAAAATTTACTTCTAATTAAAACACTTTAACATTTAATTTAAAACTAATATTACAATAATTAATATATATCCAAAATATCACACCATATCTTTCCGTAATTATTTTAGTACCAATTTTTGTAATTAAAACACGTTACTTTTTCATTTAAAATTAATCTTGCGATCACTAATATACACCAAAAAATATCTCACCATATATTCAAATCATTATTTTTAGTAATAAATTAGAATCGTTATATCTAATAATAAGATATATTATATGATTAAATTAATTTACTAAAAATTCAAAGTCGAACCCATCAATGACATTTTTAATTTAGAATTTTACAAAATAAATTTTAAACCATGCATAACATTATATAAATTTATATTAAATTAAAATTAAAAAATTATTAAAACTAATGATTATATAAAAACATAATTATAATGTTAAACAAATTTTATAACCTATCAGAAGAAACCGTGTTTCGCACGGGTTATAAGCTAGTTTCAATTAATGTTAAATAATAAAACGACCTTAATGACCAACGCATGTATAAGAAACTTACAATCAATTTTTTTGATTTTATCTTATATTGATTTAAGTACTCAACCATTATATATTATATTTTGATTAATTTGTCAAATTATATAAATATTCATATGTACCATACTTCATTGTCGAGTTACAATTTAATTGATCATTATAAATAATTGTTGTAGCTTTGTAATAATTTTGATTTAAAATTTTATATATTTTTTGATTTTATTGAATGTTAATTAATTATGTTACTTTTTTTATATATAACATAGATCATATTTTTAGAGTTATCATCTTTTTAACATAATTTCATTTTTTTGTGTATATTTAAATATATATGTTTTTAGACCAATCATATATTTTATTCGTTGAAAGTCTAAATAGTTGGTCGATCAAACCCCATAATATAACTCACATATTTAAATTTTTGTATACCTAAAACTAATGTGATGCAATTATTAATTCTGTATGATTTGATGACTAAAATTTATATATTTCTGAAAATCAAATTTTATTTTTTACGTCAAGAATTTAATATCTACATGGATTGGAGACCCATATAAATAATTTTATTTGTACTCAATCGATTAGAATATTTTTTGTAAGTTTATCTATCCAATATTTTAGAAATAATATAAATCAATATTTTATTAACTCAAAAATAAAAGTAAAAGAAGAATGGACAAGAATAGAAGATGTGGCTTATCTTATATGATTTTTGAACAAAATTCAAAATTAAGTGTAGCAAAGTTGGTTATTGGCATAAGTCTATTAGAAGAGGGTCAATGGTTCGAATCCTAATACAAACATTATTTCACTTCTTTTTACATAATTATTAAAAGAATGCATTTTTGTAATTTTAAAAAATATAGGGATAAAATCGTAATTTCACGACCATTAAATTGGCAACTTTTGCCCTTGTGTCAACTTATAATATATAGTAATAGATATAGAGAGAGCGCTATTCTAGAGAGACTCCTGTTATAGTGAGAACTGCACATTGGGCCACTTAAAAAAAGCCCAATAAATTAAAATGCGCGCACTGTAACAATGTTGCTATTACATGTTGCTTATTTTCGTTAAAAGTCACCAACACCATTAACAAATAAGATCCCATCTTTGCATCTTCTTCCTCACTGCAAATGGCTGCTAGTTATATACAGACACATGTATAAGTAACATATAATACACGGATATACATATAATATTATCAACATTGCACTGTAACTCGTATAAGGTCACCAAAGCTTCTTCTACAATCCGAGACTAACTCAATCATGCTATGCTCAAATCAATAAGAACAAATTCCGGACTACAACCCACAACCACGTCATCTGCTTTCATGATCTGCCTTCACTTTCATGATCTGCCTTCACCCAGTTCTCACCTCACCCAATTTCGAACATACTTTCAAACTATTCGAAAACTCTAACTTACTAGGTTATTACTCGATGAGTTTCATCAATTTAACCATATACAGGGTAAATACTAAATAGTAATTAAGAGCTTGCTTTTTATAATGGGGGTTTGAAGAAAATTTTGGGAATTTTGTTTTCTAGTAAAATTGTCAAGAGCTTGCTTTTTATTGCAACATCTGTTTCTACCATACCACTGCTTAATCCATCCACCACCAATACCAGAATCATAATCATCACATAAAGCAAATCACCAAGAAACTACAAATATTCAAAGCAAATCACCAAAAACTCAAAGCAAATCACCAAAAAATTAAATACAAATCATCAAAAATTCGAGCATAATCATCAAAAAAATTCAGATCTGAGACAAGACAAATCATAACACCACCATCTCTGTTCGCCACCACCGCCAAATCACCGAAAATTCAAAGCAAATCACCAAAAAATTCAATACAAATCATTAAAAATTCGAGCATAGTTCATCAAAAAAATTCAGATCTGAGACAAGACAAATCACAACACCATCATCTCCGGTCGCCACCACCACTAACCACCTGTTCATTTCAAATTTGTGATAAGTTTTTCAATCAAGTCTCCACTATCTTCTTCATCTTAAACCACATGTTCACCGGACAAAGATCGAACCATGAAGACTCAGTAGATGGACTTCCATGGATTGAAGCTCGTCGGAGGAAGACGATGAAGATGGTGCACCTGCGGAGCTCGCCAGAAGAAGACGATGAAGATGTGCCCCTACGGGGCCAGAAGTCTGAAAGGAAAAAGGAGGTGGTACCGGCCACCGGAGAAGACGACCGGTGCGCTGTCGATGGGGGTGGGGTGGGGGTCGGGGGTCTGGGGATGAGGGTGGGGGTCGGATGGGGGTAGGTAATTGATTTTCAGATTTGTGTGGTCCAGATTAAGTAATTTGATTTTAAAATGGAAAGCTCTCAGTTCTCAATATAAGGGGGGTCTCATTTGAGCACTTGCCTATATATATATATATATATATATATAATTAGCGTCTCACTTTTGTTACATCAAAAATTCATATTTTAATATTAATATTATAATGTAAATTATTATATTATATTCTATATATAATTAGCATAAGAAGGTTTAGGTGATCGTAAGTTTAGGTGATGCTCGTTTGATCGTCATTTGATGGTCGTAGGTTTAGGTTTAGATAGGGTTGAATAGCTCTTTTTTGCAACAGCTCAACCGCATGAGTCTTCAACACACCATAGAACACATCATAAGAAATTTTGTTCAAATCTCTTTCTCTGATAAAGATAACCCTTTGTTATAGATGGTTAGGTGAAGAGAGTGGAAACTTCATGTTCAGTTCCTTAGTGCTGTAGACTTTTCCATTCATCTGTAACTCAGTCACCAGCCTGTGAAATCTTTCAAACATCTCAGTGATGCTTTCTTTTGGCTGAGCCATGAAAGCCTCATATTGTGTGACCAGTATCTGTTTCCTATTTTCTCTTACCTCCTTTGTCCCTTCACATAATATCTCAATATGATCCCACATCTCTTTTGTAGAATTGCAAGATGCAATGTTGGCAAACATTGAGAGTTCCATTGAATCAATGATTATCAACATTAGATAGCTGTCAAGGGCAACCTTCTCTTTCAGTGTTTGTCCATTTAGATGGATCTTTGGCAACATAAGACCTTGGAATTGTCATGGTTCCAACAGTTCTCAACAATCTCTTGTTATGGAATAAATGGGCCACTCTTGAAAATCTCTGGGAATAGAGGGTTAGCAGCTTTGATGAATAACATTATCTTGATTTTCCAGAGGTTGTAGTTGTCCTTATCAAACTTTTGGATCTTCACTGTTCCTGTTGTCTTTGGTGTATTCATGTTAATCTTTCTCTGTTTTGCTTAACAGCCTGCTCTGATACCACTTGTTAATTATGGAATACACACAAGAAAATACAGAGGGGGGGTGAATGTATTTTCAAACTTTTCTTGAAGTTTTCTTTTAGAATAGTTTGTTTGAATCTGTTTGAATGTTGTAGTTGAATGTGTGTGTATCTAACAAATAATAAGTGCGAAAATAAGAACACAAACAATTCACTTTAATCTAATATTTTATTTAGATCAAGGTATGCTACAACTTGGGAATACAAATGTTAGTATTCTCTGCTTCGTTTCTCAGAGAGATATTTTCTATGAAATTGCAATCAAAAACTTAATTGCTAAAGAAGAAGTGAGGTTGTACACTTATAGAACATGTGTACAACCTACTTACTACAAATGTAGTGATAGATAAATACACTTTCTAACTTGTCTATCCCTATTTGGTACACGTTTGGGCAGGATGTGATTTGACCATTTCTTTAACTTGTTCGGATCCCTTATTTTAGTAGCTTGTCCCCTTTAACATCTTTCTAAGCTTCTTTGTAGAATTTTCATGTACACTTTACAGTA
The DNA here is from genome assembly GCA_037693485.1 of Kitagawia praeruptora. Classification (NCBI taxonomy): domain Eukaryota; kingdom Viridiplantae; phylum Streptophyta; class Magnoliopsida; order Apiales; family Apiaceae; genus Kitagawia; species Kitagawia praeruptora. The sequence continues at coordinate 80,707,184 of CM075350.1, forward strand.
CTGTGGTCCTGTAAGTGTCTTGGCTTGTTATAGGTTTTCTGACTTGTACATCTTCAGTATTTTGTCTTCAAGAAACCATTCGAGAAATGATTAAGTACTAGATTCGAGAACTAGAATTGAATAGTTCTATAACTTTGAGTTCTCGAACTATCTTTTCTTGACATATCGAATCATTTCTCGAATGAGTCTTTTCTTCAAGAATCCTTGAGTTATCGAATAGAGCCTTTTAATGGAATCCTTGAGATGTTGAATAGCTTCCTAAGCCTTTGAGATATCGAATGTGACTTTGACTTGTTGACCCTTTGAGAACTCGAATGATACTTTGACGTGTTGACTTCTTAAGTTCTCGAATAGAGTATTAGACATGTCGAATCCCTGACTTCTAAAATAGACCAAATACTTTTCGAATTAGTACTTAGGCAAAACTCCAATCAGTAAATTCCAACTGTGTTTATTTTTACAGCCATGTTCTCCAAACTTGAGGCATGATCTCTGTATCTTCTTTCAAGCATTATTTCATGACTTAATTTGTACAATTACACAGTTAAAAATCTGGTGCCTATTACAAGTACTAAACACAAGTAGAAAATCTACGTAGTGGATTGCCCAGTTATGGGGTCATGTAAATAATGCAAAGTATTACAGGCAATTAGGCTTGTTATTAGATGAATACAAGCATGCCTATGTGACTAACAATAATTACAGCATACTAGTTACAAATTTAAAAATTTTATCATATATTTTCATTACGGTCGGTAATATGAATACATTTATTAAATGTGTATATATATATAGGGGGCTGCTCAAATGAGACCCCTCTTATAATGAGACCCTCTCTTATAATGAGTCCCCCTCATATTTCTTGTATTCTAGAGGGCCCCGCCAGGGGCACCCAATACGAAAAAGTCTTATAATTCTATCCTCTATCCATTTATGAAAAGAAAAAATAATAATATTTTTTTGGAAAAAAATGATGACATGGCAACAATTTTTTTATTTTTTTTAAAAAAAATTCTAATTTTTTTTTATGAATGAATAGAGGATATAATAATAATATTTTTTTCGTAATGGGTGCCCCTGGCGGGGCCTTTTAGAATAGATAAAATATGAGGGGGACTCATTATAAGAGAGGATCTCATTATAAGAGGGGTCTCATTTGAGCACCTCCATATATATATATATATATATATATATATATACGCTCCAGTGAGAACACATGTTAGTGTGAGAACAGTGAGAACACACATATTCACCACATTTCAAGCTATTTTAAATGGTCTCGCTAGGGGCACCTTCACAAAAAAGTCTTATAATTCTACCCTCTATCCATTCATAACAAAACAAATTAAAAAAATTAACAATTTTTTTTAAAAAAATAACTGTTGCCACGTCATCATTTTTGGAAAAAAAATTTTAATTTTTTTTAAACTTTTTTTTTTTGATGAATGGATAGAGGATAGAATTATAAGACTTTTTCGTATTGGGTGTCCCTGGCGGGGCCCTTTAGAATAGCCTGAAATGTGGTGTTCTCATTGTTCTCCAACATATACGTGTTCTCACCTGAATCATACCCATATATATATATATATATATATATATATATATATATATATATATATATATATATATATATATATATATATATATATATATTAAGTATGGCATAATTGGAGACTTTTAAGAATTATGTATTGGGAAACTATTAAGTATAGTGTATGTGGAGACTATTTTCACGTATTTGAGATCATTTATAAGATTATATATGTAAAGATTTCGAGAAAAAAAGATTACATGTGTAAAATACTTAGTATCTACAAAAATACATATTTATATAAATATTTTTAAGTAAATGATATATATTACGAGAAAAAGGTTCCTAAAGTTAACTTTAGGATAATTTCCTAAAGTTGACCTTTAAGACTATATGATTTTAATTATTCACTACTTTTTATTTATAAGGACCCCGCACGAGCATGATTTTGATGATGTGTCTTGTTTTTAATGGTTAACTTTAGGGAATTCTCCTAAAGTTAACTTTAATCTCCCTTCACCTATATATTATAAAAAAATATATCATTTTAAATTTAATAATGTTTATTTATATCTACATGGGGCCTTCAAACATTCCTAAAAAATTTATTCATTAATACATTTAGCGAAATAATTCATTATCACATTATCCTAGTTGTAACCAAAAAAATGTATTCATTTGAAGAGGTTATTCATTTATCGAACATTCATTTTTTGAAATTCAACTGTAATTAAAAAAAATAAGAAACTTGATATACATTTTAGGTATCTTTTCTCCTGAGTACGAAAAGAATGTAATTTGATACATATTTTTTTTTAATCTCAGTTTCCTTGTTTTGCATAATTAAATTTTATATATTTTTGTTTGTCAAAAAAAAAAAATTTTATATATTTTTTAATTAATCGAAAAATTTCAAAGAAAAATGAAATTTGAATCAACCTAGTAAGACACGATTGTTGGTTGTAACCCGATTTCTATAAATCAGTACTATACTATTATAAGCAAAACAAGGTATATTTGGTTAGTTGATTGGTTGGTTAACGCCTTCAAAAAAAATTGTTAACACCTTTCTAAAAGTAATAAGTTACAAAAATTATATTAAAAATAAAATTAAAAGAGTAAGTTGGAGTATAACTAATAGAGTATGTATTTATGTAAAATATGTGTTTTATTTTTTTAAATTAAAGTATATATTTTAATTTTTTTTAGAAGGTCCGAATAAGTTTTTTAGAAAGACTTTAACTAACCAACCAATTATACCCTATTTTCCTTATAAAAGTATAATACATGTAGATAGTATACTTACATATTTTTTTTAATTTCTTTACTTATTAAAATTGTTTAAATTAATTTTAGAAGATATTGGTTTCTCGAAAATAACCAACTAACCAACGAACCAAAACACAAAGAAATATTTTTAAAAAAATAAAAAAATGTGTTAAAATTCCAAATTTAGTTAAATTATATGTAGTTTATTCAAAATAAAAATACCAAATTTTTATGGAATTATAAACGTTTTCAATTATATCCCGATTAGAATCATCGCCTACACATAGTTTTTCATACGATTCTTTCTTCTACGACTAGTAAATAATTAATCAGGTAACAGACGAATGTGAATGGCAACGAGTTACTAACACTGCGTTTGGTTTGATGGAAATGAATGGATTTAGGGGTGAATGGAATGGCCCATTCCATTCCACAAAATAAATTTATTGTTTGGTTGGGCCAAAGGAAAGGAATGGTCCATTAATTCAACCATTCCATTCATTCCATTTCATTCTCGTTCAAACGATCAGGATCAGCCTATTCCATTCTATCAAAATAAAAAAAAACCCTACCCTCTGTACTCTGTCTTTTTTCCCTCCTCGTCTCTCTCGTCTCTCCCTCTCTTCGTCTCTCTCCCTCTCTGTACTCTCTCGACGCTCTTTCTCGTCACTCTCCCTTCGCCTCTCCTCTATCTCTCTCCCTACGCTCTTTCTCGTCTCTCTCCCTTAGCCTATCCTCTATCTCTCTCCACGACCATTTACACTTTGCAAACGAATTTAACACCTCAATCAATCTTTGGAGCCTCAATCAGCTCAATCAGTCAGCTCAATCGATCTAAACAGATTCGAAATCAATCAAATTATATTTATTATAGCTTTATTCTGTATGTATATGCAGTTCCTGGTTATATATTCATAGCTGATTGCTTTTATCGTATTTGTGTGTATATAAATACATTTATGTTTGAAATTTTTTATTTATATATGTTGACTGTGATTTATCTATGTGTATATGCCTATACAAATATATACAGGGCAGTTATGTGAATGAATACTTGTTTAGTTCATATCATGTTTTAGGCGTTTATTGAAGTGTATTACGTGTTTGATATTGTTATATGCAGTAATGGCACGACTTCCATTAAGTTGAAGAAATTCTATTCGATCTTCTGCTCGAAGGAAGAAACTTATGTTATATATGGCGTGGCTGAAAATGATTGCTTCGGTATCTTGGTTTTTTCAAATGATTGTTGTTTTGGGGACTAGGGTAGCATTAATGCAAAGATATTCAATTTTAGATAGAAAGAATTCACTATGTTGATAGGCTAGTTAACCAAAATGATGATACTTGTATTATAAATCTTCGTATGAACATGAGGACTTTTCATAGTTTGTGCTATACCCTTGAGTCAAGAGGATATATACGCGATACCAAGTATTTGAACGTAATTAAACAAGTTGCCGTGTTTTTATACATATTAGCACACCATAAAAAAATGAGCGTTATGAGCACAAATTTTCAAAGGTCAACTGAATCAATTAGTAGGCATGTTCATATTGTCCTTAACGGGGTTCTAAGATTATAAGAGTTCGAGAATCCTGAACCGATTCTAAATGACTCGATTGATGAAACTTGGAAGTACTTTAAGGTAAAATCGAACACTTTGAGTAACTTTATGCTAGAAGATATCTTATATTTGGAAATTATCTCATTTTATGTTTATTGTTCATTAGAAATGCTTAGGAGTTCTAGATGGAACACATATTAGAATAAATGTACCCGTTGAACACATATTAGAACACATATCTTGCGGAAAATATCAAGATTGAGGTTTCTTCTTTGCTGGCCACATGTCCAGTATCTAGTTTTTACTTTATATCTGACTGTTTACTCTTCTATAATGTCATGGTTTCTTCTTTTGATTAAGCAGGTTCATCCAGCAGCAGCTAAATGGCAGAATACACCAATGCCATTTTTTAAAGAGCTTTCCATTATCTTCGGAAAAGATAGAGCAACCTGAAATTTGGTTGAAAATCTTGAAGATGTGGTAGAAGAACTAAACATAGAAGCTGCTGCTGAATCTCTACAGGAGGACATTCAACGAAGTGCACATTCGGATGAGTCAACTAGCAAAATAGGAAAAAAAGTAAATGTAGATTCTTTGCTGGAGGCTGCTGCTTCGGACATGATTTCTAATTAATTTGAGGCTTCTACCACGCTACTTATTACATCAGAAGAAGATATGCTGGTGAAAAAGAAACAGCTTAATGAAGAACTTTCAAAGATTCCAGGACTTGAAGTGCTGCAGAAACTTCAAGTTGCAAAGAGAATTGCTAAGGATGATCCTGATGGTATTGTTTTTTGTAGCACCTGCAGAGGAAAAGAGTGTGTTTGTTGAGGCTATTTTAAAAAATCAGATTTGAGACTAGATTTTATTGTTAGCGTCTCTGTGCTCCTTTTATTAACAACTGAACTTGGCTGTGTTTTAGCACTGTGAGGGCACCTGTTAAATCATAACAACAATGTGTTTATTTTGATTTGAGGTATTTCATGTGTGAACTTGTATGGTTAAATATTCTGGGTCTCCTTTTTCATTTTTTTTAAAGTTTGATATTATTTGTTTCTTATAATTTAATTTGCTACTCCACAGCATGTCTATTTTTAAATTTGAAAAATAATATCTTACACATGATTATATTAAAAAGTGAAAGTTTATAAAACACATTCCATTCCTTTGAGTAACCAAACAAACTCAAATGAATGGAATGCATCATTCCATTCCAACAAAAAATAAAAGAACCAAACAAGTCCCTTCAATGAGCTATTCCATTCTCCCTTCATTCCATTCTCAATTTCATTCCATTCCTACCAAACTTCATTCCTTCCAACCAAACACAACGTAAGTGTACAAGCATCCAATATTCATCAGCATTAGAAGTATACAGAGAGTCCGCAAGGAAAAAGAAATCTGTAACCCTAGTGTGTTTTGATGTTATATACAGCAAGCTGATTGCTTATCTTGTATTAGGTTCACTATATCTAGCTTACAATTATATGATTGAATCACTTGATATATCATTTGCATATATATGTGTTTGCTATGTATAAGTATACTCTCAGGTAACTTGGTTGGTGATATGGGAATGCAAAGGTATAAAGCCATATATTTGTTCAGCTCACCAGAACCAAAACAGCAAGCTGACATGAACTCACCAGAACGAAAACAGCAAGCTGACATGCACTCGCCAGAACCAAAACAGCAAGCTGATTCGGATTTGGCAGAACCAAATAGCAAGCTGAAATGAACTTGCTATGTTATTTCTATATGTACTAACTTGGTTTTGCAGGGTTGTCTTGCTTACTGATTGTATAATCAGTGTGTCACAAACAGCAAGCCAAAGGTGCTTCAACAATGACAGTTTGGTAAGCTAGCTGCACACAGTCAATATGCAAACAACGAGCCATTTCCAACTATTTAGAATTCCTGTAGATAAAGATCAACTAGACATATCTATGCTCTCAGGAAACTTGGTTGAGGATATGAAAGGGAAGGTCTAAAGTCATCTATACGTTCAGCCTATCAGAAGTAAAACAACATGCTATTTATATATGTACTGACTTGGTTTTGCAGGATACTCTAGCTTACTGATTGTATAATCAGTCTATCTAACAGCAAGCCAAAGTTGAGACAGTGATAGTTTGGCAAGCCAGTTGCGCAAAGTTAATACGTAAACAGCAAGCTGTTTGCTTGTAGTTTGATATAAAACATCATGTTATTTCTGTATTGTGCTAACTTGGTTGTGCATTGTATTGTGATAGCTTGGTCTTGCAGGGAAAAATATCTTACTGATGAGAATACGCAAACAGCAAGCCAGTTTCACAAATAGCGTGCCATTCTCACAAACAGCAAGCTGTTTGTGTCTGTTAGAATTAAAGAACACTTCAGTTTTTCAAAGCGCATCAAGTGAAGATAGTGTTAGAAACGTGTAAGGGCCCTCTGAATATTGTTTAACATGCCAAACACTCAGATCTTAAACATATTGGAAACAATATATTCTTTGATTTGAATAAGGAAAGTAGCATGACACTTTTGACTTTTCATTTCCAAGCACATGCTCTTGTCTCCTTCATCAATAAACAAATATTCTCTTCATCATATCAGAGACACACGCTCCATCTCTTCTCCTCTCAACTGATTATCAAGCTTCATCATATCATCTTCAACATAATCACTCTAACGGCTCCAAATTTATTCATACCGTTGGAGCCTTTCAAAATAGTTTTTAAATTGTTCTTGTTTACCTATTTAAGGACAAAACTTGCTCAGTTCTTAGGACCTCCAAGAAAAGGGCAAAAACAAGAAGCCATATACAACTACAAGCTTACAATGCAAAATCCTTTTAAACCTCTACACACATACGCATATACACATTCAGAGGGTTATTAGATTGAGTTGTATTTATTCAAAATTTTGTATTGTTCAAGTTGTATTGAATAGTTGCTGTACAAGGTTGGCTTTAGGTTTTGGGTGGGTTGAACTAGACTAGAGAAGTGTACTTGGGAAGTATTGCTTAGAGAGTTAGTTCAGCACAGCAAACATCAAGCCATTTGTAAGCAGCTGGGTGTTTTAGTTGTTGGGCAGATTGGTTAGGGAACAAGGGTTTGGTGAACGTTGCTAGAGAAGTATACTTGGGAAGTATAGCTTAGAGAGCAGGTTCAGAAACAGGTGTTCAGCAAGCCATTTGTCAGCAGCTAAGAAAAATGGAGATATATTGTTGTATCTTGTAATTGGATTATCTTTGATCAATAATATATTCTCTTACCAAGTTGGTAAGGGACCAGGACGTAGACCATAGGGGTTTAGGGGTCGAACCTGGCTAAAAGATTGTGTGTCTCATTTTGCTTACTGTTTATTTCATTCTGCATTGCATATTAGACACAAACAGCGTGCCATTTGTAAACTGTGTTATTACAAACAGCAAGCTGTTTCTGGTAATTTTTTAAACAGGTCATAAATAAGCATAATTAGCCATAAACACCTATTCACCCCCCTCTAGGTGTTGTTTTCATTTGGTATCAGAGATTTAGTGTACTAACATTTCTGTAACAGGAAAGTACAGATCCTATGGCACACATTTTTGTAGAGGGAGAATCATCAAACATGCCACCACTTCTCGTTGGTACAGAAAATGTAAGAACCCAGATTTTTGGGTAGAATTAAAACTTTTTATTATGTAATAATATGGGAATGAATAGTGGTTATGACTGCGATGTAACGACTGTCTATTTAATGAATGGAATGGATTTGGATTCAATTATTATATGTCATGTAGAATACCTTTGGTTGACAACATAGATAAGAATGATCTATCTCCTAAGAATATGAGAAGATTACTTCAAGTAAGATTATTCTTGTGTCATCCAAATCAGTATCTATTATAAGTCCAGCGATTCTGTAAGAAGGTTAAGGAACACTCGAGAGTGAACCAGGTTCATTTTCCTAATTATAGGAATTAAATAAAAATAAGTGATGAATAGTGAATTTGGTGGAATTTGGAATATTATTATAATAATGCTATATCCGGTATCCGGAACGGATTTCTGAGTTCGTATTAGTGATCCAGGAGGAAAATAAGTGTATGTAAAAGCTGTCGGATTCAGAAAAAGAGCACTTTTATTTTCTCCGAGATTTCCCTAGACACTGCAAGACTTAAGGATTTATAAAAGGGAATTAAGGAATTTAAATTCGAGAAGTATTAAGAAAGATGAAGAATAGTATTAGAATTATTAAGAAGGTTTTCGGTAAAACCCTAACTAGAAACGAATGAGTTATTCCCTCGAACGATCAACGAATTAAGCAATAAACGGACAAAGAAACAAGCAGAGGGAGCAAGAGTCTTGTGCAAGCTACTAGAAAATATCTAGTAACCAAACTAGAATCAAGGAGCTAGCATCTTAGAGAATGCAACTAAGTACTTAGCAAGCAACTACCTAGTTAAGCTCTAAACCACCACATCTTCAACACATGTCTTGCCATTTCCTCATCCAACACCTCACTACTTTAATAAAGTAGCTTTATTCAAGATATTATGTTGTAAGTGGATGAGAGTGGATGAGATTAAATCAAAGAAATCAAAAGAAACCAAGCAAAAACATCCATCTCTCCCTTTTTCATTCTATTCGGCCTTTTGGCTAATTCAAAAACCAAAACCCTACTTGCAACCATCCTTTGATCTCCAAACTTTTATGGTGAGACTTACATTTCATATAAATGATCTCCTCAAAATCCTAGCTACAATCTCTTCTTTTTCCATTTTCAAAAAAATCATTAAAGAGGAGGATGAATAGTGTTCTTCAAGAACTAACTTTGATTTTCATGATTCTTTGGTTGATCTTAGGTTCATTAAGGCTAGGCAAGGACCACACAAAGCTTTGTAAGGCCATATCACACTCTCAAGAAGGTATAATGATCTTGAAACCCTAGGTCTACTTTGAGTTTATGCATGTTCTTGATGGGTTTAAGTGTTAGGAGCATGTTAGTGATGTTATAATCATGATTATGTGGTAGATCTAATGGATTTAAGAGATGATGATTATGTTGGTATGATGATGTGTTCTTGATCTTGTTGAGATGTTAATCATGTGTACAAGTTGTATTGGTGCCCGGTGTGGCTTGGTTTAGTGTTACGATTAGTAGAACGTTCGATTTATAGCCGTCGTAATGCCCGATTTTCGTTTAATCTTGAAATCCGAACTTGACAGTAGATATAACTCACTGCATAGCTTCGACTTATGCCATGATTAGCTAGATTATGTTACAAGCTTCGTTTTGATATAAAGATCGCATGAAATGGACTTACGGTTTAGGAGTTATGATTAAATTCGTAAAAGTGGTTCGAAATCGTAAACGAAAGTTCGTAATTGAAATTGATTCCCTTAAATTTCGTTTAATCAGTGGCGAATCTTATTAATTAAATATTAGAGGTAAAAAGGAAGGTGTGGGAGAAAACCACAGGTCGAATGGATCGTTTTCCGATTTTATAAAAATGTTTGAATCGAGGTTAAACGCGAACGAAACCCTTAAAGGTATGACTTTGGTTATAACTTAGAAAACGGGCGATAACACTCGAGGTATAATCTTGATTCGTAAATGACCAACCTTAGAACTTATACGACTTAAGTATATACCAAGTATAAGCATGATGACATGTCTTGATAACGAACGAATGTCGGATCGTATCGGTGATAAAAAGAGTTACACTAAAAGAGACGTAACGAGATAACTCGAAAACATGTTTCGATTTAAGTGGAGTTTATACTTAGCCTTTTAATAAGCGTTAAGTGGTTAATCTTAAATATTCTGATTGTTTATAGATTGTCGAGCTGACCCGGGACACATTACCCCTACCCGCACTCGATTCTCAGGCAAGTTTCCAATACTTGGAACTGTTGTTGTGATAATATATATATGATGATTGTTGTATACATATGCCATAGCATGCATGTCTACTTTCAAGTATATTGGAATACTTGTTCCCTGAATTAATATTCGCTTATAGACTAGATATGGATTATCAGATATAAGCATGATTGTTTTGGTAGGACCCTTAGTGAAGGGCATATGATATGTATTCTTTAAATATAGACCGGGAGTCGGTATTTTGAGATATAGATGTAGTCGTGGAAACCCGGAGGGATTCCAGCGACAGATTAGTATTCCTTTTGAGGAATGTTATTATTAAACATTATTTATATTTCCATAAAAGTATCAAATACTTGGAAATCTTTCGAGAAATGTTAGTTGAGTATTATCTAAGTCGAGAAATATTAAATGAATATTATTTTTGAATATTCATTAGATTTGATTATTAATGAATAATTACTTTGATATTCATTGGAATTTTATTCATTAAATGAATATCACTTTCGGATACATTTGGAATTTATTTATTAAATAAATATTATTTTGAATATTCATTTAAGATATTATGTACTTGATGAATATTATTTTGAATATTCATTTAAGATATTATGTACTTGATGAATATTATGTTAAAATATTCATTTGAAGTTCTATTTACTTAAGGAATATTGCTTCGAATATTCCTTTAAAGTTTTGATTACTAAGAATATTATTTGGGTATTCATTTAGAATATTATTTATTAAATGAATATTATTTTCAAATATTCATTTAAGGTTTGATTTATTTAGTGAATATTATTTTAAATATTTACTTGAGCTTTATTTAATTAATGAATATTATATTGAATATTCATTTAAAGAATAGAATTATTTAGTAAACGATTCTATATATTTATTTGAGGATTACTTACGAGAAATATTATGATTTAATCATATCCCTTAATTATTATTGATAAAATAAATATTCTTGGAATATTTATTTAAATTATTTTAAGTTCTTTCTATAATAATTCATATTACTCAAAGATTATCTTTCACCTTCAGATATGGTGTAAAATATTTCGGAATATCTTATGACTATTTATATCAAGGGGAGGTTCCTAAACTTTAATTTCATTTAAATCTATCTTAAAGAAGATTTAAATACTCGCTCAACTTCCAAACGTATATAAGGGGACCTCACTTGAGCGATGTTATTTATTGGACTGCCCGGTCCTATACTTGCTAAAACTATCTTGTCACTCACATCTTGATTCTTTCAAGCATCGATATGAGTCTTTTGGTTACCTCCTCAACGCTCGAGGGGTATGATTGATGTAACAAGTTTATATCCATTAACAAGCATCAGCTTGGGAAATATTGGTGAATTTTCCTTTCCAATTAGATACGACTACTTTGTGGAGTCCTATCAACGAGTGTTACACTTGGGGAAAAGGGGAACGAACTTTACGTTTCAGAGTCATGGATGATATTCGAACTAGGAGACGCGTAAGTGGCCGAGTGGCGCCGGTCCAGCAATAGCCCAACCGTTGGCTGATGAGTTCCAGAGGGCGGTAGATAAGTAAATCCGTCGGAGCTACCTTCTACATGTAGAGAACGACTGATGAGATGCATGACATACGACTGATCATCGTAAACGTCAGGGCATCTGGCGCGGCAATGCTCCCGTATTAGTTCATCTTCTAAAAGTGAGAAATTTCTGCAACACTGTTGGAGTTGGCAAGGTGAAAAAGTGTTGAAACCGGAATTGCAATATCTTTCCTGCAAGTTCCTCTTTTATGATAATTGAGAATATCTTGCTTATCTTTTGCATAGCAGATATTTATTCAAAACAAATATATTTTTGAGTTACCTTGTAACTTCATCTCATACCTTATATTGGTACTACATCGTTAATGCATGGCATATGGTTTCAAAGATATTTTGGACTGTCATATATTATCACTGTTCAATTATATTTCTGGTGGGCTATTGCTCACCCTTGCTTTATTTATTTATATCACAACAACAGCTAGATCAGATGGTCGCGCAAGGCGCACGCAGCGTAAGCAGGTGTCAACCGTCAGAGGTTTACCGCTAAGGTCTTGGCTACCTTTGTTGAGGATGCAACTACTGGTAGGCTAGTTGTTAGCAATTGAGCCTCAAATGTATTTATATTATGGTATCTATTAATGGAGGGCAAAGAGTATGTAATTGTACAATTGTAATTCTTTGGGTTGTAAGAACTCAAACTTGTGATTAATAATATTGTTGGTTACTCTGATTTCATCTCTGGGACTATAACGGGTGTGTTTTATGTTGTTGTTTTGGGTCACAAGGTTGTAATTTAAGTTATGTTGGTTTTGTGGTTGGATATTGAGACCGTAACGACCAGATACCTGACCCTGGATCTGGGGGTGTTACAGAAAATTATGATTTATGGAGACTAAGGATGAAGATGATTCTAATCAGAAATCCACTTGAATGGTTGGTTGTTAAAGATGGTCCATTTACCTTTCTGGATGAAAACGGCAAGCCAAAAGATGTTGACGATCTTACCGGGGAAGAATTGATAAAAGCAAGCTATAATGGAAATGCCAAGTATACACTAATTTGTGGTCTTTCAGATTCAGATTATGACAAGGTCTCTATGTGCATCACAGCAAAGGAAATATGGGATACCTTAGAAATGAATTATCAAGCTACAATATGTGCCAATCCAAAACAACAAGCTGATTGTCACAAACAGCAAGCTGCCTCAAGTGACACAAATAAATCTAAGGCACTCCTTACAAGGAATGATGATGAGGAATCAGCTTCTAATGATGACTCAAGTGACACTACTAGAAATATGTCAATAAACATCGGTTTTTGGCCGTTGTTAAAAAAAAATCTGACCGATGTCTATGCGAGTGTAGAGAAAGGTCAAAAACTTTAGACATCGGTTTTTAGCCGTTGTCTATTATCGACTTAGACATTAGTTTCTTAAATATTTCTGATGTCTAAGCTTCATTATGTGCAGTAGTTCTTTTTAAATTATGATATAGTATGTGCATTAGATCAACATAAACATAGCACGGACAAGTTAAATAATGACATATACATCGATTTCTTGGTAAAAACCGATGTTTTATGTTATCTGAGACATCGGTTGTTTGGTAAGACTGATGTTATATGCTGTATTAGACATCGTGTTCATTAACAAAATCGATGTTATATGTTCCAGTAGACATCGTTTTCAGTAATAAAACCGATGTTATATATCCTAACAGACATCAGTTTTTAGCCATACTCCGATGTTATATCAAATTTCTCCATTGCAAAATTTCTGAAAAATACCAAATCCATAACCAAAAACAGACTAAAACAAATACCAAATTTCAATTATCATCGCAAAAGCAATCTAGTATACAAGGACGAAACTGAAAGCAAAATCCATCCCTACATTGCAAATTAGTACAAAATACTACAACTACCATCTGACAAACAAAATAAAGACTAGCTTAAATATCAACATGTATGCCTCAAGCTCTTCCTCTGTGTAATTCCCTTCTGCTTTGATCTACCTTTTCATGTCCGGTTGAAGCTGCATTAACACAATTGAACCTACAAAGACCACCAAAAGGATTTCGGCTCATTATAACTTATCAAAATACTAGTATTGCACAAGTTAAAGATTTAGTACACAGCCTCTTAGATTCTAGGCATAAACTGATAAAAGTCATAAAACTAGACAAGAGGAGACTATTTACATTGAAATATATTACATTAATTAGACACCTCAAAAATTCTAATCACACTTCCGGAAGATAAAGCAGCAGAGAGGAACAGGCTGTTATTTACATTTACTATTATGTATGTTTAAAAAAGTATCTAAACAGAAACAATATGCATTCAAATTTTAGGAGAAGGATTAGAATTACCTTTCGGCAATTCTTAAAAATTCTTGTCACATGAGATGGATTTTTCCAATTCCAGCCAAATCCACTACAATTTGGACCACACATCTCTTTGATTAAATATTGTTTCCTTAACAATCTAATCTAACCTGAAACTCCATTAAATCAAATATACAAGCGCTCCATTAAATCGATCTGTCAGTATCTTTTTTCACATTAATAATACGTCCTTTCTTATAGACAAAGAGAGTTGGTCTTGGACTTAATTTAACAACTTATAACCGAGGTAGTATAATTGTGTGTGACAGAGTAAACCATAGTAGTGATCTGAATAAAAACTTAATTTAACATGACAAACAACAAGACTTCGACACAATAGCACTCAAAAGGACTATAAGTATTTATACCTTAATGATAACATGACTTACATCTTGTAGTAAAACACAGTAGCTTCTCCAGAAGTAGAAGAGGGAATCAGATTCTTGTCAATGATGGAAAGAATGTCATTGCAAATATTGGAGAGCTCATCCTCTACCTTCTGGCAGTAGCCCTTAATTATTTTAACGTTTTGTTCATTTCCCTTAGACCCTTCCTTCTGCTCAATGGATGACATTATGCGCCAAGAAGCTCTTCCGGCACCAATAACATTTTTGTACCCAACTGAAAGCAGGTTTCTCTCCTTAACAGTGAGCTCAACATCAAGCTTCACAACTTTCTTCATACAGTCCACCATTTCTGTATATAATCAACAAGATTTTCTAAGATTTGCAATGTAATTAGTCTACTCTGATAACATCACCTAACCTACACATACAACCAAAAAGTGCACTACTAACAACCAGATCTAAGCGAATCTAATTATTGTCAATGACATTTTATACGACCAAATTATTGACAGTCTGAGAATGCACTTTAACAACCAGATCTAAGCGAATCAAGCTTTTCAAGAAAAGAATAAAATAATATCTCCAGATAAACATAATGGGTACGTTTGGATTTACCTTTGAGTATCCATTTGGAATTTCATGAATTAAACATCCTGATGGCCTTCTACGGCATCTCATTGCTGGACTAGGGCATAAAGTGTCTATCGAAACATCAACCACTGCCCAAATCCCATCTGAATGTTGTTTGCAGTAACTCACAAAATGGCTCTCACGAGAGGGAACTAACGGTGAAGGGATTTCAAATTCTGCAGTCATCTGAAAAAAATATGTACCATTCAGCATGTACATATACAAATGTATGTTAAGAATCATTGCGCTCATCTTGGATCTTGTTTTCAAGTTTAGCAATGACAGTGACAATTTAAATATCTAAATTGATTAAACGTGCTTTTCTAAATTTTGTTTAATTTTTAACTCAAGTCACACAAATCAAATCATTATACTTTAGAATTTCAAAGTCGGAGCCCTGTACTTTTGTAAAATGAAAATAGGATAGGTGCCATATATTAAATCTAGCAGGCACTTGGCAAAAAAAATAGCTATCAAGAAATTAGTACCACTTGCAGAGATCCATTACAATTCCCTGCAACTCCGGTTGATAAAACTTCCAATGTCATCGCTCTAGAAACAATGCCGGAAAACATGGTTGACCATTGATTCTGGTTATTCACAAACACAAGTAAATCAAACAAATTAAGCATTAATCAGTACTTATTGTGGTCACCGCAGTACAGTTTTTAGACAGCAAATGTACTTAAAATAAAAAACAAAAAATCATACACAGGACGTACACACCACATCCATCAAAATCTGAACGAGGCTAATGTGATTCATTATAACCATAGCAGTTTCACGTGATGCTTCAAGTCTGAAGCCAGACAATCGGGGGCCAAGACCACGAGGAAAGGCTTTAATGTATTCTTGTTCACATAGCGTAGTACCGGTTGCACCATTAATACCAGGCACCCACAATGGCTCCCCTGACTGTGCCATTCTCATAAACTCCTCCATTACTGTAACTGCAAGCTCGATCATCATGGGCTTAATTTCTTCCATAGGTGGTCCACTGAGTGATCTGAGTTGTCTCTTGCTACATTATACATCTCTGCTAACCCTTGCCCATAACTAGAATTGTTTCCAAAACCTAGCTGATCAGTTGTTGGCGGAGCCACATGATCCGGATGGGAGAGCATGGGATAATAAGAAGAAACCTTATTCCCTCCACCTCCGACGTACTTTGCAGCTATTGATGACAGACGATCAATCTGGTGAGAAAAAGAAAAACCAAATACGTAATTTGTAGCAAGAAAAATTCTTTCAACTAATTAGTACTGTTATACTAATGAGCTACAAGAGGAAACATAAAATGTATGTGTCTGTCTCCCTGTGTGTTTTCTTTAATTGATATGGTGTTTCAATTTGTACCTCTTCTCTTAAATGAGCATTCTCCAACCTTACATGATGTTCGTCAAATGATATTTCACCTATTGCTGCTGGTCCGCCACAATTAGGGCATGAAGTACATCCAAGTGCTTCTCGATACCGAACATTTTCAGCTTGTAGCTTCTCGTTCTTGGCTCGGAGACTTGTATTCTCATGCCTCTCATTTTGAGCCTGCATTAAACGAAAGGAAATTAGTAGACTGCCTATACATATGTAAAATGTAGTATAAATAATTTACCAAGTAGAAATACAAGCTAGTGTGTACCTTCATCTGAGTGTGCTTGTTTTGAAACCAAAACTTGACTTGAAGAGGTACTAACCCTAATCTCTTACAAAGCTCCTTTCTTTGTCTGTCATCGGGATGGGGGCATTCCTTGAAGAAGCTAATACAATGTCCAAAGATTAATAAACACAACGTCAATTTAGGTAATGATTTTAGTACAACTCAAATGAAAAGAAAAAAGGAATACAAATCATTCGTCACATAATTGATATATGAATTACGTACGCTTCCATTAACTGGATCTGTTGTTGAGTGTGGCGGTGGTAGCGCTTTCTCTTGCGGATGACCAACTCAGGAATTCACCCAATCTATAAAAAGAAAACCTAATTAAAACACTAAAACTGAAATTTGACAAAAAAATGAAAAGCCACTTACAAATTCGAGCTAGTAATTAGAGAAAATGATCGATTTGAGCTTCCCCTTCACCGATTTAGGGTTCTTAAGCTTCTCCTATGCCGATTTAAGGTTCTTGAGCTTCCACTGATTTATAGTTCTTTAGTTTTTCCAACGATTAGAGAGAGATATGAGAAGACATGTTTGGGTTTTGATTTAGGGTTCTAAGAGATATGAAAGAGAGTAGATCGAGAGAGATGTGAGAAGAGAGAGTAGAGCGGCAGAGATGTGAAAAGATAGTTAGAGAGGAGAGGGATGGAGAGGGATGGAGAGTCGGGTTAGGTTGTGAGAGAGAGTTAAATTAATTTGGGGGAAATAATATTTGGGGAGAGGCGGGCTAAAAATTTCTAAGGGGAATTATGTTTTATTTCAAAAGAGAAGGGGGAAATTAAGCCGCGTGTTTTGATTTTCTTAAAAACTAAAAAGACATCAGTTGTTTTAAGAGCTGATGTCTGCGAAAGCAATTAACATCGCTTTTTTAAAAACTGATGTTAAAATTATCTTTAACATCGGTGGTTTTTCCTACCGATGTTAAAGGCCCGATGTCTATTCCAGTTTTTCTAGTAGTGTGATGACATGGTCGACCTAGCTTTTGTTGGTATTGATGATGAAGATACTGTACGAGGAAATTTCAAAGAAGTCCTTGTAAACAGTGATGTGTCGAATTCGGATGACGATAGTAGTGAAGTACACTCACTTAATTTTGATTTGTCCTCTAGTATTCCTATGTTAAATGAACTAACCATGCAGGTACCAAGTAATGTATCTATTATTGAGTTCATGGAATTGAAAAATGAGAAAAATGAGCTTGAAAAGAAGAATGCTCATTTGAGGAAAATCATTTCTGATTTGATGGCTGAGAAGGCTCCTACAAACAATCATGATGATCTTTTTACTGATTTAAAAGAGAAAATCATTCAATTCGAAGGAGTCAACAAAGAAATTCTAAGGAGGAATGAGGTGCTCATGAAAGAACTCAAAGATTTGAAGTCAGAGATTGAAGCTAAGGATGAATGTATAAAAACATTCAAGATCAAAGAGTCTAGCCAAGCCGAGTCTTCAAAATCTGCTGAAAAGAGAAAACAGCAAGCTGAATGTGCAGACAATCAGCACGCCATTCTGATCAAACAGCAAGCTGAACTGATCTCTCTTCTGGAAAAGGAGGTCAAGGATCTCGAGAAAGGAATGGAAACGTTTGTTCAAGGAGAAGATATCTTAAAGACAATGATGAAGAAGGCAAATGTCCCCTTGGTCAGAGAAGGAGTTGGGATAAACTCAAACAAGAAGCTTGGTGCACTTAAATACGATGGTAGAAATGGCATACCATACAATTATGCCATGCCTTGGAAGATATGCAACAAGTGTGGTAGAAAAGGCCATCTGGAAAAACATTGTGTGGTTAAAGTCAATCATAAAGTGAAAATAGCTTACCAGAATGGACCAGTCAGACTACAAACAGCATACCAGAATGCTCCTGACAGAAGACAAACAGCTTACCAAAAGAGTGAAAGAAAGCAAAATCAGTCATCAAAAGTGATCCAAATGTGGATCAAGAAAGCTGATTTAAATGTGTTATATACTCTTGCTACTAACCAATTTGGACCCAAACTTATATGGGTACCAAAACATTAAGTTGGTGTTTGTTTGTTTTGTAGATATGTCTTGCCGCCAAAGTAAAGTCAAATCGATGGATTTTGGATAGCGGATGCACTAGACATATGTGTGGAGACAAGTCCCAGTTCATAAGTCTCCAAATAAAGAAGGGTTGAAGAGTTACAATTGGAAATAGCAAGACTCTTCGAATCATTAGTACCAGTTTGATTGGAAACAGCGTGCTGTTTGGCTGTAATGGACAAAACTCCTTATCAATTATTGAGAAACAAGAAGCCAAATATCAGTTAATTCAAAACTTTTGGTTCCAAGTGTTTTATGCTCAAGACAATTGGTAAAGATGGTAAATTCGATGCTAAATCCTATGAAGCTATATTTCTTGGTTATTCTCTAACAAGTAGAGCTTATAGAGTTTACAATGTTAATAAGCATATTGTTGAAGAATCTATTGATGGTATCTAACAATGATCTACCAAGAGATGAGGAAGAATTTGCAGGTGAAAAAGAAAGTATGCAGCCTTAAGTTTCTGACAGTCAGCAAGCTGGAAGTGAAAATCAGCAAGCTGGAAGTGCAAGTCAGCAAGCTAGAAATGCAAATCAATAAGCTAAAAGAACAAATCAGCAAGCTGGAAGTTCTAAACAGCAAATTGAAGATATAGATGACACTGGAAGTCAGCAAGCTAAGAAGGATGCAGACACTGACAATCAGCAAGCTGGAAGTTTAAATCAGCAAGATGAAGTTGAAGATGCAGTCTCTAAAATGACAAAAATGACTTTGGAAGGTCCTAGAGATCAAGGACTACTGAGAAACTACCTGCCTTTGCATGTTTCAAGAAAATCAATCTATATCAAATGGACGTGAAGAGTGCGTTCCTAAATGGCAAGAAGGAAGAGGAAGTTTTTGTCAAACAGCCTCCTGGATTCGAGCATGATCAATTTCCAAACTATGTGTTCAAGCTAAAGAAGGCTTTTTATGGTTTAAAGCAGGCCCCTAGAGCTTGGTACAAAAGGCTTAGTAAGTATCTAATCTAAAATGGATTCATTCGAGGTAAAATCGATCCCACATTATTTATTATGCAAAATGATAAAGATATTCTTATCGTGCAAATATATGTGGATGATATTATATTTGGTGCAACTAATGAATCTATGTGTAAGTGGTTTTCTAAGTGTATGCATAGTGAATTCAAAATGAGCATGATGGGTGAGCTCAATTATTTCTTGGGTCTTCAAATCAAGCAATCCAAGGATGGAATTTTTGTGCACCAATCCAAGTATACAAAAAGTCTACTGAAGAGATTCGGTTATGAAGATGTTAAGCCAAAATCAACTTCTATGGTTCAAAACAGCGCTGTTTGCAGACGAAAATGGTAAGGCTGTTGACATCAAAAAATATCGAGGCATGATTGGAAGTTTACTATATTTAACTGCCTCTCTATTTGCTTACCATTTGTTCTATTTGAATATTACAATTGGTATACTGTTTGTCATCACTTCTGGCTTACCATTTGTTTGAAATTAGACATTTTATGCTTATACATGATGTGAATTGATTTGTTTTGATTTATAAGTCTATGCTTATCTGATTTAACAATAATGTATTAAGTGATTATCTGCTTAACTATTGTGATATTTTATATGCTTATCTTCTTGACCCTTTTCTGATGATTTCATAGGGGGAGAAGAACATGAATACATGAGAATAGTATTTGAAGGAAGATAATGTTATATGTGTTATATGTTGGATTTATCATCTAATGTTTTATGCAGGGATGAGTCGTTTAATATCTTATTGCATATGATGAATTGTGCTAACCTGATTACATGATTAGATATTATGTTAATCAGGGGGAGCATTGTTTTAGGGGGAGCAACGTAGTCTCTCCAATGTATTCAAGTATGTCATCATCAAAAAGGGGGAGATTGTTGGCGTGATGTTTTGATGATGAATACAAATGGGGCATTGTAATACTTCATGTGTATTTATCTAATCTTGTTTTGCAGGAAGTATTAATCAATGATTAAGGGGGAGCTTTTAGCTCAATCACATATTAGTATATAATCATCAAAAAGGGGGAGATTGTAACCCTAGTGTGTTTTGATGTTATATACAGCAAGCTGATTGCTTATCTTGTATTAGGTTCACTATATCTAGCTTACAATTATATGATTGAATCACTTGATATATCATTTGCATATATATGTGTTTGCTATGTATAAGTATACTCTCAGGTAACTTGGTTGGTGATATGGGAATGCAAAGGTATAAAGCCATATATCTGTTCAGCTCACCAGAACCAAAACAACAAGCTGATATGAACTCACCAGAACGAAAACAGCAAGCTGACATGCACTCGCCAGAACCAAAACAACAAGCTGATTCGGACTTGGCAGAACCAAATAGCAAGCTGACATGAACTTGCTATGTTATTTCTATATGTACTAACTTGGTTTTGCAGGGTTGTCTTGCTTACTGATTGTATAATCAGTGTGTCACAAACAGCAAGCCAAAGGTGCTTCAACAATGACAGTTTGGTAAGCTAGCTGCACACAGTCAATATGCAAACAACGAGCCATTTCCAACTATTTAGAATTCCTGTAGATAAATATCAACTAGACATATCTATGCTCTCAGGAAACTTGGTTGAGGATATGAAAGGGAAGGTCTAAAGTCATCTATACGTTCAGCCTATCAGAAGTAAAACAACATGCTATTTATATATGTACTAACTTGGTTTTGCAGGATACTCTAGCTTACTGATTGTATAATCAGTCTATCTAACAGCAAGCCAAAGTTGAGACAGTGATAGTTTGGCAAGCCAGTTGCGCAAAGTTAATACGTAAACAGCAAGCTATTTGCTTGTAGTTTGATATAAAACATCACGTTATTTCTGTATTGTGCTAACTTGGTTGTGCATTGTATTGTGATAGCTTGGTCTTGCAGGGAAAAATATCTTACTGATGAGAATACGCAAACAGCAAGCCAGTTTCACAAACAGCGTGCCATTCTCACAAACAGCAAGCTGTTTGTGTCTGTTAGAATTAAAGAACACTTCAGTTTTTCAAAGCGCATCAAGTGAAGATAGTGTTAGAAACGTGTAAGGGCCCTCTGAATATTGTTTAACATGCCAAACACTCAGATCTTAAACATATTGGAAAACAATATATTCTTTGTTTTGAATAAGGAAAGTAGCATGACACTTTTGACTTTTCATTTCCAAGCACATGCTCTTGTCTCCTTCATCAATAAACAAATATTCTCTTCATCATATCAGAGACACACGCTCCATCTCTTCTCCTCTCAACTGATTATCAAGCTTCATCATATCATCTTCAACATAATCACTCTAACGACTCCAAATTTATTCATACCGTTGGAGCCTTTCAAAATAGTTTTTAAATTGTTCTTGTTTACCTATTTAAGGACAAAACTTGCTCAGTTCTTAGGACCTCCAAGAAAAGGGCAAAAACAAGAAGCCATATACAACTACAAGCTTACAATGCAAAATCCTTTTAAACCTCTACACACATACGCATATACACATTCAGAGGGTTATTAGATTGAGTTGTATTTATTCAAAATTTTGTATTGTTCAAGTTGTATTGAATAGTTGCTGTACAAGGTTGGCTTTAGGTTTTGGGTGGGTTAAACTAGACTAGAGAAGCGTACTTGGGAAGTATTGCTTAGAGAGTTAGTTCAGCACAGCAAACAGCAAGCCATTTATAAGCAGCTGGGTGTTTTAGTTGTTGGGCAGATTGGTTAGGGAACAAGGGTTTGGTGAACGTTGCTAGAGAAGTATACTTGGGAAGTATAGCTTAGAGAGCAGGTTCAGAAACAGGTGTTCAGCAAGCCATTTGTCAGCAGCTAAGAAAAAGGGAGATATATTGTTGTATCTTGTAATTGGATTATCTTTGATCAATAATATATTCTCTTACCAAGTTGGGGTTTAGGGGTCGAAACTGGCTAAAAGATTGTGTGTCTCATTTTGCTTACTGTTTATTTCATTCTGCATTGCATATTAGACACAAACAGCATGCCATTTGTAAACTGTGTTATTACAAACAACAAGCTGTTTCTGGTAAATTTTTAAACAGATCATAAATAAGCATAATTAGCCATAAACACCTATTCACCCCCTCTAGGTGTTGTTTTCAAAATCGAGTTAGCAATATAAACAAATAAGAATACAAAGTTTATAACCAGAGTAAGCAAGTGTGCAAACATGGCAATAAAGAACAGTTATAGTTAAAGTAGCTAATTAATTAGAAAAAAAAAAAAGGAGAGAAGTTGAAATAGCTGTATGATTCTTGCCCTTTCTGATCTTCACCTTCTCTAGCTACACCTCGTGTTATGGCTACGTACTTGTGAAGGTTTCGTTAATTGGTTCCATTAGATCATTGCTGACAACTACCTTACATTCCACAATATTGGCTCCAGGAGAATAGCCTTTCTCATTCTTCTTGGATTTCTGCGCTTTTGGATTTCTTGGTCTCTCCTTTGCAACAGCATAGGATGTAGTGGAATTAGTGCTGGAGTTGAGATCAGCAACCGCATCAACAATTGAACGGGCCTTGGTGACACAAGCAGGGACATAAAATGCTGCAGCAGGAGCTGTCTTTTGGTGAAAGTTTTGGATGTCTTCAAGCAACAATTTGGCATATGAGGAATTAAATGAAGTTTCGGAATTATTTTCAAGGCCAGGAGAAGGCCTTGGTGATCCGCTTCTTGTCAGGCTTTGGGAATTTCCTTTAGCCTCTTCCAATAGCTGTTTCTGCTGCTCCCTTGTGCTTCTATTTGTACTGCCTCTGTCTTCATTTTTTTGCACGACAGCAGACGACTTTTGTATCACTGCAGCCTACAAGAATTTATATTAAGTCTACACCGTAAGCCAAATTTATTGTATATAAACAAATATCTGTACATAATTAAAATGCTCAGAAACAGTACCTGGTTAATTACCTTAGTGCTAGAATGTTTATGTGCAGTGATATTGGTATCGATCTCACACAAAGGGTTTCTCCTGTAAGGTGACTGGTCATTCTTTCTAGAGTAACGCCGACTAAACGAATTCTGAACTTCATTTGAGAAGACCTTAGCATTATTCTTTGTTTGAGATTGTGCACGAGGTGATGCAGCAGACATCTGAACTTCATTTGAGGTGGCCTTAGCATTAGTCCTTGCTGGAGATTGAGCACGAGGCGATGCAGCAGTCCTCTGAATTTCATTTGAGGTGACCTTAACATTAGTCCTTGCTGGGGATTTTGCACGAGGCGATGAAGCAGTCCTTTGAACTTCATTTGAGAAAGCTTTGACAGTACTCCGTGCTGGAGATCGTGCACGAGGAGATGCAGCAGTCCTTTGAACTTCAGTTGAGGCCATAACATTAGTCCTTGCTGGAGATTGTGCACGAGTCGACGCAACAGTCCTGTGAACTTCATTTGAGTAGGCTATAACAATAGTCCTTGCTGGAGATTGTGCACGAGGGGATGCAACAGTCCTTTTGACCTGAACCCTCTTCATAGCAACAGCTGAAGGTGCCTCCACAACACCACCATGACCGCCATTCTTGGACCTATTACAAGACACAGTAGCAGGCACAGAAACCAGTTTCCCTGGCTTATCAACATTCCCTGACAATAATTTATGATTAGTAATGGGTGATTCAGATCTTCTGCCAGGAGACCTACTCATTCTCCTCTCACCGTTGCCATTGCCACCGCCTCTTTCTCTACTCAAAGTCCGTCTCCTACTTCCACGAGAAGAAGAACTACTGTCACGATGGCGCTGTCTATGCGTATGAATTTGATCAGAAATTGCCTCCTCAGCATCACCATCAACAACAATGTCATTGCCTTGGTCTTGATCTCCAGCTTCATCATCAAAATCAAAGCTCCTTTTGGAACCAGAGTACTTTCGACCCCCTTGAATACTACTACCACTGTTACTAAGGCGCCCACACTGAATAAGAATAGCATCCACCTCTTCTTTAGTACAACTCGAGGTCCTAATTCCACAGCGGCGGTCAGAGATTGTTGGAATAATACTTTTGTTGTCATCTTCAGAATGATTGCAGTGAATTTCATGGCTCACTCCGTATTTAATTGCAAATAAATTTTTCTTGCAAGAGCCTTCTTCATGTGCTTTCTTTTTCCCGAATTCGATTAGCATTGGTGGGTTTGGAATAGGAGAGGGAGAGGAAGAAGCAACAGTCTTCTTGCTGAAACAAGATCCCATTTTCTTAAAACAAACACAAACTGAAAGATAGTTTCGATCTTCTTTTATATTTCTTTCTTTTTCTGGTCAAGATTTTGAGTTTTTTCAAATTCAAATGAAGAGCAGAAAACAAAATATAGCCGTTAAAAGGAAGTGTGAGTAGGAATTAAAAAGTTGATGATTTAGTAGCAGGAGACAGACAGACAGACATACAGGACAATTTTAACAAGTGGTGTTATAATTCTTTACTTATTATTACAAGGTAGGTAGTTTCAGAACATTATACATACAAATGGTGACTGTGAATCTAAGCCTTCATGGAGTAATATACTACTACTAGATCCATGTGGTTTCTGGGCTTGTTCGGAACCTTATGTAAATTTCTCGAATATTAGTAGCACATCACAGTTTATAAATCAATAGGATATTTGAAAAAGTTTGGAACAAAACCAAGAACAATTATGCGTTTTGTAACGGTTAGATTCGGTTATAGGAATAACATGGCAACAAACATTGTTTATGTTTGTGAATTTTTTAATGTAAAATAAATATATGCTTTTTTTTTTATTACAAGACTTGCTCATATCTATACTCTTTATTAAAAGCTGAAACCCCTTTAAATGGTACTAGCCGATAACCCGTGCGAAACACGGATTGTGATAAATTATCTTAAATTCCTAATTTTTAACATTTTAAATGAATAAAATCTTGAACCACCAAGTTGTATATAATACTATATTCTCGACTTTTATTTCGATTGTTAGTTAATAGACTCCTAGTATATAACTTCAATAATAAATTAAATTAATATTTAATTTTATTATTTTAATTAATTAAATTCATATAACTTATCTCTGGTAATATAAGAATAGTTATATTATTAATTGTATTTATTATTAATCTAATATAGATATATTTTAAATATTAATTAATGGAGCCCTAAGTCCTATATTCTCGACTTTATTTCAGTTTTTAGTTAATAGACTCCTAGTATATAACTTCATTATTAAATTAAATTAATATTTAATATTATGATTTTAATTAATTAAATTAATTAATATTTAGTGGCATACCGTTGTATACATGGCATACCGCGGTATACATTAATTAATTAATTAATTAATTGGCATACGGTATTTTAGTTCACAGAGGACTTGTTTCATTAGTAGTTCTTATTCTTATTGGCCTTCTATACATTTAAAAAACAGTTTTTAAAGTAAGATCAAATAGTAAAATAAGTTATTATTAATTAATTAATTAATTAATTTATTGGCATACCGTGCATACCGCGGTATACATGGCATACCATTTAAAGGGGGTTTCTGTAGCATCCCAAAATTCGGGGTACAGATATGGGGCCACTAACCAATAAACAATATTATACATCTCTGAAAATAAACAACATTAATAATAAAAACCCCTTAAACCAAGATCTCTTACAGATTATGGTATGAAACAAACTATCGAATTACATTACTACAACTCAATCTCAGAATAATAAAAATATACATTTGTGAATAAGTGAAATCACTATCCAACTATGTCTCCAACCTTGACAACTCGCAATCTACTGTCTGGCGAATCTATAACTCGACTTCCTCTTCTCGCTGCTCGGAGATCAATACTCACTGTCCACTACTAGATTTACTTAACTCCACTATTAACTGAGGAAAACAAACAAAAGCAAGGGTGAGCCAACAATGCTCAACAAGTGCATAAGGTGATAACAATTCAATATCGAAACAAATTTGATAACAAAAGAATTTCAGCTCATACTGTGAAAGAATCTATGATGATACTTTTAAATTGCCACGAGGGCGAATACTTCACCATTACTGAGGTGCAACAGGTACTAGAACGGATAAGAGTTTTGTTCAATCAGAATAAACATTGTAAACTTCAAAGAAACCAGGCTTTAACAATTCAATACTGATACTCTAAAACTCAAGATCAAATGATAACCATTCAATTAGAATACTTGGGAAATTCCTGGTCAAGAAATAAGAATCAAAGTCCAACTGGATACTCAATTTATAGATTAGAATTGGATTTTTCACTTCGACGCAACGAGTTAAAGTGGATGATCAGTCACACTAAAACTCCGGATATACTCTCTTGGTATATCCAAATACTCAACTGGATCCAAGGCCTCTTTTGGCCTAAAATATCATACTCATACTCTGACTGGCGTCCTCAGTCATGAAAACAATTTCATTTAATAAAAACTTTCAATTCTATCTTTAATACTCAGGCCAGGGGGTCGGGACAATCGACTACCCTGTTTCAACAATAACTGGAACTCACGTCCAGAATAACAACTTATGATTAGGAACTAATAAGAAACGACATCATCGTCTGGTATCGACAAGTTCGATACCACCTAGGGGAACTTATAAAGAACGTCAACTCAAAAAGGTATCAACAAAATCAATACGAATACTTTAAATTATAACCACAGCAGGTTAGGCAAGGAGAAATTCCATTTTCAAACGAGAAGTGATAATTCAGGTTCAACATACATAGAATCAAGTTAATACGATCAAAGGAATATGATTCAGCATTAATGAATTGACTTGATATCAAAAGGGAAAGTAAATCAACACAACATGATGTATCTACAGAGGTAGGGTTGTATGATCAAGTACCAATGAAACAATGTTCGATATAATTGAAGAAATAAGTTAAGGTCACTTGGGTTAAATATACTAAAATCGGGAATTTTTTTAACAGATATTTATAAGGATTTTGAAATCTGGATTCTTCTCTATTCAACAACTTTCTTAACATAATCAATGGAAATAAAGAAATGGCATTGTGTAGAAAAGTTATTGGTGAGGTTTATTAAAGTTCCATAGTTGAACTGAGGATGGGGAAATAAACATTTTCCCGCTAATTGAAGAAACATTACATTTTCTAAATATACTTTGTCCTCATCATAGAATACAACAAGAAATTGAACTGCATCACTTGAATGATAAGTGAAGAGCAAAACACTTGCCTCGATTTACGGAGTTCCTGATCCTACCATGGATCCTCGACTCAAGTTCATGTCATTCCTTACTTCATACACTCGTCGACTTCGCTACTTGTCCTTCTGCTTATCTTTTTTACTCGTACTCTGCTCTTGGCCATGTCTCCTATTCAACTTTTACAAGGTCAGATACTGTTCAGTGCCAAATCAAGCAACTCTTACTTGCTCTACTCTACCCGTACGCGTCCTATAACGCTTATACACTTATCATAATTAACATATATACAAACACATACCACTACATATAGACATATCCAATCATATCTATATAGTAGCCTTAGTATAATTACTAAGTCACATATACACGTCACATAACCACTTCAAAACAGTGCACCATCAAATTTTCAAAACCATAAAATATACTTGAAATACTCCACTGACACATATACTTAACCCTTTAAAAATCATAACATACTTTCAAGCCTTGAAATCAAATAACTCAAATAGACTTTTAAATAAATTTGCAGGGGATTTTTAGAAAATTTCGGCATGAAGTATTCGTTTATCGGACTATGGACACAGCCCCTCAAATACAATTCAACCCTATTTTTGCAAAAATAAAGCTGCCTCAACTTGCAGCAACATAAAAGTAAACAAATAAGAAAAGTACCCGCCTAGACATGCGGCACCTAGCACATAATGATTTACATTACACTACTACTTACGCTACACTAATGATCGTATTTCTCACGCATTTTAATGATACACGTGACAATCAATCATTGATGTTCGTAAGCCCTAGGGAACAACCCCTAGCACTAACTATTACTTACGCTATATCAATGATCACATCACTTAAGTATATTAATTATACTCGTGATAGTTAATCATGGATATTCGTAAGCCCGAGGAACTAGTTGAAGAGAATTACACAAGTCCTTAAATATTGACATTTAAGACTTGTGATCTCATTACAACTCCTCGTAGATAAACACATAATAAAATAAGTCTAACAATTAATCTTTGACATAAATCACATTTTAAACCATACAAATAGCTCACCACCACATATAATTTACCACCAAGTACTCGACAAATATAATATCCAACAAATATTATAACTCGACTTTAAACATTAACACATAGACACTCTCAACTAATAAAACCATATGACTACACGTCATACGACAATAACAATTTACACTTAACAATTAGCAATTACAACTAACAATCACCCACTAGAAATCACCAAAATCATAATTAATCATCACCTATCATTAAACTCGAATATTGACGAGACCATAAAATGACTTCGACAATTATAAACTTACAATTAACCATTAACAACTATCAATAAATCCGAACATATTATCGGACTCACAAATAAACCCAACAATTAATTACCCACACACACACTTACACATACGTATATATACATATATATACTCCATTCCCCCCCCCCCAATCTCTCTTCTTCTTCCCCCAATCTCTTTTCTTCTCTTCTTCTGTTTATTTTTCTTCCCCGACTCTCTAGAATGCTCTACTGCTTTCTTCTATTGGGCTTGGCCCAATACTAACAAATAACTACTATAATTCATTCCGGCCCAATTAAAATATCACTCATTCGCTTTTAAAACTAATAATCGACTCTTATAAATCAAAATCAAATAAAATATTCGAAAAATTAAACTCTTCATTTTTAAAATAAAGAATACAAATTTACGAGCACACACATAATTTTAAAATATTTTTCAGACCAGAAATGAATTAAATATGAATTTTACAAGTTTTGATCCTTTAAATACAATAAAACTCTTAAAACCATTTTAAAATACTCAACCACCCAGCAATTTTAAAAACTCAATAAATATATAAAGATAATTTTACAAAAGATTTCATGATTTTTAAGCCCTCCGATAATTTTATAAAATTTACAGAGGGTCAGAAATACATGATTTAAATATACTTAAATCCTCAAAATTACAAATAAAAATATACTGACCTTCACGGCTCATACTAATCATCATATAATCACACAAACATAAATTCACACATATTCCACTTTCCAACAATACTCACATAATAATATTCATAATTTATATAAAATTAATTATTCGAAATTCGAAATTTTCTAGGGCGTTATATCCATCCCCCCTTAATAGGATTCTGTCCTCAGAATCAACGCTAAGGACACCATTAACAATTTTTCTCAAACATCTTACTTCCACTCCCAGGTTGTATCTTTCAACCTTTAGGATTCCATCATACTAACTCATTCTTTAGTAAGCTCATTCTGCGAGCCCTCTAATTCCGAAAACTTTAAACTTTGACTTCCGAGTCTTTTCAACTTTAGACGCTTAACTCACGAGAATGAATATCTTTCCCCGACAATTAATATAACTTTCTCGCATGATGAACTATACTCTGCGTCAAAACTATACTACCACGCAAACCTTTCGCAATAACACTGCCGTGCATTTTGCCTAGATTTACCACGATCTACGCTTGGTATACTTCCCACGCTTTACTTATAGCCACATGATTTTAAATAGAACTTCGAGAAAGAATCTCAAGAAGTTCTCTGATCGCTTCCACTCCGCTTCCAAGTACTATGTCGATCGAGAAGGGAATAATTAAAAGTTTCTTCTTGTCTTTAATCCCATATTCTTACCGAATACCCATTCTGGAAATTTAACATCATTTCTTTCATTCTATGTCGCATCCTTGCAATCGAATATTATAATTAACATACACGTTCTTAGACGTACATCGAACATACTTCAACTCGCACTCGATTTTCACTCTTACAAAATATTCTGGTTTGCTAAGTCTTGCGAGGAACATAGCCTCGATTATTTTGAGCTTTGATAACTAATATACTTGTCGCCTTATCTGTGACTTCACTTAGTACAAACACAAGATTGAAATATCCAAATTGGTTACCAATTCTTCTGCCATCACAACTTCACTCAATACTAATCACGAAACAATTCTTCAACGTAAAAAAGGTAACATGTTTTATGTGAAACATGTTATCTTTTCTATTTAGCATTAATAGGTGACTTGCTTCTAACTACTCAGACACACAGATTATCAAATTTAGCATTAATAGGTGACTTGCTTCTAAAGAATAGAATAATTGGATTAATTTGGTACTATCTATAATGAGAATTGTATAGAAATTTTTATAAGAAAAGAATTCCAGGTTTCGTCAAAGGTTAATACTTAGATTGTCCGCAATTCAACAAAACCTGTTGATCGATCCAATATCAGGAGTCATGAAGCAAATTACATAAAATACGTAGGGGTGAAGGAGGTTGCGGTCAGGTCATATATAAAGCCTTGTCAAATTACGGTAATAAAGAGAGCCAAGTGAATCAACCTTGATTAGTTTTAATTTAACAAAAGCATCTGGTCTGTTATGTGATGGGTTAATTGGCTATTTCATAACTGAACTTATGCCCAACTTGCAGTTGGGTAATTGAACTCAAAAAACTTGCAAATAAGTAAGCATACTAATTATTTATTGCTATTGAACTACTGAACACGAAATAACTTGCATGGCCGTTAAGTCGCGTGGACTTTTAACGGTGCTCCGTTAACTCTTGACACGTGTGATGACATGTCAGAATTTTAACTTAAAATTAAATCAAAAATTACATAAACCCTTTTTAAATCCTTTTAAATAAATAATTAAAATAATTTATTAAAAGTAAATAATCCTTTTACTAACAATAAAAGTAAATATTTATTTTACTTAAGAAAATTACAGCCACAGTAATTTTTCATGGGGTTAAAATCACAATTTTTTTACCCTTAATCTAATAAAACAGATCCATTTATATAATATAAAAAACATAAAATGAAGAATAGTTTGAATGTTCTTAAGATTTGCAGATTCCGGTAGTAGCCATAATTTCCGGCAGACCATGAATTTTCCAGCGAAACTAAATTTAACGCTAACATCTCTCTCTCTCTCTCTCTCTCTCTCTGCGTTTTTTTCACCATCTTCTGCCATCCCAGAGGTGAACACGTAACAAGCAAGATTCTTGGTTTACCATTAACATAATTCGGAAAATCCGGGTTTCCATCCAACCAAATTCCTATCTTCATTCCAAGTCTCAATCTTGGGACCAAGTGTATAAGTCTCATTCAAACTAAGATCATGTTGCAGATCAAATGGGTCATTTGGATCAGTCAGTTCGGATCGGATCTCAATTAGAATCCGATTAATTTCTTCAACTAGGGTTTGATCTTCAATCTCAGTAGAGTAATTGCCTAGACCAATAGTACCACGAAGTACAAGTATAGTAACAAACCCACAAAGAATAGTGATTTTAATGTTGTTGAATGTCTTGAGAACACTCCGACTGCGTGTCCAGCCGACGACGACGGATCTGGCGGTGGATTTGGGATGATTTGGCGGCGGGGGCGAATCTGACGCATGTTGTAAAAAGTGGGGAGTTTTATTTTTCTACTTGTTGTTTCACATGGGTTTGAGTTTTATCATGTAAACGTTTGTATGTGTATGTCGGCGTGAAGGAATTAAAAGGGGGAAGCTGATTTCGGGGAAGGGGGGAGGGGGGAGGGAAGGGGTGTTATGTTTTGTTTTAGGGATTTTAT
The DNA here is from genome assembly GCA_037693485.1 of Kitagawia praeruptora. Lineage (NCBI taxonomy): Eukaryota > Viridiplantae > Streptophyta > Magnoliopsida > Apiales > Apiaceae > Kitagawia > Kitagawia praeruptora. The sequence goes on from CM075350.1 coordinate 80,739,770, forward strand.
TAATTATATTTTGTTTTAGGGTTTTATGAATTATATTTAATTTAGGGATTCACCACCTCAGTAGATAATGTGTACATTTTTGACACATAAGCATGCCATCTCAGATTTTCGTTAAGAACGTTACATGGAGTTAACGGTAGTTAGTCAATTGCAAGTTTTAATTACTTTGATGAGTTGACTGCAAGCTTTTTGAGTTCAGTTACCCAACTGCAAGTTGGGCACGAGTTCAATTATGAAATAGCCAATTAACCCGTTATGTGATGCGTGTGCATAATATTTACTACTCCCTCTATTTATTTGATTTCTTTACATTTGCTTTTTCCACGGAGACCAAGATAGTGGATGTAATATTGTTAAAATAAATGTAGTAGTGGGTGTAATAGTAATTTTATTGTTAAAATAAGTGAAGTAGTGGGTGTAATAGTGTAAAGGGTTGAAAAGGTGGAGTGAGGTAGTGGATGTAATAATGTATTTTATTGTTAAAAGTTACTATTTTGGGTAATGTAAAGAAATGGAATGGACGGCCCAAAAAGGAAAGTGTAAAGAAATGAAATGGACGAAGGAGTAATTAAACCAAATTAGAATAGAAATCAAACCCCAATAATAAATTTTTGCAATTTTACTTTTGTTAAGAAAAACTATTTGCAATTTTACTAACCTAAGTTTTAAAATTGCAAAAATACCTATTAGGGCAACCCTGCCCATCTGCCCAATCGTGACACACTTTTTTTTAAGGTGGGATGATTTTGGGTTGCATGGTATTCAACTTAATGCAACCACATGCAACTCTTTTTTCTTTTCTTTTTTTTTTTTAAGATGGGATGATTTTGGGTTGCAAGGCCCCGCATGGGCAATATTCAACTGAATGCAACCACATTCAACTAAATGCAACTGAATGCATTTTTGAACTATATATATACTAGCAGATAACCCGTGCGAAGCACGGATTGTGATAAATTATCTTAAATTCCTAATTTTTAACTTTTTTAAATGAAAAAAATCTTGAACCACCAAGTTGTATATAATACTATATTCTCGACTTTTATTTCGATTGTTAGTTAATAGACTCCTAGTATATAACTTCAATAATAAATTAAATTAATATTTAATTTTAATATTTTAATTAATTAAATTTATATAACTTATCTCTGGTAATATAGGAATAGTTATATTATTAATTGTATTTATTTTTAATCTATTATAGATATATTTTAAATATTAATTAATGGAGCCCTAAGTCCTATATTCTCGACTTTATTTCAATTTTTAGTTAATAGACTCCTAGTATATAACTTCATTATTAAATTAAATTAATATTTAATATTATGATTTTAATTAATTAAATTAATTAATATTTAGTGGCATACTGCTGTATACATGGCATACCGCGGTATACATTAATTAATTAATTAATTAATTGGCATACGGTATTTTAGTTCAGGGAGGACTTGTTTCATTAGTAGTTCTTATTCTTATTGGCCTTCTATACACTTAAAAATAGTTTTTAAAGAAAGACCAAATAATAAAATAAGTTATTATTAATTAATTAATTAATTAATTAATCAATTGGCGGTGCATACCGCAGTATACATGGCATACCATTTAAAGGGGGTTTCTGCTTTTAATAAAGAGATTGTTTTTAAAGTAAGATCAAATACTAAAATAAGTTATTATTAATTAATTAATTAATTAATTAATTAATTTGCATACCGTGCATACCGCGGTATACATGGCATACCATTTAAAGGGGTTTCTGCTTTTAATAAAGAGTATAGATATATATAGTTCAAAAAAAAGGTCGAAAATGACAACTGAAAAATGAAACTTGAAATCAATAACTGAATGCAACCACATGCAACTAAATTTGCTACTACATCCAACTAAATGTAATTTTCGTTTTTCAGTTGCATTAAGTTGAATATGCCCCTGCGGGGCCTTGCAACCCAAATCCACCAAAATCACCCCACCATTTTTTTTTTAAAAAAAAAGTTGAATGTGGTTGCATTTGGTTGAATATTGCCCCTGGCGGGTGCAACCCAAATCCACCAAAATCACCCCACCTTAAAAAAAAGTTGAATGTGGTTGCATTTGGTTGAATATTGTTAAGATAATTATGTAAATAATTAGCTTAGTCAAAGTGTATATTTTGTTACCTAGTTTATAGGATCAGTTAGTATTTCATTACCTAGTTTATGGGATCAGTTAGTGTTTCCTAGTTGATTGCCTAGAAGTATGCCAGGATTATGGCTTGTATATTTGTATAAATATCAATGAGCAATACAGGAAACATTCACGGAAAAACATTCTTTTATGGTATCAGAGCCTAGGGCGATTTTTTCCGCTGTACCCTAGTTTCTTTTCTGCTTTTCTTCTATCCTTCTTTTTCTTATCTAAGTTTTCGACATGGGGGAACCAAAAACCTCATCCCACTCTTCTTTCCACCCTGCTCTTACTGTCAACAATATCAAAAACAACATTCCGATTGTTCTTGAATTGCAAAATTCTCAGTACTCCACATGGGCAGAATTGTTTAAAATTCATGCTCGTTCTCACAAAGTGTTAGACCATATTATCCCTCCGGCTAAGGGGAAGGAGAAGGTTCCTGCCACTGATGAGGAAAAAGACACTTGGTCTACTCTGGATGCTGCTGTCCTCTCGTGGATTTATTCCACCATATCTAATGACCTATTGCTCACCATTATTGAACCAGATGCTACGGCTATGGAGGCATGGGATAGGTTGCGTGATTTGTTCCAGGACAATCAGAATTCTCGTGCCTTGACTCTTGAACAGGAATTTTCAACCACAAAAATGGAGGATTTTCCTAACGTCTCAGCCTATTGCCAACACCTCAAGAGTCTCTCCGATCAATTGAGAGGTGTTGCGGCACCAGTGGATAATAAGCGATTAGTTCTTCAATTGGTTTCTGGCCTCACTGAAGCATACAAGGGTGTTGCTACTCTTATTCGACAGAGCAATCCTCTTCCTCTGTTTTCTCAAGCCCGGTCGATGCTTACACTCGAGGAGGCCGGACTTGCAAAGCAAGCCGCCACAGGGTCTGCGACAGCCATGGTGGTTCAGGCTCATGACAATTCTGCTGATGGTCATGTTAATACTGGGGGTTCGCGTGGCCGCACCAAGCAGAAAAACTCAATGAATCGCAAGCAATCTGGTGGCAAGGGTGGACAATATTCTGGAGGCAGGGGTGGTCTTTCTGGTGGCAAGGGTAGTGGCCGAGGAAGCTCAGTTCAACAGCAGTGGCCGTCTCCTCCGGCTTCCTAGCAGCAGCAACAGCAATGGGGACAGTACCCGGGTTGGGGATGGATGCCTCAATGGGCTACACCTCCATGTCCATACCCCAATCAGGGCTGGGCACGTCCTCAAGGCCCTCCTAAGCAGCCTGGTTTGTTAGGTCCTCGTCCACAAGCCTATGCAGCTTCAACTCAGCCTATGCAGTACGCTCCAACGGACATTGAGTCAGCTATGCATACTATGACATTGCATCAACCCGACCCCTCATGGTACATGGACACTGGTGCCACTTCTCATATGACATCCTCCAATGGTACTCTCTCGTCTTACTTTAATTTGAGCAATCATCCTAATGCTATTGTTGTTGGTAACGGTAATACTATTCCAATTAATGGTTATGGTCATACTACTCTATCTTCCCCTAATCCTCCCTTATCCCTGAATGATGTACTCCATGCTCCCAAACTCATAAAAAATCTTATTTCAGTTCGAAAATTTACTACTGATAATAATGTGACTGTTGAGTTTGATCCTTATGGTTTCTTTGTGAAGGATTATCGGACGGGGAGGCCCATAATGAGATGTAATAGCACGGGTGATCTTTATCCTATAACCAACACCACATCCACACATTTCTCTTCACCGTCGAGTTTTGCAGCTTTAGCACCTTCCCTTTGGCATGATCGATTAGGTCATCCTGGGTCGAGTATTTTACATACTCTTCGTAGTAATAAAAGTATTGCATGTAATCGAACTTCAAGTTCTAGTATTTGTCATTCTTGTGTTCTTGGGAAACACATTAAGTTGCCATTTTATTCTTCTATGTCATCTACTACTTTGCCGTTTGATATAATACATAGTGATCTTTGGACATCTCCTGTTTTGAGTTCTTCGGGACATCGTTATTATATGCTCATTTTGGATGATTTTACTAATTTTGTGTGGACTTTTCCATTGGCTAAAAAATCAGATGTGTTTGATAAGTTTGAAGTGTTTCACTCTTCTGTTCGCACACAATTTGAGCGTCCTATCAAAAATATCCAATGTGACAATGGCCGGGAGTATGATAATCATTTTTTTTGGGAGTTTTGTGAGTCAAATGGGGTGTCTTTCCGTCTCTCTTGTCCTCATACGTCTTCACAAAATGGTAAAGCCGAAAGAAAATTAAGGTCACTTAATAATATCACTCGCACTCTCCTTTCTCATGCCTCTTTACCACCATCATTTTGGCACCATGCTTTAGAAATGGCAACTTATTTGCATAACATTTTACCTAGCAAGTTGTTAGGGAACAAGTCTCCTCTTCGTGTTCTATATCATAGGGAACCTTCATATTCTCACTTACGGGTTTTTGGGTGTCTTTGTTATCCTCTATTTCCTTCCACCACGATAAATAAGCTCCAACCCCGATCTACTCCTTGTGTGTTTTTAGGATTTCCTCCGAACCATAGAGGCTATAAATGTTATGATCTTTCCTCAAACAAAATCATCATCTGTCGTCATGTCCTTTTTGATGAAACCGTGTTTCCTTTTGCAAAGTTGCATTCTCCTACTGCCACATCGTATGAGTTTTTAGATGAAGGTCTCTCTCCATATCTCATTCACCATATGCAGTCTGCCTCATCTCCAGGTAACTTACCTTCCCCACCTCCTACTGCTGGGCCGCATGACCCTACCAGCCCTCCAACTTTCTCCCCTCCTTCTTCTGGGTCGAACACATCAATCAACCCACAAACACCACTTGAGTCTACCGCATCCCAACCAGCCGAGCAGCCCATACTTTCCATACCTCCACAGCCCACCACTCGTCCAACTATGGTCACACGTAGCCAACGTGGTATTTTCAAGCCAAATAAAAAATATTGCAATGTTGCTACAGTTTCTACGGTTACGAAATCCCCTATTCCTCGTAACCCAATACATGCTTTACGTGACCCTAATTGGAAAATGGCTATGGATGATGAATTTAATGCTCTTATTAAAAATAAGACGTGGGAGTTGGTGCCCCGTCCGCCTAATGTTAATGTCATTCGTTCTATGTGGATTTTTACTCATAAGGTGAAATCTGACGGTTCTTTTGAGAGGCATAAAGCCCGTCTTGTAGGTAATGGCAAAACTCAACAGGTGGGTATTGATTGTGGAGAAACGTTTAGTCCGGTGGTCAAGACTGCGACTATTCGGACTGTTCTTAGCCTTGCTTTGTCAAAAGCTTGGCCAATTCATCAACTTGATGTCAAGAATGCATTTTTGCATGGTGAGCTAAATGAGACAGTGTATATGTATCAACCGGTTGGGTTTCGTGATAGCACTCATCCAGATTATGTGTGTTTGTTGCGTAAGTCCATATATGGTCTTAGACAATCACCCCGGACATGGTTCAAAAGGTTTGCTGAATATGTGTTGTCCATTGGTTTTATTAACAACAAGTCTGATAATTCTTTATTCATTTATCGGTCTGGGTCACAAACGGCATATCTTTTAGTGTATGTGGATGACATCATTTTGACAGCTTCATCACATGCTCTCCGGTGCTCTATTATGTCTCTTCTTGCTTCTGAATTTGCAATGAAGGATTTGGGTCCTTTAAGTTATTTTCTTGGCATTGCTGTTACTCAACACAAAGGGGGTCTTTTTCTTTCACAACGCAAATATGCAGAGGATGTAATTGAAAGAGCAGGTATGACGGCTTGTAAACCATCAGCCACACCGGTTGATACTAAGCCAAAAGTGGGTTCGTCGGGTGCTCCATATGCTAACCCATCTCACTATCGCAGCTTGGCAGGAGCATTGCAATATCTAACATTCACCAGGCCAGACATCTCATACGCTGTCCAGCAGGTCTGTTTACATATGCACGACCCCAAGGACTGTCATATGGCTGCTTTGAAGCGAATCATTCGCTATGTTCAGGGTACTAAGGATCATGGACTACACCTATATCCATCTTCTGCCTTGTCTCTTGTCTCCTACACTGATGCAGATTGGGGGGGGTGCCCTGATACAAGGCGTTCAACGTCGGGATATTGTGTTTATCTAGGGGATAACTTGCTCTCGTGGTCATCAAAACGCCAGCCTACACTCTCCAAGTCAAGTGTCGAAGCAGAGTATAGGGGAGTCGCAAATGTGGTGTCCGAATCTTGCTGGCTTCGAAATTTGTTACTTGAATTACATTGTCCATTAAGGAAGGCTACTTTGGTATATTGTGACAATGTAAGTGCAATATATCTCTCGGGTAATCCGGTCCATCATCAAAGAACTAAACACATCGAGATGGATATACTGTTTGTGAGGGAGAAAGTTGCTCGTGGTGATGTTCGGGTTCTCCATGTTCCTACTCGACATCAAATCGCGGATATTTTTACTAAGGGCCTTCCGCGTATACTTTTTGAAGATTTTCGGAATAGTCTCAGCATCCGTGGTCCTCCTGCTTTGACTACGGGGGTGTGTTAAGATAATTATGTAAATAATTAGCTTAGTCAAAGTGTATATTTTGTTACCTAGTTTATAAGATCAGTTAGTATTTCATTACCTAGTTTATGGGATCAGTTAGTGTTTCCTAGTTGATTGCCTAGAAGTATGCCAGGATTATGGCTTGTATATTTGTATAAATATCAATGAGCAATACAGGAAACATTCACGGAAAAACATTCTTTTAAATATTGCCCCTGGCGGGGCCTTGCAACCCCAATCCACCAAAATCATCCACCTTAAAAAAAAGTTGAATGTGGTTGCATTCAGTTGCAACCAAAATATCACCCCACCTTAAAAAAAAGTGTTGAAGTCGGCTGGGAAAGAAGGGGGGAGCGGGGGAGGGTTAGTATTTTTGCAATTTTGAAACTTAGGTTAGTAAAATTGCAATTAATTAAATGAGATGGTATTTTTGCAAATAAAAACTTTAAACATAGTATTTTTGGTAAATTCTCTATTTCAAACTAATCTAATAACCAAATTAGCGGTACCCCAATAAAAAAACGTTGTGACGTTAGCTGTGAACAGTTAATTTTTTTTTTTTGCTAAACATTAGTCAGTTAATTTATGACTTTTTTTTTGTGAATGTGCCATTTTAATAAAATAAAATAGTAATATAATAATACTAATAACTAATTGATTAACTTTTTCAGCTAAAACATATCATTTTTTCTATATTTTCAAAATAAAATCCCTCTTTTCCTAGAAATATCACGGGCAACAATAATTTCTCTTTTTCTAAAAACAGTACGAGCAATATATTTAGTAAAATAACATAATTAACTTATAATTACTATAAACTAATCAATTACCTTTTTCACCTTTAAAAAATGTTACCTTTTAAATTTTCTCTAACCAAATTCTCTATTTTTCCAATTATATCATGGCATTCTATCTAATAAAATAAAAAAAACAATTTTATAATTATTAATAATTAACCGATTACCTTTTCAACTAAAATCCATCATCTTTTCTAAATGTCTAACTAAAATCCCTCATTTTCTAGAATTATCACGAATAACATTTATATAGTTATCATCAAATAATCTCATTTAAAAATTAAGCGTCCAAAAATCATGTTTTAAAAACATTAATTCAAATAATGAAAAATTTTCATATAATATTAAAAAAATTGTGCAACGCACGAATTTTAAGCTAGTGAGAGTTTCACCGGTGGAAAGCCCCAATTCATTTTTCATTTTCCTTGCTTTCTTCTGTTTTTTTCAATAAAGTTCCCAATTTATTTGGGTTTCGATAATTCCCAATTTATTTGGGTTGTGTTAGTCTCTCCTTGTGAGAGTTTGTTTTTTTTTTTGTTTGGATTGGATTTGGGAGTTTTCCATGGCCGAGGTTATAGATCGGCAAGTTTTTCATGATTTTGATTCAGAGATGAAGGTTACTATGGAATCGCATATATGGTCGTCGGTCCAGAACAGTTCGATGATAGTTATTACAGTAAAAACATGTATATATCAATTATTTTCAAATCGCTTGGTTGCCTCTAAGAAGGATTCAACAGCGATCCCCTTAAGCGTCTGTTCTTACGATTGTATTTGTAGATGCCGTATGACTTTTGATTAATGGATTGATTTCTTTTTGTTTCAAAAAAAAAAAAAACCAATATTTTTTAGGCTTAAGGACCTTTTGGCCCTTTAAGTTTGCACACTTATACCCATAAAACCCCAATGTTTAAACTCGTTCCTTTTTGCCACCCGAACTTCACAAATGCACCTTTTTGCCACTTTACCGCGTCAGAGTACATATCGGGTAAAAAACGGTACAGAACTGATGGATAGAAAAGACATTTCACCAACTGATATTAACACAATAAACCTAGGTTTATATCTATTGACGATCAGTTTAACCCCTTTAACTTAATTCCTCTCAATTACCTCTCAATTAAACTCGAGATTGAAGAAGGAAATTGGATATTGAAGAAGGAAATGTCGGATTCTAATTCCTTCGAGACTGGTATGATTGTTAACTCTCTTTTTTGATTGTTAATTAAACTTGTTTGTTGCTTATCAGCGCTTATTTATGCATTGTTGATCACTTTTTCCAACTTGATTGTTATTTGTTGAAGTATCTTGTTTATGTTGTGTTCATGATGTGGGTATTATGTTAAAATGTTCTGATTGTATGTATATTTGTTCGTATTGAAGGTGATGACACAATAAGTGTTAGTATATTTCACAAGGTTAAAAAGGCTACCAAAAGTAACATATGTAGGTGGTCAGGTGACAGTATATTACTTGCAAGACATAGATATTAGCTATGACAGTTTGAGAACATATGCTAAAGCTATGGGTTATAAGGGACTATTCTATTTGTATTATAGGAGACCTAATATAGAATTTGAGAAAAGTCTTCAGTTAATCACAGATGATAGTTATGTAGTTGCAATGAAAGGGTATGTTATGGAAAATGATAACAAGATAGATATATATGTGGAGCATTGTGATGAAACAAATTTGGGGGCATTTGATGACATTAATGTATTTGAAAGGAGTGAAGGAGAAGGAGATGGAAGTAATGAAGTAGGAGAGTGGAGTGATGAATTGGATGATTATGACTTTGATGATTCAGACTACTCAGACACAGATGATGACATGGTATATGCTAATAATGTGATGAAGGAGTGGAATGGGTGGGTAGAATAAGAGATAGAATTGGACTAGGAAAGGAAGACACTGATAGTGATAAAGCATATAATGACACTGACTGTGATGACTCAGATAGTCTGCTAGACAATGACATGGATGAAGATGAAGAGCTAGAAACTCTTAAGAGGAAAAATAGGTTTCCAGTGTACAAAGATAGTGACAATCCACAGTGGAACGTTGGGATGATCTTTACAGATCATTACCAGTGTAGAGAGGCCATAATTAAACATTCTTATACTGAAGGGAGGGTGGTGAAGTTTGTTAAAAGTGATAAAACCAGAGTGAGAGCAGTTTGTAAGCCTTCATGCCCCTGGTTCCTTAATGCTGGTTTAAATTTTGACAGGTGCATTCAAATCAATAAAGTGGGACCAGGTACCCTTTGGTCATTTCCATTAATTTCTTCACAGTTTCCTACACTGGTATGTGGTAGCTAGTGGGTTAATATTGTACGGTTTCTTTTTTCTTTTTGCTTTACAGATCACACATGTGTTAGAGAGCAAAAGGGGTTGCCCCTTATCAATTCTGGTTTTCTAGCAAGGAAATATCTGCCCGAGTTTAGGATTAATCCAAAGTGGCCAATAAAGTCTTTTCATAAGACTATGTTAAAGGATCTGCAGATTGATTTCAAATCTCATATCCTCAAAAAAGCTGTTAACACAAAATCACGCAAGTGTACGTGGTCACAAGTAATACAGATATAAATCAAGTTCGTTCCTCAGAGATCTGGTTTAGGTTTCAACTCAGTAGATGTACCTATGCAACAATGTATGGTTTTAATTCATTGCTAAGACAATTAACAAGATTGGGTTTTGATTAACTAAAAATAACCAAAAATTAAATTAACAAACTAAGAATTAATTAACTAATAAGAATTAAAACTGATTACTTATATGAGAATAAACATGGGATCCTAACTTCATTAAATACTTCACTTAGAGTTGACGCCTTTAATCAATGCACGTGATGGTTTTGATATCTGATCATGCAGCACGAAACAAGTAAACGCTACTTCTCAGTACACGAATACCAAGCTAAACATACATCCACAAAAGAGATAGAAGATGAATAGACACCAATCATGCTTAGACCCTATATCTCTATAAGATTTGAAAACATAACGGTTGAAGAACAAGTTGTCTATTGAGATCACATAGGACAGCATAATATCTCTATTTACGCCACAAATCATGATGTTAAAACATCAACCTATCCTATGCTAGCATGGCAAGTTCTAAATCTCAAGATCCACTCTTTTTTCGCAAGAGATTAACAAATTAGATGTTCGCGACGCATCTAAATACATGAAACACAACCATACAAGGATATCAAGAATTCACCACACGTAATCTTTAAAGCAATCAAACTACTAAGCTACATAAATAAATCTGTTAGAATCCCATGACAACGATTAGTTCATAATCGAACCTCTCGTCATCATGGGATCTGATGAAACCATGATAAAAACAAAGTATGAAAAGATACAAATAAACCTAAGTAATTGATATGTAATGGTCATACCAATTACAATGGTAGAATTTGTTTATATAGGCTCTAGATTTCGTGCCCAGCAAGAAATTACCTTCTAGTACAATTATAATTCAATTAAGGTACTAAAAACTGCCTAAAAAACAAATAGAACTTAAAAAGGGCAAAACAGTAATTTCCCTGCTCCCATCAGTCTGCTTGCCACGCTGCCTGCGCCCACCACGCGCATCCTGCACGTGTATGACCTGCTCAATGTTGTAGAAAATATCCCAAGCTTTGCGTGGACCATAAGATCGCTGAAAACGGACTTCTAGAACTCCAGATATGGCCAAAACAGTGTAGACTGCACAACATTCCCGGAAAATCCGAATTTTAATCAATTTAACCTCCAAAAACGACAGAAGCATCCACCATAATCGACATTCTTGCTAACCTGCATAACTACGCAAAACACATCAAAACTACAACAAACTTGAGTCTAAGTCAATCAATTTAAGCCTATATGGAACGCTGCAAGTGGATATAAAATCCACTTATCACACCCCCAAACTTAAACCGATGCTTGTTTTCAAGCATAAATAATTACTACTAACTAACTAACTAGTACCACTTCCGTAGGTGATCACGGTTGCATTTGGCATATGCAACAAGCCCTTTAAACCCCTAGGCAGCCCTAGTGGATGAGTAAGGTCTCGTGAGGGCCTATAGCGAATGTACCCACAAAATCCAATGCAATGCAATGCATGAATGTAACTATTATGAAAATACAAATTATCTAGCACTAATATCCTACCATACCTTCAAATCCTCTCATGCCATATCAACTTAAGAATCAAAGTAAATACGCAATGTCTTGGTGTCGAAAGTGCAAGTATTCACGTAGTCTACTCAATGAACATGCATAAGTTCTCAAAAGCCCATGTCAAGTGTAAGAATAAGTTAGTAAACATGCTAAGCATACATGAGTACATCTTTGAGACAAAACTCGGGATCTCATACGCAAAAACAAGTAAACACTCACAATCCACTCACAAAAGAATACTCTCTCAAGAACAAGGGTAAGTGCATCACTCAATTCCAACAAAACCATAAACACGCTTGACATTTGGTATCAATCTAACTCTTAACACAACATACATCAATGACGATAATCAAAAGGTCTTTATTTGGGTTGTAACGGGGCTAGGGACAAGGTATGTCAAATAAGGCAAATCAGGACAAGTGTCAAAAGCTAGTAAGTACCATAATAAATCATACACAACACCCTATTTTTCCCCCCACATAATCTATTATTTTTCTTCCAAGAAAACACTCGACTAGTCGACTAAAGTAGAATCACAACAATACAAACATGCTCTCGTAATAAATATTTTTTTCTTTTCATTTTTTTCTCTTGTTTTTTCTTTTTTTTTTCCGAGAGCTAAATATAACACAAACAATAATATACACAATAAAAATGATCCCACAATTTTATTACACATCCGACTATCAAGTAAACAACCAAACTCAATTTTTAATATTTCCCCCAAAATTATGACCAATAATAAACCCTTCCTTGCACACCTTGTTACTCCCTTAAGCACTCTACTAGCCTTTGATAATATTGGTTCAAATTAATGTAAGGCCAATACAAGAAAAGGTCTAGGCAAGTAATATGGTATGTCACCGAAAAAATAGGATTAAGATCAACGGGTTAACTAATTGATCATGTAAATATGGTGTGGTAATATGGGAAAATATGTGGATATTCCTAAATGCCTTTATCATTTTAATAGTCAAATAATGTCATGCGTTTCAAGAAAGACCTCAAACAACTGCTAGCAATGCAAACAATCCGTGGACACTCAAGCAAACGAATAAATTGCAACAAATATGCAATAAGGCTCAAAAACTCATTTGGTGGAAAAACATACTCAATCCCAAGCAAGAATCTCTCTAATGCACCGACTTGTATTCAAAGCATGCAAACTAAATCATCTTGCACATATTCATGTCCTTCTAATCACTTACAACAATCAATAAGTCTACTAGTTTCAACTTACTAGTGTATGTGTGTGCACAAGAACAAAGCATATCACATCTCAATCAAAAGCGTCAACAACACAAAATTCCTATCAAGCATGGGTGCAAATGCAAACTATTATGAACTCACATGATATACGAACATAAAAACAGAATGTCCTATATGAAACAAACGTAGATAACACGAACATATATGCATAATTTACTACTACTAATATGTAAAGCATGAAATCCTACATGAATACATATACACTACTTATCCCCCAAACCACCCCCAAACTTAAAATATTCAATGTCTGCATTGAATGGAAGTAAATACGAGGGATAGCAGAAAACATACCTACAAGGCGCCTTACATATCCTTTCCCATCGCAACTCAAACATACTCGTTCGGCAAAAATCCCCTTTCTATAGCAATTGGCCTCAACAACAACCGATGAAATTCAACCTCCGCCGTCGGAGACGAAAATTTCACAACACTAGCATCACCTCTCCCACGCTTACAAGGCATAAGAATCAATACCCAACTCACAAGAAGCTCAACCAATAATTACCAAGCAATATCACACCAAAAATAGCCCAATACCAAGAATAATACAAATCCCAATTTTACAAGAACACAAATTCGTAATAAAAATAAGATTTTAGAAGAACTAAACCAACTACGAATTGGAGAGGTGATCTTGCAATTAATTCCTCTTTAGAATTTAATTTTTAGTGATTTAAATAAGTAGAAGAGGAATTGGATTTGAATTTATAGGGGTGTATATATATAAGATGATGGATAGGTTTGGTATAAAATTTAGAGTGTAGGAGAGATTTAGGAGGTTTGAAATTGATATGTAATAAGAATAGAATTTAGGGATTGAAGGAATTTGAGTTAGAATTGAATTTGGGGAAAATTATGTTGTAAAAACAACAATTTTCGAGCAAAAATCTGGGCAGAGGATGTATAACGCAGGCGCATGCTGCGTTTCAGAGGCGCAAAGCGCGCGAAGGGCAGTAACGCAAGCGCAGCCTGCGTTATAGAGGTGCAGACTGCGCGGGAAGCGGGTAACGCAGGCGCAGCCTACGTGTCAGAGTGGCAGCCAGCGCGGAAGGCAGTAACGCAGGCGCAGCCTGCGTGTCAAGGGCGCTGCCTGCTTGAATTTTTTATTATTTTTTTTGAATAAAACACTCAATTTTTTTTCCAACACTAATGCGTGGTTTGCCTTCCACGAAGCGCTTCTTTAACGTCAATAGCTTGACGTTACTTCCAAGCCTCCATTAAGGATGATAATAGTTTGCCTGGTCATCTCTTCGTGAGATTTCATCGTCATCACAGCGGCACACTTTCTGCCCTTTCTCCTCTCTTGGCCTATTCGTATAACAACTATGTCCTATTCCAATGCCTTCATCGGTTGACCCAAAATCTGTCTATTTGTAGAACAACACACATTCGCGGGCTTCGCTTGAATATAATGGAGGAGTGTAAATGTAAGTTGCTTAAGCCTTTGGTTCCTCAAAGAGAACTTCCTCCATTGGCTCTAATGTGCTACCTCCATCTTTATACTCTGAGACAAGTAGAAGACCTGCATCCTTCCCATGTTCATCAGCCTCTTGGTACGCAAATACCAATTCTTGAAATTTGTGCAGCTCACCAGTATCTGTCCCAAATAGTGCCCTTTCCAAATCATCCACCATTCTAGCATGATCAAATTCCTCACATGGCTTGCGAATGCTCACCTCACCTTGGAATTTGTCTTCCTCAATTATGCATGCAGTACCTTGCTCCAAGTCACCGTTATTTTCTGGAATTGCCTCTAGTATGAATTTTTGTTTCTCTTGTTCCAAGGCACTCAAAACTTGAGCAACTAGTGTCTCCAAAGATTTGATAGACTCCTCATTACTCTTTGCAAGCATCCTAATCTCCTCCATAGCATCAACCTCATCTGACTGAAAAGTAGGAGTAGGTTGCTAATGTTGAAACTCTTCACTTCAAAAGAAATATGACATATTTGGAACATCTTGCTGGTATTGTTGAGGCTGATATTGAAAATATGATTGTTCCTCATAAGTGACATCTGGATCAACTCCTTCGTAGTAACAATATTGTGAGGTCTCATGAACGCCCAAACACTGCTCACATCAAGATGTCCTCGAATATGCCCACCATGTCAACTCCTCGCATGCCATCTTCAAACACTCAAGTACCTGAACACACCGAAATAAACAAGATAAATGAGAAAAACAAATCCGAGTCAGTGAACGCTAACGACCACTATTGACAAGCACATAAACCAAAAAAAAAACACCGATGATCCCCGGAAGCGGCGCCAAAAACTTGTTAACACAAAATCACCAAGTGCACGTGGTCACAAGTAAGATAGATATAAATCAAGTTCGTTCCACAGAGATCTAGTTTAGGTTTCAATTCAGTAAATGTACCTATGCAACAATGTATGGTTTTAATTCACTGCTAAGACAATTAAAAAGATTGGGTTTTGATTAACTAAAAATAATCGAAAAGCAAATTAACAAACTAAGAATTAATTAACTAATAAGAATTAAAACTGATTACTTATATGAGAATAAACATGGGATCCTAACTTCATTAAATACTTCACTTAGAGTTGACGCCTTTAATCAATGCACGTGATGGTTTTGATATCTGATAAGACAACACGAAACAAGTAAACGCTACTTCTCAGTATACGAATACCAAACTAAACATACATCCAAAAAAGAGATAGAAGATGAATAGACACCAATCATGCTTAGACCCTATATCTCTATAAGATTTGAAAACATAACGGTTGAAGAACAAGTTGTCTATTGAGATCACATAGGGCAGCATAATATCTCTATTTACGCCACAAATCATGATGTTAAAACATCAACCTATCCTATGCTAGCATGGCAAGTTCTAAATCTCAGGATCCACTCTTGCTTCGCAAGAGATTAACAAATTAGATGTTCGCGACGCATCTAAATACATGAAACACAACCATACAAGGATATCAAGAATTCAGCACACGTAATCTTTAAAGCAATCAAACTACTAAGCTACATAAATAAATCCGTTAGAATCCCATGACAACGATTAGTTCATAATCGAACCTCTCGTCATCATGGGATTTGATGAAACCATGATAAAAACAGAGTATGAAAAGATACAAATAAACCTAAATAATTGATATGTAATGGTCATACCAATTACAATGATAGGATGTGTTTATATAGGCTCTAGATTCTTGCCCAGCAAGAAATTACCTTCTATTACAATTAGAATTCAATTAAGGTACTAAAAACTGCCCAAAATACAATTAGAACTTAAAAAGGGCAAAACTGTAATTTTCCTGCTCCCATCAGTCTGCTTGCCACGCTGCCTGCGCCCACCACGCGCATCCTGCATGTGTAAGACCTGCTCAATGTTGTAGAAAATCTCACAAGCTTCGTGTGGACAGTAAGATCGCTGAAAACGGACTTCTAGAACTCCAGATATGGCCAAAACAGTGTAGACTGCACAACATTCTCGGAAAATCCGAATTTTAATCAATTTAACCTCCAAAAACGACAGAAGCATCCACCATAATCGACATTCTTGCTAACCTGCATAACTACGCAAAACACATCAAAACTACAACAAACTTGAGTCCAAGTCAATCAATTTAAGCCTATATGGAACGCTGCAAGTGGATATAAAATCCACTTATCAAAAGCTAAAAGGAAATGCATGAGGACCATTAATGGTACTCACGAGGAACAATATGAGAAACTCTGGGATTACAAGACAGAGCTGCTAAAAAGGTGTCCCAACTCTACAGTTGAGATTGACATTGAACCAGGTATGTACATATATATTAGATCTGTGTTGTTTTAGTTTTAGATCTGAAATATTAGTTGTCTAACTGTACATATGTGCAAATCTAGGAAATGTTGGTCAATTTAGGAGGATATACATATGCCTTGGTGGGTTGAAGCATGGATTCAAACTTGGTTGCAGGAAGGTCATTGGCTTAGATGGATGCCACGTCAAGAATTCTTATAAAGGTCAAATTTTGTGTGTTGTAGGCATGGATCCTAATAACTGTATGTATCCATTAGCATATGCAGTAGTTGAAGCAGAAAGGTTAGACTCTTGGAGATGGTTTTTGGCTTTACTAGTTCAGGACTTTGATATTATGGTTGGGGATAGGTGGACATTAATTAGTGATAGACAAAAGGGTCTCCTCAATGTGATTGAAGAAATGCTACCCATGGCTGAGCAAAGATACTGTGCTAGGCATATACATAATAAATTTAAGCAAAAATATGGAGGAAGATCACTAAAAGAGAGATTGTGGAGTTGCGCTAGGGCTAGTAATGTAGAGGCTTTTGAAAGTGCCATGAATGTGATGAAAGAAGAAAATGTTGGAGCATGGCAATGGCTAACTGCAGTGCCTTTCCATCATTGGACAAGGTCACATTTTAAGACTGAGAGTAAGTGTGATCTTCTGCTTAACAACATGTGTGAGAGTTTTAACAGGTGTATTTTATGGGCTAGGGAACAAGGCATTTTAGTCATGCTAGAAATGATAAGGGAGTATCTCATGAAGAGATTGCAAACTAAGAGGGAGGAGATGCATGATTGGGAAGAAAGAAAATTTACACCCAAAGTATATAAGCTGCTTGAGAAATTTAAAAAATGGAGTGGAGGATGCTATTCAACCTATGCATGTTATGATCAATTTGAAGTGACAACAGTGAATGGGTCCAAGTATGCAGTGCATCTGGGTGAAAAAGGTTGTGGTTGCAGAAGGTGGGATTTGAGTGGCATCCCTTGTCACCATGCCATCTCATGCATCAACAGGTTAGGCCAGAATGTGGAGGACTATGTTGATTCTGTGTATTCAACAACAAACTACAAGAAAGCTTATTCTGGAATGTTAACTCGAATAACTTGTAGAAGGGGGGGGTTGAATACAAGTTATATAATCGTGTCTGATTTTTGCTTGATTATATGAACAAGAATAAACGAATTAATCAAACTCTGTTTGTATTAATAAGATCAAATACAAACTCTACCAAAGGTGTACAATACCTTTAGCAGCTGCTGACAAAATAAAACTCTCTCTCTGTTTGTTTCAAACTCTCGAATACAAACCTTATACAGAGCTACGCACACGAACTCACAACACACGCTTGTTCGACTATGACACGACACTTTTTACAATGATATAGAGAGAGTATTTATAATGCTACCTATCAACTAATAACATAAAGATATAATCTATACATGACAATGTTCTGCCTTCTAGTCGATAGTTTCCTTCAATAGAAAACTCTTTCCTTTATAATATCTTCTTGCTTGTTCTTCAAACAACGATCCTGTTTTATAGCACTTGCCAGTTTCTGTAGCATCCATAATGACATCATCAGTAACACGACTGATATCAGGATTTCATCTTGCATCAGTATCTGATCATCATCAGTATTAGACCGTCATCAGGATTTGTTCTTTGTTCCTGATATGTAGTCTCCGATACACTGTTCATTCTTGACTAAACTGTACAGATAACTGTCTTACACATAAATCCTATATATAGTGCTAAATCCTTTATAAGATCAGGATTAATAATTCTCAAATCCTGATGGTCACACATGAAATCCTGATCAATATCATCCTGATTCCAGAGACTTAATATGGAGTTTCCACGTGGCATTTTTCTTTTATCTGAAAAAGAACTAAACAATTAATCTGAACAAAAATCAATTGGTTAGATATATTCAATATTTCTTGAAAACAAGAAATACAGTCACACACAATAATTAGCATCTGACTTCATTAAAACTTCCAAGTGACTGTTCAGCTTCTCACGTCTTTCTTTAAAAGAAACAGACGCCTTATGCCATTCTCCATAAACCTTTCAATTTCTTTTCTTCTCAACAATGCTCATCAAACCAAAATTCCATTCAAACCCATTCTTTAGATCTTTCACGGTCGATGAACATCCTGTTCTTGATCATCTCTTTGAAAAGATGACTCTTCTCATCGAACTAATCATGGATGGATTGGTTTCCGATAATATCCAGAGGTTTCTCCTAGAACATCCATCTGTTGGATACAATCTTCCCCTAACCTCCTCAAAACTTGAGGATGAAGAATTTGGCCGAGAGTCTGAGGTTGATCTTGATGGGGATGCTATACATTTAAGTTAGCTGCTCTCATTCAAGTCGCCCAGACAAGGAATCCAAGAGTAGACGAGGCTATTCAATCCCCTGATGGATTTCTTGAGATGCTCCTTGTCCTGTACCTCAGAATTCATATCAATAGACAAGTATAGAATTATCAGTAGAAATAAACAAAAAGATGTTGTATTTCATTTCCATATATGTAATGATTTTAATTAATGAAAATACAATTTCTTGTTATCTACTTGTCTTTTGATTATTGAATGATGTATAAATTATCAGTATGCAAATATCAAAACATGCTAGCAAAGACTTAACACATCATAGAATTAGATTACTACACAAAGTAAACATCAGGATTTGAAACAATTTTCACAATCCTGATACTGACACAATACTGATGACGTCAGCATCCTGATAACAAATCTAATCCTGATGATTATTAACAAGTCTATCATACTGAAATTTATCAAGGCAAAGTGTTATAGCTAAAATCATTTAACAATCAAATATAGATCCTGACAAGAATATCAAGTCTATAAGCTAAGAACAACATACCTTGCTACTTTTGCAGATGTTAAAGATCTAAAAATTTAACATTCCTAACTCACTTACTAATCTACTGAATGTAGTCTCATCAAGTGGTTTAGTTAAAATATCTGCAAGCTGTTTGTCAGTAGGAACAAAATGAAGTTCCACAGTACCATTCTCAATATGTTCTCTAATAAAATGATACCTCACATCAATGTGCTTAGTCCTTGAATGTTGAACTGGATTTTCTGCAATTTTAATAGCACTAATATTATCACAAAACATAGGAATATTACTAAGTGTCATACCATAATCCATCAACTGATTTCTTATCCAAAGGAGTTGTGCACAACAACGGCCTGCTGCTATGTACTCAGCTTCTGCAGTTGAGGTTGAGACAGATTGTTGCTTCTTGCTTGCCCAAGAAATCAATCTATTTCCCAAGAATTGACATGTACCTGTAGTGCTTTTCCTGTCTATTTTACACCCTGCATAATCAGAGTCTGAATAGCCAATTAGAAAGAAATCAGATTCTCTAGGATACCACAAACCAAGATTTGGAGTTCCTTTGAGATATCTAAAAATTCTCTTCACAGCAATTAAATGAGATTCCTTAGGATCACTTTGGAATCTAGCACATAAACAGGTAGAAAACATTATATCTGGCCTACTTGCAGTTAGATATAACAATGAGCCTATCATGCCTCTATAACTAGTATTATCCACACTCTTCCCTTTAGGATCAGAGTCTAGTTTAGTGGCTGTTGCCATGGGTGTTTTTGCAACTGCACAGTCTTGAAAGTCAAACCTTCTTTAAAGATCTTTGATATACTTTGACTGATTACTGAAAATACCAGTCTCAGTTTGTTTGACCTGCAAGCCTAAGAAATAATTTAATTCACCCATCATGCTCATCTGATACTTAGACTGCATAAGCTTGCTAAACTTAGCACACAACTTTTCATTAGTAGAACCAAAAATAATATCATCAACATAAACTTGAACTAAAAGCAATTCACCTTTTATCTTTCTAAAGAAAAGAGTTTTGTCAATTGTACCTCTTGTGAAGCCATTTTCAAGAAGAAATTTAGACAAAGTCTCATACCATGCTCTTGGTGCCTGCTTTAGTCCATAGAGTGCCTTGTCAAGTTTGTAGACATGATTTGGAAACTTTGGATCAACAAATCCAGGTGGCTGTTCCACATACACTTCCTCATCAAGTTTGCCATTTAGAAAAGCACTCTTTACATCCATCTAGTATTCCTTGAATTTTGAATGAGCTGCAAATGCAAGAAACATTCTGATTGCTTCTAATCTTGCTTCAGGTGCAAAGGTCTCATCATAATCAATGCCTTCTTCCTGAGAATAACCCTTGGCCACCAGTCTAGCTTTGTTTCTTACAATCATACCAGATTCATCTAGCTTGTTTCTGAAAACCCATCTTGCACCAACAATAGATCTATCTTTAGGTCTTGGTACCAGTTTCCAGACTTTGTTTCTCTCAAACTCATTTAACTCCTCCTGCATTGCAATTACCCAATCAGGATCCTGTAAGGCTTCTTCAACCTTCTTAGGTTCATTCTTTGAGAGAAAGCAACTATACAAGCATTCATTTTGAATTGATCTTCTAGTTCGAACACCACTATTTGGATCACCAATAATCAAATCTTCAGTATGATCCTTTGTCCATTTTCTAACAGGTGGTAGATTAACTCTGCTAGTCTCTCCCCCTAAGTTAGTGGTATCTCTTGTAGAAGAATTCTCTCTACCTTCAAAAACTCTCCTTTGATCAATAGAATCAGTAGATTCCATATTGCTGCTAGTTACTGATCTTTCCTCAGTAGACTCTGAAAGATCAGTTCCTGATGGAGTAGACTCTGAAACGTCAATTCCTGATGGAGTAGACTCTGAAAGGCTAGTCTGCTCCTGATGATCACTGTGTTCTCTTTGATTTATTTGCTCCCCCTCAACAGTAGCATTCCTTTGAGAAGCAATAGAAATTCCTTCTGGAGAACCTTCATCATCACTGGAGAGTATCTCAGAATTCTTCACATTTTCAAATTCCAATTTGTCATGGCTTTCATCAGTTTGCAGAATTCCAAATTTCTTATCATCAAATGCAACATGAATTGATTCCATAACAATGTGAGTTCTGAGATTATAAACTTTGAAGGCCTTAGATGCTGAATATCCTAGAAAAATTGCTTCATCCGATTTGGCTTCAAATTTTCCAAGTTGTTCTGGATGAACTTTTAGGACATAGCATTTGCATCCAAAGATGTGAAAGTATTTCACAATTGGTTTCTTTCCTTTGATCATCTCATAGGGAGTTTTTCCATGACTATTTACCAAGGTACAATTTTGAGTGAAACATGCAGTGTTAATAGCTTCTGCCCAAAAGTAGGTTGGAAGTTTTGCATCTGCAAGCATGGTTCTTGCTGCCTCTATGAGAGTCCTGTTCTTTCTTTCCACTACACCATTCTGTTGAGGTGTACCAGGTGCAGAAAACTGTTGAGTGATTCCTTTGTCTGCACAAAACCCCTCCATTGTAGAATTCTTGAATTCTGTACCATTGTCACTTCTAAGTACTTTGACTTTGTACTCAGAGTTATTATGAATATTCTTGATAAGTTCAATGATTTGCTGAGGAGCTTCATCCTTCTTGTGTAGAAAGAACACCCATGTGAACCTTGTGAAATCATCCACTATAACTAGAGCATATCTTTTCTTGCTGATAGACATAATGTTTACTGGACCAAACAGATCAAGATGTAGTATGTGAAATGGTTCAGTAATCGAATTTTCAGTCTTGCTCTTGAAAGTGGTTCTTCTTTGCTTTCCAAGCTGACATGCATCACAAAGTCCATCTTGCACAAAGTTTGCCTGAGGTAGGCCTCTCACCATATTATGCTTAACAAGTTGATTAAGCTTCTTGAAGTTAAGATGTGAGAGCTTCTTGTGCCAATTCCAGCTTTCATCACTTGTTGCTTTGCAGTAGAGACATCTAACAATTCCTTTAGATGTATCACTTAAGCTGGCTTCATATATGTTACCATGTCTTTGACCAGTTAGAACAATGTCTCCATTCTGCATATTCAAGATTTTGCATCCTTCTTTGTCAAAGATTGATTTGTAACCTTTATCACCCAGTTGACTTATGCTTAAAAGAGTATGTTTCAAGCCTTCAACCAGTGCTACATTTTCTATGATGACATTCCCCAAAACAATTGAGCCATATCCCAGAGTTTCTCCTTTGTTGCCATCTCCAAAAGATATTACTGGGCCAGCTTTCCTCTCAAACTTTGTAAGCAGGGACTTCTTTCCAGTCATATGTCCAGAGCATCCACTGTCCAAGATAATTGAATGCTTCTTTCCTGTGCCCTGCAAACAAAAAGTAACTAGTTAGAATTTTTTAGGACCCAACTTTGATTGGATCCTTTCTTACTAGATTTAGAAACGATAGGCTTTGAAGATTTTTCTTTTATTTTACCTATTGCAGAGTCAACCTTAGACTCTGATTTCACAAACTGTTTGTGACTAGGAGTTTCAGATTTCAAGGAATAATAGTAATAATACAGTTCATGATATTTTTTACACATGTAAATGGAATGAAGTAAACTACCACAATGATAACAAGCTTTTTGTGGTTGGTATTGAATTTTCTGAGTCTTGGGGAATCTGGACTCAGTTTTCCAAGAAGGTTTTTGATTGCAGTCTAGGGCCAAATGATTATGATTTCCACACTTATATCATTTTTTCCTAGGTGCATCAGGTACATTCTTGTAATTATTCTCTTTGTTAATACCTTCTTTTCCATTCCTATTTCTTTTGATCTTGCTAGACTCTGAAAGACCATCTAATCTCTGTTTCAACTGAGACTTAGACAGAAACCCTATATTTACATTCTTAGGTTTCTCTAACACTTTCTCATCTAAATTACTATTGTTAATCCTTTTGTGTACAACAGGGGTACCTTTTGAATCAACAAATTTAACATGATTAGGTTCAGAAACAATTTTCTTACCTTCAGATTTAGATGTGTTAGCTTCTATTTTACTATCATCATTGACAATAGCTACTTTTTCTTCTTGTCTAGCCTTATCAAAACCTAAACCATTAACCTTACCACGAATTCCACTTTCAAAGATTTCTATAGTCTTTTTACTGGAATTGTTAATGGTCTTAATCACATCTCTCTCTTCTTCTAGTTCTTTTCTGACATAGTCATAAGCCTCAAGAATAACACTATAATCATGCTTAGCTTTATCAGAACTTAACTTGTATTCTTCCATTTGAATTAATTCAGATTCAAGAAAATTATTTCTATCAACTAATTTATCATTCTTAACCTTAAGTTCATCTCTTTCACAAGTAAGAATTCTAAAATTAGTCATAAGATTCTTAAACTCAGCATGGATAGATCTAATTTCATCAGAATTTAAGCTATCAAATGAATCAAGAGAGTGAAGTGATACCTTAACAGAGGATGGAGAAGTTTTCTTTGGAGATCCAGGTTTGTGTGAACCATTTGCCATCAATGCAATATTGTCATAATCCAATTCATCTTCAGAATCACTGGAATCAGCCCAATCCTTCTGTGTGACCATAAGTGCATTACCCTTTCCTGAATTCCTAGGCTTCTTACACTCACTAGCAAAGTGTCCAAGCTCGCTGCAGTTAAAGCACTTGATTTTGGCCTTATCAAGCTTGACAATTGTACTTTTGCCTTTGTCACTCTTCTTCTCCTCCTTCTTTTGAAAAGGTCCTTTGCTAAATCTTCTCCTGTTAAATCTACCTTTCTTGAAAGCTTTAGCAAACATAGCAAAGAGTTCCTGCATCTCAGATTCAGAATCATTGTTGTCAGAGTCCATATCAGTAGTCTCTGACTCAGAACTTTCTTTGCTTTTCTTCTTCCTTGAATTCTTTACAGCAATCTCTTCATGCTTTTCTTCAGGAAGCTTCTTTACATCAGATTGAGCAGTAAGTGTAATAGTCTTCATCTTTCCTTCACTCCTGCTCTTCTTCTGCTGCTTGTCAAGTTCATAAGCTCTCAATTTTCCATATACTGCCTCTAATGAAATCTCATCCAGATCATTAGCTTCCTCAATCGCAGATATCTTCTCATTGTAGAAATCAGGCAAAGCTTTCATGAACTT
This sequence comes from Kitagawia praeruptora, assembly GCA_037693485.1. NCBI lineage: Eukaryota > Viridiplantae > Streptophyta > Magnoliopsida > Apiales > Apiaceae > Kitagawia > Kitagawia praeruptora. The sequence goes on from CM075350.1 coordinate 80,764,500, forward strand.
TGTATTCATATCCTCCAAGTCATAATATTTACCATGCATGGCCATCTCATTGATGAGTTTTGTAAACCTATCAAAGGTATCAGTAAGTGACTCACCAGACTTGGATTCAAAGTACTCATACTGTTGTATAAGTAATGTCCTCATATTCTTCCTGACAGGCTTAGTTCCTTCACAGTGAACCTTAAGATTGTCCCATATATCCTTAGCAGTTTTACAAGAGAGAACATAGTTAGTGAGAACAGAATCAAGACTGTTGAATAATATGTTTCTCACTTTAGCATCTTTAAGAACATTCTCCTTGTCTTTATCTGACCATTCAGATTTTGGCTTCTCTGCTGTATGTTCTGGAACAACCACACCATCAACAGTTGTTTGTCCAACGACCTTTGTTGGAACAAAAGGTCCATCTCTGATTCTGTCAAGATAATCAGGATCTGTTGCTTCCAGATGATGCAATATCTTTACTTCTCATAGAGTATATTCGTTTCTCTTGAGCATAGGAATCTTAGTATTCCCATCCTTGTAACCATACATGATTGCAGATCTTTATGATTATTCGAAATCAACCTGCTCTGATACCAATTGTTAACTCGAATAACTTGTAGAAGGGGGGGTTGAATACAAGTTATATAATCGTGTCTGATTTTTGCTAGATTATATGAACAAGAATAAACGAATGAATCAAACTCTGTTTGTATTAATAAGATCAAATACAAACTCTACCAAAGGTGTACAATACCTTTAGCAACTGCTGACAAAATAAAACTCTCTCTCTGTTTGTTTCGAACTCTCGAATACAAACCTTATACAGAGCTACGCACACGAACTCACAACACACGCTTGTTCGACTATGACACGACACTTTTTACAATGATATAGAGAGAGTATTTATAATGCTACCTATCAACTAATAACAGAAAGATATAATCTATACATGACAATGTTCTGCCTTCTAGTCGATAGTTTCCTTCAATAGAAAACTCTTTCCTTCATAATATCTTCTTGCTTGTTCTTCAAACAACGATCCTGTTTTATAGCACTTGCCAGTTTCTGTAGCATCCATAATGACATCATCAGTAACACGACTGATATCAGGATTTCATCTTGCATCAGTATCTGATCATCATCAGTATTAGACCGTCATCAGGATTTGCTCTTTGTTCCTGATATGTAGTCTCCGATACACTGTTCATTCCTGACTAAACTGTACAGATAACTGTCTTACACATAAATCCTATATATAGTGCTAAATCCTTTATAAGATCAGGATTACAAGAAGTATAATGCGTAAATTCTATTCTTAACATCACAACTTATGAATTATTCCTAACATGGAATAGTTTATCCTATGAATGGACACATGGCTTGGGAAAGGAAAGGAATCTGTTTGAAACCACCAACAATTGAAAAACAGCCTGGCAGGCCAAAGAAGAAAAGGAGGGCTGAACCAAAAGAAACATTTGAGAAGGTTGAGAATGGAGTGAAGATATTAAGCAGGACAACTAAGAAGACTGTGAGGTATATTTATGATTATGAATTGGTTTTTTTGGCTTTATTCAGTATAACTCATAGTATTTATGCTCTATAGGTGTGGAAAATGTAAGAAAACTTGTCAGAACAAAAGAACATGCCCAGCCCTTGTGGTGCCAACAAATGAGCAAACTGATGAGCAAGAAAGGGTAGTACAAAATGCAGATGAAGAAATTGATGCCCAAGTTCAGCAGCAAGAGGACCAAATTGAGGAGGAAATTGAGGAGCAAGCTGAGGAGCAAAAAATGCAAGGTGCATACAATGAAGTGGCTCTGGATGAAGATATTCAACCTTTGACTCAACCTAGTCAAGTGGAGAATGAGATTCCACCACAACCAGAAACTAAGCAAGATGAGGCTCCAATTGAAACTACAGCAAGGCAAATTAGAAAATTGAAATGGATACAGAAAATGAAAGAAGAAAAGGAAAAATCCTTGAAACAACAGCAAATTGGAGATGGTATACTGACAACAACTCTGGATTCCCCAATCATGGTGGATGCTGGAAAATTGAAAAAACTCAAGGAGAAATTGAAAGTTAAAAAACCAACATCTGAGAAACAGAATGAAGCTGAGGAGGCAAGAAGAATGGTTGTAAAGAAAGAAATGAAAGAGAAGATTGATGCTGGGAAAAAAGAGAAGATTGAGGTAGTGAAAAAAATGAAAAGATGTGGAGAAGACAATGCTGATTTTACACATCCTCTTAGAATAAGTGTGAGGCTGACCATCAATCGAACCTTTACCTTTACAAACACAGCAGATAATCCTGTATGTGTTGATGGAGATGGTGACACAGTGATGGTAGAGGCAAATGCTTCTGGGCACAAAGAACAGCACAACAACTACACTGGACCCATGGAGTTGGGGAAGAAGATGCCACCACCAGTGAAGCAGTTCAAGACTATACTTGGCAAGACAAAGCTTAAGTCTGCACCTTTTTTATCTCATGGCAGAAATGTCATCACAAGAGCTGCTCTCACACAGACAATACATGAAACTGCAAGGAATCTGAGCAAAGAGAGCAAGGGAAAACACTCAACAAAAGGAAAGGAGAAGGCAACTTGAACAATGAAGCTATGAAGCTTCTATTAGTGTCCATCTTTTGTTTAATTTTAGACAATATGCTATGAATGGTTACTTTTGTTATGAATGCTGTGGAAGAACTCTTTCATGTAATCCTTAAGTTATGACTTTGTTTTAACTATGACATTTCTTTTTGTTATGAATGTATTTGCTATGACATTTCATTCATCAAAATTTTCCATTACATAAAAACAAGTTCAGTACATACTTGTATTTCATTCATCCAACATTTCCCTTACATAAAAATAGAAACAGGTGCAGTACACAGCTTAAGGTAGTTCATTTTGTCTCTTCACTACAACCTCCCTATCATTGTTTGACATTACAAAGCTTAAGAAAATGAAGATGATAACAACATAAACCAATATGGACCATCCTCTTTTTCGTTTCATTTTCATTTCAACAATAATAGCATGAAGCTTCTCCTCTTCTTCTTCAAGCTTCTCAACTTTCCTCAAGAGTCCTGGAATAATAGCTCTTGATCTTGGACACATGGGGGGGGGGTCGAACCACAAATGAAAATTACAAGCCTTGCTCCTTTGTTCCTGCAAATAAATGAAAAGATTAAGAACAATAAAAAGAGACAAAGAAAGCAATTATTTATGTACATATTTTACCATGTAATGCCAACATCCCCAAAATCTTTTCCCCGGATTAGCATCAGTCCATGAGGTTCTCAAGACAGCTGCCCTTCCACACCAACAATGAGGCTCCATTTTCCCTTTCAAACCCAACAATTTATTTGGTCAAATAATCTACATAAATAATGTATAGGTATAACAGGAGTTAATGGGTATGGTTTTGGCGGGAAAAGAGACTGTGTATTGGGAGGGAAACACAAGAAAACTGAAATGTCTTTTCTATCCCTCAGTTTTGACCGTTTTTTAGCCGATATGTACTCTGACGCGGTAAAGTGGCAGAAAGGTACATTTGTGAAGTTCGGGTGGCAAAAAGGAACGAGTTTAAACATTGGGGCTTTATGGGTATAAGTCTACAAACTTGATGGGCCAAAAGGTCATTAAGCCTATTTTTTATTATATTAAGAGTAAATTAAGAAATTCCTCAAAAATTCTATAAAGTATCACACAGTAATGATAAAATACTTCAATTATATCATGATGAAAACATCAAACCTACAAGGAGTAGAATGTAACCCTAATATATATATATATATATATATATATATATATATATACATATAGGGTCTTGTTCTAATATAAACTAACTTAGAATAGAAACTAGAAACTAAACCTAAATTAAATATTTCAAGCTAATCTAATGACAAAATTAGGGGTACCCCAATACAAAAAACGTTTAAAATTATTGGTTCTATTCAACAAAAAATAAAAAAAATTAAAAAGTTACTGTTCACGTGATGACGTGGTACATGAACAGTAACTTTTTATTTTATTTTATATTTTTGTTGAATAGAGCCAAGAATTTTATAAGTTTTTTGTGAAGGTGCCTCTAGCGGGACCATTAAAATAAATGAAATATAATTTATTTAGTGTAGGTTTCTAGTTTCTATTCTAAGGTTGGTTTCTATTTGAACGCTAGCTATATATATATATAGGGGGCTACTCCAATACAAACCTCCTTAAAATACAAACCTACAAACCAAGCATAATCTAATATTTCAAGCTAATCTAATGACCAAACTAGGGGTACCCCAATACAAAAAATGCTTAAAATAATTGGCTCTATCCTACAAAAAAAAAAAAAAATCACTGTTCACGTGATGACGTGGCAGTGGATTTCACTGGTTAACGGTGCTTCGCACCTTCTTGTACGGCGCTTCGCGCCTTTATCATTCTAAAGTTGTAAGGAATGGCAATCAATGGTAAAGGCAATAGACGATTGACGGGTGTGTCGAGAGCCTTCGGCCCTCATGACTACCTAACTCATCCGTTTACTGTCTTAAATGCTTCGCATTTCCACGACAAGATTTTTTTTTTTTTTTTTGAAATTTTTTTTTTTTTTGTTGGATAGAGCCAATTATTTTAAGCATCTTTCGTGAAGGTACCCTTGGCGAAAACCTTAGAATAGATGAAATATAATTAATTTAGTGTTGGTTTGTAGGTTTGTATTTTAAGAGTGGTTTGTATTTGAGCACTTGCCTATATATATATATATATCAGAATGACAAACGATTATTGTGTAGTTTAACAAATTAAATGCAATATATAAATTATGTAAGAAGTTTGAAGCATACGATGTCATGAATAAAAGAGCAGAATCCACGTGACCAATGCGTGCGAGTAAAACTATGATAACATATCATTAGTTATCAATTTATCATTTATCAATACAAAAATTTGCACAAAAAAGAGTGCTCTAGTAATCCCAATATATATCTTCCTTCGAACGAATAAAGTAAAAAAGATTGCTTCTAGTAGTCTAATGGAAATGCTATACCAGTGTGTTTCTGTTTAGTTAAAACTATGGTAAATTACATACTATAATTTTTAATATTTTTACACGTAATTTTGTAGTTATCGTGCCTAATCTTATAATTTTGCAAAATATTTGTAAATTATTTTTCTAAATTTTAAGAACTGCAACTTACATAAATATTCGAATTTGACAAAAAAAAAAAGATATTCGAGCCCATCATTAAATTTTTAGGAACAAACTTAGCAAAAAAAAAAAAAAAATTTAGGAACAAGTGTAGCACTATGTATCTAAAAGACAACCTAGGAAAAAGAAAAAAAAAATTACTCCTTCCGTCTCAATATGCTTCTCTCCGTTTGATATGTCGGGATTGTTCATAATATGAGACAAATTACTAATTTACGTCTAATCTATAAGACCAAATATAGTCATGAGTGATCTTGTTGGATTTGTATTTATGAGTACTTTAATACATGAAGTTTTTATATTTAAAAGTAATATAAAATTAAAGATATTAACGATTAAAAGTGTGCATTTATAAACGTGTCCAAGAGAAATGGAAAAAGTTTTTAGAGACATAGGAAATACCAAAGTAAGGCACCAGACAATAACAAGAAATAATGATGGTTTGAAAAGAACAGGCTAGCTAATGGAAGGATATTCTATTAGCCCAGAGAAACATTTTCTGATCATATATTTGATAGAAATTTTATTTCAAAATTATAGTCAATGAATATGTTATTAAATAAATAATACATTGATAGTGGTAAGTGGATTATTTGAACATGTAATTAATGATTTTAAAATATGTTACAAAATGTGATTGGTTTAGTTTTGTATATGTAATAATAAATAAAAATTGCATAAAATGTAGTTAGTAGTTATTGAAGAATGTATAGTTAATGATCTCAAAATATGTCACTAGAAGGAATTCAGAGTATAAGTGTATAGTGGTTATACATGTGAACATGAAGATATACTAGCCTGTAACTCGTGCGATGCACGGTTGCTTCTAAACTGTTTAATTATATTTCATTAAAATTTTAAGTTTTATATATGCTTTTATTATTAAAATATTTTTTGAATTTTATAAATTTCATGAAAATAAATGTTATTCTAATTACGTATTTTAATTATTACTAAAAAGAGTATCAAACCAAATATACCTTATAATAGTATAGTATAGATATATAAAAATATTATATAAAAGTAGTTTTTTTTAACATTTTAAATATTTTTATCTTAATATTTTTATTTGATTGTTTATAATTTTAATATTTGCTAATTAATTAGTAATAATATAAATTATAAAAGATAATAAAATATGATTATTGGTTTTTGATATAACTGGTAGTCTTTTTTTTAATATAAAACAGACCATTATATCTTTCAAAACTCCAAAATTTCGAAACGATCTTTTCTAATAATTAATTATTTTTAAATATTTTTGTGACAAAATTAATTTTAATGCTGATTAAAAAAATTGTGCACTGTAACAGACAAACTACTTGACGTCTTGACGACTTGTTTGCTGTAGAAAGGACTCTCGTGGGCTTTGCCGTGTGCGTGTGTGTTTTTTTTTTTGAATTTTATTAATAGTAGAGATTTAACCAAATCAAAAGAGTGACAAAAAAAGAGTATCAAAAAAGAGTGACCAAAAAAAGAGTACCAAAAAAGAGTGACAAAAAAAAAAAGAATATCAAACCAAATATAACCTATTTCGCTTATAATACTATATTCGCTTATAATAGTATAGTATAGATGTATAGGGAGGTCATAGGTTCGATTCTTATCAAATTCTAATTTTTTTCTGATGGTATTTTTGTAATAATAGAATTCACCCCTGTATTCACAAAAACACCCTTACTTTTATATTGAGAGGATATTACCTATAGCTAACTATAGGAACATTAAGCCCTTGATATATACTTATGAATTAATTTGCTCAGTACCTCATTTTTTTGACAGTACCTACAATATTAATCATCAACAATCACATAATATTATTATGATTTGAAGTTTTTTGTTCTTGATTTGGGCAAAGTATGTTAATATGGATTACTTGTCCGACAAAAAAAAAAATTCATGTCACTTTGTTGGATAAGAATTATTCTGTAACATACATAATTCGATTTCTATTTTTGTTGATTTTGTGTACAAGATAAAATTTTATGCACGAGCGCAGGAATGCATGACTTGTTAATCTCTCATGAAGCATAAAAACATGGGGTTAAATGGCGTTTTGGTCACTCAACTGACTACAAACTTTCAATTGGGTCACTCAACTGAAAAAGCTTTCAATCAGGTCACTAAACACATTAAAACTTTCAACTGAAGAACCCTAATTTTGCAGAATTGAAAGAAAATTCATATAAATTCGAAATTTTACCATCCATAAAAACTGATTGCAGATTATGAAAGATGATGTTGAGAGCTTCGATTCGACTACTAGAACTCCAAATTCCGACATCGAAATCACCTCCAAATATGCGTTCGATCTCAAGAACGATATTTAAAAACATATAATTTGATGAAAATTTTAATGTGTTTAGTGATTCGATTGAAAGTTTTAATGTGTTTAGTGATTCGATTGAAAGTTTTAATGTGTTTAGTGATTCGATTGAAAGTTTTTATGTGTTTAGTGACCTGATTGAAAGCTTTTTCAGTTGAGTGACCCAATTGAAAGTTTAGGGTCAGTTGAGATAACGAAAAAATGATTGCTTACAAAGGAGAGAAGATGTTGTGCTCGAAATTCCGGAAGCAAAAATGATAGTATAAAAGAAATATTCAGAAGTAAAATAAAGATAGGCCGCAACAATACTCAAATTACGAGTACAAGAACTGTCGAAAGAAAATTGGCAGCAGCTAAAGTCAACAAGCCAGCGACTAGGCTCTAGAGTATTCTAGCGACTAGGCTCTAGAGTATTCTGATGTTAGAACTTGGCAGGTACACTCAGGCCTTGCTCCCGAGTATTTTTAAGGAAGGAAAGCAAGTGAAAAGGAAGTAAAGTAACATACTTTACCTCCGTGTTTGTGAAAGCGAATGAAAGGTAAAGCAAGTTTTATAAACTTTCATTCCAAAATTTTCATCCCAAAATTGGGATGAAAGTGAAAGCAAGTGAAAGTAACTTAATTAAAAACATTTGATATTACATATATACCCTTATCATTTAAATGAAACATTTTATATCTAAGGATAAAATTGTAATTTGACAATCATTTACATGCTTTCCTTCTTACTCGGGAGCGGGAGCACGTGAATGAAAGTAATTTCACTCATTTTTTATTTACGCTCCATCTAACTCGGGAGCAAGTTGATGAAATATATTTCACTTACATTACATTACTTTATCATGACTGTAGAGCCATCACCAAACCTCACTTTGCCATCAATCTCTTCGTTTAGATTGTCAAACTTCGACTTATCTCCGGTCATGTGGTTACTAGCGCCATTATCCAAGTACCAAACATTTGACTCCCTCTGATTTTCATATCCCACTGACATTAGCTTTGGTGTCATCTCCCCCTCGTTTAGCAAAATCAAATCTTTGTTTCCTTTGTCGTGCCTTGCCAACAATAACGCTGATTTATAGTCCTCTATCGAGGCAAGGTTCACCTCTTATTTTTGTTCACTTCCTCAACGTGGTTTCCTGCATTCTGCTGCAAAATGGCCGAGTATACCACAATTATAACATCTTACTTGGCTTTTATCACGATATCCATGACCTTTCTGAGCAGTTGTTCCACTTGACAGACCTCGACTCGATCTCCTCAGCCACTCTTCTCGTGTGAACAAGAGTTTTCCACTGTCACTGTCTTTTTTCCGCCACTCTTCTTCAGTCAACATTAGTTGTTCTTCGTTTGATGTCACAGTTCCCTTTAGCCTTTCTTCATGCGTTTTGAGTGCCCCAATTGCCTCCTCTATCGACATAGTATCCAGGTTTCCAAATTGCTCTAGAGTAGAAGCAATCTGTAAAAATTTTGATGGAACAGCACGCAAAAGTTTCTTGACAACATATGATTCCGTCACTACTTCTCCCAGAGCCCGTATGTTTGACACAATTCCATTTATTTTCACATAAAAATCATCAAGCTGATCAGTATCTTTCATGCTTAATGCCTCAAATTCTGCCCTCAACGTTTGAACCTTCGCCTATTTAACCTTCTCTGCACCTTGACACATGGTCTTGATTGCATCCCAGGCGTCTTTCGACGTCTTCTTGTCTGCAAGTGACAACAGTATCTCCTCGGGAATGGCCTGATAGATCATAGCTAATGCAATCTTGTCCGTCTTTTCATCAATCACAGCCTTGGGATCACTGGGTTCAACAGCTTCCCAGACTCCATGTGCCTGCATAAAAACCCTCAATTTCATGGACCACGCCGTATAGTTACCCTTTGTCAGTGTTGGGTAACTAAGGCCAATTGAGCCCCCCTTGAGCTTGCTCATGTCCACCCCAGTCTTCGACATTCTCTCAAACACTCGTCCTTAGCTCTGATACCAAATATTGTATAATATCGATATGAAAACTAAGCAAAACACAGAACAACTTGTCTAAAAAACTTCTTATTCATTCAAACTCTTAGTACAATGCTTAAATAGAAAAACAGATACAAAGTGATTGCTAGAAAATAGTAAATCAAACATAATAGAATATTTACTTTCCTTCAGTGACTCTATCACTGATTTTATTCAACGATTTTATTCCCATACAACCTTCACGATAAACTTCATGACTCATAAACCAAATCACTGATCAAAGACCAATCATAGACCAAATCTTCACACGTAATATTGACACACCAGGATAAGTTTAAGATTATTACCAACAATCCTTTCAGGTAAGTGCCTAAGTGGAGCTGCCAATCAGTTCAAAAAGCCACACATGTCCATCGCACAAGCCGGTATGCGGACTCACACTCCAGAGCTTTGCTGTACATTCAAATCTACACGTATGAAACTTCTGGAGGAGATTTAAAATAAATAAAATGGAGAAAGCAAGAGAAGCAGCAGCGATGGGTAGAAAAGCAAACGCTAGAAGGCGAGCCGAAGCTCGAGCCTAGGCGAGCAGAAGCGCCAGCTTTACGCTCAAGCCCAGCCGAGTAGAAGCTCAAGCCTAGGCGAGCGGATCGAGCATGAAAAGGAAGCTTGGCAGTAACATTCTGTAATTTTCTGTCGAAGCCTTAAAAGTTTAGAATTCAGAATTCAGAGTCAGGCTCTTATGAATAGATAAGTTTTTATTTCTGACACCTAAACATAAGATATGTCATGCATAAAAAATTTCGGGGGTGTTTGGAAGTTAGAGGTTTGGGGGTAGATTAGAGGTTTGACCAAATGAAACCTCTAATGTGAGTGTTTGGTTGTTAGGGGTTTGAGTTAGAGGTTTGGGATCAAAAAGCTAATTTTGAAAAAGCTCATTTTAGGAGCTTTTTCAATTAGAGGTTTGCTATGTGTCACAAAAAGTTATTCAAAAAGCTATTTACCAAACACTTTTATTCAAAACAGCTAATTTCAATCCGCTAGTCAAAACAGCTAATTCAATCCGCTAGTCAAAACAGCTAATTCAATCCGCTATCAGCTAACAGCTATCAGCTAATTGCCAAACAGGGCCTTCATGTTTTTAATTACTTTAGAAACTAATGTAGAAACAATAAAAACAAGCCACATCATTTGGTAACAATTTTTGGTACCTAATTTTGGTACCTCTAGCATTTTTCAAAAATTAATGACACTCACAAATTTGCATATTTGTTAATGTGCATGTTTATTGTCGTGAATATTTCATATATTTTGCAAAAGAAAATATCTCTGTAAAGATTCAACATCAACACCAGTGAATCATCATTTTAGCGACTCTAAAAATTTTTTATATATAGACATCAGCGAAACTAAGCACATGATGTTTTTAAACAAGAAAGGACTAGCGTGCATGTAATTGCAGAGGACTCTGAGAAGAAAATATTAAAAGAGCAGGGTCTAATATTATTGCACAATCAAAAGACCATCATTCAACGCATCTGAGCTCAAAACAGCGGAAAAAGAAGTGCATAGAACTTTTTTGTTGTTATCATGAAGCTGGAAGCACTAGATGGTGTGAAAAAAAACTGGTGATCTGGAATCAACTGATTGAAGAAAAACAAAGATGAACATATCAAACATGAAGATCTCTGTGCAACTAAAACGAGGAAAAAGAGACGCAATTTACAGGTTTGAAAAGATCAAATCAAGAATGCAGAGTTCAGATGCAGTGTTGACAAGAAACTTGCTAAGTAACTAAAAGATGTGTTTGCATCTTGGAATCTCAAAGACAAAGAAATTCAAAAGAAAACATGTATTTGTTGCAGAAGGGATCCTTTGTTCAAAATGAGAAAAATTAAATCTTAGTCAATTACTCATCTAAAAAAAGAAGGCTCAAATTAATCAATAGATCTAAATCAAATATGCATCGCAAAGAGAACAGATAATCTGGAAATTGCAGAATGCCCGACTTTGTGCAATAAATTGCTTTCGTCTAGATATTCCTGGCCAGTAAATTATATGCCACTAGAAAGATCTCGAAGTCTAGTTTCTTATGCAACAAATGGTTCATGAAATTGTTTTAGTGAAGAGATGTCAGGCTGTCCAGATTTGGGACATTCTACTGATTCTGTAAATTTCTTCTATATAAAGCCAATGGAAATAGACAAAGCGGAGAAAATTATGACATTCTGTTATGTTAGTAAGCCTTCTGCATATATGGTGGCTGAAAGAACTATCTCTTCCAGGCGAGCAAAAAGCTCAAGCCCAAGCAAGCGGAAGTGCAGCAGTACTAGGCATTCTGCAGCTAATTTAGTACAAATAAATTTACCAAGTACCTTAGGTCAGCCAGACATATCCAAGCTCCCAAAACTAGGCATTCTGCAGACAAGTCATTTTTCTTCTCTGTTTATTTGTTTCATGTTCTCAATATTTTTGCATACTCTGTTACATATAGGGTAAAAATACCAAAGTTTGGGAACTGAAATTATCAAATGTGGTAGCAAAAGTAAGCTCTAAACGCTAGCTGCTTGAAAACGATAAAACAGCAATTCGGAAGGCATAAGAAAATTCTAGCTGAATCATCTTAAAATTAGTTCAAATCTTGCAAGGTATCTCGAAGATGCACTGTGAGAGCACTAGTTCCTTTTAAAAGTGCAAATCTGAGGTGGCTAGGAGAATATCAAAGCTATCACATCAAAGCTGAGTTGCAAAAGTAAAAAATCATTTTGCAAATAGGTCAACTTGAAAGTGATAATATTGTTGCAGTATTAAGGCGTAGCACCACGTAGCATGCTTGTTAGCTATTCAAATTAATAGGGCTGGTATGACACGCTACTTGACACCTGCAACACATATGGGAGAACACTGGTGAACTGATCCAGCAAATGACTTGGATCACCTTGCAAAAGTATTTCTCTCAAAGTTTCCGCGGAATCTGTGAAAAGGTAGCAGCAGGAAGCACTTGGTCCATACGTTGTGAAAAAAGAGAAGTGAAAATAATTACCAGATTCTGGGAAACAATGTTATGGCCAGTTTGCATCATAATCCTTTTCCTGTACCTGGGCTTCCAAACGCACAACAGAATATGTCAAATTATGCTTTTGAATCCAAGACAGAGTAGCACTATGAAATCAGTACAACAAGTTGCTAGTGGATCTCTACAATGAAATTATCCAAGTTCAAATACACTTTATCAACATCATCTGACAAAGCAATAACAGTTGCTGCGGAAATAATAAATGAAGAAAATGCGCAAGATTTTTACTTGGAAACCAATAAGCCAAATGCAATACACAGTTATAAGCTGCTTGTCAAAAATATTCAAACTTCCAGACTTGTGGTCTATCGACAATAAGAGCCCGTTTGGCTTAACTTAAAAAATGTTACTTATAACTTAAAGTGCAACTTACTCACTTTAAGTGAAAAGTGATAATTTTAACTTTAAGTTAAGTGTATCTGTTTGGCTAATTTTACTTAAAGTAGATTAATTATTTTTAAAAAATTAACAAAATTTTTTTTTTATATTTTTTAAACATTATATAAAAGTATAAATACAAATATATGCAAAGAATATAATACGAGTTAAAAGGTGACCCAAATATATAAAAATTGATATGAAAAAAAAATAAGTTGAAAAAAAGTACCTCAAAGGTACTTAAATTTTTTGAACTAAAAATAACTTTAAGTTAAAATTTTTAAGGTTAGGCAAATACCTTGAAATCACTTTAAGTAGATAAAAAAAAAATTATAATGGGGGCCAAACGGGCTCTAAGTCGGAGCGAAAAATTAATTAGTCCCCAACTTGTGATCATCGACGATCACATGTGGATAAAAAAAATGATCAAATCCTGTACTTGCGAGTTGTGGATGACCACATGGGGATGACAAAAGTAGCCGTCCTAAACTAGTAATGTGCGACTTCAATACTGAAGTAATAAATCACTTGGGGCAGATGGTCTATTTAGTTAGATTTATGAATTAGTGCGCAATTCGGATAAAAGATGAATATGTAGACTTTGAGGGTTGGAAGCACAAATTGAACCAACAAATTGCATTTATGCTATGATGGTTCATATACCGGGAACTTTGTACTGGGATAGGAGAAATTGGTAAGCAAAATCCTTGGACAATTTAGTGACTTACAGATGATCTCTCATCAGTGCGTAAGCGTTGAGTATGATTTTTGATAAATCGAAGTACCCGACGCTTGCAAGTATACGAAGCGCAAGCAGACTCAAGCATAATTTGGGCCCGACAATTACGTTGGGGGATGGGGGCGTGACACGCATATTAATGTTCCTAAAAAGTATAGTTCCATAATTTATTTTAATTTTTTTCTTCTAAATAAAAATTTAATGTTTAAACTTTTTTTCAAATTTTAAAAATAAGTTATGGAACTATACTTTATATACCCCTTAAAATACGTGTCAAGCAATGCTGAAAACATGTAAAGAAATGAGAGGGATAGAGGGAGTATATCCTAACATTTACAAGCTTGAAATGAGTATGTGCTTAGTAACCGGGGACAACACCCTATAGGAATTAATAGAATTATTTGTTAGTACGGATCATAAATATTAAAAATACAAGGTCATAGACCCCTGTATTGGTCTACCTTTACCTAATGGTAGAAGGAGTGAGTAACCTTGAATTCAAGCATAAAATTGTTATTATGGCTTATAAATTGGGAAAGCAAATTAAATCCACGATTTGGGAAAATGCACTTATTATTGACATGAAAACACCAGAATAGTATTCACCGAAGCAAACCTCGAGTAAATACTGGGGACTTAATAATACATAATATAAATCCAACCCAATATTGGGTAGTTGTCCTTATTAAAAGATTATAAGACCCTAAAAATAATCCAATAATTTGGAAATACGATTCAAAGAAGGAAATTTACCATTAATAGGTGACTTGCTCCTCAAGAATAAGATAATGGGCTTAAAAGAATTACATGGACTCGATTCCTATAAAAGGATACGTTGACACCTTGAAAAAGGATTCGAAATTCTATTTTGTAGAATTAACTCCCTCAATCCCAAATATCATAAACCCTAATCATCTCCCAAAATTACCAATCCCTGATTCATATGGCTCTATACGTATACCCGAATACTAAGAAGCAAGGACATGGGTGCGGGGGTGCGAGTGCGAAGTACGGGGACACGTGGATTCGGCAAATTTAAAAATATGGGGATACGGGTGCGGGAGGACACGTTAAATATAATTATAAATTTTACACATGTAGAAAATAATTGATAGAACCAAAAATTGTTTGCGAACTGGATGAAATGCATTATTTGTTCATCGAAAACACGAAAATATAACTATAATCTCTTCGTTTATGCAAAAATGAACACGAAAATCAATATTTTTGTATTTGCATACAAACATTAATACTTAGTTTTGTGAAAATAGTTATTTAACACAAAATTTGACTACCATTGGTGAAAATAAAAAATTTGAAAGTTGTACTTTGGAAAAATCCCCATGTCCAGTACGGAACATGCATGTCCAAGAATCCGACACGGGGATACGATAGGTCACCCAAGTGTCCCTGCTTCCTAGCCCAAATAAAATATTAATTTTGATGTCCATGACGAAAATTGGCATCAACAGTTACTTACCGAACCTTGTATCCTAACTTGTTTGTGTCTTCTGCTTATCAAAAGATAAATGCGCAAATATGTGTTCTCTTTATATCACATTATTTGCAATTTTTTATTTTTAATGTTACTTTCATTATTTTTGAAATATAAAAGAGGCAATTTCATTAACTTGATAAAGAATCATACATAAGGGTCTCCTCCACTAAACTAGGAGGAGACATAAAATCGTTGTAGCTATTTAGTGAACAAGGAATTAACTAGATGGGTTACTTTGTTCTCTTGCTTTTTAACAAACCTAACCGAAACATCACCACGTAAATTAAGCAGCTCGCGACACCCCCTTAGAAGGTTCCCAACTTCAAAGATTGTCCACCTGGTTTGTAAATGCAGTAGTTGTTAGCATAAAATCTGTTTCTACTATGATAGGTCGATGGACATCAGCAGCAACAACCCATGACAAAGCCTTGAGCACCCTACGTGTCTCAGCTTCAAAAACAGAGGTTGCACCCTCCACGTAGATCGTTCTACCCTGATAAACATACATCTATCATCCAGGATGAGAACTAGCCCAAGTGAGAAAAAAGTTGCTCCTCTAAACACTGAGGCATCCACATTCAGCTTCATGGTTCCTGTGTAACTTGTTTTTGGCACACTGGACGCTTGAGTTCTGTGTGCATTCATCTTCTTTTGTTGCACCTCATGCCATATTGACATATTAATATGATGTAATACAGGAAGTTACCGTAATTATTATTATTCGGGAAAAAGATAGTTTCCTTTATTACGATTAGGTATTGGCTATATAAGCGATCATTATATTATAAACGTAAACGAATTAAGGTTTTATGCCTTCACGATTGAATAAACGAGTATTTGCGAATATTTTACCATGGTATCAAGAGCCTAAGTTTGATGGGTTTGTGGGAGAGATTGTACCAATCCTACGAAGATACGAAGACTTACAACAAGATCAGACAATCATTTTTCGATTCAAAACGAAGACGATGATGATGAACGACTACGGCAACCCGATGATTGTTTCTCGATGGGAAACAATGATGACGACCCAATGATTGTTTCTCAATGGAAACGACATCAAACGATGACCCACTTATCATTTCAGGGTGGAAACTGCAACAAACGACAATCGACAACGACCCGTTGATCATTTCTTGATGAAAATGACAACAAACGACGACCGACGACGACCGTTTCTCGATTAGAAATGATGACGACTTTTTCAATTTTTTTTACTATTCTTATTATTTTACAAACTCTTGATACTTGTATCTTTAGTTTGAGGGTGGATGCTGACATATTATTTTGATGTAATACGGGAACTAACCGTATATTTTTATCATTTTATAAACTCTCGATACTTCACTACGACATAGATGGCCTATAGCAACCCCCAAACTGTGTTACCATAGACCCCATTTTGAAGTTACCATAGGCCAAAATAGGGCTATGGTAACACCTCAGCTGTGTTAGGTTCTCAGCAGTAACTACGGGTATCTAAGGTAACATCAAAACACAGCCTAAGGTAACATAGCAAATGTGGTTACCAAAAACCTCTATAGCAACATCTTAAACACTCTATAGTAACATAGTTTGTGTGTTGCAATAGATGATACAAATTTGCATAATATTATGGGGCCCACACGTGGGATCCACGTACATTTGGGTCCACGTGTGGGGCCCACTTTTTGGACCTACTGTGGGGCCCACCTGCTCACTGTGCAAGGCCTATTGTAACACCTAATATTACCTATTGTAAATATCACCTACTCCAACACCCCTGTTGCAACACACATTTTACCTATTGTAACACCATAAATGAAACACATTTTCAAGTAAAAGAAATCAAGAACCAAATTAATTACATTTCAATAACATCATCTAGTACAAAACCAACCAATCATCCAAAAATATCTACGAACACTAGCTAATGAACAAAACTTAAAACGTACAAGTACTAGAGCTAATAACATGGTAAATTTCAAAGACAACCGGTGTCCATCAAAGACTCAAAGATCAATTTATTGAGCTACAAGAATTGTTTGACAGAAGAGAGAGACTCCTTGTGACTAGACTTCTCTTTCGTAATCCTTCTTCATGTAAAGTAGTTGTTGCACAAAGTAGTAAGCATTCGATCACAGAATCCATTGACGACAACTGCAATTGCAATTATAATATCCATATACAGTAATTAGCATACAATGCTATACAATTCCAATTAGATTGATAAAACAACACGAAAAGGCGAAGAACATAATTATCCAACACCGGCATCACCAATAATCCCGATAGCCATACCAGCAGAAAGGCCAACATAATTATCTACATGGCTGAGCCAGATCATTCCGCACTCTTCGATTGTAGCAATTCCCAACAGCAAAAAAAATAGTAGTGCTCCTGCACATTCCAACAATAACCATATATAGTTGGTCTAAAATAAGAAAATTCTAACAAACAAAAAAATATAAATAAAAAGATGCATCCAAGAAGACCTATACAAGAAAAAATAATGCATTCAGGATAACTATTTTCAGTTTAACAAGGAAATAAAAAACGCTACATACAAGAAGACCCTTTAAGAATAACATGCTGTGTTATATTCGAAAGACAGATTTCAAGTCCCAGAATCAATATAAAATAAATCCTGATAAATATTTGCCCTTTACCTGTTGTTAGTCTCTTCTTTTGTCCTCCAGAAATACCTCTGAACATGTCATCCTCTACAATGGTATCAGCACAGACTTCAAGTCCCAAAATCTGGAAAAGAAGATGTTAATAATGAAGAAACATGCTTGCTGCTTTAATTTAACTGAAATTAATTCAGTAGGTACCTTCAGAGTATAGCATATTATGTTACTAATATGCAGAAGTATATATTTTGAGTAGAGATATACCTTGGATGACAGTGAATGATGATGACAGAAGACCCAATTTGAACGAAAATGGTTCAGCAATAACTACTGCTTCAGTTTTAAGATCCTGAATCTACAAAACAAGTGGATATGGAATCAATACATGTTCTGTTAACTGTACCTGGACACCAAAATCTACAAAATTTCTCTACTTAGCATAGTCATCTACAATATATATCATATAGATTTTAGTATTCCCTACAGTCAACCACTTGAAGAGGATTTAATCAAAAAAAAAAGTTGTAACTGCACATAGAAGCCGCACTTATCTGATCTGATTTGCCAAAAAGCAAAGTTTTAGATTCCATGACAAAGTTTCGTTTTGTCAAGTTATCAAGTTTGATCGTACTAGCATGTTACTCTTTTTTTTGCAAGCAGATTCAACAGGTAATACTGATATTGTTTTTTAGCTTTAGCTGGAGGATCACCACAATGGATATCAAATATAATTAAAATCACGATAAGTGGAGAAAATTAGACTCTCTAACCTTTTGTATGAAGTTTATATGACCATGACATGCACATCTTGGACATACTCCAAACGGATCATTGCGGTTTTGAACCTGCTCACGCTGATACAAGATAGTCTGACTTCCCGATAAATGCAACTCTTGAGATTGGCTGCCAAATGGATCAAGGTTAGGTAGACATTTGGAAAATATTATATTGCAGGGGAAAGGGGGGAATTAAACTTTTTTATTAATCCGTTTGATTTTTGATTTTTGAGCACAGCAAATCAGAACATATGCCGCCACTCAAAATTACTTAGCATGGTTTCAACTTTGTGGAAATGACACAATAAAAACACAAAACAAAGATCAGTCCATACCTTTGAGATATTTGTTTGCATCAGAGACAACTACTAAATGTGCTGAAAGCTCTCTTATGTCATGTGGTTGGACGAGGTCAGCTAACAAAGATCTTCAGCCACATTTATGGACACCTTTAATATTCGTGAATGCTTGCACATGCATCAGTATATCAACAATGTACAGAGAAAGGACTTCTAGTACAGATATAAACCTGTAGGCACCTTTGATGTGATTAAGCATATCCAACAGAATAGACAAGGTTAAGTGTTGTGCTTAACAATTTAGTCCAACTGGTTGACAAAAAGGTGAATCATGGAAAATTAAATTATTGCAGAAAAACAAGCATGTCACTTCCTACAAATGACACATGCTATCATGTGCTTAACTGATATATATGAGTAAAAAGTGCTATTATGAGATATAAGACAGGAAACATCAAATATGTTCCCTTCGTTTGAGTCTTAAGCATTCAATACCTGATGAGTTTGTATAGCTTTTCAAGTTGAGGCATCGTGATCTCTTGCAGTTGCATCCCTCCATCAATACACTTTTTGCAGGATCCTATAATTGTTTCACGTTTAGCAAAATAATGATAGATAAAAAGAGGCTATAATTTCAGTTGTTCACAAATATAAATAGGTTAACTCCAACTCTCCAAGCATGGCACTTGATCTTCAGAACTATATTCGGCCAAATTAATAGCTTTTTCATATATACCTAATATTACTCATAAGCTCTATAAGGTTTATGTGAAGAACTATACTAACTTTCTATCACTGGATCAGAATCAAGCAAGAATTTGATTTGAGCACAATATATTTGGTTCCCCATTTATGACTTGCATAAAACTCTACATATATGATACTTTATTGGAACACTCTTAAACCTTCACATTAATGAGCTAAACTAATTATTAATGATGTTATGTACAGTGTGACAGAAACTTGTTAAATTTACCTGTTTGTTTTTTCTTCTTGAAAATAAAAAGATTTAGCTTTTCTTTTTTCCAAAAAACACCCTTTGGCTTTCTATGCATCCTGTTTAAACGGGAAACTTAAGGTTAAGGTTAAAATTTTCGAATCATCACCTTGGCCCTAGATATCATTTGCCTTCTTGTTTGAGCATCCATTAACAGACTGGAATAAGTAATCTCGAAATACACTCCACACTGCATATGAACAACACATTTTATTAACCGAAACCCCCCAAAAATGTACATAAGTTTAACAACATAGCCGCATCATAAACATAAACATAGCCCATAGTTTTAAAAAAGAAGTTCAATCCAACAGTCAATCACACACACAGGGAGGGAGGGGGAGAGAGAGAGAGAGTTGATACCAACAAAGAATTCCCCAAGAACATTTTGTGGCCTTCTCTGCCTCTTCAAGAGAATTCTCAAACCCTAAAGCGCAAAGCCCAAACTGAAGAAGCCCTGAAATCAAAGCGAAAGATCGATTAGTTGACGTTTTAGTGAAAAAATAGAATCAATTGAACAGAGTTTTAAAAACCCCTAATTTGAAGAATCCCTAAATTGAAGACAACCAAAGCCTCGACCGCAGTCTCAAATCAATTGAGAACTTGTAGAAGCGAGTTGGGGATTTTGGAGTAACTCACATCCCTAATTTTGAAGAAGCAGAGAGATTGAGAGTTGGGGATACAGATTTAGAAGTGAGAGAAAGAGAGAGAGGTTTTAGAGTGAAAGAGAGTTTTTGTTGGGTGAAAGAATGAAATTATTGGGCGGCGCACGGTATTAGAATGAAAGTGCAGAGCGGGAGTTGGTGAAAATTTGGGCGGTCTAATTATTGTAAATATTGCCGCTCTTATATTTCGTGTTGACTAGTGAATATAGATTGTATGTACTATTTGTTTTTAAATTGTACACAATTTTTGTTCAATTATTCTTATAAATGAATATCTTAATTAATAAATAAATTAATAGTTCAATTCATTTGATAATTTCTTACTTTTTTATAAATAACTTATTTTTTTAATTTTGTATCAATGTTTGTATTAAAATTAGAAGAGGTTCGTATTATTCGTGTATTAATATTATTTTTAAAATTTAATACTTTTAATATTCTTAGTTTACAAATTTTTTTATTATATATAAAATTTTTGAATATTACTTTATTTTAAAATATTTTATTGTAAATTTCTCAAAAAATATTAAATCAGTAATTCAATTATTTGATGGAATTTTATGTTTTACATGGATAACTTCAACGATTTTGTTAAAATTAATTATTTTCAAAGTCAAATAATTATTAAATCATTAATTTTAAATTAAATAAAAATTTTGTTAATGAATACTCTATTGTAACACACCTCATGGTGTTAGCCCACTGTAACACCTTTTATAACTAAAGTAACATAATTTTGTACCTATGGTAACACCACAATCAAAAGGTTGCGATAGGTCAAAATTTTCATAGCTATGGTAACACCCATAGTGGTAACACCCATGCCAAAAGGTTGCGATAGGTCATCTATGGCATAGTGCTTGTATCTTGAGTTTGAGGGGGGATGTTGACATATTATTATGATGTAATATGGGAACTAACCGTAATTATTATTATTATTATTAGGGAAAAAAATAGTTTCCTTTATTACGATTAGGTATTGGCTATATAAGTGGTCATTATATTGTAAACATAAACGAATTAAGGTTTTATGCATTCCCGATTGAATAAATGAGTATTTGTGAATATTTATCATGTCATTCACTTATCTTCCTCTCACTCCAATCCATTGCTACTGTTGGACT
Source organism: Kitagawia praeruptora (assembly GCA_037693485.1). Classification (NCBI taxonomy): domain Eukaryota; kingdom Viridiplantae; phylum Streptophyta; class Magnoliopsida; order Apiales; family Apiaceae; genus Kitagawia; species Kitagawia praeruptora. The sequence goes on from CM075350.1 coordinate 80,786,147, forward strand.
CAACACCTTGCCATCCTAGATCTTCTTGTTTTTGGAAAACCATTGGACTACAGTAATTTTAATAATCACCTCATAAGGCTCAATGCTAAGCCGTTCCAAAAGCCACAACAGAGTTGATTCTACCAAAGACAAGTCAAATTGGAGATACGGAATGTCGGACTCGACATATATTCGAGTGTCTGACTTGAAAAATCTAAAATTTTGGGACACGGGGACACTGTCCTATTTTTAGACACGAGCACGTGGACACGACATAATATATTGATAAACAAGTACAGTAAGGATGTCATCTTAACAAAAAGTAACGATAAAACCCAGATTAAACATGATTTTGTAAAGGTCTTTGAAAATTAGGCATCTTATCTACTTTTATCCCATTCTTGCTTTTTTTTCTTTCTTCTTACATATTTATTTTGAACCGTAAGTTTGACTCATATTTGATCTTTAAATTGGTCAAAGTGTCCACATTTTAGTCAAAAAGTCTGACACTGAATAAGTGTCATGTCCAAGTTTCTGACACGGGTACGGTGACCGAAATAGAAGAGTCGAAGTAAAATAGTTGGAGACCACAGGACAACCAACATTGCGAGGCAAATCTGAAATAAAAAAACACATGTAAAAGATGCTCGACATCATTTTCGCACATAGGACAACAATGGTTGTTTCTACTCCTTTACTACTTTGTAGATTTCTGACTAGCAAATTATTCCTGCAAAATCTCCATAACAAATTTTTAAACTTGTGGGGAACACTTACTCTCCAAATCTTACTTTAACCTGGTGAAACAGGGTTAACGATAGGTATAGCTTATAGCGTTGGTCATCTTTGAATCGACACTATAGGTATAGCTTATAGCGTCGCCCCTTAAAATGCTGACTCTATAGGTATTGCTTATAGTATCACCATTCCAAAATGGATTAAATCTCAAAGTGGTCACTGAAGTGAACAAATTAGTTTAATCAAATTCAAATATAATAAAATAAATCTTTGTAATATTTTGAATTATAAATCTTTAGAATTTATAAATTTTTGAATCATATTTATTTTTATTCTAGAAATATATTTATGTAAGAATAATATGTGTAACCCGTTAATTAGAATAAAGCAGGTCCATTAAAATGATTTTAAAATAAAAAAAATGGACTAGATTTAAAGTGCACGTGTTGTGAACAGTAACTAAGTCAGTCCACTTCAATGATTACTTTAATTCATAAGGCCACTTTGAAAAGTACCCCAAATGTTTTCCGTCAATCAACAAGTCAAACTAACAATGCTGTCACTACTCGCGACTTTAGTGGTGCATATGAGTCCCCGATAACTTGAGTGAGTAAAATGATATATGACCTTCACTTCAGTGACCACTTTGAGATTTAACCCATTCCAAAACAAATAAAACAATGCTTTAATTATATATGAGTTATGTAATCAATATGAGTGAGTCCTGTGTATTTTAATTGCATTTTCTGTGATGAAATCTACTTAAAACATGCATTATGTATCTTCTGGGAATTTTATAAAATCATTGGAGTTATTAAAAATCATGAAATTTTTTTTAATATTACCTATATATATTAACTTAGTTTTTAAAATTATTGGGAGAATTATTTTTTGTATTTAAGGATTTTAAAATGATTTTATGAGTTATATTGCATTAAAAAGATCAAAACTTGTAAAATTCATATTTAATTAGTGTTTGATCCTAAAATCATTTTAAAAATATGGGAAGACGTCTAATTAAATCTCTACGTTTTTAAATTAATATCGAGATTTTTCCTCAGCTTTATATATTTATTTTATAATTTACAAAATTGAGTGATTTATTTTTAAGTGAAAAGTTAAATTATGATAACATGATACGACAACATGCTTATATATATCTAACGATGATAATGATGTGAATATTTTTACAATATTTATTTTATAGTAAAATAAGTTTAAATTTTAACAAAAATATTAATAAAATAGCAATAAAAAATACTAGCCTATAACCCATGCGATGCACGATTGCGTGTAAACATTTTAATTACATTTTATTATTAAATTTTTAAGTTTTATATATATTTTTATTATTAAATTAATTTTAACTTTATAATCTCATGTATATAAATATTATTAAAATTATTTATTTTGAATAATTAATTTAAAATACATACGTATATATATAAATATAAGACAAAAATTGTTTTTTAACTTTTATTTAATAGAAAAATTGAAATTTATCTAATCATGTAGATCTTTTTTTGATTTTTATACAAAAATTTCTATATTGTAAGTATTTTTCAGATTTTGTGTAATTTTTTACTATATAGCTTATTACTCGTGTGATGTACGGATGTTTTTTTTTAATATTTTTTGTTTTATTATCCATATTTTAACATATATATTTTTTAATTAGTAGAAAAATAAATTATAGAAGATAATAAAATATTATAATACCTGTTTGACAGTATTTTTAACGATAGTGTTTGAATTAATAATATGTTGTTGGCGGGTCTTAAATTCGTGAGAGTAGTTTATAAAATAATATATATGTTTAATAGAGATACGTTGTTTGTGGGATTCGAACTTGGAACCTATAAGAGTATTTAAATATTAAAAAAGGAATATTTTTTAGCATTAGATCCAACAGTTCTCATTTATTTATCTTAAAATCTAACAGTTGTTATTGAGTGTACCAAACAAAGTGTACCAAACCGACAACCAAATATATCATGTTTCGCTTATAATAGTATAGTATAGATAGTATAGATAGATAGATGATGTTGGTGGAAATCGAATATTCAACCTTTCTATATAACATCTTTTAATATTGACTATCTTATAACCCGTGTGATGCACGGATTTCTTTTCATATGTAATATATTTTATTTTATGTTACAATTATATTTTTATATAATCATTATTTACAATATTTTATTTTAATTTTAAATTAAAGTATTTAATATTAATTTAATTAATGATATGCATGGTTCAAAACTTATATTATAAAATTTTAAAATAAATATGTCGTTGATGGAATTCGAACCTTGAAATTTTAGTAAATTAATTTAATCATATAACATATATCTAATAATTAGATCTAACGGTTCTGATTTTTTACTAAAAAATCTAACGATCATTATTAGTAGTATACGGATTTCTATTATATTTTTTTAGTGATTAGAAGATGTGGTGTGCTATTTTTGGGTATATATTAATTAGTGCATGATTATGTTTTAAATTAAAAAGTTAACGTGTTTAAATTAGGAAAACAATATTATTGATTGGAAGATATAAATTTATAAAATTATAATAAAATTTTATTATGTTATAAATAAAATTTATTGTTAAGGTGTTTCTTTTATTATGTTATAAATTTTAATTAATATTACAATTATGTTTTTATATAATCATTATTTTAATAATTCTTTAATTTTAATTTAATATAATTTAATATACTCATGTTTACGAATTATACTAATTTTTCCTTATTATAAGTAACGTATATGGATTTTTAATATATTTTATTAATAATTGAAAAATATGGTGTGATGAGATTAGTTTAAATAAAAAAGATAACGTGTTTTAATTCAAAAGGAAATATTAATGATAGGAAGATATGATACGATTGATATTTTTAGGTGTTTATAAAAGGTGATATCTTCAACTAAAATTAAATGTAAGAAAGGCAATCAGCTATTTGCCAATAATTTTATTATGTTATTATTTATATTAAATCAAAAAGGTAACATGTTTTAATTCGAAATGAAATATTAATGATAGAAAGATACGATACGATTGATATTTTGAAGTACTAATGTTTCCTTATTATAAACAACGTATACGAATTTTTAATATATTTCATTAATAATTTAAAAATATGATGTGATATTTTTGGGTATATATTAATGATTTTAAGATTAGTTTTAAATCAGAAAGGTAACTTGTTTTAATTTGAAAGGAAATATTAATGATTGGAAGATATGATATGATTCATGTTTTTAAGTGTTTATAAAAGGTAATATCTTCAACTCGTAAATGTAAAAAAGACAATCGACTAATTACCATTAATTATATTATGTTATTATTTATTTTAGGTGTTTTAACAGTATAGATATTGAATATATTTTTCTTTAAAAAGACAATTGACTAATTACCATTAATTGTATTATGTTATTATTTATTTTAGGTGTTTTAATAGTATATTTATCGAATATATTATTTCTTTTTCCTGAAGGGTAAATTCACGAAGTACCAAAAAACAAGTACCAAAATTTTCAATGTTTCGACTATTATATAATAGTATAGACTTAATATTAATAAAATAATAACAAAAAATAGAAAAGCAACCTTTTACTTGATACTTGGTGAAAATAAGAGTTGTCCCCCCCCCCCCCCCAAACCTCATCTCACCCTCCCAAACTCTTCTCGACCCGCTCCAAATCTCATTTCCCCCACAAATCCAAGTTCCAAATTGTACCCCCCACGCGGTGTCTCAGATGTTCGGATAGTGTCGCTTAAGGCTTGCTGTCTTGAGGTCACGGGTTCGATTTCCTGGGCGCTCCGGGATTAAGTGGGTTACCATGCTCGGAGGTATGAGTGTGCTAGTATGCCCTCCAGATTAGTCGAGGTGCGCGCAAGCTGGACCGGACACTGAATTATTAAAAAAAAAAGAGTTCCAAATCGTACTCACAATCATAACCTGTTCACTACCCTAAAGTAAGCATTCTCATCATCGTCGATTTGGTTAAATTATATCATTTAAAAAAGTTTAGACTACAAATTTTTCTTAAAATTTTTAATGATTAATTAAATAAAATTTTATAATATTAAAAATATTCGTGCATCGGATAATTTTTAAACTAGTACTCCCTCAGTCTCTTAAAATATTTTATGTTTACTATTTCGGGACATTCAAAATACTTTCCCTCTTTCTATTTTAAGCCATATAAAACAATATTCAATACCCACTACTCCACCCACTACTCCTTAAAAATAATATTCAATACCCACTACTCCACCCATTACTCTTTAAAAACTATATTCAATATCCACTACTCCACCCACTACTCCTTACAAATAATATTAAATACTCACTACTCCTTAAAAATAATATTCAACCACTACTCCTTACAAATCTATACTATTATATAAAAGCCGAAACATTAAAAGTTTGGTTGGTTGGTTGGTTGGTACCTATTGATTTTACTTATTTACCCTTACTTAATTACAGATAAAATCTTATTTTATATTTTACCTAACTAAAATTTTTGCTTTACTAATCAATTTCCTTTCAGTTAAACATGTTACCTTTAAATTTTTTGCTTTTTTAATCAATTTCCTTTTTCAGGTTAAACATGTTACCTTTTCTTTTCTTTTTAATAACTAAGCAGTTTCCTTTTTCAGCTAAAATACAATATCTTTTATATTATACATCTTTTTCGAATTATATCACGGATTATATAAAAGCCGAAACATTAAAAGTTTGGTTGGTTGGTTGGTTGGTACCTATTGATTTTACTTATTTACCCTTACTTAATTACAGATAAAATCTTATTTTATATTTTACCTAACTAAAATTTTTGCTTTACTAATCAATTTCCTTTCAGTTAAACATGTTACCTTTAAATTTTTTGCTTTTTTAATCAATTTCCTTTTTCAGGTTAAACATGTTACCTTTTCTTTTCTTTTTAATAACTAAGCAGTTTCCTTTTTCAGCTAAAATACAATATCTTTTATATTATACATCTTTTTCGAATTATATCACGGATTACCTTTTAAAAATATTCTTTTATATTTTATTTAACTAATTTTTTTACTTTACTAATCAATCTACTTTTTCAGGTTAAACGTGTTACCTTTTTTTAAAAACTAGGCAGTTTCCTTTTTCAGGTAAAATATAATATCTTTTATATTTTATCTAATTAAAAAACAAATTATAATTACTTTTAACTAATAAATTAATTTTTTACCTTTTCTCTTTTCTCTAACTAAAATATTTATTTTTCTAATTATATCATGGGTTACCTTTTTCAGCCAGACAGTTTCTTTTTTCAGGTAAAATATAATATCTTTTATATTTTATCTAATTAAAAAACAAATTATAATTACTGTTAACTAATAAATTAATTTTTTATCTTTTACTTTTCTCTAACTAAAATATTTATTTTTCTAATTATATCACGGGTTACCTTTTTTCAGCCAAAACAAGTTACCTTTTTTATTTTCTCTAACTAAAACCTCTATTTTTCAAATTATATCACGGACAATTCTATTTAATAATAATAAAATCATAATATTATAATGCTATTAATTAATCGATTACCTTTTCAGCTAAAAACGTATCATTTTTTTATTTTTTCAAATTAAATTACTTTTTTTAGAAATATCATGGGTAACATTAATTTCTCATTTTTTAAAAATATTACCAAAAATTTTATTTAGTAAAGTAACAATTAAATTATAATTATTATAAACTAATCAATTAGTTTTTTCACCTAAAGTTTGTCACCTTTTAATTTTCACGTTATCTTTTTCTCTCTTTTTCAAATTATATCACAGACGGTTCTATTTAATAAAATTAAATAATAATATTATAATACTAATATTAACGCTTATCCTTTTTAGCTAAAACATATCATCTTTTTCCTATATTATCTAACTAAAATTCCTCTTTAGAAATATCACATATCTATACTATTATATAAAAAGCCGAAACATTAAAAGTTTGGTTGGTTGGTTGGTTGGTACCTAATGATTTTACTTATTTACCCTTAGTTAATTACAGATAAAATCTTTTTTTATATTTTACCTAACTAAAATTTTTTCTTTACTAATCAATTTCCTTTCAGTTAAACATGTTACCTTTAAAATTTTTGCTTTTTTAATCAATTTCCTTTTTCAGGTTAAACATGTTACCTTTTCTTTTCTTTTTAATAACTAAGCAGTTTCCTTTTTCAGCTAAAATACAATATCTTTTATATTATACATCTTTTTCCAATTATATCACGGGTTACCTATTAAAAATATTCTTTTATATTTAATTTAACTAAATTTTTTACTTTACTAATCAATCTACTTTTTCAGGTTAAACGTGTTACTCCCTCCGTCCCTCTCATTTCTTTACAGTTACTATTTTGGGTCGTCCCTCTCATTTCTTTACATTACCAAAAATATTAAGTTTCCTCTACTATTACACCCACTACTTTCCCCCACTATCTCATATTTAATTATAGAAAATACTATTACACCCACTACTTTCCTCCACTATCTCAAATCTATTATTAAATATTGATAGGTCCCACCACTTTACCCACTTTTCATCTAACTTTACTCATTTTTTAAAAATTGTCTTGGTCTCCGTGCAAATTGTCAATGTAAACATCCAACAGGGACAGAGGGAGTACCTTTTTTTAATAACTAGGCAGTTTCCTTTTTCAGGTAAAATATAATATCTTTTATATTTTATCTAATTAAAAAATAAATTATAATTACTGTTAACTAATAAATTAATTTTTTACCTTTTCTCTTTTCTCTAACTAAAATATTTATTTTTCTAATTATATCATGGGTTACCTTTTTCAGCCAGACAGTTTCTTTTTTCAGGTAAAATATAATATCTTTTATATTTTATCTAATTAAAAAACAAATTATAATTACTGTTAACTAATAAATTAATTTTTTATCTTTTATCTTTTCTCCAACTAAAATATTTATTTTTCTAATTATATCACGGGTTACCTTTTTCAGCCAAAACAAGTTACCTTTTTTATTTTCTCTAACTAAAACCTCTTTTTTTCAAATTATATCACGGACGATTCTATTTAATAATAATAAAATCATAATATCATAATGCTATTAATTAACCGATTACCTTTTCAGCTAAAAACGTATCATTTTTTTATTTTTTCAAATTAAATTACTTTTTTTAGAAATATCATGGGTAATATTAATTTCTCATTTTTTAAAAATATTACCAGCAATTTTATTTAGTAAAGTAACAATTAAATTATAATTATTATAAACTAATCAATTAATTTTTTTCACCTAAAGTATGTCACCTTTTAATTTTCACGTTATCTTTTTCTCTCTTTTTCCAGTTATATCACGGACGGTTCTATTTAATAAAATTAAATAATAATATTATAATACTAATATTAACGCTTATCCTTTTTAGCTAAAACGTATCATCTTTTTCCTATATTATCTAACTAAAATTCCTCTTTAGAAATATCACGGGCGACATTAATTTCTCCTTTTCTAAAAACATTACGAGCAATTTTATTTTGTAAAATAACATAATTAAATTATAATTACTAAAAATTAATCAATTACCATTTTCACCTAAAAAATGTTACGTTTTTAATTTTCTCTAACTAAGTCCTCTCTTTTTCCAATTATATCACGGACATTCTATTTAATAAAATAAAATAATAATTTTATAATTACTAATAAATAACTTATTAATTACCTTTTCAACTAAAACCTATCACATTTTCTATATTTTTTTAACTAAAATCATTCCTTTTCTAGAAATAACTTATTACATTTTCAACTAATATCTATCACATTTTCTATATTTTTTAACTAAAATCGTTCCTTTTCTAGAAATATCATGAATAACATTTATATAATTATGATCATCATCTCATTTAAATATTTAAGCCTCCAAAATTTATATTTAAAAAATAAAAAAAATTAATATAATATTAAAAAAATTCCGTGCATCGCACGGGTTTTAAGCTAGTAATATTAAATACTCACTACTCCTTAAAAATAATATTCAATACTCACTACTCCATTAAAAAACAATATTCAATATTCATTACCCACTATCTTAAAACCCGTGTTTTTAATCAAACAAGAAAGGTTTAATGAGACGGAGGGAGTATCATCTTAATTTGCACATTCCTAAAAGAACCTTAATCTGCGCAGAGATCAACTAAGATTTGTATGATAAAATTAACTAGCTTTGTAGCCCGTGCAAGGCACGGGCATGCTCTAGATTACAAATTTATGAATTATTCGTAATCACGTAGGATTGATTTGTTGATATCTTCGATTGTTCATATCTTTGTAGCAATTGTTCTGAGTAAATAGAATTTATGCAATACCCTATCGTGACATGCAAATTATAATTCTGGTTAAATTAAATCTATTTTATATTTTACGCTATGTTTTGTTTTGTTAAAATAAACTTGAACGATATGTAATAAAGAGAAAATGCCCAAAATACCTCAAAATGAGGTACCCCTTGCCCAAAATGCCGTTTTTCGGAATTGTTGGCCCAGAATACCCACGCAACACGCTACTGTGTGTAGCGTGTCCCGAAGGTACTGTTCATCCCCTCGCTGCCATCTCTCCCAATCGCCCAAACTTTCTTCGCCATCCTCTGCCTTTCTCCGGCCACCTCCGCTAAATCTGACCACACCAAACAAATCACCACTACTTCCTCTTCGTTTTTGTAATTTTAATTTATCAAATACGGCTCCGCAGGGGTACAGTCGAGCTCATCGGAAAAATGAGGAAGAGAGGTGGTTTCGATTTTGGGGGTTTAAATCCCGGTAAACGAAATGATTAAAGGTGGGTATAGTATTGTAGATCGTCGAATGACGATTCGAATGATGTATAACACGTTAATGGAAACTACCTGTAGACTGTGAACTGAGAAAGTCGACGAAAGTCGCCATCGGAATCTCCACATCGCGTTTCTCTGAGTTTGGAGAGGACGATGGATACGCAACTGGGAATTGCGTATCCTGAGATGCGCATCTTCCAGTTGCGTATCTCAAGCAGCTGTAGCATGTGACTAGTAGCGTGACAATGACGTCAGGTGACGTCATCACGCCTGTTCCAACAGCGTGTTTCCCTGATACGCCTTAGAGAAATGCGTATCTTCCCCTGTTACTCTTCCACCAGTCACGTGTCTAATGACACTCCTTCGTCAGTAGCGTATCTTCATGATACTCCTTCACCAGTAGCGTGTCCCGTGGGTATTTTGGGCCACGTGAACTGGCGGTAGGCATTTTGGTCATGAGTGTTTTATTTTGGGGTATTCTGGGCCATCACCCTGTAATAAATTGGTCAATGTTAAGATCAAAACCGTACTTCGAAATATAAATATATAGAGTTAACATGGATGGATACAGAGATACATTCAAGTATTAATTACATAATAATAAATGCATATTAGTTCATATCAGTTATTATTATATATGTAATAAATATGTTAGTGTTGCAATACCTAAATAGCCCCCGGAAATATAACATAGATATAATTAGTAGAGGTAAATATGACTTTTTATATTAATAATTTTTATAACATATATATATATATATATATATATATATATATATATATATATATATATATATATATATATATATATATATTTGTTATATTGTTTTATGCGTTTATGTATTAAAGATGTGATTGATGAGTTTTACGATAGTTAATGTTAATACAAGTTTGTATTATACTTACATAGGCATGAAGGTTTTTTTGTATTGGGATATTTTTGGTAATATTTAATTCGTAAATAATTAAAGTAGATCTAAAATTATTAATAAGATATGGTATATGTTAGTGAATATTATAGTACATTATAACATACACATAAATTTATATATGTATTTATGTTTGTACAAGTTTATGTATGTATAATTATGTAGTAATTAATATATTATAAATAATGAAATATTAATAGATTATACAACATAAATGTATGTATGTATGTATGTATGTATGTATGTATGTATGCTATATAGTATGTATGTATATATGTATATAATATTATAGTAGATTATTATATATGCACATAAATTTATATATGTACTCCCTCCGTCCCTCTCGTTTGTTTACGTTGGAGGAGGACACGGAGACCAAGACAATGCATAAAAAATGAGTAAAGTTATATGAAAGTTGGGTAAAGTGGTGGGATCTCTCAATATTTAATAATAGATTTGAGACAGTGGAGGAAAGTAGTGGGTGTAATAGTGTTTTTTATAATTAAATATGAGATATTGGGGGAAAGTAGTGGGTGTAATAGTGAGGGAAATTTACTATTTATAGTAACATAAAGAAATGAGAGAGACATCCCAAAATAGTAACCGTAAAGAAATGAGAGGGACGGAGGGAGTATGTTAATACATATAAACAAAAATATGTAGTATGTGTATGTATATAATATTATAGTACATTGTATATATCCAAAAAAATTATATATGTATGTATTTATGTTTGTACATGTGTATGTATGTATAAATATTCATATTAATTATACAACAATTAATAGATTACAAATAATGAAATATTAATAGATTATACAATATAAATGTATGGATGTATGTATGTATGCATGCATGCATGCATGTATGTATGTATGTATGTATGTTATATAGTATGTATGCATGTATGTATGTATGTATATAATATTATAGTATATTATTATATAGGCAAGTGCTCAAATACAAACCACTCTTAAAATACAAACCTACAAACCAACACTAAATTAATTATATTTCATCTATTCTAAGGTTTTCGCCAAGGGTACCTTCACGAATGATGCTTAAAATAATTGGCTCTATCCAACAAAAAAAAAAAAATTCAAAAAAAAAAAAAAATCTTGCCGTGGAAATGCGAAGCATTTAAGACAGTAAACGGATGAGTTAGGTAGTCATGAGGGCCGAAGGCTCTCGACACACCCGTCAATCGTCTATTGCCTTTACCATTGATTGCCATTCCTTACAACTTTAGAATGATAAAGGCACGAAGCGCCGTACAAGAAGGTGCGAAGCACCGTTAACCAGTGAAATCCACTGCCACGTCATCACGTGAACAGTGATTTTTTTTTTTTTTAGGATAGAGCCAATTATTTTAAGCATTTTTTGTATTGGGGTACCCCTAGTTTGGTCATTAGATTAGCTTGAAATATTAGATTATGCTTGGTTTGTAGGTTTGTATTTTAAGGAGGTTTGTATTGGAGTAGCCCCCTTATTATATATATATCCACATAAATTTATATATGTATGTATTTATGTTTGTACATGTGTTTGTATGTATAAATATGCATATTAATTATACAACAATTAATATATTACAAATAATGAAATATTAATAGATTATACAACATAAATGTATGTATGTATGTATGTATATAGTACTTATGCATGTATAATTAATAATTATGTATGTATGTATGGATGTATGTATGTATGTATGTATGTGTGTATGTACATATGCATGTATAATTATTTATGTTTATGTATGTATAATTAATAATTATGTATGTAGTGTATGTATGTATGTATGTATATATGTATGTACGTATGTGTAAGAACCCTGATTTTTGTACTATCATAAATGACAGGAATGAATAGTAATTACATTACTTAAATGAAATGATTCCAAACACCACTTAGGTATGGTGAATATTTAAGATTTCGGGTTGATATTACATCTTTACGATGCAAATGAGTGTATGTAAAAATCGTTAGTTTTCGATGAAACCCATTATTTTAAATGGCCATATTTTACGAGATATTAAGGGGTACAAGGATTGCATTATGAAGGGGGAAAATTATGGAATTCGAATTCCACCATTTAAATAAATTACAAGTGTTTGCGATGGTAAGAAATTACGATAAAAAAAAATGTATCGCGAAACGCTTCAGATATTCGTCGCAATTGTGAAAACAATTATGTAACAAGTGTTAAGTTGGCAAGTAAGTATCCCATGCATGCTAAGTGCCATGCAAATTAGATACATAGGATTCCAACCAACCTTTGGATACCAATCTAGAATAGTTCAAGAGACAAATTCCATATTTCATGGAAAAGGTGCTAGATTGGCAAATGCTAAGGAAAAAAAAAAGAATCAATCAAGCAAACTATTAAATCTTAGCTTTTTGACAAAGAAACTCAGTTGATGTATCGATATATATCACACCAAAATAATTCATTCTCTTCACTTTATCATTTACCAAAAGATAGCAAAAGCTCCCCCTCCATTTTCTCTATTTTCGGCCAAAAACAAAGCAGCCACTTCAACCTGCCATAACTCCCTCATTTGTCAATGAAATTTTGTGTTCTATAGCTTTCTGGAAAGGTATTGAGATGCTCTACAACTCTTATTCAGGAGCCTCGTTCAGATAGGGAAGGTAAGACCCTCGTTTTTCCAGTTCTTTCAAGAGTGGTGATGCTGACTACGAAAATTTTAAACTTGATTGTTTAGGTCTTGAAGATTAAAGGTTGTTAAAGCTATCTAAGGTGTTTTTAAGGAAAGTCAAGCTAGTTTAAGGTTGTTAAGACTCCAAGGAAGGTAAAACACTCACACCCACCTTAAACCTTATGAGCTATAAGTTGATTTGAAAGGTTGATGCAAGTATGTACATGTTTAAGGGGATTGTGATGTTTTAAACTTTATAAGTACGGGTAAAATTTTGGATAGTGATAAATGGATGTTACCACTGGTCTTATAGATTCTTGATGATGTTTATATGATATTGATGGTGTATGGTTGAATTAAGTGGTTAGATGAAGTTCATGGAATTTGAAAATGTTCGGTTTATAGTCGTTATAATGTCGAAATTTCATTAGATCATTTAAGCAGTTAATACCGAATTCAACAAATGTTTTCTTGGTAAGTTTTTGGCCATAAACCAGTAGGACTTGTTTTGTAGTTTGTTTTGACACCAAGATCATGTGATTACGATTTACGATTTATGAGATATGCTCGTTTTAGTGAAACCGGTTAAAACGGACGAATCGTTAAGATGAACTGACTTTACCAAGTCAAACGAGCCCTTTAAAAATGGTCTGTGATTATGAAATTTTTACAGGGGGTAGGTTAGTCAGTTTTTAAATCCCTGTAAAAATTTGAAGACAAAAGGCTTAATTTTCGATTTTATAGAAATGTTTAAGTCAAGAATGCGCATGAGAAACCACTGCAGAAAGAAGCTATATTTAGAGCAACAATTGAGCTAGCAAAAAGATGTTCTTAATTATGAAATTTGGATGAAAAATCCTCTGGACAGTTAAGAAGAAGTGAGAAAAAGAATTTCATGAAAAAGTTTATTTTTCAATTTTATAGAATTTTTCGAATCATAGTTGCGCAAGTGAAAAACCCTTTTAGGAGACGAATTAAGACGAACTTTAGTTTCGTTGAAAATGACCTTTAACGAAAGTCGTTGCGAGACCAATAATTATCCAAAAGTGGTTAAAGGATATCATGGACTTATAATAAGCCAAACGTGTAATAAGGATGTATCGTTACGAAGTTGTGTCTTTACGTGAATAGTCGATTTGACGGGATCGTTTAACGAACTAACCGAACCGTATTGATTATTATAGATCATCACACTAGAGACAGGGCCCAGACTATTCCGACACTATCAGGCAAGTTTTCGAAACTTGTATTTCAAGTATTTTCAAACTGTTGTTGTTGTGGTATAAATGATATGAACTGTTTGTTAGTATTTTTGCGAATCAGCATATGATATATGGTTGTTTACAGGGATTTATAAACCTGTTAAGTATGTACGTATGCATAGACTCTTGTATATATATGTATACGAGGATGTGTTACAAGTTTCCAGTAGAGTATGATAATACCTTTTCTTAATAAGGGAGTCGGAGATATTTCGTCTGGATAAGGACATAAAAACCGGAAGGGTTATATGACGTATATTTTTAAATATTCCAATAAATATAAATTGGATATTTTCTGATTAAAATTCCTTTGATGATATTAATAAATATTATTTGAATATTTATTAATAATTTGAATATTATTTTCATATTGAGAATAGTCTGAAGGTTTATTTATTTAATAAATATTATTTAAATATTTATTAAATATTCTAAGCTTATTATTTATTTAATAAATATTATTTGAATATTTATTAAATATTCCAGGATGATTTACAAATCATATTATTTATTTCAAAAGTTATTTAAAACTTTAAAAATTATTTTAAATATTTTCTGATCGTCGAAAAAGTATTTAAAAATAGAGCGGGTTCCCATTTCTTCACTGACTATAGCTTCACTCATCGAAAAGTAGCTACCTCGCTCAAACTTATCAAAACTCGGGAACCCAAGGTTTTGGGAGCTAGTATTAATTATTTTCTCCCTTCGCTACCAACAAGAAATGCACCCTACCTAGTAAGGAGGGGCTCAGGTTTGACTAAACACTCAAAACTCCGAACAACTCCCAAGTTATGTTTGATGAAGCGATTCTTAGTAATCGAAATCTGTTGACTAAAGTCAACCCACACATCAGAGTTACTTCCTCAATTATTCATGGAAGTAAAGTTAGTAATGTTTATTAAACCAGTCGTCAAGCTTTGTGCTTGGGGGAAACTGAATTAAATTCTGTTCCTACGATGCATAGAATTCTCTAAGGGATTGGAGGAAGAGGGGACATCGCCTTCGAGCGTAGTCCAAATGATAAGGCCCATATGCGGTCAGGGTGCAACCCGATAAGGGAACGTCGTCCTTCTACTAGTAGAGAAGCTGAGGCACGGTATATTGGCTGATAACCAGATATCGTGGAAGAGGCTCCAGCATAATCCCATTCTTCCAATTGGAATTGTATTGCAACACTGTAATGAAATCCTAGGTGCTTAGTTACCGATAGTGTTGACAGAATGATGAACTATTCAAAGTACCTCAAAAATTCTTCGTTATATTTCTGGATAAAGAATGAAAATGTTTAATGATGATACAATGTCAGTATACGATATGTCATATGGTTTACGTTAACAAAAGTACTTTGAAAACTAGTATTATATGGCTGAGCTATATTGCTCACTCTTGCTTTTCTTTTATATATACCACCACACAACAACAGATAAGCATGGCAAGAACAAGGCAGACCCCCCGCAAAAGCCTGCTAACCGGTCAACAGTATAGGAGACTATTTACGAGGCAAGTGTCGAGGTCACACTCAGTAGCATTACCACAGGTGAGCAGACTAAGTTTGATAGGTTTACAGCTTAGGTTGGTTAGGTTTATTTACAAGCATGACTTGTGTAAGCTTCTCGAAACCAAACCGTATTGTGGCTGTAGATGCCGTCTTAGATGGTAATCCTTTTAATTTGAACTTTTAAGATTATGACAATTTGGGTTTGTAATATCTATTTTAAGATGGTTGTAATAACTTAGTAACGTTTTAATTTCGTCTCTGAGCCTATAATCTGTAAATGTTATGTTTGACTGAGGGGTCACAGCATGCTAAAAGGAAGATCGAGAGTAATGTTTATTAAAATGGGAATTAAGGATATAGTGACAGCCTGGATCTCCGACCCCGGATCTAGGGGTGTTACAGAAATGGTATCAGAGAAATAGGTTATAATCTCAGAGACGATAGGAAGGTTTAAGGACTCAAACCCTTATCGAAACATTGTCGGGCTAATAGACATAGCCCTAACAACCTTAAGCTAATAAGGGAACTATTTATCAAAACCTCAAGGATAGTAACATTTTTCCCTTTTTGTGTAGACACCCGAGGATGTAGAGCTACCTGAGAGTTCCGAGCAGCGACACGATGATGCCCTTCTGAGAGCTGTAGATGAGCCTGATGTTGAGACAGAGACTGTCCCTTAGAAGGAGGGAGAGAGATAGTCCAGGAGGAGGATCCCGAGGAGGATCCCAGAGCTGATGACCCTATGCCCATAGAGGACCCAGTGGACTCAGATGAGCCAGAGAGTGATCCAGAGGAGGATCCAGAGGAGAACCCCTCGACGATGTTCCAGCTGACCCCGCACCCGGAGAGGATTCTGAGGACGAGGAGGTGGTGTGGACTGATATCCTTACGCATTTCCCTTCCCTCATAGAGGATTCATCCCCTAGTGGATATCATTGGGACACAGATTTAGAGGGTGACTCTAAGGAACCTAGACCAGAGGATGCCGAGACTGAGGTTTCACTGGAGAGCGAGCCGGTTAGTCCTCCCATACAAGTTGTTAGATCCACTGAGTATGACTAGATGGAGACCCGGATGTCCACCGATCTGGTGGTAGCGAAGGCCCGAGTAGCTGAGCTAAGGTTCCAGCTAGCTGAGGAGAGACGAGCGAGACTATACTCCCGGGGGAGAGACTCCAGAGCTAGACGGATGAGGCGGGCAGTACTAAAGATTGAGAGGAGGGCTCACACCGGACTTAGAGCACTTCCACGTTCCCGCCATAGTAGGAGGATCCGTAGGAGGGATGCTGAGAGAGTCCTTTCTAGGGCTATAAGCCGAGTTCGACAGGCGATACGCTTTCATGCAGACTGATGGATAGATGGATGACCAGTTCAGCCTTCTAGTACAGAGGGATGTGGTAGTAGCTTTACTTTTGGTAGTGATGTTGATCACATAGTACTTTCCCTCGGATAGGAAGACCATCTTTGCTACATATCTACTTAAGGGAGAGGCCAACTATGGGTGGGAGGCCAAGAAAAATATGGAACCAGCTGGAGTGGTTACATGGGATAGATTCACAGAGTTATTCTTGGAAAAGTACTTTCCGAGGTTTATGGAGACCCAGATGGAACTCAAGTTCCTAGAGCTTAAACAGGAGAATCTGACTGTAGCAGAATATGAGGCTAGGTTCACGGAGCTGTCAAGGTTCGTGCCAGAGTATGTAAACACTGAAATTAAGAAGGCAAGGAGGTTTCAACAAGGATGAAACAGTGGTTTCAGAACCGCATCGTGGTGTTAGAAATTACGGATTACGCCACTCTAGTACAGATGGCATCGATTGTAGAGGCAGGAAGTGAACAGTCCCAAAAGGACAAGATCATGAAGAAAAGGAAGTTTGAAAGTCGAAGTAGTGGTGCTGCAAGTGGGAGTTTCTCCAGCAAGTTTGTTAGAGGAACGGTGTCCCAGCCAGCCAAAAGCACGGGGTTTAATAGAGCAGAAAGCAAGAGTGTTGGCCAAGGAGATGGATCAACCAGGGCACCCATATCAGGACAGTCGCGCCCTCCCCTACCTAACTGTAAGACTTGTGGAAAGAAACATTCAGGGGTATGTCTTCAGGGTACGATGATATGTTTTAAATGTGGACAGATTGGACACTATTCCAACAATTGCCCCCAGAGGAATGCGCTCATGAAATGTTACGAGTATGGAGGTACAGACCACTGGAAGAAAGATTGCCCTAAATTGAAACCGACAGGATCAAGGATGAGCGGTACTGCATCCAACCGACCACCCACCGCTAGGACTTTCAACATGACAGTGCAAGATGCAGTAAGGGATGAGGATGTCATCGCAGGTACCCTTTCCCTTAACACCTTGAGTGCTAATACTTTGTTTGATTCTGGAGCTACCAAATCTTTTATATCGCAAGATTTTGCATGTAAACTGAACTTGAAACCAGAAATGTTAAAGGAACGGCTAATGGTAGAGATAGCTAACCACGAAGTGGTTCCTGTAAGCCAGATATATCCTAACTGCGATATAGTAATAGGAGGTCACCACTTTCGGGCATACCTAATTCCGTTTAAGTTAGGCGAATTCGATGTCATTTTAGGAATGGATTGGTTGGCAAGTAATGGTGCCCAGATTGATTGCAAGAGCAAGAAAGTTAGGATAAAGGTGTCAGGAAAGAAAGGGGTCATATTCAAAAGACAGCGACAGACTCAAAAATTCTTGACTGTTGCTCAAGCGAAAAAGTTAGTACGAAAGGGTAGCGAGGCCTACTTAGCTTATGTATTAGACACGAAGCAAAGAAACCCTGAACTAAAGGACATTCCAGTTGTTAGGGAATTTGAAGATGTGTTTCCAGAAGACCTTCCTGGGTTACCACCCGATAGGGAAATCGATTTTGCGATAGAATTAGCACCAGGAACCGCACCAGTTTCTAAAGCCCCTATCGATTGGCCCCCGCTGAAATGAAAGAACTGGCCACTCAGTTGCAAGAACTATTGGACAAGGGCATGATAAGACCAAGTGTGTCCCCGTGGGGTGCCCAGTGTTGTTTGTAAAGAAAAAGGATGGTAGTATGAGGCTATGTATAGACTACAGAGAGCTGAATAAGTTAACCATTAAAAACAAGTACCCCTTGCCTAGGATTGACGACCTTTTTGACCAACTCAAGGGAGCAGTTCACTTTTCGAAGATAGACCTGAGAACGGAGTACCATCAGTTAAAGATCAAACCGGAAGATATACCCAAGACTGCTTTTCGCACTAGGTACGACCATTATGAGTTTCTAGTGATGTCCTTTGGATTGACTAACGCCCCCGCGACATTCATGGACTTGATGAACCGAGTGTTCAAACAGTACTTAGACAAGTGCGTCATAGTTTTCATTGACGATATCTTGATTTATTCTAAGACGGAGGAAGAACATGCAGAACACTTGAGGATAGTCCTAGGAATCTTGAGGGAAGAAAAGTTGTATGCCAAATTTTCGAAATGCGAATTTTGGCTGAAAGAAGTGCAATTCTTAGGTCATGTGGTTAGTAGTGAAGGAGTACTAGTTGACCCTGCCAAAATAGAGGCAATATCAAAATGGGAAAGACCGACCACCCCGACCGAAGTAAGAAGTTTCGTGGGACTAGCCGGGTATTATAGGAGGTTGGTACAAGACTTTGCCAAGCTGGCAGCCCCATTGACCCGACTCACCAGAAAGACTGAAAAGTTTGTTTGGAATGAGAAATGTGAAGAGAGCTTTCAAGAGCTAAAGAAAAGATTAATGACCGCCCCAGTGTTGCCACTGCCAGATGATAAGGGGGACTTTGTGATCTATAGTGATGCATCGCATAAAGGACTAGGTTGCGTGCTTATGCAGCATGATAAGGTAATTGCATATGCTTCCCGATAGTTGAAGGAGTATGAAATAAGGTACCCTACCCATGACTTAGAGCTAGCTGCAATAGTCTTCGCGTTAAAGATATGGAGACACTACCTATATGGAGAAAAATGTGAAATTTACACAGATCATAAAAGTCTCAAGTACATCTTTACCCAGAAAGAATTGAATATGAGACAGAGAAGATGGCTGGAATTAATCAAGGATTATGATTGTGAAATTCGTTATCATCCAGGAAAGGCAAATGTGGTGGCCGATGCCCTAAGCAGAAAGGAAAGGCTCAAGATGATGACTTCAACGGAAGAATTGATAAAAGAAATGGAGAAGCTAGAAATTGAAGTTAAGACATCGAGAAGTAGCCAAGAAGTGTTAATGGGAATTCAAATCCAGCCTCCGTTATTGGAAAAGATTCGAATGTGCCAAGAGCAAAAGATGGAAGAGGAAACGAACTCGGAGGAAGAGATATTGACCGGGGAGGAAATTAAGTGCGAAAGAGATGCAGGAGGAATCATGAGATATGCAACGAGAATTTGGGTCCCAAATGTTCAGGAACTAAAGGATGAAATCCTATATGAAGGACATAACTCAAGGTACTCTGTGTACCCAGGTACCACGAAGATGTATAGAGATTTGAAAGAATACTATTGGTGGCCCAACATGAAGAAGGATGTGACAGAATGGGTGAATAGATGTTTGACCTGCCAACGGGTAAAGGCAGAACACCAGCGACCTAGTGGACTACTGCAACCCCTAGAGATTCCAGAATGGAAGTGGGAGCACCTAGCCATGGATTTTGTAGTAGGACTCCCAAGGACCAAGACTAACCACGATGCGACATGGGTAATCGTCGATAGGTTGACTAAGTCCGCCCATTTTCTCCCAATCAACGAGAGGTACATTGTCGATAAATTAGTAGACATATATATAAGAGAAATTGTGGTACGACATGGAGTTCCCGTGACCATTGTGTCCGATAGAGACCCAAGGTTTAACTCCAAGTTCTGGAGGAGCTTTCAAGACTGTGGGAACCAAGCTAAATATGAGTACTGCATACCACCCCCAGACTGACGGACAAAGTGAAAGAACAATTCAGACCTTAGAGGACATGCTGAGAATGTGTGTTATGGATTTCAAAGAAAGTTGGGAAGAGCACTTACCATTGATTGAGTTTTCTTATAATAACAGTTATCACTCAAGTATCGGAATGCCCCCATATGAAGCCCTCTATGGCCGGAAATGTCGTTCTCCCTTATGTTGGGAAGAAGTTGGTGAGAGGAAGATATTAGGACCTGAATTGGTACAACAGACAAGAGATGTGATAGTTCTAATCAGGGGAAGACTGGCAGCAGCCCAAGACAGACAACGTAAGTATGCCGACTTAGCTCGGAAGGATAGAGAATATGAAGTAGGAGACATGGTGCTGCTAAAGGTATCTCCCTGGAAAGGACTGATGAGGTTTGGGAAGAAAGGAAAGTTGAGCCCGAGATACATCGGACCTTTCGAGATTTTAAGGCGGATTGGAAAGGTGGCTTACGAGTTAGCCTTACCTCCAAGTCTACAGCAAATACATAACGTGTTCCATGTGTCTATGCTGAGGAAATATAACCCCGATGCCAAGCATGTGGTGGAATATGAGCATGTGGATCTACAGTCAGACTTGTCTTATATAGAGCAACCGGTGGAAATCATGGACCACAAGGAGCAAGTACTCAGGAACAAGGTGGTCAGATTAGTCAGAGTTTTGTGGCAGAATCATAACATAGAGGAATCCACCTAGGAGCTAGAAAGTGCAATGCAAGAGAAGTACCCCCATTTATTTTAACCTGATTCCGGGACGGAATCCTTTTAAGGGGGGAAGGTTGTAAGAACCCTGATTTTTGTACTATCATAAATGACAGGAATGAATAGTAATTACATTACTTAAATGAAATGATTCCAAACACCACTTAGGTATGGTGAATATTTAAGATTTCGGGTTGATATTACATCTTTACGATGCAAATGAGTGTATGTAAAAATCGTTAGTTTTCGATGAAACCCATTATTTTAAATGGCCATATTTTACGAGATATTAAGGGGTACAAGGATTGCATTATGAAGGGGGAAAATTATGGAATTCGAATTCCACCATTTAAATAAATTACAAGTGTTTGCGATGGTAAGAAATTACGATAAAAAAAAATGTATCGCGAAACGCTTCAGATATTCGTCGCAATTGTGAAAACAATTATGTAACAAGTGTTAAGTTGGCAAGTAAGTATCCCATGCATGCTAAGTGCCATGCAAATTAGATACATAGGATTCCAACCAACCTTTGGATACCAATCTAGAATAGTTCAAGAGACAAATTCCATATTTCATGGAAAAGGTGCTAGATTGGCAAATGCTAAGGGAAAAAAAAAATCAATCAAGCAAACTATTAAATCTTAGCTTTTTGACAAAGAAACTCAGTTGATGTATTGATATATATCACACCAAAATAATTCATTCTCTTCACTTTATCATTTACCAAAAGATAGCAAAAGCTCCCCCTCCATTTTCTCTATTTTCGGCCAAAAACAGAGCAGCCACTTCAACCTGCCATAACTCCCTCATTTGTCAATAAAATTTTGTGTTCTATAGCTTTCTGGAAAGGTATTGAGATGCTCTACAACTCTTATTCAGGAGCCTCGTTCAGATAGGGAAGGTAAGACCCTCGTTTTTCCAGTTCTTTCAAGAGTGGTGATGCTGACTACGAAAATTTTAAACTTGATTGTTTTGGTCTTGAAGATTAAAGGTTGTTAAAGCTATCTAAGGTGTTTTTAAGGAAAGTCAAGCTTGGTTAAGGTTGTTAAGACTCCAAGGAAGGTAAAACACTCACACCCACCTTAAACCTTATGAGCTATAAGTTGATTTGAAAGGTTGATGCAAGTATGTACATGTTTAAGGGGATTGTGATGTTTTAAACTTTATAAGTACAGGTAAAATTTTGGATAGTGATAAATGGATGTTACCACTGGTCTTATAGATTCTTGATGATGTTTATATGATATTGATGGTGTATGGTTGAATTAAGTGGTTAGATGAAGTTCATGGAATTTGAAAATGTTCGGTTTATAGTCGTTATAATGTCGAAATTTCATTAGATCATTTAAGCAGTTAATACCGAATTCAACAAATGTTTTCTTGGTAAGTTTTTGGCCATAAACCAGTAGGACTTGTTTTGTAGTTTGTTTTGACACCAAGATCATGTGATTACGATTTACGATTTATGAGATATGCTCGTTTTAGTGAAACCGGTTAAAACGGACGAATCGTTAAGATGAACTGACTTTACCAAGTCAAACGAGCCCTTTAAAAATGGTCTGTGATTATGAAATTTTTACAGGGGGTAAGTTAGTCAGTTTTTAAATCCCTGTAAAAATTTGAAGACAAAAGGCTTAATTTTCGATTTTATAGAAATGTTTAAGTCAAGAATGCGCATGAGAAACCACTGCAGAAAGAAGCTATATTTAAAGCAACAATTGAGCTAGCAAAAAGATGTTCTTAATTATGAAATTTGGATGAAAAATCCTCTGGACAGTTAAGAAGAAGTGAGAAAAAGAATTTCATGAAAAAGTTTATTTTTCAATTTTATAGAATTTTTCGAATCATAGTTGCGCAAGTGAAAAACCCTTTTAGGAGACGAATTAAGACGAACTTTAGTTTCGTTGAAAATGACCTTTAACGAAAGTCGTTGCGAGACCAATAATTATCCAAAAGTGGTTAAAGGATATCATGGACTTATAATAAGCCAAACGTGTAATAAGGATGTATCGTTACGAAGTTGTGTCTTTACGTGAATAGTCGATTTGACGGGATCGTTTAAAGAACTAACCGAACCGTATTGATTATTATAGATCATCACACTAGAGACAGGGCCCAGACTATTCTGACACTATCAGGCAAGTTTTCGAAACTTGTATTTCAAGTATTTTCAAACTGTTGTTGTTGTGGTATAAATGATATGAACTGTTTGTTAGTATTTTTGCGAATCAGCATATGATATATGGTTGTTTACAGGGATTTATAAACCTGTTAAGTATGTACGTATGCATAGACTCTTGTATATATATGTATACGAGGATGTGTTACAAGTTTCCAGTAGAGTATGATAATACCTTTTCTTAATAAGGGAGTCGGAGATATTTCGTCCGGATAAGGACATAAAAACCGGAAGGGTTATATGACGTATATTTTTAAATATTCCAATAAATATAAATTGGATATTTTCGGATTAAAATTCCTTTGATGATATTAATAAATATTATTTGAATATTTATTAATAATTTGAATATTATTTTCATATTGAGAATAGTCTGAAGGTTTATTTATTTAATAAATATTATTTAAATATTTATTAAATATTCTAAGCTTATTCTTTATTTAATAAATATTATTTGAATATTTATTAAATATTCCAGGATGATTTACAAATCATATTATTTATTTCAAAAGTTATTTAAAACTTTAAAAATTATTTTAAATATTTTCTGATCGTCGAAAAAGTATTTAAAAATAGAGCGAGTTCCCATTTCTTCACTGACTATAGCTTCACTCATCGAAAAGTAGCTACCTCGCTCAAACTTATCAAAACTCGGGAACCCAAGGTTTTGGGAGCTAGTATTAATTATTTTCTCCCTTCGCTACCAACAAGAAATGCACCCTACCTAGTAAGGAGGGGCTCAGGTTTGACTAAACACTCAAAACTCCGAACAACTCCCAAGTTATGTTTGATGAAGCGATTCTTAGTAATCGAAATCTGTTGACTAAAGTCAACCCACACATCAGAGTTACTTCCTCAATTATTCATGGAAGTAAAGTTAGTAATGATTATTAAACCAGTCGTCAAGCTTTGTGCTTGGGGGAAACTGAATTAAATTCTGTTCCTACGATGCATAGAATTCTCTAAGGGATTGGAGGAAGAGGGGACATCGCCTTCGAGCGTAGTCCAAATGATAAGGCCCATATGCGGTCAGGGTGCAACCCGATAAGGGAACGTCGTCCTTCTACTAGTAGAGAAGCAGAGGCACGGTATATTGGCTGATCACCAGATATCGTGGAAGAGGCTCCAGCATAATCCCATTCTTCCAATTGGAATTGTATTGCAACACTGTAATGAAATCCTAGGTGCTTAGTTACCGATAGTGTTGACAGAATGATGAACTATTCAAAGTACCTCAGAAATTCTTCGTTATATTTCTGGATAAAGAATGAAAATGTTTAATGATGATACAATGTCAGTATACGATATGTCATATGGTTTACGTTAACAAAAGTACTTTGAAAACTATTATTATATGGCTGAGCTATATTGCTCACTCTTGCTTTTCTTTTATATATACCACCACACAACAACAGATAATCATGGCAAGAACAAGGCAGACCCCCCCGCAAAAGCCTGCTAACCGGTCAACAGTATAGGAGACTATTTACGAGGCAGGTGTCGAGGTCACACTCAGTAGCATTACCACAGGTGAGCAGACTAAGTTGGATAGGTTTACAGCTTAGGTTGGTTAGGTTTATTTACAAGCATGACTTGTGTAAGCTTCTCGAAACCAAACCGTATTGTGGCTGTAGATGCCGTCTTAGATGGTAATCCTTTTAATTTGAACTTTTAAGATTATGACAATTTGGGTTTGTAATATCTATTTTAAGATGGTTGTAATAACTTAGTAACGTTTTAATTTCGTCTCTGAGCCTATAATCTGTAAATGTTATGTTTGACTGAGGGGTCACAGCTTGCTAAAAGGAAGATTGAGAGTAATGTTTATTAAAATGGGAATTAAGGATATAGTGACAGCCTGGATCTTCGACCCCGGATCTAGGGGTGTTACAGTATGTATGTATGTATGTATGTACGTATGTATGTATGTATGTGTGTATGTACGTATACATGTATATTTATTTATGTATGTGTAGTATAATTAATAATTATGTATGTATGTATATATGTGTGTTTATGTATGTAGATAATGATTTTTAATATAAGCTCAAATGCTCACATAGCTCAATTGGTTATGTTGTTGAATTTAGTATTGTAAGGTCATGGGTTCGACCCCTTGAATAACAATATTTTTACAAATATTTAGAGTTAGGTTTGGAGTGAGGTTCGGAGAGTCCGAGCCTATGAATAAATTTGCTCATATAATTGGTTTAGCAGAGGTCTTATAGCGATTATCCCTTAAATAAAATGGAGTCTTTGTTAGTATAGATTGCATGCCTTTCGCCAACAAACATAAAATAAAAACTGTGTATATACTACGAGTCTATGAGTAATGTTACGTATCTCAAAATCGTTTCTAAATTAAGTTCTTGTGTTACGATTAACGTGACATTTTGAAAAATTTTAATTATTAAAATTTATGTAAATATAAGGATCCATCATTATAATTTAAACTAGTCGATAAAGCTGCGTTTTGCGGCGGTGTTACAATATTTTTTAAAAAATTCAATACATTTACGTTACATTCTAATATTAATATTAAATTTTAATAATTAAATAATATTCTCTAATGAATCGATTTCTTGTTAAATACGATTTTTTCGATTGAACCGCTCACTTGTTAAAATCGAAATTTCAACTTTAACATATATTATAAAAACTTATATAATAATTTTTATCCATAAAATCGAATCGTAAAAATAAAAAGAAAAATATTATGACGGTAGTATCAAATTCTAATAGTTAATACAATCTTTTCTAGTGAACCGTCTTCCCGTTAAATATGTTTCAAGCCGCTATCATTTGGAACCGAAATTCTAACTTTATTATATAAAGAGAGTCAATTCCAATTTTTATATTCTTTAAACTTTCTAATATTTATGGAGTTTTAAAAGATGAAAATACATCTTTTATTTTCTGTATATTACAGATATTCTTGTATTTATATACAGCTTCCGCATGGGAATGTCTTTTTGTTATGTTAAAATATCAAAAAAAAATACGAAGAATTTTCGTTACAGGAATAATAATTTTATGGATATATTTTTCTAATACTAGTATAATTAACTTGTATAAAAAATTAAAATAAAGGAGGATTTCTAGGAAAAAAGATATATAGTTTTAAAAAAATCGTATAAGACGTCACCATGCACCGTTCTCTTATTCTACTTCCAATAAAACATTTTATTTTATGTATTCCTTATATATTCAAACATCTTTTTTATGATCTTCTCCAATGAACCGTTTTCTCGTTAAACACGCTTATTACTATTGATCCGCTCTTTCGTTAATACCAAAAACCTAACTTTTACATATATCACTTGTATGATAATGTTTATCCATAAAAATCAAATCTAAAAAATAAAATAAAATTTATAACATCAATATAATATTTTGATACTCCCTCCGTCCCAATGGGATGTTAACATTTGCTTTTTGCACGGAAACCAAGATAGTGGGTGTAATATTATTAAAATAAATGAAGTAGTGGGTGTAATAGTGATTTTATTGTTAAAATAAGTTAAGTAGTGGGTGTAATAGTGTAAAGTATTGTTAAAATAAGTTAAGTAGTGGGTGTAATAGTGTAAAGTATTGTTAAAATAAGTGAAGTAGTGGGTGTAATAGTGTTAAAACTTACTATTTTAGGAAATGTTAACAATCTATTGGAAGATCCCAAAATAGAAAGTGTTAACAATTTATTGGGACGGAGGGAGTAGCTAATATAATCTTTTATAGTGAGTCGTCTTCCCGTTAAACACATTTCGAGCCGCTCTCATTTGAGATTGAAATTTCAACTTCATTACATATTATTAATGATACTTATCTTACACAACAACCTTTTTTCTTAAAATCAAAACATAAAAAATAGAATGAATTCCAATTTATGAAGTTTAGAAATGAAAACACATCTTATTTTCTCTTTTTATTAAAGATAGTCCTGTATTTATAAATGATTCATGCATGGGAGTGTTCTTTTATTATGTTAACATATCAATTTTTTTCTTTTTAAATACGATGACTTTTTTTTATAACAATAGTATTGGATTTAAGAACCTATTCTCCCTATAATAGAACTTTTATTTATATGTTTTTTCTATAAATTCGAACTCTTATTCTCTATAAATTCGAACTCCTAATTCTACTTCCAATAGAACTTTTAATCATATGCGTTATTAATACTTATTCTACTTCCAGTAGAACTTCTAATCATATGTCTTCCCTATAAATTCGAACTTTTCTCCTCTATAAATTCGAACACCTATTCTACTTCTAATATGTTAAATGATATTTTTACATTTATGAGTGTTTAGAATTCTAAAATTCTAGAAAATTAGAAAAATGAATTGAGACAGTGCCACCTAAACTCCCGTGTATCCTCCTTTATAGTGTATCCTCCTTTATATTGATATATATTGATTAATGGGTTTCATGTGCCTGAGGATGACCTCAGGTTAGAACCCTGATGATAGAACAAATCAATAAAAATTTAAAGGGCATTTGTGTAAATTACTGATAAAAAATTTAGATTTACAAAACTGCCCCTGCGGGGCCCCTTATTTTATAAGCAATATTCTTATAACCTCAGGGGAGATCCCTGAAGTTGTCCTCAGGCCCAGTTTTCTCATTGATTAATACCAAAAACATTCATTTGAGAATAAATTTAAAAACAAATTTGGAGGCTAGAACATTTTCAATAAATTATACTCCGTACAAGAGAAATGAAAAGATATTGGTACTCCCTCGGTCTCTTTTTTCTTTTCATGTTTTGACTTTTTATACCGTTTATTGTAAGCGATTGACTACTAATTTATGCATAATTTATAAGACAAAATATAATCATGAGTGATCTTGTTGGATTCGTAGTTGTGAGTACTTTAATACAATGAAGTTTTTATATTTAGTACTAAAATGAAATTAAAGATATTAACGATCAAAAATGTGCATTGGCAATCGTGATAATGATTAAAAAAAAAAAAAAAAAAGAAACGGGGAGTAATAGATAAACATTCTATGTCACACATGACATACCCATTCTTTGACAGAGTACAAATTGCCAAATCCACGCGGTTTAGTGTTTGTCGGGTGTATGAATGAGTAAAGAGCGGGTGTAGTGTAGGGACAGCAGTTAGTAAATGTTGGAAAGTGAAAGGAGAAAAAAGAGGAAACTGGATAACGCCGAATCTTTTACCTAAAATCCTCCTCTATTCTAATACTACTATTGTATAGTATCCTCTCTTTGGATAACGCATTTATTATGTTAATGCTTATCAGTTATCAACTTATCACATCTTTTCCATTTCCATTCTAGTAATATATACTGCATTCATTTTGTAACCTATATTTTTCTTCTTCATTTTGTATCTCTTTGTCTGTAACTACTTGTTGTTGAAGAATGGGGTTTGGTTCTTTAGATGAACAAGTTGAGGAGGAGCAGGGTGTGATGATGGATGATGGAGGTTTCAAAAAGTTTGATTTTTCAGGTTCTGATGATGATGATGAGGTTTCCAGTGTTGGTTCTGTGGATTCTTATGATGATATTAATAATATTTCTTCATCTCATCTTGATTCTTCGCCAAACTCTCCTTTTTCATACAACAACTCCTTCCCTTCCGGTGCCGGTGCTGCCTTGAATGATATGTCCTCCCTTTTTCAGCAACTCCCAATCAAGTAAGTCGCTTTATATATCTATATATCTATATGTGTATGTGTGTTTAGATCTCTTTCTTTTTATGCCATGAATGACACATGCCTAAATTTAAATACTCAGTTTAATTTCTCGAGTCTCTTGACAGTCAAACCCTCGACATCTTGTTATATATATATGAGAAAAAAAAAGAAAGACAAGGGTGTTTCCTAGTTACTAATAAATTGAAAATGGTACTAGATGATGATAGAGGTTTCTTGTTTGTCAATGTTAGTTTTGTTGGTTAATTGGTTAAATATTTGCAGGAGAGGTTTGTCTAAACATTTCGACGGCAAGTCACAATCTTTTACATGCTTATCAAATGTTAGGAGTTTGGAAGACTTGGCCAAACCAGAAAATCCATACAACAAAAAGCTGAAGTCTTGTAAAAGTTATGTGGGATTATACCAAAAATCATCATCGAATCAGAATATGAATAAAATCCCAAGGAGTGCTTCTTCAAGGCAAATCTCAAAGAAAACATCAAGGCCTTCTTATTCTTCTCTCCTCAATATTACTGCAAACAGGAATGGTGGTAGCATCATGCCACCTACCTATTCATAGATCTACTACTAGTACTTGCTACCCAACTTTTTAATCAAAACTCAAACTCGGCCCATTCGTTTTAATTAATTGTTTGAGCAAGATCTTGATCATTCCGGTTAATCCTTAATCTTTTTAGACTCCTTGGCGAGTACTGCTTTAATCTTTTTAGACTCTTTGGGAGTACAAGAGCATCTCCAATGGTGTTTGGCTAAAATCTATACTATTATATTAAAGTCGAAATATTAAAAGTTTGGTTAATGGTACCTATTGAATTTACCTAATTACCCTTATTCAATTACAGATTTACTAATTAATCAATTTCATTTTTCAGATTACATATATTATCTTTTATATTTTCAAGAACTAAATAATTTCATTTTCCAGGTAAAATATAATATCTTTTATATTTTATCTAACTAAAATTTCTCATTTATTAATTAATTTCCTTTTTCAGTTTAAACATATAACCTTTTCTATTTTTTAATAACTAAATAATTTCCTTTTTCATTTAAAATAGAATATTTTTTACATTTTATCTAACTAAAATTTCTCCTTTTTAAAAACACCAGGAGCAATTTTTTTTAATAAAATAACATAATTATATATAATTACTATTAACTAATTAATTACCTTTTTCACTCAAAACACATCACCTTTTCTCTTTTCTCTAACTAAAATGTCTTTTTTCCAATTATATCCTGGACGGTTACCTTTTTCAGCAAAAAACGTTACCTTTTTTCTTTCTTCTTACTAAAACCTCCATATTTTAATTATACTACAGGAGTTTCTATTTAATAAAAAAATAATATTATAATACTAATAAATAAATTAGCAATTACCTTTTCAGCTAAAAAATAACATAATTATATATAATTATTATTAAATAATCAATTACCTTTTTCAGTCAAGACATGTTACCTTTTCTCTTTTCTTTAACTAAAATCTCTCTTTTTCCAATTATATCATGGACGGTTACCTTTTTTTAGCAAAACACGTTATCTTTTTTCTTTCTTCTTACTAAAACCTCCATTTTTCTAATTATATTACAGGCGTTTCTATTTAATACAAATAAAATAATAGTATTATAATACTCCCTCCGTCTCTTTATTCTTTTCCCGTTTGACTAAAAACACGGGTTTTAAGACAATTGGTAATGAATATTGTTTTTTTATGGAGTAGTGGGTATTGAATATTGTTTTTAAGAAGTAGTGGGTATTGAATATTGTTTTTAAGGAGTAGTGGGTGGAGTAGTGGGTATTGAATATAGTTTTTAAAGAGTAGTGAGTGGATAGTGGGTATTGAATATTATTTTTTAAGGAGTAGTGGATGGAGTAGTGGAAATTGAATATTGTTTTTAAGGAGTAGTGGGTGGAGTAGTGGGTATTGAATATTATTGTTTATGGCTTAAAATAGAAAGAGGAAGAGTATTTTGATAGTCCCGATTTAGTAAACAGGAAATGTTTTAAGAGACAGAGGGAGTAATAATTAACCGATTACCTTTTCAGCTAAAATATATCATCTTTTCTATTTTTTCTAATTACATTCCTTTTTTTCTAGAAATATAACAGGTAGCGTTAATTTCTCATTTTTTTAAAAACTATGAACAATTTTATTTTGTAAAATAACATAATTAAATTATAATTACTATAAACTAATCAATTACTTTTTTCACATAAATCATGCACATTACCTTTCTATATTTTCTCTAGTTAAAATCTCTCTTTTTTCAATTATATCATGGACGGTTCTATTTAATAAAATAAACTAATAATATTATAATATTATTAATTAACCGATTACCTTTTTTAGCTAAAACATATCATATTTTCTATATTTTCTAACTAAATCCCTTTTATAATAGAAATACCACGCCACGGACAATATTATTTTCTCATTTTCTAAAAACATTACGAGCAATTATATTTAGTAAAATAACGTAATTCAATTATAATTATCATAAACTAATCAATTACCTTTTTCACCTAGAACATATAACCTTTTTAATTTTCACTAACTAAATTCTCTATTTTTCTAATCATACCACGGTCATTCTATTTAATAAAATGAAGTAATAATTTTATAATTACTAATAATTAATTGATTATTCTTTTTAACTAAAACCTATCATCTTTTCTATATTTTCTAACTAAATCCCTCATTTTCTAGAAATATCACGAATAACATTTATATAATTATTATCAAATTATCTCATATAAAAAAGTAAGCCTCCAAAATTCATGTTTAAAAAAAATTATTTTTAATTAATGAAATCTTTTTATATAATATAAAAAAATCCGTGCATTGCACGGGTTTTAGGCTAGTTATATAAAATAACGATTATGTAAAATTTGCTGAATCTGTCAATGGATTTGGCTATAATAATTGGCTATATTTTAAAAATGGTACCCTAAAGACATAATTAATGTTGCATTAATTAGTCTCATCTTGGTCCAAAGATGAAGCATATTAATGAGGCCCGAACCCCAATTAAATATTAATTTCGTAATTAATATTAGGGGCTAATTAACAGCTTGCAAATAAGAGTCAAATAAGGATACAATATCTTTATGAGTAGCTCCCAAGTCACCAAATCAGACACGGAAACTAATTCATACAGGAAGGATCTAGAATCGGGCCTAGAGTGGGTAACTTGCCCACCAAGTTCCCAAACCCTACTCTAACTCCAAGGCCTCCCAAGCCTATATAAAGGGCATGACCCCTCATTCTCATAAAAAAAAGGGTTTTTGGGCAGAGCTCAATACGTCACTTACGTTTTAGGCTTAATCCTCGAATAAGGACATACAAGCCACTACGCCACTACGCCGCGAGGGCGCATCAAGCCACGTAGGCAACTCTAGAACTACGTTTTGGCTTGATTCTTGATATTCATCAAGGTACGTAGGCATCTTGTTAGGACCGAGTTAGTCCCTGACAACAAGAGTAGCCACCATTAAAGCTCGAAGCTCTCAATCCCTAGCAATCAATACATGAATTAATTACACCATACTTTTTATTTCACAACATTTGGCGCCGTCTGTGGGAAGAAGACATCAACCATGGTTACCACACGAAGAACATCAATCGCAGAAACTACTGAAACACCCATCGGCACTTTCGCACCCTCAGTGATGGAACAGGTACCACCAGGAGCGGGCTCCCAACCTCAGATTACTCAGCCTCAAGGGACGGATCCCCCGAGGTCTGAAACTCAAACTCAAAAGTCGTTACCCCTAGTGACGAACCCCTTCAACCAAGGGACGAATCCCCTTCAGATGGTTGTCTCTCCCTTCGGAGGATGTCTACTTCACTGCCCTAGTGAACGAGTTTAACTCTCCAGGGCGGATCCCCAATCCTAGGCATGATTATTCCAATAATAGGCAAGCATGATTACGAATCTCTACCATGGTACTTCCACCACTAACAGATCAGAACCCATGTTATGGGCTTCCACCTCAACGAGAGGATGATTCACCCCATATTTGAGGCTTGAAACCACCGCGTGTAGCAGGAGGGAGAAGTCTTGATCTTACACTAACGATGATGAAAAAACAATCGAACTGATGATCCACTCCCTTTGACTTTCAATCAGGGAACGACTCCCCCAGAGACGCGTCTCCAAGTGGTGATCCCCGAAGGAGTGATCCCCAAGGGGTGACCCAAGATCCACTAACTTAATGATCGAATCCCCAATTGCAGATGGTGGTCTCACCTCTGGCCAAATGGAGCACAAAGAGCACGGATCGCCACCACCATCTTGCTAATAACTCAAAACCCCATTTATGGATTGTCACCATTCCTAATTGCTGATGGAACCATCGATTAACTCATGAGAAGTATATGCCTCAATACATTGAAGGCCCTTGTTGGAGGAAATCAAAGTTTATCCAGATCATACACCAAAGACGACTTCTCGTCAGAAGAAGATAAAGAAGAGGGCGTCCGTTCTAGCAAGAGACGTCAAGGCAAGGAGCCCATCATAGGATCAGGACGTTCTTAACCCCGAGGGACTCAAGGAACGGCTTTTTAGGCCATAAATGAAAGGATTTGAGGGCTCAAATTACTCATCTGCAGCAGCCGATTGTGGGTTAAATAAATTCAGGGACGAATCCCCTCCGGATAGTGGTGTCGCCCCTCCAGTGCACCGTTGGGACTATAGATGTCTATCTCCATCGTTAAACGATGAACTTAGGTTCCCACCAATGGGATGTCGTTCATCGAAAGTAGGAGTAGTTAGCAACATGAGGCATACGTACCTCAATGCATTCAATGCCTAGAACACCAATGAAGGAGTCATGATTTTCCCAGAAACTATATTTTTGACGATTTGTCATCCACAGAAGAAGATAGCTATCTCAGAAGGAGAACCATGCAAGGAGCTCGAAAGAGAGTTAGGGCCTTCTCAGCCCCGATGATAAGTGGCTTTATATCCACTTGGAATGCTTCATATCGGCTTAAATTGATTGTTTTGGACTCAAGTTTGTGTAGTTTTGATGTGTTTTGCTTAGTTGTGCAGAGTTACGAGAATGTTGATTAAGGTGGATGCTTCTATTATTTTTGGAGAATTAATTGATTAAAATTCGGATTTCTGAGAAGGGTTGCGCAGTCTACACTGTTTTGGCCATATCTTGAGTTCTAGAAGTCCGTTTGAGGCCCATAAGCAGTCCACGCGAAGATAACGAGAGTCTCTATCATTCTAAAGAGGCCCAAACGTCCAAGCACAACTGGAAAGGTTCGGAAAAACAGAAGAAAAGAAGATACGAATTTTCCTTAAAAAAAACATATTCAATTTAGGAAACGTATTTTTGCAGAAATTCTATTATAATTCTGTTTTGGTATTTTCTTGCTGGGCAAGACTTTTAGAGCCTATATAAACACATCTAGATATAGTTTTTGGAGGATCGAAAAATTATTGTACATAACATGTATATTCTAGTATAGAGAGATTGGAGATAGCTATTCACTTTTCTTTGGAGATTGAAGGTTTTTCTCTATTCTTTATAATATTATGTGTTCATATTATATCTCTTGCTTTATTAGTTTAATTATGTATGAGTAGATAATTAATCTAGGGTTAAGTAGAACCCTAGTTATGATTGATGTGTGAATTTCCCAATTCCCCCAATTTGATTGTTTAATTGCTCTTGCTTATTGAGTTGTTTTAATTAGCAATTACAAATCAGACGTGATTATGTTTATTGTTTGAACCATTGTCTATTTATCAACGAGAGTTGGATTTAGATGGTTGTGATTTATCCAATGAGGACATGAACTTCTCCATGAGAATAGGTAGAACGGATTGTTAGGAAGTTAGGGTGCTGTGATTAATGTCTCTAAATTGCATGATACCATGAGAATAGGCTTGATTGTATTTTAGAGAAGCCATTAATACTCGAGAGAGGTTATTGGTAATTTATAGGGCGCACCTTTCCTGTTGAGTATTATACGATTGATTGGGGAGGGAATTCACGATTGCATTAATTCATGCTAGTGGGGATACTTAATTCTGGAAGTTTTAGTTAATTGATTAATTCCATTAGTATAAAATTAGTTTAATAATATTTGATATTTTATTGTGTTACTTGCTTGGCTGAATTGAATCGAGAACAACTGGTGATTGACAAGTTTGTCTCTGTGGGATCGACTCTGACTTACCCTACTACATAGTTAGAAGGATTTGTTAGATATTATTATTTGATAGGCACGCGACAGCCTTGTCAAATTTTTTGATAAGTGGCTTTATATCCACTTGGAATGCTTCATATCGGCTTAAATTGATTGTTTTGGACTCAAGTTTGTGTAGTTTTGATGTGTTTTGCTTAGTTGTGCAGAGTTACGAGAATGTTGATTAAGGTGGATGCTTCTATTATTTTTGGAGAATTAATTGATTAAAATTCGGATTTCTGAGAAGGGTTGCGCAGTCTACACTGTTTTGGCCATATCTTGAGTTCTAGAAGTCCGTTTGAGGCCCATAAGCAGTCCACGCGAAGATAACGAGAGTCTCTATCATTCTAAAGAGGCCCAGACGTCCAAGCACAACTGGAAAGGTTCGAAAAAACAGGAGAAAAGAATATACGAATTTTCCTTAAAAAAAACATATTCAATTTAGGAAACGTATTTTGCAGAAATTCTATTATAATTCTGTTTTGGTATTTTCTTGTTGGGCAAGACTTTTAGAGCCTATATAAACACAACTAGATATAGTTTTTGGAGGATCGAAAAATTATTGTACATAACTTGTATATTCTAGTATAGAGAGATTGGAGATAGCTATTCACTTTTCTTTGGAGATTGAAGGTTTTTCTCTATTCTTTATAATATTATGTGTTCATATTATATCTCTTGCTTTATTAGTTTAATTATGTATGAGTAGATAATTAATCTAGGGTTAAGTAGAACCCTAGTTATGATTGATGTGTGAATTTCCCAATTCCCCCAATTTGATTGTTTAATTGCTCTTGCTTATTGAGTTGTTTTAATTAGCAATTACAAATCAGACGTGATTATGTTTATTGTTTGAACCATTGTCTATTTATCAACGAGAGTTGGATTTAGATGGTTGTGATTTATCCAATGATGACATGAACTTCTCCATGAGAATAGGTAGAATGGATTGTTAGGAAGTTAGGGTGCTATGATTAATGTCTCTAAATTGCATGATACCATGAGAATAGGCTTGATTGTATTTTAGAGAAGCCATTAATACTCGAGAGAGGTTATTGGTAATTTATAGGGCGCACCTTTCCTGTTGAGTATTATACGATTGATTGGGGAGGGAATTCACGATTGCATTAATTCATGCTAGTGGGGATACTTAATTCTGGAAGTTTTAGTTAATTGATTAATTGCATTAGTATAAACTTAGTTTAATAATATTTGATATTTTATTGTGTTACTTGCTTGGCTGAATTGAATCGAGAACAACTGGTGATTGACACGTTTGTCTCTGTGGGATCGACTCTGACTTACCCTACTACATAGTTAGAAGGATTTGTTAGATATTATTATTTGATAGGCACGTGACAGCCTTGTCAAATTTTTGGCGCCGCTGCCGGGGACAAAGCAGTGTTAGATTAGTTAATTTTTGAGTTAGTTTGGTCAAGTTGTTTAGTTGTGTTGCTTCGGCTATTATTCTTGTTCTGTTTGATCTTTGCTTGTGGTTTTTTCTTGTTTCTTGTAAAATTGATTTTCAGATTCCTATAACAAGAAATTAAGCGAGTGAAGAGAGGAGCAAGAAGAAAGCATGGAGGCATTGGTTGAGACTATGCGGGCATTTTCTCAAAAGATCGATGATATTGAGTCAAGAAATTCTTCTTTGTTTGCTACATGTGATGTTTGCGGTATACAGGGACACACTCAAAATTTTTGCCAATATAACACCCCTTATTACCCAAGCCAAGCACAATATTGGGATAATAATTTTCATTACAATGCCCATTACAAATCTGACCAAGGACCACAGTATAATCCTTATTGTGAGACATACACTTCTAGTTGGGAAAATTATTCTAATTTTTCCTACCAAAACAATCTACCTCAACCAGAAAAATCTAGCTTGGAAACTGCCTTGGAAACTTATTTCTCTCCATGTGCCAAGATGAATGAGTCTTTAGCCACTTGTGTGTCGCAGAGAGATGCTCAACATCAACAGTTTAATGCTCAGTTTGAAGAGATGCAAGTTAGTCCATGCCAAGCTCAACCACCTCAAATCAACTACTCTCAGCCACCACAAAAATCCAACTTGGAAAGTCTGTTGGAAGGAGTTGTTGTTGCACAGCTGAGCAAGAATGAAGAGGTTGAGACAAGTCTTAATGAGTTGAAAGTTCAAGGTAAGTTGATTGAAAACTCAATTGCTCAACTAGCTCAAGAGGTAACTGAATTCGTTGAGAGGCGCTCTCAATTGGAGAAAATACCAATGAGTCAATTTGATGATGCAACTTTGTGGAGTGGTAAGGAGTTCAAAGAGTCACCAAACGAGGTTAGTAATAGTGAGCTAATTTTGGATGATTATGATGATTTTGAAAGTCTCACTCTTATTGACCCATATGCTTCTCAAGAAATTAACTCGTGTGAAAACTCTTTTGATAATAATGATGTTGATTTCTTAGATGACTCTATTTGCATGCTATTTGACGAGGGTGATAATATGGTTGTGGCAGATGTTAATTTGAATAAGGATATTGTGAATCCAATTGTGGTAGATGAGATAGAACTGAATTTGAATATGCTTGACTTGAACAATGCTAAGATTGAGAATGTGTATATGCCTTATGTAGACCCGATTTGGGAGGAATTTGTGAAAAGAAGCTATAAGTATTTTGATGTTGATTTTGCTAAATATTTTCACATCCCGAAATTTCTTGAGCATTACATGAGCCTCACATGTCAATTTATATATCTTTTTGGTTATCTAATTGGTGCTCATATCATTAGATTAATTCAAATTAGGAGATATGTACATCTATATGCTTTTTCGCCAGGATAATTGTCTACAGGCGTCGGGCTAACGACATTAAACAAATGCGCTTCGTGGGAGGCAACCCATGCATTAGTGTAGAAAAAAAAGAGCGTAGAAAAATTTTTTTTTGAGTGTTTCTGTAAAAAAAATGAACAGTTCGAGCAATTTGCGCCTCAGTAACGCAAGTTGCGCCTGCGTTACTGCATTAGGCGCAATTTGCCCTTCAGTAAAGCAGGTTGCGCTGGCGTTACAACCGTTTATACCCCCTAACACGTAGGTAGATCCTGCGTGTCTGCCCTGTTCCGCGCCCAGCGCCTCTGAAACGCAGCAGCAGGCTGCGTTATACCCCCTTCTGCCCAGTTTTTTCTCCGAAATTCATTGTTTTTAACCATAAAAATTCCCCTAAATTCAATCCTAACCCAAATTTCTTCAATTCTAAATTCCTATATCTATCATACATCAAATCTTAACCTCTCCAAATCTCTCCTACACTCTAAATTTTTAATTCTCATCTATCCATCATCTTATATATATACACACCTCTACATACAAATCCAATTCCTCTTCTATTTTATTTAAATCTCTAAAAATTCAATTCTAAAGAGGAATTAATTGCAAGTTCACCTCTCCAATTCGTAGTAGGTTTATTTCTTCTCTCAAATTTTATTTTGATTACGAATTTGTGTTCTTGTAAATTGGGATTTGTATTATTCTTGATATATTGGGGTATTTTTGGTGTGTTATTGCTTGGTAATTTTTGGTGGAGCTTCTTGTGAGTTGGGTATTGATTCTTTTGGCTCGTAAGCATGGGAGAGATAGTGCTAATGTTGGGAAATTTTCGTTTTCGACGGCGGAGGTTAAATTTAATCGGTTGTTTTGAGGCCAATTGCTAAGGAAAGGGGATTTTTGCGAGAAAAAAAATTATTGGGTATGTTTCGGTATTCAGGTATGTTTTCTACTATCCCTTGTATTTACTTCCATTTAATGAGGACATTGAATATTTTAAGTTTGGGGGTGGTTTGAGGGATTAGTAGTTGTTGTTGTATTATTCGTTCATGTAGGATTTCATGCTTTGCATATTATTAGTAGTAAATCATGCATATATGTTGTGTTATCTACGTTTGTTTCATGTAGGACATTCTGTTTTTATTTTTGTATACCATGTGAGTTTTCATTTAGTTGCATTTTCATGGTATGCATATTTCATGATCCCTTAGGATGAGCTGATTCTGATTGGTAGGTAGATGTTTAATTGAGTGTGATGATGATGAGTAGAGGGTTGATTTATAGTTCCTAGGAATTGACTTGCATGTTACTGGAACAAAACTTTTACACAACTCATTGTTTGCTTTTGGGCTAGGTTGGGGTTATGCTTGTTTGGAGTTTTGAGATTTAATCACTTGATTATATTTAGAATTTTCGTTATTCCCTTGATGGCGTAGGAGCACTAAAGTCTAAGTTTGGGGGAAACCAGGGATTTCATGCTAGTTGTTAATATTTGTTGAATAATGGCTAGGTGTCAAATGGCTAGTAGCCAGCTCATATTTATATGAGTAGTCTAGGGTTGGAAATGAGAAAGGCTCATTCCAGATTGCATGAAAAAAAAAATGAAAAAAAAAGAAAGAAAAAAGGAAAAAAGAAAAAAAAAGTCAATAGTTTAATTGTTAAATGCAGAATTAACCAGAGTGAGCTCTTTAATACTCGAGTAATTAAGTATGAGGGGACTTAGTCCTAGTAACCTAAAGCTCTTGTGGTTTGGGATTGCTGACCTAACACTCGCTACATGGGTATTATTGTATAAGCCTTTTGGGGTCTCATTCATTGCACGGTTAAATAAGCATGAGTATTGTATTATGTGTCGTAGTGTAGTAATAAAGCATGAATTCCTGGCTAACTTGAATGAGGATGGAGGTGTTTCTATGTTATGAAGTGTCTACAGTCTATTCTTTTTATAAACCTGTGATTGTCTTGGCGAAGGACATGTATGATTTTTGACCTAGTTTTGGGAGTATTTCTGATGAGCATCGCGCACACTCACGTTTCTGTTCATGTACTGTTAGTATACGGGGACTTAGTCGAGCTCTGCTTGGATTTATTTACATTCTTTGAGATATTTTCTTGTTAGTTGGTTTTGGTGAGTTTGAAGGGGATCTTTGCATTTTCATATTAGTTGCATTCATGCATTGCATTGCATTAGGTTAAATGGATTTTGTGGGTACATTCGCTATAGGCCCTCACGAGACCTTACTCGTCCACTAGGGCTGCCTAGGGGTTTAAAGGGCTTGTTGCATATACCAAATGCAACCGTGATCACCTACGGAAGTGGTACTAGTTAGTTAGTTAGTTAGTTTTTAATTGTTTATGCTTGAGGACAAGCATCGGTTAAAGTTTGGGGGTGTGATAAGTGGATTTATATCCACTTGGAATGCTTCATATCGGCTTAAATTGATTGTTTTGGACTCAAGTTTGTGTAGTTTTGATGTGTTGTGCAGAGTTACGAGAATGTTGATTAAGGTGGATGCTTCTATTATTTTTGGAGAATTAATTGATTAAAATTCGGATTTCTGAGAAGGGTTGCGCAGTCTACACTGTTTTGGCCATATCTTGAGTTCTAGAAGTCCGTTTGAGGCCCATAAGCAGTCCACGCGAAGATAACGAGAGTCTCTATCATTCTAAAGAGGCCCAGACGTCCAAGCACAACTGGAAAGGTTCGGAAAAACAGAAGAAAAGAAGATACGAATTTTCCTTAAAAAAACATATTCAATTTAGGAAACGTATTTTTGCAGAAATTCTATTATAATTCTGTTTTGGTATTTTCTTGCTGGGCAAGACTTTTAGAGCCTATATAAACACATCTAGATATAGTTTTTGGAGGATCGAAAAATTATTGTACATAACATGTATATTCTAGTATAGAGAGATTGGAGATAGCTATTCACTTTTCTTTGGAGATTGAAGGTTTTTCTCTATTCTTTATAATATTATGTGTTCATATTATATCTCTTGCTTTATTAGTTTAATTATGTATGAGTAGATAATTAATCTAGGGTTAAGTAGAACCCTAGTTATGATTGATGTGTGAATTTCCCAATTCCCCCAATTTGATTGTTTAATTGCTCTTGCTTATTGAGTTGTTTTAATTAGCAATTACAAATCAGACGTGATTATGTTTATTGTTTGAACCATTGTCTATTTATCAACGAGAGTTGGATTTAGATGGTTGTGATTTATCCAATGAGGACATGAACTTCTCCATGAGAATAGGTAGAACGGATTGTTAGGAAGTTAGGGTGCTGTGATTAATGTCTCTAAATTGCATGATACCATGAGAATAGGCTTGATTGTATTTTAGAGAAGCCATTAATACTCGAGAGAGGTTATTGGTAATTTATAGGGCGCACCTTTCCTGTTGAGTATTATACGATTGATTGGGGAGGGAATTCACGATTGCATTAATTCATGCTAGTGGGGATACTTAATTCTGGAAGTTTTAGTTAATTGATTATTTGCATTAGTATAAAATTAGTTTAATAATATTTGATATTTTATTGTGTTACTTGCTTGGCTGAATTGAATCGAGAACAACTGGTGATTGACACGTTTGTCTCTGTGAGATCGACTCTGACTTACCCTACTACATAGTTAGAAGGATTTGTTAGATATTATTATTTGATAGGCACGCGACAGCCTTGTCACCCGAGAATCCAAAAGACTGGCTCCCAAGACTTCAGGAAGGAGGATATATAATCGTTCATGAAGCGCATATCAGAAAATTAAAGAAAAACTTGGAAATACAATAGGCTAGGCAACCCCAAGGGCTAGGATCCCCAAGGTTTTTAATTCAAGTGATACCCCTAGGAGAAGAAGGGTCGATACACAAAGGGCTGATCCCGATGACTCTATGCCCATAGGAGGTCATGATGATCCAATCCCGTCCTTCACCAATGAGATAATGAATGCTCATATATCAAGGAAATTCAAGATGCCCACCATCGAGGCATGTGATGGGGCAGGAGATCCCATTAATCATGTGAGGACATACTCCAATGCACTACTAATTTTAACCCGTGATTGATGCAATCAAGTATAGGACGTTCCTTAAAACCATGGGGGGCATGACACAACGATGGTATAGTCGGTTGCCCCCAAACTCAATCGGCTCCTTTAAAGGACTAATAAGGGCATTCGTCGCCCCGTTTATTGATGAAAAGTTCAAGAGAAACGTTTTATATTTACCTGAAGGTAGAACAAGGAAAGAATGAATCCTTGAGGGATTACATGGACCGAATCACCAAGGAAGCCTTGAAGGTTCCGAACTTGGATGATAAAGCAGCTATCAAGGTAGATGAAAGTGAAAGGGAAGCCTCAACCCCTGCTGGAGGCAATGGAGGTAATAACGAGAAGCGAAGGTGGTCACGAGTGGGATGTTAAGGATAGGTATCCTCGAATAAGTAAAGGCTCTAACTCTACCTGGAAGAAGAGAAACAAAGGACCGAGGTTCACCAGCTATGCACGTTTGAATACTCCCAACACCCAAGTCCTGATGGACATTGAGAAACAAGAATCTTTGATGGCCGAAGCCATTAAGGGCTGATCCCAGGAAGAGAAACAAGAATCAATGTAGTCAGTTCCATAAGCCATGGGGGAATAACACTCACGATTATAGACAGCTGAAACACAAGATCAAGTTTCTGATCCAAAGAGAAAAGTTGAATAAGTTCATCAAGGATGGCCAACAGGGAAACCTAAAGAAGAGATTATGGAAGGAAGGATGACGATCGAGATCCAAATCCATAGCCCCAGGGGGCCAATGATAAACATGATTTCTGAAAACTCGACAACGATCGGGAATACAAGGAGCTCTCATAAAGCTCACACTCAAGAAGGTATGCACATTATAGGAGAAGCTCCATAGCAAGTAAATACTGAAATGGCAATTGCCTTTGATGATTCTGAAGTGGAAGGGGTGATTCCTCCATGACGACCCGTTGGTCATAACACCTGTGATAGGCAACTCGCAAGTGAAAAGAGTTTTGGTAGACAATGGAACTTCAGTGGATATTTCATTTCATGATGCATACTTGAAGATGGGATACAACGATTCTCAA
Organism: Kitagawia praeruptora; assembly: GCA_037693485.1. Taxonomy (NCBI): domain Eukaryota; kingdom Viridiplantae; phylum Streptophyta; class Magnoliopsida; order Apiales; family Apiaceae; genus Kitagawia; species Kitagawia praeruptora. The sequence goes on from CM075350.1 coordinate 80,829,682, forward strand.
TTGACCCTCTCCAACATGCCCATATATGGGTTCAATGGAGTTGAGTCGAGAGTTGGAGGAACTATTCGGCTGTCCATGATATTAGGACGGGAGCCTAGGGAGGCCACTCAGATGTTGAACCTTTTGGTGGTTAAAGCAACTTTCACTTACAATGTGATCCGTGGAAGGGCATGCTTGCGTGACTTTAAGGCGGTTGCCTCGTACTAAGACCTGAAGATCAAATTTCCTACAAGGAAGAGAGTTGATAAAGAAAAGAAAGATCAAACAATAACAAAGAATTGATATCCAGCCACTTTGAGGCCTGATGGAATCGGGGGGCAGGTCCTCTCGATTTAAGACATGGATGTCCAAGAAGATGAGAAACAAAGAGAAAACTCCGCAAAGGACTTAGTCCCCACTCCCCTAGTTCCTGAAGAACCTGAAAAGTTACCCACGTAGGGCATTGCTGAATGAACCCTAGGAGGGCAAATTGGATGCGTTCCTCAAGAGAACATTGTTGTATTTACTTAGACAATAGCTGATATGCCAGGGGTCGACCCCCAATTAATTATGTAAACTAGACGTCCACCCGAATAGGGATACGATGAAACGGAAGAAAATAAATTTTGATTCCAAGAGGCAGGAAGGCCAATGGAGAATGAAGGATGTGTATTGAATTCATTGATATGAAAGATGCATGTCTTAGTGACTACTTTCCCCTACCAAGGAACGATACATTGACCAATGCAACAAAGGTGACGTCCCAAAGAGGCGACATCCCAAAGATTGATAAATAAGATCTTTGAGCATCTTAGTGGGAAGACTATAGAAGTCCATGAAAATGATATGTAAATCAAGAGCCTCGATAAGGTACATCACATCGAGCATTCTCATGAGGCGTTTGAGGTGTTAAGGCACCACAAGATGATATTGAATCTGACTTAATAAGCCTTCAGCATAGGATCAGGAAATTTTTTGGGTTTTACGGTCTCCAAACATGGAAATTAAGGCCAACCCAGATAAGAGCAGAACAATCCTTGACACGGAACCTCTAGGTGTTGACATAACCAAATCACGGAAAGTTACTGCATCTATACTTGGATGTACTTAATACAGATTTGAGTGTCGTCCTCGTGAAAGAGGAAAACAAAGTTCAGAAACCCATCTGTTATGTGAAAAAGGTCTTGCATTGGACAAAGTAACCACAATAAATCCCCAAGCAATCACTGACTTCATGGTTGAACACACCATTGACAACCAAGAAGTCGGGGGGCATGAGGTAGTACCCTAGGAGGGCAAAGGATTAGAGAAGGAGAATCTAGAAGCGGTACTCAATGAGTATTGGATCGATTTTGACGGAGAATCAAAAACAAATTAAGTGAGAACATACCCCGATGGGTTCATGATTCCCCAACGACAAACAATGAGGCTGAACGCAAAGCCGTGATAGCCATACTTGGTTTGGCCAGAGCCCCGAGGTCAAAACCTTAAAGTCTGTGGAGACTCAAGATCAATAGCACCAAAAGTGAATGGTGAGTTCGAGGCCAGGGCTGGAATCGTGACAGAATACTTGAAACTTGACTCAATTCAATGAGTGTTACGATGGAGGAAAACGTAAAGGCTGATGTCCTATCTATGTTTTCCTCCTCAGAGATGGAGAATTATGTTGAAAGTTCTTACTTCCAAGTCTTGGAGACCCGAAGCGTTGATAGAAAAGATGATAACACCTATAGGTATGAAAAGCTGTTGGATAGATCATACAGAGGCTCTCCAGGAAACCGGTTGGTTACCCGACAATGCCTTAGAGGCACGAAAGTTGTCAATAAGAACACTGAGGCCTCAAAAAGCGAATTTAGCCTTGAAAGAAACTCATATGAAAATCTGTGGGCAACACTCGGGGGGCAGGACGCTTGCCCAAAAGATGACCCGATTTGGATTCTACTAGCCAGGCATGATAGCTGATGCCAGAAGTTATGTGCGATCGATATCCAAAAACACGTAGCTGTTGATCAATCCCCTGAAATGTTGAAAACCATCAGTTCCACCATTCCCAAAGGCAAATGCCCAGAGGAAGTTCCTGATAGTTGCAATTGATACCTTCATGAAGTAGACTGAGGCCAAACCCCGAGCCTGGATAACCATCAAGCAAATGACACAATTCCTGTGGGAAAGTGTGATACGTAGATATGGACTTCCACCAATCCTAGTAGCCAGAAATGGATGACAATTCAAAACGAGGCTCTTACAAGCTGGAATTTTTTGAAAAAAATGTGGTGCCTAGACTTGGCACACCCCAAACCTTAAGGTTTATCGTATCTGAGCATCCGGTTAGGACACTCCACCTGATCAGACTAAGTGGAAATAAGGTTCGATGAAACCGCAAGCTTCTAGCTCTAAGGAATTGAAGGCTCGAATAGGCCGCATTCAATGTAATTGAAGGCTCATCAAGTGAGCAATCGAACTAGGAGAATTTGATGTTAAGTACAAGCCTAGGACGACCATCAAGCCCAGGATCTAGCTAACTTCGTGGTTAAATATACCATTGACAACCAAGAAGTCAGGGGCAGGAGGTAATAGACCAGGAAGGTCAGCAAGGTGAGAAGCCTCTAGAAGAGAAGAAGGAGTATTGGATGCTCTATTTTGATGGGGCATCAAAAACAAAAACCAGTGGTATAGGTTTAGTTCTGCAAAGCCCCGATGGGTCCGGAGTTAAGTATGCCTTGAAGTTGGACTTCCAAACAACCTACAACGAGACAGAATATGAAGCTCTGATAGCCGGCCTTGGATTGACAAGAGCCCTGAGGTGAAAAACCTGAAAGTCTGTGGAGACTCAAAGATGGTAGTCTCACAAGTCGATGGAGAGTTTGAGGCTACAGAAAAGAATACGGCCAAATACTTGAGTATTATGAAAGCTGTGATAGCCTAGTTCGACGAGTGCTACGTTGAGTATATCCCAATGGAGGAGAATATAAAGATCGATGACTTATCTCTGTATACTTCTTCAGAGGTCGAGACCCATCCTGGGAGCGTCTACTTCCAAGTTCTGAGAACCCCTACAATTGATTCTAAGATTATTGCTCCTATCGGGATAGGAGGATGCTGGATAGATCCTATCAAAGCACACCTTGAGAATGGCTGATTTACAAACGATGCCACGGAGGCAGGGAAGCTAGCTGTAAGGAACTAAAGGCTCCAATAGGCCACGTTCCACCCGACTGAAGGCTCGTGAATGCCCAACTCCGTCCAAATAAAGGCTCAAAAATACGAGAAATAAGTTTTAAAAAAAAATATTGCATGGAGTTAGAGCTCGAAACAAGCTTCGATTCGATATATCGTAAGCTCAAATCGGAGCAACAAGCAAAAAGATGTGGATTTTTCAATACCCGTGGAATGAGCTGGCCTAATAATCGAGTTAAAGGAGAAAAATGTGACCTCAATCCATGTCTTCAAGGGGCTGAAATTTCAAGTCATGATTGACCTTCTCTAGGTCTCAGAGATAAGGTTGTGGTGACCCAAGATCTAGGACAAACGAGGCTTTAAAAAGACTTCAATCGAGGTCATAGAATGAGGTTACACACCTCACGACCAGCCACAAATGTAGCCTTGTGGCGAACTCAATTCAATTCGTAATTGAGGTCGTAGAACCTCAAGACCTGGGTAAAAATTGGTCCTTACACGAGCTCAATCCAGGTTGTGGTTTGAGATCATTGACCTCACGACCACTGATATTTTGGGCCTATACACGACCTCAATCTAGGTCGTGAATTGAGGTCGTAAGCCTCGCGACCAGCCCAAAGTAGAGGCCTTACACGACCTCAATCCATGTCTTGGATTGAGGTCTGCAACTTCACGATCTCTAAAAATTTGGGCCACTACACGACCTCAATCCAGCTCTTGGATTAAGGTATAAAGCTCCACGACCATGTCAAAACGAAGGCATTTGAAGACCACAGTCCAGCTCTTGAATTAAGGACTAAGCACTTCAAGACCTCAATGTAGGTTGTAGTTGAGGTCTAATCATTCGAAGAACTCAATCCAGCTCTTGAATTGAGGTCTAAAGTCTTACGACCAGTGTCCAAAGAAGGCCTTACACGACCTCAATCCAGGTCGTGGATTGAGCTCGTAAGCCTCACCACCAGCCTAAATTGGAGGCCTTACCCGACCTCAAGTAAGTGAGGTCGTAGAGGGAGCTCGTGAAGTCTACGACCTGGGACAAATCATGGCCATGGACGATCTAAAATGAGGTCGTAAATTGACCTCACATAACTCACGACCAGCCTCCAAATGGACCCTTACACGATCTCGGATGAGGACGTAGTTCACCTCCTAAATGGTCACGACCTGTGCAAGGTTGTGATGACCTCAAATGAGGTATTACAAAAAGTACAATTTAGTACCCCGTAAAATGCATGTGTGCACAAATTCAATATTTTCGATTAAAGTTTTCGAATTTTATTCGAGTAAAATTTTATCCGAGTAGGACACTCTTGATTTGGGTATAAAATTATTCAAAATTTGAATAAAATATATAATATTATTCAATAATATTATTTACAAAAAAAAAAGGAATGTTGTTCACGACCTCAAATGAGGTCCAAAATTTACCTCGTCAAATCTTCGATCTCCGCCAAAACAAGGCCTTGGATGACCTCATTTAAGGTCGGAGTTGACCTAAAAAATGAAGGCGACCTGTTCCACAAATGAAGTAAAAGAACGACCACAAATGAGGTCACCTGGAAAAGTGCGGTTTAGCACCTCAATCTTTGCAGGTTCACATATTGATCCCTCAAATTTACATTTGTCCCTAAACTTTGCTAATTAACAAAAAGAGTCCCTGAAAAATTACGAAAAAAATACCTGTAGGTACAAGAAAATTCCTAAATTATTAGGAATAATTAAGAAAAATACCTATAGGTACAAGAAAATTCCTAAATTATTAGGAATAATTAAGAAAAATACCCGTAGGTACAATAAAATTCCTAAATTATTAGGAATAATTAAGAAAAATACCTGTAGGTACAAGAAAATTATTAAATTATTAGGAATAATTAAGAAAAATACCCGTGGGTACAATAAAATTTCTAAATTATTAGGAATAATTAAGAAAAATACCTGTAGGTACAAGAAAATTCCTAAATTATTAGGAATAATTAAGAAAAATACCTATAGGTACAAGAAAATTCCTAAATTATTAGGAATAATTAAGAAAAATACATGTGGGTGCAAGAAAATTCCTAAAATATTAGGAATAATTGAAATAAATACATGTGGGTACACGGAAATTCCTCAAATATTAGGAAAAGTACAGAAAAATATGAGGAAAATTATAGAAATATTTTCTTGACAAATTGAGCAATAATTTATGCTAATAATGCATAAAAGCCCTATGAAAGTGCCGAAATTGCTAAAAGCAAGCACTACTTAAAAGTCTCGAATAAGGCCAATCGTCGTAAATGTGTAGGTCGCTCCACACTTTACAATAAGACGATATATGTGAAACACTAGTGTAAACCAAAATCCCTATATAAGGGTAGGAAAATTAAGAAGTCCCGGGTAAGGGATAAAAACGACCTCAAGTCTCGATTAAGGCAAATATAACTTCTACGAAAACCTGATCAGTTTTCCTATAAGTTGGGGGCAAATGATATGGGCTAAAAATAAGCCCTAAAGACATAATTAATGTTGCATTAATTAGTCTCAGCTTGGTCCAAAGATGAAGCCTATTAATGAGGCCCGAACCCCAATTAAATATTAATTTCGTAATTAATATTAGGGGCTAATTAACAGCTTGCAAATAAGAGTCAAACAAGGATACAATATCTTTATGAGTAGCTCCCAAGTCACCAAATCAGACACGGAAACTAATTCATACAGGAAGGATCTAGAATCGGGCCTAGAGTGGGTAACTTGCCCACCAAGTTCCCAAACCCTACTCTAACTCCAAGGCCTCCCAAGCCTATATAAAGGGCATGACCCCTCATTCTCATAAAAAAAAGGGTTTTTGGGCAGAGCTCAATACGTCACTTACGTTTTAGGCTTAATCCTCGAATAAGGACATACAAGCCATTACGCCATTACGCCGCGAGGGCACATCAAGACACGTAGGCAACTCTAGAACTACGTTTTGGTTTGATTCTTGATATTCATCAAGGTACGTAGGCATCTTGTTAGGACCGAGTTAGTCCCCGACAACAAGAGCAGCCACCATTAAAGCTCGAAGCTCTCAATCCCTAGCAATCAATACACGAATTAATTACACCCTACTTTTTATTCCACAATAGGTATGTTATAAATATTTCAGTTGTTAAATATAGAATATATTTTTTCAAATATGGTAATAGATGATGTGGAGTTTTCTTACAGGTCTCTAGCGATTCGACAAATATAGCCAATATGTAGGGGTTATCTATAATTTTAGATAACAGGAATGTACCATTGTAGATGTAATTATTTAACATATTATTTAAAATATTTAATTATGGTATGTAATACACACTTTTAGCTAAGTGTTTTCAACGATTGGAGATGCTCTAATACTACAATGTAATTATGCTAATCTTTAATATTTTTAACATGAGCGCTAGCTAGCGAGGCACAGAATTTTCTCCATCTTTTGCAAAGATGTACTTACATAAGTGAAATCAATCAAGAGGTTTAATTTATTATTAACTCCTTTCAGATGCTACTTGAAATTTTAATTGACATCCTGATTTGCACGGATTGCGGTTATAGCTAAAGGTGGAAGTTGCTAAGGGAGCTTGTGACTAGGGTTGGCAATCGTGTCGTGTCGTGTACTTTCGTGTCTGGTATTTTCGTGTTTTCGTGTACTCCGAGCTAAAACCGAAACCGACACTAAATCATTTCGTGTATTGATTACCCTAACCGAACCCGAAACGAAATGTTTCGTGTTGACACGAAACGAAACGAAAGTACACGAAATAAAAATATAAAAAATTATAATATAATATTTCGTGTACTTTTCATGTAATTTTGTGTACTTTCGTGTACCCAAAACGAAAGTACGAAATGAAAATATAAAAATAAAAATTATATATATAATATTTCGTGTACTTTCGTGTACTTCGTGTACCCAAAATGAAAACCCATATCCGACACTAAATATTTCGTGTAATTTCGTGTTCGTGTACTTTCGTGTTTCGTGTACCAAAAATCAAAATCCAAAACCATAATTTTCGTGTCGTTTCGTGTCGTGTTCACGTGTCACGTGTCAAATTGCCGGGTCTACTTGTGACTAAGCGTCTATATCGCAATTTATGTATAAATAAATTTTTCTGTAGTAACAAGGCTTGTTCAAAGATTACCACGCCCAGCGTGAAGATAAAGATTTGAATACGATGCAATGAAAACCATGTTCATCATGGGACAAACCGTTTGCCAAAGAAAGAAAGGTAACTCCATGAAAGTCTTGCATCTCACGTGGAAAGAAAGGAGGTGCGAAGCGAAGGAGTTGATCAATTAGAAGAGCAAGGAGGAGTAAGGGATGGCAGTCTGGAGTCAGGTTTGTCTTGAGGGAGAAGTCTTTTCTGAGTCAATTGCTGCTCCATAGCCTTCTGCTCCCTTATCTACTGAAGATTATGAAGAAGGAAATGCTGAATTTGGCAATGACGTTCCAGTAGAGGCTCCTGGAACCGAGTCAGTCGTGCCTCCGAGTGATGAAGCCCCTCTTTTTGAAGTTCCGGCCGATCCATCGAAAGTGGTCGTCACCGAGACACATGCCAAAGAAGAGCCAGCATGCATGCGCCCCTATAATGCGGCATAAAATAGTAGCAAGAAAGCAAGTAGTTAGCAAGCCAAAGCGTAAGGGCCCTGTTACCATTTCCATCGATTTTTATCCGGGGGAAGAAGACCAAAGTCATATTTCTTCAGATGCCGTACGGCCAGCTGCAGAATAAGGAGTATGCATTAATAAAAAAATCTTGCAACTTGTTAAAAAGGCGCACTGAGATCAAATTCTCATATACAAGCATCTCTGTTGCATTTTTAATGTAGTACTTAGAACATGTAGCAGATTAGTAAATTCAGACTTTTTACAAAGTTATACCAACTGCAAGATATCAAATGAAGTTCTTATAACATACTCCCTCTGTCCCATCCATTTCTTTACAATTTCCTTTTTGGGTCGTCCCATCATTTCTTTACATTACCCAAAATAGTAAGTTTTAACACTATTACACCCACTACTTCACTTATTTTAACAATACTTTACACTATTTCACCCACTACTTAACTTATTTTAACAATAAAATCACTATTACACTCACTACTTCACTTATTTTAACAATAAAATCACTATTACACCCACTACCTCATTTATTTTAACAATATTACACCCACTTTACACCCACTATCCTTGACCTCCGTGCCCAGCCGCCATGTAAAGAACTGGCTGGGACGGAGGGAGTACTAACACTTAACAAGTCACATGGCACACAGACATTACACATAGAGCATATAAAATCAAATCCACTATTTCATTCTATACATTGACAGGACTGGACTAAACACTATACGTTATATATACTAGCTGATAACCCGTGCGAAGCACGGGCATAGATTGAACACGAATCGAGATTAAAAAATTAATATTAATACACTATTTAATTATGTAGTTATAAAGAATTGAATCCGAGATAAAGTTAAAAAAATTAAAGTAAATAAATCTTTATAATTATGTCAGGAATTGAACCCCTTATAGGAAATCGAACACACGATGAAATTAAAGAAATTAAATTAAATAATAAATCTTGTATAATTATGTAGTTGGAAAGAATCGAACCCCGAGTTAAGTGATAACCGTCAAATCCCTTATAGGAAATCGAACATGGGGTGAAATTAAATTAAATAATAAATCTTGTATAATTATGTAGTTGGAAGGGATCGAACCCCGAGTTAAGTGATAACCAAATTTGGTACTTTTGGTACTTTGGTACTTTGGTACTACTAGCTTATAATCCGTGCAATGCACGGGTTTATTATATTATATTTTAAATTTTATTTTATATTATAATTATGTTTTTTATAATCATTATTTTAATAATTTTTTAATTTTTATTTAATATAATTTAATATACTCATGTTTAAAGATTATATTAATGTTTCCTTATTATAAACAATGTATACGATTTTTAATATATTTTTATTAATAATTGAGAAATATGATATGATATTTTCGGGTATATATTAATGATTGTAAGATTTGTTGTAAATTAAAAAGGTAACGTGTTTTAATTATAAAGGAAATATTAATGATGGAAATATATGATACGCTTGATGTTTTTATGTGTTTATAAAAGGTAATATGTTCAACTGAAAGTAAATGTGAAAAAGGTAATCGATTAATTATCATTAATTTAGATTTATTTTAAATTAAAAAGGTAATGTCTTTTAATTTGAAAGAAAATATTAATGATCGAAAGATATGATACGATTGATGTTTTTAGGTGTTTATAAAAGGTAATATGTTCAACTAAAAGTAAATGTAAAAAAGGCAATCGAATAATTACCATTAATTTTATTATATTAATGTGAAAAGGGCAATCGACTAATTACCATTAATTTTATTATCTTAATCGACTAATTATCATTAATTATAACGTGTTTTAATTGGAAAGAAAATATGAATGACGGAAAGATATGATACGATTGATGTTTTTAGGTGTTTGTAAAAGGTATTATCTCGACTAATTACCATTAATTATATTATGTTGTTATTTACTTTAGGTGTATTTATGTTTCTTTATAATAAATGGTAAATAAGTAAATTCACTTAGTACCAAAAAATAGGTACCAAAACTTTCAATGTTTCGGAATTTATATAATAGTATAGATTAATTAATTTTAATTTACTATAATATACTCATGTTTACGGATTATACTAATGTTTCCTTATTATAAACAACGTATGCAGATTTTTAATATATTTTATTAACAATTGAAAAATATGGTATGATATTTTCGGGTATATATTAATGATTGTAAAATTAGTTTTAAATTAAAAAGATATGTGGTTTAATTCAAAAGAAAATATTATTGAAGATTAGTTTTAAATTAAAAGGTAACGTGTTTTAATTCGAAAAGAAATATTAATGATTGGAAGATACATTGATGTTTTTAGGTGTTTATAAAAGGTATTATGTTCAATTAAAAGTAAATGTGAAAAAGGGAAGCGACTACTTATTATTAATTATATTATGTAATTATTTATTATAGGTGTTTTAAAAGTATAAATATCGTATATTTATTTTTCTTTTTAATAAAGGATGAATAAGTAAATTCATGAAATACCAAAAAATAGGTACCAAAAAACTGGTACCAAAACTTTTAAATTGATATAATTTAATTGATAATAGTAATATTAATTTAATTAATGGTTATTTAATTTTTAATTTAATGAAGGTTAATTTAGTAAATTAACGAAGTACTAAAAGTTTGGTTCAACGGTACCTATTGAATTTACCTAATTAGCCTTACTCAATTACAGATATATTAACTAATCAATTTCCTTTTTCAGGTTATGCATATTATATTTTCTATTTTCAATAACTAAATAATTTCCTTTTCTAAGTAAAATACAATATCTTTTATATTTTATCTAACTAAAATTTCTCATTTATTAATCAATTTCCTTTTTCAGTTTAAACATGTAACCTTTTCTATTTTTCAATTTACTTATTTACCCTTCATTATAAAGAAAAATAAATACACCTAAAATAAATAATTACATAATATAATTAATGGTAATTAGTCGAGATATTACCTTTTATAAACATTTAAAAACATCAATCGTATAATATCTTTCCATCGTTAATATTTCCTTTCGAATTAAAACACGTTATAATTTATGGTAATTAGTCGATTAATGGTAATTAGTCTATTGCCATTTTCACATTAATATAATAAAATAATGGTAATTAGTCGATTGTCTTTTTCACATTTACTTTTAGTTGAACAGATTACCTTTTATAAACATCTAAAAACATCAATCATATCATATATTTCAATCATTAATATTTTTTTTCAAATTAATATTAATGTGAAAAAGGCAATCGACTGATTACCATTAATTATATTATCTTAATCGACTGATTATCATTAATTATAACGTGTTTTAATTGGAAAGAAAATATGAATGACGGAAAGATATGATACGATTGATGTTTTTAGGTGTTTATAAAAGGTATTATCTCAACTAATTACCATTAATTATATTATGTTGTTATTTATTTTAGGTGTATTTATGTTTCTTTATAATGAAGGGTAAATAAGTAAATTCACTTAGTACCAAAAAACATGTACCAAAACTTTCAATGTTTCGGAATTTTATATAACTAGCTTAAAACCCGTGCGATGCACGGATGTTCTTTAATATAATGATTTTTTTTAATTTGAATTAAAAAATTTAAGATATGAATTTTTAGGCTTAAAATTTTAAATAATATGATCTTATAATAATTATATGTATGTTGTTCGTCATATTTATAGAGAAGAATGGATTTTACTTTGAAAATATAGAAAACAATGGTATGTGTTTAGCTAAAAAAACGAAATCGATTAGTTATTATAATATTATTATTTTATTTTACTTAAATAAAGTTGGATAAAATATAAAATATATTGTATTCTATGTGAAAAAAATTGATTAGTTATTGAAAAATAAAAATATATTGTATAAATATAAAATATATTTATATTTTATATAAAATATAAAAATTGATTAATATTATAATATTGTTATTTTATTTTATTAAACAGAACCGTCCGTGATATAATTGGAAAAAAAAGATTTTAGTTAGAGAAAATAGAAAAGGTAATGTGAAAAATAAAATGGTGCATGTTTTAGGTGAAAAAGGTAATTGATTAATTTATAGTAATTATAATTTAATTTATGTTATTTTACTAAATTAAATTGCTCGTAGTGTATTTAGATAGTGAGAAATTAATGTTAACCGTGATATTTCTAGAAAAAAGAAATTTTAATTATGAAATATGGAAAAGATGATATTGAAAAAAGACAGATTTTAGTTTGAGAAAATAGAAAAGGTAATGTGAAAATTAAAATGGTGACATGTTTTAGGTGAAAAAGGTAATTGATTAGTTTATAGTAATTATAATTTAATTTATGTTATTTTACTAAATTAAATTGCTCGTTGTGTCTTTAGATAGTGAGAAATTAATGTTGCCCGTGATATTTCTAGAAACAAAGAATTTTAATTATGAAATATGTCTAGAAAAATGGAATTTTAATTATGAAATATGAAAAAGATGATATTGAAAAAAGACAGATTTTAGTTAGAGAAAATAGAAAAGTTAATGTGAAAATTAAAAAGGTGACATATTTTAGGTGAAAAAGGTAATTGATTAGTTTATAGTAATTATAATTTAATTTATGTTATTTTACTAAATTAAATTGCTCGTAGTGTCAATAAATATTGAGAAATTAATGTTGCTCGTGATATTTCTAGAAAAAAGAAATTTTAATTATTAAATATGGAAAAGGTGATACGTTTTAGCTGAAAAGGGTAATCAATAATTATTAGTATTATAATATTATTATTTTATTTTATTAAATAGAACCACTGGTGATATCATTGGGAAAAAGATATTTTAGTTACAGAATAGGAAAAAGGTAACATGTTTTGGCTAAAAAAAAGTAATTGATTAGTTAATAGTAACTATAATATAATTATGTTATTTTATTAAACAAAATTGCTCGTAGTGTTTATAAGAAAGGGGAAATTTTAGTTAAATACAATATAAATATCTTAAAAAGATAATTAATTAGTTAGTGCAAAATAGAAAAAGTAACATGTTTAATCTGAAAAAAGAAATTAATTAGTCAGTATGATGAATTTGTCGATAATGAATGTTTTTTCCAATTTGATGTGCTTTGACCTGTTAAATTCAAGTTTCTGCTTTTAGTGTTGTGGTTCAAAATATATTACCTACGTCGTAGAGTTATAGTAATATTAATAATATTAATTGGATGTAAGGGTAATTAGGTAAATTCAATAGGTACCAACCAACCAACCCACCAAACTTTAAATGTTTCGGAATTTATATAATAGTATAGATAGTATAGATTGTGTACCATTAAAACATAGTTTTGCACATTAATAGATGGGGTGAAATTAAATTAAATAATAAATCTTGTATAATTATGTAGTTAGAAGGGATCGAACCCCGAGTTAAGTGATAACCAAATTTGGTACTTTGGTACTATTGTGTACCATTAAAGCATGATTTTGCACATTAATATAGAGTATAGATGTGAACAAATATTTATCATGTAAATTGTAAAATGTAAAATAAAGAAAAAATTCTTCATTTTTATTGTCACGACAACAGAAACATTAATCACTCTCTTTATAATTTTTTTTTTTGTCAGGCACTCTCTTTATAATTAGAAACACATATCAAACCCATCTCATAATTTTGAGTACATATGAGTTATTTAATATTTATTGGGAGCTTAGACAGCTTAGATAAATTACATAAACATATATCTAAGGCTCTATTAAAAAGTAATAATACTCAAATACAAACAAGGCAATGCTAATCGTCATTCTCAAGACCTTCCTGACGATGTAGTGTTGTTGGACAGTGAGGAAGTCCACAAAGGATCACTCTTTATATGTAAACTCAGGGAGGGTAACTTATCAGTGAAGAAAACAATATCCTCCTCATTGCTCATATCCAAAAAGAGTTGAAAACTTCGTGGATCTGGCGGCACATTCACGTCCAAAACTCCTTCAAGAATTTGAACTATCTGACTCATTGATGGCCTTGCATTTTCATCATCTTGGATGCACCAACAAGCTAATCTACAAATCTTTGTTACTTCTTCGATATCAGCTATGTGATTTAAATTAGGGTCCAATATGCTAAGGACATCGCCTCCATCTATTGTCACATTTGCAGCTCTTGCTGGAAAGAAGCTAACTTTACCATCTCGAGTTTGCTCCATATTTCGCCTACCTGACACAAACTCAAACAGCATCATTCCATAGCTATACACATCTGCTTTTGTTGTTATGGCTGCTCCTGATATCCATTCTGGTGCAAGATATCCTCGAGTCCCTCTCATGGTGGTCAAAACCCTGCTAAAATCACGCCCAACCAGCTTTGCTAGACCAAAATCTGAAATTTTGGGACACATGTCATCGTTTAAGAGTATGTTTTCAGGTTTTACATCACAGTGAATGATGCAGTTGACGCATTTTTCGTGCAGATATACCAACCCTTTGGCTATCCCCAAAGCAACGGCATACCTTGTTTTCCAGGACAATACACTTTCACCTTTGTCTGCTTTGAAAATATGAGAATCTAATGAGCCTTTGGACATAAACTCATACACTAACAATTTCTCATTACCTTGAGAACAAAAACCACGAAGATGCACAAGATTTACATGCTGAATGTTCCCGATGGTGCTGACTTCATTGCGGAACTGCTTTTCTCCTTGGCTGAGGCCTTCCAGCTTCTTGACCGCTATGACTGTAGAATCAGGCATTGTTCCCTTGAAAACAGATCCAAAGCCCCCTCCTCCTAACCTGTATGAGAAATTCTTCGTGGCACTTTGTATATCCTTGTAACCAAAAGCCACCAATGTACCTTCTACAGCCCTCTCCCCTACTTTCCTTGCTTTCCATACCACAATAAGACCTACAAGGACTATTAACGCAACTACAGATGACCCTCCGACAATGCCGTAAACAACCTTCCTACTTTTTCTAGAGAACTCGAGTGAATTGAGTCTAATATATATAACCTTCCCGTCAACATTTTCTTTTGATAGCTGTTGCATGTTAAAGAGGTCTCCTCTCCAAGTAAAACATGCATTGTCGTGGTAAGCATAAGCACTGCAAGAACAATTTCTTAGACAGATGGATTTGCAGCCTCTCATACTCCCATCGAAGGACACAGATTGAGAATTATTGGGCAACTTAATGTAAGAATATTTTCCAAACTTGTCTTTTCCTCCATTGGATGGGTTTGTTTCACCACACTCCAATTCGATATTTCGGACACAACCTCCAGAGTAATCTCCCAAAATCCAACTTTTCTCAAACATACTCTTAAAGGCAGGCAAACAATTACAGAAAGGTAAAGCAAGTTGATTACATATTCCATAAGCCCCACAAACATCACTGACTTCACATTGCTGTTTTGGCTCAGACCAAATGAAACTCCACTTATTGGTTTTGTCCAACCAAGAGAGCAGTTTGATTTGCCCGGAATTATCTATGACGAGTCTAGATATAAATGATAGAGTACGTATCGAAGAATATGAGAAAGAAGTCTCATTTTTGTTGGAAATATAGCTAAAATTAAACAAAGAATAAGATCGTTCGGTCATCATCTCAGGTACCCTGCTAAATGCCTGCCCATCCCATTCTCCACTATACCAAATCTGCTTGGACCTGTTCCACATAATCACACCCTGATTGCCAATCGGGTCTACTTCCAGTGTGTACAATCCAGGAGCAGGATCTTCGGAATTCTTCCACGAAGTAAGAGTTTTCGTCTTGTTTGTACGTTTATCATATGAAATCCTAGTACCTGGCAACCATGTATCAGAAGGATAATCGAAGCTTTGCCACAGTATTGAACTTGGCCCATTCCTCAGAACTAAGTTTCCTTCATCAAGAAGTACTACCTCTAGATTAGGAAAATTAGATCTTGTATCTGTGGACCAAACTCGTGTTTGGCTCTCATCGAAAAGCACCAAGTTGCCATTTATAATTTTCAGCTCTGAAGAATTCTTGTTGCTTACAGGCTTCTCCCTATTTGCAACCCAAACTACAGTTTGTTCGGAAACCTTCTTGTACCAGATGCCGATGTAGTACTTGGAGGAGTTACCTGGTCTAAAGAAACCAAGTTCATAATTTCCGCCTGAAGAAACAATGGTTTTGTCGCCAGAGAGGGACTGACTAGCTGATATGCTATCAGCTCCAAAGCCGAGTTGTATGTTTAGTAGTAGACATAAGAAAAGTGATATTAGCATGAAAATATAACTTTCTTTAGCACCCATTGCTAGCATATGTGCATGAAAAGTTGATATCTATTCGCTGAAGAAGGCAGACTAGCTATATATATATATATATATATATATATATAGGCGCTAAATAAATTATATTTCATTTATTTTAATGGTCTCGCTAGGGCACCTTCACAAAAAACTTATAAAATTCTTGGCTCTATTCAACAAAAATATATAATAAAAAAAAAAAGTTACTGTTTACGTGCCACGTCATCACGTGAACAGTAACTTTTTTTAATTTTTTTATTTTTTTGTTGAATAGAGCCTATAATTTTAAACATTTTTTGTATTGGGGTACCCCTAGTTTGGTCATTAGATTAGCTTGAAATATTTAATTTAGGTTTAGTTTCTAGTTTCTATCCTAAGTTAGTTTCTATTATAACAAGACCCTATATGGCTATATATATATATATAGAGTTGCACTCCATGAAGAACACCTTATATAATGAACAATAAAGAACACCTCATATTTAATCCAATATAAGAGTTCCGTCATGACACCTAATACAAAAAGTTCTTATTTTTTTATCTTCTATCCATTCAGCAAAAAAAAAATAAAAAAAATTTTTTTTGAAAAAAATCACTGTTCATGATGACATCAGCAGTGACGTCATCATGAACAGTGATTTTTTTTCAAAATTTTTAATTTTTTTTTTTTTTTTGCTAAATGGATAGAAGATAAAAAAATATGAACTTTTTTGTATTGGGTGCCCCTGGCGGGGCCAATGGATCTATTGGAATAAATGATTTTATAGTGTTCTTTATTGTTCTTTATATAAGAGTGTTCTTTATGGAGCAATGGCCTATATATATATATATATATATATATATATATATATATGCAATTGTTCCATGGAGAACCATCTTACGTGGAGAACCACTTAAAATACATTATAATCGCTTTATATATAATGGCCCCGCAGGGGCATCTTCACAAAAAAGTCTTATAATTCTATACTCTATCTATTTATAAAAAAAATTACAAAAAAAAATTTAAAAAAAAAAAATTTCAAAAAATGATGACGTGGCAACATTTTTTAAAAATTTTTTAAAAGTTTTCTTAAAATTTTTTTTTTTGATAAATGGATAGAGGGTAGAATTATAAGACTTTTATGTGAAGGTGCCCCGCCAGGGGCCTTATATAAAGGACTATTTTAATGCATTTTAAGTGGTTCTTCACGATTCTCCACGTAGGATGGTTCTCCCTAGAGTGGGAATATATAGGCATGTGTTATGTGTAACTTAATTTTTTATGCATTTTCATGGTCAAACATGAAGATGACTTTGTTTCTAGATACCTAGTCAATCGTTAAATTCCTTCCTTAAAATTAATGTAGTCTGTACGTTTATGCAAGTATAATGGAATGTTAACTTTCTTAATTCTTACCCTAAGCATACGGCAGTAGCTTACACATGACAGTCTCTTCTTCGGTTTGTTACTCAATAAACCTTTTCCGTTTGATTAAAAACACGGGTTTTAAGACAGTTAATAATGAATATTGTTTTTTAATGAAGTAGTGGGTATTGAATATTGTTTTTAAGGAGTAGTTGATATTGAATATAGTTTTTAAAAAATAGTGGGTGGAGTAGTGAGTATTGAATATTGTTTTTAAAGAGTAGTGAGTGAAGTAGTGGTATTAAATATTGTTTTTAAGGAGTAGGAGTCTAGGAGATGGAGTAGTGAGTATTGAATATTGTTTTTAAGGAGTAGTGGGTGGAGTAGTGAGTATTGAATATTGTTTTATATAGCTTAAAATAGAAAGGGAAAAAGTATTTTGAATATCCTAAAACGGAGAGAGTATGAGCCCGTTTGGCCCCCCTTTTTTTTTTTTTTTTTCACTTAAAGTTTGGATGGAGGTGTTTGTCTCCCCTTAAAGTGGAGCCACTTAAAGTGGAAAGTAGGTTAAAAAAAAAAGTAGCTTGGAGGTACTTTTTTTCCACTTATTTTTTTTCGTATATCAATTTTTATGTATTTGAGTCACCATTTAACTTGTATTGTATTCTTTTCATATATTTGTATTTTATACTTTCAAAAAAATATAAATTTCTTTTTTTTTAATTAATTTTTTAAAAATAAATTTACTTTAAGTGGAATTAGCCAAACAGATACACCTAACTTTAAGTAAAAATTATCACTTTTCACTTAAAGTGAGTAAGTAGCACTTTAAGTGATAAGTAACATTTTTTAAGTTAAGCCAAACACGCTCTATATCTATCCTTCACTAACCATTATGTATTTTCAAACTCAAAATCTAGAGTAGTTTGAATTCAAATAAGTTAAACAGACTTTGCCTCTCCCTTTGAACTTTGAAGTGCCACTAGTCAATACAGAGACATCTTTTCGTTTCTTCATTTTTTTCTCACTGCATTAGTATTTTTTTCATTTAATCGTCAAATGCACCCAGCTTCTTTTATCTTTGCTCTTTGAATTAACGGTTTGAGATTTGTAGAAAACCTAGAATTTCAAATTTATAACAACTACTAATTAGGCCATTCTTATATGGAAAACCACTTATTCTATACTAATTTCTGATTCTATTATAGAACCAATTTTTTAATTTTTTGATTTTATTAAAAAAAATGGTTCTACAGGGGGAAAAAATCTGGACAAAGCTGACGTGGCATATGTGCTGACGTGGCAGTGACACGTCACCTGCCACGCCATCACTGATGGTGTGGTAGCGCCACATTGCCACGTCATCGATGACGTCATTATTGATGACGTTGCACTGCCACGTCAGCAGTGATGATGTGGTAGGTCCCGTCAACAGTGCTGGCGTGGCAGGTGACGCGACAGTGCCACATCAGCATGCTGGCGTGGCAGTGATGATGTGGCAGTTTTGATTTTTTTTTTAAAAAAAATGGTTCTATTACAAAATCAGAAAAAAATTGAAAAATATTGATTCTACTACAGAATAATAGGAGAATAATAGGGTTCTCCACGGTTCTCCACGTAAGGTGGTTCTCCCTAGAGTGCTACTCAATTAATTATAATGCATATTATTTTGATTTAAAAAGAAAACATACATAGTACTTCAAAATTTTAACACGAACAGTTCATATTCATTCATTACATTACATAATATCATTAATCAAAATTAAAGGGTTTTTTTTCTAATATGTCCCATTTGAATAAGCCATTTATGAATATGTTCCATTCTTAATTGTAATTATAAATATATTTCTTTTTATTAATATGTCCCATTTTTAATTGTAACCATGATTAACTCACTAACTATACATTATTAAAAGACAATTTTATCCTCTACTTATTTATTTTTAATTTTTATCCTTAATTTGGATGTCCTCTACTAGTGCATTTTATGCAGCTCTAGCATAAAAGGTTTTGGACTTTTTGTTAATTTCGTAACCAATTTTTAAAATTTTGTTTTAAATTTATTTTAGGCAATTTGCCTACATATAAATTTTCATATCTTGTATTTGTTTCTACCACTTTTTTTACACTTTTATTTATGGTTGTCCTTCTTAATTTTTTAAATTTCAAAAAAAAAATTTGGTAAAATTTTATAATAAAAAAATAAATTTCATCCGCTACTTTTCTTCATTATATTCACTGTATACATTAAATATTTATTATTTTCATCATTCTACTCTTTTTTAAAAAAAAATCACTATTATATATATATTTTTTTTAATTTCCATACCCAATTCCAATGTAAAAAATGGAATGGGACAGAGAGAATAATATTTTAAGGGAGACAATTTTATAATATACGTGAAGATATTTTGGCTATCTTACTGTATGGAATCAAATTTTAAACTAAATTCAGAGTTTAAACATTTTTTCCCTCCATCTGTGAAGATTTTAAGGTTATAATACATTTAATTTTACTACATATTATTATATAAATATCATATTCAGTGACAGAGATAAATGTGATGTTTATGCAATAAAATCAACCCAGCTACAAAGAACTGTTTACTCTTTCAATGTTCGGCAGCTAGGATTTACACACATTTTTTAAATAAAAAAAAAAAGATTTACACACATTTACAATTCAGCTGTCTCTGCCTATTTCGTGGACGGATTAATCACTTATCAGCTATTAGAAGATTCTTTTGATTATGAGTCGACGGGAAAGGATTCTCGTGCGGGACCAGAGCTCGGAGGAGAAAGTGACGATGACGGCGATGTTCGTCGGAGAAGAAGGGTGGGAGGAGGAGGGAAAAAGAAAGAGAATATATATTATTATGTAATAGGAGTATTTTGGTCTTATTAAATATAAATATATGTATAATTGTATGTATATTAAATTTTAATCCTAGGACATATTTATAAATTATAAAGAAAGTGGGATATAAACATAAAAGTACTACTTAATTGGGGACATATTTAATAAATACCCAAAATTAAATCAGATTATTTGAAAATTCAGAAATTATATGATAACCATTATCATACCAATCACGAGTGCTAGAGAATTTATTTAAACTGATTAATAATTTTTTGTTTTGATTGATAATATTAAAATTTAATACTAAGAACTCTAAACTTATTTTTTATATGATTAATAAAACTCAAATTTATAATTATTTTGAATTATAATATTAATAACATTATTCAAAATTCTTACTTATTTTTGTTGTAGTTATATTCAATAACTATTAATATTTTATTCAATAAAACATTATCAATACTCTCTTATGTAAATATTATATTATACTTCTTTACAAAATAATGAAAAAACTATATCCACATCATCACCTAAAATTATAAAAATTATTAAGAAGGTCAAACAAAACAACTATATGAAATTATAAAATTTTGATTATTTGTGCAACTCAATAAAAAAATTACAATTACAAAAGCATTCTAACAGTTCTTTTTTTTTTGGAAACCGCAATCTAACAAATCTATTAATTTAATTCAAATATAAAAAAAATGAATTTACGAGTAAAATTAAAATAGGGATGGAACCAAATTAATGGGTGGAATCGAATCTAGTACCGAAATATTATTGAAAAGAATTTTACTTAATATTAATAAAGATTATTTTAATTTATTTATTTACCTAAGATTATTTCAAGAAAAGTAACAATACACACAATAAATATATTATTTTATGCAAGGTTATAATGAAGAAGTTACAATTATAACAGAATTTCAATAAATTCATTACTTTATTAAAAATCCCTTCTCTCTCCTCTAACAAGCCGTCGCCCCCTTCCCTCTTCTTCTTTTTTCTTCTGCCCTCCTCTTCTTCACAGATTTGTCGGAGTTTATATCCGATGAGAGTCGATTAAGTTTTCTTCTTTTTTTCAGTTTTCCAAATAAATCAAGCTTGATTTATGAAATCTTTGAAGAATCCATTCGGATTTTTCAGTTTGGTTCTTAGATCTTCGCCGATATATCTTTTTAGTTGTTTTATTTTCAGTTTGAATGTCTTGCTTTTTGGCATGTGTCTTGCCTTTTGGCATGTGTCTTGCTTTGTTCGTCTACCAGTATGACATTTTGGTTCGATGAAGGCTCATTTTGTAGAGGCTTGCGGGTGGATTAATTGAGACTAGTCAACTTATCCGCGCTTTGCGCGGTTTATAAATTTTTATTTTAAAGTATTAAAAGTTGATAAATTAATTTCTATTACTCTTAAAAATTGATTGCTCTCTTATGTTCTAAAAAAATTAATTTAAAATAATTTACATGAATTATTAGTTGGAAAAATACTCTCATTATATATCTAAAATTTTGATAATCTTAAAAATATCACAAACATATAGAAATAAAAATTACAATATTAACATAATATTTACGATCAAAAATTATAAATTGAATATAACTTAATAACGTTTTTTAAAGCCGACACCCCTCTTATAATATACATGTTCAGTAATAGTGTAAGAATTGATTTAATTTGAATATTAACTTATTTTGACACAATATAATGAAACAATGGGTGTATAAATTTTTCATCAATTTAATCTTCCGATAAAATTGTTAAATTTGTTCAATTTAATTAGTTTTGTCATAACTCATGTGTAATTTATTCATGTGTAAAAGTAAAAATCATTTCAATTAGCAAAAACAAAAAATTGAATCGGTCCGTATTACTTGTTTACAAATTTTAGATATTAAGGGGGTGGTATTATATTAATAATTTTAATAACATTTTTTTAGGTAAATGACTTTTAAGGATTTTAACTACTTTTATCAACTTTCACGGAGTTATTGAAATTCAGCAGGATTTGTATATAGTTATTAGAAGTCATGTCAAATCTTATGAAAAACGTCATAACTTTTTTTTAAGAGATGTAATTATAATTTTTGTTAAAAGTCATTAAAAGTCATTCTCATTAAAAGTCGTTGACTTTATGAATAACACTAATACTTATAAAGAATTTATAAATGTCTAAATTAAATACCGCCCTAATTTCAAAAGTCTTAATTGAATAACACCATACTTTTAAAAACTTAGAATTGAATATCTCATGACTTTTAAAATCATTAAAAGTCTTTAAAACTCTTAATACAATACCACCCCCTAAGTAAAGATCTGTGTACTTCCATAATTTATTACGACTCTACAATCATTGATGATAAAGATTGCTTGAGAAGTTAAGGTTAATAACGTTTTTAAATCCGACACCCCTCTCATAATATACATATTCAATAATAGTTTAAAATTTGTTTAATTAGAATAAAAATTTATTTCGACACAATATATTGAAACAATGGGTTATCTACCAATAAATGGTTGGGTTTGTAAAATTTAATCGATTTGATCATAACTCATGTATAATTTATTCATGTGAAAAATTAAAAATCTGTTTGTATTGTTTGTATACAATTCCAGATATAAAGTAAATATCTTGTACTTCCATAATTTATTATGACTTTCACAATCATTGATAATAAAAATTGCTTGATAAGTTAAGGTCATCTACCCTATAATCATCCGAAAAGAAATTGTAGTGATCTTGAATAGGGAGTAAAAAATAACGCAACATAAACAATTGTTAGTCGTCATTTTACCTAAAAATAAACTTAACAACATATAATTAATATTTAATATTGAAATAATAACTATACTGTTCAAATAAAGTTTGCTAATTTTTAAACAATTTAAATAGAGTAAATTCAATATATATTTAATAGGTGTAATCAATGACTAATTAAATTGTCATTAATAACTATTTAATGCAAGAAAAGAATTTTAATAAAAAAAATGAAAAAAATAAAAATTCAAGAAAAATACCTTAAACTGTTATGGTGCATTTCTGATCTCCAGGCATTATAATATATATAGATTCCATTTTAGAGGGAGTTATTATGTTTATAAAGTTTATCTTGGATCTATGAATATCTGCTCAAAAAGAGCGCGAGATCAATTTAACGGAAGTCAGGATTCAGATCAATGTAGATGCGGTAATTTCTGAAGTTTATGGGCTCTTTTGTTCATATGTCTCGATATTATGGATATTCCTTTTGTCGTTCTTGGTGTTGTACTGTTTTTTTTAAACGGTCTGCGAACCACTTAGCTCACTTTGTAGCGAGTTATTGTAGTTCTATAGCTGATCGTATCTGAACAATGAGTAATGCTCATCTACAGTTCATTATTGTATTGATGAACGTTTTGAAGTAATGAAAGTTATTTTCTTTCTTGGCAAAAAAATAATAATAATTGTAGAATTATATGGGAAATACTCTCTCCGTTCCACTATTTGTTTATAGATTGGGCATGAAGGTTAAGAAGGTATATAAAGTAGCAAGAAAAATTAAGAAAATTGAGTAAAATAATATAAAGTAGTGTTGAAAAGTAAGAGAAGTGAATAAAGTATGGACCAGTCAATTTTTAATGTATAATGAGTAAAATAGGTACAAATGGGTACAAGTGAGTAACAAGAATAAAAAGGTCTTTTAAAAAAAATTAAAGAAGGGCTAACGATTTTTTTTCTTGATATTCGTGTTAGTTCATATGTATTATATTTAATTGATCTTTCATTATGTTAAGAATTTTTATTATTCTCTTAGCATATTTGTATGTTGTAATGCTTTATTACATAATCTGATAGATATATATCTATGAGTTCTTTTTTATATTCATCGTCTTTGTATAATTATTTCGATTTCATATGTATAGTTTATGAATTCTGAATTCTTGTCAAACTCGTATATGATTCGTTATTAGTCAGAATCTTAGGATATTAGACTCTATGAAAAGGTATTTTAATTATCTACAACTTTGATTCTTTGTGTTTTCCTAAATTTGGCCTGAAAATATAAGTTTTCTATGATTTGTTGACATGCTAGTATGTTTTCGAAACTGAGAAGTCTAACTTCGAAAATTCATACTAAATTGAGTTTATATTCAAAAATTATGAGCGATATCATTCTGAAAAGATCTTTTCGAGATCTACATTTTTCGTTTGCATTCCTCCGTCAAATTTTGTGATTTTGAAGTCTTAAATAGCAAAATACTAGGGAAGTCAGGATCTGATTCTGTACTGCAATCTGCATTTGTCTGATTTCGGCAGTCGTTACTTATTTGTTTTTGACGAGTCTTACCATTTTTGAAAGCTATTTGAATCATCTAAAATTTTCATGTTTTACATTTTGTCGGATTAAGTTATTTATATTACGTAATTTGCCATTTTTCTGGGCTAGTCTAATCATAAATTTGTTTGTGTGACATGTTATGTGTGATTTTTAAAATTAACAAGGGACGTAAATTGGTCCCCATCGAACCACCAAACTATAGAAGCCATGTCACTGGCATAGTGTGACCGTAACTTAGAATTGTGGGAATAAAGTATGATAATACTGTTTAGATTCTTTTTCAAGATATAATTTTGAGTCGTCAAACAATGTTTATTTGTTGGGCTTTGCAGGTCATTATTTTAACATATTTTAGTAGGGTTTGATTCAAATGAGAACCAAACATTAGTGGAGAATCGGAGATCTATTTTTGATCGTTGGATTCATACAAGATGAATGGCTTAGATTGACTTAGATTTAAGCTGGTGATTAATACAAAATATTCTCAAATAAACTACAAGGACAAGGATGTAATTACAAGATATTTAAATTAATTAAGAATCAATCAAAAATTAATTAAGATAAATCAGTTACATCTTTCATATCTCCCTGCTGTATCGTTACATTGTTCTACACCATCTCTTTAGCTTACCTACTCAAGTTCTCCACTGTTAACATCACAAATCTTTCTTATACTCTTCATTTATAATCAATAACAATGGTTATTTTCGACAATGATTCAGGTACGCAAATTAAACCTAAACTGTTTCGGAGAAAGAACTTATAATAGTTCTCTAGTAGAACACTTTTAAGTGTCATATACTTTTTCTGTACTTTTATTCTAAGTGTTATATTCATAAGTCTGGGGTTTATTTTTTTAGATTCCATGATATAACAAGTATATAATGTGCTATGAAATTGTAAAGGTTCTACATTATAACTTTTTTTTTTATTTCCATTAGGTATGTTTCTACAATGGGACAGATTTTTAATGTATGCCTTGTTTTCAAATAAGAACTATGTTGTAAAGTAGAATAAAACTACATCAAGTTCTGCAAAACAATTTTTTTTGAATTTTAATATTTTGGGTTTTTGTCATATATGGTTCTGCACTAGGTCAAATTACTAACTAGTTGACTTTGTTTTTTATAATCTTTATGTTCAAAAATTGTAGTTGTTGAAGATAATAGTTCACAAGATAATATCCAAGATGCAGCACAATCGACAGATATCCTTAATGAAGATACTTATGTTGATTCTTATCACTATACATTACTGATAAATGGATTTTATATCCATTTGGAAAGTTCCATATCGGCTTAAATTGATTCACTTGGACTCAAGTTTGTTGTAATTTTGATGTGTTTTGTGTAGTTGTGCAGGATTGCAATTATCGGCTAGGATTGGTATTTTTCATTGATCTTGTAGTTGAAATTGAGCAATGGAATGAAGGATGGCATATTTCCCTAGGCTACCATGAAGATCATAACGCTTAAGAATTGAAGAACGGGAAGTGGCAAAAAAATCGGAAGAGAAAACGGAGGAGAAATGAGCAAATTATAGAAAATTCGGATTTCCTGGTAGGTTGCGCAGTCTCCACTATTTTGGCCATATCTGGAGTTCTACAACTCCGTTTGAGGCCCGTAAGCAGTCATTGGAAAGCTCGGAAGAAGATGGATCTGTTTCAGCAAAGTGTTCCAGGAAGTTTGTGCGCTGGGAGCGCGTAGTTCCGCTGGTAGAAAATTCTGATTTACTGTTTTGGCGATCTTACTGTCCACGCGAAGCTAACGAGATTCTCTATCATTCTAAAGTGGTCCAGATGTCCAAATACAACTGTAACGGCGTAAAAATATTGAAGAAAAGTCAGCTACGAATTTTCCTTAAAAACAGAATCAGTTTAGGAAACGTATTTTGCAGAAATTCTATTTCAACTCTATTTTGGGGAATTTCTTGCTGGGCAAGACTTCTAGAACCTATATAAACACATCCTACCATTGTAATTTGGATCACCATTACATATCAATTACTTAGGTTTATTTGAATCTTTTCATACTTTGTTTTTTTATCATGGTTTCACTTGATCCCATTGGGAAATATCAATTGGTATCAGAACAAGCTTCTAACATACAAGAAGTCTAAAGATCACCACCATGGAAAGGAAGGATACATGCTTGAAAATACCAATCCTCGACAGAGACAATTACTTTCACTGGAAAGTAAAGATGCATTTACATCTCTTATCCATCGATGAAGGTTATGTCAACTGCATAGAAAAAGGTCCTCATATTCCTATGAAGGCTAACACTGCAGTTGGAGAAGCAGTTGGAACTGGAGTTACTGGAAGGCCTATTCCCAAACTACCAGCAGAATTCACAGACGGGGACAGAGAGGAAGTCCATGAACATTTTGTTCAATGGTATTGATCAAGACATGTTCTATAATGTCATCAACTGCACTACTGCTAAGCAAGTGTGGGACACCATTCGAACACTCTGTGAAGGGACTGAGCAAGTCAGAGAGAATAAGAAACAACTCCTCATACAACAATATGAACACTTTCACTTTAATTCAGGTGAAAACCTAACTGATATATTTAGCAGGTTTCAAAAACTGTTAAATGGGTTAAAATTGTATGGAAGAGTGTATGAAACCAAAGACTCCAACCTAAAATTTCTAAGGTCTTTACCTAAAGAATGGAAGCCAGTAACAATCTCATTAAGAAACTCTCAAGACTATAAAGACTATACGCTTGAGAGACTGTATGGAATTCTAAAGACCTATGAGCTCGAGCTGCAACAAGATGAAGAAGTTGAGAAGAGCCATAAGAAGGGTGGAAATGTAGCTTTGGTGGCTAATATTCCAACCAACCAAGATGGAGAGAAGATGAAGAATATGGAAGCCACACCAAGTCAAAGAACTTGTGAAAGTGGAGCTGGAACTAGTAGAAGCAAGAGCAAAATGATAGAGGAACCTGATACACTGAGTGGAGATGATTCAGAAAATCTAGACGAATATTTGGCATTTTCGTCAAAGAGATTCTCAAAGTTGAGATTCAAGAAGAATCCAGCAGGAGCCGGGCAATTCAAGAAAAGCTATCAACCTAACAAGGGCATGGTTGACAGGTCAAAGATCAAATGTTATAGCTGTGGAATTGCTGGCCACTTTGCCAATGAATGCAGAAAATCCAAAGCTGAGAATGAAAAGAAACAGTATGAATCTACTGACTACAAGAAGAAATACTTTGATCTTCTTAAGCAAAAGGAGAAAGCATTCGTATCAAAAGATGATGATTGGGTAGCTGAAGGAAGCTCAGAAGCAGAGGAAGAATTTGTCAACCTTGCACTCATGGCAATTGGAAATGATGAGGAAGCTAGTTCATCAAGCAACCAGGTATACTCTACAAATCTAACTGAGCTTTCCAAAGATGAATGTGATAATGTTGTCAATGAAATGTCAAATGAATTGTACAACATGCATGTTACTCTAAATCTCTTAACAAAGAGAATAGCAAGATTAAGGATCTGAATGCTAAGATAGGTGACAGAAATACTGATAAATGGATTTTATATCCATTTAGAGCATTCCAATTCGGCTTAAATTGATTCACTTGGCCTCAAGTTTGTTGTAGTTTTGATGTGTTTGTGTTTAGTTGTGCAGGTTTGCGAAATATCGTTTAGGGTTGGTGTTTTCGTCAGTTTTGGAGATGATTTGCGCAATGGAATGAAGGATGGTGTATTTCCCTATGCTACCATGAAGATCATTACGCTTAAGAATTGAAGAACGGGAAGTGGCGAAAGAATCGGAAGAGAAATCGGAAGAGAAATGAGCAAATTGTGGAAAATTCGGATTTCCGGGTAGGTTGCGCAGTCTCCACTATTTTGGTCATATCTGGAGTTCTACAAGTCCGTTTTAGGTCCGTAAGCAGTCCACGCGAAGCTTGGAGAATGTTCTTGAAGTTAGCAGAATTGTCAGAATTTTACAGAGCGCGCCCGCACCTATTTTATACTGCAGAAGCGCGCGGCCGCGCGGGAAGAATCTGAAGAAAATCTGAAGCGCGCGCCCGCGCTGGTTTCCTATACATTTTTGGCGCCCCCGCGCGGGGCTTCGACATAAACTTCCTGGAATCCAACTTTAAATGGGAAATTGCTGATTTTTCTTCTCCTATTCAATATGGAAGTTGTTTTGGACGATTTGAAGCTTCTGGAATTCAATTTAAACATGGGAATTGCAATTCTATTCCATTCAAGAAAGGAAAATTACCGGAATTCTATCCTAAATCAAAGACGGTAATTACTTGGTTGAGGAGGCACTTGGGGCTATAAATACACCTCTTGGGGACACAAAAAGAAGACCACGACGAACACAACACACACCAGAGATTTATATTATTGTATTTATTTTACATCATGTTTTCATTAGACCCCGTGACGATGAGAAGTTCGATCATGAGCTAATCGTTGTCATGGGGTCCTAACGGATTTATTTATGGAATTTAGTAGTTGATTGCTTATTTGATATGTGTGTGATGAATTATTGATATCCTTGTATGGTTGTGTTTCATGTGTTTAGATGCGTCATGAACATCTAATTTGTTAATCTCTTGCTAAACGAGAGTGGATCTTGAGATTTAGAACTTGCCATGCTAGCATAGGATAGGTTGATGTTTTAACATCATGATTTGTGGCATGATTAGAGATAATATGCTGCCATATGTGATCATTATGGATAACTTGTTCTTCAACCTTTATGTTTTCAAATTCTATAGAGATATAGGGTCTAAGCATATTTGGTGTCTATTCATCTTCTTTCTCTTTTGTGGATGTATGTTTAGTTTGGTACTAGTATACCGAGAGGTAACTTTTACTTGTTTCATGTTGTCCGATCAGATATCAAAACCATCACATATATTGATTAAGGCATGATCTCTAAAGGAAGTATTTAATGAAGTTAGGATACCATGATTTCTCTTGCAGAAGTAATTTGATTTTAATTCTCATTAGTTAAGTTGCATCTAGTTTATTAATTTGCATCTTAGTTTAATTTAGATAGTTAAAACCCATAATTGTTATTTGTCTTAGCAGTGCATAATAACCATACATTGTTGCATAGGTACAAAACTGAAATAGAACCATAACCTGATCCTTGTGGGAACGAATTTGGACTTAACCTTATATATTACTTGTGACCACGTACGCTTGCGTGATTTAGTGCAAACAAGTTTTTGGCGCCACTGCCGGGGATCATCGGTGTTTTATTTTTGGTTTATGTGATTGTCAATAGTGGTCGTTAGAGTTCACTGACTCGGATTTCTTTTTCTCATCTATTCTTGCAGTTCGTTGGTGTTTCAGGTACTTGTCAGAGAGCATTGTCGTTGAAGATGGATTTTCTAAATTACTATGGAGTTCAGCAGGTGGTTAGTGTTTGTGAGCTATGTGCGGGCGCACATGAGACGTATCAGTGCTGGAGCAACCAAGGTGGTATTCAACAACCTCAGCAGCCTTATCAGCAGTATCAAGGTCAACAATATGGAGCACAGCCTTACTATCCTCAGAATATTCTGCAACAGCAGAACCAGAATTTTCTGCAGCAACATGACCCGTGGCAATCTCAACCTCTGAGTTATGAGGAACAACCATATTTTCCATACCATCCTCAACAGTACCAGCAAGATGTTCCAGATATGTCATATTTCTATGGAAGTGAAGAGTTTCAACATCAGCAACCTACTCCTACTTTTCAGTCAGATGAGGTTCCTACTAGGGAGGAGATTAGGATGATTGTGAAGAGTAATGAGGAGTCTCTCAAATCTTTGGAGATTCTAGTTGCTCGAGCTGTGAGAGCCTTGGAACAAGAGAAACAACAATTCATACCAGAAGCAATTCCAGAAAATAACGATGACTTGGAGCAAGGTACTGCATGCATAATTAAAGAAGACAAATTCCAAGAGGAGGTGAGTGTTCACAAGCCATGTGAGGAATTTGATCAAGCTAGTGAGGTGGATGATTTGGAAAGGGCACAATTTGAGACAGACATTGATGAGCTTCACAAATTTCAAGAATTGGTATGTGCGTATCAAGAGGACACTGATGAGCTACGCAAATTTCAAGAATTGGTATGTGCGAACCAAGAGGATGAAGAACATGGGAAAGATGCAGGTCTTCTACTTGTCTCAGATTTTAAAGATGGAGGTAGCGCATTAGAGCCAATGGAGGAAGTTCTCGTTGAGGAACCAAAGGCTTCAGAAACTTACATTTACCCTCCTCCATTATATTCAAGCGAAGCCCGTGAATGTGTGTTGTTCTACAAATTGACAGATTTTGGGTCAACAGACGAAGGCATTGGACTAGGACATAGTTGTTATATGAATAGGCCAAGCGAGGAGAAGGGGCAGAAAGTGTGCCGCCGAGATGATGATGAAGTATCGCGAAGAGATGACCAGGCGAATTATTATCATCCTTAATGGAGGCTTGGAAGTTACGTCAAGCTATTGACGTTAAAGAAGCGCTTCTTGGGAGGCAACCCAAGCATTGTTGTATACTGGTATGTTTTCTACTTTCCCTCATATTTACTTCCATTCAATGGGGACATTGAATATTTTAAGTTTGGGGGTGGTTTGGGGGATTAGTAGTTGTTGTTGTATTATGTGTTCATGTAGGATTTCATGTTTTGCATATTAGTAGTAGTAGTAAATTATGCATTTATGTTCGTGTTATCTACGTTTGTTTCATATAGGACATTCTGTTTTTATGTTCGTATTTCATGTGAGTTCATATAGTTGCATTTGCACCCATGCTTGATAGGAATTTTGTGTTATTGACGCTTTTGATTGAGAAGTGATATGCTTTGTTCTTGTGCACACACATACACTAGTAAGTTGAAGCTAGTAGACTTATTGAATGTTGTAAGTGATTAGAAGGACATGAATATGTGCAAGATGATTTAGTTTTCATGCTTTGAATACAAGTCGGTGCGTTAGAGAGATTTTTGCTTGGGATTGAGTATGTTTTTCCACCAAGTGAGTTTTTGAGCCTTATTGCATATTTGTTGCAATTTATTCGTTTGCTTGAGTGTCCACGGATTGTTTGCATTGCTAGCAGTTGTTTGAGGTCTTTCTTGAAACGCATGACATTATTTGACGATTAAAATGATAAAGGCAATTAGGAATTACCGCATATTTTCCCATATTACCATACCATATTTACATGATCAATTAGTTAACCCGTTGAGCTTAATCCTATTTTTTGGTGACATACCACATTACTTGCCTAGACCTTTTTCTTGTATTGGCCTTACATTAATTTGAACCCTCATTGTCAAAGGCTAGTAGAGTGCTTAAGGGAGTAATAAGGTGTGCAAGGAGGGGTTTATTGTTGGTCTTACTTTTGGGGGAAATATTGAAAATTGGGATTGTTTACTTGGTAGTCGGCATGTGTAATAAAATTGTGGGATCATTGTTATTGTTTATATTATTGTTTGTGTTATATCTAGCTCTCGAAAAAAAAAAAGAAAAAAAAAAGAAAAAAGAGAAAAAGGAAAGAAAAATATATATTATGAGAGCATGTTTGTGTTTGTTACGATCCTATTTCAGTCGACTAGTCGAGTGTTGTTTTAATAATAAATTTTGTGGGGGGAAATAGGGTGTTGTGTATGATTTATTATGGTACTTACTAGCTTTTGACACTTCACCTGTTTTGGCTTATTTGACATACCTTGTCCCTAGCCCCGTTACAACCCAAATGAAGACCTTTTGATTATCGTCATTGATGTATGCTGTGTTAAGGGTTAGATTGATACCAAATGTCAAGCATGCTTATGATTTTGTTGGAATTGAGTGATACACTTACCCTTGTTCTTGAGTGATTATTCTGTGAGTGGATTGTGAGTGTTTGCTTGTTTTTGCGTATGAGATCCCAAGTTTTGTCTCAAAGATGTACTCTTGTAGACTTAGCATGTTTACTAACTTATTCTTACACTTGACATGGACTTGTGAGAATTTATGCATGTTCTTTGAGTAGACTATGTGAATACTTGCACTTTCGACACCAAGACATTGCGTATTTACTTTGATTCTTAAGTTGATATGGCATGAGAGGATTTGAAGGCGTGGTAGGATAGTATTAGATTATTTGCATTTTCATATTAGTTGCATTCATGCATTGCATTGCATTGGATTTTGTGGGTACATTCGCTATAGGCCCTCACGAGACCTTACTCATCCACTAGGGCTGCCTAGGGGTTTAAAGGGCTTGTTGCATATGCCAAATGCAACCGTGATCACCTACGGAAGTGGTACTAATTAGTTGTAAATAGTTTCAATTGTTTATGCTTGAGGACAAGCATCGGTTTAAGTTTGGGGGTGTGATAAATGGATTTTATATCCATTTAGAGCATTCCAATTCGGCTTAAATTGATTCACTTGGCCTCAAGTTTGTTGTAGTTTTGATGTGTTTGTGTTTAGTTGTGCAGGTTTGCGAAATATCGTTTAGGGTTGGTGTTTTCGTCAGTTTTGGAGATGATTTGCGCAATGGAATGAAGGATGGTGTATTTCCCTATGCTACCATGAAGATCATTACGCTTAAGAATTGAAGAACGGGAAGTGGCGAAAGAATCGGAAGAGAAATCGGAAGAGAAATGAGCAAATTGTGGAAAATTCGGATTTCCGGGTAGGTTGCGCAATCTCTACTATTTTGGCCATATCTGGAGTTCTACAAGTCCGTTTTAGGTCCGTAAGCAGTCCACGCGAAGCTTGGAGAATGTTCTTGAAGTTAGCAGAATTGTCAGAATTTTACAGAGCGCGCCCGCGCCTATTTTATACTGCAGAAGCGCGCGGCCGCGCGGGAAGAATCTGAAGAAAATCTGAAGCGCGCGCCCGCGCTGGTTTCCTATACATTTTTGGCGCCCCCACGCGGGGCTTCGACAGAAACTTCCTGGAATCCAACTTTAAATGGGAAATTGCTGATTTTTCTTCTCCTATTCAATATGGAAGTTGTTTTGGACGATTTGAAGCTTCTGGAATTCAATTTAAACATGGGAATTGCAATTCTATTCCATTCAAGAAAGGAAAATTACCGGAATTCTATCCTAAATCAAAGACGGTAATTACTTGGTTGAGGAGGCACTTGGGGCTATAAATACACCTCTTGGGGACACAAAAAGAAGACCACGACGAACACAACACACACCAGAGATTTATATTATTGTATTTGTTTTACATCATGTTTTCATTAGACCCCGTGACGATGAGAAGTTCGATCATGAGCTAATCGTTGTCATGGGGTCCTAACGGATTTATTTATGGAATTTAGTAGTTGATTGCTTATTTGATATATGTGTGATGAATTATTGATATCCTTGTATGGTTGTGTTTCATGTGTTTAGATGCGTCATGAACATCTAATTTGTTAATCTCTTGCTAAACGAGAGTGGATCTTGAGATTTAGAACTTGCCATGCTAGCATAGGATAGGTTGATGTTTTAACATCATGATTTGTGGCATGATTAGAGATAATATGCTGCCCTATGTGATCATTATGGATAACTTGTTCTTCAACCTTTATGTTTTCAAATTCTATAGAGATATAGGGTCTAAGCATATTTGGTGTCTATTCATCTTCTATCTCTTTTGTGGATGTATGTTTAGTTTGGTACTAGTATACCGAGAGGTAACTTTTACTTGTTTCGTGTTGTCCGATCAGATATCAAAACCATCACATATATTGATTAAGGCATGATCTCTAAAGGAAGTATTTAATGAAGTTAGGATACCATGATTTCTCTTGCAGAAGTAATTTGATTTTAATTCTCATTAGTTAAGTTGCATCTAGTTTATTAATTTGCATCTTAGTTTAATTTAGATAGTTAAAACCCATAATTGTTATTTGTCTTAGCAGTGCATAATAACCATACATTGTTGCATAGGTACAAAACTGAAATAGAACCATAACCTGATCCCTGTGGGAACGAATTTGGACTTAACCTTATATATTACTTGTGACCACGTACGCTTGCGTGATTTAGTGCAAACAAATACCTTGTTAGAGACTCAGTTAATTGATTTTGAAACAATGAAGAGAGATTACCAGGATATGAAAGATAGATTGCTTGAGGCTTTAGATAGAGAATATTGTTTAAAGGAACAGTTGAAAAAGGAACAAGATTTAATTGCTAAGTGGAAAGGATCAAAGGCTAAAACTGAAGAAATTGGCAGTAAGCAAGGAATTGATTCTTTCTGCAAATTAGCAAGAACAAAGTTGGAAGTTGACGGGGAAGTTGCATCAGACAGTGACTCATTGGATAGTAATTGTCCAAAAGAGTTGAAAACTGTTAGTAATGCAACCTTGATTAAATTGCATAAGAAATATGGTCCTGTCAACAAAAACTTTGTGTTGGGAGAATGTAGCAAAACCAAGTCAGTTGAACAAGAAAACACAGGCCACCTATCCACCAAGATATTGAAGGATAAGTTAGAGAAAACTGAACCTAAGGCTAAGGCTAATAAGAAGAATAGGAATGGCAAGGTAGGAATTAACAAACACAGCAACTACACACCTGATAAATATGCTCCCAGAAAGGGATGTGTGAACTGTGGTAGTATTAATCATTTATCTGCCAATTGTAAATCTGTTAAAAATGCTTCTATGCCTGATATGCCTAAGTCAGTACCTGTACCTGCCATGAATGTTATGCCATATATGTCTGTCCAGCCTGCTCATGCATTTAGTCATTATGCCAACATACCATTCATGCATAAATCATATCATGATGCTTATAACATGTCACAATTGTCATGGATGATGAATAACATGTTAGCACAGACTATGCCAAATTGCACATCTAGTCATAATGCATATGAGCAAGTAGAACAACCTGTTTTTCAAAGACCTACACCAAGAGTTAAGATTGATTTAACTCAGTTTGAAACCATGAGTGGTAAGGCCTTGAAAAACAAGAAAAAGGCTAACAAGGCAGGACCCAAGGAAACTTGGGTACCAAAATCAACTTGATTTGATTTTGATGTGTGCAGGGAGACAGACATAATCTTTGGTACCTGGATAGTGGTTGTTCTAGGCATATGACTGGAGATTCTACCCTGCTCACTAAGTTTGAGGAGAGAGCTGGCCCTAGCATTACCTTTGGAGACAACAGCAAGGGATATACTAGAGGATATGGCTTGATTTCACAAGGAAATGTTGTCATTGAAGAAGTAGCACTAGTTGATGGACTCAAGCACAACCTGCTGAGTATCAGTCAACTGTGTGATAAGAATCAAAATGTGTGGTTCACATCTGAAGCCTGTGTTGTTTTCAAGAAAAACGACAACAAGGTAGTGATGACAGGAAATAGAAAAGGAAATGTGTACATTGCTGACTTCAACTCAACAAGTGCCAACTCTGCTACATGCCTTTTCAGCAAGGCAAGCATGGATGAAGGATGGCTTTGGCACAAGAGACTGTCACACTTGAATTTTAAAGCCATGAATGAATTGGTCAAGAAGGATTTGGTCAGTGGCATCCCAAAATTGGATTTCTCCAAGGATGGAATTTGTGATGCTTGCCAGAAAGGAAAGCAAAGAAAGACCTCTTTCAAATCCAAGTCAATGTCCTCAATCGATCAACCCTTGCAGCTTTTGCACATGGATCTATTTGGACCAGTCAATGTATTGTCGATAAACAACAACAGATACTGTCTTGTAATTGTTGATGATTTCTCTAAGTTCACTTGGACCTTCTTTCTTCGTTCAAAAGATGAGACAGGGGAGGTCATTATTAAACATATCAAGACAATCAACAACAATCCACACTTCAAAGTGAGAAGGATTAGAAGCGACAATGGAACTGAGTTCAAGAACTCTGTGCTAAGAAAGTTCTATGAAGAAGAAGGAATTGACTTTGAGGAACCTGTAGCAAGGTTAGAAGCAATCAGAATCTTCCTAGCCCATGCAGCTCATGCCAATTTCAAGGTCTATCAAATGGATGTCAAGAGTGCATTTCTAAATGGTATTCTGGAAGAGGAGGTGTATGTGAGTCAACCTCCTGGCTTTGAAGATCCAAACTTCCCAGAATATGTTTACTACTTGCTCAAAGCACTCTATGATTTGAAGCAAGCACCTAGAGCCTGGTATGACACTCTTTCACAGTTCCTCATTGAGAATCACTTCACCAGAGGTACTGTAGATAAAACTCTCTTTTATAGATCTATCAATGGCTCTATGATATTTGTCCAAATTTATGTAGATGACATAATATTTGGGTCTACTGATGAGAAGCTTTGCAAAAGGTTTGCCAAACTTATGCAAAGTAAATATGAAATGAGTATGATGGGTGAATTAACTTATTTTCTTGGTTTACAAGTTAAACAAGTGAATGAGGGAATTTTTATAAGTCAAACAAAATATATTTTTGACCTTTTAAAGAGGTTTGACTTAGCAGGTTGCTCTTCTGCAAAAACCCCCATGGCCACTGCCGCTAAGCTTGAACTGAATACTAAAGAAAAGAAGGTGGACATTTCGAGCTATAGAGGCATGGTTGGATCACTCTTATATTTAACTGCTAGTAGACCTGATATTATGTTTGCTACATGTTTATGTGCTAGATTCCAAGCTGATCCTAGGGAATCTCATTTAATAGCGATTAAAAGGATTTTCAGGTATCTCAAGGGGACACCAAACCTTGGCATTTGGTACCCCAGAGATTCTGGTTTTAATCTAATAGGTTATTCAGATGCAGACTTTGCAGGCTATAAGATGGACAGGAAGAGTACCACAGGCACCTGTCAATTTCTAGGAAACAAGCTGGTCTCTTTGTTCAGTAAGAAGCAGAATTCAGTTTCAACTTCAATAGCAGAAGCTGAGTATATTGCAACAGGAAGTTGTTGCGCACAGATCCTATGGATGAGAAATCAACTTCTTGACTATGGAGTTAAGGTTGAGAAAATTCCAATTTTCTGTGACAACACAAGTGCAATTGCAATCTCTGAGAATCCAGTGCAACACTCAAGAACCAAGCACATAGACATCAGATACCATTTCATCAGAGAGCATGTGATGGAAGGTACTGTGGAACTGCATTTTGTTCCAAGTGAGAAACAATTAGCAGATATTTTTACTAAAGCTCTGGATGAAGCAACCTTTTCAAGGTTGGTAAGTGAGCTTGGTATGTTGAATTTCTCATCATCTTTAGTATATGTTCAAATTGTTGCAGCCAATGAATTTTATTCTCTGGATTTATTTATTTTTTGTTGTTTATTCTGGAGATATCGAACATCTAATTTGATAAGATATATCGAATGAATATGTGCACCAACTTGAGTTGTCAAATGGTTATTATGCTTGAGATATCGATCAACAAATTCTCTAGAGATGTCGAACTAGTCTTTTGATTAGAGATATCGAGTAGTCTTATGTTGAGAGATGTCGAATAAGTGAATGATCAGACAAATCGAATGGTCAATTACTTGAGATGTCGAATAGTGCAATTATCTGTTGATATTATTTATTTGCTCTATTTTGTGACCAGAATTTTCAAATGTTTTGTGTGTGTTGTTCCCTGAGATTTTGTCTAGATTTGATTAGACATGAGTTGTCAGACTTAAATGATCTTAGAACAAATAGCACACATAATACTTTTACTTTTTATCTTTTCTAAATGGACCGTCAGGATTAGCATAGGACACCGTGTTTTCCTTTTGCATGCGTTAGTATGTATTAAACGAGTTGTGACCTTTGGTTAATCTTACACCCTTTAATTTCCTGAGTATTAAGTCGCGTCCTTAGGACTTCAGGGCTTATAAATAGGAAAGGGTAGACACCATTTAGACACACACTTATCAAAAACAAAACCCTTTCTCTCCTTCTTCAAACCCTCTCATCAAAGATGACCAGGAGCATTCTCAGAGTTTCGTTAGAAGAGTTTGAGGC
The DNA here is from genome assembly GCA_037693485.1 of Kitagawia praeruptora. Taxonomy (NCBI): domain Eukaryota; kingdom Viridiplantae; phylum Streptophyta; class Magnoliopsida; order Apiales; family Apiaceae; genus Kitagawia; species Kitagawia praeruptora. Next base: position 80,868,130 of record CM075350.1, read on the forward strand.
CATGCCCTTTTACGAGAAGGTGATGGCCCTCCAGGAGAAGATCGATGAGCTCCTCGTTGCAGAAGAGCGGAACCTTGCTGCCATGCGAGTGGCACTAGAGGTTCTCCGCGCTCGCAACCAGGAGGACGCTGTTGTAGACCCTGCAGGCCCAGCCAAGGCTGCTTAGCTGGCTTAGGTGGGGGGGGGGTCTAGTTTTAAGTTTTTGTTATTTTGTTCTGTTTGTTTTAATGGTCTTTTTGACCATTTTTGTAATATTTTTTATGAAATGGAGTTCCCAATCTTTGTCTTACTATTTCTATGGGTTCTAATCTGCTTGCATGTCTCTTTAGATCGCCTTCTGATTAGATCATATCTTGTCTTCCATAGAATGTTTAGAATAGACCAAGTTGGACTGTGCTCAAATCACTTAAGTTGTTTTAATAATCTAATATCTGCGAATTAGTTTTCTTAACTCAACTTAGCGCCTTTCTGATCTATTTTGCGATTTGGCACACTTTTCATTAAAGTTATCTTTACTCTTATCAGGTTGTTTTATTGACAGAATCAGACTGCATAGATATGATAACTTAGATACTGTTTATGATGTTTTGATCATCTAACCCTAGCAGTGAGCCTTGATAAGCTACACAGTTGCATAGTTTTGTGTCAAGATTGCAGTAATTTTCATGACTCAAACTGATAACATAGGCTAATGATGATGGAGTAATGGTGTACATACAACAAACTTGGTGACTGCAATAACCAGGTTCTATAAGCTTGTCATATGCCCTGTAACACCTACTCAGAATTAGAACTTAAGAAGAGATAATTGGTTTGTACTCTGTTACACAACAAGTCTTATTAGTTAACTCTAAAACTCATAAACAAGTATTTCTATTGATTGAACTCATATTTCAAATTGACTAACTATGGCACTAGGATCAAGTACAAACACTTTTGCAGAAATTTCAATGATCATTCATAACTGTCTCTGCAAGTGGGCTCTTGTCCTAAGTACAGCATCAAGCAAATGTCAACTTGTCCACTCAAGACAATGAGTGTTCTGCACCTTACTTAAGAGATTAGTTCTTCATATGGAGAAGACTCTTACAGCAGTTCACCAAGCAAAGGTACTGAGTTCATTCTCTTTTAACTCAATAGCTATTGTCCTAAATCTTTGCCTTATTTTGCTGAACTGAGAATTACTGGCATGTCCCCCAGATTCTCTACCCAATCAGCACACCACACTTTCATAATTTACATCTCTGAAACCCCCTCTACAGTTTCTCAACAAGCTGTAGTTGACAATTCTTGCAAATCTTAACTTGAGGGGAGTGTCCAAGAGGAAAGTGAGGGTGAGGGAAGTGGTGAACATCAAGAAACCATATTAATAAGGAAGGTGAGGGTGTGTAAAACCAGCCTAGCCATCCTATGTCTTCCCAAAAAGGCATGGTGATTAATAATGACATCCATATTTCTGGTTTGAGTCTCTCAACAGACTTTAACTATTGAATCCAGTTCCCAACCAAGAACACAATCAGTGAGGGTAAGGGACACAATTGTGCAACCTATGACACTTGTCATCTAGCAAGGAGTTAGTACAAGATGCACAGACACTGTTTCTCAAATTCAGGTTGATGAATTCTCTATAAATGAGAGGATTCAGCCCCACTCATGGATACCTAATTTGATAACTGAAGCACTTCATTACAACTCCAAACACTCTTGATTCTTCATTCCAATTAATGAAGAAGCCAACACTCATTCTTCAGTTCACTCTGCTTTCTCTAAAAGCAATTAACTGAACCTTCATCTCTGTTTGGATCATCAATGCTAACATTCAATTCTCTTCAATCTATGTGAAACCTCATGGTTTCTCTTTAGGACTGAGGGAAGGAAGTGAAAAACAGGAGAGGCCTGGTTGCTCCAGGGCAAAAGGTGAGATGTGTGTAAAGAGTGGTCTCCTATTTCTTCCAGGAGAGCAAAAGGAGAGATTGAGTACCCCTTTAGTAAGGGATGGTGAGATGTGAGAAGTGAACCAGGATGAGATCCTGATGCAAAATCAGAGAGATTAGAGTGAGCAGCTTCTTCTTTATTTTATCTGATTTTACTGAGGTACTACATCACTTTATCCTTCTTTTCCCTGATAACAAAAAAGGGGGAGAAGTTATAGTTCAGTTCAGAATCTTCTTAACACCCAAAGGGGGAGAAATTTGCATACTAAGAACTATATCTCAGAAGAACAACAACTAGTGGATACAGAACAACTCTCAGAAATGGATGCCATACATAGGGGGAGCAGTTCTTAGTCACTCAAGTGAAGTTGGTACAACTCAGATACTGTGTCAAGGAAGCTTGATCAAAATTTTCTGTCATAATGAAAGAAGAATCTGAAGAGTGGTTTTTGTTATCATCAATCTCTGGATTTATGCCTCTTTATCTTGGAGTCATAAATAGGGGGAGATTGTTGAGTTATGCATGGATATGGATGATGATAACAAATACCACAAGACAGAAAATGAATCAAGGAATCGAAGCTGATGAACAAATCAGGAAGCCAACTAAAATGCAGATCAACTATAGCAATATCTTAAGGATGAAACTCTGCATAAAGTTAGGATTTATTTCAGTAACAAGCCTGGAGATGCTAAAGTCAGATATCAGTAATCAAAAGAGAGTTTGCTAAAACTATGCAAGTAAGTTCGAGAAATCAAGGAAAGAAGAGTTTGAGAAGTCATTCGAGAACTCTACTCAAAGGGTTTTATTCGAGAAGTCCTAGTTCGAGAAGTTAGACTGATTTATTCGAGAAGTCTGTAAAAAGATCTATTCGAGAAGTCTGTAAAAAGAACTATTCGAGAAGTCTGTGAAATGAACTATTTGAGAAGTGCCAATTCGAGAAGTGCCAATTCGAGAACTCGGACTGTTCTATTCGAGAAGTCTACATCAAGCACTAATCGAGAAGTCATCTCAGAAGGATATTCGATAAATCATCATTCGAGAACTCAAGATTTATCTTTTCGAGAACTCAACCTGTTTCACAATAATATCAGAGATCTCTAATGGAACATATCGAATGAAGATTAAACCCAGAATTACTTAGCAACCCGTGACGATTAGGCAGTGATCAATTACACAGAGGATGTTACGAGTAGGGAGTCAAATTGTAAATATTCGAAGGCTCAAACTCTTCCAAGTGAAAGGTGAAATCAGTCACTGTTTACTCGACTTCAAGGGCAACAATAAGAGTGTAAGCAACCTCCAACATGATTACACACCTACTGAAAGATTCAAAGGATATTTCGACAAATGCATAAAGATCGGCCGTTTTGTCTGGGAAGTTCTAACATAGTTCAATAAGCAGAAAGGCTTATTGACTTTCAAAAGGATTAACACTTTTTCTAAAGCTACTTTCAGAGACAAAGATCCAAAAGCAAAATGATCTTGTGCAGAAAGCATCACGTGGGCTTGGAAGCTAAGTCATCTCAAGAACTTAGTCACTTTTGAAGAAAGAAACATACACTGTCTCAAAGCCTACTGGGATTGTCCAAATCAAGAAGAGAAGACTTTCAAGATAATTCCAGAAATGGAAATCACTTTGAGTATGTGTGTGTGACAAGTTATATCAAAATGTATCATTACATGTAACTTACTTGTCTTCATATAGTTTTAAATAAGCTGTATGAGCAGCATAGTTTAGTAGAGAAGAAAACACTGATCACAAGGCTGAGAGCTTTAGGTTTTCTTGTAAACACTAAACCGTGTAACCGCAGCTGTGTATTATTACGCAGAGAATTATCTTCAATACAACCATCAGGTGGATCAAGCTGATAAGCCAACCCACCTGAGATTTTTTATATCGTGTGTTGTATATGCTTTAGATATTCTACATATCTTGTTTTGTTTATGTTCTTATAACAATCTATCAAGACCTCATCAATTCGAAAGAATTTTGTTGAGATTGTATTCAACCCCCCCTTCTACAATCTCGTGGTGTACAACTGGGAAATATCAGTTTGGTATACGTATACTGAGAGGTAGCGTGTACTTGTTTCGTGTTGTCGGATCAGATATCATAACCATTGCATATAGTGATTAAAGGCGTCAGATCTAAGCAAAGTATTTAATGAAGTTAGGATTCCATGTTTTCTCTTGCAGAAGTAATTCGATTCCAATTCTCGTTAGTTAGTTAATTCTTAGCTTGTTAATTTAATTCTTAGTTAATTTAGTTTATTAACCCCAAAATTGTTATTTGTCTTAGCAGTGAATAATAATCATACATTGTTGCATAGGTACTAAACTGAATTAAAAACCAGATCTCTGTGGGAACGAACTTGACTTATTCATATATTACTTTTGACCACGTACGCTTGCGTGATTTAGTACAAACAATTACCCGAGGGAGAAGAATGCTGGAAACCAATTAAAGTGTGATGAAAAATCATAGCCATTCGTTAAACAAACATTCTTAACTATTAAAGATGCATATGATTTTTATTTTGATTATGGTAAAAAATGTGGGTTTGATGTGCGTCTATCCTCAACAAAATATAGAAATAAGCTCCTTACTCATAAATATATTGTATGCAATCGTAATGGATCACCTGATAGCAGTGAAGGGACAAAAAAACGTAAGAGGACAAATTCCCGTAGGTGTGAATGCGAGGCACATATATTGCTTAAGTATGCAGGACCAGATGGTTACTTTGTACAGACTTTTGTCGAAGAACACAATCATGCTCTAACAACTGGTACTAATAAACAATTTTTGAGGTGTAACAGAAAAGTAACTTTGTTTCACCAAAATTTTATCTTTGATCATCGAAAGGCAAATGTTGGTTCAGTCAGGTCTCATTGTATTCTGAAAGAGATGGTAGGATCCTATGAAAATATCGGTGCTACATCAACAGATTTTAGAAACTTTGATCATGATTTTAGGGCACGTATTGGTAAACATGATGCTGACATGATCCTTGAACAATTAAGGATCAGACGTGAGGCATCGAACAATACATTCTTTTACCGATACCAAATTGATAATGATGGTCATTTGATTGGACTATTTTGGGCTGAAGCAATTGGGAGACGCAATTACAGTTTATTCGGGGACACACTATCTTTTGATCCAACCTTTCGCACAAATAAGTAAGTACGATAACATGTGTCATGATTTTGTTTCCATTCTGTTACCCTGGGTTCTGCTGTAGTATATATAGGTTACAATGTAGTTTGCTCTATTACTTGCCACTTCAAATTCAGTGTTACTGTATGTAATCAACTTACTATTAAGAGTAATAATTTAATTTCATCTTTGTTCCAAGTATGTTATATTAGTTTGACATGTAAATATTGTTTTAGATTGCAACTGGTGACATTATTCGTGTATGTGATACATTATAGTGATTTATTTTTTATACATTCTGCTATAGTATCCTTTTTATCAATTATTTCAATATTATGCTACTATAATTCATTGTTACTACTCATGGCTTACACGTGTTCATGACAGATATTGTATGGTTTTTGTCCCCTTTACGGGTGTTGATAACCATTGGAGTAATGTTACTTTCGCTTCTGCACTTTTAGCGAATGAGTCTCATATGAGTTTTGAATGGGCATTAACGGCCTTTGACATGTGCATGGATCACCCTCCACCTTGTGTTATAACATATCAATGCCTTGCTATTAAAAAGGCTCTACCACTTGTTTGGCCACGCGCAAAACATCGACTTTGTATGTGGCACATCGTGAATAAATTGACTACAAAGGTAAAAGTTGTTGCATATTTACATGTTCTACAAAAGTATGTCAAATTAACTATGTAGTTACACGTTCTACTGTAGTACATTAATTTGCTTGTTCTGTAATACTTTAAATTACACGTTCTTCAGTAGTATTTTACATGTTCTGCAGTAGTATTTTACATGTTCTGTAGTAATATTCTAATGTATTTCAATAATTTATTCAGATTTCTCCAACACTTGCTTCTGATAAAGTTTTTATGACCAAAATGAAAGCATGTGTTTGGTCGGATCACTTGACAATAGAAGAATTTGAGCAAAGCTGGGAGGCTATTATTGAGGAATATAGCCTGGGTGATAATGGTTGGCTAACTGATATATACAGCATGCGTAAAGATTGGATTCCTGCATACTTTAATAATGTAGCAATGGCTGGTCTACTTAGGACGACATCACGTTCTGAGAGTTCTAATTTCTACTTTCAGCATTTTCATCAGAGCGGAGATACATTGGTTGAATTCATGAAAAGATATGATAGTGCCATGGATCGTCAAAGACATTTGAATGCCCAAAATAATAATGATTCTGAACTTACTCCAATATCTGTCACTGAGTTAAAAATTGAGAAAGATGCGTCACGACTATATACACGGCAGCTCTATCATTTAGTCACGGAAGAAATAGAAGAGCCTGGTATTACACACAAATTGATGACATGTCAATTGAAGATGATTTTAAGACTTTTAAAGTAAAGGATTCTTTACTAAACGGTAAAATATTCGAGGTATTTACTACACCCTTCTCAAATTTTAAGGACATCTACATATTTCAAGTTTCTTAAGTTTTGTTTTCACAAATACCAGGTTAAAGTACGACTTTCAAATCACGATGTTCAGTGCGAGTGCAAACATTATACCAGGCGGGGATACCTATGTAGGCATGCCTTTGCGGGTTTGCATCAGTGCAATGTGTCTAAAATTCCTCGTGCTTTTGTATTGCCGCGTTGGACAAAGAATATTGAACGCCATCATAATGTAATTGGCTCACAGGAGATACTTGATCACTACATGAAGGTTGATGAGGTAAAAGTTATGTGTAATGAAATTTGGTTTGATTTTCAGTCATGTATGAATAATGCTGGTCATAATAAGGAACAAGTGCTCAAGATGCGTACATTTGTGAACACAATGAAAGCTGATATGGTAGACTCTTCACCTCAAACCCGAATATGCCTAAGTGAGCAAAACATCTATTCACTCATTGATGCAGAACCTCGTTCTGATGTTATTGTTCAGATACCTCATATCAGTCGTAATAAAGGTTGTGGGAGTAGGATAAAAAGTGGGAAAGAAAAAGCTATGGCAGCTAGCAGTGATAAGCGAAGAAGATGCAGCAAATGCGACAAGGTCGCTGGACACAATGCTCGCACATGTCCGAATCCAAAAAATTAGTCTTTCTGCCACCACTTTCATCATTCCAAGCATTAATACATATGTTTGATTACAAACTTGTAATAAGATTTGGATTTCTTTACAAGGGTTTTTTTTATTCGCAGACTCTTTTTAAATGTGTTCAATTTTGGTTAACGAATGGATTTTTATAGTGCACAAGCATTTCAATTTTTATTTTACGTTATAAATTTGCTTAAGACCTAAAAACAATTGCAATTTTAAATATAGTGCACTAAAATAAACACATTTATTGGTATTTAGTTTTACAACACAATACATTTACTCCGATTAGAATTCTTGGTGTTCATATATTAAAAACAATTAATTCAACAAACTTGCAATTACAAAATATTAAAATTGTTTAAAATATTCTACTTTAGAACTTCTCAATCCTACACCTGAACTCGTAACCAAATTTGTTTTAAATGGGAATAAGTCATTTGTGTTCTTTTCATTTGGACATTATTCTTTAAATTATATGTTGTACCATTAAAAAAATAAAAATTTTCATGTTTTACACATTCTACATTCGAACATTCTGCTTCCACGGTATAAGACGTACTACACTTGGAAGGTTAATATTATTCCGTTTTTTTCCACAAAACCTACACTTATACTTTTTAGTCCCGTAACTGAACTTGTCTTAAACATCCAATTTAATAATATAGATATTGGGCTTGTACCATGTTCTAAAATTGTAAATGAAAAAAAAGGTAATTAATGTGTCTTACCATTATTCTAGTTCTTTATGTAAAAAAATTATTTCCACACTCTTCCAATTTTTAAAAAACTTAATATTTGTCTAATATTATAATTTTGAACTTCTCCGACCCATAGCTAAACTCACAACCAAGATCGTTTACATGGAGATGAGTCATTGGTGTTTTTTTTCATTCATTTTGGTTTAAAATTTTCATTTACCATAAAAAAAAATTTGTTTTTCAGAAAATAAAAAATTAATTTGGTAGAAGATCTCAATAGTAAGTAATACTAGTAGTGTTTTGCCCTAGATTTTTTTTTGCTATTTTTTAAAAAATAAATCTCGACGATCCAACCGTACGGATGTCAAGATATATCTAATTTAATGATATTCCCATATTTTCAAAAAATAAAAATTTAATTTGGTTGCAGATCTTAGTTATCAACTACTGAATTGACTAGTAGCAATAAGTACTGCTTCGTCCTGGATTGTTATTTATATTTTTTTAAAAAATAAATCTCGACGATTCAACCGTATGGATGTCCGAATATATCTAATTTAATGATATTCCCACATTTTAAAAAAATTAAAAATTAATTTGGTTGCTGATCTTAGTAGACAACTACTGAATTGACTAGTAGCAATAAGTAGTGCTTCATCCCGGATTGTTATTTATATTTTTTTAAAAATAAATCTCGACGATCCAACCGTACGGATGTCAGGATATATCTAATTTAATGATATTCCCACATTTTCAAAAAATAAAAAATTATTTTGGTTGCAGATCTTATTAGTCAACTGATGAATTGACTAGTACTAGTTAGTAGTGCTTCATCCCGGATTGTTATTTTATTTTTTTAAAAATAAATCTCGACGATTCAACCTTACAGATGTTAGGATATATCTAATTTAATGTTATTCCCACATTTTCAAAAAAAAAAAATTTAATTTGGTTGCAGATCTTAGTAGTCAATTGCTGAATTGACTAGTATTAGTGAGTAGTGCTTTGTCCTAGATTGTTGTTTATATTTTTTAAAAAATATTTCTCGATAATCCAACCGTACGGATGTCAAGATATATCTAATTTTATGATATTCCCACATTTTCAAAAATAAAAAATTAATTTGGTAGAAGATATTAATAATCAACTGCTTAATTGACTAGTACTAGTTAGTAGTGCTTTGTCCCAGATTGTTGTTTCTATTTTTTAAAAAAATAATTCTCAACAATCCAACCGTACGGATGTAAAGATATATCTAATTTAATGATATTCCCACATTTTCAAAAAATTAAAAATTTATTTGGTTAAAATTAATTTTTTATTTTTTTAAAATTCTACGTTCGAACATTATGATTCCACAGTAGAACTCGTATGACACTTGATACTTTACTATCATTCACAGTAGAACATTCTGATTTCACAGTAGAACTCGTATGACACTTGATAGTTGTAATTAATGTGTCTTACCATTATTCTAGGTATTTATGTAAAAAAAAAATCAACAAACTTCCAATTTTAAAAAAAAAACTTAAGGTTTTTCATATATTCTACTGTTGAACTTCTCCAACCCATAGCTAAACTCACAACCAACATTCTTTAAATGGAGATAAGTCACCGGTGTTATTTTTTCATTCATTTTGGCTTAAAATTTTCATTTACCATAAAATAATTATGGTTCTTTTTTAAATTCTACAGTCGAACATTCTGGTTCCACCGTAGAACTCGTATGACACTTGAGAGGTATGACACTTTTACTTATCACTTACCAAGAATCCAACCCATAGCTAAACTCACAACCATGATTCTTTAAATGGAGATAAGTCATTGGTGTTATTTTTTTCATTCATTTTGGTTTAAAATTTTCATTTACCATAAAATAATTATGGTTCTTTTTTAAATTCTACAGTCGAACATTCTGGTTCCACCGTAGAACTCGTATGACACTTGAGAGGTATGACACTTTTACTTATTATCACTTACCAATAAAAAATACATTTAGATTCCACAACAGAACTCGTTTAAAAAAATAACATGTTACCAAGAGAAATATAAATCAAAATATTGGATTCATACATTGCCAAACCATACTACCACAACCTTCAAATAAAATCCAATCCAATTCATATGACATTATTCATAGCCACAATAAATTAAACAAACTTAGTTATTATTTGGTGCCAAATACGCATTACTAAATTCATTTTAAAAACCAATTACAATTGTCATGCTTTTGGCCTTCTCTCATATCCCTTCTTGAACCTTTCACTGTAATACTTTTTTGCAGCATCCACGAACTTTTGTCCATTCTCATTTCTGTGGCTAGTGATAATCTGATGGAAATAATTTTTTCTGAGTTTCTCCAAATGAGAATCCTGCTGAGTCTGTTACCAAAAAAGGTACATTACTACCAGTTGACATTATATTACAAGTTAGTTAATAACATTACTAATTCAGTTTCACTTACGCCTTCAATGGGAAGTCGCATGCTCCATTTGTTTCCACCCATATATGTTTCCAAATGTCGCATCACAAAGATTCCACAGTCTACACCATTATCTTTTGTTTGCCATTCCATGCGAACAAATTCAGGGTTCAGGTCCCAAATTTTTTCCCACCCAGGTACATGTTCAGCTGATAACCACCTTACAAAAAGTGTGTGCTGTGCAAATATAATAAAAGCATTAACAACAGTATCAATTTAATTACTCTAATTGTTGATCAATTTTAAGAATTTACTTACCAAGTATTGTGGGACATCTCCATAAACCTCACCATAATCCGTAGACAATACAACATTATCTAATATCTCCCAAGAAAGATGTTTAATGTCATAACATATAACATAATGGTGAGGAGCTTGGTGTATTGGGAAAAAAAACTACAAAATTAAGCAAAATAGTGTGTTAGAAAATCATCACATAAAATTGTCCTTCAAGACATTTAAATCCTATATACATACCATATCAAAGTCCCTTGCATTATAGTTCCTTTTGTGTTGATAGTTGACCGTGCTAACAACCCTATCAATGTGGTCCACTAAAATGTCATACCTGTCATCATCGCTTTTATCATTCTGTCCAAGTGCGCCCACCTTTGTTAAAATTATATTGAAGAGTTATACATACTTGTACTTATTGTGGACTCCCCTCTAAAAACTAGATTTCTTCTTACAAAAATGACTTGTACTTACTGTGGATTCCACTGTAAAAAATAATCTAAGTGGTGAAGAAGGTGACTTCAGTCTCTCATCATCATTTAAGCAATACGTCCAACAATCGATAACACTTCCTTCGACCCATGACTTGTACTTCAATGATTGGAACAATTCTTTTGTACATTGCTTGTCAACAAAGACAAAGATAGCTTCACTGTTTATATGAAAAAGAGAAACCAAGTTACAAAAAACACATATCCAAACACTTGTACACAAAAAAATACAGAAGACATAAATACATGAACTTACTTATTCTTCCTCTTGTCCTTGAATAGCCACGTCCAAACTGCATCTTCTTCCGAACTAATTTGCCTCCCAGTGAGCTCAGTGGCTCTACGCACATATGAAGACTTTAGATTATTGGATGGTCGAACCTCTCGTCTTGGTCTTTTACCAACTACTACCTCTTCAATTTGATGAGAAACCTTTAATTTTCCTTTAAAATCTTTGGTACTCGTAGCCCCTTGTCCTACATTCATCACCTGAACTGTATTCTCCATATTCATATCAGCACACAGGTTTCGTGGTTCAATTTGACTTATTCCCAGTGAAAAATTGGGAATTTCATCATTTGCCATATAATCACCATCCTTTGTCTTCCCGAAAGAAACTTCATCTACCATTTTGGTTACTTCATTTGTAAACTGTGTTGGCCAGTTCTCCCATGTGTCATTTTCATGATTAGAATTACCCTCTTCATTCCCAGACTTCTTATCTGGTATGTCCTTGCAAAAAATATCAGGGCACATCAAGATTTCTTGCATTCTCAACCTAAGAGCCTCATTTCTAGCATTAGTGGGAAACATTTCGCATGCAGTTACAATTGTTTGCCCACAATCCCTTACTATATCACTTAGGATATCTAATTTTCTTTCTACTATCTTGTAATATTCCTTTTTTTTGCCAAAAAACAATGAAAACAAGACAGTTATTATAAACTTTATAAAAAGGAATAAAAATTATAAACTTTAACATATCTAATTTTCTTTGTGTTTAATGGCTAATATTCTACATGAAAGTTCTATAGCCTCTACATTACATTTAAAAATCATACCAAAATCATACCTCATCATTCATTGAATCACATTGTTGACCCTCTAAAGTTGCTCCCCTGTCTTGTGCATCCATCATGTTCTGCATTCAGGAATATATGTAAAATTACTTTTATAACGACATGTATAACTTGTTAAAAGAATAATTTTTAAAAATATGGACAATTATAGTTCAGTATAGTTAAGTTCACCAAATGAACTCATAAGTTCAACCACTGAATTGTCTGGGGGAAACAAAACTATTCAGTTCTACAGAAGATATTTGTAGTACGATTCTCCTCATATAAGAAATAATTATACATGCATATAACTAATTAACCTAATGCTCTTATGCTAAATAACATAAAGTCTAAATATATATGTATTAGAAAAAGTTTAAAGTTCTACTCTTGAACTTGGCAAGAGGTAGCTTTCTTGAAGCAGAAAAAAACCAACACTATGACTAGGGGACACTTTATTTAAAAAACTTTCTGCTCTCATTCATATTATTTAGATTAAACCATCAGATATAAGAAGATGCAAAAAAACAAATTTACCATTTACCTCTATGTTAATTCCGTCAGCTTCCAAACTATAAACAATTTCGTCGTCAACCTGATTATCTTCATTACTTTCCTGAAGAAATTTGCATTAATAAAGATTGTTATTAAATCGCTAATTATATAATTAAGACCTTAAGTTAAGAATTGCAACAAGACATACCTCTGCCCCCTCTTTTTTTTCATTCCACTTTAAAATTTCCCCAATACCAAAACATTCACCTTTGATTTCGTTACTCTGTCTCTCTCGCAAGAGACCATCTAACCATGCAATATAAGCAGGGGTTGTTCTAGAAACCTCTCTTGTCGTTTTGTTTTTAACTCGATCAACATACAAATACTACACACGAACAGTATAGTACTAGTGCTCAAAAATCAAAGAACATAAAAGTACATACAAAGATAGTACACTTACAATGAGGAATGGTAAAGATCCAGTAAAATGCCTGGTGGATGGTTCACGAACCCAATATTTGTGCGATGATTTTAATCTCCTAATCAGCAGTTCACACCATTTATAATTGAAACACTCCTCCATGTTTCCTTTAAATTTTAAGATCTCGCGATTAACATATGCATTACTATGGGACTCTATCAAAAAATTGCTCATCAACACCAAAAAATTCAACTTGAAAATCTTGTCCACCTCCTCATAATGTTTAATCTTATCATAAACCATTCTCGGTGTAATTTCCCCCTTCGCTTTATTCTGAAACTGTTCTGCCCAAAGATCCTCATCTGATTTGTCAGTTGTAAATTCTATATCAGTCTTCCCATTCGGCAACCCAAGAACTTTCTCCACTACTACATCGAAAATTTCTACATCTCCACATTCTAACTTTAAAGCAGAAGCAGCACTATCAAATGATTCTACGACTTTGTAACCAAGTCGTCGTGGATAGTGCAACATCTGAAACTGTAAAAGTCCACCAAAACCTGTATCTTTAACCCACTTTTTCTGTTGGACATTTAATCATGCAACCATCTCAGAAAATAGTTCTGGTGTAAATTTTCTTTGAATATAGCCTGAAAAGTCTCTTCCTTGCTTCACTTTTTTCCCGATAAATTTAACTCCAATTGTCGTTTTATCCCTTTTTTGACCACTACCTTCAAGCATATTTTTCTTCACAATTTTATTCTTCTTTTTAATCAGTTCACCACTTGAACTTGCTGTTGTTCCATGCTCCTGTCAACAGTAACACAAAATTTTAACTTACATGTTTTGCAGTAGTACTTTACGCTATGCGTTCTACAGTAGTAAATTAACAAATAAAATTATTACCTGAACATCAGATTTGGTTCTCTTCATATCTATACCCTTTTTCACAGCAACTATCCTCTTACTTGCTCGCTTATCCAAATGATCACGAGAATTTTTATCTTCATTCTCACTCATACATCTTTTCCTCTTTGAATGATCGACACTAGCATCTCTAGTAGAATTTCCTTTCATAACTACTGGACCTCCACAAAATCATCATCTTCTTGCTGCAAACTTGGATCATTTTTCCATTTACTACGTCTCTCGACTTTTGTTACCGACTCATTGGAAGTTGTACTATTCCTTCCAACTTTATCATTAGCTCTGATTTTATCCTTTTGTCGTGCTGATATAAATCACAATAAATCACAAAAACGGATTAAATAATTTCATAACATAAACATGTAATTTAAAATAAACATTAACAACATATTACTTTGTTCATATGCATAACACTTAATGATTGTCTATTTTGAAACACAGCACATAATAACCACATGTCTAAGAAACCAGACTTATTAGTCTTATTCGAAACAAACACATGTTTTTAGTTTATTTACAACAATTTATTTCATAATACCTTTAATTGCATAATTAGTTCAAGTACATAATGTTTTCCCCCTTTTTAAGTTCATGTACAGAATGTTTCCCCCTTTTAAGTTCCACTGCAAAACTCTTATTATTATTAGTTATATCAAACATACAGAATATACAACCAAAAATTATAAGTACCATAGTCAAACCTTTTATCCTAATCCTTACATTGTCACTACATCACAATTATATACCCAAATCAAAATTATAATGCCCTAATTACATTCTTCACGATTTATTCAATTTAAATGTTTCATTAACAACAACCAATTTTAAAATTAGTGTTAACTAATACAATCATTATTCCGTAATCAAAATGAAAGATTTAATACTCAACAATAGTTTTACTTACCCATTTGCATGCAACCAATAATGAGGATAGTATCACTCTTAACTTGTTAATCCGCAACGTGCTGCAGTAGAACAACAGAAAACATTAACAGTAGCTTTGATTCTTTATGGGTAAACAAATTGAAATCACTATGAGCCTTACCACTCCAAGATCTTCTATAATAGTAGCTTTCTTGAACGCAGAAACGAGTATACCACAATCTTTCTTGAACGCGGAAATGGGTTTGATTGTTCCGCTCTTGAACATATATTATGTTGGATTGATACTCTTTTAAGACACAATCGTTAATTGAAGCTTCTTCTCTGTCAATCAAATTTCAATTAAGCCGCTGATTTTATTCTATATATTTGTGGACATGTTTGCCCCTCACTAATAACGTGTTTTTTTTTTGTTTTTTTAATATAAACTAAGGGTTCTTAGGTTCTCCAATTTAATTGGTTCTCCATGGAGCGTGCCCTATTTTAGTAACTGACATTGGAAGCTTATAAAGATGTGAATTGTGTAGATTTTGTGCTACCTAATTTAGATGCAATTATTGGAAAAGACTTATTGCATTTGTTATGCAAAATTTACGCAAGCGCACGTTGTCACAAGTAATATATGATTAAATCAAGTTCGTTCCTACAGAGATCTAGAATGGTGTTCAATTCAATTAATGTACCTGTGCACCTATGTATGGTTTTTATCCACTGCTAAGACAAATAACAAATTGTATTTTCACTAACTACTAAATTAAACTAAGATGCAAATTATAAAACTAAGAATTAAATTAACTAATAAGAATAGAAATCGAGTTACTTATGAGAATTAAAATATGGAACCCTAGTTTCATCATCTACTTCACTTAGAGTTGCAGCCTTTAATTAAAACATGCGATGGTTATGATATCTGATCGGATAACACGAAAAGAGTAAAAGTTACCTCTCGGTATACTAGTACCAATCTACACATACATCCACAAAAGAGATAGAAGATGAATAGGCACCTATTATGTTTAGACCCTATATCTCTATAGAATTTGAAAACATAAAGGTTGAAGCACAAGTTATCCACTTAGATCACATAGGGTAGTATAAGTATTTTCATCTCACACCACAATCATATTGATAAGAATTATGAACCTATGCTAGCATGGCAAGTTCTAAATCTCAAGATCCACTCTCGCTTCACAAGAGATTAACAATTCAGTTTAGATGTTAGCTACGCATCCAAAAGCATTAAGATTAACCATACGAGGATATCAAGAATTCACCACACATAAATCTTTAAGGCATGCAAACTACTAAGCTACATAGATAAATTCACTAGGATCCCACGACAACGATTAGCCCATAATTGAACCGTTCATCATCGTGGGATTTGATGAAAACATGATAAATAACAAGTTATGAATAAAAGAAGCAATAATATTAATAAAACTAAAGTTTGAGAAAACAAATCTAGAACAAAGGATGAAGTAGATCTAGATCCGTTGCTTGTCACGAGCGTTGAATCCTTCTCTCCTTTTCTCCCTTGCAGATCTAAGCTGGTTACAATAATAAAACTATGATAATGTGTATCTATATTACAAGGATAGGATGTGTTTAAATAGGCTCTAAAAGTCTTGCCCAGCAAGAAAATACCAAAACAGAATTATAATAGAATTTCTGCAAGATGCGTTTCCTAAACTGATTCTGTTTTCTTAAGGAAATTCGTAGCTAACTTTTCTTCTGTTTTCCAGAGCCGTTCCAGACGTAATTGGGCCTCTGGACCACCTTAGAATGATAGAGAATCTCGTTATCTTCGCGTGGACTGCTTACGGGCTGAAAACAGACTTATAGAACTCAAGATATGGCCCAAACAGTGAATCTCACGCGTGCAGCCCAATAAATACGAATTTTAATAAATTAAATCTCCAAAAACGACAAAAACATCCACCATAATCAACATCCTTGTAAATCTGCACAACTAAACAAAACACATCAAAACTACAAGAAACTTGAGCCCAAGACAATCAATTTAAGCCGATTTAGAATGCTCCAAGTGGATATAAACTCCACTTATCAGCATTATAGTACAATTCTAGTTTTTAATTAGACATTGATCATTGAATTTGTTGAGTTGCGTCTCTTATTTTATTATTTTAGATTATTGTGATGGCTTTTGGTATGACTTATGTTAATTTTGGACCTATTGAATAAAGAATATGATTTTATTCTAGTTTTAGATTTAGAATTAATAGTTCGAGAAATCGGGCTGTTACATATAGCTAGCGATGGTGAACAATCCGGTGTTAATCGGTTCGGTGTTGCTTTGGGTTGTGATTTAAAGCATTTTCGGAAGGAGATTCAAGTCAAGGACGAGTTCAAGGCTTAATTTGTGACAAAGGAAATCAGTACTCGTACCGTCATTCTAGGCAAGCCATTGAATGGCAACTTTCTTTGTGGTTTAGGTGCTCTCAAACTTTTTAATGATTTAGGATTTGAATCTTTCATTATTGAGTTACCTCGAACGTGTTATCCTGATTTGGTTAAAGGATTTTATGCAAACCTACATGTTAATGACAAGGGTCAGTTTGTGTTGTTTGTTAATGATAAAATGATTAGTCTTACTCCTGTGATTTTGAATGTTATTTTGGGTATCTATCCTATTCCCTCTACAAGGGTCAGCTATTTTTTAGCTTCATTTGGTTCGTGGTGCTCCTGAAATTGAAACTTTTGATGCCACAAACCAAGTCACTCATATGGCTCATTTACTTTTTCTTGTTTGTCTCGCAAATGTATGTCCTAGGTTAGGCACCAAGTCAAATTTCTCCTGTCAAGATGTTACTGTAGTGGTTATGTTGTTGTCTGGAACCAGTTTTGATCTGTCTGACCTTATTCTAAATCCTATAATGGATGTGTTTACCAGTAATTCTTCTACTGGGCTTCCTTATGGGTTGTTATTAAGTAAGGTCTTTGATTGGTATGGATTTGATTTTAATGGTGAAGAAAAGTGTATTCTTAAAGAATTTTTGGATAGGTTGAGTTTTTCACAATCTGATTTGCAATTGAGCAAAGAAGATATTCTCACTCAGATTGAGCTTCCACCTCCACCTCCTCCCCACATCCTTTATAACTTTTCTTAAACAGTTGCTGATTTCTTTTGATATTTTCATGAGGTTAAATTGAAGAGTTTATGTCAAACATTCATAAAGCTTTGACCAGGCTTGATAAGAAGATTGATGTATTATCTGATGAAGCTAAGTTCATACGTGATTCAACTATTAAGACTCGTACCTCCGCACCTATATCTTCTGCTGGTGGACTTGCTGATGTGGTGGCCAAGGATACTGAACCGGCCAGGACAGAATTCTATCCAAGGTGTTCAACCAGTTCAGCTTTCTAGAGATGATGCTATTGAAGACAAAGCGAAGACTGGAGAGGATGACGGTAATTTGAGACTTAGATTATCTCTTTTTATTGATTAAAGGGGAGTAATTTAGGATAATTGGGGTTAAGTTATTTGAACTTTAAGTTTATTTGTACTTTGTTGGTTATTAAGTACTGGTGGTTGAACTTGTTTGGTTTGTATTGATGGTTTTTTGAACTTGGTTAAAGTATGTTGAACTTGTGTGCCTTGAGCATGTGTATTTGATTATCAGATTATGTGGTTGTGATTTAAGTTGGTTTTAACTTTATTAGTTTTGTTTTTGCCTATAACTACTTGTTTTCTGTTGAATGTATATGTTTCTAGTACTTGTTGGATATAATATGTTGAACATGTTATTAGATTTCGAGGCAGTTTTTCAATTCTCCTAAAATGGTTGTTTAATCATCAAAAGGGAGGAGATTGAAACCCTTTATGTTCTGATGATCACATTGTTAGCAAGCTTAAAGCTTGTATGTTTCATATTATCAAGCTGTTATTTACATATTGCTAATTATGTATGAAATGTTCTATTGGTTGTTGTTAGAAAACTAACTTTGTAGGAACTGAACTTCATAGCAAGCTAATACGTTCCGCCCAGAAGTTCTTAAAGACCAAGTCAAAGTCCAATTTTCTTGGAGATTTATTAGGAATTTAATCTGTAAGGACTCTAATATATATTTATACGTAATATAAATGATTAGAACTCAGTTTTTATCAATTCTCTTTATCTATTTTTTTTTCACTTTTACAGGAGTTTGTTTTCTTTTAAACAACTATTTTTCCAACAAACTATTGTATACGTTGTTTTTATTTCATTCTGAGAATTTTAATATTTTAACGTCTTTTTTTCCAACCTCTCAGAATCAGAACGTTATGTGAATGTTAGAGTGCGAATTGGGCTAACAAATTAAACGTGAGAACTTGGTTCAAGACCATTGATAGTTTATTGAGTCAATTCGAACGTTAGGGTTCATGTTATAAATACGTGTTCTTATTTTTAAAAAGCTGTTAAACACAATAAGAACACAAGTTTTTACAACTCTGTACTTATTGAAAATCTTTCAATAAGTGCAAAGTTGTTGTAATTCATATGGATTGTATTGTTCTAGTTATTACTCCCTCTGTCTCGTATTGTCTTTCCTGTTTTGACTTTTTACACTATTCATTATAAGCGGTTGACTACTAATTTACGCATAATTTATAAGACAAAATATAGTCATGAGTGATCTTGTTGGATTCGTATTTATGAGTACTTTAATACAGTGAACTTTTTATATTTAGTACTAATACGAAATTCAAGATATTAACGATCAAAAGTGTGCGTTGGTAAACGTGTTTTTAAAAACATGAAACATATTATGAGACGGAGGGAGTATATACGTGTTTTATTTATACTACGAGTTCATAGTTTGAGTTGTTGTAATTCATATTGATTGTATTGTTCTAGAGTAATTGTTTTTGCTGGATAGTTAGTTCAGGGAACAAGGATTTCTGCAAGCTACTATCAGTGACAGGGAGAAAGGCGGATATATTATTCATTCTTGTAATTGTAATTTTTCAGTGATTAATAATATATTCTCTTACCAGGTTGGTAAGTGACCAGGACGTAGACCATTAGCGTTAGGGATCAAACCTGGCTAAACTCTTGGTGTTCTTAACTGCTGTTGATTTATTTCTGCTTTATATTTTGCATCTTAGCTAGCCCACAATAGTTACAGTGTTACTAACAGCAAGCTGATTTGTGGTCATATAATTATTTGATAAAGTTTTAAAATTGGATATAGTTAGTCATAACACCTACTCACTCCCGTGTGCACTTTCAAGAACCATTAGATCTAATGATAAAGTAAATTATGCAATTCAATTACTCTATTAAAGATTCAGGATTTTGAAACCAGTCAACGACATATTTAATTTAAAATTTTATATTATAAGTTTCAAATCATGCATGTTATTAATCAAATTTATATTAAAATATATCAAATAAAATTAAAATAATTACTGAAAATAATGATTGTATTAAAACATAATTTTAATATAAAACTATAATTTATAACATATAAAAAAACCATGTGATAAACTAGTATATTATAATCTATGAAAAAGTGATATTTTCTAATTAAATAGTAACGTATTTTAATTAGAAAAGATAAGTGGCTAGTCGCTATTAATTATATTATTTTAATATTTATTGATTAGAATAAAGAATTGTAAACCAAAAACCAAATTTTTTTAATTTGTCAGTTTTAATATAATATTCTAGATATGTTGCCCGTTACATTTCTTGGAAAGAAAATACATTTTTTAGTTAAAAACTATAGAAATGATGATACTTTTTAGCTGAAAAATGTAATTGGTTAATTATTAGTAATTATGATATTATTACTTTATTTTATTAAATGGAACCACCTATTATTATTGGAAAAAACATATCTTTTATTTAGAAAAAATAGAAAAGGTAACGTGTTTTAACTGAAAAGATAATTGGTTAGTTGTTAGTAATTATAACATTATTATTTTATTTTATTAAATAGAATTGCTCATATTGTATTTAAAAAAGGAGAAATTATAGTTAGATAAAATGTACAAGATAACATGTTTTACCTGAAAAAAGAAATTGATTAGTTATTAATAAAGTATAAAAGATAACATGTTCTTATCAATAATAAATAATTAAGTAGAAAAATTGGTACCTACCAAATTTTTAATGTTTCGGCTAGATAATATAGATTTTTATATTGATTGGAATTATAACCACATAATCGAATATGGATGAGAGCAAAGCTTTATATTGTTAAAGTTTTAATGTTTTGGTTGGATAGCATAGACTAATTTCGGATTCGGGATCAGGATTTGATCCGGATTGCCACATTCGTAAGTGTGTTTATGGATTTGACGTGAACATCGACCCAATAAGAGGGAATATTTGTAACATCCTACATCGATTAAAATAAGAGTATTTGAGGATGAGATCTTTGAATTGAATTGGGATTGGTAATTGGTATATTCGGAAATGTTTAAGCTTTACTTCATTCTTTCCTTACTGAACATGAAAAATATCTGAAACGATCGGTGCAATGGGGCATATCAAATTAATTTAGACCCTCCAAAGTCCAAAGTGTCAAAACCGAAATTGTAGTTAGTTACCTTCAACCTGAAATCTACTCACAGTGGTTTACGCTGCGAAGATGTTATGTTATGTAAGAAAACTTGATAATCAAGACTTAAAATCTAGTCACAGAGGTTTACACTATAAAGATTCTATGTAATGTAAGAAAACTTCATAAGCTTAATGACCTTTTGGCCCTTCAAGTTTGAACTGTTATACCCATAAACTCTTAAAATTTAAAAGCCTTCCCTTTCGCCTATCGGGTATTATAAATGTTCCTTTTTGACACAAATCCGCGTCAGATGCCATATCGGCGTATAACGGTACAAAACAGTAGGGACAATTCAGACATTTCATAATCTGATATAGTCGGATACTCGGATTATGAAACCTTTTGATCCCCTTAACTATGGTCGTTTGTACCCATCAATCGTTAAACAAAAAACACGTTCCTATCAGCCCTCAATGTATGTTATTGTGTACCTATTTACCCTTTTTCCTATTTTTTCCAATAATACCCATGCGCAATATATACCTTTTAACCCTTGAAATGCCAAATTTGTATAATATAAACTACATCAATTATTTCTTGCTTGCTGGATAGAGACTATGTTATATATTATAAAAGGAGATACACCTATGATAGATACTATATACAGGTTAAGAGAACTAGAGCACCCTTTAAATCCTATATGTCCATGCAATAAGAGCATCTCTAATGGTGCTGGCTAAAATAATATTTGCAGAACCTGTAAGGTATTTGTTGAACCTGTAAGGTGTTGTACTCCAATGAGGTTGGCTATATTAATAAAATTTATATGTACAGCTTTGTTACAGCTCTTGACAGGTTCGACAAATTTGGCCAACTTGGAAAGGTTGGCTATAATTATAGCCAAGGGTTTTGAATGGTTGGAGAATCAAAATTTATACAAATTATCTAAAATATTTGCCACTTAGGATTTTTTTGTTAAGGGGCTCTCCCATTGGAGATGCTCTAAGGAAACTGTCATCTTTGGATACTTCTCATCTGCAACAGCGTTCTAAAACAAATGCAAAATCACAAGTGTTTTTTAATTATGTATTCCACATTATTATGTAAGTGAGATCTTCTATAATTTCGCACGTGAGAGTTTATATTAATTTTCAAAATCACATAATTTGTGGCTTGATTGGTGAAGGAAGACAGTTCTTATATACTAATTTTTTACTCTGTAACTTCTAAAACGAGCAGCTTATTAACACTATGAGAGATGAAATTACTAAGTTGCATTAAACGATTGTTGAAAAATCATTTAGAAAAACAATCCTACTATCCACCATGTGCTCCTACACTACAATGATCACATTCTTCATTGAATGGAAAATTACTGGTTCCGAACTTTTTCTGACATTAAAGAACAAGACCCGTTTTCTCTTTTCAAACATATAAATCCAAAGTAACTTTATTCATATACAGGTACATCATACAAATTATACAAATTTAGTACTTAAAGGACAAAGAGGTATAAATCATGCAAGGTATTATTGAAAGAAAAATAGGAAAAAGAGTTAATAGGTACACAATGACCAACATGAAAGGGCTGAATGGAATGAGTTTCAAGGGTCAATGAGTACAAATTGTCATACTTAAGGGGTCAAAAGTTTTTATACTATATCATGACTTGGATATTTATATCATGGATCGTCAGCAACCCATATTTTATACCATGGATCGTCAGCAGCCCATATTATATATCATGCATCGTCAGTAGCCCATGAATATATTTGGACCTCAAGGACTCCCGCCAATGACTAAGGCGGTGCCAATTAGCATAAGGATCTAGAATCCTAAAAAGATAACTTGCCACCAACGCATGAAGATTACTTACTGCCAACACATGAAGATTACTTGTCGCCAACGCATTATAGATGGGTTGGGCTTAATACCAATTATTACCAAAATTGAATAGAACTACGTGGACTTGATCCCTATAAATAGGGTACGTAGGCACCTTGATGAGGATCCGAAAATCATTACTGATTAACATATTCTCAAGAGCAGTCCCAAAAACCCCAAAACCCTAGTTGTGTTCTTATTATTAATACATTTTCTTCTTATATTCTCTATCTGAATACCCGATACAAATTTAATATTGAAGTTTAGTCCTTGACGAAAATTGGCTTCAACATTTGGCGCCGTCTATGGGAATCGTTTAGAGTAAAATGAATAAAAATTCAATGGCTCGTCAAACATCTTACCAGACTCCTCTTCGTACTTTCAATGCATTCGGCAACTTTACCATCGGCGAAACTTGTCAACATGTCAGATCCACCATCAACCGAATCGTCGTTGACAACGATGGTCGCGAAGTTCATCTGAACAGAGCTTCTCATGAAGGTCACCATAAAAAAAACGAACAACGACCTCCTATCAAAGATGCAAGAACTATCTTCTTGGCATTAAGAGGCAATTCCAATACTCAGGAAAGAGGAGAAAACACACCCTTAAAAAGAAGAGATCTAGAAGGAGATTTCAATCATGCGTCCGATGATGTAGATCGTGAAGGATCACTTGCAAAGAGGAACGAAGCTACTAGACTTCATGATGAAGAGATTCAAAGGAGGATAAGAGAGCTTGATGATTATGAAAAAGAACTCATCGATGAACATCATCGCCTTAATCAAAATCTTAGCAGAGGAACACCACCACGTGGTCGATTACCCCATCGTCAGTCACCTTTAGGGGAACGATCACCAAGAAGGAGAAGATCCAGATCAAGGGATCGGCATAATCACAGTGCACCCAGAGGATCCCAACCCCGAGGAGATACTCCACCTTATGATGATGGACGTAGGAATAATGGCACAGGAAATAATGGAGGGTATGGAAGTGGATATGGTAATAATGGCACCATGAGGGTCATCGTCGTCAAGATGAACAACAACCTTCTATTAGAGACGCAAGAAATATCATCATGTCGAACCATCATCGACAAAATAATTATGACAAGAAGGATAATGGTGATGATCATATGGGCTATTTTAACAACCAACAGGATGAAGAAACTCTTTTGTGAGAAAGACTGGAAAAGTTGAAAAGGAAGATCCGGCAAACTCATGCCCAACTAGGAAAGACAATACAAAATTTCGAGTATACTACGTAATCTCGAAAGATGTTATGCCAATCAACAGATTATCATCGTCATCATCAGATAAGTTTAAATAATATGATGTTGACAATATAATAATTTATTTATCCGGGATATTTATTCGAGTATTTATTACAATTTTCTCATGTTACTAATGCTATATGAATTATTTAAATAAAATTTCAATTTCTTTCATATATGTTGATATGCATGTTTGAATTTTATTGTTATGATAGAACTTAGTGGTTTAAATTTGTTATGAATAAAAGCCATTGGGGACTAAAATATTATCGTACCGATATAAGTGTTTCAACGAGGGCTACATGGGGGCGAAGAATTTGTTCCAATCTTTGACTTGTGACTCATCGTCAAACACTTGGGGCATCAAATTTTAAGGAAATGTCATGGACCTTGTCAAGCCAGAAAAACTTTACCAGTAGATTTTCATCATCGACACTTCTTCATCATCAAGATGACAAGAAATTAGAGGACATAAGTCGATCTATCCAAGACAATAATTTACTCTTCATCAATGTGTAAATCATGTAGGGATGAAAAATAAATTTACAACAATGATCACTTGGCATCGATGAACTTGTGGAAGTCCTTAATCAGTAATGCATCATCAGACACGTAAAGAAGAAAAACAATCAATACCGGACTTGTGATCTCTTGACGATCACACTGAACAACCAATCACGCCCTGGACTTATGATCAATCGACGATCACATGGGGGCAACAAATTGACTATCCTAGACCAGTGATTCATAATTCTTGCTGAAGAGTGAATTACTTGAGGGCTAAATATTAATCCAACCCAAACAAGTGTTCAACGAAGGTCACTTGGGGGCAACAAATTCGTTTCAGTCCTGTACTAGTGACTCATCATCAAACACTTGGGGGGAAAATCAAATTCTTATCCTAGACTTGTGACCAATCGACGATCATTTGGGGACAACAAATTGACTAGGTCTCAGACTTGTGATCTATTGATGATCACTTGGGGGCCATAGATTATTCCAATATCCTAGACTTATGATCTGTCGACACTCACATGGGGATACAATATATATCCATCCTAGACTAGTGACAAACCACTTCTTTGATGAAGTAATGAGTCACTTGGGGGCAGAGGATATATCGGATCAGATATACGCTTCAGTGCGAAGCTATGATGGTTCGACCGAGATGAGAAAGTGGTGATCTACAGTTTTTTAGATTTAACAATTTATAGATCACAGAGTATATCTCACATTGCGCAATCCATATCAAATATGGTCTTCAGGATTGGAAGCACAAGCTGGACCAAAAAATTGCGTTTTATGCTATGATGGTTCGGCAAAACAATACATAATGGGTAAGATGTCTTGACGAAGACTAAAGTGTACCCCAAAGCTAACATACTTGAGTTTTATCATCAACGACAAGGAAAAATTTATATCTTCATGGTATTGAGGAAGCAAATGACACTTTTAATTCATGTAGCGATATTCTATTTGCTAGTGAATTAAACCACTCGACGATGAAGCAGTTATTATCAAGATGTCACATGTACTAGTAAATACTGTACCATATTGCAACAAATATCTAAATATTTATCAATACTGCTTCTATGGATCGGCATCACCATCCTCGATACCGGTGGCTGAAGTACAACTTTAACTTCTATGATTACATCAACGACAACAACATGCTCCATCTTAGTCTAACATCAAGCCATTCAGTTTGAGAAGTTCCTGATGCTTCGGCAACAACTTATTCATCTATGTGTCAGCATGGAACTAGTTTTGGCTATTATATTACTTGCCGAAGAAGAAATAATATACTACGTACTACAGTTGTCGCACGATTGACAAATGCTAAAGTAGTAAAAAGTCAATCAACCCAGGACGGAGGATTATTTCGGAGTCATTGGCATAACACAATATTTTCTTTGCCGCTGAATTACTGCATTGATGCCAAAGCACTTCATAAAATTCGTGGATACATGGAATGGTCACTTAGTCAATGACATTGAACCAAATGAGAATTTACTAAAATTGCCTTTTGTAAAATTCTGGGGACTTGGGGCCTCAAGAACTATCAAGTAAGAACAACGTCGACGAGTATTCAAAGGTGATACAATATAAAGGTTTATGCCTCACAACAAGCAACATCAGTTTTACTGGGTCATCAAGTCAAAGGAATGTAAAAGTCCAACGGTGGCATTTTTATTTTTTTTAAATGCATTGGCATGAAGGGTACCATATGAAAATATGAAGAGAATCATGTTATGTCGATGGAGATGAAGCTAAAAGGTACAAAAATCATGAGAAAGGAAAATCAAATGGAAGTCAAGCAAGTAAAAAATCTGAAAACTGCAAAAGGCTTGACTTCAGAGGATAAACTGTTTTCGTACAGAAACTATTGGGCGGTAAATTATGAATCGTTAGAAAGATCTCGGAGTCTAGTTTTTTATACAAAAAACGGTTCATGAAAACGAATTTTCTACAGAAAGTTATGGTCATTTTAGTGAACAGCTATCATGAAAATCAGGATAAAGATTCGATGAAGTCATCGGCATGAAGTAAAGTTTGTTAGCTACCCTTCCTGCCAAAGGCTACATGTAATTCTTGTTAACTTAATTCATCTTGCTGAGGACCATAGGTAATTCTTGTGTACCTAGACATGTACATATATGGTCTTAAAATTAGTCATTGGCATAAGCTATAATTTCCTTTGATTCTCAAATAAACCATTACTGCCAAAGCACTTCAAGTAATCTTTGGCACGAGAAATGATGACTTTATCATCAGCATGATGGAGTATCATGATAGTGAACGAGAAAAAGAGCATCAACATGATGCCAATGATGAATTTGTTACTGAATGATGTACATTATCATTAGATGCATGAATGGAGGTCAAAGTCTTAATTTGATAGTCATCGGCATGAAACTATGTTCTATTAGTAACCTTGCCGCTGATGACTTCATATCACCTGAACTACCGCAAGCTAATACACTGATGTCAATGGGCATATGAAGACTTAATATTATCTTATTGCCGAAGGACTACAAAAATAAGAATTTTATGAAAAATATTTTCATAAAATTCTGGGGACTTGTTAATACTATATCATGACTTGGATATTTATATCATGGATCGTCAGCAACCCATATTTTATACCATGGATCGTCAGCAGCCCATATTATATATCATGCATCGTCAGTAGCCCATGAATATATTTGGACCTCAAGGACTCCCGCCAATGACTAAGGCGGTGCCAACTAGCAGAAAGATCTAGAATCCTAAAAAGATAACTTGCCACCAACGCATGAAGATTACTTACCGCCAACGCATGAAGATTACTTGTCGCCAATGCATCATAGATGGGTTGGGCTTAATACCAATTATTACCAAAATTGAATAGAACTACGTGGACTTGATCCCTATAAATAGGGTACGTAGGCACCTTGATGAGGATCCGAAAATCATTACTGATTAACATACTCACAAGAGCAGTCCCAAAAACCCCAAAACCCTAGTTGTGTTCTTATTATTAATACATTTTCTTCTTATATTCTCTATCTGAATACCCGATACAAATTTAATATTGAAGTTTAGTCCTTGACGAAAATTGGCTTCAACAAAAAGGTCAATAAACCTTTTAATATAAATATCGAATTATAAAATGTTTGAATTGTCCTTGCTATTTTGTACCGTTATATCGATATGACATCTGAAACGATTTTGTATCAAAAAGGAATATTTTTGATATCTATGAATGGAAAAAATGTTTTTAATTTTAAAAATTTATAGATATAATAGTCCAAACTTGAAGCATAAAAGATCATTAAATCAACTTCAGATGTTTAAAGGCATGCATGATTTTATCTTAAAACTTCTATTAGTGCTCACAGCAACTCTGAAGGATAAGGTGTGTATAATCACATGGTTATGTAGTAGATTAATTTGGGTTTCTCTTCGGCATGTAAATAAATTAATAAGAATGCAAAGAACAAAATGTAACGATTGTATTATCCATGTGTTAGGCATTATACAACTAAAGATGATTGGAAGTCCATGCATTCAATTACATTATTTGTGTACTCTGGTTCTTTTTAAGAATTGAGATAGTTCTTAATATTTTGAGTAAGTCCAGTGTAATGTTAAAATTTGTTTTACTTTTTATAATTTAAAATTAAATAAAAAAAATATTTAATTTCAAAGGAATTTTATATTTAAATGTAAATATGCGTAAATGCATATTTGATTTTAAATTTAAAACCAATGATGCATTTATGTATCTAACTACATCATCAAATAATTATAAATTAAATGCATGATGATGTGTTTTAAATGAAATTTAGAAAAGAAAAAGAAAATTTTAAGTAAATTACAAAATATTTAATTGAAAAATGAAATTAGTATAGTATTGAAATTGAAGTTATTTTTTAACACAAAAAAATATTTACATTTTTTGGTGTCAAATTATTGGTTATAACCAATTTGTAATGGACTTGCTTTTATATTGAATCCACTTTGGTTAATAAATAGGTTAATCTATGGGTGAAGGCCCTATCTACCCATTTTTGGGAGAGGGGTTACCAAAATACCCAGATCCAAAAACGTGGCCCTAAATACCCACGGGATACGCTACTGATAGAGTAGAATCAAGTGCCTACTGTAGCAGCGAATATGCCACTTCCTGTTGCGTATTGTAGGTTACGCATTCCATAGTTGCGTATCTTACGTCACAGTCGTCTTCTCCAGGCGACTCGTCGGGCGACTCGCCGGGCGATTTTCGCCATTTTTTCGATTCGTTCGTTCTCTCATCTCAGTCATTTTCCATTTGGTTTCTATATACCAAACGAATCGCCTCATCGTCCTCTACAATCCTATGCCATTAATTTGTCGAGTACAATCTCAGATTTTAAACACCCAAATCGAATCTATTTTCCGATCTGGTTTTCCGATTTTATCAAACACGCAACTACGGTATCAGATTTCAACAACAAGATAGCTTAACATGATCAGCAAGGTGTGGCCATCATTTTTGTGTGGTCATATTGATCGGAAAATGATAGAACGAACGTAGGAGAGGGGGTGCAGTCGCCGGTCGGGGGAGGGGGGAAAGCAGCGGGGACTTAGAGATTTTTTTGGGAAAAAATGAACATGGAACACGCTGTTGGCAGTGGCGTGTCCCGTGGGTACTGAGGGCCAACGATATTGGAAACAGACATTTCGGACCATTGACCTCCCAAATGAGGCATTTTGATCATTTTCTCTTAATCTAACACCTACGTATAAAAATTGGTAAACTTTATTCGGTAGATTTTAACCGTCTTTCTTGCAATGAACTCATTTAAGCATGACTTATAAGCTTAATTTTATTTTATTTTATTTTAAAAGTAGAACTATTTTATATTAATAACATATACAATAAAAGCTTAGATGACATTGACCCATGCATAACGTCAACAGAAACAACATTTGATGTTCTTAGAGCATCTCCAATGGCGTTGGCTAAAAATGATTGGCTAAATTACATAAAATATTGATTATGTAAAATTTGTCGAACCTGTAAGACATTGTGTTCCGAGGATATTGACTATAATGATTTGCTATATTTTAAAAATGGTTTGTTATTAATAATTCAAATTGTTATTAATGGAATATATAATTTTAATATAGAAATAAGTGATGTGGCAATTCACTACAGGTCTCTAGAGGTTCGACAAATATAGTCAACATCAAGAGATTATCTATAATTATAGATAACAGTTTTGTCCCATTGGAGTGTATTTTTTTTATACATTCTTTATAATTCTTATTTATGGTAATTAATTTTAAAATTTAGCTAAGGGATCTCTCCCATTGGATATGCTCTTATTAACCGAACAGAACTTGCTAGCTTATACAGTACTAGTACCGTTTATACGTGGAAAAACAATCACAGCAAGTTAACTCTGTACTTGCCGACCGGGGGAGGATAAAGTTGTTGGGTAATTTACACTAAACACAACAATGAGGCAGTGATATATATTAAACAAGAACAGGCATAAAACCAATTAACAGAAACAAATCACGAAGGCAAAACAAAGTATAATTAGAGACTGTAATTAACAAGAAAAGTAAGAAACACTTATCTCTCACAGAAGCTATTAGCAATACTGATCAGAGAGAGAAGAACAGCTGAGTCACCAAGCCCTACGAGAAGACTTGGCTGTTCTTGAAGAGATTATTGCCCCACTTACGCTGTGTTGGGTTGCTGCAATAACACTTCCAGGATAAAACAGCTCCGATCAATGTGTTCACAGATACACCAGAGATCAACGACGACCAGCACCTCAGTTCGCCCTAAGAATTATGTAAATAATCTGTTTGTGTCGAGAGAGAACAGAGCAGAAGAACAACAAGGGTTTTCCTTAACGTATATCTTCTTAACGTTATGTCTTCGATATATATAATACCCAAAAATAAAACGTAAGAGTTATGCATTAAAAGGAAAGTAAATATTCTGATTTAATTTCATTAACTGCATCAGTATTTATTTTTCAGTTACAGCTGCATCAGGATTTAACCATCGTCAGGATCTGAGATCCATCAGTATTGGTCATCATCAGTATCTGACCCATCAGGATTTTAGTCCGTCAGGATCTGATGCTCATCAGTATTGGGTTATGTTCAGAGTCTGTCCATCAGGATTTGATGTCTGATCAGCTCAATAATCCAAGTACTGATACACAACAGTAGTAACATATAAAATCTGATGTTCTGTTAAAATAAATCAATATTCCAGGTAATAAACTTCCTCGCCCAGGTCGCCTCGCGTACGCGAGACGCCGAGACATTCGCCCAAATCGCCCTTCGACCCGACCCGTGTCGTGTCGTGTCGTGTCGTGGCGTGGCGTGGCGAGGCGAGCGGCGGCGGCGCGCGTGTGTGTGTGTGCGCGAGGCTCACACTACAACCATGCACACCCACATGCCTTAGTAGTTATACACTACACTTGCACATGGAGCTATATAAAGCCACCTACCTTTCATTACCAATTCTATGTGGGACTCAAGTTATTTCAACTAACCCACATAACCCATTTCAAGCAAGCAACTTCAACTCAATTTATTTATGGATTCCACTAAGAAAATGTCTTAGATCCAAATATGAAAGTTTAAGTCCTCATAACAAGGAAAAACCTCCACTTGTTAGATTCCAGAAATTACATCAAGAACATATAATAAATATGCCTCAAACTTTCCATTTTCTAACAATCCCCCACGAATCCATACAGAAATTCAAATACATATCTATCCTCATCATGACTTGTTTTTCAGAGTAGGTACCCTTCCGGGTTTGAACCCTCCTAAGTCCTCTACTTCGATGGCTACCGGATTCAGATGGAATGTTTCACCTTGAATCTTTATCCGTTTGGTGTAACCACACTCCATAGACGACGACAAGTCAAAGGCTATGGTGCCAATCTACGGCTTTGAGACGTTAATGGTCATGTCTCGATCCTGTTCGTCGAATGCTTCAAGGAATAACCATTTCCTCTAATTGCGACCACACAATTACATTCGCTTAGCTGGGCATCTCCAGAGATGTACTGCTAGCATCTCGTCAAATGACTTGACCCCATTCAGAGTTCAAATAACTCTTGCTATACTGGCAGTTACAGTACCTTTTAGGTTTACAGGGGATAGACTCCAGATACGTGAGTATCAATCTATGTAGTTAAAGGTACAACCAATTCACCCTTACAACTTGTTATTACCACATTGAATACACTTTCGAGGGATCTCCTCTCATGTGTATTGGGTTCCCGCTGTAGATGAATTACAATGGGCTATCAGTCCCATCCCCAACCTAGACTTAAGGACTACAGCATGCTCAAGCCCCTTAGTCAAAGGATCAGCTAGGTTTTCTTGAGTTCCAACAAACTCAACAGCAATAATCCTTTCAGACATTAGACCCCTTATAGACTTTAGTCTAACTTGGATATGTCTCTTTGTTTTCACATTGTACTTCTTGCTGTTTATCTTATCGATAGTTGTACGGCTATCACAATGAACAGCAAAAGCAGGAAGTGGACGACTTACTACAGGTAACATTGACATGAGTCCATGTAACCATTCAGCCTCAGTCCCCGTGGCATCTAATGCACACAACTCAGCCTCAAAGGTAGACCGAGTTATAACAGTCTGTCTAGAAGACTTCCAAGACACTGCTCCACCCGCAAGGGTAAACAGATATCCAGTCACTCCATTGGAACCAGACTTCTTAGCTATCCAACTTGCATCACTATATCCCTCTAGCACTCCAGGAAACCTCCTGTAATGCAAACCAAGATATATGGTGCCTTTCAGATATCTAATCACTCTATCAAGAGCATCCCAATGAGTCTTGTTTGGACAGCTTGTATATCTTGCTAACTTAGACACTGAATATGAAATATCCGGCCTAGTACCATTAGCAAGATACTGCAAACTCCCAATAATCTGAGAATACCTTAACTGAGACACAGGAACTCCTGAACTATTCTTGACAAGGGCAATTTTAGGATCATACGGAGTACTTGCGATTCTACAATTTGAATAACCATACTTTTCAAGTATAGATTTCTCTATATAATGAGATTGTGACAAGGTTATTCCATCAGTTGACTGAGTCAACTTGATACCAAGAATCACACTAGCCTCTCCCATATCCTTCATTTCAAAATGCCTTTTCAAGAAACTTTTTGTCTCGTTAATAATCTCAATATTGGTTCCAAACAATAAAATATCATCCACATACAGGCACACAATAATACATTCATTTCCTTTAACCATGTAATAGACACACTTGTCACTTTCATTAACTACAAATTCTGATTCTAAAACAGTTTCATCAAACTTTTTATGCCAGTCTCTTGGAGCTTGTTTTAAGCCATATATAGACTTGATTAACTTACATACTTTCCTCTCATTACCAGAAGCAACAAATCCCTCAGGCTGATCCATATAAATCTCTTCTTCAAGTTCACCATGAAGAAAAGCTGTCTTTACATCCATTTGATGGATGATAAGACCATGTACAGAAGCCAATGCTATAAGCATTCGGATTGTTGTCATTCTAGCAACTGGAGAGTATGTGTCAAAGTAATCAATGCCTTCCTTCTGCTTAAAACCCTTAGCTACCAGCCTAGCCTTATACTTATCTATTGAGCCATCAGGATTCATCTTCCTTTTGAAGACCCATTTGCATCCTATAGTAGAACACCCAGGAGGTAGATCAACCAATTCCCATGTTCCATTAGAAACAATAGAGTCAATTTCACTTTTTACAGCACCTTTCCAGTACCTTAGCACGCTTACTCCTTCTAGGTTCCTCTACTTCATCAGGAATAGAGCTACTATCAGGATCTGCCCCCACATTTGTCATCCTCTCCACATGATCAGGAATGGACCTCGATGTGTGAGTGGGATCATCATCAGGAATTCCCTGAGGTATACCAGTCTTCATAGGGAACACATTCTCAAAGAATGTTGCATCACGAAATTCAACTATAGTATTAGCCACTATTCCATCTATGTCAGATTTTAATACTAAAAATCTCATAGCCGTAGTGGTTTCCCTATAGCCCAGAAAGATGCAATCAACAGTTTTCGGCCCTAGTTTCTTTCTCTTGTGTTCAGGGACAAGTACCTTTGCAAGGCACCCCCACACACGAAGATATTTTAAGCTAGTCCTTTTCTCTGTCCATAATTCATAAGGTGTCTTGTCCATATGTTTCAGAGGAACTCTATTCAGAATATGGCAAGCCGTATTCAGAGCTTCTCCCCACATGTACTTAGGCAACCCAGAATTAATCAACATACTATTGATCATATCCTTAAAAGTTCTGTTCTTTCGTTCTGCCACCCCATTAGACTCAGGTGTGTATGGTGGAGTTACCTCATGAACTATACCATTGCTCTTGCAAAATTCATTAAACGAGTTACTCGTATACTCACCACCTCTATCTGATCTCAAACGTTTAAGTACTTTGCCAGTTTGTGTTTCAGCTACAGTTTTGAACATAATGAATTTATCTAGTGCTTCATCTTTATGTTTAAGCAAATAAACATAACAATATCTACTACAATCATCTATAAAAGTAATGAAATATCTATTATGTTCCTTGGTCAAAACACCACCAAATTCACATATGTCTGTGTGCACTAAATCTAACACATTCGAATCCCTAACCACATTATGAAAGGGTTTCCTAGTTTGTTTAGCAGTCACACATACTTGACATTTAGATTTCTTATCAATGGCATGTTTTGGAATCAACTCTAAGTTCATCATATTTTTTAGAGCACCAAAATTCAAGTGACCAAGACGTGCGTGCCACAAATCAGATGATTCAACACAATTAACAGAAGGAACAACATTATTATTAATAAAACTGCCCAAAACAGGCTCAACATTTATTAAAAATAATCCATCCGACAAGTAACCTTTGCCAAAGAATACACCAGTATTTGTAATAACTACTTTATTACATTTCAAAGAAACTTCAAAACCATTCTTAACTAAACAACTTCCACTTATTATATTTCTACGAATATCAGGAACATGGTGCACTCTAGTGAGGGATAGAACACGCCCAGAAGCGAACTTCAGGTCCACGTTTCCTATTCCAAGTACTTGAGCTACACTTGCATTCCCCATCGTAACAGTCATTCCATGAGTCTGTTGATAAGATACAAACAGAGTAATATCAGTACAAATATGTACATTAGCTCCAGTATCAATCAACCATTCATGAGACGAATGAGTGGAAAGAAGTACAGGGTTGTAGGTCACATACCTGTTGTCAGTTTCAGAAGCAACAGCTTCACCAACAACCATGTTAACCATAGACCCACCAGTGGTTGCAAGCACAGTGTTAGCTTGTGCTCCCACAACAGGTTTCTTAGCTTTCTTTTCAGGACAGTCTTTGCTCCAATGACCAACCTGTCCACAAGACCAACATGGTTTGTTTGCCTTTGGTTTCTTAGCCTTGTTCTTGTCCTTAGACTTAGTGTTTTCCTTCTTAGTGACAGACTTTCTTTTCTGTCCTACAGTCACTACATTTACCTTCGAACTCCCAGCATGTTCAGTAGGCATCACATGTCCTTGCTTGGACTTGTGTTGCTCCTGCACAGAGATGTCCAACATCAGGTTTGTCCAAGTGATCTCTCCTTTCTGTCTTTTCAGGGAGAGTGCAAACTCTTCCCAAGACTTAGGGAGCTTTTCAATCACAGACATAACCTGAAACTTTTCAGGTAAGTCCATACCAGACTCCTTCAAAGCATGAACCAACATCTCAAACTCATGCACTTGCTCAGTCATGGATTTCGTATCCACCAGTTTAAAGTCAAGGAACCTAGCCACAGAATACTTTTCCAACCCTTGCGAGTCAGTATTATGTGTCTGGTCAAGCTTCTCCCATAAGAGCTTAGCAGTGTAGGAGTCAGATGAATAAACATCGAATAGAGTGTTCGCTAAAGCTGCCAGAATTGCAGCCCTAGCCACCCCATCCTTTACCTCCCACATGGTATAAGCCTTAACAGTTTCAGCTTTCTCCTTAACCACAATTGGTTTCTCATACTGCACCACCGGCCATAGACCCTTTACCGTTAACCACAGTTTCATCTTTTTCTGCCAACGAGAAAAACCAACACCCCCACCGAATTTATCAGGCATACCTGACATATCGATAGGTTGTGGGAAACGGTACGTAGTCCAATCAATGGTAGGTACAATAACACCAGACCCAGAGCTAGTCTCAACAACAGGAGATTCAGTTTCGTTAACCATCTTGTTAATTAACAATATATAACACAATTAATCTCTTCAAGATTGTTGGGTAATTTACACTAAACACAACAATGAGGCAGTGATATATATTAAACAAGAACAGGCATAAAACCAATTAACAGAAACAAATCACGAAGGCAAAACAAAGTATAATTAGAGACTGTAATTAACAAAAAAAGTAAGAAACACTTATCTCTCACAGAAGCTATTAGCAATACTGATCAGAGAGAGAAGAACAGCTGAGTCACCAAGCCCTACGAGAAGACTTGGCTGTTCTTGAAGAGATTATTGCCCCACTTACGCTGTGTTGGGTTGCTGCAATAACACTTCCAGGATAAAACAGCTCCGATCAATGTGTTCACAGATACACCAGAGATCAACGACGACCAGCACCTCAGTTCGCCCTAAGAATTATGTAAATAATCTGTTTGTGTCGAGAGAGAACAGAGCAGAAGAATAACAAGGGTTTTCCTTAACGTATATCTTCTTAACGTTATGTCTTCGATATATATAATACCCAAAAATAAAACGTAAGAGCTATGCATTAAAAGGAAAGTAAATATTCTGATTTAATTTCATTAACTGCATCAGTATTTATTTTTCAGTTACAGCTGCATCAGGATTTAACCATCGTCAGGATCTGAGATCCATCAGTATTGGTCATCATCAGTATCTGACCCATCAGGATTTTAGTCCGTCAGGATCTGATGCTCATCAGTATTGGGTTATGTTCAGAGTCTGTCCATCAGGATTTGATGTCTGATCAGCTCAATAATCCAAGTACTGATACACAACAGTAGTAACATATAAAATCTGATGTTCTGTTAAAATAAATCAATATTCCAGGTAATAAACTTCCTCGCCCAGGTCGCCTCGCGTACGCGAGACGCCGAGACATTCGCCCAAATCGCCCTTCGACCCGACCCGTGTCGTGTCGTGTCGTGTCGTGGCGTGGCGTGGCGAGGCGAGCGG
The DNA here is from genome assembly GCA_037693485.1 of Kitagawia praeruptora. NCBI lineage: Eukaryota > Viridiplantae > Streptophyta > Magnoliopsida > Apiales > Apiaceae > Kitagawia > Kitagawia praeruptora. Next base: position 80,905,422 of record CM075350.1, read on the forward strand.
CGGCGGCGCGCGTGTGTGTGTGTGCGCGAGGCTCACACTACAACCATGCACACCCACATGCCTTAGTAGTTATACACTACACTTGCACATGGAGCTATATAAAGCCACCTACCTTTCATTACCAATTCTATGTGGGACTCAAGTTATTTCAACTAACCCACATAACCCATTTCAAGCAAGCAACTTCAACTCAATTTATTTATGGATTCCACTAAGAAAATGTCTTAGATCCAAATATGAAAGTTTAAGTCCTCATAACAAGGAAAAACCTCCACTTGTTAGATTCCGGAAATTACATCAAGAACATATAATAAATATGCCTCAAACTTTCCATTTTCTAACAATCCCCCACGAATCCATACAGAAATTCAAATACATATCTATCCTCATCATGACTTGTTTTTCAGAGTAGGTACCCTTCCGGGTTTGAACCCTCCTAAGTCCTCTACTTCGATGGCTACCGGATTCAGATGGAATGTTTCACCTTGAATCTTTATCCGTTTGGTGTAACCACACTCCATAGACGACGACAAGTCAAAGGCTATGGTGCCAATCTACGGCTTTGAGACGTTAATGGTCATGTCTCGATCCTGTTCGTCGAATGCTTCAAGGAATAACCCTTTCCTCTAATTGCGACCACACAATTACATTCGCTTAGCTGGGCATCTCCAGAGATGTACTGCTAGCATCTCGTCAAATGACTTGACCCCATTCAGAGTTCAAATAACTCTTGCTATACTGGCAGTTACAGTACCTTTTAGGTTTACAGGGGATAGACTCCAGATACGTGAGTATCAATCTATGTAGTTAAAGGTACAACCAATTCACCCTTACAACTTGTTATTACCACATTGAATACACTTTCGAGGGATCTCCTCTCATGTGTATTGGGTTCCCGCTGTAGATGAATTACAATGGGCTATCAGTCCCATCCCCAACCTAGACTTAAGGACTACAGCATACTCAAGCCCCTTAGTCAAAGGATCAGCTAGGTTTTCTTGAGTTCCAACAAACTCAACAGCAATAATCCTTTCAGACATTAGACCCCTTATAGACTTTAGTCTAACTTGGATATGTCTCTTTGTTTTCACATTGTACTTCTTGCTGTTTATCTTATCGATAGTTGTACGGCTATCACAATGAACAGCAAAAGCAGGAAGTGGACGACTTACTACAGGTAACATTGACATGAGTCCATGTAACCATTCAGCCTCAGTCCCCGTGGCATCTAATGCACACAACTCAGCCTCAAAGGTAGACCGAGTTATAACAGTCTGTCTAGAAGACTTCCAAGACACTGCTCCACCCGCAAGGGTAAACAGATATCCAGTCACTCCATTGGAACCAGACTTCTTAGCTATCCAACTTGCATCACTATATCCCTCTAGCACTCCAGGAAACCTCCTGTAATGCAAACCAAGATATATGGTGCCTTTCAGATATCTAATCACTCTATCAAGAGCATCCCAATGAGTCTTGTTTGGACAGCTTGTATATCTTGCTAACTTAGACACTGAATATGAAATATCCGGCCTAGTACCATTAGCAAGATACTGCAAACTCCCAATAATCTGAGAATACCTTAACTGAGACACAGGAACTCCTGAACTATTCTTGACAAGGGCAATTTTAGGATCATACGGAGTACTTGCGATTCTACAATTTGAATAACCATACTTTTCAAGTATAGATTTCTCTATATAATGAGATTGTGACAAGGTTATTCCATCAGTTGACTGAGTCAACTTGATACCAAGAATCACACTAGCCTCTCCCATATCCTTCATTTCAAAATGCCTTTTCAAGAAACTTTTTGTCTCGTTAATAATCTCAATATTGGTTCCAAACAATAAAATATCATCCACATACAGGCACACAATAATACATTCATTTCCTTTAACCATGTAATAGACACACTTGTCACTTTCATTAACTACAAATTCTGATTCTAAAACAGTTTCATCAAACTTTTTATGCCAGTCTCTTGGAGCTTGTTTTAAGCCATATATAGACTTGATTAACTTACATACTTTCCTCTCATTACCAGAAGCAACAAATCCCTCAGGCTGATCCATATAAATCTCTTCTTCAAGTTCACCATGAAGAAAAGCTGTCTTTACATCCATTTGATGGATGATAAGACCATGTACAGAAGCCAATGCTATAAGCATTCGGATTGTTGTCATTCTAGCAACTGGAGAGTATGTGTCAAAGTAATCAATGCCTTCCTTCTGCTTAAAACCCTTAGCTACCAGCCTAGCCTTATACTTATCTATTGAGCCATCAGGATTCATCTTCCTTTTGAAGACCCATTTGCATCCTATAGTAGAACACCCAGGAGGTAGATCAACCAATTCCCATGTTCCATTAGAAACAATAGAGTCAATTTCACTTTTTACAGCACCTTTCCAGTACCTTAGCACGCTTACTCCTTCTAGGTTCCTCTACTTCATCAGGAATAGAGCTACTATCAGGATCTGCCCCCACATTTGTCATCCTCTCCACATGATCAGGAATGGACCTCGATGTGTGAGTGGGATCATCATCAGGAATTCCCTGAGGTATACCAGTCTTCATAGGGAACACATTCTCAAAGAATGTTGCATCACGAAATTCAACTATAGTATTAGCCACTATTCCATCTATGTCAGATTTTAATACTAAAAATCTCATAGCCGTAGTGGTTTCCCTATAGCCCAGAAAGATGCAATCAACAGTTTTCGGCCCTAGTTTCTTTCTCTTGTGTTCAGGGACAAGTACCTTTGCAAGGCACCCCCACACACGAAGATATTTTAAGCTAGTCCTTTTCTCTGTCCATAATTCATAAGGTGTCTTGTCCATATGTTTCAGAGGAACTCTATTCAGAATATGGCAAGCCGTATTCAGAGCTTCTCCCCACATGTACTTAGGCAACCCAGAATTAATCAACATACTATTGATCATATCCTTAAAAGTTCTGTTCTTTCGTTCTGCCACCCCATTAGACTCAGGTGTGTATGGTGGAGTTACCTCATGAACTATACCATTGCTCTTGCAAAATTCATTAAACGAGTTACTCGTATACTCACCACCTCTATCTGATCTCAAACGTTTAAGTACTTTGCCAGTTTGTGTTTCAGCTACAGTTTTGAACATAATGAATTTATCTAGTGCTTCATCTTTATGTTTAAGCAAATAAACATAACAATATCTACTACAATCATCTATAAAAGTAATGAAATATCTATTATGTTCCTTGGTCAAAACACCACCAAATTCACATATGTCTGTGTGCACTAAATCTAACACATTCGAATCCCTAACCACATTATGAAAGGGTTTCCTAGTTTGTTTAGCAGTCACACATACTTGACATTTAGATTTCTTATCAATGGCATGTTTTGGAATCAACTCTAAGTTCATCATATTTTTTAGAGCACCAAAATTCAAGTGACCAAGACGTGCGTGCCACAAATCAGATGATTCAACACAATTAACAGAAGGAACAACATTATTATTAATAAAACTGCCCAAAACAGGCTCAACATTTATTAAAAATAATCCATCCGACAAGTAACCTTTGCCAAAGAATACACCAGTATTTGTAATAACTACTTTATTACATTTCAAAGAAACTTCAAAACCATTCTTAACTAAACAACTTCCACTTATTATATTTCTACGAATATCAGGAACATGGTGCACTCTAGTGAGGGATAGAACACGCCCAGAAGCGAACTTCAGGTCCACGTTTCCTATTCCAAGTACTTGAGCTACACTTGCATTCCCCATCGTAACAGTCATTCCATGAGTCTGTTGATAAGATACAAACAGAGTAATATCAGTACAAATATGTACATTAGCTCCAGTATCAATCAACCATTCATGAGACGAATGAGTGGAAAGAAGTACAGGGTTGTAGGTCACATACCTGTTGTCAGTTTCAGAAGCAACAGCTTCACCAACAACCATGTTAACCATAGACCCACCAGTGGTTGCAAGCACAGTGTTAGCTTGTGCTCCCACAACAGGTTTCTTAGCTTTCTTTTCAGGACAGTCTTTGCTCCAATGACCAACCTGTCCACAAGACCAACATGGTTTGTTTGCCTTTGGTTTCTTAGCCTTGTTCTTGTCCTTAGACTTAGTGTTTTCCTTCTTAGTGACAGACTTTCTTTTCTGTCCTACAGTCACTACATTTACCTTCGAACTCCCAGCATGTTCAGTAGGCATCACATGTCCTTGCTTGGACTTGTGTTGCTCCTGCACAGAGATGTCCAACATCAGGTTTGTCCAAGTGATCTCTCCTTTCTGTCTTTTCAGGGAGAGTGCAAACTCTTCCCAAGACTTAGGGAGCTTTTCAATCACAGACATAACCTGAAACTTTTCAGGTAAGTCCATACCAGACTCCTTCAAAGCATGAACCAACATCTCAAACTCATGCACTTGCTCAGTCATGGATTTCGTATCCACCAGTTTAAAGTCAAGGAACCTAGCCACAGAATACTTTTCCAACCCTTGCGAGTCAGTATTATGTGTCTGGTCAAGCTTCTCCCATAAGAGCTTAGCAGTGTAGGAGTCAGATGAATAAACATCGAATAGAGTGTTCGCTAAAGCTGCCAGAATTGCAGCCCTAGCCACCCCATCCTTTACCTCCCACATGGTATAAGCCTTAACAGTTTCAGCTTTCTCCTTAACCACAATTGGTTTCTCATACTGCACCACCGGCCATAGACCCTTTACCGTTAACCACAGTTTCATCTTTTTCTGCCAACGAGAAAAACCAACACCCCCACCGAATTTATCAGGCATACCTGACATATCGATAGGTTGTGGGAAACGGTACGTAGTCCAATCAATGGTAGGTACAATAACACCAGACCCAGAGCTAGTCTCAACAACAGGAGATTCAGTTTCGTTAACCATCTTGTTAATTAACAATATATAACACAATTAATCTCTTCAAGATTGTTGGGTAATTTACACTAAACACAACAATGAGGCAGTGATATATATTAAACAAGAACAGGCATAAAACCAATTAACAGAAACAAATCACGAAGGCAAAACAAAGTATAATTAGAGACTGTAATTAACAAAAAAAGTAAGAAACACTTATCTCTCACAGAAGCTATTAGCAATACTGATCAGAGAGAGAAGAACAGCTGAGTCACCAAGCCCTACGAGAAGACTTGGCTGTTCTTGAAGAGATTATTGCCCCACTTACGCTGTGTTGGGTTGCTGCAATAACACTTCCAGGATAAAACAGCTCCGATCAATGTGTTCACAGATACACCAGAGATCAACGACGACCAGCACCTCAGTTCGCCCTAAGAATTATGTAAATAATCTGTTTGTGTCGAGAGAGAACAGAGCAGAAGAATAACAAGGGTTTTCCTTAACGTATATCTTCTTAACGTTATGTCTTCGATATATATAATACCCAAAAATAAAACGTAAGAGCTATGCATTAAAAGGAAAGTAAATATTCTGATTTAATTTCATTAACTGCATCAGTATTTATTTTTCAGTTACAGCTGCATCAGGATTTAACCATCGTCAGGATCTGAGATCCATCAGTATTGGTCATCATCAGTATCTGACCCATCAGGATTTTAGTCCGTCAGGATCTGATGCTCATCAGTATTGGGTTATGTTCAGAGTCTGTCCATCAGGATTTGATGTCTGATCAGCTCAATAATCCAAGTACTGATACACAACAGTAGTAACATATAAAATCTGATGTTCTGTTAAAATAAATCAATATTCCAGGTAATAAACTTCCTCGCCCAGGTCGCCTCGCGTACGCGAGACGCCGAGACATTCGCCCAAATCGCCCTTCGACCCGACCCGTGTCGTGTCGTGTCGTGTCGTGGCGTGGCGTGGCGAGGCGAGCGGCGGCGGCGCGCGTGTGTGTGTGTGCGCGAGGCTCACACTACAACCATGCACACCCACATGCCTTAGTAGTTATACACTACACTTGCACATGGAGCTATATAAAGCCACCTACCTTTCATTACCAATTCTATGTGGGACTCAAGTTATTTCAACTAACCCACATAACCCATTTCAAGCAAGCAACTTCAACTCAATTTATTTATGGATTCCACTAAGAAAATGTCTTAGATCCAAATATGAAAGTTTAAGTCCTCATAACAAGGAAAAACCTCCACTTGTTAGATTCCGGAAATTACATCAAGAACATATAATAAATATGCCTCAAACTTTCCATTTTCTAACAATCCCCCACGAATCCATACAGAAATTCAAATACATATCTATCCTCATCATGACTTGTTTTTCAGAGTAGGTACCCTTCCGGGTTTGAACCCTCCTAAGTCCTCTACTTCGATGGCTACCGGATTCAGATGGAATGTTTCACCTTGAATCTTTATCCGTTTGGTGTAACCACACTCCATAGACGACGACAAGTCAAAGGCTATGGTGCCAATCTACGGCTTTGAGACGTTAATGGTCATGTCTCGATCCTGTTCGTCGAATGCTTCAAGGAATAACCCTTTCCTCTAATTGCGACCACACAATTACATTCGCTTAGCTGGGCATCTCCAGAGATGTACTGCTAGCATCTCGTCAAATGACTTGACCCCATTCAGAGTTCAAATAACTCTTGCTATACTGGCAGTTACAGTACCTTTTAGGTTTACAGGGGATAGACTCCAGATACGTGAGTATCAATCTATGTAGTTAAAGGTACAACCAATTCACCCTTACAACTTGTTATTACCACATTGAATACACTTTCGAGGGATCTCCTCTCATGTGTATTGGGTTCCCGCTGTAGATGAATTACAATGGGCTATCAGTCCCATCCCCAACCTAGACTTAAGGACTACAGCATGCTCAAGCCCCTTAGTCAAAGGATCAGCTAGGTTTTCTTGAGTTCCAACAAACTCAACAGCAATAATCCTTTCAGACATTAGACCCCTTATAGACTTTAGTCTAACTTGGATATGTCTCTTTGTTTTCACATTGTACTTCTTGCTGTTTATCTTATCGATAGTTGTACGGCTATCACAATGAACAGCAAAAGCAGGAAGTGGACGACTTACTACAGGTAACATTGACATGAGTCCATGTAACCATTCAGCCTCAGTCCCCGTGGCATCTAATGCACACAACTCAGCCTCAAAGGTAGACCGAGTTATAACAGTCTGTCTAGAAGACTTCCAAGACACTGCTCCACCCGCAAGGGTAAACAGATATCCAGTCACTCCATTGGAACCAGACTTCTTAGCTATCCAACTTGCATCACTATATCCCTCTAGCACTCCAGGAAACCTCCTGTAATGCAAACCAAGATATATGGTGCCTTTCAGATATCTAATCACTCTATCAAGAGCATCCCAATGAGTCTTGTTTGGACAGCTTGTATATCTTGCTAACTTAGACACTGAATATGAAATATCCGGCCTAGTACCATTAGCAAGATACTGCAAACTCCCAATAATCTGAGAATACCTTAACTGAGACACAGGAACTCCTGAACTATTCTTGACAAGGGCAATTTTAGGATCATACGGAGTACTTGCGATTCTACAATTTGAATAACCATACTTTTCAAGTATAGATTTCTCTATATAATGAGATTGTGACAAGGTTATTCCATCAGTTGACTGAGTCAACTTGATACCAAGAATCACACTAGCCTCTCCCATATCCTTCATTTCAAAATGCCTTTTCAAGAAACTTTTTGTCTCGTTAATAATCTCAATATTGGTTCCAAACAATAAAATATCATCCACATACAGGCACACAATAATACATTCATTTCCTTTAACCATGTAATAGACACACTTGTCACTTTCATTAACTACAAATTCTGATTCTAAAACAGTTTCATCAAACTTTTTATGCCAGTCTCTTGGAGCTTGTTTTAAGCCATATATAGACTTGATTAACTTACATACTTTCCTCTCATTACCAGAAGCAACAAATCCCTCAGGCTGATCCATATAAATCTCTTCTTCAAGTTCACCATGAAGAAAAGCTGTCTTTACATCCATTTGATGGATGATAAGACCATGTACAGAAGCCAATGCTATAAGCATTCGGATTGTTGTCATTCTAGCAACTGGAGAGTATGTGTCAAAGTAATCAATGCCTTCCTTCTGCTTAAAACCCTTAGCTACCAGCCTAGCCTTATACTTATCTATTGAGCCATCAGGATTCATCTTCCTTTTGAAGACCCATTTGCATCCTATAGTAGAACACCCAGGAGGTAGATCAACCAATTCCCATGTTCCATTAGAAACAATAGAGTCAATTTCACTTTTTACAGCACCTTTCCAGTACCTTAGCACGCTTACTCCTTCTAGGTTCCTCTACTTCATCAGGAATAGAGCTACTATCAGGATCTGCCCCCACATTTGTCATCCTCTCCACATGATCAGGAATGGACCTCGATGTGTGAGTGGGATCATCATCAGGAATTCCCTGAGGTATACCAGTCTTCATAGGGAACACATTCTCAAAGAATGTTGCATCACGAAATTCAACTATAGTATTAGCCACTATTCCATCTATGTCAGATTTTAATACTAAAAATCTCATAGCCGTAGTGGTTTCCCTATAGCCCAGAAAGATGCAATCAACAGTTTTCGGCCCTAGTTTCTTTCTCTTGTGTTCAGGGACAAGTACCTTTGCAAGGCACCCCCACACACGAAGATATTTTAAGCTAGTCCTTTTCTCTGTCCATAATTCATAAGGTGTCTTGTCCATATGTTTCAGAGGAACTCTATTCAGAATATGGCAAGCCGTATTCAGAGCTTCTCCCCACATGTACTTAGGCAACCCAGAATTAATCAACATACTATTGATCATATCCTTAAAAGTTCTGTTCTTTCGTTCTGCCACCCCATTAGACTCAGGTGTGTATGGTGGAGTTACCTCATGAACTATACCATTGCTCTTGCAAAATTCATTAAACGAGTTACTCGTATACTCACCACCTCTATCTGATCTCAAACGTTTAAGTACTTTGCCAGTTTGTGTTTCAGCTACAGTTTTGAACATAATGAATTTATCTAGTGCTTCATCTTTATGTTTAAGCAAATAAACATAACAATATCTACTACAATCATCTATAAAAGTAATGAAATATCTATTATGTTCCTTGGTCAAAACACCACCAAATTCACATATGTCTGTGTGCACTAAATCTAACACATTCGAATCCCTAACCACATTATGAAAGGGTTTCCTAGTTTGTTTAGCAGTCACACATACTTGACATTTAGATTTCTTATCAATGGCATGTTTTGGAATCAACTCTAAGTTCATCATATTTTTTAGAGCACCAAAATTCAAGTGACCAAGACGTGCGTGCCACAAATCAGATGATTCAACACAATTAACAGAAGGAACAACATTATTATTAATAAAACTGCCCAAAACAGGCTCAACATTTATTAAAAATAATCCATCCGACAAGTAACCTTTGCCAAAGAATACACCAGTATTTGTAATAACTACTTTATTACATTTCAAAGAAACTTCAAAACCATTCTTAACTAAACAACTTCCACTTATTATATTTCTACGAATATCAGGAACATGGTGCACTCTAGTGAGGGATAGAACACGCCCAGAAGCGAACTTCAGGTCCACGTTTCCTATTCCAAGTACTTGAGCTACACTTGCATTCCCCATCGTAACAGTCATTCCATGAGTCTGTTGATAAGATACAAACAGAGTAATATCAGTACAAATATGTACATTAGCTCCAGTATCAATCAACCATTCATGTGAGTGGAAAGAAGTACAGGGTTGTAGGTCACATACCTGTTGTCAGTTTCAGAAGCAACAGCTTCACCAACAACCATGTTAACCATAGACCCACCAGTGGTTGCAAGCACAGTGTTAGCTTGTGCTCCCACAACAGGTTTCTTAGCTTTCTTTTCAGGACAGTCTTTGCTCCAATGACCAACCTGTCCACAAGACCAACATGGTTTGTTTGCCTTTGGTTTCTTAGCCTTGTTCTTGTCCTTAGACTTAGTGTTTTCCTTCTTAGTGACAGACTTTCTTTTCTGTCCTACAGTCACTACATTTACCTTCGAACTCCCAGCATGTTCAGTAGGCATCACATGTCCTTGCTTGGACTTGTGTTGCTCCTGCACAGAGATGTCCAACATCAGGTTTGTCCAAGTGATCTCTCCTTTCTGTCTTTTCAGGGAGAGTGCAAACTCTTCCCAAGACTTAGGGAGCTTTTCAATCACAGACATAACCTGAAACTTTTCAGGTAAGTCCATACCAGACTCCTTCAAAGCATGAACCAACATCTCAAACTCATGCACTTGCTCAGTCATGGATTTCGTATCCACCAGTTTAAAGTCAAGGAACCTAGCCACAGAATACTTTTCCAACCCTTGCGAGTCAGTATTATGTGTCTGGTCAAGCTTCTCTCATAAGAGCTTAGCAGTGTAGGAGTCAGATGAATAAACATCGAATAGAGTGTTCGCTAAAGCTGCCAGAATTGCAGCCCTAGCCACCCCATCCTTTACCTCCCACATGGTATAAGCCTTAACAGTTTCAGCTTTCTCCTTAACCACAATTGGTTTCTCATACTGCACCACCGGCCATAGACCCTTTACCGTTAACCACAGTTTCATCTTTTTCTGCCAACGAGAAAAACCAACACCCCCACCGAATTTATCAGGCATACCTGACATATCGATAGGTTGTGGGAAACGGTACGTAGTCCAATCAATGGTAGGTACAATAACACCAGACCCAGAGCTAGTCTCAACAACAGGAGATTCAGTTTCGTTAACCATCTTGTTAATTAACAATATATAACACAATTAATCTCTTCAAGATTGTTGGGTAATTTACACTAAACACAACAATGAGGCAGTGATATATATTAAACAAGAACAGGCATAAAACCAATTAACAGAAACAAATCACGAAGGCAAAACAAAGTATAATTAGAGACTGTAATTAACAAGAAAAGTAAGAAACACTTATCTCTCACAGAAGCTATTAGCAATACTGATCAGAGAGAGAAGAACAGCTGAGTCACCAAGCCCTACGAGAAGACTTGGCTGTTCTTGAAGAGATTATTGCCCCACTTACGCTGTGTTGGGTTGCTGCAATAACACTTCCAGGATAAAACAGCTCCGATCAATGTGTTCACAGATACACCAGAGATCAACGACGACCAGCACCTCAGTTCGCCCTAAGAATTATGTAAATAATCTGTTTGTGTCGAGAGAGAACAGAGCAGAAGAACAACAAGGGTTTTCCTTAACGTATATCTTCTTAACGTTATGTCTTCGATATATAGTTCGCCCTAAGAATTATGTAAATAATCTGTTTGTGTCGAGAGAGAACAGAGCAGAAGAACAACAAGGGTTTTCCTTAACGTATATCTTCTTAACGTTATGTCTTCGATATATATAATACCCAAAAATAAAACGTAAGAGTTATGCATTAAAAGGAAAGTAAATATTCTGATTTAATTTCATTAACTGCATCAGTATTTATTTTTCAGTTACAGCTGCATCAGGATTTAACCATCGTCAGGATCTGAGATCCATCAGTATTGGTCATCATCAGTATCTGACCCATCAGGATTTTAGTCCGTCAGGATCTGATGCTCATCAGTATTGGGTTATGTTCAGAGTCTGTCCATCAGGATTTGATGTCTGATCAGCTCAATAATCCAAGTACTGATACACAACAGTAGTAACATATAAAATCTGATGTTCTGTTAAAATAAATCAATATTCCAGGTAATAAACTTCCTCGCCCAGGTCGCCTCGCGTACGCGAGACGCCGAGACATTCGCCCAAATCGCCCTTCGACCCGACCCGTGTCGTGTCGTGGCGTGGCGAGGCGAGCGGCGGCGGCGCGCGTGTGTGTGTGCGCGAGGCTCACACTACAACCATGCACACCCACATGCCTTAGTAGTTATACACTACACTTGCACATGGAGCTATATAAAGCCACCTACCTTTCATTACCAATTCTATGTGGGACTCAAGTTATTTCAACTAACCCACATAACCCATTTCAAGCAAGCAACTTCAACTCAATTTATTTATGGATTCCACTAAGAAAATGTCTTAGATCCAAATATGAAAGTTTAAGTCCTCATAACAAGGAAAAACCTCCACTTGTTAGATTCCGGAAATTACATCAAGAACATATAATAAATATGCCTCAAACTTTCCATTTTCTAACAAAAGTTTCGGTGAAGAAAACAATATCCTCCTCGTTGCCCATATCCATAAAGAGTGGAAGACGTTGTGGATCTGGAGGTAGATTCACATCCATTACACCTTCAAGAATTTGAACTATCTGACTCATTGATGGCCTTGCATTTTCATCCTCCTGGATGCACCAACAACCTAGTTTACAAATCTTCGCTACTTGTTCAATATCAGCATTGCCATCTAATTTTGGGTCCAAAATGCCAAGGATGTCACCTCCATCTATCGTCACCTTTGCAGCTCTTGCAGGAAAGAAGTCAACTTTACCATCTCTAGTTTGATCTATATTTCGTCTACCTGATATAAACTCAAACAACATCATTCCATAGCTATACACGTCTGCTTTTGTTGTTATAGCTTCCCCTGAAATCCATTCTGGTGCAAGATACCCTCTAGTCCCTCTCATGGTTGTCAAAACCCTACTAAAATCATGCCCAACCAACTTTGCTAGACCAAAATCTGCAACTTTGGGACACATATAATCATCAAGAAGAATGTTTTCGGGTTTAATATCACAATGTATGATGCAGTTGATGCATTTCTCATGCAGATAGACCAACCCTTTGGCTATCCCCAGTGAAATGGCATACCTTGTTTTCCAGGACAATATACTTCTACCCTTCTCTGCTTTGAAAATATGGGAATCTAATGAGCCCTTGGACATGTACTCGTACACCAGCAACTTCTCGTTACCCTGAGAACAGAAACCACGAAGATGCACAAGATTTACATGTTGAATGTTCCCAATGGTGCTGACTTCATTGCGGAATTGTTTCTCTCCTTGGTTGATGCCTTCCAACTTCTTCACTGCTATTACTGTTGAGTCTGGCAATGTTCCTTTGAAAACAGATCCAAAACCTCCTCCACCCAACCTTTCTGAGAAATTCTTTGTGGCAACTTTTATATCTTTGTAACCATAAACCACCAATGTACCTTCTACAGCTTTAGCACTCTTCACTTTCCTTAATTTCCTTCTTCTAATTACAACAAAAATAAGTCCTAAAAGTATTATTAACATAACTGCAGACGACCCTGCAACAGCGCCATAAACAAACCTCCTACTCTTTTTAGAGAACTCTAGTGGGCTGAGTCTTATATAGATGACCTTCCCGTTAAAGTCATCTTTTGACAACTGTTGCATATTAAAGAGATCTGTATTCCAAGTAAAACAGGTACCATCGTGGTAAGAAATTATATTTATTACACTACAATATCTTCTAGAGATGATATATGTCCTTTCAGAAATACTATTATCCTTGGAAATTAAAATATCAGTAAGGCAGTTTGGCAGACTCGTTTCGTCCACTTATATTTATCAAGTGGCAAGTGTGTGCGTGGGAGACTGGGAGGTGAGGTTAGTCAACTTTCCCCGAAAGAGTATGTACTGTAGTAGACACGACTTAGATATTTATCAGGAAAAAAAAACATTTGTTTGGTAAATAAAAACAAAATTACATAGTACTAACAATTAGAAGAATCGGAAATAAAGATGCAGAGCTTACATGTAAACAAACTCACCTTTCCTTGTAGTTCGACTGATTCCTCAACTTTTCCTGCGGAATTCGAGTCAGGGTGGTGCGAAGATTCTTCAAGATCAAGTCTCATTATAAGTTTCTTTGTAAATCAACTCAGACTCCAAATTACATCAGGATTGCCCATTGCCTTCGTGATCCACCAGAACCATAAGGATTGAATAAGAACCCTTCCGCCTAATGTAAATACTATAAAGAGTTATCGCACCTTTAGGTTGGCCCCGGTATCATCATCAGTTCCATATTATAGAACAATATTCTTTCATGACAATTCCTTCACTTTCTTGGGTCGTGTACTTTCGTGTTTCGGATACATGAATGATAAACCTAAACACTATCCATTAAGAATTCCTATCATTTGTGTACCTTTTTTCTCGTCTTTCGTGTAATTTTAAATAAAAATAAAAATTTAATAAATAAATAAAAATATTTAAATATTAGTTTTTTCGGTTAAATTTTTACTAGTTGACTCTTAAGTTAATAATTCATAACGAGTTAAGTATGATCAAATCTTGTTAAATTTACATTTTAAACTATTTTCAATATTCTTTTTGTAAAAATTACATATACAACATTTATTTATAATATGTTTTTATATAATTTTAAAAAAATTTATTTAATTATTTATGTTTTTCATATATTTTCGTTTCGTATCACGTACTCAAGGCAAGCTCAAAAATGACACTAAATTTATTGTGTAATTTCGTGTTTATGCATTTTCCATGTTCGTGTACCGAAAAGGTAAACACAAATATGAAATTGTCGTATCATTTTCATGTCGTATTATCGTATCGTGTACGAATTTGTCATCTCTAATCACATGTACCCTAGTACTATCAGTTATATATTAAATTTACCTTCGCTAATTTATCAATTATACTCTCCTAAAGCACATTTACTGGAATATCCTTGAGTATGTCTCAAACATAAGTAACTTATGAAATATGGCGATGACAACCTGTTGTAGAATGAGATAACAGAGGAATTAACAACCCAATAAGATCAATGTTTACATTCTTATAAAAAATTCTTCAACGAGCAAGTCATCAAGCTCCAGCATGTAAGTAGTATACAATTGTTGTAGTAGTACGACTCTTTATTTGGACTTCTTATCTAGATTAAAGTGGCTATTCACTTCATCCAGCATCTCCTATGTAAGACTAAACTCAGCATCTGGTGCAACAAAACCATGTTTGCGCAAGGCAATATATATATATATAGAGAGAGAGAGAGAGAGAGAGAGAGAGAACACAGTATACAACAGTCCAATAAACACTCAGCAAAAAAACTGATATTAAAAATACCA
Source organism: Kitagawia praeruptora (assembly GCA_037693485.1). NCBI lineage: Eukaryota > Viridiplantae > Streptophyta > Magnoliopsida > Apiales > Apiaceae > Kitagawia > Kitagawia praeruptora. Next base: position 80,920,469 of record CM075350.1, read on the forward strand.
AATGCATGTTGAACAGATACGATCTTAATGACTCATAAATTTTTTAGTTCTTTTTTAGTTTCTTGCACGCGATGAACTGTACATGACTCCGATATCACATTGTAAACATACCACATCTCAAGGAAAAATCATCAAAACAGGCAGGCTATAACCTATACAGCCTCAACACACCACAGCTAAAAAACTAGAATATAATCAAAAAAAAATTCTCTAAAATTGTAAATAAGCAGTTAAAACATTCTACCAGAACAATGTATTGAGTTGGACAAATGATTAGTATAATACATATTTTATGGAGTAATATTGAAGGTGAGAATATATTTAAATTGACATATAAAACTGATTCTGTAATCAAAAAAGAAAGACAAAATTAGGGATTTATTTAGACCTTAACATAATCAGTATAATATATATTTGACATACGTCCAACTTCATCCCCCCCCCCCCCAAAAAAAAAAAAAACTGAACCTTTAGTTAAATTAGCTATAGCTTAAACCAATTTGAAACACAATAGATAACTGTACGGCAAATCCTAACATACAAAATTAGAGATACATTATATGAGCTTCAGTTCTGGGGTTAACCTTAATTTTAATCAGATAAAAACAATTTTACAACCTAAATGTGACAAGCCTTCAAACATGTCTAGCTTATGCCTTAAATTAGCACCTCCCGGCATCATGTCTTAGCCGACTGCTGAGAGCTATCGCATTTCAAATTTGAACCTACTATTTACTGCAACAGAGATAACACTGTTCCTTAAATATCTTATTAGTCATTGCAGTCAGTTTCCAAAATTTTTACACCACGCCTTTCTCTTCTCAGTATACTAACACATCCCTCACGACTATGTAAAGCACGTTGTCTAAATCTTCTATGTTCACTTGCTGCTCCCACAATTTTTTTGCTTCCAAAATTATATTTGGTATGCAACTCCTCATCCTTTTTTCGTTCAGTGGGTCTTTCAAGTTTCTGATATTTGCATGATGGTTGAATTCCTCTACAGAGGTGGCTGAAATAGTAATGAGGATCGACATAGGAAGGGGATGAGGAAACAATACCTTTGATGGTGTCCGGCTGGAGAAGCTCGATAAATTCTTGTATCTCAGCAAAACATGCATGGTCAGAATATGGAACTGCATACATATATTTATGATATCTTTCAGCTGATTTCACCATCATATTTGACATTTCTGTGTTGCTTTTGGCGCCAATGTTTGAGCTCTGGTTAATTCTATTTACGCGAGAAACTGAACGTGATGAAGATCGTAGAGGATCTCGATATTCTCCAACCCATTTTAATGCCCATGGAAGACCAGATGGCATGATCCCTATAGTTGGGCGGACTAAATTTAGTCCCTCCAAAGTGTCGATGCTAAAACTATAACGAGGAACAGCCCGCACTCTAGTCACTGAGGTTTTCGTTGTGAAGATGCCATGTAAACCCAGTAGATGCATTGTTTGCAAGCGCTCAGGCCACACACATATCTGTTCAGAAGAATTAAAGGAAGAGGCTGATTACCGGTTAGGTAGCAGACAATATAACTTCAGAATCATAACTTCAAATGTTTTAAAGTGTTCGTGATTATATCTTGAAATTTGTAACTGGGACTTTTAACATTAATTGCAAGTCACGAGAAAACTGTACGTATGTTCACATCCATACCTGATCGGATTATCCTCAATTCACAAAAGAAAATATTCCGATCACAATATTTACGTTAAAAACTTCTACATGGTCTTCACAGCAAGGTAGTTAAAAAAAATCCAGATACAAGTACATACTATTGTCTATTCAAAATATTTTCAATAGCATTGGGTTGAGTTCTTACAAGGTCAAACGTGGGCTAATGCTCTACATTTTCTTGTATGGTCAACCACCAGAGCATTGTCGAGAGACTACTTAAGTTAGTAGGGTCGACTTTCACAAAAGTAGGAACTCGAGTTCAGTAGACTTATATATTTAGGTTTTTAATTAATATACATTTTTCTTGATACTTACTCCCACGAAAATATAAGCTTGCTAGTGCATGTTTCACAATAGTAAATACAATCTATATTAAATGCCAGTTTGAGCTACTCACAACCCGGCCAAAGACAATAACTGCAATTCTGTCTACTTAATGAAATGGACCATAAAATATAAGCAATATCCGTAGGGGTGGGGAGGAATTATCTTGTGGCAAATGTAGTGACAAAATACACTCTTTGAAACTCAATGTATGTACATACAATGCACTTCAAGGAATGAATAATGCAAATTAACAAAGTCATGAAAATACCTTTGTTTTTAGCACCTTTGAAATGTTTAGTAGAAGTTCTTCTTTACCCAGAGAGTCGATCCCAATAATGATGTCATGATCAGGATTAGAGGCTATGATGTCAATGACCTGCAGCCAGTAACAAAAGTTAAACCAATAAGACTTGACTGTGTTAAATGTTTCACTGAATCTCATGTTTTTAAAGAAAGCTCTAATACTGGAGACCAGGGTTCATCTGGTCTCTTCATGTTCTTGAACATAAAGACATTTTCCCAAAATAAAAATTAAAGATAAAACATGTAATATGAAGACAAAGAGAATTGCCGGACAAATTTACAAGAGGTTTATGTTAAGTTTGCTAGGGAAGAATGGAATGAAACTAAAAGGAAACATTGGAGGTAGGAGTGAGGATTTTGAAAAAAATGTGTAGGTGCAAATTTTCTATGATAAGATTTGGAAATAAAATGGGTACGATGGAGAATGGAGCATTCCTTCTCAAACTGGAGGGTTTGAGCTTTAGTATAGGTTGTTAGGAATGAAATGGAGAAACGAATAAAAACCCTTGAACATTTACCTAATTTATAGCTGAGATCTCATTTCAGTCATCCCAACCAAACACATCATACAAGTACATAAACTGAAAAATATTCAAAATTCTTTTCCAAAATTTATAGTTAGATAATCGGTATTGATGCTAGTGGTCAACGGTGAGAGTAAATAATTTCAGAATTGGACATCGATTATTGTTGTGCACATCTATACAACACCTGTTTCTTCTTTGATCTTGATACTGGTAGCCGAATTTACTAGAATATAAATTCAGATATCAACCTTGCACACCTAATTGTTGTCTGCTTATATGTTGATGTTGATACTATAGCACAGTAATAATATAAAAGTTTAGCTATTGATCATCGGTTATGGTTGTACATGTCTAATAATGGTTTTTCTTTAAGCACCACAATACAAATGCCGAAAGTCCAATATCTGTAGTTAAGTACTTATACCAGTTCGGGTAATACTATCTTGTCATTCAAAAATTTAGGCTGAACTAAACTGGTCTATTATTGGTCCTTAAAACCAGTATATTGCTGAAGCAAATCTAAGTGCAGTAAAATTCTACAAAAACTGCAGTTAATAACAAAAAGGGAATACAATTCTGCCATTGTAGCCCCAATAAAACGTAATAAGACAAAAGAACATGCACCTGCTGAGCAGCAACTTGACGAGGAGGAAATATAAATGAAGGACTACAGTAAGTGTTATCTAAGTAAAGGTTGTCAAGTTTATTATCCCTTAGAGCATTAAGTAGCATAGTTTTTCCAATTTGTGCCCTCTTACTGGTTGTTTCCCACCGAAAGTCCCCAGTATAGAGCATGCACCCAAACTCTCCCTGGAACATATACATTACAGCCCCTGCTAGAATATAAGATGAGTAAGATTCAAAGAGCTGAACAATTTAATCGTATAAAGCAATGACAAACAAACAAAACCATGATTCAGAGTCCAGATCAAACAGTTAACAAGCAGCAAACATAATAATTACCGGGACAATGTTGAGCGTCAATAGCCATGGCCTTAACAGTAACAGGTGAATTAGAGCAAGGGGAAATCAAAGAAAGGGAGTACCAAACACCGGTTTCGACAATTCGAAGAAGAGATAAGTTAAAATTAGGGAATTTAGAGGGGAAAAGCTTGGCGGTGATGCGAGAGCAGTAGAGAGGGGCTACTTTCCAGGTGGAAGAGAGTCCTTTGGTGTGATCGGAGTGAAGATGGGTGAGGAAATAGACTTGACTACCGTGACTCCACCGGTCCACTGATACCATTCCTGCCTCCATTTCTCGTTTTGCCCTAATTTTTCATTCTTTTGGGTTGTGTGTTTGATTTGATTAGATGTAGCGGGAGAAGGGTGACTGGGACTGGGACTCAATATTTTTATTTTCAACTTAAGAGTATGTCGGTATCGGTTAAAATGATATAAAATAGTGATTATGTAAAATTTAGTGTGTTGTACTCCAAAGGAGTTGGCTATAATGATTAGCCATATTCTAAAAATAGCAAGTTATTATTATTTTAAATTGTTAAAAATAGAATGTATTATTTTAATATGGTAATATTTATGATGTGACAGGTCTCTAGATATTCGACAAATATAGCCAATATGATAGGATTTTAGAGAATTATCTAAAATTTTAGATAACAATAATGTTCCGTTGGAAATGAATTTTTTTTACACAATATCTATAATTTTTATTTAAAACATGTTTGACACACTTTTAGCTAAGGAATCTCTATGGTTGAAGATGTTCTAACATGGGCACAAAAACACAAAATTAATTCACTTCGGAGGATTTTTTTTTCCTGTTTTCGGAGGAAGATGAAGTGACCATTTGGCTTACCTTAAAATAATTACTCCTTCTGTTCCTTTCATTTCTTTACACTTTCTTTTTTGTGTTGTCCCACCAATTCTTTACATTACTAAAAATAGTACTCCACTTTTAACAATAAAATACATTATTACTTCCAATACTTCACTATACTTTTTCAACACTTTATACTATTACATCCACTACTTCACTTATTTTAACAATAAAATCACTATTACACCACTACTTCATTTTTTTTTAACAATATTACACCCACTATCCTTGATCTCCGTGCCCAAAACAAATGTAAATAATTGGCCGGGACGGAGGGAGTAGTTTATAACTTATAAGCTACTCCCTCCGTTCCATTTTATGTGAACTTTTTGGTACATTCCAAAAAAGAATTAACATAATATACTTACTATTTTTGAACACTACTTTTCCCTATTACACCCACTACTTTCCTCAACTATCAGTATTTAATAATAATAAATACTATTACACCAACTACTTTCTTTCACTATCTCAAATCTATTATTAATTATTGATAGGTCCCACCACTTTACCCACTTTTTATCTAACTTTACTCTATTTTTATTATCTTTTCTTAATCTCCGTGAAAATCAAACTAGTTCACATAATTTGGGATGGAGGGAGTATAAGTCAGTAGAGTGGTAAATCAGAACTTATAAATCACTAGAGTGTTTGGTAATCAAGATTTATAACTTAACTTTTTTTTATTTTCAAAATATTTATTTTTTAAGATATATCAATGGATGTCAATGGATAGATCTCGATGAGTAGAAAAATTTGATATATACATATCAATTTTCTAATGAACGGATCAAAAGATATATGATTTTGAAGATTTAAAAGAAATTATATATATTGTGTGTATCGAGGCCCCCTCATAAACTCTTAGAGCAAGTCCAATGCTAGATGCTAAATTGCTATTGCTATTGCTATAATATATAATCAAAAAGTTAATTTTGATGCTAAAATAAAACTCACCCTCCAAAACTAGTTCTATAACTAGTTTCAAATTTAACCAACCCTTTTAACTTTTAACTAATTCTTTTAACTTCTATTGATTATTCTCAACAAACAAACTCATCTCATTCTAGTTAAATGATGATGTGGCATGAATGCATAAATACATCCTTGGTTTCAAATTTAGCACCAATGATGCATAATATAGCAATAGCACCAAGGATGCATTCAACTATAGCATCCCTTTGGAAATGAATTTTTTAACACTTGATGCTATAATATAGCAATAGTACCAATGATAGCATTGCATTGGACTTGCTCTTATGGACTTATAAACCCAAAATGAAATCCCACGAAATGTGACGTTTATTGTTTCTAAAATTTTTTTAGAAAGTAATATCGTTCATTCATATGTAACTTGTTTCATTAATATAACTAGTTTAAAATTTAAAATCACACGAATTTTTTTAATAATATATAACATTTTTTTAATGAATTTTTAAAGACATAAATTTTATAGATTTAAATTTTTAAATGATATGCTTTGATAATAATTATAAATATGCTTTCGATGATATTTCTAGAGAAAAAAAAATTAGCTAGAAAACATAGAAAAGATGATACATTTTAGCTGAAAATGGTAATTGGTTAATTATAATTATTTATTATTTTATTTCGTTAAATAAAACCACCCATAATATTTTTGAAAAAAAAAGTTGTTTGAGAAAATAGAAAAGATAACGTGCTTTAGCTGCAATGTAAAAGGTAATGGGTGAAAAACCAAAATACCGACCATTTAATTACAAGTGCCCAAAATACCCACCGGGAAATATTTTTTTTCCTTTTTTCAGAGGAAGAAATAAAAGAGAGGAATTTAAGTGAAATGAAATGTGACGTTTGTTGTTTGAAAATTTTTTTAGAAAGTAATATCATTCATTAATATGTAACTAGTTTTATTAATATAACTAACTTAAAATTCGTGTGATATATGATTTTTTTTAATAATATAAAATATTTTTCTATTGAATTTTTAAACACATTAATTTTATAGGTTTAAATTTTAAATGATATGATTTGATAATAATTATAAATATGTTTCTCGTGATATTTCTAAAAGCAATTGATTTTAGTTAGATAATATAGAAAAGAAGATACATTTTAACTAAAAATTAATTAATTAATTAATTAATTATTATATTATTTTATTATTTTATTAAATAAAATCGTCCGTGATATTATTGAAAAAGAAGATGTTTTAGTTAAAAATTATATAATAAATCCATAATCTCTATCTAAATTGATTAACCAAAATATTATCTGATTTAATACCATTCATTAGGGGTGTGCACGGATCGGTTCGACTCAGTTTTTATCGAAAACCGTTAACAAACCATATATGTCGGTTCGGTTCGGTTTTTACCTATTAATCGTAATTGAATCGTCCGTAACGGTTTTTTTTATTCGGTTAACCATCGATCGATTTCGGGTTTTTTATGGATTTTTACATTACTATAAATAATTCAAAATATATAATAAAAATACTTTTATTAGTTTATATTTAAAATGAGAGATGATGTCCAATTTTACTCTGTGTATCGATGGGATGGATGCATCTCTCTTTTACTGATGACCCGAAGCTAAAAGTAAGGTAAGTGTAAAAACTCTTAATATTGTTGTAATGTGATTACCATTTTAGTCAATGACACAGTATAGCTAGATATAGCAAAAGAAGTTTTTGCCATGTAATAAATTTACTTGTCCCCTGCATTTCCTTTTCACAGCCTATAAATAGAATGACTCAGAAGAAGTAAAAATACACCGATCAATTTTCATCTCTTTCTCTGCTCTCTCTCTCTCTCCCTCTCCCTCTCCCTTTCGGTTAAGTAGTAATATTTGTCGTTAGCTCTTTTATTTTTGCTAGTATATTACAACACGTTATCAGCACCAAACCCTGCCGGAACTGTGAAGGTATAATTTATATATATATATATATATATATATATATATATATATATATATATATATATATATATATATATATATATATATATATATATATATATATATATATATATATATATATATATATATATATATATATATATATATATATATATAAGGGTGCCCTTCCATAGCCACCGTTGGTTGAAAAAAGGCCCACAACCTATATATATATATATATATATATATATATATATATATATATATATATATATATATATAAGGGTGCCCTTCCAAAGCCACCGTTGGTTGAAAAAAGGCCCACAACCACCAACTCGTACACTGCCGCAAGTGTTCATTGCGGCAGGAAAAAAGAAGGGTGCCGCAATGAAGGGTTACGACAGCGTTTTTAACTTAAAAAAACTTTATTTTATGTAGAGTCGATCTCAGGTCCTTCACCAGAGATAACAACAACATAACCACTACACCAAACAAACTAATTTGTAATTTACTTTAAAACAAAACACTATTAAATATTATTTTACATTAATATACTTTTATTTTTATTATTTATTAAAATTAAAAAAAATGGTAAATTAATACATTATAAAATATAAAAATGTTCATAAATTTGAATTAGTACATAAAATTTTAAATAAATTATTATAGTTTTATATTTAATAAAAGTAATAAAAAATAATAAATTAATAAAAGCTGTTAATTTGAAATATAGAAACAAGTAAAAATATGAAATTACGTTTTCACCCTCCAAATTGCTACCGCAACGATACATAGCGGATGAATGAAAATCTGAAATTACTTTTTTACCCTTATTACTGCCGCAATGAATCATTGCGGATGCATAAAAATATGGAATTACTTTTTTACCCTTAAATCTTTTGCCGCAATGATACAATGCGGATACGAGAAATATACAACCACCCATTGCGGTTGCCGCGACCCGAACTAACCCTAATTAAACACAGAGCTCAGGCGACTCTCAGGCGATTCCGGACGATTTACACACAGAGCTGCGAATGTCAGGCGATCTTCCTCCTCAAGGTATCTTCTAATTGACACTTACACACAGACACGTAGTTATACATACACACACACGCACTACTATATACATTGCTACTCACAATTATATGTACATGCTTTGATTCGTTTTTAACTGTGGGTGGTGTTTATTTGCTTCATTTTAGTTAAATTCATGAATTAAATCGAATTATTAGGGTTCATAGTTCGAATTTTACCCATTTTTGGTTTGAATTAGTTTGAAATTATGGCTTATACCCTCAATTGAGTTGAAATTAGGGTTTCTCATCTTTAATTAGGTTGAATTAGCTCGAAATGCCCAATTTAGAATTAGGTTTCGAATTATTATCCGAATTTTTATTAAAACTATGAGTTAATTAGAATTATTAGGGTTTATAATTATGAAATTATAATTATAAATTTTTTTATGAGTTGTGGAAATTTTAATTCGAATTTTTGAATTATAATTAATTTGAATTTTTGAGTTTAAAATTCGAATTTATGAATTAATATGATTTATTAATTCGAATTTTGATTCATTAATGTTATTAGTACTGCATTTTATTTGATAAATGATCTTCATTGTTAATTTATTCTTGTTTTAAATATGTCTTTATGGAATGATAATTTTAGCCAATTTTGGTACATGTTTATGAAATGTGCCTTATTTCTTTGATTTTGCACATTGTAGATGCTATGGATATGCAGTGCGGGCCTCTCGATAGGTCCCTCTTGACCATGCAGGATGATCATATTAGCAGTCACAAATGGCAGGGGGTGAGCGAGAGAAGTTGGATGTCCGCCAGTTGACAGCCAACCTCGACGATTGGGTATTTGATGACACCCAGGTTAGTTTGTTGTCAGACTGGGGTTTCCGAGCGTTTACTAACCTGTTACAACCAGTTTCCGTCAGCGTATCCGTTCGGTCGGACCTGCAAGTGAAGAAGAATGCGAGGGCGTGGCCCCCCGATTCACCTCCGGTGTGAGAATAAGTTAACTGGTTTTTTATGAGTAATATTGAACGTAGAGTGTTTGTATTGTGTAAATTGTGTATATGTGATTGAATGAACCTGACTTTAACATACTCTCCAGGCGGTTACCCGAAGAGTGGGCGTCGTGTGCCGACGTGTCCCACGTTCGCAGGAGGATGAACGGTATGACCGTTGTTGATATCATGGCCGGATGAATATGGGCTTTCATTCGGGCTCGAGGCGCTGGACTATTGGTTCGGCCCATTAAGGAGACGGGCCTCTAACATGTCCCTGGGCTTCGTTCGGAGTTATCCTCAGGACGGAGGCCAAAGCCTAGGCCCATCTTCGGAGTCCGCTCTTCGGACGTCTTATTCAGATAATAAGGACGATGGACAAGGTTGAAACGTTTCCTTGGAAGCCGTGTCCCCATGTGGTTAACAGCTGTCTAATCTCGAGATTCACGCTTCAATCCCCGCCGTTGAATATGAAACGGCTCTGTCCAAACGTCACATCTCTGTATATAACCTTTCTAAACCCATTCATTCCCACTTTTACGCCTACCAATTAAACAAAACATCAGAGCCAAAATCTTTATTTCTCAGAGCTTTTCGCAAACAACGATTGGAAACGTCGATTCATCGCCGGTCATCTTCTCTTCCCCGACTCCGGTGGACGTCTACATTCAAGCAATTTATCCTCGAGAACTCAGCCTCGTCAAGGATCTTCAAACAAGTAACATTTCCCTTCTCGCTTCTTTACCATAACTGTTCTGCACTCCATATATTCGTGTATGTGTTTATACGTATGTACGCATAAATTTGCCTGTGATTCTCAAATATTCTATGTTCATGCCTGCAAGTAGTTAGGTGGCCTCTGATGTACCATTTTATCCTTTAATTGTTTCTCCCTACGATTACGGAACTGGTCTGGAGAACGGCCTGGGCAAGAACTTCCTTCGGGATCTTCGAACCTTGAAAACACTCTTCGGACCACTCCGATCGCTCATAACTCTTTGGAACCTTCTAATTTCCCGTAGATTTAGGCTTTCGGATCCCTTCGTCCTAGGCTGTAGGTGTCCCGACCGATCCTGGCTTACTGTACTCGGCCTTTCTCTCCTTTTGAATTCCCTTTTCTTTATCCGAGTACAGGGCTAACCGTCTCTTCATTTCTGAATGCAGGGACATGGATCGGTCGACCGAAGGTGCCGGTCCTTCAGAGGTGTCACCATTTAGCGACGTCGAGGTATATCCCGCGGCGAATTTCCGGTCGCGCCTGACCGAGGAAAAAATAGAAGACTTCCATTCCAAATACCTTGTAGAGAGGAATGTCTGGTATTTCTTCACACCTAGGAAGAAAGACCGTATCTGGCACAATCCCGAGGTTCCACCCCTCTACGGCGGAAGCGTGGCCACCGGCATATCCGAGATGGCTTTCAAATGCGGATTTCGGTTGCCGATGCTGCCGATACTGAAGAAATTGCTGAGGCAACTCGGGATCGCCGTAGGGCAGTTGGATCCAAACAGCTTTTTCCACATAAACGCCTTCCAAGCTCGATGCTTAGCTAAGAATATGACTCCCAGGACAACCCTGTTCTGGCATCATTATGAGCTCCGAAGGAATTCCAAAAGCAACGGCTTCTACACCATAGCTCGCCGAACCGGTAAGGCCGATTGGGCTCAAACAAACTCCAACAACAGGGGGGCCCATGAGAGGTGGACTTTCATCTCGGGCCCGCAGATGGAGAAGTATGGCCGCTGGCAGGATCTGGACCCGTCGAGGTTGCAGTATCCCGAAATGTTGGAGGCGGACAAACATGATTATCGTCTTCTTTGTGAACTCGATATGAATAGGGTTCCCTTATCGGACGGCAGGGATAACGACTGGTTGGTCGCCCTTTGGGGTAGTGGTAACATTTATCTTTACCTTATTCCTTTTCATCCGAGTGCTTCATTTACTGTATTTTTATTTCCCGTTGCCCATGTTTAACACTATTATTTTTGTGCAGTGTCTTCTCTTCAGCATATCATTGAGCGTAAACGCAAGAAGGCAGCTCAACTTTCAATAGCTGCTACAGCCGAAGCCGACGCTGCTGCTCAATCGGCCGGCAAAGAGTTGGAGTCGGCTCCCGATCAAGGGAAGAGAGTCGAAACTCCATTGGTTTCTTCTCCTCCTCGGTATCAGGGGGATGGTGTCGTCCAGGTCACCTCAACCGACTCCCGGAAGAGATTCCGGTCGGGAAATGCCGATCCGAAGGTGTATTCTCCTCCTTGGGGAGTCATCGAGACTGATCAGATTATTGTCCCCGCTCCACAGCTGTCCACTATTGTGGGTCCCGATCTCTGCCGGGGTCTCATTCTTCCAGCCGATAGGCCTACGTTTGCCAAGGCGAACGACCTTGAGGCTTGTACTGAGATGTTGGCTCTGCTCTCTATGGTAAGCTTTTTCTTCTTCGGTAATTTTCTCTTCTACTTGTCTTCAATGTTTAATTCTTTTCCCTTGTTTGTTTCTAGGGGGTCTCCTGGTCAGCCGTTGTGGCCGAACGGATGGAGGGGATACAGAACAAACTGGAGGCGGCCAACCAAGTTGAAGTTCGGGCGGTCAAGGCTGAAGAAGACCTCCGAAATGCAACCACTGACTTGGAGAGGGTCACCGGCCAGGCTAACTCCTTGAAGGCCGAGAACGATTCCTTAAAGGAAAAGTTGCAGGAGATGGACGCCTTGAGGGCTAGGGTTGACTGGAGAAACAAGTAGCTCAAACTTACAATGAAAAATGTTCGGAAGCTGAAGAAGACTCTGGAGCTGACCGAAGAAAGATGCTATCAGATGGGATATGACGGTGCTGTGCTGAAGGCACATTCTTTGGGCTTCGATCATACTCAGCTATTAGATCTTTCACTCGGGATGACGGATCCGGTTGGTCGGGAGGAGTCTGATCAACCTTTAGAGGTTTCTTCGGGCGAAGATGAGTCTCTTTCCGACGAACCTCCAGCTGACGAAGCCTTGTAATTTTGTAGATTTTCAATGTTTTTATCAATTGTAATGTTTAACTTTGCCTTCGGGCTCTCTATTCGTGCCTTCGGGCTTGTAATACTTTACTTTGCCTTCGGGCTTGTTTATTTAAATTTGCCTTAGCATAATATTCTTTCTTATGCGTTGTCGGCTTCGGCCTTAAATTGGCTTTTGCCTCTGTTCATGCATCTTTAGCTTTGATTTGGCTTTAGCATAATTTTCTCTTTTACGCATCTTCGGCTTCAATTGGCATTAGCATAATTTTCTCTTTTACGCATCTTCGGCTTCAATTGGCCTTAGCATAATTTTTTCTTGTTCTTATGCGTCTTCGGCTTCAATTGGCCTTAGCATAATTTTTTCTTGTTCTTATGCGTCTTCGACTTCATTTTGCCTTGGCATAATTATTCATATGTTTGTGCATCTTCGGCTTCGGCCTAGCATTTATGTGCATTTTTTGTCGTAACCTAGCTGTCCCCCAGTATTTAAGGGGTTTTATAAATAATTAAGGTCTTATTCGGTCGGCTGAAAAATATTTCTTCCCGGCCTTAATTAATGTCAAAGCAACTTGAATACTAAGACAATTTTGTGAGGGGTCAAATTTCATTCGGTCGGCCCCAAATTTGGATTTGCCAAGTATTTGTAGCTTAAAACGCAATGTACTTGAACACTACCAATAAGTTAAAGGGCGCATGTTTTATACGGTCGGCCCCAAACATGGGTCTATTAAGCTTGATATTGCGTACTTAGCTTTTTGGCTTTAAATGTACTTAGCTTAACGATAACGGATAAAAATTGGAGCAAAACAATCTTTTCATTAATCATGCAACTCTTACATAGATTCGATTACAGATTGATGCTATCATATGGGATTCAGAATAAAGTTGCATAAAACAAAATACTGAAGTAAAAAGCAATAAAATTTGTCCAGTAAGCTTACTGGTAGAAACGGCGAAGGCGAGCGGCATGCCAGGTGTTTTTGATTGGGCTGCCGTCTGGATGGGCCAATTTGTAAGTGCCCGGTCGAACCACTTCGATTACCACATATGGGCCTTCCCAGTTGGGCGTAAGCTTGCCCTTTTTGGCTGGCATGGAGGTGGCTAACTCCCGAAGTACTAAGTCCCCGACTTGGAACGATCTCTTCTTCACCCCCGAATCATAGTACTGGGCTGCCTGCAGTTGGTACCTTAAGTTTCTTTGGTGGGCAGCCTCTCTTTCTTCTTCCAGTAAGTCCACATTCGCTCGAAGTCCGAACTCATTTGTCTCCACGTTAAACACTTCTGTTCGGTAAGACTCTAAACCAACTTCGACAGGTAGAAGGGCATCAGTTCCGAAGGCCAGTTTGAAAGGCGTTTCTCCGGTTGAAGATCTTGTAGTGGTTCGGTAAGCCCATAGGACCCATGGTAGTTCTTCAGCCCAAAGTCCCTTAGCTTCCCCTAGCCTTTTCTTGATTCCATCAAAGATAATTTAGTTGGCAGCCTCGATCGCCCCATTTCCCTGGGGATGCCCTACCGAACTGAACTTCTGTTTTACCCCGAATTGAGCCAAGAATTTTCTGAACTTGCTCCCAATGAACTGAGTACCGTTATCGGACACACACACCATAGGTATGCCAAACCTCAATATGACCTGCTCCAGCATGAATTTCTTTGCGGCCTCTTCGGTAATAGCCGAAAGCGGTTTTGCTTCTATCCACTTAGTCATATAGTCGATTGCCACAATACAGTACTTCGCCTGTTTAGTGCTGGTGGGTAGGATCCCTGTGACAGCCCCAAATCCGGGGTCATAAATCTGGGCCATCACGGACCAATTTCCATTCAATATCAATATCTCTTGGGTCTTTTTTTTTTTACAATTAATACTTATGCAGTTGACCCCGCAATAATAAACACACACACACCAGTCATATGCTCAGAGAACAACATTCACCATAATAAAAGTTTAAAGTTAAACAGTTATTACAAACCCAGAATCATACTTAAGTACATTGTTGAGTGATGCTTCTACAAGAAGCATTTCAACAACCAAATTTATTACAACCTTACACACTTACACACTTAATATACATAAAACCACTAAACCCCTTGCGCTTGCCATCTACTTCCGGAATCGATGTTAACGTGCCCTCAGAAGTTCGCCTTTCCCTTACCCTTTTACGGGGCGTTCTGCGCAGTATTGGCATACCTAACTGTATATAGATAAGTAGCAAGAGTGAGCTATAATAGCTCAGCAAGATATTATTATAACTAGAGTTTAAAAATGTGACCAAGTATACATGTATATACATATGTAAATGGTAAGCAATTATAAACTTTAAGAAAGAATAAAACTCTTATTTAATAATACACCATCCACTTATTATTATAAGAAAGAAATCTAAGATAATACAGTATCAGTTTCTCTTCTTAAATAATATAACAGTCAATATACCCTTTCAGTGTAATATTTTAAAATAAAATGAATACTTGAATAATTCTCTCACTATCATCTTCTCATTTCCTTCCTATACAACAATTTTATAAATTAATATAAAAATCAGTTTCTCTTCATCTATAACAATAATTCCATCTTTCATATCATTTTCCCTTTCCAGTATACCAATCTGACTTTATCATTTATTCTTTATTCACATATTGTATGGGGTTTTCACTGTTGCCGAATACGTGAGGCACGATGATCAGTCGCCCTCCGTATCCGTCCCTTTTTACTACCGGTAGACGGAGGTAGGTCTGCCACCATCCCACAGGAGGAAGGTCTACCACTACATCCTCCTTCGGCAACTCTTGGGCCGAAATGAAATATTAAGTGCTGGACTGTGCAACTTCCACACGGCCTCTTACGCTTACATTAAGTGCTGGACTGTGCAACTTCCACACGGCCTCTTACGCTTACATTAAGTGCTGGACTGTGCAACTTCCACACGGCCTCTTACGCTTACATTAAGTGCTGGACTGTGCAACTTCCACACGGCCTCTTACGCTTACTGTTGTAAATTCCCCTTTTTATAAGATCATCATTCAATTTATCATCACCATTTCACATTTCCATTCTCGTATATCACTTTCATTCTCGCACATTATTTCTATAAAATATATGTATATAACATACACTAAAAAGAATGTTTATAATATATCATTATAAACCTTATAACCCTAGATAACAACTGATACCATTCTCTTTCATATCTCTTTTACCCTAGAGCATATTCGCTCCATTCGTAATCATCTCTATATTCATATTTCAGAAAACATATCCATCTCTCTTTAACTTCCCACAATCAAGAGAATATATTCTTTGCAATATAGCAACAAAAGCATCACATATACATAAATATATTCCATGATATCATTATTATTCCGAAGATAAATAATTTTTAAAGTAGGGATAGAAGGATCTTGCCTCGGTTTCGGTATCCTGATGGTTTGGCTCGTCCCTCTTCCGGAGTTTCTATAAACACAAAAGGACCGTCATTAGAATACCACATCTCTTACTCACTACCCTCTTGTAGAACAAAACCCTTTACACTTCAACATATGTTTAACGTATTATTATTACCCCAAAGGGTCAAGGACTTAACCATTTACAAGCTCAATCGAAGTTTCAGTGGTTTTTCACCATTTCTCCTAACGACCACACTTAACTGTAAAAATCCCCATAAATTATAGATTTCGACTTTTACTACAAGGTCAACTGGTAATGTCTCTTTGACTACCCTACTATATTATCCCAAAGTTTCATAATTTTTGAAAATGTCTAAGTAGGTTGATCATAGCCTCAAAGTTGATACAATTACGGTTTCTCGGTTTTCGAACACCTTTCACTAAAACTGACTTTTCTCCTAAACCGTTCATCAGATTTTAACGCACCTTATATCGAAACGATCTATGAACCAAGCTCTATCTCATCATGGTCAATTGGTGTTCTAAACAGGAACCTACCGTATGCCTCTGTTGTTCCAAAACAGGGCAGTTTCTTGGTTTAACGAAAATCGGACATTATAACGGCTATATTTTCGTACTTTCCAAAATCAAACTCCTCCAAATCAATCATCCACCTTATACACCATCACCTACACCATGTGGTCATCTTACCAACCATGGTTACAAACACATACTCCTTCCATATTCAACTTTAATCACTTACAAACACATATATCATCATGAATAATCACTTATCATAACCTTAATCACTAAACTTTCTATAATCCATCATATATTCAAAGTAATACTAAAGGGTCTTGAGATTTATACCTCCTTGAAGCTTGACAACACTTAACAAGCCTTGGGTAGTCCTTAAATAACCTTAAGGTAGCTTGGATCAACTAAATAAATCATAAAAACAAAGTTAGAAATTCGGATTCACTGGACACCAGTTGAAAGAATCGCAAAAACGAAGGCCTTACCTACGTTTTCTGCATGAGGCTTCTAAAGGAGAGTTGTAGAGCATCTCACCATCTTTCTAACCATATAAAGAACACAAAATTCCATTGAGAAATGAAGGATATATGGCCGTTTGAAAATCATCCCCGAAACTGTCAACAATCTGGACAGGTTTGGTTCTCCCACTTTGAGCATGGATTTGACTAGGCTATACTACTTGGATTGCTATGAAATTTGGAGCGAATCATGCACATGGAGTGGAGAGGTTGTGGTTAAAATTTGGTGATTTTATCATGGATAGAAATGGAGATATGAATTTTTCTTTCATTGTTGTTCTTGCTTGGCAGTTTTGAAGAGATTGTGTTTATCTTGCTTTATCTTCACTTTTGATCCAATATTGACTTATCCAACTTTGATCTAATGATATTTACAAGATAAGATCAGATGTATGGCTGTGTAGGATCCTTGGTTCTTGTGCAAGAAGTATCTAAGAAGCTTGGTTTGATATTTGTTTGATTTTCTTTTGTTTGTTTTTACCACATTATCCTTGCCCTTTCATAATTCTTCTACTCTTGCCCTTGCCCCTTGGCTTTCACCATAAGCCACTTAATTAAATCAATAAATCAACTCCTTGTTTTGTATTGGGCCGAAGTTTGGGCTTCGTTCAAATTTCTCTCGTCATTTGATTCATCGATTGATTTCTGCGATCGTCTCAGTGGTTTCTCCTTTGTAAATTCCTTGGATATATAATATCCTCTCCCACATCATATATTAGTGTGTTAGGGTGATTCTAATCCTCGAGTAGGTATTAGATCCAATATCCTTGGTATATTCTCTTTTTCTCAGAAGTTGCTCTCCCGGTTATCTCTCGGGTTCTCAAGCATTCCCAAACTCGTTTAACAACCTAAATTCCCTTGGCATTTCCTTGACTTGATCACTCCTTGGTTTAATCTAATTTCACTAATTCCTCAATATATAATTTCCTTAAATATCTCCATGCTCCTTAATATCCAATAGAAGCTTATTCGAAATCAAAATCGTCAAAATCCATATTCAGGAATTTCTGAAATCTATCTTCATTTCGAGTCACTTATTTTCATTGTATAACACTAATATGGTTTCTGTTTACTCATTTTCTGTTTCTCTTATAGAGTACCTACATACCATTTCCATAAATCCTCAAAATTTACTATTCATTTGATCACTGTAGCATTGCTAAAGTTAGGGGATATTACAGTCTTCCCCCCTTAAAAGGATTCCATCCCGGAATCACGTTGAAAATGTCCATAGATACCTTTTTCATCCACACCTTCTAACTTCTACACCCCTTTCCCTATCCTTTTTCCTTCATAATATCTCTATCTTGTTTGCGCAAAAATACACCAACATAAACTTGCTTGTCATTCATCAACATGCCATTTAGCTTATCAATAGTAGTGCTTTCACTATCTTTATCTTGCAAATTTCTTCCTGTTTCAGTCATTCTATATTATCTCATCTCTCATTCCTCTTTTGGCTAGGGTTATCGGCCACCACATTGGCCTCCCCTGAATGGTAGTGTATCTCACTATTGTTTAACTATGTTTTGATCTCTATCATGACATAAAATATTAATACTCCAACATTTATATATATCACCTCTGTAAAATTTTCCAGAAAATAAGTTATAATAATATTCCTTGAAACAATTGTAAGAAAATATTAATTATAATATATATTTCCTGTTCGTAACTATACGAGTATGTACTTTTCCTTCATCCTTAAAAATATTCTCACACCTTCTCTCATACCCTTAATCTCCTTTCTATAGAGTTCTCTGACCCTTAACAGATATTGATTTGGATGACACGAGAATAACTCACTTTCTTATGTCACCATAGTTTACTTTCTCACAGATAGATTATTCTTATCTATATTATCAATCCATTTACACCATTCATTGACTTAGTCGATCCCTAACCAAACATTTACTCTTAAGAGGTTAAATTAGAGCATTCCTGTAATTTCCTCCGGATACCTTATCCCATATGTCTATTGTTCACTATACGCTTTTTACATCTTGCTGATCCACCTTAGTTCCTTCATGATATACTATCTCTTCCACCTCTGAAATTTCCCTTTATTATTCTCATCAAAATATTTACCTCAAGTTCTACTCATTCACACCTTTTTGGATTAATCCTTTGAATAATTAACATCTTTAATCTCTCTCTTTTCTACTTAGGGTATTAGTCATAATATTGGCCTTCCCCCACTAAAAGTTATTGCACCTCGAATCCTTTATTAATTATCCCCACTTCCTTTGTTTATCCTTATTCTGACTCTATCCTCAAAATACACCTTACTCTCAATAGTAAATCTCAATTATGCCTTAAAATTCCTCATATTATTTTATCGCACTAGTCCTCAAATTTACCCATTTCTTCTCACGAAATTCCTCCCTATTTTATATCGAAACGCTTCTAACTCTAATTATCTCTTATTGAAATTTCCCTTGAAATCTCGAGTTTCCTCGTATAATCACGTATACTTTAAACCTTGCTTCCATTCATTAATGAAATCTTCTATATTCGAAACAATTGATAGAATTTAAGAGACCTTAAATTTAAATGAACCCAGATATAAGCAAGGGTCCCACAACAATTTATAACATTAAGAGTTTTAAATAACCTTTATTCGAAACAAAAGAATATTTGAGAAATCAATATGATGGAAGAACCCGTATGTCACACAAGTGAGGGCGTCCCCTCCGACTTTCAATCACATAGACAGATCGTCCTTGTGTATACATATATGGTTGTTCCTCTTAGTTGGAGTAAGAAATATAGAGGGGAATTTAGATCACGATGATAAACACCATTTTTCAAAAATAATCTTAGAGAAATATTTTGACTAAGATAGATAAAATAAAATTTTGAAACACATTCCAAAGGTACCAGAAAGTTTCGAAAAGATACCGGCCCTTAATGAATAATTACCCACTAGTGGAGAAAAATTTTGAAAATATATACCGTTAATAGCCTTTATCCAATTGAAAATCCCAATAAAAGAAGGTTTTCCTCAAATACTATTTATATCTTAGACTGCGTACTCTCCAAAATTTCTCAAATTTGGCACTCACCATGTAGCCTTAATCTATCGTCTGCTATTCCCAATTATCTTCATTCACATAGTCGTGACTTGGCTCGATACTCTCTGCCTTCATCCATAATAGAACACAACCTTCTAATCGATATATTTACGTAATGTTGATCGTCTTAGCCTGACACTGCTCCGGTATCAAGGACCCTTCAAATTATACTTCTAAATTGTATATTCTAACATACCACACATACTCACAATATTTTCTAACGTACACTTCCCGTTACCTCAAATATTCCCTTTTCTCATATCAGTCCCATGTACTATATAAACTTAACACTTTTGGCATAATAACCTTTTCATTTAAGTCAATCTCGGAATGTCTCAGTCTGTCTTGGTCCTTAAGGTATATCTTGGCTTTACCGACCAACCTCAGTTTCACCCTTTCATCTCCACGGTCAATTGAAACAATCAGTGTCTGTTCACCAATCCACTTACAATATTTCTTCAAACTCCCTTAAACATAGAAGACTTTAAATACTCTTAACTTTGACTCACCAATCTCCTCTCCCTATACTAAAACATAAACTTTTATTAGTAATAATCTATAAAATTATAATTACTACTTAGAATAAATGCTTCGTTCGATAAACCACCCTTGAACTCGATGTGAGTTCATAATTTCTATTATTACTGATATATTTATTATTATCACTATTGTTCCTGAGCATTATGACTCTTAGCTCTGATACCAAACTGTGACAGCCCCAAATCCGGGGTCATAAATCTGGGCCATCACGGACCAATTTCCATTCAATATCAATATCTCTTGGGTCTTTTTTTTTTTTACAATTAATACTTATGCAGTTGACCCCGCAATAATAAACACACACACACCAGTCATATGCTCAGAGAACTACATTCACCATAATAAAAGTTTAAAGTTAAACAGTTATTACAAACCCAGAATCATACTTAAGTACATTGTTGAGTGATGCTTCTACAAGAAGCATTTCAACAACCAAATTTATTACAACCTTACACACTTACACACTTAATATACATAAAACCACTAAACCCCTTGCGCTTGCCATCTACTTCCGGAATCGATGTTAACGTGCCCTCAGAAGTTCGCCTTTCCCTTACCCTTTTACGGGGCGTTCTGCGCAGTATTGGCATACCTAACTGTATATAGATAAGTAGCAAGAGTGAGCTATAATAGCTCAGCAAGATATTATTATAACTAGAGTTTAAAAATGTGACCAAGTATACATGTATATACATATGTAAATGGTAAGCAATTATAAACTTTAAGAAAGAATAAAACTCTTATTTAATAATACACCATCCACTTATTATTATAAGAAAGAAATCTAAGATAATACAGTATCAGTTTCTCTTCTTAAATAATATAACAGTCAATATACCCTTTCAGTGTAATATTTTAAAATAAAATGAATACTTGAATAATTCTCTCACTATCATCTTCTCATTTCCTTCCTATACAACAATTTTATAAATTAATGTAAAAATCAGTTTCTCTTCATCTATAACAATAATTCCATCTTTCATATCATTTTCCCTTTCCAGTATACCAATCTGACTTTATCATTTATTCTTTATTCACATATTGTATGGGGTTTTCACTGTTGCCGAATACGTGAGGCACGATGATCAGTCGCCCTCCGTATCCGTCCCTTTTTACTACCGGTAGACGGAGGTAGGTCTGCCACCATCCCCCAGGAGGAAGGTCTACCACTACATCCTCCTTCGGCAACTCTTGGGCCGAAATGAAATATTAAGTGCTGGACTGTGCAACTTCCACACGGCCTCTTACGCTTACATTAAGTGCTGGACTGTGCAACTTCCACACGGCCTCTTACGCTTACATTAAGTGCTGGACTGTGCAACTTCCACACGGCCTCTTACGCTTACATTAAGTGCTGGACTGTGCAACTTCCACACGGCCTCTTACGCTTACTGTTGTAAATTCCCCTTTTTATAAGATCATCATTCAATTTATCATCACCATTTCACATTTCCATTCTCGTATATCACTTTCATTCTCGCACATTATTTCTATAAAATATATGTATATAACATACACTAAAAAGAATGTTTATAATATAGCATTATAAACCTTATAACCCTAGATAACAACTGATACCATTCTCTTTCATATCTCTTTTACCCTAGAGCATATTCGCTCCATTCGTAATCATCTCTATATTCATATTTCAGAAAACATATCCATCTCTCTTTAACTTCCCACAATCAAGAGAATATATTCTTTGCAATATAGCAACAAAAGCATCACATATACATAAATATATTCCATGATATCATTATTATTCCGAAGATAAATAATTTTTAAAGTAGGGATAGAAGGATCTTGCCTCGGTTTCGGTATCCTGATGGTTTGGCTCGTCCCTCTTCCGGAGTTTCTATAAACACAAAAGGACCGTCATTAGAATACCACATCTCTTACTCACTACCCTCTTGTAGAACAAAACCCTTTACACTTCAACATATGTTTAACGTATTATTATTACCCCAAAGGGTCAAGGACTTAACCATTTACAAGCTCAATCGAAGTTTCAGTGGTTTTTCACCATTTCTCCTAACGACCACACTTAACTGTAAAAATCCCCATAAATTATAGATTTCGACTTTTACTACAAGGTCAACTGGTAATGTCTCTTTGACTACCCTACCATATTATCCCAAAGTTTCATAATTTTTGAAAATGTCTAAGTAGGTTGATCATAGCCTCAAAGTTGATATAATTACGGTTTCTCGGTTTTCGAACACCTTTCACTAAAACTGACTTTTCTCCTAAACCGTTCATCAGATTTTAACGCACCTTATATCGAAACGATCTATGAACCAAGCTCTATCTCATCATGGTCAATTGGTGTTCTAAACAGGAACCTACCGTATGCCTCTGTTGTTCCAAAACAGGGCAGTTTCTTGGTTTAACGAAAATCGGACATTATAACGGCTATATTTTCGTACTTTCCAAAATCAAACTCCTCCAAATCAATCATCCACCTTATACACCATCACCTACACCATGTGGTCATCTTACCAACCATGGTTACAAACACATACTCCTTCCATATTCAACTTTAATCACTTACAAACACATATATCATCATGAATAATCACTTATCATAACCTTAATCACTAAACTTTCTATAATCCATCATATATTCAAAGTAATACTAAAGGGTCTTGAGATTTATACCTCCTTGAAGCTTGACAACACTTAACAAGCCTTGGGTAGTCCTTAAATAACCTTAAGGTAGCTTGGATCAACTAAATAAATCATAAAAACAAAGTTAGAAATTCGGATTCACTGGACACCAGTTGAAAGAATCGCAAAAACGAAGGCCTTACCTACGTTTTCTGGATGAGGCTTCTAAAGGAGAGTTGTAGAGCATCGCACCATCTTTCTAACCATATAAAGAACACAAAATTCCATTGAGAAATGAAGGAGATATGGCCGTTTGAAAATCATCCCCGAAACTGTCAACAATCTGGACAGGTTTGGTTCTCCCACTTTGAGCATGGATTTGACTAGGCTATACTACTTGGATTGCTATGAAATTTGGAGCGAATCATGCACCTGGAGTGGAGAGGTTGTGGGTAAAATTTGGTGATTTTATCATGGATAGAAATGGAGATATGAATTTTTCTTTCATTGTTGTTCTTGCTTGGCAGTTTTGAAGAGATTGTGTTTATCTTGCTTTATCTTCACTTTTGATCCAATATTGACTTATCCAACTTTGATCTAATGATATTTACAAGATAAGATCAGATGTATGGCTGTGTAGGATCCTTGGTTCTTGTGCAAGAAGTATCTAAGAAGCTTGGTTTGATATTTGTTTGATTTTCTTTTGTTTGTTTTTACCACATTATCCTTGCCCTTTCATAATTCTTCTACTCTTGCCCTTGCCCCTTGGCTTTCACCATAAGCCACTTAATTAAATCAATAAATCAACTCCTTGTTTTGTATTGGGCCGAAGTTTGGGCTTCGTTCAAATTTCTCTCGTCATTTGATTCATCGATTGATTTCTGCGATCGTCTCAGTGGATTCTCCTTTGTAAATTCCTTGGATATATAATATCCTCTGCCACATCATATATTAGTGTGTTAGGGTGATTCTAATCCTCGAGTAGGTATTAGATCCAATATCCTTGGTATATTCTCTTTTTCTCAGAAGTTGCTCTCTCGGTTATCTCTCGGGTTCTCAAGCATTCCCAAACTCGTTTAACAACCTAAATTCCCTTGGCATTTCCTTGACTTGATCACTCCTTGGTTTAATCTAATTTCACTAATTCCTCAATATATAATTTCCTTAAATATCTCCATGCTCCTTAATATCCAATAGAAGCTTATTCGAAATCAAAATCGTCAAAATCCATATTCAGGAATTTCTGAAATCTATCTTCATTTCGAGTCACTTATTTTCATTGTATAACACTAATATGGTTTCTGTTTACTCATTTTCTGTTTCTCTTATAGAGTACCTACATACCATTTCCATAAATCCTCAAAATTTACTATTCATTTGATCACTGTAGCATTGCTAAAGTTAGGGGATATTACAATCCCCACAATATCAACCGCCCACATAGCAAATGGAATCGGGTTAAGAACTGAGGACATTTCTTCGGGTGGTTGTTTTGGTATTGTGCTGAAAAGTTGACACTGTCTACACTTCTTGGCATGTTCGGATGCATCTTCTTTCAGCTTTGGCCAGAAAAACCCTTGCCTGAGAATTTTGAAGGCTAACGATCTTCCAGCCAAATGTTCCCCACAAATCCCTTCGTGAACCGTCTCCAAAGCAAGCTGTTGTTCATCTTTGTCAAAACACCTAAGTAATGGCTGGCTTGCCGATCGTCTGAACAAACGGCCCCCGACCAGAGTATAATTCCCCGACCGATATTTCACCTTCTGTGCTTCCCTTCGGTCAAGTGGTAGGGTGCCTTTTTCCAAGAATGCCCTGATGGGAGTCATCCAATTGACCCCTTGATGAATTTCCATGCACTGCTTCTTGTCTATCGAAGGCGTCTTTACTTCGGTCAGATAGATGGACCCATTTAGGTTCTGGGTTTCTACCGAAGCTAACCTCGAGAGGGCGTCTGCCCGACTGTTGTTTTCTCTAGCTACTTGAGTTAACTCGAAAGTTTCGAACAACAAAGATTGTTCACGTACCTTAAGGGCGTATGCCTTGGTTCGGGGATCTTTTTGCCCATACTCTCCTGAGAACTGTTTTACCACCAACATGGAATCACTGAACGCCCTAATGTGCTTAACTTCTAGACTTCTTGCCAATTCTAGCCCTGCCAAGAGTGCTTCATATTCGGCCTCATTGTTCGTCAACGGGAAAGTGAACCTGATAGCTTGACAAATCTCAAATCCTTCTGGGCTTGTAAGAATTAACCCTGCCCCGCACTTTTCCTTGGCGACCGACCCGTCGACAAACAACTTCCATTTTCCCGGTGTCTGAATCATTTGTTCTTCAGGAGCCAAGTCGTTCGGCCCCGAGAAAGAGCATTCTACCATGAAATCTGCTAGTGCTTGGGCTTTGATCGAAGTCCTTGGTGTATATTCCAAATCATGCTCCCCCAGTTCGATCGCCCAAGCAACCACTCTGCCCGATGCCTCTGGCCTTTGCAAGATTTTCTTTAACGGCTGATCGGTTACAACTCTGATCGTCCTTCCTTGGAAATAGTGCCTTAGCTTTCTTGCGGCCATTACCAATCCGTAGGCGAACTTCTCTGCATTTGGATATCTTGTTTCTGCATCTTTGAGAATATGAGAAACATAGAACACCGGATGCTGGTTCCCTTCGTGCTCTTTGACCAACACGGCTCCGAGTGTTCGGTCGTTCACAGCCAAGTACAGCTGCAATGTTTCTTTCGGGTCGGGTCTCATTAAGAGTGGAGCTTTCATTAAGTACTCTTTAACCTCTTCGAATGCTTTCTGGCAATTTGGCCCCCACTCGAAATTCTTGGACCCCCGAAGAACTTCAAAGAATGGTAAGGCCTTTTCGGCCGATCTGGAAATGAACCTCCTCAAGGCTGCTAGCCGTCCGGTCAGCTTTTGAATGTCCCTGGTCGTCTTCGGTGCTTCCATGTCGATGACTGCTTTAATCTTCTCCGGGTTTGCTTCAATTCCTCTGGCACTAACCATGCATCCCAGAAACTTCCCACTATTTACGCCAAACGTACACTTGTTCGGATTGATCCTCATGTTATTTCTTCTGAGCGTTTCAAAACATTCCCTCAGATCCTCGGCATGATCCCTGAAAAGGGACTTAACAATCATATCGTCCACGTAGCACTCCATGTTCCGACCGATCTGGGCTTTGAACACTTTGTTGATCATCTTTTGAAATGTTGCCCCGGCGTTCTTCAAGCCGAAAGGCATCTTTATGTAGGCATAAGTGCCATTCGGTGTGATGAATGATGTCTTTGGAACGTCCTCGGCATTCATGGCAATTTGGTGGTATCCTGAGAATGCATCCAGGAAACTGAGTATTTGATGCCCCGAAGTAGCATCTATCAGTTGATCAATGTTCGGCAAGGGATAGTGGTCTTTCGGACAATGCTTATTCAGGTCGGTGTAGTCCACACACATTCTCCACTTGCCATTTGATTTCTTCACCACCACTACATTCGCCAACCAATCGGGATAGTCTATCTCTTCGATGAACTTTGCTTCCAGCAATTTTTCAACCTCCACTTGAATTACTTTCTGCCTTTCCATGGCGAAATTCCTCTTCTTTTGTCTTACGGGCTTGGCTTCGGGAGCTACATTTAAGCAATGTTTGGCCACCGCAGGGTCCAAACCTGGCATATCTTCGGGATTCCATGCGAATACGTCGTGGAATTCCCTAATGACCTTGATGACTTTCTCTTTCAATTCCGGCTCCATGCTCTTTCCGATTTGTATCATCTTTCCCGACTGACCCATGTACAGCTCTACCTCTTCGGTCTCGACAGCCGGCTCAGCAATCGGGCTCGACAGGTCGGCACCAAATTTTTCCAACTCGATGTTCAGTAGTTGGTGGCTGCCCCCAGTGTCGTTTTCTCCTCTTTTCCTTTTTCCCGCTTCATTCATTTCAGTGTCCTTATCTTTCTCTAGATCCTCCAGCATAATAATTCGAGCGGCTTTTTGATCGCCCCTCATCTCTCCGACCCCATTCTCGGTCGGGAACTTCAGCTTGAGGTGGGGAATGGATGAAACAACCTGAAAGAGTGACAAGACTGGCCTCCCCAGGATCCCGTTATATGGGCTGTCTACCCGAACGACGTAGAACTTTACCTCCTTGACCACAGTGTACGGAGCTTTTCCCAACAAAATATTCAGCATAATCGTGACTTCAATCGGTACAGGTTGATTGCCGAAGCCGTACAGTGGTGCCTCATGGCACGGCTCCAGCTGTTCACCACCCAAGTTCATCTTGCAATACGTTCGGTGATACAATATGTTGACCGAACTTCCCTCATCGACCAACACTCTCCAAATCTTGTTTTCCCCAATTACGGGGTTTATGACAAGAGGGTCTTCGTGTGGCCATATCACGTCTTCAAAATCATCTTCCGTAAATGATATCGGAAGTGCTTGTTTGGCGGCATTTGACTGGTAAAGATTGTAGATTTGCCTGGCATACTTTTTTCGGGCTGTTTTGCTGTCCCGATCAAGGATGGTTCCTCCGGATATAGTCCTGACTTCGCCCCGGTATTTTTCCGAACCTTCGGCATCTCTGTTATCTCTCTTCTTTTCCTTTTCGTCTAACCTGTCCCTCAGATCTCCCACGAACTTGGTCAGTTCTCCGTCTTTTATCATTTTCTCAATCAGTTTCTTCAAGTGGTAACATTCATCAGTATTGTGACCTTTATCCCGATGATAATCACAATATTTGCTGTCGCTTCTTCTATTTTCAGGGGTCTTTAACTTGGGTGGTCTGACAAACCCAGGTTTACCCTTTATCTCATGGAGAATCTTCGAGATAGGTGTGTTCAGTGGTGTGAACACAGTACTATCCCTATCTCTTCTTCGTTCGGCCCCTTTGTCGGGCCTTGTATCATTCAGTCTGCTCTTAATGTCTCCTCGACCCCTTCGGTCGTCCCTTCTATCATCCCTCCGGTCGTCTCTTCTGTCGTATCTGACATTTTTCTTGTTCTCCTTGTACCCCCCAATGGATTCTAATTTTCTCCTAATAGCCTCTCCTCTCACATATATATCATTCAAAGATTTGGGAGGCATATCATAAAGAGAAGATCGAAGCTTCTTACCTTTAACAGGGTCGAGGCCTGCTGCGAGGAATCCAGCCGCTTTGACTTTGTCCAAGTTGGTGACCATACCGGCTTCTTCTTTGAACCTTGCTAAGTAATCACCCAAATCCTCGTTCGGTCCCTGCCTACAGTGGATCAGGGCTTCCGTATCCTTCTCTCTTCGGCACAAATGTGAGTAGTGCCTCAAGAATTTTTTCTTTACTTGTTCATATGAGCCTATCGACCTAGGTCTTAGTGACCTGTACCACATGGATGCATTTCCCTTTAGGTAGGTCTTGAACATCTTGCAGAGCATCACATCACAGTGCCCCATCCCGGTCATGAGCGATTCATACTTCTCACAGTGATCTTCGGGGTCACCCTTTCCGTTAATTTCATTCATCTTCGGGAACTGCCTTCCGGGCGGCGGTCGAAAATGTTCCACGTCCTCGGTCACCACTGGCTCGTGGCTGACCTTTCTCTCTCCAAACATGGCCTTCTCAATCCTTCGGATGCGATCGTCCGTATGTGGACCCTCCTCCTCCGAATCGGAGGAATAAACTACCCTTGATCGGGTTCTCCTCGAGTTTGATTCAGAGTCTCCTGACTCATCTTCATCATTTCTGGCTCTTGGCCTCTTGTCTCTTCGGTCGTCCAACCCCGGGTCTTCGGCTTCTAGAGCCTCGCGGAGTGCCTTCTCCTGTAACTCGATCTCCTCCCTTTGGAGCTTTAGGGCCTCTAGCCTTAAACGGTCGGCCTCCCTCTTTTTGGCCACACGTTCGGCCTCCCTGCTGCTCTTCTCTTTCTCTATCTCTTTCTGTTTCCCCTTGGCCTTTTGTTCTTCTCGCCACTTCATGAGAATCTCCCGTTGCTCTTCGGGAGATGGTATGTCCCCCTCTTCATCAAAAATCAAAAGCCTTGGGGTGATGGGAGGAGTGGTGCGATTATTTCCGGCCATAGTGCTATCGTCAGCCGTTGGTATCTCGGTTTCATTCGTCATTACTAACTGTACAATTCAACACAAATGTATCTCTATGTTCCCACAGACGGCGCCAAATGTTACAACCAGTTTCCGTCAGCGTATCCGTTCGGTCGGACCTGCAAGTGAAGAAGAATGCGAGGGCGTGGCCCCCCGATTCACCTCCGGTGTGAGAATAAGTTAACTGGTTTTTGATGAGTAATATTGAACGTAGAGTGTTTGTATTGTGTAAATTGTGTATATGTGATTGAATGAACCTGACTTTAACATACTCTCCAGGCGGTTACCCGAAGAGTGGGCGTCGTGTGCCGACGTGTCCCACGTTCGTAGGAGGATGAACGGTATGACCGTTGTTGATATCATGGCCGGATGAATATGGGCTTTCATTCGGGCTCGAGGCGCTGGACTATTGGTTCGGCCCATTAAGGAGACGGGCCTCTAACATAACCCACGCTCGATTCCCCAGAACGACATCCGATTGATCACGGCGTTGGTGGAGAGGTTTAGGCCAGAGACCAACACCTTTCACTTCCCATTTGGTGAGATCACCATCACTCTAGAGGATGTTTACATGATATTGGGTTTGCCTGTTCGTGGTCGTGTTGTTACTCATACGGAGCTTTCCGCACCGCTTCCATATTGGCTAAGACGGTGGCATGATTTGAGGTTGACTGAGACCGACCGCAAAAATATGTATAAAAAATGTTTGCATTTTAGTCCATAAATTATAATTTCTTGCATTTTAGTGCTTAATTTGTTTAATTCTTGCATGTTATACCTTAAATTTGCATTTCTTTGCAATTTAGGAAGGTAATTATCTAGTTATTGCATTTTAGCCCAAAAATTCTAATTTCTTGCATTTTAGTCCTTAATTTGTTTAATTCTTGCATGTTATACCTTAAATTTTCATTTCTTTGCAATTTAGGAAGATAATTATCTAGTTATTGCATTTTAGCCCAAAAATTCTAATTTCTTGCATTTTAGTCCTTAATTTATTTAATTCTTGCATGTCATACCTTAAATTTTCATTTATTTGCAATTTAGGAAGATAATTATCTAGTTATTGCATTTTAGCCCAAAAATTCTAATTTCTTGCATTTTAGTCCTTAATTTGTTTAATTCTTGCATGTTATATGGAACAACCCGAAATTTTATGAATTATTATTATTATTAAATACTTTATTGGTTTTTTTCCATAGAGGAGTAATATGATTGTGCATATTTTTGAGAAGGACAATTTTATATGTGATATCGTGTTTACAAGCTTATATGATGATTTATGTACGCCGTGTAATTTTATTTGCATTTTTGATGATTCAAATCTATTTTATTTATGCATTATTGATCTTATGAGATTTTTATAAAATTATTGGAGTTGATAAAAATCACGAAATCTTTTGTGTTATTATCTTTATGATATTATTTAGTTTTTAAAAATATTGGGAGAATTATTTTGGGTGTTTAAGTATTTTAAAACAATTTTAATAATTATGTTACATTTAAAGGATCAAAATTTGTAAAATCCATATTTAATTCATTTTTTATCCTAAAACTATTTTAAGAATATGTGGGTGTTCGTAATTTTATTCTCTTTATTTCTAAAATTGAAAAGTTTAATTTTTCATAAAATATCTATTTAATTCCGAATAATTAAAGAGTTGTTTATTACATATTAATAGAATTTTCAGAGGGTGTAAGGATTGTTTTGTTTTTTTTTACTCTAAATCAGCTAGCCCTTTCCCTTTTCTTTTTTTTTGTTTTATTTTTAAATCTTCAAATATGCATCAAAATAATAAACTATATTAATTTTAACTTTAAAGTATCTTTAATCATGTATTATGGATATTTTTTACATGTTATGTAGTTTAAATAATGATAGATTGACATGTACATGAGATCTTAGATAACTGTTGAAAAATAAATCAGGATGGTAACATCTTTTGTTATTTTTTCTATTTAAAATATTCAATATAAATTTTTTTTCTTAACGCTTTCATTCATTTTAACTTACATTAATGTTTTATGCTATTTTTTTCATTTTTAAGAATATAATAATATATTTTATCATTATTTTCAAGTTTTGACTTTACATAACATTTTTTTCCTAAATTTGTCTTAAAAATTAATTAATTAACAGTTTAAATGTTTCATGGTTGGAAGTCATTCCCATGTTCATTCACCCGTCTATACACATTTTATATGTTATTATCTATTAATTTACTATTTTTTATTAATTTTATAAATATATATATATATATATCAAATTACAATAATCCTTTATTATAATACCTAAGTCTACCATACCATCCAATTAATTAATCATGTACCCAGTTAACCAATCAGAAAACTATGAATTATTTTAGAACCAATCATGGACCAATCAAATTTAAACAAATTTGTTTCCTTATATAATTTAACTTGCTATCTTTTAACCAAGGTTAAACCCATCAATCATTCTAAATATATTTAAAATTGAATTATAGTTTTAAAAAGAAATACAAATAGAATCATAATAAATAATTCAAATTAAAACAAATCAAAATTAAAAACATATAAAGACAAATATTTTCCTTCTATAATTTAACTTGCTATCTTTTATTATAATACCTACCTGAGTCTACCTGAGTATGTACTTAAAATCAGAAAAGAGGAATTATTAGAACCAATAAGAGGCCAACCCTAATTCTAATAAATCACTATTTTTTTATTAGATAATTAATTTATCAACAAAAGGGGCATATGTCATCTACACAAATAATCATTCAAAATTTCTTTAAATCACTATTTTTTATTGGTAAATAATTTATCAATAAAATGTCACAAATCTGCAAAAATAATCAAGATTGGACAAACACATATTAAAATAGATCATACCAAGGTAACAAGGTTTCCTTAAATCAAACTACCATCGTTGATCATATCTTAAATTGTGGTACATCACTCGCTTATATCACGGAAATGTACAGTCTTTCTGGCCAAATAATTCAACAATTTATTCTAATCATGAGGGAAATACATATGTGATTTGTGAGAACGTACATAATTCTGATTCTATACTATCCAAATCGATGAACCAATATAAAAAAATCCTGTAGATCTAAGATCTGGATGCCAAAATAAAGGAATCTACTCTCAAAAGGGAAAGAACAAAATCCAATATTTTATATAACTGGATAGGTCGATACATATAAAATTATATATTGTTTCTAATAAAAGGTGCCCATTTTAATTTTTTATTTTTGAATTCAAGTAATGATGTTCAATTCTCATATCCTAATCTAAGAGCAGCCAATTCGAATTTGTTTGGTTGGGTAATAATATATATTTTTAATATTAACCAAACCCTAAATATAGGTACAAATTTTAACTTTGTAGATAGATTCTAATCAAACAGAGATTTTTATTAACAATAAAAAAAATTTAAAGAAAAAAGGAGGGCTTCATTTTTATTCACTCTACTATTAGTTTTATTGAGTAGCATCTCAATGGTGTTTTAAATTCTATAGTAACATATTTAGATAACTTGGACAGAGAGTAACATAACATGTAATTGTCATATTTTTTTCTTTTCGCATATTATTTTTGTTTCGTGTAAAAAAAATTGCATAGTTTAGTAGCATTTTGTGTTCGAATTTTTGGTACACAACATAATTTCATGTCATTTTCATGCAAGACCCCAAAGGCACTTGGCATGAATGTACACAACACAAACGATTTTCCAGATCTACGTAAGCGCATTTTTTTTAATATATGTCAAAAAAATATACTCACTGTCAAATGAAAATGAATTTCATGTTTTTTAACCCGATTATTAAATTACAAGGACACGTATATAATAATGTGATTACGTGTTAATATATTACACATTTGATTTTAGTTTCATGTACAGTTTTCTATTTTAACATCTTAGTCAAATAGAAAAATGATAGGTGATACTCATTTTCAAATTTCTTATTTTACGCGTATGGATGACAACAGGTTGGGTTTGATCCGAATTTTGTAAAATCCAAACCCACATCCAAATATTTTTGGGTTTAAAAAATAAATCCAAATCCAAAATTCAGTATCCAAAACCAAATTCGTCGAATTTCCAAATTTTGGAGTTCGGATCGGGTACCATCAGATCGAATTAATTTTCCTTCCTTATTTAAGGATAAAAGAAAACTAATATTTAATATACCATATTCTGATTGAAAAAAATTATAAAAAATTCAATAAACAAACTCCCAAACTGAATGTACACATTTTAAGTTGAAAGCTGATGACAATCACCATAAACTCTAACGGTCATATCTTACTCAAAGACCAGGATATATTTGATTTGTTGGTTAACTGATGATGTTTATTTTTCAATAGCAAATCAATTCACTAATAAAAGAACATAAAATTTGTAAAAATGATATGGAACAAACACATAGGAAACTAGATTAGATGAAAGTTTTACTTATCATAATTACGTTAGTTTAATGGATCTTGCAAAGTAGTGATCCTTTCTCATATCACTGAAACATGTAACCGTTTTTTGAGAGACAGTCTATTGATTTATAACGATCGTTATAAATAAGTGTTTGTGAATTTTTAATATCTATTCGAAAAATTGACCGCGAGCCATGCAAATATTTTGAATATTAATATAAGAAAAATTATAGAAACCCATTGTGCTGCACATTTGAATATACCAAATTTTCAAAATAACAAAACTTAAAATATGGATAAAAACTTATGAACTTGGTTGAAAGATCAAAAATGAGAGAAATCAAAAGAAAAATAAAATTAAGAAAAAACAATAAAGAGGGCTCAGAATGTTTGAGCGGGAATGTAAATGTTATGATAATTGTTTGATAATATTGATATTAATGCAATTGGTGTAAGTTGACGATAATGTTTTACTTAAATTTTAATGAAATTTTCTTTTTGTTATAAATAATGATTAAAATAATATGTTTATATTAATTAATTAATTTTATCATTCGCTGCGTAGCACGGGTAGACGCTAACCAATCAAAATATGACAACTCACTTTTTGAGATATTTTTTTGAAATTTATTTTGGGATCTATAGAATTACTCCCAAAAATTGCTCATTTTCTATTTTATTTGTATTTATAGAATGAAAAATATGTATTTGATTAATTTTTCTAATAATAATTATGTTTTTATTGTTCTCTACGCCTGATTCTCAAAACATGATTATATTGAAACGAACTTTTTGTAAAAATATGATAAAATATCGTGAAATTACTTAGGAAAAAAACAAAAGGGAATAAAAAAATTGATATGTATTTTATCATATATCAAATGAATGTGTTTTGATATTATTCTTTTTTATATACACAATTTTCCAAAATATTTTAACACGCGTCCATACAACTACATATAATTTGAGGAAAGTTACTTGAGATACATATCAGATTCGGTATTCTCAAAACAAAATATAACAAAATAATTTATTGTTTGATACATTATATATTTTTGTAATTATTTTGAAATTTTAAAATTGTGCTTTCGGTGCGTAGCACGGGTAAAATGCCAGTGTAAAATAATATGTAAGATAATTTTGCTTAAACTTGCAAGAGTACAAGTTGATGGAGTAGCAAAATGTTTGTTTTATTTGGAAAAGGTCAAGAGTTCGAATCCAAAAGAATGGAAAAGGTTTGTTTTAATTTTACTAGTTTTTATTAATTTTATAAATAAATATATATCAAATTAATAATGTAAAATATTATGTAAGGTAATTTTTCTTAAATTACAAGAGTACACGTTGGTGGTGCGGCAAAATGTTTGTTTCATTTGGAAAAGGTCAAGAGTTCGAATCCAAACGAATGGTTTTAATTTACTATTTTTTATTAATTTTATAAATAATATATATCAAATTAATAATTTTAAATAATACATAAGATAATACTATTTAAATTACTAGATTACAAGTTGGTGGAGTGGGAAAAGTTTTGTATAATTTCTAAAAGGTCAGGAGTTCGAATCCAAACTTATGCTATGTTTTTTTAATTAAACAACTAATAAACACTACCGCAATGAAGGGTTGCGGCAGTTCTATTTTTACTACTACCGCAATGAAGGGTTGCGGCAGTACTGCCGCATTGAAGGGTTGCGGCTATCCTGGTGGCTGGTCCAACCAACGGTGGTTGTGGACCAAACCTATATATATATATATATATATATATATATATATATATATATATAGGCAAGTGCTCAATACATATAGTATATATATATATATATATATATAGTTAAGTTATATGGAGACCAAGTTTTTTAGTGGAGACCGGAGACCATATATCAATTCAAACATTGCAAAACCTTATTCGTCGAAAATCAAGTCCATGAAAGTCATTATTTCATTCATTTCATTGAAAATCTTAAAAATCAGACATGTTTTTCATGCAAATTTCATTAAAAATCTTGAAAATAATGTATGTTCTGCAAACAAAACATTGCAGAATGTATTGTTTTCCAAAACATGTTATGCTTGCAAATCATATACGATTTTTAAGATTTTGAATAAAATAATAATGTTCATTAAACATTCTTTGCAAATATATATGTTTTGCAATGTTTTGAGTGCATAATGTATATGGTCTCCACGGTCTCCAAAAAAAATCTTAAAAATCATATATGATTTGCAAGCAGAACATGTTTTGGAGAATAATACGTTCTGCAATATTTTGTTTGCAGAACATACATGATTTTCATGATTTTTAATTAAATTTGCATGTAAAACATGTATGATCTTCAAGATTTTCAGTGAAATAGATGGTATAGTGATTTTCATAGAACATGATTTTCAATAAATAAGTTTTTGTAATGTTTTGATTGATATTGGTCTCCGGTCTCCACTAAAAATGTTGGTCTCCATAGAACTTAACCATATATATATATATATATATGGTCGGAGAACCGCCTACTAATAACTAAAAATATATGGTCGGAGAACCGCCTAATAAAACCGTACCATTTAATTTTGGGTAATACCGAAATATTGTGGGAACCTTTTAATTACAATGTCATTGATATATAAATTGTTGTTATATTTTAACTAACCTTTTATCTGCACTGTTGTTAAAATGGTACCATTCATCGAAAGATATTGTGGGAACTTTTTTTTATGATTATTATTTATTGTAAAATAATCTTTGTACATGAACTAACTTATGCATGATTTTCTACCTAAATATATTTATCATTCGGAGATAACCTGTATACGCAGACGTCCGTATGGCGGGTGAAAATCCATTTTTTTGTTCTATACATAGATCTATTTATAATATCAATGATAATAATGATATATACATTTATTATTGCGTATTTGTTAACGCACTAGATTAACTAGGATTTATGTAATATTTATATTGATGATTTAAGTTTAATAATTTGTTTGTTAAATTCAGATTTAGTATGACAAACCTTACAAGTTTATCGTTCGTTGCATTGGACATTTCTGTAGATAATTATTTGTCATGGGTGTTATAACGGAAGCTAGAAAGATTATAACAAACGTGAAAGGAAGAACACAGATAGGCAGAAGAGAAAAGTTTATAGATCTTGAGGATACAGATTCAGATTCAGATCTAATTGACTTTAGATTTGACAGACTTAATTGATAACAGATATGATTCAGATTACAGACTTACAGAAGCAGATTTTCCGACTCAGATTTCAGACTTTCTCCTAGGTTATGCCCCTAGAGAGTTTATATAATACTCTCTAGGCGGCTACAGAAGACAAAACAGAAACTGACTAGGAAACAGATAAAACAGAACAGACGGCAAAACAGAAACCAATTTCAAGTCATATTTCAATAAATCTCCACCTTGACTTGAATCCTCTCACAAATAACAGATGTACCAGACGCATCATAATAATGCCGAATGTAACAGAAAAACAGATGTACCAGACACACCATATTAATGCCAGATGTACCAGATAAAACTCTTCTACCTCAGATTTTGCCCTCAAAGGGCAATCAACAACTCCTAACATTAAGCAAGTCCAAACAATGTTGAAACTTGCTATGTGGAACCGACCTGGTGAGCATATCGGCAGGGTTATCAGCAATACCCACTTTGCTCACCTTAATTCTCTCGGGAGGCATCCCATAATTAGCTCTCCTTGATCTATCAAGAGCCAAACTTTGCTGATTCGTTACTGGTAACGATGAAACTGATGACTCTAACTCTGATTGTGGTTGTTGAACTTCATGTTGTAGATCACTTTAAGTGACTTGCTGCTCCACCTGTTTCTCAACACTACCACTTTCTGTGTAAGATCCACGATTTATCAGATAACATGTTGTACTAACTGCCTCTGCCCGGAATCTTCTAGTTAGTCCAGCATTAGAGAGCATACACCTAGCTCTCTCAGAAGTGTCTGATTCATAAGCTCTGCTACACCATTCTGCTGTGGTGTATCCCTGACTGTATGATGCCTAGCAATCCCCTCATTCTTGCAGAAATCTACAAATTCAGACGAGCAAAATTCTGGGCCATTATTAGTTCGCAGCCTCTTAATCTACGACTTCGGGATTTTAAGAGTGTTCTGGCATATAGTTCTGCTTTATTCAAGATAATTTCTAGGCTCATTATGTGCGGTGAGAAAGTTACTGAGAAAAGAAAAATCGATAAAACATTATCAACTTTTCACCCCAATAATATCAATTTAGCTGAGATGTATAGGGAGCGCAAATTCACCAAGTTCAGGGATCTTCTATCAACCCTCCTTGTTGCTGAACAGAATCATGAATTGGTGATTAAGAATCATCAATCCCGTCCAACAGGATCTGCCCCTTTACCTGAAGTAAATAACATGTCATTCTAGCAGAATGTACATGGAAAAGGGCATAGAGGTGGACGAGGCCAAGGTCGATACTGTGGACGAGGTCGAAGTCACGGGCATTTTCATCCTTATAATAGCTCTAGTCACCGGAAGTGGCAATCTGAACAGAGCAAAAGAAAGGCACCACAAGGAGGGAAAATGGATAATACATGCCATAAGTGCGGAATGGAAGGACACTGGGCACGTAATTATCATATCCCAAAACATCTTGTTGATCTATACCAAACATCTCAGAAGTCAAAAGGAAAAATGGTGGAAACAATTTCGCCAACAATAACCTAGATGATTTCCCGATAGTTACAACTTGAGGCATAAGCATTAATGGTCCGAATGAATCTAACGAAACTCCCATATGGGAGGCTGAAGATTAGTTTCATAAAATTACTATAATAGTACGTATTATCTTGTTTAACTATGTAGTGTGTTATGTTTTCTATCGAATAAATGTTTGTTTCTTAATTATGCACCAGAATGATTTCTGAGGATATATGCATTGCTGATTGTGGCACAACTCATACGATTTTACAGAGCCAGAAATATTTTATCCTTCTAACCAAAACTGAAGCACAAGTTGGGACCATATTTGGTGTTTCTAATATAATTGAGGGTTTTGGAAAAGCTAGTTTTATCTTACCTAATGGTACACACTTACGTATTCCAAATGCATTATTTTCTAGTAAGTCCACTAGAAATCTTCTTAGTTTTAAGGATATCCGACTCAACGGTTTTCACATCGAAACCACTTCCGAGGCTGGTAAGGAATATCTTCTTATCACTTCAGCTAATTCTAGCAACAAGAAAATCTTAGAAAAGTTTCACTCACTTTCCTCAAGATTATATATGTTGAAAATAAGATCCATTGAGTCACACAATGTCATTGCTTCCAAAATAATGGATCCAAAATCATTTACACTTTGGCATGAAAGATTAGGGACCCGTTTGGGAAATCTTATATTTCAGAAATAAGTTACTTATTCTGGAAAAAAGTTAGGAAATATATACTTTTTTCTGAAATAAGTAACTTATTTTTGCAGGATAACGAATATTAAACTCCCGATACACATTTTTCTCTAAAAAAAATTATGTAAATACGAAATTTTTCCCAAAATAAGTAACTTATAAGTTGCATGGCAGATTTGTCAAACACCCCCTAGGTCACCCTGGTGTCTCTATGATGCGTCGCATTATAGAGAATTCTACCATGGACATCCTCTTAGAGATCTTAAAGTTCTTTCAAGCAATGACCTTCCTTGTTCAGCATGTTCTTTAGGAAAATTGATTACTCGGCCATCTCCTACTAAAGTTCAGCTTGAGAGTCCAAATTTTCTTGAAAGGATCCAAGGCGACATATGTGGGCCTATCCACCCATCTTCTAGCCCATTTAGGTACTTCATGGTATTAATCGATGCCTCAACTAGATGGTCTCATGTTTGTCTTCTCTCAACTCGTAATGATGCTTTTGCAAAGTTACTTGCCCAAATAATCAAATTACGAGCTCAATTCCCAGATCATTGCATCAAGTCAATTCGTTTCGATAATGCCGGCAAGTTCACATCTGCAACTTTTGTTAATTATTGCATTTCTGTAGGAATCTTAGTCGAACACCCAGTTCCTCATATACATGCACAAAATGGATTAGCCGAGTCCTTTATCAAAAGACTTCAACTTATTGCAAGACCACTATTGTAGAAAGCAAAATTACCTACATCCGTTTGGGGTCATGCAATACTTCACGCTGCCAATATTATTAGGATTAGACCAATTGCCTATAACAAATATTCTTCACTACAACTGGTACTTGGTCAAATTCCTAATATTTCTCACTTCAAAATTTTCGGAAGTGCTGTATATGTGCCGATTGCTCCACCACAGAGATCGAAGATAGGAGCTCAAAGAAGAAAAGGTATCTATGTTGGTTTTGATTCGACATCTATAATAAGATATCTGGAACCACTAACTGAAGATTTATTTACTACAAGATATGCAGATTGTCATTTTGATGAGTCAGTGTTTCCTCCTTTATGGGGAGATAAATATTCGAATAAAGCTAATCCTGACAATATATGGAATGCATCGGGATTACATTTTCTAGATCCACGTACAGGTTAATGTTAAATTGAAGTTAAAAGAATTATTCATATGCAAAATATCGTAAACCAAATGCCTAACGCATTTAACGATTCTAGGAAAATTATAAAATCTCATGTACCTGCAGTAAACACTCCAGCTAGAACAGATGTACCAATTCAAAAATCAAATACAAAGAAATTGGTTACAGAATCAAATCCACGCTTGAAGCATGGTAGACCGGTCGGTGCAAAAGATGTTGTACCACGAAAACGAAAAACAAA
Organism: Kitagawia praeruptora; assembly: GCA_037693485.1. Classification (NCBI taxonomy): domain Eukaryota; kingdom Viridiplantae; phylum Streptophyta; class Magnoliopsida; order Apiales; family Apiaceae; genus Kitagawia; species Kitagawia praeruptora. The sequence goes on from CM075350.1 coordinate 80,960,968, forward strand.
GAAAAATGCCCCTGAAGTGGCACATGCTCCAGAAGTAGCAAATACCCCTGAAGTGGTATTATCTCCTGAAGTGATATCAGTCCCTTAAGATGAGGGATTAAGTAATCATGAAATTTCAATAAATTATGTGCATAACATGAAATCATGGGATCGAAGTAAAGCCATAATTGATGATGTATTTATGTATTCTGCGGCATTGGATGTCGATATAAATTCTGATCCTGAATCACAAAGTGTGGATGAATGTCGTCAAAGAAAAGACTGGCAAAAATTGAAAGACGCAATTAAAACAGAATTAAATTCATTTCGTAAAAGAGAAGTATTTGGACCTGTTGTCCAAACACCAATAGGTGTGAACCCTGTTGGAAATAAATTGGAATTCGTAAGAAAATGAAATGAAAAGAATGAGATAATAAGATACAAAGCCCGGCTTGTAGCTCAAGGGTTTTCTCAAAGACCTGGCATTGATTATCAAGAGACATACTCGCCAGTAATGGATGGAATTACTTTTCGTTTCATATTAGGTATGGCATCGAATGAAAAACTGGAAACACGTCTTATGGACGTCGTTACTGCATACCTATATGGTTCACTTGATAGTGAAATTTTTATGAAAATCCCAGAAGGGTTGAAAATGGATGAGCTCAAGAAACCTCGTCATATATAGGGCCTGTTTGGCAACTCATTTTCTGACCAACTTATGCCTTAAAAGTTGATAAGTCCTTATGGGGGGTGTTTGCCAAAATAAGTTTTGGCTCAACTTATAACTTATAATCACATAAGTTGAATGTTAGGAAATCCTAACATTCAACTTATGCTTATAACTTGTTTCTCGATATACGCAATATATAATATCCTTCAAATCTTCAAAACCATATATCTCTCGATCCATTCATTAGAAAATTGATACGTATATCTCAAATTTCTCTACTCATCGAGATCTATTCATTGACATCCATTGTTATATATAAAAAACAAATATTTTGAAAATTATAGAAAAAAGTTAACTTATAAGTTCTGATTTACCCAAAAAGTTTACTGATTATAAGTTCTGATTTACCAAACACTTTACTGACTTATAAGTTATGCTCTACTTATCACTTATATGACATAAGTGCTTATAAGTCATAAGCTACATTTTTTAAGATACCCCAAACACCCACATACTCTATTAAACTTCAATGATCATTGTATGGACTGAAACAATCTGGTCGTATGTGGTATAACAGACTTAGTCGTTATTTACAAAAGAACGGATATATTAGTAATCCGATTTGTCCATGCGTTTTTATTAAGAAATCGCAATCTGGTTTTGTGATCATTGTTGTATATGTGGATGATTTAAATCTTGTAGGAACAGCTACAGAGGTTGATGATGCTGTCATATATCTAAAGACAGAATTTGAAATGAAAGATCATGGAAAGACAAAATATTGTCTTGGTATACAGGTCGAGCACTTGTCATCAGGAATTTTCCTCCACCAATCCACATATACAGAAAAAGTTTTGAACAGATTTTACATGGATAAATCTCATCCTTTGACCACTCCAATGGTGGTTAGATCTTTAGAACCTGATAAAGATCCATTTCGACCACGAGAAGATGATAAGGATGTTCTTGGTCCTGAAATTCCATATCTTGGTGCAATTGGTGCACTTATGTATCTTGCGAATAATACAAGGCCAGATATTGCATTTGCTGTGAATTTATTAGCCAGGTTTAGCTCTGCTCCAATGGACAGATATTGGAATGGGATCAAACATATATTCCGTTATCTTCATGGAACAGTTGATTTTTGGTTATTCTTCCCGAAAAACTCGACATCTCAGTTGATTGGATATGCTGACGCTAGATATTTGTCAGATCCTCATTTTGGCAAATCACAAACTGGATATGTATTTACATATTGCGGTACAACCATTGGAAATCCACAAAGCAAACAACAGTGGCAACCTCATCAAATCACTCAGAACTAATTGCAATTCATGAAGCCAGTAGAGAATGTGTTTGGTTGCGGTCTATCATCAAGAATATTCAAGAATCATGTGGATTATTGGACATCACGAGAAGTCACACTGTTATGTTTGAAGATAACAGTGCATGTATTGATCAACTCAAGGAAGGATATATCAAAGGAGACAGAACGAAGCACATTTCACCAAAATTCTTCTACACTCATGAGTTGCAAAAGAATGGTGAAATCGATGTACAACAAATCTGATCATGCGACAACCTTGCAAACTTATTCACAAAATCATTACCGAATTCAACATTCGGGAAACTACGACATAATATTGGAATGCGTCGACTCAAGGACTTATTACAACAAAACTCTATTGAGTGATCGATTTCTTCCAAGGGGAGATTGTACTCTTTTTCCTTCGTCAAAGTTTTTATCCCACTGGGTTTTTCTTTGACAAGGTTTTAACGAGGCAATCTATGATCCATACTACAATGACAATCAAAGGGGAGTGTTGTAATGTGATTGCCATTTTAGTCAATGACACATTATACTAGATATAGCAGAAGAAGCTTTTGCCATGTAATAAATTTACTTGTCCCCTGCATTACTTTTTCATTGCCTATAAATAGAATGACCCGGAAGAAGTGAAAACACACCGAGCAATTTTCATCTCTTTCTCTGCTCACTCTCTCCCTCTCCCTTTCTGTTAAGTAGTAATATTTGTCAGTAGCTCTTTTATTTTAGCTAGTATATTATAACAAATATCACATTAAAAGTTAAATTCAAGGTAGTAGGTTCCATTTGAAAAGGAAGGTGATAGAGTATATTTTTATATATATTTTAAATGATTTTATTCTCATATTTATTGTGTTTTGCATTGATTTGGATTTTTATTTAATAGATTTGATTATTTTATTGTAGGAAATAAAGAATTCATGACTTGGAAGGATTTGGAGCAAAAAGAGCTATTTTGGAGATAAAATAGGAGAAAATTCGTATTATTGGGCTACACGGGCTGTGCTACACTATTTTGGCCATATCTTGAGTTCCAGAAGTCCGTTTGAGGCCCGTAAGCTGTCCACGCGAAGCTTGTAGAATTATATTTAATTCAGAGGTGGTCCAATAAGCAAAATCCAGTTGGAAGAGCCCAGAAATAGAGGAGTAAATATAGTTACGAATTTTACAAGGAATCCTATTCAGTTATGGAATCCTACTTGTAATTTATTTAGAGTATTAAAATACTTTTATTGGGCAAGACTTTTATAGCCTATATAAACACATCTAGGGTGTTATTTTATGGGGAGAAGAAGAAGGATGTAATATTAGATCAGATAATATAGTTTAGAGTAGATTAGTATTATTAGTTAGAGATGTAGAGAAACACCATGACTCTTCTTTTGGGTGACAACATTAAAGTTTGAAGGTTTTATTCTCTTAATCTTTTCTTTGTTCTTATTAGTTTAATTATGTTTTCTTGTTTTACTAGTTGTTTTACTTGTTTAATTATTAGCGAGTAGTTATTTCTAGGGCTTAAAGGGAAGCCATGTTTGCACTAATATTGACATGATTTTCATAGTGGTTTGATTGGTTATGGTTAATTCTGATTGATATGTTTTAATCATTAATTTGTGTAATTGGCCAATATCATGGATTAATTATATGCAAATAGGGGTATGGATCGAGAGATTTAATTACTAGAGGCACACATACGATTAGTAGAATTGAATTTGAGTGCGGAAGCATCATTGGATTTCTGATAGCGTTAATTCTTGGAAGAGATTAACTTGACTCTAATTACCTGATTGATTGAATTACTAAAACTGATTAATTGTGTTGAATGTTTCGAGAGTGTTAATGCTTGGAAGAGATTAACGTACTCTAGTTATAGGATCACATTGATTGCTTTAGCTTAAGAGCCAATTGTGTAAGCATGGTGGACCTGATTGCCCTAGGTTTTAAACAATTTGTTTATCATCTGTTTAATTAGTGTTAATTTAGTTTAATTAGTTAATTAATAATTTCACATATTCGTATGACCCTTGAACCAATTAGCGATAACTGAAAATGAATTAGTAGAACCTGTCTCCTTGTGGATTCGACCCGCTTGCCATCTGTACTAGCAATAGACACCGTGCACTTGCGGTTAGGTATAATTTGACATATCAAGTTTTTGGCGCCGCTGCCGGGGAGACAGCGAGTTTCTATTGATTTTAATTTAGTTGTTTAGATTGTTTCCATTGTCTCATTGGAACTTTAGTTCCAATTGAGGCGAATTTTACTGCGTTTTCTTGGCTTTGTTGAGTGTCTACAGGTTTGCAATGGGTGAAGTTGATACTTTTGCACTCTTATCTTCCCTAGTAGAGGCACATACTCGAGAGATTGCCATGTCGAAGCCTACAGAGCCCACTATGCGTCCAATGAGTATTAATGAGATGTCTCAAGTGGCCCCTAAAACTTACAACTTCTGTCAAATTTACGGTGTGCAGGGTCACTATGGTTTTGAATGCTCTTACAATGTCTATAATTCTCAGAGTGCTCAGTTGGGACAAATGAATTCTTTTGAAGAAGGATATGGGTACAATCAGTATTCAAACACTTTTGATCAAGAATGCGTGAATCAACCAGATTTCTACTACCAGGACAATGGTGCTCAAAATTTTTCATATCATAATCAGCAACAGTTTGAGCAACAATATTATCAGTCATATGAGCAGCCGCCACAACAAGAATATCAATATCCTCCTCTACAAGAAAATCTACATGTTTCTCAACCCAGTGTAGATGTGCAAGCTGATCAGACAAATGAGATGTGGGATATCTTGAATAAACTGCTAAAGAGTTTTGAAGAATTAGAAACTCAAAGTTTAGCGATTGAATTTCAAATTGCACAGTTGGCTAACTCTTCTACTACAGGGCAGCTCGACTATTTACCATCATCATCTATCCGATCCGAAGAGGACCTGATTGCTATCAATCTCACAAGCGATCAGGAATATGATAGTTTCTCCATGTATGTTGATGATGAGGCCATTGATAAAGAGAAGGAGTATGCCACCGAAGACGAGATCAATGATGTTGCTGCTACTGAGAACAATGTGACTGATGATAAGGCTACAAAGGAAAGCAATACAGAGATGGTTGTTGTTTCTCTTCCACAACCTGTGCCTAAGCTACCATGTATTGATAAATTTTCTTTCGATCTAGCCTCTACTTACAAGGCTTCTTTGCTCAAGACTACCTATTACAAGGTTGATGTGATAACGAATATTGTCCAAGATGATATTTCTCAAATTCTGGTTGAGGATTCATACAAAGTGGCTCCTACGTTTCAAGCTCGAGAAGAGGGAGAAGATGGGAGTGTCTTATTAGCCAATGATGTGATAAGCCAAGATGACCGAATGACTCCAGTGAAAGTGAGGAGTGAAGAAAAGCCACCACCAGAACCTCCACCTTATGTCAAGGGAGTTCAATATTTTCGTGGTGTTGAATTTTATCGTTGTTTTATCACAAAGTTTTCCAAAACTGCACAAGCACTCTCTCTATTGCTTATTAATGACATATTTTATTTTACTGATGCTTGTTTGGAGACTTTCTGCAGGATAAAGACAACCATTAACACTCTTGATACTTTTTGTGGTGCCGAGTTTATTATCGAGAAATTGGATATTCCGTCTCCATCGGAGTATTTTTGAGGGGGTCAAGCTAATGACTCTAAATAAGCGCTGCTTGGGAGGCAACCCAAGATTTCATTGAAGGATCGGTGCACTTCATGCTTTTGCATAGGGGAGTATTTTTTTTCCTTCTCTTTCATATATAGTAGAATTGCTTAGTTATTTGTTCAACCTAAGCCTTGTTGTGTAAAAAAAAAAAAAAAAAAAGGAATTTTGGTGTGTAACGCAGGAGGCGCCTGCGTTTCAGGGCAAATTGCGGCTCTATAACGCAAATTGCTCATGCGTTACTGGTGTCAGCGCAAATTGCCCCCCTGATGCGCAAGTTGCGCATGCGCGTCTGTACTTGGAGCAACTTGCGCCCCACGCGCGCAGCAGGCGCGTTGTTCAGAGATCAGAAAAAAAAAATCGTTATTCTTTGTTGTTGTGCGACTGTTGTCCTCTTATGTAAAAAAAAAAAATCTTTTCATCCCCATTCTATTTATACTCTCATATCTAAACCTATTCTAATCCTATTTCAATTCCAAAACCTCCCATATTTTCTTCAAAAATTCTAAGCCTATATTTATTTTAATTCATATTTATTATTATTATTTTTATTATTATTATTATTATTATTTTATTTTTATTATTATTTTTATTTTTATTTTTAATTTAATCCCTAAATCCTATTTCTATCCTATATCAAATTCCAAATCTCACCTAAATTTTTCCTTTTCACATTAAAATTTTTATAATCATCCTATCACTCCATCGTCTATATATACCCATACATACACACCCAATTTATTATTTTCTTCCTCTACATCTCTAAAATTTCAAGTTTGGGGGAAAATTAGTACAAGTTCACCTCTTCGATTCGTAGTTGGGATATCTCTTCTCTATTTTATTTTTTTATTACGAATTTGTGTTCTTGTAAATTGTTGGATATGTATTATTCTTGTTAATTGGGTATTTTTGGTGTGATATTACTTGGTGGTTTTTGGTAGGATATTTCTTGGTGGTTGTTGGTGAAGCTATTGTTGAGTGGAGTTTTGGTTATTATGGCTCCTAAGCAAATGGGGGATGGTTTTCACACCCGACACCTTGATTCCAGGGGAGTTTTCTTTCTTTTCTTTTTAGTGTAATTTTATTATGTTTTTAGTTATAGTTTTGTATCTTGTTCATTAGTTCATTGGGGACAATGAACCGCTTAAGTGTGGGGAAGGGTTCTCAATGTTAAGAAAAAAAAATTAAAAAATTAAAAATACCAAAAATAATTCTAGCCATGCAATTTGATTAGTTGTTGTATTTTGCTTGATACACCCATGCATGCGTAGAATTCTTGTGTTTATGGACGCTTTTGTATGAGAAGTGACGTGCTTTGTTCTTGTGCACACACTTTCACTAGCAAGTTGAAGCTGGTAGACTTAATTGGATGTTGTAAATGATTAGAATGACATGAATATGTGCAAGATGACTTGGTTTTCATGCTTTGAGTACAAGTAGGTGCGTTAGAGAGTCTTGTTACTTGGGATTGATTATGTTTTGTCACACCAAGTGAGTTTTGAGCCTATATGCATATCTTTTGCATGATTTTTCGTTTGCATTGAGTGTCCACATGTTGTTTACATTGCTAGCACTTACTTGAGATCTTTCTTGAAATGCATGACATTAATTGATGATGAGATGATAAAGGCACTTAGGTTTGACCTCGTATTTCCCATATTTCCACACCTTTTATACATGATCTATTAGTTAACCCTTTGAGCCTAATCCTATTCTTTCGGTGACACACCACATTACTTGCCATTATCCTTTTTATTCTATTGGCCTTACATTAAATTTGAACCTAAATTGTCAAAGGCTAGTATCGTGCTTAAGGGAGTAATAAGGTGTGCAAAAGGGGGGTTTTTATTGATGATCATACTTTTGGGGAATATTGATTTTGGTTGATGCTTGTTAGTCGAAATTCATAAAAATATCTATGGATCATTGTGCTTATTCCTTAGCTCTCAGAGAAAAAAAGAAAAAAAAAAGAGAAAAATAAATAAATTTGAGAGCATTCTTATGTTTGTATGATCCTTCTTCATTCGACTAGTCAAGTTATTATGTAAGGGTTATTGAAAAATCCAAGTGTGGGGAAGTATTTGTTTTAATAGAAAGGGAGTTGAATAATGATTATTGTTGGGTACTAGCTTTTGACATTTAACCTGTTTTAGCTTTACTTGACATACCTGGTCCTTAGCCCACGCTACAACCCGAATAAAGACCTTTTGATTGTCATCAGTGATGTATGTTGTGTTGAGAGTGAGATTGATTGCGAGTGTCAAGTTGTGTTTATGATTTTGTTGGAATTGAGTGATACACTTAACCTTGTTCTTGAGTGAATATTCGTTTTTGAGTGAAAGGTGAGTTATTACTTGTTTTGGCATAGGAGATCCCAGGTTTAGACTTAAAGATGTATTTCTTGTGGGCTTAGCATGATTACCAACGATTTTTACACTTGACATGAATTTTTATGACCTTCTGCATGTTGGTTGAGTAGACTACGTGAATACTTGCACTTTCGACACCAAGACATCGTATGTTTGCTTTGATTCTTAAGTTGATGTGGCATGAGAGGACTTGTGTGTGTGGTGTTGTGTTAGCATTGATCTTTTGCATGCTTAGATGAATTTTGTGGGTAAATTCACTATAAACCCTCACGAGACAACACTCGTCCTACTAGGGCTGCCTAGGGGTTTAACGGCTTGTTGCATATGCTCAATGCAATCGTGTCATCTACGAAAGTGATGTTTGTTAGGACTTAGTTTTTATTTCACTTATTTGCCCGAGGACGTACAAATGCTTAGTGTGGGGATGTTTGATAGAGTATATTTTTATATATATATATTAAATGATTTTATTCTCATATTTATTGTGTTTTGCATTGATTTGGATTTTTATTTAATAGATTTGATTATTTTATTGTAGGAAATAAAGAATTCATGACTTGGAAGGATTTGGAGCAAAAAGAGCTATTTTGGAGATAAAATAGGAGAAAATTCGTATTATTGGGCTACACGGGCTGTGCTACACTGTTTTGGCCATATCTTGAGTTCCAGAAGTCCGTTTGAGGCCCGTAAGCTGTCCACGCGAAGCTTGTAGAATTATATTTAATTCAGAGGTGGTCCAATAAGCAAAATCCAGTTGGAAGAGCCCAGAAACAGAGGAGTAAATATAGTTACGAATTTTACAAGGAATCTTATTCAGTTATGGAATCCTACTTGTAATTTATTTAGAGTATTAAAATACTTTTATTGGGCAAGACTTTTATAGCCTATATAAACACATCTAGGGTATTATTTTATGGGGGAGAAGAAGAAGGATGTAATATTAGATCAGATAATATAGTTTAGAGTAGATTAGTATTATTAGTTGGAGATGTAGAGAAACACCATGACTCTTCTTTTGGGTGACAACATTAAAGTTTGAAGGTTTTGTTCTCTTAATCTTTTCTTTGTTCTTATTAGTTTAATTATGTTTTCTTGTTTTACTTGTTGTTTTACTTGTTTGATTATTAGCGAGTAGTTATTTCTAGGGCTTAAAGGGAAGCCATGTTTGCACTAATATTGACATGATTTTCATAGTGGTTTGATTGGTTATGGTTAATTCTGATTGATATGTTTTAATCATTAATTTGTGTAATTGGCCAATATCATGGATTAATTATATGCAAATAGGGGTATGGATCGAGAGATTTACTTACTAGAGGCACACATACGATTAGTAGAATTGAATTTGAGTGCGGAAGCATCATTGGATTTCTGAGAGCGTTAATTCTTGGAAGAGATTAACTTGACTCTAATTACCTGATTGATTGAATTACTAAAAGTGGTTAATTGTGTTGAATGTTTCGAGAGTGTTAATGCTTGGAAGAGATTAACATACTCTAGTTATAGGATCACATTGATTGCTTTAGCTTAAGAGCCAATTGTGTAAGCATGGTGGACCTGATTGCCCTAGGTTTTAAATAATTTGTTTATCATCTGTTTAATTAGTGTTAATTTAGTTTAATTAGTTAATTAATAATTTCACATATTCGTATGACCCTTGAACCAATTAGCGATAACTGAAAAGGAATTAGTAAAACCTGTCTCCTTGTGGATTCGACCCGCTTGCCATCGGTACTAGCAATACACACCGTTCGCTTGCGGTTAGGTATAATTTGACATATCAGAAGGAAAGACAGGGATAAGATATGATCTTTGGGATATAGAAAACAGCCAAGAATGGTTTCTGGAGAAATTAGCTGTTGGTTCTACAGAAGAGCTAATCAAAATTTCCACAGTTTTTTGGGGAATTTTGGTTGCTAGGGATAAAACCATCTTCGAAAGTAAGAACATGACACCAACTGCAGCAGCTAAATGGAGTGAAAAGCAGGTCTTAGACTGGAGGTTAGCAAACAAGAATGATAGAACTGCAACTGGGGTGAATGAAGGTAGACAAGACACTACCACAAAATGGCATCAACCAGCTCCAGGTAGTCTAAAACTTACTGTAGACGCATCAGTCACAGAAGGTCAGAACTCGTTTTCTCTGGGCATGGTTATCAGAAATCATCAGGGTGACTATATTGCTGGCAAGGTAATGAGATGTGTAGGTAGGGTTCCAGCCTTGGAAGCAGAGTTGACAGGAGTAGCAGAAGCATTAGCTTGGGCACAAGAGGTAGCGGGTGGAGAGGTGGAAATTGAAAGTGACTCGTTACTTGCTGTCAATGCTTTGAAGAACAACCAGGATAATCTGCTTGAATTTGGAGACCTAGTACAACAATGTAAGGCCTCGTTAAAAGTTAATAAGAGGTTTAAAGTTAGTTTTGTTAGAAGACAAGCGAACCAAGTTTCTCATAGAATCGCTAGAATTCCATGTGAACTTAGTAGCTTCGTTGTAATCCCGTCTCCTCCAAGTTGTTTGTTGGAGACACTTTTGTTCGATTTATTGAATTAATGGAATTTCCAATTTTCAAAAAAAAATCCCACCCTAAATGATCCAGCCTAGAAACTAATGTAAACTTCATCTGCGAAGGCATATGTTGCAAGAATTGAAAAAAGGAAAAAAAAAATAATTAATTATGTTGCAAGCGACACATTAAATATGGAATTATTTTATATATGAAAAATTTATGAATTTGAATATATGCATGATTTAAAAAGATAAAATTTCTTTACAAATTTTATTACAAAACCTTAAAATAATATAATATAAATATATATGTATGTATATATATTAAAATATATTTTAGGTTCGGTTTTTCGATTCGGTTATTAGGATAAAACTGTAACCGTTACCAAACCGTTCTGTTGGTTCGGTTCGGTTACGGGTTTTTTCGGTTTTTGTCTATTTCAATTTTTTTCGGTACGATTTTTCAATTTTTCAATCCAGTTTCGATTTTTCGATTTTATTTGCTCATCCCTACCATTCATAACATGGTACATGACATATGGATTCATATCATCCATAAAAACGGTATATCAATTTTCTCTTCTAGTACTTCTTCAACGATAAATACCCCTCAATCCTCATGGTACTAAATGTTACAAGAACGATAGCCGACCATGACTAATTTGTCGGCAAACATTTTTCCGGGCTAATGCAGCGTTAAGTTTTTTTTGACTATTTAGGCTTATATGCCTTACAATTTAGTATCTGTTCTAAGATAATTCTCGAGATAATCGAACCCACAACATGGAACGATAAAGGATACACATTACCAATTGGGCTATCCAGTCGTGAATGCAGCGTTAAGTTGAAATCCCCATACGAAGTTAATGTGTTTTAGCTGAAATTGGTTACTAGTTATAATATTATTATTTTATTTTATTGAATAAAATTTGACCGTAGTGTTTTTTAGAATAAGAAATTTTAATTAAATAAAATATAAAATAAAATGTGTTTTACCTAAAAAGAAAATTGATTGGTTATTTAAAAATAGAAAATCTAACATGTTTTATCTGAAAAATTAAATTAATTAGTTAATAAAATGTTATCATTTTATTTTATTGAATAGAATTGTCCGTAAAATTTTTAGAAGGATTAATTTTAATTAGTTAAAATATAAAATAAAATTTATTTCATCAAAAATAAAATTGATTAGTTATTTACAATTATAAATAATTAAATTATGGATATTTAGGTAAAAAAAATAACAGGTATCAAAAAATATAATGTGTTTTAGCTAAAATAAAATTGATTAGTTATTGGTAATTGGTTAGTAATTATAAAATTTTTTATTTTATTTTATTTAACATAATTGCTCGTAGTATTTTTAGAAGGAGAAATTTTAATTAAATAAAATATAATTATATTGTATTTTATCTGAAAAAGGAATTAACTAGTTTAAAAGTATAAAAAGATAAAATATTTTACCTTTAAAAGTGAAATTGATTAGTTACTAGTAACTAATTTATACATAATTAAATAAGGGTAATTAGGTAAAATAACAATTAATATTGACCGAACATATTTTAATGTTTCAATTTTAATAATGTAGTATAAAGGTGTAGATGGTACAGATTCTATATGATATACTTGCACCAAAAAATAATAATTTCACATGATATTTAAAAAATATTGAAATTTAATAAACAAATAGCATAGATAATCAAATCAAAATTTAGTCCAATGAAATTATGTTCGCCAAACATATTTTGCATTGGTAAGTATTTTTTTTATATGTTTCAAGGATATTGTCTTTTTAAAGATATATTTACAATTTCTCTGGTAATGAAAAAGTATGTTTTGATTTGTAAAAATGTATTCTAACGAATGATCACAATCACAATTTTATATAAATTTTTATTAATAAATAAAGTTTTAAAAATTACAAATTTATGATTTTGGACATTAAAACTCACTACAACTCTTGCCACAATAGCAAAACCAAATTAGAAAAATGGATGAAAAAAAGAATACGCCAAAACTCTCACAATTATATTTTTTGTATAATTGGTATAAGAGAATTATTTTGGTTTGATAGTCAGAAGAAAAATTATCATTTTAGAAGCATTATTATTATTATATTTTTCATTGATATTAAATAGAAATTAAAAATTAAATTGTATTCTATCTAGTATAAATGAGTTATTTTGGTTTGATTGTCACGAGCAAATCTCATTCCAAAAATATCATTATTAACTATAGTTCTAGAATAATATTAAATAAAAATTATGAAGGTTGTTAAAATTGTGGTATATAATTGATACTATAATGTGGTTTAGTTATTAAGCATAAATATGTCATTTTAAAATTTTTTTTGGTAATTAATTTTCAAAATAATATTAAATAGAAATATGAAATTGTTAAATTGTACATCTTATTGCAAAGTTTTGAAAGGAATTTAAAGATATTATTTTTCAATTTTTCAAAAGTATTACCACAAATTAATTACATAATATAATAAAATTATTGAGTGACAAAATATAGAAAATATAGAAAATATAAAATTTAATAATTTTAAAATTTGAAAAACATGAAATTTTATGCAAAAACTATTATAACTAAAATAATAAATATTGATGTTTTTATTTTTGGATAAGTTAAAACTTTCATTAGCAAACGACGAGCTAAACTCGCCAAAGGATACAACTAGAACCCAGCTTGATTACAAACAACCTATCATACTACTACTGCTGGTGCACACTTAGACATGAAGCGTAAGAACTGCTAGGCAAGATTAAACACATAACAGATACATATGCAGATAACACAGATAACAGATACATATGTAGAAGTCTTTCAGCAAAATAGAGAAATAACCTGTTGGGTTGAGTTACGCAGCTGCAGCCACCTGATCACCCATGAACATTGTTGCTAAGTAGAACATATTGTCACAGCCAGAGTATGTTCTTGTAATCAAATATATATAATTGCTGTCATGTAATAAGTGTATGTCTTGGAAGAAGTTTATGCATTTTTTAAAGCCTAAGGATACATTCAAAAGACAACAAAAATAAAAGTTGCTGTCATAATCTTGACAGTAAGATTACAAGACGACAAATGTTGCAAGTCACGATAAAGGCTACATCTGACAACAACATTGACTGAAGCACGAGACAGAAACATTCTCACTGTAAGACCCCAATATATTTATACTATTTAATACTAAATATTAATTAATTTATAAAAAAGAAAAGAAAAGAAAAAAAAAAGACGTTACAAGAAAGAAAGAAAAAGAAAAGAGAAAAGGGGAAAGAGTTTAAACTTACGTTATTTTGTTCAGAGGGGAAGAAGGAAAAGTTGGAGGAGAAAGAGAAGGAGGAAGAGAAAGAGATGGGTAATACAATCTAATTGGGAGAAGGATTTTGGAGTTTTAAGGTAAAAACCCTCAAATCCCTTGTGTATAGACTATCATATTTGATTTAGAATTTAGAACTTATGGGTTTTATGCTATAAATACATGTATTAGGTTTTAGAGTGATTGGGCAATCTGAAATTCTTCATCATCATTCATAATTTCTGAGTTTTAAGGTACGGATATCATCTTTGTGCTTTTTACTTCGTTACGATTGTAAAGAATTGCCGTATTTGGTCTTTTACATGTGCTTAGTTCTTGTAAAATCTGTATAAAATTCGATTTTTGTCGTATGATTATAGTTTTACTGTCCCTGGAAAGGTATTTGAATTGTCTACAACTTTGATTCCTTAACTTTTCTGAGTTTCTATGCATAAGTACGTGAATTTAGTGACCTGCCAGGGAATTTTCTGAACTGATACTCCTACTTTGAACATTCGTATTAAATTGAAATTTTGTGCATATTTTATGAGTAATATATCTACAGAAAGGTATTTCCGCGTTCTACGTTTCTTGTTTACACTCCGCTGCTAAATTCTATGATTTTGTAGTCGTAAATAGCATAATACTAAATAAGTCAGGGGCTGATTCTGTTTTGCTGTTCGCAAATATCTACTTTCTGAGTTCATTATTTGTCCGTTTTTAACGAGCCTTACCATTCTGGAAAGGTCTTGGAATTTACTATGATTTTCATGTTTTGTACTTTTTGATTTGAAGTAATCTTCATAGTGTAATTTCCCATTTTTCAGAACTGATCAGGTTGTGATTTCGCTATTCTTTGTCTATTTTGTAATATAATTGGGTTTTTGATATTTGAGGACTATGTTTTTGGTTATATTTTGATATAATTGTGATTTGGGAGTTCGTAATACATCCGTCGCGAGGGGATATCTCGTGTTTGGCACTTCCTATGCGGTGTATAAATAGTATAGGCGTGTCGCCGGAGTAGTGGGACACGTATAGTCATGACTAGTCAGTTTGTGTGATTTTGGCCATTCTGGGAGCATGTGCTTATTGCCTTGTGATCCCTGTCTGAATCTGGGTAGTATTTGCTTTGTGCTATGCAAACCCTGTCTGTGTAAGATCGTCTCCCATGTTAGTAAAGATATTTTGAGTATTGTTTGTAAGTGTAAGAATATGTGTAAAGTACGACTATTTTGGATTAAAAAGCATGTATGTGTTTATTGTGGTTTTAAGATTTTATGGTATTTTATTTTTTCCAATTTTGTCTTTATTTCTCGCTTAGATATTTTGTTTTTGTTATTATTGCCATCGCGTTTAACTCTTGTTCACCTTGTCATCATTTGTTATCCGTATATGGGCTTTCGCTCACTGCCGATTTTTGTTTCTTTATTTTCTTCCGGCAGGTAACCTTAATTAGGTGGGCTATCTTATGGGATGAACGCGAGTGCGGATTTAGCGGAGCTCATTTATTTTCTTGCATTTTAATAGAATTCTAGAATTTTATTCGGACTTTAGTAAGTTTATGTTGAATTTGGAGTTGGACAATTTAAGTGTAAGTTTATTTTACGGATTATAAGTTGGAGATTTGTATGGTTTGGATTGGTTAATTTTTGGAGAATTTTATTTAATGGACTTAAAAATGTTTATTATTTTAAGATAAATGTTGGGATGTTAAAGTTGGTATCAGAGACAGGTTTTATGATTCTGTAGACTTTAGGCTCGACCTGTGAGGATTGGGTAGATGTAGGATATGTAGTTTTGTTGTTATTTCACTGCGTTGCATTGCATATATATTTTACATCGATATTTTGGTATTTGTGGAACTGAATTAATTGGTGATTGTAGGATGGCTACTCGACGATCCACCCGACTTTCTGGTGAGCAGCCTTCTAGTGAGGCTAACCGCTCTGTACCAGGGCGTAGGGGTAGAGGATCTGCTTCATCTAGTAGGGGTAGAGGAAAAGCTACTCATGCTACTCAGAATACGACGACACAACTAGAAACGGTGCCTCAAGCTGAGCAAGGGGGAAATATCCTAAGGGAAAATGAGCAGCCAGCACCTCAACAACCAGTGGTACAACCTCAGAATCAGTTAGCTATTGATCCGAATGTGTTGGCTAATGTTGTGAGTCAGGCAGTTGTTAACTCCCTTGAGCGAATTATCAGTCCTAATGTGGTTGGTCAGAATCAGGGGCAAAATGTGGAGCAACCTAATAATGTGGTGCAGAATAACACTAACAATCAGCAAGGGGTTGAGCATAATACAATTGTGGTTCCCGATCATGATGCATATGAATATCCTCAGAATCAGGCTACTTACATTCCTATGTTGGAGAGATTTAATAAGCAGAAGCCTAGGAGTTTTAATGGGCAGGGAGGACCGGAAGAAGCTGAGAACTGGTTGGGGCACCTCAGAAAAATTTTCCGATTGATTGGTTGTTCTGAAAATACTATGGCGAGGTTTGCTGCTTATAAGTTGGAGGATGATGCTGATAGATGGTGGACTACTGTAACTGCCACCAAACCGGAGCACTATATGGATGTTGTGACTTGGAATGAGTTCGAGGAGCTTTTTAATCAGATGTACTTTCCAGTGGCTGATAGGGAGAGGTATGTGCGTGAGTATCAGACAGTGAGACAGGGTGACACCGAGACAGTGGCAGAGTATATCTCTAGGTTTAACAGGTTGGCCAGCTTTGCAGCATCAGAGATTAAGTCAGAGGAAGATAAGGCTAACAAGTTCAAGTGGGGTCTTAGGGTGGAGTACAGGCATAACATCATTTCTACCAGGTTTGCGAGTATGGAGCAGGCTATTAGTGCAGCTAAGTATCAGGAGTTATCTGTTCTAGATGGTAAGGAGGATCCTAGTAGGAAGAGGGCTAGGGATGAGCCACAGAGTTTCAATCGCAACCAACAGAGCTTTCGAGTTAATCAGTTTCAGGGTGCTCAGCAGCAGGGGAATCACTTGTCTCGACAGAGTGGGTCGTCTTATTCCCGAAATAATAGTGGGAGTCGAGGTTTTCAGAGGGGTTATCAGAATGTTGGAAATAGAAGGGGGCCGGGAACCAATAATAACAATAGAGGGAAAGCTTATTACAATCCCTAGAATACAATCAAAGGTTCATGACTCCCCTAATTGTGTTAAGATCTCATTAACAGATCAGCAAAGCAGAAAATCACGTAATCAAGCATGCATGAATACCAAGGAATACTACCCAATCCTCAGATTAGAGAATTAGTTACACATATTTAATAAAGAAAACATAATAATAATGATAATGAATGAAAACATAATATTGAAGAAAGAATTGAAGATTGAAAGTACCTTGATACGATTAAAAGCTATGAATTGTTAGCTATGAATTGTTATGATTTACAATGGTATGATGTGTTTATATAGGCTCTACAAATCTTGCCCAGCAAGATATTGCCTTCTATTACAATTAGGATTTAAAGAAGGTACCCAAAACTGCCCAGAATACAATTAGAATTAGAAAAAGGGCAAAACAGTAAATTCCAAGCCTTCTTTAATAAGAGTCACGTGCGCGACTTTAATCAATACGTTTCTTGCACTTGTTTCCTATCCCAGGTTGTAGAAAATCTCTCAAGCTTCGCGTGGGCAGTAAGATCGCTGAAAACGGACTTCTAGAACTCCAGATATGGCCAAAACGGTATAAGCTGCGCAGCCTTCCCGGAAAATCCGAATTTTAATCAATTAAATCTCCAAAAACGACAAAAGCTTAGATATTCTTGGAAACCTGCACTGTTGATACAAAAAATATATTAATTTTGTATCCGAAGCATGGACCTTTAAGTTCGCATCCGAAGGTTATTTTTACATGGGCTTGTCTGAATCTAATGAGTCCAGTCCACTAGAACAGCCCTGAAATCGAGCCCAATGCTTAAGGCGGTGGAAAGAAATTATATGATTGGAGACTAAATTCTAGAAGGATCTAGATACTTGTCGCCAAAGACAATATCATCTCAAATATGGAAATTACTTGCCGCCAAAGACAAAAGATTTGGGCTTGGTCAAATATTGCCGAAAATATAATCTTAAATCGAATAGAACTACGTGGACTTGATCCCTATAAATAGGGTACGTAGGCACCTTGAGAGGGATCCGAAAATCACACACCTGATTACAAACTCTCAAGAGCAGTCCCAAATATATCAAGAACCATAATTGTATTCTTATATTTACATCTTTATTCTTATTATCTCTATCCGAATACCCAAATATAAATTTAATCTTGAAGCATTGTCCTTGACGAAAATTGGCTTCAACATTTGGCGCCGTCTGTGGGAATCGTTTAGAGAAAAGAGAAGAAGATTCATCAATCACCGATTAAGTAACCGAAAGCAACCACCAATGGCTCGTCAAACATCCTACCAAACTCCCATTCATACCTACAATCCATTCGGCAATTTTACTGTTGGCGAAACATCT
Source organism: Kitagawia praeruptora (assembly GCA_037693485.1). Lineage (NCBI taxonomy): Eukaryota > Viridiplantae > Streptophyta > Magnoliopsida > Apiales > Apiaceae > Kitagawia > Kitagawia praeruptora. The sequence continues at coordinate 80,979,325 of CM075350.1, forward strand.
CAACATGTCAGATCTACCATCACCCGAATCGTCGTTGACAATGAGGGTCGTGCAATCCCTCTGGGCAGAGCTTCCGATGATGGACATCGTCATCAGGGTGAACCACAACCCCCTATTAGGGATGCAAGAAATATCCTCTTGGCATTGAGAGGCAGATCCAATACTCAAGATAGGAGAGAAGATACACCCGTAAGGGGACGAAACCTTGAACCAGAGTTCAATCGAACGTTGGGCGACGTGAATCGAGAAGCATCTGAAGCAAGACAGCGTGAAATTGTAAGGCTCCGTGATGAAGAAATCCAGAGGAGAATTAGAGAATTGGAAGATCGTGAAATTGAAATAGCTGATGAACGACGCCGACTTCGAGAGAACCTAGGCGAAAGAACACCCCCACGTGGTCGGTCACATGATCGACGATCTCCCGCAGGTGATCGATCACCAAGGAGGAGAAGGTCTAGATCCAGGGATCGGTATCACATAGCACCCAGCGGATCACCTTCTCGTAGAGGCACTCCACCTCGTGATGATGATGATCGTAGAAACAATGATAGATGGAATAATGGAGGACACGGTGGAGGGCATGGTAATAATGGTGGAGGTCGTGGAGGTAACAATAATGGTGGTTACGGGGACGATGATGATTACCATCGTCGACATGATGATAACCGAAGGAATGGGTATGATGCTAATGGTAGAGGATATAATAACAACCAATCCGATGAAGCAACTCTTTTACGGGAGCAATTGGAAAAGTTGGAAAGAAAGATGCGAGGAGGAGGAAACGAAGATTACTCAACAGAATCACCATTGATCCAGAATATCAGAGACTATGTTCCAAGGGTTGGTCATGCTATCCCAAAGATGACTTATTACAATGGAAAAACTGATCCTTATGAGCATGTGACCCAATATGAGAGGCATATGAAGTGTGCTGGCCACGATGAAATTACTATGTGTAACATGTTCGAAGTTTACTTGAAAGATGGAGCGCAAGGCTGGTATCGAACTCTTCTCCCCAACTCAATCTATTCATATCAACAATTAAGGTCTAAGTTCTTGAAGCATTATGACTACAACAGAAGGATTGGCCAGATGACTGCTTCTCTCAACAATGTGAAACAAAGATCTGATGAGTCTTTGACATCTTATATGAAGCGTTACAAGCAGGAATGTGAAAAAGTGTCATCATTGGATGAAAATCAAGCTATGGGATTCTTCTACAGTGGCTTAGACAACAAGAGAAGCAGAAAGTTATTGAAATCGTTATTTGATTTTCCTCCTGCAAGCTTGAACGATATGTACACCAGGGCAGAGAACATACGCCGAAGGGAAGAAGCCCTTGGCACAGGAAGTCCGAAAAGGAGTGATAAATCTTCAAAGAAGGATAGGTCTCCAGAGCATAAGAAAAGCACATCACCGGATCGATCAAAGAATGATAGGTCCAAAGACAAATTCTATGCAAATCGGTCAACGGAGAGAAAGAGAAATAGGGACGAGACTGTCTTCACAGTGCTTAACACATCAAGATCTCGGATTTTGAATGAAATCAAAGATAGGCCGGACTTTGAAAGACCTCGGAAGCAGAATTTGCACAATTACAAGAAGAACACTAACAAGTATTGTGATTACCATCAAGAGACAGGGCATACCACTGAAGAGTGTTTTAACCTTAAAAGATTGATCGGGAGGCTTATTAAAGATGGTGAGCTGGATCGGTTCATCGAAAAAGACAAAGAGCAAAGGAGAGAAACCCAGAACAATCAGAGACAAGTACGTGGAGAGATCAACACTATTTCTGGTGGGACGATGGTTGGTCGTGACACCAAATCTTCAAAGAAACGTTATGCCAAGGAAGTATACAATCTTTATCGACAGAATGACCGACCAAAGCAAACAAAGACCATTGCCTTTTCAAGTGATGATTATGAGGGTGTAACGTGGCCTCACGAAGATCCATTCATATTCACATGTTATCTCCATGATTTTAAAGTTCGGAAAGTTATGATCGATGGAGGAAGCTCAGTGAATGTGATTTTTAAGAAGGCTTATGATCAACTCAAATTGGGAGGAGAAGGAATGGATCAATGTGCCGAGCCACCACTTTATGGATTTGGAAATCAACCAGTGCAAATAAGTGGACAAATTTTTCTCAAGCTAAGCATTGGGCAGGAGCCTAAGGAGGTAACCCATGAGTTAAAATTCTATGTTGTTGATGTAGACTCTCCTTATAATATGATTCTAGGTCGACCCATGCTGACAAAATTCCAAGCTATATGTTCACTCCCACATCTCAAGTTGAAGTTCCCTACTGAGGATGGGATTGGTGAAGTTAGAGGTGACCAAGTTGTCGCTCGAACTTTGGCTCTCGAAGAGTTGAGTGAGCCATATGCTAAAGAAGTTCGCACTAATGCGCCCGAAGATGAGGGGAATAAAAGAAAAGCAAAAGATGATGATGAGTCTGTTCGTTCAAGAAAAAAGACCTCCTACAACATTGAATTAGAGAGGTTCGGAACCGATTGGACTAAGCCTATTGCTAAGCCAGCTGCGGAAACTGAACAGGTCGAGCTCACACCTGGTGATTCCGAACACACAGTAACCATTGGCAAAGACATACCAAGTGCTATCAAAAAAGAATTGATCGAGGTCTTAAGGGAGTACAAAGACATCTTTGCCTGGGGGGCTGAGGATATGCCAGGAATAAGCAAAGACATCTCTGTACACAAACTTCATGTGAAGGATGATTATGACGCAGTCCGACAGAAGAAAAGAAATTTCGCCCCCGAACGACAAAAAGTGATCGAAGATGAAGTCAAAAAACTATTGGATGCAGGTTTTATCGAGGAGGTCCAGTTTCCTGAATGGTTGGCAAATGTGGTTGTTGTTAAAAAAGCAAATGGGAAATGGCGCATGTGTGTGGATTATACTGATCTCAACAAAGCTTGTCCCAAAGATCATTATCCGCTTCCGAACATAGATCAACTCATTGATGCTACCGCTGGATATTCTATGCTGAGTTTTTTGGATGCTTTTTCTGGATATCACCAGATAGCTATGGCCGAGGAAGATGTACGTAAGACTGCATTCATCACACATCATGGAACTTGGGCATATCTCAAGATGCCCTTCGGTTTACTCAATGCTGGGGCAACTTATCAACGGATGATCAACAAGGTGTTTGAAAGACAAATTGGAAGAAATATGGAATGTTATGTTGATGACATGATTGTAAAGAGTGATGATAAAATCCATGTTGATGATTTGAGAGAATGCTTCCAAACTCTTCGAAAGAACAATATGAGGGTGAATCCAACCAAATGTACCTTTGGTGTCAGATCTGGAAAGTTCCTTGGTTACTTGGTAAGCGAAAGAGGAATTGAAGCAAATCCAGAAAAAATTCAGGCCATCATCGACATGAAATCACCTCAGACTAAAAGGGATGTTCAGAAACTAACTGGTCGATTAGCTGCCCTTCGTCGTTTCATCTCGCGGAGTGCAGAAAAAGCTCTACCCTTCTTCGACACACTTAGAGGGGTTAAAGAATTCAAGTGGACAGAGGAGTGTGAGGTAGCCTTCGATAAAGTCAAAGAGTATCTCTCTACAGCACCATTGTTGACGAGGCCTACTGGCGCAGAAACACTTCAACTCTACCTTGCTGCAACTGATCGGACTGTTGGAGCTGTGCTAATTAAAGAAGATGTTGGGATCCAAAGACCAGTATTTTATGTAAGTCACGCATTGAAGGATGCAGAAACTAGATATCCAAATATTGAAAAGTTGGCTTTGGGGACGATCATGGCAGCAAGAAAATTGAGACATTACTTTCAAGGAAGAACAATTGAAGTGATCACCGATCAACCACTGAAGAAAGTCTTACATAAACCCGAAGTATCAGGAAGATTGATGGCATGGGCAGTTGAACTCGGTGAACACGACATTGTTTATAAACCTCGCACTGCCATCAAGGCACAAGCACTTGCAGATTTTATGGTGGAATGTTCATTCAACATCCCGATGGATGAAGATGTGGACAATTCTATTAATAATTGCTCTCCGGACAACTGGACCCTTTATGTTGATGGGTCGGTGGTGCATGAAAAATATGGAGGTGGAATGATACTTACAAGTCCAACTGGATTTGAAGTTCGCCAAGCAATACGTTTTACATTCAAGGTGACGAATAATGAAGCTGAGTACGAAGCTTTGATCTCTGGAATGAAGCTGGCCCGAAGCTTGGAAGTAACTCATTTACAGGCTTATAGTGATTCACAACTTGTTGTTAAACATTTTTCTGGAGAATATGATCGGAAAGAGGAAAGGTTGAAGGCGTATGCAATGGAAATCAGGAATTTGGCCAAAGAATTTACATCATTTGACCTCATTGGAATATCTAGAGAAGATAATGGTCGAGCGGATGCTTTATCACGCTTAGCTTCGGCCAACGAGGCATCCCTTGATGGAGCAATTTACATGACAAGGCTTCATCAGCCATCAGTTGAACGTACTGAAGTTAATTTAATAGGCCAAATTAGGAATTGGATGATGCCGATCCGTGATTATTTAGAGAAAAATATCCTACCGCCCGAAAGAAGTGAAGCAAGAAAAATTAAGTATAGAGCGGCAAGTTACACAATAGTTGGGAATTTACTCTATAGAAGGTCAATGACCCAACTGCTCTTAAGATGTGTTACTCCCGAAGAAGCAAGGTTGATAATGGAAGAGGTTCATGAGGGTGTATACGCAGATCACTTGGCAGGGAGAGCTTTGGCCTTCAAAATTCTGAGACAAGGATATTTTTGGCCCACTATTCGTCAGGATGCAATGGATTATGTACAGAGGTGTCACCAATGCCAAATTCATGCAAATATACCTCGACAGCCTCCATCAGAGCTAACTCCAATTCTGTGTCCAATCCCTTTTGCCATGTGGGGAATTGATATTGTTGGAAAGCTTCCAAAGGGCAAAGGACAGGCTGTCTACTGCATCGTCGCCATTGACTACATGACTAAATGGGTGGAAGCAAAAGCACTTTCTCATATTACTGAAGCAGCTGTCATCAAATTTATCAAAGAAAGCATCATTTACAGGTTTGGTGTGCCGAAGATAATGGTTTCTGATAATGGCACACAATTCAAAGGGAAACAATTTGCGGAGCTCATGGAGATGTATCACATTGAGCATCACACTAGTGCTGTTGCACATCCGCAAAGTAATGGCCAGGTTGAAAATGCAAACAAAGCAATCATTAAGGGGATTGAGAAAAGACTTGAAAATGTCAAAGGCTTGTGGGTTGAAGAATTGTTACACGTTCTGTGGGCTTATCGTACAACTACAAGAAGAGCAACCAATGATACCCCATTCAGATTAGCATATGGGACTGATGCTTTGGTTCCAGTAGAAGTTGGGTTACCATCGTACCGAAACAAAATTTTTGACTTAAAGAAAAATGAGGAAGGCCTTCGGGCAAATGTGGACCTGGTTGAAGAATTGAGGGAAGTAGCTACTTTGCATACCGTTGCTTATCAACAGAAAGTTGCTCAACATTTTGATTCTGGAGTGCGTAAAAGATTCTTTCAAGTTGGAGACTATGTGCTTAGGGAAACAGCATCGTCCAAGCCTGACCAACTCGGCAAACTGATGCCTAATTGGGAAGGGCCTTACAAAATTTCGAGCATGCCTCGTATGGGGACTTGCAAACTCGAGAATATGGATGGTACACCGATCAAAAACACTTGGAATATTGCTAAGCTGAAGAAGTATTATCAGTAGTTCTCCATCGTCATCATCAGATAAGCCTAAATAACATGATATTGGCGGGTTATTGGTTTATCTATCTTAGTAGGATATTTATTTAAGTATTTTAAGTATTTATATGGATCTCCTTCTTGTTAAGACTATTATGAGCTATTTATTAATAAAATTCCAATTTCTTTCATATATGTTGATATGCATGTGTGATTTTTATTGATATGTTATAAACTGGTTTAATTTCTTCTTGAATGATAAGCCATTGGTAACAACGAAATTTCCAACCCAAACAAGTGTTCACCGATGGTTACTTGGGGGCAACAAATTCGATGAAGTCCAGAACAAGTTAACCATCGTCCAACACTTGGGGGGATTAAACTGCTCCAATCCTACACTTGCGACCTATCGATAATCAACTGGGGGCAAAAATTTAGACCAAGTCCCGACTTATGATTTATCGACACTCACAAGACTCGTGACCTATCGATAATCAATTGGGGACAAATATCAAATTTAATCCCTACTTATGATTTGTCGACACTCACTTGGGGGACAAGAGAATCTTTCTTCCTACACTAGTGGTATATCCCTTCAAAATTGAAGCAATAAATCACTAGGGGGCCAAAGATAGATCTGGCCGGATATATGCTTCAGTGCGAAGCTATGATGGTCAACCCGCCAACTTTTAAAGTTGGGAGATGAGAAAGTGGTGATCTACAGTTTTTTAGATTTAACATTTATAGATCACAGAATATATCTCATCGCTGCACAATCTGAACCAAAGGTGCTTAAACGAACTTTTGAGGATTGGAAGCAGAAGTTGGACCAAAAAACTGCACCCAATGCTATGATGGTTCAAAACGATACAATAATAAAAAATCCAATGGAACGTACAATTAGTACTTAACCATCGGGTTAAAAATGAAGACAACTGATCGATCAAGTCATTGCAAGATCCAATGCTAATACAAGGATTAAAGTGCAAGTGCTTGAAAGTTTAAAAAAGAAAGTGTACAAGGTATTCACCAACTTTATATTATATTATTTTCAAGCATTAATGTAGTATCAATATGGCAGCATGCTATTTATTGTGTCCAAAGACTAGTACTATGTTAACAAGGCATGCATAATATGCATTGGAAACAAAAGGCGTGCATAATGTGGATTGGAAACAAAAGGCATGATGGTCATGACAATATCAGATGCAAAGTGTTCATGGCATAAATAAAGTCCGCTCAAAAGCATAATTATAGCAGATATTGCCCGAAGACAATCTAATAAATCCGTGCCCGGAGGCTACAAGTTCAAAAGTAGACTATAACTACACATAACCATGGAAAGCAGATCAGTTTTCTCCTAAATTCTCTTGAGAAGTAGCATCATTCTCAGCATTGGGGATTGGAGCCTCTACGTTGCTACCTTGAAGTGCATCATTAGTCTGCTCCTGCCTCAATATATCTAACTCATAGTCAAACATACATTTGGTGAAGTCCAATTGAGCTTCTTTGACCATCTCAAGTCTTTTATCAAGTCCGAGACCGTAGTAATTAGCTTCGGCATCAATTTTATCCTGTTTAGCTTCTTTAAGTTCCTTCTCCAGAATAGAAATCTCTTTCATGAGTTCGTCTTCCCGAACAACAGCCTCGGCTTCAATTTTCTTCAGCTTTGCCTCGGTAGCAGCAGCTTTCTGTTGTTCTGTTTTTGCCTTGTTCTTAGCAACATCAACAGCTTTTTCCAACTTAGAGATTTGATCAAGCTCGCCCTTGGATGCAGCCACTTGCTCACGTGACCAAAGAAGCAACTGTATCAATCAAGAACAAAAGAGTAAAACAACAATTTATTAAAAATTGAAGATAGAAGATGAAGAAAATACCTGAGAAGCTAGAGCCATGACTTCCTCACCACGAGAGATAGAATTCATTGCCGAAATCTTTTCCTCATCGGCCTCACTAAGACGAAGAATAGAAGAAGAACCTATGTTTCTTCCCAAAGCAATAGAGGACAATGGAGCACTCTCCAAAATATGTTTCGGGACTGTAGGTGGAACTCTGGGTGCATAATTCTTTTGTTTCTTATTAGGAGGTGGAGTAGGGTCCATGTCTGCAAAGCTGGCATCAGCAACGATTTCAATGGCCCCGGATTGGCCATTCATCACCACATCTTGAAGCTCTTCGGCAACAACAGATTTTTGTGTCTTAGCCTTGCTAGCATTTTTCTGTTTAGCTTGAGCCAATTTCTGCTCCCGAAGCCTCTTTTGCACTGCTGTCTCATCCATTCCAATGCACGAAACTGCAATGTGAACAAGAAAATGATCAAAACTAAGAAGATTGCATATGAAGTATGACTAAAAATCAAGGTACATATCAAATTCCTACTAGCATTAAAGTACAAATATGCATATCAAACTATGAGTATACTGATGTGTAGCCAAAGGAAGAATGCAAGAGTGTGAATATACTGATGCCAATGGTAAAATAAAATGTCATACCTTTTATTTCTATCAGAAATGTTTCCGATCGTATTTTGTTAGCAAATATTATCATGGATTTAGAATGGGGAGCTTTTAAGTTCTTATATATCTCAGAAGCTGGAGTATCAAGTTTGAAATTCTTTTTTGGAATTTCTTTCGAGGTGAAATAACTCCATTGGGCATAATTCTCAATCTTGGGACCAACAAGGAAGAACCAATTCTCGTAAAACCCTTTGTTATTTGTTCGAGCATCGGACCATTTCTGTGAAGTGTTCTTGCGTCCGATGGAATAAAAGCCAGTACACTTGCTCGTGGAAGACAATTTATAATGACACCAGAATATATCAATGTTTGGCTCAATTTTACGCGCAAAGCATCGAGCAATGAAGGTATTTATGTTCAGGAAACTATTGGGTGTAAGCTGTCCTAACCCAACATCACAAGTATCTAATACCTCCTCAAGAAATGGGTGCATTGGAACCCGAAAACCACATTCAAATGCGGCAACAGAAATTCCAACTCCAAGATAACTTCCAAAGGAAACAAGGTCATAGACTCTATCTACATCTTTGGGTTTGAAGATGAGAAAATTTTCTGGTATCATGAATAGATTTCTTAAATTTTTGATGCCATCGTCATCAAGAGTACTAGGAAGATTAGCAGCTGGAAACTTCTCATCGTCATCAAATATATCAATATTATTCCAAACACTAGTGTTGGTGATGACAGTATTTGAAGAAGACGCGTCATCGGATTCAGCAACCAAAGTGTCTTCCTCAACTTCGGTTACCATTTCAAGACATGGACGAAAATGTTGATGAATTTCGTGATGATACTGAAGCTGGTTAGAGGTTGACATCTGCGATTTAAGGAAGAAAAAAAGATTAGAGTGGTCCCGAGCAAAAAAAAAAAAAAGTATGATAAATATGTCCAATTTATAGTCTAACTATGCTCGGGACACAACTCTTGACTCATTGGAAACACTACTTGATTGTGGGATTGGGGACCAACTTTTCAGGGAATATATATTAGACTAAGAATCTTTCAGGACCAACGATCAAAGGCCGGTATCCAATGCCTGAGTATGAGGAATGCGAAATTAAGCATTAATTTGCTAGCTCAATTTGTCATTAGCACCATTGGAAACAAAAATTATCCTACACTGAAGTGTGAACCAATACAAAGTTTCAAGTACATAATGAGTTCACGTCAGAAATTTTGTTTCCAGGGGACATTTACTACAACACCAAAAGTTCAAGAACAGAATTTTAAGCAAATGCCCAAGTCATTGGAAACCAAGGTACCTATTGCTACTAACTACATTTGATTTCAATTTTTATTTCGCTTCCGATGAGTACTACGAGGGTACAAGAAATGTGTTTGAAAAGGGATTATATCCTACAAATTCGTAAAGGGATTATATCCTACAAATTCGTGGAAGGAAACATCTACAAGATTTAGGACTGGCACAATTACCGAAGAAGAGGAACTACACAAATAGACATGCATACAAAGCTTGGTTCTTGATTTACCACAATCTCAAAATTATTAATGGTGGTGGTCTCAACATAATAGATTTTACTTGGAGCAGAAAAGTTCTACTGCAATATTACAGATGAGGGAAAAATCAATTACAAGAAACATATGAATTCGCCGGAAAATTATTGAGCTCACCGGAGTATGCCACAAAGTACAACAATACTAAAAATAAATTCCTAGATATGTAAAGCAAAAGGTGAAGTGGGTTTACCTGTTATAGATGTGGAAAGAGGAGCACAACTGAACCAGCAAAAAGAAAATACGATGGAGCTCTTTTCCCAAAATTCTCTTCGCCGGTTGCTGTGCAAGATCCGGTGTTGAAATTAAAAACTAAAAGGAGAAGGTCAAAACAATGGGCTATACGTAGTATTATTTTTGTGGGCCTGCAGAAAAACAAGAACTACATACAAGTATACAACGTGCATAAAGTTGATTCTTTTCAGCTGGACCCGCGTGTAAATCAAATGAAGAATAGAAATTATGTATATGTCAAGGGGGCCCGCTGTGATTAGAAAATCAAAATCACTTGATTTTGATTCACGTGAAGACTTCAACATTTGATTTAGTTTAATAAAAAAGAAATAAAGAGAATAAGTGATGGTGGGACCTACGGAGGTTAAATCAAAATTCAAAAATCAAAGCCATTTGATTTCTTTTCAAGGCACGTGAATGAAAATCTTTAAATGGTTATTGGTGTGACCCACATAAATCAAGGCATTGGATATGATTCTCATTTTCAAAAATTGTATCCAATGACTCTATATTTGGTGATATTTAGTGTCCAATGACTGTTGTGCTCATTCGGGCAATTACACGTGACATTCTATTTGGAGGATCCAATGGGTTGCTTGAAGATAAAAATAAAGGTTACCAAATATTTAAGTATTTATTGAAGTCATCGTCTTCCAAAAATACTGGGGACCTGTTGATACAAAAAATATATTAATTTTGTATCCGAAGCATGGACCTTTAAGTTCGCATCCGAAGGTTATTTTTACATGGGCTTGTCTGAATCTAATGAAATTACTATGTTACACATAGTAATTTCTACCAAACACTTATTCGTACCTACAATCCATTCGGCAACTTTACTGTCGGCAAAACGTCTCAACATGTCAGATCTACTATTACCCGAATTGTTGTTGACAACAATGGTCGTGCAATCCCTCTGGACGGAGCTTCCGATGATGGGCATCGTCATCAAGGTGAACAACAACCCCCTATTAGGGATGCAAGAAATATCATCTTGGCACTAAGAGACAGATCCAATACACAAGAGATGAGAGAAGATACACCCGTAAGGGGAAGAAACCTTGAACCAGAGTTTAGTCATGCATCAGATGACATAGATCGAGAGGCATCGGAAGCAAGACAACGTGAAATTGTAAGGCTCCGTGATGAAGAAATCCATAGCAGAATTAGAGAATTGGAAGATCGTGAAAATGAATTGGCCGATGAACGACGCCGACTTCGAGAGAACCTAGGCGGAAGAACACCCCCACGTGGTCGGTCACATAATCGACAATCTCTTGCAGGTGACCGATCACCAAGGAGGAGAAGATCTAGATCAAGGGATCGGTATCAGACAGCACCTGGCAGATCACCACCCCGTAGAGGCACTCCACCCTATGATGATGATCGTAGAAACAATGGTAAAGGGACTAATGAAGGCCATGGTGGGGGACATGGTAATAATGGTGGAGGTCATAGAAATAACAATAATGGTGGCTATGGGGATGATGATGATGATTACCATCGTCGGCATGATGATTACAGAAGGAATGAGTACGATGCTAATGGTAGAGGCTATAATAACAACCAATCTGATGAAGCAACTCTTTTACGAGAGCAATTGGGAAAGTTGGAAAGAAAGATGCGAGGAGGAGGAAACGAAGATTATTCAATAGAATCACCATTGATCAAGAATATCAGAGACTATGTTCAAAGGGTTGGTCATGCTATTCCAAAGATGACTTATTACAATGGAAAAACTGATCCTTATGAGCATGTGACCCAATATGAGAGGCATATGAAGTGTGCTGGCCATGATGAAATTACCATGTGTAACATGTTCGAAGTTTACTTGAAAGATGGAGCCCAAGGCTGGTACCGGACTCTTCTCCCTAACTCAATCTATTCCTATCAACAACTAAGGTCTAAGTTCCTGAAGCATTATGACTACAACAGAAGGATCGGCCAGATGACTGCTTCTCTCAACAATGTGAAACAAAGATCCGATGAGTCTTTAACATCTTATATGAAGCGTTACAAGCAAGAATGTGAAAAAGTGTCATCATTAGATGAAAATCAAGCTATGGGATTCTTTTACAGCGGCCTAGACAATAAGAGAAGCAGAAAGTTGTTGAAATCGCTATTTGATTTTCCTCCTGCAAGCTTGAACGACATGTACACCAGGGTAGAAAACATACGCCGAAGAGAAGAAGCCCTTGGCACGGGAAGCCCAAAAAGTAGTGATAAGTTATCAAAGAATGATAGATCTCCAAATCGCAAGAGGAACTCATCACCCGATCGTTCAAAGATTGACCGAGACAAAGATAAATTCTATGCAGATTGATCAGCGAAGAGGAAAAAGAATAGGGACGAGACTGTTTTCATGTTGCTCAACACAAACGAGTAATTCATCATCATCTTCAACATCAGATAAGCTTAAATAAAATGATGTTGATGAACTAATATTTTATTTATCTTAGTAGGATATTTATTGGAGTATTTATTAGGATTTCCATTTTGTTATGTGCTACGTGCTAAGCATGCTATGTGTTACATATTAGTAAAATTTTAATTTCTTTCATAAATGTTGATATGCATATATGATTTATTGTTATGATATAACTTAGTGGTTTAATTTCCTTGTGAATGACAAGGCATTGGGGACTGAAAAATTTATCCAACCCAAACAAGTGTTCACCGATGGTCACTGGGGGCAACAAATTCGATGGACTCCCGAATAAGTGACCAATCGTCAAACACTTGGGGGCATCAAACTGATCTAATCCTAAACTTGTGACCTATCGACAATCAACTAGGGACAAAAATTTGACCAAGTCCCGACTTATGATCTATCGACACTCACAAGACTCGTGACTCATCGGCAATCAATTGGGGGCAAATATCAATTCATTTTCCCAACTTTGATTTGTCGACACTCACTTGGGGACAAGAGAATCTTCGGTCCCAGACTAGTGATACACCACTTCAAAATAGAAGAACTGCATCACTTTAGGGGAAAGGAGATATGGGGCCGGATATACGCTTCAGTGCGAAGCTATGATGGTCCACCCGCCAACTTTTAAAGTTGGGAGATGAGAAAGAGGTGATCTAAAGTTTTTTAGATTTAACATTTTTATAGATCACACAGTCAATATGACAATATCTCATCGCTGCACAATCCGAACCAAGGTACTTGTTTGGACTTTTGAGGATTGGATGCAGAAGCTGAACCGAAAAACATCGTTTAGTTCTATGATGGTTCAAAATCACGCAAAAGAATCTGATGGAACGTGGAATGATCACTTAACCACTGGATTAAAGATGATAGAAAACGGATCCAATCATACTCGATCTGATGCAAACACAAAGAAGATTATATCCAATCATGCTCGATCCGTTGCAGATAGAAAGGAAATTATAAGCAAAAAGCTTGGGTAAAAAAAATTGGGCTGAAATGAAAGTTGGTATCCGATAGCCATGTACGAGTTATATGGAGTCTAAAGCACTCATTCCTGTATCATTGGAAACAAGGGATACATATTAGACTAAGGACCTTTTAAAGACCATTGGAATCGAACGACCAAAGACCGGTATCCAATGCCTGAGTGAGGGATGCGAAATTAAGCACTAATTTGCTACTTCAATTTGTCAATAGCATTGGAAACAAAAATTCTTCTACATTGGAAACTGTTGGCAACATTACAACAGGAAGTATGAACCAATGCAAAGTTTCAAGTACATAATGAAATCTACGTCAGAAGTTTTGTTTCCGTGGGACATTTACTACAACACCAAAAGTTCGAGAAGAAATTTTAAGCAAGAGCTTAGATTATTTGAAACACTAAATTGAGTGTGAGATTGGGGACCAACTACAAAATGGTATCCGACGACTTATTACAAATTGTTTGAGATTTTAAACACCAATTGGAAGCAGATGTGATTTTATTCCGAGAATCATCGGCAACATGCTAGTAGTTATCTTTCTACAAGAATCGTATCGACGCAGAAGCAAAACTAAATGGGCTTTTATTGCATCGACTACATCATATCTGAACAAAACTAGCAACCATGACATAACTTTTTATCATTGGACACATGCACGAGAAATATATTTATTGTGTTTTCTAGGCTAATCTACGCCAAAGGGCTTATCTGCGTCCAATGACTCTGTTGTCTCCAATGAATTTGCTGGTTATATGAAAACAATGATGTTTCGCCTACTTTCTGGATCATGAACCTCTTTGTCGTCTGAAAAATCACAGGCATGCCGATACAAGAGTTTTACTCATTTCATTTCCAAAGGTCGGACCTCTATTTTTGTTTCCGAAGATTATTCTAATAATGGTTTATTTGGATAAAATAATATCTATCAACATTGAAGACGAAGGTTTATCAACAAGCACAAACTTAATTGGTTCATCACACTTGGATGTAAATCAAGTTATGGGGACTAAAAATATTTCTCGAAAGGCAAGCCTCCTAAAAATATTGGGGACTTGTTGATACATGTTTCCGAATACTAGAGATGTTGCCAAAGGTCAGAAATGTTGCCAATGGCTAAACTATTTAATATTTGCATCCAAAGGCTATACTTGCTAATACTTGCTTCCAATGACTAGACTTGATGATATATGTTTCTGAAGGTCATTCACATATGGGCTCATGTTGTGCAATAATTATCACATCAAATATCAAAGCCTTTGTGTGCGGCCTAGAATATGTTGCGTCCAAGGGCTACACTTAGTTTTTCAGCATCCGAAGCCTATTATGCAATAAATTACTTTTTAGCATTTTGCTACGTCCAATGACTTTTCAGCATTTTGTTGCGTCCAATGACTACATTACATCCAATGGTATGGGCCAATTACACATACAAATATTTTATAGGCATTGGATACAGATTGAAGACAAGGAAGACCATTACAAATTATTTGAGTATTTATTGAAGTCATTGTCTTCAACAAATATTGGGGACCTGTTGATACAAAATATATTCACTATGTTTCCAAAGGCTAGACCTGCATATTCGTGTCCGAAGATTATTTGCATGTGCGAAATATTAGTCCATCAATATTCGGGCCTTCGTCTACAGCCTAAAACCATGTTGAGTCCGATGGTTGGATCAAACAAATACAAGGAAGCCTGATGAATATGCTGAGTCCGATCCAATAAATAAAAAGACCACAAATTATTTAGCCCAATGCTTAAGGCGGTGGAAAGGAATTATGTGATCGGAGACCAAATTCTAGAAGGATCCAGATACTTGCCAATGGTAAAATAAAATGTCATACCTTTTATTTCTATCAGAAATGTTTCCGATCGTATTTTGTTAGCAGATATTATCATGGATTTAGAATGGGGAGCTTTTAAGTTCTTATATATCTCAGAAGCTGGAGTATCAAGTTTGAAATTCTTTTTTGGAATTTCTTTCGAGGTGAAATAACTCCATTGGGCATAATTCTCAATCTTGGGACCAACAAGGAAGAACCAATTCTCGTAAAATCCTTTGTTATTTGTTCGAGCATCGGACCATTTTTGTGAAGTGTTCTTGCGTCCGATGGAATAAAAGCCAGTACACTTGCTCGTGGAAGAAAATTTATAATGACACCAGAAAATATCAATGTTTGGCTCAATTTTACGCGCAAAGCATCGAGCAATGAAGGTATTTATGTTCAGGAAACTATTGGGTGTAAGCTGTCCTAACCCAACATCACAAGTATCTAATACCTCCTCAAGAAATGGGTGCATTGGAACCCGAAAACCACATTCAAATGTGGCAACAGAAATTCCAACTCCAAGATAACTTCCAAAGGAAACAAGGTCATAGACTCTATCTACATCTTTGGGTTTGAAGATGAGAAAATTATCTGGTATCATGAATAGATTTCTTAAATTTTTTATGTCATCGTCATCAAGAGTACTAGGAAGATTAGCAGCTGGAAACTTCTCATCGTCATCAAATATATCAATATTATTCCAAACACTAGTGTTGGTGATGATAGTATTTGAAGAGGACGCGTCATTGGATTCAGCAACCAAAGCGTCTTCCTCAACTTCGGCTGCTATTTCAAGACATGGACGAAAATGACGACGGATTTCACGATGATACTCAAGCTGGTTCGGTGTTGACATCTGCGATTTCAAGAAAAAGATTAGAGTGGTCCCGAGCAAAAAAAAAAATGAAAAGAAAAGAAAAAGAAAGTATGATAGATATGACCAATTTCTAGTCTAATTATGCTCGGGACACAACTCTTGACTCATTGGAAAACACTACATAAGTGTGAGAATGGGGACCAATTCGAAATTAGTTATACAATGACTAGGTACGATGTACATGGCTATCATTGGAAACTAAAATTCTTCTGCACCGAAGATTTTTGGCAACATGGCATATATCAAGGCAAAGGTATATTCACACTCTTGCATTCTTCCTTTGGCTACACATCAGTATACTCATAGTTTGATATGCATATTTGTACTTTAATGCTAGTAGGAATTTGATATGTACCTTGATTTTTAGTCATACTTCATATGCAATCTTCTTAGTTTTGATCATTTTCTTGTTCACATTGCAGTTTCGTGCATTGGAATGGATGAGACAGCAGTGCAAAAGAGGCTTCGGGAGCAGAAATTGGCTCAAGCTAAACAGAAAAATGCTAGCAAGGCTAAGACACAAAAATCTGTTGTTGCCGAAGAGCTTCAAGATGTGGTGATGAATGGCCAATCCGGGGCCATTGAAATCGTTGCTGATGCCAGCTTTGCAGACATGGACCCTACTCCACCTCCTAATAAGAAACAAAAGAATTATGCACCCAGAGTTCCACCTACAGTCCCGAAACATATTTTGGAGAGTGCTCCATTGTCCTCTATTGCTTTGGGAAGAAACATAGGTTCTTCTTCTATTCTTCGTCTTAGTGAGGCCGATGAGGAAAAGATTTCGGCAATGAATTCTATCTCTCGTGGTGAGGAAGTCATGGCTCTAGCTTCTCAGGTATTTTCTTCATCTTCTATCTTCAATTTTTAATAAATTGTTGTTTTACTCTTTTGTTCTTTATTGATACAGTTGCTTCTTTGGTCACGTGAGCAAGTGGCTGCATCCAAGGGCGAGCTTGATCAAATCTCTAAGTTGGAAAAAGCTGTTGATGTTGCTAAGAACAAGGCAAAAACAGAACAACAGAAAGCTGCTGCTGTCGAGGCAAAGCTGAAGAAAATTGAAGCCGAGGCTGTTGTTCGGGAAGACGAACTCATGAAAGAGATTTCTACTCTGGAGAAGGAACTTAAAGAAGCTAAACAGGATAAAATTGATGCCGAAGCTAATTACTACGGTCTCGGACTTGATAAAAGACTTGAGATGGTCAAAGAAGCTCAATTGGACTTCACCAAATGTATGTTTGACTATGAGTTAGATATATTGAGGCAGGAGCAGGCTAATGATGCACTACAAAGTGGCAACATAGAGGCTCCAATCCCCAATGCTGAGAATGATGCTACTTCTCAAGAGAATTTAGGAGAAAACTGATCTGCTTTCCATGGTTATGTGTAGTTATAGTCTACTTTTGAACTTGTAGCCTTTGGGCACGGATTTATTTGGTTGTCTTCGGGCATATCTGCTATAATTATGCTTTCGAGCGAACTTTATTTATGCCATGAACATTTTGCATATGATATTGTCATGACCATCATGCCTTTTGTTTCCAATCCACATTATGCACGACTCTTGCTTCCAATGCATATTATGCATGCCTTGTTAACATAGTACTATTCTTTGGACACAATAAATAGCATGCTGGCATTTTGATACTACATTAATGCTTGAAAACAATATAATACAGAGTTGGTGTATACCTTGTACACTTTCTTTTTCAAACTTTCAAGCACTTGCACCTTAATCCGTGTATTAGCATTGGATCTTGCAATGACTTGATCGATTAGTTGTCTTCATTTTTAACCCGATGGTTAAGTACTCATTGTACGTTCCATTGGATTTTTTTTTTGTTATTGTATCGCTTTGAACCATCATAGCATTGGGTGCAATTTTTCGGTCCAACTTCTGCTTCCCATCCTCAAAAGTTCTTTAAAGCACCTTTGGTTCAGATTGTGCAGCGATGAGATATATTTTGTGATCTATAAAATGTTAAATCTAAAAAACTGTAGATCACCACTTTCTCATCTCCCAACTTTTAAAAGTTGGCGGGTTGACCATCATAGCTTCGCACTGAAGCGTATATCCGGCCAGATCTATCCTCGGCCCCCTAGTGATTTATTGCTTCAATTTTGAAGGGATATATCATTAGTGTTAGAAGGTAGATTCTCTTGTCCTCAAGTGAGTGTCGACAAATCATAAGTCGGGATAAAATTTGTTATTTGTCCCCAATTGACTGTCGATAAGTCACGAGTCTTGTGAGTGTCGATAAATCATAAGTCGGGACTTGGTCTGAATTTTTGCCCCCAGTTGATTATCGATAGGTCACAAGTGTAGGATTAGAGCAGTTTGATCCCCCCAAGCGTTGGACGATGGTTAACTTGTTCTGGACTTCATCGAATTTGTTGCCCCCAAATAACCATCGGTGAACACTTGTTTGGGTTGGAAATTTCGTTGTTACCAATGGCTTATCATTCAAGAAGAAATTAAACCAGTTTATAACATGTCAATAAATATCACACATGCATATCAACATATATGAAAAAAATTGGAATTTTATTAATAAATAGCTCATAATGGTCTTAACAAAAAGGTTGTCCATGTAAATACTTAATTAAATATCCTATTAAAATAAATAAACCAATAATCCGCCAACATCATGTTATTTAGGCTTATTTGATGATGACGATGGAGAACTACTGATAATACTTCTTCAGCTTAGCAATATTCCAAGTGTTTTTGATCGGTGTACCATCCATATTCTCGAGTTTGCAAGTCCCCAAACGTGGCATGCTCGAAATTTTGTAGGGCCCTTCCCAATTAGGCATCAATTTGCCGAGTTGGTCAGGCTTGGACGATGCTGTTTCCCTAAGCACATAGTCTCCAACTTGAAAGAATCTTTTACGCACTCCAGAATCAAAATGTTGAGCAACTTTCTGTTGATAAGCAACGGTGTGCAAAGTAGCTACTTCCCTCAATTCTTCAACCAGGTCCACATTTGCCCGAAGGCCTTCCTCATTTTTCTTTAAGTCAAAAATTTTGTTTCGGTACGATGGTAATCCAACTTCTACAGGAACCAAAGCATCAGTCCCATATGCTAATCTGAATGGGGTTTCATTGGTTGCTCTTCTTGTAGTTGTACGATAAGCCCATAGAACGTGTAACAATTCTTCAACCCACAAGCCTTTGGCATTTTCAAGTCTTCTCTCGATCCCCTTAATGATTGCTTTGTTAGCATTTTCAACCTGACCGTTACTTTGAGGATGTGCAACGGCACTGGTGTGATGCTCGATGTGATACATCTCCATGAGCTCAGCAAATGTT
Organism: Kitagawia praeruptora; assembly: GCA_037693485.1. Lineage (NCBI taxonomy): Eukaryota > Viridiplantae > Streptophyta > Magnoliopsida > Apiales > Apiaceae > Kitagawia > Kitagawia praeruptora. The sequence goes on from CM075350.1 coordinate 80,998,776, forward strand.
TTCCCTTTGAATTGTGAGCCATTATCAGAAACCATTATCTTCGGCACACCAAACCTGTAAATGATGCTTTCTTTGACAAATTTGATGACAGCTGCTTCAGTAATATGAGAAAGTGCTTTTGCTTCCACCCATTTAGTCATGTAGTCAATGGCAACGATGCAGTAGACAGCTTGTCCTTTACCCTTTGGAAGCTTACCAACAATATCAATTCCCCACATGGCAAAAGGGATTGGACACAGAATTGGAGTTAACTCTGATGGAGGCTGTCGAGGTATATTTGCATGAATTTGGCATTGGTGACACCTCTGAACATAATCCATTGCATCCTGACGAATAGTGGGCCAAAAATATCCTTGTCGTAGAATTTTGAAGGCCAAAGCTCTCCCTGCCAAGTGATCTGCGCATACACCCTCATGAACCTCTTCCATTATCAACCTTGCTTCTTCGGGAGTAACACATCTTAAATCGCTATTTGATTTTCCTCCTGCAAGCTTGAATGACATGTATACCAGGGCAGAGAACATACGCCGAAGGGAAGAAGCCCTTGGCACAGGAAGTCCGAAAAGGAGTGATAAATCTTCAAAGAAGGATAGGTCTCCAGAGCATAAGAAAAGCACATCACCAGATCGATCAAAGAATGATAGGTCCAAAGACAAATTCTATGCAAATCGGTCAACGGAGAGAAAGAGAAATAGGGACGAGACTGTTTTCACAGTGCTTAACACATCAAGATCTCGGATTTTGAATGAAATCAAAGATAGGCCGGACTTCGAAAGACCTCGGAAGCAGAATTTGCCCAATTACAAGAAGAACACTAACAAGTATTGCGATTACCATCAAGAGACAGGGCATACCACTGAAGAGTGTTTCAACCTTAAAAGATTGATCGAGAAGCTTATTAAAGATGGGGAGCTGGATCGGTTCATCGAAAAAGATAAAGAGCAAAGGAGAGAAACCCAGCACAATCGGAGACAAGTACGTGGAGAGATCAACACTATCTCTGGAGGGACGATGGTTGGTCGTGACACTAAATCTTCAAAGAAATGTTATGCCAAGGAAGTATACAATCTTTATCGACAGAATGACCGACCAAAGCAAACAAAGACTATTGCCTTTTCAAGTGATGATTATGAGGGTGTAACGTGGCCTCACGAAGATCCATTCATATTCACATGTTATCTCCATGATTTTAAAGTTCGGAAAGTTATGATCGATGGAGGAAGCTCAGTGAACGTGATTTTTAAGAAGGCTTATGATCAACTCAAATTGGGAGGAGAAGGAATGGATCAATGTGCCGAGCCACCACTCTATGGATTTGGAAATCAACCAGTGCAAATAAGTGGACAAATTTTTCTCAAGCTAAGCATCGGGCAGGAACCTAAGGAGGTAACCCATGAGTTAAAATTCTATGTTGTTGATGTAGATTCTCCTTATAATATGATTCTAGGCCGACCCATGCTCACAAAATTCCAAGCTATATGTTCACTCCCACATCTCAAGTTGAAGTTCCCTACTGAGGATGGTATTGGTGAAGTTAGAGGTGACCAAGTTGTTGCTCGAACTTTGGCGCTCGAAGAGTTGAATGAGCCATATGCTAAAGAAGTCCGCACTAGTGAGCCCGAAGATGAGGGGAATAAAAGAAAAGCGAAAGATGATGATGAGTCCGTTCGTCCAAGAAAAAAGACTTCCTTCAACATTGAATTAGAGAGGTTTGGAACCGATTGGACTAAGCCTATTGCTAAGCCAGCTGCGGAAACTGAACAGGTCGAGCTCACACCTGGTGATTCCGAACACACGGTAACCATTGGAAAAGACATACCAAGTGCTATCAAAAAAGAATTGATCGAGGTCTTAAGGGAGTACAAAGACATCTTTGCCTGGGGGGCTGAGGATATGCCAGGAATAAGCAAAGACATCTCTGTACACAAACTTCATGTGAAGGATGATTATGATGCGGTCCGACAGAAGAAAAGAAATTTCGCCCCCGAACGACAAAAGGTGATCGAAGAGGAAGTCAAAAAGCTATTGGATGCAGGTTTTATCGAGGAGGTCCAGTTTCCTGAATGGTTGGCAAATGTGGTTGTTGTTAAAAAATCAAATGGTAAATGGCGCATGTGTGTGGATTATACTGATCTCAACAAAGCTTGTCCCAAAGATCATTATCCGCTTCCGAACATAGATCAACTCATTGATGCTACCGCTGGATACTCTATGCTGAGTTTTTTGGATGCTTTTTCTGGATATCATCAGATAGCTATGTTCGAGGAAGATGTACGTAAGACTGCATTCATCACACATCATGGAACTTGGGCATATCTCAAGATGCCCTTCGGTCTACTCAATGCTGGGGCAACTTATCAACGGATGATCAACAAGGTGTTTGAAAGACAAATTGGAAGAAATATGGAATGTTATGTTGATGATATGATTGTAAAGAGTGATGATAAAACCCATGTTGATGATTTGAGAGAATGCTTCCAAACTCTTCGAAAGAACAATATGAGGGTGAATCCAACCAAGTGTACCTTTGGTGTCAGATCTGGAAAGTTCCTTGGTTACTTGGTAAGCGAAAGAGGAATTGAAGCAAATCCAGAAAAAATTCAGGCCATCATCGACATGAAATCACCTCAGACTAAAAGGGATGTTCAGAAACTAACTGGTCGATTAGCTGCCCTTCGTCGTTTCATCTCGCGGAGTGCAGAAAAAGCTCTACCCTTCTTCGACACACTTAGAGGGGTTAAATAATTCAAGTGGACAGACGAGTGTGAGGTAGCCTTCGATAAAGTCAAAGAGTATCTCTCTACAGCACCATTGTTGACGAGGCCTACTGGCGCAGAAACACTTCAACTCTACCTTGCTGCAACTGATCGGACTGTTGGAGCTGTGCTAATTAAAGAAGATGCTGGGATCCAAAGACCAGTATTTTATGTAAGTCACGCATTGAAGGATGCAGAAACTAGATACCCAAATATAAATTTAATCTTGAAGCATTGTTCCTGACGAAAATTGGCTTCAACATTATCCATTCACCAACTTCATCGTTGGCGGAACCTCTCAGCGTGACGAATCCACCATCACCCGAATTGTCATCGACAACTACGGTCGCAAAGTCCATCTGAAGAGAACATGTCATGAGGGTCATCGTCAACAAGGTGAACAGCGACCTCCTATCATGGATGCAAGAAATATCATCTTGGCATTAAGAGGCAGATCCAATACTCTGGAGAGAAAAGAAGATACACCCATAAGGGGAAGAAACCTATAACCAGAGTTCAATCGTGCGTCGGACGACGTTTATCGAGAAGCATCGGAGGCAAAACAACGTGAAATTGTAAGGCTCCGTGATGAAGAAATCCAGAGGAGAATTATAGAATTGGAAGATAGAGAAAACGAACTAGCCGATGAACGATGCCGACTTCTAGAGAACTTAGGCGAAAGAACATCCCCACATGGTAGGTCACATAATCGACAATCTTCTACAGGTGACCGATCACCAAGGAGGAGAAGATCTAGATCAAGGGATCGGCATCATATAACACCTGGCGGCTCACCATCCCGTGGAGGCACTCCTTCCAATGATGATTATGATCGTTGAAACAATGGTCGAAGGAACAATGGAAGTCATGGTAATAGACGTGGTAATAATGGTGGTTACGGGGACGATGATGATAACCGAAGGAATGGGTATGATGCTGATGGTAGAGGCTATAATAACAACCAATCTGATGAAGCAACTCTTTTACGAGAGCAATTGGAAAAGTTGGAAAGAAAGATGCGAGGGGGAGGAAACGAAGATTACTCAACAGTATCACCATGATCAAAAATATCAGAGACTATGTTCCAATGGTTGGTCATGCTATTCCAAAGATGACTTATTACAATGGAAAAACTGATCCTTATGAGCATGTGACCCAATATGAGAGGCATATGAAGTGTGCTGGCCATGATGAAATTACCATGTGTAACATGTTCGAAGTTTACTTGAAAGATGGTGCGCAAGGCTGGTACCGGACTATTCTCCCCAACTCAATCTATTCATATCAACAACTAAGGTCTAAGTTCCTGAAGCGTTATGACTACAACAGAAGGATCGGCCAGATGACTACTTCTCTAAACAATGTGAAACAAAGATCCGATGAGTCTTTGACATCTTATATGAAGCGTTACAAGCAAGAATGTGAAAAAGTGTCATCGTTGGATGAAAATCAAGCTATGGGATTTTTTTACAGTGGCCTAGACAACAAGAGAAGCAGAAAGTTGTTGAAATCACTATTTAATTTTCCTCCTGCAAGCTTGAACGACATGTACACCAGGGAAGAAAACATACGCCGAAGAGAAGAAGCCCTTGGCACGAAAAGCCCAAAAAGTAGTGATAAGTTATCAAAGAATGATAGATCTCCAAACCGCAAGAGGAACTCATCACCCGATCGTTCAAAGATTGACCGATCCAAAGATAAATTCTATGCAAAATGATCAGCAGAGAGGAAAAAGAATAGGGACGAGACTGTTTTCATGTTGCTCAACACAAACGAGTAATTCATCATCATCGTCAACATCAGATAAGCTTAAATAAAATGATGTTGATGAACCAATATTCTATTTATCTTAGTAGGATATTTATTTGAGTATTTATTAAGATTTCCATTTTGTTATGTGCTATGTGCTAAGCATGCTATTTGTTATATATCAGTAAAATTTTAATTTCTTTCATATATGTTGTTGTGCATGTGTGATTTTTATTATTATGATAGAACTTAGTGGCTTAACTTTATTATTATTGACAAGCCATTGGGGACTGAAAAATTTATCCAACCCAAACAAGTGTTCACCGATGGTCACTGGGGACAACAAATTCGATGGACTCCCGAATAAGTGACCAATCGTCAAACACTTGGGGGGCATCAAACAGATCTAATCCTAAACTTGTGACCTATCGACAATCAACTAGGGACAAAAATTTGACAAGTCCCGACTTATGATCTATCGACACTCACAAGACTCGTGACCCATCGACAATCAATTGGGGGCAAATATCAATTCAGTGTCCCAACTTTGATTTGTCGACACTCACTTGGGGACAAGAGAATCTTCGGTCCCAGACTAGTGATATACCACTTCAAAATAGAAGTACTGCATCACTTTGGGGGGAAGGAGATATAGGGCCGGATATACGCTTCAGTGCGAAGCTATGATGGTCCACCCGCCAACTTTTAAAGTTGGGAGATGAGAAAGTGGTGATCTACAGTTTTTTAGATTTAACATTTTATAGATCACAGAGAATATCTCATCACTGCATAATCTGAACCAAATGTACTCATATGGACTTTTGAGGATTGGATGCAGAAGTTGAACCGAAAAACTGCGTTTAGTGCTATGATGGTTCAAAGCCACACAAAAGTCTGATGGAACGTGGAATGATCACTTAACCATTGGATTAAAGATGATAGCAAACGGATCCAATCATACTCGATCCAATGCAAACACAAAGAAGATTATATCTAATTATGCTCGTTCCGTTGCAAATAGAAAGAAGATTATAAACGCAAATGCTTGGAGTAAATTCGAAGAATTTTAAAGCATCAAGGAAAGAATTAGATATGGCTATGTAAATGTTGCATCGGCAACAATTGTCATTCCAATACACCAAACTACAAGATCGACATGACATATATATCGAGACACTAAAATTATATTACTTCCAATTACAAAATCATGGAGAATCTCCTTCTACATGGTGTTTGAAATGAAGGCATTCGAAAAAGATATGTCTTTGGATTCATTCAAAAAAATATCTCTCCCGACCTCAAGATACGGATGAAATTTTCAAAGGATCTCATGGTGATTTGAAGCTTGATAGAAGCAGAAATCTACAATTTCAAGAAAAAATGGTATCCGATGACTAATCAATGTTAGAAAGCATAATGAGAAAATGTATCTGATATATGGTTGATCAATACTATAAAGTATCGAAGGAAATGATATTCTCCACGATGTCTGTTAACAACATTCTATCAATTGTGGGTTATGAAAATCACTCTACTCCAAATATATAGAATATCAAACAGTGGGCTTGTTTCATATGTCCAATCATTCTTCTACGCCCAATGACTTTGTTGTCTCCAATGAATTTGCTGGTTATATGAAAACAAGATATGTTTCGCCAACTTTCTGGATCCAATGGTGCTGATAAAAATACTTGTCAACAATGAGGACGAAGGCTTCATCAACAAGAACAAAAGTAATCACTTCATCAATCCGGGATTCAAATTAAGCTGTGGACCAAAAATATTTCTCGAAGGCAAACCTCCAAAAAATATTGGGGACTTGTTGATACATATTACCGAAGACTAGAAATGGTTGCCAAAGACTAGAGATGTTGCCAAAGGCTATTCACATATGGGCTCATGTTGTGCAATAACTATTACATCAAATATTGAAGTCTCCGGGTGCGGATTAGAATATGTTGTCTCCAAGGGCTATATCGAGCTTTTCTGCATCCAAGGGCTATACTTTAGTTTTCAGCGTCCAAAGGCTTATCTGCGTCCAAAGACTTATCTGCGTCCAAAGGCTATGCTTCAAAAGTAATGTAAATTCATCTTTTATGTTCACATGAGAAGGAAAATCTGGAGACCCGCGCAAGCCTAATTAATTATCTATTTGGTATTTTATTGCATTGGATACATCAACGTACAAATCAATTAAAAAGGAGTTGTGGCCAATGCATTATTGTGGACAATGCAGCTCCCGTGCCAAAATCAATTACGGGACTTCTATTGTGCCCGAAGGCTTATTAAAACATTCAGTGTTACTCTTTCTCCGAAGGCTTTTTAGTTTTTAAAAGATTTGTCGCGTCCGAAGCTTCTACTGCGTCCAAGGACTATCATGTATCCAAAGGTACATGCAGTAAAATAGAACAAGAGCTATAAAGAGGAGGCCACAAAATTATTTAAGTATTTATTGAAGCCTCGTCTTCAAAAAATACTGGGGACCCGATCATATAATTTCTTTCCACCGCCTTAAGTAATGAGTTCGATTTCATGGGTTGTTCCAATGCATCGGACTCATTAGATTTAAACAAGCCCATATAAAAATAGCCTTCGGATGCGAACATAGACAAGCCCATATAAAAATAGCCTTCGGATGCGAACATAGAGGTTCTTGCATTGGATACAAAACTAATATATTTTTTGTATCAACAGAGTCCAAATCACTCCATATTTTACACGAGATGCAGACCCGTTTTACAACCCCAACCTCGAAAGTGTCAGCATTGGAGCGACAAATATCAAATTCGAGAGTAAGACGTACAGCAAAAATGCGGATGAAAATGACGGTAACATTGCTATTGATTCGGGGACTACATTAACATTTTTTCCAAGCGAGTTTTACGAGATGATTGAAGATGAATTCAAGAGGATTATATCTTCGACACCAGTTAAAGGAGAACATAATTTAAGGCTTTGTGTTACAGATATAGATGCCACTCAAGAGAATCAACTAGAGGACAATATTCAAAGCAATAAAATGGCGCCAACAGAATTACATGTAGTTGCCACATCAGCTCAACTCAAGCTCACTAGAGGCTAGTTTAGAGTAACAGATTCTGTTACAATGTATAGAAACACAGACTGTGTATAGCTGTCATTCTAGAAGCTAGTAGATGATTCTTACTTCTGTATATAAGATGAATTCTTGTAACAAACTCTCGAAGCAGTCCTAAATATCTCAAAAACCCTAATTTTGTATTATTATATTTACATCTTTATTCTTATTATCTCTATCCGAATACCCAAATATAAATTTAATCTTGAAGCATTGTCCCTGACGAAAATTGGCTTCAACATTTAAAACAGATCTAATCCTAAACTTGTGACCTATCGACAATCAACTAGGGACAAAAATTTGACAAGTCCCGACTTATGATCTATCGACACTCACAAGACTCGTGACCCATCGACAATCAATTGGGGGCAAATATCAATTCAGTGTCCCAACTTTGATTTGTCGACACTCACTTGGGGACAAGAGAATCTTCGGTCCCAGACTAGTGATATACCACTTCAAAATAGAAGTACTGCATCACTTTGGGGGGAAGGAGATATAGGGCCGGATATACGCTTCAGTGCGAAGCTATGATGGTCCACCCGCCAACTTTTAAAGTTGGGAGATGAGAAAGTGGTGATCTACAGTTTTTTAGATTTAAAATTTTATAGATCACAGAGAATATCTCATCACTGCATAATCTGAACCAAATGTACTCATATGGACTTTTGAGGATTGGATGCAGAAGTTGAACCGAAAAACTGCGTTTAGTGCTATGATGGTTCAAAGCCACACAAAAGTCTGATGGAACGTGGAATGATCACTTAACCATTGGATTAAAGATGATAGCAAACGGATCCAATCATACTCGATCCAATGCAAACACAAAGAAGATTATATCTAATTATGCTCGTTCCGTTGCAAATAGAAAGAAGATTATAAACGCAAATGCTTGGAGTAAATTCGAAGAATTTTAAAGCATCAAGGAAAGAATTAGATATGGCTATGTAAATGTTGCATCGGCAACAATTGTCATTCCAATACACCAAACTACAAGATCGACATGACATATATATCGAGACACTAAAATTATATTACTTCCAATTACAAAATCATGGAGAATCTCCTTCTACATGGTGTTTGAAATGAAGGCATTCGAAAAAGATATGTCTTTGGATTCATTCAAAAAAATATCTCTCCCGACCTCAAGATACGGATGAAATTTTCAAAGGATCTCATGGTGATTTGAAGCTTGATAGAAGCAGAAATCTACAATTTCAAGAAAAAATGGTATCCGATGACTAATCAATGTTAGAAAGCATAATGAGAAAATGTATCTGATATATGGTTGATCAATACTATAAAGTATCGAAGGAAATGATATTCTCCACGATGTCTGTTAACAACATTCTATCAATTGTGGGTTATGAAAATCACTCTACTCCAAAGATATAGAATATCAAACAGTGGGCTTGTTTCATATGTCCAATCATTCTTCTACGCCCAATGACTTTGTTGTCTCCAATGAATTTGCTGGTTATATGAAAACAAGATATGTTTCGCCAACTTTCTGGATCCAATGGTGCTGATAAAAATACTTGTCAACAATGAGGACGAAGGCTTCATCAACAAGAACAAAAGTAATCACTTCATCAATCCGGGATTCAAATTAAGCTGTGGACCAAAAATATTTCTCGAAGGCAAACCTCCAAAAAATATTGGGGACTTGTTGATACATATTACCGAAGACTAGAAATGGTTGCCAAAGACTAGAGATGTTGCCAAAGGCTATTCACATATGGGCTCATGTTGTGCAATAACTATTACATCAAATATTGAAGTCTCCGGGTGCGGATTAGAATATGTTGTCTCCAAGGGCTATATCGAGCTTTTCTGCATCCAAGGGCTATACTTTAGTTTTCAGCGTCCAAAGGCTTATCTGCGTCCAAAGACTTATCTGCGTCCAAAGGCTATGCTTCAAAAGTAATGTAAATTCATCTTTTATGTTCACATGAGAAGGAAAATCTGGAGACCCGCGCAAGCCTAATTAATTATCTATTTGGTATTTTATTGCATTGGATACATCAACGTACAAATCAATTAAAAAGGAGTTGTGGCCAATGCATTATTGTGGACAATGCAGCTCCCGTGCCAAAATCAATTACGGGACTTCTATTGTGCCCGAAGGCTTATTAAAACATTCAGTGTTACTCTTTCTCCGAAGGCTTTTTAGTTTTTAAAAGATTTGTCGCGTCCGAAGCTTCTACTGCGTCCAAGGACTATCATGTATCCAAAGGTACATGCAGTAAAATAGAACAAGAGCTATAAAGAGGAGGCCACAAAATTATTTAAGTATTTATTGAAGCCTCGTCTTCAAAAAATACTGGGGACCCGATCATATAATTTCTTTCCACCGCCTTAAGTATTGGGTTCGATTTCATGGGTTGTTCCAATGCATCGGACTCATTAGATTTAAACAAGCCCATATAAAAATAGCCTTCGGATGCGAACATAGACAAGCCCATATAAAAATAGCCTTTGGCAACATCTCTAGTCTTTGGCAACCATTTCTAGTCTTCGGTAATATGTATCAACAAGTCCCCAATATTTTTTGGAGGTTTGCCTTCGAGAAATATTTTTGGTCCACAGCTTAATTTGAATCCCGGATTGATGAAGTGATTACTTTTGTTCTTGTTGATGAAGCCTTCGTCCTCATTGTTGACAAGTATTTTTATCAGCACCATTGGATCCAGAAAGTTGGCGAAACATATCTTGTTTTCATATAACCAGCAAATTCATTGGAGACAACAAAGTCATTGGGCGTAGAAGAATGATTGGACATATGAAACAAGCCCACTGTTTGATATTCTATATCTTTGGAGTAGAGTGATTTTCATAACCCACAATTGATAGAATGTTGTTAACAGACATCGTGGAGAATATCATTTCCTTCGATACTTTATAGTATTGATCAACCATATATCAGATACATTTTCTCATTATGCTTTCTAACATTGATTAGTCATCGGATACCATTTTTTCTTGAAATTGTAGATTTCTGCTTCTATCAAGCTTCAAATCACCATGAGATCCTTTGAAAATTTCATCCGTATCTTGAGGTCGGGAGAGATATTTTTTTGAATGAATCCAAAGACATATCTTTTTCGAATGCCTTCATTTCAAACACCATGTAGAAGGAGATTCTCCATGATTTTGTAATTGGAAGTAATATAATTTTAGTGTCTCGATATATATGTCATGTCGATCTTGTAGTTTGGTGTATTGGAATGACAATTGTTGCCGATGCAACATTTACATAGCCATATCTAATTCTTTCCTTGATGCTTTAAAATTCTTCGAATTTACTCCAAGCATTTGCGTTTATAATCTTCTTTCTATTTGCAACGGAACGAGCATAATTAGATATAATCTTCTTTGTGTTTGCATTGGATCGAGTATGATTGGATCCGTTTGACATCTGCGATTTAAGGAAGAAAAAAAGATTAGAGTGGTCCCGAGCAAAAAAAAAAAAAAAAAGTATGATAAATATGTCCAATTTATAGTCTAACTATGCTCGGGACACAACTCTTGACTCATTGGAAACACTACTTGATTGTGGGATTGGGGACCAACTTTTCAGGGAATATATATTAGACTAAGAATCTTTCAGGACCAACGATCAAAGGCCGGTATCCAATGCCTGAGTATGAGGAATGCGAAATTAAGCATTAATTTGCTAGCTCAATTTGTCATTAGCACCATTGGAAACAAAAATTATCCTACACTGAAGTGTGAACCAATACAAAGTTTCAAGTACATAATGAGTTCACGTCAGAAATTTTGTTTCCAGGGGACATTTACTACAACACCAAAAGTTCAAGAACAGAATTTTAAGCAAATGCCCAAGTCATTGGAAACCAAGGTACCTATTGCTACTAACTACATTTGATTTCAATTTTTATTTCGCTTCCGATGAGTACTACGAGGGTACAAGAAATGTGTTTGAAAAGGGATTATATCCTACAAATTCGTAAAGGGATTATATCCTACAAATTCGTGGAAGGAAACATCTACAAGATTTAGGACTGGCACAATTACCGAAGAAGAGGAACTACACAAATAGACATGCATACAAAGCTTGGTTCTTGATTTACCACAATCTCAAAATTATTAATGGTGGTGGTCTCAACATAATAGATTTTACTTGGAGCAGAAAAGTTCTACTGCAATATTACAGATGAGGGAAAAATCAATTACAAGAAACATATGAATTTGCCGGAAAATTATTGAGCTCACCGGAGTATGCCACAAAGTACAACAATACTAAAAATAAATTCCTAGATATGTAAAGCAAAAGGTGAAGTGGGTTTACCTGTTATAGATGTGGAAAGAGGAGCACAACTGAACCAGCAAAAAGAAAATACGATGGAGCTCTTTTCCCAAAATTCTCTTCGCCGGTTGCTGTGCAAGATCCGGTGTTGAAATTAAAAACTAAAAGGAGAAGGTCAAAACAATGGGCTATACGTAGTATTATTTTTGTGGGCCTGCAGAAAAACAAGAACTACATACAAGTATACAACGTGCATAAAGTTGATTCTTTTCAGCTGGACCCGCGTGTAAATCAAATGAAGAATAGAAATTATGTATATGTCAAGGGGGCCCGCTGTGATTAGAAAATCAAAATCACTTGATTTTGATTCACGTGAAGACTTCAACATTTGATTTAGTTTAATAAAAAAGAAATAAAGAGAATAAGTGCTGGTGGGACCTACGGAGGTTAAATCAAAATTCAAAAATCAAAGCCATTTGATTTCTTTTCAAGGCACGTGAATGAAAATCTTTAAATGGTTATTGGTGTGACCCACATAAATCAAGCCATTGGATATGATTCTCATTTTCAAAAATTGTATCCAATGACTCTATATTTGGTGATATTTAGTGTCCAATGACTGTTGTGCTCATTCGGGCAATTACACGTGACATTCTATTTGGAGGATCCAATGGGTTGCTTGAAGATAAAAATAAAGGTTACCAAATATTTAAGTATTTATTGAAGTCATCGTCTTCCAAAAATACTGGGGACCTGTTGATACAAAAAATATATTAATTTTGTATCCGAAGCATGGACCTTTAAGTTCGCATCCGAAGGTTATTTTTACATGGGCTTGTCTGAATCTAATGAGTCCAGTCCACTAGAACAGCCCTGAAATCGAGCCCAATGCTTAAGGCGGTGGAAAGAAATTATATGATTGGAGACCAAATTCTAGAAGGATCTAGATACTTGTCGCCAAAGACAATATCATCTCAAATATGGAAATTACTTGCCGCCAAAGACAAAAGATTTGGGCTTGGTCAAATATTGCCGAAAATATAATCTTAAATCGAATAGAACTACGTGGACTTGATCCCTATAAATAGGGTACGTAGGCACCTTGAGAGGGATCCGAAAATCACACACCCGATTACAAACTCTCAAGAGCAGTCCCAAATATATCAAGAACCCTAATTGTATTCTTATATTTACATCTTTATTCTTATTATCTCTATCCGAATACCCAAATATAAATTTAATCTTGAAGCATTGTCCTTGACGAAAATTGGCTTCAACATTTGGCGCCGTCTGTGGGAATCGTTTAGAGAAAAGAGAAGAAGATTCATCAATCACCGATTAAGTAACCGAAAGCAACCACCAATGGCTCGTCAAACATCCTACCAAACTCCCATTCATACCTACAATCCATTCGGCAATTTTACTGTTGGCAAAACATCTCAACATGTCAGATCTACCATCACCCGAATCGTCGTTGACAATGAAGGTCGTGCAATCCCTCTGGGCAGAGCTTCCGATGATGGACATCGTCATCAGGGTGAACCACAACCCCCTATTAGGGATGCAAGAAATATCCTCTTGGCATTGAGAGGCAGATCCAATACTCAAGATAGGAGAGAAGATACACCCGTAAGGGGACGAAACCTTGAACCAGAGTTCAATCGAACGTCGGGCGACGTGAATCGAGAAGCATCTGAAGCAAGACAGCGTGAAATTGTAAGGCTCCGTGATGAAGAAATCCAGAGGAGAATTAGAGAATTGGAAGATCATGAAATTGAAATAGCTGATGAACGACGCCGACTTCGAGAGAACCTAGGCGAAAGAACACCCCCACGTGGTCGGTCACATGATCGACGATCTCCCGCAGGTGATCGATCACCAAGGAGGAGAAGGTCTAGATCCAGGGATCGGTATCACACAGCACCCATCGGATCACCTTCTCGTAGAGGCACTCCACCTCGTGATGATGATGATCGTAGAAACAATGATAGATGGAATAATGGAGGACACGGTGGAGGGCATGGTAATAATGGTGGAGGTCGTGGAGGTAACAATAATGGTGGTTACGGGGACGATGATGATTACCATCGTCGACATGATGATAACCGAAGGAATGGGTATGATGCTAATGGTAGAGGATATAATAACAACCAATCCGATGAAGCAACTCTTTTACGGGAGCAATTGGAAAAGTTGGAAAGAAAGATGCGAGGAGGAGGAAACGAAGATTACTCAACAGAATCACCATTGATCCAGAATATCAGAGACTATGTTCCAAGGGTTGGTCATGCTATCCCAAAGATGACTTATTACAATGGAAAAACTGATCCTTATGAGCATGTGACCCAATATGAGAGGCATATGAAGTGTGCTGGCCACGATGAAATTACTATGTGTAACATGTTCGAAGTTTACTTGAAAGATGGAGCGCAAGGCTGGTATCGAACTCTTCTCCCCAACTCAATCTATTCATATCAACAATTAAGGTCTAAGTTCTTGAAGCATTATGACTACAACAGAAGGATTGGCCAGATGACTGCTTCTCTCAACAATGTGAAACAAAGATCTGATGAGTCTTTGACATCTTATATGAAGCGTTACAAGCAGGAATGTGAAAAAGTGTCATCATTGGATGAAAATCAAGCTATGGGATTCTTCTACAGTGGCTTAGACAACAAGAGAAGCAGAAAGTTATTGAAATTGTTATTTGATTTTCCTCCTGCAAGCTTGAACGATATGTACACCAGGGCAGAGAACATACGCCGAAGGGAAGAAGCCCTTAGCACAGGAAGTCCGAAAAGGAGTGATAAATCTTCAAAGAAGGATAGGTCTCCAGAGCATAAGAAAAGCACATCACCAGATCGATCAAAGAATGATAGGTCCAAAGACAAATTCTATGCAAATCGGTCAACGGAGAGAAAGAGAAATAGGGACGAGACTGTCTTCACAGTGCTTAACACATCAAGATCTCGGATTTTGAATGAAATCAAAGATAGGCCGGACTTTGAAAGACCTCGGAAGCAGAATTTGCCCAATTACAAGAAGAACACTAACAAGTATTGTGATTACCATCAAGAGACAGGGCATACCACTGAAGAGTGTTTTAACCTTAAAAGATTGATCGAGAGGCTTATTAAAGATGGTGAGCTGGATCGGTTCATCGAAAAAGACAAAAAGCAAAGGAGAGAAACCCAGAACAATCAGAGACAAGTACGTGGAGAGATCAACACTATTTCTGGTGGGACGATGGTTGGTCGTGACACCAAATCTTCAAAGAAACGTTATGCCAAGGAAGTATACAATCTTTATCGACAGAATGACCGACCAAAGCAAACAAAGACCATTGCCTTTTCAAGTGATGATTATGAGGGTGTAACGTGGCCTCACGAAGATCCATTCATATTCACATGTTATCTCCATGATTTTAAAGTTCGGAAAGTTATGATCGATGGAGGAAGCTCAGTGAATGTGATTTTTAAGAAGGCTTATGATCAACTCAAATTGGGAGGAGAAGGAATGGATCAATGTGCCGAGCCACCACTTTATGGATTTGGAAATCAACCAGTGCAAATAAGTGGACAAATTTTTCTCAAGCTAAGCATTGGGCAGGAGCCTAAGGAGGTAACCCATGAGTTAAAATTCTATGTTGTTGATGTAGAATCTCCTTATAATATGATTCTAGGCCGACCCATGCTCACAAAATTCCAAGCTATATGTTCACTCCCACATCTCAAGTTGAAGTTCCCTACTGAGGATGGTATTGGTGAAGTTAGAGGTGACCAAGTTGTTGCTCGAACTTTGGCGCTCGAAGAGTTGAATGAGCCATATGCTAAAGAAGTCCGCACTAGTGAGCCCGAAGATGAGGGGAATAAAAGAAAAGCGAAAGATGATGATGAGTCCGTTCGTTCAAGAAAAAAGACTTCCTTCAACATTGAATTAGAGAGGTTTGGAACCGATTGGACTAAGCCTATTGCTAAGCCAGCTGCGGAAACTGAACAGGTCGAGCTCACACCTGGTGATTCCGAACACACGGTAACCATTGGCAAAGACATACCAAGTGCTATCAAAAAAGAATTGATCGAGGTCTTAAGGGAGTACAAAGACATCTTTGCCTGGGGGGCTGAGGATATGCCAGGAATAAGCAAAGACATCTCTGTACACAAACTTCATGTGAAGGATGATTATGATGCGGTTCGACAGAAGAAAAGAAATTTCGCCCCCGAACGACAAAAGGTGATCGAAGAGGAAGTCAAAAAGCTATTGGATGCAGGTTTTATCGAGGAGGTCCAGTTTCCTGAATGGTTGGCAAATGTGGTTGTTGTTAAAAAAGCAAATGGGAAATGGCGCATGTGTGTGGATTATACTGATCTCAACAAAGCTTGTCCCAAAGATCATTATCCGCTTCCGAACATAGATCAACTCATTGATGCTACCGCTGGATATTCTATGCTGAGTTTTTTGGATGCTTTTTCTGGATATCACCAGATAGCTATGGCCGAGGAAGATGTACGTAAGACTGCATTCATCACACATCATGGAACTTGGGCATATCTCAAGATGCCCTTCGGTTTACTCAATGCTGGGGCAACTTATCAACGGATGATCAACAAGGTGTTTGAAAGACAAATTGGAAGAAATATGGAATGTTATGTTGATGACATGATTGTAAAGAGTGATGATAAAACCCATGTTGATGATTTGAGAGAATGCTTCCAAACTCTTCGAAAGAACAATATGAGGGTGAATCCAACCAAGTGTACCTTTGGTGTCAGATCTGGAAAGTTCCTTGGTTACTTGGTAAGCGAAAGAGGAATTGAAGCAAATCCAGAAAAAATTCAGGCCATCATCGACATGAAATCACCTCAGACTAAAAGGGATGTTCAGAAACTAACTGGTCGATTAGCTGCCCTTCGTCGTTTCATCTCGCGGAGTGCAGAAAAAGCTCTACCCTTCTTCGACACACTTAGAGGGGTTAAAGAATTCAAGTGGACAGAGGAGTGCGAGGTAGCCTTCGATAAAGTCAAAGAGTATCTCTCTACAACACCATTGTTGACGAGGCCTACTGGCGCAGAAACACTTCAACTCTACCTTGCTGCAACTGATCGGATTGTTGGAGCTGTGCTAATTAAAGAAGATGCTGGGATCCAAAGACCAGTATTTTATGTAAGTCACGCATTGAAGGATGCAGAAACTAGATATCCAAATATTGAAAAGTTGGCTTTGGGGACGATCATGGCAGCAAGAAAATTGAGACATTACTTTCAAGGAAGAACAATTGAAGTGATCACCGATCAACCACTGAAGAAAGTCTTACATAAACCCGAAGTATCAGGAAGATTGATGGCATGGGCAGTTGAACTCGGTGAGCACGACATTGTTTATAAACCTCGCACTGCCATCAAGGCACAAGCACTTGCAGATTTTATGGTGGAATGTTCATTCAACATCCCGATGGATGAAGATGTGGACAATTCTATTAATAATTGCTCTCCGGACAATTGGACCCTTTATGTTGATGGGTCGGTGGCGCATGAAAAATATGGAGGTGGAATGATACTTTCAAGTCCAACTGGATTTGAAGTTCGCCAAGCAGTACGTTTTACATTCAAGGTGACGAATAATGAAGCTGAGTACGAAGCTTTGATCTCTGGAATGAAGTTGGCCCGAAGCTTGGAAGTAACTCATTTACAGGCTTATAGTGATTCACAACTTGTTGTTAAACATTTTTCTGGAGAATATGATCGGAAAGAGGAAAGGTTGAAGGCGTATGCAATGGAAATCAGGAATTTGGCCAAAGAATTTACATCATTTGACCTCATTGGAATATCTAGAGAAGATAATGGTCGAGCGGATGCTTTATCACGCTTAGCTTCGGCCAACGAGGCATCCCTTGATGGAGCAATTTACATGACAGAGCTTCATCAGCCATCAGTTGAACGTACTGAAGTTAATTTAATAGGCCAAATTAGGAATTGGATGACGCCGATCCGTGATTATTTAGAGAAAAATATCCTACCGCCCGAAAGAAGTGAAGCAAGAAAAATTAAGTATAGAGCGGCAAGTTACACAATAGTTGGGAATTTACTCTATAGAAGGTCAATGACCCAACCGCTCTTAAGATGTGTTACTCCCGAAGAAGCAAGGTTGATAATGGAAGAGGTTCATGAGGGTGTATGCGCAGATCACTTGGCAGGGAGAGCTTTGGCCTTCAAAATTCTACGACAAGGATATTTTTGGCCCACTATTCGTCAGGATGCAATGGATTATGTTCAGAGGTGTCACCAATGCCAAATTCATGCAAATATACCTCGACAGCCTCCATCAGAGTTAACTCCAATTTTGTGTCCAATCCCTTTTGCCATGTGGGGAATTGATATTGTTGGTAAGCTTCCAAAGGGTAAAGGACAAGCTGTCTACTGCATCGTTGCCATTGACTACATGACTAAATGGGTGGAAGCAAAAGCACTTTCTCATATTACTGAAGCAGCTGTCATCAAATTTGTCAAAGAAAGCATCATTTACAGGTTTGGTGTGCCGAAGATAATGGTTTCTGATAATGGCTCACAATTCAAAGGGAAAACATTTGCTGAGCTCATGGAGATGTATCACATCGAGCATCACACCAATGCCGTTGCACATCCTCAAAGTAACGGTCAGGTTGAAAATGCTAACAAAGCAATCATTAAGGGGATCGAGAGAAGACTTGAAAATGCCAAAGGCTTGTGGGTTGAAGAATTGTTACACGTTCTATGGGCTTATCGTACAACTACAAGAAGAGCAACCAATGAAACCCCATTCAGATTAGTATATGGGACTGATGCTTTGGTTCCTGTAGAAGTTGGATTACCATCGTACCGAAACAAAATTTTTGACTTAAAGAAAAATGAGGAAGGCCTTCGGGCAAATGTGGACCTGGTTGAAGAATTGAGGGAAGTAGCTACTTTGCACACCGTTGCTTATCAACAGAAAGTTGCTCAACATTTTGATTCTGGAGTGCGTAAAAGATTCTTTCAAGTTGGAGACTATGTGCTTAGGGAAACAGCATCGTCCAAGCCTGACCAACTCGGCAAATTGATGCCTAATTGGGAAGGGCCCTACAAAATTTCGAGCATGCCACGTTTGGGGACTTGCAAACTCGAGAATATGGATGGTACACCGATCAAAAACACTTGGAATATTGCTAAGCTGAAGAAGTATTATCAGTAGTTCTCCATCGTCATCATCAGATAAGCCTAAATAACATGATGTTGGCGGATTATTGGTTTATTTATTTTAATAGGATATTTAATTAAGTATTTACATGGACAACCTTTTTGTTAAGACCATTATGAGCTATTTATTAATAAAATTCCAATTTTTTTCATATATGTTGATATGCATGTGTGATATTTATTGACATGTTATAAACTGGTTTAATTTCTTCTTGAATGATAAGCCATTGGTAACAACGAAATTTCCAACCCAAACAAGTGTTCACCGATGGTTATTTGGGGGCAACAAATTCGATGAAGTCCAGAACAAGTTAACCATCGTCCAACGCTTGGGGGGATCAAACTGCTCTAATCCTACACTTGTGACCTATCGATAATCAACTGGGGGCAAAAATTCAGACCAAGTCCCGACTTATGATTTATCGACACTCACAAGACTCGTGACTTATCGACAGTCAATTGGGGACAAATAACAAATTTTATCCCGACTTATGATTTGTCGACACTCACTTGAGGACAAGAGAATCTACCTTCTAACACTAATGATATATCCCTTCAAAATTGAAGCAATAAATCACTAGGGGGCCGAGGATAGATCTGGCCGGATATACGCTTCAGTGCGAAGCTATGATGGTCAACCCGCCAACTTTTAAAAGTTGGGAGATGAGAAAGTGGTGATCTACAGTTTTTTAGATTTAACACTTTATAGATCACAAAATATATCTCATCGCTGCACAATCTGAACCAAAGGTGCTTTAAAGAACTTTTGAGGATTGGAAGCAGAAGTTGGACCGAAAAATTGCACCCAATGCTATGATGGTTCAAAGCGATACAATAACAAAAAAAAATCCAATGGAACGTACAATGAGTACTTAACCATCGGGTTAAAAATGAAGACAACTAATCGATCAAGTCATTGCAAGATCCAATGCTAATACAAGGATTAAGGTGCAAGTGCTTGAAAGTTTGAAAAAGAAAGTGTACAAGGTATACACCAACTCTGTATTATATTGTTTTCAAGCATTAATGTAGTATCAATATGCCAGAATGCTATTTATTGTGTCCAAAGAATAGTACTATGTTAACAAGGCATGCATAATATGCATTGGAAGCAAGAGTCGTGCATAATGTGGATTGGAAACAAAAGGCATGATGGTCATGACAATATCATATGCAAAATGTTCATGGCATAAATAAAGTTCGCTCGAAAGCATAATTATAGCAGATATGCCCGAAGACAACCAAATAAATCCGTGCCCAAAGGCTACAAGTTCAAAAGTAGACTATAACTACACATAACCATGGAAAGCAGATCAGTTTTCTCCTAAATTCTCTTGAGAAGTAGCATCATTCTCAGCATTGGGGATTGGAGCCTCTATGTTGCCACTTTGTAGTGCATCATTAGCCTGCTCCTGCCTCAATATATCTAACTCATAGTCAAACATACATTTGGTGAAGTCCAATTGAGCTTCTTTGACCATCTCAAGTCTTTTATCAAGTCCGAGACCGTAGTAATTAGCTTCGGCATCAATTTTATCCTGTTTAGCTTCTTTAAGTTCCTTCTCCAGAGTAGAAATCTCTTTCATGAGTTCGTCTTCCCGAACAACAGCCTCGGCTTCAATTTTCTTCAGCTTTGCCTCGACAGCAGCAGCTTTCTGTTGTTCTGTTTTTGCCTTGTTCTTAGCAACATCAACAGCTTTTTCCAACTTAGAGATTTGATCAAGCTCGCCCTTGGATGCAGCCACTTGCTCACGTGACCAAAGAAGCAACTGTATCAATAAAGAACAAAAGAGTAAAACAACAATTTATTAAAAATTGAAGATAGAAGATGAAGAAAATACCTGAGAAGCTAGAGCCATGACTTCCTCACCACGAGAGATAGAATTCATTGCCGAAATCTTTTCCTCATCGGCCTCACTAAGACGAAGAATAGAAGAAGAACCTATGTTTCTTCCCAAAGCAATAGAGGACAATGGAGCACTCTCCAAAATATGTTTCGGGACTGTAGGTGGAACTCTGGGTGCATAATTCTTTTGTTTCTTATTAGGAGGTGGAGTAGGGTCCATGTCTGCAAAGCTGGCATCAGCAACGATTTCAATGGCCCCGGATTGGCCATTCATCACCACATCTTGAAGCTCTTCGGCAACAACAGATTTTTGTGTCTTAGCCTTGCTAGCATTTTTCTGTTTAGCTTGAGCCAATTTCTGCTCCCGAAGCCTCTTTTGCACTGCTGTCTCATCCATTCCAATGCACGAAACTGCAATGTGAACAAGAAAATGATCAAAACTAAGAAGATTGCATATGAAGTATGACTAAAAATCAAGGTACATATCAAATTCCTACTAGCATTAAAGTACAAATATGCATATCAAACTATGAGTATACTGATGTGTAGCCAAAGGAAGAATGCAAGAGTGTGAATATACTGATGCCAATGGTAAAATAAAATGTCATACCTTTTATTTCTATCAGAAATGTTTCCGATCGTATTTTGTTAGCAGATATTATCATGGATTTAGAATGGGGAGCTTTTAAGTTCTTATATATCTCAGAAGCTGGAGTATCAAGTTTGAAATTCTTTTTTGGAATTTCTTTCGAGGTGAAATAACTCCATTGGGCATAATTCTCAATCTTGGGACCAACAAGGAAGAACCAATTCTCGTAAAATCCTTTGTTATTTGTTCGAGCATCGGACCATTTTTGTGAAGTGTTCTTGCGTCCGATGGAATAAAAGCCAGTACACTTGCTCGTGGAAGACAATTTATAATGACACCAGAAAATATCAATGTTTGGCTCAATTTTACGCGCAAAGCATCGAGCAATGAAGGTATTTATGTTCAGGAAACTATTGGGTGTAAGCTGTCCTAACCCAACATCACAAGTATCTAATACCTCCTCAAGAAATGGGTGCATTGGAACCCGAAAACCACATTCAAATGTGGCAACAGAAATTCCAACTCCAAGATAACTTCCAAAGGAAACAAGGTCATAGACTCTATCTACATCTTTGGGTTTGAAGATGAGAAAATTATCTGGTATCATGAATAGATTTCTTAAATTTTTGATGTCATCGTCATCAAGAGTACTAGGAAGATTAGCAGCTGGAAACTTCTCATCGTCATCAAATATATCAATATTATTCCAAACACTAGTGTTGGTGATGATAGTATTTGAAGAGGACGCGTCATTGGATTCAGCAACCAAAGCGTCTTCCTCAACTTCGGCTGCTATTTCAAGACATGGACGAAAATGACGATGGATTTCACGATGATACTCAAGCTGGTTCGGTGTTGACATCTGCGATTTCAAGAAAAAGATTAGAGTGGTCCCGAGCAAAAAAAAAAAAATGAAAAGAAAAGAAAAAGAAAGTATGATAGATATGACCAATTTCTAGTCTAATTATGCTCGGGACACAACTCTTGACTCATTGGAAAACACTACATAAGTGTGAGAATGGGGACCAATTCGAAATTAGTTATACAATGACTAGGTACGATGTACATGGCTATCATTGGAAACTAAAATTCTTCTGCACCGAAGATTTTTGGCAACATGGCATATATCAAGGCAAAGGTATAAGGGTAAAAAGAAGTTGACATCAGAAGTTTTGTTTCCAATAGGGGCATACACAACTCCTGACTCATTGGAAACACTACTTGATTATGAGATTGGGAACTAACTGCAAGTTGGTATCCGATGGCTATGTGCAAGGTATATAGAGTTATCATTGGAAACAAAAATTTACATAAATTGGAACGACAAAGTGCTATTCACGAAATCAGAAACATCACCCCAATGCAGAGTAACAGCATAGTAACAAATTTTTGTTTCCAGGGGACATAAAAGACTGGATATTTGGAAGCCCAAGGATAACACTACAAGCCGAGTTGGTTTTCAAGTAAGGATTTTTGGAAACTAAGGTACCTACCACTACTAACTACATTTGATTAGAAGTTTTATTTTACTTCTAAAAGATATTGTACTACAAGTGCAATGACAGTGTATTCCTACAAACTCCATGGAAGAAAATATCTACAAAATTTTCACTATGGCACAAATTTCGAGTAAAAGAGAAATATAGATATATAAACACAGAGCTTGGTTTTGGATCTACAATTGCTTCAAATTATTAACAGTGATGGTTTCAATACCACAAGATATTACCAAGGCAGGAAGATTTTACTGGAAATAAGCAAGCATATCGGAATATGTATATGTTCACCGGAATATAAAGAAAGTAGTCGGATTATAGTATGAAGTGCAATAAATAAAATGCTTCTCACGAAAAAGAAAAGAACGAGATCGTACCTGTTTGAAGCCTAAGAAGATGGAGTTAAATAGTGCCAGAAAAAGACAGAATGATAGAGCTCTTTTCCCACGATTATCTCCGCCGGCTGCTATGCAAGACCCGTATTAAAATTAGAAACTAGTAAAAGGAGAGGGTCAAAACAAATGGACTATACGGAGTACTCCTATTATTTTTGTGGGCCTATAGAAATACAATAATTATATACAAAGTATATAACATGTACTGGTACTTTTCAGCTGGGACCCGCATGAAAATCAAATGAAGGATAAAAATTATGTAGGTGCCAGGGATATATCGTGTATGGCAGTTGACTACATGGAAAAAGGATAGATGGTTTGTTCACATGTGAGAGAGACCTGAATTACTAAAAGAATATAGTGTTGTGGGACCTACAATGATATAATTCAAAATCAAAATTGTTTGATTTGATTCATTCACGTGAATACTAGACCAGGGCATTTGGTTTGGTTTATATAAAAATGACATGGCCCACAAACATATTCAAGGTACTATACTCCGTTCTAGTGACTCTGATGTATCCAATGGCTTTTTATTTTGGTGTCCAATGACTCCTCTGCTGAAAATAATGGGCAATTATGCGAAATATTTCATGACAATCTATTTAAAGGATCCAAGCGGCTGCATGAAGATAAAATAAAGATTATTTGATATTTAAGTATTTATTGAAGTCATCGTCTTCAAAAAATACTGGGGACCTGTTGATACAAAAAATATATTAATTTGTATCCAAAGCATGGACCTCTAAATTCGCATCCGAAGGTTATTTTTATATGGACTTGTCTTAATCTAATGAGTCCAATCCACTAGAACAGCCCATGAAGTCGAGCCCAATGCTTAAGGCGGTGGAAATAAATTATATGATCGGGGACTAGATTCTAGAAGGATCCAGATACTTGTCGCCAAAGACAATACCATCTCAAATATGGAAATTACTTGCCGCCAAAGACAAAAGACATGGGCTGGGCCTAATATTGCCAGAAATACAATATTAAATCGAATAGAACTACGTGGACAAACTGAAGACAGTTTCAATAAATTGATAAAAATAATAATATTATTATTTATTATGTTAATAATATTGGGTCACGGTTTGGTTGCATCCGAAGACAGTTTTTGGATCCAATGACTATTTTTTATTTTGGTGCCCAATGACTCTACTGTACCGAAAGTACTGAGCAACTATACAGAATAAATTTCGTGACATTTTTATTTTCGAGGGATCCAAGGAGCTGCACGAGGATAAAAATAAAGATTATTCAGTAATTAAGTATTTATTGAAGTCATCGTCTTCAAAAAATACTGGGGACCTGTTGATACAAAAAATATATTAATTTTGTATCCGAAGCATGGATTTCTAAATTCATATCCCAAGGTTATTTTTATGTGAGCTTGTCTGAATCTAATGAGTCCAATCCATCATAACAGCCCACGAAATCGAGCCCAATGCTTAAGGCGGTGGAAAAGAAATTATATGATCGGAGACCGAATTCTAGAAGGATCCAGATACTTGCCGCCAAAGATAATATCATCTCAAATATGGAAATTACTTGTCGCCAAAGACAAAAGACATGGACTGGACCTAATATTGTCAGAAATACAATCTTAAATCGAATAGAACTACGTGGACTTGATCCCTATAAATAGGGTACGTAGGCACCTTGAGAGGGATCCGAAAATCACACACCCGATTACAAACTCTCAAGAGCAGTCCCAAATATCTCAAAAACCCTAATTGTATTATTATATACATCTTTATTCTTATTGTCTCTATCCGAATACCCAAATATAAATTTAATCTTGAAGCATTGTTCCTGACGAAAATTGGCTTCAACATTTGGCGCCGTCTGTGGGAATCATTTAGAGAAAAGAGAAGAAGATTCATCAATCACCATTAAAGCTATATAAAATGTATCAAGCATTAATATTTTCTGGAAAACAACCTTCGTCCACGCCATCCGAAGGCAATCACCAATGGCTCGTCAAGTGTCCAGTCAAACTGATCGTCGCACCTATTATCCATTCACCAACTTCATCGTTGGCGGAACCTCTCAGCGTGACGAATCCACCATCACCCGAATTGTCATCGACAACTACGGTCGCAAAGTCCATCTGAAGAGAACATGTCATGAGGGTCATCGTCAACAAGGTGAACAGCGACCTCCTATCATGGATGCAAGAAATATCATCTTGGCATTAAGAGGCAGATCCAATACTCTGGAGAGAAAAGAAGATACACCCATAAGGGGAAGAAACCTATAACCAGAGTTCAATCGTGCGTCGGACGACGTTTATCGAGAAGCATCGGAAGCAAAACAACGTGAAATTGTAAGGCTCCGTGATGAAGAAATCCAGAGGAGAATTATAGAATTGGAAGATAGAGAAAACGAACTAGCCGATGAACGATGCCGACTTCTAGAGAACTTAGGCGAAAGAACATCCCCACATGGTAGGTCACATAATCGACAATCTTCTACAGGTGACCGATCACCAAGGAGGAGAAGATCTAGATCAAGGGATCGGCATCATATAACACCTGGCGGCTCACCATCCCGTGGAGGCACTCCTTCCAATGATGATTATGATCGTGGAAACAATGGTCGAAGGAACAATGGAAGTCATGGCAATAGACGTGGTAATAATGGTGGTTACGGGGACGATGATGATAACCGAAGGAATGGGTATGATGCTGATGGTAGAGGCTATAATAACAACCAATCTGATGAAGCAACTCTTTTACGAGAGCAATTGGAAAAGTTGGAAAGAAAGATGCGAGGGGGAGGAAACGAAGATTACTCAACAGTATCACCATGATCAAAAATATCAGAGACTATGTTCCAATGGTTGGTCATGCTATTCCAAAGATGACTTATTACAATGGAAAAACTGATCCTTATGAGCATGTGACCCAATATGAGAGGCATATGAAGTGTGCTGGCCATGATGAAATTACCATGTGTAACATGTTCGAAGTTTACTTGAAAGATGGTGCGCAAGGCTGGTACCGGACTATTCTCCCCAACTCAATCTATTCATATCAACAACTAAGGTCTAAGTTCCTGAAGCGTTATGACTACAACAGAAGGATCGGCCAGATGACTACTTCTCTAAACAATGTGAAACAAAGATCCGATGAGTCTTTGACATCTTATATGAAGCGTTACAAGCAAGAATGTGAAAAAGTGTCATCGTTGGATGAAAATCAAGCTATGGGATTTTTTTACAGTGGCCTAGACAACAAGAGAAGCAGAAAGTTGTTGAAATCACTATTTAATTTTCCTCCTGCAAGCTTGAACGACATGTACACCAGGGAAGAAAACATACGCCGAAGAGAAGAAGCCCTTGGCACGAAAAGCCCAAAAAGTAGTGATAAGTTATCAAAGAATGATAGATCTCCAAACCGCAAGAGGAACTCATCACCCGATCGTTCAAAGATTGACCGATCCAAAGATAAATTCTATGCAAAATGATCAGCAGAGAGGAAAAAGAATAGGGACGAGACTGTTTTCATGTTGCTCAACACAAACGAGTAATTCATCATCATCGTCAACATCAGATAAGCTTAAATAAAATGATGTTGATGAACCAATATTCTATTTATCTTAGTAGGATATTTATTTGAGTATTTATTAAGATTTCCATTTTGTTATGTGCTATGTGCTAAGCATGCTATTTGTTATATATCAGTAAAATTTTAATTTCTTTCATATATGTTGTTGTGCATGTGTGATTTTTATTATTATGATAGAACTTAGTGGCTTAACTTTATTATTATTGACAAGCCATTGGGGACTGAAAAATTTATCCAACCCAAACAAGTGTTCACCGATGGTCACTGGGGACAACAAATTCGATGGACTCCCGAATAAGTGACCAATCGTCAAACACTTGGGGGGCATCAAACAGATCTAATCCTAAACTTGTGACCTATCGACAATCAACTAGGGACAAAAATTTGACAAGTCCCGACTTATGATCTATCGACACTCACAAGACTCGTGACCCATCGACAATCAATTGGGGGCAAATATCAATTCAGTGTCCCAACTTTGATTTGTCGACACTCACTTGGGGACAAGAGAATCTTCGGTCCCAGACTAGTGATATACCACTTCAAAATAGAAGTACTGCATCACTTTGGGGGGAAGGAGATATAGGGCCGGATATACGCTTCAGTGCGAAGCTATGATGGTCCACCCGCCAACTTTTAAAGTTGGGAGATGAGAAAGTGGTGATCTACAGTTTTTTAGATTTAACATTTTATAGATCACAGAGAATATCTCATCACTGCATAATCTGAACCAAATGTACTCATATGGACTTTTGAGGATTGGATGCAGAAGTTGAACCGAAAAACTGCGTTTAGTGCTATGATGGTTCAAAGCCACACAAAAGTCTGATGGAACGTGGAATGATCACTTAACCATTGGATTAAAGATGATAGCAAACGGATCCAATCATACTCGATCCAATGCAAACACAAAGAAGATTATATCTAATTATGCTCGTTCCGACGAAATTCGTCGACATTTTCGTCCATGTCTTGAAATGGTAGCCGAAGTTGAGGAAGACGCTTTGGTTGGTGAATCCGATGACGCGTCCTCTTCAAATACTGTCATCACCAACACTAGTGTTTGGAATAATATTGATATCTTTGATGACGATGGGAAGTTTCCAGCTGCTAATCTCCCTAGTACTCTTGATGACGATGACATCAATAATTTAAGAAACCTTTTCATGATACTAGAAAATTTTCTCATCTTCAAACCCAAAGATGTAGATAGAGTCTATGACCTTGTTTCCTTTGGAAGTTATCTTGGAGTTGGAATTTCTGTTGCCG
The DNA here is from genome assembly GCA_037693485.1 of Kitagawia praeruptora. Lineage (NCBI taxonomy): Eukaryota > Viridiplantae > Streptophyta > Magnoliopsida > Apiales > Apiaceae > Kitagawia > Kitagawia praeruptora. The sequence goes on from CM075350.1 coordinate 81,027,026, forward strand.
CATTTGAATGTGGTTTTCGGGTTCCAATGCACCCATTTCTTGAGGAGGTATTAGATACTTGTGATGTTGGGTTAGGACAGCTTACACCCAATAGTTTCTTGAACATAAATACCTTCATTGCTCGATGCTTTGCGCGTAAAATTGAGCCAAACATTGATATATTCTGGTGTCATTATAAATTGTCTTCCACGAGCAAGTGTACTGGCTTTTATTCCATCGGACGCAACAACACTTCACAGAAATGGTCCGATGCTCGAACAAATAACAAAGGGTTTTACGAGAATTGGTTCTTCCTTGTTGGTCCAAAGATTGAGAATTATGCCCAATGGAGTTATTTCACCTCGAAAGAAATTCCAAAAAAGAATACAAAACTTGATACTCCTGCTTCCGAGATATATAAAAACTTAAAGGCTCCCCATTCTAAATCCATGATACTATCTGCTAACAAAATACGATCGGAAACATTTCTGATAGAAATTAAAGGTATGACATTTTATTTTACCATTGGCATCGGTATATGCACACTCTTGCATTCTTCCTTTGGCTACGCATCAGTATACTCATAATTTGATCTGCATATTTGCATTTTAATGCTAGTAGGAATTTGATATATACCTTGATTGTTAGACATACTTCACATGCAATCTTGCTAGTTTTGATCATTTTCTTGTTCACATTGCAGTTTCGTGCATTGGAATGGATGAGACAGCAGTGCAACAAAGACTTCGGGAGCAAAAATTGGCTCAAGCTAAGCTCGGACAAAGGAAAAATGCTAGCAAGGCTAGAACACAAAAATCTACTGTTACCGAAGGGCTTCAAGATGAGGGGATGAATGGACAATCCCGGGCCATTGAAATTGTTGCCGATGCAAGCTTTGCAGACCTGGACCCTACTCCACCTCCTAACAAAAGGCAAAAGAATTATGCACCAAGAGTTCCACCTACAGCCCCGAAGCATATTTTGGAGAGTGCTTCATTGTCCTCTATTGCTTTGGGAAGAGACATAGGCTCTTCTTCTATCCTTAATCTTAGTGAGGCCGATGAGGCGAAACTTTTGACAATGAATTCTGTCTCTCGTGGTGAGGAAGTCATGGCTCTAGCTTCTCAGGTATTCTCCATCTTCTATCTTCATTTTTTAATTTTAATAAATTGTTGTTTTACTCTCTTGTTCTTGATTGATACAGTTGCTTCTTTGGTCGCGTGAGCAAGTGGTTGCATCCAAGGATGAGCTTGATCAAATTTCTAAGTTAGAAAAAGCTGTCGACGCTGCCAAGAACAAGGCAAAAATAGAACAACAGAAAGTTGTTGCTGCCGAGGCAAAGTTGAAGAAAATTGAAGCCGATGCTGCTGTTCGTGAAGCCCAACTCATGAAAGGAATTTCTACTCTGGAGAACGAACTTAAACAGGCTAAACAAGATAAAATTGATGCCGAAGCTAACTATTACGGTCTCGGACTTGATAAAAGACTTGAGATGGTCAAAGAAGCTCAATTGGACTTCACCAAATGTATGTTTGACTATGAGTTGGATATATGGAGGCAGGAGCAGGCTAATGATGCACTTCAAAGTAGCAACGTAGAGACTCCAATCCCCAATGCCGAGAATGATGCTACTTCTCAAGAGAATTTAGGAGAAAACTGATCTTTTATTATCATGCTTTCCATGGTTATGTGTAGTTATGGTCTACTTTTGAACTTGTAGCCTTCGGGCATAGACTTATTTAATTGTCTTCGGGCATACCTTCTATACTTTCGATCGGAACTTTATTTATGCCATGTGCATTTTGCACATGATATTATCATGACCATCATGCCTTTTGTTTTCCAATCCACATTATGCACGCCTTTTGTTTCCAATGCATATTATGCATGCCTTGTTAACATAGTACTAGTCTTTGGACACAATAAATAGCATGCTGGCATATTGATACTACATTAATGCTTGAAAACAATATAATAGGGAGTTGGTGTATACCTTGTACACTTTCTTTTTCAAACTTTCAAGCGCTTGCACCTTAATCCTTGTATTAGCATTGGATCTTGCAATGACTTGATCAATCAGTTGTCTTCATTTTTAACCCGATGGTTAAATACTCATTGTACGTTCCATTGGATTTTTTTTTGTTATTATATCGCTTTGAACCATCATAGCATTGGGTGCAGTTTTTCGGTCCAACTTCTGCTTCCAATCCTCAAAAGTTCTTTAAAGCACCTTTGGTTCAGATTGTGCAGCGATGAGATATATTTTGTGATCTATAAAATGTTAAATCTAAAAAACTGTAGATCACCACTTTCTCATCTCCCAACTTTTAAAAGTTGGCGGGTTGACCATCATAGCTTCGCACTGAAGCGTATATCCGGCCAGATCTATCCTCGGCCCCCTAGTGATTTATTGCTTCAATTTTGAAGGGATATATCATTAGTGTTAGAAGGTAGATTCTCTTGTCCTCAAGTGAGTGTCGACAAATCATAAGTCGGGATAAAATTTGTTATTTGTCCCCAATTGACTGTCGATAAGTCACGAGTCTTGTGAGTGTCGATAAATCATAAGTCGGGACTTGGTCTGAATTTTTGCCCCCAGTTGATTATCGATAGGTCACAAGTGTAGGATTAGAGCAGTTTGATCCCCCCCAAGCGTTGGACGATGGTTAACTTGTTCTGGACTTCATCGAATTTGTTGCCCCCAAGTAACCATCGGTGAACACTTGTTTGGGTTGGAAATTTCGTTGTTACCAATGGCTTATCATTCAAGAAGAAATTAAACCAGTTTATAACATGTCAATAAAAATCATACATGCATATCAACATATATGAAAGAAATTGGAATTTTATTAATAAATAGCTCATAATAGTCTTAACAAGAAGGAGATCCATATAAATACTTAAAATACTTAAATAAATATCCTACTAAGATAAATAAACCAATAACCCGCCAACATCATGTTATTTAGGCTTATCTGATGATGACGACGGAGAACTACTGATAATACTTCTTCAGCTTAGCAATATTCCAAGTGTTTTTGATCGGTGTACCATCCATATTCTCGAGTTTGCAAGTCCCCATACGAGGCATGCTCGAAATTTTGTAAGGCCCTTCCCAATTAGGCATCAGTTTGCCGAGTTGGTCAGGCTTGGACGATGCTGTTTCCCTAAGCACATAGTCTCCAACTTGAAAGAATCTTTTACGCACTCCAGAATCAAAATGTTGAGCAACTTTCTGTTGATAAGCAACGGTATGCAAAGTAGCTACTTCCCTCAATTCTTCAACCAGGTCCACATTTGCCCGAAGGCCTTCCTCATTTTTCTTTAAGTCAAAAATTTTGTTTCGGTACGATGTTAACCCAACTTCTACTGGAACCAAAGCATCAGTCCCATATGCTAATCTGAATGGGGTATCATTGGTTGCTCTTCTTGTAGTTGTACGATAAGCCCACAGAACGTGTAACAATTCTTCAACCCACAAGCCTTTGGCATTTTCAAGTCTTTTCTCAATCCCCTTAATGATTGCTTTGTTTGCATTTTCAACCTGGCCATTACTTTGCGGATGTGCAACAGCACTAGTGTGATGCTCAATGTGATACATCTCCATGAGCTCCGCAAATTGTTTCCCTTTGAATTGTGTGCCATTATCAGAAACCATTATCTTCGGCACACCAAACCTGTAAATGATGCTTTCTTTGATAAATTTGATGACAGCTGCTTCAGTAATATGAGAAAGTGCTTTTGCTTCTACCCATTTAGTCATGTAGTCAATGGCGACGATGCAGTAGACAGCCTGTCCTTTGCCCTTTGGAAGCTTTCCAACAATATCAATTCCCCACATGGCAAAAGGGATTGGACACAGAATTGGAGTTAGCTCTGATGGAGGCTGTCGAGGTATATTTGCATGAATTTGGCATTGGTGACACCTCTGTACATAATCCATTGCATCCTGACGAATAGTGGGCCAAAAATATCCTTGTCTCAGAATTTTGAAGGCCAAAGCTCTCCCTGCCAAGTGATCTGCGCATACACCCTCATGAACCTCTTCCATTATCAACCTTGCTTCTTCGGGAGTAACACATCTTAAGAGCGGTTGGGTCATTGACCTTCTATAGAGTAAATTCCCAACTATTGTGTAACTTGCCGCTCTATACTTAATTTTTCTTGCTTCACTTCTTTCGGGCGGTAGGATATTTTTCTCTAAATAATCACGGATCGGCGTCATCCAATTCCTAATTTGGCCTATTAAATTAACTTCAGTACGTTCAACTGATGGCTGATGAAGCTCTGTCATGTAAATTGCTCCATCAAGGGATGCCTCATTGGCCGAAGCTAAGCGTGATAAAGCATCCGCTCGACCATTATCTTCTCTAGATATTCCAATGAGGTCAAATGATGTAAATTCTTTGGCCAAATTCCTGATTTCCATTGCATACGCCTTCAACCTTTCCTCTTTCCGATCATATTCTCCCGAAAAATGTTTAACAACAAGTTGTGAATCACTATAAGCCTGTAAATGAGTTACTTCCAAGCTTCGGGCCAGCTTCATTCCAGAGATCAAAGCTTCGTACTCAGCTTCATTATTCGTCACCTTGAATGTAAAACGTACTGCTTGGCGAACTTCAAACCCAGTTGGACTTGTAAGTATCATTCCACCTCCATATTTTTCATGCGCCACCGACCCATCAACATAAAGGGTCCAATTGTCCGGAGAGCAATTATTAATAGAATTGTCCACATCTTCATCCATCGGGATGTTGAATGAACATTCCACCATAAAATCTGCAAGTGCTTGTGCCTTGATGGCAGTGCGAGGTTTATAAACAATGTCGTGCTCACCGAGTTCAACTGCCCATGCCATCAATCTTCCTGATACTTCGGGTTTATGTAAGACTTTCTTCAGTGGTTGATCGGTGATCACTTCAATTGTTCTTCCTTGAAAGTAATGTCTCAATTTTCTTGCTGCCATGATCGTCCCCAAAGCCAACTTTTCAATATTTCACAGACGGCGCCAAATGTTGAAGCCAATTTTCGTCAGGAACAATGCTTCAAGATTAAATTTATATTTGGGTATCTAGTTTCTGCATCCTTCAATGCGTGACTTACATAAAATACTGGTCTTTGGATCCCAGCATCTTCTTTAATTAGCACAGCTCCAACAGTCCGATCAGTTGCAGCAAGGTAGAGTTGAAGTGTTTCTGCGCCAGTAGGCCTCGTCAACAATGGTGCTGTAGAGAGATACTCTTTGACTTTATCGAAGGCTACCTCACACTCGTCTGTCCACTTGAATTCTTTAACCCCTCTAAGTGTGTCGAAGAAGGGTAGAGCTTTTTCTGCACTCCGCGAGATGAAACGACGAAGGGCAGCTAATCGACCAGTTAGTTTCTGAACATCCCTTTTAGTCTGAGGTGATTTCATGTCGATGATGGCCTGAATTTTTTCTGGATTTGCTTCAATTCCTCTTTCGCTTACCAAGTAACCAAGGAACTTTCCAGATCTGACACCAAAGGTACACTTGGTTGGATTCACCCTCATATTGTTCTTTCGAAGAGTTTGGAAGCATTCTCTCAAATCATCAACATGGGTTTTATCATCACTCTTTACAATCATATCATCAACATAACATTCCATATTTCTTCCAATTTGTCTTTCAAACACCTTGTTGATCATCCGTTGATAAGTTGCCCCAGCATTGAGTAGACCGAAGGGCATCTTGAGATATGCCCAAGTTCCATGATGTGTGATGAATGCAGTCTTACGTACATCTTCCTCGAACATAGCTATCTGATGATATCCAGAAAAAGCATCCAAAAAACTCAGCATAGAGTATCCAGCGGTAGCATCAATGAGTTGATCTATGTTCGGAAGCGGATAATGATCTTTGGGACAAGATTTGTTGAGATCAGTATAATCCACACACATGCGCCATTTACCATTTGATTTTTTAACAACAACCACATTTGCCAACCATTCAGGAAACTGGACCTCCTCGATAAAACCTGCATCCAATAGCTTTTTGACTTCCTCTTCGATCACCTTTTGTCGTTCGGGGGCGAAATTTCTTTTCTTCTGTCGGACCGCATCATAATCATCCTTCACATGAAGTTTGTGTACAGAGATGTCTTTGCTTATTCCTGGCATATCCTCAGCCCCCCAGGCAAAGATGTCTTTGTACTCCCTTAAGACCTCGATCAATTCTTTTTTGATAGCACTTGGTATGTCTTTTCCAATGGTTACCGTGTGTTCGGAATCACCAGGTGTGAGCTCGACCTGTTCAGTTTCCGCAGCTGGCTTAGCAATAGGCTTAGTCCAATCGGTTCCAAACCTCTCTAATTCAATGTTGAAGGAAGTCTTTTTTCTTGGACGAACGGACTCATCATCATCTTTCGCTTTTCTTTTATTCCCCTCATCTTCGGGCTCACTAGTGCGGACTTCTTTAGCATATGGCTCATTCAACTCTTCGAGCGCCAAAGTTCGAGCAACAACTTGGTCACCTCTAACTTCACCAATACCATCCTCAGTAGGGAACTTCAACTTGAGATGTGGGAGTGAACATATAGCTTGGAATTTTGTGAGCATGGGTCGGCCTAGAATCATATTATAAGGAGAATCTACATCAACAACATAGAATTTTAACTCATGGGTTACCTCCTTAGGTTCCTGCCCGATGCTTAGCTTGAGAAAAATTTGTCCACTTATTTGCACTGGTTGATTTCCAAATCCATAGAGTGGTGGCTCGGCACATTGATCCATTCCTTCTCCTCCCAATTTGAGTTGATCATAAGCCTTCTTAAAAATCACGTTCACTGAGCTTCCTCCATCGATCATAACTTTCCGAACTTTAAAATCATGGAGATAACATGTGAATATGAATGGATCTTCGTGAGGCCACGTTACACCCTCATAATCATCACTTGAAAAGGCAATAGTCTTTGTTTGCTTTGGTCGGTCATTCTGTCGATAAAGATTGTATACTTCCTTGGCATAACGTTTCTTTGAAGATTTAGTGTCACGACCAACCATCGTCCCTCCAGAGATAGTGTTGATCTCTCCACGTACTTGTCTCCGATTGTGCTGGGTTTCTCTCCTTTGCTCTTTATCTTTTTCGATGAACCGATCCAGCTCCCCATCTTTAATAAGCTTCTCGATCAATCTTTTAAGGTTGAAACACTCTTCAGTGGTATGCCCTGTCTCTTGATGGTAATCGCAATACTTGTTAGTGTTCTTCTTGTAATTGGGCAAATTCTGCTTCCGAGGTCTTTCGAAGTCCGGCCTATCTTTGATTTCATTCAAAATCCGAGATCTTGATGTGTTAAGCACTTTGAAAACAGTCTCGTCCCTATTTCTCTTTCTCTCCGTTGACCGATTTGCATAGAATTTGTCTTTGGACCTATCATTCTTTGATCGATCTGGTGATGTGCTTTTCTTATGCTCTGGAGACCTATCCTTCTTTGAAGATTTATCACTCCTTTTCGGACTTCCTGTGCAAAGGGCTTCTTCCCTTCGGCGTATGTTCTCTGCCCTGGTATACATGTCATTCAAGCTTGCAGGAGGAAAATCAAATAGCGATTTCAACAACTTTCTGCTTTTCTTGTTGTCTAGGCCACTGTAGAAGAATCCCATAGCTTGATTTTCATCCAACGATGATACTTTTTCACATTCTTGCTTGTAACGCTTCATATAAGATGTTAAAGACTCATCGGATCTTTGTTTCACATTGTTGAGAGAAGCAGTCATCTGGCCGATCCTTCTGTTGTAGTCATAATGCTTCAGAAACCTAGACTTTAGTTGTTGATAGGAATAGATTGAGTTGGGGAGAAGAGTTCGATACCAGCCTTGTGCTCCATCTTTCAAGTAAACTTCGAACATGTTACACATAGTAATTTCATCGTGGCCAGCACACTTCATATGCCTCTCATATTGGGTCACATGCTCATAAGGATCAGTTTTTCCATTGTAATAAGTCATCTTTGGGATAGCATGACCAACCCTTGGAACATAGTCTCTGATATTCTGGATCAATGGTGATTCTGTTGAGTAATCTTCGTTTCCTCCTCCTCGCATCTTTCTTTCCAACTTTTCCAATTGCTCCCGTAAAAGAGCTGCTTCATCGGATTGGTTGTTATTATATCCTCTACCATTAGCATCATACCCATTCCTTCGGTTATCATCATGTCGACGATGGTAATCATCATCGTCCCCGTAACCACCATTATTGTTACCTCCACGACCTCCACCATTATTACCATGCCCTCCACCGTGTCCTCCATTATTCCATCTATCATTGTTTCTACGATCATCATCATCACGAGGTGGAGTGCCTCTACGAGAAGGTGATCCGCTGGGTGCTGTGTGATACCGATCCCTGGATCTAGACCTTCTCCTCCTTGGTGATCGATCACCTGCGGGAGATCGTCGATCATGTGACCGACCACGTGGGGGTGTTCTTTCGCCTAGGTTCTCTCGAAGTCGGCGTCGTTCATCAGCTATTTCAATTTCGCGATCTTCCAATTCTCTAATTCTCCTCTGGATTTCTTCATCACGAAGCCTTACAATTTCACGCTGTCTTGCTTCAGATGCTTCTCGATTCACGTCGCCCGACGTTCGATTGAACTCTGGTTCAAGGTTTCGTCCCCTTACGGGTGTATCTTCTCTCCTATCTTGAGTATTGGATCTTCCTCTTAGTGCCAAGATGATATTTCTTGCATCCCTAATAGGGGGTTGTTGTTCACCTTGATGACGATGCCCATCATCGGAAGCTCCATCCATAGGGATTGCACGACCATTGTTGTCAACAACGATTCGGGTGATAGTAGATCTGACATGTTGAGACGTTTCGCCGACAGTAAAGTTGCCGAATGGATTGTAGGTACGAATAGGAGTTTGGTAGGATGTTTGACGAGCCATCGGTGACTGACTTAATACAGATTTATCTTCTTCTTTTTTCTCTAAACGAGTCCCACAGACGGCGCCATCCAATTCCTAATTTGGCCTATTAAATTAACTTCAGTACGTTCAACTGATGGCTGATGAAGCTCTGTCATGTAAATTGCTCCATCAAGGGATGCCTACCATTGTCCTGACTCTACACCATATTAGTAGATCCTCCCTCCCACGGCAAAGACCTAATATCGAAACTTCCCGAAGATTGTTTGTCCATCCGAAAATCACACACCCGATTACAAACTCTCAAGAGCAGTCCCAAATATCTCAAAAACCCTAATTGTATTATTATATACATCTTTATTCTTATTGTCTCTATCCGAATACCCAAATATAAATTTAATCTTGAAGCATTGTTCCTGACGAAAATTGGCTTCAACATTTGGCGCCGTCTGTGGGAAAACCTAGGCGAAAGAACACCCCCAAATATACCTCCTTAGGCTCCTGCCCAATGCTTAGCTTGAGAAAAATTTGTCCACTTATTTGCACTGGTTGATTTCCAAATCCATAAAGTGGTGGCTCGGCACATTGATCCATTCCTTCTCCTCCCAATTTGAGTTGATCATAAGCCTTCTTAAAAATCACATTCACTGAGCTTCCTCCATCGATCATAACTTTCCGAACTTTAAAATCATGGAGATAACATGTGAATATGAATGGATCTTCGTGAGGCCACGTTACACCCTCATAATCATCACTTGAAAAGGCAATGGTCTTTGTTTGCTTTGGTCGGTCATTCTGTCGATAAAGATTGTATACTTCCTTGGCATAACGTTTCTTTGAAGATTTGGTGTCACGACCAACCATCGTCCCACCAGAAATAGTGTTGATCTCTCCACGTACTTGTCTCTGATTGTTCTGGGTTTCTCTCCTTTGCTCTTTGTCTTTTTCGATGAACCGATCCAGCTCACCATCTTTAATAAGCCTCTCGATCAATCTTTTAAGGTTAAAACACTCTTCAGTGGTATGCCCTGTCTCTTGATGGTAATCACAATACTTGTTAGTGTTCTTCTTGTAATTGGGAAAATTCTGCTTCCGAGGTCTTTCAAAGTCCGGCCTATCTTTGATTTCATTCAAAATCCGAGATCTTGATGTGTTAAGCACTGTGAAGACAGTCTCGTCCCTATTTCTCTTTCTCTCCGTTGACCGATTTGCATAGAATTTGTCTTTGGACCTATCATTCTTTGATCGATCTGGTGATGTGCTTTTCTTATGCTCTGGAGACCTATCCTTCTTTGAAGATTTATCACTCCTTTTCGGACTTCCTGTGCCAAGGGCTTCTTCCCTTCGGCGTATGTTCTCTGCCCTGGTGTACATATCGTTCAAGCTTGCAGGAGGAAAATCAAATAACGATTTCAATAACTTTCTGCTTCTCTTGTTGTCTAAGCCACTGTAGAAGAATCCCATAGCTTGATTTTCATCCAATGATGACACTTTTTCACATTCCTGCTTGTAACGCTTCATATAAGATGTCAAAGACTCATCAGATCTTTGTTTCACATTGTTGAGAGAAGCAGTCATCTGGCCAATCCTTCTGTTGTAGTCATAATGCTTCAAGAACTTAGACCTTAATTGTTGATATGAATAGATTGAGTTGGGGAGAAGAGTTCGATACCAGCCTTGTGCTCCATCTTTCAAGTAAACTTCGAACATGTTACACATAGTAATTTCATCGTGGCCAGCACACTTCATATGCCTCTCATATTGGGTCACATGCTCATAAGGATCAGTTTTTCCATTGTAATAAGTCATCTTTGGGATAGCATGACCAACCCTTGGAACATAGTCTCTGATATTCTGGATCAATGGTGATTCTGTTGAGTAATCTTCGTTTCCTCCTCCTCGCATCTTTCTTTCCAACTTTTCCAATTGCTCCCGTAAAAGAGTTGCTTCATCGGATTGGTTGTTATTATATCCTCTACCATTAGCATCATACCCATTCCTTCGGTTATCATCATGTCGACGATGGTAATCATCATCGTCCCCGTAACCACCATTATTGTTACCTCCACGACCTCCACCATTATTACCATGCCCTCCACCGTGTCCTCCATTATTCCATCTATCATTGTTTCTACGATCATCATCATCACGAGGTGGAGTGCCTCTACGAGAAGGTGATCCGCTGGGTGCTGTGTGATACCGATCCCTGGATCTAGACCTTCTCCTCCTTGGTGATCGATCACCTGCGGGAGATCGTCGATCATGTGACCGACCACGTGGGGGTGTTCTTTCGCCTAGGTTCTCTCGAAGTCGGCGTCGTTCATCAGCTATTTCAATTTCACGATCTTCCAATTCTCTAATTCTCCTCTGGATTTCTTCATCACGGAGCCTTACAATTTCACGCTGTCTTGCTTCAGATGCTTCTCGATTCACGTCGCCCGACGTTCGATTGAACTCTGGTTCAAGGTTTCGTCCCCTTACGGGTGTATCTTCTCTCCTATCTTGAGTATTGGATCTGCCTCTCAATGCCAAGAGGATATTTCTTGCATCCCTAATAGGGGGTTGTGGTTCACCCTGATGACGATGTCCATCATCGGAAGCTCTGCCCAGAGGGATTGCACGACCTTCATTGTCAACGACGATTCGGGTGATGGTAGATCTGACATGTTGAGATGTTTCGCCAACAGTAAAATTGCCGAATGGATTGTAGGTATGAATGGGAGTTTGGTAAGATGTTTGACGAGCCATTGGTGACTGACTTAATACAGATTTATCTTCTTCTTTTTTCTCTAAACGATTCCATGTTGATACAAAAAATATATTAATTTGTATCCAAAGCATGGACCTCTAAATTCGCATCCGAAGGTTATTTTTATATGGACTTGTCTTAATCTAATGAGTCCAATCCACTAGAACAGCCCATGAAGTCGAGCCCAATGCTTAAGGCGGTGGAAATAAATTATATGATCGGGGACTAGATTCTAGAAGGATCCAGATACTTGTCGCCAAAGACAATACCATCTCAAATATGGAAATTACTTGCCGCCAAAGACAAAAGACATGGGCTGGGCCTAATATTGCCAGAAATACAATATTAAATCGAATAGAACTACGTGGACTTGATCCCTATAAATAGGGTACGTAGGCACCTTGAGAGGGATCCGAAAATCACACACCCGATTACAAACTCTCAAGAGCAGTCCCAAATATCTCAAAAACCCTAATTGTATTATTATATACATCTTTATTCTTATTGTCTCTATCCGAATACCCAAATATAAATTTAATCTTGAAGCATTGTTCCTGACGAAAATTGGCTTCAACATTTGGCGCCGTCTGTGGGAATATTGAAAAGTTGGCTTTGGGGACGATCATGGCAGCAAGAAAATTGAGACATTACTTTCAAGGAAGAACAATTGAAGTGATCACCGATCAACCACTGAAGAAAGTCTTACATAAACCCGAAGTATCAGGAAGATTGATGGCATGGGCAGTTGAACTCGGTGAGCACGACATTGTTTATAAACCTCGCACTGCCATCAAGGCACAAGCACTTGCAGATTTTATGGTGGAATGTTCATTCAACATCCCGATGGATGAAGATGTGGACAATTCTATTAATAATTGCTCTCCGGACAATTGGACCCTTTATGTTGATGGGTCGGTGGCGCATGAAAAATATGGAGGTGGAATGATACTTACAAGTCCAACTGGATTTGAAGTTCGCCAAGCAGTACGTTTTACATTCAAGGTGACGAATAATGAAGCTGAGTACGAAGCTTTGATCTCTGGAATGAAGCTGGCCCGAAGCTTGGAAGTAACTCATTTACAGGCTTATAGTGATTCACAACTTGTTGTTAAACATTTTTCGGGAGAATATGATCGGAAAGAGGAAAGGTTGAAGGCGTATGCAATGGAAATCAGGAATTTGGCCAAAGAATTTACATCATTTGACCTCATTGGAATATCTAGAGAAGATAATGGTCGAGCGGATGCTTTATCACGCTTAGCTTCGGCCAATGAGGCATCCCTTGATGGAGCAATTTACATGACAGAGCTTCATCAGCCATCAGTTGAACGTACTGAAGTTAATTTAATAGGCCAAATTAGGAATTGGATGACGCCGATCCATGATTATTTAGAGAAAAATATCCTACCGCCCGAAAGAAGTGAAGCAAGAAAAATTAAGTATAGAGCGGCAAGTTACACAATAGTTGGGAATTTACTCTATAGAAGGTCAATGACCCAACCGCTCTTAAGATGTGTTACTCCCGAAGAAGCAAGGTTGATAATGGAAGAGGTTCATGAGGGTGTATGCGCAGATCACTTGGCAGGGAGAGCTTTGGCCTTCAAAATTCTGAGACAAGGATATTTTTGGCCCACTATTCGTCAGGATGCAATGGATTATGTACAGAGGTGTCACCAATGCCAAATTCATGCAAATATACCTCGACAGCCTCCATCAGAGCTAACTCCAATTCTGTGTCCAATCCCTTTTGCCATGTGGGGAATTGATATTGTTGGAAAGCTTCCAAAGGGCAAAGGACAGGCTGTCTACTGCATCGTCGCCATTGACTACATGACTAAATGGGTAGAAGCAAAAGCACTTTCTCATATTACTGAAGCAGCTGTCATCAAATTTATCAAAGAAAGCATCATTTACAGGTTTGGTGTGCCGAAGATAATGGTTTCTGATAATGGCACACAATTCAAAGGGAAACAATTTGCGGAGCTCATGGAGATGTATCACATTGAGCATCACACTAGTGCTGTTGCACATCCGCAAAGTAATGGCCAGGTTGAAAATGCAAACAAAGCAATCATTAAGGGGATTGAGAAAAGACTTGAAAATGCCAAAGGCTTGTGGGTTGAAGAATTGTTACACGTTCTGTGGGCTTATCGTACAACTACAAGAAGAGCAACCAATGATACCCCATTCAGATTAGCATATGGGACTGATGCTTTGGTTCCAGTAGAAGTTGGGTTAACATCGTACCGAAACAAAATTTTTGACTTAAAGAAAAATGAGGAAGGCCTTCGGGCAAATGTGGACCTGGTTGAAGAATTGAGGGAAGTAGCTACTTTGCATACCGTTGCTTATCAACAGAAAGTTGCTCAACATTTTGATTCTGGAGTGCGTAAAAGATTCTTTCAAGTTGGAGACTATGTGCTTAGGGAAACAGCATCGTCCAAGCCTGACCAACTCGGCAAACTGATGCCTAATTGGGAAGGGCCTTACAAAATTTCGAGCATGCCTCGTATGGGGACTTGCAAACTCGAGAATATGGATGGTACACCGATCAAAAACACTTGGAATATTGCTAAGCTGAAGAAGTATTATCAGTAGTTCTCCGTCGTCATCATCAGATAAGCCTAAATAACATGATGTTGGCGGGTTATTGGTTTATTTATCTTAGTAGGATATTTATTTAAGTATTTTAAGTATTTATATGGATCTCCTTCTTGTTAAGACTATTATGAGCTATTTATTAATAAAATTCCAATTTCTTTCATATATGTTGATATGCATGTATGATTTTTATTGACATGTTATAAACTGGTTTAATTTCTTCTTGAATGATAAGCCATTGGTAACAACGAAATTTCCAACCCAAACAAGTGTTCACCGATGGTTACTTGGGGGCAACAAATTCGATGAAGTCCAGAACAAGTTAACCATCGTCCAACGCTTGGGGGGGATCAAACTGCTCTAATCCTACACTTGTGACCTATCGATAATCAACTGGGGGCAAAAATTCAGACCAAGTCCCGACTTATGATTTATCGACACTCACAAGACTCGTGACTTATCGACAGTCAATTGGGGACAAATAACAAATTTTATCCCGACTTATGATTTGTCGACACTCACTTGAGGACAAGAGAATCTACCTTCTAACACTAATGATATATCCCTTCAAAATTGAAGCAATAAATCACTAGGGGGCCGAGGATAGATCTGGCCGGATATACGCTTCAGTGCGAAGCTATGATGGTCAACCCGCCAACTTTTAAAAGTTGGGAGATGAGAAAGTGGTGATCTACAGTTTTTTAGATTTAACATTTTATAGATCACAAAATATATCTCATCGCTGCACAATCTGAACCAAAGGTGCTTTAAAGAACTTTTGAGGATTGGAAGCAGAAGTTGGACCGAAAAACTGCACCCAATGCTATGATGGTTCAAAGCGATATAATAACAAAAAAAAATCCAATGGAACGTACAATGAGTATTTAACCATCGGGTTAAAAATGAAGACAACTGATTGATCAAGTCATTGCAAGATCCAATGCTAATACAAGGATTAAGGTGCAAGCGCTTGAAAGTTTGAAAAAGAAAGTGTACAAGGTATACACCAACTCCCTATTATATTGTTTTCAAGCATTAATGTAGTATCAATATGCCAGCATGCTATTTATTGTGTCCAAAGACTAGTACTATGTTAACAAGGCATGCATAATATGCATTGGAAACAAAAGGCGTGCATAATGTGGATTGGAAAACAAAAGGCATGATGGTCATGATAATATCATGTGCAAAATGCACATGGCATAAATAAAGTTCCGATCGAAAGTATAGAAGGTATGCCCGAAGACAATTAAATAAGTCTATGCCCGAAGGCTACAAGTTCAAAAGTAGACCATAACTACACATAACCATGGAAAGCATGATAATAAAAGATCAGTTTTCTCCTAAATTCTCTTGAGAAGTAGCATCATTCTCGGCATTGGGGATTGGAGTCTCTACGTTGCTACTTTGAAGTGCATCATTAGCCTGCTCCTGCCTCCATATATCCAACTCATAGTCAAACATACATTTGGTGAAGTCCAATTGAGCTTCTTTGACCATCTCAAGTCTTTTATCAAGTCCGAGACCGTAATAGTTAGCTTCGGCATCAATTTTATCTTGTTTAGCCTGTTTAAGTTCGTTCTCCAGAGTAGAAATTCCTTTCATGAGTTGGGCTTCACGAACAGCAGCATCGGCTTCAATTTTCTTCAACTTTGCCTCGGCAGCAACAACTTTCTGTTGTTCTATTTTTGCCTTGTTCTTGGCAGCGTCGACAGCTTTTTCTAACTTAGAAATTTGATCAAGCTCATCCTTGGATGCAACCACTTGCTCACGCGACCAAAGAAGCAACTGTATCAATCAAGAACAAGAGAGTAAAACAACAATTTATTAAAATTAAAAAATGAAGATAGAAGATGGAGAATACCTGAGAAGCTAGAGCCATGACTTCCTCACCACGAGAGACAGAATTCATTGTCAAAAGTTTCGCCTCATCGGCCTCACTAAGATTAAGGATAGAAGAAGAGCCTATGTCTCTTCCCAAAGCAATAGAGGACAATGAAGCACTCTCCAAAATATGCTTCGGGGCTGTAGGTGGAACTCTTGGTGCATAATTCTTTTGCCTTTTGTTAGGAGGTGGAGTAGGGTCCAGGTCTGCAAAGCTTGCATCGGCAACAATTTCAATGGCCCGGGATTGTCCATTCATCCCCTCATCTTGAAGCCCTTCGGTAACAGTAGATTTTTGTGTTCTAGCCTTGCTAGCATTTTTCCTTTGTCCGAGCTTAGCTTGAGCCAATTTTTGCTCCCGAAGTCTTTGTTGCACTGCTGTCTCATCCATTCCAATGCACGAAACTGCAATGTGAACAAGAAAATGATCAAAACTAGCAAGATTGCATGTGAAGTATGTCTAACAATCAAGGTATATATCAAATTCCTACTAGCATTAAAATGCAAATATGCAGATCAAATTATGAGTATACTGATGCGTAGCCAAAGGAAGAATGCAAGAGTGTGCATATACCGATGCCAATGGTAAAATAAAATGTCATACCTTTAATTTCTATCAGAAATGTTTCCGATCGTATTTTGTTAGCAGATAGTATCATGGATTTAGAATGGGGAGCCTTTAAGTTTTTATATATCTCGGAAGCAGGAGTATCAAGTTTTGTATTCTTTTTTGGAATTTCTTTCGAGGTGAAATAACTCCATTGGGCATAATTCTCAATCTTTGGACCAACAAGGAAGAACCAATTCTCGTAAAACCCTTTGTTATTTGTTCGAGCATCGGACCATTTCTCGATTTGTGCGTGTCATCCTTGACCAGGGGCCATGATAATCTTCTCTGTATCGTTCCAATTTTATCGGATGTCCCCGAAGGGACAACTACACAAAACACATCAAAACTACACAAACTTGAGTCCAAAACAATCAATTTAAGCCGATATAGAATGTTCCAAGTGGATATAAAATCCACTTATCAGGAATTTTCAGGGAAGCCGACATGTAAGAGAGCAATGCAAGACTTGTGGAGGTATCCATACTGGGAAACCATGTTTTAGAGAGACGGGAGCTTGTTATAGGTGTGGGAGGATTGGGCACCTTGCTAGAGATTGTCCTATGCAGCGTAGGGAGCATCAGCAGACTACATCTAATGCTAATCCGGGCCAGGCACAACATCAGCAGGAAGGGAATCAGGTTCAGAGAAATGCCGGTCGTGTTTATGCCACCACAGCTAGGGATGCAGCAAATATCCCGGGTATTATTTCTGGTACTTTGTTTGTTGGCAATAGGGATGCTAGAGTGTTATTTGATACTGGTGCTACACATTCTGTTGTTTCTTCTAGTTATGCTAAACATCTTGGGGTGCAATCATATGAGTTAGTTCCATCAATTTGTATTAGCACAGCTGTAGGTATGAGTGTAGATGTGCATGTTGAGTATCCTAATTGTCCTATCAGGGTAGGGGATCATATACTACCAGCTAGTTTACTACCTTTGCATATGCGAGATTTTGATGTGATTTTAGGCATGGATTGGTTGGAAAAATATGGGGCAGTTATCGATTGTGAGAATAGAATTGTGAAGTTCAAGTTAGGTGATAGTTTGGTAGCTGAATATCATGGGTCCAAACCTAGTGCTTTATATAAGATGATATCTGTCCTGAAGGCTGTGAGATCAATGAAGAAGGGTTGTTCTGGTTATCTTGCTTATATAGTTGATACAAATACGGTGCAACCGCATCTAAAGGATGTACCAGTGGTTAGGGAATTCAGTGATGTGTTTCCGGATGATCTTCCAGGATTACCCCCACAGAGGGAGGTTGAGTTTGCCGTAGAGCTCGTACCAGGTTCCGAGCCAATCTCCAAGGCTCCTTACCGAATGGCTCCAGCTGAATTAAAGGAGTTGAAGGAACAGTTACAAGAGTTACTTGATATGGGTGTTATCCGCCCAAGTGTATCTCCTTGGGGTGCTCCAGTTCTTTTTGTGAAGAAGAAGGATAGTTCGATGAGACTTTGCATTGATTATAGAGAGTTGAATAAGATCACTATACGTAATAGATACCCATTACCGCGTATTGATGATCTGTTTGATCAATTACAAGGGACCAAATTTTTCTCAAAAATTGATTTGCGATCAGGTTACCATCAGTTACGGGTGAGAGATGAGGATGTGCCGAAGATAGCTTTTCGAACACGATATGGACATTACGAGTTTCTTGTCATGCCGTTTGGGTTAACTAATGCTCCATCAGTTTTTATGGATTTGATGAATAGGGTCTTCAGGGACTTCTTGGACAAGTTTGTTATTGTATTCATTGATGACATTCTTGTATACTCGAGGTTTGAAGAAGAACATGAGGAACACCTGCCAGTAGTTTTGGAGGTCTTGAGGAGCCGTCAATTGTTTGCTAAGTTTTCAAAATGTGAGTTTTGGCTGAGGCAAGTTTCTTTCCTGGGACATGTTGTTTCTGCGGAAGGGATACAGGTGGACCCGTCAAAAATAACAGCTGTGAAAGAATGGTCGAGACCAACTACAGTGACAGAGGTTAGGAGTTTTCTGGGTTTAGCTGGGTATTACCGAAGGTCTGTGGAAGGTTTTTCTACTATCTCTATGCCTTTGACACGGTTGACGAGAAAGAATAATCGATTTATCTGGACAAATGAGTATGAGCAAAGTTTTCAGGAACTAAAGAAGAGGTTGACTACAGCTCCAGTATTGACACTACCATCAGGGTCTGAGGGATTTGTTATTTATAGTGACGCTTCAAGAAAGGGGTTAGGAGCGGTTTTAATGCAGCATGGTAAGGTGATTGCATATGCATCTAGACAGCTGAAGACACATGAGGAAAATTACCCGACTCACGACTTAGAGTTGGCAGCCGTGGTGTTTGCTCTAAAGTTATGGCGACATTATTTGTATGGGGTTTCTTGCGAGATTTGGACTGATCACCAAAGTCTTAAATACATCTTCACCCAGAAGGAGCTCAATATGAGGCAACGTAGATGGCTCGAGTTGATTAAGGACTATGATGTGCAGATTCAGTATAAGCCTGGTAAGACTAATGTTGTTGCAGATGCACTCAGTCGCAAAAATTCTGGTCAGCTTTCTTTCTTATTTTCATTACCTAATGAGTTGCAAGAAGAAGTACAAAGAATGGGGATGGCTCTTGGTGTGCGAGGTGTGGCTGGTGTGTTGGCTAATTTGCAAATGGAACCGACATTGATTTCTAGGATTAAGGAAGCACATAAGGAGGACTTAGAGATGCAAGAGATTGTTTGGAATATTCAAGATGGTAAGCCATCAGATTTTAACGTAGATGATCATGGCGTTGTTTGGCTTTTGGGGCGATTGTGCGTTCCAAGATCAGCTATTCGAGAGGAGCTTTTAGCGGAAGCTCATAACTCACCTTTTTCTGTACATCCCGGTAGTACCAAAATGTATAGGGACATGAAGGATCAGTTTTGGTGGAGTGGCATGAAGAGGGATATTGCTGATTATGTGTCAAGGTGTATGACTTGTCAACTTGTGAAGATTGAACACCAAAGGCCAGGTGGGGAATTACGTTCATTGGAGATACCCGAGTGGAAATGGGAACATATATGCATGGACTTCCTTATGGATTTACCTAGAACATTGAAGAAACATGATGCTATTTGGGTGGTTGTGGACCGACTTACGAAATCTGCCCATTTTCTTGCAATTCGGGCAACTGATTCAGTGGACAAATTGGCTGAAATTTATAGAGATGAAGTTATGAGATTGCATGGGGTTCCAGTTAGTATCGTTTCAGATAGAGATCCACGGTTTACATCTTGATTTTGGGAAGGATTTCAAAAGGCATGGGGTACTAAACTTAGTTTCAGCACAACATTTCATCCGCAAACAGATGGTCAATCGGAGAGAACCATTCAAACCTTAGAGGATATGCTGAGGGCTTGTGCACTAGATTGGGCTGGCAGGTAGGACAAACACTTACCGCTTGTAGAGTTTGCTTACAACAATAGTTGGCAAGCTAGTATTGGGATGGCACCGTACGAAGCTTTGTATGGGAGGAGATGTAGAACACCTGTATGTTGGGATGAGATTGGTGAGAGGAAGTTGGAAGGGCCCGAAATAGTTCAAGAGACTAATGAGAAGGTAATGGTGATAAGGGAAAAATTGAGACAAGCTCAAGACCGACAAAAGAAGTATTTAGATGTGCATCGTAGGAGTTTAAGTTTTGAGCCTGGTGAAAAAGTATTCTTAAATGTTTCTCCATGGAAGGGAGTACATCGTTTTGGGTTGAAAGGAAAGTTGAATCCAAGATTCATTGGCCCATTTGAAGTGTTAGAAAAAGTGGGAGAGGTAGCATATAAGTTGGCTTTGCCGCCTCAATTGTCAAGGGTGCATAATGTGTTTCATGTGTCTTTATTGAGAGGATATAATTATCACCCGTCGCATGTGATAAATTGTCCCTTAGATAAAGTTCGACCGGATTTGACCTATGAGGAGGAACCGAAAAGAATTTTAGAGCGTGAAGAAAGGGTAATGCGTCGCCGAACGATTCCTTTTGTGAGGGTATTGTGGAAAGGACATTCAGAAAGAGAGGCTACTTGGGTGACGGAGGAAATTGTTCGTGCACGTTATCCACATCTTTTTGAGCAAAGGTATGTATGATAAATTTCGAGGACGAAATTTCTTTTAGGAGGGAAGAATGTAAGACCCCAATATATTTATACTATTTAATACTAAATATTAATTAATTTATAAAAAAGAAAAGAAAAAAAAAGACGTTACAAGAAAGAAAGAAAAAGAAAAGAGAAAAGGGGAAAGAGGTTAAACTTACGTTATTTTGTTCAGAGGGGAAGAAGGAAAAGTTGGAGGAGAAAGAGAAGGAGGAAGAGAAAGAGATGGGTAATACAATCTAATTGGGAGAAGGATTTTGGAGTTTTAAGGTAAAAACCCTCAAATCCCTTGTGTATAGACTATCATATTTGATTTAGAATTTAGAACTTATGGATTTTATGCTATAAATACATGTATTAGGTTTTAGAGTGATTGGGCAATCTGAAATTCTTCATCATCATTCATAATTTCTGAGTTTTAAGGTACGGATATCATCTTTGTGCTTTTTACTTCGTTACGATTGTAAAGAATTGCCGTATTTGGTCTTTTACATGTGCTGAGTTCTTGTAAAATATGTATAAAATTCGATTTTTGTCGTATGATTATGGTTTTACTGTCCCTGGAAAGGTATTTGAATTATCTACAACTTTGATTCTTTAACTTTTCTGAGTTTCTATGCATAAGTACGTGTATTTTGCGAATTTAGTGACCTGCCAGGGAATTTTCTGAACTGATACTCCTACTTTGAAAATTCGTATTAAATTGAAATTTTGTGCATATTTTATGAGTAATATATCTACAGAAAGGTATTTCCGCGTTCTACGTTTCTTGATTACACTCTGCTGCTAAATTCTATGATTTTGTAGTCGTAAATAGCATAATACTAAATAAGTCAGGGGCTGATTCTGTTTTGCTGTTCGCAAATATCTACTTTCTGAGTTCGTTATTTGTCCGTTTTTAACGAGCCTTACCATTCTGGAAAGGTCTTGGAATTTCCTATGATTTTCATGTTTTGTACTTTTTGATTTGAAGTAATCTTCATAGTGTAATTTCCCATTTTTAGAACTGATCAGGTTGTAATTCGCTATTCTTTGTCTATTTTGTAATATAATTGGGTTTGTGATATTTGAGTACTATGTTTTTGGTTATATTTGATATAATTGTGATTTGGGAGTTCGTAATACATCCGTCGCGAGGGGATATCTCGTGTTTGGCACTTCCTATGCGGTGTATAAATAGCATAGGCGTGTCGCCGGAGTAGTGGGACACGTATAGTCATGACTAGTCAGTTTGTGTGATTTTGGCCATTCTGGGCGCATGTGCTTATTGCCTTGTGATCCCTGTCTGAATCTAGGTAGTATTTGCTTTGTGCTATGCAAACCCTGTCTGTGTAAGATCGTCTCCCATGTTAGTAAAGATATTTTGAGTATTGTTTGTAAGTGTAAGAATATGTGTAAAGTACGACTATTTTGGATTAAAAAGCATGTATGTGTTTATTGTGGTTTTAAGATTTTATGGTATTTTATTTTTTCCAATTTTGTCTTTATTTCTCGCTTAGATATTTTGTTTTTGTTATTATTGTCATCGCGTTTAACTCTTGTTCACCTTGTCATCATTTGTTATCCGTATATGGGCTTTCGCTCACTGCCGATTTTTGTGTCTTTATTTTCTTCCGGCAGGTAACCTTAATTAGGTGGGCAATCTTATGGGATGAGCGCGAGTGCGGATTTAGCGGAGCTCATTTATTTTCTTGCATTTTAATAGAATTCTAGAATTTTATTCGGACTTTAGTAAGTTTATGTTGAATTTGGAGTTGGACAATTTAAGTGTAAGTTTATTTTACGGATTATAAGTTGGAGATTGGTATGGTTTGGATTGGTTAATTTTTGGAGAATTTTATTTAATGGACTTAAAAATGTTTATTATTTTAAGATAAATGTTGGGATGTTAAACTCACACTTGACAGCAAGTCTGGAGTTCCGACATCAACTTTGGCGGGAGCTCGTACTGTCAATATCTGAATATTCCTTCGACAGCAGACTCGGCGGTTAAGGTTACTGTCTCAGTGAATTATTTGATTTGGGTACTTTTCTCAGTCAAAGCCCGTGACAGGTTATATGTTCAAGAAACAGATTTGCTGCAAAACTCCATCGATTGTAGCAGACCTGCAAAGACTACGACAGAAGCTTGAGAGATAACAATACAAGGCTGATCAATTCAAAGAGTATGATATATCCACATCTACTAGAATTGTATTATCTAGAAATAGAAAGAAACTAGGTTGTTTTACTTGTATTGTTAACAATGTCTCTATAGCAATTTAGGAAAGTCACATGGGTGTGCAAATTGTAAAGAGTTGCCACTTAATTAAAAATGACAGCAGCTCTACAACCCATGCGATAGGGACAACAGAGTATCTTAATCTAATTTGATACACGTCTCTAATTCTTTCTTGTAACAATGTGCCTCAGCGAAACAATCTTGTATCTCTCAAGATAACGAAGCTGGAGAAATATTTTCTCTAGGTTGTAGCACCACTTCACAAGATAAATAAAACATTTATTTTGTGAGAAATCTTGATTCACTTACGTTTGCATATCTCAACTGCTAACTTGTATTCTTTATTATTGTTGTTATTTTAAAGATTGGATTTTATCAGTATTGCATTCAACCCCCCCTTCTGCAATACTTTGGGACCAAAAAACATTGAGTTTTCCGCAACAGATATCCCACCATGGATGACCTCTTCCATCATTACATCCTCCTCATTGTTGTCAGCATCTACTTGTCTGTCCAAGTCAATGTGGGTTGGGGCATCGATCTGCCCTAGACCTAGTTCTTCAGTTTGGTCAGATGGGAGTATACCTTCATCAAAGTTCACAGGACTAGGAGCCCCATCTGGAACGATCATATCCTGGTAGCTAGGATCATCGATTCCCATCCCCATGTCCCAGTCAAGTAACTCCTCAACCCCTCTACAGGTCTATTACAAGTGTACAACATGTCACACACCTTTTTCCCCAACCTTGAGAGCAGGGGCGAACGCAGGTTGTCGGGGTCAAAAAATTTGGGGGGGGGCAAATCTTAAAAAAAATAAAATTACATGGTGAATTTTTTTTTTTTTGAAAAAAAATTTTACATGGTGAATTTTGGCAATTTTTCAAAATGGGGGGGGCCAAGACCACCCTTGGCCTTACCTTCGGTCCGCCCCTGCTTGAGAGGAATCTGGCCACTTTGTTTCAATTTGGAACCACGTATGCAATCATGCAAAACCACCTTTTGTCTCTGAGTAAGATGTCGATTTGCGAGGCTAAGTGAAACACCCCTGAAGGAGTTCCTGCATGGTAATTTTTGACAACCAATAACGCCTCTAGGTTGTCTGTCTCCAGAATGATATCACGGTAGCCAAGCTTGAAGGCACGCCTTAGTGCTATGTAGATCGCCCACAGCTGATTCCCCAAGGTTAAAAGTTACGGAATGACTCCTATGGTGAGGTGTTTGATGAGAACGCCGTCTGAATCTCTGTAAGTTGCTGAAATGCCCGTTTTGAACCCATAAGCAGATGGGATTCTTGAAGAAGTGCCATGCACATTGATCTTTAGCATTCCAGGAGGTGGTGGTATCCAGTGGTAAGGAATTGTTTGTTGTGTAGTTGAGAGGGGAGTGTGTAGAAGAGGCACGAGAGATGTTTGTTTATATGGAGGCGAGAGTAGAGACTTGAGCTTGCTCATAACTAGTGATATTAAAGAGGGGACCCTCCTCCATCTGTATCTATCACAAATAGTGACTGGATATTTAGTTCGTGTCATTAGTGTGTTTACAGGGTAGGAGCTGTGTGATTAGAATGGAATCTTTGCATATATGTATTGTTGGAGAGCTCCTTCGGTTGCTTCTATATATCTCAGTTAGTAGCTATACTGGAATATGCTAACCTAGAGTCTAATTACTCTTTGTTGCATTTAGTATCCCTTCTTTACTTCCCAGATATTGTTGCAGGAGTACCTCCTTCTTAATTACTCTCTTAACTCTATCCACTTGCCCAGAGCTTATGACGTGTCCTGCAAATTCAAATTTCAGAAAGAAAAAAAAAAGGCGCTATGGGATCCCGCTCAGCCCATCTCAAATTTGGGCCATGTTAGCTGGGTTTGATTTTGTGCTAAGTCATGGAATGGAACTCTCTTAATGGGTTTAAAAGAAGCCTACTTTTAGGGAAGCGATTGTTTGGCCGAGCTTGAAGGATTATATGACCATCCTGCTATTAGTTTAGTTCAAAATTTCCCTAACTTGGCCAACCACTCTTCCTCTGCATTGAAACTTCTTGGAATAGATACATAGTTGTTGTTTTGTAGTAGACTTTCTTGTAGCCTTGTTTGATCGGCTTGAGAGGTTGAACCAGCTTTCTATTTGTTGATTTGTTGTACTTAAATTTGAGAATCCAGAAGGAAGGAGAAGTGGGCTTTGGCATATATAGATGTTTCAATTCGCGAAGCAAGGCAGTAGAAAGGGCACTTGTTTGATTCGATGGGCCTGAGAAGATAAATATCATCAAATCCGACTAAGTTATGCTTAATAACCTCAAAATTATCAGCCATTTTTTTTAAAAAAAATACACACAAATTTTAACACACCAGAATTTCAGAAAATTAACTAAATTCGAATTTTTCAGAATTATTAATTAATTGAAATTAATTAAAAATTTGAAATAATTCAAAGTTCTCAGAAAATTTCCAGATTTTAGTATGTTGTTCCCCTAATCACCACGAACACCAATCTATTTTTAGATTTTAAAGAAAAAATTTCTAAGTTAAGGAAATCTTAAAAAG
This sequence comes from Kitagawia praeruptora, assembly GCA_037693485.1. NCBI lineage: Eukaryota > Viridiplantae > Streptophyta > Magnoliopsida > Apiales > Apiaceae > Kitagawia > Kitagawia praeruptora. The sequence continues at coordinate 81,052,607 of CM075350.1, forward strand.
TGGATTGGAATCATCGATTATTGTTAGCTGTCACTATCATATGGAATCTAGAATGTGTCGGGACCATTCGAGTGTGTGACTTGATGAGATCTTGATCATGTCAATCATCGATTATTGTTAGCTGTCACTATCATATGGAATCCTCAATCATGACTCAATCCCGTATCTAAACTGATACTCCCTCCGTCCCTCCCATTTCTTTACACTTTCCTTTTTGGGATGTCCCTTTCAATTCTTTACATTGCAAATCTTACCTAAAATAGTAAAGTTTTATAATATAAAAAATAATCACATCCACTACTTTACTCCACTAAACTCACTTTATTACATAAAATATTGATTGGTCCCACCACTTCATTCACTTTTCTTACTTTTTTCCACTACTTTACACTTTTTTTTAATCTCCGTGCCCAACTCATTTGTAAACAAATGAGAAGGACGGAGGGAGTACTAATTATGACTAACATCACTTATTCTCACACTATTGACCAAGAATCATAGTTTAGGTCCAAAATGGACTTTAATCATATTTAGGCCACATTTAGCCTATCAATAGGTATCCCGCTTTTTTGTTTCATTAGATTGGTTGTTTCGAATCCTTATTATATGTATAAAAACCTAGGCATTCTATTATATAAAAGTTATTTTTTGCTTACATTTTTTTTGCATAAATTTTTTCTTAAGATGAATTTTTTTTTCTAGGCATATGAGCCGGTGACGGGATCTTTAATGCTATTTGTTATGTCTTAATCTTGACATAGATCCTAAACAGACTCAAATAACTATACATTACAAGAAAAACGGCTAAATATGATCGAAAAAATTCGGTCATATTTAGCTAAATTCGACCGAATTTGGTCGAATTTAGTTAAATATGACCGAATTTCTGGTGGTCATATTTACGCTGGTCAAATTTAGTAATTCGGTCGAATTTAGGATAAATTCGACCGAACAATTCGGTCATATTTAGGATAAATATGAGCGATTAGTGCGGTCAAATTTAGGATAAATTTGACCAAATTTGGTCAAATTTAGTAGTATTAAATTCGACCAATTTTGGTCAAATTATAAATTCGACCAAAATTTTGAAAAATTTAAATTTTGGCAAAAAAATCAAAATTTTAAAATTTGGAGCCCAAGGTGTATTAAATTCGACCGAATTTGGTAGAATTTATTGCACTAAATTCGACCAAATATAGTCGTATTTATATACTAAATGTGACCAAATTCGATCGAATTTAACGTGCACTAAATTTTTTAAAAAAAGCAGCAGAATTTGATGCTAAAGAATTGAACATCATGAACATCATGTGGGATTCATTCTGGTAACTAGAACATCAAAATTGGAGTTCAATAACACTTCCAAAAGGGCTTCGATCCTCAAGAACACAAAGAACACGAAAATCAAACTTCGATTTCTATACGTTATTGAACTCGAAATTCAACATATAACATATGAAATTGACTAGAAAACATACTCTACACGATGGTAACATCAAAATCAGCAACCAAACACGTTTACAAAAATTCATAATTTTAATAAGTAATTCGAATTTAATAAAAAAATAGGAGAAATTCATAAATTATAACCCACCAAAATCTGATCATGTTTTTGGATAGAGGATGATGAGGGCTTCGATTCGACTATAAGATCGTTGAAATCGGACACCGATAATGCCTCCAAATGTTGGTTTGATTATTGAAAATTCAAGAACATTAAAAAACTAAAAACTAAAAAGAAATTCATGGGGGCAAGGGGGAGCAGCGCCGGGGGGGGGCAGTAGAGATTGTTTTGGGGGTTGGTTTATGTGTGTGTATATATATATTATATAAGTATGTTTTTAAAATGTATGGCTAGGATTAATTTTTTTTAAGGGCTTAGATTGCTTGACTCATCAATCCATGTGATACTAAATTGACCAATAAGAGATAGCCACGTAGACGATGACTGAGAAATTCAAATATAATGATAACACGGCTAAATTTGACCAAAATGGTCAAATTTAGGAGCTAAATTCGACCAAATATAGTTGAAATTAGGAGCTCGGCTAAACTCGACCGAATTCGGTCGAATTAATATTTGGTCAAAATTCAGTTGAATTGATTAATTTAAAAAATTAATAAAAATTGGAATAAATGCCAAAAAATTAAATAAAATAGAAAAAAAAGGATTTTTTTTCCAGAATTTATAATCACCCACGTAGTCATACAACCAAATTTTATGTTCAAAAATAGACATTTTTTCAATTTTTATTTAATTTTTTAATTTATTTTACAAACTAGTTAAAAAATGGGGAAAAATTAAAAAAAAATGGAAGATTAGTGAAGGTAGGGTAAGATTCATCTCACAAATAGTGAGTATGACTACTTTGGTATGCATAAATTTTAAATTGAATTTTGAATGTATTTTCTATTTTTATTTTATTTTTATTTTATTTTCCAAATTAGTTGACTCTTAAATTATCAAACTAAATTAATTTATTTTTTTCTGAAATTTTGGCAATAACATTAAAAAGGATGGATTTCGACCACCATGTGGTTGGGTCATCGAGAAATATTTTTTAAAAAATCGAAACACTAAACCTTGACGAAACCCTATTTAGGAGTTCTAGTCAAATTACTAGTTGACCATTAAATTACCAAACCAAATTAATTTATTTTTTTCTAAAATTTTGGCAATAACATTAGAAATGATGGATCTTGACCACAGTACGGTTGGGTCATCAAGAAATATTTTTAAAAAAATCGAAACACTAAACCCTGACGAAACCCTATTTAGGTATTCTAGTCAAATTACTAGTTGACCGTTAAATTACCGAACCAAATTAATTTATTTTTTTCTGAAATTTTGACAATAACATTAGAAAGGATAGATCTTGACCATCCGTACGGTTGGATCATCGAGAAATATTTTTAAAAAATAGAAACAACAATGTGGGACAAGCACTAGTTACTAGTACTAGTTAGAATAGTAGTGATCGACTAATATCTCCAACCAAAATAATTTTTTATTTTTTGAAAATTTGGGAATATCACTAAATTATATATATCTTGACATCCGTACAGTTGGATCGTCGAGAAATATTTTTTAAAAAATAGAGACAACAAGCAGTGACAAAGCACTAATTACTAGTACTAGTTAGAATAGTAGTTATCTACTAAGATCTCGAACCAAATTAATTTTTTATTTTTTAAAAATTTGGGAATATCACTAAATTATATATATCTTGACATCCGTACGGTTGGATCGTCGAGAAATATTTTTTAAAAAATAGAGACAACAATCAGTGACAAAGCACTAGTTACTAGTACTAGTTAGAATAGTAGTGATCGACTAAGATCTCCAACCAAAATAATTTTTTATTTTTTGAAAATTTGGGAATATCACTAAATTATATATATCTTGACATCCGTATGGTTGGATCGTCGAGAAATATTTTTTAAAAAATAGAGACAACAATCCGTGACAAAGCACTAGTTACTAGTACCAGTTAGAATAGTAGTGATCTACTAAGATCTCGAACCAAATTAATTTTTTATTTTTTGAAAATTTGGGAATATCACTAAATTATATATATCTTGACATCCGTACGGTTGGATCGTCGAGAAATATTTTTTAAAAAATAGAGACAACAATCAGTGACAAAGCACTAGTACTAGTTAGAATAGTAGTGATCGACTAAGATCTCCAACCAAAATAATTTTTTATTTTTTGAAAATTTGGGAATATCGCTAAATTATATATATCTTGACATCCGTACGGTTGGATCGTCGAGAAATATTGTTTAAAAAATAGAGACAACAATCCGTGACAAAGCACTAGTTACTAGTACCAGTTAGAATAGTAGTGATCTACTAAGATCTCGAACCAAATTAATTTTTTATTTTTTGAAAATTTGGGAATATCACTAAATTATATATATCTTGACATCCGTACGGTTGGATCGTCGAGAAATATTTTTTAAAAAATAGAGACAACAATCAGTGACAAAACACTAGTTACTAGTACTAGTTAGAATAGTAGTGATCTACTAAGATCTCGAACCAAATTAATTTTTTATTTTTTTAAAATTTGGGAATATCACTAAATTAGATTTATCTTGACATCCGTACGGTTGGATCGTAGAGAAATATTTTAAAAAAAAATAGAAACAACAATCTGGGACGAAGCACATTTATTACATTAGACCAAATTTTGTCGAACTTGCTCTTTATTTTTTGTTTAAAAAATTAGGTTATATACCGTATGTATTTCCAATACCATCATAATTTTTTTAATATTTTTTCAAACTAATTAGATACTTATTTAATTTATTTAGACAATCTACTAAATAAAAATTCAAATTACTCCTATCATATGAATATTTTTTACACACAACTAAATTTATACATATGAATAATGTTATCCTTGTATTTATAAATACTTTTAAATGCTGAGTACAAACATTTAAATATTTAATAATATTTTTTCAAACTAATTAGATACTTATTTAATTTATTTAAAAATCTACTAAATAAAAATTTAACTTTCTCCTATCATTTGAATATTTTTACACTCAACTAAATTTATACATATGAATAATGTTATCCTTGTATTTATAAATATTTTTTAATGATGTGTACAAACATTTAAATATTTAATAATAATTTTTCAAACAAATTAGATACTTATTTAATTTATTTAGACAATCTACTAAATAAAAATTCAAATTACTCCTATCATATGAATATTTTTTACACACAACTAAATTTATGCATATGAATAATGTTATCCTTGTATTTATAAATATTTTTAAATGCTGAGTACAAACATTTAAATATTTAATAATATTTTTTCAAACTAATTAGATACTTATTTAATTTATTTAAAAAATCTACTAAATAAAAATTTAACTTTCTCCTATCATATGAATATTTTTTACGCACAAAATAAATTTATACATATGAATAACTTTATCCTTGTATTTATAAATATTTGTTCATGATGTGTACAAACATTTAAATATTTAATAATATATTTTCAATTTCTGAAAATAATAAATTCAACCGAATTTGGTCACAATTATTGAATTCGACCGAATTTGGTTGAATTTAATGCGAGTAAATTAGACCAAATTTGGTCGTATTTTACATTTTACCGAATTCGGTCATATTTATAAATTTGTCCAAATTTCGGCAACATTTGGAAAAAAATTGGGCGGCAATTTTCCCGCTCCCCTACTAAATATGACCGAATTTGGTCCAAAAAAAATCGGTCAAATTTAGTAGCTACTAAATTCGACTGAAAAAAAAATTTCGGTCGAATTTAGTAGCTACTAAATTCGACCGAAAAAAAATCGGTCACATTTGGTACTAAATTCGACCAAATAAATTCGACTGCGGCTAAATTCGACCGAATTCGGTCATATTTAGCCGGGCCAAAAATGGTCGACCGAATTCGGTCATATTTAGCCGCGGTCGAATTTATTTGGTCACATTTAGCCTTATTTTCTTATAGTGATACAAGGTGTCCACCTCTCTTAATGAGTCTGAATATCTCTTAATGGGCTCAAATATTGAAGATGGATCAAGAAGGCATGAGGCCTGATTAGGGATCCGTGGCATCCCATAATCCGGGATACAGATTTGGGGCCACTAACCACAATTAACACAACACATACCTGGATATAAACATAATAAAATACCCCTGATCCAAGATCGTATACAGGTTATGGTATGAAACAAATTATTAAATTACATTGTTACAATCCATCCTCAAAATGAAATTATTATACAAACTGCTATCAACTAAGTCCATCTACTGAACTAGCTAACCAACCTTTAACAAGGCTCAAGTCACTACTCGACCAAGTCAACAACCCGAACATCACCTCCCGCTGAAGAAACAAGACTACTCATCAGACCACAGAGTCCACACATCTCCTTTCTATAAACTGGAGAAATAAAATGACAATGCAAGAGTGAGCGAACAGTGCTCAGCAAGTATAAATGTGCATAAATATCATGAACAGAAATAAGTTCTGATCAACCAGATAATCGTCAAACATCTCAAGAGAATTTAGCTTCCAAACAATTTAAATTCAAGATTTCGATTAGAATTGGACTCTTTTAATTTTATTAAAAACATTAAATATTAGGGTTAAGCTAATGGTCAGTCAAGCACTAACCCAGGCCAATGCACACAGCAAAGCCCTGAAATGGATCAATAACCTTTGACCATTAATCTGGTCTCCCCGAAGGGACTCTGTTGACCATTAATATGGTCTCCCTGAAGGGACTCTATTTAAAAACATTTCCAATTCTACATCGAACGCACTAGGTATCATAATAATCGACAACCCTTGTCAACCAACTAAATGGAAACTCACGTTCTAGAACAACAACTCGGAATCCAAGTGTCAAGGAAGGATTCAAGATCAACAAGTGTCGACGAGGTTGACACGGTAATTGGGTAATAATAAAGTAATAACAAACTCAAAGGGTATCGACAAGTTCGATACAATATATGGGGTGTAAAGGAATAAACAATAACAACAACAGGTATCGACAAGTTCAATAGAAATAATTGGGATGATAGATTTCATCATTAAAATAGTTAAAGATTATTCACTTGAACGAGAAGTGAAAGGAAATAATTTCATGTCAAACCACGCTAAACTCGTCTCACGCTTGATCGTCTCACTCTAATTTAGCCTTCCCTTGACTCGACTCTAGACTTTCCTTCTGATAGTGTTAGTGCCCTGGAGACAATGTAGTTGTGCTTCTAGGAAAGACTATTTTGTTACTTAATGATTATGTTCTACTGATTATTCTACATTAATTTATTATGTCTTAATTTACTGCGATATAAATGTTAGAGTAATAAATGTCCTTGGAATATAGAACATGTATTCTATATCTTTAAGTATGTGACTTAAAAATGAGATTATATGTATAGTGTTTATATTCCTAAATATCCCTAATCGAGCATTATTAATATGGGACAATTACAATGCATAAATATTAGTATGTTTGTTGACTAGGGCTGAAAATGAATCCGAGTAATTCGGATTCGAATCCAGATTCGACTCGTTAATAACAAATATAATTCGTATTCGTACAGAAAATGAGCGAATTCGAATCCTATTTTATAATTCGAACGAATACCGGATCGAATCTCACCACTCTAATATTCGATCATATTTTATAGAGTAGTTCGAATAATTTTAGAATACTCGAACTTATAGGTATTCGATTAGAATCCGTAAATTATGTATACGATATATATTTTATATAAAATTTCTACTATTAACGTAATATTCTATACATGAGCACATTTTAGTTTTTTAAAATTATCATTCGAATATTCATAGTTTTTTAAGATTATTTTAGACGAATTCGAATTCGAATATACAAAAACGAGTAATTCGATATTCAATCGAGTCGAACCGAATCAAATACGAATATTTATATTCGAATTCGAGTCGAATTTGAACAAAGAATTAAAATTTTATTTCGAATCCGGACCGGATCCGAACGAGTAACTATAAATTCGAGCCGAATCTGATCATACCACTATCCGAACATATTCGACTCGTTTACACCCCTATTGTTGACAGATGACCACATCTCATTGGTCATAGGTATAGCGATACTAAAGTCAAGAACATAGGTGCATGTAATTTTATACATGGCACTGGATTAATTCTACATGTTGATAATGTCATTAGAAAGACTCACAGTGATAATGGTGTAATGATCCTTAGACTTGAGATCATTATATTTCTATACGAGGATTAATATACTTTGACTACATTAAAAGTTACCTTTGACCGGGTGATGATAAAAGTGTACATCGGGTATATTATGAGTCGTATGAGAAATATGAATGATAGATAAAAGATTTAACCCTCTTATTATGAGGAGAGATATTATTGGCCTCTTGATTGAGTGAGACTATGAAAATGCATGGCCATGCTCAAATATTGATTTGTTTTAATAGTCTACTCATTGATCAAGTAAACCCGGATTAAATGTTGAAGAGGATGACTAATAACATGCCTCGAGTTTAATCTATAATATTTGGTTAAAGGGATTATATTACACGGAAACATTAATCACGAAAGGTTTAATTGGATCACCAATTATTATTACTTGGGTAGCAATGATGTATTACTAGATGCCGCTCATTGTTTATAATTTTATTATTGGATATTAAAATTATTGCCAACGTAATAATAACCTAAAGGGTTACACAATAAGAACGTTTAAAAGGAGTTTTAATTTAAATTACGAATTTAAATTAAATTATTAAATTTGAAATTGGATATTTAATTAATTGAGCTGGTCCTATAGAATTCGAATTTAATATTAAAACCAAATCAGAATGGGTTTGGAGAAGCCCAATTCGATTTAGGGTTTAGCCCAATTTCTCTTCCTATAAATACATTATGATGTATTCTTTAAGGATAGACTTTTGCAATTCGTTTTTAGAGGAAAACGTTTGAGAGGCTAGCGAGAGAGAGAGAGAGAGAGAGAGAGAGACAGGTTCTTCGGCTAGTACCGGCTCCGGTGATCGTTGGACGATCAAGTGTTCGTGTGTGGACAACTTTGGCAACGTAGATCTCGAAGAGGGCTGCGTGGTGATTGTTTTGGACCTCCATCTGTCATCAATTTGTAAAGCTTCTTTAAGGTAATCATCTAACTCCGAATTAAATATCAAGTTTTTGCATGGATCCTGCGGTAGCGTTTCGATTTTCATTCTTTTTCGCGTTTAATTCCGCTGCGTTAGATGCTCGAAACCCTTCACCTTCGTCCCTCTCACTCGACTCTATAATATTTAGAACACATTAATACTTACCATCATATTCCATTCTTAAGCACCTCTCATAATCACATCAAATACCAACAGAGCATTTAAGACTCACTAGCAATTAATCCACATAATTCACATATCACATAAGCACATAATTTCACAAAATAACTCGACTATCTCATTTTGATAATTAACCGAACTCAAGATATATTTTTAAAACAATCTTCAATCTTGGTTTTTGATTAAAACCTAACTCAGAATATTTGAAAATATTTATAAAACAGTTTCTGGATTTTTAAACAATTTTCTACTATTTTTAAAGCATTTAAAACAGAAAATATATTAATTAAGAATTAAATCAATCTAATTAAATTAATTAATTTCAACTAATAACTAATTAATAAAATTATTCAATAAATGATTACATTTATCAAATAATTAAATCATTTAAATTGTTATTTGAAATTAATTAAAGTAATTAAAGTAAATAACTCTTAATCATTTTTGAATTAAAAAATAATAATAAATAGATGATTTTCAAAATTGAAGAACTAAATAAATAATTCTGAATTTTAAAAAATAAAATTTCTAAAATTAATTTCTGAATTTTATATAAAAATTCAGATTTTAAAACAATTGTTTAAAATAAAAACAATTTAGAAAAAAAGATAAGTAAATTGAATTTACTTTGAAAAAGTAAATTACCATAAGGTAAAATCGTAAAAGGTTAAAAATGTTTTGCTTTTACCACTCAGCCAAAAAACAGATCAAACATTTCACTTAACATAATAAAAAAAATCAAAATTCAAGAACACTTCACCCTTCCCCAATTTTCCGACTAACCACAAATATTTCCGGAAAATTTCATTGGTGTGTTGGGGAAATGGAACCTGGAACCTTGAAGGTTGGGAGAACATGACAGAAGGGTCCTTCTTTTCCATCCTTGAGTACAAGGATGTTTTGAAGAAGTGGGAATTATCACAAATGGCCCATTTGGGAAGGTCATTAAATAGTTATTGGGCTGAGGACTTTATTGGGTCGGGTTCTAAACTTATAAGCCCATTACATTAGCCTGTTAGGTTATGTTATCCTTATATATATTTATAATGTGATCTTGGAAAAGGGGAATGAAAATGAACAATTAATTTTATCTTGTCTTTTATTTTCTTGTTATTTCCTTTTGTTGCGTTTTACTCATGTATTCATCATCGCCAACTGCTCAGATCATGACATTTACCAACTCTGCCACCAGTACCACATACCAATCACGCAAAAAGGCCACCAAAATGATTAAAACCCGACCGAAAATGACCAAAAACGGTAATTTTCGGCGAGCTCGACCAAGACTCCGACGAAGTTACGTTCTCGCTCGTTTCTAAACCAATTCGTGCATTTAACATCACAAAATGAAGCTCATGACTTGTACAATTGAACCCCTAACACCTCTAAGGGGTCATTTGGCAAATCTGAATCATCTTTTCTGAATGATTAAAATTTCTTAATGGATTAATTTCTGAATCGTTTCTGAATAATTAATATGAATGCCAAATGAACTATATATCAACAATTCTGAATCGTATTGTCTAAACGGTTTTTAAAAAAATGTACAAACTTCAAATTCATAATATATAATCTATTAATATTGTATAAATAATTTAATTTTTTTCCATAAATAATTCACGCAATATGTCCTAATAATTTTAATATTAAATTATATTTAAATATTGGTGTTCAAGATAAAAAACATTATAATTTAAATATTGATGTTCATTATAAAAAGTAAAATATAAAATATAATTTATTATTACATATTAATAAAATATGGTTCACGTAATAATATAATAATAGAATGATATATATTAGCACAAAATTTATCAAAATTAATGTATATAGGATGATAGCATACTGCAACGCCACTCCTCCTCTCTTAATCATTGAGCGACCTTTTACTTTCTCAATCGTTCAGAGAATTTAGGATTCAGTCAGAAGAAAAAAAATAAAACAAACAATCTTAAGCGCTAAGAAATTTGTAATTAAGTTAAGTTAAGCCGATTAAGATGTAATCAAATGACCCCTAACACGAACAATCATTGTACACAACGGACGCATGACTTTTATAATCGGCAAAACTTAAAACTTCGGACCCCACAAAATCGAAAATAAACGATGTAATTAAACACTCATACAAGTTGTTGTTTATGACCACTAGAAGCTATACAAACCATCAGAATCAATGAACAATCACTAGAATTAAAAGCCCCAAATTTTCAATCAAGAACCTTAAAATACATAAAACGTAGATTTAAAATAAATTCGATATAAAATCGAGATTTTACCATTCACAAAAACTGATTGCAGATTATGAAAGAGGATGTTGAGAGCTTCGATTCGGCTGCTTGAACACCAAAATCCGATGTCAGAATCACCTCCAAAATTAGCTTTGATCTTCAAGAACAAATATGAATTTATATAATTTTTGAAAATAATTTGATTTTTGATAATTGTTTTGCAATAATCTTGATTTGCCAGCTGCTAACAAACCGATTGGATGATAAAAGAAGAGGTTTGATTGGTCAAAATAATATTTGTGGTGTATTTTTTGTTCCCGAAATGCTCGGAGCCCTAATTAACTTTTAATCGGTCCAGAACGTACCAATTAATCCAATTATGGGTCCGACTCGAACAAAAATATTTTGACGATAAAAAATAATGAATTGATTACTGAAAATTCTTAAGACTCATAAAACGAATAAATACGAGTTTGAAAAATTTTGAGATTTATTTGACGAATATAGATACGATTTTAAATCGAAGCCCCATGTATTTTGTTGAAAACAGGATTTAACTGAGAAAGACGAACTGAACTGCGTGTTTCTCGAAAAAGTTAAAGATAATCATCCAGGAGTCTAATACAATAACTAAACACATAAAGGGGTCCCAACCAATCATTCCCGATCCTTTTATTCATATATAACGATACCATCTCATATTCGCGGTTTAATTATCCGCCAAACCGAATCAAAATTTATATAAATTCAAAATGAGCTAAAATAAATTATAATAAACTATTTTCACCTTGATCACATAATAATAACACATAACCTCAGATACCAATCAATGTCCTTGACTTGTCAAACGGGAATAAAATAATTAAAATATTTTTATTCCTATTTACCAAATATAGTAATTAAATAAATTTAATACTCATGGTTCTTACAGGATCGCCTTACCTCTATCTCATAATATGGTTTGAAGATAAATATTTTGAAGACGCTAATCCATCCCAGGCTAATAGTTAAGCCCAGTATGGTAGCATGAGTATAATTATCTTTATACTTGGGACCACCTCGCATGACTAAACCCAATGAGATCGCATGTGAGGCGCACGTAAGCTTTTCTATTAGCCTCGCAAGTGCGGTCTCGTGATTCTAGCATCATGATAGTCATAGGTAACCTTTATTGGGTCATGGGTCATGAGCAGAATTAATGGACTACTAGCATCAGTCCATAAACATCTAGTGGATTTGGGCCAAGATGGATCTCTAGAAACCCTAGCCCGTCTAGGTAACTTATTCTTTAAGAACTACGTGTGCCTTGAATCCCTATAAAAAGTGTACGTAGGCCTCTTGTTAGGTTTGATTGACAATTGGCAGCAAGAGAGAATAAACATTTTTTCTCTAACATTCAACGAATCAATAAACAAGATCACTCATAATAATCACCAATCTCCTTCCGGATTCTTCGTGTTCTTAGCAAAATATCCATATTTTGCTTCATGATTACAGCAACCTCCATAAATGTTGTTATACCAATTTCTCCATGTAACACTATTATAGTACTATTTTGAAGTAGACCTGTATGAAATATTTATTTTTAAAATAAATTAAAATTTTAATGATAATCAACAAAAATGAGAAATTTATTTAAGTCTGATTTTAATATTGATAAAAAATATATAAGAAATTCAAAGTGTTATATTTTAGTTTCCAATATTTTAATTTCTATCAATTACATACAAAAAAAGAGAAAAAAGATCCTGATATTACCTAAGATAATTATCTAAGTTAAGAGTTTTTTAGTACAAAAAAGTGATAACAATTTGATAAATTTTTAAAATTAGAATAATATCCACGTATATTAATATGATTTTTTAATATAATTTTAGATAAATTATTAACGTAAAACATGATACTCTACATCAAAATTCAGCTATTATATTAAATAAATTGGTATAACTAGTATTACACAAATCGGTATCGGACAAGATCGGGAAGATGATCTTACATTAATCGTTAAATACGGAATTAATCGAAAGCATTAATCGGAGTAAAAATCGGACGTATTTTAATATTTTAATATTATTTAGTATATTATTCTAATTCTATTAGTTATTTATTAAGTGACTTGTATTTATCATATCATAAAATACATAATAATTCATATTTGATTAATATATTATTATAATTCTAATAATTTAATATAAATATTTGGATCAGAAGTACTCGTAATGATTAATTGGGGAATTTAAAAATCGAAGGGATTGAACACCTTGTAGAGAATTAATTGAAAAATAATCGAATGAATCGGAAATTTTTAGTACTACGGGGGATAACATAAAGCAATAAAACTACATTATGAAAATTCTAAAATTGACCGACCTGGCCCATTGGACATGTACTAGAGCGGTCGGGAAATACGTACACGTGTTCGGGTATGAGGCAAAAAGTGGACCTACGAAGTTGAGAAGTCCCCCGTAATAAATCGCTGCCGTCCAAAACAGTTAAACTGTCCAAGGGGAAATGGGCTGGCAATGAGAAATACAAATACTACTCCCTCCGTCTCTAAATACTTTTCCCATTTGAGTTGGACACGTTTGCCAATGCACACTTTTGATCATTAATATCTTCAATTTCATATTAGTATTAAATATAAAAACTTCATTGTATTAAAGTACTCATAAATACGAATCCAACAAGATCACTCATGACTATATTTGGATTTATAGATTAGACGTAAATTAGTAATTTGTCTCTTGTTATGAACAGGACCGGCATTCTAAACGAGAAGATCATTTAAAGACGGAGGGAGTACTATGCAGCATGAAATATGGATTCGTGTAAAGTTGAACCATACATCATCACTCATGTGCTACATGACATTTTACATAAAATTTAAAATTTCTCCCGTTTAATCTTCTATGACGTGACATGCTACCAACAATTTAATAAAATCGGCACCTGTTATTTTCAACATTGCATTTACTTTTCCTAAGTTTTTCTATTTCCGAACTTCACCCCCATTTTATAGTCAACTTTTCGCATCCTTATCGTGTCCCCTCTCTAGTGCAGCGACGATATGTTATTATTATAAGAACCGATGAACATTTGTTTATCTATTTGAATTTAATTAATATTTATAATTAATACATTTTTTACTTTTATTGTTATTAAAATTTATGTGATCATATATTCGATTTTCCTTTTTAGATAATTTTTATGTAATTTGTATTGTCTTTGAGTTCATTTTTGTGGTTGGATAAGAAAAAAAAAATTATGCCGAGTCAAAAGTCGTGAATACGGACGAATTAATTATTACTAGTATATAGAAGCGATGTTACAATATATGATGAGCACAGCATCTTTGGTAGATAAACACCGTTTACAGACAGTTTCAAAAAAAAAAAACACCGTTTACAGACGATGATGAAGCCCCAACAGACGCCAACCAAGCCGGAACTAACCACCTCGACCTCATGTGCTCAACGCCGCATAGCCATAGCAGTGGACCTGAGCGACGAGAGTGCCTTTGCTGTTAAATGGGCTATCAAAAACTATCTGCGTCCTGGTGACACAGTGATCCTCCTCCACGTCCGTCCCACCTCTATCCTTTACGGTGCTGACTGGGGGGCCACGGCCCCCGAGCCAACCACCTTGGAACACAAGCAACAACTTGAAGACAGTTTTGACAACTTAACTAGCATGAAAGCATCTGAGCTGGCTCAACCTTTAGCGGAAGCTAACGTGCCTTATAAGGTTCATATTGTGAAGGATCATGATTTGAAGGAGAGGTTGTGTTTGGAAGTGGAAAGGCTTGGGTTGAGTGCGGTGATTATGGGGAGTCGGGGGTTTGGCGGTGCCACTGGCAAGAAGGGTGTGAAAGGAAGGCTTGGGAGTGTTAGTGATTATTGTGTGCAACATTGTGTGTGTCCTGTGATTGTTGTTAGGTATAGTGATGGTGATGATGGTGATGGTAATGGTGCGGCTTTTAGTGGTGGGAAAGCCGCTAAGGTTATGGCAGAGGAGGTTCAGTTGCATCCCGTGCCTGAGGAGGACCTCGATGATGATGAACAAGGTGATAAAGGTTTCTTGTTTTTTTAATTTCTCTTGCTATTTTGGGTTAATTTCTTGGAAGTACACCATTAATTATAACATAGATTTTTAGTATAAGGGAAGTGAGGAGGATATAAATTCATGACCAGAGTTAGAGGCGACGATGACCATTTGCCACTAGGTTAATCCTGAATCTTCTGAAGGTTGTTTCTTGAGATTGAAACTCCCGGTGGCGCTTTATGAGGTCTAGTGAACGTTAATCAATCGTAGCTAGGCTTTTTACTAATATGTGTTGGAAGATTAGGATTTTGCCTGCCTATTTGATGGTTCAACACTTAAACATGATCAAGTTAAGACGGTTCTACCTTATAAAGCTGTAATCTGGGGATATATTTG
Source organism: Kitagawia praeruptora (assembly GCA_037693485.1). Taxonomy (NCBI): domain Eukaryota; kingdom Viridiplantae; phylum Streptophyta; class Magnoliopsida; order Apiales; family Apiaceae; genus Kitagawia; species Kitagawia praeruptora. The sequence continues at coordinate 81,068,126 of CM075350.1, forward strand.
TAAATTAAAGATGGGGTGGGAGTAGAAATAAAGATCATCAATTTTATCCAAAGCAAATTACAGAAGTCAACAGTGGTTGATGATATTGAAATTTATAGTCATCTGTTAGAGGCTATATTTGGCAGAACTGGATACCTTATGACATTGTTATAACATTACTTGCTTATGTTTTCTTTATCCAACAGGAATCCATATGGTTAGAAACCTCTTACTAGTATTGTTTTTGAATATGACTTTGTTTATGGGTCATGGCTATTTGTCTAACTTCTGCACTGGTTAACTATTTGTTGCCAATTTAATCGCAGTTGTGATTCCTAATCGCATAGTATTAGTTACCCCCATCACTTGCTAAAACAAAATTCGACAAAAGCTACATTAATAATAGTCTTTCATTATCTGGTGCATGCGTGAAGCACCTATGTTACTTGGAATATATCTATCCAATTCAAGCATTCTCTAGTCTTTGTCTATTTCCTAGTTGGTTCACAGTACTTGTGCTTGAGTTCGTTAAATTTATATATCAGCTACAACAGATAGACAATGATTACTGTAAGAGTTTTAAAATGTGGTGATGCAGGGTTGTGATGAATGCCTAAAGTTAAATTGAACTTGGTTAAAGACAGTAAATTAAGAAGAGTGTTGTCCCCGTATAAAGTCATCAATTTACTGCACCATCTTCCAGGCAAAATGGTAGAGTAATGCAGATTGACCATTAAGTTGTATGATTGGATCTTACTTGTGTATGCTATAAATTTTTAGTATCTCGTAAAATTAATTAGACTGACAGTCTTGATAACTTACTACAGAAAATCATGATGATGACCACAAAAGTGGTATGGGGGGATGAGACAGCAGAAACAGATGGAGTGGTGGCCTCATCCTTCCCAGATGGAGTATAGATAAGAAGGTACAAATGGTAACCGATGGTGATACACAGAACTGCTCTATTCGTTCTTCACTTAAGCTGCTATTTAGCCGGTGGTCGATAAACTGTTAAATTGTAATTACTTACTATTTCCGATCATCCATCCAATGCTTTTTTTTTTTTTTTTGTGTGCGCAAATCTATAACCTTTATTAATAAGCGAAACACCTTTTAACGGTACCACTTTTTGGTTCGCACTATATTTTGGTTTCACTACTTTTTGGTTCGCACTATATTTTGGTTTCACTACTTTTTGGTTCGCACAATATTTTGGTTTCACCCCTACAATCCTATTTCTACTATAATTCTGTTTCTATGTTGTTTTTTTAATAAAATAGAAATCCTATTATAATTATAATTCTTTTATTACAACTTTAAATAAAAAATTAGTTTCACCCCTAGAATCATATTTCCCTTATATTCTATGTTATTTTTTTAAAAAAATAATAAAATTGAAATCCTATTATAATTATAATACAATTTTTTTTATCATAATTTAGAATAAAAAAATGATACGATCAATTCTCCGAAAGATTTTTCAAGGAGAACAACTAGAACATGTTTCTATACAATACTCTAGAACAATTTTCCCTGCGATTATATGTTATTTTAAAAAAAACATAATAAAATTGAAATCTTATTATTATTATAATTCTTTTTTTTTTGCTAAATTTTATTATTATTATAATTCTTATATTGTATTAGCAATTTTTTTATTATAACTTTAGAATAAAAAAAGAATACGATCAATTATCTTAAATATTTTTCAATGAAAACAACTAAAATGTGTTTCCATGCACTTCTATTAAACAATCTAAGTTTATAGTTTGTTAATCGTATTTTTTTTATTATAACTTTAGAATAAAAAAAGATTACGATCAATTATCTTAAATATTTTTCAATGAAAACAACTGAAACGTGTTTCCATGCACTTCTATTAAACAATCTAAGTTTATAGTTTGTTAATCGTATAATTTTTTTATGCAAATAACATAATTCTTTTTATAATTTTATAATATATTTTTATAAATATTAAATTAAATAAAAATTTAGTAATTAATTAATATAAATCCCCGAGCCGTGCGAAAGCACGGGTTATCATCTAGTATTACAAATGTGACATCCCTGTTCTATATCTGGATGCTTTAGAGTTGTTTCTGTTCATGTGACTGATATTTTTTTTGCTTGATCAGTAAATTATCATTTCCACCCTCAGATAACTACGTGAGGTTAAAAGGATTTCCTCAAATTACTACACGAGGGAGGGTATAATCATAAATATAAAGAGAGTTATTTAAATTTACAAAATTGCCATTATAAATCACATACAAAATCTTTTTAATCTCAGATAAATTAGATAAGTTTCCAAGGCCACCCCACGAACAGTTTCCCTCTCAGTATTTCTCTTCTCTTATCAGTAATTCATTAATGCATTTGCTTAGGTAAGGTCCCCACTAAAGCATTTGGTCGCTCAGCACAATGCATCTACTAGTGCACAATGCACCATGAAAGCAGCTCCAAGTCTCCAACCTTCTTAAAAATGGTACTTCATGAATACATATGGAGAATCATGCAAGAGCAGAACTTGAATCTTAGGTCACAAAATATTGAGGGAATATGCCTTTTAGTATCTTCTAGATTTTTGTTAAAGAGGTCTTATAGGGCATGGGAAGGCATTAAATAATAGCAACTTCTGTAGACAAATCAATGCTAAAGTATTGTGAACAGCACATATTTTCCATATTATAAAACAAACAGAAGACAATCCAAATACCATAAGCATTTTATGTATTACAGAGCAATTAAACGATGAATGTGAAAAATGTAAAACAAGCTGCGATCATCATTTCAAGTACCCCCAAGGGTTCCCTCACTGCGCCTCCTTTGCATGGCAAGCAATCAAACGATAAATGTAAAAATATGTAAAACAAGCTGCGATCATCTCCTCAAGTACCCCCAAGGGTTCCCTCACTGCGACTCCTTTGCATAGCAAGATCCGGCCTGAGGCTCAGCAGTTTGCTTCCAATAAAACTGGGTCGAGCATTTGTCTTGTTTCCGGTCAAAGTCGAACGCACCTGCTTGTCCCTAGATGGTTTTTGCAAAGCAACTGCATGTTGGCTGTGTGGGCTTCTACGACTATGGATTGACGATGATTGCCTCTTATGAGCAGCAACTCCATGATTTCCCTTCCGCGTAGTCTTAAGCTCAGATCTAAGACCACGGTCACTCTGATGGGAAGAAATACCTAATCTAGCAGAACGATCTGCTGAATCCTTAAGAGTACCAGCTTTAATAGACTGCCTATTATAATAAGCAAGATGGGGAAGTAGACCTTGCAGATATTTCTTTAGTTGTTCATCTCCCACATTCTTCTGTGCTGGATTTCCTTCTAGACTGATCGCTTGCAACGAATTGTAGTTAGATGCAAGTTGCCCAAGACATTTAGTAGTAGAAAGTTTGTTAAATCGAAGATCAAGGACATTCAGCTTTAGGAGGCGATGAAGACCCTCAACCTCACTAATCTTGTTTCCAGCCAGATATAACTCTTTGATTGAGGAACATGATGCTAGGCCTAACAAGTCGAAAAAACAAGTACATTAAGATTCAGAAGTGAGACTCAACCAAGAAAAACTTGCTTTGCCATAAACATAATATATGTTTGCCCTATACATATGTGATTACTGATTACATTTATATACTTGCTCAGGTAGTTAACAACTTATTAAATGAAAGTACAGTTTAATTCTAAGATGTTCAATTTTAGCATGATACAGTTCCCCTTGCTGCTAGAAGGAAAAAAAAAAAACTAAGACAATGAAAAGATAATAAGAAGACAAAACCAGGAAATTTATGCCAAACAATGATATAATTATCATATGCATGACCTCATTCCTACATTTCATATACAATGCTAGTATATAACTCAAGAATACTTTAATAGGCTAGCACAGATTTAAAAACGCACGATGATATTAACAACAGTGAACAGGAAGGAGGTGAGATTTACAGTAAAGTTTAACCAAACCACTCAACAAGGTATGCTAAGGCCTGTTTCTAGACATATCAAACAGAAACAGGTGACATATCCATTCAGTCCATTTTGCTATAATAAAAAACTTGCAGAGGAAACCCCAAGCTAATCATGATCACTACTTACTGCCCCAGTAAAGAGTTTCATGCTTTAGAAAGTAAAGACATACCATGTCCAATCCGGATTATTCGATTGTAGCTAAGGTCAAGTACACGAAGTCGCGTAAGTTCACGCAATCCTTCAATGGTTGATATATTGTTTTTTGACAGATTCAGAATATGGAGTCCTCGAGGAAGAGCACCGGCATTTATCTTCACTGAAAAGGTCAAGGGAAAAGAAAGATTAATCAACACCAGCATGGAGAGAGAATAAAGAGAAACCTGCATAAAAATAATGATGGCAAACCAATTTACCAGGCCAACATAAACAAAAACCAAGGAATATAAATAGAACAAACCTATAGCATTTCCAGACAAATTAAGTGCTTTCAAGCTCACAAAAGCAGAGAGGAATGGGATCATAACCAGTCCATGGTTCGCCAGCTGAGCAGCGGTGCTTGTAGCACTCAAAGAAGAGACATATCTTTTTGCAGCTTCCATGCCAAGAGTGATCTTGCTATCATGTTTGGAAGTACTTAAACCATCCAAGACAGCCGCCGCGTCATCTTCCTGATGATCACTGGATGCAGACAATGCATTTTCCCCTTCAGAAGGGCTACATTCCTGAAGAGCAGAAACCCAAACATCAATACGTTTTATCTTAAAATCCTTATCTGGCAAGTCCTCCCAGTGATGAATCACAGCGTCTGCCTGAGAGTTATGTACTGCAGTATTTTCATCAGTAACTGGTATTAACCAGTCTTCCGCTGAACCAACATAGTTATAGCCATCAGAACCATCATCAACTGGGTTTTCCTTGCCAGTTCTCTCATTATCTTCTCTATCATCATCTCCCTCCGTATCTCGAATAATCTGAGGGACAAACACCTCTATTACTTTTACATTTAGAACATCCAAATTCCCACAAGAGGCAGCACATCGCATTCTGTTAATAGTGGTTGACTGTCCACCAGAAGCAACCAAGTTGGGCAAAGAACAGGATTTTATGATAGCCCGTGGGGTATGTGGATTGTGGTTACTATATTCCCCAGCATACTCACCAAAATACTGAGAATTGTTGTTCTCATGACCATGTTCTTGGTCAAATTGTTGTGGGTCTTCAATCGAGAAAACTGATTCATCATTTGCCATTCCAGAACTCACATGAAGAGAAACAGAACATGTAGCTTCAGGATCCTTGTCACAACCGGAAATTGCAGAACTAATTCCACCATGGGATCTCTCGCTAGAAAATCCTTGAACTGTCTCGTTCTCTGAGTCACTACCACCAGATGATCTTCGCTTCTGATCCAGTCCACTTCCTAAAGACTGGCTTTTGCGCATACATGATTTGTTGACCCCAACAACACTTTCATTTTGGAATGGTAACTTGACTTCCTCCGATTTCCAGTTGCATTCAAGCAATGGGGAACCTGTAACATGATTAGAAGTGATAAGTATATCATCTTCCTGTGCCTTCAAGCGTGATTGAGTTGAGCCTGAACTCTGATTGTCAGAGTGCTGTTCCAACGCCTTATGCATCACTTCGGCAGATACTTGTACTGATTTCTGGTTTCAGTGAGACACAGAGTCAGCAGTATCCATAACGATCCCCCTAGTTCTAGTTGCTAAACAAAAAAAAATGCCAAAAAAGGTTATACACTCACCTTTGGTTTGGTGGAATGGATGTGAGCATTAAAACATGAGAACCTAACCATCTTTGTTGAGCTAAACAAATTTTGATATTACATGAGGACTATTTGCTGTTACATGAACATCTACTAATTAACACATGTATTGTACACTACATCCAAAAGCCTAACACAAAGATCTACTATCTCCAAAATTGAAATTCATATTATAGCAACCTTCCAGAGACCTAGCTAATGCTAATCTTAGCCATAATCAAGCGACAAACCCTGTGAGATACGGCACAATCTCCAGATGTATGAAGATCTAGATCTCCTCAAAGCACAAAGTAGTAACACCCTCTCACTATCACCCCACACCCGCTTGGAGGTGTGAGAACTTAACTTTGTTGCAGCTGCCAGGCTTAAATAAGTCCTTCAGATCCTAAATAATTCCGCCCCTTGACATGTGTAAGAGACAACAGTCTGATGCACCACAGAAAATAACAAGGATATCATAACAGATTACTAAACAACAAGAGAAGAAAGCAAACGTTATAATATAGATTAGCATCTCATTTTCTCTTCTGCAGATTAATATAAATTGGTAGATATAACAGATTACTAAACAACAAGAGAAGAAAGCAAACGTTATAATATAGATTAGCATCTCATTTTCTCTTCTGCAGATTAATATAAATTGGTAGATATGCTTACAATATTAATTAGTGCAGAGGAACATAATTGCAACAATAAACAACATATCTCATTACAGTGATTAGTTTTTTGCATATCCTTGTCATAGACTCATGTTTTGGGGGGTGGGGGGGATGAGCCTTTGCGAGTAGTCAATCCCTGACTCTTCAACAGTAAGTCTATTTGGCTGATTAAAAAGTGTAATTCCAATATCATGTTAAGCTACCAATTATGCCAACTAGAAATAATAATGTGACCGTAATTTTACACAGTAATGCAGCTGAAACTGACCATCGAGAACATTTTGCAAGAGTTTCCAGGGAAGAACTTATTTACAGAATCACCAAATAGAATGATGACTGCTTTACCTCAGCTACTAACTGAATACTGACATTAGAATTCACTTTAAAGCTTAATGTTCTACTTTATAAGAGAGGCAAAAAGAGACGGAAAAAAAATTCAAGGCCGTCTTCCGATAATCAATTGACACAAATACATGATAAGAACATATATGTGTAAATTCATATCCACTAAGATAACTAAAGAGAGTTGCCTCCCATTATTATTATTGGTAAAATAGGGAGAGTTCCTTATTATGTTAGTTTCCGTTATTATTGATTAAGGATTGGACTTTATATAAACAATTGTGATATTGTAATAAACTTGATGCCTCCAACCTATTGAATGAGAAGAGAAATTTGAGACTATTTTATCATGGCATCAAGAGCCTAGGTAAAAGAAACCTATGAGAGTTCTCGGGTGTGAAAAACATCCGGGTGTGAGAAAAAAACCAACAAGAATTTGTGGGTTTGACAAAGCAACCCTACGAGAGTTCGTGGATGTGAGAAGAGAGTTCGTGGGTGAGACGAAAAAATTAAAATCCGGAGAGAGTTCGTGGGTGAGAGAAAAAAAAATCCTACGAGAATTCGTGGTGGGTGCGAGAAAAAAAGATCCTGCAAGAGTTTGTGGCAGTTTGTGGGTAAAAAAATGAAAAAGAAAAAAATCCGTGAGAGTTGCGAGCATGAAGAAAATCTTGAGAACGAATACGACGACAAGAAAACACAACGGTGATGATGGGTTTTTGTAAGGAATTGTTCTAAACCAACAACGAACAGAGATTACAGAAACAATAATGGTGGCAACGATGATAAAGATGACAATGAAGACAAAGATGATGATGGGAACGAGGATGGAGAAGATAATCACAACAAAGAATCTGACTGAAGTGGGTGATTCTGTGAAGCGAACTATTTTTTCCACAAAAAATGCAGGTGATTCTGTTTTTTTTATTTAACATATGTGTAATATATATTATTGGAAAATAAAAAGAGTTGTCTCGATTATTATTATTAGTAAAATAGGGAGAGTTCCTTATTATTATTGACTAGGGGCTGGGCCGATTGGTTATATAAACAATCGTGATAGTGTAATAAACTTGAGACGTATCCAACCTATTGAATGAAAAGAGAAATTTGAGACTATTTTATCAATAACAAGTGAAAGAGGTTGAATAAAAATTGATACAGATCGTCATTTACAAAAGTCCAGAAAAAACCATCCAATCAAAATCCTAAAATTTCACAATTCAGGGGGGGGGGGAGAACCTAAAGAACAAATTAAATACAAATCAAGGTCAAATCGCCATATAATTCATACACGCAGGCGAGCAAACCCTTGCGTTTACTGGTTTGCTCCTCTGCGTAAAAGCACAAGACTCGCAACAAATTACAATCAATACAACAAATCAGAAATGAAGAGCTACAAACAATTAATCATACATCGAAATCAGAAAAACAATAATGAATTAAATCTAGATTATCAAGAAAAACAAAGGAGCAATTAAGAGATCGATTACCTCTTGATAGCCAGATTGTAAGAAAGAGGGAGCTGCAAATAATAAAAGAGAGAGGAGGCAGAGGGAGAGAATGTTAGTATATTTTTTATATACGATTGACTAGTAAAACAATTGTAATCAAGCCCTAAACACACACAAACAAGTGGAGGCGGTCCGTTAAAATTTATACTAGAAATACAACGGCTTAGAATTAATTAAGTAAATCTTTACAGATAGTAATTATAGTAGTAATAAATAAAAAATATCTGGAGAAGATTTGCAACCTGTTTGGCAAATGAAACTTAAAGCAAAAGGTTGCTTTAAGTTGTTTTGGGCTTGTTTGGGTAAAGGGCTTAAAGCCCGACTTTAAGTTAAAAAACTATTTTAAATCATAAGTTCCATTTAGGTACTTTTGACTTATGACTTATGGAAATTTTTTTTTGTTTCTTTTTCCCGATTCTTGTAAAGTTCAAATATTATGAATTTAAAATTTTTTTAAGTCAAATTTCACTTTAAGTCAAAATTATTAAACGCCCATTTAACTTTAAGTAAAATTACCCAAACACGTTCATTCAACTTAAAGTAAATAACTTTACTTTCTCCTTTAAGTTAAAAACACCTCCATTAAGTCAAAAATAACTTATTTTAAGCAATGTCAAACACCCTCAATATTGTTGCATAGTGAATATATTCTAGATACTATTTATTTTTTATTTTTGTTATAACTCTTCTTATCTCTTTACCTGTCATGACTCGTGTACTCTGTTGTAAAAATGGGCCCAGGCGGCCGCTAGGCGTCATTGAAACGCCCCGATTCGATTCTAGGCGGTTAAAAAAATTTTTTTTGAATAAATCGGTAAAAAAAATCGGTTTAGGCTGTTAAAAATCGGCAAAAAATCGGTTTCGGCGGTCAAAAATCGGTCTAGGCGGTCAAAAAATCGGCCTAGGCGATAAAAAATCGGAAAAAATTAGTAAAATACGTTGAAAAATTCAAAAACCGGCAAAAGTATTTGACAAAAATATATAATAAATAAAAATATTAAAAATAATATTTAAATATAACCAATTAATGCTTCGATTAATCCGTCCAATTAATCTCCGCCTAATTGATTAATCGCTAGGCGGTACCCCAACCGTCCTGGACCGTCTAGCAATTTCTTGAACACTGCTCCTATATAGATATGATAGGGATAGATACACCCAGCCTGATTATTGCCTAGCGCCACATGAATGAAATATGAATATGTGCAGTGGCGTAGTAAGTTTAAAGTTAGGTGGGACGTGATTTTTAGCATCTCTCCCTTTTTTCGTAGCCTGCCAATTTTGATGGCCCAAATCAATTCTCCTCAAATGTGTCCACAATAGCATCTTGTAAGAATTCGCTGTTCCCCAAGATTTCTTTTGTTAGGAAAAAATATTGATACTTGCAATATATTTACAGTGACAATACAGAAATATTATAGGGTTATTGACCTTTTGACCCTTCAAGTTTACACACTTATACCCATAAAACCCTAAAGTTTAAACTCGTTCCTTTTTGCCACGCGAACTTCACAAATGTACCTCTTGGCCCTTTTACCGCGTCAGAATACATATCGGCTAAAAAACGTTACAAAACTGAGGGGTATAATAGTCATTTCACCAAATTTAAAATTTACATTAATTTTCTAATTAATTTATAACAATCATTTCTACTTCAACACACAACAGATATACATCCCCGAACAATTATAAGATTCGACCCCATTTACAATTCGACCCCAATTCAATTCAATCTCCTTCTATAACAACCACAAATCCCCCACAACACCCACGCATCAACACAAATGACACCCACGCATCAACACAAATGACACACACACACCCCCTCTTTACAGGCACGTACATACAACTCATCTCTTAACAGAACTTAACCGAACTTGCATCAATTAGTCGAACCAAACCCCGATTTCTGCATACCAGATTCGAGCACGCACAGCAGTACCGTATAACACCCCAACAAAAACCCCCAATCACTCCTAAACATCAACTCAAATCAACCCCAACATCCCCAAAACTCATTTCTGCTGCACTGGATGCGAACTACACACACATAGCAGCTTGCCTGGCCCAAATAACATCTCAGTAGTGGCAATGGTTCGAAAACGAAATCATACAAAATAAAAGAATAGAAGAATTGCAGGGGTACTTCATATGGAATCCCACAATCGGCATCACCCAAACACTGTTGGACATAAACGCACACACCACATCAATTAACACACACACAACTCGTATATACACGCACACACTCAGAACACAAGCCACACGCACACTTTCCATACACGCAGTGAATAGAGGAGGAGGGAGAGATGGTTAACTTGCAACGAGGATCAACAAGAGCTTCCGAATCGAAGCTTACACAGCCAGAGAGATTTCGAGCGAGAAATAATCAAGAAAGAGAGAGAAATCGAGGGAAAGAAAATGGGAGAAAAGGGCGGTGATGTGTGCGTAATAAAGGAGAATAAAAAGAAAAGATACAAAGGAAATAAGGGAGAGAGAGGTAGCAGGGGTGGGTATAATATCGGAGAATAAAATGTCTGTTCTGTCCCTCTGTTTTGTACCGTTTTTAACCCGATATATCGTTTGACCCGGTATAGTGGCTAAAAGGTACATTTGTGAAGTTCGGGTGGCAAAAAGGAACGAGTTTAAACGTTAGGGCTTTATGGGTATAAGTGTGTAAACTTGAAGGGCCAAAAGGTCAATAACCCAATATTATATCAAAAAATTTTGGTAATGGCAAATGCTACTACTTTAACAATAGAAAGAATATCAGAATCACGATAAAGAACTCAAAATCTAGGGATATTATGGGCATAGCTATGATTTTTTAAAACAATATTTTGAGATTTAGAATAAGAATTGTATGAGTTTAAACTTATTTTTGAATCAAATCAGGTGATTACATCTTCCTCTTTCACACAAAATAAACTATGACGAAACCTGCTTTTTGAAAGAAAAAAATTCAAAGTGACTTTATTGCTAAGTTTTCATTGAAATTAAAGAGATAATATTTCCAAAAATCATGGAAGCTATGACAACTATTGAAACCCTCTAATTTGTTAGATTTTTGAATTTTAGAAATGTTGTTTTAAAAGGTTATTCCTTTAAATTATTGAAAAATTGAATAATGTAAGTGAAGATCTTTACGTGTTTGACAATGTTATTGAAGAAATTAAGTTAATTAAGAAGTTTACTCGAAAAGAAGGAAATCTAGTGGTTTATATCTTGACGAGATATTTAAAGAAGGGTGCTGATATATGCACAACCTAAAGTTATGATTGCACACCCTATATCATTTTTTTGACTAAAGTACACTCACTTTTTTCTTTATCTACATCATATGTTTTCTTGTTTATCCTCCTGCTTTCTTGTTTTGTTTTCTTAAGACCTTGTTTTTTTTTCTAAAAATATTATCATCAATTTTTATAATTAGTGTTTTGCACTTTTAAGAAATTAGATCAGAAATGTAAATGAGATTTTAAAATAAAATACATGCGGATGTCTGTTCACAAGTTGAATTAAGATCTTTAAAATTCCAGCGATCCTATTTTTTCATTCATTTTTCTAATTTATTTTGATTTAAATATTAATAACTTTATTATTTTTAGAATTATTATTTTTATTTAAAATAAAATATTATTCTTATTGCTAGCTAGTTTATATTATTTATATAAATTAATGCTCTTAATTCAAGAAAATGAACTTGTAATAATTAAATTTTGTTTCCATTTATATATATGTGCTAATACTTATGTTACTTAAGAGAATAAAAAGAAATAAAAATTATAAAAAATAATAATATAAATCACTGTGATAATATTAAAGAAAATTAAACATCTTTTATTTGAGCTGAGCAACAGATGATTAACGTACATACAAAACAAGGGTAATATAGACAAAATAATATTAAGGGTGTGCAACCATAAATTTAGGGTGTGCATATATCACCACCCTTAAAGAAATATATATTAAGGAATGTACTGCTTTTATGTGAAAAGTATGTATGATGACTATTATTCGCATTGATAGTATGTCATTTTATCATTGCTTCAAAAGAAATTGTGTTATACCATGTGCAAATATATTTATATGCTACAAAATCATCTTTCTTTTTAGTTCTCATCTCATCTCTGTATAAATAAAATGATCCATAAATTAAAGTAATGATATTATAATATTTATGAATGAAAAATGTACAATTATACTAAAAAATATCCTTTAAATCGTAAAAGTGCACGAACTTGTGTCAATTTCTAAAAGATGACCCGCACGAGCCTCGTACGGGTTATTATGTTAGTATTCTATTAATTTGCATCATACCTTTTTAATATACAATGTTCCTTCTTATATCCACATGTAAAATTAATATTAATATTGATTGTCACTTTATTGATTTATTTCTTTGCCAAAATATAGAATTACATAAATGTTTTTTGATGGTTGTACTCTTGTTTTATCATAAATTCATTTTATTTTATTTTTTATTTTTTTAAAATTTGATTTTCAAGGTTAGATCTGGCAATTCGTTCGTATCATGTATTTTCGTGTGCATGAAAGCTAAATCCAAAACCGGTCCATTTACGATTCGTGTACTTTCGTGTTCGTGTTTCTTCGTGTCGTGTACTTTTCGTATCGTGTTTTCGTGTAATTTTAAGATTATATTTAAACATTTAAATATTAATTTACAATGAATTTTTTACAAATATTTATATTTACATCATATTTACATACAACATTAAAAAATAATGTACAATACTATAAATAAATATTAGTAAATCTAATATAAATATTAGCACATTTAATATAAATATTAATATGTAAATATAGATTTGTTTATTTCGTGTACTTTGTGTCGTGTCGTTTCGTGTACCCAAAGGGTAAACACAAAACCGAAATTAAATTTCGATCGTGTACTTTCATATTCGTGTTGTGTACTCAAAATACAAACATAAACATTAAATTTAAAATCTATTTTATATGTAATACACGAACAAGACTTAAAATTCATGAGATATTTTATTTATAATTTAAAATGACTAATTTACCTCTATATTGTTTATATATAAAAAATTCATTTATAGTAGAAATCAAACTTGGACCATCAAGTTAACTTGTGCATCTACATACCACTAGACCAAATTTTTAATGTGTTTAAGATCATATATACAATATGTATGTGTATGATATATGAAATAATACTGGTTAAATATATTGGGTTTTCAATGAGATTTGGATTTTTTATAAATTTTCATTTATTGATTAAAGAGCGATAAAAAATATATAATTGGGTTATGAAATGATATTTTAATTAATAATACGGATACTATCCAACAATATACTAGAATGAAAATATTGAGTTGTTAACGTAATATGAAAATTGTATATTATTACGCAAGAAGCAATAATTTATCAGTCAAACTCTTCGGCTAGTAAAAATATTTGGCCTTAAAAGACGAATCCTAAAAATAACATATTACATTTTACATACAAATTAACTAATATTCGATTTAAAATATGACATTTGAAGAAAAGAAGGATCATGTATAATATATGGTGTATTATTTATAAAGGTAATTCAAAAAAATATATATATACATGATCATGTATAAATATGATTTGTGGAACTTATATATCATAGACATCAACTATTGAACACTAAGATTTTATTCAATGATCCACAATAAAATTAAAACTGACATGACTGTTATCAGTACTACTTATATTAGTTTCCAAATTACAAACTTGAACATATTTAAGTAAGTACGCAATAGTTACATATCAATACTATTATATAAAAGTTGAAATATTAAAAGTTTGGTTGGTCGGTATGGTACATGTTGATTTTACTTATTTACCCTTACTTATCAATTTATATCCATCCTACTATCTAATGAATTTATATTTTTTTATATTTTACTTAACTAAAATTTCTCATTGGCTTAATGACCTTTTGGCCCTTCAAGTTTGCGCAGTTATACCCATAAAGCCCTAAGGTTTAAAGTCGTTCCTTTTCGCCCCTTCAACTTCAGAAATATACCTTTTAGCCACTTTACCGTCATCTTTTTGACACAAAACCGTCGCCTTTTAAAGGCCAAAGACGACGGTTTGTGGCTAAAAGATACATTTTTGAAGTTGGAGGGGCGAAAAGGAACGACTTTAAACCTTAGGGTTTTATGGATATAACTGCGCAAACTTGAAGGGCCAAAAGGTCATTAAGCCTTTCTCATTTACTAATTAATTTCCTTTTTCAGGTTATACATATTATCTTTTCTATTTTTCAATACTAAGTATTTTTTTTAGGTAAAATATAATATCTTCAATATTTTATCTATCTAAATATATTATAATTATTATTAACTAATCAATTAACTTTGTCAGCCAAAACACGTTACCTTTTCTCATTTGTCTAACTAAAATTTTTCTTTTTCCAATTATATCACGGGTACCTTTTTCAGCCAAAACACTGTTTTCTCTAACTAAAACCTCTCATTTTCCAATTATATCACGGACGATTCTATTTAATAAAAATAAAATAATAATATTATAATCTAACAATTAACCGATTACCTTTCCAGCTCAAATGTATCATCTTTTTATTTTTTCTAATTAATTTCCTTTTTTGCAAAAAAATCACGGGTAACATTAATGTCTCATTTTCTAAAAAACACTACGAGTAATTTTATTAACAATTAAATTATAATGACTATAAACTAATCAATTACCATTTTCACCTAAAGCATGTCACCTTTTTAATTTTCACGTACCTTTTCCATTTTTTCAAAATAAAATATCTTTTTTCCAATTATATCACGGGCGGTACTATTTAATAGAATAAAATAATAATATTGTAATACTAATAATTAACCGATTACCTTTTTCAGTTAAAACATATCATCTTTTCTATATTTTCTAACTAAAATCCCTCTAGAAAATATCACGGACAACATTAATTTCTCATTTTCTAAAAGCAATACGAGCAATTTTATTTAGTAAAATAACATAATTAAATTATAATTACTATAAACTAATCAATTACCTTTTTCACCTTAAATATGTTACCTTTTTAATTGTCTCTAACCAAATCCTCTCTTTTTTCAATTATATCACAGGAATTCTATTTAATAAAAATAAAATAATAATTTTATAATTATTAATAATTAACCGATTAACTTTTTCAACTAAATCTATCATCTTTTCTATATTTTCTAACTAAAATTCCTCATTTTCTAAAAATATCACGGATAACATTTAAATAATTATGAACATCATCTCTGATATGGGCTGAAAGTAAGCCCTAGAAGCGTATTTAATGATGCGTTGAATAAACCTAGGTTGGTTCAAGGTCAAAGCCCAATAATGAGGCTAAAAACCTTATTTATGATAATAAATTCGTAATAAATAAGTCAGCCAATTTCAGACTCCAAGATTGAGTCTTAAAAGGAAACTAAATCATATCAGGAGTAGCCTCCAAGGCATACATCTCTAATACTTATCTTCTTATCAGTTGGAAGGCTCTAGAATTGGGCCCAAGCTGTAACTTGTCCACCAAGTATCCTAATTCTACCCTAATTCTAGGGTTTCCCCACCTATATAAGGACCTGCTCCTCTACAAACAGAACTACGTTTTTTGGCTTGATTCTCTAAATACAGAGATACGTAGGCATTCTGTGAGGACCGTTTAGTCTCGAACGCAGAAGCAGCCATTAAAGCACGAAGCTCCCGAACCCTAGTATTAATTACATACAAACCCTAGCCGCAATTTAATAATCTAGTTTTATTCCACAACAATCTCATTTAAAAATTTAAACTTAGAAAATTCATGTTTTAAAAATATTAATTCAAATTAATGAAAAAATTCATATAATATTAAAATAATTCATGCATCGCACGGGTTTTAAGCTAGTACCATTAACAAAAAAAACTCTATGAAAATCAATTTTAAACTTCAAATAACATCGATTATACACGGTTTAATTTTGAAATACAATTAAGCTAGCGCCTCATGTCTTGCACCGATATTTATGCTAATTGTATATATAAGTAAAAGAAATATTATAATTTTATAATCAAATACAATATAAGAATTTTCCTTTACATGTTTAAGTTATATTTTAAAATTTTGATTCTTAATTTTATCTTCTTTAAAATATTGAGCGATTAAATTTGAGTAGTTCCATCTAAAATTTTACCATTTAACTGGATTTTGATGAAACTTAGACGGATTAATAGATAACTTAGGTAGAGTTTTATAAAATTTAGTAAAGTTGATGTCTAAGTCTCTAAGAGCATCTCCAAGAGACTTCTAGATGTTGTGGAATAAAAACTAGGGTTATTAAATTGTGTATTAAATGCTAGGGTTTAAAGAAGCTTCGAGTTTTAATGGCTGATCAAGTGTTTCGTGACTTAATTCAGGTCCTCACAAGATGCCTACGTATCTTGCCAATGTCAAGAATCAAGCCAAAAAACGTCGTTCTATTTTGTGGAGGAGCAGGTCCTTATATAGGTGGGGAAAACCCTAGTATTAGGGTAGAATTAGGATACTTGGTGGGCAAGTTACTACCTTGGCCCAATTCTAGAGCCTTCCATTCGATAAGAAGATAATTATTAAAGGTGTATGCCTTGGAGGCCACTCCTGATATGATTTAGTTTCCTTTTAAGACTCAATCTCGAAGTCTGAAACTGGCTGATTTATTAATTACTAATTTACTGTTATAAATAAGGTTTTGGGCCTCATAATTGGGCTTTGACCTTGAACCAACTTAGGTTTATTCAACGTATCATTAAATACGTTTCTAGGGCTTACTTTCAGCCCATATCAAAATACAATATAAGAATTTTCCTTTACAAGTTTAAGTTATATTTTAAAATTTTGATTCTTAATTTTATCTTCTTTAAAATATTGAGCGATTAAATTTGAGTAGTTCCATCTAAAATTTTACCATTTAACTGGATTTTGATGAAACTTAGACGGATTAATGGATAGCTTAGGTAGAGTTTTATAAAATTTAGTAAAGTTGATGTCTAAGTCTCTAAGAGCATCTCCAAGAGACTTCTAGTTGTTTCTTGAAATTGATATTAAAAAAATGATTCTTAATAAGTTATTATATTAATTAATATGACAAACTCTAATAATGCTATTCATATTAGCTCTTTATATATAATTTATCCATAAATCAACCCTACTATAACCAAAAGCTGTGTAAGAATTGGTATACATGAATATTTTATTATTAAAATTTAAGTTAAGAGCTACTAGTGGCTCTTAGAAATGAGGAGAGAGATGAGGTTTGTAGTGTTTTTAAGAACCACTAAGAATCTCTTGGATAGGTGTTATAGGGAGAATATTGTATAACAATATTTTGGAGATTGATGGATTTACGGAGCAAAATACGGATATTCTGCTAAGAACACGAAGAACACGGAGGAGATTTGTAACTGTTTGTGGCTGATCTTGTCTATTGATATTCAGTGGTGAACTGTTTCTCAGACTTTACAAGATGTCTACGTACCCTATTTATAGGGATCAAGCCATACGTAGTTCTCTTAGAGAAGAAGTTATCTAGACGGGCTAGGATTTCTATGGGCTCGGCTTGGCCCAAATCCACTAGTCGTCTCCTTGGGCTGATGTATTCTACCCATTTATACTGTTCATAACCCATAGCCCATTAAAGGGTACCCATGGCTAACATGATACTATATTTATCATTACTGGCGAAGCTGACTAGATGGCCTCGCATGCGACCTCGCTGGGCTAGTCATGCGAGGCGATCCACGCTGTATGGAGATAACCGTACTCACGCGACCTCGCTGGGCCTGACCGTAAGCCTTCGTAGTAAATATGCTCTAGGCCACGCTGGACCTCTAGGCCTCACTGGATCTCGTGAACTGCGACCCCGCCTCTTAGGGCTCGCTGGCGATCTTGCTCTACAGAATAATGTGATGAACCTCCCTGTGATAATGGACTTTAATGACCCATCCTTCATTCCTAGGCCCATTATGTGTTATATACTGATATTCTAGCCCATTAGGCCTGCTTAGGACTTATGCCAAATTCGGGCATAACAACTACCCCCGAGTCCATATTGCACCTAAAAATGCGATGTGGACTCAAAGAATATCTTCCCAGAAACTTTAATGCGAGGCCAAGGCCCATTATCAATTACTCCTTTGGGCTCTCATCGCAGGCCCAATAAACTCGAATAATTTATAACAGTTGTCGCGTCTCGAGATCTGCTCATGGCTGCTGAGATGATGACACGTGTCACGTATCCTTCTCTCTCCTAACCACTATATAATCTCCAAATTTCAAATCATTTGTCACTTTCCTTATTAACATTATACCGAAGTGCTGCCAATTTGCTCCCGGATCAAACAAAGACCCAGCTCGTTGTCAATCAAGAACAACCTCAAGTTTTCTCAAGATCTTCACCGTTTCTTCATCAAAAAGTATGTTTCTCTCTCTTGCTCTTCATTTGAATGCAGGTGTAGCTTATAATTTCATATATATTTGCTGATAATTGCATGCGATGCGAGCCATTTTAACTGCGACCCCACACCCTTAATTTCATACTGCGAGCCTTGCCTCACTAGACTAGAGAACGTGATCCCTTTAGTAAATATATATACGACCCCAAAAATAGAGTAGCTGCGCGACCCCCTATTCCTCGTGTGCGGAGTGAGAACACTTAGAGCCTTCTATTTATTAAATCTTTTCTTCTTTTATCCCCTTTGATATTCTGTAAGTGCACACACTAATAATTCACCATCTTTTCAGATGTCTAACAGCGATAGCTCGAGGACTCCTTCACCTCTTCCAAACATATCTATCATCGAACAAGCTGCTGCGAATATTGCCAAGGCTACAAGTGCGAGTGATGACTCGTTCAAACTATATCTCGACCCCCTTTGGTCGCAAGAGGAATTTACCAGAGACACCTCTTTGGATTCTTGGAGAACGAGGCGACCCTCCAGCTCGCTGAGCCATTCCATTGATGTTCCAACCACCTTACAAAGCCATCCAATCCCAACAATACCCTCCTCTGTTTAGGGTGAAGTTGATAAACTATTGAAGAAAGGAGAAGAATTCTTTGCCAGCGTCCCTAAACTCCTTTCCCCCCTAGGAAAACATCTTCTTCATAAGAGTCCTATACTTCTTTCCAGTAGCTCCTCAACAAACTCACTCGACCATGCATATTATGAAGCCAAATGTGGAGCTGACAACGAAGTGGACTCTGACGATTCTGATTATGAGGAACCTTCCTCTGATGATGGCAGACTGGACGAAGTGGCCAGAGTTGCTAATTTTGAAGATTAAAACTATAATCCTGAAGCTTCCCCTCAGCCTTACATACCTACCCCTCAACCCGAGCTGGAGGGCGTTATTTATGTTGGGGGACCTCGCCCTGAGGACATTGAAGAGGGCTCGAAAGTGAAACCAGGTCAGCCTCGCATCCTAGGATGTAGAGATCTATCCACATCTCTTGATGCCGAATCCTTGAAAAAAGCAGTTGATACATACAGACCGGAGGGCAAGATTAATCTACCAAAGTCCTCGATGCGATGCTATCGCTTTAACTATACAGAAAATGGAGGAAGAGTGCCTCGGATGGTGTTGTCGTCTGCGATGATGAAAATTGGCATCTCTTCGCCCCTTCATCCCTTCATCAGAGATGTATGCGAGACATATCACCTGGCTCCAATCCAAATCAATCCCAACGGCTATAGGGCCATGATCTCTTTGTATATTCTTTACCACAAATTAGGATATCCTAAACTTGATGCGAGGACCATGGGATACTTTTTGCAATTAAAGAGATGCGGGCCATCTGACTTTGGCTATGTCTACTTCTCAGTCTGGCCAGAATTCAACAAGAGAGAACTCTATCACGGCGGTCCGAGCAATGCGGGCTCGTGGAAAGGACCCTATTTGTATGTCCACGAGGTGCCTCGAATCAAGACTTCTTTTAACTACCTCTCAGGTATAAAGTTATCCCTATAATTCCACTTCACTTCCTCTTTTCTTTTTTATACTCTGACTCATCACCTTATGAGATCGCAGTTGGTCAAGTGCGAACCGTCCTGAAGGGCGAGGAGAAGACACGTGTTGATGATGTCTTAAAAACTTCACATGAGGATAGGAACATTCGAACCCTCCTTACTTTAGAAAATTTAATTGCCTGCGAATTCTTGAAAGAAGGGATCGTGCTTCCCTCTGAAGCGAGGCCTTCTGGTGCGAAGAAGGCTTCGCGAAAAAGAAAGTTGCGAGAAGAAGCCTCGTCCTCTAAAGTAGTGGTCACAGAGAGTGAGAATATTTTACTGTTGTAGTCAAATAACTTCTTTTCAGTAACTGTCTTTATTGTCTTCGCATTTTCACCTTTCATAATTATTATCTCTAACTGCTTTCTACTCCCATTTTGTAGGCATGTCGAGAAAAGGTCGCAGGCCTCCATTCTTGAAGAACAAGGACATCCCAATTGAAAATCCAACTGTCACACCTCCTCCAAAGAAAAACAACGAACTCCTGCCTC
Source organism: Kitagawia praeruptora (assembly GCA_037693485.1). Lineage (NCBI taxonomy): Eukaryota > Viridiplantae > Streptophyta > Magnoliopsida > Apiales > Apiaceae > Kitagawia > Kitagawia praeruptora. The sequence goes on from CM075350.1 coordinate 81,088,906, forward strand.
CTCCACATCCATCAACTAACACCGGGATCCCACCTCAACCTTCCCAGGGAAACCCGGAGCAGCACATCTCCAAAAAACATAAGAAGGATGGTCCACTGCCACAGGTAACTAAACCTGCAGAAACGATGCCAGTCCACCATCTTTACGCAAAGCATGGGTACACTCATGCCACTGAAGAAGAGTGTACTAAGTGGGTGGGCGCCGAGCTGATAGAGAACTCTGAATCAGTCTCCAAATGCCTGGCTGAAGGGTTTATCCGCCAAGCCTCGCATTTAAGAGAGTTGAGATGCGTCGTTTCTGCTAACGACAAGCTAGAGAAGGAGGTGAAGTCCCTGAAGATCAAGGTTGAGGAAGAAAAGAAGCTGCTGATGGAGAACTATAAACGAGTCCTAAAAACTGAAACAACGACCCTCCAATCTGAGCTCAAAAAAGTTAATGATGAAAAGACAGCACTCCACAAGTCCCTTACAGAGGCAGAGCAGCATGAGGATGAGCTGAAGAAAAAACACGAGGAGGAGCTGAACAAGCTGAAAGCGGAGCTCGCTGCTGCTCGGTCTGATCACGAGGCTGTTGAGGAGGCTGCCCAAACAGAGTTTATGAAGGGCTTCATAAGGAAGATCCCTGACTTTGACTGGTCTAGGCTCGGGCCTGGCAATGCTGAGTTCGCAGCCGACCTTCTGAAAGAGATCCAGGAAGAAGATGCCAAGGAAGCGACCAGGCTTGCTAGCGAGGCTGCCAAGGCAAATGATGCTAGTCAACAGAATCCTAATGAGACCGCTGCTTAACCTTTTAATTGTGCCTTATGAACTGGGGATGCAGACACCCTTTGAATGTCTCGCACTTTGTAATATTATTTTGCTTAACTGCCTTGATAACTGTGTTGGGTTCGCGTAGCGACCCTGTAACTATTTTCGTAATGCTTCATATAAATCTGTCTTCGTTTCTTCATATAATATCTTGTGCTTGCTTTAGCTTCATAAAATTAATGCTTCCATTCTTTATGTATCTGAAATATTAGCAAGTAGATTGATCTCGCAGCTGCGAAGCTTTCTTTGTTGAATTTGCAGCTTTTTCTTTTCAATTTGCTTAACTTCAAAGTGTACCCCATCTCCTTGGAATCAAGACATGCGATGCCTTCCTTGCGAGGTCGCAGACACGATCCGGAGATGGAGGTCGCACCTTGACTTCTTTTACTTTAAACTTTGAACTTCTTTAAGGAGATATACTTTTTAACTAAACTTTGAAGACATTCCCTCAGGTCGCAGTAAGTGCACGCTCGCGACCTCATTGACCTGAGGGGTGTTCGGCCTCGCATACGCTGTGCTGGCTTAGTCCTGAATTTTAAAATACTGACAAAAGAATAAAATTGCATTACTTCTTGGAGAACAAACTTCATATATAAATACTAGGGACGAAGCCCATCTTTTAATACATCATAACGAGGAGGTGTCTATATGATCACTACCCCCCGAGTACTTTGTATGAATTTATTCATGCTAAGTAGTAGTAGATAGAGACTACCAGGGGCGAGGCCTCTATTGATAGTATTTTCTTAAGTGCTCCGCATTCCAAGCTCGTGGCATGACCTTATCATCCATATTAGTTAGATAATAGGTCCCTTCGTTGATGACACCATAGACTTTATAAGGCCCTTCCCAATTGGCTCCAAAGACCCCATGAGATGAGACCTTAGTGTTAGGCATCACTCTCCTAAGCACCAAGTCTCCTACGCAAAGATTTGGCACACGAACCTTTCCATTATAGTACCTCGCAGCTCGTCTTTGATAAGCTGCGAGCCTTAACTGAGCCTCTTCCCTTGACTCTTGTATCATGTCCAAATATAGCCTGTGATTGACCTCGTTTACCTCGGGGTCGTAATGTTCTCTTCTGAACGAGCCCGAGCCTACCTCAACAGGTACCATAGTCTCGCACCCATAAGTTAAAGAAAACGGAGTCTCGCCTGTAGTGGATCTTGGGGTCGTGTTGTATGACCACATGACCTTTGGAAACTCCTCGGGCCAACTACCCTTGCTCTCCTCCAACTTAGTTTTCAGAGTGTGTTTGATTATCTTGTTGATGGCCTCGGTTTGTCCATTTGTCTGAGGGTGGCTCACAGCAGAAAAACTTTTCTTAATTCCCAAACTCTCACAGAATTCTTTCATCTCCTTGCTATCAAATTGCTTACCATTATCTGAAATGAGCTGATATGGGATCCCATAGCGACATACAATCGCCCTATACACGAAGTCTTTTAATTTTTTAGCCGTGATGGTAGCAAGGGGCTCGGCCTCGACCCACTTAGTGAAATAGTCCACGGCCACGACTGCATACTTTACTCCTCCCTTGGCTTTGGGAAGTTCGCCAATAAGATCTATTCCCCACATGGCAAAGGGCCAAGGGCTCATAAGCGAGATGAGGTGGGCAACTGGAGCATTACTGAAATTTGCATTTCTCTGACATTTATCACATCTCCTAGCAAACTCAAAAGCATCCCTTTTTAATGTGGGCAAGAAAATACCCTTGTCGCAGAATTTTTTGGGCCAAAAATACCCTTATCGCACAAGTGTAACTTCGGGCCATAAGTGCAATTCCATCCGTTTCTCAACCCGTCCCGATCCTCATCCCGAACGGAAAACGGGGACCCTCGCGAGAAATCGGGAATTCTTTATTTTTTAAAAATTAAATATTATGTGAAATATTATGTGTAAGATATGTTTTTAAAATTTATATCATATTTTAGTTATTTTTTGTATTATTATTTATTTATAATTTCAAATAATAGATAACCATGAAATTTTTTAAAATTTATGGATTAAATATTTTAAAATTTTAAATATATATAAATTATATTTACTTTTAATCATTTATTTAACTTTTTATATATATAAATATATTTCTTTTATTATATATGAGGATTGGGTAATGGAGAGCGGGGCGGGTAATGGATCGGGTCGGGTCGGGGGCAGGGAGACACTAATCCCCATCCACATCAATTTTTCGTAAATCTTTCACCGCTCCTTATCCTAAATTCGAAAAAATTCCCAAATTTCCGTCCCATTCAGAACGGGACAGATCTAATCGGATCGAATAAGACGGGATAGATAAAATGCCCATCAAGATTTATTTCTCTTTTCTCCTCTTTTGAATTAAGAGTTAGAATAAAGAATCCGTTGGAGATGCTTTGGTCCAAAAATATAAATTTACATAACCGCATTCCGACCTTTGGGCCAAAGAAAGCCCAGTTTTTGTATGGGCTAAAGTAAAAGCAAAGCTGGACTAAGTCTACCAAGAAAAATGAAGATCCATATAATGGACAAAAAATCCACATATTCAATCCTTTTGCATGATTGAGTTCAGGGATGAAGAGGGCACCGGGAGATTCCTCTATAATTAACAGATTTTAATGCAATCCCAAAATCTCCAGCAAAAATGGGGCGTATAAACGCAGTGAGAAGGTTTCTACTAGCAAGAAGTCTGAAGTCACCTATTCGTTGTGGTTCATCATCACCAACACCAAGATCACTACTACTCTGGCGTCCTCTTTATCTTGTAGAACCTTGTAATTGTTATCTCACATCAACGCCTTATGTTTCTAGAAGCTTCTGCTCCTCTGGTCTCCACGACAATGCTTCTCTAGGCCCAGTGGCAGTTGATTACAGGCATGTAATGTAATTTTCATAATCAAGTTTAATTATGGAGTAATAATATTTGTGATTTTTGATATCAGTATTGGTTTGATGAAGTGAAAATTGTGCAATCAGTTGTGTGCTACAGGAGGATGAATTTCACAAGCTGGCTGATTCCACAATTCATCATCTCCTTGAGAAGATTGAGGTATTTTACATTTTGTTCGTGACTCGACTCGATTATTTACTTTTAAAATTTTGCACAACAATATATGCTAAAAATGCCAAACGCGGAACGTAAATTGATTTTCCTTGTACGTATGACATATTAATGCTTCAGTCACTCTTTAGAAGTTGAATAATTCTTTATCTATATATAACTGCTCACGAAATGAAATATGGATGATGTATCATATTAATTGTTTCTCAACTAGTTTTCATAGATTTAGTTATGTGCAGGCGTTAGTTTTTTCTTTGTGTCCAATGTCCATCTTCCGGGTATGCCCTGAGTAGCTGTTTAATTTATTTTTTTTCCTATCTATAAATGGAGTATCAGTTAGCAAAAAAAAGATTATATCTAAAAGTTTTGCTCCACTGTCATAATGTAATTTCTTTGCTTCTATTTTTTTTTTTTTTAAAACATAAAAGGGAGACAAATTGTGATGATTTGTTAACGTATAAGTGTAAGAGGACTTGTGAGTTGTGGTGGAGTGATTAAGCTCTCAACTTGTAAACTGCAATCTTTTCTCCGTTTAGTCCCCCTGTTCTTGTGTACCTCCTCTTAACTGAGTTGCCTCGTTGACGTAGCACAAACTTTAAATAAAAGGAAAATAATAATCACTACTTTATGAATCTTTCAAAATATCACAATATTACTCTTCTATAACATGTTGACTCGAAGAATACCGAATAAAAGGAAATTTAAAGTTTCAACATCAAATTCTAATATTGGCTCTCTCAAAACAAAGAGAAGTCTAAATAAATATAGTTCCTAAGACCCTAAAATTAAAGGGCCACAAAATAACCAAAAACGCATTTGAGTGAAAAAAACCCAGATTAGCTTGACCTAAAAAGCCTTGAGCCAGTAACCCCTCGTGCCACGGGATTAGAGGGCAGAAGACTCTGGTTTAATATGCTGGAGCGAGGGACAAAATTCCTCAAGCAAGTAGTGCTCCAGCTTTCCCTTTCTATATCAAACTTATCCAAATAACCCAACACAATCTGCTCCACGTCACTACTTAATTTAGAGAAATTTGAGACATTCTGACGTCCTTCGTAAGAATAGGTTCTTATGCGGTGTATAACTTATGATTTTTCAGAAGTTCCTTTTGTTTTGTGTTAGACTGTTGTTGCTTGTTAATATTGAATTTTAACACCTTGCCGGCTTTTAAAATCTGAGTACTTATGTTTTCAGGAATTTGGGGATTCTATGGATATAGATGGTTTTGATATTGACTACGGGGTGAGAATTATCATTGCAATCATATGGCTATCTATCCCAAATATATTATTAATTATTTTACTTTTGCTCTATACTTGTTTGCTTTTGTAGAACCAAGTTTTAACGGTCAAATTTGGGAATCTGGGAACTTATGTGTTGAACAAGCAAACGCCAAATAGACAAATTTGGATGTCGTCACCTGTGAGGTAGCAACTCCTTACACAAGTGGTTAAATGTTTTGCACACAGATTTTATCATTTTATGCATGTGCTGCATTATTTAGAGGATTAATTGTGTATTTTTACATGTTACATATCATTTCCAACAATCACATTGCAACTCCATGCCTCGCTTGACATTGCTTTCTTTGTAAAGGGGGGGGGGGGATTGTGAATTTTTATCCAAATACAATTGGCCTGTCTGCGCGCACACTTATTTTAGTTGAAAACGGACAAGTAATCAAGTAAGACTTGAAAATTATAAAGCAATTCTAAATGTTTGGGAAGTCTTCATTATTGAAAAACTGTAGTTATATTATTGAGGGGGCATAGTAAAAGTATGCATTTGGTAATCACAATCAAAAAGACTTTCGCCCTTAGTTCTGTTATATTCAAGTACAAGTGCTCTCGCAATAGGAAAATTAGTCAGAAGGCCTCATTTTCAATTACAAGTCCAGTGTGGAGGACTATTCATAAGTCCTCGTTATAACCTTTTGGTTCAGAAAAAACTCTTCATGGCTAAGTTAGTTCGTAGTAGGAAGCAGTCCATCTTAAAATCTCTGCGGCGATCATTGTTTTTCCTTTTTGTATTTTATCTTATTGAATTCAGACCAAATGTACAAATCAATGTAAACTTGGGAGAATGTCACTAATTAATACGAGAATTTAGCTTTGAAGTTGATGACGATACGAAACTTGTCTCCAGAGCCATAAGTATGGAGCACCATTAGGCATATGCTTCATAGTTCATACAACTGTACCTTACCAGAAATAAGGCAGGTCAAGCATTGAAGTCGATCATTTGTTCTGGGCCATCTTCAGGCATAGGGCAGTAACATTGAAACACTTGTAAACATATTTTTTCAACAAATATGGCCAGTGTCAAGTTTGATAAGTTATGTGATCAGCAGATGTTTTGCAACTATGTCACGCAACGTAGAAACTATGTCTTCGTCATCATTCTGCAAATGTCAAACTTAAGATCCACTCAGAAATCCAAATATAAGTCGGGTTGTTGGCTTTTTGCTACTATTATGCCTGGCAAAATGTACTCGACCTGTTTATCAATAAAATATTTACTTTGTGTCAAGACCTTATGCATCTTAAGCGAAAATTTGAATCCTTCATTATATGTTTCGATCCTGTTTTCCCAGTACTAAAGTGACTGTTTTGTGTGGGTTGTGGGGGGGGGGGGGGGGGGGTAATGTGTTAGGACCCGATCTGATCTGCTCTAATATAATTGAAATAAACACTTTTATTGATAAACACACACACACGGAAAACACAATATTTAGGTGGTATTCGAGAGACCACCCACTCTCCACACTCACACTTCACTCAATCTTATTTCTTGATGCCTAGAAACATGCAAATGTCTTCCTATTTATAATCCCAACATCAAAGTCCTAATTCCTAAACTATAGCTGATATATTATTACTCCACAAATTCCTCCATTCAAAATCTATAACTGATGCACAAATCACTTATTCTAATTATGTAACTGATCCACCCAATCCTCCATTCTGATTATGAAACTGATTAACGTAATAATTGTGTTTCCTAACATTACTCGCCGCCCAAACTCAAACCTTGTCCTCAAGGTTGAAATGATGAAATTCCTCCATAATCATCTGGAATGATTGTTTCCTCGTAATTCTCATTCGATTCGTTCACCTCATGCTCATCTCCATGCACCCAAAGGACTTGTAATTCCTTTTTCTTGCAACGATGTCCTGGACCAAACTTTTCATCACAACGAAAACAAAGACCTTTTTCTCTTTTTTCCAACATTTCAGCTTCTGACAAACGCCGAAATTTGGATGTAGCTGGTGTTTTTGCAGAAGGCTGAACTGGAGAGGCAGAAGAAGATACCACAGAAAGTTGTCGAGCCACATTTTTCGAGAAATTAATCCCAGATGAGTTGTGGTGTTGCTTTGAATAATTACTTCCACTCTGATGAAGCTGTATGGCCATATTTTTATCCTCAATTTGCTGTGCCATGCGCATCATCTTGGGCAGCCCAACTGGACCCATTAGTCTCAACTCGGCACGTATATCAGCTTGAAGTCCTTTTCGAAATACGATTTCCAAAACCGACTCAGATAATTCACTTAGAGGAGCAGAAAGTACCTCAAATTGGCATCGATATTCGCGTACAGTTGTGGTTTGTTGAAGAGAGAATAGCTGGTCATAAAGAGCACCCTCCTGTGTGAGTTGGAACCGCTCCAGTAATTGTATTTTAAGTTCATCCCAACTGCGAAAAGGTCTTCGACCTTCTTCATAATAATACCATGATAAAGCTTCGCCTTCAAAACACACCACCGCAGACCGGAGCTTTTCTGCCGATGACAGGTTATTGAGCTCAAAGTATCGTTCGACACGAAACAACCAGCCTTCGGGATTCAGGCCTTCAAACACGGGCAATTCAAGCCGTCGTGGTAATGAGTCCAACGCAGATCCTGATGTTGGCGCAATGATGTCCAACTCAGTTCCTTTTTCCTTCCCACTACCTGTAGTTGGAGGTTGCTGCAGTCCCTCAGAAACATTTGTAGATGGTCCAGTAGCCGTATGATTAAGGTTGTCTATTTTCTTAATCAGTATGCCAATACTTTCTTCCAATAAAGGGATTTTGTTTATACCTGCTTGCAACTGTTCTATATCCAACTTTCGAAGTTCTGCTTGCACTGCTTCCAGTTTCTCCTCTAACTCCTCCACTCGATTTTCCACCCGTTTCACACCTGCCATTATCCCACGAACGTAGATGCTCTGATACCACTGTTAGGACCCGATCTGATCTGCTCTAATATAATTGAAATAAACACTTTTATTGATAAACACACACACACGGAAAACACAATATTTAGGTGGTATTCGAGAGACCACCCACTCTCCACACTCACACTTCACTCAATCTTATTTCTTGATGCCTAGAAACATGCAAATGTCTTCCTATTTATAATCCCAACATCAAAGTCCTAATTCCTAAACTATAGCTGATATATTATTACTCCACAAATTCCTCCATTCAAAATCTATAACTGATGCACAAATCACTTATTCTAATTATGTAACTGATCCACCCAATCCTCCATTCTGATTATGAAACTGATTAACGTAATAATTGTGTTTCCTAACATAATGTTGCAATTTTAATGTATTGCATTAGGATTTGGTTCTACATGAACCTGCTTAGAGCCTTGGATATTCTGGCAATTCAATAAATGACCATTTGTTCTGGAGTTGTAAACTTCTGCTTTGCACATTGTAAGAGAAAAACCACGTGTTGGACCTATAGTGATATGTTTATGATTTTATGCAGTGGTCCATCAAGATTCGATTGGGATCGAAATGCTCAAGCTTGGGTTTACAGGCGTACCAAAAATTATCTGTTCGAAATTTTGGAAAGCGAGTTGGAGCAGTTATGTGGTAACACAGTTAATCTCTTGTAAACTTGATTTAGATGCTTTGGCAAAAGCTTAAACGACATGTGGCTGCAATTATCTCTTAACTTTTAGGCGTAAACACTCATATCTTTCCTATACGTGTTCCAAGTTACAAAGTTTATAAATTTCATAGCAAGTCTATTTAAGCTAAGGCTTTCTTCTGTTCACCTTACTTACATCTCTCTTTGGAATAGTAAGGACTTGAGGAAAAATTTAAGTTTTTGTCTGTACTCTGTAGATTATAGTAGAATTTTTGAAATGAAATGTATTTTGTGGTGGATGAACGCCTGTCTTAAAATATATTTGGTTTGTATCTTGTGTGGCATGTGATATAAGTAATTTTTAAAAAGAATTTTGATTCCTATTAGTTTCAGCTTTAATCAAAATAAGTAATTTTAAGGTACAACTTAATGAAGCGTGAACAAGCTATTGTAAAGTTGTGTAGTAAAATCATCACCATGTAAGACAGCTGTTTCAAGCAAAAAGAATGGATCAGAATTGAAGAAAGAAGTCCTTGGTGAAACAGAAAACGATGCTTTCATTGTAGTAATGGTAAACCGTGGGGCAGCTGCAGGTGTTCCATTCCTATTAGATCAAGTCTGAAAGGTGCATGGCCAGCAATGGTTTTCGAGCTCGAGCTTAATTCTGTAGCACGTAAGTTCTATGTCTTTGTAGTAAAAAATTTGGATAATATCTCCGGGGAATTGATCTATTTGCTTGAGCATTAGTAGTTGTTGGTTGTTAATTTAGGGGTGGTACAGGTGTTAGGTATATACTAGTGTAGCTCTTTTAGCTGCCAGTATTAGCTTATCTTTTTATGTAATGAAGTAGTAGCTGGTGTGGTGTGTGTGGTCTTTTATGGAGCCCCATCCTTCCTTTGCTTGTGTGGTTAAAGTCTTTTATCTGCTACGTAAAGTTGTGTGATTTCTCTGCCTTTTTTACGTTCCCTTCCTTGCCAATCAATATAGAATTAAAGATGATTTTGTAAGAGGGTTTTGTGGTTCCCCTGAAGACATCTGACAGCACTGAGGCGTACACTGACAAAGTTTCACCTACATGTTTCACTCTACTGTACTAATATACTTTACGTATATGTGTGGTGTGGACCAAAACCATATGATTCCTGTATAGTTACAACTCGCAGGCATGCCCATCATCATCATCATCATCCTTGAATTCAATGTACATACTAGTAGTGCCAAAAAAAAAACTAGAACTTTCATTGCTCACCCAAATGGGGAGCCACATCTTAATGGAGTGCGGTGTATGGCAACTGTTTGCCATACTACTCTTACACAACATACTATTCCACATCTAAAGTAACAACATACTATTCCACATCTAAAGTTTCGGATTTAAAAAAATCAATACCATACCGGATAAGCTATCTGCCATACAGGCAAATTAGCGGATTACCACCGCTATGCATTCATTTTTTTTTTTATTTCTTTTGAGACGTTGCATTTTGGTTTAGTAATTCTTTTATAAAAAGCATCGAAAACGTAATTCTTTTATAAAAACCATCGAAAACCATCGAAGTGCTATTTGCTCCACTTCATGTTTTTTAATAAAGTATGGAATATTTATTTTAATTTCCTTTCTTTTCTTTTTAATTCCTTTTGATCATTTAAAATATTTTTAAATAGTACATGTTTTTTTTTTTTGCTAATTTTAAATAGTACATGTTAGTACTGCTATGGGGTGTATACTAAATTAAATTTTTGATGTGAATACAGGCGGCTTTGCTATTATTCCCGTTTCTGTGCTACGAGTGTGCTACGAGGACGAGTTCATTTTGGTAATTTGCCCGTACCGCGGAAAATTTCCACGGTACGGTAAGAATTTTTTTTAAATCATGACAATTTAATGGTTGATCTAACAGTTATAAAACCGTATGTTGATAAACCGTAATTTGGCAACCGTTTGCAAAAGATCGGAGCCTATCTTAATATGCTTGGTCATATATGATATTTGCCGTGAAGTGATACGTAGTGTGGGGGTGTACATGCAAAAATCGCACACGAATTATTAATGTCGGATTGTCAAGCGTGGATTGTATTAAACCCGACGATTTTGGTTGAGATAGACTCGATAGCACAACAGTATTTTTAAAATTCACATCTATGAGTCCCGGTCAATGGTAGAAAAAGTAAAGTAGTTTTTGAAACGATCACGCTTGCTTGCTGCCCATGTATCATGTATGTGACAAATGTGTAGCTTGGGTTCAAACTTTGGACTAGTCAGTGGCTGTAAATTCATCTTGAGAAGTATAGAGACAGGAGAGTCTAGGTACAAGTGTATTATGCCTGCAGGCGGGCATGTATGTATGGTTGAAAAGGGAACACTAGTAAAGAAGACAAGAACAAGAAAACTCGCATCGATATCACATTTTAAAAACTCTTTAAAGTCATACAAAAAAGAATCCACAGAAAAGAATTAAACGCTACTCTACAAAAAAGATGCTATACTGCAAAACTAGATCAAGTCTGAGCCATCCATTCTACACAAATATATCTTTCACAGTTGTTGAGAGGACACAACAATAACCACGAAATCAAAAGAAAAATATCTATCCATTCTCAACCACAAAGAAAAAAACAGTGTGGACACGTAACTTCTTTTCTTAAGCACTACTCCAACCTTTCTTTAATACTCCTAGTAGTACTACTTAGTACTATTATACTATTATAATATTATTATTCACTCAACTACTTCTTCTTTATTACAGTACTATTTTATTTTATACTCCCTCTGTCCCATCCATTTCTTTACACTTTCCTTTTTGGGCCGTCCCACCCATTTCTTTACATTTCAAAACTTTCCCAAAATAGTAAAGTTTTATAATATAAAAATCAACTACATCCATAACTTTCCTCCACTAACTCATTTTATACATTATATAGTGATGGGTCCCATCACTTCACTCATTTTTCCTCCTTCTCTCCTCTTTCTTTACATTTTTCCTTGGTCTCCGTGCCCAAACCAAATGTAAACATTTGGTTGGGACGGAGGGAGTACTCCGTAACAAATTTGATTTGGATTATGATGAAAAATTCTTGGCCACAATGTGGAAAAGTAAAACAATACTGGTCTGTACTAATCTTGTTTAAGATTAGAATAATGTCGGTGTTAAGTCATGTTTATGGGGGAAGGGTTTGACAAAATGACTAACGTACAAGAATTTCTTGTTTATTCACACCCACATGGTGTGATGCATGGCCACGACGGGTTGAAAAATACAAGCTGCACAGTAGGGTTGAACCCGGGACGGGTTGGGGCGGGGTGAGGGAAAAAACAATCCAATCCAATTAATACGGATTTTTTTAAAAAATAATCCGTTCAACCCACGGTTTTGGACGGGGTGGGTTGGTCAGGTTTTGAACGGTCCGAGTAGGGTTAGGGTGGGTTGGTCGGGTTGCAAATCGAAAGAACTTTGCAGAAAGTACAGAAAATTTTGCCCAGAAAATGTAGAAATATGTTGCAGAATGTAGAAAATATGTTACAGAATGTGTTGTAGAATGTTACAGAATGTAGAAAGTGTTGTAGAAGGTAGAAAATGTGTTGCAGAGTGTGTTGCAGAATGTATAAAGTGTTGCAGAATGTGTTGCAGAATGTAGAAAAATGCAAAATCTGCAGAAAATGAATGCAAAAAACTATATAAAATATTTAATCAATATGTATTGTATGTAAACGGGTTGGGACGGGTTGGGTTAGGGTTAAAATTTGTTAAACCATAACCCAACCCAATTAGTACGGATTTTTTAAAAATCGACCCATTCAACCCACGGGTTTGGACAGGGCAGGTTGGTCGGGCGAAATAAAGAGCGGGTTGGGGCGGATTGGGTAAATTTTGTTCACCCCTACTACACAGCCCACAACTTATGTATCAACTTCAACTTCCTTAAAAGTAGATGTATATGATTCTTTTTTAATTAAATAGATTTATATGTCTTATAATAATGAGAAAATGATCAAAATAGTACAAAAATACCATCCAGCTATCCAAAATAACAATTCGCGAACAATGTCCAAAATAACGACGAAATTATGCATTAGCGATCTGCGTAGCCGTGATACGCATTTTCAGATTGCGTATCTGGGGTAATGCATCTCTCAGATGCGTAATGACGTCAGCTAATGTCATTATTACACTTGCAGTTCCGGAGAAGCAAAAATCGCCATTGCAATCGCCTCCTTCCGTTCTCCCACATCCAGCAACCTCCAGTTTTTTTGAGAACATCAAAATGATGGTCGGACATTTCTCTCCTCTTTCCCCAGATTGTTAGCTGTTGTTTGGCCTCGCAGGGGCGTGTATAAGTAAATCTGAAAAACTAATCGGAAAAAAACTTCGATTTGGGGCTTATTAATCCGGCAAAACAAATTGGAACAAATGGTACAGGCTTGTAGCCGGAAAAGGACCGAACGAATTGGTCAAAACATGATCGGAAATCGTCACCGGTCGAAGGCTGGGAAGACGATGAACAGTAATTACCATACACATCTTCAAGATGTATACCATCTCCCACGCATGATCAACATGCGTAACCCCAGTATTGTTCACTAAATCCAGAAATGAATTTTACACAATCCACGAATGTGTGGAATGCGTATATAACGACTACGCAATTTGAAGATGCGTAGGTCTTGTACGCATGCCGCCAATGCGTAGTCATTTCGTTATTTTGGGTACCTTTTCCGAATTTTGTTATTTTGGGCACTAAACTTTATAATTTGGTTATTTAGGGATTTCACCCTATAATAATTATATATTTTAATTTAATTTTTTTGAGATGAATAAATATCAAATTTAAAACCTGAAATAATGAAAGATAAGTTCTTTTGTTAAGTGTAGATGTATAAAATGTATAGGGTGACATTCTAGAGAGAACCATCTTATATAGAATTCAAGAGAGAAACATATTTATTTATCTTTTTCTATATGAAAAATAATTATAAATCTTAATCAAGAAATTGAAAAATGAAATTACACAACTTTTCTTTTTGGAAAATCATTAAAATTAAAAAAAATAATTCAAAACAATTCTACCATAAAATCAAATTTATCCAAAATGATTCTACTGTAGAATCAAATTCAAATCAAGTTTTTTGTTCAAATTTTATGTGCTAAATCCTTTACAAATTTTATAAGTCGTTAGTATTCTATATTAGAATCAAAATTTATGTTTATAAAATTTTATTTCTAATTTATTGATGAAATTTTATGGTGGAATCAATGGTTCTCTCCGAAACATTATATAAAAAGGTTTTTTCTGGCCAACATTAAAATAGTGGTTGTTGAAGTCAACTTCATGCTTTGACTGATGCTCCTACTAAAAACTACTCCCTCTGTCTCTTAATATGTTTCCTGTTTACTAAATCGGGAAAATCAAAATATCCTTCCTGTTTCTATTTTAAGCCATAAACAATAATATTCAATACTCACTACTCCACCCACTACTCATTAAAAACAATATTCAATACCCACTACTCCTTAAAAACAATATTCAATACCCACTACTCCATAAAAAATAATATTCAGTACCCACTACTCCTTAAAAACAATATTCAATACCCATTTTTTCTTAAAACCCATGTTTTTTATCAAATGAGAAACACATTTTGACACGGAGGGAGTACTGCCTCTATCCTTCCCAATTGTTATCATTTTTTAAGAAGTATCCAGCACGCATTTTAAGGATAGTTAGATAACATATTTTTAAGATTTTTTTTTTTGTATAAAAATTTAAACATTAAGTTTTTGTACAAAAAAACAAAATTTTAAAAATAAATCATGAAATTGCCTTTAAAATACAACTTAAAATACGTGCCGAACATTCCTTGAAAAATGTTAACAATGGAAAGGACGGAGGGACTAAAACAGGATGCCTGTATAATTTCGAAAAAAACAAACAGGGTGCCTGTATCACGACTAGACGTGGCAAATAGGGTTTGAATTCGAAGCATCGATACGAAATACATGAAATTGAGATCCGATTTTATATTTGAATTAGATTAATCGAAATTTAACCGAATTCGAAATAATTCGATCTGAATTGAAATCTGATCCATTATAGTCAAATCCAATTATTATCCTAAAATCGATTTCATCAGATCCGAAAATTATCTGCACCGAATATTTAACCGATAGTAATCCGAAATATTTAATCCGATGATGATCTGAAATCGACCAAATCTGAAAAAAATATTATCCGAACATAATATGACTCAAAATATTATATCTGTTCTAAATTGGAAACTAAAAACACGTATACCGAAAATTATGTTATGAAATTTTATTATTGAGATTATATTTTATTTCTCTATCTAACTCAAAATATTCTAGAAAAAAAATGTTTCAAGATATCATATATGTATCAAAATATTTATGTATAGTAAATATTTTATTTTAGAAATAACAACGAATGATATTATTTATTCTAGAACATTCGTATTAAATATACTGTATATCTACAAATTTGAACACTTGAACCATCATATTTCTTGGATACACATGTTTAGTCTTTAGTATTTTTGTGAATTATAATAAACTATATTTTTTTTACATAAAATAAGGTAGTAATAAATAACTAATAACTATTGCTCATTATTAAAAAATGATTTTTTTTTTAAAAAAAAATCATTCCTAATATGTGTATCACCCCCATCCCGTCAAGATTCTTGTCAAACAAAATAAAAATCTAATAAAAATTTTTGATTTTTTTTATTAAATAAAAAAATTAAAAATATAAGTCTATTTCTCAACTAATTGATTTTTTTTAAAATGATTAAGAAATAAAATTCATTTAGTAATATAAATGAATAAATGAGATTTATTAATTATAATAATATGTTCATTTTCAACCACCTTAAAAAATCTTAACCACTTAAAAAATCTTTAAAAGCAAAAAAAAATTAATTCAAATTAAAAATTGTCACGTATAATTGAATATGTTTTAAAGTTAAATTAAGATATGTAAATCAATAATTTTTAAAACTAAATATATAGTATTATATATTTTTCGATTTTTGCTGGAAACATCGAGCAATATTGCATGTGTATAAAATTAAATTATATATGGTATAGTGTGTATACCATAATGACAAAATTTTAAAACCGAAATTTATTTTAATTTTGTGAGAAGTAAATATAGAGGTGAATATAACTCATATTTTAAAAATAAATGGATATTGTATAATAGAGTAAATGTTATTTTGCTAAAATTATAATATTGTACATTTAGCAAAAATATTATTTTATATTACTGATCCAAGAAGAGACTAGAAAAAATAATATTAAATATTCAAAAAACAATTAAATTTTATATTACTCAATTAAGTATTTATTATCGCGTTATAACTATACTTCTACAAACTTACTAATTGTTGAGTAATGAACACACTAAAAGAATACAGAGGGGGGGTGAATGGATTCTTGAACTTTTCTTGTTCTTGAATTTGAATGGTGTGTGTGTGTAGCAGAATATGTGATTTGTGTTTGTAGAGTTATGAGTGCAGATAATGAACAACACAAGACACGATATTCACTTTAACTAATTTATTATTAGATAAAGATTTGCTACAAACTGTGAATACAAATGATAGTATTCTCAGCTTCGTTTTCTCATAGAGATGTATCCTCAAGGATGTGTATCTGAAAAACTTAACTGATAGAGAAGTGAGGTTGTACTCTTATAGAATCATGAGTACAGCCTACTTACTACAAGTAAGGTTACAAACTAAATTACTTTCTAGCATGTCTATCCTTTTTGAGTAATATCCAAACGGCTTGAGATTTGACTTCCTTTAGCTCTGTTCAGATCCACTTCTTTAGCAGCTTGTCTCTTGAAACATCTCTCTAAGCTTCTTTGTAGTCTTTCCAAAAACACTTTACAGTACTGTGGTCCATAAAGTGTTTTGGCTTGTTGCAGGTTTCTGACTTGTACAATTTCTTCAATATTTTGTCTTCAAGATTGCATTCGAGTAGTGACTGAGTGATTGATTCGAGAACTAGGATTAGACAACTCTGAGATCTCGAATACTACAATGTTGACATATCAAATCACTTCTCGAATTAGTCTTTTCTCCAGGAATCCTTAAGTTGTCGAATAGAGCATTTGACTTATCGAATCCTTGAGATGTCGAATAGCTTCCTGAGTCATTGAGATATCGAATGGAACTTTGACTTGTTGACTCCTAGAGAACTCGAATGATGCTTTGACTTGTTGACTTCTTGAGTTCTTGAATAGAGTAGCAGACATGTCGAATCACTGAGATATCGAATGAGATATCGAATACTGCATTCAGAGATATCGAACAGTGTCTTTTGAGATATCGAATCCTTGACTTCTCGAAGGCTAGACTTCTCGAATATGACAAACATACTTCTCGAATTGGTACTTAGGCAAATCTTCATTCTTCAAATTCCAACTGTGTTTATTTTGACATTCTTGATCCTTGGAACTTCTTTCAAGCATTATTCTCTGACTTTAATTATAGTTACACAGATAGAGATTGATGCTTATTACAAGTACTACAACAAGTAGAAACTCTACAACTAGAGGTTCCCTCAGTTAAGAGGTCATGTAGGTAATGCATAGCATTACAAACAATTAGGCTTGTTATTAGATGTATTCAGGCATGCCTTTTTGACTAACAATCTCCCCCAAATTGTGAGTAAGACCCTTAGTTACAATTTCATGTCTGATAGCAAGCCTAACAACATACATAAATATAAAACTTGACAGTACATGTATGAAATTGATTAACAACATGGATAGAACTACAAGGTGAGTGATCTTATAGATTATGATGAAATACTAGCCTTTGTTATTTGATTTCATCTCCATTGCTTTGGCTTGTAGATCATCATATGCCTTCTGTTTCCTTTCTTTTTCTTTCCTTGCATTCTCATATATAGTCCTTATGATCTCTGCCATAGCATCCAGTTCTTCAAGCAGAATAGAGTTCTTGAAATCTTCAAGTACTGGTTTCAGAATGTTGGCAGGATAATAATTGAGTAAGTCCATTCTTATATTGACCTGATCTCCATTTCTTCTCCTATACTTCACAACATAGGGATTGAATTGAACTCTACACAATCCCTTAGCCCTCAGCACTTCTGCTTCAACTTCCAGCCTATCAATCTCCTTCTCCCTTTCTAGCCATTTTTCAAAGCACCCCTTTCTTATCTTCTCAGCATAGTCTCTCTTCATCTTCACAAAGTCAATCAACTCCAGCCTGCATACTCTTTTCACTTCGTCTTCAGAATCCAATAATGCAATAATTCTTTCTATCTCATATAACTTGCCCCAATTTTGACATCCCCCTTGTCTGAATTTCTTCTGTCTTCCATCAGTGTATTTGATTTTAAGGTAGTCATTAACAATTGCAACATAGTAGATTCTTTGAGCTCTTAGAAATTGCAGTTGGTCTTCTTCAAAGTCTCCATCTAGTGGTTGGAGTTTTAATCCTGGAATGATTGTTAGGGCCCTTGATTTAGATGGCTTCACTCTTCTTGCAGCTTATTTGAACTTGGTCTTTTTCACTTGGTTTTTTGGCAAAAACTTTTGACCTTTGCTTCTTGACCATTGTAGTGTACCATTAGCGGTTTGCTTTTGGAAACATACATGTGGTTTCTTGATTTGAATCTTCCTTTCTTGAGATGGCAAGATAGTTGCAGAAGCCATAGATGTGGATTTTGGTGAATCATTGCCAGTAACATCCATCCTAGACATTAAGTCTTGTGTTGTGGTAGGAGTGTCACTAGTAATGTTCATGGCTTGCTGTCTTCCACCTTTCCTTTCATACACTTCACCTCCATCTTTGTCATCACCTCCTTTCTTACTCTTGTCATCTTTCTTTTTCTGATATTTATCATCCTTATTACTCATGTGATGTCTTCTTCTCCGGTTATTCAGCTCTGATCTTGGATATTTGGCCCAGCTTATTTTTCTTAAATAAAAATTTGTTTTAAGAAATAAGTTAGGATTTATAGTTTTCTTCTGAAAAAAAAGTAATTTTTTTATTTTATGAATCTCAAACATATATTAAATACTTATATAAAAAAATATCAAAAAATAAAATTTTTATCCAAAAGTAAACCATAAAAACTTATTTTAAGTTTAGCCAAACAGCACAAACATCTTTTTACTTAAAACAATCTGTCAAGTTGATTCTTTATAGTGTTGATTTACCCACATTCAAAATTTATTTTTGTACATTCATTTTTACTTATTTTATCATAATATTCCCATTATATTGTATGTTTGCATTATTTGACTAAACTTATAGTTGGTAGCGAGTAACTCCAATAATTTTTTAGTAGATTCGTAACAAATATAATAAAATAATGGTTGTTAGTGATTTAAAAATTTTGTTTTGTACATCAACTCCAATAAAATTCTCTATATTCATTCTTTATTACTATTATAATGATAAATTTGAAATTATTTAGAGAATGAGATATGGACAAATATTGAAAAATGTAGGAAAAATGAATTTTTTATTGATAGAAATCAAATTAGGAATGGTTAGTGGTTTCCCAAAAGTAGGGAATGGTAGTGTTTTAGGGAACCACTAGCACACTGTTGAAGTGGTATTTTGTACTAAATTCCCTAAATCTTGACTTAGGAAACAATATAGGGAAGTGTCTTAGAGCATCTCCAAGGATGCACACCCCTTACCAATTTTAGGGATTTTCTTCCAAAAAACACTCTCCAACCACTTCTCCCCTTCCCAATATATTTTAGGGGAGAGAAAATAGATCCCTACATGTGAGGATCCAAATATCAGCCCCTATCTTTCTCCACGTCATCTGCTCCCCTTCTCATTGGTTGATTTATTTAAATTTCAAACTTTTAAATTTTAAAAATTAAACTTTTAAAATACAGTAAAACCTCTATAAATTAATACTCGATAAATTAATAATCTCGATAAAATTAATAATTTGTCCAGTCCCAACTTGGGACCAGTATAAAATTGGACCCCAATCGATAAAATAATAAGATAATAATTTTTTTGAAATCCTAATGTATATATATTGGTCCCAACGAAACTATAAATTAATAATTACTAAAAGATTTCAAATTCTAAGATTGTCTAGTAAAAAATGAATCTATTGTCACTTATTTTTTTGTTGAACTTCAAATCTATATTGAATTCATCTTTAATCTTCTCATTGCACTAAAGAGTTGGTGCATTGTCTTCTCATATTTCAACAAAAAGTTGTGAAGAGTTGTTTCCGCTTACAATGCTTCTTTCCGAGTGACCGGTTCCAAGCTAGTGAATCATCCTTAAATTCATTTAATTTGTGAATTTACATTAATAGAATGTGCCTTGGAACTTGTTTTTGTAATTTATTTTTCATTTCTAACTAATATACATTGTAAATAGTACATTGGACTTGAAAATTTAAAGATCATACGTAAAACCTCTTTAAATTAATAAATTATTAATTTATCGATATAATAATATCTCGCTAAATTAATAAAATTTCCCGGTCCCAACATTATTAATTTATAGAGGTTTTACTGTATAGGGTATTTATATAGGGATTATCATTGGAGTGAAATATCATTTTGATTTTCTATATTATTAATAATCCTTATTTTAGGAGCTAAGGAAAGAGTGTATCCTTGGAGATGCTTTTAGTTGGTTCCCTAAAAATATTATAAAATAAAGATTCTTAATACTTTAGGGATCTTGTTATGTATACAATTCTATAACAATAATCCCTATATTCAATCCTTATCATTGTAATAATAATAAATTTGAAACTAACTAAGAAATGATATAAAGACAACTAGTGAAAAAATGGAGGGAAACAATTTTTTAAGCTTCATTTTACGTCAAATTCCTAAATTCTAACTTAAGAACTAGATAGGGAAGTTGTTAGACATGCTCTAAGCCTAAAATAGTTTATGAGGGGTGTTTAACTACTCAACTTATTAGCTTAACTTATAATTTATACTAGCTTATAACCCGTGCAATGCACGAGTTTCTTGTATTATGTTTAAATTTTATTTAATATTACAATTATGTTTTTATATAATCATTATTTTTAATAACTTTTTTAATTTTAATTTGATATAATTTAATATACTCATGTTTACGGATTATACTAATGTTTCCTTATTATAAACAACGTATGCGATTTTTAATACATTTTATTAATAATTGAAAAATATGGTGTGATATTTTCGGGTATATATTGTAAGATTTGTTGTAAATTAAAAAGGTAATGTGTTTTAATTAGAAAGAAAATATTAATGATTGAAAGATATGATACGATTGATCTTTTTAGGTGTTTATAAAATGTAATATTTTCAACTAAAAGTAAATGTGAAAAAGGCAATCAACTAATTACCATTAATTATATTATGTTATTATTTATTTTAGGTGCTATATTTTTCTTGAAAATTATGGTGTGATATTTTTGGGTATATATTAATAATTGTAAGATTTGTTTTAAATGAAAAAGATAACGTGTTTTAATTCGAAAGGAAATATTAATGTTCTATTTTTAGGTATTTATGAAAGGTAATATCTTCAACCAAAATTAAATGTGAAAAAGAAAATAGAATAATTACCTTTAATTTTATTATATTAATGTTAAAAAGAAAATCGACTAATTACCATTAATTATATTATGTTATTATTTATTTTAGGTGTTATATTTTTCTTGAAAATTATGGTGTGATATTTTCGGGTATATATTAATGATTGTAAGATTTGTTTTAAATTAAAATGGTAACGTGTTTTAATTCGAAAGGAAATATTAATGATTGATTGATGTTTTTAGGTATTTATAAAAGGTAATATCTTCGACTAAAAGTAAATGTGAAAAAGGCGTCGACTAATTATTATTAATTTTGTTATGTTAATATGAAAAAGGCAATCGACTAATTACCATTAATTTTATTATATTAATCAACTAATTACCATTAATTATATTATGTTATTATTTATTTTAGGTGTTATATTTTTCTTGAAAATTAAGGTGTGATATTTTCGGCTATATATTTTTAGGTGTTTATAAAAGGTATTATTTTCAACTAAAAGTGAATGTGAAAAAGGCAATCGACTAATTACCATTAATTATATTATGTTATTATTTATTGAGGTGTATTTATTTTTCTTTATAATGAAGGGTAAATAAGTAAATTCACGAATTATCAAAAAATAGGTACCAAAAAACAGGTACCAAAACTTTTAATGTTTCGGCTTTAATATAATAGTATAGATATTTATAAGTTGAATGTTAGTAATGACGCACACCAACTTATTTCTTATTTGCTTGATTTTTTTACTTGTTTAATAATTTTTATTTTTATATTTGTGTTTTTAAATATATATTTTTAATTTGAAATACTTGTATGGATGTTATTGTGTTAAATAATATTTTTTCTTAATTTAATTTTAAAAATACTTCACCGACTTATAGGTAAATTTATCCAAACACCTAACATCTTCAATCATATTATGTATAATAATTGATTAAAATAATATAAATTATTAGCTTGCTATATTATAGATGATGAAAATGTGTTTTTAATGCAATGGTGTTCTGCATAGTTGTTGGGTATTTTAAAAATTGCATTTTTTATTATTAATAAATGACAAATCCCGAGATTGAAGCATATAAAATTTGAAATATTAACTAAAAAAAAGGTAAGATGGTGATGTGGATTATTATAGAGAATTATAGTGATAATTAAGTTTAAAAAAATGTAGATACTTGAGCATGTGGTTGAAAATGAACATTAAGCATATTGGTTGATTATATATACGTAGTATTAAGTTTTAGTGCATTGGAGATGTTCTTACTCAAATAGGTACCGGCTTATTTATTTATTTATTTATTTATAGCATTCTCCACTTATTATATTAGGCGAAAATGAAGATTGATGAGACCTTCTGACTTGTAATGGATAAGAAATTAATACAATATTTTTTTTGAATAATTAACCTTAAATGTCAGAGTACAAATTTTATAAATAAATTTATATGTTTAATAAATGAATATTCCTTTTTTTTAATAAATTTTTATCATTTGAATTATCTCAAAAAAAAATTGAAACAAATTTAAGTAAACGATTATATGTGAGATGTTGTGCTACTTTTTTTTCCAAAATTAATTGAGATTTTTGTAAGTTGGTCCAAGTATCCGGTGTGGGAAAAAAAAGAGTACAGTGCACTTTGTGTACATGAACTTTGATCAAGACACCACTTGAAATATCATGGTTTCAAATCTACCACGGGCAATACTGAAAAAACTAATTACTTACACTTAATGTACTACCGTCTATTTTTCACTAACGCTATCAAATGCCCATGGGTAAAACAGTCTTTTCAGAACATAAACACTCATTTCTCCTTTAATTAAAACTTCACAGCCACCGTCTCCACCCCATTACTTCGCCGCCCGCCTCCTTAATTCCGTTCTTCTCCCATACCACCACTGTTATTCCCCTCTCCACTGCCTAACAACATCGTGCTGTTCATCTTCACTAGCACCTCACCACCACTCTCCTCTCTGTTCACACCCACCCACATCACACACAACACATCAACCGCTGTCACCCACCCATTTCATTCAACCCAGCCTGTTAGGTCCGTTAAGATTGTAGAAGGGGGGGTTGAATACAATCTTTATCTTTTTATCGAAATTTGTCCGGTAAATAAAATTTAGTTTAGACAAATTTGTGCGGAATTAATTGAAACAAAATTCAAGTTAAATATAACGATATATTAAACTTGATGGTTGTTACAAAATCAGTACAGAGTAATATCAAGTTAATAAAAACAAATTAGAAAATTCGACATGAATTTTTCTTAATTTGTTAATAAAAATCGAGATATAGATTAGGAGTAAAAACTCGCTAATAGTACAAGAGTCACAAGTAATCAAGCTTGAACGGATTAAATATTACAAATACAAAGCTTTTGATTTTCTGGGAATTTATTGCTCTTGAATGATATCTTAAAGATGAGAGAGAGTTGCTGTGTTTCTTCACTGTGTTGAACTGATATTTTGTCTTGTATTTATAGCCTCTGTCAGTTTGCCTTGGTCGATTTCCTTTTTGTTGAACAAATGATTAACACTCCTGTTAATTTTGAGATTGGATTGTACATCAAAGACAATCTCCAAGACAATCAGTACTTCCAAGACAATCGACTTTGAACTGCCAAGACAATCGCCAAGACAATCGCCAAGACAATTGTTGATCTCCAAGACAATCGCTGTTTGAACTGCCAAGACAATCTTTGTTTGAACTGCCAAGACAATCTCTGTTTGAACTGCCAAGACAATCTCTGTTTGAACTGCCAAGACAATCTCTGTTTGAACTGCCAAGACAATCGGCAAGACAATCTCTGATTGTCTTGCTAGTTCATTTTTTCAGCTTTAAATTAATTTGATTAAAATGCATAATCATTTTAATTTAAGCTTGCTTAAATAATTATTCTGATTTAATTAACTTAATAATTAATTTAATAAATAAATTAATTCTTAAAGAATTCATTTATTAATTAAATTAACTACTTGATTTAATTAATTAAAGGAGAACAATTATTCAACCTAAGATTGACTAAATCCTTTTCTGAATCACTAAAATTAACAAAAGAATACCACTGAATATTCTGTTGACGCTCCATGCACGGTCTGGTTCATGAACGACTAACTTCAATGACTATCTTTTATCTTTTCACATTAAAGTGTGATTCCTTTTCTCTTCTCATCTCTTTCTCTTTATCCTCTGTACTCTGTCTGAACCTGTCACTTGTAAAAATCTCTGTCTCTTAGAAATAAATCCACTTGTTTGATTTCATACTGAGGCTTGATCAGGAGACTGAACTTCTTCCAGTGTAAAATATCAAAACTATAGATTGACTTGTAGTTTTTCTTCTGACAGATAGCATCTTCTGAGATTCCTGTGACAGATTAAATTATTTACTTATTACAATCTAATTTAAGTTGAGTTGATTCCTCGTACTACAAATAGGCTGTGTCATATGCCTTTCAATCTCCCCCTATTTGTTTGTTAGAAAATAACAAGCAAATACCTAGAGGATAATTCAACTAACTCAACTTAACTTAGTAAAAGATAAAACTTTAAATGCAAGTAAATAAAAGAACAGTTCTGGTTTATATTAACATTTTCCAGATTCAAACATGAAAGATAAATACAAGATAGATGATCCTCTAGCCTGATCATATTTAACTTATCCTATCTTGATCTATCTAGGCTCTAAAAATATAACAAGTAGAGCTACTCTTCAGTTAGGATGGTCTTGACTTTGAACTTCTCCTTCTTCTGGTTCTTCAATGATAGGCTGAAGATTTGCAATCAACTCAGCATCAAAAGTACGTTCACGTTCATTTGGTATACCTTGAGGTCTGACTGGTTGAGGTCTGACTGGTTGATTTGGATAACCTTTTAACCTGTTCACCTCCTGTTCATACCTTGTCATGTTTCTGATACAGTAGTTTTGAATGAAATCTGCAGCATCCTTCTTTTCTGTTGTATAAAGACCAGTGTTTCTCAGCATTTTTTCAACCCATACCAAATGCTTAGCATTGTACTCTGGCAGCTTCACATTATCACAAATGATGGTTTGATATACATCTTTCTTCAGAAATATTACTTGAAATGGTATATGAGTTATTTCAGGACTGGCATTTCGAGCAAACTCGAAGAGATGTTCATACAATAAGATATTCAGTTCAGAACACAGTGATACCTTTTGTCTCAAAATCCAAAGCTCAGACAAGGTTCTTCTTTCTAAACAATTTAAAGATACATGGAACGAACCTTCAGAGCGACAATTAACAACAATTACCATTTCCTTTTTGTGAGAATTAAAGCCAGCATTTATTCGAGAGACTTCACACTTCAAGGCCTCCAAGTACACTGAATGATTTGGATTGGCATCTTTATACTTGTAAATGATTCCAAGAAACTGCTTGTCATTATTTGTTGTAAGTTGTGGAAGACTGATTATCTTTCTGGCTTCTTCCCACTTCTCACCAACTTTGAGTTTAATATCAAGTTTTCTCTTTTCAACAAGTATGTGATGTTGCCGTTGCCTTTCCACTTTTTCTTGTCTTAGAAGCTCTTCCTTTTCATCCAACATCTGAGATAACTTAGCTAGTTCCTCTTTTCTTTTCTTCATACTAGCTTCATGCTCTAGCATTTTCTTGTCAAAGTGTGGGTCAGCTGGTTGCTCTATCCATTGACTGAGATCTGGTTCTTGTTCAAATTCAGGTACACCAATAATTTCATCTGGCCCAGCAAACGGATCAAAGTCATCAGTCTCACCAGCGTAGTAAACAGTGTTGTCTTGTTCAAATGTGCTCTCAGCTGCTTCAACTCCTTTTCCCTTTTCTGACTGCTGCTGTTGATACTTATCCACAGATTCACTTCCACTTGCCAAGGATTTCTCCCCCTTAGTTGGATTATCCTCTACAGATTTATCAAAGGGACCGGTCACAACAGCATCACCACTTTTTCCTTCAAAGAATTCCTTTTCTTCTGCTGTGGGTGCGTGAGTTCTGCTAAGCATGTTAAACAAAAGTTTCAGCCCTTTACCTTGTTGTGAATTCTGCCTTTCAATCAATTCAAGACGACGTTCAGTAGACAATTGATTCTCATGCAGTTCTGTTTGGAGAATTTCAACTTTGTCAGAGATTTCAGAAATAAGCTTATCTTGAGCAATAGTAACATCTCCAGAATCATCAAGTGCCTTTTCATGAGATAGTTCAAGAGTCTTGATCTTGTTTGTGAATGTAGTCTTTATGTTGGTAATGGCAGCCTGAAGTAATTGTTTCTCAGCTACAGTTTTCTCAAGTTGTTCCTGTAGTGCTTGAAGTTGAGCCATAATTAATGAACTGTTTGTGTCAGTGTGTGCACTCACCTGAGGTTCACTCAAGGATGTTTCACTCTCCTTTCGTGCATGTGTTTCACTCAATTTTATGGTGGTCCTCACATCACTCAACACTAGCTCCTTTTCCTTAGATGTACCTGCAGAAGAAATCACCCTAGCCTCTTCTAGAGAGGTCAGTGGTGGTGCAATGGGAGTTCGCAAATCCCTATCCTTAATCAAATCTACCTGTTCATTAGGTATTGAAATCTGAATTGCTTCAGTGGTAGATTGATTAAGTTGCCTTCCACTTTCTCCAGTTGAAACTGCGAGTGGAAAATCCCTTAAGGGAGCCAGGAATGTTTCTCCTGGGAGGGGAGATGATGACTCTGTTATAAGTGGCAAAGAGTCAAGATTTCCCTCTGAAGCCTGTGAAGACTCTTCTACCGTGACAATGGTAGGCACTGTTTCAGTAGTAATCCTATTGTGCACTCCTTGCTCAGTGTCCCTAGCAACATCAAAATCTAAGGTTATGTTTTCCCCCATTGTGAGTAATAGGGGTGTGCTTGACTCTGTACAGGGTGCCATGGCCGACTGGCGAATTTCAATGGACTCATCCTGTTGAGAGAATGGTTCCAGTAACTGTTCATGTGCCATTTCAATGTCCATATCCTGTTGGGAGGATATGGATGGGCTGACAGATGCCTCAATTAGTAAGTTTCTTCTCTTCTTTAGTGGAGGCAGAGCTGTGGGATCACTCATATCACTACTTCTTACATTAGATCTTTTCACTGTTAACTTACTTCTGGATTTAGGTTTTGAGATTTGTGATGACACTGTGTTTGGCTCTAAGACCTGGGATAGAAGTTGTGGTTCTACAACCTCTTGGTCTAACCTATCAGCCACTTGGACTCCAGAAGTAGTTTGAGATACAGAAGTAGTTTCAGGGAAAGATGAGAATACCTGTTCAGTAGCAGTTGCTGCTTCTTGTTCTTGTTGCTCAGGAAGAGGTGCAGGTTGTACAGGATCAAGAATAGGAGGCTCTTGAACAGGTTCAGGTTCAAGGACAGGTGCATTTACAAGTCTAGGAATGATAGGTAAATTTATGAATGTAGACAAGTATGGAGTCACATACACAGGCACATTTTGGAATTTTCTGTGGGTGTCTAGGCTAGTGAATATTTTCTTGGTTTGCTTGCCAGACTTAACAGGATTATCATTCTGAAAAATTGTTTGTTCACCAACAGGAACAAGATGATTGAATATTAACATCAAAAATCTAGGGTAATAACAAAAGACTTTCTTACCCGCATCAAAATCCCTTCTGGTTTTAACAATTCGACTAATCATTGTATCCCAAAGTAATTTTCCAATATTGATTCTAAGATTGTTAGCAACAGCATAACCAATATTTTGTAACATGGAAGTAAGTAAGTGAAAATTACCTCTCTCAGAATTAGCAAACACCTTGGAGATTGTGTCAAAGAATGCGTCCCATTGTTGAACAAGATTCTTTTTGCTCAAATTGTTCACATCGAAAACACCATGATAATTAATATCAGTGAAGAATTGACTGAGCTCAGCAATGGTAGGTTGTGGAGCAAAATCACCCATTGGGAGGTCCAAAACAGTACTAAGAATTGATTCATTCACAATGTGATGTGTACCATTAAAATCAAAAGAAAATGAAGTCAAATCATCAGACACAACAGCTTCTGTGCAAATCAATCTCAGAGGTCCTAATTTCAACGGAACATCCAAAGATATAGCATTTCGAATAAGTGAATGATCGTTTAGAAATTGAATCCAAGGCTTAAATCGATCATAGGGACAATTATCTGGATTAAAATATCCAACCAAATTGTGCTTCATTATCTCAAAATTATTCGCCATTTCTCCCTTTATAACACACAAACAACACACTGATGAAATTAACAAAATTTATAAAATTCGGAATTAATAATTAATTAAAATTAATTAAAAATTCCAATTAATTTGATGTTGTCAGAAAAATCTCAAATTTCAGTATGATGTTCTCCTAATCACTGTGAGTCTCAATCTAATTTTAGATTTGTCAAATAAAATCTAGAACAATCAGAACGGAGAAGAATACAGTCCGTTTGTGAAATCCCCTTTTTCAATTACTCGGCCAAACGCAGTGATTTTGGTATCAAAAGAACAAGCTTGAGACGATCTGTTCTAATCCGGTGATGATTTTGACAGTTCGAGTAAGAATTTTGGCAGAGATTCGACTTAGTGATGTGTGTATTGTGTATGTATCTATAACTGTTCTCTGTGTAAAAACACGAGAGAGAGAGATATGACCAAGACAATCGTGAGATTGTCTTTTTTTTTTTAAGTAACGTATATGTACTGGAGAGACTTGCCAAGACAATCGTGTGATTGTCTTGCCGATTGTCTTGGCAATACAGATCCCACCAAGACAATCGTTTGAGCCCCAATTGTTTTGTTGTGTTTATTATTATTTTTTTTTAAGTACTAAACTGACTCTCCAAGACAATCGTGCGATTGTCTTGGCGATTGTCTTGGTAGTTCAAAATCTATCAAGACAATCATTGACATCATAGAAAATAACAGAATATTCACAGTAATACATATTATTTTTAGAAAAAGACCTGCCAAGACAATCAGATTGTCTTGGTGATTGTCTTGATAGAGAAATAATTCTCTAAGACAATCAATTGAGCTAATTTACACATATGTACTGTAATAAAATAATTTTAATGAACATACAATCTTAATTATTACTAAATTTACCATAAATAAAATAAAAATAATAATAATAAAACATAGGTTATTCTTATAACGGAATCAAACATAAATAGCAAAAGGACAAACACTACAAATCCATAAATAAAATATTAATAATTTACATAACTATTCATGATAAATTAATAAATATATATTTTCTAATAAAATAAGTTTCTGATAGAAAATTATTTAAGAAGAAAATATGACTTATTAAACTATCATAAATAAAATTTTCAAGAAAAATAAGTTTCTCATAAATTACAACTTGTAAAATTTTGAGAAAAATATTTTTAAGGAAAAAGAATTATTTTAATATTGAAAAGAAGTAAGAAGGAATATATTAAGATGATAATGGCAATGATTTGAACATTAACAAGTATCAAGGTAAGTTGATAAAATAATTATACAAGTGATTTTAATCAACAAATATTAACAAGATAATCACTTGTAAATTATTAAAGATCAAACCTCAGATATTAACTAGTTTAATTACTAGGACTATTTAACATACCCAATTCACCAACAATTCTGGTGAATGTGGATTCGTCAAGAGACTTAGTAAAAATATCTGCTGTTTGTTCTTCCGTGGGTACAAAATGTAACTCCACGGTACCATTCATGACATGCTCTCGGATAAAATGATACCTGATGTCAATGTGCTTGGTCCTCGTATGCTGCACAGGATTGTTGGAGATTGCTATGGCACTTGTATTGTCACACAGAATTGGAATATTGTCAAGTACAAAGCCATAGTCACGTAGCTGATTCCTAATCCACAAGATTTGAGCACAACAGCTTCCAGCAGCTATATATTCTGCTTCAGCTGTTGAGTTGGAAACTGTTTGTTGTTTCTTGCTGTACCAGGAGACCAACCTACCACCTAGGAATTGACAACTCCCAGAGGTGCTTTTTCTATCTACAACACTTCCTGCATAATCTGAATCTGTATATCCAACAAGGTTAAAACCAGATTCTTTAGGGTACCAAATACCTAAGTTAGGTGTACCCTTAAGATATCTCAAGATTCGTTTAACAGCAATGAGATGCACATCTCTAGGATCCGCTTGGAACCTTGCACACAAGCATGTAGCATACATAATATCAGGTCTACTTGCAGTAAGGTAAAGTAATGAACCTATCATACCTCTGTAGCTTGTGATATCTACCTTAGTAGAATTTTCACAAGCTCCAAATTTCACAGCTGTTGATGATGGTGTTCTTGCTGAAGATGAGTCCTCCATTTGATATTTCTTGAGGAGTTCTCTGACATACTTGGATTGACAAATAAAAATTCCATCTGTCCTTTGACTTACTTGTAATCCAAGAAAGAACTTCAGCTCACCCATCAGGCTCATCTCAAATTTACCCTGCATTAACTTAGCAAATTTCTTGCACAGAAGATCATTAGTAGACCCAAATATTATATCGTCCACATAGACTTGGACTAATATAGTATCATTCTTATGTTTCTTAGTAAAGAGAGTTTTGTCTATGACACCTCTAACAAATCCATTTTCAAGTAAAAATTCAGAAAGAGTGTCATACCATTTCCTTGGAGCTTGCTTAAGACCATAAATTGCCTTGAAGAGAAAGTAGACAAAATCCAAGAATTCTGGATCTTCAAAACCAGGAGGTTGTTCTACATATACCTCTTCATCCAGCTTGCCATTCAGGAAGGCACTCTTGACATCCATTTGATAAACTTTGAAGTTTGAATGTGCTGCGAATGCCAAGAATATCCTTATAGCCTCAAGTCTAGCCACTGGTGCATAGGTTTCATCATAATCTATTCCTTCAGCTTGAGAATAACCTTTAGCAACCAGTCTTGCTTTGTTTCTAGTTACAATGCCATCTTCATCAAGTTTGTTTCTGAATACCCACCTGGTATCAACTACTTTCCTGTCTTTAGGTCTGGGTACCAGCTTCCATACTTCTTGTTGTTTGAATTGATTGAGTTCATCTTGCATAGCAATCACCCAATCAGGATCTGAAAGAGCTTCTTCTGTTTTCTTAGGTTCTATTGCAGACAAAAACCCAGAATAATTGCATTGATTTTGATAGCTCCTTCTAGTTTTTACACCAACATCTGGATCACCAACGATCAACTCAAAAGGATGAGCTCTATTCCACACAGACTGTCTGGGAAGATTTGACCTTGATGATTCGCCTTGATCTTCATTATGATGTTGAGTATGACCAGTTGATCCTTCATTACCTCCCCCTGAGTTGTTGCCAGTTTGACTAGATGAATGTTCAGGAGTGTCAGTGGTATCTCCAGTCTGATCATTGTTTCCACCACCACCACCCTGATCATTATCATCATTATTACTGTTATCATTAGCATCAACATCAGGTTGGTTGTCATCATCTGAATCGGAGTCTGTCATATCATCGAAAGATAACTTTTCAGATGAATCCTCCGTTTGGATACTAGGAAGTTTAGTGTCATCAAATGATACATTGACACTTTCAAGCATTGTCTGATGATCAATCACATACACCTTGTAAGCTCTTCTTGAATAACCAATGAAAATTGCTTCATGTGCTTTGGCCTCAAATTTTCCACCACGATCATCTCCATCTTTAAGCACAAAGCATTTTGCTCCAAATACATGAAAGTACTTGAGTGTTGGTCTCTTTTCATACATAATTTCATAGGGGGTTTTCATCAAGTCTTTGTTGATTAAAGTTCGATTCTGGGTATAACATGCAGTGTTAACAGCTTCAGCCCAAAAGTACAAAGGAAGCTTTGATTCACTTAACATAGTACGTGCAGCTTCAATCAAAGTTCTATTCTTTCTTTCTACTACCCCATTCTGCTGAGGAGTTCTTGGGGCTGAGAACTGCCTTGTTATTCCCTTTTCAGTACAAAAATCATTTAGAACTGCATTCTTAAATTCGGTTCCATTGTCTGACCTTATTGCTCTAACTGGTTTCTTGTACTCCATTTCAATCAACTTAATGTGATCAATCACTAACTGTGGAGTTTCATCTTTGGAATTCAGAAATAAAACCCATGTGTACTTTGAGTAGTCATCAACAATCACGAGAGCATATCTTTTCTTTGACATAGACATCACATTAACTGGACCGAACAGATCCATGTGCAACAGTTGTAGAGGTTCAGTTATTGATGATGTGTCAGTGCTCCTGTGAGTTGCTGTTTTTAATTTGCCTTTTTGACAGGCATCACAGAGTCCTTCTTGAGTGAATTCCATTGAAGGCAACCCTCTCACCAGTTCTCTTTTAACTAGAGAATTCATTGTTTTGAAATTAAGGTGGGAGAGTTTCTTGTGCCATAGCCAACTTTCATCTGTAGATGCTTTAGAATAAAAGCAGTTGATTTCTTCAGTGCTTCCAGTGTTCATATTGGCCACGTACAGATTTCCTTTTCTGACTCCTGTAAGAGATGGTTGTTCATGTCTCTTGTGAGAGATTAGACAATTCTTCTTGTTGAAGTAAGCCTCGAATCCCTTGTCACAAAATTGACTGACACTTAACAAATTGTGTTCTAGTCCTTTCACAAAAGACACTTCATCAATGATAACATTTCCAGCTTCCAATCTGCCATATCCATCAGTTGTACCTATGCTGTTATCTCCAAAGGTAACCACTGGGCCGGCTTTCTCAACCACATTTGTCAGCAGGGTTCTATCTCCAGTCATATGCCTTGAACATCCACTGTCCAAGATCCAGGTCACTCGATCAACCTGTTTCACACCCTGCAATGACAAATAGGTTAAACCTTCTTCGGAACCCAAACCTGATTGGGTCCAGAATACTTAAAGAATTGGCCTCTGTCAGGCAAAACAACATTTTTAACATTGACACCATTTACACCACTAACCAACAAACATTTAACCCTATAAACAGATTTGACAATCTTCTGTTTTATCTTGGGTATCCATGTTTCTTTAGCAGCAATGACATTTGTTTCACTGACTGGACATTTGACCTTGTAAGCAGCCTTACCAAAAGTCTGTTTAGGCTTTGATACAAATGTCTCTCTCCTATCTTGAGGAGGACTAGCAGTCTTTGATCTAACATTTTTATTCTTATTCATATGTTGTCGAGGAGCAGTCTTACCAGCACATGCTTGATTACCATTAAAGTAAGCAGACATTACATTAAAAGCACAAGACATACAATTGACAACACCACATGCTTTATGATAAATATCAATGGTAGGCATGGTATGCATGTTAGACATGTTATTATTCTTTTTCAACTTATCACCACTTAACCCAGTTTTAGATGAACTCGTTGGATAAACAACCTTAACTGGTTTCTTAACAGATTTAACATTATCAAGGACTATGCCATTTGCACTGTCCTCATTACGCATCTCTTCTTGAATAATGATAGAAGTGAAGTTTGGAGGTTCTGCAATCGACTTCTTAAAGAGCGGATCTTCAACCTTCTTAAGCACATGTGGTATACCCCTCTCTTTAGCACTAACAAGGTTAGGGGTATTTATGCCTAATAATCCAACAGCTTCGTTATAACCAAACCCTATTCCTACAGTTCGTTCTATAGCTTGTTTATTGAAATGCTCTTTAGAAAGTTTAACAGAATTAAAGCAAGCACTAACCTTGGTTTCAAGTTCAGCAATTTTAGAAAGTTGTTTAGTCACTACTTCTAGAATAGATTTCTCTCTTCTATTAAGTCGTGCTATTTCCTCTTTTTGTTGATCTTGATTAACATGCACCTTTTTTAGTTCTAACACTTCATTTTCAAGTTCAGTGTTTAACAAATTTAATCTAGCAATGTGTTTTTGTGCATTAGCCAAGGAGCCACCTAACTGACGAACCAACTCAGAGTCAGTAAGTTTTACCTGTGGTTTAGGATCAGTGAACATGTCACCATTTGCCATTAGTGCAAGATTTCCAAATTCTTCATCTTCACTATCTGTGTCATCCCAGCTTTTACCAGCAGCCACATAGGCTTTTCCAGGTTTCTTCTTTTCAGGAACATAATCTCTCTTCTGGGCTTGTTTGGGTTTCTGACACTCAGTGGCAAAGTGTCCAAGTTCATTGCAATTATAACAACGAATTTTGCTTCTATCAACAGTTCCAGTTTTGTAGCCACCTCTGCTACTGGAAGATGAGGAACCTCCTCTCTGGAATCTGTTATTAGACTTGAACTTGAACTTAGGATTTCTCCTGAATCTGAAGTTGCCAAACTGTCTAACCATGAGTGCCATGGATTCATCCTCCAACTGATCCAATTCTTCTAATGAGTAAAACTCACTTCCATCCTGAATAGCTGGTGTCTGACCATGTTCCACTTCAGTCTGCTCCTTGTCTGAGCTGTAAGGTCGAACAACCTTAGCTTCCACTTCCTTAGGAGCCTCAACCACTAATGCTGTAGATGAACTTGCAACTCTACCTTTACCATGAATCTCTTTCTGTTGGACTTGTTCCAACTCATAGGTTTTTAAAATACCGAAGAGTTTTTCAAGAGAAACTTTATTCAAGTCACGAGATTCTCTTATTGCTGTTATCCTGTGTTCCAGGTGAGTCGGCATAGTCAGTAAGAACTTCAGATTAATCTCCTTCTGTGTATAGTTCTTGCCATGGATTTGCAAGTTGTTGATTATTTTATTATACCTTTCAAACACTTCTTGAATGCCTTCATTAGGGCCAGCTCTGAAGTGTTCATACTCAGAGGTTAAGATTTGAAGTCTGTTCTCCCTGACTTCATCGGTTCCTTCATTAATGGTTTCAATAGTTTCCCACATGTGTTTGGCAGTTTTACAATTCATCACATGGCTATACATCACAGCATCCAGGGAATCTATTAGAATGAGTCTGAGGTTTTTATCAAGCCCTGCATCCTCCTTTTCATCAGGTGTATAGGTAGCAGGGTCCTTTGCATAAGATTTAGCAGGAATCACAATTTTACCCTCAGCTTCAACTTCATCTTCATAGACCATAGGAGTTTTAGGTCCGGTTTTCAAAACAACCAAATATTTAACATTTGTACATTCCAGAAACAACTCCATCTTATTCTTCCACATATCATAATTATCTTTGTCAAAGATAGGTATCTTAACAATGGCTTTAGAAGTCATGATGAATGTTTAAGAGAGTTAAAAATTCGAGCTTGATTTTTAATTGAATAAAAATAGGATCTTGATTTGTATATCAATCAAACGGCTCGGATACCAATTGTTAGGTCCGTTAAGATTGTAGAAGGGGGGGTTGAATACAATCTTTATCTTTTTATCGAAATTTGTCCGGTAAATAAAATTTAGTTTAGACAAATTTGTGCGGAATTAATTGAAACAAAATTCAAGTTAAATATAACGATATATTAAACTTGATGGTTGTTACAAAATCAGTACAGAGTAATATCAAGTTAATAAAAACAAATTAGAAAATTCGACATGAATTTTTCTTAATTTGTTAATAAAAATCGAGATATAGATTAGGAGTAAAAACTCGCTAATAGTACAAGAGTCACAAGTAATCAAGCTTGAACGGATTAAATATTACAAATACAAAGCTTTTGATTTTCTGGGAATTTATTGCTCTTGAATGATATCTTAAAGATGAGAGAGAGTTGCTGTGTTTCTTCACTGTGTTGAACTGATATTTTGTCTTGTATTTATAGCCTCTGTCAGTTTGCCTTGGTCGATTTCCTTTTTGTTGAACAAATGATTAACACTCCTGTTAATTTTGAGATTGGATTGTACATCAAAGACAATCTCCAAGACAATCAGTACTTCCAAGACAATCGACTTTGAACTGCCAAGACAATCGCCAAGACAATCGCCAAGACAATTGTTGATCTCCAAGACAATCGCTGTTTGAACTGCCAAGACAATCTTTGTTTGAACTGCCAAGACAATCTCTGTTTGAACTGCCAAGACAATCTCTGTTTGAACTGCCAAGACAATCTCTGTTTGAACTGCCAAGACAATCGGCAAGACAATCTCTGATTGTCTTGCTAGTTCATTTTTTCAGCTTTAAATTAATTTGATTAAAATGCATAATCATTTTAATTTAAGCTTGCTTAAATAATTATTCTGATTTAATTAACTTAATAATTAATTTAATAAATAAATTAATTCTTAAAGAATTCATTTATTAATTAAATTAACTACTTGATTTAATTAATTAAAGGAGAACAATTATTCAACCTAAGATTGACTAAATCCTTTTCTGAATCACTAAAATTAACAAAAGAATACCACTGAATATTCTGTTGACGCTCCATGCACGGTCTGGTTCATGAACGACTAACTTCAATGACTATCTTTTATCTTTTCACATTAAAGTGTGATTCCTTTTCTCTTCTCATCTCTTTCTCTTTATCCTCTGTACTCTGTCTGAACCTGTCACTTGTAAAAATCTCTGTCTCTTAGAAATAAATCCACTTGTTTGATTTCATACTGAGGCTTGATCAGGAGACTGAACTTCTTCCAGTGTAAAATATCAAAACTATAGATTGACTTGTAGTTTTTCTTCTGACAGATAGCATCTTCTGAGATTCCTGTGACAGATTAAATTATTTACTTATTACAATCTAATTTAAGTTGAGTTGATTCCTCGTACTACAAATAGGCTGTGTCATATGCCTTTCACAGCCACTGAACACCTCGACTCCACAACCCTTTTTAATTCCCAGCCACTGCAAACCAACACAGCCCCACCCATTTAAGTCTTCCTCTCCCAACCCATCTTTTTCTCCTTCTCCCAACACCAACACCTCCGTTGCTCCCCTGTTTATTTTCGTTTAATTCGCAGCAAAACCCATCTTTTTCCCCTGTATAACTCCTCCCCTGCTTTATTCTCTTTAATTCACCCAAACAAACCCAGCAGTAGCTTTTCTTACTCTTCTTTTTTTTTCTTTTATCCGAATAACCATTTCCTTCATCAAACCAAACCAGTTTCTTTTTGTTCTTATCCGTCTAAAACATCTCAGCCCCCTGTTCTTCGAGTTCGCTGTAGTCCTCTTAACACAAAATCACGCAAGCGTACGTGGTCACAAGTAATATAGAATTAAGTTGAGTTCGTTCCCACGGAGATCTGGTTTAGGTTTCAATTCAGTTAATGCACCTATGCAATAATGTATGGTTTTTATTCACTGCTAAGACAATTAATAAATTGGAGTGTTGATTAACTAAAAATTAACTAAGAAACAAATTAACAGACTAAGAATTAATTAACTAACGAGAATTTAAATCTAATTACTTATGCAAGAGAAAACATGGGATCCTAAATTCATTAAATACTTCGCTTAGAGTTGATGCCTTTAATCAATGCATGTGATGGTTTTGATATCTGATCAGACAACACGAAACAAGTATAAGCTACCTCTCGGTATACGAATACCTAACTAAACATACATCCACAAAAGAGATAGAAGATGAATAGACACCAATTATGCTTAGACCCTATATCTCTATAAGATTTGAAAACATAACGGTTGAAGAACAAGTTGTCTATTAAGATCACATAGGGCAACATAATATCTCTATTTACGCTACAAATAATGATGTTAAAACATCAACCTATCCTATGCTAGCATGGCAAGTTCTAAATCTCAAGATCCACTCTCGTTTCGCAGGAGATTAACAAATTAGATGTTAGCTACGCATCTAAACATATGAATCACAACCATACAAGGATATCAAGAATTCATCACACACAAATCTTTAAAGCAAACAAACTACTAAGCTACATAGATAAATTCGTTAGAATCCCATGACAACGATTAGTTCATAATCGAACCACTCGTCATCATGGGATCTGATGAAACCATGATAATAAACAAAGTATGAATAAAAACAATAGTGCTATAGTAATAAGGTTTAGAAAACAGATCCAAAATCTGAAGATCCAAAGTATCCTAATAGAAGAAAACAAAAGATGAAGTAGATCTAGATCTCTGTTGCTTGTCACGAGCGTTGGTGAATCCTTCTCCACTTTTCTTCCTTGCTTCTCTGATAAAAAAAACGTTTTTTTCTTGATGCCTAAATGTGTTTATATAGCCCCCATGTCTTGTCCACCACACAATTGCCGTTTTAGAGTGGGAATAGAAGATTGGCAATTTCCGTTCTTGAATAAGATAAATTTCTGCACTTTCTAGAATTCTCTGTCAGCATCAGGCGCAGCCGTGCTCCAATTCAGTATAAACCAGGCGCGCCCGCGCTGCTAAGACATTCTGTCAATCATCCAAGCGCGCCCGCGCTCCATTTTAATGTAATTCAGGCGTGGCCGCGCTGAGACTACTGTTCATGCAACATAATTTTCTGATTTTTCCCAATTTCAATTCCGTTTCTTCCGCAACTTCACACATTTGCACTTCTGAGCTTAAAAACACCATATAATCACTGAAAATTCCATACCTGCATCTAGAGATATATCCTGCACAATTCTCACAAAAACACATTAAAACACACAAATGCTTGAGATCAAAAAGATCAATTTAAGTCAAAATAAAGCGTTCCAAGTGGATATAAATCCACTTATCAAGTCCCCAGCCCCTTCTCCTCGTTTTCTTTCAAACAACCCTTTTTGTTTTCTTATTTAAGTTTTGGTCGAATTTGTGTTATGAGCAGTGTTATAGAAATCGGTCGTTCAGCCGATAAATTGGCCGATACATCGGTGAAATTGCTACCGACGATCTAGTTCCGGCGAATCGTTCCATTATACGATTTTGATCAAATTGGATCAAAACTCGGGTCAAAAAAGACAAATCGGGTCAGTTTTGACCGGAGAGTAGAAAACTTCTGCGTTTTCAGAGGAGAATCCGGTGCTGCCTGAGAGTCTTCTGCGGTGGTAAGGAGATGACAAAGAAGACTCCATTAAGGTAGTGTTTGGCGCAGATAGAGAGAGTGTTGAATGAGAGTTGAGAGACTGTGTTGATTGTTGGGCTGTTTAATACTATAGTTGAGGGTTTTAAATGGGGGATATACATATACATGTACTAGCAGTGAGTTTGTGTGCATTGGTTGGCGATCACTTTAATATTAAAAGAGAGGTTGGGGTGTATTACTGTATTGTATCGGTAGTATTTGGCACTTGGCAGTGCTATGAAAGTTTATCCACTAAATGGATTTTTGTTTCCTTATTTTGATTTTGATTTTTATTTTAATGTATATATAATTATATTTATTAATTTAAATTGCTCCCGATTTATCTTCCGATTAATCCTTCCGATTAATCCCCGATTCGACGATTAATCCTTACAAGGTCATGTAACCGATCTTGTCCGATTACCGAATTCTACAACACTGGTTATGAGTTTGTCACCAAGTCTGAGTTACGTTGAGTTCGATTTTCTGTTTGAGTGTTGTTTAGTGTAAATTTTCTTGGTTTTTTCGTCAATTAAAGGGGATGAGTGGCGAAGGAGGGGCTGAAAAGGAGTGTTTATGTTCTGGAAAAGACTGTTTTACCCCTGGGCATTTGACATTTGACAGCATTAGTGAGAAATAGACGGTAGTACACTAAGTGTAAGTAATTAGTTTTTTCAGTATTGCCCGTGGTAGATTAAAAACTATGATATTTCACGTGATGTCTTGGCCAAAGTTCAGGTACATAAAGTGCACTTTACTAAAAAGAAAAAAAATAACTATGTTAGAAGTGTGTTGCAGATTTCGGAAATCGGAACTATTCGGTTGAGGTACCGATTTACGATTTATCGGGTGATTCGGTTGAAAAATTGGCAATTTATCGGTGATTTTTGCAAAATCGGCCGAATCGGTTCCAAAATTTTAACCAATTTTTGACCAATTTATTGACGATTTTTCATAAATCGATCGATTTCAATAAGAGAGGCTAGAACAGTTAACACAAACTCTATCAGACAAATAAATCAGACAAATAAAGATGACTCATCATTATCTAAGGTATTGTTGTGCTAAAGCAAAGAAAGAACAGTTAATCTATCCTTCGGTTTGAACCAATCTAAGGGGATAAGTGCTTGGTGGATGACAAACCAACCTTGCATCAAATTAAATCTATAACTAGCAACGCTTGTACTGTAGAGGGGGCCACCGGAATGTGTGAGGCATGATCACGCTTCGCCTGTGCTGTGACTTGTGAGGCTGGCTGGCTGCCTATTCACTGTTTAGATTAAATTGATTCCAATTCGGTTTGGATATAATTTAATTTAAAATTGGATAAAAATCAGATTAAAGAATTGGTTTGAATCTTTTCAAATCATTACTTATTCATTATTTTAATTTATGATTTTGTTTTTGTTAAAATTAGTTTATGAGATTTAGAAAGTACTTTATTATTAAATACTCCATCGGTCCCATTTTTATTGTCCACATTTAATTAATAAGGCATATTATGTGTTAATTATGTAAATTTTTATAGAAAATAATACAATTATTTGGTAACTATGAGTTTAATTGAGATGATTGAATAAAAGGTGGATTTTGATAGATGGACAATAAAAATGGGACAGAGGGAGTATAATATTTTTAGTATAAAATTATATATTTCTTAAAAAGAAGATTAAATAATTATGATATAACTGACATAAAATTGTTTTCAAAATGCATTTTTCTTATGAACATGTAAATATTGAATGAAATGTGTATATTAAATTATTCGTTATTACCCGTAAAAATTATAACAATTATTTAATTCATTATTCTTTTTAATTCGGGTCTAGATAGATCCAATGTTTTGAGTTATATTTGGTTTAAATAATTTATTATTATGTTTTAATCGGTCCCGATCATAATCAAATATTATATTTCGAATTATTTTCGATTAAATTTCAATTCAAATATTTTTTGAATTGAATCAAATTAGTTTTCAAATAATTATTAATTTTTTTAACTGAAATATAAAATCGATTTCAATTTCATAAATTTTGATTCCATTCATCAGATTTAGACCTATTTTATCGGAACCATTTTACCGGATACTTCATACTTACCTAATTTTGTTGACGTCTTCGAATTTATGATGATAGCTTTATGAATTTAACATTTTACATCCTTAATATTTATCTCTATTCTAAAAATCGGTGATTAATCACGATTAATCACCGATTAATCCCTGTTCCATGGGTTACCGAACTGATTAATAATCCGATTATTTGATTAATCATTCCGATTAATCCTCAAATACTCGATTAATCCCCGATTAATCCCTGGACAGTGCCTCTACCGATTAATTCCGATTCCCGCTTTTTATAACACTGATATTTATAGGAAAATGTTAAATTCAGAGTAACATTTTTATTTTCAGAGCAAGTTTTCTTGAAAAGATCAAATTATCATTGTTTTTATGAATGCATGGACTTGGTTTAAAATAAGGACAATTTTATCATTTTACAAAAATTTACTCTGAAAATAAAAGTTTTGATCTGGATTTAACACTTCCCTATTTATAATCTTTGATATTTTTAAACCCTTTAACGAATTTTTTGTTAACTTTGACTATTATAATTAATCAATACAGGGGTATTTGGATCTTTGGATAGAAAAATTGTTTTCCAGAATATAAAATAAAAAAAACTCAAAATGCATATTTCTTTAATTTTTTTTAGAATTTTTTTTATAAATTAGATATATTTTATAAAGAATAAAATAAAAAAAATATATTTTATTTTTAAAGAATGTAAGTAGTTCATTTTTTTAATTGTAATAATTTTTATTTAATATTATTACATATAATTTTTTTAATTAATAATTTATCATTGTTCTATTTAAAAATACTACTAATGTAATAATTTATAATTCTCTTAATTTAACATATACAGTATTTGCAATAAAACCCAACCTATTCTGATTTTTTTTATTTTTAAAAATATTTATTCAATAAAAATGATTAAAATGTCCTTGTATAATATTAACGATAACGATTAGTTTTGATAAAAATCAGAGCACGGAATGAAATATGCTACCCAAATCAAAATTAGGGATGCAAAATATTAATTATAAATTATTAAACTCTAAATGCAAAAATTCACAATTAAAGGAATGTAAAATGTAAATTATTCCAACGTTTATTATATTTACAATTCCTTGGTTAGTCCAACTCCAACCATAAGATCCAAATTCTATTCCAACCATATAATCCAAATATAAATTCAAATTCAATCATCATTATTATATTCATATATTTTAATTTTAAGTAATTTAAAAAAAGATTAATTAATTTCATTATA
This sequence comes from Kitagawia praeruptora, assembly GCA_037693485.1. Taxonomy (NCBI): domain Eukaryota; kingdom Viridiplantae; phylum Streptophyta; class Magnoliopsida; order Apiales; family Apiaceae; genus Kitagawia; species Kitagawia praeruptora. The sequence continues at coordinate 81,131,406 of CM075350.1, forward strand.
AATCATAATAATAACATTAACAACAACTAAAATACATTTGAATAAAAATAAAACGTTACAAAGTACATTCAAAATAAATTCAAAATAAATGAAATGTTACATGAAAATAAATTAAAAACATTAAAATATTACATAAATATACTAATTATCAGAATTAGTATATTTTTCCCATAAATTAATTAGTGCATTTCGAAGTACTAGATGAGCAACTTTATCTCTAATTTTAAAATTTAATGTTTTTTGAATTTTTTTGTATTTTAAAAATTCATTTTAGAATTTATCATGAATTTAATTATATTTCTAAATTAATTAATTTACTTTTAATAACATTAACAAAATCAACAAAAAAAAAGAGATAACAATATTATAATGATATAAAGATTTGCATGAGTGAATAGTAGTGATCCAAATTAGGATCAATACTATTTATTAATCTAAACTAGCTTATAACCCGTGCAAAGCACATATTACTTTTAAATGTTTTTAAAATTATATGATTAAACAAATAGAGTATAATAATTTATTATGGATATAATTTAATTTTGTAATATTAAATAATAAAATTATTAGTAATAATAATAATTTTTAATTAATGACATGTATTGTTTTGAACTAATAATATAAAATCTTAATATAAATTTGTTGGTGAGGGAATTCGAAACTTGGATCTTTAGAAAGAGAGATTAATATAGAATATTCCTTATTATTGGATCTAATGGTTATCATTTATTTACAAAATATCTAAATGTCATTATTCTTTTAAATGGTTGAACCAAACAATCAAATTATAAATTATTATATATATAGTATATATTTGGATAACTTTTTAGTCTATCGGATCTAAATTTGAATTTTTAGTCCACTTTTGAAGTTGACGTTAAGTATATGTGACGGACATGATGGTAGCGTAGCTCGTCTTTTAAATAAAAATACATTTATTTTATTTAAAATATATTTGAATAAAAATAAAACGTTACAAAGTACATTTAAAATAAATGAAACATTACATGAAAATAAATTATAAATATTAAAATATTACATAAATATACTAATTATTTATTTTTCCCATAAATCAATTAGTGCATTTCCAAGTACTAGATGTGCAACTTTATCTCGAATTTTAAAATTTAATGTATTTTGAATTTTTATGTATTTTAAAATTTCATTTAGAATTTATAATGAATTGAATTATATTTCAAAATTAATTAATTTACTTTTAATAACATTAACAAAATTAATAAAAAAGAAAAGACTATAATATTATAATGATATAAAGATTTGTATAATGATCCAAATTAGAATTAATACTATTTACTGATCCAAATTGGGATCATTTTTTAATCTATGTTTGAAATAATTTGAGATAAAAGGGTCCCAAATTTGAATTTTTGGTACCCAGTTGGAGTCGTCGTTAAGGATATGTGATGAACATGATGGTAGCGTAGCTCGCCTCAGTTGCACCGTACTCTGAATATTTTAATTCAATTTGAAACTCTCATCTCTCTCTCTTTCTCTTACTGTTCCTTCCGTCCTTTTCTTTTCTTTACACTTTTTATTTTGGTTCGTTTATTCCATTTGTTTACATTACTAAAATAGTACTCCCTCCGTCCCTTAATGTTTTTCCTGTTTTGACTGGACACGTTTGCCAACGCACAATTTTGAACGTTTATATATTGAATTTTGTATTAGTATTAAATATAAAAACTTCACTGTATTAAAGTACTCATAAATACGAATCCAACAAGATCACTCATGACTATATTTGATCTTATAGATTAGACGTAAATTAGTAATTTGTCGCATGTTATGAACAGTCCCATATGAAATAAGAAAAACAATACGGGACGGAGAGAGTAACTTTTAACAATAAAATATATTATTACATCCATTACTTCAATCCACCTTTCAACCCTTTACACTATTACACCCACTACTTCACTTATTTTAATAATAAAATTATTATTACACCCACTATTTCATTTATTTTAACAATATTACATTTACCCGTGTGGTGGTTTATTATCCACATAATTCTCACGTTATTTCTTCAGCGTACAATGTGTCATGCTACAGTTAATATAATTGAATAAAAAATAATATAACTTGGATAACAATGAACTAAAACAAAGTAAATAACAGCCGAGGTGGTTAAAAGCATTCTCAATACATTTCTTTAAAAATGACTTAAAATTCAGCCAAAATTATAAGCCTGGTTTATTTTCAGAGTTCCGGTGCGTAAATTGGAAAATGTGTATGAAGATTCATCCCTAGTATCTACTAATTTCGTTCCAAAGTATGTGCTGCAATGCTTTGCAACTAAGTGAAACATAAATTACAAACAAAATCTCCCATGTCGATCGCAAAGTTTGAGAAAGTAATTGGCAAATAGTACGTAGTATAACTTACAATTTGAAACCAACAACATGAGATAGATGCAGCCATTAAACGGCACTAACGTACATATCTTAAAGTGAAATTTGATTTAAAAAAATTTTAAATTCATAATATTTAAACTTTACAAAAATTATGAAAAAAATAAATTCTATAAGTCAAAAATACCTAAATGAAACTTCTAATTTAAAATAATTTTTTATAACTTAAAACCGATTTAAAGCCGAGCTAGCTAAACAAGCATTTCCTCCTTAAAGTCCGCTTCTCCTTAAAGCCGTGTTGCCCAAACGGGCTGATAGACTCCATAAAAATCAGTTGAATCCAAAAGCAAATATCTGAATATGTCGTAGGAGCTTACAAGTGATGTGCGATTAGTTCTGCTAATCTAACATATTTGTCAGTAACACAAACCTGCAGCAGCCTATTTGTAAATCCAAAACAAGAGGCTTAAACACCCTGGCTATCTAATTAATTTCAAGGACACTCGTTCAGATCCAAATCAAAGCACTCATGCGCTTCAGCGCCACCTACGAGGATTTTCCTGTCTATGCCATGGTTGATTCTTCGTAATGTCTCCCCGATTCTTGAACAGCTAGAGCTGTTCTCAGAAACTCCGACGACTCGGTTAGCTTCTAGTTTCCTGAATTTGAAAGGCCTTAGAGATAAAGAGTCAATGTTTGAGTCTTCATCGCCTACAGAACTGCAACTACCTGCAGCCACAGTATCCTTCTGGCGAGGAGATGAACTTTCCAAATCATCCTGTAATACAAAAAGAATTAATAAAACAATTAGTTCAACGGAAACTTTCGCTAAATTCAATAATAACCTGAAATAATGTCTGCGTACATTTTCCAATATATCATGCATAAACTCATGTAGACAGACGACAGATATGTATCAATATATTATTTTTATCTGTAAAATTAACCATATTTATAGTAAACAAAAAAAAAAAAAAAATACCTTGGCCTTAAGATCTGCTACATAATCATCTGATCCCTCCGGGGAGATATTGATATCGATTTGAAGTCGATATGGGTGGCTGTCTGAAGAACAAGACGACAACGGCACGACCTGATTATCATCACCATCTTCCGGATTCCCTTGCAACAATTCATCTTGCTCATTAACATCTTCATCGGTATCATAATATTCAATTCCAGATTCAGAATCCTCCTCATTAGCTCCATGACTTTGACTAGCACGAGCCTTAACACAAGGCTCGCAAATGGAAAGAGTTCGTCCAAGCTTGTGTCCGGAGCCACTCCAGGCGGTTGGAGAGTGGCAGGAGTGACAAAGAAGAGACCTGACGTGCCTAGCCACCAGGAAGTTAGCTGAGTGCACCTTTGCATCACAGCTCCAACACAAACTAGCCTGGTCTGATTCACAGTAAACTCTGGCTGCACCCTTACATAGCTCACAATTTTTCTTCATTTTTTCTTTGAAAGAAAGATAAACAATCAAACAACTTTGAGGTGTGTACATAAAATTAAGTATTTGTTGAGGAGAATGTGGAAATTAACTAAGGATTGTTTGTGGTATTAACAGGGACAAGGCTAAAATGGTCTACTGAAATTGTGTAATAGGAATGGGCAGATTAGTGGTGAGAAAGGGTGACACGTGTAGGGATGTCAAGGGAAGAAGAGGTTGTGTGGAGTGGAAGGCGGTTCATATTTGTTGGAAGAGGGGAGATATTTTTTGGGTGACATGGATTGTTGTTCTTCCAGATTCTGATTCGCGTCAATCCATGATTTTGTCCACGTTGGCACCCCCTTACAACTTGCGTCTTACAAAGTGGCCGGACATCTCCATCCAATACGTTTTCCTTTTCAGGAAAATAAGATAACAAGATAAATTATACACTCTTGCGTTATTGCTATCTTGCATGAATTTTTTTTTTTTTTAGAGGTTTTTTTGATAAATAAATTGTTAAAAGTAAATTTTTGCAATTTGATTTTTTTTTAAAAAAAATTCTATTTGTAAATTTACTATCTTAATTGCAATTATACCAAATTTTTTAAAAAAATTGTAAAACTATACAAATTCTTCCATTACTTATGAAATCAATATTTGTAATGTTACTATACTAATGTGGTGCACATGGGGATCATCCAACAAAATTCTTGCAATTTAATTAATTTACACACACAACTCTAGTTCTCTACCATTCCCATCTCGAAAAATACCCAAAATTATTACATAACACACACTTCCGAACCAATTTTGACTCTCTCTAAACATGATTAGTACTCGGTTCGAATGTTAACCGAATGTGACGAGTTGTTATTGCATTACTACAACGCCAACGATCGAAGAATCACATCAGAGTATATTTTTTATTCTAAAATATGACACGCATGCGGTACCAGAACAAATACAATCATGGTCGTCGGCCTGCGGCCCCGATATGAAGGAGGTCGTCGGAGGATGTCGGAAATTGGGAAGGCCGGGGTCGGAGATTGGTGGCGTCGGAGGAGGTCATTCGGGATTGGAGATTTAGTGGTGGTGGTGGATGTGGGTCGGGGGAGGGTGGAGAGAGAGGCGAAGTACCTTACTTTTGTAAAAGTTATATTGGAGCACCGTATAAGTGCAATAACTTTGATAAGAACGTATATGTGCAAAAGAAAGAACAAAAGACCGTATATTCTACAATTTCTCTTTTTTTACTAGCTTATAACCCGTGCAACGTACGGTTCCTTTTTTAATATTTATAATTGTATTAATTTATTTTTAATATTTATATGTTATTAATTTACATATCAAATTGTCGTTAAAAAATTGATATATATAAAATTTTACACGTTTAGTTCAATATTTATGTTCTATCTTGAATTCTTAAAATTTGATTGTTAACACAAAATCACGCAAGTATACGTGGTCACAAGTAATACAATTCAAGTTCGTTCCACAGAAATCTGGTTATGGTTCTATTCAGTAGATGCACCTATTCAACAATGTATGACTTTAGTTCACTGCTAAGAAAAGTAACAAATTGGAATTTTTGAGTAACTAAATTAACTAAGATGCAAATTAACAAAATAAAGAATTAATTAACTAAGAGAATTAAATCGAATTACTTATATGAGAATAAACATGGGACTCTAACTTTATTATCTACTTCACTTAGAGTTGACGCCTTTAATCAATACACATGTGGGATTTGATATCAGATCGGACGACACGAAAAATGTAAAAGTTACCTCTCGGTATACTAGTACCAAACTACGCATACATCCACAAAAGAGATAGAAGATGGGTAGACACCAATTATGTTTAGACCCTATATCTCTATAGAATTTGAAAACATAAAGGTTTAAGCACAAGTTATCCACATAGATCACATAGGGCAGCATAATATCTCTATTCACGCCACAAATCATGATGTTAAAACATCAACCTATCCCATGCTAGCATTGCAAGTTCTAAATCTCAAGATCCACTCTCGTTTCGCAAGAGATTAACAAATTAGATGTTCGCGACGCACCTAAATACAATAAGCACAACCATACAAGGATATCAAGAATTCACCGCACGTAATCTTTAAAGCAATCAAACTACTAAGCTACATAAATAACTCCGTTAGAATCCCATGACAACGATTAGCTCATAATTGAACCGTTCATCGTCATGGGATTTAATGAAAACATGATAATAAACAAGATATGGAAGAAAGAAGCAATAATATTATTAAAATAAAGAGTTGAGAAAACAAATCTATAATCCAGAAAATGAGAGAAGGATTCACGAGCGTTGAATCCTTCTCTCATTTTCGCCCTTGCAGATTTAAGCTATGTTACAATAATAAACTCTCTGATGATTACAATGCTAGGATGTGTTTATATAGGCTTTATAATTCTTGCCCGGCAAGAAATTGCCTTCTATTACAATTAGAATTCAATTAAGGTACTAAAAACTGCCCAAAATATAATTAGAACTTGAAAAAGGCAAAATAGTAATTTCCTGCTCCCATCAGTCTGCTTGTCGAGCTGTCTGCTCTCACCACACGCAACCTGCTTGTGCAAGACCTGTCCCATGTTATATAAAATCTCTCAAGCTTCGCGTGGACAGTAAGATCGCTGAAAACGGACTTATAGAACTCCAGATATGACTAAAACAGTGTAGACTGCGCAACCGTCCCAGAAAATCCGAATTTTAATCAATTAATCCTCCAAAAACGATAGAAGCATCAACCTTAATCAACATTCTTGTAAATCTGCACAACTAAGCAAAAAACATAAAAACTACAAGAAACTTGAGTCCAAGACAATCAATTTAAGCCGATTTAGAATGCTCCAAGTGGATATAAAATCCACTTATCACAACCCCAAACTTAAACCGATGTTTGTCCTCAAGCATAAACAATTACAACTAACTAACTAACTAGTACCACTTCCGTAGGTGATCACGGTTGCATTTGGCATATGCAACAACCCCTTTAAACCCCTAGGCAGCCCTAGTGGACGAGTAAGGTCCCGTGAGGGCCTATAGCGATTGTACCCACAAAATCCATCTAACCTAATGCAATGCAATGCATGAATGCAACTAATATGAAAATGCAAGATCCCCTTCAAACTCACCAAAACCAACTAACAAGAAAATATCTCAAAGAATGCAAATAAATCCACGCAGAGCTCGACTAAGTCCCCGTATACTAACAATACATGACAGAAACGTGCGTGTGTGCGATGCTCATCAGAAATACTCCCAACACTAGGTCAAAAATCATACATATTCTTCGCAAAGACAATCACAGGTTTATAAATAGAATAGACTGTAGACACTTCATAACTTAGAAACACCTCCATCCTCATTCAAGTTAGCCAGGAATTCATGTTTTATTACTACACTACGACACATAATACCATAAACAATACGCATGCTTATTTAACCGTGCAATGAATGAGACCCCAAAAGGCTTATACAATAATACCCATGTAGCGAGTGTTAGATCAGCAATCCCAAACCACAAGGCTTTAGGTTACTAGGACTAAGTCCCCTCAGACTTAATTACTCGAGTATTAAAGAGCTCACTCGTAGTTAATTTTGCATTTAACAACTTTTCACTCTTTTTTTCTTTTTCTTTTTTTTTTCTTTTTTTTCTAATTTTTTTTTTCATGCAATCTGGAATGAGAATTCTCAATTCCAACCCTAGACTACTGATAGAGTATATTTTTATATATATTTTAGATGATTTTATTCTCATATTTATTGTGTTTTGCATTGATTTGGATTTTTATTTAATAGATTTTATTGTTTTATTGTAGGAAATAAAGAATTCATGACTTGGAAGGATTTGGAGCAAAAAGAGCTATTTTGGAGATAAAATAGGAGAAAATTCGTAATATTGGGCTATACGGGCTGCCTGCACTGTTTGGGCCATATCTTGAGTTCCAGAAGTCAGAATTTGACGATCTTACTGTCCACGCGAAGCTTGTGAAATTATCTTTAATTTAGAGGTGGTCCAGTAAGCAAAATCCAACTGGAAGAGCCCAGAAACAGAGGAGAAAAAGAAGTGACGAATTTTACAAGAAAATCCTATTTAATTATGGATATCTTTTTGTAAATTGATTAGGATATTAAAAATACTTTTATTAGAAGATAGAGATCAGATTTTATTGGGGGGTTTTATTATAAAAACGTGGAAAGAGGGGAAGAGATAGACATATACAGACGTTATTTTTACATAAGCTAGGGTTTTGGTTTTTTTCTCTCTCCATCTCTTCCTTTGTAAGCACTTGGTTTAATTTGGATCTTCATTGTTCTTCGTTATTCAAAGGTTTAAGGTACTCTTTATCTCATCTTGTTTATTATTACATGTTTATTATGGCTTCTTTCATTATTATTATTATTAGTTTTTATTCTACCATGAGTGAGTAGTTTAATTCTAGGGTATTAAGGGGAGCCATGTTTGCACCATGATTTGGGCTTAATTTGATTAGTAGATTGATGGGTAAAGAGTAATTCTGATTGATATGTTATAATTCTTAATTTGTGTAATTGCGCAATATCATGGATTAATTGATTGCAATAGGAGTAATAGATCGAGAGATTTTACTACTAGAGGCTTACATACAATTAGCAGAATTGAAGGTGAGTGTGAGAACATCATTAGATATTCTGAGAGTGTTAATGCTTGAGAAAGATTAACCGTTAATGCTTGAGAAAGATTAACCATTGCTTTAATTACTTAATCCCATTGAAAAGCTATACTTTTGTGATTTGTTTGGTGTAAACATGGTGAACCTGAATTGCCCTAGATCCCTTAATTAATTGATTTAAAACTTTGTTAAATTTGTTTTAGTAGTTAATAAAATTCTCAAATAATCGTTGTGACTAGAAACAATTGATAGCAATTGAATTGAAACTGAAACTGTCTCCTTGAGGATTCGACCCGTATTTGCTAATATCTACTACAATAGATACCGTGCGCTTGCGGTTAGGTATAATTTGACATATCAACTACTCATATAAATATGAGCTGGCTACTAGCCAATTGACACCTATCCATTATTTAACAAATATTAACAACTAGCATGAAATCCCTGGTTTCCCCGAAACTTAGACTTTAGTGCTCCTACGCCATCAAGGGAATAACGAAAATTCTAAATATAATCAAGTGATTAAATCTCAAAACATCCAAACAAGCATGACCCTAACCTAGCCCAAAAGCACCCAATGAGACTGTGTAAAAGTTTTGTTCCCGTAACATGCAAGTCAATTTCATAGGAACTATAAATCAACCCTCTACTCATCATCACCACACTCAATTAAACACCTACCTATCAATCAGAATCAGCTCGTCCTAAGGGATCATGAATTATGCATGCCATGAAAATGCAACTAACATGAACTCACATGGTATACGAAAATAAAAACAAAATGTCCTATATGAAACAAACATAAAAAAATACGAACGAACATGCATGAATTACACTAAACAAGCAACATGATATCCTATATGAACACATACTACAACAACAACTACTAATCCCTCAAACCACCCCCAAACTTAACCTATTCAATATCCGCATTGAATGGAAGTAAATACGAGGGATAGTAGAAAACATACCTACTCGTCCTCATTATCGGATGAATCAGGCGGTGGATACTGCGTACGCGCTCCATAGACTGGCCACCTTGCCTGAATACTACAAAACCCCCAATTTACAAGAACACAAATTCGTAATAAAAATAAGATTAGAGAAAAAGATTTACCCAATACGAATCGAAGAGGTGAACTTGCAATTAATTTCTCTTTAGAATTGAATTTTTAGAGCTTTAAATAAATAGAAGAGGAATTGTATTTGTATGTATAGGTGAGTATATATAAGATGATGGATAGGATGAATATAAATATTAATGTGTAAAGAAAAAAAAAATTTGAGAGGGTATGAAATTTGATGTGTGATAGAAATAGGATTTAGGGATATAAAAAATAAAAATAATAAAAATAATAGTAATAATAATAGTAATAATAATAATAATAATAATAATAATAATAATAATAATAATAATAATAATAATATATATGAATTAGAATAGAAATAGGTTTAGAGATTTGAAGAAAAGATGGAGAGTTTTGGAATTGAAATAGGATTAGAATAGGTTTAGAAATTGATATAGGACTAGAAGGTATAAATAAGATTTGGGGTTGAAAAGTTTTTTTTATTTTATTTTATACAACACAGCTGAAAAACTTCGGACAACACACTGCAGGAGAGGCACTCAGCGCGCGCGTCAGGCAAACTGCTCCAAGAAGTCAGGTGTGCAAACTGCGGTAAGGGCAGTAACGCAGGCGCAGACTGCGTTACAGAGGAGCAATCTGCGTTGAGAGCAGAAACGCAGGAGCAGCCTGCGTTACACATTGAAATTTCGATTTTTTTTTTGAAAAAAACACTCAATTTTTTTTCCCTAAACTAATGCATGGGTTGCCTCCCACCAAGCGCTTCTTTAACGTCAATAGCTTGACGTTACCTCCTCAACTTATGGTGGTTTCAAAAGAATAACTGAACCATCCTCAATAGAAAGACCATTCATACGAACGTTGACCTCTGGGTTGCTTGCTTTCCACAAATCACTTCCATCAGATTTCCACCTGATTTTACTACCCAACGACCTAATCTTCTTCTTTTTCTTCTTCACACCTCTAAGGTGCTTCTCCGACTCAACCGGTTGAACAAAAATTTCTTCTTCCTTATCATCGGTTTTCCACCTTCGCAACACGTTATCATGCCCCTCCTCAAAAATCACTAGCTCATTATTCAAAAGGACATGCCTCAAATGTGGTGGAAGTTTTCCAAGCTTTACACTCGAAAGATCTCGAACCGAAGAAGTGTCAATAGAATCACTGATGAGATGCTTTAGCATGTGTGTGTCCGATTTCTCGCTCAACAATTGATCAAACTTCTTTCTCTGACCCGTATCAACTATTTCCACACTGTAACACTCTTCATCCTCTGTTGGAAATTTTATGGCCTTGAACACATTAAAGGTGACATTCTGATCTTGCACCCTCATTGTAAGCTCTCCTTTTTGCACATCAATCAAAGTACGACCCGTAGCTAAAAAAGGCCTTCCCAAGATTATGGGAATCTTCTTGTCTTCTTCGAAATCCAAGATAACAAAATCAGCTGGGAAGATGAGCTTATCAACCTTCACCAAGACATCCTCCACTATACCCCTCGGATAAGTAATCGACCTATCAGCCAACTGAAAAGATATGTTAGTTGGCTTCGGCTCCGGCAGACCAAGTTGCTTGAAAACAGACAAGGGCATAAGATTAATGCTAGCTCCCAAATCACACAAACACTTGCTGAATGAAAGATTGCCAATAGTGCATGGAATAGTGAAACTTCCTGGATCTTTAAGTTTAGGTGGCAACTTCTGCTACAGAACGGCACTACACTCCTCCGTTAATGCCACTATTTCAAATTCTTCCAACCGTCTCTTCCGTGACAAAATATCCTTCATGAACTTAGCATATCTCGGCATCTGCTCCAATGCTTCCACAAAAGGAATATTAATGGACAGTTTCTTGAAGACATCCATAAATTTCTGAAACTGTTTCTCTTGATTTTTCTGCAAGCGTCCAGGATATGGCGGAGGTGGATAGACCTGATTATTCTTTAAAGATTGCTCCGGAGTAGACTTTTCAACAGGTTTCTTGCTCTTCTCACCATCAAGCTGATCAGCCACTAAATCAGATTTCTCAATTTCTGGCACTGCAGACTTTTCAACCTGCTGATTCTAAACATCTTCATCTTCCTTAGTTGCTGATTTTGGATCTGTTGTAACCCTTCCTGATCGCAAAGTAACTGTTTTCACCTGCTCATGGACCTCCCTCTTGCCTGGATTAATCTCTGTATTACTTGGAAGAGTTCCTTGTTGCATATTTAGTAAGGCACTTGTAATCTGTCCCATCTGGTTTTCCAAGATCTTTTGAGAAGCTTGCAGGTTCTTCATCATCATCCTAAACTCATCCATTTCTGATTTTTCATTAGATGATTGCCCCGCATGAGCCTGGGGTTGTTGCTGCTGAAATCCATGAGGTTGATAAGGTGCCCTCGGAGCATAAGGCAGTTGATAGCCTTGATTGAATGGCTTTGCTTGCTGTCCCTGAAACTGCTGCTGATAAAATTGTTGAGCACCTTGATTGTTGCTCCAGCTGAAGTTGGGATGATTCCTGTTGCTAGGATGATAAGTAGCTGGAACTGGTGCAACAGGTCTCTGAAAATTACTCACAAACTGTGCTGATTCAGAAGAAATAGCACACTGATTCGTCTCATGTGCGCCCGCACATAACTCACAAACACTAGCCACCTGCTGAATTCCATAATTTGCAAGAGAATCCACCTTCATAGTCAACGCCTTCAACTGAGCTGCAATAGCTGAAGCTGTATCCACCTCAAACAAACCTGCTACCTTGCCTTGAGAAAGCCTCTGGGTTAGATTCTGATATTCATTAGCAGCCATCGTCTCAATAAGTTCATAAACTTCATCATAGCTCTTAGCCCATAAAGCTCCTCCTGATGCTGCATCTAGCATAGGTCTAGATTGTGCTCCCAACCCATTGTAGAAATTGTTAATAACCATCCAGTCAGGCATACCATGATGTGGACACCTACGAAGCATCTCCTTGTATCGCTCCCAAGCCTCACACAAAGATTCTCCAGATTGCTGTTGAAACTGAGTTAGCTGGTTCCTTATTGCTGCAGTTTTCGCCATAGGGAAGAATTTAGTAAGAAACTTCTGAGCAAGATCCTCCCATGTAGTAATGGAACCAGGTGGTAAAGAGTGTAACCAGCCCTTGGCCTTATCCTTCAAAGAGAATGGGAAAAGCCTCAACTTGATAGCATCATCCGAAACACCATTGAACTTGAAAGTATCACAGATCTTGATAAAGTCCCGAATATGCATGTTAGGATCCTCCGTAGAAGCACCCCCAAACTGAACCGAATTCTGTAGCATCTGAATAGTGTCCGGCTTGATCTCGAAGTTATTAGCCGTGATGGCTGGCCTGATAATACTAGACTGGATATCATTGATCTTCGGTTGAGAATACTCCTTCAAAGCCTTAGCTGCTGCTGCATCTCCCATCGCTACTGTAGTTTCAGCTTCCTCGTACTTATTCTCTATGTTCTCTACAAGATCGTCTTCCGCCAGTGCTTCCAAACGAGCTTGTAAGCGTGTTTGCATACAAATTCAAGTACCTGAAACACCACGAAACAAACAAACTAAGTAAGAAATCCGAGTCAGTGAACGCTAACGACCACTATTGACAAGCACGTAAACTAAAAATAAAACACCGATGATCCCCGGCAGCGGCGCCAAAAACTTGTTAACACAAAATCACGCAAGTATACGTGGTCACAAGTAATACAATTCAAGTTTGTTCCACAGAGATCTGGTTATGGTTCTATTCAGTAGATGCACCTATTCAACAATGTATGGCTTTAATTCACTGCTAAGAAAAGTAACAAATTGAGATTTTTGAGTAACTAACTAAGATGCAAATTAACAAAATAAAGAATTAATTAACTAAGAGAATTAAATCGAATTACTTATATGAGAATAAACATGGGACTCTAACTTTATTATCTACTTCACTTAGAGTTGACGCCTTTAATAAATACACATGTGGGATTTGATATCTGATCGGACGACACGAAACAAGTAAAAGTTACCTCTCGGTATACTAGTACCAAACTACGCATACATCCACAAAAGAGATAGAAGATGGGTAGACACTAATTATGTTTAGACCCTATATCTCTATAGAATTTGAAAACATAAAGGTTTAAGCACAAGTTATCCACATAGATCACATAGGGCAGCATAATATCTCTATTCACGCCACAAATCATGATGTTAAAACATCAACCTATCCTATGCTAGCATGGCAAGTTCTAAATCGCAAGATCCACTCTCGTTTCGCAAGAGATTAACAAATTAGATGTTCGCGACGCACCTAAATACAATAAGCACAACCATACAAGGATATCAAGAATTCACCACACGTAATCTTTAAAGCAATCAAACTACTAAGCTACATAAATAACTCTGTTAAAATCCCATGACAACGATTAGCTCATAATTGAACCGTTCATCGTCATGGGATTTAATGAAAACATGATAATAAACAAGATATGGAAGAAAGAAGTAATAATATTATTAAAATAAAGAGTTGAGAAAACAAATCTATAATCCAGAATAACACAAAAGATGAAGTAGATCTAGATCCGTTGCTTGTCACGAGCGTTGAATCCTTCTCTCCTTTTCTCCCTTGCAGATCTAAGCTATGTTACAATAATAAACTCTCTGATGATTACAATGCTAGGATGTGTTTATATAGGCTTTATAATTCTTGCCCGGCAAGAAATTGTCTTCTATTACAATTAGAATTCAATTAAGGTACTAAAAACTGCCCAAAATATAATTAGAACTTGAAAAAGGCAAAACAGTAATTTCCTGCTCCCATCAGTCTGCTTGTCGAGCTGTCTGCTCTCACCACACGCAACCTGCTCGTGCAAGACCTGTCCAATGTTATAGAAAATCTCTCAAGCTTCGCGTGGACAGTAAGATCGCTGAAAACGGACTTATAGAACTCCAGATATGGCCAAAACAGTGTAGACTGCGCAACCGTCCCAGAAAATCCGAATTTTAATCAATTAATCCTCCAAAAACGATAGAAGCATCAACCTTAATCAACATTCTTGTAAATATGCACAACTAAGCAAAACACATCAAAACTACAAGAAACTTGAGTCCAAGACAATCAATTTAAGCCGATTTAGAATGCTCCAAGTGGATATAAAATCCACTTATCATTGATTTGGACGATTCTACATCTCACACGAAATTAACAAAATAATCTTTAATTTAGTGATGGTTTAACAATTATTTTCTAATTAAAACTACCCAAAAACAAAAGAGAGAAAAAAATGACGATTTTTTACATTGAAAATTCTATTCGATTTATGAAATCTACTTATATTTCGTTTTGATTATCAAAATATCCTTCTTATTATTTGAAGATAGTTCTACTAACAACCAAATGCGGTTTTAATAATAAGTGTAAGAGTGATTTTATCCAAAACTTTGGTTGTCGGTAGTCTGGTTTTGGTTTGCAGTATGTCAAAATAAATAAGAACCGTTAATTATATCATAAAATAAATAGATGAAAAAGTTGGATCTAGCATAGAAATATTTTATTTTTTAACATGTAAACTAAAAGGTGTATTTATATTGAAATACGAAAAATTGTATGTCAATGATTTAAATGATATATAATTTGATTTTCTACATTACATTGAACAGGATTATCAATGTAGGTTTTCAACATTGAATATAATTAATGTAAAAATTCGTAATTATATTTTCTCTTGAGATTCCGAGTATTTCCATTTCGATAATAATTGTTAAATCATCACTAAATTAGTTTAATATCTATAATTATATTAATTTTTTTTAATATTCACATGTTACTAAATTATATATCGAATTACTGTTAAAAAATTGATATATATAAGATTACACGTTCAATTTAATATTTGTGGTCTATCTCGAATTATTAATATTTGATTTGGACGGTTTTACAGCCTACATGAAATTAACACAATAATTTTTAATTTAGTGATGATTTAACAATTATTTTCAAATTAAAACTACACAAAAACAAAAAAGTGAAGAAATTGACCATTTTTACGTTGAAAATTCTATTCGATTTTTGAAATCTACTTATATTTCATTTTGATTATCAAAATACCATTCTTATTATTTGAAGAAAGTTCTACTAATAACCAAATACGGTTTTAATAATAAGTGTAAGAGTGATTTTGTCCAAAATTTTGGTAGTCGATAGTCTGGACTTCAGTACGACAAAATAAATAAGAATAGTTTGATGATAAAATAATTAAGTAGATGAAAAACGTTGGATATAGCATAAAAAATATTTATATTTTAACATGTAAACTAAAAGGTTGATTTATATTGAAATACGAAAAATATATGTCAATGATCTACATCATGTATAATTAGATTTTTTACATTGAATAGGATTATCAATAGGTCTTCTACTCCGAATAGGATTAATGTAAAAGTTCATAATTATGTTTTCTTGAGATTCTGTGTTTTTTATTTCATAAATAATTATTAAATCATCACTAAATTAAAGATAATTTTATGAGCTTTGCATGAGCTGTAAAATCATCCAAATCTGATTTCTAGATCTCGGGATAGAGCTCTGTTGGTCCCGGAGTATTGCAGAAAGGAGGGGGGGTTGAATGCAATACTAATAAATTGCAATCTTTAAAACAACAACGATAATAAAGATTTCAAGTTATCAATAATAATATGCAAACACAAGTAGATCAAGATTTCTCACAAAATAAATGTTTTATTTATCTTGTTAAGTGTTGCTACAACCTGGAGAGAAATGGTGATTTTCTCCAGCTTCGGTTTCTTGAGAGATTCAAGGTGTTGTGTTCGAAAACCTTGATACAGAAAGAATTAGAGACATATCTCTAAATAGACTGGGATGCTCTATTGTCTCTATCGCATGGGTTGTAGAGCTGTTGTCATTTTCAAGTGGCAACTCTTTACAATTTGCACACCCATGTGACTTTCCTAAATTGCTATACAAACAGAGTTAACTTTATATGTAAAGCAACCTAGATTCTTTCCTATTTAAGCTAATACAATTCTAGTAGATATAGATTTGTCATACTCTTTGAATTGACGAGCTTTGTCTTGTGATCTCTCAAGCTTCTGTCGTAGTCTTTGCAGGTCTGCTACAATCCTTGGAGTGTTGCAGTAAATCTGTTTCTTGAACATCTAAACTGTCACGGGTTTGACTGTGAAAAATCCCCAAATCAAATAATTCACTAGGACAGTAACTTTAACCGCCAAGTCTGCTGTCAAGAGAATATTCATTGGTTGACAGTATGAGTTTCCGCCAATGTTGCTGTCGGAATTCCAGACTTGCTGTCAAACTGTGAGAATGTTGTTGTCTTATGCTTCTGCCAATGTTGCTGTCAGATATATTCTTTCGCCGTGACTTGCAACATGCTGTCTTCTTTTAACCTTACTGTCAATGATGTGACAGTAACATTTATTCTTGCTGTCTTCTTGATGTATTCCTTGAGGCTTGAACAAATGCATGAACTTCTTCCAAGACATACGATTATTACATGACAACAATTTATTTGATTACAAGAACACACTCTGACTGTGACAGTATGTTCTACATAGCGAAAAACTAAGTATAGGGAAATCTAGTTAAGTTGTCTCTATGCTATCACCCATAAATCCCAACAATCTCCCCAATTTGTTTTTATGGACAATAACAACAAATTTACAACTAAAGCATGATGACAACTTAACTAACATAGATCAGAATAGTTAAAATACCATTTCTGATAAATGCTAAAGAATCCAGAATACGGAACTGATGTCCTAACTGCAAATCAATTACTCCTATAGGTTGAGCAGATAAGAAATTTTACCTAACTTGATTTGAGCAGTCTTCAGCTGTCTAGATTCTTCCTTCTCTTTTGAGAGCTTCTTGCTTTGCCTTCTTGAGATCTTCAACTAAAGCTTTTTCTTCAGAAGACTTAGCATCATCTTTAATTTCATCAATGTACTGTTGGATTGCTCGAAAAGGAAACACCTTTGCATCAATTAGGTCAAACCAAGTTTCAAAGTCATAATTGAATGTTCTGAACTTTAGAGTGCCTTGGATGACCTTGAATCTCCTTCCAGGTCGAGCATTAAGTGTTTCTCTCCTCTTTTTATCCAGTTTTGGATCTTCACCTCTCCTTTGATCAAATATCTCTTCTAGTTCCCAAGAACATAACATTTCAAGCTTGTGAGATGATCCAACAACTTTTCAGTACAGATTCTTTAGTACGCCGGTCCTTAGTTTGTGAAAACTATCAACATAGATTTCTTCTCTTCCATCTATGATTCTGAGAGGATTCCAGTACACAAGGCTGATAGTTTGGTTCCTCACTGTTCAATCTGTTGACTTTCTTGTAGTTTACTTTCAGTTGAGCTTCCAAATTTTCAGCAATCTTTTTGGCTAGCTTGGGTGGTTCTCTGGCGGCTTTGAATGCTTGTTCTGCTTCATAAGCGGCCATAGCCACCTCTGTGTAAGGTCGAAGCATTTCTGTGAGATTCCAATCTGGAAAAGGTTCATCTTCTGAAATATAACCCAAGTCAACATCTTCATGATCTTTCCAGTCACCATACTTTTCAGTGAATTCTGCATGTCTTTCAGCATAGTACTTCTTGATGTGCTCCAGGTTTTTATTAGAGACATTAACATATGGTTCCATGAGTGTAACCATCATTTCCAGCACAAAGAAATCAACTCTTCGCCTTACCTTTTCAACTCTATATGACAGGCCTTGTCTGCCTGACAGGCAGTCTTTTTCTTGTAGGTTTTGGTAATTTGTCAAAGTACGAAAATGAAAATTAAATTAGGTTTAGGAAGTTACTAGCTAATATAGTAATTCCTCCCCTAGGATTATTCGATGTGACATTTCCGAATAACGAGTCAATTTGACAAAAAACGTTTTCTCGTACCTAATCATTTGATTTGGATAAGGTATATCCATTCAATGATATATCCTAGTCTAGATTTTATATGGTACATTTTAAAGGCAAAGTCAAGTCGGTACAAATATCGACATATTCCCGAACACTGATTTTACGTACAAAAAACGAGAGTTTTATTCAAAACAGTGTTCATTTCAAATGTTTTATCCTCAAATATATTTGATATATTTTCCAAAAGATTATTTTTAAATGTTCCTTATTTAT
The DNA here is from genome assembly GCA_037693485.1 of Kitagawia praeruptora. NCBI lineage: Eukaryota > Viridiplantae > Streptophyta > Magnoliopsida > Apiales > Apiaceae > Kitagawia > Kitagawia praeruptora. Next base: position 81,150,117 of record CM075350.1, read on the forward strand.
GGACTTGCCGAAAGATCAAAAACGAATTTTATCCCAAACCCCTAACAGTTTTCATTTAAATGGATAAAATCGTAAAATATTCAAAATAAATATTCTGAGGACTTCACGGTCATTATTATTTGAGGAATATTATATTTGAATATATTTTAAGTCAAAACTTTAGCCAAAATGTCGACAAGTTACGACAAACGGCTAATGTATTTTATTCCGTCGCGTTAGGGTTTTTAACCAATTTTTTTTGAATAAAATACCTCCACATGTTATTTTGACTTGAAACTTTGGGAATATCACTAGAAAAAGTTTCATGATTTTATGAGAACATTTTCTTCGGAACCCCCTAAAATTGCTTCGGTTTTTTATTTCGGGGTTCGGTAAAAGTCGTCCAAATATATGGAAACCTATGGGTCGACTTTTACCGTAATTGTCATATAATATTTGAAGACTTTTGGCATTGGTCTCATATTTTTCCAAATTGTTTTGAATAAATTCAAACGAAATGGGTTTGTCGCGTAGTATCGTATTTATTGGCTAATTACTTATCAAGAGAAGCTTCCTATATTTATAATTATTATTTCCCACATGTGTGCTGATTATTTTATTTAACTTGGTGGCCAAGTTGGGTAATAACTCTTTGCTTAATTGTTCATTGGTTGCTTTCTCTTATTTAATGATTTTTACCCCTTTTTAAGCCTATAAATAGCCAAGCCCTTTCACTCATTTCTCCCAAGCCTAAGAGCCAAAGAAATGCTGCTATTTTCTCTATAGATACTCACCATTTTCCAGATTTAATTGCTCCAAAAAGTATCTAGTAAACAAGCTTCAATCTTCATCTTTTATACACCTTTTAAGCTTGTTTTTAGCACCATTTCTCACCCAAAAACACACCTCTCGGCCTCACCTTCTTGGGCGGTGCTATAGCTCGTTTTTATCAGCCCTTGAAGTTCTCTTGAAAGTGTCTTTGAGCCACCTTTCATTTGGTGCTCAAACTAGGTCACTTAGGTAGTGTTTTTATCACCATTTCTTGCTCTAAAACAATTCTATCCAAGACCACTTCGAAGACAAAACTTTAGCTCGACTAAAGTGGGTTCTTGAAGTGCTTCGGAAGAGGTTTAAGGATCCTTGTGTCCCCCTTAAATTATCTTTCACTGATTGATCTTGGTGGCCTTGTTTTGGTAGCTTTTCTTGGTGATTTTCGGGTCATATCTTGCTCTTCTATACACCTTCGGCCAAACCTCTTTTTGGCAGCCTCTTAGCTCGAATCCTACTGCCCTTAGAGTGTTCTTTCTTGTGTCTTGAGTCACCTTTGATAACCCCTTGAATATCCTTCATTTGGTGCTCATTTCGGCCATTAGTTTGTGGTGTTTTAGGCTTCGATCCTAGCTTTTTCTACTTGATTTCTTTCTAGACTTCAAGTGGTTATAAGTTCGTTACTTTTTGTTTAGTGTGTGTACATCTACACATACTAGTCCCGGAACCTAGTTCGTATCCTTTGAGAATACCTCTTATTTGAGAATTCTTTGCTTTAGGCAACCAAGCCGTCGGATAAAGCCAAGGGTGATAAACTAGTTAAATTTCTTGTTGTGTGTGTTGTGCGTGTTGCGTGTGTTGTGTGTGTTGTATTCAAGGATATAATTGTTGTACGTTTAATTTGTTGTCTTGCATCACCGCTCGTCTGACAAGTCCCTCGTGTGACTTATCCCGTGCCGTTATTTACTATTTTCCGCACTACGCAAATCGCTAACGTTTAATAAGCGTTTTTCTTAACGGTCCTCGCACTTGCGAGTTGATATTTTTATTTTGTCCTCACACTTGTGAGTTGAATAATTAAGCACTCTTTCAAACACCACTAAAGTTCCGTAGCTCGTCCGATTGGCATCGTGACTCGCTCGACTTTTATTAATAATGAATCAATTATTTTAATGCGTAATAGTGTCCCCGTGGCTAGTACCGTAATATACTAGTTTTACACGTCCTTTATTACCTATCTCACATAAATGTTTGTTTGTAGCTTGTTGTTGTATCTTGTAGTGAGGTGAAGTGAAGTGAGGTGATCTTCGCTCTCAGAGCCAAGTCTTAGACACGCCGACGGGGAGTTGGGTGTCTTCGCACCGTGAGGAGGAGGAAAGACCCAAGATCTAAGACCTAAGATCCAAGACCTACAAAGGTAGCATCAAGGCTACGTAGGATTTACTAAAATATTTTGAAGAGGTAACTTGGAGTTACGCTCTAAGATAAATATTTTAGTGGTTTACTAATTATTTTGAGGAGGTAACGGGGAGTTACGCTCCAAGATAAATAATTGGTGGTTTTGCTTTATATTTTGAGGAGGTAGCGGGGAGTTACGCTCCGAGATAAAAATATAGCGGGGTAGCTTATATTTTGAGAAGGTAACGGGGAGTTACGCTTCAAGATAAATATATAGTTGTAATTTGTAAAGGTTTCTCCACCTGCTATAAGGAGTTTACTTATAGTGGACGAAATCCCGAGTCCGGGGAGGAGCTCGGGGACTGGAGTTGGGGTGTTCGAATCCGTTAGGGGATTGCGGCATCGCGAACCAGGATAAATCGATCGTGTCATATTTCTCTCTTTTATTTTCCGTACTTTACATTACTTATTTATAAGTAATTAACTTTTAAAGAGAAAGAAAATTTAAAAACGTTAAGCTCAAATTTTAAAAAGGTGATAAGCTATTCAACCCCCCTCCCTTCTAGCTTATCTTACCCACTTTCGGGACCTATCACTGCCTATCACTTTTGATCTAACCAACATAGTGAAATCTGGTTCCACTTCTATATACCTCACCTCTCCATCCCAGAGAATGTATTTGATTACATCCCCATTGGCTTCATCCAGATCCATGACACATATGTGATATCTATATCAGCTCTTTCTTTCATGGCTTCAAAGCTGTTCATTTTCCTTTTACCAATAGGCTTCTCTGTCAATGCTGCTCCATGCTTCTTTTTCTTTGCTGCTGCAACTGTCTTTCCTTTTCTTTTGATTGCACGCCAGGCTTGTGCTTTAGTCTTTGTTCTGTTAGATTTGAATTTCTTAACAAGCCTTCGTACTTTGACAGCTTCTTCATTTTGGCTCTTGACAACATCTTTCAAGACAGCAGCTTCGACAGTAACTTCAGCAGCTTTGACAGTATCCTTGTTGACAGTATATTTTTCAATATTGAAGCATTCAACTACAAACCTCAAGATACTTGCCTCCAAGGATTCAAGAATTTCTAACTCCCCTTCATTATAGACAACATCTTTCTTTTCAGTACTGGGAGTTTCTTGCTCTTCTCCAATTGCATCCTTCTGAGTTTGTGTTTCAACATTCCCAAAGGCTTCTTTTCCAGCATTTCTGTTTTCTCCAGATCCACCACTTCCTCCAATATCATCCTCATCATCACTCAGAGTATCATCATAGGTACAACTTCCTCATTTTTCACCTCTTTTGGCATTGGCGTCAGATATCAGTTTCTTTATTATGGAGCTAAGACTCTCATCTCTTTTAACCAATAGCTTGTGAATATCTTTGACAGCTTTGACCTTTTCAATGTTGATACTTGATCTGAGGATCATCTTTAGCACTAGCAAGATTGCCTCAGTGCTCAATCCTGATACTTTATCCAAGAGTAAAAAACCAAATCTCTTTGTTCCTCCTTTATTGACCATTCTGTAGCACACACCATATGGATTATCAATCACTTCTGGAAGTCTATCTTCAACCATCCTATTGATTTATGCCAACAGACTATCATTGAAAGTTATTGAGTTGGTTATCACTTTTGTTCCTAGGATTTGGAGTACTCTAGCTTGCAAACTTTGTAAAAGTTGCATTGTAATGGATATGGTGAATCCAATCGTCAGATATACTTGAACTGCCCACCTTGTCTCCTTATTAACCCTCACAGAGATACTTATCACTTTGCCCTTCAGTATTGGTGCCAATTTTTTGAAAACTCCCCCTGCTTCACTAATTGATTCATCCACCGACCTACTGAATTCTTCATCCTTGTTGTTCAAAGTGCTCTCAATGTAGTTAACCATCATTAATTCTGCTTCTTCAGGGGCATATTCACTTCCATCAGACCAGATAGTTCCAGTAATTGAATTTACATATTCAGGCATTTTGTCTTTACCTTTATCCAGTCTGTTTTGTTCTTCCTTTTCTCTCCAATGTTTTTGCAATAGAGTTTCTGTCACTTTAGGAGTTGGCTCATTGATTTTCAGAGGAGGCAATGTTGGGCTTTAAGATATTTGAGTTTCCTGTAGTTGCTCAAGTACTTCTGTGGATACCAATAGTTGCTCACCATCCATTTCATGTTCAATCAAATCACCAGATCCAGATGCTTTTAGCTCTTCACCAAAATTTCTTTCTTCCTCTTGCATCTACTCCCCCTCACTCCCACTTTCATCATCAACCTGTACTTGCTCCCCCTCACTTCTTGACTCCCCCTTACTTGTAGCTCCACCTTGTTTCTCCTTCTCTACTAGATTTACCACTTTATTCTGATCTACCACTTTCTCCCCCTTAGTTAAGTTGACAGCACTAAGAGTAGCAGAAAATGATACAAGAGTTTGTTGAATCTCAGCAAAATCAGTAGCTACCATGGTGGACAGAGCATTAAGTGTAGCTTCCATAGATACACATCTACCCTCAAAGGATTTCAACCTTGAATCAACTTCTTTAGAAGGACCATCAGACCTTAACCTTTTTGGAGGTAAAGGAAAAGACTGGGGCAAGGAGGCTATGGGGTTTCTCACCCTCTCATTGTTTTTCTGAGTGATCTCATCACTCCTCACAGAATGACTCTCAAGGTCTAGAGCCTTTTTGTGTGAGGTTCCCTCAATTTCACTCTGGACATGCTCAAGTCTCTCTCCTTTTGCAAGCTCATTTGGCTGCCTCTCATTTTTATGCTTACATCTCTTTTCTTTTATCTCTCTTTTCTTTTTCTCCCCCTCACTCATCCTAGATGCATGGGTATGAGCAGTACTTACATGCATTTTAGTAGAAGAAGTAGAATGTTTAGATTTTACCTTTAAAGTAGATATTGGCATTTGTAACAGATGATCGTCATCAGAAGCATCTTCAATAATTACTGCATCATGATCAGGCTGTGTAGAGGTGACAACATCTTTAACCAAAATGTTACTATCAACAAGTGAAGTGACAACAACTTTGGTTGTGTCTTTGATAGCAGCTGAGGCTGTGACAACAACTTCCCTGGGATCAATTGCTTGATGGAGATCAATCAAGATGTTGGCTGTATCATTTCCTGGTAGAGTACCACCTTGATCTAGCTCAGTGTTTGAGGGAGTGGTGTCCATTTCACTTTGAGAAATGGGTTCTTGTGGACCACTTGATGGGGGCTCATCCATGATTTGTGATGGATGATCAAAACCTAAAGGATTGGGACTGTCCCCTTCTCTAGGTTGTTGAGAAGAAACAATTTATGGATTAGAGAATAAAGAAGGTGATGGTACATAATTGAATTTTGGCTGTTCCACAGGGGTAACTTGTGGAACATCAAAAGTAGAAGTTTCATGACCCCCACTGTCCCCTTACTCCATGTGTATATCTGCAAGTGGGGGCTCCTCATGAGTGAGTACATGAGGTTGTGTAGACTCTTTACAAGATGCCTTGGGAGACAAGCCAGTTTCAATAGATACTCCTTGTTGAGAAGAAGCTGTTAGATATTGATTCAAGTGATGATCAGGATCTGGGCATTACTGATCAGATACTGATGCTGACGTCATCAGTAATACAACGTCAGTATTGGACTATTATCAGAATTAGAAGATGGTCAGTATTTCGTGAAGATTCTCATCAGACCAGAGATCAAGGAAGATTGATATGTCGGTTCCTAGATTATAGGAATGCAGCTATCATACAAGATATGCATTCAGAGATATATGTAATTGATTTAGAATATCTTGTAATTGATAGTGTAACTTTGTACTCTATATAAACACAGTTTAGGTTTTACATTATAGTAATCGCTTAGACGATTTATCTTGTAACCTAGCAGCTCTTAAGAACATAAGAATTTCTTAAGAGAGTTTTGTAACAGTTTTATATCAGAATTAATAAAGCTGTTATTGATTCATACTTGTGTTATTTGTTTAAGTCGAAAATCTTATACAATTGTATTCAACCCCCCTTCTACAATTGTTATTTACTGGGCAACAATTGGTATCAGAGCGAAACTGATTAATATTAATCAGAAACGATCTTAAGATGTCGACAAGAAAGTATGAAAGCATCAAAATTCCACTTCTCAAGAAAACTGAGTATCCAACATGGAAAGTGAAAATGTTGATGTATCTGGAAGCAACTGATCCCGACTATCTTGATAGGATCAATGATGGACCATTTCTTCCAACAAGACTAGTTGCAAGAACAAAGTCTGTTGCTGAACACTATGTCCTTAAGGCAAAGAGTGAGTGGACGATAGAGGAAAAGGCTCAAGTACTCAAAGATGCAAAGGTAAAAAATATTTTGCATAACAGTCTTGATAATGTCATGTCTAACAGGGTAATAGCATGCAAGACTGCAAAGGAAATTTGGGATACTTTGGAAACTCAATGCCAAGGTACTGAATCTATCAAAAGAAACAGAAGGGCTCTGTTGATTCAGGAGTATGAGCAGTTCGATGCTAAATCTGATGAAATCCTTACTGATATGTATGATAGATTCTTGACTTTACTGAACAATCTATCATTAGTTGGCAAAGAGTATGATCCAGAGGACTCAAACACCAAGTTTCTCAGAGCTCTAACTGAGGAGTGGGATACTCAAGCTTCAATCATAAGGCATCAATATGATTTGAAGATGCTGTCTCTTGATGAAGTCTATGGGATGTTAAGAACCCATGATCTTGAGGTTCAACAGAGGAAGAACAAGAAAAATGTCAAAGCAAAATCTGTTGCTTTGAATGTTGAATCAAAATCAAAGGGAAAAGCTGAGGAGGTTTCTAACAGAAAGAGTAGAGTGGAAGAGTCAATTCCTGATGACTCATCATCAGATACTGATACTGAGTCTGATCCTGATGCTGATGATGACTCTACTGATTCTGATATAATGGAAATGGTTGCTATGATAGTCAAGGGCTTCAAGAAGATGAAGTTCAGAAAGTCTAGGAAGCAAGGGAAATTTCAGAAGAGAACCTTCAATGCTGACAAAGACAGGTACAAGAAGAAAGAAGATAAAAGCAGCAAATTTGACAAGTCAAAAATCAGAAGCTATAACTGTGATGGAATGGGTCACTTTGCAACTGAGTGCAAGAAGACCAAAACCAAAGCTCTCATTTCTTCAAGCAAGGATCGGATGGACTCATCATCTGACTCTGAAGAAGAGAAAGTGAATTATGCTTTGATGGCTAAAACTGATGAGACTTCTGCTGGTGAAAATAAGGTATCTGAAATTTTGTTTGATTTTGATACTAATAATGTCTCTGAGTTAAGATCCTTTTTAAAATCTCTGCATATTAGTTTTAGGAGTCAATCTCTTGAAAATACTAGAATAAAATCTAAAATGGCAGAGGTTGTTAAGAGAAATGATCATCTAGAAGCTGAGTTAATTTTCTTGCAGGAAGTTCAAGCAGAATGTGATAATGCTAAACACATGAAACTTGAAACAGAGTTTAAATGTAATGAACTTGAAATGCAACTTAAAGAGGCAAATGAAAAACTCAGAACCTGGACACATTCTGGAACAAAAACTCATGAAATTATTACTGATAAAAACTGGAAAGAGTGTCTAGGTTATAAGCCAGAGAATGAGAAAAAGGACAAAGAAAAGGTTGTTTCATCGAATCCAGGAAGAGTAATAGTTGATGACTCAACAAATCCAAAAACCTACAGATATGTTATAGACAGTACTAAAACCAAGTTAAAACCTGTTAATTATGTGTATCCAGAAATTCCCAAATCTACTTTAGAAAAGGGATCCACTTCTACACATCATTCTGAGTCTAGAACTGTCAAAAACAAAAATGTAGGTCTTTTGTCCAAGAAACAATTAAGGGATAGAATCTGTGACATAACAGATAGGAAGAGAGTTCCAACTATCAAAAGGAACAGGAATGGTAAAGTTGGAATAAACAAGGAGAATAATTATAAGTATATTCCAAATGCACCAAGAAAAGTATGCTTTAACTGTGGTAACTCTAATCATCTTGCTATTGATTGCAGGAGGAGTAAAAAGAAGCCTACTGTAGTTCCTAAGTCTGACATTAGGAATAAATCAGTATTTTATAAACCACAGAATCCTTGTTTCCATTGTGGCAGTGAATGGCATTCTATTTATACATGTGAAGAATACCATAATTTGTACTATAATTATTATGAGCCTTTGCCTAAGTTCAATAAAAGTGCAAATTTTGGAAAAACAAAGAACTTGAATACTAAGCATGCATCTGTTAAGAAAAAGATTAATTCTAAGGGACTTAATCCTGATGAAGGTATCTTTACAAGAAAATCTTCTGCTGCTAAAAATGTTAAGTTGCATGAAAAGAGAACCCAACAAGTGTGGGTTCTTAAAAATTCTAACTGAGTTCTTTGTGATTCTGATTGCAGGGTAAAAAGAAAAATGTGTTAGTCATTGATAGTGGATGCTCTATGCACATGACTGGAGACAAAACCTTGCTATCAGAATTTGAGGAGAAGGCTGGCCCAACTGTGTCTTATGGAGATGGCAACATTGGACAAACTTTGGGATATGACAGTATTGTAATTGGAAATGTCATCATTGAAAAAGTAGCTCTGGTGAAAGGACTCAAGCACAATCTGTTAAGTGTTAGTCAAATCACAGACAGAGGTTATCGTGTCAATTTCAATGATACTCATTTTGAAGTTATCAGCAAATCTTCAGGAAAGGTTGCATTAACTGGTCAAAGACATGGTAACATTTATGAAGCCAACATGCACACCAATACTGATAATCCAACTACATGCCTCATCAGTAAAGCTTCTGTAGATGAAAGTTGGAATTGACATAAGAAGCTTTCTCATCTCAACTTCAACAATATAAATGAGTTGGTTAAGAAAGACTTGGTAAGAGGATTACCAAAGGCACTGTATACTCCTGATGGACTCTGTGATGCTTGTCAGAAGGCTAAACAGAGAAGGACATCATTCAAGAGTAAATCTAAATCCTCAATTGATGAACCATATCACATGCTTCACCTTGACTTGTTTGGACCAGTGAATATTATGACCATCAGTAAGAAAAGGTATACTCTAGTCATTGTTGATGAATATACTAGATTTACCTGGGTTTATTTTCTGCATAGAAAAGATGAAACTGCTGAAATACTGCTGGACCATGTAAGACTTATTGAAACTGGCACGAAATACAAAGTCAAGATTCTGAGAAGTGATAATGGGACTGAATTCAAGAATTCAGCAATGGAAGAGTTCTGCAAATACAAAGGAATAGTTCAACAATTCTCTGCTCCTGGCACACCTCAGCAAAATGGAGTAGTTGAAAGAAAGAACAGGACTCTTATTGAAGCTGGTAGAACTATGTTGGAGGAAGCTAAACTACCTACATATTTCTGGGCAGAAGCAGTCAACACAACATGCTACACTCAGAACATCACTCTAATCAACAGACATGGTGTAACTCCTTATCAGATGATTAAGGAAAAGAAGCCAAGTTTGAAGCATTTACATGTGTTTGGCTGCAAGTGCTTTGTTCTAAGACCTCATCCTGAACAGCTAGGAAAATTTGAGACAAAAGCTGATGAGGCCATCTTTATTGGCTATCCAACAACAAGAGCCTTTAAAGTCTACAATCTAAGAACAAAGACAGTCATTGAGTCTATTAATGTTTCTTTTGATGATAGAAAGATAACAGGGATTATAGAAGACTCTCATGATAGTTTGATCTTTGCAAATGAAGCTACCAAGAATTCTGATGAAGTCATGTCAGATACTGATCCTCTGTCAGATCCTGACGATCGATCAATTCCTGATCGAATACCAGTTACTGATGACGACTCTAATAATGCAAATATTGAGGGGGAGCAAGAGCAAGACATCACCAGTACTGATACAACTCTAACATCAAGTAGAGACTCATCAGAAACAGATTCAAGTGACAATCCTGACAGTATATCAGGGAGAGATAGCACTATCTCAGGGGGAGCTTCTAGCAATTCTAGTTCTTTGGAAGATAACACCAATCTAGGGGGAGCATCCAGTTCAAGAAATGACTTACCATCAGCAAGGAAATGGACTAAAAGTCATACTCCTGATTTAATTATTGGGAATCCTGAAGCAGGTGTTAAGACAAGAAGTGCAACTCAGAATGAATGCTTATATAATAACTTTCTGTCAAAGGAGGAGCCTAAGAAAGTTGAAGATGCACTTAAGGATGCTGATTGGGTGACAGCTATGCAAGAAGAACTGAATGAGTTTGAAAGAAATGAAGTTTGGAAACTAGTACCAAGGCCCAAGGGTAGGTCTATTGTGGGTACAAAGTGGGTATTCAGAAAAAAGACTGATTCAGATGGCACAATTGTGAGGAATAAAGCAAGACTAGTAGCAAAGGGGTATTCTCAACAGGAAGGAATAGATTATGATGAGACTTTTGCTCCTGTGGCAAGACTAGAGGCCATCAGAATTTTTCTGGCATATGCAGCCCACAAGAAGTTCAAAGTATTCCAGATGGATGTAAAAAGTGCATTCCTCAATGGAGAACTGGAAGAGGAGGTATATGTTGAGCAACCTCCTGGCTTCATTGATCCCAAATATCCAGATCATGTTTATAAATTGGATAAAGCACTTTATGGACTAAAGCAAGCTTCAAGAGCCTGGTATGAAACCCTAGCTCAATTCTTACTAGAAAGTGGATTCAATAGAGGTACAATTGATAAAACCTTATTTTATTTGAATCATGGTAAGGATTTGCTGTTAGTTCAAATATACGTTGATGATATCATTTTTGGGTCAACTAACTCTAAGCTGTGTGAGAAGTTTTCAAAGCTAATGCAGTCTAGATATCAAATGAGCATGATGGGAGAAATGAGCTATTTCTTAGGTCTGCAAGTTAAACAGACTGATGATGGGATTTTTATCAATCAGTCAAAGTAAACAAAGAATTTACTGAAAAGGTTTAACATGCAAGACAGCTCTACAGCTTCAACTCCTATAGCTACAGCTACAAAGCTTGATCCTGATCAAGGAACTGAGGTAGATGTAACCAACTACAGAGGAATGATTGGCTCACTCTTATATCTAACTGCTAGCAGACCAGATATCATGTATGCAACCTGTCTATGTGCACGATTTCAAGCAAATCCCAAGGAACCACATCTCATTGCAGTGAAAAGGATTTTCAGATATCTTAAGGGCACTTCTTCTCTTGGCCTTTGGTATGCTAGAGAATCAGACTTTAGTTTATGTGGTTACTCAGATGCTGATTTTGCAGGATGCAAAATAGACAGGAAAAGTACTTCAGGCAGTTGTCAGTTTCTTGGAGGAAGACTAGTTTCTTGGTTTAGTAAAAAACAAAAGTCTATCTCTACATCAACTGCAGAAGCTGAGTACATTGCTGCTGGAAGCTGTTGTGCTCAGATCATGTGGATGAAAAATCAGCTAATGGACTATGGTTTGTCATTTTCAAAAATACCTATTTATTGTGATAACCAAAGTGCTATTGCTATGACAGGAAATCCAGTTCAACATTCTCTTACAAAGCACATCAGTATCAGGTATCACTTCATAAGAGAACAAGTACTGAAAGGGACAATTGAACTTCATTTTGTTCCTACTGATCAACAGTTAGCTGATATATTCACCAAGCCACTACCTGAGACTACTTTTACAAAGTTGGTGAATGAACTTGGAATGGTAAACTATGACAGTACTTGAAAGAAAGAAGTCATCAGATACTGACGAGTTGCAAATACTGATGGAAAGTCAATCCTGACAGTGGTCAACGTCGAATCCTGATGCGACGGTTCGATCATCAGTATTATGTTCAGAATCTAACTGTTTCCGTTTTATTTCAATTTCCTGATACTAGCTATGACAAAAGGAAATAAAAGTCCAATCCACTCCATTGTTAGTAGCCATCCCAGATCCCATCTTTGCCACTTTTTTTGGGTGGAGGTTGACAGGGATAAGGTTATTTTTGGTGACATATTCATTAACAATGGTTGATGGAGTTGGATGAGGAAGCCTTAGATGAAAGCCATGCTAATGTTGCTTGAAGGGCAGCATCAATGTCAATCACTTTTGTAGGTTTTTCCTTCTCGATTTCCTCGAGACCTGCATCCATCTGCAACCAGAGAGTCTCAAGTTGTCTTTCCCAGTCGAAAGTATCAAACTCTTCACGAGTATAGCTAAAGATGTCTCTTTTCTCTAAGAGATGGAGATTCTTTTCTTTGATGGTAAGGTTCGACATTGTTGTAAAATTTTGCTGTGAAGGGTTTTTCTATTTTTTTTCAGGAGAGAATGAAGGGTTAAGGAAGTAAGTGGACAAGTCTCTAAGATTAAATAGAGAGGGGTGGAACAAGAATATGAAACGATTCATATTTCTGGTGTAAGTACCAGGTATTATTTGATTGTGATGTTTTAAATTTCTTTATTTAAAACAAAATTACCATGTTTTCTTTTAATCACAATCTTATTTCTCAAATAATACAAGCGTGTGTGTTTCACTCAATCATTACATATAGTTACAGATGGTAATTAGTGACGCGTGCAATCATCACCACTCTCTCACGTAATTTGGTCCATTACTCCAGTATAAACGAATAGTTTACTGACACCTGTTTTTGAGAAATCATAAGTATTGTCCAAATATCAATTTAGTTTTCTAATTAATTTATTATTCTCAAAACCATCAGTAAAACATCATCTCTCTATCTCTGCACTCTCAAACCCTAATTTCAAAATTAGCGCAATTCTTGTGTTTGAAATTCCAATGGAGAATTCATCTTTCATGAACAGCAAGGTGGTAATCAATGGAGTTACTTTTAACACAAATAACTTCACTGCAGTTCTAGATCATCAGGACTTGCCCAATGATTTCCACATTATTCAGGACTTTTTGGCCTCAAGCCCAATCAATTATGCTCTAACCCAACCTGCCAAGATATCTTTTCAGTCTGTAATGCAGGTTTGGAACACAAGTGTCTTTGGAAAAGGACTTCCATCAGAAACGCCACAAATGAGCTTTGAGTATAATAATGTTACATACTATGTGACTCCTGAGATTGTCACTGAAGCCCTACACTTACCATCAATCATTGGTAAGCCAGTATTCAAAGTTCCTGATTCAAGACTCCTTGAGTATGTTGTAAGTTTGGGTTACAATGGAACGCCAAAGAAGTTTGGAGAGCTCTACAGGACAAAGCTTAAGAAGGAATGGAATTTCTTCTTCGACACTATCAGCAGATGTTTCTTGAATAAAGTGTCAAATTTTGATGCTTTACCCACAGGTTCAGCCAAAATTGGGTATTCTCTAATTCATGATCTCTCATTTGATTATGGGTCTTTTATACTAAAGGCATTAAGTGAAAGAAAAGCAGATAAATGTGGTTATGTTTGCTTTCTTAGATTTTCCCAATTAATATTCTCTCACTTATGTCCTCATGCTATTTTTGAGAATGATACAATCTTGCCTATATGTAAAATCTCAGAAAACAATATAAAGAGTCTAATCAATTCTGATAAGGCAAATAAGTTTGATGGAACTCCATACATTCCTGATGAAGTATGGTCTCTTTTAAGAAAGAGAATGCCTATTCAATATGGCCCAGCAACTGGTGCTATGGGACAGGACCTTACACATCCTATTCCTGACACAAGCACACAACCTAAACACTCTTCTAAACAGTCAACCACCTCTGGTGTCTCACAAAAGGCATCAGTTGTAAAATCAAAGAAATTAGCTAGATCTGATGTGTCTGAGAGGCAATCAGGATCAAAGGATTTCTCCACTCCAACTCACTCTCAAATGAAGTCACAAGGGGGTGAACAAAGGGTTCTAGAAACATCTGGTCTGAATAAAGAAACAGGAGTAAAGAGGAAAGTTGGTCAAAGAGCTGTTTCTGATTCTGATTCTGATGATGACACAATGCCTATATCAGTCTTGATGAAGAAAAAGGAGATTGATGTTGTTGATACTAGAGAAGTGGCTGTCTCTGAAAAGCCGAAGAAACGAAGAAGATTAATCAGCAAAGGCAAATTTGTTGTTCACACAGAATTACTGAATCTTACTGATGCTATGGAGAGCAATCCTGATGTATCTATTAATCAGGATGGATCATCAGTTCCTGACGCTACTGCTAATCCTGACATCTCTACTCCTGGTAATTCACCTATGAAGACTGTTGAGATCTCTGATTCTCCAGCATCTGCATCTCCAAAGAGAAGAATTATTGAAGTGTCTGTTGCTCAAGTAAATGCTATTGCTGCTCAGTTGGGTTTCAAACCTTCACCACTTGAAAAGAAAACTGCTGAAGCAAACGTTTTTCATAGACAGAAGAAACAGAGGACTACTATGTCATCTCTGAGAGGATCTAGCCCACAAGAACCTGAACTTCAAAGGAGTTCAGAAGCTATTGCAGATCCAGTCACACAAGAACCACCTACTCAAAGTGTAGGTGCAGACATTTCTGAAGGAATAGTCACACAAGAACCATCTTCTCAAAGGGAAGGTGAAGACAAGAATATTCCTGCCCCACAAGAACCATCTTCTCAAAGTGAAGATGCTGGCAAAATCACATCAGCAGGGGAGTTTCCTGACAATGCTCAAGGGGCTTCTGAAATTGAAATTGAACTAGTTAGAAGTCTGGCAGATAAAGCTGCTCATGATTTGCACATTGCTGAATGTGATGAAGTGATTGCTGACACTGCATTTGAGGGAAGCACACAAGAACCTTTGACTCAAAGTGTTGAAGAAGCTTCACAACCCCAGACTACACAAGAACCATCAGTAGCTAATACTGATGCAAGCTCTCTATAGTTGCAGTGGTCGATCCTGATGTAAGTACTACTGATCCACTTATTCCATTGCTTATTGAGCCAATTTCTGCAAGGCCAATGGATTCTTTAACTACTTCGTCAGGTAACATCTCTATCTCTACTTCCTTTACTACTGATAGTATGATTACAGATAGACCTGATAAAAGGGATACCTCTATTTGTATGACTTCAGACCACTCTTCTCAGCCACCTCTTATTTCTTCACATTTAATAAGTCAGAGCCTTTCTTGTGAGATTGAGAGTGAACATTTAGAGAAAAAGAAGAGTGATGAGAGGCAGTCTCCTGAACTGGCAAAAGGAGAGGTAGAACAGAGTGAGAAGTTGTTAACTTCTAGTGAGGTAGAAGTTGCTATTGAAAGTAACTTAGGTAACATTGTGAGAAGTGATGAGATCACTTTAAAAGAAATGAGAGATTTAGGAAATGTTACTAATCTGTCTGCAGGACATCAGGATTCACCAGCTGCATCTACTGGTGATTTGAAAATGAAAGGTGTTATGAATCCTGAAGATAATGTTGATGATAAACTTCCTGAGGCTGATGGTAGCTCAGATGATGATGATAATGATCATGCTAATGCTAATCCTGAAGCAATTCAAATGCAGGCAGCAATAAAAGCAAGTCTACTATCTACTTATGGGTCTTCGAGTAGATACATGCAGTCTGTTACTCAAGAAGAGTTCAGAGGGGAGTACAGTTCCATTCTTCCTCCTGATACTCGAGCTGCAAGGGGATACGAATGGGATACTGAATGGAATCAGCCGAGTGCTGAGATGAATTTTCAAAATGCTCTTTTTCATTCTGGTCATATTGCCACGAGGATGCCTACTCCTGAACTTAAGGCTCTTCTCAAGACAAATACTCTTCTAGCAAAGGGATTGAAGAGTGAGATTGACTCTATGAAGGCTGTTACTGATAAATTTCAAGCGGGTATTCAAACATCTATTTCTATATCTGCTACTGCTTCTCAAGCACGTCTTCTTGCTGATGATGTTAAAGCACTTGAAAAGAAGATGGATTCCAGAATGACTGTCTTGGAATCAAAAATTGATAATATTGATGAAACCCTCAAACTTATCTTGTCTTTCTTCATTGAAGAAGATGCTGATGTCAAAAAGGGGGAGAAGATAGTCAAAACAAAATGCTCACCTAATCCAGTTGTACAAAAGGATGATGATAATTCTGGAAATGATGGTGGTGCTAAGTCACATAAAGTTGAAACCTCTGATGCTGCTTTAGTAACAAAGAGATCTAATACTCAAACTAGGCAGTCAACTCATGTTTCTAGATCTGGTAAGAAGACAGTGACAACAATGGTACAATCTCAGAGTCCAAAAGAAGAACAGTTCTTAACACCTGGTCAAACTCTGTCAACTATTCCTGAGGATGATGTGTATGTGGAACAGGATGAAGATGCTGCTAATCTGTTTCATGAACTTGACACTGGGGATGGTCGTGTTCTTAAGCTATTTCATAAAGACAAAAGAGTTCAACAGTATCATGCTGATAAGGCACTTATCTTAACTACTGGAGAAAATCCAAACATGACTACTGATGAGTTCTTAGAAGAACAGAACAGGATTCTTGAAGAGATTGCAAAACAAAATGAAGCTCCTGCTGCAAGAAGAGGAAGAGGCAGAGGAGGAAGATACAGAAGTAGAGGAAGATTATTTGCTCAAACAAGTACAAGGCAAACAAGATCTAGTGGAATCAAATTAAAAGATGTTTCTGAAAATGAAAAGAAGAAAACTCCACTAACTCTTGCACTAACTCCGGACAACAGATTCAATGCTCCTGAAGAAATTGAAGAGGAGATATTGCCTTTAAAAAGAAAGAGCAAGGTTGCTGTTCAATCTACTATATCCAATGTTAAGTCAGTTTCTGGTTCAATTCCTGATGTTGTCTCTGGTTCTGAAGAAGCTGAAATTTTAAAAGAACTTAAGATTATGATTCTTAAGGTTGTGGTTGAATTTCACAATATGGAAGTTATTGAAGATACACTGAAGTATGAGCAAGAGAACTTCAGAAGATTTGAAAGAGAAAGTGAAATCAGAGCTAAATCCAGAGAAGCAGAAAGGATAACAACCAGAGATTACTTGAAAAATGTTCATAAATCTAACAGGGAGTTATGGTATGATAGAAATAAATCTGTTCCTGAACATCAGCAGAATTATCCAACAGATGAGAAGAAGAAGAGTAAGAAAAAGGAGAAGAGTGAGTGTGATTATAGAAAACCGATTGTTTTCAAATCTGCAGGACTAATAACAGAGTTGTCCTTGATTAATGAATCTTTATCGATTGTTAAATCAAAGTCTACTGCATTTATTGCTGAAAATCCACCAAAATGGGTAAGTATGCAATCAGGTTTGAAAGGATTGGAACCTGGCACAAGAGGAGGAATTGGGTATAGTCATGCACAGATTATTTTCATTGTACAAACTGATCAACATGCTCTAGTTGACAAGATTGGTGATGAGTTAACTGTTGATCATCTCTGGAAACTTGAAGCTGTTGCTATCATTGCTGATTGTCATGCTGGTGCAAAGAAAATAGAAAAGATGTTGTACTTCATGAAAGATAGAAGTGTAAAGAAGATTCCTATTCATGAGTTGTTGTGCAAATCTGCAAAAGAGCTGAAATATGTTCTGTATCTTCTCAGAAGTAAAAGAATAAATGTTAAAGAAAGAGAAGTTTACTACAACTTGTTTGTTATGATTTACAGGACGATCAAACAGAGATTTATGGATGGAGGAACAAGGTATGATGGCAATTATATTCCTATGTACTTAAATTTAAGAGGCATAGAGGTTGAAATGAAGAAAGGTACTGCTGTTAGAGAAGTGTATCTAGGCATGGAACAACTGTCTCTTAATCCAGATGGGAAGGAAATTGCTTATGTGTTGCTAGGTGATTTAGATCTTCCAAGAAGCTCAATTCAGAATCTCAGGGCAGCTATCTATCAGATTAATGAGGAAGATGAAGGACTCAAAAATCTGAAGAAGAAAATGATTCAAATTCTTGAAAGCAAGGAAGAAGAATTGATATCTGACTTCTTGAAGATGAATTTGTTTTATCAAAGAATTTCTGAAACTGTTCCTGATGATTTTTAGAAGGTATTTTGTTTTGAGTTTTTGACATCTTTGAATCAAGGAATTTGTGCTTTATTTTACAAAGAACAAATTGGGGGAGATTGTTAGATATTGATTCAAGTGATGATCAGGATCTGGGCATTACTGATCAGATACTAATGCTGACGTCATCAGTAATACAACGTCAGTATTGGACTATTATCAGAATTAGAAGCTGGTCAGTATTTCGTGAAGATTCTCATCAGACCAGAGATCAAGGAAGATTGATATGTCGGTTCCTAGATTATAGGAATGCAGCTATCATACAAGATATGCATTCAGAGATATATGTAATTGATTTAGAATATCTTGTAATTGATAGTGTAACTGTGTACTCTATATAAACACAGTTTAGGTTTTACATTATAGTAATCGCTTACACGATTTATCTTGTAACCTAGCTGCTCTTAAGAACATAAGAATTTCTTAAGAGAGTTTTGTAACAGTTTTATATCAGATTAATAAAGCTGTTATTGATTCATACTTGTGTTATTTGTTTAAGTCGAAAATCTTATACAATTGTATTCAACCCCCCTTCTACAATTGTTATTTACTGGGCAATAGAAGCATATATGGTTGTGTTTGATTCCCTTTTATCCTCCACAGCCTTTTGTGAGACTGTGGGGTGGCTGACAGTGGCTTTGTCCCTCTTAGTTCTCTTCTTCTTAGGCTCAAGAGGAACCACTATGGGTTCACTTAGACTAACATCCTTTTTTGCTGCATCTAGTGCAGTTTCTCTCTCAACACTCTCAGTACCTCTTTCAACACCAGTTTCCAAGGGTCTTTTCTTGGATTCTTGCAGAGCTATTTTTGTGGCTTTTGGTTGTCTGGAAGGTCTGATTTGTATGAATGGGGTAGAATGAGGGTTGACTGAATTTGGGTCTAATTCAACATCATTCTCAAGAGATAAAGTAACATACTTAGAGGGTAGTTGAAAATCAAGATTGGGCTCTTGATCAGCCATGTGCTTTGTGAAACAGAGTGGAATATGTGCATTTAAATTCTGTGAATTGAGTGTAGTATGTGTATTTCTTTTCAAAACATTGCACTCCATGGTGAGGGAGGCATTTTTATCAATATCACATAAAGAATTTATGCACATTGTGAGAAAGTGAGGATAAACATGTACCTTTTTGCTTAGGGCTGATTTGAACTGTCCCATAAGCAGCTTTCCAACATCCACTTTGTAACCATGGACAAGAGAGTGAGTGAGTTTCTTGATGTATGTGGGAATACCATTCTAACCAGAGGTTTTTGTTGAGAAAACCTTCACCATTGCATCAAGAATCATGCTCCATTCTTTCCTTAAGTACTTCCTGTCCATTTCCCCAATTAAGTACCAACTTGAGGACCCTTCTTCAATAACAAGGCCAGAATACCCAATTTACAAGAAGAATTTCTTTAGGGTTTCATCACTTGCAAGCTCCTGGTATGATTCATTTGTTTGCAGTCCAGTTCCCAGGGCTTCATTGATGCCCTTGATAGTGAGAATGTAGGTAATGTATTTGATTTTGAATTGAATGGCTTCATTACCTGCACCTCCTTGAACAATTGCAGTTTTCCAAAATTGTTCAAGTCTGTCTAGGTCTAACGATGAGGTAGAGGTTATAGCATGACCTAGATAGGACTTTTTCATGAAGAATACACTAACTATAACGTTCCACTAACTTTGACAGTAACCTGTGCGCTAGAACAAATTCGTTAGTAATTTTGAGGGGGTGACAGCATGTTTTGCTTGACAATAACATTGGCGCAATAACGTGTTGTCACCATTAAGAAATTTATAGACAGTCTCCTTTCAAGATTCATGGCAGAAACATTTTCCTTGCGGTCAAGAGACTTGCGGTCAAGGCACATTGTGACAGCAACTACTCTTGTTGACAGCAACTGGTGCGGAAATAATTTTTGTTATGAATTTTAAATCGATTTATGTCAATTGCTTAAAATTAAAACTACCAATTAGCAGTTTAATCGATTTGAGCACATATTCGTTAAAGCACACTTATACACACATACACACATACACACATGCATACATGCATTAACCAACAGAGATAACCAGGGCAAGAAGATAAAGTGGAGAAACAGGTAAGAACACTGGGAAGACTAAATGATGAAATTTTCATTAATTAAAAAAACATTACATAATAGAATTAAAAAAGAACATCATTTCTTATTAAGCTCAGCAAGAGCTTCTTCCAGAAGATGCTCGACAACCAGCTTCACCTCCTCCTCCTCCTCGGAGATCCCCAGCTTATCGAGATAAGCCTGAAGCTTATCTAGCTAGGGATCCCAAAGATCCTTAGCAACAGTGACTTCCTCTTTCTTCTCCGTTATCTCCTCCTCGACCTTGGAGTTCTCGGTAGTAGAGATCTCTGAAGCCTTCCTCTTACTCATTCTCTAGTGTCTCTTAAGTGTGTAATGAGAAAATAAGGGTTTGGCCTCGGTCTTATTTATAGCACATTAAGTGACGCTACAGTTTCCCACTCGCTTCCTTTTAATAAAGTATTTAACTTTACAAGAAAAAGAACTGACAATTAGCCCGGTCATTTCAAATGACAAAACTAATTATCACAGGAACGCGTGTAATTTAAGTTAATGTCACATGACTACTCATTACATAAAATTAGGACACACATGTAATTTCAATTTAGCATAGTCATAGCAGACATGCTGTCGAAAACAAGTAGCACATAAGACAGTAACTTCTCATGACAGCAACATTGAAGGCTACTGTCACGAGCTGCATTTTTACACATTTGAAAATGTAAAAACTAGTAAGTTAATGTACCAGATTTAGCATTCCTAATTCACTTACCAACCTATTGAAGATTGCTTCATCCAATGGCTTCGTGAAGATATCTGCAAGTTGCTTTTCTATGGGTACATAAACCAGCTTCACAGTTCCCTTTTCAACATGCTCTCTAATGAAATGATGTCTGATATCAACGTGCTTTGTCCTAGAGTGTTGAACTGGATTATCTGAGATGGTTATGGCACTAGTGTTATCACAAAAGATAGGAATGTTAGATAACTCTAAACCGTGATCCAATAGCTGATTCTTCATCCAAAGAATTTGTGCACAACAACTTCCAGCTGCAATATACTCAGCTTCTATTGTCGAAGTAGACACAAAATGCTGCTTCTTGCTAAACCATGACACTAATCTTCCACCAAGAAATTGACAGCTACCTGTTGTGCTCTTTTTGTCAATCTTGCATCCAACATAGTCTGAATCTGAATATCCTATTAGATCAAATCCAGTATCGTTAGGATACCAAAGGCCTAAATTTGGAGTGCCCTTTAGATATCTAAAGATTCTTTTAATTGCAATCAAGTGTGACTTTTTTGGATCAACTTGAAACCTTGCACAAAGACATGTAGCAAACATGATGTATGGTCTGCTAGCAGTTAGATATAGCAAAGATCCAACCATGCCTCTGTAAGTACTAGAGTCCACTTTCTTTCCTTTAGAATCCAAATCAAGTTTGGTTGCAGTAGAGATAGGTGTTTTGGCAGGTGATGCATCTTCCTAGTTGAACTTTTTGAGAAGTTCCTTGACATATTTTGCTTGGCTTATGAAGATTCCATCAGTCTTTTGATGAATTTGTAGACCCAGGAAATATGACAGTTCTCGCATCATGCTCATCTCATATTTGTTCCTCATAAGAGATGAAAACTTTTCACACAGCTTCTCATTTGTAGAACCGAAGATTATGTCATCAACATATATCTGAACCAGAATGATGTCCTTGCCATGGTGTTTGTAGAACAATGTCTTATCTACTACACCTCTTGTAAATTGATTCTTAATGAGAAATGTAGAGAGAGTTTCATACCAAGCTCTGGGGGTTTGCTTTAATCCATAAAGTGTTTTGAACAGCTTGTAGACAAAGTCTTACAACTCAGCATCGTCAAATCTAGGAGGCTGTTCAACATACACTTCTTCCTCTAGCTCTCCATTGAGAAAGGCACTTTTGAATCCATTTGGAACACTTTGAAGTTACAGTGTGCAGCATAGGCTAGAAATATTCTGATAGCTTCAAGTCTGGCAACAGGTGCAAATGTTTCATCATAATCGATCTCTTCCTATTGACAATAACCTTTGGCTACTAGCCTTGCCTTATTTCTTATCACATTTCCACTTTCATCCAATATGTTTCTGAAAACCCACTTTGTGTCAATATCTGACTTCCCTTTTGGTCTAGGGACTAGCTTCCATACATTGTTTCTTTCAAATTGGTTAAGCTCTACTTGCATAGTTATCACCCAATCAGAATGCAACAATGCTTCATCAGTTATCTTTGGCTCAGTTTGAGATAGGAAACATGCTGTCAGCAGAAACATTTCTCCTTGTCCTTATACCAGTAGTGGGATCACCAATGATTAAATTACTGGTGTGATCTCTGTTCCACTTGGTGGTTCTAGGTAAGCTTCTTTCTTGATCTGCTTGCTCAGTTCCTCCTTAAGAGGTTGATTCTCCACCAGTGATATTTTCTCATTCATGCTCTCCATTATCTCTAGAGTCATTCTCATTCTGATGATTGGATGTTATTGTCTGAGATTGAGCTGGAGTTTGAGTAGCATCATTGGTGTTGACAGCATTTCCTTCAAACTCAATAGTTTGATACAAGTAAGTTCTTCAGCAACAATTTCTTATTCTTCTTCCAAGTAACCTTGATTTTCAAATCTAAGAGGCTCCATTTGACCATCCTCTTGCAGTCGTGGAAACTTGGTTTCATCAAATGTGACATTCATACTTTCTTCAGTAACTTTGTGATCTATGACATAGACTCTTTAGGCAGTCCTTTCTAATCCATAACCCATGAAAATGCGTCATAAGCTTTAGCATCAAACTTTCCTTTCCTTTCATGGTTGTCTATCATCATGAAACACTTACTTCCAAATACATGAAAATATTTGACAGTAGGTTTCTTTCCTGTTAGCAGATGGTAAGGAGTATTCCCATAAGTCTTGTTGATTAAGGTTCTGTTCTGTGTATAACAAGCTGTGTTGATGGCTTCTGCCCAGAAGTATGTTGGTAACTTTGCATCATTCAACATAGTTCTAGCAGCTTCAATGAGAATTCTGTTTTTCCTTTCTACTACTCCATTTTGTTGTGGTGTCCTGCTAGTGGAGAATTGTTGTACAATACCATCATCTTTGCAGAAGTTTCCAAGTGTGGCATTTCTGAACTCAGTACTATTGTCACTTCTCAGAATTTTAACTTTTGCATTTGGAGTTCTGTCAAGAACTCTTAAGTGATCAATGATTTCTTGAGCAGCTTCATCCTTGGATTCCAAGAATTTTACCCAAGTGTACCATGAGTAGTCATCCACCATCTAAATAGATTTTCGTGATTTTTAATAACTCCGTTAATTTTATAAAAAATTTCGAAGATCAATAATGCCTAATTTAAATAGATTTTAATCATAAAAATTCAAATAAACAACACGGACTCACATTTCACATATACATCATCATATAACCATGTAAACATGATGTCACATATATTTTATCTAAAAAAAAATTCACACCCGATAATCCACATTTATTATTAAATAATTTAAATAATAATAATAACAGATACGATATTTTCTAGGGCGTTATACCCCTTCACAGATCATGTCTTTCCATCTTACATTTGCAAGTTAGAGAAAGCTATATACGGCCTACGGCAAGCCCCAAGAGCTTGGTACATAGAGCTTACCAATTTTCTGCTTGGTATTGGTTTTATGAGGTCAGTTGCAGATAATTCGTTGTTTATTAAACAACAGTCCTCTGGCCCAATTTATCTCATTGTGTATGTGGACGATATCATTGTTACGGTCCAAATATGACTAGCATAGCTGAGTTTATTAAAAATCTGTCACACCGGTTCTCACTAAAAGATCTTGGTGACTTGTCATATTTTTTGGGTGTAGAGGTGACTCCCACATCTACTAGTTTATTTCTCAGTCAAAGCAAATATATTGGGGAGCTTTTACAAAAAAATGGGGATGATGGATGCTAAGTGTTCTCTGACGCCCATGATTGCTTCTCAATTTTTGTCGGCACATTCAGGAGTTACATTAGATGTTCCTAAAGATTACAGGGTAGTAGTTGGTAGTCTGCAATATCTTACTCTTACACGACCTGATGTTGCCTTTGTGATAAATAAGCTTTCTCAATATATGCATTATCCTCCGACTCATCATTGGATAGCACTGAAGAGGGTACTTCGTTACTTAAGTGGCACGATGGACAGGGGAATTATGATACATAGGAATTCTCCCCTCAACTTGCACGCCTTCTCAGACGCTGATTGGGCAGGTGATCGGAATGATTTTACCTCCACCATGGGTCATGTAATTTTTATTGGCAAAAATCCCATCACATGGATGTCCAAGAAACAGCGTTCTGTGGCTCGCTCATCGACAGAAGCAGAGTATCGAGCAGTAGCCAATACTGCTGCAGAATTAATGTGGGTTAAGAATTTGTTGAGTGAATTGGGTGTCAGAATAAATCATATTCCTACTATTTTTTGTGACAACTTGAGCGCCACACATCTTAGTGCTAATCCAGTGTTTCATTCAAAAATGAAACACCTGGCTTTAGACTTCTATTTTATCCGTGATCAAGTTCAGTTGGGCAATCTACGAGTAACTCATGTTTCAACTGGTGACCAATTAGCAGATTTTTTAACGAAGCCCCTGTCACAACCACGCCTTGATACGTTGTTAGTCAAGATTGGACTCTCCAATGGACCGTCCATCTTGCGGGGAATGTTAATATTATGCATTGAATAGGTTGATATCAACTGTAACTAATATCTACTTCTCTACCTGTATGTCTTTAGTGATTAGTTGTCTATGTTGGCTTAAATCCTGGCTTTCATACTATAACTTAATTCTTGGCTTTCCCACTGTATTCAGAGAAAGATAGTTAGATAACGACTCTATATATATCTGCACATAATAATGAAATATTATTATCTCTCCAACCTTTCAAAACCCATTTGGCTCAAGTTAGTACAATGATCAAACAAAGAAATGACATAATTAGAAAACAAAAATAAATAATCAAAGTAAATACACAAAAGACACTAAGACATAATAAACAGATAGATACATTAAGACTTACAGTTGCAAGTGACAGAAATGGAAGGACCAAAGAGCATTCTTAAACTCAGGGGAAGTGAAGTGGCTCTTAATGTGTTCATTAGCAGGACCAGAGTCATCTAATCCATGAAGCCACAAAATAAAGTTTCGACCAGCCATTGTATTGTTTTGGAATAATAAAGATTCTAATAAGTACAAATTTTTCTGATAGTTTTTATTTTATGAAAATTGTAAATTTAATAGTTGTTGAAAAAGAATAGAAGATAAATATAACAAGTACTAGTAACAAATTGATCGAATTTATACAATTTTAGAACAACTATATATATCTTTCTAAAGAAAATTACTAGGCCTAAAACAATTAACATATAATTTTGAATAATTTAGTGAATGACAAGAAAAAGATTATTAGTGTTTTTATTTGATATCTCGACATATGAATAATTTCAATAAATAAAAATAATAATTTCCTTCGCCAAGTATTCATTTATTCAAATTTAATTCCGAGGTGGTATAACTTTTTGCAATAACTCATCCAGTATAACATTTTTTGGTAGACATTTTCTGTTCACAACAAAGACAATTAAGCTCATATTGAACGTCTGAACCAGCAAATTCCACACTCTCTTCCTCCCAGCCGCTCTCTCTTCCCTCTCCCAAAAAATCTTAGCTTTCACTTTTTATTTTAGGAAATGTCATATTTTTTTTTCGATTTTATTTTCAAATTCAATAAATCTCTCTAGTTATTGAGAGATTTAGAGCGTAGCTTAAAACTGTCCCATTTAAGTCGATCAATGTATTTGTGTATACTTAAATTTTTCAACTTAAAATTAGTTTTAATTTAAAAAATTTAAGTACGTCCTAGCTAGGTACTTTTTTCAACTTATTTTTTTTTCACATCAAATTTTATATATTTGAGTCTTCTTTTAACTGATAGATGGAGTTTCGTCCACCGTAACCATGATGCGCTTTTTCGTCCACCGCAACATGCCCCTAATGCGGCATTTCGTCTACCGCATAAGAGTTAATACGGCAGACAGTGTTCCGAAACAGCCTCTGATGCGGCTCACGAAACAGCATCATGCGAATTTTTTTAAAAAAATGATACGCCGTATTTATGCGGTAGATGAAGGCCATCAATCTTGTAAATGGTCCATTTTGGTAATTCTCTCAAATTTGTACTTATATTTTATGTTAAAAAATATATAAAAATGAATTTTAATCAAATTTTTTGGAATAAATTTACTTTTAAATAAAATTAACCAAACACATGCAACTAACTTAAAATTGAAATTAGCTCTTTTCAATTAAATCGAATAGTTACACTTTAAGTTATAAGTAACATTTTTTAAAGTTAACCCAAATGGGCTCTTAGTTAGGGATGGCAACGGGTCGGGTTCGGTTCGGGTTTTGTAATATCCAAATATTTTCGGATTTTAAAAATAAATCTACATCCATATCCAAATCCAAAACTCAATATCCAAATCCAAATCCGTCGGGTTTCGGATTTGATCTAGTTTTTTTCGGGTATTAAAAATTAAAAATAGTGTAAGTAAGTTTAAAAACACCGCTACATGAAAACAACGTTAATAATGTTTATACAATAATTAAAATAAAACATGATTAAGTAGTCAGATATAATGTATTATACAGATTGACATACTAAATAAAATCTGAAATATGTTACATTAATAATTCTTAATATACCAAAACAATTGAAAAATTAATGTAAAATAAAGAAATTTACAACCTAAATATATTAATGAAATTTGATGCTGAGAAAGAGAAGACTAATCACTAAATTATTATTGACTATTTTAATAAAATAAATAATTTACATGTCTTATATCCGAAATATAATATATAACATTTTAAATTATCATATTATATATAATTATTAAACCTTTTATTAAAATTGAATTTGAATAACATGTATAATGTTTTATTAAATGTACTCCCTCCGTCCTAAATCTTTTGTCATGTTTGATTTTTAATGATCAAATTGACCAAACTTTGACCAAATATTACGTATATAATATATATGAAAATTATGATAAAAATTATATCATTAGAAAGTACATCTACTCTACTTTAATATGTATTCTTCAGATTTTGTAAACTATAAAAGAATGATACGTAAATATTAGTCAAAGTTTGATCAATTTGACCACATAAAGTCAAACAGAACAAAAGATATGGGACAGAGGGAGTATAATACAGTTAAACCTCTTTAAAGTAATACCCTTGGGACCGGAAAAAAATATTACTTTACCGAATTTATTACTTTATCGATATAATAATATTTTATTACTTTATCGATAAAGTAATATTTTATTACTTTACCGAATTTTTATGTTTTCGACATTGGAAGATTCGTTCAGAAGAAACTAATGAACAACTAATGAACATGAACTTGGTGAAATAAATGAAGGTGTCGAAGGATTAAATGAAGTTATCTCTAATTTACGATATAGGAATGTGATGAATGTCGAGCATCTCTTAAACTATCTAAACGAGAATGATTGTTATGGAATCAACTACGGATGAAGAAATCATTGAGTCGGTAACGAGCACTGATGAAGGGACTCATCCTGAACCTGACCATAGCAATGTGTTGGGACAATCAGATCGTGACCCTGCGATTTTTGATACAATAAATTAACGAATACAAATACAAAAGTCACCTTGTTAACGGTTGATTCCACGCTCTTCTATTGTATTCCCAAATTCCCTTGAGCGAAGTGTGGCCTTCGTCTCCTCAAGTTAACCTCTCTTCTTGCTCCTAGGTGGCTACAAAATTTTTCTTAACCCAACCCTAGCAAGAAGAGAATAAGAATATATATAGGGCTACAATAGGGATCATGGATAATTAGGTTAGGCCTTCTAATTACATCTTGGGTCTAGCCCAATGTAATTAAATATTAATTCAATCCACTAAAAAATTAATATTTGCACTACCTTTCCTAATACCGCAACTTAATTATTTAATTGGGTTCCAATATTATTTGCTTATTAAATTCCCCATGTTTAAAATAGCGCATGCCCATTAATTAAATAAATTACTGATAATTCATTTAATTAATATCTTTTATCCTTGATTATCCACTCAACCTTTATTTAATTATGCCGGAATAAATTCCACCTGCAGGGTTTCACATAATTAAATCTTTTTGAGCTTTCAAGGGGACATCATTAACCCGAATATTATCAGGACATGGATTCCTTCAATAAATAATATCCACCATATATATTATTCCATCACCCAAAATATAATGATTTAATTCCAAAGAATTATTTCATATATAAATCAAAGCATGTAAATAATATACACGTGTCAATTACTATATCCGGATTAAGAACCTAAGCACTAATAATAACATAGAATCTTAGTTCTCTTTCTTAATCAGTATAAGGGAACAATTCTAAATTTGATCCTGTTCAATATACACAAAGTATACCAGTATTATTTATTAGTCAATATAAACTAATCTAAATAATACTACAGCCATACCAGTGGATTGTCCAACACCACCTGTGCTGTGAACCTTGTTATATTATATAAACCGTATTTAACAATCTAATATTCTGTATCCCATTTGATACTAGATTGTCCACAATATATAATATTAGACAACATGTAAACATTTAAATGATTCTCAATAAAACTGGGCCAGAAATAAATGTATATACTTAAAATAAATATTTTCAGTATACACTAACAATCTCCCACTTATACTCAAAATATTTCAGTGAGTATATCAGTGTTTATTTAATCCACTATTACATTGAAAACTATGTGCCCATCCATCTGACTCCTATCGCTTCCACATGCCTGTCAAAAACCTTGGCTGGCAAGCTCTTTGTGAAAGGATCTGCCCGGTTGTCTTCTGATGATATGTGAGCCACAACTATATCTCCTCGCTTTACGATTCCTCGTATGAGATGATACTTACGTTCAATATGTTTAGCTGCTTTGTGGTCTCGTGGTTCTTTTGAATTTGCCACAGCACCAGTGTTGTCACAATACACTGTCAGACTCCTAGGCAAATTAGGTACCACATCTAAGTCCAAAAGGAAGTTCCTGAACCATACAGCCTCCTTTGCAGCCTCAGAGGCCGCCACGTACTCGGCTTCCATGGTTGAGTCTGCAATGCATTTCTGCTTTACACTCCTCCATATAACGGCTCCACCTCCCAAAGTAAAAACATATCCCGAGGTTGATTTCCTCTTATCCCTATCTGATTGAAAATCTGAATCAGTATATCCCAAAGGAAATAGATCTGAGGCCTTGTAAATTAACATATACTCCTTAGTCCTTCGCAGGTACTTGAGTATAGTTTTTACTGCACTCCAATGTTCCTGACCTGGGTTCGACTGATATCTACTAACCATGCCTACAGCAAAGCAGATGTCAGGCCTCGTACATAACATAGCATACATTAAGCTTCCACATGCCGAGGCATAAGGAACTGCTTTCATGCTCTCTATATCCTTAGGTGTCGAAGGACACTGCTCCTTGGATAGAGCAACTCCATGTTTAAAAGGTAGAAAACCTTTCTTAGAGTTCTGCATGTTAAAACGAGCTAATACTTCATCAATGTAAGGCTCTTGAGATAAAGCCAACATCCTTTTCTTGCGATCCCTTATTACTTTGATCCCAAGGATGTATGCCGCTTCACCTAAGTCCTTCATTTCAAATTGTTTGAACAACCATGCCTTTACTGATGACAACATCTTAACATTGTTTCCAATGAGTAAAATGTCATCTACATATAGTACTAGAAAAACCACTGCATTACCCTCACTTCTCTTATACACGCATGACTCGCTTGGACTTTGATCAAATCCATATGACTGGACTGCCTGATCAAAACGAATATTCCAGTCCCTAGAAGCTTGTTTAAGTCCATAAATAGACCTCTTAAGCTTACAAACCAGATGCTCTTGGCCTTCTTTAATGAATCCTTTTGGTTGTTGCATATAGATGGTTTCCTCAAGACTTCCATTAAGGAAAGCTGTCTTGACATCCATTTGCCAAATCTCGTAATCGAGATGAGCTGCTATAGATAAAAGAATCCGGATCGACTTAAGCATAACAACTGGCGAAAAGGTTTCCTCATAATCGATTCCTTCTTTCTGAGTATACCCTTTCGCAACAAGTCGTGCTTTCCAGGCTTTCACCTTTTTGTCAGATCCTCTTTTCTTCTTGTAGATCCACATACTTCCAATGGGTTTTATACCTTTGGGTGGTTCCACGAGCTCCCAAACTTGATTGGAATACATAGATTCCATCTCAGATTCCATTGCCTTTTGCCAAAGATTTGCATCTTTATCTAGAATTGCCTGTTCGTATGTCCTGGGATCCTCATCATGTTCACCAGAGACCAAGTCTGAAGACTATCCCAAAAACATGAATCTTTCAGGTTGTCGAACAACCCTCCCACTACGACGAGGCACTGGTGCGGTACTAGTGTCAAGTTGTGCATTTTCTTGTGGTTGTTCTACTTGTACTATTGGCACTTGGGGATTATCTGTCCCTCCCACTAATTCCTCTAAAACAACACTACTCATGGGTTTGTGGTTCATTATATAGTCTTCCTCTAAGAATCTGGCATTGGTGCTAACAATGACATCTCGATCCCTAGGACTATAAAATGAATAACCTTTCGTCCCCATGGGATAGCCTACAAACAGCCTTACTTCTGTGCGAGATTCTAGCTTAGTCGCGTTCTTGTTAAGCACATGTGCTGGACAACCCCAAATCCGAATATGTCTTAGACTTGGTTTGCTACCAGTCCACAATTCTATTGGAGTCTTGGGAACCGACTTAGAAGGTACCAAGTTCAGAAGGTAAGCTGCTGTTTCTATAGCATATCCCCATAACGACTTAGGTAAATCTGAATAACTCATCATTGATCTAACACTCTCCAAAAGAGTCCGATTCCTTCTTTCTGCTACACCATTCTGCTGAGGTGTGCCAGGTGCAGATAACTGGGATGTAATCCCATTTTCTGATAAATAGTCCCTAAATTCTCCAAGCAAGTATTCGCCACCACGATCTGATCGTAGTGACTTGATACATTTTCCAAGATGTCGTTTCTCCGCACTTGCTTTGTACTCTTTGAATTTTTCAAAGCACTCAGACTTGCGGCGCAACAAATAAATGTATCCATATCTAGAATAATCGTCAATGAAAGTGACAAAATACTCATAACCTCCTCTTGCTTGGATAGTCATAGGTCCACATAAATCAGTATGAACCAATTCTAACACTTCTTTGGCTCTATTACCCTTTGATTTAAAAGGTCTATTAGTCATCTTACCTTCCAAGCAGGATTCACAAACTGGAAATGGCTCCACTGCCAACGAGCTTAATGGCCCATCTACTACCAGTCTTTGAATCCTCCTCAAGTTAATATGACCTAATCTTAAGTTCCAAAGATATGTTTGGTTCAATCCAGAAGGTTCCTTTCTTTTATTTGAGCTAGAAAATGCGTTATTTATTTCCCTATGTTGCAATGTTGGTTGGCTAGGATTAATAATATACAAATTGTCTTGCAATGTACCAGAACATATAACTCGTTTATTCATCATAATAGAAACATTATGATCCAAACAAACATTATAACCATCCATAGCAAGTTTAGAAACCGAAATCAAATTCCTTCTAAATGAAGGTACATAAAGACAATTGTTCAAAACCAAAATCCTATCATCGCCAAAAGATAAAGTAATTATTCCAACAGCAACTACTGCTACTTTCGTAGCATCTCCCATGAACACATATATCTCGCCATCTCTAAGCATTCTGGTTTGCTGGAACCCCTGCATAGAGTTACAAACATGGTCAGTGGCTCCTGTATCTACACACCAAGAGCCCGTAGATATAGCCGCTATATATGTTTCCGTAACTAGAGAAAGAGACATACCAGTATTGTTTGTCTTCTTAGGAAGAGGACAATCCTGTTTCCAGTGACCTGACTGCTTGCACCTGAAGCACTTGCCCTTAGGCTTTTTCACACCACCTTGAACTCCAACTGCATTAGCAATCTTTCCAGCTTTCTGTGTCTGAGTCTTTTTCTTCTTCTTACCTTTCGGCTTAGATGAAGAAGCTTTCTCAGCCACATTCACTTGAACATTCTGTTTAAAGAGTCCTTCAGCTGCCCGAAGTTCTGTCAGAAGTTCCGCGAGACTATACATCCTTTTGTTCATGGTGTAATTCAAGCGGAACTGCTCAAAACTTTTGGGCAAGCTCATAAGGATGATATCGATCTGGGTTTCCCCATCAATATCAGCACCAAGGATCTCCATCTCATTCAGATGAGACATCATCCTGAGAACATGATCCCTTACCGGTGTTCCTTCAGCCATCTGAGTGTTCATTAAAGCCTTCATTGCTACTTGCCTAGCAGCCCTATTCTGTTCTCCAAAAAGTTCCTTGAGATTAAAGAGCATATCTGAAGCCGTGGCCATAGCCTGATGCTGATGCTGCAAAACACCCGACATTGCTGCCAGAATGTAACATCGCGACATCTCATCGGCCTTAACCCACCGCTTATAATACTCCTTATCACTTTCAGGAGCATCTTCAGCAGGCTGATCTGGCTTGGGTTCATAAGTGCAAAATTTGTACTCCTCAGCAGTCAACACTATGTCCAAATTACGTTTCCATTCAATATAGTTTGGTCCCGTAAGTTTGTTATCCTTAAGTATGGTGAATAGTGGATTAAAGCCCATAATGATCTAATCCTGAGAATCATACATGTAACACATAATCAGAGAATTGCACAAATCTTAAAACCTATTGGTTTCCTCTAACAATTAATTAAAATTAATGCACTAATATTTAAACTCCATAAGTATCTGGTACGCCACGATGGGTGACATATATACCACTTAAATTTGTTTAAATATTACTTCGGTCCTATTACTAAATAATACGCCACGTTAGGGTGGACTATATATTATTTTTCATAGCTAAGTGTATACCATTATTAAATCTTAAATTAATAATAATAAGACCGGATGCCACCATTAAATATTTCAAATCAATAATCGATAATAGGATAATTCCCAGATCGGGGGGAGCATTGTCAAGAGGCGTCACTTAAGACCCCTTTCTAGACAGAATCATCCTTTCTCTGAATATCGAAAATCTATATTCAATCATTGGTACCCTTCTAATTAATCGAATTCTATGAAACTTGGTACGCCACGATGGGTGGCATGTATACCTTTCAATATTCGTAATTTAATTTAAGAAGTTTGTCCTAGTAATATCCATAACACTACATGACACCATAAATCATATGCCACGTTAGGGTGGACTATATATAATTTATATTCGTCTTAGTGTTAAATTTACATACAAACAATAATGGAGACCGTGGGATTTAATTCCTAATTAATTCCCTCACCCACTTAGATTTTTTTTAAAAAAATTGAGGAATTTTAAAATTAAATGGGGCCTATGTCGTTACAATTATGTCTAACATGCATTCAAAATACACACATAATTTAACAACATAAAACATTTAATTAATGCAAAAAATAAAAATCTATGTCCATGTCGTCCTAATTATGTTAAACATGCAATTAAAAATTACACACATAATTAACAACACACATAATAATTATTTAAAGCAATAATTAAAATTAAAATTGCAGAATTAAAAAAAAATAATTCCACTATTATGGCCCCAATAATTTAATCGGTGCAGCTCGAATTAACGTGGTCACTTCGAATAAACACCCGCAGGAGAGATAAGCTGCGCCTGTGCATCACCTGTGACTTTGACACCCGCGTGGGGTCCACTCGCCTTTTGCATTTGACAACAAAACATGACCAGCAGCCTTGTTATTCGAATTGTTCATGAAAAATAATTAACATGACTTTGGCTTTTCCGTTAATTGTCCATGGCGGTAGAAAAAAACGAACCAAGCAGCCTCTCAGCAGTTACGCAGCGGATAATAATTTTTCTCCGGTTTCAATTTTCAGCCGAACATAATTGTTACAAGATATCCGGATTTATATAAAATCCATCAAACAATTACATAAAAAATAGATCTAATACAAAACTAATTTTGTAAAATCTATTCTAACACGATCAACCCTCGTGTTTACAACCACGATAAACCACGTGGAAACCAAACAAAAGAACCACGATTAAACCACGTGGGATCCAAACACATAATTAAATATACATGGCCATAATAGTGGATAACAACCTGCAAAACAGAATATACAAGCCTACCACTATATACATGCATATATAATTACGACATGGACATCGTATCAAAAATCGCAGAACCATAGAACCTAGCTCGTGATGCCAATTGTTGGGACAATCAGATCGTGACCCTGCGATTTTTGATACAATAAATTAACGAATACAAATACAAAAGTCACCTTGTTAACGGTTGATTCCACGCTCTTCTATTGTATTCCCAAATTCCCTTGAGCGAAGTGTGGCCTTCGTCTCCTCAAGTTAACCTCTCTTCTTGCTCCTAGGTGGCTACAAAATTTTTCTTAACCCAACCCTAGCAAGAAGAGAATAAGAATATATATAGGGCTACAATAGGGATCATGGATAATTAGGTTAGGCCTTCTAATTACATCTTGGGTCTAGCCCAATGTAATTAAATATTAATTCAATCCACTAAAAAATTAATATTTGCACTACCTTTCCTAATACCGCAACTTAATTATTTAATTGGGTTCCAATATTATTTGCTTATTAAATTCCCCATGTTTAAAATAGCGCATGCCCATTAATTAAATAAATTACTGATAATTCATTTAATTAATATCTTTTATCCTTGATTATCCACTCAACCTTTATTTAATTATGCCGGAATAAATTCCACCTGCAGGGTTTCACATAATTAAATCTTTTTGAGCTTTCAAGGGGACATCATTAACCCGAATATTATCAGGACATGGATTCCTTCAATAAATAATATCCACCATATATATTATTCCATCACCCAAAATATAATGATTTAATTCCAAAGAATTATTTCATATATAAATCAAAGCATGTAAATAATATACACGTGTCAATTACTATATCCGGATTAAGAACCTAAGCACTAATAATAACATAGAATCTTAGTTCTCTTTCTTAATCAGTATAAGGGAACAATTCTAAATTTGATCCTGTTCAATATACACAAAGTATACCAGTATTATTTATTAGTCAATATAAACTAATCTAAATAATACTACAGCCATACCAGTGGATTGTCCAACACCACCTGTGCTGTGAACCTTGTTATATTATATAAACCGTATTTAACAATCTAATATTCTGTATCCCATTTGATACTAGATTGTCCACAATATATAATATTAGACAACATGTAAACATTTAAATGATTCTCAATAAAACTGGGCCAGAAATAAATGTATATACTTAAAATAAATATTTTCAGTATACACTAACACAATGTACATCCTCCCATCAAAGAAAGCATTTCAAGCAATCAAAACTTTGAACAATTACTTGTTACAACACGAGCAAAACATACCAGGTGTTATTTATGATTTACATTAAGTCAAGGATGAGATTAATTTTGGCTTTGGTGGAATGAAGAAACAAGCTACTATAGATTCATATTTTAATAAGAATTAAATTTTGTAATCATATACATTATATATATATATATATATAATTATGGAATTATTACTTTACATGTTACTTGGGCCCTTAATGACTTTTGAATTTTTTATTATCTTATGCTTTTAGCGAGAATATTACTTTACGACCTTTGCCCAAGTTGGGACCGATGAAATTTATTACTTAAGCGAGGTTATTACTTTATCGGATATTACTTAATCGAGGTTTAACTGTATAGGGAATTTACCAAAAATACTTGATTTTATACTTTGTTTTGCATAAATACAATCTTTTGAAATATATTGCATAAATACTGGGTTACTACTTTTCTATTGCAAAAATACGTTCAATCTTCTTTCTTCATTTTTTCTTTTTGCTCAGTCACATCTCCGATCCCTGACTCCACCTCCACCTCCCCAAACTACTGGGACATCCTCCTCCCCAAACCACCATCTTCTCCTGTCTCCTCCTTCCATCAATTCACACATCTGGTTGACTTCTTCCTCTCCCTCTTTGTCGTATCCACACCATCATCGACTACTATCTTGGTTGAGATCGGGGCCACAGGCCTATCGATTTGGGGGAATCGTCGTCATCCTCACCAGCGTGTATTGTATGGGGATTGGATTAGATGAACTGCTAGTTGATTTTTAAATTGCATATGGTTGTCTTGTTTTTGTGAAATTAGTTGTAATTGTTGATGTTAGGAGGTTGATTGTTGATGTTTGGGGTTATGAAATTGGTTGTAATTTATGGTGGATACGGTGGTGGTGATGGTGGCTATGGAGGTGAATCGTAAAGGTGGTGGTGGCTATGGAGATGAGCGTCGTTCAGTTGATTTTAGTTCGATGAAAATGGGGTGAAGGAGGTAAACGGAGGAGAAGCATAGCAGCGGAGGTGGTGATGTTTGAGTCGGCGAAAGTTATTGCAACACAATTTATTTATCTTTTTTGGTGTTTTTTGTTGTTAGGGAAGACTGTTTTTTTTGTGTTTTTTGGTTGATTTTGGTTGCTTGTGTAGGTTGGGTTGAATAGCAACCTTGTTTGCAACCTTTTTTGTAAAGTTAGTTGTATATGGTTGCAAAAAGTTACATATGGTTGCAGATGATTGCAAGTAGTTGAATCGTATTTTTACTAAATTTTCAAAACAGTTGCATCTGGTTGAATGTAGTTGAATACCGTATTTTTGCAATTTTTTTCAAAAGATGGTATTTTTGCAAATAGAACTTTAAAATGATAGTATTTTCGCAAAATTTTACTTTTTCTTATATATTTATGAAAAAAGCCATATAATATATTATATATAAAATAATGTGTATATATGTACGTTCGGGTATTTTTTGGGTTTCGGGTTCGGATCGGGTTTCGAATTTTGGATTGAGTTTCGGATCAATAAACATAAAATCTAAATCCAAAAAAATTCGGATTTAAAATTTAAATCCATATCCAAATCCAAATCTAAAAATTTGGGTTCGATATATTCAAAAAATTGGATTCTAAATCGAATATCCGTTGGATCAGATTAATTTACCATTCCTATTGGGTTTGTTCACCATTCTTGTGAAAATTTGGATTGTTTTAGTATTCGGAAGACTGCAGGATCTAGACGAATTAAATACATATATTTTTCATGACTAACAAATTGTGATGTATCACAATGAATGAATGATCTGCTCAACAATCGTAACTTGGGTGAAGAAAATTATAATTTGGTCTATTTTATTACGTATTTTTTCAATATTGATTATTTTTAAGATGTTTAGTCTGTTTAGCTCAACTCTTTTTAAATTCTTACGAATTTATTTTCGGATAAAAATTTTATATTTTGATATTTTTTTTAATACAAGTATTTAATGTATGTTTGAGATTCTATTAGTTACAAAAAAAAAAAGTCAACTTTTTTCAGAAAAAAAGTTAGGAATCTCCAACTTTGTCTTAAAATAAGTCGACTTATTCTGGAAAAAAGTTCCACCAAACACCCCCGTTATATGACCGTTTATAAATTACTCGACTATCAAATAAAAAAAGCTCAAACTGGACCATTTAAAAGAATCAAATTGTAATATTTCAAGTCAAATGTACATTGCCTTTTGAAATATTAGAAAAACCTGTTGACAACAAGTCAATAATAATAAGATTAACAATGTATAAAGCTTTAATGAAAGAATGGTGGATACAATAAATAGCTATGCCAATATAGATAAATAACAGGTGGAGCGGCTAATACAAAAGATTAGCAGGGCTACCAGTTATAAGCAACAAGAAGTATGATGGTGAAATGAAATATATTGGGACCTTCCTACAGTTACACTTCAGCAGAATGCTTTAACAGATGAAAGTGATTCATCTAACTATTAGAATCAGCTTCCGGAAATGAGAATTCAATGAACTGCCAGAATCAGCAATTTGTAGTAGGCAACTTCATACTGCATCATGATATTCATCAATTGTTTGTTTCATACCATCCAACTGTGCTACGATGTATTCTAGTTTTTTGCAACATATCTCGTTAGAGACTCTGGCTATGTAGTCACACTTCTCGAATGGACGATAATCACATGCACTCTTAATTTCTTCCCGAAGTGTCATCTGAATGTCCTGTTATAAAAAAAAACCATAATTTTATCTTCAATTTTCAGGGTAAATATATTATCCAATTTAGGTACTTCACCTGAGACAGACTAACCACAAACAAATATATCCAAACCGCGAGTAAACACAAGAGAAAATAATCAAAATTAATGTCATAAATGCACAAACAGGAATGCAAATGTCCAATTCAGTAGTTCTATAGCAATATGAAATTACAACCTATAATAGTAAAAGCTTTTACATTCCAGTACTACATACTCAAGTACCATGGGTAAAAACAAAATATGATAAGCACAAATAAAGCATGGGTTCCAAGAAAAGTCTAGCAAAAAGAGCAAATCCAAATTCAAGAAAGAACTACAATTTTTATTATCTTATTCAGCTGAGTTCGTAGTTTGCTTTTTAAGATTGCTACAAAGTAAAGACTGTACACCACACTTAAATATCATGATACTAAAGGATATTATTCTTCATTGACAGTAATCATTATTGTCGCTTAAAAACAACTGCATAAGAAACTAACAATATCTTTATATTTGTACTTCTTTCAGCTAAATAGTAAACATGTGCATGTGATAGCTGTAAGCCACTAAAAAAACTGGTTAATACCACAGACGATACAGATACATTCTTGACATAAACTATTTCAGTTCAGCTTGGTAGATAAGCCGATAATATTATCATAGAGATAGAGTATAGTTGGCCAGGGTTCGTGTCCTTTTGTCCTATCAATTGTTTATTTACTTTTTCCTACTTCTGCTCCACATTTTCCGTACTATTTTTACTTTTCAAAGACAATATGTTATGCCACTCAATGTATTTCCTGGCCACTGCCACTAAAATGGAGAGTAAAGGTACAATTCCTGTGTCTGGGAATGAAAAATTTTCAACCCTAACCAGAGAAGGGCCATTTGAATCTAACCACATGCTCCCCTGCGATCCACAAATTGTTTCATACCCAGTAAACATATCCATTTACTGTGAGAGATTGGTGGATTAAACTGATCAATGCCTAAGAGGCATGTAGAGTGTAAACTATACCTCTTACCAAGGATATTGAAAAACCCTCCCTCTACATAGTGCTATTCCATATTATACGGATTCAGCTTGAGTGTGTAGTAGGACTCGTGCACTTAGACTAAAGAGTCTTACATGGTTAATCCTCAAATCATCCAAATATTTTTACAATAATATGAGATGACCAACACCCATGACGCTGCTCGTGTGTCCAGAACCCTAACAGTTTATGATCAAATGAATGAGTCCAAGCAAACATAAGATGATTACAGCTTACAATAATGGTAAATTACAGATAAAGCGTTTGCCTAAATTTCTCATTCATCAATCAAATAGCTCATGTCATCACCCAGGTCTTCTCATTCATCAATACTCCCTCCGTCCCTCAAGGTTCTTTACGTTGCCTTTTTGCACGGAGACCAAGGAATATTGTCAAGATAATTGAAGTAGTGGGTGTAATAGTGATTTTATTGTTAAAGTAAGTGAAGTAGTGTATGTAATAGTGATTTTATTATTAAAATAAGTGAAGTAGTGGGTGTAATAGTGTAAAGTGTTGAAAAAGTGGAGTGAAGTAGTGGATGTAATAATGTATTTTATTGTTAAAAGTTACTATTTATGGTATGTAAAGAAATGAGAGGGACGTCCCAAAATAGAAACTGTAAAGAAATGAGAGGGACGGAGGGAGTTATAAATAGCTCATTTGTCTAGTCTATGCTATCACCAGGGAAGTGCCCTCACACCGTCCATATGCCTATGACATACCTTTTAATATCTTAGGATGAAAAATGTTAATAGGTAGAGGTGCACAAAAATACTGAAATGCTGTTTCAAGCCAGCCTTGGGAAAGACCGAAAGACCAATCTTTCTGACTATCTCTGCCACTCAAACTCCTTTCTCGTCTCCACCACATTTACTAAATCTTGCTGGCAATCATTGCAATCTGTTTTCATTGAATACCCAAACAATTTCAATATCCAATCCACGTGTGGCTTTCAAACTCAATTCATCACTCAGGGCTGCCATAACAACACAACTAGGGGACAGTACGAACCCAAAAACTCAGAGTTGACTCTAAACGTCATTAAAGATTGTAAGAAGTCATTGCAGAAGAGAAAGTATTGCACAGAATGTTCTCTAGCTACTAGTGAACTTCAACCATCTGATACTGATGAGGTTTCTGCCAACTGATGTGATGGGTTGGAGAGCTGATTATGAATCGGACTGTGGAGGGTATAGGTGGATCATGGATGCATGCTGCAGCTTGGTAATTCTTATGGTCCAACTGATAGACATAATGCTGATTGTTTGCTTGCTCCTACTTTTTATAGTGTGAATCCAACAAGAAACATAGAAAGACTATAATTCCTGTGTTTTCAATAATTGGTTTATTAATTCTGGTACTGGTGTTTGTTGGGTTTTTGTGGATGAGGAGACATAAGATTGAGAGATGGAAGAAGGTTTTTTATTCTAATTCTTCGATTTGGATTCAATTGGTGGAGAATTGATTAAGTTTTCTAAAAGTGAAGTTCAGAAAGCAGCCAATACATTCTCTTGGTGTTGAATATAATTGGGAGGAGAAAATATGGTAATGTGTTGAAAGGTGTTTTGCCTGATGGGACTGAAGTTGCATTAGAGAGGTTTAAGAATTGTTCTGCTGCTGGGATGCGACGTTTGCTCATAAGTTGAGGTTATTGCCAGCATTCCTCATGTCCATCTGGTGGCGCAGAGAGGATATTGTATAGTAGTACCGAAATTCGAAGGTCGTCAGAGGATAATTATGTGTGATCTGATGAAGAATAGGATCTTGCATGACCAGAGAAGAAGTTGAGTTGGCCCATTCGACAAAAGATTGTGCTTGGAACAGCTAGAGGATTGGATTATTGCATCCTGGGGCACAGCCTGCTATAATTCATAGGGATGTTAAAGCTAGAAATATACTTTTAGATGATGACTTTGAGCCCAAAGTTGAAGATTTTGGGCTTGCAAAGTTTGCACCTGAGAGAGTGTCACACGTGACCACCCATATCACTGGAACTAAGGGTTATGGTTCCCCCAGGTATGCTTTAAATGGACAGTTGACAGAGAGAAGCGATGTTTGTGAAATATTTAATAGGATAGTTTTAGGGTTGTGCTTCTTGAGCTTTTGACTGGAAAGAAAGCTTCTTCAGACTGGAGATGACCAGCATACTTCTGTGGCGGATTCGGCATGGTCATTGGTTAAACTGGTAACAGCATTAGATATTGTTGAAATAGGTATTTTAGAGTTGGGACCAACAGAAAATATACAAAAGTATGTATTGGTTGTCGTACTAGTCGATTCAATCACCAGGGAAGTGCCCTCAAACTGCACTATATGGCTATGACGTACCTTTTATTATCTTAGGATAAATAATAGAATAGGTAGAGGTGGACAAAAATACTGAAATTGGTTTTGAACCAGCCTCGGGAAAGACCAGTCTTTATGAGTCTCTGACAGCCAATCTCGGACCACTCTTTCTAACACCGTAATCAGTTCTGGAGCATTTTCTTAAGCATTATTTTTCCCATAAAGAAAGTAGCTTAACTTTCTTGCTTTTGTAGCATCCCACTTGAGGTTGATATGTTTAAAATCATATTGAACAGCAAACCAATCACACGAAAATATTTAACTTCAGTTTGATAGTACTTTTAGAGTTTTAGTTGAATATATATTTTTTATGCAGTCTAGATTTTATAATAAATGTTGTGGTAAAAATAAATAATAGAAATTCTAGTTCACTATTGTGCTCAGCTCCCGGAAAGACTCCAATATGCCCCTCAATACACCTGAATCTTAATGGTTATTGATCTAATGTCATCTTTGTAATTTACAAAAATCAACATAAATATTAATGTAAGCTAGACATAACAGCTACCCTAAAATTGAATCTTATTACGTATCATATGCCAACACCAACGACAAAGTACTAACTGTTTTGTGCACCATTACATCATTCAAGTAGAAACCAAAGAAATCATGAAACAAATGATTAAAATAAAATCAAGTGAAGATAGGAACTAGCATAAAGATGAAAGGAGGTCCATCTCTACCTATATTAAAGCATGTCTAACTTGAGTAGTTGAGTATCTAATTCACATAAGTATTTCACTATCGTATTCAACTGCCCCAAGACTGTGCCCCTCAACGCTTCTGATTCTCGCTAGTATAACTAACACACACACACACACATGCATAATAAGTGCTCAACTCCTTTTCTTCATAATCTAATTTCACCTGACTATTCCAAACAATCAAAATCAGTAACAATGTAACACACAAAAATCATCTACCCTAAAACAACAACCTAATTCTGCATAATTTACATCAACAATAAACTAGCAACTTTTCGGCACCCAAAAACCGATAACATTGAAGAAAAACTCAACGAATGAAGATAAAACCACAACAATAGTAATAAAAATAAAGAAAAATAGGAAGTGTGTAGTAGACCTTAATAAGTTTCATGAACTCGGCGCAATGGGTACTGACTAAATCCTTCCTGGAACCACTTGGGTTGGCTAATTCATCCATTACTCCTCCTGCTAGCTCCAATACCCGAACTATTCTCTGTATTCAATTTTCCATTACTACATCAATTCCACCTCTATACACCCACATCACTAAATCCACAAATATATATACATACGAATATTCATGACGAGAGAGAGAGAGAGAAAGAGAGAGAGATTTTACCTTATCAACATTTTGGAGGCGTTGGAGAGAGGTGTTCGGCCCCAGCGAGTCCATCTTTCATTCTTTCTTTTGCCGGAGATAAACAATGCGATCTTTGTTTATAAAATAGGGGCCTGTTTGTTTGAGGATTTGGCTAAGAATACCCCGTACAGTACTTAACCATTACAATAATGGGTCTGGTTTGTCAGGGACCGGTTATTTAACAATCGGTTCCACAATTGTTGGATCGTTATCCAACGGCTGAGATCCGTTGGATCAACGATCCAACGGTTTAGAAACCAATTGTTAGATAAGCCGTCCCTGATGTCAGGGACCAAAACCCTACAATAATTAGGAAACTTATCCGCGCTTCGCGTGGTTCATAAATTTTATTTTAAAATATTGAAGATATATGATTTATATTTAAAAATCTATTGGTCTCTTAAATTTTTTTACAAAAAATTGAATCAAAACAATTTACTTGAATTATAAGTTTGAAAATACTCTCTTTATATATCTAAAATTTTCATAATTTCAAAAATATCATAAACTTAAAAAGTAACAATTATAATACAAACGTAACCAAAAGTTAAAAATATTATATATAATAATACTTTTTAAAGCCGACGCCCCTCTCATAACATACCTGTTCAATAGTTGTGTAAGAATTTATTTAAATAGAATGTTAATAATTTATTTCAACACAACATAATGAACAACGGTTATATAACTTTTTTAACTATTTAATCTATCAATAAAGTTGGGTTTTTTCAATTAAATTGCTTTGGTCATAACCCATGTGTAATTTATTCATGTGTAAAAATAAAAACTCTTTGTATTATTTTTAATATAGGTTTTAAGCAAAAATTTATATACTTCTATAATTTATTACGATCATAATTACTAATATTGAAGATTGCTTGAGAAGTTAAGGGTATCTGTATTACAATTATTCGGGAAAAAATTGGAGTGTTATTCGACAAAAAATAAAAAAGGCGCAATGTAAATAATTTTCAGTCGTCATTTTACCTAAAAATAAACTTAATTATAA
Source organism: Kitagawia praeruptora (assembly GCA_037693485.1). Lineage (NCBI taxonomy): Eukaryota > Viridiplantae > Streptophyta > Magnoliopsida > Apiales > Apiaceae > Kitagawia > Kitagawia praeruptora. The sequence goes on from CM075350.1 coordinate 81,194,308, forward strand.
ATGCAATTATTTTTACTATTAAAATAATAAATATAATGCTCAAATAAAGTTTTATAATTGTTTAATTAAATAAAATAAAATAATTATATATTTATTAGGTATAATTAATTACTAATTAATATGTCATTAAGAGCTATTTAATGCAGGAAAATAATTTTAATAAAAAAATTAAAAAAACCAAAATTCAAGAAAGCCATTTTGAACGCTTCTATTAACTTTCCGATCTCCAGGCATTGTAATCCGCGCTTCGCGCGGTTTATAAAATTATATTTGAAAATATTGAAGTTAGATAAAATAATTTTTATTATTTTTAAAAATTTATTGATCTCTTAAGAATTTCCTCAAAAATTGATTTAAAACAATTTATATAAATTATTAATTAGAAAACTACTCTCATCGTATAAATAAAATTTTGATAATCTTAAAAATAGAATAAGCATAAAATTAGCAATGACAATACGAACGTAATCTTTCCGATTAAAATTATAAATATTAAATAGAATAACATTTTTTAAAGCCGACACCCCTCCCATCACAAAAATATTCAATATTAGAGTAAGAATTTATTTAATTAGAATATTAATTTATTTCAACACAATATAATGAACAACAGGCGTAACTTTTTTATCCATTAATCCGCTGAAAAAAATAGTTTGGTTGGTTCAATATAATCGGTTTGGTCATACTCCATGTATAACTTATTAATGTGCAAAAATAATAATAGTTTGTATTTTTTTTATACAAATTTCAAATGTTAAGCGAAGATCTATATATTTTCATAATTTATTACGATTTCTAAATGAGTTATAATCAAAATTGTTTGAGAAGTTAAGATCATATTTACTACTTACGATCGTTCGAAAAGAAATTAATGTAGTCTTATAGGGAATGAAAAAGAATGCAATATAAACAATTTTCGGTCATTATTTTACCTGAAAATACACTTAATTATAATTATATATATATAATGTTGAAATAATAGTTATATGCTCAAACAAAGTTTTCTAAATTTTTAAAAATGTGAAATAAAGTAAATTTTATATAGATTTAATAGGTGTAATTAATGACTAATTAAAAGGTCATTAAGAGTTATTTAATGCAAGAACATATTTTTAATAAAAAAATCAAAAAATTGAAAATTCAAGAAAAATATTTAAAACGTTTCTGGTGCATTTCTGATCTCCTGGCGTTATAATATATATAGATACCCAAAATGATGATCGTGGCCAAAAATACCCCGTTATTACGCATTTGAAATTGGGGTAATAGGTTTTATACTAATTACGCATTTTAAAAAGGGGTAATAGGTGAAACAGTACTTCCCTATTACGCATTTTGAAAATGGTTAAATGCTATTACGCATTTTAAAAAGGGGTAATAGAAGAAAATTTTATATTAGTTACCCACATCAGAAATGCGTAACATGTTTTTTTTGTATTATGCTTTTCTGAAATGCGTAACTGCGGGGTACTTTTGGCCACTCTTTCCAAAAGTGTTATTTTCGTACATATTGTTTAAAAATGGGGTATTATTGTCATTCTTTCGTTTGTTTGACTTGCACGGTTGAAGTGCTTGACACTCCCAATATCACAAATCGTCCCAAATATCACAATTCGAAACATTGATCCTAAATATCACTCTAACACACAATATAATGTGCAATTCAAATTTTTTACTTAAAACGCTAATGCCACACAATATAATGTGCATTTCAAATTTTTTACTTAAAACGCTAATGCCACATCATGTGGTGTTTAGAGTGTTTTTTAATTATTTTTTTTTGTTTTTTCTTTGTTTTTTCCTAAATATATATTTACAACAATATTTAAAAACTTTTAATCAATTTTTCAATTAAAATTGTATTTTTTTAATTTAAAAAAAATTAATTAAATTTGGGGGTTCAACAATTAACTTTTGGGGTTCAATGTTTCCATTTTGGATTTTAGAAATATTTGGAATCTCCATTAAAACCGTATACGAACTTAGGGTTTAGGGTTGTTTACGATCCTAAACCATAGACCCTAAAACCTAACTTATTAGCGTTTAAAAATCAGGCCGCCGGATTCAATTTTTTAATTAAAATTTTTAAATTTAGAAATAACAATTTTAATTAAATTTAGGGGTTCAACAATTAACTTTTGGGGTTCAACAATTAACTTTTGGATTTCAACATTTCCATTTTGGGTTTTAGAAATATTCAGAACGACGAATAAACCGTATACGAACTTAGGGTTTAGGGTTGTTTAATAAACCGTATACGAACTTAGGGTTTAGGGTTGTTTACAACCCTAAATCCTAGATCTTAAACCCTAACTTATCTTGATTTTTAAACGCGTAATCAGGCCGCCGGATTCAATTTTTTAATTAAAATTTTTAAATTTTATCAGTATTACCTTGGGTTTCAATAGTTAACCTTTGGGGTTCAATAGTTCCATTTTGGGTTTAGAAATATTCGGAACGACGAATAAACGGTATACGAACTTTAAAAAAATATAAATTTATATTTTAATTGACTATTTGTAAATACGTTTTTTAACATTTTTTCCCAAATACATATTTAGGAGAAAACAAAAAAGAACAAAAAAACAAAAAGAAAAAGAAAAAAGAAAACAAACAAAATAAAAATAAATTTGAGATTTTTTTTTCTTTTTTGCTAATTTCGTTCGAGCTTTGTAGAATTTAAAGATTAAGACATCAGCCAAAAGTTGGTTGGAAACATTTTATTTGTAATGAAATGTTAAATTGTTCATTGTACCCCTGTTGTAATCCTTTGCACATTTTTCTTGTTGCAATTCTGTTAATGTTCCTGTAAACCCAGTTCTTATCACACCATGCCTACAACTCAAATATGCACATTGAGACAGAAGTAAATACACATCTCTCAGATTTTCTCGATCAATTTCCAAGAAATTATGTGCTCGTGATTTAGGTAAACGTCTTTGGTTGTGGTGGAGTTGCCATCTGTACCTGCATCAACCACAAATTTGTCGATGAGGACACATTTACATTATTCCTTAGGCATTGGGCAGCTGCAGCCCGAGGATCTCTGAAGACAATAAATCCTAGTTTCACTGCACAATCATGGTTTCCACAATCATTGCTAGGATGCCCTATGTTATTAACTTGAGTGATACCCCTAGGAGGAGAAGGGTTGATACACAAAGGGCTGATCCCAATAACTCAATGCCTCTAGGAGATCATAATGATCCAATCTTGTCCTTCACCAACGAGATAATGAATGCTCATATCTCAAGGAAATTCAAGATACTCACCATCGAGGTGTGTGATGGGCCATAAGATCCCACTAATCATGCATGTGAGGACATCCTCCAATGTACTACTAATTTCAACACGTGACTAGCGCAATCAAGTGTAGGGCGTTCCCTTAAACCCTGGGGGGCATGACACAATGATAGTATAGCTAGGCCGCGCGCGCGCACTACAAAATTCTGTGTTATATACATCGATAATATACGGTGGGTACCACGGAATCGATGTATAAAGAATTAATACAACGGTTATTATCTAGCTGATGTATAAAATACAACTTATACAGCAGTCACGTTAAAGCCGTCGTATAAAATGTTATAAAAGGTGTCTATAATTAAAACTGCTGTATATAACACTTGGATAAAAAAAAGTAAAAAAATGTAACGCTGTTTAAAGGAATTGTAAGTTCCCGCATATTTTTTCACCAATATTTTAGACTTCCCGGTTTATATTTTCACCAATTTTTTAGACATTCCCGGTATTATGAACAAAAGTACCCACTAAACCATTTTCCCCCAATTCACAAAAGTACTAATCGAGTGAGAGGGTCAGCCCAATTCAATTTCCTTCTCCATTCTTGTTCTTCATCTGGTAATTCTCGGCACCCCCTTCTCTCTTAATATACATGTATGCATATATGTGGATTCTTTATATCTGGTAATTCAATTTAATGTATGCTTGATATGTATAAGAAATGTATCTATGTGCTATGTCTAGAAAATATAGTAGAAAATAGTTACTGTAGTGGGCAACTTGATCCTAGGAAAGTGCTAGGGAGCTAGAAATATTGAATATTGAATATGCTAGAATATTGAATATGTTGCTCCATGTCATGTCATGCTCTCAAGTAAATCTTCTATGAAAAGATGTTGTGAGTTAAAATTTCTAGAATTTTGGAGAAAGTAAAGTTGCCCATTATATTAGTTTAAGACTGTTTTTTTTCTTCTTAAAAGTTATACTTTGAGATGGAACTGATAGGATAACTTGTAATTCATTAATAAAACTCCAGACCTTATTTTACTATTTTTTTGGATCTACTTTGTTATTTGCCTAATTACCCTCAACTAGCTGAAGTTTGTGATTTTTTTGCCTAATTTTGCTATTTTTTTAAAAGTAATTTTTTTGTTAAATAAAAATTTATTTATTTGATATTAATATGGTATCTAGTGATCCTAATGACCTTGAAATTGATAGTTCGACCACCCTACGATAATGGTAGGTTCAACTTCTGCTCACATACTTAGTTTTTTCCCCTCATTGACGGCTGCAATCTGCATTTATGTAAACAGAGGTTTCTGAACCATTTGTATCTTGAGTATTTATATTTTTTATCCTTTCATTTTGTTTCACCAAATGGAAAGATAGTGTCACACTGAGTAATTCCGTTTATGGTGCTAAATTGCTATTTGCCATTTTTTTGGTTGCTACTTTGTTATTTGCCTAATTAGTAATTACACTCAACTAGCTAAAGTTTGTGATTTTTTTGTCCCAGTAGCTGAAAACTTAAAAGAGTAGTGTCCCTGTACAAACGTCCACTCAAAAATGCATTTTTTCTAGCATGTCTTCGGAGTATTAAATAACTTAGCAATGCACACTTCTTTTTTCAAAAACATGTTATAATGTCCGCACTAGACTCATAGATGGGTGTCCCAGGGTATAGCTTTTCGTGTGATATTTTTCATCTATCTCGAAAACTTAGCAAATGCTTCAGTGATGGTGTGTTAAAATGTATATATTGGGTAATGGTCATTTGCTGAAATTTATGTACTTATATAATACACACCCATTCATCCACAAAGGTTCGAAAATTCACCTGTTGCTAAGATAAGAGGTTATCTTACAAGGCTGCCAAGTGAGGGATTATATATATACGTTAGAGTAATAATTTTCTGTCTTTGAAAAAAATGGTCATATGCTCTCTTTCTTCAGGTCCTCTATTGCAATATGGTTGGAACTTGTCATATGGGATTATTTATATCTATGTCTAGAAAATGGTTGCTCATGGATTATTTATTTTTGTTTGTTAATGTACAACTAACTATTTGTTTGTGGTTAATTGGAGAAGTCCATGGTAATTTAGTATGGATAATATTTTTTCACATAAACTTGATTTCTTGTTCGTAATATAGTATGGTAATTTAATTTTATTGTGCAATTTTTTTTACTTAGTATAGTTTTATGTTCACAATAATCTGGATTTTATGTACATCTGACCTCATCTTTCTGACACTTGTCTTGTTACATTATGTATGATGCACAACACTTCTGCTACAATATTTGCCCTGTTTTATATTTTCTTAAAGCTTGGCTTCCAAATTTCCATTTTTTTCCCGTGTTATGTTATTCTCAGTTAGTCATTTTATGACATGAAAATTTTGACTTCATCAAATTTATTCTTATTGTTAATATTTTGATAGGGTCATTATGTCTATTTTATGTAAAGATTGGATTGACTTGGTTAATAGAACTTCACTTGATTATGTAAATGGGATAGAAAAATTTCTTGACTTTGCTTTCTCAAAAAGACCACCTGGAACAAAAGAAATTCTTTGTCCATGCAAGAAGTGTTCAAATCGTTACTACAGAGATCGAGTGATAGTTAAGGAGCACTGTATCATTGAGGGTTTCGAAAAATGGTACAAGAATTGGACTTTTCATGGAGAAGAATATGTCAACTTACAAGGCTCTCAAAATCTAAACACCGACTATCAGGATACAAGAAATGATGATGTAGAAGATATGAATGTGCGCACAAATATGAGGAAACGAGTGGAAGAAGGTTTGGGAATTCGTGAACGGCTACATGAGATTGATGAGGTGGTACAAAGTGACAAGGCTACTGCTGATTTTCTCAAACTTTTAAAAGATTCTGAAAGTGAGTTATGGGAAGGCTGTGAGGAATTCACTACATTGTCTTTCATTGTCGAACTCTTGCACCTCAAGGCTATTTCAAGATGGTCCAATAAGTCTTTTACAGAATTGTTGAAGATTTTAAAGTGGGCATTGCCAAAAGCCACAAAATTACCAAATTGGTGTAATGATGCATATAAGATGACTGGTGACTTGGGATTCAGTTACAAGATTTGGGATGCTTGTGTTAATCATTGCATGTTGTTTAGAAATGAAACAGAGAAACTGGACAAGTGTAAAATTTGTGTTGCTTTAAGGTATAATGAAATGGATGCGGATAAATGTAATGCAGGTAGTAAGGTTACTAAAGTAGCAGCAAAAAAATGTGGTATTTTCCCTTAAAGCCAAGACTACAAAGGCTGTTCTGGTCATCTAAAATTGCCTCACTCATGACATGACATTCAGATAAAAGAACCGATGATGGTGTGTTTAGACATCCGGCTGATTCTCAGGCTTGGAAACATTTTGACAATATAGTTTCCAGCTTTTGCAACAGAAACTCGTAATGTAAGGCTTGGATTGGCGTCTGACGGATTTAACCCTTTTAGAAACATGTCAAGTTCGCATAGTACATGGCATGTTGTACTTATTCCATATAACTTACCACCTTGGTTGTGCATGAAACAAACAAAAATTTCTCTTGTCAGTTCTTGTACAAGGTCCAAAAGAGCCTGATATGAAAATTGATATCTATCTCCAGCCTTTGATAGAAGAGTTAAAAGAGTTATGGGAAACTGGTGTTCGTACTTATGATGCTTCCAAGAATGAAATGTTTACATTACATGCATCTTTGATGTGGACAATAAACGATTTCCCAGGCTACGCGGATTTATCAGGTTGGAGTACTAAAGGCGAGTTTGCATGTCCAACATGTAATAAAAAGCCACAGGCTCGATGGTTAAAGAATAGTCGGAAATGGAGTTATATTGGACATCTACGATTTTTAAAGATCAATCATGCCTTTTGAAAAGACAAGCACTCCTTTGATGGAAATTGGGAAGTGAGAACAAAGCCCAAAATGATGTCAGGTGGTGAAATTTTGAAACAGGTGGAAGATATTGAAACTGTGTACAAAATAGAAGATGTTCTCGAAAAAAGAAAAAGAGAACAAATGGAGAAGCATCAAGCAAAAGTAGATAAGAAAAAGGTCTCCAAGACACCCCATAATTGGAAAAAGAAGAGCATATTCTTTGAATTACCATACTGGCAACATCATCTCGTCCGTCATGTTCTTGATGTTATGCACATAGAAAAGAGTGTGTGTGATAACCTGATGGGTACATTGTTAGACACTCTGAAATCCAAAGACAAGTTAAGTTCCAGACTTGACCTTGAAGAAATGAATATTCGAAAGCCATTGCATCCTCAACCATTGCCATCTAAAAAAAGTATCTTACCTCCTGCTCAATTCACAATGAATAAGAAGCAGAAAGAGATATTTTAAAAGGTTTTAAAACAAGTGAAAGTACCTGATGGATATTCATCAAATATTTCACGATGTGTGCACATGAGTGAGAGGAGTATTTGGGGGTTAAAAAGTCATGATAGTCACATTATACTACAACAACTACTTCCAATAGCAGCTCGAAGGACATTGTCAAAGGTTGTTGTAAAGGCTTTCATTGAGCTGGCCAACTTCTTTAGGCAATTGTGCTCCAAAACAAATAATTTGGAAGATCTGAAATCGATTGAGGAGCGGATGCCTTTGATACTTTGTCAACTTGAGAAGATATTTCCTCCTTATTTCTTTGATGTCATGGAGCATTTACCTGTGCATTTAGCAGAGGAGGCAATTATGTTGGGTGCAGTTGTAACACCCCTAGATCCGGGGTCAGGGATCTGGTCGTTACGGTCTCAATATCCATCCACAAAATTAACATAATTTAAATTACAACCTTGTGACCCAAAACAACAACATAAAACACACCCATTATAGTCCCAGAGATGAAATCAGAGTAACCATCAATATTAATAATCACAAGTTTGAGTTCTTACAACCCAAAGAATTACAATTTTACCATTACATACTCTTTGCCATCCATTGGTATATGCCATATTATAAATACATTGATACTTGAAAGCCAATCATCTATCCTACCAAGAGCTTCTTACTCAACAGTGGCAGTTAGGATCTCTGCGTTTAATCCTCTGACGGCTATCACTTGCTCGTACCAATTGTGCCTTGTGCAGGCCATCAGATCTAGCTGTTGTTGTGATATAATAGATAAAGCAAGGGTCAGCAATAGCCCACCAAAAGAATATAACTGAACAGTGATAATATATAACAGTTCAAAATATCTTTGATACCATATGCCATGCATTAACGAACATAGTACCAGTATAAGGTAAATGATGAAGTTACAAGGTAACTCAACACATAACTTCTTTAGAAATATCTGCTATGCAAGGTATAAGCAAGATATCATCATATGTCATCAAAGAGGGGAATTGCTGGAAATTTTGCAATCCCAGTTTTGAACATTTCTCAAACTCCTGTCAACCTGAAAGAAGTCTCTCCGATACGTGTTGCGGGGGGTGTGTCCGTCAACCTGAAAGAAGTCTCTTCGATACGTGTTGCAGGAAATTCCCAATTTGGGAGATGAACTAATACTGGAGTTATCACGCGCCAGCTATCCCACTCCCCGATGATCAGTCGGAGATGGTACAGCCCAATATAGTTTACTACCGATAGAAGGAAGAACTATGGATTTACTTGTCTACCGCCCTTAATAGTAACTCCCTGGCCAACGGCTGGGCCTTGTGATGGACCGCGCGACTCGGCCTCTTACACACGACTCCTAGTTCGAATAAATCCATGACTCTTAAATGTAAAGTTCGTCCTCCTTTCCCCAAGTGTAACACTTGTTGATAAGACTCCACAAAGTAGTCGTATCTAATTGGAAAGGAAAATTCACCAATATTTCCCAAGCTGTTGCTTGTTAATAGATATAAACTTGTTCCATCAATCGTACCCCTCGAGTGTTGAAGAGGTAACCAAAAAGACTCATATCGATGTTTGAAAAGAATCAATATGTGAGCGAAAAGGTAGTTTAACAAGTATATGACCGGGCAGTCAAATAAATAACAGCTCTCAAGTGAGGTCCCCTTATATGTTTTTGGAAGTTTGAGCGAGTATTTAAATCTTCTTATAAGATAGATTTAAATGAAAATAGAGTTTTGAGAACCTCCCCTTGATAAAATCGTCATAAAAGACTCCGAAATATTTTACATAATATCTGAAGGTGAAAGATAATCTTTGAATAATATAAATCATTAAAAAAAGAATTTAGAAGAATTTAAATAAATATTCCAAGCATATTTATTAAATCAATAATAATTCGGGAATATTATTATATCATATTTAGACAAAGTCTCATACCATGCTCTTGGTGCCTGCTTTAGTCCATAGAGTGCCTTGTCAAGTTTGTAGACATGATTTGGAAACTTTGGATCAACAAATCCAGGTGGTTGCTCCACATACACTTCCTCATGAAGCTTGCCATTTAGAAAAGCACTCTTTACATCCATCTGGTATACCTTGAATTTTAAATAAGCTGCAAATGCAAGAAACATCCTGATTGCTTCCAATCTTGCTACAGGAGCAAAGGTTTCATCATAATCAATGCCTTCTTCCTGAGAGTAACCCTTGGCCACCAGTCTTGCTTTGTTTCTTACAATCATACCAGATTCATCTAGCTTGTTTCTGAAAACCCATTTTGCACCAACAATAGATCTATCTTTAGGTCTTGGTACCAGTTTCCAGACTTTGTTTCTCTCAAACTCATTTAACTCTTCCTGCATTGCAATTACCCATTCAGGATCCTGTAAGGCTTCTTCAACCTTCTTAGGTTCATTCTTTGAAAGAAAGCAACTATACAAGCATTCATTTTGAATTGATCTTCTAGTTCGAACACCACTATTTGGATCACCAATAATCAAATCTTCAGTATGATCCTTTATCCATTTTCTAACAGGTGGTAGATTGACTCTGCTAGTCTCTCCCCCTAAGTTAGTGGTTTCTCTTATAGAAGATTTCTCTCTGCCTTCAAAAACTCCCCTTTGATAAATAGAATCAATAGATTCCATATAGCTGCTAGTTACTGATCTTTCCTCAGTAGACTCTGAAGGGATCAGTTCCTAATGGAGTAGACTCTGAATAGCTAGTCTGCTCCTGATGATCACTGTGTCCTCCTTGATTTATTTGCTCCCCCTCAACAGTAGCACTCCTTTGAGAAGCAATAGAAATTCCTTCTGGAGAACCTTCATCATCACTGGAGAGTATCTCAGAATTCTTCAGATTTTCAAATTCCAATTTGTCATGGCTTTCATCAGTTTGCAGAATTCCAAATTTCTTGTCATCAAATGCAACATGAATTGATTCCATAACAATGTGAGTTCTGAGATTATAAACCTTGTAGGCCTTTGATGCTGAATATCCTAGAAAGATTGCTTCATCCGATTTGGCTTCAAATTTTCCAAGTAGTTTTGGATGAACTTTTAGGACGTAGCATTTGCATCCAAAGATGTGAAAGTATTTCACACTTGGTTTCTTTCCTTTGATCATCTCATAGGGAGTTTTTCCATGACTATTTACCAAGGTACAGTTTTGAGTGAAACATGCAGTGTTAATAGCTTCTGCCCAAAAATAGGTTGGAAGTTTTGCATTTGCAAGCATGGTTCTTACTGCCTCTATGAGAGTCCTGTTCTTTCTTTCCACTACACCATTCTGCTGAGGTGTACCAGGTGCATAAAACTGTTGAGTGATTCCATTGTCTGCACAAAACTCCTCTATTGTAGAATTCTTAAATTCTGTACCATTGTCACTCCTAAGTACTTTGACTTTGTACTCAGAGTTATTCTGATTATTCTTAACAAGTTCAATGATTTGCTGAGGAGCTTCATCCTTCTTGTGTAGAAAGAACACCCATGTGAACCTTGTGAAATCATCCACTATAACTAGAGCATATCTTTTCTTGCTGATAGACATAATGTTTACTGGACCAAACCGATCAAGATGTAGCATCTGAAATGGTTCAGTAATTGAATTTGCAGTCTTGCTCTTGAAAGTGGTTCTTCTCTGTTTTCCAAGCTGACAGGCATCACAAAGTCCATCTTGCACAAAATTTGCCTTAGGTAGACCTCTCACAAGATTGTGCTTAACAAGTTGATTAAGCTTCTTGAAGTTGAGATGTGAGAGCTTCTTGTGCCAATTCCAGCTTTCATCATTTGTTACTTTGCTGTAGAGACATCTACAATTCCTTTAGATGTATCACTTAAGCTGGCTTCATATATGTTACCATGTCTTTGACCAGTTAGAACAATGTCTCCATTCTGCATATTCAAGATTTTGCATCCTTCTCTGTCAAAGATTGATTGATAACCTTTATCACCCAGTTGACTTATGCTTAAAAGAGTATGTTTCAAGCCTTCAACCAGTGCTACATTTTCTATTATGACATTCCCCAAAACAATTGAGCCATATCCCAGAGTTTCTCCTTTGTTGCCATCTCCAAAAGATATTACTGGGCTAGCTTTCCTCTCAAACTTTGTAAGCAGGGACTTCTTTCCAGTCATATGTCCAGAGCATCCACTGTCCAAGATAATTGAATGCTTCTTTCCTGTGCCCTGCAAACAAAAAGTAACTAGTTAGAATTTTTTAGGACCCAACTTTGATTGGATCCTTGCTTAATAGATTTAAAATCAATAGGCTTTGAAGATTTTGCTTTTACTTTACCTGTTGCAGAGTCAACCTTAGACTCTGATTTCACAAACTGTTTGTGACTAGGAGTTTCAGATTTCAGAGAATAACAGTCATAATACAGTTCATGATATTCTCTACACATGTAAATGGAATGAAGTAAACTACCACAATGATAACAAGCTTTTTGTGGTTGGTATTGAATTTTCTGAGTCTTGGGGAATCTGGACTCAGTTTTCCAAGAAGGTTTTTGATTGCAGTCTAGGGCCAAATGATTATGATTTCCACACTTATAGTATTTTTTCCTAGGTGCATCAGGTACATTCTTGTAATTATTCTCATTGTTAATACCTTCTTTTCCATTCCTATTTCTTTTGATCTTGCTAGACTCTGAAAGACCATCTAGTCTCTGTTTCAACTGAGACTTAGACAAAAACCCTATGTTTACATTCTTAGGTTTCTCTAACACTTTCTCATCTGAATTACTATTGTTAATTCTTTTGTGTACAACAGGGGTACCTTTTGAATCAACAAATTTAACATGTTTAGGTTCAGAAACAATTTTCTTACCTTCAGATTTAGATGTGCTAGCTTCTACTTTACTATCATCATTGATAATAGCCACTTTTTCTTCTTGTCTAGCCTTATCAAAACCTAAACCATTAACTTTACCACGAATTCCACTTTCAAAGATTTCTAGAGTCTTTTTACCAGAATTGTTAATGGTCTTAATCACATCTCTCTCTTCCTCTAGTTTTTTTCTGACATAGTCATAAGCCTCAAGAATAACACTATAATCATGCTTAGCTTTATCAGAACTTAACTTGTATTCTTCCATTTGAACTAGCTCAGATTCAAGAAAATTATTTCTATCAACTAACTTATCATTCTTAACCTTAAGTTCATCTCTTTCACTAGTAAGAATTCTAAAATTAGTCATAAGATTCTTAAACTCAACATGGACAGATCTAATTTCATCAGAATTTAAGCTATCAAATGAATCAAGAGAGTGAAGTGATACCTTAACAGAAGATGGAGAAGTTTTCTTTGGAGATCCAGGTTTGTCTGAAACATTTGTCATCGATGCAATGTTGTCATAATCCAATTCATCTTCAGAATCACTGGAATCAGCTCAATCCTTCTGTGTGACCATAAGTGCATTACCCTTTCCTGAATTCCTAGGCTTCTTACACTCACTTGCAAAGTGTCCAAGCTCGTTGCAGTTAAAGCACTTGATCTTGGCCTTATCAAGTTTAACAATTGTACTTTTGCCTTTGTCACTCTTCTTCTCCTCCTTCTTTCGAAAAGGTCCTTTGCTAAATCTTCTCCTGTTGAATCTTCCTTTCTTGAAAGCTTTAGCAAACATAGCAAAGAGTTCCTGCATCTCTGATTCAGAATCACTGTTGTCAGAGTCTATATCAGCAGTCTCTGACTCAGAACTTTCTTTGCTTTTCTTCTTCCTTGAGTTCTTTACAGTAAGCTCATCATGCTGTTCCTCTGGAAGCTTCTATGATTCAGATTGAGCAGTAAGTGCAACAGTATTCATCTTTCCTTCACCCCTGCTCTTCTTCTGCTGCTTGTCAAATTCATAAGCCCTCAGTTTTCCATACACTGCCTCTAATGATATCTCATCAAGATCATTAGCCTCCTCAATTGCAGATATCTTCTCATTGTAGAAATCAGGCAAGGCTTTCATGAACTTAGTATTCATATCCTCCAAGTCATAATATTTACCATGCATGGCCATCTCATTGATGAGTTTTGTAAACCTATCAAAGGTGTCAGCAAGTGACTCACCAGACTTGGATTCAAAGTACTCATACTGTTGTATAAGTAGTGTCCTCATGTTCTTCCTGACAGGCTTAGTTCCTTCACAGTGAACCTTAAGATTGTCCCATATATCCTTAGCAGTCTTACAAGAGAGAACATAGTTAGTGAGAACAGAATCAAGACTGTTGAATAATATGTTTCTCACTTTAGCATCTTTAAGAACATTCTCCTTGTCCTTATCTGACCATTCAGATTTAGGCTTCTCTGCTGTATGTTCTGGAATAACCTCACCATCAACAGTTGCTTGTCCAACAACCTTCGTTGGGATAAAAGGTCCATCTCTGATTCTGTCAAGATAATCAGGATCTGTTGCTTCCAGATGATGCAACATCTTTACTTCCCATAGAGTATATTCGTTTCTCTTGAGCATAGGAATCTTAGTATTCCCATCCTTGTAACCATACATGATTGCAGATCTTTATGATTATTCGAAATCAACCTGCTCTGATACCAATTGTTAACTCGAATAACTTGTAGAAGGGGGGTTGAATACAAGTTATATAATCGTGTCTGATTTTTGCTTGATTAGATAAACAAGAACAAACGAATAAATCAAACTCTGTTTGTATTAAATAAATCAAATACAAACTCTACCAAAGGTGTACAAATACCTTTAGCAACTGCTGACAAAATAAATCTCTCTCTCTGTTTGTTTCGAACTTTCGAATACAAACCTTATACAGAGCTACGTACACAAACTCAATCGCTCAACTCACAATTGCTTCACACTTTTTTTACAATGATATAGAGAGAGTATTTATAATGCTTCCTATCAACTAATAACAGAAAGATAATCTATACATGACAATGTTCTACCATCCAGTTGATAGTTTCCATCAATAAAAAATTCTTTCCCTCATGATATCTTCTTGCTTGTTCTTCAAACAAAGATCCTATTTTATAGCACTTGCCAGTTTCTGTAGCATCCATATGACATCATCAGTAACACGACTGATATCAGGATTTCATCTTGCATCAGGATCTGACCATCCCATCAGTACTTGACTTGCTCTATCAGGATTCGACCTCAGTTCCTGACATGTAGTCCTCGATGCACTGTTCCTGACTTAAATTCTACAGATCACTGTCTAATACATATATCCTATACAAAGTGCTAAATCCTTTATAAATCAGGATATACAAGAAGTATAAGTGAAATTCTATTCTTAACATCATAACTCATGAATTATTCCTAACAACTCTTCTCCCTCTCGGATTAGGGTTCATGAGATTAGGGTTTTGAAGTTGTAATTTGATTTATTTAATAAAGATTCTTGGATTATCTTGGTTAATTATTGTAATTCTCTTATTGAAGTGTTGTACCATTTTTCCCTCACAACATTTGTGGCGCTAGAAGGAGGGGTGGTTTGATCTCTTGAGGGAAGAGATGTCTCGAAATTCTGGTTATGTGCATACACCGGAGGACGGATGAAGTGATGATGATGGGGAATGTGATGAGGAGAGGACGAACCAGGAGCTGAGGGACAAGATTAAGAAGATGGAGAAGAAAATCGTTTCTTTGGAGAGGAAGTCCGAGAAGCTAAAGAAATGGAAACGAAAGCATGGTTCTACAGATCGAAGGGCAAAAAAGAAGGTGGTTACACCGGTTCGTTTAGACTTTGATAGTGATGAGGAGGAGTCGGAAAAAGAGGCATCACAGAAAGGATTTTCTGATGTGGAGACTGACCAAACAAACCCGGACTGGAAAGACGGAGAAGAAGAGGTTCAGCAGTCCCAGGGTTTGCCTACTCGCAGCCTGAGCGTCTTTGACAGGCTAGGCAACAAGGTAGACGTTAAGGATTTGCGTCACAAACTTGATGGAAAAAAGGAAAGGCAGACCAGGAGAACTCAGGATATGAGGTCTCAGTCGAAAGGATCTCAGAGCTATAGACGGGATAAGTCTATTTCTAAGTCTGGCAGATTCTCTAAAGGGGGTGATGATGAGCGAAGCTGCAACTCTCGGCATAACCCCGAGTACAATGATGATGATCAGGGTTCGACTAAGGACTCTAGTAACGATGGAAGCCAGTTCACAGATGGTGAGAACGAGCACTACAAGGTGAAGGATTTGCGTGAGGCATTAAAGAAGTTAAAGGTGGAGAAGCAATCGTTGGAAGGCTTAACAGTGGCTTCGCCCTTCACCAAAAAAGTGAGGGATTCACCACTCCCACCAAAATACCGGGGGGTGGGAGACTTGAAATTCAGTGGAACCACCGACCCAGTGGAATATCTCAATCGGTTTGACACGAAAATGGAGGTATATCAGGTGAAAGATTTAACAAAATGTCGTTTATTGGCTGCCACATTAAGGGATAGTGCTCATCAATGGTTCAAGAGGCTACGTCCAAATTCTATCCGATCTTGGAGGCAAATGAGTGAATTGTTCGTAACCCAATTTTGGGCTTCAGTTGCATTCGCACCCCCAGCCAACACTCTGGCGAACATCAAACAGGACAAGAATGAAACTCTCACTGAATATTTCAAACGGTTTAATGCAGAGGTCCCTAAGGTAAGGAAGACCACAGATGAAACCTATAAGAATTTTCTGATTGCGGGCGTACGCCCAGGCACCAATTTTTGGAAAGAGCTACAAGGGGCGGAGCCCAAAACTTTGGCAGACTTCTACGCCAAGGTAGAAACTCACAAGGTGATTGAAGAATCAATGGCTAAACTCGAGAAGAGTCGAAGTTCAAGGGTGGAGCAGGAGCAAGAGGCGTAGGTCATACAGCCCGAAAGATAGGGGTACCACAAACGAACCTCCTATGGTGGAAGCTCCTCTACCAGAAACACCCATCGTGATGAAAAGACAGCCCCTATAACTGTGAATACAACTAACACAGGAAGGACAGTAAGCTACAAATATCCTATAAGGAAGGATTCTCAAGGTTCAGGCAGGTATAATGAGTACACCCCGCTCACAGCTTCCATTGAGCAGGTGTACGAAGTAGGGAACAAGGCGGGAATGTTCAGAAAACCAACAAGGAACGGGCCTCCGGGAAATAAAAATGAAGGACGATACTGTGCTTTTCATGATGCATATGGACATGAAACTGCGGAATGCCGTCATCTGAAGGATCACATTGAAGATCTTATAAGAAGGGGTTACCTCACTGAGTTCGTGGCCCAAGAAGCTAAGGGATACATGAATGACAGAATTAACAAAGAAACAGAAAAGACGAACCCCGAATGCCTTACAAGGGCCAATAGTATTCGTACTATTATTGGTGGACCTTACATTGGGGGTATGAGCAGGAACGCCCAGAAAAATTATACCCGAGAAGTAAGGGGCGCACCCCTCACGAATGTGTACAACTTATCTGAGAGGCCACCCAAGATTTTTAAGGGTGAGGCAGTTGACATAACGTTCACCGAGGAGGATGCTAGGCACGTGCATCACCCTCATAACGACGCTTTGGTAATTAAGGCTGCGATCGGAGGCTTGAACGTACACCGAGTATTGTTGGATAATGGAAGCTCGGTAAATATCTTGGCGTACAGCACTTACCAGAAAATGGGGTTACTTGACAAGGAAATTGCTCCTTCTTATAATGAGTTGTACGGATTTACTGGAAACCCTGCACAGATTGTGGGACGGGTGAATTCCTATTAGTTAAAAAGGATTTATAATTATCATTTTGATTATTTTTCCTTAAATTTATTTTGTGAATTCCTATTAGTTAAAAAATCCAAGTGTGTAAAGTCAATTAATTAGTAAGTCCACATTAAAATTGATATTAAATTAGATTTACTAATAGTTAAATAAACGTTTTATAATTATCTTTAAAAATAAGAACCAACCATTTTCTTTCATTATTAGCATTTTAAATATATGTCCTTAATTTAATTTGTCGTTTACCATTAATTAAATGAAATCCAGGAATGTAAAGACAATTACTTAGTAAGTTCGCAATAGATATAATATTAAATTAGATGTACAATTAGTTAAATATATATAAATTTGATGTGATACATGTGTAAATAAAATATTAATTTCAAAGATATATTTAATTAATTTATAATTTTAAAATTTTATATTTTTTTAAGTCTCATATTTTTCTCCGTTTCTAACCTTTTTCACTTCCATCTTTTACAAGCTAATCAAATTGATGTATATGAAATATATGCGTTAACTTGAAAAATTAAAATAAGTTGAAATTATATCATTGTAAATTTTATTTATAGTCTGTTGTGAGACTAACAAACAAATCTACTGCAAAAAATCAGTCTATCTATTTTTTTGAGATTATATCACACCCGGTGGGCATCCTTATTCCTTACTCAAACTAAGTATGACTACCGTAGTTTTATATGTACGAAGTGTTTTTTTTGTCAATTTAAATTATTAGATTGAGAAAAGTTAATGTTTATGAATTATGCTGTTTTTTTTGTAAGAGTTAATCACTTTATGTATCTACTTTTGATGTTCTTACTAACAAAAATACCTACACACTTACTCACACACACATGCATGTTCCAAATTAAAAGATATAACTTTTCTCAACTTAATAATAATTATATTAATATATTTGTTCGTGTGTCGAATACATATTATGCCACAATTTTTTTGTTTTTAGAGTAGTTATAAAAACCACCTATATATATTCTTCAAAATTATTTATGTACCGTGATAAGTACTCTATAAGCTCAATTCACGAAATTATATAACATGCTAAGAGAATAAACTTTACCACTACTTACTCCCTCAAAAGATGTTCAATTTTAGTATTTTCTTATATTTTATGAATTTACATAATTGTTGGTGGATCCTGAATATGAATGAATTTCATGTCATAGTTAATGATTGCTATTGCTTATCCGAGAATATAAGGTGAATTTTTTTTTAAAAAAAATTTATTGGAAACTAAATTTTTCAGTTTACATTATTGGTAGATCACTCGAACATACGCAAACAAGGCAAATAACGATATGTTATTAATGGGATATGTACTCTCAATAAAGTACTTTATGGTGTATGGCTACAAACTTTTGTTGCCGCATTCGCATTCGAAAAAGTAAGAAAATATATGATAAGTATGGTCGTTTGACCTGTTTCGTTAACAGTATTTGTAACATTTTTCTGATCTTTAGTCAAGCGCAATTTTTTCTTAGGAATAATTTGAAAATTACTAAATAATATATATAACTTTCTTATTTAATTAAAATCTGTTATTATAGTCTCTATTAGTAACATAACAAACATGTTTATATCTGACATATTATGATAGAAAATTAACTAACTATATGTATGTCTTATAAGATCTTTACGGTTTTACAGATACATTGAATCAGGAAGTTACATCTATATATAACAAGATTACTCGGTTAATAGTGTGTTAAGGTCACTGGCAACGAGCTACTTCGAGCTACTTCAATACGATGAAATTTTCATTTTGACTGTAAATGTAAATATTCATTTGTCATGGGTTTAAATGTTTCTAAACTTATTACTTAAGATGTATTATATCACTAACTCATTCAATTTATTATTATTTTTTATTATCCTTAATATAATTTATCCACTGCGTAGGGAAAAAATTATAAACAAGCTTTTGATGCTTTTGAGATTTTTTTTGAATTCCAACGAGACATTTTTATGAAATTAACGAAGTAAAAACTGAACAAGAAACCAAGTTAATTACAAGCAATTTATGTGTAGTGCAGTTAGGGCTACATAACATTTGGTTTAGACAGGTAAATAAGACTAGACCGGGTTTGTCAGTCCAAGACCCGGACCGGATCGTATATAAGCAGTCCGGTCTCCGGTCATTAAAATAAAAAAAAATCTTATTTTTTGTCATGTCTGGTCCAAACCTAGAAAAAATCTGGATCAGATCGAAGTTTGTGTATGTAATTCTTTTATATTACTTTATTATATAATATAGATACTAAATATTTGAATACATCATAATTTAACAAACTAAATTAGTAGATAAAAAATTGAAGAAATAGTAGAGTTCAACATTACAATCTAGATAATTAAATATAAAAATTTACTTTTTGATACTTATATATATTTTTGGTAATTATTTAATATTTTTTAAAATTGTACCTTCGGTGCGTAGCATGGATAAAATGCTAGTATAGATAACAAATAATGTCATATTTCATATTTCATATTTAATAATACAAAAAAACAAAAAATTAATATTATCATTAATAGATTATATAAAATGATAAAATCTAAAAATTTTAACGCCAATAAAAGATAAAGAAAAATGAGAAATTTCAAAAAAAAAAAAACTCGGCCCGTGCGAAGGTTAATCAACTAGTATAAGAATATTCGTTTGGGCTACCTGTTTTCTCTTTTGTGTCTTTTGACATTACTCAAATGTGGTAAAAAGTCCAATGTGCTTTAGTTAAAACTTCACCGTCATCAAATTCTTAGGAAAGAAAAAGCTGCAGAAATAATTAAGAGCATCTCCAATATACTTCCCTAGTTCCCAATATAGTAAAATATTGGTTACCTAATATAGGAAATCAAAAAATTCTTTTACTCCATATTTTCAAAATTTGTACTATATGTATTTCAAAACTATTTATAAATTTCTTTTCTATAATTATATTGTGATGTACTATTTTAGTTTGTGTTCTTTTATCATGTATTGTTTCGACATTTAATAAAAGTTTTTTTCCTATAATTATAACAATAGATACTCAGTGGCGTTCAGATAAAATACAGAATATTCATATAAATATTTTGGTGAATTACACATACATATTTTGATGAACTACATATACTCAGTGAAGTGAACTACACATACATATTTTGGTGAATTACTTTGGATGTATAGAGAGGGAATACAAGGGCGGGAGAGGGAATACACTGGCAGAAGATGAGTTGGAGATTTTAGGGGCTTGAATTTTGGTCTCCAAAATAAGGGGCTGGGTTTTCTCTCCCCTAAAATTATAGGGGATGTGGAGCACATTGGAGGTTATTTTGTAAACACGACCTTTATATTTGTTCACATAAACTCAATATAGGTAAGGAAGGTGAGCGTTGGAAATGCTCTAATTCATGAGTTTAAATATAATAGGAAAGGAGACCATCTTAAATTTATGGTCCTTGTAATATTGTGTGTTAAAAAGAAAAAAATTGACAAAAATTACCCGAAAATCTCTTAAGCAATAAGTTCTTTGCAGAAATTATTGTGTTATCCTTGAGATGCATACATTATCTATTATTTATTATCTATTATCTATTATCTATTATCTATTATATTCTAAATATGTGCTAGTGAAGGATTTGGATATTTACTCAAATTACCCTTTCTATTTTTCCTTCACAATATAATTTAAGGCTATTTTAGTGATTTCCCAATTCAAAATATTATGTCAGCATGACATCATTGCCTTAATATTGTGTAGTTTTAAAGTTGGTAGTATATCAAATTAGTATTATTTATTTATTTCCTTAATTAAGGGAAGCATTAATTTCCTAAATCAAGGGAAACAATAATAAATCATATATTTAACCTTGATTTTGAAATTAATGCATATACATAACGAATATGTCAATCAAATCAGTATATGAATCATAATCAACGTCATTATTTAATTATTTTCGAGTTTTCTTTAATCTTACAATTTTACATTTTGAATTCACTAATCTTATCTCATATACCCATTATATATTGAAAAACTAAAGTTTTTTTTTTTGTCTTTTTTCTCTTTGTTTGCAACTCTCTCCATTTTTTTAATTTTGAGTTTTAATTTGACCAAGAGTAATAGTATAACTAATGTCCTGAACTGGTGTTGTTTTCATTAATTCATGTATTCTCATATTTCAATTAATAATTTTCATATTATTCCTTATCTTCATGTTTACTTCTGTAGTTTATTCACATTCACCAGAAAAAAGTGTAAGCAACTAATTTTTAAGCAATTTCGGCATCATTTAGGCAACTTATTTACTATCGGAATATGAATATGAATTACTAAATCGTAATCTTATGATTTTTATCATCTCGACATTTGAATCATCCGATATCATAATTCTTAAAATTTAAAATGATCATTTCATTGCTTTCCTTTTCTGTTTATTCCTTAACCAAATTAGAGTACTTAAATTAAGGAATTTATTGATATATATAAATCATAGTGATAGTCATAGTGAATATCATTTAAACAAGATATTTAGATATTTGTTTTGGAAAAATATATGATTCAATTCTCTATTATCATTTTATACATGTATATACTTATACATATATTTCATTTAGTTGTAGAGTTACGTACATATATAACAAATGCACATGAATAATAAATAGGGAAATTTTCACGAATACCCATGTTTTAAAATTTTTTTCCCAAAAATACGACCAAAGTTACATATTTGGTTTCGCAGCAGGTTGCAAGAAATTGCATTTCAGGTTGCAATAGTTGCAGTTGAGGTTGCAAATGAGGCACCGTATTTTAAAAAAATAAATATCTGCAACTTGGGTAATTTTGGAAAAAACCTTAATAAACAATAGACATATTTACACTTGCACGCGAATCAAGAATATAAATTTAGTACCATATCAAATCAACAAAGTATTATATTTTTATTTCCATATTTAGTGAAAACATGCACAGACACAAGAAAACCTGCAAATCAAATTAGTATAAAATTCAAAAATTTCTTCTATCAAATTTTTCTAAATTTTTACAACCATTTAATTTCAAAATTTAAATTCACTACTATTATTTCATTTTTCACTGTTAATTGAAAAAGCCCTTTAATTTTGCTATCTATCTATATTTATATTATCTTAATTCCTGAACACAAAGACTTTGAAAAATGACATTTTCTAGCTTTTCCAAGTTTGAGTTTGAATTTAAACTACTAGCATGTCCTTTTTGGTCAATGTACTTACATGTCGATTACATATGTGTTTATCACTAGTACAAAAATAGATTGAGAGACCACCTGAAAACCTATTTAGAGACCACCTTACAAGGTGATGTTGGTCTCCTAGGATAAGAGACCGCTTAATTGGAGTGGTTTAAAAAATTAGAAAAAGAGACCACTTATGTAAGATCAACGGTTACCTTGGTAGAAGGAAAAGAAATCACTAATCTAAATTAACTGGTCACTTTGGTCGTCCAACAATATCATTTATTCAAAAAAAGTGATCTCTTTGATTTTATTAAGTAATCACATATTTTCAAAAGGTGATCTCTTTTACTTCATTTCTAAAATCACATATATCCGAAAGGTAGTCTCTTTGATTCCATTTAACAAAAGCACTTTTACCTAAAAAATGATCTTTTTCTACGTTTTTAAAAAAACTACTTATCTCTAAAATGTGGTGTCTTTCCTATTCATTTAAAAAATGTATACCTGTGCAATAGTTACTATATACACCCACGCAAATATATGATTTATATATCCACATCCCAAACACATACACTACAGTAAAATATTGGACAAATCGTTCATTCATTTGAAAAGAAAAATCAATTGTAATATAGTATCATTGTTTTAAAAGTGCACAAAGTTTCAACATATAAATGTTTACTAGTGAAAGCATACTAAGGTTCTAAACAAAGCAAAAAATGTAGAATATTAGCTAGCCCTCCTTCTCCTCTAATTTGTACTCCTGCGCAAATTTAATCCATATGTCCCTCAACTCGTCAATCTTCATTTGAAAATAGGCCGTTGGAGCTCCACCAAAGTACTACAAATATTAAAAAATATGCATTTAAAATTTCCACATTAACTAGAAAATGCAATACACACACACACACACACAAGCAAATTATCATACATATGGAAGATAAAAGTAGTATAAACAAAAAAAAATGATTCTTTTATGTGAACTCGTGGTTGCATAATTCTATGTTTATGTGAACAAAAATGATTCTTCAAGAATTATTATTGCTCAACTTGGAACTTTGCACTAAAGTTTAAGGTAATAGGCATACATGGATTGAATTTTGCATGGTTTGCCATCATTATTTAAGTATAAGCACCTGTATTGGACTTCTGATGCAGTGCGTACATCCATCTGCAGTGTCTAAGGTAATAGGCTTACCTTGAGATCTATCAACACCATAGATAAATCACAACTTTTAGGTTAATCTGTAATTCTATAATGTTTGTATCAAGTCTTTGATTGTCATTTGCTAACTATATTTTTATAAGTTTTCCAATCTAGGTAGTCTCTTTTAGTTCTTACGGACGTTGAAATTATAGTCTGAGTTCTAGAATTACTACATACGAGATTAAGCAAATTAACGAGGAAGAAGTTTGGTTAGCTAGCTTGCCAATAGTAATATGTGAACACCTCGGATGGACTACACTAGTGCACTGTGCACAATCCAATACTCTTACACTGTCGACAACTTGTTAGAGTAATATCTAAATGGAGCTGCATTCTTTAGACAAATACAGAGGTTTTGTAATTAAGGAATAGGTTATACCTAAAACTGTGCTACACTGCTACACGGTTGCTAAGCGTCTTTCTTCAGATGCAAAGTTTATGTAGTCAAAACTCAGGGAAGAGGAAGTGGAGGGAATGCAGGGACGACCCCACCCCCAAAATCCGTAATGTTAGGGAAGAGGTAGTGGAGGGAATGCAGCAATTCACATTAACTGATAATATAAAGTTATATATATATATATATATATATATATATATATATATATGACATAAGAGCTAGAGAATCAATGGGCTCATGGCCGTTATGGATAGAATATAGGAGCTTAATCCAAGCCCTAGCAGCAACTATGCTTATGTGAGACTCCGTTACATAGTATACAATCATACATACATATGTGGAATAGAAAGGGTTTAACAGCAATCAATCCATACATATAGTGTTTTAACCTCATTGTGCATCTGTAATCAATTAGTCTGCAAATTGTTTCATGTCAGAGTATAGTGTTTTAACCTCATTGTGCATCTGTAATCAATTAGTCTGCAAATTGTTTCATGTCAGAGTAATGTAACTAGTTCAAATCCTCTGAATCGTAAATAAAAACAGACTTATAGGCTTATTCTTTTCATCTCAAAAGCTAGCAAAAGGGAAATGTCTAAACAAATTGTGACTTTTTAATCCAACAATCCAATTGCAAAATTACACAAATCAAGTCCCTGATTGCTCTCTGTTTGGAAAATGGGTTCCCAAACACAGAAAAATATGTTCTAATATTTTTTAAATATTTCCATATTCGACGAAAAAGAAACAAACAGGGCACAAGCAGTAAAATGGCAGAAAATGATGGGAAAAAACAGGTGCAATTTTTTACCCCTCTTAAACATTAGGGTTTTTTTAAACAACTTAGAAATTAAACATTACCGACGCACGAAGGTGGTCGCCAGAAGAGCTATTCTGACAGAAATGCACCAAAAGCTGTGTAGAACAACACCACGGCTATTATTTCAACTTTCTTGTTCCCTTATATGTACTAACACAAAAACAAAGGCGATTAGATTAGACTTATTACAAAACACCTACACACACACAAATTTTATGTTTATATGCAAAAACAGAGCAATTACATCGAAAAGTTTGAAAGAACAATAAAAAGTTCTTAAGTCTAATAAAACTCACAATTCAATAGGTCCAATTCAGTATAAACAAAATTAAAATGTCAAAATAGTAATAGGAATAATTCTTACCGGAGCAAAGATCCATAACAGTTGAATCAACGTTTGATGAACAGAGAATTTGCTTGTGTTGTATTGAGATTGAGGGAACTGCCACGTTTATTTGGTCTAGGCCCAATAGACTTGGTATTTAAAATGACCTAACTAAAGGTTGGACTACTGATTTCTAGAAAAACTTTATAAGTGACAAATGCCAGCAAAGATTTTAAAATAATAATTTAAAAAAACATATTTTAATAAAAGAGGTCTCTTTTATAATGTATTTCAATTAAATAATTATTTATCTAATACTAAATAAATAATCATTTATATAAATAATAAGCAAGGTTATTTTAATTAAATAATCATTCATTTAAATAAGGTGGTCTCTTTTCTTTTTATCTAAGTGACCTTTTTTAAAAGAAAAGAGGTTTCTTAATTAAAGGAATCATTTATTTAAATAAAGAGATCTCTTTCTTCTATTATAAAAGAGACCTCTTCTGAAAGGTGAGAGGTTCCTTTATAAAAAGAATCATTTATTTAAATAAAGAGGTCTCTTTTCTTTCATTATAAGAGACCTTATATTATAAAAATGATATTTCTTTGATTAAGTAACCACTAATTCATACTAGGAGATTTCTTATCAGTGGTTCCTTTGCCCATATTTCTAGTAGTGTATATAGATTACATATAGATGTTGATATGTTGTTTCTGTGTTTGTTTAATTGAAGGATGAAGTGATGATCAATTTCACTCGCAAGCCCGCAACTTCTTAATCGAGAGTTAATATAGGCGTGTTTTTATACGTGTGATTAATTTGTTGTGTACTCAAGTATGTGAATTATATTTTCAGAATAATATGAACACATGTGAGAATCAGATGATGATCTTTTGATACATCATTTGTACATAGAGGTGTATATATATATTTTGTATTTATATAAATTCTTTTGTATTCATGAGTTCCAAAAATGATTTATCTGTATCTACCCGATTGTATCTATACACACTTACACGATTATATAAAAACTACAAAGCATTCAAATTGTTCTAGGGTATAGTCATATTATTTGAATTAGTTGTTCTACGTACAGAGATACATCACAACTTTTATGTATAATTAATCTATGATTTAATTATTTCTCTATGTTTTTTTGGATATTAGTATATATGTTCTATATGTTTGTTATATAACCATATTTCTTTATATTTATTGTTTGCCCAAAAAAAATGAAGAAGTGAACTTTTTGGATCATGATTATTGGTTGTTTTACATGACATCCGGTCCATCTTCTTGGATTGTAGAAGCTGGTGACATGGTATATCGATGAACATAAATTGGTTGATAGTTCTTCAAAGATGGTTGTGAATACAATGTGCCTTAATTTTTTGGGTAGGTTGGATCAACATTTGATAATGAGCCTCATTGGTGGAAGAATTGTATACAAATCACCGACCATTACTATTTTTCATGTACCTCGCTTACCAGAGATCTTAACCACGAATGCACAAATTGATAGGGTCCATCAGAGAAATCTGAACCATGAATGCACAAATTGATATGGTCCCGTATATGTCATTTCTACATACTGTTTTCATTATTTTCCAATATAATTATCTCAATTTTATATGTTAAGAGCAATTTGTTATAGATGAAATTATCACCGGGACATGTGAGACAACCATAAGAGGATTCGAAGGTAATCACTTAAATATAAATTCTTTTACATGTTTTGTTTTTTGCGTCACTCAAATTACAACTTAAGTCTCTTCCTAATTACTTTGTACAAATATAAATTATCTATATAGGTATTGCATTAGTATTTTTTAGTTAATTGGAATGAAATGAACAAGATCCACTTAAACAAACTATCATTTTATTAAATTATATTAGTACTTCAACTTTAATCCACATATTCCAACATATTGATATAGTTATTTTCTTATATGGATATATTAACAAGCAACCATTTTATTAAATTATATTAGTACTTCAACTTTAATCCACATATTACTACATATTGATATAGTTCTTTTCTTATAAAATATGAAAATAATTCATCCAAATATTGGAGTTCTTTGGGGGTATTGATGCATTCAAAACATGGACAACATAATTGTTTGGATAATTTCATGTTTAATCAAAAATTTGTTTTTGAATGAATTTTGTTATCGACATTTCATTTGTTTTGGATTATGTTTTCTCAATATTCAGTTTTGACATTTTAATTAAAACTTCTTTGATTTTAAATGTAATATTAAATTCATTGTGATATTGATCCATTCTATAATTATTTTTTTGAATGACGAACACATATCACTTTATAGGTAATGTACGAGGTTAATCAAATATCACACAACATATTTTTTTTGTTGATTAACACATATCACTTAATTGGTAATATAAATTTAATTAAATAACAGACAACTGAAATATTCTACTAAATTTGAACCAATTCGTAGCACGGGTAATATTGCTAGTTTGTTCAATCTCGAAGTAGAATATAGTAAATATGTTCGGTTCATAAAAACGGATTTATTTTAAGTCTCCTCCATATTTTACAGTACGTGTGAAGGTAAGTTTAGGAGAACTTTTTCTCCTTGTGGAAGAGCATCCAAACTCCCGAGTCCCTTCCTAGGAAGGGCACAATATTCAGATTGTGTCATGTGAAACAAATAAACATTGTTGGCTGGCAAGGGAGTATTCCTTTCAGAGTAGGTCACAAGTTAAGGGACATGCATTGTCTTTTTATCTAATTTGTCCGGCCAAGTAAGAAGAAGTCAGAGGGACATGAGCTATTTTTAAACAAGAAAATCAGGGTGAAATACCACATATACCCCTGACAGGCTTCTTCTGAGAAGTAGATGGGCAATTGCAGTGTGCAACAACGAAAGCCGACCAGATATAATTAACTGTTTCTTGCCTGTACATGGGTTGTCATATCCTTAGCTGACCCTACTCTCTTTCCTAGAACTCCTTACCCTCTTTTATGTTTTCTTCCTCTCTATTTATACACTCATTTCTCCTTCATTTCTCTCCATTCTCTCCTCTCTGTATCTATTTTTTTGTTAAGACATTCTCTTACATATATATCAAGATAAAAAATGGCTCGTGCAAGAGTTGGTGATGATTTTCAAGACATGTTGCCTACAATGGCTGATAAATTAGGCGGGGATGGTTTGATTAAGGAGTTATGTAATGGTTTTAAATTGTTGATGGATAAAGAAAGACAAGTCATTACTTATGAGAGCTTGAAGAAACACTCTGCTTTGCTTGGCTTGCAAGATTTGAGCGACGATGAGTTGATGAGCATGTTGAGAGAAGGCGACGTAAATGGCGACGGAGTACTTGATGAGATGGAGTTTTGTGTTCTGATGTTTAGATTAAGCCCGGAGTTGATGCAAGAATCTGAGGCTTGGCTTGAAGAAGCTCTGCAACAAGAGTTGGGAAATGCTTCTTTTCATAAGAAATAGTCAAGTAGTTTACGTTAGGAGCCGTTTGATTGAACTGAATTTCCGATTTTTATGTCAAAATTCGTTGCCAAACTTGTTACGGATTTGAGATTCGAATCCACTGAGGTTGAATAATATGTATGATGCTCATTTTATCTGTTGTGCAAATTATAGCATTGTTATTTGTTTGTGCCATGATGCTGTTTCATGTTTATGCTGGCACTCGATTTATCATTTAACAATCGAATGAAAATGGTCTATCAATTGGATGATGTTGTGTTATTTTTCCTGGAGGGGAACCATATAATTCTGTTGCATATAAAATTCAGGGAATCATATTAGACGGGAACACAGATCCAATTTTAGTGGAATTCTGATTCAGTTTGATACTTCTTGTATTTTGGGCAACACATTAGTTGAATTGGATAGAACTGAGTCAACGTAAATATGATTTCTTTCCAAATACAAATGGGAACGTACTCAATCCGTGAGTTAGAAGTTGTGGAAAGGTCCCCCACATACTTTGCAACGTACGCTTACACAAAATTAATTAAAATGAAAATAAACTTCGCCTTGATGCAGATTGCAGGATATTGATGTAGTTTATAATTCAAAAAATTTAAAACATTATTTACTGAAAAATTAAGAGAATTTAACAAAATATTAGGTTTAAAGTTTATTTTTGCAAAAAAAACCATCTTCTTTAATTAATTGTATATTTACTATCTTAATTGCAAAAATACAATCTTTCCTTTTTCAACCCAGTTTTATTTTATTTTTTTTTAAAAAAAAATTTAAAAAATAATTCGGATGTACAGTAACCTGTCATGTGATGGCAGGTCACTGTTCATAGCCTTTTTTTATGGTTGGGTGGATTTGGGTTGTAAGGCCCCGTCAGGGACCATATTCAAATTACAGTTTTCAGTTGCATGTGGTTGCATTCAGTTGATTCTATTTTGATCTAATGGTCCCGCCAGGGGCACCTACACATCAGTTGCATGTATTTAGTTGCATATGAGGTTGCATTCAGTTGCATAAAAAATTTCAATTTTTCATCTATCATTTTCGACCAGTTATATATATATATATATAGATTTCAAAAAACCGGTAAAAAACTTAGTTTAGTAAAACTGCAAATAGATATTCTTAACAAAAGTAAATGTGCAAAAATTTACTTTTATCTATTTATTTTTCACAAAAGCCCAAAAATTAAACATGATTGAAAATATCTAAATTACTGAATAAATTGATTTTTTTTTTGTGTAAAAATATATTTATTAATGAAGGTTGACATTAAAAGAGAGTCTCATTTCATTTGGACAGACTGACGGAATAGATTTTTCTAGTCTTCATCTTGGTTGGACGAGTAGTTCTTTCAACTGAAATAATAATAAACACAATGAACCTTTTGCAACAAAAGTGGGGAAAAAAAAAAGGAAGAAGCGAAGTTGACATATTAATTGTTTAATAGGCTCCTAATAAAGTCTAATACAAAAAAGATAAATGCCTATTTTATAAACTTTCCATAGAATAAAAATTAAATTTATGGATAACAAAAACACAGTGACCATTGACGAGTGCAACAAAGTAGATTTGCGGTCTGGTCTTCACAACGTCCTGTATATATTTAGTCGTCATGGCGGCTTTCAAATCAGACATCCATTTCTCATTCCAAATTATATGTTTTCAACACAGTGACCTTTTCAACTTGCTACTTCATGCAAGCAATGACGTTCGTATTAGAGCAGAGCCGAGGCAGTCCATTTTGAACTGGCTCCCACCAGGTCAACCAAATACCAAGCTGATTCTTGAACAAAACGAATGCGTTCTTCTCCACAATCCAGGCTTTAACTTGTTTGAACTAAGTGCGCCTTGGTTACTTGGTTAAGTGTCACTGTGTACGTCATTTCAACTTCCCTGATGCCAACCATCCTGCCAAGAAATTAAGAAGATAAATTTGGTCAATTTCACATAAGAATTGCGGCAAAATATCACTATGTATGAACTATTAAGTTGAAGGCGCAATCAACTATATAAGACTCACATCTGCATATATGAGGCAATCATAAACATGACATGACGATCTGGTGAAGGTTGAAAAGATGCATACCCGTAACAATAGAACAAAATTATGCATATTTTGTAGCTCCAGACTGAGAATGCCTGAAGAAAAACTCTCCAAAAACATTTCTCCCAGGAACTTGAACATAATCTGATTGGGTGATTGACGAATGACAAGTCTTCTAATTAGGCGACGACACAAAATTGTCCTGTAATCTGAACTTAGAACTGAAAATGCAGGAGAGACATGAAACAACCACCACCATTAGAAGATAGTTAACTACTTAAAATTCAATACCTACGAAGTTCAAACATAACCATCGATTAGTTCGGCTTTTGATTTGCCACATGCAAACACTCTTCAGCAACAGGATCTTTTGGTGCTTTCAACAAGCAGATAGTTTCAGTTTTATGGATGAACATTCCTATGTAAACTTGTGCTGTCGAGTTCCAGCAAGATAAAAAATATGACTAATGTCAAAAACAAATATATCCTGCTCACCAGTAATCCCCACAAGAACACAATCCATACTTAAAATGATGGAATCTATTTGCATCCCTTACAATTATCTCCCTATTAACTAGCTTAGATATCATCTTTGTTGCTGAGTGACAGTTCACACATGCCCGCAGATTTTTGGTTATGCGAAGTGTGGTCCCAGGAGAAGTGCTTATGAGCCCGTAAGCAATTGCCAGCCTCTCACTATGGTTACAAAGAGCTTCCTCCTTGTCTTCATAACTTAAGTCATGTAGTACAGATTCTGTATCAGGGACATACCCAGCTGCTTTTAATCTTCTCTCTAATATCTCAAGCTCTTTGAAAATTTCTTTTGATCTTGGATGCGACTTATCAGCCATACGAAAGGCTTCAAGCTTGCCCTTAATCTCAATTAAACTATACCCCAGATCTTTACTTAGCCCTCTCTCTTTCATCATCACCCTAACCTTTGCCACACCACTCCAAAATCGTACAGAAGCATAAAGATTCGACAACTGCACATAGTGCCCTGTATTATACGGGTCTAATGAGAAAAGCCGCTCTGCAGCATATTCTCCAAGCGTCACATGCCGATAAATTTTGCATGCACCAAAAAGAGCTCCCCACACACTGACATGCGGTTCAATTGGCATTTGTCTGATGATATGGTAAGCCTGTTCCAGAAATCCTGCACGTCCAAGAAGATCAACCAAACAAGCATAATGCTGATGGCGAGGCTCAATCCTATAATGTCTCATACTGTGGAAAAAGTACCAACCCTCTTCTACAAGACCAGAATGATTACATGCTGTGAGGATTCCAATGAAGGTAACATCATTAGGGGTCACCCCTGCTTGAATCATTGCCTGAAAAAGGTCGATAGACTCACGACCCTGGCCATGTAATCCATAACCCACAATCATCGCACTCCAGGCAACAACGTCCTTGTTTAAAATTCTGTCAAAAACCCTGCGAGCTAGCTCTACACTTCCACATTTTGCATACATGTCAATGAGAGCTGTGTTGACATAAATATCATGTTTATAGTCAATATTAGAGATAAATTCATCCATGCATCTTGCTTGTTCCAATGACCCCGCATGAGCACAAGATAATACAGCCAACCTTATTGTTATAGAATCTGGTCTAATGTTTTTGGATAGCATGTCCCAGAAAAGCTGTATCGCTTCTTCAGCACAACCATTTTTAGCAAACCCTGAGATCATAGCATTCCACAACATCACATAAGGTACCTCCACTTGATCAAACAATGATTTCGCTACAACCAACTCCCCACATTTTGCATAAAGTGTGGTGAGTGCTATTCGCAAATCAGACTCAAATTCAAGACCCATTTTGATTATACATCCATGGATAGCTTTTCCTTGTTGAAGATCATTTACGTCAGTGTAAGCACTCAAAACACTTACTAATGTAACCCAGTCCAGTTCCTCACTCAATCTTCTCATTTCCCTATAAATTTCCAAGGCTTCCCAAGGCTGGCCATTCTGAGCATACCCCGAAATAATCGATGTCCATGAAACAACTGTCCTATCATCTACCCTATCAAATACAATTCGCGCAACGTCAATTCGACCACATTTAGCGTACAAAGACACAAGCCCATTCTGCACAAACACATCCCAGTCAAACCCAAGTCTAAAAATATGTCCATGCACCGCCCGACCAATTCTAACACTCGGTAACCCTCCACAGGCCTTAAGCACAT
Organism: Kitagawia praeruptora; assembly: GCA_037693485.1. Taxonomy (NCBI): domain Eukaryota; kingdom Viridiplantae; phylum Streptophyta; class Magnoliopsida; order Apiales; family Apiaceae; genus Kitagawia; species Kitagawia praeruptora. The sequence goes on from CM075350.1 coordinate 81,227,310, forward strand.
GAGGGATAGTATATCCATCGGGACGAACACCACACACATGCATTCTCAAGTACATTATAATCGCATTTTTAAACATATTTTGCATTGAGTACCCACGAATAATAGCATTCCATAAAAACACATATGGGTCAGGAAATTCATCAAACACTTGCTGTGCATAATGAATCAGTCCAAGATTTGAGCTGACATTTAGAAATTTAGTGATAATGAAACCATTGTAATGAAGTCCAGAGACAAGAAGTCGAGCATGAAGTTGTTGTAGAGGTCTCATGTGGGTAATTTTCTCAAGACAAGAAGTGTAATAAGACTCAGGATCGAAGTCATTGCAAGTATTGTTTTCCTGTAATAAGGTCTTGTCTAAATGGAGAAATTTAAATTGTGTGAGATGTAACGGTTGAAATATAGGTACAAGCGTAGAGATTCGTTTGGGAAGAGAGGAAATCATAGCCATGCAAATCTGATTTGCTTACATCCTCTCTAATACATAGCAAAATGTGCTCTGTAATAATCAAGGGGCATGCTATGGCCGGTTGGGAAATCCTATTTTTCAGAAATAAGTTATTTATTTTGGAAAAAGGTTAGGAATTATGTATTTTTTTCTGAAATAAGTAACTTATTTTTGCAAGATAACGAACATTAAACTCCCAATACACATTTTTCTCTAAAGAAAAGTATGTAAATACAAATTTTTTTCCGAAATAAGTAACTTATAAGTCGATCATCAGATTTGACAAACACCTCCTATATATATATGGCCTTTGCTCCATACAGAACACTCTTATATAACAAACAACTCTTATATAACAAACAACAAAGAACACCTAGATCTATTAGATCATTTGGCCTCGCCAGGGGCACCCAATACAAAAAGTTAATATTTTTTTATCCTCTATCAAGCCAGCAAAAAAATAAATAAAAAAAAACTAAAAAAAAAATTACTGTTCATGATGACGTCACTGATGACGTCATCATCATGAACAGTACTTTTTAAGTTTTTTTTTTTTTGAGATGATGGATGGATAGAGGGTAAAAAAATAAGAACTTTTTGTATTGGGTGGTCCCGCGCGGGGGCAATGGATCTATTAGATATGAGGTATTCTTTATTGTTTGTTATATAAGGTGTTTGCTATGAAATCCAACCCTATATATATTGGGGTGCAATTTACCTAACAGTAAAAAAATGATCTAATAAAGACTAAGTGAACTTTTTAGATTACTGGAGTTGTAAGTTGTAACTAGCTAAAAAAACACATGTCCAATTCCAGATACAGAGAAAGGATACTTGTTTTCTTCAACAATTTTCGCCGATCAACAATGTTTACACATAGGAGGAAATCCAACCCTATATATATTGGGGTGCAATTTACCTAACAGTAAAAAAATGATCTAATAAAGACTAAGTGAACTTTTTAGATTACTGGAGTTGTAAGTTGTAACTAGCTAAAAAAACACATGTCCAATTCCAGATACAGAGAAAGGATACTTGTTTTCTTCAACAATTTTCGCCGATCAACAATGTTTACACATAGGAGTGGTATGAGCCTGTCTAAGAACAATGCAAAATGTATTGCACAAGAACATAAATATAGTCCTGTTGAATCGTCAAGCGAGCACGAGCAGATGTACATAAACAACATATAATTCCTTCTATCCGACTATCTCCTCAAAGTTGCATTTCACCAGCCAGGTTTCTACTATAATTCACTTTCTCTGGTTGAGAGGGCAGGCTTACGTCACAGAACACCCTACTCAAGGTACAGTATCCGGTAGTTAATAACTTTGAGCATTTTCAAGGATAAACTCTTTCCTTAGCCCCTAAAATAAGGATTATTAATAATATAGGAAATCAAAATGATATTTCACTCGAATGATAATCCCTGTATAGATACCCTATATTTTAAAAGTTTAATCTTTAAAATTTAAAAGTTTGAAATTTAAATAAATCAACCAATGGGAAGGGGAGCAGATGACGTGGAGAAAAATAGGGGCTGATATTTGGATACTCACATGTAGGGATCTATTTTCTCTCCCCTAAAATATATTGGGAAGGGGAGAAGTGGTTTGAGAGTGTTTTTTGGAAGAAAATCCCTAAAATTGGTAAGGGTGTGCATCTTGGAGATGCTCTTAGGGTGGTGATATATGCACACCCTAAAGTTATTGTTACACACCCTTGTTGTGGAATAAAAACTAGGTTACGAATTGTATTTAAGGCTAGGGTTGGTGAGCTTCGAGCTTTAATGGCTGTTTCCGTGTTCGGAACTAATCGGTCCTCACAGAGTGCCTACGTATCTCGTATTGAGAATCAAGCCAAGACGTAGTTCTAGGTGATGGTGCCCTCGAGGCTATGGCGGCGAGAGCTCACCTAGGACGTAGTGACTTGTATGTCCTTATTCGAGGATTAAGCCTAAAACGTCCTCCTAGGAATGAGGGGTCAGACCCTTTATATAGGCTGAGAAGCCCTAGAATCGTAGTAGAATTAGGTGACTTGGTGGGCAAGTCACCGCCTTGAGGAAGGTTCTAGACTCCTTCCTTGTAGGAGTCAGTTCCCATATCGAATTCTGTGCCTTGGAGGCTAAGCTTGGTAGGAGTAATATCCTTATCTTACTCTTATTGCTGAGCTGGTTATTACCCCTAATATTAATTACGAAATTAATATTGTAAATAGGGTTTGGGCCCATCTGGTGGGCCCCACGTTTTGACCATATTGGGTCCATTTAATGCCACATTAAATGTGTCTTTAGGTCTTACTTTTAGCCCATATCATTTGCCCCCCAACTTCTAGGAAAACTGATCAGGTTTTCCATGAAGTTTTAACGGCCTTTCCGAGACTTGGGTCAGGGTTTATTGCTCTTACGCGAGTACTTTCAACAATATCATCTTAATGTAAAGCGTGGAGCGACCGACGCATTTACGACGATGTTGAACGATAATAAACGGTATTAAACAGCATTACACAGCGCTAATCAGCCTTAAACAACGTTTAAACAGTGTTAAACGATGTTAAACGGCATAAAATGGCACTAACAGCACTAATCGGCGCTAACCTGTGCTAATCGGCACTAATCTGTGCTTAAACGGCACTAATCTGTGCAAATTGGCACTAATCTGTGCTAATCGGCACTAATCTGTGCTTAAACAGCACTAAATGGTGCTAATCTTAACCTCTTTTTAGTACTGAAAATCATCCGAGATTCGCTGAAAAAGTCGAGATCTAGGTCTGAAAACTATCCGAGGTCCACTGAAAAAGTCGAGATTTAGGATCACGAACTAACCCGTGATCGGCCGGATCAAGGGCTAGCTCGTGGTCGGCTAGCACCTGATCGGCCGAGTGGCCTTGATCCGAGGTGATCGGCAAGGAGGTGATCGGCCGAAGCTCCTCCGGAGGAGGTGGTCGGCTCCAAGGTGGTCGGCCGTGATGCCCCGTGCGCCCTGGTCGGCCGGGAGGTGGTCGGTCGTGGTGCCCCGTGCGCCGTGGTCGATTGCCTCTCGGTTAGCTAGGCGATCCGGTCGTGAAAACCCTCCGTGGTCTTGAGGATCAAGAATCTTGATCTTGATCTCAAGTCATCAGGGATCTAGGATCTAAAACCATCCGTGATCATAAGGATCAAGAACCTTGATCTTGATCATCAGTCGTCAGTTTGGTCATTCGTGACTTCTAGGATCAAGGATCTTGATCTCAAACTTTTATTTTGGTCATTCGTGACTTCTAGGATCAAGGATCTTGATCTTGATCTCAAACTTTTATTTTGGTCATTCGTGACTTCTAGGATCAAGGATCTTGATCTTGATCTCAAACTATTATCATGGATCTAGGATCTAAAATCATCCGTGATCTTAAAATTTTGGATCTCGGACCTAAAATCATCCGTGTTCAAACGGTGCTAAACGGCACTAAATGGTGCTAGCGACACTAACGGCACTAAATGGTGCTAAATTTTAACTTCGGCTTCGTTCGTGCCTTGGTTCAGAATTGAAAATCAGTCTTGGTATGTTGATGGAGGTGTTTGCTATGCCTTGAAGGGTTTCGTGAACCTTGAACTCAAACGACTTGTTTCTTAATCTTCGTGACCTTCCGGGTTTTAACTTGTTTGCTGAATCCTTGGTCTTAAGGTTATCATCAACCCTTGACTCTCATTCTTGTGATGAAGTTCTTTAGTTCTTACATCATCCTTGTTTCTCATGGAGGAGGTCTTCCTTCTCGGTTGATCATTCAGGTAGTTCACTTGCTCCTTAGCGCTTGACTTTAGGCCTGGTATGCCTTTGTTGGTTTTCAACCCTTTAGCTTGATTCTAGGTTTCCAACCTTATTTTCTTATGCTCATATAACCTTTCTTAGGTCTCAACTTGATTGACGACTCTTGATTTGAGTCCTTAAACTCAAACGACAAGCTCGATTGGAGGCAGACAGCCTTGTTGGCCATCGAGGCTTAAATTTTGTGTCGGGATTTGAGATTCAAGATTTTAAGTATGGGATGACAAAGGACCTCTTATCTCAACATTCTCACTAATAGTTTCTGTGCTTTCAAGGCATTATCAGGGAGCTAACCAGTCTCAAGATGAGCTTTGAGAGGGTCTATCCTTCAGCTTACACCAACTGGTGCTACCAATTTCGAATCGATGGTGGGGTTTTCAGGACCTGGAAGTAAAAACTCTCTGCATAATTTTCTATCTCAGAAGAGGTGAACTTAAATGGGGCATCGGCCTTAATGTTCTCATTTCTTGGAATGTGCTCCTCATAGCGCTCATCATACTGAGTCATATCAGCCTTCACAACTCTCAAATACTTTGTCATAGTTTCATCCTTAGCTTCAAATTCACCACTCACTTGCAAGACTACCAGTCTTGAATCTCCAAAAACTTTGAGGTTCTTGACCCTCAGTATTCTGGCCAAGCCCAATCCGGCTATCAAGGCTTCATATTCAGCTTCATTGTTGGTAGTAGAAAATCTAACTTCAAAGCATACTCAACTGTGAACCCATCGGGGCTTTGCAAAACCAAACCTGCACCACTACATTTTCTTTTTTTTTTCTTTTTTTTTTGATGCTCCATCAAAATAGAGCACCCAATATTCCTTCTGATCAGGTACAAGCTCTTCATCTTTATCCTCACTTCTAGGGGTGGTTACTATCTCCTGCCCCCCGACTTCTTGGTTGCCAATGGTACATTCAACCACGAAGTCAGCCAATGCTCGAGCCTTGATGGCTGTCCGAGGTTTATATGTGATGTCAAATTTTCCAAGTTCGATCATCCACTTGGCTAGCCTTCCACTGGCCTTCGAGCTGTGCAAAATATTTCTCAACTACTGGTCCGTCAGGACTTCAATCTTGTGTGACTGAAAGTATGGTCGTAGATTCCTCGAAGCTGTTATCAATGCCAATGCAAACTTCTCAATGGGAGAGTAATTTAACTCAGCCCCGTGCAACACCTTGCTCACGTAGTAGATGGGTTTTTGAACCTTGTTCTCCTTCCGAATGAGGACGGCATTCAGTGCTTGTTCAGATACTGCCAAATATAAGTAAAGAGTCTCCCTAGGACTAGGTTTGGCCAACAACGGGGCTTCAGCCATGTATTTCTTCAATTGTTCAAAGGCCTCTTGGCTTTCGGGTGTCCACTCAACGTTCTTCACCTTTTTCAATGCTTGAAAGAAAGGTAAGCAGTTATCACCAGACTTGGAGATGAATCTTTCTAACGCTGCTACTCGGCCCATTAACTTTTGCACATCTCTTATTGAGAGTGGGGGCTCCATATCTAAAATTGATTTGATCTTATCGGGGTTGGCTTCTATTCCTCTCTTTGAAACCATTAAACCCAAAAACTTTCCTGATTCAACGTCAAAAACACACTTGGCTGGATTCAACATCATCTTATGGTGCCTCGGCACTTCGAATGCCTCTTTGAGGTGCTTAATATGGCCTGTCGTGAATAGGCTCTTGGCGAACATATCATCAACGTAGACCTCTATGGTTTTTTCAATTAGATGGGCAAATATCTTATTCACCAATCGTTGGTAAGTAGCTCCTGCATTCTTTAGACCAAAAGCCATAACAAGATAACAGAAAACACCATAGTCAGTTATGAAAGATACCTTTGGGATTTCATCCTTGTGCATCTTAATATGATTGCAGCCACTAAACCCATCCATGAAGCTCAACATCTCGTGTCCAGCTGTGGCATCTATCAACGTATCAATCCTTGGCAGAGGAAAACAATCCTTAGGACATGCATCATTTAAGTCAGTGAAGTCTATACACATCCTCCACTTCCCATTTGCCTTCTTGACCATCACAGGGTTAGCCAACCATCCAGGGAACTGAATTTCTTCAATAAAACCAGCTTCCAAGAGCTTGTCAACTTGCTTAATGGCCTCTTGCCTTTCAGGAGCAAAGTTCCTCTTCTTCTGCTTTCAGGCTATGCAATATGTTTCTTCAATGGGTGGTCCATCAGGACTTCAACGTTGTCTTGGTTCCATCTTTATTTCTTGTTTTTCTTGATTCTAGGTCAAGGATTCAAGGTTGATTCCTTGATTTAGATTTCAAATAAGACAATCATGTGGGCTTCTTGCCTTTTAAACTCTTTAAGATGAGAGTTTGCTTGAACTTCTTGATCCTTGTTTAAGGCTTTCTATTGGTCTTCTACCTTAGATTCTTTATCCAAGTCATTTTTGAAAACATTGAAAAGTGGCTAGTCTTTAGCCTCCACAACCTTGCATGGCTTTGATTTCCAGATGTCTTTTATCCCAGGTCCTTCAAGGACTTGAAACACTTATTTGGTTGTGATGTAACCTAACTCTCGACCCTTCAGAGTTTTATTTATGCGTTTGTTTGTTTCCATTAGTATATTCTTTTATTTTCGGTACTTGGTCATCTTTGACTTACACACATCAGGTGCTTGGTACATAAATAGAATCATAGAACGAAAAGCAAACTTGCATTAATAAAATAAATGGGTTCAACCCGTACTACTGTCCTACTCGGAGGGACATGCTCTGCATGGTTTCATCGAACCTTATTTCTACTTCTACTAGATAAATATGAAGCTAAGTCTAACTTTGCAAGACTAGGCTTGCATGGCTTGATTTTGTTTTTGATGCTCCCTCAAAATAGAGCACCCACTACTCCTTCTGGTCTCCTCATTCTTATTCTGCAGTTCACTTCCTGTTTGGGGTACTATCTCTTGCCCCCCGACTTCTTGGTTGTCAATGGTACATTTAACCACGAAGTCAGTTGACGCCTTAGCCTTAATGGTTGTCCGAGACTTATGTGTGATGTCCTCTGCTGGCCTTTCTTGGTGTTCCTTATCACTGCGGACATCCATGTCTTCAATCGGAAGGACCTGCCCCCCGACTCCTTCAGGCCTTAACGAGGCTACATAACAGCTTCGTGCCATCTTTTGATCACCTTTATGTTCTCCAACACCATTCCTGGTTGGGAACTTGATCTTCGTATGATAAGTTGAGGCAACAGCCTTGAATGCATGAAGTCCAGTCCTCCCGAGGATAGCGTTGTACGTTGAAACTGCCTTGATTACCAGGAAGTTCAACATCTGGGTGGCCTCCTTTCCTTGGGCTCCTGTCCAATAGTTACAGGCAACTGAATAGTCCCTTCAATTTTGGATTCTACTCCATTAAATCCATATATAGGCATGTTATTGGGGGTCAACTGAGAATCATTATACCCCATCTTCACAAATGCATCATGAAATAGAATGTCAGCGGAAGCTCCATTGTCTATCAAGACTTGCTTCACCTCTGAGTTTCCGTCACAGAAGTTATGACCAACGGGTCGTCATGGGGGAACTTCACCCCTTCCAAGTCTGAGTCGTCAAAACCAACTATTACTTCAGTTTTTGCATGCTTCGGGGATTCTCCCACGATGTGCATCACTTCTCTAGCATAAGCCTTTCGAGAATTCCTTGTTGTGTCGGCCGTAGTCGGGCCTCCTGAGATCATGTTGATTACTGGCCCTCGGGGCTGTGGGTTGCGATCTTAATCGTCATCCCTTCTATCATACTCTCTTCTCTGATTACCACGGTCTTCACCCTTAGTGAAGTGGCTCAGTTTCCTTCTACGAATAAAAAACTCGATCTCATCTTTGAGTTGCTTGCAATCATCAGTGTCATGCCCCACATCTCTGTGGAATCTGCAATACTAATTCTTGTTTCTCTTTACGGGATCACCCCTGAGTGGCTTCGGCCATTGGAAATCCTTATTCTTCTCAATGTCCAACAAGATTCGACTCCTAAGAGTATTCAACCTTGCATATTCAGTGAACCTTGGTCCTTGGTTCTTCTTAGGGACATAGTCGGAGTCCTCGCTAGTTCGAGGATACTTGTCCCTAACATCATACTCCTGGTCATCATACTCATGGTCTTGCTTTCGCTTCTTGGAGTCGTTGTTACCTTTGTCATTGCCTCCTCTAGCTTCCTTCTTCCTGCTATCCTCAGCCTTGATATACTTGTCAGCCCTTCGCTGGAGCTCGGCCATGTTTTCAGGAGGATGTTTTGCTAATGACCTTTTAAAGAATAGATCAGTGGTTCCGTGTTCTAAGGCTGCCATGGCCACCTTATTCTCCAAATCAGTGATATTCAATGTCTCCTTAGTGAACCTCTTGAGGTAATCTCTCAGATTTTCGTTCTTCCCTTACACTATATACATGAGGGATGCAGAACTTTTCTCATGAACTCTCCCGCTAATGAATTGGCTGACAAAAGCGGCGCTCAACTCCTTAAAAGAGCCAATCGAATTCGCAGGTAGGCGGCTATACCATCTTTGAGCCATGCCCGACAGGGTTTGAGGGAACGCCATACACTTCAAGGCGTCGCTTGCAGGCTGCAACAACAGTGCGTTTGAGAACGTCCTAACATGGTTTGCGGGATCACCTGTTCCATCATAAGCCTTAATTATCGGCATCTTGAACTTCTTTGAGATACGAGCATTCATCACCTCCTCAGTAAACGGGGGTGTGGGATCATCAGGATCCTGATAGAATATATTTTATATATATATTAGATGATTTTATTCTCATATTTATTGTGTTTTGCATTGATTTGGATTTTTATTTAATAGATTTGATTGTTTTATTGTAGGAAATAAAGAATTCATGACTTGAAAGGATTTGGAGCAAAAGAGCTATTTTGGAGATAAAATAGGAGAAAATTCGTATTATTGGGCTACACGGGCTGCCTGCACTGTTTGGGCCATATCTTGAGTTCCAGAAGTCAGAATTTGACGATCTTACTGTCCACGCAAAGCTTAGGGAATTATCTTTAATTCAGAGGTGGTCCAGTAAGCAAAATCCAACTGGAAGAGCCTAGAAACAGAGGAGAAAAAGAAGTGACGAATTTTACAAGAAAATCCTATTCAATTATGGATATCTTTTTGTAAATTGATTAGGATATTAAAAATACTTTTATTAGGATATAGAGATCAGATTTTATTAGGGAGTTTTATTATAAAAGAAAGAGAGAACGTGAGATAGAGAGACAGACGTTTTTACAGAAGCTAGGGTTCTTATTCTTTGCTCTCTTCATCTCTTCATTTGTAAGCACTTGGTTTAATTTGGATCTTCATTGTTCTTCGTTAATACAAAGTTTGAGGTATTCTTTATTCTCTCGTTTTATTATTATATGTTTTGCATGGTTTCTTTCATTATTCTTATTGCTTTTACTTCTAGTATGAATGAGTAGTTTAATTCTAGGGTATTAAGGGGAGCCATGTTTGCACCATGATTTGGGCTTAATTTGATTAGTAAATTGATGGGTAGAGAGTAATTCTGATTGATATGTTATAATTCTTAATTTGTGTAATTACGCAATATCACGGATTAATTGATTGCAACAGGAGTAATAGATCGAAAGATTTTACTACTAGAGGCTTACATACAATTAGCGGAATTGAAGGTGATTGTGGAAGCATCATTAGATATTCTGAGAGTGTTAATGCTTGAAAAAGATTAACCATTGCTTTAATTACTTAATCCCATTGAAAAGCTATACTTTTGTGATTTGTTTGGTGTAAACATGGTGAACCTGAATTGCCCTAGATCCTTTTATTAATTGAATTAAAACTTTGTTAAATTTGCATTAGTAGTTAATAAAATTCCCAAATAATCGTTTGTGACTAGAAACAATTGATAATAGTTGAATTGAAATTGAAACTGTCTCCTTGAGGAATCGACCCGTATTTGCTAGTATCTACTACAATTGATACCGTGCGCTTGCGGTTACACGTAATTTAACACATCAAGTTTTTGGCGCCGCTGCCGGGGAGACGCCTAGTTTCTATAATTTTAGTTTGATTGTTTTAGATTGTTTTTCTTGTCTCTTTGGAACTCTTGTTCCAACTGAGACCGATCTTACTGCTTTTCCTTGTTTAGTTGTTGATGCCCAGGACCAGGTCTCAAACGAAAGAAGATCAAGCGAAAGAGGATACAACTCCTCTAAGTCCAGATTCTAGAATTACTTGTCAACAATACATAGATCAACAGAGGGAAGAGAAGCAGCAAAGGATATCTGAACCAAAGATTAAAATGGCGGACCTTTCTCCCAAATCTTTGAAGAACTACTCACAGCCCTCTCCGAGTGGGGTACCTACTGGCCTTGCTATGCCAGCGATTCAAGCAGCAAATTTCGAGATCAAGCTTGCTTTTCTCACTATGATCCAACAGAATCAATTTGCTGGGCTTGCCTCTGAAGACCCTACAAATCATCTGCAACGGTTTCAACAGCTCTGTTCTACAATTAAACATCAGGGAGTCACTCCAGACCAGTTGAAAGTCATGTTGTTCGGTTTCTCTTTTCGTGATAAAGCTCAAAAATGGTTGAATGATATTGACTTGACCGAGTGGGATAAGATTGCTCATGCTTTCTTAACTGAGTTCTACCCTCCCAACAGAACCGACGATTTGATCGACAAGATGATGGGTTTTAAGCAGGATTATGGTGAATCTCTTCGGGATGCTTGGGATAGATTCAAGGATTATCAACGTGCATGCCCTCACCATGGTCTTGAGAAGTGGTTTCTGCTTAAACGCTTCTACAATGGTCTTGATCCTGAAACAAAAGGTATGGTTGATAACGCTGCAGGTGGCGTGTTTTTAGACAAAGGAGTTGATGATGCACATGCTTTTCTTTCAAATTTGGCTGCCAATCACTTCAGTAACCCGAGAGCAGCCAAGAAAGGGGGTAAACTTGAAGTGGATGCTTACTCTCTATTATCATCTCAACTCGCTGCATTGACTCAGGAGATCCACTCATTGAAGACATCTCAGCCCTCTACTCAACCTATGAGTATCAATGCATTGTCATCCATGGCTCCTATGAATAATCCTGTTTGTGAAGTCTGTGGCATCCAAGGCCACTATGGTAATGATTGCCAATACAATGCTCAAAATTCACAACATTTTCAGATGGAGCAAGCAAATGTTTTCCAACAGAGGCAGCAGTACAATCCATACTCCAACACTTACAATCCTGGTTGGAAAGATCATCCGAACTTCTCATATAGGAACAATAATGCTCAGAATTCAAATGTTCCTAATAAGCAGCAATATCAGCAGTCGTACTAGCCTCCTCCACAACAACAGTATAGGCCTCCGCAAGGACCTATGAATCCCCCTGGATTCCAAAGGCATCCTCAGAATTATGCTCCTCAAGCAAATTAAGCTGCACAGGCTGATAATCAAGGTGACATGATGAAGATATTGTTACACATGCAAAAGAGTATGGAGGATACCAACAGAAAGATGAACCAGATGGAGATACATAATAAGATGTTGAAAACTCAGATTGCTCAAATGGCTAGTTCTTCATCTACAAGGCAACAAGGCTCTCTACCAGCACAATCAACTCAGCCAAAGGAAAATGTGAATGCCATTGCTCTTAGGAGTGGTCGTACATATGATGCTCCTGCAATGCCTACTGACGATGTTCCTACTGAGCAAGAAAAAGAGGATTCTGAGGAAGACAAGGTAGAGAAAGTTGTTGAAGATGCAAGTGAAGGTGAAACGGAGGAAAGCAAGAAAAAGGATAAAGAGAAGACTGCAGTTACTCCTCCACCATTTGTGCCAAAGCTCCCATTCCCTAGCAGGATGATCAGAAATAAGGTGGACCAGCAGTTTGGTAAGTTCATGACACTTGTCAAGAATCTTGAGGTAACAGTTCCTTTCACTGATTTAATTTCTCAATTCCGTCATATGCAAAGTTTCTTAAGGATATTCTCACTAAGAAAAGGTCTTTTGGTGAGGTAGAGACAGTAGCTTTTACTGAAGAGTGTAGTGCTGTTTTACAAAATAAGTCTCCACCTAAGCTTAAAGATCCTGGTAGTTTTTCGATCCCGTGTCATTTAGGTGCATTGTTCATTGATAAAGCTTTATGTGATTTAGGCGCTAGCGTCTCAGTCATGCCTCTCTCGGTTTTTGAAAAACTAAATATGGGAGAATTAAAATGTACACAGATGACTTTACAAATGGCAGACCGTTCGATAAAATATCCACTTGGAATTTTAGAGGATGTACATGTTAGGGTTGGAAAATTCTATAATCCTGTAGACTTTGTAGTTCTAGATATGGAAGAGGATAGCCAGATACCTATTATTTTGGGTAGACCATTTCTCTGTACTGCAGGTGCTATTATTGATGTTAAAAGTGGGACTCTCACCTTGAGTGTTGGTGATGATAAAATTGCTTTTACTCTAACCTCTGATCTTAAATCCCCTTTGCTTGAGAATACTTGTTGCATGATTGATGTTGTAGATGAAATTGTCCAAGATTATACTCCTCAGATTCTATTGAATGATGCATTGGAAGCAGTGCTCATGCTTGAAGCTTCAGAAGGAGAAGGACATGCTGAAGTCGATTCATTGATTCTTGAGTTGGATGGTGCAGCTGATCCGAATTGTGAGGTAACCAACATTGTCACTTCTTGTGGTCAACCTCAGCCGATAGAGTCAGAGAAGCACTCTAGGGGTGTGAAGAAGAAAAAGAAGAAGATTTGGCCGTTGGGTAGTAAAATCAAGTTGAAGTCTGAGGGGAGATTTTTGTGAAAAGCAAACAATCAAGATGTCAACGTTCGTAGGAATGGTCTTTCTGTTGAGGATGGTTCAGTAATTTTTTTGAGACCGCCTTGAGTTGAGGAAGTAACGTCAAGCTATTGACGTTAAAGAAGCGCTTCGTGGGAGGCAACCCACGCATTAGTGTAGGGAAAAAAAGTGTTGTATTTCTCTTTAAAAATAAATTGTGTTGTTGAAAAAAAAACGAATTTTGAGCAGGTTGCAGCTCTGTAACGCAGGCTGCACCTGCGTTTCTGACATTGGGGCAGTTTGCAGGTGTGTAACGCAGCCTGCGTTACTGGAGGAGGGGCAGTTTGCGGGGTGTCACGCAGCTTGCGCCTGCGCAACTGCTTATGGGGCAGTTTGCTTCAAGCCCATCTACTGCTGTCCAAGCCTATTTCTTTCTGGCCCAATATGGTTTAGACTATAAAAAATTAAAGTAAATATTGAGGGCCATGGGAGCTGAACCCCTGACCTCTTGTGTGTAAAACCAAGTGCCAACCACTCCACCAACCTTCTCACTGTGTTGTGAGCGGATTTACTTATTAATAACCACAAGGCTGGACCAGAAATTTTGCAAGGAGCAATGCCATCTTATACAATTTTCAAGAACACTTCATGCTTATGCATTAGGGGAGTATTCTAACTTTCTTTGTATATTATTATTATTATTATTATTATTATTATTATTATTATTATTATTATTATATGTATATGTATATTATTTTTATTTTTCTTTGTTTTTGTATTTTTCTTAGGGGTCCTTTTAGTATCATTTTTTTTTCTTTCTCTTTCATATATTTGTTCATTGAGGACAATGAACCACTTAAGTGTGGGGATGAGTTCTCGATGATTAAAAAAAATTAAAAAATTAAAAATACCAAAAATAATTCTAGCCATGCAATTTGATTAGTTGTTGTATTTTGCTTGATACACCCATGCATGCGTAGAATTCTTGTGTTTATTAACGCTTTTGTATGAGAAGTGACGTGTTTTGTCTTGTGCACACACTTACACTAGCAAGTTGAAGCTGGTAGACTTAATTGGATGTTGTAAGTGATTAGAATGACATGAATATGTGCAAGATGACTTGGTACAAGTAGGTGCGTTAGAGAGTCTTGTTACTTGGGATTAATTATGTTTTGTCACACCAAGTGAGTTTTGAGCCTATATGCATATCTTTTGCATGATTTTTCGTTTGCTTGAGTGTCCACATGTTGTTTACATTGCTAGCACTTACTTGAGATCTTTCTTGAAATGCATGATATTACTTGATGATGAGATGATAAAGGCAATTAGGTATAACCTCGTATTTCCCATATTTCCACACCTTTTAAACATGATCAATTAGTTAACCCGTTGAGCCTAATCCTATTCTTTTCGGTGACACACTACATTACTTGCCGTTATCCTTTTTATTCTATTGGCCTTACATTAAATTTGAACCTAAATTGTCAAAGGCTAGTATTATGCTTAAGGGAGTAATAAGGTGTTCATAAAAGGGGGGGTTTTATTGATGATCATACTTTTGGGGAATATTGATTTTGGTTGATGCTTGCTAGTCGAAATTCATAAAAATATCTATGGATCATTGTGTTTATTCCTTAGCTCTTAAAAAAAACAGAAAAAAAAATAGAAAAAAAAAGAGAAAAAAATAAATTTGAGAGCATTCTTATGTTTGTATGATCCTTCTTCATTCGACTAGTCAAGTTATTATGTAAGGGTTATTGAAAAATCCAAGTGTGGGGAAGTATTTGTTTTAATAGAAAGGGAATTGAATAATGATTATTGTTGGGTACTAGCTTTTGACGTAACCTGTTTTAGCTTTACTTGACATACCTGGTCCCTAGCCCACGCTACAACCCGAATAAAGACCTTTTGATTGTCATCAGTGATGTATGTTGTGTTGAGAGTGAGATTGATTGCGAGTGTCAAGTTGTGTTTATGATTTTGTTGGAATTGAGTGATACACTTAACCTTGTTCTTGAGTGAATATTCGTTTTTGAGTGAAAAGTGAGTTATATATTACTTGTTTTGGCATAGGAGATCCCGGGTTTAGACTTAAAGATGTATTTCTTGTGGGCTTAGCATGATTACCAACGATTTTTACACTTGACATGAATTTTTATGACCTTCTGCATGTTCATTGAGTAGACTATGTGAATACTTGCACTTTCGACACCAAGACATCGTATGTTTGCTTTGATTCTTAAGTTGATGTGGCATGAGAGGACTTGTGTGTGTGGTGTTGTGTTGGCATTGATCTTTTGCATGGTTAGATGAATTTTGTGGGTATATTCACTATAAACCCTCACGAGACAACACTCGTCCTACTAGGGCTGCCTAGGGATTTAACGGCTTGTTGCATATGCTCAATGCAATCGTGTCATCTACGAAAGTGATGTTTGTTAGGACTTAGTTTTTATTTCACTTATTTGCCTGAGGACGTGCAAATGCTTAGTGTGGGGATGTTTGATAGAATATATTATATATATATTTTAGATGATTTTATTCTCATATTTATTGTGTTTTGCATTGATTTGGATTTTTATTTAATAGATTTGCTTGTTTTATTGTAGGAAAAAAAGAATTCATGACTTGAAAGGATTTGGAGCAAAAGAGCTATTTTGGAGATAAAATAGGAGAAAATTCGTATTATTGGGCTACACGGGCTACCTGCACTGTTTGGGCCATATCTTGAGTTCCAGAAGTCAGAATTTGACGATCTTACTGTCCACGCGAAGCTTAGGGAATTATCTTTAATTCAGAGGTGGTCCAATAAGCAAAATCCAACTGGAAGATCCCAGAAACAGAGGAGAAAAAGAAGTGACGAATTTTACAAGAAAATCCTATTCAATTATGGATATCTTTTTGTAAATTGATTAGGATATTAAAAATACTTTTATTAGGATATAGAGATCAGATTTTATTAGGGGTTTTATTATAAAAGAAAGAGAGAACGTGAGATAGAGAGACGGACGTTTTTACAGAAGCTAGGGTTCTTATTCTTTGCTCTCTTCATCTCTTCATTTGTAAGCACTTGGTTTAATTTGGATCTTCATTGTTCTTCGTTAATACAAAGTTTGAGGTATTCTTTATTCTCTCGTTTTATTATTATATGTTTTACATGGTTTCTTTCATTATTCTTATTGCTTTTACTTCTAGTATGAGTGAGTAGTTTAATTCTAGGGTATTAAGGGGAGCCATGTTTGCACCATGATTTGGGCTTAATTTGATTAGTAAATTGATGGGTAGAGAGTAATTCTGATTGATATGTTATAATTCTTAATTTGTGTAATTGCGCAATATCACGAATTAATTGATTGCAACAGGAGTAATAGATCGAAAGATTTTACTACTAGAGGCTTACATACAATTAGCGGAATTGAAGGTGATTGTGGAAGCATCATTAGATATTCTGAGAGTGTTAATGCTTGAAAAAGATTAACCATTGCTTTAATTACTTAATCTCATTGAAAAGCTATACTTTTATGATTTGTTTGGTGTAAACATGGTGAACCTGAATTGCCCTAGATCCTTTTATTAATTGAATTAAAACTTTGTTAAATTTGCATTAGTAGTTAATAAAATTCCCAAATAATCGTTTGTGACTAGAAACAATTGATAATAGTTGAATTGAAATTGAAACTGTCTCCTTGAGGAATCGACCCGTATTTGCTAGTATCTACTACAATTGATACCGTGTGCTTGCGGTTAGACGTAATTTAACACATCAGATCCCCAAGTGGCATCAGATCCTTGGGGTTGCTCTTGGGGGTTTCCACCCTTGTTGTTCTTCCAGTTGGGGCGTCGGCCCTTCTCTGCCTTCTTGAGGACCTCTCTAAGTCTATAATGGGAATCGGTCCTGATGTTGGAGGAGGTTGAGTCTGATTTAACCTAGCTTGTTCTCTCGCAATATCGTCCTTCAACCTTAAGATCTCGGCCTCATGAGCCTTGATCCTCTCAGCGGCTGTCAAAGGAGGTCCATCATGGATGGTTTGTGTTCTTCTTCTTGGTTCTCTGCTAGCACGTCGCCTCCTCGGGGCTTCATTACCATCATCCTCATCAGACGATGAATCATCAGTATAGGGGCCAGAGTAGTCAACATACTCTCGATCTCAGATCTGCAAGGCGTGGCCACTAGGTCCAGGACCTTGAGTAATTGGAGGGTAGTTAGGCAGACCATACATCGGGTTGGTATTCATGGGGAGATCCGTAGTATAGATCTGTACCCCTGGTGGTAACGGGCGATTGGGATCAACCAGAGGAGAAACCACCATCTGAAGAGGGTTGGTTTCTTGACTTGGATGGACGACCACAGGTAACGTTCTCTCAGCATGGGGATTCGTCCCTGGAGGTTGAGAAACTTGAGTTTGAGTGATCGCCCCTGTTGTTGGGGGTACCTGCTCAGTAGCAGGCGGAGCAGAGCTTAGAGGCAAGGCCTCAGTAGAGGTTGGTGGTGTTCTTCGTGTGGTCACCATGGTTGATGTTGTCGTCCCACAGACGGCGCCAAATGTTGTGGAATAAAAACTAGGTTACGAATTGTATTTAAGGCTAGGGTTGGTGAGCTTCGAGCTTTAATGGCTGTTTCCGTGTTCGGAACTAATCGGTCCTCACAGAGTGCCTACGTATTTCGTATTGAGAATCAAGCCAAGACGTAGTTCTAGGTGATGGTGCCCTCGAGGCTATGGCGGCGAGAGCTCACCTAGGACGTAGTGACTTGTATGTCCTTATTCGAGGATTAAGCCTAAAACGTCCTCCTAGGAATGAGGGGTCAGAAACTTTATATAGGCTGAGAAGCCCTAGAATCGTAGTAGAATTAGGTGACTTGGTGGGCAAGTCACCGCCTTGAGGAAGGTTCTAGACTCCTTTCTTGTAGGAGTCAGTTCCCACATCGAATTCTGTGCCTTGGAGGCTAAGCTTGGTAGGAGTAATATCCTTATTTAACTCTTATTGCTGAGCTGGTTATTACCCCTAATATTAATTACGAAATTAATATTGTAAATAGGGTTTGGGCCCATCTGGTGAGCCCCACGTTTTGACCATATTGGGTCCATTTAATGTCACATTAAATGTGTCTTTAGGGCTTACTTTTAGCCCATATCAACCCTATAATATGATTTACCTAAATTACCCTCAATATTAATGCATCCTCTCTCTTTTATTCTAACATTTTTATTTTTGTTATTTTTATGTACTCTCATTTTACCATATTACGACCATTACATCATACTATTAATTTACGTAATTTATAAACTTTAAAAATTTTTGGATTTATATTAGTATAAATTTTAATTTTAACAATTTTTTAAGACTTTATTTTAAAATATATTGCATACATATTATTTGTACTATTAGATTTGGTCATGCCGGTATTTTATAAAGAATTTTAGTACCAAATACATTTTGAATCTATTTTCATTCTTTTTAATTGCATTAAAATTATAATCCAAAAAAAATACTATTATTAACTTTACTTTGATTACTATGAATATAACTTAAATATATTAAGAAAACAAACATGAAAATTATATATTTTTATTAATATATTATGAAATTACTAATATATATGTTACTTTAATTAGTAGGAAAGAAACATGAAATACAAAAATAAATATATATTAATTTTCATTTCAAATAATCATATTGCAATCTAGGATAGTAAATAGTGATATTCGAAAATGTGCAAATGAAGTCCTGATTGTGGTAAATAGTAATGCACATGTGTGAGGGTAATTTTGAGAAAACATATTATAGGGTGTGTGCAACAATAACTTTAGGGTGTGCATATATCACCAGCCATAACTTAATATCATTTGATGACTTTTGCCTCTGGGATTAAGATAAGAACTGATCTGCTTTGAGAATAAAGTTTCAAGGAAAAGGCTAAAACTGAGAACTCATTCAGTCATTAACACTTAATTATATACTACTATGCTACCATTTATTTTGATAACCGCACAAGAGAAACTAGAGGTGATATCATGACAACTTAGTGACTTGGAATGTTATCGAACCTTCCGTTCTGTATGTGCAAGCAATATCCCTTGAGCCTTTTCTGTATAATAAATAGAGCAAGGATCCTCTCAAGATTATCTCAGATTTGCACCTGCAATTGATTATACCATGCACCATTGCATTCAGTTATCTCTTTTTGAATGCTTATACGTCAAAGCTAATTAAATACGTTTATTTCTATGTTGGACTACAAGTTTCTTTAAAAAATTAAGTGAAAACAAAGCATGTCTTGTGCATTCCCACTTGCAGGCTGCAGCATAATTTCTAAGAATTGTGTTCCCAAATTGGTTGATTTTCTTTTAGAAACTGGTCTAATCTTTCATACGATTGGATAAATGTTTTGTCATTCCTGAAAACACCACTACATTGCTCTTACTTAGAAGTATACTGTATTAGAACTTTTTAATGATCTGTGCAGCAGTTAATTTAAGAATACAACTCTTGAAATGTCGACTTTTTTTCTATGCATTTGCTTTCGAAAAAATGCCGGCCTAATGTTTTGGATGCGATATGCATTCTACATGCGTGAAGTGTTTTGATTATGTGACACCACATGTACTGTTAGGAGTTGTCATACATCGTTTGTGGGAGGGGCATATTGCTAGTTAATAAAAAACCACATTAATTTCATTAGCATAAGGTCTTTTGGGAGTTATCCAAAACAAATTCGTGCGGGCGCGATTCAAAGCGGATAATATCATATTAATGTGGAGTTAAGGCCTGCTTAGCAAGTACAATAAGTGGTATCAGAGCTATGGTTATACCGGTTCATAACAATCTCGTATGGGCTCCCAGAATGGGCCAGGAAGAGGCAGATGGGCTATCCCAGGATGGGCTTAACGAGGAGCAGGTAGGACTTCAAGTGTGGGTCTAGGGGAGCCAGATAGCCATGAACTTTTAGTATGATTCGAGGGGAGCCAAATCACAAATGACAGATTTGGCAGGTGTCGAGCCCGATGTGTGAAGGGGAAGATTGTTAGGAGTTGTCCCACATAGCCAGGAACTTTCAGTATGGTTCGAGGGGGAGCCAAATCACAAGTGACAAATTCGGCAGGTGTCGAACCCGATGTGTGAAGGGGGATTGTTAGGAGTTGTCTCACATCGTTTGTGGGAGGGACAGATTAGTTATTAGTATGAATCCTTTTGGGAGTTACCCAAAAACAAATCCATGTGGGTACGGTCCAAAGCGGACACTAATGTGGAAGAAGGCCTGCTTAGCAAGACCAACAGGTGCAACAAAATTTTTTTTTTAATTTTTTTTTACCTTAGTATTTTGGGTCAAACTGCCTCAGATTGTAATCTCTCTGTCCCTCTCATTTCTTTACAGTTACTATTTTGTGGTGTCCTTCTCATTTCTTTACATTACAAAAATAGTAAGTTTCTCCCACTATTACACCCACTATCTCATATATTTAACAATAAAAAATACTATTAAACCTACTACTTTCCTCCACTATCTCAAAAGTCAAATATATAGTTAAATATTAATAGATCCTACCACTTTACCAACTTTTCATCTAACTTTACTCATTTTTTACACATTTTCTTGGTTTTCGTATTCATCCCTCGTAGGGATGTAATTCGAGTCGAGTCAAGTCGAGTTCGAGTTTTTTTTTTCGGGTTCGAGCTTTTTTTTCACGAGTCGAGTCGAGCCTAAAATTTATCGAGCCTGAAATATGTGTTCGAACTCGACTCGTTTATTATACGAGTCGAGTTCGAGCTGTTATCGAGCTTTCGAGCTAATCGAGCTTTTAACCGAGCTTTCGAGCTTATCGAGTTTTTAAACGAGTTTCCGAGTTTTTATCGAGTTTTCGAGTTTTCGAGCTTATCGAGTTTTATCGAATTTTTCGAGTTTTTCGAGTTTTTACCGAGTTTTCGAGTTTATCGGGTTCTTATCGAGTTTATTGAGTTCTTGTCGAGTTTTCGAGTTTCGACTTAAGCTCCATGAAAACTATTTGTTATATTATTTCCCCAATTTTAAATGATAATAAACTTTCGAAATTTTATATTTTATGATTTCGATAATCAACTTTTCCAATCAATTAAGTAAACTTTTAGTTTATTATATTCTTATATTTACGGATAAATTATATCTTTAGTACAGATTATGCATATAAATATCTAAGTATTTAACTAGTAAACGATGATAATAAGAATAATAAAATGTGAAACATTTTTTGACTGTGAGCTCATATGTGTTATATTTTTTTCAAAATAGGCAAATAGGCACCCTACATCGAGAGTCATTAGTAATTTTATAAAATTTATTTATAATTGAATAGAAATATGGCATACAACAAGTCTATGATGTTACTATTTAATATTTTGCTGCTTACTATCTTGTTGTTATGGTTTATAATTGTATGAAGACAAAATATATGGAAGTAAAATTCAGAAATCGAACTTGATTGCTATTTCATCAATTTAATATCTGCTAATTTAGATCGCCATTCTCATATTAGAACAAATTTAATTCAAAATTTCACTAATTATACTAATAATATAATATTGCACATAACATATGAAAAAAATAAAGTTAAGTTTAAAAGTAATTTTCATAAATAGTTGAGTGATGACAGATAAAATAATAAACACATTACTATTTTTAAGAAAAAATAAAAAAATTAATCGAGTTCGTGTTCGAGCCGAGTCAAGTTCGAGTTCGAGTTTATCGAGTCGAGCTCGAGTCGAACTCCAAAAAACTCGGCTCGACTCGAGTTTTTAATCGAGCCTGAAAACGTGTTCGAACTCGAGCTCGATAACGAATTCGAGCCGAGTCGAGCCCATTTTTTCGAATCGAACTCGAGTCGAGTTCGAGCCGGCTCAATTTAAATTACATCCCTAATCTCTCGTGTAAATAACCATGAGGGACGGAGGG
This sequence comes from Kitagawia praeruptora, assembly GCA_037693485.1. Taxonomy (NCBI): domain Eukaryota; kingdom Viridiplantae; phylum Streptophyta; class Magnoliopsida; order Apiales; family Apiaceae; genus Kitagawia; species Kitagawia praeruptora. Next base: position 81,249,250 of record CM075350.1, read on the forward strand.
AGTAGTGTTTTTGGTCCAACACTCGTCTGCCTTTGTCACAACTCACAAGTTAAATAATATTTGAGTCTAACATAACTAAGAATGATCTTTCCACTACTATGACTTTATATAAGTGCTGTTGCATCAAGATTATGTGTTACTCCCTCCGTCCCTTAATGTTTTTCCTGTTTTGATTGTACACGTTTGCCAACGCAAACTTTTAAACGTTTATATCTTGAATTTCGTATTAGTATTAAATATAAAAACTTCACTGTATTAAAGTACTCATAAATACGAATCCAACAAGATCACTCATGACTATATTTGATCTTATAGATTATGCGTGAATTAGTAATTTATCTCATGTTATGAACAGTCCCGACATATGAAATAAGAAAAACAAAGAAAAACAATACGGGACGGAGGGAGTATTGTACTATATATTGGGCTCGTTTGGAAAATCTTATTTTTCAGAAATAAGTTACTTATTCTGGAAAAAAGTTAGAATATATGTACTTTTTTCTGAAATAAGTAACTTAATCATGCAAGATTACGAATATTAAAGTCCACATACACATTTTTTTCTAAAAAAAAGTATGTAAATACGAAATTTTTTCCGAAATAAATAACTTATAAGTCGATGAACAAATTTGCCCGCACATTGTTGTGCATTACATCCCGTCTTCACTTTTTCCCCTCCTTTTCACTTTGCTTTGCACCAAAAGTCGAAATTTCAACAGTTGATTACTTATTAGGTAGCCCATCAGATGAGAATAGGTTTTAGATTAATACCTTCACATGTTTCATTCAATCCATGTTGTTGACTACATCCTCAATATTCAGCCAGCAACTAAACAATCTAACCTTAATTCAGAGATTGTATTGGACTAAAAAACACAGGATTAACCTACTAAAGAAACACAATCAAGATTTTGTCGACTGTTTCTACAACATTGTTTTCCTCTAAATCCGTAAATCTGATTTGCGATACAACTAAGTACAATATAACTCTTGTACGAGTGTTGATGTGTGTGTATCAGTACAGTCTAACAATCATGTTTTCCTCGTGATATTGCCTTCAGAATACTAGTAATTTATCTGGTTGTTTGTTCCCCTACAGCTAATGTCTTGGAATTGACCTAAGTTAACGTGGATGGAACTTAATGGCCATATCCAAAAGTTTTTTCTTTCAAGAGGACTAAACGATCTTCTGTCTAAAGAAAGATAAACGTATGCTCAGGTTAAAATGTAAGTTATCTTCTAATAAATAGTTTGACATGTAACTTTAGGAAGACTGAGGTTAGGATATTATCATCTTGCATTCTTGCTGCACTGTTTTAGTCAATGAGAGATCATAAGATCAAACGTGCACATCGTTTCAGTAGTATGTTGTAGAAACTGGCATAAATGGTAATTTCTACGTCTGCTACTATATGTAAATGTAATCCATCTCATTTGGTTTAGGGGAAATTAAAACAAACCCTAGGAAATATACGACGTGACATGCTGCCCCAAAATGAAATATAGTGGAGTGACAAGATCAGACGATTTGACACACATTGCGCAAGGACTTGAGGATCATCTGGAATGGTATCTTTGATGGAGAGAAATGGGGTAATATTCTCCACCAAAATAAAAGGGAAGTGACAAGATAAAACAATCGAACTTGAGGGTTAATTGCACGAGCTAATGTTAAGAATAGTTAAGCAGTAAAAAAATGACAACCTTGTTATTTTAAGCTATGAAATGAGTGGTGTGAGGCCTTTTTATAAATGCTAATCCATAGTAGGAACTAGGAACAAAACCATAGTAATTATCCAGGCATGAAGATAAAAATATACTATGTTGATGCAAGTTACGATTTCCTTGGTGCCTTAATCAATCCACTCACAGATCCTGGTTTTAGTTTGTCTGAAGCAGGGTACTGAAAGATATTAGGCGAATACCTCCAGTTGTCAGCATATAACATAGAATAAGGTTAAGAAGTTGCATAATTGCACATAATAGTGGTGAAAAATCATTAATATGTGACCCGGTTGATGGAGTAATGCAATACAAGTAAACCAGGTTAAAAAACTGCTTTACTCATATAAGAATGTGTTGTTGTATGGGTTGTTTTCCACTTAGAAAGTTGGATTAGTACACTCCATAATATTATATCTAGTTATAGGGATCAGGTTCACAATAAACGTAATAAGTGGATCCCTTTTATTCATATATCAAAACGACTGTTCAACCATATTGCGTTCTACGTTGTAACATACATTCGTTAGGGATCCAGACCCCTATACATGCCTGCCTTCTAATATGACCTTGGTTTATATTGAAGTAGTGAACATGTTAAATTACCCTGACTAAGCAGACATTAACTGATGAACACAGAGATTAAGCATTAGCAACTTACATCCTGTTTTTAGTGGATGTTTTGGCATACAGTAGTAAATTAAGTTGAAAGAATATGGGAAAATCTATATTATCTTCGTAAGCATATCATTGTGACTTTGTTACATCTACTACCAAGTTTTCTGTTTTTTATTGTCAGTTAATTTCCACTTCCTCAGTCTCATCTGTCAGTCACTGGTCTAGTCGATTACTCATTGTTATGTGGCCCTCTCTGGTTAAACTTCCCAGTTCCCACCAACTTTAGTTCAATACTGGAAGTGCTCAAGCACAAAGCTCAATGGCTCATCTTATTTTGCTAAAGTTTACATTTCCCCGTATGCCCAATAGAAGCCATTAGCAAAACTGGATAATACTTTACTTGCTGTTTGATCTTGTAACCCTTCAATTATTTATCTATTCAAAGAAGTTAAGGGGTAAAACTGTGATTATCTGAAACTTCTACAGATTTTGTTGTTGCAGGAAAATTATGCAATGATACAACCTTAATGACTTAAAATAGTGGCTTAATTTCGTTGAACCTGGTCTCGGACTCTCGGCGTGCCAAGGGAAGTAAAACTATGTTGGGTGAATTTTGGTTTCACCTGCCTAGTCAAATGACAAGAGTGTTTTATTATCATTCACAAAGATTGGTCACTTCCCTTTTAACTGTTCCTTCTGTCCGGATTTATATGATCGTCTGACTTTTTTACGCATTCAATGTGTTCGGTCGAAGTATTTATAAATAAAATTTTCTCAATTTTTTAATTTTGTATAAAAATATAAATTTTATATTTTTGTATAAAATAAAAAAATTAAGAAAGTATTATTTACAAGTACTACATTCGAACGCATTAAAATACATGGAAAAAATTTTAAAAGATCAGAAAAAATGGGACCGAATGAATATCTTTTTACCGGTTACCTAAAATTAGTACTCGTACGATGAAGACATTATCTCTGGATAGAGGAGCAAAATGGATAATGGGTATCTAAAACTAAGCAAGCATTAAAATAACTAGAGTCAATGGAAAGAAATAATTTTGCATTCAGCATTACCCATATTTTACAATGTGCATGAGAAAACTACTTAACATGGAGTTCATGTGTCTAGAGACTTCTAAGTGACTTTATTTTCTTTTTTTACATCCTGATTGAACCCCTTCTTGGAACCATACATAGAACATCTACAACTAGTGGTGGTGGTGCTGGCATTCCACAGGAGTTACCGGGAACCTTGTGGTGTCCGTGCAGTAGTCGTAGATCATATGGTTGGCTCGAACCCACAATAGTTGGTGGCTTTGATGTAGGCTTAACTCAGACAATCTAGGTTCATCCCACCAGTAACGCTTCTCAGCACTACTGGTGCACCTTCTTGAAACTTCAGCTGCAGCCACAGTGGTTGGACACTCGCACCCATCAATTTCGAAACCTCTGTAAGAAGCGATAAAAGGTGCATGGGACCAGTCGGTCTTAACCCTGCCACCCTGAGTAGCCCAGTCATCGGCATTCCATATTGAACTATACACACCCATGGCTTGGTCCTTTGGGAATGGTAAACCCTTGTGTTCCAAGTTGGAGTGAACTCTAATAGGTGTATCATCCACCAAAAAGCTGAAAAGAATAAAACAATTGCAACATTATTGACTGCAAGTGCAACCTACATCTGACTAGTAAACAAAAATAATTATGCTAATTTCTATATACTAGTAAATAGTAGGGGAGAAAATTAATGCCAAACCTATTTTAAAATGCATGCATGTTTATAGAGGAATCATGTGATCCTCTATGAAAATCTATTGCGGGTTTTTTATATCTAGACTGGACCCTCGTGTTGACATATTATCCCTGCATGACTATGAATATTATGATAATCTGCTCAACCTGGGGCATCGTGAATTAAATCAACTATAGAATAAAAGTTTCACAATGCTTTTTTAGGACCATAATTCCAACTTTTACGACCACCCAACACAAATCATTATTCTATTCGGCGGGTCGAGAAGCTCAGTCAAACGATAATTGCAACATACTACTACTTACTACTAATGTTGTAACAATAGTTTGTCATTGCCACTAATCAGAGCTCTAAGTAAATGTTAAAGACAAGCATATATAGAGAAAGGAACAGAGAGCTTACACAACTTGGCGTTGGTTCCAGAGGATGGAATAGGTATGAAAGTCCTTAGTAGGGTCAAACCAGAGGTTCAATCTTTGTTCTCTATTACCCACACCATTCACGTAAACATTAGTTTGGACTATGTAGGGCTCCCCACTTGTATTGCCCAGAAACTCAAAATCGAATTCATGATGCTTTGGACCATCTGATGACATCTGCCGTAGTTTGTAAAATATATTGTTAGTAAATTACTCCATATTTACCACAAACATCAATAATCAGTATGTTTGAAATTAAAAATGGTTTACGTTATAAAGTTACCAATTTTTTTTTTTTTTTTGCTAATTGATTACACACAGGAATCGAACTCTTGACCTGTATGTTAAAGAGGCAAGAGTCGTACCACTAAACCAATCCTTCGTTGCTAAAAGTTACCAAATTCAGAAAACCGGACAAGCACATAGAATTAACAATACAAGGGTACCACGAAAATAATGTAATTATTACAAGCAGAGATGGTGTCATCTTAAGCTGGAGAGGTGAAAATGGGGTACCCTGGTAATAACTACAGTAACTGATAAAATTTGTGTAAGGTAAAATCAAAATCAATGTCCGTGTAATAGCAACTCATAACTGACTTCTTTGAAAAATGCTTTACCAGACTTGTTGTTCAGCAATTGTGGCACAAGTTCAACCACTGCGAAATCAAGTTGGAACTGACTCTGCTTCGATTGGCATTTCAGAAAACAATATGACGTTATCTATCTAGCTCTGCCAGATCTTTGATTTTTTTTTTTACACAGTACAAACACTTAGCCCCAATTAGAAGTTTAAAACATAGAATTTGTTAACCTTGCGGATACACATTATTAAAAGGCGTACGTGGCAAGACCGTGAAACCATCAACACCAGTGGTGGTATGTTGGACCAAATTATCAAAAAATATGGTAGCACCACCTGGTCCTGTCATAGCTAAAATATACACTACTTGCAATGAAAATAAAGCAGTACTAGTAAGTATAGTAAATAAAAAAAGTAAACCAGGGTTTAAGAATGTGAAGGGAACATGACATACATAAAAAGCAGTGACAGTTCCAGCAGAGTCACCCTCAACAAGCTTTATCTGCACGTTCACTTTTCCGAACATGTATTTGTTTTTTGATGAAAACCCTGCTCCTGTAAATCACCACCATCATTAACATTATTAGTAATAGTATTAGTATTAGTAATAGTAATACACTCCTCCCATAATCACAAGTTCAATCCAAAAATGTAATAATAATCTAGCAAAATATATATATATATATATATATATATATATATAAATACCAGAAAAGTTATCGAGCTTCATTTGGACTGTATCCCCTTGATAAACAAAATGATCCAAAGCCCAACGAGCCTGGAACAATTCATCAAACTTGGATGAGCTAACTGAACCCAACACCATCATCACTCCAATCAACAAGACCCAACACCCATTTGTGAAACAAGAAACAGGACCCATTCTGTGTTTGTATTGTACAGACAGAGATAGAAACAAAAAGAGAACAAGTGAGTTAGCTTCTACACTACTGATGAGTGTGAGTTTTATAGCTGAAGCGCAGGGCAGGGGTGGGAACCACAGGCCACATCCGTTTCCATGTCGATGCCACGTAGGACCCAAGTTACGAGATACTATCATGAAGGGGTTTGCAATTTAAAAACAGTAGCCGTTGGATAAGGGGGTTCATGGCTGGCTCCAAGCTGGTGCTGATAGGTGGGGTCATGAGCACAGAGTAGAGTAGGACAATTCGACATTCGTAAAGCGTGACTACAGCTGGTCACTCCCATTACTAGGACACACATACAACACTTGTGCGAATAAACAATAACTATACTCGCGACTAGACCTGATCATTAGTTCGTTTCGTATAGTTTCGTGTGGTGTACTTTCGTGTTTCGTGTACGTAATGCCAAATCCAAAATCAACCTGTCAAGGATTTGTTTCGTTTCATGTACCTTCATTTCGTGTACGTTTCGTGTCGTATTTCGTGTAATTTTTGAATAAAAATAAAAATATTTAAATATTAATTTTTTACTAATCGAGTCTTAAGTCAATATGTCATAATGAATGAAGTGTGCTTAATTCTTGTGAAATTAAAATTTGAAACTATTTTGTATTTATCTTTTGTAAAAATTATATATATAATATCATTTTAAAATATGTATTCATATAATTTTAATAAAATTATTTAAATATTTATTTATTTCGTGTACTTTCGTTTCGTGTCGTGTACCCAAGGATAAATCCAAAACCGACACTAAAATCATCCGTGTAATTTCGTGTTCGTGTACTGCAAAGGTCAGCCAAAACCCATAATTTTCGTATCATTTTCGTATCATGTTTTCGTGTCGTGTACGAAATTGACGGCTCTACTCGCGACCTATGCCTCACACGTTCACGCTAAAGAAATTCAATGAAACATTTTCCGGGCTGTTTAGGATAGTTCTCGGCTGATTTTTGAAAATCAATTTCATATCGTTTCGTATAGTGTACTTTCGTGTTTCGTGTACGTAATGCCAAATTCAAAACCGATCTGTTAATAATTCGTTTCGTTTCGTGTTCGTGTACCTTCATTTCGTGTACGTTTCGTGTCGTGTTTCGTGTAATTTCTGAATAAAAATTAAAATATTTAAATATTATTTTTTTACTAGTCGAGTCATAAGTCAATATGTCATAAATAATGAAGTGTGTTTAAATCTTGTGAAACTAAAATTTGAAACTATTTTGTAATTATCTTATGTAAAAATTATATATAAAATATCATTTTAAAATATGTATTCATATAATTTTAATAAAATTATTTAAATATTTATTTATTTCTTTTATTTTTGTTTCGTGGCGTGTACCCAAGGGTAAACCCAAAACCGACACTAAATTTATCCGTGTAATTTCGTGTTTGTGTACTTTCGTGTTCGTGTACAGTAAAGGTTAACCCAAACCCGTAATTTTCGTATCGTGTTTTCGTGTCGTGTATAAAATTACCGGCTCTAATTTCATAACAAAAATTTGCATTGTATAAATGTATATACAAACAATCAGATCATTAGCATTTTGCTTCTGTAGTCTGTACTGCATAACATTTCAAATATAATGAAATTTTAGAGAAATGTTATTTCCATAGCACTTTTTTAATTTTCAGAGCTATGTGTCGCCTATTGTGTTAGAATATGTTACATACTGTGAAAGCAAGAGAAATATGCAATACATATTATTCTGAAAATAAAAAAATGATCTGAAAATAACATTTCCCGAAATTTTAAGTACGAATATATTCAAATTTCTGATTCCGCTTTGAATACAATTGTGGAACCAAACAATTAGTAAAAAATAAAATAAAATAAAAAATTGTGGAACCAAACTATGATAGCTGCGACTCTGCGAGTATGGTTTGTGGCAGATGGTTGTGTTATTTAAAATGAGTTTGGCAATAAAGAGTTACAGGCTGGATGAGCGTACAAAGTTAGGCAACTGCAAGTGAAGGCGCCCCACACTCTGATCATAACTCTTGAGAGCGGTAGACATGGTTGTAAAAATTGGTAATTGATGTAAATTGGTTGATGTATCGATTTAAGATTAATCGGGTAATTCGGGATTAATCGGAAGTATTAATCGAATATTATAATAATATTTAATATATTAGTCTAATTTACAATTAAACATATCATTTTAAATAAATTCACAGGATTAATCGGATTTCAAAAATCGAATCGGTTAGTTACCTTACAGAAAATTTATCAAGGATTAATCGACTAAATCGAGAATTTTTAGAAACTTGGCGATAGACCGTAGGCGGTAGGACTGTACGAGTAATAATAAGTAATGGAGTGCATTACTGTAGCAGTAGTTATATAATTTCATTTACAATAAATTACAAATTTGTGATTAAATTTTGTATTTTAGTGATTGAAATTTAAAATTTACTCACTATGTCCCATCAATTTCTTTACAATTTCTTTTTTGGGTCGTCCCATTATTTCTTTATATTACCTAAAATAGTAAGTTTTAACACTATTACACCCACTACTTCACTTATTTTAACAATACTTTACATTATTTCACTTATTACTTAACTTATTTTAACAATAAAATCACTATTACACCTACTACTTCACTTATTTTAACAATAAAATCACTATTACACCCACTACCTCATTTATTTTAACAATATTACACTCATTTTACACCCATTATCCTTGACCTCCGTGCCCAGCCGCCATGTAAAGAACTGGCTGGGACGGAGGGAGTATAATATATATATATTTTTTTTTGTCAAAGGGAGTATAATATATTAATTAAACATTGGCACATTGCTTTTTACGAACGGTTATGAACAAGTCCATCCCGAAGGAAGATGAGAAGGACAATCATTTTGGGCATCTCAAATATTTTAATAGTTCCGTCCTGAGGAAGGTGAGAAGGACAATCATTTTGGGCTCAAATATTTTAAAGGATCCAAAATTTTGACAAACCTTCAATCTTCATAATAGTAAATACTAGTATATATCGATATTTTACGTGAAAATAAAAAATAATTACGAATCGTACGTTATTTTATGATAGTTTAATGATTTATGATTCTTTATAGAAGAATGACTATCCGTGGGTACAAGAAAATTCCTAAAATATTAGGAATAATTTAGAAAAATACCTGTGGGTACAAGAAAATTCCTAAAATATTAGGAATAATTTAGAAAAATACCTGTGGGTACAAGAAAATTCCTAAAATATTAGGAATAATTAAGAAAAATACCTGTGGGTACAAGAAAATTCCTAAGTTATATGTGAAACACTAGTGTAAACCAAAATCCCCATATGAGGGTAGGAAAAATAAGGAGTCCTAAGTAAGGGATAAAAACGACCCCGAGTCTCGAAAAAGACAATTATAACTTCCACGAAAACCTGATCAGTTTTCCTAGAAGTTGGGGGCAAATGATATGGCCTGAAAGTAAGCCCTAAAGACACGTTTAATGTTGCATTAAATAAACCTAAGTTGGTCCAAGGTCAAAGCCCAATTACGAGGCCCAAAACCTTAATAATGATAATAAATTCGTAATTAATAAATCAGCCAAATATGAGACTCCAATATCCAGTCCAATATGGAATCAAATCACTTCTGGAGTAGCCTCCAAGGAATACAACTTCAACGCTTATCCACCTCCTTCTTGGAAGGATCTAGAATTGGGCTAAAGCTGTGACTTGCCCACCAAGTCTCCTAATTCAACTCTTATTCTAGGGTTTTCATCACCTATATAAGGACCTGTTCCTCCACAAACAAAAGAACGTTTTTGGGGCACAGCTCCATATGTCACACTCATCACGTCTTGGCTTGATCCTCGAATAAGGACATACAAGCCACTACGTCACTACGCCGCGAGGGCGCATCAAGCCACGTGGGCAACTCTAGAACTACGTTTTGGCTTGATTCTTGATATTCATCAAGGTACGTAGGCATCTTGCGAGGATCGACTAGTCCCGACAGCAAGAGCAGCCACCATTAAAGCTCGAAGCTCACCAACCCTCGCATTAAATACGCACGAACCCTAGCCGTAATCTAAAACCCTCGTTTTTATTCCACAACATTTGGCATCGTCTATGGGAAGACAACATCAACCATGATGAACACACGGAGAACACCGGTGACTACAAACACCACCAGTAGCATTTCTATACCCGTGACTACGGAACAAGGGTCTGAATCCCCTTAAACAAAATCCCAGATTTCTGGTTATTAACGCCAATGACGAATCTCCAAAAATTATTGAAACTCATGTCGAGGGATCGCAGCCCATCGGGATGAATCCCCAAGGCCAGGTGATGAATCCCCTTCAAATGGTTGTTTCCCTTCTAGGATACGACCTACCCCCGTAGAGCACAGATCTCCACCACCGTGATTCTTGCAAGCATGAATCCATCTGAACGTATGAGGCATTGGAGAAAGTGGTCATACACATCGAGTGCACAAGCCATATAAAACCCCATATATCACCGGCCTAGGCCTTGTCTATGAAGGAGGGTACGAAGATTATTCTGGACCCTATACCGAGGATCCTTCACTAATCTAGCAAATAAACTAAACCGAATCTCCAAGGAAGCCTTAAAGGTTCCAATTTGAATGATAGAGCGACTATGATAGCTTTGTAACAAGGAGCCATGGATGTCCTTTTCAAGATGTCATTGGCCAAACACCCTCTGGAGAACATGGATGAACTCCAAAAGAGGGCTACAAAGTACATAAGAGTTGATGAAAGCATGCAGTAAGGAGAAGCCACTGTGGTAACATCGATAACGCTAGAAAGCAAAAAACGGAGCAGGAGTATGATGCCTAGGACAAGTATCCTCATATGGCCAGAGACTCTGATTCTGCTCCTAAGAGAAACAACCAGGGATCGAGGTTCCCTGAGTAAGTAAGGTTGATTACGCCACGAAGTCGAATCCTGATGGACATCGAGAAGGAGCAGGATCTCCGATGGCTGAAGCCACTAAGGGATGGTCCCGAAAAGAGAAACAAGAATCAGTGTTACGGATTCCACAAAGATGTGGCTAATGACATTGACGATTATAGGCTGCTCAAAGATTAAATTGAGTACCTGATTCAAAGATAGAAACTGAGCAAGTTCTGCAAAGATGGAAATCGAAGTAACCCTAGACGGAATTATAATAAAAGGGATGATGATCCCCGGAGGCCCGACAATGGCTGGGACGACAAGGAACTCTCAGAAAGCATATGCCCGTAAGGTGATGCATATTGTTGGAAAAACACCAAGGTGTGCAAGAACTGAGGTAACAATCACGTTTGATGATTCAGATCTCAAAGAGGTGAAGTTCCCCAATGACGACCCGTTGGTCATTACTCTCGTAATAGGGAATTCCGATGTGAAGCAAGTCTTTATAGACAATGAAGTGTTTGTTGACATCCTCTTCTATGATGCATTTTTGAAGATGAGATACACCAAGTCCCAACTGACCCCTTCTAACATGCCTATACACGGGTACATTGAAGTGGAGTCCAAGGTTGCAGAAACAATCTAATTACCCATGACTATTGGGCAAGAGCCGAGAGAGGTCATACAAATGTTGAATTTCCTAGTCACCGTCCTTGGGAGGATAGGACTCCCCGTTTTTAAGGCTGTAGCCTTAACTTACCACCTGTTGGTAAAGTTCCCGACTAGGAACGAAGTCGGAAAAGAAAATAGTGATCAAAGATGGCAAGGAGTTGCTATGTAGCCGCATTACGGCCTGATGGAGTTGGGGGCAGGTCTTCCCAATTGAAGACATGGACGTCCATGAGGATGATGAGCATCGGGGGAAACCAGCAGAGGACTTGATTCCTAGTCATGAGCTTCGATAAGGCCGATCATATTGAACACCTTCGCGAGGCATTTGATGTGCTGAGGCACCATAAGATGATGTTGAATATAGCCAAGTGTGTCTTTAGCGTAGGATCCGGAAAGTTCTTGGGTCTAAAGGTTAACCCCGATATAAGCAATCCTAGATATGGAACCTTCACGTTCTATAAGGTACGTTCATGAACTAAATGGAAGAATTGGATCTCCAAGTTTGGTGACAAGTGCTCACCATTCTTCAAAACTTTGAAGATGGTTAAAGGACTTTGAATGGACAACTGAAAACCAAGAGGCTTTTGAATATCTAAAGAGATATACGGCTGAGGCCCGTTGTTGACCAAACCAGACCCGAAAGAAACCTTGTTCTTATAACTACCGGTCTCCGAACAAGCAATGAGTGTCGTTCTGATCAAGGAAGAACGAAAGATTCAGAAATCTGTCTACTACGTGAGCAAAGTTTAGCATGGTGCAGAGTTAAACTACTCCACCGTTGAAAAGTTTGGTGACAGTCTCGAGGAATTTAAGACCATACTTCCGGGCACACAAGATTGAAGTCCTGATGGACCGACGTTGAGGAACGTACTCCATAGCTCGGAAGAAAGTGGTAGGCTCATTAATTGGGAAATCGAGTTAGGGGAATTTGATATCAAGTATAAACCTTGGACGGCCATCAAGGCCCAAGCCTTAGCTGACTTCGTGGTTGAATGTACCATTAACAACCAAGAAGTCGGGGGGCAAGAGGTAGTAACCCAAGAGGGCAAGGAACCATAAAACAAGAATGAAGATGAAAATATGACCATAAAAGAATATTGGGTTCTCTATTTTGACGGAATGTCAAAAACAAAGAATATTGGGTTCTCTATTTTGACGGAATGTCAAAAATAAAATCATGTGGTGCAGGCCTAGTCTTGCAAAATCCCGATGGGTTCACAGTTGAGTATGCTTCGAAGTTGAACTTTCCGATAACCAACAATGAAGCTGAATGTGAAGCCTTGATAGCCGGTTTAGGCTTGGCCTCCTATGGGTCAAGAACCATGGCGAAGTAATTAAAGATTATGAAAGTTGTGATATCTTAGTTTGATAGGTGCTATGTGGAACACATTCCAAGAGAAGAGAATGTGAAGGTCGATGCCTTGTCTAAGTTGCTTCTTTTGAAATAAAGAACTATGCAGAAAGTGTCTACTTCCAATTCCTGAAGGCCTCGACCATTGATTCAAAGTTGGAAGCACCAATTGGTGTAAAATAATGTCATCAAAGTATAGGGCGTTCCCTCGAATCTCGGGGGGCATGGTGCAATGCTGTTATAATCAGTTGCCTCTCAGCTTGATAGGTTCCTTGATGGAATGGAGTAAAGCTTTGGACAACCAATTAGAAGTAGAGGGGTACATGAGATCCCCAATGAATTTAGAACAAGCAAAGATTGAATCCCCGTGGGACTACTTGAATCAATTCACCAAGGGATCCAAAATTATCGTTGTTGCAACAAAGGATGTTCCCGGAAGCCTCTCGGCAACCAAGGACAAATTCGGCCCGGAAATCAGGCTCGAGTACTCAAAAGAAAAAAATCAAATGATTTTTACAATTTTAAGAAATGCTTAAATGAAAACCTCGAAGGTCAAATAGTTACAAACACGGCCAAACACAACTAAGTCAGACAACTAAATGTGAGTTCTGGATCTTGAATCAAGAATCAAGGATCAAGAGTTGAGAACCAAATTTAGATCTTGAATCCTAAAATAAGAAATCAAGTCACTAGATGAAGCCCTTGGGGCTCAAATAAGCCATGAGGGCCTATCAAATTCATCCAAGGTTCATGGGAACCAAGAGCAGGAGTGAATTCTGAGTTTATGACCTAGAAACCAACATTGGCTCTAGTTTGGTCACCCAAGCTTTGATTGGCGGTTCCCGGTTACCGTTTTGCTCCGGGAAGTTTAATTTTGCTCCAACTTACCTTCAATAGGAGATTGCATGTCATAATATAGTTGCTGAAGACTAAAAGAGAGGGGAAATTGAAATTTGAAATTCCAAACCTGAAATTGAAAAATTCGGATAAGGATGGAGCCCCATTCGTAGACTTTCGACTGAAATTTTTTGATCAGGCGCTTTAAAAGGGCTGGGCCCCATCAAAGAATTTTCAATCAAGAATTGAAATAAAAGAGAAAATTTCGAATGGAATTTTTGGAATGGGAGGATAAAAGGGCTGGGCCCCATCAAAGAATTTTCAATCGAAAATTGAAATAAAAAATAAAACAAGAATTTACGAGTGCAAGTTTTCGACTGAAGACAATAAAGGGCAGGGTTCCACAAAGCAAATTTCCATTCAGAAATTAAGAAAAAAAAACAAGTTTTCATTCGAAAACTTAAAGAAAAGAAAAAAAAAGGAACAAGAAATTTCGACTGGGATGTTAAAAAGGGTTGGGACCCCGCGAAAATTTTCATTCGAAAATTTTTTAAAAAAAAAAGGAAATTCCGAACGAGACTTTCCGATTGAACATCAAAAACGGGCTGGGCCCTATCCTGAAATTTTTGTTCGAAAATTATATATAAAAAATATTTCGATTCTAATTTTTTGATTGAGAAGAAGAAATGGGCTGGGCCCCACAACAAATTTTCATGCGAAAATTGAAAAAAAAAGAAAAAAAAAAAGAAAATTCGAATAAGAATTTTCGAATGGGGGACATAGACTCCATGGCTTTACTCGGCAACTCAACTAGTATATGAAGGATCCCACGTGGACAAATTGTAAAAAAAAAAAACAAAAAGGAATTTTCGATTCCTATTTTTCGATTAGGAAGTAAGAAAGGGCTGGGTCCTATTCAACAATTTTCAATCAAAAAAGAAAGAGAAAAAATAAAAAATAAAACTCTCTTTCGACACCTATATTCCGAATGAGAAGGAAAAAGGCAGGGCCCACCTGGTCACTTTCACTGGAAAAAAAAAAAAGGAAAAAGCCCTTTTTCGATTCAGCATTTTCGAATGGACAGGAGCTTGCCTGCAAAACTACCTTTACACTCCTGTGATTTTGCTTGATTAGCAAATCAGCCCCCGTCATTTGTAAATGAGCTAATAGGCTCCTCAAACTTACAAAAATACAGATTAAGCCCTGGAAAAATTAAAAATGGAGAAATAATTTATAAAATTATTTCCAAGTTAAGAAAAATACCTGTGGGTACATAAAAATTCCTAAATTATTAGGAATAAATAAGAAAAATACCCGTGGGTACAAGAAAATTCCTAAATTATTAGGAATAAATAAGAAAAATACCTGTGGGTACATAAAAATTCCTAAATTATTAGGAATAAATAAGAAAAATACTTGTGCGTACATAAAACTTCCTAAATTATTATGAATAAATAAGAAGAATACCCGTGGGTACAAGAAAATTCCTAAATTATTAGGAACTAGTATTTTGCCCGTACTTCGTACACGGCTTCTTATTTAATTTAAAATGATAATACCAAAAATTTAACAAATTTGATTGATTTCTTAAAACATCTTATTTAATTTAAATTGACAATACCAAAAATTTGACAAATTTGATTGATTTCTTAAAAAGATATTGTATGCAATTATATAAATAATCAATTCTTAGCAAGATATTATATACAATTATATAAGTATTTAATAAAATAATGATATGCTAAAATTTATATAAAAAAGTAGCATACAATTCTATTTTAACAATGTTGAAAATTTATTTAATCCATTAAAATCTGCAATAAAAATAATAAATATTTTTACAAATATTGTTCTCTAATTGAAAACAATAATAAATTGTCTTCATTATTCAAATGCGGAAATAATAATTCCATCACCCCCAATGACTCCAAAACATTGAATGGCTCCAAAACATTAAACCTCATATAATATCAAAAACATGTTATATTAACTATGAGACCTCATAGTTAATATAATGTGTAAATGTTGGAGAACAATGAGATCACATTTCAAGCAATTTTTAATTTTTTTTGTTAAATTTTTTTATGAATGGATAGAGGGTAGAATTATAAGACTTTTGTGTGAAGATGCCCCTAGCGGGACCCTTTAAAATAGTTTGAAATGTAGCGAATATGTGTGTTCTCACTGTTCTCATTTTAAATTTTTTTTTGTTAATTTTTTTATGAATGGATAGAGGGTAGAATTATATGACTTTTTTTGGTGAAGATGCCCCTAGCGGGGCCCTTTAAAATAGCTTGAAATGTAGTGAATATGTGTGTTCTCACTGTTCTCATTCTCACCAGAGCGTGACCATTAAACTGTATTAGTAAATTCATGTATGAAAAAACAGTGTATATATATTATTAATATAGATTCTTTTATTAAAAATAAGTAAATTATACAATTAAATAAGCAAGCCAAAATATCAGATAAATATTCTAGTAGATTTATTGTTTATGTTCAAATTAAGGTCTTTCACCATGGGTGACTTTATTATATTAAAAGTATGTTCTTATTGAAATGAATATAATAATTTGAATTTGAATATATTTTTAAACTACTTATTTTGATGGGTTGTTAATTTTTTTGTGATCAACTTAGAGGGGTAACCAAAAATAAAATTAATTGGAATACATAAACCCATTACCCACGTTATGATAAACAATACCTATAAAATGGAAGTTGCTTATGTGGTTCAGGCTTGTTAATTACTTCAATACTTCATTAGCTTGATCATCATGTGGACCATCTTTCTTTTTATCACTTATGTTGCTGCTATGTAGTCTATCTATAACTAACATCTTTCTTTTTATCACTTATGTTGTTGCTATGTAGTCTATCTGTAACTAAACATCTCTCTCTGCTTGTAATCTATATTTATAAATGCAAACTTCTTCTTGTATTGTATTTTGTTTTCAATATTTAAAATTATGTAGCTGGAGGAGAAGAGAAAGGCTGGAGGTACAATCGTAGTACTACAACATTACTGAAAATAAGTACAATATCATATTAGAATTTTTTGTTCCAATCTAAATTGGGTTGCTCCAAATGCTGTGTAATGGCAAAAAGGGGCATTAAATAAATAAAGAAGATTAAAAAAATGAAGGATAATACTGTTTACCAAAAACACAGGTCTCCGCAAGAAGCTCACTTATTCACTTTTATCTTCAAATAATGTATGATTACGAATTATAACAATCACATTTTCCATTACCTATTCTCTCTCAAAAAGGCAACTAAACTGAAAAAGGGAAAAGTTAGTGCTTTTATATTTTAATATGGAGCTCAAGTGAAAGTGCTACATATGAGATCATATATGAAGTGAAATTGAACGCGAGTAAAGAAGATATTTAGAGCATAAATAAGAGCAATGTTACCTGACCCAGAGGGTGAGGCTTGTGACGTGGGTCTGAGCTTCTAAGTATGCTATTCCATATTCCCTTCGGAGACATCCGATAAAAAGTATGCTATTCCATAAGACCTTCTGGTACGTAGCATGTCTACCCCATGAACATTAAGTTGAACCAATCCATAAAGAACATAAACTTGCTTGAAAACAAAATAATGTCTATAAGTATCAAACTGAGTCCCAAGATTATTTACAAATAACATGGTCCGTACTGTGTCAATGTTATTAAATGGTAATCTTTCCAACTACCTTTGTTATTACGACATGAAAAATAAAAAATTGAAAGGCCAAGCAAATATTTTAAAGGTACCTTTCTGGTGTCCTGTATATTATTATAACATCGGGTAATTCATTAAAACTTTAATTCTTAAATTCCAAACCAAAATCAAAACCAAACAAATATTATCCTGTCTAATTTTTAATATTGTGAAATCAATAAAAACTTAACTCTTATGGTCAAACTGAAAACTGGAACCAAATATATATGACCCATACGGAGGTCTAGTACACATACCTTAACCCTACTTCAGGGGGTTGAGATGTTAATTTGGTGAAAAACCCAGCTTTCAAATCTGAAAAATGCAAACATGCATCAAAATCCAGCAGTGTGAAGATTTGAGCGGCTTGGACTTGAAGGTGAAAAATGACAGAGATAGATTTGAGTAATGACAAAACGTAGAATCAAATAAATAAAGAAAGATAAAAAAAATAAAGGATAATACTATAGTAGAGGTTTAGATTTGGGTCGATCCAATTGGGTTACTCCAAATATTGTGTAATGACAAAAAATAGTATATGTTTAGATTTGGGTCGATCCAATCTAATTTGGGTCGCTCCAAATGCTGTGTAATGGTAAAAAGGGGCATCAAAGAAATAAAGAAGATTAAGAAAATGAAGGATAATAGTACCGTTGACAGAATTCGAACCTTGAAATTTTAGTAAATAAATTTAATCATGTAACATATTTAATCATTAGATCTAACAGTTCTAATTTTAAATAAAATTCTAACGGATATTATTCGTTGTATACGAATTTTTATTATATTTTGTTAGTGGTTAGAAGATATGATGTCATATTTTTGGGTATGCAATTAGTAAATAAATTTAATCATGTAATATATTTAATCATTTGGGGGCGGAAAACGAATCGACATCTCGATGTGAATCTAACAGTTCTAATTTTTAACTAAAAATCTAACGGATATTATCCGTTGTATACGAATTTTTGTTATATTTTGTTAGTGGTTAGAAGATATGAAGTCATATTTTTGGGTATGTATTAATTATTGCAATATTATGTTTTAAATTAAAAGTCAACGTGTTTTAATTAATAGAAAAAAAATTATTGATTGGAAAATATGATATTTTAGGTATTTATAAAATGTAGTATCATCAATTATAAGTAAACATCTTTTAATTGAAAAAGACAATCAGCTAATTATCATTAATTATATTATTAATAAAAAAATGAAGGATAATAGTAGAGGTTTAGATTTGGGTTGATCCAATTGGATCGCTCCAAATGCTGATTAGAGAGAAAAAAATTATTGATTGGAAGATATGATATTTTAGGTATTTATAAAAGGTAATATCATATCAATTATAAGTAAACATCTTTTAATTGAAAAAGGCAATCGGCTAATTATCATTAATTATATTATTAATAAAAAAAATGAAGGATAGTAGTAGAGGTTTAGATCCCCTCGGATCTCCTTTATATATTTATATAATAGTTCTAATTTTTAAGTAAAAATCTAACGGATATTATTCGTTGTATACGAATTTTTATTATATTTTGTTAGTGATATTTAATTTCCACCATTAATAAAATTTAAAATGCAATTGAGTTGTATATTTAGTTTTATCGATTAATAAAAATTTAAAATGCAATTTAGATAAATTGATTATTTTAATATGTTTTACTTGAAAACAGAAATTGATTAATTATTAGGAGAAATTTTATTTATATTTAAGTAAGGGTAATTAAGTAAAAACAATAGGTACCGACCAACCAACCAACCGACTGACCGGCGCCATGTAATTGGAAAACTATAGATTTTAGCTAAAGGAAATAGAAAAGGTAACATTTTTTTTTAAAAAAAATTGATTATTTTAATATGTTTTACTTGAAAAAGAAAATTGATTAGTTATTGGGAAATTGTTTAATTATAATTAAGTAAGGGCGTCATTTAATTGGAAAAAAGAGATTTTAGCTAAAAAAAAAAATAGAAAATGTAACATATTTTAGAAGGAAATTGATTATTTTAATATGTTTTACTTGAAAACATAAATTGATTAGTTATTAGGAGAAATTTTATTTATAATTAAGTAAGGGTAATTAAGTAAAAACAATAGGTACCGACCGACCGACCAACCAACTAACCGACCGACCAAACTTTCAATGTTTTAAAATGCAATTTTAAAGGTAAGGATATTGAAATTGTATATTTAGTTTCCTCGATTAGTAAAAATTTAAAATGCAATTTAGATATTTACTTTACTTCATAATTAGTAAACATTTTATAGGTAAAAAATAATGAAATTATATATTTAGTTTCCTCTATTAGTAAAGTTTTAAAATGGAATTGAGATTTTTTTAAATCATTTGAATTATTAATTCAAAAATTTGAGAAATTTAACAAAATAGAACCGAGCTATTTGACCGGCGCGACTTTACCTCCCCTCGTTTCTCCTTTATATAAGTATATAGTAGTTCTAATTTTTAACTAAAAATCTAACAGATATTAGTCTTTGTATACGAATTTTTATTATACAAGCTTAAAACCCGTACGATGCACGAATTTTTTTTAATATTATATGAATTTTTCATTAATTTAAGTTATTTTTTTTAAAATATAAAGTTGGGAGGCTTAAATTTTTATATGAGATTTGATAATAATTATATAAATGTTATCCGTGATATTTTTAGAAAATAAGGGATTTTAGTTAGAAAATATAGAAAAAATTATAGGTTTTACTTGAAAAGGGTAATCGGCTAATTATTAGTTTTTATATAATTATTATTTTATTTCATTAAATAGAAATTGATACGTTTTAGATAAAAAATGCAATCGGTTAATTATGAATATTATAATATTATTAGTTTATTGTATTAAACAGAAACGCCCGTGATAAAATCAGAAAAAGATAGATTTTAGTTTTAAAAAATAGAAAGGTAACGTGAAAATAAAAAAGATGACATAATTTATGTGAAAAAGGTAATTGATTAGTTTATAGTAATTATAATTTAATTATGTTATTTTACAAAATAAAATTGCTCATAATTTTTAGAAAATGAGAAATTAATGTTGCCCCTGAAATTTCTAGAAAAAAAAAGGAATTTAATTAGAAAAAATATAAAAGATGATACATTTTAGTTGAAAAGGTAATCAGTTAATTATTAGTACTATAATATTATTATTTTATTTTTATTAAATAGAATCGCCCGTGATATAATTGGAAAAAGAGATATTTTCGTAAGAGAAGGGAAAAAAGGTAACGTGTTTGAAAAAGGTAACCGTCCATGATACAATTGGAAAAAGAGAGATTTTAGTTAGAGAAAAGAGAAAAGGTAACGTATTTTGGCTCAAAAAGGTAATTAATTATTTAATACTAATTATAATATAATTATGTTATTTTATTATACAAAATTGATCGTAGTTTTTAAAAATAGAGAAATTTTAGTTAGATAAAATGTAAAAGATATTGTATTTTACCTAAGAAGTAAATTATTTAGTTATTGAAAAATAAAAAAGGTAATATGTTTAACCTGAAAAAGGAAATTGATTAATAAAGGAGATTTGGGTCGATCCAATCTAAATTGGGTCGCTCCAAATATTGTGTAATGACAAAAAGAGACATCAAAGAAATAAAGAAGATTAAAAACATAAAGGATAAAAGCTGTAATTTTCCTGTGTAATGACAAAAAAGGGCATCAAAGAAATAAAGAAGATTAAAAAAATGAAGGGTAAAAGCAGTAATTTTTAAAATGCAATACTAGCAGACATTAAGAATATATTGATAAATAAGAAAAATACCCGTGGGTACAAGAAAATTCCTAAATTATTAGGAATAAATAAGAAAAATACCTGTGCGTACATAAAAATTCCTAAATTATTAGGAATAAATAAGAAAAATACTTGTGGGTACATAAAACTTCCTAAATTATTAGGAATAAATAAGAAGAATACCCGTGGGTACAAGAAAATTCCTAAAATATTAGGAATAATTTAGAAAAATACCTGTGGGTACAAGAAAATTCCTAAAATATTAGGAATAATTTAGAAAAATACCTGTGGGTACAAGAAAATTCCTAAAATATTAGGAATAATTAAGAAAAATACCTGTGGGTACAAGAAAATTCCTAAGTTATATGTGAAACACTAGTGTAAACCAAAATCCCCTTATGAGGGTAGGAAAAATAAGGAGTCCTAAGTAAGGGATAAAAACGACCCCGAGTCTCGAAAAAGACAATTATAACTTCCACGAAAACCTGATCAGTTTTCCTAGAAGTTGGGGGGCAAATGATATGGGCTGAAAGTAAGCCCTAAAGACACGTTTAATGTTGCATTAAATAAACCTAAGTTGGTCCAAGGTCAAAGCCCAATTACGAGGCCCAAAACCTTAATAATGATAATAAATTCGTAATTAATAAATCAGCCAAATATGAGACTCCAATATCCAGTCCAATATGGAATCAAATCACTTCTGGAGTAGCCTCCGAGGAATACAACTTCAACGCTTATCCACCTCCTTCTTGGAAGGATCTAGCATTGGGCCAAAGCTGTGACTTGCCCACCAAATCTCCTAATTCAACTCTTATTCTAGGGTTTTCATCACCTATATAAGGACATGTTCCTCCACAAACAAAAGAACGTTTTTGGGGCACAGCTCTATATGTCACACTCATCACGTCTTGGCTTGATCCTCGAATAAGGACATACAAGCCACTACGTCACTACGCCGCGAGGGCGCATCAAGCCACGTGGGCAACTCTAGAACTACGTTTTGGCTTGATTCTTGATATTCATCAAGGTACGTAGGCATCTTGCGAGGATCGACTAGTCCCGACAGCAAGAGCAGCCACCATTAAAGCTCGAAGCTCACCAACCCTCGCATTAAATACGCACGAACCCTAGCCGTAATCTAAAACCCTCGTTTTTATTCCACAACAGTTACCATTATTTCTCTTAATTTTAAACGAGTTACACTCATCTTAATTTTGAGAAAATAATTATTATTTCATTTGAATTTTAGTTTATATGATCATGTTTTTTATTGTGAAAACAAAAAATTAAGTAGTTACTTTTTATTTTCTTATTTTGTACTCCCTCTGTCCCCCTTGGTTCTTTACCTTGAGGGACGTAATTCTGGCACGGATTTTAAGGTGCAATTTGCGGATAGTTTCATAACTTATTTTTTAAATTTTCTTTTTTTGTATAAAAATAGAATTGTTCTATTTTTATACAAAAAAAAGAAAATTTAAAAAATAAGTTATGGAACTATACTTTTTAGGAGCCTTAAAATGCATGTCGAGCAGTGAAAAAGAAATGTAAAGAAATGGGAGGGACAGAGGGAGTATCTTTGATTACATTAATAATTTTAGAGAGAACTTACCTTAAGGATGAGATTATGATGTTTCCTCATATTATACTATTAGTTTCAAATACAATTTTTGCGTGATAATTTGATGAATTTTACATCTTCCTTTCTTAATTTACATAAATATCTTTGTACCTCATGTACATAATAATATATTTATTTAAAATATTAGTATTATGTCTAGGAAGAAAAAATGAGAGTCCATTTTTTTTGTTCGTCCAGAATTCTCGAATTGTATAAAACGGTTTTTTTTTGAAAAAAAAAATAGTTTAAAAAAGTGGTAATTAACCACCCTTTTAAAACATAAAAAAAAATATTTGATCAATATATTTTAAATTTTTATGTCCGACCATCAAAATATAAAATGGGATAAAATCCACCCATGGCTTTACAATTTACTCCTTTACAAACATTTCATATGAATTTGACATACAAGTACATAGCGTCGATATGCGTGCCTGCCGTGTAATTGGAAATATCTTTTCTTATTCTCCTAGGCCATGTTTGTTTTAGGGGATTATAATCCTTGCAAAATTACACTATCTTTCTTAAATTTAAAGGATTATAATCCCATGGAAGTATATTGCGATCATCTTTTTGATTCATTTCTATGGGATTATAATACCTTCTTTCACAAGGTATTATAATCCCATGGTAGTGAACTAAAACAATGATCAAAATGTGAATTCATGGGATTATAATCCGGACGTTTGGGATTTATAAGATAATAATTTGGGGATTATAATCCCTTTAAACAAACATGGCCCTAGTCTCCTACTTTTTGAATAGTGAGTGGTTGATTGCTTAGATTTAGGACCCTGTAGAGCCTACATACTGACAAGGCCCATTATTTTAGGGTGTTGTCCTATCTATCATAATTTAAAAAAGAACGGTTCTAAATATCATAGCTAAAAAACTTGGTCCCAAATATCACTTCAAAATACAGTATAATGTAGTATTATTATTTTTTTCTTTCTTTTATGGAAATGCTAATGCGTCTAGCGTTAAGGGGCTTAGTTTTTTTTTTTTTTTTGTTGAAACGCGAGTTAATACAATGTTTTGGTATTTGATAAAAACGCTAAATGATGTTTGGTTTTGAATGGTCAAAGACCACTTTTTTTTTTTTTTTGAAAGCCAAGACATTGCATTAAACAAGAGCCAACAAATCATTGTGTACATGAGAAAGAATCTCTCTGGGACAGTGATTGTTCCAGACTTGTTCTACTCCAAAGGGCAATATTCTAGCTAAATGGTGAGCCACTACATTTCCTTCTCTTCTAACATGAGACCAGCTAACAGAATTAAAAGAACGGTTGAGAGACATAATATCTTCCAGGACAGAATCAAAATCAGAGAGATATGTTACCGCTTTTGAAAGACGGGAAATCAGCACCTGGGAGTCAGACTCCACTATGATATTTCTGAAACCTCGTTGATAACTAAGACGGATAGCCATCAAAAGTGCTTTGCCTTCGGCAATTTCTACAGGCCACCATGCTCGGACTCTTCTTGTTGCTGCGAAGAGCACTCTACCGTCATTGTCCCTGGCCACAACTCCAAGCCCAATCCACCCTGATTCCGACTTTGAGGCATCAGTATTTAACTTAATCACCCCTAATGGTGGTGCTAACCACTTATGACTAATCATCACTCTTCTAACATGGGATTTATAGATATGCTTCGTATACTTTCCAAAATCTTCAATCATCCTATTAATACGAGCTATTAAGATGGAATCTGGAGTTGCTTTATTTTCAAAGACCTTGGCGTTACGTTCTGTCCAAGCAGTCCAGGCAAGGAGCACTATTAACTGTTTTTTCCTCGAATCAACTTTCTCCAAGCTTGTTATTAAATCGCACATAGTGACTGAGCCTGCATTTGTGATAAGATGACCACAACCACTGCCCTCCCATAACTCCTTTACTCGAGAACACATGAAGATGATGTGGGCTTTTGTTTCTTCAACATTTGTGCACCATGGGCAGCTTGCATCCTCTATCATATGACGGGACTTTAGCAGAGCTTTGGTTGGCAGCGTACCTGTACATAAGCGCCAGAGAAAGTGTCGAACTTTAGGGGAAACTTCCATGTTCCAGATTACTGCCCAAGCACGATGGAGAGAATCAAAGTTGTATCCCTTCCCTAACATATACGCTGACTTTGTTGTATAGATCCCGTCTTTAGAAGGAGCCCAGCTGATACGGTCTTCTAGAGCTCTCTCGTTCAGAGGAATAGCTAAAATGCCTTTCTGATCTCTCTCATTGAACTTGTCAGTAATCAGATCAACGTTCCATTATGAGGTGTCAACAGTTAACAGATCACTAACAGTGTTGATAGCTATGTTCTCCTCGCTAGTGATAAATTTACCAGCTTCGATACAAACCCAAGGGTCTTTCCACACGTTGACTTTAGTGCCCTTACCTATGCGCCAGATAATACCTTCTTTAACTAGAGCTTTGGCACTCCACACACTTTTTCAAGAGTAGCTGCTCGACCAACCCAGAGAAGCATCAAGGAAAGAACAATTAGGGTAGTACTTTGCCTTCATGACCCTGCCCAAGAGTGAATCTTCTCTCTGAATCAGTCTCCATGCTTGTTTTCCCAATAATGCATCATTAAACATGGTAAGATCCTTAAAACCCATTCCACCCATACATTTCGGAGAACACATAAATTGCCAATTCTTCCAGTGCACTTTGCGTCCAGAGTCTGAACCTCCCCAATAGAATCTGGCCATGGCTGATTCAATATTATTTATAACAGAAACTGGGAATTTGTAAATACCCATCAAGTAAGATGGGATTGCCTGGATCACAGCTTTTAGTAGAACCTCTTTCCCTGCTCTAGCAAGTAACTTCTCTTTCCAACCTTGTAGTTTCTTCCATAATCTGTCCATTAAGGATTTGAAAATCACTTTTTTTGATCTGCCAGCTAGTGTAGGAATCCCCAAATATTTCTCATGTTTGTCCACTTGCCTCATTTGGAGAATATTTATCAACTCCTCTCTTCGCATGACATTCACACCTTTACTAAAAGAGACTTCCGACTTATCGTAATTTATTTTCTGTCCTGATGCTGCTTCGTATTTGTTGAGAATATCAACTATAATTGAGCATTCTTGTCGGTTCGCTCTTGCAAAGAGTAAGCTATCATCTGCAAAGAGAAGGTGCGATATCTCTGGTCCACTTCGGCTAGCTTTTGCTCCATGAAGTTTCTTTCCATTGATTGTGTTCTGAATCATATAAGAAAAAGCATCTGCCACCAATATAAATAAATACGGTGACAATGGATCTCCCTGGCGAAGCCCACGACTAGGAACAACCTCTCCACATGTTTTACCATTAATGATAAAAGAATATTGAACAGAAGAGACACAATCCATAACCAGGTTCACCCATCTACCGTCGAAACCCATAGATAACAACAACTTCCTCAAGAAACCCCATTCAACTCTATCGTACGCTTTACTCATGTCTAGTGTAAGAACCCTAATTTTTGGTAATATTTTATTTTATTTAATATCTAGTGGCAATGTCAATTTGGAACCTTTCTGGTCACCCCTGTTGATTAATAGAATTGATTGTCTGAGAAACTGTGTTATTGTATTCACTATGTAAGATAAAAAGGGAGATTGTGAAGGCAAGAGTCTTACTGTTAGTGAGATTTATAAAACTTGGGATTTGAGAATGATTAGAGTGTTAAAAGATTTATTAAGAATTATGATAAGGAATTATGGACATTCGAGGAATTTACACAATTAGTACTTAAGGAATTATAAGGGATATCTCTACGCGACAAAATATTATTACGAGAGATTAATTAAGATACGATACGAATTAAAGATTAGATAATTAGTATTGGTGGAAGAATAATATTACAAGGAGTAGTATTGCATGCAAACCCATGCAACCAAGTAGTTAGAAATCAAGCAAACTAGTTAGCCATTGGAAGATGAATAGTGCCTAGTTACTTGCTTTTCAAAAAGGAGGAGACAACAAGTACTACTAGCCATACCTATGTTGTACCATGCTTATACACACAATAATACATATCACCCAATCAATTCACTTAATCACCCAACCACACAAACACAAAAAAATCAAACTCTCCCCCCTTGAACAACAAAAGCTCTCGGCCAAGCATTGAAGTGAAGAAGAAAAATTCTTCTTCCCCCTTTCCCATCACTCATAATTCACACCATAATTTATAGGTCATCTACATCATCTAGACAAGGTATGTTAGCAATTTCACTCCATTTCATCCACCCAATTTCAAGTTATAAATTGTTAAAGTTTGGATGAATAGTAACCAAGTTTGTTCTTCCTTTAGATCTTGCATTATAAGTGTTGTAGGAGACCATCTAAGGTATTGTTGAGTTGTGAAAAGCTTACCCAAGGCCACTAGGAGCACAAGAAGGTATAAAATCACAAACCCTCTTGGTTATGTAGTATTTATAATGATTGGTAGTAGATCCATGTATTTATGAGCTAATCTTGGTTATATATGTGTTGGATAGCATGGATCTTGAATTTTGATGTTGAGATTATGACTTTTATGACTATGGATAGTATATATATCACCATGAGTGTTATGAACCATGATTTGAGTGTATTAAGTGTTGGTTGTATGGTGGAATTGTGGAAAATGATTGATCTAAGTAGTATGTTCATGCTGAGTTTTTCCAGGAGCAATGACCTGTATTGTGACACGGTTTTGAACCCCCAAATGTTGTCCCCTGATGTCCTACCTTATATTGTTGGAAAGATAATTGAATGTAGTTTCTGGAAATGTAAGGTTCATGGCTAGTTGATGTGTAGATTTTAAGTTATGGCCGGAGGAGTGAATCGTGTTTCTGGACTATGGACTGCACTAAGTGACCCCCTTGTGAACCTTGTTTAAACCCCTAAAAATTTATGTGGGATCATGGAAAAATTAGAGAAGCTAGGAAATACAGTGGTGAAGGCTACCCAAAAAGAATTGGATTAAAATACGAATTTTTTAATTTTATAAAAATGCTAGAGTAAATTTCGCGCAAGGGAAAAAGTCGTTAGTGGAGCATAATTCTAGGAATAATGGTTATGGTTCGAATGTGGTAACTAAATTAAGTCGAATAAGCGACGAGCGTAATCGAGTGATGACATGGACCTATAGAGGGGCTAGAGTGTCATAAGACGAAGTCATTAAGTTAATTTCGTACCCCCTAAAACCCCGTAATTAAAGAGATATTGTTAAGGTACTAACGAGCGGTTATTGCTTATGTATAGATCGTTCCACTCCGCACGCTCGACCACCCCAACCAAACCAAGGCAAGTTTACTTTTCAAAACTTATACATATACAAGGACTTTTACTGTTGTGTTTGTAGTTTTCAATTATATCAAATGCTATGTTTATCGAAGTATTGATGCAATTGAGATTGTATAAGTACATATATGCTTGTACCCCTTGAACTTAGATTAAAATGTTTTCTTCGGACAACGACTCTAGCAATAGAGGTCGTAGCGGTCCGTATATACCTATTGACCGGGGAGCGGTATATTATTATATCGTATCTAGATTGCGAAAACCCGAAGGGTCATTCGGGAAGTATCATATACTCAAGTATTATATTCATATCTTCGTAAATACTCGAAACCCTATCTTGGATTAAAAGTTTATTTTATTAAATAATTATTTTATTAATTATTAATATTAAATCTCAAAATATCATTTATTACTTATTGTTCACTATTTTAAAAGCAAAGTTAATCCAAGATACTTTTAATACTTTCAAACTCGAACTTTTTCGAACTCAAAACATTTTCGAAAACCCCCGGTCAGGTTCCGCTTCTTGTATGATTTCAAGAATCATCGGCCGACTGATGTCGGACCTCAATACTCTGTTTTCAATCAAAAATCAAGTTTTAAAAGAAAAAGAAAAAGGGACTCTGGCAGGTGTAGGAACCGTTGACGAACGATTCCCGGGATGTGTAAGCGGCCGTGAGCCAGGCGGTCCATCACTTATTATTCCGGCCCAGGTGTTGCCGAAGGATGATTACGGATGTAGTTTTCATCAAGGGTGATTACGGATGTAGTTTTCACTCGGGGATAGTTACGGATGTAGTTTCTATCCTTCTACCGGTAGAGAAGACCCGCGGATTATTGGACTCGGATGTGGCGACTGATCATCGTCAATCCCTGTCAGGTTTATGTTTTCTTTAAGTCCCATTCCTCCACTTTGGAAAAATGCTTTGACACTGCATCTTAGGCCTATGTGCCAGTTGCAGATAGTGTCCTATTTTGATGAGAAAGATGTTGACTTTATGCAGTAGCTAGAACTGCAAGGTTATTTTGAAAATAAGGGCACGTACTGGTGCACCTTTGCAATTTACCAATAATGACAAGTGATTTCATAACTAATCGATACAAATGAGTTTAATGACTGTTATACATATGAAATGTTATATTGCTTACCTTATACTTATATTCTTGTTGAGCTATAGTTGCTCATTCTTGCTTGTTTTCAAATTTTACAAACACAACAGCTAAGAGAAATGGCAAGAACCTGTCAGACTGTTCGAAAGCAGGTGACTAGACCCCAGGCTGCAGTTGAGATTCCACCGGTAGGCCCCATTAGCCGGATTGGTTGGCAGCTTTTGTTAGTACGTTTTATTTATAAGTATGACCTGTGCAAGGCAGTGTACCGTAACAAACTTTCAAGCCGCCAACTTCGCTTCATATCGAAGTGTTGCTGGTAGCATAAATGCTATTTAATTCGGTCTGTAATAACTCTAAAATTCTTACTTTTGCTTATTCATATGTATGACGTTTCTGAGACTCTAACCTGTGTGTGTGTGTGTGTGCGGTGTGAGTTTATTGTGGGGTCGATGGTTGTTTATTTATATTATGTGCAAGAACAAGTATGTTATTAATGGAAAATGGACCGTGAGCGCCTAGATCTCCGACCCCGGATCTGGGGGCGCCACAGAAATGGTATCAGAGAGGAGGTTACAATTCTCAGAAACGATAGTAACTTAGGGAAGCAACCATAATGAAACGAATAATAATAACACTAATAATAATCCCATTAATACCTAGAGCTCTCATCGAGTTCACAGTCGGGTTATTGGATATAGCCCTGACTTCTAAGGCCCGTGAGGGAATTACTCCTTAAACCCTTCTTTATGGTTAGTAACCTAGCTTATTTCCCTTGTGTAGATAGAGGAGATACTAGACCCTGAGGCCTATGAGAGGGAGCATGATGAGGCACTACTGAGAGAGACTGAGGACCCTGTGATTGAGCTGATAGAGGACACTGAGGAGGAGGATCCCGATGAGGAGCCCTTTGTTGAGCCTGAGCCTGTTATCCCCTCCCCTGTGGCCACTGATGAGGAGAGTGTGCGATCCGGTGAGGACCGTGTTGTGTCACCCCCACCCTCTCCACAGTCATTGAGCCCCACTTCTTCAGATGATGACTCCGAGGAGGATACTTCTAGCGAGGAGGAGCGTGACCCTACCCCTGCTCCTGCTCCTGTTATACCACCCCCACCACTGGACCTACCCCCGGTGTCGGGCGCTGAGCACGCCTATGTCGTGCAGTTCATGACCCGAGACTTACTTTCTGCCGAGGCCAGACTTAATGAGGTGAGGCGAGCCCTAGTGGAGGAGCGCGAGGCGCGACTGAGGATTCAGGCTTAGATGAGGACTACTGTTGCTAGGAGGACTAGAGCTCGACTCCACAGGATTGAGAGGAGGAGTCGCGAGAGGGTTCTTGGACTAGGGATCCGCGAGGGCGGAGTGATCCAGGCTAGGGATGTTAGGCGTGTTGTGCGTCGTGCATTTGCCCGAGTGAGGACCTTGCTCCGTCGCGGTGCGGCCCCGTGATGCATTACTGATAGCTCAGTCCCCTAGGTTCAGATGACATTAGTGTGTCGATTTTGCGGGATAGTTGACTTGTGCAGTGGCGTCCTTTCTGACCAGTGGATGAGTAGACTGACCTACAGATATGTAGATGTGACTTCGGATAGTATGTACGGATATAGCCATAATTTTGTGTAGCCCTGACTATTCAGATGATGTACTTATATTTGTTCCACTTTTGCTAGACTTTGACATCGGAACTATGTATTTGGCTCTAACATCCAAACTTTGTGACAACCCTTGTACCGTACTTATTTAGTTTCAGTTTCCTTGATATTGTCTCAACTGCTTTACTTTCCGATACCATGCTCTACTATTTTGATATACAACTGTGATTATACAATTGCTACAAGCCACAAATACAACCATGCTGTTTCAAATTTACGATACGCGATTTCAAATTGTTCTCTACATTTTCCAAAATGTTCCTACAATTTTTCTAAAATAAACCTTTCAAAAAAAAAAACGGTTTTAGTTTATTTAAAATTCTAAAAAAAAATAATATATTTCTACAGATTACAAAGTTTTGAAATTTTGGAAATTCCTACAAATATTTTCGAACCACGTAACGACTTTCCCTAAAAAGGTTTTACAGTTTATCGCCATCATAAGGGCACTGCGAGTTTCGAAATTTTAACCCTGTATAAGGAGGAACAATACGTTCCTGACTTCTCTAAATACGGTCAAATAATTTGAAAACCCTAACCCATTTTTGTCTTATTATCAGAATCATGCCACCCAGAAGAATGAACACCCGAGCTCACCCGGCCAACTCTGAAGGCCAGGGTAGCCACCATGGGCCGGAAGGCCACCAAAACCGTGAGAGAGAGGACTTGAACCTGAGCGAGGATGAAGGTAGTGACTATAACTTGTTTGATAACTCTGAGTATGATGAAGAGGAAGCTGAAGATGATACCCTAGAGGTGGAAAATCCAAGGAGAGACCCTATGGAGCGATTCATGGACCTACTCAGGCAGAACTTGGACCGTCCCCCGGTTCAGCCACCACCCAACAATGCGAATGCCAATGCCTTTCGGAATTTCAAATCCCTGAAACCCCCGGAGTTTAAGGGAACTGCAGACCCGGTCGAGGCAAGAGCCTGGCTGAAAGAAATGGAAAAATCTTATGAGATACTAGGAGTCGCTGAAGAGCAGAAAACTGTTTTCGCCACCTATCTCCTGAAGGGTGAGGCAAACTACTGGTGGGAAGCTAAAAAGAATTTGGAGGGAAGAGGTGTGGTGACCTGGGAGAGGTTTAGCGAGTTGTTCTTGGAAAAGTATTTCCCTAGGTTCATGGAAACCCAAATGGAGCTGAAATTTTTGGAACTAAAGCAAGGTAACATGACGGTGGCCGAGTATGAGGCAAGATTTACTGAGCTGTCAAGGTTTGTGCCGGAATATGTGAACTCTGAGGTGAAGAGGGCCCGAAGGTTTCAATTGGGGCTAAAGCAATGGATTCAGAATCGTGTGGCGGTTCTTGAGCTGACATACTATGCCACCCTGGTACAGAAAGCATCGATTGTTGAGGCTGGGGGTGAACAGATGCAGAAGGAGAGGGAAGGAAAGAAGAGGAAGTTTGACAGTCGAAAGGGAAACTCTGCGGGAGGGAGCTTTCCGAGCAAATTTAAGCGAGGAACAATGTCCCAACCCAGCGGAAACTTTGGAACCAAGAAAGCTGAAAGTTGGAGTGTGGGCCAGAGCGGCCGACCTCAGGGATCATCGTACTCTACCCCACCCCGAGCCCCACTCCCGGAATGCAATAAATGTGGAAGGAAACATGCGGGCGTGTGTAATCTGCAAGATGTGAAGTGCTTCAAGTGTGGGCTGACAGGAGATTATGCTAACACCTGTCGAGGGACTAGTAACAACACCAGTGCCGGAGGTAATTGCTTCAAGTGTGGGAAACCAGGGCACCGAATGAGGGAATGTATGTCCTCTGGGCCAGCTGCGTCAAGAGTGAGTGGAACTGCTTCTAACAGGGCCCCTACTGCAAGAACTTTTAACATGACTGTGCAAGATGCCGTGAGGAACACGGATGTGATCGCAGGTACCCTACTACTCAACTCAGTTAATGCGAATGTTTTATTTGATTCGGGAGCTACCAAGTCTTTCATATCTCTAGATTTTGTACGTCAGTTAGGCCTTAAAACTGAACCACTGAGAGACAGACTGCAAGTAGAGATAGCTAATCATGAAATTATTCCTGTTAACCAAGTATGTCCAGGTTGCGACCTAGAAATAGAAGGGCGACACTTTCGGGTAGATTTAATACCTTTTAAATTAGGAGAGTTTGACGTAATAATAGGTATGGATTGGTTGACAACCCATGGAGCTCAGATTGATTGTGTGAAGAAGAAAGTGAGTTTAAGACTGCCAGGGGATGAGGAAGTAGTGTTTAGTGGAAAACGACAAACCCAAAAGTTCCTGACTATGATTCAAGCAAAAAGGCTGTTACGTAAAGGATGTGAAGCCTATTTAGCCTATGTAAAGGATACCAAGAAGGAGGCGCCAAACCTACAGGAAATCCCAGTCGTTAATGAGTTCGCGGACGTATTTCCGGATGATCTTCCAGGACTACCACCTGATAGAGACATCGAGTTCGCTATAGATTTAGTTCCGGGCACGGCCCCAATTTCAAAGGCCCCATATAGGCTAGCCCCAGTGGAGATGAAAGAATTGGCCACCCAATTACAGGAGCTGTTGGATAAAGGAATGATAAGACCTAGTGTGTCACCGTGGGGAGCCCCGGTGCTATTCGTGAAAAAGAAGGATGGCAGTATGAGATTATGCATAGACTACAGGGAGTTGAATAAGGTGACCATAAAGAATAAGTATCCTTTGCCCAGAATAGATGACCTGTTCGACCAACTAAAGGACGCGGTTTATTTTTCCAAGATCGATTTGAGAACCGGGTACCACCAGTTAAGGATCAAGCCAGAAGATATACCAAAGACGACCTTTCGCACCCGGTACGGACACTATGAGTTTTTAGTAATGTCGTTTGGGTTAACGAATGCACCCGCAGCTTTCATGGACTTAATGAATCGAGTCTTCAAGAAGTATCTGGACAAGTGTGTTATAGTCTTCATCGATGACATCTTGATTTATTCCAAGACGAAAGAGGAACATGCAGAGCACTTGAGGATTGTATTGGGAGCATTAAGAGAAGAAAAGTTGTACGCTAAGTTCTCGAAGTGTGAATTTTGGTTGAAGGAAGTTCAGTTTTTGGGGCATGTGATTAGTGAACAAGGCATTCTAGTGGACCTAGCCAAAATAGAGGCTGTATCAAATTGGGAGAGACCAACCACTCCGACAGAGGTGAGAAGTTTCATAGGATTGGCTGGCTACTATAGGAGATTTGTCCAAGACTTTGCCAAGATAGCAGCCCCTTTGACCCGGCTAACTCGCAAGACCGAGAAGTTTGTGTGGACTGAGAAATGTGAAGAGAGCTTTCAAGAATTGAAAAAGAGGTTGGTGACAGCACCAGTACTAGCCCTACCCGATGATAAGGGAGATTTTGTGATTTATAGCGACGCATCCCATAAAGGTTTAGGGTGTGTGCTTATGCAGCACGGTAAGGTGATTGCGTATGCGTCCAGACAACTTAAGGAATATGAGATAAGATACCCCACCCATGATTTGGAATTAGCAGCGATAGTGTTTGCACTAAATCACGCAAGCGTACGTGGTCACAAGTAATATATAAATAAGTCAAGTTCGTTCCCACAGAGATCTGGTTATGGTTTTAATTCAGTTTGTACCTATGCAACAATGTATGGTTATTATGCACTGCTAAGACAATTAACAATATTGGGTTTTAGTTATCTAAATTAAACTAAGAAAAAGCAAATTAACAAACTAAGAATTAACTAACTAACAAGAATTGAAATCGAATTACGTCTGCAAGAAAAACCATGGAATCCTAACTTCATTAAATACTTTGCTTAGATCTGACGCCTTTAATCACTATATGCAATGGTTATGATATCTGATCGGATAACACGAAACAAGTACACGTTACTTCTCAGTATACGTATACCAAACTAAACATACATCCACAAAAGAGATAGAAGATGAATAGACACCAATTATGCTTAGACCCTATATCTCTATAGAATTTGAAAACATAACGGTTGAAGAACAAGTTATCCACATTGATCACATAGGGCAATATAAGTATTCTCATCTCATACTACGAATCATGTTAATAAACAATCATGAACCTATGCTAGCATGGCAAGTTCTAAATCTCAAGATCCACTTTCACTTCACAAGAGATTAACAAATTAGATGTTAGCTACGCATCTAACAATTAAGCATAACCATACGAGGATATCAGATATACATCACACACAGATCTGTAAAGCATCAAGATACTAAAGCTCCATAAATAAATCCATTAGAATCCCATGACAACGATTAGCTCATAATTGAACCTCTCGTCATCATGGGATCTGATGAAACCATGATAAAAACAAAGTATGAAAATATACAAATAAACCTAAGTAATTGATATATAATGGTTCTACTCCTAATGATAATTCTAATAATGATCTTAATGATCTTAATACAATTTACAAGGGTTGGATGTGTTTATATAGGCTCTAGAAGTCTTGCCCAGCAAGAAAAGACCTAAAAATACAATTTAATTCGAAACAGGATAGAATTTCAGAATTTCCAGCGAGTTCGGGCGCACCCTGCGCGGTAGCAGCGCACCCTGCGCGGTTAGCTCCTGTTCAGAATTATAGAAAATTTCCAAGGCTTCGCGTGGACAGCTTATGGGCCTCAAACGGACTTGTAGAACTCCAGATATGGCCAAAACAGTGAAGACTGCGCAACCTACCCAGAAAATCCGAATTTTGCACAAATTGCTCCTTTCTCCTCCGTTTCTTTTGCAATTCTTTCGCCACTTCCCGTTCTTCAATTCTTAAGCATTATGGTCTTCATGTTAGCCTAGGGAAATATGCCATCCTTCATTCCATTGCGCAAATCATCTCCAAAATTGACGAAAATACTAACCCTAAACGATATTTCACAAACCTGCACAACTAAACACAAACACATCA
This sequence comes from Kitagawia praeruptora, assembly GCA_037693485.1. Classification (NCBI taxonomy): domain Eukaryota; kingdom Viridiplantae; phylum Streptophyta; class Magnoliopsida; order Apiales; family Apiaceae; genus Kitagawia; species Kitagawia praeruptora. The sequence goes on from CM075350.1 coordinate 81,285,025, forward strand.
AAACTACAACAAACTTGAGACCAAGACAATCAATTTAAGCCGATATAGAACGCTCCAAGTGGATATAAAATCCACTTATCACACCCCCAAACTTAAACCGATGCTTGTCCTCAAGCATTAACAATTACAACTAACTAATTAGTACCACTTCCGTAGGTGATCACGGTTGCATTTGGCATATGCAACAAGCCCTTTAAACCCCTAGGCAGCCCTAGTGGACGAGTAAGGTCTCGTGAGGGCCTATAGCGAATGTACCCACAAAATCCATTTAACCTAATGCAATGCAATGCATGAATGCAACTAATATGCAAATGCAATTAATCTAACCTACCATACCTTCAAATCCTCTCATGCCATATCTACTTAAGAATCAAAGTAAATACGCAATGTCTTGGTGTCGAAAGTGCAAGTATTCACATAGTCTACTCAATGAACATGCATAAGTTCTCACAAGCCCATGTCAAGTGTAAGAATAAGTTAGTAAACATGCTAAGCCTACAAGAGTACATCTTTGAGATAAAACTCGGGATCTCATACGCAAAAACAAGCAAACACTCACAATCCACTCACAAAAGAATATTCACTCAAGAACAAGGGTAAGTGTATCACTCAATTCCAACAAAATCATAAGCATGCTTGACAATTGGTATCAATCTAACTCTTTACACAACATACATCAATGACGATAATCAAAAGGTCTTTATTTGGGTTGTAATGGGGCTAGGGACAAGGTATGTCAAATAAGCCAAAACAGGTGAAGTATCAAAAGCTAGTAAGTACCTTAATAAATCATACACAACACCCTATTTTCCCCCCACATAAATTTTACTAAAAACAAACACTCGACTAGTCGACTGAAATAGGATCACAACAAACACAAACATGCTCTCATAATATTTTTTTTTTCTTTTTTTTCTTTCATCTTTTTTTTTTCTTTTTTTTTCTTTTTTTTTCGAGAGCTAAATATAACACAAACAATAATATAAACAATAACTATGATCCCATGAATTTATTACACATGTCGACTATCAAGTAAACAAACCCAATTTTCAATATTTCCCCCAAAAATAAGACCAACAATAAACCCCTCCTTGCACACCTTATTACTCCCTTAAGCACTCTACTAGCCTTTGACAATGTGGGTTCAAATTAATGTAAGGCCAATACAAGAAAAAGGTCTAGGCAAGTAATGTGGTATGTCACCGAAAAAATAGGATTAAGCTCAATGGGTTAACTAATTGATCATGTAAACATGGTGTGGTAATATGGGAAAAAATGTGGTTATTCCTAAATGCCTTTATCATTTTAATCGTCAAATAATGTCATGCGTTTCAAGAAAGACCTCAAACAACTGTTAGCAGTGCAAACAATCCGTGGACACTCAAGCAAACGAATAAATTGCAACAGATATGCAATATGGCTCAAAATCTCACTTGGTGGAAAAACATACTCAATCCCAAGCAAAAATCTCTCTAACGCACCGACTTGTATTCAAAGCCTGAAAACTAAATCATCTTGCACATATTCATGTCCTTCTAATTACTTACAACATTCAATAAGTCTACTAGCTTCAACTTACTAGTGTATGTGTGTGCACAAGAACAAAGCATATCACTTCTCAATCAAAAGCATCAACAACACAAAATTCCTATCTAGCATGGGTGCAAATGCAAACTATTATGAACTTACATGATATACGAACAAAAAAACAGAATGTCCTATATGAAACAAACGTAGATAACACGAACATAAGTGCATAATTTACTACTACTAATATGCAAAGCATGAAATCCTACATGAACACAATGACTAACAATCACATATATATACACTACTTATCCCTCAAACCACCCCCAAACTTAGAATATTCAATGTCCTCATTGAATGGAAGTAAATACAAGGGAAAGTAGAAAACATACCTTGGGTTGCCTCCCAAGAAGCGCTTCTTTAACGTCAATAGCTTGACGTTACTTTCAAGCCTCCATTAAGGATGATAATAATTTGCCTGGTCCTCTCTTCATGAGACTTCATCGTCATCACGGTGACACACTTTCTGCCCCTTCTCCTCACTTGGCCTATTCGTATAACAACTATGTCCAACTCCAATGCCTTCATCCGTTGACCCAAAATCTGTCAATTTGTAGAACAACACACATTCACGGGTTTCGCTTGAATATAATGGAGGAGGGTAAATGTAAGTTTCTGAAGCCTTTGGTTCCTCAAAGAGAACTTCCTCCATTGGCTCTAATGCGCTACCTCCATCTTTATACTCTGAGACAAGTAAAAGACCTATATCTTTCCCATGTTCTTCAACCTCTTGGAATGCACATACCGATTCTTGAAATTTGTGCAGCTCATCAGTGTCTGTCCCAAATAGTGCCCTTTCCAAATCATCCACCATCCTAACATGATCAAATTCCTCACATGGCTTGTGAATGCACACCTCACCTTGGAATTTGTCTTCTTCAATTAAGCATGCAGTACCTTGCTCCAAGTCATCGTTATTTTCTGGAATTGCTTCTGGTATGAATTGCTGATTCTCTTGTTCCAAGACTCTCAAAACTTGAGCAACTAATGTCCCCATAGATTTGATAAGCTTCTCATTATTCTCTGCAAGCATCCTAATCTCCTTCCTAATCTCCTTCAAATCATCATCTGACTGAAAAGTAGGAGTAGGTTGCTGATGTTGAAACTCTTCACTACCAAAGACATATGACATATCTGGAACATCTTGCTGGTACTGTTGAGGATGGTATTGAAAATATGGTTGCTCCTCATAAGTGACATATGGATCAACTCCTCCGTAGTAACAATATTGTGATGGATCATGAACGCCAAAACACCGCTCACATTGATAAGGCATGGATGTACTCGAATATGCCCACCATGGCAACTCCTGGCCTGCCATCTTCAAACACTCAAGTACCTGAAACACACCGAACTAAACAAAATAGGTAAGAAAAACAAATCCGAGTCAGTGAACTCTAACGACCACTATTGACAAGCACATAAACCAAAAATAAAACACCGAAGATTCCCGGCAGCGGCGCCAAAAACTTGTTTGCACTAAATCACGCAAGCGTACGTGGTCACAAGTAATATATAAATAAGTCAAGTTCGTTCCCACAGAGATCTGGTTATGGTTTTAATTCAGTTTGTACCTATGCAACAATGTATGGTTATTATGCACTGCTAAGACAATTAACAATATTGGGTTTTAGTTATCTAAATTAAACTAAGAAAAAGCAAATTAACAAACTAAGAATTAACTAACTAACAAGAATTGAAATCGAATTACGTCTGCAAGAAAAACCATGGAATCCTAACTTCATTAAATACTTCGCTTAGATCTGACGCCTTTAATCACTATATGCAATGGTTATGATATCTGATCGGATAACACGAAACAAGTACACGTTACTTCTCAGTATACGTATACCAAACTAAACATACATCCACAAAAGAGATAGAAGATGAATAGACACCAATTATGCTTAGACCCTATATCTCTATAGAATTTGAAAACATAACGGTTGAAGAACAAGTTATCCACATTGATCACATAGGGCAATATAAGTATTCTCATCTCATACTACGAATCATGTTAATAAACAATCATGAACCTATGCTAGCATGGCAAGTTCTAAATCTCAAGATCCACTTTCACTTCACAAGAGATTAACAAATTAGATGTTAGCTACGCATCTAACAATTAAGCATAACCATACGAGGATATCAGATATACATCACACACAGATCTGTAAAGCATCAAGATACTAAAGCTCCATAAATAAATCCATTAGAATCCCATGACAACGATTAGCTCATAATTGAACCTCTCGTCATCATGGGATCTGATGAAACCATGATAAAAACAAAGTATGAAAATATACAAATAAACCTAAGTAATTGATATATAATGGTTCTACTCCTAATGATAATTCTAATAATGATCTTAATGATCTTAATACAATTTACAAGGGTTGGATGTGTTTATATAGGCTCTAGAAGTCTTGCCCAGCAAGAAAAGACCTAAAAATACAATTTAATTCGAAACAGGATAGAATTTCAGAATTTCCAGCGAGTTCGGGCGCACCCTGCGCGGTAGCAGCGCACCCTGCGCGGTTAGCTCCTGTTCAGAATTATAGAAAATTTCCCAGGCTTCGCGTGGACAGCTTATGGGCCTCAAACGGACTTGTAGAACTCCAGATATGGCCAAAACAGTGAAGACTGCGCAACCTACCCAGAAAATCCGAATTTTGCACAAATTGCTCCTTTCTCCTCCGTTTCTTTTGCAATTCTTTCGCCACTTCCCGTTCTTCAATTCTTAAGCATTATGGTCTTCATGTTAGCCTAGGGAAATATGCCATCCTTCATTCCATTGCGCAAATCATCTCCAAAATTGACGAAAATACTAACCCTAAACGATATTTCACAAACCTGCACAACTAAACACAAACACATCAAAACTACAACAAACTTGAGACCAAGACAATCAATTTAAGCCGATATAGAACGCTCCAAGTGGATATAAAATCCACTTATCACGTTTCGCTTTGAAGATCTGGAGACATTATCTTTACGGAGAAAGGTGTGAAATCTACACGGATCACAAGAGCTTAAAGTACATATTCACTCAGAAAGAGTTAAACATGAGGCAGAGGAGATGGTTAGAGCTAATCAAGGATTATGATTGCGAGATTCATTATCACCCAGGGAAGGCCAACGTAGTGGCTGATGCACTTAGCCGAAAGGAAAAGCTTAAGATGATAACGTCAGTGGATGAATTGATCAAGGACCTCGAGAGGCTGGAAATTGAAGTGAGGTTACCAGGAATTGGCCAAGAGAGTCTAATGGAAATAAAAGTCCAACCACCGCTATTGGAAAAGATTAAGTTATGCCAGGAAGAGAAGATAGAAGAAGAAAAGAATTCGATGGAGAAAATCTTGACTAGCGAAGAAATTAGGTGTGAGAAGGACGGGAATGGAATTATGAGGTACGCATCTAGGATATGGATCCCGAACGTTCAAGAATTAAAAGACGAGATTTTGCAAGAGGCTCATAGTTCAAGGTATTCGATTCACCCTGGAGGCACCAAGATGTATAGGGATTTGAAGGAGTATTACTGGTGGCCAAATCTGAAGAAGGACGTAGCAGAGTGGGTAAGTAAATGCTTGACATGTCAAAGAGTGAAGGCCGAACACCAGAGGCCCAGTGGATTGTTGCAACCCTTAGAGATACCCGAGTGGAAGTGGGAACAAATTGCGATGGACTTTGTGGTCGGATTACCAAGGACCAAGACTAATCATGACGCCATTTGGGTAATTATTGATAGATTGACCAAGTCAGCACATTTTCTTCCAATCAACGAGAGATACACCGTCGACAAGCTGGTGGATATTTACTTAAAGGAGATTGTGGTTAGGCATGGGGTTCCTGTGAGCATTGTATCAGATAGAGACCCAAGGTTCAACTCCAGGTTTTGGAGGAGTTTTCAGGATTGTGTGGGGACCAAGTTAAACATGAGTACTGCATACCATCCCCAAACAGACGGACAGAGTGAGAGAACCATCCAGACCATCGAGGACATGTTGAGAGTATGTGCCATAGATTTCAAGGGAAGTTGGGACGACCACTTGCCGTTGATCAAATTTTCCTACAACAATAGTTACCATGCGAGTATAGGCATGCCCCCATATGAAGCTTTGTACGGACGGAGATGTCGGTCTCCCTTGTGTTGGGAAGAGGTAGGAGAGCGGAAGATTTTAGGGCCTGAACTGGTCCAACGGACAAGAGAAACTATCGAACTCATAAGAGGTCGGCTGGTAGCGGCCCAAGACAGACAGAAGAAGTACGCGGACCAGTCCCGCAAGGATGAGGAATATGAGGTAGGAGAGTTTGTGATGTTAAAAGTATCACCGTGGAAGGGATTGATGAGATTTGGTAAGAAGGGGAAACTAAGCCCGAGATTTATTGGACCTTTTGAGATCTTGAAACGAGTTGGAAAGTTAGCCTATGAATTGGCTTTACCTCCGAGCTTACAGCAAGTACATAATGTGTTCCATGTGTCCATGCTACGACCCTATCATACCGACTTCCGACATGTGATAGAACATGATCAAGTGGATCTGCAACCAGACTTAACATATGTGGAGCAACCCGTAGAAATTATGGATAGAAAAGAACAGGTGCTGAGGAACAAGGTTGTCAAACTAGTGAGAGTCTTGTGGAGGAACCAGAATGTCGAAGAATCAACATGGGAACTAGAAAGCGCAATGCGTGAAAAGCACCCCCAACTGTTTTCAACCTGATTCCGGGACGGAATCCTTTTAAGGAGGGGAGGCTGTAAGAACCCTAATTTTTGGTAATATTTTATTTTATTTTATATCTAGTGGCAATGTCAATTTGGAACCTTTCTGGTCACCCCTGTTGATTAATAGAATTGATTGTCTGAGAAACTGTGTTGTTGTATTCACTATGTAAGATAAAAAGGGAGATTGTGAAGGCAAGAGTCTTACTGTTAGTGAGATTTATAAAACTTGGGATTTGAGAATGATTAGAGTGTTAAAAGATTTATTAAGAATTATGATAAGGAATTATGGACATTCGAGGAATTTACACAATTAGTACTTAAGGAATTATAAGGGATATCTCTACGCGACAAAATATTATTACGAGAGATTAATTAAGATACGATACGAATTAAAGATTAGATAATTAGCATTGGTGGAAGAATAATATTACAAGGAGTAGTATTGCATGCAAACCCATGCAACCAAGTAGTTAGAAATCAAGCAAACTAGTTAGCCATTGGAAGATGAATAGTGCCTAGTTACTTGCTTTTCAAAAAGGAGGAGACAACAAGTACTACTAGCCATACCTATGTTGTACCATGCTTATACACACAATAATACATATCACCCAATCAATTCACTTAATCACCCAACCACACAAACACAAAAAAATCAAACTCTCCCCCCTTGAACAACAAAAGCTCTCGGCCAAGCATTGAAGTGAAGAAGAAAAATTCTTCTTCCCCCTTTCCCATCACTCATAATTCACACCATAATTCCTAGGTCATCTACATCATCTAGACAAGGTATGTTAGCAATTTCACTCCATTTCATCCACCCAATTTCAAGTTATAAATTGTTAAAGTTTGGATGAATAGTAACCAAGTTTGTTCTTCCTTTAGATCTTGCATTATAAGTGTTGTAGGAGACCATCTAAGGTATTGTTGAGTTGTGAAAAGCTTACCCAAGGCCACTAGGAGCTCAAGAAGGTATAAAATCACAAACCCTCTTGGTTATGTAGTATTTATAAAGATTGGTAGTAGATCCATGTATTTATGAGCTAATCTTGGTTATATATGTGTTGGATAGCATGGATCTTGAATTTTGATGTTGAGATTATGACTTTTATGACTATGGATAGTATATATATCACCATGAGTGTTATGAACCATGATTTGAGTGTATTAAGTGTTGGTTGTATGGTGGAATTGTGGAAAATGATTGATCTAAGTAGTATGTTCATGCTGAGTTTTTCCAGGAGCAATGACCTGTATTTTGACACGGTTTTGAACCCCCAAATGTTGTCCCCTGATGTCCTACCTTATATTGTTGGAAAGATAATTGAATGTAGTTTCTGGAAATGTAAGGTTCATGGCTAGGTGATGTGTAGATTTTAAGTTATGGCCGGAGGAGTGAATCGTGTTTCTGGACTATGGACTGCACTAAGTGACCCCCTTGTGAACCTTGTTTAAACCCCTAAAAATTTATGTGGGATCATGGAAAAATTAGAGAAGCTAGGAAATACAGTGGTGAAGGCTACCCAAAAAGAATTGGATTAAAATACGAATTTTTGAATTTTATAAAAATGCTAGAGTAAATTTCGCGCAAGGGAAAAAGTCGTTAGTGGAGCATAATTCTAGGAATAATGGTTATGGTTCGAATGTGGTAACTAAATTAAGTCGAATAAGTGACGAGCGTAATCGAGTGATGACATGGACCTATAGAGGGGCTAGAGTGTCATAAGACGAAGTCATTAAGTTAATTTCGTACCCCCTAAAACCCCGTAATTAAAGAGATATTGTTAAGGTACTAACGAGCGGTTATTGCTTATGTATAGATCGTTCCACTCCGCACGCTCGACCACCCCAACCAAACCAAGGCAAGTTTACTTTTCAAAACTTATACATATACAAGGACTTTCACTGTTGTGTTTGTAGTTTTCAATTATATCAAATGCTATGTTTATCGAAGTATTGATGCAATTGAGATTGTATAAGTACATATATGCTTGTACCCCTTGAACTTAGATTAAAATGTTTTCTTCGGAAAACGACTCTAGCAATAGAGGTCGTAGCGGTCCGTATATACCTATTGACCGGGGAGCGGTATATTATTATATCGTATCTAGATTGCGAAAACCCGAAGGGTCATTCGGGAAGTATCATATACTCAAGTATTATATTCATATCTTCGTAAATACTCGAAACCCTATCTTGGATTAAAAGTTTATTTTATTAAATAATTATTTTATTAATTATTAATATTAAATCTCAAAATATCATTTATTACTTATTGTTCACTATTTTAAAAGCAAAGTTAATCCAAGATACTTTTAATACTTTCAAACTCGAACTTTTTCGAACTCAAAACATTTTCGAAAACCCCCGGTCAGGTTCCGCTTCTTGTATGATTTCAAGAATCATCGGCCGACTGATGTCGGACCTCAATACTCTGTTTTCAATCAAAAATCAAGTTTTAAAAGAAAAAGAAAAAGGGACTCTGGCAGGTGTGGGAACCGTTGACGAACGATTCCCGGGATGTGTAAGCGGCCGTGAGCCAGGCGGTCCATCACTTATTATTCCGGCCCAGGTGTTGCCGAAGGATGATTACGGATGTAGTTTTCATCAAGGGTGATTACGGATGTAGTTTTCACTCGGGGATAGTTACGGATGTAGTTTCTATCGTTCTACCGGTAGAGAAGACCCGCGGATTATTGGACTCGGATGTGGCGACTGATCATCGTCAATCCCTGTCAGGTTTTATGTTTTCTTTAAGTCCCATTCCTCCACTTTGGAAAAATGCTTTGACACTGCATCTTAGGCCTATGTGCCAGTTGCCGATAGTGTCCTATTTTGATGAGAAAGATGTTGACTTTATGCAGTAGCTAGAACTGCAAGGTTATTTTGAAAATAAGGGCACGTACTGGTGCACCTTTGCAATTTACCAATAATGACAAGTGATTTCATAACTGATCGATACAAACGAGTTTAATGACTGTTATACATATGAAATGTTATATTGCTTACCTTATACTTATATTCTTGCTGAGATATAGTTGCTCACTCTTTCTTGTTTTCAAATTTTACAAACACAACAGCTAAGAGAAATGGCAAGAACCTGTCAGACTGTTCGAAAGCAGGTGACTAGACCCCAGGCTGCAGTTGAGATTCCACCGGTAGGCCCCATTAGCCGGATTGGTTGGCAGCTTTTGTTAGTACGTTTTATTTATAAGTATGACCTGTGCAAGGCAGTGTACCGTAACAAACTTTCAAGCCGCCAACTTCGCTTCATATCGAAGTGTTGCTGGTAGCATAAATGCTATTTAATTCGGTCTGTAATAACTCTAAAATTCTTACTTTTGCTTATTCATATGTATGACGTTTCTGAGACTCTAACCTGTGTGTGTGTGTGTGCGGTGTGAGTTTATTGTGGGGTCGATGGTTGTTTATTTATATTATGTGCAAGAACAAGTATGTTATTAATGGAAAATGGACCGTGAGCGCCTAGATCTCCGACCCCGGATCTGGGGGCGCCACATCTAGCTTCATGGCGTTTGGGTGTGTTTACCCTTTTTCTTTTTCTTTTTTTTTTTGCTTTTCTTTTTCTTGTTTTTTTTGTTTTCTTCTAAATATATATTTGTAAAAAAATATTAAAAAACTAATTTATAAATGGTTAATTAAAATATAAATTTAATTTTTTTAAAATTAGTATACGGTTTATTCATCATTCTGAATATTTCTAAAACGAAAATGGAAATGTTGAACCCCAAAAGTTAATTGTTGAAACCCTAAATTTAATTAAAATTATTTTTTTAATTTTAAAATTTAATTAAAAAATTAAATCCGGCGGCCTATTTTAAATTATTTTTTTTAATTTTAAAATTTTAATTTTAAAATTTTAATTAAAAAATTAAATCCGGCGGCCTAATTTTTAAACGCTAACGCGTTTAAAAATTAGGATTCGTTAGGGTTTAGGGTTGTTTACCCTAAACCCTAATTCGTATACGGTTTATTCGTCGTTCCGAATATTTCTAAAACCCAAAATGGAAACATTGAACCCCAAAAGTTAATTGTTGAACCCTAAATTTAATTAAATTGTATTTTTAAAATTTAAAAAAAATACAATTTTAATTAAAGATTTGATTACAATTTTTAAATATTGCTTACAAATATAAATTTAGGAGAAAACAAAAAAAAACAAAAAAAAAATTTGAAAAACACCCCCCAACGCCACATGAAGAAGCGTTTTGGAGCATAACAGAACTTAAACTAGCGTCCTACACCAAAACAGAACATAGATTAGCGTTTAAAACCAAAAAAAAAAAAGATAAAAGATAATGCTATTATAAAAAAAATGAAAACGCTACACAAAAAATGTGTTTTGGAGTGATATTCATAACTAAGTTTTTAAGTTGTGATATTTGGACCCATTTACTTTGAAATTGTGATATTGAGGGCCTTTATTCATTATTTTTGCGAATTTATACAAATTACATGTTTTCATACTTAGTGAATTTTGAGCCTTTCAAGTTTCAACTCTATTGAAAGAAGCTGGATCAGTCTTATGGAGAAGTCAATAAAGATTTTTAGTTATTTTTAGTTTCTTTTAAGTAATACTCTCTCCGTCTTTTTTTAGTTGACACATTTGTAAAAAATATAAATGTTAAAAAAAAAATTAATTATATAATTTATTTCCATGTTTGCTCTTAATCTTAACATTAAATGATGAATTATGAGTGTGTATATTAAATATAAAGTCAAACATTGGTATTAGAAATAAAACGATATATATGGAAAAATTGATAAAAAAAAAAATGTATTGAAATAAGAGATGTGACAACTATTTAGGAACAGTTTTTTTTGTTAAAAAAAAAAAGGACGGAAGAAGTACTATTATGTTGCATTTAGTAATTACCACTGTTCTAAAAATCCCCGATTCAACCGATTAATCCCCGATTAATCTTCTGGAAGGTAGCCAACAGATTCGATTTTTGAAATTCGATTAATCCTGTTAATTTATTTAAAATGATATGTTTAATTGTAAATTAGACTAATAAATTAAATATTATTATAATATCCGATTAATGCTCCGATTAATTCGTCCGATTAGTCCCCGCCTACCCGATTAGGCGCTAGGCGGTACCCCAACCGTCCTGGACCGCCTAGCGATTTCTGGAACACTGGTAATTACAAGGAATAAAATGAAATTTAAATTTCAACAAAATAAAAAACATTAAATTGGTTTATGCAACTTTTTATCAATTGAATTTGTATGAAACTAATTAATACGGAGTACTAAGCAAACGAGTAGTGGCGGCTGTATATGGATACGCTCCTATATGCATGGGAATTTACGACATCAGGAAACCAGCGACATCACGTGAAACCTTTCTGCTAAAGGGATTGGATCGATTGAGCATAGAGTTGACAACATTTGTATACAATTCAAATATGGTGATTGTACTTTTTATCCATTTTTTATTATTTTTTGTCCAAAATGCTCAAATTCATGAATAGTTATCCAAAATATCCACGGGATATGCCTATCGCAGAGGAGTGTCCCCGAAAACGCCCATAGAAAAGGAGTAATATATGCAATACGCCTACTGTAACATAGTAAGTAGGCTAATACGTAGAGGCGGATCTAGGGGATCCAGAGGGGTCCATGGCCCCCCCTAAAATTTGGATATAGACTGAGTAGTATATAGTTCAGATGCATTGTTACTGCAGGTCTGGTGGTTAGCACATGTCTTTTCTTCACCAAAGATCAGGGATCGATTTTCTGATCACTTTGGTTATTTATTTTTTTCCTTTTCCTGTGTCTTCTTGTTCCTTTGTTTACCAGTGGAGTTAATTTCTTCCCTTGTTTTCCGATGACAAGTAAATTGTCATAACATTATTTACATTACCAAAAAGTTTCACATGTATTAGCTTTCCATTACAGATCTTCAATTATCCATTGAAATTAAAATGTAAAACCGCCCCCCCTTAAAAAAAATTCTGCGTCCGCCACTGCTAATACGCCTACACAATCAACGCATATCCATGTGATGCGCATTCTATATCAGCGCAACAGGTGAAACACATGAGCGAAATGCGTGATGACATCTACGCGAGCTCTCTTCCAATGGCGATTTCTCTCCCTCTCTTCGTTCAGTCCTCTCCCATGGTAGTCCACTACAATCCTATACACCGATCGAACCACCTTCGTCTCCTCTACAATCCTATACAAGTTTCGTTACATAGAGATTACTAGAAATCGAGATCTTACGGTTTATATTTCAAATCGCGGTTCCGGTGAGCTGTTATTCTCTCCCTCCGTTCACCTCCATATCTTGTTTTTTCAGTCATGTTATGCACACCATTGGAATCGTCTCTTCACCCTCTACACATCCATACCAGTTTTATAGCATTTTATTCGCCAGAATTGGAACGCCCAAATCATTATGGTCGTCGGCGGTAGCTGGGTTCCGACTGCTACAGTTAATCGGGTTGCGCCTGACCCATGGGTATTTTGGGCGATATTTTGAAAATTAGGTATTTTGGAAAGTGGATAGACAAAAATTAGATATTTTGGGCATTCTTTCATTCGAATAAAATCCGATATATATCCAGGATAAATCTTTTGATATAGTTTCATGTTAAAAATAATTACGTTTTGCACACAATTATTATTCAAAATCAATTTTGTATAAATACTTTGAAAAAAAATATAATGTCCTTAACTTTCGTATATGAATTCAATGTGCACTCTCCAATTATTTTAGCTAAAGTTAGCTATTAGCCTATTACAGTTAAATTAATGAATGGTAAAATGAGAATTTTAAAATAAAATTTAAGTTAGAATTTTATATAAGTTAAAATATTTATCTCAATGAATTTCTTTTATATTAAAATTTTACTCTCGTCTTAAAAAAAGGTAATATCAAATCATTGTAAAAAAAATAAAACCAATTTTATATTTAAGTTAATTATATAATCAAAATAAATGTTAGGATTTATTTAAAAGTTAATATTGGTGATATTATCAATGTGTGGAATCAGAAATATTTAATAAATATGATTTGGAAATTTGAAAACCGATATTTATAATTTTATCCGAGTTTAAATGTATTTTGAAAAATATAAAAAAAATTAGGGAAATTCTCAATGGTGCCCTTCTGTTATTGACTTTTTCAAGTGGTGCCATTTCGTGTTTTTGACTTACGAGTGGTACCCTTGTATTTTTGACTTTTCCATGAAATACCACTATATCAACCAAAATGTTAGTATCTGAAATTCTCAATGATACCCTTGTCAGTTGAATAATGAAGGGTACCAACGGGAAAAGGGTACCATTGGCAAAAGCCAAAAATATAAGGATACCATTGAGAATTTCCCATAATTTTATTACTTCAATTTTATTCTAAAATTTCTATTTTACCCTTTATTAATTTAACAATAACGGCCATTTTTAATTGAAAAACGTTAAAGGATGCATATTGCATTCAACTATGAAAATTAAGAGTAGTAAACAGTTTTTTCTCAAAATACTTATACAAAATTGATTTTGAACTAAAATTATAATTATAATTTAGGGAATTCACCAAAAATACTAGATTTAAAATTCATATTTGCAAAAATACCATATACTTTAATTCATTGCAATTTTACCAAACTAAGTTTCAAAATTGCAAAAATACTAGGTCCCCCTTTCCCTCCCCCTTCCCCTCCCTCCCACGTCACCTTTCCCCTCCCCCCTTCCCTCTCAATCCACGTCACCTCATCATTCCACCGCCTGTGTCCTTTTTTTTTTGTCCTTTTTTTTTTTTTTTTTTTTTTTTTTTTTTTAAGGCGGGATGCTATTTGGGTTTCATGGCCCCCGCCAGGGGCAATATGCAACTGAATGCAACTACATTCAACCATATTCAACTGAATGCAACCACATTCAACTTTTTAAGATTTTGGTGGATTTGGGTTGCAAGGCCCCGCCAGGGGCAATATTCAACCAAATGCAACCACATTCAACCAAATGCAACCACATTCAACTTTAGTTGAATATGCCCCTGCGGGGCCTTGGAACCCAAAAGCAGTCCACCTTAATTTTGGTGGTTTTGGGTTGCAAGGCCCAGCAGGAGCATATTCAACTGAATTCAGTTACTGATTTCAAGTTCCATTTGTCAGTTGTCATTTTCGACCTCTTTTTTGAACTCTAATATATATATATATATATATATATATTAGAGTTCAAAAAAGAGGTCGAAAATGACAACTGACAAATGGAACTTGAAATCAGAAATTTAGTTGCATTTAGTTGAATGTGGTTGCATTAAGTTGAATATGCCCCTGCGGGGCCATGCAACCCAAAATCATCCCACATTAAAAAAAAAAATGGTTTTGAAGTCTGTTGCAGTTGATGTGGTTGAATGTGGTTGAATGTGGTTGCATTCAGTTGCTGATTTCAAGTTCCTTTTTTCAATTGTCATTTTCGACCTCTTTTTTGAACTCTAATATATATATATATATATATATATATATATTAGAGTTCAAAAAAGAGGTCGAAAATGACAATTGAACAATGGAACTTGAAATCAGAAATTTAGTTGCATTTAGTTGAATGTGGTTGCATTAAGTTGAATATTTCCCCTGCGGGGCCATCCAACCCAAAATAGCACCCATCTTAAAAAAAAAAAAAAAAAAAAAAAAAGGACACAAGTCGGCTGATTTCCTGGACAGGAGGAGAGAGAAAGTGAGGGAGGAGGGGGGACCTAGTATTTTTGCAATTTTGAAACTTAGGTTGGTAATATTGCAAATAGCTATTCTTAAATATAGTAAATTTGCAAAAATTTACTTTTTCCTATTTATTTATGAAAAAAGCCCTATAATTTATTGGGTGCAAACTTCATCTATCACATCATACTAGTGTAAATTATCACATCAAAAACTTTCTGCCTCTTCTGATTTCGTTCACAAAAATTTTAAAAGCAATGTAAATATATTTCTCTTCTGATTTCGTTCACAAAAATTTTAAAAGCAATGTAAATATATTTATAGTAAATGAATAATAAGTATATCAAACCAATATAAAAATCAACAAATTTTCAAAAAAAAATTGACAAACAAAATAACGGAACACCACGTTTATGTGGATCTTTGAATATATAATTTTTAATTTTATTTATATATTTATAATTTTTTATAAATGATTAGCTCCGATAAAAGTTGATCAAAGACTCATCGTGCGTAAGAACTTTACAGAAAATTTAAGGCAATCCAATCTCTATGTCTATACAATATTATAACGGCCGAAACATTAAAAGTTTGATCGATCGATCGGTACGATACCTATTATTTTTATTTAATTATCCTTACTTAAATACATATTGTTTTTACTTAATTACCCTTATTTAAATATAGATAAAATAATTCGTGATAATTAATCAATTTCTTTTTTTTAGATAAAACATATTACCTTTCCTATTTTTTAATAACTAATCAATTTTTTTTCCAGGTATAACACAATATCTTTTATATTATATCTAACTAAAATTTTCCTTTTTCTAAAAGCGTTACAGGCAATTCTATTTAATAAAATAAAACAATTATATTATAATTACTATACCTAACCAATTACCTTTTTCAGCTAAAATATGTTACCTTTTATATTTTCTCTAACTAAAATCTTTCTTTTTCCAATTATATCACTACCAATTCTATTTAATAGAATGAAATAATAATAATATAATTACTAATAATTAACCAGTTACCTTTTTCAGCCAAAACGTATCGTTTTTTCTATATTTTCTAACTAAAATTCCTCCTTGAATATTATGGGCAACATATAAATAATTATTATCAAATCATATCATTTAAAAATTTAAGTCTACAAAATTCTAACCAATTACCTTTTCCAGTTAAAATATGTTACCTTTTATCACGTGCAACATATATATAATTATTATCAAACCATATCATTTAAAAATTTAAGTCTACAAAATTCATGTCTTAAAAAAATTCAATTCGTAATGGATGACCTCATTATCCAGGAAAGCTTAACCAAGGAGTTTTGTGTAACAGCATACCTGTGTAAGGTGGAGAACTGTTGTTCATTGGAGCGCCGAAGTACGGGGGTTGTTAACCGAAGCTTGGGTGATTACCTTCGATGCCTTGTTGGTGATCATATTGCTAATTGGTACCAAGTCCTTCCTATGGCGGAATTCGCTTATAATAGTTCAGTAAGTTGAATTACATCTCGCAGCCCCTGTTCCCTTTCCGTATTTTGACCTCTTTCTGAAGGAAAAAGGGACATCCCTAACACTTTCCTTCAGATGGAGGAACAACATACTTTATATTGAGAAGGTAGACCAAATTTCAGATTTATGGGGCTTTTTTAAGCCAAGGTTCATTTTTTAAGTTTGACGATTGCAAACTCATGATTCCAAGAAAGAAAGAAATTTTTTCTTAATCTAGAGAGTTCCTTTTCTCATGCTTTGGGAGCCGTGTTATGGTTCAAATTAGAAAAACATATGTTAGTCCCGGGGAGTATTGTAGAAGGGGGTGAATGCAATACTGATAAATTTAAATCTTCATTTCAATAAAAATAATAAAGATTCCAACTTATCAGTATACGAAACACAAACTCAAGTAGATTTACACAAGTGATTCACAAAATAAATGTTTTATTTATTTTGTAAAGGTTTTGCTACAACCTTCAGAAAAATATTCTCAAGCTTCGATTTCTCGAGAGATACAATGATGTTCACTGTTTTTTGTACATAGATAGAATGGTATTTGAATCTATATGTATCTAACGTTTCTCTACCATCATCATCTACATGGGTTATGGAGCTGCTGTCATTTTTAAGTGACGGCTCCTTACAACTTGCACACCCATGAAACTTACCTAAATTGCTATACAATCCATCTTATCAGTACACAAAAAACAACCTAGATACATTCCATTTTAAGCTTACACAATTATGGTATATGTTGATTTGCCATACCCTTAAATTGATAAGCTCCATCTTGTGACCTCTCAAGCTTCTATCGTAGTCTTCAGAGGTCTGCTACAATATTGGGCACTGCAGCACGCCTGACAATTGAACATACAATTTGTCACATGTTTGACTGAGAATATCCCCAAATCAAATTAATTCCATTGAGACAGTATCCTATGCACCAAGTATGATGTCAAGAGAAATACAATTCACGTTTTTTTTTGTTCCCAACGCTGCCTTGTGCCCAAAGCCTACATGGGAAATACAAAATTTAAAACATTTTTTATTATACCCTGACTTGTACTGTCCCGTTTTACAAAATTGGTATTCTCCGGGGAAAAGAATTATGTTTATTTCCCCTATATAAATATAAATATTTTTAATTAAGGTATAATTGAGGTGAGAATAATTTTCATTTTTATATAAGAACAATTGTTCTGCATTCCTTTAAAAAGTGCATAACAATTATTCATTTTTTCTCACTAACAATTCTTTTGTTTTTTTAAAAAAATTTAGCTGCGATGCACGGAATTCATTATTTAGCTTAAAAACTATTTTATTAAAATGTTAGTTTTTTGTAAAATATATATATTAAATTTGTCATGTTTTATGATTATCATACTTTTTTATTGAATAAATCACATTATCTTACGATAGAATAGTTTTTTTTTCCAAAGAGTGATTGTATTTTACATTTAATGTTCCAACATACATAATTATTCATTTTTTTTCTCACTAACAATTCTTTTGTATTATTTTAAATTTTTAGGATATGTTTTTTATCTTCTAAATTTGCCAAAATTGTTCTTTTTTAAAAAAAAAAAAAATTCATTTCTATTGTTGTTAAAGTGTTTCGGTCTTGGTGAATTGAACCATCCTTCTATGGCTCCTACTGGAGATGCCTCCCGACATACAAACTTAAATCATTTTATGATAGACTCGGATCGACTGTTAGTGTCGGCCTCCATACCTACGGTTGTGCCTTCTCAAAGTCTGTTCCCTTTAGCAAACCTGAGGTCTCTTTCTAGAGGTAATCCTCCCCTAACTCTTGCTGGAGGTCATGGTGGTATGATGATCAAAGAACCAACAAATTCCTTGTTTCCTAAGGATCAGGTCGCTTTGGACCGTCTCGACAAAGGCAAGAAGATATGTTCTGGTCCGTCTAGGTTGGCTTCTGCTGAAAATCGCCATCTGTTGTCACAAGATGGGTTTGACCAGCTTACTCAGTCTGATACTTGTCCGAGTGGTGCATCTGGTGGTTCGACAGGCTATGAGGATGAGTTCCGTAATCTTGACTGAGTGCGGAGTTACCCGTAGCTCAAGCATTTGATATTTAGCTACTATAAGGTTATGTAAGGCTGCCAGTGGCATTTAGACTTTGTTAGGAGTTTTCTCTGTTCCTCTCTTGTCAATGCCGGCCGACAATGTTATTAATGAAATCTTCATAAAAAAAAAAAGTGTTTTCCTCTCTACTAAAATTTGCTAAATGCTTCATTGGTCTTAAATTGTTATTTTGTTATTTGTTAGTAATGGTATTATAAATGAATTTTTGTAATTTGTTTAAAAACTTTTTTTTAAAGAACTTTGTCCAAGGTGTTCTCTAAATTTCAAAAAATTATCTTAGTTTGTTATTGAAAAACATTGTGTGGATTATTATTTATTAGATACTTTCATTTAATTTTTTACGAATTTTATCATGAATCTCAATGACAAATAATGTGCAATTTATTTGAAATTCTATTATTTTTTTTGTGAATTGTGCATCCTCTCAATCATATCATATATGATTGCACAAACGTGAAAGTGATTGATTTTTTTGGGCACAATTAAAGGTTATATATTTCTCAAAATAAATTATTATCTCTTTTTTTTCTCCATGTTTAGTTTCTCTTTTATTATACTTTAATGTTTTTTGTAGAGATTAAGTTTGTTTTATCGTGGAAATGTATTTGATACATATTTTAATGTTGAAATTTATATAAAAAATTTAGTATTTTGTGGGTATTATTTTTCTTTATATTTGATTTATTATGTGAGTATATTGTATAATAATTTATTTTCTTTCTAAGAATATAATTACTCTTTATACAACAAAAAAGTACTTACGAGCAAAAAAAGTATTTAGACATCCAATCTATCTAAAAATGTGCTACTTGGTGGAAGTTTACAAAATTTAGAATTATAAATTTATTGGTATTTATTATGTTCGACATTAACTGGCTTTAGCTTTCCATTTGAATTCTTTTGCACACAAAAGAGTCCATTTTGTCTCCTTTCTTATTACTACCTTTGTGACATCCCATAATCCGGGGTACAGATTTGGGGCCACTAACCACAATCAACACAACACAAACCTGGATTTAAACATAATATAATAATAAAATACCCCTGATCCAAGATCGCTTACAGGTTATGGTATGAAACCAACTACCAAATTTAATTATTACAATCCAATCTCAGTATAACATTATTATACAAATTGATAACCACTAAGTTCGTCTACCGAACTAGTAAACCAACCTCTGACAAGCTCAAATCACTACCCGGCGAAACCAACAACTCGAATGTCACCTCTCGCTGCTGGAATAGGAAAACTCATCCACATAAGATTCACTAATCTCCTCTATTAACTGAAGAAAAATAAACAAGGAAGAGTGAGCCAACAATGCTCAGCAAGTGTAAACTGTGATAGCAATATCAAGAACAATATAGGTTCTGATCAAGAAGAATTATCATCATACGGTACGAAAGAAATCAGCTGAAGAAATTAAATATTGTAACTCCCAGATGAGCCAACAGGACTCTGCTAAAATAAAATGCATCACCAATGAGAACTGATAAAAGTTCTGATAATTAAAGATAATCATAATAGGCTTCAAGGGAATCAGGCTTTGAAGCAACTCAACCTCAATGTATGGATTAGAATTGGATTTTTATATATTTAAAAAAATAGTGGAGTTAGGCGGCTGATCAGACCCGCACTAACCCCGAACAATGCACACAGCAAAGTCCCTCTAAATGGATCCACGGCACACATTGGCCTCAACTTCTAACCATTAAACTGGTCTCCCCGAAGGGACATCTGTTGACCATTAATATGGTCTCCCCGAAGGGACATCTATTGACCATTAATATGGTCTCACCGAAGGGACATCTGTTGACCATTAATATGGTCTCCCCGAAGGGACATCTATTTTAAAAACATTTCCAATTCTAAGTCCAACGCACTTGGTGTCGGGACAATCGACAACCCTTGTCAATAAAACAATCTGGAAAACTCACGTTCCAAAACAACAGCTCAACTAGTAGAGTAAAAGGAATCAACAATTCTATCCTCGATATCGACAAGTTCGATATAAAAAATGGGGTGATAATTGAATAACAACAATAACAATAAATGTCGACGAGATCGACAATAAATGGGGTAAAAATTGAATTAACAACAATAACAATAAATATCGACGAGATCAACAATAAATGGGGTGATAATACAATCAGGATAATTAAATCACTTTCACTTGAACAAGAAGCGAAGGGAAAGCACTTGCAATTTGGTTAACAACAACTGAGACTACAAGATAAAGAATATAGTCAAGTGTTAACATCTAATAAAATTTTCTAACACATTGGAAAGTTTGAATCAACATAAGCGAATGAAGTAATTTAAAGCGATCATTTGTAAAAGAATTCCAAGATAATTAATTGTATAATAGTTTAAAGAAGACATCCCCTAAAGAGAGTCCATCGGGTGAAAATATGTCATAACCAGGAATCGTGCAAAGAGATTTTCATAAGATTTTAAAATCTTGGATTTCCTCTGTATTAGAACGTCTCTTAAACATTTTTGAAGAAAATAAAATGAAATAAAATAAATCGTACTCTCCTGAGGAATCCAATAACATTCCATGTTTAAAAAAAAATTTATTGAGAAAAGGGGTATTTGAAAGATCTTTTGAAAATTTGCACTTGATCGCTATAGGTGGAGCATATAAATATTTGCACATCATTTGAAAAAGGACGTCACTTTGTAAACATAATTTGACCGACACATTTGATATATAAATAGAACAGAATTGCATCACTTGAACAATAAGTGAGGAGCGATAACACTTGCCTCAATACACAGTTCCCAATACCAACATCTCGATTCGTGATTAACACCACGTCAGTCTCTACTTCTCTACACGCCGTCCTCTACTCGATTATACATCTGTCCTTTCCAATAACCATATCCTTCTTGCGCTTCCATCTACATGTGCACTTCTCATAGCGTTACTTCAGTACAACTCAACCAAAACCTTACTACCTACCTAATCTACCCATACGCGTCCTATACGCTGTACAACTTAACACATATAGCTTATTTTGGTTATACACATTAAATAATTTAGTACAACCAGACCAACCACATAAACACGTATCTCAAATCGATTTTCAAATAATTCATATTAAATTACTATAAGAATTACGAAATAATTTTAATGAAAATTTGACAGCACTTTCTTTATACGGATACGCTACCCGTCGGAACATAACCGACACACCAACAACAATTATCACATATAACTTAATTACCACCAATCCATAATCCTGGATACTACTAATTCATAATTCATCAATCAAGTAATAAACAGCTTGAATAAAAATATATCAAATCCGAACATATATTTCTGAAAATTAAATACACTAATAAATGTCTCAAAATTGATAAAATAATTATTTTCGCACATCTAAATTAACCGAACTTTCATCATAACAATCGAATTTCGCCAGCACATAGTACTTAAAATAATTCGAAATCAATCAAGACCATAAATCGAGACCCACTGTAATTACATCATCACAAGAAACGAATTCAATTAACTGAGATTACCAAGGGAATCAAAGGACCCTTTTTCGGTTTCACCAAGAACAGAGCAACACCTTCACTACGGCCACAACCCAGCCCGATAACACACACAACAATACCAAACTCATACCGAACTCAGAACAGGGGACACGAACAATTACTGAACCAAAAACACTCAAACCCTCTGATTTTAACATCACCATTCAGATACACATACACCCAGCAACTATACACACATACCCACTGTATTGACAAGAATCGAGCTCTCCAGTTGAGCACCTCACCAATTCGCACACACCCTCATCCGCGTACACTCCTCAACTCGTAGTAGTCCCCCTGAACCAGACCCCCAAATTTCAACCACAATAACAACAAGAAACCCGAAAATAATTCGGACACACACACACAGCAATAAACGCACGCACACAACTTCTATCCACCCAACTCGCAACCATCCACACACATTTCAAACCCCAGCTCTTCAACCACGACTATACATACATACGCGGACTGCC
Organism: Kitagawia praeruptora; assembly: GCA_037693485.1. Lineage (NCBI taxonomy): Eukaryota > Viridiplantae > Streptophyta > Magnoliopsida > Apiales > Apiaceae > Kitagawia > Kitagawia praeruptora. Next base: position 81,307,657 of record CM075350.1, read on the forward strand.
CAGCTGTCACTACACACACTCACACCATGTTTACATACATACATATCGATTGGAGGAAGAAGGAATGAGGAAGGAAGAGAGGAGAGATTTTTGGAGAGATTTGAGAAGCATCGAGAGAGAGACCGAGAGATTTATTTTGTGTGGTCCAAAACAAGAGCTGCAGTTTACATAATGTAAAGAGATAAGGGGCAATTCCATCATTTACTACCATATCCACTTAAAAACAATTTAAAATCACCTTGTAAAATGTCAAATAAATGTATAATATTTTAGAAAAATCTCAAAATCATTTTTAAAATGTAGAGGATGAAATTACCTATCTTAATATATTTTTAAAATATTTTTAGGGTAAAAAATGAATTAAATATGAATTTTACAAGTTTTGATGCTTTAAATGCAATATAACTCGTAAAATCAATTAAAAATACTTACACACCCAAATTAATTCTCCCGATAATTTTAAAAACTAAATAAACATGTAAAGATAATATTACAAGAGATTTCATGATTTTTAACAACTTCGATGACTTTATAAAAATCTCAAAAGATCAATAATGCATGATTTAAATACATTTAAATCCTCAAAATATAAATAAAAAAATGTACAGACTTTCACGGCACACACAAATCATCATATACACACATGAACACAATATCACATATATAGACCTTCTCACAAATAATCACATCTTATCATCCACATTTAATATTAATTAAGAAATTTTAAATACGCGAATTTTCTAAGTCGTTATATCCTTCCCCCCTTAAAAGGATTCTGTCCTCAGAATCAATCCTAAGAACACAAGTAACTGTTCTTCTCAATCAGTGGCTCCCAATTTCCCAGGTTGTATCTTCAACTCTAGGACTCCTCATAATAACTCATACATCGATAAGCTTATCCTGTAAGCCCTCGAACTCCAAAATAAACTCAAACCTTGCCCTTACAAATTTCGTTAATTCGAAACATTTATTACTCTTAAACGAATGGCTGATCTACAGAAAATCGGGCATGACCTTCTCGTATAATGGACTATGCCCTGCATAATTATTTCAAATACCAACCCAGTCATTCATAACCAATTCATCTCTATTTATTCACCATCTTAATTTTATCATATACAATGCTAATATGAGATCTGTCTTGACTTGCAGTAAACACGTAAATAAATAAAGTTCCTTGACTTCGACATAATCCAACACAAGAATAATAATTTTTTTAAATAACTAGCTTGAAACATCATCATCCCGGGGTCACAGCCACCTCGATACCGATCACAAAACAATTTTCAATTCAACACTTCCCCAAAAACTCTAACTTTTACAACAAGAAATTCGGCTTAAGAAACGTCAAGTCAATCGTACGTCTTCAACAGATAGTTCACGATCCTCGAAATCATCTAAACATAAATATCCCACGTCCTCTGAAATCAACTCCCGAATCATAGCTCTGCATACTCAACAAGGTATCGAATTTGACTCTGCACTCTATAACTTCAACGTTTAACACTACTCAAATTAACCACAGAAATCACGACATCTCTTCGTCACTTGCATTTTGACTATTCCGAAACAATTACATGTTCACTACTTGTCTTTCTGACTATTCAATTCTTTTTTTTGGTCAACTCATTCACAATCTGGTTCGTCACCTCATCACGGTACCTCTTAATTCTCTTATAACTCACGCTGAAGTATCACAATATGAATCACCCTTGTTGTAGACTAGGCGTTCAAACTTCCACATTCGACTTCTCAACTCTTAGGCTAAAACCATCACGGTCAATTCCAACTCATATGTCAATACTTCTGCTTATGGACCAACAAAGTACTTCACCACGTCTCTTTCCTCATCTGGCTTCACCATCACTGGAGCGGTTATTAACCCTCCTCAGCCCTTTGAAACTCTCTACGCACTTTTCTGTCCATTCAAACCTCTTTGTTCTCTCTGGTAAAATTGATTACTACTTGCAGCCATCTGGGTAACAGCCATCAATACTCTTCGGTAGTCCCTAGTTACTCTCACAAAACTTCCGACCTCTGCTGGCCTTTTGGGTTCTTCCCACTTCGTTACTGCTTCATCTTCACAAAATTCACTTTGATCCTTTTCATTTCCAACCACATGATTTGAAATTAGGTTCTTTCTCATCCAAAATTCACATTAAAATTCTTGTGCAAAATCTTCTTCCTTTTCTTGGAACTTCTTAAAGTCACTATGTTTAAAATCTTATTCATTGTACCTATAAAGCGGTAAATGCTCTCATTCAATCAAACACCATCACCAATAATTCATCGTATCCATATCAATTCAAAATGCTGCTTCAAAATATCTTAGGATTTCTATCTTCAGATGGTCGTGGTCCATTCGTAAATCAACTTTATACAAAACATCCACCTTTCAATTGATTAAACAACTCATTCAACCTTGATAAAAACAAAGTTTACTGGTCCACTTATTCTATTTTCAAAGATCAATGTAGACTTCAATTCCTCTTCTCCCTCGTTATGAACAGTACTGGTGCATCATTCTGAGATAAACTGAGTATTACTACTCATTTTCTTGCAAAAATCCTTTAATCAATTTGTTAGCTCCAACATGTCCCCTTGATGTCATTCAATATTGAACTCCTTGAAACTAATTCTATTTTTTAGAAAAATAAATAAAAAACAACTCTACATTTTTACTTGGTGACAATCTTGGTAATCCATCAAAATATACCTTCGAAAATCTTAATCATAGAAATCGGCTTCGACTCAACCGTTTCCTTTTTGATATCTCCCTTTTGTGCAAAATAACTTCATAATCTTGGTATAATCATTTCTTGGTATGCCTGATCGTTAATACTTTTATGTCTGCTTCCAGCCTCGAAACATCACTTTACATCCCTTGAAAATCATAATCTCACTTTCTCGCCCACACAATTCACTTGTACTTCATATTTGGTTTATCAATCCAATTCTAAATTACACTTAACTCTTTTCACTACCATCATAATCAAATTCTTGATAATGTCATCCGTAGTCATATTGAGTTTCTCACTTCCTAGCCATTTATAGAAAATGTCTCTGTTATTCTCATCGTAAGGTCTATTAAGACTGATATGATACAATCGCTGATAGAATGTCCTATCTTTCCAAGCTCATGGCACATAACTTTAACTTCTGACTCTGTCACTTGTTACCACACTACTCTTTCGGATTACAGCCACAACTCTTTACATTTATTTCAACAAAATCTCCATATGTTTCTCTCTTGAAATCTTATCTTCTGATCATGGGGTCTCGTTAATCTCTGCTAATTCTCATCCTATAGGCGACTACTGTGCCCTCACCCTTCCAACTCCAAATCTTCGGAATTTCAAATTCTTCCCTTAACTGAATCACATGTCTTCCATTAAAATGCTTCTGAAACTTTTCTAGTTCTTTGTCTTACTTTCTTATTCAAATTTCATTTCCTTCTGATAGTTCTCACAAACACATCTATCCTGCTTCATTCTGCTTTATTCAAGTTACCCTTCTTTGGTTCTAAAATCTTATCCTCAACAATGAGTTTCAAAACATTCAAAATCTTATGATTATCCATTTACTACCCTTAAAATTAAACAGGTGTCTAAAGCAATCTCTCATCCATAATAAACATCGCATACCAAACATCTTCATCATCATTCTCTTTTCAACCTCTAATAAATCCTCAATCTTGTGCCCTTGATACATGCTCCTTTTTTGACTCAATTTTCATTAATCTCAAATCTTGTACATGTGTTCTCAATCCAATAATTAATCCAATATGATACTCAATCTTGCTTAATCAATTCTTCGCCACGTAATCGCAGTTCCAACCACTAAGAATGTCATCGCGTCTATCTTCGCGGCTCTTCATCACTGGTAATCTAAAATCATCAAGGTTTTTCCGACAAGGAAATCAATAGAATGAATAGGTATCAATATGAATGTACACTGGATTTTGTTGATAAAACTTTTTGCGAAAGGATTTAACCGAGAGATCAATATGATTATTGAACTATTTTCAGGTTGTATTTGTCACTTAGGTCAACCGCCCTAGTACAAAAAGATGACCAGTCTTTAGTACTTTCATGACAAACATAATCAATGGCGTCCCACTGGACTTCTATCACAGTGATAAAATGTCCCTGAATCCCCTATATACATAGGTTGTTCATCTCAGTTTGAATAAAGAAGATTAAATATTCAGGGAGAAAATGAAAAGAGTTCAAGAGTTTCAAATTTTCATATATAGAGTTGGACCAAGTGTCTTCTGAATAATATGGATATTTCTAAAGGAATAGGATTGAATTCAAGCAAATTTGATATACGAAACACATCATCAATGGAAGTATTGTTGATTAAACAAACGTTCAATAAATTCATAATTATTCATAATCTCACTCTTGTCGGCTAATCGCTAATGTACCTAGCTGCCAAAACCGGCCTGACAATACTGAGTTGAATAATTAAGAAAATCTCAACTCATTCTCGATTTTAATCGTCAATGCACAACAAATGCTTCAGCGATGATGTAAATCGTGAATTCGTTTACAACAAATTCAGAGCAAGAACAAGAATCAATTCGACCGACCAAATGGAGAATCAATTAAGAATTCAACCGAGATCAACGACTAGTAGCGTGTAGCTATGCCCTCACTTCCAACTCATGCCAACAATGGATTCCCACATCTTATTTCTAGTCTTCTCGTATTCTCTCTATAGTGTTCACATCGTAGCTGGAGTCATAGAAAAGTTCTAGAAGGTACGTGAAAGTCTCGAGATAATGTCACCCAAACTAGTAACTCCAACTGCTCACTTAGCTCCGGTGGCTCTGGATTATCTGTCTCGCTCGTCCACTAGTCTTCAAACGAATCGAACTCCTACTCGCACGATATGTCAAAAGATCGTACAACGTCGCAATATTCGTCGTAATAACCTAAGGCGAACCTTATCCTAATTCGTTCTACCTACTACCTGTCTCACACACGTATACCAACCCATCCTAACCCGTTTCAGTGACCATACCTGTAGCTCTGATACCAACTGTGACATCCCATAATCCAGGGTACAGATTTGGGGCCACTAACCACAATCAACACAACACAAACCTGGATATAAACATAATATAATAATAAAATACCCTTGATCCAAGGCCGCTTACAGGTTATGGTATGAAACCAACTACCAAATTTAATTATTACAATCCAATCTCAGTATAACATTATTATACAAATTGATAACCACTAAGTTCGTCTACCGAACTAGTAAACCAACCTCTGACAAGCTCAAATCACCACCCGGCGAAACCAACAACTCGAACGTCACCTCTCGCTGCTGGAATAGGAAAACTCATCCACATAAGATTCACTAATCTCCTCTATTAACTGAAGAAAAATAAACAAGCAAGAGTGAGCCAACAATGCTCATCAAGTGTAAACTGTGATAGCAATATCAAGAACAATATAGGTTCTGATCAAGAAGAATAATCATCATACGGTACGAAAGAAATCAGCTGAAGAAATTAAATATTGTAACTCCCAGATGAGCCAACAGGACTCTGCTAAAATAAAATGCATCACCAATGAGAACTGATAAAAGTTCTGATAATTAAAGATAATCATAATAGGCTTCAAGGGAATCAGGCTTTGAAGCAACTCAACCTCAATGTATGGATTAGAATTGGATTTTTATATATTTAAAAAAATAGTGGAGTTAGGCGGTTGATCAGACCCACACTAACCCCGGACAATGCACACAACAAAGTCCCTCTAAATGGATCCACGACACCCATTGGCCTCAACTTCTGACCATTAAACTGGTCTCCCCGAAGGGACATCTGTTGACCATTAGTATGGTCTCCCCGAAGGACATCTGTTGACCATTAATATGGTCTCCCCGGAGGGACATCTGTTGACCATTAATATGATCTCCCCGACATCTGTTTTAAAAACATTTCCAATTCTAAGTCCAACGCACTAGGTGTCGGGACAATCGACAACCCTTGTCAATAAAACAATCTGGATCACGTTCCAGAACAACAACTCAACTGGTAGAGTAAAAGGAATCAACAATTCTATCCTCGATATCGACAAGTTCGATATAATAAACGGGGTGATAATTGAATAACAACAATAACAATAAATGTCGACGAGATCGACAATAAATGGGGTAACAATTGAATTAACAACAATAACAATAAATATCGACGAGATCAACAATAAATGGGGTGATAATACAATCAGGATAATTAAATCACTTTCACTTGAACAAGAAGCGAAGGGAAAGCACTTGCAATTTGGTTAACAATAACTGAGACTACAAGATAAAGAATATAGTCAAGTGCTAACATCTAATAAAATTTTCCAACACATTGGAAAGTTTGAATCAACATAAGCGAATGAAGTAATTTAAAGCGTTCATTTGTAAAAGAATTCCAAGATAATTAATTGTATAATAGTTTGAAGAAGACATCCCCTAAAGAGAGTCCATTGGGTGAAAATATGTCATAACCAGGAACCGTGCAAAGAGATTTTCATAAGATTTTAAAATCTTGGATTTCCTATGTATTAGAACGTCTCTTAAACATTTTTGAAGAAAATAAAATAAAATAAATAGTACTCTCCTGAGGAATCCAATAACATTCCATGTTTTAAAAAAAAAATTATTGAGAAAAGGGGTATTTGAAAGATCTTTTGAAAATTTGCACTTGATCGCTATAGGTGGAGCATATAAATATTTGCACATCATTTGAAAAAAGACGTCACTTTGTAAACATAATTTGACCGACACATTTGATATATAAATAGAACAGAATTGCATCACTTGAACAATAAGTGAGGAGCGATAACACTTGCCTCAATACATAGTTCCCAATACCAACATCTCGATTCGTGATTAACACCACGTCAGTCTCTACTTCTCTACACGTCGTCCTCTACTCGCTTATACATCTGTCCTTTCCAATAACCATATCCTTCTTGCGCTTCCATCTACATGTGCACTGCTCATAGCCAGGCCTCCCACTCATACCTACATATGGTAACGCGTTACCAAAAAATTGGTACCAAAAAACAGGTACCAAAAAACAGGTACCAAAACTTTCAATGGTTCGGAATTTATATAATAGTATAGATAAGTAAATTGACTATGTCGGACCAATCATTATTTTTTTAAGTCCGCAAAAAATATCATTATTTATGTACTTTGTATTTTAACCATTTGTTCAGTAATCTGTGTTTATATTAAGAAAGGCAAATAGATGGTTTCATTCCTAAAGATTTATTCAATTTACATGTTAGTTATCACCACATGCCACCAATGTTCGGAAGTATTTTAGTGTTCTACGCAATATTGAATTTGTTAAGTTTGTTTTCCTGATTATTAGCTGTAGCACATCTCCATGCAAATGACTCCATGAAAACAATTAAAAGCCATTTATTTTTCTTAGAACAATAAATTAATCAAACAATAAAATTGTATACAAAGCGAACAATAAACAAAGCGAAGCACAAGTTATTGACATACACTTTTTCCTAACAAAATTGTATGTTCTTTTTCACTAAGACAATTAATCAAACACGTTGTAGTATGTGACAAATTCACCTATTCAAAGTTACTTTAAAACACTACCAATTTAAGTTATTCTTAATACAAAGGTGGGGAGATACCAAAACTTCTGAATATGTGCGTGCAAGATAATCTGTCACAGGAGCTTGATAGATCCGAATTTCATCAGAAGAGCGTTGATTATAAAAAAAAGAGTTTTGATCTAGAGATCAGAAGAGCGTTGATTATAAAAAAAAAGAGTTTTGATCTAGAGGTGTTTTGATTAAGAGTAGAGTTTTGATCCCGATGAGGTTTTTTTTTAGAATAATAGTATAGTATAGATGTGTTTTTTAATTTATTTTGTTATTATTGATGACCAAAAAGAATGACCAAAAAAAGGTTATTATTGATGACTAAAAAGAATGACAAAAAAAAGTGACAAAAAATAGTGACCAAGAAATGAGTAGCAAACCAAATATGTCCTATTTTGCTTATAATAGTATAGTATAGATAGTATAGATGTGTTTTTTAATTTATTTTGTTATTATTGATGACGAAAAAAAGGTTATTATTGATGACCAAAAAGAATGACCAAAAAAAGTGATAAAAGATAGTGACCAAGAAATGAGTACCAAACCAAATATGTCCTATTTTGCTTATAATAGTATAGTATAGATAGATAAGTAAATTGACTATGTCGGACCAATCATTATTTTTTTAAGTCCGCAACAAATATCATTATTTATGTACTTTGTATTGTAACCATTTGTTCAGTAATCTGTGTTTATATTAAGAAAGGCAAAGAGACAGTTTCGTTCCTAAAGATTTATTCAATTTACATGTTAGTTATCACCACATGCCACCAATGTTCGGAAGTATTTTAGTGTCTTACGCAATATTGAATTTGTTAAGTTTGTTTTTCTGATTATTAGTTGTAGCACATCTCCATGCATATGACTCCAAGAAAACAATTAAAAGCCATTTATTTTTCTTAGAACAATAAATTAATCAAACAATAAAATTGTATACAAAGCGAACAATAAACAAAGCGAAGCACAAGTTATTGACATACACTTTTTCCTAACAAAATTGTATGTTCTTTTTCACTAAGACAATTAATCAAACACGTTGTAGTATGTGACAAATTCACCTATTCAAAGTTACTTTAAAACACTACCAATTTAAGTTATTCTTAATACAGAGGAGGGGAGATACCAAAACTTCAGAATATGTGCGTGCAAGATAATCTGTCACAGGAGCTTGATAGATCCGAATTTCATCAAAAGAGCGTTGATTATAAAAAAAAGAGTGTTGATCTAGAGATCAGAAAAGCGTTGATTATAAAAAAAAAGAGTTTTGATCTAGAGGTGTTTTGATTAAGAGTAGAGTTTTGATCCCGAGGAGGTTTTTTTTAGAATAATAGTATAGTATAGATGTGTTTTTTAATTTATTTTGTTATTATTGATGACCAAAAAGAATGACCAAAAAAAGGTTATTATTGATGACCAAAAAGAATGACCAAAAAAAGTGACAAAAAATAGTGACCAAGAAATGAGTACCAAACCAAATATGTCCTATTTTACTTAAAATAGTATAGTATAGATAGATGTGTTTTTTAATTTATTTTGTTATTATTGATGACCAAAAAGAATGACCAAAAAAAGGTAATTATTGATGACAAAAAAGAATGACCAAAAAAAGTGACAAAAAATAGTGACCAAGAAATGAGTACCAAACCAAATATGTCCTATTTTGCTTATAATAGTATAGTATAGATAGATAAGTAAATTGACTATGTCGGACCAATCATTATTTTTTTAAGTCCGCAACAAATATCATTATTTATGTACTTTGTATTATAACCATTTGTTCAGTAATCTGTGTTTATATTAAGAAAGGCAAAGAGACGGTTTCGTTCCTAAAGATTTATTCAATTTACATGTTAGTTATCACCACATGCCACCAATGTTCGGAAGTATTTTAGTGTTCTACGCAATATTGAATTTGTTAAGTTTGTTTTCCTGATTATTAGCTGTAGCACATCTCCATGCATATGACTCCAAGAAAACAATTAAAAGCCATTCATTTTTCTTAGAACAATAAATTAATCAAACAATAAAATTGTATACAAAGCGAACAATAAACAAAGCGAAGCACAAGTTATTGACATACACTTTTTCCTAACAAAATTGTATGTTCTTTTTCACTAAGACAATTAATCAAACACGTTGTAGTATGTGACAAATTCACCTATTCAAAGTTACTTTAAAACACTACCAATTTAGACTATTCTTAATACAGAGGAGGGGAGATACCAAAACTTCTGAATATGTGCGTGCAAGATAATCTGTCACAGGAGCTTGATAGATCCGAATTTCATCAAAAGAGCGTTGATTATAAAAAAAAAGAGTTTTGATCTAGAGGTGTTTTGATTAAGAGTAGAGTTTTGATCCTGAGGAGGTTTTTTTTTAGAATAATAGTATAGTATATATATGTGTTTTTTAATTTATTTTGTTATTATTGATGACCAAAAAAAGGTTATTATTGATGACCAAAAAGAATGACAAAAAAAAGTGACAAAAAATAGTGACCAAGAAATGAGTACCAAACCAAATATGTCCTATTTTGCTTATAATAGTATAGTTTAGATAGATAGATGTGTTTTTTAATTTATTTTGTTATTATTGATGACCAAAAAGAATGACCAAAAAAAGGTTATTATTGATGACCAAAAAGAATGACAAAAAAAAGTGACAAAAAATAGTGACCAAGAAATGAGTACCAAACCAAATATATCCTATTTTGCTTATAATAGTATAGTACAGATAGATAAGTAAATTGACTATGTCGGACCAATCATTATTTTTTTAAGTCCGCAACAAATATCATTATTTATGTACTTTGTATTGTAACCATTTGTTCAGTAATATGTGTTTATATTAAGAAAGGCAAAGAGACGGTTTCGTTCCTAAAGATTTATTCAATTTACATGTTAGTTATCACCACATGCCACCAATGTTCATGTTGAGATATATTGTCTAACAGTCCAGCTCATGTCCAGCTAATGCTTAGTTGTCACACACAGTTGGCACATCATGTCCAGCTCAGCAAGGTACTAATGTAAGTGGCTGAGCAACATTAGTAGGAGAGCAGAGTTTGTTACATTCTTGCCATGCTGGCAGAAGTGTTTAAGTAGCTATATATGTTCATTCTAGCTTGTAATGTAGATCTTAACTCTTTGACACAATGTAGTTCTCTTCTGAGTATTCTCTTCTCCAGTCATTGCTATCTCCGTAAATAAATCTAGTTCTTGTATATACATTTACAGTTTGATCAATATAGAAAACGTTCTTAGTTTCATATCAATAACGCTGCATATTACAGAAATTAATATGGTATCAGAGCAGGTGCTCGTGATTTAACCGTGATTTCGCCGTGATTCTTCGTGATTTTGCCAGAATTTCATCATTTTTCAGCCAGAATCTCAACGTTTATCAGAGCCGACGGTGTCGATCGGCGTTGTTTTTGATCTCTCGATGCTGCATTTGATCTCTCGGAATCATTCCAGTCTCGATCTTCGTTTCACAATCAGAATCAGGTGTTTTCTGATCTAAATCTAAAATTCTCTTCAATTCTGTTTGCACTAAATCACGCAAGCGTACGTGGTCACAAGTAATATAGATATAAGTCGAGTTCGTTCCCACAGAGATCTGGTTATGGTTTTAATTCAGTAGATGCACCTATGCAACAATGTATGATTATTATTCACTGCTAAGACAATTAACAAATTTAAGTTTAATAAACTAAATTAAGTAAGAAGTAAATTAACAAACTAAGAATTAACTAACTAACAAGAATTGGAATCAAATTACTTCTGCAAGAGAAACCATGGAATCCTAACTTCATTAAATATTTTGCTTAGATCTGACGCCTTTAATCACTATATGCAATGGTTATGATATCTGATCGGATAACACGAAACAAGTACACGCTACCTCTCAGTATACGTATACCAAACTAAACATACATCCACAAAAGAGATAGAAGATGAATAGACACCAATTATGCTTAGACCCTATATGTCTATAGAATTTGAAAACATAACGGTTGAAGAGCAAGTTATCCATTAAGATCACACAGGGCAATATAAGTATTCTTATCTCATACTAAGAATCATGTTGATAAACAATCATGAACCTATGCTAGCATGGCAAGTTCTAGATCTCAAGATCCACTTTCACTTCACAAGAGATTAACAGATTAGATGTTAGCTACACATCTAACAATTAAGCACAACCATACGAGGATATCAACTATACATCACACACAGATCTTTAAAGCAATCAAGATACTAAAGATCCATAAATAAATCCGTTAGAATCCCATGACAACGATTAGTTCATAATCGAACCACTCATCATCATGGGATCTGATGAAACCATGATAAAAACAAAGTATAAAAAAGATACAAATAAACCTAAGTAATTGATATGTAATGGTTATACTCCTAATGATCCAAATTACAAAGGTTGGATGTGTTTATATAGGCTCTAGAAGTCTTGTCCACCAAGCAATTGCCTTTTTAGAGTTGAAATAGAAGATTGGCAATTTCCGTTCTTGAATGAGAATAGAATTGCAAATTCCATGTGTAGATCTGATTCTGGAATGTTCTAGCCGCCCAAAGCAATTACCATACTTATTAGAAGTAGGAATTATAGCAATTTCCTTGTCAAAGTTGAATTTCTGAAGTTCAGCACATAATACGTTTCCTAAACTGATTCGGTTTTTAAGGAAAATTCGTAGCTGACTTTTCTTCAATATTTCTGGGCCGTTCCAGTTGTAATTGGACCTCTGGAGCACTTTAGAATGAAAGAGAATTCCGTTATCTTCGCGTGGACAGTAAGATCGTCCAAAACAGACTTGTAGAACTCAAGATATGGCCAAAATAGTGAATCAGGATTTTTAGGACAATTTCCGGAATTTCAAGAATACCCTCGAGGCCGCATCCTGGAGTTCTGAGGCCGCGGCCTGGAGCCAAATCTGCCCAAGATTGTAGAAAATCTCCCAGGCTTTGCGTGAGCTGTAAGATCGCTGAAAACGGACTTCTAGAACTCCAGATATGGCCAAAACAGTGTAGACTGCGCAGCCGTCTCAGAAATGCGAATTTTAATCAATTTATTCTCAAAAAACGATAGAAGCATCAACCTTAATCAACATTCTCGTAAATCTGCACAACTAAACAAAACACATCAAAACCACCACAAACTTGAGTCCAAGACAATCAATTTAAGCCGATATAGAATGCTCCAAGTGGATATAAAATCCACTTATCACACCCCCAAACTTAAACCGATGCTTGTCCTCAAGCATAAACAATTACACTATCTAACTAACTAGTACCACTTCCGTAGGTGATCACGATTACATTTGGCATATGCAACAAGCCCTTTAAACCCCTAGGCAGCCCTAGTGGACGAGTAAGGTCTCGTGAGGGCCTATAGCGAATGTACCCACAAAATCCATTTAACCTAATGCAATGCAATGCATGAATGCAACTAATATGGAAATGCAAATAATCTAGTACTAATATCCTACCATACCTTCAAATCCTCTCATGTCATATCAACTTAAGAATCAAAGTAAATACGCAATGTCTTGGTGTCGAAAGTGCAAGTATTCACATAGTCTACTCAATGAACATGCATAAGTTTTCACAAGTCCATGTCAAATGTAAGAATAAGTTAGTAAACATGCTAAGCCTATAAGAGTACATCTTTGAGACAAAACTTGGGATCTCATACGCAAAAACAAGCAAACACTCACAATCCACTCACAAAAGAATATTCACCCAAGAACAAGGGTACGTGTATCACTCAATTCCAACAAAATCATAAGCATGCTTGACATTTGGTATCAATCTAACTCTTAACACAACATACATCAATGACGATAATCAAAAGGTCTTTATTTGGGTTGTAACGGGGCTAGGGACAAGGTATGTCAAATAAGCCAAATCAGGTGAAGTGTCAAAAGCTAGTAAGTACCATAATAAATCATACACAACACCCTATTTTCCCCCACATAATTTTACTATTCTTCTTCCAACAAACGCTCGACTAGTCGACTAGAGTAGGATCACAACAAACACAAATATGCTCTCATAATATTTTTTTTTCTTTTTCTTTTTTTTCTTTCTTTTCTTTTTCTTTTTTCGAGAGCTAAATATAACACAAACAATAATATAACAATAATAATGATCCCACAATTTTATTACATATGCCGACTATCAAATAAACAAACCCAATTTCCAATATTTCCCCCAAAAGTATTACCAACAATAAACCCTCCCTGGCACACCTTATTACTCCCTTAAGCACTCTACTAGCCTTTGACAATACGGGTTCAAATTAATGTAAGGCTAATACAAGAAAAAGGTCTAGGCAAGTAATGTGGTATGTCACCGAAAAATAGGATTAAGCTCAACGGGTTAACTAATTGATCATGTAAATATAGTATGGTAATATGGAAAAATATGCGGTTATTCCTAATGCCTTTATCATTTTAATCATCAATTAATGTCATGCGTTTCAAGAAAGACCTCAAACAACTGCTAGCAATGCAAACAATCCGTGGACACTCAAGCAAACGAATAAATTGCAACAAATATGCAATAAGGCTCAAAAACTCACTTGGTGGAAAAAGATACTCAATCCCAAGCAAAAATCTCTCTAACGCACCGACTTGTATTCAAAGCATGCAAACTAAATCATCTTGCACATATTCATGTCCTTCTAATCACTTACAACATTCAATAAGTCTACTAGCTTCAACTTACTAGTGTATGTGTGTGCACAAGAACAAAGCATACCACTTCTCAATCAAAAGCGTCAACAACACAAAATTCCTATCAAGCATGGGTGCAAATGCAAACTATTATGAACTCACATGATATACGAACATAAACACAGAATGTCCTATATGAAACAAACGTAGATAACACGAACATAAATGCATAATTTACTACTATTAATATGCAAAACATGAAATCCTACATGAACACATATACAACAACAACTACTAATCCCCCAAACCACCCCCAAACTTGAAATATTCAATATCCGCATTGAATGGAAGTAAATACAAGGGATAGCAGAAAACATACCTACAAGGCGCCTTACATATCCTTCCTCATCGCAACTCAACATGCTTGTTTGGCAAAAATCCCCTTTCTGTAGCAATTAGCATCACCTCTCCCAAGCTTAGAAGCCATAAGAATCAATACCCAACTCACAAGAAGCCCAAATACGAACCGGAGAGGTGAAACTTGCAATTAAAAATTCCCCCAAACTTGAACCTTGAAGCCTTGAAATTGATTGTAGGAAATATAATTGGTATGGGGTAGAATTTGTGTGTCTATAAGTGTATATATAGATGGGTATATAAAAATTTTTGGTTAGGATTTGAGATGAGATTGGATTGGAAGGGTGTAGAATTAATATTAGAATAGAGTTAGGAATTTAAGTTGAGAGATATAACAATAAAAGATGAAGTTGGGGATGAATTTGTGTTAAAACCCAAATAATTCGGAGCCGCGAGAATGTTTTAATATGTGTTAAACACATATATTACACGAACAACGAACTTCCTGGCCAGAGATTTTGATATGATATGTCGCATCCTGGGCGACGTGGCGCGTGGCTCCTTCTGTTGGATTTTTTTTTAATACAACACAACACACACACATAACTTCTCCTGAACAGAAGCATGGCCCTGATGTGGCGCAGAACTGGTGACAAGTCGCGTGCAATTCACTGTTGAAACTGTCCGAATTTTGTTTGTTTTTTTTTTGAAAGAAAACACTCAAATTTTTTTTTCCTACACTAATGCGGGTTGCCTCCCACCAAGCGCTTCTTTAACGTCAATAGCTTGACGTTACTTCCAAGCCTCCATTAAGGATGATAATAGTTGGCCTGGTCATCTCTTCGCGAGACTTCATCGTCATCACGGCGGCACACTTTCTGCCCCTTCTCCTCGCTTGGCCTATTCGTGTAACACATATGTCCTATTCTAATGCCTTCATCTGTTGACCCAAAATCTGACAATTTGTAGAATAACACACACTCGCGGGCTTCGCTTTAATATAATGGAGGAGGGTAAATATAAGTTGGTGAAGCCTTTGGTTCCTCAAAGAGAACTTCCTCCATTGGCTCTAATGCGCTACCTCCATCTTTATACTCTGAGACAAGTAGAAGACCTGCATCTGTCCCATGATCATCAGCCTCTTGGAACGCACATACCAATTCTTGAAATTTGCGTAGCTCATCAGTGTCCTCTTGGTACGCACATACCAATTCTTGAAATTTGTGTAGCTCATCAGTGTCTGTCTCAAATAGTGCCCCTTCCAAATCATCCACCATACTAACATGATCAAATTCCTCACATGGCTTGTGAATGCTCACCTCACCTTGGAATTTGTCTTCCTCAATTATGCATGTCGTACCTTGCTCCAAGTCACCGTTATTCTCTGGTGTTGCCTCTAATATGAACTGTTGTTTCTCTTGTTCCAAGGCACTCAAAACTTGAGCAATTAGTGTCCCCATAGATTTGATAGACTTCTCATGATTCTCTACAAGCATCCTAATCTCCTTCCTAATCTCCTTCAAATCATCAACCTCATCTGACTAAAAAGTAGGAATAGGTTGCTGATGTTTAAACTCTTCACTACCAAAGACATATGACATATCTGGAACATCTTGCTGGTACTGTTGAGGATGGTATTGAAAATATGGTTGCTCCTCATAAGTGACATATGGATCAACTCCTTCATAGTAACAATATTGTGAGGCATCATGAACGCCCAAACACCGCTCACATTGCTGAGGCTTGGATGTACTCGAATATGCCCACCATGGCAACTCCTCGCATGCCATCTTCAAACACTCAAGTACCTGAAACACACCGAACTAAATAGATAGGTAAGAAAAAATCTGAGTCAGTGAACTCTAACGACCACTATTGACAAGCACATAAACAAAAAATAAAACACCGATGATCCCCGGCAGCGGCGCCAAAAACTTGTTTGCACTAAATCACGCAAGCGTACGTGGTCACAAGTAATATAGATATAAGTCGAGTTCGTTCCCACAGAGATCTGGTTATGGTTTTAATTCAGTAGATGCACCTATGCAACAATGTATGATTATTATTCACTGCTAAGACAATTAACAAATTTAGGTTTAATAAACTAAATTAAGTAAGAAGTAAATTAACAAACTAAGAATTAACTAACTAACAAGAATTGGAATCAAATTACTTCTGCAAGAGAAACCATGGAATCCTAACTTCATTAAATATTTTGCTTAGATCTGATGCCTTTAATCACTATATGCAATGGTTATGATATCTGATCGGATAACACGAAACAAGTACACGCTACCTCTCAGTATACGTATACCAAACTAAACATACATCCACAAAAGAGATAGAAGATGAATAGACACCAATTATGCTTAGACCCTATATGTCTATAGAATTTGAAAACATAACGGTTGAAGAGCAAGTTATCCATTAAGATCACACAGGGCAATATAAGTATTCTCATCTCATACTACGAATCATGTTGATAAACAATCATGAACCTATGCTAGCATGGCAAGTTCTAAATCTCAAGATCCACTTTCACTTCACAAGAGATTAACAGATTAGATGTTAGCTACACATCTAACAATTAAGCACAACCATACGAGGATATCAACTATACATCACACACAGATCTTTAAAGCAATCAAGATACTAAAGCTCCATAAATAAATCCGTTAGAATCTCATGACAACGATTAGTTCATAATCGAACCTCTCATCATCATGGGATCTGATGAAACCATGATAAAAACAAAGTATAAAAAAAATACAAATAAACCTAAGTAATTGATATGTAATGATTATACTCCTAATGATCCAAATTACAAAGGTTGGATGTGTTTATATAGGCTATAGAAGTCTTGTCCACCAAGCAATTGCCTTTTTAGAGTTGAAATAGAAGATTGACAATTTCCGTTCTTGAATGAGAATAGAATTGCAAATTCCATGTGTAGATCTGATTCTGGAATGTTCTATCCGCCCAAAGCAATTACCATACTTATTAGAAGTAGGAATTATAGCAATTTCCTTGTCAAAGTTGAATTTATGAAGTTCGGCACATAATACGTTTCCTAAACTGATTCGGTTTTTAAGGAAAATTCGTAGCTGATTTTTCTTCAATATTTCTGGGCCGTTACAGTTGTAATTGGACCTCTGGAGCACTTTAGAATGAAAGAGAATTCCGTTATCTTCGCGTGGACAGTAAGATCGTCCAAAACAGACTTGTAGAACTCAATATATGGCCAAAATAGTGAATCAGGATTTTTAGGACAATTTCCGGAATTTCCAGAATACCCTCGAGGCCGTATCCTGGAGTTCTGAGGCCACGTCCTGGATGCAAATCTGCCCAAGATTGTAGAAAATCTCCCAGGCTTCGCGTGAGCTGTAAGATCGCTGAAAACGGACTTCTAGAACTCAAGATATGGCCAAAACAGTGTAGACTGCGCAGCCGTCTCAGAAATCCGAATTTTAATCAATTTATTCTCCAAAAACGATAGAAACATCAACCTTAATCAAAATTCTCGTAAATCTGCACAACTAAACAAAACACATCAAAACCACCACAAACTTGAGTCCAAGACAATCAATTTAAGCCGATATAGAATGCTCCAAGTGGATATAAAATCCACTTATCAAATTCTCTACGAAATTGCTTGTTCTACAATTTTCGATCGTAACCTAGGGTTTCGGTCATTCTTGTAGTTTTGTGTGTTGGTGATGTTGTTTGGATCATATTTCTGCTACCTTTGATCGTCGAATCTGTTATTTCTTCCTACACACAATCTGTTTGATAAATTGTCACCATGAGTTTATCTACAATACTTGATCTCTGACTTTCGCAATTGGTTGAATGTTGCTATCATAAACCAAACTTGTTGTTATCTCACCTTGTTGATTGATTCTCGATCTGTTCTACAAATTCCAAACACTAAACTTCTTTACGAATTCCTAAACTCTTTTGATTCTGAACTCTACATTCTAGAGTTCTAAGCCTACTTTGTTAGGTTCCTAAACTGAATTCTGAACTTGATGATTACTTTGTAATCATTTTTCTGATATGGCCGTTCGAGTCAAGATGTGGCTCTGCGAGGACATAATTTCTAAGCTCCATTGGTGAGTTCTAAGCCTCTTTGTAGGTTCTGATTTGGTTCTGATTGTTGTCCGTGTTTTGGCAACAAAATTGATACATTTTGTTCTGAGATTAAATCCCTTGTGGATTTCTAAATCCTAAGCTCTTTTGTGAGTTTATAAATTCTGGTTTTTCCGAAGCTACAATGTATGTTCTACTGAAGTATGTCCGTACTAAGCGTGTTCACCTTAAGGGGGGATATTGAGTTACTGTTTTACTGAGTTAGTGTATGCTGAGTTGTTCATGTACTACAAGTTGCTGGTAGTCCGAGGATGTATTTGTTTCTGCACAGTCTTCATTGCTGCTACTCTAGCTGCATTAGCAGCCCTATTAGCTGCTACGACAGAACTGTCAACTCTTTTATCTACTTTTGCAACATCATAAGATTTCTCTGCTGCTCGTTGTGCTTGTTGAACTGCATTTAGAACTTTAGAAAGATAAACTGCAACAGGTGATACGGGATATGTATTGTTGTGCGTGCTAGGAACATTCATAATCTCATTCCCGTTTTGCCAATGCCCAGATTATGTATTCCCATTCTTGAAATGCTCAAAACTTTTTTCTGAGTTTTGCTGTACTGAAAGTTGTTGTCTTGAAAATTGCTAAGTTGCTGTCCTGATTTTACTAAAGTTGCTGTCAAGAGGAACCAAAACCAAGTAATTCATCATTGCTGAGCAAAGTTACTGAGTTGCTGAGTATTTTGCTGTACTGCAAGATTGTCCAAGTTTTAGGTTTCCAGATTCTTCCGACCTCCAATTTGAGGGGGGATGTTGAGATATATTGTCTAACAGTCCACCTCATGTCCAACTAATGCTTAGTTGTCACACATAGTTGGCACATCATGTCCAGCTCAACAAGGTACTAATGCAAGTGGCTGAGCAACATTAGTAGGAGAGCAGAGTTTGTTACATTCTTGCCATGCTGGCAGAAGTGTTTAAGTAGCTATATATGTTCATTCTAGCTTGTAATGTAGATCTTAACTCTTTGACATAATGTAGTTCTCTTCTGAGTATTCTCTTCTCCAGTCATTGCTATCTCCGTAAATAAATCTAGTTCTTATATATACATTTACAGTTTGATCAATATAGAAAATGTTCTTAGTTTCATATCAATAACGCTGCATATTACAAAAATTAATAGTTCGGAAGTATTTTAGTGTTCTATTACAAAAATTAATAGTTCGGAAGTATTTTAGTGTTCTACGCAATATTGAATTTGTTAAGTTTGTTTTCCTGATTATTAGCTGTAGCTTTGGGCGATTGTGAGAGACAATGATCATATGCTGGCTTTATAAATATTTATTTTTATATCAAATTGATAACCTTAGTTTGATTATTAACATGATGATTTTAAACATGTATGCACACCCCCATTTTCTTATATGACGAGAATAACCTTAATCAATTAATAATTATTGATTAACACTTTTTTTGACTAATATTGTTGGATGATTTTAATTATATGTTTTTAGTTATATATGAACATGGCATGATCTATATGCCTAAATTTAAGAATTTTTTAAAATTTACTCTATTAATATTGAACTATAATCTTTGTTATAGTTCAGATTAACTCTTTTTTATTCCACTACTATTTTGATTTGTGTCCTCTGTTATAAAAATTGGCCGATTTCTGAAAAATCGCCGATAAATCGCCCAAAAATCGGTCAAATTTTTGGAACCGATTTGGCCGATTTTACAAAAATCGCCGATAAATCGCCGATTTTTCAATTGAATCACCCGATAAATCGTAAATCGGTATCTCAACCGAATAGTTCCGATTTCCGAAATCTGCAACACTGTTTGTGTCATCTAATGATAATATATAATTGTAATAAAAATTATAAAAAAATTTAAAGTATTCATCTTTGACCTTTAAATTTTGATTGAAGAAATTTTATTCATAATTTGAAATTTTATTCATAATTTGAATAAAATTTATTATTAGTTTAATTATATATTTTCATCTTAACTACATTAATTAGCTTATAAATATTTTCAAATATTTTTTTTCGCTAATTCCATATTTACAATTATTAACACGTTAACAATTTATGTACTATATTTAAGTTTATTAGTTATATAGTTAATGTGTCTATATAAATTATTTTCATATAATATAAAAAAAATGAAATCGAATGAATCTATAAAAGGTCAAAATGGATAAAAGATAAAGATGAGGGACATTTTGATAAAATAAATAAGATAGGTGTGCACCTATCAATTGGAGTGTGCATATATCACCGTCCTTTCTTTTTTATTAGGTAGTGATGATGAGTTTTGCAATAAATGATGTTACTTAATAAGTAAAATGTTCAAAATATTTAAATAATGTCATTTTGGATATTTCATTTTTCACATAAAATATTTAATAGATATAAGTTTCTTTTTCAAAATTATAACTTATGTGAATTTATGTTTATATATGTAATACTAGGTGTTGTCGAAGGCGCAACCGAGTAGGCCTTTTAGTATATATTAAATTGTGTAAATAGAAATTTACATTAATATTTTAATGAAAATTTCATGTAAGTTAAAGTTTTTACAAATATAGTTTTATAACTAGGAAAATCTACAAAAATATATATGTTTTTTGTAATTATTTACGTTTTTACTTTGGGCTAACTATTTTTTCACTTTTATATTTTCGTTTTTTCATTTTTACTGCTACATTCAGTTTTTATAAACAGTTTTTCTAAAAATACGATCCACCCGCTTGTTCTTCTCTCCACTGCCCGACTCCATCATCTATTCCGTCGCATCTCTGATCAGCACCAACATCATCACCTCCGGCGCATCTCCGATCTCCGGCGCCGCATGCATCCTTCTCCATCGATCTCCACTCCATCTCCGTCGATCTCAACCCGATCTCCGTCCATCTCCATCGATATCCACCCGATCTCCGTCGATCTCCACCTCCATCCCCGTCGATCTCCACTTCAATTTTCTCTATCTCTCTCAATATTTATCTATCTATATGACGTTTGTTTACTTTTTATGTTTTCTTTATGTTTTGTGTTGGAATTATAGTTGTTGTTGAGTTGATTGCCTTCAGAATTTGACTAGTATTGTGTGATTGTTTGAGTGTTGTAGAATTGACATGTTTGTTTGGTGCTTAAACAGTGTGCGGAAGGTGAAGTAGTTGTGTTGTAATAGTAGTGAAGAAATGCACATAAGGTGTTTGATCAATTGTGTGAAAGAATGACTAGGATTGGAGGAGGAGTATTATGTTCAGTTAGAGAATTATGGAGTTGAGTTGCGATTGTTGTTGGCTGGGAATTCAAGGACAGGATCAGAAATTTTAGTCCTTCTATCTTTGAATTAGTTATGTATAGAATTATGGATTGGTGTTTCAGTTTGGTCATCAAAGTGATCTAAAAAGCTTCCCTTTAGCTTTATGTTTTTATGTTTTATCATTATAATGTCAAATGTAAAGGATCTGTTCTAGATATATGATTATATGACATGAAAGGAACACAAATGGTATCGTAACTAAAGAGGATTATTTGATATTTGATGAATATGTTGTATGACTATTTGCATATGAATTTGTAGAGTATTGAAGAATTGAAGCAGAAACTCATATATGCTACTTTAGAACTTGAGGTTGTGAAATCACAAGCAAATGAGAAAATAAACAATCGTTCCAACTTCTCAAGGTGACTATTCGGGAAAGATATGAAGCCATTTGTTCAAGACTATAATGTACCTTCTGGAGTTGTGAAAGTTGATCAGGCTTCTTTGATTATTGATAATCTCGTGAAAGGTAACCCTTTGCCTCAGAAGGATAATGTCGTGCAAGCCGTACTAGGAGCAGGGCAACTTCTTCAAACACTTTTTGTGGCCCCGCACGGCCACCTCTCCGCCACCCCGACCTCGACTCCATCTCTCTCCATATCCCACTACTTTTGTTGGTCCCGCAGGGACACCTCCTTTAAGGTATAGTAAGCGGAAAAGATTGGATTTTAACAAGTCATGTTGGAGAGAATTTCTACAATTATTCACAACGCGGCAAATGTGTTACAAGTTCCAGGGAGAAGTTATCATCCGCTGATGGACAACTTTTCTTTCATACAGTTTTTATTTGTATCCATATATCAATGATTGAATTCAGACATCAATGACATTTCATGATCATTTCCCCTTTGTTGCAAGTTCGGTTTATTCTTTACAATATTTGTTTACTCTTAATACGGTTTCCCACACTTTTAGAATGTACATTAGGATCAAATTCAAGTTCTATATCATGTTCTTTATTGTAGTTAATATAAGTTGCAACTTATGTCTTTGAATATAGTACTTGCCAGCTAAATAAACTAGTACTTTTAGCATATTGTAATTTTTAAAGATAATATGATTCTCCGTAGATCAGGCCACGCAGTAACACCCATCTTAATTGTCAGATTTAACTATTTCTATCAGTTACAACTTTTGCAATCATGTTTGCAACTTATGCAACCATGGTTGCAAACATGGTTACAGAAATTGAAAATATGTTTGCAACTTATTTGTATCAGTTGCAACTTATGCAACCTTGTTTGCAATTTTTGCAACCATGTTTGCAATTTCTGCAACCATGTTTGCAAAGGTTGCAACCATGGTTACAACTTCTGCAACCATGGTTGTAAAGGTTGCAAACATGGTTGCAACTATGATTGTAAAAGTTGCAAACATGTTTGCAACAATTTTGCAACTTATGCCACAACATTTGCAACTTATACAAACGTATTTGCAACTTATGCAAAAGTATTTGCAAATTGATTAACTTAGCAATTCTACTCAAAAAAAAAAAAAACTTAGCAATTCAGAAAAGCATGTCATATCAGTTCCATTGCTATTTTCAACTTAATTAACTTCGCAATTCAGATACATGTCATATCAGTTCCATTGATATTTGTAATAGTATTTGCAACTTTAACTTCTAAATAAATAATTTATTTATTAGATAAATGAGGACAACACCTTGTAAATTTATAAAGATCTAAAAATAATATACAAGTATGAGAGAACTCCTCGCAAATAATTTTTTTTTGGAACAACCTCCAAAAAGACAAAACAAAACACACTCCAAAAAAACAGCCGTGACACTCTCCACTTCTTCATCACCATTAAAGGGAATAAGGCATTTTCTTCTCTTTGTACACCCGTCCGGGAGTAGTTCCAACTTTAATGAACCAAGACCTCTATGACTCTTGGATTCGTCAGTCATCAGTCCTTTTTTGAAGTTCCATCTCTTAATACCACCTGATAAGAAAAAAAATACAGAAGTTCGGTTCTGATACACGAAGGTGGAGGTGGAAGGTCGGCAAAGGTGGTGATAGACGGAGATGAAGGTCGAAGGTGGGGTTTAGGAATTGAGTTTGAGAGATGAAACAGGCAATTGTAACTTATGCAACCCTATTTTCAACTTATGCCTTTCAATATAGTACTTGTCAGCTAAAGAAACTAGTATGTTTAAAAGATTGTATTTCATAAGACAATATGATTTTATGTGGAATAGGCCCCGCAGGGACACCCATCTCAAGTGTAAGAGTTAGCTATTTGTATCAGTTGCAACCTTGTTTGCAACTTCTGCAACCATATTTGCAGAGGTTGCAACCATGGTTGCAAAGGTTGCAATTGATAGAAACAAGAGCAATACTTTTTTGCAACCATGGTTGCAACAACTTTGCAACTTATTTATATCAGTTGCAACCTTTGCAATCATGTTTGCAACCTTTGCAGCCATGGTTGCAACTTCTGCAACCATGGTTGCAACCTTTGCAAACAAGGTTGCAACATTTGCAAACAAGGTTGCAACTTCTTCAATATGTATCTTCTTCCCTGTCATATTTTAGAACTACTACACAAAAACACATGAACATGTTAAGTCATGCAAAGGTTGCAACTCCTGCAACCTTGTTTGCAACGATTGCAACCAAGGTTGCAACTTTTGCAAACAAGGTTCCAAAAGTTGCAACCTTTTACAAATATGCAAGAAAATAGAAAATTGTTTCAGATTTAACTATTTGTATCAGTTGCAACCTTGTTTGCAACTTCTGCAACCATATTTGCAAAGGTTGCAACCATGGTTGCAAAGGTTGCAACTGACAGAGACAAGGGCGATACGTTTTTGCAACCATAAAGCATTATGTGGAAAATAAATGAAAATAACTGTAAATTTCGGTAAATGAAGTTGCAACATTTATTATACATGGATCAAAATTTGTATCATACAAAATATTTACAAACAGAGATGAGAAGACTCCTCTCAAGAAAAAAGCGGAAGAAACCGCATTAAAACACAACTTTCGCTTGGAACAACCTCCAAACAAAAATAAACAAAACCACTATCACTAACAAAAAACTAGAAAAACCAAATAAAATTTTTTACGAAAGGCATCCTCTTTCCGCAAAAAGATCACCTGTAAACTCGAGACGATCTTCATCCCAACCCCGCACAACGAGCCCCAAATCACACTAAACTCACTGCCCCAAACCAACATCAACCAATCAATGCCCTCAAACGAAATAATTCCGATCCCTCGCAGTAACAAGCCACTGACTGTGAGTTTCCGCAGCAAGAAGATCAGCCCCGGTGCCTGATCCATCATTCGAACTTGAGCATCTTTCGTTTCACATGAAGACGGAGATGTCCGATTGCAGAGCTTCCCCTGCAGGACCTGTGTCCAGAAGGTACTAATTCAGAGTCACAATTAAATAATTGACTGCATCAGAGCTTAACTTAAATTGAGAATCACTATAGAGTTGATTAGAACTAATCTCAACTTCTATATTTTGTATAGAAGTTGTACATGTTGCATGTACAACTTCATCTATATTCTATATTTTGTATAGAAATAGTACATGTTGCATGTACAACTTCATCTGCATGGAGACTAAGAAAAATATAGTTGATTCTTCATCTCCGTTCTGCTCATGAGCTGATATTATAGCCTTTCAAGAAACAGGTCCCTTCTTTCCATTTCATCAAATACGCAGAATGATTGAGTTAAAGCTCCAACTCTTCCATACATATCCAACATGGCATTATAGGATTGCAGATTATAATTTAGCAACCTATCAAAGAGCTTTCTAGCATCACACAATTCACCGCACTTCGAGTACATATCTAAAGTGGCAGTTTCTACAATGATGTAAGACCAAAAATTCGCCTTTATTGTATGACCATGCATTTGAGAACCAAAACTTAGTGTAAATGATCAAAAACGCCAGTATACCTTTATTGTATGTTCTGCACATGATCGAAAAACGCTAGCATAAATGGACTGACTCACTCCAATTCCTTCAATTTGCATCTCTTTAAACAAATTCATCCCTAGAAAAAGCTCTTTATTCTGAACACAACCAACAATTAGCGCACTCCACAAAACCTAATTCCTCTTAGGCATTTCACTAAAAACCTGTATCGACTCCTTCAATTTTTTACATTTTGCATACATTTCTAACAATGCACTTCCATTCTTCACATCACAATCAAACCCCATTCAAACAACAACCCAATGAACCTGAACCCCCAAAAAATAATCTTCCAAACCCAATCCATACTATACTACAATTCATAACATATACATACATAAAACACATAAATAGACATACATACATACTTTCTCATTCTATAACAAAATCTGTCCTTTCAATTTGATCTCTATATCTATATCACTATCAATTCTGCATATTACATACATAATAAACATACATACACTTACAAATCTCAGCCGTCCTTGGAAAACTCTTGCCGCCGCTCCGATTCAACCTACAGTCGTCGTGAATTTGCCCCTGCGGGGCAGCTAATTGAAGGAGAAGACCTAAGAGACACTGAATTGGAGATTCGTGAGATGCGGGATGAGGGCGAGGGGGTTGTGTTTACTTAAAACATGAAAGAACGTATTTTTGAAATAAAGAAAAGTTTGGGTGGTAGCGCCTGAATTTAAGAAAGTTGGGCTATATATTTTTAAAAGCCCAATAGTTAACATGAGTAGTTTTGAAAGAAGTCCATATAACTATAACCAAAAAAATGTACAAGTTTAATGATGTCCTAAACTTATTAATTAGTACATAATTATTGCGATATTTAAATTACAATTTAATTTATATTATCTAACTGTTGAATAAAAAAATCGTCTACTTAGATCTAAAATATTTTTTATATATATAAATTTTGAGGTTCCGATGCGGGACCGAGGAGACCTCTTATTAAATACATATTTTTATTTACAAAAGTTTGCATATATATTCAAATTTATATTAATATTATTGCCATTTTCTTATATATAATTATGTTATTAAAACAAACTCAAATCAATACTATTATATAAAAACCGAAACATTAAAAGTTTAGTTGGTCGGTACGGTACCTATTGATTTTACTTATTTACCCTTACTTAATTATAGATACATATTTTTTTTTTAATATTTTATCTAACTAAAATTTTTCCTTTAGTAATCAATTTTCTTTTTCAGGTTAAACATATTACCTTTTTTTATATTTTAATAACTAAGCAGTTTCCCTTTTAAAGTAAAATATAATATCTTTTATATTTTATTTATATTTTATCTAACTAAAAAGCATATTATAATTACTATTAACTAATCAATTAATTTTTTAAACCAAAGCACGTTACCTTTTCTCTTTTCTCTAAATAAAATATCTTTTTTTTCAATTATATCACGGGTTACCTTTTTCGGCCAAAACAAGTTACCTTTTTTATTTTCTCTAACAAAAACCTCTAATTTTCAAAATATATCATTCTATTTAATAAAAATAAAATAATAAAACTATAACGCATATAACATCTTTTATATTTTATCTAACTAAAATACATTTTATAATTACTATTAATTAATCAATTAACCTTTTAAACCAAAACACGTTACCTTTTCTCTTTTTTAACTAAAATATATATTTTTGCAATTATATCACGGGTTATCTAGGGGTTCGATATTCGCTTATCACGAGATTTGTCAATGAAATACAGGTAAAACATGTTATCTTTTCTATTTTTCAATCACTAATTAATTTCCTTTTTCCCGTAAAATACAGGTAAAACATGTTACCTTTTCTATTTTTCAATGACTAATTAATTTCATTTTTCACGTAAAATATAATATCTTTTATATTTTATCTAACTAAATTTTTTATTTTCTAAAAACACTATGATCAATTCTATTTTATAACTAAAATATTATAATTACTAATAATTAATCAATAACCTTTTTCAGTTAAAATACGTTACTTTTTCAATTTTTTATTTTTTCTCAGTAAACCTATTCGGATAGTTTTATTTAAGTTTATAATAACTAATAACTAACGTATTTACTCAGCTAAAATACCTTGCTTTTTCTATTTTTTAATTTTTTTCCAGTAAAACTTATTCGAGTAATTTTATTTAAGTAAAATAAAATAATAATATTATAATAACTAACGTATTTACTTAATTACCCTTACTTAGTTATTCTTTATTTATTTTCTTTTATTTTGGTACATATTTATTTTGTAGTTACGGGCAATCCTATTTTATAAAATAAAATAACGATATTATAGCTCTTAATAAGTAACCAATTACCTTTTTCAGCTATTACCTTTTCTAACTTTTCTAACTAGAACCTCTCCTTTCCAAAAATATCACGGATCATTCTATTTAATGAAATAAATTAATGATATTATAATTACTAATAACTAAATGATTACCTGTTCAAGCTAAAACGTAATATTTTTCCTATATTTTTTAACTAAAATATCTTTTTTTAAAACTTGCTTTTCTTACTTAATATTTATTGATCAAAACATGTTAAATTTTCTATTTTTTTAATAACTAATTAATTTCTTTTTTAGGTAAAACACGTTTTCTTTTATATTTTAAAAATACCAGGAGTAATTATATTTTATAAAATAAAATAATAATATTATAATTATTTAACTAACCAATTACATTTTCAGCTAAAAAACATTACCTTTTATATTTTCTCTTACTAAAACCTCTTTTTTTCCAATAGTATCACGAGCAATTGTATTCAATAAAATAATATCATAATAATTAATAATTATTATGAAATCACATCATTTAAAAATTTATCTTACAAAATTTGTATCTTAAAAATTTATTCAAATTATTGAAAAAATGATATAATATTCAAAAAAATCCGTGCATCGCACGAGTTTTAAGCTAGTATCTTTAAATTGGAAGAAATCAATATTATGATTAATAAAAATAATATTTTCTTTTAAATATGATAATCAAAAAAATTAATAAACTTTTTATAATTTGTAGAAAGCGGCGGGCAAAATTCCCTAGTACTCTTAAATGAATGAAACGTTCTTGTTTGAGGTCCAAGCCCTTGTTTGTTTTCAGGGATTTACAGAAGGCCATTGTTTTTTGTTTTCAGAAAATTGCGAAAGGTTCTACTATGATCAAATAACACCGACTTGGTACCTTCGTACTGAAAAAACTTAATCACTAATTTTTTCAAATATGAGCACATCTCTTTTAAGCTTTATTAAGTTGGGTGTAACATTGCATAAAAATAGGGGCGGTGAAAATAGGTGTGAAGATCTCAACATTCTTGATTTAACAACCCAACAAATACACTAAATTTAAAAACCTACTAAAAATCCAATAAAACGATACAACTTCTCAAAATCCAATATCTTACAATTCATAAATTAAAAATACATCTAAATCTCCAAATATTGCAACTCGCACTCTTCCCATAGGTAGCCCACCTAAATAAGATCACCTGCCGGTAGGAATAAGAAAAACAAATAACCGGCAGTGAGCGAAAGGCTCATATACAGATATAAAACAAAGCACAAGCTGAACAAAATTAAATATGATGAAAATATAACTGAACAAAGATTAAGATCATGATGATTAGAACAAAACTGAATATCTGAATAAGGGACAATGAGAAATAACGAATATGACAATATAAAATGGATACTCAACTCACAAATCAAAATATATAACTCTTATAAATAATGATCACAATTAATAACGAAAGCACAACCGATAATATATAATCATACTCTTACACATACTCTTACGCTTACAATTTATATCCAAAGTAATTTACTTACTAACATGGGAGACGATCTTACACAAACAGGGGCATAGCACAAAGCAAATACCACCCAAATTCAGACAGGGATCGCAAGGCAATAAGCACATGCTACCCAGAATGGCCAAAACCTCACAAACTGACTAGTCATGACTATACGTGTCCCATTACTCCGGCGACACGCCTATGCTATTTATACACCACATAGGAAGTGCCAAACACGAGATTATCCGCTCGCGACGGAGTAATACGAACTCCCAAATCATATTAAAACCACAAATAACTTACATATAACTTACACATAACTTACTACAGAAAGATGTCTCAAAACCATACTTATATCATAAATAATTAAAAACATATTGATCTAATAACACAAAACAAAATATCAAACAAAATAGACTATAGAAGCTAAAAATCAGAACTGACCAGTCCCAAAGAAATGCAATTCACTCTATAAAGATGAACTCAAATAAAAAAGTATAAAGCAGAGAACTTGTAGAGGATTCCGAGACCTTTCCAGAATGGTAAGGCTCGTTAAAAACGGAGAAGTAACGAATTCAGAAACAATGAAAATGCGGACAGGAAGAACAGAATCAGGCACTGATCACAGTAGTAATTCGATATTTAACACATCAAAATCACAGAATTTGTTAATTGAACGTAAACACAAAATGCAGATATCGAAACGAGCTTTCCAGAATAGTATCGCTCATAGTGGTTGAACAAATTTCCGATTTACTATGAATTTACGAAGTTAGGACGTACAAACAGAATTTAACACACTAGATTTACAAACGGCAGATTTTGACATATTTACAAGCTGAATTTCAGAAAACACAAAGAACGAAAGTTGTAGATAATTCAAATATCTTTCCAGGAGATCAAGAATCAACACAATCCGATGAATAATGAATTTTATACGAATTTAACAAGAATTCAGGACAAGGCAAGATAACGAAAATTGAATAACAATGCGAATAGAAAAGAGGAATAAAAAAATATCCGTACCTCAACTTGATGATTACCACCAATTCTCAATAAGTTCAACCCCTCAAGCCAAGAACCCTAATTATATAACATAAAAATCGTAAATTCTAACGCCTAAAGAAAGATGAATACGAAAGGTGATTACGTACACGCGTACATACATAAAAATCGCTTATCTCTTACCTCGAACTCGAAATTCCTTGTCTCCAATTAGCTAGGGTTCGGTTAATCTTCTCTTCTCATTCTCTTCTTTTCCTTCTTCCTTCTGACCCAAAAGTAACGTAAATCTCTAACCCTTTTTTTTCTAACGTTTTTTTCCTTTTACAAACCCTGACTCATATTTTCTCCCTTTTTTATCTATTCTTTTTTTTACTACTAATATCCTAATTACAAAAAAAAAACATATATTTGCACATAAACTAATATAAAAATTATCTAACTAAAATTTTCTAATCCTTAATATAAAATAATATACACAAAAATATTCATAAAAAATACGGGATGTTACACTTGATACTTGTAATTTAAATATTAATGTAAATTTTGGAATTACAATCTTGGAATTCCTTGGTAGAAAATCTTGAAATAGTAAAACACCTTTAAATGGTATGTCATGTAGGGGTGAATAAAAAAATCCGAAAACCGGATTATCCGATTTTCCGATCCGGTATCCGATTATAAAAATCCGAAAATTAGGATATCCGATCCGGAAAAATCGGACCGGATATCCGATCCGGATTTTTTTTTATGAATTCGGATACGGATCCGGATCACAACTTTTTACAAATCCGGATCCGATCCGGTTTTAATATATATTAAAATTAATTTTTTTAATTAATAAATAATGAACTTATTTTAAACAAATAATTCAACATTGAACATATTAAATTAAGTAATGAATTATCACTAATAAATTAATGAATTTATTGTGTATCACCTAAGTTTATAAGCATTTTAGGTGTAAAACTTAAATAAGGATGTACTTAAGTGTGAATTTATAAATACAACTCCGCATATTTGTATTTGAAAATTTCGGAACCTCATGTAAGTTTTCCTAAATCAACCTTGATAAATATTTTCTCTTACTGAATCATTTTATCCAAAGTGATTGATTAAGAAATTAAGATGTTAAAAAAAATTAAAAACAAAGCAAATGGAAAAACAATTTCTTTTAATAATAATTTTCACTTAAAATTATGAATTCGAGAGCTAGCGTGTTACTCCCTCAATCCCGTTTATATTGACATTTAATCAAAAATTACGTATTGAGCAATCAATTGATAAACTTACTCTCAGTTGTTTGCATACTTTGAAAAACATAACATTATTAATATTTAATTTGCTTTATTTAGGAAATGTGGCCACTATTTTTGGGATATGCAAAACAGGATTTGTGGCCAATATAAACGGAACAAAAAGAGCATTAATATCACTAAAAAAATGTTTATAAGAACACATTAAAGAAATGAATGGTAGTTTATGATAGGTTAAAATAAAATTAGGAAAAAATGAATATACACATGTTAAAATATGAGATGATAATATCTAAAATTTTATTAATTAATCATTTATAAAGTTAACGATAACTTATTGAAAATGTAATAAAATTCATTTACTTATACAAAGTTAACTAAATTTTACTTAATTAATTCGGATCCGGATTATCCGATTTCCGATCCGGTTTAAACGGATATCCGAATTCCGGATATCCGGTTAAACCGGGACCGGAACCGGAATAGATTTTTCATGATCCGAAAAACCGGATATCCGATCCGAATTTTAAAACCGGACCGGATATCCGGTTTTGCTCACCCCTAAATTGTCATGTATATCGCGATATGCACGGTATGCCAATTAATTAATTAATAATGACTTATGTTAGATATAATTGATGTGATTTAATGTCAGTGTTTAAGTGTTACAGGTAAAAAGAGTTTAACTTGTTATTGAAAGCAGTCGTAGCAGAGTTTGAGTATACGCTGATAGCTGGAAGCGCAAACGCTGACAGAAGGAAGTGTAAACACTACTAGCTGAACACAAGGAAGCGCAAACACTGCTGGCTAGGAGAGCAACAGAGTTTGTTAAAGTCTGTCTACTGGAAGCGTCTACAAGTCAACAGAGTTTGAAGATTAATTCAAGATTAATATGGAAGCAATATCTTTGAAGATTGGATAGCTGTCAAAGAGATTGAGTTGACTTAGAAGACGTGTAGCAATCGTAATTGATATCAATTGTATAGATTAATTTTAGGAGAATCAATTAACGATTGTACGTAGCTGTATATCTTATAAATACAGTTAGGTTAACCCTAGAAGGGTATCCATCGAAAACGAATATCATTCATTGTAACCTAAGCAGCTCTCTGTGATATTTTACATCACTGAGAGAGGAATTATTAATTCCAAACAGTTTTAAGTACTAAAACGTGTGTTCTTGTTATTTACTCATACAGTACTTGATTATATATATTGTGTATTCGACCTAACAAGTGGTATCAGAGCCAATCTGTTACTTTATTACAGTTCAAGATCCAAAACACAATAGTAATCAATGGCAGAGATTCCTCCTCCATCAGGTTCTGAGAAAGCACCTACTACTGTTAGTAGGTATGAAACGATTAGGGTTCCAATACTCAAGCCATCAGAGTATGCAATCTGGAAGGTAAAGATGACCATGTTTCTGGAAGCCACAGATCCAGAATATCTTGATAGAATTTATGAAGGTCCTCATAAACCTACAAAGTTAACTGCTGCTGTTGCTGGTGAGGAATCGAAGGTGATTCCTAAGGAAAAGAAAGATCTAACTGCTGAGGATCTTTCATCTATTGCTAAGGATGCCAAAGTAAGGCATTTACTTCACAGTGCTCTAGACAATGTTATGTCTAACAAAGTGATTAACTGCACAACTGCAAAGGAAATTTGGGATGCACTTGAGGTTAGATGTCAAGGAACTGCTGCAATCAAGAAGAATAGAAAGAACATACTCACACAGGAGTATGAGCATTTTGAGGCAAAGTCTGAAGAAACCATGACAGAAACATTTGACAGATTCTGTAAACTGCTCAATGATCTATCATTGGTTAACAAAGAATATGATCTAGAAGACTCGAATCTCAAGTTTCTTCTCTCTCTTCCTGAAAAGTGGGATGTGAAAGCAACCACTATAAGAGACAACTATGATCTTGATGATACTGAGATTGATGAAATCTATGGACTGCTCAAGACTCATGAATTGGAAATGGAGCAGAGAAACAGAAGATCAAGCATGAAGTCAAAGTCTGTTGCACTGAAAGTTGAAGAAAAATCTTCAAAGAAAGAAGCATCAAGGAAGAAGGCAAAAGGAAAAGCCTTGGTCACTCATTCAGAAAGTGAGTCATCAAACACTGATGTTGACTCAAACACAGATGAATCATCTGATTCTAAAGATGATGAAGAGATGATGCAAATGGCTGCATTGATGGTAAAGACCTTCAAGAAGATGGGATTCAAGAACTTCAAGAAGGGAAAGAGATTCTCCAAGGATTACTCAAAGTCTGATAGGAAAAATTTCAGAAAATCTGAGGGAAAGGACTTTAAATCTGGTAAGAAAGATAAGTCTGAGATTCAATGCTACAAGTGTAAGGAGATGGGTCACTATGCTCCTGAGTGCAAAAAGGGTAAAACTGAAAAGGCACTCTACACCAAAGGCAGAGACTGGGTAGACACCTCAGATTCAGATGAGGAGGTAAACTATGCACTTATGGCCTCTACTCAGAATGAAGATTCTGAACTTAAGGTACCTCCAACTACCTATGCTTATAATACTGATAATATAACTGAATTGAGAATTTATCTTAAGGCATTACATATCAGTTATAGGGATCAGACTTTAGAAAATGAGAGAATCAAGAATGAGTGTTCTCAACTCAAAGAAAGAAATAAACTTGTTGAGGAACAACTTGAAAACATGATTAAAATTCAGAAAGAAAGAGATGATGCTGTGTTTATAGAACATGAGTTGCTAGGTAAGTATAAGCAACTAGAATCTGAATTGGAGGATGCAAAGCACATTATTAAAACTTGGACACATTCTGGAAAAGACACTCAAGAGGTTTTTCAATCAGACACAGTAGGTCTAGGTTATTCTGAGGATGATGTACTTAGATTTCAGAATACAGTCAAAATTAGACCACCACTTTCTACTAAGAAATTTGGAACATTTGTTCATGGTACTGTTAAAACTGAACATGGAGCTGTTGAAAGTAAGCCAGTAAAAACCTGTGTAAAACAGGTTAATATTGGTTCAATGACAGATAAACAACTCAAGTATAAGCTTAAAGGATTAAAATCTGTCAATAAACAGAAAATGCCTAGGAAAAATAGAAATGGAAAGGTAGGCATTACATCAGGAAATAGGCCAATGCTTGCTACATTTGCACCTAGAAAAACTTGTCATAACTGTGGTAGCACTAATCATCTTGCTAGTTTTTGAAGGAAGAACAAAGACATTAATTCTTTACCCTCCAAATCTGGAGTGAAAAGGGATAATGTCAAACCAAGACCACAAACTCTGTGCAAACATTGTGGAAGTACTTGGCACACAATTTATACTTTCAAGAATTATCATGCAATTTATCATAATTATTATGAACTGAAACCTAATTTGAAATGGGTTAAAGTTGATTCTGCAAGTGCTAAGACTGAAAATGTTAGTTTAAACTCTGATAATGACAAATCCGCTGCAAAAACTAACAGATTCAATAAAGCAAAAGGATCCAAGCAAGTCTGGATCCTTAAAACTAACAATCAGTGATTGTTTGTGATTGCAGGGCACCAGGGTAAGTACCCTAGTCGTGGACAGTGGATGTTCAGGACACATGACTGGAAATAAAGCCCTGCTATCAGAGTATGTGGAGAAGGCTGGCCCAAAAGTTTTCTATGGAGATGGCAACATAGGACATACTCTGGGATATGGCAATATTAATCTTGGAAGTGTCATCATCACAAATAGGGCTGCACAAAGGTCCAAAACCGGACCGGACCGGACCGACCCGGACCGGACCGAAGACCGGATTTTATTGAATTCATGGACCGGGGACCTGACCGGTCATAACCGGTCTTGGGACCGGACCGGACCGGAAAAACTCGGTCCGGACCGGAACCGGACCGGTATGGACCGGTTAGTTAATATTTTATAAAAAAAATTAATTTTTTAAATTTAATTTTCATCCTTTGTTGATATTTAAATTACTTGGTAAGTTAATTTAAATTTAAAAATAAGTAAATGTCATATTATTTGTAAAGTAACATTAATTTGTAAACGTAATTATAAATTGTATATAGTATGAAATATGAAATTTAATCATATATATTATAGTGTTTATATATACTATTTCATAAATTTATTATTTACCAATTTGGATCATTAAATATGTTATGTGTTAATAGTTAATCATTAAACTATATAATTTAAAAGACAAGATAGTGTAAAATTAACTATATATATAAAATCAGGTCCGATCAGGTCCGGACCGGGTGTTTTCAGGGTTTGGACCGGACCGGACCGAAGACCGAATTTTTTTAATTTTATGGACCGGGGACCGGACCGGTTATATTCGGTCCGGTCCGGTCCTTGGACCGGTAGACCCGGTCCGGTCTAATTTACCGGTCCAGACCGGAAAGTTGTGCAGCCCTAATCACAAATGTAGCTCTGGTTCCAGGACTCAAGCATGATCTGCTTTCTGTGAGTCAAATATGTGACAGAGGATATCATGTAGATTTTCAGCCTGAATATTGTCAAATCATCAGTAAATCTACAGGGAAAGTTGCTTTAGTTGGAAACAGACACAATAACATCTATGAAATAAAATTGTCAACAAACTCTGATGGCAAAGCAGTGTGTCTGTCAACAAGAATGTCCAGTGAAGAGAGTTGGAAGTGGCATAAGAAACTCTCTCATTTGAATCTGAACAACATCAATGAGCTAATAAAGAATGATCTTGTAAGAGGATTACCAAAGTCTTTGTTGAATGCAGAAGGCCTGTGTGATTCTTGTCAAAAGGCCAAACAGAGAAAAGCCTCTTTCAAAAGTAAATCTGAGTCTTCAATTGTTGATCCTTATCATCTTCTACATGTTGATCTTTTTGGACCAGTGAATGTTATGTCTCTTGGAAAGAAGAAATATGCTCTAGTCATTGTTGATGAATACACCAGATACACATGGGTATATTTTCTAGCAAAGAAGGATGAAACTGCATTAACACTGGCAGAACATATAATGCAATTGGACAAAGGGTCAAAGAATCAAGTGAAGATTATCAGAAGTGACAATGGAACTGAATTCAGGAATTCAACAATGGAAGAATTTTGCAAGAACAAAGGAATTAAACAAGAGTTTTCTGCACCTGGCACTCCACAACAGAATGGTGTAGTTGAAAGGAAGAACAGAACTTTGATAGAAGCTTCCAGAACTATGCTTGATGAAGCAAAATTACCAACCTATTTCTGGGCAGAAGCTGTTCAAACAGCTTGTTTTACTCAGAATGCCAATCTGATAAATAATCATGGAAAAACACCATATGAAATGGTGAGAGAAAAGAAGCCAAACCTGAAATATTTTCATATTTTTGGGTGCAAATGCTTTGTGCTGAAAACTCATCCTGAACAGTTGACCAAATTTGATCTGAAGGCAGATGAAGGAATTTTTGTTGGCTATCCACTGTCAACTAAAGCATTCAGAGTTTATAATCTGAGAACTAGAGTGATCATGGAATCTATTCATGTGTCCTTTGATGACAAGAAAATAACTGGACTTGAAGATGTAAATGAACATGATCAACTGCACTTCGAAAATGAAGATTTAATCTCTGATGAATTAAACTCTGATGAGTCTGATCTGACAAACTCTGAACCTCTACTGGTAAATACTGAAGAGACCTTTCAGCCAGAAACAAGAGAAGAACCAGTTGAGGGGGAGCATGAAGAAACTCATCAAAGTGATAACTCAAATTCTGATAATGACTCAGCTGAAAATTCTGAATCAAACTCTGGTGACTCAAACTCTGAAAGTCCAAAATCTGACAGTTCACACACTGAGCAGTCACATTCAGGAGGAGCCTCAGAGAATGAAGAAAGTTATCAAGAAAATCAGGAGAACATGGATCAAGGGGGAGGATCCAACTTTGAAAGAAGTCAATTGCCTTCAGCTAGGAAATGGACCAAATCTCACACACCTGATTTGATCATTGGTGATCCAGATGCAAGAGTAAGGACAAGAAGTGCAATAACAAATGAATGTCTGTTTCATGCATTCTTGTAACAAAATGAACCAAAGAAAGTTGAAGAAGCTCTTAAAGATGCTGACTGGATAACAGCAATGCAAGAAGAGTTAAATGAATTTGAGAGAAATGAAGTGTGGACACTAGTACCAAGACCAAAGAACAGGTCTATTGTTGGTACTAAGTGAGTTTTTAGAAACAAAACTGATAGTGAAGGGGTTGTTACAAGAAACAAAGCAAGACTTGTGGCAAAAGGCTATTCACAGCATGAGGGGATAGATTATGATGAGACTTTTGCACCAGTTGCCAGATTGGAGGCAATTAGGATGTTTCTTGCTTATGCTTCTCACAAGAAATTCAAGGTTTTTCAAATGGATGTGAAAAGTGCTTTTCCGAATGGAAAACTTGAAGAAGAAGTGTTTGTTGAACAACCACCTGGTTTTGTAGATCCAAAATATCCAGACCATGTCTACAGGCTAGACAAGGCACTTTATGGACTTAAGCAGGCACCAAGAGCATGGTATGAAACTCTGGCTCAGTTTCTTTTAGAAAGTGGATTCAACAGAGGTACAATTGATAAAACTCTATTTTATTTCAAATCTGGAAGTGACTTGCTTTTAGTTCAGATATATGTTGATGACATCATTTTTGGATCTACTAATGATAAACTCTGTAAGAAGTTTGCCAAGCTCATGCAGTCCAGATATCAAATGAGTATGATGGGAGAGCTAAGTTATTTTCTAGGCTTACAGGTGAAGCAAACAGATGATGGAATCTTTATCAATCAAGCAAAATATACCAGAAATCTTCTCAAGAAATTTGGTATGCTTGACTGTTCATCTGCAACAACTCCCATGGCAACTGCAACAAAATTGGACAAAGATACAGGGTCATCAGTAGATATGACAAGTTATAGAGGAATGATTGGCTCTCTTCTCTATCTAACAGCAAGTAGACCTGATATCATGTATGCAACATGTCTGTGTGCAAGGTTTCAGGCAGATCCAAGGGAACCACATTTAACTGCTGTGAAGAGGATTTTCAAGTATCTCAAGGGCACTGTAACTTTAGGGCTGTGGTACCCAAGAGAATCAGATTTCAAACTACTTGGTTACTCAGATGCAGACTTTGCAGGCTGTAAGATTGATAGAAAAAGCACCAGTGGAAGTTGTCAATTTCTTGGTGACAGACTTGTTTCTTGGTACAGCAAGAAACAGAAATCAATATCAACATCTACAGCTGAAGTAGAGTATATTGCTGCTGGTAGCTGCTGTGCACAGATTCTATGGATGAAGAATCAATTGCTGGATTATGGATTGAGGTATAGCAAAATACCTATTTTCTGTGATAACCAAAGTGCTATTGCAATGACAGGTAATCCAGTACAACACTCAATGACCAAGCACATCAGCATAAGGTATCACTTTATCAGAGAGCATGTAGAGGAAGGCAACATTGAGCTTCACTTTGTGCCTACAGATCAACAACTTGCAGATGTCTTTACCAAGCCTTTGAGTGAAGCAGCATTTACAAGGCTGGTCAATGAACTAGGAATGGTCTCTGGTTTTGACTAAACATGTTGGTTAGACTCAAAATTTTCTTATAAAATGTGTTGCTCATATTTCTGTGAATTGTTAAGTGCTATGTGAACTTTGTTGTTTAAACTCTGTTATGCAGACTCTGTTCACATGTTTTTGTCCTCACACTGTTAAACTCTGTCAGCATGTCTGTCTGTCATACACTGTTAATATGTTTGATAAACTCTGTGAATTCTGAATTGATCTTTGTCTGGATGAAAACACCAATGAAGAAATATGTATGAAGCATAATTCTCAGTGAATAAATCAAGATTCTTTCTGAGTCACTGTGATCTAATCAGAAACTGTGCAGTAAGTTAACACAGCATGATACTGTTTCATATTTAGAGCATCTCTTAGTTTATTTGGTGTTCGTTTTGTGCCTAACAATTTTGCAGCTCTACTTGAGAACGACCGTGCTCCTGAAGCGTTTCACCTTATGCAAAATTTTCTTCGTGACTCTGAGATTGGGCAAGCATTGATTGAACCTGCTATTCTATCTGCATCTCAGATTGTCACTTTCTGGCAAAACTCAAGGTATATAGATGGAGGAGAGAATGGGACTCCGTCTATCATCTTCACTCATGATGAACAAGAGTTTGTGATAACTCCACAAACTGTTCGAGAGACCATGGACTTCGACACACATACCTCGTATGCTATTGTTTCTGAGCAGAATCTGAGGGACATGTTAACAGAAATTGGTTACATGGATTCTTTGGCAAAGCTTGGTAGTGTCAAACGGCCGAATCTTAGAAAGGAATGGAATTTTTTCTTCGACTGTATCACCAGGACATTCCAGAAGAAAGTCACCAACTGGGATGCCATTCCAATGGATAGTTTGCAAATTGGGTATTTTCTACTCTATGGCAGTAATTTTGATTTTGGTCGATATGTGTTAATGAATATAGGGGATAAATTGTCAGAGTCTACAACAGTCTATTTTGCTAGATTTTGTCAACTTTTGTACAATTCCTGTGTACCTGGTTTAGAAATTGATGCAGCTGATGTGATTCAACCTTTTCGAGTCAATAAGAGAATATTCTCTGATATGACAAATAAAGATGCTGGTAAAGATGTACCTGAACTTGTTTTGCCACTTGCCCTGCAAAACTTTCTAAAGCAACCCCAAGATTCCCAATCACCATCCCAAGAACCACAACAGCCACAACAACCAGAAACACAAAATATGCCTGAACCTTTAGCCACTGACCACACTGAAACCATACACTCTCATCCTGTACCATCACCTGAGCCAACACCAACAAACACTGTACCTACTACATTAACACACACACAACCTGAACCAATAAACCCTGAGCCAACAAACCCTGAGCCTGTCACTACTACTCAACCTCAACCAACATCTAAACCAAAAAGGAAAAAGCATACTGCCCTCAACACAAAACATTCCAAGGCTAAACAGACATCTCCTAGAGCTGTTTATTCCAGAAGAATCATTAAAAGGGCAAATAGGCCTTCATTACCACCAGTTGAGGACAGTTCTAGTGAAGAAGAAGAAATGATTGAAGTGCCTCAAGCAAAGAGGAGGAGGCTGATTCTTACAGACTCTGATGATGAGCAAGCTGTTGAAGCTCAAGAGAATATTTCTAAGGATATTCTTACTGGTGAGACAGAGGTTATCATAGAACCTACTGTAGAAGAATCAGGTTTCAAGATTGCTGAACCAGAACTTGCTAAGGTTCAGACTGATAATGATGATAGAGATGCATTGCCTACAATGGAAGAGTTTGATGAAACTCCCACTCCATTTTCTTTTGACAATGAAGCATCTACTCCAACACCCATGGTAGTTACAAACTCTGTTGATACTGGTGTTGCAGATGGGCCTACTGTTGTCCTATAAGACACTGAGGTTGCCTCACACACAGAATTAAACTCTGATGCACATCATGTTTCTGATCATGGTGAGGAGATTGATCAACCAGAAAAAGTTGTTTCTTCAGAGCATACACAAGGTGAGAAAGGAAAACAGGTTGCTCAAGAACCAGTTGCTGCTCAAAATGAAGACATTGCTTCAGTTGCACCTACTGATGTGTCAGTTAGTGATTCATTTGAAGACAAGAGTACAGGAGCTGAAAATGAACAATTTCAAACTGATGGTCAGAAAACAGGAGAAAAACCAGACTTTGCTGGACCTTCTGTTAATGAGATTGATGATAATTATTTGACCAAGCAAACTGCAGATTGGTACAAGTCAGATTGTATTTTTCCTCCTGGCAGAGCAGCTACCTTTCTCAAGGCAAATTCTTCAAAGATTTTAAATCCTGATATTTTCACTTGTCTACAAGGAACAGTGATTCAGATCAAGTCCTTGAATCACAGGTTTGATGATAATCAGAAGGCAATTGTTGATCTTCGAACAGAGGTTGCTACTCATGAGGAGAAATCTCAAAGAGCTAATTCTAAGCTATTTCAATAATTTTCCAAAGCTCAAGAGAATTTAAATGACAGATTGAGCAAAGTTGAAAAGAATCAGCTTTTGCTGACTGAGAAGGTTAATTCTATTGCAAACTCTCTTGAGTTAATCACCTCTATTCTGATTCCAGATGGTGATGATGTCAAAAAGGGGGAGAGAATTACTAAAACTAAGTGTAAGCAAACTCAAACTCTGTCAAAGAAGGATCATCTGGATGAAGAAGGTGCAAATGCTGATAAGGGGTTAAGAAGTGCAAATCCAAGACATGGACATGGAAGGTCTACAAGGTCAAAGCCAAATTTGGTGGCAGATACAAATCTTCAGAGTACTTCTACTTCAAGGCAAAAGGATTTGTCATTCACTGACAATCCACAAACAGATGAAGAGTTAGCTGCTAAGATTTTTCGTGAGGAAAATGCTGAGGCTACACTTGAAGACATACATGCTGAAGAAAAGCTGTTGCAAAAAGAACATTTAAAGGCACTGAAGTCCAAAAAAGGAAAGAAGATAGTCAAAGCTTCAAAGCCTGCAAGGAAAGGGATTGAAATCAAAGAGAATTTATCTGGTATTCAAGAAGAGGAAGAAGAAGAAGAAGGAAAGTTGGTAAGAAAGTCTTCTCTTGATGCCAAGTTAAAACTAAAAGGGGTGATGGGTGAAGAGAGCAAAGGCAAAATGACAGTTACAACCTCTGTTGCCACACAAGTTGTACAGATTCAAAGCAAACCTTTACCTGGGTTTTCTAGGCCAAAGATTCCAGTTCAAGCACAAACATGAGTGACTGGTGGGTATCAACATAATGTTGCTTGTTCAGGAAAGCCACCAGGCATGAATACTTCTGGCTTAGGTTCAAGAAGAGATTTGAGAGTTAGTAACAGTCCAAGAGATCCCTCTGCACTTGTCTCTCTTGGTTCTGGTATTACTCAAGAAAATCTGGACAAGTTGGAATCAGTTCAACTAGTTCATCAAAGGAGCTTAGATATTCACTTTCTGTTATACTTTATGACAGATGGAACAGTGTATAGAGTGAATGAAGAAGCAATTAAGCTAAAGTTGTTTGAAGAACTTCAGTATGTTCTG
Organism: Kitagawia praeruptora; assembly: GCA_037693485.1. Taxonomy (NCBI): domain Eukaryota; kingdom Viridiplantae; phylum Streptophyta; class Magnoliopsida; order Apiales; family Apiaceae; genus Kitagawia; species Kitagawia praeruptora. Next base: position 81,350,869 of record CM075350.1, read on the forward strand.
CATATATTCAGAGTCAGAAACCGACGAACAGAGCTTATTGCTAATTCTATAAGGGAATATATGTTGAGAGCCAAAGCCTTTACAGGATCAAAGACTACTGAAGAGTATGTTCCCAAATACAGAGATTGGAATGGAAATCTTGTTGAGATGAAGAAAGGAACTGCTAAATTAAAGACTGATCTGGGGATAACAGTTCTTGATTTTAATTCTCAATAAGAGGAAGTCAAGTTCATTAGACTGGGTAATGAGATGAGGAGAAATAAAATCTATGATCTAAGAGCTGCTATCTATCAAACTGATGAGAATGATCCAGAGTTGAAAGATATCAAGGAAGCTATGCAGAGAGAACTTGAAAATGCTGAGAGAAGATTGTTGATAGATTATCTCAGAACAACTCCAAATCTTGTGGAGGTTAGGTAGACAGAATTTGTAAGTAATTTTAATTTTCTGTAGATTTTGTTAAGTCAAGATTAAACTCTGGTTATATGTTAAACACTGTGTTTTTATTTGATTGTTTTGACATCATCAATTACTGTGAACTTGTACATTTTTCTAATGAACAAGTTGGGGGAGATTGTTAGATATAATTGATGTGATTTAATGTCAGTGTTTAAGTGTTACAGGTAAAAAGAGTTTAACTTGTTATTGAAAGCAGTCGTAGCAAAGTTTGAGTATACGCTGATAGCTGGAAGCGCAAACACTGCTAGCTGAACACAAGGAAGCGCAAACACTGCTGGCTAGGAGAGCAACAGAGTTTGCTAAAGTCTGTCTACTGGAAGCGTCTACAAGTCAACAGAGTTTGAAGATTAATTCAAGATTAATATGGAAGCAATGTCTTTGAAGATTGGATAGCTGTCAAAGAGATTGAGTTGACTTAGAAGACGTGTAGCAATCGTAATTGATATCAATTGTATAGCTTAATTTTAGGAGAATCAATTAACGATTGTATGTAGCTGTATATCTTATAAATACAGTTAGGTTAACCCTAGAAGGGTATCCATCGAAAACGAATATCATTCATTGTAACCTAAGCAGCTCTCTGTGATATTTTACATCACTGAGAGATGAATTATTAATTCCAAACAGTTTTAAGTACTAAAACGTGTGTTCTTGTTATTTACTCATACAGTACTTGATTATATATATTGTGTATTCGACCTAACAACTTATTTTACTATTTGATCTTACTTTAAAAACTGTTTTTTAAGTGTATAGAAGGCCAATAAGAATAAGAACTACTAATGAAACAAGTCCTCTCAGAACTAAAATACGGTATGCCAATTAATTAATTAATTAAATATGCCATGTATACAGCGGTATGCCACTAAATATTAATTAATTTAATTAATTAAAATTATAATATTAAATATTAATTTAATTTAATAATGAAGTTACATACTAGGAGTCTGTTAACTAAAAATTGAAATAAAAGTCGAGAATATAGGACTTAGGGCTCTATTAATTAATATTTAAAATATATCTATAATAGATTAATAATAAATACAATTAATAATATAATTATTCTTATATTACCATAGATAAGTTATATAAATTTAATTAATTAAAATAATAAAATTAAATATTAATTTAATTTATTATTGAAGTTATATACTAGGAGTCTATTAACTAACAATCGAAATAAAAATCGAGAATATATATAGTATTATATACAACTTGGTGGTTCAAGATTTTATTCATTTAAAAAAGTTAAAAATTAGAAATTTAAGATAATTTATCACAATCCGTGCTTCACACGGGTTATCGGCTAGTGTAACATGATTGTACAAAACATGGCTTCTTGATAAATTCATGGACCGGAATGCTATGGAAATCTAAGGGTGTGTTCACTTGGAAAGAATGGAATGGGGTAGGAATGGAATGAAAATTGTAAATAAAATTTATGAAGAAAGGGGGATGTTGGGGGAAATAATGAACAAATATGAGGGAGAAGAAGTTTTTTATGATGAAGATTGCAAGGAAAATGATGGAGATTGGGAATGGAGCATTCCTTCCAAAACATGTGGGTTAGAATTTTAGTTCAAATTATTTGGAGAGGAATGAAGCAAGGAATGAAATTTCCCCCAAATAATAGTATAAATTTCATTCCATTCAATCCAAGTGAACATATCCTAAGGCTATCTTGCTTTCCTGTTTAGGAATTTCATATTAAATAGAATTAGAAGTAGTAACTAATAACAAAATTACATATACACATTCATTTTATTACTGACACTCTTATTTACAACTAGGGGACTTTGCCCGCGCTACGCACGCGATCCAAAAAAATGTAAATTTTTTATTATAATTCTTTAAATAAATTACACTAATTTATTAATTACATTAATGTATCAATTCATTAAAAAACGGATATTTGTAATTGAAGTTTTAAAAAATACATAAAAAAAAATCAACATCTTCATCTACCTTAAAAAAATAAAAAATTTTAAAAATAAAAATAGGAATTACACATATTTATTAGATTATTACTAATAAATTCTATATGATTATTACTCCCTCTGTCCCTCCCATTTCTTTAAAGAATTTTTTAACTGCTTGAGACGCATTTTAAGACTCTTAAAGAGTATAGTTCCATAACATATTTTTAAAATTTTAATTTTTGTATAAAAATTGAACAATTTTCTTTTTGTACAGAAAAAAAAAATTAAAAATATGATATGAAACTATCCGCAAAATGCAACTTAAAATCCGTACCTGAATTACGTTCCCAAATGTAAAGAAACAGGAGGGACAGAGGGAGTATTAATAAAATGTAATTGTCGAAAATCCAATTGATTAAATACCTAATTTTTTTACTAAAAATATATATTTTCCAAAAAATACCAAATTAATTACATTTGTCAAAATATTAACATATTAAATTATTAAAATTAACATTCAACTACAATTACAAAATCAACTTCAAAAAAAATATTAAATTTATTAAATATTCATAGAAAATTGTACAACAATTTAATTTATTTAATGTAAAATTTAATGTAAAAGCCTCATTACATTAACAATTTGCTTGGTAATAAGTCATAAATTAACAAAAGGCTATATTTAATTTTATAAACGGGAACGGATACAAACCTCTTTACCTTGAAAACGGGAAAACCCCCAAAATCGTCCATTGCATGCAGAGGTATTCGACATTGCACCAATTCTCAATCGGAAGACAAAGACAAAGTTGAATCTTCATACTCTCTATTCCGATCTCGATCTAATCAAGCTTAAAAACAATGGAGGTATACAATCTTGCTTATATTCATTATTTCTTCTACTTATCTGTTTAATCCACATCTGTTAGATACGAATTTGATTCATATGGGTTACTGGTCCATGTGGTATTGTTACTGGGAAGTGTGATTATATACTCTAAAGTGTTTGATTTTGTAAGAATAGAACTTTACCTTTTTTTTTAATTTATGCTCTCTCCAGAAGAAGTTATAGACTCTCCAGAAGTAGTTATAGACTATTGATGCTTACTTTGATATTGGAAGTTTGTTATATGTTAGATTCGAATATGGATCATGCATTCCCTGCTTTGTAAGCATAAAGATTAGAATATTACTTTGTTGTTTAATTGGTACAATATGTTTGACGAACAGAAGATGATATAAGCATTGTCTAACAATTAGTACTTGAGTGATGTTTGTTCCTATTTTAGGGATATAATAGGTTTAATTTGATGATTCAACTTTTATCATACACCTATTTACTGTTTATAATCCAACCATTTACATTTGATCATTCATAAGGGTGGACAGGATAATGGAACTCAGAGTCGTTTCATCGCTGTAATTGATCAAGATGTATGCCAGAAAGAACTTGTGGTAAATGATGTTAAATTGTGAAATGTACAAAGTTATTTGAAGTTGACATACTATTGATTCCAAATGCTCTTCACAATTTAAACAGATCCTACCAAAGCAAATAAGTACTGAAATAGGGAAATTCATGCCTTTCAAAGTACAATTGATGCTTCCAACTGGACAAATGATTAATGCTCATTATAATAAGAGCATGCAAAGTATCACCAATCTTGGAAAGTTAATCGAGGAATGCAGAAAAACATCTTGTTCTTTGGTTTTGTTCTCCTATAAGGGTGGTGCAAGGATTTTGGTTCATATCTTCAATTATAATGGATCGGAAGTAGAATACATCATTCCAGAACCTCATGCTTTGGAATTCTTCTGCCATCAAGGTACTTGTATAATACCAAATTCTATGGTACATTCTAAAATGTAAATGTAATTTATCTATTTGAAGATGTACCGTAAATTGACCTAATCTTATCTGTCAGATAAAATTGAAGGCATAGGATGGAAATTTATTTTCATTGCTGATGATGCATTGTTTCATGGCGGAGAACTTGTAAGTTATATGAATGAATTAAATGTGTACTAAACTTCTTACATTTAACTGATATTATGATACATATGTACAAAGTAAGATAAATATGTAATGTGTTTTATTTATTTGTTTTTTCAGGAAATTCCAGAACAATATTTTAAACGGTTTCGAAAAATGATCCCTGCATACATCCAATATGCTTTGCCAGATGGAAAAATGTTCCCAGGACGATACTCAAAAGATGATAGAAAGTTTTTTGATTTAATGAATATTGTCATATACAGTAAGATCAAAGTAGACGATGTTTTACTGTTTACAAATTGGGGTTCTGGACAATTTGATGTTGTTGTTTTTAATGGATCAAGAGTGGAGAAGACAATCAATAATATTGCAGTAAAGACTGGTAAGAAGTTTAAACTCTGGAGCATAACATTGTAAAGCATGATAACATTATAACGTATGATTCATTTATTTTAAGAATTTTATATTTGTAATGACTAATGAGAATGCATTGTTTATATTAAATGCAGAATCAGATGCAGAATACTTGGCTGAAAATGTGCATTCTTTAGTCATGGACAACATTCCTCCTGATTATGAATTGGATGTTATCCCTATGGTCTTCTCTATGATCATAACTAAATCAAACGTTAATTCATCATCACATGGGGTGGTATGATTTATTTTAGTTCTAAATTTGATTTAACTGATAAGTTTAAGCCAAATCAATACTGATTTTTGTTTCATTTTATCACTTTAGTACATTCCAAAGAATATCACTCCTAATGATAGGGAATGGAAAAAAATGAGAGGGTGACATTACGGACTGAGAATGGAGAATGGTCAGTTGGTTTAACCATTTCAAACAACACTCCAAGATTCTCTACTGGATGGAATCAGTTTGCAGAGAAGAACAAATTGAAAAGGAAACAAACACTGCTCTTCACTCTGCTTAATGATGAGTTTAATGGAACTGTTTTCGAAGTACAACTACATTAGCATATTTTGGATCGAACAATTTGTTTTTGTGAAGGAAAGTTTTGGGAATTTTGAAAGCGAAATGATGGATTGGTTGCAACATGTATGCAATATTATCAGATTCTATTCAATGCGGTTTTATTAATTTGTGATGCGTGAAGGATTTTTTTTATATAAGTACATTAATATATCTAAACAATATTGTGATGAAATATATATCTATGTGATATATGATCTTTATGATCATATTTTCTTTATATTCTTAGTTTATTTTGCACGAATTTGGATTTTTATTTAATTAATTTTTATGTTTTATTGTAGGAAAAAGGGATTCCTTATAATAGAAGGATTGTGGCTAAAATTACAATTTTTGAAGTGAATTCTAGCAAAATTCGGATTTCGGATCAGCTTGCGCAGTGGTCACTGTTTTGGCTATAACCGGAGCTCCGGATGTCCGTTTGAGGCCCGTAAGCAGTCATTGGAAAGCTTGCGAGAAGACCTTTAATTCAATTATGGTCTCAGATGTTTTTGATGTTCCAAACTGCCCAGAAAAAGGCCAGAAGCAGATAGCTCGAATTTTCTATGTTGGAATCCTACTCTATTAAGGAAACTCTTTTGGTTTTATTATTAAATAAGTAAATTATATTATTATTAGAGGGAAGTCAGTTGTATATAATAAAAGAGAGGGATAGAGAAAAAAAGAGGTGAGTAGAAGAGAGGGAGACAACGGTTACTCACAACAGGGAGAAAAAGCACGAGGAAGAAGAAGGGAGAAAGGGAGAAGAGAAGCTTTGGAAGAAGATCAAATCCTAGAGTTTTTATCTTCTTTTCCTTACTTTTCTTTATTGTAAACTTGTTTCCATGTCTCCTTACTTGTGTATAGTACTCTTGGTTGTGATGTTGAACTAATACTCCTTCTAAGCCTTTAATGGATACTTGTGTTTTAATATAAGTTTGTTCTTCAATTCTCTACTTTGGTGTTCATATCAATTTTTTATATGAATTTGTGTTTAATGCTTTTCAGGGAATGATCAACCTTGAAATTGATTTAGCAAATTAGGTTGACTTGGGAAAGAAAACCTAATTTAAGGCATGATTTGTATAGCTTGGGATTGGTAATATGCTAATTTGTGTTTAAGATAGGAATATACTTAAACACCCTAGGTAGTCAATTAAGGTGGAGATTAATGCTGTTCTAAGACTTAAATTCTTCATAGGAATATGGGAATTAGTTGATGAATTAGAATCACTTGAGATTCGGAAGGTCCTTGTGATTAGTTTAAAACCTTAGACTAGCAATTGGAGCACTAAACTAGAGATCAAAAGGGTAACTTATTGAAGAACACAAGTTGAAATTAAAGGTTTAGTTTCATTAATCTTGGAATATTATTTGTGTTAGTTTAATATTTAGTGATATAGTTGATGTTTTTAAACCTCTCGTTGTTTTGACTTGAATTGAAAGAAAAATAGTGTTTGGTACTTGACAGCTTAGAATTAGTCCTTGTGGGAACGAATTAATATACTATTTGCTACGATATGTGCACTTGCATTTAAGGTTGTAAAATCGTTAACAAGTTTTTGGCGCCGCTGCCGGGGACTATTTTTAAGTATTTCTTTGTTAATATCATTACATTGATTAGTATTTTAAGATCAAGTCTTTTATTGTTCTTTTGTTCTATTTTGTAGGAGTTTATCGTTGTATGCGTAGACTTGGCTCATCTTCACTCATTCCACTTGATTTGGAGATTGAGAAAACTGCAAGAAGGAATAAAAAGAAATCTAAAGAAGCTAGGAATCAATCATCCACGATGGGTGATAACAATAATCCTCCGGATCCTAATGCTCAAAGGCGGTTGCGGGTGAAGGAGTACATCATGCCTTCTTTCGATGGCATTCATTCTAGTATTGCAAGGCCAGCTATTGCAGCAAATAATTTTCATGTTGATTCAGCTACAATGCAGGCTATTAGGGACAACAGATTCAATGGTCTTTCTGCTGAGGATCCTAATGCTCACTTGAGGAATTTTCTTGAAATTGTTGACAACTTCAAAGTGAATGGTGTTTCTGAAGAAGCATTCAGATTGAGGCTATTTAGTCGTTCTTTGGATGGAAGAGCAAGGGAGTGGTTAGATTCTTTGCCAAATAATTCCATCACTACATGGAATCAGCTTGTTGAGAAATTTCTTAACAAGTACTTTTCTCCGGCAAAGACTGAAAGATTGATTAAGGAAATTCAGAACTTTCAACAGTTTGACATGGAGTCTCTTTATGATTCTTATGAGAGATTTAAAGATCTTTTGCGAAAGTGTCCACATCATGGACTTTCCGATCAACAAAAGATTCGAACATTCTATAATGGTTTGACAATTCAGTGTGCCACTCAAGTTGATGGAGCAGCTAGGGGTTCTTTGATCAATCAATATCCCGAGGATGCTTTCGAGATTCTAGAGGATATTACTTCAAACAATTGCAGGGCTTATGATAGGACAAGTTCAAGGAAAGTTGCAGGTATTCATGAAGTAGATCCTTTGACATCTTTCTCGGCTCAAATGGTTTCTCAGTTTGAAGTTTTGAACAAAAAGCTTGAATCTTTATCAATGGATAGGCAACAACCCATTCATCCGGCTCATCAAGTTCAGAATGCTCCTATTGTTTGTGATATGTGTGGGGAAGGACATCCAACTCAGCAATGTCCATTGATTTATCATGATGCATCACAGTCTAGTACAGTGAATTATGTGGGGAATTCTAGCAATCAGCAAAACAATCCTTATTCCAACACTTACAATCCGGGTTGGAGGAATCATCCCAATTTTTCATGGAGCAACAATGCTAGACCAAACATGCCATACAAGCCTAATGCACCACCTGGTTTCCAACAGAATCAAAGGTCACATGAGATGGAAAAGAAGCCGACTACTGAAGACCTTTTGCTTCAATACATGCAGAAAAGTGATGCTTTGATCCAAAGTCAGAGTGCTTCTATGAGAGCTTTAGAGATGCAGGTGGGTCAATTGGCAAGTGCTATCAATAATCGTCCTCAAGGTTCTTTGCCTAGTGACACGGAGCCGAATCCAAAGAATGATAAAAGGGAGCATTGCAAGTCAATTACTTTGAGGAGTGGAAAGGAAATTGAAGGGAATACAAAGAGAGTCGATGATGAGGTAGCTATAAAAAGTCATTCTAATGAAGATTCTGAAAAAGTGGTGAATGAAGAACCTATTGTGCTCTCAAACCCTCAAGTTATTGCATCAACACCAAAGAAACCATTATATCCTCCACCTCCATTCCCTCAACGATTACAAAAGCAAAAGCAAGACAAGCAATTTCAAAAGTTTATGGATGTTTTCAAGAAATTATCCATCAACATTCCTTTTGCTGAAGCACTAGAACAGATGCCAAGTTATGTCAAATTTATGAAGGATATTCTATCAAGGAAGAGGAGACTGGAAGATTTTGAGACTGTGGCTTTAACTGAGGAGTGTAGTGCTATTCTACAGAAAAAGCTTCCTCCAAAACTCAAAGATCCGGGAAGTTTCACCATTCCTTGCACTATTGGTACACAATACTTTGGCAAAGCTTTATGTGATTTGGGAGCTAGTGTGAATTTGATGCCACTATCAATTTTCATGAAGCTAGGAGTTGGAGAAGTGAAGCCTACATCAGTAAGGTTACAATTGGCTGATCGATCTTTGGCATATCCAAGGGGCATAGTTGAAGATGTTCTTGTGAAAGTGGATAAATTTATCTTTCCGGCCGACTTTATTGTGCTTGATATGGAGGAAGATGCAGATATTCCTTTACTTCTTGGTAGACCATTCTTAGCTATGGGAAGAACTCTCATTGATGTTCAGAAAGGAGAGTTAACCATGCGAGTGCAAGATGAACAGGTGACATTTAATGTTTTTTCTGCCATGAAGTTTTCTAATGATGAGGAGAGTTGTTTTTCTTTGAGTGCTATTACAGGTGATGATGATGTGCACATGATGACACATCACACTAGGGATGCTCTAGAATTGTCTTTACAAGAAGCGGGTGATGAAAGTTGTGATGAGATTGCTGAATGTATCAAGGAGCTCAATGCACTGCCTACTTATAGAAGACCTTTTCAGAAATTTGAATCTTTTGAGATGCCCGAGAAATCTAAGGCATCTAAGCCTTCTATTGAAGAACCTCCGGAATTAGAGTTTAAACAACTACCAGCACATCTCAAGTATGCATTTCTTGGGGAAAATTCTACTTTGCCAGTGATTATATCTTCTACTCTTTCAATTGATCAAGAAGAGAAGTTGCTTCGAGTATTGAAGGAATACAAAAAAGCTATTGGGTGGAAGATTGCTGACATTCGAGGTATAAGTCCTTCATTCTGTATGCACAAAATCTCAATAGAGGAGGGTCATAAGCCTACTATTGAACATCAAAGGAGGCTTAATCCTATCATGAAGGAAGTGGTGAAGAAAGAGATTATCAAATGGCTTGATGCGGGAATCATATATCCTATTTGAGATAGCTCTTGGGTTAGTCCTGTTCAATGTGTGCCGAAAAAGGGTGGAATCACTGTTGTGGCTAATGAAAAGAACGAACTCATTCCTACCAGAACAGTCACTGGATGGAGGGTATGCATGGACTACCGGAAGTTGAACAAAGCTACAAGCAAAGATCATTTTCCATTACCTTTCATTGATCAAATGCTTGATAGATTGGCAGGCAAGGAGTTCTATTGTTTCTTGGATGGGTATTCTGGCTATCATCAAATTGCTATTGCACCGGAAGATCAGGAGAAGACTACTTTTACATGCCCTTTTGGTACTTTTGCTTTCCGAAGGGTTTCATTTGGATTGTGTAATGCACCGTCTACTTTTCAGAGGTGTATGATGGCTATATTTTCAGACATGGTGGAGCAAGGGATAGAGGTTTTCATGGATGATTTTTCTGTACTTGGTGATTCTTTTGATACATGTTTGATGAATTTGACAAGGGTGTTGCAAAGGTGTGAGGAAACAAATTTGGTTCTCAATTGGGAGAAATGTCATTTTATGGTTCAAGAAGGCATTGTTCTTGGGCATAAAGTGTCAAGCAAGGGTTTAGAGGTTGATAAAGCTAAGTTGGAAACAATTGAGAAGCTTCCTCCACCAAGTTCTGTAAAAGGAGTCAGAAGTTTTCTTGGCCATGCTGGTTTCTATAGGCGTTTCATCAAGGATTTCTCAAAAATTTCAAAGCCTTTATGTAACTTACTTGAAAAAGATACAAAGTTTGTCTTTGATGATTCTTGCCTTGCAGCATATGAGGAGTTGAAGAAGAAATTGGTTTCTGCACCAATTATCATTGCCCCTGATTGGAGTGTTCCTTTTGAGTTGATGTGTGATGCTAGTGATTTTGCTGTTGGAGCAGTATTGGGACAACGATGCAACAAGATTTTTCACTCTATATACTATGCAAGTAAGACTCTTTCTGGTGCTCAACTTAATTACACTACTACGGAGAAAGAATTGCTTGCTGTGGTGTATGCTTTCGAGAAATTCAGGTCTTATCTTGTGGGTACCAAGGTGATTGTGTACACTGATCATTCTGCTATCAAATATTTGATTGAGAAGAAGGATGCAAAGCCCCGTTTGATTCGGTGGGTTCTACTTTTGCAAGAATTTGACTTGGAGATTAAAGATAGGAAGGGTTCTGAAAATCAAGTTGCCGATCATCTATCCAGGTTGGAGAAAAATGAGAATTCTGATAATTCTCAAATCATTGATGATTCTTTTCCAGATGAAAAACTTATGGCTATCACCAATAAAGTTCTTCCTTGGTTTACTGATTATGTTAACTATTTGGTAAGCAATATCATTCCTAATGAGTTTAATTATCAGCAAAAGAAAAGGTTTTTGCATCAGGTTAAATCTTTTCTATGGGATGAGCCTTTTCTGTTCAAGCTTGGGCCGGACAATGTTCTAAGAAGGTGCATTCCTGATGATGAGATAGAGAGCATCTTGAGTCATTGTCACAATTCTCCTTATGGTGGTCATTTTCAAGGTGATAGAACTGCAGCAAAGGTTTTACAATCAGGTTTTTACTGGCCTTCTCTCTTTAAAGATGCTCATGAATTTGTTAAAAGATGTGATCGTTGCCAACGTACTGGTAATATCTCTAGAAGGAATGAAATGCCTTTGAATTATATTTTGGAGGTTGAATTATTTGATGTGTGGGGTATTGACTTTATTGGACCCTTTGTGATGTCATTCCGGAATCAATATATTTTGTTGGATGTTGACTATGTTTCCAAGTGGGTTGAGGCCATAGCCACACCAACCAATGATGCATCTGTGGTTCTTGAATTTCTGAAGAAAAATATTTTTACTCGGTTTGGGACTCCAAGGGCTATTATAAGTGACGAGGGAACACATTTTTGTAACAAACAATTTTCAGCGTTATTATTGAAATATGGTGTTCGTCACAAGGTAGCGTGTGCATATCATCCTCAAACCAATGGACAAGCTGAAGTGTCTAACAGGGAAATCAAGCAAATTCTAGAGAAGACGGTGAATTCTACAAGAAAGGATTGGTCCAAAAAGCTAGATGATAGTCTATGGGCTTACAGAACCGCTTACAAAACACCATTGGGATTATCACCGTATCAGTTGGTGTATGGTAAAGCTTGTCATCTGCCAGTGGAGTTAGAGCACAAAGCTTTTTGGGCAATCAAGAAGCTTAACTTTGATTTTGCTGCAGCTGGAGAAAAGCGCCTTCTGCAATTAAATGAGCTTGAGGAATTTCGGTTGAAATCATACGAGAGCTCTAGAATTTACAAGGAAAAGATGAAGAAGTGGCATGATCAGAAAATTTTACCCAAGGAGCTTGAGTCGGGACAAATGGTTTTGCTATTTAACTCAAGGCTAAAGTTGTTTCCAGGTAAGCTCAAATCACGTTGGTCCGGGCCTTTTAAGGTGGTGCAAGTCTATCCATATGGTGCTATTGAAGTTGAAGATATGCATACCGGGAGAACATTCAAAGTTAACGGGCAAAGATTGAAACCATATTTGGGTGGTGACATTGATCGTAATGTTTCATCCATCACTCTTTCGGAGATATGAAGGGAGTGAGTAGTCAAGCCTTGACTATAAAAGGCGCTTCTTGGGAGGCAACCCAAGCATGTTATTCGGTTAGTTTGTACAAATTTTTACTTTAGTATAAGAATTTCTTTGCTATTTAGATAATCGGTTAGTAGTAGCTTTTTGTTTTATTTTTATTTTTCTCCCACAAGGTACCTTGATGTGTTGGTGTTAAGTGTTTCAGGCAATACAGAAATTATGTTAGTGTGTTCTTCATCCGAATTTTGTGCTCACCGTGCACATGTGCTATATATATTGAAGATGGAATGAACTTGCTGACAAGTAAAACATGTGTGTTGGTCGTGTGATTTTTGGTGGTCATCATGCCTATTTTCCTGTTAGCAGAAAAAAAAAATGAAGTAGGAAGGATGATGGCCATGCAAATTTTGTGCTTGCCATGCGGAAATCTCTGGTTAGAAAAGAAAAACAGAGCCGCACAAAAAGTTGCCCATGCCAATTTATGCAGGGTCGTGCGCGAGTCCCTGGAGCCAAGACTGGAAAGTTCAAAGACCTGCTGTCCATGCGGAATTTAAGATGCCCGTGCAAAATTCTCTGTAAAAAAAAAAATTAAAGAAGGTGGCCTTGTGATTTTGGTGCTCATTGTGCGCCAGTTCATGTCCTAGTCCATGTACAAGACATATGCTTGTTGCTCTCCTGGTACTAATATCGTGTGTATTACAATGACTTCTTAGTTTGTAATTGATGTAGATTCTTTGTTTTTGTATTTATTACTATTATATTAATTTTGTATTATTATTATTATTATTATTATTATTATTATTATTATTATTATTGAGTCTTATTCAGTTTAATGTATATACTTAGGCTATTTAATATTTTAAAAAAAACTAGTATAAAATTTTATTATTATTATTATTATTATTATTATTATTTTTTGTATTTGTTGTATTATTCTTAGTAATTTAGTGTATGTACGTGTGTTTGTTTTCGTAACCGACTCGGAGTAGTTTTCGGGTGCTACGACTATAAACGTGGGTGTCATGTACAATATTTATAATACTTATGTAAATTATTTATAATGATATTTATTTATTAATATTATCTTAATTAGGTCTATATGTTACGTGATACATATTTATATTGTTTATGTATTTGATTGTTGCAAGCCGATACAGTACCAGGGTTAGTTGCAGCGTCTGTTCCATCTATTCAATCTACAGACTCCGTAGGGTCACATAATCATTCTTGCAACAGTTGAGCTTGTGCGGTTACGTGTTTTTAATCATGGGTCGTGCCTCTTCTTTCAAGCAGCCTGTGAAAAAGAAACAGAAGACTACAGATACCGTCACACCCGTTCCCACTCACGCTCCTGTTCCATCTGCTCATGCCCCTGTTCCTGCAATTCAAAGGTACCCAATTATCAAGTATGTTGGAGACACTCAACGGAAGTTGTACGCCTCACTATTGAAGCGCCAGGTATTTCCCAATAAATACATAGATGTTTCAGCTTTAAACCGCTTGAAGTGTACTGAGGAGTTTATCCACAAGCTGACTCAAATTGGATGGAGTGATCTACTACATATGGATGAACCTGCATATTCCAATCTTACATATGAGTTTTTGAGTTCATTATCGGTAAGCAGTGCTGGCACCTTATCATTCAGAATCGCCAACGTCCAACATGAGGTTACAAAATCTGCATTAGCAAAGATGTTTAATTGGAAGCTGATAGAGCAACAACTACCTCCAGAAAATTATGCTACACCTTTTTGGCTGAAAGTTACGGGACTACCAAGCACTGAAACTTATGTACCTCAGGTAGCTAATTCCTCAGAGATAATAAGTCCTTGTTACCGTTATTTTGCTCGGGTCATGTCATACACTCTATATGGACGTGCGAAGAGTAATGGCCGACTTCAGAAAGGCGAGTTGGAGTTGTTGTACTATTTTGACGCAGAGATTCCAGTGGATTGGACAACCTTGTTGATCAACAGGTTCATGTATCAAGCAAAGAAAGCTGATGGCGGCATTGTAATTGGGGGTTTTATTACCAGAATTGCTGAAGAATTGGGTGTTTTTAATCGTGATACAACCAACTTGAAGATGGTAACTAATTGGGAAAGTATGTTGAATACAGAGTACTTGATTGGTATGCATCTGTTACGGCGTCATCCCCGTTATAGGCAATTGTTGTTGCCGGTTCCTCACAAGCGTGATCCACAACAATCAGGTGCAGCGGTTCCCGAAGAAAGTGAGCCAAAGCTTACACTAGAGGAACAAGTTGCACATTTGCTAACAGGTCAAGAGGAGCTCCAAAGAAGTCATGCCAAGATCTTACAAAATCAGGAGAGTTTGGGGAAACAAATGGGAGAGATGTTTGCATTTATGCAACAACTTTTTCAACACCATTCATCATGATACCTAGGGGAGTTTTCTTTTCTTTTCTTTTCTTTAGTAGTTTTATTTGTTCTTATGTGTAGGAGTCGTGTTTATTTTTGTGGTCATTTCCGAGTCATTGAGGACAATGACTCACTTAAGTGTGGGGAGGTGTTCTCATTAAAAAAAAAAAATTTGAAAAATTTTAAAAAATCAAAATATAATTCTAGCCTTATAAAATAATAGAGATGATATGGTGAAACGTTGTTAGTTGTCTATCAAGTAGTCGATGCATTACTTGTTTCAAGTTGAGCTAAATGTTTCCATGCATGCTAAGTGATCTTGTGTTGTTGATACTTTTGTTGAGAGGTGTAATGCTATGCTCTTGTGCACACATTTTTTTCACTAGCAAGTTGAAACTAGTAGACTCATTGATTGTCTTAAGTAATTAAAATGATATGTTTTTGTGTAAGACAATTTGGTTCTCATGCTTTGAGTACAAGTAGGTGCATTAGAAAGAATTCTTTTTGTGACTTGGGATTTATTATTTTTTGACACCAAGTGAGCTTTTGAGCCTATATGCATATGTTTTGCATCTTATTTTTGTTTGCTTGTGTGTTCTCATTGCATTGGCATTGCTAGCACTTGTCTTAGACCTTTCTTGAGATACATGGCATTGAATATATGATAACATGATAAAGGCACCTAGGATTAACCTTCCATTTCCCCATTTTGACATACCTTGCTTATGTGATCCATTAGTAGCCCTTTTGAGCTTAGCCGTTTTATTCGGTGACACACCACATTACATACCTCGACCTATTTCTTCTATTGGCCTTGCATAAACTTGATCCCTAATTGTCAAAGGCTAGTGAGGTTTGAGGAAGTAATAAGGTGTGATAAATGAGTTACTTGTGATCTTATTGTCATCTTGGTAAATGTTGAGGTTATTTTGTAAATGCTTAGTATGTGTTTTGGGACTTTTAGAGGATCATTGTGAATGTATGTACTTGTTTGTTTCACCTTGCTTGTAGCTCTCGAAAAAAAAAGAGAAAAAAAAATACAAGGCCATAAAATAAATAAATGCCTTGGAAAAAAAAAAGAAAAAAAAAAGCGAGAGCATGTTCATTTGTTATTTATAGTTCTTGTGCTTTATGATCCTTTGTCTCGGGCTAGATAAATTAATTGTGCTTAATGGTCTAAGTGTGGGGAAGGCATCTGGGTGGATTGTGCGAATAAATATGGAGAATCACTAGCTTTTGACACTTCACCCTATTTGACTTTTCTTGACATACCTTGTCCCTAGCCCCATTACAACCCAAATAAAAGTCCTTTTGATTATCATTATTCATGCATGTTGTGTTTTTAGTTGGATCAATGCCAAGTGTCAAGCATGTTATTGTATATGATGGAATTGAGTGATGCACTTAACCTATTCTTGAGCGTAATTCTTTTTGTGAGTGAAAGGTGAGGTATTACTTGATATGAATATGAAAATCCCAAGTCTTCTTGATAGTGTACTCTTGTATACTTAGCATGATTAGCAACTCTGTTTTGCATTTGACATGGATTTTTGAGTACTTATGCCCATTCGATGAGTAGATTATGCGGATACATGCACCTTTGACACCAAGACTTAGCATGTACATCTTGATTCTTAAGTTGAGATAATATGAGTAATCTTGTTTGTGTGGAGCATATTGGCGTGCATCGAACCCTTGATAGATAAACTTACTTATTTCTATTATCATCTCTATTAGTTTACATGTGCTAGATGGATTTTGTGGGTACATTCGCTATAGGCCCTCACGAGACAAAACTCGTCCTACTAGGGCTGCCTAGGGGTTTAAAGGCTTATTGCATACGCTCAATGCAATCGTGTCACCTACGAAAGTGGTTTTAATAAGTTAGGTTGTAGCCTTTACTTTTATTTTATTTGCCCGAGGACGTGCAAGAACTTAAGTGTGGGGATATTTGATATATGATCTTTATGATCATATTTTCTTTATATTCTTAGTTTATTTTGCACGAATTTGGATTTTTATTTAATTAATTTTTATGTTTTATTGTAGGAAAAAGGGATTCCTTATAATAGAAGGATTGTGGCTAAAATTACAATTTTTGAAGTGAATTCTAGCAAAATTCGGATTTCGGATCAGCTTGCGCAGTGGTCACTGTTTTGGCTATAACCGGAGCTCCGGATGTCCGTTTGAGGCCCGTAAGCAGTCATTGGAAAGCTTGCGAGAAGACCTTTAATTCAATTATGGTCTCAGATGTTTTTGATGTTCCAAACTGCCCAGAAAAAGGCCAGAAGCAGATAGCTCGAATTTTCTATGTTGGAATCCTACTCTATTAAGGAAACTCTTTTGGTTTTATTATTAAATAAGTAAATTATATTATTATTAGAGGGAAGTCAGTTGTATATAATAAAAGAGAGGGATAGAGAAAAAAAGAGGTGAGTAGAAGAGAGGGAGACAACGGTTACTCACAACAGGGAGAAAAAGCACGAGGAAGAAGAAGGGAGAAGAGAAGCTTTGGAAGAAGATCAAATCCTAGAGTTTTTATCTTCTTTTCCTTACTTTTCTTTATTGTAAACTTGTTTCCATGTCTCCTTACTTGTGTATAGTACTCTTGGTTGTGATGTTGAACTAATACTCCTTCTAAGCCTTTAATGGATACTTGTGTTTTAATATAAGTTTGTTCTTCAATTCTCTACTTTGGTGTTCATATCAATTTTTTTTATGAATTTGTGTTTAATGCTTTTCAGGGAATGATCAACCTTGAAATTGATTTAGCAAATTAGGTTGACTTGGGAAAGAAAACCTAATTTAAGGCATGATTTGTATAGCTTGGGATTGGTAATATGCTAATTTGTGTTTAAGATAGGAATATACTTAAACACCCTAGGTAGTCAATTAAGGTGGAGATTAATGCTGTTCTAAGACTTAAATTCTTCATAGGAATATGGGAATTAGTTGATGAATTAGAATCACTTGAGATTCGGAAGGTCCTTGTGATTAGTTTAAAACCTTAGACTAGCAATTGGAGCACTAAACTAGAGATCAAAAGGGTAACTTATTGAAGAACACAAGTTGAAATTAAAGGTTTAGTTTCATTAATCTTGGAATATTATTTGTGTTAGTTTAATATTTAGTGATATAGTTGATATTTTTAAACCACTTGTTATTTTGACTTGAATTGAAAGAAAAATACCTTTACTTAACAAACGTTTTAGTGAATGATATACAGAGTACAAATATAAGCTTTGTACAACTTAATGAAATGTTAAAAATCCCAAATAATATCATAAATGAATAAAGGAGTTATATGGGAATTCCTGTCATTAAGCATTGGTCTCATGTAGACACATGGTGGAAATGTAAGAAATTCTAAATGCAAACACTCTGCTGGTTAAAAATTCTTCAAGATCATTGAAGATAATTGCAATGAAATTATTATTCTTAACTCAAAATAGCTTTTATAATAGTTTAGTCAAACACTCTGGTTGTTAGCATCTAAGGTTTTTACATATGTATTGGATAGATGTTACCACATTCTTAAGACAATGAAGCAATATGAGTTAATCCACTAAACATGACTGATTAGGAACCCATTTCTATTTAATTGGAAGAACATGGGTCATGATTGAAAAATCATATCCTAGATTCACACATAATATCTCATATTCCATTATGATATAAGGGTTAAATAAACATTGATTAACAATGAATAGCAAGAGGAAACAAAATGCAGAAGCTTTATTCAAACCATTTATAAAATGGGGAACAGAATCCAAGATTCAAAAACAATCCAAAACAAAACCAAATTTGGCAATATTCAATAAGACAACTAATAAGATCATAATCTTGACAAACTTTATTAAAATGAATAACTGGCCAAGGAAGGCATATTCATAGATCTGATAGTAAGATGCCACTTCTCATGCGAGCAACAGTTACTTCTCCTGCGAATTGATCACAACAGCAAAGCAAATATGTATTAGACAATGTATGAAAAGTATAAGAAACGATCAAAGGGAATGTATATCAGAGAGTACTAATTATACCATCTTTATCTTCTTGTTAACTGACATAGCAGATCCAGGAGTCCTGGCTGCATCATTTCGATCAAATGACTACAATTCAAAAAAAAAAATGAACATTAGAAAATGCTAAATTGTATGCTGAAACTATTAATATGTAAGATGTGTATGGACAAAACTAACATCAGACAATGTAATGGTTGGGATATCTGGAGGAGGTGAACCATTAGTAATTGATGTAGTTACATTGGACTTCTCATACAGATCTGTTGCATGAAAAACGAAACCACTCTCATTGCTACTATCTTCAATAACGTCTATAGTGACAGTAATTTCATTGCCAGCAAGTCCCGCAATAACATCAGGAACCATCTTTGGATCCTTTAAAAATATTAAAATCTCAATATGTCAAAGAATCAAAAAGACTATGATAATAAGAAGCTACAATAACAAAATCTATATTTGTACTCAAATCATGTATTTTTGCTTGAACTTTGAGAATCCTAAATTTGCTTACATTATCAGTTGATTTTTTAAGATTGGAAGCAGTAATACCAATCATTGCCTTAACAACACGATCCATAAGAAACACTTTGGCTGACTGCGTTTGATCCTCACCAATTACCAAAACACGGAACCTAAAATTAAGAAATTTTATGGTCATAACAGTAAATATAAGGAATTGATGCAAGGAAAAAAATGAATTGTGGTATAAAAAAATTTGAGTACCTCTTGTCCGCCACTGGAATGCTCCTATCACATTCAAGACATTTGAAAATCCTTTCAATCTTTGTCACTTGTGACTGACATGAATTACACGAATTATACCACCAGAAACAGTAATCCTCAACCTTGGCAATGACAGAAGTGCAGAAAATATTCTTCTGCAAAAAAATTTCATAATCATTAGTATTTTAGTTCTTTACCAATGTTAATTGAGAATGGACTAAACTGAAAATGATAGGTTTATTTCTAAATACCTTGACTCTTTCTTTTGGATTCTCAACTAAATCTTTCAGTGTGACTTCCTCAAAAGTATTAACAATCCTCATATCATTAGTGAAGTCATCCTCATTATGAGATGATTTATATCCTTCCTCCTCAAGCCTTCAATAAGATGATGACAGATAAATGTGTTTATTCATCTAACTTTAAAAATGCTTAAGCAACAATCAGAATTAAAACCACTCAAATATAGTAATAAGACATCAATTATTATATTACCTCTGCCTCATGTCCACAACATAATCATCCTGTAGATTAAAGTAAACCTTGGATGATGGCAATGTACTGATTTGTACAGAATCTAAAGACATATAAACATAGATTATTTATGTGATTTAAGGAAAATCGTATTAATATGTAATTAAAAATTTGCATATGTCAAAAAAAAGCTGAAAATTCCATACTCTTATATGTAGTCAGCTTGATACTGGTGAGTATTGCAATCACAGGTTTCTCAAGTTCAGGATTATAGTCATTATTCACAGACTTAGCTAATTCTCCCCATATAGCAACTCTATGACTAACACTACAATCAAGCGTAAAATTTCAGCATGTTAATATGAAATACAATTATTTTATATGAATTTCTGAACAGATATAAGTCAACAAAAATATAAAGTTTAAATTGATCTAAACTTCCGTCACAAAGTTTGAAACGAACAATGTCTCGATCTCCAAACTTAGTGTTAATCCTCCTAATCCTTTCAAACTTTTCAACGACTCCAATGACATCTATAGCATAAAATTAAACAGATTAAATGACTCTATATTTGATACTCTAAATTCTATTAAAAAAATCTCTAACCTGTTGCAAATTCGGGATTCTCATTGGGATCATATAGACTTGCAATATTATAAAGTCCACCAAGATCTATGAATTCAAACTTGTGTAGTGGTATCATGGAATTATCATTCGATGGCTCAAATGTAGTCCCATTATTGAACCTTATAGTATTTCTGATTGAAACAGGTTTTAGATTACCAGCAGTTAACTGCAAAATCTTGAATGACATGTACCTCACCCTCAACAACATTTGCGCCAATAGCATTCCATGTATCCGCATAAGAAAATGCATGAACGTGTGTATTCTACGAATCAAATAATAATGGTTATATTTTTTTACGTTAAAGTTTAAGAGCGTCTGTTTATATTTAAAAACTTGGCTAACTCTATTAAGATAAAAAACATCCATACTTACATCATCATCAAGCAATATAAGGTTGAAACCTTTAGTTATTCCGGTATCTGGTGTAACAGTTGGCCACATCCTGGTAACCCTAACCTTAATTTTCCAATCCATCCTTGATTTTTCGAGATTGTGGAGACGATCAAACGCAAGCTGAGCCATTGATTAACACGCTGCATAACATAAAGCACATATCAAAATATAACATGTACAGAGTGAAATAAACTAAACTATAAAGATATTACTAAAGTGAATATGTAGTAAGAATATTACAATACAGACGTTTATGACTAAATGAATGACTATAGGAATGAGGAAGCTTGATAGTACTAAAAACCTTCTAAGCGTCTATATATAAAGAAGTCCACGAAGATATTGATTTTGAAATATCAATCATAACAAACTGATATGATTTTGATAACGACGTAATTTGTTGATTTGATAAGTAACAATTAATTTTCATAACAAACTACCTTATCAACATGTAAGAGAGAGTTTGTAATCGGATTAATTTTATTCTTTATATAAGTTAATGGTATATTTGAGATTCCTACAATAAAAACAATTAATACATACAATTTCAAAAAATTATCAATCCACTTAAAAAGGGGAATAATTGAAAATGAATCCTAATTTTTAGCATAATGAGATTGTAAGACAACAATTTATTCTTCAGATACATAATTATTTTTAGTAAGTTAAAATAAAATTTAATATTAATTTAAATTTCTATAAATTTATATCACATATATATTTATTGACACTTTAAGCAAACTAATTTCCACATTTTACATAAATTCAAAACGAATCATGAATTTTTGTAACATGTATAAGGCGTATATTATTGAATAAATTAACATTAATATGTTTTCCACACTTTTACAATACTCATTTATACAAAGTGATAAATTACGAATTTTTTTGATTCAATTGTAATAAAAAAATATAATTTAAAATATTGATTTAAAATATAAAATGTAAATTTTCATTATATAAAAATTTAAATAAAATTTGGTCGATTTCAATATTCGAAATTTATCACATATCTGCAAAGCATCTGAAACTGACGAACTATAATACAATATTTTTTTACGTGTTATTTTATTTTTAAATCATTTTTAACTTGTTAATAAAAAACAATATAAACCTCACCAGTTGACATCTCATATTTTTTCTTATATTAATAATCATGTGAAAATAAATTTTTTACTTAACTATCTGCTAAAATGAATGTAACAACTTTAAAAATAAAAATGTAAAAACAAATTATATTCTAACCAAAAAACATATTTTCTACAAATGAACATTTTTTTACATCATTTTTAATTATAAAATAACTACCATGCAATATTTAAGATCCACGTATAAAATTTACATAAGAACGTGTATCATATTTTAAGCTGTAAAAAACTACTTAACAATTTATGAGAACGTGACTATAAATTTTTCTTTACGTGTTTGGTGGTTAATTAACCGCAAGTACTTGGAGGTAGTATATATTCTAATGTACAATGTTCACAAACATTTCATAAAATTACACATTGCTAAACTGCATAATCAAAACAATGGCTTCAAGATTTGCAAAAAGAAAAAGGTTCTCGGACATGAAAAATTTGGTGGTGAATGACTTAAACAAAATCAATCTTACTTCAGCAGAACTAAATGAAGATATACGTACGGCACATGAAGACTTTGGACTATCTTTCAAGAGCATGGCAGACAGGCATAATGAATTGTTTGCTAGGACTCTTGACATTGAGGAAAAATACTTGTACATAGATTTGATTTTTAACATATCTTTCATTGTTTAAGTCATTTTCTTAGTTATGTTTTTTTTTTGTATCTTATGGCAATTATACTCATCTTTCTTGTAGGAATATTACTGAAGTTTTAGACGGGAACTATGGTGTAACAGTTGGACAGTCATCTCAAAGGAATGTTCAGAGTCAGAGTGTTTATGAGGGAAGAGAATATAGATTTGTACAGGATACTAAAACTTCTCTTGATGGCCATGTGAAGCAGTTAAAAGAATTGCTGGAAGAAAAGCTCAAAGGTTTCAAGAAATTTGAAGGAGAATGGGTACAAAAAATGAATGAATGGATAGCGAAGGCTGGTGAAATTGATGAACACAGAACAGAAATGGGTGGAAGGCTTACAGAATTCAGCCGTAATATATAGTATGTTAGGAGATATAGACCTCTATACTTCTTTACATGGTATCTAATATTGATTAGAGTAAGATGTTTTATCTCAGTTTGTTTATGTTAAGAAGATTTCTATAAAGGAAATCTGTGGTATTTCGTTTATTTAAGGATAATTGTGTACATACATCAACTTTGTTCATTTATGTTAGTAGAATCTCTCCAAGTATCAACAATAGTTTTATTTTTGTTGAATTCATAGGAATGCTAGAGGAGCATGTTTGTAAAATGAATAATAAGATAAAAGAAATATGAAAAAGATAGTTCATGCTCTACAATCAACTGATTTATAAGATATAACATTTAGGTGAATCTTGAAAACAATGGTGGAACAGTTGGAGAATCAATGTATATCTATGAACTGAGAACAGTTGCATATCTATGAAATGAAAACAAATGCATGCAGACATATACACATGTGCATAGAGATACTGTTTGAGCTAATAACATCTGATAAACTACATACATTTGACACATGTATAGGAACACCTAAGTACATCTGATTAATTTCGATCTGATACATTTTTCTTGGATAATGGAGTATGTGTGAAGTTCTAAATCAATATAACTAAATACTTGTCTTTTACTTCCTTGATCTTCATCTGGGAAACAACTTTAAATGTTGATCTTACCAACCAACATAACTTCACATATAGTACTATATCGAAACAAATCTTAAATACTTAAGGTTCCATATTCAATAAACAATAAAAAAATACATTTGAACATTAGTTCTAGAATAAAAGGTTCCGAATAACTTAAATACTTAAGGTTGAACAGAACATAAAAGTACTTTAAACAGTATGATCTGCAACTTGCAATGAACACAATTTGTATCCCACATGTGCTTCATAGTGATACTCTTGCCCCCATGGATCAGATTCGTCAATGTAGTTATATTCAACGGTTGCAGGACAGAGAGAGAACCATAGCTCATCCCCCAAAGGAATGCCCTCAATCTTATATATAGGATCAAGATTCCTTGCATTCGGGCAAAATTTATAAATAGGCAACAGGTTATCCACTTCAGACATGCCAAAATACATATCAGAAAGAAGTCTCATCTGTTCGATTATCTTATCCTTGAGATGATATGTATTAAGCAATACAGACATCTCCTCAGCTGTTTGATTCCTTTCAAAGGTCCTATATATTGCTTTAAAAAATAAATGGGAGAATCTCGAAGGAAAGTGATTACCAGATAAATCAGACAAAACAGATAGATGATGATGAACATCCTGTCTGAGAAGAAGATTTCGACTTGAGTTAAAAAACTTTGCTTGCTCAACATCATTCCGAACAGCATATTGTATGAAACCATAAAATTTATCACGTACAACTTCGGAATGCTCATTGTAGAACTGGTAAAGAGCATCCCAATTTAGCCTCTCCAAAACATCCTTAATAGTCTGCCTGGACTTACCTAAAACCCACGCTATGAACATGAAGGAAAAAGCGTGGAAGTTCTGTTCTTCAAGTATAATGAAGTTGAAGATTTGGCTAATAACATCACGTCGTACATTTTGCAAATTATTACCATCCATGTTGGTAAAATGTTTCAGAAGTTGGTTTAAATCTGAGGAGATAAAATGTAAAAGCAAGGAGATAAAATGTGATTAATCTAAGGCAAACTCTTTGAGAAATGAATATGATTAAGTTCTTTGGAGAATGGGAAAAGGTGTAGTTAATGAGATACTTCCTTCCACACAACAGTTCACATGCATAGATAGAAAAACTGTTCGACTTCAGCCTTTTTTTTAATCTTTAAACATTAACTTATGTATGTATTAAATGGCTTATGGTGGAAGTGTCGTTGCCTTTAAGACAATACTTAAAAATGAAAGAAAGAAAATACATGGTATATCCTTTTAGATTTTAGAAATATCTAAGATAATATCAACACAAATCAAATCAAAGATTTGGAGTGTGAAAATGGTATAAAGGCAAATCTAAAACATTAATATATGTATAACATATTATTATGACAAATCAAATCAGATGTTTGGAGTGTGAAAATGGTATAACTTGTTGTATGACCAAATCATTGGCATACATTATTTAAATTATGTAAAATATATTTTAATACTAATAAAAAATTTATTTAATACTTAAAAATGATAGAAAGAAAATACATGGTATCTCCTTTTAGATTTTTGAAATATCTAAGATAATATCAACACAAATCAAATCAAATATTTGGAGTGTGAAAATGGTATAAAGGCAAATCTAAAACATTAATATATGTATAACATATTATTAGGACAAATCAAATCAGATGTTTGGAGTGTAAAAATGGTATAACCTGTTGTATGACCAAATCATTGGCATACATTATTTAAATTATGTAAAATATATTTTAATACTAATAAAAAATTTATTTTTTAGAAAAATATAATATTTTTTTACATCATTATCATATGTGTTGCACCACTCATTAAGATTATGTTGAAATATTTATGGGTAAATCGTACGGTTTTACTACTATTTAAATATTTGCGAGAATATGCTCTGTCAACAAAATAAAAAAAAAGTTTAAAGAGATATAATATCAAACGCCTTTCATCCAAAAAATAAATATTGGCAAACTTTAATTCTTTAACAATTTTAATTTGTCATGTGGACATTTGCAAATTGACGAACTTATTTTTTTACTTGACTATTATAATGGAATTACTAATTATACAAAACACTAATTGAAAATAATTGGTAAACTTTACTCTTTTTATGTATAAAATAAAATAAAATCAAAATTTATTACATTATTTTAAATTTAGTGATATGCCATACAATTTATTTTTAATTTGTGTACAATTTAAATGTGTACCTTAAAGCTGTTTCTCCAAATATATTTTACATAAATCATTATATACAATTATTGTTATATCACTTTACATAATTAAAAAACAATTAAAAAATGGATTATTAATTATTTAATAATTAGATCTATGATCTAAGAACAAATAAATGGATACATTTTTTAACTAAATTATAGTGAGAATAAAATCTTATCAATCTACGTAGTTGCAAAAAATAAAAAATGTTAAAAACTCATAATATAGAGGATTTTAATTTTCTTCAAATAAAATATTTTATATATATTATTTCATCAAATTTAAATAATTTCTAATCAACCTACTTTGAAAGTATGATAATAAAATTGGATAATTATTAAATTTTTAAAGGAATAGAAACATAAATATAAGATTCAGAAAAAGATAAAACGCGTCTCCATAAACAATAAATGTCAAATATAAGATTCAGGAACCAAATACAACTTAAATGTGCAAAATAAGAGATACCAACTATGAAAATGACAATCAAAATTAATGATTAAAGGATGAAATCCTTTTTATTTTAAACAAAAACATATTTAGAAATCATCACTTTTGGTTATCACTCGAGAAAAAAGGTCTTCATCATGGAGCAAATATATTAGGAACATATGCTTGATCAAGTAACTTGTAAATAAAACAAAAAAAAAGAAAAAACTTTGGATAAATATATTGATTGTGTAAAGCAACATATGTAAGTTGTGAAATATGTTGATATGTATGTTGGATATTATATCGTTGCCTCATCACTCGAACATCTTCATAATCAATATTGATGTAAACTTTGGACGAATCTGAAGTACTTACTTGAAGGGAATCTACATATTCACAAAATAAAAATTTTGTAGCATAGTACTCGAATTTATAAACAAAAGGTTAAATTTAAATATTTATGCGGCAAAACATATTACCATGAAATATTTGTGGCCTCACAGATGTTAGAATCACAATAGGAAGATTGTCAAAGTTCCCTTCAAGTATTGAAGCAAAAGCTTCCGTATGCTCATCCCAAGCTACTAAATTTATAACATTGTTGGTTTAAAAAAAAATAACATTGCAATAATCAACATATATGAAAAATGGATATTAGTCATGGCTTGTTACTCATAACTCACATTTCTACACAAATTCATTACCTTCCATCGTATAACTCAAAAAACATAAAAGTTTTGACTTCCCAAGGGGTTTGAACCACTTTAATTGGTTCAATGTTCTGAACAACTCCAACAATGTCTAATTTGATATCACAATTCAAATTAGATTATGATGAATATATAAATGAAACATGATAATAACGGAACAAATCTGAACAAAATAATTAACAATACCTATAGCGTACAAAGGAGACAAAGATTGTGAAAAACATGCTGCAATTTCATGAACTTCAGAAAATGGTTGAATTTCAAATTTATGTCTTGGAATAGTAGCAACAGGTATGGGAAGATTTAGTATCCTGGTGAATGTTGTGAAAATAACAACCTTGTCAGAAGATACTGGCCTCATTCGTCCTAATGGTTCTCTCACAATCAAGTTTTCAATCTCATAAGAATTTCCTTCAAAAATAGTATTACCAATTGCATTCCAAACAACTGGATACATGAAAGCAAGTACATGATAGTTCTGTACAAATCCACATATAACAAAGATTCAGTACATAAACACTAAAAATTATAAAAGGTAGTGGTGGATCATAATACTATGTAATACATTACCTCAGAGTCCAACAATATGAGATTAAAACCTAAAAAATGTTGATTGTTTCAAAAAGAAGGCCACATGCGAGTGATCCGTACACGAATAATCCAATCTGTTCTGGAGTTATTCAGTAATGCCAGGTTCTCTTCCATGTCTACACGTTATAAATTGATTGTAAGCAAAATCTAAATAAGATAAAGTTCATGAATGAAAACGTTGTATATAAGTACCTTAGGTGTATAAAGACTGGTAAAAAAATGATAAAGGACAGACTGTGAAACATGTAATCTACATATACATGTTGATAAGTTTAGATTAGCATAAGATTAGAACATGATTTACGTTAACATTATCGTTATTATAATCCTGAAGATTGCAATTATCTTATAATTTGTTAGGATTTCACACAAAGAATGATAATGGGATATCTCATGATTGATTATATAGAATAGTCTGGTAATTAGTTGGATTACAGCATTGCCAAATATAAATAATTATGCTCTATCACTGATAAGATTAATATTCCTTGTCATTGATAAAATATTTTGTTGAACGAAGATTTTAAATAAACTTTTTAATTGCTTACATAACAAAATCCAAATTGTGTAACAAAATAAAGATTGATTGCTAAATAATTCATACAATCTTTAAAGGAATAGAAATATAAAGTTTTCTTAGTTATCATGATCAAATAACAACACAAAGGTATGTAAATATGTACATAAATTACATAACATCTTCCTCCCAATTTGGAAGTTTGTATAAAATGTGGAAAACACACTAAAAAGCAAAAAACTATAAAGCTTCATCCAAGCTTGGAAGGTTGTAGAAAACCTCCTCAAAAACTACATTAGATGTAATGTTTGTGGTGGAACCGGTATCATCTACAATTAATATATAGAGTCCTCCTGGAGAAGTTACACGTGAAATGGCAACGTAAAGCTGACCATGGCTGAAAACGGATCTCGGAAGATATAATCCAACAGTATCAAAAGATTGTCCTTGACTCTTGTTCACAGTCATCGCAAAACATAACTGAATTGGAAATTGCGTCCTCTTGAAATCAGAAGGCCACTTTGTGTCAGTTGGAATCATATCGATCCTAGGTATTAGATGTTTAGAACCAACGTGAGCACCATATAGAATCTGGCACTCTATACTATTTTAACGACATCCAATAACTATCATCCTTGTGCCATTGCACAAACCTATGATATGGTTCAAATTCCTCATTAACATTACCACAGCACCAATCTTGACTTTCAACTCATGCTTAGGAAGACATGGCATATTAATAGAATTCAAATACTCAATTGGGAAAGATGCATCAAATTCATTATCCTCTCCACCATTATCATCTATGGAATCCTGGCTGAGGTAAGTATGAATCCTTCCTGGAATCTTGTCAATAATTTGAGAATTGATATCATCGACCACGACATTAGTTGGAGTCAGAATTGCTCTTGATATCAAGTAGTTAGGACAATGCATGTTCCTTAAGAAATCCGGATAGATGATATCAATGAGATTCTTTGTAGGATCTTTTTCACTTGTAACGACAAATTGAGGAGGAACAACAAATTCAGGATAAACATTAACATCTGGAGGATTAATAGAATCAATCTTGCCATCACCAATTTTGAGTTGCCATTCACTGAATTCAGCTATAATTTTGTTTTGAGCTTCTGAGTTGCCTGAGTGTAATCGCATATTCTGACGGAGTAGGAAAACCTTACAATGGTTCCATAATTTAGATCTGTTCAATGAAGCACGAACAATATCAGCCCTAGTACCCTTTGTTAGAACTGGTAAGATCTGACGGAAATCACCACCAAAGACAATTGTGATTCCACCAAATGGTTTATATTTTCTAGCTGGATCAATGGCAGACATTATGTCACGTAGTGTACGATCTACAGCTTCAAAACCATGTCGATGTTGCATAGGTGCCTCATCCCAAATTATTAAACTTGATTGTTGCAACAATTCTGCTATATCGGTACCATGCTTTATTCCACACGTAGAATATTGATCAAGATTAAGAGGAATATGAAATCTTGAATGAGCTGTCCTACCACCTGGAAGCAATGTAGCAACAATTCCTGAACTTGCTACTGGAAGTACAATTTTACCTTCTGATCGTAAACGACAACATAGTGTTTGCCATAAAAAGGTTTTACCACATCCACCACTACCGTAAACAAAAAACATGCCTCCTTCACCATTAGCGATATTAGACATAACAGCATGATATAATTCTCTCTGTTCTGCATTGAGTCTATCATGATTTCTTTCGTGCATAACTCTCATCTGCTCTTTATCATAACCTGTTTCTTCAAGAATAAGGCGATTTAAAGCACTACCAAAGAAATCTTCATCAGGAAATGGAATCATTGGAAAATCTCTTAGGCTCCTGCCAATATCATTCAACAGCTTTTCAATCTATGTATTTCAAATTAAAAAGTTATGGTTTTATGAAATGTAATATTCAAGTGATAAATTACAAACATTTTAATGAAATGTTAAATACCTGCAAGTGCGAAATTTTTAATCTCGTACTCGGTCAAATCAAGTTTAGGATTCTCAGACAGTTTACGTCGAATGTATAAAATGTCATCTGATAAGATTTGCCAATGTGCATCCCATAGAGAATATGGATCTGATACTGAACAATATACCAAAATGTTGACAAACAAAGCACGAAGTTGAGACGGCATACCAGAATGTGAATTCTCAACCAACGCTTCATGCCATTGGTGATCATTATTTAACAGTCCAAGAGCATCGCATGCCTCCTTATATGTAGGATGAACAACACCATCTACGGTACGGAAATCGTAAAATGAGGTCGCACCTCGGATTCGTAATAAAAGCATCCGAAGGTACAGTGTATCCCCACTGGTTGCGTGCACCTCGGCTAACCTTCCAACTACGTCACCTCTTTGGCGTATCTTCCACCTTGGCCAACCAAGTAAAATGGCTTGGGAATTCAGCATATGTATATTTGCGAGCATGAGGAATGTCCCTGTTAGCTATAAACCCACCCTCAAGTTTAGAAGTTTTATTTTTGGCTCTGTCGCAAACCTTTTTCAAATCAGAAGAATTCTTAAAATTAATATATTTGGCACCAAGAAGATGAACAGGTAACCGATCCACACTTGGCCAACGGCTGTGAATATCAAAACCAAATATTCTCCATGATGCTTCAGAAGCACATACATATCGGCCATCTAGGTAATTTTGAACTTCATCCAAACTTTTGCTCTTGTTTTGCTTATCGTTTAAGGTAGAAGAACCTTTTTTCTTCTTAATCATCATTGTGGCAGTGTCATGACCTTTCAGACAATACTTAAAAAGGTATTTCAATGATCTTGAACTATTACAAATCTCTAAATTTATATGGCACTGAAAGCGAAACAACAAATCTCTATTATACGGTACGACAAACTGATTATCAAGATTTACACCTTTTTTCGTGACAAATCTGTCAGTTTTACGCCTCCTATATACAGGAAAACCACTATCATCAATGAAAGTATTTCCATTATATCTGCATTGAAAAAAAAATTATCAAAAACTCAAGACTGATTATATATGATAAGGACTTTCAAAACTAAAAATGTTTACCGCTTTGGAAAATGACGAATACATAACCCATTAACCATGCAGGGAGAGTAAGAGCAGTCAATACCACAGGGACCATGTATCATATAATTCATTACAGCATGGTATCCTATTGGATCAGAAACTTTATCAGGTATTTCGGCAGATACCAACTGATCAATCTTTTCGATGTTGTTTGGCCTGTCATCTGGATGTAACCATATCAACATGTGTACATGGGGAAGTCCTCGTTTTTGGAACTCAATTACATGCATAACTGTTGAAGGGATAAAATTTTTCCAAATTTAGCAATATGTTTTACTGATATAATATATTAAAATAAATAAAAGTAAAAAAAAACCTCCAATGCATCTGCCAAAATAGTTTTTTTTTTCTTTATCAACTCAATTAACTGGTCCACCTTTAACTTAAAAACTCTTGCAATGATGTCAGGGGCATCAACAACATCCACATTTGGTAGGATCTCAAGCATTTTATGAATCTCAGGCCATTTTGTATTGCATGTCATGGTGAGAAACAACGAAGGATGACCAATCGCACGACATATGGCCAATGAGTCCTTAAAGTATTGAGACATATATCGGGCAGACCCGGTAAATGAAGCCGGAAGTATTACAGCCTTACCAACATAATTCGGATCATGGTCTCCTTTACGTAAAGCATCACGTACAGAATGATATAAATCAGCTCGAATTGTATTCTGATGTGTGGATACCCAATCCAAACGATATTGTTCAATAGCAGTAAAGGCATCAACAATATATTGTTGCCACAAACGGCCAGCAAGATGTAGAGTTAGACCTATTCAATTGGAAAAAACAAATTAATAAGATATTGGATGTAAACAATAATTCTAAAATTATAATGACATATAAACTTATAATACCCTCAGATGTACGTATCATGACTTTATAGCAATAATACTCCTTCAGAGATACTGTTTCCCTAGATTTTGATTCAGGATCCTAGTCATCATCATTGTTTTGTAAATGTACAGGAGTTTTCACATTCTGCAATGGGATGTGTAAGTGAAAACCTTTCCTTCCATGTGGGAACAACAAAGGATACTGAAATTGCATGAAGCATGGATCAGTTTCGTATATCCTCTTCAAACCATTCTGTTTAGTCCTCACAACAGTGTCTCTCGTACCACCACTGTCTGCATCATCGGAGACAATGAAAGCAGCAATTTCGTTAGATGGACCAATGGGATTTGGTCTACCACTCGCTGAACTGGATGAAATAAGAACCAACTTAAAGTCATCAAGATCGTTATTCTCAAACCTATCTCGTGCCATACGAAAATGCTGAACCAACTTATTATTTTGATCAAGCATATCAAGAAGTGATTCTACAATATCAGGATCAACACTGTCGTTATCTCCTCCAAGAGCGTTTATTCTGTTCTCAACTTCATTCTCCGTATCATAAATATAAA
Organism: Kitagawia praeruptora; assembly: GCA_037693485.1. NCBI lineage: Eukaryota > Viridiplantae > Streptophyta > Magnoliopsida > Apiales > Apiaceae > Kitagawia > Kitagawia praeruptora. The sequence continues at coordinate 81,383,660 of CM075350.1, forward strand.
GTTGACAAAATTTAGGCGTACTATCATCAGCAGGAACCAAACTTCCAAGCATATGATAATTCTGTCCTCTTATCTTGAAACAATAAGGACATCTCCCTCTATTGATACCCTTATCAACTTTTCCACCTGTACTGGTGAAAGCAAACATGCAATTGTATACTCTGATATTTTGTTTTAAATGTTTTGATTTATCACCACCATATAGTAGAGAAGCAAGTGGTTCAGGAGGTTGTGGCTCCTTCTCCAGTAGAACCTGTCCATTCCGGCAACAAAGTGAAAATGTTGGGTATTTGTGTTTGTAGCTTTTGTTGTTACGCTCTTTATTCCACATAGTTGCATTACACTTTTGACATGTTTTATCAGGGCCACCAAGATCCATGTACCCTCTCCATAAATCAGGATTGGAAATGAATTCATCTTCTTCTTCATTAAGCATGGGATCTTCATAAACAGGAGGTACATCATCTGTAGTGTTCATATTACATCAATTTCAAAACTTAAATGAAAACATTCCAATGTTTGAATTTAATAAAAAACATGTATATACCTAGATCATCCGTAATAGATTCTTTATATGGGATCCTATTTCCCATGGTAGATTCACCGTTATTGATTTATTGTTTTTTGAATCTGTTGTTTTTACCCTCAACATCATCATGATCTTTATAGGAATCATTCATAGGATCCTCGTGATCAGTAGGAACATTGAAGGAATGGGAAAATGAATCTGTAGTGTTGTAAGATCAATTAGTAAGAGGCATTGGTAAGTAAATTAAAAATTACGTAAATAAAAAAGTTTTGCAAAACAAAGATACCAGCATCATCAAATTCTGCTTGGAGATTCCTTATCCCAGTTGAAAAATCAACAGGTAATTTTTTACTTGCATCATTTCCTTTCGGTCGAATTTCAACATCTCCATGCTTTATTTTACATAGCGTTTGTTGATATGTTAGAACAGATTGCATTTGATCAAAAGACTGAGGAGTTTCTTCCATCTTACGTTGGAACTCTTTTTCAATGTTAGGATGACGGACACGACGCTTGAAAACTGGTAAAAACATCGTGGAACAATTAATGAACAATGTAAATACAAACAGAGTTTTACATAGTGTAAATAGAGGAAATACCATCCGTGTTTGAATCTATTGAATGTAGAGGAATTCGATCAACTACAAAAAATGAAAAATGTAAAAATGTAAATTATATTTGGTATTCAAATCAAGACAAAGTTTGATAAAGTCAATAATGAGGTTATCTCATACATTTCATCTTATTGACATTAGGTCCACGTGGCTTCTTCTTTTGACCTTGTACTGAATTAAAACAATGTGTTAATATCGGTAACAAAATGGTAAAAAATATATGAATTAACATAATGAATTGAAAGAATACCAGTACCGTTACTTGAATTACATCATCGCTCTAATACTGATGAACTAACTGCATTGAAAGAATTCTAACATTTCTGTAAAACAAAAAAAGAATAAACACAGCAAATGACAATAATTTAATGAGTGAGGAGAAATCAGAAAATTACCTGAATTACCAAAATCTCTTGAAGGTGTTACCGAATTACCTACCCATGGAAAAAGTTGCATTAATCAGTTTTGAAAATATTAATGCTTGACTACAACTTGAATGAAGAACGAATACTAAAACATACTAAAGGTCTTATTAACATTAGGTCCACGCACTCTACGCTTTGTTCCTGACATTCATAAAATTGTTAATCAAAGTTTCATATAATGTACAATACATTAATTCATACATTACTTACAAACAAAACAATCTTTTCCATATATGAACGATAACCAAAACTTTAATAAAGAACTAACCTTACTTTTATAAAAAACAAACCTGTTGAATCATTAGACAACGGAAACGGAGATGCTGCTGATGAATTTATGGGTGATTGTTTTGATATGTTGGGATCCTGATTCTCGACATTATGACGCCAACATGGATTTTGCGTATCAACAGCTATTGGGTGATTCTTGAGTACTACGGATTTATCAACAACATTACCAAGATGTGTTCGTTTAAAACCTGTCAACAAACACCAAAAAAAAAAAAATAATAATACAATCATTTATAAATCCAGGAGGAATGATCATCTGTAAGGACACAAAATTGAATGCTATTACCTGATTGTTGATTATTAGATGATTTCAGACCTGATAAATCCATGTGGATTGAACGATATAAGGATCAAAGACGTCCAAAAAATTCACGACCAATCAACGATATGGATTGATGATTTCGATTTAGGTTACATGCTCTGAATATGTTTTTGATCTGATGATTACTGGAGAATTCAAAAAACAAATATCTTTTATTTAATAATGATTTTGTTACCTATATAGTTGTCAATCTTTACGTTCAAAATTCAAAAAACAGAAAATTTGTGAATATAGCTGTCAATCATTACGTTCAAATTTTGAAAAACTGCTATAGTTATGGAATGTAGTTATTCTAAGATGTGTTAAATAGGGTAGGTTTAATGGGTGGGTTAAATGGATTATCTATTTAGGAAATGGGTTAAATATGTGAGAGGGATGGGTAAAGCTTTTACCCATGGCCCATGGGTAAATTTATATGGGTTGCACCACTCATTAAGAATATGTTGATAATTTGTTTTAGTTACATACCACCATGAAGAAGCGGCCATAAACTGTATAGTCTTGACAAATATGAAGGACAGCAGGAGTCTGAAGTTCTGGCTGCCTGTACTGAAGAATGAGTCGTCTTCATCGTCTTCCAAAAGGAGACACGGCTGTGATGTAGAGTTCACGGTATTAATTGTCATTCATGTTTTATAACCTCGACACGTAGGTATTCATGAATCTAATATCTATTTCATTTGGGAGTTTATAGTGAACCTTCTAGAGGAGATCCCATAGGACAGGGGTGAGGACCAGTTTAACATATAAACGTTTTTGCTATCAACATAATCAAATAATCTCATAACGAGACAATTTTGCTTGATCCTCTTTTTGCCTCTGAATCTTACGATCAAGATAAACCTTTATCAATACCTTTTTTACTAAAAAGTCTAATACCAATTGTGTAATGTGGCTACTTCACTTATTCACTTTTAAGATTCTGAATCAAGATCTTAGCCTTCTGGGTGACTGGCCTGCCGCATGCTACACAGGCCAGAGCATGAACTAGTATTTGTAATTGATTGAGTTGTAGGTTTGTGATGCTCATTAGCCATATTTTGCATATAAAATGTCTCCAACGGCTGCATTTATGATGAAATTCTGTCAAGTATTGACTGAAATTGGGAAGACGAGAAGAGTAGCGTTCTTGCTTGAGGGCATCTTGTCTCCTCGCACTTAAATGTATTGCCTACAATTACAGATTTTCTATTACAAGCATCTTCAATCATGTTGAACCCTTAGCTAAAAATAATTAAAACATACTATAAATACAATGGAGTTGGCTATAATGATTAGTCATATTTTAAAAATAGCAAGTTATTATTATTTCAAATTGTAAAAAATAGAATGTATTATTTTAATATTGATGATGTGGAATTTTACTACAGGTCTCTAGAGGTTCGACAAATATAGCCAATATGATAGGATTTTAGAGGATTATCTAAAATTTTAGATAACAATAATGTCCCGTTAGAGATGACTTTTTTTTTACACAATATCTATAATTTTTATTTAAAGCATGTTTGACACACTTTTAACTAAGGGGTCTCTATGGTTGGAGATGCTCTAATACACACACGTACAAACACATAGTTTAAATCGAAGCAAAGGTAACGTTTACGTCATGCATATAATAATATGGGTCCTGATCCCTCACAATCGTTTGTCAGGGACCGGTTATTTAACAATCGGTTCCACAGCCGTTAAAAAAAAAATTATTGTCCGTTATAATTTTGCACGGATAGGCAAAGCAGATTGCCTATCCGCGGAAAATTTTCGCGGACAGGCAATCTGGTTATCCGCAAAAAATTATAGCGGACAGTAAATTTTTTTTGTAATCCAGGGAGGCCGTTGGATCAACGATCCAACGATTTAGAAACTGTTTGTTATATAATCGGTTCCTGACAAACGATTGTTAGGGACCAAAACCCTAATAATATATCTCGAAGAACTGAAACATGCAATAATTTAAAAAATGCAACATGGCACAATAACTATACACATACATTCTCTGGTAGCATGGTACTCCCTCCGTCTCATAATATGTTTACTGTATTTAAAAATACGTTTATCAACGTACACTTTTGATCGTTAATATCTTGAATTTCGTATTAGTACTAAATATAAAAACTTCACTGTATTAAAGTACTCATAAATATGAATCCAACAAGATCACTCATGACTATATTTTGTCTTATATTAGTAATTAATCACTTATAATGAATAATAATAAAAATCAAAATGAAAAACATATTAAGGCACAGAGAGAGTAAATGGTAGTAGTCTAGTAGATGATTAAAATCCATTACCCTTTTATTGTGGAGGAAATCGGAAGAAAACCTACCCGGTCCGATAGCAAAATCCTACCCGATCGAATTGAGACATTTTATTTAAAATATTTGCGGGGGAGCACCATGTTGGTCAGGCTTTGCGCAATATGCAAGTGTATGCTTATCAAGTCATTTCAAACTCCGGTAATCGCCCATTAATGGGAAAAAAAAAAACTTAAGCATTCTTAAATACTCGTCCCAATTTACATGTTTCTTTTCTAAAAAGCACACATATTAAGATAAAGTTAGTTGAATAAAATTTTCCAACTAATACCTCTATTTAATACATTGGTAAATGAGAATAGAGTTAAGTTTAAAAAAGTCAAAATCTTGATACAATAAATGTAGGGATAATTTTGTAAAACTACACTTAAATTTGCATTGAAAAGAGAAAAGGGGCATGTAATTTGGGACAAATTTGTTTTAGAAAAGGGACACGTATTTTGGGACGGAGGGAGTATAATATAAAATATTGATTTTAGTTACTCTTATATTCATTATTTATTTTATTTTTTATTATTAAAAGTAAGTTGCTTTCATAAGTGTACAAAAGAAAGTGGATAAAGAGAGAATGTTTTTATACAAATTTATTATATAATACTTAAGTTAAGAGTGACTAGTAGCTCTTAAAAATGAGGAGGGCGAAGGAAATTTTATTGAATTTAGGAGCCACCAGGAATCTCTTGGAGCAAAAAAAGTGACTTGCCTCTTTATATTTGATGTTAAGAGGAGTCCAAAAATAAAGAGGATGTAGAAAAAATGAGCTCGAAGAGACTCTTAGTGGCTTTTAAAAAGCTTAAAAGCCTCTTCTCTCTCCTCAATTTTAAGAGCTACTACATGGCTCTTAATTATTTTCTATCAATAAAATATTCACTTGCACATGGTTGGATTTAATTGAATGTCATAGTTAGGTTTGAAATATTAATAAAATATAAGTTAGGAGTCAAAATAAGGAGCATTGTTGGAGTTGACACGAAAATCTATATATTAACTTACTAAGAGTCATATAATTTATATTAAATTTAAGTGCCAACTAAGAGCAAGTCCAATAGTCTCCTAGCATATCCCTTATAAATATTATAAAATATTCAACTCCTAAGAAGTTAGGACATTGTATTGTATATTTACTCCAACAATCTTCCTTATAATAGATCCTTATAATTATTAAATACTAAATTTAAACTCCACCATATATTTGAAAGGGAGGGAAACAATTGGGAAAGAGAGGGAAACTAATATTTTATTGGTAAATATAATATAAGGGAGCCCTTAAAGATAAGGGGTGGCATGATGCTCTTAACTTTTTAAGGAAAAGTTAAGAGCCTATTGGAGCACTATTTTTGACACAATCCCTTATAATTTGAGTTAGGAGCCCATATAAGGGATCTATTGGACTTGTTCTAAGAGATTGTTGGAGATGCTCTTAATGGTCTAATGGATGAGCACCGGAGGCAACCAGAATTGGTTGCAATTTCAACAACCATAGCAACTTGGAAAGGGACTTGGCATTGCATATAAAGCATTAAGCATTCATTTAGGCTAAAGCATGGGCGGATATACTTTAGTTTAACATGCAAAAAACAGAGAACAAATACATGTGGTAATTGATCAGTCTTTTTCTCTCACTTCGTACATATTGTCAAAACCGCATTACTATCAGACAAATTACTCTGGCACCTCTACCGATCATGAAGAAAAGAGGCATATAAAAAATGGAAAGATCACTACAAGAACAAAAACACCATTGTTTCCTGCTATGTACATCAATATACAGGGGAACTATGGAGGTATATATGTGCACATTATCTAGTATCCTCATCAACACAGCCTTGGCAAAGATCTAGCATTATTTTGCCGTGATACTCTTGATTTCAACATTTTAGACATCTGGTTTTGCATTTTCTTGCATATTTTTTCCAATTCCACAACCCTGCATTGCATACCCTGCAGATTTGCTCTCAGCTTCTCGTTCTCATTCGATATATCAACTCTTCCTGCGTAGAGCACAATTTGGTCACAGGAATCTTCTTTCTTATCCTTAATTTCAGTATCTACCAAACTACATGGTGAATCAATGAAGGGTTCTGGTTGACTTGTGTCTTCAAGCAAACTTTTAAGCTTGTTCTGCTGCGAGGCAAGGGCTTCAACAGCAGACCTTGAGGGAAATTTGGAGTTGCGAGCAAGGTGCTCGCAACTTTCTGATGATAACTTCTCATAATTAAGCGCATAACATAGTCTTTTCTTCTCTTCTTCAGATAACCCTGAATGTGCCTGAACCAGATATCCCATTTACAAAACATATCTATCATTATCGGAACAGAAACACACCAATAGATTCACAAGCGATCACAAAATTTACACAATTTGTGCCCAACACTATGTCCTACATGTCATTTTAAAATTCATACTATATTACTATCATATACAAGATTACAATTATGATGCTAGAAAGTTCTTGAATAATGAAGAGTACTGTTATAATTATTACCTCCAGATACATGTCCATGGCATGGTAGATTCCATCATAAGATTCCCTTGCTGAATCAGGTATAGCCCTGATGAGGCTGCAAAATTTTGATAGTTTAAGACAAGGATCTGGGGATACTTCTGCAATATACAAGTCCAGTAGGTTAGCAACTTTTTGCATTCGAATTAACGGAACGCGACAAAATCCCGTGCCTAGAAATGATCTTATAAACCTCAACACAAGATTAACATCATACATATGATCCATCCCTACTGGAGATGGAATCAGCAGATTGTCCAGCGTTGCTTGATCCATTTGTAAACCAATCATATTTTCCAGCTTATTCCTGCAGCATTTCTTAATGCTTAAATTAAGAGAAACTCGAAGTAGCCCAAACAAACTCTTACAAGAAATAGATCTCTGATCTAGAGATTCGAGCATCTCAACAACTGTCTCCATGATTTCGCGCTTTTCATCTATCGTCGCGATAACAAATCTAGATTTTTGATAATATAAGAGAAACCTCACAATAACTCCATGATCAAATTTTCGGAAAACCATTGATTTGGTTAACATTTTAATCAAATGAGGGTTTAATGATACCAGATCCTCAAACCACCACGTTGCTCGAAAGATGTTTTTTAAGCTATCAGTGCTTCTAGTGTCGGTGGATAATCTCAGTCCAGAACTATCGGGGGAAGATGTAGATGGACAAGGGCTTGCTTCACTGGCCAATGCAAGCCTCCCAACCAGGGAGTTCACACATTTATGCAGAAGACCTGAGGTATTTACAGCAGGTAACAGGTTTTGACAGTGCTTTAAGACAACTAAAAGCTCAGACCATGTCCAATACTTGATCTCTTCAAGCGATTTCTCGATTTGTTCAAACAAATTACAGACTTTTGAAGAAGATTCATTCATTTCCATGAAAATCGCAAGACAAAGTAGAAGAGAAACATTCGAAGGATTTATATCAATCTTTCCATTACTATAGCAGAACCTTGATATAAGCTCAAAACCCTCGCCGCCTCCTGGAAAATCATAAAATATAACCTTAAGGTTTTGTGTCCCACCTCTCGCTTTACCAAGTAGCTTTCTGATTCTTCCGGAATAAGATGATATGATTTCCTGACAATGTATATCAGAAATTCATATAAACTACAATCACATTAATATAAGAAAATATGTGGGAGGAAATTAAACAGATAACAGAGCTGACTACTAGAAATCTCTAGCAAGTGGCAAAGAAAAATTTAATAAAAATCGAAACTTTAAAGGGGTCCTAACACACAAGAATTAAGATACATGCTATGATCCCAGCAAAGAAGGGAACTGAACAGTGATACACAATGATAGATAGTGGTAGATAGGCCTTTAAATTAGCAAGTCTTTAAAGGGGCAAATAGGGCATGCACATTTAAAACTCCATGGTAGTAATATCAATAAATTGACAAGAACCAACAAAAGAGTAGCTAACCATCTATGAAATGATATGGACTGTGGCAAACAAGTGATTAATGCTAGGAATAAAAGTTGCAGAGAATAAGCCCCACAATGCAGTACTGGGAAATTAATGCAAATAAATGGTGCAAAAAAAGTGACAAAAAATTAGATACAAAAAAAAAAAAAAAAAAAAACTAAACACAATTGCAGATAATCACAGAGTATATGCAAGAACAGATTACTTGTTTTTTCATATTTTCAAGATTACTTGTTTTTGAGATTTTTACAGTAACAGAGCAGCCCAGATGAAAAAGCAAAGATTATAAGAACATAGTGAAATGTTTACCTTATCAACCATGAAGAGCTCTTCTCCATTAACATCTACTTGAAGGTAAGAAGAGATGTCCATGACCCAAATCAAGAAAACCCAAAGCTACCTAAAAAAAAGGAGAGGCCTTTTCAGAAGGCTGCAAGTAAAAAGTAGAATAGATTAATACCCAAAAAGGACAAGAGAGATGGGAACACACGAAATGAGAAGCATAACACATTCGACAAGTGAAACAAGACAAACACTAAACGGGTGACCTTGGTTTTGCTGAAATAGGCTCTAGTATTTAAGTACAAGAGTGTGTGTGACTTGGTTGGTATGTGGTATTATAAACAAGATTTTACAGAAGTTGCGACTGAAAAATTTTTAGAATCAAGAATTTGTAATGTCTATAATTTTTTTTTTTTTTGAAATATTTGGCTTTTGTAATTTTCTTATGTTTAACCCGAATTCCAGCTTAGGTGAGCTTAGCTTAGACTAAGAAAGAGAAAACAGAGTTGTTGCTGGGAGGCAGTGTTGTAAAAAGCGGAAATCGGACTAAATCGGTAGTTGTCCACGGATTAATCGGGGATTAATCGGGTATTTGAGGATTAATCGGAATGATTAATTGAATAATCGGATTATTAATCAGTTTGGTAACCCATGAAATAATGATTAATCGGTGACTAATTGTAATTAATCGGTGATTTTTAGAACAGAGCTGGGAGGCCACTAATGCAACTGACATTCAAAGATTTTTATTTTGAACTAGCAGAAGTGCAGAAGCAGAACATATTATGGGCGTGTTTGGCTTTTCATAAAGTTATCCTTATTGCATATAAGTTCATAAAGAGCTTGTGTGAGGTGTTTGTCTATTTAAGTTTTAGCTCAATTTATAATTTATATGTTAATAAGTTGAATATTGAGTATCCTTGTGAGTGTTTGGGGTATCTTAAAATGAGTTGCTTATAGCTTAAAAGCATAAATGTCATATAAGTGATAAGTAAGCTTTTATAAATCAGTAGAGTATTTGGTAAATCAGAACTTATAAGTTAACTTTTTTTTTTTATTTTCAAAATATTTGTTTTTTAATATATATCAATGGATATCAATGGATAGATCTCGATGAGTAGAGAAATTTGATATATACATATCAATTTTTTAATGAACAGACCAAAAGATATATGGTTTTGAAGATTTGAATGATATTATATATTGCTTGTATCGACAAATAAGAATAAGTTGAAAATTGAATGTTAACAGGGGTGTTTGATAAAACTTATAAGTTTTGATTTAACAAACACTTTACTGATTTATAAGTTCTAATTTACCAAACACTACTCTAGTGACTTATAAGATCTGATCTACTTATTACTTATATGACATTTATATCTATACTATACTATAATAAGTAAACTAGGGGATAATTGGTAGTTTGGTAGTTTGGTTCAACCCTATTTTTTAGCCATAATTTTAGTTCAATTAAAAATAAATTTAATTAATATTTTATCTACCTAAAAACATTCCCGGGTAAGCAAAGATTTAGCCGAGAGTTTTGATCGAGAGTAGTGGCGTGTGTGTCAGTGTGGCTATAAACTAGGGGATAATTGGTAGTTTGGTTCAACCCTATTTTTTAAATATTAAACAAATAACAAATTACACTATAACAAATTAAAATTAATATTTATAATATTAAAATTAATATTTATAATATTATATTACACTACAAACAAATTTCAAAAAATTAAAAGCAACCCGTGCTTTGCACGGGTTATAAACTAGTATTTTTAAGTCATAAGCTACTCATTTTAAGATACCACATTTATACTTTTAAGTCATAAGCTACTCATTTTAATATATCACAAACACCCCCTAAATTTGGTACTAAATATTTTTACTCTGGATCATTAATTTTAATTTAATTATTTATATACAGAATATGCACGTGATATTTGGTAAATATTATTGTAATCAATTTGATACTCCCTCCGTCCCAATTTACTTGTCCCTTTTCTAAAATACACACATATTAAGAGAAAGTTAGTTAGATAAAATTTTTCAACCAATACCCTTAATTAATACATTGAAAAAAGAGAATAGTGTTAAGTTTGAAAAAAAGTCAAATTTAGATACAATAAATGTAGGGATAGTTTGATCAATCAATATCTGTTCCATTAAAGTTAGAGTAATTTGATTAGTTATCCAATCTAATTAACATTTTCTAAAAATAATTTTTTTATTAATATTAAAATTTATAATGATGAAACAAACTTTTTAAGACATAAAAGTACATAATAGCATTCAAATACAAGAAGTGTATACCATTGAAATCAATAATAAATATCGATCAATCTTGTAATGTACTTAAAAAAAGAATAATCAACATAAGAACATTAAATTTAAAAATTATTCAAATTAAAACATAAATCCAATTTTAAATGTAATACAAATGATAACATATTAATCAAAAAATTTAAATTGTTTTTGAAGTTATAGTATAATATATACGAAAGAATATTGGATCTTATATGTTTTGAATATTATATATTATTTGTATAATTTTATTAATATTGATAATATAACTAAATATATTTATTTTGATCGTGTTTTTAGTTAATAGATCGAATTATGTTAAATTCATATTCGTATAAATTAGATCGAATTTTTATCGAATAGAGTTTTTTATTGAATCAAATTTATTTTATATAAATTTGTATCTGGTTATAAAGTCTTGGATCGGATCCGATTTATTGCTAAATATTTACTCCTTCCGTCTCTAAAAACGTTTCTTGTTTACTTTGGACACATTTGCCAACACACATTTTTAATTGTTAATATCTTTAGTTTTATATTATTATTAATTAAAAAAAAACTTACCTATATTAAAGTACTAACAAATATGAATCCAACAAGATCACTCATGATTATGTTTGATGTTATAGATTAGGTATAAATTAATAATTTATCTCATATAATGAACAAAAACCACATTTGGAATGGGAAATGTTTGTAGGTAGAGAGGGAGTAGTTATTTAGATTTTAAGAGGTAAAAAGAGTATATTTCCTTGGTCTTTTATTATTTTTTCTATTTGGGTTGGACACATTTACCTACTTACATTTTTAATCGCTAATATTTTTAATTTCGTATTAGTATTAAATATAAAATTTTTATTGTATTAAAATATCCACAAATACGAATTAAATAAAAGCACTCATAATTATATTTTAATAGCCAATAATTTATAATAAATAGTGTAAAAAGTTAAATCAGGAAAAGAAAAAAGAATAAGAGGGAGTATATAATTTATGTCTTATCGTAATAAGTACATTTGGTTCAGTACTTGAGTTAAAAGGGCATCAATTTTAATTTTAGTTTGTGATTCACCTATTGAGTAATGTCCTGTGTTATGATGCACTTAATCATTTCTCAATCATCTCTCCTCCCATCAATAAACATACATGCGACCAGAAAAAAGACACATCAATCACCGGTGCAGAACTAGACGGAAGTTGATGGACGCTCAATTTTATGTTTCTCATTTTGATTTTTGTTACTATTTATTATAACCGATTGATTACTAATTTATGCATAATTTATAAGACAAAATATAGACATGAGTGATCTTGTTGGATTCGTATTTATGAGTACTTTAATACAGTGAAGTTTTTATATTTAGTACTAATACGAAATTCAAGATATTAACGATCAAAAATATGCGTTGGCAAACGTGTTTTTAAAAACATGAAACATATTATGAGACGGAGGGAATATTAAATTTTGGTCCCGCTAAACATAGCCCTAAGGGCTATGTTTAAGGAAACATTTTTGCCACGTGGCGAGTTTTTATTGGCTTATTTTTGTGAATGCAGGGGGCCACATACATTATTATTATTACAACTACTTAAAAAGCTGGGAGAGCCAATTAGAAGGTGTCACATGACACCTTAACCCTTAGAGCTATGGTTAGCATTTCCCTTAAATTTTTATATCAAATTTGGACAAGGCCCTGGAAAATGCTAGTAGGTTTTTTTATTTAATTTTAATTGGCCACTAAAATTTTAGCATAACTCTTTTTTATTCTAACTTTCACAATTCTGTTTTCTTGCCGGTTCATTTACCTTGTAAATATTGAAAAATCAATGTGTGCATTTTTTTACGTATAAACTAGCATAATAACCCGTGCGAGGCACAGGTCATTTTCTAGGAATTGATATAAATTCTGTGTATTTTTACGATTTAAAGAATATTTTTGAATTCAATTGTGTCTTTTCTATTTATACATATTATAATATCATTATTTTAATATATGGATTATTTTATTTATGTATAGATCATAAGAGCACAATTTTTTTAAGTTAGAGGATGTTTTGTAGCATATAAATATATTATATAGGTCATAACACAATTTTTTTAAAAACAAAGATAAAAGGACATAATAAAATTTGATATTAAAAATTTGTAAAAATTGGTTGTATATATAATCATATATGATATTTTTTGATAATTAAAATACCAAATTTTACAAACAATATAAGTCGTCATTAACATATTTATTCAAAAATTAAATTGATAGCAAATATAGGAAAAGGGCGAGACCAGAGGTTTAAGTAAAATGTTTTTTAGTTCAAACTCAAAAGCTTATTTAGCTCAATGGTTATAAGGATGAGTTACCTTGAGAAGGACATGGGTTCAATTCCCCCGTAAGAACATAATTTGTCTAAATTTTTTGTTTGAATAAGAAATCAGTAGCAACTTTATGTAATTTTTCAAAATTCAAGGACAAAACTGTACTTTCACTGGGGATTTATTGACTCATTTTACCCTTGTGTTGCTCTATTATATATAGAAAGAGAAGAGATAATTGTTTCTCGGGAGAATGGAGTCCATTATTGTTTATTTACCTTATAAATATCTAAAAATGTATGTATGTTTTTACGTATAAATAATTGTATCTCAAGGGGAGTGGAGTACATTGTTAGGGCATCTACAATGGTGTTGGCTAAAAATAGTTGGGCTAAAATAAAATTTGCTGAACTTGTAAGATATTTGCTGAATCTGTAGGATGTTGTACTCCAATGTGTTGGCTATAATGAATGGTTATATTTTAAAAATAGTATTTTATTATTATTTTAAATTGTTATAAATAGATTATATTATTTATATGTGGTAAAAGATGATGTGGAATATTGCTACAGGTCCCTAGAGGTTGGCTATATATAGCCAACATGAAAGGGTTGGCTAAATTTTTTGCTAAGGGTTTCCCCGTTGGAGTGAACTTTTTGTTTACAATTCTCTATATTTTCTATTTATGGCATTTCACATTTAATTTTAGTTAAGGGTTTTATTGGGTTGGAGATGTTCTTAGTACCTGGCTGATAATTACGGAATAATTCAGATTATCTAATTTAATCAAATTATTATATGAAACCTTAATTGAGGCCATCCAAGAAAGTTTAATTTAAATTCCGATAAAAAGTAAAGGAAGGATCACCTTTGTGCATATTAAATTTTATCATTTATTATAATACCTGAATTTATCAATGTTTAGTTAACCAATCAGAAAATTATGAATTATTTTAGAACCAATCAGAGTTAATTCCTAAATTTTAGACCAATCATGTTATTTTAAGGATTTTCCTTATTTACAATCTCACCCTACCTCATTAATCATGGTTAGTTAACATTTTTTTTTAAACCTGGTTAGTTAACACTTCTAATTTAAATACAATAATGATTTTATTACACATATCCATAAATACATATTTTTAATATTTACATATTCATAAATAAATATTTTTAAATAAAAAAATTACTGAAAAATCACTATTTTAATTTGAAATCAATCACGATATACTATTATATATTTTAAATTATATTTCAAAACTACTCATTCATTAATCAACCAATTTTTTAATATAAAGTCAATCACAATCATATTATCATACATTATAAATTGATTTTCATAATTGTTGAGTATTGAACACGGTCAAAGAATACAGAGGGGGGGTGAATGGATTCTTGAACTTTTCTTGGATTGAGTCTATGTAGCAGATAAGTGCCTGTGTGTGCAGAAATTAAGGTGCGGATAAATAAACAACACAAGACACAATATCACTTTAATCTAATGTATATTAGATAAAGGTTGCTACAATCTGTGAATACAAATGGTAGTATTCTCAGCTTCGTTTTTCTCAGAGAGATATAGCTTACAGTGTATGAAAAACTTGACTCGCAAAAGTTACTAAGTTATGAAGTGGGCTGTGTCCTTATAGAACATGGATACAGCCTGCTTACTACAAATAAGGTAGCTAAACAAATTACTTTCTAGTCTGTCTATCCTTTTTGAGTAAGCGTCCAAACGGTTACAGATTTGACTTTGCAAAGCCTGTTTAGATCCACTTCTTTAGCTCCTTGTCTCTTCTATATCTCTCCAAGCTTCCTTGTAGGCTTTCCAGTGCACGTTACAGATTGTGGTCCATAAAGTGCATTGTCTTGTTGCAGGTTTCTGACTTGTACAATTTCTTCAGTATTTTGTCTCCAAGGATGTATTCGAGAAGTGACTAAGTAAGTGATTCGAGAACTAGAATTGACTTGATCGATAACTCCGAGTTCTCGAATACTGTTATAGTGACATATCGAACCACTTCTCGAATAGCTCTTTTCCATCAGGATTCCTTGAGTTGTCGAATAGAGCATTTGACTTATCGAATCCTCGAGTTGTCGACTAGCTTTCTGAGTCTTTGAGATATTGAATGGAACTTTGACTTGTTGACTCTTTGAGAACTCGAATACCATCTTGACTTGTTGACTTCTTGAGTTCTCGAATAGAGTAGTAGACATATCGAATCCCTGAGATATCGAATGAGATATCGAACAGTGTATTCAGAGATATCGAATAGTGTCTTGAGATATCGAATCCCTGACTTCTCGAATGCTGGACTTCTCGAATAAACAAATATACTTCTCGAATTGGTACTTAGGCAAATTCTTCATTTCTTCAAATCCCAACTGTGATTATTTGATAGTCTTTAACTCCTTGCTTGAGGCATGAACCATGGAACTTCTTTCAAGCATTATTCTAGACTCTATTTGTACAGTTACACAACTAGGATTTGATGCCTATTACTAGTACAATACAAACAGAAACTCTACAACTAGAGGTTCCCTCAGTTAAGAGGTCATGTAAGTAATGCAAAGCATTACAAACAATTAGGCTTGTTATTAGATGTATACAGGCATGCCTCTGTAACTAACAATCTCCCCCAAATTGTGAGTGAGACCCTTAGTCACAATTTCATGTCTGATAACAAGCCTAACATACATTAAAGATAAAACTTTAAAGGTACAGGTATGTGAATTGATTGAACACATAAATGAAATTACAAGATAAATACTCTTACAGTATGATGAGGTACTAGCCATTTTCTTTTGATTGCATCTCCATTGCTTTGGCTTGTAGATCATCATATGCTTTCTGTTTCCTTTCTTTCTCCTTTCTTGCAATCTCATCTACTGCTCTCATGATTTCTGTCATAACATCCAATTCTTCAATCATAATAGAGTTTTTGAAATCTTCAAGCACTGGCTTCAGAATGTTGGCAGGATAGTGACTGAGTAGGTCCATTCTTATATTGACATTGTCTCCATTTCTTCTCCTATACTTCACCACATAGGGATCAAACTGAACTCTACACAATCCCTTTGCCCTTAGCTTTTCTGCTTCAATCTCCAGTCTATCAATTTCTTTCTCCCTTTCTAACCATTTCTCATAGCAGCCCTTTCTTATCTTCTCAGCATATTCTTTCTTCATTTTCACAAAGTCAATCAATTCCAGCTTCCATCCTTTCTCCACCTTGTCTTTAGAATCCAGTAATGCAACGATTCTTTCTATCTCATACAATTTACCCCAATGTTGACAACCCCCTTGTTTGAATTTCATTTCTTTCCCATCAGTGTACTTGATTACAAGGTGGTCATCCACAATTGCAGCATAGCATATCTTTTGAGCTCTTAGAAATAGCAGTTGCTCTTCATCAAAGTCTTCATCAAGTGGCTGGAGTTTCAATCCTGGAATGATTGTTAGGGCTCTAGATTTGGATAGCTTTACTCTCCTTGCAGCATGTTTAAATTTCATCCTCTTGACATGATTGCTTGGCAGAAATCTTTGACCTTGGTTGGTAGACCATAGTAGTATTCCATTAGCAGATTGCTTTCTGAAACATACACATGGTTTCTTGACTTGAATCTTCTTCTCTTCTTGAGATGGTAAGACAGTTACAGAAGCCATAGATGTAGATTTTGCTAGATCACTGCTAACAGTACTCACCCTAGACTTAGAGTCTTGTGTTGTGGTGAGGTTACTGCTCGCAATGCCTAAGGCTTGCTATCTTCCACTCTTTCTCACATATGTTTTACCCTGGTCATCATCATCCTTTTTATCCTTGTCCCCCTTTTTCTTCTTGTCTTCATCACCCTTATCTCTCCTGTGATGTCTTCTCCTCCCATCACCTTTGTCTTCAGAATCATCATCCTTATTTCTCCTAGGTTGAGCCATTTCTGGAATTTCACCAGTTGCAATATAGGTTCTGAGGATGTGCAGTGCCTCAGTTTCTTCAGCATTTCTGGCTCCAACCTTCTTCTGTAATTGATCAATGATAGCAATGATCAGTCTGTGATTTCTAGTGGTGAGATCATGGGGAATGACCAGTTGCTTGATATCTTCAATTCTGGTACCAGACTGATAAATGATTGTCCATGGCTTCTTGATCACTTCTGGTAGCCTTGTAGGTTGACCATTCCTCAAATCATCAAACAGACTCTTGCTGTTCTCATTCCTCTTCTCAATGAGCTCAAGTATGGCATCTATCTCTGAGTGCTTTAGGTCTTGTAGAATCTGGTATGTTAGATGCCATATCTTTAGTTTGGAAACCATCACTATCTCCTTGACCCATATATTGTTGACTTTCTTGGGGATGACAGTGATGTAGTCAATCTGCTTCTTCACCTCCCTCAGATAAAACTGAGTGTCACCAGCCTGTTCCCTTATGGCTTTCAGAAACTCCAAGAAGGCTTTATCATGATAGACTTCGGAGTTAGCAACTTCTTGTAGCTTGGCCTCAGTAACAACTTTGACTTCTACAGGCTTGGCACTCTCAGATATAGAGATTTGAGGTTTGTCAGATGGCATACTCCCTGCAACCACTGTGGTAGTTATGGATTGCTTTTGTCCTCCAGGAGTAGTGATGTGCACAGTTGGTAAAGTGACAACTGGCAAGATAGATGGAGGCTCATCCACTTTGGCTTTTCCTTTGCCAGGCACATTTGCTGGAGACTTTGAAACCCTTTGTTGACCACCCTCTTTGATTATTATGCCTTTCTCCCCCTTTGTATTTGAGTTCCTTGCCTTCTTCTCCCCCTTAGGCTTGTTGTCAGGCACAGAGGCTGTAGAAATGTCCTTTGGGATTGAAGATTCATCAGGTAGAGGGAGACCCATATGCTTCATCATTGCAGCTAACATGGATTGTTGATGCAGAAGAACATCAGCTGTGGTGGATGCTTGAGTGTCCAACTGATCATTTAGCAATGCAACCTTTTCTGTGAGATGAGCATTGGTCTTGGTGAGAGTAGCTACCTCCTGTTCAAGAGTGTTCACCTTAGTGAATAACTCATTGGCCTTGAAACCAGATAAAGATTGATCCTGTAGCCTCTTCACTTCATATTTAGATAATTCATGCACAGGGACATCAGTCACTAGCCTATCTCCATAAAGATTCTTGAACATTATCCTCAGCATGGCATTGGCATCTGTAGTCTGGTCAGATAAATTTTGAAATTGGTGCCCCAGACCTGTGACAGTATCCTTTAGCAGAGCTAGCCCATTGTCCATCTGAGTGCAGGTAGAGTTGCAGTGTTTGATGTCCTTGAACACAATGTCCAATTGAGGAAATTTAGCATCAAAGGCCCTCTTGACTTCTGCTACTGAAGTGGCTGTCTTGTCACACACCTTGTTGACTTCAGTTTTGACTCCCTTGCCAAGATAGTGTGCAGCCTTGAGGAAACCCTTGTAGGAGTCATTCACAGCTTCATACACTTCACCAGGTGACAGGGATTTTGCATTGGATCCCAGTGAAGTGATGTATTCCTCCCTGAGATACTGAAGTGCTTCATCGAGAGTAATATCATATTTTCCTTGTAACCAGGCATCTATGTTGCCATCTCTCTCAGCATCATCAATGATCTTTGACTTCTGCACCTCCACATCATCCCTATGGCATAACAGAATAGCCTCATAGTCTGGATTAGGCATGTCTGCAGTGAGAAGGTTCTGAGCAATCTTTGTGAACTCAGGAATCTGATCCACAATTAAGCTTTGAAGTGCTTCAACCGTCAATTGTTGTGGAACAGACCCTGATCCTGAAGCACTGTCATGTTGCACAGGCTTCAGCCATTTTGACATGAAGTCAGAGCTAGAGCTAGGCAAGCTAGACTCCTCAGTTACAGATGCAACTTCTGTAACCGGATGGATTGACTCTACTACTGGTGTCACCACAGAAGTGGGATGAATTACACCAGCAGTTGACACAGGCACAGAGTCTCTAGTAACAACTAGTGGAACCTCTGTGTTTGTGATGGTGTCATTAGGAGATGCCTCAGCATGCATTCCCTCACCATCTAAATGGGGGTTCTGAGTGGTGAACAAAGTGTCATGCACTAAGTCACTTGAACTTATTGGCTCATCAAGAGAAAAGAATTCTTGATGATCAATACCTTGCATCTCAGTTGCCTGAGTTGCAGGTTCCAAAGAAATTTCAGAGTTAGATTCTGGAAGAGAAGTGTGTTTAAGAGTAGATTTTGGCAACTCCCCCTGAGAGATAGAGGGAGTTTCAAATGTGATGTGCTCTCCACTCAGTGTTGTGCCAGCCTTATCACTCCCATGTGCTGACTCTATACAAGAAGGTGCATTGGGGAGGATGCTTGATTCTATAAGTGCACCCTGTTGAGAGGATACACCTAGTGAGCTGTTTGCCCCTGATTTTACAACTTCAGCCATTTGTGTGACTGAAGAGGTGGTCTTAGTTTTCTTCTTCTTTGTCCTGTGTAAGGGTAACTCAGGTTCCTCACTTCCTAGACCTAATTCAACAGCTAATGCTGCTTCAGACAAGATATTTAAAGGTGCAGACATTACTTCCTTTCTCTTCTTTTTACTAACATCACCCTTTTGAGAGGATGATGCAGTTGGCTCAGTATGTGGTAGAGTGTTTGGTTGAGAGGGTTGGTTAGCAGGCCCTGGGTTAGCATTTTGTTCTACTTGTTTGGGCTGTGCTAACTTAGATTTTGCATCAAATGTTGGCATGTTGTGGGGATAAGTCCTAAACAAACTCTCCATATGAGGAGTTATGATCAGTCTTACATCCACATCATTCCTAGTTTCCAAATTACCAAAAATGAGTTTGGTCATGGACTTAGGATAGCCTATTTTATTTTTATCAATCCCAGGCAATTCAATCAATGAAGCATTTTTATAATTAAGTACAGATTGAATAAAGCGAGAGAAGAAAATATCAGTACCTCTCTTGGTTGTGTTCTTACCAAGTCACCCATATAATTCTTGAAGTATGATTTGGCCAACATCAATCTTCTTTCCATAGGCCAAAGCATATCCAATTTGCTGCACAGGTGCACTGATTTGATCAAAGCTTGATTTCCTGGCAGTGAAGACCTGGAGAAGAGTTGCAAACACATAGCTCCACTCCTTTCTCAGATTCTTTCTGTTTAGCTTTCCAAGGTTAATCCCATCTGAGTAGTTTATGAACTCAAAGAATTCCTCCAACTCTGCATTAGTGGCCATTCTGTCAAATGACTCCTGTTGTAGTCCTAGTGCTTGGTTCATGTCTGCAGTAGTGATAGTGATTTCCTTATCTTGAACCTTGCAGTAGATGACATATGAAGTGATTGCGTTTTCCAGGGCCACAACCTCCACAATAGCAGTACTCCAGAATTGTTCCAGAATATCTAGATATAGAGTTGGGTTGGCAGAGAGTGCATCCTTGATATATGACTCAGCCATCCATTTCACAAAGCACTTGAAATTTGCATTGGGTGCTTCAACATCACTAGTGAGAGCGATGAAGTTGGTGTTGAACTTTACTGTTGCCATTTGTGTAGAAGAGAGAAAAGAAATTGAAGGTTGAAGAAGAAATTTGGCTTTTCGTAGCTAGGGTTTCAGGGGTTTAGAGAGTGTAGATGCTTGAGAAATCGAATGAAATGAATCGAATAGATGTGAAATTGTATAAGTATGAAGTACTTGAATTGTCGATTAGCAGAAAGTTTTGTATCGACAAGTCAGGCATTCGAGAAGTAGAAAACAACTATTCGAGAAGTCAAGAATGGCTTAATCGATAACTCAAGCAGATAGAAACTCACAACTGGCAGTTATCTAACTTAGAAATTAATTCTAAATTAAATAAGATGTGTTTTTATGAGTGAATTAAACTTTTAGACAAAAATCCAAAATCGGTTAAAATTCAGCGAGAATTCAGCCTTTTCAAATGATTCGAGAACTCAAATATAGTGTTCGAGAACTCAATCATTCGAGAACTCAGTTACTATATTCGAGAAGTCAAGAATTCCTCTATTCGATTTCTCAGAAAGACTCTATTCGAGAACTCAAGAGTACTCTAATGAGACTTATTAGAGATGTCGAATAGTGAATCATTCGAGAAGTCTGACTTATCGAACTATACCCATCACTCATAAAAATTTGATTTTCACTATCTTTTAAAAATTTACCATACATATTCATTGAAAAATATCCTAGCAAATTAAATAGTGATTTTCTCAAAATTTCATAGAAATTTTAAGTTAATAAAAATATGATTTTCAACATATGCAACGGATTTGAAATATTTATAAATCATATTTCAGCCAACACTTACTTCAAAAATATTGAGAATTTAGATAAAGTAAGTGTTTACTGCTGCAACAATCTAGATGATGTATTCACTTAGCCAGAATCTGAAGAATTCAGCATTCCAATCTCACTTACCAACCTTGTGAAGGTGGCTTCATCTAATGGCTTAGTGAATATATCAGCTAGTTGTTTATCTGTAGAGACATAATGCAACTCAATGGTTCCATTAGTTGCATGCTCTCTTATGAAATGATATCTGATGTCAATGTGCTTTGTTCTAGAATGATTGACAGGATTGGCAACTATAGAGATTGCACTTGTGTTGTCACACATGATTGGAATTCTTTCCAACACAAGTCCATAATCTCTAAGTTGATTTCTAATCCAAAGCACTTGAGCACAGCAACTTCCAGCAGCTATGTATTCAGCCTCAGCTGTAGAAGTTGACACAGATTGTTGCTTCTTGCTATACCAAGAAACTAACCTTTGTCCAAGAAACTGGCAGCTTCCTGAGGTGCTTTTCCTATCCACTCTGCATCCAGCATAATCAGCATCAGAATAACCAACCAGATTGAACCCTGTGTCCTTAGGATACCATAATCCCAAGTTAGGAATGCCCTTCAGATATCTAAAGATCCTTTTTATTGCAATCAAATGTGATTCCTTTGGATTTGATTGAAACCTTGCACACAAGCATGTAGCGAACATGATGTCTGGCCTACTTGCAGTGAGGTAGAGTAGAGAACCAACCATGCCTCTGTAGACTGAGATATCTACTCTTTTGCCTTTAGCATCTTCATCCAATTTAGTGGCAGTGGTCATGGGTGTCTTGGCAGGTGAACAATCTTCCAAGTCAAACTTCTTCAATAAATCCTTGATGTACTTGGTTTGACTGATAAAGATACCATCCTTCCTTTGACTGACTTGCAACCCTAGAAAGAATGTCAACTCTCCCATCATACTCATCTCATATCTGCTCTGCATGAGTTTAGAGAATTTCTCACACAGTTTCTCATTTGTAGAACCAAAAATGATATCATCCACATAGATTTGAACTAGGATCATATCATCACCATGCTTCTTGTAAAACAGTGTCTTGTCCAATGTGCCTCGAGTGAATTGATTTTCAAGAAGGAATTGTGATAAGGTATCATACCATGCTCTTGGAGCTTGCTTAAGTCCATACAGTGCTTTAAGCAATCTGTAGACAAATTCTGGGAAATGTGGATCCTCAAAGCCAGGTGGTTGTTGCACATAAACCTCTTCTTCCAACTCTCCATTTAGAAATGCACTCTTGACATCCATTTGATAAACTTTAAAGTTTGAATGAGCAGCAAATGCCAAGAATATTCTAATGGCTTCCAATCTAGCAACAGGGGCAAATGTCTCATCATAATCAATGCCTTCCTGTTGAGAGTATCCTTTTGCAACCAGCCTTGCTTTGTTTCTTATTATTACACCATCTTCATCCATCTTATTCTTCAGAATCCATTTCGTTCCAACAATGGTTCTATTCTTTGGTGCAGGCACAAGTTCCCATACTTTGTTCCTTTCAAATTGATTCAGCTCCTCTTGCATGGCAATAATCCAATCTGGATCCAACAATGCATCATCAAGTTTCTTAGGCTCAACTTGTGATAGAAAACATCCATAGAGGCACTCATTTTGAGTTGCTCTCCTAGTCCTTACTCCTGCATTAGGATCTCCAATGATTTGCTCTGCAGTGTGTGATCTATCCCATTTCCTTGAGTGTTCAGCCTGATTTCTCATTCTTGATGTTGCTTCATCATCCTCATCATGGTCATCCTCATTTCCTCCCCCTGTGAAGTTGCCATTACTCACAGGTGTGTCTTGGATGCTTGTTTCTCCACTATTGATTGGCACAAATTCTTCTCTTGTATCATTATTCACTTGAGTTTGTTGAACTTGAGTTTCAACTCCAGTTTCAGTCTCTTCATCAGAATCATCTAGATTATCAAACTTCAATGGATCTTTGTCTTCATCATTGGCTTCTTCTAGTCCAGGTAGTTTGTTGTCATCAAATGTTACATCTGTGCTTTCCATAACTTTCTTTTGACTGATGACATAAACCTTGTATGCAATTCTTTCCATAGAATAGCCAAGAAAAATTCCTTCAAATGCTTTTGCATCAAACTTTCCAACATATTCAGAATTGTCCTTAAGTACAAATCATTTGCTTCCAAAAGTATGAATATACTTTAGTGTAGGCTTCTTTCCAGTCATCAAGTTGTAAGGTGTCTTTCCAGTGTTTTTGTTGATGAGGGTTCTGTTCTGAATATAGCATGCAGTGCTCACAGCCTCAGCCCAAAAACATGTAGGCATTTTTGCATCAAGCAACATTGTTCTAGCAGCCTCAATTAGAGTTCTATTCTTTCTCTCAACCACTCCATTTTGTTGTGGAGTCCTTGGAGCTGAGAATTGCTGAGAAATGCCATTCTCTTTGCAGAATGCTTCAAGTGTGGCATTTCTGAACTCTGTTCCATTATCACTCCTCAGTGCAATCACACTTGCATCGTTTGCCTTTGCTTCCTTGTCAACTTTCTTTATATGCTCAATAATTACTTGTGGAGCCTCATCTTTTGATGCCAGAAATTCCACCCATGTATACCTTGAGAAATCATCAACCATTACCAGGGCATACTTCTTTCTTCCAAGTGACATTATGTTGACAGGCCCAAACAAATCCATATGGATAAGTTGTAGTGGCTTGGTTACAGATGTCACTGTCTTTGGCTTGTGGCTTGATCTCTTCATTTTTCCTTTTTGACAAGCCTCACACACTCCTTCTTGGCAGAATTCAAGTGTGGGCATGCCTCTCACTAACTCTCTTTTGACTAGAGAATTAATGGCCTTAAAGTTCAGGTGTGATAGTTTCTTGTGCCACAGCCAACAATCTGTTAGTAGTATTTTTGTTGTTCGTTCGCAGGGAAGGACTGAATTGTAATATCAAAGTTCAGGTTTCTTATCTCTTTACGTCTAGAAGTGTGTGAGAAGAATTTTGGGTTTGTGTATTAACTAAATTATCCAAGAACTAATTATAAGCACTAAGAATTGATTTTAAACTGAAATTCAAATATATGGGAAAACAATCTAAGAACTGGGGTTCTTCACTTGGTCTCAATACATGCTCAATATTAATGTGATATCTGTGTTCCTACCTTGCTGAAAACAATTCTTCTAAAGTTATACTGCACCCTCCCAGGTTACAATATAGTGCCTACAGCTACACCCTAATTGTCACTCCCGTGATACAATCAAAGTATATCTATAAACTGTTAAGTGCCAAGAATTATATGTCTCACAATTCTCCTATTAATCTCCCGATCTAATATTCAAATTATGTCTATTAAATCATGTACTAAGATTGCAACTTCTCTCCCGAGCTTATTACAATCCCTAGAATACAATCAAAAGTTAGCTACTCTTCTAATTGTGTTAAGATCTCATTAACAGATCAGCAAAGCAGAAAATCACGTAATCAAGCATGCATGAATACCAAGGAATACTACCCAATCCTCAGATTAGAGAATTAGTTACACATAATTAAAGAAGAAAACAAAGTAATAATGATAATGAATGAAAACATAATATTGAAGAATTGAAGATCGAAAGTACCTTGATACGATTAAAAGCTATGAATTGTTAGCTATGAATTGTTATTATTTACAATGGTAGGATGTGTTTATATAGGCTCTACAAATCTTGCCCAGCAAGATATTTCCTTCTATTACAATTAGGATTTAAAGAAGGTACCCAAAACTGCCCAGAATACAATTAGAATTAGAAAAAGGGCAAAACAGTAAATTCCCAGCCTTCTTTAATCAAGATTACGTGCGCGCCTTTAATCAGTACGTTTCTTGCACTTGTTTCCTATCCCAGGTTGTAGAAAATCTCTCAAGCTTCGCGTGGGCAGTAAGATCGCTGAAAACGGACTTCTAGAACTCCAGATATGGCCAAAACAGTATAAGCTGCGCAGCCTTCCCGGAAAATCCGAATTTTAATCAATTAAATCTCCAAAAACGACAAAAGCTTAGATATTCTTGGAAACCTGCACAACTACACAAAACACATCAAAACTACACAAACTTGAGTCCAAAACAATCAATTTAAGCTGATTTAGAATGTTCCAAGTGGATATAAAATCCACTTATCAAACACCCCCAAACTTAAACCGATGCTTGTCCTCAAGCATAAACAATTATAACTACCTAATTAGTACCACTTCCGTAGGTGATCACGGTTGCATTTGGCATATGCAACAAGCCCTTTAAACCCCTAGGTAGCCCTAGTGGACGAGTAAGGTCTCGTGAGGGCCTATAGTGAATGTACCCACAAAATCCATTTAACCTAATACAATGCAATGCATGAATGCAACTAATATGAAAAATGCAAAGATCCCCTTGAAACTCACCAACACCAACTAACAAGCAAATATCTCAATGAATGTAACAAATCCAAGCAGAGCTCGACTAAGTTGCCGTATACTAACAAATACATGAACAGAAACGTGCGTGTGTGCGATGCTCATCAGAAATACTCCCAAAACTAGGTCAAAAATCATACATGCTTTCCGTCAAGACAATCACAGGTTTATAATCAGAATAGACTGTAGACACTTCATAACCTAGGAACACCTCCACCCTTATCCAAGGTAGACAGAAACTCATGCTTTATTACTAAACTACGACACTATATACAATACGCATGCTTATTTAACCGTGCAATGAATGAGACCCCAAAAGGCTTATACAATAATACCCATGTAGCGAGTGTTAGGTCAGCAATCCCAAACCACAAGGGCTTTAGGTTACTAGGACTAAGTCACCTCAGACTTAATTACTCGAGTATTAAAGAGCTCACTCTGGTTAATTTTGCATATAAACAAATAACTTATTGACTTTTTTTTTTTTTTTTTTTTCTGCAATCTGGAATGAGCCTTTCTCATTTCCAACCCTAGACTACTCATATAAATATGAGCCGGCTACTAGCCATTTGACACCTAGCCATTATTGACAATTATAAACAACTAGCATGAAATTCCTATTTTCCCCCAAACTTAGATTTTAATGTTCCTACGCTATAAAGGGAATAACGAAAATTCTAAATATAAACAAGTGATTAAATCTCAAAACATCCCACAGGCATGACCCTAACCTAGCCCAAAAGCACCCAATGAGTTTGTGTAAAAATTTTGTTCCCGTAACATGCAAGTCAATTTCATAGAAACTATAAATCAGCCCTCTACTCATCATCATCACACCCAAATCAACATCCACCTATCAATCAGAATCAGCTCATCCTAAGGGATCATGAAATATGCATGCCATGAAAATGCAACTAAATGAAAACTCACATGGTATACGAAAATAAAACAAAATGTCCTATATGAGACAAACGTAGATAATACGAACATAACAATCATGCATGAACTATCACTACTATGCAAACATGATATCCTATATGAACACAAAATACAACAATATATACAACATACAACTACTAATCCCCCAAATTACCCCCAAACTTAAAATATTCAATGCCCTAATTGAATGGAAGTAAATACAAGGGATAGCAGAACATACCTACTCATCCTCCTCCTCGAAGGAATCAGAATCTGGCGGAGGATATTGCGTACGAGCTCCATAGACTGGCCACCTTGCCTGAATACTGCAAAACCCACAATTGACAAGAACACAAATTCGTAATAAGATTAGAGAAAAAGAATTACCCAATACGAATCAAAGAGGTGAACTTGCAATTAATTCCTCTTTAGAATTGAATTTTTAAAGATTTAAATAAATAAAAGAGGAATTGGATTTGTATGTATAGGTGGGTATATATAAAAAATTATAATAATAATAATAATAATAATAAGAATAATAAATATAATAATAATAATAAATAGTAATAATAATAATAATAATAATAATAATAATAATAAATATAAAAAATAATACGAATAATAAAAATAATAATAATAATAATAATAATAATAATAATAATAATAATAATAATAATAATAATAATAATAATAAGAATTAGAATAGAAATAGGTTTAGAATTTTTGGAGAAAGGTGGGAGGTTTTTGAAATAGAAATAGGAAAAGAATTAGAGAGAATGGGGGTATAAATAGAATGGGAGGTGAAAGATATTTTTTTTTTTATATACATAACAGCAAACACGGACAAGAACAGAATCTGACAATACAGTGCAACACACAACTGCCGCGCGTACAAGCAACTTGCGCCAAACACAGTTGCGCAGGCGCAACCTGCGCCACACCCCCGCAGTCTGCTTCAAGTCCAGTAACGCAGGAGCAGCCTGCGTTACACCCCTGCAACCTGCCCTGAAAGCAGTAACGCAGGCGCAACCTGCGTTACAGACCCAAAATTCGATTTTTTTTTTTTTTGAAAAAACTCAATTTTTTTTTTCTACATTAATGCATGGGTTGCCTCCCACGAAGCGCTTCTTTAACGTCAATAGCTTGACGCCGATTATACCTGGAAACTTCAATGAGGATAAAAAGCAAACAGATGCACATATCTACGAATTTCTAATATAAGCATATTGTGCAAATAAACCTTAGATTCATTGAAAGGTACGAAAACTTTCAAGAACCTATCATGCTTAAGAGACTTGGAAACATCAAAATAGCTAGAAAAATCGTCAGAATAATCATTATAAGTACGACTCATATACTCCTCCCAAATCGGATCCTTATACTCTAAAGCAAGATTTTCAATTTCATCAATCTTAACTTCCTTCTCTTCTATAATGGGACACTCATCAATTTTAATCTCGTCTACCAATGTATTAAGCTCAAAATTTTCTAGATTTGGTAGAATTTCAATTGCATCCAAATTATCATTAATGTGCATGGGACAATTATCAACTACACAAGTAGACTCATCAGACACAATATTATCATCAATTGCTAAACAAGAATCATGGCATAGAGGAAAATTGACACAAGGGGGAGTTCTATAACAACCTTCATACCACACTGCTCGAACTTCCCAAATAAAATTATTTAATTTAGCATTCTCCTCGTACCAAGCTATTGAATCACATGGAATATCATCATCACTAGCAATTTCTAAAGTTGGTTCATCAACAACTCCCAATGAAAGTAAGGGAGGATTAGACTGAGTTCCTTGAATAATTTTATTCAGCGCAATCTCCCAATCAGCAAGTAAAGAATGATTAGACTGAGTTAAACTCGTATCAACATCATTACACATATATGGATTAAGATCATCATGATATTGATTTTCAAACGAATATGAATAATCATTGCTAGGGACATATGGAGCATAAAATGAGTTCTCAGAAAAGAACGAATTCACCTGATATACATTACAATCCTCATAAGAATTGAATTGTGGGTAAGGATTGAAGTCTTGATATCGTTCTTGACTGTTGTAGAAATTCTGAGCATTGTTCCAACCAAAGTTGTACTCCATCTAGTCTCTCTCCTCAAAACCTGTTTAAGTTGTCTACCTCAAAGAACCTGTAGACACTCCAAAGAAAGAAACACAAAAGAAAGAAAAGAAAAATATATACAAAGATAAAATCTAAACACTAAGAAACAATTAACCTAAACTCAACTATACTGCCTTCCCCGGCAGCGGCGCCAATTTGTTAGTAGTATTTTTGTTGTTCGTTCGCAGGGAAGGACTGAATTGTAATATCAAAGTTCAGGTTTCTTATCTCTTTACGTCTAGAAGTGTGTGAGAAGAATTTTGGGTTTGTGTATTAACTAAATTATCCAAGAACTAATTATAAGCACTAAGAATTGATTTTAAACTGAAATTCAAATATATGGGAAAATAATCTAAGAACTGGGGTTCTTCACTTGGTCTCAATACATGCTCAATATTAATGTGATATCTGTGTTCCTACCTTGCTGAAAACAATTCTTCTAAAGTTATACTGCACCCTCCCAGGTTACAATATAGTGCCTACAGCTACACCCTAATTGTCACTCCCGTGATACAATCAAAGTATATCTATAAACTGTTAAGTGCCAAGAATTATATGTCTCACAATTCTCCTATTAATCTCCCGATCTAATATTCAAATTATGTCTATTAAATCATGTACTAAGATTGCAACTTCTCTCCCGAGCTTATTACAATCCCTAGAATACAATCAAAAGTTAGCTACTCTTCTAATTGTGTTAAGATCTCATTAACAGATCAGCAAAGCAGAAAATCACGTAATCAAGCATGCATGAATACCAAGGAATACTACCCAATCCTCAGATTAGAGAATTAGTTACACATAATTAAAGAAGAAAACAAAGTAATAATGATAATGAATGAAAACATAATATTGAAGAATTGAAGATCGAAAGTACCTTGATACGATTAAAAGCTACGAATTGTTACCTATGAATTGTTATTATTTACAATGATAGGATGTGTTTATATAGGCTCTACAAATCTTGCCCAGCAAGATATTGCCTTCTATTACAATTAGGATTTAAAGAAGGTACCCAAAACTGCCCAGAATACAATTAGAATTAGAAAAAGGGCAAAACAGTAAATTCCCAGCCTTCTTTAATCAAGATTACGTGCGCGCCTTTAATCAGTACGTTTCTTGCACTTGTTTCCTATCCCAGGTTGTAGAAAATCTCTCAAGCTTCGCGTGGGCAGTAAGATCGCTGAAAACGGACTTCTAGAACTCCAGATATGGCCAAAACAGTATAAGCTGCGCAGCCTTCCCGGAAAATCCGAATTTTAATCAATTAAATCTCCAAAAACGACAAAAGCTTAGATATTCTTGGAAACCTGCACAACTACACAAAACACATCAAAACTACACAAACTTGAATCCAAAACAATCAATTTAAGCTGATTTAGAATGTTCCAAGTAGATATAAAATCCACTTATCACAATCTTCATTTGATGCTTTTGAGTAAAAGCAACAAATCTTGTCCTTGTTTGCAGAGTCCATATTGGCTACAAACAGGCTTCCCTTCCTTACTCCAGATAGAGCAAAATCACCAGTCTTCTTGTGGGTGATCAAACATTCATCTTTGTCAAAATTCACTTTGAATCCTCTATCAGTAAACTGACCAACACTTAACAGATTATGCTTGAGCCCCTTGACTAGTGCTACATCTTCAATGATGACATTTCCAACTGTCAGCTTGCCATATCCCAATGTGTTACCCATGCTGTCATCTCCAAAAGCAACCATTGGGCCAGCCTTTTCCTCATACTGTGATAGCAGGGCCATATCACCAGTCATATGATTTGAGCATCCACTGTCCAAAATCCACATGACCTTCTTTTCACTTTCTTTGCCCTGCAAACACAAAGGTATTACTTTTCCTTTGGTACCCAAACAAGTTTGGGTCCATGTGAGTTAGAGACAGTTTTATCATAAACAACATGCTTGTCAACTTTCTTAGTGTTAGTCTTCTTGTCACTGTTGGAAGTCTTAAAACCTGAGGTTTCAGACTTAGGTGACAAAGGTACCTTCCTAGCTTTAGGAGGACTTGAAGACTTTGACCTTGTGTAGTGTGTGTGAGAATTGTGACTGATACAACCATCAATGAACTGCCTTCTTAAATTAAAACAACTAGTCATAACATTCATATTGCATGGCATACAGTCAAATTTATCACAGAAAGGTGCATCTCTATGACTTAGAGGCACAGAACAATCATAGAAAGGTTTAGACACACTACCAACAGGTTTCTTGCATGCATGAGTTAGATGATTGGTACTGAAACAGTTCTGACAAGTTTTCCTAGGGGCATTAGGCATATAAGCATAGTTGTTATCCTTGTTAATCCCTAACTTGCCATTTCTGTTCTGTTTCTTTTTAGTCACTTCCTTTTATGATCCACTCTTCCCAGCTGATACAAACTTAACAAACTTCTTAGGTCTTGGCCTATCAACTACTGGTTTCTTGGTCTTTGACTTGACACTCTCACCCTTAGAGGATGCTTGTTGTTCACTAGATTGTGCCTCATCCTCATCATTCAACATTTGCTTGATGAGTAAGGCATCCTCATCAATTTCAAATGTTGATTCCTTAAAAATTGGATTTTCAGTTTTTCTCAAAATGTGAGGCACTTTCTCATGAACAGCTGTGTCCTCCTCAATGACAGCACAGCCTTTCCTTTGTTTGAGAGAGTCATAGTCAAGTCCAATAGCTGCTTTGGGTTTAGCTTCAATTTTCTCATAGTAGGATTGCACTAAACCAGATGATTTCTTGAAAGTTTTAAGTTTGAATTCATTCTCAGCTAATTCATCCCTAAGAGCCTTCTCTACTTGACTAGCACATAGAACCTTGTTCTTCAAATATTCAACTTCTTTCTTAAGGTTTTCTACTTGCATAGCAGTTAGCTCAAGTTCCTCATTCTTTTTGGTTAATATTTCATTTCTAGTAGACAGTTTAGCAATCTCCTCATTAGCAGCAGTCATACTAGTATGAATATTAAACATTTCAACAGATAATTGTTCAATCATGCATTTGTATTCAGAAACAGACATGTCTATAGTAGTGAGAGATGGTACCTGAGAATCAGATGAAGATGAGTCATCCTTGGAGTTGGCCATCAAGGCATAATTGCAGAATTCTTGTTCCTCTTCATCACTCTCAGAATCATCCCAACACTTCCCTTCAGCTATGTAGGCCTTACCATGTGTCTGCTTTTTCAGAAGGGCCTCATACTTAGCTTCTAGCTCAAGATAATCTCTATCCTTCTTTTTAGGCTTCTTGCATTCACTGGCAAAATGCCCTAGGTCATTGCATCTATAACACCTTACAGATGACCTATCCACATAACCGGTTTTGAACTTATTTCTGTTTGGTTTCACAGGTGCCTTGTTCTTGTTGGCTGAATGGTTTTGAGTTTTGGGTTTGAAGGGTTGATTTCTTTTAAATCTGATGTTTGGAAATTTTCTGGCCATGAAGGCATATGAGGTGTTTTCCATCCCATCAAGTTCTTCCAGAGTGTAAAACTCTTCTTCTTCTTCCTCCTTTTCCTCAACAGGTTCACTCACCCCAGCTTCAGTTTCTTCATCATCTGCCACCTCCTCTATCCTTAGTTGGCTTGTAGATGCTTCTAGGTCCAGAATGGATTTGTTGACAATCAAGGCACATGATGTGTTTATCATCCTACCTTGGTTGGCTTGGATAGCCCTTTTCTGAAGCAACTCAAGTTCATGAGTCTTTAGGACTCCATAGAGTACATCATAGGTGACTTTGTTCAAATCTCTCTCTCTTAGAGAAATGACTCTTTGCTCCAGATGATTTGGTGAAGACAACAGAAATTTCATATTTAACTCCTTGGTGCTGTAAACCTTTCCATTCATCTGCAGCTCAGTAACCAGCTTGTGAAACCTTTCAAACATCTCAGTGATGCTTTCCTTGGGCTGTGCCATGAAAGCTTCATACTGTGTGACCAGTATCTGTTTCCTGTTTTCTTTAACCTCATCAGTCCCTTCACACAACACCTCAATGTGATCCCACATCTCTTTAGCAGACGTGCATGATGCAATGTTTGCAAACATTGACATGTCCATGGAATCAATGATAAGCAACATGAGGTGGCTGTCAAGAGCAACCTTCTCCCTTTCTGACTCTGTCCACTTTGATGGATCCTTGGCCTCATAAGCTCTTGGGATAGTTATGGTTCCAACAGTCTTCTCTGGTATCTCTTGTTGTGGAACAAAAGGACCATTCTTGAGAATCTCAGGATACAAGGGATGAGAGGCTTTGATGAACAACATCATCTTTATCTTCCAGAGGTTGAAGTTTTCTTTATCAAACTTAGGGACCTTCACCGTTCCTGTAGTCTTTGGTGTATTCGAACTCATGATCGTTTCTCTGTTTTTGAATAAACAGCCCGCTCTGATACCACTTGTTGAGTATTGAACACGGTCAAAGAATACAGAGGGGGGGGGTGAATGGATTCTTGAACTTTTCTTGGATTGAGTCTATGTAGCAGATAAGTGCCTGTGTGTGCAGAAATTAAGGTGCGGATAAATAAACAACACAAGACACAATATCACTTTAATCTAATGTATATTAGATAAAGGTTGCTACAATCTGTGAATACAAATGGTAGTATTCTCAGCTTCGTTTTTCTCAGAGAGATATAGCTTACAGTGTATGAAAAACTTGACTCACAAAAGTTACTAAGTTATGAAGTGAGGCTGTGTCCTTATAGAACATGGATACAGCCTGCTTACTACAAATAAGGTAGCTAAACAAATTACTTTCTAGTCTGTCTATCCTTTTTGAGTAAGCGTCCAAACGGTTACAGATTTGACTTTGCAAAGCCTGTTTAGATCCACTTCTTTAGCTCCTTGTCTCTTCTATATCTCTCCAAGCTTCCTTGTAGGCTTTCCAGTGCACGTTACAGATTGTGGTCCATAAAGTGCATTGGCTTGTTGCAGGTTTCTGACTTGTACAATTTCTTCAGTATTTTGTCTCCAAGGATGTATTCGAGAAGTGACTAAGTAAGTGATTCGAGAACTAGAATTGACTTGATCGATAACTCCGAGTTCTCGAATACTGTTATAGTGACATATCGAACCACTTCTCGAATAGCTCTTTTCCATCAGGATTCCTTGAGTTGTCGAATAGAGCATTTGACTTATCGAATCCTCGAGTTGTCGACTAGCTTTCTGAGTCTTTGAGATATCGAATGGAACTTTGACTTGTTGACTCTTTGAGAACTCGAATACCATCTTGACTTGTTGACTTCTTGAGTTCTCGAATAGAGTAGTAGACATATCGAATCCCTGAGATATCGAATGAGATATCGAACAGTGTATTCAGAGATATCGAATAGTGTCTTGAGATATCGAATCCCTGACTTCTCGAATGCTGGACTTCTCGAATAAACAAATATACTTCTCGAATTGGTACTTAGGCAAATTCTTCATTTCTTCAAATCCCAACTGTGATTATTTGATAGTCTTTAACTCCTTGCTTGAGACATGAACCATGGAACTTCTTTCAAGCATTATTCTAGACTCTATTTGTACAGTTACACAACTAGGATTTGATGCCTATTACTAGTACAATACAAACAGAAACTCTACAACTAGAGGTTCCCTCAGTTAAGAGGTCATGTAAGTAATGCAAAGCATTACAAACAATTAGGCTTGTTATTAGATGTATACAGGCATGCCTCTGTAACTAACAATAATATATATTGTACAATTATAACCGATTTTAAATAATTATAATATAACTCAACTAGAAATATGAAAAACATCGGATTTGAAATCAAATTTTAAATAATTTGGATAATTTTCATACCTTCAAATACTCGATTTTTTTAAAAGCTCAAAAATTTATTTATTCATAATTTGTTAATAAAATTAATTAATAAATTCACCTTCAAATACTCAATTTTTTTTAAAGCTCAAAAATTTATTTATTCATAATTTGTTAATAAAATTAAATAATAAATACATATAAGCCAACACTGCATATACTTTAATTATTTAAATTATTAAATATACGCTAGAAGAGTATTATTATTGGTTGGTGAATAAATTACCAATCAAAAAATAAAAATTATTTAGAGACAATCAGAATTCACTTCTGAATTTTCAATCAATCAATCATATACAAATTTTTTATTATTTACCGTGCTTATTCTAAGTTACTAATCGCGGTTTGATTAATTTTAAATATAATAATATCTTGATTTAATAAATTCGTATATCACATGGATTTTAATTTGAAAAAATTACTACTAATCGTACATAATATTTTCTATTCTATAAATTCACATAACAGTGAATTACATATGTTTATATATCTTTTAGTTATCAATTTTTTTTGAACATCCTTTATTATAATACCCGAATCTACCACTTATTAGCTAAACGATCGTAAGATTGTGAATTATTTTAGTATCAATCAGAGTCTAAATCAATTAAACTTAATGTAACATGTTTCTCTATTGGATCAAGATTCTACGTTTTAGTCAAAATTAAACTCAACTCAAGTTAAAACAATAGATTTTTGTTTTTTATATTTGGGGGTGATGGTGTAGCTCATGTGATAAATGAGGACTATGCCTTGTCGAACCATAAAGGTTTGATTCTCCCCTACCGCATGTATCAGAACAGATACTAAAATAATAGAATCAATGTGGCAAAAAAAAACAATAGATTTTTGTTTTTTTATATCAATTAACTTAATATAATAACTGCTTATATAAAAAAAACTAAACATAATAACTACTAATTTTTATTTTAACGATTAACTAACAATCAACTTATATAAAATAAAAATATAAAAAATTCTTACAAGCAGAAAAATAAAATTATTATATCAATTTAATCATTACAAGTAATCTAAGCCGCTTATTCCCTATTCTCCATTATACCTAGCCAACTTTGATGAACTAAGTGTCTATATCAATTCTCCTCCTCCTGCTTGAATCATATCAATTTCGGTTAAGGTATTACTTTGTATTTTTTTTTATTAAATGACAGACTATACTTGGATATATATATTATTTTTTATTTCGATTATATATATGTATCCTATGTTTTGTATTTTAATTGTCCAATAAAATCAACAGAAAAAAGATTCTGACAAAAAAAATTGAAAAAGACTTAGATTTTTATAATCCCTGTTCCAAATCCTCCCAAGGTTACTTCCCATTAGAATATTCTGTGCTCAGCTTCAATAATTATGCGACTTACTGAATTGTAGGCATCAATCCTTACCATATATATTACACCAATTTTTTTACATTATTAGGCGTGCCTATAGATAAATGTTTTTTTTTTACAATATTGGGTTGCCAATGTTATCATTCATAACTTACCTTCATGATCACTAAAATATATATTGTATCATTCGCCATACATTTAAAAGTACGATATAATTTTTCTTATATGGTCTTTCTGGAAGGGGTCAATACCCATATAAGATCAGTTTCCCAATTTCCTTGAAGTAGAATTTTTCTAGACCCTTGGAAGTCGATTCTTGAGAAAAACACACAAGTCACATTCAATAAAAATACATTCAATAGTTTTTTTCTTTGATACATCAATAAAAAATCTCTTTCCTTCATCAACTTAATTGCTAATAACTTTAATATTATATATATATATATATATATATATTGTTATTTCACCAACTTAATATTCAAAGGTACATCATGAATGGCCATAACCATTCAGAAGGCATCTTGAATTTACAACACGAATCAATGACAAAAGGTACAAAAACAATCTTAAAACCATTATTCGCCATTTATTTTGAACCAGTTTTTAAATATATTTATCATTTAAAATCAAACATATTCATTTTTCTATAATTATCATTTTGATTATTTGTTCTTAAATTTATTTTGTGGTTTCTTATTAATTAAAAAATCCAAGAGTGTAAAGTCAATTAATTAGTAAGTCCACATTAAAATTAATATTAAATCAGATTTACTAATAGTTAAATAAACGTTTTATTATTATCTTTCAAATTAAGAACCAATCATTTTTTTTTCATTATTAGCATTTTAAATATTTGTCCTAAATTTAATTTGTGGCTTACCATTAATTAAATGAAATCCAAGAATGTAAAGACAATTACTTAGTAAGTTCGCAATAGATATAATATTAAATTAGATGTACAATTAGTTAAATATATATAAATTTGATGTGATACATGTGTAAATAAAATATTAATTTCAAAGATATATTTGATTAATTTATTATTTCAAAATTTATAAATTTTATATTTTTTTTGTATCATATTTTTCTCCGCTTCTAACATTTTTCATTTCCATCTTTTACAAGCTAATCAAATTGATGTATATGAAGTATATGCGTTAATTTGACAAATTAAAATAAGTTGAAATTATATCTTTGTAAATTTTATTTATGATCAGTTGTGAGACTAACAGACAAATCTACTACAAAAACCAGTCTCTCTATTTTTTTTGAGATTGTATCACACACTGGTGATTATCCTTATTCCTTTTTCAAACTAAGTATTACTACCGTAGTTGTATAACTACGAAGTGTTTTTAATTGTCAATTTAAATTATTAGATTGAGAAAAGTTAATGTTTATGAATGATGCTGTTTTTTTTGTAAGAGTTAATCACTTCATGTATCTACTTTTGATATTCTTACTAACAAAAATACCTACACACTTATTCACGCACACATGCATATTCCAATTTAAAGCATATAACTTTTCTCAACTTAATAATACTTATATTAATATATTTGTTAGTGTGTCGAATACATATTATGCCACAATTTTTTTGTTGTCAGAGTAGTTATAAAAACCACCTATATATATTCTCCAAAATCATTTCTGTACTTTGGTAGTTAACTTTAACATAGGTACTCTATAAGCTCAAGTCACGAAATTATATAACATGCTAAAAGAATAAACTTTACCACTGCTTACTCCCTCAAAAGATGTTCAATTTTAGTCTTTTCTTATCCGAGAATATAAGGTGAATTTATTTTTAATTTTTTGTAAACTAAATTTTTCAGTTTACTTTATTGGCAGGTCACCAGAACGTACGCAAACAATGCAAATAACAATATGTTATTAATGGGATTTGTACTCTCAATAACGTACTTTATGGTATATGGTTACAAACTATTGTTGCCACACTCGCATTCAAAAAAGTAAGAAAATATATGATAAGTATGGTCGTTTGACCTGTGTCGTTAACAATATTTGTAACATTTTTTTTAACCTTTTTGGTCAAGTGTAATTTTTTTTGGAATAATTTGAAAATTACTGAATAATATACATATCTTTCTTATTTAATTAAAATCTAATATTACAGTCTCTATTAGTAACATAACAAACATG
Organism: Kitagawia praeruptora; assembly: GCA_037693485.1. Taxonomy (NCBI): domain Eukaryota; kingdom Viridiplantae; phylum Streptophyta; class Magnoliopsida; order Apiales; family Apiaceae; genus Kitagawia; species Kitagawia praeruptora. The sequence continues at coordinate 81,422,129 of CM075350.1, forward strand.
TTGATATATGAGATACTATGATAGAAAATTAACTAACTATATGTATGTCTTATAAGATCTTTACGGTTTTACGGATACATAGAATCAGGAAGTTACATCTATATATAACAAGATTGCTCGGTTAATAGTGTGTTAAAGTCACTGGCAACGAACTACTTCAATGCGATAAAATTTCCATTTTACTTGACTTTATTTGTAAATATTTATTTGTCATGGGTTTAAGTGTTTCTAAACTTATGATTTAAGATTTATTATATCACTCACTCACTCAATTTCTTATTTCTTTTTATTATCCTTAATATAATTTATCCATTGCGCGGGGAAAAAATTATAAACAAGCTTTTGATTCTTTTATGGCTTTTTTTGAATTCTAAAGAGACTTTTAATGAAATTAACAAAGTAAAAAATGAACAAGAAACCAAGTTACTAGAAGTAATTTATGTGTAGTGCAGTTAGGGCTACACACCATTTCGATCTGTACAGGTAAATAAGACTAGACCGCGTCTGTCAGGCCAAGATCCAGACCGGATCATATATAAGCGGTCCGATCGGTCCTTCAAATAAAAAAAATCCGTTATGTCTGGTCCAAACCCTGAAAAAATGCGGATCAGATCAAAGTTTGTGTACGTAATTCTTTTATATTATTTTATTTATATAATATAGATATTAAATATTTAAATATATCATAATTTAACAAACTAAATTAGTAGATAAAAAATTGATGAAATAGTAGAGTTCAACATTACAATCTAAATAATTAAATTTAATTTTTTTTATTTTTGATACTTATATATATTTTGGTATATTATTTAATATTTTTTAGAATTATTCTTTCGATACGTAGCACGGGTAAAATGCTAGGATAATATCAAATCCAGATGCTTAAGTAGTGTGTATTATAGTGAATAAATACGTGTGGGATCGTTATGTTGCATATTACCTAGACAACAAAATATTATACTTGGATCCAAATGAAATTGTTAGAGACATAAAAGTGGGGGTAATTTCAACCGAGCCGGCTCGAACTCGAGCTCGAATCGAAAAAGTGGGCTCGATTCGACTCGAACTCGTTATCGAACTCGAGTTCGAACACATTTTTGGGTTCGATTAAAAACTCGAGTCGAGCTTGAACTCGATTCGGCTCGAACTTGAACTCGATTAATTTTTTTTAATTTTTAAAAAAATAGTAATGTGTTTATTATTATGTGCCATCACTCAACTATTTATGAAAATTACTTTTAAAACTTAACTTGATATTTTTTTTATCTTTTATGTGCAATATTATATTATTAGTATTGTTAGTGAATTTTTTGAATTAAATTTGTTCTAACAAGAGAATATGAGATATTTAATTATACAATTTTATAAATAGTTTATAAATTTTTTATTGTAAAATTTATATTAATAATTATTTTTAGTTATTAGCACTTTTTCTTTCCAAAAATTTTAAAGTGCAAAATTTACATTTCAAATATTTTTTTAAGAAATTTAATTTTAAAAGCGAAAAGAAATAATATAGCATAGTACATAGACTTGTAAAAATTTGGCTTGAAAAATTTGTAAACTTGCATTTTCAAGATACATTTATACTAATGAGTGACCATCTAAATACACTAACATACCATCTAAATTTAAAACTAATTTAATTAAATAGATAGTTTTTTTATAGTTACCAAAATTAACTTTAAAAAATATCTTTTGTTTTAAAGTTTTACCGAATACTTTGTTTTTTTAAATCAAGATACCATGTCAATACTTTAGATTAAAATTACATTATTCACAAATTTTATAATTAGATATGATATACGCATATAATTTATCTTAAAATTAATAATTTTTGAGTTACGATTTATATAGTATTGTATGCTCTTATCACATTATATTATTAAATTAATTATTTACATTCTTACACACATACGTAGTGATTAGTAACTTGAATCAAATATTTTTTAAATGCACGATTTTTAAAATTCAATTAAGATTATTAATTGTTATTAAAGTATCAAAATATATTTGATATCACGATTAGTCTATACTACTTCGATTGATCTTTTGATCGATCCTAAGTTGTCAACGATCAAGTTCGCTTTTTGAATTTTACCTCCATATATTTTGTCTTTGTACAATTATAAACTATAACAACATGATAGTAACATTCAGCCTCCGACCCCGTGGCATCAAGTGCACACAACTCAGCCTCAAAAGTAGACCGAGTTACTATAGTCTGTTTGGTCGACTTCCAGGATATTGCTCCACCTGCTAAAGTGAACACGTATCCAGTCACTCCATTGGAACCAGACTTCTTAGCTATCTAACTTGCATCACTGTACCCCTCAAGTACACCAGGAAATCTCCTATAGTGTAAACTTAGGTACATTGTGCCTTTCAGATATCTTAGTACTCTATCAAGAGCATCCCAATGAGTTCTGTTTGGACAACTTGTATATCTAGCCAACTTAGACACAGAATATGAAATATCTGGTCTAGTACAGTTAGCAAGATACTGCAAACTCCCTATAATCTGAGAATACCTTAACTGAGACACAGGTACTCCTGAAGCATTCTTAACAAGGGCAACTTTAGGATCATAGGGTGTACTAGCGATTCTACACTGTGAATAACCATATTTCTCAAGTATAGATTTCTCTATATAATGAGACTGCGATAAAGTTATTCCCTCAGCTGACTGAGTCAGCTTGAGACCAAGAATCACACTAGCCTCACCCATATCCTTCATTTCAAAATGCCTTTTCAAGAAAGCTTTTGTCTCGTTAATAATCTTAATATTGGTTCCAAACAGTAATATGTCATCTACATATAGGCACAAGATGACACACTCACTACCTTTAACTTTGGTGTAGACACACTTGTCACTATCATTAATATCATAACTGAACGGCACTATAGTTTCATCAAACTTTTTATGCCAATCCCTAGGAGCTTGTTTCAAGCCATAGATGGATTTGATCAACTTACATACTTTCCTTTCGTTACCAGATGCAACAAATCCCTCAGGCTGATCCATATAAATCTCTTCTTCAAGTTCACCATGAAGAAAAGCTGTCTTTACATCCATTTGATGGATGATAAGACCATGTACGGAAGCCAATGCTACTAGCATTCGAATTGTTGTCATTCTAGCTACTGGAGAGTATGTGTCAAAGTAATCAATGCCCTCTTTTTGCTTAAAACCCTTAGCTACCAGTCTAGCTTTGTACTTATCTATTGAGCCGTCAGGGTTCAACTTCCTTTTAAAGATCCATCTGCACCCGATAGTAGAACACCCAGGAGGGAGATCAACTAACTCCCATGTTCCGTTAGAAACAATAGAGTCAATTTCACTCTTTACAGCGCCCTTCCAGTGCCTAGACTCTGAAGAATCCATAGCTTGTCGGAAGGTTAAAGGTTCATCCTCGACATTGTAAGTGATAAAATCACTTCCAAAATCCTTGACTACCTTTGCACGCTTACTCCTTCGTGGTTCCTCTACCTCCTTAGGAGTAGAGCTACTACTAGGTTCCGCCCCCACATTTGTCATCTTTTCCACATGATCAGGAATAGAACTTGATGTGTGAGTAGGATCTTCATTAGAAGTATCTTGAGGCATACCAGTCTTCATAGGGTAAACATCCTCAAAGAATGTAGCATCACGAAACTCAACTATCGTGTTTGCCACTATACCATCTATGTCAGATTTTAATACTAAAAATCTCATAGCTGTAGTGGTCTCAAGATAGCCTAGAAAGATACAATCAATAGTCTTCGGACCTAGTTTCTTTCTCTTGTGTTCAGGGACAAGTACCTTAGCAAGGCACCCCCACACACGAAGATACTTAAGACTAGTTTTCTTGCTCTTCCATAACTCATAGGGTGTCTTATCCATGTGTTTCAGAGGAACTCTATTCAGAATATGGCAAGCCGTATTCTGAGCTTCTCCCCACATGTATTTAGGCAACCCAGAATTAATAAGCATACTATTAATCATATCTTTAAATGTTCTGTTCTTTCGCTCAGCAACCCCATTAGACTCAGGTGTGTATGGTGGGGTAACTTCATGAACTATACCATTGTTTGCACAAAATTCATTAAAAGCGTTACTCGTATACTCACCACCTCTATCAGATCTCAACCGTTTAAGTACCTTACTAGTTTGTTTTTCTACTTCAGTTTTATATATAATGAATTTACTAAGTGCTTCATCCTTATGTCTAAGTAAATAAACATAACAGTATCTACTACTATCATCTATAAAGGTAATGAAGTATCTAAAATGGTCCTTAGTCAACACACCACCAAATTCACAAATATCAGTGTGTACTAAATCTAACAAGTCTGAATCCCTAACAATATTATGAAAAGGTTTCCTTATTTGTTTAGCAGACACACATACTTGACATTTAGAATTCTTTTCTATAGTGTGTTTTGGAATCAACTCTAAGTTCATCATATTTTTAAGAGCACCAAAATTTAAGTGACCAAGTCTAGCATGCCATAAATCAGAAGATTCAATACAATTAATAGAAGGAGTAATATTATTAATCAATCCACCCAAAACGGGTTCAGCATTTATCACAAATAAACCATTCGACAAGTAACCCTTGCCAAAAAATGTACCAGTATGAATAAGAACTACTTTATTACATTTGAGAGAAACTTCAAAGCCATTAGCTACTAAACAACTACCACTTATTATATTTCTACGCATGCCGGGAACATGATGCACTCTCGTCAGGGATAGAATACGTCCCGAAGGAAACTTCAGGTCCACATTTCCTACTCCATGTACTTGAGCAGCATTTGCGTTCCCCATCGTCACTGTCAAGCTATGACTCTGTTGATAAGATACAAATAAACTAATGTCAGCACAAATATGCACATTAGCTCCAGTATCAATCAACCATTCATTTGACAGATAAGTGGAAAATAGTACAGGGTTGTAGGTAACATACCGGTCTTCGTTGGTTTCAAAAGCCAAAGCTTCACCAACAACCATGTTCGCTACAGGCCCACTTGAGGTTCCAAGCACAGCATTCGCTTGAGCTACCCCCTCGGCTTTCTTTGCTTTCTTTGTAGGGCAGTCCTTACTCCAGTGCCCAACCTGCCCACAAGACCAACATGGTTTGTTTGCCTTTGGTTTCTTGGCCTTATCCTTGTCACTCTTAGGTTTATTACTATTACCCTTCTTAGAGACAGCCTTCCTTTTCTGTCCTACAGTAGCTACATTTACCTTCAAACTTCCATGCTCAGTTGGCATCACATGTCCCTGTTTGGACTTGTGTTGTTCTTGCACCGAGATGTCCAGCATAAGGTTGGTCCAGGTGATCTCTCCTTTCTGTCTTTTCAGGGAGAGAGAGAACTCTTCCCAAGACTTTGGGAGCTTTTCAATCACACTCATCACCTTAAACTTTTCGGGGAGGTCCATTCCAGACTCCTTCAAAGCATGCACTATCATCTCGAATTCATGCACTTGCTCAGTCATGGACTTATTGTCCACCAGCTTGAAATCAAGGAACCTAGCCACAGAATACTTTTCCAGACCTTGTGAGTCAGTATTATGTGTCTGGTCCAGCTTCTCCCATAAGAGTTTTGCGGTGTAGGCATCAGAAGAGTACACATCAAACAATGTGTTGGTTAGAGCAGCCAGAATTGCTGCCCTAGCAACCCCATCCTTCTCAGCCCACTTCGCATAACTCTTAACTGATTCAGCCTTCTCTTGATCCACAACCGGCTTCTCATATTCCACAACAGGCCACAAACCCTTTACAGTCAACCACAACTTCATCCTTTTCTGCCAACGAGAAAAGCCAACGCCCCCATTGAATTTCTCAGGCAAGCCAGTTAATTCAACAGGTTGTGGAAAACTGTAAGTGGTCCAATCAATGACCCCAATAGATGCAACTGAACTACCACTAGCAGGAATCTCACTCTCGTTAACCATTATGCTAAATACTATATAACAAATTATCTCTTCAAGAATGTTGGAAATATTGACTAAAATAGCAACATAGAGGCAGTTATATATCGTATTTAACAAGCCAAGGCCAAGCAAACAATTAACGAAACAAAACACGAAGGTAAAACACATGCAAATTAGTAACTGTAAAAACGAAGGAAGTATAGAAGACATACCAGTAGCCATAGCTAAAGCAGTATATCAAACAAATATGTAACACAGCTGAGTCATCAGGACTTGCGCGAAGACCTGACTGTTCTTGAAGAGATAATTGCCCCCACTTAAACTGTGTCAGGATGTTGGCAATATTCTTCCAGGATAAAACAGCTCCGAGTTAGATGGTCACAGTCACCAGAAAACTCGACTTCGACTAGCACCTCAGTCGCCAGAAAAACCTACTGCTGGAGTACATAATATAAAGGGAGAACAGAGTGTATAGAGAGAACAGAGAATGTATGGTGTGGACAGTATATATTTGCAATCAGTAGCTTAGGTCTCTATTTATAGGAGAGGCCAAACGTAACTGATATCACCCAATTAATATTGTAACTCCCATTCCAATTAATTAGAATGAAACGGTTGATTTAATATAATCAAAACGGTTGATTTAATATAATCAAAACGGTTGTAACAACTGATTTTATATTAAATAAATCGTAACAGTTACGTTATATATTTATCCACATTATGACTTCCAATTAATAGAATAAACACTCAGACTTTACTGTCAAAACCACGCAGAAGTTACTGTCAACAAGTCCCGACAGTACCTTTAAAGTAACTGTCAACAGTTGACAGCAAGTTTACTTCCTGATAGCAACTTTGTTTCATGACAGCAAGTTCAACCTTCCTGACAGTAAGTTTTGCTCTCGAGAGTTTACAGGACTTAACTAGGAGTATAGTCCAACTCTTGACAGCATGCAATAAAATTCCTCGCCCAGGTCACCTCGCCTCGCGTACGCGAGACGCCGAGACATTCGCCCAAATCGCCCTTCGACCGAGCCGACCCGAGTCGAGTCGAGACGAGACGTGACGTGACGTGTCGTGGCGAGGCGGGCGGCGGCGGCGGCGCGCGTGTGTGTGTGTGCGCGCGCGTGGAGCACACAGTAACACCATGCACCATCATACACCTTAGTACTTGTACACTACCCATGTGTGTGATTCTATATAAAGCCAACAACCCCCCTTATTTATTTCAATGTGGGATAAATACACATTCTCATTTCAAGCTTATTCAAGCTACTAACTTCAACTCCATTTCTCTATGGATTTCACTAAGAAAATTACTTAGACCCATATATGAAAATTTAAGTTCCCATATCAAGGAACAATTTCCAATCGTTAAAATCCGGAATTAACATCAAGAACATAAAATAATTATGCCCTAAAAACTCCATTTTCTAACAATTATATCATAAATAAAATTTATAAAACTACTAATGACTTTCGGTGTAGGATGCTTATTTGCCTATTTTGAAAAAATATACTCCCTCCGTCCCTCACGGTTCTTTACATGCGGAATGGACACGGAAACCAAGAAAATATGTAAAAAAATGAGTAAAGTTAGATGAAAATTAGGTAAAGTGGTGGGACCTATTAATATTTAATTATAGATTTGAGATAGTGGAGGAAAGTAGTGGGTGTAATAGTATTTTTTATTGTTAAATATATGAGATAGTGGGTGTAATAGTGGGAGAAACTTACTATTTTTTGAATGTAAAGAAATGAGAGACACCACAAAATAGTAACTGTAAAGAAATGAGAGGGACAGAGGGAGTAACACATATGAGCTCGAAACCAAAAAATGTTTCACATTTTATTATTCTTATTATCATCGTTTACTAGTTAAGATGCTTAGATAGTTAGATGCATAATCCGTAATAAAGATAAAATTTATCCATAAATATATATGAATAGAATAAACTAAAAGTTTACTTAATTGATTGGAAAAGTTCATTATCGAAATCATAAGATATAACATTTTGAGTTTATTGTAATTTGAAACTGTGAAAAAAAAATAGGTTAAACTTGAAAAGAAAATAATAAAAGCAAATAGTTTTCTGGAACTTAAGTCAAAACTCGAAAACTCGACAAGAACCAGATAAACTCGAAAATTCGATAAGAACCCGATAAACTCGAATACTCGGTAAAAACTCGAAAACTCGGTAAGCTTGAAAACTCGAAAACTTGATAAAAACTCGAAAGCTTGGATAAAAACTCGATAAGCTCGAAAGCTCGGGTAAAAACTAGATAAGCTCGAAGGCTCGATAACAGCTCGAACTCGACTCGTATATTAAACGAGTCGAGTTCGAACACAAATTTCAGGCTCGATAAATTTTAGGCTTGACTCGATTCAATTAAAAAAACTCGAACTCGAAAAAAAAAAGGTTCAAACTCGACTCAAATTACACCCCTACATAAAAAAGTCTGCGCAAAAACTAGTCTATGGATCATCATCAGCAAAATTGAATTGCTTGTTTTTTTTTTGCTAAATAAAATATATTCATTAAGACTAAAAATTTGAATTTGAATTTGAATTGCTTAGTTTGTTGTATTCACTTGTGTAGATCGAAATTTGGTTTACAAAAGGTGTGATTATTCCTTAATTTATACTCCCTCCGTCTTTTCCATTTCTTTACACTTTCTATTTTGGGTCGTCCCTACCATTTCTTTGCATTACTAAAAATAGTAATTTTTATTACATCCACTACTTCACTCCACTCTTTCAACACTTTACACTATTACACCCACTACTTTACTTATTTTAACAATAAAATTACTATTACACCTACTAATTTATTTATTTTAACAATATTACATCCACTATCTTGGTCTCCGTGCAAATATCAAATGATAAGGACTCCACCGGACGGCGGGAGTAAATATAGCCTGCGGCCTGCCTGTACTTCAACCACCAATATTGTGTGTGAGACGAGTGCTTTACTTTCAAATATCTCGGCATTATTTTTTTTTTGAATTAATTTTATATATCATGAGTATATGTATTAACAGATCTCGAAAATGTGCGAAAATTAAACCCAAAATTTAGAATAGCAAAACATAAACTTTTATCATTAATCTATTTTTTCATGCTCAATATCTCAGTGTTCATAATCGTTCATAACTATTTATTTTTAAATAACTTCTGTCAAGCAAATTTGGAAGAATACCAATATTAGAGCTCATACCGAAATAGATTATTATTCACTCTGTTTTCAAATAATTGACGTTTGATTTAATGGCACACATTTTTAGGAGCATTGATCACATAGTTAGAAAAAAAAAATTTAATTTTTTTTTTTTGTGAATAAAAATTTTAATCCTATATTTTTATTCACAAAAAGAAAATTTTAAGAATAATGATTCTAACTATGTGGTCAATATTCCTAAAAGTACGTGTCAAAAAGTCAAACCTTAATTATTTGAAAACAGAGGCCGTCTCTTTTTTCTTTGCTCATTTGCTGAATTTCACGGGTTTTAAGATAGTGGAGAATGAATGTTGTTTTTTTATAGAGTAATGGGTATTGAATATTATTTTTAAGAAGTAGTGGGTATTGAATATTGTTTTTTTGGAGTAGTGGGTGGAGTAGTGGGTATTGAATATTATTTTTAAAGAGTAGTGGGTGGAATAGTGGGTATTGAATATTGTTTTTTTGGAGTAGTGGGTGGAATAGTGGGTGTTGAATATTATTTGTAATGATTAGTGGGTGGAGTAGTGTGTATTGAATATTGTTTTTTTTGAGTAGTGGGTGGAGTAGTGGGTGTTGAATATTATTGTTTATGGACAAAAATAGAAAGGAAAAAAGTATTTTGAATATCCTTAAAAGGAAAGTGGGAAAAGAAATATGAGACAGAGGAGTAATTAACAACCAAACCTTAAACTTCTATTTTAATTTTTGTCACATTCAATAGTAAAATATAATATAAAGATACATTTTTCTAATAACTTACTCCCTCCGTCCTGTGGAATTGTTATCGTTTGCTTTTTGCACGGAGACCAAGATAGTGGGTGTAATATTGTTAAAATAAATGAAGTAGTGGGTGTAATAGTGATTTTATTGTTAAAATAAGTGAAGTAGTGGGTGTAATAGTGTAAAGTGTTGAAAAAGTGGAATGAAGTATGGGATGTAATAATGTACTCCCTCCGTCCCAATTTACTTGTCCCTTTTCTAAAATACACACATATTAAGAGAAAGTTAGTTAGATAAAATTTTCCAACCAATACCCTTAATTAATACATTGAAAAAAGAGAATAGTGTTAAGTTTGAAAAAAAGTCAAATTTAGATACAATAAATGTAGGGATAGTTTTGGAAAATTACTCTTAAATTTGCATTGAAAGTAGAAAAGGGACATGTAAAATGGGACAAATTCATTTTAGAAAAGTGACATGTATTTTGGGACGGAGGGAGTATTTATTGTTAAAAGTTACTATTTTTAGTAATGTAAAGAAATGGAAGGGACGGCCCAAAATAAAAAGTGTAAAGAAATGAAAAGGACGAAGGGAGTAAGATTTTAAGATTTTAGAAACCAATCTAAAATTGGATGCTGACAGCCTATTTAGAAACTACTTGTCTTTTAAGGTTCATAAACTTCCCATCATTACAGGCAGTAGTAAATGCCATAAGCCTACTTGTGATCCCTGACCTCAAATCATTTCTCTTTTAATTAGAACTAGATAACAAAGCCGCGCTACGCGCGGCACGAAAATATTTTTAAAAATTATACACATAACATTATTGTTTGTTAAATTTTATTATTTGAAAGTTAATATGATAAATTAAAATTATGTGAAATGTAATTAAATTTGAATGTTTAAAAATTGAAGAGAAAAGAATTAGGTGAAAAAAACATGTTTCAGTTAAATTCTTGAATATTAATAATAATAATAATTTTGAAGATATTGACGAACCTATTTTATCACATAAAAAATGCTTTTGAAATCCAATATTGACAAACATTTGCAAAGTTTGACATTGAATAAGTAAAAATAACATTTGTGAATCTTTTCCTTGTCGATGACATCATAAAAGACGTGATTGCTTAATTTGTTATTAAATTATTTGTTAGTAAAGTTGATTGTACGATGAAAAGAATTAGAATGTAAATATGATGAGAGGTGTGATTGATTTCATTTGTCGATATATTTGGTTTTATGACGAAAAAAGCAGAATTCTAATGCATATTGTAAGTCATGCTTCATGTTTTTTTGGAGTGATCCGACACCCGTATCTCTACATTTAATTAATTTTTCAGAGCATTTTATAAGAACTGTTTTATTTGTAACATTAAAATTAAATTCATGGACACATCAAAGTGATACTCACATATTCTAATATTCTTTTATTAAATTTTATAATAAATTTGTACATATAATTGTTTTTAAAGCCGATACTCATTTTATAACACCCTTACTTAACGCTCAAAAAGTGAGAATTTGTTTAAAATAGCAAAAATCAACTCCTTAAACACCTTTTACTTTTTTCCATACCAAACTAAAATGTCAACATAATTCCTATAATAAAAATTGTAAATATTAAATATAACTAATTAACGATTTTAAACACCGTCTCCCATCTCATAACATACATGCATGATTAATTGATTAGTAATAGTATAAGAATGTGTTTAATTAGAATATTAATTTTTCTAACACAAAATAATCAAACAACGAATGGGTAATTTTTTTATTGATTTAATTGACGAAAAAAAGGGTCCACTTAATTCAATTTAATCGAGTTGGTCACACCCCGTGTATAATTTGTTCAGGTATAAATGTAAATTCTACGATATTACTTTTATTTAAATTGTGGATGTTAATAGAAAAATATATATGCTTATGTATCTTATCATGATTTTCACGATCATTGATTACGAATTTATCAAAAAGTTAAAATCGTCTATTAATTATTGCCAAAAAATTTGCAACGATTTTGAATAAGGATTAGAAATGACGATAAATTTTTTTTATTTTATTGTTTTACCTTAAAATAATGGTATTTTTATATAAATCATTAATATTTTATAACAAAATCATAATAATAATAATGTTCTAATAAAATTGTTAAACTTTTATATTAAATATGAAATAAAGTGTATTTAACATATATTTAATAGGTATAATTAATTATTAATTAAATGCAAGAAAATTATTTTAATAAAAAAAATAAAAATGTGAAAATTCAAGAAAAATATTTTGAAGCTTTTGAGTGCAAGTCTCTCCAGTTTCCTGCTATTATAATAAATTTTTATATAAAAGTACTGCAATCGATAAATTAATTTCTATTATTCTTAAAAATTGATTGGTCTCTTAAGAATTTTCTATTAAAAATTAATTTAAAAATAATTTACATGCATTATTAATTGGAAAAATATTTTCATTATATATATCTAAAATTTTGATAATCTTAAAAACATCACAAACATATAAACATAAAAATTAAAATATGAAGGTAATATTTACAATCAAAAGTTACAAATGTTGAATACAACTTAATAACGTTTTTTAAAACCGACACCCCTCTCATAATATACATGTTCAATAATAGTTTAAGAATCTATTTAATTTGAATATTAATTTATTTTGACACAATATAATGAAACAATGGGCATATAATTTTTTTATCAATTCAATCTTCAGATAAAATGGTTGAGTTTGTTCAATTTAATTAGTTTGGTCATAACTCATATGTGTATGCGCATTATTTGTTTACAAATTTCAGATATTAAGTAGAGATCCATGTACTTCCATTATTTACTACGATTCCACAATAATTGATAATAAAGAATATTTGAGAAGTTGGTTAAAAATGTTTTTTAAAACCGACTGCCCTCTCATAATATACCTATTCAATAATAGTATAAGAATTTGTTTAATTACAATAAAAAATTATTTCAACACAATATAACGAAACAATGGGTGTATAGCCTTTTTATCAATTTTATCTTCCGATAAATGACTGGATTTGTTAAATTTAATCGATTTGATCATAACTCATGTATTATTTATTCATGTGCAAAATTAAAAATCTATATGTACTGTTTGTATACAATTCCAGATATTAAATAAATATCTTGTACTTCCATAATTTATTACGATTTTCACAATTATTGATAATAAAAAGTGATCTTGAATAGGGAATAAAAAATAACGTAATATAAACAATTGTTATTCGCATTTTAACTAAAAATAAACATAACTATATATAAATAATATTTAATATTGAAAAAATAACTATAATGTTCAACTAAAGTTTGCTAATTTTTAAACAAATTAAATAGAGTAAATTTAATATATGTTTAATAGGTATAATTAATGACTAATTAAAATGTCATTAATAGCTATTTAATGCAAGAAAAGAATTTTAATAAAAAAAATCAAAAAAACGAAAATTCAAGAAAAATACCTTGAATTGTTCTAGTGCATTTCCGATCTCTAGGCATTATAATATATATAAATAGATAAAAAATTATTTCAACACAATATAACGGAACAATGGGTGTATAGCTTTTTTTATCAATTTTATCTTTCGATAAATGACTGGATTTGTTAAATTTAATCGATTTGATCATAACTCATGTATTATTTACTCATGTGCAAAATTGAAAATCTATCTGTACTGTTTATATACAATTCCAGATATTAAATAAATATCTTGTACTTCCATAATTTATTACGATTTTCAAAATTATTGATAATAAAAATTGCTTGAGAAGTTAAGGTCGTGTACCCTATAATCATCCGAAAAAAATTATAGTGATCTTGAATAGGGAATAAAAAATAACGCAATATAAACAATTGTTATTCGTCATTTTAACTAAAAATAAACATAACTATTTATAATTAATATTTAATATTGAAAAAATAACTATAATGTTCAACTAAAGTTTGCTAATTTTTAAACAAATTAAATAGAGTAAATTTAATGTATGTTTAATAGGTGTAATTAATGACCAATTAAAATGTCATTAATAGCTATTTAATGCAAGAAAAGAATTTTAATAAAAAAATCAAAAAAAACGAAAATTCAAGAAAAATACCTTGAACTGTTCTGGTGCATTTCCGATCTACAGGCATTATAATATATATATATAGATATATATACACTATACTGTAATGAAAAGTAATGGTGTTGTGATATACCATTAGAAATTACTCGTATAATTTAAATGAAAAGGCAAGTTCGTTTGTAATGTAATTTAATTTTATACTGTGAAGGAGCGTAAATTTGCAACCATTTTTTAAGTACCAAGACCATGTAATCTATACTATTATATAAAAGCCGAAACATTAAAAATTTGGTCGGTCGGTTGGTTGGTACGGTACATGTTGATTTTACTTATTTATCCTTACTCGATTACAGATAAAATCTATCCTACTAACTAATTTCCTTTTTCAGGTTAAACATACTATCTTTTTTATTTTTCAATAACTAAATAATTTCATTTTTCAAGTAAAATACAATATCTTTATATTTTATCTTAATAAAATTTCTCCTTTATTATTCAATTTCCTTTTCCAGGTTAAACATATTATCTTTTCTATTTTTTAATAACTAAATAATTTCATTTTTCAGGTAAAATACAATATCTTTTACATTTTATCTAACTAAAATTTCTCCTTTTTTAAAAACAATACGTGCAATTTTGTTTAATCAAATAACATAATTATATTATAATTACTACGGAGTATTAACTAAACAATTACCCTTTTCAACCGAAACACATTACCTTTTCTCTTTCTCTAACTAAAATCTCTCTTTTTCCAATTATACCATTGACGGTTACCTTTTTCACCCAAAACACGTTACCTTTCTAAAACCTCCCTTTTTCCGATTATATCACGGACGTTTCTATTTAATAAAAATAAAATAATAATAATCTTACTAAAACTTATCATTTATTAATCAATTTCTTTTTCCAAGTTAAACATATTACCTTTTCTATTTTTTAATAACAAAATAAAAAATACAATATCTTTTACATTTTATCTAACCAAAATTTCTCCTTTTTTAAAAAACTACGAGCAATTTTGTTTAATCAAATAACATAATTATATTATAATTATTATTAACTAATCAATTACCTTTTTTAACCGAAACACATTACCTTTTTTTCTAACTAAAATATCTCTTTTTCCAATTATATCATGGACAGTTATCTTTTTAAGCCAAAACACGTTAACTTTTTTTTTTCTCTAACTAAAACCTCTCTTTTCCAATTATATCATGTACATTTCTATTTAATAAAAATAAAATAAAAATATTATAATATTAATAATTAACCAATTACCTTTTCAGCTAAAACGTATCATCTTCTCTATTTTTTCTAATTAAATTCCTTTTTTTTCTAGAAATATCAACGACAACATTAATTTCACATTTTCTAAAAACTATGAGCAATTTATTTAGTAAAATAACATAAATAATTATAATTACATTAACTTTTTCACATAAATCATGTCATCTTTTTTAATTTTCACGTTAACTTTCTATTTTCTATAACTAAAATCTCTCTTTTTTCAATTATATCACGGACGGTTCTATTTAATACAATAAACTAATAATATTATAATATTATAATTAACCGATTACCTTTTGTAGCTAAAACGTATCATCTTTTCTATATTTTCTAATTAAATCCCTCTTTAAATAGAAATATCACGGACAATATTAATTTATCCTTTTCTGAAAACATTACGAGCAATTGTATTTAGTAAAATAACGTAATTAAATTATAATTACTATAAACTAATCAATTACCTTTTTCATTAGAACATGTTACCTTTTTAATTTTCATTAACTAAATCATCTCTTTTTCTAATCATATCAGGGGCATTCTATTTAATAAAATAATAATTTGATAATTACTAATAATAAACCGATTACCTTTTTCAACTAAAACCTATCATATTTTCTAACTAAAATCACTTTTTTTCTAAAAATATCATGGATAACATTTATATTATTATTATCAAATCATCTCATATAGAAATTTTAAGCCTCTGAAATTCATGTTTTAAAAAAATAATTTGAATAAATGAAAAAAATTCATATAATATTAAAAAAAAAATCTGAGCTTCGCACGGGTTTTAAGCTAATTACCCGTACTCAATTTTTTTATAATCATTACTTAATTACCCTTATTTAATAATTTATAGTTTTACTTAATTAGCTTTACTTAATTATTTATAATTAGTTAATTACTAATAACTAATCATTTTCATTTTTCATGCAAAATATGTTACCTTTAATAACTAAACAATTTCCTTTCATATTTCATTACTAATAATTAATCGAATACCTTTTTTTACCTAAAACATAATCAATTGAATAAATTTGTTATAACTTCTTTTTTTTATCCAAAATTCTACTTAACTGAATAAAATAATATTTTAAGTACCAATAACTTATCAATTTTCTTTTTCAGGTAAAACATGTTATATTTTCTATTTTTCAGTTGATATGGGCTGAAAGTAAGCCCTAAAGACACATTTAATGTGGTATTTATCAGACCTAGAATGGTCCAAACGTGGGGCCCACCAGATGGGCCCAAACCCTAACTATAATATTAATTTCGTAATTAATATTAGGGGTAATAAACAGCTCAGCAAATAAGAGTCAAACAAGGATATTACTCTTACCTGACTTAGCCTCCAAGATACATATTCCAACATGGAAACTGACTCCTACAAGGAAGGGGTCTAGAACCTTCCTCAAGGCGGTGGCTTGCCCACCAAGTCACCTACTCCTACCATAATTCCTAGGCTTCTCAGCCTATATAAAGGGTCTGACCCCTCATTCTCAGAACTACGTTTTCTTGGCTTGATTCTCTAATACAGAGATACGTAGGCATTCTGTGAGGACCGTTTAGTCTCGAACGCAGAAGCAGCCATTAAAGCTTGAAGCTCACAAACCCTAGCCGTCATAATCATAACCTAGTTTTTATTCCACAACATTTGGCGCCGTCTGTGGGAAAAAGACATCAACCATGGTTCAAACACGAAGAACAGCACCAAGCACTACCGAGCCAATCGCTACCGAGGCTCTACCTCTAAGCTCTGCTTCGCCTGTCACTGAACAAGTACCCCCAACCACAGGGGCGATCACTCAAACTCAGGTTTCTCAACCTCCAGGGACGAATCCCCATGTCGAGAGAACGTTACCTATGGTCGTTCACCCAGGTCAAGGAACCAGCTCCCTCCAGACGTTGGTCTCTCCTCTAGTTGATCCCAGTTACCCACCACCATGGGTACAGATCCATACTACGGATCTCCCCGTGAGTACTAACCCGATGTATGGCCTGCCTAACTACCCTCCTGGACCCAGTGGTCATGCCTTGCAAATCCGAGATCGAGTGTATCTTGATTACTCTGGCCCCTATACTGACGATTCATCAACTGATGTTGATCGTGATGAAGCCCCAAGAAGGCGACGTGCTAGCAGAGAACCCCGGAGGAGTCATCAAACTGTCTATGATGGACCCTCGTTTACAACTGCGGAAAGAATCAAGGCTTATGAAGCCGAGATTTTAAGATTAAAGGAAGATATGGCAAGAGAACAAGCTAGGTCAAATCAGACTCAACCTCCTCCAACATCAGGACCGATTCCCTTTATAGATTTGGAGAGGCCTTCAAGAAGGCAAAGAAGGGCTGATGCCCCAACTGGAAAAACAACAAGGGTGGAAACCCCCAAGAGCAACCCCAAGGATCTGATGCTACTTGGGGATCCTGTTGATCCCACACCCCCGTTTACTGAGGAGGTGATGAATGCTCGTATCTCAAAGAAGTTCAAGATGCCGACAATTAAGGCTTATGATGGAACGGGTGATCCCGCAAACCATGTTAGGACGTTCTCAAATGCACTGCTGTTGCAGCCTGCAAGCGACGCCTTGAAGTGTAGGGCGTTCCCTCAAACCCTGTCGGGCATGGCTCAAAGATGGTATAGCCGCCTACCTACGAATTCGATTGGCTCTTTTAAGGAGTTGAGCGCCGCTTTTGTCAGCCAATTCATTAGCGGGAGAGTTCATGAGAAAAGTTCTGCATCCCTTATGTATGTGGTACAAGGGAAGAACGAAAATCTGAGAGACTACCTTAAGAGGTTCACCAAGGAGACTTTGAACATCACTGATCTGGAGAATAAGGTGGCCATGGTAGCCCTGGAACACGGAACCACTGATCTATTCTTTAAAAGGTCATTGGCGAAGCATCCTCCTGAAAACATGGCTGAGCTCCAACGAAGGGCTGACAAGTACATTAAAGCTGAAGATAGCATGAAGAAAGAAGCCACAGTAAGTGAGGGAGGAGGTAACAACGACTTCAAGAAGCGAAAGCAAGACCAGGAGTATGATGACCTGGAGTATGATGCTAGGGACAAGTATCCCCGAACTAGCGAGGACTCCGACTATGCCCCTAAGAAGAACCGAAGAAGAGTTTGGGACCAAGATTCAACGACTATGCAAGATTGAATACTCCTAGGAGTCAGATCTTGTTAGATATTGAGAAAGACAAAGATTTTCGATGGCCGAAGCCACTTAGGGTGATCCCGCAAAGAGAAACAAGGGTCAGTACTGTAGATTCCACCGCGATGTGGGGTATGATACAGATGATTGCAAGCAACTCGAAGATGAGATCGAGTTCTTGATCCGTAGAGGGAAATTGAGCAACTTCACTAAGGGTGAAGATCGTGTTAATCGAATTAGAGATTATAACAGAAGGGATGACGATCGTGATCGTAACACACAGCCCCGAGGGCCAGTTATCAATATGATCTGGGGAGGCCCGACAGCGGCCGGTACAACTCGAAACTCTCGAAAGGCGTACGCCAGAGAAGTGATACACATCGTGGGAGAGGCCCCGAAGCGGGCTAGGACTGAAATCACACTTGGTTTTGATGATTCTGATCTTGAAGGGGTGAAGTTCCCCCATGACGACCCGTTGGTCATAACTCCTGTAATTGGAAACTCAGAAGTGAAGCGAGTCTTGATAGATAATGGAGCTTCCGTTGACGTTCTATTTCATGATGCATTTGTGAAGATGGGTTACAATGATTCTCAGTTGACCCCAAATAACATGCCTATATATGGATTTAATGGCGTAGGATCTAAAGTTGAAGGGACTATTCAATTGCCTATGACTATTGGACAGGAGCCCAAGAAGGCCACTTAGATGTTGAACTTCCTGGTAATCAAGGCGGTTTCAACGTACAACGTTATCCTCGGAAGGGCTGGACTTCATGCATTCAAGGCTGTTGCCTCAACTTATCATATGAAGATCAAGTTCCCAACCCAGAATGGTGTTGGAGAACATAAAGGCAATCAAAAGATGGCACGAAGCTGTTATGTAGCCGCGTTAAGGCCTGACGGAGTCGGGGGGCAGGTCCTTCCGATTGAAGACATGGACATCCGCAGTGATAAGGAACACAAAGAAAGTCCAGAAGAGGACATCACACATAAGCCTCGAACAGCCATCAAGGCTAAGGCATCAACTGACTTCGTGGTTGAATGTAACATTGGCAACCAAGAAGTCGGGGGCAAGAGATAGTACCCCAAGAAGAAAGTGAACTTCAGAAGAAGAATGAGGAGACTAGAAGGAGTAGTAGGTGCTCTATTTTGATGGAGCATCAAAAACAAAATCAAGCCATGCAGGCCTAGTCTTGCAAAGTTGGACTTAGCTTCATATTTATCTAGTAGAAGTAGAAATAAGGTTCGATGAAACCATGCAGAGCATGTCGCTCTGAGTAGGACAGTAGTACTCTATATAAAGGTTGAACCCATTTATGTTATTAATGCAAGTTTGCTTTTCGTTCTATGATTCTATTTATGTACCAAGCACCTGATGTGTGTAAGTCAAAGATGACCAAGTACCGAAAATAAAAGAATATACAAATGGAAGCAAACAAACGCATAAATAAAACTCTGAAGGGTCGAGAGTTAGGTTACAGCACAACCAAATAAGTGTTTCAATTCCTTGAAGGATCCGGGATAAAAGACATCTGGCAATCAAAGCCATGCAAGGCTGTGGAGGCTAAAGACTAGCCACTTTTTAATGTTTTCAAAAATGACTTGGATGGAGAATCTAAGGTAGAAGACCAATAGAGAACCTTAAACAATGATCAAGAAGTTCAAGCAAACTCTCGTTTTAAAGAGTTTAAAAGGCGAGAAGCCCACATGATTGTTTAATTGGAAATCTAAATCGAGGAATCAACCTTGAATCCTTGACCTAGAATCAAGAAAAACAAAAAAAATGATGGAACCAAGACAAACGTTGAAGTCCTGATGGACCACCCGTTGAAGAAACATATTGCATAGCCCGAAAGCCAATTGAAAGAACCCCTTGAAGGGCAAGTTGACAGCATTCTTACAAGAGGATAGTGATGTGTTTGCTTGGACAGCAATTGATATGCCAGGGATTGATCCCCAGCTCATAACTCACAAATTGAATGTCGATCCTAAATGAACGACATTAAAGCAGAAGAAGAGGAATTTCGCTCCAGAAAGGCAAGAGGCCATTAAACAAGAAGTTGGCATGCTCTTATAAGCTGGGTTTATTGAAGAGATTCAGTTCCTCAAGTGGTTGGCTAACCCTGTGATGGTCAAGAAGGCAAATGGGAAGTGGAGGATGTGTATAGACTTCACTGACTTGAATGATGCATGTCCTAAGGATTGTTTCCCTCTACCAAGGATAGATATGTTGATAGATGCCACAGTTGGGCACGAGATGCTGAGTTTCATGGATGGTTTCAGTGGATACAACCAGATCAAGATGCATAAGGACGACATCCCTAAGGTATCTTTCATAACCGACTTTGGTGTTTTCTGTTATCTTGCTATGGCATTTGTGCTAAAGAATACAGGAGCTACTTACCAACGATTGGTGAATAAAATATTTGCCCATCTAATTGGAAAAACCATGGAGGTCTATATTGATGATATGTTAGTCAAGAGCCTATTCACGGCAGATCATATTAAACACCTCGGAGATGCATTTGAAGTGCTGAGGCACCACAAGATGATGTTGAATCCAGCCAAGTGTGCCTTTGGCATTGGATCTGGGAAGTTTTTAGGACTGATGGTTTCAAAAAGAAGCATTGAGGCCAACCATGACAAGATCAAGGAGATCTTATACATGAAGCCACCACGCTCTATAAGAGATGTGTAGAAGTTGACAGGCCGATTTGCGGCCTTGGGAGATTCATCTCCAAATCTGGTGATAAATGTTTGTCGTTCTTTCAAGCATTGAAGAAAGTGAAAAATTTTGAGTGGACACCTTAGAGCCAGGAGGTCTTTGAACAATTGAAGAAGTACATGGCCGAAGCCCCGTTGTTGGCTAAACTAGTCCCGGAGAGACTCTCTACCTATACTTGGCAGTATCTGAGCAAGCACTGAGTACCGTTCTCGTTCGAGAAGAAAGCAAGGTTCAGAAACCCATCTACTACGTAAGCAAGGTGTTGCATGGGGCTGAGTTAAATTACTCTACCATCGAGAAGTTTGCCTTGGCATTGATAACGGCCTCGAGGAAGCTACGATCGTACTTCCAGGCTCACAAAATTGAAGTCCGGACGGACCAGCAACTGAGGAACATATTGCATAGCCCTAAGGCCAGTGGAAAGCTAATCAAGTGGGCCATATAACTTGGAGAGTTTGATATCAAGTATAAGCCTCGGACAGCCGTCAAGGCTCAGGCATTGGCTGACTTCGTGGTTGAATGCACCATTAACAACCAAGAAGTCAGGGGGCAGGAGATAGTAACTACCACTGAGAGTGGAGATAAAGATGAGGAACTTGTAACTGGTCAGAAGGAATATTGGGTGCTCTATTTTGATGGAGCATCAAAAACAAAATCAAGCCATGCAGGTTTAGTTCTGCAAAGCCCCGATGGGTTCACAGTTGAGTATGCTTTGAAGTTGGATTTTCCTACTACCAACAATGAAGCTGAGTATGAGGCATTGATAGCTGGATTGGGCTTAGCTAGAGTCATGAGGGTCAAGAACCTCAAAGTGTGTGGAGATTCAAGACTGGTGGTCTCGCAAGTGAATGGCGAGTTTGAAGCCAATGATGAGACTATGGCAAAATACCTGAGAGTCGTGAAAGCTGTTATGACTCAGTTTGAGGAATGCTATGTGGAACACATTCCGAGAGAGGAGAACGCTAAGGCCGATGCCTTGTCTAAATTTGCTTCTTCTGAAATTGAGAACTATGCGGGGAGTGTTTACTTCCAAGTCTTGAAGGCCCCGACCATCAATTCTAAGTTGATAGCACCGATTGATATGGGAGGTTGCTGGATTGACCCTATCAAAGCTCACCTCGAGACAGGCTGGCTCCCTGACAATGCCTTGGAGGCACGAAAGCTGTCAGTGAGGGCATTGAGATACGCCTTGATTGAAGGCATCCTCTACAAAAGATCGTTTGTCGTCCCGTACCTGAAGTGCTTGAGGCCCCAAGGGGCAAGAGAAGCCTTGGAGGAAGTTCATGAAGGGATATGTGGGCAACACTTGGGGGGCAGAGCCCTAGCTCACAAGATCACACGACTGGGATTCTATTGGCCAGAGATGTTGGCCGATGCGCAGAATTATGTCAAGAAGTGTGACAGATGTCAAAAGCACGCTCCAATTGTAAGGCAGCCGCCTGAGATGTTAACTTCAATCAATTCTCCCATCTCGTTTGCAATGTGGGGAATGGACATACTAGGTCCTTTCCCTATGGCTTCGGCACAAAGGAAGTTTATGATAGTGGCCATCGACTACTTCACTAAGTGGATTGAGGCTAAGCCCTTAGCCAAGATAACCACCAAACAAATTTCCCAGTTCTTTTGGGAGAGCATCATCTGCAGATAGGGAATCCCCCGAATCCTTGTGACGGATAATGGGACAAAATTCAACAATGAAGAGTTTAAGAAGTACTGCAAGGAGAATGTTATTGAACTTCGCTTTTCTTCAGTAGCTCACCCTGAGGCTAATGGACAAGCTGAGGTAGCAAATTGAATTATCCTTGATGGACTGAAGAAGAGGGTCGGACGATCAAGAAACACTTAGGTAGATGAGTTGCTGCCTATACTTTGGGTATACCACACCACCTACGAAGTGATAACTGAAGCAACCCCGTTTTTGCTGGCTTATGGAGCCAAGGCAGTTGTGCCCCCTAGAGATTACACATGCATCGCCAAGAGTGGAAGCATATGATCACGAGACCAATGAAAAAGGCGTGAGGCTCGCCCTCGATCTGATTGACGAGGTTAGGGATGAAGCGAATGCTAGAAACGCAGAGCGTCAGAAGAAAGCATCTTTCCACTGCGACCAAAGGGTTAAGGAGAAGTTCTTTCGACAAGACAACTTGACTCTGAGGAAGATAGAGGCCTCCAGAGTTGGCCAGAAGGGAAGACTATCCCCCAATTGGGAAGGGTCGTATCGAGTCAGGAAGACACCAGGACGAGGATTCTACAGGTTGGAAATCTGGGATGATGAACACATTCCAAGATTAAGGATTGAATCCTTGAACTTCAAATCTCAACACAACATTAATTAAGCCTCGATGGCCAACAAGGCTGTCTGCCTCCAATCGAGCTTGTCGTTTGAGTTTAAGGACTCGAACCAAGAGTTGTCAATCAAGTTGAGACCTAAGAAAGGTTATATGAGCATAAGAAAATAAGGTTGGAAACCTAGAATCAAGCTAAAGGGTTGATGATAACCAACAACCATGAATGAACTCAAGGTTCAAGACCAAGACTGATTTTCAGTCCTACACGGACTGTTGACACTGTTTGGGCCATATCTTTAGCTCCGGGTATCAGATTTGGACGATCTTACTGTCCACGCGAAGATCTCTGAGTTTTCTATAGTCTTGGAGACCCCGGCCGACCAGGTCTTGGCCGACCAGCTCCTTTTAAGGGGGTCCAGCCGACCAAGACTGATTTTCAGTCCTACACGGACTGTTGACGTTGTTTGGGCCATATCTTTAGCTCCGGGTATCAGATTTGGACGATCTTACTGTCCACGCGAAGATCTCTGAGTTTTCTATAGTCTTGGAGACCCCGGCCGACCAGGTCTTGGCCGACCAGCTCCTTTTAAGGAGGTCCAGCCGACCAGCTCCTGAACCTGGATCCGACCGGTCTAGGTTCAGTACTTGGTCCTGGATCCCAACTTTTTCAGTGAACTTTGAATAGTTTTCAAACCTAAATCTCGACTTTTTCAGCAAATCTCGGATTATTGCCAATGCTAAAGGGAGGCCAAGGTTAGCCATGAAGGCCAAGATTAGCCATTAAGGCCAAGGTTAGCCATGAAGTCACGAATGACCAAACTGACGACTCGTGATCAAGATCAAGATTCTTGATCCTTAGGATCACGGACAGTTTTAGATCCTAGATCCATGATAAAAGTTTAAGATCAAGGTCAAGTTTCTTGATCCTTAAGATAACAAAGTCATGAATGACCAAAATAGTGACTTGAGATTCAGATCAAGGTTCTTGATCCGCAAGATCACGAATAATTTTCACGTCCGGGTCAACCAGCTAGCCAAGAAGCAATCGACCGCGACGCACTAGGGGTCTCAGCCGACCAGGTCCCGGAAGACCAGGTCCCGGCCGATCAGCTCTTTTTAAGGAGGATCAGCCGACCAGGTCCCGGAAGACCAGGTCCCGGCCGATCAGCTCATTTTAAGGAGGATCAGCCGACCAGGTCCCGGAAGACCAGGTCCCGGCCGACCAGGTTGTTTTGAGGGGGTTCAGCCGACCAGCTTCTGAACCTGGATCCCCCCGGTCCAGGTTCAGTTCTTGGTCCTGGATCCCAACTTTTTCAGCAAATGATTTCGGACATGGTTCTCGACTTTTTCAGCGAATATCAGATGATTATCAATGTTAAAGAGAGGCCAAGGTTAGCCATGAAGGCCAAGATGAGTCATGAAGGCCAAAGTTAGCCATGAAGTCACAAACGACCAAACTGACGATTCGTAATCAAGATCAAGATTCTGGATCCTTAGGACCATGGATGGTTTCTGATCCTGGATCCACACTCTCTATTAAAATCAAGAAGGAGTCTAAGTTCAAGTTTTTTAGGCCAACTACTGACTAGTTAGCCCTAGAAGAGGAATTTCAGCCAACCAGGTCCCGGAGGACCAGGTCCCGGCCGACCAGCTCCCCTGGAGGAGGGCCAGCCGACCAGCTTCTGGCCAACCAGGTCCCAGCCGACCAGCTTCTGGCCGACCAGGTCCCAGCCGACCAGCTTCCGGCCGACCAGGTCATTTTCAGGGGGTCCAGCCGACCAGCTTCTGAACCTGGATCCCCCCGGTCCAGGTTCAGTTCTTGGTCCTGGATCCCTACTTTTTCAGTGAACTTTTTAAACCTAAATCTCGACTTTTTCAGCGAATCTCGGATGATTGTTAATGATAAAAAGAGGTCGAGATTAGCACCGTTTAGTGCTGTTTAAGCACTGTTTAGTGCCTATTAGCACAGATTAGTGCCGATTAGCACCGTTTAGTGCTGTTTAAGCACTGTTTAGTGCATGTTAGCACAGATTAGTGCCGGTTAGCACTGTTTAGCACCGATTAGTGCCGTTAGTGCCATTTTATGCCACTTAACATTGTTTAACACTGTTTAAACATTGTTTAAGGCTGATTAGCGCTGTGTAGTGCCGTTTAACACTGATTAGTGTCGTTCAACATCGTCGTAAATGCGTCGGTCGCTCCACGCTTTACATTAAGATGATATTGTTGAAAATACTCACGTAAGAGCAATAAACCCCGACCCAAGTCTCGAATAAGGCCGTTATAACTTCAAGGAAAACCTGATCAGTTTTCCTAGAAGTTGGGGGGCAAATGATATGGGCTGAAAGTAAGCCCTAAAGACACATTTAATGTGGTATTTATCAGACCTAGAATGGTCCAAACGTGGGGCCCACCAGATGGGCCCAAACCCTAACTATAATATTAATTTCGTAATTAATATTAGGGGTAATAAACAGCTCAGCAAATAAGAGTCAAACAAGGATATTACTCTTACCTGACTTAGCCTCCAAGATACATATTCCAACATGGAAACTGACTCCTACAAGGAAGGGGTCTAGAACCTTCCTCAAGGCGGTGGCTTGCCCACCAAGTCACCTACTCCTACCATAATTCCTAGGCTTCTCAGCCTATATAAAGGGTCTGACCCCTCATTCTCAGAACTACGTTTTCTTGGCTTGATTCTCTAATACAGAGATACGTAGGCATTCTGTGAGGACCGTTTAGTCTCGAACGCAGAAGCAGCCATTAAAGCTTGAAGCTCACAAACCCTAGCCGTCATAATCATAACCTAGTTTTTATTCCACAACATCAGTAATCAATCAATTCTTATTTTCAGATAAAACATATTATATTTTGCATTATATCTAATTAAAATATCTCCTTATCAAAATACTACAATGAGTTCTATTTAATTTAATTAAATGCTTATATTAATTAGTAATATATAACTAATTACCTTTTCAGCTAAAACAAGTTACATATTTTCATTTTTCCAATCGAAACCTATTATTTTGAAATAAAATAACAAACAATTTTATTTAAATAAAATAAAATAAACAATAATATAATAATATAATAATAATTAATAACTAAATTAAAAGTTTGAACGGTCGATACGGTACTTTGTGTTTTTACCTAATTACTCTTACTCAATTTTTTATAATCATTACTTAAAAACATATATATAATCAAATCACATTGTTTAAATTTTTTGTCTTTAAAATTTTAATCAGAATCAACAAAATTTTAAATAATATTAAGATAAATCCGTGCATCGCACGGGTTTTAAGCTAGTTAAATAAAATTCTGTCCTAGTTAAATAAAATTCTGTCTTGTGGAATCCTTCGTCATATGTGTGTGGTCCTCCATTATTAATTTTCTTTTAATTTTCTTTTATAGTACTCCGTATTGACGAATTGTTTAAGGTTGTAAATTTTCAGCACTGATTTTACTTATTACGTACGAGATAAGATATTTAGGCCATTGTGCAGATATGATTCAACAACAACTTCCTGGTTTTGGATAGAGAGTGAGAGCTCCATGTATCTAAAGTTGTATGTTGAATTTTAGAAATCTGATGGAGTATGTATTAAAGAAAAGCATCGTAGTTGTAGATGATATGATTTGAGAGTTGAGACTGATCACTGTAGATAACAATTATACAAGGATAATGGTTGGTTGGTTGGTTACTCCAATAGCTACTTCAGAACTAAATCTGTATACAGTTATGCGGTGTATTTCGTCTAATAAATGTAGCCTTCTGATAATCGAAAGCAGAAACAAAAAGACCCTACTGATTTTTCTTTAAGACAAGTCTAAGTAGCAGGCAAAACAAACTAAACTTGCACATGTATACATTCTGCTTTTAGTTAGCAGAATCAACTAGCTAAAGTTCATTGGTTTATTTAGTCCTCAAATCCACATTAAGGGACCCAGCTGTGGCATACATAAACTGAATTCTGACTCTTCCATGTTAGAACCAACGTACAATTTCTTCATTCTTGAATCCCCAACCCCTTGAAAGTTCATCCAACAGCTCTTTAACTTAATAGTTTTTTTAACCAGATGGAACACTAATACAACCCGAAGCATTCATCCGTTTTCACAATTGTATCCCAGATTCTAAGTCGTCCATTCTCTGAACCCCTTGAAATTCGATAATATTTTCATTTTTTTTGTGGCTAAAATAAGCTTCATACTCCGCTGGTCGAATACTATCTTTGGACAAGAACGTTTCCAGTGCATCAAAAGGTATCCATAGGAAATTGAAACAAGTGGATGTAAGACACAAAACTCCCAAGTTGGAGTCCACGTCTATAATGTTAAAATTCGTGGACTAAGATTCTTAATTATACAGAGAAAAACATCACGGCAAGAGTTTCCTTTATGATCATCTGGCATATAACGGAGCTAATTCTGACAATTAATAACCAAACATCACGGAAAGTTTGAAGGATTATTGTCACATGTGGGAGAGTTATATAAGCCTTCCGTCGCATTAAACATGAAGGCCATGTTTGTTTTAGGGGATTATAATCCTTGAAAAATTACACTATCTTTCTTAAATTTAAAGGATTATAATCTCATGGAAGTATATTGCTATCATCTTTTTGATTCATTTCTATGGGATTATAATACCTTCTTTTACAAGGTATTATAATCCCATGGGAGTGAACTAAAACAATGATTAAAATGTGAATTCATGGGATTATAATCCCTTACGTTTGGGATTTATAAGGTAATAATTTGGGAATTATAATCCCTTGAAACAAACATGGCCGAAAGGAACATCCCCTGATTTGGCAAAATTTGCTAGACGCTGTCTGAAATCTTCACTCGAGATATTTTAAAATGGAGGAATGGGTGGCTTCCAAGACGGCACCACAGAGATTCGGAGAGATTCAGAGACTAGGAGGCCCAAAGGCCTCTTAGCCAATGCATGATGCATCCATCAGAGTAGGCAATTGTATACAGTGATGGTAAGCTCAGTTATTTGAACTTTAGGGCACCCTTGGATTGCCTCTAAAATTGCAAAATTTTGGAAAAATATCCAAATCTATGCCAAAAGATGAGATCATAATATCCAACTACCTCTCTCACCGTCATAAAATTCCCTGCAATAATACAGCTGCCACTAATATTCATTGTTACAGGGCAAGCCCAAGATGCTCCGGAGACCGTGTCCATAAAAATCATGACCTGAAGCCACTAATATCTGGATCACCTGAAGTCGAAACCACGTTGTTGAGTACCCACATGACTTCTCCTTGACTTGTTGAGCTAAGCGACGTTGATTTTCTCAATGAAAAAGAAGCTTCTCTATTCATGCTCCATCGAGGTTGCCAAGAAAGCTGTGTAGTGCAGCTGACAAAGAATTTTGAGTGGTGGAACTGATGACGACTTAATCTATGTAATGTGGTGTCTCTGATCTATGTTTCCATAGTTGCTCGTTTTAGGATGCCAACCTGTCCGTTGTGATAGGCTATGACTAGCCCTGGCTGGGCTCAGCCCAGGTTGGCACCAGACCTGTCTGGCACTAGTCGAGTCCCGGTTGGGGTCCAATCCATAACACCCGCAGCCCAGGCCCAATATGCGTGAGACAACACTACGCCACACTACCAGATGTGTCACACACAGGTCATGATGGCGGTCCCACATGACAATGACAAATAAGGGAATTCTATGATTGACATAATCATTTCCCTATTAATCCACGTGCTGACATGACCTTAGCACATGCCACCACAATTGTCTCCTGGACAGGTGGGGACTGTCTGCAGCATACAGATGTCCCGCATACCTAGGATCCAACGCTCATGATTGCAGGTACCAACTCTTAAACCCTAATCCTTGTCCTATAAATAGATAGGAGAGAAAGGTTTAGGGGTTACGTTCTTTTACACACTCATATACACACAACCTCCACAATTCGATACTATAGTCCTTATCTTTTACCTTCCAAAGGCTACTCTTATTCTCACGCCGGAGGCGCCGCGGGTCCAAACCCACCTCCTGACGTTGTTTTGCAGAGGCCCAACCACCAGCATTACCTCTTCCAGGCGTGGGAATGGCGGAGGAAGCACCTGATTGGGTTCTGAAGTTATCATTGGCGCTAGAAGGAGGGGGTGGCTCTGTCCTTTGGTCTCGGTGCCACTAGACTCCACTCCATCAGCAAGCTCTTGAAAAAAAGTCCTAATCAAACTAGTAAGATCTAAAAATAGTTCTTTTACACACTCATATACACACACCCTCCACATTTCGATACTCTAGTCCTTATCTTTTACCTTCCAAAACCTACTCTTATTCTCACGCCGGAGGCGCCGCGGGTCCAAACCCACCTCACGACGTTGTTTTGCAGAGGCCCAACGACCAGCATTACATCTTCCAGGCGTGGGAACGGCGGAGGAAGCACCTGATCGGGTTCTGGAGTTATCACGTTGGGTTTTACAAAAATCAAACTCGATTGTTATTTCGTGTCGCTTCAAATTTGGGTTTGTTTCCAAGAAAAAATAAGTAAAATATGTTATAATTTATTACAAGTTTCGTTAATGCCTTCCATTTTGGTTATTAACTTCCTTTTTGGGTATTCTTTAATATTTACTAATTTCAAATAAAATAATAATAATAACCATACATACATACATACACGTACATACGTACATACATACGTACGTACGTACGTACGTACATACATACATACATATATACATACTTACTTACATACATACATAAATACACACATACATACATAGATACATACATACATACATACATACACACATACATACATACATACATACATACAAAGGTCATTGTTCTAGAGAGAACCTTCTTATATATAGTCCCGGAGAAAACCATTGATTCCACCATAGAATTTCATCAATAAATTAAAAATAATTTTTTTAAAAATTTAAAATTTCATTCTAATGTAGAATACTAACGACATATAAACATTATAAAGGATTTACCACATAAAATTCGAACAAAAAACTTGATTTAAATTTGATTCTACAGTGGAATCACTTCGGATAAATTTGATTCTATGGTAGGATTGCTTTGGATTATTTCATTAATTTTTAATGATTTTCCAAAAAGAAAAGTTGTGTAATTTCATTTTTAATTTCTTAATTAAGATTTATAATTATATTTCAAACAAAAAAGATAAATATATGTATTTTGTGGTGGTTCTCTCTTGGACTATATATGAGGTGGTTCTCTCCAGAGTGCATGATAATATTTTTATTAATGGTTTAGTTTTTTGGTATGACATAAAAAATATACTTGCCTTTAACCTAAATTTTAAATTCTAAAGATAAGAAATTATACATTATTAATTATAAATAAATAATATATAAACAAGGGAATTAAAGATATTGAATAAAAATAACTTTAAATTTATAATTTGAAGTTTTAATGGGACCTAAAAGAAAATACTTAATTTGGATTAGATTTATGTTACAATACTAGGTGTGATACATTTATATTTGTTATTATAAAAATAATATATATGTGTGGAATAATTATAAATGTGAAGTGTGATTACAAAATCATGTTATTGATAATTAAGTGGCATTATAACAATTTTATAGAATCCTTTATTACAAAAATATTGTTGTTTATCATCAATCTCGCCCCTTTTTCAACACAATAATTTTTTGTTGAACCCCATCAATGATTTTCATGATACGCTATTCTAAAGTATTTGCTAAAATATACCATATATTTCGTTAATGCTAATATTTAGACCTACCATGAATATTTACGAATTAAATATTATAACAATTATATAATAAGCATAAAAGGGATCTTATCCATAATTTTGGTCACTGTACTACCAATTAATCTCAATTGTCGAATATAATCTTTTAAAAATTAGACGATCAAGATTATATCATATTAAAAAATAAAATTATAATCTAAAAAGGATATTATATAAAAGGCTTACATATAATAAACATAAGAGGGATCTTATCCATAATTTTGGTCACTGTACTACCAAATTAATCTCAACCGTCGAATCTAATATTTTTAAAATAGAAGATCAAGATTATATCATATTAAAAATAATATTATAATCTAAAACGGATATTATTAAAAAAGGTTGTATTAAAATTGAATTTTAAAAACATATTATGCTATGAAAATTAATGATATAATTAAAAAGGATACAAATGAATTTTATTTTATTTATTTATTAATAGTAAAAAAAATTCATAGTTTCTATTTGGGCTCTATCCCAAGATCTAAAAAAATCAGATTTGGATGATTTTACAGCCGACGCGAAGGTCATCAAATTATCTTTAATTTAATGATGATTTAACAATTATTATCGAAACGGAAACACTCAAAATCTCAATCGAAATTATAATTACAAATTTTACATTAATCCTATTCAGCGTAGAATACCTACATTTTTTATAATCATATTCAATGTAAAAAACCAAATTATATATGATTTAACATTGACATACATTTTTTCGTTTTTAGTATAAATACACTTTTTAGTTTACATGTTAAAAATTAAAATATTTTTTTTGCTAGACCCTACATTTTTCATCTATTTATTTTATGATCTAATGGTTCTTATTCATTATCGTACTGAATACCAGATTACCAACTACCAAAATTTTGGACAAAATCACTCTTACACTTATTACTAAAACTAGTAATATGCCCGTGCTTCGCACACGGAACTATTCTTACATATTAAATTCGAGGCAAAAGTATGTGTGCTATGTAGTTAGTTAATAATGCAGAAAAAATATATATATATATATATATAGTAAATAATATATGTTCATACAAAGTAACCATAAAAATTGGTAAATAAAATCTAGAGTGTCATCATAACATTCATTCCAAAAACATCTACATGGGAAAAAAGTCTTTACAAATAAACTAAACACCAATAGTTGATTAAAAAAATGCAGGATAAAAGTATTATATATTTAAAGGGAAAAAAATCCTTAATTTTAGCAAAATTAAGTAAAAAATTCCTTTAATTAAGTAAAATTAAGTATAAGTATTATATATTTAAAGGGAAAAATATTACTTAATTTTGTTAAATTATGAAAATCCATTAAGATGTGTATTATAATTATAACACTCTCACATATTTTAGTAAAAGAAAAAGCGCTTTTATGTCTAACTTAAAGGAGTTTTAAAAATATGTAATTTAATTTAATAATTTATATAATATCTTAATATTATGTTTAACAAAAAAAGTAATCTTAATATAGTAAAAAAATTACAAAAATATCTTACAATTTAATTATGTTGTTGCATATAGTTAATTTGGAATGATAAATTTTAAATTGTTCATACTAATTTTTTAGTACTGCTAAAATTTTCAAAATAAGTTCAATTTCTAAATTATTTAGTTGACGTAATTTTTCAATGATGTTGAAATTTTAAAATAAATCAAATAAAACTCAACTACTAAAATTAAATGTTCTAAAAATATTTCTCGGCATCGCCTCCTACGACGCCTCGCTGCGCCTATATTAATAAGTAATAACTATAATAAATATTTTTTGTGATACTATGTGCATTACTCCAATAAGTATATAATTTAGGAAATATAGTCTAATGTTTTTTTAAGTTGCCGTAATTTATTTATTTTTTTGTTATCTATAATAATTCACAACAATGTAATATGGCTGAAGTATTAAAATTTAAATATGAATAAAAATGTAATATGAAATAAGTTATTATAAAAAGTTTTAGTTGAAGAAATTTAAAATAACTCAAAATAAGTTCAAATCCTAAATAATATAGTTGAAGTAATCTTTTAATAATGTTGAAATTTTAATATAATTCAAATTAAGCTCAACGTGCTAAATCAAATGTTGTAAAAATATTTATCCGCATCGCCTTCGGCGACGCCTCACTGCGGTTATATTAATGAAAATAATAAATATTTTTTAAATAATATTAAGTTAAATAGTTACTTACATCAAATTTTGAAGAAGCAAATCATTTTTCATTCAATCTAATTTTTAGTTAAGTTGGCATAATTGTTTTTGTTATTTATATTAATACATAAGAATGTAATATGGTTGAAGTATTAAAATATAAATTTTTAGATAAAAATATAATGTAAAATAAGTTATTTTTTAAAAAATTTAATTAAAAACAAACTCAATGGTTAAATTATATACCGTAATAGTTTATTGTCGATCTCTGGGCATGATTATTTAAATAAATAATAACCTATATTTGAATAATAGTAATATGCCCGTGTTTTGCACATGAATTTATAAATATTTATTGACTTTTTAAAAAATGATAAAAAAGATTAAATTATGTACATGTTATTAGAAATTAACTTCTTAAATAGGTATTTAATAAAGATCATGACATTGTAAACATATTATACTCGAGAATGATAACTTTTAATAAAATACGATAAATACCAAATCATTAAAAACACCTTCTTAGAAATAAACCACGTCATTGTTTAAAATTCTAACATTTTGTGTTAATAATACATGATATTATTAATATGATCCTGTTGACATAGTTTCCAACCACTCTTTCAAATTTTGAATAATGCAAATATACTTTATCTATGAACAATTTCACTTCTTTTATATAAACAAAAATAAGAATATGATTATAAAAAAATGCACTATTAGATATTAAAATTTTAAAATAAATCAAATAAAACTCAACTACTAAAATTAAATGTTCCAAAAATATTTCTCGGCATCGCCTTCGGCGACGCCTCGCTACGCCTATATTAATAAAAATAATTTTTTTTGTGATACTATGTGCATTACTCCAATAAGTATATAATTTAGGAAATATAGTCTAATGTTTATATAATTTGTCATAATTTATTTATTTATTTTGTTATCTATAATAATACACAACAATGTAATATGGCTGAAGTATTAAAATTTAAATATTAATAAAAATGTAATATGAAATAAGTTATTATAAAAAGTTTTAGTTGAAGAAATTTAAAATAACTCAAAATACGTTCAAATCCAAAATGATAAAGTTTTTACTTTATGATAAATTTATGATAAAGTTTATATTTAAACTTTAAACATCGTTGTTACTTTTCATTTTAAGACGTGTAAAATTAATTTACATTCAAAATTATTTTAAGACATGCAAAATTATTAGATAAAAAAAGTTTTTTTGTGTCTAACAAAAAATGTTTTAAAAATATATAATCTAATTTATTAATTTATATAATAAATTAAAATTATGTTGAACAGAAAAAGTAATCTTAATATAGTAAAAAAACATTTACAAAATATATCGCACAATTTAATTATGTTATTGCATATAGCTGATTTGGAATGATAAATTTTAATTATTCATACATATTTTTTAGAACTGCTGAAATTTTCACAATATGTTAAATTTATAAATATATAGTTGATGTAATCTTTGAATGATGTTGAAATTTTAAAATAATTCAAATTAAACTCAATCGTAAAAATCAAATGTTATAAAAATATTTCTCGGCATCGCCTTCAGCGACGCCTCGCTGTGCCTATATTAATAATAATAATAAATATTTTTAAATGATATTAAATTAAATATTTAATTACATCAAATTTTGGAGAAGTAGTTTTTTTATACTATGTACATTACTCGAGTAGGTAGAAAATACCAAGGTGCCACAAAACCATTATGATCTACTCTCTTCTTTATCCGCCCTCAAAGCCTGTATCTTTTTTAGTACTCTCTTTTTGTGAAGCTAGCCATTTGTAACAACAATTCTTCCACAATCATAAGAACTTGAACCGACAATTCTTCCACAACCATAAGGACTTCAACTATCCCAACCCACAATCTACCATTCAACATAATAATTCTCCAAATTAGCAAAACCTATTGTGCATCATATATACTTTGCAAAGTATATGTAAATATACTATACATTAAGAAAAACAATGCCAATTTTTCAAATGTTGTTCAGAAATTAGCGTAACTATATCTATACCTGGAGAAAATCAAATGCAAAGAACCAATAAATAGGAAGAAGATGAAACATGTTGGTTGCTCCACATCAACCTACCTGATCATTAAAATTATAGGTTCGTACAATGGAAGTCAAGCAACACCCACCTTTCTTCTTCCAACTTCAGACAGCAGGAACCCATCCTCACCATTGATTTGCAAGACATTTTTCTTGTGCTTCAATCTCTGGATCAAGACCATACACAAACTACTGCCTGTCACAAATTCAACATGTGCGGTCACAACATATGTGAAGAAAAGCGCTCTACGAACACCAACAAACTTCTTTTTGAGAGATTGGGGGTACGTTAGTTGTAATTACCACTGGGTACTTAAAGGAGCGGTGGAGTAGTTGCCATCAATCTCTCCTCTAGCAGGTTCACAAAACCTGAACCGATTTTTGTAGGAAGCATCTGCAAAGATGTATATCACATGCTGAGATGGTCAATTTTAAATCAAGATTATAATTGATAATGTTGGACATAAACTCAAAATGAATCATGATTGTATCAATCCTATATGTTTAGACGAAACAGGACCAAAGACCACTATTAAATGGTCTAAATCAGATGTTATAAACATAGTATGAAAGTTGTAGTAATACGTTTACCGAAAAACCTAGAGAACAATGGAGCAAACATCTATGACAGGCATGTGAAGAGAATGTTAATCCATGATTCTCGATCTGCTTGTTCCACATGTAACAAAAAAATATTTGATTTTTTAGTTAGGATATCTTAGTGAAGTTATAGCTATAGTATTTCCTGAAAAATCAAAGAATCACACTCATTTGAGAGAGTATAATATCAAAGGACCTTTAAATTTAAAATTTTAACTTGTCTTATGGTATAAAAAAAACCTTCATTTTATAGT
Source organism: Kitagawia praeruptora (assembly GCA_037693485.1). Classification (NCBI taxonomy): domain Eukaryota; kingdom Viridiplantae; phylum Streptophyta; class Magnoliopsida; order Apiales; family Apiaceae; genus Kitagawia; species Kitagawia praeruptora. The sequence continues at coordinate 81,458,425 of CM075350.1, forward strand.
TTCTTATATTCATGCATTAATAAGAAAGCTTTATTCAAATAACCACAAACTTAAAATTTAAACAAAATTCTGTCCAAAACCCACATTCCAGAGTTAGAAACATTAATTATGATGATTATTACAGGAGGAGAAAGATTATAGCGTAACCTTTTATAATATTGCAACGACAAATTGGTATGTGATCCTTGCAAGCTGCAATTCATCCCTCAAAACCAGTGTAACAGGCTATAGGAAGTAGTGAGAAAATTATGCAGGCATACATGCATTAGTAAAAGAAGGAAGCTGCACAGCTGCAGGTTTTACCAAATTATAGTAGATTTGAATTTAAACGTAATCTCAACTTCAACCCGAGACTTGGTAACTAAATTATAATTTTAGACCTAATACATTCAACTAAATGAAAGCTCACTTCTAATTCATATAAGCAAACACGATACCAAAATAAATTCACTCTGTTATTTGAAAAGAAAATATATTTATAGATGATGAAAAAAACAGATCATCATTTAAATAAAAGTATCTTCGATACAATAGAGACATGATCAAGCACAACCACCTTTTCACCTAAACTTACACAGTCCAACATTCTAAGAGATAGTCAATTATGTTGTATACCTAAAATCAATTATAGTCTCAGCAAATCCTGAGTAAATGTTAAAAGCAGGCCATATGGCAATTCCATCTAACATCAAGTTGTCTGCTAGAAGATGTGACAATTAAACCTTAGTGTAAACATGTGCTGAGTACTAATTAAGTGCCCGTGCTAATCATGTTTCTTTTTAAATGGGGCACTTTGTATACTAAAATCTGTTCAAAAAACAGTGCACACTTGGCATAACATAATCCAAAAGGGAAAAAAATGACCACCACACATAAGAAAAAATAGCAATCATGTATATTGTATAAGAGGTATATATATTGTACCTGCAAAAGAATCGACATACTCAAGAATCGACATAGCAAAAATACATGTATGTTGTACCTGCAAAAGCTACTGAGTTTATCAGCGGAGAGTCGATATATCTTATCCCTTGCGTAACAGTGTTCCTTGGAGTTGCTGGTAAAAAAAAATAAAAATAATAAAATGAAACTGGTAGAAGACTGCAAATTGTAAATAGAAGGAATTAGGACAAAGGTTTAAAAAATCTTGAGATGCACATCAGTTAAGAGACAGTTGACACTAATAAAATGCATCAAGTGTGCAAAATGAAATCAGTAGACTTAAATCATAATAAGCAAAATAAAGCATAAAAAAACATATTGCAAATTTTTTCTTTGCAAAATTAATAATAAAAAATATGTCCTGAGAAACTCATAAAGGTCAGAAAACTACATTAAAAAATCTGCAACCTAGAACATTACACACATGTGGTAGTAATGTAATTAAACTGAATCAAAAGAGATGTTTCACCGGATAATGGAGCAGAGTAAATTTACAAATATTTTAGGTCAGAATGGAGTTGATTCGAAATTGCAATGACCAATGATTTTACTTTAACATGGAGTAGTCCGTGTAGATATGCTGGGTACCAAACAATCAAACATGGCATTCTAAAGTAAAAGTGATTAAGCATGTCTAGTTTTGTGAATAAACTAAGAGGAGAATGACAAACTATATCAGGAAAGCATCTACATTAGCCCATGAGTAGACAACATCAATATTAGGAATACAGCACATAGATTTATAAAAAAATGTAGTGTACCATTATAAGTGATATTGAGATTTATATTTTCTGAATTAGTTATCGTAGAGTTTGAGTTCCGAACTGGTGTTTGTAAAATGAATTGCACATAGATTAATGTTTGTGCTTTCAAATTGGCTAATAAGCAGTTCAGATATATCTATCTACCCGAGCTTTATATCTCAAGCTAGTATCAGGAGTGAACTCGTAATAAGTACAATTGGCAAATTTAGCAAAAAAAAAGTACAATTGGCAAGGATATTAATGACTACCATATCACATGTCAAAATGACATCATAAGCACACACTTGTATTTAGCTTGATTACAGGGGATTACATATAAACTTAGTAAGTAACAAAGGATAGTTGACAGTTTCTTTCATAGGCCGCCTTTTTTCTTAATCCTTTTCGTTGTCAATCAAACTCCAAGAAAATACTTTTTAGATGTGTGCAGATTCCACTCAATTGATTTAAGAGAAACATATGAGTAATACAACATGTCATTAATCCACATATTGAATAAAAGTCAACATGAAAACAGAGGCTAAGCACGTCAAAAAGCTTAAGCCTCACACTCCAAACCAAAATCAGAGATGTTTTTTACCTAGTACATATTTTGATCAATACTGTCTTCCTATATTGAAAAGTTCGACAAACCAAACCTCCGTTAAATAAAGTCACTAAACAGCTCAAACCATTCATATTCCAATCTTCAAATCACGGCAGCTTATTGTACCAATTTTAACTTATCTAAGTACTTAACACTTAATTCAAATAAAAAAGTATTTAACACTAAAAAAACAAAGAATCTAAGAGGAGAATGACAAACTACGTCAGGAAAGCATCTACATTAGCCCATCACATTAGCCCATGAGTAGACAACATATTTATATAATCTGTATCTCATACACAACATAAAGAATGAATATTAGGAATACGGCACATAGATTTGGCACATAGATTTATAAAAAAATTGTAGTGTACCATTATAAGTGATATTGGGATTTATATTTTCTGAAATAGTTATCGCAGAGTTTGAGTTCTGAAATGGTGTTTGTCTAGAATTGCAAATGTCCCGGGAACGTTTATAATCTGCAATTTATGAAACAAAATATAAAGATAGATCAATATCCTCAATACAAATGTATGAAAAACATATTTAGTTACATCCAAAAATATAATACCCATTTTTGCAGAAGATGGAGAGTGTGGACCAAGGGTAGTTCGTTTCCTACCTGTTCAAATGAGATTGGACCATAAGAAATTACTAAGTGATACATACAAAAACATTTACATTACTAACCTGGTCCATCCATATGTAGGTAAAATTGGATGTTTGTAAAGGCTACAAACAATTATGTAAGAGATAGTCAATTATGTTATACCTAAAATCAATTATATTCTCAGCAAATCCTGAGTAAATGTTAAAAGCAGGCCATATGGCAATTTCATCTAACATCAAGTTGTCTGCTAGAAGATGTGACAATCAAACCTTAGTGTAAACATGTGCTGAGTACTAATTAAGTGTCCGTGCTAATCATGTTTCTTTTTAAATGGGTCACTTTGTATACTAAAATATGTTCAAAAAATAGTGCACACTTAGCATAACATAATCCAAAAGGGAAAATAACCACCACACATAAGAAAAAATAGCAATCATGTATATTGTATAACATTGATATAATAACGCATATGAATATTAAGGTCTATATAATCGAAAATAAAGATGTTAGTTGCTCAAAAAACTCAACTCACCAAAACATCCATTATTTCTTACATTCCTGGTATTGCACTGCTTTATCATCGAACTTTTCAATTTCATATTCACCTCTGCCATAAAATCTTACTCATAAACGTCACAATAAAATCAAAGATATGAGTCCTGAAATAAATTGAATAAACTATAATTCAATAAATTGGTACATACTTAATAAAACAGCACATGCCAAGCAAATCTAATCGATTGAATAGCTGTGAAGAGTTTCATTCGGAAAATGTAACAAACACATATATTATTATCCAAAAAACACAATAATACAGAGAAACAATAAAATGAAACAACACATGGATCTTCATACCTAGAAACACTTATGTATCCATCCATATTCTCTTATTTCCCTGGTAAGGATAAAACATCAATTAACATCAATATAATCACCAAAAAAATTAAAAAATACATAAAAACGTGTACCTATATTGGATGAACGATTTCTTGAACTTTGAAAGTGGATAATACCAGCTATTGCACGATTCACGGGAATTACTTTAATAGCACATCAGCAAGATTTGTGAGAATGAAAAGAATTTGAATTGGGATATTGATGGTTAGTTACAGAGGATGATTCACGGGAATTACTTTAATAGCACATCAGCAAGATTTGTGAGAATGAAAAGAATTTGAATTGGGATATTGATGGTTAGTTATAGAGGATTGTAAACATACGTGTATTTTACCCATGTTCGTTGGATAGTCCACGACCCGATTTGTTTACCCATATTTTGCTAGTAATTTACCAAAATGTCCTGAATTTTAAAAAGAATATAAAGGAAGAGGGGATATGGTAGTAAATTCAGGATCTCTAGCACTAGCAGGAATTTATTTATATAGACTATATTTTGTTGTTAGTATAACTATCTTCAAATAACAAAAAAGGTATTTTGATAATCAAAACGAAATATAAGTAGATTTCATAAATCGAATAGAATTTCCAACGTAAAAAATCTTAAATTTCTTCTCTCTTTTGTTTCTACGTAGTTTTAATTGAAAAGTAATTGTTAAACCATTACTAAATTAAAGATAATTTTCTTAGTTTCATGTGGGCTGTAAAATCATCCAAATCAAATTTTAAGAATAAGATATAACACAAATATTAAATTGATTATATAAAATCTTATATATATATATATTGTTAGTCACAGAGGCATGTCTGTATACATCTAATAACAAGCCTAATTGTTTGTAATGCTTTGCATTACTTACTTGACCTCTTAACTGAGGGAACCTCTAGTTGTAGAGTTTCTACTTGTTGTAGTACTTATAATAGGCATCAAATTCTACATGTGTAACTGTAATTAAAGTCAGAGAATAATGTTTGAAAGAAGTTCCAAGGATCATGCCTCAAGCTTGAAGATCAAGACTGTCAAAATAAACATAGTTAGATTTTGGAGAATGAAGATTTGCCTAAGTACCAATTCGAGAAGTGTTTTGTTCTATTCGAGAAGTTTAGCATTCGACAAGTCAATGATTCGATATCTGTAAAGACACTATTCGACATCTCTGAAAGTCAACAAGTCAAAGTGTCATTCGATAACTCAGAGATTCGACATGTCTAATACTCTATTTGAGAACTCAAGAAGTCAACAAGTCAAAGTGGTATTCGAGTTCTCTAAGAGTCAACAAGTCAAAGTTTCATTCGATATCTCAAAGACTCAGAAAGCTATTCGATATCTCTGGGATTCAATAAGTTAAATGCTCTATTCGACAACTCAAGGATTCCTGAAGAAAAAAGCTATTCGAGAAGTGATTTGATATATCAGCTTTGCAGTATTCGAGAACTCAGAGTTATCTATCAAGTCAATTCTAGTTCTCGAATCAATCACTAAATTACTTCTCGAATACAGCCTTGGGGACAAAATACTAGAGAAATTGTACAAGTCAGAAACCTGCAACAAGCCAAAGCACTTTTTGGACCACAAATTGTAAAGCATTTTGGAAAGACTACAAAGAAGATTAGAGAGATGTACAAGAGACAAAGAGCTAAAGAAGTGGATCTGAATAGAACTTCAAGAAGTCAAACCTGTAGCCGTTTGGATGCTTACTCAAATAGGATAGACATACTAGAAAGTAATTTATCTTGTAACCTTATTTGTAGTAAGTAGGTTGTATTCATGTTCTATAAGAATACAACCTCACTTCTTAAGTTTAAGAGAGAATAACAAGTTTTTTAATATACACATTCAAGACAATACATCTCTTTGAGAAAAACGAAGCTGAGAATACTACCATTTGTATTCACAGGTTGTAGCAAATCTTTATCTAATAAAATATTAGATTAAAGTGAAGATTGTGTCTTGTGTTGTTCATTATCCGCACTTATAGTTCTACACACACATAACACATATCTTGCTACATACACCAAACAGATTCAAGAAAAAAGAAAAGTTCAAGAATCCATTAACCCTCCTTTGTATTATTTTCGTGTGTTCAATATTTAACAAGTGGTATCAGAGCAGGCTATTGATCAAAACAGAAAATGATCATGAGTTCGAATTCACCAAAGACAACAGGAACGGTGATGGTCCCTAAGTTTGACAAAGAAAATTTCAACCTCTGGAAGATAAAAATGATGTTGTTCATCAAAGCCGCTCATCCTCTGTACCTTGAGATTCTCAAGAATGGTCCCTTTGTTCCACAACAAGAGATCCCTGAGAAGATAGTTGGAACCACAACCATTCCAAGATCTTATGTGGCCAAGGAACCATCCAAATGGACAGAATCAGAAAAGGAGATGGTTGCTCTTGATAGTCATCTCATGTTGTTAATCATTGACTCAATGGATATGTCAATGTTTGCAAACATAGCATCTTGCACTTCTACTAAACAGATGTGGGATCATATTGAGGTTTTATGTGAAGGAACATATGAGGTCATTGAAAACAAGAAACAGATACTGGTCACACAGTATGAAGCTTTCATGGCACAACCCAAGGAAAGCATCACTGTTTGCACTAAATCACGCAAGCGTACGTGGTCACAAGTAATACAGATAGAAGTCAAGTTCGTTCCCACAGAGATCTGGTTATGGTTTTAATTAAGTAGATGTACCTATGCAACAATGTATGATTATTATTCACTGCTAAGACAATTAACAATAATGGGTTTTATAAACTAAATTAACTAAGAAGTAAACTAACAACTAAGAATTAACTAACTAACGAGAATTGGAATCGAATTACTTCTGCAAGAGAAACCATGGAATCCTAACTTCATTAAATACTTTGCTTAGATCTGACGCCTTTAATCACTATATGCAATGGTTATGATATCTGATCGGACAACACGAAACAAGTACACGCTACCTCTCAGTATACGTATACCAAACTAAACATACATCCACAAAAGAGATAGAAGATGAATAGACACCAATTATGCTTAGACCCTATATGTCTATAGAATTTGAAAACATAATGGTTGAAGAACAAGTTATCCATAATGATCACATAGGGCAATATAAGTATTCTCATCTCATACTACGAATCATGTTGATAAACAATCATGAACCTATGCTAGCATGGCAAGTTCTAAATCTCAAGATCCACTTTCACTTCACAAGAGATTAACAGACTAGATGTTAGCTACGCATCTAAACACATGAAGCATAACCATACGAGGATATCAAATATACATCACACACAGATCTTTAAAGCATCAAGATACTAAAGCTCCATAAATAAATCCGTTAGAATCCCATGACAACGATTAGTTCATAATTGAACCTCTCATCATCATGGGATCTGATGAAACCATGATAAAAACAAAGTATGAAAATATACAAATAAACCTAAGTAATTGATATGTAATGGTTCTCCTAATGATACAAATTACAAGGGTTGGATGTGTTTATATAGGCTCTAGAAGTCTAACCCAGCAAGAAAATACCAAAACAGAATTATAATAGAATTTCTGCAAAATACGTTTCCTAAACTGATTCTGTTTTTAAGGAAAATTCGTAGCTGACTTTTCTTCAAATATTCTGGAACGTTTCAATCGTAATTGGACCCCTGGACCACTTTAGAATGATAGAGAATCTCGTTATCTTCGCGTGGACTGCTTACGGGCCTCAAACGGAGTTGTAGAACTCAAGATATGGCCAAAATAGTAAAAACTGTAATTTTTCAGCACCGCGCGCGTGCAACCTGCGCCCAACAGTCTGTTCTTCGCGCAAATTGCTCCTACCCAGCGCAATTTTCTCGTGGGAATCCTATCCCAAGTTGTAGAAAATCTCCCAGGCTTCGCGTGAGCAGTAAGATCGCTGAAAACGGACTTCTAGAACTCCAGATATGTCCAAAACAGTGTAGACTGCGCAACCGTCTCAGAAATCCGAATTTTTATTAATTTATTCTCCAAAAACGATAGAAGCATCAACCATAATCAACATTCTTGTAAATCTGCACAACTAAGCAAAACACATCAAAACTACCACAAACTTGAGTCCAAGACAATCAATTTAAGCCAAATTGAAGCGATCCAAATGGATATAAAATCCACTTATCACACCCCCAAACTTAAACCGATGCTTGTCCTCAAGCATAAACAATTACAACTAACTAACTAACTAGTACCACTTCCGTAGGTGATCACGGTTGCATTTGGCATATGCAACAAGCCCTTTAAACCCCTAGGCAGCCCTAGTGGACGAGTAAGGTCCCGTGAGGGCCTATAGCGAATGTACCCACAAAATCCATTTAACCTAATGCAATGCATGAATGCAACTAATATGAAAAGTGCAATTAATCTAGTACTAATATCCTACCATACCTTCAAATCATCTCATGCCATATCAACTTAAGAATCAAAGTAAATACGCAATGTCTTGGTGTCGAAAGTGCAAGTATTCACATAGTCTACTCAATGAACATGCATAAGTTCTCACAAGTCCATGTCAAGTGTAAGAATAAGTTAGTAAACATGCTAAGCCTACAAGAGCACATCTTTGAGACAACACTCGGGATCTCATACGCAAGAACAAGCAAACACTCACAATCCACTCACAAAAGAATATTCACTAAAGAACAAGGGTAAGTGTATCACTCAATTCCAACAAAATCATAAACATGCTTGACATTTGGTATCAATCTAACTCTTAACACAACATACATCAATGACGATAATCAAAAGGTCTTAAATTGGGTTTGTAACGGGGTTAGGGACAAGGTATGTCAAATAAGCCAAATCAGGTGAAGTGTCAAAAGCTAGTAAGTACCATAATAAATCATACACAACACCCTATTTTCCCCCCACATAATTTTTACTAAAACAAACACTCGACTAGTCGACTAAAGTAGGATCACCACAAACACAAATATGCTCTCATAATATATTTTTCTCTTTTTTTTTCTCTTTCTTTCTTTTTTTTCTTTCTTTTTTTTTCTTCTTTTTTTTTTCTCTTTTTTTTTCGAGAGCTAGATAAAACAATAATATAACAAATAACAATGATCCCATGAATTTATTACACATGCCGACTATCAAGTAAACAACCAAACCCAATTTTCAATATTTCCCCCAAAAGTAAGACCAACAATAAACCCCTCCTTGCACACCTTATTACTCCCTTAAGCACTCTACTAGCCTTTTGACAATGCGGGTTCAAATTAATGTAAGGCCAATACAAGAAAAAGGTCTAGGCAAGTAATGTGTATGTCACCGAAAAAATTGGATTAAGCTCAACGGGTTAACTAATTGATCATGTAAATATGGTGTGGTAATATGGGAAAATATGCTGTTATTCCTAATTGCCTTTATCATTTTAATCGTCAAATAATGTCATGCATTTCAAGAAAGACCTCAAACAACTGCTAGCAATGCAAACAATTCGTGGACACTCAAGCAAACGAATAAATTGCAACAAATATGCAATAAGGCTCAAAAACTCACTTGTTGGAAAAACATACTCAATCCCAAGCAAAAAATCTCTCTAATGCACCGACTTGTATTCAAAGCATGCAAACTAAATCATCTTGCACATCTTCATGACCTTATAATCAGTTACAACATTCAATAAGTCTACTAGCTTCAACTTCCTAGTGTATGTGTGTGCACAAGAACAAAGCATATCACTTTTCAATCAAAAGCGTCAACAACACAAAATTCCTATCCAGCATGGGTGCAAATGCAAAATATTATGAACTCACATGATATACGAAAATAAAAACAGAATAACAGAATGTCCTATATGAAACAAACGTAGATAACACGAACATAAATGCATAATTTACTACTACTAATATGCAAAGCATTAAATCCTACATGAACACATAATACAACAACTACTAATCCCTCAAACCACCCCCAAACTTAAAATATTCAATGTCCGCATTGAATGAAAAGTAATACAAGGGATAGTAGACATACCTAATCGTAGACACTTGAAAATTTCTGCACCATATCTCTATATGGCCATTTAATTATCTTTTCCGGAGCTACATCCTTGATAACAAGTTTCAGCCTTCTTCGCTCCTCAAAAGTGTCAGTATTCTCTTCACTACCTGACAAGTTAGCAACAGTAATAATAAGCAAAGCAGATGATTGGCCCGAATATACATACCTTAAGTGATCTGGTGGTTTAAGCTCGAGTTTGGAAGCTTCTTCAACAAGATGATTTTCTACCAAAGACTGATCAAGAATGGAGATAGACGGACTAGGAACGAAAGTGGGTAGTTCACCAACAGAAGTCTTCACAACAGACTTAGGATCAAAAGAACTCTCCTCAAGTTGGATTTCATGCTTAGAACAAATGACCTTCAATTCCTCTAACATCTCATCAGAAGTAAAATTCCTATACAACTCATGAAGATCCTCATTACCCTCAACCAAAACATCTTCCTCAAGAAAAGACTCAATTGCACTATCCTCAAGATTTGACCATGAAACAACCTCATCAATCAGCACCTTAGAATCCCATAGATCAGCCAAGCCTAGCGACTCACACTCTTCCTCCTCATCACTATCCACCACAGGTTCTGATAAAACAGAATGTTCTTTTTCTGTAGGGTCTTGATCTTGAATTTCTTCTTCATTCTCAATTGCTGACTTCTGATCGTTCGTGACTTTTCCAGATCTAAGTGTTATGGCATTAACCTGCTCCATGCCATCTTGTTTTCCTGGATTTACCTCTGTGGCACTAGGAAGAACTCCTTGTGGTCCGTTGAGAAAGGCACTTGCAATCGTAATTGGACCCCTGGACCACTTTAGAATGATAGAGAATCTCGTTATCTTCACGTGGACTGCTTACGGGCCTCAAACGGAGTTGTAGAACTCAAGATATGGCCAAAATAGTAAAAACTGTAATTTTTCAGCACCGCGCGCGTGCAACCTGCGCCCAACAGTCTGTTCTTCGCGCAAATTGCTCCTACCCAGCGCAATTTTCTCGTGGGAATCCTATCCCAAGTTGTAGAAAATCTCCCAGGCTTCGCGTGAGCAGTAAGATCGCTGAAAACGGACTTCTAGAACTCCAGATATGTCCAAAACAGTGTAGACTGCGCAACCGTCTCAGAAATCCGAATTTTTATTAATTTATTCTCCAAAAACGATAGAAGCATCAACCATAATCAACATTCTTGTAAATCTGCACAACTAAGCAAAACACATCAAAACTACCACAAACTTGAGTCCAAGACAATCAATTTAAGCCGAATTGAAGCGATCCAAATGGATATAAAATCCACTTATCAATCACTGATATGTTTGAGAGATTTCACAAGCTGGTTACTTAGTTGCAGATGAATGGAAAAGTCTATAGCACTAAAGAATTGAATATGAAGTTTCTATTGTCTTCTCCAAACCACCTAGAGCAGAGGGTCATTTCTCTAAGGGAAAGAGATTTGAACAAAATCACATATGATGTGCTCTATGGGGTTTTAAAGACTCATGAGCTTGAGTTGCTTCAGAAAAGGGCTATCCAAGCCAACCAATGCAGAATGATAAACACATCATGTGCCTTGATTGTCAGCAAATCTGTTCAAGACCTAGAAGCATCTACAAGTTAGTTGAGGATAGAGGAGATAGTAGATGATGAAGAAACTGAAGCTGAAGTGAGTGAACCTGTTAAAGAGAAGGAAGAAGAAGAGTTCTATACTCTTGAAGAGCTAGATGGCATGGAAAACACTTCATATGCTTTCATGGCCAGAAAATTTCCAAACATCAGATTCAAGAGGAACCAGCCCTTCAAACCTAAACCCCAAAACCATTCATTCAACAAGAGTAAAGCACCTGTGAAACCAAAAAAGAATAAATTCAAAACTGGCTATGTGGATAGGTCATCTGTGAGATGTTATAGATGCAATGACCTAGGGCATTTTGCTAGTGAATGCAAGAAGCCTAAAAAGAAGGATAAAGAGTTTCTAGAGCTTGAAGCTAAGTATGAGGCCCTTCTCAAAAAGCAAACACCAGGCAAGGCCTACATAGCTGAAGGGAAGTGTTGGGATGATACTGATAGTGATGAAGAAGAGCAAGGATTTTACAACTATGCCTTGATGGCCAATTCCAAGGATGAAACACCTTCATCAGACTCTCAGGTACCATCTCTCACTACCATAGACATGTCTGTTTCTGAGTACAAGAATATGATTGAACAACTATATGTTGAAATGTTTAATATTCATACTAGTATGACTGTTGCTAATGAGGAAATTGCTAAACTGTCTGCTAGAAATGAATTGTTAAACAAAAAGAATGAGGGACTTGAGCTAACAACTGCTATACAAGTAGAAAACCTTAAGAAAGAAGTTGAATATCTACAGAATAAGGTTCTATGTGCCAGTCATATTGAAAAGGCTCTTGGGGATGAACTAGCTGAGAATGAGTTCAAATTGAAAACCTTTAAGAACTCCTCTAGTCTATTGCAATCCTACCATGAGAAGAATCAAGCTAAACCTAAGGCTGCAGTTGGTCTTAACTTTGACACTCTGAAACAGAGGAAATGCTATGTTGTCATTGAAGATGACATAGTTGTTCAGAAGGAAGTGCCTCACATTTTGAAAAAGACTGAGTCTCCAATTTTTAAAGAACCAACATTTGAAGTTGATGAGGTGATGAGGATGCTTTACTCATTAAGCAAATGTTGAATAATGAGGATGAGGCACAGTCCAGGGAACAACCAGCATCCTCTAAAAGTGAGAGTATTAAAGTAAAAACCAAGGAGCCAATAGGAAGTAGATCTAGACCTGAGAAATTTGTTAAGTTTGTATCAGCTGGGAAGAATGAATCTGAGAAGAAAGTGGATAAGAAGAAACAGAACAGAAATGGCAAACTAGGGATTAACAAAGATAATAACTATGCTTATGTGCCTAATGCCCCTAGGAAAACTTGTCAAAACTGTTTCAATACCAATAATTTAACTCATGCATGCAAGAAACCTGTTGGTAGTGTGCTTAAACCTTTCTATGATTGCTCTGTACCTTTAAGACATAGAGATGCTCCATTTCTGTGATAAATTTGACTATATGCCATGCAATATGAATGTTATGACTAGCTGTTTCGATCTGAGAAGGAAATTCATTGATGATTGTATCAGTCACAATTCTCACACACACTACACAAGGTCAAAGTCTTCAAGTCCTCCTAGAGCTAGGAAGGTACCTCTGTCACCTAAGTCTGAGAACTCAGTTTCTAAGACTTCTAACAGTGACAAGAAGACTAGTCCTAAGAAAGTTAATAAGCATGCTATCTTTGATAAATCTGTTTCTAAGCCAAGTGGACCCAAACTTGTTTGGGTACCAAAGGAGAAGTAATACCTTTGTGTTTGCAGGGCAAAGAAAATGAAAAGAAGGTCATGTGGATTTTAGAAGTGGATGCTCAAATCACATGACTGGTGATATGGCCCTGCTATCATAGTATGAGGAGAAGGCTGACCCAATGGTTGCTTTTGGAGATGACAACATGGGTAACATAATGGGATATGACAAGTTGAAAGTTGGAAATGTCATCATTGAAGATGTAGCACTAGTCAAGGGACTCAAGCATAATCTGCTAAGTGTTGGTCAGTTTACTGATAGAGGATTCAAGGTAAATTTTGGCAAAGATGAATGTTTGATCACTCACAAGAAGACTGGTGACTTTGCTCTATCTGGAGTAAGGAAAGGAAGCCTGTTTGTGGCCAATATGGACTCTGCAAGCAAGGATAAGATTTGTTGCTTTTATTCAAAGGCCCCAAACAAAGATTGTTGGTTGTGGCACAAGAAGATATCACACTTGAACTTCAAGGCCATTAATTCCCTGGTCAAAAGAGAGTTAGTAAGAGGCATGCCCACACTTGAATTCTGTCAAGAAGGAGTGTGTGAGGCTTGTCAAAAGGGAAAAATGAAAAGGTCAAGCCACAAGTCAAAGACATTGACATCAATCACCAAACCCCTGCAATTAATTCATATGGATTTGTTTGAGCCTGTCAATATTATGTCACTCTCAAGAAAGAAGTATGCCCTGGTGATGGTTGATGACTACTCAAGGTATACATGGGTGGAATTTCTAGCATCAAAGGATGAGGTTCCACAAGTAATCACTAAGCATATAAAGAAAGTTGATAAGGAAGCAAAGGCCAACAATGCAAGTGTGATTGCATTGAGAAGTGATAATGGAACAGAGTTCAGAAATGCCTTACTTGAAGCATTTTGCAAAGAGAATGGCAATTCTCAATAATTCTCAGCTCCAAGGACTCCACAACAAAATGGAGTAGTTGAGAGAAAGAATAGAACTCTAATTGAGGCTGCTAGAACAATATTGCTTGATGCAAAGATGCCTACATGTTTTTGGGCTGAGGCTGTGAGCACTGCATGCTATGTCCAGAACAGAACCCTCATCAACAAAAACATTGGAAAGACACCTTACAATTTGATGACTGGAAAGAAGCCTACTCTAAAGTATGTTCATACTTTTGGAAGCAAATGCTTTGTGTTGAAAGACAATTCAGAATATGTTGGGAAGTTTGATGCAAAGGCATTTGAAGGAATTTTTCTTGGCTATTCTATGGAGAGAATTGCATACAAAGTTTATGTCATCAGTCAAAAGAAAGTTATGGAAAGCACAGATGTGACATTTGATGACAGCAAACTACATGGATTAGAAGAAGCCAATGATGAAGATAGAGATCCATTAAAATTTGAAAATCTAGATGATTTTGATGAAGAGATTGAAACTGAAGTTGAATCTATAGTTCAACAAACTCAAGTGAATGATAAAGCAAGAGAAGAATTTGTGCCAATCAACAGTGAAGAGACAAGCATCCAAGACACACCTGTGAATAGTGGCAACTTCACAGGGGGATGAAATGAAAATGATCATGACTTGGATGATGAAGCAACATCAAGGTTGAGAAATCAGACTGAGCATTCAAAGAAATGGGATAGATCACACACTGCAGAGCAAATTATTGGAGATCCAAATGCAGGAGTGAGGACTAGGAGAGCAACTCAAAATGAGTATCTCTATGGTTGCTTTCTATCTCAGATTGAGCCTAAGAAACTTGATGATGGACTGTTGGATCCAGATTGGATTATTGCTATGCAAGAGGAGCTGAATCAATTTGAAAGAAAAAAAGTATGGGAACTTGTGCCTGCACCAAAGAACAGAACCATTGTTGGAACAAAATGGGTTCTGAAAGAATAAAATGGATGAAGATGGTGTAATAGTAAGAAACAAAGCAAGGTTGGTTGCAAAAGGATACTTTCAACAGAAAGGCATTGATTATAATGAGACAATTGCCCCTGTTGCTAGATTGGAAGCCATCAGAATCTTCTTGGCATTTGCTGCTCACTCAAACTTTAAAGTCTATCAAATGGATGTCAAGAGTGCTTTTCTGAATGGAGAGTTGGAAGAAGAAGTTTATGTGCAACAACCACCTGGCTTTGAGGATCCACATTTCCCAGAATTTGTCTATAGATTGCTTAAGGCATTGTATGGGCTTAAGCAGGCTCCAAGGGCATGGTATGACACTTTATCACAATTTCTTTTTGAAAATTAATTCACTAGAGGCACACTGGACAAGACACTATTTTATAAGAAGCATGGTGATGATATTATCCTAGTTCAGATGTATGTGGATGATATCATATTTGGCTCTACTAATGAGAAACTATGTGAGAAATTCTCTAAGCTCATGTAGAGCAGATAGGAGATGAGTATGATGGGAGAGTTAACATTCTTTCTTAGATTGCAAGTTAGTCAAAGGAAGGATGGTATCTTTATCAATCAAACCAAGTACATCAAGGATTTATTGAAGAAGTTTGACAGAGAAGACTGCTCACCTGCAAAAACACCCATGGCCACTGCCACCAAATTGGATAAAGATGCTAAAGGCAAGAAGGTATATATCTCAGTCTATAGAGGCATGGTTGGTTCTCTACTCTATTTCACTGCAAGTAGGTCAGACATTATGTTTGCTACATGCATGTGTGTAAGGTTTCAGTCAAATCCAAAGGAATCACATATGATTGCTATTAAAAGGATCTTTAGATATCTGAAGGGCACTCCTAACTTGGGTTTATGGTATCCTAAGGATACAGGGTTCAATCTGGTTGGTTATTCTGATGCTGATTATGCTGGATGCAGAGTGGATAGGAAAAGCACCTCAGGTAGCTGCCAGTTTCTTGGACAAAGGTTAGTCTCTTGGTATAGCAAGAAACAACAATCTGTGTCGACTTCCACAGCTGAGGCTGAATACATAACTGTTAGAAGTTGCTGTGCTCAAGTGCTTTGGATTAGAAATCAACTTAGAGATTATGGACTTGTGTTGGAAAGGATTCCAATCATGTGTGACAACACAAGTGCAATCTCTATAGTTGCCAATCCTGTCAATCATTCTGTAACAAAGCACATTGACATCAGATATCACTTCATTATGGAACATGCAACTAATGGAACAAATGAGTTACATTATGTTCCCACAGATAAACAATTAGCTGATATATTCACTAAGCCATTGGATGAAGCCACCTTCACAAGGTTGGTTAGTGAGATTGGAATGCTAAATTCTTCAGAATCTGGCTAAGTGAAAATATCAACTAAATTGTTGCAGTAGTAAACACTTACTTTATCTAAATTCTCAATATTTTTGAAGTAAGTGTTGGCTGAAATATGATTTATAAATATTTCAAATCTGTTGCATATGTTGAAAAATCATATTATGTCAACTTGAAATTTCTATGAAATTTTGAGAAAATCACTATTTAATTTATTATAATATTCTTCATTGAATATGTCTGGTAAATTTTAAAAGATAGTGAAAAATGAATTTTTTTATGAGTGAAAAGAATATTTCGATAAGTCAGACTTCTCTAATGACTCACTACTCGACATCTCTAACAAGTCTCTTTGGAGCACTCTCGAGTTCTCAAATAGAGCATTTTAGAGATATCGAATAGAGGTACGATTGACTTCTCGAATATGGTAATTGAGTTCTCTAATGACTGAGTTCTCGAATACTGTATTTGAGTTCTCGAATCATTTGAAAAGGCTGAATTCTCGCTGAATCTTAACCATTTTTGGATTTTTATTCAGAATTTTAAACCACTCATAAAAACATATTTTATTTAATTTAGAATCATTTCTTAGTTAGATAACTGCCAGCTGTGAGTTACAAACTGCTTGAGATATCGATTAAGCCTTTCTTGACTTATCGAATAGTTGATTTCTACTTCTCGAATGCCTGACTTGTCGATACAAAACATATATCTAATCGACAACTCAAGTACTTCAAACTTACACAATTCTACATCTATTTGATTCATTTCATTCGATTTCTCAAGCATCCAAAAATTCCGAAACCTCTGAAAACCCTAATTTCAAAAGCTAAATTTCTTCTTCAAACTTCATTCTCGTTCTCTCTTTCTCTCTCTGTGTGTATCAATGACAAACACTCAACTCACCATACCTAAACACACAAACTTCATCGCAATAACGAACGATGTTGAAGCACCGAATGTGAACTTCAAGTGCTTTGTTCGATGGATGTCACAATCATACATCAAGGATGCACTCTCGGCCAACCCAACTCTGTATCTAGACCTACTGGAACAGTTTTGGAAGACTACTACAATGGAAGTTATGGCCCTGGAAAGCACAATAACGTCATACATAGTCTATTGCAAAATTCAGGACAAGGAAATCACTATAACCACTGAAGACATGAATCAAACACTGGGCTTATAACAGGAGGTGTATGACAGTCAAGCCCTAAATGGTGAATTGGAGGACTTCTTTGATTTCATTAACTACTCAGAAGAAATCAAACTTGGACATTTGAATAGGAAGTTCTTGAGGAAGGAATGGAGTTATGTCTTTGCCACCATTCTTCAAGTCTTCACAGCAAGAAAGTCAAGCTTTGACCAAATCAGTGCACTTGCACAGCAATTAGGCTATGCCTTATCCTATGGGAAAAAGATCAATGTTGGCCAACTTATTATGCGGGAGCTGTATGGGAGGCTTGGTAAGAACTCAACCAAGAGAGGTAATGAAATTTTCTTTCCTCGCTTTATTCAATCTGCACTTAATTATGTAAATAAGAAATTGATTGATTTGTCTGGAATAGATAAAAGTAGAATAGGTTATCCTAGATCCATGACCAAACTAATTTTTGGTAATTTGGAGACTAGGAATGATATGGATGTAAGACTTAACATAACTCCCCATATGGAGGGTTTATTTAGGACTTACCCCCACAACATGCCAATATTTGATTCCAAATCTCAGTTAGCACAGCCCAATCAAGTAGAGCAAAATGCTAACCCAGGGCTTGCTAACCAACCACCTCAACCAAACACTGTACCAAACACAGAGCCACCTGCATCATCCTCTCAACAGGGTGATGTAAGTAAAAAGAAGAGAAAGGAGATAGCCTTTGCACCCTTGGAAATGTTAACAGAAGCAGCATTGAATGCTGAATTAGGCTTAGAAAGTGAGGCACCTGTGTCACCTCTAAAGAAGCCAAAGAAGAAGAAAGCAAAGAAGACCACCTCTTAAGTCACACAAATGGCTGAAGTTGTAAAATCAGGGGCACACAGTTCACTAGATGTATCCTCTCAACAGGGTGCATCTATAGAATCAAGCATCCTCCCCAATGCACCTTCTTGTAATGAGTCAGCACCTGGGAGTGATAAGCTTGGCACAACACTGAGTGGAGAGCACATCACTCATGAAACTCCCTCTATCTCTCAGGGGGAGTTGCCAAAATCAAATCTACAAGACACTCCTCTTCCAGAAACTAACACTAAAATTTCTTTGGAGCCTGCAACTCAAGCAATTGAGGAGCAAGGCATTGATCACTAAGAATTGTTTTCTCTTGGTGAGCCAATGGATTCAAGTGACTTAGTGCATGACACTATGCTCACCACCCAGGAACCACATTTAGATGGTGAGGGAATGCAAGCTGGGGCATCTCCTAATGACACCATCATAAACACAGAGGATTCACTAGTTCTCACTAGAGACTCTATGCCTGTGTCAACTACTGTTGTAACTCATCCCACTCCTGTGGAGACAACAGTAGTAGAGTCAACTCATCCGGTTGCAGAAGTTGCATCTGTAACTGAGGAGTCTAGGCTGCCTAGCTTTAGCTCTAACTTCACGTCTCAATGGCTAAAGCCTGTGCAACATGACAGTGCTTCAGGATCAGGGTCTGTTCCACAACAATTGATGGTTGAAGCTCTTCAAAACTTAATTGTGGATCAGATTCCTGAGTTCACAAAGATTGCTCAAAATCTACTCACTGCAGACATGCCAGATCCAGACTCTGAGGCTTTTCTCTTATGTCACAGAGACGATGTGGAAATGCAAAAGGAAAAGATAATAGATGATGCTGAGAGAGATGGAAATATAGATGCCTGGCTGTAAGGAAAACATGATATCACTCTCAATGAAGCACTTCAATATCTAAGAGAGGAATACATCACTTCACTAGGCTCTAATGCCAAATCTCTGACTCCTGGTGAAGTGTATGAGGCTATGAATGATTCTTACAAGGGATTCCTCAAGGCTGCTCACTATCTTGGGAATGGAGTTAAAACAGAAGTCAATAAAGTATGTGATGCAACAGCCAAGGAAGTAAGTGAAATGAAAAGGGAATTTGCTGCCAAGTTTTCCACCCTAGAGCTTGTCCTCAAAACTATACAAGACTGCAAATCTACCTGCATCAAGATGGACAATGGCTTGGCTTTGCTTCATGGAACTGTCAATAATATGGCAACTAAGTTTCAAAATATATATGGTCAGACAACTGATGCTAATGCCATGCTAAGGACCTTGTTTGCAAACCAATATGGAGATAAACTGGTAACTGAAGTCTCTGTTCATGAAATGACCAAATTTGAGGTGCTAAGGCTCAAGGAGCAATCACTGTCTGGTTTTAAATCTACTGAGCTATTCACCAAGGTGGATGCTCTGGAAAAAGAAGTGACCTCACTCAAGCAATCCAATGCTCATCTTACAAACATAGTTGCAACTCTTACTGAACAGTTGAACACTCAGGCCACCACTATAGCTGATGTTCTTCTACATCATCAACTGATGCTGTCTGCTATGATGAAGCATATGGGGCTCCCTCTGCCTGATGAATTTGTCAATCCCACCTCTTCCAACCCAAAGGTCACAACTACAGCCTCTGTGCTTGACAACAAGCCTAAGGGGGAGAAGAGGACATTAAGGAACTCAAAACCTAAGGAGGAGAAACCTAAAGAGGAGAGACCTAAGGAGAAAGGCATAATCATTTCTAAGGGTGGTCATCAAAGAACTTTAAAACTACAACTCATGTGTAAGGCAAAGGGAAAGCCAAAGTTGATGAACCTCCATCCACTCTACCAGTTGTCACTCTACCAGAGGTACACATCACTACTTCTAGTGGGCAGAAGCAATCTATCATTTCTACAGTGGTTGCAGGAAGTATGCAATCTGATCAACCTCAATCTTCCAAAATTGAAAGTGCCAAGCCTGTAGAATTAAAGGTGGTTACTGAGGCCAAGCTACAAGAAATTGCAAACTCTAATGTCTATCATGATGATGCATTCTTAAAGTTTCTGAAAGTCTCTAGAGAACAGGCTGGTGACACCCAACTTTATCTAAGGAGTTTGAAGGATCAGATTGACTACCTCACTGTGGTGCCTAGGAGAGTTGACAGTGTGTGGTTCAAAGATATATTGATGGTGTTTAGGTCAAAGATATGGCATCTAACCTTCAAGACTCTTCAGGCCCTAAAATTTTCAGAGGTAAGCGAGCTGGTCAACTTGATTGAGAAGAAGAATGAAAATGAGAACAAAAAAAAGTCTATATGATGACTTAAGGAATGAGCAACCTGCCAGATTGCCTGAAGTGTTTACAAATCCTAGAACCATCTTCTACCAATCTGGAACAAAAATTGATGACATCAAGCAACTGGTCATTCCTAAGCATCTTACCCCTCAGAACAGGAATCTCATTATTGCAATCATTGAAAAGCTAACCAAGAAGAAAGGTGTAAGATCAGCAGAAAAATTGGAATATTTATCATATCTCAAGACATACATTGTAATTGGCATTGTACCTGAAACTGCTAAGTTCAAACCAAGCAAAAATGGTGATAAAGACAAAGATGAGGATATGAGTGATGGAAGGAGAAGTCATCACAGGAGTGATAAGGGTGAGGAAGGCAAGAAGAAGAAGAAGGATAACAAAGACAAGAAAAGTGATGATGACCAAGGCAAAGTCTATGAGAGGAAAAGTGGAAAACAGCAAGCCTTAGGCATTGATAACTGTAATCTCACCATAACACAAGACTCTAAGTCTAGAGTGAATACAGTTAGTAGTGAACTACCAAAATCTACACCCATGGCCTCTGCAACTGTTTTGTCACCTCAAGAAGAGAAGAAGATACAAATCAAGAAACCATCTGTATGTTTCCAAAAGCAAACTGCTAATAGTATACTACAATGGTCTACAAGCAAGGGTCACAAGTTTCTGCCTAGCAATCAAGTGAAAAAGATCAAATTCAAACAAGCTGCAAGAAGAGTGAAGCCATCTAAATCAAGAGCCCTAACAATAATTCCAGGATTAAAACTCCAACCACTAGATGAAGACTTTGATGAATACCAACTGCAATTTCTAAGAGCTCAAAGAATCTACTATGCTGCTATTGTGGATGACTCCCTTGAAATCAAGTACATTGATGGAAGACAGAAGAAATTCAAACAAGGGGGTTGTCAAATTGGGGCAAGTTATATGAGATAGAAAGAATCACTGCATTATTGGATTCTGAAGACAAAGTGGAGAGAGTATGAAAGCTGGAGTTGATTGATTTTGTGAAGATGAAGAGAGATCATGTTGAGAAGATAAGAAAGGGGTGCTTTGAGAAATGGCTAGAAAGGGAAAAAGAAATTGATAGATTGGAAGCTGAAGCAGAAAAGCTAAGGGCAAAAGGATTGTGTAGAGTTCAGCTCAACCCCTATGTGGTGAAGTATAGGAGAATAAATGGAGATCAATAGATCATGTCAATATAAGAATGAACCTACTCAATCACTATCCTGCCAACATTCTAAAGCCAGTACTTGAAGATTTCAAGAACTCTATTCTGCTTGAAGAACTAGATGCTATGACAGAGATCATTAAAGCTATGGATGAGAATGCAAGAAAGGAGAAAGAAAAGAATCAGAAGGCATATGATGATCTACAAGCGAAGGCAATGGAGATGAAATCAAATGACAAAGGCTAGTATTTCATCATAGTCTGTAAGATCACTCATTGTAGCCCTATCCATGTTGTTAATCAAATTCATACTTGTACTATCAAAGTTTTATCTTTATGTATGTTAGGCTTGTTATCAGACATGGAATTGTGACTAAGGGTCTTACTCACAATTTGGGGAAGATTGTTAGTCACAGAGGCATTTCTGTATACATCTAATAACAAGCCTAATTATTTGTAATGCTTTGCATTACTTACATGACCTCTTAACTGAGGGAACCTCTAGTTGTAGAGTTTCTACTTGTTGTAGTACTTATAATAAGCATCAAATTCTACATGTGTAACTGTAATTAAAGTCAGAGAATAATGCTTGAAAGAAGTTCTAAGGATCATGCCTCAAGCTTGAAGAACAAGACTGTCAAAATAAACACAGTTAGATTTTGGACAATGAAGATTTGCCTAAGTACCAATTCGAGAAGTGTTTTATCTAATTCGAGAAGTTTAGCATTCGACAAGTCAAGGATTCGATATCTGTAAAGACACTGTTCGACATCTCTGAAAGTCAACAAGTCAAAGTGTCATTCGATAACTCAGAGATTCGACATGTCTAATACTCTATTCGAGAACTCAAGAAGTCAACAAGTCAAAGTGGTATTCGAGTTCTCTAAGAGTCAACAAGTCAAAGTTTCATTCGATATCTCAAAGACTTGGAAAGCTATTCGATATCTCTGGGATTCGATAAGTTAAATTCTCTATTAGACAACTCAAGGATTCCTGAAGAAAAGAGCTATTCGAGAAGTGATTCGATATGTCAGCTTTGCAGTATTCGAGAACTCAGGGTTATCTATCAAGTCAATTCTAGTTCTCGAATCAATCACTAAGTTACTTCTCGAATACAGCCTTGGAGACAAAATACTGGAGAAATTCTACAAGTCAGAAACCTGCAACAAGCCAAAGCACTTTATGGACCACAAACTGTAAAGCATTTTGGAAAGACTACAAAGAAGCTTAGAGAGATGTACAAGAGACAAAGAGCTAAAGAAGTGGATCTGAACAGAACTTCAAGAAGTCAAACCTGTAGCCGTTTGGATGCTTACTCAAATAGGATAGACATACTAGAAAGTAATTTATCCTGTAACCTTATTTGTAGTAAGTAGGTTGTATTCATGTTCTATAAGAATACAACCTCACTTCTTAAGTTTAAGAGAGAATAACAAGTTTTTTAATAAGAATAACAAGTTTTTTAATATACACATTCAAGAAAATACATCTCTCTGAGAAAAACGAAGCTGAGAACACTACCATTTATATTCACAGGTTGTAGCAAATCTTTATCTAATAAAATATTAGATTAAAGTGAAGATTGTGTCTTGTGTTGTTCATTATCCGCACTTATAGTTCTACACACACATAACACATATCTTGCTACATACACCAAACAGATTCAAGAAAAAAGAAAAGTTCAAGAATTCATTCACCCCCCTCTGTATTCTTTTCGTGTGTTCAATATTCAACATATATCAATTTTTTAACAACAATTTGATATGTAAATTAATAACATATAGATATTTAAAATTTTTTAATATAATTAGAAATACAAAAAAATGTGTTGTGCGTTGCACGGTTTATAAGCTAGTATTATTTAAAAAATATCTATGCATTGTAATTATACATCCTTTATTATAACCCGAGTCTACCCAGGTATATAGTTAGATACAGTTAGTCAATCAGAAAATTATGAATTATTTTAGGACCAATCAGAGATCATTCTTAAATCCTAGACTAATCATATTATATTAAAAATTTTCTTTATTTACCATTCTCATCATGTTATACTAACTGTGGTTAGTTAATAAATTTAATTTAAATATAGTACTTACTTGATTTAACATATCCACACATTACACTTTTTAATGTCAATTTTTTTTTATAATAAATTAATATTTGAAATCCAAATCAATCAGGATTATACAAATATATTATTACGTAATTTTCGTAATATTAATTTTCCACACTTATAATTAATAGTTAATCACAATTGCATTATTATATATTAAGGATTAATTATCATAAATATATATAAGAAACAATCAAAATTTACCAATAAAACTAAATTAATCGTATCATTCTCATCTTAATTTACTTATCGTGGTTACTTGATAATTGTTTATTATACTATTATATATTACGAGTTAATTTTCATAAATATCAACTACAATCATACTATAATATATAATCATATATTACGGATTAATTTCCATAAATACTTATTAACTAATTGATCACAATTTTTTAAATCAATCACAACTACATTATTACATCCAGATATATATGTTCTTTGCACCCCTTTCTATATATATATATATATGTATAGAGCCAATTTTAAAAATTGCTTATTTATTAATTGGTTTGACTAAAAATATATTATTTTAATACATGAGTCTATTTTATATATATTCTATAATATAATATTTTAATATGTCAAACTCTCTCGATCTACAATTATAAGGTACAATTAAATTTGAATAAATATACTATTATTGAATTAAAAAATTTAAAAATTAAAAAATATTTATCACACTATTCTAAATACACATTCAAAATTAAGGTTATATAAACTTTTAAATTAATCAATTATATTAAAAAAAACTAGATTCAAGCAATTAAGAGAAAATGACCAAAATAACACAAAAACACTACCCAACTGCCCGAAATGATGATTCGCGCGAACAGTGCCCAAAATAACCACATAGATGCGCATTGGCGGTCTGCGTAGCCTATGACACGCATATTAAACATGCACATCTGAGGTATCGCATCTCCCAGATGCGCAATGACGTCATATGACGTCATTTGTTCAATTGAAGCTCCGGTGCTCAGACCACCTCCAAATTGCCATTTACGTCGTCCCCCTCCGCTCTCCCCCCTCCGGCTACCTCTAGTCTTCCTGAAGGGATCAAAATGAAGTCCATAGCTCCCTCTTCCTTTTCCCCGTTTGATTTGTTGAGTTTGGCTCCGCAGGGGCGTTTACGAAGAAATCTAAAAACCACAACGGAAAATTGAGCTCGAATTGGGGTTTTGAAATCCGGCAAAAGAAATGGAAAACCAATGGTACAGGCTTGTAGAGGGAGAGAAGGGGAGCATTTTGGTGTATGGTATTGTAGTGAACGATTGCTGGAAAGGGGTAAACGATTTGGTCAATTTTTTTGGACGGAAAATGACTCCGGCAGCATACGAGCGAGATGATGAACAGTACGATTTGCGCATGTTCAACATGCGCATACGAATCTACGTATGTCGAACATGCGTATTCAATGCAATGTTCACTTGTGTGCATAAGCTGGTTCACTTGCTAAAACATAAGCGTGAGTTGAAAAAAAAAATAAGACTTCGCATTTATTTATGCGTATATGAACCTCGCATCCCGCCAATGCGTAATTCTTTAGTTAATTTGGGTAACTTTTCCGACAAATGTCATTTTGGGCATTGTTAATCAAAAATGTGTTATAAAGGACATTCACCCAGCAATTAAAATATTAAAATTAATTTTGAACCAATTATCTTTAACATTTTACTTATCAGTGTTTTTTTAGTTATTCAATAATTAACAGAACAAACAAATTAATCTAACAATATATTTGAATTATTCAAAATGCTAAATATATTCTCAAATATTATTATACATTATTTGGTGTATAAATTATCAATCAAAAAAATAAATTCATTACAAAGTCAATGAAATTATTAGTGAATGATAAAAAATAACAATTCAATACACATGCTTATGAATAAATACAACGAAAAGATAGCAAGTTTTTTTCCGATATTGATAAAAAGTAAAAAAAAAATGAATGTTTACATTTTTTCCCAAATAATTACACTTTAATTAAATTTAATTTGTATATACCGCTTTAACCCATATGCTTATAAATCGATACAATTGAACAAATATTTAGAAAAATATTAAGTTTTCAATCCATCTTTTTCGATATTAATAAGTGATACCAAAAGTGTAATTTTTTTAATATTAATTTTTTTGAATGATTACAATTTAAATTTAAAAAACATAATCTTTTAAAATAAATAATTTCGTTAGATATTTTTTGAATATTTAATTTTTTTCAGTCAGTGACCTAACTGAAAATTAGCACATAGTTCAGTGACCTAACCGTAAATGTGTTATCTTTTAACGGAGAACCGTTAAAAGTCAACATAATTTAACGGTCGTGCCAATTTTTTAAGTTTAGTATTGTGATTGCAAGCTAATTGTAACTTCATGATGCGATTGAAAGTTTTTTTAACTTCGTGACCTACTTGCAAGTTACTAATGACTTCAGTGACCAATTAGCTATTTTACCCTATATACAAGTACAGTACAAACTTGTACTAATAACTCAGTAATCCCTTTTGTAACATGTACATGCATAAAATGAATTCGAACAAATCAATAAATTTATTTATATATAGGGTATGCTCCTGTAGTACACATCTTAAAGAGCTAATTTCTCAGATAAGGGATCTCTGATAAATCCCAATAATACACCACAAGATTGTAGAACGGGGGTTTAATACAATCTTGACCTAATTTTTTTTTCTAGTTGATTGATTAACTCTCAACAATTGTGTTTATAGAATAGAAGAAATAAAATAGAGCCAGTAGAACAAATGCAACACAATATCAAAAATTTCAGGTGGGTTTTTCACGTCCACCTGAGAATGTATTGAAGAAATAATCTGTGTAAAACTACACAACTGCTTGTTATAGTGCTTTTGTGTTTACAAGAAAACCTAGCAATCTCTATGTGTGTGCTCAGTGTTTTCTCTTATTTCTAAAGCAATGCTACACTTGGGTTATATCCCCAAGTTTACAAACCCTACAAATATTACGAATATTACAAAGTCTAAAGTGTTTGCAGGTTTGCTGCCACTCCTTGGCTTCATGTGATGCAACTTGTCTGATTGTCTTGGACAAATATTTCTTGGTTCTATCATCCAAATTGCTTGCTAAGAAAAGGAATGTTTATTTTTCTTCTTCATTTCCAATACTGGCTTCCATGCTATTTTGAAGTCCATCAACCCATGTGATTTGTCAGCCATGTCAAGTCACTATCAACTGCTAGCTCAAAGACATTATTATAGATTATCCATTGAAGCTGACTATCCGTTGATGAGTTGTATGTTATCCGTTGAAGCTATTATCCGTTAGTGTAGACTCTTCATCCATTGATGTATCATTTCACTTAAACAGAATTACAAAGCACAACCTATATACACTACTAGAAAAACGTCAATAGACATCGGTTAAAAACCGATGTCTATGTAAATCCAGAACCGATGTCTTCGCATGTGTAGAGAAAGGTAGGGGTCTTAGACATCGGTTTTTAACCGATCTCTGTAGTGCTTTTAGACATCGTTTCTAGCCAAGAACTGATGTCTGTAGTAGTTTTAGACATCATTTCTGCAGTAATATGTCATGACTATCATGTGAATTTTACGTTAATACAAGATTTATATCATCTTAAACATATGACATGTAATATAAATCAAGACATAAACATCGGAAAAAATAAAGAACTGATGTCCATGTCCACAATTAACATTAGTTCATAAATGTAACTGATGTCAATGTTTATGTTTAACATCCGTTTCTTAGTAGTTAACTGATGTCTATGATTCTAATATACATCGGTTTCTTAGTATACAATCGATGTCTATTGTGCATTATTACATCGGTTTCTTAATTAGAACCGATGTCTATTGTACGTTATTACATCGGTTTCTTAATTTGAATCTGATGTCTTTCTATTCTTTTTACATTGTTGCATATAGGTGTGCTATTGTTACTTTGTGATATTTAACATCAGTTTTTGGCAAAAGTGATGTCTGATTTGTTTTTTTTATATGTGGATGCCCTGTATATGTGACATGCCAAAACTAATATAACAAAATCAAAATGGCAAACCAAAACTAATATAACGAAATCAAGATGCCAATATATACCAAAGCCAAATATCGGCAACTACATTTCAATTCACATAATCCAAACCATCCAAAATATCCAAACTACGTACATCCAATTCATCCAAAAACTAATTCGATCATCAAATATAAAGTACTACCAAAGTTAGAACTACTACACAAAAACTTGCATATTTCTAGGCCATGCTTATACAAATTTTTCAATAAGGCTAAGAGTCTCAGCTCAGACCTCATCAAGCTCGTCCCTTGAACAAGTCACCTTGCGAGTCTTGGCATTCCACTGAAAAGTGTAAACACAAGAAAAATTACAAGGAATGCTACTATAATTATATACCAATTATGCATTGAAGGAAAAACTTATACCTTTTTTAGAAATGACATTTCACTGTCCATTACAATTTCTTTCATGTAGTGCATAACTACATAGCCACATTCAATGCCACCGGGTTGTTTAGGACATCCCTATTTTACAAAAAAAATTGGATCAATAACTAAACTACAGATACAACACATATCCACCAATTTGATAATGCAACTGTTAAGAGAAATAACTCAAACTGTAGCAATTAGAACTTACAGAAATATACTCGATTAATTAGAATAAAAATAGGAACAATACTCTTCTATTAATGAGTATGTTAAACTATATCGTGCAAGGGAACAATACAATAGCACAAAAAATCCCAATAGATAGAACACTACAAGCCCAACAGATAGAACACTCACATTTAGCTGATACCGAGCTGAAAAGTGAATCAAAAGAATCGCTTTGTTCTCAAATCTGATGGCATGGTTGATTATCTGGTGGAAGGTTATTAGGAAAAATATAGGTAAGAATGAAGTTGCAGCATGAGATTTAGATACAAAAATAGTAACAAAAATCGACCTCAGACATATGGATGTGACCATAATCTCTTGCCAGCTCTACTATCACTAAACTATCGACATAGGTGGCCTACAAAATAAACAAAAATGAGAGAATCTGCGAGAAAAGTACTTAAGATATATAATATAATAAGTGTTTCCTCGTCCTAACCATACAGCTGCTAGGCTGCTACTGCTCAGACCTAATCAAATAAAATGAGAAAGATATCCAACAAGAAGATAATTCTATGCAGTTTCCACAGATAAAAATCTCATGAGCATCAGATTATATAGCCAAAGGACATAGAGAAAAAACTAACTGCTCCAAATCCTACCTCCATAACGAGAATCTTGGCTTTCAAAACATCACTATACTGCTATCTATGATCAAGTCTGACATAGTGTCCCCCGTAAAAGCAATTTCACGAGTTGTAATAGTGTCAGTGATCTGCAAAAATACAACCCGAACACTGTTAGAAGCTAAAATACTATAGTAATGGGCGAAACAATTATACTAAATACAAATGAACATGTCAAGTGAACATATGTAATCATGTATCTCTGGTCTTTCACAAATTCTAATGATCAATTAATTGATCAAGTCTAGGTGTTTCCAGGAAAAACAGAGAGGAGAAAAATTACGTAGCCAAAACAATCCCAACAATCATACATCCCAATACATATAAATTACAATTAGTTACTTAATTTATTAAAAGAAAAACAAAGCAACCAAAACTTTACTATTATATACCATAAATAGAGAATAAGATTTGATTACATAATTTATACATAAATAGAGACTTACAAATGAATTCGCAACTGGTCCTCTTTCACCAGCCAGCTCACGCCTTAGTATTTTAGTTTACTGAATAGACCAATACTCACTATACAAGAAAACACAGTTTACTGAATAAACCAATACTCACCAGCCAGCTGACTTGCATGCATGTAAGAAAACACAGTTTACTGAACAAACCAATACTCACTATACAAGGTAAGCCAGGTTGGAAATTCAATAATTTGTAGAACTTAAAGTTATCCACTCAGATTGAACATATATTAAGCATATGCACCACAAAATGATAAATGAAAAAGACACCTGATGCTTTATAGTTTACCTGTAACCGGAATACGAATGACAAATCACTTTGTTTAAGATGTTCCTGCAGAATCAGAAGCATGTCAGCTCACATGCAGTCCAATTAAAATACTGAGGCAGGGAAAGCAAAAATCTACCAACTATGCTAATTACATCACCATAGAGCTACTGTGACACCCTCCAATAATTGTAGATGCAAGAATTGTAAATACCTGGCCAATAAGAATTTCATTCAACTCACTCATTGAAGGAGTTCTTTCAATAGCATGAACCTTCAATCAGAAGTAATTGAGATTAAATTTCTGCCTAAACCACCATACCACTTACATATCAGAGTAACACTTCTTATAAAATAGCCAACCAAGTTTAGTAATTACATTTTTTAAAGTGCATGTCTTATTACACTACAACAGGCATGAGACACAACATATAAATAACTCACCTCCACACCTGCAGGGAAGCAGAATGAAAGAAGATCCCTATATTTTATAGGCAGCTGCTTTTCAGGAGGATAAACAAATAGGACCTGAAAAATAAAAGAGACAGTCACGTCTATTCAAGACATCTTCATGAGTTGCACATGAAACAATCTGAATTTAACAGCAGTACCTGAGGTTCGAGATTTGGTTCTACGCGCGACTGATGCTGACCAAGTGCACTTTTAAATATACTTGAACCTTCAGACTTTCTTCCAAAGTAGAGTTGCTGAAGTGCCATTATATCACAGCTAGGATGAAGTCCTATAACCACCATGCTCTCAAACAACCGGGTTGGTTCTTTCAGAATCTTAGGATGATCCTGTACAATACCAGCTTACACATCATCACAACCTAATGAAAAATAACTTCTAATCCTACACTATTGTATCATAAGGCAAACTGACGCAACAAAAGGAGGAATTTCACCAAGAGGACTCATTTCATCGAGCCCTTCTGAATGAACAACCAATGCACCAATTCAAAATCCACACACACAAACACACAACCCAATTCATATCCATAAAAAAATCCACCATAAAACAAACTCTAAACCCCAAAACTAAATCAAGAATACAAAACAAAATTAAAAATAAAAGAGAAGTAGAGAAGAATGAATTGAACAGATTTGTTCCTGCTCGAATGTTGATTCTTACACAAAATTGACCGGGTCTTGACTGCATCTATCTATGTGTATGTATATCAGGTGGAAGAAACGAAGAAGAGGGTAAGTTCGAACAACCCACTTCCAAGTTGGTGAAAATCAAGAGAAATCTTCACACAGATCCCCTCTAATTAATTGGCTCGCTAAAACCAACCTCCAACCTCTAGATCTGTTCAAGAAACAAAGAAAATGAAATAAATAAGCTAGGTTACAAAGAAAATTGAAAATGGGTTTAACAATTGGAGCAAAGATTACAAGAATCACCTATAATTTGAGTTGGGGTGAGGGTTAATTTGAGCGAATTGAAGAAAAGAGGGGTTAGCTAGGGTTCTTCGCCACAGCGGGGGGTTGTTTTGTTTTGCTTTGATTTTGTGTCTGAGCGGGTGGGGGTGTTTTGTTTTGTTTTGTTTTTGTTTTCTTTTTTATTTTTAAGTAGAAAGTAGTGCAGTTGAGTGGGAGTTTAATTTGGTTAAGGGGGAAATATTTGGGGGAAAGGAAAAGGGGAAGCGAGATTTTATTTTTTTAAAATAAACTCTAGACATCGGTTTTACAATGAAGTGATGTATTTAGTACTATTAGACATCGGTTTAGTTTTTACTGATGTTATAGAGACTTTTAACATCAGTGGCTTTTCTAACCGATGTCTAAAGTGTGATGTCTATTCCAGTTTTTTTAGTAGTGTATATACAATTAGCTAACCTATTCTATTTATCCATTGATAGTCAACATGACTTAGAAAACTATCAACTAATACTTCAACTAATAACTTATCCGTTGGAACTTCCTAGCATGATACAAATTTATCCGTTGATAAGCTACCTCATCAACGGATGCCGATAAGCATGCCATTCGTTGATTAGTTACATAATGACTTATATGAGATATGTTTTTAGGTGCTTTGATGGACTTCAAAACAGCATGGAAGCCAGTATTGGAAACGAAGAAGAAAAAGAAACATTCATTTTCGTAGCAAGCAAATTGGACGATAAAACCAAGAAATATATGTCCAAGACAATCACATAAATTGCATCACATGAAGACAACGAATGCAGCAGTAAACTTGCAAACACTTTTACTTTGTAATATTCGTTTTGTTTGTAGGATTTGTAAACTTGGGGTTTATATATATAACCCAAGTCGTAGCTTTGCTTGAGTTAAAAGAAAACACTGAGCACACACATAGAGATTGTTAGGTTTTCTTGTAAACACAAAAGCATTGTAAGAAGCAGGTGTGTATGTCTACACATATTATTTTTTCAATACAATTCTCAGGTGGACCAGGAAAAGTCACCTGAAATTTTTAATATGGTGTTGCATTTGGTTTATAGTCTTAGTTTTATTTCTTATCACTACAAGAAAACAGTCAATAGACATCATACTTTAGACATCATTCGTAAATGCTCGTGATGTTAAAAGTTGTAATAACATCATCCTGCATTAAACTGATGTCTTTGCTTTTCGTAGACATCACTCTTTTTAAAACCGATGTCTAAAGTCAGCCTTTAAAAAAATGAAAATACGCGCCTCGCTTTTGTTTTCCCCCTTAGAGAAAATTTCCCCCCATAAATTAAAATTCCCCCCCCAACCAAATATTCTCCCCGCCCATACACAATTATTGTACCCTCAGACAAACAAAAAGCTAATTCAACAAAATATTCTCACCTCTCTCTCTCAGACACTCTCTCTCGATTCACTCTCTCTCTCGACTGAATCTCTCTATCTCATCTCTCACCACCACAAACTCACCTCCACCACCACTCACTACCTTACTCACCACTGCTCTCTACTCACCAGGTTCTCCGTCTGACCTCTATACTCACCACGAAATTGGTAAGAATCGGTAATACTCTACACGAATAAGGTCTCCTCTGTAATTTCTGGGGTCTTCTCGATCTATTGAGAGCTTCAATTTGAGGGTTTTTTAAAATCAAAACCCTAATTTCTTAAATTGGGGATTTTTAAATCAAAATCCTAATTTCTTAAATTGTGTGTTTTTATTTACTTGGATGTATTTCCCTCTTATTTCTATATCTTATGTTTTTTTGAGTATTTGGACTTATTAGTATGTTTTGTGAGTACTTGTTTATGTTAGTCTGGATTGTATCTGTATATATTATTTTTATTCATTCTCTTGTTTGCGTAATTTTTCTGTTGTAAGTGCAAAAGTTGTGCTTAACAAGTGTTAGTTTTTGCTTGGTTTTGGATTAATGGCTTGTTCTCTTCTGGATACACACACAAGTATAGTAGAACAAAAAAGAAAATAACATTCTACCTGGAAAAAAGGGGGGATGAATGGAGATAGACTCGAGAGTTATCCAAACGAAAGAAAGGAAAAAATGGAGGAAGAGAGGTGATAATCAGAGGCACGAAAGGAACAAGGAGCACGAGAATTCGGATCTTTGGGTAATTGTAGAGGTATAAAGTCTCCATAAAGCTCTGTTTTGATAATTTTATAGTTATTTAAAAGTGTGTGGTTTTGTACCTATTTGGATATTTTGCTACCAAGTACATATGTGCATCTATTTTATGGTGATATACTGATATTTTCTCCCTCTGAGGTTTATGTCAGTTAGGAGAGATTTCGGATTTTAGTTTGTAAAAATTTAGATAAACTTATTCAAGGTATAGAGTTTTGGAATTCAGAATTCTGGTTTGGGTTGTGTTTTGCCTTGCTATTTCTTAGCGCAGAAGAACTGAATTGATCAAGTATAAATGATGATAATTGTTGATTAATGCTTAAATAAATATGCCTGAAATTTGATAGTGATATCTATTTTATTTAAATTTAATTTTTGGTTTGGTGCAAAGATGATACTGGAAAAAGGTTACACTGGGGGTGATGTGCTCAATGTTATTGTTGCTGTGTTGATAGGATCCATGTAAGTTTTCTTTGTTCTTTATTTTTTATTTACAATCCAGAACATTGTATTAATTAGTTGCTCCCTGTCTAGTAATATATAATCTTATTCCTTAAGTCAGCTTTCATTTGAAGGAATTCCAAATATCTGTATGTATACCGTCGATCTAATTCCATATGGGATTTGAGTGGGGATTATGTAATAGCCGCCGACAAGCTAAACATTAACCTTATGTTTAGTTCGTCATTACTGTTACTATTTCGAGTTGTGTAGTTGCAAGTAGATTTCATAATTATGCCCTTACAAAGAAAATTAGGGATTTACAGTTTACACGTGTTATAAATTTCTAGTGCTGCATAATGCTAATTGGAAGCAACACTGTCTTGTAAACACTAAGAAACCTGATAATTATTTTCATTTTAGATTTACCTGTGAATTTAACCTATACAACATTATTGAAGTGCATCGTTACAATCATGTAGCCTTTCATGTTACACGTTAGTATACTGCTGTACTTGTTGATATGGTGCAGGCGAAAGCAGATGTCATCTTTAAGCTTCCAGAGGCAGACTCCACTTTGAACTTCCAAGTAGGATTTATGAAAATCGATATTTCATTTCATTCAGTTGCCTGAAGTTGGAACATATTTTTAATTTTAATTTTTTTTTATTATGTCATAGGACATGCAAGGACTTGTCAACTGGGTGCTAGCTGAAGGGTTCATGCCATCCTGGATTTTCATTAAAGTAAATTATTATGCACAAATTATATAAATATATCTTTTGCTAAATAATGTAACCTTTTCTTTGTTTAAGAAGAATTATCTTTTCAGATTCGAATACACATTTGCATATCATATATTATTTTTGCGGTGTGTGTAATGCTAAGTTGTCTTCTGATATGCAGAACAAACCCCTGATTCCTAAATTTGTTATGCTTTATGTACCTGGCCTTGATGCAGGTCTTTACTTGTCACAATCTAAGGTACTCCACAGTTTCAAAGAATATTGTGGCGTTCCAAGAGCAGTGTCAGCTCTAAGGTTGGCGACGTTAATCTTTTCTAGCAGAATATTGGATTCATGCGTTGCATTTCTTTAAAATCTATGCTTTTGGTTTGTTGATAGCTGTGTAGTAGATGGAATACAGACCATAGATGCTCTTCTTATGTGCAAGGTGAAAAGAAGAAGGGATATTGCTGAGCCTATTAGAAAACCTATTCAGAGTTTTGATCAAGGTATGTGTCAGCTTATTAAGTTGTAGACTTGTTGTGATTCTGGTTTAGACAACCTATCCTCTGGTGATCTCCCGAAAGATTTACCATTTCCCCTGTCATATTACACACTCACAGAGACCGATCTAGAAGAAATAAAACAAATAAAACACCCCATATTTTAATGTCGTTGAGATTATTTTATTCAACAATATTAAAATATGGCATATTTTAATGAGGCTTCAGGCTGGGCACAGATACTGTTTGTTGGGCAGGCTTTCAGCTGAGGTTGGATGCACACCATTCTTTCATCTATTTTCTACTTAGTATGAGTGTAGCCTAGTTAGTTACATATGATGTATAACCTTTTGCTCGCACTGTTACATAATGGATTGTGCTTAATATGGAATCTTCTTGCTTCATCAGAACAATTTCTAGATTATGCAATTTTTTTAAAATAAAAATACCTTGCTAAGCTGCTTATTTACTTGTTGTGTCCTCTGTTTTATTTGTGCTTGCTTGTGTATCATGAACTTATTGCTCCTTTTATCGATGGGTAATCCTACATCAAGTCAAAACTTATAACATCTATAAAAGAAACGGATTCAAAAATATGAAATTAGTCATTGAGAATAATTAATATCTTAATAAAACAAATAGAACACCCCATATTTTAATAAAATAATTATTAAAATATGAAATATTCAACAAAAACAAATATTAATATTATAATATTTATAATATTTATTTTAATAAAACAAATAAAATATGAAATATTCAGATTTGATAGATTCTTACAATCATTAATATTTTTTGAAATCCTTGCATATTGGCATAATTGTCCAGTGAGTTTGGACAATTGATTGCTGACATTAAGGCCAACACCCCTGGAATTGAAAATGTCATCATTTCAATACATTGCCAAAATGATCTTGGACTTTCTACTGCAAATACTTTAGCGGTCTGCAACTGTGAATTATATACTGGAGTGGGCACCTGGTTACGTTATATTAACATGTTTGTTTTATCGATGTAGGGGGCATGTGCAGGTGCGAGACAAGTAGAAGTGACCATCAATGGCATTGGTGAGAGAGCTGGTAATGCTTCTTTGGAGGAGGTGAGTGTTTGTAGTTCTTGAAATATTATTTATCCTATCTGCATTTTTCAAGGTAGAAGACAACATGATTACTTGTATGCCATGTGTTTTTAGCTGTAATCCAACACATGTATGCTCATTCTGATTAGGGTCAGCTCCCTGTAACTTGCTCCATGTTTATAATTCTTGTCCGAAAGTTCAGAAATGAGCATGACCATAGGATTTCAGTCATTGTGGCAGTCTTCTCCCATTTGGTAGTTCACTGTATAACTAACACTTTTGTAATGCAGGATATGTTTTGTCTAAGTTTCAAGCTGCCACAAGAAGCATGTATCAGGGAAGATGATTGAGACTCCAACAGTTTGCTATTCTACAGATGAAGAAGTATAAGCACTTCGGATCTGTTCCCAGAATCGTGGATTTTTAGTGTCTTGACAGTTTATTGGTATACTTGTTAAGTGATGTAGTAATTGCCAATGGCAATTTTATTTTACGGATTGAATTGCTAGTTGGTGTTATAGCCAAAATTCGGTTCGGGTATTTCAAGATGGATTCGGGTCCAATACGAGTTCAATTTGGGGAATTCTAGGAATGATTGAGGTTTTGGCAGGTAATAAAAGAGTCAGGCCGCGCCCTATCCTTTGCTATAAGGAGGGCGCGCCCTAAGTACATAAATATGGTGACAAGTCTATTCAAGTGGATTTTCTGAGAAGACATTGAAGAAATCTTTCCTAGGATTCCACTCAAGTATGGATTTCACCCAAGCTGGAGTTCTAGAAGTTGAAGAATTCCCTCCTGTCGTATCTCAGGAGGGGGATGTCCGTCGCAGAAGGCCTCCAAGGGTTTTCCTGGATTTAAGGACCCTTCTTAGACACTAAGGGCGCGCCCTAAGGTGGAAAGATGGGGACTTTCTGGTGTGTGCTTTGGGAGCTCTGTTCCTGTAGCCAATGGGCGCGTCCTCATTGGGGAACTTTGGAGTAATCCTGCACTTTGCACCCAAAAGCTCTGGATCACCTGTCCTGCTATCTGGTGGGTGCTTCTCATTCGGGGGACAGGGATGCGTTCTGCACTTGGGGTAAACCACGGCTATACCTGCATCCTTGAAATCAAGAAATAGCTGGTAACGGTTAGGACTAGTCCTCGACGGGGGAAGTTTCCTTATCCGTGAAGTCTTGAGATCTTGGATGAGCCTTGGGCCTTTTGTGGTTAGGCCTCATAGTAGAACATTCCGGAAGCTGGTCCGTTAACCAAGCCCATTTGGGTTTCTTGCTCTCCAAGAACTACGTATGGCTTGATCCCCTATAAATACCGGGGTACGTAGGCCGATTGAGGGGTTGGAAGTCGAGAGCTCTGAATAGCCGCCATTAACCCTATCAATCTTAGCCACCAATCACAAACAGCCACCACCCTTTTCGGCAAAAAAAAACCACCGCTGTAGATCTTGTTTTCGGCGAAGTACCTCGAAATTTGTTGTTACTGAAGGAATTTACGGACGAGCGGAAGCGCGGTATAACAATTATTCCGTAAAAACCATGTATCGTGCATATAGAAAATCATATAAAACGAAATAGCGGAGGAATCGAAATCTTACCTTGAAAAATCGAAGCTTTACAAAATGGTGTTTTAGCAGTTGCTCCTCAGAGTGTGAAGCACTCTACCGGTATCCACCAAGATTAATTCTTCGACGAAGCTTTTTATAAAACTAAGCTTTTATAAAAATGGAGGTTTGAGAGAGAGAGAGAGGGAGATGAAGAAGATGAGGGAGGCAACTAGGTTTTTCACAAAAACCAAAAGTATATAAACTCATTCTCATCTCATTCTATTTATAGGGCTCATGTAGGGTTTTCATAATTAATATATCATTATATATTAATATATAAATCCTACACTTTATTTATAAAATGTTAAATAATAATTAAAACAATTTTAATCATTATTAAAACAACTTGCTCTCTCAAAATACTTTCATCAATAAATTAATCTTTTTATGGTGTGACCCTGTAGGTTCAAATTAAGCCGGTAGTAGAAACAAATAATAATAAACTTTTTATTTATTATTTATATGAATTCTAAAATTCATTAAATATAATTAACTGATTAATTATATTTATTCTACATCGTGAGTGATGCTTCTCAACATATCGCGACTATCCGGATAATATGAATTCACTGCTTAGAATACCAAGAACCTGTCAGTGACTAGTTACCGTACAATCAATTCCTTCTACCCTACAATATCCCGATTAAATACAAGGCATGGAACTCGTGTCAAGCCTATCAAATTTAATCATATGATTTCTTATTCATAATGCAAAGTTCATATTAATGCAAATTAGAAACTCCTTTCTAATTTCATACACTCTGGCCAGAGATTCCAGAACTCGCATACTAAGAATAACATAGGATATTCACTTCCTTACTAGAAGGGGTAGATCCTTTATTGACCGTTAACTATCTCCATACACAAATCCCTATGCCCAGAATAGACCTAATGGATGTCTTTGAGACTAAGGACTAAACCAAAGCATAGTTCATTATATACAAGATTACTCTAACGATCTCAAGTCTAAGGACACTTGTACAACTATCACTCAGTGAACAACTATCGACACGTGAGTAAACTCCATTAGTTGTTCAACTTATCGAGTCATGTTCAGTGAACTTATTCCCTAATAAGCACCTACATACTAGCTATAGTGTCACCACACAAATGCCTATGAGAACAGACATCCTCCTGAAAGGAGCAAGCATAGTATGTACCAATCTTTGCGGATTCACTAACTTCCAATTAGTTATCCTATGATCAGGAACTGTTTAAGTCTAGAGTTATCATCTTCTAGATCTCACTATTATAATCTCATTATAATTCTAGAAGCTTTACTCTAAACTATGGAACATCTTATTTAAGACAATTTAAATAGATAAGGCCCGTAATAAAAACAAATAAGTCTTTTATTAATATTAATGCAATAAATAAGAGTACAAGAAAGTTTTCCCTAAATCATCATGCATGATTGGATTTTAGGACAAACTCTTTCAATCTCCCACTTGTACTAAAGCCAATCACTCTGGTATCTAATACCCATTCACTTATTATGACGATCGAAGTGAATCTGAGATAACGGCTTAATGAGTAGGTTTGCTATGTTGTTATGTATGTCAACTTTCTCAATGTTGACATCTCTACTTTCAATGATCTCCCTAATCAAAAGAAAGCGCCACAAAACAGTTTTGCAGCGTCACTTGCATCTATAAACTCTGCTTCCGCTGTTGAGTCAGCCGTTGTAGGCTGTTTGGAACTCTTCCAATTAATCGCTCCACCCTTCAAGGTAAACACGTATCCTAACATGGATTTGCTATCATCACTTTCTGATTGAAAACTAGAGTTGGTATAACCCTTCTATTTTTCAACTCAGATCCACTAAAACCAAGAAAAATATCCTTAGTCCTTCGCAAGTACTTAAGGATGTTCTTCACTGCTTTCCAGTGGTCTTCACTTGGATCCGACTGATATCTGCTTGTCAAATTAATTGAATGAGCAATATCATGCCTAGTGCATAACATCGCGTACATGATAGATCCTATTGCTGAAGCATAAGGAATCTTACTCATACGCTCTCTTTCCTCAGGTGTCTTAGGAGACATCTTCTCGGAAAGGGATACTCCATGGCTCATCGGTATGAGACCTATCGTGGAGTTTTCATGCTAAACCTTTTAAGCACTTTCTCAATGTATGTACCTTGGGTAAGACCTATAATTCTTCTCGATCTATCTCTATAGATCTTCATACCGAGAATCTAGGATGTCTTTCCCAAGTCCTTCATAGTGAAGTTCTTTGATAGCCACACTTTGACTGATTGCAGCTTCAGTATGTCATTTCCTATAAGAAGTATGTCATCCACATACAACACAAGAAATGTTACCGCGCTCCCACTAACCTTCTTGTAAACACATGGTTCATCTATGTTTTTGATAAAATCAAACTCTTTGATTGTCTCATCAAAATGGATGTTCCATCTACGAGAAGCTTGCTTCAATCCATATATGGATCGCAAGCAAAATCCGAATTGATTTGAGTAGGGCTACATGCAAAAAGTTTCATCAAAGTCAATCCTTTGCCTTTGTCTGAATCATTTTGCCATGAGCCTAGCCTTGTAGGTCTCCACCTAGCCATCTACTCCAATCTTTCTCTTATATACCCATTTGCACCCAATAGGCTTCACATCCTCTGGTGCTTCAACCAAGGTCCATACTTGGTTGGCATACATAGAATCCATTTCGGATTTCATGGCACTCTGCCATTTCTCTGAGTCAACACTATGCCACATAAGGTTGTTTAGTTTGAACAAGTGTTTCCTCTTGAATCGTAGTAGTTTGTGTTTCATGAACTTCTTTAAGTTCAATTTTGCTCCCACTGTTCCCTTCAAGGATAAACTATTTTCCTAAGAAGGTAGCATGTCTGGAGATAAACACCCTATGATCGGTGTAAAAGTGACACCCTAAAATCTCTTTAGGATATCCCACAAAACTACATTTTACGGATCGAGATTCCAGCTTATCCGGGTCAACTTTCTTGACATAAGCTAGACATCCCCAAATCTTAACGTGTTTAAGACTCAGTTTCCTTTCTTTCCATATCTCATATGGAGTTTAAGGAACAGATTTGGAAAGCACCTTATTCGGTAAATATGCTGAGGTTTCCAATGCATAACCCCGAAGTGATACTGGAAGATCTGCATAGCTCATCGTGGATCGAACCATGTCTAACAAAGTTCAATTTCTCCTTTCAGATACTCCACTCAACTATGGAGTGTCCGGATGAGTCCACTGGGAGACTATACTATTTTCTTTGAGATAATATAGAAACACACCACTCAAGTATTCATCTCCTCGATCTGATCGAAGAGCTCTAATACCATGTTTGGTTTATTTCTCTACTTCATAACTGTATTCTTTGAAATTTTCAAAGCTTCAGATTTGTATTTCATCAATTACATATATCTGAATCTAGATCAATTATCTATGAAAGTCACGAAGTATTAAAATCCTGCCATGGCTTGCGCAGACATTTGTCCACATACTTCTATGTGTACCATTACCAGCAACTCTCTAGCGCTCTCTCCATGTCCACTAAATGGAGATTTGATCATTTTACCCAATAGACAAGACATGCATGTAGGATATGATTCAAAATCAAAGGGTTCCAGTAACCTTCCCTTATGCAATGTCCGAAGTCTATTTTCACTAATATGACCAAGTCTGTAGTGCCATAAGTATGTAGGATTTTCATCATCCTTTTTTTTTCTTTGTTTAATATGAAGTAAAACATATTCTATGTCACATACATACAGACCATTATTTAAAGTTCCACTACCATAAAGAACATTATCTCTGAGGATTGGATGTTTAATATTCTGAATAATAAAAGAAAATCCATCCAAGTCTAACATTGGAATAGAAATAATATTCCTCACATTCGAGGGAACAAAATAACAATTATTTAAAATAATAGTCTTGCCCGTAGGCATATGTAAATCAAATGACCCTACAGCTACGGCAGCAACTCTTGCTCCATTACCCATAGAATCACCTCCTCTTCCTAAGAGCCCTACTTCTCCTTAGTTCTTGCAACGAATTGCAAATGTGAGAACCAAGGCGGTATCTAATACCTAAGTAGAAGTTCGATTTAGTGACATGTTTACTTCAATCATGAACATACCTGAACCAGAAGCGGCAGTCTCACTACCCTTCTTCTTATTCAACTCTGCAAGGTAAACCTTACAGTTCCTCTTCCAGTGCCTCACCTTGTTACAGTGAAAACAAACAGCATATCCCAGCTTCTTAGCCCTTGAGAACTTTTCTCAAGCTTCGAAGCCAGTCAGCATAGTTGGGACCAGTCAATATGTGAGCATCTAGTATGCTATGAAGTGATTATGCAGAAGACCTAGTGTATATATCTACATATATTAAGTCTGCAAATGATATACACATAACAACACTTAGCAAATATTCAATTTCATTATTAAAACACTATATGAATCGGGTCTTTATTCATAAGTGGCTCCCACTAGTTTATCTAATTTATACAACCCCCTAAGTGAATAAATAAGCATTCAAAATGCTAGTGGGAATAGGGATCCTACATTCCATCACACAACCCCGGCTGTGGCACGAAACGCCATGTGATGTTCAATAGGCAGACAACTCTTGTCAATTACATCTCATGTTATTCCCTAATAAAACTTTAGCCTCTTGAATAATTGAGTCACGGCTGTGGCACGACAAACTCAATATTCTAAGTCAAGTCTAACCCAACATTCTGTACAATTGAATCAGTCTCCAATAGCCCACGGCTGTGGCACGTAACGACCATTAGATTCTAATTCATTGTACACATCTCTATGTAATAGACAAGTATTTCTTATTTCGAAATCAAAGCCCTCGGCTGTGGCACGAAACGACAGTGATTCAAAAATGAGAACTACTTTCTACCATGTTGGAAGGCTATGACCGACACAAGCCCGTTGTGTCATTGGCCAATTACTACTTGATATTTATAAAAGAGGTTTTTTTTAAGGTCACGAAACATTTTCGTATAAACCTATAAGTCTAACGTGTTTTAAGTTTAATAGATAATCTAAATCTATAACAAAAACACAAAAAATCTCAATATTATTAGTCAAGTCAAATCCAACATTTTGTACAATTAAATTAGATTCCAATAGCCCACGGCTGTAGCACGTAACGACCACTAAAATCTAATTTTGTACACATCTAATGTAACAGACAAGTATTTTCATGTTGATCGGTAACAAAGTCCTCGGCTGTAGCACGAAACGACAATGCACCGAAAACAAGAAATACTTTCTGTCATGTTGGAAGACCATAACCGACACAAAACTTTTTAGAAAATTCTATTTCTAACAAAGTCCTCGACCATAATCTTCTTTGTTATTAACCAATAATTAAAACTCTTTTAATCATTAATTCTATTTCTAAACTCTTTAGAAAATTAATCTCTCCCTTAATATAATTTCATAAATTAAATAAATAATTAATAATATTAAGATCACATCTTAATTATTTTATAATAAATTAAATCTCATTTAATCAATTAATAAAATTGCTAACTAATTATTTATTTCATAAATAAATAATTATCAGCCATTATTAATTAACTAATATTATTTAACAATCATAATCATATTATAAAGAGATTCTTTTCTTCAATTAAATATTTCAAATCAATAATAGATAATAGGATGATTCCCAGATCGGGAGGAGCATTGTCAAGAGGCGTCACTTAATACCCCTTTCTTACAGATCAAAATCTGTTTTTGACAGAATCATCCTTTCTCTCAATATTGAAAATTCATATTTAATTACGTGTTTCAAAAACACAAAAATCTCATGATTGTATTCATAATATTATTATTAAGGCAAGAAACGATTCCTATTTCTAGATTTTCTAGCGCACGCCTTATTTTGATTTAAGTTCACCTAAATCTATCATCTCATGGTAAACATAGGCATATATCTCATATATAAACATAAATAAATAAGTAAGCATGCAAGCAATATCATGTCACACACTGATATAATGATGTATGGATTTATTATAGCATTTAAAAGCAATTTAAAACATTTAAAACATGCTTTAAAACACTTCCGGGAATATAAATATTTCAAAAATATCATATAAAAAATATTTGACCACTCCATTAGATCCGTCTCGGAAATACGAATCCAACGATATATTGCACGCCCAAAACGGAGTTACGAAACTCCCAGAAAATCAAATTTAATGTGGGCAGAAGGGTTGTAACGCATTTATGACATGCGTTACGATAATTTAAGTCTATTAAACACTGTAACGCATATGACTACGGCGTAACATCCCTGTCACGCATTTCCAGAATGCGTGACACCCCTCCCCCAGCGTTTGCTGACCACGCGCGAGGACAGCGGCAGCAGAGTTTTTTTTTTTTTTGTTTGTCAGAGGTGCAGAGTGCCGTTACACCTGATGCTTTATTGCTTTTGTAATGTAACTCCCAAGCTTCATTACACTTACTCCTCATTTACTAACAATAACTTTTATTATTAATCTCATAATTTTAATATTAATAAATTAATTAACAATTAATTAATTAATTAATTAAAATTTACAGGAATATGATTTCTCAAATCAAGCAGTAGCAAAAATTACCAGGTGGTTATGGGGTCCTTGTACAATTTCAATTTCATATCATTCACATGCATGATTATTTTATGAATTTTAATCAAAACAATTTTAAAAAATTCATAACAAATAATCTACACATCACAAAATTATGAAAAAAATATCTAGATGATCCACAACACTTGTAGAACCCAGATCCATGGTCAAAATCTCATGCAAATATTATTTCGAATTAATTC
This sequence comes from Kitagawia praeruptora, assembly GCA_037693485.1. Classification (NCBI taxonomy): domain Eukaryota; kingdom Viridiplantae; phylum Streptophyta; class Magnoliopsida; order Apiales; family Apiaceae; genus Kitagawia; species Kitagawia praeruptora. The sequence continues at coordinate 81,503,187 of CM075350.1, forward strand.
ATAATTAAATCTAAATAAACTTGCAAAAATCATAATAAATCCATACATGCATAAAAAAATCTGAAATTTTTTATATGAATCTCTATATGCAGAACCTAGCTCTGATGCCATTGAAGGAATTTACGGACGAGCGGAAGCGCGGTATAACAATTATTTCGTAAAAACCATGTATCGTGCATATAGAAAATCATATAAAACGAAATAGCGGAGGAATCGAAATCTTACCTTGAAAAATCGAAGCTTTACAAAATGGTGTTTTAGCAGTTGCTCCTCAGAGTGTGAAGCACTCTACCGGTATCCACCAAGATTAATTCTTCGACGAAGCTTTTTATAAAACTAAGCTTTTATAAAAATGGAGGTTTGAGAGAGAGAGAGAGGGAGATGAAGAAGATGAGGGAGGCAACTAGGTTTTTCACAAAAACCAAAAGTATATAAACTCATTCTCATCTCATTCTATTTATAGGGCTCATGTAGGGTTTTCATAATTAATATATCATTATATATTAATATATAAATCCTACACTTTATCTTATAAAATGTTAAATAATAATTAAAACAATTTTAATCATTATTAAAACAACTTGCTCTCTCAAAATACTTTCATCAATAAATTAATCTTTTTATGGTGTGACCCTGTAGGTTCAAATTAAGCCGGTAGTAGAAACAAATAATAATAAACTTTTTATTTATTATTTTATATGAATTCTAAAATTCATTAAATATAATTAACTGATTAATTATATTTATTCTACATCGTGAGTGATGCTTCTCAACATATCGCGACTATCCGGATAATATGAATTCACTGCTTAGAATACCAAGAACCTGTCAGTGACTAGTTACCGTACAATCAATTCCTTCTACCCTACAATATCCCGATTAAATACAAGGCATGGAACTCGTGTCAAGCCTATCAAATTTAATCATATGATTTCTTATTCATAATGCAAAGTTCATATTAATGCAAATTAGAAACTCCTTTATAATTTCATACACTCTGGCCAGAGATTCCAGAACTCGCATACTAAGAATAACATAGGATATTCACTTCCTTACTAGAAGGGGTAGATCCTTTATTGACCGTTAACTATCTCCATACACAAATCCCTATGCCCAGAATAGACCTAATGGATGTCTTTGAGACTAAGGACTAAACCAAAGCATAGTTCATTATATACAAGATTACTCTAACGATCTCAAGTCTAAGGACACTTGTACAACTATCACTCAGTGAACAACTATCGACACGTGAGTAAACTCCATTAGTTGTTCAACTTATCGAGTCATGTTCAGTGAACTTATTCCCTAATAAGCACCTACATACTAGCTATAGTGTCACCACACAAATGCCTATGAGAACAGACATCCTCCTGAAAGGAGCAAGCATAGTATGTACCAATCTTTGCGGATTCACTAACTTCCAATTAGTTATCCTATGATCAGGAACTGTTTAAGTCTAGAGTTATCATCTTCTAGATCTCACTATTATAATCTCATTATAATTCTAGAAGCTTTACTCTAAACTATGGAACATCTTATTTAAGACAATTTAAATAGATAAGGCCCGTAATAAAAACAAATAAGTCTTTTATTAATATTAATGCAATCAAATAAGAGTACAAGAAAGTTTTCCCTAAATCATCATGCATGATTGGATTTTAGGACAAACTCTTTCAGTTACCAAATTCCTCCGTCAACAAATTGGCGCTAGAAGGAGGGGAGCCAATCAAGATCTTCATCTTAGGAGGAAAAGATGTCTCACAATCAACGCAGAGGTTCTCACGAAGAGGATTATTACGATTCTGAAGATAGCTTGGGGGGTAACCAAGCTCGTCATGAAGCTTACGTTCCGGAGGAAATCCCTGTTCCCCCACACCACCATGGAACTCCAGCCGCCGGCGATGGCCAGCCGCCCGTTCTTATCAGTAACGCGGCATTAATGGAACAGTTGTATCGTATGGGAGATGCCATAAATAGCTTCGGAGCCAGGTTGAGTTCTGTGGAGGAAGTGCAAGAATCTAGGAGAAAATCTCGGAGTATCCAGCGAAATCATCGCCGATTAGGCAAATCCCCTCAGATTGAAGAAGATTCTCGGAGGGAGGAAAATCAGGAAAGGAGATTTCAGCTGGTCACTCCTAGAAGGTTAGATTATTCTGATCCGATTGTTGAGTATCCTAGTGAAGATAATTCTGAGCGCAGGTTGTCAAATCCCCAAGAGAGGGCGCGCCCTCATCCTCATCATTCGGGACGCACTCCTGGTGAAATTCAAAGGGATGAGGAGCAGATAGCTAGAGAAAGGAAAGATTATGCCAGATTGAAGGAACGCCTTGGAATAAGGCTTAATGATGACGATTTGAGGATGGTACTCCTTGAGCAACAGAAGAAAAACAAATATTTGGAATCACGGCCCCATGATCCACAGCGCGCGCCCCCTGATAACAGGTCGAGGCCCCTTGGACATGAGCGAGCCTTTACACGGAGTCATGAGCCACAGCGCGCGCCCCCTGACAAAAGGTCGAGGCCCCTTGGACATGAGCGATCTCTTGCTCGCAATAGTAATCCACAGCGCGCGCCCCCTATTCACAACAGGTCGCGGCCCCTTGGATCTAAACAAACTCTTCATCATGACAACACTGGAGCAAGAGGAAACCGTGATAACGGTGATAAAAGAAGGGATTGGTATCAAGGAGATGGGCGCCCCCATCATCAGGGCGCGCCCTCAGGTGGAAGATCTCCTCATATTCATCAAATTCCAAGTACTTCTGATGAGTCTAGGTCGAGGACGCGCCCTCACTCAGGAGAACAATATCGGAGAAATTCTCAGGGGAATCCGCAACCTCAGGGAAATCCGGAAGGTCAGCAAACACAAACTCAAGAGGATGCTGTGATTCAGCCACAAGCAGGGAATCAAGGAGGCGTGGAAACAGCGGCTCCGCCTCCACCTCCACCCCCGAGGGGTACACAAACTGCAACACAACCAAATATTCAGAATGTTCCCGGGGTTGGAACTTTCAATGTGGATGACTTGAAGAAGCTCCTTGCTCACTTGGATGGAGGAAGAATATCTGCTACTGCACAAACATCCTCTCCATTCTCAACCGAAGTAAGAGAGGCGCAACTTCCTACTGGGTATAGATCTATGACAAATGATTTGCGCTTTCATGGAAATGCAGACCCTGTCGAGTTCCTCGGACGCTTTGATATCGAGATGGATGTCTATCAAGTGACAGAGCTGGCTAGGTGTCGATTGTTGGCAGCAACTTTCAGGGAGAGTGCTCAGCAATGGTTTCAGAAACTTGGCCCGGGAGTTATTACATCTTGGCAGGTGATGAGGAATTTGTTTTTGACTAAATTCCAGGCGGCAGTGAAATATGCCCCTCCCGTCACAACTTTGGCCAATATCAAGCAGAGGGAAGGAGAAAGTCTGCAATATTACTTCAAGAGGTTTAACTCGGAATCAACTCTGGTGAGAGGAGCAACTGATGAAACACTCAAGAGTTTTCTAATAGCTGGATTATCAGTGGGAACCGATTTCTGGAAACATCTCCAAGGACGAGATCCACCGACATTGGCTGATGTGTTTGCACAAGCTGAATCTTTCAAGATTGTGGAACAGTCTTTGGCAGATAATCGAAAGACCGATAATCAAAATAGTTCTAAGGTAAAGATCGGAAAGAGGAAGGATAGGTCTCCTAGTCCAACTCGCCGGATAGCAACAGGTGCCAATCGGGTGAACTTAGCTGAATCTGGCAGAAATTGGGGTCCCCCAGATACTTACACTTATGATCAAAGGCCGGGTAATTATACACCCCTTGCAGCCTCCATTGAACATATTTTTGAGGTGAACAAAAATAAAGGATTCTTCAGAAAGCCAGAGCCTCTCTCTTCTTGGCAAAGTAAAGATAAAAGAAAGTACTGTGAATTCCATGAGTCTTCTGGGCACAATACTCATGAGTGCCGTCAATTGAAGGATGAGATTGAGGATCTAATCAAGGAAGGATATCTAACAGAATGGATTGTCAGAGAGGTGAAAAAACATAGGGAGAACCCTGATAAGAGAGATGGAGGGCGCGCCCCCCATGTTGATGGCAAGCCTGAAGAGAAGAAGTTTGTCAAGGAAGGAAGTATTCACACTATTTTTGGTGGACACCACCTGGGAGGTGATAGCAATCATGCTATGGAGAGGTATACTAGGGAAGCAAGATACCGACCTCTTACAAATGTGAATAGTTTGGAATTGAGGCCGCCTAAATTGTTCAAAGGAGAATTTGCTGATATCATTTTCACTGAAGAAGAAGCAAGATGGGTACACCATCCTCATAATGATGCTTTGGTGGTGGCAATTCAGATTGGGTCCAAGAATGTGCATCGAGTTTTTGTTGATAATGGAAGTTCGGTGAATATTCTGTATTACAGCACTTATCAAAAGCTGGGACTTCTAGATAAGGATATGATTCAAGATAACGGATGGATCTATGGTTTTTCGGGCGAATCTGTAAAGGTCATGGGAGCTATCAAGTTACCAGTAACTCTTGGGGAAGGAACTCTTTCTGTGACACAAATGATGGATTTCATGATTTTGAATGTGGAATCATCACACAATGCTTTGGTAGGACGTCCCTTGTTGAAAGAAATGAAGGTTGTGACCTCCATCTATCATCTTGCAATGAAGTTTCCTACGCCAAATGGTGTGGGAACAATTCGAGGATCCCAGCATGACTCGAGAGACTGTTATCATAAGGCAATTAAAGGGTTCAGGAGACAGCAGGATGGAGGGCGCGCTCTCAGTGAGAGTAGCTCTGGAGTTATGAGTATTGCTCTTGGAGACGTAAAAGTCCATTATCTTGTCCAAGAACCAGCAGAAGACGCGCCCCCATTTAGGGCGCGCCCTGAGGAGAGTATTCCAGTGTTGGATGATCTTCAGGATGAGATTCTGGAGGAAATTGAAGAAGACTCAGAGGAGGTAATTTCAGTTAACATCAGAGGTGAACAGGTTGAAGGGAGGCGAATGTTACTTGAAGGCTTGGTGCATACCCTTGTTGAGGAAGACTTCCCTCTTAAAGAGGACGCGCCCTCCAAGGATGCAGCACCAATCGAGGATCCACGAAACTTTAATTTTGATCTTGATCCAAGAACACCACAACCTGTGGAAAAGACTGGTCCTGCAGAGGATACTATTTTAATTATGGTGGATGAAAAGGATTCGAGTAAGATTTTGAAAGTCGGATCTCAGTTGAATTCCAAGTTGAGAGGAATGCTCACTAATTTTCTCTTGAATAATCTGGATGTCTTTGCTTGGAGTCATGCTGATATGGTAGGAATCGATCCAAAGATTATGTGTCATCATTTAAACATAGATCCCACCAAGAAAGGAATTCGCCAGAAATGTCGACCTGTGAGTGGAGAAAGAGCTATAGCATTGAAAGAGGAAGTGGATAGACTTCTAGATGTTGGTTTGATCAAGGAATCATACTATCCAGATTGGTTGGCTAATCCAGTTCTTGTCAAGAAGCCTAATGGGAAGTGGAGAACTTGTGTGGATTTCACGGATCTGAATAAGGCTTGTCCTAAAGATAGTTTTCCACTCCCTCGAATTGATCAGTTGGTGGATGCTACAGCTGGCCATGCTCTTTTGAGTTTCATGGATGCTTATTCGGGTTACAATCAAATTCCCATGTTCGGACCTGATCAGGAGCACACCTCTTTCATCACGGATAGAGGTTTGTACTGTTATATTGGAATGCCATTTGGTTTGATCAACGCTGGAGCTACTTATCAGAGGTTGGTGAACATGATGTTTAAAGATCTGATAGGGAAAACAATGGAAGTGTATGTGGATGACATGCTTGTCAAATCCTTGAAGGCGGAGGACCATGTAAAGCATTTGGAGCAGATGTTCGGAGTATTGAGGAAGTTTAGAATGAAGTTGAATCCTCAAAAATGCGTGTTTGGAGTGGAATCCGGAAAGTTCTTGAGATTCATTGTTAACCATCGTGGGATCGAGGCGAATCCAGCCAAGATTAAAGCCTTACTCGACATGAAATCTCCATCTACTGTGAAACAAGTTCAGAGTTTGGCTGGGAGAATTGCAGCGCTAAATCGATTTGTGTCAAAATCTTCAGATAGATGCAGAGAATTCTTCAAGGCGATCAAAGGAGCATCCAAAGATTTTGTGTGGACTCCTGAGTGTGAAGAGGCTTTTCAGAAGATCAAAGAGCAGTTGGGGAATCCTCCACTCTTAGCCAAGCCTGTGGAGGGAGAGACCTTGATAGTATATTTGGCAGTATCAGAATATTCCATTAGTGCAGTATTGGTGAGAGAAGGGATTGATCATCAGTCCCCGGTTTACTATGTGAGCAAACGTTTGCATGATGCTGAGACCCGATATACCAGTATGGAAAAGTTGGTTTACGCTTTAATCTTGGCGGCAAGAAAACTTCGTCCTTACTTTCAAGCTCATAAGATCGAGGTTCGTACTGCTTATCCATTGAGGAGTATTCTTCACAAACCGGAAGCTTCAGGAAGAATGTTGAAATGGACCATCGAATTAGGGCAGTTTGATTTGGAATATACACCAAGAACAGCAATTAAAGGTCAGGCTTTAGCGGATTTCATCCTGGAGTTTGATTCAGAGACCGAGGAAAAGTCGATTGTATTAGTAGAACCTGGAATTCCTCTTAAGAGGGCGCGCCCTCTTGAGGAAGTTCCTCAACCTTGGTGGAAGTTGCATGTAGATGGAGCTGTGAACAATGGGGGAGCTGGTGCAGGAGTAATTTTGGTGACGCCGGAAGGAAATCAGTTCATGAGTGCAATTCACTTCAAATTCGAGGCAACTAATAATGATGCAGAGTATGAAGCTTTGATTAACGGATTAAAGATGGCTTTGGAAATGAAGGTATCAAATTTGATCGTATCGAGTGATTCGAAATTAGTAGTCAGGCAGATTAAAGGAGGTTTTCAGTGTAGAGGTCCCAGAACAGAGCTTTACATGAAGTGTGCACAACGATTGATTCAGAAGTTTCATGAAGTAAGGTTGGAATGTGACAGCCCCAAATCCGGGGTCATAAATTTGGGCCATCACGGACCAATTTCCATTCAATATCAATATCCCTTGGGTCTTTTTTTTTTTTTAAATATAACATTTAATGCTTAATCAATTGACCCCACACTAATACACACACACACCAGTCATATGCTCAGAGAACAACATTTATCATAACAAAAGTTTAGAGTTGATAGTTAAGAGAGTTATTACAAACCAGGATCATACTTAAGTACATTGTTGAATAACACTTCGACATGAAGCGTTTCAACAACCAAAAGTTTATTACATGTCTTCATACTTAATTATACATAAGCCCTCAGAACCCGTCTGCCTCATCACTACCTCCGGAATCGATGCTAAGGTGCCCTCAGAAGGTCGCCTTTCCCTTACCCTCTTGCGGGGCGTTCTGCGTAGTATTGGCATTCCTAGCTGTATATAGATAAGTAGCAAGAGTGAGCTATAATAGCTCAGCAAGATAATATTGTAAACTAGAATTTAAAATGTAACCAAGTATACATGTATATACATATGTAAGCGGTAACCAATTATAAACTTTAAGGAAGAATGAAATTCTTATTTAATAATACATCATCCACTTACTACTAGAAGAAAGAAATTTAGGATAATACAGTATCAGTTTCTCTTCTTAAATAATATAACCATCAATATATCCTTTCAGCGTAATATTTCAAGATAATATGAATACTTACTTAAATCTCTCACTATCATCTTCTCATTTCCTTCTTATGCACCAATTTTTATAAATTAATATAAAATCAGTTTCTCTTCGTCTATAACAATAATTCCATCGTCTCATATCATTTTACCTTTTCAGTATACCAATCTGACTTTATCGTTGATTCTTTGTTCAATAATCGCGGGGGTTTTCACTGTTGCCGAATACGTGAGGCACGATGATCAGTCGTCCTCCGTACCCGTCCATTTTTACTACCGGTAGAAGGAATGAAGGCCACCTGCTAACATCATCCCTGGAGGAAGGCCACCTGCTAACATCCTCCCGGAGGAAGGCCACCTGCTAACATCCTCCCTTGGCATCTTCGTGCCGAATCATGAATGCTAGACTATGTCGCACACAGCCCTGGCACAGCCTCTTATGCAAGTTTGTTGCTAATCCCCCTTTTTATAAGATCATTATTCAATTTATCAACACCATTTCACATTTCCATTCCCGTATATCACTTCCATTCTCGCACATTATTTCTATAAAATATATATATATAACATAACACTTTGATTATGATTCAGATATCTCTTTTATATTTAAGAATTCAATTATGCTTTTATATTCATAAAACCTTTCCGTCTATTTTAAGAGTAGTAATTAATAATCAAATAATATTTATTCAACCACTAACACTAAAAAGAATATTTATAATATAGCATTATAAACCATATAACCCTAGATAACAACTGATACCATTCTTTTTCATATCTCTTTTACCCTAGAGCATATTCGCTCCATTCGTAATCATCTCTATATTCATATTTCAGAAAACATATCCATCTCTCTTTAACTTCCCACAATCAAGATAATATATTCTTTGCAATATAGCAACAAAAGCATCACATATACATAAATATTCCATGATATCATTATTATTCCGAAGATAAATAATTTTTAAAGTAGGGATAGAAGGATCTTGCCTCGGTTTCTATATCCTGACAGTATGGCTGGTCCCTCCTCCGGAATTTCTATAAACACAAAAGGACCGTCATTAGAATACCACATCTCTTACTCACTACCCTCTTGTATAACAAAACCCTTTACACTTCAACATATGTTTAACGTATTATTATTACCCCAAAGGTTCAAGGACTTAACCATTTACAAGCTCAATCGAAGTTTCAGTGTTTGTCACCATTTCACCTAACGACCACACTCGACTGTAAAATTTCTTATAAATTTTAAATTTCGAATTTTAATATAAGGTCAACTGTCAAGGGTCCTCTGGCCACCCTACTACACTATCCCAAAATTTTGTGACTTATAAAAATGTGTAAGTATGGTAACTTTAGCCTCAAAGTTGATACAATTGTGTTTTCTCGGTTATCGAACGTCTTTCACTAAAACTGACTTTTCTCCTAAACCGTTCATCAGATTTTAACGCACCTTATATCAAAACGATCTACGAACCAAGATCTACTCTACCACGGTCACTTAGGGGTCCAAACAGTAAGGTACCGTGTGGTTACAGTGGCTAAAAACAGGGTAATTTCTGTCCTAACGAAAATCGGACATTATAACTGCTGTAATTTCATACTTTCCGAAATTTCACCACTCCAAAACCACCATTCTACACTCCTTTCAGGCCCTACACCATGTGGGCTACCTCCCAACCATGGTTACAAGTTCACAACAAACTTTCCATGTCAATTCCAACCATTTATATCACAAAATCATCATAACTTAACATTTATATCAACTAACAACCAATTCAAAAATCATCATAAATACAAAGGGGCAAGGATTATTATACCTTCTTGAAGCTTTAAAGTCACTTAACAAGCCTTGGTTACACCTTAAGTCACCTTGTATTAGCTTAAATCAACTAAAGAGACCATAAAAACCAAGATTAAAACTTGAAAAACACTATTCACTACTATTCATCTTGCACTTGAATGATTTTATTACCTAGGCAAATGATGATGGTTGGCCTTGAAACTTTGAGAATATCACTTTCTAACCTCCAAGCATCTCCACCATTTTCCCCTTGATTTAATCTTGAAGAGAGCTAGGGTTTTAGATTTTTTTTTCTTCTTTTACTTGTTGAAGCCGAATGGTGTAGTAAGGAAAGGGAGAGAGTTTTGTGTTTTTTTTTCTTTGATCTTATCTCTTAATTACTCACTAATCTAGCTTGTATTGGAAGCTTGGTAGATATTTGTGATTAAAACCATGTGAAAATACTAATTTGCCCTTAAACTAGTTAGTGGAAAATGATGTCATTTTGGTGATCTCATAATTCCCCTTTTTTTTTCTTTTGATCTTAAGTAATTTGCTAGCACTCTTGGTAATAATAATGTGGTATATATCCTTGTTATATTATTAATCTTGGTTACTAAATCTCCATATTCGTCTAATTGTGATTCGTTTCCAGGTATACCTCATTATCTCAGGGATTTTGAAATCATTTCACAATCCAAATTCCTTTGGTATTCTCTTAACTTAATAATCCCCTAGCTCCAATATAAATTCACTAATCCCTCAATATATAATTCCTAAAATGTTTCCATGCTCCTTAATGTCCAATAGAAGCTTATTCGAAATCAAAATCCTCAAAATCCGTGTTCAGGAATTTCTGGAATCTATCGTCATTTCAAGTCACTTATTTTCAATGTACAACACTGATATGGTTTCTATTTACTCATTTTCCGTTTCCATTATGGAGTACTTATATACCATTTCGCTAAATCCTCGAAATTTACTATTCATGTGACCACTGTAGCATTACTGAAGTTAGGGTTATTACATGGAATGTATTCCTCGAGATGAAAATTGATCTGCAGATGTTTTGGCCAAGCTAGGGTCCCAGAAGGATGCTATGTTGTTAGGAACAGTACCTCTACAGATTCAAGAGGTGCCAAGTATTCCAGAAGTGGAAGTTATGGAAGTGGGGAGTACTCCGTCAGTTACATGGATGACTTCTATTTTAGAGTATCTCCGTAAGGGGATTCTCCCAAGCGACAAAATTGAAGCAAGGCGTCTTCGATATCATGCTGCTAGGTTTGTGGAGTATGATGGGATTCTGTACAAGAGAGGTTTCAATCAACCGCTTCTGAAGTGCATAGACGGAGATGAATGCAATTATATCTTAAGGGAGGTACATGAAGGAATTTGTGGCAATCACTCGGGGGGTGGTTCGTTGGCAATGAAGGTGTTAAGGCAAGGTTATTATTGGCCTACTGTGAGGAAGGATGCCTATGAGTTTGTCAAGGCATGCGATAAATGCCAGAGATTTGCCAATTATTCAACGGTGCCTGCAACTACTTTGACTTCGATGATGAGTCCTTGGCCATTTGCTATGTGGGGAATCGATCTTATTGGAGAACTTCCTAAATCTAAGGGAGGAGTCAAGTATGCTGTTGTTGCAGTAGATTATTTCACTAAATGGACAGAAGCAATGCCTTTAGCCACAATCACAGCGAAGAAAATCAAGGATTTTGTGTTCAACTCTATTGTGTGCAGATTCGGAATTCCTTACAAGCTTGTGTCAGATAATGGGAAACAATTTGACAGCAAGGAGCTGCGAAAGTTGTGTAAAGACTTGGGAATTAAGAAGGAATTCACATCTGTGTATCATCCTCGGAGTAATGGACAGACTGAAGCTATCAACAAGATAATCAAGCATACCTTGAAAACCAAGTTAGAAGAAAGCAAAGGGAATTGGCCTGAGGAACTTCCTATGGTCTTATGGTCTTACAACACAACACCAAGGACCACAACTGGGGAATCTCCTTTCATGCTGTCTTATGGATGCGAGGCAATGGTGCCAGTGGAAGTTGGAGCAGGGTCATTTCGAAGGGATTTCTATGATGAAGAATCGAATATGATAAATCAAAGGCTAAATCTGGATTTCCTAGAAGAGATGAGGGCAAATTCGCGGTTGAGGTTGGCAACTTATCATCAAAGGATTGCAAGGTATTACAACAGGAAAGTGAAGACTCGTCCTTTTAATGTGGGTGATTTGGTTCTTCGGAAGGTTATGCCAAATACAAGAATTGCAGCTCATGGAGTTTTTGGTCCAAATTGGGAAGGACCATACAAGATTAAGTCTATCGTTTGGGAAGGAACTTATCATCTGGAAGACTTGGATGGCAATACAATCCCAAGAGCATGGAATGCAGAGCATTTGAAGAAATATTATCAGTAGGGTGCGGCTTTGGCCCCCTATTATATGAAGGCTTATAATTAAGTTATAGACTAGCATAAATAAATCTTCTCCTAGTCTAGGGGGGTAGTGCATATACGCCTTCCTTAGTTCTAGTTGAGATTTGTTATTTTTATATTGTGGTTTTTCGAAGATTATTCTCCTTAGCTCGGGGGGTAATACATGTATACCTTCCCCTGTTTTGTCGAGATTGGTATTTAATAAAGAAGTTATTTGAAGATTATTGAAGTATGTCGAAATATTTTCAGCTGTTTCTTGAAGATTTTTTTATTGAAGAACGAGAAGTCGTGCCCCATATTTTAGGGCGCGCCCTATTAAATTTTGCATAATTACAAGTATTACTGACAAGATAAAGGGATACTGGAAATGTCCTAGGGCGCGTCCTCAACCTATATTTAAATAATTTTTGAAGATATTAAGTCACAGTTAAAGTTTAAGTTGAAGATATTTTCTTAAAAGAGAAGGTCACGCCCCTGGTTAGGGCGCGCCCTCATTTGAAGAATTTAACAAATAAAAGCATGAAGATAAATAAAAATCATAGCAAAAGTTCAAAAGGCACTAAAAGTTAGGAATTACAACTTGCAGGGTTTTACAAAGGACCCGCACCTTAAAAGTTAAAGTATGTACGAAACAGGTTTAAAGACTAAAACCCTAAGGCGCGTCCTTAGGAGGAGAAGAAGGGATGACCTTGGAAGGTGAAAGAAGCGCATCCTGAGCATCGTTTGGGCGAACCGTTTTGAGGGGAGATACATTTGCGGGAGGAGAGCTGTGAGTAGGGATAGCTGCAGGAGAGGGTTGAACATTGTCAGTAGAGGGCGCGCCCTCAGAAGCATCCTCTAATCCTAGTTCCACTCTTTTTGCCTTAATGGCTAAGGTTTGGTCAACCTTAAACTTTGCTATATCCTCAGCAGCAGCAGGTCCTAATTTCTCCCAGTCATAGTCAGGATCGTTGGCTAGAAAGCCAATAAGATAGAAGTTAAAACCCTTTTCGAAGTTTTCATCTTCAATGGCTTCTCTCTGTTCTTTTAACTTAGCCTTTTCGATCTCTATGGCACCTTGCTGAGCTTGAAGTTCCTCCACTTGTTTTCTCAATCTTTCAACTTGATCGCTGAAGAATAAGCCATTATCAATAGATTTCTGAAGATCTAACTTGAGGGTGGTAATCTCAGCATCTTTAGCATCGCTTTCTTTTTTCCATTTGTTATCATTTTCGATAACCATCTTTGAGTATTTTCTGTTCTCAGTCTCAAGCCGATTGATATGGAGTTTTTCTTTATGCACTCTCTGGGCGCGCCCTAGAGATTGGATGAGTAGTTGGGCAGATGCTCGAATCATGGACTCAAATTCTTCATCAGCATTCATATTTTGCCAAAAATCCACTTCGTTTTCTTTAATGAGAGGAGCTGCAGCTGGACCGATCAAAGTCTCAACGTACGAGGGCGCGCCTTCAGTTCTTGGTTTCTTGCCTTTGTTGGCTGCAGGTTCCTGCGTTTCGACATTCCTTTTTAAGGATTCAGAGGATGGAGTGAGTATGTCACAGAAGTCTTTCTTTGGTTCAGGGCGCGTCCTGGAGTCAGAAGTGCCTGATTGATTGATATTCTTTTCCTTGTCATTTTTCTTTTTGGCAGCTCCAAATCCACGAGGAATCCTGGGAGCCATATCTGTGCAAAACAAAGAGGAAAAAGAGTCAGGTCATGCTCAGGATAAAGAAGGATTAAATACGTATAACACGACAAATTTAGGACAAGTAATAAAGATAAATGGTTAGGGCGCGCCCTAACCTACGTTATAACTATTACCTTCATCAGAATCGGAATTCTCACTATCACTAGATGAGAGTGTGGGAACAGGAATTCCCTTCTTAAATTTTTTAAATTTGCAAATGTGACCAACTTTATCAGATAAAATTCCGACCCTCTTTAAGTTTTCTTCTGTGATTAAGGATTGGAGGTTAAATTTTTCTGAGGCAACTTTCAGAACGGCTTTTGCCCGAATTGAGGCCGCGCCTTCAAGTGTTTTTTGTGTTCTCTTATCTGTTGGAATTAAAAGGAATCAATAAATAGTTAAAAACTAAAAAGATAAGAAAAATACAGGGCGCGCCCTCACTTACTAGGATTCGTGTTGAATTGTACCCGGACTCGAGGAACGTCCTTGACATAGTAAAAGGGTTCTTTCCAAAATTTTAGATGACTGATTCTTCCTTCAGAAAAACCCTTGTTGTTGTGAGGCTTATTGATTACAAGATAATAGTAGCCAATGCTGGATTGTCGAAGGCTGAAGAAATAGCTAACTTCATGCATAGAGGGGGTTCCTAACTCAAGGTCGTGATAAAGGATAAATAAAGCTAACACAAGTTTGTAGCTGTTGGGGGAGAGTTGGATAGGTGCTATGTCATACCATCTTAGTATTTGTTGAAGGTAGGGATGTAAGGGCGCGCCCACACCAAGAGCCACCAGCTTTGGGGTTAAGACCATCCTTGGAATTTTAAAATTTCTACCATAATTGAAGATGTGAGGACGGTGATGAGCATGTGGGATGGCCCAAATTCCTTCTTGACCATAATACTGCATGGCCCATCCTACTTCGTCACTTGTAGCAATGGAAGACATGTTTACACAGGCAAGTTTGCCCCGTTTCTTTCTGAGTTGATTTTTCTCTTTTTCGGGTAGGTCATCATATCTTCCCCAGTCGATATCAATTTCTTCCTCAAGGACTTCCCAGTGTTCAAATGGGACAGGAGAAGGTAGTGGAGATGTTGGTTCGGAATCAGCCATGGGTGAGATGGACGATGCTGAGGGTGCGTCCTCTGAAGAATAAGTGTCAGAAGGATGTGTATCACTAGAAGAATTAGAGTCTGGAGTGAAATCGTAGTCAGAAGGATCTGTGTATAGGGGATTTGGGGTTTCTTCAGGTAGTGGTGTTGGAGTTTTTTCAAGTATTCGAGTGCTAAGGGGGATATCATCAATAGAATCTTCACTGGAAAAATTCATTCTGCCTTCGTTAAAATCTTTGATAAGGCGCGCCTTGTCCTCAGGAGAAATAAACGAGAAGGGGCTCCTATAAGGTTCAGGAGATAAGGGGGGTGGTAATGGAGAATGGATCCCTAAACGATCGTTGAATTCCCTAAATGGGTGAAAAGGTGGAGACGCGCCCTCCAGCTGCAAAATTAAATGAAAAGGGGACTTAGGGCGTGTCCAAAAGTTAAATAAACAGAAGAAGTTTTTACAAATTGAGATTGAAGGACGTTTGCAAAAAGCTATTCTAAAAATCTAAGGCATGTTGTACATTTTACCCTGATTTCTATTGAAGACGCGTCCTGGGCGGAAGACGCGCCCAAGAAAGATTTAATGAAGAATCAAACTTGTAAAGTTATATTGTGATATTAGAAGAATACAAGACGCACCCTGTGTTAAAAGGCGCGCCCTGAGAATTAACTAGCCATATTGATTTACCAGAAACATATTTTAGAAAAATTCAAACAGCAAAAAGAGATCAAGTGCACATGCATACATATATACATACAGTCGGTTTTGAAGAACATGAAAATAACCAAACGTCAAATCGCAAAATCGGACAATATACATGGTAAAAACGCAAGTTAAAGGTATAAAAATGTACCTTAGAAGTTCTGGAACGGGATTTGTGGAAACAAATTGAAGAAAACCGTCGAGAGTAGCCGGATTATCGCTCGGAAAAGAAGAAATCGCCGGAGTAAGTTTTTGTAGAGAGAAAATAGGAAAAGAGAAAAGTAAGAGAGAATGGGGGGGTATTTATAGGGGTTTGGAAAGATAGTGGGTTACAGCTGTAAATCGTTTGAAATTCTGAGGACGCGCTCTCTTCCAAGGCGCGCCCTGATGGAATATTGTGGGAATTTTGTATCTTTAAAGAGAATTCCATATTTTATCTCTGATTTCACATGGAATTGGGGGGTAGTTGTTATAGCCAAAATTCGGTTCGGGTATTTCAAGATGGATTCGGGTCCAATACGAGTTCAATTTGGGGAATTCTAGGATTGATTGAGGTTTTGGCAGGTAATAAAAGAGTCAGGCCGCGCCCTATCCTTTGCTATAAGGAGGGCGCGCCCTAAGTACATAAATATGGTGACAAGTCTATTCAAGTGGATTTTCTGAGAAGACATTGAAGAAATCTTTCCTAGGATTCCACTCAAGTATGGATTTCACCCAAGCTGGAGTTCTAGAAGTTGAAGAATTCCCTCCTGTCGTATCTCAGGAGGGGGATGTCCGTCGCAGAAGGCCTCCAGGGGTTTTCCTGGATTTAAGGACCCTTCTTAGACACTAAGGGCGCGCCCTAAGGTGGAAAGATGGGGACTTTCTGGTGTGTGCTTTGGGAGCTCTGTTCCTGTAGCCAATGGGCGCGTCCTCATTGGGGAACTTTGGAGTAATCCTGCACTTTGCACCCAAAAGCTCTGGATCACCTGTCCTGCTATCTGGTGGGTGCTTCTCATTCGGGGGACAGGGATGCGTTCTGCACTTGGGGTAAACCACGGCTATACCTGCATCCTTGAAATCAAGAAATAGCTGGTAACGGTTAGGACTAGTCCTCGACGGGGGAAGTTTCCTTATCCGTGAAGTCTTGAGATCTTGGATGAGCCTTGGGCCTTTTGTGGTTAGGCCTCATAGTAGAACATTCCGGAAGCTGGTCCGTTATCCAAGCCCATTTGGGTTTCTTGCTCTCCAAGAACTACGTATGGTTTGATCCCCTATAAATACCGGGGTACGTAGGCCGATTGAGGGGTTGGAAGTCGAGAGCTCTGAATAGCCGCCACTAACCCTATCAATCTCAGCCACCAATCACAAACAGCCACCACCCTTTTCGGCAAAAAAAAACCACCGCTGTAGATCTTGTTTCCGGCGAAGTACCTCGAAATTTGTTGTTACCAAATTCCTCCGTCAACAGTTGGTAAGTAGTTCTGCAAATCCTTTGTAGTTATTTAGTGTGTTTTACCGATTGAATGTTGATGGATATCTAGTTATTTTTGTGGAATGATAATGGCAATTGTCACATCTATTATTAGCAAATAAAATGATTTTACCAAATAATGATGTCTAAAACAAAGATATACATCACATTTTTTCTACAATGTCTGATGTCTAAAAAACAAATAGAAATCACTTTTTATTTATAAAATCTGATGTCTAAGAGACACATATAAATGAGTTTTTTCAGAAAAAACTGATGTTTATACCTACATTAGACATCAGTATAGGATGATGTCTAAGATAGCTATACACATCGCTTTTTTTTAAAAAGAAACTAGTGTTTATAAGAACATTAGACATCAGTCTAGGATGATGTCTAAGATAACTTTAGACATCACTTTATCTGTTAAAATTAAGATGTCTAATATCCAAATAGACATCTTTTTCAAAAAAAGAAAGTGATGTGTATGTGAAAAATAACTTAGTTTATTATATGTTTTCTAGAATATAAGGCATGCAAGTTGTTTATAAAATTAATTATATCTAACCTATTTTATAGAACAACTGATGTGTATTGAAGGAAATACTGATGTCTATGTTAGCACAGACATCAGTTTCTGACTGATGTCTAGAATAGACATCTCCGACAAAGACATCACATGCAAAATAACATAGACATCGGCCATAAACCGATGTCTATTGACCCTTTTCTTGTAGTGTATTTTCTATAAACACAACTGTAGCATGTTCAACAATCTATCTTGAAAAAGAATTTTAGGTCAAGATTGTATTCAACCCCCCTTCTACAATCTTGTGGTGTGTTATCAGGATTTATTAGAACTTTAACTATCCATGTTATCTTTGTTATATCGATCAGGGATAAATTATCCCTATTTATAGTTGAGATATAGAGAAAAGTCATGAATTATAATATCATTCTAAATTAATCTGTGTAGAAAGAGTGAATAAAATATGTTGTAAAGCACAAACTTACCCATATAAACGATTATCTTAAATCGATGTTGTTAGTTACAGAGGCATGCCTGTATACATCTAATAACAAGCCTAATTGTTTGTAATGCTTTGCATTACTTACATGACCTCTTAACTGAGGGAACCTCTAGTTGTAGAGTTTCTGTTTATATTGTACTTGTAGTAGGCATCAAATCCTAGTTGTGTAACTATACTTATAGAGTCTAGAATAATGCTTGAAAGAAGTTCCAAGGTTCATGCCTCAAGCAAGAAGATAAAGACTGTCAAATAATCACAGTTGGGATTTGAAGAAATGAAGAATTTGCCTAAGTACCAATTCGAGAAGTATATTTGTCTATTCGAGAAGTCAGGGATTCGATATCTCAAGACACTATTCGATATCTCTGAATACACTGTTCGATATCTCATTCGATATCTCAGAGATTCGATATGTTTATGTACTCTATTCGAGAACTCAGGAAGTCAACAAGTCAAAGTAGTGTTCGAGTTCTCAAAGAGTCAACAAGTCAAAGTTCCATTAGATATCTCAAGGACTCAGAAAGCTATTCGATATCTCAAGGATTCGACAAGTCAAGTGTTCTATTCGACAACTCAAGGAATCCTGAAGAAAAGAGCTATTCGAGAAGTAATTCAATATCTCAATATAACAGTGTTCGAGAACTCAGAGTTATCGATCAAGTCAATTCTAGTTCTCGAATCAACTACTTAGTCACTTCTCGAATACATTCTTGGAGACAAAATACTGAAGAAATTGTACAAGTCAGAAACCAGCAACAAGCCAATGCACTTTATGGACCACAATCTGTAACGTGCTCTGGAAAGCCTACAAGGAAGCTTGGAGAGATATAGAAGAGACAAGGGGCTAAAGAAGTGGATCTGAACAGGCTTTGCAAAGTCAAATCTGTAACCGTTTGGACAATTACTCAAAAAGGATAGATAGACTAGAAAGTAATTTGTTTAGCTACCTTATTTGTTGTAAGTAGGTTGTATCCATGTTCTATAAGGATACAGCCTCATTTCCTTAGTCATTAACTTAGTAACTTTGTGAGTCAAGTTTTTCATACACTACAAGCTGTATCTCTCTGAGAAAAACGAAGCTGAGAATACTATCATTTGTATTCACAGATTGTAGCAACCTTTATCTAATAATACATTAGATTAAAGTGATATTGTGTCTTGTGTTATTCTTTATCCGCACCTTCTATCTTGCATACACAAACACTCTTGCTACATAGACTCGAACGAGAAAAGTTCAAGAATCCATTCACCCCCCTCTGTATTCTTTTACTGTATTCAATACTCAACAAGTGGTATCAGAGCGGGCTGTTTATTCAAAAACAGAAAAACGATCATGAGTTCGAATACACCAAAGACTACAGGAACGGTGAAAGTCCCTAAGTTTGACAAAGATAACTTCAACCTCCGGAAGATAAAGATGATGTTGTTCATCAAAGCCTCTCATCCTTTGTATCCTGAGATTCTTAAGAGTGGTCCTTTTGTTCCACAACAAGAGATACCAGAGAAGACTGTTGGAACCACAACTATCCCAAGATCTTATGAGGCCAAGGATCCATCAAAATGGACATAATCAGAAAGGGAGAAGGTTGCTCTTGACAGCCACCTCATGTTGCTTATCATTGATTCCATGGACATGTCAATGTTTGCAAACATTGCATCATGTACATCTGCCAAAGAAATGTGGGATCATATTGAGGTGTTGTGTGAAGGAACTGATGAGGTTAAGGAAAACAAGAAACAGATACTGGTCACACAGTATGAGGCTTTCATGGCACAGCCCAAGGAAAGCATTACTGAGATGTTTGAGAGATTTCACAAGCTAGTTACTGAGTTGCAGATGAATTGCAAGGTTTACAGTACCAAGGAGTTAAACATGAAGTTTCTGCTATCCTCACCAAACCATCTAGAGAAAAGGGACATTTCTCTAAGGGAAAGAGATTTGAACAAAGTTACATATGATGTGCTCTATGGAGTCTTAAAAACTCATGAGCTTGAGTTGCTTCAGAAAAGGGCTATCCAAGCCAATCAAGGCAGAATGGTAAACACATCATGTGCCTTGATTGTCAACAAATCTATTCAAGACCTAGAAGCATCCACAAGCCAGTTAAGGATAGAGGAGGTAGTGGAAGAGGAAGAAACTGAACCTGAGGTAAGTGAACCTGTTGAGGAGAAGGAGGAAGAAGAGTTTTACACTCTTGAAGAACTAGATGGGATGGAAAACACTTCATATGCTTTCATGGCCAGAAAATTTCCAAACATCAGATTCAAAAGGAATCAACCCTTCAAACCCAAAACCCAAAACCATTCATTCAACAAAAGTAAGGCACCTGTGAAACCAAACAAGACTAAGTTTAAATCCAGCCATGTGGATAGGTCATCTGTAAGGTGCTATAGATGCAATGACCTAGGGCATTTTGCCAGTGAATACAAGAAGCCTAAAAAGAAGGATAGAGATTATCTTGAGCTTGAAGCTAAGTATGAGGCCCTTCTGAAAAAGCAGACACAAGGTAAGGCCTACATAGATGAAGGGAAGTGTTGGGATGATTCCGACAGTGATGGAGAGGAGCAAGAATTCTGCAATTATGCCTTGATGGCCAATTCTAAGGATGACACATCTCCATCAGACCCTCAGGTACCATCTCTCACTACTATAGACATGTCTGTTTCAGAGTATAAATGCATGATTGAACAACTATCTGTTGAAATGTTTAATATTCATACTAGTATGACTGCTGCTAATGAAGAGATTGCTAAACTGTCTACTGGAAATGAAATGTTAACCAAAAAGAATGAGGAACTTGAGCTAACTGCTATGCAAATAGAAAACCTTAAGAAAGAAGTTGAATATCTGCAGAATAAGGTTTTGTGTGCTAGTTAGGTTGAAAAGGCTCTTAGAGATGAATTAGCTGAAAATGAATTCAAACTAAAAACTTTCAAGAAATCATCTGGTCTAGTGAAATCCTACTGTGAGAAAATTGAAGCAAAACCAAAGGCTGCTATTGGACTTGATTATGACACTCTTAAATAGAGAAAAGGCTATGCTGTCATTGAAGATGACACAGTTGTTCATGAGGAAGTGCCTCACATTTTGAAAAAGACTGAAAATCTAATTTTTAAGGAACCAACATTTGAAATTGATGAGGATGCCTTACTCATCAAACAAATGTTGAATGATGAGGATGAGGCACAATCAAATGAACAACAAGCATCATCCAAGAGTGAGAGTGTCAAGTCAAAAGACAAGGAGCCAGTAGTTGATAGGCCAAGACCTAAGAAGTTTGTTAAGTTTGTTTCAGCTGGGAAGAGTGAATCAGAAAAGAAAGTGACTAAGAAGAAACAGAACAGAAATGGCAAGTTAGGGATTAACAAAGATAACAACTATGATTATATGCCTAATGCCCCTAGGAAAACTTGTCAGAACTGTTTCAGTACCAATCATTTAACTCATGCATGCAAGAAACCTGTTGGTAGTGTGTCCAAACCTTTCTATGATTGTTCTGTGCCTCTAAGACATAGAGATGCACCATTTTGTGATAAATTTGACTGTATGCCATGCAATATGAATGTAATGACTAGTTGTTTCAATCTGAGAAGGCAATTCATTGATGGTTGTATTAGTCACAATTCTCACACACACTACACCAGGTCAAAGTCTTCAAGTCCTCCTAAAGCTAGGAAGGTACCTCTGTCACCTAAGTCTGAAACCTCAGGTTCCAAGACTTCTAACAGTGACAAGAAGACTAATGCCAAGAAAGTTGACAAGCATGTTGTTTATGATAAAACTGTTTCTAAGTCACATGGACCCAAACTTGTTTGGGTACCAAAGGAAAAGTAATACCTTTGTGTTTGCAGGGCAAAGAAAGTGAAAAGAAGGTCATGTGGATTATGGACAGTGGATGCTCAAATCATATGACTGGTGATATGGACCTGCTATCACAATATGAGGAAAAGGCTGGCCCAATGGTTGCTTTTGGAGATGACAGCATGGGTAACACATTGGGATATGGCAAGTTGAAAGTTGGTAATGTCATCATTGAAGATGTAGCACTAGTCAAGGGGCTCAAGCATAATCTGCTAAGTGTTGGTCAGTTTACTGATAGGGGATTCAAGGTGGATTTTGACAAAGATGAATGTTTGATCACCCACAAGAAGACTGGTGATTTTGCTCTATCTGGAGTAAGGAAGGGAAGCCTGTTTGTAGCCTATATAGATTCTGCAAACAAGGACAAAATTTGTTGCTTTTACTCAAAAGCATCAAATGAAGATTGTTGGCTGTGGCACAAGAAACTGTCACACCTGAACTTCAAAGCCATTAATTCTCTAGTCAAAAGAGAGCTAGTGAGAGGCATGCCCACACTTGAATTATGTCAAGAAGGAGTGTGTGAGGCTTGTCAAAAAGGAAAGATGAAAAGATCAAGCCACAAGACAAAGACAGTGTCATCAATAACCAAGCCCCTACAACTCATTCATATGGATTTGTTTGGGCATGTCAACATTATGTCACTAGGAAGAAAGAAGTATGCCTTGGTGATGGTTGATGATTTTACAAGGTATACATGGGTGGAATTTCTGGCATCAAAAGATGAGACTCCACAAGTAATCATTGAGCATATAAAGAAAGTTGACAAGGAAGCAAAGGCCAACAATACAAGTGTGATTGCACTGAGAAGTGATAATGGAACAGAGTTCAGAAATGCCATACTTGAAGCATTCTGTAAAGAGAATGGTATTTCTCAGTAATTCTCAGCTCTAAGGACTCCACAACAAAATGGAGTTTTGAGAGAAAGAATAGAACTCTAATTGAGGCTGCTAGAACAATGTTACTTGATGCAAAAATGCCTACATGTTTTTGGGTTGAGGCTGTAAGCACTGCATGCTATATCCAGAATAGAACCCTCATCAACAAAAACACTGGAAAGACACCTTATAACTTGATGACTTGAAAGAAGCCTACTCTAAAGTATGTTCATACTTTTGGAAGCAAATGCTTTGTATTGAAGGATAATTCTGAATATGTTGGAAAATTTGATGTAAAAGCATTTGAAGGAATTTTTCTTGGCTACTCTATGGAAAGAATTGCATACAAGGTTTATGTCATCAGTCAAAAGAAAGTTATGGAAAGCACAGATGTGACATTTGATGACAGCAAACTACCTGGACTAGAAGAAGCCAATGATGAAGATAAAGATCCATTGAAGTTTGATAATCTAGATGATTCTGATGAAGAGACTGAAACTGAAGTTGAAACTCGAGTTCAACAAACTCAAGTGAATGATGATACAAGAGAAGAATTTGTGCCAATCAATAGTGAAGGAACAAGCATCTAAGACACACCTGTGAGTAGTGGCAACTTCACAGGGGGGGAAATGAGAATGACCATGATGTGGATGATGAAGCAACATCAAGAATGAGAAATCAGGCTGAGCACTCAAGGAAATGGGATAGATCACACACTGCAGAGCAAATCATTGGAGATCCTAATGCAGGACTAAGGACTAGGAGAGCAACTCAGAATGAGTGCCTCTATGGCTGTTTTCTATCACAAGTTGAGCCTAAGAAACTTGATGATGCACTGTTGGATCCATATTGGATTATTGCTATGCAAGAGGAGCTGAATCAATTTGAAAGAAACAAAGTATGGGAACTTGTGCCTACACCAAAGAATAGAACCATTGTTGGAATAAAATGGGTTCTAAAGAATAAGATGGATGAAGATGGTGTAATTATAAGGAACAAAGCAAGGTTGGTTGCAAAAGGATACTCTCAACAGGAAGACATTGATTATGATGAGACATTTGCTCCTGTTGCTAGATTGGAAGCCATCAGAATATTCTTGGCATTTGCTGCTCATTCAAACTTTAAAGTATATCAAATGGATGTCAAAAGTGCATTTCTGAATGGAGAGTTGGAAGAAGAAATTTATGTGCAACAACCACCTGGTTTTGAGGATTCATACTTTCCAGAATTTGTCTACAGATTGCTTAAGGCATTGTATGGACTTAAGCAGGCTCCAAGAGCATGGTATGATACTACCAAGCAAGTAGAACAAAATGCTAACCCAGGGCTAGCTAACCAACCCTCTCAACCAAACACTCTACCAATCACTGAGCCAACTGCATCATCCTCTCAAAAGGGTGATGTTAGTAAAAAGAAGAGAAAGGAAGTAATGTCTGCACCTTTAAATATTCTATCTGAAGCAGCATTAGCTGTTGAACTAGGTCTAGAAAGTGAGGAACCAGAGTCACCCTTACTAAGGCCAAAGAAGAAGAAGAAAACTAAGACCACCTCTTCAGTCACACAAATGGCTGAAGTTTTAAAATCAGGGGCAAACAGCTCACTAGATGTGTCCTCTCAACAGGGTGCATCTATAGAATCTAGCATCCTCCCCAATGCACCTTCTTGTATTGAGTCAGCATAAGGGAGTGATAAGGCTGGCACTACACTGAGTGGAGAGCACATCACACTTGAAACTCCCTCTATCTCTCAGGGGGAGTTGCCAAAATCTACTCTACAAGACACTCCTCTTCCAGAATCTAACACTGAAATTTCTTTGGAACCTGCAACTCAGGCAACTGAGATGCAAGGCATTGATCATCAAGAATTCTTTTCTCTTGATGAGCCAATAATTTCAAGTGACTTAGTGCATGACACTCTGCTCACCACCCAGGACCCATATTTAGATGGTGAGGGAATGCATGCTGGGGCATATCCTAATGACACTATCACAAACACAGAGGCTTCACTAGTTTTTACTAGAGACTCTGTGCCTATGTCAACTGCTGGTGTAACTCATCCCACTTCTGTGGAGACACCAGTAGTAGAGTCGATCCATTCGGTTACAGAAGTTGCATCTGTAACTAAGGAGTCTAGTTTACCTAGCTCTAGCTCTGACTTTATGTCACAATGGCTGAAGCCTGTGCAACATGACAGTGCTTCAGGATCAGGGTCTGTTCCACCAAAATTGACGGTTGAAGCACTTCAAAGCTTAATTGTGGATCAGATTCCTGAGTTTGTAAAAATAGCTCAGAACCTTGTCACCTCCAACATCTCTAATCCAGACTATGAGGCCATCCTACTATGCCATAGGGATGATGTGGAGATGCAGAAGGCCAAGATTATTGATGATGCTGAGAGAGATGGCAATGCAGATGCCTGGCTGCAAGGAAAGTATGATGTAACTCTCAGTGAAGCACTTCAATATCTTAGAGAGGAATACATCACTTCACTGGGCTCCAATGCAAAATCCCTGTCTCCTGGTGAAGTGTATGAAGCTGTCAATGATTCCTACAAGGGTTTCCTCAAGGCTGCACACTATCTTGGCAAGGGAGTCAATACTGAAGTCAACAGGGTGTGTGACACGACAACCACTTCAGTAGCAGAAGTAAAGAGGGCCTTTGATGCTAAATTTCCTCAACTAGACAGTGTGGTCAAAGATCTCAAACACTGCAACACCACCTGCACCAAGATGGACAATGGCCTAGCCAAACTCACAGACACAGTCACAGGCCTAGGAAACAGATTTCAAAATCTATCTGACCAGACTATAGAGGCCAATGCCATGCTCAGAACACTGTTCAAAAATCAGTATGGAGACAAGCTGGTCACTGAAGTCCCTGTGCATGAAATGACCAAGTCTGAAGTGAAAAGATTGCAAGATCAATCCTTAACTGGTTTCAAGGCCACTGCACTGTTCACCAAGGTTGATACTCTTGAAAGGGAGGTGGTGTCTCTCAAAGAATCCAATTCCCATCTGGCAGGCAAAGTTACAAATCTAACTGAGCAATTGAACACTCAAGCCACTACCACTGCTAATGTTCTTCTGGATCAACAATCTATGCTGTCTGCCATGATGAAGCACATGGGTATCCCTCTACTTGAAGAATCTTTAACTCCAAAGGCTCCTACTACAGCCTCTGTGCCTGACAACAAGCCTAAGGGGGAGAAGAGGATAACAAGGAACTCAAAATCTAAGGGGGAGCCTCAGACTAAGGGGGAGAAATCTCAAACCAAAGGCATTACAACCAATGAGGGTGGCCAACCAAGAACTGCTAAGTCATTTCAGTCTGAGAAATCTACATCCAAGGATGACAAGCTGAAGAAAGTGGTTGTAGATGAAGTTGCCAAGCCATCTGAAACTGAAGGGAAGTTAGAATATGAATTTGACATCCCTGACATTGCTAAACAATCCCTTCAATCTGAACCCTCAGAATTCAGAAATGTGCTTACTCAAAGGGTATGTCAAGAAACAGCAAACTCTAGACTATACCATGACATAGCCTTTTTGAAGCATCTACAAGAGTTAAGGAAAAGAGCCAATTTCCATTACTTTGACTACATCAAGCTTCTTGTGCAAGATGTGTTTCTAGTCACTGTAGAGAGAAGAGAAATTGTGCAAACCAATCCCCATGCCATCATTCTTTCGAATGAAAGAGAAGTCTTAGTTCACACTGCCAAGAACCTCTTTCACATCCACATTGAAGCCTTTCAAATTCTATCTAGCTCTGAACTTTGAACAATCATCAAGAAGATAGAAAGGAATAACTCACTAGACAATGATATGCTTAAAGAGATTCTCACCAAGTGCATGAAATCTCAACTGCCTCAAGTAGTTCCTCAGCCTCATTGTATTCTATATGAAAAGGATCAAGACATTGTTGCTTTCAGATTTGGCCAACATCTAAAAGCAAACAACATGTCCACCATAAAGTTTCTGGCTGGAGTTCTACATTCAAGAAATGGAAAATCTGAATCTGAAAAGGAGGCTCTTAACATTCTGGTGAAGTTTATCAACTCTCAATCAGACATCAAGCCTATTGCTCAAGGTGGAAAGTCAAATCAAGACAAGGATAATCATGATAAAAGTGGAAGCAGGGGTGGAGATCAAGGGAGATATAAGGGCAGTGATGACAAGAAGAAAAGGGATGATAAAAACAGAAAGAAGGATGATGACAAGGGTGGAGGAAAGGTATATGAAAAGAAGAGTGGAAAACAACAAGCCATGAACATTATTAATGACACTTCCACCATAACACAAGGCTCAATGTCTAGGGTGGATGTCACTAGTAATGATTCATCAAGATCTACATCTCTGGCGTATGCAACTGTTTTGGCACCTCATGAAGTGAAGGGGATTCAAATCAAGAAACCATGTGTATGTTTCAGAAAGCAAACTGCTAATGGAATACTACTATGGTCTACCAACAAGGGTCATAAGTTTCTGCCTAGCAATCATACAAGGAGGAGTAAAATTAAGCATGCTGCAAGAAGGGTGAAGATATCGAAATCAAAGGCACTGACAATAATTCCAGGATTGAACCTACCACCTCTGGATGAAATCTATGATGAAGACCAACTGCAGTTCATATGGGCTCAAAGAATCTATCATGTTGCCATTGTTAATGATTTTCTTGAAATAAAATATACTGATGGAAGACAGAAGAAATTCAGACAAGGAACATGTCAGCACTGGGGCAAGCTATATGACATAGAAAGAATAATTGCAATGTTGGATTCTGAAGACAGAGTGGAAAAGGTATGGAAGCTGGAGCTAATTGACTTTGTCAAAATGAAGAGAGATCACCAGGCAGAAATGAGAAAGAACAGTGAGGAGCTTCTAAAGAAAAGGGAGGAGGAGTTTGCTGCAATGGAAACTAAGGTTGATGAATTGAGAGCTATGGGTCTGTGTAGAGTCAAGTTTAATCCTTACATCATTGAGTACAAGAAATATGGTAGAAATGTAAAGATTAGAATGGACTACATCAGTTCCTATTTTGAGAAACAGCTGAATGAAGTACTTAAGGATTTATCAGGCTCCCCTCTAATTGAAGAACTCACTGCAATGGAAGACATTATTCTTGCCATGGAGGAAAATGCAAAGAAGAAAGCCAAAGAAGCTGAGGAGAAAATGAAAAATGAGAATCTGCAAGCCAAAGCTCAAGAGATGAATCCAAAAGGGTATGGCTAGTAGTTTCTCATAACTTGAAAGAACACTTCTGTGAACTTTCTTCAATCAATCTACATACCTGTACTTTTAAAGTTTTATCTTTATGTATGTTAGGCTTGTTATCAGACATGAAATTGTGACTAAGGGTCTCACTCACAATTTGGGGGAGATTGTTAGTTACAGAGGCATGCCTGTATACATCTAATAACAAGCCTAATTGTTTATAATGCTTTGCATTACTTACATGACCTCTTAACTGAGGGAACCTCTAGTTGTAGAGTTTCTGTTTGTATTGTACTTGTAGTAGGCATCAAATCCTAGTTGTGTAACTGTACTTATAGAGTCTAGAATAATGCTTGAAAGAAGTTCCAAGGTTCATGCCTCAAGCAAGAAGATAAAGACTGTCAAATAATCACAGTTGGGATTTGAAGAAATGAAGAATTTGCCTAAGTACCAATTCGAGAAGTATATTTGTCTATTCGAGAAGTCCAGCATTCGAGAAGTCAGGGATTCGATATCTCAAGACACTATTCGATATCTCTGAATACACTGTTCGATATCTCATTCGATATCTCAGAGATTCGATATGTCTATGTACTCTATTCGAGAACTCAGGAAGTCAACAAGTCAAAATAGTGTTCGAGTTCTCAAGGAGTCAACAAGTCAAAGTTCCATTCGATATCTCAAGGACTCAGAAAGCTATTCGATATCTCAAGGATTCGACAAGTCAAGTGTTCTATTCGACAACTCAAGGAATCCTGAAGAAAAGAGCTATTCGAGAAATAATTCGATATGTCAATATAACAGTGTTCGAGAACTCAGAGTTATCGATCAAGTCAATTCTAGTTCTCGAATCAACTACTTAGTCACTTCTCGAATACATTCTTGGAGACAAAATACTGAAGAAATTGAACAAGTCAGAAACCAGCAACAAGCCAATGCACTTTATGGACCATAATCTGTAACGTGCTTTGGAAAGCCTACAAGGAAGCTTGGAGAGATATAGAAGAGACAAGGGGCTAAAGAAGTGGATCTGAACAAGCTTTGCAAAGTCAAATCTGTAACCGTTTGGACACTTACTCAAAAAGGATAGACAGACTAGAAAGTAATTTGTTTAGCTACCTTATTTGGTGTAAGTAGGTTGTATCCATGTTCTATAAGGATACAGCCTTACTTCCTTAGTCATTAACTTAGTAACTTTGTGAGTCAAGTTTTTCATACACTATAAGCTGTATCTCTCTGAGAAAAACGAAGCTGAGAATACTATCATTTGTATTCACAGATTGTAGCAACCTTTATCTAATAATACATTAGATTAAAGTGATATTGTGTCTTGTGTTATTCTTTATCCGCACCTTCTATCTTGCACACACAAACACTCTTGCTACATAGACTCGAACGAGAAAAGTTCAAGAATCCATTCACCCCCTCTGTATTCTTTTACTGTATTCAATACTCAACAGATGTTTTATGAATGTTTCTGAAGTCGTTTCCTAAGAATGAAAATATATGTAGATGTTTTGCTAAAAATCTGGTGTTAAAAAGTTACCCATTAATATGTAATTCCTTATTTTTCTCCAAATTTATCTATGCAATTTGATAAAATGATCTTCGTGTATATCCTTGTCACTCAATTGTAATCTATTAATATATCTAAGAATTAACAATCAAAGAATCTCAGAGGATCAAACCTAACATATAAACAAATTTTCCTTTGTTTATCAGTAATGACATGCACTACTTTGTTTAGAATTTTACAGCATCTTGCTTACAATAATTCCGTGTTAATTTAATAAAATTTAGGGATGATTTTACTGACTTGAATCCATATTTTAATTAAAATCTATTTGAATGTCTTCTACAATGAATTTCAATATAGTTCAAGAAATGTGAATCCACTGTAAATAAAACTAAAATTTGAGTTGCATTTAGGAATTATTATTACATGTATCGATGACATATATTCTAATTTGACAATAATTCAAAATTAAACTTACATCTTTTGAAACAATATATTAATTTAAACAATATTCAATTCGAAATAAGGAAATTTCACAAAAAAAATTAAGCTAAATTTTAACAGATCTTAATTTAAAATTAATTTGATTTAATACAAATTTGACTCAAATCGAAATTGATCTTATTCGTACCGAAACTAATTCAAATTATATAAAATCAAAATGAGACCCAAATCGAATAAAATTCGATATTATTCGAATTGTATTAATATATACCATAACTTAAAATTGATTTTATCTAAAATGCAAACGATCCAAAATCGATCCAATTATCAAAATTATCCACATTAGTAGTTCAGAGTGTGACGTCGTCGTGTATTTTCACTTTTTTGTATTAGTATTTCGTTTACCAAGTTTACTAAATTTGAAACCAGTATTTGACCCGAAATAAATTATAGTGAAATATTTCTTCTTAATCAATTTCCAATAAATGTACTTAAAATATTTATATTTACACTTACACGCACAAGCTTGTAGTATTTTATAATAATATTTTCGTACAATCATGATATGGGCTAAAAGTAAGCCCTAAAGACACATCTAATGTAGCGTTAATTAGACCTAATATGGTCCAAACGTGGGTCCCACCAGATGGGCCCAAACCCTATTTATGATATTAATTTCGTAATTAATATTAAGGGTAATAACCAGCTCAGCAATAAAAGTCAGATAAGGATGTTACTCCTGCCTGACTTAGCCCCCAAGGCACCTACTTCAACATGGAAACTGATTCCTATAAGGAAGAAGTCTAGAATCTTCCTCAGGGCGCGGTGGCTTGCCCACCAAGTATCCGAATCCTACCATAATTCTAAGGCTCATACAGCCTATATAAGGGCCTGACCCCTCATTCTAAGAACTACGTTTTTGGCTTGATTCTCAATATGAGATACGTAGGCACTCTGTGAGGACCGATCAGTCTCGAACACGGAAACAACCATTAAAGCTCGAAGCTCACCAACCCTAGCATTAAATACAATTTCGTAACCTAGTTTTTATTCCACAACAAATCATAAAAATATTTATTTTACATTAGAAAAAGTAGAAAATATACGATTTTGAATTATTTATATTATAATATTATCGATTAGTAGAATCAATATGTTCACTTGGATTTTATTATAGACAAAATGACCAAAATACCTCATTTTTTATGTTTGTTTGTCCAAAATATCCATTGTCA
Organism: Kitagawia praeruptora; assembly: GCA_037693485.1. Taxonomy (NCBI): domain Eukaryota; kingdom Viridiplantae; phylum Streptophyta; class Magnoliopsida; order Apiales; family Apiaceae; genus Kitagawia; species Kitagawia praeruptora. The sequence continues at coordinate 81,534,231 of CM075350.1, forward strand.
ATAACATTAAACAAAATACCCATTTCAGTCAGATATCCCATTTGCAGTGGAGTATCAAAGGTGATGCTCCTCATCCAATGAGCGTTAAGAGTGATCGAACATTCAGATACTCCACTACGAGTGGAGTATCCACCCTAATACTCCACCGGTAGTGGAGTATATCCCTGGTACTCTTTTGGAAGTGGCGTGTCATCCTAATACTTCACTATCAGTGAAATGTCTTGTGGATATTTAAGGTCATATTTACTAAATATAGATATTTTAGGCATATTTTGCTGAAATTTAGGTATTTTGGTCTTTCACCTTTATAAATATGATTTACTCTATGAGTTTTTCATGTTAAATTTTTTACTTTCTCAATTTTTTTCTAAGAATTGCAAAATAATGTCAACAAACTCCATTAAATTTATGATACTTATTTTATCAACATTGATTTTTATTATTTTAATTATTATGGTTTTTTTACCAGAAATTTCTTGTTTTTCTAATTTCAAAATTATTAAATGTTATTTTTTACAGTTTTCACTCAATAACTTTATTATACTTTATATAATTAATTTTTATTTTTCAATGAAAAATTCCAAAATAATATTTTTAAATCATATTCATAATTTTGAAATAAGGTGTACAATTTAACAAAATTTTTAATTTCTACTTAATATCATTTAAATTTATAATTATTAATAGTATTTCTTAAGTGACACATTCGTCCTTCACGATCAAACCACATAAACACCCTTAAACCAATTATATAAATGTGTGTAGAAGCCATATTCATAATTTTTAAAATAAGGTGTACAATTTAATAATATTCTTAATGTTTATTAAATATTATTTAAAAATATGAAAGATAGTATTTTTGAAGGACAAATTTACCCCTGATCACCAAATCAGATGAACCACACTAACATCAATTATGTATAGGATATATGAAGGAATTTACGGACGAGCGGAAGCGTGATATAACATTTATTCCGTAAAAACCATGTATCGCACATATAGAAAAACATATAAAAACGAGAGAGCGGATGAATCGTAACCATACCTTAATAATCGAAGCTTTATAAAATTGGTTGTTAGCAGTTGTTTCTCAGAGTGTGAAGCACTCTACCGGTATTCACCAAGAATAATCCTCTTCGATGAAGCTTTTTATAAAACCAAGCTTTTATAAAAATGGAGCTTTGAGGGAGAGAGAGATGGAGGCTAGCTCCTTCCTTAGGTTTTTCACAAAACAAAAGTATGTCTTTAGAATGAACTATCTCATTCTATTTACAGGCTCTCCTAGGTTTTTTTAATAATATATTTTTAATAAATATTATCATCACATTTTATCTTATAAAATGCTTAATAATAATTGAACTATTTTAATCATTATTTCTTTTTTCTAAACTATTTAGAAAATAATTCTCTCCCTCAAAATTTAAATCTTTTCCTCAAAGAAAATATTCTTTTATGGTGTGACCATGTAGGTTCAATATTAAGCCGCTAGTAGAAATAAATAATAATTCATTAAATATAATTAACTAATTAATTATATTTATTCTACATCGTGTGTGATGCTTCTCAACATATCGCGACTATCCGGATAATATGAATTCACTACTTAGAATACCAAGAACCTGTCAGTGACTAGTTACAGTACAATCAATTCCTTCTACCATTACAATATCCCGATTAAATACAAGGCATGGATCTCGTGTCAGGCCTATCCAACTGAATCATATGGTTTCTTATTCATAATGCAAAGTTCATATTAATGCAAATTAGAAACTCCTTTCTAATTTCGTACACTCTGGCCAGAGATTCCAGAACTCGCATACTAAGAATAACATAGGATATTCTCTTCCTATACTGGAAGGGTAGATCCTCTATTGACGTTAACTATCTCCATACACAAATCCCTATGCCCAGAATAGACCTAATGGATGTCCTTGAGACTAAAGACTAAATCAAAGCACAGTTCATTATATACAAGATAACTTTAACGATCTCAAGTCTAAGGACTTGTACAACTATCACTCAGTGAATAACTATTGACACGTGAGTAATCTCCATTAGTTGTCCAATTTATTGAGTCATGTTCAGTGAACTTATTCCCTAATAAACACTTACATACTAGCTATAGTGTCACCACACAAATGCCTATGAGAACAGACATATCCTTCTGAAGGGAGCAAGCATAGTATGTACCAATCTTTGCGGATTCACTAACTTCCGATTAGTTATCCTATGACCAGGAACTGTTTAAGTCTAGAGTTATCATCTTCTAGATCTCACTATTACAATCTCATTTTAATTCTAGAATTTTTACTCTAAACTATGGAACATCTAATTTAAAATTTAAATAGATAAAGTCCGTAATAAAACCAAAACAAGTATTTTATTAATATTAATGAAATCAAATAAGAATACGTTCTTCCTAACTCATCATACATGATTGGATTTAGGACAAACATTTTCGATATAATTAACAAAAATTGCTCCATCTCATTATTTAACGAAGTAGAAAAAATATCACAAATTTATGATATTGACTAATAAATCAAGCATTCGAGGAAATAAATGTAAAAAAGCTACCACTACTTGATAAGCAACACACGAAGTGTTGAATTGTACAACAAATTACACAAGCCGCAGTCCTTTGTAGTTTGTACCCTATGATGTAAGCAACAAAGGAATTAGAATTAGAAGAGAGGAAAAAAAAAAGGAAAAAAAAGGAAAAGAAGAAGGGGGCGTGTGTGTTTTAATATAAAGACGGTCCAAGGAGAGGGGGAGAAGTAAGCTTCGGTTGTATTGTATTTCCGGCCCAACCAAACCCAAGAACAACAACGATTTATAGATCAGAGAGAGAGAGAGAGAAGCCAACACAACACAACACAACCCAACAATAATCCTCCAATATATACGTACATATCCCTCTGTATCTATCTTGATTCCGTCTTCACCTATTCTTACTCGCTTTATCGATCTGTCCTTGTTTATTCCCACTATTCCAATTGGTGATCTTTGTTTTCTTCAGCTCTGCTTCTCAGCTTTCGTGTAATTATTTTCGTAAGTTGATGTTAATTGTTTGTTAATTTGGTTAATTATTGTTTTTGTTTGTTCAATTTTGAAGATTTGATTTTGTGTGTTTGTTTGAAACCCTACATTGATTAGCTGTGTCATATTTGTTTTGGTTTTGCTGAAATTAGGGTTCGATTACGGACAGGATTGGAAGGAATTGCATTATGAGCATCCATAGCCCCGGGGAGAATAATTGACGAGTAAAAGGATTTGTTTCCTTTTTTATGTCCATGGGCGATGGCGGTGTTGCATGTGTTCCTTCGCAGCATATTATGGAGCAGTTTTCGGTTTCTGACACTTCGTTCTGCGGAGGAAATGGAAAACATGTTAATTCCAAAGTGAAGCACCGCAACACTAAGATGAAGAGAGAAGCTACTAGTAGTAATAGTAATGTCAAGAAGAGTGAGTTTAGGAAGAGTGAAATTGGGAGTTTTAGTAATAAGGCTAGTAAGAGTAGTGGTGACGAGGTCGTGGTCGAGAATGGACAGGGTAAGGATGAGGTTGAAGAGGGGGAGGTTGAGAATGGGGAGTTTATTCCTGAAAAGCCCAGGAAAGTTGAGATTAGAAGTAGGATAGAGAAGGTAGATAGTGTAGTTGATAATAGTAATAATAGGAAGAAAAGGGATGCTGAGTTTTCGTCCGGAAGGTGGCAGAAAGGGGAAGTGGATAATGGCAAGTTTGGTTCGGGGAAGTATAACAATGGGGAGGTTGAGGTGAATGAATCCGGGTATTGGAAAGCGGGAAAAGATGAGCTGGAAAACGGTGAGTTTGTTCCAGACAGATGGCATGATAGTGAAATGATGAAGGATGATGCTAGTTATTCAAGAACGCATCGCTATGATTCTTCAAGGGACAAGGTATGGAGATGTGATTCTGAGCGGACACCACCTTCAGGTAAGTATGCAGGTGATAAAGATTTTAATCGAAGAAGTGGCCAGTTTAGTAAAAGTTCTTCTAGGTGGGAAGGTAAACAGGACAGGAAACCGAGAATTAGTTCCAAAATAGTGGATGATGAAGGCATGTTGAAGAATGAATATCATATCAGCAAGAGTCATGGTAGAGAATACTCATCATCGGTAGGAAATAGATTGAAGAGGCATGGTACTGATTCAGATACCAGTGATCGCAGACACTACATTGAGTATGATGATTATGCAATGTCTATGCCTAAAAGTCGGAGACTTTCTGATGATGGCAATCGTTCTGCATATGCAGAGCACTATCAACGGCCATCTATGGAGAGACCATATCGAAATTCTGTGTCATCCAGGACTATGTCGTCTGACAGATATTCATCTAGACAATATGATTCTTCCTCCAAAGCCATTTACGACAGGCATAATGGTAGTCCCCATCAATATGAGCGGTCCCCACGTGAACATGCCCGCTACCATGATCATCGTGATCGGAGTCCAGCTCCAACCACAGCCCACCGTGGTAGATCTCCCTATGATCGGAGTCCAGCCTTGACTACAGCCCACCGTGGTAGATCTCCTTATGATCGGAGTCCAGCTCCAACTACAGCCCACCGGGGTAGATCTCCCTATGATCGGAGTCCAGCTTCGTCTACAGCCCACCGTGGTAGATCTCCTTATGATCGTAGTCCAGCTCCAAGTACAGCTCACCGTGGTCGATCTCCTTATGATCGGAGCCGTTACCAAGAGAATAGAAATGGAAGTCCTAGTTATTCAGACCGGTCGCCGCAAGATCAAAATAGGTACCATGATAGAAGAGATAGAACCCCAAACTTCCAGGAGCATTCTTCGCTTTATTGGGGGAGAGGCGATAAATATAGGGAAACAAATAGGAAAACTGGATCACAAGAAAAACGGCAGGGTCAGCATGGTAAGAAACCACCGGAAGAGAAGCTCAACGTTAAGAAACCTGATGGAAGAGATTCTGTATTATTAGAGAAGGAGCCTGAATATAGGAGGAATCTGGATTTTGGTGATAAATCACATGATAAAATGGCTAATCTTCAATCTCACAAGGAGGAGCCACCCTGTAGTCCTTGTGTAAATAAAAGCGAGTCTCTTCAGGTTAACGCAACTACTGATGAATTGCTTTCTATGGAAGAGGACATGGATATATGTGATACACCACCACATGTCTTTGTTGTGGCGGATTCAGATTCAGGGAAATGGTTTTACTTGGACCATTATGGTGTGGATCAGGGCCCTTCTAGATTATGTGACCTGAAGATGCTTGTGGAAAAAGGCATTCTTGTTTCAGATCACTTGATTAAGCACTTAGACAGTGACAGGTGGGTGACTGTTGAAAATGCAGTTTCACCATTAGTCACTTCTAATTTTCCGTCCATTATTTCAGACACTGTCACTCAGTTGGTGACTCCCCCCGAGGCTCCTGGTAATGCATTGGCCGACTCAGGAGATGTGATGCAGTATGGTAATCATCACATAAATGATGAAATGGTGGCAGCTTCTACAGAGCTGATAGTTGGTAATATAGCTGAATCAGTGGCCTTACCTGATTTTCATCTTGATGAACGAGTTGGTGCACTACTAGAGGGTTGTACTATTGTTCCGGGAAGAGAACTCGAGACAGTAGGCGGTAACTCTCTCTCTCTCTCTCTCTCTCTCTCTCTCTCTCTCTCTCTCTCTCTCTCCCCCCCTGTTTTTTGCGATCCAGATTTTTATTATTAACTTAACATGGTCTTTTTAATCTTTTCCACATGTAATTTATTTCTTTCTCATGTCCTTGTTATTCTGTCATCTTTCAGAAGTGCTGCAAATGAATTTTGATCACATAGAGTGGGAGAAATGGGGACAGTATGAAGGTAAACAATTTCTCTAGTTCTACTCATAATACATTTGTGCCTGTGGTGATATCTCCCTGAATATCTTTGAGCAAATCATTGATTGTTAGTGAAGTATCAACATTTTCTAAATCAGTTTGGTTTTGTGTATGATACGAGCATGTATATAATTGTCATTAAGGCATTTATTATTGAGTTATGTCATCATGTCGTGTTTGGAGAAAATGTGGTTGACTTACCTATGGACCGGCCCAAGTCGTGTGCGGGAATATTTGCCCAACACAAATTTCCATAAAAATGGGTAAAAGATTGTATGCCTAATTAGCCCAATACCCTTCATGCCTGCATCTTGGTTCCGACCCCAAATTTGTTCTGTATTAAAACCTAAACTCAATCTCATATCTGCATCCTATTTGGGTTGGAAAAGGGTAGATGCACTTGTATTTTCTTTCAGCAACAACTGCCTATTTGGTTGCCCTTAAAAACCCTAATCCTTTCCTTGGTGAATCTTCTTCATCCGTCAAATGCTTCGTCTCGTGGTCGCACTGTCTTCTTCTGATTTCTTCGTCTTGTCCCGCTCTCTCGTCTGACTTAGGGTCAGTAATACCTCTCCTTTTGGGATAGAGTACTAAATTTTTTAGTATATATATATATATATATATAGGGGGCTGCTCTAGTGAGACCCCTGTTATATTGAGAACTACACATTGGGCCGCCTAAAAAAGCCCAATAATAAAAAAAGGCGCGCGCTCTCCCCTTCTTCTTTTATTTCTGACTTCTCCGCCTAAAAATTGTGTTTGCTAGCAGGAGAAGGTTGCCTTAATATATGAGTAGCCAATCATGTATATCTGTCTGTGTAAGAAGAAGACTCAGGACACCCAAGAAACAACTATTCATAATTTAACAGCCATTTTAGTGCACACCTACTTAACATATTACCATCACTCCATAACCACCATCACTTCCCAACCATCACACCACAAACCACATATCTCTAAATCACCACCACTCCTATCACCCACAGAATCACCATTTTTCGGTCAAAATCACAAAAAATTCAAAGCAAATCACCAAAAATTCAAAGCAAATCACCAAAAAATTAAATACAAATCATCAAAAATTCGAGCATAAATCATAAAAAAATGAGATATGAGACAAGATAAATCACAACATCACCATCTCCGGTCGCCACCACCACCAAATCACCGAAAAATCAAAGCAAATCACCGAAAATTCAAAGCAAATCACCAAAAAATTCAGTACAAATCATTAAAAATTCGAGCATAGTTCATCAAAAAAATTCAGATCTGAGACAAGACAAATCACAACACCATCATCTCCGGTAGCCACCACCACTAACCACCTGTTCATTTCAAATTTGTGATAAGTTTTTCAATCAAGTCTCCACTATTTTCTTCAACTTAAACCACGTGTTCACCGGACAAAGATCGAACCATGGAGACTCAGTAGATGGACTTCCATGGATTGAAGCTCGCCGGAGGAAGATGATGAAGATGGTGCACCTGCGGAGCTCGCCAGAAGAAGACGATGAAAATGTGCCCCTGCGGGGCCAGATGTCTGAAACGAAAAAGGAGGTGGTGCCGGCCATCGGAGAAGACGATCGGTGCGCTGTCGATGTGGTGGGGTGGGGTGGGGTGGGGTGGGGTGGGGGGGGGTCGGAGGTGGGTGGGGGTATGGGGGAGGGGGGTCGGATGTGGGTACGTAATTGATTTATCAGATTTGTGTGGTGGTCCAGATTAAGTAATTTGATTTTAAAATGGAAAGCTCTCAGTTCTCAATATAAGGGGGGTCTCATTTGAGCACTTGCCTATATATATATATATATATTATGTAAATTAATGCATCAGTTGTATGTATCAATTGTAAACTAGCTATACAATATTCATATTTTATTAATTCGTTCTTAACAATTTTGCTGTTAGTTGCTGACTTATATACACAATGTAGTAATTAAACTTATATTTGAAAGTTTTAGATAATTTATAGAAGTGTTGTATATAATTATATTGTATAATAAATCTAATTAATGCATGCATGTATAAGATGTAATGATAAATTAAGTTGTGAACGGCTTGGGGACATGTTTTCGTGACAATATGTTACCATGGTTCTGATTTCGATTGAGAAATCAAGTAAATTTTTGGTTAGCCACATAAAATTATCATGTCATCCATGGACTGCCTTCTACTCCAGCAGTTGCTTGCGTGTCATGTATGTACGTATACCCACATTTGAACTTGCTGTGGCTTATGGAGTTTTGATGTTTTTATTTAGTCCATTAATATAGAGTGTTTTTCTCAGTTTTCTGTGAATAATTATGGTTGTACAAGATATGCTTCAAAAGGATTTGGGAATATCTTTTCCCATGATATATTCTGGCTGACAATGGACCTGACAGTTGGAATTTTTTATAAACAATCAGGTTGGGGGTTTTCTATAACTTAATGAACAATATTAATATTTGAAAATATGAAACTATGAAACAAAAGAAGAAGGAAATAGGAGCAGGTTTTGTTTTGCAGAAGAAGTTATATACTATGCTGGCCTCCACAAATATCATTTAAGTCAAAAAGTTCAATTTCAAATCCAAGACTGACACAATTTCTTTGAAGTTTTACAATAAAGATTTGCAAGTAGTATAGTTTGAACTTAAATGAGTAATGATTTATAGACTGAATTGCCATCAAGATATTTATTTTTGTGATTTGAAAATGAATCTGCTAAATTTTAAAAGTGTAAAATGGATCATCTACTTCGTAATGGAGGGATTATCATGTTGTTGTCACAAATATTTTTCATCATTGACAGTGTTGTCAAGCATGCTTGAAAAAGGATTGCATCATTTGTCATGTACTTTAGTTTTCATAGTTCCGATTTTGTATCTTGCTCTTTTGAAATGCACTTGCTTGAGCCGATGTCTTTTGTCATATATATAACTCTGGGCATTATTATTCACAAGTAGAGGACTGACTTGTAAACTTCATGCAGAGGAACATTTTGATCAAAGGGGAGGAGAGTACTCATTGAGCTGCGTAGAAGGCTCTCTGAAAGTAACCGAAGCAAGTTCAAGTGCTATGCCATCTGTTGACACTGATAGTATGTATTCCTGTGGTGACTGGTTCTCCGGCAGATGGTCATGCAAAGGTGGGGACTGGAAGAGGAGTGATGAAGCGTACCAAGATAGATTATATAGAAAGAAAAACGTTCTAAATGATGGCTACCCCCTGTGTTTGATGTCAAGATCTGGGCATGAGGACCCTCGATGGCGTCAGATAGATGAATTGTATAATTCTTCTAGCAGAAGATTTGATCTCCCACTTTGGGCATTTTCCTCGCCCGACGAACATAATGAAACAACTAGTATTATCAAGTTAAGTCAAGGTAAATCTATTGCTGCTAGGGGAGTGAGAGGAATAATGCTTCCAGTTGTCCGAATAAATACCTGTGTGGTTAAGGACCATGGTTCCTTTGTATCTGAACCTCGGGCAAAAGCTAAATTGAAGGAAAGACACTCCTCGAGGTCTAGCAGGCACCATTCTTCAATAACTGATGCAAAGATACCATCTGTGGAAGGCGACTCAAGCATGAAAAACATGCATGACCAAGACTCTCAGGGAAGTTTGCAGAGCATAACATCCATGAATTTACCAAAAGACCGTCTTTGCATGGCAGATGACCTTCAATTACATATGGGCGACTGGTATTACCTTGATGGTACTGGACATGAACAAGGGCCATTACTATCTTCAGAGATTCAGGTATTGGCAGAACAAGGTATCATCCAGAAGCGTACCAGTGTTTTTAGAAAAGTTGATAATATCTGGGTTCCAGTAATCTCAGTTGCACAGGCTTCCCAAGCTGCTAGAAAGATTCAAAGAGATAATAATTCTGGAGCATCTCGTATAGAAACCAAGAGTGGTGAACTTAGAGAAAACTTTCATTTCAATTCGTTTGAAAGTTTGCATCCACATTACATTGGTTATACTCGAGGCAAGCTCCATGAACTGGTTATGAAATCGTACAAGAGTCGAGAATTTGCTGCTGCTATAAATGAGGTTCTTGACCCATGGATCAACCTGCAGCAACCAAGAAAAGAGATGGAAAAACACACAAGTAATTTATCTGTCACTAGATTCCAAAGATCAGGTACAATTAAGTCTTCTGCAATTATCATATGTTTCTGTACTCCCTATGTAGCAAAACATGTTCTTGAAGTAATACATGATATACTCTTTTAATTTTCTTTACTTATTTGTGGCACAATTTAAGGTGGACTAGCTTTTCTATTAGAGATTTTAAATTTGAACTCATATATAAACAATGTAAAACCAAACTGGCTGTCACATATATTTCACTATATAGTGTTGGCACTGAAACACTAGAGAGTATGCAGTGTAGTCTTGTGGCAATAAAAAAATCTGCAGTCGATTTATTCTAATTACAATGTTGGATGCATGCAGACACACAACTAACCTGCCACATTTGAATAAGCTTCTTACTTCTGTCACGATAGCTGGAGCTTAAAAACCAGTCCTTTCCCTTGCATATTGCTAGCAAAATGTTTTGAACCACTAAAAACATAAGAATGGAGCTCTCAGTCTCATGTTGCATGTGACCTAGACTTTCTTTTTAATGTTAGGTTTTTAATGTGAATGTCAATCAAAACTATTCAACTTCATTAGCTGCTACTGAAGTTTCTCGTAATTACTTCACTATTGTTGCCTGCACTTCACTGTTCTTCTGATCAGTAATCCCCCCCCGCCTTTCATGTACAAATACTCTTTAGTCAAGTTGTCCAAGGTATTTTATATTACTTTGGTGGCTGATTCTCTCTGTTTTCCATATGTACTGCATGTATGTTTCTTCTTTCCCTTGGTCATTTTATGGTATACATATGTATTGTAATGCATCACTGATCGATACAGAGCAATTTCGTCTCGGCAAAAGACGCAGACTTCTGGTTGATGAAAGTGAAGAAAATTATGAATCAGAAGATGACATTCCGCCAGTCCAGAGTGATGAGTGTTTGTTTGAAGATCTATGCAAGGATGTTACCTTTCCGAAAGAAGACAAAACAGGTTCCAGAAGTGAAGTTGGGTCATGGGATTTGCTTGATGGCCTTGTGCTTGCAAGAGTGTTCCACTTTCTCAAAACTGACCTAGAATCTCTTGTTCATGCTGAATCAACTTGTAAGCACTGGAGATGTGTATCGAAGTTCTACAAGAATCTCTGCATACAGGCTGACTTGTCCTCTGTTGCTCCCTCTTGTACTGATACTGTGATCTGTAGCATCTTGGTAAGTTTTACTTTCTTACTCACTTTTTCTAGTTGGGAGTATTGTATGGTTGCTGCTTCAAATATGTCAGTCTCTTTGACCCTGATGGTCTATTTGCTTGCAGAATGGTTATAATAAAGAAAAAGTTACATCTTTGGTTTTACGTGGTTGCACAAATATTACTTCGGGGACACTTGAAGAAGTTCTTCAGTTGCTCCCTTCTATATCATCTGTAGATATTAGAGGCTGCAACCAGTTTGACGACTTGACATCCAGGTTTCCAAGTATCAGTTGGGTTGGTGACCGTCTTTCACATCTAAGAACAAGGAGTCTTAAACACATAAGTGACAGAACTTCATCAGTTTTTAAGACTTCTTATGGTAGTCAAAATGAGGATTCTAGTGGCCTCAGAGATTATTTGGAAAGCTCAAGTGCGAGAGACAGTGCAAATCAGTTATTCCGCAGAAGCTTGTACAAACGTTCGAAACTCTTTGATGCAAAGAGATCATCATCCATTTTGTCCAGGGGTGCTCATCTGAGGCGTCTGGCCTTCAAAAAATCAGGAAATGGGTATAAGATGATGGAAGAATTTCTTACATCAAGTTTGAAGGGAATCATGAAGGAGAATATCTTTGATTTCTTTGAGGCCAAGGTACAGGAACCTGCTTTCTTCTGCTGGTGGGTCAAATTCACATGTCCTGATTTTATTACGGCTTACATTCTTTTATGAAATTCTTTACCAGGTTGCACAGATTACACGCAGAATGGAGAATGGTTATTATGCTGCTCATGGGTTGCACTCGGTTAAGGAAGATATAAGGCGGATGTGCAGAGATGCAATGAAGTAAGTTATCCGTCCTTTTTCCTTATTTTTTAAACCGCTTTCCCTTATAAATCTTAGCCGCTTAGGTATATATATGATGTAGGGTAAGCTCACAAGACATGGATCGATTAATATAAAAGGCTCTGGAATCCCATATCTAAATCTATAATAATATTATAAGACATTATGCTTTTCACTAAATAATTATTGTATTTGTCCAGTATATTCTTTGCGGAATTTGAATTAAGTTCTGACAGTAGTTTATTTATCCCACACCTGGACTACGCCACTACACTAGAAGAAATAAATAATTAGTTTAAATGGTCAATATTTACTGAACTAAACATCCTGTTTTATTATCATGTGTAACCAGAAGAAAAAATCGAGGTGATACCAGAAACATGAATCACATCATTACCTTATTTATTCGTCTTGCCACAAGTTTGGATGGTGGCTCAAAGGCATTCCATGAAAGAGACCAATTAACGAAGATTTTGATAGATGAGTCACCTCCGGGGTTCTGTTCCGCTTCCTCAAAGGTTAAGAAAATTAATAAGCTAACTGAAAGGAAACACACGATGAGGAGTAACGGATCATCCTTTGTCAATGGTGTGCCTGAAAATGGAGATTATGCTTCTGATGGAGAAATTAAACGACATTTATCTAAGTTGAATAAAAGGTCTATAGATTCAGGAAGTGAAACATCTGATGGGTCTTCTGAAGAAACTGAGACAGATGGTTCCACTTCTTCCTCAGAAAGTGAATTGGGTTTTGAGTCAGAAGGCAGAAGAAGGGATTCAAGCAGGGACGACTACTCTAATGCAGAAGATGGAATTGAGACTTTTGCGGATGATCGTGAATGGGGTGCCCGTATGACAAAAGCAAGTCTTGTCCCCCCTGTCACTAGGAAATATGAAGTTATCGATCACTATGTTATTGTAGCAGATCAGGAGGAAGTGGAAAGAAAGATGCAGGTCTCCTTACCGGATGAATATAAAGAGAAGCTTGATGCCCAAAAAAATGGAACTGAGGAGTCTGATATGGAAATTCCTGAAGTTAAAGACTACAAACCTCGAAAGCAGCTTGGAGACGAGGTGTTGGAACAAGAAGTGTATGGCATTGATCCGTACACGCATAATCTACTACTTGATTCAATGCCAGATGAATCGGATTGGCCTCTTTCAGATAAACATGTCTTTATTGAAGACATGCTACTCCGTACTCTGAATAGGCAAGCAAGAAGTTTCACAGGCACTGAAAACACTCCTATGAAGTATTCATTGGAGCCTGTTATTGAAGACATCCTTAAAACTTCGAAGGAAGAACATGATATACGCACTGTAAAAGTATGCCAGTATATGTTGAATTCCATTAAAAAACGTCCGGAGGACAATTATGTTGCGTACAGAAAGGTAACATGCAATGACATCATCTTTGGTAACATCATAGGCCAACCGTTTGTTCTTTTACAAATTTGATTATCTGTTTTTAATTCTGCGATGATTTGATTTAGGGGCTTGGTGTTGTATGCAACAAACAAGGTGGCTTTGTTCAGGATGACTTTGTTGTGGAGTTTCTGGGAGAGGTAATGGTGTAATCTTGATTTTGTAGATAAACAGTTCTAATGCGATTTTTTTTCCCTTTCTTTTGCCGTTAGATTTTGGTTTGTACTTGAGCTAATGTTCGACTATGTATCTTTTCTGTTGATGACAGGTTTACCCTGCGTGGAAATGGTTTGAGAAGCAAGACGGGATTCGCTCTTTACAGAAAAATAGTAAAGAACCGGCACCGGAGTTCTACAATATTTATCTTGAGAGACCAAAAGTAATATCAAGTTCTTGAAGCATATTTAATGGTCTTTAGGTCAAGTATAATTCCCTGACTATTCATCCCTTCTTGGCAGGGCGATGCTGATGGCTATGATTTGGTAGTTGTTGATGCAATGCACAAGGCAAATTATGCAAGTCGGATTTGTCATTCTTGCAGTCCTAATTGTGAAGCAAAGTTAGTCTTTCATCCTGGATATTAATAGAATCTTTACTTGTGTGAACATTTTATATAAGTTTTCCTTCTGTGAAGCTATATGGTAATTGTTTTTTGGCACTTGCTGAATCCTTGTTATAATTCTTGGCAAGTAGTAACTCTTTAGATAAAAGTTCCCCCTCCCCCCTTTAAATGTTTGTGCTTCTGAATTTCAGTTTGACTAATTTAGTCCTGTAGCCTCACATGAAGGGAGCATCTCATCGGCTGATTGCAGGGTTACTTGTTCAATTTAAAACAATATTTACCTGTTTGTTGATGGTTGCAGAGTTACTGCTGTCGATGGTCAATACCAAATTGGTATATATACTCTGCGCCCTATTGGATATGGAGAAGAAGTGACATTTGATTATAACTCTGTCACGGAGGCAAGTCTCTTTTACCTATCACTTCTTTTACTGAAGATTGTTCCTAAGACGTTATTTTCTGATAAAATTGTTTTCTTGACGTTGCTTTTTTGTGAAATTGCTTCAGAGTAGGGAAGAGTATGAAGCATCAGTTTGCCTCTGCGGAAGTCATGTTTGTCGTGGAAGCTACTTGAATCTGACTGGGGAAGGTGCCTATCAGAAGGTACTACTACAACGGCATTGTGTTTAACATCTGAATATGATGATATGTTGGGTGCTAGTTTCTTTCAAAATATAAAGAAAACTGAAATTGGTCAAGTTGGAGCTTGATTGAAATTTTAGGACTTCCACAATCATGGGCCAATGGCTTGCTTGATTACTTTAAGCTTGTTCTATGCACAGTTGTGTTGGCCTTGGTGAAATTTTAAAAACTCGACTACATCCCTATGATTGTATTCTGCAACAGGTACTAAAAGAGTGCCATGGAATTCTTGACCGATATCAGTTGATGCTAGAGGCTTGTGAACTGAATTCAGTATCTGAAGACGATTACATTGATTTGGGAAAGGCTGGACTCGGCAGTTGTTTGCTTGGCGGGTTGCCCGATTGGCTAATAGCATATTCTGCTCGTTTGGTATATATCTGCAACACCTGACTTCTGAGTTTTAGGAATTTTTTCACAGTTTCTTTTTTTCCAATACTTGCTATTTTTTTCCCCTGAAGGTGAGGTTTATCAACTCTGAAAGGGTCAAGCTTCCAGCTGAGATTTTGAGGCATAATTTGGACGAGAAGAAGAAATATTTTACTGATTACATCTTGGAAGTTGAGAAAACTGATGCTGAAGTGCAGGTGAGTATGGTTATCTGCCTCTTGTAGGTTTGCAGATTAGCGCATGGTTGTTTCTTCTGTATTTCCAAAGAGCGCGTGTGCAGTCTGCTTACATACTTATTCTTCTTGATTGGGTACAGGCCGAGGGCGTCTACAACCAGCGACTTCAGAATTTGGCTCTTACTCTGGACAAGGTATCTCCATTTCTTAAATTTTACTTGTCTTCTGTCTTTTCTCAATATGTATGTGAAGTTAAGGTGCCATTGGTAAAACCTGCAAACCCAATATAATATGGTTATGCAGAACGGCCGGAGCGCTTGACTAAGTGTAATGTTTGAACTAGAAGCAAGCTTCTAATTTGATATAAGTTGCACCACATGGCAAAGTAAATTAAGTAATGTCAATTTTAATTGAAGTAGTTTGTAGGTTTAATTTAGTCTTTATTTTAATTTGAACTATTTAGCTTTTAAATGACACTAGATGATTTGTTCTATAAAGAAGCTTCTGCTAATCTAGCTTGTAAAAACTCGAAGCAGACAACATGGTAACTAATTGAAATCTTTTTGAAGGTGAGATATGTCATGAGATGTGTTTTTGGTGATCCAAAGAAAGCCCCACCTCCACTTGAGAGGCTTAGTCCTGAGGAAGCAGTGTCCTATGTCTGGAAAGGAGAAGGATCACTTGTTGATGAACTTTTGCATTGCATGGCTCCTTATATGGAGGATAATATGCTTAACGATCTCAGGTCTAGTATACATTCTCATGATCCATCTGGTTCCGATGACATTCAGAGGGCGCTTCGCAAATCTTTGCTATGGTGAGAGCCGTTGTACTGTACTTCAAAATACTAATATCTTGCAATTGTAGTGCTGCAACTCAATTGTGCTTTCCTACTTTCTCTTAGGTTAAGGGATGAGGTCCGGAATCTACAATGTTCATACAAGTGTCGGCACGATGCAGCTGCTGACTTGATCCACTTATATGCTTATACAAAATGCTTTTTTAGAATACGGGTAAGTTTTCGAGTTTTATTCATTCTTTTGTTTCTCCCATTTTTGTGGTTTGAGATGGGTTAGGGGGTGGGATTCAAATGCGGTAAAGGCTGAATATGTTCTTAATGGACCGTGTTGATCCACTTTATCTTTTTCAGGAATATAAGTCCGTAACGTCTCCACCTGTTTATATCACTCCCCTTGACCTGGGTCCCAAGTACAGCGATAAATTGGGGTCAGATCGTCACGAGTATTGCAAGACATATGGTGAGAATTATTGCTTGGGGCAGCTACTTTTTTGGCATAACCAAGATGCGGAGCCAGATTGTACTCTTGCCAAAGCGAGCAGAGGTTGTTTATCTCTACCCGATATTAGCTCGTTCTACGCCAAGGTCAATAAGCCATCAAGACAGAGAGTATATGGTCCCACGACTCTGAAACTTATGCTGGCAAGAATGGTGAGTTATTTATATGCGCATTGATATATGCATTTGGTTGAACCTTTAAGGTTATGAACATGCATCATGTTCAACCTGTACTCTATGCATGGTACCCAAGTGGCATCTACTCTGGATCGAGTCTAGAATATGTTACATTTGAGCAACAAGAATGTGTGTTTGTGGTAAATCAGTCTTAATATAGATAAAAAATGTGAAGAAAGAATAAGGGAAATGTTATTTCCAGAACAGATTTTTTTATTGTTCTACTGTGTCCCTGTTGCCGTTTGGATATTTGTTCCTTTTTCTTGAGAGAAAACACGAGTTGCTTAATACACATGGGGCTAAGAACCGTTAGGGAGAAACTGTCTTCCCTGAAATTCTCAAATATGGGAGCAATTATCAAACAATTGGTGGAAAGAATTATTTTCGTACTTGCTGTATATTTTGTTTTTTGGTAGAGTAGTAGCAAGTGCTAGAAATAGTAGAAAACATCAGGTCTGGTCGTTGTTTTAAATCAGTGATTGTACATTTTGTTGAGCTGGAATATAAGTTTGTTTTGTTGTATTTAGAGTTAACATGGGAATTTGTATTGATTGGCCAGGAGAAACAATCGCAAAAACCTTGGCCAAAGGAAGAAATCTGGTCATTCGAGAGACCAATAAAAGTTGTAGGCAGCCCAATGCTAGATGCTGTTTTACACAATGCTCCACTAGACAAGGAGTTGGTGCATTGGTTGAAGCACAGACTTCCAATTTTCCATGCCAAATGGGATAGGTAGTAGTTTTTTCAGGAAACCCATGAAGCAGCAGCAGCCGCCGCTTTGTGATACAGTAGTGAATTTCTTCTAATTGTTTGGGAATGTAATCTTCGATGAGAGTAACGTAGGCTTTGTAATATTTATAGTGGTTTGCCTATAATTTCGATAAGACAGCATTCCATGAAGCAGTTGTTGCTTCATTAGTTTTTTTTTTTTTTTCCCATTCTTATGTACAGTTGTTTTTTTAACTCATATAAATTAGCTTATTTCATCTGTAACCCATTTGTTTTAATTTAAAATTTTGTGTTCTTGGTTTAAATTACAAGTTTCCTGAACAGTAGTATAGAAACAGATTTTACATCTTGAGTTTTAGCCATTGTTTAGTCAGGTGCTCTTCATGTATAATAAGTATGTAACACACACACACACACACACACACACACACACACACAAAAGAGAGTAAATTGTAGTACTAATCCGTTAAGGAAGACAAGAGGCAGGCAGATGGCAGGGCAGCTGTCGGCTATAGCAGAGTACTTTTTGGCAAAGGAAATATCAGGGTCAGGTACGTACATACTGCGTGTGTACGTTCATCATTACCCAGCTAGCCGTCTGCTCTTCTCCCCATAATGATTCACTTTCATCCTCTCTTTTATGTACTATTTATATACTATTACATTTGTGTGGCTCTTATCTACAAATCTGCCCCAAATAACAAGCTTTGTTTGTTTTCTGCATTTTCAGCTCAACAGCAACCTCCATACAATGGAGAAATATTTTTATCTCGATGCAGAACACACCGGAGCAGCTTTCGACGATCCATACTCCTTCCATTCCTCCTCATCGCTTGGATTTCCATCCTTCACTGACCACAAGCCTATGCTTCCTCTGCATTTCGACAATCCCGACCAAACATCCACCTCTCTTGTCTCTCATCCTTTCCCCATCTTCAACACACCTCTCACCTCCAATGTCTTCCATGTCAAGCCTGAGTCCTCACTCGATTCGATCACCAACACAACAAACCTTAAAGTTCCGAAAACCGAGCCTGAAGAGACTGATTTTATGGAACAGTTGGATCACATTTCCAACCAAGCTTCTTTGTTTCGGTTACCAAACTTATGCTCTCTTGAAGAAAAGCTAGACACTGAGTCGAAACTGGAGACTCAGTCATCATCTCAACTCAGCTCACCTGTCTCTGCTCATGCAACTCACCTGAAATATGAGCGTCAGAGAGACTTAGCTCGTCAGAGAAGGCAAAGAGTACGCGAGAAGATTGAGAGCTTAAAGGAGCTTCTGCCTGTTGACAAGAAGAAGAGATTGGATACAGCGGTGGTTCTGGAGAATGCTGGAAAGTACATAAAGTTTCTGGAGGCGCAAGTTAACGTACTGAAGGCTATGCCGGTGGATGATTGTTTGGTAAATGAAAATACAAGTTGGAATAATGGAGGTTGTGTATTGAGTAGGAACAGAGTGTTGCAGATGTTGGTGAACTCGGAGGTGAGTCAGGGAAAGATGAGTTCAGAAGGTATGTGTGTTTACTCGGTGGAGCAGCTGGTTCAGATAATCGGTCGTCTCTTTAGTACTGAGGAAGCTTCTGTTATTCTCAATTCCATGCTCTTCTCTAGCTTTGCTCCACTCTAACTCCCATTTTCTCCTCTCTCTGTCATCTCTCTCTCTCTCTCTCTCTCTCTCTCTCTCGCTCTCTCTATACCATGCTTCTCTTAGTAGTTTAACTAGTACTAATACTCTGATCTAATCTATAAAATACTTGTGGAAGGGTTATAAAAATCTAATGAGTGAATTGACTTGTCTTGATTCTCTTACAGTTCATTGCTTTATCTTCATTTGTTTGAGTTTGATTACTTGAATTTGATGCATTTTCATTGGTTTTGATTAGTTTAAACGTTTTTGTTTGGGAAGCACTTATCCAAATAAGAAAATACAGTGAATTGCTAAAACACATTCGAAATGACGGTGGAATGTGTAGTGGGAGTAAATTAAAAAATATTTGGTGAGTCCAAGTAACGTATCGGACTTTGGGCCTTCCTGGATAGAAGAAAGAAATCCATTTAGAGTTGAATTACACTGTCAATTTTTTATAATAATAATAACGTCACAACGGAGAATAATTTTCGATACACAGTTTCTATTTTATATGTTTGAACTAATATTCTGCACACAAAAATAAAGTTTCACTTTTATCGATAAAAAATGCGAAGATCTGTAACTTTCACTATGATAATGTAGTAAGAGCATCTCCAAGCTTCTTCCCTATTTTTGTTCCCTAAAATATAGTAAAATAATGATTTCCTAAAATATAGGTAACAAAAAAGTTGTTTTACTTCAATAATATTCCCTATATAGGTTCCCTATATTTTAAAAGTAATATTTTAAACAATAAACATAATAATAAATAATAGACATAGTTGAGAGAACGATTGGCCGGGCGATAAAATAGAGTGATATGAGAAACGGGAGTCTACATGGCAAAGATAAGGGATCAAAATTGCTTTCCCAAGAATAGGGTAGATGTTTCTCTCGGACTCGGCGATTGGAGAAGCAATTTTGCAAGTAAAATCCCAATACATGTACAGGTGGAATAATATATGTAAGGGGGACTCAGCCTTAATAAAATGATTTATCAGGTGAGTGACAGAGCAAGTGAAGTTTCGAGTAAATGTCAAGCTTGTTCAAGATGTTGATCCCATATATCACAATTTAAAATGGTCCCAAATATTACAACCTAAATTATTGACCTCAAATATCACTCCATGATACCACTTTGTTTAGCGTTTACCTTTTTTTTTTACTGAAAAAGCTATTTCGTTTAGCGTTTACCTTTTTTTTTATTTTATTTGTTAAAACGCTACTTAAGAGTTTGTTACCCTTTTTTTATTTGTTAAAAACGCTACTTAACAGTTTGTTATAGCCCTATGGAACGCTACTTTATGTAGCGTTTTGGTGTTTTACCTTCTTTTTAATTTTTTTTTTCTCCTAAATATATACGCTTTATTCATCGTTCCAAATATTTTTAAATCCAAAATAAAACTATTGAACCCAAAGATTAACCGTTGAATAAAATTTAAAAATTTTATTTAAAAAAATTGAATCAGGCATCCTGATTTTTAAACGCGTTAACGCGTTTAAAAATCAGGATAAGTTAGGGTTTAGGGTTGTTCTAAACCCTAAACTCGTATACGGTTTATTCGTCGTTCTGAATATTTCTAAAACCAAAAATGAAAAAGTTGAACCCTTAGTTAATTATTGAACCCCTAAATTTAATTAAAATTGTATTTTTTAAATTAAAAAAATTTAATTAAAAAATTAAATCCGGCGGTCTGATTTTTAAACGCTAACGCGTTTAAAAATCAGGATTAGTTAGGGTTTAGGGTTTAGGGTTGTTTAACAACCCTAAACCCTAAGTTCGTATACGGTTTATTCGTCATTCCGAATATTTCTAAAATTCAAAATGGAAACATTGAACCCCAAAAGTTAATTGTTGAACCCCTAAATTTAATTAAAATTGTATTTTTTAAATTTTAAAAATATAATTTTAATTGAAATTTTGATTAAAAGTTTTTTAATATTGTTTATAAATATATAATGTATTTAGGAAAAACAAACACCCCAAACGCCACATCAAGTGGCGTCCCCCCCCCCCTAATTAATAATGTGTTTCCTACCTCCCCTTCCCTTTCCCTGAAAACGAGAGACGCACTAGCGTTTTAAAAAACAAAATCGAAATGCTACATTATATTATGTCTTAGAGAGATATTTGGGACCAATGTTTTGAATTGTAATATTTAGGATTATTTGCTTTCAAATTATGATATTAGCGACCTTTATTCGCTTGGTCCAAAACTCGATCCCAACATTACATTGAATTGAATCCATTTATTTTGATGAAGATCTATTATCTATTATATATTTAATAGTACAACAAGGGGTTTTGGGAGGACAATTTATTCCACCTCACCCAGCCATCTCAGAGCCACATCAGCTAAATCAAGCCACGTCTTGTGTTTACATAGGTATATTTATACAAAGCTCGGCACTTTTGTTCCCTCTTCTGTCATTACAATTTACAACTTCCGTCCTGTGGTCTCCAGCTATCGCCTATTGCTAGCGGCATCCAAGAATCATCAGGTATTTATTTTACATGCTCCCTTCAAATAGCTATATTTTGTACCAATACCGGTTTTTTTTATAAATTAGGATCCCTTTTGGTTGCTCGGTCGAACGTAGAATCCGTTCCAATCGCCCTCTTTGCCCTGTATGTATATATCGTGTGTATTGCTCCTTCTCTCTATAATGGTAGAAACTCTGATTTACTTGGGATGTACTAACCAGATTTTAATGGCACAATTGTCAATACAAGTTCCTTGAAACTCTGATTAGGAATTACAACTATTAGTATATCATATGTATGAGATGGTGTTTAGGCTTTGGGGGACAAAAGCTCATGTCATTACTACAAGAAATTGGTTTCAATTTTGTACCGATCTTATGATATACTAATGTAAGTCAATCTCTTATATTGACTCACAGTAATAACAGTTTAACACTAACCAATTCAGAAGATTAGGTGTACCATGAGTAAATCAAAAGATTAGAATATCCCTCTTTGTTTTTATTTTTGTATGTTGCTCTTAAAGATTTACAAGGTTATTGTATTTAACATATTAGTAGTGTGGAAGTTTGCTTTTACACTTGTAGTAAAATAGGTACTAATAGTTGTAATTCTCATACATATATATACTAATAGTTGTAGCAGCAACAGAACTTGGTAGAAACTCTGATTTACTTGGGATATACTTGTAGTGTGGAAGATTTTTCATGAACTGTTAGATTTGAGATGAAAGCACTAGCTGGTGAGCAATGAAAAAAGCTGCTTTCATTTTTTGTTAATTTTTCAACAATAAGTGTAATTATCTATTGTTATTTTAATAAAAATAAGTTAATGGTTATTTTTTTAGTGTTAAATTCTCACATGCACATCTAACAATTACCTCTTACGGATTCTAATTATTGTAATAATTGAATAGATGCAGCTTGCAGCATGGATTTTAATAAGTGTAACCTTATAATCTCTTTCTGCCTCCGAACCTTTTCCGCTAACATTTGCCTTTCTTCATCTAGTCGACGAAGCTCCTCGTCGAGGACAACGTGTCCTGACTGCTCCTTATAGTTTTCCTGATTCTGTCGTTGTTTCTTCATCTTTTCCAGATGCAATCGAGCATCGCTCGTGAGCACATGTTTCCCCTGTGGCGTTAGAACCAACTGGCAAGAGTCGTGCTTTAATCTATGAGGTCCGTTTAACGGATCTGAAAGAGCAGGACCAGGAGGAGATGAAAACAGCGCTTGTGGATTCATCGGAGCTTTAGGTTTCGTATTCCGCTTCACACTCACCACATCCTAAGTGTTTGGAGCTAGTTGATTGTCTACTTCATCATTGTTCTCGGCCATTCTTCGTTATGGATCGAAGAATTAAAGTCGATTCAATGATAATTCAGCTCGATTTGTTGTTTTGGTGAGTTGTGTTTAATGTTTTTGAATTTCCGAAATTTTGTTTTCTAGAGGATAATCAAACCTCCTTCTAGCGCCATTGTTAGAGTAATAATATTAAAGTGCCAATCCTTTACAATGTTGGGTTACAAGTATATTTATAATGACTTAATTGGGCCTTTAATGGGCTTGACTATCTAAGTGGGCCTCTGGCCCAACAAATTATAAATGATTTTAATTATGTAACACTCAATGTGTTACAATTGGTAAAAGAGGGTGTTACAGTAGATTGTGGACCACATCTAGATATGGGCCCCACAGCTGTCAATGTACAAAATTATATCATCTATTGTAACACACAAACTATGTTGCTGTAGCGTGTTTAAGATGTTGTCATAGAGGTCTTTAGTAACCACATTTGCTATGTTACCTTAGGCTGTGTTTTGATGTTACCTTAGATATCTATAGTTACTGCTGAGAACCTAACACAGCTGAAGTGTTACTATAGCCCTATTTTGGCCTATGGTAACTTCAAATAGGAGTCTATGGTAACACAGTTTGGGGGTTACTATAAGCAATCTATGGCGTAGTGTTCTTTTCGTTCATCTTCAATTATTTTGATTGTATTTATCTTTCTTTTTTGTTCATCTTCAGTACTTGATTGTGACCCATATCTAAATGACACAAAAGAGTTGATTGCCGAGTTAAATAAGAGCAATGGTTTATTCCAATTTGTACGGACTATGAGAGAGAAGTTTGAAGCCACAACTTGTGGTAATATGTTATCTCTTGCATACTTCTGTGCTGCTATAACGTCAGATAGAATGACAGACTTGCAATTTAGTTGTTTGTTGTAAAGGTAGTTTGATGAAGAAATGTTAGCCTTTAACTTTGTAATAAAATTTACGGGCTTGGTTGCTTGTGCTAGAATAGTTCTAACTTGGCATGTTCTCGCTAATGAAGGTTAGTTCTTGGGCTAAGTTCTAAGTAAGACTCTTATGACTCTAGGTACTAATCCTAACTTTGTAACCCTTGAACAAGATACATCTACTATCTCTGCATCGGTTCCAGTTTCTTCAATTTCTACTGGTAGTAGAAGTCAGTCACCAGTCAAGCAAAAAGCACTCCAAGCTGGAGACAGTGACAGACTTCCCAAGAAAGTGAACCGTGATAAAGATCGTTTATCAGCTATCAAGTCACCTCAATATTCATTCGTTCGCCGTTCACCGCGTCATGTGGTAAGGACAAATTTTATTTATTTATTTCTGTTTGCATCTCACTTGATGAACATGCATATGATTAGCATTTAAAGTGTTGACTTGTATAGTGCAAGTGACAGACTGATAATAAACGATTCTGAATTCATACTCTGAAAATTCTTTTTAGTTCTTAATTGAGTCACGACTAACAATTGTCATAATACTGTCGCTTAGTTGAGGTACAGTTAGCTTGTTCTGTTTTTTTAATTAAAATTATCAAACAGACACTCGTGGTAGCCTGGAAAAGTCAGGGAATGATATCTCTCTTTGCCTTAGCTATATTTAAGACACCCAGGAATTTTATTTCCAATTTTTACAGGTTAAAATATAGGAATAAAGCAAGCTTGATAGATTTAACCTATTAAAATGCAATTATTAATGTTATTAGAATTACATGTTCTCATACTCGATAAAGCCTATGTGATAAGGGATTTAACGTTTTACATTCATGAGCTGAAAAATAAGCTTTGTTGTTTAGAATCGAAGCTCAACTATAAAGGGAGTGAAATAAGCTTCTATTATGATGAGTAGGTTATAAACATAGAATTCTACTAAAGTCCCTACTTTAGGTCTTATCATCCTAACTTCTATTTTCCAGTGTGCATAGTTAGAGTGCTTTGTGTATTGTGTTTGCAACTATCTGACTGCTCTTCTCTGGTTGCTTAAACTTCGGCAATATTATACATTTACACTATAATTTCAAGACCCGCAAGGTTTACAGATTAATAACATGCCCGTGGCTTGCACGGACTAAGGAGCTTTCCCGATGCTTATGCCATCAAACATGGCATGCCTGTTCTTGCTACAAACTTGAGCTTGCCTCATCAAATTTGTGTGATATATTTGTTGCCGTGCGACATGGGAGGAGGGTATGGTATCGAACCTAAGTTGTGCAAATGACAACAATCCAACAATTAAAGTCCTTTTTTTCCAAAGAGATGCGTTATAACTTGTTATTTGTTTATACATTTCATTTTCCTAGAAATTATATCATTAATATATATAGGGTTTGCTTTTATAAGTCTCACTAGCTTTAGTTGTCTTTTTCTATAAGTTATATATTTCTATACATTTTCACAGTTTGATGATATTTGATTCAATTACTTGAATTTGACTTATTTTGTCAGGTTACAGAGTCTTTAGCCAAGGCACTCCTGTTAGATCTTCACCAACGCAATGCTCATCGTACCAAAGATAACTAATAGTCGCACCAATATTTAAAAGAAGATTAATCTAAAAAACTTAGATGCTTAACTGGAGAGACATTTGAAATGTGTTTGCTTTACATTATAAGATGCTTGGTACGCCTCATACCAAGATGTTGCTGGTACGCCAAATCCTCTTTATTTTTTATAACTTGTGAAAAGAAGCTTGTATATTTTCCTTTCGAATGATCAAATATGATAAATTAATATTTATCATAGTAAGAACATATTTTAGGATTTTTGAAGTTTTTTCCTTCAACAACCTATGTTTTTACACAACTCATAATAAGGGAGCCTGCACATACTTTGTTTTCCAAGGCTGATTTAGAAAGTTCGTGAAAGCATAAAGACTGAGACATGTCTCTTTGTACCTTCTCCGGGTGACAAAATATATTGTGAATCCTTAAATAAAATAATTTAGGTACGTAAAGTATATTATTTGGTAGTTTTAGAAATTTCCAAAAATGGCGGAAATACATATCCAGACCATTACATTTTCAGTTTTATGTTGTTAGAAGGTAAACTTTTTTATTTTTTTCTCAAAGACTTTGTATTACAAAGAGGCATTTGAGCAGAGTGAAATACAGTTTGTAGTCACGTCAAATTACATACCAATCAAAATTTCACTTCATGATGTAGGACAAGGGTTGTAAACATGTATTACACTTCATGATGTAAGATGCAGTGCTTGTGAGTTTCTCCATCTACATCACATTGGAAGAACCTCATAAAATATTGTTGAGTATTGAATACAGTAAAAAAATACAGAGGGGGGGTGAATGGATTCTTGAACTTTTGTTGTTCTTGAGTCTATGTAGCAAGATAGGTGCTTGTGTGTGCAAGGATTAGAGATGCACAAAAAGCCCGAGCCCGAAAATCTGGCCCGGCCCGATCCGGCAAAGCCCGGCCCGAGGGCCTTGAACGGTCCCTATATTTTTGGGCAAAGCCCGGCCCGGCCCGGCAAAAGCCCGGTCTTAGCCCGATCTTTTAAAAAGCCCGGTCTTCGGCCCGGCCCGATTAAAAGCCCGTTCGACCCGAAAAAGCCCGGGTAAAATTCGATTATTCTAGTATACTTACATAAATATTTATGTATTTACACTTCCTACAAATATAAAAATAATTTAAGTACATATATATTTACATATTCATTATTAATAATAAGATTATTTATATGCATATATTACGATACATTAACGAAAATAAGTTAAGTACATGTGTAATCAATTAATATATCATCAAATCAAAAAGTAAATCGATAAATGTAATATTTGTATCGGCAATATAGATTGTTTAGCACATGTCTGCCATTATTACATAAAGAACATTATTATATAACATAGAATCCCGATTCAATTTGATCCCGAAAAAAGCCCGATCCGGCCCGGCCCGCTTCAGGCCCGGAAAAAAGCCCATCGCGGCCCGCTTCGAGGGCCTAAACGGGCTCACATTTTTCACAGAAGCCCGGCCCGGCCCGGTCAAAGTCAAAGCCCGGGCCGGGCTTTGACCAAAAAACCCGGGCTTTTCAAAGCCCGGTCAAAGCCCTTCTGTCGATGATGTTGTAAGACCCCGTTCTGGTGCTAGTTTTGAGTCCAATAAGTCTTTTAATAAGCCCAGCTTCTACGCTACACACCCCTTGGACCTTGATAAGTTATCAGGGTACGTTTCTTTCTCTGCTGGTTATAATGCCTTTGCCCCTAGTGTAAATGACCGGATGTGGAAACCTCTTCGACCTGGTTGTCAAGCCATCCCTGATGTATACTTTGAATATGGGCTTAGATTACCTTTACACCCCTTCTTTCGTTTTATCCTTCAGATCCTTGGGTGTGGTTTGGCCCAATTGGTACCAAACACGGTGCTTCAGATTAATGGGGTTATTGCTAGGTGTTACGAACTCCGACAATTTCCTAGTCTTGACTTGTTCTTCTCAATCTTTCGAGTAAAGAATACTGGGATACAGTTTTATGTTGACAAAAAAAAGGGATGTAGAAATTTGGTTGAGGCTCCTGCTTCCAATTCTGGTTGGCACCCTTTGTGGGCTTGGTATGAGGGTCACGAACTAGGAACCATAGGACCTTGGCGAACTCTCTGCGCTGGTCGTGTGAAGTCTGTAAACCTTTTGGGGTCGAGAGCCGCTTCTGACCTGCGAGTTTTTCTTGGCTCTGAAGTTAGATATCAGCCCGAAGAGTTCTTAGATGCGAAATTCTTGAGTGATCATTGTTGTAAGCTAGTATCTGTGTTCTTGTCTCTGTAGTACTTTGCTTTTCCTTTTGTTCTTATTGACTTACTTTTACCTTTTGACTTGTAGTGACTGGACCCGCACTGCTTGAACTGGTGAAACTTTATGCAAACATGCCTACCGAAGAGTTTTTGGCCCTTCTTGTGAAGAGCAAGGCTGCTGGAGCGTCGACCGTGATTCCTAGTGTTAAATTGGAAAGTGGCCCAGAGGCAATTTCGAAGAGTCTCGTTTCCCCTTCTAGTGTGATTGAGGTTGATGCTGTTGGTACTGCTGTTGTGAAAGACAAAGAAAGGAAGAGACATCGCGAAGGTCACTTTTCCAAGGGCCATCATTCAAAGAAACTAAAGGATGTAGTGGAGCTTCCGTCCTCTGATGGTAATGTTGGGGCTTTGGTGTCCCCCAAGGGTGGTACTAACGTCGTGAGAGGCCTTCGTGGCTGTAAGGATTTAGTTGATCAGGTATTCTTGTCTTTGCCTTTATTTACTTTTATTTCAATTGTCGTTGTGTATGATTGCTTCCTTTCTGAACCCCTTGAGAGTGTCCCTTTATCTTTAATTTGGTGCCTGTTTTGACCCAGTTATCTACTGAGATGGAGAAGCTTTTGAAGCTGGATGACCTTGTTGATGTTCTTGAAGTGAAGAGACTTCGTGGAGAGGTAAATGAACTGAAAGTGGCTAACAAGGGCCTGGAAGAAACTTCTCAGAATCTGGTTAAAGAGAACACTATTGCCGCTGATAAGCTTTTTGCTTCATTGACTGAGAAATCCCATCTTATCACTGAGTGTGATGCTCTGAGTGATCAAGTAAAGAATTTGCAGTTGGATAACCAGACTCTGAAAGATGCTGTGAAGACCTCGGAAGAATGTCTTGCTAAGAAGATGGATGTCTGGATGGAAGAGAAGGCTGCTCTGATGACTAAAATGGAAGGCCTATCTGTTCAATTGGCGAAGTGTCAAGCTGAATCTTTGTCATCTTTTGAAGAAGGCTATAATGAAAGTGTTGGGCATCTTGCTAAGGCTGGAGTTGATGTGGTGGACCATTCGTTTGATCGTTATGTAGCTGATGTTGCGAAAGGGGGTGAAGCTGGAAAGACTGGTTCATCGAACTCTGCGCCCCAGGGTTGAAGACTTGTTTATCTGCCTGGGGTATGCCCCTGTAGGCCATGTAACTTTATTTCTATCGCTTTTGTTTTATCCAAACTTTCGTTATGAATCGTTTGAACTATTGTGACCTTTTGTTTTGTTGTCCTGACTTTGGACAATGTCTCCTTGCTTTGGTGAATCTTTCCTTTTTATTGTCAGTTGGTAGCTTCTTTGTTGGCGAACCTTATTAAATACCTTTGTTTTGTGATAATGTTGATGTCGTCCGAGAAAGTATTTTTATGTAGTCTGGAGTAACCACAGTAGGAGTTGCTTGGCTTTTGTTTTTGTAATTAGCTTTGAGCATGCTTCTGTATTTGACGTGTACTCCTTTTTAGGAGTACGAGTAGATTTTCAGAGGTGGTGAAATGGAGAAATGGAGAAATGGCGAGTAGATTTTTCATTGATGGTGAACTTTACCTTTTCCTCGTATTTTTGGTGTTTTTGTAATACTTTGGCGGACTTTATCTTTTCTTTGTATTTTTGGCGTTTTTGGAGTATTTTGGCGGACTTTACCTTTTCTTCGTACTTTTGGTGTTTTTGTAATACTTTGGCGGACTTTATCTTTTCTTTGTATTTTTGGCGTTTTTGGAGTATTTTGGCGGGTTTTACCTTTTCTTCGTACTTTTGGAATTCTTCTTCTAAGTGGAGAAATTCTACCATTTGGCGAATTTGTCTTTTTCATAATTCCGAAATTGTCGTAAGATTTACCTTTTCTTAGTCGTATGGCGAATTTTTCCTTTGATAATTTTGGTAGCTCGTGCTTTTAATGGTAGCCCTTTGAAGAATTTCAACCACTTAGCTTTTTTATTTTTCATGAAGAATTTTTTCTTTTGGCGAATTTCACCCCTCCTCTTTTTTTTAAAAAATTCCGGAGCCGGTGACGTTTGAGGGCTGTGTGAAGTTGTCCAAGGCCATTCCAACTTGCCCTTTTTTGGCGTGAAATTTACTTTTCTTCTTTGTTGTGGCGAGTTGTTACCTTTGATCGCTATTTGCTTAGCATTCGACCGATCGTAGGCGAAGAATTTTATGGAGATCATATTCAATGTGCATATGCGATTTATAAATCAAATACTCAGAAAATGTATCATGATGCTTAATGACCTTAAATATGACAGTAGAACTAAGAAATCTTAATTTAAACAAACTCAACTTAAATGTTTCCTTAAAACATAACTCATGAGCTAAGAATGTGACTTGATTGCAATAGTACTTAATGGACTAAATAACTTAAATAACTTAAAATGATCAATGTCTTGCCTTGAAGATCTCTAAGGATAGAACTTCTTGAGGTGAATGGCGTTCCAGGCGTTTGGCACTGGGGTTCCGTCGAGGTGTTCGAGCCTATAGGAGCCGGAGTTGATGACTTTCGTGACCTTGTAAGGACCTTCCCAAGGTGGAGATAGCTTACTTTGTTTTGAAGGCATTGAAGCAGCTGCCTCTCTTAACACTAGGTCATTGACCTGGAAGCTTCTTGGTTTGACCTTTGAGTTGTAGAGCTCTGCTACCTTGTCTTGATATTTGGATACGCTGGCCTGTGTGGAGTTTCTGAGCTCTTCGAGGAGATCAACATTTAGCTTCAAACCCTCTTCGGATGATTTGGGATCGAACTTTTCAATCCTTAGGGACTTAGAACTTATCTCAACCGGCAATACTGCCTCAGTTCCATATGCCATTCTGAATGGAGTTTCACCAGTAGAAATTTTCGGAGTGGTTCGGAGACTCCACAGTACATTTGGCAGTTCATCTACCCAATTTCTGTTGGCTTCAAGCAGTCTTTTCTTTAATCCTTGTAGAATTGCTTTGTTGGTGATTTCCACTTGCCCATTCGCTTGAGGGTACGCGACTGAAGCCTTTAGATGCTGAATTTGAAGCTCAATCATTGCGTTGACCCATTTTTCACCTGTGAACTGGGTTCCATTATCTGTAATAACTACCCTAGGAACTCCAAATCTGAAAACTATTTGCTCCATGAAGAAATGAACTGCTTCGATTTCTCTTATCCTTGCTAGTGGTCTAGCCTCTACCCATTTTGTAAAATAATCGACTGCCACAATTATGTATTGACATTGTTTGGAGCTTTTTGGCAACGGTCCTACTAGGTCAATGCCCCACATAAAGAATGGGCATGGAGTTGTTGTTGGATTGAAAGGAACTGAGGGTCTGTGGTTCATGGACCCATACTTCTGACATGGTTCACATCGCCTTGTGAACTCCTCGCAGTCCTGGCGCATCGTGGGCCAGTAAATCCCATGTCTCATGATTTTTAATGCCATGTTTTTTCCAGCCAGATGGCCGCCACAAATTCCTGAGTGTACATCTGTCATAACTATTTTTGCCTCATCCTGGTTAACACACTTGAGTAGTGGCTCAACTAGAGCTCTCCTAAAAAGCTTGTTGTCAATTAGGCAATAGTGTTTTGCCTTTATAACCATTTTTCTTGCTTCTTGTCTATCCAAATCCTCATGAGTTCCTTGAATAAATTTGATGATGGGAGTTCGCCAATCTTCTTGTACGGAAATGCAAAGCACCTCTTTCCGGACTATTGATGGTTCGTGGAGTTCTCTGAAGTATATAGGCTCTGATGTATTTGAAGCTTCCGATGTAGCCAATTTTGACAAGGCGTCTGCCCATGTATTGTTGGACCTGTCAATGTTGTTGATGGTCCATGTTGTGAAGTTCTGCAACAATTCTAGGATAATTTTTCTATATGATGCCATTCTTTCATTAAGAGCTTTGAACTCCCCCAAAACTTGCTTCACTACAAGTTGAGAATCACAAAATATGTCTATGGCGGATACCTCTAAGTGGCGAGCTAGGATCAAGCCTGCTACAAGACCTTCGTATTCTGATTCATTGTTGGTCGTAGAAAATTTGAACTTAATGACCTGTCGAATGGTGAAGCCCTCAGGGCTTGTAAGTAGGACTCCTGCCCCTCCAGCCTGTGAGGTAGATGATCCGTCTGTGAACAAAGTCCAAATTTTGTCTTTTGATTCTGAGATTATTTCCCCTGGTTCAGAAGAGGTGAATGTGCATTCTGTGATGAAGTCTGCCAGGGCCTGAGACCTCGTTGAAGTCCTTGGCTGGAATTCCAAGTGGAACTGACTTAGCTCTACAGTCCATGAAGCCAACCTTCCTGTCATGTCGGGCTTATGAAGTACCCGACGCAAAGGTTGATTTGTCATGACAATGATTGCTCTTCCTTGAAAGTATTGCCTTAGTTTTCTGCTGGCCATAATCAAAGCATATGTTAGTTTTTCTATGTTCGAGTATCGTGTCTCAGCATCTTTGAGTATATGGCTCGTGTAGTACACGGGCTTTTGCTCTGAGTCCACCTCTTTAACCAATACGGCCGCCAAGGTTGAATCTGAAGCAGACAAGTACAGCTTTAAGGGTTCGCATTGAAGAGGCTTAGCCATAATTGGAGGGGATATCAAAAAGTCTTTGATTCCTTGTAGAATTTCTTCGCATTCCCTTGTCCAACTAAATGTCTTGCTTTTTGAAGCTTCTTTGATTGCTTCATACATGGGGAGACATTTCTTTGAAGACTGAGGTATGAAACGTCTAAGGGCTGCAATGGACCCTGCGAGGGCTTGGAGCTCCTTGAGGCATTTTGGAGCTGGCATATTCTGAATGGCCTTTACTTGGTTTGGATCCGCTTCAATACCTCTTTGAGTGAGTAGGAATCCTAGAAAGCGACCTCCACTTAAACCAAAAGAACATTTTGCTGGATTTAATCTCATGGAACTAGCCCTTATTCTGGAGAACGTCTCCCTGAGGTCCTTGACGTGATCCGAAGCTGTTGGTGACATTGCTATAATGTCATCGACATATACCTGAATATTTCTTCCGATTTGAGGAGCAAAAATCTTGTCCATTGTTTGTTGGAACGTTGCTCCCGCGTTTAAGAGACCGAAAGGAGTAACTTTGAATCCAAAAACGCCCTTATGTGTTATGAATGCCGTGTCATCTTGATCTTGTTCTGCCAACTTTATTTGGTTGTATCCCGAAAATGCATCCATAAAAGATAGTAGCTCATTTCCAGCAGTAGAATCGATGAGTTGATCAATATTGGGCAGTGGATAAAAATCTTTGGGACAGGCTTTATTGAGATCCGAGTAGTCTATGCACATCCTCCCCTTGCCATTGCTTTTCTTGACCAAGACTGGATTAGCAATCCATTTTGGGAACTGAACGGGCTTAATGAAGTCCGCCTCAAGAAGTCTGTCAATCTCTTTTTCGATAGCCTCTTGCTTTTCTTTGGAGAATATGCGTCTTTTCTGTTTCACTGCTTGTACTCCAGTTTTTATGTTAAGGTGGTGGAGAGCTATCTCAACTGGGATCCCAGGCATGTCCTTGGGAGACCAGGCGAAAATATCTGCAAATTCTCTTAACACTTGGATGAGAGCTTCACGAACTTCAGGAAGCAATTTTGTCCCAATTTTGACGACCTTCTCAGGATTGTTGAAGTACAGAGGAATTTCTTCAACTGGTTCAACTGGTTCATGACTTGGAGGCTTAGGTAGTTCGATGATGTCCCTTGGGTCCATTTCAACGACTTGGTTCACCGAGGTCGATGCACCAACCGACCTTTTTGGGAGTGCTGAACTAATGTAACATTGTCGAGCTGTTTTTTGGTCTCCACAAACCTCACCAACACCAAAATCTGTGGGGAATTTCATCTTTAAATGTGTTATGGAGACTATCCCCTTTAGAGCTGCAATGGTTGATCTTCCCAATATTGCATTGTAACTTGAGATAGCGTTAACAATATGGAATTTAACCATTACCCATTTTTGGCAAGGTGGAGATCCAAATAGTACGGGCATGTCAATGACTCCAACTGTTTTAACTTCGTTGCCCGTGAAACCATACAACGGTGCATCCTTTGAGCTATTGATCTTTCTATCACCCAAATTCATTCTTGAAAAGGCACCCTGGTATAGAATATCAACCGAGCTGCCATCATCGATCATTATTTTCTTGACCACATTTGTCCCTATTTTGGTAGTAATCACCAGGGCATCTTGGTGGTCTTCCATGATTCTATCTCCAAAGTCTTCATCTGAAAATGATATCACCAAGGAAGGGTTTCTTCTTGGCTTCTTGTTATCCACCCGAAATACCTCTCTGGCATAAGCTTTCTTTGCCCTGTTTGAAGAACCTCCCGAAGTGTTTCCTCCAGATATGGTGTCTATGACCCTATCTGGTTCATTTCTTTGTTGCATTGCATTGTCTCCTTTTTCAACAAAGTGGGATAATTCACCTTTTTGAATTTTATCCTCAATCAAATTTTTCAGTTGGTAGCATCTCTCTGTATCATGCCCCGTATCCTCATGATAGTAGCAAAATTTGTTGCTTGGAGGCCTATTGGGATTCATCGGCCTTGGAGGTACATATGATGGATCAGCTTTAAGGACTCCAAGTATTGCAATCCTATCAGTGTTGAGCTTTGTGAAGTCCTTATCACCCCGTGGTCCTTGAGGCCACTGGCGTTGTTTAGGTGGAGATTTATGTGGAGTGGGTGACCTGTTTGACATGCGTGAGGTGTCATCTCCTCTTTTTAAGTGAGCTGGAGACCTCAATTGTGATCTTCGCGCTCCCCGAGCACCTCGATCATCTCGTCGATATTCCCACTGTGAAGTATGTTCAATAAACTTGTTCATTCTTGATCTTGGGGATTTCGAAGATTGGGTGCTTCCTACAGCTTCTTGGAGAGTTAGCCTTCTTTCAAATAGCTGTATAGCTGCTTGAAGTGACTGAGGCTCTTTTTCAAAATATTCCTCCAAAATTGCATTGTGTCTATTTCTGTCCACTCCTGCTGCCAAGTTCGTCATTGCTAAATTTTCTATCAAATCCGGAACTTGGATCATCTCAGCTCTAAAACGATTTAAATATTCTCTCAGACTTTCATTCGATCTTTGACGAACATTTACAAGAGAGGCCGTTAACTTTCTTCCTTTCTTGTTTGTAGAGAATCTTGACTTGAATTTTTCCTTCAAACTAGTCCATGATTTTATTGATCTTGCTGGTAGATTATTGAACCACATAAGAGCAGTGCCCTTCAAACACGTCGGGAAGAACTGACACTTCGCTACCTCATTGTGTCCAAAGAAGGACATTCTTCCATCAAAAAGATTAACGAAGTCATAGGGGTCCGTGGAGCCATCAAACTGATCTATGGGTGGTACCTTAAGATCCCTGTTTATCTTAGCTTTTTCTATGCTTTTAATGAATGGACTCTCCGAAGAGATTTCAGTTTCCCCTGTGTGGGATTTTATGAACTCCTTGAACCTTAATATGTCTTTTGCGGATAAACTAGTTTTGTTTGATTCTCCCCTATCACTATCTTCATCCTCGTCTACCGAGTACTCTCTGTCCTCATTTCTGGATTTACGTTTCCTTGACGAGAAAGAATCAGAGGATACCTCCATTTTAGAGTGCTTACTCCCCATAGATGTTCTCCATGAAGATTCATAGTTCTCTGTTTGATACTCAGAGGAGATACGACCGCCGGACACCTCGTGGAGCTCTCTCTGTAACCTTATAATCTCTTTCTGCCTCCGAACCTTTTCCGCTAACATTTGCCTTTCTTCATCTAGTCGACGAAGCTCCTCGTCGAGGACAACGTGTCCTGACTACTCCTTATAGTTTTCCTGATTCTGTCGTTGTTTCTTCATCTTTTCCAGATGCAATCGAGCATCGCTCGTGAGCACATGTTTCCCCTGTGGCGTTAGAACCAACTGGCAAGAGTCGTGCTTTAATCTATGAGGTCCGTTTAACGGATCTGAAAGAGCAGGACCAGGAGGAGATGAAAACAGCGCTTGTGGATTCATCGGAGCTTTAGGTTTCGTATTCCGCTTCACACTCACCACATCCTAAGTGTTTGGAGCTAGTTGATTGTCTACTTCATCATTGTTCTCGGCCATTCTTCGTTATGGATCGAAGAATTAAAGTCGATTCAATGATAATTCAGCTCGATTTGTTGTTTTGGTGAGTTGTGTTTAATGTTTTTGAATTTCCAAAATTTTGTTTTCTAGAGGATAATCAAACCTCCTTCTAGCGCCATTGTTAGAGTAATAATATTAAAGTGCCAATCCTTTACAATGTTGGGTTACAAGTATATTTATAATGACTTAATTGGGCCTTTAATGGGCTTGACTATCTAAGTGGGCCTCTGGCCCAACAAATTATAAATGATTTTAATTATGTAACACTCAATGTGTTACAATTGGTAAAAGAGGGTGTTACAGTAGATTGTGGACCACATCTAGATATGGGCCCCACAGCTGTCAATGTACAAAATTATATCATCTATTGTAACACACAAACTATGTTGCTGTAGCGTGTTTAAGATGTTGTCATAGAGGTCTTTAGTAACCACATTTGCTATGTTACCTTAGGCTGTGTTTTGATGTTACCTTAGATATCTATAGTTACTGCTGAGAACCTAACACAGCTGAAGTGTTACTATAGCCCTATTTTGGCCTATGGTAACTTCAAATAGGAGTCTATGGTAACACAGTTTGGGGGTTACTATAAGCAATCTATGGCGTAGTGTTCTTTTCGTTCATCTTCAATTATTTTGATTGTATTTATCTTTCTTTTTTGTTCATCTTCAGTACTTGATTGTGACCCATATCTAAATGACACAAAAGAGTTGATTGCCGAGTTAAATAAGAGCAATGGTTTATTCCAATTTGTACGGACTATGAGAGAGAAGTTTGAAGCCACAACTTATGGTAATATGTTATCTCTTGCATACTTCTGTGCTGCTATAACGTCAGATAGAATGACAGACTTGCAATTTAGTTGTTTGTTGTAAAGGTAGTTTGATGAAGAAATGTTAGCCTTTAACTTTGTAATAAAATTTACGGGCTTGGTTGCTTGTGCTAGAATAGTTCTAACTTGGCATGTTCTCGCTAATGAAGGTTAGTTCTTGGGCTAAGTTCTAAGTAAGACTCTTATGACTCTAGGTACTAATCCTAACTTTGTAACCCTTGAACAAGATACATCTACTATCTCTGCATCGGTTCCAGTTTCTTCAATTTCTACTGGTAGTAGAAGTCAGTCACCAGTCAAGCAAAAAGCACTCCAAGCTGGAGACAGTGACAGACTTCCCAAGAAAGTGAACCGTGATAAAGATCGTTTATCAGCTATCAAGTCACCTCAATATTCATTCGTTCACCGTTCACCGCGTCATGTGGTAAGGACAAATTTTATTTATTTATTTCTGTTTGCATCTCACTTGATGAACATGCATATGATTAGCATTTAAAGTGTTGACTTGTTTAGTGCAAGTGACAGACTGATAATAAACGATTCTGAATTCATACTCTGAAAATTCTTTTTAGTTCTTAATTGAGTCACGACTAACAATTGTCATAATACTGTCGCTTAGTTGAGGTACAGTTAGCTTGTTCTGTTTTTTTAATTAAAATTATCAAACAGACACTCATGGTAGCCTGGAAAAGTCAGGGAATGATATCTCTCTTTGCCTTAGCTATATTTAAGACACCCAGGAATTTTATTTCCAATTTTTACAGGTTAAAATATAGGAATAAAGCAAGCTTGATAGATTTAACCTATTAAAATGCAATTATTAATGTTATTAGAATTACATGTTCTCATACTCGATAAAGCCTATGTGATAAGGGATTTAACGTTTTACATTCATGAGCTGAAAAATAAGCTTTGTTGTTTAGAATCGAAGCTCAACTATAAAGGGAGTGAAATAAGCTTCTATTATGATGAGTAGGTTATAAACATAGAATTCTACTAAAGTCCCTACTTTAGGTCTTATCATCCTAACTTCTATTTTCCAGTGTGCATAGTTAGAGTGCTTTGTGTATTGTGTTTGCAACTATCTGACTGCTCTTCTCTGGTTGCTTAAACTTCGGCAATATTATACATTTACACTATAATTTCAAGACCCGCAAGGTTTACAGATTAAGAACATGCCCGTGGCTTGCACGGGCTAAGGAGCTTTCCCGATGCTTATGCCATCAAACATGGCATGCCTGTTCTTGCTACAAACTTGAGCTTGCCTCATCAAATTTGTGTGATATATTTGTTACCGTGCGACATGGGAGGAGGGTATGGTATCGAACCTAAGTTGTG
This sequence comes from Kitagawia praeruptora, assembly GCA_037693485.1. Classification (NCBI taxonomy): domain Eukaryota; kingdom Viridiplantae; phylum Streptophyta; class Magnoliopsida; order Apiales; family Apiaceae; genus Kitagawia; species Kitagawia praeruptora. The sequence continues at coordinate 81,572,059 of CM075350.1, forward strand.
CAAATGACAACAATCCAACAATTAAAGTCCTTTTTTTCCAAAGAGATGCGTTATAACTTGTTATTTGTTTATACATTTCATTTTCCTAGAAATTATATCATTAATATATATAGGGTTTGCTTTTATAAGTCTCACTAGCTTTAGTTGTCTTTTTCTATAAGTTATATATTTCTATACATTTTCACAGTTTGATGATATTTGATTCAATTACTTGAATTTGACTTATTTGGTCAGGTTACAGAGTCTTTAGCCAAGGCACTCCTGTTAGATCTTCACCAACGCAATGCTCATCGTACCAAAGATAACTAATAGTCGCACCAATATTTAAAAGAAGATTAATCTAAAAAACTTAGATGCTTAACTGGAGAGACATTTGAAATGTGTTTGCTTTACATTATAAGATGCTTGGTACGCCTCATACCAAGATGTTGCTGGTACGCCAAATCCTCTTTATTTTTTATAACTTGTGAAAAGAAGCTTGTATATTTTCCTTTCGAATGATCAAATATGATAAATTAATATTTATCATAGTAAGAACATATTTTAGGATTTTTGAAGTTTTTTCCTTCAACAACCTATGTTTTTACACAACTCATAATAAGGGAGCCTGCACATACTTTGTTTTCCAAGGCTGATTTAGAAAGTTCGTGAAAGCATAAAGACTGAGACATGTCTCTTTGTACCTTCTCCGGGTGACAAAATATATTGTGAATCCTTAAATAAAATAATTTAGGTACGTAAAGTATATTATTTGGTAGTTTTAGAAATTTCCAAAAATGGCGGAAATACATATCCAGACCATTACATTTTCAGTTTTATGTTGTTAGAAGGTAAACTTTTTTATTTTTTTCTCAAAGACTTTGTATTACAAAGAGGCATTTGAGCAGAGTGAAATACAGTTTGTAGTCACGTCAAATTACATACCAATCAAAATTTCACTTCATGATGTAGGACAAGGGTTGTAAACATGTATTACACTTCATGATGTAAGATGCAGTGCTTGTGAGTTTCTCCATCTACATCACATTGGAAGAACCTCATAAAATATTGTTGAGTATTGAATACAGTAAAAAAATACAGAGGGGGGGTGAATGGATTCTTGAACTTTTGTTGTTCTTGAGTCTATGTAGCAAGATAGGTGCTTGTGTGTGCAAGGATTAGAGATGCACAAAAAGCCCGAGCCCGAAAATCTGGCCCGGCCCGATCCGGCAAAGCCCGGCCCGAGGGCCTTGAACGGTCCCTATATTTTTGGGCAAAGCCCGGCCCGGCCCGGCAAAAGCCCGGTCTTAGCCCGATCTTTTAAAAAGCCCGGTCTTCGGCCCGGCCCGATTAAAAGCCCGTTCGACCCGAAAAAGCCCGGGTAAAATTCGATTATTCTAGTATACTTACATAAATATTTATGTATTTACACTTCCTACAAATATAAAAATAATTTAAGTACATATATATTTACATATTCATTATTAATAATAAGATTATTTATATGCATATATTACGATACATTAACGAAAATAAGTTAAGTACATGTGTAATCAATTAATATATCATCAAATCAAAAAGTAAATCGATAAATGTAATATTTGTATCGGCAATATAGATTGTTTAGCACATGTCTGCCATTATTACATAAAGAACATTATTATATAACATAGAATCCCGATTCAATTTGATCCCGAAAAAAGCCCGATCCGGCCCGGCCCGCTTCAGGCCCGGAAAAAAGCCCATCGCGGCCCGCTTCGAGGGCCTAAACGGGCTCACATTTTTCACAGAAGCCCGGCCCGGCCCGGTCAAAGTCAAAGCCCGGGCCGGGCTTTGACCAAAAAACCCGGGCTTTTCAAAGCCCGGTCAAAGCCCTTCTGTCGATGATGTTGTAAGACCCCGTTCTGGTGCTAGTTTTGAGTCCAATAAGTCTTTTAATAAGCCCAGCTTCTACGCTACACACCCCTTGGACCTTGATAAGTTATCAGGGTACGTTTCTTTCTCTGCTGGTTATAATGCCTTTGCCCCTAGTGTAAATGACCGGATGTGGAAACCTCCTCGACCTGGTTGTCAAGCCATCCCTGATGTATACTTTGAATATGGGCCGGGCTTTGACCAAAAAACCCGGGCTTTTCAAAGCCCGGTCAAAGCCCGGCCCGATGGGCCTTTTGTGCATCTCTAGCAAGGATATGAGTGCGGATAAAAACAACACTAGACACGATATCACTTTAATCTAATATTATATTAGATAAAGGTTGCTACAATCTGTGAAAACAAATGATAGTATTCTCAGCTTCGTTTTTCTCAGAGAGATATGACTTACAATGTATGAAAAACTTGACTCCTCAAAAGTTAACTACTAAGGAAGTGAGGCTGTATCCTTATAGAACATGGATACAACCTACTTACTGCAAATATGGTAGCTGAACAAATTACTTTCTAGTCTGTCTATCCTTTTTGAGTAAGTGTCCAAACGGTTACAGATTTGACTTTGCAAAGCCTGTTCAGATCCACTTCTTTAGCCCTTTGTCTCTTCTATATCTCTCCAAGCTTCCTTGTAGGCTTTCCAGAGCACATTACAGATTGTGGTCCATAAAGTGCATTGGCTTGTTACAGGCTTCTGACTTATACAATTTCTTCAGTATTTTGTCTCCAAGAATGTATTCGATAAGTGACTAAGTAATTGGTTCGAGAACTAGGATTGACTTGATCGATAACTCTGAGTTCTCGAATACTGTTATATGACATATCGAATCACTTCTCGAATAGTTCTTTTCTCTGGAAATCCTTGAGTTGTCGAATAGAGCATTTTGACATGTCGAATCCCTGAGATATCGAATAGCTTTCTGAGTCCTTGAGATATCGAATAGAACTTTGACTTGTTGACTCATTGAGTTCTCGAATAGACTAGTAGACATATCGAATCTCAGAGATATCGAATGAGATATCGAACAATGTATTCAGAGATATCGAATAGTGTCTTTGAGATATCGAATCCCTGACTTCTCGAATGCTGGACTTCTCGATAGACAAAACTACTTCTCGAATTGGTACTTAGGCAAATTCTTCATTTCTTCAAATCCCAACTGTAATTTATTTGACAGTCTTCATCTATTTGCTTGAGGCATGAACCTTGGAACTTCTTTCAAGCATTATTCTTGACTCAATAAGTATAGTTACACAGCTAGAATTTGATGCCTACTTCAAGTACAGAACAAGTAGAAACTCTACAACTAGAGGTTCCCTCAATTAAGAGGTCATGTAAGTAATGCAAAGCATTACAAACAATTAGGCTTGTTATTAGAGTTAAACAGGCATGTCTCTGTGACTAACTAATACTTGCAGATATCCATATTTATAGCTGTAATTATATACTTATATGCAATACTGTCTTCTTTAAAAACAAAGCTACTGGAACCTCTTCGCCTGCTACTTCTGAAAAAGTTGTTTGTTTTAAACCTCCGGTACTAACTAATACTGTTAGAACTCCTTACAAGTCCAAAGGTTCGAATGAATTATATTTATTGCTCTATTTTTTATAGTTTGATATGACGAAAATTAAAGGCACATTTGTGGGAGTTCATTTATTATCTATCCCACGTATAAATTTTTTATGTGAAGTTTTGTCGGATCCTTGAACAGATTTCAGTTATAAATTTGTTATCTACGATACAATACAATTGTAGTTATATCAATTGTTCAATTTTATTCCTAATCTTCTGGCTGAACTTTCAGATTGGCGATGGGAGCCCTGGCTGCAAAAGACGGTGCTTAATTTTTGCTAATTATTTCAGTACAATAATTATCTATTAATATGTTTACACAACAATTTGAAGGTTGTTTTATGAGTGTAAATTCCGTAATGTAGACAGGGTCGTGGCGTGGCCATTTGGGGAGTAGAATGTTCTGGCATGTTCTGGCACTGTTTCAATCTCAGCTCAGAGTGCACCACATGTTCACTCATCTGGTGCAGTAATTCGGTCCGAGATCTAGCAAAGCATGTTTCTTGATCAACAGTTATTCCCGACAATGACACATTGAACTTCAAGTGATGCTGCTACGTTTGGTGCATATAGAGGCTCAAGACAATACATAGTAGGCGGTCACTAACCATTCAAATTGGGTTAAGGCTCTTTGATGTTACCACAGGCTTGGCTGGAGTTTTTTCGATTTGTTTACCCTACGAATTTAGTGAAGAGTGCATAGTCCCATATTCTGCCAAAACTTACGGTGTTATATTTCATATTGTTAACCAAAAAAATAAGCGAATGTCGTAGTGTGATAATATATATTCTTAACCACTTAACTTGAAGGCGGTTGTTTCCACCATCCAAAGCAATGCCAAAGTTGGAGATATCTTGTGCATCTAGAGTATGCCCGTGCCTAAGTTTTTGGCGTTCCACAGTAATATTGGTCATAGGGCTGCAGTCCACACCACTGCAACTGTCTTTGTTTTGCTTCCACTGAAGTATATTGCAATCGATCTTTCTATAATATCATCAGCATTCACCATTTGTGCAATGCTAATATTGATAATCGAATGATGCAAAGATGTCACTGAACTTGGGGACATCTAAACAACAGTGTTAAGACCAAGATGAAGTGCATTCATACAATACTATAGCAGATGAGGCTAGAATATGCCCGTGCCTCGCACGGGTTACAAAGCTAGTTTTACATAAAAGAGTTACTTTCTTAAAGTGAACTGACTCGAATTGTTATTATTCAAATGTGCTAATTAAAAATTTTAACCGTTTACACATATTTGAACTAAATTTTTATAGTAAAATTTCAATAAATTAATATTATTGGACCGGTGAATTCTATTATTTTATAAAAATTATTAATTATCAAGATTAAATTTATATCGCGATCTGTTACGGCATAATTTCGGTTGCCTCTATTATCTCCCAAATTTCCAAATACGAATCTAGTAATAATTAACTTAACCCCCAAGTTAATTATTTCCTCTCTCTGAAACGAGGAAAAGAATCAATCTCAATCAATTTATGATAGAAAATATCTCTAAACGATATCCTTCAAATCAGGAAGGTATCCCAACACGAATATAATTTAAAGAGATAAAATCTATTAATTCCCAAAATACATCCCTTAACAATCATAGGGATTAAAAATCAATCCTTTTTTAACAGAACTGCGTTGGCTTGATCCTTATAAATATAAGGTACGCAGACATCTTGAAAGAGGATCCGACACATCTAACAAGTCGAGACACCTCTCAAGTCTAGCCCCAAACATCCAAAATCCCAAATCCCCCTATTTTCACAATTTCGTTATTCCAGCAACCTCCGAAATTTATTGTTATGCCATAATTTTGGCATCTCTAATTATCTCCCAAATTTCTAATAATTATTAATTATTAATTCAGATTAATAATTATAACTTAACCGCTAAGTTTTATCCTCTCTCAGAAATGAGGAAAGAATCAATCTCAATCAATCAATTACGGAAAATATCTCCAAACGATATTCTTCAAATCAGGAAGATATCACAACGATAAGATTAAATCAGATAAAATCAATAATCACCCAGATTAACGTAACTTATCCCTTAAGTCTCTCGGGATAAGCCCAATTAATTCACAGAACTGCGTGGGGCTTGATCCTATATAAACATATAGGTGGTACGCAGGCATCTTGGTACGATATGCAATCTGATACACGAGACAAATCAAGACAGCTGCCAAGTCCAGCCCCCTCTTTTTTCATAAACCCTAATCTCCTAAAACAGCCACATAAACATTCAATTCGCTCTACTATTCCAGCAATCCTCCGATTTCGTGTTGTTACGAAATTCCTCCAACAACATTTGGCGCTAGAAGGAGGGGTTTAATTTATTATTCATGGAGGATGAATAATTTAATCACAATTCGGGGAGTTTTGGGTTTTATCAATCGGGGAGTTTTGGGTTTTATTGGTTCGTTAATTTAATCATGGAGGTATACCACAGTGTCTTGTAACGACGACGAAAGGAAAAAAGATGAAGCAAGCAGGAGGCAAAAAAAATAAAAAAAAATCACAACATCACCAGTGGCCAGTGACATATATGTACGGCCACAAACGGAAATTCAAAGAAAAAAAGACACAGAGGCTACACGTTAAAAAAAATACATGGAGACAACAGGAGCACAAAATACTGTGTAATGATGGCACAAGCCAGCGGCGATCATTAAAAAAAAAAAGGCTTCGTTGATGTACACGACAGGAAGTCTGGAGGCTGAAAAAAAAATCAACGGCAGTTACAACTTACAAGGCACAATTGGCCAAGAAAAGGAAACAGAAAAGAAAAAAAATATCAAGACAAAAAGGAGGCCAGGATCCACGCGCGACAAGAAAAAAAAAAGAGCAACATGGAGCACAGCAACAAGCAACAAAAAAATGGAGCATATGGCAGGAATAGGCAACCGCGTAAAAAAAAAGATAAGATCTTTATCTTATAAATTTATTTTCTTCAAATTAATTATATCTTGCTATGCATGCATATTAAATTCGAGTTTTTAAATATTTTTTCAAGAAAAAATATTATTATTCAAAAATTCGTGCGAGTTATCTATTTTTATGCTTGTAAAATTATTGTGATTTGGAAAATATCGTACGAGATATTTATGTTGATGACTTGCCGATTTTATGCTGATTGATTGTGGATATTTTACAATCCCGTACGAGCTGCATTATTCTCAAGAAAAAATTATATATGCAAGACACATTATTTTGTAAAAGATTTTCTACAAGAAAAGGAGCATTATTTTCGAAGAAAATAAATATCGTGACATTCTTAAAAGAGCATATTTATTATTACATTTGGATTTGTAAAATATTTTTCATATATCGTCGCGATAGTACATATATGTCAAAAATATTTTCAAACTTGCGAACTAAATTGTCAAGTAGGGTAGCCTGGACAAGCTATAAATCTCGTAATGCTACATGCTTAGTAAAGTGCAGTGCAGCACCATCTGGATTATTGAAGGCCCATGGCCAGATCTCTAAAGATCGCATGGGTGGAGGCATCCCTATGCAAACTATCTTTATTGAAGGCCCATGGCCAGATCTCACAAGATCGCATGGGTGGAGGCATCCCTATGCAAACTATCTACATCTCTTCGCCAAGATCTCATCTACATCTCTTCACTGAGACATCTCTCAGTGAAGACTCCGCTAGACACATCCTTATGTGGTTGCATCAGACACTTAAAAAGCGTGTATGCCTACTCGGGATATATACAAGCGCCAAGGTCCTAACTAGACAACAAGGATCGCAAAGGATTTCAAAAATATTATTTATGCTCACACATTTGAAACCTTGGCAAATATATATCTTACACTGGTCATCGCATGCTATCACTCTTGCATTCGCATACGCCTAACGAGCACAGTGGTGCTCTAAGTGTTTTTCTAATCATCTACTTTCAGTTTTTTCAGCGACTCAAGAAATTTGGAAGCTTGAAGAATTCTTAGTTCTCCACTGCAGCAAGCTACACTGAAGAACTGGGGGCTAGTTGTTATGCCATAATTTTGGCATCTCTAATAATCTCCCAAATTTCTAATAATTATTAATTATTAATTCAGATTAATAATTATAACTTAACCGCTAAGTTTTATCCTCTCTCAGAAATGAGGAAAGAATCAATCTCAATCAATCAATTACGGAAAATATCTCCAAACGATATTCTTCAAATCAGGAAGATATCACAACGATAAGATTAAATCAGATAAAATCAATAATCACCCAGATTAACGTAACTTATCCCTTAAGTCTCTCGGGATAAGCCCAATTAATTCACAGAACTGCGTGGGGCTTGATCCTATATAAACATATAGGTGGTACGCAGGCATCTTGGTACGATATGCAATCTGATACACGAGACAAATCAAGACAGCTGCCAAGTCCAGCCCCCTCTTTTTTCATAAACCCTAATCTCCTAAAACAGCCACATAAACATTCAATTCGCTCTACTATTCCAGCAATCCTCCGATTTCGTGTTGTTACGAAATTCCTCCAACAACATTTGTTATCACCAAATTCCTCCGTTAACACGATCCATATGTTGGGATAAGAATGTGAATTAAAAATATTAATTTATCAGAATATTGAATATTTAGTTAACGAAAATTTACGAGTAGAATGCAAAGGAAAAAAAAGGTAGTTATGTGCTTATATTATGATCAAAAGTAGTACCTCTGACTTGAATTATTGCTACATTTTGAAGTTATTATTACTACTATTTTATTAAGTGATGTGATAATTATGTCACTAATCTTAAGTCTGTCACTGCTTAATAATCACGTTATTGATCTATTAACGGCAACATCGATCAGTTTTTATTAAGATACTATCTTTCCAAAAGAATAAAAAGGCAATAGGTAGAAACAGGAATAGATTACTACCGTTTCGAGCACTCAAACATTATCAATAAACTCAGTCTGTGATTCAATCAATTATCTAATAAATAGATAATAATAAAATAATTATAAAATTTTTGACTAAATTATATGTCATGGTATATGATAAATTTTGATTTGTGGGATATAATTACATGCGGGATCATTATCAAAAAATTACCAAATACACACACATATATGACAATCTGATGTTAGACTAGATTACTAATATCTCTTTTTTCTTTTTTTTTTCTTTGACTAAATGCATTGTTTCATTAAAAATAACATAATACAGTCAGAACAAATCTCCAACTGTCAATACAACCAGATTGAGAAACAAATAACAAACTAAACAAAATTAGCTGATTTGTTTTCTGATCGTTTAACACATAGAATTTAACAATTCCTGAAATTAAAAATGAAGTCGAAGACGTCCCAATCAATCCATATTGCACCAACATCCCGGAAAGTAGTAGCATCACAAATGACCGTATCACATAACAACCATTGTTAGCCGAGTGTTCAATGACCCCAAGAACAGGAGCGACACCCCAGCTATCTACATGCCGGATACCAGCTATAGACATGCCGAAAGTGGATTCTTCACTCCAGCTATCTACATGCCGAATACAAGCTATAGACATGCCGAAAATGAAAATCCATAACGAATGAACAATCTTCAATTGTGAAAGGTGAGCTCTTGCAATAATCACCACAAATCCAGTTTTAATGCGGGCTTTCCAGATCCTCGAAAACATCAACAAAATCACAATTAAGAAGCGACAAACAAAACTCTCACAGAGGAGAGACATAAACAAACACTCCACTAGGAGAGACAAATAATCAAGAATCTCACCCAAAGATGAGTATGATTGAAATTATTGAAAGAAATAACAATAAAAGGAAACAGATCTGGGGAAAAGAGAAGAAAATGAGGGGAGGAACAAGATGAGTATGATTACTAATATCTCTTAACCCAAAAAGAAAGATGATTATAAGCTTAAGTGTAAAACGCTTTATCTTTCGATATCCCACCGAAAATAAAAAGTGAAAGATGCCGTGGCACGAAACACCTTAGCTGTGTTTATGCCTTCCTTCCATGTTTACCCACAGCCCCTCACTCAAAACACAACACCAAAAGGAAACTATTACTACATTCTAAAGTTAAATAAAGTCGGTTTTTCCCTAACACTGTTATGTCACAAAAGATACACTTGCTTCCTGCATTTTCCTCCTCCTCCATTTTCTTTCCCCTATTATATATTTTGCCAACTTTTCCACACCCTAGCAGCAATTACTCCAACTGTCTAGATCTCTTTTATTCTTTTACTAGTTGATTAAGGCACTCATTTTACTAGGCCATATGGCAAAGATTGTTGGTGTTTTTGTGTGTCTTTTGATCATAACATTAGATATCACTGCTGGGATTCTTGGCATACAAGCTGAAGCTGCTCAAAACCAGGTATGCTTTGGTTTTTATCACACATGCATCTTTTCTCTTGTAGTTAGTTATAGGCTTTGTTATTCGGACTTTTTTAATGTTTTTGACTTGAAATAAGTGTACGTGTTCTCCTCGAGCCAAAATACAGGTATGGGTGTATTAATTCTTTTTATGTTGGCATCAGGAGAGGCATCTAAGGGTATGGATATTTGAGTGTAAGCAACCAAGTCATGAAGCCTTCCAACTGGGGTTAGCTGCAGCAATACTTCTAGGTGTAGCCCATGTTATCGCAAACTTACTTGGTGGGTGCAACGTTGGTTCTCGACAAGACTTTGAAAAGGCTTCTCCTAGTAGACAATTATCAGTCGCCTGCCTCATTTTTACATGGTGAGTAGTAGTAAAGTTTCGAAATCTTTCTTTCTTGCCTGCCTTCAAGTGACAAGTATCCAAAGAAAATCAAATATCAACCAATATATATCCCCACTCGATCGGATCAAAGAAGATCCAGGGAGAGTGAGATGGTAGAGAGACTTTTTCAGCAAATATCATCCCTTCCACGATCTCTCTGTGTCCTTGTTTTTTTTCCTATGAATTAACCTACCTATTTACTCTAATAATATACTACTATTGTTTTCATAATCAAACAGGATAATATTGGCTGTAGGATTAGCAATGCTAGTCATTGGGACATCATCAAACAGAAAATCAAGAGCTTCCTGCGGCTTCACAGAACACCATTTTCTATCAATCGGAGGGATTCTTTGCATTGTCCATGGAATGTTTTCTGTAGCTTACTACGCGACGGCCACCACTGCATTCACTAATTAACAGATTCTCCTTCTTTTTGATTAATTATAATGTAGTAGCACTTTTTTTTTCCCTTTTACTTCACCTTTGAGCTAATTTTAAGGACTTAATTATCTTTGAGTGATGTTACTTTTGCCATCACCAGCTTGAGTAAAAAAGTGTAGTTCCACTGATCTGTGACAAAAGCATTCACAATTAAGAATTACATATTTAAGCGAAAAACAATACAAGTCATTTATCTAGAGATCAACTTGAAAAAAATCTAAAAACAATAAAGTGATTCAGTTCTTGAACATCTAAACATGTCTGTTTCACTTCACAGCTACATATTAGAAAGAAAAAAAAATAGTGGCTGCAACTGGACCTTAACAAGCAATATCATCAAGAATCAGATGTTAAAATCTGGGTAGAAGATTCAATTAGTGCGTCAAGCAAGAATCTTTGTTCTTAATCTTTACCAACAGTTGATCTCATGATTCAAAAACCAACTGACATTCACATATTCATCAGGTATATAATGATTCATTTCTTCCTGGAGAAATTTACTTGTGTCGAGCTCTTTAGGGCCTGTTTGGATTGAGGGTTGGGGAGGGATGGGTTGGGTTGGGTTAGAATGGGATGGGTTAGGTTGGGAAGGGATGGGTTGGGTTGAACCCTTACCATATTTGGATGTAAGGGTTGAGTAATGAAGGGTTCAACCCTTATCTTATTTGGATGGAGGATTAGGTTGAGAAGGGTTATAATATAATTAATTATTATTTTTTTGGGAAAAAATATTTTCAAATCAATATTTTCGAAAAAAATATTTTGGAATCAATATTTCGGGAAAAAAATTTTCCGAACCAATATTTCGGGAAAAAAAATTTCTCAATCAATATTTCGGGAAAAAATAATTCAGAACCAATCTTTCGGAAAAAAAATATTTCCGAACCAATATTTCGGGAAAAAATATTTCTGGATCAGTATTTTAGGAAAAAATATTACAGAACCAATATTTCTGAAAAAAATATTTCTGAACGAATATTTTGGAAAAAATATTTCCGAAAAAAATATTTCCGAAATATTGGTTCGGAAAAAAATATTTCCGAAATATTGGTTTCGAAAAAAATATTTCCGAAATATTTGTTCCGAAAAAAATATTTCCGAAATATTGGTTCGGGAAAAAATATTTCCGAAATATTGGTTCCGAAAAAAATATTTCCGAAATATTGGTTCCGAAAAAAATATTTCCGAAATATTGGCTCGGGAAAAAATATTTCCGAAATATTGGTTCGGAAAAAAATATTTCGGAAATATTGGTTCCGAAAAAAATATTTCCGAAATATTGGTTCCGAAAAAAATATTTCCGAAATATTGGTTCGGGAAAAAATATTTCCGAAATATTGGTTCCGAAAAAAATATTTCCGAAATATTGGTTCCGGAAAAAATATTTCCGAAATATTGGTTCCGAAAAAAATATTTTCGAAATATTGGTTCGGAAAAAAATATTTCCGAAATATTGGTTCGAAAATATTTTTTCCTGAAATACTGATCCAGAAATATTTTTTCCCAAAATTTTGGTTCGGAAATATTTTTTTCAGAAATATTGGTTCAGAAATATTTTTTCCCGAAATATTGGTTCGAAAATATTTTTTCCCGAAATATTGGTTCGAAAATATTTTTTCCCGAAATATTGGTTAATTGGTTTGGAAATATTTTTTCCCGAAATATTGGTTCGGAAATATTTTTTTCAAAAACCCTTATCCAGAAATATTTTTTTATTGTTATTTATTAGGAAATATTTTTTTTATTATTGAAATATTTTTTTAACCATGTCCAACACCCCAAATCGGGGTGTTGAAATGCTCCCTCATTTACATTATATTAGAACCCTCTCCTAACCCCTCACCAACCACTATAAACCCAACCCTCCATTTTAAATTTCTATCCAAACAAGGGTTGTCAAATTTGAACCCCTCCCAACCCAACCCATCCCTCCCCAACCCCCGATCCAAACAGGCCCTTAGAGTTTCAGCATGATGTAAACATTGTAACAAAATTAAGCTTACATATATGGCCAGACTCCAACAGAGCCAACAACACTTTAGAAGGGAACATCCAATCAAACAAATTAATATTCCTCGTCATAATGTCTTTCAATACCTGCGACCAAGTAACATCCAACTCTCACGAATCAGATACGAATGGATATATTGCCCAGAAGTCTTCTTCTCCATCCTCATCATCATCAACTTCCAAGTCCATCCTCCATAACATCTTCCATAGCAACATCTTTCCTAGCCATTCATTTCTTTACTTGCCACGTTACCATCTTTCTATCCTCCAACATCCAAAATCCTCTTGTAAGCTAAAAAGACTTCTGTTCATGTCGGTTAAGAAACAGAGCATCCTCACAGTATTCTTCAGATACTTCTTTCTCAACCTCCATGGACTTGGACCTAATAAGCTCCACCATAAAGCACAGAGGTCGGAAAAGACTTGTCACTGTCAACCCCCCACCCGTCCCTTAAAGTTTTGTATAATTCAAACTATAATTCTAACTACATACCCCCCATCATATCAGTTGTCAATAATTTGCAAGTAACAAAGGAAAATAAACTTAGCTGGTTCTTTTTTGCTCCTCTTTAAAACAAATTCCTTAAAATGGAATGCGAGTTTTAATTTAATAAAAGTATATTTTCTTTCTATGGCTTACCTGGAGATCGGAAAATCAGTTCTGCTAACTCAGAAGCCCGACTTTAATCTAACAATTAGATGTAGAAATTAACATTAAGGATGCTAACTAAACAGGAATAAGTCCAACAACAACAAAAAAGATTTATGGAGGAGAATAATATTGTGGTAATGGGGCAATGATATATTACAAACTCTACTGGTATCTATCAACCCACTTACCATCTCAAAGACACATGTAAAAGGCATGTCAATTACATTCACGTAAAACTAAAACAATCCACTTAAACTAAATTGCTATCAGATTCTCATACAACAACTGAGACCAAAATTGAGTTCTTACTCATGTGTCGGGCTTACACAATTTCTTGTCCCAGTTGGGGCCAAAGATTTTTTCGACTTCCCAAAATTAGAGGAAAGCCAATTATGGTCTTGGGCCCTCTAACTCCATGGTTTCTTGCAAGATGACATCATTTACCAATTCTTCTTTGGTGGTAATTCACCTATCAGAGGAAAAGAATAAGAAAATTAGGATTTTGAATAAGGTTGGTAGTTTCTGTTTAATCTTTTCCTTTTCAATAATAATAAACGTTTCTACATATCTCCTAGATGACTGAACGAACGTAACAGACAGCAAAACAAGGAAAAAATTTCAACATTTCTTTTATGCAGTAATATCTCCGTACCTGTTTGGACTAAAATTATTCATCTACCGTAACTTTCATAATCTAAACTGGGATCATCCTTAAGTTTCTCTGTCATCACATGAAAGAGCCGTTGATGAACATTTGAAGAAGACTATTGCTGCTTCTGTAAATGAATTCTCAAGAACTTTTTTTTTTGCTAAAGAATTTTCAAGAGGTTGATGCACTTGGAGCGTCTTTTAGAAAAATCTTTACTGAATCTACTCCTGATTTTTTCAACTCTTGGCATACCTGATCTACCATTACCAAGAAATCACGAACAATAACAAATAAGTGCATTCCCTCGTCTCTTCCTGGAGTCCCGTGGAAGTACTCAGCTGTGCTCTTGACCAGAGCAGTTATCCTCTTGTCTTCTTCTAGCATCCACACAATATCAAATTCTGCCTGTTGAATAAAACTAGCAAGTGTAGAACGGAAGTCACATTCTGCTTCCTCACTACTCATCTCATTGTTGAGAAATTCTTTAGAGTGTTGTAGTGAGAAACCAAGCTTGGTAACAGTGTTCGTTAGCATATCACCATCAACAATTGCAGCTTTTTTAACATTAGCAAGCTCCGTGCTTAAATTAGAGACAACATCAAGACCAAGATTACAAAGGTATTCGGGGGTTTCTTGAACAGAATTCTCATGTATATCTTCTGTTTTTGCGCTATTCATGCTACTACTATCTTTTAATTTATGTGCAGCACGTCTGCCTTCAGTTCTAATAATTTCCAGAATAACAAAGTGAAGGAGTGTGGTCTTGCCATCGACTCCTTTAACATCTGATAACTTTAATAGTGTATCAAGCTTGAATGCCTGTGCGCCACCACGGAATGTACCATCATTCATACGATTTCCAGTTTTAAGAACTGCTTCAAGGAGTTTTAGAAAAAGTCTGCTGTTCTTAAGTTCTTTGCAAGCTACCTGCACATTGAAGTGCAGTATATGACTAAATGATTTCATTCATCACATTTCTGTGGCTTTACAACAAAATAAAACATACAAAAGTCCTATCCCTAAAGAACTAATTCATTGCTCTCATTATATACAACATTAATATGGGATCACTAGGTGTTGGAAACTTGACAATAATCACTGTGCAAGTGGAAAAGCTATTATGAAGGCGTCGACAGATATACAATTGAAAAGTAAAATTTGAGTGATCACATTTAATTTTTAAGACAGAACAACTTACAATTGATCAGATTGACAAGTTAAATATGATACCTCCAACACTGTAAAACTATCTTTTATGGAAGAGGTTTCATTCTGCAGGGTACACATAAATAACAAAGCCTCCAGACGTTTGTAGGCAAAGGGGATTTCAATCAGGGTTTTGATGAACCGATCAGCAGGTCCAAGTTTAGAAATGTCCTCATCGTATAACCTAAGCCTTAGCTCTTCTTGTGATGTTGGTGCCATCTTTATCAAAGTCTCAATGAGTTCAGCAGGAAGCTCGTTCCCTGGTTATTGCCAGAAAAGGCCAATTGATGCATTTGACAAGAACATCTTTAAGACAAATACAAGAAATTACTAACTGATAGAATAATTAGAATATTATGGCAAGTTGGCAATAATCAATGGCATTCGATGCATATATCAGGCACTGAGCTTATACTGCTAATATTTCCTTTTATTGTTCTTATTAATTTATTAAGGATCGTTGTGGTACGATTCAGCACTATTACTCAGGTATTATTATCCCCAATAAGTAAAACAAAATTGATTTACTAGTCACTTCAAGGAAAAAAAAACTTCCCCAACCGAATCACAAAAAAATCTCAGGAAGGATCTAGAGAGACTGCCAAAACAGAGGTTAACAACAAGGCTATAACATTTTTGGAAAAAAATATCAAGATTCCTGTTCTTTTTTAATAGGCAAGCGGAGTTATAAGGAGGAACCGTATCCTATATTCTGCCACACTTGAATGCCTGGCCTACTATCTATTATTGGTAATTGATCAGTTATTAAGCAGAAAATTAAATTTTCGTAAAAAGAAATTGTGAACTCCTATACCCAGAAAAAGTAAAACAAAGATTCAAATTTTAAGTAAACGATTTGTCATGTAATTCAAAACTAGGCCTATGAAAATTTGTCATGAAAATTCTAACAAAAAATCTAAAGGATTATACATATTTAATCCCATGAAACAAACATGGCCTAGGAGTCTAGGACATAATAGATATGAAACCAAGTTGATAAGTAGATCTGTACAGAAAGGTGGCTTGACTTAGTTCACCCCATCCTGTCACTTTTGCAGATTTGGGTCACCCCTTCAAACGACAACCGTAAAAACGAAATGAAGAATCCTTTCTTTTTTGAAGCCAGAAATTTTTATAACATTAATCAAGATCTGATTAGGCAGTCACAGACTGAGGAAAAAATTGGTAAAAACCATCTCCTCCCCTACATATATGTCCTACCTAACCTAGCAGTAAAATGAGCTAGAGCATTACCTGCTCTTTTAATATGAACACAATCAAAAGTCTCAAAGCAACTCTCCAACCTTTTGTCTTCATAGAATAAGAATAAAGGCAAAAAACCAGCTAACTCCTCTTAAAAGGGGGGAGAGTGGAGAAAGGGCAATGATGAACCCTCAGTTTATTTTGAGTCCAAAAAAATTAAATTCAGATGACCACTTTCAAAATTTTTTAAAAGTTGCTAAATTTTGCATGCTAATCAATATCTTCTTTTTGGTCGAATACAATGAGTAGAAAGAGGTACCTTCTTGGATAGCATCACAGACTTCTTCAGTTGTCACATTTATTGCTTTTAACAGAATTGATAAATTATGGGATTTCTTAGGATCAATAATTTGAATGAATCGGGGAGCTTCGAAAGCTGCCTGGTTTTTCTTGGATATATTTTCATTGGTCTTCTCCTTATTGGTACTATAACCAAAAAGGTCTTCCATCATCTCCTCATCGAACCTGTAAATTTGATATAAAGTTCAGTAGCAGATAAGTTATTGCAAGATCCACAAGAAAGTAAGAAAAGGCAAGTCCTTACTGGAAGGAGCCTGACTTTATTTGATTCCACACCATGGACTGCTCCGGGTTAGCAAGAACTTTGTCCCAGAAGAATGGCTTTAACTTTGCTTTTTGATTGTCAGATTCACTGGCTCCCTTACGATTTTTACCATGTGGTCCATGCTTAAGTAAGTTACCTATTTTTGGTGGATTAGGTGGATGAGGGTGGCCAGTCTTAGGGGGTGGCGGAGGCGCCGCAGGATTATTTGCCGAAGGAGGACGAGAAGCTCCAGGGACTGGAGAAGTAGGTTCTGTAGCTGTAGTAACAGATCCTGGGACTTGAGTAGCAGGTTTAGCTTCAGTGGCTAGTGGAACAGGTTTTGGGGCCGTAATGGACACTCTTCCAGGTGGGAGTGGCAATTTTGCTTGAGGTTCCCCAGGTGGAACATCTATATCTTCTGATTGTTTTTCTTCGGCAAGTGAGTTACCCAGTTTGACTGAAAAACTGTTGACATTTGACGAGGTAGCGAAATATTTGGCAGGACCTGGAAGGTAAAAAATTGAGGTCATTCGGAGATATAAATGCACATGCTTTATAAAATAAATTTTTTTCCGCAACAGATACCAGGGGAAGTATCGCTTGAGCCTAAGTTTAGTTGAGGTCTGTCATCTTTTACTCCAAATTTCGGATGAACTTTATTTCTCCTACCCCTAAGACAGCAAAAAAAGAAGAGAGCAATGACGGCGATTGCTGCCACAGAACATGCAGCAATAACTGCAATATTTATGTCACTATTGTTGCTATTATTGTCTGATGTTTCAGATGAAGCTTTAATTGAATAGCGCATGACAGGTCGAGGTGGAGGTAACTTCCTTACGAACTGTAAGAAATATAATTCTGGAGTTTTGACAGAAGACTGAACAAATGGTGCAGGGAGCTGGCAGTAAGAAGTGAAAGTGTTGCCTGAGAAATCTTGAAGCAGATGTGAGATCTGTGTCAATCCCAGTTTCAGCAGGAAACGCGTAGCTTGGGCAAGGATAGGATCTGCAGCACAGAGCGAGCTGCCAAATTTTGTACTCGTTTATGTTAATATCTGTCTGAGTTCCATTGTTGGCCAAATCCTATGTGTATGATTGGCTTGGGAAGGCGGATTGAAGATGTTCTTCAGGATAATTATCTTTATCAGCAATTCTGTATCCAGATAACCATATTGTACTGCTTCTGCATGTTATCTGTAGTATAGCCGGACTTGCTCTGCCTGCAAACATGGTGCGTTGTTATGTCAGGAGAGATTTTTTAGTATTTATTATTTAAGAACATAAACTTTTTACATTCAGCACAAAGAATAGAATTGTTTTGTTCATTTTTCACTTGGTGTTCAATTATAGCAAGCCGATTTGTCCTCTGTCTGTGTTTTCATAATCCCCACCCCAGATCCTCTACTTCTTTTTGCCTGTTTACCTTGCTAAATATATCAAGTGAAGGCGATATGACTACGAAAAAGACAGTTTGACTTGTCAACCAGATCATTATGTCTTTACTCAGAGTCATATAGATGAGAGACGCATTATTTAATATATAGATAGATATATTCCACACAGTCAAATCTTATTTTCCAGAAAGAACCACATTATGCTTAGTAGCCTTCTTGGTTCTCATCATGGTAGAATGTTAAAATTTGCAATGGTAAAGGGGGGGGGGGGGGGGGGGTAAACTATTAGTAACATCTCTGATACTATCCGATCAAATTGAGATTACACTTTACTTCACACATAGACATTGCTGCATAGAACTCAGCTCAAGTATAAATCATCATGTGCTTCGCCATTTACCACAGTTTGAGACAACAAAAGCAGCACGTTTGCTGCAATTTACGTTCACCTAAAGTAAAATTAGTTTATCTGGTTTTGTAACTGTAAGAATATCAACTTGACAGCCCAGAATACCTTTGGCAAGCAGAAATCAATAAAGTACATGTAGACAAACAAAATCATCAACATGAAAAAAAGCACACATTATGAAAAAGAAAGAAGGAATAGGCTACCATACCTTGTTTCTTCACCAAACTCCTAAAAATTGGTTTGGTGCCTGCAGAATAAGATTTCTCGATAGCAATATGCGAGTTTTCGGACCTGCTCGTAACATTGGACTAGTATTATACCAAATGGAGAAACCATATCTCCCCTTTAAATGCACCTCAAACAGTTACATAACCATATTCATGTCCTTGTCATTTCATCAAATAAACAAGCATATATCAACATTCTTTTACTTGGCTACCCTTTGATGCAAAACCAATCAAAACCCAAAAATTGCAAACTTTTTCGAAATTCCAAGAATTGTAAAAGGTAAAATATAAAACCTTGAATGAGCAAAAATATCTTAATAGAAAATCATGAAAGCAAAGGAGGATATTATAATGAACAGATGGTTGAAAACTGAAATAGGTTCATGAGATTTACAGAATGTGCGTTGAATTGGGGCAATTTCTGCAAAGGCTGCAGGGAGGGTGTGAGAGATCTTCCCATTTTTTTTTTGAGATTATTTTGCAGTGTATCCAAAACCGCCTAAATTAGCAAGTTATATTTTTCCTTCTTTGGCTACTACAAGTTCATGCCAATTTATAATTTTAAACTAGGGACTTATATGGTGAGAACATGTATAGAATAATGAGAATACCAAGGGTTTTATCACGTATCTAATATCAAAATATCAAAAAATCTTATAATTTTATCGTCTATCCATTTATTAAAAAATAAAAAAAAAATGATGACGTGATAGTTTTTTTTTTAAATTATTTTGTTAACTTTTTTTTTAATGAATGGATAGGGGTAGAATTATATAGGGATGATCATAAATCGCACCAAACCGCAAAAACCGCCCGCATCACACCACGCGATTTTTATTTTATGTGGTGCGGTTGCGATTTCAAATTTTGACAAACCGCGCGGTACGGGTTGCGGTTTTAGTTTTTTGAAATACGGTTCAAACCAAACTGCACCGCACCGCAATATTTTATATTATATATATATATATAGGGAGCTGCTCCAATGAGACCCTCTTTATAATGAGAATTGAGACCCTAATATTAATTTTGTAACTAATTTTATAATAAAAATTTAATTACATACATATAAATCATCTTCAATATTATTCCGCACTATCCCCACCAGTCGAACTACATTCCATCACCAACAGACCATCACAGCAGCAGCAACAACACCACCAAATTCAACAACAACATCACTGTGCATCACCACCAAATTCATCCAACTTAAATTAAAATCACTAATTTAAACTAAAATCAACAAAATACAAATTAACATCACAGTATCACCATCATATAATCAACCAATTGATGAACAAAACACCATATTTATACACGAATCAAAAAAAACTGAACATAAATTTTCAAAATTCTATGCAAATCACCAAAATTCGAATGCAAATCACCAAATGTTTTTAATGCAAATCGACAAAAAAATTCAGATCTGAGCAAAACACTTTTCTCTCCTATCTTAGGTTGTGCTTCCTCCATATCTCCATCTTCACCTCTTCCTTTACCAGTATCACCATCATACAATCAACAAATTGATGAACAAAGCACCATAATTATACACGAATCATCAAAAATTGAACATAAATCATCAAAATTCTATGCAAATCACCAAACTTCGAATGCAAATCACCAAATTTTTTGAATGCAAATCAACAAAAAACTTCACATCTAAGCAAAACACTTTTCTCTCCTCTCTTAGGTTGTGCTTCCTCCATATCTCCATCTTCACCTCTTTCTTCACGCGTCTTCTCGAAGTTCTCATATTCATTTTCTTGTGACAAGATCAAATCTAAGACTTGAATATTCCAACTAATTTCACCACTTTAACGAGTTTGCTGACATTTTTTGATTCATCATCGATTAAACCTTTCGATGAAACATTTCAGTCATTAATAAACTTGATGACGATGTTAATATAAGCTTATTCTAGTTTTGATTCGAGACATCAAATAGATAAAAAAAGAAGAGATGAAGAGATACATCGCGAAGAAATAAGTACGAATCGAAGATTACCTGAACTTATCGGAAAAAAATGAGTAATCAGCAGAGAAGATGAAGAGTTTATATGTATACGTATATGTGAGATGGGTGAATGATAAATAAGCAGTTAATTGGGGTGAAATAGATGATAACATATATGTGGTCAGGATTAAAAAATAACTTAAAAAATAGAGGGCTGAGATTTGGTCTCAGTTCTCATTTTAATATGGGGTCTCATTTGAGCATCTGCCTATATATATATATAATATTATATATAATATTTAATATATATATATATAGAGTTGCACTCCATAACAAGCACCTTAGATCCATTGTCCTTGGAGGGGCCACCCAATACAAAAAATTCTTATTTTTTTACCCTCTATCCATCCATCATCTCAAAAAAAAAAAGAGTTACTGTTCATGACGATGACGTCATCAGTGACGTCATCATGAAAAGTAAAATTTTAAAATTTTTTTTACTGGCTTGATAGATGGTAAAAAAATAACAACTTTTTGTATTGGGTGCCCCTGGCGGGGCCATTGGAACTATTAGATCTAAAGTGTTCTTTATTGTTTGTTATATAAGAGTGTTCTGTATGGAGCAATGACCTATATAGGCAAGTGCTCAAAAGAGAACTTATTTTTTGAAGAAAACTAAGGTACTAATCCTAGCCATTAGATGTATTAAGATCAATGGCCCCGCCAGGGACACCCACACACTAATCAAATACACCCTCACACACAGAATCACACCTAATCCCTTCCATTTTTAATTTGATTTTTCCCGTCAATCGGTGATATTTTTTTTAAATCTAATTTCACCACATTTTTCTTCATCTCCCAACGATTAGTTTGCATACCATATATATATATATATATATATATATATATATATATATATATATATATATATATATATATATGTTGGGAATTATGACTAAAACAGCAACATAGAGGCAGTTATATATCGTATTTAACAAGTCCGGGCCAAGCATACAATTAGCGAAACAAAACACGAAGGTAAAGCACATGCATATCAGTAACTGATAGAACAAAGAGAAGGCAGAAAACATACCAGTAGCCATAGCTATATCAGTATGTAAAGCAAGTAAAACAAACAGCTGAGTCGTCAGGATTTGCTAGAAAGCCTGACTGCTCTTGAAGAGATAATTGCCCCCACTTACAACTGTGTTGGGATGCTTGCAACACCTCTCCCAGGATAAAACAGCTCCGAGTACAGTGATCACAGCAATCAGAATACTCAACTTCGACTAGCACCTCAGTCGCCAGGAAACCCTAAGTAAAATATACTATAACAGGAGGAGAACAGAGAGTGTAGAGAAGACAAGAGAATGTAGGGTGTGGTCTGTATATTCAGTGTGTACAGTGTATAACAATCAGTAGCTTAGGTCTCTATTTATAGGAGAGACCAAACGTAACTGATGCCACCCAATTAATATTGTAACTGCCGATTTACATTTAATAAAATGAAACGGCTGATTTAATAAAATCAAAACGGTTGATTTAATAAATCGAAACTGTTACGTTATATTTATCCACACATATCAGTTTTTATTTTAATTATACGAATATATATATCATCAAATTCTGACCCAACATCAGGATCTGATCCATCAGGATTTTTCGTCCGTCAGGATCTGATGTCCATCAGTATTTGATACCGTCAGGACTTGAGGTCCATCAGTATTTGATCCAGCATCAGGATCTGGTAGTACCTTCAGGATTTCATCAGGACTTGGCCCATCAGTATTAGATGTCTGACCAGTTACTGATTTATTCCAAGTACTGATCCCAGATGATATATATATATATATTCTAATTAAAATATTATTTAATCACAGAAATAAAATCCCTCGCCCAGGTCGCCTCGCGTACGCGAGACGCCGAGACATTCGCCCAAATCGCCCTTCGACCGAGCCGACCCGACCCGAGTCGAGTCGAGACGTGGCGTGGCGTGGCGTGGCGAGGCGGGCGGCGGCGGCGCGCGTGTGTGTGTGTGTGCGCGTGGAGCACACAGTAACACCATGCACCATCATACACCTTAGTAGTTGTACACTACCCATGTGTGTGATTCTATATAAAGCCAACAACCCCCTTTATTCATTTCAATGTGGGACAAATACACATTCTCATTTCAAGCTTATTCAAGCTACTAACTTCAACTCCATTTCTCTATGGGTTTCACTAAGAAAATTACTTAGCCGAGACATTCGCCCAAATCGCCCTTCGACCGAGCCGACCCGACCCGAGTCGAGTCGAGACGTGGCGTGGCGTGGCGTGGCGAGGCGGGCGGCGGCGGCGCGCGTGTGTGTGTGTGTGCGCGTGGAGCACACAGTAACACCATGCACCATCATACACCTTAGTAGTTGTACACTACCCATGTGTGTGATTCTATATAAAGCCAACAACCCCCTTTATTCATTTCAATGTGGGACAAATACACATTCTCATTTCAAGCTTATTCAAGCTACTAACTTCAACTCCATTTCTCTATGGGTTTCACTAAGAAAATTACTTAGACCCATATATGAAAATTTAAGTTCCCATATCAAGGAACAATTTCCAATCGTTAAAATTCGGAATTACCATCAAGAACATAAAATAATTATGCCCTAAACACTCCATTTTCTAACAATCCCCCACAAATCCATACAGAAATGCTCCAGGTTTTCCATCATGACTTGTTTTTCAGAGTTGGTACCCTTCCGGGTTTGAACCCTCCTAAATCCCCTACTTCGATGACTACCGGATTCAGATGGAATGTTTCACCTTGAATCTTAATCCGTTTGATGTAATCATGTTCCATAGACGACGACAAGTCAAAGGCTATGGTGCCAATCTACGGCTTTGAGACATTAATGGTCTTGTCTCGATCCTGTTCGTCGAATGTTTCAAGGAATAACCCTTTCCTCTAATTGCGACCACACAATTACATTCGCTTAGCTGGGCATCTCCAGAGATGTACTGCTACCATCTCGTCAAATGACTTGACCCCATTCAGAGTTATAATAACTCTTGCTATCTAGCAGTATCAGTACCTTCTAGGTTTACAGGGGATAGACTCAGATACAACAGTATCATCGATGTAGCAAAGGTACTACCAGTTCATCCTTACAGCTTGTTATTACCACATTGAATACACTTCAAGGGATCTCCTCTCATGTGTATTGGGTTCCCACTGATGATGAACTATGATGGGTTGACAGCCCCATCCCCAACCTTGACTTAAGGACCACTGCAGGTTCCAGTCCTTTAGTTAAAGGATCAGCTATATTATTCTGAGTTCCTATGAACTCTACAGCAATAATCCTATCAGACACTAAACCCCTAATAGACTTTAGTCTAACTTGGATGTGTCTCTTTGTTTTAGCATTATACTTTCTACTGCTAATCTTGTCGATAGTTGTTTTACTATCACAATGAATAGCAATTGCAGGAAGTGGTCTGCTTACTACAGGTATCGCGGACATAAGTCCATGTAACCATTTAGCCTCCGTCCCCGTGGCATCAAGCGCACACAACTCAGCCTCAAAAGTAGACCGAGTTACTATAGTCTGTTTGGTCGACTTCCAGGATATTGCTCCACCTGCTAAAGTGAACACGTATCCAGTCACTCCATTGGAACCAGACTTCTTAGCTATCCAACTTGCATCACTGTACCCTTCAAGCACACCAGGAAATCTCCTATAGTGTAAACTAAGGTACATTGTGCCTTTCAGATATCTAAGTACTCTATCAAGAGCATCCCAATGAGTTCTGTTTGGACAGCTTGTATACCTAGCCAACTTAGACACAGAGTATGAAATATCTGGTCTAGTACAGTTAGCAAGATACTGCAAACTCCCTATAATCTGAGAATACCTTAACTGAGACACTGGTACTCCTGAAGCATTCTTAACAAGGGCAACTTTAGGATCATAGGGTGTACTAGCGATTCTACACTGTGAATAACCATATTTCTCAAGTATAGATTTCTCTATATAATGAGACTGCGATAAAGTTATTCCCTCGGCTGACTGTGTCAGTTTGAGACCAAGAATCACACTAGCCTCACCCATATCCTTCATTTCAAAGTTCCTTTTCAAGAAAGCTTTTGTCTCGTTAATAATCTCAATATTGGTTCCAAACAATAGTATGTCATCTACATATAGGCACATGATGACACACTCACTACCTTTAACTTTGGTGTAGACACACTTATCACTATCATTAATATCATAACTGAACGGCACTATAGTTTCATCAAACTTTTTATGCCAATCCCTGGGAGCTTGTTTCAAGCCATAGATGGATTTGATTAACTTACATACTTTCCTTTCGTTACCAGATGCAACAAATCCCTCAGGCTGATCCATATAAATCTCTTCTTCAAGTTCACCATGAAGAAAAGCTGTCTTTACATCCATTTGATGGATGATAAGACCATGTACGGAAGCCAATGCTACAAGCATTCGGATTGTTGTCATCCTAGCTACAGGAGAGTATGTATCAAAGTAATCAATACCCTCCATTTGCTTAAAACCCTTAGCTACCAGTCTAGCTTTGTACTTATCTATTGAGCCGTCAGGATTCAACTTCCTTTTAAATATCCATCTGCACCCGATAGTAGAACACCCAGGAGGGAGATCAACCAACTCCCATGTTCCGTTAGAAACAATAGAGTCAATTTCACTCTTTACAGCGCCCTTCCAGTGCCTAGACTCTGAAGAATCCATAGCTTGTCGGAAAGTTAAAGGTTCGTCCTCGACATTGTAAGTGATAAAATCACTTCCAAAATCCTTGACTACCTTTGCACGCTTACTCCTTCGTGGTTCCTCTACCTCCTTAGGAGTAGAGCTACTACTAGGTTCTGCCCCCACATTTGTCATCTTTTCCACATGATCAGGAATAGAACTTGATGTGTGAGTAGGATCTTCATTAGAAGCAACTAGAGGCATACCAGTCTTCATAGGGTAAACATCCTCAAAGAATGTAGCATCACGAAACTCAACTATCGTGTTTGCCACTATACCATCTATGTCAGATTTTAATACTAAAAATCTCATAGCTGTAGTGGTCTCAAGATAGCCCAGAAAGATACAATCAACAGTCTTCGGACCTAGTTTCTTTCTCTTGTGTTCAGGGACAAGTACCTTGGCAAGGCACCCCCACACACGAAGATACTTAAGACTAGTCTTCTTGCTCTTCCATAACTCATAGGGTGTCTTATCCATGTGTTTCAGAGGAACTCTATTCAGAATATGGCAAGCCGTATTCAGAGCTTCTCCCCACATGTATTTAGGCAACCCAGAATTAATAAGCATACTATTAATCATATCTTTAAATGTTATGTTCTTTCGCTCAGCAACCCCATTAGACTCAGGTGTGTATGGTGGGGTAACTTCATGAACTATACCATTGCTTGCACAAAATTCATTAAAAGCGTTACTCGTATACTCACCACCTCTATCAGATCTCAACCTTTTAAGTACCTTACTAGTTTGTTTTTCTACTTCAGTTTTATAAATAATGAATTTACTAAGTGCTTCATCCTTATGTCTAAGTAAATAAACATAACAGAATCTACTACTATCATCTATAAAGGTAATGAAGTATCTAAAATGGTCCTTTGTCAACACACCACCAAATTCACAAATATCAGTGTGTACTAAATCTAACAAGTCTGAATCCCTAACAATATTATGAAAAGGTTTCCTTATTTGTTTAGCAGACACACATACTTGACATTTAGAATTCTTTTCTATAGTGTGTTTTGGAATCAACTCTAAGTTCATCATATTTTTAAGAGCTCCAAAATTCAAGTGACCAAGTCTAGCATGCCATAAATCAGAAGATTCAATACAATTAACAGAAGGAGTAATATTATTAATCAAACTACCCAAAACGGGTTCAACATTAATCACAAATAAACCATTCGACAAGTAACCCTTGCCAAAAAATGTACCAGTATGAATAAGAACTACTTTATTACATTTGAGAGAAACTTCAAAGCCATTAGCTACTAAACAACTACCACTTATTATATTTCTACGCATGTCGGGAACATGATGCACTCTCGTCAGGGATAGAATACGTCCCGAAGGAAACTTCAGGTCCACGTTTCCTACTCCATGTACTTGAGCAGCACTTGCGTTCCCCATCGTCACTGTCAAGCTATGACTCTGTTGATAAGATACAAATAAACTAATGTCAGCACAAATATGCACATTAGCTCCAGTATCAATCAACCATTCATTTGACAGATAAGTGGAAAATAGTACAGGGTTGTAGGTAACATACCGGTCTTCGTTGGTTTCAGAAGCCAAAGCCTCACCAACAACCATGTTCGCTACAGGCCCACTTGAGGTTCCAAGCACAGCATTCGCTTGAGCTACCCCCTCGGCTTTCTTTGCTTTCTTTGTAGGGCAGTCCTTACTCCAGTGACCAACCTGCCCACAAGACCAACATGGTTTGTTTGCCTTTGGTTTCTTGGCCTTATCCTTGTCATTCTTAGGTTTATTACTATTACCCTTCTTAGAGACAGCCTTCCTTTTCTGTCCTACAGTTGCTACGTTTACCTTCGAACTTCCATGCTCAGATGGCATCACATGTCCCTGTTTGGACTTGTGTTGTTCTTGCACCGAGATGTCCAGCATAAGGTTGGTCCAGATGATCTCTCCTTTCTGTCTTTTCAGGGAGAGAGAGAACTCTTCCCAAGACTTTGGGAGCTTTTCAATCACACTCATCACCTTAAACTTTTCGGGGAGGTCCATTCCAGACTCCTTCAAAGCATGCACTATCATCTCGAATTCATGCACTTGCTCAGTCATGGACTTATTGTCCACCAGCTTGAAATCAAGGAACCTAGCCACAGAATACTTTTCCAGACCTTGTGAGTCAGTATTATGTGTCTGGTCCAGCTTCTCCCATAAGAGTTTTGCGGTGTAGGCATTAGAGGAGTACACATCAAACAATGTGTTGGTTAGAGCAGCCAGAATTGCTGCCCTAGCAACCCCATCCTTCTCAGCCCACTTAGCAAAACCCTTAACTGATTCAGCCTTCTCTTGATCTAGAACCGGCTTCTCATATTCCACGACAGGCCATAGACCCTTTACAGTCAACCACAATTTCATCCTTTTCTGCCAACGAGAAAAGCCAACGCCCCCATTGAATTTCTCAGGCAAGCCAGTTAATTCAACAGGTTGTGGAAAACTGTAAGTGGTCCAATCAATGACCCCAGCAGATGCAACAGAACTACCACTAGCAGGAATTTCACTCTCGTTAACCATTATGCTAAATACTATATAACAAATTATCTCTTCAAGAATGTTGGGAATTATGACTAAAACAGCAACATAGAGGCAGTTATATATCGTATTTAACAAGTCCAGGCCAAGCATACAATTAGCGAAACAAAACACGAAGGTAAAGCACATGCATATCAGTAACTGATAGAACAAAGAGAAGGCAGAAAACATACCAGTAGCCATAGCTATATCAGTATGTAAAGCAAGTAAAACAAACAGCTGAGTCGTCAGGATTTGCTAGAAAGCCTGACTGCTCTTGAAGAGATAATTGCCCCCACTTACAACTGTGTTGGGATGCTTGCAACACCTCTCCCAGGATAAAACAGCTCCGAGTACAGTGATCACAGCAATCAGAATACTCAACTTCGACTAGCACCTCAGTCGCCAGGAAACCCTAAGTAAAATATACTATAACAGGAGGAGAACAGAGAGTGTAGAGAAGACAAGAGAATGTAGGGTGTGGTCTGTATATTCAGTGTGTACAGTGTATAACAATCAGTAGCTTAGGTCTCTATTTATAGGAGAGACCAAACGTAACTGATGCCACCCAATTAATATTGTAACTGCCGATTTACATTTAATAAAATGAAACGGCTGATTTAATAAAATCAAAACGGTTGATTTAATAAATCGAAACTGTTACGTTATATTTATCCACACATATCAGTTTTTATTTTAATTATACGAATATATATATCATCAAATTCTGACCCAACATCAGGATCTGATCCATCAGGATTTTTCGTCCGTCAGGATCTGATGTCCATCAGTATTTGATACCGTCAGGACTTGAGGTCCATCAGTATTTGATCCAGCATCAGGATCTGGTAGTACCTTCAGGATTTCATCAGGACTTGGCCCATCAGTATTAGATGTCTGACCAGTTACTGATTTATTCCAAGTACTGATCCCAGATGATATATATATATATATTCTAATTAAAATATTATTTAATCACAGAAATAAAATCCCTCGCCCAGGTCGCCTCGCGTACGCGAGACGCCGAGACATTCGCCCAAATCGCCCTTCGACCGAGCCGACCCGACCCGAGTCGAGTCGAGTCGAGACGTGGCGTGGCGAGGCGGGCGGCGGCGGCGCGCGCGCGTGTGTGTGTGCGCGTGGAGCACACAGTAACACCATGCACCATCATACACCTTAGTAGTTGTACACTACCCATGTGTGTGATTCTATATAAAGCCAACAACCCCCTTTATTCATTTCAATGTGGGACAAATACACATTCTCATTTCAAGCTTATTCAAGCTACTAACTTCAACTCCATTTCTCTATGGGTTTCACTAAGAAAATTACTTAGACCCATATATGAAAATTTAAGTTCCCATATCAAGGAACAATTTCCAATCGTTAAAATTCGGAATTACCATCAAGAACATAAAATAATTATGCCCTAAACACTCCATTTTCTAACAATATATATATATATATATATATATATATATATATATATTATGTTAGTATTTTGTTAATGATTTAAGGGATAGTTTGCAAACTATTTGTTTCGTTAGTACCTACTGCTTATTAATAGTTTATTTTAGAGATTTATGAGATAAATTATAATGCGCTAGTCCATCTTTATCTATTTAGTATCACAATATTTCATACTACAATGTTTGTATTTCGTTAAGTCTATAGACACGATCCGCATACGAATTAAGAAATGTGGTTGAGTAAGAACTTTAAAAATTCATTTCACATGCTTGAAAATTAATATTTTAAATTTATAATTATTTTTATCAAAGGTGTAAACCGCAATAAACCGCACCACACCGCACCGCATTTTTGCGGTGTTTATGCGGTTTGAAAATTTCGCGGTGCGATTGCGATTTGGAAATTTGACCAAATCGCGGGTTGGTCTGCAGTTTTAGGAAAAAACCGCACCGCCCGCACCGCTCGCACCGCAATCACTCCTAAAATTATAAGAATTTTTTGTGAAGGTGCCTCTAGCGTGGCCCTTTAAAATAATTTGAAATGTGATGAATACATTGTTTTCCTTGTCTCATATTAACATGTGTTCTATTAAATTAAAATATTGATATTCATTTTTAAAAATTTAACTTTTTTAATAAATAAATTTTATATATTTTATATGAGTATATGTTCTAACAAATCTTATGAATGGGTGAGAATCAAATACCTTGGAGGATAAGAGATAATATTTTCTTTTTCGAGAAAAAATTACTTCATGGGCTTCAAAATTAGAATCATGTGTGCTTTCGTTTCAAAGAATCTGTACTATAATATAATAAGTAAAATATAATATAAGTAAAATGAGGTATAATTTATAGTTTGGTTATTCCTCATTTTTTGTTTTAGTTATCTCTCATTCATAACTGCTAGATCTTCGACTCAAATAGATCATGACTGTTGGATACAACAATACTAAAAGTTATTATATACAGAGATCTAAGATTCGATTCCCGCCAATAACATATTAATTTATATTTAATACTAAAAATTATTATATACAAAGATGCAATGTTCGAATTCTCCCAACAATATACTAAAATTAATATTTATAATATTATATTACATTATAAACAAATTATAAAAAATTAAAAGTAATTCATATTTTTACACGAGCAATAAGCTAGTATTAATTAAAATTTGAGTAAAATGTAACTTGTGTACTTGAAGTTTGAGAAATATGCAACTTGTGTACCTGTAATTTAAGTAATAGCAACTTGTGTACCTGAAGTTAGCAAAACTATGCATATTGTGTACTTCCGTCCATTTGGACGTTAACTCCGTTAATATTTGCAAAAGTAAAATAAAATCTATACTAATCTACATTATTATATAAAAGCCGAAACATTAAAAGCTTTGTTACATGTTTTTTGGTACTTCGTGAATTTACTTATTTACCCTTTGTTAGAAAGAAAAATATATACGATATCTATATTATTAAAATACCTAAAATAAATAATAACATAATATAATTAATGGTAATTAGTCGATTACCTTTTTCAAATTTACTTTCTGTTGAAGATATTACCTTTTATAAACACCTAAAAACATTAATGATATCATATCTTCCAATCATTAATATATCTTTCGAATTGAAACACGTTACCTTTCTCATTTAAAACTAATTTTACAATCATTAATATATACCCAAAAATATCTTTCAATTATTAATAAAATATATTAAAAATATGTATATTTGTTTATAATAAGGAAACATTAGTATAATAAAATATAGAATCTTCCAATAATTAATATATACCAAAAAATAGCACACCATATCTTCTAATCACTAACAAAATATAATAAAAATCTGTATATTATGAATAATGACCATTAATTTTTTAGCAAAAAAAATAGAACCGTTAGATCTAATGATTAGATATATTATATGATTAAATTAATTTACTAAAATTTCAAGGTTCGAATTCATTTTAAAATTTGGTGCTATAACTTTTAAACCATGCATATCATTAATTAAATTTATATTAAATTATGTAAATTAAAATTTAAATAAAATATTGTAAATAATACTCCCTCTGTCCCATCCATTTCTTTACATAAAAAACTGCGTATCTAACACGCATTTTAATGTATATTTTAAAGATAGTTCTATAACTTATTTTTGATATTTTTTTTTGTATAAAAATAGGATTATTCTATTTTTATACAAAAAAAGAAAATATCAAAAATAAGTTATAGAACTATCCTTAAAATGCACCTTAAAATCCGTGCCGAAAACTGGTCCGTAAATGTAAACAACCTCATGGGACAGAGGGAGTAATTATCAAAAAATATAATTGTAACCTAAAATAAAATTTAACACAAATCAAAAGAAATTCGTGCATCGCACGAATTATAAGCTAGTATTATATAATAACCGAAACATTTCGCATACAGGGTTACCTATTTGGCATAAAATAGGTAACATGTTTTCACCGAAAACACGTTACCTATTTTATTTTTTCTAATCGAAATCTATTATTTTGAAATAATATCACGAACAATTTTATTTAAATGAAATAAAATAAAAAATAATATTATAATAATTAATAACTAACTATTTACCTTTTCAACTAAAACATATAATCTTTTATGAATTTTTAAAGTAAAATTTCTCATTTTTTAAAAATATCACAATAAATATATAATCAAATCACATTATTTAATATTTTAAATCTATTTTCACATTATAACCATTGCTAGGCAAAATGCTGTTAAGCCACTCCCTTTTCACTCTCATGACAAACAGACCTAACATTAACGATCCTAACGGACATATGGACGGAAGTACACAAATTATACAATTTCATTAACCGCAATCTGCAGGTACACAAGTTGCTATATGTGTAATTTCTGATACACAAATTACATATTTCCCAAACTTGAGGTACACATGCTACATTTTACTCTTAAAATTTTAATAGTACTATACAAAAATGTTCAAGAAACGTTATTTTCAGTTGAGTAAGAAGTGAAAGAACAGGGGGTGTGTTGAAAGTTGAAACAGAGTAGTAACCAACATAAAACCATGACAATTAGCAAAAAAAAACATAAGACCATGACCAATTAACCCGCCAAGATTTTCCCCTCCCAAGTACAAACATCTCCTCAACGACACAGCTTATGTTGTTACAACCACCTTAACTCCAGTTTCTAGATGAATGGTCCTCTCAAATTGCCAGCAAAACTTCACCTAAAAGCCCCTATATTTCTCAACCAAAGACTCACATCTCTACAATGTGGAGCCATTTTAAAATCTCTTACCAATTCCAAAATTTTAAAACAAGGCCAACAACTCCATGCCCACATGCTCACTTGTGCTATTCTCTCACAAAACACATATCTATTCACCAAACTCTCAGCATTTTATGCTGTTTGTGGTAAAATGACTGAAGCCCATGTAATATTTGATCAAGTTTTGGTTAAAAATTCATTCTTGTGGAATTCCATGATTAGGGGTTATGCTTGTAATGGTTCTTCTATCAAGGCCTTGTCTTTGTATCGTGATATGATGTTTTTTGGACAAAAGTTTGATAATTTTACTTACCCTTTTGTTCTTAAGGCTTGTGGTGATTTGGGTCTTGTTGAAATTGGTAAAAAAGTTCATTGTGAGTTGGTTGTTAATGGGTTTCAGGAGGATGTTTATGTTGGTAATTCTTTGTTAGCTATGTATGGTAAGCTTGGAGATATTGACAGAGTGAGAATTGTGTTTGATAGAATGCCTAAAAGGGATTTGACTTCGTGGAATTCGTTGATTTCGGGCATGGTGAAGAATGGTGCGTCGAGAGAGGCTTTAGTAGTTTTTCGGAGGATGAGAAGTAGAGGGGTTATTGCTGATTGTACCACTATTCTTGGTGTACTTTCAGCTTGTGTGAATTTAGCGGCATTGGAACATGGTAGGGCAATTCATGGCTATGTCATATGCAATAATTTGGTACGTTACAATGTTTTCCTGATGAACTCTCTCATTGAAATGTATTGTAGTTGTAATTCGATGGTGAAGGCGATTAAGTTATTTGTTGAGTTTACACAAAAAGACGTCGTGTCGTGGAATTCAATAATTTCAGGTTACGTAAGAAATGGAGATGCTTTTGAAAGCCTAAGGCTTTTCTGTAAAATGTTTGTAGAATATGGCTTACCTGATCAAGTTACTCTTGTGTCTGTGCTTGGGGCGTGTGCTGAAATCACAGCCTTGCAATTTGGAATGTCCCTTCATGCAGTTATTAGTAAGCTAGGGTTTGGAACAAATGTGATGGTGGGAACTGCGATTATTGACATGTATTCTAAATGTGGTAATATATTATGTTCAGAATCTGTTTTCGAGGAGATGCCTAACAAAAATGTGGTTTCTTGGAGTGCCATGATCACAGCATACGGGCTTTATGGAAAGGGAAGGGAGGCTTTATCTACCTTTCACAAAATGAAGAGAAGCATGATTCCAGATGAGGGTGTGTTCACTTCAGTTTTGTCAGCATGCAGTCATGCTGGGTTGGTCAGTGAGGGTAAAGAAATTTTCCATAGCATGGGAAAAGAGTATAATTGTGAGCCTTTACAATCTCATTATTCGTGCATGATAGATCTTCTTGGACGAGCTGGGTATTTGGATGAAGCATGTGAACTGATTCAGAAGATCAAAGTTGAACCAACCAGTGATATCTGGGTTGCACTTCTTTCTGCTTGCAGGCTCCATCAAAATATTGAACTAGCTGAGATTTCAGCCCATAAAATTATCGAGATGCATCCAAATGACGTTTCTAGCTACATCACTTTGTCAAATATCTATGCTATTAAGAAAAGGTGGGGTGATGTGGAAAGGGTGAGAGCCATGGTAAGAGAAAAAAAACTACAGAAGGAACCAGGATGTAGTTATGTTGAGGTAGATAAGGTTTTTTACAGGTTCATGGTCGGCGACAAATCTAACAGGCAAACAGTTGAAATATATTCCAAGTTGAAAGAGTTATCCATGCAACTCAAGTTGGCAGGATATAAACCTGATCTAAGTTCAGTGTTTTATAATGTTGAAGAAGAAATTAAGGAAAAGATGCTCTGGGAACATAGTGAAAGATTAGCTATTGCTTTTGCTATAATTAACACAGTTCCAGGAACCCCTATCAGGATAAAAAAGAATCTTCGAACATGTGATGATTGCCACACAGTGGCCAAACTGATCTCTAAGCTCACTGGCAGGGAGATTATTATGAGGGATATCCGTAGATATCACCACTTCAAATATGGATCTTGTTCTTGTGGCGATTACTGGTAACCAGTGCTTAAGAAGTCAGTTATGTGTTTAAAGCAAGTGCATTTTTATTTTTCACCTCCTGATAACGGAGAATTCAAATTTGACAGATATGATGGGATAGATTTAATCGGCAAACACCAGGAGCACAGAAGGATAAAAAAAATACTCCATTGATAAACATTTGCATTTTTCTTACATCTGAGGATTTACATGGGCTGACTTTAATTTGGTTCACCATCAAATTAGAGACATTTTCCCATGCTTGGAGTCATGGACAACTGTTGGCTGTTATTAGCATTGTTACTTATTAGTGACTTGACATTCGCAGCTTCTCTTGAAAATTATAGCCACCTTATTTTCCCCAGTCAGTTGTGTCTTAGATAAATATAGAAGCAATCTTCTCAACAAGACCATCCCAGTAGTCAGCAAGTGGGCCACCAACACTCATGTCAGTTTCTTTATCAAATGGAAATGGCTGTATTGTTTCAGATGCTTTCAAAAGATGCTCAATTGGTACTTTTGGTTTGGATCTCTCCAATGGGACGACCTTTCCATATTTTCTTAGATCTGGACAGTTATTCTGGAAAATAATGTGGTAAGATTTACAATTCCTGAGAGATTTTACTACCTCTGGGAGCAACAATTATGTTCGAGTAGAGTTAAAGATTTAATACCTGATCAGCATGCAATTTTTTGACAAAGGTTTTGAATAGTTTGAAATTCTTTCTTTGCAGTAACTCTTCTGACAAACGGAGGTATGTCAAAGCAGTCAGCTTTAATATTGGTGGGACATCTCTGCTTACACCATTCGGCCTGCAATTAAGAAGGATTTGATTATAGGCTGTGCGATCATATCGTGGTAGTGCATTTTCTCCCGCAACTTCAATGTTCTCTGTCCAGCCACCACTTAAGACCTACACAAATTGCATGTCAGAGCATCAGCTGCCACTGTTTTAAGCATTATATTGGAAAAACATATGTTACTAACAACATCAGAATACAATGATGACAAAAGACTGGCTTTTTATAGTACTGAATGAAGGCATATTGAAGAGTCATTTGCAGACTGCGTGAAATTCGGACACTTTTGATGTTTTTTGTTGGAACTATAGTTAAAGCTAGGTTATTGTGTTTTTATCTCAACCTGTTGGACAAGCTCCTGCGGTCCACTTTTAGCATTTTCAGGCTGTTCAGAGTCCCTCATTTCAAGACATGTGAAGTTTAGAACAGCGTAGTGTCTGGACAGCATCCTTGCTATTGGTCGATAACCATCTCTATCGTTCAAGTTGTAGAATCCCGCAGTTAGCTCTGCAGCATGACTGTCATCTTTATACCACCAGTGGATTCCGGAAACCTGTTTTGAAGTAGAGTTATATCTTTTCTAGCTCATATGATGGTGATAGGTATCATAGGTTTAATATTTTCTTTGGTCATTTATGATTTACCTTTGCTGCTAATTTCACACTGCATCCCAGGAAAGCTTTGTTGGCTTCATCAAGGATCTGATCACCATGTTTCAACAAATTATTAGAATACCAAATCAAGAAAAAATTTCCTTTTGCAGTTGAGTACCCTGCCGATCCAAAGAACTCTGTTGATCCAGGTTTGTCATTATATTCTCCTGCATTATCTGGTAATTCCCACTCAGGGTGCCCTTCCTTTATTGCTGCTTCCTTAAAATCTGCTTTTAGATATTTGTCATAGCACTGCAATATTGGCAGTGTATAGTTTGTCAACTTAAATACCAAATATTAAAAGATATTCTGTTGATTGAGTGGGGGGTGGGGGACTGGTTCATGGTATTATCTATGCGTGATGTCACCTGAAATTCTCCAATACCAGGAAAAACCCATCCCTGTTTTTCTGGATATGAGGGATATCTGAGCTCCCCTGCAGGACCTAGTCCTACTTCAATGTCTGTAAAGTGTTCAGCTTGCAAATAGTCCTCCATGTTCTCTCTAAAGCTCTTCATGAAGTCACTGTAAATCTACAGATATTAATAAATCATACTTATCAGTACTAGATATCCATCTAGCAGTAGCTGGGTAATGAAGCTAAATAAAAAAGTTGGTATCAGTATGCTTAAATAAACTATGACGTGAGTTGAAGTATAAAGTTATATGCTGCTTATACTTTTGAAAGTAATAAAGTAAAAGACCAATCCAAAAACAATACTAACCTCCACTGCAGTTCGACCCCCAAAGAGAGGTAGATTGTCCACACCAAGTGTGAGGTACTCTGTATTTCTGTTACCTGCTCGATTAGTGTAGAAGATGTCAGGATCTGATTTTCCAACATCAAGCACCCACTGAGGAAGCGGGATATTAACTGTATCGCCAACATTTCCACCACATTGGTGGAAGGACATGACAACTTGTGATTTGAGACCGCACTGATGAACAAGTTGAAACAAGCTTTTGTAAGCACTCCAATCATACTGCTTAGGGCCTTTGGATTCCACCAAACCCCACCAGACATCCACCATGACCCCATCAACACTTGCTTCTTTCAGCTGCATGAGCTGCGTCTCCAATCCAGCTTTATCTTGTAAAACATTGTCACTTGAGATGATATCTAGCTGTTGGCGCCATGAAAATTTAACATAAATAACATAAACAAATTAAAGTGCTCAACTATATGTTCATTTCATGGTTATATTTTATAGTAGTAACTTCCCATTACTGACCTGGAGCATTACGTAGATCGGCACATAGTTTGCTAACATCTTTTCCTCGTCACGAAGGGTAGCCGGAGTCTGCATATTTGGAAAAAGATATGGAGAGCTAAGAGAAGTTTTGGTGTTCCATATATTTTTTTGTGTAACCTTTTTATAGAGGGTTTAGTGTTGTTTATTGCCTTCTTATCCTTAGATGGCAGCATAGTAATGTGAGCCGACTGCCCTGTGGGTCATCTGCCAAACATGAACCAAATTATATTTACAGTGATTGTTTGGACCAATTGGAATGAGATTTTGCTCGTCCTTTTACCATTTGTCCTACTCTTTGGATTTCTCCTACAGAACGCATTGGATACAGTGCTTGTAACCTTCCACAATTTATTTTCCCAAAGAATTGTAAAAAAGATGATACCATATCTAGAAAAGTTTGGTGACTTGTTCATTTAGCTTTTGGAGCGTGATGTCAAAATTTGAACTTACAAAGAGTTGTGCAAGCCATAGAAAAACAATCATATCTATTGATGTTTATACTACTGTTAAACTGTTCAGCCACAGTTCTGATAAATCATACTTCGACCATTTGAATGTTGGACAATTGTGCTTGCAGTCCATCATCTTCTCTTTTAACCATCTGACTCACATATTTCTATCTTGTTTTACTTCCAACTTAATAAAATAAGGAATGTTTACCTCTTGGTCAGTGGTGGAGACTTCAGTCATAGCAGCTTGAATTTTTGCGACTGGTTCGTGGGTGCTAACTGTCAGAGTATGCTTGCAGTCTTTTGCAGTTGGTGGCTTGATTTTCTCAGATGTTGGCAGTGGTGATTGGAGAAATTTAGGATGGTGGAGTCGAGACTTTGCTGGTACGCCACCTAGTTTCGAATACATGATGCTTGACATTGCACCAGTTTATGTACTTGAGCAATTGGAGTGCAAGCTTTTTATTATATTCGTGAAGTAAAATGTCATGGCAATATATTCTGTAGCAATAGAAGGAAGAAGCCATAGAAATAACGTGTTGAATATAGGGAAAAAAAAATCTAAGCTGATTTTTTGTGATTGTGATTGTTGTTTTAGGCTTGTAGTCTATCATTGGGGCTCTTCTGGGTGTGCATGTATGTGCCCTGTGTGAATATTAGTGAAACGAACGTGTGGTTTTGAAGCTTTGAGTGAAGGCATGCAGTTTGTGGTAGAAGAGATGATGAAGACGGATAATTTTAAGAAAACCAGTGGTGTGTGAATTTCTTAGCTAGAAATAAGCAAATTAACAAATTGACTTATTAAGTCCCCCGTCTTGTGTAAAAAAATCTACTCACCTAAAGCCGTTACAGTCTTGCGGAGGTTACTCATATTCTTGTTTATTCAGTCACATATTTAAATCACCAGTTTATCCCAGATAGTTCCCAAGTATACCTTGGTTTCTTCAGTTACATTCTTACTTACATGACGTTTTCTTGAATAACTGATATAAGCACATAGATGTTCAAAGTAACATACACACCCACTTTGTTTGTATTCAAAACACCGGTGTCAGTTTCGGCTTCTGAATGGCAACCATCAATCTTGTGTGATGCTGGAAATTATTAATATTTCAATTAAAAAATAATGTACAAAGTATAATTAAATTGATGAAGATACTACTTTCGGATCATATTCAAGTTAATTTAGTCAAATTTGTGTTTCCTATTTCGAATTTATCTCTACATCAAATCGAACTTGGTCCCATTGGCATCCCTGGACCTTGCTCCTACTTGAAAGTTGGTCTTTACTCTCTTGTGGCAGTAAAAAATGCATACATAAATTCACAACCTAAGCCACATTAGACTCTCAAACTCTCCCAACCCCGAAATCTTAGTAAAAATAAGAAAATGTGTTATGTGGGAAAAGCAACAAAGATCTTCCTATTCCTACTCACAGCTATTATCATCACTGGTCTCATCCTAGGATACCAGCATTTCCGTCACAAGAAGTCACACAAATGTAGTTCCGATGTTGATGATGATGATCTTTCTTGCCACCTTACAGCTTCCAACCCGCCACCCCAGGCGTCTCCGAATGCTCCTCCGCCAGCTACTGCTCCTCCACCTCCAGTTTTAGACACTCCACCTCCAGTTAATTCTTCCTAGACTTACTAGTAGACTTACTAGTTAGCAGTGATCAATCTACATTTCTTTCAATTGTCTTGTAATTTCGGGATCGGCTTTTCTAAAGCTGTGGTATTATGTTTCAGAAATTATTAATGTCCTTTTAGGAAATTCAGGTCCCCTGTGTTGTCTGGTAGGGACAAAATCAGGGCGTAAATATTCTCCAAGATGATCATATATATATCTATCTTTTTATTACAGGTTCCATTATCCGTGCTACTACTATTTGAGGATAGATACCCGGCATTTGTCGCCAATTGTCGGTGTCAAATATTTTGTTTTAATTTATTTAGTACCTGCGACAATAGATTAATATAAACTCCCTCATTCAGTATTCAATGGTCTAACATATTTCAACACTCAGAAAGCACACCTTAAAAAACTAGATTCATGTTACTGGAATACAAAATTTGAATTTTACATCTTTCAAATAAAAATCACAATGTTCAATAAATTGAATGAGATCGATCAAATTTTTTAGATTTAAGTGGGGAGACGAAAGTTAAATTTTACTTCAAATATGTCTAAAATAATAAAGTATGTATATTTTGAGCATAATATGGACTGGTCATTTTGCATCATTCATTTTTCATGTTTAGAACACTATAAAGACTCTCTACCTTGCTAGACTTGCTTGGATCAGGACAGTAATCCTGGAAAAAAAAATTAAGTTATATACTCGTACTATGTAGGTTTAATGACCTTTTGGCCCTTCAAGTTTACGCAATTATACCCATAAAGCCCTAAAGTTTAAAGTCGTTCCTTTTTGCCCCTCCAACTTCAAAAATGTACTTCCTCAGTCCCACCATTTCTTTACATGATAGCAACTGGAGTTCGGCACGCATTTTAATACTCCTAAAATGTATAGTTCCATAATTTATTTTTGAAATTTTCTTTTTTCGTATAAAAATAGAA
Organism: Kitagawia praeruptora; assembly: GCA_037693485.1. Taxonomy (NCBI): domain Eukaryota; kingdom Viridiplantae; phylum Streptophyta; class Magnoliopsida; order Apiales; family Apiaceae; genus Kitagawia; species Kitagawia praeruptora. The sequence goes on from CM075350.1 coordinate 81,612,830, forward strand.
AAATCCTATTTTTATACAAAAAAAGAAAAATTTAAAAATAAGTTATGGAATTATACTTCATAAATGCCTTAAAATGCGTGCCAAACAAGATGGAAAACATGTAAAGAAATATGTGGGACGGAGGGAGTACCATTTAGCCACTTTACCGTCATCTTTTTGACACAAAACCGTTCCTTTTAAAGGCCAAAGACGACGGTTTGTGACTAAAAGGTACATTTTTGAAGTTGGAGGGGCGAAAAGGAATGATTTTAAATTTTAGGATTTTATGAATATAATTGCGCAAACTTGAAGGGACAAATGGTCATTAAGCCTACTATGTATGATGTGCTAAAATGCATATGCATAATTTGAACGAGCCGTTAAACAAGTACCGATAAGTAATTGTACCTGATCAGGGAACCGTTAGACAAGAACCGATAAGTAATTGTACGGATGCAGTTTTGAATATCTCAAAATTCTGATGAATCAGTACCAAGTCATAGCCTAAGCAAAGATATTCCAGACTTAACCAGCCATCTTTGCATTCAGAAGGATTTGATTGTAAGCTGTGGCTACTTTATTTAAAGTGCAACTTCAATTTTCTTCGTCCAATCATGGCTCAGAAGTCGGTACCCTGCAAAAACATGCACCTTAACATACAGTATCAGTCCATACCATTGAACTCATTATCTTTAACTTAGGGGTGTTCATGGGTTCACCAAACCGATCAACCCGATTCAACCCGACCCTTTTTTCGGCCGTTCAAACCGATAAAAAAAAACCCGATACTTGATTGGGTTAGAAAATTTTCAAACCGATTTAAATAAGTTGGGTATGAGTTTTATATTTTTTCGGCCAACCCAACCGATCTAATATATATTTTTTATTTTATAATTTAATATAATTTTATTTATAGATGTATGATTACATATGGCGTGTATGCATATGATTTAAGATGTAATTTACATTACTAAAATTATAACAATAATTAAATTAAATATTAACAATAAAATCCTAGGTTACACATAATTTAATTTTACTTAAGTTCTCAAAATGAGCTTTACTTTGTGTACTTTATTTTTTTTTATAAAATTATTTAACCCATTCAAACCGAACCAACCCAACCCAACCCAACCCAAACCGATATATAATGGGTAGGGTTGAGTTATAAAATTATTTTTTACAGGTTGGGTTAAAAATTTTGAAACCGATTTAATTGGGTCGGGTTGCAAAAACGTCATCAACCCGGCCAACCCGACCCGCGAACACCCTTGTGGACAGTGCATGTGCATCTTTAATTTCTCACTTGAACTTGGTTATACTTATACAGGCCTTTGCTCCATAAATAACACTCTTATATAACAAATAATAAAGAACACTATAAAATCATTTATTCCAATAGATCCATTGGCCCCGCCAGGGGCACCCAATACAAAAAGTTCTTATTTTTTTAGGCTCTATCCATCCAGCAAAAAAAAAAAATTGAAAATTTACTGTTCATCGATGACGTCATCAGTGACGTCATCATGAACAGTAAAATTTTCAAAATTTTTTTTTTTTTTGCTGGATGGATAGAGCCTAAAAAAATAAGAACTTTTTGTATTGGGCGGCCCCGCCAGGGGCAATGGATCTATTAGATATGAGGTGTTCTTTGTTGTTTGTTATATAAGGTGTTTGCTATGGAGTCCAACCCTACTTATATATCATAAAAATTGCTTTAAATGGTCAAAGATATATACACAATATAACTAATTAACTAGTACAAGCCAAAACATATAATTTGGAAAAGCAGCTTGTATTATTAATCAATATAATAAGTAATAACACAATTAATCTCAATAATAAGTAATAACACAATTAATCTCAATAAAATAATGTATTTCTAAACCGATACTGATACGTTGATCTCCAAATTTGCATACATAAGCATACATATGAATAAAACTTTACATGAGAGAAATGTATCCTAAATTTTCAAAACCGTTTCCAAAATCATTTTCAAATATAAATCATCATCATGGCTATTTTTTATAAATGAAATGAAAATTTAGTGCCTTAATATAAATTTTACAAAAATAAAGATGACATGTATCATTCAAAAATATATTATTTTGAAAATGTAGCTTTACTCCTTACATTGTGATAATATACATATTTTTGTGAGTTAGATATTAATTTGGATCACCCAAGATATCGCTAAACTTTTAAGAAAATGAATCAATTTCTTAATATATACTCCTTCGTTCCACAATAAGGGGTGCTTTATAAAAAAAAAAATTAAAATCAAACAATCTCAACTTTAATTGATAATTTAAAAATTTATTAAACACAAAAATTTGAAAAAAAATATCATTAAAAAATATATTTGGTTTGCTATCTGACTTAACTTTTAAACTTATAAAATTGTAAATTAATAATGTAAAATTTATGGTCAAAATTGTATGAATTTGATTTTCAAAATTATTTGTATACCGCCACTTTTATGAATGGGGGAGGGAGTACATATTTTAGTCTACTGTTGTGATCGTGTAAGAAATTTTAGCTGCTTTTAAATCGGTAGCGAACTTTCAGTCTAGAGCTTTGGCTAGGATGACAAATTAACCCGATTCGATCAATTCAAAATCCGATTTTTTGGATATATTGATTGGATATGGATATGTATTTAAATTTTAAAACCTAAAATTTTTGGATTTGGATTTGGATTTTATGTTTACCGATCCGAAACCCGATCCGAAATCCGAAATCCGAAAAATACCGGAATATATATATATATATATATATATATATATATATATATATATATATATATATATATATATATATATATATATATATATATAGAGTAAGGCTCTAGAGAGAACATGCTTAAAAAGAGAACGAGAGAACAACTTAAAATATTAATTTTTAAAATTCAAAAAAATTATAAATATGTTTATATCATTAATACAATTCTAAAAAACACAATTATGAACAACAAATACATGTGTAAAAAACAATTTGTGAGATTCTAAAAGAGATTCTTCAAAATTTGTGAGATTCTAAAAGAGATTAAAAAAACAAAATTCCCATAAATATTTTTTTCCACAAAAAATCATTCAAGTTTGAGAATCATAAAATGCATCTAAGAATATTTATAATTTTTTTATAATTTTTAAATTATTTTTTTTGAGATGTTCTCTCGTTCTCTTTTTAAGCATGTTCTCTTTAGAACCTTGGCCTATATATATATACATATATATATATATGTTGAGTATTGAATACGACTAAAGAATACAGAGGGGGTGAATGGATTCTTGAACTTTTCTTGTTCTTGAATCTGTGTAGCAAGATATGCGGTTGTGTGTGCAAATGTGTAAGTGCGGATTATGAACAACACAAGGCATGATATCACTTTAATCTAATATTTTATTAGATAAAGATTTGCTACAACCTGTGACTGTGAATACAAATGACAGTATTCCCAGCTTCGTTTTTCTCAGAGAGATGTACTCTTACAAAGTGTTTGAAAAACTTAATCTCTAAAGAGGTGAGGTTGCATTCTTATAGAACATGAATACAACCTACTTACTACAAATAAGGTAGCTAAACAAATTTACTTTCCAGTGTATCTATCCTTTTCGAGTAAGCATCCAAACGGCTACAGATTTGATTTTGTAAAGTTCTGTTCAGATCCACTTCTTTAGCTCTTTGTCTCTTGTACATCTCTCACTACTAGAAATATGTCAATAAACAACAGTTTCTGGCCGTTTTTAAAAAAAATCTGACCGATGTCTATGCGAGTGTAGAGAAAGGTCAAAAACTTTAGACATCGATTTTTAGCCATTGTCTATTATCGACTTAGACATTAGTTTCTTAAATATTTCTGATGTCTAAGCTTCATTATGTGCAGTAGTTCTTTTTAAATTATGATATATTATGTGCATTGATCAACATAAACATAGCACGGACAAGGTAAATAAAGACATATACATCGATTTCTTGGTAAAAACCGATGTTATATGTCATCTCAAACATCAATTGATATTTGAAACCGATGTTATATAATGTGTATAGGAAGACATAGACATCGGTTTCTTGGTAACACCGATGTTGTATGTTCTAATAGACATCAGTTCTTTTAAAATTTTTGATGCAATAGCCCCTCATATACATCGATTATTTTAGAAAAAGTGATGTGAATTATAGTTAGACACATCAGTTTTGTTTTAATAACTGATGTATCTTGTTGTGGTTTTAGCATGTAGTGATCGTTATATGCACCCCAAAACTGAAATCAAACCAAAGCACTAAAATACAAAAACAAAGTACTTGCCATTTACCGAACATCCCAATGTTTACAATAACCATAATTGGTACCAAAATTGTACCTGTCTAACTATCAAATGACCAACTATCAACTAGCTTAATTACACAAACCAACTACATGTACTTTGACAAACAAACCATTTGTTCCACAAGTGCAAACCAATTCTTAGACAAAAGCTAGATGTTAGGCAGAGATTATAGCCAGTTCTTCGACCGCTCTGAACCATTATAGCCAGTTCTTCTTTGTAATTATCCTGTTGAAATATTAGTTAAGATTAAGTTATCAGTCTGCACTCTTACATTGACAAATATTTACATAGAACAATACATGGAGATTTTCTTTTATCTATCCTTCATCAATCCTACCTGCAGGATGTCAGAGGAGATCAGGCTGGTAGCGATCTGCAGATCTCTAGGCTTTAGGGGAACATTTGCTATTCACCTGAAGGATACCATCTGCGCTACCACCTTGTTGCATTTTAATTATAGCCTGATTATATTTCATCTTTCTCTCCTGCATGGACCATCAATGGAAGATGAAATTAAAATGCAAACCTCGCGTTGTAAGAGAAACCAAAGGGGGGACTCAATAGATACTCAAAAGACAATTCTCAATGCAGGCACATTAGTTGAGAGTCAAATGGTCAGAATAGGCGATACAACATACACAAAAAAGAATACCTCTATTGTGTAATCCAATAATTCGATACAACATTTAATACAATTTAACTTGCTCTTACGAATATCTTACAATCAGTAATGATAACTCTGAACAAGGTTTAGCAGTTCAAGAGACAGAAACCTTTAATATGCTATATAAAATCACCTTAATTTCACGAAAAGCAGCCTCTTCAATAGTAAGTTTTGAGGCTATCTCAGCAACCTACTTGTACTTTTCTTCATATTTCTTACCAAGCAATTCATCCTGAAACAATATAGTAAACTGGTAAGTAAGCAAAGGTATAGCTGATGTAGAAGGATTCATGTGAACATGCAAGGCCAATACTATTCCAGAAATCTAGAGTTCACCTCACGCTTATCAGCTATAGCCCTTTTTGTGATCTCATTAAGCCGATTGTCACATCTGCTTTTAAACAAAATCTGGTACATCCAACAGGATTACCATAAACAACAAAACAATTAATAACACATTAGAAATAAGAGTGGATTAGAAAAATTACATTACTGAACCAAAATTTCAATGGAAAAGCTGCACAATGACAACTAAGGATGGGGTAAAGCTCATATATAAAAGTAACTTACAAGGTCCTGCATTTTTTCCCGATAGAACACCAGTTTCTCTCTCGAATCTAGAAGCATTTTCTCCTTATTTTCAATCTTCCATGTAAGAGTGAATAAAGTCAGTTTGAGAAACATTCACGACATTACAGGGCCATTAACATGAAGAATTTTAGCACTACAAGTCTAAGAATATGTTCAACCGACTGTAAGGTGTAAGCCCAGGAAAAAAGATGCACAGCAGTGTACAAAACTTACTAGAATGCAATTTTAGGAGAAAAACTTCAGTGCTCACTTGAATAAGATAGTTAATAAATGAACAATATCAAGGTCAATTTAATAAGAACACAATACTATCAGCACTTGAATTCTCAAAAAACACACCCAAGTTCGTAAGGGGATAACTCGCTCCTTGACCATTTCAAATCTTGGATTCACCAGTTCTCTTCCTTTCACCCGAAGGTCATCAGTCTGTTTATGTTACAAAATAATACATTTCATCAAATCCATTCAATAAAAGGCATTAGCAATATCTTACTATTACAATGTATTCAGTGTCCAGACTTTTACTAAATAAAGTAAAAAAGATTTTGTAGCAAATGAAATGACGGAATAATAGTGGAGAAATATAACACAAATGCTCGACCAAATTTAGACGCTAATGAGCACAAGTCAGAGATCACAAGATTAAACAAAACTCACTTCCATATTCTTAGAAATATGACAGTTGTTAACACAAAATCACGCAAGTATACGTGGTCACAAGTAATATAATTCAAGTTCGTTCCACAGAGATCTGGTTATGGTTCTATTCAGTAGATGCACCTATTCAACAATGTATGGCTTTAATTCACTGCTAAGACAAATAACAATTTGGGGTTTTAATTAACTAAATTAACTAAGAAGTAAATTAACAAACTAAGAATTAATTAACGACTGAGATTTAAAACTGAATTACTTATAGGAGAATAAACATGGGATCCTAACTTCATTAAATACTTCACTTAGATCTAACGCCTTTAATCACTATATGCAATGGTTATGATATCTGATCGGATAACACGAAACAAGTACACGCTACCTGTCAGCATACGTATACCAAACTAAACATACATCCACAAAAGAGATAGAAGATGAATAGACACCAATTATGCTTAGACCCTATATGTCTATAGAATTTGAAAACATAACGGTTGAAGAACAAGTTATCCATTAAGATCACACAGGGCAGTATAAGTATTTTCATCTCACACCACGAATCATATTGATAAACAACTATGAACCTATGCTAGCATGACAAGTTCTAAATCTCAAGATCCACTTTCACTTCCCAAGAGATTAACAAATTAGATGTTCGCGACGCATGTATCAATTAAGCATAACCATACGAGGATATCAATTATACACCACACACAGATCTTTAAAGCATCGAGATACTAAGTTCCATAAATAAATTCGTTAGAATCCCATGACAACGATTAATTCATAATTAAACCTCTCGTCATCATGGGATCAAGTGAAACCATGATATTAAACAAAGTATGAATGGAAGTAATAATATTAATAGGAAAAGAACACAAAAGATGAAGTAGATCTTGATCCGTTGCTTGTCACGAGCGTTGAATCTCCTTCTCCTTTTCTCCCTTGCAATTTATATGTTACAATAATAAAACTATTGATGTAACAAAATTACAATGGTAGGATGTGTTTATATAGGCTCTAGAAGTCTTTTCCAACAAGAAATTCCCCAAAATAGAGTTAAAATAGAATTTCTGCAAAATACGTTTCCTAAACTGATTCTGTTTTGAAGGAAAATTCGTAGCTGACTTTTCTTCAGTATTTCTGGGCCGTTCCAGTTGTAATTGGACATCTGAACCACTTTAGAATGAAAGAGAATTCTGTTATTTTCGCGTGGACAGTAAGATCGTCCAAAACGGACTTATAGAACTCAAGATATGGCCCAAATAGTGAATCAGGATTTTTAGGACAATTTTCGGAGTTGGACAGAATACCCTTGAGGCCGCGTCTTCCCGCATATTTTTTCTTTGGTATTTCCTTCGTTTCGCCTTCGTTTTGCCTTCGTTTCCTTCCGTTCTTTTTGCCAAGGCTTCCATACTTCAATTGCTTGACTCCAAATCTCCCGAGGATTGTATGGAAGACCTCATTCTTCATTAAAAACTCAAAATCTACACCAACATCAACTCAATTCTCCCACCATATCCAATGACTTATAGCCCTGCACAACTACACGAAACACATCAAAAATACAACAAACTTGAGGCCAAGTGAATCAATTTAAGCCGAATTGAAGCGATCCAAGTGGATATAAAATCCAATTATCAACAGTTTCCCTATTCTCTTCTCCCGATCCAAGATTACTAGTCATCTTAATTTGATTGGATCTCCAAATGTAGGGCTGATCATTCGGTCGGTTCGGTTCAAAACCGAACCGAATAAGAAAAATCGAATAACCGAATTGGAAATTTTGTAGAACCGAACCGAACCGAAATACCTACCAAAACCGAACCGAAATAAATTGGATCGGTTTATTCGGTTCAGTTTACCGTATAACTGAAATTTTAAAGTGAAAGAACCCACCCCCGCTACTGCCGTTCATCACTACTTCTCCATTCAGCTTTCATTCCACCCATTCCTTCGTCCTTCACTACTGCAACCAAGCAGCACCCTTTCCCTTAATTCACAAGCGCCGTCCATTCTCCGCCACCCAACAACAGCCCTTCGACCCACCTCCATTTCCTCCTCTCCGTTCAACACCAAATCTCCACCCTGCTCCGTCTTCCGCCCCCACTACCTCAATTAAATTAAATTAACTCGACACACACACACTTGCAGGAACCACACAACCAACCACTGTAATTGAACCACACACACGCACATAACATAATACTCATACTCACGAATCACGGTACAAGCGACTGCAATACAACTTCACGAAACAGGGGCGGCAAAACAGAGGGGACGGGAGATGGGTTTCCAATTAAATCGAGCCAAGAGACCAAGCCAAGAAGGATTGAACAAAAGGAACAAGAGAGATTGAGAGAAAAATTGTGAGGAAGAGAAACGGGAAAGAGATCGATTGTTTGGAAAGAGAGATTGAGAGAAAATGAAGATCTGGGTTTTGTAGATATGGAAAGAGATGGGCTGATTAGTATTATTATTTATGAAAGAATAATAAATATAATTAAAAATTATATGTATATATAATTTGGTTTTTAACCGAACCGATATTCTGACAACCTAACCAAACCGATATTTTTTCGGTTTAAACCGAATAACCGAATTTTCAGAAAAATAAAATCCAAACCGAACCAAAATTTTTCGGTTCGGTTTTTCGATTTCAGTTCGGTTTTGCTCAGCCTTATCCAAATGATTAATGAGCAAACACCATTAGTAATCGACACTAGTAGTCTATCGATACCCAGCTAACTAACATATTCCACAAACCAATCACCTAATCAATCAACTATAATAGTTTATAGCTGAATAATCACCTACTTTGCGAAAATCCTGAAGCGGCAACTTTCAGCTTCTCAGGGTTAACAGAAACATATTTATCTTGATGAGAATCATTTGCAGTAGAGGCTCTAAATGAGTTCTCTGCATTGGGCAATTGCCACCTACATGTAACAAACGATCAAAACACGAAAAATCTACTAATCTAAAACTATAAACAAAATCACATGCTACCATCAACTATTTTTCACTTGCAACAGAAATTCTACTGTACTAAACTAGATAAGCAAACCACACAATGGTAACAGCAATAACTAATAAGCATTTTGTTTTGATTGAACATAAAAAAGGAACGAATTTTTATTTTTATTTTTTTGTTCCATTACTGGATCGAAGGGAAAGACAAGTAAAGTTTTATTATTCACCGTCTACAAATATCCAAATTTTAATCCCTAAAACTCCATATATAGTTCGAACTGTATAAGAACAATAATCTATTGAGAAGTACTATTTTCTTAATTATCCTGATTTAGGATAATTAAGAAAATAGTACTTCTCAATATGGGCAATAAGTGCAGTCCATGTCTCAAAATCTAATGAACCTTTACATCTTGTTTCTCGGAGTTGATTCTGAAATTCACCTACGAAACCAAGTAACAAAAAGAGTTATGCAGCATCTTGACAAACTTGGTAGTTTATATTTTAGATAATTTTAACGCAATCAATCCCAAAACACAAAAATGTAAATAAAATTATGAAAAGAAATATCCTAATTGTCCATTCAGATAGTCAATGCTTAGCAAACATTTACTAGCCAACATCGAAATAATAACAACTAGCCAACATGTGTAGCTACAAATCAACCAAATAACAAATTATATATACAACACATTTTATAAAATAAAGATTCAATAATTCCGAAACAACAGTGCTATATGAAATTTACCTTCCGAAAAGTGTTGTTTGACATTGGAACCATCCACTTCTGTTTCCATAGATACTATCTCCCCTGTATCACAATCACATAGAAAATATAAGTGTGTCTGTGCGCGGATAGTTAAGCAAACCAAAGAAATGTGTACAATTTAAATGCGGATATGAATTTAATTACATTGTGATGAAATATTACAATCCATTGGTTGAGCTTGTGTTGTAGTGTCGGATTTCATATCATCCATAGTTGTAGATTAAATCCACCACTAAATTCACAACATACAATGAGAATTTATATAATTAAAAAATAATATATTGCGAAATTAATATGAATTCAATTGAACTTACATTCATAGTTTATTCTGAGTGCCCAGAGAGACCCTGGTCGGAGAAAAAAAGAACACAACATTTGATGATTATGGGTTTACCTTTTTCGATTTAGGGCTTCGATTTGGGGGTTTATTAAAAGCTAGGGTTATATTTTAGGGGTTTATCTTTTTAGGGTTGGAAGTGTATTTTGAGGGAGGCGGGTGAGAGAGAAGTCGAGTGACAAAGAGAAGGAGGTCAGGTGGGAGAGACTAAGAGAGAAAGAGAGAGAGATGAATATTTTCGAGTTTAATTCGAAAATGATACAAGGAGTATAACGACTTAGAAAATTTCGAATTTAAAATTATTTATTTAATATAAATTATGAATTATATTATGTGAATATTGTTGTAAAGGTGGAATATATGTGGAGTAGTGTTTATGTGTTTCTGTGATGATTTGTGTGTGCTGTGAAAGTCTGTGTGTTTTTATTTGTATTTTGAGGATTTAAATATGCTTAAATCATGTATTTTTGATCCTATGTCAATTTTATAAAATTATCGGAGGAATTAAAAATCATGAAATCCCTTGAGATATTATCTTTATATATTTATTGAGTTGTAAATTTTTTGGATGGATTAATTTGGGTGTTTTAGTATTTTAAAATATTTTTTTAGAGTTTTATTTTATTTAAAGGATCAAAACTTGTAAAATTCATATTTAATTCATTTTTGATCCGAAAAATATTTTAAAAATATGTGTGTGCTCGTAATTTTATACTCTTTATTTTAAAAATGAAAAGTTTAATTTTCACAAGTTTCTATTTAATTTTGATTTGTAAAAGATGTTTATTAGTTTTAAAAACGAATAAGTAGTGTTTTTAATTGGGCCCGAGATGAATGGTTAGTAGTATTATAATTGTATTGGGCCAAGCCCAATAACACGCACAACAACTACACAAACAAGATAACGGGGAGAGAGTGAATTGGGGGAGGAAGAAATTAGGGATTTGAGTAGAAATTGGGGGTTTGATTGTTGAAGCAATTGGGTAATATATATACATATATAAGTGTGTGTGTAAATCGCGTGTATGTGTGTGTATATACATGTGTGGGGTGTGTGTAGTGATGGAGAAGGCAGGTCAAGCGCGGAGAGGAGATGGAGGTCGCGCGCGGGGAGAGGGGGTGGCAGAAGAGAGAGACCGCTGGTGATGGCGGATGAAGACGAACGATGGTGGTGATGGTTGAATAACAGCGGTAAAGAGAGAGAGGGGGAAAGGGAGAGAGAGACCAGCGGTGAGAGAGATTGCCGAGAGAGATGGAGCGGTGGTGATTCCGTGGTGGTTCTCCGGAGGATTAAATTCGGTATGCATACATTTATGTATAATTTAATTTAATTATTTAATTGCTGGAATTTAATTAGATTTAATTGCGAGTATGTTGTTTAATTTCTGAAATTAAATTTGGAAAGTTTATAGTTGTTAATTATAATTGTGGGATTAATTGTGAATCCGATTATATGCTTTGGTGATTGTTAGTTGCTAATTATTGTTGTGTAATAATTAGAGTTATAATTTCGGAAGTTAAAATTTGGGGATTTTGATGAATGTCGGGAGTTATATGATTGTGAGTTATTAATTATTAATTATCGGATAGTATGTGGAGGTATATGATTTTACTAGTTGTAAATGCTTATGTACTATATGGTATAAATCAAGTCATAGTATTTGACGGTTTTACTAGTTATAAATGTTTATGTGCTAAATGGTATAAATCAAGTCTTAGTATTTGTTGAATGTATGTATAATTGTTAATTACTTGGTATTGGTTTGTAAGTGGTTAAGTGATTATAAGTTGATCATTATTATTCGTTGTATAAGGTGGGGAGTCGTATAAGGGTGCTATGTCGTAATTGCTATGTGCTAAGTGTTATAGGTCGGATAATAGTATTTTCTAAGTGCTTATTTGTTAAATTCTTGGTGGTGAAATATATGTGGTCGAGTGATTTTGATTAAGGAATTATATAATTGCCTAAGTTGTATATTTGTATAAATGTTAAGTAGTGGTTTCTGAAAGATACCACTGGCTCTAGAGGCTGTGTGGTTTGTTTTAATTTCGTTTTCAAATGTAATTTATAATAAAGTTAAGTTATCAATTTACTTGTCTTACATGTTTAGTTGCCGCATGTCTGGGCGGATACTTTTCTTATGTGTTTAGTTGCCGCATGTCTGGGCGGATACTTTCCTTATGTGCTTAGTTGCCACATGTTCGGGCGGGTACTTTTCATTATTTGTTTACTTTATGTTGCTGCAATTGAGGCAGCTTGATTTTCCTTGGGATAGTTGAATTGAAAAACAGGGGAATAGTCCTATTTACGAATACTTCATGCCGAGATTTTCTAAAATTCCCCTGCAAATTTATTTAAAAATCTATTTAATTTATTTAATTTTGATGATTTGAAAGTATGATATGATTTCTAAGAGTCTAGGTAAAGATGTAATAGTTGATGTGAAGAATTGCGATGTGGTATTATTTTGAAGTGTTTGCCACTAGTTAATATTTAAGTATCAAGTGGCCATCTGTGTTAATTGTTTACGTGAAGTTTATTTGACCTAGTGGTTATATTAAAGTTATTTTGTGAAAATGATTGTATATGTCTATATAAAATATGTGTGTAAGTGATATAGGACGCGTATGGGTAGAATAAAGCAAAATAATAAGATTTTGCTTAGTTGGATACTAAAATAGTATTTGACCATGAAAAGGTTCGAATAGGAAACCTGGCCAAGGACAGTGCGCGGGTAATCTGAAAGATGAACAGAAGGACGAGTATCCAAGCCGATGGGTGAATGGACGTGGAAATTGATGAGATACGAAGTAGGAAAGGGAAGTAGGGCCAAATAAAAGGTTAACAACTAAAGGTTGTCATGAAACTGAGTTGAGAATCGAGATGAAAATCAGGAACTCCGTAAATCGAGGCAAGTGTTTTGCTCTTCAATTATCATTCAAGTGATGCAATTCAATTTCCTTGTTGTATAAGATGGATATGTGAAGTATGTTTAGAAAGTGAAATACTCCATCAGTTAGCGAGAAATAGCTAATTTTCCCCACCCAGAACTCAAACATCAAATTTTTTTTAAAGAACCATACCAATGACCTTTTTCTGCAAATTACCCTATTCATGGGATGTTAAAGCCTCCTTAGTGGAAGGCCTTTCTTTTGTTTTCTTAAAAATGTTTAAGGGACTCTCTAAATAGAGAGAATCCATGTTTTAAACCTCTACAATTACCTGTTACTGAAATTTCTGGTTTTAGCATAATTTCACCAGAGATCACCTTTCTTCTTAAAAATGTTTTCTCAAAAATGATTTGAAATTGATTATCCTAAAACTATGTTTTCACAAGTAATCGTTTAAGCTATTTTACTCATTTATGTGAAATCAAACCTTATTGTGCGTTGATAGATTTTATTAATTCATGCTCTAACTTAGATTGTTAACAGTTGAAAATCTTATCGCAATTTATATCCTTATTCTTGCTCAAATGAAATTTCTCTTTAGATAAGTTGTTGATGTTACAAATCCAATTACTCACATCCCTCTTGTTGTTATTTATTCGAATTGTCAATATCTGTTGAAAATCTTGATTGTTCGTTTATTCCCTGTAGTGTATCGAACTTGTCGATACTAGTCGATTCTGTTGTTTTCTTATTGACTCTAAATCATGAGTTGTTCTGGATATGAGTTCCAGTTGTTTGGTTAGCAAGGGTTGTTGATTGTCCCGACACCCAATGATTTTGAGATAGAATTGGAATGTTTTTAAAGGAAGTCCCTTCGGGGAGACCATATTATGGTCAATGGATGTCCCTTCGGGGAGACCAGATTCGTGGTCAGATGTTAAGGCCAATGTGTGCCGTGGATCCATTAAAGGACATTGCTGTGTGCGTTTGTCCGGGGTTAGTGCGTGACTGATCAACAGCCTAACCTTGATGTTTTTTTAAATAAATAAAATTTCCAATTCTAATCTATACTCTGAGATTAAGATGTTTAGTTCTTGACTCATTGGAAGTCTGTTTTATTAATATTTCGGTAGCGGAACTCTTATCAGTTCTAGTTTCTGATGCACCTCATTAATGGTGAATTATTGGCCTCGTGACAATCTAAAAGTTGATATAACTGATTCCTTCATAGAATGAAATGAAACCCCATTGTTTATCAAATTTGTAATCATTATTGAAATTGTTATCACTATTGCACTTGCTGAGCATTGTTGGCTCACTCTTGCTTGTTTGTTTTCTTCAGTTAATAGAGAGGATTAGTGGACCTAGTAATGGTCAGTGGTGTTGTTTTCCAGCAGCGAGAGGAGACGATCGGGTTACGGAATCTCATCGGATAGTGATTGGGAATTGGTCAAGGTTGGACATTTAGATAGACAGAAATCTCATGTAGTTATAAAAGTTGTATAACAGTTTTATTCTGAGAATGGTTGTAAATTTATAATTCGATAGTTTGTTTCATACCATAACCTGCATGTGATCTTGGTTAAGGGGTTTTGATTATTATACATTGTTTATATTTCGGGTTGGATAATGTTGTTAGTGAATTGTGGCCACAGATCTGTACCCCGGATTTTGGGATGTTACAAGGAGGGTGAGAGAGACAGGGAGAGAGGGTCGAGTGAGAGAGTGAGATGAGCGTCGACAGATGATAGTGAGATAAAGAGATGACAGAGAGAGAGAGAGAGATGAGTGATAAGTGGATTTTATATCCACTTAGAGCGTTCCATATCGGCTTAAATTGATTGTCTTGGACTCACATTACAAGGAAAACTGAAGTATACAATGGTTTTAGCCCGTTGTCTGATACCCTGGAATAGCGTTGTCTATCGAGCAGCTGTCTCTTACCAACCTCATACAACGGTACACAAAGCGTTGTCTGATATCCGTATCAACAACACACCAGGCTGAAAAAGAGTTGTAGCACACCCAGAAACGACAACGGATTTGGTAAAAAACGTTGTTCTTATGGTGATATTACAACGGTTTGGTTAATTTTGAATGTTGTTAGATTTTAATGTGCACAACTGTTTTGGTGAATCAGAGGCACATGAAGCCAACATTCACACAACATTCACATGTGATCGAATTCGTTGTCTTCATGCTTTTCGTACAATGTTTTGTTGCTTCCAAAGTGTTGTTAGATTCTAATGTGCACAACTGTTTTTAGCCCACCCATATTTTGTTCTATTGTGTGTTAAGAATTTAGACAATGGTCCTTCATATTTATTCATATTTAGACTGTTGTCTTTCTTCTTCTTTCACAATAGTTCATTTTTACACACAACACTTTTATAAAGATTGCTGTTGTAAGATATGATTTATAACATGTTTTCTTATAAATGCTCTCATTGGCTAAACATAAACTAGACAATATGCACCAATAAAATTCTACCATTACGACCAATATTCGCTATTACAACGAACTAAAATCCATCATTACAACCAAAATTCATCAATCAACCAACTAAAATTCAACCACCTAATGCTATTAATTTCTAAACAAAAATCAATTATATAACCTAAAAATAAAATCCAAGAACTGGAAATACCCTAAGTGTTATATACAATGCTGCAACCCATGGTTTCCTACGCTCCAATATATCCAAAGCCTAGTGACAAGACATGCTTATTAGTTCATCAGGTGATGCGGCTACTACATCTACAGAAGTTCTTGATGTTGGTATGACAGGTTCCAAAGTAGTCAGGTCAAGCAGCCAGTTGATGAACAGCCTGAAATATGGCCTTGCATTGAAAGATGAAATATGGCCTTACCTTACATTGAAATATGTCCACCCGAAGCAAGAAAGTAGCACCCTTCTATATCTTTCTCAGTAGAATCATCCTTTGTAGGCGAGCTAAAGATCAACGACATAATTTCAGCATTGTGAGCATCCTGCTAGCATACAACCAATTATCAATAGACAAACAGATTTAACAGCATGATATCAAAACTAGCAAAAAGAAAAAATAAAAAGGAACACAATATCAAATTTAGGTTCACAGGTTACCTGTATATAAATGTAGTAAGAAGTATGCAGGTTATACAAATGGAGATTTCCCTCACAATCACCAGCAGCAAGGTACTTTTCATCATAATCACCAGCAGCTTTACACTTCCTACAAGTATATACAGTCATGCTGTATCGTTCATCCAGAATCAACCGGTCCCTTAAATGTTCAGAAGAATCCTTATCAGCAATATAATCAAGGGAGACAACGATTCCAGATCCTAGAAGGCTTTGCAGGAGTTAAGCACGTCTTAACCAAACATCTGCTTATGACAAAATTTCAGAAAGTTCATCAGTGGACTGACTGCCCACACTAGAGCTGCCAGCATCAGAAGATGCATCATCAATATCCCTACTTCTTTTCGAGTTAGTCACAAAATCAGTACTCCCAGAGATTTTTCTGAGCAGAGCATTTTGCGAAAATAAGTCCCTGTATATGCACACATGCATTCTGCATTAGTCTATCTATATGCATAAATATTTAGCATTACTCGGTCCATGTGTTCTTTTATTATTTAGCATTAGTCTGTCTCAATGAAGGAAATTCTTTAAGTATCTGCAAAAAATAGGGTCAAGACAGGAATTGTGTGAACTTACTACATGGAAACATCAAACATAAACTCTCTTATGGTTGTTAATTCTGTAGTCAGGGTACCAGTGAAGCGGACTGGAATTGTTTACGCATCAAAAGAACCTCCAGAATTAGATGAGGGTGCTCATGTAGGGAAGAGCACCTTTGCTGCCATGGCAATGGCAAAGCAGCCAAAACACGAAGACCTAATGCCCAACAGTTGAGCCTAGAAACTTCAATGTTTGACAATTTACCATCCCTTCTCTTCAAGAAAAAATGAACCTACATCGAGAATATAAACAATCAAGCACTGCACATACGAGAGCAATCAGTTTCATATTCTTTAATAGAGTAATTTTTAATAATAAGAACATTATCACAAATAGTGTCAATCATCACATTACACTGTTAAAAAAAGGGAAATCAATACAAGATCCTCCCGAATATCACTTACAAGAAGCTGCTACGATCTTAAATTGGGCAAAAGCTGCATTGTGCTCATCGCAACTGGTAGAGCATCATCACTATCACGTAAGGAAGAAAGAAAGCGTGAAGCTTCCGCTGGACCGCCCTCATTCAGCGGATCTGCTGTAAGAAGTTTTACGAGCTGACGACCCTGCAGCTCTCTCCTCAAATCAATAGAGAGTCCTGAACTTTCAGCTACCTCTAAAGCTGCTGAAACAGCTCCTTTGCCAGCTTATCTAAGAGAAAGTCCTTCAGGATCTTCTTGACACTCTGCCTCAACCTATCAAAATCAAAATGGTTCTATAATTTTATGCCAATGAGAAAAAAAACATGAGCTATGAAAACAAGTGGCATGACATCTAATTATTCATTAGGCCAAAAGGCGAGAACATATGTTTACCTCTTGCCAACTCTCATGTAGATTGTCCGCGCGTAATATATGTTTGTATCTCAGCAAAGACTGACATATTGAAACAACCTATTTTACAGAAAGTTGTCAGCAAAAAATGTAGCCAAGCACACTTTTCTTAGTAATATCCATGATAAACATATAAATTAGCATTTCATGGTTATAGTCAATTGTAAACCCAGGCTGTAATTTCAAATAGCAGGAAAAATTTCTGATAAAGACACCTTATTCTTGATAGGATCACTTTCAATCAAGTGGCAACTGCACATAGTAAGAACATCCAAAGCAGCATCCAGCTCCCATCTGTGCAGATATCTGCAATAGAATCAAACAACATTTAGCAACAGGTTTCTTGGTCCTTAGCCCCAAGAGTAAAAATTAAATCCAAAAGAAGAACAAAAAATTGTCATAGAAGACCTCATTTCTTCTCTTGGCACTCTCTATTCCCTTTAGTACCACTAGAGTGCTTCCTATTGACAACCCTGATCACACACATGGTAGGCATCATAAAAAACCACTTAGAATTTCAAGAAAATCACTAAAAAAATACCTAAAAATCTGCTAAATGATTGAACCTCTAATGGGTTGGTGCTTATCACTATGCCAAGCCCTTCTAACACACTCATAGTTTCTTTTAGTGAAACTAATAGGTTTTTGGGATTTAGGGTTTCAAAATCGATTTGGGGGTTTCTATTTTTGGGCACAAAGGACATTTTAATGGTAAAAACTCATGAATCGAGACAAATAGATTGTTTGTTTACGAATCGAGAAGAAAAAAGAGAGGCATGGGTTGGGTTTGGCAGGATGACAGCGCTGGAGATACAAGTTCCGACGAGTCATCTATATCTGGGAACAGATAGAGAGAGAGAGAGAAGAGTCTACAACAATTATTTAATTTCTTTGTTATTCACTAAAACTTGGGGAAAATAATGTTTATGTGTTTGTGCGGCTGAGAAGATAGAGGGGAGGCGTAGAAGATAGAGGGGGAGATGAAATTTTGGCGAGGGAAATGAAACTTTGATTTGGGGGATGTGAAATTTTAGTAAAGGGGGAAGTGAAATGAAGGGGGAAAATTAAATATTAACAAGCGGTAATATGAATTAGATGAAGGGTGGGAAGTGAAATTTGAGATTAAGGATCATGAAATTTTAAGAAATTCCATAACTTTGATTTCAAACAAAACAAAATTTCTCAAAATTTCGGAATATTATTAAAATAGATATTCATTTTAGTGTTCGGAAAAATTTTCGGAGTATTATTATAAACGTAGTAAAAGTGCTACTTTTGGAATATTTTTTAAAAATTTTATTCGAAATTTATACTAGTTTGACCAAGGAGTACTTTGATAGTTGAACATTAAATTATCAGACGAGAATGATTCGTTTTTTTCTAATTTTTTGTGCACATCACTAAAATCAGTATATAACATCATTCGTAAGGTTGGATCGTCGAAATTGTTTTTAATAAAAAATAGTTCATGTTCAATCGGTACGACACTAGTTAGAGAGAGTAGTACTTTTAGCGGATTTATATTATAAACACGTACAAGAATAATTTTTTTCCCTAACTTTTTGTACACATCACTAAAATTAGTATATAACATCATTCGTACGATTGGATCATCCAAAAAAAATTTAAAAAAATATTATTCGAAAATTATACTAGTTTGACCAAGGAGTACTTTGATAGTTGACCATTAAAATATCATACAAGAATGATTCGTTTTTTTCTAATTTTTTGTGCACATCACTAAAATCAGTATATAACATCATTCGTACGGTTGGATCATCGAATTTTTTTTAAAAAAAAAATAGATCATGTTCAATCGGTACAACACTAGTTAGAGGGAGTAGTACTTTTGGCGGATTTATATTATAAACACGTACAAGAATGATTTTTTTCTCTAAATTTTTGTACACATCACTAAAATTAGTATATAACATCATCCGTACGATTGGATCGTCCAAAAAAAATTTAAAAAAATATTATTCGAAAATTATACTAGTTTGACCAAGGAGTACTTTGATAGTTGACCATTAAAATATCATACAAGAATGATTCGTTTTTTTCTAATTTTTTGTGCACATCACTAAAATCAGTATATAACATCATTCGTACGGTTGGATCGTCGATTTTTTTTTATAAAAAAAGTAGATCATGTTCAATCGGTACGACACTAGTTAGAGGGAGTAGTACTTTTGGCGAATTTATATTATAAACACGTACAAGAATGATTTATTTTCCTAACTTTTTGTACACATCACTAAAATTAGTATATAACATCATCCGTACGATTGGATCGTCCAAAAAAAATTTAAAAAAATATTATTCGAAAATTATACTAGTTTGACCAAGGAATACTTTGATAGTTGACCATTAAAATATCATACAAGAATGATTCATTTTTTTCTAATTTTTTGTGCACATCACTAAAATCAGTATATAACATCATTCGTACAGTTGGAACGTCGAATTTGTTTTTTAAAAAAATAGATCATGTTTAATCGGTACGACACTAGTTAGAGGGAGTAGTACTTTTGGCGGATTTATATTATAAACACGTACAAGAATGATTGTTTTTCCCTAACTTTTTGTGCACATCACTAAAATTAGTATATAACATCATTCGTATGGTTGGATCGTTGAATTTTTTTTTAAAAAAAATAGATCATGTTCAATCGGTACGACACTAGTTAGAGGGAGTAGTACTTTTGGCGAATTTATATTATAAACACGTACAAGAATGAATTTTTTTTTCTAACTTTTTATACACATCACTAAAATTAGTATATAACATCATTCGTACGGTTGGATCGTCCAAAAAAAATTTAAAAAATTATTATTCGAAAATTATACTAGTTTGACCAAGGAGTACTTTGATAGTTGACCATTAAAATATCATACAAGAATGATTCGTTTTTTTCTAATTTTTTGTACACATCACTAAAATCAATATATAACATCATTCCTACGGTTGGATCGTCGATTTGTTTTTAAAAAAATAGATCATGTTCAATCGGTACGACACTAATTAGAGGGAGTTGTACTTTTGCGGATTTATATTATAAACACGTACAAGAATGATTTTTTTTTTTTCTAACTTTTTGTACACATCACTAAATTTAGTATATAACATCATCAGTACAGTTGGATCGTCCAAAAAAATTTTAAAAAATAAACATTAATCGAAAATTATACTAGTTTGACCAAGGAGTACTTTGATAGTTGATCATTAAAATATCATACAAGAATGATTCGTTTTTTCTAATTTTTTGTACACATCACTAAAATCAGTATATAACATCATTCGTACGGTTGAATTGTCGAAAAAAAAAATTTAAAAAAATAGATCATGTTCAATCGATACGACACTAATTAGAGGGAGTAGTACTTTTGACGGATTTATATTATAAACACGTACAAGAATGATTTTTTTTAATTATTTGTTGTAAACTTCATTAAAATCAATATATAACATCATCCGTATGATTAGATCGTCCAAAAAAATTTTAAAAAAATAATATTCGAAAATTATACTAGTTTGACCAAGCAGTACTTTGATAGTTGACCACTAAAATATCATACAAGAACATTAAACAACGGTTTTTTTTATGAAAAACTGTTGTTGTGCTTAATATAACACAACATTTTTTATAAGAAAACTGTTGTCTGATTATTTTCATTATTTCCCACCAAATTCAATTCAAATTATTTCATTATTCCCACCAAATATTTCATTATTCCCACCAAATTCTATTCAAAATTTTTTTAGTTCAGACAACGGTTTCATAAAAACCGTTGTCTCATCAAAACACGATTTAACAACGGTTAATTATTCAGTTTTGTGAATTGTTATAACACAATGGTATATGAAAACAGTTGTGTGAATCATACAACGGTTTATAAACGTTGTCTCAAAACAGATTAGACAATGTTCGTAAAAACAGTTGTGCAAACTTACTCGTCTTTACAACACAACAGTTTAAAACCGTTGTCTGAATCAATTTACTAGACAACGTTTTATAAACCATTGTAGGGTACATGGATTAGACAATACTTTTCTGAAGTTACAAAAAAAAATCGTTGTCTCCTAATTCCAAACAATGCTTTTTCGTCCGAGCGTTGTCTGATTGCGATTTTCTTGTAGTGTCAAGTTTCTTGTAGTTTTGATGTGTTTTGTGTAGTTGTGAAGGTTTTCAAGAATGTCGATTAAGGTGGATGCTTCTGTCATTTTTGGAGGTTAAATTGATTAAAATTCGGATTTTCCGGGACGGTTGCGCAGTCTACACTGTTTTGGCCATATCTGGAGTTATAGAAGTCTGTTTTCAACGATCTTACTGTCCACGCGAAGCTTGGGAGATTTTCTACAACATGGGATAGGTCTTACACGAGCATGCTGCGCGTGGTGAGAGCAGACAGCACGACCAGCAGACTGTTGGGAGCAGGGAAATTACTGTTTTGCCCTTTTCAAGTTCTAATTGTATTTCGGGCAGTTTTTAGTACCTTAATTGAATTCTAATTGTAATAGAAGGTAATTTCTTGCTGGGCAAGAAATCTAGAGCCTATTTAAACACATCTTAGCATTGTAATTTGTATCATAGTTTTATTATTGTAACATAGCTTAGGTCTGCAAGGGAGAAAAGGAGAGAAGGATTCAACGCTCGGTGATAAGCACGGATCTAGATCTACTTCATATTTTGTATACCTTGGATTATAGATTTGTTTTCTCAACTCTTTGTTTTAATAATATTATTGTTTATTTCTTCCATATCTTGTTTATTATCATGTTTACAACAAATCCCATGACGATGAACGGTTCAATTATGAGTTAATCGTTGTCATGGGATTCTAACGGATTTATTTATGGAACTTAGTATCTCGATGCTTTAAAGATCTGTGTGTGGTGTATAGTTGATATCCTCGAATGGTTATGCTTAATTGATAGATGCGTCGCGAACATCTAATTTGTTCATCTCTTGTGAAGTGAAAGTGGATCTTGAGATTTAGAACTTGCCATGCAAGCATAGGTTCATAGTTGTTTATCAATATGATTCGTGGTGTGAGATGAAAATACTTATACTGCCCTGTGTGATCTTAATGGATAACTTGTTCTTCAACCGTTATGTTTTCAAATTCTATAGACATATAGGGTCTAAGCATAATTGGTGTCTATTCATCTTCTATCTCTTTTGTGGATGTATGTATAGTTTGGTATACGTATGCTGACAGGTAGCGTGTACTTGTTTCGTGTTATCCGATCAGATATCATAACCATTGCATATAGTGATTAAAGGCATCAGATCTAAGTGAAGTATTTAATGAAGTTAGAATCCCATGTTTATTCTCCTATAAATAATTCAGTTTTAAATCTCAGTCGTTAATTAATTCTTAGTTTGTTAATTTACTTCTTAGTTAATTAAAACCCCAAATTGTTATTTGTCTTAGCAGTGAATTAAAGCCATACATTGGTTAATAGGTGCATCTACTGAATAGTACCATAATCAGATATCTGTGGAACGAACTTGAATTATATTACTTGTGACCACGTATACTTGCGTGATTTTGTGTTAACAAGTTTTTGGCACCGCTGCCGGAGATCATCGTTGTTTTATTTTTAGTTTATGTGCTTGTCAATAGTGGCCGTTAGCGTTCACTGACTCGGATTTCTTATTTAGTTTGTTTGTTTCGTGGTGTTTCAGGTACTTAAGTTTGTATGCGAACACGCTTACAAGCTCGTTTGGAAGAACTGGCGGAAGACGATCTTGTAGAGAATATAGAGAATAAGAAAGAGGAATCTGAAACTCCAGTAGAGATGGCAGATGCAGCAGCAGCTAAGGCTTTGAAAGAATATTCTCAGCCAAAGATCAATGATATCCAGTCTAGTATTATCAGGCCGGCCATCACGGCTAATAACTTCGAAATCAAGCCGGACACTATTCAGATGGTACAGAATTCGGTTCAGTTTGGGGGTGCTTCTAGGGAGGATCCTAACATGCATATTCGGGACTTTATCGAGATCTGTGATACTTTCAAGTTCAATGGTGTTTCGGATGATGCTATCAAGTTGAGACTTTTCCCATTCTCTCTGAGGGATAAGGCTAAGGGCTGGTTACACTCTCTACCACCTGGTTCCATTACTAAATGGGTGGATCTTGCTCAGAAGTTTCTTACTAAATTCTTCCCTATGGCAAAAAGTGCAGCAATAAGGAACCATCTAACTCAATTTTAGCAGCAATCTGGAGAATCTTTGTGTGAGGCTTGGGAACGATACAAGGAGATGCTTCGTAGGTGTCC
Source organism: Kitagawia praeruptora (assembly GCA_037693485.1). Classification (NCBI taxonomy): domain Eukaryota; kingdom Viridiplantae; phylum Streptophyta; class Magnoliopsida; order Apiales; family Apiaceae; genus Kitagawia; species Kitagawia praeruptora. The sequence goes on from CM075350.1 coordinate 81,636,869, forward strand.
ACATCATGGCATGCCTTACTGGATGGTTATCAATAGTTTCTACAATGGGTTGGAAACACAGTCTAGACCTATGCTAGATACAGCATCAGGTGGAGCTCTATGGGCTAAGAGCTATGATGAAGCTTATGATCTTATTGAGATGATGGCTGCTAATGAATATCAGAATCCAACCCAGAGGCTTTCTAAAGGCAAGGTAGCAGGTATTTTTGAAGTGGATACAGCTTTAGCAATTGCAGCTCAGTTGAAGGCTTTGACTATGAAGGTGGATTCTCTTGCAAATTATGGAGTTCAACAGGTGGCTAGTGTTTGTGAGCTATGTGCGGGCGCACATGAGACGAATCAGTGTGCTATTTCTCCTGAATCAGCACAGTTCGTGAGTAACTTTCAGAGACCTGCTGCACTAGTTCCAGCTAACTATCATCCGAACTACATGAATCATCCTAACTTCAGCTGGAGCAACAACCAAGGTGCTCAATAACCTCAGCAGCCCTATCAGCAGTTTCAGGGTCAGCAAGCAAGGCCATTTAATCAAGGTTATCAGCAGCAGTATGCTCCAAGGAAACCATTTCAACCTCCGGGATTTCAGCAGCAACAGCCCCAGGCTCATGTGGGGGAATCTTCTAATGAAAAATCATAAATGGATGAGTTGAGGATGATGATTAAAAGCCTGTCAGTTTCTCAAAAGACCTTGGAAAACCAGATGGGACAGCTTGCAAGTGCCTTACTTAGTAGGCAACAAGGAACTCTTCCTAGCGATACGGAAGCAAATCCAGGTAGGAGAGACAACAAAGAACAGGTGAAGGCGTGACTTTGAGATCGGGAAAGGTTACGAAAGACCCTAATGTTGTAGCTGAGGAAGATGAAGAAGTGCAGAATCAGCAAGTTAAAAAATCTGCAGTGCCCAAAATTGAGAAGTCTGACTTAGTAGCTGATGAGCTAGATGGTGAAGTAGAGAAGAGCAGTCTACAAAGAATACTCAGATCTATCCTTCTCCTCCATATCCTAGAAGACTCCAGAAGCATAATTTGGATAAGAAGTTTGCTAAGTTCTTAGAGGTGTTCAAGAAATTGCAGATTAACATTCCTTTTGCGGAAGCTCTTGAACAGATGCCGAGCTATGCCAAGTTCATGAAGGGTATTCTCTCTTGTAAGTTGAAGCTCGATGAATTAGAGACCGTTGCTTTAACGGAGGAGTGTAGTGCCGTTCTGCAGCAGAAGTTGCCACCTAAACTTAAAGATCCGGGAAGTTTCACCATTCCGTGTACTATTGGCAATCTTTCTTTCAGCAAGTGTTTGTGTGATTTGGGAGCCAGCATCAATCTCATGCCCTTGTCAGTTTATATGCAACTTGGTCTACCAGAACCAAAGCCAACTAACATCTCTTTGCAGTTAGCTGATCGATCTATCACGTATCCAAGAGGCATATTGGAGGACGTTTTGGTAAAAGTTGATAAGCTCATCTTCCCTGCTGATTTTGTTATCCTGGATTTTGAAGAAGATTCCCATAATCTTGGGAAGACCATTCTTGGCTACGGGAAGGACTTTGATCGATGTGCAGAAAGGGGAGCTCACCATGAGGGTGCAAGACCAGAATGTCACTTTTAATGTGTTTAATGCAATGAAATTTCCCTCAGATGAAGAAGAATACTTGAAGGTGGATTTGGTTGATTCTGCGGTTACCACGGAGATTGAAAAATTGCTAAAATCAGATTCATTGGAGAAATTTTTAGTGGGGGATTCAGATTTTGAAGATGAGGAAATAGCCGAGCAACTTCAGCAGCTAAATTCAGCTCCTTGGAAAAGGAGATTTGACTTGCCTTTTGAATCTCTTGGGCTAGCGGAACTTAAAAATTCGGAGGGGCGTCTTAAACCATCTATTGAAGAAGCTCCTACACTTGAACTCAAACCAGTTCCTGAGCACTTGAGGTATGCTTTTCTTGGTGATGCATCTACATTACCTGTTATTATTGCCTCTAACTTGTCAGCGATTGTGGAAGAAAAGCTCTTGCGAATTTTGAGGGAGTTCAAGTCAGCAATTGGTTGGACCATAGCAGATATCAAGGGAATTAGCCCTTCTTATTGCATGCACAAAATTCTGCTAGAGGAAGGAGCGAAGCCTACTGTTGAACATCAGCGAAGACTCAATCCTATTATGAAAGAGGTGATGAAGAAGGAAATTCTAAAGTGGTTAGATGCGGGTATTATCTATCCTATCTCAGACAGTTCTTGGGTGAGTCCGGTTCAATGTGTGTCAAAGAAAGGAGGCATGACAGTTGTTGCTAATGAGAAGAATGAGCTCATCCCTACTCGGACAATCACGGGGTGGAGAGTTTGCATGGACTATCGGAAGCTCAACAAAGCCACGAGAAAAGATCACTTTCCTCTCCCATTCATTGATCAAATGTTTGACAGGTTGGCGGGACACGAGTATTATTGTTTGCTTGATGGTTATTCGGGCTATAATCAAATTTGCATTGCTCCGGAAGATCAAGAGAAGACCACATTCACATGTCCTTTTGGCACTTTTGCTTTTTGTCGAGTCTCTTTTGGACTTTGTGGTGCTCCGGCTACTTTTCAAAGGTGCATGATGGCTATTTTCTCAGACATGATTGGCACGAATGTGGAGGTTTTCATGGATGACTTCTCAGTTTTTGGTACTTCATATGACGAGTGCTTGCATAATCTTGGCTTGGTATTGAAACGTTATGTGGAGACTAACTTGGTGCTTAATTGGGAGAAGTGTCATTTTATGGTGCAAGAAGGAATTATTCTTGGGCACAAGGTATCCGGTAAGGGGCTTGAAGTGGATAAGGCTAAGGTGGAGACAATCGAAAATCTTCCTCCTCCTATCCCTGTTAAAGGAATTCGTAGTTTTCTTGGGCATGCGGGATTCTACCGAAGATTCATTCAAGACTTCTCGAAAATCTCTAAACCTTTGTGTAATTTGTTGGAAAAGGATGTTCCTTTTAAGTTTGATGATGAGTGCCTTGCAGCTTTTGAGCTCTTGAAGAAGAAGTTGACTACTACACCAGTCATTACCGCACCTAATTGGGAGGAACCGTTCGAGCTAATGTGTGATGCTAGTGACTATGCTGTTGGAGCTGTGCTTGGTCAAAGGAAAGATAAAATTTTTCATGTGGTTTACTATGCTACTAAAACTCTCAATGATGCACAGCTTAACTACATCACTACGGAGAAAGAGTTTCTAGCAGTGGTCTATGGTTTTGAGAAATTCATATCTTATTTGCTTGGGACTAAGGTGATTGTGTACATGGATCATGCTGCTATTTGATATCTCATGACGAAGAAGAATTCAAAGCCTAGATTGATTTGTTGGGTGCTTCTATTGCAAGAGTTTGATGTGGAAATCAAAGATAGGAAAGGCACGAAAAATCAAGTAGCGGATCATCTCTCACGCTTGGAGGACCACGGTAAGGATCCGCATAACGAATCTCTTATTAATGAATCTTTTCCAGATGAGCAGCTTTTTGGAGTGCAAGATGAAGAGCCATGGTTTGCAGATTTTGTTAACTATTTGGTGAGCAATGTTATTCCTCCTGATCTTTCGAGTGCTCAAAGGAAGAAGTTCCTACATGATGTGAAGTGGTACCGTTGGGATGAACCGTTGTTGTTTAGACAAGGAGCAGATCAGATGATCAGACGATGTATTCCGTATAGTGAGACGGAGAGTGCGTTGCGAGATTGCCACTCAACTATTTATGGTGGTCATTATGGCTGGGAAAAGACAGCAGCTCGTGTGCTTCAAGCAGGTTTCTATTGGCCTACCTTATTTAAGGATGCTGATCGGTTTGTAATGAGTTGTGATCGATGTCAAAGGGTTGGCAATATATCTAGAAGGAACGAGATGCCTCTTAACATGCTTCTTGAGGTGGAGATCTTTGATGTTTGGGGAATTGACTTCATGGGACCTTTTGTTTCTTCATGCAATAATCAGTACATTCTCGTAGCAGTGGACTACGTATCTAAATGGGTCGAGGTGAAGGCTTTACTGACTAATGATGCTAAGGTGGTGTTGAATTTTCTTCATAGGTAAATTTTTACGCGTTTTGGAACTCCACGTGCTATAATCAGTGATGAGGGGACACACTTCTGTAATTGTCAGTTTACTACGTTGATGGCAAAGTATAATGTGACGCATCATGTGGCCACGGCTTATCACCCCCAAACTAATGGTCAAGCGGAAGTTTCCAACAGAGAGATCAAGAGAATTCTGGAGAAAGTGGTGAATCCGTCTCGTAAGGATTGGTCATTGAAGTTGGATGAAGCAGTGTGGGCATACATAACTACTTACAAGACTCCTCTAGGTATGTCTCCGTTTCAGTTGGTTTATGGGAAAGCATGTCATTTGCCTGCAGAATTAGAACACAAGGCATATTGGGCGTTGAAGAAGTTAAATTTGGATATTAAGGCTGCGGGTGCAAAACGGTTGTTTCAATTGAATGAACTTGAGGAATTTCGTGAGCAAGTTTACGAAAATAATAAGATGTATAAGAAGAAGGTCAAGAGGTGGCATGATAAAAGGTTGACGCCCAAGGCATTTGTACCGGGTCAACAAGTGTTGCTATTTAATTCTCGCCTCAAGCTTTTTCCGGGAAAACTCAAGTCACGGTGGTCGGGTCCGTTTATTGTTAAGTCGATGTATCTGCTTGGAGCTATTGAAATTTATGAAACAACACCGGATCATACTTTCAAAGTGAATGGACAGCGGTTGAAGCATTATTATGGAGGACCGTTTCAACGAGAGAAGGTTTCTGCCATTTTGGCGTCGACTTGAATTATCGGAAGAATGTCAAGCTAATGACATTAAAAGAGCGCTTTTTGGGAGGCAACCCAAACCTTGTTGTATACGTTATTGTTTCTTTCTTCCAAAAAAAAAATCGAAATTTTGAGCAGGCTGCACCTGTGTAACGCAGGCTGCGCCTGCGTTTCTATTCTTAGCGCAGGTTGCGCCTGCGTTACTGGTCCTTCCGCAGGTTGCCTGGCTGTTGCGCAGGCTGCGCCTGCGCGTTTGTCCGTTGAGCAGGCTGCTTCAACCGCGCGCAACTTGCGCGTGATACAGAGTTTGTCCGAGTGATTTTTTTTTTTGTGTTCAGCTGTTGATATATATATATATATATATAAATCTTTCCACCTCCCATTCTATTTATACTCTTATTTAATCATCCTTACATCTAATTTTAATCCTATATCAATTCCAAAATCCCCCATCTCTCCTTCAAAATTATAAACCTATATCTATTCTAATTCTTTTTCTTTAAATCATTAAATCCTATTTCTATCCTAGATCAAAATTCATACCTACTCAAATATTCTCCTTTACACATTAAAATTTATATTCATCCTATCACTCCATTATCTATAAATACCCATACATACAAACCCAATTCATTCTCTTCATCCTCTACATCTCTAAAAAAATTCAAGTTCAAGAAAAATTCAAGTTTGGGGAAAAATTAGTACAAGTTCACCTCTTCGATTCGTAGTTGGGATATCTCTTCTCTAATTTTCTTTTTATTACCAATTTGTGTTCCTGTAAATTGGGGGCTTTGTATTATCCTTGTTAATTGGGTATTTTTGGTGTGATATTGCTTGGTGGTTTTTGGTGTGATTTTGCTTGGTGGTTGTTGGTGGTGTTGTTGTTGTTGAGTGGGATTTTGATTATTATGGCTCCTAAGCGTGGGAGAGGTGATGCTAGTGGTGTGAAATTTTCGTCTTTGACGGCGGAGGTTGAATTTAATCAGTTGTTGTCGAGGCCAATTGCTACAGAAAAGGGATTTTTGCCGAACAAGCATGTTGAGTTGCAATGGGGAAGGATATGTAAGGCGCCTTGTAGGTACGTTTTCTGCTATCACTCGTATTTACTTCCATTCAATGCGGACATTGAATATTTTAAGTTTGGGGGTGGTTTGGGGGATTAGTAGTTGTTGTATTATGTGTTCATATAGGATATCATGTTTCCATAATAGTAGTAATTCATGCATGTTTATTTATGTTATCTACGTTTGTTTCATATAGATCATTCTGTTTTTTTATTTTTATTTTCGTATACCATGTGAGTTCATGTTAGTTGCATTTTTATGGCATGCATATTTCATGATCCCTTAGTACGAGCTGATTCTGATTGGTAGGTAGGTGTTTAATTGAGTGTGGTAATAATGAGTAGAGGGTTGATTTATAGTTCCTACGAAATTGACTTGCATGCTTCAGAAACACAATAATTTCACAGTCTCATTGGGTACTTTTGGGCTAGGTTAGGGTCATGCTTGTTTGGATGTTTTGAGATTTAATCACTTGATTATATTTAGAATTTTCGTTATTCCCTTGATGGCGTAGGAGCACTAAAGTCTAAGTTTGGGGGAAACCAGGGATTTCATGCTAGTTGTTAATATTTGTTAAATAATGGCTAGATGTCAAATGGCTAGTAGCTGGCTCATATTCATATGAGTAGTCTAGGGTTGGAATTGAGAATGCTCATTCCAGATTGCATGAAAAAAAAATTCAGAAAAAAAGAAAAAAAAGAGTCAAAAGTCCAATTGTTAAATGCAAAATTAACCACGAGTGAGCTCTTTAATACTCGAGTAATTAAGTCTGAGGGGACTTAGTCCTAGTAACCTAAAGCCCTTGTGGTTTGGGATTGCTGACGTAACACTCGCTACATGGGTATTATTGTATAAGCCTTTTGGGGTCTCATTCATTGCACGGTTAAATAAGCATGCGTATTGTATATAGTAGTATGTGTCGTAGCGTAGTAATAAAGTGAATATGTATGATTTTTGACCCAGTGTTGGGAGTTTTTCTGATGAGCATCGCACACACGCACGTTTCTGTCATGTATTGTTAGTATACGGGGACTTAGTCGAGCTCTATTTGGATTTAGTTGCATTCTTTGAGATATTTGTTTGCTAGTTGGTTTTGGTTAGTTTGAAGGGGATCTTTGCAATTTTCATATTAGTGGCATTCATGCATTGCATTATTTTTGCATTATTAGGTTAGTTGGATTTTGTGGATACATTCGCTATAGGCCCTCACGAGACCTTAATTGTCCACTAGGGCTGCCTAGGGGTTTAAAGGGCTTGTTGCATATGCCAAATGCAACCGTGATCATCTACGGAAGTGGTACTAGTTAGTTAGTTAGTTGTAATTGTTTATGCTTGAGGACAAGCATCAGTTTAAGTTTGGGGGTGTGATAAGTGGATTTATATCCACCTGGAGCGTTCCATATCGGCTTAAATTGATTGTCTTGGACTCAAGTTTCTTGTAGTTTTGATGTGTTTTGTGTAGTTGTGCAGTTTTTCAAGAATGTCGATTAAGGTGGATGCTTCTGTCGTTTTTGGAGGTTAAATTGATTAAAATTCGGATTTTCCGCGACGGTTGCGCAGTATACAATGTTTTGGCCATATCTGGAGTTCTAGAAGTCCGTTTTCAGCGATCTTACTGTCCACGCGAAGCTTGGGAGATTTTCTACAACATGGGATAGGTCTTAAACGAGCAGGCTGCGCGTGGTGAGAGCAGACAGCACGACCAGCAGACTGTTGGGAGCAGGGAAATTACTGTTTTGCCCTTTTCAAGTTCTAATTGTATTTCGGGCAGTTTTTAGTACCTTAATTGAATTCTAATTGTAATAGAAGGTAATTTCTTGCTGGGCAAGAAATCTAGAGCCTATTTAAACACATCTTAGCATTGTAATTTGTATCATAGTTTTATTATTGTAACATAGCTTAGATCTGCAAGGGAGAAAAGGAGAGACGGATTCAACGCTCGGTGACAAGCACGGATCTAGATCTACTTCATCTTTTGTATACCTTGGATTATAGATTTGTTTTCTCAACTCTTAGTTTTAATAATATTATTGTTTCTTTCTTCCATATCTTGTTTATTATCATGTTTACATCAAATCCATTGACGATGAACGGTTCAATTATGAGCTAATCGTTGTCATGGGATTCTAACGGATTTATTTATGGAACTTAGTATCTCGATGCTTTAAAGATCTGTGTGTGGTGTATAATTGATATCCTCTTATGGTTATGCTTAATTGATAGATGCGTCGCGAACATCTAATTTGTTAATCTCTTGTGAAGTGAAAGTGGATCTTGAGATTTAGAACTTGCCATGCTAGCATAGGTTCATAGTTGTTTATCAATATGATTCGTGGTGTGAGATGAAAATACTTATACTGCCCTGTGTGATCTTAATGGATAACTTGTTCTTCAACCGTTATGTTTCAAATTCTATAGACATATAGGGTCTAAGCATAATTGGTGTCTATTCATCTTCTATCTCTTTTGTGGATGTATGTTTAGTTTGGTATACGTATGCTGACAGGTAGCGTGTACTTGTTTCATGTTATCCGATCAGATATCATAACCATTGCATATAGTGATTAAAGGCATCAGATCTAAGTGAAGTATTTAATGAAGTTAGGATCCCATGTTTATTCTCCTATAAGTAATTCAGTTTTAAATCTCAGTCGTTAATTAATTCTTAGTTTGTTAATTTACTTCTTAGTTAATTTAGTTAATTAAAACCCCAAATTGTTATTTGTCTTAGCAGTGAATTAAAGCCATACATTGTTGAATAGGTGCATCTACTGAATATAACCATAACCAGATCTCTGTGGAACGAACTTGAATTATATTGCTTGTGACCACGTATACTTGCGTGATTTTGTGTTAACAATGAGGGTCGAGTGAGAGTGAGAGTGAGAGAGAGATGAGTGTTTTGGGGGAAATGTTGAGCTGGGCGGGCTAATTTAGGGGAAATGTTTCTAAGGCCGGGAATAAAATTTTTAAGGGGGAAATGTTTTATTAAAAAAGGGGGAAATGATAAGAGCGCGTGTTTTTTATTTTTTAAAAATTCATTAAGACATCGGTTATTTTAGCAACTGATGTCCAGAAAGATGTTTAACATCGCTTTCAAAATAACTGATGTTAAAAAAGTCTTTAACATCGCTGGTTTTTTAAAGCGATGTAAAAGGTGTGATGTCTAATCCAGTTTTTCTAGTAGTGTCTCCAAGCTTCTTTGTAGGCTTTTCAGAGCCCGATACAGATTGTGGTCCATAAATTGCTTTGGCTTGTTGCAGGTTTCTGACTTGTACAATTTCTCCAATAGTTTGTCTCCAAGAATGTATTCGAGAAGTGGCTAAGTGATTGATTCGAGAACTAGGATTAGATAACTCTGAGTTCTCGAATACTGTATAATTGACATATCGAATCACTTCTCGAATAACTCCTTTCTCCAGGGATCCTTGAGTTGTCGAATAGAACACTTGACTTGTCGAATCCCTGAGATGTTGAATAGCTTTCTGAGTCCTTGAGATATCGAATGGACCTTGACTTGTTGACTCCTAGAGAACTCGAATGATACTTTGACTTGTTGACTTTCTGAGTTCTCGATTAGAGTAGTAGACATATCGAATCTCTGAGATATCGAATAGTGTATTCAAAGATATCGAATAGTGTCTTTAGAGATATCGAATCCCTGAATTCTCTAAGGCTAGACTTCTCGAATATAACAAACATACTTCTCGAATTGGTACTTAGGCAAATTCTGCATTTCTTCAAATCCCAACTGTGATTATTTGATAGTCTTGTTTTTTAAGCTTGATGCATGAACCTTGGAACTTTTTTCGAGCATTATTCTCTAACTTTTAAGTACAATTACACATATAGGAATTGATGCCTATTACAAGTACTAAACAAGTAGAAACTCTACAACTAGAGGTTCCCTCAGTTAAGAGGTCATGTAAGTAATGCAAAGCATTACAAATAATTAGGCTTGTTATTAGATGTATACAGGCATGCCTTTGTGACTAACAATCTCCCCCAAATTGTGAGTAAGACCCTTAGTCACAATTTCATGTCTGATAACAAGCCTAACATACATAAAGATAAGACTTGGAAAGTGCAGGTATGAAATTTGATTGATAAAAAAAATGCAAACAGGCATCCTTACAAGTTATGAAGAACTACTAGCCATATTCTTTTGGATTCATCCCTTAAGCTTTGGCTTGCAGATTCTCATTTTTCCTTTTTTCTTCAGCTTCTTTAGCCTTCTTCTTTGCATTTTCTTCCATTACAAGAATAATGTCTTCCATTGCAGTGAGTTCTTCAATTAGAGGGGAGTCTGATAAATCCTTGAGTACTTCATTCAGCTGTTTCTCAGAGTAGGAACTGATGTAGTCCATTCTAATCTTTACAGTTCTTCCATATTTCTTGTATTCAATGATGTATGGATTAAATTTGACTCTACACAGACCCATAGCCCTCAATTCATTAGCCTTAGCTTCCATTTTTGCAAACTCCTCCTCTCTTTTCTTTAGTAGTTCTTCACTCTTCTTTTTCTGTTCTGCTTGATGATCTCTCTTCATTTTGACAAAGTCAATTAACTCCAGCTTCCATACCCTTTCCACTCTATCTTCAGAATCCAACAATGCAATAATCCTTTCTATATCATATAGCTTGCCCCAATGCTGACATGCCCCTTGCCTAAATTTCTTCTATCTTCCATCAGTATATTTAATTTCAAGACAGTCATCAACAATGGCAGCATGATAGATTCTTTGAGCCCATAGGAACTGCAATTGGTCTTCATCATAGCTTTCATCTAGAGATGGTAGGTTTACCCTTGATTGATTGTCAGTGCCTTTGATTTAGATAATTTTACCCTTCTTGCAGCTTGTTTGAATTTGATCTTTCTCACTTGATTGCTAGGCAGAAACTTGTGACCTTTGCTTGTAGACCACTGTAGTATACCATTAGCAGTTTGGTTTTGGAAACATACAGATGGTTTCTTGATTTGAATCTTCTTTTCTTCTTGAGGTGGCAAAACAGTTGCAGAAGCCATTGATGTAGATTTTGATAGGTCATTACTAACTGTATTCACCCTAGACTTAGAGTCTTGTGTTGTGGTGAGATTACTGTTAGTAATGCCTAAGGCTTGCTGTTTTCCACTTTTCCTCTCATAAACCTTGCCTTGGTCATCATCACCCTTCTTATCTTTGTTGTCCTTCTTTTTCTTTTTGTCTCCATCATCCTTATCACTCCTGTGATGACTTCTCTTTCCATCACTCTTTTCTTCATCTTTGTCTTTATCACCATCCTTGCTAGGTTTGAACTTAGCAGTTTCAGGTACAATGCCAGTTGCAATATATGACCTGAGATAGGATAGGGCTTACAATTCTTCTGCTGTTCTTACCCCCTTCTTCTTGTTCAGCTTCTCAATGATGGCAATAATGAGAGGTTTGTTCTGAAGGGTTAGATGCTTAAGAATGATCAGCTGCTTGATATAATCAATTCTTGTTGCAGACTAGTAGATGATGGTTCTAGGATTTGTAAATACTTCAGGCAGTCTGAAGGGTTGCTCATTCCTTAAGTCATCGTAGAGGCTTTTGTTGTTCTCATTTCTCTTCTCAATAAGCTCAAGTAGCACATCTATCTCTGAGTATTTTAAAGCTTGTAGAGTGGTGAATGTTAGATGCCATATCTTGGACTTGGACACCATCATTATCTCCTTGATCCATAATCCATCTATCTTCTTGAGTATCACAGTGAGATAGTCAATCTGATCCTTCAAGCTCCTTAGATACAATTGAGTGTCACCAGCCTGTTCTCTTTAGACTTTCAGAAACTCCAAGAATGCATCATCATGGTAGACATTAGAATTTGCAATTTCTTGTAGCATGGCCTCAATAACCACCTTTACTTCTACAGGCTTGGCACTTTCAGTTTTGGAGAATGGAGGTTTATCAGATGGCATACTCCCTGCAACCACTGTAGTAGTGATAGTTTGCTTTTGACTACTTGGAGTAGTGATGTGTACTTCTGGTAGAGTGAAAACTGGCAGAGAAGATGGAGGTTCATCAACTTTGGCTTTCCATTTGCCTTGCACATGAGTTGTAGATTTTGAAGTTCTTTGATGACCACCCTCATTTATTTTAATGCCTTTCTCCTTAGGTCTCTGTCTCTCCTCTGTTGGCTTTTCCCCCTCATGTTTTGAGTTCCTTAAGGTCCTCTTCTCGCCCTTAGGCTTGTTGTCAGGTACAGAGGCTATAATAGCAACTTTTGGGGTGAGAGAGGTGGTAGTGACAGATTCGTCAGGCAGAGGAAGTCCCATGTGCTTCATTATAGCAGATAGCATCAGTTGTTGATTGAGAAGACATCAGCATTAGCAGTAGCTTGAGTGTCCAACTGGTCCTTGAGAATAGCAACAGTGTCTGTCAACTGAGCATTAGATTTCTTGAGAGAGACCACCTCCTTTTCAAGAGTATCCACCTTGGTGAATAACTCAGAAGCCTTGAAGCCAGAGAGAGATTGGTCCTCGAGTCCCTGCACTTCAAATTTTGTCATATTATGCACAGGGACCTCAGTCACCAGCTTATCCCCATATTGATTGGCAAAGAGAGTTCTGGTCATGGCATTTGCATCATTGGTCTAAGAAGATAGATTCTGGACTTGAGTTGTAAGATGCTTGATAGACCCTTGAACCAGTAGCATGGAGTTGTCCATCTCGGTGCATTCAGACTTGCAGAGTTGAATATCCTTAAGAACAATGTCCAGTTGAGGGAATTTGGCATCAAAATCCCTTTTTACTTTCTGTACTTCTTTGATTGTAGCTGCACACACTTCATTAACTTCTGTCTTTAGGCCCTTGCCAAGATAGTGTGTAGCTTTAAGAATGCCTTTGTATTTGTCATTCATTTCTTCATACACATCACTAGGGGTGAGAGATTTGGCATTGGACCCTAGTGATGTGATGTACTCTTCTCTGAGGTACTGGAGACCTTCTGATAGAGCAATATCATACTTTCCTTGCAACCAGGCATCTACAATGCCATCTCTCTCAGCATCATCTATTATCTTGGCCATTTGTAACTCCACATCATCTCTGTGACATAGCAGAATTGCTTCATAGTCTGGATCTGGCATGTCTGCAGTGAGTAGGTTTTGAGCAATCTTTGTGAACTCAGGAATCTGATCCACAATTAAATTTTGAAGAGCTTCAACTGTCAATTATTGTGGAACAGACCCTGATCCTGAAGCACTGTCATGTTGCACAGGCTTCAACCATTGAGACATGAAGTTAGAGCTAGAGCTAGGCAGGCTAGACTCCCCAGTTACAGATGCAACTTCTGCAACCGGATGGATTGACTCTACTAATGTTGTCTCCACAGGAGTGGGATGAGTTACAACAGTAGTTGAAACAGGCACAGAGTCTCTAGTGAAAACTAGTGAATCCTCTATGTTTGTGATGGTGTCATCAGGATATGCCCCAGCTTGCATTCCCTCACCATCTGAATGTGGTTCTTGGATGGTGAGCAAAGTGTCATGCACTAAGTCACTTGACTCCATTGGCTCACCAAGAGAGAGGAATTCTTGATGATCAATGCCTTGCTCCTCAATTTCTTGAGTTGCAGGCTTCAAAGAAATTTGAGATTTAGATTCTGGAAGAAAAGTGTCTTTTAGAGTTGATTTTGGCAACTCCCCCTGAGAAATAGAGGGAGTTTCAAGTGTGATGTGCTCTCCACTCAGTGTTGTGCCAGCCTTATCACTCCTTTGTGCAGACTCCATACAAGATTGTGCATTGGGGAGAATGCTTGATTCTATAGATGCACCCTATTGAGAGGATACATCTAATGAACTATTTTCCCCTGATTTTATAACTACAGCCATTTCTGTGACTAAAAAGGTGGTTTTTGATTTCTTCTTCTTTGGTCTCTGTAAAGGTGACTCAGGTTCCTCACTTTCTAAACCTAATTCTACAGCCAATGCTGCTTTAGATAATATGTTCAAAGGTTCAGAAACTATCTCCTTTCTCTTCTTTTTACTAACATCACCCTTTTTAGAGGATGATGCAGTTGGCTCACTGTTTGGTAGAGTGTTTGGCTGAGAGGGTTGGTTAGCAAGCCCTGGGATAGCATTTTGTCCTACTTGCTTGGGCTGTGCTAACTGTGATTTGGAATCAAATATTGGCATGTTGTGGGGGTAAGTCCTAAATAGGCTCTCCATATGGGGAGAGTTATTTTGAGTCTTACATCCACATCATTCCTAGTCTCCAAGTTACCAAAAATGAGTTTGGTCATGGACCTAGGGTAGCCTATTCTAGTCTTATCTATTCCATGCAATTCAATTAACTTATTATCTACAAAATTAAGTGCAGATTGAATAAAACGAGGAAAGAAAATTTCAGTACCTCTCTTGGTTGAGTTCTTACCAAGTCTCCCATATAGCTCATGTAGAATGATCTGTCCATCATCTATTTTTCTCCCATAGGCCAAGGCATAGCCAATTTGCTGTGCAGGTGCACTGATTTGGTCAAAACTAGACTTCCTTGCTGTGAAGACTTGAAGAAGAGTAACAAAGACATAGCTCCATTCTTTCCTCAAGGACTTCCTATTCAACTTTCCAAGATTGATTTTATCAGAGTAGTTGATGAAATCAAAGAAGTCTTCTAACTCTGCATTTGTGGCCAGTGGGTCATACTCCTTTGTTGTAAATCCAGTGCTTTATTCATGTCTGCTGTGGTGATAGTGATATCCTTCCCTTGAATCTTGCAGTAGACCACATATGAGGTTATAGCATTCTCAAGAGCGATAACCTCCACAGTAGCAGTCCTCCAAAATTGTTCTAGTAAGTCTAGATACAGAGTTGGGTTTGCTGAAAGTGCATCCTTGATATATGACTCAGACATCCATCGAACAAAGCACTTGAAGTTTGCATTTGGTGCTTCCACATCATTAGTTATTGCAATGAAATTGGTTTGAGTGGGTATAGTGAGTTGAGTGTTTGCAATTTTTATAGAGAGAGAAAGAGAACGAAGGTTGAAGAAGAAATTAAGCTTTTGAAGTTAGGGTTTACAGAAGTTTTGGGAGTTTAGATGCTTGAGAAATCGAATGAAATGAATCGAATAGATGTAGAATTGTATAAGTATGAAGTACTTGAATTGTCGATTAGATATATGTTTTGTATCGACAAGTCAGGCATTCGAGAAGTAGAAATCCACTTATTCGATAAGTCAAAAAAGGCTTAATCGATATCTCAAGCAGGTTGACACTCACAGCTAGCAGTTATCTAACTTGGAAATAATTCTAAATTAAATAAAATATGTTTTTATGAGTGATTTAAAATTCTGAATAAAAATCCAAAAACGGTTAAGAATCAGCGAGAATTCAGCCTTTTCAAATGATTCGAGAACTCAAATACAGTATTCGAGAACTTAGTCATTAGAGAACTCAATTACCATATTCGAGAAGTCAATCATACCTCTATTCGATATCTCTAAAAATGCTCTATTCGAGAACTCGAAAGTGCTCCAAAGAGACTTGTTAGAGAAGTCGATTAGTGAATCATTAGAAAAGTCTGACTTATCGAAATATTCTTTTCACTTATAAAAAGTCAATCTTCACTATCTTTTAAAAATTTATCAAACATATTCTATAAAGAATATTCTAACAAATTAAATAGTGATATTCTCAAAATTTCATAGAAATTTCAAGTTGACATAATATGATTTTTCAACATATGCAGCAGATTTGAAATATTTATAAATCATATTTCAGCCAACACTAACTTCAAAAATATTGAAAATTTAGATAAAGTAAGTGTTTACTGCTGCAACAATCTAGGTGATATATTCACTTAGCCAGAATCTGAAGAATTCAGCATTCCAATCTCACTCACCAACCTTGTGAAGGTGGCTTCATCTAATGGCTTAGTGAATATATCAGCTAGTTGTTTATCTGTAGAGACATAATGCAACTCAATGGTTCCATTAGTTGCATGTTCTCTAATAAAATGATATCTGATGTCAATGTGCTTTGTCCTAGAATGATTAACAGGATTGGCAACTATAGATATTGCACTTGTGTTGTCATACATAATTGGAATTCTTTCCAACACAAGTCCATAGTCTCTAAGTTGATTTCTAATCCAAAGCACTTGAGCACAGCAACTTCCAGCAGCTATGTATTCAGCCTTAGCTGTGGAGGTTGACACAGATTATTATTTTTTGCTGTACCAAGAGACTAACCTTTGTCCAAGAAACTGGCAACTACCTGAGGTGCTTTTCCTATCCACTCTGCATCCAACATAATCAGTGTAATAACCCGAATTTTCAAAAAATGATTTTAGTATTATTTTAAGAATATTAATGTTTTCCTAAAATGAGGAGGAAATTTTTTTAATTTTATTTTATTGTTCATTATTCCAGTTCAAGGAATTTCAAAAGCGAATTATTTAATTATTGTCTGGTTCAGTATAATTATGAACTATATTATGTGATTATTGTTGGGAGGTGGAATGTATGTGAAATTGTGTTTATGTGTTTATATGATGATTTGTGTGAGTTGTGAAGGCTGATGTATTTTATTATATTTTTGATGATTTAAATATATTTAAATCATGCATTTTGATCCTCTGTTAATTTTATAAAATTATCGGAGGAATTAAAAATCATGAAATCTTTTGTAATATTATCTTTATAATATTATTTAGTTTTTAAAATGGTTGGGTGAATTAATTTGGATGTTTCGGTATTTTAAAATGATTTTAAGAGTTTTATTGTATTTAAAGGATCAAAACTTTGAAAATTCATATTTAATTCATTTTTGATTCGAAAAATATTTCGAAAATATGTGTGTGCTTGTAATTTTATATTCTTTATTTTAAAAATGAAAAGTATAATTTTCCGAAAGTTTTATTTAATTGTGATTTTTTTATAAGTCGTTTATTAATTATAATTGGGCCGAATAGAGGATAAGTAGTAGTGTTATAATTAGAATTGGGCCAAGCCCATTAAGCATAAAACAAATCCCAGCCCATTTCTTGGTTGTTCCAGATGGTTCTCGAGAGATAGAAACGGGGAGAGATAAAAGAGAAAAGAGAGAAAAGAAAGAGGAAAGAAGAGGAGAAGAAAAGAGATTGGGTATATATATATGTGTATAATCGTGTGTATAATTGGTGTGTGTATATATACGAATCTGTGAGTGTGTGCATTCGTGTGTGTGTGTAGCAGGGGGGAAGGCAACAATCGAGTAGCAGCTGGGCAAAGGGGGAGGTCGGTACGAGTAACAGCAGTGGCAGGAGGAGGGGCGACGCGGGGCTGCAGGGCAGCGACGGCGTGGCCAGTGGTGGCGCGACTGGACAGTGGGGTGAAGAAGAAGACCAGCAGAGAGAGAGAGAGAGAGAGAGAGAGAGAGATGGCAAGAGAGAGAGAGGGAGAGATTGGCGATGGAGATGCTCGGTGGGATCGTCGGAAAGGGTATAATTTCACGTTTTTAATTATTTCATTTTCGTATTAAGTGAATTGTGATTTCGATATAGTTTAATTGTTGTAATTTAATTAGTTAAATGGTGAGATTATTGTGGTAATTAAGTTGGATTTAAATTGTAAGTTACTATGCTAATTTTCGTAATTAGATTAATATGGTGGATTGTGAATATTATCGGGATTTCCGTATTTTATTCGGAGAGTCTATATTTGTGATTAATCGTAATTGTTGAGTTTAGTGATTGCTAAATGTTTAGTGCTAAATGCTAATTGTTAATTATTAATTGTTAATTGCAAATTGTAATTGTCGGAATTATTTGTGGTCTCGTTAATATTCGAGTTTAATAGTCGGAGTGGATGTTAGATTTAAAGAATATTATGGTTCGTTTTAAATGAATAAAATGATTAAGTGGTTATATGAAATTGCTAAGAGTGTATGTGAGTTTGCTAAGTTATAATTGTTTATGTGTTAGATGGTATAAGTCGAGTCATAGTATTTGTTAAATGTTAGAATTTTATAATAATTAGAATTGTGCTAGGGGTTATGAGAAGATCACAAGTTTTTAAATGTCAATATTTAAAGGACTTGTGTAATTCTTTTCGACTAATCCCTAGGGCTTACGAATATCCATGATTAGCTATCACGAGTATAATTAATATACTTGAGTGATGTGATCATTGATATAGCGTAAGTAATAGTTAGTGCTAGGGGTTGTTCCCTAGGGCTTACGAACATCAATGATTGGTTGTCACGTGTATCATTAAAATTCGTGAGAAATACGATCATTGGTGTAGCGTAAGTAGTAGTGTAAATTATTATGTGCTAGGTGCCGCATGTCTGGGCGGGTACTTTTCATTATTTGTTTACTTTTATGTTGCTGCAAGTTGAGGCAACTTTTATTTTATCAAAAGCAGGGTTATAAATTGTTTTGTTTGGCATGGAGGGGCTGAGCCCATAGTCCGATAAACGAATACTACATGCCGAAATTTTCTAAAAATCCCCTGCATTTAAATTTATTTAACTTATTTGATGTCAATGGTTTAAAGGTATAATTTGGGTGTTAACTGTTTATGTGTATATGTGTTAAGTAAATTAATTCGAGGGTAATTGTTGTCTCAAGGATTTATGTGTTAATTCAAGGATTTATGTGTTTCGGGGATTAAATGCGTTTTGAGGATTATTTATAAACTTAGTTTTGTCATAGAATGACACTAGTATTATAATTGTATATGTTAAGTGAAGTTGACTAAATGTGTTATGTGCATTAATTGGTATTTGAGTAGTCAGTTATAGGGATAACAACTATAGTACGACTTTAAGTGACTCAGTGGTAATTCTGAATTGTGCCTACTCGAAATACGAGGTTGGACTGACGCGTGATCGTAACTATTTCGGTACCATTAGGGCGTGATCAAGTGGAGCAACGTGTATCAAAAAGGAAGGATCGAGGCATCGTGTAAAGTTCATGGAACTACTTGGGCGAAACGCCAAGGATTTATTTGCGCTGTTCTGTCTGGTGCTAAGGACCAGAGGCAAGTTTATTTATACATACTCTATCGTTCAGAGTATATTTATTTTAAAATATATGAAATGTGTAGAATAAGACCTCAGTCCATATTTGCAAGATTTCTTCTATCTTTATCTTGATAAATTGTTTACTTTTAAGTAAAATGGTTTGATTGGAAATATATGTGATATGGAGAGAGTGATATATTATAAAGAGTAAAGTGATATGGGAATGAATGGTATCAGTTGTTATTATGGTTATTTTTATGATATTATGTTATCAGTTGTTATCTAAAGTTATTTTGTAATATTACCGTTATGTGTAAATTGAGGATATTTGAGTTCTAAACTCTTTCAGATGTTATTAACAAATATTTTGTTATATAAGGGGACAAGGGTTGAGGTTTGCAGATTTTCTTAAAAAGGGATTTACATGTAAAGTATTTTAGTTGGTGTAATTTAAATGTATGGATATATGAATGGAAAAGTGGAAGGGGTTATCTTGAGAGGTATATTTTCGAAAACCCGGACAAAGTTTTTAGAAAGAATTTCGCAATAATTAACCTAATGGCAACATCACCAATAAACTAGTGTTTATTTAATTATTAGATACCTCTCGAAGCATCTATTAATTAAATAAACCTTATTCGTCTAATTAAATTTATTTAATTAGATGAATATTATTTTTAAAATGTTTTCTTAAAATCGCTTTGTTCCGGAATAATAATAAAGATATTTCGATGGTTATAAATGAGACATTTTTGGTTAAAAATGTCTGGAATGATATTGATAAATGTTATTTTAATGGTTATTTAATTAAATGAATATTAATTAAAAGGGATTATTGAATAGTTATTCCTTAGATATTCTAAGTGTTCTAAGGGTGATTAAATATTGTTAAAAGGTTATTTAAGGAATTTCATAGTGAAATGAATGTATGTCTTGAATTGATATACCTGTATATATGTTTTCAAATGGTTATAATACGGATATGAAAATGGAAAGGTGAAATGTGAAATGGAATTGAAAATGATATACGGGAATGGAAATGTGAAATGGTGTTGATAAATGGAATAATGATTTTATAAAAAGGGGAATCAGCAACAAACTTGCCTGAGAGGCTGTGTCAGGGCTGTGTGCGACATAGTCTAGCATTCATTTTATGATTCGGCACGAAGATGCCAAGGGAGGATGTTAGCAGGTGGCCTTCCTCCGGGAGGATGTTAGCAGGTGGCCTTCCTCCAGGGATGATGTTAGCAGGTGGCCTTCATTCCTTCTACCGGTAGTAAAAAGGGACGGGTACGGAGGACGACTGATCATCGTGCCTCACGTATTCGGCAACAGTGAAAACCCCCACAATTATTGAATAAAGAATCGACGATAAAGTCAGATTGGTATACTGAAAAGGGAAAATGATATGAAACGATGGAATTATTGTTATAGATGAAGAGAAACTGATTTTATATTAATTTATATAATTGTGGTATAAAAAGGAAATGGAATGATTATTTTTAAGAGATTTATCTTAGATGTTATATTATCTTGAGATATTATACTAAGATGATGTATTGATTATTATCTCGTTAGAGAAGAGAAACTGATATTAGATTATAAATAAGTAATTTCATATTGAATAACCAGCAAGTTTATGTTGGTGTATTATTGCGCAAACAAGATGTGGCTATTTATGGTAATAATCTATTTAATTACCTTGTAACGACATCTTTATATTATATTGGTATATCGTTCAGTTGATATTATTTTCAAACATTATACTTCCCTTATTGAAGTTTCATATTTATAAATGTTTTGGATATGAGATTTAATATCGTTGGATATTGAATACCCCTTGTGTGTATTGGTGTATTTAATTTGTTAAACTCTAGAAATAACTTGCTGAGCAATTCTTTCGCTCATACTTGCTTGTTTTCAAATATTAACTTTTCAGTGGAAGGTAGTCGGACGAGGTTATCTGCATGGCTTAGATGAAGCGGGCAGCGTGCCCTTATGAAGACGCTATGATCTAGAAAGTTTATATCTGAAGTAAGTTATAGGTAAGTATATTGATGTGTAATATATATGTTACTTTGCGGAAAATAGTATTAGTCGCTGGTGTACTTCTCAACGAAGTTATACTAGTAGTAAGGAGTTGATTCTTGTTTCTAGCCCTATAACCTAAAAGATGCTTGGTGGTTGGGGTCTCAAATGTTGTAACTCAATTATTAATGGCTACAGATGATTTAATGTGGTTAAACAGGTGATTTGTTATTAAGGTTTTCCGCGTGACGACCAAATCCCTGACCCCGGATTTGGGGGCGTTACAGAGTGGTATCAGAGCTGAGGTTATAGTAAACTAGAAACGAGAGTGAGTAGGAGTGTGTATAGTTATGTGAGAACGTCAGAGCTCATGTAGAGTTCATGTTGGACTACCGGGTGTAGTGTCAATGATTAAGTTAAGATTTGAATGCTAAGTTGAAGGATATGTTGAGATAAAACTCCCTGCGATTATTATTGTCGATGATTGAATCCTTAGTGACTATTACGAGTCGACGATGATGTAAGTTATCAAGCACCTTAGGGTGTGCATGGAAAAGAACAGCTCTGGGGTCGAACGATTATCCGTCAGAGGAGCTGACATTAAAGGCATCCGTGGAGACCTTGGCAATATCCCCATTGGTGAATCTTTATGATTACCTCCCCAATCTATGAATTATTTGACATCTCTCTAAGAGAGAATTGTGATAAAGGATATATTTCCTCTTCGAAGTTATTTTTATACTTGTGTTAAGTCATATTTAGTTTCAATTGTGCCAAGGGCTTTCATTATACTTACCTTCAGGTTTTCGAAGCCCTATCGAATGATATTATGTCAAACTTCCACGTTTCTTCAATAGTGGATAATTCAATGGTGATATAGCACCACTTGCTTGTTGAATACCAGTATCTTTCTGGTTATCCTTTTCTTTGGAAATCGCGCCTTGGAAATTGTTCGATTTTAATCCAAGGTGTCCCTTTGAGAATTAATTGCCAGAAGATGATTATTATTGACTTGACTTTGAATTTCTTTCATACTTCTCAATTTCCACTGAGACGAACAACCCTATACTGATAGGGGCCACAAGGACTATCTGTCTGTGTGATAGAAGTCTGATGGGACGCCATCACTTGTGAGTTGTGAAATACAAGAAGGCTAATTACCTTTAGTAATGTCTTAACTGAGACACGCAACGTGAGTTCTTATGATCATATTGATCTCTCAGTAAATTCTCTTATTTCCAATAAGGTTTGTTTCAAAACTCATAATCCTATGCTCACTAGTGGGTGACATTTGTCTTGATATGACAGCTATCCTTTTTCAAAGCTTCATGATTCTTGTTATCTCTAATGAATTTCAAGGGGATGCCAACCAGGTCGGACAAGTCGAAATTCGCTGATAGAAATTAGATTCGAGCGGAATCGCCAAGAGCAGGAGCGAATCCCAAAACGAATATAATATCAGTGGCGTATCGATAGAATTAGTTTGTTCTCTCTCATGGATGTTATGATTAATGGAATGAGTGCAATCTCTCTCTCAAGAGTGTTATGTTAATGGGATCAGTGAACTCTCTCTCAAGGATAGGATGATAATGAAAGTTGGTCAAGATATATGTGTGAAAGGAATAGTGGTGGGGTTGTGAGACTCCAGTGATAACTGTGTCAAGTATGGATTCTATGGTTGAACTAAGGTTTCGGAGGAGTTGTTTACGAAGGGACACTATCTCCGGTATTGTAGAATAAGAGTTGATGATGAAGGAGTTAAGGAATCCCAGTAGTGGCCTTAGCTGATTCCGTGGACGGAATCCTTTTAAGGGGGGTAGACTGTAATAACCCGAATTTTCAGAAAATGATTTTAGTATTATTTTAAGAATATTAATGTTTTCCTAAAATGAGGAGGAAATTTTTTTAATTTTATTTTATTGTTCATTATTCCAGTTCAAGGAATTTCAAAAGCGAATTATTTAATTATTGTCTGGTTCAGTATAATTATGAACTATATTATGTGATTATTGTTGGGAGGTGGAATGTATGTGAAATTGTGTTTATGTGTTTATATGATGATTTGTGTGAGTTGTGAAGGCTGATGTAT
This sequence comes from Kitagawia praeruptora, assembly GCA_037693485.1. Lineage (NCBI taxonomy): Eukaryota > Viridiplantae > Streptophyta > Magnoliopsida > Apiales > Apiaceae > Kitagawia > Kitagawia praeruptora. The sequence goes on from CM075350.1 coordinate 81,659,787, forward strand.
TTTATTATATTTTTTAGGATTTAAATATATTTAAATCATGCATTTTGATCCTCTGTTAATTTTATAAAATTATCGGAGGAATTAAAAATCATGAAATCTTTTGTAATATTATCTTTATAATATTATTTAGTTTTTAAAATGGTTGGGTGAATTAATTTGGATGTTTCGGTATTTTAAAATGATTTTAAGAGTTTTATTGTATTTAAAGGATCAAAACTTTGAAAATTCATATTTAATTCATTTTTGATCCGAAAAATATTTCGAAAATATGTGTGTGCTCGTAATTTTATATTCTTTATTTTAAAAATGAAAAGTGTAATTTTCCGAAAGTTTTATTTAATTGTGATTTTTTTATAAGTCGTTTATTAATTATAATTGGGCCGAATAGAGGATAAGTAGTAGTGTTATAATTAGAATTGGGCCAAGCCCATTAAGCATAAAACAAATCCCAGCCCATTTCTTGGTTGTTCCAGATGGTTCTCGAGAGATAGAAACGGGGAGAGATAAAAGAGAAAAGAGAGAAAAGAAAGAGGAAAGAAGAGGAGAAGAAAAGAGATTGGGTATATATATATGTGTATAATCGTGTGTATAATTGGTGTGTGTATATATACGAATCTGTGAGTGTGTGCATTCATGTGTGTGTGTATCAGGGGGGAAGGCAACAATCGAGTAGCAGCTGGGGAAAGGGGGAGGTCGGTACGAGTAACAGCAGTGGCAGGAGGAGGGGCGACGCGGGGCTGCAGGGCAGCGACGGCGTGGCCAGTGGTGGCGCGACTGGACAGTGGGGTGAAGAAGAAGACCAGCAGAGAGAGAGAGAGAGAGAGAGAGATGGCAAGAGAGAGAGAGGGAGAGATTGGCGATGGAGATGCTCGGTGGGATCGTCGGAAAGGGTATAATTTCACGTTTTTAATTATTTCATTTTCGTATTAAGTGAATTGTGATTTCGATATAGTTTAATTGTTGTAATTTAATTAGTTAAATGGTGAGATTATTGTGGTAATTAAGTTGGATTTAAATTGTAAGTTACTATGCTAATTTTCGTAATTAGATTAATATGGTGGATTGTGAATATTATCGGGATTTCCGTATTTTATTCGGAGAGTCTATATTTGTGATTAATCGTAATTGTTGAGTTTAGTGATTGCTAAATGTTTAGTGCTAAATGCTAATTGTTAATTATTAATTGTTAATTGCAAATTGTAATTGTCGGAATTATTTGTGGTCTCGTTAATATTCGAGTTTAATAGTCTGAGTGGATGTTAGATTTAAAGAATATTATGGTTCGTTTTAAATGAATAAAATGATTAAGTGGTTATATGAAATTGCTAAGAGTGTATGTGAGTTTGCTAAGTTATAATTGTTTATGTGTTAGATGGTATAAGTCGAGTCATAGTATTTGTTAAATGTTAGAATTTTATAATAATTAGAATTGTGCTAGGGGTTATGAGAAGATCACAAGTTTTTAAATGTCAATATTTAAAGGACTTGTGTAATTCTTTTCGACTAATCCCTAGGGCTTACGAATATCCATGATTAGCTATCACGAGTATAATTAATATACTTGAGTGATGTGATCATTGATATAGCGTAAGTAATAGTTAGTGCTAGGGGTTGTTCCCTAGGGCTTACGAACATCAATGATTGGTTGTCACGTGTATCATTAAAATGCGTGAGAAATACGATCATTGGTGTAGCGTAAGTAGTAGTGTAAATTATTATGTGCTAGGTGCCGCATGTCTGGGCGGGTACTTTTCATTATTTGTTTACTTTTATATTGCTGCAAGTTGAGGCAGCTTTTATTTTATCAAAAGCAGGGTTATAAATTGTTTTGTTTGGCATGGAGGGGCTGAGCCCATAGTCCGATAAACGAATACTACATGCCGAAATTTTCTAAAAATCCCCTGCATTTAAATTTATTTAACTTATTTGATTTCAATGGTTTAAAGGTATAATTTGGGTGTTAACTGTTTATGTGTATATGTGTTAAGTAAATTAATTCGAGGGTAATTGTTGTCTCAAGGATTTATGTGTTAATTCAAGGATTTATGTGTTTCGGGGATTAAATGCATTTTGAGGATTATTTATAAACTTAGTTTTGTCATAGAATGACACTAGTATTATAATTGTATATGTTAAGTGAAGTTGACTAAATGTGTTATGTGCATTAATTGGTATTTGAGTAGTCAGTTATAGGGATAACAACTATAGTACGACTTTAAGTGACTCAGTGGTAATTCTGAATTGTGCCTACTCGAAATACGAGGTTGGACTGACGCGTGATCGTAACTATTTCGGTACCATTAGGGCGTGATCAAGTGGAGCAACGTGTATCAAAAAGGAAGGATCAAGGCATCGTGTAAAGTTCATGGAACTACTTGGGCGAAACGCCAAGGATTTATTTGCGCTGTTCTGTCTGGTGCTAAGGACCAGAGGCAAGTTTATTTATACATACTCTATCGTTTAGAGTATATTTATTTTAAAATATATGAAATGTGTAGAATAAGACCTCAGTCCATATTTGCAAGATTTCTTCTATCTTTATCTTGATAAATTGTTTACTTTTAAGTAAAATGGTTTGATTGGAAATATATGTGATATGGAGAGAGTGATATATTATAAAGAGTAAAGTGATATGGGAAGGAATGGTATCAGTTGTTATTATGGTTATTTTTATGATATTATGTTATCAGTTGTTATCTAAAGTTATTTTGTAATATTACCGTTATGTGTAAATTGAGGATATTTGAGTTCTAAACTCTTTCAGATGTTATTAACAAATATTTTGTTATATAAGGGGACAAGGGTTGAGGTTTGCAGATTTTCTTAAAAAGGGATTTACATGTAAAGTATTTTAGTTGGTGTAATTTAAATGTATGGATATATGAATGGAAAAGTGGAAGGGGTTATCTTGAGAGGTATATTTTCGAAAACCCGGACAAAGTTTTTAGAAAGAATTTCGCAATAATTAACCTAATGGCAACATCACCAATAAACTAGTGTTTATTTAATTATTAGATACCTCTCAAAGCATCTATTAATTAAATAAACCTTATTCGTCTAATTAAATTTATTTAATTAGATGAATATTATTTTTAAAATGTTTTCTTAAAATCGCTTTGTTCCGGAATAATAATAAAGATATTTCGATGGTTATAAATGAGACATTTTTGGTTAAAAATGTCTGGAATGATATTGATAAATGTTATTTTAATGGTTATTTAATTAAATGAATATTAATTAAAAGGGATTATTGAATAGTTATTCCTTAGATATTCTAAGTGTTCTAAGGGTGATTAAATATTGTTAAAAGGTTATTTAAGGAATTTCATAGTGAAATGAATGTATGTCTTGAATTGATATACCTGTATATATGTTTTCAAATGGTTATAATACGGATATGAAAATGGAAAGGTGAAATGTGAAATGGAATTGAAAATGATATACGGGAATGGAAATGTGAAATGGTGTTGATAAATGGAATAATGATTTTATAAAAAGGGGAATCAGCAACAAACTTGCATAAGAGGCTGTGTCAGGGCTGTGTGCGACATAGTCTAGCATTCATTATATGATTCGGCACGAAGATGCCAAGGGAGGATGTTAGCAGGTAGCCTTCCTCCGGGAGGATGTTAGCAGGTGGCCTTCCTCCAGGGATGATGTTAGCAGGTGGCCTTCATTCCTTCTACCGGTAGTAAAAAGGGACGGGTACGGAGGACGACTGATCATCGTGCCTCACGTATTCGGCAACAGTGAAAACCCCCACAATTATTGAATAAAGAATCGACGATAAAGTCAGATTGGTATACTGAAAAGGGAAAATGATATGAAACGATGGAATTATTGTTATGGATGAAGAGAAACTGATTTTATATTAATTTATATAATTGTGGTATAAAAAGGAAATGGAATGATTATTTTTAAGAGATTTATCTTAGATGTTATATTATCTTGAGATATTATACTAAGATGATGTATTGATTATTATCTCGTTAGAGAAGAGAAACTGATATTAGATTATAAATAAGTAATTTCATATTGAATAACCAGCAAGTTTATGTTGGTGTATTATTGCGCAAACAAGATGTGGCTATTTATGGTAATAATCTATTTAATTACCTTGTAACGACATCTTTATATTATATTGGTATATCGTTCAGTTGATATTATTTTCAAACATTATACTTCCCTTATTGAAGTTTCATATTTATAAATGTTTTGGATATGAGATTTAATATCGTTGGATATTGAATACCCCTTGTGTGTATTGGTGTATTTAATTTGTTAAACTCTAGAAATAACTTGCTGAGCAATTCTTTCGCTCATACTTGCTTGTTTTCAAATATTAACTTTTCAGTGGAAGGTAGCCGGACGAGGTTATCTGCATGGCTTAGATGAAGCGGGCAGCGTGCCCTTATGAAGACGCTATGATCTAGAAAGTTTATATCTGAAGTAAGTTATAGGTAAGTATATTGATGTGTAATATATATGTTACTTTGCGGAAAATAGTATTAGTCGCTGGTGTACTTCTCAACGAAGTTATACTAGTAGTAAGGAGTTGATTCTTGTTTCTAGCCCTATAACCTAAAAGATGCTTGGTGGTTGGGGTCTCAAATGTTGTAACTCAATTATTAATGGCTACAGATGATTTAATGTGGTTAAACAGGTGATTTGTTATTAAGGTTTTCCGCGTGACGACCAAATCCCTGACCCCGGATTTGGGGGCGTTACAATCAGCATCAGAATAACCAACCAGATTGAACCCTGTGTCCTAAGGATACCATAAACCCAAGTTTGGAGTGACCTTCAGATATCTAAAGATCCTCTTTATAGCAATCAAATGTGACTCTTTTGGATTTGATTGAAACCTTGCACATAAGCATGTAGCAAACATGATGTCTGGCCTACTTGCAATGAGATAGAGTAGAGAACCAACCATGCCTCAGTAGACTGAGATATCCACTTTCTTGCCTTTAGCATCTTCATCCAATTTGTTGGCAGTGGTCATGGGTGTCTTTGCAGGTGAGCAGTCTTCTAAGTCAAACTTCTTCAATAAATCCTTGATGTACTTGGTTTGACTGATAAAAATGACATCCTTCCTTTGACTAACTTGCAATCCAAGAAAGAATGTTAACTCTTCCATCATACTCATCTCATATCTGCATGAGCTTAGAGAATTTCTCGCATAGTTTCTCATTAGTAGAACCAAATATAATATCATCCACATAGATCTGAACTAGGATTATATCATCACCATGCTTCTTGTAGAACAGTGTCTTGTCCAATGTGCCTCTAGTGAATTGATTTTCAAGAAGAAATTGTGATAGAGTGTCATACCATGCCCTTAGAGCCTGCTTAAGTCCATACAATGCCTTAAGCAATCTGTAGACAAATTTTGGGAAGTGTGAATCCTCAAAGCCAGGTGGTTGTTGCACATATACCTCTTCTTCCAACTCTCCTTTCAGAAATGCACTCTTGACATCCATTTGATAGACTTTAAAATTTGAATGAGCAGCAAATGCTAGGAATATTCTGATGGCTTCCAATCTAGCAACAGGGGCAAATGTCTCATCATAATCAATGCCTTCATGTTGAGAGTATCCTTTTGCAACCAACCTTGCTTTGTTTCTTTCTATTACACCATCTTCATCCATCTTATTCTTCAAAACCCATTTTGTTCCAAAAATGGTTCTATTCTTTGGTGCAGGCACAAGTTCTCATACTTTGTTTCTTTCAAATTGATTCAGCTCCTCTTGCATGGCAATAATCCAATCTGGATCCAACAGTGCATCATCAAGTTTCTTAGGCTCAATCTGAGATAGAAAACAACCATAGAGACACTCATTTTGAGTTGCTCTCCTAGTCCTCACTCCTGCATTTGGATCTCCAATAATTTGCTCTGCAGTGTGTGATCTATCCCATTTCCTTGAATGCTCAGTCTGATTTCTCAACCTTGATGTTGCTTCATTATCCAAGTCATGATCATTCTCACTTCCCCCCTGTGAAGTTGCCACTATTCACAGGTGTGTCTTGGATTCTTGCCTCTCCACTGTTGATTGGCACAAATTCATCTCTTGTATCATCATTCACTCGAATTTGTTAAACTACAGTTTCAACTTCAGTTTCAATCTCTTCATCAGAATCGTCTAGATTTTCAAACTTTAATGGATATTTATCTTCATCATTGGCTTATTCTAATCCAGGTAATTTGTTGTCATCAAATGTTACATCTGTGCTTTCCAGAATTTTCTTTGGACTGATGATATAAACTTTGTATGCAATTCTTTCCATAGAGTAGCCAAGAAAAATTCCTTCAAATGCCTTTGCATCAAATTTTCCAACATATCTTGAATTATCCTTCAGTACAAAGCATTTGCTTCCAAAATTATGAACATACTTTAGAGTAGGCTTCTTTCCAGTCATCAAATTGTAAGGTGTCTTTCCAGTGTTTTTGTTGATGAGGGTTTTGTTCTGGATATAGCATGCAGTGCTCACAGCCTCAGCCCAAAAACATGTAGGCATCTTTGCATCAAGCAACATTGTTCTAGCAGCCTCAATTAGAGTTCTATTCTTTCTCTCAACAACTCCATTTTGTTGTGGAGTCCTTGGAGCTGAGAATTGTTGAGAAATACCATTCTCTTTACAGAATGCTTCAAGCATGGCATTTCTGAACTCTGTTCCATTATCACTTCTCAATGCAATCACACTTGCATTGTTGGCTTTTGCTTCTTTATCAACTTTCTTTATGTGCTCAATGATTACTTGTGGAGCCTCATCTTTTGATGCCAGAAATTTCACCCATGTATACCTTGCAAAGTCATCAACCATCACCAAAGCATACTTTTTTCTTCCTAGTATCATAATATTGACAGGCCCAAACAAATCCATATGAATTAGTTGCAGGAGCTTGATTATTGATGTCACTATTTTTGACTTGTGGCTTGATCTTTTCATCTTTCCTTTTTGACAAGCCTCATACACTCCTTCTTGACAGAATTCAAGTGTGGGCATGCCTCTCACTAACTCTCTTTTGACTAGAGAATTAATGGCTTTGAAGTTCAAGTGTGATAACTTCTTGTGCCACAGCCAACAGTCTTCACTTGATGCTTTTGAGTAAAAGTAACAAACTTTGTCCTTGTTTGCAGAGTCCATGTTGGCAACAAACAGACTTCCTTTTCTTACTCCAGATAGAGAAAAATCACCAGTCTTCTTGTGGGTGATCAAACATTCATCCTTGTCAACTTGCCATATCCCAATGTGTTACCCATGTTGTCATCTCCAAAAGCAACCATTGGGCCAACCTTTTCCTCATACTGTGATAGCAGGGCCATATCACCAGTCATGTGATTTGAACATCCACTATCTAAAATCCACATGACCTTCTTTTCATTTTCTTTGCCCTGCAAACACAAAGGTATTGCTTCTCCTTTGGTACCCAAATAAGTTTGGGTCCATGTGACTTAGAAATAGTTTTATCATTAACAACATGCTTATCAATTTTCTTGGTGTTAGTCTTCTTGTCACTGTTAGAAGTCTTAGAACCTGAGGTTTCAGACTTAGGTGACAGAGGTACCTTCCTAGCTCTAGAAGGACTTAAAGACTTTGACCTTGTGTAGTGTGTGTGAGAATTGTGACTGATACAACCATCAATGAATTGCCTTCTCAGATTGAAACAGCTAGTCATAACATTCATATTGCATGGCATACAATCAAATTTATCACAGAATGGAGCATCTCTATGTCTTAAAGGCACAGAGCAATCATAGAAAGGTTTGGACACACTACCAACAGGTTTCTTGCATGCATGAGTCAAATGATTGGTACTGAAACAATTTTGACAAGTTTTCCTAGGGGCATTAGGCATATAGGCATAGTTATTATCTTTGTTAATCCCTAGTTTGCCATTTCTGTTTTGTTCCTTCTTAGCCACTTTCTTCTCAGATTCATTCTTCCCAGCTGATACAAACTTAACAAACTTCTTAGGTCTAGACCTACTACCTACTGGCTCCTTGGTTTTTGACTAGACACTCTCACTCTTAGAGGATGCTGGTTGTTCATTAGACTGTGCCTCATCCTCATCATTCAACATTTGCTTAATGAGTAAGGCATCCTCATCAGTTTCAAATGTTGATTCTTTAAAAATTGGAGACTCAGCCTTTTTCAAAATATGAGGCACTTCCTCCTGAACAACTATGTCATCTTCAATGACAGCATAGCCTTTCCTCTGTTTAAGAGTGTCGTAGTCAAGTCCAATGGCAGCCTTGGGTTTAGCTTAGATTTTCTCATGGTAGGATTACAATAGACTAGATGTGTTCTTAAAGGTTTTCAATTTGAATTCATTTTCAGCTAGTTCATCCCTAAGAGCCTTTCAATTTGACTAGCACATAGAACCTTATTCTGTAGATATTCAACTTCTTTCTTAAGGTTTTCTACTTGCATAGCAGTTAGCTCAAGTTCCTCATTCTTTTTTATTAAAAATTCATTTTTAGCAGATAGTTTAACAATTTCCTCATTAGCAGCAGTCATACTAGTATGAATATTAAACATTTCAACAGATAGTTGTTCAATCATACTCTTGTACTCAGAAACAGACATGTCTATGGTAGTGAGAGATGGTACCTGAGAGTCTGATGAAGGTGTTTCATCCTTGGAATTGGCCATCAAGGCATAGTTTCAAACCTTGCTCTTCTTCATCACTATCAGTATCATCCCAACACTTCCCTTCAGCTATATAGGCCTTTCCTGGTGTTTGCTTTTTGAGAAGGGCCTCATACTTAGCTTCAAGCTCCAGAAACTCTTTATCCTTCTTTTTAGGCTTCTTGCATTCACTAGCAAAATGCCCTAGGTCATTGCATCTATAACATCTCACAGATGACCTATCCACATAGCCAGTTTTGAATTTACTCTTGCTTGGTTTCACAGGTGCTTTACTCTTGTTGAATGAATGGTTTTGGGATTTAGGTTTAAAGGGTTGGTTCCTCTTGAATCTGATGTTTGGAAATTTTCTGGCCATGAAAGCATGTGAGGTGTTTTCCATGCCATCTAGCTCTTCAAGAGTATATAACTCTTCTTCTTCCTTTTCTTCAACAGGTTCACTTACTTCAACTTCAGTTTCTTCATCATCTACTATCTTCTCTATTCTCAACTGACTTGTAGATACTTCTAGGTCTTGAACAGATTTACTGACAATCAAGGCACCTGAAGTGTTTGTCATCCTGTCTTGGTTGGCTTGGATAGCCCTCTTCTGAAGCAACTCAAGCTCATGAGTCTTTAGAACCCCATAGAGTACATCATATGTGATTTTGTTCAAATCTCTTTCCCCTAGAGAAATGACCCTCTGCTCTAGGTGGTTTGGAGAAGACAATAGAAACTTCATATTTAGTTCTTTAGTGCTCTAAACCTTTCCATTCATCTGTAACTTAGTAACCAGCTTGTGAAATCTCTCAAACATATCAGTGATGCTTTCCTTGGGTTGTGCCATGAAAGATTCATACTGTGTGACCAGTATTTGTTTCTTGTTCTCTCTGACTTCCTCTGTTCCTTCACATAAAACCTCAATATGATCCCACATCTCTTTAGCAGAAGTGCAAGATGCTATGTTTGCAAACATTGACATCTCCATAGAATCTATTTCAGCAACATGAGATGACTGTCAAGGGCAACCATCTCCTTTTCTGTCTCTGTCCATTTAGATGGATCTTTAGCCACATAGGATCTTGGAGTGGTTGTAGTTCTAATAGTCTTCTCCTGAATCTCCTGTTGTGGAACAAAGGGCCCATTTTTTAGTATCTCAGGATATAGAGGATTTGCAGCTTTGATGAACAACTGCATTTTGATCTTCTAGAGGTTGTAGTTCTCTTTGTCGAACTTAGGGACCTTCACCATTCCTGTAGTCTTTGGTGTATTCATGATCGTTTTCTATTTTTGAATAAACAGCCTGCTCTGATACCACTTGTTGAGTATTAAATACGACTAAAGAATACAGAGGGGGGGATGAATGGATTCTTGAACTTTTCTTGTTCTTGAACCTGTGTAGCAAGATATGTGGTTGTGTGTGCAAATGTGTAAGTGCGGATTATGAACAACACAAGGCACGATATCACTTTAATCTAATATTTTATTAGATAAAGATTTGCTACAACCTGTGAATACAAATGATAGTATTCTCAGCTTCGTTTTTCTAAGAGAGATGTACTCTACAAAGTGTTTGAAAAACTTAATCTCTAAAGAGGTGAGGTTGTATTCTTATAGAACATGAATACAACCTACTTACTACAAATAAGGTAGCTAAACAAGTTTACTTTCCAGTGTGTCTGTCCTTTTTGAGTAAGCATCCAAACGGCTACAGATTTGACTTTGTAAAGTTCTGTTCAGATCCACTTCTTTAGCTCTTTGTCTCTTGTACATCTCTCCAAGCTTCTTTGTAGGCTTTCCAGAGCACGATACAGATTGTGGTCCATAAAGTGCTTTGACTTGTTGCAGGTTTCTGACTTTTACAATTTCTCCAGTAGTTTGTTTCCAAGAATGTATTCGAGAAGTGGCTAAGTCATTGATTCGAGAACTAGGATTAGATAACTCTAAGTTCTCGAATACTGTATAATTGACATATCGAATCACTTCTCGAATAACTCTTTTCTCCAGGGATCCTTGAGTTGTCGAATAGAACACTTGACTTGTCGAATCCCTGAGATGTCGAATAGCTTTCTGAGTCCTTGAGATATCGAATGGACCTTGACTTGTTGACTCCTAGAGAACTCGAATGATACTTTGATTTGTTGACTTTCTGAGTTCTCGAATAGAGTAGTAGACATATCGAATCTCTGAGATATCGAATGAGATATCGAATAGTGTATTCAGAGATATCGAATAGTGTCTTTTGAGATATCGAATCCCAGACTTCTCGAAGGCTAGACTTCTCGAATATAACAAACATACTTCTCGAATTGGTACTTAGGCAAATTCTGCATTTCTTCAAATCTCAACTGTGATTATTTGATAGTCTTGTTTTTCAAGCTTGAGGCATGAACCTTGGAACTTCTTTCAAGCATTATTCTCTAACTTTTAAGTACAATTACACAGACAGGAATTAATGCCTATTACAAGTACTAAACAAGTAGAAACTCTACAACTAGAGGTTCCCTCAGTTAAGAGGTCATGTAAATAATGCAAAGCATTAAAAACAACTAGGCTTGTTATTAGATGTACGCATGCATGCCTATATGACTAACAATATATATATATATATATATATATATATATATATATATATAGATATAGATATATAGAGGGAGAGAATAGGTTTCTAGGGAAAACCTTTTTTTAGAGAAAACTTAGAGACCATTATCAAGACCGTTGATCTTATTATCATTTTGTAGTGGCAAATTTGTAAATAATTTCAAAATAAATGTATTATGTTAGTAAAGGATAAAAAAGAGCTAAAATGGAAAGTGACATTTTGATTTATTATTACTTCAAGTAAGTCAATAAATACAATCTGTTTTGATTGATTGCAATAAATATCTTATGCGATTCAAATTTTGTAGTGAAAATCTTTGTCAAATCACAAAATCTAATATAAAAAATATTATGGAGTATATCTTTTTAACTAGAACACTTAATAAAATCCTCATACAACAGACGTAGTAAAATCTTAAATAATTGAATTGTACATAATTAGAACACTTTTCAAAATATTTAGTAGAATCTAAAATTTATATTAGAACACTTAAGAGAACACCTAGTACAATTTTAAATATATATTCTTAGAACACTTAAGAGAACAAAAAATTTATTAAATTCAATTATACATATTGAACACTTATAAAAAAACTTAGTAGAATCTAAAAATTAGTATTTAGAACACCTATTAAAATCTTAAATACGTATTAAAATCTTAAATAAAAGAGTTATTAAATTGAATTATCATATTTAATTAGAACACTTATCAAAATATTTAGTAAAATCTTAAAATTTATATTAGAACACCTAATAGAATACCTAATACAATTTTAAATATACATTTTTAAGAACACAAGAACAAAAAATTTATTAAATTCAATTATACATATTTATTTAAAACATATGTCAAAACAATTAATAAAATCTTAAAATTTATATTTAGAACAAAGAACACGTAGAACACCTAGTAAAATCCTAAATACATATTAATTATTTATTAAAACAAAAAAGTTGTTAAATTCAATTATGCATGCTTATAGAACACTTATTAAAACACTTAGTAGAATCACAATATATATATATATTAAATACATAAGAACACCTAGTAGAATTTATATTAAAATATCTACTAGAAATTTGAATATACAATTTTGAAAAAACGTGTTCCTCTATTTCATGAATCATTTAAAAGAATATTTAAAAACTATTTTAAATTAAAACATTTTCAGGGAAAAAAAGAACATTATATTTTTTTAATTAAAGAACACGTTGTAATTTTTTTAGTAGAATACAAAATTATAGAAATAAACAATTTAAATTATTTCGAAAACATTTAGTTGTCTTATTAGTTTATTACCTTTTTAATGAAGACTTGATGAATTATGTTGTTTTTTTTTAGTTTTTTATAGAATACTTAAATGAACGCGTTATTAGTATTTTCATTAATTTTTTATAAGAATTTAAAATCATCAAAAAAATATGTCCCTTTTTTTCATGTAATACTTAAAAGAACACTTACAAGAAAACTTAAATAACTTAAAATAATATTAAAAATTAAATTTTTTAGATGAACACAAAAAAAACATTAAAAATTTTTAAATTAAAGAACACATTAATAATTTTTTTATTAGATTTCAAAATTATATAAAAAGGCAATTTAACTTATTTCGGAAACATTTTAATTGTCCTATTAATTTATTAGTTTACTGAACAACTTACTTTTCAAAAGGTAAGAAAATTTGTTTAAATTTAAATTTATTCGAAAACACTTAAAAGTACATTACATGTTTTTTATCGGAATTCAAAATTATAAAAAAAATAATTTATTTACGTAATTTATTAGAACATCAAAAGAATCAACAAATAGAACAAGTTCCCTGAGTAAAAAAATGAGGATGAGTAAAAAAAATATATGATGTATCTTATCATTAAATGAATTTTGACTCTTTTTTTTACATGCAAGTAATTGTTGGAATGCATTAAATGTTCTCAAGGTTTCTAAATCTAAATGTAGAATAAATAAAATAGGAAGTTTTGTTAAAATTGGTAGGTGATATTAAATGCGTTTTTTATGGAAAGATAATGAAATGCATATGATGTAGCCTATTACTATCTCTGGAGAAGCCATACTATGACCGAGTGATTTTTTAAGAAGGCAACAGATTGTTTTGTTATAAAAGGAAAGAAAGCATCAGAAGCAAAGACACGGACAAGAAACAAAAAGACAGCAGCCTTCAACATTACATCTCTCTCATCTTTAAAGCTACTGACTAGTTCAATTAATTCACAGAAAATTAAGTTCAACTCTTTTGTAATATTTGATCCATTAGAACTTAATTATTTGTGACTCTTGTACTACTAGCGAATTAAGTTTCCTAGTTCTTATCTCGATTTTTATTAACTAAATTAGAAAAGTTCATGTCGAATTTTCTAATTAGTTTTTATTAACGTGGTAATATTCTGTACTGATTTTGTAACAACCATCAAGTTTAATATATCGTCATATTTAACTTGAATTTTGTTTCAATTGATTCCGCACAAATTTGTCTAAACTAAATTTTATTTAACGGACAAATTTCGATAAAAAGATATAGATTGTATTCAACCCCCCCTTCTACAATCTTAACGGACCTAACAATTGGTATCAGAGCCTACTGATTGATACACAAATCAAGATCCTATTTTTATTCAATCGAAAATTTATCTCGAATTTTTAACTCACTTAAAAATTCATCATGTCTTCTAAAGCCATTGTTAAAATTCCTATCTTTTCTAAAGATAATTATGATATGTGGAAAAATAAGATGGAGTTGTTTCTTGATGTTACAAATCCCAAATATTTGGGTGTTCTGAAAAATGGACCTAAAATTCATATGGTTCATGAAGAACAAGTTCTTACTGATGGAGCTGTTACAACACCTGCTAGATCCTATGAAAAGGACCCTAAGCTCTATTCTTCTGTTGATAAGGAGGATGCTGGATTGGACAAAAATATAAGACTCATCCTAATAGATTCCCTAGATGCTGTGATGTACAGTCATATGATGAATTGTAAAACTACTAAACACATGTGGGAAACTATTGAGACCATCAATGAAGGAACTGATGAAGTCAGGGAAAATAGACTTCAAATTTTAACCTCTGAATATGAACACTTTAGAGCTGGCCCTAATGAAGGCATTCAGGAAGTGTTTGAAAGGTATAACAAAATAATCAACAACTTGCAAGTTTATGGCAAGCACTATACACAAAAGGAGGTTAACATGAAGTTCTTACTGACTATGCCTACTCACCTAGAACATAGGATAACTGCCATTAGCGAAGCCAGAGACATGAATCAAATTTCTCTTGAAAGGCTCTTCGGCATTTTGAAAACCTATGAGTTGGAACAAATTCAACAAAAAGAAATTCATGGTGAAGGTAGGGTTCCAAGTTCTTCTACAGCTCTAGTGGTTGAGACTCCAAAGGAAGTGGAAGCTAAGGTTGTTCGACCTTACAACTCTGACAAAGAACAGACTGAAGTGGAACATGGTCAAACACCAGCTACTCAGGATGGTGGAGAATTTTACCCATTAGAAGAATTGGATCAGCAGGAGGATGAGTCAATGGCTATGATGGTGAGGCAGTTCAGTAACTTCAGGTTCAGAAGGAATCCCAAGTTCAAGTTCAAATCTAACTACAACAGATTACAGAGAGGAGGTTCTTCATCCTCTAGTAACAGGGGAGGATACAAAACTAGAACAGTTGACAGAAGCAAGATCAGGTGCTTTAAATGTAATGAACTTGGACACTTTGCAACTGAGTGTCATCAACCTCAACAAGATGCAAGGAGAGAGTATGCATCTGGTAAGAAGAACACAGACAAAGCCTATGTGGTACAAGGCAAAAGCTGGGATGACACAGACAGTGATGATGAAGAGTTTGGTAATTTTGCGCTGGTGGCAAATGTTGAAACATCAACTCGGTATAATACTCCGATAATACTTACTGATGCTGAGTTGATTGATAGCTTACGTAATTCCTTGGGTAATTCACAAACTGAAAATGCTAGAATAAATATGTTAAACACTAATCTTGAAAATGAAGTGTTAGAACTAAAAAAGGTGCATGTTAATCAAGATCAGCAAATAAAAGAAATAGCTCGACTTAACTACAGAGAAAAGTCGATATCAGAATACATGTTAAAACATGTTGCTAAAATTGCTGAACTTGAAACTAAGATAAAGGAACAGGATGTCAAATTATCTGCCTACTTTAATTCTGTTAAAACTTCTAAAGAGTTTTTCAATAAACAAGCTGTAGACCGAACCGTAGGAATAGGGTTTGGCTACAACGAGGCTATTTGAATGTTAGGCATAAACTCCCCTAATCCTGTTAGTGCTAAAGAAAGGTGAATACCACATGTGCTTAAGGATGTTGAAGATCCACTCTTTAAGAAGTCTACTGCAGAGCCTCTAGATTTGACTTCTCTCGTTATTCAAGAGGAGATGCGTATTGAGGACATTGCTAGTGGAAGTGTCCAACTTAATGAAAAATCTGTTAATGCACCTACAACCAAAAATGTTAAATCTAATAAGGTTGTTTCTAAGGAACCAGTTAAGTTTGTTGAGTCAACTAGTTCGTCTAAAACTGGGTTAGGTGGTAATAAGTTGAAGCAAAACAATAATATGTCTAACATGAATACCATGCCTATCAATTATTCTAATCATAAAGCATGTGGTGTTGTCAGTTGTATGTCTTGTGCATTTAATGTTATGTCTGCTTACTTTAATGGTAATCATGCATGTGCTAATAAGACTGCTCCTCGACAACATATGAATAGTATTTAAAATGTTAGATCAAAGACTGCTAGTCCTCCTCATGTTAGGAGAGAGACATTTGTACCAAAGCCAAAACAAAGTTTTACTAAAGCTGTTTACAAGGTTAAATGTCCAGTCAATGAAAAGAATATTATTGCTGCTACACAAACATGGATACCTAAAATGAAACAAAATATTGTCAAATCTATTTATAGGGTTAAATGTTTGTTGACTGATGGTGTCAAGGTGAAAAATGTTGTTTTGCCTGACAAAGGCCAATTTTTCAAGTACTCTGGACCCAACCAAGCTTGGGTCCCGAAGAAAGTTTAACCATTTTGGCAGTGCAGGGTGTGTAACAGGTAGATCGTGTTGTGTGAATTCTGGACAGTGAATGTTTAAGGCATATGACCGAAGATAGAACCCTGCTATCAAGAGTGGTGAAGGTATCTGGCCAAGTGGTATCCCTTGGAGATAACAGCAAGGGTATGACCGAGGGTCATGGCTATTCAATAGCTAGGAATGTTGTCAGTAATAAAGCATCTTTTATAAGATGAAGAGCCTACTGTTCGAGGATTAAGGAAAGAGAACTTATCAATATTTGACATGGAATCTCAGTCTAAGGTGAAGTCAATATGTCTAATCTAAAGATTCATCAGACAAGAGTGCAACTATGACAAATGAAGCTCTTTTACCTGAATGTCAAATCAAGAGATTCTTTCCTGAAAATCGAATCAGTAAAGGAGACTACCTCATCTGAAATTAAAGCAAAATGAAATTATGAGGCATGTCATAAAGGGAAGTCAAAGAAGCACCACACAGAAGTTCTACATCAAAGTAAAATATATTTTAGTGGTGATGACTGATGACTTCTTTCAACAAACAAGTTGTTGTTCAGACAATCTGAAGACAAGACACCACTGATGGTGATTGTTATTAATCAACGGAAGGTGATTGAAAGCCTTAGTGATGTTCAACAACTTCTAACTCCCAGCTATCAATGGTTATTTTGATTCAGATCTAAACAATGTCAAACATGGAGAATCTTCATGTAAACCCAGCAACAGCTTAGGGGGAGCAGCAGAAGGATCAACTAGCCAACTAAACACCACATTGAAAATCAAAGGACACTATGAGAACATGTCTGCCAAGAAAAAGAATGTTGACTTAATTAATTCTTTGTCCTAGTTCTTATTGTTCCTAATGGTGGAAGTAAAAGACTAGCAGAACGTCAAGTATCAATGATTATTTCTTTAGTTTTCTTTCAGAAGAAACTAATAAAGCTACAAAGGCTCTGAATGATCAAGATTGAGTGTTTGCAATTCAAGATGATCTCAATCAGTACAAAAGGCAGATTGAAGGGAAACTGGTATCTAGACCAAACAACAAGGTTGTATTTGGTACAAGGATAACCAGAAGTCTAACTGGATGTCAAGGCATTGTTATGAGGGACAAAGCCAAACTGGATGCAAGGTTACAAGCTGATAAAATAGTATACCTGACAAGACTTGAGGATATCAGGCACCTGCTACACATTCATGATTATAATGGACATCTGGACCTACTGAATCTGGATGCTAGAGGAATGTGAACAAGTGCACTCCTGGTTGTTGAGACAATTGAAAATCTCTACAGAGACAGATCAAATGAGTTGTACGAAAGCTAGAGAACAAAAGGAAACAATTTCATCTCCAACAACTTTGTGGAATACTCAAGGCTAACCATCTTATATAAGGTATCAATTCTTTTGAGAGTGCATGTCTTTAGTTAAGAATAACTTTCAGACACGTTTGCTAAATCACTTGATGAAATTAATTTTTCAAGATTGGTTTGTAAATTTGGGATTTTATTAATGCTATATGATTTGTAAATCCCATCTGTTAAGTAATTCATAAATGATTTTACAAGTATTCAATTGTCAATATTGAAAGGACTTGTGAAATTATTTACATCAAGACCTCAAGATGAAAATTATCTGTTGAATGATTGCCATGTGTATAATTGTAATATATTTCAGTGGTGATTATTTAAGGATAATTAAAATATTTAAATGCTAAAATCTAACTCAAAGAGATTTAGTATTTAATTATTTGTTTTGATTAATATGAGTTATAGAACCTAAAGCAATTCAAGTTAGTATATGCTCTATACCTCATTTATCAAAATAAATTTGAATCATAACTAATTTGGACCTATCTGTTGTGGTCTTCAATTAATTGTGAGATGTTAATTCTAGTGAACTTATTAATGCATCATTTTCAGAAATTCACTATAATTAATATCATGGTTATAACAATTGGTTGTATTGAAGTTTTGACTTATATCAGTTAATGATATTTAGTTAGAATTCTATTTACAAACTAATTGTGAGATGTATTGGTTTGAGTAAAATTACTTAGAACTCCTCTAAGTAATCATTGTCTTATCTTTTGAAATTCACTCATTCTACTATACATAATATGAAAATTGTCTAAGTAGAACTATGGATATTGTAATATCTTAAGTTACCATAGTTCAGTTACTTCGAATAATTTTTATGCTTATTTGCAAGCTTCTAATCACTTTGATAGTGAATGTTGTTTACTATGGATCAAGGTATATTGAACTTAGAATATTATTTCTAAGATTACAGACAAGACAGTCTTGGTAATCAAGTTTTATTTTTAGAACCAAGGTTGTCTACCAACAAACAGTTGTTAGGAGTTAACATTTGTTGTTGTCGAGGAGTTGCCTTAAAGTCATAAGTTTAAAATGTTAATGATGATAATTATCCAAGTGATAGTGGTGGAAACAATTTTAATATTGGAGATACCCATGTCACTGGAGAAGAATCATCAAGTCATTTTGGCAATAACTCGAGGATAGTAAACAAAGGATCAACTAGTCAAACACAACATCACAATGAAGAACAAGGTGAATCATCAAGATCTAACCTTCTCGGACTGTATATTTGGAATAGAGCTAATCATTGATGATCCAGATGTTGGAGTAAGAACTAGAAGGGCTTCTCAGAATCAAGATATAGAATCTAAGGAATCTGAGAAAGCAATTGCTGATCCTGAACAACAAGAAGCATGGAAGCTGGTGCCTAGGTCTAAGCACCAAGTAAATGGTATGACATTCTTTCCAAATTCTTACTTGTTATCTTTCTAAAAAGGATTGTCATAGTCATTCTCTTGTTATACTCCATGTTTCTGTATTTTAGAATGATAAATTTTCTCTAAAAATAATTTTCTCTAATTCTCAAGTTAGAATTTTTAGGAAAGTATTTTTGTTGAAAATTTCATTTTTTTAAAGTAACTGCAATGTTCATAATATTTTATTAAATCAGATTTTCTCATTAAATAATTTTCTATTAGAAAGTTGTTTTATTAGAAAATATATAGATTTATTAAGGTACTATAAATGTTTATGTAAATATTTAATTTGTAGTGTTTGTCCTTTTGGTATTATTGTCTTGTTTCCGTTTAAAGGACATCCCATGGTAATTTTGATGGTTTTTGTTAATCACTTGTGGATATATAGATCTGATTAAGCTGTTTGTTAGTAGATTAGAGAGTTTTTATTTTAATCACTAAGGTTTTAAGAGTTTCAGATTAGTCCCTAGCTGTTTTGAACTATTAAGACAATCGTTAAGACCTGATTGTTTTAACAGCAGATTGACTTATTAATACAATCGTTAAGACCTGATTGTCTTAACAAGTTTTTTTTCGTAAAAAAAAATCTTTTCTTTTTAGTTTTTATTTTGTATAATTTTATGTATATTATTTCTTGTTTTTGTTTATTCTTTTTCATGTGTATATAAATAGTCAGTATAGTTTTTCCAGTTTAGTCACTATACTTTCAAAACTTACAAATAGGTCCCTGTACTTGGTTCTTTTATTGTTTTTCTGTTTAACACACACATAACCTGCAGTTTTAACTTCTAATCTTTGTTGTGTTGTTGTTATTAACAGAATTTCTTATATAGGATCATTGTTGGTATCAAATTGGTATATATGTCAATTCAATTGTTTAGGAACTAATGTTTGATTTTCAGGATCTAACAATTGGAAGAAGACAAGACCTATCATGTGCTAACAATTTCTAATAGTTGGTATCTATCATGCAGGACCTAAAACATTATAAAATAGTTTTGATTGTATTGGTTTAAACATTAACATACATTAATTCGATTAATATTTATTATTAATGGGATTCTTGATTATGCTCTTGTTTAGTAAAACCGGCTCAAGATCTTTAATCTTCTAACTCAAAATCTCTTTCTATAGTTGTGATTGCTTATATTGTAAACCTTTTGAAATCACAACTGTACATTATTTCTCTTAAAATAAATGCAATATTTTCTCAGAAAACTTTTCAATGTTAAAAATGCATTCTATCTATTGCTCATATTCTGTGATGCAGGTTCATCTAATTGGAATTTTGTATTCTCACATGTTTATTCATGAGGTAGTAAACCCAACAACTTTTATTCCAGACTACAGTCAAACTCAAACACATTCTTACTTACCCCCTAAAAGGAAGTTACCTATTAGACTAAAGGTCACCAGAGAGTAACTGCACTTAATGCAACAAATAAGGATGTGTGGGATATTTAGTTGGAAAGTCACTACCTTATACACTATCTAAAATATTTCATATGCACAAAGTGAGATTGCACACACTAAGGATGAATTGACGGAAACCTATAATCCAACCATTTTACGGTTAGGATTATAAGTTAAAGGTTCTTTAATGAACCAAGAGTCTTCACAGACCTCGAGAGAAGGTATTGATCTCAATGCAAAATCTTACAAGATCATTATCTAACTCCCCAGAGGGAACATCTTTGGATCCTGCGGGTAATGGGTCCGACATAGGTGCGGATCGACAACTTGTAAACTATGATTCAGATTTTACTTGATGAGTTTAACAAGGTGATGTCTTCACAGACATTAGAAGGGAACCTTGATCTCAATGCTAAATTTACAGATCATTGTTTACCTTCTCAGAATTCAAATCTGAAAACCCTAAAAAGGGAAAACTAGCAACTTGTAGATTATGACTCAGATTCGTCTGACGAGTCCAACGAGGATTTGGGATTTGCGAACTCCCATTGCACCACCACTGACCTCTCTTGAAGGGGCTAGGGTGATTTTTCCTTGCAGGTACACTAATGGATGTTGGAGCTATGAGTGATATGAGTGATACACCAGTGAGCAAGAGTGTAAACAAAGAGAGAAGTGAGACACTCAACACAAATGAGTGGAGAGAAGAGTGAAACACTTGTGAGGTACACTAAACACTATCACACACTCACAGTGAGGAAGAAAATGAAACTTCCTTTCTAACAAAGAACTCTATAATTGGTACAACTACTTTGTCAACTAGTTGATTGAAGGATTCCTCAACTAAGGGGGAGAAGTAAAGGGGTACAAGAAAAAGGAGAGTAGGTTAGAAAGGTGGAGCATTTACAGACTGTGCTTAGGAGGAGAAGCAAGCAAGTCCAGTTACTAAGGGGGAGATTCAGATGGAAAAGTAAGGGAACTTTCAGTTGAGATGAAAGTGGAGATATAAGGATGAGTATATCACAATATTATTCTATCAGTCTTTCAATGTACTATGTATAAAGGCTAAGTGGAAGAGTAGTAGATTTCCCAGAAGTTACAGAAATGGTATTGATTCACCATTGTCTACATAGTAGGAAGAGTTGTTTTTTCTTTCAGTGAGAAAAACTGTGTCAGAAAAGGGAAGTGATTGTAAATCAAGAACTGCTGATAATCACCAAAATAAGATGTGAAGGATTATCAGTCAGAGATTTGAAGAATTAGAAATGAAGATGAGTTATCTATTGAAGATCAGTTTAGTGCTTGAGGAACAATCATCTATCATTTCATCAACTGAGGATTCTGGAATTGTTAAATTCAAACCAGAGAAATTTTTTTAATGTATTGTTTACTAAGCTCTTAAATGCTTAATCTTTTTCTTGTTTAAGTGAGTTAGTTGAGTTATCCTCTAGGTATTTGATTGTTATTGTCTAACAAACAAATAGGGGGAGATTGAAAGGCATATGATGTAGCCTATTTGTATTTCAAGGATACAACTCAACTTAAACAAGATTGTATTGGTAAATAGTACTCCCTCAGTCCCAACCAATTGTTTACGTTTATGAGAGAGTGTCCGGCACGCATTTTAAGATGCATATAAAATATAGCTCTATAACTTCTTTTTAAATTTTTTTTTTTTTGAATAAAAATATAAACATTCTATTTTTATTCAAAATCATAAAATTTTAAAAATAAGTTATGGAACTATATTTTATATTCACATTAAAATGCGTGTCAGACTCTCTTTCAGAAATGTAAACAAATGGGTGGGACGGAGGGAGTATATAGGCTGTCACAAGGAATCTCAGATTGTATTATCGATCAGAAGAAAAAGATCAAGGTCAATCTACATACTTGAGGAATTACTACATTGAAAGAAGTTCAGACATCTGATCAAGCCTCAGTGGAGTATTCGTTAAGAAGTGGATTCGTTTAAAGTAACAGAGATTTCAAGGTGATAGAGACAGTACAGAGAATTAAAGAGAGAGAGGGAGAGAGAGAAGCAAACAAAAGGAACCAGATTTTAAAGTCAATATATGAAGAACAGTCATTGCGGTTAGTCACTCATGAACCAGACAGTACATCGAGTGTCAACATTAAACAGTGGTTGTTCGTCATTAACTTCAGTGGTTCAAGATATCAAGACTTGTATGAGAGAAAATCATTGTGCAAGCAACAGAAGTGCTAAATTAATTAACCACAAGGATTTTACTATCAAGTGGACTGACTGTGAGGAAAAAGATTTATCACAAAGAAATGCAAAGTGATATATTCTTAATGCTGAAACTCCGGTTAGAATTGTTGTATTTTTTGCTAAGCAAAAGGAGTCCGGTTCCAGACGCTCAGGTAGCCGCAACTTAGAGCTTAAGGATTTATTTAAATTAATAAATATTTTATTTAATTAGAAAATTATATTTATAAATATATAATAATATTATATATTTATTTTTATAATTTCTGAATTAAATTAATTATTTATTAATTAAAGATTATAAGCTGTGCGGGTTAAAAAGCATTTCTACGGAACCCGTCCTAATAAAACAAAGCAAGTCCACGAATTGAAAAGAAAAAAATGGCAGGTTCTTTTGCCTTGTCGAAATGGCCAGTATGTTGTACTATTTCTGGAATTAAGGTTATACTATTTCTGGAGCTATGTTATACTATTTCTGGAAGCTATACTATTTCTGGAGGCTTGAGCATACTATTTCTGGAGATATGTTATACTATTTCTGGAGGCTTCTGCATACTATTACCAAGATATTTCAGCTATACTATTTCCAGCCATCCATACTATTACCGAGCTGCCATATTATTACAAGGGAATCTACTTTACTATCACTCCATCAGTTATACTATGACCGAGTCTATACTATCACTGAGCATTGGCTAGACTATTACTCAGCATGCTATACTATCTCTGGAGAAGCCATACTATGACCGAGTGATTTTTTAAGAAGGCAGCAGATTGTTTTGTTATAAAAGGAAAGAAAGCATCAGAAGCAAAGACACTGACAAGAAACAAAAAGACAGCAGCCTTCAACATTACATCTCTCTCATCTTTAAAGCTACTGACCAGTTCAATTAATTCACAGAAAATTAAGTTCAACTCTTTTGTAATATTTGATCCATTAGAACTTAATTATTTGTGACTCTTGTACTACTAGCGAATTAAGTTTCCTAGTTCTTATCTCGATTTTTATTAACTAAATTAGAAAAGTTCATGTCAAATTTTCTAATTAGTTTTTATTAACATGGTAATATTCTGTACTGATTTTGTAACAACCATCAAGTTTAATATATCGTTATATTTAACTTGAATTTTGTTTCAATTGATTCCGCACAAATTTGTCTAAACTAAATTTTATTTAACGGACAAATTTCGATAAAAAGATATAGATTGTATTCAACCCCCCCTTCTACAATCTTAACGGACCTAACAGATAAAAATATATATTTATTATGTAGATTGAATTAAATATGTAAGAATTCTTCTTAAATTACTGTTATAACCTTTTATTTAAATGTTAGATATTGATTCAAGTGATATCAGGATCTGGATTGTTACTGATCAAGATACTGATGCTGATGTCATCAGTAATACGATGTCAGTATGAAGGTACTGTTAGTATTAGAAGCTGGTCAGGATTACGTGAAGATTCTCATCAGACCAGAGATCAAGGAAGATTGATATGTCGGTTCATAATTTGTAGGAAGGCAGCTATCATACAGGATATGCATTCTGAGTAATATGTAATTGATTTAGAATATCTTGTAATTGATAGTGTAGCTGTGTATGCTATATAAACACAGTTTAGGTTTTACATTAGAGTAATCGCTTACACAAGTTATCTTGTAACCTAGCAGCTCTTAAGAACATAAGAATTTCTTAAGAGAGTTTTGTAACAGTTTTATATCAGAATTAATAAAGCTGTTATTGATTCATACTTGTGTTAATTCTGTTTAAGTCGAAAATCTTATACAATTGTATTCAACCCCCCTTCTATAATTGTTAATAACTAGGCAACAAGTGGTATCAGAGAAAACTGATTAATAATCAAAAACGATCTTAAGATGTCGACAAGCAAGTATGAAAGCATTAAGATTCCCATTCTCAAGAAAACTGAGTATCCAACATGGAAGGTGAAGATGTTAATGTATCTGGAAGCTACTGATCCTGACTATCTTGACAGGATCAATGATGGACCATTTCTTCCAACAAGATTAGTTGCAAGAACTGAAACTGTTGCTGAACACTATGTCATCAAGGCAAAGAGTGAGTGGACTCCAGAAGAAAAGACTCAAGTGCTCAAAGATGCAAAGGTAAAAAATATTTTGCACAACAGTCTTGATAATGTCATGTCAAACAGGGTCATAGCATGCAAGACTGCAAAGGAAATTTGGGATACTTTGGAAACTCAATGTCAAGGCACTGAATCTATCAAAAGAAACAGAAGGGCTCTGTTGATTCAGGAGTATGAGCAGTTCGATGCTAGATCTGATGAGAGCATATATATGATAGATTTCTAACACTGCTGAACAATCTATCTCTAGTTGGCAAAGAGTATGATCCAGAGGATTAAAATACCAAGTTTATAAGAGCTCTAACTGAGGAGTGGGATACTCAAGCTTCAATCATAAGGCATCAATATGATCTGAAGATGATGTCTCTTGATGAAGTCTATGGGATGCTAAGAACCTATGATCTTGAGGTTCAACAGAGAAAGAACAAGAAGAATGTCAAAGCAAAATCTGTTGCTTTGAATGTTGAATCAAAATCAAAAGGAAAAGCTGAAGAAGGTTCTTCAAGAAAAAGTAGAGTTGTGGAGTCAATTCCTGATGACTCATCATCAGATACTGATGCTAAGTCTGATTCTGATACTGATAATGACTCTACTGATTCTGAGATGATGGAGATGGTAGCTATGATAGTCAAGGGCTTCAAGAAGATGAAGTTCATAAAGGCTAGGAAGCAAGGTAGGTTCCAGAAGAAAACCTTCAATGCTGACAAAGACAGGTACAAGAAGAAAGAAGACAAAAGCGGCAAATTTGACAAGTCAAAAGTCAGATGCTACAATTGTGATGGAATGGGTCATTTTGCAACTGAGTACAAAAGGCAAAGACCAAAGCTCTTATCTCATCAAGTAAGGATTGGATGGACTCTTCCTCAGAATCTGAAGAAGAAGAAGTGAATTATGCACTAATGGCCAATACTGATGAGACTGTTGCTGCTGCTGAAACTAAGGTATCTGAAACCTTGTTTGATTTTGATACAAATAATGTCTCTGAGTTAAGGTCTTTTCTTAAGTCTCTACATATCAGCTTTAGGAGTCAATCTCTTGAAAATACTAGAATAAAATCTCAGATGGCAGAGGTAACTAAAAGAAATGATCATTTAGAAGCTGAGTTAATTTTCTTGCAGGAAGTTCAAACAGAATGTGATAATGCTAAACACATGAAACTTGAAATAGAGTTTAAGTGTAAAGAACTTGAAATGCAACTTAAGGATGCTAATGAAAAACTCAGAACTTGGACACACTCTGGAATAAAAACTCATGAGATCATCACAGATAAAAACTGGAAAGAGTGTCTAGGTTATAAGCCAGAGAATGAGAAAAAGAACAAGGAAAAGGTGGTTTCATCAAATCCAGGAAGAGTTGTTATCAATGACTCGACAAATCCAAAAACCTATAGATATGTTACAGACAGTACCAAGACTAAATTAAAGCCTGTGAATTATGTGTATCCAGAAAATCCCAAATCAATTACTGAAGAGGGATCCACTTCTACACAGAATTCTAAATCAAAGTCTGTCCTAAACAAGAATGTAGGTCTTTTGTCAAAGAAACAACTGAGAGATAAAATCTGTGATGTGACAGAAAAGAAGAGAGTCTCTACTATCAAAAGAAACAGGAATGGTAAAGTTGGAATAAACAAGGAGAATAATTATAAGTATATTCCAAATGCACCAAGAAAGACATGTTTTAATTGTGGTAACTCTAATCATCTTGCTATTAACTGCAGGAAGAGTAAGAAAAAGACTACTGTTATTCCTAAGTCTAACATTAGGAATAGGACAGTATTTTATAAACCACAAAATCCCTGCTTTCACTATGGTAGTAAATGGCATTCTATTTATATGTGTGAAGAATATCATAATATGTACTACAATGTTTATGAGCCATTGCCAAAGTTCAATAAAAGTGCAAATTTTGGCAAAACAAAGAATGTGAATACTAAGCATGCATCTGTTAATTCTGATGATAACAAAATGAATTCTAAAGGAGGTAATCCTAAAGAAAACGTTTTTGTTAAGAAATCTTCTGCTGCTAAAAATGTTAAATTGCATGCTAAAAGAACCCAACAAGTGTGGGTTCTTAAAAATTCTAACTGAATTCTTTGTGATTCTGATTGTAGGGTAAAAAGAAAAATGTGTTAGTCATGGATAGTGGATGTTCTGTGCACATGACTGGAGACAAAACCTTGCTATCAGAATTTGAGGAAAAGGCTGGCCCAACTGTGTCTTATGGAGATGGCAACATTGGACAAACTTTGGGATATGGCAGTATTATCATTGGAAATGTCATCATTGAAAAAGTAGCTCTGGTGAAAGGACTCAAACATAATCTGCTTAGTGTTAGTCAAATCACTGACAGAGGTTACCATGTCAACTTCAATGATACTCATTTTGAAGTAATCAGCAAATCTTCAGGGAAGGTTGCTTTAACAGGACAAAGACATGGTAATATTTATGAAGCTAACATCTATACCAATACTGATGGACACTCTACATGCCTCATCAGTAAAGCGACTGTAGATGAAAGTTGGAGTTGGCACAAGAAGCTTTCTCATCTCAACTTCAACAATATAAATGAGTTGGTAAAGAAAGACTTAGTGAGAGGATTACCTAAGGTATTGTATACTCCAGATGGACTTTGTGATGCTTGTTAGAAAGCTAAACAAAGAAGGACATCTTTTAAGAGCAAGACAGAATCCTCAATTGATGAACTATATCACATGCTTCATCTTGACTTGTTTGGACCAGTAAACATAATGTCCATCAGTAAGAAAAGATATACTCTAGTAATTGTTGATGAGTATACTAGATATACATGGGTGTATTTTCTACACAGAAAGGACGAAACAACTGAGATACTTTTGGACCATGTGAGACTCATTGAGACTGGCACAAAGTATAAAGTCAAGATTTTAAGAAGTGATAATGGAACTGAATTCAAGAATTCAGCAATGGAAGAGTTCTGCAAATACAAAGGAATAGTTCAACAATTCTCTGCTCCAGGCACTCCCCAGCAAAATGGAGTAGTTGAAAGAAAGAACAAAACTCTTATTGAAGCGGGTAGAACTATGTTGGAGGAAGCTAAACTTCCTACATATTTCTGGGCAGAAGCAGTCAACACAGCATGCTACACTCAGAATATTACACTGATTAACAGACATGGTGTAACTCCTTATCAGATGATCAAGGAAAAGAAGCCAAGTCTGAAGCATTTGCATGTATTTGGCTGTAAGTGCTTTGTTCTAAGACCTCATCCTGAACATCTTGGAAAATTTAAGACTAAAGCTGATGAGGGCATCTTTATTGGCTATCCATCATCAAGAGCCTTTAAAGTTTACAATCTAAGAACAAAGACAATCATGGAGTCTATAAATGTTTCTTTCGATGATAAGAAGATTACAGGAATTTCTGAAGACTTACATGATGATTTGATTTTTGCAAATGAAGCCTCCAAGAATTCTGATGAAATCTTGTCAGACACTGATAATTCATCAAATCCTGATGAACCAGTTATTACTGATGAAACACAGATTATTGATGGGAATGCAAATGTTGAGGGGGAGCAACATCAAGAGACCATCAACAATGAAAGAAATCAAACATCAGGAAGAGATTCATCAGAAATAGATTCAAGTGACAATTCTGACAGCAGATCAGAAATAGATAGCAATATCTCAGGGGGAGCTTCTAACAACACTAGTTCTTTTGAAGATAACACCAATCCAGAGGGAGCATCAAATTTAAGGAATGATCTACCACCAGCAAGGAAATGGACTAAAAGTCATACTCCTGATTTAATTATTGGGAATCCTGAAGTAGGTGTTAGAACCAGAAGTGCAACTCAAAATGAATGTCTTTATCATAACTTTCTGTCAAAGGAGGAACCTAAGAAAGTTGAAGATGCACTAAAGGATGCTGATTGGGTTATGGCTATGCAAGAAGAACTAAATGAGTTTGAAAGAAATGATGTCTGGAAACTTGTACCAAGGCCAAAAGGAAGGTCCATTGTAGGTACAAAGTGGGTGTTCAGAAACAAGACAGATTCAGATGGCACTATCATCAGAAATAAAGCAAGACTAGTTGCAAAAGGATATTCTCAACAGGAAGGAATAGACTATGATGAGACATTTGCTCCTGTTGCAAGACTAGAAGCTATCAGAATCTTTCTTGCATATGCAGCCCACAAGAAATTTAAAGTTTTCCAGATGGATGTGAAAAGTGCTTTTCTCAATGGAGAATTAGAAGAGGAAGTTTATGTTGAACATCCTCCTGGCTTCTTTGATTCAAAACATCCAGATTATGTCTACAGACCGGATAAAGCACTTTATGGACTAAAGCAAGCTCCAAGAGCCTGGTATGAGACATTGGTTCAATTCTTACTGGAAAGTGGATTCAAAAGAGGTACAATTGATAAAACCTTGTTTTATTTGAATCATGGTAAGGATTTGCTGTTAGTTCAAATTTTTGTTGATGATATCATTTTTGGGTCAACTAACTCTAAATTATGTGAGAAGTTTTCAAAGCTAATGTAGTCTAGATATCAAATTAGCATGATGGGATAGATGAGCTATTTCTTAGGTCTACAAGTTAAACAGACTAATGATGGGATTTTTATCAATCAGTCAAAATACACAAAGAACCTATTGAAAAAGTTTAACATGCAAGACAGCTCTACTGCATCAACTCCCATAGCTACAGCTACCAAGCTTGATCCTAATCAAGGTACTGAGGTGGATGTAACTAATTACAGAGGTATGATTGGCTCATTGTTGTATCTAACTGCTAGTAGACCAGATATCATGTATGCAACCTGTCTATGTGCAAGATTTCAGGCAGAACCCAGAGAACCATATCTTATAGCTGTCAAAAGGATTTTCAGATACTTGAAGGGCACACCATCTCTTGGCCTTTGGTATGCTAGGGAATCTGATTTTAATTTATGTGGTTATTCAGATGCTGATTTTGCAGGCTGTAAAATAGACAGAAAAAGTACTTCAGGCAGTTGTTAGTTTCTTGGAGGAAGACTTGTTTCTTGGTTTAGTAAAAAGCAAAAGTCTATCTCTACATCAACTGCAGAAGCTGAGTACATTGCTGCAGGAAGCTGTTATGCTCAGATCATGTGGATGAGAAATCAGCTAATGGACTATGGTTTGTAATATTTAAAAATACCTATTTATTGTGATAACCAAAGTGCTATTGCTATGACAGGAAATCCAGTACAGCATTCTCTTACTAAGCATATCAGTATCAGATATCATTTCATAAGAGATCAAGTAATGGAAGGGACAATTGAGTTACACTTTGTTCCTACTGATCAACAGCTAGCTGATATATTCACCAAGCCACTTTCTGAAGCTACGTTTACAAAGTTGGTGAATGAACTGGGAATGGTAAACTATGATAGTTTATGAGAACAGAGAAAGATCAAATACTGATGTTCATCGAATCCTGATGCATTTCGAATACTGATGAAAAGTCAATCCTGACATCAGTCAAACATTGAATACTGATACGACATTTCACTTATCAGTAATGTATTTCAGTATTTTGTTTTCTGTTCTGTTTTCCTGATATACTTGTGACTTTTGAACTTGTTAATAAGGTGATTACTATAATTAGTTTTCATGTTTATTTCTTTAATTTAATTATTTTAAGAACAATTTCAATGCAGAAAACAATGAATAAGATTAGAGAAACAAAAATTTCATTGAAAATAAGAAAGAGAGTACATTCATAGATTACATCTTTTTGTTCTCTATCTACTAATCTATTCAACGGGAAAAGGAAGTCCAAACCACTCCATTGTTAGCAGCCATCCCAGATCCCATCTTTGCCACTTTGTTTGGGTGGTGGTTGAGAGGGATAAGGTTATTTTTGCTGACATATTCAATAACAATGGTTGATGGATTTGGATGAGGATGTCTTAGAAGAAAGCCATGCTAATGTTGCTTGGAGGGCAGCATCGATGTCAATCACTTTTGCAGGTCTTTCTTTCTCGATTTCTTCGAGACCAGCATCCATCTACAACCAGAGAGTCTCAGGTTGTCTCTCCCAGTTGAAAGCATCAAACTCTTCACGAGTGTAACTGAAGATATCTCTCTTCTCTACGAGATGGAGATTCTTCTCTTTGATGGTAAAACTTGACATTTTTTTTACAAAGATATTTGTGAGAAGAGTTTTTAGTTTGCAGGTGAGAAGAAGGGTTAAGAAGGTAGTGGACAAGTCTCTAGGATTAAATAGAGAAGAGTGGAATGAGAATATGAAACAATTCATATTTCTGGTGTTGGTACCAGGTATTTTTAGATTGTAATGTTTTAATTTCTTTAATTAAAACAAATTACCTTGTTTTATTTTTAAATCACAATCTTATTTCTCGAAAACTGCGGGCGCGTGTGTAACACTCTTGTGCGTATATACTTACAATTTGAAAATCGTGTCGCGTGCAGTTATCACCACTCTTACACGTAATTTACTCCTTTACTTATGTGTGCACGAGTCGTTTACTGACACCTGTCCTTGAGAAATCATTAGATTTGTCTAAAATCAATTTAGTTTTCTAAATTGATTCTTTTATTCTCAAAGTATCAGTATTAAATCGTCTCTCACCTTGTGCAAACATAAACCCTAATTGTTCGAGAATACAAAATCTCTCTGTTCAACCAAAATGGAAAATCAATTGTTTGCAACAATAAAGTTGTCATCAATGGTGTTACTTTTGCACCTAACAATTTCGTTGCTGTTCTTGATCATCAGGATTTCTCGAATGATTTCCATATCATTCAAGATTTCTTAGCCTCAAGTCCGATTAACTATGCATTAACACAACCCTCCAAAGTTTCTTTCAAAAGTGTTATGCAGGTATGGTCAATAGTAGTTTTTAGTGAAGGAATGACAACAAAGAAACCGTACATGTCCTTTGAGTACAATTGTACTACTTATAAAGTGACTCCAGAGGTGATAGAGAAGGCTCTTCAACTACCATCTCTCAATGGCAAATCAGCAGAAAGTGTTTCTGATGCTACACTTCTTGAGTTTGCAAAGAGTCTTGGCATCAAAGGACAGCCGATGAAGTTTGGGGATTTATACAGAACAAAACTTAAGAAGGAATGGAATTTTTTCTTTGATACTATCAGTCGATGTTTTCTGAATAAAGTCTCTAACTTTGATGCATTGCCTTCAGCTTCAGTTCAAATTGGGTACTCTCTAATCCATGAAACTCCTTTTGATTATGGATTGTTTTTTTTGAAAGCCTTTTATGCTAGAAAAACAGATAAGTGTGGATATATTTGTTTTATTAAATTCTTTCAATTTATATTTTCATATTTATGTCCCAATGTTGAATTTAAAAATGATGATCAATTGTGCATCTTTAAGATTTCTGAAAACAATATCAAATCCTTGGGGAAATCTGATAAGGTGAATAATTTGGAAGGCAATTCTATTATTCCTGATAAGGTCGGGCTTCTTTTGTCAAAGAGAATGTCTACTTATTATGGATCTATTACTGATGGTCTTGGACCTACTTCTGGTGCTCTGAGACAGGACACTACCCATCCTGTTTCTAACCAAAGCACACAACCCAAACACACTACCAAACAGTCATCCACCTCTGGTGTCTCACAAAAGGCATCAGTTGTAAAATCAAAGAAATTATCTAGATCTGATGTGTCTAGAAGACAATCAGGGTCAAAGAATTTCTCCACTCCAACCTACTCTCAAAAGAAGTCACAAGGGGGTGCAGAAGGGGTCCTGGTTAAGGAGAAATCTGTACTTGAGATTGATCAATCTTTGATTGACATAGGGGTGTATAAGGAAACAGAAGAAAAGAGGAAATTCAGTCAGAAAATTGATTCTGAGTCTGATTATGATTCTGATGATGACAAATTGCCTTTATCAGTTTCTTTGAAGAAAAAGGAAGTTGTTGCTGTGACTCCTAAAGAACTGGCCATTTCTGAAAAGCCAAAGAAAAGAAGGAGGTTACTTAAGAAGAGTTAATATTTCATTCCTCTGGAGAAACAGAATATTGAGAATGATATAGAAGACAATCAGAATCCGGTTGCATCATCAGTTCCTGACTCAACTACTGATCTTAATGTCTCTGCTCCTGATACTTCACCTGTGAAGACTGTTGAAATCTCTGATTCTCCAGTCTCTACATCATCACAGAAGAGGACATTTGATATGTCACTGGACAAGGTTGTTGGCATTGCTGTCAAACTTGGACAAAAGCTACCACCTCTCTATATGCAACAACAAACTATAGCAAAAGTTTTTGAACGACAAAAGAAACAGAGGACATCATCACCTCTGAAAGGATCTAGCCCACAAGAACCTGAACTTCAAAGTAGTTCAGCAGCTACTGCAGATCCAGTCATACAAGAACCATCCATTCAAAGTATGGATGCTGACATTGCTGAAGGAATAGTCCCACAAGAACCACTTTCTCAAAGGGAAAGTGAAGACAAGAATATTCCTGCCCCACAAGAACCATCTTCTCAAAGTGAAGATGCAGGCAAAATCACGTCAGCAAAGGAGTTTCCTGACACTACTCAAGGGGCTTCAGAAATTGAATTTGACTTAGTTCAAAGTCTGGTAGATAAAGCTGTTCATGCCAAGCATATTGCTGAATGTGATGATATACTGAAGGACACTGCATATGAGGGAAGCACACAAGAACCTTTGACTCAAAGTGTTGAAGAAGCTTCACAACCTCAGACTACACAAGAACCATCAGTACAAAATACTGATGCAAGTCATGCTTTAGTTGCAGTTGTCAATCCTGATGCAAGTACTACTGATCCAAATATTCCATTGCTTATCGAGCCACTCTCTGCAAGGCCAATGGAATCTTTAATCACTTCCTCAGGTAAAACTTCTATCTCTACTTCTCCTAATACTGAAAGTATGATTACAGATAGACCTGATACAAGGGATACCTCTATCTGTATGACTTCAGACCACTCTTCTCAGCCACCTCTTATTTCTTTGCATTTGTTGAGCTAGAACCTTTTTAGTGAGACTGAGAGTAAACAATTAGAGAAAAAGAAGAGTGATGAGAGGCAGTCTCCTGAACTGGCAAAAGGTGAGGTAGAATAGAGTGAGAAGTTAAAAACTTCTGGAGAGGTAGTAGTTACTCTTGAAAGTAACTTAGGTCATGTTGTGAGAAGTGATGAGATCACTTTAAAAGAAAATATAGATTTAGGAAATATTTCTATTCCCATTGCAGGTCTTCAGGAACCAACAGGTCCATCCTCTGTTGATTTGAGATTGAAAGGAGTTATGAATCTTGAAGATAATATGGATGATAAACTTCCTGATTCTGATGATAGCTCAGATGATGATGATGATCATGCTGATGATGATCCTGAGGCAATTCAAATGCAGGCAGCCATAAAAGCAAGTCTAGCATCTGCTTATTGATCTTCAAGTAGATACATGCAGTCTGTTACTCAAGAAGAGTTCAGAGGGGAGTACAGTTCCACACTTCCTGCTGATACTCAAGCTGCAAGGGGATATGAATGGGATACTGAATGGAATCAGCCGAATGCTGAGATGAATTTCCATAATGCTCTTTTTCATTCTAGTCACATTGCCACGAGAATGTCTACTCCTGAGCTTAAGGCACTTATCAAGACTAATGCTCTTCTAGCAAAAGGATTGAAGAGTGAGATTGATTCTATGAAGGATGATAATGCTAAAGTTCAAGATAATATTCATACAACTATTTCTATATCTGCTATTGCTTCTCAAGCTCGTCTTCTTGCTGATGATGTTAAGGAACTTGAAAAGAAGATGGAGTCAAGAATAGATGTCTTGGAATCAAAAGTTGACACTATTGATGAGACACTCAAGCTTATCTTATCTTTCTTTATTGAAGAAGATGCAGATGTCAAAAAGGGGGAGAAGGTAGTCAAAACAAAATGTAAACCTGATCTAGTTGTGAGAAAGAATAAGGATGATACTTCTGGAAATGATGGTGGTACTAGTACTCAACAACAACATGGGAAAGGAAAAGGAACCTCTGATGCTGGTTTAGTAAAGGGGAGGAGTTCAACTTAGACTCAAACTAATCAGTCAACTAATGTTTCTGAATCTGGAAAAAGAAGGCAAACTCTTTCTACAATTCTTGAAGGTGATGAAGATATGTTGATTACTGATGTACAAGATGCTCCTCACCTCTTTGAAGAAATTATCACTGAATCAGGTGGAAGTGAACTTGTTTATCTAAACAGTGATAAGTTTCATCAGTATCATGCTAAGAAGGCACTTGAATTAACTTCTGAAAAAAATCCTGATATGACTACTGATGAAATTGTAAAGGAACAAAACATGATTTTTGAGGAGATTGCAAGACAGAAGGAAGCTCCTACTGCAAGAAGAGGAAGAGGCAGGGGAAGAAGAAATAGAGGCAGAGGAAGGAAACCTGTTCAAGAAAGTACAAGGCAGACAAGGTCTAGTGGAATCAGAATAGAGGAGATTACTGAAGATTTAAAGAAGAAAACTCCTTTATCTCTTGAATATTTTCCATCATCAAATATCTTTGATGAGCCTGGTACAGAAGAAGAAGAAATTCCTTTAGAGAGAAAGAAAAAGAAAGTTAAAAAAGTGAAGAAGGATACTGTTGACTTTGATACTGGTAATATTAGAAGATCTAGAGAAGTCAGAAACAATGTAAATGATATTGTTGAAAGAGCCAGCAAAGAATATTTCAGAAGGCTGATTAATTCTGAAAAGGATTTATTTATTGATAAATCTAAACAAGTGAAAGAAGAAGAATAAGAACCTGGTGATCCACAAACAAAGAAGAGAAGGAAAAAGTGGGTTGAAGTTGATAAACTGAAGTATACTGGACCAGTTGTTTTTAAGTCTGGAAGAGTAATTTCAGAACCTCCGATGATTCCTGGACTTTAGAAAGCAAAATCTTCTGAATTTGATAAAGGTTCACCAAGCTGGATTAAGATGAGTTCTGATCTGAAGGGACTGGAACCTTACAATAGAGGAGGATTTGGTTCTAGGGATGCAAAATTCATACCTGTATTTCAAGCAGATCAACATTTTCTTACCAGAAGATTAGGTGAAGAATTAATTGTTGATGATCTTTGGGAACTTGAATCAGTTGCAATTGTTGCATGCAAGATGGATGGTAAAATGATGGAAAAGTTGTTGTACTTCATGAAAGACAAAAATGTCAAGAGGCTAACCATTCATGATGTATTGTGCAAGTCAACAAAAGAACTGAAATATGTTCTCTATTTGCTTGAAAATAGAAGCATTCCTGACAGAGAAGCTAGTGTTTACAGAAACTGGTGTACCATGATCTTCATGAAAATAAAATCCAGATATGTGGACGGAGGATCAAGATATGATGGTAATTATACTCCCATGTATTTAAACACAGAAGGACAAGAAGTAGAAATGCAAAAGGGTTCAGCTGTTAAAGAAGTAATTTTGAGGCAAGAACAGTTATCTTTGAATCCTGGTGGAAGAGATCTTGCATATTTACTGTTGGGAGAGTTGAATTTACCAAGGAGCTCAATTCAAAATCTCAGGGCTGGTATTTATCAGATTGACAAGAATAATGAAGAACTCAGAAGTCTGAAGAAAAGACTGATTCAGATTCTAGCAGAGAAGGAAGAGGAATTATTATCAAGTTTCTTGCAGATAAGTAATTTCTTTGTAAGGATTTCTGAGACTGAACCTGAAGATAGCTCATAAATTTTGTTTTGAGTTTTTGACATCTTTGAATCAAATAATTTGTGCTTTATTTCATTAAGTACAAATTGGGGGAGATTGTTAGATATTGATTCAAGTGATATCAGGATCTGGATTGTTACTGATCAAGATACTGATGCTGACGTCATCAGTAATACGATGTCAGTATGAAGGTATTGTCAGTATTAGAAGCTGGTCAGGATTACGTGAAGATTCTCATCAGACCAGAGATCAAGGAAGATTGATATGTCGGTTCCTAATTTGTAGGAAGGCAGCTATCATACAGGATATGCATTCTGAGTAATATGTAATTGATTTAGAATATCTTGTAATTGATAGTGTAGCTGTGTATGCTATATAAACACAGTTTAGGTTTTACATTAGAGTAATCGCTTACACGAGTTATCTTGTAACCTAGCAGCTCTTAAGAACATAAGAATTTCTTAAGAGAGTTTTGTAACAGATTTATATCAGAATTAATAAAGCTGTTATTGATTCATACTTGTGTTAATTCTGTTTAAGTCGAAAATCTTATACAATTGTATTCAACCCCCCTTCTACAATTGTTAATAACTGGGCAACATTAAATCAATGCAATATTAATGAAATAACATCATTGGATTGAAATTGAATCAAGGGATGTAAAAGGTACCTTACTTTTCTCCAAAAAGAGGTTTTCTCTTAAGCAACTCCATATATATATATATATATATACATATATATATATATATAAATATATATATATATATATGTTAGATATAATTGATGTAAATAATAATCAGTGTTTAAGTGTTACAGTGATAAATCAGAGTTTAGTTGGAAGCAGTCAGAGTTTAGTTAAACGCTGACGAATGGAAGCTCAACAGAGTTTGTTAAACTCTGTCTGGAGGAAGCGTCTACAGGTCAACAGTGATTGAAGAATAATTGAAGATAATTATGGAAGCAATATCTTTGAAGATTGGATAGCTGTCAAAGAGATTGTGTTGACTAAGAAGACGTGTAGCAATTGTGATTGATATCAATTGTATAGCTGATTTATAGGAGTATCAATTTACGATTGTATAGTAGCTGTATGTTTTATAAATACAGTTAGGTTAACTCTAGAAGTGTATCGAACAATGAATTATCATTCATTGTAACCTAAGCAGCTCTCTGTGATATTTTATATCACTGAGAGAGGAATTATTAATTCCAAACCGTTTTTAATTGTTAAAGCGTGTGTTCTTGTTAATCTCTCATACAAATATTAATTATAATTGTGTATTCGGCCTAACAAGTGGTATCAGAGCAGATCTGTTACTCTATACAGTTAAAGATCCACACATAACTATAATCAATGGCAGAGATTCCTCCTCCAACAGGTTTAGGTTCTTAGAAGGCTCCTACTACTGTGAGTCGTTATGATACTATTAGGGTTCCTATTCTGAGGCCAGCAGATTATGCTATCTGGAAAGTGAAGATGACTATCTGGAGGCTACAGATCCAGAATATCTTGACAGAATTTATGAAGGTCCTCATAAGCCTACCAAGCTATCTGCTGCTACTGCTGGTCAAGAAGCTAAAACAGTTCCAAAGGAAAAGAAAGATCTGACTCCTGAGGATATTTCATCTATTGCTAAGGATGCAAAGGTTAGACATCTACTTCATAGTGCTTTAGATAATGTTATGTCTAACAAAGTGATTAATTGCATAACTGTAAAAGAAATCTGGGATGCCCTTGAAGTTAGATGTCAAGGAACTGCTGCTATCAAGAATAATAGAAGGAACATACTCACACATGAGTATGAGCACTTTGAGGCAAAGTCTGAAGAAACCATGACAGAAACATTTGACAGGTTCTGTAAGCTCCTCAATGATTTGTCATTGGTAAATAAAGAGAATGATCTAGAAGACTCAAATTTGAAATTTCTTCTTGCTCTACCTGAAAAGTGGGATGTGAAAACAACCACTATTAGAGACAATTATGATCTTGCTGATATTGATATTGATGAAATCTATGGGTTGCGCAAAACTCATGAACTGGAAATGGAACAGAGAAACAGAAGACCAAGCAAGAAGGCAAAGTCTGTTGCTGTTAAGGTTGAAGAGAAACCTTTGAAGAAGGAAGCATCAAGGAAGAAAGCTAAGGGAAAAGCTTTAGTTATATATTCTGAAAGTGAGTCATCAGATTCTGATGTTTATTCAAACACTGATGAATCATCTAATTCTGAGGATGATGAAGAGATGAGAAAAATGGCCGTCTTGATGGTGAAGACTTTCAAGAAGATGGGTTTCAAGAACTTTAAAAAGGGAAACAGGTTCTCTAGAGATTCAAATTCAGACACGAAGAGTTTCAGAAAGTCCGTGAGAAAAGATACCAAGTCTGGGAAGAAAGATAAGTCTGAGATTCAATGCTACAAGTGTAAGGGGATGGGTCACTATGCTCCTGAGTGCAAGAAGGGTAAAACTGAAAAAGCACTCATCACAAAAGGCAGAGATTGGGCAGACACTTCAGACTCAGATGAGGATGTCAACTATGCTCTCATGGCTTCTATTGAAAATGAATCAGAAGAGTCTGAAAATAAGGTACCCTTAACTACTTATGCTTATAATACTTATAATATATCTGAATTGAGAATTTATCTTAAGGCATTGCATATCAGTTATAGGGATCAAACTTTAGAGAATGAGAGAATTAAATCTGAGAACTCTGAACTTAAAGAGAGAAATAAAATTATTGAAGAAAAACTAGAAAACATGCAACAGGTTCAGAAAGAAAGAGATGATGCTGTTTATCTTGAACAGGAGTTGCTAGACAGATATAAGCAACTAGAATCTGAATTGGAGAAGGCAAATCATATAATTAAAACTTGGACTCATTCTGGAAAAGACACTAATGAGGTTTTTCAATCAGACACAGTTGGATTAGGTTACTGTGAGGGAGATGAACTTAGGTTTCAAAATCAAGTCAAAATTAGAACACATCTTCCTACTACAAAATTTGTTCATGGAGTAAATGAATCTAAGTCTGAAGCTGAAAAAGGAGCTGTTAAGAAAGAACCAGTAAAAACTAGTTTTAAACAGGTTAATATTGGTTTAATGACAGATAAACAACTCAAGCCTAAGCTTAAGGAGTTAAAATCTGTTAAGAAACAGAAAGTGTCTAGGAAGAATAGAAATGGAAAATTAGGCATTACTCAAGGTAATTATCCAATGCTTGCTACTCTTGCTAGTTTAAAGACATGTCATAACTGTGGTAGCACTAACCATCTTGCTAGTTTTTGCAGGAAGAATAAAAACATTAATTCTTTACCTTCCAAGTCTGAAGTAAAGAAAGATAATGTTAGAGCTAGACCACAGACTTTATGCAAACATTGTGGAAGTACTTGGCATTCTATTTATACTTGCAGGGATTATCATGCTATTTATCATAATTATTATGAACCCAAGCCCAATTTGAAATGGGTTAAGGTTAATTCTGCAAGTGTAAACTCTGAAAATGTTAGCTTAAACTCTGATAATGTAAATTCCGCTGCTAAAGCTAACAAAGTTAAGAAAGCCAAAGGATCCAAGCAAGTCTGGATCCTTAAATCTAACCTTCAGTAAATGTTTGTGATTGCAGGGCATCATGGAGAGTACCCTAGTCATGGATAGTGGATGTTCAGGACACATGACTGGAAATAAAGCCTTGCTATCAGAGTATGTGGAAAAGGCTGGCCCAAAAGTTTCCTATGGAGATGGCACGCTATCAGAGTATGTGGAAAAGGCTGGCCCAAAAGTTTCCTATGGAGATGGCAACATAGGACATACTCTGGGATATGGCAATATCAATCTTGGAAGTGTCATCATCACAAATGTAGCTCTGGTTCCAGGACTCAAGCATGATCTGCTATCTGTGAGTCAAATCTGTGATAGAGGATATCATGTAGATTTTCAGCCTGAATATTATGAAATCATCAGTAAATCTACAGGGAAAATTGTTCTAGTTAGACACAGGCACAATAATATCTATGAAATAAGGTTGTCAACAAACTCTGATGGCAAAGCAGTGTGCCTATCAATAAAAATGTCCAGTGAAGAGAGTTGGAAGTGGCATAAGAAACTCTCTCATTTGAATCTGAACAACATCAATGAGCTGATTAGAAAGGATCTTGTTAGAGGACTCCCAAAATCTTTATTAAATGTTAATGGTCTGTGTGATTCCTGTCAAAAGGCCAAACAAAGGAAGTCATCTTTCAAGAGCAAGTCTGAATCTTCAATTGTTGATCCTTATCATCTTCTACATGTTGATCTTTTTGGACCAGTAAATGTGATGTCTATTGGAAGAAAGAAATATGCTTTAGTCATTGTTGATGAACATACCAGATATACTTGGGTGTATTTTCTAGCAAAGAAGGATGAAACTGCATTAACTCTGATGGAGCATGTGAAGCTGCTGGACAAAGGATCAAAACACAAAGTCAAGATAATTAGGAGTGATAATGGAACTGAGTTCAGAAATGCAACAATGGAAGAATTCTGTAAGAACCGAGGAGTGAAGCAAGAGTTTTCTGCACCTGGTACACCACAGCAAAATGGTGTAGTTGAAAAAAAGAACAGAACCTTGATAGAAGCTGCCAGAACTTTGCTTGATGAAGCAAAATTGCCAACATATTTCTGGGCAGAAGCTGTTCAAACTGCCTATTTTACTCAGAATGCCACTCTGATTAACAAGCATGGAAAAACATCATATGAGTTGGTGAGGGAAAAGAAGCCAAACCTGAAATATTTTCATATTTTTGGGTGCAAGTGCTTTGTGCTGAAAACTCATCCTGAACAGTTGACAAAATTTGAGTTAAAAGCTGATGAAGGAATTTTTGTTGGCTATCCACTATCAACAAAGGCATTCAGAGTTTATAATATGAGAACCAAGGTGATCATGGAGTCAATTCATGTGTCATTTGATGACAAGAAAATAACTGGACTTGAAGATGTAGATGAACATGATCAACTGCACTTTGAAAATGAAGATTTAAACTCTAATGAAGTAAACTCTGATGAAGCTGAACTGACAAACTCTGTTGAGTTAAACTCTGAACCTCTACTGGTAAACACTGAAGAAACTTCTCAGCCACAAACAAGGGAAGAACCAGTTGAGGGGGAGCATGAAGAATCACTTCAAAGTGATGGTTCAAATTCTGAAAATGAGTCAGCTGAAAAATCTGAATCAAACTCTGATGACTCAAACTCTGAAAGTCCAAAATCTGAAAGTTCAAACTCTGAGTAGTCAAATTCAGGGGGAGCCTCAGAGAATGAAGAAAGTCAACAAGAAAATCAAGAGAACATGGATCGAGGGGGAGGATCAAATACTGAGAGAAGTCATTTGCCTTCAGCTAGGAAATGGACAAAATCTCACACACCTGATTTGATTATTGGTGATCCAGATGCAAGAGTTAGGACAAGGAGTGCAACAACAGATGAATTTCTGTTTCATGCCATCTTGTCATAATTTGAACCAAAGAAAGTAGAAGAAGCTCTTCAAGATGCTGACTGGATAACAGCAATGCAGGAGGAGTTGAATGAATTTGAGAGAAATGGAGTTTGGACCCTTGTACCAAGACCAAAGAATAGATCTATTGTTGGTACTAAATGGGTTTTCAGGAATAAAACTGACAATGAGGGGGTTGTTACAAGAAACAAAGCCAGACTTGTGGCAAAAGGCTATTCACAGCAGGAAGGAATAGACTATGATGAAACTTTTGCTCCAGTTGCAAGGTTGGAGGCAATAAGGATGTTTCTAGCATATGCCTCTCATAAGAAATTCAAGGTATTTCATATGGATGTGAAAAGTGCCTTTCTGAATGGGAAACTTGAAGAAGAAGTGTTTGTTGAACAACCACCAGGATTTGTGGACCCCAAATATCCAGATTATGTCTACAGGCTTGATAAGGCACTCTATGGACTTAAGCAGGCACCAAGAGCATGGTATGAAACTCTAGCTTAATTTCTTCTAGAAAGTGGGTTTCACAGAGGTACAATTGATAAAACCCTGTTCTACTTTAAATCTGGTAGTGACTTGCTTTTGGTTCAAATATATGTTGATGACATAATTTTTGGGTCTACTAATGATAAACTCTGTACAAAGTTTGCCAAGCTAATGCAGTCCAGGTATCAAATGAGTATGATGGGAGAGCTTAGTTATTTTCTAGGCCTACAGGTGAAGCAAACATATGATGGGATTTTCATAAATCAAACAAAATATACCATAAATCTTCTCAAGAAATTTGGTATGCTTGACTGCTCATCTGCATCAACTCTCATGGCAATAGCAACAAAGTTGGACAAAGATACAGGGGCTTCAGTAGATATGACAAGCTACAGAGGAATGATAGGGTCTCTTCTTTATCTGACAGCAAGTAGGCCTGATATCATGTATGCAACTTGTCTCTGTGCAAGATTTCAGGGAGACCCCAGAGAACCACATCTCACAGTTGTGAAAAGAATTTTTAAATATCTCAAGGGCACCATTACTTTAGGTCTGTGGTATCCCAGAGAATCAGATTTCAAGCTACTTGGTTACTCTGATGCAGACTTTGCAGGCTGTAAGATAGACAGAAAAAGCACCAGTGGAAGTTGTCAATTTCTGGGTGATAGACTTGTTTCTTGGTACAACAAGAAACAGAAATCAATTTCTACATCTACAGCTGAGGCAGAGTATATTGCAGCTGGTAGCTGTTGTGCACAGATTCTATGGATGAAGAATCAATTGTTGGATTATGGATTGAGGTACAGTAAGATTCCTATTTACCGTGATAATCAAAGTGCTATTGTTATGACAGGTAATCCAGTACAGCATTCAATGACTAAGCACATCAGCATAAGGTATCACTTTATCAGAGAACATGTAGAGGAAGGAAAC
The DNA here is from genome assembly GCA_037693485.1 of Kitagawia praeruptora. Classification (NCBI taxonomy): domain Eukaryota; kingdom Viridiplantae; phylum Streptophyta; class Magnoliopsida; order Apiales; family Apiaceae; genus Kitagawia; species Kitagawia praeruptora. The sequence goes on from CM075350.1 coordinate 81,703,230, forward strand.
ATTGAGCTTCATTTTGTGTCTACAGAACAACAGCTTGCAGATATCTTCACCAAGCCATTGAGTGAAGCTATATTTACAAGGCTGGTAAATGAACTTGGAAATGGTCTCTGGTTTTGACTAGAGATATTGGTTAGACTCAAAATTTTACTTATGTAATGCATTACTTATGTTTCTGTGATGTGTTAACTGCTATGTGAACTCTGTTTTTTAAACTTTGCTATGCAAACTCTGTTCGTATACTATTAAACTCTGTTAGCATGTTCTGTCGGTCAATTACTGTTAACATGTTGGATAAACACTGATAAACTCTGATAAAGTTATTGTCTGATATGAACACCGATGAAGAAAACTGTATGAAGCATGATTATCAGTTATTAATCATGAATCTTTCTAAGTTATTTGTGATCTAATCTTAGACTGCGCAGAAAATTAAAACAAGTATGATATTGTTTCATATTTATAGCATCTCTTAGTTTATCTATCCTAAACTCTGAGTCTGTAAATATTGTGTGCATTGCCTCTCATGAATAACTTCTGATGTTGATGGCTTCTAAACTCTGTTAGTTAAACTCTGTTTTGTTAGTTGCTGTAGTTAGAAAACCCCCAAAGGAATTGTATATAGGATGCTAGAATTTCTTTCTGATTATGTTGTATCTAGGATGAACCAGGAACTTGCTGGTAATAGTAAGGGCTAAAATTCTCTAATTTTTGGTGACTAATCAAAGATCAGGAAGAACCAGGAACTTATCAAAAGATAAGGGCTAAAATTCTAGGATTTTTGGTGACTGGTCAGAGATTAGGAAGATCCAGGAACTTATCAAAATGATAAGGGCTAAAATTATAGGATTTTTGGTGACTAGTTACAACTTCTGTTAAAAATAATAATAATAAATAAATAAATAAATTCTGTATTTTATTCCTTCTGTATATTATTTTTTTTGTATTTAGCAGAGGGGTATAAGTTAGTTCAGAGTTTCTGTATATAAATTTTCTACAGAGTTTAGCATTCATCATACATTCAGTATTTACTATGAGAGTTTATGCATCCAGTGTTTCCTAATATATTTTATGGATATTATGAAATATTAGATGCTCTAAAAATTGAATTAGTAAACTCTGCTATACACACACATTTATTCACACATGTGCAGTTTTTTTGAAAGGGTTACAGTAATGAAGTTGGAGAATTGACAAACGCTGATGGATTTTGTCTAATACTCTAAGGTAAATTTTAGTTCAGACAATTTCTACACTTGGGGTAAAAAGTGTAAACTGCCAACTGTTGATCAGTATTAGAGTGTTAAAGTGCATTGGTAATAGGTGAGAGAGTAGCACTAATTATTGCTATAATTACTGAGCAATACAAAGTTGTTCCGCTAATTATGTGCCACGTGTCTCACTCACACATTTCTCAAGAATCGTGTCCCACTCACACATGGTAACTGGTTGCGTGTATTAATGTTAAAACAATTTGGTTTAATTTTTCTTTACATATCTAATCATGTCATTTAAACTCTTCATATTCACTCACCCACTTACACACCCACTCACAATTACTTTTTCCAAAACCACTCAGTTATTTCGTATTTTTCACTTGAGCATTTTCGCAAACACCTTTCACTCACATCATTTTCTTTCATATTTTCTTCTCAAATTGTTTATAATGGCCACCAAACCTTTTACTACTCTTGGGCTATTGTTTGTTTCTATAACTATGCAGCCCCTTTGAATAATGCAAACGTTCCAGAGGCGTTTCATCTGATTCAGAACGTTTTGAGGGATTCGAAGATTGGTCAAGCTCTGGTTGAACCACCAACATTATCTACCTCGCAAATTGCTACCTTCTGGCAGAACTCTGCTTATGACGATGGAGGAGAGAATGGGACTCCATCTATTGTTTTTACCTATGAGGAGACAGAGTATGTGATTACTCCAACTACAGTCAGAGAAACTTTGGGTTTTGATGAACACTCCTCTTACAGTGTTGTTGGTGAGAAACATCTAAGAGAGATGTTGCAACAAATTGGATACTCAGGTTCTTTAGCCAAGCTTGGATCAGTGAAAAGGCCACAGCTGAGAAAGGAATGGAGTTTCTTCTTTGACTGTATAACAAGGGCCTTTGGCAAGAAAGTCACCAACTGGGATGCAATTCCTACTGATAGTCTACAAATCGGGTATTCTCTTCTCTATGAAAGTAATTTCGATTTTGGCAGACTTGTCTTAGTGAACTTAGGTGATAGATTGTTAGAGTCTACTACTGTTTATTTTGCTAGATTCTGTCAATTGTTATTTACTGCTTGTGTACCTAATATTGCAATTATTGAGGATGATGTGATTCAGCCATTTAAAGTCAACAAGAGAATATTCTCTGATTTGACTAACAAGGATGCAACCAAGGCTGTGCCTGAGTTAGTTTTGCCTCTTGCTCTTCAGAACTTCTTACATCAACCCCAAGAACCTCAACAACCAACAAACACTGAATCTCAACCCACTCAACCTGATAATCATGAATCAAATACTCAACCTCAACCACAAACTCAACCTCAAGCCCAACCTCAACCTGAACAAAAATCACCACCAACAAAGGCTACACCTAAGAAGAGAGGAAGAACCAAGCATATTGCTATTAAAAAGTCTAAAAGGGCTCCAAAGGCAAGAGCAAACAGACCTTCATCACCATATGTTGAAGAGGATTCTACAGAAGAAGAAGTGCCAGCTGAGGTACTTACATACAAGAGGTGAAAGTTGGTCCTTGATGAATCTGATGAGGAGGTGAATGTTGAAGCTCTAGAGGTAATCCCTAAAGAGATACCTGTTGTTGAGATAAATACTACAGAAGAAGCTGTGCAAACACCTGCAAATGTACAAATGGATGAGGACAACAGAGATGGTTTTGAAACATTCTCTGATCATATTGATGTTCCTACTTCATCTATTGCTGCTAATTCTGGAGAAACTGGTGTAGCTGATCAGTCTACTATAGTCCTTGATGAAACAGTAGCTTCTCACATTGAGTTATTCTCTGATGCTCACCAGGTTTCTGAAAAGGTGAAGAAGTTGAGCATTCAACCAAGGCTGTAATCTCTGATACTATGGAGGCAGTTGTTCCAATTGCAGAGTCTGTTGCTCAGACTGTTGAGTCTGAAGAGCAACCTGCCAAGCAAGTTAATGTTGCCACTGCAGATGTTGTTGCTGAGAATATTGAAGTTATTGCTGAGACTATTGCTGCGAGTGAACCAGTTACAGATGCAAATGCTGATTTTCAAGATGAAGGCAGTGAAGACTCTGACTATTCTGAGCATATTCCAGTACAAACTGATGCCAAACACACTCCTTTCTCTCAACCTTCAAATTCACATGAAATTGAAGCAGAATATTTTGCTAACTTCTCTGCGAATTGACATAAGGAGGACTGTATTTTTCCAAGGAAAAGAGCAGCTAAATTTGTGCATCAATCTGCCAAAAAGATTTCAAATCCTGATATTCTCTCAAATCTTCAAGCAACTGTTGTTCAAGTAAAGAATTTGAATGAAAGATTTGATGAGTCTCAAAAGGCAATTACTGATTTGAGAGCAGAGATTGTTGCCAGAGATATGACTACACAAAGAGACACTTCCATGAGATTACAGAAATTCTCTAAAGCTCAAGATACTCTTTTTCAAAGACTAGGTCAAGTTGAACAAAATCAGACTGCTTTGTCTGATAAAATTGATTCCATTGCTACCTCCTTGGAGATGATTATATCTGTATTAATTCCTGATGATGTCAAAAAGGGGGAGAGATTTGCTAAGTCTAAATGCAGGCAGTCTCAAACTCTGACTCAGAAGGATGATGCTGGAGATGGAGGAGCAAAAGGTCAGAAGAGTTTAAAATCAAGAGCTGCTGATAAGAGTTTACAATCTGGCAAAACTTCTAAATCAAAGTCTGATGGAGTAAACACTGATACTCAGGGTACTTCCAAGACTCAGAGTTTGTTATTAACTGCTAAGCGACAGACTGATGAAGAGTTGGCTGCTAGATTGTTTCTGGAGGAAAATGAAGAAGGAGTGACTATTGCAGACATTCAAGCTGAAGAGAAGAATCTACAAGAAGAGCATCAAAAAGCTTTGAAGTCTGGCAAATTCAAGAAGAATGTAAAAGATGCTAGGCCTGTTCTTAAAGGCATTACTATCAAAGAGAATGTTGGTACTGATCAGAGGATGCAAGTATCCAGAAAACCAACAGAAGCAGAGATTAAACAGAAGATGAAGGGTAAGGCTGTTGAGGAAGAAAAGGTCTTAAAGAAAGTAAATACAACCTCTGTTGCTACACAAGTTGTGCAGAAGCCTTTGTCTACTTCAATGCAAGCAATTTTTGGGAAATCAATAATTCGTGAACAAACTCTGGAGGTTGGAGAGGCTGGAGGAAATTTTCTACAGAGCAGAGCTTTAATGGGTAAGATAGGAAGAGATAAAGTTGGTTTGGGCTCATATAGAGAAAAGAGAATGAATACTGGTCCTCGAGATCCTTCATCACTGGCTGTTCCAGGTCTAGGTGTTATACAGGAGAGTTTGGATAGACTGGAGTCAGTGCAGTTGATTCATCAGAAGAGTTTAGAGAAGGATTTTCATTTGTATTTTATGGCAGATGGGATTGTATACAAAATTGGTGAGGATGATCTTCATTTAAAGCTATGGGAAGAATTAGAATATGTTCTATATATTTTCCGAGTGAAGAATCAAAGGACTCATCAAGTTGCAAATGTGCTGAGAAAGAAGATGCTGCATAATTTGGCAGTTAGAGGTATAAAGTATAACATTTAGTATGTTCCAAAGTACAGAGACTATCATGGTAATCTAGTTGAGATGAAGAAAGACAGTGTTAAACTGAAGACAGACTTAGGTATAACAGTGCTTGATTTTAATTCTAAGTCGAAGACAGCATATTTCATCAGACTAGGTAATGAGATGAGATGAAACAAAATCTATTCTATGAGATCTACTATTTATCAAATTGGTGAAACTGATCCTAAGCTGAAAGAGATCAAGGAGATTATGCAAAGAGAACTTGAAAATGCAGAGAGAAGATTGCTGATTGACTATCTCAGATCAACACCAGATGTTGAGGAAATTAAGTGAATAGTGCTCTGTAAGAATTTCTTGCTTTCTGTAGATTTTGTTTAAGTAGAAGTTTAAACTCTGATTATTTGTTAAACACTGTATTTGTCTATTTTGGTTTTGACATCATCAATTATTGTTAACTTGTGCATTTTCACTAATGAACAAGTTGGGGGAGATTGTTAGATATAATTGATGTAAATAATAATCAGTGTTTAAGTGTTACAGTGATAAATTAGAGTTTAGCTGGAAGCAGTCAGAGTTTAGTTAAACGCTGACGAATGGAAGCTCGACAAAGTTTGTTAAACTCTGTCTGGAGGAAGCGTCGACAGGTCAACAGTGATTGAAGAATAATTGAAGATAAGTATGGAAGCAATATCTTTGAAGATTGGATAGCTGTCAAAGAGATTGTGTTGACTAAGAAGACGTGTAGCAATCGTGATTGATATCAATTGTATAGCTGATTTATAGGAGTATCAATTTACGATTGTATAGTAGTTGTATGTTTTATAAATACAGTTAGGTTAACTCTAGAAGTGTATCGAACAACGAATTATCATTCATTGTAACCTAAGCAGCTCTCTGTGATATTTTACATCACTGAGAGAGGAATTATTAATTCCAAACAGTTTTTAATTGTTAAAGTGTGTGTACTTGTTAATCTCTCATACAAATATTAATTATAATTGTGTATTCGGCCTAACAATATATATATATCTGTGTGAGTGTGTGTGTACACACACGTACATTATTATATATATAACATATTATACATTTTAATATACATTTTAATAAAACATTATACATGTTATTCAAATTCCATTTTGATAAAACATTTTAATAATTATATATAATATGATCATTTGTATTTATTTTATATATAATATTTCAAAATTAAATATACAAATTATTTAATTTGTTAGAAATATTCAAAAATAATCTAGTGATTAGTCTTCTGTTTCTAAACATTAAATTTTATTAATATATTTATGATGTAAATTTTATTATTTTACATAAAATATTCATTTGTGTTGATATATTAAAAATTATTAATTTAACATATTTCAGATTTTACTTGAGATGTCAATCCATATATTACGTTACATTTGACTACTTAATCATATTTTGTTTTAACTAGCTTATAACCCGTGCAATGCACGGTTCCTTTTTTAAATTTTAAAATAATTTTAATTTTTTAAATTTTATATGTTATTAATTTACATATAAAATTATTGTTAAAAAGTTGATAATACATAAGATTTTACACTTTCGATTTAATATTTGTACTCTAACTTGAATTATTAAAATTTGATTTGAAAGATTTTACAACCCACGTGAAATTAACAAAAAAATCTTTAATTTAGTGATAGTTTAACAATTATTTTCCGATTAAACCTACTTAGAAACAAATAAGAGAAGAAATTGGCGCTTTTTTACATTGAAAATTCTATTTATGAATTATACTTATAATTCGTTTTGATTTTCAAAATACCCTTGTTATTATTTGAAGATAGTTCTACTAATAATAAAATACAATTTTAATAATAAGTGTATGAGAGATTTTGTCAAAAACTTTGATAATTGGTAGTATGGTCAAAATAAATAAGAACCGCTGAATCTTAAAATAAATAGATGAAAACAGTTGGTGTTTCCATTTGAATAATAATAATTAAATCATCAATAAATTAAAGATAATTCTATAAGTTTCGCGTGAATTGTAAAATCATCCAAATCTGATTTATAGATCTCAAGATAGAGCCCAAATAGTAAATATGAATATTTTTTTAATAATAAAAAATAAATAAAATTTAATTCTAATGCAACTTTTTTTTAATTATATCCTTTTTCAAATTATATTTTTTTTTAAATTCAGTTCCAGTGCAACCTTTTCTAATTATATCGTTTTTAAATTATAATTTTATTTTTAAAATTCACTTATAAGACAACATTTTCTAATCATATCCTTTTTATATTTTAATTTTCTCTTTTAACATGATATAATCTTGATCGTCTATTTTTTAAAAAATAGATTCCAAGGTTGAGATTATTTTGGTAGTACAGTCACGAAAATTATGAATAAGATCTCTATTATGATTATTATATATAAATAGCTTATAACCCGTGCAACGCACGACTCCTTTTTTAATATCTTTAATTACATTATATATATTTTAATTTCATAAGTTATTAATTTACATAACAAATTTTTATTAAAAATTGATATATATATATATATATATATATATATATATATATATATATATCTATATATATATAAGTTTTACACGCTCGATTTAATATTTGTACTCTATCTTGAATTCTTAAAATTTAATTTGGACGATTACGGCCCACGTGAAATTAACAAAATAATCTTTAATTTGGTGATGGTTTAATAAATTTTTTCTAATTAAATCTACGTAGAAGGAAAAAAGAGAAAAAAATGACGATTTTTTATGCTGAAAATTTTATTTGATTTATGAATTCTACTTATAATTCATTTTGATCATCAAAATACCCTTATAATTATTTGAAGATGGTTCTACTAACAACCAAATACAATTTTAATAATAAGTGTAAGAGAGATTTTGTCCAAAACTTTGATAATCGGTAGTCTGGACCTCTATACGACAAATATTTAAAATAAATAGATGAAAACCGTTGGATCTAGCATAAAAAATATTTAAATTTTAATATGTTATAAACTAAAAAGTGTATTTATATTGTAATACGAAAATATATATGTCAATGATTTAAATCATATATAATTAGGTTTTCTACATTGAATAGCATAATTATCAATGTAGGAATTCTACGTTAAATAGGATTAATGTAAAAACTCGTAATCATATTTTCTCTTGAGATTCTTAGTTTTTCCATTTGAAAAATAATTATTATATTATTACTAAATTAAAAATAATTTTATGAGTTTCGCGTGGATTGTAAAATCACCCAAATCTAATTTCTAGATCTCAAGATAAAGCCCAAGGAGTAGTAGATATGATTTTCTTTTAATACTAATAAAAAATAAATAAAATATAATTCTAATTTAACATTTTTTAATTATATCCTTTTCAGATTATAATTTTTTTTTAAATTCAATTTTAATACAACCCTTTCTAATTATATCCTTTTTAGAATATAATTTTTCTTTTTAAAATTCACTTCAAATGCAACATTTTCTAATTATATCATTTTTAGATTATAATTTTCTTTTTAATGCGATCTAATCTTGATTCCTTTTTAGATTATAATTTTCTTTTTAATGTGATATAATCTTGATCGCCTATTTTTAATCCAACGGATCATATGATTTTGATAGTATAGTGACGACGACCAAAAATTTAGTGACGACAACCAAAAATTTGGATAAGATCTCCCTTACGCTTGTTATATATAAGGTATTAATTATTGTATAAAAATTATTAACGTTTGCATATAGCGGATTTTCTAAACTTACATACATTATTTTAAATTTTGAATACCCGAAAAAAAACCCGATCTAATCCGAAACCCGACAGATTTGAATTTGAATATTGAGTTTTGAATTTGAATATGAATTTATTTTTAAAACCCAAAAATATTTGGATTTTACAAAAACCGAACCGAACCCGACCCTTTGCCATCCCTAGCTTTGGCCCTAATTTGGGCAAACAACAAACAATTCCAACCAACCATCTTAAATTTTATGGTGTTACTGTAAAATCTAAGGAGCCAATAACCTAGAAAATCCCTTATAGTATATGATAAATGTGGAGTAGTGTTACGTATTTCAAATGTTATTTCAAATTATGACATAACACATGGCTGATTTATGCGGGGTTCCATCTATTTATTGAAAAATTATATAATACTAGCTTATAACCCGTGCAAAGCACGAGTTACTTTTAATTTTATAAAATTTATTTATAGTATAATATAATATTATAAATATTAATTTTAATATGGTATTGAAAAAATTAGAACCTTACATTTTTGTATATAATAATTTTTAGTATCAAATATAAATTAATATATAACTGGTAGGAATCAAACCTTAGATCTTTATATATAACAACTTTTAGTATTGTTATATTTAACGGTCATGATCTATTTGAATTGAAGATATAACGGTTGTGAATGAGGGGATAACCAAAAATGAGGGAATAACGAAATTACAAATTATACCCTCTTTCGCTTATTATAGTATAGATGGTATAGATATAGATTTTTATATAAACATTATTTTCAATAATTTTTTTAATTTAATATAATTTTATATATTCATGTTTTCTTATTATAAACAATGTATACTGATTTTTAATATATTTTATTAATAATTGAAAGATATGGTGTGATATTTTGGATATATATTAATGGTTGCAAGAATAGTTTTAAATTAAAAGGAAACATGTTTAAATCAGAAAGAAAATATTAATGATTGAAAAATATGTATGATTCATGTTTTTAGGTGTTTATTAATGGTTTAAAGATATGGTGCAATATTTTTGGATATATATATATATATTGATGATTTTAAAAAGGTAATGTGTTTTAATTAAATAGAACGTAACATGTTTTAATTAGATAGAAATATTAATGATTAAAAGATATGGTATGATTTATATTTTTAGTTGTATATATTAATAATTGTATATATTTATGTTTTATGTTTTAAAGATGCACGGATGTTCTTTAATATAACAAATTTTTTTTAAATTTGAATTAAAAATTTTAAGACATAAATTTTCTTGACTTAAAATTTTAAAAAATATGATCTGATATAATTATATATATATTGTCCGTGATATTTTTAGAAAATGATGTATTTTAGTTTGAAAATATTGAAAAGATAAAATATTTTAGTTGAAAAACGTAATTGGTTAGTTATTAGTTATTATAATGTTATTATTTTATTGTACTTAAATAAACCAAACCAAATAGGTTTTTCTGAAGAAAAAAATAATAGAAAAGGTAATGTATTTTAGCAGAAAAAGGTAATTGGTTAATTATTAGTAATTATAATATTTTATTTTATTAAACATAATTGCTCATAGTTTTTTTAGAAAATGAAAATTTTTAGCTAGATAAACCGTATTTTACGTAAAAAGAAAAATTGGCTATTGAAAAATAGAAAAGGTAGCATATTTTACTTGAAAAAGGAAAGAATTTCTCATATTTTATGTGAAAAAAGATTGGTTATTGAAAAATAGAAAATAATTATAAAGAAGAAATTTATTAGTCATTAGTAATTATAAATAATTAAGTAAGGATAATTACGTAAAAGAACATGTACCATTAAATAAGGGTAAATAAATAAAATTAACTAAAAAATAGTGTTAAATAGCTCAAAAAGGTAATTGATTAATTATTAGTAATTATAATATTTTATTTTATTAAACAGATTTGCTAATAGTGTTAAATAGAACCGCCGGTGATATAATGGGAAAAAGAGAGATTTTAGTTAGAGAAAATAGAAAGGTAACATGAAGACATGATTTATATGAAAATGGCAATTGATTAGTTTATAGTTATTATAATTTAATTATGTTATTTTTCTGAATAAAATTGTTCATAATTTTTAGAAATTGAGAAATTAATGTTGTCTGTTATATTGCTAGAAAAAAGGGAATTTTATTAGAAAAAATAGAAAAGATGATATATTTTAGTTGAAAAGGTAATCGGTTAATTGTTAGTATTATAATATTATTATTATTATTTTATTTTTATTAAATAGAAATGTCCATTAATTGGAAAAAAGGAGGTTTTAGTAAGAGAAAAGAAAAAAAGTAATGTGTTTTGGCCGAAAAAGGTAACTGTCCATTATATAATTGGAAAAAGAAAGATTTTAGTTAGAGAAAAGAGAAAAGGTAACGTGTTTTGACTGGAAAGAGTAATTGATTAGTTAATGGTAATTATAATATAATTATGTTATTTTATTAAACAAAATTGATCGTAGTGTTTTTAAAAAAGAGAAATTTTAGTTAGATAAAATGTAAAAGATATTCTAATTTACCTGAAAAAGGAAATTATTTAATTATTGAAAAATAGAAAAGTTAATATGTTTAACCTGAAAAAGGAAATTGATTTATAAATGAGAAATTTTAGTTAGATAAAATATAAAAGATATTGTATTTTACTTGAAAAAGGAAATTATTTAATTCTTGAAAAGTAGAAAATATAATATGTTTAATCTGAAAAAAAGAAATTGATTAGTTAATAGTAATTGAATAAGGGTAAATAAGTAAAATCAACAGGTACCGTACCGACCAACCAACCGACCGACCAACCAAACTTTTAATGTTTCGGTTTTTATATAATAGTATAGATATAAATATTGCTATATTAGTATTTGGAAAAAAAATTAGAAACCGTTTCGAAATAGCTATCATTTTCCATAAATCCCAGTAATGACATTATTTGTTAGATTTATTTCTTCTCTTTCTCAACATTAAATTTTATTAATATATTTATGATGTAAATTTTATTATTTTACATAAAATATTCATCTGTGTTGATATATTAAAAATTATTAATTTAGCATATTTCAGATTTTAGTTAAGATGTCAATCCATGTATTACGTTATATTTGACTATTTAATCATGTTTTGTTTTAATTATTGTATAAAAATTATTAACGTTTGCATAAAGCGGATTCTCTAAACTTACATACATTATTTTAAATTTTGAATACCCGAAAAAACCCGATCTGATCCGAAACCCAACGGATTTGGATTTGAATATTGAGTTTAGATTTGGATATAAATTTATTTTTAAAACCAGAAAATATTTGAATTTTACAAAATCCGAATCGAACCCGACCCGTTGTCATCCCTAGTTTGGCCCTCATTTGGGCAAACAGCAAACAATTCCAACCAACCATCTTAAATTTTATGGTGTTCGAACATTATGATTGCTTTCTGTAAAATCTAAGGAGCCAACAACCTAGAAAATCCCTTATAGTATACTCCTATGATAAATGTGGAGTAGTGTCACGTATTTCAAATATTATTTCAAAAAAATTTCGAATAACATGACATAACACATGGCTAATTTATGTGGGTTCCATCTTATTATTGAAAAATTATACTCCCTCTGTCTCTATTTGTTTTTCTTATTTAAAATGTCGGAACTGTTCATAACATGAAACAAATTACTAATTTACGTCTAATCTATAAGACCAAATATTGTCATGAGTGATCTTGTTGGATTCGTATTTATGAGTATTTTAATACAGTGAAGTTTTTATATTTAATACTAATACGAAATTCTAAATATTAACAATCAAAAGTGTGTGTTGGCAAACGTGTCCAGTCAAAACAGGAAAAACATTAAGGGACGGAGGGAGTATAATATATAAATATTGCTATATTAGTGTTTGGAAAAAAAATTAGAAACCGTTTCGAAATAGCTACCATTTTCCAAAAATCTCAATAATGACATTACTTGTTAGATTTATTTCGTTTGCAATAATAAATACTACTTCCTCTGTGTCCTAAAACGTTTCATGTTTTGACTTTTGACATTATTCATTATAAGCGATTGATTACTAATTTACGCATAATTTATAAGACAAAATATAGTAATGAGTGATTTTGTTTGATTCATATTTATTTATGAATATTTTAATATAATGAAATTTTTATATTTAATACTAATACAAAATTAAAGATATTAACGATTAAAAATATATGTTGGCAAACATGTACAACTTAGATCTGTGTTATTAAAATCGGACCGGACCGGCCGGTTCAACCGGTCCGACCGCTAACCGGTGGCTGGTCCGGTTCGGTTCACCCATAAAACCAGTCCTCCGGTTCTCCTGTTCAAAACCGATAAGAACCGGCCAAAAACCGGTACCGAACCGGACCGGTGGCCGGTTTTTTGAAAAAAATTGGTTTATGAGGTCTGAAAAAAACCGGTACAATCTGAAAAAAACCGGTTTATGAGAAAAAAATAGGTTTATGAGAAAAAAATAGGTTTTTTATAAAATTTATTCATAATTTTCATATTTTATTATATATTTATATAATTATATATATATATCATATTAAATATATATAATTATATATATACATAATATTAAATATATATAGTTATATATTACATAATTATGACGTCACACCGGTGAACCACTGGTCGAGCCGGTTGAACCAATCGAACCAGTAATCAGTAAGGCTTCCGGTTCGATGCCCGGTCCGGTTATGAGAACACAGACTTAGATAGGAAAAGTTTTTTTTGAAAAGAGGGAGTAATGTACTACGGAGTAATGTATAATCCGGAATGTAGCGTTAGGGGTGAGTAAAAAATCGAATTGAAACCGAAACCGAACCGAAACCGGCGAAAATCGAACCGAAAAAACCGAAATCGAAATCGAACCGACGGTTGCGGTTTTTGATTTTTAAAAACCGAAACTTTCGGTTCCGGTTCCGGTTAAAGATTAAAACCGAACCGGTTAAAACCGAACCGAACCGATTATTAAAATAAATAAATAAATAAATACTTATATATATATATATATTAATATATATATAATTTAGATAAATTTTTAATAACATATAAAGATGAATATTCTCTGGCTCATAATTTGAACAATCTTATATAATAAACATATATCAATCCATGTACATAGTGTGAGAGGCAACTTGTGTTGCATGCTGCCGAGATGTTTAGTACTAATAAGTAATAAGCAAGGGCTTCATATCTTAACCTTATATATATTATATTGGAACAATATCAACTATGAACTAAAAATTGTATTCATCCTTTTATTAGCTACTATCATGCCATTTTGCTCAAGATTCGTCTTTTTATTCCCCCGTTATAACTCCAAATAGACATTGTCAAGTAAAAAAATAAATGTACTCATAGGTATGACTAGAGTTTCAGACCTTCAGTTCATATGCAATATCAAAAACAGTGCATTTTTGAAGTTGTATTGTATAAACTAATATATTATTTTCATTTTTATTTTTATCCGGTTTTAAAACCGAAACCGAACCGTTACAAACCGAACCGGGGTTTTGAAACCGCAGCCAAAACCGAACCCGAACCTGTGGTTGAGGTTTTCGATTTTAGAAACCGGGAATTTATGGTTCCGATTCCGGTTTTACCCTAAAACCGGACCGAACCGACCCATGCTCTACCCTATGTAGCGTACTAGTGTAGACAAACTGATGAGTACTCCTTCAGCGGCATTTTTCATGAGGTCTACGATGATTCAACTTGTTTATAAAATAATATTAATCTTACCGTTCCACCAAATTTACAATACGCTACCACTTGTTGTCGGACACGTTAACTATATATTTAATTAACTTGCCTGTCACAAAAATTTAATTAACTTTACAAATCTCATTCGTTTCTTACAAAATGCGACAAATATGTTAATCATAAAAAAAATATTAGAATTCTCAAATTTATTCTCGAATTTATTCTCAAATGTCACGTGTCAGAATGGTATCGGTACAAATTTAAATAATAATGATGAACCCTCCTGCATTCACATAAATTTCATTTTTTTTCATCAATCAAATCTTTTCAAAATATCACATCATTCGAAAATTTAATTTGGGAACGTTTTCGAGGTATGTAACATTACTATAATCATAATGCATTCAAAAATATATGATATCTCTCTCGGTATAACGGTAATTATTTAAATTATATTTTTTAAAATATTAATGTTATATATAAAACACAGGAACACATATACTTTGTATTTCTTCAGTAGAACGCATAATAATAATAAAAAAAAATGAAATTAAGCTGAGCTTACGCATCCCCTAAAGGAACACAACCCCTAAGGTAAAGTGCTATAAGACATAATTTAATTTAATAATTAGATTTAAAGTAACAGAAACTTTGCAAAATCTATTATCTATTATATATATAATACCACAACATGTACTATTTTTAATTCATTCTAAATTACCATTTGGATCATCTGCATTCATTAATACACATCAATTAAAATTCATATTTAATATGTGCATTCATTAACATACATTAATTAATTCGTATTTAATATGTTTATTTAATACTATCTACTTAATTACAACACTTTCGTTACATTGCAATTAATTAAGAATTCGAAGAAATTTGTGTCTCGCACGAGTATAGAAATCTTTGAACTCATTATAATTGAAGAAATAATATTGGAACATTAACTTGAGATTACTAACTACATATTTTTGCTATGCAATCTACAGATTTTGTGTACTGTAACTTAGTGTTTTTACTTTATAAAAATGTGTCTAATACAATATTTTTTAATACTTTCTTGGCTTTGGCGCATTACTTGACATTCTGTAATATCAAATTCAAGAAATATATGACTATGAGCACTTTGAAAAAATAAAGAGTACATTTGAATGTTTTAACCAAAATGGAAGATCTTGAAATGAGAATAAAATAAACATTGGTTAAAAAAGAACGTGTTAAACTAAAAAAAAAAATTTAATCATCACAATATCAATTGCTAATATTAATATCAAAAGATAACGAGAAAAATTGCAATATTAATTATAAAATAGAACAATCCCGTGCCTTGCACGGGAATTGAAGTTAGTTTAATATAATAGCTCAGACAATAACTTTAAAAAATAATGAATGATTCCCGGTAGTTACAGCCAAAACAGAAGGAAATGGAAAGGAAAAGAGAGTTAAATAAGTAGTTGGGAGTCTTCCAATCCCAAAAAAAGAAGATTGTGTTATCCAAACAGATCTTTAAAAAGATATAAAAATATAGATAAATAAATAAACGGAGGTCGTTTACTTTGGTGACAAAATGCATCACTGTTGGATTCTCAACGCTGCAATGTCATCATTATTACATAACAGTGTTGTTATTACTTGGTGGCTTTTTTTTAGAATTTACTTGTAGAAGATTAAGCACTTTCTTTATGAACGCTCTGCTTCATCCATGGATATTGACTCTACAGATACTTGCTCCAACTGGCTCTTCGATTATGGGATAGTTGAAGATATCTCCACCGTTCCCTTTCCGCCACCCCCGACCATTGCTTTCAGCTGGCCGATCAATTCTTCCTCTGTTGCAAGGTCCGCTTGTAACTCATTTTTTACATACATAGCTTTCTGCATGTATTATTCATGCTACTACATTTGTGCATTGCAACCAGATTTTGCGATTTCTAGCATTTCTTTTTTATTTATTGCTTATGCCAAGTTTACTGTCTTTATAAAATGGTGATCCTGTCCGCGGACCAAAATAAAGGTGTTCTTCTCAGTAAAAGATTATTCTCAAAACAAAATATTACTCTGACCAAGATTTTAATACCAAATAATATTGCGACGATTTTAGTACCAAATAATAGTGAACAACATGTTGCTTTTTTAGTGTTAATTAGCCGTCCTAAAACCTTTAAGTTGTAATCAGTCGTCCTAAAACCTTAAGGTGTTAAAGTATGTTTGTGTATAGCGAGGTGATTGCACATATATTTATTGGGATTTGGGTGGATTTTATAGGCATTGCTTAGACAATTTGTGGTGAAAATGAATTACAAACTTTTTTGGCACTGGTGGAAAATTGTGAGTTATGTTTTTTTTTCTTTTTCTTTTGGTTATGCCAAATAATGTAATTTAAGCACTTGAGCATTCATTCATCTACCGAGACTTGCACCATCGCCCTCCTATTAGCAACAATGACGGGTATCCGCTTTGTAAAGCCTTGCAGATGAGAAATTGTGATTGTTGATCTTGCAATGTGTGAAATAGTTCTTATTAATTCATTACGAATGTTTGGTGGTTTAGGAAGGCCAGCTTAATTGATTTATGTTAGAGTTCGACATTTACAGATAAGATCTATTATGTCAATGGTTACACCCTGAATCCTCCATGAGCCCTTAATTGAGGAATTTTTAACAGGACCATAGCCTTTGGCATAAACTGATGTCATCTGGAACTAAATTTATTATGTGATATTTGTCAGTTGCAATTTAGGTTTGTTGGATTAGCACCAGTAGTTCTTCTGCTAAGATAGATATGAAAATTATGAACAAAGCCATATAGTCATATAGTCATATAGATTAGAAATATAGCAAGATATAAAAGCAATAAATTGTGTTTTTTCATTATATATGCATGTAAAAATATTAATTTATGCACGCTATGTAGTGCAGTTTTTCAAGCAACTAACTCCTGGTACCATCTTTTGTCAGTGCTGACATTGACTGCTCGCCGGTGGACTTTGAAGAAGTTAAGGAAGCAGCTTCACGAAAGCGGTACAAATCTTGTTTCTTTTGCCAATAGCTGCTCCCTCTGTTTTTGAATATTGGTCATCTAACTTATCTACTAAGTAAATATTATAATTCCTAAAAGAAAATTTTTAAAAAAATAATTATAACTATGCAATCAAAGCACTTTGAAATGTATTCAGAAAAGTCAAACGACAAATTGTCAAAATGTCAGCAATGTTAGGCTCATATGTTAGGCACTGTCTATGACTTTGGGGCAATGTTAGGCACCTCTAGACTTTGGGGCATTAAATTTTCTATATATAGGATCTTTCTCTCATTGTAATACTAGTACTAGACATTCTAATATAAACACATTTCAGTTTATGTGCCCTCTCCTCTCTACTGATCCTATACATTCTGCATAGCTCATATATTCTAACATGGTATCAGAGCGGGAGCAGAGGGGAGAGTATTTTCCACTGAAGGTTTGTTGTTTTTCAAGAAAAACACAAGCTAGTCGCTACTGCCCAAGCTGCCCAGTTCTGCTATTTTTCTGTCCATCGAAACAGTACCAAACCAACATACCAGTAAAGATAAGCTCTAGACGAGAAAAGGCTAGAAGTCCGGCAGCCAACCGCCGCCAGAAGACAAAGCTGTTCCCCTCTGATTTCCGATTCCAACAGTGGTATTATTTTTCAGATCGGAGAAATTTGATTTTCTGCTATATATATATATATACGTTATACAGTTGGTGGGTTTGACAAGTTACCTTATTCCTTGTCCATTAGCAGCAGAAGTAATAGATAATATATACATATATATCTATACAGTTCACTCATTGGAAGGAAAATGAGGAGAACGAATAAGGGCTGTAAGGGAAGAAGCTTGCAGGCCTGGTATTTGTTCTTTTAAATTTATTGGGCCTGCTTAGTATAGAAGTTGGTCCTGATGAAGAGAAAGAAAAAGAAAGACAAAAGAATTGGTGGCAGACAAAGCAAAAGCATCCACTAAAAAAAAAATGTTGTTGACAGGCTGGTAGCAATTAAAAAAAATACAAAGAAACATAAAAAGAAAAGAAAAATGATAAAAAAAGAGAGGTGATTTTATGATTATAGATCCGATAAAAAAAAATTATTATTTTACATTTATTTTCTTAAGGGAAAGTAGTGTTAATATTAAAAAAAAATCGGGATCTTTTGAAGATATATCACTTTGATTTTAGGAGTTTGCCCCAGGTTCTAAATTTAATTGTGTAGTATTCAAGTGGTTGTTGATATTACGGTATCTCTCCAATTTATTACGATGCTGCAAATTAAATAGTTCAGGGAGCGTTATTCCAACGAAGCAGCAGAAGTAGTGTATATAAAGATGTACACACAGTTCACTGCCACAAATGGAAAAGCAAGCAGCAGAAGTAGTGTATATACAGATGTACACACAGTTCACTGCCACGACGACAAAGCAGCAGAAGTAGTAGTATGTATACAGACATACACACAGTTCACTGCTATATCTTGTTAATACTGAGTGATCACAAAGTCGAGTCTCAGTTCCTTCAAACTAATCAGTTCAAGGACTGATTGGTGGTCTTCCACCGTTGTGCTGAAAAGCAGCACTTTTTTATGTTTTTGACATGGCCTAAAATATACCGTGTGGTCGCAAGTTCGAGTCCCGGTATCCCAAAAAACTCAATAAACTCAAGAAAGGTCAACTCCAAGATGGGTCAATCTCAAGATGGACGATAAACTCCAAGATGAGTCAATCCCAAGATGGATCAATCCTAAGACGGGTCTTCATTCCTAAGATGGGTTTGGTTGGACGCTAAGGTTACGCTTAAGGGCTCCTAGTGTTCCACTCTTCAATCCCAATATAGGTATTTCAACCCAAGATGGGATTTCGAGTGAGGGGGCGTGTCAAAATGTCAGCAATGTTAGGCTCATATGTTAGGCACCGTCTATGACTTTGGGGCAATGTTAGGCACCTCTAGACTTTGGGGCATTAAGTTTTCTATATATAAGATCTTTCTCTCATTGTAATACTAGCACTAGACATTCTAATATAAACACATTTCAGTTTATGTGCCCTCTCCTCTCTACTGATCCTATACATTCCGCATAGCTCATATATTCAAAGTTTCTAACACAAATATTTGAAAACTGAGGGTGTATTAATTAAATTAAATCCAATATGTGATATTTTTGCATTTGCTGATATGAATAACTATTTAATAGTAGTACGTATCTGCAACTACAGCCAATTTGATGTATGCTTGTTGCTTGTCCCCATTATATACCCAAGCAATTAGCTAACAATTTTCTTAGATTAATTAGGTTTCTGTTTCTGTTGTCACTGAAGAAATATCATTGTTTTCAATCATGTACTCGCAGGCAATCTGCTCTTATCTCTCTCCCTAGTCCTATATCTATCTATCTATCCAGGAATGTATTTTGTTATACTTGATACTTACCTAAAGAAAATTATCTCTGTTATCAAACAACTAAAGCATAACACTTATAGCTGTCTACATTCAGGGTGAGGTCAGATTCTTCCAATGCTGCATCTGGCTCCAAGGCATGTCGGGAGAAATTGCGAAGAGATAGACTGAACGAGAGGCATGATATTTATCCCCTTTTTTATACGGTATGTCCCTTTTTTTTGGTCATAACTGATATTTAGCATTGTTTAAAGGTTCATGGAATTGAGTTCCATCCTGGAGCCTGGAAGGCCACCTAAAACTGACAAGACTGCTATCCTAAGCGATGCCATCCGGATGGTGACACAGCTACAAAATGAAGCCAGGAAGCTTAAAGAATCAAATGAGGAATTGCAAGAGAAGATCAAAGAATTAAAGGCATGTTTCAGATCATACTTTAAATTTCAAAAATATTCATATTCTTGTTTAGAGAAGTGATTTCTTGTAGCTTCTGCATCTCGCTTTTTACTTTTTTTTTTTATCAAGAATTCTTTTGCACTTTTTAATAATTTCAGGCTGAAAAGAATGAGCTTCGTGATGAGAAGCAGAGGATACAAATGGATAAGGAGAAGCTGGAGCAGCATGTAAAATCCTTCAGTACGCAACCGGGCTTTTTGCCTCATCCCTCAACATTGGGGCCTGCTTTCTCTGCTCAAGGACAAGCTACTGAGAACAAGTTGATGCCTTTTGTTGGATACCCTGGTCTTGCTATGTGGCAATTCATGCCGCCTGCTGTAGTTGACACATCACAGGATCATGTGCTCCGTCCACCAGTTGCCTAAGTGGAATGCTCAATGAATGGTTTGATATCCCTCACTCGATGGATTGTTGTCTTCTCTTTTATGTTTTTGAACTTTATATGTCGGGTCTGAAGTTGGTAAACCTTACTGTTTGAATAATTTAACATTTAGTGACTTGATCAGTGATTGCTTGTGGCATACAAATAAGATGTGAATTTGTTCTTTGTGTGACGAAGTATGTAGATAGGCAATGTGTTTTTATATTTAGGCATGATCTCCTAATTTTCTGATGTCCAATAGACCATTACGATAGGAACATAATTAGTGTTAAGACAATAAATGTTCTGGAAAGTGTTTATGTGCACATAGGCTTGCTTCCTCATCGAATATCTAGATCTCCTGGGAAGTGTTTATGTCAAATTGTCAACATAGTTAGTCATACATTTACACTAAGTCATAGTCAGAAGATCTACAGTAGCTAACTATGATATAATCAGTTACGTTATTGAAGTCTAAATTAGTCTATATATAGGAACGTCCAAGTACTCTTGTAATACACTACATCAATATATAAAAATCCTTTTGTGATTACTTCTTCTCTCTACTTACATAAGTATATACAATTTATCATGGTATCAGAGAATTAAGATCCTTACCTCTGTGTTTTCCGGCCAAAGCCATTGTTTCCGGTGACAAACTCTTTCAGTCATTAAAACGAACAGTTGGCAGCCCACTTTTCCGATGAGTCAATACAAAGAGTTCCTCAACTCGTTTTCAACTCAACAATCATAAGAGCCGGCAAAGCTATCACCAAGACCATTATAACAAACCACCAGCATCTCATCTTTCCAAATTAGTCCGATTCAACTCGGTAATTCGCTAACTCAATCACGAGTTACTAAACCCACCTGTTTCAGTAACCAAAGCTCTTTTCCGTCATCATCGAAACTCTCCTCAGACTGTAAATCACTGGGTAAGCCCAAATCTCAACATGTTGTGTACTTGTTTTGTATGTAATCGCTGCTAATTGTCATATCTGCTCTATTTTAAACAAGTCGTAACAATATTTGGGCTGTATAACAAGTCCTCCAATATTTTTATTGGGCCAAACTCATACATCTTATTGGGCCAAACTCTCACATCTTATTGGGCTAGATAGTATAAGTGTTGTGGGCCTGAACTTATGTTTTGTTTAACTGGGCCTTTTTTTTTTGGGTTTGCAAAAACTAAGTCAAGGCTTTTATTCTTGTCTTTTAAAATATTTGGGTAGTCAAGGAGAGTGTTGTTATTAACCGAACCTTTGTAATTTCCTTACTAAAAAATAATGGCGGAGGTTGTGAATGATTCGGTTACAAGTAAAAATACTAATCAAGGGACTGGTAAATTGGGGTTCCATAGTATCCCATTTGTAAGTCCTAAATTCGATGGGAAGAATTTCCTTGAATGGTCGAAAGCCTGCACGATGGCCCTTAAATCCCATAAATTAATGAAATATATTAATGGGAAAGCCAAGCAACCCCTGGAGACGGACACAGACTATGATGATTGGGATTCAGAAAATGCCATGGTGTGTTCATGGTTATCTAACTCCATGGAGGTAGATATTCGAAAAAGCTATATCTTCATTGATACCGCTGAAGATGTATGGAATTCTCTCACTCGGACTTATTCCTTCTCCGGGAATGTAGCCAAGCGGTTTGAGGTGAAGCGAAAGATGTGGGCATTGACTCAAGGAAGCTGCACACTAGCTCAGTATTATTCTGAGCTAACATCATTATGGAGTGAATTGGGACACTACACTATATTTGAGTGTAAAACTGCTGAAGATCAAGAAAAATATCAGAAGATGGTCACTGAAGAAAAAGTGATGAAATTTCTTGATGGATTGTCGGATGAGTATGATTCAATTAAAAATCAACTGACCGGACAAGTTCCATTTCCTACTGTGGAAGAGGCCTATGGTCGTGTCAGGCTAGAGGAAAGTCGAAAGCAAAGTATGACCCCAATGGTCTCTTCTGATCGATCCGCACTCTTAACTAAAGGTGTCCAGCAATCAGAACCAGAACAACCAGAGCATGTGTCAATAGCTGTAATTGGAGAAAGATCTATTCAATGTGACTACTGCAAAAAATTAGGCCACACTCGTGAGACATGTTTTATTCTGCACCCTCATCTCAGAATTCGAGGACGAGGTGGACGTGGCCGAGGTGGTTACCGTGGTGTCTCATCTGGCAGAGGCATGAGTAGGGGTTCCTTTAATGCTCATCATACTACTTCAGAATACGAGCCTGACTCTACAACAGGGACGATGACCGCTTCAGAGCTCAACGCCTTCCGTCAATTCATGTCACAAATCAAGACCCCTTCTCCTACAGCTAATTCTGCTCATGCAGGTATATCCTGCCATCTTACTTCCGATAAATATCCAACATCTTGGATTATTGATTCAGGAGCATCAGCACATATGACTGGAGATTCTAGTATTCTGGAATCATATCATGACAAAACAGGCAATATACGTGTTGCTAATGGAGATCTTGCACCTATTCATGGACAGGGCACCTCTCTTTGTCTTTCATCATCATTACCATTATCAGATGTTTTGCATGTTCCTTCTTTATCTACAAATTTACTATCTATTCACAGTATTACTGACAACCTCAATTGTTCAGTAACCTTTTTTTCTTCCCACTGTGTATTTCAGGATCTAATGACAGGCAAGGTCCTTGGCAGTGGTAAAGTGGTCGATGGTCTCTATGTTATGGAAGGGAATTCTGTTTCTCCTTCAAATTATCAGGTGTCATCTAATTCTGTTTC
The DNA here is from genome assembly GCA_037693485.1 of Kitagawia praeruptora. Taxonomy (NCBI): domain Eukaryota; kingdom Viridiplantae; phylum Streptophyta; class Magnoliopsida; order Apiales; family Apiaceae; genus Kitagawia; species Kitagawia praeruptora. The sequence goes on from CM075350.1 coordinate 81,726,529, forward strand.
TGAATCCTTGTATCAATGGCATAGACGGTTAGGTCATCCATCCTTTGGTGTTTTAACACATCTATTTCCCGCTTTAGTAAAACACTGTAATAAAGAAGATTTTTTCTGTGAACCATGTGAATTGGCTAAACATAAAAGATCAACTTATCCGCCCAGAAATAAAAGAAGTTCTACCTTGTTTTCTATTATTCATACTGATGTTTGGGGTCCATTTAGAAATTCTACACATGATGGGTATAGGTGGTTTGTTGTCTTTGTAGATTGTTATTCTCGATTAACTTGGGTTTATCTTCTGAAACAAAAAAATGAAGTTTTCGGGTGTTTTAAATCTTTTCATCACATGCTACAAACACAGTTTAATGCCTCTGTTAAAATCCTTCGAAGTGATAATGGTACTGAATATGGAGGTCCATTTACATCTTATTTGGACACATGTGGTATTATTCATCAAACTACGTGTGTTAAAACTTCTCAACAAAATGGGGTAGCCGAAAGAAAAATTGGCCACTTAACACAGGTTGCACGGTCTCTTATGCTAACCATGCATGTTCCTAAATATCTTTGGGGAGAGGCAGTCATGACTGCTGCTTATCTTATCAACCGTCTTCCTACCAAGGTTCTAAAATTCAAAACACCATTGTCATGTGTTCCTGCACCCTCTTCTCATCCACTTCCTCTTCGGGTATTTGGGAGCGTATGTTTTGCTCATAACCATGCACCCTCTCGAGATAAGCTTGATTCTCGGGCCCTTAGATGTGTTTTCATTGGATATTCCCCCACTCAGAAAGGGTATAAATGTTACCATCCTCCCTCACGTCGGGTATTTGTCAGTTACGATGTTACTTTCTGGGAGTCCATTTCTTACTTCTCTCCCGGCTCCTCCTCTTTGCTTCAGGGGGAGATAAACAGACATAGTCTTGATAATGAAACAAATGAGTCAGATCACAGTCTCCTTGATAGTGAATCACTTCCGTTCATGAATATACCTATTCCAAACATTAGCTCAAAATCGTTGCCTACGAATAATGAGTCGGATGATTTAAATAGGTTTGGCATACCAGATTTGATTACATACTCTAGACGAAGAAATGATGATATCACCACTTTACCACATCCAGAGACCTCTGACCTCGAATCAGATCCTGCAGATTCTACAGCTCCTATAACTGAGCCCGATAATGGTAGTACTTTTGATCCCACTTTGGATCTTCCTATTGCTATAAGAAAGGGTGTACGTTCTTGCACTAACCATCCTATCTCAAACTTTGTATCTTATAATGCATTATCTCCATCTTCACTTGCTTTTGTGTCATCCTTGTCTAGTGTTTCTGTTCCGCATACTTGGCAGGATGCTTTATTTGATCCTAAATGGAAAGATGCTATGATAGAGGAAATGAATGCCTTGAAACATAATGGCACTTGGGAGTTAACTCAGCTTCCCGCTGGAAGGAAGGTAGTAGGATGCAGATGGGTATTCACTGTGAAACAGAAACCTAATGGGCTGATTGATAGGTACAAAGCGAGACTTGTAGCAAAAGGGTATACTCAAACTTACGGGATTGATTATCAGGAAACTTTTGCTCCAGTAGCAAAGATGGCCTCTATCCGAGTCTTGATATCATGTGCAGCAAATCTTGGATGGGAACTTCAGCAATTGGATGTAAAAAATGCATTCTTACATGGAGACCTGAAAGAAGAGGTTTACATGGATATTCCACCGGGTTTTTCTACAGCTGCGACCACTGGGAAAATATGCAAGCTAAAGAAGACTATTTATGGGTTAAAACAGTCTCCAAGAGACTGGTTTGGCAAATTTCAGGGAGCAATGATTAAATTTGACTACAAACAGAGCAACTCAGATAACACCATGTTCGTAAAAAGACGAGATGAAAAAATTACAGTGTTGATTGTCTATGTTGATGATATTGTGATCACCGGCAACGACACCTGTGAGATTGCTAATGTCAAACGCAAGCTTGCCTCTGAATTCGAGATGAAGGACTTAGGAAAACTACGGTATTTACTTGGTATTGAGGTCTTTAGAAATCCAGGTGGCATCTTCCTCTCACAACGGAAGTATACACTTGATCTTCTGAATGAAACAGGGATGTTGGGATGTAGACCTGCAGAATCTCCAATAGAAGCAAATCATAAACTTTGTGGAGATGCTGGTGAAATTGTCGAGAAATCCCAATATCAAAGGTTAGTTGGTCGACTAATCTACCTTGCACATACAAGGCCAGACATATCATATGCAGTGAGAATTGTTAGTAGGTATATGCATGATCCTCGTCAACCACATTTGGATGCAGTTTATATGATATTAAGGTATCTTAAGGCTGCTCCTGGAAAAGGAGTAATGTTTACTAAAAACAATCATCTCAGGGTTGAAAGCTATACAGATGCAGATTGGGCCGGATGTCAAGACGATAGACGATCTACTTCAGGATACTGCACATTTGTTGGTGGCAATTTGGTTACTTGGCGAAGCAAGAAACAACCTGTGGTGGCCTTATCTAGTGCTGAGGCAGAATATAGAGCTATGGCTAAAGGTGTACGTGAATTATTGTGGATAAGATTGTTCCTAGAAGAATTGGGACTTGCATCTGCAACTCCAATGAAGCTACATTGTGATAACAAAGCCGCTATTGCCATTGCACATAATCCAGTTCAACATGATCGGACCAACATATCGAAATTGATCGACACTTCATAAAAGAGAAGATCAATAATGATACCATTGGTATTCACTTTGTATGATCGGAGGACCAGATAGCTGACATATTTACCAAAGGTTTAAATCAGAAGATGCTTCATCCTCTTATTTGCAAGTTGGGCATGAGTGATATATATGCATCAACTTGAGGGGGAGTGTCAAATTGTCAACATAGTTAGTCATACATTTACACTAAGTCATAGTCAGAAGATCTACAGTAGCTAACTATGATGTAATCAGTTACGTTATTGAAGTCTAAATTAGTCTATATATAGGAACGTCCAAGTACTCTTGTAATACACTACATCAATATATAAAAATCCTTTTGTGATTACTTCTTCTCTCTACTTACATAAGTATATACAATTTATCAGTTTATGTGCACGTTGGTTAATTATCGAATATCTAGATTTAGAGAAAAACCCTCAGATTACTTTTGTAATGGGGTCGGTTTTTTAGCTTTGAGTTAGTTTCAAACTGGCAACTCTTCTAGGAAAAATTCCGTTGAAAAAAATATCAACCCTTAAAATTATGATTTGCAATGAGAAATAAGATAATTTGCAAGTCCCTATGTCAGGCTCTATGAAGCATGTCAGATTGTATGAAGTTCAACTTATAAGATCAGAAAAGGACTGTGTATGCTGAACTTCATCTCCCCTCCAAAATTGGAGAGTCTGCAAGGAGAAAGGAAACTTTCATCAAAAGTAGAAAACATTAATTGTCTTCACATCATTAATCTATAGTTACGAGCTTAAAGGTTAGCATTTAGATTCCAATTTGAAAGTTTGACCCTGAAATAGTCGAGACAAATTCAAAAGTATATTTAACCTGACAGAGACAGTAAATTTAAATTTGTATTGGTGAGATGTGTAGCTGCCTGCAAATAGAAACTAATTATGTCACATCCACTATAAGTAGAGAGAAAGAGAGAAAATTAATGGAAAATGTGGTAAAAGTTACAAGTGATATTACAATCAGAAGAAGGATTGAAGTAGTAAATGCTTAAACAAACAATGGCACCAGCATGAGTATAGAAAACCCAATAGATGAAGTAGCCCTCACTTTAGCAGCTGAAACTGTTGGAGGTTCGTTAGACAGTGCGTTGGCTGAATCAAAGCTCGGTGGAGACCCACTTAGAGGAAAACTAGGCATTGATGTAGGATCCATGCTAGCTGGTTGTTGAGATGTTGGCGTTGTTTCTGTAGGCAGCGGGAAGAAAGTTGTAGGGGAGGTTGATGGATCAGAAGGTTTACTGGTAATGTCGGGTGATAAAGCAGGTAATGGGGCTGAAGCTGCAAGAGTTACAATCTCAATTTTCATGCCTAAGCTGCAGTGTGCAGGTGCTCCACAAATGAAGTATCGGCTCCCAGGAGAAGTGAGAGAGATTGGCGTGGCGCCACTTGGATACACCTTAATTGGGTTACCATTCTGGCAGGCATCATAGTCCTCCTTTGTAACTTCAAGTACATTATGATTTGGTGTGTACTGAAAAACTGAAATGAACATAACTTGTTAATGAATTTTATTAGCTCACTAGATCAATTTTAGTAAGAGTATCATCTTCTTATTCAATTGGAAATGGTTATATTATATATACTTACTTAGATGGTCTCCAACTGAAAACGCCTGGGATGATGACCACGCTTGTAGGTTGGTGGCTGTGTCCCACCCCCCAGTTGGACCTCCTACTGTGAAAGTAGTTGCAATGACTGAATTGACGATCATGGCTGCTGCAGCCATGTACAATAGTGTTCTCGACATTGACATTGCTGATTAAGAAGCAGTGTTAACGGTGCAAGTACGAGGGTGCTTAAGACGAGAGAGAAAGAGGTGGTGTGCTCTGAGTATTAGTTTGAACAAAGCTGAACTATTTATGTAGAGCCCTAACAGAATAGAAAAATACTTTTACATTAGAATATATGACTGGATTAGATAAGCAGGTACTTTAGATTGCAGGCATTTTTTGTTGTCAGGTTGGAAAGCTAAAGGACTCAATATTTTGATATAGATATTGAAGCTGGAGTGGTTAATTACTTACGTGTTGGTTATAGGAGTGGAAAAATACAGTACTGAACTTCCCATAGAGGGTGGGTTGACCTAAACCAAATGACCATTAATAGGTTGGTTCCTCGTCTTGCAGGTACCTTGAATACAGCTCAACTCAACTACAGTTAAACCTCTTTAAAGTAATACCTTTGGGACCGGGAAAAAATATTACTTTACCGAATTTATTACTTTATCGATATAATAATATTTTATTACTTTATCGATAAAGTAATATTTTATTACTTTACCAAATTTTTATGTTTTCGAAATTGCAAGATTCGTTCAGAAGAAAATGATAAACAAGAACTTGGTGAAATAAATGAAGGTGTCGAAGGATTAAATGAAGTTATCTCTATTTTACGATATAGGAATGTGATGGATGTCGAGCATCTCTTAAACTATCCAAACGAGAATGATGCGGTTATGGAATCACCTACGGATGAAGAAATCATTGAGTCGGTAATGAGCACTGATGAAGGGACTGATCCTGAACCCAAAGATAGCAATGTCCTCCCAAATGTGTCATCAAATGAAGCATTTCAAGCAATCAACACTTTTAACAATTACTTGTTACAACACGAGCAAAACATACCAGAAGTTATTTATGCTTTACATAAAGTCAAGGATGAGATTAATTTTGGCTTTGGTGGAAATAAGAAACAAGCTACTAAAGATTCATATTTTAATAAGAATTAAATTTTGTAATCATATACATTATATATATATATATATATATATATATATATAATTATGGAATTATTACTTTACATATTACTTGGGCCCTTAATGACTTTCAAATTTTTTATTATCTTATGCTTTTAGCGAGAATATTACTTTACGACCTTGGCCCAAGTTGGGACCGATGAAATTTATTACTTAAGCGAGGTTATTACTTTATCGGATATTACTTAATCGAGGTTTAACTGTAATACTAAGCTAATACCTCTTGTTTTCTGCCATTTTTTTTATAAAAAAAAAAAAAAAAACCAAAAACGTCTTACTGCATAATGACTATTTCGTGAAAATATAATATTAATAAAAATTTTAACATCAAATATTGCAAAATACAACATAAAACAAGTGATTATCACGGGTTCCCACCAGGGGCGGATGCACAGAAGGTTCAGTGGGGTCCCAGGATACCACTGAACTTTCAGTATATAGTATAGATGTATGCAAATTTTACTCAGAAAATGTTTGGTTCAACGATAGGAATTCACTGAATTTTCGTGGGTGACCCCAGTTTGAATGCTCATGACTGCATTTTGGTTACATTTTGGGCATTTTTTCTTGCAGGAACCTATTAAATCTTAATATATACCATACATTTATACATTTTTAACACTAAAATCTTATAGTTCAGTGGTAGTTTAAGCTAAATTTGATCAAATCAACCATGGTTCAACTCCTAGATGTTGTGCTATTACACAAAAATAATATTTTTCACTATATAAGTGCAAAAACAGGGCAAAACAGAACTGTAATCACGATAGAGCTCGAAAATTTTTTTGCGCTACACGCGCTTAGGACCCCACTGGCTAGCAATCCTGGATCCGCCATTGGTTCCCACGCAAAGTTTCTCCGCTCGATCAATTGGACTCTTTTAATATGTAAACTTCTATTGAAGAATAAAAGCTACCAACCAAACGAATTTTTGTGTTCTGCAGAAAGAACCTCTTTATTTATCAGAAGCTTTGTTTACACTCGTCAAGACCCTGCATAAGAATATGAATATACAGCCGTTTAGTTTGTATTTGTACAATATGATTACTTGTAAGAGGTTCTCTTTATTTTTGAAATTTAAGTACTCCCTCCGTCCCATTTTATATGACCCTTATTCCTTTTTGGGACGTCCCAAAAAGAATGAACCTACTATTCTTGCTATTTTTGTACACTACTTTTCATTATTACACCTACTACTTCTCTATTTTATACTTCTTTTTTATTAAATAAACATTATAACATCAACTACTTTCAATTATTACACCCACTATCAAATTTTTATACTCCTATACACTACCACCGAAACTAAAGAATTAGTTATGATGGGCAAGTGGCCAAATCAACCAATCAAAAGCTGCCAGCGAATAGAGTCAAAAAAAATTTCTTGATCTTTGGGAAATGTTGACCGGGTCAGATATTCCGGGACAGAGGGAGTAGTATTTATACACTCATGTTTACTGAAATTCAAACCTTCCATAATATCACGATTAAGAGAGAAGGATGGAGTACATACATGATCCTATCAAGGTAACACAGTAGACCAAAATATCTGTTGACTTGTGTGTTCAATTGCAGTATATATGTCATTAATCTCTGCAAGATTCCTCTCCCTTGTCCTCAGTTTAAACATAATACTATATTTCTTGCATTTTTTTTTTTTTGCTAATTTATATTTCTTGCATATTTAATTACTAACTATTTCTACTATAATTTGGAACTGGACAACTAACTGGTCTATGCCTGTGTTGGCTTCAACACTAGATTCACTATACTTGGCGACCCAATGAACATAACCGTCAATCAACCCAGCCATCTCCAAGCCTTTTAATTTAAGCGTGTGATTACTGTCTGATTATGATGTGCACTTATCTGGCATATATGGCTGCCACCTTTATGTGCTAAGCTTTAGAAAACTGATTTTATGATTGAAAGTAAGGGCAACTTTATAGATGTAGCACTATCCAGGGAAGAATTGTTATGAATGCAAGTAGGTCAATTCTTCTTCTCCGCATTCTCTGATGGCAATTTCCATCAGTTTCCCACCTGTGGAGGGCAATACGTCGCAGCATTGCCGTCTTGGTGCTACCAACTGGATAAGCCAAAAAAAAAAACAGTGGTTAGTACCGTAACATAATAGTGTTTGAGTAAAACTAAAGTTTTGAAATAAAAACCATAAATAAAAAGCTTAGAACAACAAAGATCAGGTTTCAGTAGCTAATTGTGCAGACGCTCGGATTAATAGGTTTTTCAGTTGAGTATGCAGATTAAGCAATTATTTTGGAGTAGTATCAATAAGAGATAGCATGTTAGATATAGTACAACTTACCATATAAGTTCCAACATAACACAAGGACATCATAAAAGCTTATCACAGTTTTATTGGTTCAATAGCCTTCGGCTTCCTACAAGAATGACAGTCCGCCTTAAAACTCAACTTTTTCGGTTACTACAATAAACTCATTAATTATAAGCTAAGATGTGATGTAAATTTTGAAAAAGGGTGCTCATGCGCACCTTGGACAAGACTAGAACACTCGACCTCATGTAAAATGTAAAAGGAGAGTTATGGAGCCCTGATCACTCAAGTGTACTACTTCTAAATTCTCAACTCTAAGCAGTCATATAACTATGACTGTAACCTTGAGAGTAATATGTACTCCATATCTTTTAGAATCCTAACTTCTAGAAAAATAGTTTAATTTGAGTATCATATTTATGTAAATATATATCCCCGTGTCTCTAAGACTGGCGCATAGCATTTGTTTATGTTTCGCAGGTATCAGTAGTTTAGGAGTTGTAAGGTCTTCCTTTTACTATTAGCATTTGAGACTGATTGATCATTAGAATTTCAATAGACTAATATCATGTTAAGTTATCAGCTCTCTTATAAACTCATGTTATTTGGAGATGAGCTTAATATATAATATACACCTATACGTGTAATCAAAATGTGATACATGTAAAATAACTTAGTAGTTACCTGTTTAAGGCCGGGATTATATTTTTGGGAGAAAACTTTAATCTCTTCCAGTTTGTGGGGTGAACCAAGGTCTCGAGTGCAGTTATCAGGTCTCAGTTTCCTGTAAATACTCTGTATTCCATTACTGTTATCACTCTGCACTTTACCCTTTTCAGAGAACACCCGATCCATGAAGAAAACAGCTGGTCTTCGACATCGATTTTCCTCATAGTCTCTTACATCAAGATTAAAATAATAGTTCAGATGATTTCCCTTCTTAAATGGCTTGAACGTCTTCTCTGCACGAAGCATGTAGGGTAAAGGTACATGCCTTCCATACACTTGAACTGCATAACCCCAAGACACCGACACTGTCCATGAAAACCATCTGTCATAACACACTGTTTGCTGTATGATCCTGTGGGGATCATAATTTGCAGCTTCATATAGATGTTTTAGTGCCTTTTTTGATGTCATGTTTGGAAATATTGGATCCATGATATCCAAATGATGGAGCGATAATAAGGGTGCTAATGGATGTGCAGCTAACAAGCCAAAAATATCTCCCCTCATGTCCAACTAATCCATATTTCAAACACAATAACAAAAACCTTTATAAGATCGATGAAAAGTGATCACATTTGCAATTCGTTAGCTCGAAAAATAGATTAATTAGGAAAATCCTAGAGGTTCCAAAACATTTACCACTAAATGATGCTGGGCAGGGGACTACACTATCATACACTACATGCATAAATGTTTTGGGATCTCTAGCATTACTCGATTAAATATACCTGATGAAAACCTGGCTCTTTTGTCAGAGATACTCCAAGCTCAGCTAGACAAGAAGAGATCCTACCGTCGCTACCATAAAGATAAGGATATCTGTCCATACATGAATCAAAAGTTTTTGCTAATACTTTTGCTAGGGGATAGCTGATAGCGAATCCACCACCTCCATAAGCCATCTCGAAAGAGAAGAACTTGTTCTGTGTATAGCTCTCAGAATTACTCCCAATATAGTACCATAAATTATGATCGTACTTGGACAGAACTTTAACCAAATTTTCAGGGAAAAACACGGTGTCATCGTCTCCAAACACAAACCACCTAACATTAGTATAATTAAGAGCAACTGTCTCTGACACAACACGTGCCACGCGTATAGCTGATCGGAGTCCGCCTCTGTACGTGTACCTAAATTTAGTAGTGTCACCAGAAGTGCACATAGGAGGGAGGTAATCATCTCCGTGGTCTTGATCTGATGAACTAGTTGTGTTGGAATTGAGGAAGACACAGCCTCGCATTCTCTTTGGTTCCCACCAAAGGCGGACGTAATCTTTTCGGTGTGGCCATGAGATGTTATTGGATGCAATTCCGAAAACGAGATGATCAAGAGTGGTTGGTGAAGAAATGTCCTGCAAAGAAACAGAGAAATGCAGGAGCTTGGAGTTTGGTACAAGGACTCCTGAAACAATAAGATATATTATGTAAACAGAGGCTGAGATGAAGATCAGACTTTTAAGGCCTTTAGATTTGTGGGACTTGGGTGACTCCAGAAGAAACTGCATTTTCTTAAGGAGGACACAACTGAGCTAGAGAGATGAAGAAAACTAAACTTGAAAGAAAGAAGTGGTACAAATATTTGGTGGTAGTAAATAAAAAGATTGGTAGAGGACACCGCAACTCACGGCGTGGTCGATGTCTGAAAAACCATGTTGATATTTTTCACGAGTTAGACACATTTCATGATAGATTTGAAAAATTAACATTGTAATTTACAGTTTCTTAACGAAATTTATTTATGAGCTGACAAGTGTTCATGTTTGGACTTTGAAGTCTAAGACATTTGATACCTACGATGACCATTCGGCATTCACACCACAAGAGTCAAGGTTGGATCAAAGGGATCATGTTAATTTCAATACATGGGCACAAAACAGACCTTCAATCCTTTTTGGGCTTTTGCCTACTCTAGGAAAAATACCTAATATACGTTCGTAACAAACAGTTTTGATTAAATTTATTTTAATTTATTCTAAACTTAATACATATATTTTATGACAAAATTAGTTTTTGTGAGACAAGAAAATATCGAATAAATTATAACGGGCCATCTGAAAAGTTTTAACACTCCTTGGTCGTTATTCATTACCGTCACTTTTTTTTAATGAAACTGACTTCAACTTGAATGAAGATGAAGAGAAACGGACTACATCTAATAAATAAAGAGAAATTTTAAGGCAGTGATTAATAATTAATGAGGATTTATTTACTCATTAAGAATGTAGTGGAAAGTAATGAGGAGGATTTATGGAAGAATCTAACTCTGTGATATGACTTAGGAGAGAGGGCCAGAGGGGTGCTTCACGTTGGCTGACTGTGAGGCCAACACCATGGGATTTGTCTGCTCATATGTTTAATTACTACTCCCTCCGTCTCTTTTTTCTTTGCTCATTTGCTGAATTTTACGGGTTTTAAGATAGTGGGGGAATGAATGTTATCTTTTTATAGAATAATGAGTATTGAATATTATTTTTAAGAAGTAGTGGGTATTAAATATTATTTTTTTGGAGTAGTGGATGTTGAATATTATTTTTAAGGAGTAGTGGGTGGAATAGTGGGTATTGAATATTGTTTTTTTGGTGTAGTGGGTGGAATAGTGGATATTGAATATTATTTGTAATGATTAGTGGGTGGAGTAGTGGGTATTGAATATTGTTTTTTTGAGTAGTGGTAGTGGGTGGAATAGTGGGTGTTGAATATTATTTTTTATGGACAAAAATAGAAAGGAGAAAAGTAATTTAAATATCCTTAAAAGGAAAGTGGGAAAAGAAATATGAGACGGAGGGAGTACTGTATTGTTTAACACCCCACACAATTGTGTATTTAACACCTAACATTAGTAATAACCAACACAATTGACATTGAGTAATAGGAGCATTGTTATAGAAATCGACCGATTTTTGAAAAATCGTTTAAATCGATTAAAAATCGGTCAAAATTTTGGAATCGATTCGATCAATTTTACAAAAATCGCCGATAATTCGCCGATTTTTCAACCGAATCATCCGATAAATCATAAATCGATACCTCTACTGAATAGTTCCGATTTCCGAAATTTGCAACACTAAATAGGAGTACTCCCTCCGTCTCATAATAATCTTCTCGTTTCATATGTTTGGATTGTTCATGACATGAGACAAATTACTAATTTACGTCTAATCTATATGACCAAATATAGTCATGAGTGATCTTATTGGATTCGTATTTATTAGTACTTTAATACAGTGAAGTTTTTATATTTAAAACTAATATGAAATTAAAGATATTAACGATTAAAAGTGTGCATTGGCAAACGTTTTCAAGTGAAATGGGAAGAGTTTTTTTAGAACAGAGGGAGTACTAAATAAACAAACAAAACTTTCAAAAATTGTCCAAAATAATGTGGCAGTGTTAACTTGTTAAAATATTAGAAAATTTTAATTGATTGAATTCAAATGAATGCATGCAAAGTTCATACTCCCTCCGTCCCAGCCGGTTCTTTACATGACGGCTGGGCACGGAGGTCAAGGATAGTGGATGTAAAGTGAGTGTAATATTGTTAAAATAAATGAGGTAGTGGATGTAATAGTGATTTTATTGTTAAAATAAGTGAAGTAGTGGGTGTAATAGTGATTTTATTGTTAAAATAAGTTAAGTAGTGGGTGAAATAATGTAAAGTATTGTTAAAATAAGTGAAGTAGTGGGTGTAATAGTGTTAAAACTTACTATTTTGGGTAATGTAAAGAAATGGTGGGACGGTCCAAAAAGGAAATTGTAAAGAAATGGATGGGACAGAGGGAGTATTATCAATCTATGGTATAAAAATATACTCCCATTGTATCTTTAAACTCTTCCCATTTAGAATGTCGGTTCTGTTCATAACAAGAGACAAATTACTAATTTATGTCTAATCTATAAATTCAAATATAGTCATGAGTGATCTTGTTGGATTCGTATTTATGAGTATTTTAATACAGTGAAGTTTTTATATTTAGTATTAATACGAAATTAAAAATATTAACGATTGAAAGTGTGCGTTGGCAAACGTGTCCAAAGAAAATGGGAAGAATTTTATGGGACGGAGAGAGTATGATATTTTGGACACTTTTTGAAAATTTTGTTTGATTCCCTGACAATTTTTCTTGACATTAGCATTAGAACTGAAGTTCAGTAACATACAAAACTTGCATTTACTGTTTATTTATAGCTCGTACTAATACAACTCTCATCTAAACATCAAGTGAAACTCATAATTACAATTTAGCAACTAAAAAACTCATAATTATAATGTAATTATGTTGTGTTTGATTAGGGAGAATGGAATGAAATGGAATGGAATGAAATGAAATGGAATTGAATGGAATGAGTGAAAATAAAGGGTAACAATGGAGGTATGAGGGAACATTTGGAAATAAAATATGGAAGAACAAAATTTTTATGATAAGATTTGGCAAAAAAATAGGTATGAGGGAAAATTGACCATTCCTTCTCAAATTTGGGGGTTTGAACTATAGTGTAGGTGGTAAGGAATGGAATGATGAAGGAATGAAACTTTTGAAAATTTACTCATATTTTAGTTAAACCTTTTTCCATTCCTTCCAAATTCATTCAGCCCAACCAAACCAACACTAGATTTTACTGTCATGGTTAAAATTTTAAGTATAAAATCAGGAACATTACTAAAAGAGAGGCGAGAGTTTACATTTTATAAGAGCATCTCCAACGCTTGATGCCCTTGTCTAAAACTGTCAACATGACAGAACACCTGTACAAAGTTTACATTATTTTATATTTTAATTTTAGCCAACCATTATTTTATATTTTTTTAGCTAACCATTTTAACTAATCCCAATGAAGATGCTCTAAGAACTGACCGACTTAGATATTTAAATTTGTCCTTGCATCCTTAAATTTTGTCCACCCCCAACTTTTTTTTAGCTAAACATTTAATTTATATATAATAAAATGAAAATCTATATTATTATATAAAAACCGAAACATTAAAATTTTGGTTGGTCGGTACATATTGATTTTACTTATTTATCTTTATTTAATGACATTACAAATAAAATCATTTTTTATATTTTATCTAACTAAATTTTTTGCTTTACTAATCAATTCCTTTTTCAGATTAAATATGTTACCTTTTCTTTTCTTTTTAATAACTAAGCAGTTTCCTTTTTCAGGTAAAATATAATATCTTTTATATTTTATCTAACTAAAAAGCATATTATAATTACTACTCTCTCCGTCCCTCATGGTTGTTTACATGGGGGATGGACACGGAGACCAAGAAAATGTGTAAAACAAATGAGTAAAGTTAGATGAAAAATGGGTAAAGTGGTGGGACCTATTAATATTTAATTATAGATTTGAGATATTGGAGGAAAGTAGTGGGTGTAATAGTGTTTTTTATTGTTAAATATATGAGATAGTGGATGTAATAGTGGGAGAAACTTACTATTTTTGGAATGTAAAGAAATGAGAGGGACACCCCAAAATAGTAACTGTAAAGAAATGAGAGGAACAGAGGGAGTATTAATTAATTGAGAAAAATGTTAATACAATTAAATGTAGAAAAATTACCTAAAATCCCGATCATCATAAAGGGAGCAAGTTCAAACTTGCACACCAAAATATGCAAGCAACAAGTTCAGAATTACAAATCAAATTACTCATTTAGCAAAGCTTCAACTAATTCACATAGCATTGTGTTGTATGCACTCCGTTGTCATTCTCACATTCTGAGTCCTTCATCAGCACTCCTTGATTTTCAACAGCTTTAGTATCAATTGCCGTACACTTGAGTGGCAAAGGAATGGCTTGTTATCACGACAATCTTCTATAAAATTGTCATCTAATATGTCCTTCTCCTTTTTCAAGAGCTCTACAACACCAACTTCAATTCATATTGCACCCAGCATATTAGATGCAAGTGTCATTTCACTCATTTTCACTAAGCAACTATCAAACCAGTATAAGATCCTGATGATAGAGATGGAAATGAAAAAAAGGTGTTTTATTATATTGAGAATGAAAAAGTACAATGAATTAAGTTGCAAAATGAAAATATAGAGCTATATATATCGACTAAACATTCTGTAACTAACTTCTAACAAACTAAGTCAAGGATAATAGTCTTGGTTAACAAAGTCCATAGCTACAATGACCAATTAAGTAGAACCAATATGCTGAACATCCTCTCACAGCCACAAGTTGGAAGTCTGGAAATAATCACAAACATTCAACTTGGAACATAAAGAGTATAACTGAGTTGCACCAAGAGCTTTTGTAAACATGTCAGCTGGCTGAGATGAAGTGGATATATGAGTTGGAGTTAAGAAGCCTTTGTCAAACTGCTCTTGTACCAAATGGCAATCCATTTCGATGTGTTTAATACGTTAGAGGCAATGTAGATAACTGATTGAGAATCACAGTGAAAAGGAATAAGCAATGTAGGTGACACAAGCAAGCCTTTAAAAACAACAACTAATCAAATAACCTCACAATAGGTATTAGCCATTGCTCGACACTCTGCTTCTGTAGATGAACGAGAAACGATATGTTATTTCTTGTACAAGCAAAATGCAATAACCAGTCAACGGGTGTCTAAAAGTGGGATCACCCCCCAATCTGAATCACATAATGCAGTGAGGTTGAGAGAAGAATCTACAGAAATCAACAGATCCCAACCTGGTCATTGCTTAATGAATCATAAAACTCGAAGCACAGCTTGCATATGATCAACTCGAGGAGCATTCATAAATCGAGATAAACATGAATGGTATAGAACAAATCTGGTCGAGTGATAGTCAGATAAATCAAACGACCAACCAATTATCTATAAGTAGAGGCATCAACAACAGATAGCAAGGGAGAATGATTACCAAAAAATCTATGACTTTGTTCGATAGGAATAATAGAAGGTTTTACAACAGCAAGATCAATGTCTCTTAACAAATCAAGTGCATACTTTCATTGATTCAAAAATAAAAATCCTGAGATGACCTGGCAACCTCAATGCCAAGGAAGTACTTGATAGAATCAAGATCTTTGATCTTAAACTGTGTGAGCAGGTACAACTTAACATCACGAATATGGGCTTCAGAAGAACCAATACACACAATGTCATACACATAAACAAAAATATCAACAAAAGCTCCATTCACGTCTAAAGTGAATAAACTGTTATCACTCTGAGATTGTAAAAATCCATACTTTTTGAGTGCATCAGAGAATTTAACAAACTACCTCCTGAAAGCTTGTTTAATACCGTTAAAGACTTCTTTAGTTTGCAGACATAAGCAGAAAGATTACGAGACACTGTGCAGACAAAAAAGCAAAACTATGAGGTAATTGCATATAGACAGTATCTAGTAAGTCACCATGCAAAAATGCATTTGTGACATCAAGTTGAGTAACATTCCAATTCTTTGAAGCTGCAATAGACAACAAAAGCCTAACAATAATCATCTCGACAACTGGGACATAAGTATCAAATAATCAACTCCTAAGGTTTGAGTAAATCCTCTAGCCACAAGTCTTGCTTTATATCGTTTTACTAAACCATCAAGAAGGTACTTGTCCTTAAATAGCCACTGGCAATCAACAATGTGTTAAATTTCAGGTTTTAACACCAAATCCCAAGTCTGGTTTTCTTCAAATGCTGCAATCTTAGTTTTCATTTCTTGAAACCAGTAAGGATGAGGGGCAGCTTGATTAAATGTATATGGGATTGGAATATTGGTGAAAGAAGTAAGATGTGCTTGATATTTAGGAGTGAAATGATGATAAGCAAGATGTTTTTGAATAGGATAAGCTACAGAACAAAGCATACCTGAATCTGAGGAGAGAGGAGACGGTAAAGCAGCATTACTAGTAAGAAGTCCAATGAAATATTTGTATCTGGAAGGGTAAGTGTTTAGATCTCATAGGTCTAGAGGTAGGCACAATATTATGAGAATCAGGGACACCAGATATACCATTGGGAAGAGATGTTGAGATTCACACTATCCAGTGACTGGATTCTATGATTCGATACGCAACTAAAACTGGGGAATTCTAAAATAATTCTTTTCTAAAATCAATTTTCGATATCACAAATTTCGGTAACCAAATCAAAACCGATATTTTGAAACATAATAAAAACAAATTTTGTAACATTAATGAGCAACGAAAAGTTACTTACCTCAATTACGCAAATCAAGAATTCACATAATCACATAAGAATACATGTAGCAACCCCTCAGAAGCAAAACATCTAAAATCTTGAAAGACTCCATGATTACAATTCTGATCAGATCTGTATTTAGCATTTTTATCCCTCAAAACGATGTTTTCTTGTAAAACTCAAAGAACGAAAGTTGTAGAGAACGAAAAGACCTTTCCGAAAAGTTCAGAATCAACGAATTCCGACTTACGATAAATTTTCAAGGAATTTTACAAGACTGATGAATTATGTGTAAAAAGCCCTACGAATTTTGATAATAAAGATGGAGAAGGAGAATATGATATATTTATAACGTCTCGCAACCCTAATTCCAGACCTACTAGTTATCCGCATTCAAATCTGATCCATGTTTTAAGCCAATTATTCTAATCCAATTTTAAATCCTATTTCTAATCTAATTTTA
This sequence comes from Kitagawia praeruptora, assembly GCA_037693485.1. Taxonomy (NCBI): domain Eukaryota; kingdom Viridiplantae; phylum Streptophyta; class Magnoliopsida; order Apiales; family Apiaceae; genus Kitagawia; species Kitagawia praeruptora. Next base: position 81,743,651 of record CM075350.1, read on the forward strand.
ATCCTTTTTATTCTATTATTCTTTTATTATTATTATTTTAAAAATTACGGGATATTACACTGGCAATCAATAATGTGTTGATTTTCAGGTTTTAACACCAAATCCCAAGTCTGGTTTTCTTCAAGTGCTGCAATCTTAGTTTTCATTTCTTGAAACCAGTAAGGATGAGGGGCAGCTTGATTAAATGTATATGGGATTGGAATATTGGTGAAAGAAGTAAGATGTGCTTGATATTTAGGAGTGAAATGATGATAAGCAAGATGTTTTTGAATAGGATAAACTTCAGAACAAAGCATACCTGAATCTGAGGAGTGAGGAGACGGTAAAGCAGCATTACTAGTAAGAAGTCCAATGAAATATTTGTATCTGGAAGGGTAAGTGTTTAGATCTCAGAGGTCTAGAGGTAGGCACAATATTATGAGAATCAGGGACACTAGATATACCATTGGGAAGAGATGTTGAGATTCACACTATCCAGTGACCGGATTCTATGATTCGATACGCAACTAAAACTGGGGAATTCTAAAATAATTCTTTTCTAAAATCAATTTTCGATATCACAAATTTCGATAACCAAATCAAAATAGATATTTTGAAACATAATAAAAACAAATTTTGTAACATTAATGAGCAACGAAAAGTTACTTACCTCAATTACGCAAATCAAGAATTCACATAATCACATAAGAATACATGTAGCAATCCCTGAGAAGCAAAACATCTAAAATCTTGAAAGACTTCATGATTACAATTCTAATTAGATATGTATTTAGCATTTTTAGCCCTCAAAACGATGTTTTCTTGTAAAACTCAAAGAACGAAAGTTGTAGAGAACGAAAAGACCTTTCCGAAAAGTCCAGAATCAACGAATTCCGACTTACGATAAATTTTCTACGAATTTTACAAGACTGATGAATTATGTGTAAAAAGCCCTACGAATTTTGAGAATAAAGATGGAGAAGGAGAATATGATGTATTTATAACGTCTCGCAACCCTAATTTCAGGCCTACTAGTTATCCGTATTCAAATCTGATTCATGTTTTAAGCCCACTATTCTAATCCAATTTTAAATCCTATTTCTAATCTAATTTTAATCCTTTTTATTCTATTATTCTTTTATTATTATTATTTTAAAAATTACGGAATATTACACTGGCAATCAACAATGTGTTGATTTTCAGGTTTTAACAACAAATCCTAACTCTGGTTTTCTTTAAGTGCTGCAATCTTAGTTTTCATTTCTTTGAAACCAGTAAGGATGAGGGGCAGCTTGATTAAATGTATATGGGATTGGAATATTGGTGAAAGAAGTAAGATGTGCTTGATATTTAGGAGTGAAATGATGATAAGCAAGATGTTTTTGAATAGGATAAACTTCAGAACAAAGCATACCTGAATCTGAGGAGAGAGGAGACGGTAAAGCAGCATTACTAGTAAGAAGTCCAATGAAATATTTGTATCTGGAAGGGTAAGTGTTTAGATCTCAGAGGTCTAGAGGTAGGCACAATATTATGAGAATCAGCGACACTAGATATACCATTGGGAAGAGATGTTGAGATTCACACTATCCAGTGACCGGATTCTATGATTCGATACGCAACTAAAACTGGGGAATTCTAAAATAATTCTTTTCTTAAATCAATTTTCGATATCACAAATTTCGATAACCAAATCAAAATAGATATTTTGAAACATAATAAAAACAAATTTTGTAACATTAATGAGCAACGAAAAGTTACTTACCTCAATTACGCAAATCAAGAATTCACATAATCACAAAAGAATACATGTAGCAACCCCTGAGAAGCAAAACATCTAAAATCTTGAAAGACTTCATGATTACAATTCTGATCAGATCTGTATTTAGCATTTTTAGCCCTCAAAACGATGTTTTCTTGTAAAACTCAAAGAACGAAAGTTGTAGAGAACGAAAAGACCTTTCCGAAAAGTCCAAAATCAACAAATTCCGACTTACGATAAATTTTTTACGAGTTTTACAAGACTGATGAATTATGTGTAAAAAGCCCTACGAATTTTGAGAATAAAGATGGAGAAGGAGAATATGATGTATTTATAACGTCTCGCAACCCTAATTTCAGGCCTACTAGTTATCCGTATTTAAACCTGATTCATGTTTTAAGCCCACTATTCTAATCCAATTTTAAATCCTATTTCTAATCTAATTTTAATCCTTTTTATTCTATTATTCTTTTATTATTATTATTTTAAAAATTACGGAATATTACACTGGCAATCAACAATGTGTTGATTTTCAGGTTTTAACAACAAATCCCAACTCTGGTTTTCTTTAAGTGCTGCAATCTTAGTTTTCATTTCTTTGAAACCAGTAAGGATGAGGGGCAGCTTGATTAAATGTATATGGGATTGGAATATTGGTGAAAGAAGTAAGATGTGCTTGATATTTAGGAGTGAAATGATGATAAGCAAGATGTTTTTGAATAGGATAACCTTCAGAACAAAGCATACCTGAATCTGAGGAGAGAGGAGACGGTAAAGCAGCATTACTAGTAAGAAGTCCAATGAAATATTTATATCTGGAAGGGTAAGTGTTTAGATCTCAGAGGTCTAGAGGTAGGCACAATATTATGAGAATCAGGGACACTAGATATACCATTGGGAAGAGATGTTGAGATTCACACTATCCCGTGACCGGATTTTATGATTCGATACGCAACTAAAACTGGGGAATTCTAAAATAATTCTTTTCTAAAATCAATTTTCGATATCACAAATTTCGATAACCAAATCAAAACAGATATTTTGAAACATAATAAAAACAAATTTAGTAACATTAATGAGCAACGAAAAGTTACTTACCTCAATTACGCAAATCAAGAATTCACATAATCACATAAGAATACATGTAGCAACCCCTCAGAAGCAAAAATCTAAAATCTTGAAAGACTCCATGATTACAATTCTGATCAGATCTGTATTTAGCATTTTAGCCCTCAAAACGATGTTTTCTTGTAAAACTCAAAGAACGAAAGTTGTAGAGAACGAAAAGACCTTTCCGAAAAGTCCAGAATCAACGAATTCCGACTTACGAAAAATGTTCTACGAATTTTACAAGACTGATGAATTATGTGTAAAAAGCCCTACGAATTTTGATAATAAAGATGGAGAAGGAGAATATGATGTATTTATAACGTCTCGCAACCCTAATTCCAGACCTACTAGTTATCCGTATTCAAATCTGATCCATGTTTTAAGCCCATTATTCTAATCCAATTTTAAATCCTATTTCTAATCTAATTTTAATCCTTTTTATTCTATTATTCTAAAAATTACGGGACATTACATTGGCAATCAACAATGTGTTGATTTTCAGGTTTTAACACCAAATCCCAAGTCTGGTTTTCTTCAAGTGCTGCAATCTTAGTTTTTTAATTTCTTGAAACCAGTAAGGATGAGGGGTAGCTTGATTAAATGTATATGGGATTTCCTGGGGAAAAAAATGTATATGGGATTGGAATATTGGTGAAAGAAATAAGATGTGCTTGATATTTAGGAGTGAAATGATGATAAGCAAGATGTTTTTGGATAGGATAAGCTACAAAACAAAGCATACCTGAATCTGAGGAGAGAGGAGACGGTAAAGAAGCATTACTAGTAAGAAGTCCAATGAATATTTGTATCTGGAAGGGTAAGTGTTTAAACTCATAGGTCTAGAGGTAGGCAGAATATTATTAGAATCAGGGACACTAGATATACCATTGGGAAGAGATGTTGAGATTTAGAGTGTAGCAAAAGGGAAAATGAGATGTATTATTAAGGAAACTTCACCAAAAATGAATGTAACAGAAGGAAATAGTAAGGATGAATTAGTATGAGAAGGGTCGGTATGTGAAATAGAATGAAAGGGAAAAACAGACTCTACAAACCTCACATCCATGGAATAAAAACATTTTCTAGATTGAAGATCTAGAATTTTGTAACCTTTCTTGCCAAAGGGATATCCAATAAAGACTCCTTTAATAGCTTTGGATTGAAATTTATCGGACTAATGAAGTTTGGTTGCATAATATAAGCAATCAAAACATTTCAGACTGGAATAATTTGGTGGTGTGTTGAATAGTATTTCAAAAGGAGTTTTTAACTGGAATAATTTGGTGGTGTGTTGAATAGTATTTCAAAAGGAGTTTTTAACTAAAGAGTCTTAACTGGTACATGTTTAAAAGATGTTGACGTTTTCTTTCAGCATGGCCATTTTGTTGTGGAGTAGCAGGACAAGTGGTATAATGAAGAATACCTAGAGATTTCAATTAAGATTGAAGCTCATTATTGGTAAATTTTGTCCCATTATCCAATCTTATAATTTTTACAGATTTCTTAAATTGATTTGCAACATAAGTCAAGTAGTTTTGGATAAGTGTGGGAACTTGTGTTTTATGAGAGAAAGGAAACACCCGGATGGCTTTTGAGAAATCACCAACCATAGTTAAAAAATAACTATAGTTGTGATGAGTAACTTGTCTATAAAGGCACCAAATATCAATGTGAACTAAATCAAACAAACCAGTGCTCACATGAGAATTATTGGGAAAAGTTGACCTGTGTTGTTTTGAAAAATGGCAGATATCACAATCATAAAAAGTAAGATTATGAGAAGGTACAACTGAAATTTTATTCAATACTGATAAAGAGGGATAACCCAATCTCTTATGCCAAATTATAGCAGAATTAACAGTATCCTCAACAGTACAATGAACACTAGATTGAGGTAATGAACTATTGTTTACACATGTTTGATTAAAAGGCATACTGTGAATGTAAGAATCTTGAAATAAGTTTTGGACATGAAGCTTATAGAAGCCATCCTGCAGTTTACCAATCTCTCTCTCCTTCTTCGAGGTATGGTCTTTAAAAACACATGAAGCAGAAGAGAATAAAACAGAGAGTGATGATGTTAGGCCGAATACACAATATATAATCAAGTACTGTATGAGAGAATAACAATAACACACGTTTTAGTACTTAAAAACTGTTTTGAATTAATAATTCCTCTCTTAGTGATGTAAATATCACAGAGAGCTGCTTAGGTTACAATGAATAATATTCACACACGATAATTACCCTTCTAGGGTTAACCTAAATGTATTTATAAGATATACAGCTACGTACAATCGTTAATTGATTCTCCTATAATTAAGCTATACAATTGATATTAATTACGATTGCTACACGTCTTCTAAGTCAACTCAATCTCTTTGACAGCTATCCAATCTTCAAAGATATTGCTTCCATGTTTATCTTGAATTAATCTTTAATCTCTGTTGACTTGCAGACGCTCCCGCTAGACAGAGTTTAACAAACTCTGTTGCGCTTCCAGTCAGCAGTGTTTGCGCTTCCATCTGTCAGCGTATACTCAAACTCTGCTGCAACTGCTTTCATTAACAAGTTAAACTCTGTTTCCCTGTAACACTTAAACACTGATATTAAATCACATCAATTATATCTAACAGTCTCCCCCAACTTGTTCATTAGTAAAAATGTACAAGTTCACAGTAATTGATGATGTCAAAACAATCTAATATAATCACAGTGTTTAACATTTAAGCAGAGTTTAATCTTGACTTAACAAAATTTACAGAAAATCAGACTTACTTACAAACTCTTTCTACCTAACCTCCTCAAGATCTGGTGTTGTTCTCAGGTAGTCAATGAGTAATCTTCTTTCTGCATTTTCCAGCTCTCTCTGCATAATTTGCTTGATTTCTCTCAACTGAGGATCATTATCTCCAGTCTGATAAAATGCAGCTCTTAGAGAATAAATTTTGTTCTTCCTCATATCATTTCCCAGCTTAATGAAATATGCCTGTTTAGATTCTGAATTGAAATCCAAAACTGTTACACCAAGATCAGTCTTTAACCTAGCACTGTTCTTCTGCATTTCAATCAGTTTCCCTCGATAATCTCTGTACTTAGGCACATACTCTTCAGTAGTCTTTGATCCAGTAAAAGCTTTGGCTCTCTGCATATATTCTCTTATTGACTTAGCAATGAGTGCTGTTCGTTGATTTCTGACCCTGAATATATACAGAACATACTGAAGTTCTTCAAACAATTTGAGCTTGATAGCATCTTCATTCACCCTATACACTGTTCCATCTTCCATGAAGTACAACAAGAAGTGAATATCTAAACTCTTCTGATGAATTAGTTGAACTGACTCCAGTTTGTCCAAATTCTCTTGAATCATACCAGAACCAGGAGAAATGAGTGATGAGGGATCTCTTGGACTGTTACTGAATATAAAATCTCTATTTGAACCCAAACCAGAAGTATCCTTGCCAGGAGGCTTCCCTGAACAAGCTATGCTATGTTGGTAACTACCAATCTCTTCTGTTTGTGGTGGAACTGGAATCTTAGGTCTAGAGAACCCAGGTAAGAGTTTGCTTTGTACTGGTAGAGATTCACTCACAACTTGTGTAGCAACAGAGATTGTGTCTACCTTTTTGCCTTTGCCTTTTTCACCCATTATCCCTTTCAGTTTTAACTTTGCATTAAGAGAAGATTTTCTTATCAATTTTCCTTCTTCTTCTTCTTCTTCTTCTTGAATGCAAACCACATTTTCTTTGATTACAATTCCTTTCTCTACAGACCTTGAAGCTTTAACAGTTTTCTTTCCTTTCCCAGACTTCAATGCCTTCAAATGTTCTTCTTGTAAGAGCTTTTCTTCAGCATGAACATCTTCAAGTGTAGCACCCTTAGCATTTTCTTCACGAAAAATCTTAGCAGCCAGCTCTTCATCTGTTTGTGGATTGTCAGAGAATGACAAATCCTTTTGTCTTGAAGTACTCTGAATATTTGTATTTGCTGCTGCTGAGCTTGACCTTGTTGACCTTGTAGACCTTCCAAATTGTGGATTTACAGCTTCAACCTTTCTTAACCTCTTCTCTGGATTTGTACCTTCATCATCCAGATGATCCCTCTTTGACAAAGTTTGAGACTTCTTGCACTTAGTTCTAGCAATTCTCTCCCCTTTTTTGACATCATCACCATCTGGAATAAGAATAGATGTTATTAACTCAAGAGAGTTTGCAATAGAGTCAACCTTTTCAGTTAGCAAAATTTGATTCTGTTCAACTTTACTCAATCTCTCAGTGAGAGTCTCTTGGGCCTTAGAAAATTGTTGAAACAGCTTTGAATTAGCTCTGTGAGATTTCTCCTCATGAGTAGCAACTTCAGTTCTCAGATCAAGAAGTGCTTTCTGATTGTCATCAAACCTGTGATTCAAAGCCTTAACTTGAATCACTGTTCCTTGTAAACAAGTTAGAATATCAGGATTTGAAATCTTCTTAGAATTTTCCTTGAGAAAAGTAGCTGCTCTTCCAGTAGGAAAGATGCAGTCTGCTTTGTACCAATCTGCAGTTTGCTTTGTCAAATAATTATCATCAATTTCTCTTACAGAGGTCCAGCAAAGTCTGGTTTCTCCCCTATTTTCTGTCCATCAGTTTGAACTTGATCATTGGCAGGTGCAGCACTCACTGATTCAGAAGAATCATTATCAAAATCATCTGCAACTGAGGCAGCTTCTTCATTATGATCTGTAGCATGTTCTACATGAGCAACATGTTCTTCTACACTAACAGCAATTTGTTCTTGAAAAGCAACCTGTGCTTGAGTAATTTCCTCACCATGTTCTGAGCCTTGATGTGCATCAGAAATGAACTCAGTGTGAGATGCAACCTCTGTTTCTTCTAACACCACAGTAAGTTGATCTGCAACACCAGTGTCAACAGAGTTTGTAGCCATGGTTGTTGGAATTGGATTTTCATCTTCAACAGAGAATGTCTGAAAATTTTCAGCAACATCTTCCATAGGAGCAATGACTGGCTCATTAGCTTGAAATTCATTTTCTGGTTGAAGTTCATTCTCTGTTAGAACAGGTTCAGTGATAATCTCTGTCTCAACAATAGGAGTCTCCTTAGAGATGTCCTTTGGAGCTTCATTAACTTGCTCTTCATCAGATTCTGCAAGTATCAATTTCCTCCTTTTCGCTTGAGACACTTCAACTACCTCTTCTGCTTCAGTAGAATTGTCATCAGCTAATGGTGATGAAGGCCTATTTGCCCTTTTGATGATTCTTCTGGTATAAACAGCTCCAGTAGATGTCTGTTTAGCCTTGGAATGCCTTGTATTATGTGCAGTATGTTTTTGCCTTTTTGGTTTAGATTGTGGTTGAGGTTGAGTAGTAGTGACTGGTATGATTTCAGGTTGTATGGGAAATGAAGGTTGAGAATGTGATGCAGAGTTTAGAGATGCCTGTGAAGTTTCAGGTGATGGGATAGGTTTAGAGCGTATGGTTTCAGTATGGTCAGTGGCCAATGGTTCAGGCATTTGTTGTGGTTGTGTTTGTTGTGTTTGTTGTGGTTCATTTTGTGGTGATTGTGGATCTTGGGGATGATTGAGAAAGTTTTGCAAGGCAAGTGGCAAAACAAGGGCAGGTAGGTTCTCTTTACCAGCATCCTTATTAGCCATATCAGAGAATATTCTCTTATTGACTTTAAAAGGCTGAATCACATCAGCTTCATCAATATCTAACCCAGATACACAAGCAGTGAATAGTAGTTGACAAAATCTAGCAAAGTATACTGTAGTAGACTCTGAAAGTTTATCACCTAAATTCATTAAGACATAGCGACCAAAATCAAAATTACTGCAATAGAGTAGAGAATACCCAATTTGCAGACTGTCGATAGGAATGGCATCCTAGTTGGTGACCTTCTTCTGGAATGTTCTTGTGATGCAATCAAAGAAAAAGTTCCATTTCTTTCTGAGATTTGGCCGTTTGACACTGCCTAGCTTTGCAAGAGAGTCCATGTAACCAATCTCTGTTAGCATTTCCCACAGATTTTGTTCAGAGACAACAGCATATGAAGTGTGAGTGTCGAAATCCATGGTCTCTCTGACAGTTTGTGGAGTAATCACAAACTCTTGTTCATCATGAGTGAAAATTATGGACGGAGTCCCATTCTCTCCTCCATCCACATACTTTGAGTTCTGCCAGAAAGTGGCAATCTGAGATGCAGATAGAATAGAGGGTTCAGTCAAAGATTGCCCAATCTCGGAGTCACGGAGAAAGTTCTGCATAAGATGAAACGCTTCTGGTACACGTTCATTGTCGAGAGGGGCTGCAAAGTTGTTAGGAACAAATCGAAGACCAACAGCAGTAAAAGGTTTAGAAGCCATTAAATCAAGAATATAGCAGAAAATGACAGTGAAATTTGTATATTCAAAAGGTGTTTATGAAAATGCCCAAGTGAATAACACAAAGTAACTTTGGGTTTAGTAAAGTGAATGTGAGTGGATGTGTAGATGAGAGTAAAAATGAATCGAGATACACAAAAGTGACTAGAGTTTAAAAATCAAAACTCAATCGTTTGTGTATTAAAACACTCAATCGTTCCTAGATTAATGTGTGAGTGGGACACAATAATGGGTTAGTGGGACACGTGTCATGCATCCAGCGGATCAATTAATCATGCGCAGTAATATAGCAATTATCACCGCTATCTTCACTTCCCTATTACCAAGACACTTTAACACATTTACACTCATTAACAGTTGTCAAACACTCTATTTACCCCAAAATTTTCAAATTATCTCAATGAAAATTTACCTTAGAGTACTGAACACCATTCAACAGCGTTTGTCAATTTTCCAACTTTATCGCTGAAACCCTTTCAAAAATTGCATAGTTGTGAATATGTATGTGTGTGAAGCAGAGGTTACTAAATCAATTTTTAGAGCATCTAATATTTCATAAAATCCATAAAATAAATCAATAAACACCGAATGCACAAACTCTCATATTAAACACTGATTATTTGATGAAAGCTAAACTCTGTAGTAACTTAAATACAGAAGTCTGAGTACACCTATTCCCTTTGATGTCCATGATTATCCAAGTAAGCACACAGTCTTTATAGACAAAAAGATCAAGAGATAGATATCAAAGCATCATTCAGTGAGTAACATGTCAGAGATTTGATAAACTCACAAACTCTCAAAGCACACAAGTGTTTAGGTGAAGTGTTTACACTCAAGTTCAAGCAGTAAAAGTAGATGCTACCATATGCTTGAATGTCCACCAAATTTACACTACTTTGAGTACATAAATGCACAAATCAAAAGGACTTTATTCAAGGTTGTAATTTAGTAAAATCAAACAGGTGAGAAGAGAGAGAATAAATAAAGAAATGGCTAACTGAGCAATTTAATAGAACAAAGTGTTCAGTTGCACTGTTAGTACATATTTGTACAAGATGATCAGCATATATACATTTTTTTTTATGTATATATATTCACTGAGTAAACTTTCCCTTTTTTTTAGAAACTCTCACCTTTTTGCTCTTCAATTTCCAAATGAATATAACTGCTCTTGATATATCAGAATTTAAAAGAGGCAGTTATTATGGATCAAAGGGGTTTACTAATGGTGGAATTTATGAACAGTGTTTGGAGAAATATGGTAAATCCTAGTGCCTTTATCATTTTCATGCACACACATATCATGCAGTCTAAAAATGGTTTAAAACAAGTTCTAGAGCAGCATACTCACTGATGAACATCACACATCAATAAAATCCGATTGATATAAGATGTATCAATCACTTACTTGGCTCAAATTCTCACAGGGTGCCGACATGAATTGGTACTCACCAAACTAAGCAATGACACTTCTCAAGTTTTATAATTTTCACAAGTACAAACAAGGATTCATCAAGAACCATGTATATGTTTTGGGAACAGAGTGTCACTAATCAGAGTTTAGAGTTCATCAATATCAGCAGTTGTTTATGAGAGGCAATGCACACAGTATTCATAGACTCAGAGTTTAGGACTAAATAAACTAAGAGATGCTATAAATATGAAACAGTATCATGCTGTGTTAACTTACTGCACAAGTTCAGTTTAGATCTCAGTGACTCAGAAAGAGTCATGATTTGATTACTGAGAATCATGCTTCATACATATTTCTTCATTGGTGTTTTCATCCAGACAAAAATCAATTCAGAATTCACAGAGTTTATCAAACATGTTAACAGAGTATGACATACAAACATGCTGACAGAGCTTAACAGTGTTTAAACAAAACATGTTAACAGAGTATGCATAACAGAGTTTAATCAACAGAGTTCACATAGCACTTAACAATTCAAAGAAAAATAAGCAACACATTACACAAGTAAAATTTTGAGTCTAACCAATATCTCTAGTCAAAACTAGAGACCATTCCTAGTTCATTGACCAGTCTTGTGAATGTAGCTTCACTCAACGGCTTTGTGAAGATATCTGCAAGTTGCTGTTCAGTAGATACAAAATGGAGCTCAATGTTGCCTTCCTCTACATGCTCTCTGATAAAGTGATACCTTATGCTGATGTGCTTGGTCATTGAGTGTTGTACTGGATTACCTGTCATAGCAATAGCACTTTGATTATCACAGAAAATAGGTATTTTGCTATACCTCAATCCATAATCCAGCAGTTGATTCTTCATCCATAGAATCTGTGCACAATAGCTGCCAGCAGCAATATACTCTGCTTTAGCTATAGATGTGGATATTGATTTCTGTTTCTTGCTGTACCAAGAAACAAGTCTGTCACCAAGAAATTGACAACTTCCACTTGTGCTTTTTCTGTCAATCTTACAGCCTGCAAAGTCTGCATCAGAGTAGCCAAGTAGCTTGAAATCTGATTCTCTTGGATACCACAGCCCTAAAGTTATAGTGCCCTTGAGATACTTAAAAATCCTCTTCACAGCTGTTAGATGTGGTTCTCTTGGATCTGCCTGAAATCTTGCACACAAACATGTTGCATACATGATATCAGGTCTATTTGCTGTTAGATAGAGAAGAGAGCCAATCATTCCTCTGTAGCTTGTCATATCTACTGGTGACCCTGTATCTTTGTCCAATTTGGTTGCAGTTGCCATGGGAGTTGTTGCAGATGAACAGTCAAGCATGCCAAATTTCTTGAGAAGATTTCTGGTATATTTTGCTTGATTGATAAAGATACCATCATCTGTTTGCTTCACCTGTAAGCCTAGAAAATAACTAAACTCTCCCATCATGCTCATTTGATACCTGGACTGCATGAGCTTGGCAAACTTCTTACAGAGTTTATCATTAGTAGATCCAAAAATTATGTCATCAACATATATCTGAACTAAAATTAAGTCACTCCCAGATTTGAAATAAAACAAGATTTTATCAATCGTACCTCTATGGAACCCACTTTCTAAGAGAAATTGAGCCAGAGTTTCATACCATGCTCTTGGTGCCTGCTTAAGTCAATAGAGTGCCTTGTCTAGCCTGTAGACATGGTCTGGATATTTTGGATCTACAAAACCAGGTGGTTGTTCAACAAACACTTCTTCTTCAAGTTTTCCATTCAGAAAAGCACTTTTCACATCCATCTGAAAAACCTTGAATTTCTTGTGAGAAGCATAAGCAAGAAACATCCTTATTGCCTCTAACCTTGCAACTGGAGCAAAAGTTTCATCATAATTGTGAAAGCCCGGGTCAAATCCCGAGTCTTTTTCGAAAATCGGGTCGAGTCCCGATCACGAATCCGAATAAGCCAAAGTAAACTGGCCCAAATGCAACCAACTTGGGTAGTCCACAAGCCCACCACAGGCCCCCAAAAGATCATGATTTGTTGGTGCACTTAGTAGTAGTACTTTGCCTTATAAATTGAACAGAAGTCCCAAATCTCCTCGATGTGGGACTGGGGTATTACAAACTCCCCCACTTAAACTCCTGACGTCCTCGTCAGGCCGAACGGATATCCCATAGGTCCGGATCGTTCTCTCTAGCCATTGTGGGATAATACCGGCTGGCTTCGTGTCCCCACCTCCGGACCTCTGTCCATTGTGGGATAATACCACCAGCCTTCATGTCCCCACCTCCGACAACTTGACGAATCAAGCTTTCGAGAGTCGGCTCTGATACCATATGTGAAAGCCCGGGTCAAATCCCGAGTCTTTTTCGAAAATCGGGTCGAGTCCCGATCACGAATCCGAATAAGCCAAAGTAAACTGGCCCAAATGCAACCAACTTGGGTAGTCCACAAGCCCACCACAGGCCCCCAAAAGATCATGATTTGTTGGTGCACTTAGTAGTAGTACTTTGCCTTATAAATTGAACAGAAGTCCCAAATCTCCTCGATGTGGGACTGGGGTATTACAATAATCTATCCCCTCTTGCTGTGAATAGCCTTTTGCCACAAGTCTGGCTTTATTTCTTGTAACAACTCCTTCACTATCAGTTTTGTTTCTGAACACCCACTTAGTACCAACAATAGATCTATTCTTGGGTCTTGGTACAAGTGTCCAAATTTTATTTCTCTCAAATTCATTTAACTCTTCTTGCATTGCTGTTATCCAATCAGCATCTTTAAGAGCTTCTTCAACTTTCTTTGGCTCAGTTTGTGACAAGAATGCATAAAACCGACATTCATTTGTTGTTGCACTTCTTGTCCTAACTTTTGCATCTGGATCACCAATAATCAGATCAGGTGTGTGAGATTTGGTCCATTTCCTAGCTGAAGGCAAATGACTTCTCTCATAGTTTGATCCTCCCCCTCGATCCATGTTCTCCTGATTTCCTTGGTGTCTTTCTTCATTCTCTGAGGCTCCCCCTGAATGTGACTGCTCAGAGTTTGAACTGTCAGTGTTTGGACTATCAGAGTTTGAGTTTTCAGAGATTGATTCAGATTTATCAGTTGAGTCACCATCAGAATTTGAGTTATCACTATGATGTGATTCTTCATGCTCCCCCTCAACTGGTTCTTCTCTTGTTTCTGGCTGGAAAGTCTCTTCAGTATTTACCAGTAGAGGTTCAGAGTTTAGCTCAACAGAGTTTATCAGATCAGCCTCATCAGAGTTTACTTCAGCAGAGAATAAATCTTCATTTTCAAGGTGCAGTTGATCATGTTCATTCACATCTTCAAGTCCAGTTATTTTCTTATCATCAAATGACACATGAATTGATTCCATGATCACTTTGGTTCTCAGATTATAAACTCTGAATGCCTTAGTTGACAGTGGATAGCCAACAAAAATTCCTTCATCTGCCTTCAGGTCAAATTTGGTCAACTGTTCAGGATGAGTTTTCAGCACAAAGCATTTGCACCCAAAAATATGAAAATATTTCAGGTTTGGCTTCTTTTCTCTCACCATTTCATATGGTGTTTTTCCATGCTTATTGATCAGAGTGGCATTCTGAGTAAAACAAGCAGTTTGAACAGCTTCTGCCCAGAAATAAGTTGGTAATTTTGCTTCATCAAGCATAGTTCTGGCAGCTTCTATCAAAGTTCTGTTCTTCCTTTCAACTACACCATTCTGTTGTGGAGTGCCAGGTGCAGAAAACTCTTATTTAATTCCTTTGTTCTTGCAAAATTCTTCCATTGTTGAATTCCTGAATTCAGTTCCATTGTCACTTCTGATAATCTTCACTTGATTCTTTGACCCTTTGTCCAGCTGCATTATATGTTTTGTCAGAGTTAATGCAGTTTCATCCTTCTTTGCTAGAAAGTACACCCAAGTGTATCTGGTGTATTCATCAACAATGACTAGAGCATATTTCTTCTTTCCAAGAGACATAACATTCACTGGTCCAAAAAGATCAACATGTAGAAGATGATAAGGATCAACAATTGAAGACTCAGACTTGCTTTTGAAAGAAGCCTTTCTCTGTTTGGCCTTTTGACATGAATCACACAGGCCATCTGCATTTAACAAGGACTTTGGAAGTCCTCTCACAAGATCATTCTTTATCAGCTCATTGATGTTGTTTAGATTTAAATGAGAGAGTTTCTTATGCCATTTCCAACTCTCTTCACTGGACATCCTTGTTGACAGACACACTGCTTTGCCATCAGAGTTTGTTGACAATTTAATTTCATAGATATTATTGTGTCTGTTTCCAACTAGAGCAACTTTCCCTGTTGACTTACTGATGACTTGACAGTATTCAGGCTGAAAATCTACATGATATCCTCTGTCACAGATTTGACTCACAGATAGCAAATCATGCTTGAGTCCTGGAACCAGAGCTACATTTGTGATGATGACACTTCCAAGATTAATATTGCCATATCCCAGAGTATGTCCTATGTTGCCATCTCCATAGGAAACTTTTGGGTCAGCCTTCTCCACATACTCTGATAGCAGGGCTTTATTTCCAGTCATGTGTCCTGAACATCCACTGTCCACGACTAGGGTACTTTCCCTGGTGCCCTGCAATCACAAACAATCACTGATTGTTAGTTTTAAGGATCCAGACTTGCTTGGATCCTTTTGCTTTATTGAATCTGTTAGCTTTTGCAGCGGATTTGTCATTATCAGAGTTTAAACTAACATTTTCAGTCTTAGCACCTGCAGAATTAACTTTAACCCATTTTAAATTAGGTTTCAGTTCATAGTAATTATGATAAATAGCATGATAATTCTTGCAGGTATAAATTGAGTGCCAAGTACTTCCACAATGTTTGCATAGAGATTGTGGTCTAGGTTTGACATTATTCTTTTTCACTCCTGATTTGGAGGGTAAAGAATTAATGTCTTTGTTTTTCCTGCAGAAACTAGCAAGATGATTAGTAATACCACAGTTATGACAAGTTTTTCTAGGTGCAAATGTAGCAAACATTGGCCTATTTCCTGATGTAATGCCTACCTTTCCATTTCTGTTTTTCCTAGGCATTTTCTGTTTGTTGACAGATTTTATCTCTTTAAGCTTTTGCTTAAGTTGTTTATCTGTCATTGAACCAATGTTAACCTGTTTTGCACAGGTTTTTACTGGTTCACTTTTAACAGCTCCATGTTCAGTTTTAACTGTACCATGAACAAATTTTCTAGTTGGAAGAGTTTGCCTAACTTTCACATGATTTAGAAATCTAAGCTCATCTTCCTCACAGTACCCTAAACCAACAGTGTCAGCATGAAAAACCTCATGAGTGTCTTTTCCAGAATCAGTCCAAGTTTTAATAATGTGATTTGCATCCTCCAATTCAGATTCTAGTTGCTTATACTTACCTAGCAACTCCTGTTCTAGAAAAACAGCATCATCTCTTTCTTTCTGAATTTTTTGCATGTTTTCAAGTTTTTCTTCAACAAGTTTGTTTCTCTCTTTAAGTTGAGAACACTCATTCTTGATTCTCTCATTCTCTAAAGTCTGATCCCTATAACTGATATGTAATGATTTAAGATAAATTCTTAATTCAGTTATATTATCAGTATTATAAGCATAGATAGTTGGGGGTACCTTGAGTTCAGAATCTTCATTCTGAGTAGAAGCCATGAGTGCATAGTTAACTTCCTCATCTGAGTCTGAAGTGTCTGCCCAGTCTCTGCCTTTTGTATAGAGTGCCTTTTCAGTTTTACCCTTCTTGCACTCAGGAGCATAGTGACCCATCTCCTTACACTTGTAGCATTGAATCTCAGACTTATCTTTCTTCCCAGATTTGGAGTCCTTTCTCTCAGATTTGCTGAAATTCTTCCTGTCAGACTTTGAATAATTCTTGGAGAATCTCTTTCCCTTCTTGAAGTTCTTGAATCCCATCTTCTTGAAGGTCTTTACCATCAATGCAGCCATTTGCATCATCTCTTCATCATCTTCAGAATCAGATGTTCCATCTGTGTTTGTGTCAACATCAGAGTTTGATGACTCACTTTCTGAATGAATGACTAAGGCTTTTCCTTTTGCCTTCTTCCTTGATGGTTTCTCTTCAACCTTGAGAGCAACAGACTTCAACTTCTTGCTTGATCTCCTGTTTCTCTGCTCCATTTCCAATTCATGTGTCTTGAGCAGTCCATAGATTTCATCAATCTCAGTATCAGAAAGATCATAGTTATCTCTTATAGTGGTTGCTTTCACATCCCACTTTTCAGGTAGAGAAAGAAGGAACTTGAGATTTGAGTCTTCTATATCATACTCTTTGTTCACCAATGACAGATCATTGAGCAGTTTACAGAACCTGTCAAATGTTTCTGTCATGGTTTCTTCAGACTTTGCCTCAAAATGCTCATACTCCTGAGTGAGTATGTTCCTTCTATTCTTCTTGATAGCAGCAGTTCCTTGACACCTAACCTCAAGTGCATCCCAAATTTCTTTTGCAGTTGTGCAGTTAATTACCTTATTAGACATAACATTGTCAAAAGCACTATGAAGTAAATGCTTTACTTTTGCATCTTTAGCAATGGATGAAAGATCCTCAGCAGTTAGATCTTTCTTTTCCTTTGGAATCACTTTTGATTCCTCACCAGCAACAGCAGCAGATAACTTTGTAGGTTTATGAGGACCTTCATAAATTCTGTCAAGATATTCTGGATCTGTAGCCTCCAGAAACATGGTCATTTTCACCTTCCAGATTGCATACTCTGCTGGCCTAAGTATAGGAACCCTAATTGTCTCATACCTACTAGCAGTAGTAGGAGCTTTCTCAGAACCTGATGGAGGAGGAATCTCTGCCATTGATTACTATTGTGTTTGGATCTTAAACTGTAATAAAGTAACAGATTGGCTCTGATACCAATTGTTAGGCCGAATACACAATATATAATCAAGTACTGTATGAGAGAATAACAATAACACACGTTTTAGTACTTAAAAACTGTTTTGAATTAATAATTCCTCTCTCAGTGATGTAAATATCACAGAGAGCTGCTTAGGTTACAATGAATAATATTCACACACGATGATTACCCTTCTAGGGTTAACCTAACTGTATTTATAAGATATATAGCTACGTACAATCGTTAATTGATTCTCCTATAATTAAGCTATACAATTGATATCAATTACGATTGCTACACGTCTTCTAAGTCAACTCAATCTCTTTGACAGCTATCCAATCTTCAAAGATATTGCTTCCATGTTTATCTTGAATTAATCTTTAATCTCTGTTGACTTGTAGACGCTCCCGCTAGACAGAGTTTAACAAACTCTGTTGCGCTTCCAGTCAGCAGTGTTTGCGATTCCATCTGTCAACGTATACTTAAACTCTGCTGCAACTACTTTCAGTTACAAGTTAAACTCTGTTTCCCTGTAACACTTAAACACTGATATTAAATCACATCAATTATATCTAACAGATGAGTTGATCAATAGCTTATGAATAAGAATGAGATTGCAATTAAAAGCAGGCACACATAGTACTTCACTAAGGCTTATATCTTTAGTTAAGTGCAAACTTGTATGTGTAATAGAGAAAGTTTTGCCATCAGGTAAAAATAGATCAGCATTTAAAGGCTTTAAATCATGTAACAAATTCTTATAACAAGTAATATGATTTGTAGCCCCTGAATCCAGAATCCATGTATGATAAGAGAAGTTATCAGGAGTTCGAACAGAGTGAACTGAAACTTTAGAGCAAGAATAGTTAGAATTTAGTTCCTTATCATGATAAGAGATACCAGTCATTTGAGAAGTAGGTGTAGTCAAGTTCCAATTACTGCTCTGCCTGATGGTGTCTTGTATCATTTTTTACAATTATTGACACTGAGCATCTGAAAAAATTATTGAATCTTTGACATGTGTATCCCTTTGAGAAGAATTACTAGCAGAAGTAACATTAGGAGGAGCAGAAACTTGAGTTGCAGATTTCAACACACTACTAGGTGCAGATAATTTCTTTGGCTTAGGCTTAGGCTTTCCATGAAGCCTATGCCAATCAGGATATCATGAAGATAAAAACATTTGTCTCTAGTATGGCCAAAGTTCTGACAATAGTCACAAAACACACCAACAAAATCACTTGCTTTTTTTTTAGGGATAGTGGAGTTGCCAGAATTCTTAAACTTTGACAAATTATTGTATTTGACATTCATAGCTATGCTTTCAGATATAGGAGAGGTGGAGAACTTGTCAAATTCCCTCTGAGATTCTTCTTGTAATAGTAAGGAAAATGCTTGAGTAAGAGTTGGAATAGGTTGTATCATCAATAATTTCCCTTGAACAACAATATGTTGATCATGTAGTCCCATGAGAAATTGACTTAACTTGATTATTTCTTCATATATATCAAGTTTTTTAGCATTATGACATGTACAAGTACTAGATACACATGTACATTTAGGCATATGATTCGAATTGTCAATTTCAGTTATAAGAGTTCTGAACTTAGTGAAATAAAAAGTATGGTCATATTACCATGATTCGTAGAGCTAAGTTCCTTTCTCAATTGAAAAAACCTAGGCATATTAGACTGATAAAATCTCATAGCTAGATCGTCCCAAATTTTTTTAGCAGTACTGGAGAAATAAGCAACACTATTTTGTATATCAGCATATATGGTGTTCAACAACCAGGAAAGAACCATATCATTACATCTAGCTCATAAAGCAAACTGTGCAGAAGTATGAATTGGCTTAAGGATAGTTTCATCAATCATACCTAGTTTCATTAGCATATAATGCAATCGAAGAAGATCGACTCCACTAATAATAATTTTGATCAGCAAGCAATTGTGTAACAAGAGGTGTACCTAGATTGTCAGAATTATGTAAATAGTATGGATAATTTGCATCACTAACAGTTGATAAAGGAGGAGATGAACCAATACATGTGCCAGCAGATGATCCAATCGTTACAGCTACGTATGACATCATAGATGAGTTGAACAAAAACACAAACACAAAAACTACAACTAATCGAGAGTGATAACAACTACTCGAAAGAGAAAACAACTTCTCGAGAGAGATAACAACTACTCGAGCAAGATAACAGCTTCGTAGGAGAGAGAGATCGAGAGAGATTTGATCAGAAAAAGAGATTCGAGAAATTGAGAGAGATCAAGTGAAAAATAAGCACAAGAAATCAATTAAATAAGCACGTATATACAGCGGAATGAAAGAAAAGAGGATTTAATACCATGTTAAACCAGTATAAGATCATGATGTTACAGATAGAAATGAAGAAGAAGGTGTTTTGTTATATTGAGAATAAAAAAGTACAATGAATTAAGTTGCAAAATGAAAATACAGAGGGCTACATATATTAACTAAACATTCTATAACTAACTTCTAACAAACTAAGTCAATGATAACAGTCTTGGTCAACAAAGTCAATAGCTACAGTGACCAGTCAAGTAGAATCAATATGCTCAATATTCTCCCTCAAGTTGGCAGTTTGAAAATAATCACCGACATTCAACTTGGAACATAAGGAGTGTAACTGAGAGTTTTTGTAAACATGTCAGCAGGCTGAGATGAAGTGGAATATGAGTTGGAGTTAAGAAGCCTTTGTCAAACTACTCTCGTACCACATGGTAATCTATTTCGATGTGTTTAGTATGTTCATGATAAACTAGGTTAGAGGCAATGCAAATAGCTGATTGAGAAAATCAAGTGAAAAGGAATAGGTAATGTAGGTGACACCAGCAAGTCTGTAAGAACAACAACTAACCAGATGGCCTCACAATAGGTATTAGCCATTGCTCGATACTCTACTTCTGCAGATGAACGAGAAATAGTATGTTATTTCTTGCATTTCCAAGAAACCAATGAATTCCTAAGAAAAATGCAATAACCAGTCAAAGAGTGTCAAGTGGGAGCAACCTTCATAACATAGCTTAAGACACAATAGGTTTAGCTCCATTTTCATTGACTGCTTCAGCGTTAACAATTTTCCTACCACCCTCAACTTTTAATCATTCAATTTTGCACACTATTGTCTAAATTCCTTTCTTACGTATATCTGAATTGATCAAATCATGTATTTCTAATCCAAGGACTGCTGCACAAGTACCAAACTTAAAAAAAATGCATTAATATTCAAATGATTCTAAGTTAAGGAAAATGTGGATATAAACTCATATTATCAATTCATTTTGAATCTTGATTTAAGTAAGTCTTATTTAAGCTTGTTACATAACTTTAATTTGGTATTTTTTTTTGAAAGGCCAGGATTATATTATAAAAGCCCAAAGGCAATTACTACAAGGCTGCATAAGAATGCAGTACCAGTACATGCCACTGAAAAGACTATACCACTAAAATACCAATACATAGTTCGGACTACGAAACCAGCTAGACAAGCGTGCACTTGGAAAACATAACTCCACTAATTAAGACTCCACTATTGATGTTTTGACCATTCTTTGGCAGCAGCAGAACAAGGCATTAGGGGACCACCGACTTTAATTCAAAAATCAAATGCTGTAACTTGAATTTTGAAATTCAAAATTTAAATTTTTATGCCGACCAAAGGTTTCACTTGGGACTGCGCCGCCCCATGCTGATAATGACTCGAACCCCTTAAACCACAAAAGCACCACTACGACGTCGCAACCGCCGGTGGCTCTGCAAACATCATCATGTCCGGATTCAAACCACTGGTAACTCTCTATCAAATGCCTCTGCAAGATCTAAACCACACCAATGTGCAAAGCACATCAAGCGGACACTTAGTAGTAAAAACTGAACACTTAGTCTTTAACCCGATCTCATGAACCCAAATGAAAAGGCCAACCACTAAATAAAGATATGGGGCTAAAAACCAAATGAAAAGATTTGTTGATCTAAGCACTCGCCGACGGACTTGACCTGGCCAGAATAAACCTCCTCATCTGTCTACCAAAATCGCACTCTTGATTCATGTAACTTCTCTGAAACCACTATAACCACAATTGGAAACTAATATCACAACAAGAACCCCTCTGTTTTCCGCACCTCTCAGTGTCTGCACTCTCAAAAACCACCGTGACATCGGCCTCCGCCTTCAACACTCAGCTGCCAAGATACCATGGAACACCACCACTACTAAGACAAAATAGAAGGCACCACTATTAACCCACAACGAAGATAAATTCGAACCATACCCACCACTATTGACACTTTTATTAAACTGCAAATCTACAGCCAACCCATAGCCAAATCACAACCAAATGGACCCTAAAAACCCGACCCAATAGCAAACTTAATCCCCAAATTAATCAACCCACAACAATAGCCCAGATGTATTCAAAATACATGTTGCTATATCATCAAAAACAAACCACCAATCGAATCTCAGCAGAAAAATAACAGAATCGACGCCCCGGAAAAACCTCACTGCTACTTGCATACCCCCTTTAAAACACTAAAGGCCTCGCACAAGCCTACCAACTGACCCAACAAAATCCTTAGCCTTGAAAAAGAAAAGCTAGACTAGAATTACAAAGAAAAGCATAACACCATCCACCAATAGATAACCGGAATTTGGCGAGGATTAGGAATAGGAGGACCTCGTTAAAAACCCCTCAAGAATCGGGGAAAAAGAGTGTCCTCCATAGCTAGAACCTAGAAGGATAAAGAAATTAAAACCTCCGGCCGGTGGAGAAACCACCGCCGGAGGAGGGAAGTCGATGATTTTCTACACGAATGCTCTAAGAGTTGATACGGGGGGTCTAATTGATGAATGTAATTTTAATTTGGTATTTGTTCTATATCGTGATAGCTTAATAACGTATATTTAAATAGAATTGCACTCTAGAACACCTTTTATTAGAAAACAATAAATAACACTATTATAATACTTTATTTTGCATAAAATTAATTTGTTATGGTAAAATCATAAATTTTAACAACAATCAAGCTTATAATATCGAATTTAACATAGAATCTCATTTAAATTTAAAAATCAATCGTTACATAGAATCCAGTATAGAATCCACTATAAAATCTTATATACATTTTTGTAGCAATAAAATTATATGTAATCATGTTATATATGATTCTAATTATTTATTAGATTCTATTTTATTCATAAAAAACTATTATTAATGTAAAAATTAAAATCTAAATTTGATTTTATTTATTTATATAAGAGCATCTCCAATGGGAAAAACCCTTAGCTATAATATCCTACATGGCACAAATTTTAGATAATATGTAAAAAAAAAGTATCATTTCAATGCATAATTCCCCTTAGCAAAATTTTTTAGATAATTATACTCGGTTGGCTATATTTGTTGAACCAAACTTTACCTTCACCAAAAATTATACACAACTATTATTATAGCTATATCTATTGGAATTCACATGTTCACCCTTATGTAAAAATTTAACTATTTCCTGATTCAAAATTTTTAACTAACCATTATAACTATTATCAATTAAGATGCTCTAAGAATGTTTTTCCTGAGCCAATGACATATTTAAATATTTAAAAGATTAAAGAATGAATGCGATTATGATAATTTAAAATTAGTCTCATAAATGACAATTTTGAAAAATTAGTCTCTTAATGATTACGCTTAGTTGGTAAAGAGTGAGATGCGTATAGTTCAAATTATACCTTTTTTTTAGAAGCAGACAATATATTAATATTGCAATGGCAAGGCCATGGAACAAAAGATTACAATAATGGCCATTACTTAGAATGTACCAGGAGAGACCCACAAAAAAAAACCAACATAACCATTAATAAGGCTTACCCCTTCAGAAACAAACTACGTTAAACCTCAAAGACACAATTCATAATAAAATATACATAAAACCTAGCTTAGAGATAGATATATAAACTCTCCTCAATCACCAAAGCGACCATAACTTTTCAAGAACAAAACAGTCGGACTATATCATGCCTTGAGCAAGCATCGCTTCATCCTCCACAATCGCATCATCTGCTACCTCTGGAATCAAATCAAGCTCGTCAATGGCGATGAATTGCACACCAATCGGCCCTAACCCCATATCATTGCACCATAGTTCGAAAATTCTTCCGAAAGGCCCAGCCACAATGACCATCCTATTCATATAATTAGAATATATTTAATATTACTTGATAACCTGTATGAATCACTGGCATAAAATTATTTATTTAAATGTATTCTTATCGATTTGATTTGATACTCATATTGTGTAACTTATGTTTTTATATTAAAGTCAAAATATTGAAAATTTTGATCTTTATGATTTCTTTTATTTTATCAATAAATAATAAAATAATATTATTATGAATGTTAATTAGTTGATCATTTTTTCTAATTAAAACACATTAAGTTAGTTAAAGATTTTACAATTTTTAAATATCTAAAAACATCAATTATGCCATATTTTTAAATCCTTAATATTAAGACATGTTACCTTTTAATTTAAAACATAAATTTTCAATCATTGTACCCAAAAATATCACACCTTATCTTGTAACTATTAATAAAATATATTTAAAATTTGTACGTTTATAGTAAACCAACATGAGTATAATTGTTTGTTTTTTAAATACATTAGATTTTTAGTAAGGAATTAAAAATTGTTGGATCTAATAATAAGAAATATTATATATTTAAATTACTCTACTAAAAATCCATTGTTCGAACTCCATCACAACATATTTGAATTAAAAATTTATAATATAAGTTTTATAATATATTAAATTGTATTAAAGTTAAATAGCCAATTAAAAATAGTGATTACATAAAAAAACATAATTATAACATAAAATAAATTTATAACATATTAAAAAAATCCGATGCATCGTATTAGTATAGTAAGAGTTATAATAGATATAGCTGTTGGGAAAAATATGTATATATAATAAGTCTTACAGTAGAAGTAGGTGTTAGGAGTATAATAAACTTTATAGTAGAAATAGGTGTCATCCATCATTTCATCATGTATGATTATATATGATAAGTGCATATTTTTAAATATTTTTATTACCTATTTATTGCTTGAACTCGTATTTTAATAATTTATTTTGTTGCATTTCAGGAAATTCGTGAATAAATAAATAAATGACAAAATAAAGAAATAAAGTGCAAGGAAGGGAAAAAGAGGAAGAAAAAGGACTTAAATGAAAAGAGGAAAAAGAATTAGAAGCTTGGTGCAAAAGGAATCTTTGAAGACATGTGGAAGGTGGAGATCATCCAAACACACTAAATAAGTGTATGGCCAAGATCCACTCTACAAAGCTTAAAGGGGAAGGAAACAATTAGATGGTTAGGATTTCTCCACCACATTATGAAGGTGTATGACCAAGATTAACCCAACACACCCTTAAACCCTAATTCTCATCCCCCTTGTGGTATTTAAGAACGGAGAATAGAACATAGATTTTAGTGTAGTTTTAGGGTAGATTTCATTTCTTATTTTGTAGTTCTAAATTTTGTAAACACTCCTCTTTTCATTAATGCAAATTTTCATTTTCTTTAAATTCTTGTCTTGCTCTCTCTTTTATGTTGCCTAGTTTTCGTTATTTTCGTAAATCCGATTAGTGAATAAAGTAGCGAAATGCTAACCACTTGGGGTTGAAAGTAACGATTTTTATTTTCTTGCTCTTAGGGTGTGTTCACTTGGAAAGAATGGAATGGGGTAGGAATGGAATGAAAATTGTAAACAAAATTTATGAAGAAAGGGGGATGTTGGGGGAAATAATGAACAAATATGAGGGAGAAGAAGTTTTTTATGATGAAGATTGCAAGGAAAATGATGAAGATTGGGAATGGAGCATTACTTCCAAAACATGTGGGTTAGAATTCTAGTTCAAATTATTTGGAGAGAAATGAAGCAAAGAATGAAATTTATAAATACTTTCCCCAATCTCCCCTAAATAATAGTATAAATTTCATTCCATTCAATCCAAGCTATGTTCACTTTATTGTGGGTTTCGTTAATTTTAATTGTAGATCTAAATTTTCAAGTTGGATGTGTTAGTGTAATTAAAAAAAAAACCTTTAAAATCACAACAAAATTATTAGTTTTAATTTTGAGATCGTATTTTCTATTTCTTTATTGTTTAATTCGAAGCTCGAGTAATTCCCTGTTTTTCTTCGTTTAATTACAAAACCCCTCCCCTGTTTCTTTGTTTTCTATTCAAACCCAACTCACCCCTAGGGATGGGAAAAAAATCCGATCCGACGTATACCCGATTCGAAATTCGATTTTTTATCCGATCCGAACCCGATATTTTGGATTTGGATATGGATATGGATTTAAATTTTAAACCCGAAAGATTTTGGATATGGATATGGATTTCATGAAACCCGATCCGAAATCCGAAACCCGATCAAAACCTGAGCCGAACCCGAAACCCGAAAAATACCCGACTTTTATTTATTATATTTTATATATTATATATAAATGTATATTATAAATACATATTATACATACACTATTTTATATATATATATATATATACACATATCTTTGAGGCAAAAGATATGGAAAGATCGAGAAAATAAATTGTCATGGATGTAGCGGTATTTTTTAACTTACTTACACAATTTTTTTTATTTTTTGTTAAGCAACTTATTTACATTATTTTTAATTTTGAATACCCGAAAAAAACCCGATCCGATCCGAAACCCGACGGATTTGGATTTGGATATTGAGTTTTGGATCCGAAACCCGATACGATCCGAAACCCGAAACCCAAAAATATTTGGATTTGGATTTGGATTTTGCAAAACCCGACCCGAACCCGACCCGTTCCCATCCCTACATTTTGTTTTTGTTTTTTTTCTTCGCCAATTTCAAACAATAACCCCAGCCTTCTCCTTCCCTTATTCTCTTCGTTTTCTGCAAACACAAACACAACCCACTCTTCTCTTAAGTTTTTATTTCGAATCAACAAAACCCATTCCCCATTTCTTGTTTTTAATCATCTTTGTATCTTAGTCGTACATCCCCTTTGTAGTTGTAATCTACTACTCTTGGTCTGGTTTGTTGAGAAATAAACTCCCCTTTTGAGCCATACTTTTTGCCGAACTCCGCATCCCAGTTACTGAATTTCTTTTCCCATCTTTTCCTACTCTCTTGAAGAGATGGAATGTTTTTATTCCACCAGTCTTCATCTACTTCCCTTCCATAGAGTCCTGAGCTCTTACCCCAACCCTTGCTTGCTGATAGACCCTTTCCTTTTCCAAAACTTCCTCTTCCTCTTGTCCGAGATTGATCTCTTCCATTCTCCTTCCTATAGGCGTTCTCTCTCCTCTGCTCTACTCTGTTTTTCCTCATAGATCTAGATCTTGCTTTATATGACATAGATATTACTAGTCCGCCTAAATTAGGAATTAAGATTTGGAAAAATACTAAGTATTAAAACGATGAAATTGTTTACTTGCAATTTAAATCTTTATTTTTAGCATATCAATATATTTAATTTAACAAAATAAATAAATAAGTATAATAATAAATTAATTAATATAATGATAACCAAAATTTGGTACTAATGTGTTCTAACAAAAAAGATTTTGTTTATTAATAAAGAGTATTGATTACACAAGATTTGATGATTTGTATTCGTGAGAATTATGTTAAAACTAAACCATTTTGAATAGCTAGTAGATTAATTATTTAATCAGAAAACATTTCAATTCAATTTAGTTTGAAAAAATGAGTATCTGAAAATTGGAAGAATACTTGGAATGGGATTGAGTACACACACAACTAATCGGATATTTTTTAAAAAAATTTACTTAAAATTTTAAATTTACAAATGTTTTTCTTTTCAAATAAAGTGTACTAATGTTAAAATATATTTTTCATTTACTAATAATTTATTAAAAATACTCAAATTATACTTAATAATTTTTTAATAACATATTTACAACAATAAAATGTTCAAATATTAATACCACTAAAATAACAACAATAATTTTAATCAGCACAACTTAAATTAAGTTAAGGTCATCAAATACATGTATTTTGTAACAACACTTAAAATAATAATAAAAAATTGAATAATTTAAAATCGGGATTTACTCTGAGTATTCGGATTTTAACCAAATATTGACAGAATTATGTAAAAATAGGGTTTTGACTTAAATCGGTATGACTCATATTGGATTATCTATAAACTTTTTTAACAAGCGAAACCTCATTTTAATTGTAACCAAATTTAGTGCTCGTTTGGCAATTTTGACAAAGAACTTATAAGTTACTTATTTCGAAAAAAAATTTATATTTATATAATTTTTTTAGAGAAAAATGTATATCGGGAGTTTAATATTCGTTATATTACAAAAATAAGTTAATTATTTCAGAAAAAAGTACATATTTCCTAATTTTTTCCCAGAATAAGTAACTTATTTATGAAAAATAAGATTTCTCAAACGGGCCCTTAGTTTCACCCTTATTTTGCCACCCCTAAATTCCTATTTATCCTTGAATTTTGTATTATCTTTCAACAAAATAATAAAATTATTGGAATTATAATATAATTGTAATTCTTTAATTATAATCCTACTTAATTGCAAAAATAATGTATTTATTAGAAACATGTAGGTTTTGTTTTCATGATTTTCTTAAAATATTTTTAATTAAGTATTTGAAAAATAACCCTTAATAATAGCTGAAAGAGAAAAATGGACCTGAGGTTGTCCTCAGGATCCTCTCCTAAGGTTATAACAATTTATACTTATAAAATAAGGGCTCCGTAGGGGCATTTTTGTAATTACAAATTTTTTTCCCCACTGATTTACATAAATACCCTCTCATTTGTATTGTAACTGTTTTAACCTCATGGTCCTTTCCTGAGGTCATCCTCAGGCACTTGAAGCCCTAGCTGAAATCCAGTTTGAATTATATTTCGATAATGAATTTGATTTCATATATATATATATATCTATAATGATTTTACACCATATTCATATATTCTAGAATTGGTGTAATTCAATTATAATTACAATTCATACATTATAACATATATTCAATTGCACAAAATCTTTATTAAAAAAAACTTTTTTTAATTGTAATTCGGTATCAAATTTGATTACACCTTTAAATTCTTATTTTTTCTAGGATTTATATTATTTTTTAATAAAATATTTGAATTATTGGAATTGTATTCTCTTATAATTTTTTATTACAAACGTACTGAGTTGCACAAACAACTTATTTATTGAACGATGCATGTTGTGTTTTCTTGATATTTTAAAATATTATTAGTTAAATATTAGATTACTTCAATTATTTTCGAGAAAAACGTAAAAGAAAGTTGTATTCGATTGTTTTTTGTGGCCAACCGTATTTTTGCAAATAATTTCATAAAATTGTAAAATCACAAAAAATTAAATAAATAAAACTAATGTTCAAGATAATTTTTTAATACTAAATTAATGTTCTTTTTAAATAAAATCTAAAATAATGATTAATTTAAATAAATTGTCTAGGCCCGTGTTTTGCACGAGTGATCATCTAATATACACTCTTTATTTATTAATAAGTGGAACCCCTTTTCGTTGGAGCGCAATAGTACCAAATTTTGGTTATCAATATATTTATTTAATTTATTTTTATTATTGTTATTATTATTATTTTATTATTTTATTTATTATATATATATATATATATATATATATAGGGTCTTGTTCTAATAGAAACTAACTTAGAATATAAACTAGAAACTAAACCTAAATTAAATATTTCAAACTAATCTAATGACCAAATTAGGGATACCCCAATACAAAAAGCGTTTAAAATTATTGGCTCTATTCAACAAAAAAATAAAAATTAAAAAAAGTTACTGTTCACGTGATGACGTGGCACATGAACAGTAACTTTTTTTTTATTTTTATATTTTTTTTATATTTTTGTTGAATAGAGCCAAGAATTTTATAAGTTTTTTGTGAAGGTGCCCCTAGCGGGGCCATTAAAATAAATGAAATATAATTTATTTAGTGTAGGTTTCTAGTTTCTATTCTAAGCTTGGTTTCTATTTGAACGCTAGCCTATATATATATATATTCATACACGATCGAAGACACCTACATGTTAGCCTACTTGTACTATAAGTCTTACTAGCTTATAACCAGTGCGATGAACCAAATTCTTTTCGATATGTTATAAATTTCATTTTATATTATAATAATGTTTTTATATAATCACTTTTTTTTAATAGTTATTTTAATTTTAATATAATATACTTTTATTTTATATATAATAAAACTTATATAATATATTTTTAATTCAAATATGTTGTTTACGGGATTCGAACATTGGATTATTAGTAAAGTAATTCAAATGTATAATATTTCGTATCATTAGATCTAACAATTCTTAATTACTTACTAAAAATCTAATGATCATTATTCGTTGTTTTGTTGAACCGCTGAATCAAAAAACAAAAAATGATACTCATATTGATTTATTACAAACATACAAATTTTTAACATATTTTTTTAGTGATTGAAAATAAAAAAAATTGTCCAAAATATCCACTTTTTTAGTACCCACGACCTAAAATACCCAATTTTCAAAACACTGCCCAAAATACCCAGTTGATACACCTTTGGAAACGGCGCATCAGGCGTTTACTGTAGATGCCTGAAACTGTCTTCCTCTCCCCGTCTCTTTCTCTTTTCCGGCGTTCTCTCTCCGATTGGGGGGGGGTTGTGATTTCTGCAATAAAACGTTACAATACTGGTATAGGATTGTAGATCATTGAGATACGAATCTAATGGGCTATAAAACATCAACGGAGGTTAACGGAGATGGTCGAACGGAGGGCATATTTGTTCGTCGGAAAATTGGGTTTTGGGTTCGAATTGGGGGTTCATTATCTGGGAATAGAACTCGTTTAATTTTGACATAGGATTGTAAAGCTTTGAAAGACGAAAGAGACTCGCCGGAAATTTGGTTAGAAATCACCCAAATCGCCAGAGCTCGCGATTTTTCAGAGGAAAGTGATGATGAAGTCATGATGCAGGTCACCCATGCGTTACACCTGATGCGCCTTACAAGAATACGTATCTCAGCTATATACGCCTACCCCATGGGCGTAAACCACCGTTAGCTCCTCAACTATGGGTGTATCCTATAATTTACTTCGCTATCAAAGGCGTATCTCAGGATACTCCTATGTCATAGGTGTATCCCATGGGTATTTTGGGCGCGTAACGCGAGATCTGGGCATTTTGGACATCAAACAATAAAAAGTGAGTATTTAGGGCACTCACCCTTGAAAATAAGATGTGATATTTTTTAATATATATTAATGATTGCAAGATTATGTTTTAAATTAAAAGGTAAAATATTTTAATTGATGTTAGCTCCTCAGCTATGGGCGTATCCTACAATTTACTTCGTTGTCAAAGGCGTATCTCCGGATACTCCTATAACTGATTGGAAAATATAGTATAATTGATGTTTTTAGATATTCATAAAATGTAATATCTTCAATTAAAAATTAAAAGCATTTAATTTGAAAAGCCAATCGACTAAATAATATTATATAATTTTATTTTATTATTTAATAATTACGATAAAAGAACGAAAATCACGAAAGCGAAAATTTTCATTATTTCAATTTTAATATAATAATATAGTATATAGTATTACATATTCGAACTTTAATTATGAGTATTAGATCGAATGGATGAGACTTTATCTAAACAAAATACTATGTGTCCGTGCTTCGCACGGGTTACTGACTAGTATTTTCTAAACCTTTACTGATCGAGTATATATTAGGTAGTACAGTAACTATTAAGTTTTCGACCGCAATCTCGATAACCACGAAAACAAATCTGGACAAGCTGGTGTGTAACACACTAGTCCCACATAGAGGAGATTTGAGACTTTAGTTGTGGTGGGATTGTGAATTATTAAAGTTGTCTGCATTTTGAAGTAGTTTATTTTGGTTTATTTCGAATTCAGAATCAAAATTTGATCAGATTTTCGAAAAAGGCTCGGAATTTGACCAGGTTATCACATGTGCCACTTGCCAGGTGCAGCGTGCACAAGAAAAAAGTTGGTTGACAAACATTAACCGTTGATTTGTACTACTCCCTCCGTCTCTTTTTACTTTACCCGTTTGACTAAAAACACGGGTTTTAAGAAAAATTGGGTATTGAATATTATTTGTAAGAAATAGTGGGTATTAAATATTGTTTTTAAGGAGTAGTGAGTATTGAATATTGTTTTTTTGGAGTAGTGGGTGGAGTAGTGGGTATTGAATATTATTGTTAAGAAGTAGTGGGTGGAATAGTAGGTATTGAATATTGTTTTTTTGGAGTAGTGGGTGGAATAGTGGGTGTTGAATATTATTTGTAATGATTAGTGGGTGGAGTAGTGGGTATTGAATATTATTTTTAAGGAGTAGTGAGTGGAGTAGTGGGTATTGAATATTATTGTTTATGGCTTAAAATAGAAAGGGGAAAAGTATTTTGATAGTCCCGATTTAGTAAATGGGAAATGTTTTTAGAGACAGAGGGAGTACTATATTGCAACCAGAAGGGTCCATAATGTCGGTTCAGTCCAAGACCGCGCACTTGGCAACTTAAGGTACGCAAAATACAATTTTGGCTAACTTGGAGCAGTTCACAATGCCATTAGAAAACTTGAATGTCACTCGCTCACACTAACAACCAGCTCTACTGAAACGACAGTTGGATTTTTGGTCGGCTTGACACGTCCAAATTTCAATACTTGTACAACCATCTTGATCACTTAACTCCTTCCAGATTATATACAGTATCATTTATGTATGGAAAATGATTCACAAGAATCGATTGTGATAATATAACATAGTGTGCGATAAGTTAAATTTCCTACATTCACATCACAAATTTTAATCCGCATGCGAAGATAAATAATTACAATACGATATGTTATAACAATGGCGTCATTGACTTGAACTGTTTATGTAACTTTTTTCTAACAAGACTTTTGTAACTCAAATTGATTTTGTCAAACTTTTTTCAAAGACCTGCCGACCAGCCCCATGACCAATACAGGCATGTAAATTTGCTAGCCGAATGACAAAACCCAGTGGCCGGACATTTAAGCGATACGTTCAATAATCCACGGTTACCTTTGTCAAACTTTCCACTATCTCACCGAGCCGAGTTTTGATCGAAACGAGCCGAGCTTTGACCTTAACGAACCGAGCCGAGCTTTGATCTTAACGAACCGAGCTGATTTCTTAACGAACCGAGCCGAGTTTTGACCGAGCCGAGCCGAACTCGAGTTGTTCACGAACATCCTCGAGCCGAGCCGAGCTCGAGCTGTTCGCGAACAATTAATTTGGTTGGAGATCTTAGTAAATAGTGTTTTGTCACGGATTGTTGTTTCTATTTTTTTAAAAATATTTCTCGACGATCCAACCGTACGGATGTCAAGATATATCTAATTTAGTGATATTCCCAATTTTTCAAAAAATAAAAAATTAATTTGGTTAAAAATATTAGTAACTAGTACTAATTTAACTAGTACTAGTAACTAGTGCTTTGTCACGAATTGTTGTTTCTATTTTTCAAAAAATATTTTTCGACGACCCAACCGTACGGATGTCAAGATATATCAATGTCAAGATATATCTAATTTAGTGATAATCCCAAATTTTCCAAAAGTAAAAAATTAATTTTGTTGGAGATCTTAGTAGATCACTACTAATTTAACTAGTACTAGTAATTAGTGCTTTGTCACGAATTGTTGTTTCTATTTTTTAAAAAATATTTTTCGACGATTCAACCGTACGGATGTCAAGATATATCTAATTTAGTGATATTCCCAAATTTTCAAAAAATAAAAAATTAATTTGATTGGAGATATTAGTAGATCACAATTAATTTAACTAGTACTTGTAACTAGTGCTTTGTCACGAATTGTTCTTTTTATTTTTAAAAAAATATTTTTCGATGATCCAACCGTACGGATGTCAAGATATATCTAAATTAGTGATATTCCCAAATTTTCAAAAAATAAAAAATTAATTTGGTTGGAGATAAAAAAATAAAAAGTAAAAATTTTGATTTTTTTCAAGCTTTAACGAACCGAGCTCGAGCCGAGCCGAACCGAGCCCTTAATGAGCCGAACATCCTAAATCTCGGCTCGAGCTCGTTAAACTTAATGAACAAAAATCTTGTTCGAGTTCGACTCGAGTCCTTAACGAGCTCGAATCGAATCAAACCCTTAACGAGTGGAGCCGAACTTGTTCGCGAACAGCTCGGTTATTCAAAACTAACCACATAAACTTGACAACACAAATTGAATCCATGGTCGAATGTACATTATATTATAATGTTCCTCGCTTGGATTTACACGTTCCATTCATTCACTCAATAGGCATATGCGTACATAGCACCAATTAAAGCCACGTATGGCCTCAGAAAGAGTCAAGTCACTTCTCACCTTGTGTTGTCCCTTTCTTGTATACAACTCTGCTTGGTTGTAATATATATGTATCTATAATTGATGCCTCACTAAAAAACCATATACACTTTAATTCCAAGCCACACATCTAAGAACCTCTAGCGTCTTCCTCACTTAATTAAACATAATTGACTATATAACCACTCAACAACAAAATGAAATTCTTACATGGTTGATAAATTTTCTTTTTGGGTTTATTATTAAAAAAATAATTACGATTTTTGGATAAAAATTTCCGTACTTTTTAGATGTTTACTTAAACAACCACTTTAAATTTGATTTGATTATAAAAACAACCATAAAGCTTAATTTTATCGAGGACTACGACGAGAGTGAATTACTCAAACACAGGAATATCTGATATTTATAAATTGAAAAAAAGAAGGTATTCTTGTCATAACAATTAAAGTATAGGACAGCATCTCTTTGGACTGAAGTGCATGCAAACAACCACATGTTAGTATGCATGCACACCGAAAAAACACACTCGGTGCATCTCTTTCTCCAATCGATTATCCTCCTCCTTGTAGTAAAGCCTCTATATAAACACACACACTAGGTATACATCTCTATATAAATTAATAATATAGAAGGAAAGAAAAATGTGCATAGGAAGAGTAGAAGAGAGAAAGGATGAGTGCTTGTCTGAGGAAGAGTGCTTAAGAGAGGCGAGTGTATGCAAGGACAATCATGATCAAAGCTCTCCATTCTCATCATCGTCATCGATATCTTGTGAGCTCTGCGATTCAGAAGCCTCTATATACTGTCAAGCTGATGACGCGTTTCTCTGTGGAAAATGCGATGCAAGGGTTCACGCTGCTAATTTCCTAGCCCAGAGGCATATAAGATGCTTTCTCTGCTCTAGTTGTCACGCTCTAAAGAATCGCTATTTAATCGAAGTTTCTGTTCAAGTGCTACTTCCCTCCCACCATTGTTTGCAAAAAGGAGATTATCAGAAATCGCTCTAATGATAAATTATATGTGGAATCCAACAACAGTAACCAACTCATTAGGCCATTTTTGTTTCTTTGATTTTTATTTTTGTAGGTCATGTTGCAGAAATTTTAAGTACCCTGACGTTCATGCCTCAGATAAGACTGGTACTGAAAGAGGGAGGGGTATCATTTAGCCCAAAAAGAGATTAAAGCCAACGGATATTCACATAGGCTTTCTTTTTTATTTGAAACAATACTTGCATTTAAGTTCATTGTAATGGTTCTTGTAATTTCATCTTTTTTGATGTTCTTGTTGTCGGACATACTGTTCAGTATCGAGTAAAGATTAACTTATGAATAAGTAAGACAGAAAATATTTTCTGGTGAAGATTAATTATTATCGAGTCTCTCGGATAAAAGGCGAGTATCTACTACTTTTTGCTAAATTGCATAATATATTAGAAAGAAGAAAGAATGTACAGGGGTTGACCCTTGCTCTAAGCCAAGGCAGAGAGAGCTATCTATCAGCAATCTAACTAAGGTAGCTAGATTGAGAATAAAAAGAACAAAAGGAGGGCAGAACAACCCCACAAGCGAGCAACACTCATGGAACAAAAATCCATCTATACATGTCTAAGTGAGCGAATTGCTGGAACCAACTAGAGTTCTGAAGTTTAGCCTTGATGTCATTCATGATTCCTAGAAGCAGCCTATTTGGTCCAGAGCTTCCCTTGTTATGATGCCTCGCATTACGTTCTCTTCACAAATGGTAGGAAAAAACTTGAGCAGTCAGAACATGCCTGAGAGAATTATCTGTGATTGAGCCCCAGTTGGAAAGCATCTCTACCCAAAAAATTCCAGTACAATCAACCTTCATAAGACCTGCCAGCTTGTTGAGAATAAAGCTGCTGTAACTGCAAGAGAGAAAGAGATGTGACAGAACGGGGAGACGTCTAAATTCGTCAAATTCTTGGTATCGAGATTGATATTTGTTGATAGTATTCGTCTGAAGATATAATCTATGAAATGTATATGGTTCATAAGATTAATGGACTCCTCTTCAGAGTACATGATTATGATTTTCGTAATCACTTCTTAATTAAGATGCCTACTTGCCATTTTCTAGGGATCAATTCGATCTACTAGTTTAGATGCCTACATATTTTATCAATATATGTGCTGTATTGCATGACAAGAGATTGTCACACAGTTTGCTTAAGCTTCTGATAAGAAAGAGCAATTTATTCCTAATTTCATTAAAAAAAAGCTAGAGAAGAAGTATTAAGACATCAGGAAAATTCAGGTGTAAATTGTTCCATTGCCACTGTTTAAAAAATGTAACTTGCAGAACTATGAATAAAATTTATTTGATATTGTAATCTGAATAAAGAAAGGAAAAAATTCTTTTAAATTTAAAGAACCTCAGTTTCTGGCCACTCAATTGAACAAATCCAATACTCTAGCAGCCGAAAACAGCAAAAAAAAAAAAAAAAAAAAAAGATCCCGCAAAATATCATCACTGCAGAAAGTAATATCGCTCTCCATATTTTTTGTAATTTATGATAAAATTGTAGAGGCACTCTACATCAACTTGCCTGTCAAGAGGACTGCAATAACATTAAATTCTTGAACTTGCAACAAGCTTATGCATAAATGATGCCAAGTGCTGAGAACCAACAAAACTGTACTCTGCAATATTTATTGCAGCGTTGCCGAGTGAAGCTTCTGAGTTCTGATATCTATACTCTTTATTAAAAGCAGAAACCCCTTTAAATGGTATGCCATGTAATGTATACCGCGGTATGCCAGGTATGTCAATTAATTAATTAATTAATTAGTAACTTATTTTACTATTTGATCATAATATTAAATATTAATTTAATTTAATAGTGAAGTTATATATACTAGGGGTCTATATTAACTAACAATCGAAATAAAAGTCGAGAATATAGTATTATATACTACTTGGTGCTTCAAGATTTTATTTATTTAAAAAATTTAAAAATTAAAAATAATTTATCACAATCCGGACTTCGCACGGGTTATCGGCTAATCTAAACTAATACTCCCTCCGTCTCTAAAAACTTTTCTCATTTCCCTTGGACACGTTTGCCAACGCATACTTTTAATCGTTAATATCTTTAATTTTGTATTAGTTTTAAATATAAAAACTTCACTGTATTAAAGTACTCATAAATATGAATCCAACAAGATCACTCATGACTATATTTGGTCTTATAGATTAGATGTAAATTAGTAATTTGTGTGATGTTATGAACAGTCCTGACATATCAAACGGGAGAAGCATTATGAGACGGAGGGAGTACGGAGTATCATTTTAGAATAATTTTCCAAGTTTTTTTCCCACTGTGTATATGATCGTGCTCTTATTTGTAGAGCCGAAATTGGGAGCTCTGTTCCAATGTTTTGAAACTTATGTAGTTTAAACTCAGGATTATTAAGACATTGACCCTCGAAGTTTGGCCAAATGTACACATGAACCCTTAAAGTAAAAAAACGTACATTACTGCTCTTGAAGTATGTCCATTGTACATATCGGCCATTTTCACGGCCAGAATTTAAATATCGCCGATGAAGTGAGGGGTAATATCAGAAATTATGTGTTGATGTGTACAAATGTACATGCTTCAAGGGTTGGTGTGTACAAATGTACATACTTCAAGTGCTAATCTGTACAATGTGCATTAACTCAGAAACTTCAAAAAAAAATCTTGATTTTCACATTTTTGATTTTTTTATTAAAAATAATTTTATTACATTTAATAGTATTTTTATAATTTGTAGTCTATTTTCAGAGGTTAAAATTTGTAGTCTATTTTCCCTGACTTCATCAGTTCCTTCATTGATAGTCTCAATAGTTTCCCACGTGTGTTTAGCAATTTTACAATTCATCACATGACTGTACATCATAGCATCTAGGGAATCTATTAGGATGAGTCTTATATTTTTGTCCAATCCAGCATCCTCTTTATCTACAGAAGAATAGAGCTTAGGGTCCTTTTCATAGGATCTAGCAGGTGTTGTAACAGCTACATCAGTAACAACTTGTTCTGTCTCTATTGAAATCTCTGTCACTTTAAATGAATCCACTTATTAACGAATACTCCACTGAGGCTTGATCAGATGACTGAGCTTCTTTCAATGTAGTAAATCCTCAAGTCTGTAGATTGACCTTGATCTTTTTCTTCTGACAGATATTACAATCTGAGATTCCTTGTGACAGTCTATATACTATTCACTATTACAATCTTGTTTAAGTTGAGTTGTATCCTCGAAATACAAATAGGCTACATCATATGCCTTTCAATAGTCATTTTACCATTCAAAGTATGCAAATTGTACAGATTAACACATTTAGAAAACAAGACTTGTAATATAATATCATTCATAAGATGTTGTAGACTTATTATAAAAATACTATTAAATGTAATAAAATTATTTTTAATAAAAAATCAAAAAATGTGAAAATCAAGATTTTTTTTTGAAGTTTCTGAGTTAATGCACATTGTACAGATTAACACTTGAAGTATGTACATTTGTACACACCAACCCTTGAAGTATGTACATTTGTACACATCAACACATAGTTTCCGATATTACCCCTCAATTCATCGGCGATATTTAAATTCTGGCCGTGAAAGTGGCCGATATGTACAAAGGACATACTTCAAGGGCAAGAATGTACGTTTTTTTACTTTAAGGGTTCATGTGTACATTTGGCCAAACTTCGAGGGTCAATGTCTTAATAACCCTTAAACTCATGGGATGTAGTTGCATCTCTAATATAAGAACCAGTTATCAATAATCTCCTCAGTCCTCAATGCTGGGAAGCAGAACTAACAGTAAATTCCAAAAAAAAAAAAGGTCTTTTTGTTGGGAAAGTTCACCACCAACTCCCCCGCAGTATTTTTGAAACTGCAGCATAATCAAACAGGGAAGACTTAGAGGGTGTTTGGGATTGCTTAAAATAAGTTACTTTTGACTTTATGGAGGTGTTTTTAACTTAAAGGAGAAAGTAAAGTTGTTTGCTTTAAGTTGAATGAAAGTTTGATAAAAAAAAAAAAAAAAGTTGAATGAAAGTGTTTGGGTAATTTTGCTTAAAGTTAAATGGAGCTTTAATAATTTTGACTTAAAGTGATATTTGACTTAAAAAAAATTTAAATTCATAATATTTGAACTTTACAAGAATTGTAAAAAAAAAAAAAAAAAACACCATAAGTCATAAGTCATAAGTTAAAAGTACCTAAATGGAACTTCTGACTTAAAGCAATTTTTTAACTTAAAGCGGGCTTAAAGCGTGATAGCCAAACACTCTAAAAACAACTTAAAGCCTTAAGGACTTCTAAAAAGTGGTTGCCAAACAGGCTGTTAGTGAGCATACTTAAAAGAAGAATCAATGTGAACGGAATAACAAGAAGATTCCGTCTATTCCAAGAAAAAATAGAGCATGATTGGAAACGAGAGAAACTAACCACACATGATAACAATTGAGGAAAGATTCAACTGTTGCTCCAGTGTCTGATACACAACTGATATATTATCATGCCCACTGCCACAATAATATACATCTGCAATTGCAGAAATGAGATTGTTATAATTAAAAATAATGTAGACATAAACAATTTCAAGAGAACAATTAAAGGCATCACATTCACATCTTTAATCGGTTTTTATATAATTTTATACAGTTATATCGTTTTAAAACTAATTTTAATGCAAATCAGCATATACGATTGGGTTCCATGTATGCTTTATACGGTGCATGATGCATAATGCAAATTCATATACCTTCTAATGCACAGTGTCGCAAGGAACTGGAATGAAAGCAAGCTTACATTTATTATATTCTTCTTCCAAGAGGGTCGTAGTCATATGTGTTGAAATATAAATGTAAACACATTGTTAAAGTCTCATATGTTAGGCTAGTCATATTTTGAAGGCTTGACATTAGCAAACATGTATGTAAGACATGATGCCATTTGATTGTTTTGTAGCCTATAAATAAGGCACCTTGCTCATGTAAACAAGCAAGCTACTCAACACAACACAATGTAGTCTTCAACTTCAATACAATTTAGTTTAGATTATTGTTTATCAATACACTCATATTTTCTACTTGGTATCAGAGCTTTAAGATCCTTACCTATATTTTTCCAGTACCAGCCATTGCTTCCGTAGCTTCATCTATTGCTTCCGTAGCCTTTGAGCCTTTGTGACAATTAAACAAACACCTGGAGGGTTGAGTCATTACCAGCCACAAATACATACCAAACTAAACTCCGACGAACCCATTCTCTTCGGCATAAATTTGGTAACATTCAGGCAACACCACATCAATCTACAGATTCATAATCATCTGTCCGAGTCAACTCACCGACTCACTCAACTCGTCTATCCGAGTCAACTCATCGGCTCGCCCCTCTCAACCATCACTCGCAGAAACTCTTGACTCATCACTGAGTTCCCTACGAGCTC
Organism: Kitagawia praeruptora; assembly: GCA_037693485.1. NCBI lineage: Eukaryota > Viridiplantae > Streptophyta > Magnoliopsida > Apiales > Apiaceae > Kitagawia > Kitagawia praeruptora. Next base: position 81,784,185 of record CM075350.1, read on the forward strand.
ACTCACCGAGCTATGAAAAATTGTTCGATTCATCTTTTGAAGAAACTCATCTACTGCTTCTCGGAATTTTCAGGCCACCATCATCGGAATTTTCCTTTTGCAACAACTACCGTCATAGTGCTACCCCTCTATGTTCCGACTGCTGCAAATTAGCCTCTTCTTCGGCCAGCCATCTTTTCTGTCCGACGAACCTCATCCCTGTCGGTGTATTTATCAAGGCTGCTGTGGCTTGTGTTTTGGTTTGGGCTACCATATAGTTATATCCTTATTTTCATTAGTTGGGCCACACTAAATCAGCCCACTGAAAAGTACAAGTGGTATAAGTGATTCAAGATGACATGGAATATTTGGGCTACGTCAAAATTAGCCCATCTGAGCCACATAATAAATCCATGATTTATTGGCACAAATTACAATCCTACATCCAATCTTTTACAGATCTTGCAATTGTACGATATTGTAGCCTCATATTGCTTATACGATATTGTAACTCTGCTACGTTACACATATGCATACACAAGCAATGGCACAAGGTCACCATCATCACCAAGCTCACATTGCTCCTCATTCTGACAGTGCTTCTCTAGCCATCAGAATTTCCTTATCATTTTGACAGTGCTTCTCCAGCCATCAGAATTGTTTTCGTTCTGACAGTGTCTTATTCAGCCATCAGAATTAATTTTTCAATCTTCATTACAACAGTGCTTCTCCAGCCATCAGAATTGTTTTACCGTTCTGACAGTGCTTCTTCAGCCATCAGATTAACTTATTATTCTGACAATGCTTCTCTAGCTATCAGAATTACATCAGTTTGGGAGGTGCAAAGACCAACAAAAAGGCACGATTCATCTACATCGTGTCTCCGGTTCAAAATCCTCCTACCACTTTCGGTAATTTTGTTTACAAACTCAAGCTGGTTTTTCAACCATCTTCAGTTTGAGGGGGGGTGTTGAAATATAAATGTAAACACATTGTTAAAGTCTCATATGTTAGGCTAGTCATATTTTGAAGGCTTGACATTAGCAAACATGTATGTAAGCCATGATGCCATTTGATTGTTTTGTAGCCTATAAATAAGGCACCTTGCTCATGTAAACAAGCAAGCTACTCAACACAACACAATGTAGTCTTCAACTTCAATACAATTTAGTTTAGATTATTGTTTATCAATACACTCATATTTTCTACAATATGCCTCACCGGTCTTCACAAATCTCCCTTTCACACGCTTTCTGGTATCAGCTCTAGCTTTACGGGAAGCATACCTTATTTGTTTACCAAACCTGCAGCGTAAACACAATAATTTTTTTATAAAAACCGTAATGAGGTAAGGAAATAGAAGCCTTGAATATTAACAAACATGTAAGCTTTTAGAAATTTTTATATTACATTGTTGGTAATACCATTATTCAATTAAAAGTGGGACGGCTATAAGATAGACAAAGCACATGAAATATGTTGTGCCCAAACCCAAAATCTCCATGGGCTAGATTTAGGCCCATTAGGCTTAAGGATCCAATCTGTATGATTAATATGGGTTAAGATTGAGGTCCCTTAAGTTAAATGGGGCTAAATAGCACGTGAAATAGATCTGGACAGGTTCAGCTTCCCGAGAGACAGCTTCCTGCAGACAGGTTCCTGAGAAACAGCTTCCTGTATGAGAACATATTTAATCCAGCAGAATTCTAGTATGATTAAGCCTCCTATTCTTTAGGAGCAAGTCGTGAACATCAACTTCCTTGGGCGCAGATGATCCTTGAATACTTCCAATAGAATTAGAACTAGTAAATATACTCCTAGTCGGACTAGAACTCGAGTTCTATTCGACTTAGGTCGCCTATTCGTGGCTGAAATATGGAGAAAAGGAGGTCCCCACGAATTAGGAACCTAGAATATTGCTGCCTAACCAGACTTCTAGTCTAAAAAGAACTACGTGAACTTGATCCCTATATATACAAGGGTACGTAGGCATCTTGAGAACATGTTTTACAAGCCTCGCAATACACCTACGAGATTCTTGAGAACACACGACACAAGCCTCAAGGGAACTCGCGAGATTCTTGTAAACGCTCTCGAGCTCAGTTCAATCCCCACAAAAAAATCTCCATTCTCCATAGATTAGTTGATTGTTAGCCTTTACAACTCACCATAAACCTCTCAAAGGTTGTTACGAAATCCACTCATCAACAAAATACTTGCAGAAAGTTAATAAATTGTTATATATATAGAAAGGGGATAAAAACATACATTCGTGTTTTCTTCTTTTCATTGTATCTCATTTTAGCTTTGTCCCTCGCCTGTGGAAAACTGGTATCCAGACCCGACGGCGAATCACCAGCCAGAAACACTGACGATAAACCACAGTCTTGGTAATCAGCAGCACTACTCTCTCCTGTGATAGTCGTTAGTGAGAGGGGTCCGGGGGTGAAGGGCATGCCAATATCTTCAGTGCAGCTAGAATTTATAAGAATATTGCTGGAACTACCACTAATAGCCTGCAAGAGACTAGTTGATCCGATTACTTGAGGGGATTGAAAAGTTATGCAGTCTTGTTGGGGTGGTGATGCTGCCTGCAACAATGTACAAGAGATTCGCTAAGTCGTTAAAAAAGGAAATCAAAAATTGAGTGTAATCATGGGAATACGTGACCTTTATCGAACTCATTTGTTTCTTTGAAAGAGAGAGTGAGCATGAAAGGTTATAAATGGATCAGCTGTTTAAATTTCTTGTAGTTTGGTTCTCCTTGTAAAAGAACGAGAAAAAAGGAACACTAAATTTATTGGACTTTATATATGTTCTCTGAAGATTAGGAAGGAAGAGAACCTCTAGACTCTTTTCTATCTGGTTGTTCGACTCTGTAACAGGTAGAGGTTTTTCCAGAACTAAGCAGTCGAGTCCTCCATTGTCATGCTGGTTTTTAGATTGTTCTTGTGTGCAGCCTACCATCTCATAACCACAAATAAAATTCAGTGCCACGTCCAGATCAACGCCTTGACAAATATCATCACCTTCACTAAGTATGATATCCTTCAAACTGGGACAGATCTGCAAATACTCCAACAATAAACCATAGAGCATGAGAAATTTTAAACTATTAAACAGATGTATGATATTTACCTTGGGCAAGTTTGAACCTTTCTCAGGAGGAAAGAAGGATGGCTGATCGTTATTACACGTTGGTACACTACTGGAATTCAGAGGAACCAGAGTAGATGAGCCAACAAATTTGTCGATCTTGATAGAAGGTAACGATTCGTTTATCAACACAGATGAGCACTCATTTGGGCTATTGATCGAATTCTCAATAACCGTCAATGAAGTAGGCATCGGGGTAAATGACGAATCACAAGCACTTGGATATGGCAGTTCAAGCAATGAAGGCCAAATGTTGGAGAATTCATCAATTGAAGGACATCCAGTATAAGAATTCAATTTCTGAATCCTATGACCTGGCCCTGAACAACCATTCCATTCACAGACATGGCACAGTAAGATCTTATCATCCATGCATCTTACAACAGCAGGCTGAGAATTGCATTTTTCACAAATTAATGTCGGTAAATGCCTTCGTGATAAAGTATTTGCAGAATGTGTTGGAGTTGATGACAAAACAGCTGATGTCATAGCACAAGTCAACACAAGTCAAAGACTGATAAATGATTAGTTAGTTATTTATTGATTGTAACAAACTTGTACAGAGTTAGTTAGAATGCTACTTGTATATATAGTCAGGTTAAGCTTTCATTTACAACTCTCTTGTACAAACTATTCCAGTTTTCTACATCAATGAATATACTGTAAATATATACATCGTCTTCTTCTTTCTTGAGCTTTACATTTCACAGTTCACATGGTATCAGAGCAAGATGAGTTAGTTTCCATGGCGTGAATTTGTTGTTGAGGTGATCTACATTGTTCGGTGCGATTCATCTCTGTAATTCATCTCTGCGCTTTGTCTCTGTAACGTAATCTCTTTCGATCTTGATCTTGATCTCTCTCCTCTATTTCTCGCTGAAATCTCTCTCTTAGTTTAATCTTGTTTTGTTTCTAATTCTCGATTGATTGATTGAGTAGAACAATCATCATTTCATTACTCAATTTCTTGTATTTGAGATCTTGTTTTTCTTCGATCTGTTTTCTTTGATCTGTTTTTCGAAACATCATTTAACCTGATAAATTGATTGTGATCTCGTGTTTGATTACATTTCTTTGACATTCTGATTTGTCAATTGTTCATATTCTTTCGTTGAAATGGCTGAGGATCATGATAATCATGATGAAAATACTCACAATAATGATAACAATCACTCACAGTTCAATCAAGATAATCCGTTTCATCTTCAATCGTCTAATAGTCCTGGAATGAAATTAGTCAGTGAACCTTTTGATGGAACAGGATTTAGTAATTGGAAAAGATCAATGACTATTGCTTTGTCTGCTAGAAACAAATTAGGTTTTGTTGATGGTACTGTATCTAAGCCAGTTTCTAATTCTCCTAATTTCAAGAGCTGGTCTCGTTGCAATGATATGGTTATATCGTGGATTCTTGGTGCTTTGTCTAAGACTATTGGTCGTAGTGTGATATATTCTAATTCTGCTCATGAGATGTGGTTGGAACTGGAAGAGAGGTATGGAGTTTCAAGTGGTGCACAGTTGTTTGGTCTTCACAAGGAACTTACTGAAATTTCTCAAGGAAGTACTAATGTGGCAGATTATTTCACGAAACTTAAAATGCTATGGGATGATATTGATGCACTTTGTCTCATTCCAGTTTGTTCATGTGGTTGTAGTTGTGGAGCATCTCAGAAATTGTCTAAGTTTCAGTAAGATCAGAGAGTGATTCAATTTCTTATGGGTCTTAATGACAGTTTTAATGTGATAAGAGGATCTGTTCTAATGCGTTCACCGTTACCTTCTATTGGTCAAGTATACAGTCTGTTACTGCAAGAAGAAACTCAGCGTGAAATTCATTCCACAAGTCATTTGTTGCCAGAATCAGCTTCTTTGAATGTTTCTCGTTCTTATGGCAATTCTTCATCTCACAATGGATATGCAGGCAAGAAACCAAACTTTGACAGTAAGAAGCTAGTGTGTAACTATTGTAAGAAACCAGGACATATCATTGACAAGTGTTTTAAGCTACATGGATTTCCTGCGGATTTCAAATTCACTAAACCAAGAAGAATGGCAGCTAATGTTGAATTATCTGAGCAATCTGGCTCATCTAATGCTTCAGTATCTGGCTCTCAAGCTAATAATGTTCAAAATCAAGGTCTCACACCAGAAATGTGTACTCAGCTTATGCAACTTCTTAAATCTGCACAATCTACAGAATCTGTTGTTTCTGCAAACTTTGCTGGTACATTATCTAATCCTTCTTCTATTGCTTGTTTCTCAGACTCTAACAATATTAGTTGGATTTTAGATAGTGGGGCAAGTGATCATATGTGCTCTCAAAAACAATTATTTTCTTCTTTAAATCCTTTATCTCAACCTATCTCAATTTCTTTACCAAATGGTGAAATTCTAAACATATCTTTCACTGGAACTGTTCCTATTACCCCTGAGATAACTCTTACTGAAGTACTCTATGTACCTCATTTTAAGTATAATCTTCTTTCTATCAGTAAACTTACAAAACTTCTTGATTGCACTGCTTTCTTTACTCATGACACTTGTTTTTTGCAGGGCCATTCTCTGAGGAAGCCACTGGTACTTGGTAGTTCTCAGAGGGGCCTTTACAAGTTGTCACCATCTCTGTCTACTCCTACTGCAAATCAGTGTGTTTCAAATCCTCATTTTGTTTGTGATAAAGATTCTCCTTCACTTTGGCACTCAAGACTGGGTCACCTATCATTGTCTAAATTGAAAACTCTTTGTCATATAAATAGTGACAATGCTTCTGTAATTTCTGTTTGTGAAATCTGTGCAAAAGCAAGACAACATAGACTTCCATTTCCTAGAAGTTCTATTCATTCTACTGTTAAATTTGAACTCATTCATGTAGACCTTTGGGGTCCTTATTCTGTTTCTACATATTCAAAGCATAAATACTTCATAACAATTGTTGATGATTTTACTCGTATTACTTGGACACATTTGTTGGCTTGTAAAAGTAATGCTTTCGAATTCATTAAACACTTCATTGCTTTAGTTCATACTCAGTTTCATTGCACTGTTCAAATAGTTCGAACTGATAATGCTTTGGAGTTGGGTTTAAGTAAAACTGCTACTGAATTTTTCTTGTCCAAAGGTATTGTTCATCAAACTTCCTGTTCCCACACACCTCAACAAAATGGTGTGGTGGAACGGAAGCATAAGCATTTGCTTGAAACTTCTCGAGCCTTGCTTTTCCAGTCAAATCTACCTAAACAATTTTGGGGTGACTGTGTTCTTACAGCAACCTACTTGATTAACAGATATCCATCCAAAGTTCTTGATGGTGCTTCTCCTTATGAGAGATTGTTTGATAACAAACCAAGTTATACACACCTTAAACTTTTTGGTTGTCTGAGTTACGTTTCTACTATTAAAGCCTATAGAGATAAACTATCTCCTAGAGCTATTCCTTGCATTTTCTTGGGTTATCCTTATGGAAAGAAGGCATATAAGTTTCTCAGTTTGGAAAATCGTTCTATTATTATATCTCGTGATGCAGTGTTTCATGAAACCATTTTTCCATATGTTAAAACTGTTTCTGCACATTTCATGCCCTTATCTGTCCCAGATATATCACCTAAACCTGCTATTTTTCAATCTGGCTCTAATGACTCCACTACAGATGATACTACTTCTTTTATACAAGAGTCTGGCATACCTACATCTAGTGACACATCTGTTGATTCTAGTTCCAGTTCAAGTAATCCTTCCTCTATCTCAAACATACCAGTTCGTAGATCCTCTCGATCTTCTAAACTACCCTCATACTTAAATGATTATTTACATACATATCCTTCAACTTGCACTGCTAATTGTTGTTGTACACTCACCTCAATTTGTACTCCAAATGCTGTTATACCTCAGTCTATTTGTAATACTTCTGTGACTTTACCTTCCACTTACATTCTTCCACCTTCTGAACCATCCTCATATTCAGAAGCAATTAAGTATCCTGAGTGGAGACAAGCTATTGAGGCTGAATTTTCTGCTTTAGCAACTAATAACACTTGGTAACTTGTTGAGTTACCTCCAGGAAAGAAGCCTATTACATGTAAATGGGTTTTTAAAGTGAAACAGAATTCAGATGGCACCATTGAACGCTACAAAGCTAGATTAGTTGTTCGTGGTTATACTCAGAAGGAGGGAATTGATTTTACTGAAACGTTTTCTCCTGTAGTTAAAATGACCACAATTCGTTGTTTGGTTGCAACTGCTGTGAAAAAGGGTTGGAATTTATTTCATTTGGATGTTAACAACGCCTTCCTACATGGTGATTTAAACGAAGATGTATATATGACTCCACCACCTGGACTCTTTGTTTCTGATTCTTCATTGGTCTGTAAATTAGAAAAATCTTTGTATGGTCTTCGTCAAGCTTCACGACAATGGAATACCAAACTCAAAGCTACTTTACTCACAAAAGGGTATTCTATATCTGACAATGATTCTTCTCTTTTCTACAAGAAACGTGGCAGTTTAGTTGTTTACTTAGCTGTTTACGTTGATGATATTCTGGTGGTGGGTAATGATGATGAGGAAATTTCTGATATTAAAGCATACTTGGATTCTGTTTTCAAGATCAAGGACCTGGGAAAGTTACGTTATTTTTTGGGTCTAGAATTTGCTGAAGTTCCTAATGGCATGATTGTTTCTCAACAAAAGTTCACAATGGACCTCATTTCTAAGTTTCAGTGTACAGATACTTCATCTGCTATTACACCTCTAGATATTACTATTAAGCTTTTTCCAGATTAGGGTGAATTACTCAGTGATTCTTCACAGTATAGGAAGCTTGTTGGGAAATTAAATTTTCTAACGAATACTCGGCCTGACTTGTCATTCTGTGTGCAACATCTTAGTCAATTCATGTCTGCTCCCAGAACACCACATTGGGAAGCAGCTCTACATGTGTTAAGATATCTTAATCACAATCCTCGACAAGGTTTATTGTTCACCAAAGATACATCTTTTACATTAGAAGCATTCTGTGATGCAGACTGGGCAGCATGTCCTAACACTCGTAAATCAGTAAGTGGCTTTGTTGTTTTACTAGGAGGCAGTTTGATTTCCTGGAAATCAAAGAAACAACACACTGTGTCATTATCTTCAGCAGAAGCTGAATATAGATCACTTCGCAGACTTACTTCTGAACTAGCATGGTTGTCTCGACTGCTACATGAGCTTGAAGTGCCTAATATTACTCCTATTGCAGTTAAATGTGACAATCAAGCAGCCATTTATATTGCTCGAAATCCAGTCTATCATGAACGCACAAAGCACATCGAGATTGACTGTCACTTTGTGCGTACCAAGCTAGCTTCTGGGTTGATTTCACTATCATATACTCCATCCAATACTCAGTTAGCAGATGTTCTTACTAAGCCATTGACAGGTATCCAGCATCATCAACTTCTTGGCAAGTTGGGTGTGATTGCTTCACCCTCCAACTTGAGGGGGGTGTTGGAGTTGATGACAAAACAGCTGATGTCATAGCACAAGTCAACACAAGTCAAAGACTGATAAATGATTAGTTAGTTATTTATTGATTGTAACAAACTTGTACAGAGTTAGTTAGAATGCTACTTGTATATATAGTCAGGTTAAGCTTTCATTTACAACTCTCTTGTACAAACTATTCCAGTTTTCTACATCAATGAATATACTGTAAATATATACATCGTCTTCTTCTTTCTTGAGCTTTACATTTCACAGTTCACAGAATGCACACATATATCGTAATGCAAGCATAACTTAGCTGAGTCTGATTCACAATATACCATTGGTCCCACTACACCACAATAATCACATAAAACCTCCATCCTTTTTTCTTTATTCTAGTTATTAATCGATCGTCAGAAAAAAATAAAACTCAATCTACCATTATTTTTTCCCTACCCAGATGAAATCATTCCAAACTTTTAGGACGGGAATTCGGATCATGGTCTTACTGATCCTTGATTAAATCCAAAACAAACCATTATCGTAACATGGTATATATGAACCTGAAAGTGCAACAAAAAAAAAATACTTCATCACCAGTGTCTGTACTGTTAGAAAATGGAAAGTTGAGACATAGTCATAATATGTTCTTGATGTAATTTCCGAAATCTAACAAGTGGAGGTTGTTCCTTGTTATAAGGACTTAAACTTTCATGTTTGGATCTAAGACATTTTCTTAGTGGAATCCATAAATAAATTGAGTTGAAGTTGCTTGCTTGAAATGGGTTATGTGGGTTAGTTAGTTGAAATAACTTGAGTCCCACATAGAATTGGTAATGAGAGGTTGGAGGCTTTATATAGCTCCATGTGCAAGTGTAGTGTATAACTACTAAGGCATGTGGGTGTGCATGGTTGTAGTGTGAGCCTCGCGCACACACACACACACACGCGCGCCGCCGCCGCCCGCCTCGCCACGCCACGCCACGACACGGGTCGAAGGGCGATTTGGGCGAATGTCTCGGCGTCTCGCGTACGCGAGGCGACCTGGGCGAGGAATTTTATTACCTGGAATATTGATTTATTTTAACAGAACATCAGATTTTATATGTTACTACTGTTGTATCAGTACTTGGAATTATTGAGCTGATCAGACATCAAATCCTGATGGACAGACTCTGAACATAACCCAATACTGATGGGCATCAGATCCTGACGGACTAAAATCCTGATGGATCAGATACTGATAATGACCAATCCTGATGGATCTCAGATCCTGACGATGGTTAAATTCCTGATGCTGTTGTAACTGAAATACTGATGCAGTTAATGAAATTAAATCAGAATATTTACTTTCCTTTTATGGATTATCAGTTACGTTTTATGTTTTGTATTATAAATACATACAGTATAGAACGTTAAGAAATAATTCTAAGGGATATAAAACCCTAGCTGTCTTCTCTCTGTTCTCCCTCAATATATACAGTTAAATACATAATTCTCAGGCGAACTGAGGAGCTAGTCGCTGTTGATCTCTCCGCCTCTGTGACCGGTTTGATCTGTGCTGTTTTATCCTGGAAGTGTTATTGCAGCAACCCAACACAGCGTAAGTGGGGCAATAATCTCTTCAAGAACAGCCAAGTCTTCTCGTAGGACTTGGTGACTCAGCTGTTCTTCTCTCTCTGATCAGGATTGCTAATAGCTTCTGTGGGAGATAAGTTTATTCTTACTTTTCTCGTTAATTACAGTCTCTAATTATACTTTGTTTTGCCTTCGTGATTTGTTTCTGTTAATTGGTTTTATTGCCTGTTCTTGTTTTAATATATATCACTGCCTCATTGTTGTGTTTAGTGTAAAATACCCAACAATCTTGAAGAGATTATATGTGTTATATATTGTTAATTAACAAGATGGTTAACGAAACGGAAACTCCTGTTGTTGAGACTAGCTCTGGGTCTGGTGTTACTGTACCCACCATTGATTGGACTACGTACCGTTTCCCACAGCCTATCGATATGTCAGGTATGCCTGATAAATTCGGTGGGGGTGTTGGTTTTTCTCGTTGGCAGAAAAAAATGAAACTGTGGTTAACGGTAAAGGGTCTATGGCCGGTGGTGCAGTATGAGAAACCAATTGTGGTTAAGGAGAAAGCTGAAACTGTTAAGGCTTATACCATGTGGGAGGAAAAGGATGGGGTGGCTAGGGCTGCAATTCTGGCAGCTTTAGCGAACACTCTATTCGATGTTTATTCATCTGACTCCTACACTGCTAAGCTCTTATGGGAGAAGCTTGACCAGACACATAATACTGACTCGCAAGGGTTGGAAAAGTATTCTGTGGCTAGGTTCCTTGATTTCAAACTGGTGGATACTAAATCCATGACTGAGCAGGTGCATGAGTTTGAGATGTTGGTGCATGCTTTGAAGGAGTCTGGTATGGACCTTCCTGAAAAGTTTCAGGTTATGTCTGTGATTGAAAAGCTCCCTAAGTCTTGGGAAGAGTTTGCTCTCTCCCTGAAAAGACAGAAAGGAGAGATCACTTGGACAAACCTGATGTTGGACATCTCTGTGCAGGAGCAACACAAGTCCAAGCAAGGACATGTGATGCCTTCTGAACATGCTGGGAGTTCGAAGGTGAATGTAGTGACCGTAGGACAGAAAAGAAAGTCTGTCACTAAGAAGGAAAACACTAAGTCTAAGGACAAGAACAAGGCTAAGAAACCAAAGGCAAACAAACCATGTTGGTCTTGTGGACAGGTTGGTCATTGGAGCAAGGACTGTCCTGAAAAGAAAGCTAAGAAACCTATTGTGGGAGCACAAGCTAACACTGTGCTTGCAACCACTGGTGGGTCTATGGTTAACATGGTTGTTGGTGAAGCTGTTGCTTCTGAAACTGACAACGGGTATGTGACCTACAACCCTGTACTTCTTTCCACCTATTCGTCTCATGAATGGTTGATTGATACTGGAGCTAATGTACATATTTGTACTGATATTACTCTATTTGTATCTTATCAACAGACTCATGGAATGACTGTGACGATGGGAAATGCTAGTGCAGCTCAAGTACTTGGAATAGGAAACGTGGACCTGAAGTTTGCTTCTGGGCGTGTTCTATCCCTCACTAGAGTGCATCATGTTCCTGATATTCGTAGAAATATAATAAGTGGAAGTTGTTTAGTTAAGAATGGTTTTGAAGTTTCTTTGAAATGTAATAAAGTAGTTATTACAAATACTGGTGTATTTTTTGGCAAAGGTTACTTGTCGGATGGATTATTTTTAATAAATGTCGAGCCTGTTTTGGGCAGTTTTATTAATAATAATGTTGCTCCTTCTGTTAATTGTGTTGAATCATCTGATTTGTGGCACGCACGTCTTGGTCACTTGAATTTTGGTGCTCTAAAGAATATGATGAACTTAGAGTTGATTCCAAAATATGCCATTGATAAGAAATCTAAATGTCAAGTATGTGTGACTGCTAAACAAACTAGGAAACCCTTTCATAATGTGGTTAGGGATTCGAATGTGTTAGATTTAGTGCACACTGACATATGTGAATTTGGTGGTGTTTTGACCAAGGAACATAATAGATATTTCATTACCTTTATAGATGATTGTAGTAGATATTGTTATGTTTATTTGCTTAAACATAAAGATGAAGCACTAGATAAATTCATTATGTTCAAAACTGAAGCTGAAACACAAACTGGTAAAGTACTTAAACGTTTGAGATCAGATAGAGGTGGTGAGTATACGAGTAACTCGTTCAATGAATTTTGCAAGAGCAATGGTATAGTTCATGAGGTAACTCCACCATACACACCTGAGTCTAATGGGGTGGCAGAACGAAAGAACAGAACTTTTAAGGATATGATCAATAGTATGTTGATTAATTCTGGGTTGCCTAAGTACATGTGGGGAGAAGCTCTGAATACGGCTTGCCATATTCTGAATAGAGTACCTCTGAAACATATGGACAAGACACCTTATGAATTATGGACAGAGAAAAGGACTAGTTTAAAATATCTTCGTGTGTGGGGGTGCCTTGCAAAGGTACTTGTCCCTGAACACAAGAGAAAGAAACTAGGGCCGAAAACTGTTGATTGCATCTTTCTGGGCTATATTGAAACCACTACAGCTATGAGATTTTTAGTATTAAAATCTGACATAGATGGAATAGTGGCTAACACTATAGTTGAATTTCGTGATGCAACATTCTTTGAGAATGTGTTCCCTATGAAGACTGGTATACCTCAGGGTATTCCTGATGATGATCCCACTCTCACATCGAGGTCCATTCCTGATCATGTGGAAAGGATGACAAATGTGGGGGCAGATCCTGATAGTAGCTCTATTCCTGATGAAGTAGAGGAACCTAGAAGGAGTAAGCGTGCTAAGGTAGTCAAGGATTTTGGAAGTGACTTTATCACTTACAATATCGAGGATGAACCTTTAACTTTTTGACATGCCATGGATTCTTCAGAATCTAGGTACTGGAAAGGTGCTGTAAAAAGTGAAATTGACTCTATTGTTTCTAATGGAACATGGGAGTTGGTTGATCTACCTCCTGGGTGTTCTACTATAGGATGTAAATGGGTCTTCAAAAGGAAGATGAATCCTGATGGCTCAATAGATAAGTATAAGGCTAGGCTGGTAGCTAAGGGCTTTAAGCAAAAGGAAGGCATTGATTACTTTGACACATACTCTCCAGTTGCTAGAATGACAACAATTCGAATGCTTATAGCATTGGCTTCTGTACATGGTCTTATCATCCATCAAATGGATGTAAAGACAGCTTTTCTTCATGGTGAACTTGAAGAAGAGATTTATATGGATCAGCCTGAGGGATTTGTTGCTTCTGGTAATGAGAGGAAAGTATGTAAGTTAATCAAGTCTATATATGGCTTAAAACAAGCTCCTAGAGACTGGCATAAAAAGTTTGATGAGACTGTTTAATTAGAATCAGAATTTGTAGTTAATGAAAGTGACAAGTGTGTCTATTACATGGTTAAAGGAAATGAATGTATTATTGTGTGCCTGTATGTGGATGATATTTTGTTGTTTGGAACCAATATTGAGATTATTAACGAGACAAAAAGGTTCTTGAAAAGGCATTTGGAAATGAAGGATATGGGAGAGGCTAGTGTGATTCTTGGTATCAAGTTGACTCAGTCAACTGATGGAATAACCTTGTCACAATCTCATTATATAGAGAAATCTATACTTGAGAAGTATGGTTATTCAAATTGTAGAATCGCAAGTACTCCGTATGATCCTAAAATTGCCCTTGTCAAGAATAGTTCAGGAGTTCCTGTGTCTCAGTTAAGGTATTCTCAGATTATTGGGAGTTTGCAGTATCTTGCTAATGGTACTAGACCGGATATTTCATATTCAGTGTCTAAGTTAGCAAGATATACAAGCTGTCCAAACAAGACTCATTGGGATGCTCTTGATAGAGTGATTAGATATCTAAAAGGCACCATATTTCTTGGTCTGCATTACAGGAGGTTTCCTGGAGTGCTAGAGGGATATAGTGATGCAAGTTGGATAGCTAAGAAGTCTGGTTCCAATGGAGTGACTGGATATCTGTTTACCTTAGCGGGTGGAGCAGTATCCTGGAAGTCTTCTAGACAGACTATTATAACTCGGTCTACTTTTGAGGCTGAGTTGTGTGCATTAGATGTCACGGGGACTGAGGCTGAATGGTTACATGGACTGATGTCAATGTTACCTGTAGTAAGTCGTCCACTTCCTGCTTTTGCTGTTCATTGTGATAGCCGTACAACTATCTATAAGATAAACAGCAAGAAGTACAATGTGAAAACAAAGAGACATATCCAAGTTAGACTGAAGTCTATAAGGGGTCTAATGTCTGAAAGGATTATTGCTGTTGAGTTTATTGGAACTCAAGAAAACCTAGCTGATCCTTTGACTAAAGGGCTTGAGCATGCTGTAGTCCTTAAGTCTAGGTTGGGGATGGGACTGATAGCCCATAGTAATTCATCTACAGCGGGAACCCAATACACATGAGAGGAGATCCCTCGAAAGTGTATTCAATGTGGTAATAACAAGTTGTAAGGGTGAATTGGTTGTACCTTAAAATTATATAGATTGATACTTACGTATCTGGAGTCTATCCCCTGTAAACCTAAAAGGTACTGTCACTGCCAGAATAGCAAGAGTTATTTGAACTCTGAATGGGGTCAAGTCATTTGACGAGATGCTAGCAGTACATCTCTGGAGATGCCCAGCTAAGCGAATGTAATTGTGTGGTCGCAATTAGAGGAAAGGGTTATTCCTTGAAGCATTCGACGAACAGGATCGAGACATGACCATTAACGTCTCAAAGCCGTAGATTGGCACCATAGCCTTTGACTTATCGTCGTCTATGGAGTGTGGTTACACCAAACGGATAAAGATTCAAGGTGAAACATTCCATCTGAATCCGGTAGCCATCGAAGTAGAGGACTTAGGAGGGTTCAAACCCGGAAGGGTACCTACTCTGAAAAACAAGTCATGATGAGGATAGATTTGTATTTGCATTTCTGTATGGATTCGTGGGGGATTGTTAGAAAATGGAAAGTTGAGACATAGTCATAATATGTTCTTGATGTAATTTCCGAAATCTAACAAGTGGAGGTTGTTCCTTGTTATGAGGACTTAAACTTTCATGTTTGGATCTAAGACATTTTCTTAGTGGAATCCATAAATAAATTGAGTTGAAGTTGCTTGCTTGAAATGGGTTATGTGGGTTAGTTAGTTGAAATATCTTGAGTCCCACATAGAATTGGTAATGAGAGGTTGGAGGCTTTATATAGCTCCATGTGCAAGTGTAGTGTGTAACTACTAAGGCATGTGGGTGTGCATGGTTGTAGTGTGAGCCTCGCGCACACACACACACACGCGCGCGCCGCCGCCGCCCGCCTCGCCACGCCACGCCACGACACGGGTCGAAGGGCGATTTGGGCGAATGTCTCGGCGTCTCGCGTACGCGAGGCGACCTGGGCGAGGAATTTTATTACCTGGAATATTGATTTATTTTAACAGAACATCAGATTTTATATGTTACTACTGTTGTATCAGTACTTGGAATTATTGAGCTGATCAGACATCAAATCCTGATGGACAGACTCTGAACATAACCCAATACTGATGGGCATCAGATCCTGACGGACTAAAATCCTGATGGATCAGATACTGATAATGACCAATCCTGATGGATCTCAGATCCTGACGATGGTTAAATTCCTGATGCTGTTGTAACTGAAATACTGATGCAGTTAATGAAATTAAATCAGAATATTTACTTTCCTTTTATGGATTATCAGTTACGTTTTATGTTTTGTATTATAAATACATACAGTATAGAACGTTAAGAAATAATTCTAAGGGATATAAAACCCTAGTTGTCTTCTCTCTGTTCTCCCTCAATATATACAGTTAAATACATAATTCTCAGGCGAACTGAGGAGCTAGTCGCTGTTGATCTCTCCGCCTCTGTGACCGGTTTGATCTGTGCTGTTTTATCCTGGAAGTGTTATTGCAGCAACCCAACACAGCGTAAGTGGGGCAATAATCTCTTCAAGAACAGCCAAGTCTTCTCGTAGGACTTGGTGACTCAGCTGTTCTTCTCTCTCTGATCAGGATTGCTAATAGCTTCTGTGGGAGATAAGTTTATTCTTACTTTTCTCGTTAATTACAGTCTCTAATTATACTTTGTTTTGCCTTCGTGATTTGTTTCTGTTAATTGGTTTTATTGCCTGTTCTTGTTTTAATATATATCACTGCCTCATTGTTGTGTTTAGTGTAAAATACCCAACATGTACAAGGAGCCCGAATTCCCGCTTAATATTGAAGAACGGTGAATTAAACAAAACATAGTGAAATTTAAGGAAAATGAAACCACATAATTGTAGCTAGCATCTGAAGTATTCCTATAATATTTTGTTTTTATTTTGTTTGCTGGTCATTTAGAAGAGGAGATACAGAGTGGCTACAACAAGGAAGAAACTAAAACACTGTTATGGCAAGTGCATGTATGTTTTAAGTATGACTTGTGTGATACCTCATACCTACAACTACAATATGTGGAGCTCTCTCGATGTGTATATATAGTTAACTGAGGTTGTTTGCATGTGGCGAAATAAGGGCGTAATTAAAGAAAGTGTTTATGTTAAGTAATTAAGAAATAATGATGATTTAGCAATTGAGTTGAGCAAACAAAATTGTGATTAAAATGGTGATAAGGGTTTGGCAAGATCTGGTGTAGTCACGTACCCGGGGTTGCTTCCTTCTTACTCGCTCCCTCTGGTATGTAAATTAGGAGATGGCATCATGATGCTTCATTATGTGACATGCGCCTTTTGTTAATATCAATATCCATTTGCTAGTTGTTCATAGATTTTTGCTCCAATGCGACTCCGCTCATAAACGCTATTTTGTGTTACTTGGACAATGCAAAATAACAGAAGACGTGCTCGACTTTCACCGTAACCTATTTCATATTATAAACATTACAGTTTTTTTAATAAAAACTTGAATGAATGAATGATTGCACTTTTGATGAAGTTTAAATATTGTAAATATATACTCCCTCGTTCCAAATCTTTTATCTTGTTTGACTTTTTTGTGGTCAAATTGATCAAACTTTGACAAAATATTACATATATAATATAAATAAAAATTATGATAAAAGTTATTATATCATTAGAAAATACATTTAATATAGTTTAGAATATATTTTTCAGATTTTTTTAAATTATTAAAGAATAACACGTAAATGTTGGTAAAAATTCGGTCAATTTAACTACAAAAAATAAATGAGGTAAAAAAATTGATATGGAGAGGGAGTACAATATTGTGTTCAGTTACAAATATGGAAGGGACTAGGGAGAGTAACGATGCTGGATGTAGTAAAAGTGGAATTAACTAAAATTAAAAACATTGCTTAGATTATAATCGAGTCGAGCAGAATACTAGCAATTACAATTACAAGTTCGAACTCGATCAAGGCTTATATGTTAAGTTTGAAGTTTGGTTCATGAAAAATTTGATATGTTTGAACTTAGTTCCGAAAATCAAATTGATTTAACCATATATCGACAAAAGTTCGAATATGAACGGTTTTGCTTAGGTTGGACTCTATAAAATATAGAGTAAATTGCACTGTAGTGGCCAGTAAAATTAATTTTTTGCACATTGATGGCCAAAGTTGCAAATCTTGTACTATGATGATCGGAAATTGTTTTTAAAGACATTTAAATGACTTCCGTCATCCTGACCTAAACGGAATTAAAATGTTAGGGGTATTATTGTCCTCTTCAATCTCCTCCGCACCTCCGTTTATCTTCACCACCATTCTTCAATTCACCCGGCCCCTCCGTTCGTCCCTTTCACTGCTGCTCACCGTCCACCGCATCTCCGCACCCTCCGTTCACCCCTCCTCCTTCATTTTCCGGCGCTTCCACCCACCTCCCTTTCTCACTCAATTTCCAATCCACCTCGCGTCGCAACCTCTCCATTTCATTCCATCTCCTCCTTCACTTCACCTCCAATTCCGGCTCCAATTCACCACAACCACCAGCAACTTCTCACCCCTCCCTTCGACCCAGAACCCGCCATTTCTCCCATTCAATTCGCGCAACAGCCACCCACATATCCTCCGCCCATTTCCTTCACCAATAACCAACAGTTCACCTCCTCACTCCCCGCAACACCCATTTCCTTTTCCACCGTCGTCCTCTCCTTCGACCAGTTACCACCGCCTGAAACACACACAACACACACACCATCATAGAAATATACACGGTTTAGAAACCCAACCAGCCAGACTTCCTTCTTCGCCGTTAAACAACAAAGAACCCGGTAACCTTTAAATTTTTACGAATTGGGTTTTTTTCTCAAGTTCGAATTTGCTTGTTATTGCTTGATTTCAGTCGTAAATCAATGATTATAAAGAGTGGGTATTAGTTTTTGTGCTTATTGTGAATTTTTGAGTTTCGCTGAAATTTTAAGTCATTGGATTTTTAGACTTCGCCGAATTTTTCTATGTAATTGACTAATGATAGTTAATATACCAGTTGTGATGGTTATATGATGAAAATGGACAAGAATGGATATATTTGGAGTTGGATTTTGTTTAAACTGAATTTTTGGAGTTGCTTGAGTGTGATTTTAAGAAATTGTTCACTGCTTATGGGATTGCTAATGGGTTCTGGAGATTCAAACATGGTTAAATCGTGTCTTTAAGTGAGTTTTGGTGTTGAATTCGTGATGGTTGAGTTTTGAGTACGGTCGCCGGAGTTCGAGCTCAACTGCACAACCCACCTCCCCTTCTTCCCATTCAATCCCCTCGCACAAGAAGACGGTTATACCCTTCTATTTAATTAATAATCAGTAACGGTGCTTTTATTTTTAACGAAAGGATGACGGAAGTCA
This sequence comes from Kitagawia praeruptora, assembly GCA_037693485.1. Taxonomy (NCBI): domain Eukaryota; kingdom Viridiplantae; phylum Streptophyta; class Magnoliopsida; order Apiales; family Apiaceae; genus Kitagawia; species Kitagawia praeruptora. Next base: position 81,803,216 of record CM075350.1, read on the forward strand.
TTTAAATGTTTAGAAAAAGAATTTCGAGCCATCATAGTGCAAGATTTGCAACTTTGGCCATCAACGTGCAAAAAATTAATTCTACTGGCCACTACAGTGCAATTTACTCTAAAATATATAAGTTAACTATATAAAAAATTGAAATATATTTATAATATAATAAAAAAATTAAAATATTAGAAGTTCAATTAGGCTCACGATCCGAGCAATTTGAGTTCAAGCTTGGTTGAGATCGAACTTGAGCTCAGCTCGAATGTTATTGAATCGAATTCGAATATTTTACGAGTCGAGCTAGATTAGCTCACAGACAATTTAAAAACGACCCATATTATTTATAAATTGGAGATTTGTAAAGTTGTGTAAGTTAAGAAGTTTGTACTGGAAGGTCACCCCGTATATGCAAGATCAATGAAATATGAAATGTGTAGTATTGATTGGAAATTTATATCCTATATATAATAAGAATAAGAAGGATATTTGGTTGACCATGAAAATAATAAGGATCATTGGATTGAATATAAATTTAATGGTCAAGATTATATCACATTTGTAAAATTTATATCCTAATTAAACTAATAAAATTAAACAGTAGATGTACATGATGAATGCACAGACATACCGCAACAAAAAAAATTATTTTATCAACCTTACGATTTTCCCATTAAACAATAAACTTGGAAAGGAATATGTAGAGAGATTGAGAATAAAATTTATCTGAAAAAATTCAAGTTAACTTATTTAAGAAATCTACTGCAACAAAAAATTTATTTTATCAAACTAAACAATAAATTTGGAAAGAAATATGTAGAGAGATTGAGAATAAAATTTATCTGAAAAAAATCAAGTTAACTTATTCTTAAATAATTATATACAATATCCCGTTGAAAGTTTTTTTATGAAATAAAGCCAGAAGAGTGAAATTAAATATAGAAAAATCCAAGTGAAGTTATTATTAAATAATTACATACAATATCCTATATAAAAATTATTTTTTTGAAATAAAGTCAAAGAGTGAAATTAATGTATCATTAGTTTTCTTGAAAATATTCAAAGGTCATGAAATAAAACATATAACGAAAAATTATGTAATTATATTCTGTACAAATAATTTAAACAAATTTCATTATATAAATTATGTAAGGAGACCTTGAGTTGTTGCCTGACCAATTGGACAATTTCATCTTTGATGTGAAAAATGATGAAGGTTTGCCTAAACTTCAAAGCATCGGAGATCTTTCAGTTATGATGGTTAAGACTCAAAGGCATACTGCATATCCTTTGGTATATTAACTTGTTCAGTTAGCTTTGGTTTTACCTGTTGCTACTGCTACTGTTGAACGAGTTTTTTCTGTATTGAAAGCACTAAAGACTTACCAACGTAATTGGATCGGGGATGAATGGTTAAATGATAGCATGATGGTTTATATTGAAAAGGCTATTTTTGCAAAGGTGGATAATGAAGCTGTTTTACAAAACTATCAGAATATGCAGAATCGTAGAATCCAATTGTCCTCCATTACTTCTTCTCGGAAAAACAATTCATCTTCTGGTCATTAAAGGTTAGTTTACTTTTAATTTTGTACATTTTTCTGCTTACGTAAATTGTTTATGCAAGTATATAAGCCCCCCCTAATATTTTGTTCTGGTTCCGCCACTTGAGACTAAACATATAATATATATTAATACGTTAAACAAAAATTAGAAAAACAATGGCAAGAATATTAATCTTTTTAAAAGAATATTGAAACAAAAAAAAGTGTATAAAAGAAATCGTGCATAACACGATTCTAAACTACCGTGCGATAACTACCGTGCATAGCACGGGTTCTAATCTAGTAGAAATAAAAGTTGCTAACAGTATGCATGCCACAGTTGTTTGTTGCTTTTGTTTTGAAGGAACTGAGTAAAGTCTGGACAAATATTTAAAGAAGTGACAACTCAACACAGCTTTGAAACTTTAATCAAAATTAAGGACTTCTAACATTAGAGCAACCCCAATGGAGTTACTTATATTGGATCCCTAAAATATTATAAAATAATGATTACTTAAAATATAGGAAATGAAAAAACTCTTTCACTCCAATGGTGTTCCCTATTTCAGTTACTTATATTTTAAAAATAATATTTAATTAATAAGTATAATGAAGTATGGAGGATGGTTGGGATAATATATTATATTTAATTAGTAAGAATGGAGGATGAAGGTACCAGAAGCTGAGGTGGCAAATATAGGGGAGCAAAATTGCTTCCCCACATATAGGGATAGAGTTTCTCTCCCCTAAAAATTATTGGTAAGGGGGAGGATGGTTGGAGGAAGAATTTTGAAGTCAAATCCCTAAATCAGTCCAGGTATAGGTAAGGATTCACTAGCCTTGGTGATGCTCTTAGAGAAGTGAGCAAAATATTAGAAAGTATAAAAATATCCAGGATCCCAGCAAATCAAATCCCTTAACTTATGTCCAAACTAGGGGTGAGCAAAAAACCCGAAAAACCGAAAACCGAAACCGATGAAAACTGAACCGAAAAAACAGAAATCGAAATCGAACCCGCGGTTGAGGTTTTTCATTTTTAAAAACCGATATTTTTGGTTTTACCCAAAACTAATGAAAACCGAATAAAAACCGAACCAGTGTTTTTGAAACCGAAACCGATGGTTCGGTTGCGGTTTCGATTATTAATTTTTAAAACCGAGGATATTCGATTTCGATTTCGGTTTCGGTTTTACTCAAAAACCGAAACGAACCGATATTTGCTCTGCCTTAGTCCAAACACACAACATGCGATGGTTGTTGAAATGAAGGGATATGGAAATTTGCAAACATAAAATTGGTAATGCAGTGTTGGGGCTTGGGTTGACCAGCCCATGTAGCTACCAGTACCATATTAGGCTAGGGATGACAATTTGACCCGACCCGCTGGATACCCGACTCGTTCCGATCCGATTGGATTTAATCGAACCCGAAATTTTGGATCAGGATCTGGGTTTAAGATTTATTTTTAGACCCGAATAAAATTTGGGTCGGGTTTGGGTTTTGTCCTAACCGAACCGAACCGGATCCGAAAATTGATCCGAACCCGTATCAAACCCGAATCCGATCCGAAGAACAAACATGTAAATAAATATAGGGAAATTATGAATGGTACCACTCTGGTTTTGGCTTTTACGAATGGTACCACTACTTGTTTTTGACTTATAAACGGTACCATTGTGTAAATGATTTGCTATTAAACCAGCCATTCTGTCCATCAAACGTTAATTAAACGTTACAAGTAGTGGTACCATTCGTAAAAACCAAAACTAGAAGGGTACCATTCATAATCTTTTTATAATATAAATAATTAATCGATTACCTTTTTCAACTAAAACGTATAATCTTTTCTACACTTTCTAACAAAAAATTCCTTATTTTCTAAAAATACAGCGGATAACATTTATATAATTATTATCAAATCATCTCATTTAAAAATTTAAGCCTCCAAAATTCATATTTAAAAACATATAATTTAAATTAATGGAAAAAAACATATAATATTAAAAACAAAAACCGTGCATCGCACGTAGGGGTGATCGCGGTGCGGGAGGTGCGGTTTTTCCCCAAAACCGCGGACCAATCCGTGCATCGCATGTAGGGGTGATTGCGGTTTGTCAAAATTTGAAACCGCAACCGCACCGAAAAAATAAAAACCGCGCGGTGTGGTGTGGTGCGGGAGGTTTTTACGGTTTGGTGCGGTTTATGATCACCCCTAAATTCGCACGGGTTTTAAGATAACTATACGTAAGTAAAATTAATAAATTTAAACAAAAAGCCCAAAAAAATGGGAAACTATGAATGGTACCCTTCTGGTTTTGGCTTTTACGAATGGTACCACTACTTGTAACGTTTAATTAACGTTTGATGGACGGAGTGACTGGTTTAATAGCAAATCATTTACACGGTGGTACCGTTTGTAAGTCAAAAACAGGTAGTGGTACCATTCATAAAAGCCAAAACCAGAGGGGTACCATTCATAATTTCCCATAAATATATATGTGTATAATATAATGTATATATAATATATTAATTATTAATTTTCTAATAGTCTAATTTTTTTTAATGCTATTAATTTAAGTCCTATTCAACTTAAAGTTACTATACAGTTTCTCGTAATCTCGTCAACATTATTTATTCGTTCATAAATTATAAAAAGACTCATCTTATAAAATATTCAAGTCAATTTTTTAAAGATAAATTTTACAAATTGAGAGATATATATTTAATATTCATCTTTTAATTATATATATTTGAATGATGCATGTGCTTATTTAGAATTTACATTTATGGGTGGACATTTGATTAAATATATTTTTTTTAGTTGAAAAATTATTGTTTGAAAAAAAATGTTGATAAATAATTGTAGAAATAAATTGAGACCCGATTAAAACTCGAACCGAACCGAAACCCGACGGATCGGGTCTGGATCTAGAAATTCGGGTTTCAATCGGGTCTGGGTCCGGATCTGGGTCCAATTTATTTATTTGGTCTGGTTTCCACAAAACCCGAACCGATCGACCCATTTGACATCCCTAATTAGGCCCCCAAAAATCCAAAAACCCAATGATAACGATAATTCATCTGTGTGTATGAAATAAACGATAAAAAAAATTGATCGCAAATAGTAAAACTGTAGGGTGTTGGCCCTCTTTATCACAATTTAAAGTAAAAATGCCTTAATTATCACAAATCTGAAAAATGGCCCTTTTATCACGGAGAAACGCAAAGTCGTCTGGCGCTTTCAGGAAATGCATTGGCGTGTTGCGTTACTTGCTTATTAATTTTTTTTTTAATAAACAAAGTGACAAACGCATGATAAAGCAACGTTTCTGAAAAAACGAAATGTAAAGTTGCGTTTCTTTTTAACAAACGCCATTTGGAGTAGCGTTTGTGAATTTTTTTTATTTTTTTTTCTAAATAGCTTGGCAGCACCATAATTCGAAGTCAGGTAGGGGCCTAATTTATAAGTTAGGTTTATTCATTACGAATATTTCAAAAACCAAAAAATGAAAATATTGAACCATAAAATTTAATTATTGAATCACTAAATTTAATTAAAATTGTATTTTTTAAATTTAAAGTTTTTAGTTAAAAAACTGAAAACATTAGAAGTATTATTTTGAACAACTTGTGTTATTTAATGATTTTATACGATAAAAGTTATAATACATCCGACAGGTTTGAAAGTCAAACTATCGGGTAAATTAGCCGATAGGTTTGAGTTTGATGCATTTTGTTCCTCTTGGGTTTTGAAGTGGTTAGCCGACAGGTTTGAGTTCGACAGGTTTGGGTAAATTAGTATTTTTTTTCTCCTAAATATATTCTAAACCCAAATTGGAAATATTCAACCCAAAATTAATTGTTGAACCCCTAAATTTAATTAAAATTGTATTTTCTAAATTAAAAAATTGAATCTGGCGGCCTAATTTTTAAACGCTAACGCGTTTAAAAATCAGGATAAGTTAGGGTTTAGGGTCTAGGGTTTAGGGTAACCCTAAGTTCGTATACAGTTTATACAGTTTATTTGTTGTTCTGAATATTCTAAACCCAAAATAGAAACGTTGAACCCCAAAAGTTAATTGTTGAATCCCTAAATTTAATTAAAATTATATTTTTAAATTTAAAAATTTTAATTAAGAAATTGAATCCGGCGGCCTGATTTTTAAACGCTAACAGGATAAATTAGGGTTTAGGGTCTAGGGTTTAGGGTTGTAAACAACCCTAAACCCTAAGTTCGTATATGGTTTATTCGTTGTTCTGAATATTCTAAACCCAAAATGGAAACGTTGAACCCCAAAAGTTAATCGTTGAAACCCTAAATATAATTAAAATTATATTTTTTTAATTTCAAAATTTTAAATAAAAAATTAAAAAAAATAAGTAACGCAACTTAATGTTGCGTGTACAATGTTGACCCCTACAGGGCCACAGAAAGTAAAACCACAAACGTTGTTTTAACATGCGTTAGTTTTTTTTTTAAAAGAGTAAACGCAATAAGAAGTTGCGTTATTGCCATAAAATCATAAACGCTACACGCCCTTGCGTTTATTCGTGAATCCAGAAAGAATGTGAGATTGAAGACGATGTCATACATCATATTAAGGCTGGGTGGTTAAGGTGGAGGGCAGCATCAGGGGCGATGTGCGACAAGAAAGTACCTTTAAAGTTGAAAGGGAAATTCTATAGAGCGGCAATCCGTCCTGCGATGTTGTATGATTCTGAGTGTTAGACGGCGAAGAAGGCCCTCGATAGCAAGTTGGAAGCAGCTGAGATGAGGATGTTGCGGTGGTCCTGTGGGCGCACGATGTTGGACAGAATTCCGAATGTAGTTTTTAGGAGCAAGCTAGAGGTGGCGCCTTTTTCTGCGAAATTTAGGGAAGGGAGGTTGAGATGGTTCGGTCACATCCGTAGGAGGCTGGCTGAAGCCCTAGTGAGGAGGGTCGAGCGTCTTTCGGTTGCAGGGGTGAGGAGGAGAGGTAGACCAAGGAGGTCGTGGGAAGAGCAGCTTAGGTTGGATCTGAAGGCCTTAAACTTAGATGAGAACATGAACGCGGATAGATGTGCTTGGAGGCTCCAGATCAGAGTGGTGGATTCTCTTTTAGGGAGCGGCTCTGTTGTTGAGAGCCTAAGAGTTGGGTTATCTCGGTTAGCGTTATCTTAGAATTTCGGCTCTTTCGTGCTCATTTTTCATTTTTCATTGGCTTCTGTTTTCTGGTTGTGCAGTTGCAGGGAGATTGCCGCGGTGGCATCTTAGATCTAAGTGTCTTGCATAGTGGAGTAGTCAATCCCCGGGGATCTGTGCGAGGAGTCATCCTAGATCAGAGTGTTTCGAGAACGGAGTGGATAACCTCCGCGTAGGTAAGTCCCATGTGATCAAAATCATGGGCTCAGGTATGCCTGCGATCTTTTCCAAAATTTATGAAGCCGTTATAAATATCACACACTATTTTTCTGTTGTGCACTAAGCTGGGGGTCTTCACGGAAACAGCCTCCTTACCGTAAAAGGTAGGGGCATGGTCTGCGTACATCTCACCCTCCCCAGACCCTGTTCTGTGCGGGATATACTGTGTATGTTTGGTTTGGTTTGGTTTATATTAAGAGCATTTTACCTTAAAATTGTGATAAAGAGGGCCTTTATTCAAAACTGTATCATCCAACAATACAATTATACACTATAAGATCACTTGTAGGTGGGCCGGTGACACTTGATGTATTGACTCGTTCATTGAAGAATGGTTGGTTAAAGTGCATGCGACATTGCACTTTGTATTTGTAAAGCATTAACGATTGCGCATTAGTACTAAAAAACAAAGGAAAAAAAGGGAAATGTGGAAAAGTGAGACGCATCAGGCATGATAAAAGAAAAGAATGAAAGATAGTAAACTACCTTATCTACACCCAGGAGAGGAGAGGGAATTATCATCCGATTTGTGCTATTGTCCTAATCGGCTAGCTAGGCCAATACCGTTGGCAAACGCTAGCCCACATGTCACCCTTTGGACCAAATCGGATAACATTCAATATGTGTCTTAAATATTTCATGTACATAATCTTCATATTCTTCGTGTAGGTTGTTTGTAGCACAATGGTCTAAATGTTGGCCAGTGACGAGGACACACAACATCGGCGCCTCGAGCCGAGCAGCACGCCAAGAGTGCTGACCATCCTGTCCTTTGTGTTGGAGAAGCTTGTGCTTCGTAATGACAAGCTGATGGATGGGCATGGGCTGAGCCTGAGCTGCGGGCATGGGAAGAGATTGGACGTGTTTCATGGGGTGAGGGCACCCAATATAAGTATTCTCAAGTACATAGAAAGGATATATAAGTATACCAATTGTAGCCCCTCTTGTTTTGTGGTGGGATATGTTTATATAGACAGGCTGCTTCACAAATATCCCAATTCTCTCGTGGTTTCACTCAATGTTCATAGATTGCTCGTCACTGCTGTCATGGTTGCCGCTAAGATGCTTGATGATGTGTAAGTTCCGCTTCTTGTTCTTGGTACACATGTCGTCTGTATTCTATTCTATTTTGGCTTATTGCTAGGATTGTATTGCATCCATCTGTTTATAGATTCTGTTCCTGCGTTACAATTTCAGGCACTACAATAATACATTCTATGCTCGTGTTGGAGGAGTGACTAATCTCGAACTTAACAGGCTGGAAATAGACTTGCTTTTCTTGTTGAATTTTGAAATGACAGTTCATTGTCGGGTTTTCGAGAGCTATTGCCAACAGTTGGAGAAGGAAATGTTGCTGAATGGTGCAACACTTAAGATTGAAAGACCCCTGATAAGCAATGCTATTGATGACGTTACTGAGATATCTATGGAAGATATGCCAAGTTCTTCACCACCTCAATTAGTGGACTGATGACATTTGTTTCACTATTGTAACTGTATTCTTTACACTATATGAGTACTAATTTTAATTCGGCGGTCAACTGAAGTCACTTTATTTCATACTAGCATGATAGCCCGTACAAGGCACGGGGCACATTCTAATTCATATATGTTTCAAATCTTACAATAAGGTATGTTTTATCCTCATGTCGTACTCCACCTTTCACGTGTCTCGATCCATCGAAGGTCAAAAGTTAATCGTCTTTCCAAATTCATGATATTAGCACAATCTAATTTTAAGGAAACTATTTATAGTGATGCTTGTTTAATGTGAGAAGGATGAGTGACAAAAGTGATATATAAGTTATCGTTAGCTGTCAAGTTATTACCACAATAATAGTGTGCGATGTAGTTTGTTTTCCTGTAGAAATTCTAAAAAAATTACTACAACAAAGTGTATTATATAATATGTTTATAGTAAAGATACTAAGATTTGCATGAGAAAATGAGAGAATCATTACATGTGACATAATACTTGGCGTAACACCACCAATAATCAACTTATATGTTTGGTACATATATAGTTTTAATTTTCGCTTATAAGTAAAATTTGCTATATAACAGTTTTTTATGCCTATTGAACGCAAAAGTTGAAAGTAAGTGCAAGTTGACTGTAAACTTAATAATGAACTCTCTTCCACAACAATCTTGTATACTCATTTAGAAAGATACGTGTATTTTTCTTTACGTGTTAACCATGTTGAATTTCTTAAGTACAAAGGCGGTTTTAAAATTCTTTGCATAATAAACTTGTCTTTAATAAAATTTAAGAACTAAATAGATATAATCTTTGTAAGTGAGATTATTTAGGTAATTATTATTTTGAAACTTAAAATATATACTAAGATTGTCTGCATAATATTATATTATACAAATAGAGTCCGTAATTTAGAAAATTTTGTATTTGAACACAATCCTATAAATATATACTATTTTATTAAAATTGAAATATTATAAGCTCTTTTATTAGTCTGTAGCACACCATCATTAGTCATTGTATGTTTTAAAGTAAAAAAAATAAAAACTATTATATATAAGCCATTGTTCTACAGAGAACATCTTATATAAAGAATCGTAGAGAACCACTAATTTTCTAATTCTATAGTAAAATCAAAATTTTAATTTTTGGTTCTATAAAAAAAGACCAATTTTTTTTTGTTCTATAAAATAAATTTTATAAAAAATGTATGTTGTCCTAATGTGGGCGGATTTGGTCAGGGAGATGCAGAAACAGTACTTCAAGATCCCTTACGTGTGCAAGGCCTTTTGTTATTCTTGGCATCTGTTATTTTGGCAAAAATATTTTTGGTTCTTAAAAAGAAACAGTTCAAGAAGGTTCAATTGTTAGAAATGAATTTCTAGACTCGCGAATTTATCGACATTGAGCTCATAACGTAAAAATAACAAAATTATTTTTGACGACTCTTTATGATAAAAAAATGGATACTATGAAAAGCCTTTTGCTTTTTTATACTCATCAATGACGTCATCACTGGTGACGTGGCAGTGTCGCGTCATTACTGGTGACGTGGCAGTGCCACGTCATCATTATTGACGTGGCAGTGCCACGTGGCAGCGGGCAATTTTTTTGAAAACAGTTTATTAAAAAAAATTGGTTCTACTATAGAATCAGTAAATATTAGATGGTTCTCTCCGATTCTCTATATTAGATGGTTCTCTCTGAAGTACTACTCATATATATACTCCATCCGTCCTAGTTTATGTGAGCTTCTTTCTATTTTGGGATGTCCTAAAATTAATGAACCTACTATAATTAGTATTTTTGAACACTACTTTTCACTATTACACCCACTACTTCTCCATTTATACTCTTTTTTTTATTAAACAAACACTATTACACTTAATGCTTTCCTCCACTATCTCAAATCTATTATTAAATATTGATGGGTCCCGCCACATTACCTAATTTTCAACTAACTTTACTCTTTTTTTACCACCTATTCTTAATCTCCGTGAAAATCAAACCAGCTCACATAAAGTGGGACGGAGGGAGTAATATTGAAGAATATTATATATTTTAATATCTAAAATAGTACAACAAGTCTAAGGTTCGAATTATGTCAAAAATATATTAAAAATTATTATTTATATCAACCGTTCTAAAGATTTAATAATAGCATATTATTATATCTTATTGTGTTATTAGAATACATAATTAAACAAATATAAATATTAAAGAAGATTCATGCATCGCATATGTTCTAATCTTAAATATACATTATGTGTTCAAATAAGAACTCACCATGAAATAAGTATTGAGACCCAATCTCAATCCCATATTTTTTAACCACTTTCAATCTTAGTTGCAACATTGTTTTAATATCTATTTTATTTTCCACTCATAAGGCTACCTCATATCTTCTCCAATTTATTAACAACCACCTACCTTCTCACTTCGATCTCTTTCCGACCAGTTTTTAGCCACCTCACTAACTCTCATATCTGCCCATCCCTCTGTTAGGTCCCGTAAGAGGGCTATTTTAAGCTAGAAGGGGGGTTGAATAGCTTAATATCCAATTTAAAAATTATTATGGCGTTTTAAAATATTTTTCCTTTTTAAAATATTTTACCGAGTCGTTAGCAGTTTATAAGTGCGGAAAATAAACGACAAGTAAAGAAAATACCACACAGGAGATTTTATCCTGGTTCGCGATGGCGCAACCCCTAATGGATTCGCTCACCCCTACTTCAGTCCCCGAGCTCCTCTCCGGACTCGAGATTTTCCCTTAAAAATAAACTCGCTCCTTTAGTATGCGGAGAAGCCTTTACAACCCTACAAATATTTATCTTGGTGCGTAACTACCCGTTATCACCTCAAAATAAATGCAAATAAATACAAGACTCGTCTTGGTGCGTAACTACCCGTTACCACCTCAAAGTCGTTGTAAAAACCTACACAAATTATCTTAGACAATGACTCCCCGCTATTTCTTCAAAGTTGATGTAGAACCTTTGGTGTAGACTATTGATTCTTGGCTTTTGTCGGTCTTGGGTCTTAGATGATAGGTCTCGGGTCTTTCCTCTTCTTCATGGTGCGAAGACTACTAACTCCCCGTTAGTACGTCTAGGACTTGGGTCTTAGAACGAGAATCACCTCACTTCAACTTCACCTCACTACAAAAGTTAGACAAACAATATCTACGAAACAAATATGATGAAAGATATATATTTTTTGGATTAGCATGTTACGGTACTAGATCCAAAGTTAAATTGAATATTCGTAAAAGAATATTAAGTTATATTGTTATGATTTAAGTATACTTTCTTTGATATTAAATTATATCAAAGTATACTTTTGATTACTCCAAATAAGTATAAAGATGGATGGAGTAATATTGAAAGACCTTATTAAAAGCTATAGTGCTTAAAGGCTTCGAATTGTATACCTTTATTGGACTAAAACAATGTCGAGGTATAATTATTACTTCTAGCACGAATCAACTTTTTAGCCACACGAAACAATAAAAGTAACTCGCTTATCTATAGGATAAAACGAGGACCGCTATTATGCGTTAAATTAGTGCGAGAAACTAGTGGCTAGCTTGTGCTTAATTGAAGTTTATGTTGTACGAAGTATCTTTCAAAAATAACCCACGGAGAGCACTAAAGATGCTAGTAGGGTATCCGTATAAATACTTTTCATTACAACTTTGACTTATGTCAAATATCAATACTCCGGAAGGATGAGAAATATAAAGATCTCGGAGTTTGATGATATATAAAGTCCTTTAAGCTAATATGCTTAAGGCTTTTAAGATGTATACTTTCTTATGACTAAATACAAGTGTCAAAGTATACTCTTATTTTACTTCTTGCACGAGCCACTACAATCACTAAACGTAATTGTAATAAAGACAAGTGGCTATGATTGTGCTTTAGTAGAAGTATAGGTTCGACGAAGTATCTTTCAAGAATAGCCCACGGAAAGCACTAAAGATGCTAGTGGGGTATCCGTATAAATACTTTCGTAACAACGGTAAAAATTTCTTTCTCTTTTAATAAAGAGACTTTTGGAATCTTATAGATCCAAGAATAGAGATTAAGATGAAGTATAGAAATTAAGCGCAAATCTCAAATATAAATATGGTCGGTTAAGACTCAAAGACGAAGCTAAAACTTACCACCTTTGGAAAACAATCGGAAAAGTTCGCCGGAAAAATTCGCCGGAGGTTCGGCCGGATTTTGGCACTTGGTCGAACTTGGGCAGCCCTTCGGGAGGCCGGAAAGTGGTAGTAGATGAGCTAGCTTGGGTGAACAAAGCTTGGTTGGGTGTACTAAGCTTGTTGAACAAAAACCTTGTATATATGGATATATATTTAAGAGAGAGAAGGTTTTTGAGATGAAGTAGATGAAGAGTGTTTGAATATTGAGAGAGAGAGAGAGTCCACTTCAAAAATCTCAGCAATTCTATGGCTCTTAGATTGTATTTAAATGAGTGTGTAGAGGGGGGTATTTATAAAAAGAGTTGGGTGGAATGAATGGTGGAGATTAAGATGTAAGAGAGTGGTTGGGATTGATTTTCACTTGGATTGCCAACATGGAAAGTGGTTTGTGTTTCTTTGCAAGTGGATGCTAGCAAACAAAATAATATCCCAGCACTTTGAATCTATATTATAGTATTCCACTCGTTCTAATTAACGAATAAATACGAACCAAGTATCGTTAATTAAATACCCGATAAATATGAAACACCCAATAAATAATTCTACAATTATGGAGCATTTAGAAATATTAAAAAATTATATTCTGGAAAGTTTGGTCAATTTTGGTCAATGTTGACTAGGTCAAACGTGGTCAACTGCTGATTAATTACCTCGAGTTACGTGGCCGGACCAAAATTCCCGAAAAATTACGAAACTTTAACCATGCATATAAAATAGCATTTAAATGATTAATCTAAAGTTTCAAGTCATTCTAGCAAGTGGAAGTATTTTATTTGGATTTAAAACGATTAAATCAGCTTTCGGTTCTAAATAAAATACGATTGGTCTTTCTTTGAAATAGATAAATCTTTTGACCATTGTTTTGACTAGAATAAATACTTAGAATCTATTTCCTAATATATAAATATTTTGAGAGTGTAGGAAATATTTTTTTGAGCAATTAAAATAATTTTTCTCCGAAATATGAAATAATTATGAACCGGGAGAAAAATTACTTGAAATATTTCCGGAGGGAGAGGAAAATATTCTTGAGGATAAAAAGTCTTTTCTAGGATGATAAAAAAATTTTGAGTGTGGAGACAAAATATTTTTTGAATAAACTGATCGTTTTTTAATTCAGCACGAGTTCTCTAAAGAATATTAAATCTCGAATGTTCTTTATTCGAGCTTGTTGCCTTATTAATTTCGCAACGGAGATCTAAAAAATATCACACCTCGATATTTCTTCTTCGATCTTTTTGCCTTGGTGTAGAGATATATTCCGTAAAATATATTTTGATTTTTTTCCAGCAAATCGGAATATCTCTTATATTTAAAATAAGGATGATAAATTTTGCTAGAATTGACCATTTGAATTTAGACCGAATCAATTAAATATATGACCTAGTGGAGAGGATTATACGTGTATTTAAATTTTATGTTAAATCGTACAAATACCAAAATAAATATTATATCGAAGATATCCTTTCAATCTTCCCCTTTTTGGTATTTGCCAAACAAACATAAAATTTAAATTTTAAAAGTGTGTGCTTCCCCTTAGTGTATGCATGATATTTGAAAAATATTTTCGCACGTAATGAGCAAGGGAAATACTACTTAACATTCCTCTCTAAAGATATTAATTGATTCCTGCAAAAATAAAACAATAGTCAGATGGTGTAAAGAGATATAATATAGCAAAATTTTAAATTTTTAGAATAGTATATACTATTCTCTCTTCCCCTTTTGTTTGGTATAGTACCAAAAATTTCTTCCCCTTTTGGTTAAATAAACTCGATTCTTCCCCTTGGGAACTAATTAGTATCACGAACAATAATTCTCTTCCTCTTATCAATATATAACGCTTTTATCACATAATAAAATGGAGAGAAAAATATTGAAAGCAATTTTCATACATAGATAATAAAATTTAGGCATGGATACTAGCACTTTTATCATGCAAGTGTGTCGTATTATTTTCTTGTCTTTAACAACGTATTCGTGCATATATGTTGTAAAATCACATAAGTAGGCAGTTTAAAAAATTGTATCTCAGACAACTATTTTCGAAAAAAATATGGCAAATTATATCATTTTGAACTATCCATGTATTATTGATTAGGCATTCTTCTTTCACAGATATATATACTCTTATATTACTCATGAATTCGAAAACAGACTTTTATCAAATTTAAACAGGTAATACGCATGCTGCTTTATTTTGAGGTTAATTCTTGAAAATTGAACTGTTAAACGATCATATCCAAGCTATAATGCATGTATGTGTTTATACTGATTACTACTGAAATGAAGTTCATAATACAACCCCAGTTTACATCGTACAAGTTAGAAACCGTAAAATTATAAGTTTACATACACAGACAGCTACTACAATCTAGGTATTTTACAACCAACACTATGCCACTAACTAGATTACAATACATGGAATAGAAATTCCCAGAATTTAACAAGTAAAGAACCTAGTTACACAGTCTGATGCTAATACATTCTAGATATTTTACAATAGAGAACACTAATACAAACTAGTTGAATGTGTTATCATTACAGTAATGTTACAGTCTTGAAAAGAAATTGAGGCCACTACTGTAATCTCAGGGAATCTGAGAGAGGACACTTCATCATATGAGTTTTAGCAGGAAAAAAGAGCAGAAATTACCTTATGAGCATGGTTCCAGCTTTGTAGACTTTACAAGATATATCAAGGATAAAACTTGCAGTACTTAACAACACAGATACATAGTATATGGAACATGGTGACAACAGGAATGATATTTGCAAATAAGACAACTGCAGAGTTTACATTAATTCAAAATTGTTCTTTATCAATCAATGAACCACACTGATTAACTAGAACAAGGTTCTACAGGCATCTTAACTTACAAACCAACTTCATGACTTAAAACAAGTCACACCAACTATTACAGGTAATGAAACTAAAGAACAGGATTACAAACTAGCAACCACATTACATAAAAGTCTTAACAGACTTTTCAACTCAAACTACAACCAACAATAGCAAAAGTTAACACACCAACCAGATACCAGCAACACAGTCATAACAATAAGTAGATCAGTAACCAACTTGAGCAAGGATCAGAAGCAACAACAGAGATTAGTAATAGCAGCATTCAAACACACAAAAACAATCATCTCAGTCAAGCACTAGCATCTTCCATAGCAGCCACATACCCAAATTCACCAACCATGTTAGGGAGACCATTAGAATCAAGCAATTCCACACCAGCACCTATGTTTTCTAACTCATTTATCATTTCAGCATCATTAACAGTTTGAACTTGAAAGGAGTTAAGAATTTCCATGTCCTTGATCCTATTATTACCCATTGTAGTGGCAGCTAGACTATCTATAAAGCTTAATCTTCTCTTAATATCTTCATTTTCAGTTTTAAGCCTCCTAAGTTCTAGGTTTTCTTCCTCAAACATCATCCTAGCAGATTCATTCTTGTTTAAATAAATATCTTCCTCTCTAATGTTCCTAGGCAAATCAGTAGAGAAAACATCTTGAGGTTGACACAGAATTAAAGGAACTTGAGGCCTAATGTGAGCAGGAGTGATTTGAGATTCAGCAAGGGAGGAGTGGTCACTGTGTGTGTGAATATGACAAATATTGAAAATAGAAGAGATCATGAGACCATAGGGCATATATCCAACCAGATTTGCATTTATCAGATTCAACAAAATCACATAAGAGATATTAAAATCAATTTTGTTCAGAAACAGAAGAAACATAACTTTCATATCAAAGAAGTCAAAATACTTGCTTTGATTGGGCTTAGGCAGAACATTTGCTCAAATAAATAGGGCAAGATTTTGAAATAGAGGGGTAAAGTGTTTGTAGTGAATGCTGCAGTGTTTATCACATAAACTAAGGGGCACATTAGAATCACAGAAAGTAGACAACATGAGTTTGAATTCATCTTTGCTAAACATGAAATAGGAATAGATGTCAATGCAAGGGTGATCATTGTCAATTAAACATGCAAGCAAGTGTAGTGCAATATTAATGGTCTTATGGTCCACTAATATAGTTTTCTTATTGACACATGTGGTAAAGTGCAAAACATCATCTAGACCTTTAACAATCCTCATATTACAATAGAACTCACCCATGAGATGTGTGAAATACCTTTTTCCTAAGTGTGTGACTAACCCTTCCCACCTAGCATTTTTAATGATAGTTTATACCTCACCACTAACATCAATATTTATACCAGGTTGAACATTTTTTATCATTTCTAAGTATTTCTTTGTGTGGGACAGATTTATGAGTTGAGGAGGAGGAAGGGGTTTTGGGATGTTTCTAGGGTTAGGGTTTGGAAACTGTCTTCTTGTGAAGACTTTGGGCTAGTAGGGTTTTCTTGGTTTGGGGCTTGAGACATTTGGAACTTGGTATTTTGAGCTTTGGTAAAAGGGAATGGAGGGGCTCTTGAAATTTGTTTTTGGCTTTTTAAGATTTCTGAGTTTTTGAAGTCTAGAAGGTATGACTTGGAAATGAGAGGTTCTTGAGTGGATAAATTGGTTTTGTTCCATATCTTCGAGAAGAAATGGACTAGAGGAAGAAGTTTTAGGGTTAGGGTTGGATGGGAGTTTGTGAAACTCCATGAGTTTGAATAAGTTTAGGCTGAAGGGTGTAATAGTGAGAGAGTAATTGAACTGAAGTGTGTGTGAGTGAATGCATACAATTACATGCTTTATATAGAGTTACTCATAAATTTGAATTCATAAATGGTTACTATTTATGCACAAATCTAGATGACAGAACAGTGTTAGATTTAAATAAAATGTAGGTTACTGTTTTTGAAATCCGGATAAGTAAGCCAAAGATTTGAAAAGAAATGCTAAGGGAGTTGTGCATAAATATTCAGTTCAGACAATGTATGCATATATGTGGGTGGTATATGAGAATAAAAGAATATATTTATGATAGAAAAGAAGGTATAAAATCCACTATACACAGTACATAGGACACTACAAGAGCTGTTTGGAAAGCACACAGCAGACAATGACTGTTGAAAAAGGACACAAAAGGACAGGGACCCTACTTGTGATGTCATGTAAGTTTGAAAGAAAATGGAGGTCTTTTGTGAACTTTTACTAAGCATTTAATGTTGTATGCATGATTGATGTGAAGTTGACACTCTTTAAAAGTGATGAGATGCTTTGAAAAGTGAAAGTATGATTTTATAATTCATGTGCCAACTGTGAGTCATGTAACACTTATCAACACAGAGTTTTATTTCATACAATATATCAGTTAGCACATAAGATAGTGCAGTGCACTATAAACAGACCAGTTAACATAAAATAGATGTAACACATACAAAGTGCATTTAAATTGTAACAATCTATTTGTATGAATGTCCTAGAATTATGTGGCCAGTCACACCAGTGATCCAGATACTGGGATTCTCTAAGGGATTCCCAGCCAGGTCTTAGTGCAAGGGCATAGTGTGTGCAGTGTCATGCATGAATTAATTCTAAGAAGAGTAATAAATTATATCTTCAATATTTCAAGTCATTTCTCATTATACAAATTCTCAGAAAGAAACTCTGTAAATCCAATGTCACAATGCTACAATATTCATTCCATATGGCAAATAATCACACATTCATATAGTACAATCCATAAATTAAAAATATCACTCAGTCAGCAAGGGATACCAATTCACAAACTTTATCCAGAGTATATCTCATTTCAAAAAGTAACAATTTCAACAATCAAGAATGGACAGTTATCTAGGCATGTATACAGATATGAAAAAAAATCAAGATCAGCAATCAAGGATTGTAAAGCAGCATATATTTTCAAGTTGACAGAGCATAAGAAGTTCAGATCAAAATTCATTCTATTTAAAAGCTCAATTAATCCATGAATAACAATTAGCTCAAACCAATGTTTTATACAACTTCGAACCACATGCTCATAAACAAGATAAATTTACTCAACAACTTAGTAACTTTAACCCACCATACACTTCGAGTATTATTCAGATCATGACATCAAGATTTACACATAATACGAACATGCAAGACTTGAATGCTCAAAATCAAAGACTCTTACACATAACTCAAATCATCACATATCTCGAATACCAGTTAAAATACAGGTTATTTAAAGACTCTATATATCAAAGATGTATATGACTTTAATATCATATCATAATAATCACTGAGAACACATAAGACTTGAATACTCAGAACTTTCACAATACTCAGTCAACCATGTATCACAAAATTCACACCATGTTTATACTTTAGTAAGAGTAGATCGAATACCTGAGCCTAAGGACTAATTGATAGTCTCAAAGGACTTACCAGGTTAACTCAGTCGCGGACTGAGTTAACCTCCGAGTCAACTCACTGAGTTGTAGCTGTATCGCCCGAGTGGACTCACTGAGTCGAAGTAGATCGATCGAGTTTCAACTGAGTTTGCGACGATTCCATCACAATCCTCTTGATTCTTCACTTAGTTTCACCTCTTATGAATGAATCGAGTACCTGCAATTAGTTTCTCCATAAAACTTGTTAGGGTTTTGAAAGTGTTTATCAAAAACAAATTGTGAGTGTGTGTTTGAGTGTATATATATCATATATATGTTGAACTTGAGTTTTATCAAACGATTCATAACGAAAATCGTTGATCTAGACTCCAGTTCTTTCATTTTTACCAATCCCAGCTTGAATGCATCGATTAAATCGATTAAACGACACATAGATGTGTATACACATAGATGTGTATATATACTGTATAAAGGTGTTTTAATCACCGGAGAGACCAAGAGATTTAGGGTTCTAATTCGAAAGACGAAGAGAGATGACAAATATGCGGCGAGAGAGAGAAAGAGAGATTAAGGTTAGAGAAAATGAGGCATAAACAGTGTATACACGAAACTGAATAAGCCGTGTAAGTTACATATATGTATTTTCTAGTTTCAATGGCTGAGATCGTAGTATCACTAAGATGAACGGTCGAGATCTCTAGGGTTTTGATCAATTGGGCCGGGTTACTTGTATATAAGCTGGACTAGGCTCGATTTAAACGGACTGGGTCGATTTTGACCACAAAATAATCAGAAAATATTATATATTTTTATGAAAATAATTTTTGTAAAATCAAATATATATATTATACTAATTAAATAATAATATACAGATATTTGAAAATATTCTAATGTTTTGATTCTTTGTATGTGAATTTAAATATCATAAATAATATCTCAAAATATTTTCGAAATTAATTCAAAAATATCTATTCGAATAGTTTTATCTAATTGATAAAACAATAAGAATCTCAATAAAACCCGATCGATAAAGTTTCATATGTTATCGTTATCGATGAATCTGAGTTTTAGAGTCCCTTAGAAACCGATCAAGAAGATCTCTTTTTCTTGAGATAATTATGATAAATATTTTCACAAAATATATATATATAAATATAGATAATATTTATATAAATGTATAAACCATTATTTTGGTAATTCCAACATTTCCAAATCCAAACGGAGTTTAGCGAATCTTTCGGAATTTAATGGTTTGTGAAAATGTCGGCGAGATTGTACTCAGTTTCGATATGAGTCATTTTTATATTGCCTTTATTGACATGATCACACAAAAAGTGATGTCTCACATCTATATGTTTGGATCTTGAATGTAACACGGGGTTTTTGCTAAGGTCTATAGCACTCGTGTTATCGCATAAGATGGATATTACATCAAATTTCATATTATAGTCGGCTAGTGTTTGCTTCATCCACAATATTTGAGCACAACACTTCGCGGCCGCTATATATTCAGCTTCTGTTGTGGAGATAGATACCGAATTTTGTTTCTTGGAAAACCAAGAGACCAAGCATCCTCCCAAAAACCGAAACGTACCACTTGTACTTTTTCTGTCGACTAAATGCCCCGCATAGTCCGAATCAGAAAAACATACTAATTCAAATGGTACTCCTTTCGGATACCAAAGACCTACGTCAGTGGTTCCTTTTAGATATCTCAATATCCTTTTTATCGTGGATAGATGAGATTCTTTAGGTGCTACTTGAAATCTAGCACACTTACAAACACTATATTGTATATCGGGACGACTCGCAGTTATGTAAAGCAAGCTACTAATCAGACCACGATATTTCTTAGTGTCTACGGGAATCCCATTGGGATTTTCTGTTAATTTCTCAGAAGTAGACATAGGAGTAGATATGGGTTTGGCATTATCCATTTCGAACTTCTTTAACATCTCTTTACAATACTTGGATTGAGAGATATGGATGCCTTCGGTAGATTGCCTAATTTGCAATCCTAGAAAGAAATTTAATTCTCCCATCATACTCATTTCGAATTCTTTGCTCATATTATCAGAGAATTCTTTACATAGTGCATCATTGGTTGAACCAAAAATGATGTCATCCACGTATATTTGTACGAGTAAGATATCATCTTTTTCTTGTCTCGTAAATAGGGTTTTATTTACAGTTCCCATTTTAAAATTGTTTTCTAGTAGGAACTTGCTTAACCTTTCGTACCAAGCTCTTGGAGCTTGTTTCAAACCATATAGAGCTTTGTATAATTTATATACATACTCCGGATGTGTGGCATCTTCAAAACCGGGAGGTTGTTTAACGTATACTTCTTCTTCTAATATCCCGTTTAAGAAGGCCGATTTGACATCCATTTGGTATACTTTGAAATCTTTATGACATGCGTAAGCTAATAGCATTCGAATCGATTCAATCCGTGCTACGGGTGCATAAGTTTCATCGAAGTCTATACCTTCCATTTGGGTATAGCCTTGAGCGACTAATCTCGCTTTATTTCGAACAACAGTTCCATTTTCATCTAACTTGTTTCTAAAAACCCACTTCGTTCCAATTATGGAAGTATCTTCGGGTTTTGGAACAAGTTCCCAAACTTTGCTACGAGTAAATTGTAATAATTCATCTTGCATAGCCGAGATCCAATCCTCGTCTAGCAAAGCTTCTTTCGTGGTCTTAGGTTCTATTTGAGATAGAAAACTAAGATGGTTCACAACGTTTTGTACTTGTGACCTTGTTTGAACTCCTTTATGTAAGTCTCCATGAAAATTTTCCAAGGGATGACTTCTAATTATAGGAATTTCTTTTGGGAGTTCAATTTCCGTTTCGACCAATTCTAATGGGTTTCTTGGAACAGGGGTCCCGAGATCCATATTTTCAAATTGTCGAATCATATTTTCTACATCATCTTGTTCGACATCGTCTTTTTCAACAAGATCTTTATACTTTGGTGGATGTTTACTTTCATCAAATGCTACATTCATTGATTCTTCCACCACAAGTGATTTGAGATTGAATACTCGATAGGCTTTACTATTTGTAAAGTATCCAAGAAATATACCTTCACTTGACTTAGGGTCAAATTTAGTAAGGTAATCTTTCGAGTTTAATATGAAGCACTTGCTTCCAAATACTCGAAAATAGCTTAGTTTCGGTGTTTTGCCAAAGTAAAGCTCGTATGGAGTCTTTTACTTTATAGGCCTTAAAAAACTCGATTAAGAATATGGCAAGCGGTAGACATAGCTTCGGCCCAAAAATATTTAGGTCGACGATATTCATTAAGCATTGTGCTAGCCATTTCTTGTAAAGTTCTATTTTTTCTTTCAACAACTCCGTTTGATTGTGGAGTATACGGAGCGGAAAAATTATGAGTGATACCATTTTCATCACAAAAATTGGTAAAACTAGAATTCTCAAATTCTTTACCATGATCAGTCCGTATATAGACTATGGTATTATTTTGTTGATTTTGAATCTTTTTACATAGGTAAGAGAAAGATTCAAAAGCATCACTTTTATTTTTGAGAAATTCTGTCCACGGGTATCGTGAATAATCATCAACGATTACTAACGTGTATGAGCAACCTCCGAGGCTTTGAATAGGAACCGGACCAATTAGATCCATATGTAAAAGCTCGAGAGGTCTAGAGGAAGATATCATAAACTTTGCTTTATGAGAGGCTCGAATTTGTTTTCCAATTTCGCAAGCCTCGCAAGTATGATCTTTTTGATAATTTAGCTTTGGTATACCTCGTACATGATCTTTTTTTGATATGTTTTTAATCAACTTCATATTTGCATGTCCTAATCTTCGATGCCAAAGCCAAGGGTCATTGTTTATAGTGATTAGGCATACGTTCTCATGTTTGCTCATGTCACATGTATAAACATTTTTGTTTCGGGGACAAGTAAGAACCAATTTCCAATCTTTATCCAAAATACAACAATGAGTAGTAAATAAATTTACCTTGTAATCATTGTCGCAAAGTTGACTAATCGAGAGTAGATTGTACCTTAGTCCCGAGACTAGTTGTACGTTTGAAATCTTGAAGCGACTATTCTCGATGTCTCCTATTCCGATAATGATTCCTTTACTACTATCTCCGAATGTAACACTTCCCGCGGTTACCTTTTTAATGTTGTTCAAAAGTGACTTATTACCGGTCATATGTCTTGAACATCCACTATCAAGGTACCACATGTCTTGTTTCGCGGCAAGACAAACCTACAAAATAAATCAATTAAATTTATAGGTACCCTTTCGTCTTGAGGGTCCTGGGGTTAGTACATCATAATCAACATTAGTATGATAAAATCTAGGCATAAAATAATCATTGTTAGGCATGTATAGATTTCTAGGAGCATAATGTCTAGCATGATGTGTAGGTCTAGCATGATGAGTATATCTAGAGTTATCATGCACATTATATCTATCATTTGCAAAGTAGGGAGCATGTTGAGGATAGACATTCCGATTAGGAACATATTGATTTCTAGATGCATACCTGCTAACATTGTTCCGATACATTGTATTTCTATTTTGAAACACCCTAGGTTGTTGAAACCTTTGTTGCCTTTGAACATTATTAGCAACTCTATTTAATGGTACTTGTCTTTCAACCGTATTATGTGGGTTTGATCCTTTACGAACCCATATATGCTTCCCCTTAATCTCACTATTCTTGTATTTGCAATCAAAGACAGAATGTCCATCTTTGTTACAATAAGTGCATCTTAAAATTTGTGGTTGAGGAGGAGCAATATTAGGTTTCACTCTTGGTTGAACATCTCGTACGGGAGGAGTGTTCCTATCATATCCTAAACCTTCACGGTTACGGGATACTTGAGAGTGTACCATTCGGTCTAACATCTCATTGCCTTTAGTAAATCTTTGAACAACCGTTTCAAGGTTTTCTTTTTCTCTTTCTAAGGCATCAATCTTGTTGTTAAGGAATCTTTCTTGATCCATAACTTGAGATATGAGTTTGAAATTTTCTTCTTTCAATCTTTGAGTTTCTTCTTGTAATTTCTTTTCTTTTAACTCAAAGTTTTGTGATAGCTCATTCTCTTTTACAAGATTGTTTTCATGAGATTGAGATGTTATACTATTTCGAACCATTGATTCGTTTTGAATCTTTAAGTTCAAAAGATCAACATTAAGTTTACTAATGTTGTCGTTGAGTTGCAACTTCTCATTTTCTAACTCTTCAACTTGAAGTACTAAAGCCACATTTTCTACTTCAAGTTTGAGAGTATTGTTCTTGAATTGATTGACTTCATCTTTCAAGAGATGGTTTTGGTCATTCAAGATCATTATTTCACTTTCATCTTGGATTTTTGAATCCATCGTCCGAGTGAACTCTTTACTTTGCGTATGATGCATTTCTTCGAGTTTCATTTTCTCGGACCATAATAAGTGAAGCCTTTTATCAACATCTTTATATTTGTTGTTGATGCCTACTACAAGCTCAATCAAATCATGCTTACTCATATCAACTAGATTCAAATTAGATTCATCTAATTGCAACTTATTTGAAATATAGTTGAGATTAGCGTTTACCTCTTGATTTGAAGTGTGAAAGGATATCTTCGATATATTATTTATTTTGGTATTTGTACGATTTAACATAAAATTTAATTACACTTAGTTATCCTCTCCACTAGGTCATTAATTTAATTGATTCCGTCAAAAGTCAAAAGTCAAATTCTAGCAATATCTATTTTTAATTATAAGAGATATTCCATTATTGCGAAAAATTAAATAATATTTTTATGGAATATATCTCTATACCAAGGCAATAAGATCGAAAAAGAAATATTGATATTTGATATTTTTTAGATCTCCATTGCAAAATTGATAAGGCGACAGGCTCGAACAAAGAATATTCGAGGATTAATATTCTTTAGAGAACTCGTGCTATATTTAAAAACGATCAGTTTTTATTCAAAAATATTCCGCCTTCGCACTCAAAATACTTTTATCCTCAAGAATATTAATTTTCAGTGGTAGAATATTAATAC
Source organism: Kitagawia praeruptora (assembly GCA_037693485.1). Taxonomy (NCBI): domain Eukaryota; kingdom Viridiplantae; phylum Streptophyta; class Magnoliopsida; order Apiales; family Apiaceae; genus Kitagawia; species Kitagawia praeruptora. The sequence goes on from CM075350.1 coordinate 81,828,185, forward strand.
TCATTTTTATCTCATGCCAGAAATATTTAAAGTAATTTTTCTCCCATATCTTAAATTTATTTCATTTTCGGAGAAAATTATTTTAAATGCTCAAAAATATTTCCTACACTCTCAATATATTTTATATATTAGGAAATATATTCTAAGTATTTATTCAAGTCATAACATTGGTCAAAAGATCTATCTAATTCACGGAAAGACCAATCGTATCTTATTCGGAACCGAAACCTGATTTAATCGTATTAAATCCAAATAAAATACTTTCACTTGCTAGAATGACTTGAAACTTGAGATGGATCACTTAAATGTTATTTTCAATGCATGGTAAAATTTTTGTAATTTTCTGAGAATTTTGGTCCGGGCACGAAAATCGAGGCAGTGGGTCCACGTTTGACCACAGTTGACTAAGTCAACATTGACCATAGTTGACCAAAACTTCCAGAATTTCATTTTATGATATTCCTAAATGCTCCATAATTTTAGAATTATTTATTGGGAATTTTCGTATTAATCGGGTATTTAATTAACGAAATATGTTACGTATTTATTCGTTAATTGATACGAGTCCGATACAATTAATTAGAGCTCAAAACACAGCTGGAATATTTGTGTAGAATACCACTCCCACTTGCAAAGAAACACAATACCACTCCAAAGAAACACAAAACCACTTTCCACCTCATCAATCCAAGTGCTTTCAATCTCAACCACTCATTTTTCCTCCAATCTCCACCCTTCCTACCACCCAACTCCTCCTATAAATAAACCCCTTCCCCCAACCATTTTCTTCAAGCTAAAGAGCCAAATAATTTCTGGGATTTTTGAAGTGAAAACTCTCTAAATATATCCAAACACTCTCTACACCCACTTCATCTCAAAAACCTTCTCTTTCTTACATATACTTAAATATATCCAAGGTTTTTGTTCCATCAAGCTTAGTTCATCCAACCAAGCTCTCTCCCACCAAGCAAGCTCCTCTACCACTACTATCCGGCCTCCCGAAGGGCTGCCCAAAGTTCGACCATAAGCCAAAATCCGGCCGAACCTCCGGCGAATTTTTCCGGCGAACTTTTTCCGGCGATCTCCAAAAGTGGTAATTTTTAGCTTCATTATTCGAGTCTTAACCGACCATTTTTATATACGTATAAGAGCTCTATACCTTCATCTTATCTTCTTTATTAAGCTCTTATATCGGATCTATATTTGACGACGGTCAAATAAATACATCGAGCTTGATTTGATTCCCTTCTATCACCTTAGTGTTCCGGGGGAAAAGAATCTCAAAGCCATAATTAAAACTTTAACGCACTTACTTTGGCCATTAATATTTTATTGTTGTGTGGTGTGTTTAATTACTCGTACGTGTGTGTTAATCTTAACGCGTAATAGCGTGGCGCAAGCCTTTTATATATTTTCCGCACTTTTTATTCTCGTCCTCACACTTGTGAGTGATTTTTACTTTCCGCACCTTTTCTTCTCGTCCTCACACTTGTGAGTGATTTTACTTTCCGCACTTTTTCTTTTCGTCCTCACACTTGTGAGTGATTTTACTTTTCGCACTAATTTAACGCATAATAGCGGCCCTCGGTTTATCCTATAGATAAAACGAGCTACTTTTCTGCACGTGTGTGTTTTATTTGTGTGTTGTGTTAAATTGGCCAAATTAATATTAAAAGTGCAAATTGTTAAAGTAATATTGTAACACTCTCGTTTAAAATATAAATACGGATAGTCTAATCCAAGACTATATCGAACGAGAAGTTGTTTATCAAAGATCCTTAAGCTATAAAGCTTTTACAAGGACTTGATTTATACATTACTTCGAAAATAGACGTATTTTCAATAAAGAAGTAATTTTAAGTATACTTCGATCTTTATTAAAAGACGAACCAAAGTATACGATTATAAACCTTATAAGCCTACGAGCTTAAAGGACTTAAATATTTACAAACTCCGAGATATATTTAAATCTCATCATACGGAGTATTGTATTAAAAGTATTCTTCGATCTACAAGTCATTTCGACTAAAGAATACACATAAAGTCATAAGCATATAAAGCTTATTGAACTGATCATAATTAATATTCGTGTAAGAATATTATATTCACCCTAGGACATATTAAGTCCAAAACCTCTCTATATTACGGTTTGTTTCGTAGATATTGTTTTCTAAGTTTTGCAGTGAGGTGAAGTTGAAGTGAGGTGATTCTCGTTCTAAGACCCAAGTCCTAGGCACTAGCGGGGAGTTAGTGGCCTTTGCACCGTGAAGAAGAGGAGAGACCCAAGACCTTTCATCTAAGATCCAAGACCGGCAAAAGCGAGGAATTCAAAGACTACACCAAGGGTTCTACATCAACTTTGAAGAAGCAGCGGGGAGTTGCTGTCTAAGATAAGTTGTGTAGGTTTCACAACGACTTTGAGGGAGTAACGGGGAGTTACGGTCCAAGACAAGTCTTGTGGGTATTACATTTATTTTGAGGTAGTAGCGGGTAGTTACGTATCAAGATAAATATTTGTAAGGTTGTGTAAGACTTCTCCGCCTACTATAAAGGAGTCTCTTTATAGTGGAAGAAATCTCGAGTCCGGAGAGGAGCTCGGGGACTGGAGTAGGGGTGAGCGAATCCATTAGGGGTTGCGCCATCGCGAACCAGGATAAAATCTCATGTGTGGTATTTTCTTTCCTTGTCTTTTACTTCTGCACTTATAAACTGCATAACGACTCGGTAAAGTTTTAAAAAGGGAAAATTATTTTAAAAACGCCATAATAATTTTTAAATTGGTAATTAAGCTATTCAACCCCCCCCCTTCTAGCTTAATATAGCCCTCTTACGGGACCTAACAATTGGTATCAGAGAGGTGCTTTTTAACGTGTTTGTTAAGTGATTTGTAGATTTACAGGCACAACAAAAAGTGATCCTAAATGGCGTATCTAAATACCATCGATTGCGGTGAAGGCCTATCTAGCTCTCGCCCTCCTCTATTTAATGGCACCAACTTTGTAACGTGGAAAACGAGATTTCGTATCTATGCTAGATCTCAAGGAGTCAAAGTGTGGATGGCCATAGAAGACGGAGTTGTTGTTCCTACCGAAACAGTTGAAGGTGTCACTGTTGAAAAGAAGGTTAGTGAATACACTCTCGCCGAGGAAAATATGATGAATATAGCCGCAAAGGCGGAAATGGTTCTCACAAGTGCACTTGCAGAAAAAGAATATAAAAGAGTAAACAATTGCAAGTCCGCACAAGAAATGTGGAACAAACTAGTGGTTACCTACGAAGGAACCATCGATATAAAAGATTCTCGAATTGATACTTTAATCCATGAATACGAGAACTTTAAACTCCAAGAAGGAGAAAATATCATCGATATGGAAACAAGATTTACTCGTATAATTGATGAATTATCTCAACTCGGAAAGAATTATTCTCGATGTGAGAAGAACCGAAGAGTTCTTAAGTCTTTACCTCCAAGTTGGAAGGTTAAAGTTACTACCATAAAAGAAATGCATAATCTCAATGATTATGACATTGATAGTTTATTCGGGAATCTTCGTGCATACGAAGAAGATAATCTTCCGGATAAGGTCATTCCTAAAGTGGAAGACAAAAAGAAAAATATGGCTTTAAAGGCTATATTAATCGATGAAAATGAAAACGATGAGGAGTTAAACGAAGAACTCCAAGATCTCGATGAAAGCGAAATTGCTTTACTAACGAGACAACTTCGTCGTGTGCTACAAAGCAAGGCTCAAAGATACGGAAAAGGCTTCCTTAAATCAAACAATCAACAAAGAGTTTTTAACTCTAAAGGAAGACCTAATTACTCTCAAAATTATAGTCCTAACTATAAGAGTAATTTTCCAACAACGAGCTATAATAAAGGCAAAGGCACTCAAAATACAAATGCCTATAATAATGCCAACAACAATAATAATCCTACTTACACTCCTCCAAAATATAAAGAACAAACTCCGGAGGAAACACAAGAAGTGTGTTTCGAGTGTAAGCAACCGGGTCACTTCAAAAGAGAATGTCCAAAGCTTGCTAAAGGAAGAATTCTCGTGGTGGAAAACGGTTGGGATTTAAGTGAAGATGAAGAAGCTCCGGAAGCTAGCGAAGAAATTGTCAACTTGTGCTTAATGGCTATCGGGGATGAAGCTACTTCAACGGAAGCCTCAACTTCTCATCAAGAGGTAAGTTCTAATCTCAACTACATCTCAAATAAATTACAATTAGATGAATCTAACTTGAATCTAGTTGATATGAGCAAGTATGATTTAATTGAGCTTGTAGTAGGTATCAACAATAAATATAAAGATGTTGATAAGAGACTCCATCTATTATGGTCCGAGAAAATGAAACTCGAAGAAATGTATCATAATCAAAGCAAAGAGTTCACTCGGATGATGGATATACAAACTCAAAACGAGAATGAAATGAGATTTTTAAATGATCAAAATCATCTCTTAAAAGTTGAAGTAAACAACTTCAAAGACAACGCTCTCAATCTTGAAGTAGAAAATGTAGCATTAGTACTTCAAGTAGAAGAGTTAGAAAATGATAAGTTGCAACTCAATGACAACATTAGTAACCTTAATGTTGATCTTTTGAACTTAAAGATTCAAAACGAATCAATGGTTCGAAATAATGCAACGTCTCAATCTCATGAAAACAATCTTGAAAAAGAGAATGAGCTATCACAAATCTTTGAGTTAAAAGAAAAAGAGTTACAACAAGAAACTCAAAGATTAAAAGAAGAAAATTTCAAGCTCATATCTCAAGTTATGGATCAAGCAAAATTCTTTAACAACAAGATTGATACCTTAAAAGATGAAAACGAAAATCTTGAAACTATTGTTCAAAGATTTACTAAAGGCAATGAGATGTTAGACAGAATGGTACACACTCAAGTACCCCGTAACCGTGAAGGTTTGGGATATGATAGGAACGCTCCTCCTAGAGAAGTTGTTCAACCAAGAGTGCAACCTATAATAGCTCCTCCTATACCATAAACTTTAAAATGTACTTATTGCAACAAAGATGGACATTCAGTTCTCTATTGCAAATTCAAGAGTGGTGAATTTAAGGGGAAGCATGTATGGATTCGTAAAGGATCAAGACCATACAAGAAGGTTGAGAAACAAGTACCATTTAACAAAGTTGCCTATAATGGTCAAAGGCAACAAAGGTTTCAACAACCTATTATGTCTCAAAATAGAAACACAATGCACTATAACAATGCTAGTAGGTATGCATCTAGAAATCAACATGCTCCCATTCGGAATTTCTATCCTCAAAATGCTCCCTACTTTGCAAATGCTAGAAATAATATGCATCGTGTTAATTCTAGATTTTATAATAATGCTAGATATCCACAACATCATGTTAGACATCATGCATCTAGAAATATCTATATGCCTAACAATGATTATTCTATGCCTAGATTTTATCATGCAAATTCAAATATTATTTATGATAGACTAACCCCAGGACCCTCAAGACAAAAGGGTACCTATAAATATAATTGATCTATTTTGTAGGTTTGTCTTGCCGCTAAACAAGACATGTGGTACCTTGATAGCGGTTGTTCAAGACATATGACCGGTAATGAGTCACTATTGAACAACATTAAAAAGGTCACTGCGGGGAGTGTCACATTTGGAGATAGTAGTAAAGGCATCATTGTCGGCATCGGAGACATCGGGAATAGTCGCTTCAAGATTTCAAATGTACAACTAGTCACGGGACTAAAGTATAATCTTCTCTCGATAAGTCAACTTTGCGACAATGATTACAAGGTAATTTTCTATACTACTCATTGTTGTATTTTAGATAAAGATTGGAAATTGATTCTCACTTGCCCTCGAAACAAAAATGTCTACACATGTGACATGAGCAAGAATGAGAATGTATGCCTAATCACAACAAACGATGACCCTTGGTTATGGCATCGAAGATTAGGACATGCCAACATGAAGTTGATTAAAAATATATCAACTAAAGATCATGTTCGAGGTATACCAAAATTAAATTATCAAAAAGATCATACTTGTGAAGCTTGCGAAATTGGAAAACAAATTCGAGCATCTCACAAAGCTAAATTCATGGTATCAACCTCTAGACCGCTCGAGCTTTTACACATGGATCTTATTGGTCCGGTTCCAATATAAAGTCTCGGAGGTTGTTCATACACGTTAGTAATCGTTGATGATTATTCACGATTCACGTGGACAGAATTTCTCAAATCAAAAAGTGATGCTTTTGAATCTTTCTCTTCTCTATGTAAAAAGATTCAAAATCAACAAACTAGTACCATCATCTATATACGGACGGATCATGGTAAAGAATTTGAGAATTCTAGTTTTACGAACTTTTGTGATGAAAATGGAATCACACATAATTTTTCCGCACCATACACTCCACAATCAAATGGAGTTGTAGAAAGGAAAAATAGAACATTACAAGAAATGGCAAGCACTATGCTTAATGAATATCGTCGACCTAAATATTTTTGGGCCGAAGCAATGTCAACTTCTTGTCATATTCTTAATCGGGTTTTGTTACGACCAATATCTCAAAAGACTCCTTATGAGCTTTATTTTGGCAAAACACCGAAGCTTAGTTACTTTCGAGTATTTGGTTGCAAATGCTTCATATTAAACTCGAAAGACTATCTTACCAAATTTGATCCTAAATCAAATGAAGGTATATTTCTTGGATACTCTACAAATAGCAAAGCCTATCGAGTATTCAATCTTAAAACACTTGTGGTGGAAGAATCTATGAATGTTGCATTTGATGAAAGAAAGCCACCATCTAAGTACAAAGATCTTGTTGAAAACGACAAAGTTGAACAAGACGATGTAGAAAATATTATTCGACAATTCGAAAATATGGATCTTGGAACTCCCATCCCAAGAAATCCATTAGAATTAGCCGAAACGGAAGTAGAACTTCCAAAAGAAATTCCTATTATTAGAAGTCATCCACTAGATAATGTTCTTGGAGACTTGAATAAAGGAGTTCAAACGCGGTCACAAGTACAAAACGTTGTGAATCATCTTAGTTTTCTATCACAAATAGAACCTAAGACCGCTAAAGAAGCTTTGCTAGACGAGGATTGGATCTCGGCAATGCAAGATGAATTACTACAATTTACTCGTAGCAAAGTGTGGCAACTTGTTCCAAAACCCAAAGATACTTCCATAATTGGAACCAAATGGGTATTTAGAAACAAGTTAGATGAAAACGATACAGTTTTTAGAAATAAAGCAAGATTAGTCGCTCAAGGCTATACCCAAATGGAAGGGATAGACTTTGATGAAACTTATGCACCCGTAGCACGAATTGAATCAATTCGAATGCTATTAGCATACGCGTGTCATAAAGATTTCAAAGTATACCAAATGGATGTCAAATCGGCTTTCTTAAACGGGATATTAGAAGAAGAAGTTTATGTTAAACAACCTCCCGGTTTTGAAGATGCCACACATCCAGAATATGTGTACAAATTATACAAAGCTTTATACGGCTTAAAACAAGCTCCAAGAGCTTGGTATGAAAGGTTGAGCAAGTTCCTACTAGAAAACAATTTCAAAATGGGAACGGCCGATAAAACCTTATTTACAAGACAAGAAAAAGATGATATCTTGCTTGTACAAATATACGTAGATGACATCATTTTTGGATCAACCAATGATGCACTATGTAAAGAATTCTCTCATAATATGAGCAAAGAATTCGAAATGAGTATGATGGGTGAATTGAATTTCTTTTTGGGATTGCAAATTAAGCAATCTGATGAAGGCATACATATTTCACAATCGAAATATTGTAAAGAAATGCTAAAGAAATTTGAAATGGAAAACTCAAAGCCCATATCTACTCCCATGTCGACTTCTGATAAATTAATAGAAGATCCCAACGGAATACCCGTTGACACTAAGAAATATCGAGGCATGATTGGTAGCTTGCTATATATTACCGCAAGTCGTCCCGATATTCAATATAGTGTCGGTAAGTGTGCTAGATTTCAAGTAGCACCAAAAGAATCTCACTTATCCGCGGTAAAACAGATATTGAGATATTTAAAAGGAACCACTGACGTAGGTCTTTGGTATCCAAAAGGAGTACCATTCGACTTAGTATGTTTTTCTGATTTGGACTATGCCGGGCATTTGGTCGACAGAAAAAGTACAAGTGGTACATGTCAGTTTTTGGGAGGATGCCTAGTATCTTGGTTTTCCAAGAAACAAAATTCGGTATCTATCTCCACTACGGAAGCGGAGTATATAGCGGCCGCAAAATGTTGTGCTCAAATATTATGGATGAAGCAAACATTAGCCGACTATAATACTAAATTTGATGTGATCTCAATCTTATGCGATAACACGAGTGCTATTGATCTTAGCAAAAATCCCGTGTTACATTCAAGATCTAAGCATATAGATGTGAGACATCATTTCTTACGTGATCATGTCAATAAAGGCGATATAAAAATGACTCATATAGAAATTGAGTACAATCTCGCAGACATGTTCACGAAACCATTGAATTCCGAACGATTCACTAAACTCCGTTTGGATTTAGGAATGTTGAAAATTCCAAAATAATGGTTTATATTTATATATCAATATTATCAATATTTATATATTCTTGTGAGAAAATTTATCATTATTTATAGTCATCTCACGAATTATACATCTTTCGGGATAATTGTTTCTCTAAAAACTCATATTCGTCGATAATGATAACATATGAAACTTTATCGATCGGGTTTTTTATCGAGAACTATTCGAGTAAATTTTTATCGGAATTAATTTCGGAAATATTTCTGAGATACTAAATAAATGATATTTATCTCAAATACAAAGAATCAACACATTAGTATTATTACTCATATTTTAGTACTAATATTTAATATATTATTATAATAATATATAATAATTATTATTAATTTTCAAAACTATTTTTCGAAAATATAAATATATTATTTTCAGATTATTGGTGTATTTTGACCCAGTCCATATTAATTGGACCAGCCCAACTCAGCTTGACCCAGCCCAATAACTAAAACCCTACAATCTGGACCATTCATTTTAAGGATGATTTAATCCTGGCCGTTAGTTATCTAAAATATATATACTAATCTCACACACAAAATTCATTTTGCGTGTATACTGTTCAAGCCGCGTGAGACTCTCTCTCAAACCCTAATTTCAATCCCTCTCGTCTCTTTCGCCGCTTTCTCAAAAACTTCGATCTAAACCCTAATTTCTTGATCGATTTCAAGCCTCTAAACACTAAATAAAGTTTATTTATCATCCGTTGTACCGATTAATCTCATAATCGTTACGAATCAAAGCTGAGTTAGGATAAATCGAAATGATTTTGAAAATTAAGTCGTTATCATCTCAATTGATATCGATTTATGAATCAAAATCGACAGATATATACATATATACACTCTATACACATACTTGAGCACCTGATTTCAAGTTTATTTACGATTCATTCAAAACCCTAACTTTCTCTTGAGTGTTTTGTGCAGGAATGATGAAGAAACTCCTAGTTAAGGTGTTTACTGGGCTAATAAGCTTCAAATCAAGCCTCGAAATGGTTTGAATCGGAAGAATTGGTGCGACTCAGTGAGTTAACTCGGTGAGTTAACTCGGTGACTCAACTCAAACTCGTGCGAGTTTAGAGTTTTAGGACTGGTAAGTACTCGAGAAGACTACGAGGCCTCGAGCAAAGGTATAACTTCGGTTAAACTCACTATGTTGCGTGTTCTCTGTGAAAACTTTGTGATTACATAAGTGACCTTTGCTTGAACTGTCGTACTTGATAAAATGGTCCTCTTCTATAAATAAGTGTATGGTTGAATCTCTGTAACTCGTATATCAGTTTAAGTATTGATACAGCTGGGTTCTCGATTGTGTAAAAACTAGTGCTATGATATATACATGTGTGATGATTCACTAGTCTGGATATTCGTAGTAACAACAAAAGAATAATGATGATTTTGGTAATTTAAAGAATATTTGCAAATTTGATTTATTAATGCCTGAGATTGAATTTGTGAAATTTGACTTAGTCAAATACATGTGCTGGTCAGGACACATTAAAATGAACAGATTGTGGGTTATAATATCATGTGTTAAATGCTTTATAATTCTGGATTGTGTTATTTGACTTGGTCAACTGAGTAATTTGAGAAATTAGAATTGTTTATCTTGGTCCTCTCTGTTTGGTTTGACTATGGTCAATATAATGTTGAAAATGCAAATTATGGTTTCTATATATGCTGACTAAATGTGTGTGGCCTTTCTGATAACCTCAATTCCTATCTAGCTGTCAGCTCACAATTGCAACTATGCTAACTAAGTTTACAATTCCAGTTAGTATATACAGTCATGCATACACTCACACACTTGCCCTCATCCAAAGCCTTGGCTAGGACTCCCTTTGAGAGGCCTAGTATCTGGACACTGGGGTGCAACGGCCACATAGATGAAATAAGATTCATACCTTACATTTTTATACTTGTTTAAATCTTAAACTATGTTCTGTAAAGTGGTATTTGTGCCCTGGTTTGCAATACACACTTGCCTATGTTGTATGACTTGGTCAATATGTGATCTGTGCTTCTTAAATGAAAGAAAGTTTGTGGTCTGGTGTGCATATCTCTTTCAATCAATCATTTGTAATATATATAACCTTGAGTCATTAATATATTCTTATAAGTACTAAAAGTGGTAGCTTGGCATTAAATGAGAATGACCTCACCTGGACTTTAGAGATTTCAAGTTTGTCTATATGAGATAACTTTTGAAACAGAGTCATCCATCTGTCCCCTTTCATGTATACTCAAAATTGTCAACCATGTCATACTATCTTTACAAGGTTACTTTATGTGCTTAAATGTAATATTCTATGAGTATATTATAGTTGCCTTGATACATATGCCTGACAAACTCTGAAAAATCCTTCTATCCATATTTTTCAAAGCATCTTAATTAATTAAATCACTGTTTTATGTACCATACTGCGTCATGAGTTGCACAATCTTACACTGAAGCTGTCACTTATCTGCACTCTTACTCGGATTTGGCCTTGAAAAATTATGCAAAATCAGATATTTATATAGTATATAAACATTCATGTATGTCAAAATTCATGTTTTACAGCTGCATACTCTCATATTAGCATGAATCATGTCTGTGCATGCCCTGCATTCCATTTATTATGTGTACTATATGTTCACCAACCTGCATCACCACTTCTGTGTAGATAAAAATGTGTGCATGCTTATCTATCCTTACTTGAGTAGACTGACTATATATATATATATCCATGCATGCATAAGTATTAACACACACCTGCACTTAGTCTCCATTTCATGGAATACACACCATTAAAGCCCAACCCAAAAGCCAAAAACCTTCAACTCCTTCCTTTGTTCCCTACCGTGAATAGGAAAAACTTTAACCACAACCTATTTGCTCCCTTCACACTCTACTGTCACCCAGATAACTCAAAGGAACATTATCACAAGAAAATCAAACAAGAACCCTCCTCAAACCTAAATGAATTTGCTTATTTCTCTCATAGTAATAAGCTACCTGTGTTTAGACATCCAAACCCTAACCCTATGTTTCAAGCTGTGCCCATTTCTGAGAAATCTGTCAATTCTCACATGCCTAGAACAAACCTCAAATCTCCTAGTCCCACTCTAGTAAGGTTGTCCAATACTGGCAAGCTTAATAGAATGCTAAACAATAACCAACCTGGAATGATGGTGTTTGTTCCACCAAATGGAGACATTCATAGCTTACTCACTTCAAATAGATGGGAAAATTATGTGTTTTATAGAGGTCAAAACTACTACACTCATCTCATTGCTGAATTTTATGGTAATATGGAAGTGCAACAAAGGGTTGATGGGATTTTCTACTTAAGTTCATTTGTGAATGGTAAGAATGTTTATGTGGATCACAATGTTCTTAATAAGTCTCTTAGGTTAGGAAACAAACCATCTGAACTTCCTTGTGTCAATATCTTTGAAAAGTTTGTTTTTAACCAAAATGAATTTGAGTTGTTTCTTGGTGTTTTCTGTGAAGAGGATGTGCCTGAGGGTCTTTGTGTTAGGGAATTTGCTATAAATTTTAGACATTTCTTGCCTAGGTTTCAACAACTTGCTATAGTCCTAAGGTCAAACATTCTGCCTAAGCCTAAACATGACAAATTCTTTGACTTTGTTGACCTCAAAGTGATGTTTAAAATTGTGTCCAACTCCATTGATTTTAATCTCAATTATGTAATTGTGTTGAACATGATAAATGCTTTTAATGTGGACTACATGCCCTATGGTTTGCTTTTAACCTCTGTTTTTGAAACTCACTATATACACATGTCTAGGATGCACTTGAACAAAGTTGACTATTGTGCTATTGATAGTTTAGTTCAACCTAAACTCTCTCTCAAAAACTATCAAACTAGTCATCCTAATAGGATTGTTATCCCATCCCTTGCTCCCAAATCAGATGCTTATGCTATTCTTAGGGAAGAGTTTAACAAACTTAGCCTAGATATGGACATACTTAAAGAGTCTAACAACGAGCTTCACATTAGGGTTGAAAACCTAGAGGGTATAATCCATAAGAACAAGGGTAAGACTGTTGAGCCTATGGTTGTTGATGAATATGATAAGAATATTGAGAAAAAGTTGGTGGATGAATTGGTTTCTGTTGGTACCAGTGATGAAATGGATAAAGTTTATGCTGCTTTCCCTAATTTAGGTGAAGATTTGGGTGTTGTTGCTTCTGATCCTGTTATGAAATGATCTGTGTGCCTGCATGTTTTGTGCTACTGTGTGCTGATACTTGAGCTTAAAAATCTGTGTTGCTTACCTCTGTTTGAAAGACTTCAGCCTGTAGTACTTAATTTGCTATGTTTTTAAGTTCTTGTTATTTTGCTTTCTGCTTGGAATAAGACCAATGCAATCAAGTTCTCTATGAATCAGTGAACCACACTGATTGAATTAGAACTCTTTTGATGTATATACTGATTGCATTGACTGAAGTTTGCTTACTGCACCTGTTTTGGTTATATCTGTCTTAAACTGCAAATTTTGGTACGATCTAGCATTATGAACCGTTTAAATATGATGCATCAATAGTGAATATTGTGCAATTTCCAATTATGTTACAACAAGTTAGATTGACTCTCTTGGATACTTGGTCTACAAGTTTTACAATCATCTTTATCTAAGTGAGTTATCTAAATTATGTCAATATATTCTAGATGATTCAGAAAAGTCTGAGAAATAAGTAAGCATGACTAATTGACAGTAGTGCATATATATTTTTGATTTTGTATCAGCATGCATCTACAGATATGTACGAAGAACTGACTTTCAAGATCAGCCTTCAACATTGTTTATGGAAATTTCGATTCAGAAAAGAAAACAATATGATTGTTCAGATTACAGTTGAAAAGGTTTATGTTCTTGTAAATCTGAATGACTTATGATTATATGAATTCTAGAGACAGTAGTCAAAAACTTTGTAATAAAAATTTACTTAGTAAGATTGACTGACTTTGTACGAAACATTATCATCGTTTACTGTTTAAAGTTTTATATTATGTACACGTCTCATATACAGGCTTAGTGTCAAAAACACGGCTGTAACATTGCCATAAAATAGCTAGTAAAACTGATAACTTGATCAAGAGTTAAAGTCAGTGACATTTAAACTTTGGTAACACACCAAATTAAGTATTCACGCATAAATAAATTTTTTGGTACCACACCAAAAGAAAAAGAGTTTACGATTCATTTACTAAAAATAATTTTTTTTTGAACGATTAAAGATGAAAAGGAAAAGAGAAAGAAATTATGTAATATTTCAAGGGGAAGCCACAAAAAAAAAAGATAATTGATCAAAAAGAAAAACTCGGTACTATACCAATTCAATTGGCCATAACCGAAGTTTTCAAAACAGGGAAGAAGAAGAATTTAACAATTTGGTGATACACCAAGTTATATTGTTACAAAAAGGGGAAGAGATAAGGAAAGTGAAAATGATTTTGATTCAAAAACGAATCATATTGTGAGGGGAAGCACTAAATTTTGATAAAAACATCAAAATTTACACCAAAAAGGAGAAGATATAAGAAGAAAACTAGTACCCTTAGTTAAAAAGGGGAAGAGAAAATTAGACATTTTTGGTAATATACCAAACAAAAAGGGGAAGAGAAACTTAAATCCCTAATTTAAAATTTTCAAAATTTCTTATATGAATTATGCCTAACAATATTTATGTATCTCATAAGTTGTTTTGCAGGAATCAATTAAGTGGAGAATATGTGTTACCGCGTGCTTCGAATCGAGTCGAAAAATATTTTTAAAATCATGCATACACTAAGGGGAAGCACACACGGGTAAATTTTTAAATTTTATGTTTTGTTTGGCAAATACCAAAAAGGGGAAGATTGAAAGGATATCTTCGATATATTATTTATTTTGGTATTTGTACGATTTAACATAAAATTTAATTACACTTAGTTATCCTCTCCACTAGGTCATTAATTTAATTGATTCCGTCAAAAGTCAAAAGTCAAATTCTAGCAATATCTATTTTTAATTATAAGACATATTCCATTATTGCGAAAAATTAAATAATATTTTTATGGAATATATATCTATACCAAGGCAATAAGATCGAAAAAGAAATATTGATATTTGATATTTTTTAGATCTCCATTGCAAAATTGATAAGGCGACAGGCTCGAACAAAGAATATTCGAGGATTAATATTCTTTAGAGAACTCGTGCTATATTTAAAAACGATCAGTTTTTATTCAAAAATATTCCACCTTCGCACTCAAAATACTTTTATCCTCAAGAATATTAATGTTCAGTGGTAGAATATTAATACTCATTTTTATCTCATGCCATTAATATTTAAAGTAATTTTCTCCCATATCTTAAATTTATTTCATTTTCGGAGAAAATTATTTTAAATGCTCAAAAATATTTCCTACACTCTCAATATATTTTATATATTAGGAAATATATTCTAAGTATTTATTCAAGTCATAACATTGGTCAAAAGATCTATCTAATTCACGGAAAGACCACTCGTATCTTATTCGGAACCGAAACCTGATTTAATCGTATTAAATCCAAATAAAATACTTTCACGTGCTAGAATGACTTGAAACTTGAGATGGATCACTTAAATGTTATTTTCAATGCATGGAAAAATTTTTGTAATTTTCTGAGAATTTTGGTCCGGGCACGAAAATCGAGGCAGTGGGTCCACGTTTGACCATAGTTGATTAAGTCAACGTTGACCATAGTTGACCAAAACTTCCCGAATTTCATTTTATGATATTCCTAAATTCTCCATAATTTTAGAATTATTTATTGGGAATTTTCGTATTAATCGGGTATTTAATTAACGAAATATGTTACGTATTTATTCGTTAATTGATACGAGTCCGATACAATTAATTAGAGCTCAAAACACAGCTGGGATATTTGTGTAGAATACCACTCCCACTTGCAAAGAAACACAATACCACTCCAAAGAAACACAAAACCACTTTCCACCTCATCAATCCAAGTGCTTTCAATCTCAACCACTCATTTTTCCTCCAATCTCCACCCTTCCTTCCACCCAACTCCTCCTATAAATAAACCCCTTCCCCCAACCATTTTCTTCAAGCTAAAGAGCCAAATAATTTCTGGGATTTTTGAAGTGAAAGCTCTCTAAATATATCCAAACACTCTCTACACCCACTTCATCTCAAAAACCTTCTCTTTCTTACAAATACTTAAATATATCCAAGGTTTTTGTTCCATCAAGCTTAGTTCATCCAACCAAGCTCTCTCCCACCAAGCAAGCTCCTCTACCACTACTATCCGGCCTCCCGAAGGGCTGCCCAAAGTTCGACCATAAGCCAAAATCCGGCCGAACCTCCGGCGAATTTTTCCGGCGAACTTTTTCCGGCGATCTCCAAAAGTGGTAATTTTTAGCTTCATTATTCGAGTCTTAACCGACCATTTTTATATACGTATAAGAGCTCTATACCTTCATCTTATCTTCTTTATTAAGCTCTTATATCGGATCTATATTTGACGACGGTCAAATAAATACATCGAGCTTGATTTGATTCCCTTCTATCACCTTAGTGTTCCGGGGGAAAAGAATCTCAAAGCCATAATTAAAACTTTAACGCACTTACTTTGGCCATTAATATTTTATTGTTGTGTGGTGTGTTTAATTACTCGTACGTGTGTGTTAATCTTAACGCGTAATAGCGTGGCGCAAGCCTTTTATATATTTTCCGCACTTTTTATTCTCGTCCTCACACTTGTGAGTGATTTTTACTTTCCGCACCTTTTCTTCTCGTCCTCACACTTGTGAGTGATTTTACTTTCCGCACTTTTTCTTTTCGTCCTCACACTTGTGAGTGATTTTACTTTTCGCACTAATTTAACGCATAATAGCGGCCCTCGGTTTATCCTATAGATAAAACGAGCTACTTTTCTGCACGTGTGTGTTTTATTTGTGTGTTGTGTTAAATTGGCCAAATTAATATTAAAAGTGCAAATTGTTAAAGTAATATTGTAACACTCTCGTTTAAAATATAAATACGGATAGTCTAATCCAAGACTATATCGAACGAGAAGTTGTTTATCAAAGATCCTTAAGCTATAAAGCTTTTACAAGGACTTGATTTATACATTACTTCGAAAATAGACGTATTTTCAATAAAGAAGTAATTTTAAGTATACTTCGATCTTTATTAAAAGACGAACCAAAGTATACGATTATAAACCTTATAAGCCTACGAGCTTAAAAGACTTAAATATTTACAAACTCCGAGATATATTTAAATCTCATCATACGGAGTATTGTATTACAAGTATTCTTCGATCTACAAGTCATTTCGACTAAAGAATACACATAAAGTCATAAGCATATAAAGCTTATTGAACTGATCATAATTAATATTCGTGTAAGAATATTATATTCACCCTAGGACATATTAAGTCCAAAACCTCTCTATATTACGGTTTGTTTCGTAGATATTGTTTTCTAAGTTTTGTAGTGAGGTGAAGTTGAAGTGAGGTGATTCTCGTTCTAAGACCCAAGTCCTAGGCACTAGCAGGGAGTTAGTGGCCTTTGCACCGTGAAGAAGAGGAAAGACCCAAGACCTTTCATCTAAGATCCAAGACCGGCAAAAGCGAGGAATTCAAAGACTACACCAAGGGTTCTACATCAACTTTGAAGAAGTAGCGAGGAGTTGCTGTCTAAGATAAGTTGTGTAGGTTTCACAACGACTTTGAGGGAGTAACGGGGAGTTACGGTCCAAGACAAGTCTTGTGGGTATTACATTTATTTTGAGGTAGTAGCGGGTAGTTACGTATCAAGATAAATATTTGTAAGGTTGTGTAAGGCTTCTCCGCCTACTATAAAGGAGTCTCTTTATAGTGGAAGAAATCTCGAGTCCGGAGAGGAGCTCGGGGACTGGAGTAGGGGTGAGCGAATCCATTAGGGGTTGCGCCATCGCGAACCAGGATAAAATCTCCTGTGTGGTATTTTCTTTCCTTGTCTTTTACTTCTACACTTATAAACTGCATAACGACTCGGTAAAGTTTTAAAAAGGGAAAATTATTTTAAAAACGCCATAATAATTTTTAAATTGGTAATTAAGCTATTCAACCCCCCCCCCCCTTCTAGCTTAATATAGCCCTCTTACGGGACCTAACAAAGTGGAAGCTTGTGTTGATGTAGCTTCGTCTCCGATAGCCATTAAGCATAGGTTGACAACTTCTTCACTAGCTTCCGGAGATTCTTCATCTTCACTTAAATCCCAACCATTTTCGGCCACGAGAATTCGTCCTTTTGAAAGCTTAGGGCATTCTCTTTTAAAATGACCCGGTTGCTTACACTCGAAGCACACTTCTTGAGTTTCTTCCGAATTTTGTTCCTTGTGCTTTGGAGGAGTGTAAGTAGGATTGTTGTTGACATTGGCATTATTATAGGCATTATTATTTTGAGTGCCTTTGCCTTTGTTATAGCTCGTTGTCGGAAAATTACTTTTATACTTAGGAGTATAATTTTGAGAGTAATTTGGCCTTCCGTTAGAGTTGAAAACTCTTTGTTGGTTATTGGATTTTAGGAAGCCTTTTCCGTATCTTTGAGCTTTGCTTTGAAGCACACGATGAAGTTGTCTCGTTAGTAAAGCAATTTCGCTTTCATCGAGATCTTGGAGTTCTTCGTTCAACTCCTCGTCGTTTTCATTTTCATCGATCAATATGGCTTTTAGTGCCATATTTTTCTTTTTGTCTTCCACTTTGGGAATGACTTTATCCGGTAAATTATCCTCTTCGTATGCACAAAGGTTTCCGAATAAACTATCAATGTCATAATCATTTAGATTATGCATTTCTTTAATAGTTGTAACTTTAACCTTCCAACTAGGAGGTAAAGATTTAAGAACTCGTCGGTTCTTTTCATTTCGAGAATACTTCTTCCCGAGTTGAGATAATTCATCGATAATACAAGTAAATCTTGTTTCCATATCGATGATATTTTCTCCGTCTTGGAGTTTAAAGTTCTCGTATTCATGGATTAAAGTATCCATTCGAGAATCTTTTATATCAACGGTTCCTTCGTAGGTTACCACTAATTTGTTCCACATTTCTTATACCGACTTGCAATTGTTTACTCGTTTATACTCTTTTTTAGCAAGTGCACTTGTGAGAACCATTTCCGCCTTTGCGACAGTATTCATCATATTTTCTTCGGCAAGAGTATATCCGCTAACCTTCTTTTCAACAATAACTCCATCGATAGTTTCGGTAGGAATAATGACTCCGTCTTCTATGGTCATCCAAACTTTGACTCCTTGAGATCTAGCATAGATGCGAAACCTCGTTTTCCATGTTGCAAAGTTTGTGCCATCAAATAGAGGAGGGCGAGAGCTAGATAAGCCTTCACCACAACCGATGGTATTTAGATACGCCATTCCGGATCACTTTTTGTTGTGCCTGTAGATCTGCAAATCACTCAACAAACACGTTAAAAAGCACTGCTCTGATATCAATTGTTAGGTCCCGTAAGAGGGCTATTTTAAGCTAGAAGGGGGGTTGAATGGCGTTTTAAAATATTTTTCCATTTTTAAAATATTTTACCGAGTCGTTAGCAGTTTATAAGTGCGAAAAATAAACGACAAGTAAAGAAAATACCACGCAGGAGATTTTATCCTGGTTCGCGATGGCGCAACCCCTAATGGATTCGCTCACCCCTACTCTAGTCCCGGAGCTCCTCTCCAGACTCGAGATTTTCCCTTAAAAATAAACTCGCTCCTTTAGTAGGCGGAGAAGCCTTTACAACCCTACAAATATTTATCTTGGTGCGTAACTACCCGTTATCACCTCAAAATAAATGCAAATAAATACAAGACTCGTCTTGGTGCGTAACTACCCGTTACCACCTCAAAGTCGTTGTAAAAACCTACACAACTTATCTTAGACAATGACTCCCCGCTATTTCTTCAAAGTTGATGTAGAACCTTTGGTGTAGACTATTAATTCTTGGCTTTTGTCGGTCTTGGGTCTTAGATGATAGGTCTCGGGTCTTTCCTCTTCTTCACGGTGCGAAGACTACTAACTCCCCGTTAGTACGTCTAGAACTTGGGTCTTAGAACGAGAATCACCTCACTTCAACTTCACCTCACTACAAAAGTTAGACAAACAATATCTACGAAACAAATATGATGAAAGATATATATTTTTTGGATTAGTATGTTACGGTACTAGATCCAAAGTTAAATTGAATATTCGTAAAAGAATATTAAGTTATATTGTTATGATTTAAGTATACTTTCTTTGATATTAAATTATAATCAAAGTATACTTTTGATTACTCCAAATAAGTATAAAGATGGATGGAGTAATATTGGAAGACCTTATTAAAAGCTATAGTGCTTAAAGGCTTCGAATTGTATACCTTTATTCGACTAAAACAATGTCGAGGTATAATTATTACTTCTAGCACGAATCAACTTTTTAGCCACACGAAACAATAAAAGTAACTCGCTTATCTATAGGATAAAACGAGGACCGCTATTATGCGTTAAATTAGTGAGAGAAACAAGTGGCTAGCTTGTGCTTAATTGAAGTTTATGTTGTACGAAGTATCTTTCAAAAATAACCCACGGAGAGCACTAAAGATGCTAGTAAGGTATCCGTATAAATACTTTTCGTTACAACTTTGACTTATGTCAAATATCAATACTCCGGAAGGATGAGAAATATAAAGATCTCGGAGTTTGATGATATATAAAGTCCTTTAAGCTAATATGCTTAAGGCTTTTAAGATGTATACTTTCTTATGACTAAATACAAGTGTCAAAGTATACTCTTATTTTACTTCTTGCACGAGCCACTACAATCACTAAACGTAATTGTAATAAAGACAGGTGGCTATGATTGTGCTTTAGTATAAGTATAGGTTGGACGAAGTATCTTTCAAGAATAGCCCACGGAAAGCACTAAAGATGCTAGTGGGGTATCCGTATAAATACTTTCGTAACAACGGTAAAAATTTCTTTCTCTTTTAATAAAGAGACTTTTGGAATCTTATAGATCCAAGAATAGAGATTAAGATGAAGTATAAAAATTAAGCGCAAATCTCAAATATAAATATGGTCGGTTAAGACTCAAAGACGAAGCTAAAACTTACCACCTTTGGAAAACAATCGGAAAAGTTCGCCGGAAAAATTCGCCGGAGGTTCGGCCGGATTTTGGCACTTGGTCGAACTTGGGCAGCCCTTCGGGAGGCCGAAAAGTGGTAGTAGATGAGCTAGCTTGGGTGAACAAAGCTTGGTTGGGTGGAACTAAGCTTGTTGAACAAAAACCTTGTATATATGGATATATATTTAAGAGAGAGAAGGTTTTTGAGATGAAGTAGATGAAGAGTGTTTGAATATTGAGAGAGAGAGAGTCTACTTCAAAAATCCCAGCAATTCTATGGCTCTTAGCTTGTATTTAAATGAGTGTGTAGAGGGGTGTATTTATAGAAAGAGTTGGGTGGAATGAAGGGTGGAGATTAAGATGTAAGAGAGTGGTTGGGATTGATTTTCACTTGGATTGCCAACATGGAAAGTGGTTTGTGTTTCTTTGCAAGTGGATGCTAGCAAACAAAATAATATCCCAGAACTTTGAATCTATATTATAATATTCCACTCGTTCTAATTAACGAATAAATACGAACCAAGTATCGTTAATTAAATACCCAATAAATATGAAAACACCCAATAAATAATTCTACAATTATGGAGCATATAGAAATATTATAAAATAATATTCTGGAAAGTTTGGTCAATTTTGGTCAATGTTGACTAGGTCAAACGTGGTCAACTGTTGACTAATTACCTCGATTTACGTGCCCGGACCAAAATTCCCGAAAAATTACGAAACTTTAACCATGCATATAAAATAGAATTTAAATGATTAATCTAAAGTTTCAAGTCATTCTAGCAAGTGGAAGTATTTTATTTGGATTTAAAATGATTAAATCAGCTTTCGGTTCTGAATAAAATACGATTGGTCTTTCTTTGAAATAGATAAATCTTTTGACCAATGTTTTGACTAGAATAAATACTTAGAATATATTTCCTAATATATAAATATTTTGAGAGTGTAGGAAATATTTTTTTGAGCGATTAAAATAATTTTTCTCTAAAATATGAAATAATTATGAACCGGGAGAAAAATTACTTTAAATATTTCTGGAGGGAGAGGAAAATATTCTTGAGGATAAAAAGTCTTTCCTAGGATGATAAAAATATTTTGAGTGTGGAGACAGAATATTTTTTGAATAAACTGATTGTTTTTTAATTTAGCACGAGTTCTCTAAAGAATATTAAATCTCGAATATTCTTTGTTCGAGCTTGTTGCCTTATTAATTTCGCAACGGAGATCTAAAAAATATCAAACCTCAATATTTCTTCTTCGACCTTTTTGCCTTAGTGTAGAGATATATTCCGTAAAATATATTTTGATTTTTTTCCAGCAAATCGGAATATCTCTTATATTTAAAATAAGGATGATAAATTTTGCTAGAATTGACCATTTGACTTTTGACCGAATCAATTAAATATATGACCTAGTGGAGAGGATTCTACGTGTATTTAAATTTTATGTTAAATCGTACAAATACCAAAATAAATATTATATCGAAGATATCCTTTCACCCTCCAACCATGTGTTATATGCACATTCATTTTCCCTTACCTCTTCTCGTTCATCTTCAACAATTTTCTAATCCTTCCTCTCTCCGATCATCTCTCATTCATCTTTAATAATCTGTCATCGACCTGCATTTTCATATTTATATTAAATTAATTTTGTTGTGGTTACGAGCTAATTACGTATAATGATAATAAAATCGTCAATTATCATGCCTCTAACACATTAAACTTGTACACCTCTTTCGAATGTTAATGAGTTAGTACATTATGTTTTTTCATTTTCAATTAAACTCATCTAAAATTTATCAATTGATTAGATTAATGTATTATTATCAACTATTAAGTTGTATTTTCATTTGTTTTTAAGTTGATAAAAAATTGAGGTACTTATTTTTTGTTGGTACTTAGTTCAGGCACAAGTGTTTGCAACAGATATATCATATCTTGATGTCCAAATTTGGTACTAAATGAATTCATGTTGTCTTGCGTATTTAGGGTAGGTATCGAGTCAATTCAGGACCGAGAAATGTTAATCCTGCCCCGCTGCCCGAATCCGAATTGAAATCAATCGTCAAGCCATGGTTTATATTTGCCAGTCCGGATCCCCGAACATGGATATTATTTTACTCCCCGATTCTTGACCCAAACGGAAATGATAAATTTTGTAACAAAATTGATAAATTTTAATAAAATTAATATATTAATGCAATATATGGTTATAGTATATATTTTATAAATGGTAGGAAAGACCATGTTGGTAAAAAAATTATTCGAAAGTTGGGTCAATTTTAGGTTGAACGAGAATACCCAAACTTGACCCAAAACTTTAATGTACATCAAAGATCATAAAAAATGTATAAATTTAGATTACATAATTGTGTACATGCGTGATAAATCTGCATATTCTTTTAATAATTTGAATTAAATACAATGAATATATCATGAAAGTCACTTAATATAATCAATGAATTCTAAAATGTAAAATATATATTAAATAGAATATAGAAAGTGAGTTCTTGGTACATGTAGTTAATGATTTCTTAAAAAAATTCTTAAAAATGTACAAGAATTTTTTTGGTGTAGTGATTGAAGTCGTAAACATAATTCATTTCAATCACGTAGGTCATCGGTTAAGTTGTGAACATAATTAATTTCAATCACGTAAGTCATGGGTTAAAATCTCAACACACACATTTTAAGTAATTTTAGTATAAGTGTACTTAATATAAAATTTGATATAAATATCAACTGAATAAGTGCAAAAGTCTTGTTAGCCTATAATAAATTGGTAGATAGATAATGAATAAATCTTAAATAAAATATAATTATTGAGTTCTTAGTATATGGATTTGATGATTTTTAAAAAGATACAAAAAATGACTTTGGTGCAGTGGTTGTAGATGTGAGCATAATTCATTGTTAATAACATGAAGGTCATGGGTTCAAGTAGGGGTGATAAAAAAAAAACCAAAAAACCGAAACCGAGCCGAAAAACCGAAAAATCGTACCGAAAAAAACCGAAACTGACTAAAACCGAAAAAAACCGTAACCGAACCGGACCGACGGAACGGTTTGGTAACGGTTACGGTTTTATCCAAATAACCGAACCGCAAAACCGAACCATTTATATAATATTATATATATATATATATATATATATATATATATATTATATTAATATAATATATAATTATACAATAATACATTATTTACTATACATAATCTAGTATAGTTTCTCCCCCTTGTTTTTTACCTATCTGTGGCCTTATGGGGACTGCAGTTACAATTGCAACTTCCTTCTTTTTCTTTGGTTGATGTTACTTACACTTTCCACTGCAGTGCACTTCAAAGGATAAGCAGTGAGTGCTTTTTCCTTCTAATTATTGTCTTTAATTTTAAATCTGAATGTAAACTCATTCCTAGAGGAAACTTTACTCGTTCTTTTAATAAAGTTTAGTCTATAAAAAAAGATATATTACTATTTAATTTATACAAGATTTTTAAATTAAGTTGGAAAATAAAAAACCGAAAAAAAACCGAAACCGACAAACGGTTAATCGAACCGAAAATAACCGTTTCGAACGGTTCGGTTACAGTTAATAGGTAGAAACCGAACCGAACCGATATGTACGGTTTGGTAACGGTTTTCGGTAAAAACCGAGCCGAACCGACCCGTGCACACCTCTAGGTTCAAGTCTTACTACCAACATTAATTTTTAACATTATTATGATGGAAGGGTAATTATGTAATTTACTAAATAGCTTGGAAGACCTTGTTGATCTGTAATAGTTCAAGTCTAGCTTTGTAGCCCGTGCAAGGCACGGGCATGCTCTAGGTTACAAATATTTATGAATTATTCGTGATCACGCAGTATTGGATTGTTGATATCTTCGATTGTTCATATTTTCGCAGCAATTGTTGTGAGTAAATAGAATTTATGCAATACCCGATCGTGACATGCAAATGATAATTCTGGTTAAATTACATCTGTTTATATTTTACGCTATATTTTGTTTTGTTAAAGCAAACTTGAACGATATGTAATAAATTGGTCAATGTTAAGATCAAAACCGTACTTCGAAATATAAATATATAGAATTAACATGGATGGATACAGAGATACATACAAGTATTAGTTACATAATAATAAATGCATATTAGTTCATATCAGTTATTATTATGTAATAAATATGTTAGTGTTCCAATACCCAAATAGCCCCCGGAAATATAACATAGATATAATTAGTAGGAGTAAATATAAATTTTTATATGAATAAATTTGCTCATGGAACCCTCCCCCCATTTGCTCTATTATATATATGTGTGTGTGTGTGTATGTGTGTGTGTGTGTTTGTTATATTGTTTTGTGCGTTTACGTATTAAAGATGTGATTGATGAGTTTTACGATAGCTAATGTTAATACAAGTTTGTATTATATATACTTATATATACGCATGAAGGTTCTTTTTTTGTATTGTGATATTTTTTTTTATAATATTTAATTCATAAATAATTACAGTAGATCTAAAATGATTAATAAGATATGGTATATGTTAGTGAATATTATAGTACATTATTACATATCCACAAAAATTTATATATGTATGTATTTATGTTTGTACTTGTGTATGTATGTATAAATATGCATATTAATTATACAATAATTAATAGATTACAAATAATGAAATATTAATAGATTATACAACATAAATGTATGTATGTATGTATGTATGTATGTATGTCTGCTATATAGTATGTATGTATGTATATAATATTATAGTATATTATTATATATCTACAAAAATTTATATATGTATGTATTTATGTTTGTACATGTGTATGTATGTATAAATATGCATAATAATTATACAACAATTAATAGATTACAAATAATGAAATATTAGTAGATTGTAAAACATAAATGTATGTATATATTGTATGTATGTATGTATGTATGCATATAATTAATAATTATGTATGTATGTATGTATGTGTGTATGTACGTATGCATGCATAATTAATAATTATACATTAATATATAATTATCTACAAATATACATTATAATTAATAATTATACGTTGGGAGGTGCTCAAATGAGACCCCTCTTATAATGAGACCCTCTCTTATAATGAGTCCCCCTCATATTTCATCTAATTTAAAGGGCCCCGCCAGGGACACCCGATACGAAAAAGTCTTATAATTCTACTCTCTATTCATTCAACAAAAAAAAAATTAAAAAAAAAATCCAAAAAAAAAAAAATGATGATGTGGCACCCATTTTTTTTTATTTTTTTTTAAAAAAAAAATTTAATTTTTTTTAATGAATGGATAGAGAATATAATTATAAGCATTTTTCGTATTGGGTGCCCCTGGCGGGGCCCTTTAAAATAAAAGAAATATGAGAGGGACTCATTATAAGAGAGGATCTCATTATAAGAGGGGTCTCATTTGAGCAGCCCCCATTATACATTATCTGAGGTAAGCCAACTGAGATTTATCTACAAATTAATATTTATAAACAAAAATACATAGTATATATGTATATAATATTATAGTATATTATTATATATCCACAGAAACTTAGATATGTATGTATTTATGTTTGTACATGTATGTATGTATAAATATGCATATTAATTATACAACAATTAATAGATTACAAATAATGAAATATTAATAGATTATACAACATAAATATATGTATGTATGTATGTATGTATGTATGTATGTATGTATCTATGTATCTATGTATGTTTGTATGTATGTATGTATGTATGTATGTTATATAGTATGTATGTATGTATATAATATTATAGTATATTATTATATATCCATAAAAATTTATATATGTATGTATTTATGTTTGTACATGTGTATGTATGTATAAATATGCATATTAATAATACAACAATTAATAGATTACTAATAATGAAATATTAATAAAAAAATTTAACATAAATGTATGTATGTACGTATGCATGTATAATTAATAATTATGTAAGTATGTATGTATGTATGTATGTATGTATGTATGTATGTATGTATGTATGTATGTGTGTGTGTGTGTGCGTATTCATGTATAATTATTTATGTATGTATGTATGTATGTATGTATGTATGTGTGTATGTATGTATGTATGTATATGTGTATGTATAATTATTGGATTATACATTATACAAATATTTATGTATGTTGCTAATGATTTTTGATATTAACTCAAATGCTCACACAGCTCAATTGGTTATGGTGTTGAATTTAGTTATGCAAGGTCATGGGTTCAAATCCTTTGAATAACATAATTAATTTGCTCAGGAAAACCCCTTATTGGTGTATTAGATAGATAATAGATGGATGGATTTATGTATGTTCACTTCTACTGGTCATCATTCGTAAAATGTGAGTCTTTGGTTTATATTTTTCTTATTCATCTGTTCAGTGATAATCATTTGTATTGCACAGATACCTCATACCTGACTGCAACTGCAAAAAATAAATATCATGATAAGAATAATCACGGAGATCGATGAATATATATGTAAATTTCCAACTGCCTGGATATAGACATTACAAACTTGAACATACCTCACCAGTCATTAGGGGTGTACGCGGTGCGGTTGTGGGTGGTTTTTTGCGATTATGGCGGTTTTTCGATTTTGGCGGTTTTTGAAATTTTCAACCACAATCGTAATTGCGGTTGTGATTATCCGCACTTGCGGTTGCGGTTAAAGTCGCGGTTATGCGGTACGGTTTGCGGTTCAACCACCTATTAAAATTTGTATTAAAAAATATATTTTTAAATTGCAAAAATTCGATGTTTTTTATGACTAAAATTTTCATAACTAATTGATGATATTTTAAGACTAAAAGTCATGAATACAAAGAAATGTAAACCAACAGGATACAAAGAAATATGATGTATAAGCCCAAGACAAGAAAATATAATGGGGGTAAGTCCATGACAAGAAAAGGAAATGTAAAACTAACCTAATTCAAAGAAATATGATGTAAGACCCGAACATCAATGCTAAAGAATTAGCACCAAGACTTCTAATTATATAATATAATATATAATTTATTAATTTATATTTATAAAAATATATAATATAAAAAATATAAATTTTTAATATATATATATATTGCGGTTGCGGTTACGATTTTGCGATTTTTCAATATTCAAATCCGCAACCAACCCGCAAGTATGCGAGTGGATGAGTTGCAATTTTGCGATTTTTCGATTATGACGGTTTTTGTGATTGCGAGTGATTTACGATGCAATTGCGATTTGCGGATGGTCTATACACCCCTACCGGTCACCATATTACAACAAAAGTGCCCACAGATTTACATTACATAAAATAATGGATCCACAGCTACATTAGTACGTCACATTAGTGTTCTAAAAGTCGTTCAATTTTTTAAAAATTACCGATAAATCATTGATTTATTGTAAAAAATAAAAAAAGAAATTTGAACAATTTGATTTTTAAAATTCAATGTATCGCTATGAAATATTTTTAAATTGTATATTATATTATAAATTAGATGAATATATTAATTATTAATACATTATTAAAATTTATTCAATTTTTGTTCCGATTTATCACTCCAAGAAATCCCCAATTTACCAATAAATCGCTCGCTACTATCTAAATCGATTTATTCTGATTTCCGAAATCTATAACCATGCGTTACACACACCAAAAGGGACCCAAACTTGCATCAAATATACAAATTAAGAGGAAAGTTCTATGAAGACCATGATTTAGTTAAAGATTTGGAAACCATATATATTCTATAATTAAAAATATATACATAACATGTTTTAACGAGTAAATATACTGTGATGTTTTGCAAATATAACATATATGAACAATAAGATATCCAATTTGATAGTGATTTTTGTTATTCAATATATGTTATGCAAATATTTTCTTGTAGAACATAATATTTACTTGTAGAACATATATTACCAAGTAATATGCATGAGATGATTAAGGTCTCTTCATACAAGATATCCAATTTGATGATACTCGTTTTGTTAAATGTGTGGTGCACATATTTTAGTTGCAAAAAATAAATTGTCTCCAACTAAAACATGGTCTCCATAAAACTTAACTATACAAATCAATTACCTAACAAACAACTTCCTTTAAACACACAGTTTAATTTAGGAAGAGCAGAGAGGGAAGAGGGAAGAGGTAAGGTTATAGTTTCTTATGGAACTGAAGACCACATACTTCATAGTTTCTCAATATATAAATTTTGTTGCTCTTACCACCCTCAAAAATTTCTGTTTAAGCTCTGGTCTGTTCCCTGCTTCCCCTTCACAGCTTCCCTCAGTCATGCTCTATTTCAGAATATTCAGAACTCTACAAGAACTCAGAACGGGTGGGAACTCGGAGAGGGTAGCGTAGGGTGAATAAAAGGGCTATAAACACGATTCCGTATCTGGTTTAGATTTAACATATAAATGCAAATTATTTTGCAATTATTTTTACAGGCCCTAGCATGCATACAATCTTCCAAAAATCTACAAAAGCAATTGTGAAGTAATAAAAAAAATACAGAGCGGCGCACATGTTAACTTCACAACTGAGTGCTTTTTGCTATCCAAGGCAGTAGGAGGGACCCATGTGACTGAACATAAAAATGTAACCTCAGAAGTATAGGATCCTGAATATCCTTCACATAACAGTTATCAGATTAAATAATATTTAGTTTCAAGGTGATCTACTCGTTATAACCCAAAAAATATATGCAAATATACTTATATACATATGACAAACATGGAACAAATTTTAGATGATGTCGACATCCACCATCTCTTCAGGACCATCAACGTCTACAGCTACATTCTCATTTTCTCCAGAATACTGCAAGCATTGACAAAATAGTTTTATATATCAGACATTGAAGCGAAGAGGAATAGAGGATATAACATGCACATGATAATCATGTACGTGATTCCTAGAACAAAAGATATAAATAAAAATCACCATCATTTTACAACATGTTTGAGCTGACCTGTAAGTAAAAATTACGAGGTAGAGGAGGTGGCGGTGGCAGTTGGAAAGGAAATCTATGAACTTCATCATCAGCAACTCCCTGTTCGACTTTTCCAGAAGAGTTTTCAGCCACCTCCGGATTTCCATCAGTTTCTATGTCAACAACTTCATCCATTACATGAGCAGCCATGCTGGTTGCGGGGAATAGGTCGGGTTCAGAATCCTTAAACTGCAAGTAGTTAACAATATGCCTCTGAAACATGAGTTGTTTCATACATAAAATTGTTCGAGAATCCCATACATTATTACAAGCATTGATGATTACCTCAAGCCAAAATTTCAAGTATAAGACTAACAGATAATAGTATTACCAAGCCACCAAATCAAGGATCCACAAAAATGATGAGTCCAATATATTATTAGTTCTTAAGGAATACACAATTTCTGTGATAAATAAAAGTTCAAATGGACCCCCATTCCCCCAATTTCAATATTTGACATGAGAGACCATAATAACCCCAAAAACGTTCCTCTCAATACTTTAATAATGTATGGCCGTAATTAAAAACAAAAATAACAGGTCCCCGCATAAATTATAAGCACAAAAATAATGGGTCCCTCTCGCATAAACAAATAAGATATTTAACAATTTATTTGAATGCTTATTTACAGAAAATGAACAATGAAGGGCAAGTCCCTACTAGCACTTCAGACATTTTGTAGGGAAAAAACAATTATGCATGTACTTCATTCCATTCTATTTCTTGAGCTAACAAAAACTTACCAAACACTCTGAAATGAGGTCACCCACATAAATACATAATGATGGTGCTGACTATATACAGCAACCTAATTACTTAGAAAGAATAAGTTAAACAAGGGAAAAAGGCACCTTAGCCCCTGAAGGAATATCAGAAGGAAGGTTCTTTCCCAGTTTATTTTGGGCTTCAGTTGTCACAGGTCTCCAGCCTTTATTTCCATCAACAGTAGCATCCTTGTTATCGTAATGATGAGCTTGATGCACATCAGAACGCATATGTTTCTCTGACCTGAATGCTTTCCGCTTAATTCCTTCTGTTAAAGTTGCTGGTGCAGCAAAAACAACAAGTACTTAACTGTACCACAACCTCGAACAAGCTTTTTGAAATGCATTTCACTTGGATCAGGAAAAAAAATCACAACAAAGAGCCATCAAAACCATAGTCTTTGTAAGGTAGATTCTGCAGCGATATGACATTTGTAAATCGCACATCTACTTTTTGTTAGGAAGACTAGGAAACATAAAAAATATGAGGGCGTGGTAAAATGTCTAGAGTAAAACATAGATTTCAGCCCCGTTATACTGACTGTTTAATTTTATCCCTAAAATACATGTTGAGGAGGAAGCAAATATTCAGCGTTGTTTTTCAAGTGATTCATGGTATTTCTGATTGGAAAATACTACAATCTTGCAACAAATCAAACCATTAACTAAGAAACCACATTTGAATATATAGAAGTTAGATCTGTAATACGAATACTATTCAATAATTATATTTGATCTTTTCCACGGACATCAGCTATCACCTATTTAAGAAAATTAGCAATTCACTGATAAGCAAGTTTTTTTGTTGTAATCATTACTTTTGTTGAACTCTAAATCACTTAAGCACTGCATAATGCCAAAATGCTTCCAACTTGATCAACATCAGTCACCCGTTAATAACAACTCTTTCATTACGAACACTGGGACCTCATAGGACATCCACTCAATTGTTCTTACAAAAAGATCAACACATGCAAAAGCATGCAACTTAATACATCAAGGAACTGCACACCAGGGTCTTTAAAGTGCAAATGTTGAAAATCCTAAGACACAGATTATTGGTGCAAGTATATAGCATATTATCCTACATAAACTGCTCTAACAATTACAGAATAAGAATACCATCACATTTATATTATACCTTGTTTTAGTTGCCCATCCCCTTCAGTATTCAATATCCGCGGCCTTTTCTTGCTTGAAGAAGCAAGGGTTTGTAACTCAATCTGAGGACTCATTACTCGATTAGCTACATGGTCTCCATCGGTTACAGTATTGATTCTTGTGTCCTCTTCACTGGGACCAGGTTCAACCACATCTGAGCCAAGTTGATCCCCAAGCTTTTGCAGCTTTGCTTGTGCCCTTCATATTTCAGTTGGTATTTAATCAAAATCCACATGTAGAACTAAGTCGATATATTCAATAATTTAAATGGGGTTACAAGCTCACATTCTGTTAACAAGTGTGGCGATTATGCGGTTACAAAATCAAAGGACACCACAAAAAGAAGAATAAAGGGAAAAGATGTATATATAAACTTGCCTCAAAAGTTCTTTCTGCAAACGAGTGAGGCGATTATGTGCTTTGATGAACTTCTTAGTCTTTGATATGATCCTGAAACTTAATTATTAGTGAAGTACAATGTGATAAACAAATAGTTAACTTCTTAATCATTAATATGATCCTGAAACTTAATTATTAGTGAAGAACATGTACAATGTGATAAACAAATAGTCAACTAGGAAGACACATTCCGATAAAAAAAGTATTATTTGAAGGCAAAAAAAAAAACCCCATAAAATAGAATAACATTTTTCTTGATAACAATTAAAAAATGGAATACCTTTCACACTCATCTTTCTCCTTGCACAGTTGCATTTCTAGTTCTTGTATTTTATAACTTAAAGAATCTACTGCTTGGTCCTTCTCTTCCAGGTACATCTATAAGTAACAACAGAAACTAAGAAACCATACATGAAATTCAAAAAAATGAACCATTTTTTCATATATATGTGGAAAATGAATAGTGGAAGTTATCCAACTCTGCCCATTTTGTGTCAAGTTGCCAGCACTATGAGGACGATATCAAGTCGTCCTACTTCAAGTCATAGCAATTACTTATTTACATATACTTGTAACATAAATAAATTAATATACTAATTTGACATTATTTCTTATTGCTTAGTGACTAATATGATTAGGTGGCTTGTACCGCTTATCACTTTTGAGCATATTGAAATATAGGTCTATATTCATAACTAATCAGAAATCATGAGGCTACAGTATCAAATGTCAACATTATCGAACTATGCTCGACATGTAGCCTATTGCATCACTGTGAAACATACCACGAAGTGAGATGGTGGAACAATGGCCCTCGCATACCAATCTTGACATTACATGATGACTATAGTATTACATACTTTATGGCGATAAAATTTTGGAACTAACCTTAAGCCTAGTTTTGTGGTCTTCCAGCCTATGAATTTCACATTTTACATTGTTCAACTGCACAAAATTTTAAATATGTAAGCAAGTCAGTTAGGTAAATATGAAACTTAATTCATTCCCCCAAGACAAAAGGACAAAGCATTTAAACCTGTTCATCCAGATTCCCTTTAGAATCTGAAGATTTGGCCTTCCTGTCATTCACTTTATCTTCTATACTGTCAGATATTCTCAAATTTCTAGAAATATCATTCCGGGCATCAAATTGTCTCTTCCTGGGTTCCCTGTCACTAAAACGTACATAGTAATGAATAATGATCTAACATATATCCTCCATCCTTAAAAGGATCTTAAGTCAAATTTGAAAGCAATTTCAGTCTGAGATTTTATCATTCAATATATTGCTTCCTGCCACAGGATTCGAAACACGTACGAATGTAAACACTTTTAAAAATTTAAGCACCAATCTGGGGAGAAGTTCTCCATTGTAATTACCATCCTTTTTAAGCCGGAAGGAGTGAGTGAACAGTATTTTAGGAATGTTATAAGAGGGTCAGACACCTGATTAGTAGTATGTAGCATACCAGTTTGTGTTAAAGTTGACAAAATATAATGTGTCCAGCTATACAAAAGAAGTAAAAAGAAATATAAACTTATTAGTTTCCAATAGTAACAAATTATTAAGCATGAATGTAAAGTGTGCAACACAAGTATCAAGGTAAATCACCATTCTGTAAGAGATACAATCAGATCACAATTGCTATAAGTGGCACCAACAGAAAAGTAGGTGTACCTTGGTTTGCCATATGATCGAGGGGTAGTATATCCTGCATTTAAGAAGAAACTACATAATTAGAGAAAGCACTACATAAGGGGAAGTGATGAGGGAAAGAAAAGATATTATCCATGGGCAGGACATATTCAAAAGGAACTTTTTGCGATCCGTAATAGGTTTATTGCTATAATACTATCAAATATTTTGTAACAAAAACAAGGACAAAATCAGAATTCAATAAATAATATTCTATTTATGCACGGTTCATAATACCTAAAGTGCTCGCAGAGCATCGCTACACTAATTCTCGAAAAGTATCCAAGTGCTATTAGTACTTACAATTATAATAATAGAAAAAACTACATAAATGATAATAATGACATCAAGAAACAAGACTATAGAATAAAAAACAAGTAAATGAAGCAATTATGACCTTGAGACGGTCTTGCATCTCTTGCTGGAGAATGTCTTTGTATTGGTGAACGCCTTCTTCCAATCTTCTCTCTCAAGTCAACAACTCCATAGTCCTGTCTACCTGGAATCAGGAACATGATTCTAAGCATAATGTACAAGATCATCGATTTATACATACTAGCACGGAATGAATAACAAAAAAGCAAGCATACCCTTACATGGAACAATTACATAATAATGAACAGTTAAAATTGGCTTCTTGTGTGTTCCAATGAGGCCATAGAATAATGAACAGATAAAATATACCCATTTCAGCATTATACTTTGAGAAAACCTCTGTACTCTCTGAATCAACTGACTAAAGATAATCAAGATACTTCTCTCCAAAGCGACAGGAATACGATGGAATCTGAATAGTAGATATTATCCTTGGCATTTAAACAAAAGTACAGTCCTCAAGATATTAGAACAAACAGGGATGACTTTTGCCTGGTTTGATTGAAGTGTTTCCTCGTAACGCCAGTCGCCATGTTCAACAAGATGAACAAGAAGATACAGCACCAAATTTAAGTACCAGCTGTTGGATTACATAAGCAAGAAATGGTCGGAATACCAAATTCAATTTCACAGAGGTGCTTTGATGGATGCATTACAACAGAGATGAACTTGGCTGATATACTATACAACAGGCAGCTTAGTAATAAACCAACCAGCAAAATCCTCTGATTTAATACTAAACAAGTCATCAAAAACCCCAGATTTCTGATTATGGATGTACTTAAAATGCCGCTACAGAAAAGCCTCCAAACATGATGCTTCACCACAACAGAATTCCCAATACGCAAAAAGTAACTTGGGGTTTATCCCAATTATATCGCGCACGAAAGCTGTGCATTTCTCTGATTTAATTAGAAGTTAAGAGAAGTACAGAAACCAGATCTCAGAGTAATTTTTGGCATATATTTTGTTATGAGGGCAGTAACTTGGACAACTGATTGCAATCCACTTGACACATGACATACGCATCGAGAGGAAGATTCTTCGCAAGAAGTTTCTCGTGTAGATCCTAGTCAAAGAGATTATATTCTACGCTTTACAATCCATGCTCTTACTAACTCTGAAATTGTTACCTTCATAACTCTTTGGTTTTGAGAAGATGAGAAAGTACAAATTTCATAGTCAAAATTTAAAAAATAAAATACTGTGAAATAGGTTTCATATTTAACAATGTTTAACTAGGATGAAAACGTAAATTAGAAATTCCTAGAAGCAGCCCACAATACTAAACGGTAGTAAACAACTGAAATTTAACAAATACATACGTACATATAAAATACTGCTCATCATCATAGTCAATGAGACATAGATGACCAGTAGAATTACATACGAGTGGAAGAAATATATAAACAAATTAAGAGTTATTGAATATAAAAACTCGAATAACTATGCCACTATAAAATATTGAACTTGTCATGAAAGCAGATTCAATACCAATACATTTGCAACTCTACAAGAAAGAATGATATGAAAGTCCTAACAACATGCAATAGTAGGGATAATTAGAAAATTCCTATAGCATTACTATTCGGGACTGGAGTCGGAATTGAAATGGGAGCAACATTATAATTGATGTGGAATTCCATTCCTATGGCTTATAATTCAAACTCGAAAACGCATTTGTACAAAGACAAGAATATGTTGAAATGGGAAGCTAATTAAAATGACAAATAGAATGAAATAAAAGGAGAGGGGGGAGAGGGTGTATAATAAGATGGATTAAGGATTAAAGATTACCATTGAAAGATCTAGAAAAACGACGTAGTTGAGCATCACCATGGGCAAAAGAGCAATTCTGGCGGGAACAGCGACCTTTTTTATATTGTAGGCATAACCTTGTCTTTAGTTGCTTCGTTTCCACCATTGTCGTAGCTACTGAGAGAGAGAGAGAGAGAGAGAGATGTATAAAACAAGAGTAGTGTTAATGTGTAGGGAGATTAATGTGTAGGGAGAATTGAAAAAGGGAGGTCCCCAAATCAAATCTGTGGGGGTTGATTGTAAATCAATCTAGAGATTGCAACTTCCTAAACCCTAGCGCATTTGGGACATTTTTTATTCCTTCTTGCTTCGTATTATTTGTCCCCCACCGTTTAAACTTGCCCCAAATATCACTCCGTAACACACTCTAATGTAGCGTTCTTGTTTTTTTTTTTCTTTTCTCCCTTGTAAACGCTAAAGCGTTTAGCGTTAACCTTCTTTTTTTTGTCTTTTTGCTTGGAAACGCTGTTTGATGCTTTGTTTTCAAAGTAAAACGCCAGTTTATGTGGCGTTTGAGTGTTGTGTTTCTTTTTTTTTTAAAAATAATGAGTGAGGGTGCATTTTAATTGTGCGTGCCTAAAAAATAATCCCAAATGGAACCTGTTGAACCCAAATAAAACACGCTATTTTATATATCATTTTTTTTTTATTTTTTTCTTCTAAATATATATGGTTTATTCGTCATTCCGAATATTTCTAAAACCCAAAATGGAAACGTTGAACCTTAAAGATTAACCTTTGAAACCCCAAGGGAATACATAATAAAATTAAAAAAAATTAATTAAAAAACTGAATCCGGCGGCCTGATTTTTAAACGCGTTAACTGAATCCGGCGACCTGATTTTTAAACGCTAACGCGTTTAAAAATCAGGATAAATTAGGGTTTAGGGTCTAGGATTTAGGGTTGTAAACAACCCTAAACCCTAAATTCGTATACGGTTTATTCGTCGTTTTGAATATTTCTAAAATCTAAAATGAAAATATTGAACCCCAAAATTTAATTGTTGAACCCCTAAATTTAATTAAAATTATTATTTTTAAATAAAAAATTGAATCCGACGGCCTGATTTTTAAACGCTAGCGCGTTTAAAAATCAGGATAAGTTAGGGTTTAGGGTCTAGGATTTAGGGTTGTAAACAACCCTAAACCCTAAATTCATATACGGCTTATTCGTCGTTCTGAATATTTCTAAAACCCAAAATGGAAATTTTCAACCCAAAAATTAATTGTTGAACCCCTAAATTTAATTAAAATTATATTTTTTAAATAAAAAAAATACAATTTTAATTAAAAATTTGAGTATAAAATTTTAATATCATTAAAAAACAAAATGACACCCTAAACGGCACATCAAATGGCGTCTTCTTCCGTCCCCACCAAAACGCTACCTTAAATTTTGTTAACAACTTCTACAAACGCTACTTGCAATAGCGTCCATTCTCTTCCCCCAACAACGCTGCATAATGTAGCGTTTTTCACCTTTTTTTTTCTCTCTAAACGCTACACGATTCAGCGTTAAAAAAAAAGTTCAAAACGCTAGACGATAATTTGTCTTGGAGTGATATTTGGGGCCATGTTTTTGAGTTGTGATATTTAGGACCATTTACTTTCAAATTGTGATATTGGGGGCCTTTTCTCACCGTTTTGCACCTCGTTTTACATATTAAAATAGTCTTTTTTGCCCGCGTTTGCGCGCACGGGTTGGCAATTTTTTTAGAACAAATTTTTATTTATTCTAAAATATATGTTTAACGAAAGAGGTTATATAATTTATACAGTATATGAACGTAATTTAGTTGAAGCAAAGGTTTTAAAAAAAATAGTATGCCAAGTAAACGCATCGTAATAGTTGTGTTTACAATGTATTAGCATTCAGGCCCGTGCTACGTACACGGGTCTTTTTTTTAATTTTTTTTTTATTTTATTAATTGAACAATTAACCACTAACACTCGTCGACTATCATAATTACATGTTCATTACAAAACATTTGATGGATAGAAATAATGTTATTGAATAAAAACTTAAAAAGAGATAATATTGCAACCATTACTAATTATTCATTACTAATAAAGATCAACAAAATACTTGGAAATAAACTTCTAATTATTACATGTCTTAAGATATCAAAGATAGATAAAACTTTTGTAGACGTAGATGTAGGAAATTTTTGAATGTTTGCAGACTCAATGGTTCATTCCGTTCATTCCTCAAATAACGGAGGAGGCTGGTATCCTTCATTAATCAACCTAAAAAACAACCAAGTGTTAATTTCTATCATATATAAAAACAAAAGACGATTTACTACGTGTGTAAATCAAATATTCATTTTTTTTAAAATACCTCTGCTTGAAATAATAAACATCAAGATAGTCAAGGTTAATATAAATCCTGGAATAAGGGAAATTGGAGATCTGAAATTTATCTGCAAAATAAAGAGGTGTAAATTTGGTTAAATTTATAACTTAATAACAATTTAATAACATTTTATTTCTCATCTTAATTATGACATAACAAATATTTACCCTTATATTTGGTAACTCCATAATGACCAAACGCTGTCGTCACGCGAATATTAATGATTTTGCATAAGCTTTCTTCATTCAAAACATTAGCAAATAATTGTCATATAGCAGGACTAACCATTGTTTGCATTCGAGTATTCTATAATATTAACAACGTACATAGAATTTGGATTATATAAAAGGGATACATAGACTGAAAAAAAAAAGGAATGAAACATACCTCGCAGTCCAGAAGAATCAAATTATGTAGACGATATCACCTACACCATTGGTTGTCACCCACATTCTAGTAACTCGGACCTTTATAGTCCAAGTGATTTTGGTATTGTCCAGTGATGCAAGATACTGATGCACATTCATATCTACATGCAAACTTATATATGGTTGGTTTAAGTAGTCTTCTGGCATTCATATATATATATAGATAGATGTGAAAGAAAATATATGATCTTACTACTTTATTCTACAATGTTAACATACCTAATTGTTAACTATAATATGAATTACTTTTTTTCAGTGACTTTACAAAGAGTCCATTGGTATTTATAACATATGAGTGAAAAAAGAGATTTGGGATAATGATAGGCACGGTAGAGTAATTTTTTACTATAAAGTAGGGTAAAATAACAATATGATTGCATAATATTCTATTAGTATCCTATTAGTTGATATGTAAAGTAAAATTGGAAGATAATATATATACAATAATCATTAATTTATGCAAGTAATTAATTTTTGTGGTTTTATTCACACAAATATGATAACAATATTAAATATCTATTATATTCTTCCAATGATTGCAAAATTAATGAGCATAACCATATATATTTTATATATATTATAACAATTTTTGAAATCTTTAAATTGGAAGATAAGATATTTATAGAGCTTAAATTATGCAAGTAATTATAATATCCCAATGATTGCAAAATTAATGAGCATAAGCATATGTATCGTATATATATCGTAAACAATTTTTAAATCCTTTAAAGAGAAGATAAGATATTTAAAAGTGTAACAAATTAATTTCGTCATCGCCAGATATTGTAAAATTAAAAATTGCAACAAAATATAAAAATCGATTATGAAAAGGTATCATATCTCATATTTCACTAATTGCATTGATGTTTGTAAAAAAAAAATTTAAATTCAATTCAAGATTTCACAACATTATCAATTTATAGTCTTATTATCAATGATAACTTACGATATGCATGCGATTAAAAATTAGAAAAAATAGTTTTACAGAACATTTTAATTTAAATTTAAAAGAAATGAAAAAAATTATGTTAAATTGTAATCATATTGGATATTTCAGAAAAGAGGTACATAACTCCAATTCTAATTAAATTAAAAGATAGCATATTAGATATTTCAGTAATCACATAAATGTATACAAAAATTTATATAAGATTTCGTTTAGAGTTTCTCGTCGTCGCCTAGCGGCGACTTCTCGCATTTTAAACATTTTGAAACTGAAAATTACAATTAAAAGATAAAAATTCAATTATGAAAAAGTATTTTAAGATATTTCATGACGGCATAAATGTATCTTATAAGTTTATATAAAGATTTGGTTTAAGTTTTCTCGTCGTCGCCCTTAATTTAGATATTGTAACTAAAAAACTAAAATCGATTATGAGAAGTTATCATATCTCATATTACATTAACTGCATAGATGTCTATAATAAAAATTTATCAATTCAGTTCAAGGCTTCTCGCCATCGCCTAACGGCGATGGCTCGCAATTTAGATATTTTAAATTTAAAAATTGCAACAAAATATAAACATTGATTATGAAAAGGCATCATATCTCATATTTCACTAATTGCATAGATGTTTATAAAAAAAATTATAAATGTAGTTCAAGATTTCTCCCCTGTCTCTTAACAACGAAGACTTGCAATTTAAAAATTGTAAAATTAAAAATTTTAACTAAAAAATATCAATCAATTATGAAAAATTATTATATCTCATATTTCACTAACTGCAAGAATGTATATAAAAAAGTATAAATTCAGCTCTATTAGTCTTTTTAGAATTGCAATTTCAAATTTTTTATTTCTATTCCTTAAATTTGAAAATCCTAAAAAACCAATTAGAAAATTGGGTCAACAAATCTATTTGATCCTAAAAAAACGTTTAAATTTAAGATTTTGAAACAGCCAAAAAGGAAATTTTGAAAAAGAAAATGAAAGATAGATATATGAATAATTAATGCTAATTGATACTATATGAATGAGTTATAGTTTCCATAAATGAATAATTATAAATTTAAAATTATTTACAAAATATATGGGAGGGAACTGATAAGAGAAAATCAAGCAAGATTTCCAATTAATTGGGAAGACTAATGTGTACTCCCTCCGTCCCGCTAATATTGGCCATCAATCTAAAACCATGTATTCAGCATTTATAATTAATTATCTAAAAGTTACTAAAAATATATTTTGTTTCTCAATTTTGCCCTCAATAATGTCATTATTTTAAAATATCAATATACATTCTTAAATACACTTTATTATGGAAACAAGAGAGATTATACTCCGGCAACAATCATCCTTTTCAACTATCTTAATATTCTTTCAAAATGCTTGAGATTATGCCAAATTAATTCACCAGCAAATCTTTAACAAAATATTGGCGGAAAGAATTGAGCTCGAAATTGAGCTCGAAATTGAGCTTAAAAAAAAAGAGGAAAGCTTTAAAAAAAAAAAAAATTCCAGAAACATGGAAAAAATTTTACATTTAAGCACCGTTTAGTGCCGGTATAGCACTGTTTAGCGCCGATTAGTGCCGTTAGTGCCGTTTTATGCCATTCGACATTGTTTAACACTGTTTAAACATTGTTTAAGGCTGATTAGCGCTGTCTAGTGCCATTTAACACCGCTTAGTGTCATTCAACATCGTCGTAAATTGCGTCGGTCGCTCCACGCTTTACGTTAAGATGATAAGTTGAAAATACTCATGTAAGAGCATTAAACCCTGACTCAAGTCTCAAAAAAGGCCGTTATAACTTCAAGGAAAACCTGATCAGTTTTCCTAGAAGTTGGGGGGCAAATGATATGGGCTAAAAGTAAGCCCTAAAGACACATTTAATGTGGCATTAATTAGACCCGGAATGGTCCAAACGTGGGGCCCACCAAGTAGGCCCAAACCCTATTTACAATATTAATTTCGTAATTAATATTGGGGGTAATAAACATCTCAGCAATAAGTGTCAGATAAGAACATTATCCCTACAAAGAGTAGCCTCCAAGGCATACACTCATACAAGGAAACAGACTCCTACAAGGAAGGGGTCTAGAACTTTCCTCAAGAATGACTTGTCCACCAAGTCACTTAACCCTACCCTAATTCTGAGGCTTCTCAGCCTATATAAAGGGTCAGACCCCTCAACTCAGAACTACGTTTTATTGGCTTGATTCTCTTAAAACAGAGATACGTAGGCATTCTGTGAGGACCGTTTAAGTCTCGAACGCAGAAGCAGCCATTAAAGCACGAAGCTCACGTACCCTAGCATTAAATACATCAAACCCTAGCCGCAATCTAATAACCTAGTTTTTATTCCACAACAGTAGTGCCCTCCCCTTTAATTAATAACTTAATATCGAATAATCACCATTATATAATCTTACTGACCAATTAAAATAAAATATCTCGAATAAAAATATATTACAAACCAGAGTTCTCATTATAAAGCGGAAATACTGAAACCTTGGTCATAATTATACAATACGAATATTATCCGAAATATTACACAACATTGTCCTCAAAAGATTAGACATAACTATCGATAATAGTAGGCTGCTAATAAAACTAGAGTCTGAAGTTACAAGTCGATCCTCTCAAAAACCTGCTAGGATACCTTCCACTCTAGATCTAACAACTTCCGTTATATAGAAACCCTGAAACATGTTTAGCGAGTTTTATGAGTCGCAAGCTCAGTGAAACAATAATCTCTATCTTTTAACAGATATTCACATTTAACAAGTAAATATCAATACATGCTCTTCAAATCATCACATAATGCATCAACTCATCAAGTAATCATACTAAGAATGAATATATGCAACCCATACATTTGACTTGACTTTCCTTTACTTGGTTTACTTCTTTGTTGTGACTGATCAATTTAACTTTAGCTTTTCCCGGGATCCCATGTTTATAGTCTCGAGGACTTACATTATTTTCCCGGCCCCAAGGGCTCTTGTTATTTATAGTCGACTTTATTTTCCCGGGATCCCTATATTTCTTTTTCCCCGGCTAGCTAGGCCATTAATTCCCTAAAGTAATTGACAGTCACAACGCCTTTATTTGTGTGAATCTATATGCACAATATACCACCTAAATCCCAAGTCTTACTTCCTTCCATGTGTTCACTTACATGCATGGTATACTATCATGCAATCCACATTTATCACATAATAACAAAATTCATAGCCCTATCACCATGTATTCACATATTTCATACATCACATAGAATTATACTTCAGATGATCTACTCACATAGCAATTATCAACTTTCACATATAACACATAGTGAAATGTAAAGTAAACATAGATTAATGTTTACCTTAGCTTGCTTCCTCTTCTAGCGTGCACTACCTTGGTTTTGGTACCGAACCCCTTTCTGAGAATCTAGATACATATAAACTCTAATTAGTTACCACAATCCATAATTTGCTTTATATATGATGCATATATGTTTTTTAAGAAATATGTTTATTAAGGAATTATGTTAATCTTTCTCTCTACGGCTTATTCACCTTCATGATCATTAACTATCTGATAATTACCATTTTTAGTATGAACATAGTTCACACCTAGATCTACAACTTTTGTTCTTTAACTTATCCGGAATGGGGTTCCTAACTTGTCCGATATCTCATCCCAAAATAGTTCCTCAAATTTCATTTCTTAAAAATCCTTATTGAATCCCTATGTTCCGACATTTTTCATAATTCCAAAACTTAACATTTTTGTACGAAACCTTTTCCATTTTAATCTCTAACATAAGACCTTTCTAATCTCAAAATTTCAGATTAAAAGGATTAGTATAGCTAGGTCAAATGCTCTCTCAAAGTTGGTACAAAAATCTGTCAAAACAGTCCAAAAACAGGGCATTTCCCTCACTGGTCAGCCGTACTAAAAAATTCACCATAAATCATAGAATTATTATTTTAACATGAATCCACCTCTAAGATCTTCTATACTCAGTGTTCTATCATTCCTCAAAATTTCAATTCGAATTAAGATGTTTAGCTAGGTGAAATAATTCTCCAAAGTTCGGTGTCTAAGCAGATTCGTAGGTCATGGACAACCCATATTCAAATGGTCATATCTCCTAGCTCGTTAATCCAATCGACTCACCGTTTGCGGCTACGCAAACTAGATTCCGAGTAGAATGTTTCCCTCACATACCCACTGCCCAGACATGGCAGTGAATCGACCGAACATTTCCTCCAACAAATGGGCAGAACAACCCCCCTAACAAAATTTCTCTAAAACCAACCTTCTTACCCCCTCTTCTCTACCCATTTCATCAATCAACAAAGCATAATTAACTCAAGCTTAATACACACCGAAATTCAGTGGGTATAATCCCCCATAAATATGCATAAAATTTAAAGGAAATCAAAGATCAAAAGATATAAAGTTTATACCTTCTCCTAGCTTGCTTCTTGCTAATTAACCCTTGAAAACCCTTGTCCAAAACTTGTATTCTATCCCTTTTTCTTCTTATAACAGCCTTGTCTAGTGTTTGTATGTGTTGTAAAGAAAAAGGAAGAAGTGTTTCTCTTGCTTAATTATGTGCTAATATGTTTTTAGATTATTTTTAATCCACCAATCTTGGCCACCAATATTTGACCATCAACCAAGTCCAAGACTTTTTATCTTATCCAAGAAGCATTCTAGTCTTGTACCAAGCAAGCCTCATTTTAATTCTATTTTTTTTAAACTTCTAAATTCGGTTTATATAGATTAATTAGGCTAGAATTAAGTTCCTTAATCCCAAAATGAATTTCTAATGTCGTGGTAAATCCTCATTTAATATATGGAAGCTACTTCTTAAAAATGGATTAAAGATAAACATTCTAAATTTCTTAATAAATACTTAGGAGTCTAATCCTCAAATGTCGTAGAAGAC
Source organism: Kitagawia praeruptora (assembly GCA_037693485.1). Lineage (NCBI taxonomy): Eukaryota > Viridiplantae > Streptophyta > Magnoliopsida > Apiales > Apiaceae > Kitagawia > Kitagawia praeruptora. The sequence goes on from CM075350.1 coordinate 81,872,893, forward strand.
TACGGTCCCTCATATAGTATCCTCTATCTCAAATAATAATTTCACACCAAAAATCACTATTCCTCCCCTGGGTTACTATTCATTTTCTTCGTACATTAATAATATTTTGACGAATTTTAAGCTTTATGAATCGTATTAGTCATAAAAAATATTATTTAGTTTAATTAATTATATATATTAGGACAGGGATGTTACATATTACATATTAAATGAAAAGATTGTGTTGACTTGATTATTGATAATTGAAAATGGATCATAATATGATAAAAGAAAATCATGCAAGATTTTAAATTAATTGGGAAGATTATGTATTAAATAAGTAATTTGAATTTCAAATTCTTATTACGTATTAAATGAAAAGATTGTGTTGACTTGATTATAGATAATTGAAAATGGATCATAATGTGAGTAAGAGAAAATCAAGTAAGAATTTGAATACCAGGAAGTTTAACAGTTTCCTCTAACTGGATACAGTATATTCCATTCAGTTGATGAGAACAGTATTTTGAACCACTATGACTGAAAATCATCTCTGTGGAAAATAATACCATGTCTTAACATTAAAGTCATACTGTTCTTGAGAGTTGTGAAACTGGCAATTCATTCTCATCCTCCTATTTTCTCAATTATTTGCAATTGGAGGCTCGAGAACAGTTGGAAGTGGCATTAAAGTAACTGATATAACACCATATGATGTCTATTTAATAGAAATATAACACCATAAGGTTCTAAGCAATGCCAATTCATAATTGTGGCGGTCGACTATTTCACAAAATGGATAGAAGCTAAGCCTTTGGCAAGGATAAGAGAAATTGAGGCAGTTCATTTCTTTATGGAACAAATAGTATTCAGGTTTGGGGTACCTCGAATGGTTGTTACAGACAACGGCACTCAGTTCACTGGCGAAAAATGTGTTAATGCAATGGCTGAGCTCGAAATCCAACATCTCAAAGCTTCCGTTGCATACCCACAAGCAAATGGACAAGTGGAGATCACCAATAAAGCAATTCTACAAGGATTAAAGAAAAGACTTCTAGACGCCAATAGGAAATGGGTAGATGAATTGCCAAACGTCTTGTGGAGTCTGCGAACTACAATGATGGCATTAACATAACAATGCTTACAATGACGATACCCGACAACATTATAAATTTAAACAGCCTAGGCTATTCCCATGTACAACGATGTTTCTTTTGCATGTCTAGTGCTTCAATAAGGATACTTTTAATACCTAAACCGCAGTCAATAATGATACCTATTACACCAGAATTAAAGTCATTAACGATACTTTTAACTTTATTAAGCATTTCATATATTTATATAGTTGATATAGAGTGAGAGGAACGAAACAATTTTTTTTACATTACTTTTACTCAGCAATAGAAAGAGTAGGCACTTCAGTTTACGCATACCTTACGGGCCTGACGCATACCTTTAACAATCGATATATGATCAATATAAATACTAACCCAATACGTCCATTTGTAGGAAAAAGTTTATAAATTTAAAGCCTGCAACAAACACTTTAAAGATAAATAAACGTATATCATAAACAAAAATTGGATATTTGACCAAATAAAGATATGCACAACGAATTATATACACATTAAAATTGACTCTAGATTGAAGACCTTTTGCTTGAAATTGACTCTAGATTAAAGACCTTTGGCAGCTCCCGATGAATTCAGAACCCCAAACAAAATACAGAAAACAGGATGAAGCCATTTCTCCGATTTCTCTCGTCAAAGCTGCAAAAAAGCAAAACAAAGCATGTCAAAGAACATCAAAATAAAAACAAAATACACTTTAAATCATACAGAACTTTAATCAAACACCTTCTATGCAGACCTGTTAGAACTGTTTGCCATTGACACAAAGAGAAAATAATCAGAGAAGACGATATTGATTAAAACATCAATAAAATGCATGGAAAAAGAGAAAAAATGGAAAAGAAAACCTTGCTAACAATCAGAGAAGATGATATTTAATCGAGATACAGGTTTTTAGAATCAAGATACATACCCAATTAATCATATTCACCGTTGAATTTATATATTGTAAATTGTCTCAATCACAAATTCATTGTAAAATCATTCTCGTTTCATATTCTGTAAATTCAAACATGTAAATATTAGTAAAAAATAGATATAGTATACATGTTGAGTATAGAATACAGTAAAAGAATACAGAGGGGGGGTGAATGGATTCTTGAACTTTTCTTTGTTGAGTCTGTGTAGCAGATAAGTGTTTGTGTGTGCAAAGATGTAGGTGCGGATAAAGAACAACACAAGTCACAATATCACTTTAATCTAATGTATTATTAGATAAAGGTTGCTACAATCTGTGAATACAAATGATAGTATTCTCAGCTTCGTTTTTCTCAGAGAGATATGGCTTACAATGAATATGAAAAACTTGACTCACCAAAAGTTGATTGCTAAGGAAGTGAGGCTGTATCCTTATAGAACATGGATACAACCTACTTACTACAAATAAGGTAGCTAAAATAAATTACTTTCTAGTCTATCTATCCTATTTGAGTAAAAGTCCAAACGGTTACATATTTGACTTTGCAAAGCCTGTTCAGATCCACTTCTTTAGCCCTTTGTCTCTTCTATATCTCTCCAAGCTTCTTTGTAGGCTTTCCAGAGCACGTTACAGATTGAGGTCCATAAAGTGCATTGGCTTGTTGCAGGTTTCTGACTTGTACAATTTCTCCAGTATTTTGTCTCCAAGAATGTATTCGAGAAGTGACTAAGTAAGTGATTCGAGAACTAGAATTGACTTGATCGATAACTCTGAGTACTCGAACACTGTTATATTGACATACCGAATTACTTCTCGAATAGCTCTTTTTCATCAGGATTCCTTGAGTTGTCGAATAGAACACTTGACTTATCGAATCCTTGAGATATCGAATAGCTTTCTGAGTCCTTGAGATATCGAATGGAACTTTGACTTGTTGACTCCTTGAGAACTCGAATACCACTTTTGACTTGTTGACTTCTTGAGTTCTCGAACAGAGTAATAGACATATCGAATCTCTGAGATATCGAATGAGATATCGAACAGTGTATTCAGAGATATCGAATAGTGACTTCTGAGATATCGAATCCCTGACTTCTCGAATGCTAGACTTCTAGAATAGACAAATGTACTTCTCGAATTGGTACTTAGGCAAATTCTTCACTTTCTTCAAATCCCAACTGTGATTATTTGACCGTCTTTATCTTCTTGCTTGAGGCATGAACCTTGGAACTTCTTTCAAGCATTATTCTTGACTATATAAGTACAGTTACACAACTAGGATTTGGTGCCTATTACAAGTACAGAACAAGTAGAGACTCTACACCTAGAGGTTCCCTCAGTTAAGAGGTCATGTAAGTAATGCAAAGCATTACAGACAATTAGGCTTGCTATTTGATGTAAACAGGCATGCCTCTGTGACTAACAATTTCCCCCAAATTGTGAGTAAGACCCTTAGTCACAATTTCATGTCTGATAACAAGCCTAACATACATAAAGATAAAACTTTAAAAGTACAGGTATGTAGATTGATTGAAGAAAGTACATAGAAGTATTCTTACAAGTTATGAGAAACTACTAGCCATATCCTTTTGGATTCATTTCTTGAGCTTTGGCTTACAGATTCTCATTTTTCATCTTCTCTTCAGCTTCTTTGGCTTTCTTCTTTGCATTTTCCTCCATGGCAAGAATAATGTCTTCCATTGCAGTAAGTGCTTCAATTAGAGGGGAGCCTGACAAATCCTTGAGTACTTCATTCAGCTGTTTCTCAGAATAAGAACTGATGTAGTCCATTCTAATATTTACATTTCTACCATATTTCTTGTACTCAATGATGTAAGGATTAAACTTGAATCTGCACAGACCCATAGCTCTCAATTCATCAGCCTTAGCTTCCATTGCAGCCAACTCCTCCTCCCCTTTCTTTAGTAGCTCTTCACTATTCTTTTTCCTTTCTGCCTGGTGATCTCTTTTCATTTTGACAAAGTCAATTAACTCCAGCTTCCATATCCTTTCCACTCTGTCTTCAGAATCCAACATTGCAATTATCCTTTCTATATCATATAGCCTGCCCCAGTGCGGACATGTTCCTTGTCTGAATTTCTTCTGTCTTCCATCAGTATATTTAATTTCAAGAAAATCATCAACAATGGCAACATGATAGATTCTTTGAGCCCATAGGAACTGCAGTTGGTCTTCATCATAGTTTTCATCAAGAGGTGGTAGGTTCAATCCTGGAATAATTGTCAGTGCATTTGACTTGGATAACTTCACCCTTCTTGCAGCATGCTTAAATTTACTCCTCTTTACATGGTTGCTTGGCAGAAATTTTTGACCTTTGTTGGTAGACCATAGTAGTATTCCATTAGCAGTTTGCTTTCTGAAACATACACATGGTTTCTTGACTTGAATCTTCTTCTCTTCTTGAGGTGGCAAAACAGTTGCAGAAGCCATTGAATCAGATTTTGGTAGGTCATTACTAACAGTATTCACCCTAGACTCAGAGTCTTGTGTTGCGGTAAGGTTACTGCTAGCAATGCCTAAGACTTGCTGTTTTCCAATCTTCCTCTCATAGATTTTGCCTTGGTCATCATCATTTTTCTTGTCCTTGCTATCTTTCTTCTTCTCACTTTTACCATTCTTATCACTCCTGTGATGACTTCTCCTCCCATCACTTTTATCATCATCTTTATCATCCTTATTCCTCCTAGGCTGAGCTATTTCTGGAATTACACCAGTAGCAATGAATGATCTTAGGATGTGTAGTGCTTCCAACTCTTCAGCAGTTCTGACTCCATCCTTCTTTTGTAGCTGATCAGCAACAACAATAAAGAGTCTGTGGTTTCGAGGGGTGAGATCACTGGGAATAACTAACTGATTAACATCTTGAATTCTTGTACCAGACTGATAGAAGATGGTTCTTGGTTTAATGCATACTTCAGGAAGTCTAGCTTGTTGACCATTCCTTAGTTCAGTGTACAGACTCCTGTTGTTCTCCCCATTCTGCTCAATTAATTCCAAGATGGCATCAATCTCAGTGAATTTAAGGGCTTTTAATGTGTCAATAGATAGGTGCCATATCTTGCCATTGGCCACCATCATGATTTCCCTGAGATAGATTTGATTCAGCTTCCTTTGAATTACTGTTAGATATTCAATTTGGTCTTTGAGGCTTCTCCTGTACAACAAGGCATCTCCTCCTACCTTTGCCTTTGAGACTTGCAGAAACTTCAAGAAAGTAGCATCATGATAAATCTCTGAATTTGCTACTTCTATCAGCTTGGCCTCAGTGATCACACTAGCTTCCACTGGGTCATCCTCATGTCTAGGGTTATGAACTAGGTTACTTGGCATGGACCTTGCCACCACTGTAGTAGTGACAGTTTGCTTTTGGCCACTAGGTGTAGTGATGTGCACAGGTGGTAGAGTGACCACTGGCAGAGAGGATGGAGATTCATCAACCTTGGATTTGCCTTTGCATGGCACATGGGTTAGAGATTTAGATGCCCTTTGGTGACTACCCTCATTTATCTTTATACCTTCCTCCTTAGGTTTCTCCCCCTTTGTATTTGAATTCCTTGTCCTCTTCTCCCCCTTAGGCTTGTTGTCAGGCACAGAGGCTTTAGAAGTGACCTTTGGGTTTGAAGATTCTTCAGGTAGAGGGAAACCCATATGCTTCATCATAGCAGCCAACATAGATTGTTGATGCAGAAGGACATCAGCTGTGGTGGTTTCTTGAGTGTCCAACTGATCAGTAAGAAGTGCAACCTTTTCTGTAAGATGAGCATTAGATTCTTTGAGAGACACCACCTCCTTCTCAAGAGTATCCACTTTAGAGAATAGCTCATGTGCCCTGAAACCAGACAAGGATTGATCTTGCAGTCTCTTCACCTCATACTTTGACAGTTCATGCACAGGGACTTCAGTCACTAGCCTGTCTCCATAAAGATTTTTGAACATTGTCCTCAGCATGGCATTGGATGCGATAGTCTGATCAGATAGAGTTTGAAATTTATGTCCTAGACCTGTGACTGAATCTTTTAGAAGAGCCAAACCATGGTCCATCTTGGTGCATGTAGATTTGCATTCCAGTATGTCCTTGATTACAGTCTCCAACTTAGGGAATTTGACCTCAAAAGCTCTCTTTATCTCCTTCACCTCCTGGGTTGTGGCTTGACATACACCATTAATTTCTGTTTTGAGACCCTTTCCAAGGTAGTGTGCAGCTTTGAGAATGCCCTTGTAGTTGTCATTGACTGCTTCATACACCTCACTAGGGGAGAGAGATTTGGCATTTGACCCTAGTTCAGTGATGTACTCTTCTTTGATGTACTGGAGGCCTTTTGAGAGAGGTATGTCATATTTTCCTTGCATCCAGGCATCTACATTGCCATCTCTCTCAGTATCCTCCACTATATTAGCCTTTTGCATCTCCACATCATCTATGTGGCATAAAAGAATGGCTTCATAATCTGGATTTGGCATGTTGGCAGTGAGAAGGTGCTGAGCAATCTTTGTGAACTCAGGGATCTGATCCACAATTAAGCTTTGAAGTGCTTCAACCGTCAATTGTTGTGGAACAGACCCTGATCCTGAAGCACTGTCATGGTGCACAGGCTTCAGCCATTGTGACATAAAGTCAGAACTAGAGCTAGGCAAGCTAGACTCCTCAGTTACAGATGCAACTTCTGTAACCGGATGGATTGACTCTACTACTGGTGTCTCCACAGAAGTGGGATGAGTTACACCAGTAGTTGACACAGGCACAAAGTCTCTAGTGAAAACTAGTGAATCCTCTGTGTTTGTGATGGTGTCATTAGGATATGCCCCAGCATGCATTCCCTCACCATCTAAATGTGGGTCCTGGGTGGTGAGCAAAGTGTCATGCACTAAGTCACTTGAAATCATTGGCTCATCAAGAGAAAAGAATTCTTGATGATCAATGCCTTGCTCCTTAATTGCTTGAGTTGCAGGCTGCAAAGAAATTTGTAGATTCTGGAAGATGAGTGTCTTGTAGATTAGAGTTGGGCAACTCCCCCTGAGAGATAGAGGGAGTTTCAATTGTGATGTGCTCTCCACTCAGTGTAGTGCCAGTCTTATCACTCCCATGTGCTGAATCTGTACAGGTAGGTGCATTGGGGAGGATGCTTGATTCTATAGATGCACCCTGTTGAGAGGATACATCTAGTGAACTGTTTGCCCCTGATTTTACAACTTCATCCATTTGTGTGACTAAAGAGGTGGTTTTAGTTTTCTTCTTCTTTGGACTGATTAGGGGTGACTCAGGTGCCTCACTTCCTAATTCTACAGCCAATGCTGCTTCAGATAAAATGGTTAAAGGTACAGAAACAACCTGTTTTCTCTTCTTCTCCTTTTTACTAACATCACCCTTTTGAGAGGATGATGCAGTTGGCTCAGTGTTTGGTAGAGTGTTTGGTTGAGGTGGTTGGTTAGCAGACCCTAGGTTAGCACTGTGTTCTACTTGCTTGGGTCTGGCTAACTCAGATTTGGAGGCAAATGTTGGCAAGTTGTGAGGGTAAGACTCAAATAACTTCTGCATATGGGAAGTTATTACAAGCCTTACATCCACATCATTCCTAGTATCCAAATTACCAGAAATGAGTTTGATCATGGATCTAGGGTAGCCTAATCTACTTTTATCTAAACCAGGTAAATCAGCCACATTTTTATCTAGATAATTAAGTACAGACTGAATAAACCTAGAAAAAAAGATATCATTACCTCTCTTGGTTGTGTTCTTACCAAGTTTTCCATAGAGTTCCTGCATTATGAGCTTTCCAACATCAATTTTCCTATCATAGGCAAGTGAGTAGCATATCTGTTGAACAGGAGCACTTAGTTGGTCAAAGCTGGATTTCCTTCCACTGAATACTTGCAGGAGAGTGGCAAACACAAAGCTCCACTCTTTTCGCAGATGTGCCCATTTTAGATTCCCAACCTTGATGGTGTCTGAGTACCTTATTAGTTCAAAGAATTCCACTAGTTGATCATCTGTTACAAGGCCATCATACTCATTCTGGTGAAGACCTAGGGCCTTGCTCATGTCCTCAGAAGTGATGCTGAACTCTTTACCAAGTATCTTGCAGTTAATGATATAACCCTGACTGCCATCATCTAGAGCAACTATTTCTGTAATGGTAGTATTCCAAAATTGCTCCAGAATGTCTAGATACAGAGTTGGGTTGGCCGTAAGTGCTTCTTTGATATAGGATTCAGACATCCATTTGACGAAACACTTATAGTTAGCATTTGGGGCTTCTACATCACTTGAGATAGCAATGAAGTTAGTGTTGAATTTCACAGTTGCCATTGATTCGGAGAGAAAAGAAAAGAGAATGAAGGTTGAAGAAGAAATTTGGCTTTTAATAGTTAGGGTTTTCAGGGGTTTTGGGAGCTTTAATGCTTGAGAAATCGAATGAAATGAATCGAATAGATGTGAAATTTTATAAGTATGAAGTACTTGAATTGTCGATTAGATGTATGTTTTGTATCGACAAGTCAAGCATTCGAGAAGTAGAAAACAACTATTCGATAAGTCAAGAAAGGCTTATTTGATAACTCAAGCAGGTTGAAAAGTCACAGCTGGCAGCTATCTAACTTAGAATAAATTCTAAATTAGGTAAAATGTGTTTTTATGAGTGAATTAAAATTTTAGACAAAAGTCCAAAATCGGTTAAGATTCAGCGAGAATTCAGCCTTTTCAAATGATTCGAGAACTCAAATATAGTATTCGAGAACTCAGTCAATAGAGAACTAAAACACTATATTCGAGAAGTCAAGAATACCTCTATTCGATAACTCTAAAAGACTCTATTCGAGAACTCAAGAGTGCTCTAATGAAACTTGTTAGAGATGTCGAATAGTGAATCACTCGAGAAGTCTGACTTATCGAAATATACTCATCACTCAGAAAAATTAATTTTCACTATCTTCTAAAATTCACCAGCCATATTCATTTAAGAATATTCTAGCAAATTAAACAGTGATTCTCTCAAAATTTCATAGAAATTTCAAGTTAACAAGAAAATATGATTTTCCAACATATGCAACAGATTTGAAATATTTATAAATCATACTTCAGCCAACACTTACTCAAAAAATATTGAGAATTTAGATAAAGTAAGTGTTTACTGCTGCAACAACTCAGTTGATATATTCACTTAGCCAGAATCTGAAGAATTCAGCATTCCAATCTCACTAACTAACCTTGTGAAGGTGGCTTCATCTAATGGCTTAGTGAATATGTAAGCTAGTTGTTTATCTGTAGAGACATAGTGCAACTCAATGGTTCCATTAGTTGCATGCTCTCTAATGAAATGATATCTGATGTCAACGTGCTTTGTTCTAGAATGATTGACAGGATCAGCAACTATAGAGATTGCACTTGTGTTGTCACACATGATTGGAATTCTTTCCAACACAAGTCCATAATCCCTAAGTTGATTTCTAATCCAAAGCACTTGAGCACAGCAACTTCCAGCAGCTATGTATTCAGCCTCAGCTGTAGAAGTTGACACAAATTGTTGTTTCTTGCTATACCAAGAGACTAACCTTTGTCCAATAAACTGGCAGCTGGTGCTTTTTCTATCCACTCTGCATCCAACATAATCAGCATCAGAATAACCAACCAGATTGAACCCTGTGTCCTTAGGATACCATAGACCCAATTTGGAGTGCCCTTCAGATATCTAAAGATCCTTTTTATAGCAATCAAATGTGATTCTTTTGGATTTGATTGAAACCTTGCACACAAGCATGTAGCAAACATGATATCTGGCCTACTTGCAGTGAGATAGAGTAGATGATAAGTGGATTTTATATCCACTTGGAACGCTTTGTATCGGCTTAAATTGATCGCTTGACCTCAAGTATGTTGTGTTTTTTTATGTGTTTTTAGTGAATTCGTGCAGGAATATGAGTCGGATGTGGGGTGATGTTTTCCATGGTTAGATGGTGGATTTTGAGGTCAAGAATGAAAGTACATGAAATTGTGAGAGAGCCGGAAGAAACGGAATGAAAATTGGAGTTAAAACGAAGAAAATAGAGCAAAATCAGCAAATGAACAGTAGGTCGGGCGCGGGCGCGCCTAATTTATACTAATTTCTGATTTTTGTTTTGGCCATATCTTGAGTTCTACAAGTCCGTTTTGGGCGATCTTACAGTCCACGTGAAGATAACGGAATTCTCTTTCATTCTAAAGTGGTCTTGAGCACCTGACACTGCCAGAAAATTCCAGAACTTTTGGAAACCCATTCTGACAAGGAAATTGCATTGTTTTCTAATTCTAATCATTGTGGAATTACCTTGGATGACCAGAAGCTTCTAGAATCAGACTTATACATGGAATTGCAATTCTATTTTCATTCAAGATCGGAAATTGCCGTAATTTTATTCTAATTCAAAGACGGTAATTACTTGGAGGAGAGGCAACTTGAGGCTATAAATACACACCTTGGGGGACATAAAAATCATCACCCATCCACCAGAGATCAGATCTACTTCATAACACATACACACCATTAGAGCACGAGATCGAGAAGCCAAGGCGAGGATTGTGACGACAAGAAGATCTAGATTTAGTTTTTCTTGTATTCCTTTGTGGAGGCGTATCTTTTGGATGCTTGTTACTTTCACGGATTTGATCTCTAAACCTTGTTACATTATTGATTTATTCATCTTTGTTATCTTGTTTGTTATCATGTTTTCATCAAATCCCATGGTGACGAAAGGTTCAATTATGAACTAATAGTTGTCGTGGGATCCTAGCGGATTTATCTATGTAGCTTAGTAGTTTGCATGCCTTAAAGATTTATGTGTGGTGGATTCTTGATATCCTCGTATGGTTGTGTTTCATGTATTTAAATGTGTAGCTAACATCTAATTTGTTAATCTCTTGCTAAACGAGAGTGGATCTTGAGATTTAGAACTTGCCATGCTAGCATAGGATAGGTTGATGTTTTAACATCATGATTTGTGGCATTAATAGAGATATTATGCTACCCTATATGATCTAAGTGGATAACTTGTGCTTAAACCTTTATGTTTTCAAATTCTATAGAGATATAGGGTCTAAACATGATAGGTGTCTATTCATCTTCTATCTCTTTTATGGATGTATGTGTAGTTTGGTACTAGTATACCGAGAGGTAGCTTTTACTCGTTTCGTGTTATTCGATCAGATATCAAAACCATCACATGTATTGATTAAAGGCTGCAACTCTAAGTGAAGTAGATAATGAAGTTAGGATTCCATGTTTATTCTCGTATAAATAATTCGATTTTAATTCTTGTCAATCAGTTAATTCTTAGTTTTATAATTTGCAACTTAGTTTAATTTAGATAATCAAACCCAAATTTGTTAATTGTCTTAGCAGTGAGTTAAAACCATACATTATTGCATAGGTACATCGACTGAATTAGAACCAAAACCAGATCTCTGTGGAACAAACTTGATTTCTATCTATATTACTTGTGACCACGTATACTTGCGTGATATTATGTTAACAAGTTTTTGGCGCCACTGCCGGGGATCATCGGTGTTTTATTTTAGTTTATGTGCTTGTCAATAGTGGTCGTTAGCGTTCACTGACTCGAATTCTTACTTTGTTTGTTTCGTGGTGTTTCAGGTACTTAAGTTTGTATGCGAACACGCTTACAAGCTCGTTTGGAAGATGATAAGTGGATTTTATATCTACTTGGAACATTCTAATTCGGCTTAAATTGATTGCTTTGGTCTCAAGTTTGTGGTAGTTTTGATGTGTTTTACTTAATTGTGCAGGGTTGAAGAAATATCGATTAAAGGTGTAGTTTCCGTCATTTTTGGAGCGTTAGTGGAGTTGATTGATGATATGGAATGAAGAATGGTGGCTAATGTCAACTCCTAAGAAGTATACAAGTCATTAAGAATGAAAGACGGAAGCTCATGCAAAAGGAGCGAGAAGAAAAGATGAAAAAACGAAGAAAAATCAAGTTTTCGCAGCACGCAGCCATGCTAACAGCCCCGCAAGGCTGTCAGCGCCATTTCCAGCAGTTTGCAGCCATGCTGACAGCGCCCCAAGGCTGTCGGCGCTGCGGGTTGCTGCGTGAAATTTCCAGCTTTTGTTTTTTTTACTATTTTGGCCATATCTTGAGTTCTAGAAGTCCGTTTGAGGCCCGTAAGCTATCCACGCGAATATAACGAGATTCTCTATCATTCTAAGGTGGTCCAGAGGTCCAATTACGTTTGGAACATTCCAGAAAATCTGAAGAAAAGGCAGCTACGAATTTTCCTTTAAAACAGAATCAGTTTAGGAAACGTAATTCTATTATAATTCTGTTTTGGTAGTTCTTGTTGGACAAGACTTCTAGAGCCTATATAAACACATCCAACCCTTGTAATGTGTATCATCATTAGGAGTAGAACCATTACATATCAATTACTTAGGTTTATTTGTATTTTTTCATACTTTGTTTTTATCATGGTTTCATCAGATCCCATGAAGACGAGAGGTTCGATTATGAACTAATCGTTGTCATGGGATTCTAACGGATTTATTTATGGAGCTTTAGTATTTTGATGCTTTAAAGATCTGTGTGTGATGTATATCTGATATCCTCGTATGGTTATGCTTAATTGATAGATGCGTCATGAACATCTAATTTGTTAATCTCTTGTGAAGTGAAAGTGGATCTTGAGATTTAGAACTTGCCATGCTAGCATAGGTTCATAATTGTTTATCAATATGATTTGTGGTGTGAGATGAAAATACTTATACTGCCCTATGTGATCAATGTGGATAACTTGTTCTTCAACCGTTATGTTTTCAAATTCTATAGACATATAGGGTCTAAGCATAATTGGTGTCTATTCATCTTCTATCTCTTTTGTGGATGTATGGGTAGTTTGGTATACGTATGCTGACAGGTAGCATGTACTTGTTTCGTGTTGTCCGATCAGATATCATAACCATTGCATATAGTGATTAAAGGCGTCAGATCTAAGCAAAGTATTTAATGAAGTTAGGATTCCATGGATTCTCTTGCAGAAGTAATTCGATTCCAATTTTCGTTAGTTAGTTAATTCTTAGTTGTTAGTTTACTTCTTAGTTAATTTAGTTTATAAAACCCATTATTGTTAATTGTCTTAGCAGTGATTAATAACCATACATTGTTGCATAGGTGCATGAACTGAATTGAAACCATAGCGCCGCTGCCGGGGATCATCGGTGTTTTATTTTTGGTTTATGTGCTTGTCAATAGTGGTCGTTAGAGTTCACTGACTCGGATTAGTTACTTACCTATCTTATTTAGTTCGGTGTGCTTCAGGTACTTGAGTGTTTAAAGATGGCAAGTCAAGAGTTGCCATGGTGGGCATATTCGAGTACATCCATGCCTTATCAATGTGAGCGGTGTTTGGACGTTCATGATCCCTCACAATATTGTTACTACGGAGGAATTGATCCATATGCCACTTATGAGGAGCAACCATATTTTCAATACCATCCTCAACAGTACCAGCAAGATGTTCCAGATATGTCATATGTCTTTGGTAGTGAAGATTTTCAACATCAGCAACCTACTCCTACTTTTCAGTCAGATGAGGTTCCTACTAGGAAGGAGATTAGGATGCTTGTGAAGAGTAATGAGGAGTCTCTCAAATCTTTGGAGATTCTAGTTGCTCAAGCTGTGAGAGCCTTGGAACAAGAGAAATAACAATTCATACCAGAAGCAATTCCAGAAAATAACAATGACTTGGAGCAAGGTACTGCATGCATAATTGAAGAAGACAAATTCCAAGAGGAGGAGAGTGTTCACAAGCCATGTGAGGAATTTGATCAAGCTAGTGAGGTGGATGATTTGGAAAGGACACTATTTGAGACAGACATTGATGAGCTACGCAAATTTCAAGAATTGGTATGTGCGTATCAAGAGGACACTGATGAGCTACGCAAATTTCAAGAATTGGTATGTGCGAACCAAGAGGATGAAGAACATGGGAAAGATGCAGGTCTTCTACTTGTCTCAGAGTATAAAGATGGAGGTAGCGCATTAGAGCCAATGGAGGAAGTTCTCTTTGAGGAACCAAAGGCTTCAGCAACTTACATTTACCCTCCTCTATTATATTCAAGCGAAGCCCGCGAATGTGTGTTGTTCTACAAATTGACAGATTTTGGGTCAACAGATGAAGGCATTGGAATAGGACATAGTTGTTACACGAATAGGCCAAGCGAGGAGAAGTGGCAGAAAGTGTGTCGCCGTGATGACAATGAAGTCTCGCGAAGAGATGACCAGGCAAACTATTATCATCCATAATGAAGGCTTGGAAGTAACGTCAAGCTATTGACGTTAAAGAAGCGCTTCTTGGGAGGCAACCCAAGGTATGTTTTCTACTTTCCCTTGTATTTACTTCCATTCAATGAGGACATTGAATATTTTAAGTTTGGGGGTGGTTTGAGGGATAAGTAGTGTATATATATGTGATTGTTAGTCATTGTGTTCATGTAGGATTTCATGCTTTGCATATTAGTAGTAGTAAATTATGCATTTATGTTCGTATTATTTACGTTTGTTTCATATAGGACATTCTGTTTTTATTTTCGTATATCATGTGAGTTCATAATAGTTGCATTTGCACCCATGCTTGATAGGAATTTTGTGTTGTTGACGCTTTTGATTGAGAAGTGATATGCTTTGTTCTTGTGCACACACATACACTAGTAAGTTGAAGCTAGTAGACTTATTGAATGTTGTAAGTGATTAGAAGGACATGAATATGTGCAAGATGATTTAGTTTGCATGCTTTGAATACAAGTCGGTGCATTAGAGAGATTTTTGCTTGGGATTGAGTATGTTTTTCCACCAAGTGAGTTTTTGAGCCTTATTGCATATTTGCAATTTATTCGTTTGCTTGAGTGTCCACGGATTGTTTGCATTGCTGACAGTTGTTTGAGGTCTTTCTTGAAACGCATGACATTATTTGACGATTAAAATGATAAAGGCATTTAGGAATAACCGCATATTTTCCCTGTAAGAACCCAAAATTTTGGTAGAATTAAAACTTTTCCTATTATGATGAAGTGCATCAATGAATAGTGATTTTGAGGATTAAGAAAAATTTTCATGCCACCTATGTACGAGACATAGTGTGGATATTCCGAAGTTATACTAGTAATCTACGGAGTAAATAAGTGTATGTAAATGCGATCGGAATTCAGAAATTTCAAATTCTATTTTCGTGTAATATTTGATCGAGCAGTGAATTATATATCAGTAATATCAAGAAATGAGATATTTAATTTGAGGAATTGAGGAGTTAATATTTTGGAATTTTATTATAATTTATTTGAGAATTTAGAACGAAAACCTCTGAGACAGTGAAATGGACGTTCTAGAAACCGCTAAGATATTAAAATGAGATTAAGCGATTAAGCGAACGGATCATGGATTAAGGATTATACCATGGTGGAGTAATAAAATGCAACGTATGAGTTGTAACATATTAATTTTATTCGAGAAACGACAAAGAAATCAAAGCGGTGTAAACGAAAAACAAATAAAGGGACTAAAGTACAAGAAACAAAAGCTAGGGACTTGGTTGCAAATGGAATGGATAAGGGAAATCCAAGGGGACCAATGAGAGGTTGACAACACTAAAGGAGAAGATGCATCCAAGTTAAAAAGCTATTATACATGTATTATTACACAAAACAAAACAAAACACCAAGAACACTCCATTCTGCCAACCAAGATAGCAGCTCAGTAAAACGGGCCTAGAGACTTCATTACTCAATGAAAGTTTTTGTTCTTTATATGGTTAGAAAGCTGTGAAGACGCTCTACAACTTTCATTCAGGAGCCTCGACCAGGAAACGAGTGAAAGGGCTTCGTTTTGGCTGATCTTTGGGGCGTGTTTTTCCAGATCAGGAAACTCACTTCCATGTTCTTGATTTCTTTGGTGAGATTGAAGGTGGTGAGCATAGAGTAAGGCTTCCCCAAGGTTAACCAAGCTTGTTTGAGATTGTAAGAACATCAAGAAGGTATAAAAACCCTAACCCCTCTTGGCCATGTAGTAATTGTGATGTTTAATGTTAGATCCATGATTATTAGTGTGAATCTTGGACATATAAGTTATGGATGATGTAGACCTTGAGTTTAAGTGTTGTGGTTGTGATTTTTAGGCTTGTGGTTAGTGTATGTATCTCCATGTATGTTATAAAGTATGATCTTGGTGATTTAGATGTTGGTTGTGATGTGGATGTAAGATTCTTGGTTGGTTTAGTGATATAAGCATGCTGAGTTTTTCCCAGGAACTTGTACTGTCTTGTAGGAGGGTTTTGAACCCCCAAATCTTGTCCCCTGAAGTCCTAATGTATATTGTTGGAAAGGTATTTGAATGTAGTTTCCAGAAATGTAAGGTTCATGACTAGGTGATGTATAGAGTTTTAGTTATGGCCTGAGAAGTGAAATGTGTTTCTGGAATCCGGACTGCACTGTATGGTCTGTTTGTGAACTGTTTTTGGACCCTCCAACTTTCTGCAAACATTGTGAAAAATTGAGAATATCTAGATCTTACAGTAAGGAAGGCTATCCAAAAAGAATTGGATTAAAATATGTATTTTTCAATTTTATAAAAATGTTAGAGAGAAGTGCGCGCGAGTGAAAAATCACGTAGGAGGTTAGTTTAACGTAGTTTTAAGAGTACTCACTTGTGTTTCAAGTTTGAGGAATGGATTCGAGTTGAATGGGTAACGAATGTGATAAAGTGATGACATGGTCATATAGGAGGGTTAGTGGTCACAAGTGGAGTCGTTAAGTTGGTCTTACGATTTTTTTAAAACCTTATGATTAAGTAGCGTTGTTAAGGTACTAACGTACAAATATTGATTATGTATAGATTTCCATTCCACTTCGCGAGCCGACCACCCCAACCTCACCAAGGCAAGTTTTCCAACCCTAAGTATTTATTTTCAAAAGATTATATTCTTGATTTTACCTATGCAAGTTTACTTTTCAAAACTTATAAATAAGGATTTTCACTGTTGTGTTTATAGCTTCCAAATGTATTATATGCTTATGCTTTACGAGATTATGTTGAAGTTTGAGATATATGCATATGTGTTTGTACACCCTTGAACTTAGAATGAAAGTGTTTTCTTCGGACAACGACTCTAGCAATAGAGGTCGTAGCGGTCCAAATATACTATTGACCGGGGAGCGGTATATTGTTGTATCGTGATTAAATTGCGAAAACCCGAAGAGTCATTCGGGAAGTATCGTATACCTAAGTAATTATTATTTTTACGTTGTTAAAAATACTCAAAAATATCTATCTTGGATTAAAAGCTTATTTTAATTAAATAATTATTTTATTAACTGTTTATATTAAATCTCAAAATATTATTTATTAATTATCGTTCATTATTTTAAAGACAAAACTAATCCAAGATACCTTTAGCATTTTCAAACTCGAGCTCTTTCTCACCCAAAACATTTTCGAAAACCCCCGGTCAGGTTTTGCTTCTTGTACGTTTTTCAAGAATTATTGGTCGACTGAGGTCGAACTTCAACTACTCGAATTTTCTATCAAAATGATTTTGAAAAGAAAAGAAAAAGGGGACTCTGGCAGGTGTGGGAATCGTTGACGAACGATTCCCGGGATGTGTAAGCGGCCGTGAGCCAGGCGGTCCATCAACTATTATTCCGGCCCAGGTGTTGCCGAAGGATGATTACGGATGTAGTTTTCATCGAGGGTGATTACGTATGTAGTTTTCACCCAAGGGTAGTTACGGATGTAGTTTCTATCCTTCTACTAGTAGAGAAGACCCGCGGATTGTTGGACTTGGTTGTGGCGACTGATCATCGTCAATCCTTGTCAGGTTTTTATGTTTTCTTCCAGTCCCATCCTCCACTTTTGAAAAATACTCAAACACTGCTTCTTGGGCCCAAGTGCCAAGTTGCCGATAGTGTGGTTTTTGATAAGAAAAATATTAACATCGTGCAGTATCTAGAACTGCAAGATTTTCTATAGAGATTGGCACGTGTTAGTGCACTCTTGCAATTATTTCAAAGAATGAAATGTTTTTGAATGAGAAACCTTCTAAGCTAATGGAAGGAAAGAGGTTTTGCATCAATGCATTCCCTGTACATTATGTTAACCGTAGAGTGTTTTGCCGAAACTGATATACCCATACGTATATATTTTCAAACTTAAGATATATTGAAATGAGAACCTTATAAAGGATTCATATGTTATTCTTAAAGCTCCTTAGTGAGTATAAATGTTTTATTCAAACTCGGACATATATATTGTCGAGTTATGTTTTGTAATCTGAGATATATACCCATACAGTTGGGAACGTTTTCGCAATAAACCACATTATTATTTTTCAAAATGGCAAACTTGCTGAGCATTACGTAGCTCATTCTTGCTTTTTAAAAACTTTTCAGAAAGAGAAGAATTTGGTCAGTTAGCTCCGTACCAGCAGAAGAGGAGTAGAAGATTTATCCCGAGATGACTTAGTTCCGAATAAATACTACAGAGTAAGTCTGATAGGTTTTCAACTGTAATAGTAAGACTCGTCTTCAAGTGTAGTTGTATAAGTGGAAGTGCGTAAGATTCTAGATTGTACAGATGAATTGTAATATTTAGTGTTACTTTTGGTTATCGTTTCTGAGGCTCTAACTTGTATGTGCATAAGATTGAGGTCTGGATGGATGTATTGTTGAGTTGTAAAGTTAGTACAGGTATTATATGGTTGGATGGTGATGTGACGACCTGAATCTTTGACCTCGGATTTGGGGGCGTCACAGAAATGGTATCAGAGAGATAAGTTACAGTACTCAGAAACGAGAGTGTTGAGAGTTAAGTCTAAGTAGGAGAATGACATAAGAGATCGTAGTAAACTTATTATTGGACTACCGAAAGAGGTACCGGTGAGTAGAATGGACTGGAGTGTTTACTGGAGGTATTATACTAGGGTCGATAGAATCCTTAGAGACCTTCAGAATGATGAATAGAGGTTTGAGAGTCGTACATGACCTATCATAGGTAATGATATAGGAAGCAGAGCGAAATCTCAAGAGCAGCTGAGATAGAGGCGATATTGCCAATATGATCGGATGACTAGGCTGGCATAAATTTTGTGGCCCATAGTCCTCCACAGTTTAGGAGACAGCATTTTAAGAATCAAGAAGTTTAGACTTCCCTACGTAATTAAGGGTACTTAGTACTTGGAATAATGACAGTCTTTTACTTTGGCTATAAGATCCGATTTTCGATAAGTAACGGGTTTACCTGAAAGGTGGTTATTATGCCGTTGTGGATTTCATTACCCTTGATGGCAAATTTTACATGTGTTATACGAGAATGTTATCATAAGACGAGCGTGCTAGATAATTCCACGCATGATTCGGACGCTAGAGCATGGTAGTTCAACTTAGAGAACAAGCAAGTAGAATTAACAAAGGGACTCAAGTGAAGTTGAATATGGTTACAACGAGCGATACAGTGATCTCAGAGTCTATCAAAAGAAAAGACCAGTGGGTCTAGAGTGGGATCCTTTGATAGAGATGTTATCAGGGACTACGTATATATGTATTGTAGACCTCAATATTTTTGGTATATGTTCACATGCACACACCCGCCACTGAACCTATGGACTGCACTGAGATCCCTGAGAGATCTCTTTGATCTGTTCCCAGGGGGAACTGGCCACTTGTGATTCATGTCGGAATGCATGAAGTAGGACCCTATGGACTTAGCAGGTGTCCCCGGAATGATGTGAAGCTTGGTCTTCAAGATAAAGCACGAAGATGATAGATATATTTGTGAAACCCTAACTCGATAATTGACTCTAAGATGAAGATTGAGAGACGCACTAGTTGGTGTCTTGTATTACGATGATGAAGAGATGGAGTTACCCTCATAGTGGTGATAATGAGATGCACGAATGATTATTAACTCATTTTGGTAACTACCGGCTGGTGCACAACTTCATTTTAAACTTTTCATTAACCATGTTACCTCGATTAGTTTATATCAGGTAATCCTTCTAGCTTTCTACTTCAAACTTGTGGAATAACCACCAGTGGTATACTTTCTCTAAACCGGGACTCATCCAAAGTATCTTATTTGATCCCCGAGTATTTTATTTGAAGTTTATAATTATTTCGTTCTGCTCAGGCCTATTTACACTTTCTTTCAATTATCCAAGGAATGTTCAACAATTGTTTCCTTAATTAATCAATGAATATTCCTAAACGAATATTGATATTTGACTACTTCTTTCATACTTGCACTCTTCAGTCGAGCCCATAAATATTTATCAACTTGTTAAGAACAGGGATGATCTAACATCCAGATATTCCTCATGAATCCTTTCTTCTATTCAAAATGAGATTGTGCGTCGTACATTGAAATCATAGTAAGGATATCATTTTGATATTGGTATTCTGAATTTAATTCTACTGTAGGATCTGATAAAGCATGTGTACGGAGGCACCCTTGGGTGGACCGTTTCATTGGTAGGTAATATTTGATGAGAGGTTATCGATTGTTCCGATACCTAGAACATTCTCTTCAGATTTTATAGTTTTCTTTTTCAAACTTAATAACTTCTTATTTCCATTCGTTGTCCGAGTAGCCTAAAGTTTCTTCAGTGGCTACGATGTTGAAATTCTGTTCTAGCCAATTGAAACTGGCTAGTCGATATGTCAATATGAATGACTAGTTGATTGTTCTAACTAGTCAAAATTGTAATGTTGTGAAGAACACCTAGCTAATTGTCCTAGCTAGTGGTGATGTCTCAAACCAGTGAATTAGCAAATTTTGTCTAGCTAGTTGCTAGTGTTTCTTGAAAAGGACTAGTTATTGTTTCACTGGTCCAACTCCCAATTTAATTCATTCAGCAATTCCTCAATGCATTTTGCATGTGGTAAAGTATGATGATGAAAGTTTTGACGAATGACTTGATTGAGACCTAGTGAGGTCATCCACTCAACTTGAATTCTACCCATCTTTGTATCAGACTTTATGTCACTTGAATATTCTGTTCCTTCATTCATATAATGAAGATTCATTTGAAACCATAGATTACTTGAATGATAAACTGCTTCATTTTTATCATCACATAGTAGAATTTCTTTCGATCGGTTGACCTTTATCAATGGGACTTTTTAGATCCTCTATTTTTCAAGAGGAAAAGTATTCCCTAGATGTAAGAATTGTATAAAGACCGTCCTTATGACTTTTGTATCCAATAATCATTGCCCTCGTGCAACATTCTCTATGATATCACATTACCAAATTTTCAGGACATGAAGGAATAAACCTTGTTGTATTCTTTTTGTCCATCCTTACATCTCCGAAAATCGAGACTCCTAGTATTTGGAACCATCAACATTCTTGGAACATCCAATGTGGAATTCTTATTGAAATTATCTATTGGACCTTGTTATTTCAAAACCATTCCTTTCAAAAGTGATTACTCTAAGGTGAACGGGAGGTACAATTGTGAACCGTTGCACCAATATGAGATTAAAAAAACCAAATGTTGTAATTGTGCAGCCAGAGCGTTATGCCGAGTGATTATTTAAAGTAGGAATAACATGTCGGGGCATACCACAGGACCTTTAATATTAGTGTGAGGAAGGTTATAGGAAATGATGAGGTGGTTGGGAGTACGTTCCTACCAACCGTTGTCAGGATGTTATAGTAATGAATTCTGGAGTTACCAAGCCTTTTCCTGATCCAAGAAATTCAAATCGATTGCGATGTAAGATATATCCTTAGAGGAAACTAACATGGAAGTGAGATGGACAAGAAAGGAAGAAATATCGTGGCAAGAATGTGAAGCTTTACTTAGCTAAAAGGGATTGATGCACATAGCGAGGCATAAAGTTTAAAAGGCCCCTAATAGCAAATGGATGCATGGATATATCCCAATGATCCTTCGAGATTACCACCTAATCAAGTTTATTGGGAATCGCAGCAGCATACAGGCCTCAGGCTGATTGGTGCCAGTTATGAAAGAGGACGAGCGTATGACATCTTACATATACCATCGAGAATCGATACCCCTAACCGGAGATGTAGGAATTGTTGACCGGTTAAAACACGTAGTAGTTTTTCAAAGATAAGGTTGAAAAACGGGTTTCACCAACTCAAGATCGACCTCTGTACTGTGCCAAAATTGGCATTTCACACTAATATAAACGTTATAAAATTATGGTAGTATCGTTTGAGTGGATTAATGAGTCAGAAGCCTTTATTGATTAATGAACAAAGTTTTGGAATGAAATGAGATATTAGCAACAACCTCATTGTTAGCTATACTTGATGATAAAAAGAGGACTTTGAGAGTCACGATGATGCATCTTTCAAGAGTTTAAGAGGTGTGCTGATGCAGTAGAAAGGGGATGATAGCCTATACTTCTAAACAACATAAAGGTTACGGGATGTGATATACTAACCGTGAGTCGGGGATTAGTCATGATAGCATTCACGCATAAAACGGAGACGTTAATCTTATAAGAAAAGTGTGAATTCTTTTTTTCCACAAGTGCCTTAAGTATATCTTCATATTAGAACTAAACATAAGAAAGAGAAGGTGATGAAAGGGAGCAGGGAGTATAATGGAGAAATTTGTTATGACCCAAGAAAGGCCAGTGTGGTGGCCGATACTTATAGAAGGGATTATTTGAAATTGGAATTCAGTCAGTATTGACCAAGAAAATAGAGTATATACAATAAAGAATAATGTTAGAGGAAAATGACTAAATTATGGGGAAGGACAAAGATGTATAGAGAATTAAGAGAATGTTTGGCAGACAGGTATGAAGAATGGCATTGGCAAACTATTAAGTACAAACGCGACATGTCGAAAGCAGAATGATAGAGATCTAGTTGATTAATTCCGCGTGTAGAAAATCTTGAACGTGGACAGAATTATAATGAATTTCATAAGTAGGTCGCCGAAGACCGAGCCAAGAGATGGCCTTAGTTGATTTATAATTGTTGAACCAAGTGATTTACCTACGAAAGACTTTCCATTTAGAAGATTATCGATTTATATACGGAAAAGATGGTGGTGCAGTATAAAACTTCTGCAGCGATTACGTCAGATAAAGACTTAAGATTAAACTACGAATATTGAAGGTGCTTCCAAGTATATTTAATGAAGAGATTGATCGTATGTACTAATTTGATCTGTGGCTGACGGACAGGGAAGAAGAATTGTCCAGACGTTCGAATTTATAATTAGTGTCGTGCCTTAGATTTCACGGGGCAGTCGAGAATAAAAACATATCCATAAAATGAATGTTATTATCACGATTGTCACCATGCGGACGTAAGGACGTCTCTTGTAAAGCGTACTGCGAAAGAAGGAGTTTCACTTTTCTTGCGTTACGAAGAAGTCAATGAACGAAGGATATAGTAGCTGAACTGGTTCGACGTATACCGAAGACTATATAGTATCCATAGCAAGTGGTAACGACTGACGGGAGGCAACACATGCGTGCTAATCAAGCCAAGGAATATGAGGAATACCATGCGTATTGACGTTGTCTTAGATTATAAAACACGACCACAAAGTATTCACGGGCCAACGATACAAGGACTCAACAGGGATACTATGAACAAGGTAGAAGAGGAACGTATAAGTAGTGGGACAGAAATTTTCATTCATAGAACAACCGATAAGGAATACAGGTCGAGGAGAGCATGCGTTGAGAAACAACATTAAAGTGTTGGCGAGACCAAGGTGAGAGAACAAAAGGATTGAAGTTTCAACCTGAGAGTTGGAAAGGGTAAAGTTAGAATTGTATCCACAACTATTTTCCTTATGTTCTTAAGATAGAATCCTTTTAAGGAGAGAAGACTACAATAACCCTAATTTTCGTGAATATTCGAAACCTGGATGAATAGTAATTTTATGCGTGGATGGGAAATTTTTGCAATCACAATATGTACGAATTATTAATTGAAGATTTCGAATTGATATTACGTCTTTACGGTGCAGACGAGTGTATGTAAAAGTCATTAGTTTTTTTTTACGAAACCCATCATTTCGAATGGTCAAATTTTATGAGATATCAAAGGAGTATGAGGTGGGAGACTTCGTGATACTAAAGGAATCTCCCTAGAAAGGATTGATGCGGTTTGTTAAGAAAGGGAAGCTTTTTTTTTTTTGAAAGAAGAGATTTCATTAGATACTCAAATCAGATGATAACGTCTCCAACAACAGACTTGGAGGAGACACAAACTCACTAAAGCAATTAAGCGAAATAGGGACTCTAGCCATCAAATGAGCACCCATATTTGCTTGCCTTTTAATATGACAAAGGGATAAATCTACCCTATGCCTAAACTGCCTACGACAGGAATCCACCACATGACCCAACTCCAGGTAGTAGCTTGCTTCGTTACAAATAGCCTTGACAGCCATTTCTGAGTCACTCTCGATGTTAACACTTTGCAAACCCAGGACATCCACCCAGTCTAAAGCTTCCTTGATGCCTCGCAATTCAGCCTCCAGAACTGACACTACCCCATGAAATTTCAAAACCTTTCCTCTCACAAAGTCTCCATTCTCATTTCTAATAAGCATTCCCACCGAATAGAACGAGTTACCAGAAAACAGTGAGGCATCGACATTTAGTTTTAGAAAACCCTGAAGTGGGGGTTTCCACTTCACACTCCTCACTCTAACAGTCTTATTCAAAGCATACGATTTTTGCGATTCTTTTCTGATCATAGCAGCATGCCAATCCTTAATCTGTTTCCCACTAATCTCTAATGCCATGGAAGCAGTTATAACTTTGCCCTCCCAAACCTTCTGATTCCTTGCAAACCAGACACCCCAAAGAACCGTGGCAATCTTCTCTAAAGTCTCTGCATTCTCGTTACTGAACCTCTGCAGAAGCCAACTAGAAGCATTTTCATCAAATTGCAATTAAATTGCAACCCCACTCGTTGCCAACATTCTGCAGCAAAAGCACATTCGAAGAAAATATGCAAGAGATGCTCTACGTCAACTGCACACATCGAGCAAGTAACCGGTAAAATCACCCCTCTACTGCTTAGAAGATTTTTAACAGGAACATTATTTTGACAAAACCTCCATAAAAACGTTCTTACTTTGTGAGGCACCCTGAGATTCCAAAGCTTATTCCAACCATCTGATTCTGGGACATTGTTTACCTCCAAATTTCTACTAGCCCAGAATTGATACCCCGATTTAACCGTATATCCACCTGTAGTAGTGTTAACCCAAGCTACCCTGTCCTTCACATCCTCCGTAGGAATTACTGTCTGACATATTAGCTGAGCATCGTCGTAATGAAAATTCTACAACACTTTAGTCACGTCCCAGACCTTGCTATTAGAACGGAAATAATTGCACACATTATCATTCCTAACGACATTCAGATGACTGTCCTCAACACGATAATCAACCTTACCCTTCAACCAAGGATCTTTGAAAATTCTTATATCTTTCCCATCCCCTAAGATCCACCTAAAACCAGCTCGAAGCTGTTCCTTAGCCTCCCAAATACCTGTCCAGATAAAGCTAGACTCCGTACCTTTAGCTGCTTGGAGGATATGTCCTCCTGGAAAGTACCTTGCCCTATACAACCTAGCCACAAGAGACGAAGGGTTACAGCAAAAATTCCAAACATGTTTTCCCATAAGAGCTAGATTAAATCCATGGAGATTGCGGAAGCCCAGACCACCTTTATTCTTAGCCATTGCCAACTTATCCCAACCCATCCACCTAATACCCCTACTATTACTCCCATTAGATTTCCACCAGTACCCATTAAGCAACCTTTCTATTTCAACACATAAAGATTTGGGAATAAGGAAGTAGGACATACTGTAAGACGGAATAGCTTGCCCCACATTTTTCACCATAACCGTTTTCCCTGCTTTTGATAACAGCTTGTTATTCCAGCTTTGAACCCTGTGCCACACTCTCTCCTTTATATAGTTGAAGACTGATTTTTTAGATCTACCAATGAGAGATGGGAGACCCAAATATTTACTATCCTTTAAATCATTGTGCACCTCTAAAATATTCTTGATCTCAAGCTATTTGTCACGCCTCACATTTGCAGAGAAAAAAATTCCTGATTTTTGATAGTTAATAGCTTGCCCTGACCTGTGTCCATAGTCATTCAGAAGAGTTTTAACTACATGAGCTTCATTTCCCGATGCTTTAAAGAGCAAGAAGCTATCGTTAGCGAATAAAAGGTGAGTGACCTTAGAGGGGCATTCTCTGTGATTTGACATCCATTAACACTACCAGTATTAGCAGCCTCAGTTAGCTTTTGTGACATACCTTCGACACAGAATAGGAACAGGTAAGGAGATAGGGGATCTCCTTGCCTCAACCCACGACTTGGAGCAACAGGGCCGACTCTACTTCCATTTAAGAGCACCTTATAATTCACCGTAGTTACACAAAGCATCATCCAACTAATCCATTTCTCATTAAAACCCATACTTCTCATTCTATCTCTGAGGTATGACCACTTAACTCGATCATAGGCTTTCGAAATATCCAGTTTTAGTGCTACCTCTCCCTCCTGACCCCTATTTTTCCTCTTCATAAAATGCAGAAGCTCAAACGCAACTAACACGTTATCAGAAATGTTCCTCCCTGGTATGAAGGCTGATTGATTTTCAGAGATCAGATTTGGCAGGATCACTTTCAGTCGATTTGCTAGGACTTTGGCCAATATTTTGTAGAGAACATTGCACAACGCAATCGGACGGAGATCCGCCATCTTCTCCACATTATCCTTCTTAGGAATCAGAACCAACGTAGTATCATTCAAATTCGCAGGAAATGATAATTCTGCTAGCCAATCACTGCAACACTTGAAAATATCTCGACCCAATAAATCCCAAAAATGCTGAAAGAATGCAGGGCTAAAACCATCAGGCCCTGCTGACTTGTCTGGATGCATTTGGCCAACAGCAATCGTAAATTCCTCAAATCGTAAATCTGAAATGAGTTTTTCATTCTGATGTTCTGAAATAACTCCATTGCCAGCTTCCTCCACCCCTATGTTTCCACTCCCTTCATCTGCAAAGATCTTCCTATAGTACTGAACTGCCACATTACACATGTCATCGTGTTCGCTGTAGACCACACCATCATCGTCCACCAAATGAGATATATGGTTTTGCTTCCTTCTATTCGAAGCTACAGCATGGAAATATTTTGAATTTGTATCCACCTCTGTCAACCAAAACGCCTTTGCACGTTGTCTCCAATACAACTCCTCGTGGTAAAGAACTTCATCCAACCTGTTCTTCTCTTCAAAATATTGTTGCACCCCCAGATCATCAGCTCGGTCTTTCAGCACACATATACTTTCCTTCAATTTCTTGACCTTGTCTCTGAATTTGTGAAAAAAATTCCGTCCCCATTTTACCATAAAAGAAGATACAGAGAGTAGTTTAGGAAGCATATGTAATGGGGGAATAGTTTTCCAATAATCTGTGACATCTTTCTTGAAACTCGGTTCATTAAGCCAGGTATTCTCAAATTTAAAGCGAAACTGCTTCCTTGACCAAGTCACCTGCAACGGCTCTAAACATATGGGATCATGGTCTGATTTTATTACGTGAGTCACTGATAGACTACATAGTGGAAATTTCCTCCACCATAGATCATTAGCAAAAGCTCTATCGAGCTTCTCTTGAACCCAATCTGGCTTTCCTTTGCTCTTTTCCCACGTAAAATTACCACCAGTTAGAGGAAGTTCAGAAAGGCCACAGTCATCTATAGCACTCCTGAAACCATCTAAGAGATGCTGAGGGTGCAAATGATCACCTTTCTTGTCTTCAACATATAACATATCGTTAAAATCTCCAAAGATACACCAGGGAATATCAACACCACTTGATAGGGTTCTGAGAAAATCCCAAGCTGCCTGTCTACGATTCCTCTCCGGAAAGCCGTAGTAACACGTTATCTTCCAAGCAATACTTAATCCATTCATGATGTTAACATTGATATGGTTGCTCGAGGAGTCCAAAACTTGACATACTACCGACCGTTTCCACATTAACGCAAGACCTCCACCCCTACCTATACGATCGACCTCAAAAGAATTTGAAAAACCAAACTTAACAGCTATGTCTTTAATAACTTTCTTTTCAACTAGAGTTTCTGATAAAAAAACCAAATCAGGGTTACGAGATTTTACTAAATCTCCAAAAACACGAACTGCACGAGGGCTCCCCATACCCCTGCAGTTCCAACTTAGAAGATTCATAATGGACGGCTAGCTTGCACTGCAAGCTTAGCCAAATCATTAACTGGAGAAACTACATAATCAGATTCAGAAAATGCAGCTTCATTTTGGATAATACCTTTCCCATTATTAGCCCCAACGGGTAGCACTTCATCAGTATCCATCGTTATTTTTGTTTCAGGCCCATGTCGACTCCTTTTCCTGTTTCCTAAATCCCCCTCCTCATTTTCCTCTACATCCATCCCATCAAACAAAGTCAAACTAGAAGATGACCCAGGCCCATTACTACTTTGCCTCCCAGAATTCAAATTTGAAACTTCCCTGGCATTTCGCCTATTATCTCTCCTATCAGCTAAGATTACGATTTGCTTTCCTGAAGAAACGCCCGTGATATCCGGACTGTTATTCTCCCTTCCAGCTTTCATCGGCCAATCAGTATCGTCTTCCTCGCGTAGCCACTTGCTACCGCCCTGAGGACCACCTCGCCGAGATGGTGCTTTCAGCCATGTCCCCCACTCCTTACTCCCATTATCACTTCTATTATCCAGAGATTTCCTGCAGAAACGTTCCGTGTGCGTGACAAGACCACAAGCGAAACAGAAATCCCCTAGCCGCTCATACTTACATAGAACCACAAATTCAGTCCCGTTCCTCCGTTTGATTTTCTTTTTCCTCTTTAATGGTTTCCTGACATCCAACCGAATCTTGATTCTCATAAACTCCCTCCAAATACTAGAATTGTTCTTTGCATCATAAGAGATGAATTCCCCAAAAAAATTCCCTAACTGTTGCCCTACAGCCTCAGACATAAAGCCACTAGGAAGGTCGTACACCTGAATCCAGATATTCATAAACCACAGGGGTACCTTCAACGGTTCTTCCCCATTCGGAATTTCTTCAATCAGCAACATGGCATTGTCGAAAGACCATGGTCCTCCGTTCATCAACCAAAGCTTATCCTCCTTATGATAAAACTGAAATAAATAGATCCCTGTCTCCAGCTCCTTGATGTTTATACCCATTGCAGGTTTCCATATGTCTGCCATTTTGACTTTCATTATTGGACCTTTTTAGATTTTGAGGCGTATTGGGAAGTTAGCCTGCGAGTTAGCCTTGCCCCAAGCTTGCAGCAAATTCATAATGTGTTTCATATGTCTACGACCCTACCACACCGACTATCAGCATGTGATAGAGTACAACCAAGTGGACCTATGACCCGACTTGACCTATGTGGAGCAACCCGTGGAAATCATGGATAGAGAAGAACAAGTGCTGAGGAACAAGGTTTTCAAACTAATAAGGAATTGTGAGAAAATCAAGATGTGGAAGAATCCACCTGGAAGTTGAAAGAGTGAAACAAAGAAGGAGTAACCCCAGTGATTCCTAAACTGATTCCGGGACGGAATCCTTTTAAGGAGGGGAGACTGTAAGAACCCAAAATTTTGGTAGAATTAAAACTTTTCCTATTATGATGAAGTGCATCAATGAATAGTGATTTTGAGGATTAAGAAAAATTTTCATGCCACCTATGTACGAGACGTAGTGTGGATATTCCGAAGTTATACTAGTAATCTACGGAGTAAATAAGTGTATGTAAATGCGATCGGAATTCAGAAATTTCAAATTCTATTTTCGTGTAATATTTGACCGAGCAGTGAATTATATATCAGTAATATCAAGAAATGAGATATTTAATTTGAGGAATTGAGGAGTTAATATTTTGGAATTTTATTATAATTTATTTGAGAATTTAGAACGAAAACCTCTGAGACAGTGAAATGGACGTTCTAGAAACCGCTAAGATATTAAAATGAGATTAAGCGATTAAGCGAACGGATCATGGATTAAGGATTATACCATGGTGGAGTAATAAAATGCAACGTATGAGTTGTAACATATTAATTTTATTCAAGAAACGACAAAGAAATCAAAGCGGTGTAAACGAAAAACAAATAAAGGGACTAAAGTACAAGAAACAAAAGCTAGGGACTTGGTTGCAAATGGAATGGATAAGGGAAATCCAAGGGGACCAATGAGAGGTTGACAACACTAAAGGAGAAGACGCATCCAAGTTAAAAAGCTATTATACATGTATTATTACACAAAACAAAACAAAACACCAAGAACACTCCATTCTGCCAACCAAGATAGCAGCTCAGTAAAACGGGCCTAGAGACTTCATTACTCAATGAATTTTTTTGTTCTTTATATGGTTAGAAAGCTGTGAAGACGCTCTACAACTTTCATTCAGGAGCCTCGACCAGGAAACGAGTGAAAGGGCTTCGTTTTGGCTGATCTTTGGGGCGTGTTTTTCCAGATCAGGAAACTCACTTCCATGTTCTTGATTTCTTTGGTGAGATTGAAGGTGGTGAGCATAGAGTAAGGCTTCCCCAAGGTTAACCAAGCTTGTTTGAGATTGTAAGAACATCAAGAAGGTATAAAAACCCTAACCCCTCTTGGCCATATAGTAATTGTGATGTTTAATGTTAGATCCATGATTATTAGTGTGAATCTTGGACATATAAGTTATGGATGATGTAGACCTTGAGTTTAAGTGTTGTGGTTGTGATTTTTAGGCTTGTGGTTAGTGTATGTATCTCCATGTATGTTATAAAGTATGATCTTGGTGATTTAGATGTTGGTTGTGATGTGGATGTAAGATTCTTGGTTGGTTTAGTGATATAAGCATGCTGAGTTTTTCCCAGGAACTTGTACTGTCTTGTAGGAGGGTTTTGAACCCCCAAATCTTGTCCCCTGAAGTCCTAATATATATTGTTGGAAAGGTATTTGAATGTAGTTTCCAGAAATGTAAGGTTCATGACTAGGTGATGTATAGAGTTTTAGTTATGGCCTGAGAAGTGAAATGTGTTTCTGGAATCCGGACTGCACTGTATGGTCTGTTTGTGAACTGTTTTTGGACCCTCCAACTTTCTGCAAACATTGTGAAAAATTGAGAATAGCTAGATCTTACAGTAAGGAAGGCTATCCAAAAAGAATTGGATTAAAATATGTATTTTTCAATTTTATAAAAATGTTAGAGAGAAGTGCGCGCGAGTGAAAAATCACGTAGGAGGTTAGTTTAACGTAGTTTTAAGAGTACTCACTTGTGTTTCAAGTTTGAGGAATGGATTCGAGTTGAATGGGTAACGAATGTGATAAAGTGATGACATGGTCATATAGGAGGGTTAGTGGTCACAAGTGGAGTCGTTAAGTTGGTCTTACGATTTTTTTAAAACCTTATGATTAAGTAGCGTTGTTAAGGTACTAACGTACAAATATTGATTATGTATAGATTTCCATTCCACTTCGCGAGCCGACCACCCCAACCTCACCAAGGCAAGTTTTCCAACCCTAAGTATTTATTTTCAAAAGATTATATTCTTGATTTTACCTATGCAAGTTTACTTTTCAAAACTTTTATATAAGGATTTTCACTGTTGTGTTTATAGCTTCCAAATGTATTATATGCTTATGCTTTAAGAGATTATGTTGAAGTTTGAGATATATGCATATGTGTTTGTACACCCTTGAACTTAGAATGAAAGTGTTTTCTTCGGACAACGACTCTAGCAATAGAGGTCGTAGCGGTCCAAATATACTATTGACCGGGGAGCGGTATATTGTTGTATCGTGATTAAATTGCGAAAACCCGAAGAGTCATTCGGGAAGTATCGTATACCTAAGTAATTATTATTTTTACGTTGTTAAAAATACTCAAAAATATCTATCTTGGATTAAAAGCTTATTTTAATTAAATAATTATTTTATTAACTGTTTATATTAAATCTCAAAATATTATTTGTTAATTATCGTTCATTATTTTAAAGACAAAACTAATCCAAGATACCTTTAGCATTTTCAAACTCGAGCTCTTTCTCAACCAAAACATTTTCGAAAACCCCCGGTCAGGTTTTGCTTCTTGTACGTTTTTCAAGAATTATTGGTCGACTGAGGTCGAACTTCAACTACTCGAATTTTCTATCAAAATGATTTTGAAAAGAAAAGAAAAAGGGGACTCTGGCAGGTGTGGGAATCGTTGACGAACGATTCCCGGGATGTGTAAGCGGCCGTGAGCCAGGCGGTCCATCAACTATTATTCCGGCCCAGGTGTTGCCGAAGGATGATTACGGATGTAGTTTTCATCGAGGGTGATTACGGATGTAGTTTTCACCCAAGGGTAGTTACGGATGTAGTTTCTATCCTTCTACTAGTAGAGCAGACCCGCGGATTGTTGGACTTGGTTGTGGCGACTGATCATCGTCAATCCTTGTCAGGTTTTTATGTTTTCTTCCAGTCCCATCCTCCACTTTGGAAAAATACTCAAACACTGCTTCTTGGGCCCAAGTGCCAAGTTGCCGATAGTGTGGTTTTTGATAAGAAAAATATTAACATCGTGCAGTATCTAGAACTGCAAGATTTTCTATAGAGATTGGCACGTGTTAGTGCACTCTTGCAATTATTTCAAAGAATGAAATGTTTTTGAATGAGAAACCTTCTAAGCTAATGGAAGGAAAGAGGTTTTGCATCAATGCATTCCCTGTACATTATGTTAACCGTAGAGTGTTTTGCCGAAACTGATATACCCATACGTATATATTTTCAAACTTGAGATATATTGAAATGAGAACCTTATAAAGGATTCATATGTTTTTCTTAAAGCTCCTTAGTGAGTATAAATGTTTTATTCAAACTCGGACATATATATTGTCGAGTTATGTTTTGTAATCTGAGATATATACCCATACAGTTGGGAACGTTTTTGCAATAAACCACATTATTATTTTTCAAAATGGCAAACTTGCTGAGCATTATGTAGCTCATTCTTGCTTTATAAAAACTTTTCAGAAAGAGAAGAATTTGGTCAGTTAGCTCCGTACCAGCAGAAGAGGAGTAGAAGATTTATCCCGAGATGACTTAGTTCCGAATAAATACTACAGAGTAAGTCTGATAGGTTTTCAACTGTAATAGTAAGACTCGTCTTCAAGTGTAGTTGTATAAGTGGAAGTGCGTAAGATTCTAGATTGTACAGATGAATTGTAATATTTAGTGTTACTTTTGGTTATCGTTTCTGAGGCTCTAACTTGTATGTGCATAAGATTGAGGTCTGGATGGATGTATTGTTGAGTTGTAAAGTTAGTACAGGTATTATATGGTTGGATGGTGATGTGACGACCTGAATCTTTGACCTCGGATTTGGGGGCGTCACATTCCCATATTACCATACCATGTTTACATGATCAATTAGTTAACCCGTTGAGCTTAATCCTATTTTTTCGGTGACATACCACATTACTTGCCTAGACCTTTTTCTTGTATTGGCCTTACATTAATTTGAACCCACATTGTCAAAGGCTAGTAGAGTGCTTAAGGGAGTAATAAGGTGTGCAAGGAGGGGTTTATTGTTGGTCTTACTTTTGGGGGAAATATTGAAAATTGGGTTTGGTTGTTTACTTGATAGTTGGAATGTGTAATAAAATTGTGGGATCATTGTTATTGTTTATATTATTGTTTTATCTAGCTCTCGAAAAAGAAAAAAAAAGAAAAAAAAAGAAAAAAAAAAGAGAGAAAAAAAATGAAAAAAAATCTATATTATGAGATCATGTTTGTGTTTGTTGTGATCCTACTTTAGTCGACTAGTTGATTGTTTTTGTTGGAAGAAAAATAGAAAAATTATGTGGGGGAAAATAGGGTGTTGTGTATGATTTATTATGATACTTACTGTTTGCACTAAATCACGCAAGCGTATGTGGTCACAAGTAATATAGATATAAGTTGAGTTCGTTCCCACAGAGATCTGGTTATGGTTTCAATTCAGTAGATGCACCTATGCAATAATGTATGGTTTTTATTCACTGCTAAGACAATTAACAAGATTGGGTTTTAATTAACTAAATCTAACTAAAAAGCAAATTAACAAACTAAGAATTAACTAACTAACAAGAATTTAAATCAAATTACTTCTGCAAGAGAAACCATGGAATCCTAACTTCATTAAATACTTTGCTTAGATCTGACGCCTTTAATCACTATATGCAATGGTTATGATATCTGATCGGACAACACGAAATAAGTATACGCTACCTCTCAGTATACGAATACCAAACTAAACATACATCCACAAAAGAGATAGAAGATGAATAGACACCAATTATGCTTAGACCCTATATCTCTATAGAATTTGAAAACATAACGGTTGAAGAACAAGTTATCCACATTGATCACATAGGGTAGCATATTATCTCTAATCATGCCACAAATCATGATGTTAAAACATCAACCTATCCTATGCTAGCATGGCAAGTTCTAAATCTCAAGATCCACTCTCGTTTAGCAAGAGATTAACAAATTAGATGTTCATGACGCATCTATCAAGTAAGCATAACCATACGAGGATATCAGATATACATCACACACAGATCTGTAAAGCAATCAAGATACTAAATCTCCATAAATAAATCCGTTAGAATCCCATGACAACGATTAGCTCATAATTGAACCTCTCGTCATCATGGGATCTGATGAAACCATGATAAAAACAAAATATGAAAAGATACAAATAAAACTAAGTAATTGATATGTAATGGTTCTACTCCTAATGATGATCTTAATGATCTTAATGATACAATTTACAAGGGATGGATGTGTTTATATAGGCTCTAGACATCTTGCCCAGCAAGAAAATACCCAAAATAGAGTTAAAATAGAATTTCTGCAAAATATGTTTCCTAAACTGATTCTGTTTTTTAAGGAAAATTCGTAGTTGACTTTTCTTCAGTTTTTCAGGACCGTTACAGTAGTAATTGGACATCTGGACCACTTTAGAATGATAGAGAATCTCGTTATCTTCGCGTGGACTGCTTACGGGCCTCAAACGGAGTTGTAGAACTCAAGATATGGCCAAGTTGTAGAAAATCTCCCAGGCTTCGCGTGGGCAGTAAGATCGCTGAAAACGGACTTCTAGAACTCCAGATATGTCAAAAACAGTGTAGACTGCGCAATCGTCTCAGAAATCCGAATTTTAATTAATTTATTCTCCAAAAACGATAGAAGCATCAACCATAATCAACATTCTTGTAAATCTGCACAACTAAACAAAACACATCAAAACTACCACAAACTTGAGCCCAAGACAATCAATTTAAGCCGATTTAGAATGCTCCAAGTGGATATAAAATCCACTTATCACTTACTAGCTTTTGACACTTCACCTGTTTTGGCTTATTTGACATACCTTGTCCCTAGCCCCGTTACAACCCAAATAAAGACCTTTTGATTATCGTCATTGATGTATGTTGTGTTAAGAGTTAGATTGATACCAAATGTCAAGCATGCTTATGATTTTGTTGGAATTGAGTGATACACTTACCCTTGTTCTTGAGAGAGTATTCTTTTGTGAGTGGATTGTGAGTGTTTGCTTGTTTTTGCGTATGAGATCCCGAGGTTTGTCTTAAAGATGTACTCTTGTAGGCTTAGCATGGTTACTAACTTATTCTTACATTTGACATGGACTTGTGAGAACTTATGCATGTTCATTGAGTAGACTATGTGAATACTTGCACTTTCGACACCAAGACATTACGTATTTACTTTGATTCTTAAGTTGATATGGCATGAGAGGATTTGAAGGTA
The DNA here is from genome assembly GCA_037693485.1 of Kitagawia praeruptora. NCBI lineage: Eukaryota > Viridiplantae > Streptophyta > Magnoliopsida > Apiales > Apiaceae > Kitagawia > Kitagawia praeruptora. The sequence goes on from CM075350.1 coordinate 81,908,814, forward strand.
CGGAAGGATATTAGTACTAGATTAATTGCATTTTCATTTAGTTGCATTCATGCATTGCATTGCATTGGATTTTGTGGGTACATTTGCTATAGGCCCTCACGAGACCTTACTCGTCCACTAGGGCTGCCTAGGGGTTTAAAGGGCTTGTTGCATATGCCAAATGCAACCGTGATCACCTACGGAAGTGGTACTAGTTAGTTAGTTAGTTGTAATTGTTTATGCTTGAGGACAAGCATCGGTTTAAGTTTGGGGGTGTGATAAGTGGATTTTATATCTACTTGGAACATTCTAATTCGGCTTAAATTGATTGCTTTGGTCTCAAGTTTGTGGTAGGGTGAAGAAATGAGAGTCTTAGAGAGAGAAGCTCTTCCCTCTCTCTAGGAACCCTAGATAGCCGCCAATAATTATTTGCTAGATCTGCATTCTTACACACATTCTCCATCAATTAAGACTAGATTCCCTTCATTAATTCACATCCCTCTCTTCCCTTCCACCTAAACACAATATTTCTTATATTTATATTTATATATTCTCGTGGATCCTGTTCTAGTTCTGATGGTTAGTCCAGCTTCAAACTGTGATTCAGAGTCCGGATTGCCGGGATACATGCAAGATATGAGTGATGACAGTTTCAATGAGATGCTAGCTTGTATGGAGGAGGAAGACTTTCCGAGTTTGAAAAGTGTGGAAGGTCAGATGGCTAATAGATCTGAGGATGTGCCAGCTGTTCTAAAGGGGGAAACCTCAGATGAGGAGGAGATCTATCATGAAGATGTGAGGGATGCTTTGGAAAGAGATACCATTAGTAGAGTTGCAACTGCTGTTGCAGCTACAAACAAGCATGAACGTGAAGAGGCGATTAGATTGAGGAAGAAACTATTGGAAGTTGAAAGTTTTCTTAAGTCCAAGGGCTTGTCTTTAGCTGAGATGGAAAAGGAGAATTTAAAAGCCCAGGCAGAGTTTAATGTGGGGATGTCTAGCCCTTTTAGTATCATTACAGGTAGGGACGAATTTGGATTGCCTATCCTATCGAGGGAGAATGAAAGAGGAATTCAGAAGGATGACCAACCTTTGGCTCAGCCTACCCCGGTTCGGAGTAGCTTGGAAAACATGACAAAGGGAGAATCTTCTGGGGTTGTTAAGGAGGTTCTGCAGAAGAAGGAGGCGAATGTAGGTGAGAAGAAATCTTGGTCTTCAGTTCTGAAAGCTACCCCTGGGCCTCAGAAAGGAATTAGCTTTGATTATGTTCCCCCCCAGAAGGATCCAACGTAGTTGACCCTCCTAGTGAGGTGTTGCAAAAGGGGGCTGAAAAATTCAAATACTGTGTTGTGGGCAAATTCACAAAGTCTTCGTTACCATTTAGACGAGTTAAGGAAATTGCTAACTTGATATGGAAGAAGGGGCTAATTTCGGTCTCACAACGTAATGAATCCACTTACGTTTTTAAATTTGCCTCGTCTAATGACAAGAATGCTGCACTGGCTAAGGGTATTTGGTACTTTGACCAGAGACCCCTTGTGGTCACAGATTGGGGCTGCTCTAGCACATCCTCCACTATCACGTCTATGCCAATTTGGGTCAAATTCAGTAACATGCCTGATTGCTACTGGACTCAGGAGGGGCTGAGTAGATTGGGTAGTGCCATTGGCGTTCCCTTGGGTGCTGATATTCTAACCTCGCAGCTGGAAATCCTCCATTTTGCTAAAATGTGTGTGCAATACAAGGTGGGTGACCCACTCCCCACCTCTTTGCCTGTGGTGGATTATGATAGATCTATTGTGGAAGTAAAGGTCTCCTATCTCAACAAACCACTTATGTGCTCTCACTGTAAGTCTCTTGGCCACGTTATCAATGTTTGTCCGGTAGCTCCTAGAGATTGGGCAGGGAAATCAGCTAAGGAGGCTGGTAGCTCTGTGGGGCGTTCGGAGGTTCCCCCAGCTACTGTAAAGGTTCCTACAGCTAATGATAAGGGGAAAGGAGTAGCTGTGGAGGAAGGGGATATAAGGAAGAATGGCGAGAACTTACCCAAATACTCGGAGGTCCAAAGGGGGAGTGGTGAGTTGGAGAAGGAAGGTAATGAGGTGGAGGAGTTTGTGACCCCAGTTGGGAAGCAAGGCTAGGAGGTTCAAAGTGGGGATTCAAAGCAGAGAGATGAAGAGGGCTGGACGGAAGTTTCAAACAAACGCAAGCCGGTGGTCTCGCCAGGTATTTCTACTGGCTCTCCATCACCCCAGGGCTTTAAAAATGTGGTGGTAGATGAGGTAGCACGTAAGCAAGGAAGTAAGAAAGCGAAATCAAAAGGCATTAAACGTGTGAAGTGGGGCTCTGGGGGCCCTCCTTCAAAGTCATAATTCTACTTTCTATGACTATTTTTTGTTCTTACAATGTCCGTGGCCTCAACAATAAGGTCGATTTTGTCAAGGATTTCATTTCTGCAAATAATATATCCTTGATTAGTATTTTGGAGACTCACGTGCAAAAGGACATTGCTAAGATTATCTCGAGAAAGATTAACCCCAGGTTCGAGTGGTTGTTCAATTATGAGCACCATGCAGGTGGCCGAATCTGGCTTGGGTGGAACCCTATTTTTTGTAAGGTTGCAGTGCTAGCCTCTAGTGCTCAGCATATCACCTGCTCGATCACCTTATTGCAGTCTAATATCAATTTTGGTGTTTCCTTTGTTTATGGTTCGAATGATGACATTGAAAGGAGGCTCCTTTGGGCGGACTTGTCGCGTCTGTCTTCAGTTTTGTCAAATGATGCCTAGGTTATATCTGGGGATCTCAATACTTGCCTGCGTACTGAGGAGAAACAAGGTGGTAACACTCATTGGTCCAGTGACATGACAGACTTTAAGGATTTTGTTAGGGCTCTAGGTATTACTGATCTTCGTAGTAGAGGGAATGTGTTCACCTGGTGGGATTGCAACATTCATCAACCTAAATTTAGGAAGCTGGATAGAGTAATGGTAAACTCGCATTGGCATAATGTCTTCCCCTGTTCGTTCACAGATTTTTTGCCTAGAGGGTTGTCGGACCATTGCCCGGCCTTGACTCTCTTAGGACTGGATCGCCCTTTGACCAAGAAACCATTCCAGTTTTTCAACCATCTCATCAATGATCCTGGGTTTCTCCCTTTGATAGAAGAAGCATGGGCCGGAAATGACTCGGGGAACCCCTGGTATGCCCTCACCTCTAAACTGAAAAGAGTTAAGCAAGCCATCAAAGGGTTTAACCGCTCTTCGGGGAATCTGCACCAAAAGGTGAATGAAACTAGGAATGAGCTGATGACGTTTCAGAAGGGGCTCCCTTTGCTGCCATCGGTGGCTCAATATGAGGAGGAGAAGAGATTGATTGATGCATATTCAAAAGCTCTTCATGCAGAGGAGTGCTTCCTTAAACAGAAATCTAGAGTTCACTGGCTTAAGAGTGGTGACAACAACAACAAGTATTTCTTTAACGCATGTAGGGGAAGATGGAATGTGAACAAAGTCCTATCCTTGAATGACTTAAATGGGGATCCAGTCACTTCTCATGAGGGCATGGCTTCGATAGCTGTGGATTACTACAAGAATTTGCTTGGGCAAGCTGGGGTGGTTGATCAACTACCAGAGGATCTACGGCTGCCAAAGTTAACTAATAATCAGGCTAGCTTAATCACAAGGCCTTTTACGGAGAATGATGTTCTTATTACTCTGAAGCGGATGGGTAAGAAAAAAAGCCCGGGTCCTGATGGATTCACAGTGGAGTTCTTTTTAGCTACCTGGCACATTGTTGGCACAGATGTCTCTAGAGGTATTCTTCACTTCTTTGAATCATTTGCTTTGCCTAGAGTTATTAATGCAGCTGCTATATGTTTAGTCCCAAAGCATGCAAATCCTTCAGAAATGAAACACTTTCGTCCTATATCATATTGTAATGTGCTCTACAAATGCATCTCTAAAATGATTGCTGCGAGACTCAAAGCTGTCATGCCTTCACTGATATCTCAGCATCAGTCTACTTTTGTTGCCCGAAGATCCATTGGAGATAACATTTTTCTGGCCCAGGCCTTATGCAAGGGTTATAACGGGTGCTCAGGTCAGCCTCATTGTGCTATAAAGCTAGACATCCACAAGGCTTTTGACTCCCTCAACTGGAACTTCATCTTCTTGGTGCTTGGTAGAATGGGTTTCCCTCAAGGATTTATTGATTGGGTCAAAGTCTGCATAACCACCACAATGTTCTCGGTGAAACTTAATGGTAGCCTGGAAGGGTTTTTCAAAGGTGAATCGGGATTGAGACAAGGGGATCCTATATCGCCCTATCTCTTCGTTATGGCCATGGAAGCTCTCACAGCCTATCTGAACTCGGTAACGGTGGGCTCTGACTTCAAATATCACTGGAGAACTAAGGAGGTGAATCTGCATCATATTATTTTTGCAGATGATGTTTTTCTATTCAGTCATGGTGATGCAAGGTCAGTTTCTAAACTCATGAAAGGAGTGAAGTTATTCTCAAGCTGCTCTAACTTGGTCCCTAGTCAAGAGAAATCTGTGTGTTTCTTCGCAAATGTTTCGGAGTCTGTTGCTGCGAATATTCTCACAATCACTGGTTTTCAAAGAGGTTCCTTGCCCATTACTTATTTAGGCCTGCCCCTCATCACATATAAGCTTAATAGTAGAGATTGCTCCTCCTTGGTGGCTAAACTATGCAGAAAGGTTGAATCTTGGATGGTTAGATTTCTAAACTTTGCAGGCCGTTTGATGTTAATTAAAGCAATCATGGCAAGTATAGTTGGTTATTGGAGTATGTACATTTTCCTTCCAAAAGCAATCTTAAAAAAGATCAATAGCTTGTTCTTCAAGTTTCTATGGGGTGGGTTCTATAAGGACTCGGGGAAATGTCACTATAAAGTGGGCTGGGAGGACTGTTGTAAGCCCAGAAATGAGGGGGGGTTGGGGTTAAAAAATTTATTCAAATGGAACCAGACTGCTGTGTTGCATCAGCTCTGGTGCCTGCTCCAACCATCTCCTGACTCTCTATGGATTGCTTGGTTCCACAAGGTGCTATTGCGTAATAAAGGTTTCTGGACTGCTAAAATGCCCTACAAGTGTTGTTGGATTGCCCGGAAAATTTTCAATGCTAGGGAGCAGGCAATGGAGTTTCTCAGGTTTGAAGTGGGGGATAGTTCGAATTTCTTGTTTTGGCATGATCCTTGGGCAGACAAGAAGCCATTGGCTCTTATCTCCCCTTCTGTTATTCAGAATGCAGAATCGTCGAGTATGGTCAGTGTTCGGGTCTATCTGAATAATGGGGTTTGGAACCCTCCTCGATCCAACCACATGGATGTGATTGAAGTAAGGAATCGAGTTGCTTCAGTTCAATTGCACAATAGAGACTGTATTACATGGGATGGTCTTCAACCAAATCTTGTAAAGCTGGCTTCCATTTGGACGTCAATTAGGGGTCTGGGGCAGAGTGTGGGGTGGAGTGATGTAGTTTGGCATGCTTTCAATATCCCAAAATGTTCGTTCATCACATGGCTTGCAGTGAGGAACATGCTTCTCACAAAGGACCGTATGATCCTTTTTGGAATGAACGTAGACCCTACATGCTCCCTATGTGGAAATGGAAGGGAGTCAATTAGTCAATTGCTAACTTCATGCCCCTATTTCAATCTTGTTAAGAGTGTCATTCCATTCCCAGTGAGTGTCTCTTGGGCAAGCTGGCAGCAAGGGGAGTTCTTTCAATGCCAGCTAAACGCAAAGCAAAAGGCGATAGCAGCTGTCTATTTAACTACTTCGGTTTATGCCATTTGGAAGGAAAGAAATTTCAGGTTGCATAAGGGTGGTACAGGGCATCCGACCTCAGTCATCATCTCTAATGTGAAATCTTCCGTTAGGGAGAAACTGTTCTCCTCTGCTCCATTTAAGAATTGGGTCCGAAATGACTAAGCCATTGTAATGCTTATTTTCTAGCTGTTTGCTTGTTGGTTTCTGACTTAATGTTGTTTGGGTTTTCATGCTGATTCGCGGGGTATGCCCCTACTTTTTGTATGTGGTTCCTTAGTTGGTATAAAATATTTACTTAGAAAAAAAAAAAAGTTTGTGGTAGTTTTGATGTGTTTTACTTAATTGTGCAGGGTTGAAGAAATATCGATTAAAGGTGTAGTTTCCGTCATTTTTGGAGCGTTAGTGGAGTTGATTGATGATATGGAATGGAGAATGGTGGCTAATGTCAACTCCTAAGAAGTATACAAGTCATTAAGAATGAAAGACGGAAGCTCATGCAAAAGGAACGAGAAGAAAAGATGAAAAAACGAAGAAAAATCAAGTTTTCGCAGCACGCAGCCATGCTAACAGCCCCGCAAGGCTATCAGCGCCATTTCCAGCAGTTTGCAGCCATGCTGACAGCGCCCCAAGGCTGTCGGCGCTGCGGGTTGCTGCGTGAAATTTCCAGCTTTTGTTTTTTTTACGATTTTGGCCATATCTTGAGTTCTAGAAGTCCGTTTGAGGCCCGTAAGCTGTCCACGCGAAGATAACGAGATTCTCTATCATTCTAAGGTGGTCCAGAGGTCCAATTACGTTTGGAACGTTCCAGAAAATCTGAAGAAAAGGCAGATACGAATTTTCCTTTAAAACAGAATCAGTTTAGGAAACGTAATTCTATTATAATTCTGTTTTGGTAGTTCTTGTTGGACAAGACTTATAGAGCCTATATAAACACATCCAACCCTTGTAATTTGTATCATCATTAGGGTAGAACCATTACATATCAATTACTTAGATTTATTTGTATTTTTCATACTTTGTTTTTATCATGGTTTCATCAGATCCCATGATGATGAGAGGTTCGATTATGAACTAATCGTTATCATGGGTAACTAACGGATTTATTTATGGAGCTTTAGTATCTTGATGCTTTAAAGATCTGTGTGTGATGTATATCTGATATCCTCGTATGGTTATGCTTAATTGATAGATGCGTCATGAACATCTAATTTGTTAATCTCTTGTGAAATGAAAGTGGATCTTGAGATTTAGAACTTGCCATGCTAGCATAGGTTCATAATTGTTTATCAATATGATTCGTGGTGTGAGATGAAAATACTTATACTGCCCTGTGTGATCTTAATGGATAACTTGTTCTTCAACCGTTATGTTTTCAAATTCTATAGACATATAGGGTCTAAGCATAATTGGTGTCTATTCATCTTCTATCTCTTTTGTGGATGTATGGGTAGTTTGGTATACGTATGCTGACAGGTAGCGTGTACTTGTTTCGTGTTATCCGATCAGATATCATAACCATTGCATATAGTGATTAAAGGCGTCAGATCTAAGCAAAGTATTTAATGAAGTTAGGATTCCATGTTTTCTCTTGCAGAAGTATTTCGATTTCAATTCTCGTTAGTTAGTTAATTCTTAGTTTGTTAATTTGCTTTTTAGTTAGATTTAGTTAATTAAAACCCAATTTGTTATTTGTCTTAGCAGTGAATTAAAACCATACATTGTTGCATAGGTACTAAATTGAATTAAAAACCAGATCTTTGTGGGAACGAACTTGACTTATATCTATATTACTTGTGACCACGTGCGCTTGCATGATTTAGTGCAAACAGAAGAACTGGCGGAAGACGATCGTGTAGAGAATTTAGAGAATAAGCACGAGGAAGCTGAAACTACAGTCAAGATGGCAGATGCAGCAGCAGCTAAAGCTTTGAAGGAGTAATCTCAGCCGAAGATTAATGACATCCAGTCGAGTATCATCAGGCCGGCCATCACGGCTAATAACTTCGAGATCAAGCCGGGCACTATTCAGATGCTACAGAATTCGGTTCAGTTTGGGGGTGCTTCTACGGAGGATCCTAACATGCATATTCGGGACTTTATCGAGATCTGTGATACTTTCAAGTTCAATGGTGTTTCGGATGATGTTATCAAGTTGAGGCTTTTCCCATTCTCTCTGAAGGATAATTCCAAGGGCTGGCTACACTTTCTACCACCTGGTTCCATTACTACATGGGAGGATCTTGCTCAGAAGTTTCTTACTAAATTCTTCCCTATGGCGAAAACTGCAGCAATAAGGAACCAGTTAACTCAATTTCAGCAGCAATCTGGAGAATCTTTGTGTGAGGCTTGGGAACGATACAAGGAGATGCTTCGTAGGTGTCCACATCATGGCATGCCTGACTGGATGGTTATCAATAGTTTCTACAATGGGTTGGGAGCACAGTCTAGACCTATGCTAGATGCAGCATCAGGTGGAGCTCTATGGGCTAAGAGCTATGATGAAGCTTATGATCTTATTGAGACGATGGCTGCTAATGAATATTAGAATCCAACCAATAAATTTTCTCAAAGCAAGGTAGCAGGTATTTTTGAAGTGGATACAGCTTCAGCAATTGCAGCTCAGTTGAAGGCTTTGACTATGAAGGTGGATTCTCTTGCAAACTATGGAGTTCAGCAGGTTGCTAGTGTTTATGAGCTTTGTGCGGGCGCACATGAGACGAATCAGTGTGCTATTTCTTCTGAATCATCAAAGTTCGTGTGTAATTTCCAGAGACCTGCTACACCAGTTCCAGCCACCTATCATCCGAACAACAGGAATCATCCTAATTTCAGCTGGAGCAACAATCAAAGTGCACAACAACCTTATCAGCAAGCGAAGCCATTCAATCAAGTCTATCAACAACCTTATGTTCCAAGGCCACCATATCAACCTCCAGGATTTCAGCAGCAACAACCCCAGGCTCATGCGGGGCAATCTTCTAATGAAAAATCAGAGATGGATGAGTTGAGGATGATGATGAAAAACCTGTCAGCTTCTCAAAAGCTCTTGGAAAACCAGATGGGACAGATTGCGAGTGTTTTATTTAGTAGGCCACAAGGAACTCTTCCTAGTGATACGGAGGTTAATCCAGGTAGGAGGGATGGTAAAGAACAGGTCAATGCAGTTACTTTGAGATCTGAAAAAGTCACGAGTGATCTTAAATCAGCAACTGAAGAAGATGAAGATGTTCAGAATCAACAGGTTGAAAAATCTGCAGTGCCAATAATTGAGAAATCTGATTTAGTGGCTGATCAGCTTGATGGTGAGAAGAGCAAGAAACCTGTTGAAAAGTCTACTCCGGAGCAATCTTCAAAGAATAATCAGGTCTATCCTCCTCCTCCATATCCTGGACGCTTGCAGAAAAGTCAAGAGAAACAGTTTCAGAAATTTATGGATGTCTTCAAGAAACTGTCCATTAACATTCCTTTTGTTGAAGCATTGGAGCAGATGCCGAGATATGCAATGTTCATGAAGGATATTTTGTCACGGAAGAGAAGGTTGGAAGAATTTGAAACAGTGGCATTAACGGAGGAGTGTAGTGCCGTTCTGCAACAGAAATTGCCACCTAAACTTAAAGATCCAGGAAGTTTCACTATTCCATGCACTATTGGCAATCTTTCATTCAGCAAGTGTTTGTGTGATTTGGGAGCCAGCATCAATCTCATGCCCTTGTCTGTTTTCAAGCAACTTGGTCTACCGGAGCCAAAGCCAACTAACATCTCTTTGCAGTTGGCTGATCGATCTATCACTTATCCGAGGGGTATAGTAGAGGATGTCTTGGTGAAAGTTGATAAACTTATATTCCCTGCTGATTTTGTGATCTTGGATTTTGAAGAAGACAAGAAGATTCCCATAATTTTGGGAAGGCCTTTTCTAGCTACGGGCCGTACTTTGATTGATGTGCAAAAAGGAGAGCTTACAATGAGGGTGCAAGATCAGAATGTCACCTTCAATGTGTTCAAGGCCATGAAATTTCCGACAGAGGATGAAGAGTGTTGCAGTGTGGAAATGGTTGATACGGGTCAGAGAAAGAAGTTTGATAAATTGTTGAGCAAAAAGTCGGACACGCACATGCTAAAGCAACACTTCAGTGAGTCCATTGACAGTTCTTCAATTCGAGATCTCTCGAATGTCAAGCTTGGAAAACTTCCATCCCATTTGAGGTATGTCCTTTTGAATGATGAGTTAATGATTTTTGAAGAGGGTCACAATAATGTGTTAAGAAGATGGATAGTTGATGATACAGTAGAAGAGTGTGTGGTTCAGTCAACTGAAAGGGATAAACACCTTAGAGGTGTGAGAAAGAAGAAGAAACAGAAAAAATCGATTGGAGGAAGAGTCAAAGAAAATTTTGGTTTAGAAAAGATGTGGGAAGATAGCAAGAAGGTTGTCAGACAATGGGTGAATGGTTCTTCTGCTAAGGACAAGTCGAATGCGATCTTCGAGCCACCATGAGTTGAATCATATTTGTCCGGCTAAATGACGTTAACGACAGCGCTTCGTGGGAGGCAACCCATGTGTTTCGGTATTTTTAGGTATGTTTTATGCTATCCCTCGTATTTACTTCCATTCAATGGGGACATTGAATATTGTAAGTTTGGGGGTGGTTTGGGGGATAAGTAGTGTGTAGTAGTTATTGTGTGTCATTGTGTTCATGTAGGATATCATGTTTTGCATATTAGTAGTAATTCATGCATGTATGTTCGTATTATCTACGTGTGTTTCATATAGGACATTCTGTTATTTTTGTTTGTTTTACCATGTGAGTTTTCATTTAGTTGCATTTTCATGGCATGCATTTTTTTCATGATCCCTTAGGACGAGCTGATTCTGATTGATAGGTAAGTGTTTAATTGAGTGTGATGATGATGAGTAGAGGGTTGATTTATAGCTTCTACGAAATTGACTTGCATGTTACGGGAACAAAACTAATTACACAGTCTCATTGGGTACTTTTGGGCTGGATTAGGGTCATGCTTGTTGGATGTTTTGAGATTTAATCACTTGTTTATTCTTAGAATTTTCGTTATTCCCTTTATAGCGTAGGAACACTAAAATCTAAGTTTGGGGGAAAACAGGAATTTCATGCTAGTTGTAATAATTGTCAATAATGGCTAGGTGTCAAATGGCTAGTAGCCGGCTCATATTTATATGAGTAGTCTAGGGTTGGAAATGAGAAAGGCTCATTCCAGATTGCATAAAAAAACAGAAAACCAAAAAAAAAAAAAAGAGTCAATAGTTTAATTGTTTATATGCAAAATTAACCAGAGTGAGCTCTTTAATACTCGAGTAATTAAGTCTGAGGGGACTTAGTCCAAGTAACCTAAAGCCCTTGTGGTTTGGGATTGCTGACCTAACACTCGCTACATGGGTATTATTGTATAAGCCTTTTGGGGTCTCATTCATTGCACGGTTAAATAAGCATGCGTATTGTATATAGTGTCGTAGTTTAGTAATAAAGCATGAGTTTCTGGCTAACTTGAATAAGGATGGAGGTGTTCCTAGGTTATGAAGTGTCTACAGTCTATTCTATTTATAAACCTGTGATTATCTTGGCGAAGGATATGTATGATTTTTGACCTAGTTTTGGGAGTATTTCTGATGAGTATGCACACACGCACGTTTTTGTTCATGTATTTGTTAGTATACGGGGACTTAGTCGAGCTCTGCTTGGATTTATTTGCATTCTTTGAGATGTTTGCTTGTTAGTTGGTTTTGGTGAGTTGAAGGGGATCTTGCATTTTTCATATTAGTTGCATTCATGCACTACATTGCATTAGGTTGCATTGGATTTTGTGGGTACATTCTCTATAGGCCCTCACGAGACCTTACTCGTCCACTAGGGCTGCCTAGGGGTTTAAAGGGCTTGTTGCATATGCCAAATGCAACCGTGATCACCTACGGAAGTGGTACTAGTTAGTTGTATATTGTTACAATTGTTATGCTTGAGGACAAGCATCGGTTTAAGTTTGGGGGTGTGATAAGTGGATTTTATATCCACTTGGAACGCTTTGTATCGGCTTAAATTGATCGCTTGACCTCAAGTATGTTGTGTTTTTTATGTGTTTTTATTGAATTCGTGCAGGAATATGAGTCGGATGTGGGGTGATGTTTTCCATGGTTAGATGGTGGATTTTGAGGTCAAGAATGAAAGTACATGAAATTGCGAGAGAGCCGGAAGAAACGGAATGAAAATCGAAGTTAAAACGAATAAAATAGAGCAAAATCAGCAAATGAACAGTAGGTCGGGCGCGGGCGCGCCTAATTTGTACTAATTTCGGGCGCGGGCGGGAATGAACAGGAGCGCGGGCCAAAAGATCCTAATTTGTACTAATTTCGCCTAACTTGATTTCTATCTATATTACTTATGACCACGTATACTTGCGTGATATTGTGTTAATAGTAGAGAAGTAACCATGCCTCTGTAGACTGAGATATCTACTTTCTTGCCTTTAGCATCTTCATCCAATTTAGTGGCAGTGACCATGGGTGTCTTTGCAGGTGAGCAATCTTCCAAATCAAACTTCTTCAATAAATCCTTGATGTACTTGGTCTGACTGATAAAGATACCATCCTTCCTTTGACTGACTTGCAACCCAAGAAAGAATGTCAGCTCTCCCATCATACTCATCTCATATCTGCTCTGCATGAGTTTAAAGAATTTCTCACACAGCTTCTCATTTGTTGAGCCAAAAATGATATCATCCACATAAATCTGAACTAGGATAATATCACCACCATGCTTCTTGTAAAACAGTGTCTTGTCCAGTGTGCCTCTAGTGAATTGATTTTCAAGGAGAAATTGAGATAAAGTATCATACCATGCCCTTGGAGCCTGCTTAAGTCCATACAGTGTCTTAAGCAATCTGTAGACAAATTCTGGGAAGTGTGGATCCTCAAAGCCAGGTGGTTGTTGCACATAAACTTCTTCTTCCAACTCTCCATTCAGAAATGCACTCTTGACATCCATTTGATAAACTTTAAAGTTTGAGTGAGCAGCAAATGCCAAGAATATTCTGATGGCTTCCAATCTAGCAACAGGGGCAAATGTCTCATCATAATCAATGCCTTCCTGTTGAGAGTATCCTTTTGCAACCAACCTTGCTTTGTTTCTTACTATTACACCATCTTCATCCATCTTATTCTTCAGAACCCGTTTTGTTCCAACAATGGTTCTATTCTTTGGTGCAGGCACAAGTTCCAATACTTTGTTCCTTTCAAATTGATTCAGCTCCTCTTGCATGGCAATAATCCAATCTGGATCCAACAGTGCATCATTAAGTTTCTTAGGCTCAACCTGAGATAAGAAACAACCATAGAGACACTCATTCTGAGTTGCTCTCCTAGTCCTTACTCCTGCATTAGGATCTCCAATGATTTGCTCTGCAGTGTGTGATCTATCCCATTTCCTTGAGTGCTCAGCCTTATTTCTCATTCTTGATGTTGCTTCATCATCCAAATCATGATCATCCTGATTTTCTCCCCCCGTGAGGTTGCCACTACTCACAGGTGTGTCTTGGATGCTAGTTTTTCCACTGTTGATTGGCACAAATTCTTCTCTTGTATTATCATTCACTTGAGTCTGTTGAACTTGAGTTTCAACTTCAGTTTCAGTCTCTTCATCAGAATCATCTAGATTATCAAACTTCAATGGATCTTTATCTTCATCATTGGCTTCTTCTAGTCCAGGTAGTTTGCTGTCATTAAATGTCACATATGTGCTTTCCATAATTTTCTTTTGACTGATGACATAAACTTTGTATGCAATTCTTTCCATAGAGTAGCCAAGAAAAATTCCTTCAAATGCCTTTGCATCAAACTTACCAACATATTCAGAATTATCCTTCAATACAAAGCATTTGCTTCCAAAAGTATGAACATACTTTAGAGTAGGCTTCTTTCCAGTCATCAAATTGTAAGGTGTCTTTCCAGTGTTTTTATTGATGAGGGTTCTGTTCTCGATATAGCAAGCAGTGCTTACAGCCTCAGCCCAAAAACATGTAGGCATCTTTGCATCAAGTAACATTGTTCTAGCAACCTCAATTAGAGTTCTATTCTTTCTCTCAATGTTAACTCGAATAACTTGTAGAAGGGGGGGGGGGTTGAATACAAGTTATATAATCATGTCTGATTTTTGCTTGATTATATGAACAAGAATAAACGAATGAATCAAACTCTGTTTGTATTAATGAGATAAAATACAAACTCTACCAAAGGTGTACAATACCTTTAGCAGCTGCTGACAATACAAATCTCTCTCTCTGTTTGTACTCTCGTATACTCACGATTACAAACCTCACGAACTCACCCTTTTTACAATGACATAGAGAGAGTATTTATATGCTACCTATCAACTAATAACAGAAAGATATAATCTATACATGACAATGTTCTGTCTTCTAGTCGATAGTTTCCTTCAATAGAAAACTCTTTCCTTCATAATATCTTCTTGCTTGTTCTTCAAACAACGATCCTGTTTTATAGCACTTGTCAGTTTCTGTAGCATCCACAATGACATCATCAGTAACACGACTGATATCAGGGTTTCATCTTGCATCAGTATCTGATCATCATCAGTATTAGACCTGTCATCAGGATTTGCTCTTTGTTCCTGACATTTAGTCTCCGATACACTGTTCATTCCTGACTAAACTGTACAGATAACTGTTTTACACATAAATCCTATATATAGTGCTAAATCCTTTATAAGATCAGGATTACAAGAAGTATAATGTGTAAATTCTATTATTAACATCACAACTTATGAATTATTCCTAACAATCTCCCCCTATTTATGCTTTAAAATCTGAAGCATAAATCTAAGTTGTGGATGTCAAAACATATAACAATACAACCAGAATAGAATTTATGAATGTAGAATTATGAAGTTAAGTACCTCCTTCCAGATGTAGACGTTTATCTAGTACTTAGAAGAAAGAATTTTAACTATTAATGCTGCTCTTCCTTTACCACTTCCTAGCTAAGATTCACCACTGTCACTCCTAGTTCTTCTTTTTACTTCCCTTTGTCTGCTCCTTATCTCCCCCGGCTTTATCTCCCCCAGTCTGATATTGTTGTTGTTGTTGTCTTTGAATTGTCTTTATCTCCCCCTTTTTGACATCAGCAACATTAATTCCAATAGATTCAGAAACAGAACAAATGATATTCATCAGAACTGCTTGATTTTCCATAATTGTGACTTGGTTATCTTCAAGTGATTGAAGTCTTGTTTGCATAGCAATGTGAGAATTCTGAATATCTTTCAAAACATCATAATGAACTTCAATGTTGGAAGTGCTTCTAGTATCTTCAGAATCAGAATCAGAAAGAACTGTATCTTCAAGTCTTGTAGAAGAAGTTGCTTGAGTTGTACGATATTCAAGTAATAAAACCTGATTAGAAGTATCAACATCTTCATCTTTCTGATCTGGAGCTGAAACATGATCATCATCTCCTTCACCAGTATTCTGTGTACTAACCTCTTCAAATCCTGACTCCTCCTTAGAGTGATCAGAGACTGTAGATGTCTCAATTCTAGCTGATATTGGAAGTACATACAAAGGAACACTAAGATCATTAGGAACTTCATCTGGTACATATGTATCAAGAGATTGCTTTATCCTGGCACCTCTTCTGTTAATGATTCATGCAAGCCTCTCCTTTTGCTTCTGAGCTTTAACTTCTGGCTTTGCATTATGATGTGCTAGGTCATTCTTCTGATACATCTTGATGAATGAATAAGTACCAGCATCCATATCAAGATTGTCAGACCAAGATTCAGGAAAAACCTGATCCCAGAAATCAAACGATGGTTTCCTAATTTTCTCTCCCTCACTATGGAGTTGATCATCCATACCCTCATTCTCACTTTGACTTACTAAAGTCAACACTTTTTCTACCTCACCTTTTGCCTGGTCAGGAGCCAGCCTCTCTGTTTGTGGATCTAAGTCCATCTTTTCAAGTGTATCACTCAAATTTGAATAAGTGCTCTCATGACCTACAGAAAAATAGGGTTTAGAAGGAGTTTTTATACCTGAACTCACATGGAGAGAGGGTTCCTCATATGGCAAGGGGCTTGAGGTTTTCTCCAAGGAGTGAGCTGCTATAGTCTCTGAACCCATACAATCATCTTCTTTCCTTCCAGAGACTACAGGCTCCAGTATACTACTTTCAGGTTTTTTACTAGACTCTGATGTCTTCAGTAATACTTCATTAGACACCATAGTTAGTACATCACCGTCTTTAAGTGTTGTTTGCTGAGACACACCCTCAAGGTGGACAGACTCTGACTGAACAAAATTTGTTTGATCTTCAAGAAAACCAGTCAAAGTTATTCCTCCCATATCATAGGGTATCTCACTTGCATTCTCAGTCATCACAGAAGTCCTTTCAACATCAGCTATCACAGCTCCTGAGTCATCCAACCTCTGACTAGATGGTTCTTGTGTTGCAGTGACTGTGATCTGATCTTTCCTACTATTCACCACTGGTACAATAGTATCTTCTGTTGACTGCATTCCTCTATCTACTTCCTCCTGTTGTTCACCTTGAGCTGAGGCATCTTCAATAATGACATCTTTGTCAAATAAATATGCATGAAGTGATTAAAGTGCAACATGCTTTGAGAGTCCAAATTTCTTGACTAATTGTCTTCTGACAGATACATAGAAATACATCTTCATTAAGTCAAGTCTCTGATGTAGAAGTCCATATTCTTCAGGAAATGAAAGTCTAGGAACACTTTCACTTAGAAAATTTAGAACTGGCCTGGAAAGTTTCACTTTTAGAGAGATAAGTCCCATAGCCATTCTGTATGACAATGTAGTTTCCCATGAAGAATCAATATCCAAATCTCTCTTGTCAAATACTGACATAGATGTATCTTGATGTGTAGAAACCTGCATAATGTTAGTTGGACTAGACTCTGTGTGTGTAGGTGACAATTGAATCTTTCTCCTTGTTCTCCTGGTATAGTGAGCAAAAGATTTATCCTGAGAAGACTCAAGAGGTGTAGACACAGAAGTGATCTTGGGATGAGATCTTTGTTCAATAGACACAGTCTTTTGAGAGACAGTATCCAGTAACTGTTTTCCCTTTTTAAGAACTACGGCCTTTTGGAAGACTGCAGCCTGGCTGTGACTAGGTTTTTCATCTCTTTGTGCTAACAGAGAAAGTTGAATTGCAGCCTTCAATTCTGCTCTCTCAGCAAGAGTTAAATCATCATCATCTTCACTAGAATTACTACTACTTGACACAACAAATCTTCTCTTCCTTACAACTGATGTCTTTTGAGAAACACCAGAGGTTGGTTTCTTTGAAACAATAGGCTGTGGATCAAAATTTGGTTCTTGAATTGTTTCAGAGACTATAATGTTTTGGGCTACTTGGGTAGACACAGGTGGTTTCTCCTCTAAATGAGATTCCTGAGCCATTTCACCACAAAAGAAAGAAGAATTGTAGAGAGTAGGAAGATGAGTTTTAAGAATTACCTGAAAATGATGTGGATAATGAATTGCAGGTATTTCATCTAGATTCTTTTCATTGTCCTTCTTTATAATGTCAGAGAAAATTCTCTTTTGCTGTACATAAGAAGAAACACAATGTTCCCTACCAAATCTAGCTTCAACATCAGGAATAAAATGGTTAATAAACATTTGCATAAATCTATGATAATAAACCATTTTCCTGTTTTGATCTCTTAACCCAAGTTTGATACACATCTGACTTAAGATAATATAACCAATGTTAACTACTCTGTCATAAAGCAAACTATAAGCAATATGTGATGAACAGAAGTAATTTGCTGAAAAGAACTACATTTACCAGTAAAACATTTAGCAATTTGATCAAAGAAGAAAGACCATTCCTTTCTAAGAAAAGACCTATTCAACTGGCTCATGTTGTCTAGAGGTCCACTATAACCTAATTCAGACAACATAGTTCTCACATTATCATCAGATGGTACATTCTCATAAATCAAACTAACAGGTAAGTGAAGTACTGAATTAACAACAGATTCAGTAATATCAAATGAGTCTTGTCCTAAGTGTAGAACAATCTTACCTGATTGACTCTGAGTAGAATCAATTACCTCAGCATTCTCCCAAGCTTGTGAAACAGCTGCTTGATTAATCTGTGGAGATGTTGTCAATGCATAACTTAATGGTCCATACGCCAGAAAGTCCATGATTGGATGAAAATCAGATGACACTCCTTCCTTGTTGGTGATAGCTGCTACATGGTTGTTCGTCATAAAATCAAAGTCACCAAACTTGAAAGCTACTGACTTAGGTAATCTTCTCTGAGCTGCCGTCTTTGATCTGAAAAGAACTTGAAAAATTCTTGAAATGGATTAGTGATTTTGAAAACTCAAGAGTAGTTTTTGCTTTAGAGAATGTAAAATTAGAGAAAGCAATTACACGATTAGAGTTTCAAAACAAATATATTTCACAAATCTTTCAGACCACTATCCCACGTTGACACGTAGATTGACAGGTGTCAGTCCCTGAAAAATGCGGTTACCCACGATTTTTGGAAAATAAAATCCAAAATTGATTTTCATGAAATAAATCAGGGTATTATAAAGATAAACATCAATACTGATCAGCTTCCTTTTCCTGTTGATCTCTCATCAAAATAATCACAAAATACAATGTGATAATAATTCTTAAATCCTGATGATCACACATGAAATCCTGATCAATATCATCCTGATTCCAGAGACTTAATATGGAGTTTCTACGTGGCATTTTTCTTTTATCTGAAAAAGAAATAAACAATTAATCTGAACAAAAATCAATTGGTTAGATATATTCAATATTTCTTGAAAACAAGAAATACAGACACACGCAATAATTAGCATCTGACTTCATTAAGACTTCCAAGTGACTGTTCAGCTTCTCACGTCTTTCTTTAAAAGAAACAGACGTCTTATGCCATTCTCCATAAACCTTTCAATTTCTTTTCTTCTCAACAATGCTCTTCAAACCAAAATTCCCTACAAACCCATTCTTTAGATTTTTCTCGATCGATGAACATCCTGTTCTTGATCATCTCTTTGAAAACACAACTCTTCTCATCGAACTAATCATGAATGGATTGGTTTCCGATAATATCCAAAGGTTTCTCCTAGAACATCCATTTGTTGGATACAATCTTCCCCTAACCTCCTCAAAACTTGAGGATGAAGAATTTGGCCGAGAGTCTGAGGTTGATCTTGATGGAGATGCTATTCATTTAAGTTAGCTACTCTCATTCAAGTTGCCCAGACAAGGAATCCAAGAGTAGAAGAGGCTGTTCAAATCCCCTGATGGATTTCTTGAGATGCTCCTTGTCCTGTACCTCAAAATTCATATCAATAGACAAGTATAGGATTATCAGTAGAAGTTAGACAAAAAGATGTTGTATTTCATTTCCATATATGTAATGCTTTTAATTAATGAAAATACAATTTCTTATTATCTACTTGTCTTTTGATTATGAATGATGTATAAATTATCAGTATGCAAATATTAAAACATGCTGGCATAGACTTAACACATCACAGAATTAGATTACTACACAAAGTAAACGTCAGGATCTGAAATAATTTTCACAATCCTGATACTGACACAATACTGATGACGTCAGCATCCTGATAACAAATCTAATCCTGATGATTATTAACAAGTCTATCATACTGAAATTTATCAAGGCAAAGTGTTATAGCTAAATCATTTAACAATCAAAAATAGATCCTGACAAGAATATCAAGTCTATAAGCTAAAAACAACATACCTTTCTACTATTGCAGATGTTAAAGATCTAAAAATTTAACATTCCTAACTCACTTACTAATCTACTGAATGTAGTCTCATCAAGTGGTTTAGTTAGAATATCTGCAAGCTGTTTGTCAGTAGGAACAAAATGAAGTTCCACAGTACCATTCTTAATATGTTCTCTAATAAAATGATACCTGACATCAATGTGCTTAGTCCTTGAATGTTGAACTGGATTTTCTGTAATTTTAATAGCACTAGTATTATCACAAAACATAGGAATATTACTAAGTGTCATACCATAATCCATCAACTGATTTCTTATCCAAAGGAGCTGTGCACAACAACTGCCTGCTGTTATGTACTCAGCTTCTGCAGTTGAGGTTGAGACAGATTGTTGCTTCTTGCTTGCCCAAGAAATCAATCTGTTTCCCAAAAATTGACATGTACCTGTAGTGCTTTTCCTGTCTATTTTACACCCTGCATAATCAGAGTCTGAATAGCCAATTAGAAAGAAATCAGATTCTCTAGGGTACCACAAACCAAGATTTGGAGTTCCTTTGAGATATCTAAAAATTCTCTTCACAGCAATTAAATGAGATTCCTTAGGATCACTTTGGAATCTAGCACATAAACAGGTAGAAAACATTATATCTGGCCTACTTGCAGTTAGATATAACAATGAGCCTATCATGCCTCTATAACTAGTATTATCCACACTCTTCCCCTTAGGATCAGAGTCTAGTTTAGTGGCTGTTGCCATGGGTGTTTTTGCAACTGCACAGTCTTGAAAGTCAAACCTTCTTAAGAGATCTTTGATATACTTTGACTGATTAATGAAAATACCAGTCTCAGTCTGTTTGACCTGCAAGCCTAAGAAATAATTTAATTCACCCATCCTGCTCATCTGATACTTAGACTGCATAAGCTTGCTAAACTTAGCACACAACTTTTCATTAGTAGAACCAAAAATAATATCATCAACATAAACTTGAACTAAAAGCAATTCACCTTTTATCTTTCTAAAGAATAGAGTTTTGTCAATTGTACCTCTTGTGAAGCCATTTTTAAGAAGAAATTTAGACAAAGTCTCATACCATGCTCTTGGTGCCTGCTTTAGTCCATAGAGTGCCTTGTCAAGTTTGTAGACATGATTTGGAAATTTTGGATCAACAAATCCAGGTGGCTGTTCCACATACACTTCCTCATCAAGTTTGCCATTTAGAAAAGCACTCTTTACATCCATCTGGTATACCTTGAATTTTGAATGAGCTGCAAATGCAAGAAACATTCTGATTGCTTCTAATCTTGCTACAGGTGCAAAGGTCTCATCATAATCAATACCTTCTTCCTGAGAATAACCCTTAGCCACCAGTCTTGCTTTGTTTCTTACAATCATACCAGATTTATCTAGCTTGTTCCTAAAAACCCATCTTGCACCAACAATAGATCTATCTTTAGGTCTTGGTACCAGTTTCCAGACTTTGTTTCTCTCAAACTCATTTAACTCCTCCTGCATTGCAATTACCCAATCAGGATCCTGTAATGCTTCTTCAACCTTCTTAGGTTCATTCTTTGAGAGAAAGCAACTATACAAGCATTCATTTTGAATTGATCTTCTAGTTCGAACACCACTATTTGGATCACCAATAATCAAATCTTCAGTATGATCCTTGGTCCATTTTCTAACAGGTGGTAGATTAACTCTGCTAGTCTCTCCCCCTAAGTTAGTGGTATCTCTTGTAGAAGAATTCTCTCTGCCTTCAATAACTCTCCTTTGATCAGTAGAATCAGTAGATTCCATATTGCTGCTAGTTACTGATCTTCCTTCAGTAGACTCTGAAAGATCAGTTCCTGATGGAGTAGACTCTGAAAGATCAGTTCCTGATGGAGTAGACTCTGAATAGCTAGTCTGCTCCTGATGATCACTGTGTTCTCTTTGACTTATTTGCTCCCCCTCAACAGTAGCATTCCTTTGAGAAGCAATAGAAATTCCTTCTGGAGAACCTTCATCATCACTGGAGAGTATCCCAGAATTCTTCAGATTTTCAAATTCCAATTTGTCATGGCTTTCATCAGTTTGCAGAATTCCAAATTTCTTATCATCAAATGCAACATGAATTGATTCCATAATAATGTGAGTTCTGAGATTATAAACTTTGAAGGCCTTAGATGCTGAATATCCTAGAAAGATTGCTTCATCCGATTTTGCTTCAAATTTTCCAAGTTGTTCTGGATGAACTTTTAGGACATAGCATTTGCATCCAAAGATGTGAAAGTATTTCACACTTGGTTTCTTTCCTTTGATCATCTCATAGGGAGTTTTTCCATGACTATTTACCAAGGTACAGTTTTGAGTGAAACATGCAGTGTTAATAGCTTCTGCCCAAAAGTAGGTTGGAAGTTTTGCATCTGCAAGCATGGTTCTTGCTGCCTCTATGAGAGTCCTGTTCTTTCTTTCCACTACACCATTCTGCTGAGGTGTACCAGGTGCAGAAAACTGTTGATTGATTCCATTGTCTGCACAAAACCCCTCCATTGTAGAATTCTTGAATTCTGTACCATTGTCACTCCTAAGTACTTTAACTTTGTACTCAGAGTTATTCTGAATATTCTTGACAAGTTCAATGATTTGTTGAGGAGCTTCATCCTTCTTGTGTAGAAAGAACACCCATGTAAACCTTGTGAAATCATCCACTATCACTAGAGCATATCTTTTCTTACTGATAGACATAATGTTTACTGGACCAAACAGATCAAGATGTAGCATGTGAAATGGTTCAGTAATTGAATTTTCAGTCTTGCTCTTGAAAGTGGTTCTTTTTTGCTTTCCAAGCTGACATGCATCACAAAGTCCATCTTGCACATAATTTGCCTGAGGTAGGCCTCTCACCAGATTGTGCTTAACAAGTTGATTAAGCTTCTTGAAATTAAGATGTGAGAGCTTCTTGTGCCAATTCCAGCTTTCATCACTTGTTGCTTTGCTGTAGAGACATCTAACAATTCCTTTAGATGTATCACTTAAGCTGGCTTCATATATGTTACCATGTCTTTGACCAGTTAGAACAATGTCTCCATTCTGCATATTCAAGATTTTGCATCCTTCTTTGTCAAAGATTGACTTGTAACCTTTATCACCCAGTTGACTTATGCTTAAAAGAGTATGTTTCAAGCCTTCAACCAGTGCTACATTTTCTATGATGATATTCCCCAAAACAATTGAGCCATATCCCAGAGTTTCTCCTTTGTTGCCATCTCCAAAAGATATTACTGGGCCAGCTTTCCTCTCAAACTTTGTAAGCAGGGACTTCTTTCCAGTCATATGTCCAGAGCATCCACTGTCCAAGATAATTGAATGCTTCTTTCCTGTGCCCTGCAAACAAAAAGTAACTAGTTAGAATTTTTTAGGACCCAACTTTGATTGGATCCTTTCTTACTAGATTTAGAAACAACATGCTTTGAGAATTTTGCTTTTACTTTACCTGTTGTAGAGTCAACTTTAGACTCTAATTTCACAAACTGTTTGTGACTAGGAGTTTCAGATTTCAAGGAATAATAGTCATAGTACAGTTCATGATATTCTCTACACATGTAAATGGAATGAAGTAAACTACCACAATGATAACAAGCTTTTGTGGTTGGTATTGAATTTTCTGAGTCTTGGGGAATCTGGACTCAGTTTTCCGAGAAGGTTTTTGATTACAGTCTAGGGCTAAATGATTATGATTTCCACACTTATAGCATTTCTTCCTAGGTGCATCAGGTACATTCTTGTAATTATTCTCTTTGTTAATACCTTCTTTTCCATTCCTATTTCTCTTGATCTTGCTAGACTCTGAAAGACCATCTAATCTCTGTTTCAACTGAGACTTAGACAGAAACCCTATGTTTACATTCTTAGGTTTCTCTAACACTTTCTCATCTGAATTACTATTGTTAATCCTTTTGAGTACAACAGGGATACCTTTTGAATCAACAAATTTAACATGATTAGGTTAAGAAACAATTTTCTTACCTTCAGATTTAGATGTGCTAGCTTCTACTTTACTATCATCATTGACAATAGCTACTTTTTCTTCTTGTCTAGCCTTATTAAAACCTAAACCATTAACCTTACCACGAATTCCATTTTCGATGATTTCTTGTGTCTTTTTACCAGAAATGTTAATGGTCTTAATCACATCTCTCTCTTCCTCTAGTTCTTTTCTGACATAGTCATAAGCCTCAAGAATAACACTATAATCATGCTTAGCTTTATCAAAACTTAACTTGTATTCTTCCATTTGAATTAACTCAGATTCAAGAAAATTATTTCTATCAACTAATTTATCATTCTTAACCTTAAGTTCATCTTTTTCACAAGTAAGAATTCTAAAATTAGTCATAAGATTCTTAAACTCAGCATGGATAGATCTAATTTCATCAGAATTTAAGCTATCAAATGAATCAAGAGAGTGAAGTGATACCTTAACAGAGGATGGAGAAGTTTTCTTTGGAGATCCAGGTTTGTCTGAACCATTTGCCATCAATGCAATGTTGTCATAATCCAATTCATCTTCAGAATCATTGTTGTCAGAGTCCATATCAGTAGTCTCTGACTCAGAACTTTCTTTGCTTTTCTTCTTCCTTGAATTCTTTACAGCAATCTCTTCATGTTGTTCTTCAGGAAGCTTCTTTACTTCAGATTGAGCAGTAAGTGCAATAGTCTTCATCTTTCCTTCACTCCTGCTCTTCTTCTACTGCTTGTCAAGTTCATAAGCTCTCAATTTTCCATATACTGCCTCTAATGAAATCTCATCCAGATCATTAGCTTCCTCAATCGCAGATATCTTCTCATTGTAGAAATCAGGCAAAGCTTTCATGAACTTTGTATTCATATCTTCCAAGTCATAATATTTACCATGCATGGCCATCTCATTGATGAGTTTTGTAAACCTATCAAAGGTATCAGTAAGTGACTCACCAGACTTGGATTCAAAGTACTCATACTGTTGTATAAGTAATGTCCTCATATTCTTCCTGATAGGCTTAGTTCCTTCACAGTGAACCTTAAGATTGTCCCAAATATCCTTAGCAGTTTTACAAGAGAGAACATAGTTAGTGAGAACAGAATCAAGACTGTTGAATAATATGTTTCTCACTTTAGCATCTTTAAGAACATTCTCCTTGTCCTTATCTGACCATTCAGATTTTGGCTTCTCTGCTGTATGTTCAGGAACAACCACACCATCAACAGTTGCTTGTCCAACGACCTTTGTTGGAATAAAAGGTCCATCTCTGATTCTGTCAAGATAATCAGGATCTGTTGCTTCCAGATGATGCAACATCTTTACTTCCCATAGAGTATATTCATTTCTCTTGAGCATAGGAATCTTAGTATTCCCATCCTTGTAACCAGACATGATTGCAGATCTTTATGATTATTCGAAATCAACCTGCTCTGATACCAATTGTTAACTCGAATAACTTGTAGAAGGGGGGGTTGAATACAAGTTATATAATCGTGTCTGATTTTTGCTTGATTATATGAACAAGAATAAACGAATGAATCAAACTCTGTTTGTATTAATGAGATAAAATACAAACTCTACCAAAGGTGTACAATACCTTTAGCAGCTGCTGACAATACAAATCTCTCTCTCTGTTTGTACTCTCGTATACTCACGATTACAAACCTCACGAACTCACCCTTTTTACAATGACATAGAGAGAGTATTTATATGCTACCTATCAACTAATAACAGAAAGATATAATCTATACATGACAATGTTCTGTCTTCTAGTCGATAGTTTCCTTCAATAGAAAACTCTTTCCTTCATAATATCTTCTTGCTTGTTCTTCAAACAACGATCCTGTTTTATAGCACTTGTCAATTTCTGTAGCATCCACAATGACATCATCAGTAACACGACTGATATCAGGATTTCATCTTGCATCAGTATCTGATCATCATCAGTATTAGACCTGTCATCAGGATTTGCTCTTTGTTCCTGACATTTAGTCTCCGATACACTGTTCATTCCTGACTAAACTGTACAGATAACTGTTTTACACATAAATCCTATATATAGTGCTAAATCCTTTATAAGATCAGGATTACAAGAAGTATAATGTGTAAATTCTATTCTTAACATCACAACTTATGAATTATTCCTAACACTCAACAACTTCATTTTGTTGTGGAGTCCTTGGAGCTGAGAATTGCTGAGAAATCCCATTCTCTTTACAGAATGCTTCAAGCATGGCATTTCTGAACTCTGTTCCATTATCACTTCTCAGTGCCATCACACTTGCATTGTTGGCCTTTGCTTCCTTGTCAACTTTCTTTATGTGCTCAATGATTACTTGTGGAGCCTCATCTTTTGATGCCAGAAATTCCACCCATGTATACCTTGTAAAGTCATCAACCATCACCAAGGCATACTTCTTTCTTCCTAGTGACATGACATTGATAGGCCCAAACAAATCCATATGAATGAGTAGCAGGGGCTTGGTTATTGATGTCACTGTCTTTGACTTGTGGCTTGATCTTTTCATTTTCCCCTTTTGACAAGCCTCACACACTCCTTCTTGACAGAACTCGAGTGTGGGCATGCCTCTCACTAACTCTCTTTTGACTAAAGGATTTATGGCTTTGAAGTTCAGGTATGATAATTTCTTGTGCCACAGCCAACAGTCTTCATTTGATGCTTTTGAGTAGAAACAACAAATTTTGTCCTTGTTTGCAGAGTCCATATTGGCTACAAACAGGCTTCCTTTTCTTACTCCGGATAGAGCAAAATCACCAGTCTTCTTGTGGGTGATCAAACATTCATCTTTGTCAAAATTCACCTTGAATCCTCTATCAGTAAACTGACCAACACTTAGCAGATTATGCTTGAGTCCCTTGACTAGTGCTACATCTTCAATTATGACATTTCTAACTTTCAACTTGCCATATCCCAATGTGTTACCCATGCTGTCATCTCCAAAACCAACCATTGGGCCAGCCTTCTCCTCATACTGTGATAGCAGGGCCATATCACCAGTCATATGATTTGAGCATCCACTGTCCAAAATCCACATGACTTTCTTTTCACTTTCTTTGCCCTGCAAACACAAAGCTATTACTTCTTCTTTGGTACCCAAACAAGTTTGGGTCCGTGTGACTTAGAAACAGTTTTATCATAACCAACATGCCTATCAACTTTCTTGGTGTTAGTCTTCTTGTCACTGTTAGAAGTCTTAGAATCTGAGGTCTCAGACTTAGGTGACAGAGGTACCTTCCTAGCTTTATGAGGACTTGAAGACTTTGACCTTGTGTAGTGTGTGTGAGAATTGTGACTGATACAACCATCAATGAACTGCCTTCTCAAATTGAAACAACTAGTCATAACATTCATATTGCATGGCATACAGTCAAATTTATCACAAAATGGTGCATCTCTATGTCTTAGAGGCATAGAGCAGTCATAGAAAGGTTTAGGCACACTACAAACAGGTTTCTTGCATGCATGAGTTAGATGATTGGTACTGAAACAGTTCTGACAAGTTTTCCTAGGGGCATTAGGCATATAAGCATAGTTATTATCTTTGTTAATCCCTAACTTGCCATTTTTGTTCTGTCTCTTCTTAGTCACTTTCTTCTCTGATTCACTCTTCCCAGCTGAAACAAACTTAACAAACTTCTTAGGTCCTGACCTATCACCTACTGGCTCCTTGGCTTTTGACTTGACACTCTCACTCTTAGAGGATGCTTGTTATTCATTGGATTGTGCCTCATCCTCATCATTCAACATTTGCTTGATGAGTAAGGCATTCTCATCAATTTCAAATATTGATTCTTTAAAAATTGGATTTTTAGTCTTTTTCAAAATGTGAGGCACTTCCCCATGAACAACTATGTCATCTTCAATGACAGCATAGCCTTTTCTCTGTTTAACAGTGCCATAATCAAGTCCAATAGCAGCCTTGGGTTTAGCTTCAATTTTCTCACAGTAGGATTGCACTAGACCAGATGATTTCTTGAAAGTTTTCAGTTTGAATTCATTTTCAGCTAATTCATCCCTAAGAGCCTTTTCAACCTAACTAGCACACAAAACCTTATTCTGCAGATATTCAACTTCTTTCTTAAGGTTTTCTACTTGCATAGCAGTTAGCTCAAGTTCCTCATTCTTTTTTATTAACATTTCATTTCTAGTAGACAGTTTAGTAATCTCTTCATTAGCAGCAGTCATACTAGTATGAATGTTAAACATCTCAACAGATAGTTTGTAACACCCCCAGATCCGGGGTCAGGGATCTGGTCGTTACGATCTCAATTTATATCCACAAAACCAACATAAATTAAATTACAACCTTGTGACCCAAAACAACAACATAAAACACCCCCGTTATAGTCCTAGAGATGAAATCAGAATAATCACCAAATATTATTAATTGCAAATTGAGTTCTTACAACCCAAAAGAATTACAATTTTTAACCTTTAAATACTCTTTGCCATCCATTTGTACACGCCACATAAATACATTGATACTCGAAAGCTAACATCTAGCCTACCAATAGCTTCTTACTCAGCAGTGGCAGCTATGATCTCAACAGTTAATCTTCTGACGGCTAGCACTTACTTGCACCGACTGCGCCTTACGCGGGCCATCTGATCTAGCTGTTGTTGTGATATAAATAAATAAAGCAAGGGTGAGCAATAGCCCACCAAAAGAATATAACTGAACAGTGATAACATATAACAGTTCAAAATATATTTGAAACCATATGCCATGCATTAATAACTATAGTGCCAAGATAAGGTATGACATGAAGTCACAAGGTAACTCAAATTATTCTGTAGAATTATCTGCTATGTCGAAGATAAGAATGATATTATCAATTTTTCATGGTAGAGGAACTTGCAGGAAGAATATTGCAATTCCCTTTCAAACACTTTCCAACTCTGCCAACAATGATGATGTTGCAGAAAATTTCCAACATTGAGTGATGAACTAATACTGGAGTTTGACGCGCCAGGAGACATAGCATTTACACGATGATCAGTCGCATGTTATGCTCCCCACCTCTTGTTTACTACATGTAGAAGGAAGCACCGACGGATTTACTTATCTACCGCCTTCTGGAACCCCCTCGGCCAACGGTTGGGCCATTTTGCTGGACCGGCGCCACTGGGTCACTTACGCATCTCCTAGTTCATTTCACATCCATAACTTTGAAACGTAAAGTTCTTCTCCCTTTCCCTAAGTATAATACTTATTGATAAGACTCCACAAAGTAGTCGTATCTAATTGGAAAGGAAAATTCACCAATATTTCCCAAGCTACCGCTTATTAATGGATACCAACTTGTTCCAACATTCTTACCCCTCGAATAATGAGTGGGTATACACAATTCCATGAATATTAGCAACCAAGTTGCGAGTGAACGAATAATTTATGACCGGGCAGTCACAAGATAAATAACATTCCTCAAGTAAGGTTCCCTTACAATAGAATCGAAGGAAGAATGGAATTACTGAGAACCTTCCTTGATAATATAATAATAAAAATAAGACTCTGTAATAATTTATATAATGTTCGAAGGTCGATGATACTATGTGAATGAAGTCAATCATCTTTGAAACGAGTTAGGAGAATTAAATAAATATTCCAAGAATATTTATTAAGTCACAGATATTGGAAAAGTGTTGCTTGGAATAATCTTCGAATAAATATTCATAATAATATTCATTGAACGAATAATGAATATTCAAATTAATAATAATGTTTATTGATGAAATAATTATCAAATGGATATCTGGGTTAATATTCATTGAATCAATAACGAATATTCAACTTAAAGATGATACTTATTGATGAAATAATTATCGACTGAATATTTGAGACAATATTCATTGAATAAATAATGAATATTCAACTTAATAATATTTATCGAAGAAATGATTATCGAATGAGTATTTGAAATTATGTTCAATAATTGAATCGACTTTAAATGAATGTCGAAGATAATATTCATCGTCTCAAGGGAATATTTTGAATAATATTTGTCGAATAACTGGAGTTCGAATCAATGTTCAACTAATATTTATAAAATTAATAGAGATTGAATGAATATTCGAAATAATATTCATTTGAATATATAAGGCTCGAATGAATATTAAAATAATATTCATTAAATAAATAACTCGAATGAATATTCGAAAATAATATCTATTGAGTAAATAAGAATGAATATTCTTTAAGTCAATAACTTAACTGAGGGTTCGAAATAATATTCGAATAATAAATCGACTTTAGATGAATATTAAAGATAATGTTCATCGAATAAATATCTGATGAATAATCCAGATAATATTTATCGAATAATCTCAAGGAAATATTCCAAAAATATTTGCCAGATAATAAATGGGAAATATTTACCTAATTATTTTCCTCTGAAAATAATATCAATATATCAAGGAATAACGACTCCCGGTCTATAATCAAGGAATGAGATTCAGATGCCCTTCGCTTAAGGGTCTTAGTGATATCCGGCTTATAATTGATATATTAACTATCTAGCTTATAAGCCAACAATAATTCCAGGAACAAGTATATCAATATGACTTTAAAAGTAGGCATGCATGCTATGGCATATGTATAACAGAAAACATATATATGTATTCACAACAACAGCCTTTTAAAAAGGGTTTGAAACTTGCCTGGTAATCCTGTAGGTGTAGTGTGCCTCGGTTCAATCCGGTGATCTATAAATAGTCACAATATCCGAGGTTAATCACTTTAACACTTCGGAAGGCTAAGTATATAATTAACTTAGGCTACAACACGTTTTCAAATTAGCCCGTTAGGCATCCCCTAACATAACTCTTATTAACACCGTTACAATCCGACACTCGTCCGTTAGCAAGGCATGTCATTGCACTTATACTTGGTAGGCACTTAAGTCATATAAGTCCTAGTGTCGGTCGTTTACTTGAAAAGATTACGCCTCGAGATTTATTATCCGTTTTCTAAGTGATTTTCCAAAGTTATAACCAAGTGTACCTTTAAGGGGTTCGTTCGCGCTTAACCTCGATTCGAATATTTTTATAAAATCGGAAAATGATCTGTTTGACATGTGGTTTTCTCTCACACCTTCCTTTTTATCTATAGTATTTAATTACCATGATTCGTCACTGCATAACTCATTTTAAGAAGGTTTAATTTCAGTTACAAACTTGCTTTTATGGTTTCGAACCGCTTTTACGATATTAACCATAACTCCTAAACCGTAAGTCCATTTCACATGCGTCTTATATCAAAACGAAGCTTATAACATACTCTAACTTATCATGGCAGAAAACGAAGCTAAAGATTGAGTTAAAGCTACTGTCAAATTCGTTTTCTTAAGGTTAACGAAATTTCGGCATTACGACGGCTATAAATCGAACGTTTCCAAAATTACTACAATCAAACCAAGCCACACCGGGCATCCAAACAACTTATACACATGTTACTCATCACAAACAGCCCCAAGAACCTCATACTTCACCATCATAATCATTATGATACTAAGATCACTAAACCACTAGCTAATCATGCTTATAACATTAACATAATCATAATTAAGCTAGATCCATCAAGAACATGCATAAATCTCAAACAAGAACTAGGGTTCTTAAAGATTATACCTTCCTTGGAGTATACTACAACCTTACTAAGCTTTGTTTGGTCCTTGTCTAGCCTTAACAAACCTTAGATCATCCAAACAAAGCAAGAAATCAAAGTTAGATTCTAAGGGTTACTATTCATCATCACTTTTGTAAAAATCATAACAAATCGAAAAATAAGAGTTTGGCTCTCAAATTTTTACCACATCTTGGGCTCTTCATAAGCTTTGATTTGAGTCCTAGCTCATCAGATTTGAAGCTTCCTAGATAGGGTTTTGAGCCCTCTTTTTCCGCTGGAAAGAAACTGTCAAAAACAGGCAGTTTGGTTTCATCAACTTGGGGAGGAGATTTGACTAGGCTATACTTATTAGATTGCCATGAAATTTTGAGCGAATATTGCCCATGGAGTGGAGAGGCTGTGGTGAAAATTTGGTGATTTTATCATGGATAGAAATGGAGATATGAATTTTTCTTCCCTTGTTGTTCCTGCTGGGCAGTTTAGAGAAAGGAGAGAGAGATGGAGTTTGGCTTGCTTTTCTCTTGTTCTAATCTCATCCAATGCATTATTGATGTGTCTTGAGATAATATCTTGCATAAAGTAGCTTTTGATAAAGTGATTAGGTCATGGATGAGGTGTTTTGATGGACAAGTGTTGAAGAGTAGTGGTGAGGAAGCTAAGTACTTGGCTTGTTCTCTAAGTGTGCTAGTTACTCCTGTAACTATTTAGTTACTTGACCTTATCCACTTGCACATGCATGAACCTTGACTCTCTGCTTATTTCTTTGTCCGGTTATTGTTCCATTTGCTTGGTCGTTCGAAAAAAATATCTCAAGGATTTCTAGTTAGGGTTTCATCGGAAACCTTCGTAATAATAATACTTCCATTCTCATTCCTCCTTTATAATCTTGAATTTAAATTCCTCAAATCTAATTATTACATCCTTAAATCCTTCAGTGTCCAGGGAAATCTCGGAGAAAATAAAAGTGCTAATTTTCTGAATCTGATATCGTTTACATACACTTATTTCGCCCCTGGATCATGAATACGAACTCAGAAATCCGTTCTGAATACTTCTATATAGCGTCGTCTAATAAAATTTTCCACCAAAAACACTATTCATCCCTTATTCTCTTTTATTCCTTATATATATTGTAAAAATGTCCTTGTTCTCTTTCGAGCGTTCCTTATCTCTTTTACGGAACCACTAGACTAACAACAAATATCGATTTGGATGACAGGAGCAAAACTCTCCTATTTGGAATTACCATATCTTACTTTCTTAGGAGATAGATTATTCTAATCTAAGTTGTCAACCAATTGCATTGCTCATGGCATATAAACATTGGAATCCGAATCCATTCCATATTCGTTCATTAGAACCGCTGTTACATCGTAGTTGTAATCACTATTCATTTCTACATTAATACATAATAAAAGTTTTAATTGTACCGAAAATCTGGGTTCTTACATAGTTGTTCAATCATGCATTTATACTCAGAAACAGACATGTCTATAATAGTGAGAGATGGTACCTGAGGATCTGATGGAGATGTGTCATCCTTGGAATTGGCCATCAAGGCATAATTTCAAAATTCTTGTTCTTCTCCATCACTGTCAGAATCATCCCAACACTTCCCTTCAGCTATGTAGGCCTTACCTTGTGTCTGCTTTTTCAGAAGGGCCTCATACTTAGCTTCGAGCTCAAGATAATCTCTATCCTTCTTTTTAGGCTTCTTGCATTCACTGGCAAAATGCCCTAGGTCATTGCATCTATAACACCTTACAGATGACCTATCCACATGGCTGGTTTTGAACTTAGTCTTGTTTGGTTTCACAGGTGCCTTGTTCTTGTTGAGTGAATGGTTTTGGGTTTTGGGTTTGAAGGGTTGATTCCTCTTGAATCTTGTTGACTAGTAAACACGCAAGTATACGCGATCACAAATAGCAAATGATAAGTAAGATTCGTTCCGCAGAGACTAGGTGTAAATGCGAATTAAGTACTTATACAACGGTGTATGGTTATTTCTTAACGCTTGAACAATTATCAAATTTTGTTGTTTTATCTAAATTGTACTACTAAAAGCTTACTAACGTGAATTAACTTATATGAGAGAAACACGGGATTCTAATTTCATGATTTGCTTCATCTAGATTAACCGTCAAGATTCAATGCCATATGGTTATTAAGGAAACTAGTAGGAATACCAAGGTAGTAAGAGCTATCTTTCAATAAACTCACACCAAACCATAAAAACATCCACAATTAAGATAGAAGTTTTACGGACATCAATTATATCCAAATCACTATATGTCTATGAGATTGGGTGATACAACCGATTTAATCACAAATTCCATATTCAACTACATAGGGAAGTAATGTTCGTTCGAATCTATACTACCAATATGCGGAGAAGCCGTCATAAACCTATGCTAACATGGCAAGCCCTAATCTCTAAATCCACTTTCGCATTCATTAGAGATTGACAAAATAGATGATAGCTACGCATCTATATTAATTAACACAACCATGTTAGGTAACCTTATCATAAACCACAAGCATGTATTATCAAGACTATCAACTACTAGAATCCACAAAACACTCCATTAGAACCCCATGAAAGTGTTTAGTTCATAATTGAACTTAGCACCGTCATGGGTTCAATTGATAACATAATTCAAAACAAACAATTAAGAAAAGAAGAGAGAAATAAGGTTAGAATAAATCCCCAAAGTAGAAGAATACAAAAGATCCAAAAGATTACTCCTTGCTGTCACTAGCTTGGAGATTTCCCCTTGAATTTGATCCTAAGATAAAATGTAAATGTTGATAGGAAAATAAATAAGAGAGGCTGCTGCTAACTAAGATCCCCCGTTTTTTTAGGGTTATCAACATATATAAAGCTGCCCTAAACATCATGGGCCTAGACTGCTTTGACCCGACAAAAATATGAAAAATCTGCTAGAAACTCAGGCAAACGCCCCTGCGCCTAGTTGGGCGCCCCTGCGCTCCGCATCTCCTGGGAAACTCCTTGCTCGAACACTGGCGCCTCGCGCGCGCGCTGTAGCGCCTGAAGCCTCAATCTCGCGCGCCCTTGCGCCTCAACAGCGCGCCCTTGCGCACACTAGGGCCTGGAAATGACCCCCTGGCGCGCTGCAGCTCTCCATCGAGCGCCCTTGCGCCTATGGCCCCCTGGAATGCTCACAAGACTTTTACTCCTTAAACCTTGTTATCCCTTTCAAATTTCTGCTGAAATCTTCCACTACTTAACAAACTTTCTTGCTCTGAATGCTTCCACAACTCGCCGTCTTCAATTAGCAAACATATACCACCATTTATTCGATTGAGCTCCAAAACGCCTTTTACCATGCAACCTACACAAATAATGCAAAACATATCAAATGACAACGAAACTTGAGAACTTGCAAACGTTTTAAGTCCAAACGGAAGGTAAATAGTGGATATAAAATCCACTTATCAAACCCCCAAACTTAAACCGTTGCTTGTCCTCAAGCAATGCAAACTCAACCCAACATGATGAATGAATGCAACTAATAACTAAATGTCATGATAATGTGAATGTGTCCTAATGCAATGATCCCACACAAATGATCCGAAACCAACTCAACAAGCCAACGCCTCAAAGAATGCAACAACTCCAAACAGAGCTCGACTAAGGCCCCGTATACTAACCATACATGCTCGGAAACGTGGTGTGTGCATATCTCACTAGAAATACTCTCGAAACTAGATCAAAGGCATAACCAATTCTTCGCCAAGACAATCACATGTTTATAAACAGAATAGACTTTAAACACTCCATGACTCAAAGACACCGCCATCATCATTTAAGGTAGACAAGGATTCTTGCTTTATTACTACGACGCTATGTACAATACGCATGCTTATTTAACCGTGCAATGAATGAGACCCCAAAAGGCTTATACAATAATACCCATGTAGCGAGCTTTGGGTCAGTGGATCCCAGACTGTAAAGCCTTAGGTCACTAGGACTAAGTCCCCTCAGACTTAATAACTCGAGTATTAAAGAGCTCACTCGTGGTTAATTTTGCATTTAAACTATTTACATGACTTATCTTCTTCTTTTTTTATGCAATCTGGAATGAGCCTTTCTCATTTCCAACCCTAGACTACTCATATAAAATGAGCCGGCTACTAGCCATTTGACACCTAGCAATTATTATTTCGACACAACACGACACTTAGCATGAAATCTCTGTTTTCCCCCAAACTTATACTTAAGTGCTCCTACGCCATCAAGGGAATAACAAAAATTCTAGATATAAAGAGGTGATTAAATCTCAACAGCCAAACAAGGTATGACTCGATCTAGCCCAAGAGCAAACAGTGAGACCTTGAAAAGATTGTGTTCCCGACACACGCAAGTCAATTTCATAGGTACTTAAATCAACCCTCTATTCATTGTCATCACACTCAATTTAACGTCGACCTATCGAGCCAGACACAGACACTCATGTGGACTCATTTGATATGCATGAACAAAATGATATTACACTCCTAAATAAATCTATATGACATGGCATTCTAAATGCACTCTAAATGGCATGGCAAAACTAAATGCAAAATTTCTAATATGAACTAGCATGAATATGCAACTGTATGCAATGCAAAGACTCTTGATACCCTAAAATCACCCCCAAACTTAAAAATTTCAATGTCCTCATTGAAGGTAAAATTAAAGGGTACAAAAGATACTCCCCTAGTTGTCGGCATCATCACCCTCCTCGGGTGGTGTGTCTGGTGGTGGATAAACATGGTGCGCTCCGAAGGTGGGCAATGTGACCTGAAAACCCTGCTGCCGATACACTCCATCCAAAGACTGAGTTAAATCTGTAGCAAATCGGTGAAGCATGGCATGCGTAGTATCATAACGCCTCAACATGCGTCTGAACTGAGCATCACTGAAAACCACAGTACCCTGACTCATTTGGATCGTCTGCGCATGAGAAGGTCCCACTCTGTCTCGGTCTGGCTGTGGAGATACCTGCTCAACCGGTGGCGGATCACCACCTCCCTCAAAAATCTCAACATAACCAAGACCCCTAGGGTGAGGAATACCACCCGGCCATTCCGCCAACTTCTGAATCAAATGACGATTAATAGAACCCATCGGCCTGTGCAGCGTCTCATCATTATGCCAGGTAACACCAACATGAACACACAACTCAGCAATAATAACAGCATGTAGAATCCCACCTGTAGTGCCACCCCGCAAGAATTTCATAATGCTCTGATAGATTAGATAACCGAGATCAATATAGTTCCCGTTCAGAATACCCCACAAAATGATAGCACGATCAACAGTAACATCCGTGACGTGTGAAGATGGCATTATGCGGGCACACAGAAATAGGAACCAAGCTCGAGCATACCTAGTCAATGCAGATGCAGGAAAAGTACTCGGCTCAGTCGAACCTGCCTTGCACTTCCAAACCGTGCCCGGTATACACATCCCCGCTATAATAGCGTCTAAGTCAACATCATCCCTGGACTTCCGTACCCAATCCTCAGCACCTCTAGGTTTTGCCGCTTGATGCAAAATGCGACGTTTATACCCAGGCTTGTAAGCCACTGCCTGACCCCTCACCATAGTGATCCCATTTTTCTCTACCTTTGCATTGGCATAGAATTCCCTAACAATGCTTAATGGAACCACCACGGGCTTTGCACAAAAAAATGACCATCCTGACTCTCTAACCATAGCTCCCAACTCTCCATCCTCGGACGAAGGAATGAAACCCCTTTCTTTGGTTACGGCTTTATCCAAAAGATTATCAAACTCAAGTTGTGCCGCCTTAGACACAAATTTGTCAACATCATAATCCACCTCCACCTCATCCTCCGAACTACTACTACTCACTACACGTAATCTCTTTGGAGCCATAACACTCTTTAGCAACACAAATTCAACAAATAGCAACAATCCCAAAATATTCCACCACACACAATATCCAAATTCCAAAAAATTCAATTCAAAGTAAATAATTGAAATAGGAAGAATGTTACCCCATGAATTGAAGATGAGAACCTTGCAAGCACTCCCCCAAACTTGAATTAGAGATCCCTTGAAGCTTTAATGGAGGTTGAATGATTTGGAATAGAGAGGGGATTTGTGTGTAAAGGTGTATATATAAGTGGGTGTATAGAGATTTTTAGTTAGGTTATGAGATGAGATGTAATTGGGAGGGTGTAGAAAGATTTAGGTCTAGGAAAAGAAATTAGTGTGGGAGTTGTGTAGATAAGAAGAAGTGTAAGGTTTTGGGCTACTGGCGTTTTGCTTTAACTAATTTGTTTTTTTTTGTTTTTTTTTATACAAGTAGGGCGCAGGTGCGTGCATGAGGGCGCTAGAGCGCGGTTTAGCTCCTGGAACTGCAGCGTGGCTTGGGCGCTCTTGCGCTTACTTGGGTGCTCTTGCGCGCTGTAGCTCCTGCTTCTCAGGATATGCGCCAGGCGCTGGGGCGCTAGGAGTAGCGCAGGTGCGCTACATGTCTCCTGGAAATTCCCACTTGCAAATTTTTGTTTTTTGTTTTTTTTTGTTTTTTTTTTCAAACAAAAACAAGAACAACGCGTGGGTTGCCTCCCACGAAACGCTTCTTTACTGTCATTAGCTTGACATTACTGCTGAGGCTCATGTAGAAGCAAGACTGATGGTGAATGCCTCCCTATTCACCGTGACACCGTAGTAATGCTTTAATCTTTGACCGTTCACCTTGAACGATTTATCTGGAGATTCGCTGAAAATTTCCACTGCACCATGTGGAAACACTGTCTTTACCTTGAAAGGACCGGACCACCTTGATTTAAGCTTTCCCGGAAAGAGTTTGAGCCGGGAATTGAAAAGAAGTACTAGTTGGCCTGGTTCAAATGTTTTGGGCACCAATTTTCTGTCGTGCCACTTTTTCACTTTCTCCTTGTACATCTTCGAGTTCTCATAGGCTTGAGAACGGAATTCTTCCAATTCATTCAACTGCAACAAGCGCTTCTCCCCAGCTAACTTCATGTCAAAGTTCAGCTTCTGCAAGGCCCAGTATGCCTTATGCTCAAGCTCCGCTGGCAAATGACACGCTTTCCCATAGACCAACTGGAAGGGAGACATTCCTATTGGGGTTTTATACGCTGTCCTGTAGGCCCATACGGCTTCATCTAATTTCAAGGACCAATCCTTCCTCGAAGGATTCACTACCTTTTCCAAGATTCTTTTGATTTCTCGATTCGAAACCTCGGCTTCCCCATTTGTTTGAGGATGATAGGCTATTGCAACGCGGTGAGATACTCGGTACTTGGCTAATAAAGCCGTGAACTGGCGATTGCAAAAATGAGTTCCTTCATCACTGATAATAGCACGAGGGGTTCCAAAACGAGTGAAGATCTATTTGTGTAGAAAGTTGAGCACTACCTTAGCATCATTCGTTGGTAGAGCCTTCACCTCAACCCATTTGGATACATAATCCACTGCCAAAAGAATGTACTGGTTGTTGCATGAGGGAACAAAAGGTCCCATGAAGTCGATTCCCCAAACATCAAAAACCTCCACTTCAAGCATATTATTCAGAGGCATCTCGTTCTTCCTCGAAATATTACCAACTCTTTGGCATCGATCACATCTCATCATGAACTGATGAGCATCCTTGAATAGAGTTGGCCAAAAAAATCCAACTTGAAGCACTCGAGCAGCGGTCTTATCTCCACCATAATGTCCACCATAGATAGTGTCATGACAATCTCACAAAATCCCTTCCGTTTCGCTATAAGGAATACATCGCCTAAGAAGCTTATCCGGTCCTTGCTTGAACAAGTAAGGCTCGTCCCAACGGTACCATTTGACATCGTGCAGAAATTTCTTCTTTTGAACGTAAGAAAACTCAGAAGGGATGACTGTAACACCCCCAGATCCGGGGTCCGGGATCTGGTCGTTACAGTCTCAATTTCCATCCCTAAAATCAATATAAACTGAATAACAACCTTGTGACCCAAACAATAATATAGAACACACACGTTATAGTCCCAGAGATGTAATCAGAGTAACCAAATTTATTAATCACACAGTTGAGTTCTTACAACCCAAAGAATTACAATATATACATTACTTACTCTTTGCCATCCATTTGTATATGTCATATAATAAATACATTTGATATTCAAATGCTAACAACTAGCCTTCCAATAGCTTACTCTTTAGCAATGGTAGCTACGATCTCAGCGGTGAATCCTCCGATGGCTGACACCTGCTCGCACCAAGTGCACCTTGTGCGGCCATCTGATCTCACTGTTGTTGTGATATAAATAATAAATCAAGGATGAACAATAGCCCACCAACAAGAATATAACTGAACAGTAATATATATGACAGTTCAAAGATATATTTTGAAACCATATGCCATGCATAACCGAAAATGGTGCCAAATCAATATAAAGGATGAAGTTACAGGGAACTCAATAGGTATATATTTCGTGGAAGCATATGCTATGCCAAAATAAGCAAGATAGCATCATTTTCATAAAATAGGAACTTGCAAGAAAGATATTGCAATTCCAGTTTGAAATACTTTTCAACTCTGCCAACTATGATGATGTTGCAGAAAATTTCCAACATTGAGTGATGAACTAATACTGGAGTTTGACGCGCCAGGAGACATAGCATATACACGATGATCAGTCGCATGTTATGCTCCCCACCTCTTGTTTACTACATGTAGAAGGAAGCACCGACGGATTTACTTGTCTACCGCCCTCTGGAACCCCCTCGGCCAACGGTTGGGCCATTTGCTGGACCGGCGCCACTGGGTCACTTACGCATCTCCTAGTTCATTTCACATCCATAACTTGAAATGTAAAGTTCGTCTCCCTTTCCCCAAGTATAATACTTGTTGATAAGACTCCACAAAGTAATCGTATCTAATTGGAAAGGAAAATTCACCAATATTTCCCAAGCCGCTGCTTGTTAATGGATACCAACTTGTTCCAACATTCTTACCCCTCAAATAATGAGTGGGTATACACAATTCCATGAATAATAGCAACCAAGTTGCGAACGAAATGAATAATTTATGACCGGGCAGTCACAAGATAAATAATATTCCTCAAGTAAGGTTCCCTTACAATAGAATCGAAGGGAGAATATAATCACTGAGAACCTTCCTTGATAATATAATAATAATAATAGGACTCTGAAATAATTTATATAATATTCGAGGGTTGATGATACTATGTGAATGAAACCAAGTATCTTTGAAACGAGTTAGAAGAATTAAATAAATATTCCA
This sequence comes from Kitagawia praeruptora, assembly GCA_037693485.1. Taxonomy (NCBI): domain Eukaryota; kingdom Viridiplantae; phylum Streptophyta; class Magnoliopsida; order Apiales; family Apiaceae; genus Kitagawia; species Kitagawia praeruptora. The sequence continues at coordinate 81,949,324 of CM075350.1, forward strand.
AGAATATTTATTAAGTCACAGATATTGAAAAAGGGTTGCTCGGAATAATCTTTGAATAAATATTCAGAATGATATTCATTGAACAAATAATGAATATTCAAATCAATAACAATGTTTATTGATGGAGTAACCGTCAGATAGACATTGGAGATAATATTTATTGAATCAATTGTGAATATTCAACTCAAGAAAGATACATATTGATGGAATAATTATCGACTTAATATTTGAGACAATATTCATTGAATAAATAATGAATATTAGACTTAATAATATTTAGCGAAGAAATGATTATCGAATGAATATTTGAAATTATGATCAATAATTGAATCGAATTTGAATAAAGGTCGAAGATAATATTCCTCATCTCAAGGGAATATTCAAAGTAATATTTATCGAAAAAAATGGAGCTCGAATCAATGTTCAACTGATATTGATAAAATAAATAGAGATTGAATGAATATTCGAATTAATATTCATTTAGATAAATAAGGCTCGAATGAATATTAAAATAATATTCATTAAATAAATAAACTTGAATGAATTATTCAAAATAATATTTATCGACTAAATAAGAATGAATATTCTTTAAGCAAATAACTTAACTGAGGGTTCGAATAATATTCGAATATTTAATCGACTTTAGATGAATATTAAATATATAATATTCCACGAATAAATAAACATCTGATGGATAATCCGAATAATATTTATCAAATAATCTCAATGGAATATCTCAATAATATTCGCCAGATAATAAATGGGAAATATTTACTTAATTATTTTCCTCTGAAAATAATATCTATATATATCAAGAATTATCGACTCCCGGTCTATAATCAAAGAATGAGATTCACTGCCCTTCGATTAAGGGTCTAAATAATTTCCGGCTTATAACTGATATATATCTATCTAGCTTATAAGCCAACAATAAATCAGGGAACAAGTATCACAATATAACTTGAAAATAGGCATGCATGCTATGGCATATGTATAACAGAAATCATATATATATATATATATATATATATATATATATATATATATATATATATATATATATATATATATATATATATATATATATATATATATATATATATATATTCACAACAACAGCCTTTAAAAAGGTTTGAAAACTTGCCTGGAAATCGAGTACGGGTAGGGGTAGTGGTAGCGTGTCCCGGGTCAGCCTGATGATCTATAAATAGCCAAGGCATTCGGGATTAATCACTTAACTCCTTTCAAAGGTTAAGTATAAACTTAACTCAAATCGAAACACGTTTTCAAGTCATTTCGTTATACCCCTCTAATTCACTCTTATTATTGCTTTTATCATCCGACACTTGTTCGTTAATAAAGTATGTCATTACCCTTACATATGGTAAGCATTCGATTTGTAAAAGTTTTGAAGTCGAAAGATTATACCTCGAGATTTATCGATCGTTTGCTAAGTGGTTTACCGTAGTTATATCCAAGTATACTCTTTAGGGGTACTTTCGTACTTAACCTTGGTTCGAACATTTTTATAAAATCGAAAAACGATCTTTTTAATACGAGGTCTTCTCTCACACCACCCTTATGATCTCTAATATTTAATTACCAAGATTCGCCACTGCGATACTTATTTTACACGGTTCAATTTCAATTACGAATTCGCATTCTCGGTTTCGAACCACTTTTACGAATTTAATCATAACTCCTAAACCGTAAGTCAGAATGTTTCGATTCTTTTTCCAAAATGATCTATGGCTCGAGATCTATAAGGTTGGGTTAATTATTCATCAAGATAAGAGGTTCAATCTTACTGTCAAAAACGGATTTTAAGTGCTAACGAAATTTCGTCATTATAACGGCTATATATCGAACGTTCCGAAAATCATGTCGTCAATACCAAGCCACATCGGGCATCAATACAAGTTATACACATATTATACATCTCCTACTGTCCAAGAACATCATCTTGACCAACATATCACAATCATGTTTAGATCCACTAACAAACTTCATAATCATGCTTATAATCATACTACTACATCACTTACACTAAATCCATCAAGAACTTAACAAATCTCAAAGTAAGACCTAGGGTTTCAAGTGATGATTACCTTCCTTGGAGTGCCCTAGAGCCTCAATAAGACTTGATCTATCCTTGTGTGGCCTTAGAGTTGCTAGATCCACCATAAGAACTGTGACAGCCCCAAATCCGGGGTCATAATTCTGGGCCATCACGGACCAATTTCCATTCAATATCAATATCTCTTGAGTTTTTTTTTTTTTATAATTAATACTTGTGCCATTGACCCCGCAATAATAAACACACACACACACCAGTCATATGCTCAGAGAACAACATTCACCATAATAAAAGTTTAAAGTTAAACAGTTATTACAAACCCAGAATCATACTTAAGTACATTGTTGAGTGATGCTTCTACAAGAAGCATTTCAACAACCAAATTTATTATAACCTTACACACTTACACATTTAATATACATAAAACCACTAAACCCCTTGCGCTTGCCATCTACCTCCGGAATCGATGCTAACGTGCCCTCAGAAGTTCGCCTTTCCCTTACCCTTTTACGGGGCGTTCTGCGCAGTATTGGCATACCTAGCTGTATATAGATAAGTAGCAAGAGTGAGCTATAATAGCTCAGCAAGATATTATTATAACTAGAGTTTAAAAATGTGACCAAGTATACATGTATATACATATGTAAATGGTAAGCAATTATAAACTTTAAGGAAGAATAAAACTCTTATTTAATAATACATCATCCACTTACTATTATAAGAAAGAAATCTAGAATAATACAGTATCAGTTTCTCTTCTTAAATAACATAACAATCAATATAATCTTTCAGTGTAATATCTCAGGATAATATGAATACTTACTATCATCATCTCATTTCCTTCTTATGTAACAATTTTTTATAAATTAATATAAAATCAGTTTCTCTTCATCTATAACAATAATTCCATCTTTCATATCATTTTCTCTTTCCAGTATACCAATCTGACTTTATCATTTATTCTTTATTCACATATTGTAGGGGTTTTCACTGTTGCCGAATACGTGAGGCACGATGATCAGTCGCCCTCCGTATTCGTCCCTTTTTACTACCGGTAGACGGAGGTAGGTCTGCCACCATCCCCCAGGAGGAAGGTCTACCACTACATCCTCCTTCGGCAACTCTTGGGCCGAAATGAAATATTAAGTGCTGGACTGTGCAACTTCCACACGGCCTCTTACGCTTACATTAAGTGCTGGACTGTGCAACTTCCACACGGCCTCTTACGCTTACATTAAGTGCTGGACTGTGCAACATCCACACAGCCTCTTACGCTTACTGTTGTAAATTCCCCTTTTTATAAGATCATTATTCAATTTATCAACACCATTTCACATTTCCATTCCCGTATATCACTTTCATTCTCGCACATTATTTCTATAAAATATATGTATATAACATACACTAAAAAGAATGTTTATAATATAGCATTATAAACCATATAACCCTAGATAACAACTGATACCATTCTCTTTCATATCTCTTTTACCCTAGAGCATATTCACTCCATTCGTAATCATCTCTATATTCATATTTCAGAAAACCTATTCATCTCTCTTTAACTTCCCACAATCAAGAGAATATATTCTTTGCAATATAGCAACAAAAGCATCACATATACATAAATATATTCCATGATATCATTATTATTCCGAAGATAAATAATTTTTAAAGTAGGGATAGAAGAATCTTGCCTCGGTTTCTGTATCCTGACAGTAAGGCTGGTTCCTCCTCCGGAATTTCTATAAACACAAAAGGGCCGTCATTAGAATACCACATCTCTTACTCACTGCCCTCTTGTATAACAAAACCCTTTACACTTCAACATATGTATAACGTATTATTATTACCCCAAAGGTTCAAGGACTTAACCATTTATAAGCTCAATCGAAGTTTCAGGGGTTTTCACCATTTTCCCTAACGACCACACTTAACTGTAAAAATTCTCAGAAAATATGGATTTCGAATTTTAATGTAAGGTCAACTGTCAAGGGTCCTCTGACCACCCTACTACATTATCCCAAAATTTCGTGGCTTATAAAAATGTCTAAGTGTGGTAACTTTAGTCTCAAAGTTGATACAATTACGTCTTCTCGGTTATAGAACACCTTTCACTAAAATTGACTTTTCTCCTAAACCGTTCGTCAGATTTTAACGCACCTTATATCGAAACGATCTATGAACCAAGCTCTATCATTTCATGGTCAATTGGTAACCTAGGCAGTGAGGTACCTTACGAATGCAGGGGTCACAAAACAGGGCAGATTTCGTCCTAACGAAAATCGGACATTATAACGGCTATATTTTCGTACTTTCCAAAATCAAACTCCTCCAAATCAATCATCCACCTTATACACCATCACCTACACCATGTGGTCATCTTACCAACCATGGTTACAAGCACATACTCCTTCCAAAATCAACTTTAATCACTTACAAACACTTATAACATCATAATCATAACATTTATACCACTTAATCACTAAACACAACCATATCCATCATAAACATAAAAGATCAAACATGATTATACCTTCTTGAAGCTTTGATAACCCTTAAAAATCCTTGATAAACCTTGGGCACTCCTTAAACAACCTTAGATTAACTTGAATCAACTAAAGAAACCATTAAAACAAAGTTAACACTTGAAAATTACTATTCATTCACTATTCATCTTCAACTTCTATGATTTTATTACCTTGGCAAATGATGTTGGATGGCTATGAAACTTTGTAGATGATCCTTCCTAACCTCCAAGAAGCTCCATGAATTTCCTCTTGATTTTATCTTGATGCTAGCTAGGATTTTTGTTTTTATTTTCTTCTTTTTCTTGCCTTTAGCCGAATGTAATGAAATGGAGAGGGGAGAGATGTTTTTCTCTTGGTTTGATCTTATCTTGGCTTAATCTTGATTACTCTAGTGTTTTGTGGAAGCTTTGGGAAGATATTTTGTGGTTAAAGCTTGCAAAGTTACTAATTTACCCTTAAAAACAAATTAATGGCTAATGACACCACTTGGATTTTCTAATCTCTTATTTTCTAAATTTTCTAAGTAAAATGTCAAGCACATTGATAAATAATATGGTATGTATCCTTGTTATATTACAAATCTTGGTTGCTTGGTTTCCATACTCGTCTAATTGTGGTTCGTTTCGAGTAAACCTCATTATCTCAGTGGTTTTCGAAATCATTTACGAATCCAATTTCCTTTGGTATTCTCTTAACTTAATAATCCCTTGGTTTAGTCTAAATTCACTAATCCCTCAATTTGTCATTCTTATAATATTTCCATACTCCTTAATATCCAATAAAAGCTCATTCGAAATCAAAATCCTCAAAATCCATATTCAGGAATTTCTGCAATCCTTCGTCATTTCGAGTCTCTTATTTTCAATGTACACCACTAATATGGTTCCTGATTATTCCTTTTTCCGTTTCCATTATGGAGTACTTATATACCCTTTCTCTAAATCCTCGAAATTTACTATTCATGTGATCACTGTAGCTTTGTTAAAGTTAGGGTTATTACATCCTTTCCCCCTTAAAAGGATTCCGTCCCGGAATCACGTCAGAAATGTCCATAGATACCTTTTCATCTACACCTTATAACTTCTATACCACTTTCTCCATCCTTTTTCCTTCATAATATCTCTATCTTGTTTGCGCAAAAATACACCAACATAAACTTGCTTGTCATTCATCAACATTCCTCTTTTGGCTATGGGTATCGGCCACCACATTGGCCTCCCCTGAATGGTAGTATATCTCACTTATGGTTTATCCCTATGTTGATCTCTATCATGACATAAAATATACACACTTCGATCTTATTATATCTTGTCTCTGTAAAATCTTCCAGAAATCCGACTAGGATAAGATTCTTTGAAACAATTGTAAGAAAATATTACCTATAATATATATTTCCTGTTCGTATATAAACAAGTCTGTGGTTTACCCCCAAAATACTATTATTCTTCTTTACATAGAATTTCTAACCCCTAACAAATACTGATTTTCCTTATCTAGATTATCAACCTACCTATACCATTCATTGACCACATTGATTCCTAACCAAACATTTACACTAAAAATTTAAATACTAGAAAAATGTTCACCTGTATCTGTATCCGGCTTTCTCAATGCCTCTCCTAAAGTCATATTGTACACCCTGGCAGTAGGTCTATTTGAAGCAGTCATACTTTGTCCTGGTGCGGACGACTCACCGGAACGGCAATCTCTGGCAAAGTGTCCTAATTTCCCACACTGGTAACACTTCATGTCACTCCTATCGACTAATGGACACTTGTCTAGAAAATGCCCCTTTTGTCCACACTTAAAGCAAGTTATTCCTAACACTCTACACACTCCTGAATGCTTCTTACCACACGTGTTACAATCTAGCAATGGTGGTCGCGATTGATTAGACTGAAAGGTTCCTGTGGATCTACCACCTTGATTCACTGTCTCACTGTTAGTCTTATTATTCCCTGACTTTCCAAACTGGGGTTTTTGTCCTTTACCAAATTTATTAAAGTAGCTTCCCTCACTTGAACCTCCTTTTGGACCCTCAAATTTTCTTTTCTTGTTCTCTCGACCTAATTGGTTTTGTTCACTCTCGGCCTCAATAATAGATGCCTTCTGAACCACCGCAGCATACTCGGTCAACTCAAATGGTGCAACTTTCGTTCGTAGCCATGGTTTCAACCCTTGTTGGAACCTTTTTGCTCTTTGTTCCTCAGTACGCACAAATTCCGGAACAAACCTAGATAGTTCGGTAAATTTCGTTTCATACTCAGCCACTGTTAGATTTTCCTGCTTTAGCTCCAAAAATTTTATTTCCATCTGGTTCTCCAGATACCTAGGGGAATATTTGTCTAGAAACACCCTAGTGAAACGCTCCCAGGTTATCACTCCCGCTCCCTCGAGATTTTTCTTAGCTTCCCACCAATAATTCGCCTCTCCCTTTAGTAGATAGGCTGCAAAGACTGTCTTCTGATCTTCCTCTACCCTCAGTATCTCAAAAGCCTTCTCCATCTCTTTCAGCCATGCCCTGGCTGCTACTGGGTTAGTGGTTCCCTCAAATTCTGGGGGTTTTAATGACTTAAAAGCACGAAAAGAGTTAGCTGCCTGGTTGGGAAGAACAGGTGGTTGTGGCGGATTCTGTGGATTAGCTAAATTCTGCCTCAATAGTTCCATAAATTGGTTAAAAGGGTTACCACCCTGATTTCCCTGTTGACCAGTTGATTCATCTTCTTCTTCCTCATGATCTTGTTCATTATGAGCGTTTTCACCCTGCCTATTATGACTTCCTTCCTCTCTCTCATTTTCCCTTGCATTCGCTCTATTATTTCGCTTAGGCGGCATGATTCTGTATATAACAATATTCTTCATTAATCACCCAAATTTAAGGTACAACATACATCATTCCCATATACATCATTCTCATATACACAATTATATCACTAGTTAACTCATTTATATACCATAATATTCTCGACTCAACTTAGCAATTAAGCGTATCACCTTTAGCACAATAACCTTTTCATTTAAGTCAATCACCTTATATACATCAATATCCTTGAATCTCAACATTTAATATCAAAATACAATAGAATTTAGACAGAATACACAAACTTCATTAATTATCCCCACTTCCTTTGTTTATCCTTATTTTAACTTTTCCCTCAAAATACACCTTACTCTCAATAGTAAATCTCAATTATACCTTAAAATTCCTAATATTCTTTTATCTCAATAATCCTCAAATATACCCATTTCTTCTCACGAAATTCCTTCCTCTTTATATCAAAACGCTTCTAGCTCTAATTATCTCTTATTGAAATTTCCCTTGAAATCTCGAGTTTCCTCGTACAGTCACGTATACTCTAAACCTTGATTCCATTATCCCATCCATTACTGAAATCTTCTATACTCGAAATAATTTATAGAATTTAAGAAACTTTGAATTGAAACGAACCCAAAAAAAACAAGCAAGTGTCCCACAACAATGTATAAGATTAAGAGTTTTAAATAGCTCTTATTTGAAACAAAAGGATATTTGGGAAATCAATAGGATGGAAGGACCCGTACGTAACACAAGTGAGGGCGTCCCCTCCGACTTTCTATCACACAGACAGATTGTCCCCGTGTATACATATAGGGCTATTCCTCTTAGTTGGAGTAAGAAATATAGAGGGAAATTTAAATCACGATGATAAACACCATTTTTCGAAAATAATTTTAGTGAAATATTTTGACTAAGATAGATCGGATAAAATTTTGAAATACATTCGAAAGGCATCAGAAAGTTTTGAAAAGATACCGGCCCCTTTTTGAATAAGAGATGATAGATCACCCTGGGATTACTCACGAGATTATCTAACGTACACTTCCCGATACATCAAGTATTCTCTTTCTCATATCGATCTCGTGTACTACATAAACTTAACACCTTTGGCATAATAACACCTTTATTAGCAATAATCTATAAAATTATAATTACGACTTAAAATAAACGCTTCGTTCGATAAACCCCCCTCGAACTCGATGTGAGTTCACAATTTCTATTATTACTGATATATTTATTATTATCACTCTTGTTCCTGAGCATTATGACTCTTAGCTCTGATACCAAACTGTGACAGCCCCAAATCCGGGGTCATAATTCTGGGCCATCACGGACCAATTTCCATTCAATATCAATATCTCTTGAGTTTTTTTTTTTTTTTATAATTAATACTTGTGCCATTGACCCCGCAATAATAAACACACACACACACCAGTCATATGCTCAGAGAACAACATTCACCATAATAAAAGTTTAAAGTTAAACAGTTATTACAAACCCAGAATCATACTTAAGTACATTGTTGAGTGATGCTTCTACAAGAAGCATTTCAACAACCAAATTTATTATAACCTTACACACTTACACACTTAATATACATAAAACCACTAAACCCCTTGCGCTTGCCATCTACCTCTGGAATCGATGCTAACGTGCCCTCAGAAGTTCGCCTTTCCCTTACCCTTTTACGGGGCGTTCTGCGCAGTATTGGCATACCTAGCTGTATATAGATAAGTAGCAAGAGTGAGCTATAATAGCTCAGCAAGATATTATTATAACTAGAGTTTAAAAATGTGACCAAGTATACATGTATATACATATGTAAATGGTAAGCAATTATAAACTTTAAGGAAGAATAAAACTCTTATTTAATAATACATCATCCACTTACTATTATAAGAAAGAAATCTAGAATAATACAGTATCAGTTTCTCTTCTTAAATAACATAACAATCAATATAATCTTTCAGTGTAATATCTCAGGATAATATGAATACTTACTATCATCATCTCATTTCCTTCTTATGTAACAATTTTTTATAAATTAATATAAAATCAGTTTCTCTTCATCTATAACAATAATTCCATCTTTCATATCATTTTCTCTTTCCAGTATACCAATCTGACTTTATCATTTATTCTTTATTCACATATTGTAGGGGTTTTCACTGTTGCCGAATACGTGAGGCACGATGATCAGTCGCCCTCCGTATCCGTCCCTTTTTACTACCGGTAGACGGAGGTAGGTCTGCCACCATCCCCCAGGAGGAAGGTCTACCACTACATCCTCCTTCGGCAACTCTTGGGCCGAAATGAAATATTAAGTGCTGGACTGTGCAACTTCCACACGGCCTCTTACGCTTACATTAAGTGCTGGACTGTGCAACTTCCACACGGCCTCTTACGCTTACATTAAGTGCTGGACTGTGCAACTTCCACACAGCCTCTTACGCTTACTGTTGTAAATTCCCCTTTTTATAAGATCATTATTCAATTTATCAACACCATTTCACATTTCCATTCCCGTATATCACTTTCATTCTCGCACATTATTTCTATAAAATATATGTATATAACATACACTAAAAAGAATGTTTATAATATAGCATTATAAACCATATAACCCTAGATAACAACTGATACCATTCTCTTTCATATCTCTTTTACCCTAGAGCATATTCACTCCATTCGTAATCATCTCTATATTCATATTTCAGAAAACCTATTCATCTCTCTTTAACTTCCCACAATCAAGAGAATATATTCTTTGCAATATAGCAACAAAAGCATCACATATACATAAATATATTCCATGATATCATTATTATTCCGAAGATAAATAATTTTTAAAGTAGGGATAGAAGAATCTTGCCTCGGTTTCTGTATCCTGACAGTAAGGCTGGTTCCTCCTCCGGAATTTCTATAAACACAAAAGGGCCGTCATTAGAATACCACATCTCTTACTCACTGCCCTCTTGTATAACAAAACCCTTTACACTTCAACATATGTATAACGTATTATTATTACCCCAAAGGTTCAAGGACTTAACCATTTATAAGCTCAATCGAAGTTTCAGGGGTTTTCACCATTTTCCCTAACGACCACACTTAACTGTAAAAATTCTCAGAAAATATGGATTTCGAATTTTAATGTAAGGTCAACTGTCAAGGGTCCTCTGACCACCCTACTACATTATCCCAAAATTTCGTGGCTTATAAAAATGTCTAAGTGTGGTAACTTTAGTCTCAAAGTTGATACAATTACGTCTTCTCGGTTATAGAACACCTTTCACTAAAATTGACTTTTCTCCTAAACCGTTCGTCAGATTTTAACGCACCTTATATCGAAACGATCTATGAACCAAGCTCTATCATTTCATGGTCAATTGGTAACCTAGGCAGTGAGGTACCTTACGAATGCAGGGGTCACAAAACAGGGCAGATTTCGTCCTAACGAAAATCGGACATTATAACGGCTATATTTTCGTACTTTCCAAAATCAAACTCCTCCAAATCAATCATCCACCTTATACACCATCACCTACACCATGTGGTCATCTTACCAACCATGGTTACAAGCACATACTCCTTCCAAAATCAACTTTAATCACTTACAAACACTTATAACATCATAATCATAACATTTATACCACTTAATCACTAAACACAACCATATCCATCATAAACATAAAAGATCAAACATGATTATACCTTCTTGAAGCTTTGATAACCCTTAAAAATCCTTGATAAACCTTGGGCACTCCTTAAACAACCTTAGATTAACTTGAATCAACTAAAGAAACCATTAAAACAAAGTTAACACTTGAAAATTACTATTCATTCACTATTCATCTTCAACTTCTATGATTTTATTACCTTGGCAAATGATGTTGGATGGCTATGAAACTTTGTAGATGATCCTTCCTAACCTCCAAGAAGCTCCATGAATTTCCTCTTGATTTTATCTTGATGCTAGCTAGGATTTTTGTTTTTATTTTCTTCTTTTTCTTGCCTTTAGCCGAATGTAATGAAATGGAGAGGGGAGAGATGTTTTTCTCTTGGTTTGATCTTATCTTGGCTTAATCTTGATTACTCTAGTGTTTTGTGGAAGCTTTGGGAAGATATTTTGTGGTTAAAGCTTGCAAAGTTACTAATTTACCCTTAAAAACAAATTAATGGCTAATGACACCACTTGGATTTTCTAATCTCTTATTTTCTAAATTTTCTAAGTAAAATGTCAAGCACATTGATAAATAATATGGTATGTATCCTTGTTATATTACAAATCTTGGTTGCTTGGTTTCCATACTCGTCTAATTGTGGTTCGTTTCGAGTAAACCTCATTATCTCAGTGGTTTTCGAAATCATTTACGAATCCAATTTCCTTTGGTATTCTCTTAACTTAATAATCCCTTGGTTTAGTCTAAATTCACTAATCCCTCAATTTGTCATTCTTATAATATTTCCATACTCCTTAATATCCAATAAAAGCTCATTCGAAATCAAAATCCTCAAAATCCATATTCAGGAATTTCTGCAATCCTTCGTCATTTCGAGTCTCTTATTTTCAATGTACACCACTAATATGGTTCCTGATTATTCCTTTTTCCGTTTCCATTATGGAGTACTTATATACCCTTTCTCTAAATCCTCGAAATTTACTATTCATGTGATCACTGTAGCTTTGTTAAAGTTAGGGTTATTACAAGAATTCAAGAAATCAAGATTAGTTCATAAAAGTTACTATTCATCCGCACTTTGATGATTTATTTGAAAATGTAAAAAGATGAATTTGAAGCTGAAATTTCTAGGAGATCATCACCATGATATGTAGTACTTACCATAAAAATTTGAAGAACAAGTGATGGTTGGAAGTTGGACTTCCAATTAGCTAAGAATGGGCAGATTTTTATGGAGAAATGGAGAGAAAATGTTGTTTTGTTTTGTTGTTTTTGATGTGTAAAATGGCTAAATGCATGTATCTTTATGTATATACTTGGATGCATCTCTTTTTAATGTGTTGTTGGCAATCTATTGGTGCCACTTGTTGGCTTCTTATTGGACCATGTGTTGGCTCCATATTAAGCAAGTCCATTTTTGGTTAAATGCTAAAGAATCATCCTAGTTGTAGTTGACTTACAAGTATGCCACTTAGGTTCTTCTTTTTCCACCAATTGCACATGTATGCATCTTGATTCTTTGCTTGCTCTTTTGTCCGGTTATTGCTCAATTTGATTGATCGTTCGTAGGAATATCTCAAAGATTTCTAGTTAGGGTTTTACCGGAAACCTTCTTAATAATTAGAATACCATTCTCCATCTTACTTAATACTTCTCGAATTTAAATTCCTTAAATACCTTTAATAAATCCTTAAGTCTGGCAGTGTCCAGAGAATTCTCGGAGAAAATAAAAGTGCTATTTTTCTGAATCCGACAACTTTTACATACACTTATTTTCCCCTCGGATCACTAATACGAACCCAGAAATTCATTCCGGGTACTTCTATATAGTGTCGTCTCATAATATTCTTATTTCCATCAAAAACACTATTCATCACTTATTCTCTTTTTAGTCCTGGTACTTAGAAAATATCTTTGTGCTTCCTCGAGCGTTCCTTAACTTTTTCATGGAACCTCCGTACTTGTAACCGATATCGATCTGGATGACACGAGGGTATCTATTTCTCTCTAGGGAATCTTATCTTAACATTCTAGGAGATAGATTATTCTAATCTAAGTTATCACCCAATAGCATCCTTCAGGACATATATCCTTGGAATCTATATCCTTTCATTATTCATTCCTTAAAACCAGTATTACATGGCAGTTGTAACCACTGTTCACTCTTACATCAATACATAATAAAAAGTTTTAATTTTGCCCAAAATCTGGGTTCTTACAGTCTTCCCTCCTTAAAAGGATTCCGTCCCGGAATCAGGTAGAAGACAATTGGGTACTTGTTGGTTATTTCACTTTCCAATTCTCTGGTCGGTCCTTACACATTCCAGTCTCTCTAAAGCACATCGTACTGGTGTTACAATACACCCTTTATACGTTCTACCAATTCATTAGTACTTTCGCACAACACATTATCCGGTATACGCTCTTGTCCGGTCTTATACTATTATCCTTATTGGTACGTGCAGTGACTTCGGTATCACTAACGCGCTACGAATTCCGGAGATAACCTCACTCGTAATTTTGCAATTACTGACCGCTTTAATCTTCGCAATCTCGCTCAATATATAGAATTAGAAGAATTTATTGAGAGATCACTATGATCAATGAACATTTGTTATATTGCATAGCTAGTACAGAAGGGGGCCAGCCTTTAGTACTTGACAAGCAATTAAGCAATTAATGGCATTCCACTTAGACTCCTATCACACAGACAGAGAGTCACGTAGTATTACCTCCCCTCCTTAAAGGGTTGTTCTTCTCAATTTAGAAGAAGATAAGTAAGGGAGAAGAAAAGGAAAGAATTTCAAAGAACTATATAAGAAAATTTTCCTGATTGTCAAAAATATCATACTTAGAATTTACCTCTGAACTATAGAGGTTTATTAGAGAAGAAAATAATCATTCGTATAAAATACTACTTTTTCATAATCTCACATATCACATGTCCTTGCTACTCTGTCCATCATTCTGTGGACCTATATTGTTGTTCGATATTGGTATCACCTACTTTTGGAAAATCCTTCAACCTCTCAGGTTAAAATCATGGATTTCTCGCTTGACATTATTATTACTGGCATTTCACGCCACGACACTGGCCATTCATATTCATAATTCTAACACCATCAGATTGTCATTCCGATAGCTCATTAGGAAAACCCATTCATCAATCCATTCATAACATTCCTTGCTTCACTTCCATAATTATTTCCCCATCTTTTCTTTATTCAATCACATCCTTCGTATTATCTAACTCTTATTTACTTTTGTTGTTTATCTCCACCTTCATCTCAGGGTTGAGGCACTCGTCACCTTTATTCAATACGTGTTACACGTTTGGGGCCAAATTTTCCTTTGTTCCACCATCTAGATTTCACTTTTTCATTCCATGAGTCTCTTTATTACTCAATCCATCTATTTCAAATTTCCTCGACTTTTCCAATCTTAACATGAGTTAATCTTTATGTCATTTATGCTTTAAATTTCAGCTTTCCATTATGACCGATATCTCCAATGTCAACCTCATACTTTTCTTACCTCATTTCTGGGGTTTCTCAGGAGTCCGCATATCTCTTCCTTTATTGATTCTCAATTCTATGATCATTTCTACCAGTCCCTTGGTTTCTATTTATACTATAATCACTCTATGAACTATCATGGCATTACCATTTATTTCAAGCATCATGTCATTCCCAAACTTAAACCGTCCGAAATAAACCTGGACGATTTCTTTAACTTGGATTCAATACAATCTATTTGTCTTTTATTCCGACATTTCCACAGTTGTTATCATCTAATTTCTCAGAAGAATCACCACTACATTAATGTAGTCCATGGTTGAATCACCATCGGGTTCATTTACATAGGGCTTTAAAAGCTAGACATACGGGTTTCATGATTTGTCAAATCACCACTCTCTTAGGAAGACAAAATAATCACTATTCCTTACCCATAAGGAATACTTCCTGAACTTGATACAGATATCACATGAAGAAGATAGAATTGCAGAAGAGCTTCAAGCATTGCAGCTAGGATAGGTTGAGGAGATTATTAATCGTATATCTCTAGTTGAAGACTAGAGCTCAGCGTTTTACTTAATCACTTTCCAAATCTCGTTAATCCAGGGATACCTTTCAGCATCACGAATCTTTAACTTCATGTACTCTATCTTGTTTGCGCAGAAATATACCAACATAAACTTGCTTGTCATTCATCATCATGCCATTTAGCTTATCAGTATTTGTACCATCTCTGTTTCTGGTCATCTACTACCAATTCCTTGTTACTTAACCTCCCCCCTCTCTTTCCAAAGGAAAGGTGAGTCTCTTGGGGAATTTGGTCTGGCCTGTCGTAGAGCCTCCTAATGTCGGTAAGGTGCTACCGGCAACATCAGGAATCGAATTTTTACTTAAACTTTTCTTATAGTTTATTCTGGCACAATCATCAGACGGAATGTAATTTCCTCTACCACCTTATGACCATCAAGGTCCTTTACCATATTATTCTATCTCTTTAGTATGAGCATATATACTTACTCCCTTATACTTAAAGTATCGGCCACCTCATTGGCCTTTCCTGAATATAATATTTCCTTGAAATCAATATTTTCTGGATCTATTCCAACTCAGGGTGGAAGCATCCTCCCTTGAAATATTCCAGTCTTTTTCCAAAAAAAAATCATTGCTTCCACCTTTCTGTGGGAACTTTATCACGTTTACTCCCAATCATATCTAGGATATTTCTTATCTCAGTCCTTTCTTATTTTAGGAAATCTCAACCTTATTGGTTCAATCCATACTTGCTCATGGTTTCATACCTGCTTTATCTGGCCTTATTGTTACTATGTCATACATTCCTTACCAAACTTTACTCCTTTCCTTATAGGGTTTCTTATTTCATTCTCACCATTCCTCCTGTATCTTCTGGGCACAGGGTATATCAAACATCATTAACCAATTCTATAACGATTGTGCCTTTGTACTTTTCGAGACTCCTTTCCATAAATCCTTATAGGTTATTGATACCTTGGTCGATTCAACTTATATCGTCTGATTTCACAATGTCTTTATTAGGGGTGAGGCTATCCTTTGTGCATCCCCCAGGGTTCGTCTTAATCTTTGGACATTCTATCCTCAATTCTATTTGCAAGGAATACATACATCCTGTATGTGGCAATTCAATCATATATCCTTAATAAGGGTCTCTTTTCAATCATTCTCATCTTGATAATCTATAGGTAGCATAATGCTAATCTCTTCTTTCAAATGAATGTCAGTCTATATAACCTTCCAAAAGACAACATATGTCTATCTGTCTTTCTTACAGAACTTGGTAATGGTAGCAATGATGCTCTGGAAGATATTGGTCGTGTTTAACGTGAATCTCTTAGTGTCTAATGCTCTTTTTGAGGACGCTAAGCTTCAGATAACATTTATACATCATACTACGCCATCTTTGACAATCTTCGTAACTTTTTATTGGTCACTATCCTCAATCCCAATACTTCCATGGTATATATAAAATCCATCATCATGTTTCTCAATTCATTTTATATCAAAAGTCCTCGCGGTTGGCACTTGGTTAGAAGCACCCCGCTTTGTCCTTACCTTGCTGGTTCAGTCACTCGATAATCTTTAGTGACTTGGCCCCAACTGGCCATGCTAAAATATGTGAGTTTAGGGGTCGGCTAATAGCATTACTTTTCTAGCAATTGCTGGCATAGTGCCTTCTACTTTGATACCTTTTGATCTTTTCAAAACTTCACTCCATATAAGTCTCAATCGACTTCTCGGTGCCATCTCCGATCACCTTCCCTTTTCTTTTATTCTTCTAGTTACTCTTATCAATTTCATGTGCCACAAAAGCTTAACATTTCTAGCATGACAACTTTTTCATTTAAGTCCATCCCGAACTTTCTTAGTCCGGCTTGTTCCTTGATTACATTTCCATTTTTACCATCCAATCTTATCTTCATTAGTTTATTTCTAGAATCAATCGTAATAATCGGGATCTATCTACCAATCCGTATAGCGGCTACCTTACCCAATTCATAGGGTTTGCTTCAGTTTCCACTCTCCTCAGTGATGTATTCAGATAATCAGAAAGACAAGGTTTGCCAAATTTTGTCCAATTCCTTTCCAGGATTAGGGAAATTTCAGTCAATCTATCCACCCACTGGTTACATTAAGAAAATCAATTTCGATACCCAAAGAATATTTCTATGAACATCCGAGCTGGTCGAACCATAAACAGTTACAGTAGCGAAATGATTGACATAAAGCTTGGAGTTTAACCATTAGAAGGAAACCAAATATACATCTTCCCTAGAAGGGGAATCAAAAGTTTCAAACTAAACATGCCATACCTCCCCGATACATGTTTGTCCTAATAGTCGATACTACCGAATACCAGTCTACTTAATAACTAGTCTCGGAAGGAACACTACCATCGGGGTCAGTCGCTTCCCAGAATTTGCACTACCAAGGTCATCCGAATCTGGTGAACCGTGTTGTCCAATTGTGTTCGAAAATTATGTTGTCCTGTTGCACAAGCACAACACCTAAACCTGTACGAGGTGCATCTTAATATATTCCAAAATTTTCCTTCTTCCATTAGGTAACGCCAATGCTGGGTCGTCATCAGTTTTTATCTTTAACTCCAGGGAGATTTTCCCCCATTTATCTTGTCCATTCAAACTTTTAGTCTTACCAATAAGTCGGGTTATGGGACTGCACTCTTTGTATAGTCCTGAGCAAATCTTTGGTAATACCTTGTAAATCTTATGAAATTTATCACCTTTGTCGGTGTGGTTGGCCAATCTCCATTTGAAACTGTCTTTAATTTGGTGGGGTCAATCAATCACTACTTCCTATTAGTCATATGTCCTACTGTCTGGACTTTATTTTGCCAAAACTCTCACTTCGAGAACATGGCCTACACCTGTTCATTCAGGTTTCATCTAAAAGCATTCTCAATTTCATCTCAACCACTGCTTGCCTTACTCAATCCATTTATGATTTAGTGTCAAAATAAACTTAAGGTAACTACCATAATCCATTCAAGGAAAAGAAGGAATTTACTATTCCTTTAAATCACATGCATCTAATGTTTCTGGTCCATCATTCCACTGAATTGAACTAGACTTTACTTGGTTCCTGACGATAGCCTTATTACTAGTTTATCACAGACTCATTGGTCTTCTCCTCTTGTAGGTTCTGAGATCCTTGTCTCGCTTACTACTTCCTTATATACTTTATTCAATCATGCCATCACCTTTCAATGTCTTTATTTTCTAAGTTGATCCATTCATAAAATGGACATTTCCTTGAACCCAACCACCTTATCAATCTAAGTTTGACTTTACAAATTATCACTTATGAAATCTGCCTTCTCATGGTGAATTATCATTACAGTATTCACACTAATTCATTTATCACCTGATATGGCACTTGCTGCCTCTATCTTAACTGCTCCTGGAGACTCTGCTCCTTGTCCTCTATTGTTGTCTTTGATAATCATGTACCACTCTATCTCTTTCCTCATTAATCTAAAGGTCTCTAAGGATTTTAATCTATCCCCATATAGGATCTCAAGTAATTCCTCAAATCCATCCTACCTGCTGGTACTTCATCTAGCAGTCTAGCTATGAATCCAATACGCATCTTTAGTTCTCTTAATAATATCTCAGTTCTTTATGCTCACTTTTATGAGCACTATACCTTAATTCTTACAGTCTCTCTGGCTGTAGCCCTCATTTCCTGAAGTGTAAACTCCTTATACTTATCAATATTTCCTTCCTCTGCTGGGACCTCAACCGGGTCCTCAGTAGGGTGCTCTATCGAATCCACCATCCGATCTTCAACATCAAAACAAGCATCATTATGTTACTGCTCGTAATCCCCAAGGTCTGTCGCCTTACTAGTCGATACAAGAACGAGCTAAGTTACTATCATGATACTTTAGGGTTCTCATAAGGGTTTTATATGTCAATACTACATTATGTAGTCTGACTATGAACTTGGAAAGAGTTCTTATTATCTTAATGAATTTATTGTTTTAACGTCACGTCATCTCTGGGATTTATAACGCTCTCTCTGATACCATTTCTGTAACACCCCCAGATCCGGGGTCCGGGATCTGGTCGTTACGGTCTCAATTTCCATCCATAAAATCAATATAAACTGAATAACAACCTTGTGACCCAAACAATAATATAGAACACACACGTTATAGTCCCAGAGATGTAATCAGAGTAACCAAATTTATTAATCACACAGTTGAGTTCTTACAACCCAAAGAATTACAATATATACATTACTTACTCTTTGCCATCCATTTGTATATGTCATATAATAAATACATTTGATATTCAAATGCTAACAACTAGCCTTCCAATAGCTTACTCTTTAGCAATGGTAGCTACGATCTCAGCGGTGAATCCTCCGATGGCTGACACCTGCTCGCACCAAGTGCACCTTGTGCGGCCATCTGATCTCACTGTTGTTGTGATATAAATAATAAAGCAAGGATGAACAATAGCCCACCAACAAGAATATAACTGAACAGTAATATATATGACAGTTCAAAGATATATTTTGAAACCATATGCCATGCATAACCGAAAATGGTGCCAAATCAATATAAAGGATGAAGTTACAGGGAACTCAACAGGTATATATTTCGTGGAAGCATATGCTATGCCAAAATAAGCAAGATAGCATCATTTTCATAAAATAGGAACTTGCAAGAAAGATATTGCAATTCCAGTTTGAAATACTTTTCAACTCTACCAACTATGATGATGTTGCAGAAAATTTCCAACATTGAGTGATGAACTAATACTGGAGTTTGACGCGCCAGGAGACATAGCATATACACGATGATCAGTCGCATGTTATGCTCCCCACCTCTTGTTTACTACATGTAGAAGGAAACACCGACGGATTTACTTGTCTACCGCCCTCTGGAACCCCCTCGGCCAACGGTTGGGCCATTTGCTGGACCGGCGCCACTGGGTCACTTACGCATCTCCTAGTTCATTTCACATCCATAACTTGAAACGTAAAGTTCGTCTCCCTTTCCCCAAGTATAATACTTGTTGATAAGACTCCACAAAGTAATCGTATCTAATTGGAAAGGAAAATTCACCAATATTTCCCAAGCCGCTGCTTGTTAATGGATACCAACTTGTTCCAACATTCTTACCCCTCGAATAATGAGTGGGTATACACAATTCCATGAATAATAGCAACCAAGTTGCGAACGAAATGAATAATTTATGACCGGGCAGTCACAAGATGAATAATATTCCTCAAGTAAGGTTCCCTTACAATAGAATCGAAGGGAGAATATAATCACTGAGAACCTTCCTTGATAATATAATAATAATAATAGGACTCTGAAATAATTTATATAATATTCGAGGGTTGATGATACTATGTGAATGAAACCAAGTATCTTTGAAACGAGTTAGAAGAATTAAATAAATATTCCAAGAATATTTATAAAGTCACAGATATTGAAAAAGGGTTGCTCGGAATAATCTTTGAATAAATATTCAGAATAATATTCATTGAACAAATAATGAATATTCAAATCAATAACAATGTTTATTGATGGAGTAACCGTCAGATGGACATTGGAGATAATATTTATTGAATCAATTGTGAATATTCAACTCAAGAAAGATACATATTGATGGAATAATTATCGACTTAATATTTGAGACAATATTCATTGAATAAATAATGAATATTCGACTTAATAATATTTAGCGAAGAAATGATTATCGAATGAATATTTGAAATTATGATCAATAATTGAATCGAATTTGAATAAAGGTCGAAGATAATATTCCTCATCTCAAGGGAATATTCAAAGTAATATTTATCGAAAAAAAATGGAGTTCGAATCAATGTTCAACTGATATTGATAAAATAAATAGAGATTGAATGAATATTCGAATTAATATTCATTTAGATAAATAAGGCTCGAATGAATATTAAAATAATATTCATTAAATAAATAAACTTGAATGAATTATTCAAAATAATATTTATCGACTAAATAAGAATGAATATTGTTAGGAATAATTCATAAGTTGTGATGTTAAGAATAGAATTTACACATTATACTTCTTGTAATCCTGATCTTATAAAGGATTTAGCACTGTATATAGGTTTTATGTGTAAAACAGTTATCTGTATAGTTTAGTCAGGAATGAACAATGTATCGGAGACTACATGTCAGGAACAGAGAGCAAATCCTGATGACGGTCCAATACTGATGGTTGATCAGATACTGATGCAGTGTGCAGATCCTGATATCAGTCATGCTACTGATGATGTCATTATGGATGCTACAGAAACTGGCAAGTGCTATAAAACAGGATCGTTGTTTGAAGAACAAGCAAGAAGATATTATGAAGGAAAGAGTTTTTTTTATTGATGGAAACTATCGACTAGAAGGCAGAACATTGTCATGTATAGATTATATCTTTCTGTTATTAGTTGATAGGTAGCATTATAAATACTCTCTCAATATCATTGTAAAGAGCGACGAAGTTGTGAGTTCGTGTGCGTAGCTCTGTATAAGGTTTGTATTCGAGAGTTCGAAACAAACAGAGAGATATTTGTATTGTCAGCAGCTGCTAAAGGTATTGTACACCTTTGGTAGAGTTTGTATTTGATCTTATTAATACAAACAAGAGTTTGATTCATTCGTTTATTCTTGTTCATATAATCAAGCAAAAATCAGACACGATTATATAACTTGTATTCAACCCCCCCTTCTACAAGTTATTCGAGTTAACCATTGGTATCAGAGCAGGTTGATTTCGAGTAATCATAAAGATCTGCAATCATGTCTGGTTACAAGGATGGGAATACTAAAATCCCTATGCTCAAGAGAAACGAATATACTCTATGGGAAGTAAAGATGTTGCATCATCTGGAAGCAACAGATCCTGATTATCTTGACAGAATCAGAGATGGACCTTTTGTTCCAACAAAGGTCGTTGGACAAGCAACTGTTGATGGTGAGGTTGTTCCAGAACATACAGCAGAGAAGCCAAAATCTGAATGGTCAGATAAGGACAAGGAGAATGTTCTCAAAGATGCTAAAGTGAGAAACATATTATTCAACAGTCTTGATTCTGTTCTCACTAACTATGTTCTCTCTTGTAAAACTGCCAAGGATATATGGGACAATCTTAAGGTTCACTGTGAAGGAACTAAGCCTGTCAGGAAGAATATGAGGACATTACTTATACAACAGTATGAGTACTTTGAATCCAAGTCTGGTGAGTCACTTACTGATACCTTTGATAGGTTTACAAAACTCATCAATGAGATGGCCATGCATGGTAAATATTATGACTTGGAGGATATGAATACAAAGTTCATGAAAGCTTTGCCTGATTTCTACAATGAGAAGATATCTGCGATTGAGGAAGCTAATGATCTGGATGAGATTTCATTAGAGGCAGTATATGGAAAATTGAGAGCTTATGAACTTGACAAGCAACAGAAGAAGAGCAGGAGTGAAGGAAAGATGAAGACTATTGCACTTACTGCTCAATCTGAAGTAAAGAAGCTTCCTGAAGAACAGCATGAAGAGATTACTGTAAAGAATTCGAGGAAGAAGAAAAGCAAAGAAAGTTCTGAGTCAGAGACTACTGATATGGACTCTGACAACAATGATTCTGAATCTGAGATGCAAGAACTCTTTGCTATGTTTGCTAAAGCTTTCAAGAAAGGAAGATTCAACAGAAGAAGATTTAGCAAAGGACCTTTTCAAAAGAAGGATGAGAAGAAGAGTGACAAGAGCAAAAGTACAATTGTCAAGCTTGATAAGGCCAAGATCAAGTGCTTTAACTGCAGCGAGCTTGGACACTTTGCTAGTGAGTGTAAGAAGCCTAGGAATTCAGGAAAGGGTAATGCACTTATGGTCACACAGAAGGATTGGGCTGATTCCAGTGACTCTGAAGATGAATTGGATTATGAAAACATTGCATTGATGGCCAATAGTTCAGACAAACCTGGATCTCCAAAGAAAACTTCTCCATCTTCTGTTAAGGTATCACTTCACTCTCTTGATTCATTTGATAGCTTAAATTCTGATGAAATTAGATCTATCCATGCTGAGTTTAAGAATTTTATGACTAATTTTAGAATTCTTACTTGTGAAAGAGATGAACTTAAGGTTAAGAATGATAAATTAGTTGATAGAAATAATTTTCTTGAATCTGAATTAATTCAAATGGAAGAATACAAGTTGAGTTCTGATAAAGCTAAGCATGATTATAGTGTAATTCTTGAGGCTTATGACTATGTCAGAAAAGAACTAGAAGAAGAGAGAGATGTGATTAAGACCATTAACAATTCCAGTAAGAAGACAATAGAAATCTTTGAGAGTGGAATTCGTGGTAAGGTTAATGGTTTAGGTTTTGATAAGGCTAGACAAGAAGAAAAAGTAGCTATTGTCAATAATGATAGTAAGGTAGAAGCTAACACATCTAAATCTGAAGGTAAGAAAATTGTTTCTGAACCTAATCATGTTAAATTTGTTGATTCAAAAGGTACCCCTGTTGTACACAAGAGAATTAACAATAGTTATTCAGATGAGAAAGTGTTAGAGAAACCTAAGAATGTAAACATAGGGTTTCTGTCTAAGTCTCAGTTGAAACAGAGATTAGATGATCTTTCAGAGTGTAGCAAGATCAAGAGAAATAGGAATGGAAAAGAAGGTATTAACAAAGAGAATAATTACAAGAATGTACCTGATGCACCTAGGAAAAAATGCTATAAGTGTGGAAATCATAATCATTTGGCCCTAGACTGCAATCAAAAACCTTCTTGGAAAACTGAGTCCAGATTCCCCAAGACTCAGAAAATTCAATACCAACCACAAAAAGCTTGTTATCATTGTGGTAGTTTACTTCATTCCATTTACATGTGTAGAGAATATCATGAACTGTATTATGACTATTATTCTTTGAAATCTGAAACTCCTAGTCACAAACAGTTTGTGAGATCAGAGTCTAAAGTTGACTCTGCAACAGGTAAAATAAATGCAAAATCTTCAAAGTCTGTTGTCTCTAAATCTAGTAAGAAAGGATCCAATCAAAGTTGGGTCCTAAAAAATTCTAACTAGTTACTTTTTGTTTGCAGGGCACAGGAAAGAAGCATTCAATTATCTTGGACAGTGGATGCTCTGGACATATGACTGGAAAGAAGTCCCTGCTTACAAAGTTTGAGAGGAAAGCTGGCCCAGTAATATCTTTTGGAGATGGCAACAAAGGAGAAACTCTGGGATATGGCTCAATTATTTTGGGGAATGTCATCATAGAAAATGTAGCACTGGTTGAAGGCTTGAAACATACTCTTTTAAGCATAAGTCAACTGGGTGATAAAGGTTACAAATCAATCTTTGACAGAGAAGGATGCAAAGTCTTGAATATGCAGAATGGAGACATTGTTCTAACTGGTCAAAGGCATGGTAACATATATGAAGCCAGCTTAAGTGATACATCTAAAGGAATTGTTAAATGTCTCTACAGCAAAGCAACAAATGATGAAAGCTGGAATTGGCACAAGAAGCTCTCACATCTTAATTTTAAGAAGCTTAATCAACTTGTTAAACACAATTTGGTGAGAGGCCTACCTCAGGCGAATTTTGTGCAAGATGGACTTTGTGATGCATGTCAGCTTGGAAAGCAGAGAAGAACCACTTTCAAGAGCAAGACTGAAAATTCAATTACTGAACCATTTCACATGCTAAATCTTGATCTGTTTGGTCCAGTAAACATTATGTCTATCAGCAAGAAAAGATATGCTCTAGTTATGGTGGATGATTTCACAAGGTTCACATGGGTGTTCTTTCTACACAAGAAGGATGAAGCTCCTCAGCAAATCATTGAACTCATCAAGAATATTCAGAACAATTCTGAGTACAAAGTTAAAGTACTTAGGAGTGACAATGGTACAGAATTCAAGAATTCTACAATGGAGGGGTTTTGTGCAGATAATGGAATCACTCAACAGTTTTCTGCACCTGGTACACCTCAACAAAATGGTGTAGTGGAAAGAAAGAACAGGACTCTCATAGAGGCAGCAAGAACCATGCTTGCAGATGCAAAACTTCCAACCTACTTTTGGGCAGAAGCTATTAACACTGCATGTTTCACTCAGAACTGTACCTTGGTAAATAGTCATGGAAAAACTCCCTATGAGATGATCAAAGGAAAGAAACCAAGTGTGAAATATTTTCACATCTTTGGATGCAAATGCTATGTCCTGAAAGTTCATCCAGAACAACTTGGAAAATTTGAAGCCAAATCGGATGAAGCAATTTTTCTAGGATATTCAGCATCTAAGGCCTTCAAAGTTTATAATCTCAGAACTCACATTGTTATGGAATCAATTCATGTTGCATTTGATGATAAGAAATTTGGAATTTTGCAAACTGATGAAAGCCATGACAAATTGGAATTTGAAAATCTGAAGAATTCTGAGATACTCTCAAGTGATGATGATGGTTCTCCAGAAGAAATTTCTATTGCTTCTCAAAGGAATGCTACTGTTGAGGGGGAGCAAATAAATCAGAGAGAACACAGTGATCATCAGGAGCAGACTAGTCTTTCAGAATCTATTCCATCAGGAATTGATGTTTCAGAGTCTACTCCATCAGGAACTGACCTTTCAGAGTCTACTGAGGAAAGATCAGTAACTAGCAGCAATATGGAATCTACTGATTCTATTGATCAAAGGAGAGTTTTTGAAGGTAGAGAGAATTCTTCTACAAGAGATACCACTAACTTAGGGGGAGAGACTAGCAGAGTTGATTTACCACCTGTTAGAAAATGGACAAAGGATCATACTGAAGATTTGATAATTGGTGATCCAAATAGTGGTGTTCGAACTAGAAGATCAATTCAAAATGAATGCTTGTATAGTTGCTTTCTCTCAAAGAATGAACCTAAGAAGGTTGAAGAAGCCTTACAGGATCCTGATTGGGTAATTGCAATGCAGGAGGAGTTAAATGAGTTTGAGAGAAACAAAGTTTGGAAACTGGTACCAAGACCTAAAGATAGATCTATTGTTGGTGCAAGATGGGTTTTCAGAAACAAGCTAGATGAATCTGGTATGATTGTAAGAAACAAAGCAAGACTGGTGGCCAAAGGTTATTCTCAGGAAGAAGGCATTGATTATGATGAGACCTTTGCACCTGTAGCAAGATTGGAAGCAATCAGAATGTTTCTTGCATTTGCAGCTCATTCAAAATTCAAGGTATACCAGATGGATGTAAAGAGTGCTTTTCTAAATGGTAAACTTGATGAAGAAGTGTATGTAGAACAGCCACCTGGATTTGTTGATCCAAAGTTTCCAAATCATGTCTACAAACTTGACAAGGCACTCTATGGACTAAAGCAGGCACCAAGAGCATGGTATGAGACTTTGTCTAAATTTCTTCTTGAAAATGGCTTGACAAGAGGTACAATTGACAAAACTCTATTCTTTAGAAAGATAAAAGGTGAATTGCTTTTAGTTCAAGTTTATGTTGATGATATTATTTTTGGTTCTACTAATGAAAAGTTGTGTGCTAAGTTTAGCAAGCTTATGCAGTCTAAGTATCAGATGAGCATGATGGGTGAACTAAATTATTTCTTAGGCTTGCAGGTCAAACAGACTGAGACTGGTATTTTCATTAATCAGTCAAAGTATATCAAAGATCTTTTAAGAAGGTTTGACTTTCAAGACTGTGCAGTTGCAAAAACACCCATGGCAACAGCCACTAATCTAGACTCTGATCCTAAGGGGAAGAGTGTGGATAATACTAGTTATAGAGGCATGATAGGCTCATTGTTATATCTAACTGCAAGTAGGCCAGATATAATGTTTTCTACCTGTTTATGTGCTAGATTCCAAAGTAATCCTAAGGAATCTCATTTAATTGCTGTGAAGAGAATCTTTAGATATCTCAAAGGAACTCCAAATCTTGGTTTGTGGTATCCTAGAGAATCTGATTTCTTTCTAATTGGCTATTCAGACTCTGATTATGCAGGGTGTAAGATAGACAGGAAAAGCACTACAGGTACATGTCAATTTTTGGGAAATAGATTGATTTCTTGGGCAAGCAAGAAGCAACAATCTGTTTCAACCTCAACTGCAGAAGCTGAGTACATAGCAGCAGGCAGTTATTGTGCACAGCTCCTTTGGATAAGAAATCAGTTGCTGGATTATGGAATGACACTTAGTAATATTCCTATGTTTTGTGATAATACTAGTGCTATTAAAATTGCAGAAAATCCAGTTCAACATTCAAGGACTAAGCACATTGATGTCAGGTATCATTTTATTAGAGAACATATTGAGAATGGTACTGTGGAACTTCATTTTGTTCCTACTGACAAACAGCTTGCAGATATTCTAACTAAACCACTTGATGAGACTACATTCAGTAGACTAGTAAGTGAGTTAGGAATGTTAAATTTTTAGATCTTTAACATCTGCAAAAGTAGCAAGGTATGTTGTTCTTAGCTTATAGACTTGATATTCCTATCAGGATCTATATTTGATTGTTAAATGCTTTAGCTATAACACATTGCCTTGATAAATTTCAGTATGATAGACTTGTTAATAATCATCAGGATTAGATTTGTTATCAGGATGCTGACGTCATCAGTATTGTGTCAGTATCAGGATTATGAAAATTGTTTCAGATCCTGACGTTTACTTTGTGTAGTAATCTGATTCTGTGATGTGTTAAGTCTATGCTAGCAAGTTTTGATATTTGCATACTGATAATTTATACATCATTCAGAAATCAAAAGACAAGCAGATAACAAGAAATTGTATTTTCATTAATAAAAATCATTACATGGAAATGAAATACAACATCTTTTTGTCTAAATTTCTATTCTATACTTGTCTATTGATATGAACTCTGAGAAACAGGACAAGGAGCATCTCAAGAAATCCATCAGGGGATGAAAGCCTCGTTTGCTCTTGGATTCCTTGTCTGGGCGACTTGAATGAGAGCAGCTAACTTAAATGAATAGCATCTCCATCAAGATCAATCTCAGACTCTCGGCCAAATTCTTCATCCTCAAGTTTTGAGGAGGTTAGGGGAAGATTGTATCCAACAGATGGATGTTCTAGGAGAAACCTCTGGATATTATCGAAAACCAATCCATTCATGATTAGTTCGATGAGAAGAGTCGTTTGTTCAAAGAGATGATCAAGAACAGGATGTTCATCGACCAAGAAAAATCTGAAAAATGGGTTTGAAGGGATTTTTGGTTTGAGAAGCATTGTTGAGAAGAAAAGAAATTGAAAGGTTATGGAGAATGGCACAAGGCGTTTGGTTCTTTTAAAGGAAGACGTGAGAAGCTGAGCAGTCACTTGGAAGTCTTAATGAAGTCAAATGCTAATTATTGCATGAGACTGTATTTCTTGTTTCAAGAAATATTGAAAATATCTAACCAATTGATTTTCTGTTCAGATTAATTGTTTATTTTCTTTTTCAGATAAAAGAAAGATGCCATATTAAGTCTCTGAGGATATTGATCAGGATTTCATGAGTGATCATCAGGATTTGAAAATTATATTTTTAAATCAAATTGCATTTTGTGATTATTTTGATGAGAGATCATCAGGAAAAGGAAGCTGATCAGTATTACTTATTTATACCCTGATTTATTTCATGAAAATCAATTTTGGATTTTATTTTACAAAAATCATGGGTAACCGCATTTTTTCAGGGACTGACACCTGTCAATTTACGTGTCAACGTGGGATAGTGGTCTGAAAGATTTGTGAATTATATTTGTTTTGAAACTCTAATCGTGTAATTGCTTTCTCTAATTTTACATTCTCTAAAGCAAAAATCACTCTTGAGTTTTCAAAATCACTAATCCATTTCAAGAATTTTTCAAGTTTCTTTTCAGATCAAGAATGGCAGCTCAGAGAAGATTACCTAAATCAGTAGCCTTCAAGTTTGGTGACTTTGATTTTATGACAAACAATCATGTTGCAGCTATCACCAACAAGGAAGGAGTGTCATCTGATTTTCATCCAATCATGGACTTTCTGGCGTATGGGCCATTAAGTTATGCATTGACAGCATCTCCACAGATTAATCAAGTAGCTGTTTCACAAGCTTGGGAGAATGCTGAGGTAATTGATTCTACTCAGAATCAATCAGGTAAGATTGTTCTACATTTAGGACAAGATTCATTTGACATTACTGAATCTGTTGTTAGTTCAGTACTTTGCTTACCTATTACTGATAGTTATGAGAATGTACCATCTGATGATAATATAAGAACTATGTTGTCTGAATTAGGTTATAGTGGACCTCTAGATAACATGAGCCAGTTGAATAGGTCTTTTCTTAGAAAGGAATGGTCTTTTTATTTTGATCAAATTGCTAAATGTTTTACTGGCAAATGTAGTTCTTTTCAACAAATTACTTCTGTTACATCACATATTGCTTATAGTTTGCTTTATGACAGAGTAATTAACATTGGTCATATTATCTTAAGTCAGATGAGTATTAAACTTGGGTCAAGAGATCAAAACAGGAAAATGGTTTATTATCATAGATTTATGCAATTGTTTATTAACCATTTTATTCCTGATGTTGAAGCTAGATTTGGTAGGGAATACTGTGTTTCTTCTTATGAACAGCAAAAGAGAATTTTCTCTGATATTTCAAAGAAGGACAATGAAAAGAATCTAGATGAAATACCTGCAATTCATTATCCACATCATTTTCAGGTAATTCTTAAAACTCATCTTCCTACTCTCTACAATTCTTCTTTCTTTTGTGGTGAAATGGCTCAGGAATCTCAATTGGAGGAGAACCCACCTGTGTCTACCCAAGTAGCCGAAAACATCATAGTCTCTGAAACAATTCAAGAACCAAATTTTGATCCACAGCCTATTGTTTCAAAGAAACCAACCTCTGGTGTTTCTCAAAAGACATCAGTTGTAAGGAAGAGAAGATTTGTTGTGTCAAGTAGTAGTAGTAATTCTAGTGAAGATGATGATGATTTAACTCTTGCAGAGAGAGCAGAATTGAAGGCTGCAATTCAACTTTCTTTGTTAGCACAAAGAGATGAAAAACCTAGTCACAGCCAGGCTGCAGTCTCCCAAAAGGCTGTAGTTCTTAAAAAGGGAAAACAGTTACTGGATACTGTCTCTCAAAAGACTGTGTCTATTGAACAAAGATCTCATCCCAAGATCACTTCTGTGTCTACACCTCTTGAGTCTTCTCAGGATAAATCTTTTGCTCACTATATCAGGAGAACAAGGAGAAAGATTCAATTGTCACCTACACACACAGAGTCTAGTCCAACTAATATCATGCAGGTTTCTACAAATCAAGCTACATCTATGTCAGTATTTGACAAGAGAGATCTGGATATTGATTCTTCATGGGAAACTACATTATCATACAGACTGGCTATGGGACTAATTTCTCTCAAAGTGAAGTTGTCAAGGCCTGTTCTAGATTTTTTGGTTGAAAGAGTACCAAAACTTTTATTTCCAGATGAATATGGACTTCTACATCAAAGACTTGACTTAATGAAGATGTATTTCTATGTATCTGTCAGAAGACAATTAGTCAAGAAATTTGGACTCTCGAAGCATGTTGCACTTCAATCACTTCATGCATATTTATTTGACAAGGATGTAATTATTGAAGATGCTTCAGCTCAAGGTGAACATCTGGAGGAAGTAGATAGAGGGAAGCAGTCAACAGAAGATACTATTGCACCAGTGGTGAGTAGTAGGAAAGATCAGATAATGGTCACTGCAACACAAGAACCATCTAGTCAGAGGAAGGATGACTCAGGAGCTGTGATAGCTGATGTTGAAAGGTCTTCTGTGATGACTGAGAATGCAAGTGAGATACCCTATGATATGGGAGGAATGACTTTGGTTGATTTTTCTGAAGATCAAACAAATTTTGTTCAGTCAGAGTCTATCCACCTTGAGGGTGTGTCTCAGCAAACAACACTTAAAGATGGTGATGTACTAACTATGATGTCTAATGAAGTATTACTGAAGACATCAGAGTCTAGTAAAGAACCTGAAAGTGGTATACTGGAGCCTGTAGTTTCTGAAAGGAAAGAAGATGATTGTATGGGTTCAGAGACTATAGCAGCTCACTCCTTGGAGAAAATCTCAAGCCACATGCCATATGAGGAACCCTCTCTCCATGTGAGTTCAGGTATAAAAACTCCTTCTAAACTCTATTTTTCTGTAGGTCATGAGAGCACTTATCCAAATTTGAGTGATACACTTGAAAAGATGGATATTGATCCACAATTTGAGCGGCTGGCTCCTGACCAGGCAAAAGGTGAGGTAGAAAGAGTGTTGACTTTAGTAAGTCAAAGTGAGAATGAGGGTATGGATGATCAACTCCATAGTGAGGGAGAGAAAATTAGGAAACCATCATTTGATTTCTGGGATCGGGTTTTTCCTGAATCTTGGTCTGAAAATTTGGATATGGATGCTGGTACTTATTCATTCATCAAAATGTATCAGAAGAATGACCTAGCACATCACAATGCAAAGCCAGAAGTTAAAGCTCAGAAGCAAAAGGAGAGGCTTGCAGAAATCATTAACAGGAGAGGTGCCAGGATAAAGCAATCTCTTGATACATATGTACCAGATGAAGATCCTAATGATCCTAGTGTTCCTTTGTATGTACTTCCAATATCAGCTAGAATTGAGACATCTACAGTCTCTGATCACTCAAATGAGGAGTCAGGATTTGAAGATGTTAGTACACAGAATACTGGTGAAGGAGATGATGATCATGTTTCAGTTCCAGAACAGAAAGATGAAGACGTTGATACTTCTAATCAGGTTTTATTACTTGAATATCATACAACTCAAGCAACTTCTTCTACAAGACTTGAAGATAAAGTTCTTTCTGATTCTGATACTGAAGATACTAGAAGCACTTCCAATATTGAAGTTCATTCTGATGTTTTGAAAGATATTCAGAGTTCTCAAATTGATATTCAAACAAGACTTCAATCACTTGAAGATAACCAAGTCACAATTATGGAAAATCAAGCAGTTCTTATGAATCTCATTTGTTCTGTTTCTGAATCTCTTGGAATTAATGTTGCTGATGTCAAAAAGGGGGAGATAAAGACAATTCAAAGACAACAACAACACTACCAGACTGAAGGAGATAAAGATAAAGCTAAAGCTGGGGGAGATAAAGATCAGACAAATGGTAGTAAAAAGAAGAACCAGGAGTGACAGTGGTGAATCTCAGCTAGGAAGTGGTAAGGAAGAGCAGCATTAATAGTTAAAATTCTTTCTTCTAAGTACTGGATAAATGTCTACATCTGAGAAGGAGGTACTTAACTTCATAATACTACATTCATAAATTCTATTCTGGTTGTATTGTTATATGTTTTGACATCCACAACTTAGATTTATGCTTCAGATTTTAAAGCATAAATAGGGGGAGATTGTTAGGAATAATTCATAAGTTGTGATGTTAAGAATAGAATTTACACATTATACTTCTTGTAATCCTGATCTTATAAAGGATTTAGCACTGTATATAGGTTTTATGTGTAAAACAGTTATCTGTATAGTTTAGTCAGGAATGAACAGTGTATCGGAGACTACATGTCAGGAACAGAGAGCAAATCCTGATGACGGTCCAATACTGATGGTTGATCAGATACTGATGCAGTGTGCAGATCCTGATATCAGTCATGCTACTGATGATGTCATTATGGATGCTACAGAAACTGGCAAGTGCTATAAAACAGGATCGTTGTTTGAAGAACAAGCAAGAAGATATTATGAAGGAAAGAGTTTTTTTTATTGATGGAAACTATCGACTAGAAGGCAGAACATTGTCATGTATAGATTATATCTTTCTGTTATTAGTTGATAGGTAGCATTATAAATACTCTCTCAATATCATTGTAAAGAGCGACGAAGTTGTGAGTTCGTGTGCGTAGCTCTGTATAAGGTTTGTATTCGAGAGTTCGAAACAAACAGAGAGATATTTGTATTGTCAGCAGCTGCTAAAGGTATTGTACACCTTTGGTAGAGTTTGTATTTGATCTTATTAATACAAACAAGAGTTTGATTCATTCGTTTATTCTTGTTCATATAATCAAGCAAAAATCAGACACGATTATATAACTTGTATTCAACCCCCCCTTCTACAAGTTATTCGAGTTAACAAATATTCTTTAAGCAAATAACTTAACTGAGGGTTCGAATAATATTCGAATATTTAATCGACTTTAGATGAATATTAAATATATAATATTCCACGAATAAATAAACATCTGATGGATAATCCGAATAATATTTATCAAATAATCTCAATGGAATATCTCAATAATATTCGCCAGATAATAAATGGGAAATATTTACTTAATTATTTTCCTCTGAAAATAATATCTATATATATCAAGAATTATCGACTCCCGGTCTATAATCAAAGAATGAGATTCACTGCCCTTCGATTAAGGGTCTAAATAATTTCCGGCTTATAACTGATATATATTTATCTAGCTTATAAGCCAACAATAAATCAGGGAACAAGTATCACAATATAACTTGAAAATAGGCATGCATGCTATGGCATATGTATAACAGAAATCATATATATATATATATATATATATATATATTCACAACAACAGCCTTTAAAAAGGTTTGAAAACTTGCCTGGAAATCGAGTACGGGTAGGGGTAGTGGTAGCGTGTCCCGGGTCAGCCTGATGATCTATAAATAGCCAAGGCATTCGGGATTAATCACTTAACTCCTTTCAAAGGTTAAGTATAAACTTAACTCAAATCGAAACACGTTTTCAAGTCATTTCGTTATACCCCTCTAATTCACTCGTATTATTGCTTTTATCATCCGACACTTGTTCGTTAATAAAGTATGTCATTACCCTTACATATGGTAAGCATTCGATTTGTAAAAGTTTTAAAGTCGAAAGATTATACCTCGAGATTTATCGATCGTTTGCTAAGCGGTTTACCGTAGTTATATCCAAGTATACTCTTTAGGGGTACTTTCGTACTTAACCTTGGTTCGAACATTTTTATAAAATCGAAAAACGATCTTTTTAATACGAGGTCTTCTCTCACACCACCCTTATGATCTCTAATATTTAATTACCAAGATTCGCCACTGCGATACTTATTTTACACGGTTCAATTTCAATTACGAATTCGCATTCTCGGTTTCGAACCACTTTTACGAATTTAATCATAACTCCTAAACCGTAAGTCAGAATGTTTCGATTCTTTTTCCAAAATGATCTATGGCTCGAGATCTATAAGGTTGGGTTAATTATTCATCAAGATAAGAGGTTCAATCTTACTGTCAAAAACGGATTTTAAGTGCTAACGAAATTTCGTCATTATAACGGCTATATATCGAACGTTCCGAAAATCATGTCGTCAATACCAAGCCACATCGGGCATCAATACAAGTTATACACATATTATACATCTCCTACTGTCCAAGAACATCATCTTGACCAACATATCACAATCATGTTTAGATCCACTAACAAACTTCATAATCATGCTTATAATCATACTACTACATCACTTACACTAAATCCATCAAGAACTTAACAAATCTCAAAGTAAGACCTAGGGTTTCAAGTGATGATTACCTTCCTTGGAGTGTCCTAGAGCCTCACTAAGACTTGATCTATCCTTGTGTGGCCTTAGAGTTGCTAGATCCACCATAAGAATTCAAGAAATCAAGATTAGTTCATAAAAGTTACTATTCATCCGCACTTTGATGATTTATTTGAAAATGTAAAAAGATGAATTTGAAGCTGAAATTTCTAGGAGATCATCACCATGATATGTAGTACTTACCATAAAAATTTGAAGAACAAGTGATGGTTGGAAGTTGGACTTCCAATTAGCTAAGAATGGGCAGATTTTTATGGAGAAATGGAGAGAAAATGTTGTTTTGTTTTGTTGTTTTTGATGTGTAAAATGGCTAAATGCATGTATCTTTATGTATATACTTGGATGCATCTCTTTTTAATGTGTTGTTGGCAATCTATTGGTGCCACTTGTTGGCTTCTTATTGGACCATGTGTTGGCTCCATATTAAGCAAGTCCATTTTTGGTTAAATGCTAAAGAATCATCCTAGTTGTAGTTGACTTACAAGTATGCCACTTAGGTTCTTCTTTTTCCACCAATTGCACATGTATGCATCTTGATTCTTTGCTTGCTCTTTTGTCCGGTTATTGCTCAATTTGATTGATCGTTCGTAGGAATATCTCAAAGATTTCTAGTTAGGGTTTTACCGGAAACCTTCTTAATAATTAGAATACCATTCTCCATCTTACTTAATACTTCTCGAATTTAAATTCCTTAAATACCTTTAATAAATCCTTAAGTCTGGCAGTGTCCAGAGAATTCTCGGAGAAAATAAAAGTGCTATTTTTCTGAATCCGACAACTTTTACATACACTTATTTTCCCCTCGGATCACTAATACGAACCCAGAAATTCATTCCGGGTACTTCTATATAGTGTCGTCTCATAATATTCTTATTTCCATCAAAAACACTATTCATCACTTATTCTCTTTTTAGTCCTGGTACTTAGAAAATATCTTTGTGCTTCCTCGAGCGTTCCTTAACTTTTTCATGGAACCTCCGTACTTGTAACCGATATCGATCTGGATGACACGAGGGTATCTATTTCTCTCTAGGGAATCTTATCTTAACATTCTAGGAGATAGATTATTCTAATCTAAGTTATCACCCAATAGCATCCTTCAGGACATATATCCTTGGAATCTATATCCTTTCATTATTCATTCCTTAAAACCAGTATTACATGGCAGTTGTAACCACTGTTCACTCTTACATCAATACATAATAAAAAGTTTTAATTTTGCCCAAAATCTGGGTTCTTACAATGACATTGCTCACCAGATAATTCACGTAGTCAGCAAACCAAGGTATTTCACCTTGCACAAGAAACAACTGCTCGTCCGGAAAGTGTTCATTGATGAGAGTCTCATCCTTCTTAATTTCCTCTCCCCGCTCCAATCTTGAGAGATGGTCAGCCACTTGATTTTCAGTCCCCTTTCTGTCCTTTATTTCAAGCTCAAACTCCTGAAGCAAGAGTACCCATCGAATCAATCGGGGTTTAGCATCTTTTTTGGAAAGTAAATATCTGATGGCTGCGTGGTCTGTGTAGACCGTGACCTTTGCACCCAGCAAGTAGGATCTGAATTTTTCGAACCCGTAGACAACTGCCAAAAGCTCTTTTTCAGTGGTGGTGTAATTCAGTTGGGCATCATTAAGGGTTTTACTAGCATAGTAAACCACATGAAACACATTCATCTTCCGTTGCCCGAGAACCACGCCCACGGCGAAATCACTTGCATCACACATCATCTCGAACGGCTCATCCCAGTTAGGAGCCGTAATGATTGGAGTAGTTGTCAGCTTCTTTTTCAAATGGTCAAATGCTCTCAAACATTCATCAGTGAATTTAAAAGGAGTATCCTTCTCTAGTAGAATGCAGAGTGGCTTTGTGATTTTAGAGAAGTCCTTTATAAAACGCCTATAGAAACCGGCGTGTCCCAGAATGCTACGAACTCCTTTGACTGAGATAGGAGGGGGAAGTTTCTCAATTGTCTCCAGCTTGGCCTTGTCCACTTCTAAACCCTTACTAGACACCTTGTGCCCTAGAATGATGCCTTCCTGTACCATGAAGTGGCACTTCTCCCAGTTGAGCACTAGATTTGTCTCGACACACCGTTTCAACACCATGCTCAGATTATGCAAACATTCGTCATAAGAAGATCCAAACACAGAGAAATCATCCATGAAGACTTCCACATTAATTCCAATCATATCAGAAAAAATAGCCATCATGCATCGTTGGAAAGTGGCTGGAGCTCCACAAAGTCCGAAAGAAACTCGGCGGAATGCAAAAGTTCCAAAGGGACATGTAAAGGTAGTCTTCTCTTGATCTTCCGGAGCTATGGCAATCTGATTGTAGCCTGAATACCCATCTAGCAGACAATAGTACTCGTGACCAGCTAGTCTATCCAGCATCTGATCAATGAACGGCAGAGGAAAATGATCCTTCCTAGTAGCCTTGTTCAGTTTCCTGTAGTCCATACACACTCTCCACCCTGTGACTGTCCGAGTCGGAATAAGCTCATTCTTCTCATTGGTTACCACTGTCATACCCCCTTTCTTTGGTACACACTGAACGGGGCTCACCTAAGAACTATCCGAGATGGGATAGATAATGCCTGCATCAAGCCATTTAAGAATCTCCTTCTTGACAACTTCCTTCATGATGGGGTTTAGCCTCCTTTGATGTTCTACGGAAGGTTTGCTTCCTTCCTCCATTGAAATTTTGTGCATGCAGTAAGAGGGGCTGATGCCCTTGATGTCTGCTATGGTCCACCCTATGGCTGATTTGAACTTTCTCAGAATCCGCAAGAGTTTTTCTTCCTCACTACCTGACAGGTTAGAAGCAATAATAACAGGTAATGTAGAAGATTCACCAAGAAAAGCATACCTTAAATGATCCGGCAGTGGCTTTAGTTCAAGTTTAGGAGCTTCTTCAATAGATGGCTTTAGACGAATCTGTGATTTTTGAAGCTCAACTAAGCCAAGTGATTCTGGTGGAACATTGAACTTCCTTTGGTAGGGGCTAGCATTCAACAATTGAACACATTCTGCAATTTCTTCATCTTCAGAATCAGAATCCCCTTGTAAAGTGCTTACCAAGGCATCTGCCTTCAACAACTGATTCATTTCCTCATGCTGCACTGATTGAACCATGTCAAGTCTGAAACATTCTTCCTCTTCAGTTGGGAGTTGCATGGCTTTAAAAACATTGAAGGTAACGTCTTGATCATGCACTCTCATAGTCAGCTCCCCTTTCTGAACATCAATCAACGTTTTGCCAGTGGCCAAGAAGGGCCTTCCCAAGATGATAGGGATGTTCTTATCTTCCTCAAAGTCCAAGATGACGAAGTTGGCGAGAAAAATGAGTTTATCCACTTTGACTAAGACATCTTCCACGATTCCACGAGGATATGTAACCGACCTGTCAGCTAGCTGCAAGGAGATATTGGTTGGTTTTGGGTCGGGAAGTCCAAGTGTCATGAAGACTGAGAGAGGCATCAAATTAATGCTTGCACCAAGATCACACAAGCATTTGTTAAACGACACATTACCAATAGTGTAGGGAATAGTGAAGCTCCCTGGATCCTTAAGCTTTGGAGGTAGTTTTTGTTGCAAGATCGCACTACATTCTTCAGTCAATGCAATCGTCTCGAAATCAGCTAGCTTTAACTTCTTCGAGAGGATTCCCTTCATAAATTTGGCATAACTAGGCATTTGTTCCAAAGCCTCAACAAATGGGATGTTAATATGCAACTTTTTAAATACCTCCAGAAATTTTCCAAATTGCTGATCTAGCTTCTGTTTCTGAACCCTTTGAGGAAATGGTGGAGGCGGATAGACTGGAGGATTAGCCTCTGAAGGAACCGACTGCTTGGCTGATTGAGGGAGTGGCTGTTTTTCCTTTATTGCAACTTCCTCTTGCTCTGCATGTTCTGAATTCTACTCCACTTCTGTTCCCCCTGTGACTTTTCCTGATCGCAGAGTAATAGCTTGTACCTGTTCCTTACCATCCTGTTTTCCTGGATTAGGTTCTGTGTTGCTCGGCAGACTTCCTTGCTGTCTATGGATCAGGGCATTTGCGAGTTGTCCAATCTGATTTTCCAAAGTCTTGAGAGAAGAAGCCTGACTCTGAAGTGATACTGCTTGACTCTTGACAATCGCTCTTAATTCTTCTAGTTCAGATTTTTCACTTGACTACTGCTGAAATCCTGGAGGCTGATATTGCTGCCTCGGTGCCTACTGTTGCTGCATTCCCGAAGGATTGGACTGTCTACCCCCAAACTGCTGGTTAGGAAGAGGATAAGATGACTGCTGCATATTGTTCTGACTGTTACCCCAGCTAAAGTTTTTTTTTTTTGCTAAGTAAATATTTTATACCAACTAAGGAACCACATACAAAAACTAGGGGCATACCCCGCGAATCAGCATGAAAACCCAAACAACATTAAGTCAGAAACCAACAAGCAAACAGCTAGAAAATAAGCATTACAATGGCTTGGTCATTTCGGACCCAATTCTTAAATGGAGCAGAGGAGAACAGTTTCTCCATAACGGAAGATTTCACATTAGAGATGATGACTGAGGTCGGATGCCCTGTACCACCCTTGTGCAACCTGAAATTTCTTTCCTTCCAAATGGCATAAACCAAAGTAGTTAAATAGACAGCTGCTATCGCCTTTTGCTTTGCGTTTAGCTGGCATTGAAAGAACTCCCCTTGCTGCCAGCTTGCCCAAGAGACACTCACTGGGAATGGAATGACACTCTTAACAAGATTGAAATAGGGGCATGAAGTTAGCAAGTGACTAATTGACTCCCTTCCATTTCCACATAGGGAGCATGTAGGGTCTACGTTCATTCCAAAAAGGATCATACGGTCCTTTGTGAGAAGCCTGTTCCTCACTGCAAGCCATGTGATGAACGAACATTTTGGGATATTGAAAGCATGCCAAACTACATCACTTCACCCCACACTCTGCCCCAGACCCCTAATTGACGTCCAAATGGAAGCCAGCTTGACAAGATTTGGTTGAAGACCATCCCATGTAATACAGTCTCTATTGTGCAATTGAACTGAAGCAACTCGATTCCTTACTTCAATCACATCCATGTGGTTGGATCGAGGAGGGTTCCAAACCCCATTATTCAGATAGACCTAAACACTGACCATACTCGACGATTCTGCATTCTGAATAACAGAAGGGGAGATAAGAGCCAATGGCTTCTTGTCTGCCCAAGGATCATGCCAAAACAAGAAATTCGAACTATCCCCCACTTCAAACCTGAGAAACTCCATTGCCTGCTCCCTAGCATTGAAAATTTTCTGGGCAATCCAACAACACTTGTAGGACATTTTAGCAGTCCAGAAACCTTTATTACGCAATAGCACCTTGTGGAACCAAGCAATCCATAGAGAGTCAGGAGATGGTTGGAGCAGGCGCCAGAGCTGATGCAACACAGCAGCCTGGTTCCATTCGAATAAATTTTTTAACCCCAACCCCCCCTCATTTCTGGGCTTACAACAGTCCTCCCAGCCCACTTTATAGTGACATTTCCCCGAGTCCTTATAGAACCCACCCCATAGAAACTTGAAGAACAAGCTATTGATCTTTTTTAAGATTGCTTTTGGAAGGAAAATGTACATACTCAAATAACCAACTATACTTGCCATGATTGCTTTAATTAACATCAAATGGCCTGCAAAGTTTAGAAATCTAACCATCCAAGATTCAACCTTTCTGCATAGTTTAGCCATCAAGGAGGAGCAATCTCTACTATTAAGCTTACCTGTGATGAGGGGCAGGCCTAAATAAGTAATGGGCAAGGAACCTCTTTGAAAACCAGTGATTGTGAGAATATTCGCAGCAACAGACTCCGAAACATTTACGAAGAAACACACAGATTTCTCTTGACTAGGGACCAAGTTAGAGCAGCTTGAGAATAACTTCACTCCTTCCATGAGTTTAGCAACTGACCTTGTATCACCATGACTGAATAGAAAAACATCATCTGCAAAAATAATATGATGCAGATTCACCTCCTTAGTACTCCAGTGATATTTGAAGTCAGAGCCCACCGTTACCGAGTTCAGACATGCTGTGAGAGCTTCCATGGCCATAACGAAGAGATAGGGCGATATAGGATCCCCTTGTCTCAATCCCGATTCACCTTTGAAAAACCCTTCCAGGCTACCATTAAGTTTCACCGAGAACATTGTGGTGGTTATGCAGACTTTGACCCAATCAATAAATCCTTGAGGGAAACCCATTCTACAAAGCACCAAGAAGATGAAGTTCCAGTTGAGGGAGTCAAAAGCCTTGTGGATGTCTATCTTTATAGCACAACGAGGCTGACCTGAGCACCCGTTATAACCCTTGCATAAGGCCTGGGCCAGAAAAATGTTATCTCCAATGGATCTTCGGGCAACAAAAGCAGACTGATGCTGAGATATCAGTGAAGGCATGACAGCTTTAAGTCTCGCAGCAATCATTTTAGAGATGCATTTGTAGAGCACATTACAACATGATATAGGACGAAAGTGTTTCATTTCTGAAGGATTTGCATGCTTTGGGACTAAACATATAGCAGCTACATTAATAACTCTAGGCAAAGCAAGTGATTCAAAGAAGTGAAGAATACCTCTAGAGACATCTGTGCCAACAATGTGCCAGGTAGCTAAAAAGAACTCCACTGTGAATCCATCAGGACCCGGGCTTTTGTTCTTACCCATCCGCTTCAGAGTAATAAGAACATCATTCTCCGTAAAAGGCCTTGTGATTAAGTTAGCCTGATTATTAGTTAACTTTGGCAGCCGTAGATCCTCTGGCAGTTGATCAACCACCCCAGCTTGCCCAAGCAAATTCTTGTAGTAATCCACAGCTATCGAAGCCATGCCCTCATGAGAAGTGACTGGATCCCCATTTAAGTCATTCAAGGATAGGACTTTGTTCACATTCCATCTTCCCCTACATGCGTTAAAGAAATACTTGTTGTTGTTGTCACCACTCTTAAGCCAGTGAACTCTAGATTTCTGTTTAAGGAAGCACTCCTCTGCATGAAGAGCTTTTGAGTATGCATCAATCAATCTCTTCTCCTCCTCATATTGAGCCACCGATGGCAGCAAAGGGAGCCCCTTCTGAAACGTCATCAGCTCATTCCTAGTTTCATTCACCTTTTGGTGCAGATTCCCCGAAGAGCGGTTAAACCCTTTGATGGCTTGCTTAACTCTTTTCAGTTTAGAGGTGAGGGCATACCAGGGGTTCCCCGAGTCATTTCCAGCCCATGCTTCTTCTATCAAAGGGAGAAACCCAGGATCATTGATGAGATGGTTGAAAAACTGGAATGGTTTCTTGGTCAAAGGGCGATCCAGTCCTAAGAGAGTCAAGGCCGGGCAATGGTCCGACAGCCCTCTAGGCAAAAAATCTGTGAACGAACAGGGGAAGACATTGTGCCAATGCGAGTTTACCATTACTCTATCCAGCTTCCTAAATTTAGGTTGATGAATGTTGCAATCCCACCAGGTGAACACATTCCCTCTACTACGAAGATCAGTAATACCCAGAGCCCTAACAAAATCCTTAAAGTCTGTCATGTCACTGGACCAATGAGTCTTACCTCCTTGTTTCTCCTCAGTACGCAGGCAAGTATTGAGATTCCCGGATATAACCCAGGCATCATTTGACAAAACTGACGACAGACGCGACAAGTCCGCCCAAAGGAGCCTCCTTTCAATGTCATCATTCGAACCATAAACAAAGGAAACACCAAAATTGATATTAGACTGCAATAAGGTGATCGAGCAGGTGATATGCTGAGTACTAGAGGCTAGCACTGCAACCTTACAAAAAACAGGGTTCCATCCAAGCCAGATTCGGCCACCTGCATGGTGCTCATAATTGAACAACCACTCGAACCTGGGGTTAATCTTTCTCGAGATAATCTTAGCAATGTCCTTTTGCACGTGAGTCTCCAAAATACTAATCATGGATATATTATTTGCAGAAATGAAATCCTTGACAAAATCGACCTTATTGTTGAGGCCACGGACATTGTAAGAACAAAAAATAGTCATAGAAAGTAGAATTATGACTTTGAAGGAGGGCCCCCAGAGCCCCACTTCACACGTTTAATGCCTTTTGATTTCGCTTTCTTACTTCCTTGCTTACGTGCTACCTCATCTACCACCACATTTTTAAAGCCTTGGGGTAATGGAGAGCCATTAGAAATACCTGGCGAGACCACCGGCTTGCGTTTGTTTGAAACTTCCGTCCAGCCCTCTTCATCTCTCTGCTTTGAATCCCCACTTTGAACCTCCTGGCCTTGCTTCCCAACTGGGGTCACAAACTCCTCCACCTCATTACCTTCCTTCTCCAACTCACCACTCCCCCTTTGGACCTCCGAGTATTTGGGTAAGTTCTCGCCATTCTTCCTTATATCCCCTTCCTCCACAGCTACTCCTTTCCCCTTATCATTAGCTGTAGGAACCTTTACAGTAGCTGGGGGAACCTTCGAACGCCCCACAGAGCTACCAGCCTCCTTAGCTGATTTCCCTGCCCAATCTCTAGGAGCTACCGGACAAACATTGATAACGTGGCCAAGAGACTTACAGTGAGAGCACATAAGTGGTTTGTTGAGATAGGAGACCTTTACTTCCACAATAGATCTATCATAATCCACCATAGGCAAAGAGGTGGGGAGTGGGTCACCCACCTTGTATTGCACACACATTTTAGCAAAAGGGAGGATTTCCAGCTGCGAGGTTAGAATATAAGCACCCAAGGGAACGCCAATGGCACTACCCAATCTACTCAGCCCCTCCTAAGTCCAGTAGCAATCAGGCATGTTACTGAATTTGACCCAAATCGGCATAGACGTGATAGTGGAGGATGTGCTAGAGCAGCCCCAATCTGTGTCCACAAGGGGTCTCTGGTCAAAGTACCAAGTACCCTTAGCCAGTGCAGCATTCTTGTCATTAGACGAGGTAAATTTAAAAATGTAAGTGGATTCATTATGCTGTGAGACCGAAATTAGCCCCTTCTTCCATATCAAGTTAGCAATTTCCTTAACTCGTCTAAATGGTAACGAAGCCTTTGTGAATTTGCCCACAACACAGTATTTGAATTTTTCAGCCCCCTTTTACAACACCTCACTAGGAGGGTCAACTACGTTGGATC
This sequence comes from Kitagawia praeruptora, assembly GCA_037693485.1. NCBI lineage: Eukaryota > Viridiplantae > Streptophyta > Magnoliopsida > Apiales > Apiaceae > Kitagawia > Kitagawia praeruptora. Next base: position 81,993,291 of record CM075350.1, read on the forward strand.
CTTCTTGGGGGGAACATAATCAAAGCTAATTCCTTTCTGAGGCCCAGGGGTAGCTTTCAGAACTGAAGACCAAGATTTCTTCTCACCTACATTCGCCTCCTTCTTCTGTAGAACCTCCTTAACAACCCCAGAAGATTCTCCCTTTGTCATGTTTTCCAAGCTACTCCGAACCGGGGTAGGCTGAGCCAAAGGTTGGTCATCCTTCTGAATTCCTCTTTCATTCTCCCTCGATAGGATAGGCAATCCAAATTCGTCCCTACCTGTAATGATACTAAAAGGGCTAGACATCCCCACATTAAACTCTGCCTGGGCTTTTAAATTCTCCTTTTCCATCTCAGCTAAAGACAAGCCCTTGGACTTAAGAAAACTTTCAACTTCCAATAGTTTCTTCCTCAATCTAATCGCCTCTTCACGTTCATGCTTGTTTGTAGCTGCAACAGCAGTTGCAACTTGATGCTTGTCCTCAAGCATAAACAACTAAACACTAACTAATTAGTACCACTTCCGTAGGTGATCACGGTTGCATTTGGCATATGTAACAAGCCCTTTAAACCCCTAGGCAGCCCTAGTGGACGAGTAAGGTCTCGTGAGGGCCTATAGTGAATGTACCCACAAAATCCATCTAACTAACAATGTAAAAATAATGTAATGCATGAATGCAACTAAATGAAAATGCAATTAATCTAGTACTAATATCCTACCATACCTTCAAATCCTCTCATGCCATATCAACTTAAGAATCAAAGTAAATACGCAATGTCTTGGTGTCGAAAGTGCAAGTATTCACATAGTCTACTCAACGAACATGCATAAGTTCTCACAAGTCCATGTCAAGTGTAAGAACAAGTTAGTAAACATGCTAAGCCTACAAGAGTACATCTTTGAGACAAAACTCGGGATCTCATACGCAAAAACAAGCAAACACTCACAATCCACTCACAAAAGAATATTCACTCAAGAACAAGGGTAAGTGTATCACTAAATTCCAACAAAATCATAAGCATGCTTGACATTTGGTATCAATATAACTCTTAACACAACATACATCAATGACGATAATCAAAAGGTCTTTATTTGGGTTGTAACGGGGCTAGGGACAAGGTATGTCAAATAAGCCAAATCAGGTGAAGTGTCAAAAGCTAGTAAGTACCATAATAAATCATACACAACACCATATTTCCCCCCCACATAATTTTTACTAAAACAAACACTAGACTAGTCGACTAAAGTAGGATCACAACAAACACAAACATGCTCTCATAATATATATTTTTTTCTTCTTTTTTTTCTTTTTTTTTTCTTTTTTTTTTCGAGAGCTAAATATATCACAAACAATAATATACACAATAACAATGATCCCATGAATTTATTACATATGCCGACTATCAAATAAACAAACCCAATTTTCAAAATTTCCCCCAAAAGTAAGACCAACAATAACCCCTCCTTTGCACACCTTATTACTCCCTTAAGCACTCTACTAGCCTTTGACAATGTGGGTTCAAATTAATGTAAGGCCAATACAAGAAAAAGGTCTAGGCAAGTAATGTGGTATGTCACCGAAAAATAGGATTAAGCTCAACGGGTTAACTAATTGATCATGTAAATATGGTATGGTAATATGGGAAAATATGCGGTTATTCCTAAGTGCCTTTATCATTTTAATCATCAATTAATGTCATGCGTTTCAAGAAAGATCTCAAACAACTGCTAGCAATGCAAACAATCCGTGGACACTCAAGCAAACGAATAAATTGCAACAAATATGCAATAAGGCTCAAAAGCTCACTTGGTGGAAAAACATACTCAATCCCAAGCAAAAATCTCTCTAATGCCCCTACTTGTATTCAAAGCATGGAAACTAAATCATCTTACACATATTCATGTCCTTCTAATCACTTACAACATTCAATAATTCTACTAGCTTCAACTTACTAGTGTATGTGTGTGCACAAGAACAAAGCATATCACTTCTCAATCAAAAGCATCAACAACACAAAATTCCTATCAAGCATGGGTGCACATGATATACAAAAATAAAAACAGAATGTCCTATATGAAACAAACGTAGATAACACGAACATAAATGCATAATTTACTACTACTAATATGCAAAGCATGAAATCCTACATGAACACAATACAACAACAATCACATATATATACACTACTTATCCCTCAAACCACCCCCAAACTTAAAATATTCAATGTCCTCATTGAATGGAAGTAAATACAAAGGAAAGTAGAAAACATACCTTGGGTTGCCTCCCAAGAAGCGCTTCTTTAACGTCAATAGCTTGACGTTACTTCCAAGCCTCCATTAAGGATGATAATAGTTGGCCTGATCCTCTCTTCGTGAGACTTCATCGTCATCATGGTGACACACTTTCTGCCACTTCTCCTCACTTGGCCTATTCGTGTAACAACTCTTTCCTATTCCAATGCCTTCATTTATTGACCCAAAATCTGTCAATTTGTAGAACAACACACACTCGCGGGCTTCGCTTGAATATAATGGAGGAGGGTAAATGTAAGTTGCTGAAGCCTTTGGTTCCTCAAAGAGAACTTCCTCCATTGGCTCTAATGCGCTACCTCCATCTTTAAACTCTGAGACAAGTAGAAGATCTGCATCTTTCTCATGTTCATCAGTATCTTGGTACGCACATACCAATTTTTGAAATTTGCGTAGCTCATCAGTGTCTGTCCCAAATAGTGCCCTTTCCAAATCATCCACCATCCTAACATGATCAAATTCCTCACATGGCTTGCGAATGCTCACCTCTCCTTGGAATTTGTCTTCCTCAATTATGCATGTAGTACCTTGCTCCAAGTCACCGTTATTCTCTGGAATTGCCTCTAACATGAATTGTTGATTCTCTTGTTCTAAGGCACTCAAAACTTGAGCAACAAGTGTCCCCATAGATTTGATAGACTTCTCAAGATTCTCTACAAGCATCCTAATCTCCTTCTTAATCTCCTTCAAATCATCAACCTCATCTGACTGAAAAGTAGGAATAGGTTGCTGATGTTGAAACTCTTCACTACCAAAGACATATGACATATCTGGAACATCTTGCTGGTACTGTTGAGGATGGTATTGAAAATATGGTTGTTCATCATAACTGACATATGGATCAACTCCTCCGTAGTAACAGTATTGTGAGGGATCATGAACGCCCAAACACTGCTCACATTACTGAGGCATGGATGTCCTCGAATATGCCCACCATGGCAACTCCTCGCATGCCATCTTCAAACACTCAAGTACCTGAACACACCGAACTAAACAAGATAGGTAAGAAAAACAAATCTGAGTCAGTGAACGCTAACGACCACTATTGACAAGCACATAAACCAAAAATAAAACACCGACGATCCCCGGCAGCGGCGCCAAAAACTTGTTTGCACTAAATCACGCAAGCGTACGTGGTCACAAGTAATACATATATAAGTCAAGTTCGTTCCCACAGAGATCTTGGTTTCTAATTCAGTTTAGTACCTATGCAACAATGTATGGTTTTAATTCACTGCTAAGACAAATAACAAATTTGGGTTTTAATTAACTAAATCTAACTAAAAAGCAAATTAACAAACTAAGAATTAACTAACTAACAAGAATTGAAATCTAATTACTTCTGCAAGATAAACCATGGAATCCTAACTTCATTAAATACTTTGCTTAGATCTGACGCCTTTAATCACTATATGCAATGATTATGATATCTGATCGGATAACACGAAACAAGTACACGCTACTTGTCAGCATACGTATACCAAACTAAACATACATCCACAAAAGAGATAGAAGATGAATAGACACCAATTATGCTTAGACCCTATATCTCTATAGAATTTAAAAACATAACGGTTGAAGAACAAGTTATCCACATTGATCACATAGGGCAGCATAATATCTCTATTTACGCCACAAATCATGATGTTAAAACATCAACCTATCCTATGCTAGCATGGCAAATTCTAAATCTCAAGATCCACTCTCGCTTCACAAGAGATTAACAAATTAGATGTTCATGACGCATCTAAATTCATAAAGCACAACCATACGAGGATATCAGATATACATCACACACAGATCTGTAAAGCAATCAAGATACTAAAGCTCCATAAATAAATTCGTTAGAATCCCATGACAACGATTAGCTCATAATAGAACCTCTCGTCATCATGGGATCTGATGAAACCATGATAAAAACAAAGTATGAAAAGATACAAATAAACCTAAGTAATTGATATGTAATTATGTGTAATGGTTCTTCTCCTAATGATGATTTACAATGATAGGTAGTGTTTATATAGGCCCTAGAATACTTTTCCAACAAGAAAAGACCTAAAAATACAATTTAATTAGAAACAGGATAGAATTTCAGAATTTCCAGCGAGTTCGGGCGCACCCTGCGTGGTAGCGGCGCAGTCTGCGCGGTCTCTTACTGCTCAGAATTATAGAAAATTTCCCAGTCTTCGCGTGGACAGCTTATGGGTCTCAAACGGACTTGTAGAACTCCAGATATGGCCAAAACAGTGAAGACTGCGCAACCTACCCAGAAAATCCGAATTTTGCACAAATTGCTCCTTTCTCCTCCGTTTCTTTTGCAATTCTTTCGCCACTTCCCGTTCTTCAATTCTTAAGCGTTATGGTCTTCATGTTTGCCTAGGGAAATACGTCATCCTTCATTCCATTGCACAAATCATCTCCAAAATTGACGAAAATACTAACCCTAAACGATATTTCACAAACCTGCACAACTAAACACAAACACATCAAAACTACAACAAACTTGAGACCAAGACAATCAATTTAAGCCGATATAGAACGCTCCAAGTGGATATAAAATCCACTTATCACAACTCTTCTAATGGTATCTCTTTCCAAAGCATCCCTCACATCTTCATGATAGATCTCCTCCTCATCTGAGGTTTCCCCCTTTAGAACAGCTGGCACATCCTCAGATCTATTAGCCATCGACCTTCCACACTTTTCAAACTCAGAAAGTATTCCTCCTCCCTACAAGCTAGCATCTCATTGAAACTGTCATCACTCATATCTTGCATGTATCCCGGCAATCCGGACTCTGAATCACAGTTTGAAGCTGGACTAACCATCAGAACTAGAACAGGATCCACGAGAATATATAAATATAAATATAAGAAATATTGTGTTTAGGTGGAAGGGAAGAGAGGGATGTGAATTAATGAAGGGAATCTAGTCTTAATTGATGGAGAATGTGTGTAAGAATGCAGATCTAGCAAATAATTATTGGCGGCTATCTAGGGTTCCTAGAGAGAAGGAAGAGCGTCTCTCTCTAAGACTCTCATTTCTTTTTGTAGTGCGGCTGCATCTCTAAGATGTTAGCAGCTAGGTTGAAGTCTGTGATGCCTTCCTTGATCTCCAAACACTAATCTGCGTTTGTGGCAGGAAGATCAATTTACCCCAGCTAAAGTTAGGGTGATTCCTATTGTTTGGATGATATGTGTTAGGAACTGGCTGTTGTGGCCTTTGGAAGTTGCTAACGAACTGAGCTGACTCATTAGATATGGCACATTGACGAGTGTCATGTCCACCTGCACATAGCTCACAGATGCTAGCTACCTGTTGCATCCCAAGATTAGCCAAAGAATCCACCTTTAAGTTCAGAGCTTCTAACTGAGCTGACAGAGCAGTAGCGGTATCAACTTGAAGAACTCCTGCTACTTTGTTTGGTTGCAGTCTCTGCGAAGGATTTTGGTACTCATTCGCAGCCATCATTTCAATCAGATCATAGGCTTCCTCATAGCTTTTAGCCCACAACGCTCCACCAGAAGCAGCATCTACCATAGGCCTAGATTGACTTCCAAGTCCATTATAGAAGCTATTTATGATCATCCATTCTGGCATTCCATGATGGGGGCATTTCCTGAGCATCTCCTTATAATGCTCCCAAGCTTCACACAATGACTCACCCTGTGCCTAAGCAAACTGAGCAATAGCATTCCTTATGGCAGCTGTTTTCGCCATAGGAAAGAATTTCGAGAGAAATTTTTGTGCAAGCTCGTCCCAAGTAGTGATGGACCCAGCCGGTAAAGAATGTAACCAACCTTTGGCTTTGTCCCTTAAAGAGAAAGGGAAGAGTCTCAGCTTCACAGCATCATCAGAAACACCATTGAATTTGAAGGTGTCAAAAATTTCGATAAAATTTCGAATGTGCATATTAGGATCCTCTGTTACACCACCCCCAAACTGCACTGTGTTCTGCACCATTTGGATAGTACCAGGCTTAATTTCGAAGGTATTCGCTATGATAGCTGGCCTGATGATACTAGACTGTATATCATTGATCTTTGGCCTAGAATATTCCATGAGTGCCTTTGGTTGTACCGGTGGATTAGCATTAGCATTAGCATTATCCTCGTCAATCCCAAAAGAGTAACCGCTTCCGGTAGTAGGATTACCTCGCTTAGTTTTTCTAACTCCGCTTGAGCTCTAGCTTTAGATCGTGTTAGCATGCACGTTCAAGTACCTGAGTACAAAGAGCAGAAAGATACGAGATAATAAGTAAACAAAAATAAATTCAAGTCAGTAATCTATAATGACCACTGCTGACAAGCACATAAACTACAATTAACACCGAAGTCCCCGGCAGCGGCGCCAAAAACTTGTTGACTAGTAAACACGCAAGTATACGCGATCACAAATAGCAAGTGATAAGTAAGATTCGTTCCGCAGAGACTAGGTGTAAATGCGAATTAAGTACTTATACAACGGTGTATGGTTATTTCTTAATGCTTGAACAATTATCAAATTTTGTTGTTTTATCTAAATTGTACTACTAAAAGCTTACTAACGTGAATTAACTTATATGAGAGAAACACGGGGTTCTAATTTCATGATTTGCTTCATCTAGATTAACCGTCAAGATTCAATGCCATGTGGTTATTAAGGAAACTAGTAGGAATACCAAGGTAGTAAGAGCTATCTTTCAATAAACTCACACCAAACCATAAAAATATCCACAATTAAGATAGAAGTTTTACGGACATCAATTATATCCAAATCACTATATGTCTATGAGATTGGGTGATACAACCGATTTAATCACAAATTCCATATTCAACTACATAGGGAAGTAATGTTCGTTCGAATCTATACTACCAATATGCGGAGAAGCCATCATAAACCTATGCTAACATGGCAAGCCCTAATCTCTAAATCCACTTTCGCATTCATTAGAGATTGACAAAATAGATGATAGCTATGCATCTATATTAATTAACACAACCATGTTAGGTAACCTTATCATAAACCACAAGCATGTATTATCAAGACTATCAACTACTAGAATCCACAAAACACTCCATTAGAACCCCATGAAAGTGTTTAGTTCATAATTGAACTTAGCACCGTCATGGGTTCAATTGATAACATAATTCAAAACAAACAATTAAGAAAAGAAGAGAGAAATAAGGTTAGAATAAATCCCCAAAGTAGAAGAATACAAAAGATCCAAAAGATTACTCCTTGCTGTCACTAGCTTGGAGATTTCCCCTTGAATTTGATCCTAAGATAAAATGTAAATGTTGATAGGAAAATAAATAAGAGAGGCTGCTGCTAACTAAGATCCCCCATTTTTTTAGGGTTATCAACATATATAAAGCTGCCCTAAACATCATGGGCCTAGACTGCTTTTACCCGACAAAAATATGAAAAATCTGCTAGAAACTCAGGCAAACGCCCCTGCGCCTAGTTGAGCACCCCTGCGCTCCGCATCTCCTGGGAAACTCCTTGCTCGAACACTGGCGCCTCGCGCGCGCTGTAGCGCCTGAAGCCTCAATCTCGCGCGCCCTTGCGCCTCAACTGCGCGCCCTTGCGCACACTAGGGCCTGGAAATGACCCCCTGGCGCGCTGCAGCTCTCCATCGAGCGCCCTTGCGCCTATGGCCCCCTGGAATGCTCACAAGACTTCTACTCCTTAAACCCTTGTTATCCCTTTCAAATTTTTGCTGAAATCTTCCACTACTTAACAAACTTTCTTGCTCTGAATGCTTCCACAACTCACCGTCTTCAATCAGCAAACATATACCACCATTTATTCGATTGAGCTCCAAAACGCCTTTTACCATGCAACCTACACAAATAATGCAAAACATATCAAATGACAACGAAACTTGAGAACTTGCAAACGTTTTAAGTCCAAACGGAAGGTAAATAGTGGATATAAAATCCACTTATCAAATCTGATGTTTGGAAATTTTCTGGCCATGAAAGCATATGAAGAGTTTTCCATCCCATCCAGTTCTTCAAGAGTATAGAACTCATCTTCCTCCTTCTCCTCAACAGGTTCACTTACCTCAGCTTCAGTTTCTTCATCATCTACCACTTCCTCTATCCTCAGTTGGCTTGTAGATGCTTCTAGGTCTTGAATAGATTTGTTGGCAATCAAGGCACATGATGTATTTATCATTCTGCCTTGGTTGGCTTGAATATCCATTTTCTGAAGTAACTCAAGCTCATGAGTCTTTAAAACCCCATAGATCACATTATAAGTGATTTTGTTCAAATCTCTTTCCCTTAGAGAAATGACCCTTTGCTCTAGATGATTTGGTGAAGATAGCAGAAACTTCATGTTCAATTACTTGGTGCTGTAAACCTTGCCATTCATCTGCAACTCAGTAACTAGCTTGTGAAATCTCTCAAACATCTCAGTGATGCTTTCCTTGGGCTGTGCCATGAAAGCTTCATACCGTGTGACCAGTATCTGTTTCTTGTTCTCTCTGACCTCATCAGTTCCTTCACATAACACCTCAATGTGATCCCACATTTCTTTGGCAGTGGTACATGAAGCAATGTTTGCAAACATTGATATGTCCATGGAATCTATAATCAGCAACATGAGGTGATTGTCAAGGGCAACCATCTCCTTTTCTGATTCTGTCCATTTGGATGGATCCTTAGCCACATAAGATCTTGGAATAGTAGTGGTTCCAACAGTCTTTTCAGTAATCTCCTGTTGGGGAACAAATGGACCATTCTTGAGAATATCAGGATACAAATGATGAGATGCTTTGATGAACAACTGCATCTTGATCTTCCAGAGGTTGTAGTTTTCTTTGTCAAACTTAGGGACTTTCACTGTTCCTGTGGTCTTTGGTGTATTCAAACTCATGATCGTTTTTATGTTTTTGAATAAACAGCCCGCTCTGATACCACTTATTGAGTATAGAATACAGTAAAAGAATACAGAGGGGGGGTGAATGGATTCTTGAGCTTTTCTTTGTTGAGTCTGTGTAGCAGATAAGTGTTTGTGTGTGCAAAGATGTAGGTGCGGATAAAGAACAACACAAGTCACAATATCACTTTAATCTAATGTATTATTAGATAAAGGTTGCTACAATCTGTGAATACAAATGATAGTATCCTCAGCTTCATTTTTCTCAAAAAGATATGGCTTACAATGAATATGAAAAACTTGACTCACCAAAAGTTGATTGCTAAGGAAGTGAGGCTGTATCCTTATAGAACATGGATACAACCTACTTACTACAAATAAGGTAGCTAAAACAAATTGCTTTATAGTCTGTCTATCCTATTTGAGTAAGAGTCCAAACGGTTACAGATTTGACTTTGCAAAGCCTGTTCAGATCCACTTCTTTAGCCCTTTGTCTCTTCTATATCTCTCCAAGCTTCTTTGTAGGCTTTCCAGAGCACGTTACAGATTGAGGTCCATAAAGTGCATTGGCTTGTTGCAGGTTTCTGACTTGTACAATTTCTCCAGTATTTTGTCTCCAAGAATGTATTCGAGAAGTGACTAAGTAAGTGATTCGAGAACTAGAATTGACTTGATCGATAACTCTGAGTTCTCGAACACTGTTATATTGACATACCGAATTACTTCTCGAATAGCTCTTTTTCATCAGGATTCCTTGAGTTGTCGAATAGAACACTTGACTTATCGAATCCTTGAGATATCGAATAGCTTTCTGAGTCCTTGAGATATCGAATGGAACTTTGACTTGTTGACTCCTTGAGAACTCGAATACCACTTTTGACTTGTTGACTTCTTGAGTTCTCGAACAGAGTAATAGACATATCGAATCTCTGAGATATCGAATGAGATATCGAACAGTGTATTCAGAGATATCGAATAGTGTCTTCTGAGATATCGAATCCCTGACTTCTCGAATGTTAGACTTCTCGAATAGACAAATGTACTTCTCGAATTGGTACTTAGGCAAATTCTTCACTTTCTTCAAATCCCAACTGTGATTATTTGACAATCTTTATCTTCTTGCTTGAGGCATGAACCTTGGAACTTCTTTCAAGCATTATTCTTGACTATATAAGTACAGTTACACAACTAGGATTTGGTGCCTATTATAAGTACAGAACAAGTAGAGACTCTACACCTTGAGGTTCCCTCAGTTAAGAGGTCATGTAAGTAATGCAAAGCATTACAGACAATTAGGCTTGTTATTTGATGTAAACAGGCATGCCTATGTGACTAACAATACACATACACACATATATGAATACATAAAAAAAGACCACGAATACCGAAAGAAAGAAAAAAGGCTAAGAAGGAGAAAAAATATGAGAGAGATTAATGATATTTTATGTGTACCGCCATTCTTGAGAGAGAGGATGAGAGAGATTAAAGATATTTTAGGTGTACCCCCATTCTTGAGAGAGAGGATGAGAGAGATTAAAGATATTTTAGGTGTACCACCATTCTTGAGAGAGAGGTGAGAGAAGTTGTTTATATAATATTCATCAAATTAATCCGAGCTCTAATATGGATATTGTTTCTTGATTGATCCATATTTTGTGCGATACTTTTTGAATTATGACTACAATTAAGAAAATGGTATTAACTGTGTGTTGATATATATGAAGCAATATTTTTTTGAATTTTAAAAAAGATATGAAGAAATTTGTTATATACATGAGTAGATCACGAACTTTAATCAAGGAAAGATTTGAAAAAGATTGAGTTAGTCTGATACACATTATCCTCAGCAAGAACCATAAAATTTAAATTCAAAATATGCTTAAATTAAGAAAGTAAAATTCAAAAGTAAATGCAAGAATCATAAATTATGCAAGTACTTCCAATTTTAGATCGTAAGAATCATAAATTATGCAAGTACTTCCAATTTTAGATCGTAAGAATCATAAATTAAGATGCCAACTATACGCAAGAAATTAGGAGTTTGTACATAGATTTTGGTTAATTGCTGCCTACGTGGCTTTTTTGAATATTTTTTAGTGCTAAGTGATTTTACTTTTCAGTCCCTTATTGTACAATTTTAGGAAGAAAATGAATAATTTTAGAAAGGTTAAAACAGGTAGTACAGGACAAAAAGTATTCAGGAATTATAATATACATAGATTTCTTAATAATTTTAACAAGAGTAAAGTGTATTTTGTGTACCTACACTTTGGACGAGACACCACTTGAAATATTGATATTCAAAAAACTCCAATTGCAATACTGAAATTATATTTTCCTTACATTTTGTGTGACGCCGTCAATTTTCCTTAACCCCGTTAGTAAATATGAGGGTAAAACAGTCATTTAACCATCATCTTCATCCTCAAACCCAATTTTACCATTGAAACTAGAACTCAAATATCTCAGTCATTTCTTAACGAAATTAACTCATTTAAATTGTAATAAGATCGTGTCTTTCCCCTCTACAAAATGATATAAGTTTTAACTAATGGACATTTGAAAACTTTTAACTAGTATAAATCAAAAGTCGAGTAATATTCCTTAATCAATGAATATAATTACACCCTTTCTGAAGTTTGAACTTTTTAGTTTCTTATTTATGATCACGATGTTGTACGTAGATTGGAAAGCAATAGGAAATCAGAGGCACGAAGTTCAGAATAAATGACCTTGCTGCTATTATATTGGAAAGCTTTCTGCTCAAAGGTTCAAATTCAATACTAAATTTTCACACTTACATGGATGTAATATCATATCCAATCTCCCCTATAAATATAAACTAGCTTTGTAGCCCGTGCAAGGCACGGGCATGCTCTAGATTACAAATTTATGAATAATTCGTAATCACGTAGGATTGATTTGTTGATATCTTCGATTGTTCATATCTTTGTAGCAATTGTTCTGAGTAAATAGAATTTATGCAATACCCGATCGTGACATGCAAATTATAATTCTGGTTAAATTAAATCTATTTTATATTTTACGCTATGTTTTGTTTTGTTAAAATAAACTTGAACGATATGTAATAAATTGGTCAATGTTAAGATCAAAACCGTACTTCGAAATATAAATATATAGAGTTAACATGGATGGATACAAAGATACATTCAAGTATTAATTACATAATAATAAATGCATATTAGTTCATATCAGTTATTATTATATATGTAATAAATATGTTAGTGTTGCAATACCTAAATAGCCCCCGGAAATATAACATAGATATAATTAGTAGAGGTAAATATGACTTTTTATATGAATAAATTTGCTCATGGAACCCCCCCCCCATTTGCTCTATTATATATATATATATAAATAAATATATATATATATAGGCCTTTGCTCCATAAAGAACACTCTTATATAACAAACAATAAAGAACACTATAAAATCATTTATTCCAATAGATCCATTGGCCCCGCCAGGGGCACCCAATACAAAAAGTTCTTATTTTTTTTAGGCTCTATCCATCCAACAAAAAAAAAAAATTGAAAATTTTACTGTTCATGATGACGTCACTGATGACGTCATCGATGAACAGTAAAATTTTCAATTTTTTTTTTTTGCTGGATGGATAGAGCCTAAAAAAATAAGAACTTTTTGTATTGGGTGGCCCCGCCAGGGGCAATGGATCTATTAGATATGAGGTGTTCTTTGTTGTTTGTTATATAAGGTGTTTGCTATGGAGTCTAACCCTATATATATATATATATATATATATTTGTTATATTGTTTTATGCGTTTACGTATTAAAGATGTGATTGATGAGTTTTACGATAGTTAATTTAATACAAGTTTGTATTATACTTACACAGGCATGATGGTTTTTTTTGTATTGGGATATTTTTTGTTAATGTTAATGTAGATCTAAAATGATTAATAAGATATGGTATATGGTATATGTTAGTGAATATTATAGTACATTATAACATATCCACATAAATTTATATATGTATTTATGTTTGTACAAGTTTATGTATGTATAATTATGTAGTAATTAATATATTATAAATAATGAAATATTAATAGATTATACAACATAAATGTATGTATGTATGTATGCTATATAGTATGTATGTATATATGTATATAATATTATAGTAGATTATTATATATGCACATAAAATTATATATGTATGTATTTATGTTTGTACATGTGTATGTATGTATAAATATGCATATTAATTATACAACAATTAATAGATTACAAATAATGAAATATTAATAGATTATACAACATAAATGTATGTATATGTTATATGTATATATGTATGTATGTATGCATGTACGTATGCATGTATAATTAATAGTTATGTTGTATGTATATATGTATGTATGCATATATACATACATACATATATACATACAACATAACTATGCATGCATATATGTATGTATGTATGTATGTATATATGTATAATACATGCATACATACATATATACATATATACATACATACATACATACATATATGCATGCATAGTTATGTTGTATGTATATATGTATGTATGTATATATGCATACATACATATATACATACAACATAACTATTAATTATACATGCATACGTACATGCATACATACATACATATATACATATAACATATACATACATTTATGTTGTATAATCTATTAATATTTCATTATTTGTAATCTATTAATTGTTGTATAATTAATATGCATATTTATACATACATACACATGTACAAACATAAATACATACATATATAATTTTATGTGCATATATAATAATCTACTATAATATTATATACATATATACATACATACTATATAGCATACATACATACATACATTTATGTTGTATAATCTATTAATATTTCATTATTTATAATATATTAATTACTACATAATTATACATACATAAACTTGTACAAACATAAATACATATATAAATTTATGTGGATATGTTATAATGTACTATAATATTCACTAACATATACCATATACCATATCTTATTAATCATTTTAGATCTACATTAACATTAACAAAAAATATCCCAATACAAAAAAAACCATCATGCCTGTGTAAGTATAATACAAACTTGTATTAAATTAACTATCGTAAAACTCATCAATCACATCTTTAATACGTAAACGCATAAAACAATATAACAAATATATATATATATATATAGGGTTAGACTCCATAGCAAACACCTTATATAACAAACAACAAAGAACACCTCATATCTAATAGATCCATTGCCCCTGGCGGGGCCACCCAATACAAAAAGTTCTTATTTTTTTTAGGCTCTATCCATCCAGCAAAAAAAAAAATTGAAAATTTTACTGTTCATCGATGACGTCATCAGTGACGTCATCATGAACAGTAAAATTTTCAATTTTTTTTTTGTTGGATGGATAGAGCCTAAAAAAAATAAGAACTTTTTGTATTGGGTGCCCCTGGCGGGGCCAATGGATCTATTGGAATAAATGATTTTATAGTGTTCTTTATTGTTTGTTATATAAGAGTGTTCTTTATGGAGTAAAGGCCTATATATATATATATTTATTTATATATATATATATATAATAGAGCAAATGGGGGGGGTTCCATGAGCAAATTTATTCATATAAAAAGTCATATTTACCTCTACTAATTATATCTATGTTATATTTCCGGGGGCTATTTAGGTATTGCAACACTAACATATTTATTACATATATAATAATAACTGATATGAACTAATATGCATTTATTATTATGTAATTAATACTTGAATGTATCTTTGTATCCATCCATGTTAACTCTATATATTTATATTTCGAAGTACGGTTTTGATCTTAACATTGACCAATTTATTACATATCGTTCAAGTTTATTTTAACAAAACAAAACATAGCGTAAAATATAAAATAGATTTAATTTAACCAGAATTATAATTTGCATGTCACGATCGGGTATTGCATAAATTCTATTTACTCAGAACAATTGCTAAAAAGATATGAACAATCGAAGATATCAACAAATCAATCCTACGTGATTACGAATTATTCATAAATTTGTAATCTAGAGCATGCCCGTGCCTTGCACGGGCTACAAAGCTAGTTTATATTTATAGGGGAGATTGGATATGATATTACATCCATGTAAGTGTGAAAATTTAGTATTGAATTTGAACCTTTGAGCAGAAAGCTTTCCAATATAATAGCAGCAAGGTCATTTATTCTGAACTTCGTGCCTCTGATTTCCTATTGCTTTCCAATCTACGTACAACATCGTGATCATAAATAAGAAACTAAAAAGTTCAAACTTCAGAAAGGGTGTAATTATATTCATTGATTAAGGAATATTACTCGACTTTTGATTTATACTAGTTAAAAGTTTTCAAATGTCCATTAGTTAAAACTTATATCATTTTGTAGAGGGGAAAGACACGATCTTATTACAATTTAAATGAGTTAATTTCGTTAAGAAATGACTGAGATATTTGAGTTCTAGTTTCAATGGTAAAATTGGGTTTGAGGATGAAGATGATGGTTAAATGACTGTTTTACCCTCATATTTACTAACGGGGTTAAGGAAAATTGACGGCGTCACACAAAATGTAAGGAAAATATAATTTCAGTATTGCAATTGGAGTTTTTTGAATATCAATATTTCAAGTGGTGTCTCGTCCAAAGTGTAGGTACACAAAATACACTTTACTCTTGTTAAAATTGCATACTCTTGTATGCATGTATGTATGTAACTATGTATGTATGAATGCATGTATGTATATATGTATATATGTATGTATGCATGTACGTATGCATGTATAATTAATAGTTATGTATGTATGTATGTACGTACGTATGCATGTATAATTAATAATTATCTACAAATATACATTCTAATTAATAATTATACATTATCTGAGTTAAGCCAACTGAGATTTATCTACAAATTAATACATATAAACAAAAATATGTAGTATGTGTATGTATATAATATTATAGTACATTGTTATATATCCACAAAAATTTATATATGTATGTATTTATGTTTGTACATGTGTATGTATGTATAAATATGCATATTAATTATACAACAATTAATAGATTACAAATAATGAAATATTAATAGATTATACAATATAAATGTATGGATGTATGTATGTATGCATGCATGCATGCATGTATGTATGTATGTTATATAGTATGTATGCATGTATGTATATAATATTATAGTATATTATTATATATATATCCACATAAATTTATATATGTATGTATTTATGTTTGTACATGTGTTTGTATATATAAATATGCATATTAATTATACAACAATTAATATATTACAAATAATGAAATATTAATAGATTATACAACATAAATGTATGTATGTATGTATGTATGTATGTATGTATGTATGTATGTATATAGTACTTATGCATGTATAATTAATAATTATGTATGTATGTATGTATGGATGTATGTATGTATGTATGTGTGTATGTACATATGCATGTATAATTATTTATGTTTATGTATGTATAATTAATAATTATGTATGTATTGTATGTATGTATGTATGTATGTATGTATGTATGTATGTATGTATGTGTGTATGTATGTGTGTATGTACGTATACATGTATATTTATTTATGTATGTGTAGTATAATTAATAATTATGTATGTATGTATGTATATATGTGTTTATGTATGTAGATAATGATTTTTAATATAAGCTCAAATGCTCACATAGCTCAATTGGTTATGTTGTTGAATTTAGTATTGTAAGAGCAAGTCCAACAATGTCCTAAATTGATGTCCTTAGCAAAAATTTAGGGCATTTAGAAAAAAATGTGCTCCAACAATGTCTTAGTAGTGCCTTAAAATACTAGGACATTCATCTCATGCCCTATTTTTAGGACACCAATAGTCATGCCTTATTTCATTTTTTATCAATAAAAAAATTCACTTTACTCCTTTTCTACCCTTCTTTTATCAAATATATTATTATTTTAATAATAAGGCACAAGAATAAGGCATATTGTTGGAGTTGATACATAAAAATAATGTCCTAAATTACTAGGACACTAATTTTTATGATATTTATAAGGCATAAATATTTAGAGTTAGGTTTGGAGTGAGGTTCGGAGGGTCCGAGCCTATGAATAAATTTGCTCAGGGAAACCCCCTGTTGGTGTATTAGATATACTAGCATAAAAGCCCGTGCAAGGCACGCGCCGGTAGCTTAAATATATTTATAAATCAAATTATGTTAATGTCGTTAGTTAAGTATGTGCAAGTTTATAATTTGAAATTTGATACGAGTAGTATTGATAGCAATCATAACATATTTTTTAATTTGTTGTGGATCATAGAATATGATTGGAGTATTCGGTGGGTGTTTTCTACTTAAGATGACTTTTCAGAACACTTACAATTCTAACCATTGGTTCTTCGAAATTAAATGGTTAATCCCTTTAGCTAATTTATAACCACTAACTTATAACCCGTGCGATGCACGGGTTTTTTTATATATAATAATTTTATTTTATGTTATGGATTTCTAATATATTTAATTAATATTTGGAAAATATAGTGTGATATTTTCGGCTATATATTAATAATTTTAAGATTAGTTTTAAATAAGAAAGGTAACATTTTTTAATTAGAAAGAAAATAATAATGATTGGAAGATATGGTACGATCGATATTTTTAGGTGTTTATTAATGGTTGAGAGATATGGTATGATTAATATTTTTAATTTAATATAATTTGATATATTCATGTTTAATGATCATACTTATGTTTTTTTATTATAAAAAATGTACATTGATTTTTAATATATTTTATTAGAAATTGAAAGATATGATATGATAGTTTTAGATATATATTAATGATTGCAAGTTTAATTTTAAATTAAAAAGTAACGTGTTTTAATTAAAAAAGAAATATTAATAATTGAAAGATATGGTATGATTCATATTTTTAGGTGTTTATTAATGGTCGAAAGATGTGGTGCAATATTTTTGGATATACGTATAATGATTGCAATATTAGTTTTAAAATAAAAGGTAACGTGTTTTAATTAAATAGAAGGTAGCATGTTTTAATTAGATAGAAATATTAATGAAGAGATATTGTATGATTTATGTTTTTAGTTGTTTATAAAGGGTAATATTTTAAATTAAATGGGAATAGAATCTTAGACTACTAAATATAATTTTTTTTTTAATATTGTTGTATCTAACGGTCATTATTTAATTTGAGTTGAAGATCTAACGGTTATGAATAGTTTGGTTAACCAAACTACAAACTACAAAAGATCTCTATTTTGCTTATAATAATATAATATAGATATAGATTTTTAAGGTAAAATCTAAATATCCTTCAAACTATTCAATTCCGAAAGTGTAAGTTCTGGTCTTGATTTTAATAACAATCCTTTGAAACTCTGCCCATGCCTTGTTCTTTAAGTTCTTAAAACTCTTTTTCTAACTTTTCCCTCTCTTTTCTTCTAATCTCGATATTTAAGAATTCATTGTCTTTGTTTTTTTTTCGACATCTATTTATCTTTCAAGATATCAAAAAATTCAATTATGAATAATTGACTTAACAGATCTAGCTTGCGTAACAAACTTATCATTCTTTTGACCTATGCGCTTGAGAGTTGATGAATTACGTCTCGATAGATATTTTTCGTGCTTCCAACATCATGAGCTAAAATTGTTCATGTCTCATTTCCCTATACTTTGACATTGAATTCATCATTATACTTTGTCAAATGTTATATACAATTTATTCCAATATATTATTGTAAAATATCCTTATAATTCAACTATATATTTCATGCAAGCATTTAGCCAATAATTGATAACTCATAATTCCATCTTATAAATAAACCACATATTCTATGTAATTATTTATAAATAATGGTTATGTTATCCAATCTTATTTGTATATTATATATTTTGGATAATTTTCTTAATATTCATACTTTTATTAATATGTACTATTCATATATATTAGTTGTTTCTAGTTTCACTAACAATAGTTAATATAGTTTAATTCATATAAAAATGTCATACCAAAATTAGTTACAAACAATTATGCGCTCCATTTATGATATTGTTAACAAAAGTAAATAATTTATCTCAAAAGAATAATTATAGGCCTACATCTATACTATACTATTAAACCGAAACATTAAAAGTTTCGTAGCCGGTCGGTACTCTGGTGAGGCTTGATTAACATATTCTTAAGTAAAAAAATTAATAAATACTTGGATCGGACTTAATTAACATATTTTTAAACCCAAAATAAATTTATACAATACTTGAGAGAATATAAAAAGTTTGATACTTGGACTTATTAGGTCTAAGTTAGAATCCTATTTTAACCAGACTAATTATACTAAAAATCCATTCTAACTAAACATCTTGGACATATTGGGGCTAAAATTAAAATTCTATTTGAACATGACTAATTATTTTAATCACAACATATATAACTATTTTATTTAATTAAAACACAAATCTAAATCTAATATAATTAAAATAAAATATTACAACACAAGTAGTATGATAACCAATATTAAAAATCACCCGTGCAATGCACGCGTTCTAATCTAGTATGATTATAAAGAGAATCAATGCACACAAGTTATCATGCAAATAATATGTGAGCCTTAATTGAAAAACTTGTTTTATCTTAAATAAATTGTAAAATAAAATATTGAATAAAATATAAATAAATAAATATTTATGTATTTAGTTGATGAATTTTAGTATAACTCAAATGATCACATAGCTCAATCGGCTAGAAATTTAGTGAAACACTAGATCCATCTTAAATAAATAGTGAAATAGAACATAAAGAAAAAAACATTTATGTATGTAGTTAATGAATTTTCATTTTATCTCAAATGCTCATGTAGCTCAAGTGGTTGGAGGGATGAATTGACCTATGTGAGGTTTTGGGTTCAAATCCTTATACACATTATTTTTTCAAATATTTCAGGTTAGGTTTGGAAGTAGGCTTGGAATGAATAAATTTGCTCAGTATAACCGAACGTGTTCTCCTATTATATATAGAACTAGCATAAATAGCATATATATATATATATATATTTTCAAATATTATTTCACTAACAATAGTTAATATAGTTTAATTCATATAAAAATGTCATACCCTTATATATAAAAAGATAATAGATTAGCAAACACATGGTACGCTTATATCAGCAAACGCAAGGACTCATAATAAAAAAGCTAAAAACTTATATCATTCATTTCTTAAAAATCGAATTTTTTTAAAGTAAATGTCCATTAGTTAAAACTTATATCATCATCTTGTAGAGGGGAAAGATACGATCTTATTAAAATTTAAATGAGTTAATTTCGTTAAGAAATGAATGAGATATTTGAGTTCTAATTTCTACAAAAACGTTATCAATGGTGGAAATGGGTTTGAGGATGAAGATGAGGGTTAAATGACTGTTTTACCCTCATATTTAGTAAAAGGGTTAAGGAAAATAGACGGCGTCACACAAAGTGTAACAAAAATATAATTTCAGTATTACAATTGGAGTTTTTTGAATATCAATATTTCAAGTGGTGTCTCGCCCAAAATGCAGGTACACAAAGTGCACTTTACTATTTTAACAATTATTTATTCCAGCAGCTCTCCCTCATTTGCACATTTTTGGAGCAGAGACTTATTAAAAAGTTCTATGGAGTACTCTTTTTATTGGAGTACTTGGAGTACATATACGTTCTACATTTAAAATATTTTAAAATTTATTATTTTATAAACCTTGTTATATGAATATGATAATTTCATTGATAATCTTGAAAATTATGTATGCTTTGCAATATGTTCATCTTGAAAATCTTTATGTTTTGCAATCAGAACATATATGTTTTGCAACCCAAACGTGTTTCGCAGAACAATTTGTTTTGCAATATTGTGTAAGCAAAACATACAAAATTTGCAAGATTTTCAATGAAATAGTGAGTACTCCAAGTACTCCAATTAAATCAGTATTCCACAGAACTTTACTCTCAGTACTCCAATTAAATGAGTACTCCACAGAACTTTACTCTTATATTTTATTCTATAAAAAATGCTTAGATCCCGTTTAATATTGTTGTGAACCATAACAAATTAACAATAACTTATTTCTGAAAAACTTCCAAACCAGCTTTTTTTTTAAATTATTTTTAATTGGTAAGGTTCTGTTTGAAATTATTGTTAAAAAATACTGGTGTTGTTGAAAAATGTTGCAAAAATCAAATAATGCATTTTTTTATATTTATAAAAAAATAATGTTTTTGGTGAGGTTTGATGCTGAAATCAGTAGCTATTTCTCGCAAAAAGTGGAAAATAGTTTTTTTTTTCAAAAGCATGAAATGACATACTTTCTCTAAAATCAACTTTCCCAAAACGCTTTTTAGAAAAATAGTTTTAAATTTTATCAAACAACTTTTTACTTACTTTTTAGAAATAGTTGTAACATCAATGTCAAACGAGGCTTAAACATGTACCCATACTTTTGAAAAAATTGATTTTCAATTTTTACAGCTGATTTGAACATCAAATATTGCTAAAAACATTATTATTTAAAAATTAAAACATTCATATATCATTAATATTATCAAACATTTATCCAATTTTTGCAACAACACTTATTTTATCTTACACCTCTTTTTATAGCAAATCTAAACACAGCTTAGTAATAGTAGTTTTTAAATAAATAAACTTATTAATAAATTTTAAGAAAAATAAGTTCCAAATATTTATTTAAATTAAAATAATTATGTACATTTTTATCTAGAATAGATTCATAAAATAGTCTACTTCGTTAAAATATTGAGAATTTACCAAAAATACTAGATTTAAAGTTTCTATTTACAAAAATACAATCTTCTCTAATTAATTGCATATTTACTATCTTATACTTTCTTAATTGCAATTTTACTAAACTAAGTTTCAAAATTGCAAAAATACTACAAATTAGGGCAACCCTTCCCCCCTCCTACCCAGCTGATAAATGGATTTTATATCCATTTAGAGCGTTCCATATCGGCTTAAATTGATTCACGTGGCCTCAAGTTTGTTGTAGTTTTGATGTGTTTTTGTATAATTGTGCAGGTTTGCAAGAATGCTAACTAGGGGTTATGTTTCTGTCATTTTTGGAATTAATTTGAGCATGGCAATGAAGAAAGGAGACTTTCTTGGAGCTACTATAATGATGTGGAGACTAGAGAATTGACGACGGGAGCAAATGCAAAAGAAACGGAAGAAAAAGGAGCGAAAACGAAGAAGTTAGAGAAGAAATGCAACCTGGACAGAATTGGAGGGGGCTGACAGTGCCCTAGCTAGGCTGTCAGCGCCCTAGAACAGAAGAATAGGGGGCTGAGAGCGCCCTGTAGGGGGCTGACAGCGCACCTGTGCGGCCAGATTACTGAATTTTACTGTTTGGGCCATATCTTGAGTTCTACAAGTCCGTTTTGGACGATCTTATAGTCCACGCGAAGCTAACGAGATTATCTATCATTATAAAGTGGTCTAGACGTCCAATACAACTGGAATGACCCAGAAATACTGAAGAAAAGTTAGCAACAAATTTTCCTTCAAAACAGAATCAGTTTAGGAAACGTATTTTTTGCTAAACTGCAGAAATTCTATTTTAACTCTATTTTGGGGAATTTCTTGCTGGGAAAGACTTCTAGAGCCTATTTAAACACATCCTATCATTGTAATTTGTATCATTAGTTAGCATATTATAACATAGAATCATATCTTGTTTCAATATCATGGTTTCACTTGATCCCATGATGACGAGAGGTTCAATTACGAACTAATCGTTGTCATGGGATTCTAACGGATTTATTTATGGAGCTTTAGTATCTTAATGCTTTAAAGATCTATGTGTGATGTATATTTGATATCCTCGTATGGTTGTGCTTTATGAATTTAGATGCGTAGCTAACATCTAATTTGTTAATCTCTTACGAAATGAGAGTGGATCTTGAGATTTAGAACTTGCCATGCTAGCATAGGATAGGTTGATGTTTTAACATCATGATTTATAGCGTAAATAGAGATATTATCTTCCCTATGTGATC
Source organism: Kitagawia praeruptora (assembly GCA_037693485.1). NCBI lineage: Eukaryota > Viridiplantae > Streptophyta > Magnoliopsida > Apiales > Apiaceae > Kitagawia > Kitagawia praeruptora. Next base: position 82,016,596 of record CM075350.1, read on the forward strand.
TTAATGGATAACTTGTTCTTCAACTGTTATGTTTTCAAATCTTATAGAGATATAGGGTCTAAGCATAATTGGTGTCTATTCATCTTCTATCTCTTTTGTGGATGTATGTTTAGTTTGGTATTCGTATACTGAGAAGTAGCATATACTTGTTTCGTGTTGTTCGATCAGATATCATAACCATTGCATATAGTGATTAAAGGCGTCAGATCTAAGCAAAGTATTTAATGAAGTTAGGATCCCATGTTTTCTCTTGCATAAGTAATTCGATTCCAATTCTCGTTAGTTAGTTAGTTAATTCTTAGTTTGTTAATTTACTTCTTAGTTATTTTAGTTAATTAAAACCCAAATTTGTTAATTGTCTTAGTAGTGAATAAAAACCATACATTGTTGCATAGGTACATTGACTGAATTGAAACCTAAACCAGATCTCTGTGGGAACGAACTTAACTTTATTCTTTATTACTTGTGACCACGTACGCTTGCGTGATTTAGTGCAAACAAGTTTTTGGCGCCTTTGCCGGGGATCATCGGTGTTTTATTTTTAGTTTATGTGCTTGTCAATAGTGGTCGTTAGAGTTCACTGACTCGGATTAGTTATTTACCTATCTTGTTTAGTTCGGTGTGTTTCAGGTACTTGAGGGTTTGAAAATGGCAGGCGAGGAGTTGCCATGGTGGGAATATTCGAGGACATCCATGCCTCAGCAATGTGAGCAGTGTTTGTGCGTTCATGAGACCTCATAGCTAGTATTGTTACTACGAAAGAGTTGATCCATATGTCACTTATGAGGAACAACCATATTTTCAATACCATCCTCAATAGTACCAGTAAGATGTTCCAAATATGTCATATTTCTTTGGTAGTGAAGAGTTTCAACATCAGCAACCTACTCCTACTTTTCAGTCAGATGAGGTTGATGTTATGGAGGAGATTAGGATGCTTGCAGAGAGTAATAAGGAGTCTATCAAATCTTTGGAGACACTAGTTGCTCAAGTATTGAGTGTCTTGGAACAAGAGAAACAACAATTCATACTCGAGGCAATTCCAGAAAATAACGGTGACTTGGAGCAAGGTACTGCATGCATAATTGAGGAAGACAAATTCCAATGTAAGGTGAGTGTTCGCAAGCCATGTGAGGAATTTGATCATGCTAGGATGGTGGATGATTTGGAAAGGGCACTATTTGGGACAGACACTGATGAGCTACACAAATTTCAAGAATTGGTATGTGCGTACCAAGAGGCTGATGACCATGGGAAAGATGCAGGTCTTCTACTTGTCTCAGAGTATAAAGATGGAGGTAGCGCATTAGAGACAATGGAGGAAGTTCTCTTTGAGGAATTAAAGACTTTAGCAACTTACATTTACCCTCCTCCATTATTTTCAAGCGAAGCCCGCAAATGTGTGTTGTTCTACAAATTGACAGATTTTGGGTCAACAGATGAAGGCATTGGAATAGAACATAGTTGTTATACGAATAGGCCAAGCAAGGAGAAGGGGCAGAAAGTGTGTCACCATGATGACGATGAAGTCTCACGAAGAGATGACCAGGCCAACTATTATCATCCTTAATGGAGGCTTGGACGTAGTCAAGCTAATTGACTCTAAACAAGCGCTTCGTGGGAGGCAACCCATGTGTTTCGGTAGTTTTAGGTATGTTTCCTACTATTCCTTGTATTACCTTCCATTCAATGAGGACATTGAATTTTTTAAGTTTGGGGGTGGTTGATAAGTGGATTTATATCCACTTGGAACATTCTAAATCGGCTTAAATTGATTGTCTTGGGCTCAAGTTTCTTGTAGTTTTGATGTGTTTTGTTTAGTTGTGCAGATTTACAAGGATGTTGATTATGGTGGATGTTTTTGTCGTTTTTGGAGATTTAATTTATTAAAATTCGGATTTATTGGGCTGCACGCGTGAGATTCACTGTTTGGGCCATATCTTGAGTTCTATAAGTCTGTTTTCAGCCCGTAAGCAGTCCACGCGAAGATAACGAGATTCTTTATCATTCTAAGGTGGTCCAGAAGCCCAATTACGTTTGGAACGTTCCAGAAAAACAGAAGAAAAGTCAGCTACGAATTTCCCTTAAAAAATAGAATCAGTTTAGGAAACGTATCTTGCAGAAATTCTATTATAATTCTGTTTTGGTATTTTCTTGCTGGGCAAGATGTCTAGAGCCTATATAAACACATCCAACCCTTGTAAATTAGATAATTAAGATTATCATCATTAGGAGTAGAATTATTACATATCAATTACTTAGATTTATTTGTATCTTTTCATACTTTGTTTTTATCATGGTTTCACTTGATCCCATGATGACGAGAGGTTCGATTATGAACTAATCGTTGTCATGGGATTCTAACGGAGTTATTTATGGAGCTTTAGTATCTTGATGCTTTACAGATCTGTGTGTGATGTATATCTGATATCCTCGTATGGTTGTGTTTTCATGTATTTAGATGCGTAGCTAACATCTAATTTGTTAATCTCTTGTGAAGCGAGAGTGGATCTTGAGATTTAGAACTTGCCATGCTAGCATAGGATAGGTTGATGTTTTAACATCATGATTTGTGGCATGATTAGAGATAATATGCTACCCTATGTGATCTAAGTGGATAACTTGTGCTTCAACCGTTATGTTTTCAAATTCTATAGAGATATAGGGTCTAAGCATAATTGGTGTCTATTCATCTTCTATCTCTTTTGTGGATGTATGTTTAGTTTGGTATACGTATACTGAGAGGTAGCGTTTACTTGTTTCGTGTTATCCGATCAGATACCATAACCATTGCATATAGTGATTAAAGGCGTCAGATCTAAGCAAAGTATTTAATGAAGTTAGGATCCCATGGTTTTTCTTGCAGAAGTAATTAGATTTCAATTCTTGTTAGTTAGTTAATTCGTAGTTTTGTTAATTTGTTTCTTAGTTTAATTTAGTTAGTTAAAACCTTAATTTATTAATTGTCTTAGCAGTGAATTAAGATCATACACTGTTGCATAGGTGCGTTTACTGAATTAAAACCATAACCAGATCTCTGTGGGAACGAATTTGGACTTAACCTTATATATTACTTGTGACCACGTGCGCTTGCGTGATTTAGTGTAAACAAGTTTTTGGCGCCGCTGCCGGGGATCATTGGTGTTTTATTTTTGGTTTATGTGCTTGTCAATAGTGGTCGTTAGAGTTCACTGACTCAGATTTCTTTTTCTCATCTATTCTTGTAGTTCGTTGGTGTTTCAGGTACTTGTCAGAGAAAGATGGATTTTTACTATGGAGTTCAGCAGGTGGCTAGTGTTTGTGAGCTATGTGCGGGCGCACATGAGACGTATCAGTGCTGGAGCAACCAAGGTGGTATTCAACAGCCTCAGCCATGTGAGCAGTATTTTGGCGTTCATGATCCATCGCAATATTGTTACTACGGAGGAGTTGATCCATATGTCAGTTATGAGGAACAACCATATTTTCAATACTATCCTCAACAGTACCAGCAAGATGTTCCAGATATGTCATATGTCTTTGGTAGTGAAGAGTTTCAACATCAGCAACCTATTCCTACTTTTCAGTCAGATGATGATTTGAAGGAGATTAGGGAGGAGATTAGGATGCTTGCAGAGAATAATGAGAAGCTTGTCAAATCTATGGGGACATTAGCTGCTCAAGTTTTGAGAGTCTTGGAACAAGAGAATCAACAATTCATACCAGAAGCAATTCCAGAAAATAACGATGACTTGGAGCAAGGTATTGCATGCTTAATTGAAGAAGACAAATTCCAAGAGGAGGAGAGTGTTCATAAGCCATGTGAGGAATTTGATCAAGCTAGTGAGGTGGATGATTTGGAAAGGGCACTATTTGAGACAGACACTGATGAGCTACGCAAATTTCAAGAATTGTTTTGTGCGAACCTAGAAGACACTGTTGGGCTACAGAAATTTCAAGAATTGGTATGTGCGAACCAAGAGGTTGATGAACATGAGAAAGATGCAGGTCTTCTACTTGTCTCAGAATTTAAAGATGGAGGTAGCGCATTAGAGCCAATGGAGGAAGTTCTCGTTGAGGAACCAAAGGCTTCAGCAATTTACATTTACCCTCATCCATTATATTCAAGTGAAGCCCGCGAATGTGTGTTGTTCTACAAATTGTCAGATTTTGGGTCAACAGATGAAGGCATGGGAAGAGGACATGGTTGTTACCTGAATAGGTCAAGCGAGGAGAAAGGGCAGAAAGTGTGCCGCCGAGATGATGATGAAGTATTGCGAAGAGAGGACCAGGCAAACTATTATCATCCTTAATGGAGGCTTGGAAGTAACGTCAAGCTATTGACGTTAAAGAAGCGCTTCGTGGGAGGCAACCCATGCATTAGTGTAGGAAGAAAAAAAAAAGAAAATAATTTTGAGTGTTGTGTGAAAAAAAAAAAAAAAAATTTCGATTTTTGGTGTGTCACGCAGAAGCAACCTGCGTTACAGGGCAAATTGCGCCCCTGTTGCGCAACTTGCGCCTGCGCAACTGGAATAGAGGCAAGCTGCCCCCCTGACGCGCAAGTTGCAGAGGCGCATCTGCATTAACAGCAATTTGCTGTGCACGCGCGCAACTTGCGCTTGTTCCAGTGATTTCAGAAAATTTTTTTACCACTACTTCCTTGATTCCGTGTGTTGCTGTGTATACATATAAAAAAAAAAAAAACATTCTCACCCCCATTCTTTTTATACCCCCATTCTAAACCTATTCTAATCCTTTTTCAATTCCAAAACCTTCCATCTTTTCTCCAAAAATTCTAAACCTATTTCTATTCTAATTCTTATTTATTATTATTATTATTATTATTATTTATTATTGTTATTATTATTATTATAGTTATTATTTATTATTATTATTATTATTATTATTATTATTATTATTATTATTATTATTATACATACAAATCCAATTCCTCTTCTATTTTATTTAAATCTCTATTGAATTCAATTCTAAAGAGGAATTAATTGCAAGTTCACCTCTTTGATTCGTATTGGGTAAATCTTTTTCTCTAATTTTATTTTTATTACGAATTTGTGTTCTTGTCAATTGTGGGTTTTGTAGTACTCAGGCAAGGTGGCTAGTCTATGGAGCTCGTGCGCAATATCCTCTACCAGATTCATCCGAGGAGGGTGACTGCTTCGGTAATCAGGTATGTTTTCTGCTATCCTTTGTATTTACTTCCATTCAATGAGTGCATTGAATATTTTAAGTTTGGGGGTGATTTGAGGGATTAGTAGATGTTGTATAATTTGTTCATGTAGGATTTCATGCTTGCATATTAGTACTAGTAAATTATGCATTTATGTTTGTGTTATCTACGTTTGTTTCATATAGGACATTCTGGTTTTTTTTATGTTTGTATATCATGTGAGTTCATAATAGTTGCATTTGCACCCATGCTTGATAGGAATTTTGTGTTGTTGACGCTTTTGATTGAGAAGTGATATGCTTTGTTCTTGTGCACACACATACACTAGTAAGTTGAAGCTAGTAGACTTTTTGAATGTTGTAAGTGATTAGAAGGACATGAATATGTGCAAGATGATTTAGTTTGCATGCTTTGAATACAAGTAGGTGCGTTAGAGAGATTTTTTGCTTGGGATTGAGTATGTTTTTCCACCAAGTGAGATTTTGAGCCTTATTGCATATTGCATATTTTTGCAATTTATTCGTTTGCTTGAGTGTCCACAGATTGTTTGCATTGCTAGCAGTTGTTTGAGGTCTTTCTTGAAACGCATGACATGATTTGACGATTAAAATGATAAAGGCAATTAGGAATAACCACATATTTTCCCATATTACCATACCATGTTTACATGATCAATTAGTTAACCCGTTGAGCTTAATCCTATTTTTTCGGTGACATACCACATTACTTGCCTAGACCTTTTTCTTGTATTGGCCTTACATTAATTTGAACCTACATTGTCAAAGGCTAGTAGAGTGCTTAAGGGAGTAATAAGGTGTGCAAGGAGGGGTTATTGTTGGTTGTACTTTTGGGGGAAATATTGAAATTGGGTTTGTTTACTTGATAGTCGACATATGTAATAAATTATGGGATCATTGTTATTGTTATTGTTTATTGTTTGTGTTCTATTTAGCTCTCGAAAAAAAAAGAAAAAAAAAGAGAAAAAAAAAAAGAAGAAAAAAAAATATGAAAAAAAAAATAAGAAAAATATATATATATATATATTATGAGAGCATGTTTGTATTGTTGTGATCCTACGTTAGTCGACTAGTCGAGTGTTTGTTTTGAATAATAGTTATGTGGGGGGAAATATGGTGTTGTGTATGATGTATTAAGGTACTTACTAGCTTTTGACACTACACCTGTTTTGGCTTATTTGACATACCTTGTCCCTAGCCCCGTTACAACCCAAATAAAGACCTTTTGATTATCGTCATTGATGTATGTTGTGTTAAGAGTTAGATTGATACCAAATGTCAAGCATGCTTATGATTTTGTTGGAATTGAGTGATACACTTACCCTTGTTCTTGAGTGAATATTCTTTTGTGAGTGGATTGTGAGTGTTTGCTTGTTTTTGCGTATGAGATCCCGAGTTTTGTCTCAAAGATGTGCTCTTGTAGGCTTAGCATGTTTACTAACTTATTTTTACACTTGACATGGGCTTTTGAGAACTTATGCATGTTCATTGAGTAGACTATGTGAATACTTGCACTTTCGACACCAAGACATTGCGTACTTACTTTGATTCTTAAGTTGATATGGCATGAGAGGATTTGAAGGTATGGTAGGATATTAGTATTAGATTAATTGCATTTGCATATTAGTTGCATTCATGCATTGCATTGCATTAGGTTAAATGGATTTTGTGGGTACATTCGCTATAGGCCCTCACGAGACCTTACTCGTCCACTAGGGCTGCCTAGGGGTTTAAAGGGCTTGTTGCATATGCCAAATGCAACCGTGATCACCTACGGAAGTGGTACTAGTTAGTTAGTTGTAATTGTTTATGCTTGAGGACAAGCATCGGTTTAAGTTTGGGGGTGTGATAAGTGGATTTATATCCACTTGGAACATTCTAAATCGGCTTAAATTGATTGTCTTGGGCTCAAGTTTCTTGTAGTTTTGATGTGTTTTGTTTAGTTGTGCAGATTTACAAGGATGTTGATTATGGTGGATGTTTTTGTCGTTTTTGGAGATTTAATTTATTAAAATTCGGATTTATTGGGCTGCACGCGTGAGATTCACTGTTTGGGCCATATCTTGAGTTCTATAAGTCTGTTTTCAGCCCGTAAGCAGTCCACGCAAAGATAACGAGATTCTTTATCATTCTAAGGTGGTCCAGAAGCCCAATTACGTTTGGAACGTTCCAGAAAAACAGAAGAAAAGTCAGCTACGAATTTCCCTTAAAAAATAGAATCAGTTTAGGAAACGTATCTTGCAGAAATTCTATTATAATTCTGTTTTGGTATTTTCTTGCTGGGCAAGATGTCTAGAGCCTATATAAACACATCCAACCCTTGTAAATTAGATAATTAAGATTATCATCATTAGGAGTAGAATTATTACATATCAATTACTTAGATTTATTTGTATCTTTTCATACTTTGTTTTTATCATGGTTTCACTTGATCCCATGATGACGAGAGGTTCGATTATGAACTAATCGTTGTCATGGGATTCTAACGGAGTTATTTATGGAGCTTTAGTATCTTGATGCTTTACAGATCTGTGTGTGATGTATATCTGATATCCTCGTATGGTTGTGTTTTCATGTATTTAGATGCGTAGCTAACATCTAATTTGTTAATCTCTTGTGAAGCGAGAGTGGATCTTGAGATTTAGAACTTGCCATGCTAGCATAGGATAGGTTGATGTTTTAACATCATGATTTGTGGCATGATTAGAGATAATATGCTACCCTATGTGATCTAAGTGGATAACTTGTGCTTCAACCGTTATGTTTTCAAATTCTATAGAGATATAGGGTCTAAGCATAATTGGTGTCTATTCATCTTCTATCTCTTTTGTGGATGTATGTTTAGTTTGGTATACGTATACTGAGAGGTAGCGTTTACTTGTTTCATGTTATCCGATCAGATACCATAACCATTGCATATAGTGATTAAAGGCGTCAGATCAAAGCAAAGTATTTAATGAAGTTAGGATCCCATGGTTTTTCTTGCAGAAGTAATTAGATTTCAATTCTTGTTAGTTAGTTAATTCGTAGTTTTGTTAATTTGTTTCTTAGTTTAATTTAGTTAGTTAAAACCTTAATTTATTAATTGTCTTAGCAGTGAATTAAGATCATACACTGTTGCATAGGTGCGTTTACTGAATTAAAACCATAACCAGATCTCTGTGGGAACGAATTTGGACTTAACCTTATATATTACTTGTGACCACGTGCGCTTGCGTGATTTAGTGTAAACAGTGGTTTGGAGGATAAGTAGTGTGTAGTAGTTATTTGTGTTATGTGTCATTGTGTTCATATAGATATCATATTTTGCATGTTAGTAATAGTTCATTCATATTTGTTCATCTTATTGCATGTTTGTTTCATATAGGGCATTCTGTTTTTGTTTTCGTAGACCATGTGAGTTCATTTTAGTTGCATTTTCATGGCATGCATATTTCATGATTCCTTAGAATGAGCTAATTCTGATTGGTAGGTATGTGTCGAATTGAGTGTGGTAATGATGAGTAGAAGGTTGATTTATAGTTCCTAGGAATTGACTTGCATATTTCGGAAACAAAATTTTTACACAATCTCATCGTTTGCTTTTGGGCTAGGTTGAGGTCATGCTTGTTTGGTTGTTTTAGATTTAATCACCTGATTATATTTAAAATTTTCGTTATTCCCTTGATGGCGTAGGGATACTAAAGTCTAAGTTTGGGGAAAACAGGGATTTTATGCTAGTTGTAAATAATTGTCAATAATGGCTAGGCGTCAGATGGCTAGTAGCCGGCTCATATTTTTATGAGTAGTCTAGGGTTGGACGAGAATTCTCATTCCAGATTGAAAAAAAAAAAGAAAAAAAGAGTCAAAAGTCCAATTGTTAAATGCAAAATTAACCACGAGTGAGCTCTTAAATACTCGAGTAATTAAGTCTGAGGGGACTTAGTCCTAGTAACCTAAAGCCCTTGTGGTTCGGGATTGCTGACCTAACACTCGCTACATGGGTATTATTGTATAAGCCTTTTGGGGTCTCATTCATTGCACGGTTAAATAAGCATGCGTATTGTATATAGTATTATGTGTCGTAGTGTAATAATAAAGCATGAATTCCTGGCTAACTTGAGTGAGGATGGAGGTGTTCCTAGGTTATGAAGTGTTTACAGTCTATTCTATTTATAAACTTGTGATTGTCTTGGCGGAGAATGAGTATGATTTTGATCTAGTGTTGGAAGTATTTCTGATGAGCATCGCACACACGTACGTTTCTGTTCCTGTATTGTTAGTATACGGGGACTTAGTCGAGCTCTACTTGGATTTAGTTGCATTCTTTGAGATATCTGCTTGCTAGTTGGTTTTGGTTAGTTTGAGGGGATCTTTGCATTTTCATATTAGCTGCATTCATGCGTTGTATTGTTTTTGCATTGTTAGTTAGATGGATTTTGTGGGTACATTCACTATAGGCCCTCACGAGACCTTACTCGTCCACTAGGGCTACCTAGGGGTTTAAAGGGCTTGTTGCATATGCCAAATGCAACCATGATCACCTACGGAAGTGGTACTAGTTAGTTAGTGATTAGTTGTTTATGCTTGAGGACAAGCATCGGTTTAAGTTTGGGGGTGTGATAAATGGATTTTATATCCATTTAGAGCGTTCCATATCGGCTTAAATTGATTCACTTGGCCTCAAGTTTGTTGTAGTTTTGATGTATTTTTGTTTAATTGTGCAGGTTTGCAAGAATGCTGATTAGGGGTTATGTTTCCGTCATTTTTGGAATTAATTTGAGCATGGCAATGAAGAAAGAAGACTTGCTTGGAGCCACTATAATGATTTGGAGACTAGAGAATTGACGACGGGAGTAAATGCAAAAGAAACGGAAGAAAAAGGAGCGAAAATGAAGAAGTTAGAGAAGAAATGCAACCTGGACAGAATTGGAGGGGGCTAACAGCGCCCTAGCTAGGCTGTCAACGCCCTAGAACAGAAGAATAGGGGGCTGACAGCGCACCTGTGCGGCCAGATTGCTGAATTTTACTGTTTGGGCCATATCTTGAGTTCTACAAGTCCGTTTTGGACGATCTTACAGTCCACGCGAAGCTAGCGAGATTCTCTATCATTCTAAAGTGGTCTAGAGGTCCAAATACAAATGGAATGGCTGAGAAATACTGAAGAAAAGTTAGCTACGAATTTTCCTTCAAAACAGAATTAGTTTAGGAAACGTATTTTGTGCTAAACTGCAGAAATTCTATTTTAACTCTATTTTGGGGAATTTCTTGCTGGGCAAGACTTCTAGAGCCTATTTGAACACATCCTACCATTGTAATTTGTATCATTAGTTAGCATATTATAACATAGAATTCATATCTTGTTTCATTATCATGGTTTCACTTGATCCCATGATGACGAGAGGTTCAATTACGAATTAATCGTTGTCATGGGATTCCAACGGATTTATTTATGGAGCTTTAGTATCTTGATGCTTTAAAGATCTGTGTGTGATGTATATTTGATATCCTCGTATGGTTGTGTTTTATGAATTTAGATGCGTAGCTGTTAAATATTGATTCAAGTGATGATCAGGATCTGGGCATTACTGATCAGATAATGATGCTGACGTCATCAGTAATACAACGTCAGTATTTGAGTAGGTCAGGATTACAAGCAGATTTACATTAGTCCAGAGATTACGGGAAGATTGATTTGTCGGTTCCTAAATTATAGGAATGTAGCTATCATTCAAGATATGTATTAAGAGTCGTATGTAATTGATTTGATATATCTTGTAATTGATAGAGCAGCTGTGTATACTATATAAACACAGTTTAGGTTTTACATGATTGTAATCGGATACACGAGTTATTCTGTAACCTAGCAGCTCTTAAGAACATAAGGTTTTCTTAAGAGAGTTTGTAACAGTTTTATATCAGAATTAATAAAGCTGTTATTGATTCATACTTGTGTTATTAAGTCGAAAATCTATACAATTGTATTCAACCCCCTTCTACAATTGTTATTTACTGGGCATCAATTTGTATCAGAGCTAAACTGATTAATATTAATCAGAAACGATCTTAAGATGTCGACAAGCAAGTATGAAAGCATCAAAATTCCAATTCTCAAGAAAACTGAGTATCCAACATGGAAGGTGAAAATGTTGATGTATTTGGAAGCAACTGATCCAGACTATCTTGATAGGATCAATGATGGACCATTTCTTCCAATAAGATTAGTTGCAAGAACAGAGACTGTTACTGAACACTATGTCATTAAGGCAAAGAGTGAGTGGACGACAGAGGAAAAGGCTCAAGTACTCAAAGATGCAAAGGTAAAAAATATTTTGCATAACAGTCTTGATAATGTCATGTCAAACAGGGTAATAGCATGCAAGACTGCAAAGGAAATTTGGGATACTTTGGAAACTCAATGCCAAGGTACTGAATCTATCAAAAGAAACAGAAGGGCTCTGTTGATTCAGGAGTATGAGCAGTTCGATGCTAAATCTGATGAAAGCCTTACTGATATGTATGATAGATTTTTGACATTACTGAACAATCTATCACTAGTTGGCAAAGAGTATGATCCAGAGGACTCAAACACCAAGTTTCTCAGAGCTCTAACTGAGGAGTGGGATACTCAAGCTTCAATAATAAGGCATCAATATGATTTGAAGATGCTGTCTCTTGATGAAGTTTATGGGATGCTTAGAACCTATGATCTTGAGGTTCAACAAAGAAAGAATAAGAAGAATGTCAAGACAAAATCTGTTGCTTTGAATGTTGAATCAAAATCAAAGGGAAAAGCTGAGGAAGTTTCTAGCAGAAAGAGTAGAGTGGAAGAGTCAATTCCTGATGACTCATCATCAGATACTGAGTCTGAGTCTGATTCTGATACTGATGATGACTCTACTGATTCTGATATTATGGAAATGGTTGCTATGATAGTCAAGGGCTTCAAGAAGATGAAGTTCAGAAAGGCTAGGAAGCAAGGGAAATTTCAGAAGAGAACCTTCAATGCTGACAAAGACAGGTACAAGAAGAAAGAAGATAAAAGCAGCAAATTTGACAAGTCAAAAATCAGATGCTATAACTGTGATGGAATGGGTCACTTTGCAACTGAGTGCAAGAAGACCAAAACCAAAGCTCTCATTTCTTCAAGCAAGGATTGGATGGACTCATCATCTGACTCTGAAGAAGAGAAAGTGAATTATGCTTTGATGGCCAAAACTGATGAGACTTCTGCTGGTGAAAATAAGGTATCTGAAATTTTGTTTGATTTTGATACTAATAATGTCTCTGAGCTAAGATCTTTTTAGGAGTCAATCTCTTGAAAATACTAGAATAAAATCTGAAATGGCAGAGGTTGTTAAGAGAAATGATCATCTAGAAGCTGAGTTAATTTTCTTGCAGGAAGTTCAAGCAGAATGTGATAATGCTAAACATATGAAACTTGAAATAGAGTTTAAATGTAATGAACTTGAAATGCAACTTAAAGAGGCAAATGAAAAACTCAGAACCTGGACACATTCTGGAACAAAAACTCATGAGATTATTACTGATAAAAACTGGAAAGAGTGTCTAGGTTATAAGCCAGAGAATGAGAAAAAGGACAAAGAAAAGGTTGTTTCATCAAATCCAGGAAGAGTTATAGTTGATGACTCAACAAATCCAAAAACCTACAGATATGTCACAGATAGTACTAAAACCAAATTAAAACCTGTTAATTATGTGTATCCAGAAAATCCCAAATCTACTTCAGATAAGGGATCCACTTCTACACATCATTCTGAGAATAGAACTGTCAAAAACAAGAATGTAGGTCTTTTGTCTAAGAAACAAATAAGGGGTAGAATCTGTGAAGTAACAGATAGGAAGAAAGCTCCAACTGTCAAAAGGAACAGGAATGGTAAAGTTGGAATAAACAAGGAGAATAATTATAAGTATATTCCAAATGCACCAAGGAAAGTATGCTTTAACTATGGTAACTCTAATCATCTTGCTATTGATTGCAGGAGGAGTAAAAAGAAGGCTACTGTAGTTCCTAAGTCTGACATTAGGAATAGATCAGTATTTTATAAACCACAGAATCCTTGTTTCCATTGTGGCAGTGAATGGCATTCTATTTATACATGTGAAGAATACCATAATTTGTACTATAATTATTATGAGCCTTTGCCTAAGTTCAATAAAAGTGCAAATTTTGGAAAAACAAAGAACTTGAACACTAAGCATGCATCTGTTAAGGAAAAGACTAATTCTGATGGACTCAATCCTGATGAAGGTGTTTTTACAAGAAAATCTTTTGCTTCTAAAAATGTTAAGTTGCATGAAAAGAGAACCCAACAAGTGTGGGTTCTTAAAAATTCTAACTGAGTTCTTTGTGATTCTGATTGCAGGGTAAAAAGAAAAATGTGTTAGTCATGGATAGTGGATGCTCTGTGCACATGACTGGAGACAAAACCTTGCTATCAGAATTTGAGGAGAAGGCTGGCCCAACTGTGTCTTATGGAGATGGCAACATTGGACAAACTTTGGGATATGGCAGTATTGCAATTGGAAATGTCATCATTGAAAAAGTAGCTCTGGTGAAAGGACTCAAACACAATCTGTTAAGTATTAGTCAAATCACAGACAGAGGTTATCGTGTCAATTTCAATGATACTCATTTTGAAGTTATCAGCAAATCTTCAGGGAAGGTTGCATTAACTGGTCAAAGACATGGTAACATTTATGAAGCCAACATTCACACCAATACTGATAATCCAGCTACATGCCTCATCAGCAAAGCTTCTGTAGATGAAAGTTGGAATTGGCATAAGAAGCTTTCTCATCTCAACTTCAACAATATAAATGAGTTGGTTAAGAAAGACTTGGTAAGAGGATTACCAAAGGCATTGTATACTCCTGATGGACTCTGTGATGCTTGTCAGAAGGCTAAACAGAGAAGGACATCATTCAAGAGTAAATCTGAATCCTCAATTAATGAACCATATCACATGCTTCACCTTGACTTGTTTGGACCAGTGAATATTATGTCCATTAGTAAGAAAAGGTATACTCTAGTCATTGTTGATGAATATACTAGATTTACCTGGGTTTATTTTCTGCACAGAAAAGATGAAACTGCTGAAATACTACTGGACCATGTAAGGCTCATTGAAACTGGCACAAAATACAAAGTCAAGATCCTGAGAAGTGATAATGGGACTGAATTTAAGAATTCAGCAATGGAAGAGTTCTGCAAATACAAAGGAATAGTTCAACAATTCTCTGCTCCTGGCACACCTCAGCAAAATGGAGTAGTTGAAAGAAAGAACAGGACTCTTATTGAAGTTGGCAGAACTATGTTGGAGGAAGCTAAACTACCTACATATTTCTGGGTAGAAGCAGTCAACACAGCATGCTACACTCAGAACATCACCTTAATCAACAGACATGGTATGACTCCTTATCAGATGATTAAAGAGAAGAAGCCAAGTTTGAAGCATTTACATGTGTTTGGCTGCAAGTGCTTTGTTCTAAGACCTCATCCTGAACAGCTAGGAAAATTTGAGACTAAAGCTGATGATGCCATCTTTATTGGCTATCCAACAACAAGAGCCTTTAAAGTCTACAATCTAAGAACAAAGACCGTCATGGGGTCTATTAATGTATCTTTTGATGATAAAAAGATAACAGGGATAAAAGAAGACTCTCATGATAGTTTGATCTTTGCAAATGAAGCTACCAAGAATTTTGATGAAGTCATGTCAGATACTGATACTCTGTCAGATCCTGACGAACAATCAATTCCTGATCGAACGCCAGATACTGATAATGACTCAAATAATGCAAATGTTGAGGGGGAGCAAGAGCAAGATATCACCAGTACTGATACAACTCAAACATCAAGTAGAGACTCATTAGAAACAGATTCAAGTGACAATCCTGACAGTATATCAGGAAGAGATAGCACTATCTCAGGGGGAGCTTCTAGCCATTCTAGTTCTTTTGAAGATAACACCAATCCAGGGGGCATCCAGTTCAAGAAATGACTTACCATCAGCAAGGAAATGGACTAAAAGCCATACTCCTGATTTAATTTTTGGGAATCCTGAAGCAGGTGTTAAAACAAGAAGTGCAACTCAGAATGAATGTTTATATAATAACTTTCTGTCAAAGGAGGAGCCTAAGAAAGTTGAAGATGCACTTAAGGATGCTGATTGGGTAACAGCTATGCAAGAAGAACTGAATGAGTTTGAAAGAAATGAAGTCTGGAAACTAGTACCAAGGCCAAAGGGTAGGTCTATTGTGGGTACAAAGTGGGTATTCAGAAACAAGACAGATTCAGATGGCACAATTGTGAGGAATAAAGCAAGGCTAGTAGCAAAGGGGTATTCTCAACATGAAGGAATAGATTATGATGAGACTTTTGCTCCTGTTGCAAGACTAGAGGCCATCAGAATTTTTCTGGCATATGCAGCCCACAAGAAGTTCAAAGTATTCCAGATGGATGTGAAAAGTGCATTTCTCAATGGAGAATTGGAAGAGGAGGTATATGTTGAGCAACCTTCTGGCTTCATTGATCCCAAATATCCAGATCATGTCTATAGACTGGATAAAGCACTTTATGGACTAAAGCAAGCTCCAAGAGCCTGGTATGAAACTCTGGCTCAATTCTTACTGGAAAGTGGATTCAATAGAGGTACAATTGATAAAACCTTGTTTTATTTGAATCATGGTAAGGATTTGCTGTTAGTTCAAATATATGTTGATGATATCATTTTTGGGTCAACTAACTCTAAGCTGTGTGAGAAGTTTTCAAAGCTAATGCAGTCTAGATATCAAATGAGCATGATGGGAGAAATGAGCTATTTCTTAGGTTTGCAAGTTAAACAGACTGATGATGGGATTTTTATCAATCAGTCAAAGTATACAAAGAATTTGCTAAAAAGGTTTAACATGCAAGATATCTCTACAGCTTCAACTCCTATAGCTACAGCTACAAAGCTTGATCCTGATCAAGGAACAGAGGTAGATGTAACCAACTACAGAGGGATGATCGGCTCACTCTTATATCTAACTGCTAGCAGACCAGATATCATGTATGCAACCTGTCTATGTGCAAGATTTCAAGCAAACCCCAAGGAACCACATCTCATTGCAGTGAAAAGGATTTTCAGATATCTTAAGGGCACTTCTTCTCTCGATCTTTGGTATGCTAGAGAATCAGACTTTAGTTTATGTGGTTACTCAGATGCTGATTTTGCAGGATGCAAAATAGATAGGAAAAGTACTTCAGGCAGTTGTCAGTTTCTTGGTGGAAGACTAGTTTCTTGGTTTAGTAAAAAGTAAAAGTCTATCTCCACATCAACTGCAGAAGCTGAGTACATTGCTGCTGGAAGCTGTTGTGCTCAGATCATGTGGATGAGAAATCAGCTAATGGACTATGGTTTGTCATTTTCAAAAATACCTATTTATTGTGATAACCAAAGTGCTATTGCCATGACAGGAAATCCAGTTCAACATTCTCTTACTAAGCACATCAGTATCAGGTATCACTTCATAAGAGAACAAGTACTGGAAGGGACAATTGAACTTCATTTTGTTCCTACTGATCAACAGTTAGCTGATATATTCACTAAGCCACTACCTGAGACTACTTTTACAAAGTTGGTGAATGAACTTGGAATGGTAAACTGTGAGAGTTCTTGAAAAAAAGAAGTCATCAGATACTGACGACTTGCAAATACTGATGGAAAGTCAATCCTGACAGTGGTCAACGTCGAATCCTCATGCGACGGTTCGATTATCAGTATTATGTTCAGAATCTAACTATCTTCGTTTTATTTCAATTTCCTGATTCAAACTATGATTAATGTTATTGAACTCCTGATAATGTGATTACTTTAATTAGTCCTCATATTTATTTCTCAGATTATATCTCAACTCATAACATGATAAATCAGGAAAACATTGAATAGAATAGAGAAACTGAATTTTTCATTGATAATAAGAAAGAGATTACATTCAAAGATTACATCTTTTTATTCTCTATCTACTAATCTATTCAACAGAAAATAAAGTCCAAACCACTCCATTGTTAGTAGCCATCCCAGATCCCATCTTTGCCACTTTGTTTGGGTGGAGGTTGACAGGGATAAGGTTATTTTTGGTGACATATTCATTAACAATGGTTGATGGAGTTGGATGAGGATGCCTTAGATGAAAGCCATGCTAATGTTGCTTGAAGGGCAGCATCGATTTCAATCACTTTTGCAGGTTTTTCCTTCTCAATTTCCTCGAGACCTGCATCCATCTGCAACCAGAGAGTCTCAAGTTGTCTTTCCCAGTCGAAAGTATCAAACTCTTCACGAGTATAACTGAAGATATCTCTTTTCTCGACGAGATGAAGATTCTTTTCTTTGATGGTAAGTTTTGCCATCTCTGTACTGAGAAACTTTGCAAGAAAAGCTTTTGGTTTGTAGGAGAGAAGAAGCAGGAGAAGAATTAAAAAGTAAGTGGACAAGTCTCTAGGATTAAATAGAGAAGGGTGAAACGAGAATATGAAACAATTCATATTTCTGGTGTAAGTACAAGGTATTTTTTTATTGTGATGTTTTAAATTTCTTTATTTAAAAAAAATTACCTTGTTTTATTTTAATCACAATCTTATTTCTCAAATAATACGAGCACGTGTGTTTCACTCAATCAATACATATAGTTACATATGGTAAGTCGTGACGCGTGCAATCATCACCACCCTCTCACGTAATTTGGTCCATTACTCAAGTATGCACGAATAGATTACTGACACCTGTTTTTGAGAAATCATTAGTATTGTCTAAATATCAATTTAGTTTTCTAATTGATTTATTATTCTCAAAACTATCAGTAAAACATCATCTCTCTATCTCTGCTCACTCTCAAACCCTAATTTCAAAATTAGCACAACTCTCGTGTTTGCAATTTCAATGGAGAAATCATCTTTCATTAACAGCAAGGTCGTAATCTGAGTTACTTTTAACACAAATAACTTCACTGCAGTTCTAGATCATCAGGACTTGCCCAATGATTTCCACATTATACAGGACTTTTTGGCCTCAAGCCCAATAAATTATACTCTAACCCAACCTGCCAAGATATCTTTCCAGTCTGTAATGCAGGTTTGGAACACAAGTGTCTTTGGGAAAGGACTTTCATCAGAAAAGCCTCAAATGAGCTTTGAGTATAATAATGTTACATACTATGTGACTCCTGAGATTGTCGCTGAAGCTCTACACTTACCATCAATTATTGGTAAGCCGGTATTCAAAGTTCCTGATTCAAGACTCCTTGAGTATGTTGTAAGTTTGGGTTACAATGGAGCACCAAAGAAGTTTGGAGAGCTATATAGAACAAAGCTTAAGATGGAATGGAATTTCTTCTTTGACACTATCAGCAGATGTTTCTTGAATAAAGTGTCAAATTTTGATGCTTTACCCGCAGGTTCAGCCAAAATTGGGTATTCTCTAATTCATGATCTCTCATTTGATTATGGGTCTTTTATACTAAAGGCATTAAGTGAAAGAAAAGCAGATAAATGTGGTTATGTTTGCTTTCTTAGATTTTTCCAATTAATATTCTCTCACTTATGTCCTCATGCTGTTTTTGAGAATGATACAATTTTGCCTATATGTAAAATCTCAGAAAACAATATAAAGAGTCTAATCAATTCTGTTAAGGCAAATAGGTTTGATGGAACTCTATTCATTCCTGATGAAGTATGGTCTCTTTTAAGAAAGAGAATGCCTATTCAATATGGCCCAGCAACTGGTGCTATGGGACAGGACCTTACACATCCTATTCCTGACACAAGCACACAACCTAAACACTCTTCTAAACAGTCAACCACCTCTGATGTCTCACAAAAGGCATCAATTGTAAAATCAAAGAAATTAGCTAGATCTGATGTGTCTGTGAGGCAATCAGGATCAAAGGATTTCTCCACTCCAACTCACTCTCAAATGAAGTTACAAGGGGGTGAACAAGGGGTCCTGGGTGCATCTGGACTGAATAGAGAAACAGGAGTAAAGAGGAAAGTTAGTCAGAGAGTTGATTCTGATTCTGATTCTGAAGATGACACAATGCCTATATCAATTTTGATGAAGAAAAAGGAGATTGCTGCTGTTGATACTAAAGAAGTGGCTGTCTCTGAGAAGCCAACGAAAAGAAGAAGATTAATCAACAAAGGCAAATTTGTTGTTCCTATAGAATTACAGAATCTTACTGATGCTATGGAGAGCAATCCTGATGTATCTACTAATCCAGATGGATCATCAGTTCCTGTCACTACTGTCAATCCTGACATCTCTACTCCTGATAATTCACCTGTGAAGGCTGTTGAGATCTCTGATTCTCCAGCATCTGTATCTCCAAAGAGAACAATTATTGAGATGTCTGTTGATCAAGTAAATGCTATTGTTGCTCAGCTTGGTTTAAAACCTACACCACTTGAAAAGAAAAATGCTGAAGCAAAGGTCTTTCATAGACAGAAGAAACAGAGGACTTCTATGTCACCTCTGAGAGGATCAAGCCCACAAGAACCTGAATTTCAAAGGAGTTCATCAGCTATTAAAGATCCAGTCACACAAGAACCACCTACTCAAAGTGTGGGTGCAGACATTTCTGAAGGAATAGTCCCACAAGAACCACTTTCTCAAAGGGAAGGTGAAGACAAGAATATTCCTACCCCACAAGAACCATCTTCTCAAAGTGAAGATGCAGGCAAAATCACATCAGCAGGGGAGTTTCCTGACAATACTCAAGGGGCTTCTGAAATTGAATTTGACTTAGCTAAAAGTCTGGTAGATAAAGCTGCTCATGATTTGCACATTGCTGAATGTGATGAAGTGATCACTGACACTGCATTTGAGGGAAGCACACAAGAACCTTTGACTCAAAGTGTTAAAGCAGCTTCAAAACATCAGATTACACAAGAACCATTGGTAGACAATACTAATGCAAGTCATACTACATTTGTAGTTGTCAATCCTGATGAGAGTACTACTGATCCAAGTATTCCTCTTCTTGTTGGGCCTATTTCTTCAAGGCCAATGGACTTCATTCCTATTGTATCAGGTAACACTTCTCTCTCTACTTCCTTTCCTACTGATAGTATGATTACAGATAGACCTGATATAAGGGATACCTCTATTTGTATGACTTCAGACCACTCTTCTCAGCCACCTCTTATTTCTTTGCATTTGATGAGTCAGAACCTTTCTTGTGAGAATGAGAATGAACATTTAGAGAAAAAGAAGAGTGATGAGAGGCATTCTCCTGCACTGGCAAAAGGAGAGGTAGAACAGAGTGAGAAGTTGTTAACTTCTAGTGAGGTAGCAGTTACTATTGACAGTAACTTAGGTAACATTGTGAGAAGTGATGAGATCACTTTAAAAGAAACGAGAGATTTAGGAAATGTTACTATTTTACCTGCAGGTCATCAGGATTCACCAGCTACATCTACTGGTGACTTGAAAATGAAAGGTGTTATGCATCCTGATGAGAATGTTGATGATAAGATTCCTGATGATGATCCTGATGATGATGCTGATTATGTTGAAGCACTTCATGTTCAGGCAGCTGTAAGAGCAAGTCTACGTTCTGGTACTCAGGCTCAGGCTTCCTCAAGCAAGTATCCGGAATCTTGCAGTAACAAGGGTGAATACAACAATATTACTCCTGATCATATTCAAGCTCTAAGGAGGTATGAATGGGATACTGAATGGAATAAACCTACTGCTTCTATCAACTTCACCAATGCTCTCTTTCATTCTCAGCATATAGCTTCTAAGTTGTCTAATTCTGATCTCAAGGATCATCTGAAGACTACTACTATCTTGACAAAGGGACTGAAAGATGAGATTGCTTCTGTAAAGAAGAATAATGATCAGTTTCATGCTCGTTTTCTTAAGGATCATTCTGAAGTTGCATCTGCTTCGCAGCTTAAATGCTTAACTACTGACGTTAATGCAAGGATGAAATCTGTAGAAACTAAAGTTGATACTTTGTCTTCTAAGGTCGATAATATTGAAGAAACTCTCAAACTAATCTTATCTTTCTTTCTTGATGAGGATTCTGATGTCAAAAAGGGGGAGAAGATAGTCAAAACAAAATGCTCACCTAATCCAGTTGTACAAAAGGATGATGATATTTCTGGAAATGATGGTGGTGCTAAGTCACATAAAGTTGAAACCTCTGATGCTGCTTTAGTAACAAAGAGAAGTCAATCTAATACTCAAACTAGGCAGTCAACTCATGTTTCTAGATCTGGTAAGAAGATAGTGACAACAATGGTACAATATCAGAGTCTGACAGAAGAACAGTTCGTGACACCTGGTCAAACTCTATCAACCATTCCTGAGAATGATGTGTATGTGGAACAGGATGAAGATGCTGCTAATCTGTTTCATGAACTTGACACTGGGGATGGTTGTGTTCTTAAATTGTTTCATAAAGACAAAAGAGTTCAACAGTATCATGCTGAGAAGGCGCTTATCTTAACTACTGGAGAGAATCCAAACATGACTACTGATGAGTTCTTAGAAGAACAGAACAGGATTCTTGAAGAGATTGCAAGACAAAATGAAGCTCCTGCTGCAAAAAGAGGAAGAGGCAGAGGAGGAAGATACAGAGGTAGAGGAAGAATACCTGCTCAAACAAGTACAAGGCAAACAAGATCTAGTGGAATCAAGTTAAAAGATGTTTCTGAGAATGAAAAGAAGAAAACTCCACTATCTCTTGTACTGACTCCGAATAACAGATTCAATGCTCCTGAAGAAATTGAAGAGGAGATATTGCCTTTAAAAAGAAAGAGCAAGGTTGCTGTTCAATCTACTGTATCTAATAAGAAGTCAGTTTTTGGTTCAATTCTTGATGTTGTCTCTAATTCTGGAGAAGCTGAAATTTTAAAAGAACTTAAGATTATGATTCTTAAGGTTGTGGTTGAATTTCACAATATGGAAGTTATTGAAGATACACTGAAGTATGAGCAAGAAAATTTCAGAAGATTTGAAAGAGAAAGTGAAATCAGAGCTAAAGCAAGAGAAGCAGAAAGGATAGCAACCAGAGATTACTTGAAAAATGTTCATAAATCTAACAGGAAGTTATGGTATGATAAAAGTAAATCTGTTCCTGAACATCAACAGTATTATCCAACAGATGAGAAGAAGAAAAGCAAGAAAAAGGAGAAGAGTGAGTGTGATTATAGGAAACCAATTGTTTTTAAATCTGCAGGACTGATAACAGAATCTTCTTTGATTAATGAATCTTTATTGATTGTTGAATCAAAGTCTACTGCATTTGTTGCTGAAAATCCACCAAAGTGGGTAAGTATGCAATCTGGTTTGAAGGGATTGGAACCTGGAACAAGAGGAGGTATTGGATATAATAATGCACAGGTTGTTTTTATTGTACAAACTGATCAATATGCTCTAGTTGACAAGATTGGTGATGAGTTAACTGTTAATCATCTCTGGAAACTTGAAGCTATTGCTATCATTGCTGATTGTCATGATGGTGCTAAGAAGGTAGAAAAGATGTTGTACTTCATGAAAGACAGAAGTGTAAAGAAGATTGCTATTCATGAGTTGTTGTGCAAATCCGCAAAAGAGTTGAAATATGTTCTATATCTTCTCAGATGTAAAAGCATCAATGCTAAAGAAAGAGAAGTCTACTACAATTGGTCTATTATGATTTACAGGACAATCAGACAGAGATTTATGGATGGAGGAACGAGGTATGATGGCAATTATACTCCTATGTACTTAAATTCAAGAGGCATAGAGGTTGAAATGAAGAAAGGTACTGCTGTTAGAGAAGAGTATCTAGGCATGGAACAACTATCTCTTAATCCAGATGGGGAGGAGATTGCTTATGTGTTGCTAGGTGATTTAGATCTTCCAAGAAGCTCAATTCAGAATCTCAGGGCAGCTATCTATCAGATTAATGAGGAAGATGAAGGACTCAAAAATCTGAAAAAGAAACTGATTCAAATTCTTGAAAGCAAGGAAGAAGAATTGATATCTGACTTCTTGAAGATGAATCTGTTTTATCAAAGAATATCTGAAACTGTTCCTGATGAATTTTAGGAGGTATTTTGTTTTGAGTTTTTGACATCTTTGAATCAAGGAATTTGTGCTTTATTTCACAAAGAACAAATTGGGGGAGATTGTTAAATATTGATTCAAGTGATGATCAGGATCTGGGCATTACTGATCAGATACTGATGCTGACGTCATCAGTAATACAACGTTAGTATTTGAGTAGGTCAGGATTACAAGCAGATTTACATTAGTCCAGAGATTACGGGAAGATTGATTTGTCGGTTCCTAAATTATAGGAATGTAGCTATCATTCAAGATATGTATTAAGAGTCGTATGTAATTGATTTGATATATCTTGTAATTGATAAAGCAGCTGTGTATACTATATAAACACAATTTAGGTTTTACATGATTGTAATCGGATACACGAGTTATTCTGTAACCTAGCAGCTCTTAAGAACATAAGGTTTTCTTAAGAGAGTTTGTAACTGTTTTATATCAGAATTAATAAAGCTGTTATTGATTCATACTTGTGTTATTAAGTCAAAAATCTATACAATTGTATTCAACCCCCTTCTACAATTGTTATTTACTGGGCATCAGCTAACATCTAATTTGTTAATCTCTTGCGAAACGAGAGTGGATCTTGAGATTTAGAACTTGCCATGCTAGCATAGGATAGGTTGATGTTTTAACATCATGATTTGTAGCGTAAATAGAGATATTATGCTGACCTATGTGATCTTAATGGATAACTTGTTCTTCAACCGTTATGTTTTCAAATCTTATAGAGATATAGGGTCTAAGCACAATTGGTGTCTATTCATCTTCTATCTCTTTTGTGGATGTATGTTTAGTTTGGTATTCGTATACTCAGAAGTAGCATATACTTGTTTCGTGTTGTTCGATCAGATATCATAACCATTGCATATAGTGATTAAAGGCGTCAGATCTAAGCAAAGTATTTAATGAAGTTAGGATCCCATGTTTTCTCTTCTTTTTTTTTTGCTAATTAAATTTTATACCAAAAAAGGAACAACTTACATAAATCTAGGGGCATACCCCGCGAAATCAGCAATCCGACATTAACAACATTAAAACACTACAATAGATAGCTTAAATACTATACTAGTCTGCAAGCATACAAGCAGCTAGATAATACTAGCTAAGCTAAGCGAAATAAGGAGCTACGCCAATAATTATTTTTTGCAGGAAGGACCTCCCCTGCTTCCATGTGGACTTTTGAGAACCCCTGCATTTGCACTCACTGCCCTTGAGGAGGAAAAACAATGCACACACCACAGAACCCATCTTTCCATCAAACCACCAAGCCATACAAACTTCGTGGCAAGCCGCTTGAGCACCTAACATGAAGAACTTCCAAACTTTGACCATATGCTCCTCAGGCAGCATGCCACATTACAATCTTGACACAAAGTAATAGATCAAGGCAACATAATCAACGGACATTATTTTGTGGACAATGTTAACAACAGCAACAAAATAAAACATTGCTAAATATGAACCATTCGCAACTCCATCATTGTATAATTTCGTATAACCAATTTCCGACATCCATCGGGCAATTACCAAAAATTGACAGCACAACTAAAATTTAGACTCATCAGACACTCTCCTATGTTGATAGCTTCCGAGTTACCAGCATCACTACCTGATCCGCAAGAATGAGTAGTACCACTCATGTGGCCACAGAACAGGATACATTAACTATTCCAATGACCAAACGAGACATTGTATGTATAAACAAAACCATATGTCTCCTCCACAGCATCATTATCAGACGCAAAATTTTCTTGGGTCCCTGAACAGACACCATCTGCATTAGCAAAGAGAAAACACCAGGTGTCTCTAAGCCTTCCTCCATTGTAAGGCTACAAATTTAACCCATTGTTAAACACAGGTTTATCCCAGCCCTTCCAGGCCACACCCACCGCCAAAGAGAGTCTTGCATTATAAAGATATAGACCTCCACCTCCAAAATGGCAAGCGCCAATCTTGTCATTCTTGTCATGAACAACTATCCCAACAATCACAACCCACCGTTGATGCAGCTTGACAGAACCACCATTCGAATTTTCACCCATAAGGACAAGGCCACCGGCAATCGAGTACTTGATATCGCCTAGAGAAACCTTCAGTTTCCGATCAATAAAAAACAAACCCACATAACTGTTCTTTGCAAGAACAGCCTCTAAATCATGTCTGTACCCTTTAGCCTCATTACATTTAATCCGTTTCCGGAGAAACATTATATCGAACATTTGGTGACCAACATAGAGCGTAGCTTTCAGACCATCACTCATACCTTTGTCGAAAATGCGAATGAGGGAGAAAGGCCCCACCATCCCGATTCTCACAAACCAGTAATCCACCCAGAAATACCTCTGACTTGAACGCATCAAATTGTGATAGATTAAGTCTACCATACGCTTCTTCAAGCTTTTGGATGAACCAAAAACCTCAAGGTCCATAACCTTACATTGCTTCGACAAGGTCCATAACCTTGTGTCAACAGGACACCGAGACCCCATTCTTCCATCAGGAAGAATTATACAACAAAGGGACTTATCTCTTTCAACATGTAGCAGATCAGTAGACCCGAGGAGGAGAGAAACAGGCACCAACCGACCTCCCTCCAACTTCAAGGAATCAAAATAGAGCAGAACTAGCACATAGCAATGGCTAGTCTTCATTCGAACTCGGTGTGACCCTTCATCAAACATCAGGTGGCCTTTGACAAAACCATCCTTGTCACCATTTTTGAGTGAGTCGTTGGCCCCAGCAGCAGCCTTAACCCCAATAGACGCTTTGATATCATCACACACCAAAGAGAATAGACCTTCGGTATCGTCACAACCAAGAACCATAGAAAACGGTCCCGAAGTTTCCAAGCGATTCAACACTTCTAAAGATGAAACCTTCCCATAACAGAAAGACATACAAACATCTCCACAATCCATTGCTGGAAGAAACAGTTTAACAAAACCCATTACGAGATCTGGGCTAAAACTCTCCCTTTCCATAAAAGGAAGAAAGCCACGGATTCTGAGGTTCGAAAAACCACCACATACAGAGAATTGCACAATACAATCTTCTCTAGATTGCACAATACAATCAAGAGAAACCCTTGAACAAATACCAGGACATAAATCCGAGAAAAAATCTCGAAAGCCCATCGAAATAGTAATACTATAAGAAATATAGGTGTATATGGTGACAGATGAGAAGAGAAAGATGGATTAGTGAAGGTTTTTCTCTTGCATAAGTAATTCGATTCCAATTCTCGTTAGTTAGTTAATTCTTAGTTTGTTAATTTACTTCTTAGTAAATTTAGTTAATTAAAACCCAAATTTGTTAATTGTCTTAGCAGTGAATAAAAACCATACATTGTTGCATAGGTACTACATTGACTGAATTAAAACCTAAACCAGATCTCTGTGGGAATGAACTCAACTTTTTTCTATATTACTTGTGACCACATACGCTTGCGTGATTTAGTGCAAACACCAGCAGCCTGCCCGCCTTCTTCCTTCTTCGATACTTTTTTTTAGGTGGGATGATATTTTGGTTGATTTGGGTTGCAATTGAATGCAACCACATTCAACTGAATGCAACTGAATGCAACCACATGCAACTTTGTTTTTTAAGGTGGGGTGATTTCGGTGAATTTGGGTTGCAAGGCCCCGCCAGGGGCCATATTCAACTGAATGCAATTGAATGCAACCATATGCAACTGAATGCAACCACATGCAACTTTTCTTTTCTTTTTTTTAAAAACGATGGGGTGTGGATTTGGGTTGCAAGGCCCCGTCAGGGGCCATATTCAACTGAATGCAACTGAAAAACAAAAGTTGCATTCAGTTGCATATGGTTGCATTCAGTTGCATAATAAAGTTCCATTTTTCAGTTGTCATTTTTGACAAAAAAAGTTGCATGTGGTTGCATTCAGTTGCAAGGCCCCGCCAGGGGCCATATTCAACTGAATGCAACTGAAAAACGAAAGTTGCATTCAGTTGCATAATAAAGTTCCATTTTTCAGTTGTCATTTTTGACCACTTTTTTGAACTATATAGATATATATACATTGTTCAAAAAAGTGGTCGAAAATGACAACTGAAAAATGGAACTTGCAATCAGAAATTTAGTTGCATGTGGTTGCATTCAGTTGCATGTTGTTGCATTCAGTTGAATATGGCCCCTGGCGGGGCATTTGATAAATGGATTTCATATCCATTTATAGCGTTCTGTATTGGCTTGAATTGATTCACTTGGCCTCAAGTTTGTGGTAGTTTTGATGTATTTTGTTTAAATGTGCAGGATTGTGGAAATGTCGATTAAGGTTAATGTTTCCGTCAAATTTGGAGTTGATTTGTGCAATGGAATGAAGTATGGAGTCAAGCTTTAAGATCTTACGAAGATTCCAAGTAAAGATAATTGACTACGGAAGCAATTGCGAAAAGAACGGAAGAAAACGGCTCAGAAACGAAGAAAATGAGAAAAATCAGCAAACTACCAACAGCTCAAGCGCAGGCAGCGCCCACAGAGCGCTGGCAGCGCTCCAGAAGTGCTAGAACAGCAGTCCAAGCGCTGGCAGTGCATGGTTCGGCCAGATTTTGCTGAAAAATTACAATTTTGCCCCTATTCGAATTCTAATTGTATTTTTGGTATTTTCCTGTACCAAAATCAATTTCTAATTGTATTGTAGTGATATTTTCTTGCTTGGCAAGATATCTAGGGCTATAAAAACACATCTTAGTGTTGTAATTTGTATCGTTTAATTACCGTAGCATAGAATTGCAAGGGAGAAAAGCGGAGAAAGATTAAACGCTCGTGACAAGCATGGATCTAGATCTACTTCATCTTTTGTATACCTTGGATTATGAATTTGTTTTCTCAACTCTTTGTTTTAATAATATTATTACTTTCTTTCATACCTTGTTTAATACTCCCTTCGTCCCTCCCAATTCTTAACATTTGGGTTGGGCACGGAGATTAAGAAAGGAAAAAAAGTAAGTGGAGAGAGAAAGAAAGTGAGTGGAAAGTGGGTAAAATTGTGGGTCCTATCAATATTTAAGTAATAAATTAGAAAGATGGAGGAAAGTAGTGGAAAGTGGTGGGCCCTTTTTATTTGTTTAAAGATTAAAACTTTTCTATTTTTGGAAAGTTTGGAAATGTAAAGAATTGGGAGGGACATCCCAAAATAGAAAATGTAAAGAATTGGGAGGGACGGAGGGAGTATCATGTTTTCATCAAATCCTATGGTGACGAACGGTTCAATTATGAACTAATCGTTGTCATGGGATTCTAACGGATTTATTTATGTAGCTTAGTAGTTTGATTGCTTTAAAGATTTACGTGTGGAGAATTCTTGATATCCTTGTATGGTTGTGTTTCATGTGTTTAGATGCGTCGCGAACATCTAATTTGTCAATCTCTTGCGAAACGAGAGTGGATCTTGAGATTTAGAACTTGCCATGCTAGCATAGGATAGGTTGATGTTTTAACATCATGATTTGTAGCGTAAATAGAGATTTTATGCTACCCTATGTGATCTTAATAGACAACTTGTTCTTCAACCATTATGTTTTCAAATCTTATAGAGATATAGGGTCTAAGCATAATTGGTGTATATTCATCTTCTATCTCTTTTGTGGATGTATGTTTAGTTTGGTATTCGTATACTGAGAAGTAGCATTTACTTGTTTCGTGTTGTCTGATCAGATATCAAAACCATCATGTGCATTGATTAAAGGCATCAACTCTAAGTGAAGTATTTAATAAAGTTAGGATCCCATGTTTATTCTCATATAAGTAATTCGATTTTAAATCTCATTAGTTAATTAATTCTTAGTTTAATAATTTGCATCTTAGTTTAATTTAGCTAATCAAAAACCCCCAATTTGTTATTTGTCTTAGCAGTGAATTAAAACCATACATTGTTGCATAGGTACATCTACTGAATTGAACTTAAACCAGATCTCTACGGAACAAACTTAATTATATTTGTATTACTTGTGACCACGTGTGTTAATAAGTTTTTGGCGCCGCTGCCGGCGATCATCGGTGTTTTATTTTTGGTTTATGTGCTTGTCAATAGTGGTCGTTAGCGTTCACTGACTCAGATTTCTTACTTAGTTTGTTTGTTTTGTGGTGTTTCAGGTACTTGAGCTTGTATGTGAACACGTTTGCAGGCTCGTATAGAAAAACTGGCGGAAGACGATCTTGTAGAGAATAAGGAGAATAAGGAAGAGGAATCTGAAACTACAGTAGAGATGGGTGATGCAGCAGCAGCTAAGGCTTTGAAGGACTATTCTCAGCCGAAGATCAATGACATCCAGTCTAGTATTATCAGGCCGACCATTACCGCTAACAACTTTGAAATCAAGCCTGGCACTATTCAGATGGTACAGAATTCGATTCAGTTTGGGGGTGCTCATACGGAGGATCCTAACATGCATATTTGGGACTTTATCGAGATTTATGACTCTTTTAAGTTTAATGGTGTGTCAGATGATGCTATCAAATTGAGACTTTTCCCATTCTCTTT
The DNA here is from genome assembly GCA_037693485.1 of Kitagawia praeruptora. Classification (NCBI taxonomy): domain Eukaryota; kingdom Viridiplantae; phylum Streptophyta; class Magnoliopsida; order Apiales; family Apiaceae; genus Kitagawia; species Kitagawia praeruptora. Next base: position 82,046,383 of record CM075350.1, read on the forward strand.
GAGGGATAAGGCTAAGGGCTGGTTACACTCTCTACCAGCTGGTTCAATTACTACATGGGAGGATCTTGCTCAGAAGTTTCTTACGAAATTCTTCCCTACGGCGAAAACTGCAGCAATAAGGAATGCTCTAACTCAATTTGCTCAGCAATCTGGAGAATTTTTTTGTGAAGCTTGGGAACGTTATAAAGAGATGCTTCGGAAGTGTCCTCATCATGGTATGCCGGATTGGATGGTGATTAATGGTTTCTACAATGGGTTGGGAGCGCAGTCTAGACCTTTGCTAGATGCAGCATCAGGTGGAGCTCTATGTGCTAAGAGCTATGATGAAGCTTATGATCTTATTGAGACTATGGCTGCCAATGAATATTAGAATCTAACCCAGAGACTTACTCAAGGCAAGGTAGCAGGTATTTTGGAAGTGGATGCAGCTTCAGCTATTGCAGCTCAGTTGAAGGCTTTGGCTATGAAGTTGGATTCTCTTACAAATTATGGAGTTCAGCAGGTGGCTAGTGTTTGTGAGCTATGTGCGGGCGCACATGAGACGAATCAGTATGCTATCTCTTCTAAATCACCACAGTTTGTGAGTAATTTCCAGAGACATGTTGCACCAGTTCCAGCCACTTATCATCCAAATAACAGGAATCGTCCTAACTTCAGTTGGAGCAACAATCAAGGTGCTCAACAACCACAGCCTTATCAGCAGTTTCATGGTCAGCAAGCGAGGCCGTTCAATCAAGGCTATCAGCAGCAATATGCTCCAAGGCAACCATATCAACCTCTGGGATTTCAGCAGCAACAATCTCATGGGAATGTTGGTCCAATGTCGAATGAAAAATCTGAATTAGAAGAGTTGAGGTTGATGGTTAAAAGCCAAGCGGTTTCTTTAAAGACTTTGGAGAATTAGATTGGGCAAATTGCAAGTGCTTTATTGAATAGGCAGCAAGGAACTCTTCCGAGTGATACAGAGGCTAATCCAGGCAGGAGGGATGGCAAATAACAGGTGAAAGCAGTAACGTTGAGATCGGGAAAGGTTGCATCTGATCCTAAATCAGCAGCTAAAAAAGATGAAGAAGTTCAGAATCAGTAAGTTGAAAAATCTGCGGTGCCCGAAATTGAAAAATCTGACTTGGTAGCTGATCAGCTAGATGGTGAATTAGAGAAGAGCAAGGAACCTGTTGTAAAAACTTCTCCGGAACAGTCTACAAAGAATAATCAGATCTATCCTCCTCCTCCATATCCTAGAAGACTCCAGAAGCAGAATTTGGATAAGCAGTTTGCTAAGTTCTTAGAGGTGTTCAAGAAGTTGCAGATTAACATCCCTTTTTCGGAAGCTCTTAAACAGATGTCGAGCTATGTCAAGTTCATGGAGGGTATTCTCTCTCGTAAATTGAAGCTCGAGGAATTAGAGACCGTTGCTCTAACGGAAGAGTGTAGTGCTGTTCTGCAACAGAAATTGCCTCCAAAACTAAAGGATCCTGGTAGCTTTACTATTCCATGCACTATTGGTAATTTATCTTTTGAGAAGTGCTTGTGTGACTTGGGAGCTAGCATCAATCTCATGCCCTTGTCAATTTTCATGCAACTTGGGTTACCGGATCCGAAGCCTACCAACATCTCTTTACAAGTGGCTGATCGATCAGTTACATATCCTAGAGGCGTAGTGTAGGATGTTTTGGTGAAAGTTGATAAGCTTATATTTCCTGCTGATTTTGTTATCTTGGATTTTGAAGAGGATAAGAAGATTCCCATAATCTTGGGAAGACCGTTCTTGGCTACGGGTAGGACCTTGATCGATGTGCAGAAAGGGGAACTCACCATGAGGGTGCAAGACCAGAATGTCACTCTTAATGTGTTCAATGAAATGAAATTTCCCACAGATAAAGAAGAATGCTTGAAGGTGGATTTGGTTGATTTTGCGATTACTACTGAGATTGAAAAATTTCTAAAATCAGATTCTTTGGAAAAAAGTTTTAGTGGGGGATTCTGATTTAGAAGATGAGGAAGTAGCCGAGCAACTTCAGCAGCTAAATTCAGCTCCTTGGAAAAGGAGATTTGACATGCCTTTTGAATCTCTTGGATTAGCGGAACTTAAAAATTCTCAAGGGCATCTTAAACCATCTATTGAGGAAGCTCCTACACTTGAACTCAAACCATTGCCCGAACACTTGAGGTATGCGTTTCTAGGTGATGCATCTACATTACCTGTTATTATTGCTTCTAACTTGTCAGGTAGTGAGGAAGAAAAGCTTTTGCGAATTTTGAGAGAGTTCAAATCGGCAATTGGTTGGACCATAGCAGATATCAAGGGAATCAGCCCTTCTTATTGCATGCACAAAATTCTGCTAGAGGAAGGAGCTAAGCCTATTGTTGAGCATCAGCGGAGACTTAATCCGACTATGAAAGAGGTGGTGAAAAAGGAAATTCTAAAGTGGTTAGATGCAGGTATTATCTATCCTATATCCGACAGTTCTTGGGTAAGCCCGGTGCAGTGTGTGCCAAAGAAAGGAGGCATGATAGTTGTTGCTAATGAGAAGAATGTGCTCATCCCTACTCGGACAGTCACGGGGTGGAGAGTTTGCATGGACTATCTCAAGTTGAATAAAGCCACAGAAAAAATCACTTCCCTCTTCCATTCATTGATCAAATGTTAGATAGGTTGGCGGGGCATGAGTACTATTGCCTTCTTGATGGGTATTCAGGCTATAATCAGATTTGCATTGCTCCGAAAGATCAAGAGAAGACCACATTCACATGTCCTTTTGGCACTTTTGCTTTTCGTCGAGTTTCTTTCGGACTTTGTGGTGCTCCTGCCACTTTTCAAAGGTGTATGATGGCTATTTTCTCAGACATGATTGGCACAAATGTGGAGGTTTTCATGGATGACTTTTCAGTTTTTGGTATTTCATATGATGAGTGCTTGCATAATCTTGGCTTGGTTTTGAAGCGATGCGTGGAGACCAATTTGGTGCTTAATTGGGAGAAGTGTCACTTCATGGTGCAAGAAGAAATCATTCTTGGGCACAAGGTATCTAGCAAGGGGCTTGAAGTGGATAAGGCTAAGGTAGAGACTATTGAGAATCTTCCTCCACCTATCTCTGTTAAAGGAATTCGCAATTTTCTTGGTCATGCGGGGTTCTATCGGCGATTCATTCAAGACTTCTCGAAAATCTCTAAACCCTTGTGTAATTTATTGGAGAAAGATGTTCCTTTCAAGTTTGATGATGATTACTTAGCAGCTTTTGAGCTGTTGAAGAAGAAGTTGACTACCGCACCTGTTATTACCGCACCTAATTGGGAGGAACCTTTTGAGCTGATGTGTGATGCTAGTGACTATGCAGTGGGAGATGTGCTTGGTCAAAGAAAGATCAACATATTTCATGTGGTTTACTATGCTAGTAAAAACCTCAATGATGCACAACTTAACTACACCACTACGGAGAAGGAGTTGTTGGCAGTTGTCTATGCTTTTGAGAAGTTCAGATCTTATTTGCTTGGTACAAAGGTGATTGTGTATACGGATCATGCATCAATTCGTTATCTGATGTCGAAGAAAGATTCAAAGTCTAGGTTGATTCGTTGGGTTGTTTTGCTTCAAGAGTTTGATTTGGAAATCAAGGATAGGAAAGGCACGGAAAATCAGGTGGCGGATCATCTATCACATTTGGAGGACCACGGTAAGGATTCACATGACAATTCTCTTATTAACGAATCTTTTCCCGATGAGCAACTTTTTGGGGTGCAAGGTGAAGAACCATGGTTTGCAGATATTATGAACTATCTTGTTAGTAATGTTATCCCTCCGGATTTCTCTTATGCTCAAAGGAAGAAGTTTCTACATGATGTGAAGTTGTACCGTTGGGACGAGCCATTCTTGTTCAAGTTGGGTGTGGATCAGATTTTGAGGAGATGTATTCCTTTCAGTGAAACGGAAGGTATTTTGCATGATTGTCATTCTACCACATATGGAGGCCACTATGGTGGTGATAAAACAGCTCAGAAAGTACTTCAAGCGGGATTTTATTGGCCAACTCTGTTTAAAGATTCTCATCGTTTTGTGATGAGTTGTGATCGATGCCAAAGGGTTGGTAATATTTCTAGGAGGAATGAGATGGCTCTTAATACGATTCTTGAAGTTGAGATACTTGATGTGTGAGGAATTGATTTCATGGGTCCATTTGTTTCATCTTGCAACAATCAGTACATTCTCTTAGCAATGGATTACGTGTCTAAATGGGTTGAAGTGAAGGCTTTACCGACCAATGATGCGAAAGTGGTGGTAAATTTTCTTCACAAGCAGATATTCACGCGTTTTGAAACTCTACGAGCTATAATTAGTGATGAGGGGACAAACTTCTGTAATCGTCAATTTACTACTATGATGGCAAGGTATAATGTGACACATCGTGTTTCCACTTCGTATCATCCCCAAACTAATGGTCAAGCAGAGGTTTTGAATCGTGAAATCAAGAGAATTCTCGAGAAAGTGGTGAATCCATCAAGGAAGGATTGGTCTTTGAAGTTAGACGAAGCGGTGTGGGCGTACAGAACCGCTTATAAGACACCCCTAGGTATGTCTCCTTATCAATTGGTATTTGGTAAGGCATGTCATTTGCCGGCCGAGCTAGAGCACAAGGCCTATTGGGCATTGAAGAAGTTAAATTTGGATATCACGGTTGGGGGTGAGAAACGTCTACTTCAGTTGAATGAGCTTGAGGAATTTCGTGAGCAGGCTTATGAGAACGCTAAGATGTACAAGAAGAAGGTTAAGAGGTGGCATGATAGGAAGTTGGTGCACAAGTCATTTGTGTCGGGTCAACAGGTTTTGCTTTACAATTCTCGCCTCAAACTTTTTCCGGGTAAACTCAAGTCAAAGTGGTCGGGTCCGTTTACAATCAAGACAGTGTTTCCACATGGAGCGGTGGAGTTATTTAGGGGGTCTCCTGATGATGCTTTTAACGTAAATGGACAACGACTTAAGCCTTATTATGGAGGAACGGTGAACCGTGAGAAGGTTGTCGCAGTTTTGTCAGCAACGTGAATTCAAGGAAGAATGTCAAGCTAATGACATTAAACGAGCGCTTCTTGGGAGGCAACCCAAGCCATGATGTATACGTTATTATTACTTTCTTTTAAAAAAATTTGAATAGTAACGCAGGCACTGGCAGCGCTTGGAGCGCGCTGGCTGCGCTTGAACCCCTGCCCAGTTCGATTTTTTTTGTTCTTAAACTCCCAAAACTCATATTTTTATCCCCTAATTTATATTCCTATCTCCTAATTCCATTCCAAATCCAAACCCTAGCATCTCCTGAACCTATTTCATATATAATTCACTCTTTTAATTCATACCCCTCTTCTTCTATATATACATACACCTCTATATACACATATCTCATCTCCAAATTCAAAATTTTTCAACATTCATCCATTGCATGGTTCAAGGGAGGCTTAATTCAAAATTTTTGGAGATTATATGTGCAAGTTCACCTCTTTGGTTCGATTGGGTAATATTCTAACTCATCTTTTATTTCGAATTTGTGAATTTGTGAATGGTTAGGTTTTGTTGAATTTCGAATTTTGGGAGTTTGTTGCTTGTTGTTGTTATTGATTATGGCTCCTAAAAGGCAAAGAGGGGTTGGTAGTAGTAGTCGGACTCGTCAATCATCTGACGAGGATTCGAACTCGGGGGGTGAGGTGGAGAGATTTGTTTCTCCGGAGGCACAATCGGAGTATGAGAGGCTCATGGCTAAGACGGTTCTTAAAGAGAGGAATTTGTTGCCCACTTATCAATTTGGGATGATTGATATGATTAGTGAGAGAGGTTGGGCGAATTTTAGTGAGATGGCGAGGGAGGTTCCAATGAGCATAGTGAGGGAATTTTATGCTAATGCTAAGATGGAAATGGATGGATATGCTGTGGTCCGGGGTATGACAGTGGATTATACGGCTCCTGCTATTCGAAGACTGATTAGGCAAACTGCAAAGCCAAGGGGAGCTGAGGATTGGATGCAGCGGACTAGGGCAGATGTTGATTTAGATGAGATCGTGGCAGTGTTATGTGTCCCAGGGATAGTATGGAAGTATAAGGTTGGTACTACAGAGCATCTACACTTCCCTTCTACTAAAATGAATAAGGTTGCTCGTATGTGGTATTTGTTTATTTGCTCGAACCTCATTCCGTCTTCTCATACTACGGATGTCACGGTTGATAGGCCATGTTGTTATGAGGCATCCTTCAGGGAAAGTATATTGATCTGGGTCTGCTTCTTCATCAGAGTATACTGCGGTTTTTGAGAGGTAGTACTTCAGCGGGTATGCCGCATGCTTCGGTTATCACGAGATTGTGTGAGGCAGTGAGAGTTAGATGGGGTGAGGATGAGGAGATGTAGATGGTCGGTCCTCCCATCGATGAGGCTACTTTTGACCGGATGATGGAATGGTCAGGCGGCGTTCCACATCCGAGGGGGCTAGGTTATGATGTTGGTGGTGCTGGTACTAGTGGTCAGGGAGCGGGCGCTCCACCACAGGGTTCTAGAGTTCCGAGAGTAGGTCAGCAGCAGGGTATGGATGACATGTCAGCACTTGATACACACTTTCGACGCCTTAATAGGCGTATTGATGCTATGTACACTACTAACCGTGAGTATGCTGAGGATATGGCTGCCGCTTTGAGTAGTGCAGGTATTCAGGGCCGGTGGCCTGTCTTTGGAGCTCGGACTCGGTATCCTCCACCTGATTCACCCGAGGAGGGTGATGATTCTGATGAGTAGGTATGTTTTCTGCTATCCCTCTTATTTACTTCCATTCAATGCGGACATTGAATATTTTAAGTTTGGGGGTGGTTTGGAGGATAAGTAGTTGTTTATGTTCATATAGATATCATGTTTTGCATAATAGTAGTAATTCATGCATGTTTGTTAGTGTTATGTATGTTTGTTCATATAGGACATTCTGTTATTTTGTTTTCGTAAACCATGTGAGTTCATGTTAGTTGCATTTTCATGGCATGCATATTTCATGATCCCTTAGGACGAGCTGATTCTGATTGGTAGGTAGATGTTTAATTGAGTGTGGTAATGATGAGTAGAGGGTTAGTTTATAGTTCCTATGAAATTGACTTGCATGCTTCAGAAACACAATAATTTCACAGTCTCGTTGGGTGCTTTTGGGCTAGGTTAGGGTCATGCTTGTTTGGATGTTTTGAGATTTAATCACTTGATTATATTTAGAATTTTCGTTATTCCCTTGATGGCGTAGGGGCACTAAAGTCTAAGTTTGGGGGAAACCAGGGATTTCGTGCTAGTTGTTAATAGTTGTTAAATAATGGCTAGGCGTCAAATGGCTAGTAGCCGGCTCATATTTATATGAGTAGTCTAGGGTTGGAAATGAGAATTCTCATTCCAGATTGCATGAAAAATAATAATAAAAAAAAAGAAAAAAAATTAGAAAAAAAGTCAAACGTCCAATTCTTAAATGCAAAATTAACCACGAGTGAGCTCTTTAATACTCGAGTAATTAAGTCTGAGGGGACTTAGTCCTAGTAACCTAAAGCCCTTGTGGTTTGGGATTGCTGACCTAACACTCGCTACATGGGTATTATTGTATAAGTCTTTAAGGGTCTCATTCATTGCACGGTTAAATAAGCATGTGTGTTGTATATAGTATTATGTGTCGTAGTGTAGTAATAAAGCATGAATTCCTGGCTAACTTGAATGAGGATGGAGGTGTTTCTAGGTTATGAAGTGTCTACAGTCTATTCTATTTATAAACCTGTGATTGTTTTGGCTAAGAATGAGTAGATTTTGATCTAGTTCTAGGAGTATTTCTGATGAGCATCGCACACATGCACGTTTCTGTTCATGTATTGTTAGTATACTAGGACTTAGTCGAGCTCTATTTGGATTTAGTTGCATTCTTTGAGATATTTGCTTGCTAGTTGGTTTTTGGTTAGTTTAAAGGGGATCTTTGCATTTTCATTTAGTTGCATTCATGCATTGCATTTTTTGTGCATTGTTAGTTAGATGGATTTTGTGGGTACATCGCTATAGGCCCTCACGAGACCTCATTCGTCCACTAGGGCTGCCTAGGGTTTTAAAGGGCTTGTTGCATATGCTAAATGCAACCGTGATCACCTACGGAAGTGGTACTAGCTAGTTAGTTAGTTTTAATTGTTTATGCTTGAGGACAAGCATCGGTTTAAGTTTGGGGGTGTGATAAATGGATTTCATATCCATTTAGAGCGTTCTGTATGGGCTTGAATTGATTCACTTGGCCTCAAGTTTGTGGTAGTTTTGATGTGTTTTGTTTAAATGTGCAGGATTGTGGAAATGTCGATTAGGGTTAATGTTTCAGTCAAATTTGGAGTTGATTTGTGCAATGGAATGAAGTATGGAGTCAAGCTTTAAGATATTACGAAGATTCCAAGTAAAGATAATTGACTACGGAAGCAATTGCGAAAAGAACGGAAGAAAACGCCTCAGAAACGAAGAAAATGAGAAAAATCAGTAAACTGCCAGCAGCTCAAGCGCAGGCAGCGCTCCAGAAGTGCCAGAACAGCAGTCTGTTAACACTAAATCACGCAAGAGTACGTGGTCACAAGTAATATAGAATAAAGTTGAGTTCGTTCCCACAGAGATCTGGTTTAGGTTTCAATTCAGTCAATGTACCTATGCAACAATGTATGGTTTTTGTTCACTGCTAAGACAATTAACAAATTTGGGTTTTAATTAACTAAATTAACTAAGAAGTAAATTAACAAACTAAGAATTAACTAACTAACGAGAATTGGAATCGAATTACTTATGCAAGAGAAAACATGGGATCCTAACTTCATTAAATACTTTGCTTAGATCTGACGCCTTTAATCACTATATGCAATGGTTATGATAGCTGATCGGACAACACGAAACAAGTACATGCTACCTGTCAGCATACGTATACCAAACTATCCATACATCCACAAAAGAGATAGAAGATGAATAGACACCAATTATGCTTAGACCCTATATGTCTATAGAATTTGAAAACATAACGGTTGAAGAGCAAGTTATCCATAAAGATCACATAAGGCAATATAAGTATTTTCATCTCATACTACGAATCATGTTGATAAACAATCATGAACCTATGCTAGCATGGCAAGTTCTAAATCTCAAGATCTACTTTCACTTCACAAGAGATTAACAAATTAGATGTTCGCGACGCATCTATCAATTAAGCATAACCATACAAGGATACCAGATATACATCACACACAGATCTTTAAAGCATCAAAATACTAAAGCTCCATAAATAAATCCGTTAGAATCCCATGACAACGATTAGTCCGTAATTGAACCTCTCATCATCATGGGATCAAGTGAAACCATGATAATGAAACAAGATATGAAAGAAAGAAGTAATATTATTAATAAAGCAAAGAGTTAAGAAAACAAACCTATAATCCAAGGTATACAAAAGATGAAGTAGATCTAGATCCGTGCTAATCACGAGCGTTGAATCTTTCTCCGCTTTTCTCCCTTGCAATTCTAAGTTACAATATGTAATTAAGGATAATGATGATGTTTGAGGATGCTATGATATGTTTATATAAGCCCTTGAAGTCTTCCCCATCAAGAAAAGTCCAAAAATACCAAACAGATTCAAAATAGGAAAGAATTTTAGCCTTTCTAGCAACATTCTCGGATTGGATAGAACCAACTCGAGGCCGCGGCCTAGCACCAAATCTGCCAGCACTTTTTTTCCTTTGCTATTTCCTTCGTTTCGCCCTCGTTTTGCCTTCGTTTCCTTCCGTTCTTTTTGCCAAGGCTTCCATACTTCAATTGCTTGACTCCAAATCTCCCAAGGATTGTATGGAAGACCTCATTCTTTATTAAAAACTCAAAATCCACACCAACATCAACTCAATTCTCCCACCATATCCAATGATTTATAACCTTGCACAACTACACGAAACACATCAAAAATACAACAAACTTGAGGCCAAGAAAATCAATTTAAGCCGATATGGAACGCTCCAAGTGGATATAACATTCACTTATCACACCCCCAAACTTAAACCGATGCTTGTCCTCAAGCATAAACAACTAACCGCTAACTAATTAGTACCACTTCCGTAGGTGATCACGGTTGCATTTGGCATATGCAACAAGCCCTTTGAACCCCTAGGCAGCCCTAGTGCATGAGTAAGGTCTCGTGAGGGCCTATAGTAAATGTACCCACAAAATCCATCTAACTAAACAATGCGAAAACAATAAAATGCATGAATGCAACTAATATGAAAATGCGAAGACCCCCTTTAAACTAACCAAAACTAACTAACAAGCATATATCTCAAAGAATGCAACTAAATCTAAATAGAGCTCGACTAAGTCCCCGTATACTAACAATACATGAACAGAAACGTGCATGTGTGCAATGCTCGTCAGATATACTCCAAAAACTAGATCAAAATCATACACGTTCTTTGCCAAGACAATCACAAGTTTATACATAGAATAGACTATAGACACTTCATAACCTAGAAACACCTCCATCCTCATTCAAGTTCGCCAGGAATTCATGCTTTATTACTACACTACGACACATAATACTATATACAATACGCATGCTTATTTAACCGTGCAATGAATGAGACCCCAAAAGGCTTATACAATAATACCCATGTAGCGAGTGTTAGGTCAACAATCCCAAACCACAAGGGCTTTAGGTTACTAGGACTAAGTCCCCTCAAACTTAATTACTCGAGTATTAAAGAGCTCACTTGTGGTTAATTTTGCATTTAACAATTGAAACTTTTAACTTTTTTTTCTTTTTTTTCCTTTCTCTTTTTTTTCTGTTTTTTTTTCAATGATCTGGAATGAGAATTCTCATTTCCAACCCTAGACTACTCATATAAATATGAGCCGGCTACTAGCCATTTGACACCTAGCCATTATTGACAAATATTTACACTTAGCATGAAATCCCTGGGTTCCCCCAAACTTAGACTTTAATGTCCCTACGCCATCAAGGGAATAACAAAAATTCTAAATATAATCAGGTGATTAAATCTCAAACAAGCATGACCTCAACCTAGCCCAAAAGCAACCAATGAGACTGTGTAAAAAAAAATTGTTTCTGAAGGATGCAAGTCAATTCCTAGGAACTATAAATCAACCCTCTATTCATCATTACCACACTCAATTAGACATTGACCTACCAATCAGAATTAGCTCATTCTAAGGGATCATGAAATATGCATGCAAATGCAACTAAATGAACTCACATGGTATACAAAAACAAAATAACAAAATGTCCTATATGAAACAAACATAAATAATACGAACGAAACATGCATGAGCTACCACTAACATGCAAAATGTAATATCCTACATGAACACAATGACTCACAATCATAAATAACTACCTATACACTACTCATCCCCCAAACCACCCCCAAACATGAAATATTCAATGGAAGGTAATACAAAGGATAGTAGGAAACATACCTAAATAAAAATGCCGAAAAGCGTGGGTTGCCTCCCACGAATCGCTTGTTTAAAGTCAATTAGCTGGACTACATCCAAGCCTCCATTAAGGATGATAATAGTTGGCCTGGTCATCTCTTCGTGAGACTTCATCGTCATCACGGCGGCACACTTTCTTCCCCTTCTCATCGCTTGGCCTATTCGTATAACAACTATGTCCTATTCCAATGCCTTCATCGGTTGACCCAAAATCTGTCAATTTTTACATCAACATACATTCGCGGGCTTCGCTTGAATATAATGGAGGGTACATGTAAGTTGCTGAAGCCTTTGGTTCCTCAAAGAGAACTTCCTCCATTGGCTCTAATGCGCTACCTCTATCTTTATACTCTGAGACAAGTAGAAGACTTGCATCTTTCCCATGGTCATTAGCCTCTTGGTACGCAAATACCAATTCTTGAAATTTGTGTAGCTCATTAGTGTCTATCCCAAATAGTGCCCTTTCCAAATCATCCACCATCCTAGCATGATCAAATTCCTCACATGGCTTGTGAACGCTCACCTCACCTTGGAATTTGTTTTCCTCAATTACGCATACAGTACCTTGCTCCGAGTCACCGTTAATTTCTGGAATTGCCTTGAATATGAATTCCTGTTTCTCTTGTTCCAAGGCACTTAAAACTTGAGCAACTAGTGTCTCCAAAGAATTGATAGACTCCTCATTACTCTTTGCAAGCATCCTAATCTCCTTCATAACTTCAACCTCATCTGACTGAAAAGTAGGAGTAGGTTGCTGATGTTGAAACTCTTTACTACCAAAGAAATATGACATATTTGGAACATCTTGCTGGTACTGTTGAGGATGGTATTGAAAATATGGTTGCTCCTCATAAGTGACATATGGATCAACTCCTTCGTAGTAACAATATTGTGAGGTCTCATGAACGCCCAAACACTACTCACATTGTTGAGGCATGGATGTCCTCGAATATGCCCACCATGGCAACTCCTCGCCTGTCATTTTCAAATACTCAAGTACCTGAAACACACCGAACTAAACAAGATAGGTAAGTAACTAATCCGAGTCAGTGAACGCTAACGACCACTATTGACAAGCACATAAACTAAAATAAAACACCGATGATCCCCGACAGCGATGCCAAAAACTTGTTAACACTAAATCACGCAAGCGTACGTGGTCACAAGTAATATAGAATAAAGTTGAGTTCGTTCCCACAGAGATCTGGTTTAGGTTTCAATTCAGTCAATGTACCTATGCAACAATGTATGGTTTTTGTTCACTACTAAGACAATTAACAAATTTGGGTTTTAATTAACTAAATTAACTAAGAAGTAAATTAACAAAGTAAGAATTAACTAACTAACGAGAATTGGAATCGAATTACTTATGCAAGAGAAAACATGGGATCCTAACTTCATTAAATACTTTGCTTAGATCCGACGCCTTTAATCACTATATGCAATGGTTATGATATCTGATCGGACAACACGAAACAAGTACATGCTACCTGTCAGCATACGTATACCAAACTATCCATACATCCACAAAAGAGATAGAAGATGAACAAACACCAATTATGCTTAGACCCTATATGTCTATAGAATTTGAAAACATAACGGTTAAAGAGCAAGTTATCCATAAAGATCACATAGGGTAATATAAGTATTCTCATCTCACACTACGAATCATGTTGATAAACAATCATGAACATATGCTAGCATGGCAAGTTCTAAATCTCAAGATCCACTTTCACTTCACAAGAGATTAATAAATTAGATGTTCGCGACGCATCTATCAATTAAGCATAACCATACAAGGATACCAGATATACATCACACACAGATCTTTAAAGCATCAAAATACTAAAGCTCCATAAATAAATTCGTTAGAATCCCATGACAACGATTAGTCCGTAATTGAACCTCTCGTCATCATGGGATCAAGTGAAACCATGATAATGAAACAAGATATGAAAGAAAGAAGTAATATTATTAATAAAGCAAAGAGTTAAGAAAACCAATCTATAATCCAGGGTATACAAAAGATGAAGTAGATCTAGATCCGTGCTTGTCACGAGCGTTGAATCTTTCTCCGCTTTTCTCCCTTGCAATTCTAAGTTACAATTTGTAATTAAGGATAATGATGAAGTTTGAGGACGCTATGATATGTTTATATAAGCCCTTGAAGTCTTCCCCAACAAGAAAAGTCCAAAAATACCAAACAGATTCAAAACAGGAAAGAATTTTAGCCTTTCTAGCAACATTCTCGAATTCGACAGAACCAACTCGAGGCCGCGGCCTAGCACCAAATCTGCCAACACTTTTTTTCCTTTGCTATTTCCTTCGTTTCGCCCTCGTTTTGCCTTCGTTTCCTTCCGTTCTTTTTGCCAAGGCTTCCATACTTCAATTGTTTGACTCCAAATCTCCCAAGGATTGTATGGAAGAACTCATTCTTCATTAAAAACTCAAAATCCACACCAACATCAACTCAATCTCCCACCATATCCAATGATTTATAACCTTGCACAACTACACGAAACACATAAAAAATACAACAAACTTGAGGCCAAGTAAATAAATTTAAGCCGATATGGAACGCTCCAAGTGGATATAAAATCCACTTATCATAGTCCAAGCGCCGGCAGCGCGCCAGGAAGCGCAGGTAGTGCGTGGTTCGGCCAGATTTTGCTGAAAAATTACAATTTTGCCCCTATTCGAATTCTAATTGTATTTTTGGTATTTTACTGTACCAAAATCAATTTCTAATTGTATTGTAGTTATATTTTCTTGCTTGGCAAGATATCTAGGGCTATAAAAACACATCTTAGCGTTGTAATTTGTATCGTTTAATTATCGTAGCATAGAATTGCAAGGGAGAAAAGCGGAGAAAGATTCAATGCTCGTGACAAGCACGAATCTAGATCTACTTCATCTTTTGTATACCTTGGATCATAGATTTGTTTTCTCAACTCTTTGTTTTAATAATATTTTTACTTTCTTTCATACCTTGTTTAATGTTTTCATTAAATCCCATGATGACGAACGGTTCAATTATGAACTGATCGTTATCATGGGAGTCTAACGGATTTATTTATGTAGCTTAGTAGTTTGATTGCTTTAAAGATTTATATGTAGTGAATTCTTGATATCCTTGTATGGTTGTGTTTCATGTGTTTAGATGTGTCGCGAACATCTAATTTGTTAATCTCTTGCGAAACGAGAGTGGATCTTGAGATTTAGAACTTGTCATGCTAGCATAGGATAGGTTGATGTTTTAACATCATGATTTGTAGTGTAAATAGAGATATTACGCTGCCCTATGTGATCTTAATAGACAACTTGTTCTTCAACCGTTATGTTTTCAAATCTTATAGAGATATAGGGTCTAAGCATAATTGGTGTCTATTCATCTTCTATCTCTTTTGTGGATGTATGTTTAGTTTGGTATTCGTATACTGAGAAGTAGCGTTTACTTGTTTCGTGTTTTCTGATCAGATATCAAAACTGTCACGTGCATTTATTAAAGGCATCAACTCTAAGTGAAGTATTTAATGAAGTTAGGATCCCATTGTTAGATATTGATTCAAGTGATATCAGGATCTGGATTGTTACTGATCAGATACTGATGCTGACGTCATCAGTAATACAACGTCAGTATGAAGGTATCATCAGGATTAGAAGCTGGTCAGGATTTCGTGAAGATTCTCATCAGATCAGAGATCAAGGAAGATTGATATGTTGGCTGCTAATTTGTAGGAAGGCAGCTATCATACAAGATATGCATTCAGAGTAATATGTAATTGATTTAGAATATCTTGTAATTGATAGTACAACTGTGTACGCTATATAAACAGAGTTTTGGTTTTACATTATAGTAATCGCATACACGAGTTATCTTGTAACCTAGCAGCTCTTAAGAACATAGGGATTTCTTAAGAGAGTTTGTAACAGTTTTATATCAGAATTAATAAAGCTGTTATTGATTCATACTTGTGTTATTTTTGTTTAAGTCAAAAATCTTATACAATTGTATTTATCCCCCCTTCTACAATTGTTTATTACTGGGCAACAATTGGTATCAGAGCAAACTGATTAATAGTAATCAGAAATAATCTTAAGATGTCGACAAGCAAGTATGAAAGCATTAAGATTCCCATTCTCAAGAAAACTGAGTATCCAATATGGAAGGTGAAAATGATGATGTATCTGGAAGCAACTGATCCAGATTATCTTGATAGGCTCAATGATGGACCATTTCTTCCAATAAGATTAGTTGGAAGAACAGAGACTATTGCTGAACACTATGTCATCAAGGCAAAGAGTGAGTGGACTCCAGAAAAAAAGGCTCAAGTGCTCAAAGATGCAAAGGTAAAAAATATTTTGCATAACAGTCTTGATAATGTCATGTCAAATAGGGTAATAGCATGCAAGACTGCAAAGGAAATTTGGGATACCTTGGAAACTCAATGCCAAGGTACTGAATCTATCAAAGAAACAGAAGGGCTCTGTTGATTTAGGAGTATGAGCAGTTCGATGCTAAATCTAATGAAAGCCTTACTGATATGTATGATAAATTTCTGACACTACTGAACAATCTATCTCTAGTTGGCAAAGAGTATGATCCAGAGGATTCGAATACCAAGTTTTTAAGAGCTTTAACTGAGGAGTGGGATACTCAAGCTTCAATCATAAGGCATCAATATGATTTGAAGATGTTGTCTCTTGATAAAGTTTATGGGATGCTTAGAACCTATGATCTCGAGGTTCAACAAAGAAAGAATAAGAAGAATGTTAAGGAAAAATCTCTTGCTTTAAATGTTGAATCAAAATCAAAGGGAAAAGCTGATGAGGTTTCTAGCAGAAAGAGTAGAGTTGTAGAGTCAATTTCTGATGACTCATCATCAGATACTGATGATAAGTCTGATTCTGATACTGATGATGACTCTACTAATTCTGATATGATGGAGATGGTTGCTATGATAGTCAAGGGATTCAAGAAGATGAAGTTCAGAAAGGCTAGGAAGTAAGGTAAGTTCCAGAAGAAAACCTCCAATGCTGACAAAGACAGGTACAAGAAGAAAGAAGACAAAAGCAGCAAATTTGATAAGTCAAAAGTCAGATGTTACAACTGTGATGGAATGGGTCACTTTGCAACTAAGTGCAAGAAGACCAAAACTAAAGCTCTCATCTCTTCAAGCAAGGATTGGATGGACTCATCATCTGACTCTGAAGAAGAGAAAGTGAATTATGCTTTGATGGCTAATACTGATGAGACTTCTGCTGCTGAAAATAAGGTATCTGAAATTTTATTTGATTTTGATACTAATAGTGTCTCTGAGTTAAGATCATTTTTAAAATCTCTGCATATTAGTTTTAGGAGTCAATCTCTTGAAAATGCTAGAATAAAATCTGAAATGGCAGAGGTTGCAAAGAGAAATGATCATCTAGAAACTGAGTTACTTTTCTTGCATGAGGTACAAGCAGAATGTGATAATGCTAAACACATGAAACTAGAAATGGAGTTTAAATGTACTGAACTTGAAAAAGAACTTGAGGATGCTAAAGAAAAACTCAGAACCTGGACACACTCTGGAACAAAAACTCATGAAATTATCACAGATAAAAACTGGAAAGAGTGTCTAGGTTATAAGCCAGAGAATGAGAAAAAGAACAAGGAAAAAGTTGTTTCATCTAATTCAAGAAGAGTTATTATTAATGACTCAACCAATCCAAAAACCTATAGATATGTTACAGACAGAACAAAGACTAAATTAAAGCCTGTGAATTATGTGTATCCAGAGAATCCCAAATCAAGTACTGAAGAGGGATCCACTTCTGCACAAAATTCAAAATTAAAGTCTGTCCAAAACAAGAATGTAGGTCTTTTGTCAAAAAAACAACTGAGAGATAAAATCTGTGAGGTAACAGATATGAAGAAAGTTCCAACTGTCAAAAGGAACAAGAATGGTAAAGTTGGAATAAACAAGGAAAATAATTATAAGTATATTCCAAATGCACCAAGAAAGACATGTTTTAATTGTGGTAATTCTAATCATCTTGCTATTGACTGCAGGAGGAGTAAGAAGAAGACTACTGTAATTCTTAAGTCTGACATTAGGAATAGGACAGTATTTTATAAACCACAAAATCCCTATTTTCATTGTGGTAGTAAATGGCATTCTATTTATATGTGTGAAGAACATCATAATTTGTACTACAATGTTTATGAACCATTGCCAAAGTTCAATAAAAGTGCAAATTCTGGTAAAACAAAGAATGTGAATTTTAAGCATGCATCTGTTAATTCTGATGATAACAAAATAAATTCTAAAGGAGGCAATCCTAAAGAAAATATTTTTGTTAAGAAAACTTCTGCTGCTAAAAATGATAAATTGCTTATTAAAAGAACCCAACAAGTGTGGGTTCTTAAAAATTCTAACTGAGTTCTTTGTGATTCTGATTACAGGGTAAAAAGAAAAATGTGTTAGTCATGGACAGTGGATGCTCTGTGCACATGACAGGAAACAAAACCCTGCTATCAGAATTTGAGGAGAGAGCTGGCCCAACTATGTCTTATGGAGATGGCAACATTGGACAAACTTTGGGATATGGCAATATAATCATTGGAAATGTCATCATTGAAAAAGTAGCTCTGGTGAAAGGACTCAAACACAATTTGCTAAGTGTTAGTCAAATCACAGACAAAGGTTATCATGTCAACTTCTATGATACTCATTTTGAAGTAATCAGCAAAACTTCAGGGAAGGTTGCTTTAACTGGTCAAAGACATGGTAACATTTATGAAACCAACATCTACACTGATAATGATGAACCTACTACATGTCTCATCAGTAAAGCATCAGTAGATGAAAGTTGGAATTGGCACAAGAAGCTTTCTCATCTCAATTTCAACAATATAAATGAGTTGGTAAAGAAAGACTTAGTAAGAGGATTACCAAAGGTACTGTATACTCCTGATGGACTTTGTGATGCTTGTCAGAAAGCTAAGCAAAGAAGGACATCATTTAAGAGTAAAGCAGAATCCTCGATTAATGAACCATATCACTTGCTTCATCTTGACTTGTTTGGACCAGTCAACATAATGTCCATCAGTAAGAAAAGATATACTTTAGTCATTGTTGATGAGTATACAAGATTTACCTGGGTGTATTTTCTACACAGAAAGGATGAAACAGCTGAGATACTTTTGGACCATGTGAGACTCATTGAGACTGGCACAAAGTACAAAGTCAAGATTTTAAGAAGTGATAATGGAACTGAATTCAAGAATTCAGCAATGGAAGAGTTCTGCAAATATAAAGGAATAGTTCAACAATTCTCTGCTCCAGGCACACCCCAGCAAAATGGAGTGGTTGAAAGAAAGAACATAACTCTTATTGAAGCTGGTAGAACTATGTTGGAGGAAGCAAAACTACCTACATATTTCTGGGCAGAAGCAGTCAACACAGCATGCTACACTCAGAACATTACACTGATCAACAGACATGGTGTAACTCCTTATCAGATGATCAAGGAAAAGAAGCCAAGTCTGAAGCATTTGCATGTATTGGGCTGTAAGTGCTTTATTCTAAGACCTCATCCTGAACAGCTTGGAAAATTCGAGACTAAAGTTGATGAGGGCATCTTTATTGGCTATCCATCATCAAGAGCCTTTAAAGTCTACAATCTAAGAACAAAGACAGTCATGGAGTCTATAAATGTATCTTTCGATGATAAGAAGATTACAGGAATTGCTGAAGACTTACATGATAGCTTGATTTTTGCAAATGAAGCTTCCAAGAATTCTGATGAAATCTTGTCAGATACTGATAATCCATCAAATCCTGACGATCCAGTTATTACTGATGAAACACAGATTATTGATGGGAATGCAAATGTTAAGGGGGAGCAACAACAAGAGACCATCAACATTGAATCAAACATCAGGAGGAGATTCATTAGAGACAGATTCAAGTGACAATTCTGACAGCAGATCAGAAACAGATAGCAATATCTCATGGGGAGCTTCTAGCAACACTAGTTCTTTTGAAGATAACACCAATCCAGGGGGAGCATCAAATTCAATGAATGATCTACCACCAGCAAGGAAATGGACTAAAAGCCATACTCCTGATTTAATTATTGGGAATCCTGAAGTAGGTGTTAGAACCAGAAGTGCAACTCAAAATGAATGTCTTTATCATAACTTTCTGTCAAATGAGGAACCTAAGAAAGTTGAAGATGCACTCAAGGATGCTGATTGGGTTATGGCTATGCAAAAAGAACTAAATGAGTTTGAAATAAATGAAGTCTGGAAACTTGTACCAAGGCCAAAAGGAAGGTCAATTGTAGGTACAAAGTGGGTGTTCAGAAACAAGACAGATTCAGATGGCACCATTATTAGAAATAAAGCAAGACTAGTTGCAAAGGGATATTCTCAACAGGAAGGAATAGACTATGATGATATCATTTTTGGGTCAACTAACTCCAAATTATGTGAGAAGTTTTCAAAGCTAATGCAGTCTAGATATCAAATGAGCATTATGGGAGAGATGAGCTATTTCTTAGGTCTGCAAGTTAAACAGACTGATGATGGAATTTTTATCAATCAGTCAAAATACACAAAGAACCTCTTGAAGAAGTTTAACATGCAAGATAGCTCTACTGCATCAACTCCCATAGCTACAGCTACCAAGCTTGATCCTAATCAAGGTACTGAGGTAGATGTAACAAATTACAGAGGTATAATTGGCTCACTTTTGTATCTAACTGCTAGTAGACCAGATATCATGTATGCAACCTGTCTATGTGCAAGATTTCAGGCAAATCCCAGAGAGCCACATCTCATAGCAGTCAAAAGGATTTTCAGATACTTGAAAGGCACACCATCTCTTGGCCTTTGGTATGCTAGGGAATCTGATTTTAATTTATGTGGTTATTCAGATGCTGATTTTGTAGGCTACAAAATAGACAGAAAAAGTACTTCAGGCAGTTGTCAGTTTCTTGGAGGAAGACTTATTTCTTGGTTTAGTAAAAAGCAAAAGTCTATCTCTACATCAACTACAGAAGCTGAGTATATTGCTGCTGGAAGCTGTTGTGCTCAGATTATGTGGATGAGAAATCAGATAATGGACTATGGTTTGTCATATTCAAAATACCTATTTATTGTGATAACCAAAGTGCTATTGCTATGACAGGAAATCCAGTACAACATTCTCTTACTAAGCATATCAGTATCAGATATCATTTTATAAGAGAGCAAGTGATGGAAGGGACAATTGAGTTACACTTTGTTTCTACTGATCAACAGCTAGCTGATATATTCACCAAGCCACTTCCTGAAGCTACGTTTACAAAGTTGGTGAATGAACTGGGAATGGTAAACTATTATAGTTTCTGAGAACTAGGGGTGAAAAATGATCCGGGTGATACCGGGTATATCCTTGCTCAGGTCTCGGATCATTTTATTTTTATCGTGTCCAGATTTGGGATCGGTATCGTTTAATTCGGATATGATCCGATCCCGAGTATTGAGGTCCGGATCCAAACCAAATATAAGCCGGTATCATATTTTCTTTTTTCTAACCGGGTAGTTTGTGATCCATCGAATACGAGTCAAATATGATCCAGCAACATTAGTATCATTTTTATTTGAATTATATAAATAATTATTTAATCGTTTTTATTTATATATTTGTGGAAACGAGGCGTCGAAGACATTGATAATTTGTTGTAGATGCATAGTCGATCTAAAATACATCTAGGTACACGCATCGACACACTAATAATAATGAAGAACGAAGAGTCTGGAACTTAATATTGATATTATCGATGTATATCTGTATTTGTATTAGACTGGGTCTAACATTTTAACCTAAACATATTGGGTTGAATATATAATATGTAATGGGCTGAAAACACAAACGTATTGTAAAGAGTTATTACTATATAATCCCTATATTGAGTTTTTACCGAGTCCGGATATGAACCAAATTCGGGTAGGGTTCACATTATTAGAAAAATATGATCCCTAAAATGAGCGGGTATAGCTTTGTTCAGATTTGGGATCATATATTAATCGGGCTTAATTTTTTCGCCAGATTTGGATCATTTATAAAACGGATCCGAGACATGTATCGTATTTTCGAGCCGGATATAAGTCGAGATACCGGATAATCCGGATCAATTTTCAGCCCTACTGAGAACAGAGAAAGATCAAATACTGATACTCGTCGAATCCTGATGCATTTCGAATCCTGATGAAAAGTCAATCCTGACTTCAATCAAACATCGAATACTGATGCAACGTTTCACTTATCAGTAATGTATTTTAGTACTTTGTTTATTGATCTGCTTTCCTGATATACTTGTGACTATTGAACTTGTTAATAAGGTGATTACTTTAATTAGTTTTCATGTTTATTTCTTCGATTTAATTATTTGAAGAACAAGTTCAATGCAGAAAACAATGAATAAGATTAGAGAAACAAAATTTTTCATTGATAATAAGAAAGAAATTACATTCATAGATTACATCTTTTTGTTCTCTATCTACTAATCTATTCAACAGGGAAATAAAGTCCAAACCACTCCATTGTTAACAGCCATCCCAGATCCCATCTTTGCCACTTTTTTTGGGTGGAGATTGATAAGGATAAGGTTATTTTTGCTGACATATTCATTAACAATGGTTGATGGAGTTGGATGAGGATGTCTTAGACGAAAGCCATGCTAATGTTGCTTGGAGGGCAGCATCGATGTCAATCACTTTTGCAGGTCTTTCTTTCTCGATTTCTTCAAGACCAGCATCCATCTGCAACCACAAAGTCTCAAATTGTCTTTTCCAGTTGAAAGCATCAAACTCTTTATGAGTGTAACTGAAGATATCTCTCTTCTCGACGAGATGGAGATTCTTTTCTATGATGGTGAGGTTCGACATCTCTTTTGCTAAGATATTTTATGAGAAGAGCTTTTGGTTTACAGGAGAGAAGAAGGGTTAAAAAGATAGTGGACAAGTCTCTAGACGTTAAATAGAGAAATGAGTGGAACGAGAATATGAAATTATTCATATTCTGGTGTTGGTACCAAGTATTTTTAGATTGTGATGTTTTAATTTCTTTAATTAAAACAAATTACCAAGTTTTATTTTTAATCACAATCTTATTTCTCGAGAACAGCGGGCGCGTGTGTTGTACTTATGTAAGTATATACTTACAATTTGGAAATCATGTCGCGTGCAGTTATCACCACTCTTACACGTAATTTGGTCCATTATTTATGTGTGCACGAGTCGATTACTAACACCTGTCCTTGAGATATCATTAGTTTTGTCTAAAATCAATTTAGTTTTCTAAATTGATTCTTTTATTCTCAAAGTATCAGTATTGTATCGTCTTTTCTACTTTGTGCAAACATAAACCCTAACTGCTAAAGAATACAAAATCTCTTCGTTCAACCACAATGGAAATTGTTTGTAAACAGTAAAGTTGTCATCAATGGTGTTACTTTTGCACCTAATAATTTTGTTGTTGTTCTTGATCATCAGGACTTGATGAATGACTTTCATATCATTCAAGATTTCTTGGCCTCAAGTCCAATTAACTATGCATTAACACAACCCTCCAAAGTTTCTTTTAAGAGTGTTATGCAGGTATGGTCAACAGCAGTTTTTGGTGAAGGTATGACAACAAAGAATCCGTACATGTCCTTTGAGTATAATGGTACTACTTATAAAGTGACCCCAGAGGTGATAGAGAAAGCTCTTCAACTACCATCTCTCAATGGCAATCAAGCAGAAAGTGTTTCTGATGCTACACTTCTTGATTTTGCAAAGAGTCTTGGAATCAAAGGACAACCAATGAAGTTTGGGGATTTATACAGAACAAAGCTTAAGAAGGAATGGAATTTCTTCTTTGATATTATCAGTCGCTGTTTTCTGAATAAAGTCTCTACCTTTATGCATTGCCTTCAGCTTCAGTTCAAATTGGGTACTCTCTAATCCATGAAACTCCTTTTGATTATGGATTATTTCTTTTGAAAGCCTTTTATGCTAGAAAAATAGAAAAGTGTGGATATGTCTATTTTATTAGATTCTTTCAATTGATATTCTCATATTTATGTCCCAATGTTGAATTTGAAAATGATGATAAATTGCCTATCTTTAAGATTTCTGAAAACAATATCAAATCCTTGGAGAAATCTGATAAGGTAAATAACTTGGAAGGCAATCCTATTATTCCTAATAAGGTCAGGCTTCTTTTGACAAAGAGAATGCCTACTTATTATGGATCTATCATTGATGGTCTTGGACCTATTTCTGGTGCCATGAGACAGGAAACTACCCATCTTGTTTCTGACCAAAGCACACAACCCAAACACTCTACCAAATAGTCATCCACCTCTGGTGTCTCACAAAAGGCATCAGTTGTAAAATCAAAGAAATTAGCTGGATCTGATGTGTCTGGAAGACAATCAGGATCAAAGAATTTCTCCACTCCAACCCACTCTCAAAAGAAGTCACAAGGGGGTGAACAAGGGGTCCTGGCTAAGGAGAAATCTGTGCTTAAAGTTGATCAATCTTTGATTGACATAGGGGTGTATAAGGAAACAGGAGAGAAGAGGAAATTCAGTCAGACAAATGATTCTGAGTCTGATTATGATTCTGATGATGACAAAGTGCCTTTGTGTCAGTTTCTTTGAAGAAAAAGGAAGTCATTGCTATCGCTCCTAAAGAAATGGCTATTTCTGAAAAGCCAAAGAAGAGAAGGAGATTACTTAAAAAGAGCCAATACTTCATTCCTCTAGAGATACAGAATCTTGATGATGATATAGAGAATATTCTGAATCCGGTTGTATCATCAGTTCCTGACTCAACTACAAATCCTGATATCTCTACTCCTGATACTTCACTTGTGAAGACTGTTGAAATTTCTGATTCTCCAGCACCTACATCTCCAAAAAGAAGGATAATTGAAATGTCTATGGATGATGTGAATAAAATTGCTGCACAGCTTGGATTAAAGCCTATCTCACTTCAACAGAAAGATGCTTCTGAAAAGGTTTTTCATAGACAGAAGAAACAGAGGACTGCTTCACCTCTGAAAGGATCTAGCCCACAAGAACCTGAACTTCAAAGTAGTTCAGCAGCTACTGCAGATCCAGTCACACAAGAACCATCCATTCAAAGTATGGATGCAGACATTGATGAAGGAATAGTCCCACAAGAACCACTTTCTCAAAGGGAAAGTGAAGACAAGAATATTCCTGCCCCACAAGAACCATCTTCTCAAAGTGAAGATGCAGGCAAACTCACATCAACAAAGGAGTTTCCTGACACTGCTCAAGGGACTTCTGAAATTGAATTTGACTTAGTTCAAAGTCTGGCAAATAAAGCTGCTCATGCCAAGCATATTGCTGAATGTGATGAAATACTGAAGGACACTGCATATGAGGGAAGCACACAAGAACCTTTGACTCAAAGTGTTGAAGAAGCTTCACAACCTCAGACTACAAAAGAACCATCAGTAGAAAATACTGATGCAAGTCATGCTTTAGTTGCAGCTGTCAATCCTGATACAAGTACTACTGATCCAAATATTCCACTGCTTATCGAGCAAATTTCTGCAAGGCCAATGGAATCTTTCACTACTTCATCAGGTAACACTTCTATCTCTACTTCTCTTAATACTGATAGTATGATTACAGATAGACCTGATACAAGGGATACCTCTATTTGTATGACTTCAGTCCACTCTCCTCAGCCACCTCTTATTTCTTTGAATTTGTTGCGCCAGAACCTTTCTAGTGAGACTAAGAGTAAACAATTAGAGAAAAAGAAGAGTGAAGAGAGGCAGTCTCCTAAACTGGCAAAAGGTGAGGTAGAAAAGAGTGAGAAGTTACAAACTTCTAGAGAGGTAGTAGTTACTATTGAAAGTAACTTAGGTCACATTGTGAGAAGTGATGAGATCACTTTAAAAGAAAAGAGAGATCTAGGAAATGTTTCTATTCCCATTGCAGGTCTTCAGGAACCAACAGTTCCATCTACTGTTGATTTGAAATTGAAAGGAGTTATGAATCCTAAAGATAATGTGGATGATAAACTTCCTGAGGCTGATGATAGCTCAGATGATGATGATCATGATGATGATAATCCTGAGGCAATTCAAATGCAGGCAGCTCTAAAAGCAAGTCTAGGATCTGCTCATGGATTTTCTAGTAAGTATATGCAGTCTGTTTCTCAAGAAGAGTTCAGAGGGGAGTACAGTTCTAAACTTCCTGAACATACTCGAGTCGTGAGGGGATATGAATGGGATACTGAATGGAATCAGCCAGATGCTGAGATGAACTTCAGTAATGCTCTTTTTCATTCCAGTCATATTGCCACCAGGATGTCTACTCCTGAGCTTAAGGCTCTTATCAAGACTAATACTCTTTTGGCAAAAGGATTGAAAGATGAAGTCCAGACTATCAAGTCTGACAATGAAAAGTTTCATACTCGGTTTCTCAAGGATTATGCTGAGATTTCTACTACTTGCCAGCTTGATCGTTTAAGCACTTCTTTCACTACCAGGATGGATATTGTGGAAAATAAAGTTGATACTTTGTCTTCTAAAGTTGACACTATTGATGAAACTCTCAAGCTTATTTTATCTTTCTTTATTGAGGGGGGTTCTGATGTCAAAAAGGGGGAGAAGGTAGTCAGCAAAACAAAATGCACACCTAATCCAGTTGTTAGAAAGGATGATGATACTTCTGGAAATGATGGTGGTGGTGGTCAGTAAAATGAAGCAGAAACCTCCGATGCTGCTCTGGTGGCAAAGAAAAGTACATCTCATACTCAAACCAAGTAGTCAACTCATATTTCTGAATCTGGCAAGAGAATAGTGAGAACGTTGGTACAATCTCAAGTCATGACAGAAGAACAATTTCAAGCGCCTGGTCTAAATCAGACACTTCCGACAATTCCTGAAGAAGGTGAAGATTTGCTTATTACTGACATAAAAGATGCTCCACATCTCTTCAAGAAGATAACTTCTAAGACAGGTGTGAGTGAAATTGTTTACCACAATGATGTTAAAGTTCAACAACATCATGCAAGGGAGGCTTTAGCCTTAGTTTCTAAAGAAAATGCTGACATGAGTACTCAAGAGTTTTTAGAAGAACAGAAGAAGATTCTTGAAGAAATTGAAAGACAGAAGGAAGCTCCTACTGCAAGAAGAGGAAGAGGCAGAGGAGGTAGAAACAGAGGCAGAGGAAGGAAACCTGTACAAGCAAGTACAAGGTAGACAAGATCAAGTGGAATCAGAATTGAAGAAATTTATGATGATAGAAAGAAGAAAACTCCACTTCTTCTTGAATTGGTTCCAGACAACAAATTTAATGATCTTGATGAAACTGTCAATACAGAAGTTGAAGAAGAAAGTTTGCTGAGAACTAGGAAGAAAAAGTCTGTTGTGAAAGCACATGAAGGTGTTTCTAAAGGGTCTCAGGCAGATGAGATTAATCAAAGAAGATTCAGGGAATTTGAAGAAGAAAGAAAACTCAAGAAAACTAATAATGACATTACTGATGATGCAAGAAATGAGTACTTGAGAAGAATCTTTGAATCTGATAAAGATTTATGGTACGATTCCAATAAAGTTTTTGAGGAGGAAATTCCCAATGAACCAAAGCACAAGAAGAAAGGAAGAAAATGGGAACATGTTGATGATATGAAGTATACTGGACCAAGGATTTTCAAATCTGCTGGAATATTTTTACCACCTCCAATGACTCCTGGTCTTCAGAAAGCTAAAGTTTCTGAATTTGACAAATCTCCACCAAAATGGACCAGGATACAATCTAAACTGACAGGGTTGGTACCTTACACTAGAGGTGGTATTGGTTTTATGGATGCTGAATTAGAATTTACAGCTCAGACAGATCAACATTTTCTTGTTAAGAAATTTGGTGATGAACTGACTATTGATGATCTTTGGGAACTTGAATCTGTTGCAATTGTTGCTTGCATTGTGGAATCTAAGAAAGTAGAAAAGATGTTGTACTTCATGAAGGACAAGAGTGTTAAGAAGCTGTTTATTCATGATGTGTTGTGCAAGACAACAAAAGAACTGAAATATGTTCTTTATCTACTTGAAAACAGAGGAATTCCTGATACAGAAGCTAGTGTTTATCAAAACTGGTGTACTATGATCTTAAGTATAATCAAATCCAGATATCTAGATGGAGGATCAAGGTATGATGGTAATTATACTCCCATGTACTTGAATACAGAAGGTTAAGAAGTAGAAATGCAAAGGGGTTCAGCTGTTAAAGAAGTAATTCTGATGCAAGAACAGTTGTCTTTGAATCCTGGTGGAAGAGATCTTGCATATTTACTGTTGGGAGAGTTGGATTTACCAAGAAGCTCAATTCAGAATCTCAGGGCTGGTATCTATCAGATTGACAAGAACAATGATGAACTCAGGAGTCTGAAGAAAAGACTGATTCAGATTCTGGGAGAAAAGGAAGAGGAGTTACTATCAAGTTTCTTGCAGATAAATAATTTCTTTGTGAGAATTTCGGAGACTAAGTCTGAAGATTACTTGTAGAATTTTGTTTTGAGTTTTTGACATCATTGAATCAAAGAATTTGTGCTTTATTTCATTAAGTACAAATTGGGGGAGATTGTTAGATATTGATTCAAGTGATATCAGGATCTGGATTGTTACTGATCAGATACTGATGCTGACATCATCAGTAATACAACGTCAGTATGAAGGTATCATCAGGATTAGAAGCTGGTCAGGATTTCGTGAAGATTCTCATCAGATCAGAGATCAAGGAAGATTGATATGTTGGCTGCTAATTTGTAGGAAGGCAGCTATCATACAAGATATGCATTCAGAGTAATATGTAATTGATTTAGAATATCTTGTAATTGATAGTACAACTGTGTACGCTATATAAACACAGTTTAGGTTTTACATTATAGTAATCGCATACACGAGTTATCTTGTAACCTAGCAGCTCTTAAGAACATAGGGATTTCTTAAGAGAGTTTGTAACAGTTTTATATCAGAATTAATAAAACAGTTATTGATTCATACTTGTGTTATTTCTGTTTAAGTCGAAAATCTTATACAATTGTATTCAACCCCCCTTCTACAATTGTTTATTACTGGGCAACACCCCTGTTTATTCTCATATAAGTAATTCGATTTTAAATCTCATTAGTTAATTAATTCTTAGTTTAATAATTTGCATCTTAGTTTAATTTAGATAATCAAAAACTCCAATTTGTTATTTGTCTTAGCAGTGAATTAAAACCATACATTGTTGCATAGGTACATCTACTGAATTGAACTTAAACCAGATCTCTGCAGAACGAACTTAATTATATTTGTATTACTTGTGACCACGTGCACTTGCGTGATTTTGTGTTAACAACCTTGCAACCCAAATCCACCAAAATCATCCCACCTTAAAAAAAAATGCACTAGTACAAAACAGGCCATATGCGTCTCCTCATTTGCATCTGTTATAAGTGGAACAGATGCAAATAATAGTTTTTTGCGTCTGTTATACCCTACACAGACGCATATAGTAAAGAGAAGCAGGCTTATACGTCTGTTGTTACTTAACAAACATATATGCCTAGTTTATACGTCTGTTGATAAAACATATGCGTCGTTGCTTTTAAAACAGACATATAATGTTCATTAAAAAAATTAAAAAAAATAGACGAGACTTATATCTAGTTCTCTTCCCTTTCCCCCAATTCACTTCAAATCAAACATGCCCTTTCACTCCCAGCCCTAAACTACCAGCGATTTCATTTCACTTCTCCTAGAGCCGACAATTTCGTACACGACACGAAAACGACACGAAAATTACGGGTTTAGGTTGACCTTTGCGGTACACGAACACGAAAGTACACGAACACGAAATTACACGGATGAATTTAGTGTCGGTTTTGGGTTTACCCTTGGGTACACGACACGAAACAAAAATACACGAAATAAATAAATATTTAAATAAATATTTTAAATTATATAAATATATATTATAAATAAATATTAGATATTTAACTTTTTTTACAAAATAAATAGAAAATACACGAAAAGTACACGAAAATTACACGAAAAGTACACGAAAGTACACGTTTTTCGTTTCATTTACGTGTAAACGGAAATATTTCATGTGCTTTTCGTTTAGTTTCGTGTTTACACAAAATATTTCGTTTCGTGTTCGTTTTAGAATTTGAGTACACGAATTTAATTCGTTTCGTTTTCGTTTTGCCCTACTTGATACACGAAACACGAAAGTACACGACACGAAACGAATTGCCAGCTCTAACTTCTCCTTATTCATTAGCTGAGTTTCAAAAAATCCAACCTGCGATTTAATTATTCACCTCCATCTTCATTTATTTTGATTCATCACCAATATCCATCCATGGACTATGTTCGATTTTGACATGAAATCTATGTGATGGAATGACTACGCTAATTTGCAAGAAAGATAATTAACACAACGAACAGAGTCCAACTCCCACTTGAATTGATAAATTAAACGATAAATAAGTTCACTGAATTACTGGACATTCGAGAGGCCAGACTCTCCTTACAAACTAGAACGAGACAATTACATAAAATGATTCGATAAAAACCCTAGCAGCCTCCCTTCAACCTTTTTGTTACTCCCTTCTTTTTCATTTGTCTGAACTTCCCTTTTTGCCCTTGGACTCGCATGTTGACTTCTCTTCAGGTGTTATTACTTTCTTGCCCTTGGCTTTCTTTCTCGAATATGTTAACGGTTGTGTGGCTCCTCCTTGATGCATCACATTACCTTCCCCCCAAACAACCACCTTGTCCTCAAGGTGGAAAGCAGGAAACTGCCCAGTGACTGTACTGACATCTTCCCAAGTAGCTTCAAACCTTGGTAACCCTTTCCATTTGATTAGAGCTTCCAATTTAGATATTTTGCCTTCCTTAACCTGCCTTACTTCTAGTACCTCTTCCGGGTCCATTATCATCTCCAAGTCCGATGTCAGCTGTGAGGGTAGTGCCCCAGAAAATATGCCATGTCCTACTAAGCGCTTTAGCAAGGAGATATGAAACACAGGGTGGACCTTTGTTGCCTCTGGGAGTTCGAGCTTGTAGGCCACCTTGCCTATACGTTGCACCACCTGAAAGGGCCCATAGAACCTTGGGGCTAGTTTCTCAAAAGGCCGCCTTGCTAACGATCTTTGCCTGTACGGCTGTAGCTTGAGGAACACAAAATCACCAACAACGAACTCATCATCACCGCATTTTGAATCAGCTGTTTTTCGCATTATCTGTTGTGACTTCACTAGTGCTAAGTGGAGCTCATCCAACAATGCATCTCTCTCCTGTAGCATTTGTTCGATACTGTCGACGGGAGTTTGACCCGTACCAATTCGCAGTACATGAGGTGGGTCACGACCGTAGACTACCTTGAAGGGACTGAGTTTAGTGGAGCAATGAGGAGAGGTATTGTACGAGAACTCAGCCCAAGACAACCATTTCGCCCACGAGTTGGGCTGAGCACCCACAAAGCATCGTAAGTAGGTCTCCAAACTCTTATTAACGATCTCTGTTTGCCCGTCAGTCTGCGGGTGGTACGCCGTGCTCTTCTTCAGTTCAGTGCCATGGAGCTTAAAGATTTCCTTCCAGAATGTGCTCAGAAATATACGGTCCCGATCTGACACAATCGAGGCTGGAAATCCGTGCAACCGGACTATCTCTCGAATGAAAACCTCTGCCACTACGAAAGCATCAAAGGGGTGTCTCAACCTAATGAAGTGTGCGTATTTTGATAGTCGATCCACGACGACCATGATGGTGTTCACCCCTTTAGACATGGGTAAACCTTCAATAAAGTCCATGGACAAATCTTCCCACACCTTAGAGGGAATCGGTAAGGGTTGCAACAAACCAGCAGGAGACTGTTGAGACACTTTCTGCTGTTGACACACCGTGCACTGTTGAACGTAACTGGCGACATCTCGTCTCATTCCTGTCCAGAACCAATTAGTTGCCAATCTGAGATAGGTTTTCAATTCACCCGAGTGTCCTCCCATCACTGAATCATGGTACTCTCTTAATAAAACTGGTATAAGAGTTGATTTCGAGGAACCACGTTTCTGTCTTTGTAGAGTAATCTTTTCTCGACTATACTGAACCCCGTGTGCTCCTGCTTCCCTGTGGCTAAATCAGCCATAATACCTTGAACTACGGTGTCAGCTTGTAGTTCCTTATCCAGAACCTCCCAAGATATAGCTGGTTGCGAAAGCATAGTGTTAAGGACCACTTCCCCTGTCTGTTTTCGAGATAATGCATCCGCCACTCGATTAGCGGATCCAGGCTTGAACTGTATTTCAAAATCAAAGCCCAATAGCTTAGTTACCCACTTTTGATAGTCCAAATTTACCTCTCGTTGCTGGGTAAGAAACTTCAAGCTCTGTTGATCTGAACGCACAATAAAATGTCTCCCTGTCAAATATGGCTTCCATTTTTGTATTGCTAAACAGATAGCAATTAGCTCCTTTTCGTAGACTGATTTTTGCTGGGCTCGAATCCCCAGTAGCTTGCTAAAATAAGCAATTGGTCGACTGTATTGCATAAGAACCGCCCCGATTCCATACCCAGAGGCATCAGCCTCGACCACAAATGGTTGTTGAAAATTGGGCATAGCCAACACAGGGGGTGTGGTCATGGCCCGTTTGAGTTGCTCGAACGCTGTAGTAGCTGCTTCGCTCCACCCAAAGCTATCTTTTCTTAACTGCTCCGTTAGAGGCCTGGCGATCTGAGCATACCTGGATACGAATTTTCTGTAGTACCCCGTGAGGCCAAGGAACCCGCGTAATTCTCGCAAATTCCTGGGTTGAGGCCATTCCAGCATGGTTCTCACTTTGTCACAGTCAACCTCGACGCCCCTGCTTGAGATAACATGACCCAGATAACCAATCTTCGATTTGCCAAATTCACATTTTCTTCGATTTGCATACAGGGAGTGTTTCGCCAGGGTAATCAAGACTGTTTGTAGATGGCTACTGTGCTCCTCTTGGCTACCACTATATACTAATATATCGTCAAAAAAAACTAGAACGAACCTCCTTAGGTAGGGTCGAAAGATGTCATTCATCAACGACTGGAAGGTTGCTGGTGCGTTCATTAATCCAAATGGCATTACGAGGAACTCGTAATGCCCATCATGGGTTCTAAAAGCCGTCTTGTGGGTGTCCTCGGGTCGAACCAAAATTTGGTGGTAGCCCGCCCGTAAGTCCAGTTTGGAGAAAATGGTGGCTCCATTTAATTCGTCGAGTAATTCATCTATCACAGGGATAGGATACTTGTCAGGGACTGTTTCACGGTTTAGTGCTCGATAATCGACACAAAATCTCCACGACCCATCTTTCTTTTTGACTAGCAGAACAGGGCTTGAGAAAGGGCTCGTTGATGGTTTGATTATTCCTGCTGCCATCATCTCATGAATCAGACGCTCAATTTCATCTTTCTGATTCTGGGGATATCGATATGGTCGAACCCCGATTGGATTGCTGCCCTCTTTCAGAGTGATTGTATGCTCATGTCCTCGTTTAGGAGGCAGTCCCACTGGGTCGTTAAAGACCGATGCGTTTTGCTCTAGCACTATGGAGATAGAAGCAGGACAGCCCATGGTGATTTGTTCTTGGTCATCTGTCGCACTTAAACTTCCTTCCAATACACTGCATTCTACCAAGAAACCTCCTCCCCCCTTACGAAGCACCCGCCTCATTGCCTTTAAAGAAATCTGTGACCTCACCAGTGAGGGATCTCCCACCAACGTGATTGGTTCCCCCCCTACTTCAAACTTCATCACTTGTGTTTTCCAATTAGTGAGCACCATGCCCAACTTTTCTAACCACTGAACCCCTAAAATTATGTCTGAACTCCCTAATTGTAAGGGCAAAAAATCCTCTTCTAATTCCATACCCCCATCCAAGTGCAGTTTAACCCCTCGGCACAGCCCTTCTCCCCTTATCGCCTCTCCGTTGCCAAGAGACACCCCAAAACTCCCTTCCTTGACTATAGGTAAACCTGTGGCAGCCACGGTGCTAAGGGATATAAAATTGTGCGTAGCACCGGGGTCTATCATTACCACAACCTGGTGATCCCCTATTAATCCCCTCAATTTCATTGTCTTAGGGTTAGTTAAACCAATCACAGAGTTCAAGGATACCTCCGTCACTAGCTCGTCGATAGGAGATGGTGGGGCTTCTGTATCCTCACAATCTGTCTCCCCGTCCTCATCAGCAATTAACATCACGCTCAACTCCTTCTTTTTACACCGGTGCCCTACAGCCCATTTAGCATCACACCTATAACATAGCCCCTTCGCCCTTTTTTCTTGTAACTCCTTGTCTGTCAATCGCTTGATGTCTCCCCCACTGTGGGCTATTGTCATTGTCGATGATGCAGTGCGCACCGACGCTTGTGACTCGGGAGAACGAGCTCCCCAATTACTGCTTAGAGGTGGGCTCGTAGGCATCCCCATGGAGTAAGGGCCAATTACCGATGTCCCCTTGCTGTACAGTGAATATCCCCCTGTTTTAATACTTCCCAGCCCTGTTTTCTTATAACTAGCAACGCGATGCTTCTCCTCTACGCGCACAGCCATCTCCATGGCATGTTCTAAGTTTACTGGGTTCATGAGCCTTACTTCTGCTCTAATTTCATCCTTTAATCCATTCACGAAATGACCCAACAACATATCTTCCGAAACTCGTTCCAAAGGGGCTGCAGTCTCAATGAATTTGCGTCGATATTCTAGAACCGTTGTGGTCTGCACTGTCGACAACCATTGTTCATATAACGAACCACCACTTAGAGATCGAAACTGTCGTATCACAAACAATTTTAAATCAGCCCAACGCCGGATAGGTCGCCGGTTATTCTCCCATTGGTACCACCTTAAAGCATCCCCCTCCATTGCCACTGCCGCCGCATCTAACTTCTCTTCCTCCGTCATCTTATAGAAATTAAAATACCTCTCAACTCATAAAACCCATCCATCCGGGTCACTTCCATCGAAAAGAGGCATATCAAGTTTTCTGTATCTCCAGTTCGTTCCACCTCCCCCAGGACCCCCACCTGATCCTCCACCTATCATACTACCTCCAACAAGATTCCGAGTCCCAGACCCTACTCTAGCTTCTTTACTGCCACTCAAAATAAAATCAGGGTTTCCAGAGTTTGACCCATTTTGATTCACACTTGGATCTGGCTTTTCCCCAAACGGCCCCTTAAGGGAGGTCAACCCAGCCATCGTCGATTTCATTTCGGCTTGAAACTTCAGCTGTTCATTCCTCATAGTGTTGAGCAAAGTCTCGTGATAGTGCCGCATCTCCGTCACCGCCGTGGACACCATCTCCTTCACCCCTATCTCCAGATTCGCCATCTTCTCTTCAATTAAATCGATCCTCTGAGCAGTTGTTGGCGGCCCCATTAGATCTGTGCTCTGATACCACTTGTGATGGAATGACTACGCTAATTTGCAAGAAAGATAATTAACACAACGAACAGAGTCCAACTCCCACTTGAATTGATAAATTAAACGATAAATAAGTTCACTGAATTACTGGACATTCGAGAGGCCAGACTCTCCTTACAAACTAGAACGAGACAATTACATAAAATGATTCGATAAAAACCCTAGCAGCCTCCCTTCAACCTTTTTGTTACTCCCTTCTTTTTCATTTGTCTGAACTTCCCTTTTTGCCCTTGGACTCGCATGTTGACTTCTCTTCAGGTGTTATTACTTTCTTGCCCTTGGCTTTCTTTCTCGAATATGTTAACGGTTGTGTGGCTCCTCCTTGATGCATCACAATCTACTTCTCCATCAATTCACAACTCTCTAATCGATTCATAGGTAATTACATTTCTCTATCTCCAATTGGTTCAATTCATTATATGTGGCTTGTACGTTGGTCGGTACCCTCATCTAGTTTGATTGTGTTCATGGAATAACCGGTAACTTTCACAATCTCTCTCTCTCTCTCCATCTCCCTCAATTTTATTTGTTATTTTGTTTAATTGCAGGTATAAATTAAGCTTCAAAACAATGTCGGATGAAGAAAGAGAAGAAGTATAATTTGTTGTTCCTCAGCTTCTTCGATCTCTATGTATGTATCTATCAACTATACTTCATTTTCGTGTATGTATATACATTTACGTATATGTATATACATTTACGTATATGTATATACATTTCCTGATGATTATATGTATTTTTTGTACTTTGTGTATATATATGTGCTGTTGGTTTAATGACCAAGGACGTGTTGCTGTTCGTTGTTGCTTTAATTATTGGTTGTTTTGGAGGATGTGTTTAATTGTTGGTTGTTTTGTGTATATATATGTTGTTAGCAAGGTTGTTAAAATTGTGCACGCAAGGTGTTTGGTGAATTGTTTGTGAGAATAAAACTCTCCTGAGAAGTTTATTTTTTTTTCATCATGTGGTATGTGGAAAATCTCAAACTAATTGTTGGTTTAGGTTTGTAATTGGTTTGGTGAGTTTGTTTGTTCAATCAATCTCGATCCCTCTGAACAATCTGGTGCCCTAGGTCAAGCTCTTCAATCAGTCCGTGCTTCTAATGTCTCCGCTGATCTTCCCCATAAATCTCCAGTCCTCAAAGGTCCTCTATCTTACCCTTTTATCTCAATTCAAATTTTAACTTTTGAATAATACATTTTCTTCACATGTAGTCTGTTCTCACATGATTTGAATCTATTTACAGCTTGTGAAGGTGCTGAGGTTTTGTTCCATATGGCTGCTCCGAATTCTTCCATTAATGACCACAAGCTCCATCAATCAGTTAATGTACAAGGTCAAACATCAACTATGTACTCAGTAGTGCATTTTAAGTACTACTGATCCTTTCTTGGCCCTTTTATAGTATGCTTTCTCTTTTGACTTTCTTTCATCAAGTTGAGGTTTCCTTACTAATTTAAATATTACTTATAGGCACTGTGAATGTAATTGAAGCTTGTGTTGAATTAAAAGTGAAGAGACTCATTTACACAAGCTCGCTCCCAGTGTCGTCTTTAATGGAGTAAATGGAACTTTTAATGGCGACGAATCACTTCCCTATCCAACTTAGGTACTGACTGCATCATGTCTCTTTTGGAAAAGCCTTCATTAGAAGATATTAAGATTATATACATCTGTTACGTTGTTGATACTAATTGTTACACGTTGTAAATAGATATCATATTTTTTATTTCTTTTCTTACACGATTCTGTAAAATTATTGGCATAGTTATACTATCATCCTATATGTTCTTTAGTAACAATTCTAATATCCTTGTTACAAAATAATTGTGACAGATGAAAGCAACGTATATATGGTATCCAAATTGAAATATTCTACTGCTTTTATCCTGATTGAAACTAGATATATCATTTATGTGTCTGATGGTTTCAAGAACATACTAATGTGAATTATGTTGTCCAGCACAATGATTCATATTCTACAACCAAGCTGATGGAGAGGCACTAGTTATAAAGGCCAATGGTGTTAATGGGCTCCTGACATGCTGTGTCCGTCCTAGCGGAATTTTTGGTCCTGGTGATAACTTATTTATTCCATCTTTAGTTAATGATGCAAGGACCGGGAAGTCTAAGGTTTTCTTGATTTAGCATCTGATGGATGAGCTTAGTAATTATCAATTACTAGTTGGTAAATGCATCGATGTATATAGCCCAATGCTTTAGCATCTGATGGACCAGTTGCAATCAAAGCTGCAGGCCAGGTTATATTACGTTTGCCCATTCTACCACTTAGAAATTATCAATTACTGGTTGGTAAATGCATCTATGTATATAGCATTATAGCCCAATGCTTTTAGTTGCCTAGTTGGTAATTTGATTGCTAGATATGGTACTTTTTCCATTCACTTGCTTCTAGTGTCTTGACCCTGGTTGCATGTTATATAATGTTTACGGTTGTTTCCACGTGACGTAATGTTAGATTGTTGTTGAAGCCAAATAAAATTATTCCATTCCTGTACAAATCCTTCTATCCTAATACAAAGTGTGTGGACTGATATTCCCTTTTACTTGTAATTGGTACTATAAATTATTAGTACTAAGTTTTATTTATGGTAATCTAGAACTAAGTGCTTGTTCTATAGTCAGAGGCCATACGCAGAATACTAATGCTATAAGAGTATCACAAATTGCACAAGTCCCTGTTTCTGTTACTTGCTTGATGTAAAAGCAGAATACACAAACACATGCTCAATATATCTGCGTTATCCTGTTTAGATAACTGTTTAGATTTGAGGGACGAGGGTACCATGTTCTGTAAGAAAAATATGTTGTTAATATATTTCGAGGATTTATATGCAAAATGTGAACCCCAAAATTTTATCATCTCATTTTTTTTATTAATCTTCCATGCAAATTTTAGTAAGTGTAATACTGGAATGTTTGTATTAATTAAGCTGTTCACATTTTAAGTGCCAGTAAACGATGATGGTTTTCTTTTTCTTTTTTTTTATAATATTGGCTTCTGGCCAATAGTCGAATGCCTGATAATCTGTACCTTGGTGAGCTCCTAATAGAGAATTGACATGCCTATCAAGCGTCGGATTGAATATTTACATTAGATGCTTGCATTCTGAATGACTAGATATATTTTGTTTTGCAGGCATACTTTATCACCAATATGGTGCCTATCAAGATTTGGGAGATTATGTCGTTAATTCTTGACGGACTTGGCTATGAAAGGTACCATAGTTCTTCATTCAGTGGCAAGATGTGGACTCAGCCTACCACTGTTAAATATACATAACTTGTAAATAACAATATTCTTGTAGAGCTATTTAAATTATGACAAATATGTTACTTGAGAGCTATTTAACGTGTTACATAATGTTTGACCTATAATCCATGAAGCATCATTGTTTTTCTTCTGTCATTAGCATCGAAGTATTTAAGCTTGATGATTATTGGATGAGGGATTGATGTGTTGCGTATCGAAGTATATAAGTTGAATATGAGTCATCTTATTTAATTGGGAAGGTCCAAGTGTGTACATATGTATGGTTACATAGAAATTTCAATTGGCATATATTTAAACTTAACTTCAACCTTTTCTCACCCTTTATCTGTCTGTTTTTTATGTATGTTTTTTTATGTATGTCTCTGTACATTTATAAACTTTAGAATAATCTAGGTGAGGCCAACAGTTAACACTATAAATGCAATTTAATTTACTTATTATTTTCTCTTCTCCCTCAGGTGAAGGGAAGGCGCAGGTGCTAGTAGCAACGAGGGTGGCAGTGGTCCATGGGAGGATACGGAAATGGTACTTCACTTGTATAAATGTAATCACGAAACATTGTACTAGCTACAAGTTAAAATTTTGAGATTATCAAGTGTTTTGTTAATTCAGTACTCCATTTTACCCTATCAATTTTATTATTGTTGAGATTGAGAATTGAATTTGCTTTTGGTAATTTTGGGGTGGAGCAGAAATGTATTTAGGCTACAGGTGCTAGCTAAAAATAGAATATTTTTTTTTTGAAAAAACGCCTTTTGCGTCTGTTCTACTATCACAGCCATATAAAGTCTTTATTTGCGTATGTTCTTTATCTTTATACGTCTGTTAGTGTCAGATGCAGAACAACCTTTTGCGTCTGTTTAAGCGGAGCAGACACAAAATGAGACTTTATGTGACTGGTGTAAACTATATGCGTTTGTTCTTGACAGCCGCATAAACTATATGCGTCAGTTGAGTAACAGCCGCATATGCTCTATAGCTGATACGACCCTGCCATACGCGACTATTGACAACAGAAAAGCCCTTTTTAACAGACGCGATAGGCATATTCTGTACTAGTGATGGCCCCTGGCGGGGCCTTAATTGCAAACCAAATCCACCAAAATCATCCCACCTTAAAAAAAAAAAGTTGCATGTGGTTGCATTTAGTTGAATGTGGTTGCATTCAGTTGAAACCCAAATCCACCAAAATATCACCCCGCCTTAAAAAAAAGTGTCGAAGAAGGAAGAAGGCGGGCAGGCTGCTGGGCAGCTGGGCAAGGGGATGGAGGGTTGCCCTAATTTGTAGTATTTTTACAATTTTGAAACTTAGTTTAGTAAAATTGCAATTAGCTTTTCTTAACAAAAGTAAAATTGCAAAAATTTACTTTTATATATATATATATATATATATATATATATATATATATATATATATATATATATATATATATTATCAAAAAACCTCTAAAATATTTTCTTAATAACTAAATTTTTTAAAATACGTTAGTCCTAGATTTGTGTTAATAATAAAATATAGGATATTTACCAAGAATACTAGATTTAAAGTTTCTTTTTGCAAAAATACCACCTTACTTAATAAATTGCAATTTTACCAAAACAAAGTTTCAAATTGCAAAAATACTAGGTCCCTCCTCCCTCAACTTTCTCTCTCCCCCCCCTGATCAACACAGATGCCGCCGCCGATTTGTACTTTTTTTTTTTTTTTTTTTTTAAGATGGGGGCTATTTGGGTGGATTTTTGTTTGTAACCATATTCAATCAAATTCAACTAAATGCAACCAAATACAACTTTTTTTAAAAAAGGTTGGGTGATTTTGGTGGATTTGGGTTGCAAGGCCCCGCCAGGGGCAATATTCAACTAAATGATTTTGGGTTCCAAGGCCCCGCCAGGGGCAATATTCAACCAAATCAACTATTTTTAACTGTTTTCAAATATTTTCAACTAGTTGCAACCATTTTCAACTACTTTCAACTAGTTACAACTAGTTGCAACTACATATTATTGGTTTGAGTGATTTTGGGTTCCAAGGCCCCGCCAGGGGCAATATTCAACCAAATCAACTATTTTCAACTGTTTTCAACTAGTTACAACTATTTTCAACTACTTTCAACTAGTTACAACTAGTTTCAACTATTTTCAACTAGTTACAACTAGTTGCAACTATTTTCAACTACTTTCAACTAGTTACAACTACATATTATTGGTTTGGGTGATTTTGGTGGATTTGGGTTGCAAGGCCCCGCAGGGGCATATTCAACTGAATGCAACTGAAATCAGAAATTAAGTTGCTGATTTCAAGTTCCATTTTCATTTGTCATTTTCGACCTCATTTTTGAACTCAATTATATATATATATATATATATATATATATATATAAATATATATATATGTAATTGAGTTAAAAAATGAGGTCGAAAATGACAACTGACAAATGGAACTTGAAATCAGAAATTTAGTTGCATTCAGTTGCAATTAGTTGCAAATTTAGTTGAATATGCCCCTGCGGGGCCAGAAACCTAAATCCACCAAAATATCACCCATCTTAATATATATATATATATATATATATATATATATATATATATATATATATATATATAATAAAGTTCAAAAATGAGGTCGAAAATGACAACTGACAAATGGAACTTGAAATCAAAAATTTAGTTGCATTCAGTTGCAATTAGTTGCAAATTTAGTTGAATATGCCCCTGCGGGGCCAGGAAACCTAAATCCACCAAAATATCACCCATCTTAAATATATATATATATATATATATATATATATATATATATATATATATATATATATATAATAAAGTTCAAAAATGAGGTCGAAAATGACAACTGACAAATGGAACTTGAAATCAGAAATTTAGTTGCATTCAGTTGCAATTAGTTGCAAATTTAGTTGAATATGCCCCTGCGGGGCCAAAATATCCAAATCCACCAAAATAGCTCCCACCTTAAAAAAAAAAAGAAAAGAAAAGAAAAAAAAGGACACAAGTGAAGTCGGCTGTGCATGTTGATGGGGAGGAGAGAGAAATTGAGGAAAGGGGGAGGGGGAGAATTAGGGTTAGTATTTTTGCAATTTGAAACTTAATTTAGTAAAATTGCAAATAGTCTTTCTTAAAAAATTTACTTTTTCCTATTTATTTTTCAAAAGAGCCCTAAAATATATCATTTTTAAACAATAGTACGTAAAATGTATTTATTAATATATTTCCATATATATATATATTTTAAACTAGAATATGATATCAAATATTAAGATTCATTAAAATTGATTTTATAGAAGTATGTCACCGAAGTTTGTTTACTTTAATATAATATATATTATGAAAGTATTATTATAATAATTTTATTATAACATTATATATGATATAATAATTGATTTAGATGATAAAATGTTATATTATCATAATTATATTTATGTCAAAATAACAAACACTAATTATCAAACTTAATATCCAAATTTAACAATCAAATCTAAATATCAATCAACTACCAAAATTTTAAAGTTTCAATTTGAGAAATAGTAGCTCATATCTTATGCGATACACTAATGATTTTTAATTTTTATTATTTTTATTAATTATTTTTATTATTTTTATTTTAATATATATTTTTGTTATAGATAAAGTAAAATTAAATACAACAAATCATGGGATTAGAAACATGAATTTTTTTTCGAAGTTAGAAATATAATTATTTAATTCTGTTTGTTATGGATCGGATTCGAACCTAAAACTTAAGTATAAATATTTGATAATAATATTTTACTAATCGAATTCAGTCTTCTAATAATAATTTAAATATTAAATATATGTTGATATAATATCTAATAGTTTTGAATTAATTACTTTACAATCTAGTAAATGTGGACAACGAAATAAAAATTACAAAATATCTCAAGTTTATTTATTACATGTTAACATAAATAAAATGTAGTTTATAACTCATGCCATGCATGCATAGTTCTTTCTTTTTAAAAATTATAATCATATTAATCAAATTTTTTTTATATTTATAAATTGTGTAATCCATAATCTCTATTAGTAATTTTTATTTCTATTTTATGAATATTAAATTTAAAATGTTACTTAATAAAATCAAATTTAATTTCTTTAATAATTTATAATCAATAATATATATCCATTAAAACTTAAAATGTAAATGATTGAATTTAAATAATAGATCTTTTTCACTGTTAGTAAAAAAATCATGTATAGTTGATCGAATTTGATTTTTAGTACGTTTAGAGTGAATTGTAAAATTTTCTATTTTCATAAATAGTTGGTGGGATTACCAAAGAATTGGATTGTCATCATTTAAAATTTTGTAATTCTATATTTATTTCACATGTGATTGTAGTGATCAGGGGGATTGTAGTAATGCAAGAGAAGCCATTGAAAACCTGCTGAACATAATTAATATTTTTGGCATTGGGATAGCTATTCTGCCCATTTCGTCGATATAAACAAGACGTATTTTATCATAACTTGTTCCTGCCAAGAAAAAAAAAAGCGCAGCACCAATAAATCCATGAGAAACTTTTTGTAAAATGACTCCACTGAGTCCCGTATCGTTTATAGAACCAAATCCTATATATATGAAACCCATATGAGATGTAGAGGAATAGGCTATTTTTTTTTTTAAATTACGTTGGCCGAGAGATGTTGAAGCTGCATATATTATTTGTATTATAATGAGGACGGGAGGGGTGAATATATGAGATTGGTCAGGCGCACAAAGATGTGGCTTAAACTAATTTAGTACTTCCAACTATCATGCCTAGATAATCATTCGACATAGTATACGTGACAATGAGGAGAGTTAGAGTCTCATATGTGTTCTCGTTCTTGTAAAAGTATTGTTTAGTTAATCTTAATTTAGATTAGTTAAAAAGTAACTTTTAAGAGCACATCCGGGCTGTTGAGGAAAACTATAGAATTGCTGCATGATAGCATAGGAAACATAATTTCTGTGGGAACGAATTGTACTTACCCAGATTTTATTTTGATTACATGCAATTTTGTGTGTAATGGCGAGATTTGCCAACTCGCAACCCGCCCGTCATTAGTTTTAATATAAAACTAACTAAAATAAATGCAACAGAAAACTATATACTATGTCATAGTATATAATATAGTTTTCATACTCAACACTACCGATAGATGTTTCAAACAAATGACAGTTGAATACAAATTAGTGTCAATACATCAAAAACATCAAAAAACCTTAACCATATTTAGATCCAATCTTTGTCATTCCAACTCTTTTTGTCTATGCCACTTAGCCGCACAACAAACAACTTTATGTCAATATTTTCATAATTTTTATTTCCCCAACTAATCCCATGCAAATTTTATATACTAAAATAATCAAGTCCTCGCATTTACAAACTCCTACAATCAGTAACGGTATACACACACTTGTCATTAGAGCCCAATTTTTTTTTCATAAACACAACATTTATTGTAAATCTTCTTACTACTAAATCTCACTCCAAAACTCATATGTGTTGCAGTTTTGTTTTATAGAACCAATCAAAGAAAAGATTATTATAAAATATATATCTAAAGGAGAAGAGAAAGTAAGAAATTAAATATATAATGTGTATGTGAAATTCCTGGAGGTTAATGACTTCAAAATTAATTGAAGTATCAAGTAAAACTCCTAGAGTAAATAACTTCAAAATTTATTGAAGTGGCAAATAAAACTCCTAGAATAAATGGTTTCAAAATTAATTATAGTAGCCATAAATTTATTTAAATTGTGAAGGAGTTACTTTGTTATGCATAAGTAAACAAGAGATAGAACTTTCTTAGTTTCGCTAGATGAAAACATATACACACTTAGTATATTTGTTCCTAAAGTAATTTAGGAAGGATACCAATATTGCTAGTTGTCATCCGTCATGCTTTGTTGTATCATGTAGGAACAATTTCGCCAACAACCTTGTAGCAAATTGTTATTCTATTGGGGCGGAATAAATCCTTAAAGAAAGTGATCATATCACGCCTCAAAGCAATTTGTATTTTAATTATTTTCACAAGAATTTCAGTGTTACAAAAGATTCCATCTCCAACTTCCAATTGTTTTACCAACAATATGTCTCACCATCGATTCCAGATTCAAAGATTGTCAAAAATATTGAAAATTTTCGATAAAGATACGGGCTCTTCGTATTGTTTAAATGCTATTTTTTTCTTGGTAAACTCTAATTCCCTTTATTTAAGTTTTTGTTTCATTATTTGCTAATTAGCATTCTATTGCTCTTACATATGTTACAACATGAAAAATTTTATATGCATAAGTACCTTTATATGCATCAGTACCAACTATGTCAATAACTATCTCATCCAATATCCATTTTTTGTTGTCATCTTTATAAGAATTAGCCAGCTGAATAGGCTCTTCTCTTTGCAAGAATTAGCTCTTCGAGAATGCGCTGCAAGCCTAGGATTCGCATCATCTAGCGTAGAATCCCAATTGGCAGAATTGGCTCTGGATTTTCGTAGGTTCTTGGCTTTTCCTTTTTGAAGGTAAAAGTAG
Organism: Kitagawia praeruptora; assembly: GCA_037693485.1. Lineage (NCBI taxonomy): Eukaryota > Viridiplantae > Streptophyta > Magnoliopsida > Apiales > Apiaceae > Kitagawia > Kitagawia praeruptora. Next base: position 82,091,258 of record CM075350.1, read on the forward strand.
GTAATCAAGGTATGAAGTTGCTTATTATAAGCTTTTGGACAGAACTTTGGAACGTTGTAATTAAATCCATCGGAGAACATATAAAAATTTCTTGAAATTATCATAAAATTGGTACCAAGATAGTTAACTATAGTATATGCCAATAAGTCAGCGTCCCTTATTATTGAGATTGAATAGGTATAGAAACAATTAATGGCTTGATCTCTCTCTAGTCTATTAACACCTTATTCTACACAAAATAACTAATTTCAACATCAATATATAATATTTTTTTTTTTTGAAAAGCAAACGGAAAATATTAGATACTAATAAAACACCACCACAATACAATCAATCCATGAGACACCAGAATAACCAAAACCATTACCCACCCCATACAACTTAGCACTATAGAAACTAAGAGTCTTCATTTTGTAACTGGCTTTTAGAGATACTTAACCAAGAACCAAACATTAAAAATTAATTAAACTGCAACATCATAACCAGCAGTCCAGCATCCGGTTCTGAAAATTAATTGTTATCCATCTGCTCCACAATCTCTTCTTGCATATCATCCTCCCCATTCAAGTCTTCTTCCCAAACTTCCATGAATTGTTCACCCAAAGGCCCTAAACCCATGTCATTCATCCATAATTCTCGAATTTTTCCAAAAGGAGCTTCAAAAACCACTAGGTGATCCCAATTATTAGCTCCATGTTGAGCCAAATATCTTGCTAGCATGTTAGACTCCTGTGGAATAACACGCACTTCCAACCTGAGATTTCTATCAGCCTTCCTCTGTTCCAACTGATTTACCACGTATCTGTGTTCCGGAATCACTCCTTCCATATTAACAAAAGTCCACTCCCAATACGCTGCTGCATTATTTATTTCAAGAATGAGATCATTACGACTTTTCCAGAAGGCTCTTCTTAACGCCAGCAACATTGCATACAGCTCGTTGATTCTTTCTTCTTGAATACCAATTGACCCTCCCACCATTCTAAGTATACGACCTGTATCGTCTCTGAAAACAAAACCAATCCCAGTCCTGTTACCATTGGCTAGCGGTTGCTCTGAGAAGAACCCATGAACATTTATCTTTACTACGCAAAGAGGAGGCATCGTCCATTGAACCCCTGCGTCCACATTCATCTTAGCTCTCTATAAGACCCTTAACCCTTAAACTCCTTGTGTTTTATTTGATAATTCTCATAGCCAAACTTTGCTTTTATAGTCATTAAGAGACTATTCAATATCTTGCCTGCACAATTCTCCATACAACCACAATAAAACTCCTAACTGCTGGTATTCTATTGAACCTTCTTAAGTTAAATGTTCACCAAAATTCAAAATGCCACCCTCAATATAAATTAATCAATGTAAATCAAAAGAACTTAAAAACTAGGTAACTAGATTTCAATTTTTTTGAAAACTTCAAAAATATATAAATAAAAAAATGTCATGATCGTGACAAAAAATTAAGCTGGTGAGCTTGTAAATTAAAGTGAAGAAAAATTAAAAAAATACAAGTAATAAAAAAAGCATATCACAGTTACATGTCACCGGATGAATCAAATTAATCATACTTTTATTATTTGATCATGGTAAATAGTGAAAATGATATTCAATATTCCCAACTAGTAACTTTCTATGAAGCATATAGTCGGATAGTTCGCTTCTTATATTTCTAAAATCAGTTACCATCGTTAACAAATCTTTTATCTAAGCAATCTTATTTTTAACGGGCGATTCATCAAATACTTGTATGGCGTTTTTGAGATTCTTATGACAAACATATATTACAAGTTGTGAGAATTGTAATGTGTCTGATCCCTCACTTTTGTCATTCATTATTTTCTCAACTTTATATGAATTATTCAGTTTTAGATTATCGACAATTGAAATAGGAGTATAATTGTAAAAATTTAATGAAAGTGAAGAAAAAATAAAAGAAGGAAATGAAAGAATAAAGTTAAACATTCAAACCAGAAAATGATTGAAAAAACCCTTATACAAGTGATTATACTCCAATTAATGCGCTGAATTTATACTCCTTCCGTTCCAAAATGAATGCGCCACTTCTTTTTGCACGCATTTTAATGTGTTCGGTTGAGGTACTTGTAAATAAAAAAAATTCAATTTTTTTTCTGTATTTTTATACAAAACAAAAAATCGAAAAAATATTATTTACAAGTATCTCAACCGAACGCATTGAAATGCGTGAGAGGATCACATAAATTGGGACGAAAGTAGTAGTATATGGCCCAACAATGAGATGCAACTTAAATTGTGACAAAAAATACAATAAGCTATCAAAACAATACATAGAAACAATTAGACACATTGATAATTAATATATTTATATAAAGAATAATTAAATAAAAAAGTCATCTTATGATTTGACAACTCAACCGTCACAGAGTGAGCTTGGTCATCGATTCCAAGCCAATTTGACAAAAATGGTTTAAAACTGTTCGTAAAACCAGATCTTAATAGTATTCAACATCTTCTCCCCAAATTGTGTAATCTCGCATATAGTCTTGGCTTTCTCATTTTCACTTTTTTTCCTAACTTCCATTATCACCAAAATCAATGACTAATAAATTTAAAAAAACTAAACAATAAACTTTAAGTAAACATATAATAATGAAAATGAAAAATGCAAAAATATGGATAATAATATAAAATGTTTACCTCTTTGTCAAACCCAATAATCATTCTTGCAATGTGCTCAAAGACTATAATCCATTGTATGCAACAAGGAAACGTGCATATACGTGAAATGGTACTTTTTAATTATGATTTAGTTTTTTAATGAGTTTTCTCAGTATATGTGCAACAATCTTAAATGATTAAAATCAAAATAGGTAATAATTTTGTTTCACATTTCTTCTTTTGTACAAATGTGTGTGTGCTATAAATTTGATTTTTAACGTATCCTATATATGATTTACAAAAATTAATGAGAAAAAAATCAATTTATTTACCTTATTCAAAACTTATTGAAATATATTAAATCAAAGGTTATTTCTTAAATAACAATTTTTATTTAAGATAAAAAATATTCACCCAAAAATGACACATATCATCATTAACGACACAAAACAATTATCATATATGGTCAAAATTCCATATAAATGGTTAAAATATAATCAGATATGCCACTACATCGTATAGGCACAAAAAGTCATCATTATGACACCAACTCAATTAAATAAATATAGAGCATATGTATAGTTAATATCTATTTAAAAAGTATTTAATTTTCAAAATTTAAACTTCATTTAAAAGATTCAATTTTCATTTTTAAAATATAATTGGTTAGTTAAAAAAAATTTAATTTAAGAGCAAAAGGAATAAATATGTTGAAGAGGATTGAAATTGTATTGGTTAAGTCAACAATATACATGAAGAGATTGTTTCAGGGGGAGATTGTTGAAGTAGATTGAAGTTGTATGAAGAAGACAACTCTATTCGAGAATGATAATCAACTATAGAACGAGACTTGTAAATAAAATTATGTTCATATGAATCTGTATGTATGTAGATGTGATACATACAACAATCAGGATAAGCTACAATGAAGAAGCGTTCAACAGAACGCTAAGTGAAGTTCATTAATATGTTCAAGCATCAGTGGATTAAGGGGTTGAAGATAATCGAAGCGGTCGTTTTGGTTCGTGTGAAGACTGGAAGATTTTAGTGAAGATCTTTTTATGAGTTATAGTTTTAACATTGATAAAAAAGACAAGATATGTCGTCTGTGAACCAGACCAGTTGCACTAGGCATCAACAGTTTGCAAAGAAATTTAAGTACCAGTTAAAAAAATGTTGCTAAGTGAAGCAAAGTCAAGTGAAATTAGATGGATGCAACGTGGAAGAAACTTAAGGTAACTAAAAATATTATATGGTTTTTACTACCATTCAAAAAATTTTGTGAAAACTATCAAGATGGAGCCAAAAGTCCACTTTGATATTTTTATTGTATGGATTTAACAATCCATTCGATGGTTTTTCACAAGCCCACTCGATGGTTTTTGAAGTTAGACAATTCAATGGTTTTTAAAGCCAACTTCGATGGTTATTCATCCAGTCAATCTATAGTTTTTGCAAGGAAAAAGAAAGTAACCATTTGATGGTTTTAGGCTTCAATTTGATGAATTTTCTAAAAGAGGCTCGATAGTTTCCTACACTAAACCATCTGATGGTTTCTTAAAGATACAAGTCAATTAATGGGGTTAGGTGAGGATGAGTGGAGGAAAATTATTGAGGATCCACTTGGATTTCGGTATCTGTCAGATCACATTTGGTATGGCTTTGAAATAAATCTAAGGAGCTCATTTTTTAGTGTGAAGAATTAAGGAAGAATTATATAGAGAAATACATCCACATTCAAGAAAGAGAAAGAAACACTTTAAGCTTGAGAATGTTGTTTGGAGATTGTATTATCAAATCAATTAGTAGCATTCATTGTTCACAGATTTTAGTGAAAACCCTTACACACCTAGTACTTATAAAGTTTACCATATTCAAGTGCTTTGTATTGTTATTCATAGACTTGTTGCTTCTTTACACTTGTTAACACAAAATCACGCAAGTGCACGTGGTCACAAGTAATACATATATAAATCAAGTTTGTTCCACAGAGTTCTGGTTTAGGTTTCAATTCAGTAGATGTACCTATGCAACAATGTATGGTTTCAATTCACTGCTAAGACAATTAACAAGATTGAGTTTTGATTAACTAAAAATAACTGAAAAGCAAATTAACAAACTAAGAATTAATTAACTAATAAGAATTAAAACTGATTACTTATATGAGAATAAACATGGGATCCTAACTTCATTAAATACTTCACTTAGATCTAACGCCTTTAATCACTATATGCAATGGTTATGATATCTGATCGGACAACACGAAACAAGTAAACGCTACTTCTCAGTATACGTATACCAAACTAAACATACATCCACAAAAGAGATAGAAGATGAATAGACACCAATTATGCTTAGACCCTATATGTCTATAGAATTTGAAAACATAACTGTTAAAGAGCAAGTTATCCATTAAGATCACACAGGGCAGTATAAGTATTTTCATCTCACACCACGAATCATATTGATAAACAATTATGAACATATGCTAGCATGGCAAGTTCTAAATCTCAAGATCCACTTTCACTTCACAAGAGATTAACAATTTAGATGTTAGCTACGCATCTAACAATTAAGCATAACCATACGAGAATATCAATTATACACCACACACAGATCTTTAAAGCATCAAGATATTAAGTTCCATAAATAAATCCGTTAAAATCCCATGACAATGATTAGTTCATAATTGAACCGCTCGTCATCATGAGATCTGATGAAACCATGATATAAAACAAGATATGAATAAAAGAAGTAACTATATTAATAAAACAAAGAGTTGAGAAAACAAATCTAAAATCCAGAATAACACAAAAGATGAAGTAGATCTAGATCTGTTGCTTGTCATGAGCATTGAATCCTTCTCTCCTTTTCTCTCTTGCAGATCTAAGCTATGATACAATAATAAAAACGATATAAATTACAATGCTAAGATGTGTTTAAATAGGTTCTAGATTTCTTGCCCAGTAATAAATTGCCTTCTATTACAATTAGAATTCGATTAAGGTACTAAAAACTGCCCAAAATACAATTAGAACTTGAAAAGAGCAAAACAGTAATTTCCCTGCTCCTATCAGTCTGTTTGCCACGCTGCCTGCGCCCATCACGCGCAGCCTGCGCATGTAAGACCTATTCAGTGTTGTAGAAAATCTCCCAAGCTTCGCGTGGACAGTAAGATCGCTAAAAATGGACTTCTAGAACTCCAGATATGGCCAAAACAGTGTAGACTGCGCAACCTTCCCGAAAATCCGAATTTTAATCAATTTAATCTCCAAAAATGACAGAAGCATCAACATAATCGACATTCTTGCTAACCTGCACAACTACACAAAACACATCAAAACTACAACAAACTTGAGTCCAAGATAATCAATTTAAGCCGATATGGAACGCTCCAAGTGGATATAAAATCCACTTATCACACCCCCAAACTTAAACCGATGCTTGTCCTCAAGCATTAACAATTACAACTAACTAACTAACTAGTACCACTTCCGTAGGTGATCACGGTTGCATTTGGAATATGCAACAAACCCTTTAAACCCCTAGGCAGCCCTAGTGGACGAGTAAGGTCTCGTGAGGGCCTATAGCGAATGTACCCACAAAATCCAATGCAATGCAATGCATGAATGCAACTAATATGAAAATGCAAATGATTTCCTACAATTCATCACCACACCTTCAAATCCTCTCATGATATATCAACTTAAGAATCAAAGTAATAATGCAATGTCTTGGTGTCGAAAGTGCAAGTATTCACATAGTCTACTCAATGAACATGCATAAGCTCTCAAAAGTCCATGTCAAGTGTAAGAATAAGTTAGTAACCATGCTAAGCCCACAAGAGTACATCTTTGAGACAAAACTCGGGATCTCATACGCAAAAAACAAGTAAACACTCACAATCCACTCACAAAAGAATACTCTCTCAAGAACAAGGGTAAGTGTATCACTCAATTCCAACAAATCATAAGCATGCTTGACATTTGGTATCAATCTAACTCTTAACACAACATACATCAATGACGAAAATCAAAAGGTCTTTATTTGGGTTGTAACGGGGCTAGGGACAAGGTATGTCAAATAAGCCAAAACAGGAGAAGTGTCAAAAGCTAGTAAGTACCATAATAAAGCATACACAACACCCTATTTCTCCCCACATAATCTATTATTTTTCTTCCAACAAAAACACTCGACTAGTCGGCTAAAGTAGGATCACAACAACACAAACATGCTCTCATAATATATTTTTCTTTCTATTTTTTTTTCTTTTTTTTTTCATTCATTTTTTTTCATTCATTTTTTTTTCCCGAGAGCTAAATATAACACAAACAATAATATAAACATTAACAATGATCCCACAATTTTATTACACATGCCGACTATCAAGTAAACAAACCCAAATTTCAATATTTCCCCCAAAAGTAAGACCAACAATAAACCCCTCCTTGCACACCTTATTACTCCCTTAAGCACTCTACTAGCCTTTGACAACGCGAGTTCAAATTAATGTAAGGCCAATACAAGAAAAGGTCTAGGCAAGTAATGTGGTATGTCACCGAAAAATAGGATTAAGCTCAACGGGTTAACTAATTGATCATGTAAATATGGTGTGGTAATATGGGAAAATATGTGGTTATTCCTAAATGCCTTTATCATTTTAATCGTCAAATAATGTCATGTGTTTCAAGAAAGACCTCAAACAACTGCTAGCAATGCAAACAATCCGTGGACACTCAAGCAAACAAATAAATTGCAAATAAATATGCAACAAGGCTCAAAAACTCACTTGGTGGAAAAATATACTCAATCCCAAGCAAAAATCTCTCTAATGCACCGACTTGTATTTAAAGCATGCAAACTAAATCATCTTGCACATATTCATGTCCTTCTAATCACTTACAACATTCAATAAGTCTACTAGCTTCAACTTACTAGTGTATGTGTGTGCACAATAACAAAGCATATTATTGGGGAATAGGGTGAAAACTTGGATTTTTCTGAAGTCGTGTGAACACTTTTAGATTGAAGTTATTTGTGGTTCACCCAAATAATTCAATCGGATAAAGTCAGAAATTCTGCAAGAAGAGAGAATGTGTTTTGTTGTGAATTTCAAATGAACCAACTATATTAAAATGATCAATGCAACACCTATTTATAGATGTCAACATATGTGTCTTTTGCCAATAGACACATCTCATTCCAACAGTCATGTCTAATACCAACAGACACATCTCAAGATGTGTCTTTTCCCAACAGACACATCTCATTCATCTCATTCTAACAGATGTGTTTAATGTCAATAGACATGTCTCATAAGCAATAATTCTGAAATCATAACGAACTCGAACAGAGCATGCACTCCGCATTCTCCCGACTTGTTCGATGTAACATTACAATTACATTGATCAACTAGCCAATCCAATTACACTAAAATATCCAACAATCCTCCCCCATTTTAGGGTAATCCATGATTAACTAAACAAAATCACAACAAACGACAAATTTATGCATAAATGAAATATCATGACGATTGAATTTCACATTAGTATATTACACATTCCAAATATTCGAATATCAAGGTATCACTATGGATTGAACCTCTACTATTCATAGTGAATACATGAAGATAATATACACATAAATTTACATTCTCAAATGTTCTTACTTGACACTATATTTTACTAGCCTAGTGTCCTAATCCTTCATAAGCATATCAAAGCCAAGTCCAAGCTTCTTGAAGCGGCTAAACTTCATGCTCATATAGGTAGTTCTTTTATTCTTGCACCTGCATATGCAATTTTTCAAAAGAACTATTAAGAAGATAAACTTCAACCTCCTTAACTTGCAGGTCTGAACACATACCTTGGGATGATAATACTAATGTGTTCCAATCTCTAGATGTTAAGCTTTCCACATTGAATTCAGCACCTAATGTCATATTAGGTGGGAATTGGGTATCTCAACATGAGAGGTTTTTGATGGACTTTAATCCCATCCCCACAGCCGACTTGTGCACAAGATCTCTACTCAACCCTTTGGTTAGATGATCGGCTAAATTATGTTGAGTTCTTATAAACTCCACTGATATAACACCATGCGTGATAAGCTCACGAATCATGCTGTGTCTAACACCTAAGTGTCTAGACTTGCCTTTGAACACTTGTCTATAAGCATTAGCCAAGGCAGACTCACTATCACATCTGATAGATATGGGTGATATCGGTTTAGGCCACAATGGAATCTCATAAATCAGATTTCTTAGCCATTCAGCTTCTTTACCAGCCGCTGATAATGCCACAAATTCAGATTCCATCGTTGAATCAGTAATGCAACTTTGTTTCTTCGATGCCCAAGAGATAGCACCTCCCCCAAGAAGGAATACCCATCCACTTGTGGAAGAATGATCTTCCTTATTGGAAATCCAACTTGCATCTGAATGACCTTCAATAACCGAAGTAAATCCAGTATATGTCAAACCATAATCCATGGTTCCTTTCAAGTATTTGAACACTCGGCTTAAGGCTTGCCAATGATGTGAACTTGGCTTGCTAGTATACCTACTAAGCTTTCCAACAACATAGGCAATATCTGGCCTAGTGCTTATCATGGCATACATGAGACTACCAATAGCCCTTGAGTATTCAACACCTGTATTAGGTAGGAGTTTAATACTAGGATCAAGAGGAGTGCTAACAGGAGAATAATCCTTAAAGTTAAATCTTTTTAGAATCTTCTCAATATAATGAGATTGAGAAATTGAAATACCATTGTTCTCACGCTTGATCCTTATACCAAGAATCACCTCAGCCTCTCATATCAAACTTAGATGACAAGAACTTATTGGTTTTATCCACTTGATTTTGGTCAGTACCAAAAATCAACATGTCATCCACATATAAACAAATTATAACTCCTTTACCAGAAGCATCAAATTTGCTATATACACACTTGTCTGCTTGGTTAAGAAAATAACCATTAGACAAGACCACGGTATCAAATTTATCATGCCAATCCTTCGATGCTTGTTTCAAACCATAAATTGATTTCTTCAATTTACACACCTTGTTCTCACAACCAGGCATAACAAACCCTTCGGGTTGTTTCATATAAATCTCTTCATCTAATTCACCATTCAAGAATGCAGTTTTCACATCCATTTGGTGAATGACAAGGTTGTGTATAGCAGTAAGTGCTATTAACAACCTAATAGTGGAGGTTCTAGCAACAGGAGCATAAGTATCAAAATAATCAATCCCTTCTTTTTGTCTAAAACCTTGGATTACCAATCAGGCTTTAAACTTATCTATGGTACCGTCCACCTTCATTTTCCTTTTGAAGATCCATCTGTTTCCCAATGCTTTACAGCCAGGGGCAGATCACTCAATTCCCAAGTATTATTATTCATGATAGAATCCATTTCATCTTGGATAGCTTCTTTCTAGAATGCAACATCCCTAGATTTCATAGCTTCGCTAAAAGTATTTGGATCCTCCTCAATAACAAAACAATATTGGTATTGATATTCAATTTCATCTCTAGAGCCTTCTACTAGATAAAGATGAAAGTCATCTCCAAAAGACTTTGCTTTTCTAGCTCTAGTGCTTCTCCTTGGTTCAGACGGTCCATTCACATCTTCAGTAGAAACTGAGTTCCTACTAGAAGAATTCTGAAGCATGTCCCTTGGGGTAGATATAGATGTAAATCTGTTTTCATCAAATATAGCATCTCTTGACTCGATAATCGAGTTCACAGATACATAGTCATTAGATTCTAACACATAGAATCTATATGCTATGGAATGCTCAGCATAACCAACAAATATGCAATCTATACTTCGTTCACCCAAGTTTCTTCTTTTGGGTTCAGTGAGTCTTACAACTGCTCTACATCCCCAAACTCTCAGAAAACTCAATTTTGGTGACTCTTTATACCAAAGTTCATAAGGGGTAATCTTATTCCTCTTACTAGGAATTTGATTCAATAAATGACAGGCTGTCAACATAGCCTCACCCCAAATTCCCTCACTCAAACCCGAGTAGGATAACAAGGAATTAACCATTTCTTTCAAAGTCCTATTCTTTCTCTCTGCCACACCATTTTGCTGTGGTGTATAAGGAGCCATGGTTTGATGTATTATACCAGTAGATTGAAAATAAACCGGATCATAATACTCACCTCCTCTATCAGTACGTAGATTTTTAATCATGGTACTCTGATGTAGCTCTACTTCTTCTTTATAAATTTTAAAGAAGTCAAGAGCTTCATCCTTAGCATGCAATAAATATACATAGCAATATCTTGTAGCATCATCAATAAAAGTAACTACATACTTTTTATTTCCTAATGATGGTGTAGAATGGAAATCACACAAATCACTATGTATTAATTCTAAAACATCAGACACCCTATTAACCTCTTTAAAGTGCATTCTAGTTATCTTTGTCAACATGCATGTTTTGCATTTTTCATTGTCTAAATCAATAGCAGGTATGAGACTCATTTTAGACATATCCTTTATTCTTTTGTAATGTACATGTCCTATTCTAGCATGCCATAATTCTGGTTTATTCAAATTATTGCTAGTACTAGTAGAAGCCATGCAAGCAGATTCATCAATAAATGGAGTATTTACATTCAACATAAACATACCATTACACAAATAGCCAAAGCCAACAAAAGAGCCATGTTTTGACAATATATATTTGTCACTTTCATAAACTTGTTTATATCCACAATTATTCAATACAACACCAGACAAGAGATTCTTCCGAATTCCAGGAACATACAACACTTTATTTAACAATATACATTTGCCAGAAGTAAAAACTATCTTGACATTTCCTAGCCCTTTAATCGGTTCAGTTGCAACATTTCCCATCTTTAAGATAGATCCATCTTCGATTGGTTGAAAGTCTATGAACCAACGAAGATCTTTGCATACATGACTCGTTGCTCCTGAATCAATCCACCAAGCAACATTGTCATCCTGCACGTAAAATGCCTCAGATATTAGTGATACATAATTCTGACCAGAATTACAATTTTGCATTAAAATCTGACATTGTTGCTTTTCTGGATCCTTGGATCCACTTGGAGCAGCATTTTGCTTTTCTTACTTGCCTTTACCAACCCGACAATCCTTCTTGAAATGTCCAGGTTTGCCACACTTCCAACATGCCATCTTACGCCTTTTGTTGGAAGAATTGTTGTTGTTTCCTTTAAACTTTCGTTTATAACCCTTGCCATTCTTAGAGTTCTTGGAAGATCCACCATCTTCAACCATATTCACAGAAGAGTTACCGACTTGGTTCTTTCCCTTAAGATTATTCTCAATTTCTTGAGTCCTCAAAGCCTCTTCAATTCTGAAGTGACTTCCAAGTTGAACCAGAGTCATATAATCTTTATTATGTTTCAAGGAGTGTTTAAAATCCTTCCATGATGGTGGTAGTTTGTCTATAACACCAGAAACCGAGATAGATTCATCCATCTTCAGATTGTATTGGGCAAACTATCCCAGAATCCTTAACAATTCATTGTATTATTCCATCACCGGTCTAGAATCGACCATTTTATAATTCATAAAATTATTGACCAGAAACTTCTTACTAGAAACGTCTTCTGCCATGTACTTGGATTCAAGAGAATCCCACAATTCTTTCGCTGACTCAACATTTTGGTATATATCGAAAAGGGAATCAGACATACCGTTTAAGATGTGGCCCCGGTAGATGTAGTCATCGTTTTCCCACTTGTACCGCTTCCTAGTCTGTTCAGCGGTTTCATTTTCGATCACTTCTGGCATGGGGGTACTTAGAACGTACACAACCTTCAACGTGGTCAACAGAAAATGCATCTTCTTCTGCCATCTTCTAAAATCCTGACCCTCAAACTTGTCCAACTTTGCAAACTTGCTTGTCATATCTTTTGCAGATTCTGCGTTCACCATCTTCAGAAAATAGATAACTTCAATCTTTATTGGGGAATAGGGTGAAAACTTGGATTTTTCTGAAGTCGTGTGAACACTTTCAGATTGAAGTTATTTGTGGTTCACCCAAATAATTCAATCGAATAAAGTCAGAAATTCTGCAAGAAGAGAGAATGTGTTTTGTTGTGAATTTCAAATGAACCAACTATATTAAAATGATCAATGCAACACCTATTTATAGATGTCAACAGATGTATCTTTTGCCAATAGACACATCTCAAGATGTGTCTTTTCCCAATAGACACATCTCATTGCAACAGTCATGTCTAATACCAACAGACACATCTCAAGATGTGTCTTTTCCCAACAGACACGTCTCATTCATCTCATTCTAACAGATGTGTTTGATGTCAATAGACATGTCTCATAAGCAATAATTCTGAAATCATAACGAACTCGAACAGAACATGCACTCCGTATTCTCCCGACTTGTTCGATGTAACATTACGATTACATTGATCAACTAGCCAATCCAATTACACTAAAATATCCAACACATATCACTTCTCAATCAAAAACGTTAACAACACAAAATTCCTATCAAGCATGGGTGCAAATGCAAACTATTATGAACTCACATGATATACGAACATAAAAACAGAATGTCCTATATGAAACAAACGTAGATAACATGAACATATATGCATAATTTACTACTACTAATATGCAAAGCATGAAATCCTATATGAACACATAATACAACAACTACTAATCCCCCAAACCACCCCCAAACTTAAAATATTCAATGTGCGCATTGAATGGAAGGAAATACGAGGGATAGTAGAAAACATACCTACAAGGCGCCTTACATATCCTTCCCCATCGCAACTCAAACATGCTTGTTCGGCAAAAATCCCCTTTCTTTAGCAATTGGCCTCAACAACAACCGATTAAATTCAACCTCCGCCGTCGAAGACGAAAATTCCACAACACGAGAACTACCTCTCCCATGATTAGGAGCCTTAAGAATAAATACCCAACTCACAAGAAGCTCAACCAATAATTACTAAGCAATATCACACCAAAAATAGCCCAAATACCAAGAATAATACAAAATCCCTAATTTACAAGAACACAAATTCGTAATAAAAACAAGATTTTAGAAGAACTAAACCAACTACGAATTGGAGAGGTGAACTTGCAATTAAACTCCTCTTTAGAATTGAATTTTTAGAGATTTAAATAAGTAGAAGAGGAATTGGATTTGTATGTATAGGTGTGTATATATATAAGATGATGGATAAGAAAGATAACGATTTGAATGTGTAAAAGATGTTGGGATGTATGGAATTGATCTAGAATATAAATTAGAATTAGAGGTTGAAAGAATTTGAGTTAGAATAGAATTTGGGAGAATTTTTGTAGGCTAAAACACCAAAATTCGGGAAGGAACAAAATCTGGGAGCTGTAACGTAGGTGTAGACTGCGTTACAGGTGTGCAGACTGCGGGAAGTGCAGTAATGCAGGCGCAGCCTGCGTTACAGACTGTGCTCTCTGCGCGGATTACAGAAGACGCAGGCGCTGCCTGCGTGACAGGAGGGTAGCCAGCACGGAATGCAGAAACGCAGGCGTAGCCTGCGTTATAGGTGTGCTGCCTGCGCTAGCTGTTCATTTTTTTAAAAAAAAGAAACGCTCAATTTTTTTCCTACACTAATGCGTGGATTGCCTTCCACGAAGCGCTTCTTTAACGTCAATAGCTTGACATTACTTCCTCAACTCATGGCGGTTTCAAAATAATAACTGAACCGTCCTCAACAAAAAACTTATTTATACCAATGTTGACATCTTGTTTGCTTGCTTTCCACAAATCTCTTCCGTCAGACTTCAACCTGATTTTACTACCCAATGACCAAATCTTTTTCTTCTTCACACCTCTAAGGTGCTTCTCCGACTCGAACGGCTGAACAAAACCTTCTTCTTCCCTATCATCGGTTTTCCACCTTCACAACACGTTATCATGCCCCTCTTCAAAATCACTAGCTCATTATTCAAAAGGACATACCTCAAATGTGATGGAAGTTTCCCAAGCTTTACACTCGAGAGATCTCGAATTGAAGAACTGTCAATGGAATCACTGATGTGATGCTTTATCACGTGCGTGTCAGATTTTTCGCTAAATAACTGATCAAGCTTCTCTCTCTGACCCTTATAAACTATTTCCACACTGCAACACTCTTCTTCCTCTATCGGAAATTTCATGGCCTTGAACACATTAAAGGTGACATTCTGGTCTTGCACCCTCATTGTAAGCTCTCCTTTTTGCACATCGATCAAAGTACGACCCGTAGCTAGAAAAGGCCTTCCCAAGATTATGGGAATCTTCTTGTCTTCTTCGAAATCTAGAATCACAAAATCGGCAGGAAATATGAGCTTATCAACCTTCACCAAGATATCCTCTACTATACCCCTCAGATAAGTGATCGACCTATCAGCCAACTACAAGGAGATGTTGGTTGGTTTCGGCTCCGGTAGACCAAGTTGCTTGAAAATAGATAAGGGCATGAGATTAATACTAGCTCCCAAATCACATAAGCATTTTTCAAAAGACAACTTCCCAATGGTGCATGGAATTTTAAAGCTTCCTGGATCCTTAAGTTTAGGAGGCAATTTCTGTTGCAACACCGCACTGCACTCCTCTGTCAATGCCACTATTTCAAATTCTTCCAACCTTCTCTTTCATGACAAAATATCCTTCATGAACTTTGCATATCTCGGCATCTGCTCCAATGCTTCTGTTAGGAATAATTCATGAGTTGTGATGTTAAGAATAGAATTTTACTTATACTTCTTGTATATCCTGATCTTATAAAGGATTTAGCACCTTGTATAGGAAATATGTGTTAGACAGTTATCTGTAAAGTTTAGTCAGGAATGAACAGTGTATCGGAGACTACATGTCAGGAACAGAGAGCAAATCCTGATGAAGGTCTAATACTGATGGTGATTAGATACTGATGCAGTGTGCAAGTCCTGATATCAGTCGTGTTACTAATGATGTCATTATGGATGCTACAGAAACTGGCAAGTGCTATAAAACAGGATCGTTGTTTGAAGAAGAAGCAAGAAGATATTATGAAGGGAAGAATTTTCTATTGATGGAAACTATCAACTGGACGGCAGAACATTGTCATGTATAGATTATCTTTCTGTAATTAGTTGATAGGAAGCATTATAAATACTCTCTCTATATCATTGTAAAAAGTGTCGTAGTCGAACAAGTGTGAGTTTGAAGTTCGCGTGCGTAGCTCTGTATAAGGTTTGTATTCGAGAGTTCGAAACAAACAGAGAGAGATTTGTATTGTCAGCAGCTGCTAAAGGTATTTGTACACCTTTGGTAAAGTTTGTATTTGATCTTATTAATACAAATAGATTTTGATTCATTCGTTTATTCTTGTTCATATAACCAAGCAAAAATCAGACACGGTTATATAACTTGTATTCAACCCCCCCCTTCTACAAGTTATTCGAGTTAACAATTGGTATCAGAGCAGGTTGATTTCGAATAATCATAAAGATCTGCAATCATGTCTGGTTACAAGGATAGGAATACTAAGATTCCTATGCTCAAGAGAAACGAATATACTCTATGGGAAGTAAAGATGTTGCATCATCTAGAAGCAACAGATCCTGATTATCTTGACAGAATCAGAGATGGACCTTTTGTTCCAACAAAGGTCGTTGGACAAGCAACTGTTGATGGTGTGGTTGTTCCAGAACATACAGCAGAGAAGCCAAAATCTGAATGGTCAGATAAGGACAAGGAGAATGTTCTTAAAGATGCTAAAGTGAGAAACATATTATTCAACAGTCTTGATTCTGTTCTCACTAACTATGTTCTCTCTTGTAAAACTGCTAAGGATATATGGGACAATCTTAAGGTTCACTGTGAAGGAACTAAGCCTGTCAGGAAGAATATGAGGACACTACTTATACAACAGCATGAGTACTTTGAATCCAAGTCTGGTGAGTCACTTACTGATAACTTTGATAAGTTTACAAAACTCATCAATGAGATGGCCATGCATGGTAAATATTATGACTTGGAGGATATGAATACAAAGTTCATGAAAGCTTTGCCTGATTTCTACAATGAGAAGATATCTGCGATTGAGGAAGCTAATGATCTGGATGAGATATCATTAGAGGCAGTATATGGAAAACTGAGAGCTTATGAACTTGACAAGCAGCAGAAGAAGAGCAGGAATGAAGGAAAGATGAAGACTGTTGCACTTACTGCTCAATCTGAATTAAAGAAGCTTCCAAAAGAACAGCATGAAGAGATTGCTGTAAAGAACTCAAGGAAGAAAAAAAGCAAAGAAAGTTCTGAGTCAGAGACTACTGATATGGACTCTGACAACAATGATTCTGAATCTGAGATGCAGGAACTCTTTGCTATGTTTGCTAAAGCCTTCAAGAAAGGAAGATTCAACATGAGAAGATTTAGCAAAGGACCTTTTCAAAAGAAGGAGGAGAAGAAGAGTGACAAAGGCAAAGGGACAATTGTCAAGCTTGATAAGGCCAAGATCAAGTGCTTTAACTGCAGCGAGCTTGGACACTTTGCTAGTGAGTGTAAGAAGCCTAGGAATTCAGGAAAGGGTAATGCACTTATTGTCACACAGAAGGATTGGGTTGATTCCAGTGATTCTGAAGATGAATTGGATTATGACAACATTGCACTGATGGCAAATGTTTCAGATAAACCTGGATCTCCAAAGAAAACTTCTCCATCCTCTGTTAAGGTATCACTTCACTCTCTTGATTCATTTGATAACTTAAATTCTGATGAAATTAGATCTATCCATGCTGAGTTTAAGAATCTTATGACTAATTTTAGAATTCTTACTTGTGAAAGAGATGAACTTAAGGTTAAGAATGATAAATTAGTTGATAGAAATAATTTTCTTGAATCTGAGTTAATTCAAATGGAAGAATACAAGTTAAGTTCTGATAAAGCTAAGCATGATTATAGTGTTATTCTTGAGGCTTATGACTATGTCAGGAAAGAACTAGAGGAAGAGAGAGATGTGATTAAGACCATTAACATTTCTGGTAAAAAGACACAAGAAATCATCGAAAATGGAATTCGGGGTAAGGTTAATGGTTTAGGTTTTGATAAGGCTAGACAAGAAGAAAAAGTAGCTATTGTGAATGACGATAGTAAAGTAGAAGCTAGCACATCTAAATCTGAAGGTAAGAAAATTGTTTCTGAACCTAATCATGTTAAATTTGTTAATTCAAAAGGTACCCCTGTTGTACACAAAAGGATTAACAATAGTAATTCAGATGAGAAAGTGTTAGAGAAACCTAAGAATGTAAACATAGGGTTTTTGTCTAAATCTCAGTTGAAACAGAGATTATATGGTCTTTCAGAGTCTAGCAAGATCAATAGAAATAGGAATGGAAAAGAAGGTATTAACAAAGAGAATAATTACAAGAATGTACCTGATGCACCTAGGAAAAAATGCAATAAATGTGGAAATCATAATCATTTGGCCCTAGACTGCAATCAAAAACCTTCTTGGAAAACTGAGTCCAGATTCCCCAAGACTCAGAAAATTCAATACCAACCACAAAAAGCTTGTTATCATTGTGGTAGTTTACTTCATTCCATTTATATGTGTAGAGAATATCATGAACTGTATTATGACTATTATTCACTGAAATCTGAAACTCCTAGTCATAAACAGTTTGTGAAATTAGAGTCTAAGGTTGACTCTGCAACAGGTAAAGTAAAAGCAAAATCTTCAAAGCCTGTTGTTTCAAAATCTAATAAGAAAGGATCCAATCAAAGTTGGGTCCTAAAAAATTCTAACTAGTTACTTTTTGTTTGCAGGGCACAGGAAAGAAGCATTCAATTATCTTGGACAGTGGATACTCTGGACATATGACTGGAAAGAAGTCCCTGCTTACAAAGTTTGAGAGGAAATCTGGCCCAGTAATATCTTTTGGAGATGGCAACAAAGGAGAAACTCTGGGATATGGCTCAATTGTTTTGGGGAATGTCATCATAGAAAATGTAGCACTGGTTGAAGGCTTGAAACATACTCTTTTAAGCATAAGTCAACTGGGTGATAAAGGTTACAAATCAATCTTTGACAGAGAAGGATGCAAAATCTTGAATATGCAGAATGGAGACATTGTTCTAACTGGTCAAAGACATGGTAACATATATGAAGCCAGCTTAAGTGATACATCTAAAGGAATTGTTAGATGTCTCTACAGCAAAGCAACAAGTGATGAAAGCTGGAATTGGCACAAGAATCTCTCACATCTTAATTTCAAGAAGCTTAATCAACTTGTTAAGCACAATCTGGTGAGAGGCCTACCTCAGGCAAATTATGTGCAAGATGGACTTTGTGATGCATGTCAGCTTGGAAAGCAAAGAAGAACCACTTTCAAGAGCAAGACTGAAAATTCAATTACTGAACCATTTCACATGCTACATCTTGATCTGTTTGGTCCAGTAAACATTATGTCTATCAGCAAGAAAAGATTTGCTCTAGTGATTGTGGATGATTTCACAAGGTTCACATGGGTGTTCTTTCTACACAAGAAGGATGAAGCTCCTCAGAAAATCATTGAACTTGTCAAGAATATTCAGAATAACTCTGAGTACAAAGTCAAAGTACTTAGGAGTGACAATGGTACAGAATTCAAGAATTCTACAATGGAGGGGTTTTGTGCAGACAATGGAATCACTCAACAATTTTCTGCACCTGGTACACCTCAGCAGAATGGTGTAGTGGAAAGAAAGAACAGGACTCTCATAGAGGCAGCAAGAACCATGCTTGCAGATGCAAAACTTCCAACCTACTTTTGGGCAGAAGTTATTAACACTGCATGTTTCACTCAAAACTGTACCTTGGTAAATAGTCATGGAAAAACTCCCTATGAGATGATCAAAGGAAAGAAACCAAGTGTGAAATACTTTCACATCTTTGGATGCAAATGCTATGTCCTAAAAGTTCATCCAGAACAACTTGGAAAATTTGAAGCCAAATCGGATGAAGCAATCTTTCTAGGATATGCAGCATCTAAGGCCTTCAAAGTTTATAATCTCAGAACTCACATTGTTATGGAATCAATTCATGTTGCATTTGATGATAAGAAATTTGGAATTCTGCAAACTGATGAAAGCCATGACAAATTGGAATTTGAAAATCTGAAGAATTCTGAGATACTCTCCAGTGATGATGAAGGTTCTCTAGAAGGAATTTCTATTGCTTTTCAAAGGAATGCTACTATTGAGGGGGAGCAAATAAATCAAAGAGAACACAGTGATCATCAGGAGCAGACTAGCTATTCAGAGTCTACTCCATCAGGAACTGATCTTTCAGAGTCTACTGAGGAAAGATCAGTAATTAGCAGCAATATGGAATCTACTGATTCTATTGATCAAAGGAGAGTTATTGAAGGCAGAGAGAATTCTTCTACAAGAGATACCACTAACTTAGGGGGAGAGACTAACAGAGTTAATCTACCACCTGTTAGAAAATGGACAAAGGATCATACTGAAGATCTGATTATTGGTGATCCAAATAGTGGTGTTCGAACTAGAAGATCAATTCAAAATGAATGCTTGTATAGTTGCTTTCTCTCAAAGAATGAACCTAAGAAGGTTGAAGAAGCCTTACAAGATCCTGATTGGGTAATTGCAATGCAGGAAGAGTTAAATGAGTTTGAGAGAAACAAAGTCTTGAAACTGGTACCAAGACCTAAAGATAAATCTATTGTTGGTGCAAGATGGGTTTTCAGAAACAAGCTAGATGAATCTGGTATGATTGTAAGAAACAAAGCAAGACTGGTGGCCAAGGGTTATTCTCAGGAAGAAGGCATTGATTATGATGAGACCTTTGCATCTGTAGCAAGATTGGAAGCAATCAGGATGTTTCTTGCATTTGCAGCTCATTCAAAATTCAAGGTATACCAGATGGATGTAAAGAGTGCTTTTCTAAATGGCAAACTTGATGAGGAAGTGTATGTGGAACACCCACCTGGATTTGTTGATCCAAAGTTTCCAAATCATGTCTACAAACTTGACAAGGCACTCTATGGACTAAAGCAGGCACCAAGAGCATGGTATGAGACTTTGTCTAAATTTCTTCTTGAAAATGGCTTCACAAGAGGTAAAATTGACAAAACTCTATTCTTTAGAAAGATAAAAGGTGAATTGCTTTTAGTTCAAATTTATGTTGATGATATTATTTTTGGTTCTACTAATGAAAAATTTTGTGCTAAATTTAGCAAGCTTATGCAGTCTAAGTATCAGATGAGCATGATGGGTGAATTAAATTATTTCTTAGGCTTGCAGGTCAAACAGACTGAGACTGGTATTTTCATTAATCAGTCAAAGTATATCAAAGATCTTTTAAGAAGGTTTGACTTTCAAGACTGTGCAGTTGCAAAAACACCCATGGCAACAACCACTAAACTAGACTCTGATCCTAAGGGAAAGAGTGTGGATAATACTAGTTATAGAGGCATGATAGACTCATTGTTATATCTAACTGCAAGTAGACCAGATATAATGTTTTCTACCTGTTTATGTGCTAGATTCCAAAGTGATCCTAAGGAATCTCATTTAATTGCTGTGAAGAGAATTTTTAGATATCTTAAAGGAACTCCAAATCTTGGTTTGTGGTACCCTAGAGAATCTGAATTCTTCCTAATTGGCTATTCAGACTCTGATTATGCAGGATGTAAGATAGACAGGAAAAGCACTATAGGTACATGTCAATTCTTGGGAAATAGATTGATTTCTTGGGCAAGCAAGAAACAACAATCTGTTTCAACCTCAACTGCAGAAGCTGAGTACATAGCAGCAGGCAGTTGTTGTGCACAGCTCCTTTGGATAAGAAATCAGTTGATGGATTATGGTATGACACTTAGTAATATTCCTACGTTTTGTGATAATACTAGTGCTATTAAAATTGCAGAAAATCCAGTTCAACATTCAAGGACTAAGCACATTGATGTCAGGTATCATTTTATTAGAGAACATATTGAGAATGGTACTGTGGAACTTCATTTTGTTCCTACTGACAAACAGCTTGCAGATATTCTAACTAAACCACTTGATGAAACTACATTCAGTAGACTAGTAAGTGAGTTAGGAATGTTAAATTTCTAGATCTTTAACATCTGCAAAAGTAGCAAGGTATGTTGTTTTTAGCTTATAGACTTGATATTCTTGTCAGGATCTATATTTGATTGTTAAATGCTTTAGCTATAACACTTTGCCTTGATAAATTTCAGTATGATAGACTTGTTAATAATCATCAGGATTAGAATTGTTATCAGGATGCTGATGTCATCAGTATTGTGTCAGTATCAGGATTGTGAAAATTGTTTCAGATCCTGACGTTTACTTTGTGTAGTAATCTAATTCTGTGATGTGTTAAGTCTATGCCAACAAGTTTTAATATTTGCATACTGATAATTTATACATCATACAATAATCAAAAGACAAGTAGATAACATTTTCATTAATTGAAAGCATTACATACATGGAAATGAAATACATCTTTTTGTCTAACTTCTACTGATAATCCTATACTTGTCTAATGATATGGATTCTGAGATACAGGACATGGAGCATCTCAAGAAATCCATCAGGGGATTTGAACAGCCTCGTCTGCTTTTGGATTCCTTGTCTGGGAGACTTGAATGAGAGTAGCTAACTTAAATGTATAGCATCCCCATCAAGATCAACCTCAGACTCTCGACCAAATTCTTCATCATCAAGTTTTGAGGATGTTAGGGGAAGATTGTATCCAATAGATCGATGTTCTAGGAGAAACCTCTGGATATTATCTGAAACTAATTCATCCATGATTAGTTCGATGAGAAGAGTTGTCTCTTCAAAAAGATTATCAATAACAAGATGTTCATCGATTGTGAAAAATCTAAAGAATGGGTTTGAATGGAATTTTGGTTTGAGAATCATTGTTGAGAAGAAAAGAAATTGAAAGGTTTATGGAGAATGGCATAAGGCGTCAGTTTCTTTTATAGAAAGACGTGAGAAGCTAAACAGTCACTTGGAAGTTTTAATGAAGTCAGATGCTAATTATCGTGTGTGACTTTATTTCTTGTATTTTCAAGAAATGTCGAATGTATCTAACCAATTGATTTTGTTCAGATTAATTGTTCATTTCTTTTTCAGATAAAAGAAAAATGCCACGTGGAAACTCCATATTAAGTCTCTGGAATCAGGATGATATTGATCAGGATTTCAAGTGTGACCATCAGGATTTGAAAATTATATTTTTAAATCACATTGCATTTTGTGATTATTTTGATGGAAAGTCAACAGGAAAAGGAAGCTGATCAGTACTGTCAATCTACGTGTTAACGTGGGATAGTGGTCTGAAAGATTTGTGAAATATATTTATTTTGAAACTCTAATCATGTAATTGCTTTCTCTAATTTCACATTTTCTAAAGCAAAAACACTCTCGAGTTTTCAAAATCACTAATCCATTTCAAGAATTTTTCAAGTTATTTTCAGATAAAAAATGGCAACTCAGAGAAGATTACCTAAATCAGTAGCCTTCAAGTTTGGTGACTTTGATTTTATGACTAACAATCATGTAGCAGCTATCACCAACAAGGAAGGAGTGTCATCTGATTTTCATCCAATCATGGACTTTCTGGCATATGGACCATTAAGTTATGCATTGACAGCATCTCCACAGATTAATCAAGCAGCTGTTACACAAGCTTGGAAGAATGCTGAGGTAATTGATTCTACTCAGAGTCAATCAGGTAAGATTGTTCTACATTTAGGACAAGATTCTTTTGATATTACTGAATCTGTTGTTAATTCAGTACTTCACTTACCTGTTAGTTTGAATTATGAGAATGTACCATCTGATGATGATGTAAGAACTATGTTATCTGCATTAGGTTATAATATTAGACCCTTAGATAACATGAGCAAGTTAAGAAGATCTTATCTTAGGAAAGAGTGGTCTTTCTTCTTTGATCAATTACCTAAATGCTTTACTGGTAAATGTAGTTCTTTTGATCAAATTACTTCTGTTACTTCACATATTGCTTACAGTTTGCTTTATGACAGAATAGTTAACATTGGTCACATTATCTTAAGTCAGATGTGTATTAAACTTGGGTTAAGAGATCAAAACAGGAAAATGGTTTATTATCATAGATTTATACAATTGTTTATTAACCATTTTATTCCTGATGTTGAAGCTAGATTTGGAAGAGAACATTGTGTTTCTTCTTATGTACAACAAAAGAGAATTTTCTCTGACATTACAAAGAAGGACAATGAAAGGAATCTAGATGAAATACCTGCAATTTATTATCCACATCATGTTCAGGTAATTCTTAAAACTCATCTTCCTACTCTCTACAATTCTTCTTTCTTTTGTGGTGAAATTGCTCAGGAATCTCATTTGGATGAGAACCCACCTGTGTCTACCCAAGTAGCCCAAAACATTATAGTCTCTGAAATAATTCAAGAACAAAGTTTTAATCCACAGCCTATTGTTTCAAAGAAACCAACCTCTGGTGTTTCTCAAAAGACATCAGTTGTAAGGAAGAGAAGATTTGTTGTGTCAAGTAGTAGTAGTTCTAGTGAAGATGATGATCATATATCTCTTGCTGAGAGAGAAGAATTGAAGGCTGCAATTCAACTTTCTAAGCTAGGACAAAGAGATGAAGCACCTAGTCACAGCCAGGCTGCAGTTTCTCAAAAGACTGTAGTACTTAAAAAGGGAAAACAGTTACTAGATACTGTCTCTCAAAAGACTGTGTTTATTGAAAAAGGATCTCATCCCAAGATCAATTCTGTGTCTACACCTCTTGAGTCTTCTCAGGATAAATCTTTTGCTCACTATACCAGGAGAACAAGGAGAAAGATTCAATTGTCACCTACACACACAGAGTCTAGTCCAACTAATATCATGCAGGTCTCTACAAATGAAGCTACAATCAAGTCAGCAAATGACCATAGAGATCTGGATATTGATTCTTCATGGGAAATTACATTATCATACAGACTGGCTATGGGACTAATTTATCTCAAAGTGAAGTTGTCAAGGCCTGTTCTAGATTTTCTGGTTGAAAGAGTACCAAAGCTTTTATTTCCAGAAGAGTTTGGACTTCTACATCAAAGACTTGACTTAATGAAGATGTATTTCTATGTATCTGTCAGAAGACAATTAGTCAAGAAATTTGGACTCTCGAAGCATGTTGCACTTCAATCACTTCATGCATATTTATTTGACAAGGATGTTATTATTGAAGATGCTTCAGCTCAAGGTGAACAACAGGAGGAAGTAGCTAGAGGAATGCAGTCAACAGAAGATACTATTGCACCAGTGGTGGATAGTAGGAAAGATCATATCACAGTCACTGCAACACAAGAACCATCTAGTCAGAGGTTGGATGACTCAGGAGCTGTGATAGCTGATGTTGAAAGGTCTTCTGTGATGACTGAAATTGCAAGTGAGAAACCCTATGATATGGGAGGAATAACTTTGACTGATTTTATTGAAGATCAAACAAACATTGTTCAGTCAGAGTCTATCCACCTTGAGGGTGAGTCTCAGCAAACAACACTTAAAGACGGTGATGTACTAACTATGGTGTCTAATGAAGTATTACTGAAGACATCAGAGTCTAGTAAAGAACCTGAAAGTGGTATACTGGAGCCTGTAGTCTCTGGAAGGAAAGAAGATGATTGTAAGGGTTCAGAGACTATAGCAGCTCACTCCTTGGAGAAAACCTCAAGCCCCATGCCATATGAGGAACCTTCTCTCCATGTGAGTTCAGGTATAAAAACTTCTTCTAAACTCTATTTTTCTGTAGGTCATGAGAGCACTTATCCAAATTTGAGTGATACACTTGAAAAGATGGATATTGATCCACAATCAGAGCGGCTGGCTCCTGACCAGGCAAAAGGAGAGGTAGAAAGAGTGTTGACTTTAGATAGTCAAAGTGAGAATGAGGGTATGGATGATCAACTCCATAGCGAGGGAGAGAAAATTATGAAACCATCGTTTGATTTCTGGGATCAGGTTTTTCCTGAATCTTGGTCTAATAATCTTGGTATGGATGCTGGTACTTATTCTGTTATCAAGATGTATGAGAAGAATGACTTAACAAAGCATAATGCAAAGCCAGAAGTTAAAGCTCAGAAGCAAAAAGAAAGGCTTGCAGGAATTATCAACAGAAGAGGTGAAAGGCTAAGACAAACTTCTACATTATCAGTACCAGAATATATTTCTAATGATCCTAGTATTCCGTTGTATGTACTACCAATATCAGCAAGATTTGAGACATCAACAGTATCTGATCAATCTAAGAAGGCGTCAGGATTTGTAGATGTTAGTACACAGAATACTGGTGAAGGACAAGATGATCATATTGCAGCTTCAGATCAGAAAGATGAAGATGTTTGTAACTCTAATCGAGTTTTATTACTTGAATATCATTCTACACAGGCAACTTCTTCTACAAGACTTGAATCTGAAGATATTCCAAACACTTCCAACATTGAAGTTAATTCTAAAGTTCTACAAGACATTCAGAAATCTCAAGTTGAAATTCAATCAAGACTTCAAACACTTGAAGATAACCAAGTCACTATTATGGAAAATCAAGCAGTTCTGATGAATCTCATTTGTTCTGTTACTGAATCTCTTGGAATTCATGTTGCTGATGTCAAAAAAGGGGAGATAAAGACAATTCAAAGACAACAACAACAACAGACTAGGGATAAAAGAAGAACTGGGGGAGATAAAGATTGTGACAGAGGTGAATCTCATCATGGAAGTGATAAAAGAAAAGAAGCATCGAATAGGTGAATTCTTTCGTCTAAGTACTGGATACTATGTCTATATCTAAGAAAGAGGAGGTACTTAACTTCATGATTTTTGAATTCATAAATTTTATTCTGATTGTACTGTTATATGTTTTGACATCAACAACTCAGATTTATGCTTCAGATTTTAAAGCATAAATAGGGGGAGATTGTTAGGAATAATTCATGAGTTGTGATGTTAAGAATAGAATTTTACTTATACTTCTTGTATATCCTGATCTTATAAAGGATTTAGCACCTTGTATAGGAAATATGTGTTAGACAGTTATCTGTAAAGTTTAGTCAGGAATGAACAGTGTATCGGAGACTACATGTCAGGAACAGAGAGCAAATCCTGATGAAGGTCTAATACTGATGGTGATCAGATACTGATGCAGTGTGCAAGTCCTGATATCAGTCGTGTTACTGATGATGTCATTATGGATGCTATAGAAACTGGCAAGTGCTATAAAACAGGATCGTTGTTTGAAGAACAAGCAAGAAGATATTATGAAGGGAAGAATTTTCTATTGATGGAAACTATCAACTGGACGGCAGAACATTGTCATGTATAGATTATCGATCTGTAATTAGTTGATAGGAAGCATTATAAATACTATCTCTATATCATTGTAAAAAGTGTCGTAGTCGAACAAGTGTGAGTTTGAAGTTCGCGTGCGTAGCTCTGTATAAGGTTTGTATTCGAGAGTTCGAAACAGGAGATTTGTATTGTCAGCAGCTGCTAAAGGTATTTGTACATTTTTGGTAGAGTTTGTATTTGATCTTATTAATACAAACAGAGTTTGATTCATTCGTTTATTCTTGTTCATATAACCAAGCAAAAATCAGACACGATTATATAACTTGTATTCAACCCCCCCTTCTACAAGTTATTCGAGTTAACAGCTTCAACAAAAGGAATGTTAATGGATAGTTTCTTGAAGACATCCATAAACTTTTGAAACTGTTTTTCATGATCTTGTTTCTGCAAGCGTTGAGGATATGGAGGAGGATAGATCTGATTCACCAACTTCTGCTTCGGAGGAGAGTGTTCATTAGAATTTTGCTTTTGAAGTCTTTTTGGGAATGGAGGGGGTGGATAGATCTGATTGTTCTCTGTAGACTGCTTTGGAGTAGATTTTTCAACAGGTTCCTTGCTCTTTTCTACTTCACCATCTAGCTGCTCAATTACCAAGTCAGATTTTTCAATTCCGAGCACTGCTGATTTTTCAAGTTGCGGATTCTGCCCTTCTTCAGCTGATTTTTGATCTGTTGTAACCCTTCCCGATCTCAAAGTAACTGCCTTCACATGCTCATGGACCTCCCTCTTGCCTGGATTAACCTCTGTGTCACTTGGAAGAGTTCTTTGTTGCCTACTAAGTAAAGCACTTGCAAGCTGTCCCATCTGGTTCTCCAAGGTCTTGAGAGCGACTTCCTGGCTTTTAACCATCATCCCCAACTCATCCATCTCTGATTTTTTATTAGAAGATTGCCCTGCATTAGCCTGGGGCTGTTGCTGCTGAAATCCCGGAGGTTGATATGGTTGTCTAGGAGCATACTGCTGTTGATAGCCTTGATTGAAAGGCCTTTATTGCTGACCCTGAAACTGCTGATAAGGCTGAGGTTGAGCACCTTGATTGTTACTCCAGCTGAAATTGGGATGATTCCTGTTATTAGGATGATAAGTGGCTGGAACTGGTGCAGCAGGTCTCTGGAAATTACTCACGAACTGTGCTGATTCAGATGAGATAGCACACTGATTAGTCTCATGTGCGCCCGCACATAGCTCACAAACACTAGCAACCTGCTGAACTCCATAATTTGTAAGAGAATCCACCTTCATAGTCAAAGCCTTTAACTGAACTGCAATAGCTGAAGCTGCATCCACTTCAAAAATACCTGCTACCTTGCCTTGAGATAGTCTCTGGGTTGGATTCTGATATTCATTGGCAGCCATCGTCTCAATAAGATCATAAGCTTCATCGTAGCTCTTAGCCCATAGAGCTCCACCTGATGCTGCATCTAGCATAGGTCTAGATTGTGCTCCCAACCCATTGTAGAAACTATTAATCACCATCCAATCTGGCATACCATGATGGGGACACTTCCGAAGCATCTCCTTGTAACGTTCCCAAGCCTCACACAAAGATTCTCCAGATTGCTGAGCAAATTGAGTTAGAGTGTTCCTTATTGCTACAGTTTTCGCCATAGGGAAGAATTTTGTAAGAAACTTCTGAGCAAGATCCTCCCATGTAGTAATGGAACCAGCTGGTAAAGAGTGTAACCAGCCCTTAGCCTTATCCCTCAAAGAGAAGGGGAAAAGTCTCAATTTGATAGCATCATCCGACACACCATTAAACTTGAAAGTGTCACAGATCTCGATAAAGTCCCGAATATGCATGTTAGGATCCTCCGTAGAAGCACCCCCAAACTGAACCGAATTCTGTACCATCTGAATAGTGCCCGGCTTGATTTCAAAGTTATGCGCAGTAATTGTCGGCCTGATAATACTAGATTGGATGTCATTGATCTTTGGCTGAGAATAGTCCTTCAAAGCCTTAGCTGTTGCTGCATCAGCCATCTCTACTGTAGTTGCAGATTCCTCTTCCTTATTCTCTCTATTCTCTACAAGATCGTCTTCCGCCAGTTCTTCCTTACGAGCCTGCAAACGTGTTCGCATACAAACTCAAGTACCTGAAACACCACGAAACAAACAAACTAAGTAAGAAATCCGAGTCAATGAACGCTAACGACCACTATTGACAAGCACATAAACTAAAAATAAAACACCGATGATCCCCGACAGCGGCGCCAAAAAAACTTGTTAACACAAAATCACGCAAGTGCACGTGGTCACAAGTAATACAGATATAAATCAAGTTCGTTCCACAGAGATCTGGTTTAGGTTTCAATTCAGTAGATGTAGCTATGCAACAATGTATGGTTTTAATTCACTGCTAAGACAATTAACACGATTGGGTTTTGATTAACTAAAAATAACTAAAAAGCAAATTAACAAACTAAGAATTAATAAACTAATAAGAATTAAAACTGATTACTTATATGAGAATAAACATGGGATCCTAACTTCATTAAATACTTTACTTAGATCTGATGCCTTTAATCACTATATGCAATGGTTATGATATCTGATCGGACAACACGAAACAAGTAAACGCTACTTCTCAGTATACGTATACCAAACTAAACATACATCCACAAAAGAGATAGAAGATGAATAGACACCAATTATGCTTAGACCCTATATGTCTATAGAATTTGAAAACATTACGGTTGAAGAGCAAGTTATCCATTAAGATCACACAGGGCAGTATAAGTATTTTAATCTCACACCACGAATCATATTGATAAACAATTATGAACCTATACTAGCATGACAAGTTCTAAATCTCAAGATCCACTTTCACTTCACAAGAGATTAACAATTTAGATGTTAGCTACGCATCTAACAATTAAACATAACCATACGAGGATATCAATTATATACTATACACAGATCTTTAAAGCATCAAGATATTAAGTTCCATAAATAAATCCGTTAGAATCCCATGACAACGATTAGTTCATACCGATTATCTTTTCAGCTAAAATATATCATCTTTCTATTTTTTCTAATTAAATTCATTTTTTTCTATAAATATCACGGGCAACGTTAATTTCTCATTTTCTAAAAATCACTAGAAGTAATTTTAATTAGTAAAAGAACATAATTAAATTATAATTAGTATAAACTAATCAATTATCTTTTTCACATAAAGCATGTCACCTTTTTAATTTTCACGTTATCTTTTCTATTTTCTCTAACTAAAATCTCTCATTTTTCTATTTTTAAAATCTCTCTAACATTTATATAATTATTATCAAATTAATTTAAATTAATGACATTTTTTATATAGTAGCACATTTTTTGCAGGTGTTTGGTCTTTATTTCATGCAAACGTATATAGGAATTTTCTATCATGCCCTTCTCCATCGAAATTTTGTGACTCTACGGCAAGTGCTGATTCAGCGTTTAATTGTATATGAAGTAAGACATTATATTCTTCTCCCAGATTTATGTTTTTCTTTCCTGTAAGCTACTCGGATGATGGGAAATGGGAAGTTTTATTCAGGTGTTGGATAATCTGAAGGAAAACTCTATACCGTACCTGAAGTACAGTTACAGAAAGCATAGAGCTATTAGGTGCATTATTTGATATCATTCTGCTGTTATCTGAGACCATAGTTTGGTAGGTATTATCGCAAATATTTTCAAAAGATCTTAAAATCGTAAAAAACAAAGTAATATTTTTCGTAATTTCCCTACTTGTTTTTGTATATTTTTTATTCATTTTTAATCCAAGTAGCTGAAAAATTGAAAAAATGAATATTTTATTAGTCGAAATAAAGTATTCATTAATTGAAAATTTTAATTTTCTGAAATTTGAATCCTTAGTATTTGAATAAAAGATAGATTTTTAAAACTCCTTCAATATCTCATTTTTAATATCTTAAAAAGTACTCACTTTATAGTCTATTCCATTATATAAGATATTTAATTTTATTTTTTCCCATATAATTTGAGATATTTTGATTGTATGTTAAAAATCTAGTATTTTTTAATTTTTTTAATGAAAATAAAAAATTTACATTT
The DNA here is from genome assembly GCA_037693485.1 of Kitagawia praeruptora. Classification (NCBI taxonomy): domain Eukaryota; kingdom Viridiplantae; phylum Streptophyta; class Magnoliopsida; order Apiales; family Apiaceae; genus Kitagawia; species Kitagawia praeruptora. The sequence continues at coordinate 82,122,364 of CM075350.1, forward strand.
TTTTACTTGAAGAAAGAAAATTAAAAAAATAATAATTCTACCTATAGAGTCAAAACATCATAAAATACATGTTAAAAATTAATTTATTTTCATAGGAAATTTGATCTTTTTTCATTTTAAAATAGGGTTTAATGATCCTAAAATTACCTTTAAATAAATACCTAAAATTAAGAAATATTCAATTAAATATAAAAATTATTTTTGTAAATATAAAGGAATGAATAATATTATTATAATAATACCATTCAAATTTTATACACAAAAATACCATCACCTTTAGGTAAGTTATATATCTAAAATTAAGGGGTGTATGCAATTAGGATTTTGAGGGATTCTTTTGGATTTTAGAAATATAGGGATATTCAATTTGGATTTTTTTCAATCGATTAGTGTATTCAATTTGGATTTAAAACAATTCATTAAATCTAATGATATTCAAAAATTCATGGATTTTTTATTTATTTATTAAAATGGTAGATGTTGATAAATTTGTTACTCACTCCGTCCTTAAATATCATTCATGTTTTGACTGGACACGTTTGCCAACACACACTTTTGATCATTAATATCTTCAATTTCATATTAGTTTTAAATATAAAAACTTCACTGTATTAAAGTACTCATAAATACGAATCCAACAAGATCACTCATGACTATATTTGGTCTTATAGATTAAACGTAAATTAGTAATTTGTCTCATGTTATGAATAATCCCGATATTTCAAATAGGAGAAACAAAAAGAGACGGAGGGAGTAGTGTTTTTTATAAAGTTTGAAATCTCACCAAAATCATTGAGATTTTGAAGGATTTTTAAAAAACTTTTCTAAATCTCGAAGACTCTGCAAGATTCTACGAAATTTTTTCGAGAATTCGCAAAAATTTAAAATCAACAATCTTTAAAAATCCATGAATTATTATTAATCTCTCAGTTGAATATACCCCCTAACTTTAAAAACATTTTTTTGTTTGAAATATCATAAAAACTGACAAAATATAATACTCCCTCTGTCCTTCTCGTTTCTTTATACTTTTTTTTGGGACGTCTCATCAATTTCTTACATTACTAAAAATAGTAAGTTCTAACAATAAAATACATCTACTTCATTTATTTTAATAATATTACATCCATTATCTTTCTTTGGTCTTCGTGCCCAAATACAATATAAAGAACCTGAACTACGTGCCCAAACACAATGTAACGTACTCCCTCCGTCCCATCCAATTGTTTATCCTTTTCAAGCAATGCCCAGAGATAGATTTTAAGGATAGTTACATAACTTATTTTTAATTTTTTTTTTATAAAAATATAAATATTAAATTTTTATATAATAATAAAAATTAAAACACTATCCTTAAAAAAACTTAAAATACGTGCCGTTGATGGGAAGAAGGAAAAACATGGAGGAACGGAGGGGGAGCAAGGGAGTATCATTTTCGAGGACCCCGTTAAAAAAAAAGAAAAAGAAAAAGTGGAAGGAGAAAAAGCAACCGGCCGGTGGAGATTCACCCACCGTCCTGGTTCTGGTGGTAACTGCTCAACTTTAAGGTGACCGGTGGTTCCTCTGGTATATATTCTCTCTTACTCAAATAATAATAATAATATCTATGTTTTCATCCTTTAATTATTCATTAACATGTATAGTTATGATAATTGTGTTTTACTGTTAAATTACGGCGATGATTCTGCTTTTTCAAATACTGTCTTCTCTGCTCTCTGTTTCACCTGTTTAATATTTGTTTAAAACTAGGGTTTAACGTACTGAATATGTCAATACTCAATATTATTTAATCCATCTGGGGTTTAGTGTTCCGTAATTAATGTCTTGCAGTTTAACTTGTATAACTCAGGATGGACACTATTATTTAGTTGCCTCTTAAGTATTACCAGTGGTGGATCCAACGAAAAAAAGCCACCCAGCACATTTTTTTTTTGTTTTGTTTTTGTGATAAGTAATATCATGATAAGTTTTTTTGATGGATTTTTTTTCAAAACTGAAGCAACGAAGGTAGGTGAATACATTCTATGATGTCAAAATTTTGAATTTTCCTGCGTGCATTCTATCGAACAGGTAGAGTGCAGTAAATCATTAGTATATTTGTTAGATTTATTTGAACCTTAGTGGTTTTCATTTACTTGGTTCGTGGACCCTCGAACAAGATACTTGTGGTGAGATGAATTGTTGTGGCAGTTTATGTATGTTAAGTTAGTTTGCATATTACAGTAAGTAGAGTGGTGTGTGCTTATTAAGGCTCTAAGCTGTTTTATGGTAATGAACGAAAAGTGGATTAAAAGATACAGTGCGAAGGCATTTTGGGGTAATTGGCTAGCTCTGCGTTTGATTGGGTACTAGGTGATGTAAATTTTTCTCCTGATTGCTGATGCAATGAAATAGTCCAAGAAAAGTATCGTTTCTTTATTCTTTATTGGCTTATATTGATTGACCAAAATGTAACCTATTTCGTTTGGCTGTTTGTGGCTACTTTTTAGATTGTTCACCATTGTTTAAGTTTTAATTTTGAAAAAACTAATACAGTGCACAACTTTTTTAAAACATTTATTGGCTACAATGGTGGGTGAATTATAGTCCCCTTCTTTGTGAGTTTTGAATTGGAAAACAAATATAGCACACAATGTATGTCATAATCAAATCTAAATATACAAATGGAACTGTTTCTCACATGTTCTTTGGAAGTTATGTTGATGTGCATAGAGTTTAAGTTATACACCATTTTTATGATATATTACTATGCTTATATTTATGAATTTTTTTTCTGATTGTAGTGTGAGTCAAACATGTTTTGTTTTTGCCAAGATTTGGTGGATAATTCTTTTGTAAGCTAATTATGATTTTTATATGCATACAAGCCAATTACAATAGAGTTATAAAAGTTTATATATGTAGTAAAGCACTGTTAGAGTGTGTGAGCTTTAAAACTCTAACTCAAAAATGGAGGAAGGCAAGGTCCCACCAAGATTTGAACTCAGGTTATTGGATTCAAAGTCCAATGTCCTGACCACTAGACCATGGGACCCTTTGTATTGTTTTATTTTGCCGAATGCCTATACATGGTTTGGGTATAAGGAGTAGGATACATGGTTTGGGTATAAGGAGTAGGATATATGTCCAGGCTCCAAATTTTGTTGATATTTATCTATAGAAATCAGAGCATTAATTTCACAAGTATGGAACAGTTCTGGTAAATTTCAATATATGTTTAACTATCTTGTACTATTAAAATTAGGGGGTGATACTTCCATTTTCTTCTTTTAAGAAGTTTCCATATTATTGAAGCTAATTCTTAGTTAAATTTACACAGACATGCCTCGATCGTTAGTTTCCAAGTATGACAAAGGGGTTGAAAACCTCTATTTTTGGAAGTAACTCTAATTGAACTCAGCACATTAGAACTTAGAAGTACTTAGTTTGATGCAGTGGAAAGTAAATTGATCATCATTTAAGGTGAAGGGAAATGGGAAGAAATAGTTTGATGCAGTGGAAAGTAAATTGATCATCATTTAAGGTGAAGGGAAATGGGAAGGAAACAAAAGATTGACCCATCTTACTAGACTTAAAAATTCATGCTTCTAGTCTTTTACTAAAAAACCATGTAGCCATTTGTATCAATATTATATGCTGACTGTTTTTTTTCGTATTTTGGCTATAGTATATTTTTAAGCTTATATTTCCTTTTTTTATAGGATGTGGTATATAATGTAATATTACACTGACAAAATTTAATTATTGACGTTTTACTACCTATAACGTTTTCCTCCAATGTCTTCACATTCTAGGCTGGAAGTTATAATTTTTTTTTCTTTTCTCTTACCAATTTGTATTAGATGTATTACAGATTCACTTCTGGTTGCATTTAGTATTCTAATTTCGTAGCATGGATTACATTTGAAGCTAAGTTTTAAAACGAAAACCTGAATCCCTCGAGTATAAAGAGTTGTTAATGCGCTTACAGCTCAATCTAAATTTTATTTCTATATATGCGATATGCGTATCTATCATTTAATAAATGAACTAAAAGATGCTACTGGGGAATTAAAAGATTGCTTCAAATTAAAATTGCTTAATAGGTGAAAGAGAAGAGTGGCCTCTCTGAGATTGGAACTCAGCTTACTGGATTCAGGTCCCAATGTCCTGACTGCTAGACCCTGGGGTCATATGGTCTTCTTTTTTAACTGTGTCATGTTCTTACATATTTGTTTCCTGATCAATCTTATGTGTTCTCTTTACTGGGAAAAAGGGGGAGATTGCTAAAATTTATTAAAATCACTGGTTACCATATTGTCATGTACTTGTTAGAAAAATGTCTTTGGGGTGTAATGCTATACTTTTTTGAAAGAATACATGTGTTATTTATGATGCATCTTCTTTTCTAGCCGGTGTTAGACTGATGCTTGTGATATTTTATATCTATGATAAGCCATTCTTGAATAATTCGAATATTGATAAATGAGCACATTTTACAACATGTTCTTTCGTAATATTCTACATTTTACTTTAATTTTTTAAGTGTCTTCTATTCAACATCTACAAAGATGTTCCTCCTTTTTTTAACTTGAAATTTTTTACTAGATTAATTTATATTCTAGGCATCTACATATTCCTTTGATTATGTTCAAGGTCTAACGATGGGAATTATCTCAAAATTATATGTTGGTTCTAAAGATTATGCTGATCTATGTATATTGATACTACTAAGGGAAAAAACAGGAAACTTGGAGGATTTCATGGTCTCCTTCACAGAGGATGTGCTTTTTCTTAACCCATTTCCATCTATGTTAATATTCTTAGCTTTTTAGGAAACGCGTTTTTGTAATTCTAGCATGCATCAAACATGTTTATTTTTCCAAGATCGGGATGGTCAGCTGTTTGTAAACTAATTATCCTTTTTATTAGCGCGCATCACTGGATAAACTAATTACTATAGAACTTATAACAGTTTAAACATGCACTAAGCTTATAGGCACTGTGTAAGCGTTAAAGGTTCATCTTAAAAAAGGTGGACGAAGACAAGGTCCCACCGAGATTTGAACTCGGGCTATTGGATTCAAAGTCCAATGTCCTGACCACTAGACCATGGGACCATTTGTTGTTTTATTTGTATTTCTTATTGTTTTTGTTGTGTTGCTTGTAATTGTTTTCTTTACATAGGAAAAGGCTGTATGTCCAGGTGTCAGGATTTTGTTGGTGCTCTTATTAGAAATCAAGCCCTTAGCTTCATAAGTATGGGATTAAAGGATACTGATGAATGCAATATATAATTTAACTGTGTTGCACTCTTAATTCTCTTTGTCATACATTGTTAAGAAGTCGCAGTTCCTTCAAATAATTGAAGTCAGTTTTTATTTACTTGTACACATACATGTAGGGATCTGTACCTTTCCAACTGCACATGGGGGTAGTTGTTTTTTAAGGTAATTATAGTTTTTTATATGCGTGCATCACAGTATAAGCTAATTACTATTTAGCTTATTAGTTTTAAACATATACTTAATTCTCAGCTTGAAGAACTATGAAACCGTGAGGGCATTGATTTTTTATTCAAAAGGGGAGGAGGACAAGGTCCCACCGAGATTTGAACTCGGGTTATTGGATTCAAAGTCCAATGTCCTGACCACTAGACCATGGGACCATTTGTGTTATTTTGTATATATTATTTGTTTTTTTGTTCTGCCCATACATGTTTCCTCTACGTAAGAAAGAGGGTTCAGGTGTAAGGAGTAGGATATATGTCCACATTTCAGAATATTGTTGCTATATATATAAAGAAATCTGGCCTTTAGTTTAAAAACTTGGTACAATGCTTTCAACAATTTTGCGCTATTAATTTTGGGGTTGATTCATTAATTTTGTATTGTAACAATGTTGCATATAATTATAGTCAATTTCATAGTTAGTTTTACACCTGCATGTAGAGGATCACAAGTTTCCAACTACGACAAGGGGGTTGGAGACCTCTATTTTGGAAGTAGCTTTTATCAAATTCAACATGATGCTAGAAATTACTTGGTGTCATGCAGTAAAGCAATTTAATATATGTTTTAGGTGGCAGCAATAGCAGACGGAAAGGGAATAAAGAAGATTGACCGATATTACTAGACTTAGAATTTCTGGCTTCTAAGTTTATAAACAGGAAACTATGAAACCATTTGCCTTAATATTGTTTGGTTTACTTTTGTCATATTTTTGCGTTAGTATATATTTAGGTTTAATATTTTCTGTATTGATAAATTGTATATACTTATGGAAGTAGAGAGAATCAGATGAGAAGTAATCAGAAGGAGAGATTTTGTATTGATATATTGTGTTTTACAATAGCTCTTCTAAGTCCTATATATACACAATAATCTGCACAATAAACGTAAGCTAATACATCATAATATCACTGTAGATCTTCTGACTTATATTATCACTGTAGAGCTTCTGACTTATTTTAACACTCCCCCTCAAGTTGATGCATATATATCACTCATGCCCAACTTGCCAATAAGTGGATGAAGCATCTTCCGGTTTAAACCTTTGGTGAATATGTCGGCTATCTGGTCCTCCGTTCTTACAAAGTGAATACCAATGGTATCATTATTGATCTTCTCTTTTATGAAGTGTCGATCAATTTCGATATGTTTGGTTCGATCATGTTGAACCGGATTATGTGCAATGGCAATAGCTGCTTTGTTATCACAATGTAGCGTCATTGGAGTTGCGGATGCAAGTCCCAACTCTTCTAGGAACAATTTTATCCACAATAATTCACGTACACCTTTAGCCATAGCTCTATATTCTGCCTCAGCACTAGATAGGGCAACCACAGGTTGTTTCTTGCTTCGCCAAGTAACCAAATTGCCACCAACAAATGTGCAATATCCTGAAGTAGATCGTCTATCGTCTTGACATCCGGCCCAATCTGCATCTGTATAGCTTTCAACCCCGAGATGATTGTTTTTAGTAAACATTACTCCTTTTCCAGGAGCAGCCTTAAGATACCTTAATATCATATAAACTGCATCCAAATGTGGTTGACGAGGATCATGCATATACCTACTGACAATTCCCACTGCATATGATATGTCTGGCCTTGTATGTGCAAGATAGATTAGTCGACCAACTAACCTTTGATATTGGGATTTCTCGACAATTTCACCAGCATCTCCACAAAGTTTATGATTTGCTTCTATTGGAGATTCTGCAGGTCTACATCCCAACATCCCTGTTTCATTCAGAAGGTCAAGTGTATACTTCCGTTGTGAGAGGAAGATGCCACCTGAACTTCTAAAGACCTCAATACCAAGGAAATACCGTAGTTTTCCTAAGTCCTTCATCTCAAATTCAGAGGCAAGCTTGCGTTTGACATTAGTAATCTCAGAGGTGTCGTTGCCGGTGATCACAATATCATCGACATAGACAATCAACACTGTGATTTTTTCATCTCGTCTTTTAACGAACATGGTGTTATCTGAGTTGCTCTGTTTGTAATCAAATTTAATCATTGCTCCCTGGAATTTGCCAAACCAGTCCCTTGGAGATTGTTTTAGCCCATAAATAGTCTTCTTTAGCTTGCATATTTTCCCAGTGGTCGCAGCTGTAGAAAAACCCGGTGGAATATCCATGTAAACCTCTTCTTTCAGGTCTCCATGTAAGAATGCATTTTTTACATCCAATTGCTGAAGTTCCCATCCAAGATTTGCTGCACATGATATCAAGACTCGGATAGAGGCCATCTTTGCTACTGGAGCAAAAGTTTCCTGATAATCAATCCCGTAAGTTTGAGTATACCCCTTTGCTACAAGTCTTGCCTTGTACCTATCAATCAGTCCATTAGGCTTCTGTTTAACAGTGAATACCCATCTGCATCCTACTACCTTCCTTCCAGCGGGAAGATGAGTTAACTCCCAAGTGCCATTATGTTTCAAGGCATTCATTTCTTCTATCATAGCATCTTTCCATTTAGGATCACATAAAGCATCCTGCCAAGTATGCGGAACAGAAACACTAGACAAGGATGACACAAAAGCCAGTGAAGATGGAGATAATGCATTATAAGATACAAAATTTGAGATAGGATGGTTAGTGCAAGAACGTACACCCTTTCTTATAGCAATAGGAAGATCCAAAGTGGGATCAAGAGTATTACCATTATCGGGCTCAGTTATAGGAGCTGTAGGATCTGCAGGATCTGATTCGAGGTCAGAGGTCTCTGGATGTGGTAAAGTGGTGATATCATCATTTCTTCGTCTAGAGTATGTAATCAAATCTGGTATGCCAAACCTATTTAAATCATCCGACTCATTATTCGTCGGCAACGATTTTGAGCTAATGCTTGGAATAGGTATATTCATGAACGGAAGTGATTCACTATCAAGAGGACTGTGATCTGACTCATTTGTTTCATTATCAAGACTATGTCTGTTTATCTCCCCCTGAAGCAAAGAGGAGGAGCCCGGAGAGAAGTAAGAAATGGACTCCCAGAAAGTAACATCGTAACTGACAAATACCCGACGCGAGGGAGGATGGTAACATTTATACCCTTTCTGAGTGGGGGAATATCCAATGAAGACACATCTAAGGGCCCGAGAATCAAGCTTATCTCGAGAGGGTGCATGGTTATGAGCAAAACATATGCTCCCAAATACCCGAAGAGGAAGTGGATGAGAAGAGGGTGCAGGAACACATGACAATGGTGTTTTGAATTTTAGAACCTTGGTAGGAAGACGGTTGATAAGATAAGCAGCTGTCATGACTGCCTCTCCCCAAAGATATTTAGGAACATGCATGGTTAGCATAAGAGACCGTGCAACCTGTGTTAAGTGGCCAATTTTTCTTTCGGCTACCCCATTTTGTTGAGAAGTTTTAACACACGTAGTTTGATGAATAATACCACATGTGTCCAAATAAGATGTAAATGGACCTCCATATTCAGTACCATTATCACTTCGAAGGATTTTAACAGAGGCATTAAACTGTGTTTGTATCATGTGATGAAAAGATTTAAAACACTCGAAAACTTCATTTTTTTGTTTGGGAAGATAAACCCAAGTTAATCGTGAATAACAATCAACAAAGATAACAAACCACCTATACCCATCATGTGTAGGATTTCTAAATGGACCCCAAACATCAGTATGAATAATAGAAAACAAGGTAGAACTTCTTTTATTTCTCGGCGGATAAGTTGATCTTTTATGTTTAGCCAATTCACATGGTTCGCAGAAAAAATCTTCCTTATTACAGTGTTTTACTAAAGCGGGAAATAGATGTGTTAAAACACCAAAGGATGGATGACCTAACCGTCTATGCCATTGATACAAGGATTCAGAAACAGAATTAGATGACACCTGATAATTTGAAGGAGAAACAGAATTCCCTTCCATAACATAGAGACCATCGACCACTTTACCACTGCCAAGGACCTTGCCTGTCATTAGATCCTGAAATACACAGTGGGAAGAAAAAAAGGTTACTGAACAATTGAGTTTGTCAGTAATACTGTGGATAGATAGTAAATTTGCAGATAAAGACGGAACATGCAAAACATCTATCTGATAATGGTAACGATGATGAAAGACAAAGAGAGGTGCCCTGTCCATGAATAGGTGCAAGATCTCCATTAGCAACACGTATATTGCCTGTTTTGTTATGATATGATTCCAGAATACTAGAATCTCCAGTCATATGTGCTGATGCTCCTGAATCAATGATCCAAGATGTTGGATATTTATCGGAAGTAAGATGACAGGATATACCTGCATGAGCAGAATTAGCTGTAGGAGAAGGGGTCTTGATCTGTGACATAAATTGGCGGAAGGCGTTGAGTTCTGAAGCGGTCATCGTCCCTGTTGTAGAGTCAGGCTCGCATTCTGAGGTAGTATGATGGGCATTAAAGGAACCCCTACTCATGCCTCTTCCAGATGAGACACCACGGTAACCACCTCGGCCACGCCCACGCCCACCTCGTCCTCGACTTCTGAGATGTGGATGCAGAATAAAACATGTCTCACGAGTGTGGCCTAATTTTTTGCAGTAGTCACATTGAATAGATCTTTCTCCAATTACAGCTATTGACACATGCTCTGGTTCTGATTGCTGGACACCTTTAGTTAAGAGTGCGGATCGATCAGAAGGGACCATTGGGGTCATACTTTGCTTTCGGCTTTCTTCTAGCCTGACACGACCATAGGCCTCTTCCACAGTAGGAAATGGAACTTGTCCGATGAGTTGATTTTTAATTGAATCATACTCATCTGACAATCCATCAAGAAATTTCATCACTTTTTCTTCAGTGATCATCTTCTGATATTTTTCTTGATCTTCAGCAGTTTTACACTCAAATATAGTGTAGTGTCCCAATTCACTCCATAATGATGTTAGCTCAGAATAATACTGAGCTAGTGTGCAGCTTCCTTGAGTTAATGCCCACATCTTTCGCTTCACCTCAAACCGCTTGGCTACATTCCCGGAGAAGGAATAAGTCCGAGTGAGAGAATTCCACACATCTTCAGCGGTATCAATGAAGATATAGCTTTTTCGGATATCTACCTCCATAGAGTTAGATAACCATGAACACACCATGGCATTTTCAGAATCCCAATCATCGAAAGTAGGATCTTCTCCCAAAGGTTGTTTAGCTTTCCCATTGATGTATTTCATCATTTTATGAGATTTTAGTGCCATTGTACAAGCTTTGGACCATTCCAGAAATTTTTTTCCATTGAATTTAGGACTCACGAATGGAGTACTATGAAACCCCGATTTACTGCTACTTATAGCAGTATTGTTGCTTGAAATAGCAGAGTCTCCAGTATCCGTCATTATAATATTAAAAGAAGTGGGCTGTAGCTTGGTTGATGTTGGGCCGAAAAGGATAAAAAGGAAAAAGAAATCTGGGTGGAATGAATATAAGATGTGGGGTGAGTTTTTTTTTTGTTTAAACAGAAAGGCCAAGTTTTTAATTAAAGTGAACAACTTGTTCAGTCTGGGCAAATGAATTAAAAAGGAAAATAGCAAAACAGTCGTTCTGCATCTCAGGAAAACAAAGGTAGTATGTATATACACAAATATACATACAATTATATATCAGAAAAAAAACTTCACAGAACTGAAAAGTTTTACCACGGTTGGAATCGGGATAACGAGACGAACAAGAAAACCTTCTGCCACTTCGCCGGAAAAACACCGGAGGACGCCACACGCGCCGGCGCGTGGGCGCGTCTGGCGGCGGCTGGCTTCTTCCGGTGGCGCGTGGCGGCGCGTGGGTGGCCGGATTTTCAGTCGGTTTGTTTCTGCAATCTTCTCTTTCAGTGCTCTTCGCAATGGTATATTTGATTTCTTGTTTTGATAGTTTTCGAAATATTCGAAGTTTCAAAGTTGGTCTTCCTGCACAATCTTTCTGCAACTCTTGTAAGTCTGATATGTATTTCCCTAGGATATAACCCGCTCTGATACCATGTTATAATTATATAATAGCATGTAGAGAGATTGACAGAAGAAGAAGTAATTGTATATCTGTTCTAATTATAATTACATGAGCTCTAGATCATATATATAGAACTACTGAGACACCAAAGTCTTATATTAGGGTGCATATATTCAACATGACGGTGCCTAACCTAAGCCCAACTATGCTGACAATTTGACATTACGTTTCGCGCATCCGTTTCCGTACCTCGTTTCGTATCGCACCGCGTTCTATGTAACTATGCTCTTAACCCATGTACATCTATGCAATTTCTTGTATATTATTATTCTTAGCTTTTGGGGAACTTGTTTTTGTAATTCTAACATGCGAACATGTTTTTAGTTGCCAAGATTGGGACTGGGAGGAGGGTTGTTTTTTTGTTTTGCTAATTAGTTGTTGTTTTTTTGTTTTGCTAATTAGTTGTTGTTTTGTAAGCTAAGGATACCTTTTTTTCCCGCGTTCATTATCGTATAACTACTTGCTATAGAGCATATAAAAGTTTAAACATGTTTATAGCACTGTGATGGCATTAAAGTTTCATCTTAAAAAAGAAGGACGAACACAAGGTCCCACCGAGATTTGAACTTGGGTTATTGGATTCAAAGTCCAATGTCCTGACCACTAGACCATAGGACTATTTGTGTTATTTTTGTCTTTCTTACTTTTTTCGTAGTTTTGCCTGTAACTGTTTTCTCTATATAGGAATGAGGTTGTATGTCCAGGTGTCGGGATTTTGTTGATGCTCTTATTTAAAAATCAAACCCTTAGCTTTATAAGTATGGTTTAAAAGGTGTCAGGATTTTGTTGATGCTCTTATTTAGAAATCAAACGCTTAGTTTCATAAGTATGGATTTAAGGATGCAGATGCATAAATGCAATAATTTAACTGTCTCGCACTTTTCATTTCCGTGGTCTTACAATTATTTTCTTAATAAAAGTAGTCACAGTTCCTACATATTACTGAAGTCAGTTTCTTGGTTACTTGTACACATACATGTAGAGGGTTGTACCTTTCCAATTTTGAATGCACAGGGGTAAGTTAATTATAATTTTTATATGCGTGCATCACAGTCTAAGCTAATAACTATAGAGCTTATAAAATTCTATCCATATACATAATTTCTCAGCTTAACTTGAAGAACTATAAAACCGTGAGAGTATTGAAATTTCATTTTTTTAAAAAGGACGACGAAGACAAGGTCCCACCGAGATTTGAACTCGGGTTATTGGATTCAAAGTCCAATGTCCTGACCACTAGACCATGGGACCCTTTGTGTTATTTTGTATATCTTATCTGTTTTTCTTTGTTTTACCCATACATGTTTATTACGTAAGAAAAAGGTTCATGTGTAAGGAGTAGTATATATTTTCAGGTGTCAAAATTTTGTTGATATTCATATGAATATTGCACTGACAATAAAAAATTATTCATATGAATAATTTTGTTGATATTTATATGAATATTTTCAGGTGTCAAAATTTTGTTGATATTGCACTGACAATAACTAATTATTCTAGCTTAGCAGCTTCACAAGTAATAAATGATAGTATGGCGATGAATGGAACAGTTCCGGAAGAATACAATCTGTGTGAACTATCTTGCTGCTTGCATGATTAATTACCGGGGTCATTCATTTATTTTCTATTTAAAAGAAGTAACAGTCCTTCCACATTATTGAAGTCAATTTCTTAGTTACTTTTCCACATAGCTTTCCAACTACGGAAATGGGGTTGATTTATTGCTAACTCGCTCACAAGAAAAAGAAAAATTGACATCCCACCGACATTTGAACTCTGATTACTGGATTCAGAGTCGATGGTCTTGACTGCGAGACCATGGACCACACGTATTTTTTACGCAAGTTTTTCAGTTCTTGATATCAATTTTTACTGTTTCACATGCATGTTTGATGTTTAGGGAAAGAAGGGGAAATGTTTGCCTAAAGTTATTACTTTAATTTATATATTCTCATGTGCATTTTTTTTTGTTTTTTGTTTTTTAGCAAATAGGTCTCTGGGATCTGTTATAATGTATTCCTTCAAATTATTTCCAGATTTCTTTTATAATATGTTGATCTTAAGCTGGAGTACAACCATAGGTCAGGTCCGTCAGGATTCATGACTATGATTAAATTTAAGCTTCTTTCAAGAATTCAATTTCAAACTTGCTTAAGGATTTTGACATTTCTTTCTTAATTGTGTTGATATTGTTTTGTGTTAATTTATATGCTTGTCTGTTTAAATTATACTGATGGGCCTGATGGCCAAGTTCAAAAATATAGACTTCTGCCTTTTACTTGTGTGAGAAGTGTACTGGATCTCACTTTCAACAGGCAATTGGCTTGCCCGGATCGACTCTGTCGGTAACATGATTAGTATTAAAGAAGTTATAATGTATTATTATTACTATTAGTTGACTTATGCCTTGAATTGATAATTAAATAATTCCTTGTAAAAGTGATATCAGAACACATTTTATTATTACTGTTACTAGTAGCATAACTTTCCTGTACTATTAAGATATTTTCTATGTATTTCCTGTTCTCTTTCTTCTTTCTAGGATGTGTTATCAAGGAAACGAACTTTCTGGGTATGATTTGATGTGCTTCTGTACACAGGTTTTCCCTGAAACTGACATCTCTTCCGGGAATGAGGACACAATGTATGTGAATTGTAATGGAAGACAACATCTGAACTGCTTTGCTTCTGTACAGGGTTTTCTGAGAAACCTATTTCTCTTTTAAGGCCGAGGACAGAACACATATCCAGTGCAATGCAGGCAACATTTGAACTGCTTGGACTAATCCCCGAGTTTTCACCGGCTGTTTTGGGAGTTCACTTCTATCTGTTGGGTTGTCTTAGCTCTGATATCTCCAGCTCCTTAAATATGTCAAAGCAGTGGTTAGAAGTGTCCAGTGTAACTTCTTTTAATTGCTCAATTTTAGCTTATTTTTATCTGTAAAAGAAGATATCAGTAGATGGAAGTGAAGCTTGTTAAGTGACTTTAGTATCATGTATGAGCTTCATAGTACTTGCAATTGCACGTTGTGCTAGGCAGCGGATGATTTTCTTCTCAAGTGTCCTTAGTAAATAGTATGAGCCAATGAGGTGGTAAATGATTGTTGCTTGCTGTTTCAGTGGTACATTAGATTAGATGAGTCAGTGTAAATGTATGTTAGTCTTAGTCATGAGGGTAGATTAGTATAACTTCATATCCTGTTATATGTTAGTCTTAGTCGTAAGGGTAGATTAGTATAACTTCACTTCATATCCTGTTATAGTAAGAATTTTTTCTAACATTTTTACAATCTTTTCTCTCTATCCGGTAGAAAAAGTTGTTGATAATAAGATTTTTTACAATAGAATGAAGAGAGACAGGGTGATGGCCCAAAATAATCACCTGGGAAACTGGATGGCCCTTTTTACTGACGGGATACGGTACATCGTGTACCGTGATAGGGGGTGTGTTGCGGAGCTGTGTGTTCCATAACAGGGCATGATACGGAGCTCTGTGTTCCGTAACAGGGCATGATACGGTGGACGGTATTTCGTGACAGTGCTGCGCATCCATCTAACACGGTGCACAGTCCACCGTATCATGCTAACACGGAGGACGCAGCTCTGTATCATGCATAATACGGTATACGGTGTTCCGCAACACCCTAACACGGAGGACGATTCTCCGTATCCCGTCGGTATTTCGGGCCATTTTTTTCAAAATCAGTATTTTGGGCAAAAACTTGTGAAAAATAGGCATTTTGGTCATTTTCTCCATCTGTAATCTAAGAGCATCTCCAATAAGAAGTTGCTTTGAGGGTTGCCAACCTATGCCAAATCAATATTTATATTATATTTTATTTTCTCTTACATCCATGTCATTGTTAGCAATTTTTATTAAAATTTTACTCCAATAGTTGGCAACTCCAAAAGTTGCTAATATGGTTCCCATATACATTTTATTTTAAAAATTAAAAATATCAAAAACATAAAAATGGATAGAGGTAAATATGCTTTTGGATTGTTTAATGAGTTTTATCCAAATTAGGAAGTTGCCAAACTTTTGACAACCTTGCTAGGCAACCAAGAGGCAACCTCCCAACTCCAATAGGTTGGCAATCAAGATTGCCTTGCCATGTAAGCTTGGCAACCTTCTTAGCAAATCCCTATTGGAGTTGCTCTAAGTAAATGAGAGTTCAAGTTTGCATGTAATATAAATCATGTACACATTTATGCTTATAAACTTGCAGTAGTTACCTAAGACCAATCTCCGGCCTTGTATGGGATTCTATTTTCTCGTTGTTTCTGTAGGGTAAATCCTAGTAACAATTTCCAACAATTTACCAGCATCCCACGTATAAATTATATTTTGTGAGGAGAATCAACAACATTATTGCACTGAAGTGGGCAGACTTGAATATTTTCATGTTTTTATTTCACGTTTTAATTAAAGTTGTATCTATTATTATATATTAAATTTTAACATAAGGGTAAAAAGTTTCAATAAAATGGTCGTGAAATTAATATATTATCCTTATTTTTAAAAAAATGACAATAGTATCACTCCTCTATAATTTGTGTAAACAATAGAAGAAGTTCTGTTAGCATGAGACCACCAACCTTCTTGTTATAGGTTCATATCATAACTATTATGCTACATTTTTTTAGTTTACTTTCAAAATCTTATTAGATAAATTGGGTTCTTACAACTTAACTTTTTTTTTAAATATTAATTTTAACTTTTGAGTAAATAAAATGTTAGTTTATATTATTTATATAATTTCTTTTTTAAAATTTTCGTAATTTTATATATCTATATATTCAATATTTTTATTATGTCTATTTATTTTTGGTTAAATATATATTAATTATATTATTTATTTATGTGTTATAAATTTACAAAAATGCAAGTTGTTTATAATCTACGTAAAATGGAAGAATTTATGTTATGATTAGAAATTAAACCATTGATCTACTTCCATAAAATACATATTGTAACTACTATACTACATTAAATCTTGTATTCTTTCAAAAATCTTATCAAATAAGTAATTCTTTTCCTTTGTTTTTTTTCTTTTTTAATTTTAACTTTTGTATAAATATTAATCAACATTAACTTTACAAATCCATTTTTTTCAATTTTCATAAATTTACATATAACTATGTAATCAATCACCTTTATTAAATTTTGTTCCACCTTTTTTTGATTAAGTAGATATCAATTATGTTATTAATTGTTATGATTTATTATTTTATATATTTTTATATCTTTTAGTATACTTGGTTTGATTAGTCAAGTATTGACACATAAAATTAAACTTAAAATTGAAATAAAAATAAGTAAAAATTATAAGTAGTATATCTTATTATTCGTTAGGCACATATTTTCAAATTAAGAATATTGTTGCTGAAACTACTATTAAATTACACAATAATTGTTTTAATATCTTCTGTCCGGTCTATTATTTTTTTTAAGAATTTTATTTCACGAAAGAACATTCCATTTATTATTATGTTTTGAAATGACATGTCATTTTTTATTAACTTTGTTACGTATTGATCCCAAACGTTAACAACTAAATTGAAACGATATGGGTAACTCACTTACCCATTTTAATTTTATTTTTCACCCAAGTCATATTTTTTTTAATTTTCTTATCAAACCAAACATTAGTGCTAACAATTTGGTGCGACGGGTGAGTTATATTGATAATCTTTTATTTGATTTTATAATACTATTGACTTGATATATACGGAGTATTACATTAAAGAATATGTTTTTAGTTAATATTACTTAAAAAAAGTGTACGCACATAAGAATATATATATAAGTGTACAAATATAGATGTACATGTATGTATAAAAAAATGTATGTATATATAAAAAAGGAGTAAGACAATTTTAAGGAATAAAATTAAAAGATTTTTTTTAATATGACTCAAGTCTTATTGTTTTACAAATATACCAATATTTCAAGATTACTACAAATATAAGATAAAATCGAAATATTTCTAATTACAAAATTATTTCAATATATGTACAAATTCGTACTAGAAATTAATTTGATATATTAACAGGCTCGCACAATATATATATATATATATATATATATATATATATATATATATATATATATATATGCTAGCGTTCAAATAGAAACCAATCTTAAAATAGAAACTAGAAACCTACACTAAATAAATTATATTTCATTTATTTTAATGGCCCCGCTAGGGGCACCTTCACAAAAAAATTATAAAATTCTTGGCTCTATTCAACAAAAATATAAAAAAAAATAAATAAATAAATAAAAAGTTACTGTTCACGTGCCACGTCATCACGTGAACAGTAACTTTTTTTAATTTTTTTGTTGAATAGAGCCAATAATTTTAAACGTTTTTTGTATTGGGGTACCCCTAATTTGGTCATTGGATTAGCTTGAAATATTTAATTTAGGTTTAGTTTATAGTTTCTATTCTAATTTAGTTTCTATTAGAACAAGACCTTATAATCAAGTGGGCCCCGCAGGGACATTTTTGTAAATATAAGATCCATCTCTTGCATTTACAAAAATGTCCCTAATTTACTACCATAATTGTTTTAACCTCAGGTGTGTTACCTGAGACATCCTCAGGCCCAACATACTCTTTTAATAATATGATGTTCGGGCCAACGTACCTGGACTAATCCGAAGGTTTCCTAGCACACTCGTAAGCATTGCTTCTAACAATATTTGTGTACAAGAAATAGAAAAAGGAGGTCTCACTTGCAACAGCTCTGGACCTGCTAACCAGTACTTCTGAGCTAATTCGCATTAGCACTGGATTATAAGTTATTTTTCAGCACCCAAAAGCACTTTTTCGTACCAATTACAGAAATAATTATAGCCATTTTATCACTTTCAAAAGACACACTCCAGTTTGTAAAAAATAAGAAAAAAAAAGCTGAAGTTGTAACTTTACAGCAACAAAAAAAGATTATTTCAAGCATGCACAAATACCGATCATGTAAAACCAAATATCTACTGATTCACAAATGCACAGTTTTTTCGTATTTGCCCCGAAGATCCAGTCAAGACTCCAATCTGTCCCATTTTCTCCATGGACTTTGCAAATTCAGCATAGAAATTCTGAAGTGATCCTTGTAGAAGTTGAGTGACAAGTGCCCTAGTTGTTAAACTTGTTGTCAAAGCTGCATCAGATTCAAACAGGCCTCTTCTCTTAAGTAAAAGACTGTAGTAGCTAAGATCAAATGTCCTAACACTACCTGGGTCCATCTCAACCATTGTGGTGCTGTCATTGCTAAATTTGCATTTGTTTGCCTTTAAGTTGGTAACGTATTCACTGTCAAATGATGGATCTTGATCTCCCACTCCGGTGAAGTTGTATAGTCGGTTTGAGAATGATGAGCAGTGGCCAAAACCAATTGTATGAGCACCTAAAACATTTGAACCATGTATTTTTTACAATAATTGTTGCGCCATACTACTTGAACTGACATTTTAAGACCGTGCATGGCTTGTGAGATACACACATGTTACATGTTATAAGAAAGTCAGGGAGAGAGAATGAAATTACCAGATAACACGACTAAATCTTTCAAGTCCAGCCCCTGGTTAGCGAAATTTGTTTGCAAGGTAGTGAGATTGGAAAATGGAGCAGGAATCGGGCCTATGGTTTCTGAGCCATTTGAGATCAAACCATCTCTTCGACCTGTTGGAACTTTCCAAGAAGGACCTCCCTAAACCAATGCGAAGAACAAATCTTTTAAATAATTTATATCGTTGTGTGTGTATGTGTTTTTATAATTAAGTAGAAAGCAGGGGAGCTAGGTTTGTCTGTATTTAGTAATTAATTACTAATTTGATGTTTCTTACAGTAGCAACAATTGAATCTCGTGCAACCAGAGTAACAATATCTGCACAGGAGACTATGCCAGGACATTCCTTTTCAAGTAGGCTCTTTACGCCATCAATAAAGCCAAATCCTCTAATTGTGAGGTTTGGAATAGCAAACTTCTCTGTTTGGTTACCGGAGCTCGAGGTAATATTTAATAAGATTGATGCGTCGCAACCCTGGTGATGAACAAAATAATTACTAAAGCAAAAATTTAGCAACATTCTCCGTCTAAACTAGAATGGATAAAATCAGAGGTAAATTACTAACCCTTAAAAAGCAATCATGAAAGTGCAATCTTATTAACGCTGCTGCTAGAGACGGAGCATTTGGAATGTGCTTGTTGACATAATCTTGCACAATCTGCTCAGCTTTGGGACAACTCTTGTAGTAAAATCCCATCTGTAAATCTGCATTGGCAGAACCAACAAGTCCTAATAAACCTACAATTGCAATAACAAGATAGCTAAATGTGCGCATTTTGAGATTGAAGAACACTACAGGTCAGCTGAATATCTTAGCTCTTGCAAGCGGTACTGCAAATATAAAATACGAGACCAAATTTATAGACTTTTATTTGCTGCAAAAATGTCGAAAATAAAACAAACAAAAGAGCATATTATCTGGTTAGTTAATTACCTTTTACTTTATTAAACAATGTATGTGAGTACGTAGGTAAAAAAGAAATAGAATATTGGGTAGTTAGGGTGGTTAACTAATCAAGGGATTATATAATAAGTAAATTTTGTCCGTCCCTGTCTTATTAACTGGCCTTGGCCATTCCATCTACGAATATAATGCTTGCGTATCAGCAGCCCTCCTTTTTGACGTATGGACAATACATCAAGCAGCCATGAGTTATATATAATTGCAAGTGCATTTCTCATTATATGTATGTAGTTAGCCTAATGAAAATCCCAGTATTATATGGCAACCAGCAACTATATAGTTTAATGGTCTTAATGCAGATTTTAAGAATGATTAGTCAAATTTGAGATAAATTGAATGCATGTGTTGGGTCAATAATATTGTTCCTGTCACCTGCTCCGAGTAGAAATGGCTTGTACCTGTTCTTGCATGGTAGCCAAGTCATATGTATGTAATTTGAGATAAATTGAATGCATGTGTTGGGTCAATAATTGAATGCTTTTTCCATCGAGTATGTATTTGTACGGCGAGTAGTCCTGCTGCAATGACAAACTTGAAATGATAATGAGGTACTTTGTATTACTGAAATCGGTGATTTAATTTGTATCGAACTGTGAAAATTGATTTGCATCGAGTCGCAAGTTTTTTCTTTTAAAATGATTTCTATCGTGACTTGAACAATTTCCTTGTTTGCATGGGTTAATATTTCATGGCTCAACAGAATTAATATATAATATACTTTGTTGTCTGAGATTTCAGGGCACCTACATATATAATTGTTGGCGATCCAGGCAAGAACTTTGGCATTTCATATGTAATAATCCACGAATTTAAGAAGAACATAAAAGGCGCATGAGATTTTGACAGGTCAGGAAATTACCAGCTGCCTGAATCCTGATGTAATGAAAAACTTTACACGACCATTCTATTGATTTGGCGTGACCTAATTATCAACTTTTAGAAACAACTACTACTATAATTGTTTCTGGTAGTGGTGGTAGTTTAAGTACTGTAGTGCAAGATTAACAAATTCAATCTGGTTGTGCTGCATATTGTTACACATATATATGAACAAAATTCAGTGAACAACTGATTTGGATGACATACGATAATGGCCAAATTAATAAGCCCAACGAGTAAAACAAGCAAAATATGTATGCAAACTCTACATAATATTCAAATGATAATATTGCTCATTCTTAATGTATGATTCTTGGTCTTAAGATCACTAATCTCTCGGCCAACATAATTGGACTGAAATAATAAGCCTGATGATATCAAATATTATGTCCTTTTAGAAGAAAAACAAAAATATAATACACTATTAAATAGAATAAATCGATCCTCGTTTAACTTAAGAAAATGAAGGTGCTAATTGTCACACAAACATGTGAACTGGCCATAGAAGTTGCTCAACAAGAAAAAATTCTGGAAATCAAACAAAAAATTCAGAACTTCCTGGGATTCCCGGTGGCTTCACAAATCCTCACTGTGCTTGGATGGGAACTAATGGATGGACTTGATTTGGAGGATTATCCAATCGTCACTGAAGGTACAAAAATCGATCTTATCATCAAAACTCTGTGTATGGTACCACCCCCTGTTCTACAAAATCACCGCCACAAAATTCAAATTACTGTTAAATTTCCAGCAAGAAAAATTGATATAGAAATAGAGGCAACAGAAACTGTTAGGAGCCTAAAAGAAAAAGTTCATATAATTGATGGCACTCCAATAAAAAGAATGATTCTGTCCTTTGGTGGGAGAGAGATGAACGAGGAGTTTCGCAATTTGAGTGAGTATGGTATATGTGAATTTTCAGAGATTGTAGTTTTCCTCAAGACTATGAGTCGTTTGGTGGCTGAGCCGCCTTCAAGAATGTTGAGTGTGGTGGTGCAAACTTCCTCTAGTTTGCTTAACGCAGCTAGAATTCCTGTGGAAATGAAGGATTCAAGCACGGTTAATGACATGAAGCAGTCTCTTATAATCAGGAAAGTCCTGCCAACTGATGATTATATATTTATCCACAAACAAAGGATCATGCGTGAGAATTGTAGCCTCCGTTGGCATGGTGTTGAAAATGGTGAGAGCCTCTATGTGTTCAAAGGAACTGTCAGCCGCGGTGGATTTTAAAAAGCTGTTAAAGTACTTTATCTTTTACTATCAACTATACTTAATAATGCTGAACAATTAGTTATATTAGTAAATACTAATAGCCTGGATGGTGCATGGAGAATATAATTAGATGTAGTGATTAGTGAACAACATGAAGTTGAATCTTATAAATTAGTAATATCATATTGCTTTCCAAGATTTATAAGTTTTACTAAGATTCTAATCATATCGCATTACCTAACAAGAAAATATATCAGACAGACAATTGAAATGGAAAAATTTCAATCACTTTGTTTGATTAAGTGATGGTCTGATCATAGGTAGGGAGGTTTGAGAAAAACAAGAGTCTTGTGAAGTTGGAAGAAAATGCTGATCAGTACTGGAGGAGGAGGAATTAGAGGATGCATTATTGTCTACGACAGGAGAATTGAAAAAAAGATAAAGATGGGAGCCATCTCGAACCCCGTATTTAACCAGAGATGCTTCATTTTGGTTCATTATACTGATATCAAGCATCAATATAAGCCGATCATGAGGAAGGTTTTCTTGAGCTCCAATTTGTTTCTTCAAATCTGCTACAGTAGCGTCTTCTTCGACTTGAATGTAAAAGAGTTTCCCTGTCAGTATCTCAATAACTATCTGCATTCTTCACACAATATGCATATGCAGCATTATAATTTTATCCACTCTGGTTGCAGAGAATATATATAAAACTGGTTGTACAAAGGTTGTTGCTTGTGTGTGTGTGAGAAACAGAGCATGTATATCATGCATGAAATAATAGGGGTTCACAAGGGGAGCATTTTCGAAAGTTAGTTTCCTAACAGCATGCCTACAGAATGGGGAAGTTGAAAGAGCAACAATTAGAGAATTGGTGGCTTAATTTGGTCATATGTAGTTGTGTTGAATTAGTCAGTTAAAGCCAACCTAGCTACATACTACCTGGTTACTCGTCCTTAAAGGGTTCAAGTCCAAAAATTAAATTTTTTTTTAGCAACTTCAACTCCCTTTGTTTAGCAAAAGGAAAAAAGATTCAACTCTCTTTGCACCGGTACTTTTAACATTTACTGTTTTATTATTTAAATTTATATTTTAATTCTAAGTGTGTGTTTAAATTGAAGTAGTTATATGTGTTTTAATTAAATACATTTAAAAAAGGTTAGATTTGTTTTTTTTTTTTGACAAAAAGGAAGAATTTCATTACTTCAAAAAATCAGACACAAGAGTCCCCAACAAACAAGATGGAGGAGACGTGAAATCAACATGGTTATTAGCAATACAAGGATATCTAGCTAATTCATGAGCCGCCTTGTTTGCTTGTTTCTGAATAAAACTAACAATGGTTCTGGCCAAGTTCTTCAAGTTTATGCAGCATTCCCTGATCACATCCCCTACCTCAAGAACATTCAACGATTGATGATTAATCGCTTGCTCTGTTAACAGAGAATCAGTTTCAACCTGCACAATTTCCTCTTGCAGTTGTCTTGCAACCAGCCATGAAAGAGCCTCCTTAACACCAATAGATTCTGCTTCAAAAACCGAGACTGGAGCTGCTAACTTAAGTGTCCTTCCTGCCACAAAGGTACCTTGATGGTCTCGGATAATCATACCAATTGAGAAAGTTTCTGATCCTGGAAAAACAGATGCGTCAACATTGAGTTTTAAAGCACCTTCTTCAGGTGGAATCCAACTGCAACCAAATTTCTGAACTCTCTTACTATTAATCATAGTTGGTGGGCAATGTGCACGCTTTGCTTCCCTCCATTCGTTCATCGATCTGAGACTTCCCTCCATAGCAAATGCCGGAGACACACACTTGTTCTCCCAGACTCTTTTATTCCTCCAGTACCAAATTCCCCACAGTACAGTGCAAATTTTAAACACTTCTTCAGACGGGGCAGTATTTAGTTTATAAAGCAGCCATTCTGTGACATCTTCAACTCCAGACATATCATAACTCAAACCCACATTACACCAACATTGCATTGCAAAACAACAATCAAAGAAAACGTGAGATACGTGCTCTATGTCCCTACTACACATAGGACACAGCCAAGTAACTAACACTCCCAATTCATCACTATTGAACAATTCATGTATCTTATTCGGATCCCAAACTTTGGTACCTGGATAAAATAAAGAAGAAACATACTCACCTCGACCCTCATACCTCTCATGAACCTCAACTTTAAAATCCGTCTTCTTTGACAGCCAAGGATCCTTCGTAGCTACAATGCTATGACCATCTCCAACCACCCACCTGTAGCCTTTGCATAGATCTTCCTTAGCTTGCCACAACCCTTGCCAAATAAAGCTAGAACCTTGCCCCTTAACTGCATTTAAGATATGAACTCCAGAGAAATACCTTGCTTTTTAAGAATGCGAGAAACTAACATGTCTGGCTGTTCTATGCACTTCCAAATCTGCTTCCCAAGCAAAGCAATGTTAAAACCTTGCAAACTCTTAAAACCCGTGCCACCTCGACTCTTTGACATACTCATAACCTCCCACGAAAGCTAATTGACCCCCTTACTTTGAGAAGACCCCGATTTCCACCAATAACCATTGAACAACCTTTCGATCTCTTTGTTAGAGCGTTTTAGGGAGAAGAAAACATGACATGGTATAAGCTGGAATTGTTTGGGCTACATTCTTGATTAGAATCGATTTCCCTGCTCTAGAAATCGTTTTAGCATTCCACCCTTGGATACGTTTCACTACCCTGTCCTTTACATACCCAAAACCCTCTTCTTTGATCTTTCAACTAAAGAAGGAAAGCCCAAATAATGACTGTTAGATATGTCATTATAAACACCCAACACTGCAGAGAGTTGAAGTTGCTTATCCAAACGAACATTCGAAATAAACATCACCCCAGACTTCTGATAATTTACTTCTTGCCCTGACATTTGAGCATACTTTGCCAGAATATCCTTAACACACAAAGCTTCCTCAGTCGATGCCTTGAAAAAGAGAAACGAGTCATCAGCGAACAACAAATGAGACACCTCAGGAGCAGATGGACTAACTCTACACCCGTGAAGCCTTCCCTCCTCTGTAGCATTATCCAACAGATTCGATAACCCTTCAACACAAAACAAAAATAGATATGGGGACAGGGGATCACCTTGCCGAATACCCCTTTTAGGAATGATAGGACCTACAGTCAAGCCATTAAAATTAATATCGTAGGAAACCGTAGTCACACATCTCATTATCCAACCAATCCACTCATTACAAAAGCCAAGAGACTGCATACGTTGCTTTAAATACCCCCAACTGACCTTATCATAGGCTTTGCTAATATCTACTCCCTCAGTCCCATCCATTTGTTTACACTTTTTTGACATTTTCTGACACGCATTTTAAGGTGGATTTTAAGGATAGTTCCATAACTTATTTTTAAAATTTTCTTTTTTTTTTGTATTAAAATAGGATTGTCCTATTTTTATACAAAAAAAGAAACTTTCAAAAATAAGTTATGAAACTATCCTTAAAGTTCACCTTAAAATGCGTGTTGACACCCTATTTTGAAATGATAACAAATGGACGGGACAGAGGGAGTAACTTAAGAGCAACCTCACCATCCCTACCACCTCTACTCCTTTTCATATGATGCACAACTTCAAATGCTACTATTACATTATCAGTAATACTCCGATTAGGAACAAAAGCGGACTGTTTCTCCGATATAAGACCTGGTAAGACTCTTTTTAATCTATTAGCCAAAACTTTCGCCACAATCTTATAAAGCACATTACACAAAGCTATAGGGCACAAATCTTTCATATGATACACATTTTCTTTTTTCGGAATCAACACAACATTAGTATGATTCAAATCAGCTGGAAAAGAGTTACCTTTGAGCCAATTCCTGCAACAATATTCAAACACCTCTTTTCCCATTACCTTCCAAAAATTCTGATAGAATGCTGGGTTCAAACCGTCAGGACCACCTAGCTTATATGAGTACACAAATCCTACTCCTTCACATTTTTGCAATGTGGGGTCGGTCCAACACATCACCCATTAAAAATATTCAATTAAATAGATATTTGAAAACATGTTCAATTAACTTGTTCAATTAATCATGAAATAACATATCATTAAAAAAATGTGTTTTAGTTCAAAAACTGCAAGAAGGATACGTCAAACGTCCGCAACGTTATTAATAGATACTCCCTCCATCCCATTTTACAAGTCCCTTTTCTAAAAAATAAATATATTAAGGTAAAGGTTAGTTGGATAATATTTTCCAACTAATACCCTTAATTAATACTTTGGAAACTGAGAATAGTGTTAAGTTTGAAAAAAGTCAAATTTTGGATACAATAAATGTAGGGATAGTTTTGGAAAATCACCTTAAATTTGTATTGAAAAAAGAAAAGGGACATATAAAATGGGACAAATTCATTTTTCAAAAGGGACATGTATTTTGGGACGAAAGGAGTATTTTGGATAGCAAAACTCGCCCAAAGTATTTTGGATAAATGAAGCCAAAAAAAAGAGAACTTTTGGACAATTTTTCAGAAAACCTGAACACAAATAATAATATTAAATTTTTAATTAAAATTAAAAGGGAAGTTCGCGTCGAAGGGGTGTTATTATTAAAACTAGCGTTCTACCCGTGCTACACACCGATTGATAAATTATATTAATTAATTAATATAAATATATTATTTTAATTATTATTAAAAAAAATATAATTTTATTGGAATGTTAATTAACTTAAGTATAAAAATTACTTATCGGTGAATTCATACCAATTGAATTAATATTAATATTATGAATCAATCATCAAAACAAATACAACCCCCGTTGAAAAGTTCAAAACCCCTCTTTATTGTTTTTTTAAAATTTAGCTTTCATTTTATTTCTCTCTTTGTTAGAGAATATTTCTAAGTACCATGTTAACAAATTTTTCACCCATATTCTGAGAATTTGGTATATATTTTCAATATCGGATCCTTAAAATATTTATTATTATATTAATACATTGAAAATATTCATATGGCCGAGGTTAATTTTTTCGATTACATATTAAAAATGTATAGACACTCAATCCTCACGACTCCAATAAATTATTAGACTATCTATCAAAAAAAGGTTGCAGCGATATGAGAAAGGATATTTATTATGCAAGATACATGAAACGAACGTAGTTATAACAATAGAAACTTTTATTTAATCTAGTTTGTTATGTGATCGTTCAATATCTTTTTTTACAAATTATATGTCCTTTTATTAATGAATTGATTTACTATTGAAAAATAAATATAATCAACTAACCAAAAAAATTCAAGATATCGTGTTCTTGGAGTAACGTATGATTGTTAGAGTTTATGTTGATTGACCTTAGCTTATTTGTAAAGACAACTTAAAATGTGCATTTTCAGTTTGGAAGTTTGTATGTTGGATTTTTTATTTTTTTCTAGTAAAACATGGTATATTAAATTTTAGTTTAATTTACTCTTAAAATAAGACATACGAAAATGAGTATCACTTATCTTTTTTCTATTTGACTAACTTGTGAAAATAAGCTATTGTCCATATAATTGAAATCAAGTTTGTAATATATAAACACATAATCACATTGTTATATATGTGCCCTTGTAATTTAGATATTAGGTTAAATAACATGAAATTCATTTTTCTTTTAAGAGTGAGTATATTTTTTCGACATATGTAAGAAGAAATAGCTTATGTAGACCTGAAAAATCATTTTGCACATTCATGTTGTGTACTTTAGGGTCTTGAACGAAAATGACATGATATTGAATCATGTACCCGAAATTAGAACACAAAAACAGCTTATATAGACCTAACAAATCGTTTTGCACATTCATGTCGTGTAACTTGAACGAAAATGACATGATATTGAATCGTGTACCGAAATTATAACACAAAATGATACTAAACTACATGAATTTTTTCGTGTACACGAAATGAAATGAAATATGCGAATAGAAAAAGTATAACAATTACATGAAATATCATTCTGTATCCAAGTTATGTAACTATATAATTATGTGTCTTAGAACAACATTGAGATGTTACAAAACTAAACTAAGGGTAGTATGCACGATAAAGTCTCCAAAACAAAATGAAACTCTCTTTTTATTTTTCTTAATATTGTTTTTTGTTAACAAATATTTCTTTTTATGTAAAATCTTTCTACTAAGTTATTGAGTTTTCTTACCCATATTTTATGCTTTGTTGATATTAAAAAACAAAGTATAATCAACCAACCAAGCAAATTGAATATATTCTCATTGATTAAGATATGGGAATTGATACGATTAATTTAATTCCATAATACAAAATTCAAAAAGGCACCCTTTTATTAAAAATAATAAATAATTTAAGTGTATCAACCTTTTTATTTATCAATATTAATAATTTTTATAACAAAGACCGTAGTTGCTGTTGCTCTCTCTCTCTCTCTCTTCACCTCTCCCAAAATATGCTAAACTAAAGTTTATGAGCTAATATTAGCTTTTTGGTTTTTTTAATTTTTTTTATAATTTTTAATTTATTTTTCTTTATTTTTCAATAAATAAATCTCTTTATTGAGAGTCTAGTACCTCGTTGCCCGTTAATGGATTTTATCTATCGAAATATTAGATTTTGTACTATAACCTTGTGAATGATAAGCCTCGTTTTCTTTTCCTTTATTTTATTTTGGCTTTCGATAAATATCTCTCTTTGTTGAGAGCCTAATATCATATTCGTGGATTTTGTATACCCATATATTAGTTTTGTTATATTAGTTCATTGATTTAGAGAGTGTAGAAT
Organism: Kitagawia praeruptora; assembly: GCA_037693485.1. NCBI lineage: Eukaryota > Viridiplantae > Streptophyta > Magnoliopsida > Apiales > Apiaceae > Kitagawia > Kitagawia praeruptora. The sequence continues at coordinate 82,151,278 of CM075350.1, forward strand.
CATAGTTTTCGTTGGTTGTTTGAATACGTTCTGACAAATCACACATACATATTCCTCACGTTTATAACAAATTGTTAGATTATCTCACCAAAAAGGCTGCATAATTTAGAGATATAGATGATGGATGTACCATAATTGAAGACTTGTTCAATGATTGGATAAAAAAAATTAGTGATCTATTTTACTATGTATATGTTCAATTTTAATTATTTTTGTAGATGTTGTATGCCCTTTTATTGATGATTTGTGCAGGTTTGATTATTTTTGTGGATAACATATGTTCTTTTATAGATGAATTAATTATCAATAAATACATAGTGATTTGTAAGAAAATTTGTGCTAAATTGACCAATTTATTATGGAAATATTCACTAACAATATTTTCATTAACTTTGTAAAAACTTTATTTTTTGATTGATAATTTAAACACCATATAATGTATAGTACTGTTTAAGAGTATATATATTTAATATTTTGAATAATTCAAATATATTGGAAGATCAAATTATTTTTCCATTAATTATAGCATAGTTAAAAAAAATTCGTAATTAAAATGTGAAAGATGATTGGTTTAAAATTCATTTTAGTGTTTCAATTGGTTGATGCTAGATTTTTTTTACCAAATTATTTAATACTTTACATAACTTAAATTTTGAATATGTATTTAGAATATTGTGCTAAATAGTTTTATAATGTTAACAATTTTTAATTCATGATTTTGATTGTAACTTGATAAGTGAATTTTATATCCACTTGGAGCATTCCATATCGGCTTAAATTGATTCACTTAGCCTCAAGTTTGTTGTATTTTTGATGTGTTTTGGTTAGTTGTACAGGTTTGTAAAGCATTTGGTTAAGGTTTGCTTTTTCGTGATTTTGGTGTGGATTTCGAGTTTGGAATCAAGGAAGGAGTGCTTCCCAACGCTTTCATGAAGGTTTCAAGTCAAGGAAAATAAAGAAAGGAAGTTAGTGCAGAAAGAAGAGGATTAAACAGCAGAAAAATGATGAAATGGCGAAGAAATTGCACCGGGCAGGCGCAGGGGCGCGCTGCGGCCTGGCTGGGCAGTTGCAATGGTGCGCTGCGGCCTGGAGTTCGCGCCGCGGCCTGGCGGGTCCACTGGAAAAATTTCTGATTTACGGTTTGGGCCATATCTTGAGTTCTACAAGTTCGTTTTGGACGATCTTACAGTCCATGCGAAGATAACGAGATTCTCTTTCATTCTAAAGTGGTCCAAATGTCCAAATTCAAATGGAATGGCCCAGAAATACTGAAGAAAAGTCAGGTACGAATTTTCCTTCAAAACAGAATCAGTTTAGGAAACGTATTGGTAGTTTCTTGCTGGAAAAGACTCCTATGGCCTATATAAACACATCCTATCATCATAAAACGTACCAACACATATTCTAACACAGAGAGAGAGCCGAGAGACAGAGATTCAGACTTGGAGAAGGATTCCAACGCTCGTGACAAGCAACGGAGATCTAGATCTACTTTTTGTTTTCTTCTATTAGGCGAAACTCTTGGATGTTTTTGGGATTTGTTTTCTTTACCCATTACTCTAGTTTATTTTTAATCTTTAATACTTTGTTTATTATCATGGTTACATCAGATCCCATGATAACGAACGGTTCGATTACGAACTAATCATTGATTCTAACGGATTTATCTATGTAGTTTAGTAGTTTGATTGCTTTAAAGATTTGTGTGTGATGAATTCTTGATATCCTTGTATGGTTGTGGTTATTCTTCTTGGATGCGTAGCTAACATCTAAGTTGTTTATTAATCTCTTGTGAAGCGAGAGTGGATCTTGAGATTTAGAACTTGCCATGCTAGCATAGGATAAGTTGATGTATGTTTGACATCATGATTTGTAGCGTAAATTGAGAAATATTATGCTGCCCTATGTGATCTTAATGGATAACTTGTGCTTAAACCGTTATGTTTTCAAATCTTATAGAGATATAGGGTCTAAACATAATTGGTGTCTACCCATCTTCTATCTCTTTTGTGGATGTATGAGTAGTTTGGTATTCGTATACTGAGAGGCAGCCTATACTTGTTTCGTGTTGTCAGATCAAATATCAAAACCATCACATGCATTGATTAAAGACATCAACTCTAAGTGAAGTATTTAATGATGTTAGGATCCCATGTTTTCTATTGCATAAGTAATTCGATTTAAATTCTCGTTAGTTAATTAATTCTTAGTTAGTTAATTTATTTTCTTAGTTAATTTTAGATAATCAAACCCCAATTTGTTAATTGTCTTAGCAATGAATAAAAACCCTACATTGTTGCATAGGTGCATTAACTGAATTGAAACCTAAACCAGATCTCTGTGGGAACGAACTCAACTTAATTCTATTTTACTTGTGACCACGTATGCTTGCGTGATTTAGTGCAAACAAGTTTTTGGCACCGCTGCCGGTGATCATCGGTGTTTTATTTTTAGTTTATGTGCTTGTCATCAGTGGTCGTTAGAGTTCACTGACTCGGATTGTTACTTACTAAGTTACTTTGTTTGTGTGTTTCAGGTACTTGAGCGTGTATGCGAACACCTTCTCAAACTCGAAACCTGGAGGACGTAAAGCGAGTAGTAGATAAAACCAAAGAGGAACTTGAAACTACAGTAGAGATGGGTGATCGAGCAGCAGCAATTAAGGCTTTGAAGGACTATTCTCAGCCGAAAATCAATGACATCCAATCTAGTATTATCAGGCCAGCCATTACAGCTAACAACTTTGAAATCAAGCCTGGCACGATTCAGATGGTACAGAATTCGGTTCAGTTTGGGGGTGCTCCTACGGAGGATCCTAATATGCATATTCGGGACTTTATTGAGATTTACGACACCTTCAAGTTCAATGGTTTGTCGGAAGATGCTGTGAAATTGAGGCTTTTTCCATTCTCTCTTAGGGATAAGGCTAAGGACTGGTTACACTCTTTATCAGCTGGTTCCATTACTACATGGGAGGATCTTGCTCAGAAGTTTATCACTAAATTCTTCCCCATGGCTAAAACAGCAGCAATAAGGAACGCTCTAACTCAATTTGCACAGCAACCTGGAGAATCTTTATGTGAAGCTTGGGAGCGCTACAAGGAGACGCTTCGAAAGTGTCCCCATCATGGTATGCCAGACTGGATGGTGATTAATGGTTTCTATAATGGGTTGGGAGCACAGTCTAGACCTTTGCTAGATGCAGCATCAGGTGGAGTTTTGTGGGCTAAAAGCTACGCAGAAGCTTATGATCTAATTGAGACGATGGTTGCCAATGATTATCAGAATCCAACTGAGAGACTAGCACAAGGCAAGGTAGCAGGTATTCTGGATGTTAATACAGCCACAGCTTTAGCAGCTCAGCTAGAGGCAATGAGTAGGAAAATAGATTCTTTGGCAAATCATGGGATTCAGCAGGTAGCTAGTGTTTGTGAGCTATGTGCGGGCGCACATGAGACGAATCAATGTGCCATCTCTACTGAATCAGTGCAGTTTGTGAGCAACTATCAGAATTAGCAACAACCAGCCCCGAATACTTATCATCCGAGCAACAGAAATCATCCGAATTTCAGTTGGAGCAATAATCAGGGTGGCATGCTACAACCACATCAACCTTATCAGCAGTTTCAGAGTCAGCAATATAGAGCTCAGCCTTACAATTCTTTAGGTTTTCAACAGCAGCAAGGGCAACAGTTTTATCAGCAGTATGCTCCAAGGCAACAATTTCAACCTCCGGGATTTCAGCAACAGCCCCATGCAAGTGCGGGGCAATCTTTTTCTGAAAGATCTGAATTGGAAGAATTGAGGTTGATGTGCAAGAGTCAAGCAGTTTCGATCAAGACCTTGGAGAACCAAATTGGCCAAATTGCTAGTGCTTTATTGAATAGACCACAGAGATCTCTTCCTAGTGACACGGAGGCTAATCCAGCCAAGAGGGAAGTCCATGAGCAGGTGAAAGCAGTTACTTTGACATCCAGAAAGGTTACAACCGAGCAGAAATCAATAGCTAAGGAAGATGTAGAAGTTCAGAATCATCAGGTGGAAAAATTAACAACACTAGAAATTTAAAAATCTGACTTGGTGGCTGATCAGCTAGATGGTGAAGTGGATAAGAGCAAGAAAGCTGTTGAAAAAGCTACTCCTAAGCAGTCTACAGAGAGCACTCAGATCTACCCTCCTCCTCCTCCTTATCCTCGACGCTTGCAACAAAGTCAAGAAAAGCAATTTTAGAAATTTTTGGACGTCTTCAAGAAATTGTCCATTAATATTCCTTTTGCGGAAGCTCTTGAAAAGATGCCGAGCTATGCTAAGTTCATGAAGGGGATTCTATCAAGGAAGTTGAAGCTCGATGAATTAGAGATCATTGCTTTGACGGAAGAATGTAGTGCTGTTTTGCAACAGAAATTGCCTCCGAAGCTAAAGGATCCTGGTAGCTTCATTATTCCATGCACTATTGGTAATCTGTCTTTTGAGAAGTGCTTGTGTGACTTGGGAGCTAGCATCAATCTGATGCCCTTGTCGGTTTTCATGCAACTTGGTCTACCGGATCCGAAGCCTACTAACATCTCTTTACAGTTGGCTGATCGATCAAATACATATCCTAGAGGTATAGTGGAGGATGTCTTGGTAAAGGTGGATGAGTTTATCTTAACTGCTGACTTTGTCATTCTAGACTTTGAGGAAGATAAGAAGATTCCCATCATCTTGGGAAGGCCATTCCTAGTGTTTGCACAAAATCACGCAAGCGTACGTAGTCACAAGTAATATATGAATAAGTCAAGTTCGTTCCCACAGAGATCTGGTTATGGTTTTAATTCAGTAGATGTACCTATGCAACAATGTATGATTATTATTCACTGCTAAGACAATTAACAAATTTGGGTTTTAATTAACTAAATAAAATAAATAAACAATCTAAGAATTAATTATCTAATGAAAATTAAAATCGAATTACTTCTAAAAGAGTAAACATGGGATCCTAACTTCATTAAATACTTTGCTTAGAGTTGATGCCTTTAATCAATGCATGTGATGGTTATGATATCTGATCAGACAACACGAAACAAGTAAACGCTACCTCTCAGTATACGAATATCAAACTAAACATACATCCACAAAAGAGATAGAAGATGAATAGACACCAATTATGCTTAGACCCTATATCTCTATAAGATTTGAAAACATAACTGTTGAAGAACAAGTTATCTATATTGATCACATAGGGCAGCATAATATCTCTATTTACGCTACAAATCATGATGTTAAAACATCAAACTATCCTATGCTAGCATGGCAAGTTCTAAATCTCAAGATCCACTCTCGTTTTGCAAGAGATTAACAAATTAGATGTTAGCTACACATCTAAATTCATAAAGCATAACCATACGAGGATATCAAGAATTCACCACACATAAATCTTTAAAGCAATCAAACTACTAAGCTACATAGATAAATCCGTTAGAACCCCATGACAACAATTAGCTCATAATTGAACCGTTCATCGTCATGGGATTTGATGAAAACATGATAATAAACAAGATATGAAAGAAAGAAGCAATAATATTATTAAAACAAGAATTGAGAAAACAAATCTATAATCCAAGGTATGCAAAAGATGAAGTAGATCTAGATCTGTGCTTGTCACCGAGCATTGAATCTTTCTCCACTTTTCTCCCTTGCAATTCTTTGTTACAATAATTAAGCGATACTAATTATAAGGCTAAGATGTGTTTTTATAGGCCTAGATATCTTGCCAAGCAAGAAAATTAACCTACAATACAACTAGAAATAGGTTTTGATACCAAAAATACAATTAAAATTCGAATAGGGGTAGAATCGGAATTTATGGAATTTTCTGACAGCATCGTGCGCTGTCAGCGCACGTTTATGCGCTCCCAGCGTGTCCAGCTTCTGTTTCGTGCGCTCTCAGCACTTATTTTTGCGCTGTCAGCACACAAACATTCTGTTTGTTTGCTTTAGACTTCAAGAAAATTTCTCAAGCTTCGCGTGGAAAGTAAGATCGCTGAAAATGGACTTCTAGAACTCCAGATATGGCCAAAATAGTGTAGACTGCGCAACCATCCGAATTTTCCACAATTTGCTCATTCCTCATCTGTTCTCTATTCCGATTCTTTTGCCACTTCCCTTTCTTCAATTCTTGAGTGTGAATCCTCATGGTAGCCTAGGGAAATACACCATCCTTCATTCCAATGCTCAAATTTAAATCCAAGATTGAAGAAAACATTAACCCTAATCAACATTCTTGCAACCTTAAACAAAACACATCAAAACTACAACAAACTTGAGTCCAAGACGATCAATTTAAGCCGAATTGAAGCGATCCAAGTGGATATAAAATCCACTTATCACACCCCCAAACTTAAACCGATGCTTGTCCTCAAGCATAAACAATTAACTAACTAGTACCACTTTCATAGGTGATCACGGTTGCATTTGGCATATGCAACAAGCCTTTTAAACCCCTAGGCAGTCCTAGTGGACGAGTGAGGTCTCGTGAAGGCCTATAGCGAATGTACCCACAAAATCCTTTTAACTAAACAATGCAAAAATAATGCAATGCATGAATGCAACTAATATGAAAATGCAAAGATCCCCTCGAACTAACCAAAAGCAACTAGCAAGCAAATATCTCAAAGAATGCAACTAAATCTAAATAGAGCTCGACTAAGTCCCCGTATACTAACAATACATGAACAAAAACGTGCGTGTGTGCTATGCTCATCAGAAATACTCCCAAAACTAGATCAAAAATCATACCTATTCTTCGCCAAGACAATCACAGGTTTATAAATAGAATAGACTGTAGACACTTCATAACCTAGGAACACCTCCATCCTTATCTAATGTAGACAAGAATCCATGCTTTATTACTAACAACTATAACACATAATACTATATACAAGCATGCTTATTTAACCGTGCAATGGATGAGACCCCAAAATGCTTATACAATAATACCCATGTAGCGAGTGTTAGGTCAGCAATCCCAAACCACAAGGGCTTTAGGTCACTAGGACTAAGTCCTCTCAGAACTTAATTGCTCGAGTATTAAAAAGCTCACCCGGGTTAATTCTTCATTAAACAATTAAACTATTGACTTTTTTTTTCCTCTTTTTTTCTAATTTTTTTTTATGCAATCTGGAATGAGAATTCTCATTTCCAACCCTAGACTACTCATATAAATATGAGCCGGCTACTAGCCATTTGACACCTAGCCATTATTGACAATTAATTACAACTAGCATGAAATCCCTGGTTTCCCCCAAACTTAGAATTTAGTGCTCCTACGCCATCAAGGGAATGACGAAAATTCTAAATATAATCAAGTGATTAAATCTCAAAACATCCAAACAAGCATAACCCTAACCTAGCCCAAAAGCAAACAAGGAGACTGTGGAAAAGTTTTGTTCCCGTAACATGCAAGTCAATTTCATAAGAACTATAAATTAACCCTCTATTCATCATTACCACACTCAAATCAACATCGACCTACCAATCAGAATTAGCTCGTTCTAAGGGATCATGAAAAATGCAAGCAAATGCAACTATAATGAACTCATATGGTATACAAAAGCAAAATAACAGAATGTCCTACATGAAACAAACATAAATAATACGAACAACATGTATGAACTACTACTAATATGCATAATATGATATCTATATGAACACAATGACTCACAATCACAAATAACTACATATACACTACTTATCCCCCAAACCACCCCCAAACTTAAAAGATTCAATGTCCGCATTGAATGGAAGTAAATACAAGGGATAGTAGGAAACATACCTAAAAATACCGAAACACGTGGGTTGCCTCCCACGAAGCGCCTTTGTTTAAAGTCTTAGCTAGATATGGCAATGGCTTTTTCTCTTGAAAAATTCTACACCGTAGCTTAATATGGCCATTTAATTATCTTTTCCGGGGCTACATCCTCGATGACAAGTTTTCACCTTCTTTGCTCCTCAAAAGTGTTCGTAAAATTATTCTCTTCTCTCAACTGATCTGATGGTTTAAACTCGAGTCTGGAAGTTTCTTCAACATGATGATTTTCATTATTAACCACCAAAGACTGAGCAAGAGTGAAAATAGACGGATTAGGAACGAAAGTGGGTAGTTCACCAACAGAAGTCTTCACAACAGACTTAGGATCAAAAGAACTCTCCTCAAGTTGAATTTCATGCTTAGCACAAATAGCATTCAATTCATCTAACATCTCATCAGAAGTAAAATTCCTATACAACTCATGAAGTTCTTTATTACCCTAAATCAAAACATCTTTCTCAAGAAAAGACTCAATTGCACTATCCTCAAGATTTGACCATGAAACACCCTCATCAATCAGCACCTGAGAATCCCAAAGATCAACCACGCCTAGTTCCTCATCTTCCGTATTAGACTTTCCTTGTACAGCAACGTCTACTGGATCCGACTTGCCAAAACACTCTTCCTCCTCTGCCGGAAATTCCAAGAATCTCTTTGGATATGGAGGAGGCGGGTAGATCTGATTGCTATTTGTAGATTGCTCCGGAGAAACTTTTTCAACAGGATTCGTACTCTTTTCCACTTCACCGTCCAACTGCTCAGCTACCAAATCAGATTTCTCAATTTCTGGCCCTGCAGATTTCTCAATCTGCTGAATATGAACTTCTTCGTTTTCCGTAGCTGCTGATTTCTGATCGTTTGTAGCCTTTCCAGATCTCAAGGTAACTGCTTTCACCTATTCTTCGACTTCCCTCTTGCTTGGATTAGCCTCCATGTCGCTAGGAAGAGTCCCTTGTGGCCTACTCAACAAGGCATTAGTAATCTGCCCAATCTGAATTTCCAAGGTCTTAAACGATACAGCGTTGCTTTTAAACATCAACCTCAATTCTTCTAATTAAGATTTTTCATAAGTGGAATGCCCAGAACTAGCATATGACTATTGTTGCTGAAAACCCGAAGGTTGAAATTGCCACGGGGCATACTGTTACTGAAAATTCTGGTGATTGTAAGGCTGTGCTCCATAATGTTGACCTGGATACTGCTGATAAAGCTATTGTGGTTGTAGCATGCCACCTTGATTGTTGCTCCAGCTCACTGATGCACTATAGACGGCACACTGATTCGCCTTATGTGCGCCCGCACATAGCTCACAAACACTAGCCACCTGCTGAACTCCATAATAAGTTAGAAACTCCATCACCTGAAACACCAACGAACTACACAAAAATAGATGAGAAAAACAATCCGAGTCAGTGAACTCTAACGACCACTGATGACAAGCACATAAACTGAAATTAAAACACCGATGATCCCCGGCAGCGGCGCCAAAAACTTGTTTGCACAAAATCACGCAAGCGTACGTGGTCACAAGTAATATATGAATAAGTCAAGTTCGTTCCCACAGAGATCTGGTTATGGTTTTAATTCAGTAGATGTACTTATGCAACAATGTATGATTATTATTCATTGCTAAGACAATTAACAAATTTGGGTTTTAATTAACTAAATAAAACAAATAAACAATCTAAGAATTAATTATCTTATGAAAATTAAAATCAAATTACTTCTACAAGAGTAAACATGGGATCCTAACTTCATTAAATACTTTGCTTAGAGTTGATGCCTTTAATCAATGCATGTGATGGTTATGATATCTGATCAGACAACACGAAACAAGTAAACGCTACCTCTCAGTATACGAATATCAAACTAAACATACATCCACAAAAGAGATAGAAGATGAATAGACACCAATTATGCTTAGACCCTATATCTCAATAAGATTTGAAAACATAACGGTTGAAGAAAAAGTTATCTATATTGATCACATAGGGCAGCATAATATCTCTATTTACGCTACAAATCATGATGTTAAAACATCAACCTATCCTATGCTAGCATGGCAAGTTCTAAATCTCAAGATCCACTCTCGTTTTGCAAGAGATTAACAAATTAGATGTTAGCTACGCATCTAAATTCATAAAGCATAACCATACGAGGATATCAAGAATTCACCACACATAAATCTTTAAAGCAATCAAACTACTAAGCTACATAGATAAATCCGTTAGAACCCCATGACAACAATTAGCTCATAATTGAACCGTTCATCGTCATGGGATTTGATGAAAACATGATAATAAACAAGATAGGAAATAAAGAAGCAATAATATTATTAAAACAAGAATTGAGAAAACAAATCTATAATCCAAGGTATGCAAAAGATGAAGTAGATCTAGATCTGTGCTTGTCACCGAGCGTTGAATCTTTCTCCATTTTTCTCCCTTGCAATTCTATGTTACAATAATTAAGCGATACTAATTACAATGCTAAGATGTGTTTTTATAGGCCTAGATATCTTGCCAAGCAAGAAAATTAACCTACAATACAACTAGAAATAGGTTTTGATACCAAAAATACAATTAAAATTCGAATAGGGGCAGAATCAGAATTTATGGAATTTTCTGACAGCATCGTGCACTGTCAGCGCGCGTTTATGCGCTCCCAACGCGTCCAGCTTCTGTTTCGTGCGCTGTCAGCGCATATTTGTGCGCTGTCAGCGCACAAACATTCTGTTTGTTTGCTTTAGACTTCAATAAAATTTCCCAAGCTTCGCGTGGACAGTAAAATCGCTGAAAACGGACTTCTAGAACTCCAGATATGGCCAAAATAGTGTAGACTGCGCAACTATCCGAATTTTCCACAATTTGCTCATTTCTGATCTGTTCTCTCTTCCGATTCTTTTGCCACTTCCCTTTCTTCAATTCTTGAGCGTGAATCCTTATGGTAGCCTAGGGAAATACACCATCCTTCATTCCAATGCTCAAATTTAACTCCAAGATTGACGAAAACATTAACCCTAATCGACATTCTTGCAAACCTGCACACTTAAACAAAATACATCAAAACTACAACAAACTTGAGTCCAAGACGATCAATTTAAGCCGAATTGAAGTGATCCAAGTGGATATAAAATCCACTTATCACCTAGCTACTGGCCGAACTTTGATTGATGTGTAGAAAGGGGAGCTGACTATGCGGGTGCAAGATGATAATGCCACCTTTAATGTGTTTGCTCCTACGAAGATTTCAGATGATCCAGAAGTGTGATGTTCTGTGGAATCCCTTGCATTGTCTTCCCAAGAAGGAGAATGGTGATTTGAAATTGGATGCATTGCCTAGTGTTCCAACTTTTTCGGAGAACTATGAGTCAGTTAAGATGCTCGAGGAAATTGATGCTGATAAACCTTCCATACAAGATCTCTCGAATGTAAAGCTCGGAAAACTTCCACCACATTTGAGGTATGTCCTTTTGAATGACGAGTAAGTGATTTTTGAAGAAGGGCATGTTAATGTGTTAAGAAGGTGGATAGTTGATGATGAGGTAGAAGAGTGTTCTGTTGAAGAAGTCGAATGGTGGAAAACTCAAGGTGAAGAGTGAAAGAAAAGTTGTGTTGGGAGTAAGCAATCAAGATGTCAACATTTGTTTGAATGGTCTTTCTGTTGAGGACGGTTCGGTCATTCTTTTGAAACCATCGTGAGTTGAGGAAGCAACGTCCGGCTAAATGACGTCAATGACAGTGCTTCGTGGGAGGCAACCCACGTGTTTCGGTAGTTTTAGGTATGTTTCCTGCTATCCCTTGTATTACCTTTCAATTCAATGGGGACATTGAATACTTTAAGTTTGGGGTAATTTGGGGATAAGTAGTGTATAGTAGTTATTTGTGTGTCATTGTGTTCATATAGATATCATATGTTGCATATTAGTAGTAATTCATGCATGTTTGTTAGTGTTATTTATGTGTGTTTTATATAGGACATTTTGTTATTTTGTTTTTATACCATGTGAGTCCATTTTAGTTGCATTTGCATAGCATGCATATTTCATGATCCCTTAGGATGAGCTAATTCTGATTGGTAGGTCGATGTCTAATTGAGTGTGGTAATGATGAGTAGAGGGTTGATTTATAGTTCTTATGAAATTGACTTGCATGCTTCAGAAACAGAATTCTTACACAGTCTCATGCTTGTTTGGTTGTTTTAGATTTAATCACTTGATTATATTTAGAATTTTCGTTATTCCCTTGATGGCGTAGGAACACTAAAGTATAAGTTTGGGGGAAACCAGAGATTTTATGCTAGTTGTTAATAATGGCTAGGCGTCAAATGGCTAGTAGTCGGCTCATATTTATATGAGTAGTCTAGGGTTGGAATTGAGAATTCTCATTCTAGATTGCATATTAAAAAAAAAAAGAAAAAAAAGAGTAAAAAAAAAGGTGTTATGTGAATTGTTTAAATTGTTAAATGCATAATTAACCAGGGTGAGCTCTTTAATACTCGAGCAATTAAGTTCTAGGGGACTTTGTGCCTAGTGACCTAAGGCTTTTATAGTTTGGGATCCACTAATCCAACGCTTGCTACATGAGTATTATTGTATAAGCCTTTAGGGGTCTCATCCATTGCACAGTTAAATAAGCATGCATGTTGTGTATAGTATTACGTGTCGTAGATGTAGTAATAAAGCATGAATTCCTGTCTAACTTGAATGAGGATGGAGGTGTTCCTAGGTTATGAAGTGGTTACAGTCTATTCTATTTATAAACATGTGATTGTCTTGGCGAAGAATGGGTATGATTTCGATCTAGTTTTGGGAGTATATCTGATGAGCATCGCACACACGCACGTTTCTGTTCATGTATTGTTAGTATACATGGACTTAGTCGAGCTCTATTTGGAGTTAGTTGCATTCTTTGAGATATTTGCTTGCTAGTTGGTTTTGGTTAGTTTGAAGGGGTCATTGCATTTTCATATTAGTTGCATTCATGCATTGCATTGTTTAGTTAGATGAATTTTGTGGGTACATTCACTATAGGCCCTCACGAGACCTCACTCGTCCACTAGGGCTACCTAGGGGTTTAAAGGGCTTGTTGCATATGCCAAATGCAACCGTGATCACCTATGAAAGTGGTACTAGTTAGTTAATTGTTTATGCTTGAGGACAAGCATCGGTTTAAGTTTGGGGGTGTGATAAGTGGATTTTATATTCACTTGGAGCGTTCCATACCGGCTTAAATTGATTTACTTGGCCTCAAGTTTGTTGTATTTTTATGTGTTTTGGTTAGTTATACAGGTTTGTAAAGCATTTGGTTAAGATTTGCTTTTTCGTGATTTTGGTGTGGATTTCGAGTTTGGAATCAAGGAAGGAGTGCTTCCCTACACTTTCATGAAGGTTTCAAGTCAAGGAAAATAAAGAAAGGAAGTTAGTGCAGAAAGAACAGGAGTAAACAGCTGAAAAATGATGAAATGGCGAAGAAATTGCACCGGGCAGGCGCAGGGGCGCGCTGCGGCCTGGCTGGGCAGTTGCAATGGTGCGCTGCGGCCTGGAGTTCGCGCCGCGGCATGTCGGGTCCGCTGGAAAAATTTCTGATTAACGGTTTGGGACATATCTTGAATTCTACAAGTCCGTTTTGGACGATCTTATAGTCCACGCGATGATAACGAGATTCTATTTTATTCTAAAGTGGTCCAGATGTCCAACAACTGGAACGACCCAGAAATACTGAAGAAAAGTCAGCTACGAATTTTTCTTCAAAACAGAATCAGTTTAGGAAACGTATTGGTAGTTTCTTGCTGGAAAAGACTCCTATGACCTATATAAACACATCCTATCATCATAAAACGTACCAACACATATTCTAACACAGGGAGAGAGCCGAGAGATAGAGATTCAGACTTGGAGAAGGATTCCAACACTCGTGACAAGCAACGGAGATCTAGATCTACTTTTTGTTTTCTTCTATTAGGCGAAACTCTTGGATGTTTTTGGGATTTGTTTTCTTAACCCATTACTCTAGTTTATTTTTAATCTTTAATATTTTCTTTATTATCATGGTTTCATCAGATCCCATGATAATGAGCGGTTCGATTATGAACTAATTGTTGTCATGGGATTCTAACGGATTTATCTATGTAGTTTAGTAGTTTGATTGCTTTAAAGATTTGTGTGTGATGAATTCTTGATATCCTTGTATGGTTGTGCTTATTCTTCTTGGACGCGTAGCTAACATCTAAGTTGTTTGTTAATCTCTTGTGAAGCGAGAGTGGATCTTGAGATTTAGAACTTGCCATGCTAGCATAGGATAAGTTGATGTATGTTTGACATCATGATTTGTAGCGTAAATTGAGAAATATTATGCTGCCCTATGTGATCTTAATGGATAACTTGTGCTTAAACCGTTATGTTTTCAAATCTTATGGAGATATAGGGTCTAAACATAATTGGTGTCTACCCATCTTCTATCTCTTTTGTGGATGTATGAGTAGTTTGGTATTCGTATACTGAGAGGTAGCCTATACTTGTTTCGTGTTGTCTGATCAGATATCAAAACCATCACATGAATTGATTAAAGGCATCAACTCTAAACGAAGTATTTAATGAAGTTAGGATCCCATGTTTTCTATTGCATAAGTAATTCGATTTAAATTCTCGTTAGTTAATTAATTCTTAGTTGGTTAATTTATTTTCTTAGTTAATTTTAGATAATCAAACCCCAATTTGTTAATTGTCTTAGCAGTGAATAAAAACCATACATTGTTGCATAAGTGCATTAACTGAATTGAAACCTAAACCAGATCTCTGTGGGAACGAACTCAACTTAATTCTATATTACTTGTGACCACGTACGCTTGCGTGATTTAGTGCAAACATAACTTATGATTTTGAATTGAGAGTTTGAGATATCAAAATATCTATTACAGATTTATAGACTCATATATTAGTGTATTATTAAATAATTATCGCATTTAGAATAAAACTGTTAAGTAATCACTAAATAACATCGACAACCCAACACTGTAAAAAACATTTTTTATAGGCACGCCTAATAATGTAAACAAATTAATGTAATGTGATAAGGATTGAGGCCTAGAATTCAGTAAGTCGTAGAATTATTGGAGTTCGCCACTAAATGTTTTAATAGGAATTAACTCTGGAATAATCTGGAGTGGGGATGATGATAACCTAAACCGTTTTCTATTTTTTTTTTGTTAGAAATTTTTTTGTTGATTTTATTGGACAATTAAAACACGAAACATATGATACATATATATAATGGAAATAAAAAGATAATCTATCCAAGTATAGTACAGTATGTCATATGATAAAAAGATATAAAGTAGTACCTTAACCGAAATTGATATGATTTAGGCATGAGGAGAATTGATGCATACACTTAGTTTATCAAAGTTGACTAGGTCTGATGGAGAATAGGGAATAAGCGGCTTAACTTTCCCTTAATGTTTAAATTGATATAATAATTATATTTTTTTAGTTTGTAAGAATTTGATTTTATAAAAATTGTTTATTAGTTAATCATTAAAATAAAAATTAGTAGTTATTATGTTTAGTTAATTGATATTAAAAAATGAAAATCAACTGTTATTAGCTTAGCTAAAAAAAAAGAAAAAGAATCAACTGTTATTGAGTGTAACTTGAGTTGAGTTTAATCTTGGCTGAAACTTAGAATCTAGATCTAATAAAGAAACATGTTACATTAAGTTTAATTGGTCTAAAATTTAGTAGATTTTGATTGATGTTAAAATAATTCATAATTTTGTGATTGGTTATCTAATATATGGTAGATTCGGGTATCCTTTATTATAAAAAAGGATGTTTAAAAACCATTCATAGCTAAAAGATGTATAAACATATGTAATATATTGTTACGTGGATTTATAGAAAATAATATTTACGATTAGTAGAAATTTTCTAAAATTAAAAACATGTGATATACGAAGTTATTAAATCAAGATATTATTAAATTTAAATTTAATTTAACCGTAATTAGTAAATTAGAATAAGTATGGTAAATAATAAAAAATTTGTTCATGATTGATTGATTTAAAGTTTAGAAGTATCTGATTGCCTTTAAAATAATTTTAATTTTTTGATTGGTAATTTGTTCACCAACCAATAATAATACTCTTTTAGCGTATATTTAATAATTAAAGTAATTAAAATGTATGTAGTATTCGTTTATGTGAATTTACTAATTTGTTTTATTAAAAAATTGTGAATAAATAATTTTTTGAGTCTTTAAAAAAATCGAGTCTTTGAAGATATATATTTTATCCAAGCTATTTAAAATTGGGTGAAAAACCAAAATGCCCACCATTTAATTCCAATTGCCCAAAATACCTACAGGCGGGAAGATCCGCCCAAAATACCCACCGACTACGCATTTAGGACATGCGTAGAGGGTACACGCATTTTTCAACTGCGTATAGCATGTAAATTGGAGAACTGCACTGGTGAACCATAGGTGAACTACGCAACTGAAACATGCGTATTGTGAAATACGCATCTTCAAGATGCGTATTGCAGTTACTGTTCATCTTCTCCAACCCCGTCGTGCCGGAACTTTTTTTTCGATCGAAAATTCGACGAATCTGTTCACCACCATCCAAGCTTCTTTCACTAACATACCATACATCATTTGAATCGTATTCTCCGCCTCTACAACTCTATATCCTTTAATTTTCATTTCTTTTGCCGGAATACGAACCCCAAAAACAGATCATTATTTTCCGATTCGTTTTCCGAGCAGCACATACACGCCCCTGCGGGGCCGAAAATCAAGAAATCAAGAGGGGAAAAGGGAGAGGGATGTCTGGTCATCATTTTTATGTGCTCAGATTTGGTGGAGGTGGTCGGAGGGTGGCGAACGAAAGAAAACGACGGTGGAGGCGATTTTGAGCTCCACAAAGACGACGGCTGGTTTCTGAGATAATGACGTCAGCTGACGTCATTACGCATTCCACAGATGCGCAACACTCGAAACGCATTTCCTAAATGTGTATCCTACTATACGCATAAACATCATGCGTATTTCGTGGGTAAAAAAGACGGGTGCACTTGAATATAGGCATTTTGGGCAGCTTCTACACAAAAGTAGTTTAGTTTGGTCATTTTTTCTTTAAAATTTGATTCAAATCTGATTTTGTAGTGTTAGCTTATATGCATTTATTAATTAATTTTATTAACAAATTATGAATAAATATTTTTTTGAACTTTTATATAAATCAAAATTTTGAAGGTATGGATTTTATCCAAGTTATTTAAAATCTGATTTCAAATCCGATTTTTTCGGTATGGTTGTTCTAATTAATGAAATAAACTACTAATATTATAATCACAAATAACTTACTGATTACCTTTTTCAGCTAAAAGGTATATATTTTCTAACTAAAATATCTCATTTTTTCCTAAATAATAACTAACCAATTACCTTTTTCAGCTTTTAACTTTTTCAAACTTTTTTAACTAAAATATCTTTTTTCCCCAAAAAAATAGTCGTTCTAATTAATCCGATCTTTTAGGGTTGGCTTATATGCATTTATTAATTAATTTTATTAACAAATTATCAATAAATTCTTTTTTGAACTTTTAAAAAAATAGAAATTTTGAAGGTATGGATTTTATCCAAATTATTTAAAATCTGATTTCAAATCCGATTTTTTCAGATTTCTAGTTGAGTTAGATTATAATTTCTTAAACAATATATAATATGAAACTCAATTTATAACTAGCGTTCTACCCGTGCTACGCACCGGCCGATAAATTGCATTAATAAATTAATATAAATATATTATTTTAATTTTTATTTAAAAATATATAATTTTATTGGAATTTTAATTAACGCAAGTATAATTAACGCAAGTATAAAATTACTTATCCGTGAATTCATACCAATGAATTAATATTATGAATCAATTATCAAAACAAATATAACCCCCGTTGAAAAGTTCAAAATCCCTCCTTATTGTTTTTTTTTTAAATTTAGCTTTCATTTTATTTCTCTCTTTGTTAGAGAATATTTCTACGTATCATGTTAACAAAATTTTCACCCATATTCTGAGAATCGGTATATTTATTAAATATGGATTCCTTAAAATATTTGCTATATTAATTTATTGAAAAAAATTTGTATGGTCGTGGTTAATTTTTCGATTACATATTAAACATGTGTAGAAAATTAATCCTCACGACTCTAATAAATCATTAGACTGTCTATCAAAAAAAGGTTGCATGTTTCAGCGATATGAGAAATGATATCTACTGTACAAAATATATGTAACGAACGTAGTTATAACAATAAAACTTTCATCTAATCTAGTTTGCTATGTGATTGTTCAATATCATTTTTACAAATTATATGTCTTTTTATTAATGAATTGATTTACTATAAAAAAAATTATCAACTAACCAAACAAATTCAATATATCGCGCTATTAGAGTAACATATAATTGTTAGATTTTACGGTTATTGCGCTTAGCTTATTTGTAAAGACAACTTAAAATGTGCATTTTCAGTTTGGAAGTTTGTATTTTGGTTTTTTTTATTCTTTTCTAGTCAAACATGGAATAATAAATTTTAGTTTTTTTATTCTTAAAATAAGACATATGAAAATGAGTATCACCTATCTTTCTTTTTTTTAATTTAACTAACTTCTGAAAATAAGCTACTGTCCATAAAATTGAAATCAAGTGTGTAATATATAAACACATAATCACATTGTTATATATATATATAACAATGTCCTTGTAATTCAGATTTTGGGTTGAATAACATGAAATTCCTTTAACAGTGAGTATATTTTTCTACGTATATAAGAAGAAATAGCTTATGTAGTCCTAACAAATCGTTTTGTACATTTATGTCATGTACTTTAGGATCTTGAATTGAAATGACATGATATTAAATCGTGTACCCGAAATTAGAACACAAAATGACACAAATTTTTTTGTGTACACGAAATGAAATAAAATACGCGAATAGAAACAATTTTACAATTATATGAAATATTACTATGTATCCGAGTTATGTAAATATATAATTATATGTCTTAGAATAACATTGAGATGTTACAAAACAAAACTAATTAAGAGTAGCATGCTTGGTGTAAAGTCTCCCAAACAAAATGTAACCCTCCTTTTTATTTTTTCTTATTTCTCGTTAACAGATATCTTTCTTTGTGTAGAATCTTTCTACAAAGTTATTTAGTTTTCTTAACCATTTTTTATGCTTCGTTGATATAAAAAAATATAGTCAACCAACTAAGCAAATTCAATATATACTCTTAGGTTAAGATATAGGAATTGATACTATTACTTTAATTGAAGAATACAAAATTTAAAAAGGCACACTTTTAATAAAAACAATATATAATTTTAAGTGTATAAACCTTTTTATTTATCATTATTAATAATTTTTATACAAAAACCGTAGCTGCTGCTCTCTCTCTCCACCTTTCCCAAAAGATGCTAAACTAAAGTTTAGGAGCCGATATTAGTTTTTTAAGTTTTTTTTTAAAAAAAATTATATTGATTTTTCTTTTATTTTTGAATAAAAATATCATTGAGAGTCTAGTACCCCGTTGCCCGTTGGTGGATTTGATATACCAAAATATTAGATTTTTTACTAACTCCTTGTAAATGATAAGCCTTATTTTATTTTCCTTGATTTTACTTTGGCTTTTTCTAAATATCTCTCTTTATTGAGAGCCTAATAAGCCTTATTTTCTTTTCTTTGATTTTACTTTGGCTTTTTCTAAATATCTCTCTTTATTGAGAGCCTAATATCCAGTTTGTGGATTTTGTCTACCCATATATTAGAGTTTGTTATATTAGTTCATTGATTTTAATAGTATAGAATCACAGTTCTGGTCGGTTGTTTGAATATGTTATGACAAATCAGATATACATATTCCTCACGTTTATAACAAATTGTTAGATTATCTCGCCGAAAAGACTATATAATTTAGTGACATAAGCTAGAGATGTACCATAATTGAAGATCTATTCAATGATTGGATAAAGGAAATTACTGATATAATTTACTATGTGTTTGTTCAATTTTAATTATTTTTGTAGATGTTGTATGCCCTTTTATTGATGATTTTACAGGTTTAATTATTTTTGTGTATGACATATGTCCTTTTGTTTTATTGATAAATTAATTATCAATAATTAAATAGTAATTTATAAGAAAATTTGTGCTAAATTGACCAATTTATTATGGAAATATTCAATAACAATATTTTCATTGACTCTGTAATATTTTTTTATTTTTTGATTGATAATTTATACACTAAATAATGTAAAGTACTATTTAAGAGTATATTTAATAGTTTGAATAATTTAAATACATTGTCAGGTCAAATTTTTTCCCATTAATTATTGCATAGTCAAAAATTTGCATAATTAAAATGTTAAAGGATGATTGGTTTAAAATTCATTCTAACATTTTAATTGGTTGATTAGCATTTTTTATGACTGAATTATTTAATACTTTACATAACTTAAATTTTGAATGTGTATTTAGAATAGTGTGGTAAATAGTTTTATATTGTTAATAATTTTTAATTCAAGATTTTAATTGTACCTTATGATTTTAAATTGAAAGTTTGAGATATCAAAATATCTATTATAAATATAATAGATTCATGTATTAATGTATAAATTTTTATATTAAATAATTATTGTATTTAGAATAAAATTGTTAAGTAATCACTGAATAACATTGACAACCCAACACTGTAAAAAAACATTTATCTATAGTTACATCTAATAATGTAAACAAATCAGTGTAATGTGATAAGGATTGATGCCTACAATTTAATAAGTCGCTGAATTATTGAAGTTTGCTATTGAATATTCTAATGGGAAGTAACTCTGAGAGAATCTGGACTGTAGATGATGATAACCTAAATCAATTTCTATTTTTTTTTGTCAGAAACGTTTTTCTGTTGAATTTATTGGACAATTAAAACACGACACATATAATACATATATACAATAAAAATAAAAAGATAATCTGTCCAAGTATAGAATGCCATATAATAAAAAAAAATAAAGTTGTACATTAACCGAAATTGATATGATTTAGGCATGAGAAGAATTGATGCATACATTTAGTTTATTTAATATCGATTATAATTGTACAATATATGTTATAAAAATCAATTTATAATGTATGATAATATGATTGTGACTGACTTTATACTAAAAGAGTGGTTGATTAATGAATGATTAATTATGAAATTTAATTTTAAATATATAGTGTTATATCGTGATTGATTTCAAATTAAAATTGTGATTTTATAGTAAATATTTTTTGATTTAAAAAATAGGTATTTATGGATATGCTTAATAAAATTATTAGTGTATTTAAATTAAAAGTGTTAACTAACCATGGTTAAAGAGGTAGGGTGAGATTGTAAATAAGGAAAGGTCTAAATTTTAGGAATTAGATCTGATTGGTCCTAAAATAATTCCTTGATTGTGATTGGTTAACTGACGTGTGGTAGACTCAGGTATGATAATAAAGGATGTATGATAATATAATTGTGATTGACTTTATTTAAAAGAATGGTTGATTAATGAATGATTAATTATGAAATTTAATTTGAAATATATTATAGTATATCGTGATTGATTTCAAATTAAAATTGCGATTTTAGTAAATATTTTTTGATTTTAAAAATATGTATTTATGGATATGTTTAATAAAACCAATATTGTATATAAATTAGAAGTGTTAACTAACCATGGTTAAAGAGGTAGGTTGATATTGTAAATAAGGAAATTTTTTTAATATAACATGATTGGTCTAAAATTTAGGAATTAGCTCTGATTGGTTTTAAAATAATTTCTAATTTCTGATTGGCTAACTATACTTTGGTAGACTCAAGTATTATAATAACTAGCGTTCTACCCGTGCTACGCACCGACCCATAAATTGTATTAATAAATTAATATATTAATATTATTTTTATTTTTATTTAGAAAAATATATGATTTTATTGGAATGCTAATTAACTTAAGTATAAAATTACTTATCCGTGAATTCATACCAATTGAATTAATATTAATATTATGAACCAATTATCAAAACAAATACAACCCCCGTTGAAAAGTTCAAAATCCCTATTTATTGTTTTTTTTAAATTTAGATTTTATTTTATTTCTCTCTTTATTAGGGAATATTTCTACGTATCATGTTAACAAATTTTTCACCCATATTCTAAGAATTCGGTGTATTTATTCAATATCGAATCCTTAAAATATTTATTATATTAATTCATTGAAAATATTTGTATGATTGTGGTTAATTTTTCGATTACATATTAAAAATGTATAGAAACTTAATCCTCACGACTCCAATAAATCAATAGACTATCCATCAATAAAAGGTTGCACGTTTCAGCGATAAGAGAAAGAATATCTACTATGCAAGATATATGAAACGAACATAGTTATAACAGTAGAAACTTTCATTTAATCTAGTTTGCTATGTGATTGTTCAATATCATTTTTACAATTTATATGTCTTTTTATTAATGAATGGATTTAATGTAAAAAAAATATTATCAACTAACCAAACAAATTTAATATATCGCGCTCTTGGAGTAACATATGGTTGTTAAATTTTATGGTTATTGCCCTTAGCTTATTTGTAAAGACAACTTAAAATGTGCATTTTCAGTTTGGAAGTTTGTATTTTGGTTTTTTTATTTTTTTCTAATAAAACATGGAATAATAAATCTTAGTTTTTTTATTCTTAAAATAAGACATATGAAAATGAGTATTACCTATCTTTTTTTAATTTGACTAATCTGTGAAAATAAGCTACTATTCATAAAATTGAAATCAAGTTTGTAATATATAAACACATAATCAAATTGTTATATACATGTCCTTGTAATTCAGATTTTGGGTTCAATAACATGAAATTCATTTTCCTTTAACACTGGGTATATTTTTCCGACATATATAAGAAGAAATAGCTTATGTAGACCTGACAAATCGTTTTGTACATTCATGTCATGTACTTTAGGGTCTTGAACGAAAATGACATGATATTAAATCGTGTACCCGAAATTAGAACACCAAATGACACTAAATTACACAAATTTTTTCGTCCGATTTTTTCTAATTTTTAGTTAAGTTAGATTATAATTATTTAATATCGATTATAGTTGTACAATATATATTATAAAAATCAAGTTATAATGTATGATAATATGATTGTGATTGAATTTATATTAAAAGAGTGGTTGATTAATGAATGATTAATTATGAAATTTAATTTAAAATATATAATAGTATATCGTGATTGATTTCAAATTAAAATTGCGATTTTCTAGTAAATATTTTTTGATTTAAAAAATATGTTTATATGGATATGTTTAATAAAATCATTATTGTATTTAAATTCGTTTATATGAATTTATTAATTATTTTATTAACAAATTGTGGATGAATATATTTTTGAACCTTTCAAAAAATCGAGTTTTTGGTGATATGAATTTTATTGAAAAATTGCCCAAAATACCCACTTTTCCCCTACCCACTGCCCAAAATACCAGTTTCTGAAAACTCCGTCCTAAATACCCACGGTATGCGCATAGTTTCCCCCCCCCGCTGTATACGCATTATGCTAATGCGTATATTTTTTTTTTAATTTTTAACAACCATGTACGCATGATCATAATGCGTATATTTTTTCTTTTTTCCCCTATGTACGCATTACAGTAATGCGTGTAATGTGCCCATCTCGACAGTTAGCACTTCTATCTCGATATTTCTTCTTTTCCACGATGAAAAAAGTATCAAATACTCTTTTTTCAAATAATATTAAATATTTATAAATAAATGGTCATTTAATTTTTTCTAAAAAAATTAAAATAAAAATTTTAACTAAACTTACGGTTTCAATAATTAACTTTTGGGGTTCAACGTTTCCATTTTGGGTTTAGAAATATTTGGAACGACGAATAAACTGTATACGAACTTAGCGTTTAAAAATCAGGCTGATGGATTCAATTTTTTATTTAAAATTTATAATTTTATTTGTATTCCCTCAAGATTTCAACGGTTAACCTTTGGGGTTCAACAGTTCCATTTTGGGTTTAGAAACATTTGGAACGACGAATAAACCGTATACAAACTTAGGGTTTAGGGTTGTTTACAACCCAAAACCCTAGACCCAAAACCTTAATTTATTCTGATTTTTAAACGCGGTAGCGTTTAAAAATCAGGCCACCGGATTCAATTTTTTATTTAAAATTTAAAATTTTATCTGTATTCCCTCAGGGTTTCAACGGTTAACCTTTGGGGTTCAACAGTTCCATTTTGGGTTTAGAAACATTTGGAACGACGAATAAATCGTATACAAACTTAGGGTTTAGGGTAAACAACCCTAAACCCTAGACTCAAAACCCTAATTTATCCTGATTTTTAAACGCGGTAGCGTTTAAAAATCAGGCCGCCGGATTCAATTTTTTATTCAAAATTTTTAAATAATTTTTTTAAAATTTTAAAATTTTTATTTTTAATTTGTAAATAAAAAATAAGTAAAATTCAAAAATTATTGAACCATACGCATTGGTACAATGCGTGGCTGATTTTATATATATATATAAAAAAAGTACAAATTATTGAACCATGCGCATTGGTACAATGCGTGGCTGATTTTATAAAAAAATATAAAAATATACACGCATGTATAACATGCGTGGCCTTGTTAAGGGAAAAAAAAACAAAGAACACGCATGTGTGACATGCGTGTACTGTGTACGCATGTGACACATGCGCGTTCAGTGGTTAAAAAGGGCGGAGGTTTCCCGCTGTAGGTATTTTGGGCAGCTCAAATTAAATGGTGGGTATTTTGGTTTTTCACCCAATTTTATTCAAGTTATTTAAAATTTGTTCAAATCCGATTTTGTAGTGTTGGCTTTTATGCATTTATTAATTAATTTTATTAACAAATTATGAAAAAATATATTTTTAATCTTATAAAAAAATCAAAATTTTCAAGGTATGGATTTTATCCAAGTTATTTAAAATATGATTTCAAATCCGATTTTTTCATACTTTTAGTTAAGTCAGATTATAATTATTTAATATCCATTATAATTGTACATTATATATTATAAAAATCAATTTATAATGTATGATAATATGATTGTGACTGACTTTATTTTCAAAGAGTGGTTGATTAATGAATGATTGATTATGAAATTTAATTTAAAATATATAATGATATATCGAGATTGATTTCAAATTAAAATTGTAATTTTCTAGTAAATATTTTTAATTTAAAAAATATGTATTTATGGATATGTTTAATAAAATCATTATTGTATTTAAATTAGAAGTGTTAACTAACCATGGTTAAAGAGGTAGGGTGAGATTATAAATAAAGAAAATTCTTAATATAACATGATTGATATAAAATTTAGGAATTAGCTCTGATTGGTCCTAAAATAATTCTTTAATTGGTTAACTGATGTGTAATAGACTCAGATATTATAATAACGGAAGAATTGGGATGATATTATAATAAAGGAAGGATTGATCCGAAGAGCAAGGATCAACGTCAGGCTGACTCGATAAATTGTACTCCCTCCGTCTCTAAATATGTTGTCTGTTTCCTCTAGACACGTTTGCCAATGCACACTTTTAATCATTAATATCTTCAATTTCGTATTAGTTTTAAATATAAAAACTTCACTGTATTAAAGTACTCATAAATACGAATCCAACAAGATCACTTATGACTATATTTGGTCTTATAGATTATGCGTAAATTAGTAATTTATCTCATGTTATGAACAATTCCGACATATCAAATGAACAACTTAAAAAGAGACGGAGGGAGTAACATGCTGATTAACTGTAGATACAAGTCAAATCATTAAAGCGATGAATTTGACTACTTATTAAATGTAAAAAGAAAGAAATCTTACGAGTCAATTTAATTTTTGGGTGGTGATATATGCACATCCTAAATTTATTGTTGCACACCTTTACTTGTATTTTTGACTAAATCACCCTTGCTTGTTTAAACAATTGCTGTGTTGAACGAACTTAATTCGGCTGATGATAATTTTAGTACATCAATAAACAATACTAATGCAAGGATAATTTAAGTGCAATATCATAATGTAAAAATAAAATAATTTTAATTGTTTATGTTTCTTTCCTTCTAACCTAAGCATCAAAATCCTCACAAATTACAAAAAATTAGATAAATTATTTACTTATTTTTTATAAATTACAACACTAATATGTTAAAATAATAAAAGTAGTAATTAAAAGTAGTAATTATATAAGTATAGCAATATAATTTTTTTGCCATATTTCAAAAATAAAATTTAGATTAAAAGCTTTCAGAAAAAACGTAAAAGTACAAAATGATAAAAGTAGATGAGAATGAATAGGATATGGGAAGAAAGGAGGGTAATTCAGTCCAATTATAAATTAGGGTGTACAACCATAAAATTGGGGCGTGCATATATCAGCACCCTAATTTTTAAGCTTAATGCTGTATGTATCGTGTGAAGTTGGAAATAGTAGCTTATTAACTTATCGAGTTAAACATGTTGTATCCTGCCTTGCACAACGCATTTGACTAATGTAATTTTGGGATTGAACCATATTAAGTTAACTTTACATGTTTACGATAACTAGCTCGTGCAAATTATGAATCAAACACGAATTTAGATTAAAACATTAATAAATTATTGAAAATAAATATTATATCATATTATAATAATCAAAACATTAAAAGTTTAGATGATCAGTTGGTCCGTCAATTGGTTAATCAGTTGATCGGTAGTAGTAATTAACCGTCAATTGGTTAATCAGTTGATCGGTAGTAGTAATTAACCGATTACCTTTTTTAACTAAAACATATTATCTTTCCTAACTTTTTTAACTAAAATACCTCATTTTCTAAAAATAGCACGAACAATTTTTATATAATTATTATTAAATTATATCATTTAAAAATTTAAATTGACAAAATTCATGTCTTAAATATTCAATTCAAATTAAAGGAAAAAAATCAAATGTAATATTAAAAAAATCTATGCATCCCTAGTAATTAATAAGTATTATTTAAATATGTACTTATAGAATTGAATATAAAAGTATATACTAAATAAACACTATTTAATTATGTAGTTATAAGGAATCGAACACAGGGTGAAACTAAAACAATTAAATAAAATAAATAAATATAATTTATAAATATAATTTAAATATAAATTTGTAGAGAATTGAGTACTGATAAAAGTATATAATAAATAAACACCATTTAATTATGTAGTTATAGAGAATTGAACACGGGGTGAAATTAAAAAACTAAAATAAATAAATAAATTATGTATAATATGTAGTTGGAAAAAATCAAACCCGAAATCATAACCAAATTTGATATTTTGATATTTTCGTACTATTGGGCGTCTTTAATCACTATTTAATTATGTAAAAATAGACACTATTTAATTATGTATTTATAGTGAATCGAACACGGGGTGAAATTAAAGAAATTAAAATAAATAAATAAATCTTGCATTATATTGTTTAGTTGGAAGAAATCGAATTCCGAGTGATGTGATAACCAAATTTGGTATTTTAATACTACTTCGTGCCATTAAATACTATTTAATTTTGTATTTATAGAAAATCGAACATTGGTGAAATTAAAGAAACTGAATTAAATAAATAAATCTTGTATAATATGTAGTTGGATGGAATCAAATCTCGAGTTAATTGATATCCTAATTTGGTATTTTGGTACTATTGTGCAATATTAAAATATGGTTTTTCACGAGCACGACGAGATAACTCAAATGGTAAGAGATTATCTCTCATCATCCCCGGGCGGTTCGATTCTTGCTCATCTCAAGATTTATGAGAATATTATTATAATAGTTACTTATTGTAAGTCATATAAGACTACTTATTTAAATATATATATATATATATAGAGTTTTGCTCAAATACAAACTACTCTTAAAATGAGAACAACAAACCAACACAAAATATATTATATTTCATTTATTCTAAGGGCCCCGCCAGGGGCACCTTCACAAAAAAGTCTTATAATTCAACCCTCTATCCATTCATCAAAAAAAAAAAAAAAAAACTGTTGCCACGTCATCACTTTCTTTAAAAAAAATTATTTTTTAAATTTTTTTTTCGATGAATGGATAGAGAATAGAATTATAAGACTTTTTCGTATTGGAGTACCCCTAGTTTGATCATTAGATTAGCTTAAATGTTGGATTGGAATTTGGTTTTTAGATTTGTATTATAAAGAGATTTGTATTGGAGTAGCCTATATATATATATATATAGGCTAGTGGTCAAATAGAAACCAATCTTAGAATAGAAACTAGAAACCAACACTAAATAAATTATATTTCATTTATTTTAATGGCCCCGCCAGGGGCACCTTCACAAAAAGTGTTTAAAATTATTGGCTCCATCCAGCAAAAAAAAAAAAAAAAAAAATTACTGTTCACGCTGACGTCACTGCCACGTCAACAGTGAACAGTAATTTTTTTTTTTTTTTTTTTTTGCTGGATGGAGCCAAGAATATTATGAACTTTTTGTATTGGGGTACCCCTAATTTGGTCATTAGATTAGCTTGAAATATTTAATTTATGTTTAGTTTCTAGTTTCTAGTTTCTATTCTAATTTAGTTTCTATTAGAACAAGACCCTATATATATATATATATTAAAAACATAAATTCACATACATGTTTACAATAATCATATCATATCCTATAAAAAGTTGGTTCATAATTTACTTTTGCCGCCTCTAGCATACCTTAAATATTTAAATTAACAAAGAATTTTATTTTTAGAAATAAATACAAAAAAGAGGATATAAAAGATAAGGTATAAGAGTACAATTTTTATGACAAGGCATGGGACAGTAATCAAACTTGAGAATGGACGAGTACATAAGTGGTAAGAGTTTCGACTCCTTTTTTTTTTTACAAACAATTAAAGAGGTTTCATTAAAACAAATCCACGAATTGATGATAATATAATTTAATTGGAAAATAAAAAAACGAGTTAAACAAATAGCCGTTTTTCAGATCGTTTAACATGTAGAATATCTTTTGACAAAAAAAAAACATGTAGAATATCCAAATTTTTTGAATTAAAAAAGATTACAATAATATCTCGAACAATCCAACTTACATAGTCCTGAAACTAATAACATCACAATTGACCTCACATAAATGTCACCTGTAGCCCAATATTCAGAATTTTCAATAATATTCAAAAATTTTAATTACATCAATTGATATTCGAGAAACAAATGTCCCCAATATATGAACAATATTTTGTTGTGAAAGGTCAACTCTTGCGCAATATCCACTATCGTCGCAGATTCGATGCGAGCACTAGAGATCTCCCAAAATACTATATAAATTAATCTCAGGAAAACCACTAAAACTCGTAACAAAACACAAACATCCCAAAGGATTTTGGGATGGATAACCCAACTAATTACAATCTCGATAATAATAACAATCTCGATAATAAGGCTCAACTTAGATAATAAGGCACATAACAATATTTCACGGTAAAAAAATTGTATCTCATCCAAAAAGGATGTTTTTTCAAAATTTTTGGATCAAAAATTTGATTTTATTGAAGGAAAAATAGAAAATAGGAGAGAGGGTGAAATAGCAAAGGGAATTAATTAATTAGTGAAGGGGATGAAGATATGGAGGGTGGAAAATGGAAGAAAAGGCTAAAACTCTAATTCTGAAGATGGGAGTCTCAGTCGACTTGATCGGCAATCTGCGTATTTACTTGACTTCTTTTAGAAAATTATTCAAGCACACAAATTCATATCAGTGTATTCCTAATTGCCCAGTAATTTAGTGATCAAAGGTTATTTGCCATTAACTAATTAAATTCAAAAAAAATAAAATCCAGCATGCCTTGAAGTTTGAAATTTGAACCATAAGAATGCCAGTACACTTAACATCATTAAAACATAGTAATAAAGAATAAATATAGCATGCTGCCATTAATAAAATTAAATTAATGTGAAGATCGATTAAACTTTAACCAAAACAACACATCATACCTTACAAAAGCAAAGAATAGCAACAAAAATTGACAAAAATAAAGAATAGCGCAAAAGAAGAAACAAGATAATACCAAATCAAGATTAAAGCTTAAGATTCAAATCAAGCCCCGTCGCATTCTCCTCTTGTTGTTCATCATCAATATTGGTCACTTTTTGACTTTGGGGTTCCGGGTTACCCATGGGTGACGCAGAGACTCCTCCTAGAAGATCTTTGACTCCACTTCCTATGTCGAACAATGACATCGATGGCGATGCCAATGGAGACGAGACAGCGTGTGGTTGCAAACTTTCTAGCCTTAGTCTATGTTCATACGGCCCCGGGCCAGACCATGTAGGGTTGTGATTGCCAAAACGGAACGAAGAGGATGGTGTGGACCATCGAAGATTTGGCCTATGAAGTAATGAATTAACAGATGAACCGTATAAAGGAAGGTGATGAGAAGAATAATGTGGGTAGGGATGATAGTAATTAAGGTGATGAAACGGTGGATGTAAATTATAAGGTTCGATATCATGATAACTGCCGCTATGGCCTCTCTTTTCATCTTTTCGTTGTTGTTTGTGAGCGTTTTGGTGCCCACCTAAAGCTTGGGAGGTAGAGAACGTCCGCTTACAGTATCTACAAGCGAAGCTTCTAGAGGACGACGATGTCGTGGACTGGTCGGGTTTTTTCTCATTGGATGATTCACTTGGTGCAAGAGAGGAAACGGGTAGCTGATTAGGGGGGCTAAACAGATTTAGTTCTAGTGTTGATGATGTTTTGTTTTGGTGAATATCATCAATATCATTAATGTTCGGGGTTTGAAGATTAAGCTGAAAATACGGTGTTTTTGATGATTCAGAGGGTTTAAGAAGGTTTAATTCTTGAGACGGACTGTTTTCGATTTCCTTCATCTTCATCATTCTTTCGGAAGATGGTTCGAGTTGATGAGAGGTGGCAGAGATGCTTGAAGCCTCAGAAGGACAGGGCTCAGAGGTATTTGGCTCCATAGTGTTCGAATTCTAGGATATGATTGATCGATTTCAAGGGTGCGAATTTGTGAATTGATGCTATACTACTGTTCTTGTTTAAATAATGAGGAATTTTAATGTTCAATCTTCTTGATTTAGGAAACGCAATTTAATTATGTAATGTAAATTATTGCTTGATCATGTGTTCGGACATTAGTTACATGCACTAATTCCGTTTTAATATATTTCCTTTTATGCTTTTTGAAATTTTTCTTTAATTGTAGCTACTTACATGGAGTTCAAACTTTGTTTTCCACCGTATTGTTGATTCACACAATTTAGACAATAAAGTTACTTTCTGTTGGCAATTACTTTTCTTGATCATAAAAACAAAAACACAATCAAAATCATATCCCAAATTAAGTTCCTTAATTTCCTAATTTTAGTGTCATGAATAGTTAATTTGATTGAAAAAGATATTGTACATGTGTGTTATAAGATTTTCTGATAAACATATGACAATAGTCCTTGAATGGTCATCTACGTGTATATTTGACCACAAATTTAATGCATAGATACAACAATTATCCTTTCTCGAATTACACTTCATATCTTAATTTGGATTATATGTGAAAATTGTATTTATGGTTAATAACTTATTACTCCCTCCGTCCCGATTTACATGTGTTCCTTATATAAAAACACACATATTAAGAGAAAAGTTAGTTGGATAAAATTTTTCAACTAATACCCTTAATTAATACATGTTTGAAAAAAGTCAAATTTAGATACAATAAATTTAAGAATAGTTTTGGAAAATTACCCTTAAAGTCAAATTTAGATACAATAAATTTAAGAATAGTTTTGGAAAATTACCCTTAAATTTGCATTGAAAGTAGAAAAAGAACATATAAAATGGACAAATTCATTTTTTTAAAAGGGACATATATTTTGGAACGGAGTGAGTATTTCTTTAAATTTGAATCAGAAAAAAATGATATACGCCAATCTATCTATAACATTTACAAACTATCTATAACATTTACAAAACATCTTCTTCTTCTTCTTCTTTTTTTTTTTTATATCAAAATTGGTTCATAATATATTTTTGATTCTTCTTTAAAATCCTATATTTCTTACAATTTTATGTTATTTTTTTAAAAAGTGCTAATAAAATAATATTTTTATTATAATTATTTTTCTTTTATATGTATTTTTTATTACAACTTACAATCTTGTCTCTTGTAATTTTCTTTTATTAGAACTTAGAATTAAAAAAAACGATAAACCTTTGGAATCCTTTCTCCAATGTAATTCTATTTTTTTAAAAAAACAATAATAAATTTGAAATCACATTATAGTTATACTCATAATTACAATTTTTATTATAACTTAGAATTAAAAAACTGCAATTAATTCTCAAAGGATTTTTATAAATCTATGTTATTTTGTAAAAAGTGTAATAAAATAGAAATTTTGTTATAATTATAATTCTTTTAAACGTATTTCTTTTTATTGCTACTTAGACAAAAAAAATATAGATTCACTTCTAGAATCCTGTCTCCCCTACAATTCGATTTTTAAATAAATAAAAATTTGAAAACCTATTATAACTGTAATTCTTATTTTTGCAATTTTTAATTACAACTTTGAAGAAAAAAACTACAATCAAATATCTATATAAAATATTTTTTTATAATTCTTTGCTATTTTTTAAAAAGAATAATAAAACATAAATTCTATTATAATTACAATTTTTTATTACAACTTAGAATTAAAAAAGAATATAGCTTCAGCTTTAGAATGTAATTTTTTTTATTACAACTTAAAATAAAAAAGATACATATTGAGCTCTAGAATCGTGTCTCCCCTACAATTCGTTGTTTTCTAATAATAATAATAATAATAATAATAATAATAATAAACTTGAAATCCCACTATAATTAGCAATTTCTTCAACAAATAATAAAAATGTATCATTTTTACTAATAATAGAAATGATATTATAGTGTAATTACTATATTATATTAGAAAAACAGATATTTATTATAGTCTGTATTAAAAACGTATTATTAATATATATATTTTTTTCTATATTTCTATTATAATTCTATGTTAATAGAGTCTAGCTATTTACCTTGTGACTCCTAGATCTATGTTCTTTTAGATGATCGCTTCATCACCTTCACTATTACAGATTTGTACTTTTATAGCGTTTTTTTAGCTCTTACATAGCATTTTTAAACGCTATCTAAGGAGTCGTTATTGAAGTGAGGATCACTTAGATAGCGTTTGTTTCACCATTCTGTAAGTGAAGCTCTTAGATAGCATTTTCAGAAGTGCTATCTAAGCAAGTGTTTCCTAAGCGCGCATGTTCTTGTATAGTGCTTATTAAAGTGCTATTGTAGTACAAAATACTTACTTAGATAGCACTTCTAGAAACGCTATGCAAGCATATACCATTTTTTTTAATTTTCTTCTCCTGTAATAATCCTAATTTTTTAAACAAAAAATATAGGGAAAAAAATGCACAACACAAATAGAAATTTACATGCCAACTCCAATCACACAAACATCCCAAAAAATTTGTACTAAGAAGTCAAATTACTTTAACCGAAATAAACCACGACTATCAACAAGTTTCATTAAAGTTTTATAAAATCAATATCTCACAATAACAAGGAACAAATATATGATATAAATTCTAGTAAACAACGTAAAATAAAAAAAATTGTGAACAATGTAGCTCATATCATGTAATATCCAGTAATTTTTAGAATAATAATAATAAAGAATAAGAGAATAAAAAGGATTAAAATTAGATAATAAATAGGATTTAAAATTGGATTAGAATAATGGGCTTAAAACATGAATCAGATTTGAATACGGATTACTAGTAGGTCTGGAATTAGGATTGTAAGGCATTATAAATACATCATATTCTCCTTCCTCATCTTTGTTAATAAAATTCGTAGGGTTTTATAAACATAATTCAGCAGTCTTGTAAAATTCGTAAAACATTCATTGTAAGTCAGAATTCGTTGATTCTAGACTTTTCGGAAAGATATTTTCATGCTCTACAACTTTCGTTCTTTGAGTTTTTCAAGAAAATATCGTTTAGAGGATCAAAAAGGTTAAATACACATCTGATCAGGAGTGGTTACATGTTTTGGATTTTTGTTTTTCCATTTAGATGTAAGTTTCCGATTGATCTTTCTGGTGTTTTCAAAATTATGTGTTATGTGTACGTATTTGTCATCAAAACTTGGGTTAAGTGATTATTTTTTGAAGTTATATGTATTATTGTTATGTGCTATGTGTAAACGATAATTTTGGGACTCTGATTTATGCCATGGTTTGCGAAAATAAGAATAAGGACCGAGTCACAGGGTTGTAGTGATAGTTTTCTAAAAATTTAGGACCGTTATCACCGGGTTGTAGTGGTCGTGGTATGAATTATGGGTTTCAAGTTATTGTTGTTATGTGTAGTCGTATCGTATCGTATCATATCGAATATGAATTAGAATACGTGTATAGAAAGTTATGTATCGTATATGTTATCGTATCGTATCGAATATTGTATTCTTTTATGTGTATATGTGTTATTTGGCCCTACTAGTTGGATCGATTGGTTTCTTGCTGGGCTGTATATATAGCTCATTACTTACAATTTTCAAGTTCTGTATAATATCGAGTGGATAGCATTGGAGTTCGAGGAGCTTAGGTCGGAGTACATTAGCTTTTAGATTGTCGTTCGTTGCTGTGCTTTTGTAATAAATACCTTTGTAATAGACTCTTTGATTAACAAATTGTACTTTATTTTAGTTTTCGATTTAGAATTAATAGTCTGAAAAGTCGGGCTGTTACAGTTGGTATCAGAGCAGGCTATCCTTTGGAGTGTGTTAGGTATGAGACTAGTACATTCTCTAGGATGCGGTCCTTTATATTATCGCTAGGACTAGAATTTTAGAATAGATGTGTCACGAACTTTTTGGAGTTTAGGACTGTTGTGAATTTGGGGACCAAATTCTTTTTAAGGAGGGCAGTATGTAATATCCAGTAATTTTTAGAATAATAATAATAAAGAATAAGAGTATAAAAAGGATTAAAATTAGATACTAATAAATAGGATTTAAAATTGGATTAGAATAATGGGCTTAAAACATGAATCAAATTTGAATACGGATTACTAGTAGGTCTGGAATTAGGGTTGTAAGGCATTATAAATACATCATATTCTCCTTCCTCATCTTTGTTAATAAAATTCGTAGGCACTACACCATAGATTGGATATTGCAACCAAAATTTAGAAAAATGTTGAAAAACCATTCCTATTGACTGACATTTCCATATAAGTTTATAAAATTTTGGATGTACTGCAATGCTTTTTTATTTGGTTGCAATAAATTATAAAAACTATAAAAATTCGAAGCTACTGCAATGGTTTTATAACATCGTTGCTATAGAGCGTTGCTATAGAGAACAAAATTTTCACACCAATATTGGCGGGCTCCTGAAATTGGAGCGGGCTCTCTTGGCGGGCTTTCTATTTTTCTTTTCGCGGTCAAAGTAAAAAAAAAAAGAAGGAAACCTAACACACACTTAGACAAACACACACTTAGACATAAACACAGACGCCGCTCTAAGCCTCTAACACACACACCGCTGCTCAAACACACATCTCAAATTGGACATGAATTAGGGCTCAAAGACTGTAGATCAAAGAATATAGAAGCTCAAAGACAGAAGCACGAGTACTAAAGTTTGCAGATTAAAGCTCAAACACGAGGTATGTTCAACTCGATTTTGGGGCTTTTGAATATGAAAACTTCAACTCAATTTTGGGGCTTTTGAATATGAAAACTTCAACTCAATTTTGATGAAACTTGATTTAATTAGGGCTTTTTGTGTTCGATTTAATTAGGGCTTTTTTCGTATGAATTAATTAGGGGTTTTTTAGTATGAGTTAATTTGGGCATTTTACTCATATTGCTTGTCAAATAAGGGTTGATGTTAAAAATGGGTTTTTGTGTTCAATTTGTTTGTTTTCTTCCTATTTAAATATGTTCAGTTAATTTCTTTTAAGAATGCTTTGTTTTTTATGTCTCGTGCTTTGTGTTCTTGTGGTTTGAGACTATTTTATGTTTTGAATAATGAATTTTTATTGTGACATTGAGCCATGTTTTGAATACATTTTTGTGTTTCATATCTGAATTTTGTTAATTTGGTGTGTCCTGTTTTTACTTACATGTTAGTCGTACTTTGTTTTTTGTGAATGTGTGTAGAAAAATCACTAAATTGTCAAGATGATTTGGGTTTTACTTCCGAAGTACAGTGATGATTATCGTAAGGGGGTACAGGACTTTGTTTCGAATGGATTTTCTAATTTCGGGTTAGGCAATGAACTGAAATGCCCTTGTATAGACTGTGCTAATCGTTTTTGGCAATCGACAAATGATGTATATGATCATTTGGTACTTAGGGGTCCGTATCCAGAACTTGTCCAATGGATATATGAAATTTCGACCCCGAAGTACAAAAAAGATATTGGTGATTGTAGTATGGGGTTTGGATTAGGAGATGATTTTGATGAGATGATTCGTAATACAAATACTAATGGTAATAAAGGAATGAATAGTCATGCAACAAATTTTTATCAGCATGTCAAGGAGGGGAAACAGCCTTTATACCCGGGATCTAAAAACTTTACTCGTTTAGGTTTTATAGTCAATCTTTACGAATTAAAGTGTAGACATGGATTTAGTGAGTCTGCCTTTAGTGGTATACTACATTTAATAAAGGAGGCCTTCCCGGATGTAAATTTGCCTCCATCTTATAATGTAGCAAAAAATATTATTAGGGAGTTAGGTCTTGATTACCAAAAGATACATGCATGTCCTAATGACTGCATGCTGTATTGGGCTGAAAATGAAAATAAAATAGAGTGCAAAGTTTGTGGAGTTTCAAGATGGAAAACCTTAAAGTCAGATGCTAATAATCCAAGTGACAAAAACCAACAAACAAACCATAAAATCCCTGCAAAAGTTATGAGATACTTCCCACCGAAACCAAGGCTACAACGCTTGTTCATGTGTAAGGAATATTCTGAACTCATGACCTGGCATTCGGTGGGACGAACGAAAGATGGGAACTTAAGACATCCAGCTGATGCCTAGGGTTGGAAGTCAATGGATGATAGACATCCAACTTTTGCTGCAGAAATGCGAAATATTAGGTTAGGTTTAGCCTCTAATGGCTTTAATCCTTATCGAACAATGGGTCAATCTCACAGCACTTGGCCTGTTGTTCTGGTCAACTATAATCTGCCGCCTTGGCTGATTATGAAACCAGAAAATTTGATTCTATCTACTATAATCCCTGGACCTGAATACCCGGGTAACGAGATAGATGTTTATATGCAGCCCCTAATTTCTGAGCTAAAAGAATTGTGGGAAGTAGGTACTGAAACCTACGATGCCTTTCTTGATGAAATATTTACATTATGAGCGAGCCTCCTATGGACCATAAGTGATTTTCCCGGGTACGCGCTTTTATCGGGTTGGAGCACAAAGGGTAAACTAGGTTGTCCTAACTGTCACTATTTCACATCCTCAACCTATCTGAAGCATAGTCGGAAAGTTTGTTATATGAACCATAGGAAATTCCTTCCTCCCGACCACAAGCATAGGTCTGATCAAAGGAGATTCAATGGCGAAGTTGAAACAGATCTCTGTCCACCACCATTAACTAGAATGGACATTGAAGAACTGTTGTGTGGATATCAGAATGATTTTGGGAAGGGGAAGCAGAAGAAGAAGAAGAAAAAGGCAACAGATTGTCCGTAGAAAAAGAAGTCCATATTTTTCGAATTGCCTTACTGGAGTGGTAATTTACTTAGACACAATTTGGACGTCATGCACATTGAGAAAAACATTTGTGATAAGATTTTAGGAACTTTATTAAATATGGGTGGAAAGACGAAAGATCATCTAAATGCCCGTCTAGATTTGCAAGAAATGGGCATTCGTAGTATTCTTCATCCTGTAAAATCTGCTGATAACAAGCACTATGAAATAAATGCAGCAAATTTTGACATGACAAAAAAGGAAAAGGAAAACTTCTATTCAGTTTTGTTGAATGCTAGACTGTCGTATGGATGTGCTTCTAATATCAACCGTTGCGTACACATGGATGAAAGAAAAGTATTCGGGTACAAAAACCATGATGCACATTTTATTCTCCAATACTTGCTACAATTTGATGTGATAAAGACGGTAAAACCAGAGGTCGCTGTACCCTTGATCAGGTTGGGTGCATTTTTTAGGGGAATATGTGGCAAAGTGATTCGCTTGGAGGATGTCCCGAAGTTGCAAGAAGAAATTATCGAAATTCTGTGCGAACTCGAGATGAACTTCCCACCGGCATTCTTTGATATTATGGTTCATCTGCCTGTGCACTTGTGTAAAGAAGTTGAAGTTGGAGGACCAATCCACTTTAGATGGATGTTTGGGATTGAAAGATATTTGGGTAGATTGAAATCCTATGTTCGAAACAAGAGTAAACCAGAAGGTTCCATGGCTGAAGGGCATTTGGTCGAAGAATGCTTAGTATTTTGTTCAAGGTTCTTAAAGGATAACGTCGATAAGAAAATAGAGCAGCAAAAACCAAAGGCTGGGTACCCCATCGGTTCAAGGAGAAACAAGGACGGAAAAGCAATTGACTTGGCAGAGAAAGTATGGATTGATGCACATCGATATGTTTTATTTAATTGTAGTAACATGGAAATCGAGAAGATGATGGAGTATGTCCTCTCTCCTTTTTTTTGTACAGTAATATAAAGAATAGGCTATAGTAGTAAAATCCCTGTAAATGAATTTTTTTTTATTTAATGAACTGCAGGGAGCATCGTACTTTGTATGATAATAATAGGAAGTCAAAGAGGTATAACAAAGAGAGAACACACACCAAAGAATTCCCCAAGTGGTTGAAGGAAGAGGTTGAAAGGAAAAAGGATTGTTCGTTGGAATTGGTCAATTTGGCAAAGGGTTCTCAACGAGCAGCAAGGAAGTATACGGGTTACATGATTAATGGATTCAGATTTCATACAAAGTAGAGAGATGCTAGGTGTACAACACAAAATAGTGGTGTATTTTTAACTTCCCTGACCACTAGTTTTGCGAGTGCAAAAGATCAAAACCCTATAGCTGGTGATGTATGTTACTACGGAGCAATTGAAGAAATTATTCAAGTTGATTATTGGGGAACGTTGACAGTAGTTCTGTTCAGATGTTGTTGGTACCAAAAGGACAAGGACTGTTGTGGGCTGACAAGAGTAAACATGAATAAACTATATCAGAAACATGATCCGTTTCTTTTAGCTTCACAAGTAGAGCAAGCTTTCTATATTCAAGATTGTACCGAGTCGAATTTGTATTATGTTGTTAAAAAATCACCAAGGGAGTACAATGATATAGAACAAGGAAATGATGCACTTGAAGAAGTCAGCGGACCTACAATGCATGATGTAGAAGTAAATTTTCAAACGGGGAATCAAATTGATGATGTCAGTTGGTGTAGAAATGATCTTCCAAGACGACAAATTCCTGTTACGCTTGATAAAGAGCAAGATGTGGAAGTCCAGTGTTTTAGTTTATTTAGTTTAATATTTCCTGTTTCTTGTTGTAAAATGTAAAACTTCTCCTAGTAATTGTTATGTGGATTAAATTCTCATTTGACTGTAATGCAATGAATTCTAGCTTTCCTGTTACTTTCATTGTCAATTTTGATATTTATGGTTGCTTTTAGTTACTTGATACATGTTTATCGCTTTTCCTAGTAATTGATATTTATGGTTGCTAACCTAATGGACTAATATTTTGTGCTTTCATTTAATTTTAGGATGGCATCAAACACATTTTTTTATCTCAGATTCTACCACAAGGGACACTTCAAAAAAACCAAGTACCATGGTGGAACATGTACCAAAATCCCTACTGCTATGGAGCATGATAGATTCTCATACTCTGTACTTATGGAGCATGTCAAGGATGACGTTGGCTATACTGAAATAGGGGGTGTTTATGTGAAGAAACCAGGAGGTGGTTGGAAATTACTAAGTAATGATGTAGAAGTCATGGAGCTTGCAAATGAGTTAAAAGAAGGTTCGATGCTAGATCTTTATATTGACACAATTGTTGACAAGGCGATAGAACCTGCAGATCAGATGCAGCCATATGTAATCATTAGACCAAGGACAAGTTTCTTGAAGGTAAACCTTAATTGATTTTAGGTCAACATATATATGACTTGATATTGTTTTTGTGTCTCATATTATTCTTTTAATGACTACTACTTCTGGCACACAGGTGAAGATTTCCATGTGAAGCGAAAGTATGTGACAATTCAAGGCCTTCAGGAAGAACAAAGGCAAAAGAAGAAAGCAAATGATGAGGAGCTGCAGTTGTTGGCAGGGAAGTCTTCTGAACCTGAAAAACAAGTGTAAAAAAAAACCGTAAACAGTGCAAAAGAAAGGGTAACTTATAATTTTCACATTTGTAACAATTTTTTTGAGTTTGTTATAATTTGTGACTTTACCTAGGTTAAGATTAATCCCTATGAAGAAGGGAGAAAGAAGCGAGTGGAAGAAAATGAGGCACGCATTAAAGAGCTGGGATTAAGGCAAATGGCAACTGGTCTAAATCCTACAAAGCCTACACAAAAGAAAAAAGTAATTGAGGAATTTTCTGATTTGGAATTGCCATTTGATAGGGATTATGTTTCCGGGCACGATAGCCTAAGTAAAGATGAAGAAGAGCATTTTTACTGCAAGGTATATACTATTAATTAAGTTAGGATCCATGTAATGTAAATTATATGGTCAAATTTAAGTAGTAAGCAACATGATCTTAATATCTGAAGATTTTTGTAGTTTTCTGATTTATAACATGAATTTTTTATTTAGAAAACCAAGAAATTGTATACGATAAAGGGGCGAACATCAGGACCATTAACTCGTTCAAAAGCAGGAAATAATGTTGTGAGTACACAGGTATAAGTTTATGCATTTTATGCAAATTTTTTTAAGTATCATTTTTTGCATTTTATGTGTATAATTTGACTTTTTTTTTCATCAGGCTGCTGGTGGAGAACCTGTACCGCCTTCCCCACCACCGCAAAATGAACAATGGAGGATGGTATAAGTTTAATTAATGTTGATTATTTATGCTATTTTCAGTTCAATTTACTGCATTATATATGAAGCATATATTTTGTGCATTGTTTACATATCATTTTCTTCATTTAATGTTCTTATTTTAGCTTTGTTTTTTTCATAAGGTTCCTGGTGGAGAACGTGTACCGCCTTCCCCACCACCGCCTATTGAAAAATGGAAGATGGTATAAGCAAAATATATTTCTCTTGCATTTTTTAAGTTTCATTTTCTGCATTTTATGTTCTTATTTTGGCTTTGTTTTTTTTCATGAGGCTACTGATGGACAACTTGTACCACCTCCCCCTTCACTGCCTGCTGATCTCCAAAACTTTAAACAAATGAAAAGGACACCTTTAAA
The DNA here is from genome assembly GCA_037693485.1 of Kitagawia praeruptora. Taxonomy (NCBI): domain Eukaryota; kingdom Viridiplantae; phylum Streptophyta; class Magnoliopsida; order Apiales; family Apiaceae; genus Kitagawia; species Kitagawia praeruptora. The sequence continues at coordinate 82,192,775 of CM075350.1, forward strand.
TGATGGAATTGGTTCCATGGAGGCATACCTGAAAATGCGAAAATGCCAAAAGGATCGCGAAGAAGCGGGAAACGAAAAGGAACATGAGGTGATCACTAATACTGAAGTCGTTGGTGAGAATTTCGACAACACTACTACACTCGCAGCAGGTATTTATCAAACCTATACATAGAGGAACTACGATGTAGTGACGCAATTATAATTATGTATTTTTTGGTGCTTTGATAGAACCTAAAATCAAAAGGAAGAGAGGACCTACAAAAATGAATTACGTCTTCACCAGGAGACTTGATGAAAGGCCAGTGCTGATCTTGAATCATGAGTTGCAGCCGGTGTCCAAGGATCGCAAAGTAAGAGCTGAATTTGGCAGTTTTTTTAGGGACAATGTCAAGGGAATGTGTGCCACTTGATTACATTAGTTGGCATGTAATTCCTGATGAGCAAAAAGACAGTTGGTGGGAATTTATCAAGGTAAAAATCACTATATCTTTTAGTTGTACACTTGTTTTATTTTAGTTACATAATATATGGATTGTTTTAATTATCTATAACTAACTATATATAATTTTTTTCTTTTTGTTTAGAAAAAGTACATCATTCCCGACGAAGGTAAAGATTGGGTGATGAAAACTATTTGTGAGTCGTGGAGGACATACAAAAGCCGAGTCAAGGCACAGTATTACAGCAAATATGAGACTGATGAGGATCGGCTAAAAAACAGGCCTCGCAGGATTTCATTAGAACAATTCAAGTTGTTGCTGCAATATTGGGGTGATGAACGTGTGCAAGAAATTGCTGAAAAAAATAGGGGAAATCGACGAAAACTTAAAGATACACACACTGCTGACCGTTCAAGTTTTGCTCAGATTGGGAACGAAATGGTATGGTAATTAGGGATAACCGTGTTCGCATTTTATATAGTAGATAGCAGCAGTTTGGTAATTCTTATTTGCAGATTACTTAATAATTTTACTAACATAAATTCTTTCTTGCTTCACTCTATATAATTTTTGCTAGAAAATAAAGAAGGCCATGCCTGAAACACCCACGAAGTCACAGATATACCCTAAAACTCGCAAGGGTCATGAGGTAACAACTACTACTTTTACTGTCATATGCCTGAAATTACTCGCAAGGGTCACAGATATGCCTGAAATTGTTTTACTGTCATATGTTATGTAGGATTATGATAATAAAGCAGAAGATGTTATGGTGGAATTAGATTTTGAAGCTCATGGGCCAAATTGGTTGGTTGGAAGAAGTGGCAGGACAAGGAAAACAAAGAATATTGATGTGCCGAAAAAAGACAGCAAGAAATCAGCAGAATTGGCAAAACTGAGAGACGAACTTTCTGCTGAAATGGAGGAGAAGATGAACCGTAAACTCAAAAGGGTCTTGGAAAATATAGCAAAACAGAATCCTACTTTGACAATTAATGTTGATGATCAGTTGGGTGCTATTGATGATGAGGAAGAGGTAGGAGATGGAAATGGAGATGGAAATGGAACTACTGATGCCTAAATTGTCACTTATTATTCTTACTTATGTTTCATATTTGGTGAATGTATGAACTAGCTAGCTAGACGACGTTGTGTACGAACTATAATGTCGTTTTATTTTGCACTTAGCTAGATCCTTAGACGTTTGATGGGTTTTATGTCTTTGTATTATTTTGGATTGGTCGTGGGGATGGTCTTGGTATTATTTTGGACAGGTGGTATTGATGTACTAGTTGGATTGGTGTTTGTAATGGTACCAATTATTTTGGTGGATTCTAATTGAAACAACCAAGTCATGGCCAACTGTTTTTAGAAAAGCATTGCTATTTCCTATAAAATGTTGTCTTTAATTGTTGTTTTTGTTATAGAAACCATTGTTGTTGGACAAAAGATGTTACCAATTTTGGTTTAAAATGTTGTCATATCCTACATTTTGCAATGTTTAACAAAAAAAATACTCAAGAAAAGAATTGCAATAGGCTATTGCAACGCCAAATATGTGTTGATATAGGTCTAAAACCATTGCCACATACGGTTTTTGCAATAGACTCTACTGCAATGGTTTTAGGCCCTAAAACAACACTTTTAAGTGGTTGCAATATCCAATCTATGGCCTATTTTATAAACATAATTCAGCAATCTTGTAAAATTCGTAGAAAATTCTTTGTAAGTCGGAATTCGTTGATTCTAGACTTTTCGGAAAGATATTTTCATACTCTACAACTTTCGTTCTTTGAGTTTTTCAAGACAACATCATTTAGAGGATCAAAAAGGCTAAATACATATCTAATCAGGAGTGGTTACATGTTTTGGATTTTTGTTTTTCCATTTAGATGTAAGTTTCCGATTGATCTTTCTGGTGTTTTCAAAATTATGTGTTATGTGTACGTATTTGTTATCAAAACTTGGGTTAATTGATTATATTTTGAAGTTATATGTATTATTGTTTTGTGCTATGTGTAAACGATAATTTTGGGACTCTGATTTATGCCATGGTTTGCGAAAATAAGAATAAGGACCGAGTCACAGGGTTGTAGTGATAGTTTTCTAAAAATTTAGGACCGTTATCACCGGGTTGTAGTGGTCGTGGTATGAATTATGGGTTTCAAGTTATTGTTGTTATGTGTAGTCGTATCGTATCGTATCATATCGAATATGAATTAGAATACGTGTATAGAAAGTTATGTATCGTATATGTTATCGCATCGTATCGAATATTGTATTCTTTTATGTGTATATGTGTTATTTGGCCCTACTAGTTGGATCGATTGGTTTCTTGCTGGGATGTATATATAGCTCATTACTTACAATTTTCAAGTTCCGTATAATATCGAGTGGATAGCATTGGAGTTCGAGGAGCTTAGGTCGGAGTACATTAGCTTTTAGATTGTCGTTCGTTGCTGTGCTTTTGTAACAAATACCTTTGTAATAGACTCTTTGATTAACAAATTGTACTTTATTTTAGTTTTCGATTTAGAATTAATAGTCCGAAAAGTCGGACTGTTACAGTTGGTATCAGAACAGGCTATCCTTCGGAGTGTGTTAGGTATGAGACTAGTACATTCTCTAGGATGCGATCCTTTATATTATCGTTAGGACTAGAATTTTAGAATAGATGTGTCGCGAACTTTTTGGAGTTTAGGATTGTTGTGAATTTGGGGACCAAATTCATTTTAAGGAGGTCAGTATGTAATATCCATTAATTTTTAGAATAATAATAATAACGAATAAGAGAATAAAAAGGATTAAAATTAGATACTACCTCCGTCCCATAATATATGACATGTTTACTGTTTACGCGTACTTCAATGTGTTTAAAAAAGGTTCTTGTATATAATATTTTTTCATAATTTTTGTTTTGTATAAAAGTTTAAAGTTCAAATTTTTATACAAAATAAAAATCATAAAAAAATATTATATGAAAGTAACTAATTTATTCTCCTAGAAATCCGTGCATAAAGTGATAAGGTCATATATTATGGGACGGAGGGAGTAATAAATAGGATTTAAAATTGGATTAGAATAATGGGCTTAAAACATGAATCAAATTTGAATACGGATTACTAGTAGGTCTGGAATTAGGGTTGTAAGGCATTATAAATACATCATATTCTCCTTCCTCATCTTTGTTAATAAAATTCGTAGGGTTTTATAAACATAATTCAGCAGTCTTGTAAAATTCGTAGAAAATTAATTGTAGGTCGGAATTCGTTGATTCTAGACTTTTCGGAAAGATATTTTCGTGCTCTACAACTTTCGTTCTTTGAGTTTTCCAAGAAAACATCGTTTAGAGGATCAAAAAGGGTAAATACATATCTGATCAGGAGTGGTTACATGTTTTGGATTTTTGTTTTTCCATTTAGATGTAAGTTTCCGATTGATCTTTCTGGTGTTTTCAAAATTATGTGTTATGTGTACGTATTTGTTATCAAAACTTGGGTTAAGTGATTATATTTATAAGTTATATGTATTATTGTTATGTGCTATGTGTAAACGATAATTTTGGGACTCTGATTTATGCTATGGTTTGTGAAAATAAGAATAAGAACCGAGTCACCGGGTTGTAGTGATAGTTTTCTAAAAATTTAGGACAGTTATCACCGGGTTGTAGTGGTCATGGTATGAATTATGGGTTTCAAGTTATTGTTGTTATGTGTAGTCGTATCGTATCATATTGAATATGAATTAGAATACGTGTATAGAAAGTTATGTATCGTATATGTTATCGTATCGTATCGAATATTGTATTCTTTTATGTGTATATGTGTTATTTGACCCTACTAGTTGGATTGATTGGTTTCTTGCTGGGCTGTATATATAGCTCATTACTTACAATTTTCAGGTTCCGTATAATATCGAGTGGATAGCATTGGAATTCGAGGAGCTTAGGTCGGAGTACATTAGCTTTTAGATTGTCGTTCGTTGCTGCGCTTTTGTAATAAATACTTTTGTAATAGACTCTTTGATTAACAAATTGTACTTTATTTTAGTTTTCGATTTAGAATTAATAGTCCGAAAAGTCGGGCTGTTACATATCAGTAATGGCAGATTCGTCATGCTGGATATTTAGCTTCAACCTGTCGCACTCCCTCAAGTGCGGCAGTAGCGGCAACAATATTAACAGCAGATGGTGATGAGCGGGATCCCTAGTTTTTGAAGTAACATATCATTGTGCATTGCATTAGAAAGACTTATTTAACTTGCCGAAAGAAATAGCAGGGATAGTAAGAAATGTAGTACCATTGTATTCGTCCAAAAAGCGATGTTGGTAGTGGTGGTTTGCATGCTGAACTTTCACCAGAAGCACCAGCAGGTTTTAAATGTGACGCCCTCCCGACCTGGGGCCTAGATCGGAGGGTCACTGACACATTCTAGATACAAACAACCTGAAAATATATAAATATAGATATAGCATGCTGACTGCCCCAACTCTACTATCCAAGATCTTTCACATGTAATGGTATGAAACAAGCAAGCCATCGTCTAACTACTTATTATTACAAACCATAATCAAATTATTATTACAAACCTTAAATTCAAATTTTTAACAAACTCGTTCTCACAACTATCTTATCAACCAAACCACTAGAACATCCTCACTGAGCTGTTATTGCATCTACCTCAGGAGCTATCTGAAACTGGACCAACTTGGGACCACGGTAGGTGCGCTTCCTTACGGTTTAGATAGTACGGATCATGATTCTTAAGCTACTGTCAAAAGGTTAGATAAAATAATAATGAGCCAACGCCCAGCAAGTAAATCATGATCTCAACTGAAAACTGAAAAGGGTGACAATAAGAAAGAATATGGCATAGTTCTCTGAAAGTAATAACAATGATCCTGGTATATGAACTTGACTGAGGATCAACTGATAACATGATAGTAATAGATATGCTGGAGATAATAAAGCAATACTGGCATTTGATAATGACTTGGCGTAATTTGATAAATAAAGCAGCAGTAGATATTTCAAAATATGTGTAAAGCAATTGACATTTCAAGTGGTAAAACAATTTAATTTCACAGTAAAGTAAAAGTAATCATCACTTTGATAAAAACTGATTGGAGGTTTTATATCCCTTTTTAACAAGACAGAATGGGTGATCAGCCAATAAAGTCCCCCCATATCGGACACAAAGTCCCTCTGGGTATCAATCCTTTCATTAGGATTACTTGGGTTCCCAAGAGGCAACACATTGGCCTATAAATAAAAGTGTCGAACTGGACAAACCAGAACTACACTGTAATACACAACCAGACGGAACCAACATTACCCGTTCGCCCCGTCTCTCCAATCGTCAGGAATCCGTATATAAAAACATTTTGACGGAATTCCTAACACTTTTACAAAATCTCTTTCGGAAAACACTTTTGAAATCATTTTAAATCTGGAAAACATTTTAGTACTCAAATCCATTAAAAAACCTTTACCCTGAAGTACCTTCGACTCACTGATAACAGATCAGCCCAGTCTAAGTAGCTTCAAAGCATTTTTTTTAGAAAACATTTCATTTTGATTTGCAATGATAAAATTCAAAGGGTTTGACTTAGTATTCTGACATCAAGGAATAGAGGTACAAGTCTGAATCAACAAGATATAGGCTCAAATGGAATCAAGGCTTCGATCAGGGTATAAGGGAACATTTCAAATCAAAGGTGAAAGATATAGGATAAGTCTTAGTTTGAAAACATTTGATCAAGTCATAAGGTTTTAGAATCTTTGATAAAAGAAATCAAGTTTGTAAAACATGGTTGAAGTCAAAAATGAGTTTTGTTAAGTATTTTAAAATCGACATAGGTTATCCGGGTCACGGACATAGGTTAACTTTTAATAGTGGTTTATCGGTCAGTCAATTAGGTTTGACTTTGGAAAGCAGTTAAAAAGAATTTAACAATAGGTATCAGGGTTATGGCATAAGTATATGAAAGCAGGATATATAAACATGGCTCAACATGGTATAACAATCTCAGGATTATGAACTTTCAAGAAGAGACAAAATTACTTGCCTTCGGTAGTGTGCAACAGCAAACAGCTCAGCCTACTGGTACTCAACCTTAACCTTTCCTTTATCGCTAGGGCCCACGTCCTTCAAATCTACATAAACCATAATCACTCTCTTAGTACACTATACTCCTAATACGACTCATCCTAATCTACCCAAATGATTCCTATATCGCATCACCACTTAATATATATATCACATACGTGTCGTTATTCAAATAAGCACTTAACATATAGCAGTTAAGGCATGCAATTCATATAAGTCACTTAAGCACTTAACATATAAGGTCATCTTGACTTGTAATCGACATATAAGAATATACTATAGGTTTTAATACTTATAATTCTAACGAAAATTGGGCAGAGTTTCCTTTGTAAAGAGGACTAGCCCGTCGGAATACAACCGACTCAAATACACTCAAACAGCCACTTAAGGCAACAATGGTTCAATATCATCACAACAATCTATTTTAACACAACTACTAACTTCAATTTACATAGACAACTTATACTTACGACTTGCAATTCACTACTCCATTATAAGCTTATAATACAACAATGATCCTTATTACCAAGATGTTCATCCAAACTTTATGGATCAAACACGCTCACTAAACATATTCTAAACACACCTCAAGAACTCAAGAACACAAAACTTGTAGGCAACTTAAAGAGCTTTCCGAAATGATAAGAAACATAAAAAACGACGAAGTAATAAATTTAGAAACAATTAGAATGTGGACTTGTCAAAACAGATTTTTCACAGCCCTGACTAGTTCGAAAGATTACCAATTTTCAGTATAAATATGGACTCAAATGAAAAAGTGTAAAACATAAAAGTTATAGACAATTCTGAGACCTTTCCAGAATGGTAAGGCTCATAATTTTTGAACATATCTTCTATTAACTACGATTTTTCAAAGTTCAGGGGTCAAAATCCCGAAGTCAATATCGGTGGTTACATAAACTGCTGAAAAACTCATATTTGAAAGAAAAATCTCAGAAAACTTAAAGAATGAAAGTTGTAGATAATTAAATTATCTTTCCAGAAAATCTGGAATCAAAACATTCCGATTAATAGTGAATCAACTACGAATTTTCAAAGTTCAACAATCAAAATTCTGAAATCAAATAGACAGGTTCTACAAATCACACAAAAACACATACATGCAAGAAGAATCTCAGAAAACTTGAAACACGAAAGTTGAAGATAATTGAATTATCTTTCCAATGAAACTGGAATCAAAACAATCCGATAAATAATGAGTCCTTTACGAATTTTTCAACTTAAACAGATTCATATGTTCAATAAAAATCAGATTTTACTTAAACCATTCATTTAATCCGAAACAAAAATGAGATAAAATAATTTTTAAGGATCTTGATATATACCCTTAATTCGGGAATGATAAAAGAGAGGAGATACTTGATTATTTTGTGTTTTGAATTTGAAAAACTCCTTATATGAAAAACCAAAACCGAAAATTCTTGCTCCGAATACTCTTTTACATGAAACTAATAATAGAATGATGGAAAAAGGTGAAGAAATTGGATTGGTGCCTTGGTGGGAGGGAAATGATGGTTCGGTGGTTTAGAGGGAGAAGAGAGAACCAAGGAGTGGAGAGGAAATGAGAGAATGTGAGAATGAGATTGAATTGATTTTCTTTTACTTTTTTTTTCTATAGGTGGACACATGTCACACATGCACACACTCTAGAGGTGACTCACCTCTTTGATTCCTCCAACATGTGACATGTGTCACACATGCATAAATAGTGAAGGGTACAATCGTCATTTACAAATTATAGAATCTGATTTAACAATAAAAAATTTGATTTATTTGCTTTAAAAATCGAAATAAATTAAAAAGTTTGGGGGAAAATAACTTTTAAAATTTGTATATAAAATTTAGGAAATTACAGACCTCCCCATATATTTAAAATAATATTTGGCTCAAAAATGAATTTTATAAGAATTTTCGAAATAAAGGTTCTTTAAAATAAATAAATAAAGTTTTTAAATCATTTTAAAATACTAGAACACATAATTAAATATCCACACTAATTTTAAAAACTAAATCACATCTCAAAGATGATAATGCAAAATATTTCATGATTTAAATCGTCTCCAATGATTTTATATGATTTTCGAAAGATTGAAAATGCACTTTAAAAAAATAGTTTTAATGTTCTAAAAATATAAATAAAATTCCACAATCATATATGACACATATCAGTCATCATAGAACCACATAAACATGCTTTCACACACATATTGATTTCACAAAAATTTATCTATCACATAATTTCCACATTTAACAATTAACTAAGCATTTATAAATTGCGAAAAATTCTAGGTCGTTATATTAAACTTCTTTGAAGCAAGAATAATAATGTCTATGTATTTGACGGCCAATAAGCCATGTGCTCATTATCAGCTTGATCCTGCAATGACACAAGTAATATAATCATCTTGATCCTGAATTGTCTAATAAAATTTTCTTTAAAAGAAATAAAAAAAAGTAATATATCAAATCTATTAGATATATAAAGGGAGATTTGCTCACTCTCACAGGCTTCAAAAATCTAGAATTCTAGAACTAAACTTTCAATTTAGCTCATGAGAGCAAAACTATGAGGGATGCTAGCATTAGTATTAATATTAACAAATATTGACTGCATTAGTAGGATAGGTTAATGAAACAATAAAAGCAAGGGTGATGGCCCAAAATATTCATATGGGAACCATGCTGGCCCTTTTTACTGACGGGGCACGTTAAATCGTGTACCGTGATAGGAGGGGTAATACGGTACTTCGTGTACCGTGATAGGAGGTGATACGGAATACCATGTACCGTGATAGAGGTGATACGGAACACCATGTACCGTGATAGAGGTGATACGGAACACCATGTACCGTATCCATCTAATACGGAGGCCGAAACTCCGTATCCCGTCGGTATTTCGGGCCATTTTTTCCAGAATCAGTATTTTGGGCAACTTTATCCCAAAAATCAGTATTTTGGTAATTATCTCTAAAAGCAAAAAGGATACAATATAAAATACACAATGATTCAAGTAATGACTTAGGCGATGCATTCTTATTACCTCTATTGTTGCACCAATCATCTGAATGAGACGATCAAACACGCTAGTCTTTTCAGCTTCCAAAGACTTCCAGTGTATAAGACATTTGTAAATTGTAAAGGCAGCAACATGTTTGCCTTGACTAAACCCGACATCTTTCATGACACATTCAATAAGAGCATCAACATTCTCCTGCAGCAAAATATTAAAGTAAGCTATCTTAAGGCATCTTAAAACCAGAGGATAAACTTTGAAATGAAAATCAGCAATTACATGTTGGCAATCAAAAGGGGGTTAGCACCACTACCACACCACACCAGTGACATGTGTTAACTCGAATAACTTGTAGAAGGGGGGGTTGAATACAAGTTATATAATCGTGTCTGATTTTTGCTTGGTTATATGAACAAGAATAAACGAATGAATCAAACTCTGTTTGTATTAATAAGATCAAATAGAAACTCTACCAAAGGTGTACAATACCTTTAGTAGCTGCTGACAATACAAATTTCTCTCTGTTTGCACTCTCGTATACTTACGATTACAAACCTCACGAACTAACTATTTTTACAATGACATAGAGAGAGTATTTATAATGCTTCCTATCAACTAATTACAGAAAGATAATTTATACATGACAATGTTCTGCCATCCAGTTGATAGTTTCCATCAATAGAAAATTCTTTCCTTAATAAAATCTTCTTGCTTGTTCCTCAAACAAAGATCCTGTTTTATAGCACTTGCCAGTTTCTGTAGCATCCCATAATGACATCATCAGTAACACGACTGATATCAGGATTTCATCTTGCATCAGGATTTGACCATCCCATCAGTACTTGATCAGTACTTGACTTGACATATCAGGATTCAATCTCAGTTCCTGACATATAGTACTCGATGCACTGTTCATTCCTGACTAAACTTTATAGATAACTATCTAACACATATTTCCTATACAAAGTGCTAAATCCTTTATAAATCAGGATATAAAAGAAGTATAAGTAAAATTCTATTCTTAACATCACAACTCATGAATTATTCCTAACAATCTCCCCTTATTTATGCTTTAAAATCTGAACCATAAATCTGAGTTGTTGATGTCAAAACATATAACAATACAATCAGAATAGAATTTATGAATTCAAAAATCATGAAGTTAAGTACCTCCTTGTTTAGATATAGACATAGTATCCAGTACTTAGAAGAAAGAATTCAACTATTTGATGCTTCTTTTCCTTTACCACTTCCCTGATAAGATTCACCTCTGTCATCCTTAGTTCTTCTTTTATTTCTCCCAGTCTGTTTATCTCCTCCCCCAGACTGTTGCCTTTTAACTGTTTTTATCTCCCCCTTTTTGACATCAGCAACATTAATTCCAGGAGATTCAGTAACAGAACAAATGAGATTCATCAGAACTGCTTGATTTTCCATAATAGTGACTTGGTTATCTTCAAGTGTTTGAAGTCTTGATTGAATTTCAACTTGAGATTTCTGAATGTCTTGTAGAACTTCAAAATTAACTTCAATGTTGGAAGTGTTTGGAATATCTTCAGATTCAAGTCTTGTAGAAGAAGTTGCCTGTGTAGAATGATATTCAAGTAATAAAACTCGATTAGAGTTACAAACTTCTTCATCTTTCTGATCTGAAGCTGCAATATGATCATCTTGTCCTTCACCAGTATTCTCTGTACTAACATCTACAAAACCTGACTCCTCCTTAGATTGATCAGATACTATTGATGTCTCAATTCTGGCTGACATTGGTAGTACAAACAAAGGAATACTTGGATCATTAGAAATATCTTCTGGTACTGATGGTGTAGAAGTTTGTCTTAGCCTTTCACCTCATCTGTTTATAATTCCTGCAAGCCTTTCTTTTTGCTTCTGAGCTTTAACTTCTGGCTTTGAGTTATGCTTTGCTAAGTCATTCTTCTCATACATCTTGATAAAAGAATAAGTACCAGCATCCATACCAAGATTGTTAGACCAAGATTCAGGAAAAACCTGATCCCAGAAATCAAACGATGGTGGTTTCCTAATTTTCTCTCCCTCACTATGGAGTTGATCATCCATACCCTCATTCTCACTTTGACTATCTAAAGTCAACACTCTTTCTACCTCTCCTTTTGCCTGGTCAGGAGCCAGCCTCTCTGATTGTGGATCAATATCTATCTTTTCAAGTGCATCACTCAAATTTGGATAAGTGCTCTCATGACCTACAGAGAAATAGAGTTTAGAAGAAGTTTTTATACCTGAACTCACATGGAGAGAGGGTTCCTCATTTGGCATGGGGCTTGAGGTTTTCTCCAAGGAGTGAGCTGCTATAGTCTCTGAACCCTTACAATCATCTTCTTTCTTTTCAGAAACTACAGGCTCCAGTATACCACTTTCAGGTTCTCTACTAGACTCTGATGTCTTCAGTAATACTTCATTAGACACCATAGTTAGTATGTCACCGTCTTTAAGTGTTGTTTGCTGAGACTCATCCTCAAGGTGGATAGACTCTGACTGAATAATATTTGTTTGATCTTCAAGAAAACCAGTCAAAGTTATTTCTCCCATATCATAGGGTTTCTCAATTGCAATTTCAGTCATCACAGAAGACCTTTCAACATCAGATATCACAGCTCCTGAGTCATCCAACCTCTGACTAGATGGTTCTTGTGTTGCAGTGACTGTGATCTGATCTTTCCTACTGTCCACCACTGGTGCAATAGTATCTTCTGTTGACTGCATTTCTCAATCTACTTCCTCCGATTGTTCACCTTGAGCTGAAGCATCTTCAATTATGACATCCTTGTCAAATAAATATGCATGAAGTGATTGAAGTGCAACATGCTTCGAGAGTCCAAATTTCTTGACTAATTGTCTTCTGACAGATACATAGAAATACATCTTCATTAAGTCAAGTCTTTGATGTAGAAGTCCATATTCATCTGGAAATAAAAGTTTTGGTACTATTTCAACCAGAAAATCTAGAACAGGCCTTGACAACTTCACTTTGAGAGAAATTAGTCCCATAGCCAGTCTGTATGATAATGTATTTTCCCATAAAGAATCAATATCCAGATCTCTATAGTCATTTGCTGACTTGATTGTTTCTTCATTTGTAGAGACCTGCATGATATTAGTTGGACTAGACTCTGTGTGTGTAGGTGACAAATGAATCTTTCTCCTTGTTCTCCTAGTATAGTGAGCAAAAGATTTATCCTGAGAAGACTCAAGAGGTGTAGACACAGAAGTGATCTTGGGATGAGATCCTTTTTCAATAGACACAGTCTTTTGAGAGACAGTATCCAGTAACTGTTTTCCCTTTTTTAAGTACTACAGCCTTTTGAGAGACTGCAGCCTGGCTGTGACTAGGTGCTTCATCTCTTTGTCCTAGCTTAGAAAGTCGAATTGCAGCCTTCAATTCTTTTCTCTCAGCAAGAGATATATTATCATCATCTTCACTAGAACTACTACTACTTGACACAACAAATCTTCTCTTCCTTACAACTGATGTCTTTTGAGAAACACCAGAGGTTGGTTTCTTTGAAACAATAGGCTGTGGATTAAAACTTTGTTCTTGAATTGTTTCAGAGACTATAATGTTTTGGGCTACTTGGGTAGACACAGGTGGGTTCTCCTCCAAATGAGATTCCTGAGCCATTTCACCATAAAAGAAAGAAGAATTGTAGAGAGTAGGAAGATGAGTTTTAAGAATTACCTGAACATGATGTGGATAATGAATTGCAGGTATTTCATCTAGATTCTTTTCATTGTCCTTCTTTGTAATGTCAGAGAAAATTCTCTTTTGCTGTACATAAGAAGAAACACAATGTTCTCTACCAAATCTAGTTTCAAGATCAGGAATAAAATGGTTAATAAACATTTGCATAAATCTATGATAATAAACCATTTTCCTGTTTTGATCTCTTAACCCAAGTTTAATACTCATCTGATTTAAGATAATGTGACCAATGTTAATTACTCTGTCATAAAGCAAACTGTAAGCAATATGTGAAGTAACAGAAGTAATTTGATCAAAAGAACTACATTTACCAGTAAAGCATTTAGCTAATTGATCAAAGAAGAAGGACCACTCTTTCCTAAGACAAGATCTTCTTAACTGGCTCATGTTATCTAAAGGTCCATTATAACCTAATGTAGATAACATAGTTCTAACATCATCATCAGATGGTACATTCTCATAATTCAAACTAACATGTAAGTGAAGTACTGAATTAACAACAGATTCAGTAATATCAAAAGAATCTTGTCCTAAGTGTAGAACAATCTTACCTGATTGACTTTGAGTAGAATCAATTACCTCAGCATTCTCCCAAGCTTGTGTAACAGCTGCTTGATTAATCTGTGGAGATGCTGTCAATGCATAACTTAATGGTCCATACGCCAGAAAGTCCATGATTGGGTGAAAATTAGTTGACACTCCTTCTTTGTTGGTGATAGCTGCTACATGATTGTTCGTCATAAAATCGAAGTCACCAAACTTGAAGGCTACTGATTTAGGTAATCTTCTTTGAGCTGCCATTTTTGATCTGAAAAGAACTTGAAAAATCTTGAAATTGATTAGTGATTTTGAAAACTCGAGAGTGTTTTTGCTTTAGAGAATGTGAAATTAGAGAAAGCAATTACACGATTAGAGTTTCAAAACAAATATATTTCACAAATCTTTCAGACCACTATCCCACGTCGACACGTAGATTGACAGGTGTCAGTCCCTGAAAAGTGCGGTTACCCACGATTTTTGAAAAATAAAATCCAAAATTGATTTTCATGAAATAAATCAGGGTATTATCAAGATAAATATCAATACTGATCAGCTTCCTTTTCCTGTTGTGACCTCCCATCAAAATAATCACAAAATGCAATATGATTTAAAAATAATAATTCTCAAATCCTGATGGTCACACTTGAAATTCTGATTAATATCATCCTGATTCCAGAGACTTAAATGAAGTTTCCACGTGGCATTTTTTTTCTTTTATCTGGAAAAGAAATAAACAATTATTCTGAACAAAATCAATTGGTTAGATATATTCGACATCTCTTGAAAATACAAGAAATACAGTCACATGCGATAATTAGCGTCTGACTTCATTGATAGTTCCAAGTGACTGTTCAGCTTCTCACGCCTTTCTACAAAAGAAACAGACGCCTTATGCCATTCTCCATAAACCTTTCAATTTCTTTTCTTCTCAACAATGATTCTCGAACCAAAACTCCATTCGAAACCATTCTATAGGTTTTTCACAGTCGATGAACATCCTGTTCTTGATCATCTCTTTGAAGAGACGTCTTTTCTCATCGAACTAGTCATGGATGGAGTAGTTTTAGATAATATCCAGAGGTTTCTCCTAGAACATCCATCTGTTGGATACAATCTTCCCCTAACCTCCTCAAAACTTGAGGATGAAGAATTTGGCCGAGAGTCTGAGGTTGATCTTGATGGGGATGCTATACATTTAAGTTAGATACTCTCATTCAAGTCGCCCAGACAAGGAATCCAAGAGCAGACGAGGCTGTTCAAATCCCCTGATGGATTTCTTGAGATGCTCTATGTCCTGTATCTCAGAATCCATATCATTAGACAAGTATAGGATTATCAGTAGAAGTTAGACAAAAAGATGTTGTATTTCATTTCCATGTATGTAATGCTTTCAATTAATGAAAATACAATTTCTTATTATCTACTTGTCTTTTGATTTTATTGACTGAATTGAATGATAATATAAACTATCAGTATGAATGAATTAAAACTTGCTTGCCTAGACTTAACACATCTCAGAATTAGATTACTACACAAAGTAAACGTCAGGATCTGAAACAATTTTCACAATCCTGATACTGACACAATACTGATGATGTCAGCATCCTGATAACAATTCTAATTCTGATGATTATTAACAAGTCTATCATACTGAAATTTATCAAGGCAAAGTGTTATAGCTAAAGCATTTAACAATCAAATATAGATCCTGACAAGAATATCAAGTCTACAAGCTAAAAACAACATACCTTGCTACTTTTGCAGATGTTAAAGATCTAGAAATTTAACATTCCTAACTCACTTACTAATCTAATAAATGTAGCCTCATCAAGTGGTTTAGTTAGAATATCTGCAAGCTGTTTGTCAGTAGGAACAAAATGAAGTTCTACAGTACCATTCTCAATATGTTCTCTAATAAAATGATACCTGACATCAATATGCTTAGTCCTTGAATGTTGAACTGGATTTTCTGCAATTTTGATAGCACTAGTATTATTACAAAACATAGGAATATTACTAAGTGTCATACCAAAATCCATCAACTGATTTCTTATCCAAAGGAGCTGTGCACAACAACTGCCTGCTGCTATGTACTCAGCTTCTGCAGTTGAGGTTGAAACAGATTGTTGCTTCTTGCTTGCCCAAGAAATCAATCTATTTCCCAAGAATTGACATGTACCTGTAGTGCTTTTCCTATATATTTTACACCCTGCATAATCAGAGTCTGAATAGCCAATTAGGAAGAAATCAGATTCTCTAGGATACCACAAACCAAGATTTGGAGTTCCTTTGAGATATCTAAAAATTCTCTTCACAGCAATTAAATGAGATTCCTTAGGATCACTTTGGAATCTAGCACATAAACAGGTAGAAAACATTATATCTGGTCTACTTGCAGTTAGATATAACAATGAGCCTATCATGCCTCTATAACTAGTATTATCCACACTCTTTCCATTAGGATCAGAGTCTAGTTTAGTGGCTGTTGCCATGGGTGTTTTTGCAACTGCACAGTCTTGAAAGTCAAACCTTCTTAAAAGATCTTTGATATACTTTGACTGATTAATAAAAATACCAGTCTCAGTCTATTTGACCTGCAAGCCTAAGAAATAATTTAATTCACCCATCATGCTCATCTGATACTTAGACTGCATAAGCTTGCTAAACTTAGCACACAACTTTTCATTAGTAGAGCCAAATATGATATCATCAAGATAAACTTGAACTAAAAGCAATTCACCTTTTATCTTTATAAAGAATAGAGTTTTGTCAATTGTACCTCTTGTGAAGCCATTTTCAAGAAGAAATTTAGACAAAGTCTCATACCATGCTCTTGGTGCCTGCTTTAGTCCATAGAGTGCCTTGTCAAGTTTTTAGACATGATTTGGAAACTTTGGATCAACAAATCCAGGTGGCTGTTCCACATACACTTCCTCATCAAGTTTGCCATTTAGAAAAGCACTCTTTACATCCATCTGGTATACCTTGAATTTTGAATGAGCTGCAAATGCAAGAAACATTCTGATTGCTTCCAATCTTGCTACAGGTGCAAAGGTCTCATCGTAATCAATGCCTTCTTCCTGAGCATAACCCTTGGCCACCAGTCTTGCTTTGTTTCTTACAATCATACCAGATTCATCTAGCTTGTTTCTGAAAACCCATTTTGCACTAACAATTGATCTATCCTTAGGTCTTGGTACCAGTTTCCAGACTTTGTTTCTCTCAAACTCATTTAACTCTTCCTGCATTGCAATTACCCAATCAGGATCATGTAAGGCTTCTTCAACCTTCTTAGGTTCATTTTTTGAGAGAAAGCAACTATACAAGCATTCATTTTGAATTGATCTTCTAGTTCGAACACCACTATTTGGATCACCAATAATCAAATCTTTAGTATGATCCTTTGTCCATTTTCTAACAGGTGGTAGATTGCCTCTGCTAGATTCTCCCCCTAAGTTAGTGGTATCTCTTGTAGAAGAATTCTCTCTACCTTCAATAACTCCCCTTTGATCAATAGAATCAGTAGATTCCATATTGCTGCTTGTTAACTCGAATAACTTGTAGAAGGGGGGGGGGTTGAATACAAGTTATATAATCGTGTCTGATTTTTGCTTGATTATATGAACAAGAATAAACGAATGAATCAAACTCTGTTTGTATTAATAAGATCAAATACAAACTCTACCAAAGGTGTACAATACCTTTAGCAGCTGCTGACAATACAAATCTCTCTCTCTGTTTGTACTCTCGTATACTCACGATTACAAACCTTATGAACTGAACACTTTTTACAATGATATAGAGAGAGTATTTATAATGCTACCTATCAACTAATAACAGAAAGATATAATCTATACATGACAATGTTCTACCTTCTAGTCGATAGTTTCCATCAATAGAAAACTCTTTCCTTCATAATATCTTCTTGCTTGTTCTTCAAACAACGATCCTATTTTATAGCACTTGCCAGTTTCTGTAGCATCCATAATGACATCATCAGTAACATGACTGATATCAGGATTTCATCTTGCATCAGTATCTGATCATCATCAGTATTAGACCGTCATCAGGATTTGCTCTTTGTTCCTGACATGTAGTCTCTGATACACTGTTCATTCCTGACTAAACTGTACAGATAACTGTCTTACACATAAACCCTATATATAGTGCTAAATCCTTTATAAGATCAGGATTACAAGAAGTATAATGTGTAAATTCTATTCTTAACATCACAACTTATGAATTATTCCTAACAATCTCCCCCTATTTATGCTTTAAAATCTGAAGCATAAATCTAAGTTGTGGATGTCAAAACATATAACAATACAACCAGAATATAATTTATAAATGTAGAATTATGAAGTTAAGTACCTCCTTCCCAGATGTAGACGTTTATCTAGTACTTAGAAGAAAGAATTTTAACTATTAATGCTGCTCTTCCTTTACCACTTCCTAGCTGAGATTCACCACTGTCACTCCTAGTTCTTCTTTTTATTTCCCTTTGTCTGCTCTTTATCTCCTCCAGTCTGGTGGTGTTGTTGTTGTTGTCTTTGAATTGTCTTTATCTCCCCCTTTTTGACATCAGCAACATTAATTCCAAGAGATTCAGAAACAGAACAAATGATATTCATCAGAACTGCTTTATTTTCCATAATTGTGACTTGGTTATCTTCAAGTGATTGAAGTCTTGTTTGCATAGCAATTTGAGAATTCTGAATATCTTTCAAAACGTCAGAATGAACTTCAATGTTGGAAGTGCTTCTAGTATCTTCAGAATCAGAATCAGAAAGAACTGTATCTTCAAGTCTTGTAGAAGAAGTTGCTTGAGTTGTATGATATTCAAGTAATAAAACCTGATTTGAAGTATCAACATCTTCATCTTTCTGATCTGTAACTGAAACATGATCATCATCTCCTTCACCAGTATTCTGTGTACTAAAATCTTCAAATCCTGACTCCTCCTTAGAGTGATCAGAGACTGTAGATGTCTCAATTCTAGATGATATTGGAAGTACATACAAAGGAACACTAGGATCATTAGGAACTTCATCTGGTACATATGTATCAAGAGATTGCTTTATCCTTGCACCTCTTCTGTTAATGATTCCTGCAAGCCTCTCCTTTTGCTTCTGAGCTTTAACTTCTGGCTTTGCATTGTGATGTGCTAGGTCATTCTTCTGATACATTTTAATGAATAAATAAGTACCAGCATCCATATCCAAATTTTCAGACCAAGATTCAGGAAAAACCTGATCCCAGAAATCAAATGATGGTTTCCTAATTTTCTCTCCATCACTATGGAGTTGATCATCCATACTCTCATTCTCACTTTGACTTACTAAAGTCAACACTCTTTCTACCTCACCTTTTGCCTGGTCAGGAGCCAGCCTCTCAGTTTGTGGATCTAAGTCCATCTTTTCAAGTGTATCACTCAAATTTGGATAAGTGCTCTCATGACCTACAGAAAAATAGAGGCTAGAAGGAGTTTTTATACCTGAACTCACATGGAGAGAGGGTTCCTCATATGGCATGTGTCTTGAGGTTTTCTCCAATGAGTGAGCTGCTATAGTCTCTAAACCCTTATAATCATCTTCTTTCCTTCCAGAGACTACAGGCCCCAGTATACCATTTTCAGGTTCTTTACTAGACTCTGATGTCTTCAGTAATACTTCATTAGACACCATAGTTAGTACATCACCGTCTTTAAGTGTTGTTTGCTGAGACACACCCTCAAGGTGGATAGACTCTGACCGAACAAAATTTGTTTGATCTTCAGAAAAATCAACCAAAGTCATTCCTCCCATATCATAGGGTATCTCACTTGCATTCTCAGTCATCACAGAAGACCTTTCAACATCAGCTATCACAGCTCCTGAGTCATCCAACCTCTGACTAGATGGTTCTTGTGTTACAGTGACTGTGATCTGATCTTTCCTACTATTCACCACTGGTGCAATAGTATCTTCTGTTGACTGTATTCCTCTATCTACTTCCTCCAGTTGTTCACCTTGAGCTGAGGCATCTTCAATAATGACATCTTTGTCAAATAAATATGCATGTAGTGATTGAAGTGCAACATGCTTCGAGAGTCCAAATTTCTTGACTAATTGTCTTCTGACAGATACATAGAAATGCATCTTCATTAAGTCAAGTCTTTGATGTAGAAGTCCATATTCATCTGGAAATAAAAGTTTTGGTACTCTTTCAACCAAAAAATCTAGAACAGGCCTTGACAACTTCACTTTGAGAGAAATTAGTCCCATAGCCAGTCTGTATGATAATGTAGTTTCCCATGAAGAATCAATATCCAGATCTCTCTTGTCAAATACTGACACAGATGTAGCTTGATGTGTAGAAAACTGCATAATGTTAGTTGGACTAGACTCTGTGTGTGTAGATGACAATTGAATCTTTCTCCTTGTTCTCCTGGTATAGTGAGCAAAAGATTTATCCTGAGAAGACTCAAGAGGTGTAGACACAGAATTGATCTTGGAATGAGATCTTTGTTCAATAGACACAGTCTTTTGAGAGATAGTATCCAGTAACTGTTTTCCCTTTTTAAGAACTACAGCCTTTTAGGAGACTGCAGCCTGGCTGTGGCTAGGTTTTTCATCTCTATGTGCTAACAAAGAAAGTTGAATTGCAGCCTTCAATTCTGCTCTCTCAGCAAGAGTTAAATCATCATCATCTTCACTAGAATTACTACTACTTGACACAACAAATCTTCTCTTCCTTACAACTGATGTCTTTTGAGAAACACCAAAGGTTGGTTTCTTTGAAACAATAGGCTGTGGATCAAAATTTGGTTCTTGAATTGTTTCAGAGACTATAATGTTTTGGGCTACTTGGGTAGACACAGGTGGGTTCTCCTCCAATTGAGACTCCTGAGCCATTTCACCACAAAAGAAAGAAGAATTGTAGAAAGTAGGAAGATGAGTTTTAAGAATTACCTGAAAATGATGTGGATAATGAATTGCAGGTATTTCATCTAGATTCTTTTCATTGTCCTTCTTTGTAATGTCAGAGAAAATTCTCTTTTGCTGTTCATAAGAAGGAACACAATATTCCCTACCAAATCTAGCTTCAACATCAGGAATAAAATGATTAATAAACATTTGCATAAATCTATGATAATAAACCATTTTCCTGTTTTGATCTCTTGACCCAAGTTTAATACTCATCTAACTTAAGATAATATGACCAATGTTAATTACTCTGTCATAAAGCAAACTATAAGCAATATGTGATGTAACAGAAGTAATTTGCTGAAAAGAACTACATTTACCAGTAAAACATTTAGCAATTTGATCGAAGTAAAAAGACCATTCCTTTCTAAGAAAAGACCTATTCAACTGGCTCATGTTGTCTAGAGGTCCATTATAACCTAATTCAGACAACATAGTTCTTATATTATCATCAGATGGTACATTCTCATAAATCAAACTAACAGGTAAGTGAAGTACTGAATTAACAATGCTTCTCAACAATGCTTCTCAAACCAAAATTTCCTTCAAACCCATTCTTTAGATCTTTCATGATCGATGAACATTCTGTTCTTGATCATCTCTTTGAAAAGACAACTTTTCTCATCGAACTAATCATGGATGGATTGGTTTTCGATAATATCCAGAGGTTTTTTCTAGAACATCCATCTGTTGGATACAATCTTCCCCTAACCTCCTCAAAACTTGAGGATGAAGAATTTGGCCGAGAGTCTGAGGTTGATCTTGATGGAGATGCTATTCATTTAAGTTAGCTGCTCTCATTCAAGTCGCCCAGACAAGGAATCGAAGAGTAGACGAGGCTATTCAATCCCCTGATGGATTTCTTGAGATGCTCCTTGTCCTGTACCTCAGAATTCATATCAATAGACAAGTATAGAATTATCAGTAGAAATTAGACAAAAAGATGTTGTATTTCATTTCCATATATGTAATGATTTTAATTAATGAAAATACAATTTCTTGTTATCTACTTGTCTTTTGATTATTGAATGATGTATAAATTATCAGTATGAAAATATTAAAACTTGATGGTATAGACTTAACACATCACAGAATTAGATTACTACACAAAGTAAACGTCAGGATCTGAAACAATTTTCATAATCTTGATACTGACACAATACTGATGACGTCAGCATCCTGATAACAAATCTAATCCTGATGATTATCAACAAGTCTATCATACTGAAATTTATCAAGGCAAAGTGTTATAGCTAAAGCATTAAACAATCAAATATAGATCCTGACAAGAATATCAAGTCTATAAGCTAAGAACAACATACCTTGCTACTTATGCAGATGTTAAAGATCTAAAAATTTAACATTCTTAACTCACTTACTAGTCTACTGAATGTAGTCTCATCAAGTGGTTTAGTTAAAATATCTGCAAGCTGTTTGTCAGTAGGAACAAAATGAAGTTCCACAGTACCATTCTCAATATGTTCTCTAATAAAATGATACCTGACATCAATGTGCTTAGTCCTTGAATGTTGAACTGGATTTTCTGCAATTTTAATAGCACTAGTATTATCACAAAACATAGGAATATTACTAAGTGTCATACCATAATCCATCAACTGATTTCTTATCCAAAGGAGCTGTGCACAACAACTGCCTGCTGCTATGTACTCAGCTTCTGCAGTTGAGGTTGAGACAGATTGTTGCTTCTTGCTTGCCCAAGAAATCAATCTGTTTCCCAAAAATTGACATGTACCTGTAGTGCTTTTCCTGTCTATCTTACACCCTGCATAATCAGAGTCTGAATAGCCAATTAGAAAGAAATCAGATTCTCTAGGATACCACAAACCAAGATTTGGAGTTCCTTTGAGATATCTAAAAATTCTCTTCACAGCAATTAAATGAGATTCCTTAGGATCACTCTGGAATCTAGCACATAAACAGGTAGAAAACATTATATCTGGCCTACTTGCAGTTAGATACAACAATGAGCCTATCATGCCTCTATAACTAGTATTATCCACACTCTTTCCATTAGGATCAGAGTCTAGTTTAGTGGCTGTTGCCATGGGTGTTTTTGCAACTACACAGTCTTGAAAGTCAAACCTTCTTAAAAGATCTTTGATATATTTTGACTGATTAATGAAAATACCAGTCTCAGTCTGTTTGACCTGCAAGCCTAAGAAATAATTTAATTCACCCATCATGCTCATCTGATACTTAGACTGCATAAGCTTGCTAAACTTAGCACACAACTTTTCATTAGTAGAACCAAAAATAATATCATCAACATAAACTTGAACTAAAAGCAATTCACCTTTTATCTTTCTAAAGAATAGAGTTTTGTCAATTGTACCTCTTGTGAAGCCATTTTCAAGAAGAAATTTAGACAAAGTCTCATACCATGCTCTTGGTGCCTGCTTTAGTCCATAGAGTGCCTTGTCAAGTTTGTAGACATGATTTGGAAACTTTGGATCAACAAATCCAGGTGGCTATTCCACATACACTTCCTCATCAAGTTTGCCATTTAGAAAAGCACTCTTTACATCCATCTGGTATACCTTGAATTTTGAATGAGCTGCAAATGCAAGAAACATTCTGATTGCTTCTAATCTTGCTACAGGTGCAAAGGTCTCATCATAATCAATGCCTTCTTCCTGAGAATAACCCTTGGCCACCAATCTTGCTTTGTTTCTTACAATCATACCAGATTCATCTAGCTTGTTTCTGAAAACCCATCTTGCACCAACAATAGATCTATCTTTAGGTCTTGGTACCAGTTTCCAGACTTTGTTTCTCTCAAACTCATTTAACTCCTCCTGCATTGCAATTACCCAATCAGGATCCTGTAAGGCTTCTTCAACCTTCTTAGGTTCATTCTTTGAGAGAAAACAACTATACAAGCATTCATTTTGAATTGATCTTCTAGTTCGAACACCACTATTTGGATCACCAATTATCAAATCTTCAGTATGATCCTTTGTCCATTTTCTAACAGGTGGTAGATTAACTCTGCTAGTCTCTCCCCCTAAGTTAGTGGTATCTCTTGTAGAAGAATTCTCTCTACCTTCAAAAACTCTCCTTTGATCAATGGAATCAGTAGATTCCATATTGCTGCTAGTTATTGATCTTTCCTCAGTAGACTCTGAAAGATCAGTTCCTGATGGAGTAGACTCTGAAACGTCAATTCCTGATGGAGTAGACTCTGAAACGCTAGTCTGCTCCTGATGATCACTGGGTTCTCTTTGATTTATTTGCTCCCCCTCAACAGTAGCATTCCTTTGAGAAGCAATAGAAATTCCTTCTGGAGAACCTTCATCATCATTGGAGAGTATCTCAGAATTCTTCAGATTTTCAAATTCCAATTTGTCATGGCTTTCATCAGTTTGCAGAGTTCCAAATTTCTTATCATCAAATGAAACATGAATTGATTCCATAACAATGTGAGTTCTGAGATTATAAACTTTGAAGGCCTTAGATGCTGAATATCCTACAAAAATTGCTTCATCCGATTTGGCTTCAAATTTTCCAAGTTGTTCTGGATGAACTTTTAGGACATAGCATTTGCATCCAAAGATGTGAAAGTATTTCACACTTGGTTTCTTTCCTTTGATCATCTCATAGGGAGTTTTTCCATGACCATTTACCAAGGTACAGTTTTGAGTGAAACATGCAGTGTTAATAGCTTCTGCCCAAAAGTAGGTTGGAAGCTTTGCATCTGCAAGCATGGTTCTTGCTGCCTCTATGAGAGTCCTGTTCTTTCTTTCCACTACACCATTCTGTTGAGGTGTACCAGGTGCAGAAAACTGTTGAGTGATTCCATTGTCTGCACAAAACCCCTCCATCGTAGAATTCTTGAATTCCATACCATTGTCACTTCTAAGTATTTTGACTTTGTACTCAGAGTTATTATGAATATTCTTGATAAGTTCAATGATTTGCTGAGGAGCTTCATCCTTCTTGTGTAGAAAGAACACCCATGTGAACCTTGTGAAATCATCCACTATAACTAGAGCATATCTTTTCTTGCTGATAGACATAATGTTTACTGGACCAAATAGATCAAGATGTAGCATGTGAAATGGTTCAGTAATTGAATTTTCAGTTTTGCTCTTGAAAGTGGTTCTTCTTTGCTTTCCAAGCTGACATGCATCACAAAGTCCATCTTGCACAAAATTTGCCTAAGGTAGGCCTCTCACCAGATTGTGCTTAACAAGTTGATTAAGCTTCTTGAAATTAAGATGTGAGAGCTTCTTGTGCCAATTCCAGCTTTCATCACTTGTTGCTTTGATGTAGAGACATCTAACAATTCCTTTAGATGTATCACTTAAGCTGGCTTCATATATGTTACCATGTCTTTGACCAGTTAGAACAATGTCTCCATTCTGCATATTCAAGATTTTGTATCCTTCTTTGTCAAAGATTGATTTGTAACCTTTATCACCCAGTTGACTTATGCTTAAAAGAGTATGTTTCAAGCCTTCAACCAGTGCTACATTTTTTATGATGACATTCCCCAAAACAATTGAGCCATATCCCAGAGTTTCTCCTTTGTTGCCATCTCCAAAAGATATTACTGGGCCAGCTTTCCTCTCAAACTTTGTAAGCAGGGACTTCTTTCCAGTCATATGTCCAGAGCATCCACTGTCCAAGATAATTGAATGCTTCTTTCCTGTGCCCTGCAAACAAAAAGTAACTAGTTAGAATTTTTTAGGACCCAACTTTGATTGGATCCTTTCTTACTAGATTTAGAAACGACAGGCTTTGAAGATTTTACTTTTAATTTACCTGTTGTAGAGTCAACTTTAGACTCTAATTTCACAAACTGTTTGTGACTAGGAGTTTCAGATTTCAAGGAATAATAGTCATAATACAGTTCATGATATTCTCTACACATGTAAATGGAATGAAGTAAACTACCACAATGATAACAAGCTTTTTGTGGTTGGTATTGAATTGTCTGAGTCTTGGGGAATCTGGACTCAGTTTTCCAAGAAGGTTTTTGAATACAGTCTAGGGCCAAATGATTATGATTTCCACACTTATAGCATTTCTTCCTAGGTGCATCAGGTACATTCTTGTAATTATTCTCTTTGTTAATACCTTCTTTTCCATTTCTATTTCTTTTGATCTTGCTAGACTCTGAAAGACCATCTAATCTCTGTTTCAACTGAGACTTAGACAGAAACCCTATGTTTACATTCTTAGGTTTCTCTAACACTTTCTCATCTGAATTACTATTGTTAATCCTTTTGTGTACAACAGGGGTACCTTTTGAATCAACAAATTTAACATGATTAGGTTCAGAAACAATTTTCTTACCTTCAGATTTAGATGTGTTAGCTTCTACCTTACTATCATCATTGATAATAGCTACTTTTTCTTCTTGTCTAGCCTTATCAAAACCTAAACCATTAACCTTACCACGAATTCCACTTTCAAAGATTTCTATAGTCTTTTTACTGGAATTGTTAATGGTCTTAATCACATCTCTCTCTTCTTCTAGTTCTTTTCTGACATAGTCATAAGCCTCAAGAATAACACTATAATCATGCTTAGCTTTATCAGAACTTAACTTGTATTCTTCCATTTGAATTAATTCAGATTCAAGAAAATTATTTCTATCAACTAATTTATCATTCTTAACCTTAAGTTCATCTCTTTCACAAGTAAGAATTCTAAAATTAGTCATAAGATTCTTAAACTCAGCATGGATAGATCTAATTTCATCAGAATTTAAGCTATCAAATGAATCAAGAGAGTGAAGTGATACCTTAACAGAGGATGAAGAAGTTTTCTTTGGAGATCCAGGTTTGTCTGAACTATTTTCCATCAATGCAATGTTGTCATAATCCAATTCATCTTCAGAATCACTGGAATCAGCCCAATCCTTCTGTGTGACCATAAGTGCATTACCCTTTCCTGAATTCCTAGGCTTCTTACACTTACTAGCAAAGTGTCCAAGCTCGCTGCAGTTAAAGCACTTGATCTTGGCCTTATCAAGCTTGACAATTGTACTTTTGCCTTTGTCACTCTTCTTCTCCTCCTTCTTTTGAAAAGGTCCTTTGCTAAATCTTCTCCTGTTGAATCTTCCTTTCTTAAAGGCTTTAGCAAACATAGCAAAGAGTTCCTGCATCTCAGATTCAGAATCATTGTTGTCAGAGTTCATATCAGTAGTCTCTGACTCAGAACTTTCTTTGCTTTTCTTCTTCCTTGAATTCTTTACAGCAATCTCTTCATGCTGTTCTTCAGGAAGCTTCTTTACTTCAGATTGAGCAGTAAGCGCAATAGTCTTCATCTTTCCTTCACTCCTGCTCTTCTTCTGCTGCTTGTCAAGTTCATAAGCTCTCAATTTTCCATATACTGCCTCTAATGAAATCTCATCCAGATCATTAGCTTCCTCAATCGCAGATATCTTCTCATTGTAGAAATCAGGCAAAGCTTTCATGAACTTTGTATTCATATCCTCCAAGTCATAATATTTACCATGCATGGCCATCTCATTGATGAGTTTTGTAAACCTATCAAAGGTATCAGTAAGTGACTCACCAGACTTGGATTCAAAGTACTCATACTGTTGTATAAGTAATGTCCTCATATTCTTCCTGACAGGCTTAGTTCCTTCACAGTGAACCTTAAGATTGTCCCATATATCCTTAGCAGTTTTACAAGAGAGAACATAGTTAGTGAGAATAGAATCAAGACTGTTGAATAATATGTTTCTCACTTTAGCATCTTTAAGAACATTCTCCCTGTCCTTATCTGACCATTCAAATTTTGGCTTCTCTGCTGTATGTTCTGGAACAACCACACCATCAACAGTTGCTTGTCCAACGACTTTTGTTGGAACAAAAGGTCCATCTCTGATTCTGTCAAGATAATCAGGATCTGTTGCTTCCAGATGATGCAACATCTTTACTTCCCATAGAGTATATTCGTTTCTCTTGAGCATAGGAATCTTAGTATTCCCATCCTTGTAACCAGACATGATTGCAGATCTTTATGATTATTCGAAATCAACCTGCTCTGATACCAATTATTAACTCGAATAACTTGTAGAAGGGGGGGGGGGGTTGAATACAAGTTATATAATCGTGTCTGATTTTTGCTTGATTATATGAAGAAGAATAAATGAATGAATCAAACTCTGTTTGTATTAATAAGATCAAATACAAACTCTACCAAAGGTGTACAATACCTTTAGCAGCTGCTGACAATACAAATCTCTCTCTCTGTTTGTACTCTCGTATACTCACGATTACTAACCTTATGAACTGAACACTTTTTACAATGATATAGAGAGAGTATTTATAATGCTACCTATCAACTAATAACAGAAAGATATAATCTATACATGACAATGTTCTACCTTCTAGTCGATAGTTTCCATCAATAGAAAACTCTTTCCTTCATAATATCTTCTTGCTTGTTCTTCAAACAACGATCCTGTTTTATAGCACTTGCCAGTTTCTGTAGCATCCATAATGACATCATCAGTAACACGACTGATATCAGGATTTCATCTTCCATCAGTATATGATCATCATCAGTATTAGACCGTCATTAGGATTTGCTCTTTGTTCCTGACATGTAGTCTCTGATACACTGTTCATTCCTGACTAAACTGTACAGATAACTGTCTTACACATAAATCCTATATATAGTGCTAAATCCTTTATAAGATCAGGATTACAAGAAGTATAATGTGTAAATTCTATTTTTAACATCACAACTTATGAATTATTCCTAACACTGCTAGTTACTGATCTTTCCTCAGTAGACTCTGAAAGATCAGTTCTTGATGGAGTAGACTCTGAATAGCTAGTCTGCTCCTGATGATCACTGTGTTCTCTTTGATTTATTTGCTCCCCCTAACAGTAGCATTCCTTTGAGAAGCAATAAAAATTCCTTCTGGAGAACCTTCATCATCACTGGAAAGTATCTCAGAATTCTTCAGATTTTCAAATTCCAATTTGTCATGGCTCTCATCAGTTTGCAGAAGTCCAAATTTTTTATCATCAAATGCAACATGAATTGATTCCATAACAATGTGTGTTCTGAGATTATAAACTTTGAAGGCCTTAGATGCTGAATATCCTAGAAAGATTGCTTCATCCGATTTGGCTTCAAATTTTCAAAGTTGTTCTGGATGAACTTTTAGGACATAACATTTGCATCCAAAGATGTGAAAGTATTTCACACTTGGTTTCTTTCCTTTGATCATCTCATAGGCAGTTTTTCCATGACTATTTACCAAGGTACAGTTTTGAGTGAAACATGCAGTGTTAATAGCTTCTGCCCAAAAATAGGTTGGAAGTTTTGCATCTGCAAGCATGGTTCTTGCTGCCTCTATGAGAGTCCTGTTCTTTATTTCCACTACACCATTCTGCTGAGGTGTACCAGGTGCAGAAAACTGTTGAGTGATTCCATTGTCTGCACAAAAATCCTCCATTGTAGAATTCTTGAATTCTGTACCATTGTCACTCCTAAGTACTTTGACTTTGTACTCAGAGTTATTCTGAATATTCTTGACAAGTTCAATGATTTGCTGAGGAGCTTCATCCTTCTTGTGTAGAAAGAACACCCATGTGAACCTTTTGAAATCATCCACTATTACTAGAGTAAATCTTTTCTTGCTGATAGATATAATGTTTACTGGACCAAACAGATCAAGATGTAGCATGTGAAATGGTTCAGTAATTGAATTTTCAGTCTTGCTCTTGAAAGTGGTTCTTCTTTGCTTTCCAAGCTGACATGCATCACAAAGTCCATCTTGCACATAATTTGCCTGAGGTAGGCCTCTCACCAGAATGTGCTTAACAAGTTGATTAAGCTTCTTGAAGTTGAGATGTGAGAGTTTCTTGTGCCAATTCCAGCTTTTAGTACTTGTTGCTTTGCTATAGAGACATCTAACAATTCATTTAGATGTATCACTTAAGCTGGCTTCATATATGTTACCATGTCTTTGACCAGTTAGAACAACGTCTCCATTCTGCATATTCAAGATTTTGCATCCTTCTATGTCAAAGATTGATTTGTAACCTTTATCACCCAGTTGACTTATGCTTAAAAGAGTATGTTTCAAGCCTTCAACCAGTGCTACATTTTCTATGATGACATTCCCCAAAACAATTGAGCCATATCCCAGAGTTTCTCCTTTGTTGCCATCTCCAAAGGATATTATCGGGCCAGCTTTCCTCTCAAACTTTGTAAGCAGGGACTTCTTTCCAGTCATATGTCCAGAGCATCCACTGTCCAAGATAATTGAATGCATCTTTCCTGTGCCCTGAAAACAAAAAGTAACTAGTTAGAATATTTTAGGACCCAACTTTGATTGGATCCTTTCTTACTAGATTTAGAAACAACAGGCTTTGAAGATTTTGCTTTTACTTTACCTGTTGCAGAGTCAATCTTAGACTCTGATTTCACAAACTGTTTGTGACTAGGAGTTTCAGATTTTAGAGAATAATAGTCATAATACAGTTCATGATATTCTCTACACATGTAAATGGAATGAAGTAAACTACCACAATGATAACAAGCTTTTTGTGGTTGGTATTGAATTTTCTGAGTCTTGGGGAATCTGGACTCAGTTTTCCAAGAAGGTTTTTGATTGCAATCTAGGGCCAAATGATTATGATTTCCACACTTATAGCATTTTTTCCTAGGTGCATCAGGTACATTCTTGTAATTATTCTCTTTGTTAATACCTTCTTTTCCATTCCTACTTCTCTTTATCTTGTTAGACTCTGAAAGACCTTCTAATCTCAGTTTCAACTGAGACTTAGACAGAAACCCTATATTTACATTCTTAGGTTTCTCTAACACTTTCTCATCTGAATTACTATTGTTAATCCTTTTGTGTACAACAGGGGTACCTTTTGAATCAATAAATTTAACATGAATAGGTTCAGAAACAATTTTCTTACCTTCAGATTTAGACGTGCTTGCTTCTATTTTACTATCATCATCGACAATAGCTACTTTTTCTTCTTGTCTAGCCTTATCAAAACCTAAACCATTAACCTTACCACGAATTCCATTTTCGATGATTTCTTGTGTCTTTTTACCAGAAATGTTAATGGTCTTAATCACATCTCTCTCTTCCTCTAGTTCTTTTCTGACATAGTCATAAGCCTCAAGAATAACACTGTAATCATGCTTAGCTTTATCAGAACTTAACTTGTATTCTTACATTTGAATTAACTCAGATTCAAGAAAATTATTTCTATCAACTAATTTATCATTCTTAACCTTAAGTTCATCTCTTTCATAAGTAAGAATTCTAAAATTAGTCATAAGATTCTTAAACTCAGCATGGATAGATCTAATTTCATCAGAATTTAAGCTATCAAATGAATCAAGAGAGTGAAGTGATACCTTAACAGAGGATGGAGAAGTTTTCTTTGGAGATCCAGGTTTGTCTGAAACATTTGCCATCAGTGCAATGTTGTCATAATCCAATTCATCTTCAGAATCACTGGAATCAGCCCAATCCTTCTGTGTGACCATAAGTGCATTACCCTTTCCTGAATTCCTAGGCTTCTTACACTCACTAGCGAAGTGTCCAAGCTCGCTGCAGTTAAAGCACTTGATCTTGGCCTTATCAAGCTTGACAATTGTACTTTTGCCTTTGTCACTCTTCTTCTCCTCCTTCTTTTGAAAAGGTCCTTTGCTAAATCTTTTCCTGTTGAATCTTCCTTTCTTGAAAGCTTTAGCAAACATAGCAAAGAGTTCCTGCATCTCAGATTCAGAATCATTATTGTCATAGTCCATATCAGTAGTCTCCGACTCAGAACTTTCTTTGCTTTTCTTCTTCCTTGAATTCTTTACAGCAGTCTCTTCATGCTATTCTTCTGGAAGCTTCTTTAATTCAGATTGAGCAGTAAGTGCAACAGTCTTCATCTTTCCTTCACTCCTGCTCTTCTTCTGCTGCTTGTCAAGTTCATAAGCTCTTAGTTTTCCATACACTACCTCTAATGATATCTCATCCAGATCATTAGCTTCCTCAATCGCAGATATCTTCTCATTGTAGAAATCAGGCAAAGCTTTCATGAACTTTGTATTAATATCCTCCAAGTCATAATATTTACCATGCATGGCCATCTCATTGATGAGTTTTGTAAACCTATCAAAGGTATCGGTAAGTGACTCACCAGACTTGGATTCAAAGTACTCATACTGTTGTATAAGTAGTGTCCTCATATTCTTCCTGACAGGCTTAGTTCCTTCACAGTGAACCTTAAGATTGTCCCATATATCCTTAGCAGTTTTACAAGAGAGAACATAGTTAGTGAGAACAGAATCAAGACTGTTAAATAATATGTTTCTCACTTTAGCATCTTTAAGAACATTCTCCTTGTCCTTATCTGACCACTCAGATTTTGGCTTCTCTGCTATATGTTTTGGAACAACTTGACCATCAACAGTTGCTTGTCCAACAACCTTTGTTGGGATAAAAGGTCCATCTCTGATTCTGTCAAGATAATCAGGATCTGTTGCTTCCAAATGATGCAACAGCTTTACTTCCCATAGAGTATATTCGTTTCTCTTGAGCATAGGAATCTTAGTATTCCCATCCTTGTAACCAGACATGATTGGAGATCTTTATGATTATTCGAAATCAACCTGCTCTGATACCAATTGTTAACTCGAATAACTTGTAGAAGGGGGGGTTGAATACAAGTTATATAATCGTGTCTGATTTTTGCTTGGTTATATGAACAAGAATAAACGAATGAATCAAACTCTGTTTGTATTAATAAGATCAAATACAAACTCTACCAAAGGTGTACAATACCTTTAGTAGCTGCTGACAATACAAATTTCTCTCTGTTTGCACTCTCGTATACTTACGATTACAAACCTCACGAACTAACTATTTTTATAATGACATAGAGAGAGTATTTATAATGCTTCCTATCAACTAATTACAGAAAGATAATTTATACATGACAATGTTCTGCCATCCAGTTGATAGTTTCCATCAATAGAAAATTCTTTCCTTCATAAAATCTTCTTGCTTGTTCCTCGAACAAATATCCTGTTTTATAGCACTTGCCAGTTTCTGTAGCATCCCATAATGACATCATCAGTAACACGACTGATATCAGGATTTCATCTTGCATCAGGATTTGACCATCCCATCAGTACTTGACTTGACATATCAGGATTCAATCTCAGTTCCTGACATATAGTACTCGATGCACTGTTCATTCCTGACTAAACTTTACAGATAACTGTCTAACACATATTTCCTATACAAAGTGCTAAATCCTTTATAAATCAGGATATACAAGAAGTATAAGTAAAATTCTATTCTTAACATCACAACTCATGAATTATTCCTAACAACATGTAATAAAAAAATTTGTGCATAAATTATATAACTAATTTGCTGATTTCAGATTAGCCCGAAATTAAATTGTTGATTGATTACAACTAGCAAGTGTCACCTCAAGGGTAAACATTTTACCAATATTTATGCAAATCAGACTATCGTTTAACCAAAAAATCAATTATTTAGTTGACCAAACAAGGAAGATAGTGCAATTATAATAGACTACCACTACCACACCAGTGACAGGTAATAAAAAAATTTGAGAACAAATTATATAACTAATTTGCTGATTTCAAATAATCCCGAAATTAAATTACTGATTGATTACAACTAGCAAGTGTCACCTCAAGGGTGAACATTTTACCATTTATGCAAATCAGACTATCGTTTAACGAAAAAATCAATTATTTAGTTGACCAAACAAGGAAGATAGTGCTTCAAACAACATTTGCAACTAAACTTGTATCGAAGAATGGGAAAAATCCTTACATGGTTCCTCTTATTTTGGTGCTGATGTGAGTGATGTTGTCTGGAAAAAGTTTTGCCAACCCGAAGTCTCCAATTTTTGGTGTGAAGTTCTTATCCAGAAGTATATTATTAGCTTTAATATCCCTATGCACAATAGGTGGCTCAAGCTTTTCATGAAAAAGATCGCTGGCAGTACCCTTGCAGATAGCAGATCTTCTTTCCCAAATCAACTTGATTAAATTTCTATTCGAACCTACAATCTGATTTTTATTAATTTTCTCTTACTTAAGATTGTAACAAAATTTCAATTGTTTATACCAACTCTTTTACATAATAACTAAAAGAGCAGTGTCAAGCGAATTATTCTCTAAATATTCATATAATCCGATTAGTTCCTTGAACACAACATCCAATTAATTTGACAAGGTTTGCATGCCTAACATTTGATATGACATCAATCTCAGTTAAGAATTCACGCAAACCCTGCTTTGATTCAGCAGAAAGTGCTTTCACATCTACTTATGTTCCATTTTTGAGGACTCCCTATATAAACACAACAGTGATATTATTAGAAAGAAACGTTGAGTACGGGTTGTCAAATGTCCACTACGCCATAAATGAGCATACGTAACCCCCAAATAAAGTTGCAAAAGACCTTAAAAGCGTTGCGTAAGGCCTTACGCAACACCAGAGGGGCGTTGCCAATATTGAAGTTGCGTAAGACCCCTAAATGCAACACTTTTCCAAGCTATTGCAACGCCACGAAAGTATTTCACAAATAGGCTTATGTAACACCAAAAGCACACAAAGGCAACACCATATGGTGTTGCATAAGATTTCAGGCTCCACCATGTTGCCACGTCAATAGTAGGGCCCAACATGGTGTCACGTCAGTAGTGGGGCCCACCATTGTGCCACATCAACAATGGGGCCCACTAGGGGTGCCACATATACAGTGGGGCCTACAGGATGCCACGTCAACAGTGGGGCCCACATGGTGCCACGTCAGCAGTGGGTACCACTATCTAATGCAACACTAGTTCGGTCTAATGCAACACCATTTTTTTTTGCAACATCAGAAGTATTTTTAGCAACACTAAATATACCATAATGCAACATCATATATAGTCAAATGCAACATTAGTTTACAAAAAAATTGAAATGGTTGCTTTGCTTATACATAAAACCATCATGTCCAAACCAAGACAACATTAACTAAAGGTTCAAAAACCAACCACAAGACAATGATGCAGCCTAACAAAAATACTTAACAGTTCTACAAATTCTTACCAACATGTACTAATACCAAGCACATGCACTAATTCTAAGTTCAAACTATGGCAATTCAAACTTCAAAAGTACGAAACTCTCCAATATCCAAAAAGTTGAATGTTATACATTTGGCTAGCTCCTCTACATGAAGTAGCCAAGAAAGGTCTTCTTTCTCGATCCACCTTCACCATACAAGTCATTCCTCTGGAGAATCTCGCTCATGCTCTTCCCTTGCCATTTGCCTATTGTTCAATGTACCTCTACCCTTGATTGTCTTACTCCTGGCCTGTTCTGCAGATCAGGTACAAAGTATAACTTTAGCTTGAACACTAACTTTAATTTATGTCATACGCGTGTGCGCACATGATCCAAATTTTTCGATTTTAACATGAAAATGCATTGAGATGGTTGGCGGGGTAAAACATTCAAATTACAATAATTTATTGCAAAGAATGAGACATGAATATGATCAGCAGTCTAGACTCTGGACCAAGTTGTATACTATATGTAGACCATTCACTTCACGCAACAAGTAATAAACATTTTCTTAATAGTTGATGCAACCCAAATGTAGAATTACTGAGATTTAAAATATGAATCTGAGCATTTACCGTGCTGTCAGATTGAGCCTTGGCTGGCCTGGTCCATGCTTTAGTACTGGTAACATAAAAAACAAAAAGGCACCTATATTCTGCGACTTACCAAAAAATTATGAGAATAGCTCAATTAGGGGGATCAAGCATTTACCTGCATTTTGGTATACTAACAAATGACAAAATGCATGTATTCCTCGAACAAAAATAAAAGTGCACGAATAAATTCTTCCAACTTTCTATACTAGCTTTCGCCATTCTTTGTGAATAATTCATCCTAAAGAACATGTCAACAAACACAAGCCAATAATTCCCTGGGTATTATAACTAGATTGAAGAGTAAAGTTGTGGGAACTGATTGCTTACTAATTTTCAGAAAATATGATATCCTACCCTAAACCATCTAGCGGTTTTAACAGTCTGTTTGAAGATTTTGAACACAATTTATTTTGCTATTTGTGAGTGGTGACCATTGTCAATGAACACATATGATGACATGCAAATCTTATACTGGTTACTACCCAGTATTGGTCTGTAATTGGACAATTAAAACTTTATTTTTATGAAACTAAAAAGAAACCAAACATAAAATAGGAGCTTACTCTGGAGCATGATAACCAAAAGTTCCAAGAACACAAGTAGAGTGAAGACATGATGCCATGTCAGGTGCTTGATTTGACAGATCAAAGTCGGCAACCTTAGCTACATCATCATCAAAAAGTAAAACAAAGATTTTAGATTATAAAGTTGCATTTTCATTCTATTGTACAATGCGAAAAATATTGAAGGATTCGTGGGCACCTGTTCATCAATTCGATCTTCTGCAATAACCTTACTCAAAGAGTGTTATGACACGAACCAAATAAACTTCAAATAAATATGGCAAAGTGGGTGTAAGAGGAATAATACAGAGACAAAATAAAGAGGCATAAATAACAAGGAGAGTTCTGTGTTGATACCCTAAATTGAACCTGATTGAAACCCAACCATTGCCATAACAAAGCCCTAAATTGAACATCCAACCTTTTAATTCTACTTACGAGCCCACAACATATAGAAGTTGAAGTTATAATTTACAAGACTGATACCCAATATTTGCTTAATAATTGTAGCAGTGTTAAATAGTATTTATAGCCATATTCATGTCCACTATTAAATAAATCTGCATTCAACTCTTTCCACAATGATTACACAAGAAACTCAATTTAGTTCAAGTAATTTTGTGCACAACAAAGAATCAAGATGTCAACCACATTATAAACGTTTTTAAAAAAATGTGCGATTTTTTTCTAGGGTTATATAATGTATCCCCTGTCTTGCATCAAAGAATGTCTAATGTTAACTTTAAGGTAAAATGACGCAACCAGAATTTTGACAACAAAATGAACAGCAATATCTTACAATCTCCCTTTCGAAAAAGAGTTGCTCCTGTGATATTGTGGTAGTGTTGTTGTCCATACTAGCAACATATTCTTCTTCATATTCATTGTGCGTAACATACGTCCTTGTGCATTAGAAGTGACTTGCTTCCATTCCATACTGACAATACTCTTGCACTGCCTGACTAGTAGCTTATTTCCCTTATCAAAGCAAACAAAACAAATATCTCAGAACTTGTTATAATTAAACCATTATAGCTCTTTATAATTGAAAATAAATAAAAATCCCTAAATTGAACCCGATTGAAACTCCAAATTAACCCGACCTGATTCAAGCCCCAAATTGATCCGATCTGATTGAAGTCTAGTTCGAAAATAACCCAGAGACAGAAAAAAAAAGGTCCAAATTAGTGGAAACAAATACTAAACTAAAGGCAAAAATTAAACCGATTAAACCTAAATTGAAGCAGCCAAGAATATGAGAGTTGTGCATACAGAGAGTGTAGAGAATGTGTGAGAGAGAGGGGAGAGAGGAGAGGGGAGAGCGTAAAGAAGTAGCTGAGAATTTAACAGGGAGAGAGAGGGGAGACCGAGAGAGGAGTGCGAAAAAAATGGTAAGAGCATTTCCAAGAGTCTCTTAAATCACTCTTAAATATATTATAAAATAATAGTTCTTATTGGTTTAATGTGGATTCATCTTCAACAATGCTTCTTATATTCGCTCCTCATTTTATTTTATATTATTAAAAGTAAGCTACATCCATAAAAGTATAAAAGCAAGTGGATAGAGAGAGATTGTTGTCTTAGAAATTTATAATATAATATTAGTTAAGAGTTGCTAGTAGCTCTTAAAATTGAGGAGAGAGAAGACAATTTTAGAGAATTTAAGAGTCACTAAGAGTCTCTTGGAGTAATTAAGAGCATTTTAAGAGTCTCTTGGAGATGCTATAAGTGAAGTGTGAAAAGAGCGGCTGTCTTTTTACTAATCAAAATAGCGGGTGGGCTTTTTGCCGCTCAACAATTTCACCCAAAATTTTCATCTTTTGCCTGTTAGAAGGAAAAAACCATTATTTAAAAAACAATTTAATTTTTTATTATGTATTTAATTTTTTTTACATAATGTGAAGTAATATATTCAAATATTTTCAATGATATACGAAAATATTTTTATTTTAATGATAATACTAAAATACTTTTCGAAAAAAATTCATTTTAAAAATTTTGTTTAATAATATTTAATGAATATAAAAATAAAATTATTCACCTTAAAATGTTTTAACATTTCTAATGAAATAGTCACTTGCACTGGAACATTCTTGATTTTTATAAAAACTTCTTTATTATTTTTATTCAAATAAATTAATTTTCATGTGAAAAAGGTTAAAACCAAACCAAATACATCTAGCAAATTTTCATGGAAATTCTACTTTGACCGGTTTGACCGTTATAAAACCAAACCAAATACATCTAGTAAATTTTTTAAAAAATTACAACATCACTAAAATCGTTAGATCTTCGCATCCGTATGTTTGGAACGTCGAAAAAATAATTAAAAAAATAGATTCATCATTCGGGACAAGACTAGTTAAAAGGAAAGTCTAGTTTGATCGGTTTGAACGTTATAAAACCAAACCAAATACATCTAGCAAATTTTTTAAAATTTTACCACATCACTAAAATCGTTAGATCTTCATATCCGTACGTTTGGAACATCGAAAAAATTATTAAAAAAATAGATTCATCATTCGGGACCAGACTAGTTAAAAAGAAAGTCTACTTTGACCAGTTTGACCTTTATAAAACCAAACCAAATACATCTAGCAAATTTTTTAAAAAATTACCACATCACTAAAATCGTTAGATCTTCACATCCGTACGTTTGGAACGTTGAAAAAATAATTTAAAAAAATAGATTCATCATTCCGGTAAGAGAAGTAGCTAATGCAACACTTTAAACAACAAATGCAACACTATTGTTACCTAATGCAACACTTCTGACACGTCAGCAAATGCCACGTCAGCGTAGGTGGGTCCCACTTTTGCCACATCAGCAATTGTGGGCCCACAATTGCCCCGTCAACATGGGTGGGCCTCCTGCCACGTCACCCTTGTGGGACCTACGCTGCCACGTCAGTAGTGGTGGGTCCCATACCTGCCACGTCGGCATTTATTAAAATTAAAAAATAGCAAATGCAACACTTTAAATAGCAAATGTAACACTATTGTTACCTAATGCAACACTTCTGACACGTCAACAAATGCAACGTCAGCACAGGTGGGTCCCACTTATGCCACGTCAGCAATTGTGGGCCCTACAATTGCCACGTCAGCACATATGGGTCCCACTTCTGCCACGTCATCATTTATTAAAATTCAAAAATATCTAATACAACACTAGCAGTTAGTGTTGCATGATGTGAAACACCGTGGGTAATATGCAACACTAAATTTTATCTAATGCAACACCAGTTCAGCTTTGTTGCAAAAGAACCAAAATTTCATAGCTAACGAAATGCTTTCAGTGCAACACTTTGTAAAAGCATTGCGTATGCTCACTTATGGCGTAGTGGTCGAAATTAATTGACTACTCAACTGAATGCAATCTAGATGCCAGTATGGTTTGCTTAACTTATTTATTTTTGACACTTCTTTGGATCATATGTATTATGTAGCTAACATCTATAGATGAAACAATTTGTGAAGCTGAAAAGGCATATGAACTAGAAATCACAAAGTAATATATCCATTTCGTCGAAACAAGAAATCTACAAAATGAATACGATTTCACATAGTTAGACAAGCTGCCCAACTTAAGCACCTACCATTCTAGTCATAATTCATTAGGTCAAATCATCCATCAAGCATAAACATAGTCAATCTAATACATAACCCCAAAAACAATAACAAAAAATAATTAAAATCAGGCCAATTATTATATGCAAGATGAAGAGTACCCAATATCAACAACTGTAAAACTCAGAACATCAATAACATTTCAACTCAGCACACCTAGAAATCAATATCTCGACATCAAATAACAGAAAAATAGCGAAAAACAAGAAGAAAGAGGAAGAAAAATAGAGACTCGATGATAGAAAACAGAGGAGTAGAAACCTGTGACAATTAGAGAGAATTAGAGAGGAGTAGAAACCTATAATTGAACCCCCAAAATTGAACCCCTAAAATTGAACCCTAAAATTGAACATCCCATTAATAAAACAATTGAACCCCCTAAGCTTCACAGCTTTGGTGCTAAGCCCGTTTTCTGTTATCATTTCTTCTCCCCCTCTTTTGTAGAGAGAGAGAGGGAGAGAGAGATGAAACCTGAGTGAAGTGGATCCCAAATCTTTAATCCCAAATCTCGTGAACCTGAGTGAAGTAGAGAACTCAATTAGCGGCGATAGGGTGTTTGAGAGCGGCGAGAGGGTGTTTGAGAGCGGGAGAGTGAGCGGCTGAGGCTGAGAGAATAGGTTTTAGTTTGTGTTGTAGTGAATTATATTATAAATAAAAAATAAATATATATTCCTTAAAATACATTGACTTAAAGAGCATTTCTAGGAAACACTATAGGAGTTCACTCTTCCAGAGCGTTTATTACTGAAACGATATCTTAGTATATATTTTTTATATTTTTTGTTTAATTTTGATTTTTTATTTATTAACTTACATCATGCTTTTGTAAAAAATGCTATTGAAGTAATAAACTTAGGTAGCGCTTTTGAAAAATCGCTATCTAAGTGACATATCCTAAGTTCAATTTTGTAGTAGTGTTTTTTTGTCTCTCTTATCAAGGTTATCATCCTTTTGCTCATTTGTAGTAATGCCTTTTTAATTTCAGTTTTTTCCCCTTTTGTTCAATACTTCAGCTAATTGAATTATCAATGATCTGCAAGCTTTGACATATTGAGGAATTTTTAAGGCAACAATGTATTATTAACCTTGTTGGAGGATGTAGAAGGATTGAGATATGAATTTAGGTAATCGAGCCTTCAAACTCTTGTTTAAGATCTTAAAGAAGTTTTGATTGTCAGGTGAAACATATCTCTCTATCTTTTTCATGAACGTTCAAATCTCATATACAGAAAGCTTTTGTATGGTTTCAGCATACACATGTTAGCATTTTTTATAAGTTTGAACCAAGATTTTTCTTTCACTTGTTAGAATGAGTGCTTTAGGTTTCGTTGTCTTACTTGTTTTCTCATAACAGTGATTAATTTTTTTTCTGAATCAATTTCTTGATGTAATCGAAGTAATTTAGATCAACACTCTCTTTAAAGGTTTGTATATACTTCAAGAAAGGCTACATCATGGTAAGTCCTTGAGTTTGCAACTTCTTGGCATTTGACTGTTGTGAGCACATCCTTAAAAAGTTGAGATTTTGCTTGTACTGAGGTTTTACCTATCTGTGGAATATAGAAGTTGTGTTACTTGTTTTCTTGGTTATCCTTATTCTATTCTTCTTCAACAGCTTTTTCTTCAACCATTTTCTTCTTATCCAATGCTTTTTCTGTTTCTGAAGGATCACTCTTGGATGTAAATGTTGCAGTTGCAGACTTGGGTTTGACTTCAGTTTTCTTATTTGTAGGTTTCTTCTCAATTTTCTTTGTTACAAGGTGTAATATCCCATAATTTTTAGAATAATAATAATAAAGAATAAGAGAATAAAAAGGATTAAAATTAGATAATAAATAAGATTAAAAATTGGATTAGAATAATGGGCTTAAAACATGGATCAAATTTGAATACAGATAACTAGTAGGTTTGGAATTAGGGTTGCGAGACATTATAAATACATTATATTCTTCTTCCTCATCTTTTACAACAAAATTCGTAGGATTTTTCACACACAAATCAGCAGTCTTGTAAAATTCATAGTTAATTCATCGTAAGTCAGAATTTGTTGATTCTGGACTTTTCGGAAAGATATTTTCGTGCTCTACAACTTTTATTCTTTGAGTGTTTCAAGAAAACATCGTTTAGAGGGTCAAAAAGTGAAAATACAGATCTGGTCAGGAGTGATTACATGTTTTCGATTCTTGTTTTTCCGTGTCGAGGTAAGTTTCTAATTGATTCTTGCTAGTGTTTTGCAAATTATGTGTTATGTGTATGTATTTGTTATTAAAACTTGGGCTAAGTGATTATATTTTGAAGTTATATGTATTATTGTATATATGTGTTATGTGTAAGCAATAGTCTTGGTACTCTGATTTATGCCATGGTTTGCGAAAATAAGAATAAGAATAAGGACCGAGTCACCGGGTTGTAGTGGCAGTTTTCTGAAAATTTAGGACCGTTATCACCGGGTTGTAGTGGTCGTGGTATGAATTATGGTTTTCAAGTTATTGTTGTTATGTGCTACCGAATTATATCGAATAAGAATAAGTGCATCGTAAGTTATTGTTTCGTATATCGTTATTATATCATATTGAATATTATACTATCTTGTATTATATGTGCTACTTGGCCTTACTAGTTGGATCGATTGGTTACTTGCTGGGCTGTATAGCTCATTACTTACAATT
This sequence comes from Kitagawia praeruptora, assembly GCA_037693485.1. Lineage (NCBI taxonomy): Eukaryota > Viridiplantae > Streptophyta > Magnoliopsida > Apiales > Apiaceae > Kitagawia > Kitagawia praeruptora. Next base: position 82,235,172 of record CM075350.1, read on the forward strand.
TTCAGGTTTGGTGTAAGATCGAGTGGGATAGCATTGGAGTTCAAGGATCTTAGGTTCGGATTAGATTATCATTGTTAGCTGCGCTTTTGTAATAAGTACCTTTGTAATGGACTTTTGGATTAATAATTTTTTTTATTTTAATTTTTGATTTAGAATTAATAGTCCGAAAAGTCGGGCTGTTACTTTTTGACCCTCTAAAGGATATCATCGTAAGTGATATTGGATTAATAATTTTTTTTATTTTAATTTTTGTATTCAAATTTTTAATTTTTTTTATTTTAATTTTTGACCCTCTAAAGGATGTTTTCTTGAAACACTCAAAGAACAAAAGTTGTAGAGCACGAAAATATCTTTCCGAAAAGTCCAGAATCAACAAATTCCGACTTACGATGAATTAACTATGAATTTTACAAGACTGCTGATTTGTGTGTGAAAAATCCTACGAATTTTATTGTAAAAGATGAGGAAGAAGAATATGATGTATTTATAATGTCTCGCAACCCTAATTCCAAACCTACTAGTTATCTGTATTCAAATTTGATCCATGTTTTAAGCCCATTATTCTAATCCAATTTTAAATCTTATTTATTATCTAATTTTAATCCTTTTTATTCTCTTATTCTTTATTATTATTATTATTCTAAAAATTACGGGATATTACATACTACCCTCCTTAAAAAGAATTTGGTCCCCAAATTCTCCAACAATCCTAAACTCCAAAAAGTTCGTGATGCATCTATTCCTAAAGTGTAGTCCTCAGGATCGCATCCTAGAGAATGTACTAGTCTCATACCTAATACACTCCGAAGGACAGCCTGCTCTTGATACCAACTGTAACAGCCCGACTTTTCGGACTATTAATTCTAAATCAAAAACTAAAATAAAACAAATTTATTAATCCAAAAGTCCATTACAAAGGTACTTATTACAAAAGCGCAGCTAACAATGATAATCTAATCCGAACCTAAGATCCTTGAACTCCAATGCTATCCCACTCGATCTTACACCAAACCTGAAAATTGTAAGTAATGAGCTATACAGCCCAGCAAGTAACCAATCGATCCAACTAGTAAGGCCAAGTAGCACATATAATACAAGATAGTATAATATTCAATATGATATAATAACGATATACGAAACAATAACTTATGATGCACTTATTCTTATTCGATATAATTCGGTAGCACATAACAACAATAACTTGAAAACCATAATTCATACAACGACCACTACAACCCGGTGATAACGGTCCTAAATTTTCAGAAAACTGCCACTACAACCCGGTGACTCGGTCCTTATTCTTATTCTTATTTTCGCAAACCATGGCATAAATCAGAGTACCAAGACTATTGCTCACACATAACACATATATATAATAATACATATAACTTCAAAATATAATCACTTAGCCCAAGTTTTAATAACAAATACATACACATAACACATAATTTAGAAAACACTAGCAGGGATCAATTAGAAACTTACCTCGACACGGAAAAACAAGAATCGAAAACATGTAATCACTCCTGACCAGATCTGTATTTTGACTTTTTGACCTTCTAAACGATGTTTTCCTTAAACACTCAAAGAACAAAAGTTGTAGAGCACGAAAATATCTTTCCGAAAAGTCCAGAATCAACAAATTCCGACTTACGATGAATTAACTATAAATTTTACAAGACTGCTGATTTGTGTTTGAAAAATCCTACGAATTTTGTTGTAAAAGATGAGGAAGAAGAATATGATGTATTTATAATGTCTCGCAACCCTAATTCCAAACCTACTAGTTATCTGTATTCAAATTTGATCCATGTTTTAAGCCCATTATTCTAATCCAATTTTAAATCTTATTTTTTTATCTAATTTTAATCCTTTTTATTCTCTTATTCTTTATTATTATTATTATTATTATTCTAAAAATTACGGGATATTATACAAGGGATTCCTTCTACCCCTTAGGCTTGTTGTCAGGTATCTCTTCTCCCAAAAACTTAGCAAGTTTGACTTGAAGATTTAGGATTGTATTTGTCAACATGCTAGATGTGCTCTCGAAGGTTGTATTAGATTGTTAAACAAACTTTGCGAGCTGAGCATTTAATTCTTTTACCTTTTTCACCTCTCCCTTCAAGGATACCAACTTATTCTCTTCAATGTACTTTTGAGTAAATGCCTTAGAAGCCATCTCCTGTATCTTCTCAAAATCAGATTTGGGCATCTTCCTCACAAAAACACCAAGATAGAATCTTGTCAGCATAGTTGTTCTTAAATAGCACTGTAATCATGGCAGACACCTCGTTATTAAATTACAGGTTTCTTTCAATAACCTCTATCAGCCTTGTCCGATTATTCTCGAGAGAGTAGATGTTTGTTTTCAAGGTAAAGACTCTCTTCTTATTATTTTAATTTTAAGCATTGACCACAAAAATTTTCAGAAAATTGCTCATAACATCATCCTTAAACTGCTTCACCTTTTGAAGAATGGATGTCAGATTAGATTTGAGATGAGCTTTAAGGTCTTTTCTAAACTGATGTAAAACCTTGTGCGGAGATTTTATATACATAATTAACAATATCATAAATCTAAGATGGAGAGATCCTTTGCATTTGAGCCAAGAGAAGTCAGATACTCTTGTCTCATAAATTGAAGAGCTTTATTCTAAGACATATCACAAATGTTGTCCAACCAATCATCAACATTACGTTTACCTTCCTCATATGCAATTTTGGCTCTTTGCTCTTCTACAACCTTTGAATGCTCTAGCCGAATGTCTTGGTAATCAGCATTAGAGAGAGTAGAGGTAGCTTGCTGTTGAGCAAAAGAAGATAGTGGTCCAAGTTGCTTCAAGTACATCTCATCCAATTCTGTGTTTGATAGAGGCCCTTGTCTAGTAGGAAAGTGTCCAACCATGTCTTGAGATTTTATAGGTTGAATCCACTCATTGTGAATTGGTACATTCAATTTAGAGCTTGTCTTTTTTTCCTCAATTATCTTCATAAAAGAGTCATCAATTATGACATGTGAAGTAGTAGTAGTGCCTATTTGATGACTCAAATGTTGAATACTTATAAGATCTGGGGAAGCCTCCAAAGTAGTGGGATGAGTTGTCTCCTCAGTCTCATACCTATGTGAAGAAAAGTCTTCTAACACATTATTAATGATGTAAGAGGGGAATGCAATATCCATTTCCAAGGGATTTGAAGTAAAAACTTATGAGTCCCCTATGATTGTGTTGGTATCATCACTCATTAGGATATGCCCCAGCATGCATTTCCTCACTAGCTAAATGTTGGTCCTGGATGGCAAGCATAATGTCATGCACTATGTCATCTGATTTAAGAGACTCAATAGGTGGAGTAGAAACATGTTGATCAATTCTTTAGTTCTCAATTTCTTGAGTTGCAGGTTGCAAAGAAATATTCTCAGTGTTTATAGATTCTAAAAGAGAAGTGTGTATAAAAGTAGATTTTGGAAATTCCCTCTGAATAAGTGGGGGAGTTTCAAGAGATATGTGCTCCACACCAAGTGTAGTGCCTACCTTATTACTTCTATGTACAGATTTTTTACAAGTAGTTGTTCTAGGGAAAATGCTTGTTTCAATAAAGACACCCTGTTGAGAGTCTAGTAATAAGTCAGTCTTTGTTTGCAAGTTCAACCATTTGAGTGACTGAGGACGTGGTTTTAGTAATTTTATTCTTCTTTGGCCTGTGTAATGGTGACTCACTTCTCTCACTCTCTAACTTCTCAGCCACTTTAGATAGAACTTTAAATGTCTCTAAATTCTAATGGTTCCTTTATCTTCTTCTTTGTATTAACATCACCCTATTGAGAGAGTAATTCAGTTGGCTCACTAACATATAGGATTTGTTCCTTTTGGCTAGCAGATAGGCTAGGAATCACTTAGACAATCCATGATTGATCATCTTCAGACTTGAGTTCCTTTTCTGCAGATGTTGAGTGAAATATAGGTTGAAGCAGTGGATAACCCTTAAAGATTGTGTCCATGTGAGGAGTAATATGTAAGGGTTCATCCACTTTATTTCTAGAGTCCAATGAACTAAATAAAACTTTGAACATGGACTTAGGGAAACCCATTCTTTGTTGTCCATTCCATTTAGTTTAGTCAAATAAGCATTGTTGTGCCCAAAATCTCCATGGGCTAGATTTAGGCCCATTAAGCTATAGGGTCCAATCCATATGAGGCAGAAGATAGATCCAGTATAAGATATGAAGACCAGACATGAAGAAATGAGCACTCGTTGAGAAGACAGTCAAGAAGCTACAAGTATCATGAGGTTCCTGATGAACCGGAAGCTGAGCAGCTTACGAATGGACCAGGTTCCTCCCCGCAGAAGAGTTCAAGTCAGCATAACAGCAGTAATAAAGATAATAAGGAGCACATAGGAATCACAGAAAGGCTCCTTAGACTAATATATTTGTTATTTGTGCAGGTACAGTTTCCTGTAGAGAAAGGTTCCTAGACAGAGGTTCCTGAGCACCAGGTTCCTGAGACATAGGTTCCTGCGCACCAGGTTCCTAAGACATAGGTTCCTGAGCACTAGGTTCATGAGACATAGGTTCCTAAGCGTAGCCAGCCAGAAAGAGATAGACTTATTATTGGAGTGTACTTCTAGAATGCAGTTGATCCTAGATTGCCTCTAATAGACATCAGAATTATAGTAGAGTACGAACTCGAGTTATACTCTACTTAGCCAACCAGTTCGTGATAAACTCTAAAGGAACTTGAGTCCAACACGAACTAGACAACCTTATACAGTTGGTCAAGCAGAATCAGCTTAGCATTAGAACTACGTGGGCTTGATTCCTATAAAAAGGATACGTAGGCACCTCGAGGGTAAGACGAATATAGCTCTCTAATTCTCTCTAAAGGCACCTGAGATGGAGACACCCTCAAGCTCAGCTTACCCCCACCATAAAATCACACCAAAATCATTGAAAACAGCCACTTACATGTGTAATACTTGTAAATTCCAGCGGGCCTCCGAAAATCACGTTGATTACGAAAATCCTCCATCAACATTGGCGCTAGGAGGGGGGCCTTACTCGTTTGTGGAGGATAAACGAGATATATATCAAACAATATACAGGTGATTTAACTACAAAACTTGTGGTGGCTGTGGGGCCATGGTCATGGCAGGATCAATAATTAATGATGATAGCCAGAGATCCGTATACTACACAGTAAACTACGCATTGAATTGAAGGCTATCAATGCGGGATTATAGATTCACAAGGAAGGGTTACATGTTCCAAGCAAGCAGCGTGAAGGTTATATGCATGATGCATGGCAGTACTTCTCACTACAACATAGATGGGCTATTACAACACCCACTGAAAAAATTGCTTAAAAATTGTTGCAATTGACTGACAAGTTTTGACAAATTTAGAAGTATTGTAATGTTTTTTAAAATCGTTACAATTGAATAAATTTTAAGCAAAGTTCGGGTTAAATTGCAACGAAAATAGATAAACGTTACAATTGATTTCGAAATTTTTGGGGGACAATTGGCGGGCTTCTTAAGCGGGCTTGCCAATTTGTTTTGCCGGGCTTTGTAAAAGAGTTTTGACTGGAAAAAAACAATTGACTAAGCATATTCAGACACAAACACACACAACAGACACAAACTTTACAGAGAGAGAGATAAGGCGAGAGAGAGAGAGATCTCAAAATCCAAGCTCGAAGAACACGCAAGCTCGAAGAACATTCAAGCTCGAACACTGATGCTCGAACTAGGTATATTTCTTTCCCCAAAATCGATTTTAAAAAGTGGTTTTAGACGAATTTTGCATGTATCAATTAGGGGTTAATTGTTAATTTGTGCTTGTAGTTAAATTGATTTATACGGGTTACATATCTTTGTATTTGTTTGTTAAAAATAAGATTTTACTTGAGATTTTGTTAATTTAAATTATGGCTTTCAATTTAATTGTGTTAATTAGGAGTTTTAAATTGTAATTTTGCTGTTAGTTTGTGTTTGTATGTTTTCATTTGTGTTAATTGTGTTTGTTACTTTTATGTTAGGTTGCTTGATTTGAGAAGTGGCCATATTATTGCCTCGTGGTAGGCTCATGATGGATATATTACGAAGGTAAATTCATTCTCAAGAATTGTATATATGCTTGATTAAAGAACATAATTCATCGTGTCCTTTTTTTAAATGCAGTTGGCTGCACCAGAGGACCATTGACTAGTGTCTATCTCTCTTGACAGGACACTAAGAATATGGGATTTGAGAAGGTAATAGACACCAGTAATATCTGTGCCATTCATCCATTTTCGAGTACAATTAGTACCAAAAAGTGAACGAGTAAAACATGACAGCGATAAAATGTTTGATGTGGAATATGCTTATAGAAGTTTGATATGGAATATGCTTATAGTGATGGATTTGCTGCTTTCTTGTAACCTTTGCCAATGCCATGTAGGATGGCAGGTTTTAGACGCACTATCTTTTAAGAATTATTAATTTTGAGAACATGTTCTTTATTTGAATAACTTATCTTTTAAGATTATTGGCAGAGTTGGTCCTTTATGTGCACTATATCTACACTTTCTAATAAGCCCTGTTTTTGTCCCTGTTTTTTTGGGTATTTTTGTGATATTTTGGTTTATGGATTTCCACACATACTGCTAGGTGAATTGTAGTTTCATCTGACTGTTTGTTTCTTGGCATTGTAGGTGTGGTTATTAGTATGAATACACTTCTAAAGACAATAAAACTTATACCAAGGGGCAAAGTTTATTGGTCCGCATATCCAATATGTCTCATGTCTGCGGTTGCAGGTTTGTATGGGCTATTTTGGCCCAGGTATAAGTACAATCTACAATCAGATAATTTGTAACTCTGACATTTTAATTTAAGTGTTCATTTATATTTTCGACTTCAAGTAAAAATATATATTCGTTAGATGTTGCTTTCTATTTCATACTTCAATTTATGAACCAAGCTAGTCTTGTGAAGAGATTAATATGATTTCTTCTATAAGAAACATGTTATGATACTTGATATATGTTGTCTGTTTGTCATTTTAGAAATATTATATTTTAAGTTTTGGAGTAGTTCTGTTGGAACATATTATTGGGAGTCTAGGACTCTCCTGTATAGCACCTGACCAAAGAGGAGACCTTGTAGCTAAGGTTGACTGATGAACCCATGGGCTGGACCACCATCATGAAGAGTATATAACCACCACCTAGCTGCTGCTCCGAATAATAATTCATTGTTCAAAACTATATGTATCTGAGATCTATCATCTTTTGGATCAATAAATCCGTGACCATTTTCAATTATATAAGTACATGCCAATGTTCATTATATAAGTACATTTTCAATTTATATGGTTGTATGAAATTATTCCTTATTTTTATTATGCAGGAAAATGGACCTTAACTTCTTGGCATTTGGTACAATATGATAGATAAGTGCAAGTAGACTGACAGCAAGCTAAGTAAACTATGTGGCTACAGGTTCATTAACATCCTCATTTAAGGTTAGTGCAGGGCACAAAAATAATGCATATATGTCTGCGGTATGATAGGAATGTCAGGTTACACAAAAGAGGTACTCTTTTTTACACAAAATAAGGCCACAAAATGTAGACTTCCATTGAGTATAATTGTTGGATTGAGAAATATGCACTTCAGCATTCTCTGCCACAATTTCCACAGTGTCAGCTATAATGTTCATAGTTTCCGCAACAGTCTCCACATTCTCAGCAACAACAGGTTGCTCTGTAGTCTCAACAACCGTAGCAAGAGACTCTGCAATATGAACTTCAGTATTTGCAATAGTAGTCTCTACTGTATTCTCTGCAACTTTATCAGAAACAGGCTCTGCAGGTTGTTCGTGAATGTCAACATCCAAAGAATCAGAGATTACATCCTTGGGTATCTGCTCAACTTCTTCACCTTTTTCCACAGTGTGGTGAGCATCAGATAATACCTCAGTATGAGTAGCCACTGTTTCATCAAGTACTACAGTAGCTTGATCTGCAGCACCAGTTTCTCCAGAATTAACAGCCACAGATGAAGTAGGAACATCAAAATGATCAGAGAATGGCATGATAGTTTCAGCAAAATCATCGAAAGAAGGAAAACCATCTCTGTTGTCCTCATCCATTTGAATATATACTGGTGATTGCACAGCTTCTTCTTCAGTGTTTATCTCAACAGCAAGTATTTCTGTAGGAAGTACCCCTGGAGCTTCAATATTCATGTCTTCATCAGAGTCAGCAATTATTAACTTTCTTCTTTTATAGGTCTACACCTCAACTGCTACCTCTTCTTCAGCAGAGGTTGACTCTTCATCTATCTCAACAAGAGAGGGTGATGGAGACCGATTTGCCCTCTCCTTTTTCTCTTTTCTGGCCCTCTTAGCTTTAGCAGAGCTATGCCTGGAATTATGAGCAGGATACTTTGTTCTACCTCCATGTTTTGGTTTAGATGGTTGGTTGTCAGATTGAGGTTTAATGGAAGGTTGAGGTTGAGATGGTTGAGGTTCAATGTTTTTGGGTAGTGGTTCAGTGTTTGGTGTAGTATCTGGTTGAGTGGATAAAGGTTGAGTTTGTGGTTCTTTTGAAGTGGGTGCTGTGATTGGATTTTGATCAGTGTTTGGAGGTGGTTGCTCAGGTTGTTGTGATTCTTGTGGTTGTTGTAAGAAGTTCTGAAGAGCAAGAGGCAAAATCAAAGCAGATACTTGCTCTTTGGTAGCATCCTTATTAGTCAAATCAGAGTATATCCTTTTGTTGACCTTAAAGGGCTGAATCACATCATCCGCATCAATTGATAAGTTGGGCACACATGCAGTAAATAATAATTGATAGAATCTAGAAAAATAGACAGTTGTAGACTCTGACAATCTATCACCTATATTCATTAAAACAAGTCTGCCAAAATCGAAATTACTTCTATAGAGAAGAGAATACACGATTTGTAGACTGTAAGTTGGAATTGCATCCCAATTGGTAACTTTCTTGCCAAAGGCCCTAGTTATACAGTCGAAGAAGAAACTCCATTCCTTTCTCAACTGTGGCCTTTTCACTGACCCAAGCTTGGCCAAAGATCCAGAGTATCCAATCTGCTGCAACATCTCTCGCAGATTCTTTTCTGAAACAACACTGTACGAGGTGTGAGTGTCAAATCCCATGGTTTCTCTGACTGTATCTGGAGTGATAACATAGTCTATTTCCTCATAAGTGAAAATAATAGATGGAGTCCCGTTCTTTCCTCCATCATCATAAACAGAGTGTTGCCAGAAAGAAGCAATCTGTGATACAGAAAGCATTTGAGGTTCAACCAAGGCTTGACCAACTCTGAATCCCTCAAGAAGTTCTGGATCAGATGAAAAGCATTTGGAACGTTTTCATTGTTCAGTGGGGCTACATAGTTGTTAGAAACAAACAAAAGTCCAAGAGCAGTAAAAGGTTTGGTGGCCATTAGATCAATCAGAGAAGAAAATACGAAAGAATATAATATGAGTGAAAGGTATTTGCTAAAATGCTCAAGTGAAAAATACAAAGTAACTGTGTGTTTGAGTAAAAAGTAATTGGGAGTGTGTGTGAAAGTGAATAAGTGAATATGAATCGTGTTGTGAAATGATTAGATATGTAAGGAAAAATTAAACCCAAATCGTTTTACCATTAAAACACGCAAACACTTACCATGTGCTAGTGGGACACGTTCATAGAGATTTGTGTGAGTGGGACACGTGGCACATAATTAGAAAATTAGATGTTGTTAGGAATAATTCATGAGTTTTGATGTTAAGAATAGAATTTTACTTATACTTCTTGTATATCCTGATTTTATAAAGGATTTAGCACCTTATATAGGAAATATGTGTTAGACAGTTATCTGTAAGGTTTAGTCAAGAATGAACAGTGTATCGGAGACTACATGTCAGGAACAGAGAGCAAATCATGATGAAGGTCTAATACTGATGGAGATCAGATACTGATGCAAGATGCAAGTCCTGATATCAGTCGTGTTACTGATGATGTCATTATGGATGCTATAGAAACTGGCAAGTGCTATAAAATAGGATCTTTGTTTGAGGAACAAGCAAGAAGATTTTATGAAGGAAAGAATTTTCTATTGATGGAAACTATCAACTGGACGGCAGAACATTGTCATGTATAGATTATCTTTCTGTGATTAGTTGATAGGTAGCATTATAAATACTCTCTCTATATCATTGTAAAAGTTCAGTTCGTGAGGTTTGTAATCGTAAGTATACGAGAGTGCAAATAGAGAGAAATTTATTTTGTCAGCAGCTGCTAAAGGTATTGTACACCTTTGGTAGAGTTTGTATTTGATCTTATTAATACAAACAGAGTTTGATTCATTCGTTTATTCTTGTTTATATAATAAAGCAAAAATTAGACACGATTATATAACTTGTATTCAATCCCCCATTCTACAAGTTATTCGAGTTAACAATTGGTATCAGAGCAGGTTGATTTCGAATAATCGTAAAGATCTGCAATCATGTCTGGTTACAAGGATGGGAATACTAAGATTCCTATGCTCAAGAGAAACGAATACACTCTGTGGGAAGTAAAGATGTTGCATCATCTGGAAGCAACAGATCCTGATTATCTTGACAGAATCAGAGATGGACCTTTTGTTCCAACAAAGATCGTTGTAAAAGCAACTATTGATGGTGTGGTTGTTCCAGAACATATAGCAGAAAAGCCAAAATCTGAATGGTCAGATAAGGACAAGGAGAATGTTCTTAAAGATGCTAAAGGGAGAAACATATTATTCAACAGTCTTGATTCTGTTCTCACTAACTATGTTCTCTCTTGTAAAACTGCTAAGGATATATGGGACAATCTTAAGGTTCACTATGAAGAAACTAAGCCTATCAGGAAGAATATGAGGACACTACTTATACAACAGTATGAGTACTTTGAATCCAAGTCTGGTGAGTCACTTACTGATACTTTTGATAGGTTTACAAAACTCATCAATGAGATGGCCATGCATGGTAAATGAGAAGATATCTGCGATTGAGGAAACTAATGATCTGGATGAGATTTCATTAGAAGCAGTGTATGGAAAATTGAGAGCTTATGAACTTGACAAGCAGCAGAAGAAGAGAAGGAGTGAAGGAAAGATAAAGACTATTGCACTTATTGCTCAATCTGAATTAAAGAAGCTTCCTGAAGAACAACATAAAGAGATTGCTGTAAAGAACTCAAGGAAGAAGAAAAGCAAAGAAAGTTCTGAGTCAGAGACTACTGATATGGACTCTGACAACAATGATTCTGAATCTGAGATGCAGGAACTCTTTGCTATGTTTGCTAAAGCTTTCAAGAAAGGAAGATTCAACAGGAGAAGATTTAGCCAAGGACCTTTTCAAAAGAAGGAGGAGAAGAAGAGTGACAAAGGCAAAGGTACAATTGTCAAGCTTGATAAGGCCAAGATCAAGTGCTTTAATTACAGCGAGCTTGGACACTTTGCTAGTGAGTGTAAGAAGCCTAGGAATTCAGGAAAGGGTAATGCATTTATGGTCACACAGAAGGATTGGGCTGATTCCAGTGATTCTGAAGATGAATTTGATTATGACAACATTGCACTAATGGCAAATGTTTCAGACAAACCTGGATCTCCAAAGAAAACTTCTCCATCCTCTGTTAAGGGCACAGGAAAGAAGCATTCAATTATCTTGGACAGTGGATGCTCTGGACATATGACTGGAAAGAAGTCCTTGCTTACAAAGTTTGAGAGGAAAGCTGGCCCAGTAATATCTTTTGGAGATGGCAACAAATGAGAAACTCTGGGATATGGCTCAATTGTTTTGGGGAATGTCATCATAGAAAATGTAGCACTGGTTGAAGGCTTGAAACATACTCTTTTAAGCATAAGTCAACTGGGTGATAAAGGTTACAAATCAATCTTTGACAGAGAAGGATGCAAAATCTTGAATATGCAGAATGGAGACATTGTTCTAACTGGTCAAAGACATGGTAACATATATGAAGCCAGCTTAAGTGATACATCTAAAGGAATTGTTAGATGTCTCTACAGCAAAGCAACAAGTGATGAAAGCTGGAATTGGCACAAGAAGCTCTCACATCTTAATTTCAAGAAGCTTAATCAACTTGTTAAGCACAATTTGGTGAGAGGCCTACCTCAGGCAAATTATGTGCAAGATGGACTTTGTGATGCATGTCAGCTTGGAAAGCAAAGAAGAACCACTTTCAAGAGCAAGACTGAGAATTCAATTACTGAACCATTTCACATGCTACATCTTGATCTGTTTGGTCCAGTAAACATTATGTCTATTAGCAAGAAAAGATTTGCTCTAGTGATAATGGATGATTTCACAAGGTTCACATGGGTGTTCTTTCTACACAAGAAGGATGAAGCTCCTCAGCAAATCATTGAACTTGTCAAGAATATTCAGAATAACTCTGAGTACAAAGTCAAAGTACTTAGGAGTGACAATGGTACAGAATTCAAGAATTCTACAATGGAGGATTTTTGTGCAGACAATGGAATCACTCAACAGTTTTCTGCACCTGGTACACCTCAGCAGAATGGTGTAGTGGAAATAAAGAACAGGACTCTCATAGAGGCAGCAAGAACCATGCTTGCAGATGCAAAACTTCCAACCTATTTTTGGGCAGAAGCTATTAACACTGCATGTTTCACTCAAAACTGTACCTTGGTAAATAGTCATGGAAAAACTCCCTATGAGATGATCAAAGGAAAGAAACCAAGTGTGAAATACTTTCACATCTTTGGATGCAAATGTTATGTCCTAAAAGTTCATCCAGAACAACTTTGAAAATTTGAAGCCAAATCGGATGAAGCAATCTTTCTAGGATATTCAGCATCTAAGGCCTTCAAAGTTTATAATCTCAGAACTCACATTGTTATGGAATCAATTCATGTTGCATTTGATGATAAGAAATTTGGAATTCTGCAAACTGATGAAAGCCATGACAAATTGGAATTTGAAAATCTGAAGAATTCTGAGATACTCTCCAGTGATGATGAAGGTTCTCCAGAAGAAATTTCTATTGCTTCTCAAAGGAATGTTACTGTTGAGGGGGAGCAAATAAATCAAAGAGAACACAGTGATCATCAGGAGCAGATTAGTTATTCAGAGTCTACTCCATCAGGAACTGATCTTTCAGAGTCTACTGAGGAAAGATCAGTAACTAGCAGCAATATGGAATCTACTAATTCTATTGATCAAAGGGGAGTTATTGAAGGTAGAGAGAATTCTTCTACAAGAGATACCACTAACTTAGGGGGAGAGACTAGCAGAGTCAATCTACCACCTGTTAGAAAATGGACAAAGGATCATACTGAAGATTTGATTATTGGTGATCCAGATAGTGGTGTTCGAACTAGAAGATCAATTCAAAATGAATGCTTGTATAGTTGTTTTCTCTCAAAGAAAGAACCCAAGAAGGTTAAATGAGTTTGAGAGAAACAAAGTCTGGAAACTGGTACCAAGACCTAAAGATAGATCTATTGTTGGTGCAAGATGGGTTTTCAGAAACAAGCTAGATGAATCTGGTATGATTGTAAGAAACAAAGCAAGACTGGTGGCCAAGGGTTATTCTCAGGAAGAAGGCATTGATTATGATGAGACCTTTGCACCTGTAGCAAGATTGGAAGCAATCATAATGTTTCTTGCATTTGCAGCTCATTCAAAATTCAAGGTATACCATATGGACGTAAAGAGTGCTTTTCTAAATGGCAAACTTGATGAGGAAGTGTATGTGGAACAGCCACCCGGATTTGTTGATCCAAAGTTTCCAAATCATGTCTACAAACTTGACAAGGCACTCTATGGACTAAAGCAGGCACCAAGAGCATGGTATGAGACTTTGTCTAAATTTCTTCTTGAAAATGGCTTCACAAGAGGTACAATTGACAAAACTCTATTCTTTAGAAAGATAAAAGGTGAATTGCTTTTAGTTCAAGTTTATGTTGATGATATTATTTTTGGTTCTACTAATGAAAAATTGTGTGCTAAATTTAGCAAGCTTATGCAGTCTAAGTATCAGATGAGCATGATGGGTGAATTAAATTATTTCTTAGGCTTGCAGGTCAAACAGACTGAGACTGGTATTTTCAATAATCAGTCAAAGTATATCAAAGATCTTTTAAGAAGGTTTGACTTTCAATACTGTGCAGTTGCAAAAACACCCATGGCAACAGCCACTAAACTAGACTCTGATCCTAAGGGAAAGAGTGTGGATAATACTAGTTATAGAGGCATGATAGGCTCATTGTTATATCTAACTGCAAGTAAACCAGATATAATGTTTTCTACCTGTTTATATGCTAGATTCCAAAGTGATCCTAAGGAATCTCATTTAATTGCTGTGAAGAGAATTTTTAGATATCTCAAAGGAACTCCAAATCTTGGTTTGTGGTATCCTAGAGAATCTGATTTCTTCCTAATTGGCTATTCAGACTCTGATTATGCAGGGTGTAAGATAGATAGGAAAAGCACTACAGGTACATGTCAATTCTTGGGAAATAGATTGATTTCTTGGGCAAGCAAGAAGCAACAATCTGTTTCAACCTCAACTGCAGAAGCTGAGTACATAGCAGCAGGCAGTTGTTGTGCACAGCTCCTTTGGATAAGAAATCAGTTGATGGATTATGGTATGACACTTAGTAATATTCCTATGTTTTGTGATAATACTAGTGCTATCAAAATTACAGAAAATCCAGTTCAACATTCAAGGACTAAGCACATTGATGTCAGGTATCATTTTATTAGAGAACATATTGAGAATGGTACTGTGGAACTTCATTTTGTTCCTACTGACAAACAGCTTGCAGATATTCTAACTAAACCACTTGATGAAACTACATTCAGTAGATTAGTAAGTGAGTTAGGAATGTTAAATTTCTAGATCTTTAACATCTGCAATAGTAGCAAGGTATGTTGTTTTTAGCTTATAGACTTGATATTCTTGTCAGGATCTATATTTGATTGTTAAATGCTTTAGCTATAACACTTTGCCTTGATAAATTTCAGTATGATAGACTTGTTAATAATCATCAGGATTAGATTTGTATCAGGATGCTAACGTCATCAGTATTGTGTCAGTATCAGGATTGTGAAAATTGTTTCAGATCCTGACGTTTACTTTGTATAGTAATCTAATTCTGTGATGTGTTAAGTCTATGCCAGCAAGTTTTAATATTTGCATACTGATAATTTATACATCATTCAATAATCAAAAGACAAGTAGATAATAAGAAATTGTATTTTCATTAATTGAAAGCATTATATACATGGAAATGAAATACAACATCTTTTTGTCTAACTTCTACTGATAATTCTATACTTGTCTAATGAAATGAATTCTGAGGTACAGGACAAGGAGCATCTCAAGAAATCCATCAGGGGATTTAAACAGCCTCGTCTGCTCTTGGATTCCTTGTCTGGGCGACTTGAATGAGAGTAGCTAACTAATGAATAGCATCCCCATCAAGATCAACCTCAGACTCTCGACCAAATTCTTCATCCTCAAGTTTTGAGGAGGTTAGGGGAAGATTGTATCCAACATATGGATATTCTAGGAGAAACCTCTGGATATTATCTGAAACTACTCCATTCATGATTGGTTCGATGAGAAAAGTTGTCTCTTCAAAGAGATTATCAATAACAGAATGTTCATTGACTGTGAAAACCCTAAAGAATGGGTTTGAATGGAATTTTGGTTTGAGAATCATTGATGAAAAGAAAAGAAATTGAAAGGGTTATGGAGAATGGCATAAGACGTCTGTTTCTTTTATAAAAAGACGTGAGAAGCTGAACAGTCACTTGGAATTTTCAATGAAGTCAGATGCTAATTATTGCGTGTGACTGTATTTCATGTTTTCAAGAAATGTCGAATATATCTAACCAATTGATTTTGTTCAGATTAATTGTTTATTTCTTTTTCAGATAAAAGAAAGATGCCACGTGGAAACTCCATATTAAGTCTCTGGAATCAGGATGATATTGATCAGGATTTCAAGTGTGACCATCAGGATTTGAAAATTATATTTTTAAATCACATTGCTTTTTGTGATTATTTTGATGGGAGTTCAACAGGAAAAGGAAGCTGATCAGTATTGATTTTTATCTTGATAATACCCTGATTTATTTCATAAAAATCAATTTTGGATTTTATTTTCCAAAAATCGTGGACAACCGCATTTTTCAGGGACTGACATATGTCAATCTACGTGTCGACGTGGGATAGTGGTCTGAAAGATTTGTGAAATATATTTGTTTTGAAACTCTAATCGTGTAATTGCTTTCTCTAATTTCACATTCTCTAAAGCAAAAACACTCTCGAGTTTTCAAAATCACTAATCCATTTTAAGAATTTTTCAAGTTCTTTTCAGATCAAAAATGGCAGCTCAGAGAAGATTACCTAAGTCAGTAGCTTTCAAGTTTGGTGACTTTGATTTTATGACTAACAATCATGTAGTAGCTATCACCAACAAGGAAGGAGTATTAAATGATTTTCATCCAATCATGGACTTTCTGGCATATGGACCATTAAGTTATGCATTGACAGCATCTCCACAGATTAATCAAGTAGTTGTTACACAAGCTTGGGAGAATGCTGAGGTAATTGATTCTATTTAGAGTCAATCAGGTAAGATTGTTCTACATTTAGGACAAGACTCATTTGATATTACTGAATCTGTTGTTAATTCAGTACTTCACTTACCTGTTAGTTTGATTTATGAGAATGTACCATCTGATGATGATGTTAGAACTATGTTGTCTGCATTAGGTTATAATGGACCTTTAGATAACATGAGCCAGTTAAGAAGATCTTATCTTAGGAAAGAGTGGTCTTTCTTCTTTGATCAATTAGCTAAATGCTTTACTGGTAAATGTAGTTCTTTTGATCAAATTACTTCTGTTACTTCACATATTGCTTACAGTTTGCTAAATGCTACTCTCTTTGACAGAGTAGTGAACCAGGTTCATTTTCCTAATTATAGGAATTAAATAAAAATGAGTGATGAATAGTGATTTTGGTGGAATTTGGAATATTATTATAATAATGTTATACCCGGTATTCGGAACGGATTTCTGAGTTCGTATTAGTGATCCAGGAGGAAAATAAGTGTATGTAAAAGCTGTCGGATTCAGAAAAAGAGCACTTTTATTTTCTCCGAGATTTCCCTAGACACTGCAAGACTTAAGGATTTATAAAAGGGAATTAAGGAATTTAAATTCGAGGAGTATTAAGAAAGATGAAGAATAGTATTAGAATTATTAAGAAGGTTTTCGGTAAAACCCTAACTAGAAACGAATGAGTTATTCCCTCGAACGATCAACGAATTAAGCAATAAACGGACAAGAAACAAGCAGAGGGCCAAGGGGCAACCATGTGCTAGTAGATAAGAGCAAGTAACCAAGTAGTTACATGAGCAACTAGCATACTTAGAGATTTAAACTAGTACTTAACACCACTTGATCATCTCACCACAAAGCAATGACATTTGTCCATTCAAAACACATCATGCATGACCATTAGCTTTAATAAAGCTACTTTATGACCAAAGATATTTGTCTAACATCACAATAATTCATTTTCACCACATGAGCCAAGCAAGAGACCAAGCAAAAACTTCATTCTCTCCTTGCTAGCACCATTCGGCTTTCTTGGAAATTCCAAGATCCAAATCCCACTTCCAACCATTGTTTGGTCTTGAAAATTTTTATGTGAGTCCTATAATTCATAAAAATGATCTCCTCAAAATCCTAGCTTCAATCTCTTCTTTTTCCATTTTCAAAAAAATCATTAAAGAGGAGGGTGAATAGTGTTCTTCAAGAACTAACTTTGATTTTCATGTTTCTTTGGTTGATCTTAGGGTTGTTAAAGCTAGACAAGGACCATACCAAGCTTTGTAAGGCCATACCACACTCTCAAGAAGGTATAATGATCTTGAAACCCTAGGCCTACTTTGAGTTTATGAATGTTCTTGATAGATATAAGTGTTAGGAGCATGTTAGTGATGTTATAATCATGATTATGTGGTAGATCTAATGGATTTAAGAGATGATGATTATGTTGGTAAAATATTGTGTTCTTGAGATTGTTGAGATGAGAACCATGTGTATAAGTGTTATGGATGCCCGGTGTGGCTTGGTTTGATTGTAGTAATTTTTGGAACGTTCGTTGTATAGCCGTCGTAATGCCCGATTTTCGTTAAACCTTAAGTAACCGTGCATCACAGTAGCTTCAACTCACTGCATAGCTTCGACTTATGCCATGATTAGCTAGATCATGTTACAAGCTTCGTTTTGATATAAAGATCGCATGAAATGGACTTACGGTTTAGGAGTTATGATTAAATTCGTAAAAGTGGTTCGAAATCGTAAACGAAAGTTCGTAATTGAAATTGATACCCTTAAATGTCGTTTAATCAGTGGCGAATGTTATTAATTAAATATTAGAGGTAAAAAGGAAGGTGTGGGAGAAAACCACATGTCGAATGGATCGTTTTCCGATTTTATAAAAATGTTTGAATCGAGGTTAAACGCGAACGAACCCCTTAAAGGTATGACTTTGGTTATAACTTAGAAAACGGGCGATAACACTCGAGGTATAATCTTGATTCGTAAACGACCAACCTTAGAACTTATACGACTTAAGTATATACCAAGTATAAGCATGATGACATGTCTTGATAACGAACGAATGTCGGATCGTATCGGTGATAAAAAGAGTTACACTAAAAGAGACGTAACGAGATAACTCGAAAACATGTTTCGATTTAAGTGGAGTTTATACTTAGCCTTTTAATAAGCGTTAAGTGGTTAATCTTAAATATTCTGATTGTTTATAGATTGTCGAGCTGACCCGGGACACATTACCCCTACCCGCACTCGATTCTCAGGCAAGTTTCCAATACTTGGAACTGTTGTTGTGATAATATATATATGATGATTGTTGTATACATATGCCATAGCATGCATGTCTACTTTCAAGTTATATTGCAATACTTGTTCCCTGAATTGATATTGGCTTATAGACTAGATACGATATATCAGTATAAGCCGGATTTTTGGTTAAGACCCTTAGTGAAGGGCATGTGATATTCATTCTTTAAATGTAGACCGGGAGTCGGTATTTTGAGATATAGATGTAGTCTTGGAAACCCGGAGGGATTCCAACGACAGATTAGTATTCCTTTTGAGGAATGTTATTATTAAACATTAATTATATTTCCATAAAGTATTATTTACTTGGAAATCTTTCGAGAAATGTTATTGGAGTATTATCTCAGTCGAGAAATATTAAATGAATATTATTTCGAATATTCATTTAGAGTTTGATTATTTCATGAATATTATTTCAAGATTCATTTAGAATATTGTTTATTAAATGAATATTACTTTCGAATATTCATTTAAGGTTTTATCTATTCAATGAATATTACTTTAAGATATTTCTTTGAAATTCTAATTACTTAAGGAACATTATTTCAAATATTCCTTGAGAGTATTGATTACTAAATGAATATTAATTGGATATTCATTTAGAATAGTATTTATTAAATGAATATTATTTGGATATTCATTTAAGGTTTTATTTACTTAATGAATATTATTTTAAAATATTCAGTTGAAGTTCTAATTACTTATGGAATATTGTTTTGAATATTTCTTTAAAGTTTTGATTACTAAATGAATATTAATTGGATATTCATTTAGAATACTATTTATTTAATGAATATTATTTTCAAATATTCATTTAAGGTTTGATTTACTTAATAATCATTATTTTAAATATTTATTTGAGTTTATCTATTTATCGAATATCATCTTGAATATTCATTGGAAGTTTTATTTATTTAATGAATATTATTTTGAATATTCATTTAAAAAGAGATTTATTAATAAATAATTTTATATATTCATTCGAGGATTACTTACGAGTAATATTATGATTTAAAAATAGTCCTTAATTATTATTGATTTAATAAATATTCTTGGAATATTTATGTAAATTCTTTTAAATTCTCTTTATAATGATTTATATCATACAAAGATTATCTTTTACCTTCAGATATGGTGTAAAATATTTCGGAATATCTTATGACTATTTATATCAAGGGGAGGTTCCTAAACTTTAATTTCATTTAAATCTATCTTAAAGAAGATTTAAATACTCGCTCAACTTCCAAACGTATATAAGGGGACCTCACTTGAGCGATGTTATTTATTGGACTGCCCGGCCCTATACTTGCTAAAACTATCTTGTCACTCACATCTTGATTCTTTCAAGCATCGATATGAGTCTTTTGGTTACCTCCTCAACGCTCGAGGGGTATGATTGATGTAACAAGTTTATATCCATTAACAAGCATCAGCTTGGGAAATATTGGTGAATTTTCCTTTCCAATTAGATACGACTACTTTGTGGAGTCCTATCAACAAGTGTTACACTTGGGGAAAAAGGGGAACGAACTTTACGTTTCAGAGTCATGGATGATATTCGAACTAGGAGACGCGTAAGTGGCCGAGTGGCGCCGGTCCAGCAATAGCCCCACCGTTGGCTGAGGAGTTCCAGAGGGCGGTAGATAAGTAATTCCGTCGGAGCTACCTTCTACATGTAGAGAACGACTGATGAGATGCATGACATACGACTGATCATCGTAAACGTCAGGGCATCTGGCGCGGCAATGCTCCCGTATTAGTTCATCTTCTAAAAGTAAGAAATTTCTGCAACACTGTTGGTGTTGGCAAGGTGAAAAAGTGTTGAAACCGGAATTGCAATATTTTTTACTGCAAGTTCCTCTTTTATGATAATTGAGAATATCTTGCTTATCTTTTGCATAGCAGATATTTATTCAAAACAAATATATTTTTGAGTTACCTTGTAACTTCATCTCATACCTTATATTGGTACTACATCGTTAATGCATGGCATATGGTTTCCAAGATATTTTGGACTGTTATATATTATCACTGTTCAATTATATTTCTGGTGGGCTATTGCTCACCCTTGCTTTATTTATTTATATCACAACAACAGCTAGATCAGATGGCCGCGCAAGGCGCACACAGCGTAAGCAGGTGTCAACCGTCAGAGGTTACCGCTAAGGTCTTGGCTACCATTGTTGAGGATGCAACTACTGGTAGGCTAGTGGTTAGCAATTGAGCCTCAAATGTATTTATATTATGGTATCTATTAATGGATGGCAAAGAGTATGTAATTGTACAATTGTAATTCTTTGGGTTGTAAGAACTCAAACTTGTGATTAATAATATTGTTGGTTACTCTGTTTTCATCTCTGGGACTATAACGGGTGTGTTTTATGCTGTTGTTTTGGGTCACAAGGTTGTAATTTAAATTATATTGGTTTTATGGATGGATATTGAGACCGTAACGACCAGATCCCTGACCCTGGATCTGAGGGTGTTACAGAAATGGTATCAGAGAGAGCGTTATATATCCCAGAGATGATGCGACGTTAAAACAATAAATTCATTAAGATAATAAGAACTCTTGCCAAGTTCATAGTCAGACTACATAATGTAGTATTGACATATAAAACCCTTATGGGAACCCTAAAGTATCATGATAGTAACTTAGCCCGTTCTTGTATCGACTAGTAAGGCGACAGACCTTGGGGATTACGAGCAGTAACATAATGATGCTTGTTTTGATATTGAAAATCGGATGGTGGATTCGATAGAGCACCCTACTGAGGACCCGGTTGAGATCCCAGCAGAGGAAGGAGATATTGATAAGTATAAGGAGTTTACACTTAAGGAATGAGGGCTACAGCCAGAGAGACTGTAAGAGTTAAGGTATAGTGCTCAGAAAAGTGAGCATAAAGAGCTGAGATATTATTAAGAGAATTAAAGATGCGTATTGGATTCATAGCGGGACTGCTAGATGAAGTACCAGCAGGTAAGATGGATTTGAGGAATTACTTGAGATCTTATATGAGGATAGATAAAAAACCAAAATCTTTAGAGACCTACAGATTAATGAGAAAAGAGTTAGAGTGGCACATGGTTATCAAAGACACAGATAGAGGACGGGGAGCAGAGTCCCTAGGAACAGTTAAGACATAAGTGGCAAGTGCCATATCTTCAGATAAATGGATTAGTGTGAATCTTATTAATGATAATTCGCCGTGAGAAGGCAGATTTCCTAGGTTATAATTTATAAAGTCAATTAAGATTGATGAGGTGGTTTATCCAGTGAGATGTCCATTTTATGAATGGATTAGCTAAGAAAGTAAAGATAGTGGAAAGCAATGGCCTGAATGAATAAAGTTACATAAGGAAGTAGTAAGCAAGACAATGATCTCAGAACCTACAAGACTAAAGACCAGTGAGTCTATGATAAACTAGTAATGAGGCTATCGTCAAGAAACCAAGTATAAGTTCAGTTCAATTCAGTGAAATGATGAACCAGAAACATTAGTAGCATGCGATTCAGAAGAATATTAAATTCATTCTTTTCCTTGAATGGATTATGGTAGTTACCTTAAGTTTATTCTGACACTGAATCATAAATGGATTATGCAAGGCGAGCAGTGGTCGAGATATAATTGAGAATGCTTCTAGGTGCAACCTGATAGAACAGGTGTAGGACATGTTCTCGAAATAAGAGTTTTGGCAAAATGAAGTCCAGCAATAGGACACATGATCAATAAGAGTAGTGTTGGTCGGCCCTACCAAGTTAAAGACAGTTTCAAATGAAGATTGGCCAACCACACTGGCAAAGGTGAGAAATTTCATAAAATTCACAAGGTATTACCAAAGATTTGCTCAGGACTTTACAGAAAGTGTAGTCCCGTAACCCGACTTATTATAAGAATAAAAGTTTGAATGGACAAGATAAACGTGAGAAGATCTTCCTGGAGCTAAAGGTAAAGTTGGTGATGACCAGGGTTGGCGTTGCCTAATGGAAGAAGGAAACTTTGGGAGATATTATGATGCAACTCATACAGGTATAGGTCTGCGCTTATGCAGCACGACAGCGTAATTTCGAATACATTTAGACAGCGCAGTTCATCGGATTCGGATGGCCTTGGTAGTGCCAATGTTGAGGAAGGACTAACCCCGACGGTAGTGTCCTTCTGAGACTAGTTGTTAAGAAGACTGGTATTTGGTAGTATCGACTAATAGGACGAAAATGTATCGGGAAGATGTGGCATGTTACTAGTGGGTGAATAGATTAACTGAAATTTCCCTAATCCTGGAAAGGAATTCGACGAATTCTGGCCAACCTTGTCTTTCTGATTATCAAAAGACGTCATTGAAGAGAGTGGAAACTGGAGCGAACCCTGTGGATTGGGTAAAGTAGCCGCTATACAGGTGGGTAGACATACCCCGATTATTACAGTTGAATGTAGGGATAAAATTATGAAGTTGAATGTAATTAAGAAACAAGCCGGACTGAGAAATTCTGGGATTGACTGAAATGAAAAGGTTGTTATGCTAGAAGTGTTAAGCTTACGTGGTACGTGAAATTGATAAGAGAAGTTGAAATGATAAAAATAAAAGGAAAGGTGACCGGAGGTGGTACCGAGAAGTCAAGTGAGACTTATATGGAGTAAAATTTTGAAAAGATCAAAAGGTATCAAAGTAGAAGGCACTATGCCAGCAATTGCTAGAAAAGTAATGCTATTAGCCAACCCCTAAACTCACATATTTTAGCATGGCCATTGGGGCCAAGTCACTAAGGATTATCAAGTGACTGAATCAGCAATGTAAGGACAAAGCGGGGTGCTTCTAATCAAGTGCCAGCCGCGAGGGCTTTTGATATAAAATGAATTGAGATACAGGATGATGGATTTATATATATACCATGGACGTATCAGGATTGAGGGTAGTGACCATTGAAAAGTGACGAAAATTACCAAAGTTAGTGCATTGTGATGCATAAATGTTATCTGAAGCTTAGTGTCCTCAAAAAGAGCATTTGGCACTAAGAGATTCAAGTTGAACAAGACCAATATCTTCCAGAACCTCCTTGCTACCATTACCAAGTTCTGTAAGAAAGAGCAGATAGACATGTGTTGCCTTTTTGAAGGTCATATAGACTAACATTCGTTTGAAAGAAGAGGTTAGCATTAGTCTACCTATAGACTATCAAGATGAGAATGATTAAAAGAGACCCTTATTAAGGATATATGATTGAATTGCCAAGTACAGGATATAAGTATTCCTTGAAACTAGGATTAAGCATAGAATGTCCATATATTAAGACGAACCCTGGGGGATGCACAAAGGATAGCATCACCCCTAACAATAGGCACTGTGAATTCAGACGATACAAGTTGAATCGACCAAGGTATCAATAACCTGTAAAGATTTGTGGAAAGGAGTCTATAAAAGTACATAGACAGAATTGTTATCGAATTGATTAATGATGTCTGATATATCCTGTAACCAGGAGATACAAGAGGAATGTTGAGGATGGCCTAAGAAACTTTACAAGGGAAGAGGTAATATTCTGAACTTCAAAAGGGAAGTTTGGTAAGGAATGTAGGACATAGTAACAATACGGCCAGAGGAATTAGGTGTGGAACCATGAGAAAGTATGGATTGAACCAATAAGGTTGAGATTATCCTAAAACAAGAAGGGATTTAAGTAAGGAAATATCCTAGGTATGATTGGGAGTACCGATAGTAAAGTTCACACTAGAAAGGTGGAAGCAATGACTTTTGGAAAAGACTGATAGATGCTTTCTCTCATTCAGCAGAATTTAAGGGAGAATGCTTCCACCCTGAGTTGGAATAGATCCAGAAAACATTGATTTCAAGAAATTATTGTATTCAGGAAAGGCCAATGAGGTGGCCGACACTTTAAGTATAAGGAAGTAAGTGAGTATGCTCATACTAAAGAGATAAAGTGATAGGAAAAAGGACCTTGAAGGTCAGATTGTGATAGAGGAATTGACGTTCCCCTGATGATTGTGCGAGGATCAATTATAAGGATAGTTTAAGTAAAGATTCGATTCCTGATGTTGCCGGTAGCACATTACCGACATTAGGAGGCTCTACGACAGACCAGACCAAATTCCCCAAGAGACTCGCCTTTTCTTTGGAAAGAGAGAGGGGAGGTTAAGTATCAATGAATGGGTAGTAAATGACCAGAAATAGAAATGGTACAAATACTGATAAGCCAAAAGGCACGATGATGAATGACAAGCAAGTTTATGTTGGTGTATTTCTGTGCAAACAAGATAGAGAATTATGAGATTGGCGAGCGATTAAGCAAACCGCTAAGCTTTTAGTCTTCTACCAGAGATATATGATTAATAATCTCACCAGCCTGTTCCAGCTGCGATGCTGGAAGCTTTCCTGCAATTTTATCTGCTTCATGTAATATCTACGTCAAGTTCAGGAAGCATTCCCTATGGATAGGGAATAGTGATTATTTTGTTTTCCTAGAGGATCTTGAGCTGACAATTATGATGCTTAGTTATTAAAGCACTGCGTAAACGATAAGCGATGGTGATCCTTCTGAGAAATTAGGTGGTAACGACGGTGGAAATGTCGAATTGAATCTAAGTTAGAGAAATCATCCAGGTTTATTTCGGATGGTGTAATTTCTGGAACGACGGGATATTTGAAATGAAGAATTAGGTTATGATGGTTCATAAAATGATTATAGTAGAAATAAAGACAAGAGGCTGATAGAGATGGAAATAGAATTGGGAATTAATAAGAGAGTCAGATAGGCAGACTCATGAGAAGCTCCAGTAATGAAGCGAGAAGAGTATGGAATTGGCAAGGTAAGGGTATTGGCCAAAACGGAAAGTTGGAATTAGGAGCATAAATGACATACAAATTGACTCCTTTTAAGTTTGGAAAATCCGAGGCAATATGGAATAGTTTGATTGGGTAATAAAAGAGACTCATGGAATGAGAAAGTGAAATCTAGATGGTTGAACAAAGGAAAGTTTGACCACAAACGTGCCACGTATATTGAATAAAGGTAACACGCGTTCCCCTAATAAGGTGACAGTGGAGTTCAATAGCAGAAGTGAATGAGAACTAGATGATAAGATGGATGTGATTGATAAAGAAAAGAATGGGAAATAATAATTGAATGTGAAGCAAGAAATGTTATGAATGGATTGATGAATGGGTTTTTCCTAACGAGCACTCGGAATGACAACCTGATAGTGTTAGAATTATGAGTATGAAAGAGCCAGTGTCGGGCGTGAAATGTGAGTAATAATAATGTCAAGCGGGAAATCCAAGATTTAACCTGAGAGGTTGAAGGATTTTCCAAAAAGTAAGTGGTGCTAATATCAAGCAAGAGTATAGGTCCATAGAATGATGGACAGAATAACAGGGACATGTGATATGTGAGATTACGAAAAAGTGGAATTTGATACGAATATGATTATTTCTCTTCTATAATAAACCTCTATAGTTCAGAGGTGAATTCTAAGTATGATATTTTGACAATCATGAAAACTTTCATATATGATTCTTTGAAATTCGTTCTTTTCTTCTCCCTTATTTATCTTCTTCTAAATTGAGAAGAACAACCCTTTAAGGAGGGGAGGTAATACTACGTGACTCTCTGTCTGTGTGATAGGAGTCTAAGTGGAATGCCATTAATTGTTTAATTGCTTGTCAAGTACTAAAGGCTGGCCCCCTTCTGTACTAGCTATGCAATGTAACAAATGTTCATTGATCACAGCGATCTCTCGATAAATTTTTCCACCTAAATATATATACGTCGAGATTGCGAAGATTAAAGCGATCAGGAATTGCAAAAAAATTACGAGTGAGGTTATCTCCGGAATTCGTAGCACCTTAGTGATACCGAAGTCACTGCACGTACCAATAAGGTTAATAGTGTAAGACCGGACAAGAGCGTATACCGGATAATGTGTTATGCGAAAGTATCAAAGAATTGGTAGAACGGATAAAGGGTGTATTGTAACACCAGTACGATGTGCTATAGAAAGATTGGAATGTGTAAGGATCGACCAGAGAATTGGAAAGCGAAATAACCAACAAGTACCCATTTGTCTTCTACCTGATTCCGGGACGGAATCCTTTTAAGGAGGGGAGACTGTAAGAACCCATATTTTTGGGTAGAATTAAAACTTTTTATTATGTATTGATGTAAGAATGAACAGTGGTTACAACTACAATGTAATACTGGCTTTAAAGAATAAATAGTGAGAGGATATATATACTCCAAGGTTATATGGCCTGAAGGATGCTATTGGGTGATAACTTAGATTAGAATAATCTATCTCCTAGAAAGTTAAGATAAGATTCCCTAGAGAGAAATAGATACCCTCATGTCATCCAAATCAATATCTATTATAAGCCCAGCGGTTCCGTAAAGAG
This sequence comes from Kitagawia praeruptora, assembly GCA_037693485.1. NCBI lineage: Eukaryota > Viridiplantae > Streptophyta > Magnoliopsida > Apiales > Apiaceae > Kitagawia > Kitagawia praeruptora. Next base: position 82,262,532 of record CM075350.1, read on the forward strand.
GTTAAGGAACACTCGAAGGTGAACCAGGTTCATTTTCCTAATTATAGGAATTAAATAAAAATGAGTGATGAATAGTGATTTTGGTGGAATTTGGAATATTATTATAATAATGTTATACCCGGTATTCGGAACGGATTTCTGAGTTCGTATTAGTGATCCAGGAGGAAAATAAGTGTATGTAAAAGCTGTCGGATTCAGAAAAAGAGCACTTTTATTTTCTCTGAGATTTCCCTAGACACTGCAAGACTTAAGGATTTATAAAAGGGAATTAAGGAATTTAAATTCGAGGAGTATTAAGAAAGATGAAGAATAGTATTAGAATTATTAAGAAGGTTTTCGGTAAAACCCTAACTAGAAACGAATGAGTTATTCCCTCGAACGATCAACGAATTAAGCAATAAACGGACAAGAAACAAGCAGAGGGCCAAGGGGCAACCATGTGCTAGTAGATAAGAGCAAGTAACCAAGTAGTTACATGAGCAACTAGCATACTTAGAGATTTAAACTAGTACTTAACACCACTTGATCATCTCACCACAAAGCAATGACATTTGTCCATTCAAAACACATCATGCATGACCATTAGCTTTAATAAAGCTACTTTATGACCAAAGATATTTGTCTAACATCACAATAATTCATTTTCACCACATGAGCCAAGCAAGAGACCAAGCAAAAACTTCATTCTCTCCTTGCTAGCACCATTCGGCTTTCTTGGAAATTCCAAGATCCAAATCCCACTTCCAACCATTGTTTGGTCTTGAAACTTTTTATGTGAGTCCTATAATTCATAAAAATGATCTCCTCAAAATCCTAGCTTCAATCTCTTCTTTTTCCATTTTCAAAAAAATCATTAAAGAGGAGGGTGAATAGTGTTCTTCAAGAACTAACTTTGATTTTCATGTTTCTTTGGTTGATCTTAGGGTTGTTAAAGCTAGACAAGGACCATACCAAGCTTTGTAAGGCCATACCACACTCTCAGGAAGGTATAATGATCTTGAAACCCTAGGCCTACTTTGAGTTTATGAATGTTCTTGATAGATATAAGTGTTAGGAGCATGTTAGTGATGTTATAATCATGATTATGTGGTAGATCTAATGGATTTAAGAGATGATGATTATGTTGGTAAAATATTGTGTTCTTGAGATTGTTGAGATGAGAACCATGTGTATAAGTGTTATGGATGCCCGGTGTGGCTTGGTTTGATTGTAGTAATTTTTGGAACGTTCGTTGTATAGCCGTCGTAATGCCCGATTTTCGTTAAACCTTAAGTAACTGTGCATCACAGTAGCTTCAACTCACTGCATAGCTTCGACTTATGCCATGATTAGCTAGATCATGTTACAAGCTTCGTTTTGATATAAAGATCGCATGAAATGGACTTACGGTTTAGGAGTTATGATTAAATTCGTAAAAGTGGTTCGAAATCGTAAACGAAAGTTCGTAATTGAAATTGATTCCCTTAAATGTCGTTTAATCAGTGGCGAATCTTATTAATTAAATATTAGAGGTAAAAAGGAAGGTGTGGGAGAAAACCACATGTCGAATGGATCGTTTTCCGATTTTATAAAAATGTTTGAATCGAGGTTAAACGCGAACGAACCCCTTAAAGGTATGACTTTGGTTATAACTTAGAAAACGGGCGATAACACTCGAGGTATAATCTTGATTCGTAAACGACCAACCTTAGAACTTATACGACTTAAGTATATACCAAGTATAAGCATGATGACATGCCTTGATAACGAACGAATGTCGGATCGTATCGGTGATAAAAAGAGTTACACTAAAAGAGACGTAACGAGATAACTCGAAAACATGTTTCGATTTAAGTGGAGTTTATACTTAGCCTTTTAATAAGCGTTAAGTGGTTAATCTTAAATATTCTGATTGTTTATAGATTGTCGAGCTGACCCGGGACACATTACCCCTACCCGCACTCGATTCTCAGGCAAGTTTCCAATACTTGGAACTGTTGTTGTGATAATATATATATGATGATTGTTGTATACATATGCCATAGCATGCATGTCTACTTTCAAGTTATATTGCAATACTTGTTCCCTGAATTGATATTGGCTTATAGACTAGATACGATATATCAGTATAAGCCGGATTTTTGGTTAAGACCCTTAGTGAAGGGCATGTGATATTCATTCTTTAAATGTAGACCGGGAGTCGGTATTTTGAGATATAGATGTAGTCTTGGAAACCCGGAGGGATTCCAACGACAGATTAGTATTCCTTTTGAGGAATGTTATTATTAAACATTAATTATATTTCCATAAAGTATTATTTACTTGGAAATCTTTCGAGAAATGTTATTGGAGTATTATCTCAGTCGAGAAATATTAAATGAATATTATTTCGAATATTCATTTAGAGTTTGATTATTTCATGAATATTATTTCAAGATTCATTTAGAATATTGTTTATTAAATGAATATTACTTTCGAATATTCATTTAAGGTTTTATCTATTCAATGAATATTACTTTAAGATATTTCTTTGAAATTCTAATTACTTAAGGAACATTATTTCAAATATTCCTTGAGAGTATTGATTACTAAATGAATATTAATTGGATATTCATTTAGAATAGTATTTATTAAATGAATATTATTTGGATATTCATTTAAGGTTTTATTTACTTAATGAATATTATTTTAAAATATTCAGTTGAAGTTCTAATTACTTATGGAATATTGTTTTGAATATTTCTTTAAAGTTTTGATTACTAAATGAATATTAATTGGATATTCATTTAGAATACTATTTATTTAATGAATATTATTTTCAAATATTCATTTAAGGTTTGATTTACTTAATAATCATTATTTTAAATATTTATTTGAGTTTATCTATTTATCGAATATCATCTTGAATATTCATTGGAAGTTTTATTTATTTAATGAATATTATTTTGAATATTCATTTAAAAAGAGATTTATTAATAAATAATTTTATATATTCATTCGAGGATTACTTACGAGTAATATTATGATTTAAAAATAGTCCTTAATTATTATTGATTTAATAAATATTCTTGGAATATTTATGTAAATTCTTTTAAATTCTCTTTATAATGATTTATATCATACAAAGATTATCTTTTACCTTCAGATATGGTGTAAAATATTTCGGAATATCTTATGACTATTTATATCAAGGGGAGGTTCCTAAACTTTAATTTCATTTAAATCTATCTTAAAGAAGATTTAAATACTCGCTCAACTTCCAAACGTATATAAGGGGACCTCACTTGAGCGATGTTATTTATTGGACTGCCCGGCCCAATACTTGCTAAAACTATCTTGTCACTCACATCTTGATTCTTTCAAGCATCGATATGAGTCTTTTGGTTACCTCCTCAACGCTCGAGGGGTATGATTGATGTAACAAGTTTATATCCATTAACAAGCATCAGCTTGGGAAATATTGGTGAATTTTCCTTTCCAATTAGATACGACTACTTTGTGGAGTCCTATCAACAAGTGTTACACTTGGGGAAAAAGGGGAACGAACTTTACGTTTCAGAGTCATGGATGATATTCGAACTAGGAGACGCGTAAGTGGCCGAGTGGCGCCGGTCCAGCAATAGCCCCACCGTTGGCTGAGGAGTTCCAGAGGGCGGTAGATAAGTAATTCCGTCGGAGCTACCTTCTACATGTAGAGAACGACTGATGAGATGCATGACATACGACTGATCATCGTAAACGTCAGGGCATCTGGCGCGGCAATGCTCCCGTATTAGTTCATCTTCTAAAAGTAAGAAATTTCTGCAACACTGTTGGTGTTGGCAAGGTGAAAAAGTGTTGAAACCGGAATTGCAATATTTTTTCCTGCAAGTTCCTCTTTTATGATAATTGAGAATATCTTGCTTATCTTTTGCATAGCAGATATTTATTCAAAACAAATATATTTTTGAGTTACCTTGTAACTTCATCTCATACCTTATATTGGTACTACATCGTTAATGCATGGCATATGGTTTCAAAGATATTTTGGACTGTTATATATTATCACTGTTCAATTATATTTCTGGTGGGCTATTGCTCACCCTTGCTTTATTTATTTATATCACAACAACAGCTAGATCAGATGGCCGCGCAAGGCGCACACAGCGTAAGCAGGTGTCAACCGTCAGAGGTTACCGCTAAGGTCTTGGCTACCATTGTTGAGGATGCAACTACTGGTAGGCTAGTGGTTAGCAATTGAGCCTCAAATGTATTTATATTATGGTATCTATTAATGGATGGCAAAGAGTATGTAATTGTACAATTGTAATTCTTTGGGTTGTAAGAACTCAAACTTGTGATTAATAATATTGTTGGTTACTCTGTTTTCATCTCTGGGACTATAACGGGTGTGTTTTATGCTGTTGTTTTGGGTCACAAGGTTGTAATTTAAATTATATTGGTTTTATGGATGGATATTGAGACCGTAACGACCAGATCCCTCACCCTGGATCTGGGGGTGTTACACTACAATTCTTCTTTCTTTTGTGGTGAAATGGCTCAGGAATCTCATTTGGAGGAGAACCCACCCGTGTCTACCCAAGTAGCCCAAAACATTATAGTCTCTGAAACAATTCAAGAACAAAGTTTCAATCTACAGCCTATTGTTTCAAAGAAACCAACCTCTGGTGTTTCTCAAAAGACATCAGTTGTAAGGAAGAGAAGATTTGTTGTGTCAAGTAGTAGTAGTTCTAGTGAAGATGATGATAATATATCTCTTGCTGAGAGAGAAAAATTGAAGGCTGCAATTAGACTTTCTAAGCTAGGACAAATAGATGAAGCACCTAGTCACAGCCAGGCTGCAGTTTCTCAAAAGACTGTAGTACTTAAAAAGGGAAAACAGTTACTAGATACTGTCTCTCAAAAGACTGTGTCTATTGAAAAAGGATCTCATCCCGAGATCAATTCTGTGTCTACACCTCTTGAGTCCTCTCAGGATAAATCTTTTGCTCACTATACCAGGAGAACAAGGAGAAAGATTCAATTATCACCTACACACACAGAGTCTAGTCTAACTAATATCATGCAGGTCTCTACAAATGAAGCTACAATCAAGTCAGCAAATGACCATAGAGATCTGGATATTGATTCTTCATGGGAAACTACATTATCATACAGACTGGCTATGGGACTAATTTCTCTCAAAGTGAAGTTGTCAAGGCCTGTTCTAGATTTTTTGGTTGAAAGAGTACCAAAACTTTTATATCCAGAAGAGTATGGACTTCTACATCAAAGACTTGACTTAATGAAGATGTATTTCTATGTATCTGTCAGAAGACAATTAGTCAAAAAATTTGGACTCTCGAAGCATGTTGCACTTCAATCACTTCATGCATATTTATTTGACAAGGATGTCATTATTGAAGATGCTTCAGCTCAAGGTGAACAACTGGAGGAAGTAGCTAGAGGAGCAGTCAACAGAAGATACTATTGCACTAGTGGTGGATAGTAGGAAAAATCAGATCACAGTCACTGTAACACAAGAACCATCTAGTCAGAGGTTGGATGACTCAGGAATTGTGATAGCTGATGTTGAAAGGTCTTCTGTGATGACTGAAATTGCAAGTGAGAAACCTTATGATATGGGAGGAATAACTTTGACTGATTTTCTTTTCTTGAAGATCAAACAAACATTGTTCAGTCAGAGTCTATCCACCTTGAGGGTGAGTCTCAGCAAACAACACTTAAAGACGGTGACATGCTAACTAGGGTGTCTAATGAAGTATTACTGAAGACATCAGAGTCTAGTAAAGAACCTGAAAGTGGTATACTGGAGCCTGTAGTCTCTGGAAGGAAAGAAGATGATTGTAAGGGTTCAGAGACTATAGCAGTTCACTCCTTGGAGAAAACCTCAAACCCCTTGCCAAATGAGGAACCCTCTCTCCATGTGAGTTCAGGTATAAAAACTTCTTCTAAACTCTATTTTTCTGTAGGTCATGAGAGCACTTATCCAAATTTGAGTGATACACTTGAAAAGATGGATATTGATCCACATTCAGAGCGGCTGGCTCCTGACCAGGCAAAAGGAGAGGTAGAAAGAGTGTTGACTTTAGATAGTCAAAGTGAGATTGAGGGTATGGATGATCAACTACATAGTGAGGGAGAGAAAATTAGGAAACCATCGTTTGATTTCTGGGATCAGGTATTTCCTGAATCTTGGTCTAATAATCTTGGTATGGATGCTGGTACTTATTCTTTTATCAAGATGTATGAGAAGAATGACTTAGCAAAGCACAACTCAAAGCCAGAAGTTAAAGCTCAGAAGTAAAAAGAAAGGCTTGCCGGAATTATCAACAGAAGAGGTGAAAGGCTAAGACAAACTTCTACATTACCAGTACCAGAAGATATTTCTAATGATCCAAGTATTCCTTTGTTTGTACTTCCAATATCAGCAAGATTTGAGACATCAACAGTATCTGATCAATCTAAGGAGGAGTCAGGTTTTGAAGATGTTAGTACACATAATACTGGTGAAGAACAAGATGATCATATTGCAGCTTCAGATCAGAAAGATGAAGATGTTTGTAACTCTAATCGAGTTTTATTACTTGAATATCATTCTACACAGGAAACTTCTTCTACAAGACTTGAAACTGAAGATATTCCAAACACTTCCAACATTGAAGTCAATTCTAAAATTCTACAAGATATTCAGAAATCTCAAGTTGAAATTCAATCAAGACTTCAAACACTTGAAGATAACCAAGTCACTATTATGGAAAATCAAGCAGTTCTGATGAATCTCAATTGTTCTGTTACTGAATCTCTTGGAATTAATGTTGCTGATGTCAAAAAGGGGGAGATAAAGACAATTCAAAGACAACAACAACAATAGACTGGGGATAAAATAAGAACTGGGGGAGATAAAGATTGTGACAGAGGTGAATTTCATTATGGAAGTGGTAAAGGAAAAGAAGCATCAAATAGTTGAATTCTTTCGTCTAAGTACTGGATATTATGTCTATATCTAAGAAGAGGAGGTACTTAACTTCATGATTTCTGAATTCATAAATTCTATTCTGATTGTATTGTTATATGTTTTGACATCAACAACTCAGATTTATGCTTCAGATTTTAAAGCATAAATAGGGGGAGATTGTTAGGAATAATTCATGAGTTTTGATGTTAAGAATAGAATTTTACTTATACTTCTTGTATATCCTGATTTTATAAAGGATTTAGCACCTTGTATAGGAAATATGTGTTAGACAGTTATCTGTAAGGTTTAGTCAGGAATGAACAGTGTATCGGTGACTACATGTCAGGAACAGAGAGCAAATCCTGATGAAGGTCTAATACTGATGGAGATCAGATACTGATGCAAGATGCAAGTCCTGATATCAGTCGTGTTACTGATGATGTCATTATGGATGCTACAAAAACTGGCAAGTGCTATAAAACAGGATCTTTGTTTGAGGAACAAGCAAAAAGATTTTATGAAGGAAAGAATTTTCTATTGATGGAAACTATCAACTGGACGGCAGAACATTGTCATGTATAGATTATCTTTCTGTGATTAGTTGATAGGTAGCATTATAAATACTCTCTCTATATCATTGTAAAAGTTCGGTTTGTGAGGTTTGTAATCGTAAGTATACGAGAGTGCAAACAGAGAGAAATTTATTTTGTCAGCAGCTGCTAAAGGTATTGTACACCTTTGGTAGAGTTTGTATTTGATCTTATTAATACAAACAGAGTTTGATTCATTCGTTTATTCTTGTTCATATAATCAAGCAAAAATCAGACACCATTATATAACTTGTATTCAACCCCCCCCCCTTCTACAAGTTATTCGAGTTAACAGATGTGCATGCTCAGTAATTACAGCCATAATTACTGCTACTTTCTCTCTCTTATTACTGACACAATTAAACACTTTTACACTCATTTATAGCTGTTAAAACTCTTTTTATCCCAAATTTGAAATCATCTGAAAGAAAATATACCTTAGTATATTAGACAAAATCCATCAGCGTTTGTCAATTCTCCATCCTCATTACTGAAACCCTTTCAAAAACTGCACATATGTGAATATTTGTGTGTGGATAGCAGAGTTTACTAATCCAATTTTTAGAGCATCTAATATTTTATAAAATCCATAAAATAAATCAGTAAACACTTGATGCACAAACTCTCATAGTAAACACTGAATGTTTGATGAATACTAAACTCTGTAGAAACTTATATACAGAAACTCTGAAATAATCTATACCCCCTTATGTAAAAGATTATCCAAGTAAGCACACAGTCTAGATAGACAAAAAGATCATGAAATGAATATCAATGTCGCATTCAGTGAGTAACATGCTATGGATATAAAAGCTCACATAACTCTCAAATCACACAAGTGTTTAGGTGAAGTGTATACACTCAAGTTCAATTAGTAAAATGATGAGCTACCATAAGCTTGAGTGTCCACCAAATCTCCACTACTTTGAATACATGTATGCACAAATCAAAAGGACTTTGTTAAAGGTTGAAACGAGGCTAATATGAAGAAAAGAAAAGAAAATAAGAACTAGCAGGTGACAAATTTGACAAACTGATAGAGCAATTAATACTTAATAATTTATATATACACACCCTTTTTTTTAATATATTCCCATCAAATGAACACACTGTAACAAGAAATCCCCACACTGTTCAGTCACCACTCACCAAATGAATCAGATTGTTCTACCAGTAACTCAAGAGTTTAGTGAGAGAGAAAAAAAATGGTTAAATAGCTCAAAAGGATTCACTAAGGATTTATTTTATGGACAGTGTCTGGATAAATGTGGTTAATCCTAGTGCCTTTTTCATTTTCATGCACACACATATCATGCAGTCTTAAAATGGTTTAAAACAAGTTCTAGAGCAACATACTCACTGATGAACATCACAAAACAATAAAAATCGATTGATATAAAATGTATCAATCACTGATTTGGCTCAAGATCTCACAAGGTGAAAGCATGCTTTAGTACTTACCAAAATTAACAAAGACACATCTCAAGTTTATAATTTTCGCAAGCACAAACAAGGAATCATCAATTTCTTTGGGGGCTGACCAAAACAGAGTGTTACTAACAGAGTTTAGAAGTCATCAACATCAGAAGTTATTCATGAGAGGCAATGCACACAATATTTACAGACTCAGAGTTTAGGATTAATAAACAAAGAGATGCTATAAATATGAAACAGTATCATGCTTGTGTTAATTTTCTGCACAGTCTAAGATTAGATCTTAGATAACTTAGAAGGATTCATGATTAATAACTGAGAATCATGCTTTATACAAATTTCTTCATTGGTGTTCATCTCAGATAATAACATTATCAGAATTTATCAGTGTTTATCCAGCATGTTAACAGTGTTTGACTGACAGCACATGCTTACAGAGTTTAACAGTCTACAAACAGAGTTTACATATCAGAGTTTAAAAATAAAGTTCATATAGCATTTAACACATCACATAAACATAAGTAATGCATTACATAAGTGAAATTTTGAATCTAACCAATATCTCTAGTCAAAACCAGAGACCATTCCAAGTTCATTTACCAGCCTTGTAAATATAGCTTCACTCAATGGCTTGGTGAAGATATCTGCAAGCTGTTGGTTAGTAGACACAAAATGAAGTTCAATGTTTCCTCCCTCTACATGTTCTCTCTGATAAAGTGATACCTTATGCTTATGTGCTTGGTCATTGAATGTTGTACTGGATTATCTGTCATGGCAATAGCACTTTGATTATCACAGTAAATAGGAATTTTACTGTACCTCAATCCATAATCTAGCAATTGATTCTTCATCCATAGAATCTGTGCACAACAGCTACAAGCTGTAATATACTCTGCCTCAGCTGTAGATGTAGAAATTGATTTCTGTTTCTTACTGTACCAAGAAACAAGTCTTTCACCCAGAAATTGACAACTTCCACTGGTGCTTTTTCTGTCTATCTTACAACCTGCAAAGTCTGCATCAGAGTAACCAAGTAGCTTGAAATCTGATTCTCTGGGATACCACAGCCCTAAAGTAATGGTGCCCTTGAGATATTTAAAGATTCTTTTCACAGTTGTGAGATGTGGTTCTCTGGGGTCTGCCTGAAACCTTGCACAGAGACAGGTTGCATACATGATATCTGGTCTACTTGCTGTTAGATAAAGAAGAGACCCTATCATGCCTCTGTAGTTTGTCATATCTACTGATGCTCCTGTATCTTTGTCCAACTTAGTTGCTGTTGCCATGGGAGTTGATGCAGATGAGCAGTCAAGCATACCAAATTTCTTGAGAAGATTTCTGGTATATTTTGCTTGATTTATAAAGATCCCATCATCTGTTTGCTTCACCTGTAGGCCTAAAAAATAACTAAGCTCTCCCATCATACTCATTTGATACCTAGACTGCATCAACTTGGCAAACTTTGTACAGAGTTTATCATTAGTAGACCCAAAAATTATGTCATCAACATATATTTGAACTAAAAGCAGGTCACTACCAGATTTAAAGTAGAATAAAGTTTTATCAATAGTACCTCTATTGAACCCACTTTCTAGAAGAAATTGAGCTAAAGTTTCATACCATGCTCTTGGTGTCTGCTTAAGTCCATAGAGTGCTTTATCAAGCCTGTAGACATAATCTGGATATTTGGGGTCCACAAATCCTGGTGGTTGTTCAACAAACACTTCTTCTTCAAGTTTCCCATTCAGAAAGGCACCTTTCACATCCATTTGAAATACCTTGGATTTCTTATGAGAAGTATATGCTAGAAACATCCTTATTTCCTCCAATCTTGCAACTGGAGCAAAAGTCTCATCATAATCTATTCCTTCCTGCTGTGAATACCCTTTTGCCACAAGTCTGGCCTTGTTTCTTGTAACAACCCCCTCACTATCAGTTTTATTTCTGAAAACCCATTTAGTACCAACAACAGACCTATTCTTTGATCTTGGTACAAGGGTCCAAACTTCATTTCTCTCAAATTCATTCAACTCCTCCTGCATTGTTGTTATTCGGTCAGCATCTTGAAGAGCTTCTTCTACCTTCTTTGGTTCAGTCTATGACAAAAATGCATGAAATAGACATTCATTTGTTGTTGCACTTCTTGTCCTTACTCTTGCATCTGGATCACCAACAATCAAATTAGGTGTGTGAGATTTTGTCCATTTCCTAGCTGAAGGCAAATGACTTCTCTCAGTATTTGATCCTCCCCCTCGATCCATGTTCTCCTGATTTTCTTGTTGCCTTTCTTCATTCTCTGAGGCTCCCCCTGAATGTGACTGCTAAGAGTTTGAACTATCAGATTTTGGACTTTCAGAGTTTGAGTCATCAGAGTTTGATCCAGATTTTTCAGCTGACTCATTTTCAGAATTTGAGTCATCACTTTGAAGTGATTCTTCATACTCCCCCTCAACTGTTTCTCTCCTTGTTTGTGGCTGAGAAGTTTCTTCAGTATTTACTAGTAGAGGTTCAGAGTTTAGCTCAACAGAGTTTGTCAGTTCAGCCGCATCAGAGTTTACTTCATCAGAGAATAAATCTTCATTTTCAAAGTGCAGTTGATCATGATCATCTACAACTTCAAGTCCAGTAATTTTCTTGTCATCAAATGACACATGAATAGACTCCATGATCACTTTGGTTCTCAGATTATAAACTCTGAATGCCTTAGTTGACAGTGGATAACCAACAAAAATTCCTTCATCAGCTTTTAGCTCAAATTTTGTCAACTGTTCAGGATGAGTTTTCAGCACAAAGCACTTGCACCCAAAAATATGAAAATATTTCAGGTTTGACTTCTTTTCTCTCACCATCTCATATGATGTTTTTCCATGCTTGTTGATCAGGGTAGCATTCTGAGTAAAACAAGCAGTTTGAACAGCTTCTGCCTAGAAATAGGTTGGTAATTTTGCTTCATCAAGCATAGTTCTGGTAGCTTCTATCAAGGTTCTGTTCTTTCTTTCAACTACACCATTATGTTGTGGTGTACCAGGTGCAGAAAACTCTTGCTTCACTCCTCTGTTCTTGCAGAATTCTTCCATTGTTGCATTTCTGAATTTAGTTCCATTATCACTCCTGATAATTTTGACTTTGTGTTTTGATCCTTTGTCCAGTAGCTTTACATGCTCCATTAGAGTTAATGCAGTTTCATCTTTCTTTGTTAGAAAATACACCCATGTAAATCTGGTGTGTTCATCAATAATTACCAAAGCATATTTCTTTCTTCCAATAGACATTACATTTACTGGTCCAAAAAGATCAACATGTAGAAGATGATAAGGATCAACAATTGAAGATTCAGACTTGCTCTTGAAAGATGACTTCCTTTGTTTGGCCTTTTGACAAGAATCACACAGGCCATCAACATTTAGTAAAGATTTTGGAAGTCCTCTAACAAGATTCTTTCTTATCAACTCATTGATGTTATTCAGATTCAAATGAGGGAGTTTCTTATGCCACTTCCAACTCTCTTCACTGGACATTCTTGTTGACAGGTAAACTGCTTTTCCATCAGAGTTTGTTGACAACTTTATTTCATAGATGTTATTCTGCCTGTGTCCAACTAGAACAACTTTCCCTATAGATTTACTGATGATTTCACAATATTCAGGCTGCAAATCTACATGATATCCTCTGTCACAGATTTGACTCACAGATAGCAAATCATGCTTGAGTCCTTGAACCAGAGCTACATTTGTGATGATGACACTTCCAAGATTGATATTGCCATATCCCCAAGTATGTCCTATGTTGCCATCACCATAGGAAACTTTTGGGCGAGCCTTCTCCACATACTCTGATAGCAAGGCTTTATTTCCAGTCATGTGTCCTGAACATCCACTGTCCATGACTAGGGTACTCTCCCTGATGCCCTGCAATCACAAACATTTACTGAAGATTAGTTTTAAGGATCTAGACTTGCTTGGATCCTTTGGCTTTCTTAAATTTATTAGCTTTTGCAGCGGAATTCACATTATCAGAGTTTAAGCTAACACTTTCAGAGTTTACAATTGCAGAATTAACCGTAACCCATTTCAAATTGGGCTTGGGTTCATAGTAATTATGATAAATAGCATGATAATCCCTGCAAGTATAAATAGAATGCCAAGTACTTCCACAATGTTTGCATAAAGTCTGTGGTCTAGCTCTAACATTATCTTTCCTTACTTCAGACTTTGAAGGTAAAGAATTAATATTTTTATTCTTCCTGCAAAAGCTAGCAAGGTGGTTAGTGCTACCACAGTTATGACATGTCTTTCTTGGAGCAAAAGTAGCAAGCATTGGATAATTACCTTGAGAAATGCCTACTTTACCATTTCTGTTTTTTAGACACTTTCTGTTTCTTAACAGATTTTAACTCCTTAAGCCTATGCTTGAGTTGTTTATCTGTCATTAAACCAATATTAACCTGTTTAACACTAGTTTTTACTGGTTCTTTCTTAACAGTTCCTTTTTCAGCTTCAGACTTAGGTTCATTTACTCCATGAACAAATTTTCTAGTAGAAAGATGAGTTCTAATTTTGACTTGATTTTGAAACATAAGTTCATCTCCCTCACAATAACCTAAACCAACTGTGTCTGACTGAAAAACCTCATTAGTGTCTTTTCCAGAATCAGTCCAAGTTTTAATTATGTGTTTTGTCTTCTCCAATTCAGATTCTAGTTGCTTATATCTGCCTATAAACTCCTGTTCTAGATAAACAGCATCATCTCTTTCTTTCTGAACTTGTTGCATGTTTTCAAGTTTTTCTTCAACAACTTTATTTCTCTCTTTAAGTTCAAAATTCTCACATTTGATTCTCTCATTCTCTAAAGTCTGATCCCTATAACTTATATGCAATGCTTTAAGATAAATTCTCAATTCAGATATATTATCAGTATTATAAGCATAAGTAGTTAAGGGTACCTTGTTTTCAGACTCTTCTGATTCATTTTCAATAGAAGCCATAAGAGCATAGTTGACTTTTGTGATGAGTGCCTTTTCAGTTTTACCCTTCTTGCACTCAGGAGCATAGTGACCCATCCCCTTACACTTGTAACATTGAATCTCAGACTTATCTTTCTTCCCAGATTTAGTCTCCTTTCTCTCAGACTTTCTGAAACTCTTCCTGTCTGAAGTTGAATCTCTAGAGAACCTGTTTCCCTTCTTAAAGTTCTTGAAACCCATCTTCTTGAAAGTCTTCACCATCAGGATAACCATTTTTCTCATCTCTTCATCATTCTCAGAATCAGATGATTCATCAGTGTTTGAGTCAACATCAGAATCTGATGACTCACTTTCAGAATATATAGCTAAAGCTTTTCCCTTAGCTTTCTTCCTTGATGATTCTTTCTTCACAGGTTTCTCTTCAACCTTAAGAGCAACAGACTTTGCCTTCTTGCTTGATCTTCTGATTCTCTGTTCCATTTCCAATTCATAAGTTTTGAGCAACCCATAGATTTCATCAATCTCAGTATCAGCAAGATCATAATTGTCTCTAATAGTGGTTGTTTTCACATCCCACTTTTCAGGTAGAGCAAGAAGAAATTTGAGATTTGAGTCTTCTAGATCATACTCTTTATTTACCAATGACAAATCATTGATCAGTTTACAGAATCTGTCAAATGTTTCTGTCATGGTTTCTTCAGACTTTACCTCAAAGTGCTCATACTCCTGTGTGAGTATGTTCCTCCTATTCTTCTTGATAGCAGCAGTTCCTTGACACCTAACTTCAAGAGCATCCCAGATTTCTTTGGCAGTAGTGCAGTTAATCACTTTATTAGACATGACATTATCTAAAGCACTATGAAGTAGATGCCTAACCTTTGCATCCTTGGCAATAGATGAAATATCCTCAGGAGTCAGATCCTTCTTTTCTTTTGGAATTGTTTTAGCCTCTTGACCAGCAGTAGCAGCAGATACCTTGGTAGGTTTATGAGGACCTTCATAAATTCTGTCAAGATATTCTGGATCTGTATCTTCCAGAAACATAGTCATCTTTACCTTCCAGATAGCATAATCTGCTGGTCTCAAAATAGGAACCCTAATAGTCTCATAACGACTCACAGTAGTAGGAGCCTTCTCAGAACCTAAACCTATTGGAAGAGGAATCTCTGCCATTGATTATTGTTTTATGTGTGGATCTTAAACTATATTGATACCACTTGTTAGGCCGAATACACAAATATAATCAAGATTTGTATGAGAGATTAACAAGAACACACATTTTAACAATTAAAAACTGTTTGGAATTAATAATTCCTCTCTCAGTGATGTAAACTATCACATAGAACTGCTTAGGTTACAATGAATGATAATTTGTTGTTCGATTACCCTTCTAGGGTTAACCTAACTGTATTTATAAAACATACAGCTACTGTACAATCATTAAATTGATACTCCTATAATTTAGCTATACAATTGATATCAATCACGATTAATTGCTACACGTCTTCTAAGTCAACACAATCTCTTTGACAGCTATCCAATCTTCAAAGATATTGCTTCCATAATTGTCTTCAATTATTCTTCAATCACTGTTGACAAGTAGACGCTTCCGACAGACAGAGTTTATCAAACTCTGTTGCGCTTCCATCCGTCAGTGTTTAACTAAACTCTGACCTGCTTCCAGCTAAACTCTGATTTATCACTGTTACACTTAAACACTGATTAATACTTTCATCAATTATCTCTAACAGTCATTGAAGCCAGAGTTTAAATCCAAGCATATGATTGCAGGTGGGATATTCAAGCATATGCATTGTCGGACACATGGTGCAACACTTTTCGTAGGCTCATCACGAATTTCTCATTGTTGATTTGTAAAATCCAAGCACAAATTTGTAGTTTTTAACTTTATTTTGGTTTTTCGATGTAATTATTGTTAGAAAAATTGATGTATAAGAATTGTAACTTTATTTAACTTTGAACAAAACATGTGTACCTGGATTTTTGGCATAAAGTTGCCTTGGTTTATGAAATGATGATGCTTGGAATTTTGGCTATAAATTGCCTTGTTTATGGTATTTCCAGCATGAACCTACTATTTTTTTTTTAAAAAAAAATGTTACAATATGGCCAAAATATGTTGCATTAATCTATAAAAAATCATTGCAATTGGTCTCAGAAATGTTGCCTTAAAGTGATTTGTTTGCTAACCATTTGCTACTGCAATGATTTTTAAACGTTGCTAAAGACTATAAAATGTTGCTACATGCCTTTATTGCAATGATTTTTAATGTTGCTTTATGGTACTCAAATCGTTGCTAAATCGATCTATTGCAACAGGGGCGGATGCAACGCTGAAATTTTTCACATTCGTTGCAATAGAGTTTACTACAACGAATATTGGTCTTAAGGCAATGTATTTGTGGTGTTGCAATATGTGATCTATGGTGTAGTGATCTCCCGATAACCTATATACAAACAAACCTAATCACTGGTTGGCGACTTATATGCACCTAATCAGGTTTTGCGGGAGATTCGCGCACACCAAATCAAAAGTCATAACAGGTCTTAGAAGAAGAGTAGTGGTAGAGCCGAAGAGAACATCGGAACATGGGTTGAGAATTGGTTCAAAGATGTATAAGGAGGAAGATGACTGTTGTAGAGTATGGTTGGTTATATAAACGCCTAGTTTCGGCGATGTCTTCAAAAAGAAACTTATGATCGTCCACCAATGGTGTTGGTGAATAACGATGGAGTACAGTGGCCACAATGTGTTAGCAGGAAGATTAAAAAACATATTAACATATATAAGTTTTGTTTTACTGGTGTTCTGGTGGCGGTGCAAGTTCACATTGATTTTTCTTTACAACCTAATACGCTACCAATCCCATATGTGTACGAGGGAGCTAGAGCCGAGACAGAGTAAATTGATAAAATGGTGCATCACTGATGTTGTATTAAACAAGGAGATGAAGGAGTTAGCAGTGTTGAGTCTGTTCAAAAGAAACGGGTGGAGCTTGGATAAATTCTTTTATTCTAGCATGAAGTCCAACAAAGACGTAGAGAACAACAAACTGTGTGGAGTCTGAGGGAACGGCTCTGGCCATGGTTATTCTTAACTTTTATACTTGCATTAAGGAACCCGTATGGAGAGTAGGAGTAATCACACCAAAACGCAACGGGAGCCAAGATCGTTGTGAAAAAGGCCACAATGCCACGAACTCAGGAAGTAAGTGATTATATTTCAGAGATAATGATGTAGTCAGTGAAACAGTGACTACGGTAGTGATGTAGAGCGGAGAACAGGCTTCAGAAGAGCATTAAGATGATTACAAACAAAATATCAGTGTTATATGTCATGGATTGTGATGGTGGTAACAAGACGTGTGTTTTGTCAAAGAAGAATTGTGTTTTCCAGCTTTTTGAACGGTGTATGTGGTGTTGGACATTAGCTACATATATAAATATCTACATATATGTGTGTATAGAGCCAGGTTATTGGGATGCAGAGAGGGAGCTATCATGTTTAATGAATTTGTCGTACACATAGAATCTGGGAACTATACAATCAGGAGATACATGATAGTATAAGTGAAAAGATTCTTGAGTGAATAACATGTGTTGTGGTGGTCACACCAGGGTGAAACAACGACATTATGGAGCTTCTGTAGACAGAACCACCTGTGTGCAACTTGGAGATTGAACTAGTGACCAAAACTAAACCATGAAAGAAGCAATGGCTAACGGGACAATGCCAATGATGCTGTACATATTGCAGAAGTGGACATGGTTTGAGTCTAGAATTTGGAATTATCTCGCTATAAAGAATACAAAGCCTAGAAGAAGTAAAAACTTTAGAGTTTATACGAACTTTGACAGTGGCACCAGTGACAAATAGTGGCTGTGTTGGATACATAATTACGCGAAGAAAACCAGTTGAGATGTCGTTTGGAATTGTTTTGGGTGAGGCTATGGTTATCAGCAAAGGGTGAAGCAACATGAGGGTGATTAAAGCATCGTCGAACCAAGTATCGGCGTGAAGCATTGGTATTGACTAATGGTATAACAGTGAGAGGGAGATCAACACAAGTAGCCCTGACGATCTGAAGCAAAATTATGCCACTAAAGATGTGCACATATATTACGCATTTACATGCTAGTAAAGAAAAGAAACAGGAAAAAAGAGAAGCGCAGAAGAAGCTGCTTGAACGATGCACTTACAATAAGAAGACCGGACCTGATCATGAAGTTGTAATGAGAAGCAAATGGTTTGGAAATATAGGAAGAATGCACAGGTGCAATACATCGTCAATTGATGACAACTTGAAGTCTAGTAAGTGGTAACAAAGGAAGGTCGGACAGTGAAAGATAGTTATGAATAACAATGAACATACCAGCATATCCGTGAATGCATGGACAGAAAATTACTCGGGCCAGGGGTAATATAAAAAATAAAGATAGACAATCACAGGTCTTGCCACGGATCAACCCTCAAGAAGTTTTCTGTATAAAAGGTGCCTATAGATGAGATATTTACATGTGAAAGACGCTTGAGAAATAGAGGCTAATACAGAAAACCAGAGTTCTGACTCCGCAGTTTTTGAGCCAACTTCACGGAATAAACTACTTTGATCTGGAAAGTTGCAGGTGCAATATGATATACCGTTGGAAAGATATCGGAGTCTAGTTTTCAGCAAAATTTACGGCTCGTAAAAATACCTGTTCTACAGGAAGTTATCCCATTTTTAGTGAAGAATGGTCAAGCTGTCCAGAATGGTACATTTTCGGGTAAAGAATTTGCATTAAGATGTTGAAGCACAAAAGCAAGGATGAAGTATGATAGCATCTGATGACAAATTTAAAGTTTGATAGCAAAGAAGGATGTTGGATAGTGTATGCAGAGAGCATAATGATGTCAAGCTTCGAGGGAAGAAATGAGGCTACAAGTACGATGCTGCTGAAATTGAAAACAAAGACTGTAAATTGATGGACGACCCAGACCTGAGGTAGAGAATGTTGTATATACCGTGATGAGGATGAAATCGAAGAGCTTGAAGTGGTGTACTACATGCAAATGGCTACAAGGATAGAAATCAAAATATTGACAACTACATATAAAGACATGCCTAGTGGTGTATGTGTGGTAATGGAGCTTCACAGCATATTCTATAGAACCTTGCAAAGCAACAAGTCTTATAATTGAGAAGCTAAAGAAAATGTCTAGAATGAAAGTGCGGTAGCAGGAAGTTGACACCGTGTGGATCCACATGTGGAGGGGTTCGCCGACAATGCAGAATCTGGACACAAAGCTAAGTCTTACTCTTTATTTTACAAATAGAGATATCAATGGCATGCATAAACTAACGTTGTTATGCCTAGGATATTTTACTTGCATCTTGTTATCTTAAATATGTGCAGGAATACAAGGCAAGTACCGATATCGGCTCGTTAATAAAATATGAACGATAAAATTAGATGAAAAATGAAGAATTGAAGGCCGTGATACCGAAAAAGTCTAAGGAAGATTGCAGCAATAGTAATGTGCACATGAAGAGTTGGATTTGAAATCGAAGACCAAATGTGACAAAGCAAATTCATCCGAAAGCCATTTTGCGGAAACACAGAGCTAAGCCTCTTATCTTCTCTTAGTCTTTAATTTTAAAAATATACATATTATGCCATGCATGCATTAAAATATTTAATTGAATATAGAAAATTCATGCTAGAAATCCACACCAGACGTATTTAATGAATAAAGAAAAATGACTAGCATGCATCATTGAGAGATATAAGCTAGAAATAGAAGTGATGAATTAATTCTAGTAGTAGATCCCCGAAGCAACATAGTAAGAGAATTCATTTGACTACCATGCCAACATTTAAAAAATGAGAAAGTCATTAAAAAGAAATTTAGATTTAATATTCTACATATATGACCTAAAACAAATATTTGCATGAGACATACATAATAAAATGCATGTGAATATTATGTGTCCTAGTTATCATATTCATTAATGTGCATTAATCATGTCATGAATATATATTGTTGCATTGTATATATGCTTGCAAAATTGAGATATCATGCAGGATTCCTCGCTAAGCATTACAAAACCAAAGTGAGGAGCTTTATTCAATTTAGTGAGTTGCTGGGAATACTTTGCAAATAATCTCTCTCAACATCTCTTGTTTTTGACAATGAGTTAGCTCGCGTATGCTTAGAGGTGTTGTATTGGGATATTTGTATTTGATATAGAGATTCGCTCTCAGCACGTGTCATAAGAGGGTGAAAAAGAATGAGAGAAAGAGATATAGCAAAATGATCCAGAATGAAAATAAGAATGAAAAAAGACCTACTGGTAGGAGGTTCCCAGACCAGAGGTCTTCCCCCGCACACAAGAATTTTGTTGATGAGTAGATACTTGAGTAAGAAGGCCAGAAAGATGAGGTCTCGAGAAGAATACACCTCACTCATGAGGTCATAGGATTTGAAGAAGAAGTTAGAGGAAAAGTTGAAGCTATAAGCAAGAATGACATGAAGAGTTTCAAATATAGTTGAAGATTTTGATGAAGAGTGGATGCAAGAATCTGATTTGGACAAGAGTAACTTTGATAAAGTCGAACAGTTCAGGTCCCCTAACAGAGAGAAGGGAACCTCTTGAAAATCAAAAAAAGTGAAGCTCAAATGGAAGAAAACACGCTTTACTCAACTTCACAGACGAATATTCAGCAACTTGTTAGAGAGCAGTTGACATGATGATTAGAAGTGGTATTAGCAAGACCAGAGAAGTTGATATTTGTTATGATGAGAGGAATTGAGCACTTTACCTCAAGGTTAATGAACAATTGTGGAGCTTCTAGAATCTAGTTCTCCACCGAAGACAAGCTTCCCCAAGAACCGGGGGGGTAGTATAATCACTATTGCATATGGTAGTTTGAAAATTGAGGATTTCAAAATTTTAAGAAATTAGGTCTGGGAACCTCACGATCAGGTTCAGGAACCTCATGATTTGGTCAGGGAACCACATGGCAAGGATGTAGTTTGGGAACTTCATAGCTCAAACTTGGTTAAGGAACCTTGTAGATTGATTTGATCAAGTATCCAGAGAGCAGTATGCTTACATCGTGAACACGTCAATGAGTTTTCAAATCTAAAAATACAAAGCTTAACGGAGGCTTTCACTTCACAGTAGATCAGTCTAGAGAAAGATCCAGGTGATACCTCTCCATTTATGCTTACATATTCGTAGAAACCTCCCAAGTACGCAAATTAAACTCTTACTATACATAAAGTGTGCGTAAATATCTATGTTATTGAGGTTTTATATGTGATAAAGCTATGATTATGTCATGATTATGTTTCTAGATGTCAGAATGCACATGTACTTACATCTCGTAGGTTCCTCGATACTTACCTGCATCTCGCATGTTCCTCGAAATATACATGTAGCTTCCAGGTTCAATTATATTTACCTGTAACTAACAGGTTATGCGTTACTCATATGAAGATTCTAGTAATAGCTTCCAAGTTTAGTTGTTTTACCAGCATTTAGTAGATTATTTGTTATTTTCTTGTAACTGATCGACATGTTGCAGGTTCATTCATATATACCTGAAGCTTGTATATGACAACTTCCGGGATCATTGATATTGATTAAAAGCTAACTGTAGACAGCTTTTGATTAGCAGCTTCCTGCTAGAAGTTCTTAGCCAGCCGATACTTGAATAGAAGAAAGTGTGCCTTATTGCAAAGAGATTTCTTCAAGAAGCTTGTACAGCTTTCAAGTTCCCTGATGATCAACCGTTGCTAACATGTTGTTTATTATATATCTGTAGTTAACAGATTTTATGTTGGTCACCTGTAGTTTTCAGGTTCATTTGTATTTTTCCGAAGCTTATAGCAACAGCTTCCAAGTTCACCTGTAGCCAACAGGTTCATATGAAGAGATTCTGGTGCACATACTGCGAGAGATTTCTATCCATAAAGGTTTACATAATATCCAGTTGGATTAACGTAAGTCTTCTCTAGATTAGTATTTTAATTAGACAGCATGACATTTCTTTTAGTAAGCATTGATGATAGTAGAAGAAGATCTATTTTGGTTATAATGAGGTTAGTCTTCCTTATTCCTAGAATGACGATGATGATTATAGCTTCCTTATTGTTCTTTTACGTAATAGTAATTACCCAAAAAGAACTGGGGGTAGTATTCCTACTTAGACAGTAATATGCATGTTTGATTAACTATTTCACGTGCCAATTTGAAACTTTTTAAGTGCTTATTTTAGTACTTATTTTGTGAAAACAGGAACACGCAGTTAAGGTAACCTATAGCTTTGATAGTATTCACGAGGTATGAGTATGATTTGACATAATGCAGACAGAATGTGCAGACTATGATTGATTGATAAGAATTAGCTTATAGACAGATTGTATTGAGCATAGAGTTAAGTCTCAGGTAGCTTCCGGAGCAAGCATTGAGAATTAAGTCTTAGGCAGCTTCCTGAGCAAGAGTTAAGTCTCAGGTAGCTTCCTGAGCAAGCATTAAGAATTAAGTCTCAGGCAGCTTTTTGAGTAAGATTTAAGTCTCAGGTAGCTTCCTGAGCAAGCATTGAGAATTAAGCCTCAGGCAGCTTCCTGAGCAAGTAAGAGTTAAGTCCCAGGTAGCTTCCTGAGCAAGTATTGAGATAACCCTAGGGCAGCTTCCCGAGCAAGTATGAAATAAGCCTCGTGCAGCTTCCCGAGCAAGTATTGAATTAAGCCTCGGGCAGCTTCCCGAGCAAGCATTGAGTTAAGCCTCGGGAAGCTTCCCGAGCAAGCATTGAGTTAAGTCTCGGGCAGCTTCCCAAGCAAGTATTAAGTAAGTATTAAACCTCAGGCAGCTTCCTGAGGAAGCATTGATTTAAGCCTCATGCAGCTTCCTGAGCAAAATTGATTTGAAAGCCATAGCTGACTGAGCAAGACATTCTAGCTAAAAGCCTCAGATTCTTTGAGCACATGATTAATAAGCCCTGTTGACGGGCACCTAAAGCCCTGATGAAAGGCATCTTAAAGGAACCTGTATGGAGCCGAGACAGGCATGCAGGAACCTGAGACTATCTATCTCACCCTCCGTGGAGACGCCTCTGGCACGAGAAAAAGTGGGAACTTGTGTGGAGCCCAGACCGGCACACTTGTTCTTAAAGAGAAGCCTAATAAGCTCTCCCTCATGTGGAGCCGCCTCTAGCACATGGGAAGAAGGGACTTAGTTCCTTAGCATTTAGCTTCATAAGATGTCCAGCATGACACATGAAGAAAAAGGAAATGGTATGGAACCCAGATGGGATATCACTCCTTAAGGGGGCTATAAGCTTCCCCTTTATGCAGCGTCGAGACAGGTGCATAAAAAAGAGGAATCTGTGTGGACTTCTGGAATGACGCACAGGTTCCTAGAGTCGCCTCGAGGCAAGATGAACCAACATGGAACCTAGATTATTGGCATGTTGGAACCTAGAATTTTAGGATTGGAAACCAAGCAGGTGACCTTTCCTAGAGTTAGCCTGTACTTAACAGGATTAGTTCACTAATACTAACTATTTTCTGTTTTTATGGTTCTTGTTTCATTTTGCAGGATTAATATTTTTTATGGTTATTCAACAGTGGTCTTGGCACAATTATTCAGGGTTAAAGTTAAAAACAAATCGTGGGACCAAGGTAGTTTAGATTAAGGTTTTGCAAACGCTATTTGAAGTATGAAGACAAGAGATTCTAAGTTTATAAGTAAGTGGTTAAAATATCACTAAGTTATTTGAGACATTTATCTTGAAAAGATTATAAGTGGAAGTATGAGTGTGTTCTGATTCTTACAATGGGTTAGCCCGCGAAAGCTTGAATGCATAAATATGGAAACTATATAATTCTTTAAGTTAAATTACGGTGGTTACTCAAATGATAGAGAAGTGCTTTGTGAAGATGAAAGAAGTATATAGTATTCCGAAATAATGCAAATATGAAGAATGTATGCAAAGGTGAACGAGCTAGACAAGGTATAGCAAAAAGAGTTGCACGATATCTAGATATGATGTGAATATGAAGAAGGTGCAGATAAAATGCATAAGTTGAATAGATTTAAGTAAGAAGGAGGTATAAGATAAAGTTTATTGCAAAGGTTTGAAAGTTCCGAGTAAAGTAAGCAGTAGAAGTTCCTAGGAAGCTATCTAGATGGTTCAGGAGGTTCCAGGGTTGTTTTATCCTACGAATAATGGAGATTCCTGAGGTTGTAAGCGAGCTACCACTGTGTTCTATGAATACAGTTGATGAGAAATCGGTTCATACCAATCAGTTTAGAGGAATAAAGAAGTATTGCTTGAACAACCAGAGAGTATTTATGATGAGTTTCGCAGTCTAGTGATTATGGTCTACGGGAAGATAGCTTCAGAAAAGTTTCCAGGTTAGTTTTCAGCAGGATTCTTTGATTTTTGATTTAAGGATTTAGTTTGGAATCTACATACAGAAGCGTAGTGTATCCTGTTTCTTACGCCGAGTTAGCTCATGTAAGCTTGGAAGCTGTTGAGGTGCCACTCGCTTTTCAAGACTTCTAGATATACAAAAGACGTGTGAAGACATTGAAGACAAAGATCACCCAGAAAGATATGAGAGTAAGAAAAAGTATGATAACATCCTAGAAACCTCAGAAGTGTCCTTGGAAAGATTTTGCAAAGTTATTAGAAGAATGTATAGAGAATGACTAGCAGTTGAAGAATGAAGACTTGACAAAAGAATGATTTCCGAAGAAAAAGAAGAGAACTGGTTTCTCATCAAGAATGAAGTTAATCAAGATTATGTTTACTAAAACATTATGTGTCCTGTTTCTTATGCCGAGTTAGCTCATGTAAGCTTGGATACGTGTTGTTGAGGTAATACATTTTAAGAGAAGTGATTAAGCATTAGACCCCGGATCAGAAAGTTGAATAGGTTCCTTTCGCATTGCATGACTTCAAGGAATCGGGGGGTAGTTGTTGTGCCCAAAATCTCCATGGGCTAGATTTAGGCCCATTAAGCTATAGGGTCCAATCCATATGAGGTAGATGATAGATCCAATATAAGATATGAAGACCAGACATGAAGAAATGAGCACTCGTTGAGAAGACAGTCAGAAAGCTACAAGTATCATGAGGTTCCTGATGAACCGGAAGCTGAGCAGCTTACGAATGGACTAGGTTCCTCCCCGTAGAAGAGTTTAAGTCAGCCTAAAAAACAATAATAAAGATAGCAAGGAGCATATAGGAATCACAGAAAGGCTCCTTAGACTAATATATTTGATATTTGTGCAGGTACAGTTTCCTATAGAGAGGTTCCTGAGAAACATGTTCCTAGACAGAGGTTCCTGAGCACTAGGTTCCTGAGACATAGGTTCCTGAGCACCAGGTTCCTAATACATAGGTTCCTGAGCACCAGGTTCCTGAGCGTAGCCAGCCAGAAAGAGATAGACTTATTATTGGAGTGTACTTCTAGGACGCAGTTGATCCTAGATTGCCTCTAATAGACATCAGAATTATAGTAGAGTACAAACTCGAGTTCTACTCTACTTAGCCAACCAGTTCGTGGTAAACTCTAAAGGAACCTGAGTCCAACACGAACTAGACAACCTTATACAGCTGGTCAAGCACAATCAGCTTAGCATTAGAACTACGTGGGCTTGATTCCTATAAAAAGGATACATAGGCACCTTGAGGGTAAGATGAATTTAGCTCTCTAATTCTCTCTGAAGGCACCTGAGATTATTGGAGACACCCTCAAGCTCAGCTCACCCCCACCATAAAATCACACCCAAATCATCGAAAACAGCCACTTACATGTGTAATACTTGTAAATTCCAGCGGACCTCCGATAATCACGTTGATTACGAAAATCCTCCATTAACAAGAATTATTATTATTTAATACTAATTGAATAAAACGTGGAAGAAAGATATCATTACCTATCTTTTCGAGATTGCTGCCAAGTCTTTGACAGAGATCTTGCATGATAATTCTACCAGTGTTGATCCTTTGTCCATAAGAAAGAGAGTAAACAGTTCTTGAAATGGATAACTGATTTGGTCAAATCCAATTTTTTTTACAAGTGGACACCCTTAGTAAGTTATCATAGACAAAGCTCCATTACCTTTTGACATACTTCTTGTTGAGTTTACCCAAATCAATAGTGTGTGCATAGTGGATGAACTCAGCAAACTCAATAAATGACCATCGTAAACCTCGGCATTAATGTCCTTCTCAGGAAGAGACAGTGCTTTGCTCATGTCATCTTCATTGAATGAAATAGTTACATCTTCAATTTTACAAGTGATACTCAGTTTTGTTGTTCCACTCTCAAGAGCAATCTCCTCCACTACATCCGTACCCCATACTTGTTCTAAGATATCCAGATACAAAATGGGCTTAACAAAAAGTGCTTTGAGAAGATAAGATCCAATCAAGAACCTAGTGAAGCAATTGTACCTATTGTTAGCTTCAGAATCACTAGCAATGGCTAAGAACTTGGTTGTTTCAGGAATACTATCGGTAATTTGGTTTGAGGATGATACTTTAGGTGCCATTTGTTTAGAATTGAGGGATATGGAAACGAAGAATGGAAAATTTTGGTTTTAGAGCTAGGGTTTGAGAGAGTTTAAATGAAATGACATATGAGAGATATCGATTAGAATTGACTTGAAGGTTTTTTAGAAATATATATATATTCGGTCAACAGATTTTAGAATAGAAAACAACATCTTTCACTTTAAAGAAGGGAGGGCGTTCCCCTAACTCGGTCTGGAGTTGAACTTGAAAGTACTTGAGCACAACAACTCTCAACAAATATGTATTCGGTCTCGGCTGTAGAGTTGACACAGATTGTTATTTTTTACTATACCAAGACACAACCTTTGTACAAGAAATTGGCAGTGCATATGTTAAGCATATGTTACATAAGTGCACAAGGGCATGTTATGGTACTTTGTAAGAACTTATGGACTTAGGTAAAAACTTAACTACACTAAAGAACCGTAAGGACTTAAGCAACTCCAAGGGAATGGTATGACACTTTGTCACAATTTTTACTTGACAATCAATTCAATAAAGGCATTATTGATAAGATACTGTTCTACAAGCAACATGGCATAGATATTATCTTAGTTCAATTCTATGTGGATGATATCATCTTTGACTCTACAAATGAGAAGTTGTGTGAAAGATTTTCAAAGCTAATGCAAAACAAGTATGAGATGAACATATGAGAGAATTGATATTCTCCTAATATGGGTACACTATTGACTGATATTATGGATTATTTGATATATAAGTTTGAAAATTGAGAAGAAATGGCTCTTTATTAACTTTTTAAGAAAACAATACATGGTAAAAATATATATACGTACGTGATACGTCTCTTGGTTATGAATTTATATATACCTTTTCTTCTCTCTCTTTTTTGATCATTTTGTATATATTCGTTTTCACTTTTACTTGTATTCAAAGTTTACAAGGCCTTTAATTGGGCATGACGAAAACTATATTATTTATAGTTATTTTGGACCTTATAATTAAGTTTTCATTAATGTTTATATATCTTGTAAGGCTTTTAAAATCCCATCTTATATATCATAGATTGTAAGGTATATATATATTGTTGATGAGTGGATTTCGTAACAACTTTTGAGAGGTTTATGGTGAGTTGTAAAGGCTAACGATCAACTAATCTATGGAGTATGGAGGCTTTTTGTGGGGGTTGAACTGAGCTCGAGAGCGTTTACAAGAATCTCGCGAGTTCCCTTGAGGCTTGTGTCGTGTGTTCTCAAGAATCTCGTAGGTGTATTGCGAGGCTTGTAAAAACATGTTCCCAAGGTGCCTACGTACCCTTGTATATATATGGATCAAGTTCACGTAGTTCTTTTTAGACTAGAAGTCTGGTTAGGCAGCAATATTCTAGGTTCCTAATTCGTGGGGACCTCCTTTTCTCCAGATTTCAGCCACGAATAGGCGACCTAAGTCGAATAGAACTCGAGTTCTAGTCCGACTAGGAGTATGTTTACAAGTTCTCGTCCTATTAGATGTATTCAAGGATCATCTGCGCCCAAGGAATACATTCCAATAAGGAGTTGATGTTCATGACTTGCTCCTAAAGAATAGGAGGCTTTATCGTACTATAAATCTGCTGGAATAAATCTGTTCTCGTACAGGAAGCTGTCTCTCAGGAACCTGTCTGCAGGAACCTATTTCTCGGGAAGCTGTTTGCAGGAAGCTGTCTCTCGTGAAGCTGAACCTGTCCAGATCCATTTGACATGCTATTTAGCCCCATTTAACTTAAGGGACCTCAATCATAACCCATATTACTCATACGGGTTGGATCCTTAAGCCTAATGGGCCTAAATCTAGCCCACGGAGATTTTGGGCACAACAACTACCCCCCGGTTCCTCAAAGTCATAGGGTGCGAGAGGAACCTAAATAGCCTGATATTTTAAGGTCCAATCCCTTCGGTGCTCCCATGTTTCTTCTGAGTAAACCATGTAGGTCTTTGTCTTCTTGCTTGAATCGTGACAAGGGCACAAAGTGAATCCAATTAGGCGCTGAGTGAATCTTTTGACGAGGGCACAAAGCGAATCTAATTGGGCACTAAGTGAGCCTTAAGAATGCTAAGGGAACCAAGTGAATCCAAATAAGGGCATAAAGTGAACCTAGTTGGGCGTTATGTGAACCTATGCTGAGGGCACAAAACGAATCCAATAGGGCACTAGATGAATCCTTAAAAGGGACAAGGTGAATCTTAAGATTGTCAAGGGAACCACGTGAATCCAAATAAGGGCATCAAGTGAACCTAGCTGGGCGTTATGTGAACCTATGCTGAGGGCACAAAACGAATCCAAATAAGGCACTAGGTGAATCCTTAAAAGGGCACGAAGTTAACCTTAAAAATCATAACTTGATTGCTCGAAAGGTTGCTTCATCTGATAAGCTTCTTTTCATTTGACTATCTAATGTTTGTCTATCAGAGGTACTCTAGGATCAGCTGCGTCCTAGGAGTACTTTCCAATAATGATTCTGCATCTCTCTAGCTGTCTTCTTGATCTCTCTGTTGTCTATGCTCAGGAACCTGGTGCTCAGGAACCTATGTCTCGAAATCTGGTTCTCAAGAACCTCATTACAGGAAATTGTACCTGCACAAATAACAAATTTGTTAGTCTGGGGAACCTTTCTGTGGTTCTCATGTATCTTCTTGTTGTTCTCATTGCTGCTGCTAGGCTGACTCGGGCTCTTCTGCTGGGAGGAACCTGGTCTATTCGTAATCTACTCAGCTTCTGGTTCTTCAGGAACCTCTTGATGCTTGTCAACTCTTAAAAATCTCTTTGTCTAATGCTCATTTCTTCATGTCTGATCTTCATATTTAGTACTAGATACAATCTATCTCCTGGCTCATACAATACTTGTTGGTTGGAACCTACGACTTGATAGGTCTAAATCTAGCCCATGGTAATTTTGGGCATAACACTAAGAAAACTGGAAAAAATAGATTAGTAATACGAGCTGAAGAGCTCACATATAAGTGATGCATGTATGCAAGTATGAACGATTATCTACATTATATATGTTGCTACCTTCTCAAGTGGCATATCAATTATCTACTTGACTGATTCAACTAACACGTTCGAGATCATAAACTAAGCATATATGTTACGTAAACTGCAAACCTATAGGGCATGACAACATCCTAAGTACAAGTTCACATAAATTTCATTTCTAAAGATCATGGAATATGCGCATTTAGAAGCAATATGTATATAAGCATGACATAATATAAGCTCGTATTAACATAAAATATGCATGATAGTTAAGAATATAAAGGCATGAAAGTAGAACTTATCTGTGCTTCATTGTGCCGGTTTGGATTGAGGTTCCGTTATTGAACCTGGAAGATGGAAGCTCTTCTCTGTGCAAACGTAGGGGAATTGAGCTACCCCCCGAGCCGTCATGATGCGTGAACCTCCTATAGCTTGTTGAAGCGGTTGACTGAAAGCTGCTTGTTTCCGCTGAATATCACTGAACTTGGAAGCTGTAGCTATAAACTGTTTCGATCATATACAAGCTTTATAAGTGGGAGTATTCATCTTTGTATCGCTTTGATGAGGGCACAAGGCGAATCCAATTGAGCTCTAGGTGAATCCTGGGAAGGGCACTTAGAGAATTCAATTGGGCGCTAAGTGAATCCTTCAGTAGGGCATAAGACGAATCCAGTTGAGATTTTAGTGAATCCTGAGAAGGGCACTTAAAGAATTCGACTGGGCGTTAAATGAATCCTTTTGGCTTTAGGGAGCACGAAGTGAATCCATCCGGGCTCTAGGTGAATCATGGCAAGAGCACGAAGAGAATCCGGTTGGGCACTAAGTGAATTCCTTTGTGGCATCAAGTGAATCCTTATAGGCTCTAAGTGAATCCTGAAGAGGGCACAAAGAGAATCTATAGGGCACATGATGAATTATTTCAAACTCTAGGGGCACCAAGTGAATCCGTAAGGGCACTAGGTGAATCCCTTCAAATGCTAGGGGCACCAAGTGAATCCGTAAGAGCACAAGGTGAATCCCTTTGAAGGCTTTTCAAGTACAAGCAAACTCTAGGTTAGGTTACCCATGCTTAGGTTCCCAAAACCCTTAACTAGGTGCCCACACGCTTATGGGACTTTTGAATGCGTGCCTACGATTCATAGGGCTTTTCGAAGTGAATCTTTCGTGCTTGCAAATCTTTTCTGGCTATCGAGTGCCTGCAGCTGACAGGTCTTTCAAAGTGAATCTTTCTGGGCTCTATGCAAATCCTTGTAAGGGCATAAGGTGAATCCAACTGGTTGTTTATGTGAACTTCTGCTTAGGACAAAAACCGTAACCAATCGGGCACCAAATGAATCCCTAAAAGGGTACAAAGAGAATCCATTAAGATACCAAACAAATGCGCGTGGATGCATGAAGCACCAAGTGAATCCTTTTGGGCTCTAAGTGAACCTATACGGGTACATAGAAAATCCATAAGGGCACTGGGTGAATATATGAAAATTCTTAGGGAACCTAGTGAATCCTTCTGGGCTCTAAGTGAATCCTTGAATGGAGCACAAAGAAAATCCAAAAGGGACTAGATTAATCTTCTAAAGGCATGGAGTTCTTGCTGTAAGTACACTTTCTTCTATTCAGGTATCGGCTGGCTGAGAACTTCAAGCAGGAAGCTCCTAATTAGAAACTGTCAACAATTGGCTTCTAACAAATATCAATGAACCCGGAAGTTGTTACATACAAGCTATGAGCTTCAGGTATATAATAATGAACCTGCAAGATGTCAGTTACAAGAAAATAACGAGTAATCCACTAGACACATATAAATGCAACTAGACCTGGAAGCTGTTACCTATGAGCTTCAGGTGAGAAACACGGAACCTGTTAACTAAAGGTAAATACATGGAACCTTTAAGCTACAGGTAAATATCAAAGAAAGTGCAAGCTGCAGATAAATAATAAGGAACCTACGAGATGCAGGTAAATATCAAGGAACCTGCGAGGTGCAGGTAAATATTAAGAAACCTGTAACCTGTTAGGTACATGTGCATTCTAACATCTAGAAACATAATCAATACATAATCATAACTTTATCTTATATACGACCACAATATCATAGATGTTTAATCATGATTTAGGTATAGTAAGAGTTTGCTGAGCGTACCTGGGAGGTTTTATACGAATATCTAAGCATAAAAGGAGAGGAATCACATGGATCTTTCTGTAGACTGATCAGATATGAAGTGGAAGCATCCGTTAAGATTTGGAAACTCATTGACGTGTTCATGATGCAAGCATGCTTCTCTTCAAGATACTAGACCAAATTAATCCTCAAGGTTCCTGAACCAAATATGAGCTATGAGGTTTCCAAACTGCATCCTAGCCGTGAGGTTCCTGAATCAAATCGCGAGCTTCCTGGACCTGGTGGTGAGGTTCCTGGTCTGAATTCTCAAAACTTTGAAATCCTCAACTTTCAAAGTACCATGTGCTATAGTAATTGTACTACCCCCCAGTTCTTCAGGGAAGCTTGTCTTTGATGAAGAACTAACTCCAAGAAGCTTCACAATTCTTCGATAATTTCTAATAAGTCATTGAATATTCATCCATGAAGTTGAATACTGTGTGTTTTCTTCAAGATGCTCATTTGAAATTCTTGTAGCTACTCTTCATCAAAATCTCCAACTATGTCAAATTTTTCTTAACGCTTGAATAGATACTATAGTTTCTTCACATCATTCCTACTTGTAGCTTTAACATGTCTTCTCTTTTCTTCTTTAACCTCTTACGAAACACGCTGAGAACAAACCTCTATTGCTAATACAAATATCTCAATACAGTACCTCTAAGCTTACGCGAGCTAACTCATTGTAAGAAACAAGAGATACTTAAAGAGATTACTTGTGGGATATTTCTAGCAACTCATTGAATTACGTTCCTTGTTTTACAAGCTAAATATAAGCTCATGTATGACGTAATACAAGGAAAAAAACTACTCATAATTTTGTTGAAAACTACCCAAAAGAAATAGGTTTGCTTGCTAGGGAGGTATACATGCACTACCCCCCCCCCAGTTCTAAGGAAATACATAAAGGTCTCTCAACTCTACTTTAAGAAAGCTCTCAAACTTTCAACTACTGGTCACCTCGAGCTATCCATTCCCCGAGCTTCCCAGCTTTAATCAAATCCTCAATTTGGTCTTTCAGTGCTCTGCATTCGGAAGTATCATGGCAATTATCCTCATGGAAGTCACAATATTTCTTCAGATCTTTCCTTGCTCCTATAGGTAAAGGTGCGGGCTTTGCAAATATTCCTTCTTTCCCATAAACCGTGAAGATGTGGTCCACTGGAGCGACCAAAGAGGTATAATTGTCGCGCTTTGTCTTCAAATTTGCTTTACTTCTTTTGGAGGAAGCACGATCCCCAATAACATATGCTTGCGGGCTTGGAGACCTCTCTCGCTTGCTTCCTTTGTGACTAGCTTCATCTCCAAAATCTTCTGTTTCTCTCAACTTCAACAAGGATTCTTCTACACACTTATATAGTTCAGCTTGTTTGTAGAAATCAGCCAGTGTACCAGGTTCACATACTTGTAACTCCTTCCAGAAGTCTGAACCAGCTCTAACTCCAGCAATCAGGAAGCTCATAATGACCTCATCAGGAGCTTTCTTAACTCTGGGAACCTCTGCATTAAAACGTTTGAGGTACTCTGTCAAGGTCTCATCTGCTCTCTGCTTGATGTTGGCCAAGGTATTGGTTGGGGGTGCAAAAGCGACGGAAGCTCTAAACTGAGTAACGAAGAGTTTCCCCATATTCTCCCAGGAATCTATAGAATCTGATGGTAACCTCTTGAACCACTGATAACCTCCACCATGAAGGGTTGCAGCCAGTAATCTACACCTTGTTGGCTCGTTAACTTGATAAACTTCCATCTCGGTATTGAAACGACCCAGATACTCCACAGGATTCGTAGTGCCATCAAATTTAAACTCGTTTGACATATGATAGGATTTAGGTAACGAGGATTTTCTAACCTTCTTGGTGAATGGAGATGAGGTTATTGCACCTATTGTTGACTGTCTTTCTTCGTTGATTTTCACTAGAATCTTCTTGAGGTCTTCATCATTCAAATCACTAGCTCCACCGTCCTTTGCTTCCCTATCTTTATCATCGACCTCCTGTGAATCTGCTACACTCGAATCGTTCGCGGTCTTATCTGAACTTATATCATCTTTAATTATCTCGATGGAAGGTTCCTTCGCTTTTTCCTTTTTCTGAGAAGATGCTCCTGATTTCGTAGCCTTCTTACTCTTAAATCCTGCCAAGATTTGTAACCGAGTTTTCTTAACAGAAGGTTGTTTATCTTTGGGTTCACCATCTTCTTCACCTTCAGTATCTTTCTTTGGGTCTTCGATTTCTTCCTCAGCCTTTTCTTCACGTTCTTCTTTGTCAACTTCCAACTTCTTTAAAGAACTCTTAGCTTTCTTACCCTTCTTTTTTGATGTCAACCTCGACTTCTTCTTCTTCTTTTGTGTTGTATGTTCAAGGGTTGTGAGTCTCTCTTCAATCGACTTTAGATGCTCTAGGACGTCAGCAGGAGTAATCTTCTTTGCTTTCGGTGTTTGATCTTTCTCTACAGATTACGTTTCTTCGCTATCAGAACTGCCTGCCATCTTTCCACTCTTAAGATAATAATTCTCCCCTCCTTCTAGCGCCAATGTTGATGAGTGGATTTCGCAACAACTTTTGAGAGGTTTATGGTGAGTTGTAAAGGCTAACGATCAACTAATCTATGGAGAATGGAGGCTTTTTGTGGGGGTTGAACTGAGCTCGAGAGCGTTTACAAGAATCTCGCGAGTTCCCTTGAGGCTTGTGTCGTGTGTTCTCAAGAATCTCATAGGTGTATTGCGAGGCTTGTAAAAACATGTTCCCAAGGTGCCTACGTACCCTTGTATATATAGGGATCAAGTTCACGTAGTTCTTTTTAGACTAGAAGTCTGGTTAGGCAGCAATATTCTAGGTTCCTAATTCGTGGGGACCTCCTTTTCTCCAGATTTCAGCCACGAATAGGCGACCTAAGTCGAATAGAACTCGAGTTCTAGTCCGACTAGGAGTATGTTTACAAGTTCTCGTCCTATTAGATGTATTCAAGGATCATCTGCGCCCAAGGAATACATTCCAATAAGGAGTTGATGTTCATGACTTGCTCCTAAAGAATAGGAGGCTTTATCGTACTATAAATCTGCTG
The DNA here is from genome assembly GCA_037693485.1 of Kitagawia praeruptora. Lineage (NCBI taxonomy): Eukaryota > Viridiplantae > Streptophyta > Magnoliopsida > Apiales > Apiaceae > Kitagawia > Kitagawia praeruptora. The sequence continues at coordinate 82,297,250 of CM075350.1, forward strand.
GAATAAATCTGTTCTCGTACAGGAAGCTGTCTCTCAGGAACCTGTCTGCAGGAACCTGTTTCTCGGGAAGCTGTTTGTAGGAAGCTGTCTCTCGTGAAGCTGAACCTGTCCAGATCCATTTGACATGCTATTTAGCCCCATTTAACTTAAGGGACCTCAATCATAACCCATATTACTCATACGGGTTGGATCCTTAAGCCTAATGGGCCTAAATCTAGCCCACGGAGATTTTGGGCACAACATATATATATATATATATATATATATATATATATATATATATATATATTAGCGTTTACTCAAATACAAACCAATCCTTAAATACAAACTACAAACTAACATTAAATATTTTATATTTCATTTATTCTAATGGCCCCGCCAGGGGAACCTTCACAAAAAGTGCATAAAATTCTTGGCCGCATTCAAAAAAAAAAAAATTACTGTTCACGCTGACATCACTACCACATTAGCAGTGAACATTATTTATTTTTTTTTGCTGAATGGAGCCAAGAATTTTATATATTTTTTGTATTGGGGTACCCCTAATTTGGTCATTAGATTAGCATGAAATGTTGGATTAGTGTTTAGTTTTTAGTTTGTAGTTTATTTTGGTTTGTAGTTGAGTAGGACTATATATATATGCCGTATTATGATATTATGGGAGACGATGCTAAACTTTAGAGATATAATATATTATGGGAGACGAAATAGGGTTGTGGTTACTGGTTATATGAAGGTCAAAGGTTCAATTTTCATCGAAATCAATAATTTTTAACAATACTTTAAACATAAGGAAAATGCTCAAGGTAACATTGTTTTTGGTCATTCCCCAGTGGCTGATGTTGCAGTTGATTTCTTCAAGAATTCTATTGGCACATATTCTTCGACATCGAATTACAACCTTTCAACCCCGAGCATTCCTCAAATATCTCAAATTCAAGCATCCCATCTCGAAGATAGAATTACTTTTGAAACTATCTACGCTACTTTGAAATCAATGAAGTGAAATAAGTCTCCAGGGCCGGATGGGTTTACAGTGGAATTCTTTTTATCATCTTGGGATGTAATTGGAAAGGAATTTTTTGAGGCAGTCTCTCATTTTTTTACCACCTCCAATATGCATCAAGGAATCAATTCTACAAGTATTACCTTAGTCCCTAAAGTTACCACTCCAACATCTATGAGGGAGTTCAGGCCTATTTCTTTATGTTCTGTAGCATATAAATGCATTGCTAAGATCATTGCCACTCGCTTAAAGTTGGTGCTTCCTGAGCTTATAAACATATCTCAATCAGCTTTTATTAAAGGAAGATATATATCTTATAACATTCTTCTGGCTCAAGAACTATTCAGAGGCTACAATAGGGACACTGGCATTGCAAAATGTGCCCTAAAAATTGATCTTCACAAGGCGTTCGACTCATTAAGTTGGGATTTCTTGATAAATGTCTTAGTTCAAATGAGATTTCCTCAGAGGTTTGTTAGTTGGATTCGTGCTTGCATCACAACGCCGATGTATTCGGTGAAAGTCAATGGAGAGTTAAAAGGCTATTTTAAAGGTGAAAAGGGCTTGAGGCAAGGGGACCCTATGTCCCCTTATTTGTTTGCTATTGCCATGAATGTTCTGTCATGTATTCTTTGCAACACCCCAAGCAACATTACATATCATTCCAAGTGTAAAGACATGAAGCTCAACCACTTATTCTTTGTCGATGACGTTTTCCTCTTTGCTAATGGGGACAAGCATTCTATTCAACATCTTATGAAGTCCCTGGACAGCTTTTCAGCCATTAGTGGTCTTCGTCCTAATGCTGACAAAAGTACAGTTTTCTTTTGTAACTGTGATCAAGGTGACACTGACTGGCTTAATGCTAGATATAACATCCCACATGGTGAGCTCCCAGTTCGATTGATAGGAGTACCTCTAATCTCTACCAAGCTTACAGTCAATGACTGTATTCCTTTAATAGAGAAAATAACAGTTAGGATATATGTTTGGACAAATTCCTTCCTATCCCTGGCAGGGCGTGCCTAGCTAATCAATTCGATTCTTCTTTCCATTCAATCTTATTGGTCGAGCCACTTCATTCTGCCGGGAAAAGTGCACCAGAAATTGCAATCTATTTTAACCAATTTTTTATGGTAAGGAAACATCATGAAAAGAGGGGGATCAAAGGTTAAATGGGACCATGTCTGTCTTCCAAGGAAAGAAGGCGGCCTTGGTTTTAAAAATCCGAGGGAATGGAACAAGGCTCAGATTTTATTTCACTTGTGCAAGGTGGTAAACTATAATAAATCTTTATGGCCTATGTGGGTTAATAGAACAGTCCTCAAACGAAAGCACTTCTGGATTTTGGATATTCCTCAAGACTACTCCTGGATTTGGCGTCAAGTTCTGAAACTGAGGCACCTGGCTTTACAGTATATCTCCTATACCATAGGGAATGGTTTAAATACACCTCTTTGGTTCACTCCTTGGTGGAATTTGGAATGTTTAGCTACATCAAAAAATGATCCGATAATAGCACATGCAGGTCTTCAAGTCGGGTCTACAGTTAATGATTTGATCAGTACAGGTACTTGGATTCTTCCGACTCCGAATAGAACACATCATCATGTCAATGCAACTCTCTTCAGGTTGTTGTCTTCTACAACATTGCCTGCGTTTAACCTAAATCAAACTGACTTGATAACCTGGAATGGCACCAAATTATCAAAACTCAAGACGTGGCACATATGGGAGGGAATTCGCTACAAACGGCTCGAGGTGTCCTGGTACAATCATGTATGGCATCGTCTTTATATATCCAGGTTTGCTCATTACGAATGGCTTCTATGCTTAGATAGATTGCCTACTCTCCAACGATTGTACAACATGAATATTGTGGCAAGCAAACAATGCTATTTGTGTGTCAGTGGGGAGGAGGATTCGACTCATCTGTTTCTGCAGTGTCCTTATAGTTTGTGGGTATTAAACAACCTAGCAACCGTGCTTCATCTTCCAACTCGAGCTAACTCTTGGACTCAGCTGCTAAATCTTTGGTATGCCTCAAACAGTCTGCATCATCGTACGGTTGCAATGCTTGCAGCTCAGGTTTTTGTTTACCACGTTTGGCGAGAAAGAAATACCCGTGCTCATGATGGAGGGTGCAGTAACCCTGCACAACTTCTTGCTGGTATTAATGTCGATATAAAAACCAGGATTTCGAGCTCAATATGGTTCGCTAACCACAACCGAATGGAAAGTCTTCGTCCTTTGTTTTTGTTGTTTCTCTATGGCTTGTCATGGAGTAAGGGTAAATCCCTGTTTCTTTTTTGGTTTTTAATATATATACAAATTTAGCTAAAAAAAAAGGACAACTAATAATTTACTAAATAGTCTTGGAAGACCATTTTGGTCTATAATAGATATAATATTAAACATTAAGTGATTTTAAAAAAGAAAATACATATATTATTTTCGAATCTTATGAAGATATCTATGTCGTTCTTATCCTATTTCTAGTTTTGTCAGCTTTCCTATATATATTTCAACTTTACGATTCTAATTTCCATTCTTATCTATTTTTTCTTTATCTCTATTTTCTCTTTTTTTTCTTTTTCTCTCGTGTTCTCTATATTTTCCTTTGATGTCGGTAATCATCGGCCGGCATCAACATCATACCGATGTTAATATTATAAAAAAAACTCACAATTATTTCATATTTTATCATCACGATCTACATCCATCTGTCTTGATATTCTATCAAAAATCTCTTTCCTTATTATCAAGAATGTCGTTATAATAACTTCATATATCATGATCCACTATTCACATCTTCTGATCTCCGATCTACAACTTGAATATCGTTATAATAGCTTCATGTATCACGATCCATTATTAAAAACTATCGAACTCCTGTAAACAATTTGACTTACCATCATCATATCAGGTAATATATCTTATCATCGTTGTGATTGTTTTTTAGTTAATTTGTGCAATAATTCTTTATTTGCCCTATTTTTATGGAATTCGATGACTTTTTTATGTACTATTATCATTCTAATTACTTTTAGATTAATTTGTGCAATAAATTTTTATTCTTCATTCTATTGCAATAAAATTTACTCTAATTATCTGTTGAAAATACAATACAAAATTTGGGTCTACATAGAACCATTTTAATATTAGAACCTTAAAACTATATAATATATTATGTGATAATAAGTATTATAATATTTTCATTAGTATTAGTTATTTTTTGGCATAAATATTTTTTAAAACATATTACAGTGATGAAGTACAAGTTAAGTTATGTAAAAAAATAATTTATCTTTTCGAAAAATATTATATTTAGAAAAATAATTATTGTGTACATCATATTCGATAATTATATTGTGGGTTATAGTAAAACTTAAAGATGGTATAGTGTAGCAAAACGAATAGTTCTGAGCCATTAGTTACATGAACTTTCAATTATAAATCAGTTATGAATTCTAATTTTATATTAAGTTCCAATTTGAACTTATCTTAATTTTTGAAGTAAAATTTTCCCTTTCAAGTCCCAAGTTATTGATTCTGTTAGAATAACCCAAATCGGTGCTTAACAGGTCTGATAATGTTTAAACAGTCTTTACTCATAACTACTGGGCTGCACTTTGGGCTTTTTGTTAGCAATCAGGTTTTCATCTTCAAACTGCACGAAGCAATTACCCAGATATATAGAGCATTGGCATTTGCCTCACCCATGTCTGGGCTATGTTACCTCTACAAGTCGGGCCCAAATTTGACCCAAGAGTATACATAATGTGGTTCTTAATTTATAGTTGTATCAAAACAGATTTTTAAATATTATTCAAACTATTTTTTATATTTTTTTGCAAGACCTTGTATAAACATCAAAATTTGAGGTTTACAACACAATTCACAATGGTGAAGTGAAGTCCCAAAGAGAAAAGAAAAAAAGTGGAGATAAGTGTAATGGCGTAGAGAAACTGCACATAGCGTCATTCATTTGATCATATCTAAACTTTATTAGAAATGAGAAGTTGAATGGAAATTTCTTATGTTTTGGAACTTTATCATTTAAATCATCTCTATCCAAATGCTATCGCCACTGTTTCGATCCCAGAAACTAGTATAAATGCGGGCCTTTCGATGCACTTCTGATCATAGTTTGATCACATTTGACATATTAGCATATAGTTTCTAGCATTCTACTGATCATGGCTTCAATGGTATGATCTCTATTGCTCAACTTCTCTTTTAGTTCATCCACATTTTGAACATATTGTATAGGTTATGGATGGTTAGATATCACTCTATAATACTTACTTGTTTCTTGCATTGTTTTTGTCAACAGATTGTGGAGGAAGAAAGAAGGTTTCAAGCAGAAGTCGCGGAGGTGGAGAAATGGTGGAACTCGGAGAGATTTAAGATGACAAAGCGTCCCTATTCCGCTAGAGACATTGTTGCTTTGCGTGGGAACCTGAAGCAAGAGTATGCCTCGAATGAGCTGGCCAAGAAGCTGTGGTGTACTCTCAAGACTCATCAAGCCAATGGCACATCCTCGAGGACCTTTGGTGCACTCGACCCTGTTCAGGTCACTATGATGGCTAAGCATTTGGACACCATTTACGTGTCCGGCTGGCAGTGCTCTTCCACTCACACATCTACCAATGAGCCTGGACCTGATCTTGCTGACTATCCTTATGATACTGTCCCAAATAAGGTTGAACACCTTTTCTTTGCTCAACAGTATCATGATCGGAAGCAAAGGGAGGCTCGAATGAGCATGTCCCGTGAAGAAAGGGCCAAAACGCCTTTTATTGATTACTTGAAGCCCATTGTTGCTGATGGTGATACTGGATTTGGCGGTACAACTGCGACCGTCAAACTTTGCAAGCTTTTTGTGGAGCGTGGCGCTGCTGGTGTTCACATTGAGGACCAGTCATCCGTTACTAAGAAGTGTGGTCATATGGCTGGAAAAGTTCTAGTTTCTGTGTGTGAACATATTAATAGGCTTGTTGCTGCAAGACTTGAGTTTGATGTGATGGGAACGGAGACAGTTTTGGTGGCGAGGACTGATGCTGTTGGAGCCACATTAATTCAGACCAACATTGACACCAGGGATCACCAGTTTATATTGGGTGTTACTAATCCCAATCTGAAGGGGAAAGGTTTGGCCACTGTAATGGCAGAAGCTATGGCAGCTGGAAAAACTGGACCAGAGCTCCAAGCCATTGAGGACAACTGGTTGTCAATGGCAAAATTGAAGACCTTTTCGGATTGTGTTGTGGATGCAATCAAGAAGGCAAATGTTGGAGAAGCTGAGCGGCTGAGGATGTTGAATGAGTGGAAGAACTATTCAAGTTTCAAGAAGTGTCTGTCAAACAACCAAGCCCGAGAGATTGCTGAAAGATTGGGCCTTACAAAACTTTTCTGGGACTGGGACTTGCCTAGAACTAGAGAAGGATTTTATAGGTTCCAGTGCTCTGTGATGGCTGCGATAGTGCGTGGTTGGGCTTTTGCACCTCATGCGGATTTGATTTGGATGGAGACCTCTAGCCCTAATCTAATTGAATGCACCAGGTTTGCTGAAGGAATGAAAACTATGAGGCCTGAGACTATGTTGGCTTATAATCTGTCTCCATCATTCAACTGGGATGCATCAGGGATGACGGATGAAGAAATGAAGGACTTCATTCCCAAGATCGCAAAGTTGGGCTATTGCTGGCAGTTCATAACACTTGCTGGTTTCCATGCCGATGCACTGATTGTGGAGACCTTCGCTAAGGATTTTGCGACAAGGGGGATGCTGGCATATGTGGAAAAGATACAGAGGGAGGAAAGGAAGAATGGCGTTGACACACTAGCTCATCAGAAATGGTCAGGCGCTAATTACTATGACAAGGTGCTCAAGACTGTCCAGGGAGGCATTACTTCTACTGCTGCCATGGGCAAAGGTAACTAGTAGGAGTAGTAATTTCTGCACTGTTTTTCTTTTTGGTATTTCCAGTTCATTTTAATTGATGTTGAAATGACAGGTGTAACTGAGGATCAGTTTGGGGAGACGTGGGCAAGTGCAGGAAGTAACAGTGTGGGTGACGACAGTGTGCTGATTGCCAAGTCAAGAATGTAGAGGAACTGTTTGACTCTAATGCACCGAGAAGTACCTTTACACATGTGCATGTAGACGCAATAATACTAGTATGTGTTTAGCAGTTTTCCGGTGTCGATCTGTTTGAACCTTTAAAGTGTTTGCAGTGTCTATTTTACCTTAATTATGATGTAAAAATAATTTCATGTTCCTCACTTATATCGGGGGAGCCTTTCAATAAATTGTACCTCTTGTGTGTGTGTTTTAATAATATGTTTTGTTCTGTGTTTAATATTGTATTTTTCCTACTTTTTCTGTCTTCAGTTCTTCGTATCTTCTTGTGATTAGGTAGTACAAACATGAATGAGATCGAAAAAAAGGTATTATAATTTCAAATTCTAAATTTTTTTAATATAATATTAATAATTACTCTTTTTTTTTTGTCAAGAATATATGTAACATCCCGAATTTTCGGGATATTAATTCTAAATACGAAACTTAAATAAAATCGAAATTTTATCCAAACAAACCAAAATCCCACGAAAGTCAATGCAGCGGTCAAACTTAATAATTCAAAATTATAAAAACGGAGACGCATCTCCATAAATCCAATCATTTATTGTCAAACAAATAATAAATTATCTAAATTTATTCTAATAATTCGACAAATCTTTTCAATAAATGCATTCAAATCAGCAAGCAATAAATCCACAAGGTTCACATCCTTATTCTTATTAAGCTCCCAAAATCAGAACCTGAAATATTAGAAACGAATGAGCTACACAGCTCAGCAAGTACAAATTGACTAACATATGTTCTTAAAAATCAATGGCCGTTTTAATAAAACAATTTTCAGAATTAAATATAAGTTTGCAAACATTTACGAAAACAGTTCCAGCCCAAAGTTTTATATTTTCAAAACACAGAATTTAAAATAGAAACAGAAGCAGAAAACAGAAATAAAACGAAACGAAAATCAAAATACCACAGTCTTGCTCTACGACCACACTTTGCCAGTGACCAGCATCTTATTCTTATTTTTATTCTTTCGCCACACTTTGCCAGTGACCGGCATCTAAAGTTCAATAATCACGCGCCCTTAATAAGTATCTAAAATTGCACACTTGTGCGTCTACTAAGGATATCTAACCTAGTTCCGGACTATAGCGTAAATTACGAACGGGTTCGAAACGTAGAGACTGAGGATTCTAAAATCAAATACTTATATCTTATAAAGTTCGAAACAGAATTTTTATATCTTATACAATTCATCAAAACAACATCTTATATCTTATATATTATACGAAAATTGAAAGTTGTAGAACCTAAATATACTTTTCGAAAATTAATAGTAAGTCAAAAAGTATTTATCGCAACGTCGACTGAACAGAATATTAACACACGCACAATCCTTTAATTTAATTAATAAACATAAAACAATTAATCACACGTACTTTTATACGGGTCCGGATCCTTTGTCCCCTTCCTACAAGTCTCCTTTGTATCTCCTCCTTTTTTAATAAAAAAGAGTGCATCTGTGGGGCTCATTTTAATAAATAATAATTATTTTATTAAAATGGATCCCGCAGGAGCACTCTTTTTATATTAGAAAAAGGAAGGGACACAAAGACACAAAAGGGACATAGAGGAGAGGAAGGGGATAGAGTATCCCAACTCCTTTTATACATGCAAAGCACTTAACTACGTATTTAAAGTCATATAACAGCAAATAGAAAGTAAACGCATGCTTACTACCGTATATTAAACCAAAAACAAGCAGTCAAGGAATATAACAAAACAAATTATAATTAAAAGGAAATTGAAAAGGCCTTAAAAGTCCAATGTGGTACACGGGACTAATTCAGGTTAGTCGTTAGATGCTTAAACTGCAAAAAGGTTCCCAAACTTTTCCACTTTTTTAACATACAAGTATACACATAAATTAACATTGTACATGTAAAACTACTTTACACGCATGGAGAACTAAACTAACATAACTTAATGAGATTGGGGAACTGAGATGTATCTCAGGGAAGTTACATGAGATACATATAGAATATTGTATGTAAATTTAGGATGGACATTTCTATAAAATCACAATTTTTTAATTAGCCCTGCGGGCCCAGTTGAATTTATAGTATATTTTTAATTATCTCAGGAAAAGTTCACTGAGATCAATTTTAGGATCTTTTTCTCTAAGTTAATAGTTAAATACGCAATTAATTGTAGCAAAACTAATTATTAATTAACAAATTAGTCCTTTTTTTTTTTGAAATTCAAACAAATTAGTCCTTTTAAAACATAAAGGTAACTTTTTCTGGCCAATCAAATTAACACATGCACATAAGTACATAAAAACATTAATTTATGAAATTAACATCACAAAACAAAATAAGTACACATCAATCGGACCTTTTTATTTTTTTATATAATAAATTTGCTTTTTAATAATCTGTTATAAGATATAACTGAAATCCATGACAATAAAAAAAATTAACAAAATAAATTTATGGACATAAGCATGGTCAACCGGTCATAGCAGAGGATCATGTAAAAAAACTCAATCGGAAATTCATATATAAGGTCGTGCAAGTGTAATCACGTAAGGCTGGAGATCGCTGACAATCATTTGTCAGGGACCGTTTATCGAACAATCGGTTTCTAAACTGTTGGATCGTTGATTCAACGGTCCCATAGATTACAAAAAAAATTTACTGTCCACCATAATTTTCCTCGGATAGACAGATTGCCTGTCTGCGGAAATTTTCCGCATTATAGCGGACAGTAAATTTTTTTTTTTAATCTCAGTCCAACGGCTATGAAACCGATTGTTAAATAACCGGTCCCTGATAAACGATTGTCAGGGACCTGGACCCATCACATAAAAAGGCAGTATAGATATGATCACTCTCCTCTTTTATTATTTTTAAAGCATGCATAGGCGCATCAGTCTCACTAGGGCTGTCAAAAAAATCCTAAAAATCCGATATTCGACCGAAAAATCCGATACCGAATCCAAAAAAACGGATAATATCCGTATTCGAAAGAAAACAGATAATATTCGTATCCGACTTCGTATCCGAAAATAGCGGATACGGATATAGGCACATCCGTATTCGAAATATCCGGTATCCGAAATATATAAATATATAAATATATATATATATATATTTTATAATTAATAATATAATATTTATAATATAATATATTATTTATTGTATTTTATTAGTGCTTTGTCACAGATTATTGTTTCTATTTTTAAAAATATATTTTTGAACGATCCAACCGTACAGATGTCAATAAATATCTAATATAATTATATTTCCAAAGTTTCAGAAAATAAAAAATTAATTTGATTGGAGATCTTAGTAGATCACTACTATTTTCAATATGACTCGTAACTAGTGCTTTGTTACGGATTATTGTTTATATTTTTTTAAAAATATTTTTGAACGATCCAACCGTACGGATCTCAATATATATCTAATATAATGATATTCCCAAAGTTTCAGAAAATAAAAAATTAATTTGATCGGAGATCATAGTAGATCACTACTATTTTTAATTAACTAGTGCTTTGTTACGGATTATTGTTTCTATTTTTTAAAAAATATTTTTGAACGATCCATATCCGTACTATCTAATATAATGATATTCCAAAAATTTTAGAAAATAAAAAATTAATTTGATTGGAGATCTTAGTAGATCACTACTATTTTCAATATGACTCGTAACTAGTGCTTTGTTACGGATTATTGTTTCTATTTTTTAAAAAATATTTTTGAACGATCCAACCGTACGGATATCAATATATATCTAATATAATGATATTTCCAAAGTTTTAGAAAATAAAAAATTAATTTGATTGGAGATCTTAGTAGATCACTACTATTTTCAATATGACTCGTAACTAGTGTTTTGTTACGGATTATTGTTTCTATTTAAAAAAAATATTTTTGAACGATCCAACCGTACGGATGTCAATATATATTTAATTTATTGATATTCCCAAATTTTCAGAAAATAAAAAATTAATTTGGTTGGAGATTTAATAAATTACTATCAAATTCAAAAATATGTTTAAACTTAACTTATCTTTAATTATTTCCCTTCTCAACATATGGATCTTGTAGCTCAGTTGGTTGTGATGTTCCACATTTTTAGAAAAAAATATCAGCTTTCCGGATTCTTTCGGATCCGGATACGGATTCGGATATGGTCAAAAGATTTCGGATCCGGATTCTTTCGGATCCGGATACGGATTCGGATATGGTTAAAAGATTTCGGATTCGGATCCGGATATGACAGTATCCGTGTCCGTTTTATCCGGTTGACACCCCTAAGCCTCACGAGGTTGCACCAAAACAAGTAGAGATAATTATGAAAGAATTCTATGTAATTATAGTTCTAAGCATACAAAGTGAGCATATAAAATAATGGAGTACGCATATAATTGAAGTTTGAAAAATACATACCTTTTGATGAGTTGGGAAGAGTGTCCGACTCTCTCTTTTGTTCTAAATGATTCTTATATAGCGATTTGTAACCCTAAATTCTATTATGTGACGTTTGGGAACTACAATTTTATTTGAAATCCATGATTTCAGTTCCAAAATTTGAAATCCATGATTTCAAATTCAAACTCTTTGTTTGGTAAGTATGAGAATTTCGAATTCAGAAATTTTAAATTTTGAGAATTTTTTGTTTAAAAAATTTCTCTTCTTGAGAAAATTTTACTGGGAAAAAATTTCACGAGATATTTTTCCCGGAAAAAAATTTCTCGAGAAAATTTTTCCAAAAAAAAAATCTCGAAAAAATTTTCCTAGAAAAAAATTTCTCGAGAAAATTTTCCCGAAATAAAATTTCTCAAAAAAAATTTCCAGGAAAAAAATTTCTCGAAAAAATTTTCCCTGGAAAAATTTCTCCAGAAAATTTGCCGAAAAATTTTTTTTCGGGAAAATTGTCCCGAAAAAAAGTTCTCGGGAAAAAAATCCTCGAGAAAATTTTCCCAAAAAAAAATTTCTAGTGAAAATTTGCCCCAAAAAAATTTTCTCGAAAAAATTTTCCCAGAATAAAATTTCTCGAGAAACTTTTCCCGGAATAAAATTTCTCGAAAACAATTTTCCCGAAAAAAAGTCCTCGGGAAAATTTCCGGGAAAAAAATTCGTCGAAAAAAAAATTTCCCGAAAAAAATTTCTCAAAAATTTTCCAAAAAAATATTTCTCCTCGAGAAAATTTTATCGGGAAAAAAAATCCTCGAGAAAAAATTCTCTAAAAACGTTTCCCGAAAAATAATTTCTAAAAATTTCTCGAGAAAATTTTCCCGGAAAATAATTTCTCAGAAAAAAAATTTCCCGAGAAAAACTATTTCTCTAAAAAATTTCCAAAAAAAAGGATGTTCATGTATTTTGGTGGAGAAGAATTTCAAATGACTACCTTTCACTTGTAATTTCAAATTACAAAAAAATAGTTAATATTTAATTGGTATGGAATTCATCAATTCCAAATTTTTTTTATCTTACCAAACACTAAATTTGATCAATTCCAAGAATTCAAATGAATTCCAAGTTACCAAACAAGCCATTAGGTAATTTTAAAACTTATTCCTAAAATATTTGTAACTCCTTCAACTAATTCCTAAAATATACTCTCTCCGTCCCATTTTATGTGAACCTCTTTCCTTTTTGGTACGTCCCAAAAAGAATGAACATAACATACTTACTATTTTTGAACACTACTTTTCACTATTACACCCACTACTTCTCCACTTTTTTATTAAATAAACACTATTACACCCACTACTTTCCTCCACTATCTCAAATCTATTATTAAATATTGATAGGTCCCACCACTTTACCCACTTTTCAACTAATTCTATTCTATTTCTACTCTTTTTTCTTAATCTCCGTGAAAGTCAAACATGATCATACATTATGGGACGGAGGGAGTAATATTCTACTCACACATAATTTATTAAAATAAGAAGGATATCAATCTTTTCAAATATTTTCACACTTCTTTCCTATAATAACATATCTTATCTTTATTCTAAATAACTTGTACAAAAAAGAAATTCTAGTTTTCTTCTAATATTATATGATATGTTTTATTAATTCGATTCACTTTTTTTAAAATATGAATTTTGGAGGTTTAAATTTTTAAATTAGATGATTTGATAATAATTATATAAATGTTATCCGTTATATTTCTATGAAAAGAGGGATTTTAGTTAGAAAATATTGAAAAGATAATACATCTTAGTTCAAAAAGGTAATCAGTTAATTATAAGTACTTATAAAATTATAATTTAATTTTATTAAATAGAATGCCGTGATTTAACTGAAAAAGTGAGGTGTTAGTTAGAGAAAATTAAAAAGGAAACATATTTTAGGTGGAAAAGGTAATTTGTTAGTTTATTATAGTAATTATAATTCAATTATGTTATTTTACTAAATAAAATTGCTCGTAAAGTTTTAAGAAAAGGAAAATTAGTGTTGCCCACGATATTTTAAAGAAATGAGATATTTTAGTTAGAAAATATAGAAAGGATGATACATTTTAGCTGAAACTTAATCGGTTAATTATTAACATTATAATATTGTTATTTTATTTTGTTAAATAGAACCGCCCGTGATATAATTGAAAAAAGATATATTTTATTTAGAGAAAATAGAAAATGTAATGTGAAAATTAAAAAGATGACATGTTTTAGGTGAAAAAGGTAATTGATTAGTTTATAATAATTATAATTTAATTTATGTTATTTCACTAAATTAAATTGTTCGTAATGTCTTTAGATAGTGAGAAATTAATGTTGCCCGTGATATTTCTAGAAAAAAGGAATTTGAATTATAAAATATGGAAAATATGATACGTTTTAGCTGAAAAGGTATTCAAAAAGGTATTTTATTGCTTGGAATCAACTGCTATAGAGGAAGGAACTTCACTCAATGCTGGTCAATACATCCTGTTTAGCAGAAAGACGGATATTCCTTGCTCATTATCAGACAATCACTTATTCACAAACCTCGTGTGGGGCTAATAGTTTTCATTTCCCATCTCATGGAAAACCCTTTTCGCTCCGCTTAGCCTTATCTCCCTCTAGGGGTATTTTAGTGATAGGTTCTATAGGAACTGGACGATCCTATTTGGTCAAATACCTAGCGACAAACTCCAATCTTCCTTTCATTACGGTATTTCTGAACAATTTACTGGATAATCTTAGTGATGATATTGATGCTAGTGATGATATTGATGCTAGTGACGATATTGATGCTAGTGACGATATCGATCGTGACATTCATACGGAGCTGGAACTGCTAACTATGGATATGATGTCGGAAAAAGATCGATTTTATATCACCCTTCAATTCGAATTAGCAAAAGCAATGTCTCCTTGCATAATATGGATTCCAAACATTCATGATCTGGATGTGAATGAGTCGAATTACTTCTCCCTCGGTCTATTAGTGAACCATCTCTCCAGGGATTGTGAAAGGTGTTCCACTAGAAATATTCTTGTTATTGCTTCGACTCATATTCCCCAAAAAGTGGATCCCGCTCTAATAGCTCCGAATAAATTAAATACGTGCATTAAGATACGAAGGCTTCTTATTCCACAACAACGAAAACACTTTTTCACCCTTTCATATACTAGAGGATTTCTCTTGGAAAAGAAAATGTTCCATACTAATGGATTCGGGTCCATAACCATGGGTTCCAATGCACGAGATCTTGTAGCACTTACCAGTGAGGCCCTGCCGATTAGTATTACAAAGAAGAAATCAATTATAGACATTAATATAATTAGATCCGCTTTTCATAGACAAACTTGGGATTTGCGATCCCAGGTAAGATCGGTTCAGGATCATGGGATCCTTTTATATCAGATAGGAAGGGCTGTAGCACAAAGTGTACTTCTAAGTAATAGAACCACCCGTGATATATTTGTAAAAAGAGATATTTTAGTTAAAGAGATATTTTAGTTATAGAATAGAGAAAGGTAACATGTTTTGGCTGAAAAAGGTAATTGATTAGTTAATAGTAACTAGCTTTGTAGCCCGTGCAAGGCACGGGCATGCTCTAGATTACAAATATTTATGAATTATTTGTAATCACTTAGGATTGATTTGTTGATATCTTCGATTGTTCATATCTTTGTAGCAATTGTTCTGAGTAAATAGAATTTATGCAATACCCGATTGTGACATGCAAATTATAATTCTGGTTAAATTAAATCTATTTTATATTTTACGCTATGTTTTGTTTTGTTAAAATAAACTTGAACGATATGTAATAAATTGGTCAATGTTAAGATCAAAACCGTACTTCGAAATATAAATATATAGAGTTAACATGGATGGATACAGAAATACATTCAAGTATTAATTACATAATAATAAATGCATATTAGTTCATATCAGTTATTATTATATATGTAATAAATATGTTAGTATTGCAATACCTAAATAGCCTCCGGAAATATAACATAGATATAATTAGTAGAGGTAAATATGACTTTTTATATGAATAAATTTGCTCATGGAACCCCCCATTTGCTCTATTATATATATATATATATATATATATATATATACATATTTGTTATATTGTTTTATGCGTTTACGTATTAAAGATGTGATTGATGAGTTTTACGATAGTTAATGTTAATACAAGTTTGTATTATACTTATATACGCAGGAAGGTTTTTTTGTATTGGGATATTTTTTGTAATATTTAATTCGTAAATAATTAAAGTAGATCTAAAATGATTAATAAGATATGGTATATGTTAGTGAATATTATAGTACATTATAACATATCCACATAAATTTATATATGTATTTATGTTTGTACAAGTTTATGTATGTATAATTATGCAGTAATTAATATATTACAAATAATGAAATATTAACAGATTATACAACATAAATGTATGTATGCTATACAGTATGTATGTTTGTACATGTGTATGTATGTATAAATATGCATATTAATTATACAACAATTAAAAAAGTATAACAAATAATGAAATATTAATAGATTATACAACATAAATGTATGTATATATTATATGTATGTATGCATGCATGTATGTATGCATGTACGTATGCATGTATAATTAATAGTTATGTTGTATGTATATATGTATATATGTATGTATGTATGTATGCATGTATGAATGTATGTATGTATGTACGTACGTATGCATGTATAATTAATAATTATCTACAAATATACATTATAATTAATAATTATATATCATCTGAGTTAAGCCAACTGATATTTATCTACAAATTAATACACATAAACAAAAATATATAGTATGTGTATGTATATAATATTATAGTACATTGTTATATATCCACAAAAATTTGTATATGTATGTATTTATGTTTGTAAATGTGTATGTATGTATAAATATGCATATTAATTATAAAACAATTAATAGATTACAAATAATGAAATATTAATAAATTATACAATATAAATGTATGGATGTATGTATGTATGCATGCATGCAAGCATGCATGTATGTATGTATGTATGTATGTATGTTATATAGTATGTATGCATGTATGTATGTATATAATATTATAGTATATGATTATATATATATCCACATAAATTTATATATGTATGTATTTATGTTTGTACATGTGTATGTATATATAAATATGCATATTAATTATACAACAATGAATATATTACAAATAATGAAATATTAATAGATTATACAACATAAATGTATGTATGTATGTATGTATGTATGTATGTATGTATGTATGTATATAGTACTGATGCATGTATAATTAATAATTATGTATGTATGTATGGATGTATGTATGTATGTGTGTATGTACATATGCATGTATAATTATTTATGTTTATGTATGTATAATTAATAATTATGTATGTAGTGTATGTATGTATGTATGTATGTATGTATATATGTATGTACGTATGTGTGTGTGTGTGTATGTACGTATACATGTATAATTATGTTATTCCCAGATTACACACTTGTATAATTGTAGAAGGGGGGGGGGGTTGAATACAATTCTTGATATTTATAAATTTCTGATAAGAATCACAGAAATCTATAAGGAGATAATTGCTGAATGAGAAATGATTCACAAACACATAAAAAATCAGGTGGTTAAATGTACCACCTGAGACTTTTATTCGAAGAAAACTCTATGATACAGAAGTACACAACTGCTGTTTTACAACTCTTTGCTTCTAAGAATATTCAAGAAACCCTAAGCAAATATGTCTGTTTTCTTGGTTTCTAAAGAGTTGCTACACTTGGTTATATATCCCAAGTTTACAAGTACTACAGGATTAAGATAATATTAATCTAATTCAAGTTGACTTGCTACTCCACTTCAAATCCACATGTAGCCGAAAGGTTGTCCTTGTGAATAGATATGTCCCTTGCACCTTTCTTGTATGTACTGTGCAAAATGGAATGCTTCTTTCTTCTGCGTTTCCAAAGTATGGCTGCCATACTGCTTTTTATACCTACTATCAACCCATGTGATCTGTCAGTCAAACCTGTCCTTATCAACTGCTAATTCCCAGCTAGCATAGAAGAAAGTGTTAATGATGATCCGTTGATGTTGTACACTGTCATCCGTTGATGGTAGTTTGAGCTGTATCCATTGATATTGTATCCGTTGATAGAGTCCTGTTCTCATATGTTGATACACTTTCACTTAGATAGAATTACATAGCATAGCTTATTTACAATTGGCTACCATATTCTGCCTATCCGTTGATGGTCAACATGACTCTGAATAAAAACACTATCAACTGATAAATAGAGATATATACTGCAGTATGCTACAAAACCTCATCCGTTGATGAGCTACCTGTCAACGAATAGAGTTATAAATCCTCATCCGTTGACAACTACAAAATCTTGTACAATTTGATTGATTGTGAAGTTATCATCAAGTACAACATATTCCTAACAATCTCCCCCAATTTATACTTGATGGCAATAAAGCATAAATTCAGGACCTTGATGATAACAAAACATTCCTAAGAATATATATAGAACAATGCAAAAATTGTATTAAGCTACAAAAAATAAAAGCAGAAAGTTTGAGAAATTTACAGAGAAGTGCTCCTCTAGACTGAGCAGATTAATACTGTTTCTTCTCTCTGGTTGGCATCACCCTTGATTTTCCTTCTTTGACAGAGTTGGACTCAATCTGCATTTGGAGTTGCCTATAGAAGGCATCTTCTTCAGCAACTTTTGGATTTAGCTTTTGTTGTAACCATCTCAGGTATTGAGAACTAGCCTTTGATAGTTGGTCTTCTAACCTGAAGAATCTCTTGTTACCATCTTCATCTCTGAACTCCAACATCCAGAAGGGTTGAAGGTGGATTTTCTGTCCATTGTATGGGATCTTCATCTTCCTTGGTAGTCTTGATGGTGAGTTCCATTCTCTCCTTATCTGTTCTATTCTGTCCAGTATCTCCCCTTTTGCTATCTTGGAGAACCCTGTGTATCTCCTGATTGCAGAGAACACTTTGGTTAAGGTCAGATAATTTTCTCCAAGAACCCTCTATAGTGGCCATGTCCTTTCCTTTCCTCCCTTGTATACAAAGACCAATCTCTCAGGCAAATGTTTATATTTGTCAATTCCTCTTACTTCTGACAATTCATCCAGATACAGATTCATACCAGAGTATTCTTCAATATCTACCTGATAGATAAAATCATCCTTGTTTTCCAAGATTGGCTGCTTGACAATAGAAGGTACCCTAGCAACTTGAATTGGTTCCTTTGAAGGTTGCTTCCTTGGTATCCTTTTCTTCTGTTTAGGCTTTTGTTGAGGCTTCAGCAAGAATGAAGGAACCTCAATGGAGTCAAGATTCATTGGTTCCTCTTTAGGGATTATAGGGTCACCATGGAAATTCACAGCTGGGTTGAATACTTGTGCAAAAATAGATTGTGATGAGCCAACAGTTTCACTTCTTACAATTTCTGGAGAGACAGGCCTCCTTGCCTTTGATTTCACTCTCCTTTTAGGTTTGGATTTGGAGACTTCCTCAGGTTCCCTCATTTCATCCTCTACCTCATCCATTAACTCCTGGGCCAGCCTGGCTTGCTTCTCATCTGAGTTTTCATATTGATTTTCTTCACTTGGATGAGCTTCCCTTAGAAGTTTGGAGGTCTCCTCTCTTTTTGCTTCAACAAATCTAGGATGGCTGTTGGATATATTTAACACTTTTCCATTCCTTATTATTACAGCCATCCAATATCTTACACTCTTATTTGTCTTTTCCTTGAACTCTTTGATTGTCTTTCCCATTAGCTTCTCATCATCATCCTTGGGAAATGGAAAGTCCAATTATAACTTGTTCTTCCCATTTGCCTTTGGTGGAGAGTAGGCTCTGGTTCTTATGTATGGTTCAAATTCTTTGACATAAGATGGTTCAGCATCATAGAATGTAGGAGCCACAATCTCTGGAGTGAGCACCTTCAGAATTGTAGTTGATGTTGTTGGAGCTGAGGACTGAGTAGAGAACAGAGTTGATACAATTGATGCATTGATCATTCTCTCTGTCCTCAGAATTCTTTCATTTGCCCCCTTGTTGATCTTTTCTAAGGCCTCTATTCTGGCTTGCCTTTCACCATCTGAGATTTCTGATAGACTCTGAATCTCAGGCAACACCATTTGTTTCTTCTTCACAGGGGAAGCCTCTATAGAGAACTCTGTTGGATTGACCACTATAATTGGCTGTTGCTCCCCCTCAATTTGTGTTATCTTGCTACTGGAAGCTGGAATTTGACTAGAAGTAGCTGCAACCTCTTCTACCTTTTTCTCCCCCTTTTTGTTTGTATCAAGGGCTAGAGGTGAAGCTGCAAGTAGCCTTTCCAGTAGCTCAGTCTGTTTGGCTTGGTTAGCAATGAATGTCTGGAGGAAAGATGCCTAACAGATTTGGCCAGACTATCTTCCTTCAATAATTTGCTAGTCAGCACCTTCTGAGTGGTAGTAGGGGCTAGTGCCTCAATCCTGGCATCTAGTTCTACTTTCATTTCCCTTATTTCAGTTTGGACCTCCTCATGTTGTGTTCTTTGAATAACCATATGCATCTTGTGAAGTTTGAGGGAGGCCAGTATTTGCTGAAGGACAGCCTTCCTCTGTGGGTCTGCATTCTGGTGCTCAGCCATAGCAGATTGATATTGCTTCATAATCTCCACATTGAAGTCACCAACCACAGTGGTAGTAGAAAATATCCATTCTGGAGTATCCTCTACATTGACTTCTTCATCACTTGATGTGCTATCACTGTCATTATTGCCAAACTCTTCACTGTCAGCATCTGAAGGCAGAGATATTAAAGCTTCCTTTGCTCTTTGTAGAGATTGTGAGGTGTGCACTAGGTGCATTGCCTCCTCTGCCTCCACATTGCCCTGTTGTGCCATGACTTGATAGGCAGAAACAGGATGAGTAAAGGTTTCAGGATCCAAAGAGATGGAGTCAATGATTGACTGATATTCTTGTCGAAATTCCATCTCTTTAGAAGCTTCATTAACCTCCATTAACTCACTTGCAATGGCTGAATCTTCCTGCCTTATTTCTCCTATAGTCCCTTCTCTCCACTCATCTCTCTTTTCTTGCATCAGGGGCTCCCCCTGGCTCACACCTCTCACACCCTCACCTTCACCTACTAAGGTGGAACTCTCTTGCTCTCCTTTTGCCTGACCTGAAGAAATGGTCAGCCTCTCATTATTTGCCTCTCCTTTTGCCTGCTCACAAGGCAACCTCTCACTCCCTTCCCTCAATCCTAAAAGTGTTTCAACTACTTAGAACTCCTCCACACTTGACACAGGAATGTCATTTAGCAGTGGTAGAGTGAGTTATCAACGGATAAGGAATATCCGTTGATGGAGTAGTTATAGCTATCAACGGATGGCTAGACATAGGCGCATCCGTTGATGGAGAAATACTTGTCAACGGATGAAGGATATCCGTTGATGAAGGAAAGATAGTATTCGTTGAAGTGAAAACCAACACTGAATCTGTGGAGATTGATTTTAAAGATGAGGCCACAGATGTTGTTGTGAATTCAGGAATGGAAGATTGATGGCCCAACAAATCATCTAGAAGATGATGACCACCAATTGCAGAGTAGGGCTTCTCCAAGAATCTTAAAGATGGAGAATCAGGAATTGATGTAGATATCATATCCACATCCAGAGATGGAGTTGGTGATGGTGGATTGAAATGTGTATCGATTTGAATGTTAAGATCAAGGGGCTGTGACTCCACATTTATTGGAGCCACATCAACCTGAGTTTGAGAAGGTACAGTTTCCTGTACTGTGTGTGTACCCTGTGATTCCCCTATGGTTTTAGATTTTACTCTTCTTTCATAGGTTTTTGAGAGAGGGCTAGTGTCCCTTACCCTTTTGTGCAGTGTTCCTTGTGGGGAACTTGATTCAGTAGTCACACCCTGTTGAGAGGATGTAACTAGAATTTGGCTTGTAGGTTCATTAACAGTCTTTTGAGAGACTGAAATGTTGGTTGCACCTGCCTCACCTTCCTTATCCTTAGGGCTTCTTTGATGTTCACCCTGTCCCTCACCACTCACTACCACCTTCACACTCCCCTCAAGAGTTTTGCTAGGTTTTACAACAGGTGTCTTTTAAGAGACACTTGAGGTTTGCTTTTTAGATTGTGGTTTTGAAACTTTGGATTTGGTCACTTTGGTAGGAGCCTGTTTGGTCACAACTACAGACTCCATTGTGACACTAGAAGGCAAAGAAATTTGGGGGTTAGAGATAGGAGTTTCAGGGTTAGATACAGTTACCTGAACAATTGGAAGATATACCAATTGTACTTCTGCATTTAAGTTCATTCGAGTCAAATCACTTAAAGACTCTTTTCTCCTAAACAAAACAATTGAACTTGCTATCCGGGTTAGCAATGGATAGCTTATTCTCAGATACATGCAGTGCTAAGAGCATCAAAAATCTAGCAAAATAGATATTCTTGCCCCTAGTTTCCTTCTTACCTAATTTGGCTGCTATCTCATACATGACTAGTGTGCCAAAATTATAGAATTTATCAGTCAAAAGCATACACATCATAACTAGCATGGAATTGGTAACAACATCAAAGTTAATAATATTTCCTGAAAAAGATTTAATGAAGGCATCACAAAAATAACTCCATTCTTTAACCATACCTTTCCTAACAATTTTCCCTAAGTTCTCAGTACTAAGGGCATAATTTATGGAATTAAGCATGGCAACAATTTCAGCATTACTGGGTACTTCCAGACATTTATTCTCAGCCAATTTTAAACAAGCAGTTATCACATTAGAATTAACTACATGGTTTTTACCCTTTAAAGAAAAAGCAAGTGTACCGTCTGTGCCAATATACTCAGCAGATGCCCACACCTCTTCAATTACCTCATGGATTAGAGGAGTGGTGGCAGTCATAGCATATGACAGTTTGCATTTTTTCACGAAATTCATCAAGGTGTGATAAGTTTCTGGAGCATTCACTGTATCAACAAAGGCCGCGAAATTGTTCTTCTCATAGGTAAACCCAGTGGAAGACATTGTAATAACCCGGATTTTTCAAGAAATGATTTTATTATTATTTCAATAATAATATTGTTTTCCTAATATGAGGAGGAATTTTTTTTTTATTTTATTATTCGATTATTTAATTATTTTCGGTTAAGTTGAGCCTGGCTGGTGCTCCTATTTAAAATTTTATTGACTGAGTAGATACCTCGAGTCAATAGTTTATTTGTGCAAAGATTTAATTTTGGAATGTGAAATTATTCAGTAAAGATTTTATTTTAAATTATTGAATAATTTAGAGATTTTAAAATTCTTAGAAAATGTTTATTTTAATTATTTGAGGATTTATAGAAATTACTTGATTAATATATAAAATCAAGAATTTGAGATTTTACTAAATCAATAGTGTTTGTAGTATTTTTATTAAGCCCTGTAAATTGTGAATTATGAATCACAATTATTATTTTTATGATTTGTTTTTATAAATTATTAATATTTGTAAAATGCATATCAATTTAGAAAATTGAGATTTAATTCTAATTCTTTCTCCAAAAGTCTTTAAAAATATTATAGTATTTAATTATGCTAGAAATTTTATTTTTACAAATTAGAGTTTTTAACTCTAAATATTATTTATAAGTTTGTAGTAATTAAGTGTATTATTTAGCATAGTATTGGGCCAAGCCCATTAGGTTACATAACAAAAACACACAGCACACCACCAAGATACACACAAATACATACATACGTACGCAGCCGCACATCACAACCGGGGGGAGAGAGAGAGAGGCTTGAAGAGGAGAGAAAATGAGAGAAGAAGAAGAGAGATGAAGATGTGCTGGAGTGTGTGTGTCGTGAGGGAGAAATGGGGGAAGGGGATAGTCGACTGGTTGCAGCAGGAGGTGGTGGTCGGCGCGCGCGGTGGCAGGGCGGCGCCGGAGGTGTCCTGGGGTGGCCGGAGGCGCGAGTTGTAGTGGTGAGGCAGGAAGGAGGCGGCGGCAAGAGAGAGAGAGAGAGAGAGAGAGAGAGAGAGAGAGAAGGGAGAGAGATTTTGGGGGAGGTTAATTCCGATGGAATGAATTTCAGGGGGATCGAATCAAAATCGAAAGAGGTATAATTGAGATACGCGTATCCGCGTGTATATTTTTATATATTAATTTTGATTATTTAATTGTGGGATTAGTTTAGAAATGAATTGTTATATATTGTTAATTGTAGTAATTAATTAGTAAATTGTAGTAATTTAATTAGTTAATTATGATAATTTAGTTAAGTGATAAATTGTAATGTATTAATTGTGGTAATTATAATGTATGGGTTAGTGTTGTAATTTTAATTAGTTAATTGTGGTAATTGGTTAGTTTAAATTACAAGGTTAATTGTTGGGATTTAATTAGTTTAAGTCGCGAGATGGATATGGTTAGTTGTCGAAATTAGCTTGTATGCTAAATCGTGAATGTTAGTTGAATTTACTTGATTTAATTCGGGAAGGTCAATATTGGTTGGTTATAAGTGTTCGAGTTCATGGTCGTTAAATGCGAAGTGCAAATTGCTAAAGGTTAATTGTTAAGTGTTAATTGTTGAAAGCTAATTGCTAATTGTTAATTGTTATTTGGTAATTATTAATGGTTAATTAGTAATTGTAATTGGTAATCGCTAAGTGCCAATCGTTAGTAATATATAATGCATGATTATAATAGTTGACTAGTTGTAAATGTCTATATGTTAAATGTTAGAATTTTATAATAATTAGAATTGTGCTAGGGGTTATGAGAAGATCACAAGTTCTTAAATGTCAATATTTAAAGGACTTGTGTAATTCTTTTCGACTAATCCCTAGGGCTTACGAATATCCATGATTATCTATCACGAGTATAATTAATATGCTTGAGTGATGTGATCATCGATATAGCGTAAGTAATAGTTAGTGCTAGGGGTTGTTCCCTAGGGCTTACGAACATCAATGATTGGTTGTCACGTGTATCAGTAAAATGCGTGAGAAATACGGTCATTGGTGAAGCGTAAGTAGTAGTGTAAATCATTATGTGCTAGTTGCCGCATGTCTGGGCGGGTACTTTTCTTATATGTTTACTTTTATGTTGCTGCAAGTTGAGGCAGCTTTTATTTTATCAAAAGCAGGGTTATAAATTGTTTTATTGGCATGGAGGGGCTGAGCCCATAGTCCGATAAACGAATACTACATGCCGAAATTTTCTAAAAATCCCCTGCGTTTTAATTTATTTAACTTATTTGATTTTAATTATTTAACGGCATGTTTGAGGGTTAATTGTTTATGTGAAAATGTGCTAAGTAAATTGTTTCAAGGATTAATTGTTGTCTTGAGGAGTTATGTGCTAATTCATGGGTTAGAGGTGTCTTGAGGATTAATTGTATATTATGTGTCTTTATCGAGGATTGATTGTGTTTTGAATATTATCTATGTATTAAGTTGGTTCAAGTCTATTAAATGGTTATAAGGTGTTATGTACATTAAGTGGTAATAGGATAGTCAACTATAGGGAGGACACCTATAGTTTGACTTTATGTTATTTAGTGATAATCCCGAGTTGTGTCTACTCGATATACGTGGTATGACTGACACGTACTCGTAACCATTTCAGTACCATTAGGGCGAAATCAAATTGGAGCGACGTGCAACTAAAAAGGAAGATCGAGACGTCAGGTAAGGTCCATGGAATTACTTGGACGAGGTGCGAAAGATTTGTTCGCGGTTTCTGTTTTCTGCTAAGGACCAGAGGCAAGTTTATTTACATATACTCTATCGTTCAGAGTATACCTATTTTGAATTATATAAAATGTGCGGAAAAAGGTTTTCAATCCCTAATTGCGAGCTTTTAATCTTGTGCTCCTCCTTCCAAATCATTTTTGACCTTGCTAGTGATATTAATTTATTCTCGTGCAATAATCAAAACCCATGACTTTTAATATTGTCGATGGGTGGCGACATTCTTAGGGTTCTACATCTCGATTTATATGTTGTATATTTATAAACTTTTGTAATGTGGTAGTGGACTATATGTTATGAGGTATATATTTATGTATCGGAATAAGAAAGGCTCCAAGGGTAGAGCGTGTTGAGTTATCGAGCTTAGCCCGCGTGTCGAGGCTATTTTGTATTGTATGTTTTCGAAAACCCGGGCAAAGCTTTTAAAAAGAATTTCGCAATAATTAACCTAAAGGCAACATCACCAATAAACCAGTGTTTATTTAATTAATAGATGCCCCTGAAAGCATTTACTAATTAAATAAACCTCATTCGCCTAATTAAATTTATTTAATTAGATGAATATCATTTTCAAAACGCTTTCTTAAAATCACTTTGTCCCGGAGAAATAATAAAACAATTTAATGGAGTGTAACTATCTAGTATATTATTTATCGGAGATATTTTATTTTCAATACGGAGTAAAGATATTCCAATGGTTATAAATTGGTTACTTTCAGCTTAAACCAGCTAGATTGATGTCGGTATATGTTACTTGAATACTTATTAATTATTTCTTATTGACCGAGAGTCAGTAGTAGTTATTTGATAAAGTGGCTAAAGTTTGGAGGCTGCTGGAGATATTGTGTCTTGATTTTGATTAGAAACATTCCAAGAGTTGTATTTGGGTGTTTTGAGGTTATTAAATATTCCAGTATTAATAGTAAGTATTATTTGAATATTACTTAATAAATGAATATTAATTTGAGTATTCTTTTAAAAAAGGGATTATTGAATATTTATTATTTGTTACATAGTAGTCAAATATTTATGAAATACTCTAAGTGTTTTGAAGGTTATAAAACACTATTTAAAGGTTGTCTAAGGACTTTCATAGTCATTTAAAATATTATATTTTGAATCTATCTAGGAAGGCTACTTTTCAAGAACTTATATTTATATATGGAATTACCCTGTCATGGTTACAAGCTTTAGGCGTACCATTTTCCATGTGTGATCACAAAACCCTGTGTCGAGATTGATATCGGTACAAGTGTATATCTATACTTGAACTCTTTTGAACTCAAAACATTTTCGAAAACCCCCGGTCAGGTCTCACTCTCTTGCTCGTTTTTCAAGAAATTATCGGTCGACTGAAGTCGAACTTCAACTACTCAAGTTTTCTATCAAAATGATTTTGACAAGAAAAGAAAAAGGGGACTCTGGCAGGTGTGGGAATCGTTGACGAACGATTCCCGGGATGTGTAAGCGGCCGTGAGCCAGGCGGTCCATCAATTATTATTCCGGCCCATGTGTTGCCGAAGGATGATTACGGATGTAGTTTTCATCGAGGGTGATTACGGATGTAGTTTTCACTCAGGGATAGTTACGGATGTAGTTTCTATCCTTCTACCGGTAGAGAAGACCCGCGGATTATTGGACTTGGATGTGGCGACTGATCATCGTCAATCCTTGTCAGGTTTTTATGTTTTCTTTAAGTCCCATCCTCCACTTTGGAAAAATACTCAAACACTGCTTCTTAGGCCTAAGTGCCAAGTAGCCGATAGTGTTGTTTCAATTTTGAAAGATGATGAATTCATGCAGTATCTAGAACTGCAAGATTATTCTAACAATAATGGCACGTACTTGTGCACTTTTGCAATTATTCAAAAGATGAAAGATGGTTCGTCGGTTATTGATGTTAAGTCCCAAATATTTTGCTTCAAGAGCTTTGACTCTCTTCCTATCAGTTATTTCTCAGTTTAACTTATCAAGTGGTAACGAACTTATATCCTGTACAGAATCTTGAACTGTAAGGTGTTTTGATGATAATGATATACTCATGTGTATTTACTTACAAACTTGAGGAGTATTAAAAAGGGAACCTTATAATGGCTTGGTTTATGAAAAGTGGTAATAACTGTCTTAGCAGCATATTGAACTGCATATTTTGAAAAGCCCCCTAAGAGGTTATCAATATTATGAGGTATGGTATATGGATGAGATATGAGGATTATTACGATTATTATAAACTTATCTGTTCATTGGATGTTGCGTTAAATGTCATATTTTCTTTATTGAAGTTTCATTGTTGTGAGTATTTCGAATTGATATTAAGTATCGTTATACTTTGAAAACTCCATGTGTATATTGATATATATTGTTGTGCTCTATTAATACTTGCTGGGCAATTCTTTCGCTCATACTTGCTTGTTTTAAATATTAACCTTTCAGAGGAAGGTAGATGATTGAGGCTTATCTGCATGGCTCAGAAGAAGCAGGCAGTACGCCCTTATGAAGATGATATGATCCAGAAAAGTTATAGCTGGAATAAGTTATATGTAAGTACATTGATGTGTAATATATAATACTTTGTACTGAGTAGTACTAGTTGCTGGTGTACTTCCCAACGAAGCTATACCAGTAGTATAAGATTTTTAAGACATAGTGCGATGTAATAGAATGGATGTAATAAGGATGTAAAGATTTTAGTTCTTGTTTCTAGCCCTATGACCTAAAAGATGCTTGGTGGTTGGGGTCGCAGAGTTATATTTCAGTTTTAATGATTACAGATGGTTTAATGTTGTTAAACAGGTAATTTGATGTTAAGGATTTCCGCGTGACGACCAAATCCCTGACCCCGGATTTGGGGCGTTACAGAAATGGTATCAGAGCTTAGGTTATAGTAAACTAGAAACGAGAGTGAGTAGGAGTGTGTATAGTTATGTGAGAACGTCAGAACTCATGTAGAGTTCATGTTGGACTATTGGATATAGTACCAATGATTAAGATAAGATTTTGAGGAATATGTTGAGGTAGACTTCACTTCTTGTGGTGATGGATGTTTGCTAAAGAACTCTTAGAGACAAGTGTTGGTTGGCAGGGGCATAGAGCGCCCGAGGCCTAAATTTTAAATGATTTTAGGGGATTCATGGAGGCAGTTATGTATTCCCCGAATGATAGGAAATTTCAATATGATGGTGAATGATAGAAAGATGACATCTAGTATTATGACAATGATGAGTTGAGATAGCATCCGTACTGTTAAAATTCCGAAAGGGAAACAAAACAAGATCACTATGAAAGGTTATCAGTCGAAGTTGCGGGTATTTAAAACCCTCTCGAGCTTGATAGAGTTTAAGGTAATATTATGAATGGATTGGTGGATAGACACCGATTGTCTCAAAATTATAGAAGTAAAAAGGGTGGAGTAAAGATGAAATGTTTTAAGAATCAAGACGGACCGAGAAAGTCTGAGAAAGACTAGTACGAAGGCTGTTATGCCAATAAGGGATAAGCTTAAGTTGCACACGGAATTGTCATGAGGACAGGAACATGTGGTATAAAGATGGTTATAATGGTGACTGGATCTAAGTATGTATTTCCAGCAATGTTCCAGAATATCGCCCATTCGACACGTGGTATTCGTCGTTGCTAGGGGCGACACCGTATCGAAGTCTTCTCAAAGAATAGAACGCTTGCGTGAGATGCTTGCGCCGAGTCGAATAGAGCTCCTTGCGATTGTAAGCGTCGATGGTTGAATTTTTAACGCCTATTATGGGTCGACGATGACGTCAACTATCGAGCACCTTAGGGTGTGCGTGGAAAAGAAGAGCGCTACAATCGAACAATTATCCGTCAGAGGAGCCGACCAGTAAGGCATCCGTGGAGACCTTGGCATTACCCTCCCCAATTATGAATCATTTTGATTGCTTCCCCAGTCCGAATTATTTGATATCTCCCCATTTGCAACTTATGTTTATTATCTCCCCAATATGAATTGTTTGACACCTTCCCATTTGCAAATTATGTTTATTACCTCCCCAATCTGTAAATTATTTGACACCTCCTCGTGCATAAATTAATTTGATTACCTCCCCAGTCTATGATCTATCTTGACATCTCTCCAAGAGAGAATTTTAATAAAGAATATACTCCCTCTTCGAAGTTGTTTTATAATACTCATGTTAAACCATATTGGTTTCAATTTTGCTAGAAGCTGTCATTATACCTACTTTCAGATTTAAGAAGCCCTATCGATTGATGATATTTAAATTCCCACTTTTCTTCAAATATTGGATAATCCTATGGTGCTATAGCACCACTTGCTTGTTGTATACCAGTATCTTTCTAGTTATCATTTTCCTTGGAAATTGCACCTTGGAATCTGATCAATTTTAATCCAGGGTGTCCACTTGAGAATTATTTGTCGAAAGACGATAATTATTATCTTCACTTCGAATTGCTTTCATACTTCTCAGCTTCCACTGAGACGAACAACCCTATACTTATAGGGGACACAAGGGCTATCTGTCTGTGTGATAGAAGTCTGACGGGACGCCGTCACTTGTGAGTTGTGAAATACAAGAAGGCTAACTACCTTTAGTAATGTCTTAACTGAGACACGCAACGTGAGTTCTTATGATCATATTGATCTCTCGGTAAATTTTCTTATCCCAAATAAGGTTTGCTTCAACACTCTTAACCTTATGATCACCAGTGTGTAACAATAGCCTTGATATGACAGCTATCTTTTCAAAGTTTCATAATTCTTATTATCTCTAATAAATTTGAAGGGGATACCAACCAGGTCTGCCAAGTCATAAATTCGCTGATAGAAACTAGATTCGCAACGGAATCGCCAAGAGCAGGAGCGAATTCCAAAACGAATAGAATATCAGTGACGTATCAATCGAATTATTTAGTTCATTCCCTCTCAATGATATTATGTTAATGGAATTAGTGCATTCTCTCTCTCAAAAGTGTTATGTGAATAGAATCAGTGAACTCTCTCTCTCAAGGATAGTATGATAATAGAAAGTTGGGCAAGACGTATATGTGAAAGGAATAATGGTGGGTTATAAGACTCCAGCGATAATTGTGTCAGATAGAGAATCGAGGTTTGAATTGAGATATTGGAGAAGTTGTTTACGAAGAGACACTATCTCCTGTTTTGCAGAATAAGTGTTGATGATAAAAGAGTTAAGGAATCCCAGTAGTGGCCTTAGCTGATTCCGTGGACGGAATCCTTTTAAGGAGGGTAGACTGTAATAACCCGGATTTTTCAAGAAATGATTTTATTATTATTTCAATAATAATATTGTTTTCCTAATATGAGGAGGAATTTTTTTTTTATTATATTATTCGATTATTTAATTATTTTCGGTTAAGTTGAGCCTGGCTGGTGCTCCTATTTAAAATTTTATTGACTGAGTAGATACCTCGAGTCAATAGTTTATTTGTGCAAAGATTTAATTTTGGAATGTGAAATTATTCAGTAAAGATTTTATTTTAAATTATTGAATAATTTAGAGATTTTAAAATTCTTAGAAAATGTTTATTTTAATTATTTGAGGATTTATAGAAATTACTTGATTAATATATAAAATCAAGAATTTGAGATTTTACTAAATCAATAGTGTTTGTAGTATTTTTATTAAGCCCTGTAAATTGTGAATTATGAATCACAATTATTATTTTTATGATTTGTTTTTATAAATTATTAATATTTGTAAAATGCATATCAATTTAGAAAATTGAGATTTAATTCTAATTCTTTCTCCAAAAGTCTTTAAAAATATTATAGTATTTAATTATGCTAGAAATTTTATTTTTACAAATTAGAGTTTTTAACTCTAAATATTATTTATAAGTTTGTAGTAATTAAGTGTATTATTTAGCATAGTATTGGGCCAAGCCCATTAGGTTACATAACAAAAACACACAGCACACCACCAAGATACACACAAATACATACATACGTACGCAGCCGCACATCACAACCGGGGGGAGAGAGAGAGAGGCTTGAAGAGGAGAGAAAATGAGAGAAGAAGAAGAGAGATGAAGATGTGCTGGAGTGTGTGTGTCGTGAGGGAGAAATGGGGGAAGGGGATAGTCGACTGGTTGCAGCAGGAGGTGGTGGTCGGCGCGCGCGGTGGCAGGGCGGCGCCGGAGGTGTCCTGGGGTGGCCGGAGGCGCGAGTTGTAGTGGTGTGGCAGGAAGGAGGCGGCGGCAAGAGAGAGAGAGAGAGAGAGAGAGAGAGAGAGAGAGAGAGAGAGAGAGAGAGAGAGAAGGGAGAGAGATTTTGGGGGAGGTTAATTCCGGTGGAATGAATTTCAGGCGGATCGAATCAAAATCGAA
The DNA here is from genome assembly GCA_037693485.1 of Kitagawia praeruptora. Classification (NCBI taxonomy): domain Eukaryota; kingdom Viridiplantae; phylum Streptophyta; class Magnoliopsida; order Apiales; family Apiaceae; genus Kitagawia; species Kitagawia praeruptora. The sequence continues at coordinate 82,328,972 of CM075350.1, forward strand.
AGAGGTATAATTGAGATACGCGTATCCGCGTGTATATTTTTATATATTAATTTTGATTATTTAATTGTGGGATTAGTTTAGAAATGAATTGTTATATATTGTTAATTGTAGTAATTAATTAGTAAATTGTAGTAATTTAATTAGTTAATTATGATAATTTAGTTAAGTGATAAATTGTAATGTATTAATTGTGGTAATTATAATGTATGGGTTAGTGTTGTAATTTTAATTAGTTAATTGTGGTAATTGGTTAGTTTAAATTACAAGGTTAATTGTTGGGATTTAATTAGTTTAAGTCGCGAGATGGATATGGTTAGTTGTCGAAATTAGCTTGTATGCTAAATCGTGAATGTTAGTTGAATTTACGTGATTTAATTCGGGAAGGTCAATATTGGTTGGTTATAAGTGTTCGAGTTCATGGTCGTTAAATGCGAAGTGCAAATTGCTAAAGGTTAATTGTTAAGTGTTAATTGTTGAAAGCTAATTGCTAATTGTTAATTGTTATTTGGTAATTATTAATGGTTAATTAGTAATTGTAATTGGTAATCGCTAAGTGCCAATCGTTAGTAATATATAATGCATGATTATAATAGTTGACTAGTTGTAAATGTCTATATGTTAAATGTTAGAATTTTATAATAATTAGAATTGTGCTAGGGGTTATGAGAAGATCACAAGTTCTTAAATGTCAATATTTAAAGGACTTGTGTAATTCTTTTCGACTAATCCCTAGGGCTTACGAATATCCATGATTATCTATCACGAGTATTATTAATATGCTTGAGTGATGTGATCATCGATATAGCGTAAGTAATAGTTAGTGCTAGGGGTTGTTCCCTAGGGCTTACGAACATCAATGATTGGTTGTCACGTGTATCAGTAAAATGCGTGAGAAATACGGTCATTGGTGAAGCGTAAGTAGTAGTGTAAATCATTATGTGCTAGTTGCCGCATGTCTGGGCGGGTACTTTTCTTATATGTTTACTTTTATGTTACTGCAAGTTGAGGCAGCTTTTATTTTATCAAAAGCAGGGTTATAAATTGTTTTATTGGCATGGAGGGGCTGAGCCCATAGTCCGATAAACGAATACTACATGCCGAAATTTTCTAAAAATCCCCTGCGTTTTAATTTATTTAACTTATTTGATTTTAATTATTTAACGGCATGTTTGAGGGTTAATTGTTTATGTGAAAATGTGCTAAGTAAATTGTTTCAAGGATTAATTGTTGTCTTGAGGAGTTATGTGCTAATTCATGGGTTAGAGGTGTCTTGAGGATTAATTGTATATTATGTGTCTTTATCGAGGATTGATTGTGTTTTGAATATTATCTATGTATTAAGTTGGTTCAAGTCTATTAAATGGTTATAAGGTGTTATGTACATTAAGTGGTAATAGGATAGTCAACTATAGGGAGGACACCTATAGTTTGACTTTATGTTATTTAGTGATAATCCCGAGTTGTGTCTACTCGATATACGTGGTATGACTGACACGTACTCGTAACCATTTCAGTACCATTAGGGCGAAATCAAATTGGAGCGACGTGCAACTAAAAAGGAAGATCGAGACGTCAGGTAAAGTCCATGGAATTACTTGGACGAGGTGCGAAAGATTTGTTCGCGGTTTCTGTTTTCTGCTAAGGACCAGAGGCAAGTTTATTTACATATACTCTATCGTTCAGAGTATACCTATTTTGAATTATATAAAATGTGCGGAAAAAGGTTTTCAATCCCTAATTGCGAGCTTTTAATCTTGTGCTCCTCCTTCCAAATCATTTTTGACCTTGCTAGTGATATTAATTTATTCTCGTGCAATAATCAAAACCCATGACTTTTAATATTGTCGATGGGCGGCGACATTCTTAGGGTTCTACATCTCGATTTATATGTTGTATATTTATAAACTTTTGTAATGTGGTAGTGGACTATATGTTATGAGGTATATATTTATGTATCGGAATAAGAAAGGCTCCAAGGGTAGAGCGTGTTGAGTTATCGAGCTTAGCCCGCGTGTCGAGGCTATTTTGTATTGTATGTTTTCGAAAACCCGGGCAAAGCTTTTAAAAAGAATTTCGCAATAATTAACCTAAAGGCAACATCACCAATAAACCAGTGTTTATTTAATTAATAGATGCCCCTGAAAGCATTTACTAATTAAATAAACCTCATTCGCCTAATTAAATTTATTTAATTAGATGAATATCATTTTCAAAACGCTTTCTTAAAATCACTTTGTCCCGGAGAAATAATAAAACAATTTAATGGAGTGTAACTATCTAGTATATTATTTATCGGAGATATTTTATTTTCAATACGGAGTAAAGATATTCCAATGGTTATAAATTGGTTACTTTCAGCTTAAACCAGCTAGATTGATGTCGGTATATGTTACTTGAATACTTATTAATTATTTCTTATTGACCGAGAGTCAGTAGTAGTTATTTGATAAAGTGGCTAAAGTTTGGAGGCTGCTGGAGATATTGTGTCTTGATTTTGATTAGAAACATTCCAAGAGTTGTATTTGGGTGTTTTGAGGTTATTAAATATTCCAGTATTAATAGTAAGTATTATTTGAATATTACTTAATAAATGAATATTAATTTGAGTATTCTTTTAAAAAAGGGATTATTGAATATTTATTATTTGTTACATAGTAGTCAAATATTTATGAAATACTCTAAGTGTTTTGAAGGTTATAAAACACTATTTAAAGGTTGTCTAAGGACTTTCATAGTCATTTAAAATATTATATTTTGAATCTATCTAGGAAGGCTACTTTTCAAGAACTTATATTTATATATGGAATTACCCTGTCATGGTTACAAGCTTTAGGCGTACCATTTTCCATGTGTGATCACAAAACCCTGTGTCGAGATTGATATCGGTACAAGTGTATATCTATACTTGAACTCTTTTGAACTCAAAACATTTTCGAAAACCCCCGGTCAGGTCTCACTCTCTTGCTCGTTTTTCAAGAAATTATCGGTCGACTGAAGTCGAACTTCAACTACTCAAGTTTTCTATCAAAATGATTTTGACAAGAAAAGAAAAAGGGGACTCTGGCAGGTGTGGGAATCGTTGACGAACGATTCCCGGGATGTGTAAGCGGCCGTGAGCCAGGCGGTCCATCAATTATTATTCCGGCCCATGTGTTGCCGAAGGATGATTACGGATGTAGTTTTCATCGAGGGTGATTACGGATGTAGTTTTCACTCAGGGATAGTTACGGATGTAGTTTCTATCCTTCTACCGGTAGAGAAGACCCGCGGATTATTGGACTTGGATGTGGCGACTGATCATCGTCAATCCTTGTCAGGTTTTTATGTTTTCTTTAAGTCCCATCCTCCACTTTGGAAAAATACTCAAACACTGCTTCTTAGGCCTAAGTGCCAAGTAGCCGATAGTGTTGTTTCAATTTTGAAAGATGATGAATTCATGCAGTATCTAGAACTGCAAGATTATTCTAACAATAATGGCACGTACTTGTGCACTTTTGCAATTATTCAAAAGATGAAAGATGGTTCGTCGGTTATTGATGTTAAGTCCCAAATATTTTGCTTCAAGAGCTTTGACTCTCTTCCTATCAGTTATTTCTCAGTTTAACTTATCAAGTGGTAACGAACTTATATCCTGTACAGAATCTTGAACTGTAAGGTGTTTTGATGATAATGATATACTCATGTGTATTTACTTACAAACTTGAGGAGTATTAAAAAGGGAACCTTATAATGGCTTGGTTTATGAAAAGTGGTAATAACTGTCTTAGCAGCATATTGAACTGCATATTTTGAAAAGCCCCCTAAGAGGTTATCAATATTATGAGGTATGGTATATGGATGAGATATGAGGATTATTACGATTATTATAAACTTATCTGTTCATTGGATGTTGCGTTAAATGTCATATTTTCTTTATTGAAGTTTCATTGTTGTGAGTATTTCGAATTGATATTAAGTATCGTTATACTTTGAAAACTCCATGTGTATATTGATATATATTGTTGTGCTCTATTAATACTTGCTGGGCAATTCTTTCGCTCATACTTGCTTGTTTTAAATATTAACCTTTCAGAGGAAGGTAGATGATTGAGGCTTATCTGCATGGCTCAGAAGAAGCAGGCAGTACGCCCTTATGAAGATGATATGATCCAGAAAAGTTATAGCTGGAATAAGTTATATGTAAGTACATTGATGTGTAATATATAATACTTTGTACTGAGTAGTACTAGTTGCTGGTGTACTTCCCAACGAAGCTATACCAGTAGTATAAGATTTTTAAGACATAGTGCGATGTAATAGAATGGATGTAATAAGGATGTAAAGATTTTAGTTCTTGTTTCTAGCCCTATGACCTAAAAGATGCTTGGTGGTTGGGGTCGCAGAGTTATATTTCAGTTTTAATGATTACAGATGGTTTAATGTTGTTAAACAGGTAATTTGATGTTAAGGATTTCCGCGTGACGACCAAATCCCTGACCCCGGACTTGGGGCGTTACAGACATCATCTTCACAATAGGCGCCATTGAAGTGTTTGAACTTTTGTTGCGGAGAGTTTTAGTGAAAAAGATGCAGATAACTTATGAGATTCTTGAAAATGAATAAAAGTGAGATGTGAGAGCACAAGACAGCCTTTTATATTTTTCAAGAGTTAAAAATGAAATAATTAAAAGTAATTACTCCATTGGACAAAAGTAACTGTCAGATAGTAAATGAAAAGAAAAGAAGTACAGCCATGACTAAATATACACGTTCACCAACGACTATAATTAAAAAGAGATGTATATCAACGGATATAGAATGGACGGTTGAGAAACAGTTTATCCATCGATGACGTGGACAACCTGTTATCCGTTGACATACGAAAATCTAGTATTGTTTTTATACTACCAACGGCTAAAAGGATATCCGTTGATAAGCAAATTTTGCCTTAGACAAAATTTCTGCAGAAAATTTTTCTGAGAGTTTTTAATTCTCAAGTAAATCAAAACACATTTCTAGATGCAATCAAGTATGATTAGATATCACTAGGAATTATGAAAAATTAAGCATACCTAGTTCACCTACCAATATTGTGAATGATGATTCATCAAGAGGCTTGGTGAAGATATCTGCAAGCTGCATTTCACTTGGCATAAAGTTCATTTCTACTGTACCATTCATCACATGTTCTCTAATGAAGTGGTATTTGATGTCAATATGCTTGGTTCTCGAATGTTGTACTGGATTCTCTGTGATGGCAATAGCACTTGTGTTGTCACAGAAAATTGGAATCTTCTCAACTTTTAGACCATAGTCAATAAGTTGATTTTTCATCCAAAGAATCTGTGCACAACAACTTCCAGCAGCAATGTACTCAGCTTCAGCTGTAGAAGTGGAGACTGAGTTTTGTTTCTTACTGAACCATGACATAAGCCTGTTTCCTAGAAATTGACAGGAACCTGTAGTACTTTTCCTATCAATTCTGCAACCTGCATAATCTGCATCTGAATAGCCAATTAGATCAAAGCCAGAATCTCTTGGGTACCAAATGCCAAGGTTTGGTGTTCCATTGAGATACCTGAAAATTCTCTTAATAGCAATCAAGTGAGACTCTCTAGGGTTAGCTTGAAATCTAGCACAAAGACAAGTGGAAAACATTATATCAGGTCTACTAGCTGTTAGATATAGAAGTGAGCCTACCATGCCTCTATAGCTTGAGATGTCCACAGACTTTTCCTTAGTATTCAACTCAAGCTTAGTTGCAGTGGCCATAGGTGTTTTTGCAGAGGCACAATCCATTAAGTCAAATTTCTTTAAAAGATCATAAATATATTTTGTTTGACTTATGAAAATGCCCTCATTAACTTGCTTCACTTGTAAACCAAGAAAGTAAGTTAATTCACCCATCATGCTCATTTCATACCTACTTTGCATAAATTTGGCAAACCTTTTACAAAGCTTCTCATCTGTAGACCCAAAAATAATATCATCTACATATATTTGAACAAGTATTGAAGAACCATTGACATTTCTATGAAATAAGGTTTTATCTACTGTACCTCTAGTGAAGTGATTCTCCAAAAGAAATTGAGATAAAGTGTCATACCAGGCTCTTGGTGCTTGCTTCAAACCATAAAGTGCTTTCATGAGAAGGTATACATAGTCTGGAAATTCTGGATCTTCAAAACCAGGAGGTTGATGGACATATACCTCTTCTTCCAGTTCCCCATTTAGAAAGGCACTTTTGACATCCATCTGATAGACTTTGAAATTGGCATGTGCTGCATAGGCTAGGAAGATTCTAATTACCTCAAGTCTTGCCACTGGAGCAAAAGTTTCATCAAAATCTATCCCTTCTTCTTGAGAATAGCCCTTTGCCACTAATCTAGCTTTATTCCTCACAATTATGCCATTTTCATCAGTCTTATTCTTGAGAACCCATTTGGTACCTATGACACTTCTATCATCAGGTTTGGGCACAAGCTTCCACACTTTATTTCTCTCAAATTGGTTTAGCTCTTCTTGCATTGCTAAGACCCAATCTGGATCTAGAAGGGCATCTTCCATTTTCTTAGGTTCCTCTTGAGATAGGAAACTACTGTATAGGCATTCTGCTTGTGTGGCCCTCCCAGTTTGGACTCTTGAGTTTGAGTCACCAATGATTAACTCGAAAGGATGATCTCTGGTCCATTTTCTTGAAGGTGGAAGGTTTGATCTAGATGAGGTTGCTTCATCTAAATGAGCATGATCTTGTTGATTGGTCATTGAGTTTTGACTTTGAGAAACTCCCCCTGAGTTTGTTGTCCTTGTGGAATTATGAAGTTGACTGTCAATGGATGCATCATTTTGTCTATCAACGGATGCTCCGTTTTGCCTGTCGACGGATGCATGAGAATGCCTGTCAACGGATGCATCTGATGCTCCAATATGACTGTCAACGGATGCTTCATTTCCAGTGTTAGCATCACTTCTAGTTGGACCAACAACTCTAGGTGAATTTTCATGGTCATGATCTTTATTTTCCTCATCATCATCAATGTACATTCTTCCTTCTACCTCATTTTCAAATTTCAACTTTTCATGGAAGCCTTCATCATTTAGACCTAGAATCTTTTGATCATCAAACACAACATGTACAGATTCCATAAAAATGTTGGTTCTTAGATTGTAGACTCTATAGGCTTTCCCTGCTGCATACCCAACAAAGATAGCTTCATCCGCCTTTGCTTCAAATTTGCCCAAGTGATCTTCATGATTCCTTAGTACAAAACACTTACATCCAAAGACATGAAGGAAAGCTAAAGTTGGTTTCTTGTTGGTAAATAACTGATAATGAGTCATTCCTCTAGCTTGATTGACCAAGGAAATATTCTGAGTGAAACAGGCAGTGTTGATAGCTTCAGCCCAGAAATATGTTGGCAATCTTGATTCACTTAGCATTGTTCTAGCCGCTTCAATGAGAGTTCTATTTTTCCTTTCAATAACCCCATTTTGTTGAGGTGTTCTAGCAGCAGAAAACTCATGGACAATTCCATTCTCTTCACAGAAAATCTTCATTGTGGAATTTTTGAATTCATTGTCACTCCTGATTCTTTGTACTTTGACTTCAGAACCATTGTTTACTAGTCTGAGATGATTGATGATGATTTCACTTGCACAATCTTTGGAGTGCAGAAAGAAGGTCCATGTAAACTTAGGAAAATCATATACAATCACCAGACAGTATTTCTTCTTTGAAATGGACATGACATTTACTGGACCAAATAAGTCCATATGCAGCAATTGAAGTGGCTTAACAATGGATGACTCTGTCTTGCTCTTGAAGGATGATTTCTTTTGTTTCCCTAATTGACAGGCATCACACAATCCATCCTTGATGAACTCCAATTGAGGGATTCCTCTAGCCAGATCCTTTCTTACCAAATCATTCATAACTTTAAAATTCAAATGTGATAGCTTTTTATGCCATGGCCAACTCTCATCCTTGCTTGCTTTGCTGAAGAAACAAATGATGGATTCTGAGCATACTGAATTGAAGTCAGCTATGTAAACATTTCCTTTTCTAAAGCCTGTCAATACCACATTGTTGTCTTCCTTGGCAGAAACAACACAGGCTTCTTTTATGAACCTTACTTCATAGTCTTTGTCACAGATTTGACTGACACTAAGCAAATTGTGCTTCAAACCTTCAACTAAGGCCACTTATTCAATGATGACATTGTCCTTTGAAATCAAGCCATATCCCTTAGTATATCCTTTGCTGTCATCTCCAAAGGTAATTCTAGGGCCAGTTGCCTCTTTGAACTCTGTGAGCAGGGTTAAATCTCCTGTCATGTGCCTAGAGCATCCACTGTCTAGGTACCATAGATTCCTTCTATTTCCCTACATACATTCTAAAATACAAATCAAGTTGATTTTGGTACCCAAGTTTCCTTGGGTCCTTTCTTGTTAGCCTTTGGTTTTGCACTCTTAGCAATCTTCATTTTAGGTGTAGGTGCTTGAGTGATAGGTTTTGACAGATGCTCATTTGCATAAATATTTGATGCATGCATTTGTGGAAAATTGGCATACATATTATTCATGCTAGGAATGCTCCATGACATTTGTGGCATATTCACAGATTGAAAATAAGGATTAGACACATATGGCATGTTCACATATGGATTTGAAAAACTAGCATTTTGATACAAACCAGGCATTGCAAGCATACATGGTATTGTTTGAGGTACATGAACAGGTGTTATGCAAAATTTACGCAAGCGCACGTTGTCACAAGTAATATATGATTAAATCAAGTTCGTTCCCACAGAGATCTAGAATGGTGTTCAATTCAGTAAATATGCCTATGCAACAATGTATGGTTTTAACTCACTGCTAAGAAAAGTAACAAATTGGGGTTGATTATCTAAATTATACTAAGATGCGAATTATAAAACTAAGAATTAAACAATTAACGAGAATAAAAATCGAATTACTTATATGAGAATAAACATGGAATCCTAGTTTCATTATCTACTTCACTTAGAGTTGCAGCCTTTAATTAAAACATGCGATGGTTTTGATATCTGATCGAATAACACGAAAAGAGTAAAAGTTACCTCTCGGTATACTAGTACCAATCTACGCATACATCCACAAAAGAGATAGAAGATGAATAGGCACCTATTATGTTTAGACCCTATATCTCTACAGAATTTGAAAACATAAAGGTTGAAGCACAAGTTATCCACTTAGATCACATAGGGCAGTATAAGTATTTTCATCTCACACCACAATCATATTGATAACAATTATGAACCTATGCTAGCATGGCAAGTTCTAAATCTCAAGATCCACTCTCGCTTCACAAGAGATTAACAATTCAGTTTAGATGTTAGCTACGCATCCAAAAGCATTAAGATTAACCATACGAGGATATCAAGAATTCACCACACATAAATCTTTAAGGCATGCAAACTACTAAGCTACATAGATAAATCCACTAGGATCCCACGACCACGATTAGTTCATAACTAAACCTTTCGTCACCATGGGATTTGATGAAAACATGGTAAATAACAAGATATGAATAAAAGAAGTAATTATATTAATAAACAAGAGTTGAGAAAACAAATCTATAATCCAAAGTAACACAAAGGATGAAGTAGATCTAGATCCGTTGCTTGTCACGAGCGTTGACCCCTTCTCTCCTTTTCTCCCTTGCAGATCTAAGCTAGGTTACAAATAATAAAACTAAGATAATGTGTATATCTATTACAATGGTAGGATGTGTTTAAATAGGCTCTAAAAGTCTTCCCCAACAAGAAAATACCAAAATAGAATTATAATAGAATTTCTGCAAAATACGTTTCCTAAACTGATTCTGTTTTCTAGGGAAATTCGTAGCTGACTTTTCTTCTATTTTCCAGAGCCGTTCCAGACGTAATTGGGCCTCTGGACCACCTTAGAATGATAGATAATCTCGTTATCTTCGCGTGGACTGCTTACGGGCTGAAAACAGACTTATAGAACTCAAGATATGGCCCAAACAGTGAATCTCACGCGTGTAGCCCAATAAATCCGAATTTTAATAAATTAAATCTCCAAAAACGACTAAAACATCCACCATAATCAACATCCTTGTAAATCTGTACAACTAAACAAAACACATCAAAACTACAAGAAACTTGAGCCCAAGACAATCAATTTAAGCCGATTTAGAATGTTCCAAGTGGATATAAAATCCACTTATCACACCCCCAAACTTAAACCGATGCTTGTCCTCAAGCATAAACAATTACAACTAACTAACTAACTAGTACCACTTCCGTAGGTGATCACGGTTGCATTTGGCATATGCAACAAGCCCTTTAAACCCCTAGGCAGCCCTAGTGGACGAGTAAGGTCTCGTGAGGGCCTATAGCGAATGTACCCACAAAATCCAATGCAATGCAATGCATGAATGCAACTAATATGCAAATGCAATTAATCTAATCTACCATACCCTCAAATCCTCTCATGCCATATCAACTTAAGAATCAAAGTAAATACGCAATGTCTTGGTGTCGAAAGTGCAAGTATTCACATAGTCTACTCAATGAACATGCATAAGTTCTCACAAGCCCATGTCAAGTGTAAGAATAAGTTAGTAAACATGCTAAGCCTACAAGAGCACATCTTTGAGACAACACTCGGGATCTCATACGCAAGAACAAGCAAACACTCACAATCCACTCACAAAAGAATATTCACTCAAGAACAAGGGTAAGTGTATCACTCAATTCCAACAAAATCATAAACACGCTTGACATTTGGTATCAATCTAACTCTTAACACAACATACATCAATGACGATAATCAAAAGGTCTTTAATTGGGTTGTAACGGGGCTAGGGACAAGGTATGTCAAAGAAGCCAAAACAGGTGAAGTGTCAAAAGCTAGTAGGAACTATAATAATCATACACAACCACCTATTTTTTTCCCCCATATAAATTTAACCAACAAAAACACTCGACTAGTCGACTGAAATAGGATCACAACAAAAACAAACATGCTCTCATAATATATATTTTTCTTTTTTTTTCTTTTTTCATATATTTTTTTTTTCATATTTTTTTTTTTCCGAGAGCTAAATAGAACACAAACAATAATATAAACAATAACAATGATCCCATAATTTATTACATATGTCGACTATCAAGTAAACAAACCCAATTTTCAATATTTCCCCCCAAAAGTAAAACCAACCATAACCCTACTTGCACACCTTATTACTCCCTTAAGCACTCTACTAGCCTTTGACAATGTGGGTTCAAATTAATGTAAGGCCAATACAAGAAAAAGGTCTAGGCAAGTAATGTGGTATGTCACCGAAAAAATAGGATTAAGCTCAACGGGTTAACTAATTGATCATGTAAATATGGTGTGGTAATATGGAAAAATATGCGGTTAATCCTAATGCCTTTATCATTTTAATCGTCAAATAATGTCATGCGTTTCAAGAAAGACCTCAAACAACTGCTAGCAATGCAAACAATCCGTGGACACTCAAACAAACGAATAAATTGCAGCAATATGCAATATGCAATAAGGCTCAAAATCTCACTTGGTGGAAAAACATACTCAATCCCAAGCAAAAATCTCTCTAACGCACCTACTTGTATTCAAAGCATGCAAACTAAATCATCTTGCACATATTCATGTCCTTCTAATCACTTACAACATTCAATAAGTCTACTAGCTTCAACTTACTAGTGTATGTGTGTGCACAAGAACAAAGCATATCACTTCTCAATCAAAAGCGTCAACAACACAAAATTTCTATCAAGCATGGGTGCAAATGCAAACTATTATGAACTCACACGGTATACGAACATAAAAACAGAATGTCCTATATGAAACAAACGTAGATAACACGAACATAAATGCATAATTTACTCCTACTAATATGCAAAGCATGAAATCCTACATGAACAAATAATACAACAACAACTACTAATCCCTCAAACCACCCCCAAACTTAAAATATTCAATGTCCTCATTGAATGGAAGTAAATACAAGGGATAACAGAAAACATACCTGAATATCGAAGCAGTCACCCTCCTCGAATGAATCTGGTGGAGGATACTGCTTACGAGCTCCATAGATTGGCCACCTTGCCTGAATACTACAAAATCCACAATTTACAAGAACACAAATTCGTAATAAAAATAAGATTAGAGAAAAAGATTTACCCAATACGAATCAAAGAGGTGAACTTGCAATTAATTCCTCTTTAGAATTGAATTTTTAAAGATTAAAATAAATAGAAGAGGAATTGGATTTGTATGTATAAGTGGGTATATAAAAAATAATAATAATAATAATAATAATAATAATAAGAATAATAAATAATAATAAAAATAATAAAGATAATGATAATAAAGAAAATAATAATAATAATAATAATTAATAACTATAATAATAATAAATAATAATACTAATAATACTAATAATAATAATAATAATAATAATAATAATAATAATAATAATAATAATAATAATAATAATTAGAATAGAAATAGGTTTAGAATTTTTGGAGAAAAGATGGGAGGTTTTTGAATTGAAATATGATTAGAATAGGTTTAGAATGGGGGTATAAAAAGAATTTGGGGTGAGAAAAGATTTTTTTTTTTATATACAAACAGCAACAGCTCGGACCATCACTGAACAACAAGCTGAATTTTTTTTTTTTTTCACGCGCCCATTGCATGCAAGTGACGCAGACTGCCCCACATGCAGACACGCAGGCGCAGCCTGCGCGTCTAAGCCGCAATCTGCCTCTATTCCAGTAACGCAGGCGCAGCCTGCGTTACTCTCCCGCAATCTGCCCTGAAACCAGTAACGCAGGTGCAACCTGCGTTACAGACCCAAAATTTGATTTTTCATTTTTTTTTTCACACAACACTAATGCATGGGTTGCCTCCCACGAAGCGCTTCTTTAACGTCAATAGCTTGACGTTACTTCCTCAACTCAAGGCGGTTTCAAAAGAATAACTGAACCATCTTCAACAGACAAACCATTCATACGAATGTTGACATCTTGATTGCTTGCTTTCCACAAATTTCTTCCTTTAGATTTCCCCCTGATTTTACTACCCAACGGCCAAATCTTCTTCTTTTTCTTCTTCACACCTCTAAAGTGCTTCTCCGACTCAACCGGCGGAACAAAAATTTCTTCTTCCTTATCATCGGTTTTCCACCTTCGCAACACGTTATCATGCCCTTCTTCAAAAATCACTAGCTCATTATTCAAAAGGACATACCTCAAATGTGGTGGAAGTTTCCCAAGCTTTACTTTCGAAAGATCACGAACCGAAGAACTGTCAATGGAATCACTGATAGGATGCTTTAGCACATGCGTATCCGACTTTTCGCTCAATAACTGATCAAATTTCTTTCTCTGACCCGTATCAACTATTTCCACACTACAACACTCTTCATCCTCTGTCGGAAATTTCATGGCCTTGAACACATTAAAGGTGACACTCTGATCTTGCACCCTCATTGTAAGCTCTCCTTTTTGCACATCAATTAAAGTCTTTCCTGTAGCCAAGAACGGTCTTCCCAAGATTATGGGAATCTTCTTATCTTCTTCAAAATCCAAGATAACAAAATCAGCTGGGAATATGAGCTTATCAACCTTCACCAAAACGTCCTCCACTATGCCTCTAGGATATGTGATAGATCGATCAGCCAACTGCAAAGAGATGTTAATTGGCTTTGGCTCCGGTAGACCAAGTTGCTTGAAAACAGACAAGGGCATGAGATTAATACTAGCTCCCAAATCACATAAACACTTGTTGAAAGAAAGGTTGCCAATAATGCATGGAATAGTGAAACTTCCTGGATCTTTCAGTTTAGGTGGCAACTTCTGCTGCAGAACGGCACTACACTCCTCCGTCAATGCCACTGTTTCAAAATCTTCTAACCTTCTCTTCCGTGACAAAATATCCTTCATGAACTTAGCATATCTTGGCATCTGCTCCAACGCTTCAACAAAAGGAATGTTAATAGACAGTTTCTTGAAAACATCCATAAACTTCTGAAACTGTTTCTCTTGACTTTTCTGAAAACGTCCAGGATATGGAGGAGGTGGATAGATCTGATTATTCATTGAAGATTGCTCCGGAGTAAATTTTTCAACAGGTTTCTTGCTCTTCTCACCATCTAACTGATCAGCCACTAAATCAGATTTCTCAATTTCTGGCACTGCAGATTTTTCAACCTGCTGATTCTGAACATCTTCATCTTCTTCAGTTGCTGATTTAGGATCACTCGTGACTTTTCCAGATCTCAAAGTAACTGCATTGACCTGTTCTTGAACCTCCCTCTTGCCTGGATTACCCATTGTATCACTTGGACGAGTTCCTTGTTGCATATTTACCAAGGCACTTGTAATCTGCCCCAACTGGGTTTCCAAAACTTTCTGGCCAGCTTGTAGGTTCTTTACCGCTATCCACACCTCATCAGATTTATCATTAGAAGATTGCCCCGCATGAGTCTGGGGTTGTTGCTGCTGAAATCCCGGAGGTTGATATGGTGTCCTTGGAGCATAAGGCTGCTGATAGCCTTGATTGTACGGCTTCGCTTGCTGATAAGATTGTTGAGTGTTTTGATTGTTGCTCCAGCTGAAGTTGGGATGATTCCTGTTATTAAGATGATAGGTGGTTGGAACTGGTGCAGCAGGTCTCTGAAAATTACTCACGAACTGTACTGATTCAGGAGAAATAGCACACTGATTCGTCTCATGTGCGCCCGCACATAACTCACAAACACTAGCCACCTGATGAACTCCATAATTAGCAAGAGAATCCACCTTCATAGCAAGAGCCTTCAACTGAGCTGTAATCATTGCAGCTGTATCTACTTCAAAAATTCCTGCTACCTTGCCTTGAGATAGTCTTTGGGTTGGATTCTGATATTCATTGGCAGCCATCATCTCAATAAGATCATAAGCTTCATCATAGCTCTTTGCCCAAAGAGCTCCACCTGATGCTGCATCTAACAAAGGCCTAGACTGTGCTCCCAACCCATTGTAAAAACAATTGATTACCATCCAGTTTGGCATCCCATGATGTGGGCATCTCCTTAGCATCTCCTTATAACGTTCCCAAGCCTCACATAGAGATTCTCCAGGTTGCTGCTGAAATTGGGCTAGCTGATTCCTCAATGCTGCAGTTTTCGCCATAGGGAAGAATTTAGTAAGAAACTTCTGAGCAAGATCCTCCCATGTAGTAATGGAACCAGGTGGTAGAGAGTGTAACCAGCCCTTAGCCTTATCCTTTAGAGAGAATGGGAAAAGCCTCAACTTGATAGCATCATCCGAAACACCATTAAACTTGAAAGTATCACAGATCTCGATAAAGTCCCGAATATGCATGTTAGGATCCTCCGTAGGAGCACCCCCAAACTGAACCGAATTCTGTAGCATCTGAATAGTGCCCGGCTTGATCTCGAAAGTGTTAGCTGCAATAGCTGGCCTGATAATGCTAGACTGGATATCATTGATCTTCGGCTGAGAATACTCCTTCAAAGCCTTAACTGCTGCTGCTGCGCCACCCATCTCTACAGTAGTCTCAGTTTCCTCGTTCTTATTATCCACTACAAGATCGTCTTCCGCCAGTTCTTCTAAACGAGCTTGTAAGCGTGTTCGCATACAAACTTAAGTACCTGAAACACCACGAAACAAACAAACTAAGTAAGAAATCCGAGTCAGTGAACGCTAACGACCACTGATGACAAGCACATAAACTAAAATAAAAACACCGATGATCCCCGGCAGCGGCGCCAAAAACTTGTTATGCAAAATTTACGCAAGCGCACGTTGTCACAAGTAATATATGATTAAATCAAGTTCGTTCCCACAGAGATCTAGAATGGTGTTCAATTCAGTAAATATGCCTATGCAACAATGTATGGTTTTAACTCACTGCTAAGAAAAGTAACAAATTGGGGTTGATTATCTAAATTATACTAAGATGCGAATTATAAAACTAAGAATTAAACAATTAACGAGAATAAAAATCGAATTACTTATATGAGAATAAACATGGAATCCTAGTTTCATTATCTACTTCACTTAGAGTTGCAGCCTTTAAATAAAACATGCGATGGTTTTGATATCTGATCGAATAACACGAAAAGAGTAAAAGTTACCTCTCGGTATACTAGTACCAATCTACGCATACATCCACAAAAGAGATAGAAGATGAATAGACACCTATTATGTTTAGACCCTATATCTCTATAGAATTTGAAAACATAAAGGTTGAAGCACAAGTTATCCACTTAGATCACATAGGGCAGTATAAGTATTTTCATCTCACACCACAATCATATTGATAACAATTATGAACCTATGCTAGCATGGCAAGTTCTAAATCTCAAGATCCACTCTCGCTTCACAAGAGATTAACAATTCAGTTTAGATGTTAGCTACGCATCCAAAAGCATTAAGATTAACCATTCGAGGATATCAAGAATTCACCACACATAAATCTTTAAGGCATGCAAACTACTAAGCTACATAGATAAATCCACTAGGATCCCACGACCACGATTAGTTCATAACTAAACCTTTCGTCACCATGGGATTTGATGAAAACATGGTAAATAACAAGATATGAATAAAAGAAGTAATTATATTAATAAACAAGAGTTGAGAAAACAAATCTATAATCCAAAGTAACACAAAGGATGAAGTAGATCTAGATCCGTTGCTTGTCACGAGCGTTGACCCCTTCTCTCCTTTTCTCCCTTGCAGATCTAAGCTAGGTTACAAATAATAAAACTAAGATAATGTGTATATCTATTACAATGGTAGGATGTGTTTAAATAGGCTCTAAAAGTCTTCCCCAACAAGAAAATACCAAAATAGAATTATAATAGAATTTCTGCAAAATACGTTTCCTAAACTGATTCTGTTTTCTAGGGAAATTCGTAGCTGACTTTTCTTCTATTTTCCAGAGCCGTTCCAGACGTAATTGGGCCTCTGGACCACCTTAGAATGATAGATAATCTCGTTATCTTCGCGTGGACTGCTTACGGGCTGAAAACAGACTTATAGAACTCAAGATATGGCCCAAACAGTGAATCTCACGCGTGCAGCCCAATAAATCCGAATTTTAATAAATTAAATCTCCAAAAATGACTAAAACATCCACCATAATCAACATCCTTGTAAATCTGCACAACTAAACAAAACACATCAAAACTACAAGAAACTTGAGCCCAAGACAATCAATTTAAGCCGATTTAGAATGTTCCAAGTGGATATAAAATCCACTTATCAACAGGAGCCTTGTTAACAATCTTGCAATTAGAAGATAGGTGATTGACACTATTACAATCACTACAAGTTTTCCTAGGGGCAAACTTGTCAGGAGAATAATTGTTTTTCTTGTTGATGCCTATCTTACCATTTCTGTTCTTTTTCTTTTTACCCTCAGTTTCTACCTTTTCATTATCTGATTTACCAATAGCCTTTTTGTTATGTAAATCACCTGCCTTAGCCTTCCCACTAGATTTGGTTTGGCTACTCTCACCACTAACGAAGTTCTTGTTGACTGGACCATACTTAATATCCAGTTTCTTGAGTTCCTTCTTGCTAACAAACTTTTTGTTAGTCGACGGATACCTCTCATCCGTTGATGGTTCATCTGTCAACGGATGATCACTATCAGTTGATTCACAAATAGTCTCTAGATCCTCAAGGCCAGGTTCTAGCTCCTTTTCCTTTTGAGTCCAGGTATCCTTCACAAACGATTCTATTCCCTGGACTTCTATTATGTTTTGTGAAATATTCCTACAGCTTTGAAATTTAGCAATTATCCCTTGTTCCTTTTCCAGCTGCTCTCTTAAAATTAGTTGTCTTTTTAACACAGCTTCAAGTTCACTTTTAGCATCATTGCAATCAACTCTCATTTTCTCAAATTCTAGAAATTGAATTTCTAGAGCAGCATTTCTATCACTTAAAAATAGATTAGTCTCTTTAATCCTATTGTTCTCTTTAGTAAGTGATTTAAGAGTAACACTCAAGTGATATAGTTCAGTAGACATTTCATCTATAACACTATTGCATTCCTCTTTGGTGAGCTCAGAGAGATTAGTAGAAAATACCTAATTGCTAGCTGAACTTGCTTCCTGCTCTCCAGAATCAGCCATCAATGCAAGGTTGACAAACTCAACATCTTCATCAGAATGATTGCCATCAGCAGCCCAGTCATACTCTTTGGTCATGAATGCCTTTCCTTTCTGCCTGAGAAAATCAAAATATTTCTTCTTGTAGTCAACAGTTTCAGTTGGCTTTCCCTTGTTCTCAGATCTAGACTTCCTGCATTCACTTATCACGTGACCAGCAATTCCATAATTGTAGCATTTAATTTTGGATTTATCCACATAGTTGCTTGTGGAAAAATCCTTGTTAAATGGCTTGGCCACCCCAGAGTTTCTCTTGAATTTCAGCTTAGAGAATCTCCTAGACAAAAAAGCTAAGTGCTCATCTATCTCATCCAATTCTTCCTGCTGAAGGACATTCAGTTCTTCAGACACTTTTTCCTTGCTTTTGCTTGATTCTGTTCTACCTTCACAAACCTCCCTGTTTGGTGTAGATTTAGCAGCTTCAGTCCTCTTCTCCTCCTTCTGCTCCAAGTTGGCAATAAGTACAACTGACCCACTTTTCTTTTGGGCCTTCTCAATCTCTTCATCCTGCTCCATTTCTAGTTCATATATCTTTAAAGTTCCATAGAGCCTTTCAAGAGTAAATGTCTTGTACTCTTGAGTGTTTCTTAGAGAAACAGTCATTGGCTTCCACTCTTTGGGCAGTGATCTCAGAAATTTGAGATTAGAATCTTTCACTTGGTAGATTCTTCCATACCGTTTCAAGCCATTCAGTAGCTTTTGAAATCTACTAAATGTGTCATTCAATGTCTCTCCATTCTTGAAATGGAAGTGCTCATACTGTTGGATCAGTAGCTGCATCTTGTTCTCCCTTACCTGTTCTGTACCTTCACAAAGGGTTTGAACAATGTCCCATACTTCCTTGGAGGTAGTACAGTTGATAACATTGTCAACCATATCTGTTTCTAAGCCATTAAACAGAAGATTCATGGTCTTTTTATCTTTGTGGACTTCTGCGATGTCTTCAGGACTCCACTCAGAAACAGGTTTGGGAATGTAAATGTCTGGTGCATCTGCAGCAAGGCCAACTCTTGATGCAATTTTCATTGGAACATGAGGACCCTTCTCTATGCAATCTACAAACCCTGAATCAATAGACATGAGATGTAGACGCATTTTTACTTTCCAGTGAAAGTAATTTTCTCTATCAAGAACTGGTATCTTTACTCCATAATCCTTCTTAGACATGTTGGAAGTGTGTTGATCTTTAGACTTCAAATATGTTAGAAGCTTGCTTTGATACCAATTGTTATTCCAAGATTACACACTTGTATAATTGTAGAAGGGGGGGTTGAATACAATTCTTGATATTTATAAATTTTTGATAAGAATCACAGAAATCTATAAGGAGATAATTGCTGAATGAGAAATGATTCACAAACACATAAAAAATCAGGTGGTTAAATGTACCACCTGAGACTTTTATTCGAAGAAAACTCTGTGATACAGAAGTACATAGCTGCTGTTTTACAACTCTTTGCTTCTAAGAATATTCAAGAAACCCTAAGCAAATATGTCTGTTTTCTTGGTTTCTAAAGAGTTGCTACAATTGGTTATATATCCCAAGTTTACAAGTACTACAGGAATAAGATAATATTAATCTAATTCAAGTTGACTTGCTACTCCACTCCAAATCCACATGTAGCCGAAAGGTTGTCCTTGTGAACAGATATGTCCCTTGCACCTTTCTTGTATGTACTGTGCAAAATGGAATGCTTTTTTCTTCTACATTTCCAAAGTATTGCTGCCATACTGCTTTTTATACCTACTATCAACCCATGTGATCTGTCAGTCAAACCTGTCCTTATCAACTGCTAATTCCCAGCTAGCATAGAAGAAAGTGTTAATGATTATCCGTTCATGTTGTACACTGTCATCCGTTGATGGTAGTTTGAGATGTATCCATTGATATTGTAGATTTGAGTTGTATCCGTTGATAGAGTCCTGTTCTCATCTGTTGATACACTTTCACTTAGACAGAATTACATAGCATAGCTTATTTACAATTGGCTACCCTATCCTGCCTATTCGTTGATAGTCAACATGACTCTGAATAAAAATACTATCAACTGATAAATAGAGATACTGCAGTATGCTACAAAACCTCATCCGTTGATGAGCTACCTGTCAACGAATAGAGTTATAAATCCTCATCCGTTGACAGCTACAAAACCTTGTACAATTTGATTGATTGTGAAGTTATCATCAAGTACAACATATTCCTAACAAATTATTTATGTATGTGTAGTATAATTAATAATTATGTATGTATGTATGTATATATGTGTTTATGTATGTAGATAATGATTTTTAATATAAGCTCAAATGCTTACATAGCTCAATTGGTTATGTTGTTGAATTTAGTATTGTAAGGTTATGGGTTCGAACCCTTGAATAACAATATTTTTACAAATATTTAGAGTTAGGTTTGGAGTAAGGTTCGGAGGGTCCGAGCCTATGAATAAATTTGCTCAGGGAAACCACCTGTTGGTGTATTAGATATATAATAGAATAGATGTATGCATGCATGTATGTATGACATAATTAATAGTTACGTTGCATGTATATATGTATGTATGTATGTATGTATGAATGTATGTATGTATGTACGTACGTATGCATGTATAATTAATAATTATCTACAAATATACATTATAATTAATAATTATATATTATCTGAGTTAAGCCAACTGAGATTTATCTACAAATTAATACACATAAACAAAAATATATAGTATGTGTATGTATATAATATTATAGTACATTGTTATATATCCACAAAAATTTGTATATGTATGTATTTATGTTTGTACATGTGTATGTATGTATAAATATGCATATTAATTATAAAACAATTAATAGATTACAAATAATGAAATATTAATAAATTATGCAATATTAATGTATGGATGTATGTATGTATGCATGCATGCAAGCATGCATGTATGTATGTATGTATGTATGTATGTTATATACTATGTATGCATGTATGTATGTATGTATATAATATTATAGTATATCATTATATATATATCCACATAAATTTATATATGTATGTATTTATGTTTGTACATGTGTATGTATATATAAATATGCATATTAATAATACAACAATTAATATATTACAAATAATGAAATATTAATAGATTATACAACATAAATGTATGTATGTATGTAGTATGTAGTACTTATGCATGTATAATTAATAATTATGTATGTATGTATGGATTTATGTATGTGTGTATGTACATATGCATGTATAATTATTTATGTTTGTGTATGTATAATTAATAATTATGTATGTAGTGTATGTATGTATGTATGTATATATGTATGTATGTATGTATGTATGTATGTATGTATGTATGTACGTATACATGTATAATTATTTATGTATGTGTAGTATAATTAATAATTATGTATGTATGTATGTATGTATATATGTGTTTATGTATGTAGATAATGATTTTTAATATAAGCTCAAATGCTTAAATAGCTCAATTGGTTATGTTGTTGAATTTAGTTTTTTAAGGTCATGGGTTCGAATCCCTTAAATAACAATATTTTTACAAATATTTAGAGTTAGGTTTGGAGTGAGGTTCGGAGGGTCCGAGCCTATGAATAAATTTGCTCAGGGAAACCCCCTGTTGGTGTATTAGATATATATAATAGATAATAGATAATAGATGGATGGGTGTTGCTTTTCCAAATATATGGGTTCTAGTTGTTTATCCGGAAAAATTTCTCGAAAATTGAAATTTATAATAATTATCTTCAATCAACCATGTCAGTGACGAGAGACTCAATGATTTGGCTATGTTATTCATTGAAATAAAAATATTAGCTAAATAATTTTACAGTGATTTAATTCGAGATTTTGCACATTCATAATCGAGAATACTTGTAATTTCTTAGCTTTAACTTGATACTATAATTTTATCTTGTTTGACATTCATAACTAATATGTTATTGTGATTGTCATTTTTTTTTTTTGTAAATTTTTAGAGATTAAAAGAATATAATTACAAACTAGGACCTTCAAAATGCTGAAGACGGCCCTGTCTATGTAAACAAAAAAATATAGTATGTATGTATATAATATTATAGTATATTATTATATATCCAGAGAAATTTATATATGTATGTATTTATGTTTGTACATGTGCATGTATGTATAAATATGCATATTAATTATACAACAATTAATAGATTACAAATAATGAAATATTAATAGATTATACAACATAAATGTATGTATGTACGTATGTATGTATGTATGTATGTATGTATGTTATATAGTATGTATGTATATAATATTATAGTATATTATTATATATCCACAGAAATTTATATATGTATGTATTTATGTTTGTGCATGTGTATGTATGTATAAATATGCATATTAATTATACAACAATTAATGGATTACAAATAATGAAATATTAATATATTATATAACATAAATGTATGTATCAATGTATGTATATATGTATGTAAGTATGTACGTATGCATGTATAATTATTTATGTATAATTAATAATTATGTATGTATGTGTGTGTGTGTGTATAATTATTGGGATTATACATTATACAAATATTTATGTATGTTGTTAATGATTTTTAATATTAACTCAAATGTTCATATAGCTCAACTGGTTATGGTGTTGAATTTAGTTCTGCAAGGTCATGGGTTCAAATCCTTTGAATAACAAATTTTTACAAATATTTAGAGTGAGGTTCGGAAGGACCGAGCCTATGAATTAATTTGCTCAGGGAAACCCATGTTGATGTATTAGATATACTAGCATAATAGCCCGTGCGAGGCACGGGCCATTTCCAGCATTGTTGAACATCGCGAAGATGTGTATTATTTGAACGATTTGGTGATATTTTTATACATTAAAAATATATGAAACATTGGAGCACGTATGTGAGGAATGCACGATCACCAAAAGTGTAGGAGGATTCCATTGTGGCTTCTGATGCCAAAGCAACTTCTTCCTCGATCACCAATAGCCAAGTATATGTCTTTGCAAGCATTTAAAGGGAAATGACCATGAAAGAAATCATTGAATGCTTTCATGTTTGAAATTTTATACATTTTACAATACATTTTAAGGATTGCAAGACCTTAATTATTGTAACATACAAGATCTTACTTATTAAAGTTAAAGTCTGAGGTACTCCCTTTGTTCTCCTATTATATATAGAAGAAGATACACTGTTATATATATATAGCACTATATACGTAATCTTAATTATAGTATCGTCTCATCACTCCATGATATACTTTATTTAGTTATTTAATCGATAACTGATAACCGACATGGAGTACAAATCTCATATATATATAAATGTTTCAAATTTTCTTTCAAAACTTCGCATCTTTCTTATTTCACTAATTAATTTGCTATATTTTGTATAGTATTTATCATACCGTCTTATAAATAAACTATAAATTATAGTATCGTCTCATAACTCAACGATTTATTTTATTTAGTTATTTAATCGATAACTGATAACCGACATGGAGTACAAATCTCATATATATATATAAATGTTTCAAATTTCCTTTCAAAACTTCATATCTTTCTTATTTCGCTAATTAATTTGCTATATTTTGTATAGTATTTCTCATACCGTCCTATAAATAAACTATATATTATATGTAATTATTAACCAATAATCGATATGTAATCCAAATCGCATTTGTATATTTTTTTTATAAATTTTCTTAAAATTCATATTTTTAGTATGCCTATAGTTTAATTGATTCTAATTTGACCAACCAATTTTAATTTAGTGCTTTTTTTATATTAAATTTCACAACAAAATTAACCACGAGCACTTCATATGTGATATTGTTAACAAAATAGTTGATCTCAAAGAATAATTATTCTGTCTATGCATTTCATATATGAGATTATGAACAAAACAATTTATCTCAAAATAATAATTATTTCTCCTTTCTTATAAACATTACAAGCAATTTTGTTTAATGAACTAACATTATTTTTTTAATATTATAATTGAGTTAGGTTCGGAGTTAGGTTCGGGAGCTAATTTATTTGCTCAGAATGCAGGTTTGACAAGTACATGTTCTCCTATTATATATAGAAAGATAATAGATTATAATATAATTATGTTAGTTCATTAAACAAAATTGCTTGTAATGTTTATAAGAAAGGAGAAATTTTAGTTAAATACAATATAAAATATATTGTGCTTTACCTGAAAAGTGAAATTAATTAGTTAGTGAAAAATAGAAAAGGTAATATGTTTAATCTGAAAAAGGAAATTATGTAATTAGTTAGTAGTTAAGTAAGGGTAAATAAGTAAAATCAACAGGTACCAACCAACAAAAATTTTAATGTTTCGGCTTTTATATAATAGTATAGATTTCAATTTTACTAATTATCCTAATTTTAGAATCTCATCTATATTTTAGACTCATATCTTCTAATTCAATTTTAATTCCTAACCTTTAATAATTTTTTATTCATTTTTTTCTATTATTCTTTTATTATTATTATCTAAAAATTACGGGATGTTACAATACACATTCTCGTATATGAATTGTATCAAAATACATTACCGGCAAAACCGGAGAAAAATGTTTAGTTTCTTTCATTCAATAAAGTTTATCATCAAGGGCATGCATAGATGTCCTCGGAAATTTAGATAATAAGACTTTAAAGTCCGAAAAGAGACTTCCCAAAGTCTTTTCGGCTGAAAAAACAAGAAAACTAATTAAAAAATAATATTAAAGTAAATAACACAGCAAAATTATTCCTAAATCCTAGTGATATTAAAAACGTTATTTCAATGAAAAATAAAAATAAAATCTAATCAACTGGAAAAATAAAATCTAATCAAAGTGAAACCCTTTGATTAGAACACCAAAAATAACCCAAAATTGGTCCAAAAGGTCACAATAAATGGCACACCCTCAAAGGTACAGAAACCATATAAAATGGTACAATCATACTATTTAAGACTTTTCAAAATAAGAAATCAAACCAAAAATTCAGTACCTTTAACAGGTGCTTTAACTGCTTCACATTCCGGTTTCTCTCTAAATATAAATAAGTAATATAATTATAAGCGATTCTAATAGGGGTGTATTCATTCTGAATATTAATGGAATTTAAAATTTTAAGTATATTTAATTTAGATTTTAAATTCAAAATAGCACAAAATTAGGATTTAATGTCCAAAATAGCACTATGACATAATCTGATGCTCAAATGACACAAATTAACATAACGAGCATGTAGAATGCGTCAAACAGAACACATATGCTACTTGATTTTATGCTGTTAACTATGACGCCCCCAAATTCGCCCTGTCCGGGGACCCGGGTCGCCACATCAGGTCTCAGCATCCTGCAACACACGTTAGCTCGATAATAATAAAATCTTTATTACAATGGAGCGGAACAGTCCCACTCCACAGATCCAAAATCAGTCTCACGCTTTATTACAATACGATTATTACATCACCGAATAAAAATCCTTCGAAAGTCTATAAAGATAGAAAAGATAAAAGGTTTTAGCTGGCCATTCTAGTCCTTGTCAGCATAGCCTGGAGCTTTCTCCTTCCCTTTGTTTCTCTGGCTAGATGTCTCGCCTTTCTCCATCTTGACAGCTGAACAAATGTTGTAAAGCAAGAGTGAGCAACTATGGTGCTCAGCAAATTCTCTCCTGGCTCGGTACATAAATATAGTAATATATACCGAAAGAAAATACTCGAATTTAAATAAAACTGAAAAGATAACAAACTCTGAAAACTTTGACTCAAGACTCGTCTCGAAAATAGAAATACTCGAAATGACTCTTTTTGTGAAACTCTGATGACTCATGATAAAAGAATAACTGGTCTTCCATCCTTTCGGTATCTCGGCGGGGCGATCAACTATCCGACCGGGAATACCGTCCTCCAATGACACCGCACTTCGCCCGATCACGGCTACAATACGATATCAACGAATATAATATATAGTATGAATGCTAGCATCATAGTGGGTGATTATATCAACCCTGGCATCATAGTGCCTAATATTCTCGTGTCCTTAAAACGGATCACGAGTCTCTCTTTCTCTAAATGGGCCTCTTTCCCAAAATTGACCAGTAGAATACAGAATTCCCGAATATTTAATGAACTGACATTCGGAGATACGATTCACAAGAAAATATTAAATTGGTCTGGCGGACTGCCAGTTTTACTCAATATGCCACCAATCCGAACAATGGATTGATGTAACTCTCAATAAATATGCTTTAATTGGTTGGCACGAACAAAGTGCCAACCCTTGATAAGAAAGGCAACTATCTCGAAATAATGAGGATAGTCTCAAAATGAAATAAAATGAGTCGTACCGAACAAGTAGTACTACTCGAATATTTATAATACTCAAATTTGATGAACGTTAAATAGAATGTTTTTCATTCGATCCAAGAGTAAAACTCTAACAAAATTTAAGTAGCATAATCCCTATTGATTGATTCGAACGATGAACCAATTAAACGATAATCAATAAATGTTGTCGAATTTGTACAATAAATCCGACTGAGAGAATGAACTTAACTATCTCGAACGAATGATAATAGTTCCACTGAATCAAAATAAATAGTCGTCTCGAATTAAAGAGACCGACCCGATAGCAACGAAATTGCTTTTACGCTTATAGGGAATGTATTTCGCAAGTAAACTAAATTAACAGTATCGTAATATTTAACGAGAAATAATGCTCGAAAGAAATATTGCATCATAAAAAGGTAACAGATAATTTGATAGCTCGAAAATAAATATGGAATAAAATAATATGACAGAAATACAAAGTTTCCGAGAGTTAGGGTAGGAATGAACTTGCCTCTGTCTCGACGTTAAACGATTACCAGAAAATTAAAAGAGCGCTAACCGCGAGCAAACGTCTCATTTCTCGGAAAGGGAAAACTCTATAATAATTATCAAAATAATTTCAGTGCTCGGTTAAGAATTTAATCTAGTAGGGTCAAGTAGTAACGATAATCATGACATTTGATAATCAAATAATTCTCAACACGTAAATGGGAATATTCTTGTAAGTTAAAAGTCTCATCTATGCCTTATTCGCAAAATATAATAAATTACATGAAGGCTCTATTCGCGTTCACCTATTAATTTGATATCTCGAGTTT
This sequence comes from Kitagawia praeruptora, assembly GCA_037693485.1. Lineage (NCBI taxonomy): Eukaryota > Viridiplantae > Streptophyta > Magnoliopsida > Apiales > Apiaceae > Kitagawia > Kitagawia praeruptora. The sequence continues at coordinate 82,356,329 of CM075350.1, forward strand.
TATACATAATGCAACCCAAATACAATTATTCATAAGGGAAATTTTTATTTATTAAAAGGCCTCTAATTATTTCTAAATATATGGCACTAATTTAATTATTGATTTAGCTCGCACTTCTAAATTAATCTCACTCTTGCAAATCACATCTCGAGGTTAAAAGGGTAGTTACGAGATTCTCTTTAATTATCTAGGATTCTCAAAAAATATCTATTTCATTTAAGTCCATTTTAAAGGAGCAATAATATGTTTTACTATTTATTCTCAAATTCAAGAATCAAATATTAGTCCGAATTGAAATCCATAAGCATTATCTCTATTTTAAAAATAAATTGCTCTCGCACTTTCTAAATCCATTTAGTTCGTATCAAGTCTCTAAGATTTATCTAAAATCCTCCATTTTAATGAGTAAATTTTAAAGAACTAATACTATTAGTCCCCATTTATTCTCAAATTATATAATTTTCAAGAATCCAATATTTAACCGAATTTAATACCATAATTATTGCTACTCTAAATAAATCAAGGCTCCATTATTCTACTTTTATTATAAAACCATTTAATCACTTATTTAATCAAATTAAATCTATATAAGAATTTGTTCCTTTTTTTTCATTCTTTTATTCCACCAAAAATAAATCCCACAATTTACAAAATCCCCAACTTTTATTATTCCTCTTTTATCATTAAAAACACAATTTAATTAGCAAAAATCAAATTTGCATTTTATGACCAATGATTAAATACAACTAATAATAATAAATTAATACAACCACCACCACCGATGGGCGGCGGCCGTCCGGTCGCCACGGCGGCGCCGGCGGTCTGCACCACCACCACCCACTGTCGTCTCTCTCTCTCTCTCTCTCTCTCTCTCTCGCCTGATCTCTCTCTCCCTCGCCTGCTCTCTCTTTCTCTCTCTCTCTCTTTCTCTCCGGCCGTCTCTCTCTATCTCCGATCTCTCCCCTCTCTCGTCTCCTTCGCTCAATCTCTCCCTCCGCCCTCATCTCTCTTTCGATCTCACACTCTCTCAATCTCTCGACCTCTCCTCCTCTCCCCGTCTCTCACCGTCGCTCTCTCTCTCTCTCTCTGTCTCTCCACAATCTCTCTCTCTCTCTCCCTTCACTCTCCCCTCTCTTACAATCTCCCAATCTCCCTCTCTGCCTTCTCTCTCCCGCGACACACCCCACCACCGCCGGCCACCATCACCGCCGCGGTGGTGTCTACTCTCCGACATGCAGCCACCAAAGTCCCCCTCCCCAATCATAATTCCAACAATTAACACTAATTACACACACTAAGTCATAATCAATAGCAATTCAATCAACATAAATTAAAACCCTAATGTAAATATAAAAAATTTAAATCCACAATTTTAATCATAGCATTATCACATCAATATATAGTAAATAAGGAGATTGGGTGGGTGTAAATTCATACCCTTTTGTGAAAACTCAATTTTTTAAAACTTGATTTAAAACCCAAATCTCAAAACCACTTATATATATATATCAAAATGTAGAGCTCTTAATCCTCTTCTTAAATCCGTTATTGCATGAAAGATCAAGGAAAGATCCGTGAAGATATTTGGCTTCAAAGTGTAGGTTTTAGTGTGTGGGTGTGTGTTTTTCTTATTTCACCGAGAGAGTGAAGTGATGAGGAGGAGTAGGAGTAAAAAAGTAATGAGCTTTTTTTTTCTTGTTAATTCTAATTATATAATTCTAGTTAATTGGGCTCTTAATGGGCTTGGAATTTAATCACACACAAGGTACTTAATCAAGTCCATCTAATTAAGTTTTATCATGACTACTTGGGCTCACAATTTGGTCCATTACACAAGGTTCTATTTATTCTACCTAATAAAAATGATAAAAAATTTAATAGTTCCGCAATAGTAATTATAATAAAATAAAATATTATAGTCTAGCATTGCACTAAATAAATAAATATTTGCACACATACCTAAAATTTACAAGGAATATTATTTTACCAAATGAATTCTAAGGGGCTCGTCATTGACAAATATTAATAAATTTACGGTTATTACAGTCTCCCCCCTTAAAAGGATTCCGTCCTCGGGATCACATTATTTGCTAAACAACTCAGGGTATTTATTGCGCATCTCATTCTCAAGCTCCCAAGTGGCTTCCTCAATTTGTCGATTTCTCCAAATTACTTTTACTAAATTTATTTTCTTATTCCGCAACTCATGCACTTTAAAATCCACGACTTCCACTAGTTGCTCTACGTAGGTCAGGTCGGCTTTGACATCGATAGGTTCATACTCTAACACGTGTCGGTGATCCGGATGATAAGCTCTCAATATTGATACGTGGAATACATCATGTACGTGTTGAAGATCTGGCGGTAAGGCCAATTGATATGACACGGCTCCAACCTTCTTAAGAATCTCAAATGGTCCGATATACCTGGGACTCAGTTTCCCTTTCTTCCCGAATCTCATCACCCCTTTCCATGGGGAAATCTTCAGTAACACTTTATCTCCTATCTCAAATGATTTATCCTTTCTCTTCAGATCTGCATATTTTCTCTGACGGTTCTGAGTAGCAACCAATCTTTTCCGAATCGTTTCTATGGATTGCTTTGTCTGATGGACCATATCTGGCCCTAGTAATCTTCCTTCACCAACTTCATCCCAACAAAGTGGAGACCTGCACTTCCTTCCATATAAAGCTTCATAAGGGGCCATACCAGTACTGGAGTGATAGCTATTATTGTAAGCAAACTCTACTAGTGGCAGATGATCATCCCAACTTCCCTTGAAATCTAAGGTACAAGCTCGCAGCATATCCTCTATCGTCTGAATTGTCCTTTCGCTCTGTCCGTCTGTCTGCGGATGATAGGCAGTACTCAAATTTAACTTGGTGCCAAGGCATTCTTGAAAACTCTTCCAAAATCTAGAAGTAAAACGGGCATCTCTGTCTGACACGATTGACACGGGCACTCCATGACGGACTACCACTTCCTTCAAATACAAACCTACCAGTCTCTCCACTGAGTACCTTTCACTGATCGGCAGAAAATGCGCGGACTTCGTAAGTCTATCAACTATAACCCAAATAGCATCGTGATTCGCTCTGGTTCGAGGTAAACCTACTACAAAGTCCATGGTGATGTGCTCCCACTTCCATTCTGGAATCTCTAATGATTGGAGTAATCCACTGGGTCGTTGATGTTCTGCTTTCACTCTTTGACAGGTCAAACACTTGCTTACCCATTCTGCAATTTCCCTCTTCATGTTAGGCCACCAATAATTCTGCTTGATGTCTTGATACATTTTTGTGCTTCCTGGGTGAATGGAATATCTCGAGTTATGCGCTTCGCTCATGATTTCTTCTTTCAATTCGGTAACATTAGGAACCCAAATTCTCGAAGCAAATCGCTTAATCCCCTTATCATCTTTTGAACTCAAAAATTCTTCTCCTGTCAACTCTGATCTCCTTTCCTCCATCACTTGCTCCTGACAACGGCGAATCTTCTCTAGCAGCTCTGGTTGAAAATGAATGGTATAAACTCTTTCATTGTTTTGGACTGGGTCCTTGACTTCTAACTCCATCTTCTCGAATTCTCTGACTAACTCTTCTGAGGTCGTCAACAAGTTGAGTCTTTCTTTTCTACTTAAAGCATCAGCTACAACATTAGCTTTTCCTGGGTGGTAATTTATCGAGCAGTCATAGTCTTTGATCAATTCCAACCATCTTCTCTGTCTCATGTTCAATTCCTTCTGGGTGAATATGTACTTTAAGCTCTTGTGGTCTGTGAAGATCTCACATTTTTCTCCATACAAATAGTGTCTCCAAATCTTGAGTGCAAAAACAATGGCAGCAAGTTCCAAGTTGTGAGTAGGGTATCGTGATTCATATTCCTTCAGTTGATGAGAAGCGTAAGCTATTACTTTTCCGTGCTGCATCAATACACATCCTAAACCTTTGTGAGAAGCATCGCTGAAAATCACGAAATCGCCTCTTTCATCGGGTAGGGTCAAAACTGGGGCAGTCGTCAGTCTCTTCTTCAATTCTTGAAAGCTATCTTCACATTTGGACGTCCATTCGAACTTTTCACTTTTCCTGGTAAGTCGAGTCAATGGCGTAGCAATCCTTGAGAAATCTTTCACGAATCTACGATAATAACCAGCCAGTCCAAGGAAACTTCTAACCTCTGTTGGAGTCTTAGGTCTCTCCCAGTCTGCTACAGCTTCTATCTTGGCAGGGTCTACAGAAATTCCTTCACCACTCACAATATGCCCCAAAAACTGAACTTCTTTCAGCCAGAATTCGCACTTTGAAAACTTTGCATACAACTTTTCCTTCCTTAGTGCTTCCAAAACTAGACGGAGATGTTCTGCATGATCTTCAGGTGACTTCGAGTAAATGAGAATGTCATCAATAAATACAATCACGAACTTATCCAAGTATTTCTTGAACACACGATTCATTAGATCCATAAAAGCAGCTGGAGCATTCGTCAATCCGAAAGACATAACTAGGAACTCGTAATGTCCATATCGGGTCCTAAAAGCAGTCTTAGGAATATCTTCAGGCTTGATTTTCAATTGATGATAGCTGGATCTCAAATCAATCTTCGAAAAGTGCATAGCTCCCTTAAGCTGATCAAACAGGTCGTCGATTCTAGGCAGAGGGTACCTGTTCTTGATAGTCATCTTGTTCAGTTCGCGATAGTCAATACAAAGCCGCATAGATCCGTCCTTCTTCTTTACGAACAAAACTGGAGCTCCCCACGGGGATACACTAGGTCTGATTACACCTTTTTCTAGTAACTCTTGCAGTTGTGTTGCCAATTCCTTCATTTCCACTGGTGCCATTCGGTAAGGTGCTTTGGAGATAGGTGCGGTTCCTGGTGCTAAATCAATTGTGAATTCTATCTCTCGGTCTGGTGGCATTCCGGGCAAGTCATCGGGGAAAACATCTTTAAACTGATTGACTACAGGAATCTCCTCAATGGTAGGAGCTTGCTTCTTCGTGTCTATCACATGAGCCAGATAGGCTTGACATCCTTGCCGAAGTAATCTCTTAGTTTGAATTATTGACAGAAAATCTTTAGCCGGTTTACGTCCGCGAAACGGAATTCTCATACCGTTAGGTCCACTTAAGCTAACCTTCTTCCGACGACAATCGATTTGGGCATCGTAACGTGCTAACCAATCCATCCCTAAGATTACGTCGAATTCCCCCAACTTAAAAGGAATGAGGTCGGTGTCAAAACGTTGACCTTGAATTTCTATAAAACAGTTCGGGCACAAACGGTTCACTGGAATGACTTCCTGATTCGCTACTTCTATACTCAGAATTCCCTCCAAGGGTACAGACTCAAGATCAAGCTTATTCATGAAGTTCTCAAAAATAAAAGATCTGGTAGCGCCAGAATCAACTAGAACACATGCATCTTCAGAATTTACTAGAAGCGTACCTGCAATCACATCGCTGTCATCAATAGCATCCTTCACGGTCATGTTGAAAGTTCTTGCAGTCGGCTTGTTGCTGGGAGGTGCTGTGAGTCGAAGCACTGGTTTTTCCTTAGCAGTCTGTCGGCAATCTCGGGACACGTGACCTTTCTTTCCACAATTGAAGCAGGTGACAGATTTATCCTTGCAACTAGAAGCATAATGACCCTTCTGTCCGCAGTTATAGCAATTCACCGTAGCTTGCTGGCAAGGTCCAGGGTGTTTCCTTCCACATGTCTTACACTCTGGTAATGGTGGTCTTCCTTGCATCACGTTCACTGTCTGCTGAGGTTTGGTCCTCTGATTGCTTCCTCTGGTGTCATGGTTCCCAATTCTCTTAGTATCTGAGCTTCTATCTTCTCTCTTCACAAACGGCCTCTTGTCACTACGACTATCAGATCTCTTCACAAAACTGCTTCCACCACCCTAAAACTTTCTCTTCTTACCATCCCGATCCTTCGGGTACAACTCACTTCCACTTTCCACAATAGCCGCTTTCTGAACTAAGGTGGCATAATTGGTGATCTCAAATACGGCAACTCGATTCTGGATCCAGGGCTTCAACCCTTGCTGGAAACGCTTGGCTCTCTTCTCTTCAGTGTCCACATGATAGGGTACAAACCTTGAAAGTTCTGTAAACTTGGCTTCGTAATCCACAACAGTCATCGTTCCTTGCTTCAATTCTAAGAATTTAATTTCCACCTGATTCTCTAGATACTTAGGAAAGTACCTCTCTAAAAACTGAAAGAGTTTGTCCTAAAATCCAATCATGCATGATGATTTTGGAAGAACTTTCTTGTACTCTTATTTGATTGCATTAATATTAATAAAAGACTTGTTTGTTTTTTATTACGGGCTTTATCTATTTAAAGTGTTTTAAATAAGATATTCCATGGTTTAAAGTAAAGCTTCTAGAATTATAATGAGATTATAATAGTGAGATCTAGAAGATGATAACTCTAGACTTAAACAGTTCCTGATCATAGGATAACTAATTGGAAGTTAGTGAATCCGCAAAGATTGGTACATACTATGCTTGCTCCTTTCAGGAGGATGTCTGTTCTCATAGGCATTTGTGTGGTGACACTATAGCTAGTATGTAGGTGCTTATTAGGGAATAAGTTCACTGAACATGACTCGATAAGTTGAACAACTAATGGAGTTTACTCACGTGTCGATAGTTGTTCACTGAGTGATAGTTGTACAAGTGTCCTTAGACTTGAGATCGTTAAAGTAATCTTGTATATAATGAACTATGCTTTGGTTTAGTCCTTAGTCTCAAAGACATCCATTAGGTCTATTCTGGGCATAGGGATTTGTGTATGGAGATAGTTAACGGTCAATAAAGGATCTACCCCTTCTAGTAAGGAAGTGAATATCCTATGTTATTCTTAGTATGCGAGTTCTGGAATCTCTGGCCAGAGTGTATGAAATTAGAAAGGAGTTTCTAATTTGCATTAATATGAACTTTGCATTATGAATAAGAAATCATATGATTAAATTTGATAGGCTTGACACGAGTTCCATGCCTTGTATTTAATCGGGATATTGTAGGGTAGAAGGAATTGATTGTACGGTAACTAGCACTGACAGGTTCTTGGTATTCTAAGCAGTGAATTCATGTTATCCGGATAGTCGCGATATGTTGAGAAGCATCACTCACGATGTAGAATAAATATAATTAATCAGTTAATTATATTTAATGAATTTTAGAATTCATATAAATAATAAATAAAAAGTTTATTATTATTTATTTCTACTACCGGCTTAATATTGAACCTACAGGGTCACACCATAAAAAGATTAATTTATTGATGAAGGTATTTTGAGAGAGCAAGTTGTTTTTAATAATGATTAAAATAGTTTAATTATTATTTAAACAATTTGTGGGATTTATATATATATTAATATATACATGATATATTAATTATACTAAACCTACATGAGCCCTATATAAAGAATGAGATGAGAGGTGTTTTAAAAAGGATTGTGGTTTTGTGAAAACCCTAGTAGCCTCCACCTTCATCTCTCTCTCTCTCTCTCTCTCTCAAAAAGATCAAACCTCCATTTTATAAAAGCTTAGTTTTATAAAAAGCTTCGTCGAAGAATTAATCTTGGTGGATACCGGTAGAGTGCTTCACACTCTGAGGAGCAACTGCTAGCAACCATCAAAACCATAGATTATAAAGCTTCGATTTTTCAAGGTATGGTTACGATTCCTCGTTTATTCATTTTTATATGATTTTCTATATGCACGATACATGGTTTTTACGGAATAATTGTTATATCGCGCTTCCGCTCGTCCGTAAATTCCTTCAAAAACAACGTCGTGAATCTGGTCCATGGAATGATCGCATTACCCTTCAAAGTTCTCTTTGCTTCCCACCAGTAGTTGGCTTCACCTTTCAACATGTATGCTGCAAACACTGTCTTCTTATTCTCTTCCACTCCCACAATCTCAAAAGTCTTTTCTATCTCTCGTAACCAAATTCTGGCCTCCACGGGGTTAGTGGTACCCTTAAACTCAGGTGGGTTCAGAGATTTGAATGATTTAAAAGTCACTGTGGCATGAGTCAGCTGAGCTGGAGGTGGATTTCCTCCCACTGGGTTAGGGTTCTGCTGAGGCTGAGGGTTCTGGGCATGCTGAAGAAGAAAGTTCAACAACAGGTTCATCGGGTTATTATTCTGGTTTGGATTCTGAGCGGGTTCCGGTTCCGGGTTTGGAACTGGGTTCCGAGGTGGAACCTCATTCTCTGGATTCTCTTCAGGTTGGGGACGAGGGTTTCTTGGGGGTCTTCCTCTTTTAGGTGGCATCTTTTTCTATAAGGGCGAAAACAATATGGTATGTTATATCACAGGTATGCAATTAAAGACACCATTGTTGGCACAGTTATAGCAGGCATTCATAAATATATACTTTGGCCCAAAATCTCTGGTTTTCCAAAATAAGCCATACTCAAAATTATGGTTTTTCTCTTGTCTCTTTATAAAACAGTTTCTCCTTTTTCCTTATTATAAAAAAAAAAATTCAGGGTGCTCGTGAAAAGAAACCAATTCAGGTTTTACTGGTACTTCTTACAAAATCTTTAAGTTCTAAAACTCAATCGTCGTCTTAATCTTTGTTTTCGAAAGCTTTTTTTTTTTTTTTTGAAACTCATTTTAAGTCGCCGTATCTAAAAAGAAATTTACTATAACAGAAGTAGCAGGGAAATAATCTAGCATGCTCTTCTAGTATAACACAGTCCTATAACAGATAAAGTAAAGCAGCGGTACTACTAGCAGATCATAATATATATATCACAAGGTACCATACTGGTACAGTCCACGTCATAATACCGAATACATACGGCATAATAGTATAGACCCATCATCAGAATATAAATACATCGTGGAACCTCTACTGTCATGCTAGTACGGTAAGATAATAAGATAACTACCCAACAAGCTGGGTATAGAGTCAACTACATCGGATACATCGATCAACATAATATAGCACCCTATACAGAAAGATCTATCATGACGCCATACAAAAAGCGGGTCACCACTAGCTATAATATACATGCTAACCAAAAGATGGGAATGCGCAAGCGTAGATATATGACATCCCCTGAAACAAAAAAGACTATGCTAAGTCAACTACAGCAACAAGTCAGGTCGAACCATCACGGGCAAACATCTCGCCCACCCTCCTATGGAACTCTGCAATGATGTCTGAGATCAAGGTAGAAACTTTGGTACGATCAATCTGTCCGGTACTAGATGATGGCAAAGCAGCTAAGTCAGTCTGAAGCCCGGTCAACACAGTCAGGGCTATCTGATCCACAATCTCCATAGGTATGTCTCTCACCAACAGACTACCTCCATGATGCACGGCAAGGGGATCTGGAATAGACAAGAGTCGAAGAATACCATCCCTAGTAGCAAAGATCTCCTCATAACGAGACCACAACCAACGGTACTGCTGGAATAGGGTATGATGGATATGCCATGGAACCGTCTCTCCGGCCATAACAGGATGCTCAGAAGGAGCAGGTGGCATAGCAGCAGTAGTAGCAGCCACTGGAGGCTGAGCAGAAACAGGTGCAGGTATGGTAGGTGCAGATGGTGCAGTATCACATGCAGGAGTAACACTGACAGGTGGAAACATGTAGTCAGGTATAGTAGGGACTGTCGGAGTCGAAGCATACACTGGAACTGGAGTAGCAAACAATTCAGCAAAAGCTGATACTCTGGTAGGGGTATCCACTCTAGACACTGGAGCAGATAAGCTGGGTAAAGTCTCAGTACGGACGGGCGAAAGCTGGCCCTCATCAATCGGCTCAGAAGTAATGAGCTCGGGTGTCTCGAATCTGAACATCTCAGGAGTAAACAGCATAGTAGTCTCTGCAGTCATGGTAGATACTAGAATCTGAGCTGGCTGCTCAATCTCTAGAGTAGGTGCCTCTAAGTCAATCACTGGCACAGGATAATCAGCTATCTCAATGATCTGGTCAGGAAAACCTACCAAATCTATCACATGAGGTGGAGAAGGTGTAAGAATCCTGATAGAAGAGTCCTCCGAATCGCTGTCCATCGGTACAATCTCCTCAGACGGGTCACTGTCTGAAACTGAGCTGGGATCTAGGGGTCCCTGAGGGTAAGGTGTAGGAGATCTGTCTCTAGCTGAGCGGAAATCATCAAGTCCTGAAGTAGTCATCTACAAAAGTACAAGGAACTTCGGTCACAATAGGTTCTAATCGATTAGATACTTATATAGATATACTTATATACAGGTGAAGGGCACTTAGTGCTAAAATCTCAACATCGCAATATATATCTAAACTCTGACGTCGCGTTATAATTCTAGGCTCGTACGATTCCTAAAATATAACTAACGCTCTGATACCAACGCTGTGACGCCCCCAAATCCGCCCTGTCCGGGGACCCGGGTCGCCACATCAGGTCTCAGCATCCTGCAACACACGTTAGCTCGATAATAATAAAATCTTTATTACAATGGAGCGGAACAGTCCCACTCCACAGATCCAAGATCAGTCTCACGCTTTATTACAATATGATTATTACATCTCCGAATAAAAATCCTTCGAAAGTCTATAAAGATAGAAAAGATAAAAGGTTTTAGCTGGCCATTCTAGTCCTTGTCAGCATAGCCTGGAGCTTTCTCCTTCCCTTTGTTTCTCTGGCTAGATGTCTCGCCTTTCTCTATCTTGACAGCTGAACAAATGTTGTAAAGCAAGAGTGAGCAACTATGGTGCTCAGCAAATTCTCTCCTGACTCGGTACATAAATATAGTAATATATACCTAAAGAAAATACTCGAATTTAAATAAAACTGATAAGATAACAAACTCTGAAAACTTTGACTCAAGACTCGTCTCGGAAATAGAAATAATCGAAATGACTCTTTTTGTGAAACTCTGATGACTCATGATAAAAAAATAACTGGTCTTCCATCCTTTCGGTATCTCGGCGGGGCGATCAACTATCCGACCGGGAATACCGTCCTCCAATGACACCGCACTTCGCCCGATCACGGCTACAATACGATATCAACGAATATAATATATAGTATGAATGCTAGCATCATAGTGGGTGATTATATCAACCCTGGCATCATAGTGCCTAATATTCTCGTGCCTTAAAACGGATCACGAGTCTCTCTTTCTCTAAATGGGCCTCTTTCCCAAAATTGACCAGTAGAATACAGAATTCCCGAATATTTAATGAACTGACATTCGGAGATACGATTCACAAGAAAATATTAAATTGGTCTGGCGGACTGCCAGTTTTACTCAATATGCCACCAATCCGAACAATGGATTGATGTAACTCTCAATAAATATGCTTTAATTGGTTGGCACGAACAAAGTGCCAACCCTTGACAAGAAAGGCAACTATCTCGAATAATGAGGATAGTCTCAAAATGAAATAAAATGAGTCGTACCGAACAAGTAGTACTACTCAAATATTTATAATACTCAAATTTGATGAACGTTAAATAGAATGTTTTTCATTCGATCCAAGAGTAAAACTCTAACAAAATTTAAGTAGCATAATCCCTATTGATTGATTCGAACGATGAACCAATTAAACGATAATCAATAAATGTTGTCGAATTTGTACAATAAATCCGACTGAGAGAATGAACTTAACTATCTCGAACGAATGAGAATAGTTCCACTGAATCAAAATAAATAGTCGTCTCGAATTAAAGAGACCGACCCGATAGCAACGAAATTGCTTTTACGCTTATAGGGAATGTATTTCGCAAGTAAACTAAATTAACGGTATCGTAATATTTAACGAGAAATAATGCTCGAAAGAAATATTGCATCATAAAAAGGTAACAGATAATTTGATAGCTCGAAAATAAATATGGAATAAAATAATATGACAGAAATACAAAGTTTCCGAGAGTTAGGGTAGGAATGAACTTGCCTCTGTCTCCACGTTAAACGATTACCAGAAAATTAAAAGAGCGTTAACCGCGAGCAAACGTCTCAGTTCTCGGAAAGGGAAAACTCTATAATAATTATCAAAATAATTTCAGTGCTCGATTAAGAATTTAATCTAGTAGGGTCAAGTAGTAACGATAATCATGACATTTGATAATCAAATAATTCTCAACACGTAAATGGGAATATTCTTGTAAGTTAAAAGTCTCATCTATGCCTTATTCGCAAAATATAATAAATTACATGAAGGCTCTATTCGCGTTCACCTATTAATTTGATATCTCGAGTTTTATACATAATGCAACCCAAATACAATTATTCATAAGGGAAATTTTTATTTAATAAAAGGCCTCTTCTAAATATGTGGCACTAATTTAATTATTGATTTAACTCGCACTTCTAAATTAATCTCACTCTTGCAAATCACATCTCGAGGTTAAAAGGGTAGTTACGAGATTCTCTTTAATTATCTAGGAATCTCAAAAAATATCTATTTCATTTAAGTCCATTTTAAAGGAGCAATAATATGTTTTACTATTTATTCTCAAATTCAAGAATCAAATATTAGTCCGAATTGAAATCCATAAGCATTATCTCTATTTTAAAAATAAATTGCTTACTCGCACTTTCTAAATCCATTTAGTTCGTATCAAGTCTCTAAGATTTATCTAAAATCCTCCATTTTAATGAGTAAATTTTAAAGAACTAATACTATTAGTCCCCATTTATTCTCAAATTATATAATTTTCAAGAATCCAATATTTAACCGAATTTAATACCATAATTATTGCTACTCTAAATAAATCAAGGCTCCATTATTCTACTTTTATTATAAAACCATTTAATCACTTATTTAATCAAATTAAATCTATATAAGAATTTGTTCCTTTTTTTTCATTCTTTTATTCCACCAAAAATAAATCCCACAATTTACAAAATCCCCAACTTCTATTATTCCTCTTTTATCATTAAAAACACAATTTAATTAGCAAAAATCAAATTTGCATTTTATGACCAATGATTAAATACAACTAATAATAATAAATTAATACAACCACCACCACCGATGGGCGGCGGCCGTCCGGTCGCCACGGCGGCGCCGGCGGTCTGCACCACCACCACCCACTGTCGTCTCTCTCTCTCTCTCTCTCTCTCTCTCTCTCTCTCTCTCGCCTGATCTCTCTCTCCCTCTCTCTCCCTCGCCTGCTCTCTCTCTCTCTCTCTCTTTCTCTCCGGCCGTCTCTCTCTATCTCCGATCTCTCCCCTCTCTCGTCTCCTTCGCTCAATCTCTCCCTCCGCCCTCATCTCTCTTTCGATCTCACACTCTCTCAATCTCTCGACCTCTCCTCCTCTCCCCGTCTCTCACCGTCGCTCTCTCTCTCTCTCTGTCTCTCCACAATCTCTCTCTCTCTCCCTTCACTCTCCCCTCTCTTACAATCTCCCAATCTCCCTCTCTGCCTTCTCTCTCCCGCGACACACCCCACCACCGCCGGCCACCATCACCGCCGCGGTGGTGTCTACTCTCCGACATGCAGCCACCAAAGTCCCCCTCCCCAATCATAATTCCAACAATTAACACTAATTACACACACTAAGTCATAATCAATAGCAATTCAATCAACATAAATTAAAACCCTAATGTAAATATAAAAAATTTAAATCCACAATTTTAATCATAGCATTATCACATCAATATATAGTAAATAAGGAGATTGGGTGGGTGTAAATTCATACCCTTTTGTGAAAACTCAATTTTTTAAAACTTGATTTAAAACCCAAATCTCAAAACCACTTATATATATATATCAAAATGTAGAGCTCTTAATCCTCTTCTTAAATCCGTTATTGCATGCAAGATCAAGGAAAGATCCGTGAAGATATTTGGCTTCAAAGTGTAGGTTTTAGTGTGTGGTTGTGTGTTTTTCTTATTTCACCGAGAGAGTGAAGTGATGAGGAGGAGTAGGAGTAAAAAAGTAATGAGCTTTTTTTTCTTGTTAATTCTAATTATATAATTCTAGTTAATTGGGCTCTTAATGGGCTTGGAATTTAATCACACACAAGGTACTTAATCAAGTCCATCTAATTAAGTTTTATCATGACTACTTGGGCTCACAATTTGGTCCATTACACAAGGTTCTATTTATTCTACCTAATAAAAATGATAAAAAATTTAATAGTTCCGCAATAGTAATTATAATAAAATAAAATATTATAGTCTAGCATTGCACTAAATAAATAAATATTTGCACACATATCTAAAATTTACAAGGAATATTATATTACCAAATGAATTCTAAGGGGCTCGTCATTGAGAAATATTAATAAATTTACGGTTATTACATTAACGAATATAACACTTGCATTTTTTTTGTTCGTTAAAAAAAAACAAGTTGTACGCATATATTAACAGTGTTTTGATTATAACACATTTGCAAGATGCGTTATCATCAAAAAAATGCAATTTGAACAGACATTTTCAATGTTATAAATGAAATTAATTGTTGCATTTCATGAGTAACGCATTTATTACATGTGTTTTACCCTAATGTAGATCTTATTTGCGTGACCTTTGGCGTGAAGGATCATTTTTTCAGATAATACTATTTTGGACATTTTTTGTTAAAATTGTGCCATAATGCATCAAAACCCTTGAAATAATACATCAAAATCCGAAAGTTCATTTAAGATTTTAATTTTTTTTCAAAATTTTGAGGTATGCAATTAAGATTTTTTTTAAACTATTTTAAAATCTGACAGTATTCAAGTAAGATTTAAAATAATCTTTTAAAATCTCATGATATTTAAAAAGTCGTGAATTTTTTTGGATTATAAAAATTGATAGATTTTGATGGATTTCGTAATATTTTTTAAATATTTTGAAATCCGACCAAATTCTATGAAATTTTGTAAAATTCTAATGAAATCAACGAAAGTCTATATAAACTCTATGAGTTTTTACATTAAATCTGACAAATTTCATTTAAAATTAAAACCAATAACAATTTCTAAAAGAGAATAGGGAACCTAAGATATATCTTAGGTATCATTCCTAAAATACTATACAAAATTAAGGTTAATTAAGTGTAAAGTCTTCATTACCTCTGCGGGACCTACTTATACATGATCAAAATTACGTAGTTTTTTTTAAAATGTTTAAAATCTTAGGGATGATACCTAAGATACATCTTAGATTCCTTTTTCTCTTTTTAAAATCTATAAATTTTTATCAATCCTTCGATATCTTTCAAAATCTAAATCTAATTCCAAAAAAATTTGAAATGCACAATTTGGAAAAAAGTTCTATCCTACTAATGATTGATCAAAATCTGGCCCAATTACAAATCCAAATTAGCTAAATTTCACGAAACTCAAATAAACACCAAGTGCTTAGATACTTGTCCGCTTTCTTTCAAAATCCTGATGAATGCCCTAAACAAAGAACACGGAAAGAGCTTCATAATCTTGATCATCCTTTAGGCTTCAGACCCCCTAATAATATAATATAAGTAATTACATTTTATATCCTCCAACTTCCATTGAAAAGCAAAATTATACAACTATTTTGTCAAAATCAATTCACTATCCTTAGAGCATCTCCAATGCTCACCCCCCTCCCTATATTTGTCTACGTGGCATCATTTAGGGAACACAAACTAAAAAATCAATCTCCAATGGTACAATCCCTTACCAAAAAAATTTAGGGGAAGGAGAGAGGTTCCCTACAAATAGGGAATGGAAATTGCTCCCCTATCTCTTGCCAAGTCATTTCCCGCTGCAACCTACCCTCTTCTTCATCTCCATTAAATTCAGAATCATCCCATTAAATTCAGAATCATCAAATTTATCCCCAAACTCAAAAACCGAAGTCAAATTAAAATCTTACCCAGAATTTTTTTTTCTCAAAATCGATAAATTTATATATCACTAGATAGCTCTCGAATTATAGAACACACACACATATATAAATTGTAATAACCCTAACTTTAGAAATGCTACAGTGATTAAATGAATAGTAAACTTTGAGGATTTATGGAAATGGTATATAAGTACTCTATAATTGAAACAGAAAATGAGTAAACAGAAACCATATTAGTGATATACTATAAAAATAAGTGACTCGAAATGACGATGGATTTTAGAAATTCCTGAATATGGATTTTTAAGAATTTTGATTTCGAATGAGCTTCTATTGGATATTAAGGAGCATGGAGATGTTAAAGGAATTATATATTGAGGAATTAGTGAATTAGGATAAACTAAAGGATTATTAAGTTAAGGAAATACCAAAGGAATTTGGATTGTTAAATGATTTCAGAACCACTGAGATAATGAGGTATATTCGAAACGAATCACAATTAGACGAGTATGGAAACCAAACAACCAAGATTAGTAATAAAACAAGGATACATACCACATTATATTAACCAAGATTATTAGCATAATACTTAGAAAAACAAGAAAAGGGATTATGAGATCATCAAGGTGACATCACCATCCACTAACACATGTTTAAGGGGTAAATTAGTATTTTGGCATGGTTTTAACCACAAAAAAATCTTCAAGCTTCCACTACACTCTAGAAATATCAAGATTATAGCAAGATAAGATCAAAAATTAAGAGAAAAATCTCTCCCCTTCCTCTTTCATGCCATTCGGCATTTACCAAGAAAAAGGAGAAAAACAAAAACCAAAACCCTAGCTATCATCCACTACAAATCAAGAAATAAATCATGGAGCTTCTTGGAGGTTAGAAAGGATCATCCACCAATTTTCAAAGCCATCCAACATCATTTGCATAGGTAATAAAATCACCAAAGTTACTAGATAAATAGTAATGAATAGTGTTTTCCAAGAACTAACATTGTTTTTATGGTTTCTTTAGTTGATCCAAGTTAGTATAAGGTTGATTAAGCATATCCCAAGGCTAGATAAGGGTTGTTAAAGCTTCAAGAAGGTATAAATCTCAAGACCCTTTAGTATTACTTTGAATATATGATGGATTATAGAAAGTTTAGTGATTAAGGTTATGATAAGTGATTATTCATGATGATATATGTGTTTGTAAGTGGTTTAAGTTAAATATGGAAGTGGGTTGTGATTGTAACCATGGTTGGTATGATGACCACATGGTGTAGGGTTGATATATGTGATTGGTGAATGGATTTGGAGGAGTTGAATTTTGGAAAGTATGAAAATATAGCCGTTATAATGCCCGATTTTCGTTAAACCAAATAGATGCCCTGTTTTTGGACACTAATGCCGTACGGTAGCACCCTGCCTAGGGTACCATTCGACCATAAAAATACAGAGCTTATGTCCTAGATTGTTTTGATATAAAGTACATTAAAATCTGATGAACGGTTTAGGAGAAAAGTCAGTTTTAGTGAAAGACGTTCAAAAACCAAGAAAACGTAATTGTATCAACGTTGGGGCTATAATTACCATACTTAAACATTTTTAAAAGTTACGAAATTTTGGGATAGTGTAGTAGGGTTGTCAGAGGACCATTACCAGTTGACCTTCCCTTAAAATTCGGAAATTATATTTTCTGAGAATTTTTACAGTCGAGTGTGGTTATTAAGGGAAATGGTGGAATACACTAAAACTTTGATCGAGTTTAAAAATGGTTAAGTTCATGTAAACTTTTGGTGCATAAAAACTATGTTAAACATATAATATGTGTCAAGGATGTTATTGTATAGAGAATAGGTGATTAAGTGGGATATATACTAACGGTGATCCTTTCGTTTCTATAGAGACGGGAGACGAACTTAGGATCGTACCTACTCGCTTTAGAGATCCAGGCAAGATTTCTTCTATCCTTACTTTGGAAAACTACTTATCCTCAAAGTAAAAATGATTTCATGGAATATGTATATGTTATTCTATGGTTGTTATATTGCTAAGAATTTATTTCCTGATTTTTGGGAATTAAAGAGAGATGGATATAGATTATGGATATATAGATATGATTACGAATAAAGTGAACATGCCTTATGATTAAGAGAATATGAAGGAATGGTATCAGTTGTTATCTAGGGTTATATGATTTATAATATTATGTTAAAAATATTCTTTTTAAATATTAAGATTTAATAAGTATTAATTGACTATTATCTACTATTTTTAAAAGTAGATGGAATATTTATATATATATAAAAGTACTAGATTTCACTGATCAGAGAAGATGTCTGAGTCATAATCAAGGTATTATGACATATGTTTATAAGTAATGGTATATGTGAACGAAAGAGAAGATGTGAAAAGGACTGTGAATGGAAAGGTGAATGCGAAATAGTAGTACATATATATATAATAATGTTTTGACAAAAAGGGGGATTGCAACATAAAGCGTAAGAGGCTGTGTATGGCACAGTCCAGCACTCAATATTATTTCGGCCTAAGAGTTGGCAAAGGGGGATGTAGCAGAAGAGCCTTCCTCCAGGGGGATGTAGCAGAAGAGCCTTCCTCCAGGGATGATTATCATTCCTTCTACCGGTAGTAAACAAAGAGTAGATACAACTAGGCGACTGATCATCGTCCTAACGTATCTGGCGCTAGCAGATATCCCCAAAACTTGAAAGAAAGAATTGAAAATGATTTTCAGACTTCTATACTGAAAACAGAAAAATGATACGAAATGTTGGATTATTGTTACTGATGAAGAAAAACTGATTTTATATTATTTTTATTTAATTAATGTATAAAAAGGAAAATGGAAATATTACATTGAGAGATTTTGTGCAGGTGATATATATTACCTTGAAATATTATACTGAGATGATGAAATGGTCTTAATTATTTTAGAAGAGTAATTGATATTATATTATATTAGAAGAGTACTGATACTAGAATGCTATACATTTCTTTTAGTATAAAAATATTTGGAAGGAGTGTTTAACAAATAAAAATAAATTCTTTTCATAATAATTATGATTTGCCTTCTGTTTCTTTTACAGATATACATATATTATGTTTTCCTTTGATGCTAGTTTGTAAAATTTATCTTGCTGAGCTATTATAGCTCACTCTTGCTATTTACTTATACAACAGCTAGGTCGCATGCCAATACTCTGCACTACACCCCGCAAGAGGGTAAGGGAAAGGTGACCTTTTGAGAGAACGCTGGCACCTATCCCTGAGGTAGCGTATAAGCAGACGGGTTCTGGTAGACTTATGTATATTAAGTGTGTAAGCTCATGTAATAAACTTTTGGTTGTTGAAATGCTTCCTGTAGAAGTATTATTCAACAATGTACTTAGTAAGATTTCGGGTTTGTAATAACTGTTTAACTCTAAACTTTTAATATTGTGGATGTTGTTCTCTGAGCATATGACTGGTGTGTATTAATATTAGTAAGTGTGGGGTATATTGTGTGAGTTTTATTATGCAATTATATTCAAGCTGCCAAGAAAAGAATATTAATAAATGGAAATTGGTCCGTGACGGCCTGGATTCCTGACCCCGGATTTGGGGCTGTCACAGATGGTATCAGAGCTTAGAGTCATAATGCTCAGGAACAATAGTGATAATAATAAATGTGTTAGTAAAAATATAAAATTGTGAACTCCCATCGAGTTCAAGGGTGGTATATCGCATGTAGCTTTTATTTTAAGCAATGATTATAATTTTATAGATTATTACTAATAGAATTTTATGTTTTATTATAGGGAGCGGAGATGGGAGAGCCGAGTCAGGACCCTTAGTGGCTAGGACTATCAGAGCAGGAGATTGTAGACTTACAGCGATCAGGTGTAGAGGTTCCAGAGTATGCTGTCACTGACCTCAGGAGGAGAGTTCACGCGAGCGCCATGGAGCGATATGAGTACAGAGTGAGAGTTGAGGAGGCAGAGGAGCGTAGACAGAGAGATGCCATGGCTGTGGTACCATATATCAGTAGACCCTCTGTAGGTTCTGATGGGGCAGGTCCTTCCCGAGTGAGGTCCGAGATTCCAGAGGAGGAGATGCCATTGCGTAAGAGGCCTAGATTATCGGTTATAGCTGAGGAGCTGACTGAGTGGAGGGATATTCACATGATTCCTACTCCTGTCCTACCTGTCCCAGTGCCATCACCAGTTCCATCCCCTCTACCGAGCCCTGATCCTTTAGAGGATCCAGCAGAGCAGTTCACTCCACCAGGACATTTTATTCTCCCAGAGGATGAGGAGGAGGAGGACCCTTTTGAGGATTTAAATACAGAGCCAGTTCCTCCATCCCCACCAGTAGATGCACCTTCACCTGTAGCTGCACCCTCCCTAGCAGCTGTACCTCCACAGGAGGCACCTATACCTGTAGGTGAATAGCTTCCAGCGATTTTATTGTCAGAGTACTTTGTCTTACAGGGTCAGTTAGAGGAGTCCCGTAGGATGATAGATACACTATTACAGAGGTTAGATAGAGGGAGAGGAGGTACCCTTCCAGATGGTTTATCCTTAGGGATGGTCAGTATTGAGCTGAGAGCACTGGGTAGCATTAGGAGATTGTTGGGAGACAGGGGAGACCCAGCATGGAGAGCCGAGATAGTAGACACAGTCACATTTATGGTAGTCCAGATCAGGGACATTGTCAGAGCGGCGTTACCATGAGTCGGGGTAGTAGTTTTAGGCACTAACCAGACTAGTCATCTCGTTGATGTCATTGTGGGGATTAGTTTAGTTGTTTACTGTCTTAATCCAAGTCTGATTAGAGGACGGCTAGTGGTACTTTTGTTATAGCAGATTAGTATGTATAGTTATGTTTTGGAGTTTCGAACCTTGTACTCTATGATGTATAATACTAGTAGTAGAAGACGTTGTATCAAGTTGTAAAATATTTATGTAAATTAATGAAGTTTGTATATTCTGTCTAAAATGTTACTGTGTTTTAATACTAAATGTTGAGATTCAAAAATATTGATGTATATAAGGTGATTGACTTAAATGAAAAGGTTATCGTGCTAAAGGTGATACACTTACTTGCCAAAGTTATAATATAACTAGACACTAACCGCGTGGAGTTAAAAATATTGTGATGTCTAAATGAGTTAACTAATGATATAGTTGTGTATATATGGAAATAATGTATATTGTACCCTAAATTTGGGTAATTAATGGAGAATATTGTCATATACAGAATCATGCCGCCTAAGTGTAATAATAGAATGAATGCAAAGGAAAATGAGAGAGATGAAGGAAGTCAAAATAGGCAGGATGAAAACGCTCATAATGAACGAGATCATGAGGAAGAAGAAGAGGAATCAACTAGCCAACAAGGAAATCCGGGAGATGATCCCTTTAACCAATTCATGGAACTATTAAGGCAGAATTTAGCTATTCCACCGAATCCCCAACAACCACCTGTTCTCCCCAATCAGGCAGCTAACTCCTTTCGTGCCTTTAAGTCATTAAAACCCCCGGAGTTTGAGGGAACTGCTAACCCAGTAGTAGCCAGAACCTGGTTAAAAGAGATGGAGAAAGCTTTTGAGATATTGAGGATAGAAGAGGATCAGAAAACAATCTTTGCAGCCTATCTCTTAAAGGGGGAGGCAAATTATTGGTGGGAAGCTAAGAAGAATCTAGAAGGTGTGGGAGTGATAACTTGGGAGCGTTTCACTAGGGTGTTTCTAGAAAAATATTCCCCTAGGTACCTGGAAAACCAAATGGAAATAAAATTTTTGGAGTTAAAGCAGGATAACCTAACAGTGGCAGAATATGAAACTAAGTTTACTGAACTGTCTAGGTTTGTTCCAGAATTTGTGCGTACTGAAGAACAGCGAGCGAAAAGGTTTCAACAAGGATTGAAACCATGGCTACGAATGAGAGTGGCACCATTTGAGTTAACTGATTATGCTGCAGTGGTTCAAAAAGCATCTATTATAGAAGCCGAGAATGAACATACTCAAATAGGACAAGAGAATAAGAAAAGGAAGTTTGAGGGTCAGAAAGGAGGTTCAAGTGAAGGAAGTTACTTTAGCAAGGGCGGTAAAGGACAAAAATCTCAGTTTGTGGGAAGGTCAGGGAGTAACAAGGCTGCTAGTGAGACTGTGAATCAGAGTGGTAAGTCCTCAGGAACTTTTCAGTCTAATCAATCACGACCACCATTACCAGATTGTAGCACGTGTGGTAGGAAGCATACCGGAGTGTGTAGAATATTGGGAATAACTTGCTTTAAGTGCGGGCAGAAGGGACACTATCATAACCAGTGCCCAATAACTGATCAGAGTGAAGTCAAGTGTTACCAGTGTGGAAAACTAGGACACTTTGCTAGAGATTGCCGTTCGGGTGGGTCATCTGTGCCAGGACAAAGTATGATTGCTTCAAATAGACCTACTGCCAGGGTGTATAATATGACTTTAGGAGAATCGTTGAAAAAGCCGGATACAGATGCAGGTAAAATTTTTCTTTTATTATTTAACCTTCTAAGTGTAAATGTTTGGTTTGGAATCAACTTGGTCAATGAATGGTGTAGCTAGGTTGACAATCTAGATAAGGAAAATCAGTATCTGTTAAGGGTCAGAAAATTCTATGAAAAGGAGAATAAGAGTATTTTGGGAAAAACACAAACTTGTTTAGGTACGAACAGGAAATATATATTATAGGTAGTATTTTCTTACAATTGTTTCAGGGAGCGATGTCATAGTCAAATTTCTGGAAGATTTTACAGAGACGAGATATATTAAACTTGAGGTAATAATATTTTATGTCATGATAGAGATCAAAATATAGCCAAATCATAGTAAGATACACTACCATTCAGAAAAGGCCAATGTGGTGGCTGATACCTTAGTCGAAAGATGAAGGAGAAACGAGATAACACGGAATGACTGGAAACAGGAGGAAATTTGCAAGATAAAGATAGTGAAAGCACTACTATTGATAAGCTAAATGGCATGTTGATGAATGACAAGCAAGTTTATGTTGGTGTATTTTTGCGCAAACAAGATAGAGATATTATGAAGGAAAAAGGATCGAGATAGTGGTGTAGAAGTTAGAAGGTGTGGATGAAAAAGGTATCTATGGACATTTTCAACATTATTCTAGGACAGAATCCTTTTAAGGGGGGAAGACTGTAATAACCCTAACCTTAGAAATGCCACAGTGATTAAATGAATAGTAAACTTTGAGGATTTATGGAAATGGTATATAAGTACTCTATAATTGAAACAGAAAATGAGTAAACAGAACCCATATTAGTGATATACTATAAAAATAAATGACTCGAAATGACGATGGATTTCAGAAATTCCTGAATATGGATTTTTGTGAATTTTGATTTCGAATGAGCTTCCATTGGATATTAAGGAGCATGGAGATGTTAAAGGAATTATGTATTGAGGAATTAGTGAATAAGGGTAAACTAAAGGATTATTAAGTTAAGGAAATACCAAAGGAATTTGGATTGTTAAATGATTTCAGAATCACTGAGATAATGAGGTATATTCGAAACGAATCACAATTAGACGAGTATGGAAACCAAACAACCAAGATTAGTAATAAAACAAGGATATATACCACATTATATTATCTAAGATTATTAGCATAATACTTAGAAAAACAAGAAAAGGGATTATGAGATCATCAAGGTGACATCACCATCCACTAACACATGTTTAAGGGGTAAATTAGTATTTTGGCATGGTTTTAACCACAAAAAAATCTTCAAGCTTCCACTACACTCTATAATTATCAAGATTATAGCAAGATAAGATCAAAAATTAAGAGAAAAATCTCTCCCCTTCCTCTTTCATGCCATTCGTCTTTTACCAAGAAAAAGGAGAAAAATAAAAACCAAAACCCTAGCTATCATCCACTACAAATCAAGAAATAAATCATGGAGCTTCTTGGAGGTTAGAAAGGATTATCCACCAAGTTTCAAAGCCATCCAACATCATTTGCATAGGTAATAAAATCACCAAAGTTACTAGATGAATAGTAATGAATAGTATTTTCCAAGAACTAACATTGTTTTTATGGTTTCTTTAGTTGATCCAAGTTAGTATAAGGTTGATTAAGCATATCCCGAGGCTTGATAAGGGTTGTTAAAGCTTCTAGAAGGTATAAATCTCAAGACCCTTTAGTGTTACTTTGAATATATGATGGATTATAGAAAGTTTAGTGATTAATGTTATGATAAGTGATTATTCATGATGATATATGTGTTTGTAAGTGGTTTAAGTTAAATATGGAAGTGGGTTGTGATTGTAACCATGCTTGGTATGATGACCACATGGTGTAGGGTTGATATATGTGATTGGTGAATGGATTTAGAGGAGTTGAATTTTGGAAAGTATGAAAATATAGCCGTTATAATGCCCGATTTTCGTTAAACCAAATAGATGCCCTGTTTTTGGACACCAATGCCGTACGGTAGTACCCTTCCTAGGGTACCATTCGACCACAAAAAGATAGAGCTTATGTCCTAGATTGTTTTGATATAAAGTACGTTAAAATCTGATGAACGGTTTAGGAGAAAAGTCAGTTTTAGTGAAAGACGTTCAAAAACCGAGAAAACGTAATTGTATCAACGTTGGGGCTATAATTACCATACTTAAACATTTTTAAAAGTTACGAAATTTTGGGATAGTGTAGTAGGATTGTCAGAGGACCATTACCAGTTGACCTTGCCTTAAAATTCGGAATTTATATTTTCTGAGAATTTTTACAGTTGAGTGTGGTTATTAAGGGAAATGGTGGAATACACTAAAACTTTGATCGAGTTTAAAAATGGTTAAGTTCATGTAAACTTTTGGTGCATAAAAACTATGTTAAACATATAATCTGTGTCAAGGGTGTTATTTAAAGAGAATAGGTGATTAAGTGGGATATATACTAACGGTGATCCTTTCGTTTCTATAGAGACGGGAGACGAACTCAGGATCATACCTACTCGCTTTAGAGATCCAGGCAAGATTTCTTCTATCCTTACTTTGGAAAACTACTTGTTTGCACTAAATCACACAAGCGTACGTGGTCACAAGTAATATATGAATAAGTCAAGTTCGTTCCCACAGAGATCTGGTTATGGTTTTAATTCAGTAGATGTACCTATGCAACAATGTATGATTATTATTCACTGCTAAGACAAATAACAATTTTGGGTTTAATAAACTAAATTAAGTAAGAAGTAAACTAACAAACTAAGAATTAACTAACTAACAAGAATTGGAATTGAATTACTTCTGCAAGAGCAAACATGGAATCCTAACTTCATTAAATACTTTGCTTAGATCTGACACCTCTAATCACTATATGCAATGGTTATGATATCTGATCGGATAACACGAAACAAGTACACGCTACCTCTCAGTATACGTATACCAAACTAAAAATACATCCACAAAAGAGATAGAAGATGAATAGACACCAATTATACTTAGACCCTATATGTCTATAGAATTTGAAAACATAACGGTTGAAGAACAAGTTATCCACATTGATCACATAGGGCAATATAAGTATTCTCATCTCATACTACGAATCATGTTGATAAACAATCATGAACCTATGCTAGCATGACAAGTTCTAAATCTCAAGATCCACTTTCACTTCACAAGAGATTAACAGATTAGATGTTAGCTACGCGTCTAGCAATTAAGCATAACCATACGAGGATATCAGATATACATCACACACAGATCTTTAAAGCATCAAGATACTAAACTCCATAAATAAATCCGTTAGAATCCCATGACAACGATTAGTTCATAATCGAACCGCTCGTCATCATGGGATCTGATGAAACCATGATAATGAAACAAGATATGAAAAAATACAAATAAACCTAAGTAATTGATATATAATGGTGATCTAAATTACAATGGTAGGATGTGTTTATATAGGCTCTAGAAGTCTTGCCCAGCAAGAAAATACCAAAACAGAATTATAATAGAATTTCTGCAAAATACGTTTCCTAAACTGATTCTGTTTTGAAGGAAAATTCGTAACTGACTTTTTTTCAGTATTTCTTGGCCGTTCCAGCAGTAATTGGACCACTAGACCACTTTAAAATGAAAGAGAATTCCGTTATCTTCGCGTGGACTGTAAGATAGTCCAAAATGGACTTGTAGAACTCAAGATATGGCCAAAACAGTGAATCAACAATCTGGCAGAATTTTTCAGGCGCAACCAGCGCCCAGCAGTCTGTTCTTCACGCTGTCTGCGCCCACCATGCGCAGCCTGCGCGTGGAAGACCTGTCCAAGGTTGTAGAAAATCTCCCAGGCTTCGCGTGGACAGTAAGATCGCTGAAAACGGACTTCTAGAATTCCAGATATGGCCAAAACAGTGTAGACTGCGCAACCTACCCAGAAGATCCGAATTTTACACAAATTGCTCCTTTCTCCTCCGTTTCTTTTGCATTAGCTAACATCTTCAATACCATGACATATGTAACTCCTTGGTAGCATAACACAAGTATCCAATCTTCATTCCAATGCTTAATTCCACTCTAATATCGATCAGAAACACCAACACTAACTGATAGCTACAACCCTGCAAACTTACAAAAAACACATCAAAAATTCAACAAACTTGAGACCAAGTAAAAATCCACTTATCACTACTTATCCTCAAAGTAAAAATGATTTCATGGAATATGTATATGTTATTCTATGGTTGCTATATTGCTAAGAATTTATTTCCTGATTTTTGGGAATTAAAGAGAGATGGATATGGATTATGGATTATGGATTATGGATATAGATATGATTACGAATAAAGTGAACATGCCTTATGATTAAGAGAATATGAAGGAATGGTATCAGTTGTTATCTAGGGTTATATGATTTATAATATTATGTTAAAAATATTCTTTTTAAATATTGAGATTTAATAAGTATATATTAATTGACTATTATCTACTATTTTTAAAAGTAGATGGAATATTTATATATATATATAAGAGTACTAGATTTCACTGATCAGAGAAGATGTCTGAGTCATAATCAAGGTATTATGACATATGTTTATAAGTAGGGTAAAGAGTTTCTACCTGACACTGTAGGAAACTTTTCTACAGTGTCGCCTTAAAATCACGATTTTGCTGCACATATGATATGCAAACTAATCGTTGAGAGATGGAGAAAAATACAGTGAAGTCAGATTTCAAAAAAAAATCACTAATTGACGGGAAAAATCAAATTAAAAATGGAGGAAATTAGGTGGGATTGTGTGTGTGAGGGTGTATTCGATTTGTGTGTGGTGCCCCTAGCGGGGCCATTGGATTAGATTAATCTATGACCCAGATTTAATTTAAAGCGATACTGTAGATAAATTTCCTACAGTATCAGGTAGAAACTCTTTTTCCTTATAAGTAATGGTATATGTGAACGAAAGAGAAGATGTGAAAAGGACTGTGAATGGAAAGGTGAATGCGAAATGGTAGTACATATATATATAATAATATTTTGACAAAAAGGGGGATTGCAACATAAAGCGTAAGAGGCTGTGTGTGGCACAGTCCAGCACTCAATATTATTTCGGCCCAAGAGTTGGCGAAGGGGGATGTAGCAGAAGAGCCTTCCTCCAGGGGGATGTAGCAGAAGAGCCTTCCTCCAGGGATGATTATCATTCCTTCTACCGGTAGTAAACAGAGAGCAGATACAACTAGGCGATTGATCATCGTCCTAACGTATCTGGCGCTAGCAGATATCCCCAAAACTTGAAAGAAAGAATTGAAAATGATTTTCAGACTTCTATACTGAAAACAAAAAAATGATACGAAATGTTGGATTATTGTTACTGATGAAGAAAAATTGATTTTATATTATTTTTATTTAATTAATGTATAAAAAGGAAAATGGAAATATTACATTGAGAGATTTTGTGCAGGTGATATATATTACCTTGAAATATTATACTGAGATGATGAAATGGTCTTAATAATTTTAGAAGAGGAATTGATATTATATTATATTAGAAGAGTACTGATACTAGAATGCTATACATTTCTTTTAGTATAAAAATATTTGGAAGGAGTATTTAACAAATAAAAATAAATTCTTTTCATAATAATTATGATTTGCCTTATGTTTCTTTTACAGATATACATATATTATGTTTTCCTTTGATGCTAGTTTGTAAAATTTATCTTGCTGAGCTATTATAGCTCACTCTTGCTATTTACTTATACAACAGCTAGGTCGCATGCCAATACTCCGCACTACACCCCGCAAGAGGGTAAGGGAAAGGCAACCTTTTGAGAGAACGCTGGCACCTATCCCTGAGGTAGCGTATAAGCAGACGGGTTCTGGTAGACTTATGTATATTAAGTGTGTAAGCTCATGTAATAAACTTTTGGTTGTTGAAATGCTTCCTATAGAAGTATTATTCAACAATGTACTTAGTAAGATTCTGGGTTTGTAATAACTGTTTAACTCTAAACTTTTAATATTGTGGATGTTGTTCTCTGAGCATATGACTGGTGTGTATTAATATTAGTAAGTGCGGGGTCTATTGTGTGAGTTTTATTATGCAATTATATTCCAGTTGCCAAGAGAAGAATATTAATAAATGGAAATTGGTCCTTGACGGCCTGGATTCCTGACCACGGATTTGGGGCTGTCACATAAATCATTAATTTGGAATGGATAGATTTAAAGATATGAATTTTAGAAGTTTAGGAATATATGGAACCGATATATTTTAAATTTCAAAATACTAATTATATGTTACTTTTGAATTATAGGTAGGGAACCGATATAGGGAATACCGTTGGAGTAAAACAGTTTTTGGTACCCTATATTTTAAGGAACGATTATTTTATTATATTTTAGGGGTTGAAGATGAGGAATGGCATTGGAGATGCTCTTAACTTTCAATATCGAAGGCAACTTGCACTCCCTTGACAATTTTCTATTAAAAATGTTTACTACCTTTAATATCTGGAGGGGTAAAATGGGAATTTGAATAATAATATTAATAAATAAAATTTAAAATTAACTAAAATTTTTATATTAATGCATTTTTTACATGAAAAATTATATTAAACAATTAATATAGAATCTATTTTGTTATTAATGCACTAAAATAATCATCACGCTGAATAAGTGTAAAAATATTTATCAGGCAAAATTTATATTTAAATATATATAATAATAATTAATCATAAAATTTACCATAGAATATAATTTATAGATTTTCAAAAATTGATATCGGTAAAATTAAAAACAATTGAAATTAATTTAATTTTGATAATTTCAAATTCTAGCTTTTAGTATAGTTTAGAAAATTTAACATTAAAATTATTCAAATGATATGCTGAAATTCCAATTTTACCCCTCAAAATGTTGTTGGTTATGTTGTTGCATTCGATTTTTAAAGTTAAGGGTAGTGAACTGCTTTTCACAAAATGGTTGTATAACTTTGTTTTTGGACGAAAGTTGGAGGGTGTAAAATGCAATTATCTTTAATATAAATAAAATCTCGTTAAATTAATACTCGATACCACAATAAATTAATATTTTAAATACAGATTTTAGTCCCTAACATGATAGCAATAATATAAAATTAATCTCAATTAATTAATAATTTCGATAAATTAATAAAATTTGTCGGTATCAACAATATTAATTTTGAACCTGTCTAAATCTGAAACACACAATCTTGAATATACTAGTTTATACAAGGCTCACATGAGTATCAAATTTCTTCCAAAGTTCATATACAACAGATTAGTTCAGTTTATAAAGAAAAAAAAAAGCTTTAATATTACAATTAACAATACATTAGACCCTCGTCTCCAGATGGTGAAAATCTATAGTAACCTTTAAATAAATTTCTAATTTTAGTCCCTCATATTTAGAAAGCATCCTCCCTAGAGCCCCAGGCCTTAGAATTATTATCAGAAAACAAAAATCTGGTTTCCAACTTTCATGTCCCTGGCCGAATAAAACTACAACAGCTCTCCGGCCAAATTTTCGTTTCACACCATCCTGTGCTGAATAATTTTGTTCATCTGTAATTATCTGAGACTTTAGATATATGTGTGACATAAAATTCTGGGTTTTGCTTTTAGGGAATGGTCGTGTAACTTCTTGTTCATGTATTCCTCAATGTCATGCCAAATATTAGTTACCTCATGATGCACCATGAGAACGAATGCCGCGTGAGAAAATTACTATACACAACTAGTTGCAATATTATTATCATCAATTTTGTTTGAAGTATCTGGTTTCAATCTTCCTTATGTATTTTGCCAAGAGAAAATAATCTTTCCAATGGCCTATAAATATAGTCCAAGAAGGCAACCTTCACAAAGAGAACCTGCGCCAAACAAAAATGGTCAGAGTAGCGTTACATGTGGGTATCAGGCACAGATAGGGGGATATTGGAGAAATGTTACTATTTTATGGAACAAGAACCTGATGAGCAATTCGCTGACTATTTCTGTGGATACTTCGGAAAGTAATCGTCACCAAACGTGCAAAATTGACATAAAGCCTTGGCATTTTTGGGCCAAGAGAGGCTACAAAAGCTTTGAAGTTGATGGAATTTACATAGAGACATATTGGGATCTTAGGTCTGCCAAATTTACAGGAAGTCCTGAGCCATGTACAGATTATTATGTTGCTCTAGTATCTGATGAGGAGGTGGTTTTACTGCTGGGGGACTACAGTAAAAAAGCTTACAAGAGAATAAAAGCCAGACCTGCCATGATTGATGCGATTCTGGTTTACAAGAAGGAACATGTATATGGGAAGAAAAGCTTCTTAACTCGAGCAAAATTGGACAATAAGAACAGAGAGCATGATATTATTGTAGAGAGTTCAACTTCTGGACCTAGAGACCCCGAAATGTGGATTAGCATAGATGGGATTATCCTTATCAACATAAAGAATTTGCAATGGAAATTCAGGGGAAATGAGACGGTCTTGATTAATCAGCAGCCGGTACAAGTTTACTGGGATGTATATGCCTGGTTATTCTGCGACCCTGGATCTAATTATGGATTGTTCATATTCAAGCCTGGGGGCCAGGATCCCGATTGTGGCAAAGACGATAAAAGTAGTACCCACAGTGGTGTCCTCGGAGAAGGCAGCGATTGCAGTGGCGAGAGCAAGTATTACTCTACCCTCGGCTACTCCAGAGCCCCACAATATTGTCTTCTTCTTTACGCATGGAAAATTGAGTGAGACCCATTGCTTCCAGCTGAATTTTGATGTTTAGAGTTACAATATTGTTTTCCTTAGTCTTCCAATGTGTTTACCTTAGTCTTCCAATGTGCGTTTAAAGAACATGGCCAATCGAAAACTTATAGAGTTATATATAAAACCACAAGCATTGTACACTGTGTGAGTCCAACATATTCTGTTTGATGTACGTGGCCCTAAAATTTCAACGTGTTGCACCATGAAATTTTTTTGAAGAACAAACTGCAACTTCGAGCCAACTTAATTACAGTACAACGGCTGAAGAAACTGTTACTCCCTAGCAATTTCATACCAGGTATATAATGTATTGTTACATGAATAAAGTTATCAGACAAGGTATATATTACGAAATGAGATGTTTTTCCATACTGCTGTAATGCTGCAAAATTGCATGTAACATTGTATATACCGATCATACAAGTGAGTATTAAATCCAGCTCAGTATCTGGGTCGTCAGGTTCCTCAAATTTTAAATCGATATAATCGATCATACAAGTGAGTCATACATCCAACTCATCAATATCTGTCGCCAATAGATCCTACTCAAATTGTAAGTCAAAAGAATTATTTACACAAAGATAATCAGCCTTTTTACTTACTACGCTGATTACACACGTAGACTCAGAAAAACTGAAATTTAAACATGAATTAAGAAGTTCACACCATCTCGGAGACACCATCTCATGAGTCACGATCGACCAAGAAACATGGATGACTGACAGAATGATATATGGTACAACATGTTAAATGTATAATATCACAGAAGACTTGTAGCTAAACTAGCATAATTATATAAGTAAGCAGGGTATGCACAATCAGACTAACTAGTTTTTAACTTTGTTTATCTGATTGTGCAGCTTAATCATTGCAGAAGAACACGAAGAAGATGATGAATATGTACATCGCTTTTGTGTATATACAAACTCAGAAATGTATGCTTACAGAATTGATATGTACATTGCTAAGCCTATTCTCTATCCTCTCTGTATTTATATAGGTCCTAGTCTAACAGAAAATAAGAACGAGTTAGTTACAATCTACTTGCCAGCATGGCACTATTCTGTTAAATACTTGACAGCTTAGCTAAACTGTTTGATCGCTTTATTTTGAGCTAAGCAGCTGAGCTGGTGTGTTAACCAATACCCCCCCCCTCAAGATGGGAGATGAAGAAGCCTGAGAAGAGAAAGGCTGAATCATTCCCAGCTTGGAGCTTGGATAATAGCTCTCGAAAATGAGGACTTGGTAAAGTTTTTGTAAGAATATCAGCAAAGCTGGTGTGTAGTAGGTAGATATGATAATTGCAAATAAACCTTCAAGAACCTTGTCACGAGTGAAGTGACAGTCAAGCTCTATGTGCTTGGTTCGCTCATGGAAGACAGGGTTCTTCGCTATGTATAGGGCAGACTGGTTATCACAGTGTAGAGTAATAGGTTTCAAGTTTGTGACACCAAATTCTTCAAGTAAACGAACCAACCATGTAACCTCAGATGCAGCAGAGGCCATAGCTCGGTACTCAGCCTCAGAAGAAGAACGAGAAATGGTAGATTGTTTCTTAGATTTCCACGAGATAGGAGAATTACCAAAGAGCATGATATAACCAGTGATGGATTTACGAGAATCAACACAAGACGCCCAGTCAGAATCAGAGTATGCTTGAAGAGTAGGAGTATATGAAGCTTTTAACAAAATACCTTGCCCAATAGTATGATCCACATATCGTAATGTATGACACAAAGCCTCAAAGTGAGGTACACGAGGGTTCTGCATATATTGGCTTAATGTTTGGACGGCATATGATAAGTCTGAACGTGTGTTAGTAAGATAATTGAGTTTACCAACAAGTGAACGATAATGTTCAGGCTGAGAATACAAATTACCACATTCTGCTGAGAGTTTAAGATTGAGGGGAAGTGGAGTGACAGCAGACTTAGTGAGATCTATACCACAATCTTTAATAATGTCACTACTAAACTTTTTCTAACTAAGAATGATAATGTCTGTCACATAGCCAACTTTAATCCCAAGGAAATAATGAAGAATACCCAAATCTTTGATACTGAAAACATGATGCAAGTGAGATTTGAGAACCTCAATCTCTGAATTGTTATCACCAGTAACAATGATATCGTCGACATAAACAACCACAATAGTAATAGTTGACACAGAACGTTTGATAAAAATGCTGTAATAATTTTTTGATTGAACATAACCAAGATTTTTTAATTCACTAACAAGTTTTTCAAACCATGTTCGAGAAGCTTGCTTCAAACCGTATATAGACTTCCTTAAACGACAAACTTGATTTGGTTTATGTGGAATACCTGGTGGAACTTTCATATATACCTCTTCAGTGAGATCGCCATGTAGAAAGGCGTTATTAACATCGAGTTGAAACAAGGACCACTTCTTGCTGGCTGCTAGAGCAATTAAACAACGTACTGAACTCATTTTCACAACTAGAGAAAACGTCTCCTCATAGTCAATGCCATGTTGTTGTGTAAATCCCTTCGCAACTAGACGGGCTTTACAACGTTCAAGAGTTCCATCAGCATTGAGTTTAGTTTTGAAAACCCATTTACACGCCACTGCTTTCTTCCCAACAGGTAAATCGACTAAATCCCATGTTTTATTGTGATCAAGAGCTTGCAACTCTTTGTGCATATCATCAACCCACAATGGTTGTTTAGCAGCTTCAAAATATGAAGTAGGTTCGACAAGAGACTTATTTTGAGCTAAAAAACTTTTATGATAGTCTGGCATAGCCTCATATTTGACCAAATTACACCAGTGAGGACTATGATTTAGAGAAGCTAATTTACAATGGTAAGAATTAAGATAAGCTGGAGGTTTTGTTGAGTCATACATGTTTCAAGATGATGATAACAAATACCACAAGGCAGAAAATGAATCAAGGAACCGAAGCTGATAATCCAATCAAGAAGCCAGCTGTATTGTAGATAAACAAAGGCTACATCTTGTGACTGAAACACTGCAATCAGTTAGGGTTTAATCTAAGTAACAAGCCACAGCATGCTACAATCAAATATCCGTAACCAAAAGAGGGGTTTGCCATAACCATGCAAGTATATTCGAGAAGTCAAGAAAAGATGAGTTCGAGAAGTCATTCGAGAACTCTACCAAAAAGGGTTTATTCGAGAAGTCCCAGTTCGAGAAGTTAGAGTGTTATATTCGAGAAGTTCTAGTTCGAGAATTTCAGACTGTTCTATTCGAGAAGTCTGCAACAACTCTATTCGAGAAGTCTGCAACAACTCTATTCGAGAAGTCTGCAACAACTCTATTCGAGAAGTCTGCTCAAGAAACTATTCGAGAACTCTGAGGAACTATTCGAGAAGTCATCATTCGAGAACTCAAGATACATCTGTTCGAGAACTCAACCCTGTGTTAATAAAACAGAGTTCTCTAAAAGAATCATATCGAATGAAGATCAAACCCAGAATTACTTTGCAACCCGTGACTTATAGACAGTGATCAATTACACAGAGGATGTTACAAGTAGGGAGTTAAATTGTAAATATTCGAAGGCTCAAACTCTTCCAAGTGAAAGGTGAAACCAGTCACTGTTTATTCGACTTCAAGGGCAACAATAAGAGTGAAAGCAACCTCCAACATGATTACACACCTACTGAAAGATTCAAAGGATATTTTGACAAATGCATAAAGATCAACCGTTATGTCTGGGAAGTTCTAGCACAGCTCAATAAGCAGAAAGGCTTATTGACTCTAAAAAAGGATTAACCCTTTTTGTTAAAGCTACTTTCAGAGACAAAGATCCAAAAGCAAAATGATCTTGTGCAGAAAGCATCACGTGGGCTTGGAAGCTAAGTCACCTCAAGGACTTAGTCACTTTTGAAGAAAGAAACATACACTGTCTCAAAGCCTACTGGGATTGTCCAAATCAAGAAGAGAAGACTTTCAAGATAATTCCAGAAATGGAAATCACTTTGAGTATGTGTGTGTGACAAGTTATATCAAAAATGTATTATTACATTTTATGACATTTACTTGTCTTCATATAGTTTATAAATAAGCTGTATGAGCAGCATAGTTTTAGTAGAGAAGAAAACATTGATCATAAGGCTGATAGCATTAGGTTTTCTTGTAAACACTAAAACTTTGTAACCGCAACTGTGTATTATTACGCAGAGAATTATCTTCAAATACAACCATCAGGTGGATCAAGCTGATAAGCCAACCCACCTGAGATTTTTTATATCGTGTGTTGTATATGCTTTAGATATTCTATTTATCTTGTTTTGTTTACGTTCTTATAACAATCTATCAAGACCTCATCAATTCGAAAGAATTTTGTTGAGATTGTATTCAACCCCCCCCCCCTTCTACAATCTTGTGGTATACAACTGGGACATATCAATTGGTATCAGAGCAAGCTTCTAACATACAAGAAGTTTAAAGATCACCACCATGGGATTCAAGGATGCAGGAGTAAAAATACCAATCCTCGACAAAGATAATTACTTTCACTGGAAAGTAAAGATGTACCTACATCTCTCATCCATCGATGAAGGCTATGTAAACTGCATAGAGAGAGGTCCTCATATCCCTATGAAGGCCAACACTGCAGTTGGAGAAGCAGCTGGATCTGGAGCTGCTGGAAGGCCAATTCCCAAACTGCCAGCAGAATTCACAGATGGAGACAAAGAAGAAGTCCAGAAGGACAAAAAGGCCATGAATATACTGTTCAATGGCATTGATCAGGACATGTTCGATAGTGTAATCAACTGCACCACTGCCAAGCAAGTCTGGGACACTGTTCGGACACTCTGTGAAGGAACTGAGCAAGTCAGAGAGAATAAGAAACAACTTCTCATACAACAGTATGAACATTTTCACTGTAATGCAGGTGAAGGCTTAACTGACATATTTAGCAGGTTTCAAAAACTGTTAAATGGGTTAAAGTTGTATGGAAGAATTTATGAAACCAAAGACTCCAACCTAAAATTTCTAAGGTCTTTACCTAAAGAATGGAAACTAGATCTAGATCTCGACTTTTTCAGCGAATTTCGGATGATTTTCAGTACTGAAATGAGATTAATATTAGCACAGATTAGTGCCGTTTAAGCACAGATTAGTGCCGATTAGCACAGGTTAGTGCCGATTAGCACAGATTAGTGTCGTTTAAGCACAGACTAGTGCTGATTAGCACAGATTAGCGTCGATTAGTGTTGTTAGTGCCATTTTATGCCGTTTAACATTGTTTAACACTGTTTAAACGTTGTTTAAGGCTGATTAGCGCTGTGTAGTGCCGTTTAACACCGTTTAGTGTCGTTCAACATCGTCGAAAATGCGTCGGTCGCTCCATGCTTTACGTAAAGATGATATTGTTGAAAGTACTCGCGTAAGAGCAATAAACCTTGACCCAAGTCTCGGAAAGGCCGTTAAAACTTCAAGGAAAACCTGATCAGTTTTCCTAGAAGTTGGGGGGCAAATGATATGGGCTAAAAGTAAGCCCTAAAGACACATTTAATGTGGCATTCAATGGACCCAATATGGTCAAAACATGGGGCCCACCAGATGGGCCCAAACCTATTTACAATATTAATTTCGTAATTAATATTAGGGGTAATTACCAGCTCAACAATAAGAGTCAGATAAGGATATTACTCCTACCAAGCTTAGCCTCCAAGGCACAGAATTCGATATGGGAACTGACTCCTACAAGGAAGGAGTCTAGAACCTTCCTCAAGGCGGTGACTTGCCCACCAAGTCACCTAATTCTACTACGATTCTAGGGCTTCTCAGCCTATATAAAGGGTCTGACCCCTCATTCTCAGAACTACGTCTTGGCTTGATTCTCAATAACGAGATACGTAGGCACTCTGTGAGGACCGATCAGTCTCGTAACACGGAAACAGCCATTAAAGCTCGAAGCTCACCAACCCTAGCATTAAATACAATTCATAACCTAGTTTTTATTCCACAACAGTTAGGAATAATTCATGAGTTATGATGTTAAGAATAGAATTTTACTTATACTTCTTGTATATCCTGATTTATAAAGGATTTAGCACTTTGTATAGAAAATATGTGTTAGACAGTTATCTGTAAAGTTTAGTCAGGAATGAACAGTGCATTGAGTACTACATGTCAGGAACTGAGATTGAATCCTGATACGTCAAGTCAAATACTGATCAAGTACTGATGGGATGGTCAGATCCTGATGCAAGATGGAATCCTGATATCAGTCGTGTTACTGATGATGTCATTATGGATGCTACAGAAACTGGCAAGTGCTATAAAACAGGACCTTTATTTGAGGAACAAGCAAGAAGATTTTATGAAGGAAAGAATTTTCTATTGATAGAAACTATCAACTGGACGGCAGAACATTGTCATGTTTAGACTATCTTTCTGTGATTAGTTGATAGGAAGCATTATAAATACTCGTGTTCGTGAGGTTTGTAATCGTAAGTATACGAGAGTGCAAACAGAGAGAATTTTATTTTGTCAGCAGTTGCTAAAGGTATTTGTACACCTTTGGTAGAGTTTGTATTTGATTTATTTAATACAAACAGAATTTGATTCATTCGTTTATTCTTGTTTATATAACCAAGCAAAAATCAGACACGATTATATAACTTGTATCCAACCCCCCCTTCTACAAGTTATTCGAGTTAACAGATTATATCTTTAAATTGTATATGTTCGTAACACTTGAGCACAATAAACATGTGTAATCAATTATACATATGTATGTGTTGCGTGAATATTACATATTTAGTATTTTGATCATTGAGTCTTATTAACAATATGTTAGTCACGATTTTATTTGTACATTTATATATAAATTAATAATATATAGTATGTAGTCTACTTATACATATTCCTGAATTATTAAACTAGCTTAAAACCCGTGCGATGCACGAAATTTTGTAATACGATTTTTTTTATTTGAATTGAATTTGTTGGTTGGTGAAAATTGAACTTGGGTCATACAACAAATTTGGACCCAATCATACCACTAGGCTAGCCATTCATTTGCGTCATAAATCATACACATAATATGTGAATGCGTGTGTGTGACTTGAATGAAAAATAGTTGGAACATATGTATTTTTTTAAATGAAAAAATGCATATAACTTCTTCATTATAACAACGTACAATATAAGATTAATTGATTGTAAAACTAATATCTAAAATCTATTTTATATATAATACACGAAAAAGACTTAAAATTCATGAGATATTTTATTCATAATTTAAAATGACTAATTTACCTCTATATTGTTGTTTATATTTAAAACAAATATTTTTAGTCGAAATCAAACTTGGACCATCAATTTAACTTATGCATCTCCATACCACTATGCCACACTTTTACATGTTTTTTAGATCATACACACAATATGTATGTGTATGATATATGAAATTATATTGGTTAAATATTGTTGGGTTTCAAATGAGATTTGGACTTTTTATTAATTTTCATTTATTGATTAAAGAACAACATAAAATATATAATTGGGTTATAAAATGATATTATATTTAATATTAAGGATATTATCCAACGATATATTAGAATGAAAATATTGAGTTGTTCACGTAATATGAAAATTGTATATTATTACACAAGATGCAATAATTTATCAGTTAAACTCTTCGGGTTGTAAAAATATTTGACTTGAAAAGACGAATCATAAAAATAACACATTACATTTTACATATAAATTGACTAATGTTTGATTTAAAATATGACATTTGAAGAAAAAAAAAGGTTCGTAAATAATATATGGTGTATTATTTATAAAGGTAATTCAATATATATATATATATATATATATACAAGATCATGTATAATATATGATTTGCAAAACTTATATATCGTAGACATCACCTATTGAACACTCAAATTCTATTCAATGATGCACAATAAAATTAAAAACTTACAATCTTCGATGCCTTTTACAATTTACATCATACTAGCTGATAACCCGTGCCAAGCACGCGCACAGATTGAACACGAGCCGAGATTAAAATATTAATATTAATAAATTAATAAACAATATTTAATTATGTAGTTATAGAGAATCGAATCCGAGATAAAGCTAAAAAATAAAAATAAATAAATCTTTATAATTATGTAGTTATAAGGAATCGAACACGAGGTGAAGCTAAAAAAATTAAAATAAATAAATCTTGTATAATTATGTAGTTGTAAGGAATCGAACCCCGAATTTAATGACAACCAAATTTGATATTTTGGTACTTTGGTACTATTGTCTACCATTAAAACATGGTTTTTCACATTAATAAAGAGTATAGATATGACCTATCACAAACACGACAACAACTCATACTTCAACGACTAAAAACTACTCCCTCCGTTTCTAAATATCATTCCTGTTTTGACCGGACACGTTTCCCAACGTACAATTTTGATCGTTAATATCTTTAATTTCGTATTAGTATTAAATATAAAAACTTCACTGTATTAAAGTACTCATAAATACGAATCCAACAAGATCATTCATGAATATATTTGGTCTTATAAATTATGCGTAAATTAGTAATTTGTCTCATGTTATGAAAAATCCTGACATATGAAATAGGAATGATATAAAGAGACGGAGGGAGTATAAAATTCATACTAGAGCATGCCCCGTGCCTCGCACGGGTTCTCATGCTAGTTCTCTATATAATAAGAGAACATGGAGAAAAAATAAGGGCAATTTGAGCAAAAAAACTCCCTTCAAATTTACTAACATGCCCCTACTAGATGAAAAATTACAGCTATGCCATGCACCCAATGCTATACCTATTGACTGTTGTGCACGATATATTTGTAACAATTTTTTTGATAAATATAATACATATAATATAACTCTTCATGTGCTAGGTGAATCTCAGCAATCGTCTAGCTGCAGGTAAATTACCTTTCGACCTTCCTCCCCTTTTAATCGCTTAATACGTTGTCTCCTTTTGGATTTGAATTGTACACATATATTTATATGAGTATCATTATATATAATCTATTTACTTTAGTCATTTAGAATATGATGATATGATTTTAGTTAAAATTGGGGTTTGTTTTCATGTCATAGTGCCAAATTGTATTTAAAGGACAAAGGTTTGGTTTTTGCATGTCCTAAAGTTTAGTTGGTTTCACATATATAATATTTCGACCACTTTTTCAAAATTTTTTGTAGTTTTTGGTGCAAATCATGATAATTCTCTTTGGGGTAATTCTTGATTTAGGCCTTCACAATTGTGGTTACTGTATTAGGAGTGTTTTCTAATTGAGGAGGTATTTATATGTGATCATGAACTTCTTGACAATTTGTTTTCAGCATTAGTCATGTTAGGAATTCTGATTATGGGGTATCAAGCTGGTCTTTTGCGGTGTAAGGATTTTAGATCACACAAAAATGGTGACTTTTCAATGGTCGCAGTTCAATCCAACAATTTACTGTAGAATCCAAGTTAGATTGATTAGACTATTTGAACTTGTCCATATCAGGGCTGTATAATAACTTTTTAGGAGTTTATGATGGACATGGTAGCCCCGAGACATAGCCTCGCATCATTAATATTTTGCTCTGTTAGCATCTTGAGAGTAAGCTGCATATACTCCAAAAGAATAGTAATTGTATTAGATATGTAGTTTTCTTACAAACATTATTATTTAAACCATTTAAACCTGCTACATTGTATTACAAAAATAGTGCAAATATCACTAAAAAAGAAATAACCTTAGTTGATTTGATATGTTCTGTAAAGAAGCCGATAATTGGTTGTGACTACGGTTTTAGTTTCCCACACTTCTCTTATAATTTAAGGATCGAGGTAATGTATTTATCTTCATTTTGCTACATTTTGCAGATTTCAGTTCCAAGCATCAATCCAATACTTTACCTTTATTGTTCATAAATAATGGCCAATAAAACTGCAATTCGAGGTAGTTGGGTCATGCTGCCTGGTTGGTGTTCTACGCAGTGAAGGTCTTTATGTTGCAAATCTCGAGTAGACTTGTTAAAGCAACGGGGTTCTGCCATTTCACCTTTTAGTTGAGTATAAATACTTGATTCGAGTCTGTGTGACAAGAGCTGCACTCTTTTTGCCTAGATGATCCATGAATAGTAGTTCTAAAACATAATATATGATGAGCTACGAATCTTATTCAGGTAATTTGATATGTGGTTAATTGGTTTTTTATAATGCAATATTGATTTTCTTATAGTATTTTTCCAGTAAGCATTCTCTAATTTTAACATATTGTAGTTGATTATTACAAATTTAGGATACTTATAGACTGTTGCCTAAATCTCTGTTCTCTTTATACGTCTACATAAGTTTTCATTTTTGGATATTATAATTGTCGGGAGTATCCACCAGGGGCATGACAATCACATAAAGAATTCTTGCTCTCTATTTTAGAAAGGGTGCACAAATAAAGGATGCAAACCTGCACTACATACCTAAAGTTATTTCACTTTTTTACATTCTGGCGGTTACAAACATTTCGTGGAACCACCAAGGCAATGCCAATTAATTAGCAATTTTAACACTTTTATACACTAACTCACTCAACTGTGACCATTTAGTTTATATTTGTCCACCCAATTATAGTTTATAACATTGGTGCCTCTTATGTTTACAAGTTTTACCCATTGTGTCCCCTGGATAGCAAAGGGTATCGTGCTTTCCAATTTTTTAAATTTTAGTGTTGGTATTTGATTCATACTATTCATGCTTTATTTAGCATGCTCTGATTCATGATAATAGTTAAATTATTTTTTTAATGAGATTTTGTTGAAATGATTTCAACGCAATTCAGTTACAAATAGATACGCATGGAGAAGAAGTTTGGTGATAACATTTATTTCTTGAGAAAATGTAAGACGTGTCCTCTGCCTCTGGCTCTGACTGAGTGATGGTATATTTAACATTATGCAGTCAGTTTATTAAATTACATAGTCCGGTGTTTTTTTAGCTTTTGTTTATATTTTGTGTCTATTTTAAATAATTGTTTACTTTCTCAACTGGGATGAATAACTTAGTGACAAAAATTACTTGAATTATATTTTATTATATTTATACTATATTGTTAGGAATAATTCATAAGTTGTGATGTTAAGAATAGAATTTATACATTATACTTCTTGTAATCCTGATCTTATAAAGGATTTAGCACTTTGTATAGGATTTATGTGTAAGACAGTTATCTGTACAGTTTAGTCAGGAGTGAACAGTGTATCGGAGACTACATGTCAGGAACAAAGAGCAAATCCTGATAACAGTCTAATACTGATGATGATCAGATACTGATGCAAGATGAAATCCTGATATCAGTCGTGTTACTGATGATGTCATTATGGATGCTACAGAAACTGACAAGTGCTATAAAACAGGATCTTTGTTTGAAGAATAAGCAAGAAGATATTATGAAGGAAAGAGTTTTCTATTGATGGAAACTATCGACTAGAAGGCAGAACATTGTCATGTATAGATTATATCTTTCTGTTATTAGTTGATAGGTAGCATTATAAATACTCTCTCAATATCATTGTAAAGAGTGTGAAAAATTGAGTTCGTGTGCGTAGCTCTGTATAAGGTTTGTATTCGAGAATTTGAAACAAACAGAGAGAGAGATTTGTATTGTCAGCAGCTGCTAAAGGTATTGTACACCTTTGGTAGAGTTTGTATTTGATCTTATTAATACAAGCAGAGTTTGATTCATTCGTTTATTCTTGTTCATATAATCAAGCAAAAATCAGACACGATTATATAACTTGTATTCAACCCCCCCTTCTACAAGTTATTCGAGTTAACAATTGGTATCAGAGCAGGTTGATTTCGAATAATCATAAAGATCTGCAATCATGTCTGGTTACAAGGATGGGAATACTAAGATTCCTATGCTCAAGAGAAACGAATATACTCTATGGGAAGTAAAGATGTTGCATCATCTGGAAGCAACAGATCCTGATTA
The DNA here is from genome assembly GCA_037693485.1 of Kitagawia praeruptora. Lineage (NCBI taxonomy): Eukaryota > Viridiplantae > Streptophyta > Magnoliopsida > Apiales > Apiaceae > Kitagawia > Kitagawia praeruptora. Next base: position 82,399,355 of record CM075350.1, read on the forward strand.
TCTTGACAGAATCAAAGATGGACCTTTTGTTCCAACAAAGGTTGTTGGACAAGCAACTGTTGATGGTGTGGTTGTTCCAGAACATACAGCAGAGAAGCCAAAATCAGAATGGTCAGATAAAGACAAGGAGAATTTTCTTAAAGATGCTAAAGTGAGAAACATATTATTCAACAGTCTTGATTCTGTTCTCACTAACTATGTTCTCTCTTGTAAAACTGCTAAGGATATATGGGACAATCTTAAGGTTCACTCTGAAGGAACTAAGCCTGTCAGGAAGAATATGAGGACATTACTTATACAACAGTATGAGTACTTTGAATCCAAGTCTGGTGAGTCACTTACTGATACCTTTGACAGGTTTACAAAACTCATCAATGAAATGGCCATGCATGGTAAATATTATGACTTGGAGGATATGAATACAAAGTTCATGAAAGCTTTGCCTAATTTCTACAATGAGAAGATATCTGCGATTGAGGAAACTAATGATCTGGATGAGATTTCATTAGAAGCAGTGTATGGAAAATTGAGAGCTTATGAACTTGACAAGCAACAGAAGAAGAGCAGGAGTGAAGGAAAGATGAAGACTATTGCACTTACTGCTCAATCTGAAGTAAAGAAGCTTCCTGAAGAACAGCATGAAGAGATTGCTGTAAAGAATTCAAGGAAGAAGAAAAGCAAAGAAAGTTCTGAGTCAGAGACTACTGATATGGACTCTGACAACAATGATTCTGAATCTGAGATGCAGGAACTCTTTGCTATGTTTGCTAAAGCTTTCAAGAAAGGTAGATTTAATAGGAGAAGATTTAGCAAAGGACCTTTTCAAAAGAAGGAGGAGAAGAAGAGTGACAAAGGCAAAAGTACAATTGTCAAGCTTGATAAGGCCAAGATCAAGTGCTTTAACTGCAACGAGCTTGGACACTTTGCTAGTGAGTGTAAGAAGCCTAGGAATTCAGGAAAGGGTAATGCACTTATGGTCACACAGAAGGATTGGGCTGATTTCAGTGATTCTGAAGATGAATTGGATTATGACAACATTGCATTGATGGCAAATGGTTCAGACAAACCTGGATCTCCAAAGAAAACTTCTCCATCCTCTGTTAAGGGCACAGGAAAGAAGCATTCAATTATCTTGGACAGTGGATGCTCTGGACATATGACTGGGAAGAAGTCCCTGCTTACAAAGTTTGAGAGGAAAGCTGGCCCAGTAATATCTTTTGGAGATGGCAACAAAGGAGAAACTCTGGGATATGGCTCAATTGTTTTGGGGAATGTCATCATAGAAAATGTAGCACTGGTTGAAGGCTTGAAACATACTCTTTTAAGCATAAGTCAACTGGGTGATAAAGGTTACAAATCAATCTTTGACAAAGAAGGATGCAAAATCTTGAATATGCAGAATGGAGACATTGTTCTAACTGGTCAAAGACATGGTAACATATATGAAGCCAGCTTAAGTGATACATCTAAAGGAATTATTAGATGTCTCTACAGCAAAGCAACAAGTGATGAAAGCTGGAATTGGCACAAGAAGCTCTCACATCTTAATTTCAAGAAGCTTAATCAACTTGTTAAGCACAATTTGGTGAGAGGCCTACCTCAGGCAAATTTTGTGCAAGACGGACTTTGTGATGCATGTCAGCTTGGAAAGCAAAGAAGAACCACTTTCAAGAGCAAGACTGAAAATTCAATTACTGAACCATTTCACATGCTACATCTTGATCTGTTTGGTCCAGTAAACATTATGTCTATCAGCAAGAAAAGATATGCTCTAGTTATAGTGGATGATTTCACAAGGTTTACATGGGTGTTCTTTCTACACAAGAAGGATGAAGCTCCTCAGCAAATCATTGAACTTATCAAGAATATTCATAATAACTCTGAGTACAAAGTCAAAGTACTTAGAAGTGACAATGGTACAGAATTCAAGAATTCTACAATGGAAGAGTTTTGTGCAGACAAAGGAATCACTCAACAGTTTTCTGCACCTGGTACACCTCAACAGAATGGTGTAGTGGAAAGAAAGAACAGGACTCTCATAGAGGCAGCAAGAACCATGCTTGCAGATGCAAAACTTCCAACCTATTTTTGGACAGAAGCTATTAACACTGCTTGTTTCACTCAAAATTGTACCTTGGTAAATAGTCATGGAAAAACTCCCTATGAGATGATCAAAGGAAAGAAACCAAGTGTGAAATACTTTCACATCTTTGGATGCAAATGCTATGTCCTAAAAGTTCATCCAGAACAACTTGGAAAATTTGAAGCCAAATCGGATGAAGCAATTTTTCTAGGATATTCAGCATCTAAGGCCTTCAAAGTTTATAATCTCAGAACTCACATTGTTATGGAATCAATTCATGTTGCATTTGATGATAAGAAATTTGGAATTCTGCAAACTGATGAAAGCCATGACAAATTGGAATTTGAAAATCTGAAGAATTCTGAGATACTCTCCAGTGATGATGAAGGTTCTCTAGAAGGAATTTCTATTGCTTCTCAAAGGAATGCTACTGTTGAGGGGGAGCAAATAAATCAAAGAGAACACAGTGATCATCAGGAGCAGACTAGCCTTTCAGAGTCTACTCCATCAGGAATTGATGTTTCAGAGTCTACTCCATCAGGAACTGATCTTTCAGAGTCTACTGAAGGAAGATCAGTAACTAGCAGCAATATGGAATCTACTGATTCTATTGATCAAATGAGAGTTTTTGAAGGTAGAGAGAATTCTTCTACAAGAGATACCACTAACTTAGGGGGAGAGACTAGCAGAGTTAATCTACCACCTGTTAGAAAATGGACAAAGGATCATACTGAAGATTTGATAATTGGTGATCCAAATAGTGGTGTTCGAACTAGAAGATCAATTCAAAATGAATGCTTGTATAGTTGCTTTCTCTCAAAGAATGAACCTAAGAAGGTTGAAGAAGCCTTACAGGATCCTGATTGGGTAATTGCAATGCAGGAGGAGTTAAATGAGTTTGAGAGAAACAAAGTATGGAAACTGGTACCAAGACCTAAAGATAGATCAATTGTTGGTGCAAGATGGGTTTTCAGAAACAAGCTAGATGAATCTGGTATGATTGTAAGAAACAAAGCTAGACTGGTGGCCAAGGGTTATTCTCAGGAAGAAGGCATTGATTATGATGAGACCTTTGCACCTGTAGCAAGATTAGAAGCAATCAGAATGTTTCTTGCATTTGCAGCTCATTCAAAATTCAAGGTATACCAGATGGATGTAAAGAGTGCTTTTCTAAATGGCAAACTTGATGAGGAAGTGTATGTGGAATAGCCACCTGGATTTGTTGATCCAAAGTTTCCAAATCATGTCTACAAACTTGACAAGGCACTCTATGGACTAAAGCAGGCACCAAGAGCATGGTATGAGACTTTGTCTAAATTTCTTCTTGAAAATGGCTTCACAAGAGGTACAATTGACAAAACTCTATTCTTTAGAAAGATAAAAGGTGAATTGCTTTTAGTTCAAGTTTATGTTGATGATATTATTTTTGGTTCTACTAATGAAAAGTTGTGTGCTAAGTTTAGCAAGCTTATGCAGTCTAAGTATCAGATGAGCATGATGGGTGAATTAAATTATTTCTTAGGCTTGCAGGTCAAACAGACTGAGACTGGTATTTTCATTAATCAGTCAAAATATATTAAAGATCTTTTAAGAAGGTTTGACTTTCAAGACTGTGCAGTTGCAAAAACACCCATGGCAACAGCCACTAAACTAGACTCTGATTCTAAGGGGAAGAGTGTGGATAATACTAGTTTTAGAGGCATGATAGGCTCATTGTTATATCTAACTGCAAGTAGGCCATATATAATGTTTTCTACCTGTTTATGTGCTAGATTCCAAAGTGATCCTAAGGAATCTCATTTAATTGCTGTGAAGAGAATTTTTAGATATCTCAAAGGAACTCCAAATCTTGGTTTGTGGTATCCTAGAGAATCTGATTTCTTTCTAATTGGCTATTCAGACTCTGATTATGCAGGGTGTAAAATAGACAGGAAAAGCACTACAGGTACATGTCAATTCTTGGGAAATAGATTGATTTCTTGGGCAAGCAAGAAGCAACAATCTGTTTCAACCTCAACTGCAGAAGCTGAGTACATAGCAGCAGGCAGTTGTTGTGCACAGCTCCTTTGGATAAGAAATCAGTTGATGGATTATGGTATGACACTTAGTAATATTCCTATGTTTTGTGATAATACTAGTGCTATTAAAATTGCAGAAAATCCAGTTCAACATTCAAGAACTAAGCACATTGATGTCAGGTATCATTTTATTAGAGAACATATTGAGAATGGTATTGTGGAACTTCATTTTGTTCCTACTGACAAACAGCTTGCAGATATTCTAACTAAACCACTTGATGAGACTACATTCAGTAGATTAGTAAGTGAGTTAGGAATGTTAAATTTTTAGATCTTTAACATCTTCAAAAGTAGCAAGGTATGTTGTTCTTAGCTTATAGACTTGATATTCTTGTCAGGATCTATATTTGATTTTTAAATGCTTTAGCTATAACACTTTGCCTTGAAAAATTTCAGTATGATAGACTTGTTAATAATCATAAGGATTAGATTTGTTATCAGGATGCTGACGTCATCAGTATTGTGTCAGTATCAGGATTATGAAAATTGTTTCAGATCCTGATGTTTACTTTGTGTAGTAATCTAATTCTGTGATGTGTTAAGTCTATACCAGCAAGTTTTAATATTTTCATACTGATAATTTATACATCATTCAATAATCAAAAGACAAGTAGATAACAAGAAATTGTATTTTCATTAATTGAAAGCATTACATATATGGAAATGAAATACAACATCTTTTTGTCTAATTTCTACTGATAATTCTATACTTGTCTATTGATATGAATTCTGAGGTACAGGACAAGGAGCATCTCAAGAAATCCATCAGGAGATTGAATAGCCTCGTCTACTCTTGGATTCCTTGTCTGGGCGACTTGAATGAGAGCAGCTAACTTAAATGAATAGCATCTCCATCAAGATCAACCTCAGACTCTCGTCCAAATTCTTCATCCTCAGGTTTTGAGGAGGTTAGGGGAAGATTGTATCCAACAGATGGATGTTCTAGGAGAAATCTCTGGATATTATCGGAAACCAATCCATCCATGATTAGTTCGATGAGAAGAGTCGTCTTTTCAAAGAAATGATCAAGAACATGATGTTCATCGACTGTGAAAAATCTAAAGAATGGATTTGAAGGGAATTTTGGTTTGAGAAGCATTGTTGAGAAGAAAAGAAATTGAAAGGTTTATGGAGAATGGCATAAGGCGTCTGTTTCTTTTAAAGAAAGATGTGAGAAGCTGAACAGTCACTCGGAAGTTTAATGAAGTCAGATGCTAAATGACTGTATTTCTTGGTTTTAAGAAATGTTGAATATATCTAACCAATTGATTTTTGTTCAGATTAATTGTTTATTTCTTTTTCAGATAAAAGAAAAATGCCACGTGGAAACTCCATATTAAGTCTCTGGAATCAGGATGATATTGATCAGGATTTCATGTGTGACCATCAGGATTTGAGAATTATTATCACATATTTTGTGATTATTGTGATGAGAGGTCAACAGGAAAAGGAAGCTGATCAGTATTGATTATTTATACCCTGATTTATTTCATGAAAATCAATTTTGGATTTTATTTTCCAAAAAATCGTGGGTAACCGCACTTTTCAGGGACTGACACCTGTCAATCTACGTGTCAACGTGGGATAGTGGTCTAAAAGATTTGTGAAATATATTTGTTTTGAAACTCTAATCGTGTAATTGCTTTCTCTAATTTTACATTCTCTAAAGCAAAAACCACTCTTGAGTTTTCAAAATCACTAATCCATTTCAAGAATTTTCAAGTTCTTTTCAGATCAAAAATGGCAGCTCAAAGAAGATTACCTAAATCAGTAGCCTTCAAGTTTGGTGATTTCGATTTTATGACAAACAATCATGTAGCAGCTATCACCAACAAGGAAGGAGTGTCATCTGATTTTCATCCAATCATGGACTTTCTGGCGTACGGACCATTAAGTTATGCATTGATAGCATCTCCACAAATTAATCAAGCAGCTGTTTCACAAGCTTGGGAGAATGCTGAGGTAATTGATTCTACTCAGAGTCAATCAGGTAAGATTGTTCTGCATTTAGGACAAGATTCATTTGACATTACTGAATCTGTTGTTAATTCAGTACTTTGCTTACCTGTTATTGATAATTTTGCAAGTGAACCATATGATGATAATGTAAGAACTATGTTGTCTGAATTAGGTTATAGTGGACCTCTAGACAACATGAGCCAGTTGAATAGGTCTTTTCTTAGAAAGGAATGGTCTTTTTACTTTGATTAAATTGCTAAATGTTTTACTGGTAAATGTAGTTCTTTTCAGCAAATTACTTCTGTTACATCACATATTGCTTATAGTTTGCTTTATGACAGAGTAATTAACATTGGTCATATTATCTTAAGTCAGATGAGTATTAAACTTGGGTTAAGAGATCAAAATAGGAAAATGGTTTATTATCATAGATTTATGCAATTGTTTTTTATTCCTGATGTTGAAGCTAGATTTGGTAGGGAATATTGTGTTTCTTCTTATGAACAGCAAAAGAGAATTTTCTCTGACATTACAAAGAAGGACAATGAAAAGAATCTAGATGAAATACCTGCAATTCATTATCCACATCATTTTCATGTAATTCTTAAAACTCATCTTCCTACTTTCTACAATTCTTCTTTCTTTTGTGGTGAAATGGCTCAGGAATCTCAATTGGAGGAGAACCCACCTGTGTCTACCCAAGTAGCCCAAAACATTATAGTCTCTGAAACAATTCAAGAACCAAATTTTGATCCACAGCCTATTATTTCAAAGAAACCAACCTCTGGTGTTTCTCAAAAGATATCAGTTGTAAGGAAGAGAAGATTTGTTGTGTCAAGTAGTAGTAATTCTAGTGAAAATGATGATAATTTAACTCTTGCTGAGAGAGCAGAATTGAAGGCTGCAATTCAACTTTCTCTGTTAGCACATAGAGATGAAAAACCTAGCCACAGCCAGGCTGCAGTCTCTCAAAAGGCTGTAGTTCTTAAAAAGGGAAAACAGTTACTGGATACTGTCTCTCAAAAGACTGTGTCTATTGAACAAAGATCTCATTCCAAGATCACTTCTGTGTCTACACCTCTTGAGTCTTCTCAGGATAAATCTTTTGCTCACTATACCAGGAGAACAAGGAGAAAGATTCAATTGTCACCTACACACACAGAGTCTAGTCCAACTAACATTATGCAGGTTTCCACACATCAAGCTACATCTATGTCAGTATTTGACAAGAGAGATCTGGATATTGATTCTTCATTGGAAACTACATTGTCTTACAGAATGGCTATGGGACTTATCTCTCTAAAAGTGAAACTTTCCAGGCCAGTTCTAAATTTTTTAAGTGAAAGTGTTCCTAGACTTTCATTTCCTGGAGAATATGGACTTCTACATCAAAGACTTGACTTAATGAAGATGTATTTCTATGTATCTGTCAGAAGACAATTAGTCAAGAAATTTGGACTCTCGAAGCATGTTGCACTTCAATCACTTCATGCATATTTATTTGACAAGGATGTCATTATTGAAGATACTTTAGCTCAAGGTGAACAACTGGAGGAAGTAGATAGAAGGAAGCAGTCAACAGAAGATACTATTGCACCAGTGGTGAATAGTAGGAAAGATCAGATCACAGTCACTGCAACACAAGAACCATCTAGTCAGAGGTTGGATGACTCAGGAGCTGTGATAGCTGATGTTGAAAGGACTTCTGTGATGACTGAGAATGCAAGTGAGATACCCTATGATATGGGAGGAATGACTTTGGTTGATTTTTCTGAAGATCAAACAAATTTTGTTCAGTCAGAGTCTATCCACCTTGAGGGTGTGTCTCAGCAAACAACACTTAAAGACGGTGATGTACTAACTATGGTGTCTAATGAAGTATTACTGAAGACATCAGAGTCTAGTAAAGAACCTGAAAGTGGTATACTGGAGACTGTAGTCTCTGGAAGGAAAGAAGATGATTGTAAGGTTTCAGAGATTATAGCAGCTCACTCCTTGGAGAAAACCTCAAGCCACATGCCATATGAGGAACCCTCTCTCCATGTGAGTTCAGGTATAAAAACTCCTTTTAGCCCCTATTTTTCTGTAGGTCATGAGAGCACTTATCCAAATTTGAGTGATACACTTGAAAAGATGGATATTGATCCACAATTAGAGAGGCTGGCTCCTGACCAGGCAAAAGGTGAGGTAGAAAGAGTGTTGACTTTAGTATGTCAAAGTGAGAATGAGGGTATGGATGATCAACTCCATAGTGAGGGAGAGAAAATTAGGAAACCATCATTTGATTTCTGGGATCAGGTTTTTCCTGAATCTTGGTCTGAAAATTTGGATATGGATGCTGGTACTTATTCATTCATCAAAATGTATCAGAAGAATGACCTAGCACATCACAATGCAAAGCCAGAAGTTAAAGCTCAGAAGCAAAAGGAGAGGCTTGCAGGAATCATTAACAGAAGAGGTGCCAGGATAAAGCAATCTCTTGATACATATGTACCAGATGAAGTTCATAATGATCCTAGTGTTCCTTTGTATGTACTTCCAATATCAGCTAGAATTGAGACATCTACAGTCTCTTATCACTCTAAGGAGGAGTCAGGATTTGAAGATGTTAGTACACAGAATACTGGTGAAGGAGATGATGATCATGTTTCAGTTCCAGATCAGAAAGATGAAGATGTTGATACTTCTAATCAGGTTTTATTACTTGAATATCATACAACCCAAGCAACTTCTTCTACAAGACTTGAAGATACAGTTCTTTCTGATTCTGATTCTGAAGATACTAGAAGCACTTCCAACATTGAAGTTCATTCTGATGTTTTGAAAGATATTCAGAATTCTCAAATTGCTATTCAAACAAGACTTCAATCACTTGAAGATAACCAAGTCACAATTATGGAAAATCAAGCAGTTCTGATGAATATCATTTGTTCTGTTTCTGAATCTCTTGGAATTAATGTTGCTGATGTCAAAAAGGGGGAGATAAAGACAATTCAAAGACAACAACAACAACACTACCAGACTGGGGGAGATAAAGCTGGGGGAGATAAAGAGCAGACAAAGGAAAGTAAAAAGAAGAACTAGGAGTGACAGTGGTGAATCTCAGCTAGGAAGTGGTAAAGGAAGAGCAGCATTAATAGTTAAAATTCTTTCTTCTAAGTACTAGATAAACGTCTACATCTGGGAAGGAGGTACTTAACTTCATAATTCTACATTCATAAATTCTATTCTGGTTGTATTGTTATATGTTTTGACATCCACAACTTAGATTTATGCTTCAGATTTTAAAGCATAAATAGGGGGAGATTGTTAGGAATAATTCATAAGTTGTGATGTTAAGAATAGAATTTACACATTATACTTCTTGTAATCCTGATCTTATAAAGGATTTAGCACTTTGTATAGGATTTATGTGTAAGACAGTTATCTGTACAGTTTAGTCAGGAGTGAACAGTGTATCGGAGACTACATGTCAGGAACAAAGAGTAAATCCTGATAACAGTCTAATACTGATGATGATCAGATACTGATGCAAGATGAAATCCTGATATCAGTCGTGTTACTGATGATGTCATTATGGATGCTACAGAAACTGACAAGTACTATAAAACAGGATCTTTGTTTGAAGAACAAGCAAGAAGATATTATGAAGGAAAGAGTTTTCTATTGATGGAAACTATCGACTAGAAGGCAGAACATTGTCATGTATAGATTATATCTTTCTGTTATTAGTTGATAGGTAGCATTATAAATACTCTCTCAATATCATTGTAAAGAGTGTGAAAAATTGAGTTCGTGTGCGTAGCTCTGTATAAGATTTGTATTCGAGAATTCGAAACAAACAGAGAGAGAGATTTGTATTGTCAGCAGCTGCTAAAGGTATTGTACACCTTTGGTAGAGTTTGTATTTGATCTTATTAATACAAGCAGAGTTTGATTCATTCGTTTATTCTTGTTCATATAATCAAGCAAAAATCAGACACGATTATATAACTTGTATCCAATCCCCCCTTCTACAAGTTATTCGAGTTAACATATATATCTTCTTAAAAGTGTAAATTAAGTTAGGGTTAATTCTACATTTAAGAATCATGCGTTTGAGCACTTTGACAATGCACATTATGCATGTAGAGTATTTGTTGGAAAAGTGTCCACTGCTTTTAGATTTAAGGTTTGTACCACTATTTTTAAGGTTTGTACCACTATTTTACGAACATTCATGCTATGTGATTAAATTTCTTAATCTTTTGCTATTTGATAATATAGAAAATATAGTTTTTGCTATAAATGGTAGCGTAACTTGACTAACGAAGAAAAATGTATTTGAAGATTAAAGGATATGTGTAGAAGAAGTTCAAATGGTGGCGAGGCCAACTTCTGAAAATCTTAGCAAATTAAAGGCTCTTTTACGCTTGAAAGTGGTACCTTTTCTTGCACTATTTACTTCAAATTTTCTACTATTTGGACTTGTGGAATATTATATTCGTGATTATTACTTGTACTCTTAATATAGCTTATTGTGAATAGATATATTGTACACACCTATGTGAAGTCTTTGTGCTGAGATGCATGCACGTGATGGAACTTTAGGTGAACTGTACCGCCTAAATTTTCTTAAAGCACGCTTCTAATCTATCAGTAATACACTATGAAGACATCATTTACTGCTATGTCACAGCTTCTCAGGTAACTTAAAATTTATGTCTACTATTTAGTACTAATTAGTAAGGTTACTGCTGTTTTAAGAATGAAGAACTTGTACAGTTATACATCTATAGCAACCAAAAAAATATACAAGAAGATTAAAGTGATTGTTAACCAACTTAAGATCCATCTTTGTAATAAAACACACTTGTAAGTTGTAATAAGTATTTAGGTTTTAAGAGATTGTGATGTGCTAGCATGTATTTAGTATAATAAATAAAAGATCCTGATTTTGATAACACTTCAAGAAAAATTAGAACGCAATTTCTAACAATTTGGTTGTGGTTGTTGTGTGACAATCTTGATCGAAAATATTGAGTTTTAATTTTAATACAGTGACGGATGCGATAGTTTTTCTTTGTGGAGTTACTGGGGTGAGATCAACACTAATGTTTAAATAGTTTTACAATATCTTTATTATAAGCCACTAAGATTCTGTAAATAACTTTCTAGCTCACCAGTTACACCTTGTAGGTAGACATAAACATCTGACAACATAATTATGGTCGATTGGTAGTATTGACAACATTTAAAGTGTATAATTTTATATCAAAGTATTTGGTTATACTTTCTAATATGATTGTTTAAAACATTTTCTTCCCAGGGATTTTTTGTAAGTGATGTTAACCAACTGTTCTCCTCAGATTTGGTCCCAGATTAATACTAATTCTTACAGCAACTCATGCAGAATGAGCAGCAAAGATATCAACATTGGTCGAAAAGTTTATTGAAGAAAAGATATGCATTTCATATTAAGATTATTTCCAACAATGTGACCTTAAATACGATAATTACACAATTATTAGATTGCACAATGTTTGCCTGCTTTACATTCAAATATATTGAAGATCAATTTAGATTCTAATGCAACAGTGCATTTGCAAATACGCACGGATGCACTATTGTGGATGCAGACTACGATATAGAAGAGTGAATTGCACTATTATTTTATATTACATTTCTCTTTCGACTCTCATAGTCTCATAATGTATTTTGGATTTTTCAACTTTTAGTACAATATCATGGGCTTAATTTCCTGTTATTCCCTATAAGTTAGAGGTACAAGAAAAAAGATATAGTATGATTTTTAACTGGTCTAGCTATAAATTTGCGAAATAGTAAGTAATGTAAGTCTACCTTAAATTAGAAAACTTGAAACTGAGCAAAAAACAAAAAGGTATTTAGCAAGTTTTTATTCATGCCCGTGCCTTGCACGGGCTATTATGCTAGTTTTCTTAATGACACATCTTATAAAATCAAGCCTCTGTCGTCCAGATTTTATTCAGATGTGGCCTTTAGCATCATTTTAGTACAATCACTCCTTAATTGTAATCATTTTTTATGTTAATAATTTTATCTGCTCTTTTATTTTACAATCTCTTTCTTATGAAAAAGTTATTACAACTATTTATATATAGAAAAAAAATCATAATTTTTTTCTGAGTTATAAACATATGATTTTTTTTTATGGACAATCAATTAAATTAATTAGAATCAGGTATATTATTAGGACAAATTATAACAATTTTTTGGTCAAATATTTATATTTATCTATTATGTACGAGTTGCAATACTACAATAATGAATATTAAAAAATGCTAAATTATTTAAATAATAAGTTTTTTTATTCAAATGGTATTGGTTTATTTTCTACCAAACGCACATTACTCGTTCAGCATCCAGATTTATGGTTCATTCATCCAGATTTTTCACTTATTCAAAAAATGTTATTCAAATTTAACAAATAACCCCTAAGTTTCATGAGATGAATAATACTCTGTCCATTTCATTTTTCTTGTCAATTATTTCTATTATTATTTGTTCCAAAAATGATGTCCATATTCTCCGATCATGATAATTTGACAAGGTGCATTCCTCTTTTATCTCTTACTATTTAAATGAATGACGAAAAGAGTAGTTTAAAAATAAATTTGATTAAGGGTAATTTTGGAAATTAAATAATATTTGAGGAAAATTATCAATCTTATTAATTTAATTAAGAGTAAATTGCACTTTATGTACCTGAAGTTTGGCCTTGACACCACTTACACTACCGAACTTTAAAATCGAGCATATGCAATACTGAACTCACAATTTATTTATTCTTTGTGTACCGCCGTCAGTCTGGCACTAACTCCATTAGTTTGACAGGGGTAAAATTGTACTTTCCTATCCATTTCTTTGCTATGGCGTAAAAATCATTTTAATTAATAAGAAATTAGAATTTCTCTCTCTTGTTCATCAAGATCAAACTAAAATTTGGAGAGGTTAGCGAAATCCGATTTTGACGTGCAAGTGCTTCAAATGTAGCCCTCGACATCTAGTTTCATAATCTACAATCAATCGTTGTGGAGGGTAAATTTTTTTTATGAATTTTTGTATAAAATTGAAGATTTTAGGGTTCTTATTCAAAAATTGGGCTTTTCGATTTTAGTGATTGTTCAGTTGATTTGATTGCTTGAATAGCTTCATATGGTCGTAGAGAGTTGCTTTATGTGTTTAATTGCTTCAATTGTTTTCGATTATGAGATATACGAATTGTAAGTTTTGACCATTTTTCAAATCAATTGTCCATAGTATGTGTTGCTTGTTCATGTTTGTGGTGTTAGGGGAAAGTTTGGGGGTTGCATAAGCTTTGATTTGTGATATAGAACACACGATTTGGTTTTGATTTGAACGAAAATGAATTTTGGCCGGAAGGGATGTTAAGCTCGCCGAAAAATCTATTTCTTTGGTTCGTTTTGATCGAATTTTGAGTGTGTTTTGTTGGGTTATTGTTGTCCAGATGTTGGGAATTCGTTTAGCTGCAGAATCGTGTGTTGTGCTGTGTTCTATGGTGTTGCAGCCGGAAATCGAGCTCGCCGGATTCCACCTCTGGTCGCTGGATTCTGGAGGTGGAAGAAGGTGTTCTTGATTTTTATTTTGATTGAATTGTTTGATGAGTAAAATACATATTTAGCCCTGTGTTTCTAATGGAGTTAGACTCAATTTGACGGAAGTACATAACGAATTGTAAGTTTTGACCATTTTTCAAATCAATTGTCCATAGTATGTGTTGCTTGTTCATGTTTGTGGTGTTAGGGGAAAGATTGGGGGTTGCATAAGCTTTGATTTGTGATATAGAACACACGATTTGGTTTTGATATGAACGAAAATGAATTTTGGCAGGAAGGGATGTTAAGCTCGACGGAAAATCTATTTCTTTGGTTCGTTTTGATAGAATTTTGAGTGTGTTTTGTTGGGTTATTGTTGTCCAGATGTTGGGAATTCGTTTAGCTGCAGAATCATGTGTTGTGCTATGTTCTATGGTGTTACAGTCGGAAATCGAGCTCGCCGGATTCCATCTCCGGTCGCTGGATTCTGGAGGTGGAAGAAGGTGTTCTTCATTTTTTTTATGATTGAATTGTTTGATGAGTAAAATACATATTTAGCCCTGTGTTTCTAATGGAGTTAGACTCAATTTGATGGCAGTAGATAAAGTGTAAGTAAATTGTGAGTTCAGTATTGCATATGCTCAATTTTAAAGTTCGATAGTGCAAGTGGTGTCAAGGCCAAATTTCAGGTACACAAAGTGCATTTTACTCCTTAATTAATTGAAAAATGGATTTTGATGAATGTATAAGAAAACGGGATGCATGATTAAAGGAGTACCAGATTTAGAGAAAGTAAACCGTCTCATCACTTCCTTGTTGTTATGGTGGTTTAGACAGACCACACCATCCTTAACGTGGTGCATGTAATATGTGATATGTCGCCGGCCCTCCTCTTTCATCGCATGCAACTTGGAAGAGCGAAGAACAAGGAAGAGCAGGTACTTAATCAAGTTCGGAGCATTTATATGCATCCCTTTTCTCTTTGGAGCTATATAGTCTAACAATTTGATGCATATTAATTGTTGTAATAATTTTTATTTAGAATAGTCCGTGGATGTGATGAGTACTTTATATGAGGTCCGGTCTGGTGCAAACGTATGCACCAGACTGTTTATGGAACATACGGTTCTAGAGCCATTGGATCAATGATCCAACGGCTCTGATTTAAAAAAAAATTGTACCGTACCGCAGAAACTTTCCGCGGTACGGAGAAATTACAAAAATGTCCCTACTGTTCACGTACCGCAGAAATTTTCTGCTTCTGCGGTACGGTGAACAGTAGATTTTTTATGTGAAAACAGAGGGGCATTTTGATAATTGCCCCGTACCGCGAAAACTTGTTACGGTACGATGAATTTTTTTTTTAAATCAAAATCGTTGGATCAACGATCCAACGATTCTGGAACTGTATGTTCCATAAACAGTCTGGTGCATACGTTTGCACCAGACCGTTTGCCGCTATATATACTCCAAAATCTCAGTGCATGTACGTATATATTTTAGATCGATGCATGCCAACCTCCAACTACCCTCACCTCTGTCTGCAGGATAGCAATAACACCTCTTGGCTCTTGTATATGTAATAAATGCAGTTGCTCCATTGCAATTACTACTCCTCTCATCTGCCACTTTGTGCATGTTTAATTTTCCATTTTCTTCGGGTAATTTGTAACTTAATTTCTCTCATTTCTTTGGATCCTGTTGTAACTTTGTGCTTCTTTTTTTCACCTCTACAAAGTCTCCAACAGTCGCTCTAAAATATTAAGAGTAGTAAGGTCCAACATGATCTTATACTACAATATATATGAGTATTCAACAAATGCTAGGTATTTTTTTTTTTATTTTAGCCCGCGAGTCCTCGCAACACTGGAAGCTCGGACATTGATTATAACCATGCAGCTGCAAAATCACACAACCTTGTGTCTGTCTATAGATGTCAGTAATTTATTGTAGGCTCCCGGTCCCTGGCAAACGTATGCCAGGGACCTCTTATTCAACATACTATTTCTGGACCGTTGGATGGTTGATCCAACGGCTGTGATTTAAAAAAAAACAATACCGTACCGCATAAACTTTATGCGGTACGGAGTAATTACCAAAATGCCCCCCTGTTTTCACATAAAAAATCTACTGTTCACCGTACCGCAGAAAGTTTCTGCGGTACGTGAACAGTAGGGACATTTTGGTAATTACTCCGTACCGCATAAAGTTTATGCGGTACGGTGCGAATTTTTTTTTTAAATCAGAGCCGTTGGATCAACGATCCAACGGCTCTGAAATAGTATGCTAAATAAGGGGTCTGTGGCAACCGTTTGCCACAGACCGGACCCCTTTATTGTATACATAGATGCCAGATTGCAGTAATCAGTTTCTTAGGTTTTGCTAAGTTACATGTAGGGCATTGAATGATATCATCATTTCAACAGGGTCAACAACTCCACTCTCGAAATTGTCATAGTATTGACTCTCACAAAAACGTGACAATTTTTTTGTTTTATTTTCCAACTCTCCTCAAATTGATGTAAAGAAAAAACAAAAGACTGTAGCCTAATTTGGGTGAAAGAAATTTTTAATCTCCGTCTTTTTTAAGTTATTGCATCCAACAGACTTCACATTGAATTGTTGCTTAGACTCTCTGTTATAGAAATCGGCCGATTTCTGAAAAATTGCCGATAAATCGGCCAAAAATCGGTTAAAATTTTGGAACCGATTCGACCGATTTTACAAAAATTGCTGATAAATCGCCGATTTTTCAACCGATTCACCCGATAAATCGTAAATCGGTACCTCAACCGAATAGTTCCGATTTCCGAAATCTGCAACACTGCTTAGACTGTATTGGATTTGTCTTGCAGAAGTCGTCTTTGCCTTGTTGAAATAGTTCAGTAGTCCAAAGTCCTGAAAATTTATTGAATTATTATTGTTAGTATAAAAATTATATTGTGATAAATTTATAAAACTTGCAGTTTAAATCTTAATCGATTCTATATGTAAAAAAAATGATCCATTTCTTTAATTATATTTAGAAGAAGTTAATTCTTTGACTGTCCGTCTGTTACCTTGTAGAGTAGCATAAGATACAACTTGTCTTTCTAAGTTTCTAGGCTAGCAATAAATCTCTACTAAAATTAAGTTCCCACTCACTCTTCCATAGCGCGCAGTACACAATACTTGGTCATAAATTATAAACAAAGTGATCGATGTTGTTCCAACAGCCTGATATGCTGATGATGGAGGGTCATGATCTTATTATGCCTGGACTGGTAGCAGAAATGGCACAAAGCAACTCAGAAGGGGATGATATGCACGCAAGAATGAGGGCCGGAGGAGATGCTGAGCAAGTCGAAAACCACGAATATGATGGTGATGGAGGCTCGGGAGAGGAAGAACTAGATGGTACTGGAGCTAGTGAAGCTGGAAAGGGCAAGAGAAAGCGCTACCACCGCCACACTCAACAACAGATCCAGTTAATGGAAGCGTACGTAATCCATATATATATCAATTATGTGACCAATGATTTGTCTTCCTTTTTTTCTTTTCGTTAATTTGATTTGTAATAAAATCATTACCTAAATTGACGTTGTGTTTAATCTTTGGACATTGTATTAGCTTCTTCAAGGAATGCCCCCATCCCGATGACAAACAAAGAAAGGAACTTTGTAAGAGATTAGGGTTAGTACCTCTTCAAGTCAAGTTTTGGTTTCAAAACAAGCGCACTCAGATGAAGGTACATACTAGCTTGTATTTCTACTTGGTAAACTATTTTTACTACACTTTACATATGTATAGGCAAGCAGTCTTACTAATTTCCTTCCGTTTAATGCAGGCTCAAAATGAGAGGCATGAGAATACAAGTCTCCGATCCGAGAACGAGAAGCTACAAGCTGAAAATGTTCGGTATCGAGAAGCACTTGGAAGTACTTCATGCCCTAATTGTGGCGGACCAGCAGCAATAGGTGAAATATCATATGACGAACATCATATAAGGTTGGAGAATGCTCATTTAAGAGAAGAGGTACAAACTGAAACACCATATCAATTAAAGAAAACACACACAGGGACACAGACACATACATTTTATGTTTCCTCTTGTAGCTGATTAGTATAACAGTACTAATTAGTTGAAAGAATTTTTCTTGTTACAAATTACGTATTTGGTTTTTCTTTTTCTCACCAGATTGATCGTCTGTCATCAATAGCTGCAAAGTACGTCGGAGGTGGAGGGAATAAGGTTTCTTCTGATTACCCCATGCTCTCCCATCCGGATCATGTGGCTCAGCCAACAACTGATCAGCTAGGTTTTGGAAACAATTCTAGTTATGGGCAAGGATCAGCAGAGATGTATAATGTAGCAGGAGACATACTCAGATCACTCAGTGGACCACCTACGGAAGAAATTAAGCCCATGATGGTCGAGCTTGCAGTTACAGCAATGGAGGAGTTTATGAGAATGGCACAGTCAGGGGAGCCATTGTGGGTGCCTGGTATTAATGGTGCAACCGGTACCACGCTATGTGAACAAGAATACATTAAAGCCTTTCCTCATGGTCTTGGCCCCCGATTGTCTGGCTTCAGACTTGAAGCATCACGTGAAACTGCTGTGGTTATAATGAATCACATTAGCCTCGTTCAGATTTTGATGGATGTGGTATGTACGTCCTGTGTATGATTTTTCGTTTTGTATTTAAAGTACATTTGCTGTGTATAAACTGTACTGCGGTGACCACAATAAGAACTGATTAATACTTAATTTGTTTGATTTACTTGTGTTTGTGAATAACCAGAATCAATGGTCAACCATGTTTTCCGGCATTGTTTCTAGAGCGATGACATTGGAAGTTTTATCAACCGGAGTTGCAGGGAATTATAATGGAGCTCTGCAAGTGGTACTAATTTCTTGATATCTAATTTTTTGCCAAGTGCCTAGATTTAATATATTGCACCTATCCTATTTTCATTTTACAAAAGTACAGGGCTCCGACTTTGAAATTCTAAAGTATAATGATTTGATTTGTGTGACTTGAGTTAAAAAATTAAACACAACTTAGAAAAGCACATTTAATCAATTTAGATGTTTAAATTGTCACTGTCATTGCTAAACTTGAAAACAAGATCCAAGATGAGCACAATGATTCTTAACATACATTTGTATATGTACATGCTGAATGGTACGTATTTTTTTCAGATGACTGCAGAATTTGAAATCCCTTCACCGCTAGTTCCCTCTCGTGAGAGCCATTTTGTGAGGTACTGCAAACAACATTCAGATGGGATTTGGGCAGTGGTTGATGTTTCGATAGACACTTTACGCCCTAGTCCAGCAATGAGATGCCGCAGAAGGCCATCAGGATGTTTAATTCATGAAATGCCAAATGGATACTCAAAGGTAAATCCAAACGTACCCATGATGTCTACACCACATCGAATGCCAGTTTGTTTCTGATTATACAATCTCACTACGTCCAGCTAATTTTCCCTCATGTATTTTTATACACACGCACTAGGTTACATGGATCGAACATGTAGAAGTGGATGATAGCGGTGTTCACAATCTATACAAGCCTCTACTCAATTCTGCTCTGGGATTTGGGGCGAAGAGATGGGTTGGCGCTCTGGATCGCCAATGTGAACGCCTTGCAAGTGTCATGGCCACGAATGTTCCAACTAACATTGTCAACAGCGTTGGTAACTAATTCATTTAACTGATTTTGCTATATCTTAAACTAGTCGATAAAGCCGCGCTTCGCGGCGGCGTTACAATTTTTTTAAAAAAATTCAATTCATATTTATATTATCAATATTAAATTTTAATAATTACATAATCTTTGTTAATGAACCGATTTCTCGTAATTGAACCGTTCTCTCGTTAAAATCGAAATCTCAACTGTAACATATAGTATAAAAACTTGTATAATAATTTTTATCCATAAAATCGAACCCTAAAAATAAAATAATAAATTTTAACATAAGGATCAAATTCTAATAGCTAATACAATTTTTTCTAGCGAGCCGTCTTCACATTAAAACACGTTTCGAGCCATTCTTATTTGTAATCGAAATTTTAACTTCATTACATATTTTTGATTATTGATGACACTTATCTTATAAAATAACTTTTTTCCTTAAAAATTAAAATCTTGAAAGAGAGTAAATTTTAATTTTTACATTATTTAAACTTTCTAATATTTATGCAGTTTTAAAAGAAGAAAATACATCTAATATTTTCTATATATTATAAATATTTCTGTATTTATTTACAGCTTCCGCATGAAAATGTTTTTATGTTACTTTACCATATTTCCTTACAGGAATAATATTTAATTTATGAATATTTTTCTAATGCAAGTATAATTAACTTGTACAAAAAAGTTAAAATAAAGAATTTCTAGGAAAAAAGATATATGGTTTTAAAAACTTGTAAGACGTTTCCACCGTCCTAATATTCTACTTCCAATAAAACATTTTATTATATGCATTCTTTATATATTTAAACATCTTTTCTACCTCCAATAATTTTTTTTAATTATATGTATTTTTTATGAATTCAAAATCTTCTTATTTATAAATTAGACCTCCTATTTTGCTTAAAATAAAACACTTAGAGCATCTCCAACCACAAGAAATTCTTAGCTAAAATTAGATAAAAGATACCATAAATAAAAATTATAGAAATCATCTAAAAAAATTTGAACTCCAATGGGTCAAAGCTGTTAGCTATAATTTTAGATAATTTCTACAGGTTGGCTATATTTGTCGAACCTCTATATAGCTGTAAGAAATCTGTAAGAAAATTCCACATCATTCATTACAATATTGAAGTGATATATTCTATTTATAACATACTATTTTTAAAATATAGCCAACCAATATAGCTAATACCATTAAAGTAAAATGTCTTACAGATTCAACAAATTTTACATAATGTCCTACATGTCCAATTTAGCCAACCAATTTTAGCTATTCCCGTTGGAGATGCTCTTAATTAAATGTCTTACAAACATCTATTTTATTTCCAACAAAACTTGTAATTATATGTCTTTCATAGAAATTCAAATTCTTATTCTTTATAAATTTGAACACATATTATGCTTTTAATATGTTAAAAGATAGTTTTTGAATTATTAATTTTAAAAATCCTAAAATTTTAAAAAGTTTAAATATATTTATTTTCAATTATATCATCAATATTAAATTTTAATATTCAATACGTTTTTTTAAATGAACCGCTTTCTCATTAAATACGGTTATTCCTATTGAGCCGCCCTCTCGTTAAGATCAAAACCCTAACTTTTATATAAATTACTTGAATAACAATGTTTTTCCATAAAAATTGAATTTTAAAAATGAAATAAAATTTATAACATCAATATCAAATTCTAATAGCTAATACAATCTTTTATAATGAGCCGTTTCCCCGTTAAATACATTTCGAGCCGCTCTCGTTTTAG
Source organism: Kitagawia praeruptora (assembly GCA_037693485.1). Taxonomy (NCBI): domain Eukaryota; kingdom Viridiplantae; phylum Streptophyta; class Magnoliopsida; order Apiales; family Apiaceae; genus Kitagawia; species Kitagawia praeruptora. The sequence goes on from CM075350.1 coordinate 82,420,500, forward strand.
ATTATAGATGATATTTAAAACTTATACAACAATATTTTTCCTTAAAATCAAAAAATAAAAACAGAGTTAATTCTAATTTCTTTAAACTTTCTAAAATGTATGGAGTTTGAAAAATAAAAAAATATCTCATTTTCTAGTTATATTATAGATACTCATGTATTTATTTAGGGTTCCCGCATGAGAATATTATTTTATTATGTTAACACATCAATTCTTTTATTTTCAAATACAAAGACTTTTTTCATGAGATTAGTATTGAATTTATGAAAACATTTCCTAATAGAAGTATAATTAACTTTTATGAAAAATATCTAATTTTAGGATATCGTAAAAGATGTCACCACCGTTCTTGTTCAATAAATTTTAATTATATATCTCCTCTATATATTCGAACACCTTTTTTACTTCTAATAGAACTTACAATTATATGTTTTTTCTATAATTCGAACTCTTGTTCTCTATATATTCGAATTCATATGCTACTTCAATAAAAATGAGAAAATGCCCAAAATGCCTACATTTGGAGGCACATGGCCTGAAATGCCGATGTGCGGAAGAGGCGGCCCAGAATACCCACGGGTCACGCATTCTGTACATGCGTGACCTGAGACACGCATTACTGAAATGCGCAACAGGGGTCACGCATGTACTGAATGCGTGATGACGTCATATGACGTCATTATTGCAAATACAGCTCCGGCGAGCTCTGATGGCAAAATTCGCCTCTTTGTTCTCTCATTCCGTTCATCGCATTCCCAGACCTACACATCACATTCTATATATCAAAATGAAGCCCAGGACTTTGTCTACATGTTCCATATCCGTTTATTGCGTTTTGGCCCCGCAGGGGCGTACACGAGCGTAGTCGGAAAACATAATCGGAAAAAACCATTGAATTGGGGATTTTCAATACTGCAAATTAAACGTAATACAATTGGTTTAGTTGTGTAGATAATCGAATGCCGATTCTATTGGTATATAGAATGTAGTTGGAAAGTGCGTACAATGGACGAACGAAGAGAAAAGAAATCAGTTGCCGGAATCGCCATGTCGCGGCTGGGGAAGGAGATGAACATTGGTTTGTGTCACGCATGTTGGACATGCGCATCACCTGTCACGCATGTTCAACATGCGTGTCCCATGCTGATTTTCACATACCTATTTTGATTTTGTGAAGGACACGCATGTGTCAAAGGAGTGTCCGGACACTCCTTTCCCACATGCGTGTCCCGTGGGTAAATAGGGCCATGTGTTCCGAAAATTGGCATTTTGGACCATTTGTTTTGGGAGGTGGGTATTTAGGGTCATCACCCAATAAAAATTATAATTATATGTCTTTCATTTTAATTCGAACTCTTCGCATCTATAAATTATTAAATTTGAACACCTACTCAACTTCTAATATGTTAAAAGATATTTTTATTTATTAGTGTTTAAACTCCTAAAATTCTAAAAAAATAAAAAAATAGATTGAGAACATCTAAGAGTGTCACCTAAGGTCTCGTGTATCCTCCTTTATATATATTTATTTATTATTGTTTAAAAATCCTAAAATTCAAAAAAAAAATAGAAAATTAGATTAATGGTATCTTAAAAAAATTTAAAATATATTTATCTTCTATTATACAATCACTATATTAAATTTTAGTAGTTAATACGGTCTTCTCTCGTTAAATACGGTTCTTCCGCTCTCTTGTTAAAATCAAAACCCTAACCTTTATATATATTACTTATATAATAATGTTTATCCATTAAAATGAACCTTACAAATGCAATAAAATTTATGATATCAATTTCAATTTCTAGTAGTTAATAAGATTTTTTCTAGTGAGTCGTATTCTCGCCAAATACGTTTTGAACCGGTAGTTCTTGTTTGAGATCGAAATTCCAACTTAATTATATATAATTAAGATGATACTTATCTCATATAGACTAACTATTTTCCTCAAAATCAATTCCTAAAAAGCGTTTCCAAAAAATACCAATACTGATTTGAACTATACTATTATTATCACCAAATATAGATGCAATAGAAATCGATACTGACACCCAGTTAAATATAAAAATCGATACTGATTCACATAAATTTATAAATCTGTTCATTTGCAATAGAAAAAAAAAAACTTTACTAATTATCAATTTTGTTGATATTGAACATAAAAGTTCTGAATGAAGAAACTGTAACTAAGCATAAGAGATTGAGAGAGATGTAGTTTGTTATTACAGTATAAAAAATTTACGGTAGAAGATTACATTACATTTATAATTATAATTCTCGAGGTGCCAGCTCCGTTGCTCCGTTGTCTCAGATATTGGTAACATTCTTTGTTGCTTTTATCCTGCTTGCATTTGATTCTTTATCTATATCTTTAACACTAATAACAACTAAGAATTCTGCTTTTTTAATATTTGATTTAATCCTTTGTGTACCTGAAATTCATAACATAATAACAATAATAACAGTTTAGAATTCGTTGATCAAGTCAATATATAAATTGAAGAGAAAAATAAAGTTTGTGAAATAACTCAAAAGTATGCATCTACAAATATGAATTCTCCGTTGTTCACTACGCACAGGAAAATAAGTAGGGAAATAAAATAATACATCTGACATTAATATATAAAAGGTCTGAAACAATCATAATTCATAGCAACAAAGTCAACCTATTATATAGATGTAACTAAACCGAAATTGATTAGAAACCTTTACGGGCTTGAGCAATTCGTCTTTTTTATAAATTCGAAAATCTTTTGTCCTTCTAATATGTTAAAAAGAATTTAATTTATTAATATATAAAATTCTAAAACTCTATAAAATTAGAAAAATAGATTGAGATGATCTTAGAGACGCCACCTAAGCTCTCGCGTACCCTCCTTTATATATATATATATTGATACTAGCCTCAGCTTCGCACGGATTGTGATAAATTATCTTAAATTCCTAATTTTTAACTTTTTAAAATTAATAAAATCTTGAATCACCAAGTTGTATATAATAATATATTCTCGACTTTTATTTCGATTGTTAGTTAATAGACTCCTAGTATACAATTTCAATAATAAATTAAATTAATGTTTAATTTTAACTTTTTTAAACGAATAAAATCTTGAATCACCAAGTTTTTTCCAATTTTTAGTTTAAATTAAATTAATATTTAATATTATGATTTTAATTAATTAAATTAATTAATATTTAACGACATACCGCGGTATACATTAATTAATTGGCATACCGTATTTTAGTTCAGAGAGGACTTGTTTCATTAGTAGTTCTTATTCTTATTGGCCTTCTATACACTTAAAAAACAGTTTTTAAAGTAAGATCAAATAGTAAAATAAGTTATTATTAATTAATTAAATAAATAAATAATTAATTAATTAATTGACATACCAAGTTTTTTTCAATTTTTAGTTTAAATTAAATTAATATTTAATATTATGATTTTAATTAATTAAATTAATTAATATTTAGTGGCATACCGTATTTTAGTTCATAGAAGACTTGTTTCATTAGTAGTTCTTATTCTTATTGGCCTCTATACACTTAAAAAATAGTTTTTAAAGTAAGATCAAATAGTAAAATAAGTTATTAATTAATTAATTAATTAATTGGCATACCGTGCATACCGTGGTATACATGATATACCAGGGATTTCTGCTTTTAATAAAGAGTATAGATTATGCTACACATGGAGTTCCATAGCTGTATTAGATTAGTATAAATACAGTTTTTTAGATTATCAAAAGTGAATTCGTGATGACATGACCTCCAGAGGGAAGAAAGAGTATGTTGAAGCTGGCAGAGAGAATGGTGATGAGCTTTAGTGCAGGAGTGAGTGGATCTACAGCTCACAAATGGACAACACTTTCTGGAAATTTAGCTGATAATGTGAGGATCATGACCAGAAAAAGCGTAGATGATCCAGGTAGACCACCCGGGATTGTGCTCAGTGCTGCCACTTCATTTTGGCTACCTGTTCCTCCCAAGGCTGTTTTTGACTTCCTTCGTGATGAGAATTCACGAAATCAGGTAATCACAGGTGTTTTTGAAACATTGCACGTGACATTAATCAGCTGGTCATGATTACATTACCGTTTCTTTAGCATGGGAGAAAATTTAACTTATAAAAAACGCAGGGACATTTCGTATGAGATTGATATATAAATTGATTAATCGATCTCTCATATATTAATTTGCTTAACAATAATCATCAGTGGGACATTCTTTCCAATGGAGGCGTTATTCAAGAAATGGCACACTTTGCAAATGGCCGTGAAACTGGCAACTGTGTTTCCCTACTTCGAGTACATGTAAGCTTTGGATTAATACGTCATCTATATATGTTTGATTCAAGACAAGGTCGGATAAATATTTTAGTTTAAGACTAAATAGTAAATATATTACAGAATGCAAATTCAAGTCAGAGTACAATGCTAATACTACAAGAAAGTTACAGTGACCCAACAGCTTCCTTTATAGTATATGCACCTGTGGATATCATGTCAATGAATGTCGTGATAAATGGGGGAGACCCTGACTATGTGGCCCTTCTTCCCTCTGGATTTGCTATTCTTCCCGATGGATCTCCAATGCAATCTCATGAACCAGGATCGAAACCTACCTCTGCTGGATCACTTTTAACTATTGCTTTCCAGATTTTAGTAGACTCTATTCCTACAGCGAAGATATCTCTTGGGTCAATTGCTACGGTTAACAATCTCATCAACTGCACCGTCCAAAGGATTAAAGATGTTATATTGCCTGAGTCTCAGCCCCGCGGTTTCTGGTAAGTTGAAAAAGAATGTTTTTTTTGTTTCAGAACAGCTCTAAGTTTCACCCTCAACATTGTAATTTCTACTCTCTACTATTCATAAATCAGTTTACTTGTAATTTTTCCATTTATATACTTTTGGTGTTTTATATTTCCTTGCAGACACACTTATGCATGTGTTGTTCCAAGTTGATTGAAGTCAAGAACGCACCTTTACACAATCTGGTAGAGTATTACTTAACGTAACTAATCAAGGGGAGAACAAGATTTTATGCTGAGGCTAGACTCAAGAGGTTTGGGTATTGACTTCTCACAGATTCAGGTCAACGAATTAAACATGTAGCTTGTACCTAACCATCCCCATGTCACTGATGAGGATAATGTGTTGGATGAACTGGTTTTTGATATCTCAATCATTTACTGTCGACATTTTCTCTTGATTTACAGTTACTAATATTTGGGAGGTTGGAACTTTTGATGATTGAATCTGAGTTAGCTTGTTCCAATGCTTTGTTTAAATTAAGCTAACTTCATATGCTGATGTAGTGATGTTCTAAAAATCATACTCGGTTCGATTCGGCTCGGATTAATCAAGGAGTACTTGGAACGATTACTCAAAAAGTAGACATTTTTATTGCCAAAAAAAATTGATTTAAATCATTAAAACTTGATCTGGATATAGCGAGAAACTTTATTTTGGGTATAAAAAAGAAAAGGCAAAGGAAAATCTTACCTACAAGCAGAACGTGAATATGGCTAAAGATAAAATTTGGCAAGTTGAACAGGAGCCATTCCACTCAAAATCCATCATGCAAGACTATATATATAAAGGAACCATAAGTTCAGTAGTGAAACATAAATTATGTTGAATCCATCTATGCCTTCTTGGTCTTGGCAGCAGGAGATGCCAAAATACTAGAAAATATAACAACAATAGCAAGAACGAAAAGAACAGAGTATGTTTGTACAAGCTCAACCGTTCCCCTCCCCGATCCAACCAACTCTCCTAATACAGGTACCTGGATAAATCGCCATAATTCATCTCAGTTCACAGCTTAGATGTTTAAAGAAGCCATATAGTATTATTTTTCTTATACCAGAAGGTTGAGAGTTGGAGTTATTAGTTGAGAACAAGTTGTGTACTTGACTAGCTATTATCAAAAAGGGAAAAAAAAACACGAGTATAACTTACTGTGATGGAGGCAAAGGAGACGGCAAGAATCAAAGAGGTGGTTCTGATCCAGGATTTTCGAAAGATGAATCCGTAAAGAGAGATGACAGCAAGTGGCCAGTTAACAACAAGGTGGTAGTAAAGAAGAGCTTTGAAGAAATCAGGCTTCTCCAATAGTAAGTAGTGTTTCTTGTCCCGGATAAAACTATCGATCACATATTTTAGGTAGTAATGGCTTGGAAGAAACACATGACCATTTGTCAACACACCCACAACGGTTACAATTGTTAAGAACAAAACGGTGATCGCATCTGCGAGTTTCATCAAAATCCCCATTTACTCCTTGCCCCAACTTGTATGTTATGTACTAAATATAAACACAAGTAATTCTTGTATAGTTTGCTTCTTCCTTCACGCTAAACTTTCCATTGATTGACGTAGATTTTAATACATCCGACAACAGTACAAGCACACAAGGGAAGAAGGGTGCTTGTTCAACACTGGCGGCTGGAGCATGCAAGATAATTTTGTTTCGTTCTCTAATAATAATATTATCTTCATTCTACTTACAATTATTAGTAACATGTTTTTACCGTAAACCTGGACAAATTTTGATCTTTTTTTTAAGGATCAAACACAAATCAAAGCAAACATACCTGATAAAAAAGAAGAATATTCTAAATAAGTAGAATTGCTTGCTATCAATTTTTATTTATTTAAATTAAGAGTAGTGGAATTTCTTTGGTGGTTGTCTTGGTCTTGGCCGTAGGAGATGCTAGAAGACTACGAAATATAACAACAATAGCAAGACCAAAGAAAATAGAGTACGTTCGTACAAGCTCAGCCGATCCCCTTCCTGATCCAACCAGTTCTCCGATTACAGGAACCTGCACAAATCACTAAAATGTTATACGACATGCACATTCCTAGAACTTCTTATACGCAAAGAGATCGTAAGTTCGAGTTTTAGTTGAGAAATGGGAATGTAGTTAAATCATACGATACAGGAGGATAACTTACCGAGATGGAGGCGAAGGAGACGGCAAGAATCAAAGAGGTGGTGCTGAGCCAGGATTTCCGGAAGGTAAAACCGTAAAGAGAGATGACGGCAAGTGGCCAGTTTATAAGAAGATGGTAATAAAGAAGAGCTTTGTAAAATTCAGGCATCTCCAATAGCAAATAATGTCTCTTTTCCCGGATATAATTATCGATCATGTGCTGTAGGTAGTAATGGCTTGGGAGAAACAAGTGACAACCCATTACCATTCCCCCAACGGTTATAATAGTTAAGAACAACAAGGTGATTGCATCTGCGAGTTTGATCAAAATTCCCATTTTTCTTCTCCCTTGTTTATTTATCTACAGTACTATTTATCAGTATGATGATGGCTAACAATAGAGGAGAAATAGGGAAGTTGGTGGACAACATATATATGCACACAATCAATAATTACTGAAACTTAAGTGTGGTTTGGCGAAAGAATGTGTAACACAAGGCCAGGCCACTAACTTTCATTTAAATATTAATTTTAACAAGTCAATATATAGCTGCTTCTATGAATTTATTTTCTTTTAATTAATCTGGTATAAGCATCTCGAATGGAGATATCAATGTTGATTAGCTAAAAAAATTTAAAATAACAAATAGTTAAAATTTTGCATAAGGAGAATGGAAGAAACTCCAATGGTATTAGCTATAATACATATATTTTTGCTAAGGGTGAATACATGTTCGACAAATATGGTCAACGAAAATTGATTGTCTATAATTTTTGTTAAAGGTTTTGATGCATTGGAGTACTTAATATTTTACATATTATCTATATCATTTGCCATCTAGATTTTATAGCTAAGAGCTCTCTCCCGTTGGAGATGCTCTAAGAAGACAGTAAATACCAAAAAAGCAATGAAAACTACCAAATGTAGCTCACAGAATACAGATGCAGTCGGTTCCACCCTGGCTGAGATCCACAACTGGAGGTCCGAACCTCGCCAAAATATTCAGACAAACCATGTCTTCATAAAAATTAATAGGAACAAAGTTGTTACAGAGAACAACAATATTGTGCTTCCATGTCATCGCGTCACAGAGAAACATATTGTTTCTGAGAAATTGTTTCTCTCTAGCGACTGAAATCATACGAGTCAGGCATAATGTTATATTGTTCATTGTTGTCACCAAACACCGATAAACTTATGGGTTTTATACTTTGATAGCAACCAAAATTTTTTCGGACATCCAGAGTCCGCAATAGGAACAATACACCGCATAGTATAATACTGTTGTCACCATACACCAATAAAATTTTAAGGTTTAAACTTTGAATAGCAACTACGATTTTTCAGACATCCAGATGAACGTGACCAAGCTGTGATAGCACAAATATGGAGATTCAGATAGAACATAGCAAAAAACAAAAAAACTGTTGCAGCAAACAAATGAGCTAACCCCACATACTGTATGTCAATGTTAATTCGATATTTTGTCTGAAGATGAAACATTTATCTCTTGACTAAGATAAAGAAGACAGATAAAATGATACATAGGCACAGTTAATATAACTTGCCTCTGCCTTCCAAGTAGATATGGTACACAAACAACTCGAGTTTCACTGGAAGGTGCTACAACCTCCAAGAAACTGGTTGACGACTATAATTGATATACCGATACTTCTTGCAATTCCTTGCATGTAATATATATACATCTGCAAGAAGGGTGATCTCCCAAAGTGTTGCCTTAAAAATCAATTATTGGCTCCCCAATTGTCAGATTACGCTCCACAGACCAGGGCAAATTGAAGATCTTCGCGGTGATAAATTTAAAGATCTTGTTCACATTTATGTTGTATGTTGAACTCGAAAAAAATAGAGTTGCATTCAGGGCCTTGGCATATGTCCTCGCCTACACAACACAACAATTTCGGAAACAAGTAAATTTAAAAGTACCACAATTTCATTCTTCTGAGTTCTTTCAAGCTACATGCATGAGTAGGTTATTACGATGTTATGTACAATGGCGGAACCAGGAAGAGGGTAACCCTGGAGCCCCGAGTTGGAAAAATTAGTAAAGTTATACACTGAGACTAGTCACGACTAATCTTGAAAAAACAGCGAAAAAATTATTAATATATATATAATATTTTAGCGCAAGTCCTTCCTTTTGACTCCCGGTTCCACCACCACAGATGCATATACATTTCGAATTTTGGATTTGGGTTCTTTTCAATCATGGTCATGTAAGACAGCTAAGTAGTGTTAGTCAATCTACAAGTAGAATAATCCCTACAGTGCAATAATTCTCCGGAGGTTACCATCTACTTTATGAATGCCAAAACGTTTTTATTTCTCCTGTCATTTTCCATGGGGTATTAGTCAGACAATAAGCCAAATCATTTAAAACAGATTTAGACAGACGTGGCCAAACTTGCTATCTATATCTCTGCAATTTGTAATTTATTGTACCAAACCAAACAAACAACTGAACAAATATTTGTATGGACTAGAGATGCTGGATTTTAATACAGAAATCCATTCTCTGTGTTGAACTACAAAATATCTGGACCGTATCTTTAATATTTGATCGTTTTCTAGTTAGTCTGATATTTCATTTTCGATTATGATTAGAATTTGTGCACTTAAACACCCATTCTTTAGGCTGTCGAATATTCGTATCTTTTCAATATCATCAGACATGAATTTATGTGTCATACATAAACTAGTTGATAGACTTTTGATTGAATGATCGATGTTTGATGGACTTGTACAAAGAAAGTTGCCTAACAAATTTTGAAAAAGAGTAGTAAGATGGAGTTTACCTGATTAGCGATGGTCCATTGCAGATCTAAGGGTAACTGAACAAAATCGTCAAACTTCGTTCCCACTAATACTGGAATTGCGCTCTGCAACAAACCAAATAAGCAAACATTTTCAAACAATGAGGGTGAGGGTAATTATCAAACAGATTCAAAGCATCACTCACCTGATTCCATTTCCGGGCTTCTTGATACCACCTAATAACACTGGCAGAGGAAAAACATATAATCAAGGTCATGAAATTTATTCTCGATCTGGGAGTAATATGTAACTGCAGCATATTTCAACTAATTAGACTTGATTAAAATTATATTCTATAACACAATGTGACACCATTTAGCTAGGTTTACCTGTTTAGTGTACAGCGACTTGTAAGATCAAACATGAACAGTATTGCTACGGAATCTTTACAAGCAACTGGAAGCTGCTTTTGATTATCATTTCCTGCATCACATATCATTTAAAATTTATGTCTAAAGAAATGAATGGAAAATCCCTTGGAAAAGAGTCGATTAGGTAGCTAATTACCTTCAACTTCCCAAATCGTATATGCAATCCGAGCTCCTCTGACACACAATGTTTTATCCATATGGGTCAATCCCATCACCTCTTGCAATTCTTTAGATTTCTCCCTACCTGTATATTTTGCCTTCAATACAATATCAACAAAATCAATACATGTCACACATATTGCTACAATGCTTAAAAGAAATTCCTGCAGCTCCAACCCCTTTGATATAAAAAAAAAATGCTAGCTAGAGGTCCTAAACATTTAACAGATGGTGTTATGAATGATGAATTTACGATGCAACACTGGAATACGCATAATTTTGATCATTCGGTATGCTAATTTGATAATATATTGAGGCATGCATTAAAATAAAAAAAAAGTACTACATACATACATACATACCAGGAAACTTGTTTTTCCAATCTGGCAATCACCCAAGATAGTAATTTTCAAAGCAACCAAATCCGAAGAATCATTGTGGTGTTGACAGCAACACGATGCAGCAGAGGTTCCACGAGACGGACAAGTAGGCTGAGGAGGAGGAGGAGGAGAAGAAGACCGAGGAATTGTTGAGGGAAGCAGCTGCTTGTAACGAACTGATGATTTTCCAACACAACCACCAAAAAGCTGGCTCCACAATGAATTAACACAGTACCGGAGATTCGCCATACGCCTAAAAATGATCCGTTTTACGTTCAAACGCTTTAAGTTAACCTTCCGGCAAGTCCTAGTCATGCTACAACAAAAATTTGTGTTGTTTGCACTAGCAAATGATGGCCTCAAGAAGTAGCAAAAGTATTGGTTTTGTGGTTGGTTTCGTTTAGGCCATGAAAATGATGAGAAAGCTGGTGTTGTCTAGTAGTATATTTGACAAATAACGGGTATGTTTGTTTAGATTTTAGAATGGGGTGCCTCGTGCCTTTTTGTCCACGTCGATCTGTTTAATTAACGACCATTTGAACGCGACCACATAATGGAGACAGTTGACCGATATTTGTGCTAGGACAATATCCATTTTAATCAAAAAGGCCGGCTGGCTCCTTTTTGGTTGCTATTCAAATTTTCGGGACATTTGTCTACCTTCACCTTCTTTCTTCTCTTCTCTCTCCTATCATTTTAATCTATGATTGAAAATTGAGGATTTATGGAGATTCAAAATGACATTTTCAAAACTGTTTTTCTTTATTTAAAATAACTTAGAATTCACATTTTAATTGAGCAAAGTACCCTTTTTCTCTTACGAATTTTAGTAATTACGGAAAGATAATCATCAATTTAGTTTGTAGATGAATATTTTTAAAAAAAATTGTGATTCTCAAATTGATTTTTTAAGATAATTTTCTTAGAAAGAATGTTCTCACTTCAATTTTGTTTCCGTTTTATTAATCGTGTCACCAGATTCAAATCCTACGACATAATCATATTATAATATATATTATTTGTTCAATAGAACTTGAAAATTAATTTTAATTACATGAAATTATTATTTAAAATATATGAATACTTGTATGTGTGTGTGAATCTCCCGATTAATTCCTTCATAATTTTGTTAATATATATATTCACTACGTCCCATTTATAACTATCATATAATGTAAGTAATTCTTGTTATAAAATTATTCAAATTGATCAAAGGTTAAAGCGACAAAATAAATGGACGGAACACGTACTTAAAACTTGCAAATATCCTAACATTATAAGCGCAAAATGAACCGAATTGATGAAATCCAATATTATCAACTAATCGTTGAATTAAATTCAAATTTTTTAGAAAATGATGATGAAATTTTTAATTCTCCTAAAGGGTTTATAGAAATTTAGAATCAAATAATAAATCTTATTTTCTTTTTGAAAAGAATCGAATAATAAATCATATAAATCCAATATTGGAATGTTGGACTATTTATTAAGTTCTATTTAAAAAAAAAAAAAAAGAAGATAAAATGACCAAAATACATCAAAATTAGGTACCCATGATCCAAAATACAGCTTTTCGGAAGGCCTGGCACTCACGCTACACGCTATTGCGTGTAGCATGTCTACACATGTCCGTCATCTCCCTCTCCTCCCCGACTCTCTCCTCTCTCCGCCACTCTCCACCTCTCTCATCTCTCTCCATCTCCGTCTGGCCACCTTCACACTCGCTGAGTACATCAAAACGTCGACGATCTCCTTCTCTCCCTTTCTCCCTTTCTTTTTCTCCCTTTTCGGCTCCGTAGAGGTTGTGTAAAATTCACCGAAAAATCGATTTGGTAGTTTAATTCGATTTGGGGGTTTAAAAATCCGGCATAAGAAATAATTTGAGATTTGTATAGGGTTGTAGATCGTCAAATGACGATTCGAATGATGTATAGGACATGAACGAACAATTACGGAATTGAACGAACAGATCATCGTCGAGTTTTGCTCGGAAATCGCCCTAAATCGTCAAAGCTCATGAATTGGAGAAGAAGGCGGATACGTCACTGAAAAATGCGTATCTTGAGATGCGCATTTGACAGTAGCGTATCTCAAGCTACAGTAATTGTGAATACTCCTTTCCAAGTAGCGTATCCAGTGTATACTCCTTAAACAGTAGCGTGTCCTTTTGACACTCCTTCACCAGTAGCGTGTCTTGATACTCCTTCACCAGTAGCGTGTCTGCTTATCGTTCCACTACCAGTAGCGTGTCCCGTGGGTATTTAGGACCATTTGAGTTGGCGGTAGGTATTTTGGTCATGGGTATGTAATTCGTGGGTATTCTGGGCCATCACCAAAAAAAAATCTTCGTAGCGTTGTTTTAAAATTTAGTAATTAATCGAAATTTATTAGTTACATAAAAAAAAGAATAGTGTTACATACCTCGAATATTTTTCTAAAAAAAATCTCAAATGACATAACATAACACATGACTGATTTTAATTTGTGGATGTATATGAATACACGCGAGATCCCATATTATTATTGAAAAATTACCTAATATATAAATATCATATTAGCATTTAAGAAAATATTAGAAAAATGTTTTGGGATACCTAACATTTTCCTAAAAAAAGAGTCCAAATATAAGTTTTAATCGAAATAACTAGATAAGTGGAAATAAGTATCAATTTCCGCCAGAGGGATCCCATATAATTATTGAAAAGTCACCTAATATATAAGTGTCATATTAGCATTTAAGAAAATACTAACTTATAACTCATGCGATGCACGAATTTCTATGTAATAAATTTGATTTTATGTTATAATTATTTTTTTATATAATCATTATTTACAATGTTTCATTTTATTTTAATTTTAATAATTTAATATAAATTTAATTAATGATATGCATGGTTTAAAACTTATATTATAAAATTTTAAAATAAATATGTCGTTGATAGAATTCGAACCTTAAAATTTTAGTAAATTAATTTAATCATATAATATATTTAAACATTAGATCTAACAATTCAAAATTTTTTTTACTAAAAATATATTGGTCATTATTCGTGGTATACGGATTTCTATTATATTTTGTTAGTGATAGATTTTATATAATGGAAAAGTATGGTGTGATATTTTGAGATTAGTTTTATATCAAAAGATAACGTGTTTTAATTCGAAAGAAATATTAATAACTGGAAGATATGATACGATTGATGTTTTTAGGTGTTTATAAAAGGTAATATCTTCAAATGAAAGTAATTGTGAAAAAGGCAATAAATGTTTATAAAAGGTAATATCTTCAATTAAAAATTATCAATTTAGTTTGTAGATGAATATTTTTAAAAAATTTGTGATTCTCAAATTGATTTTTTAAGATAATTTTCTTAGAAAGAAAGTTCTCACTTCAATTTTGTTTCCGTTTTATTAATCGTGTCACCACTCACCAGATTCAAATCCTACGACATAATCATATTATAATATATATTATTTGTTCAGTAGAACTTGAAAATTATTTTTAATTACATGAAAATTATTATTTAAAATATATGAATACTTGTATGTGTGTGTGAATCTCCCGATTAATTCCTTCATAATTATGTTAATATATATATATATATATATATATATATATATATATATATATTAACATAATTATGAAGGAATTAATCGGGAGATTCACACACACATACAAGTATTCATATATTTTAAATAATAATTTTCATGTAATTAATATATATATATATATATATATATATATATATATATATATATATATTCACTACGTCCCATTTATTTTGTCCAAATTTAACTTAAACTTAAAAAAATTAACCGTAAATAAAAATTTAATTATTTATGCTTTCATAAATTTAAATGTTGAATATTGTATTTTAGTTAGATAAAATATCATGGGCCGTCTGATTTATGAAATTAATTAATAATATTATAATTACTAATAACTAACTGATTACTTTTTTTAGCTAAAAAGTAATATCTTTTCTATATTTTATAACTAAAATATCTCATTTTCAAACTTGATTTTTTTACTTCTTTTTCATCTACCCTTACTTAGTTATTCTTTAATTATTTTATATTTCTTGATAAGTAACCAATTAAAAAAAGTGATTACCTTTTGTACATTTTCCAACTAGAATCTTTTCTTTCCAAAAATAACATGGATCGTTCTATTTAATGAAATAAACTAATAATATTATAATTATTAATAACTAACTGATTACCTTTTTCAGCTAAAAATAATATCTTTTCTATAATTTTAAACTAAAATATCTCATTTTAAAACTTATATTTTTTTACTTCTTTTTCGACTATTATCTTTTCAAACTAAAATTTATTCTTTCCAAAACTTGGTTTTTTTTACTTCTTTTTCAAGCTATTACCTTTTTAAATATGGATTTTATCTATAATTAAGTAAGGATAAATAAGTAAAATCAACAGGTACCGACCAACCAAACTTTTAATGTTTCGACTTTTATATAATAGTATAGATATAGATTTGAGAAAAGTTTCGAATACCTAGCATTTTTCTAAAAAGAAGGCCCAAATATAAGTTTTAATCGAGATAAGTGGAAATAAGTATCAATTTCTGCCCGAATACGCATTTAGTGAACTCATTTTCATGATCGAAGATTCAAAATCGAACTTGAAAATTTAATTCAAACTAGCCTAAACCTCGTGCAATGCACGGATTATTTTTATATTATATAAAAAAATTCATTAATTAAATTAATATTTTTAAACATGAATTTTGGAGTCTTACTTTTTATATGAGATGATTTGATAATAACTATATAAATGTTATTCGTGATAATTCTAGAAAAGGAGGGATTTAGTTAGAAAATATAGAAAATATGATAGGTTTTAGTTAAAAAAATAATCAATTAATTATTAGTAATTATAAATTATTACTTCATTTTATTAAATAGAATGCCCGTGATATGAATAGAAAAATAGAGAAATTAATTAGTGAAAATTAAAAAGGTTATATGTTCTAGGTGAAAAAGGTAATTGATTAGTTTATAGTAATTATAATTGAATTACGTTATTTTAATAAATACAATTGCTCGTAATGTTTTTAGAAAATGAGAAAATAATATTGTCCGTGGTATTTCTATTATAAAAGGGATTTTAGTTAGAAAATATAGAAATGATGATATGTTTTAGCTGAAAAAGGTAATCGGTTAATTAATAATATTATAAGTTTATTTTTTTAAATAAAATCGTCCATGATATAATTGGAAAAAAAAGAGATTGTAGTTAGAGAAAATAGAAAAGTAACGTGCACGATTTATGTGAAAAAAGTAACCGATTAGTTTATAGTAATTATAATTTAATTATGTTATTTTACGAAATAAAATTGTTCATAGTTTTTAGAAAATGAGAAATTAACACTACCGGTTATATTTCTAGAAAAAAAAGGAATGTAACTAGAAAAAATAGAAAAGATGATATATTTAAGCTGAAAAGGTAATCGGTTAATTATTAGTATTATAATATTATTATTTTATTTGTATTAAATAGAAACGCCTATAATATAATTAGAAAAATGGATGATTTAGTAAGAAGAAAGAAAAAAGGTAACGTGTTTTGCTGAAAAAAGTTAACCGTCCATGATATAATTGGAAAAAGAGAGATTTTAGTTAGAGAAAAGAGAAAAGGTAACGTGTTTTGACTGAAAAAGGTAATTGATTAGTTAATAATAATTATATATCATTATGTTATTTTTAGCTGAAAAGGTAATTGGTTAATTATTAGTATTATATTATTATTATTATTTAAAATAGAAATGCCTGTAATATAATTAGAAAAATGGAGGTTTTAGTATGAAAAAAGAAAAAAGCTAACGTGTTTTGCTGAAAAAGGTAACCGTCCATGATATAATTGGAAAAAGAGAGTTTTTAGTTAGAGAAAAGATAAAAGGTAATGTGTTTTGACTGAAAAATGTAATTGATTAGTTAATAGTAATTATACATAATTATGTTATTTTATTGAACAAAATTGCTCGTAGTATTTTTAAAAAAGAGAAATTTTAGTTAGATAAAATGTAAAAGATATTCTATTTTAAATGAAAAAGGAAATTATTTAGTTATTGAAAAATAGAAAAGGTTATATGTTTAAACTGAAAATGGAAATTGATTAATAAATGAGAAATTTTAGTTAGATAAAATATAAAAGATACTGTATTTTACCTGGAAAAGGAAATTATTTAGTTCTTGAAAATAGAAAAGATAATATGTGTAACTTGAAAAAGGAAATTGATTAGTTAGTAAATCTGTAATTGAATAAGGGTAATTAGGTAAATTCACTAGGTACCGTTGAACCAAATTTTTAATGTTTCGGCTTTTATATAATAGTAAAGGAGAAATTTTAGTTTATAAAATGTAAAAGATATTCTATTTTAAATGAGAAAGGAATTATTTAGTTATTGAAAAATAGAAAAGGTTATATGTTTAAAGTGAAAAAGGAAATTGATTAATAAATGAGAAATTTTAGTTAGATAAAATATAAAAGATATTGTATTTTACCTGGAAAAAGAAATTATTTAGTTCTTGAAAATAGAAAAGATAATATGTGTAACCTGAAAAAGGAAATTGATTAGTTAGTAAATATGTAATTGAGTAAAGGTAATTAAATAAATTCAATAGGTACCATTGAACCAAACTTTTAATGTTTCGATTTTTATATAATAGTATAGATTTGAGTTTTGTTTGCAAGCAATGCGATTTATTTATCACCCTACTAAATATTAAAATTTAAGTAAATAACTTGTTTCCTAGTAATATTTTTCAAACAATTACAATATACTAAAATCTATACTATTACATTAAAAAGAAAAAATTAAAAGTTTATCGGAAATCGGTTTGGTTATCCTAATTATTAAAATAAATAATAATATAATAAAATTAATGGTAATTAGTCGATTACCATTTTCACATTTACTTTTAGTTAAAAAAATTACTCTTTATAAAAACCTAAAAACATCATAGCATATCTTTCAATCATTAATATTTCTTTTCTAATTAAAATTTGTTACCTTTTAATTTAAAACTAATCTTACAATTATTAATATATATCCGAAAAATATCACACCATATTTTCCGATTATTAATAAAATATATAGAGTATGTTGGGTCTGAGGATGTCCTCAGGTAACACCCCTGAGGTTAAAACAATTATAGTAGTAAATTAGGGACATTTTTGTAAATGCAAGGGATGGATCTTATATTTACAAAAATGCCCCTGCGGGGCCCACTTGATTATAAGTACAAATTTCTTTTAACCTCAGGGTGTTACCTGAGGACATCCTCAGGCTCATTATTCTCCTTCCGATTATTAATAAAATATATAATAACTATTATATTAAAGCCAAAAGTTCGTATATAAATATTAATGATTAGTATATTAAATTATATTAAATTAAAATTTTAAAAATTATAAAAAATAATGATTATATAAAAACATAATTGAATTAATATTAAAAAAAACTATTATATTAAAGCCGAAAGATTGAAAATTTGTCGGTTTGATTATCCTAATTATCAAAATAAATAATTACATAACATAATTGATGGTATTTAGTCATTTAACATTTTCACATTTACTTTTAGTTAAAGATAATATCCTTTATAAACATCTAAAAACATCAATCGTATCATATCTTTCAATGGGTGATGGCCCAAAATATTCATATGGAAGCCATGCTGGCCCTTTTTACTAACGGGACACGGTACATCGTGTACCGTGATATGAGGGGTGTTGCGGAACACGATCTTCCGTAATAGGGTATGATACGGAACTGAGTCTTCCGTGTTATGCATGATACGGAAGACCATGCTCCGTGACTGTGTTGCGCACCCACCTAACACGGGACACGGTCCACCGTATCATGCATAACACGGAACACTTAGTTCCGTCTCTACGTAATACGGAGGACGATTCTCCGCATCATGATAACACGGAGGACGATTCTCCGTATCCCGTCGGTATTTCGGGCCATTTTTTTCAAAATCAGTATTTTGGGCAAAAACTTAGCAAAAATAGGCATTTTGGTAATTCTCTCTCTTTCAATCATTAATATTTTCTTTCTAATTAAAATATTTTACCTTTTGACTTAAAACTAATCCTACAATTATTAATATATACCCGAAAATATCCCACCATATTTTTCGATTATTAATAAAATATGTAAAAAAAATTCGTATGCGTTGTTCATAATAAGGAAACATTAATATAATTCATAAATATCAGTATATTAAATTATAATAAATTAAAATTTATTTTTTTTTAAACTGATGATTGTATAAAAACATAATTGTAATATTAAATAAAATT
This sequence comes from Kitagawia praeruptora, assembly GCA_037693485.1. Taxonomy (NCBI): domain Eukaryota; kingdom Viridiplantae; phylum Streptophyta; class Magnoliopsida; order Apiales; family Apiaceae; genus Kitagawia; species Kitagawia praeruptora. The sequence goes on from CM075350.1 coordinate 82,439,521, forward strand.
TATAATATAATAAAATAACCCCGTGTAACACACGAACATTGAAAGTTTGTCGGTTCGGTTTTCAACACGGTCATCCTAATTATGAAAATAAATAATTAAATAATATAATTAATGATAATTAGTCGATTACCTTTTTTAATTAAAAGATATTTACTTTTAATTGATGATATTACCTTTTATAAACACTTATAATATAGTATCTTCCAATCAATAATATTTCTTTTCTAGTTAAAATACGTTAACTTTTAAATTAAAACATAATCTTGCAATAATTAATATATACCCAAAAATATCATATCATATCTTCCAATCACTAACAAAATATAATAGAAATCCGTATACATCGAAGAGTGATCGTTAAATTTTAAGTAAAAAATTAGAACCGTTAAATCTAATGATCATATATTATAATATTAAATTAATTTAGGTTCCAACAGCCTAATCATGGCTCTAATCTCACCACCCTCCCACAAAATTTTCTAGGAAATATTCTTGAGTAAAACCTGGAATTTTACTCAGCAATTGTCTTCTGCTTTTCTCAAATTCATCATAGTAAGCCTCTATAGTAGTAGTTTGTTGCAACTTCTTGAATCAGTCAAATACCAATTCGGTTTCCAATTCTTCAAACCTAGCCAAGAAATCTTGAGAGAACTGGTGCCAGGTAACCTTCTCTTTTCCCACCATAAACTTTTCCCACCATAAAAGACTTATACCAATATCTTGGAGTTCTACTCTTGTGCATAGCTGCTATAGCTGGCCTCCTGATATCACTCACTTCAAATACTGAGAAATAGTCTTCACAGTCTCTCAGCCACTCTTCTGCATCACCTCCTTCTTTCAAGGATGGAAAAGTAAGTTTAAGATGTTTCAAACTACATGCATTAGTCATTCCTTCATTAGGCCCAGAGTAATAAGGTTTAAACTCAATATTCCTTTTCCTAGTAGATGAAGAAATGTTCTTGTGCCTTTCAAATGCAGCATGTGTAGGATTTCTAAACACTCCCTTAGCAGCTAAAGTGTCAATCCTTTTTTCATCCATCCATCTCAGCCTCACTATCATCTGAACATACCTCAACCTCCCGTTCTTGTGTTTTTAATACTCCACTTAATCCCTTGAGTATTTGACTAATCTGCTCTTGAAGCATTCCAAATTTCTCATTGGTTCCATCCATATAATTTTGGAACTTTTGATTCATAAGTTTCTTTAAACCTTGTTCCGATGTTTCAGCTTGCTTGTTCTCATTCCTAATAACATGAGCCATCCTCAACTATTCAATATGAAAAATTCTTCAGAAACAATTTCTCAAACACCTTGACTACACACACAGATCTTAACAGTATAAAACTATTTTATCTGTTTGTTTCACTACTCAACCTCAAGCAACTCCACAGTATTCCATAAATCACCCAGATCAACACAATAATATGATTCCTTAGTTCAATATCAATCTACCGTCCATTTGCTAACTAATTCACACTTCAAAATGCCAAATCTACCAGAGAAACTCAAGTACTCTACTATTTTAGTACTTCAGATTCACAGAATCTCATCCACAATCTCGGATCTATGAAGAACAACAAGGAACAAAGTACCTGTACTGATCTGAGTAAAAGTAGAGACTTAGGACTGCGATTATTGAGATTCCACAACCGCCTGACTCGTTTTCATCTCCTCAACACAGTAGAAGTAGTGATTTAGATCAAATAACAGCTCTGATACTGTGACAACCCGGGTCAAATCCCGAGTCTTTTTCGAAAATCGGGTCGAGTCCCAATTCCGGTATGAAATAAGCCAAAGCAAACTAGCCCATATGCAACCAACTTGGGTAGTCCACAAGCCCACCACGTTGACAACCCGGGTCAAATCCCGAGCCTTTTTCAAAAATCGGGTCGAGTCCCGATTTCGAATCCGAAATAAGCCAAAGCAAACTGGCCCAAATGCAGCCAACTTGGGTAGTCCACAAGCCCACCACAGGCCCCCAAAGATCATGATTTGTTGGTGCATTTAGTAAAATTACTTTGTCTTATAAACTAAACTAAAGTCCTAAATCTCCTCGATGTGGGACTGGGGTGTTACAGATACCAATTTTTCAGGAACTCAAGGTTTCTGATCTGTTTTTGTTCATATTTTTTGGTGTTTTCTGATTTATGAAAGTAAAATAACAGATAGATTAGGTAGATTAACATAGAGAAGAATAGATTGAGATGAGAAAGTAGAAGAAATAGATGAGAAGCAGATCAGATCAGAGTTAGATGAGAAGAGAATAAGAACCCTATGAGAGAGAAATAGAGAGTTTGTAATAGAGAGAGAAAGTGATTTGGAGGGAAAAACAATATTTCATTTCATAACTGGAAATGTAAGCATACATCAGTATTTATAGACTCTTCACACACAGAATTCAACTATTACATAGTAAATGACTAAAGTACCCTTAATGAGCTTTCCTAATATAACCAACACACACTTTCTATTACAAACATACTACTGCAATATAAACCAAATCCTGACAAATTAAGGGTAGTTTGAGGAATCCAAAGACCTCCGAAAGAGAATAAACTCTATTTGCTAAACAACTAAAATCTTATTCATTAGGATACTATCCTATATATAATGAAGTACAGCAGGAGAAATGATAATGCAGTTACATGAAAGTAGGAAACTAACATCCTAAACAATAGCTAAATGGCTAATTTGTAGGGGTCCGAATCCTCTGTCCCCTTTCTCCATGTCCCCTGCTCTTTTTAATACAAAAAGAGTGTCCCTGGCGGGACCCATTTTAATAAATAATAATTATTTATTAAAATGTGCCCCGCTAGGGGCACTTTTTTTTTATTAAAAAAAGCAGGGGACAGAGGATCCGGACTCAATTTGTAGAAACTGATATAATATCTCTCTCTATAACATGATTGATCCTGTTACTGATACAGAATGATTAGGAATTGATTCAGGTATTTATTTAGATTGATCTCCCTTTTATTTGTAATCATCTGTTAGGATAGTGTTATTGTTGAATTATCTGTAAAGCACAAATACCACTAGCACACCACAAATCCCACTCTAGCAATTTCAATCATTGCGTCGGTTTTAATCATTATGTCTATGTATCATTTTACTATTAAATGAGGAGTTTTCCTCCGGATGTAATTAACCCTAAACATCCAAATATCAATACAATTGTTCTTGTTTTTCTCTCAATCTATATTCTAACATGGTATCAGAGCAGGTTAGGAGAATTTGTTAAGCCTTGAAGGTCTCAAAGAAACTGAGCAAACTGATCAACATTCAAACTGTCCAACTGTCCAAATTTTCAGAGATTTTTATGTTTAAATCGGAACCAATCCAAACCCACATACTTGTAAAGAAGACCTTCAGACAAGACGAATCCAGAAGTCCGGCCACCAGCTACCGCCCGACGCGCCACCACGCGCCGACAGAAGGAGCCAGACGCCGCGCCCACGCGCCGACGCGTGTGGCGTCCTAGAGTGCTTTTCCGGCGAAGTTGCAGAAGCCATTCCTGTTCGCCTCGTCCTTCCGATTCCAACTGTGGTACCATCTTTTAGTTCTGAGAAGTTTTTTATTTTTCTGATATATATGTATGTATATACGTATGCGTATATACAGAAGAAGAAGATTGGGTCTGGTTGGTTGTTGAAATGGGAATATGTGAGAAATTATTGAGGCCTTTTGATTGATTGGGCCCGCGAGAAAAGAAGTGGCCGGCAAAGGAAAATATGCTGGGCTTATTTTAAATGTTGGGCTGTTATGTAATTGGGCCCTGAAGAAAAGAAAAGAGGACAGCTTCTTTAAATTAGTTTAAGAGTTTGCCCCGGTTTGAAGATTTAATTGTGCAGCAAACAAGGGATTGGAAGATATTACGGTATCCCACCATTTTATTATGTTGTGAATTAAATAATTTAGGGGGCGTTATTCCGACGAAACAGCAGAAGTAGTACACAGTTCACTGCCACAAAATCAAAGCAGCAGAAGTAGTACACAGTTCACTGCCACGAAATCAAAGGAGCAGAAGAAGTAGTAAAATTACACAGTTCACTGCCCCAAAATCAAAGATGCATGTGCAGCACCTTTTGTATTTTTGACATGGCCTAAAATATACCGTGTGATCGCAAGTTCGAGTCCCGGTATCCCAAAAGACTCAATAAACTCAAGATTGGTCGATCCAAAAATGGGAATAGTTGGACGCTCAGATAAAGCTCAAGGGCTACTAGTGTCCACTCTTCAATCCCAAGATAGGTCTTTCGTCCGAAGATGAGATTTCGAGTGATGGGGCGTGTTGAATTATCTGTAAAGCACAAATACCACTAGCACACCACAAATCCCACTCTAGCAATTTCAATCATTGTGTCTGTTTTAATCATTATGTCTATGTATCATTTCACTATTAAATGAGGAGTTTTCCTCCGGATGTAATTAACCCTAAACATCCAAATATAAATACAATTGTTCTTGTTTTTCTCTCCTTCTATATTCTAACAGTTATTTCCCAGCAGCACACTTCAAGATTGTAGAAGGGGGGTTGAATACAATCTTGTAAAATTCTTTCGAATTTTAAACACGACAACAATTACAATTTCAATGGAAACAGACGGACAAGTCGAAGACTAAAACGTAAAGAAATAGAAAATGAACAAATGCACAACACACTTAAAAATTTCAGGTGGGGTTTTCTCGACTCCACCTGAGGGTTGTATTGAAGAAAACTTCTATGTGTAAACTGAGTACAAAGCTGTAAATACAAGGCTAAAACTATTACAAGAGAACCTAATGCTTATAGATTTTTGCTCAGTATTTCTCTTCTCTGTTTTAGCTATGCTACACTTGAAGTATATATATTACTCCAAGATTACAAACCCTACAAAATAAATGATCTTACAAGTCAAAGTATTCTGCAGGGATGCTGCCACTCATTGTCTCCATGTGATACAATTTTGTCTGGTTGTCTTGGATAGATATGCACTAGATTTACCAGCTAAATTGCTTGTGAGAATAAGGAATGTTTCTTTTTCTTCTTCGCTTCCAATACTGGTTCCCATACCTCTTTTAAGTTTATCAACCCATGTGACCTGTCAGGCATGCCAAGTCGCCATCAACTTCTAATCCCAAGACATTATTGGTTGAAGCTTTTATCCGTTGGTGTAGACATAGATCGACAGGTTGATTTCTGCTTGCTGGGAATACCATATCCGTTGACATAGAATCTTCATCCGTTGATCACCACTTCACTTATACAGAATTACATAGCACAGCTTATATACAATTAGCTACTCTATTCTGTATATCCTTTGATAGTCAACATGACTTAGGATTTCTAGCAACTATGATATTCGACAACAAACTCAAACTTAAATACAAGGTACGCTACAGACTTATCGATTGATAAGCTGCCTCATCAACGGATGTACTTAGCTTGGGTATCCGTTGATAAGTTACAAAACTTAATCTTGTACTCATATGTTTTTCAAAGTGTTTTATGGACGTATATCAAGGACAACATAATTCCTAACAGATAGGCGCTACCTACTAACTCGGACAATGCTCTGAACACGAAAGTGTGCAGTTCCACGTCCCTCTTCCCATGCTGAGTCACCGGCAGCGCCTCGGAAAGTATGGACGAGCCACATGCAGGGAAACTTGAACGTGTGGTTCTGGCCGGGTATATGGATCCAGCAAAGACATTAAGTATTGCAAGTACTCATTGCTAGCTTTTTCCAGCTGATCTTCTATCCTGAAGAATCTTCTACAATTTTGATCATCTCTGAATTCCACTATCTAGTAAGGATAAAAATGAACCTTCTTGCCAGGTTCATATGGAATGTTCAGTGTCTTGGGCAAACTTTCCTTTGAAGTCTGGCTATTTCTCAATTCATTGGCCTTTTTGAAGATTATTCCTTTAGCTTCTGGAGTGAATCCTCCAGTTTTCTTCATTAAGGACCAAATCCTCCAGAGTTTGCTGTACCCTTCATTTAACACCTGATCTAGGGGCCAGGCTACACTGTTCCCTCCTTTATAGGTGAAGATTAACCTTCTTGGAAGCCTGGCTGTTCTATCTGCAGCACTCACATTATCCGTATCATCCAGGAAGAAATTGATGCTTGAGTATTCTTCAATATCTGCAAGATATAGCTCAGTTTCTTTCTTGGTGGCAACCTTTGCAACTTGAGGAACCTTAGTGAATTGAATTGGTCTAGCTGGTGGTTGTTTCCTCCTTCTGGTTCTCCTCTTTTCAGGTGAGAGCCTGATTTTTGGAAATACCAAGCTGTTGATGTCAAAGTCAAATTCCACAGGTTCTTCCTTTACAAGTTCTAAGGTGCTGAGTGTCTGAGTGTTCTGAGTTGGAGGTTCTGTAGGTTGAGGTGGTACTGATTCAACTTGAACTTCTGGATCTGGGCTCAAAGATCTCTTAGCAGGAATTTTAACCATGCTTTTTCTTTTCTTGCACGCAGATTTTGTGTTCATTTTCTTCTTCTTCTTTTTAAATTTGGCCTCTTCTTCTTCAGCCTCTTGCCTCATTTCTACTTCTAATTCTCTTACGAGCTCATCAGCTATGTTAGGCCGAATACACAAAATATAATCAAGTACTGTATGAGAGAATAACAAGAACACACGTTTTAGTACTTAAAAACTGTTTGGAATTAATAATTCCTCTCTCAGTGATGTAAAATATCACAGAGAGCTGCTTAGGTTACAATGAATGAATATTTCAATGTTTTGATACCCTTCTAGGGTTAACCTAACTGTATTTATAAAACATACAGCTTCTATACAATCAGTAATTGATACTCCTATAATTAAGCTATACAATTGATATCAATTACGATTGTTACACATCTTTTAAGTCAACTCAATCTCTTTGATAACTATCTGATCTTCAAAGATATTGCTTCCATATTAATCTCCAATCATTGTTGATGATGCTTCTGTTGAACAGAGTTTAACAAACTCTGTTGCTTCCACCAATCAGCATTTGTGCTTCCATTTGTCAGCGTTTACTCAAACTCTGACTGCTTCCAGCTTAAACTCTGATATATCACTTAAACACTGATTAATATTTACATCAATTATATCTAACAATCTCCCCCAACTTGTTCATTAGCAAATATGCACAAGTTAATGTTAATTGATGATGTCAAAACAGAATAGACAAATGCAGTGTTTAATAAATGATCAGAGTTTAAACTACTTAAACAAAATCAACAAAAAAAAAACAAGAAATCCTTACAGAGCATCATTCATACAATTACCTCAAGATCTGGTGTAGCTCTGAGATAGTCTATCAGCAATCTTCTTTCAGCATTCTCAAGCTCTCTCTGCATTATCTTTTTGATTTCTCTTAACTCAGGATCATTCTCATCAGTCTGATTGATAGCAGCTCTCAGATCATAAATTTTGTTTCTCCTCATCTGATTATCCAGTCTGATGAATTTTACTTCCTCTGATTGTGAGTTGAAATCAAGAACTGTAACACCAAGATCAGTCTTTAACTTCGTTGTTCCTTTCTTCATCTCAATTAGATTTCCATTCCAATCTCTGTACTTAGGAACATAGTTGTTGTTGTATGTCATGCCTCTAGTTGCCAAATTGTGAAGCATTTTTCTTGCACATTTGCAACTGACTCAGTTCTTCGATTTCTCACCTTGAACAGATATAAAACATGTTCTAGTTCTTCCCAGTATTTCAGATCAAGATCAAATTCACCAATCTTATATACTGTACCATCAGACATGAAGTATAAGATAAAATCCTTTTCCAAACTCTTTTGATAAACCAACTGTACTGATTCCAGTCTGTCTAAACTCTCTTGAGTTACACCACGACCTGGAACAGCCAGTGAGGAAGGATCTCTAGGACCAGTTTGTTGTCTTTGATCTCTATGCGAGCCTAGACCAGCTTTATTACTTCCAATCTTTCCAGCTAAACCTTTTCCATCTGAAAAATCCATAGGACCTCCAGTCTCTGGGGTTGGTTCAAACACTGATGTCTTCCCAAAAATTTATTGTAACACAGAAGAAGATAGAGAGTTCTGCACAACTCTTTTAGCAACAGGAGTTGTGTTTGATTTCTTTGACATGCTCTCCTCTTTAGCAATGCCTTTAAGCTTTTGCTTAGCTTCTAATTCTATTGGCTTTTTGAATACTTGCATCCTTTGATCAGCTACAACATTTTCTTTGATTTCAATGCCTTTAAGAACAGGCCTAGAAGCTTTCACATTTTGCTTACCCTTACCAGACATAAAAGCTTTCTGATGTTCAGCTTGTAAACTCTTCTCTTCAGCTTGAATGTTTGCAAGAGTAACTCCTTCTTCATTCTCCTCTAAAAATACTTTGGCAGCTAACTTTTCATCAGTTTGTGGATTATCAATGAATAGCAAACTCTGGGTCTTAGATGTACCCTGAGTATCAGTATTTACCCCACCAGACTTTGACTTAGAAGTTTTGTCAGATAGCAAACTCTTCTCAGTTGCCCTTGACCTCAGATTTCTTTGTCCTTTTGCTCCTCCATCTCCTGCATCATCCTTCTGAGTCAGAGTTTGAGATTGCCTGCATTTAATCTTAGCATATCTCTCCCCCTTTTTGACATCATCAGGCATGAGAATGGATGTAATCAACTCCAAAGAAGAAGAAATAGCATCAACCTTATTAGACAAACTATTCTGATTTTCTTCAATCTTTGTCAGTCTGTCAGCCAAAGAGTCTTGAGCCTTGGAGAATTTGGTAATCTTGAGTTTGGTGTCAAACTCCAGAGTCATATCCTTATCCTTAATATCATCTTTTAGACCAGTAATTGACTTCTGACAATCATCAAGTCTGTCATCCAGTGTTTTGACTTGCACCACTGTGGCCTTCAAACAGGAGAGAATATCTGGATTTGAAATTTTAGTAGCAGTTTGTTTCACAAAATCTGCTGCTCTCCCTCTAGGAAAAATACAATCTTCCTTATACCAATTTGCAGAAAACTTAGCAAGATACTCTGCTTCAATCTCATGTTGTTTGGAAGGCTGAGTGAACGGTGCATGCTTTCCATCAGTCTCCACAGGTGCACTTGCAAAAGAATCAGAGTTTGAAATCTGATTCTCTGGGATACCACAATCCTAAAGTAATGGTTCCCTTGAGATACTTGAAAATCCTTTTCATTGCTGTGAGATGTGGTTCTCTGGGATCAGCTTGAAACCTTGCACAGAGACAGGTTGCATACATGATATCAGGTCTACTTACTGTCAGATAAAGAAGAGACCCTATCATGCCTCTGTAGTTTATCATATCCACTGTTGCTCCTGTATCCTTATCCAACTTAGTTGCTGTTGCCATGGGAGTTGATGCAGATGAGCAATCAAGCATACCAAATTTCTTGAGAAGGTTTCTGGTATATTTTGCTTGATTTATAAATATTCCATCATCTGTTTGCTTCACCTGTAGACCTAGAAAATAACTAAGCTCTCCCATCATACTCATTTGATACCTGGACTGCATTAGCTTGGCAAACTTTGTACAGAGTTTATCATTAGTAGACCCAAAAATTATGTCATCGACATAAATTTGAACCAAAAGCAAGTCACTACAAGATTTAAAGTAAAACAGAGTTTTATCAATTGTACCTCTATGGAACCCACTTTCTAGTAGAAACTGATCAAGAGTTTCATACCATGCTCTTGGTGCTTGCTTAAGTCCATAAAGTGCTTTATCAAGCCTGTAGACATAATCTGGATATTTGGGGTCAACAAATCCTGGTGGTTGTTCAACAAACACTTCTTCTTCAAGTTTCCCATTCAGAAAAGCACTTTTCACATCCATTTGAAATACTTTGCATTTCTTGTGAGAAGCATAGGCAAGAAACATCCTTATTTCCTCCAACCTGGCAACTGGAGCAAAAGTCTCATCATAATCTATTCCCTCTTGTTGTGAATAGCCTTTTGCCACCAGTCTGGCTTTATTTCTTGTAACAACCCCTTCACTATCAGTTTTGTTTCTGAAAACCCACTTAGTACCAATAATAGACCTATCCTTGGGTCTTGGTACAAGTGTCCAAACTTCATTTCTCTCAAATTCATTTAACTCCTCCTGCATTGCTGTTATCCAGTCAGCATCTTGAAGAGCTTCTTCAACCTTCTTTGGCTCAGTTTGTGACAAGAATGCATGAAACAGACATTCATTTGTTGTTGCACTTCTTGTTCTTACTCTTGCATCTGGATCACTAATAATCAAATCAGGTGTATGAGATTTGGTCCATTTCCTTGCTGAAGGCAAATGACTTCTCTCAGAGTTTGATCCCCCCCCTCGATCCATGTTCTCCTGATTTTCTTGGTGTCTTCCTTCATTCTCTGAGGCTCCCCCTGAATGTGACTGCTCAGAGTTTGAACTGTCAGATTTTGGGCTATCAGAGTTTGAGTCACCAGAGTTTGATCCAGATTTTTCAGCTGAGTCACTATCAGAATTTGAGTTATCACTATGATGTGTTTCTTCATGCTCCCCCTCAACTGGTTCTTCTCTTGTTTCTGGCTGAAAAGTTTCTTCAGTGTTTACCAGTAGAGGTTCAGAGTTTAGCTCAACAGAGTTTATCAGTTCAGCCTCATCAGAGTTTACCTCATCAGAGAATAAATCTTCATTTTCAAAGTGCAGTTGATCATGTTCATTTACATCTTCAAGTCCAGTTATTTTCTTGTCATCAAATGACACATGAATTGTGATCACTTTGGTTCTCAGATTATAAACTCTGAATGCCTTAGTTGACAGTGGATAGCCAACAAAAATTCCTTCATCGGCTTTTAAATCAAATTTTGTCAACTGTTCTGGATGAGTTTTCAGCACAAAGCACTTGCACCCAAAAATATGAAAATATTTCAGGTTTGGCTTCTTTTCTCTCACTATTTCATATGGTGTTTTTCCATGCTTGTTGATCAGAGTGGCATTTTGAGTAAAACAGGCAGTTTGAACAGCTTCTGCCCAGAAATAAGTTGGCAATTTTGCTTCATCAAGCATAGTTCTGGCAGCTTCTATGAGGGTTCTGTTATTTCTTTCAACTACACCATTTTGTTGTGGTGTACCAGGTGTAGAAAACTCTTGCTTCATTCCCCTGTCTTTGCAAAATTCTTCCATTGTTGCATTTCTAAATTCAGTTTCATTATCACTTCTGATTATTTTGACTTTGTGTTTTGATCCTTTATCCAGTTGCTTGACATGCTCCATCAGAGTTAATGTTGTTTCATCCTTCTTTGCTAGAAAATACACCCATGTATATCTGGTGTGTTCATCAACAATGACTAAAGCATATTTCTTTCTTCCAAGTGACATTACATTTACTGGACCAAAAAGATCAACATGTAGAAGATGATAAGGATCAACAATTGAAGATTCAGTTTTGCTCTTGAAAGATGACTTCCTTTGTTTGGCCTTTTGACAGGAATCACATAGGCCATCAACATTTAATAATGAATTTGGGAGCCCTCTTACAAGATTCTTTCTAATCAGCTCGTTGATGTTGTTCAGATTCAAATGAGAGAGTTTCTTGTGCCACTTCCAACTCTCTTCACTGGACATCCTTGTTGACAGACACACTGCTTTGCCATCAGAGTTTGTTGACAATTTTATTTCATGGATGTTATTGTGTCTGTTTCCAACTAGAACAACTTTCCCTATAGATTTACTGATGACTTGACAGTATTCAGGTTGAAAATCTACATGATATCCTCTGTCACAGATTTGACTCACAGATAGCAGATCATGCTTGAGTCCTGCAACTAGAGCTACATTTGTGATGATGACACTTCCAAGATTAATATTGCCATATCCCAGAGTATGTCCTATGTTGCCATCTCCATAGGAAACTTTTGGGCCAGCCTTCTCCACATACTCTGATAGCAGGGCTTTATTTCCAGTCATGTGTCCTGAACATCCACTGTCCACGACTAGGGTACTTTCTCTGGTGCCCTGCAATCACAAACAATTACTGAGGATTAGTTTTAAGGATCCAGTCTTGCTTGGATCCTTTGGCTTTCTTAACTCCGTTAGCTTTTGCAGCGGAATTCACATTATCAGAGTTTAAGCTAACTTTATCAGAGTTTACATTTACAGAGTTTACTTTAACCCATTTCAAATTTGGATTGGGTTCATAGTAATTATGATAAATAGCATGATAATCTCTGCAAGTATAAATAGAATGTCAAGTACTACCACAGTGTTTGCATAAAGTCTGTGGTCTAGCTCTAACATTAATTTTCTTTAATTCAGACTTTGAAGGTAAAGAATTAATATTTTTGTTCTTCATGCAAAAACTAGCAAGATGGTTAGTGCTACCACAGTTATGACATGACTTTCTTGGAGCTAATGTAGCAAGCATTGGATAATTACCTTGAGTGATGCCTACTTTTCCATTTCTGTTCTCCTAGACACTTTCTGTTTCTTAACAGATTTTAACTCCTTAAGCTTATGCTTGAGCTGTTTATCTGTCATTGAACCAATATTAACCTGTTTAACACTAGCTTTTACTGGTTCTCTCTTACCAACTTCTTTTCCATGTTCAAATCTAGGTTCACTTACTCCATTAACAAATGTTCCAAATTTCTTAGAAGGAAGTGGTGGTCTAATCTTGACTGTATTCTGAAACCTAAGTACATCATCCTTAGAATAACCTAGACCTACTGTGTCTGATTGAAAAACCTCTTGAATGTCTTTTCCAGAGTGTGTCCAAGTTTTAATAATGTGATTTGCATTCTCCGATTCAGATTCTAGTTGCTTATATTTACCTAGAAACTCCTGTTCTAGAAAAACAGCATCATCTCTCTCTTTCTGAACTTTTTGCATGTTTTCAAGTTTTTTTTTCAATAAGTTTGTTTCTCTCTTTAAGTTGAGAATTTTCATACTTGATTCTCTCATTCTCTAAAGTCTGATCCCTATAACTGATATGCAATGCTTTAAGATAAATCCTTAATTCAGCTATGTTATCAGTATTATAAGCATAGGTAGTTGGGGTACCTTGAGTTCAGAATCTTCATTTTGAGTAGAAGCCATGAGTGCATAATTAATTTCCTCATCTGAGTCTGAAGTGTCTGCCCAGTCTCTTCCTTTTGTATAGAGTGCCTTTTCAGTTTTACCCTTCTTGCACTCAGGAGCATAGTGACCCATCTCCTTACACTTGTAGCATTGAATTTCAGACTTGTCTTTCTTCCCAGATTTGGTATCTCTTCTCTCAGAGTTTCTGAAACTCTTTCTGTCATTTAAATCTCTAGAAAACCTTTTTCCCTTCTTGAAGTTCTTGAAACCCATCTTCTTAAAGGTCTTTACCATCAAAGCAACGATTTTTCTCATTTCTTCTTCATCATCCTCAGAGTCAGATAAATCAGAAGTGTTTGAATCATCATCAGAGTTTGATGATTCACTTTCAGAATGAATGACTAAAGCCTTTCCCAAAGTGAATGAATGACTAAAGCCTTTCCCTTTGATTTCTTCTTCAATGGTTTCTCTTCAACCTTGAGAGCAACAGACTTTAACTTCTAGCTTGATCTCCTGTTTCTCTGCTCCATTTCCAATTCATGAGTCTTGAGCAGTCCATAGATTTCATCAATCTCAGTATCAGCAAGATCATAGTTATCTCTTATAGTGGTTGTTTTCACATCCAACTTTTCAGGTAGTGAAAGAAGAAACTTGAGATTTGAGTCTTCTAGATCATACTCTTTGTTAACCAATGACAAATCATTGAGTAGTTTACAGAATCTGTCAAATGTTTCTGTCATGGTTTCTTCAGACTTTGCCTCAAAATGCTCATACTCCTCTGTGAGTATGTTCCTTCTATTCTTCTTGATAGCAGCAGTTCCTTGACACCTAACCTCAAGTGCATCCCAAATTTCTTTTGCAGTTGTGCAGTTAATCACCTTATTAGACATAACATTGTCTAAAGCACTATGAAGTAAATGCATTACTTTTGCATCCTTAGCAATAGATGAAAGATCCTCAGCAGTTAGATCTTTCTTTTCCTTTGGAATTACTTTTGATTCCTCACCAGCAACAGTAGCAGATAACTTTGTAGGTTTATGAGGACCTTCATAAATTCTGTCAAGATATTCTGGATCTGTAGTCTCCAGAAACATAGTCATCTTCACCTTCTAGATTGCATATTCTGCTGGCCGGAGTATAGGAACCCTTATTGTCTCATACCTACTCACAATAGTAGGAGCTTTCTCAGAACCTAAACCTGTTGGAGGAGGAATCTCTGACATGATTATAGTTGTGTTTGGATCTTAAACTGTAATAAAGTAACAGATTGGCTCTGATACCACTTGTTAGGCCGAATACACAAAATATAATCAAGTACTGTATGAGAGAATAACAAGAACACGCGTTTTAGTACTTAAAAATTGTTTGGAATTAATAATTCCTCTCTCAGTGATGTAAAATATCACAGAGAGCTGCTTAGGTTACAATGAATGAATATTTCAATGTTTTGATACCCTTCTAGGGTTAACCTAACTGTATTTATAAAACATACAGCTTCTATACAATCAGTAATTGATACTCCTATAATTAAGCTATACAATTGATATGAATTACGATTGCTACACATCTTTTAAGTCAACTCAATCTCTTTGATAACTATCTGATCTTCAAAGATATTGCTTCCATATTAATCTCCAATCATTGTTGATGATGCTTCTGTTGAACAGAGTTTAACAAACTCTGTTTCTTCCACCAATCAGCGTTTGTGCTTCCATTTGTCAGCGTTTACTCAAACTCTGACTGCTTCCAGCTTAAACTCTGATATATCACTGTATCACTTAAACACTGATTAATATTTACATCAATTATATCTAACAAGCTAATCTAGCTTCCTTCTCAGTAGATTCTGCAGGTTTTCTTATAATTTGACCAGCTTGAAGTAACCTTGCAGTTTCTTCAGCTTTAGCAACTACAAAGTCAGGGTAACCTGTAGGTACACAAATTTCCACTCCCTCTCTGTAGATAAATGCTAGATTCTCTTTGAGTCCCATATCAACTTTAGCCTTTTGTTTCAATTCAGCAAGGTGTTTGCTCATTAGCTTGAGTTCATCTGGTTTTGGCATTGGAAATTCTACTCTCATGGTGTTTTTACCATTTTTCTTCACAGGTGATTTCTCAGGCTTGAGCACAGGCTTAAATTCAGACAAGTAGGATGGCTCCCCTCTGGCTAGAGATTTAGGAAGCACAAAATCTGGGATTAGTACCTGTCTGATTGATGTGGTTATGGGATGAATTTGTACTTGAGAAAACTGAGGATTAGCAGCCAGCCTCATGGCTATAGAGTCTTCAGGTTGAATGGCTGGTTCTTCCTCACTAGTTTGAATTGCTGGAGCTGTTGGAGCTAAAGTAGAATGAAGTTGCTCCCCCTCACTTGTTGACCTCTCTTCTCCAAACTTCTCCCCCTTTTTGTTAGCATCAAGGGCTTGAGTAGATGGCAGAGTCACCAGGCTGGCAAGGAGAGCATTTTGTTTGTTGTGAGCTTCAAGAATGAGCTTTTGATTTTCAAGAATAGTGCTCATTTGAAGCTCTAACTTATCAACTTTTGCAGACAGATTTTCAATTTTCTTTTCTGTGTCTGCATCTTTCTTCAGCTTCTGATTAAGCTGCTGCATTGTTCGGGGTGGAAAAAGAAGCTCCAAGTCTTTGTGCTGAGATTCGAGGGCATTTTTAATTTCTAGCTTGAGTTCATCTTTTTCTACCACCCTTTGATTGAGAAGACACCTGTGCAATTTGAGAGTAGCCAGAAAGTTCTCTTGCACAAGTTTCATAGCAGGTTCAGCATCTTGTAGAGTAGCCGTAGTCTTCTCGTACTGCACTACTAGCTCAGTAAGAGCATCCTTGGAGATATAGTCTTGAGATACAAGCCATTCTGGTAAGTCTTCATGTTGCTGTGAAGGCCATTCATCTGAGAATTTAGAGTCAGACTGACTCACTTCAGTGGCACTTGGAGGCAGCTTGGTAGGAGCATCTGTGGCTCTTTGCATAGATTCTGAGTTTTGTACCAAGTTCAGCTGTTGCTCAGCCTCCACATTGCCCTGTTCAGCCCGAGAGTTTAGGTCAGAGACAGGGTGAGTAAAGGTTTCAGCTCCAAGAACTGATCTATCAATGACGTTTTGAGATGTCTGCTGATAGATACTTGTTCTAGGGGCATCCTCAACCTCCATTAACTCACAAGAAATGGCTTCATCCACCCTTATGTCTCCTGTACTTTCTTTTCTCTCATATTCTCTCTCTTTTTCATCAGGGGCTCCCCCTGGCTCACACCTCTCACACCCTCACTGTCACCTACTAAGGTGGAACTCTCAGTCTCTCCTTTTGCCTGGCAGAAAGAAATTGCCAGCCCCTCACTCTCATTCTCTCCTTTTGCCTGCTCACAAAGCAGCCTCTCGCTCTCTGTGATGTCACTCCCTTCCCTCAATCCTAGAAGTGTTTGAACTACAAGTGTGACTTCTGTTGTGGATGCAGGAAACACAGTGACCAATGAATTTGGTGTATCCATTGATTCTGTAGTTGGAGCTACCAACGAATGATCGCTGTTAAGCATATCCATCGGTGAACAAACACTTGTCAACGGATGAGAAATATCCATCGATGAAGTATAAGGGATAGCAGTTGATAGGGAAATTATGATAGAATCTGTGTAGAATGATTTTAAAGTAGGCGACACAGGTTCAGTCATAGTTTCAGAAAGAAATGGCCGTTGGCCCAACAAATCATCTAAAAGATGATGACCAACTGGTTCTGAGTGGGGCTCCTCCCTTGGATTTAAAAAGGGAGAATTTGCTTGTGATGTGGGAAGCATGTCCACATCCAGAGAAAGAGATGGTGAATTTTGAGTTGTTTGTGTGATTAGAGATTGAGAATCGGGTTGTGACTCCATATTTGCTGGAGCCACATCAAACTGAGTTTGAGATGGTTCAATCATATGAGATTGAACAGTACGTGACCCTTGTGCACCCAAAGTAACTTTAGGTTTCTTCTTTCTAACAAAGGTTTTGGTTGGTGACTTTTGGCTAGTGGTGTCCCTTCCCCTTTTGTTCAATGTTCCTGGTTGGGAACTCTTTTCAATAACAACACCCTATTGAGAGGATGCTGTTAGGGATGTGTTTAACTCCTTTTTAACATTAACAGTCTTTTGGGAGACTACAATGTGGCTAGGCTGGGACACACTCACCTCTCCAACCTTATCCTTAGGGCTTCTTTGATGTTCACCATGTCCCTCACCACTCACTTCCACCTGAACACTCCCCTCAGAGGTTATGGTAGGTTTTACAACAAGTGCCTGTTGGGAAGCACTTGAGGATGGTTTCTTTGACTTGGATTTTGATTTAAGTTTGGTTGCTTGGGTAGAAGACTGTGGGTTCTCAGACTCAGTCTCCATAGCAACACTCAATGGCAAAGAACCTTGAGATTGAGTAGAGGGACGAGGGTTAGAAATAGTTACCTCAATAATACACACAGTTGATTAGATTGTTGAATTAGTAATCTTTCTTTTGGTTTCATTAAATCAATGAACACTTGTAAATGCCATTGTCAGTAAATGATGAACTATGAGGATGAATTGCATTTCCTGAAAGTGCTAATTCATGAACAGGTTAAATATCATGTAGAGATACTTCAATTAGGCAATTAGCAATCTCAGAGTATATTCATTCAATTCTTGTTATCACATATGCAGAAAATTAAGCAATTAATGAAGTCAAAGGGGAAATTTAGGCATTTTCATTAAAATATAAGAGACTATTACATAAGAAAGCAAAAGAACAGGCGCCCTAAATATCCTAAGAACTAGGGGGTCTTCTGTGTTCTTTCTTTTCTTGGCAGCAGCAGCAGCAGCCCTGCGAGAGAAGATCCTTGACATTGTGACAGCAAGGCCAATGATCCTCTCCTGCTCTTCAAGGGCTCGGAGCCTCTCCTGCTCCCTTTCTTTAGCTTCTCGAGCTCACGCTTCAGCCTCTAATTCCTCTTCGATCACCAGGTTCATGAGCAAAAAACTCCACTCCACCTCTTGCTCGTAGGTGAGTTTCTTGAGAATGTCAATCGGAACCTTATCCGCAGGGTAGCTAACCCCATCGATGACCATCGACGAAGAGCGATAGTCAAAAAGGATCTCGTCCACATAGCGAAAGTGCATGAAGAAGTCCATGAGGAATTCGAGAAAGAGTTTGAAGAAATAAGGGTTTGAGAGTGAAAGTTGAAGTAGAATTTTAGAGAAAATGATAAGTGGTGAAACTGGCTGCTAAGTATACATATATATACGTGAACTTGGAATACGAATCGACAAAAGAGACACACCTATAGATACCAGTTATGGATGCATGCAGGGCTAGGCTATACCAACAGTCTCTCTCTTAGATTCCCTAGAAAGTATCATGATTAAGCCTATTTATCATGATAATAGTAATACTCAAGAATCAAGATATAATCTCTAGAAAATCAATTAGCACAAATAGCACATAAGCATGCAATCACACATATCAAGACAAATATTCGGTCATGAAATAGAAAAAAAATGATTTGACAGCTCAGACAAGACCAAAGTAAAAACAAATAAGTTACCCAGTGGATAAAAGAGTGAGTTCTCGAGAAACAAGCTTCCCCTTGATATGTATTATTGAAATAATACACACAAAGGAATCTAAATATCCACCGAATAAATATAAGTAAAAATAAAATCCAGATATTATTTGAATCATCAACGGATATTTGACATATCCGTCGATGGGTAAATTCTGATTAGACATAATTTCGTACCTTTTCTTTGTAAAAGAAAAATTCAAGTTAATTTCTGGCTGCTTATTCAACCATGCAAATATCTTGAACAAATTAGAAGAAATTCAGCATACCTAGCTCACTTACCAACCTTGTGAATGTTGATTCATCAAGTGGCTTGGTGAAGATATCTGCAAGTTGCTTCTCACTTGGAACAAAATGAAGTTCCACAGTACCTTCCATCACATGTTCTCTGATGAAATGGTATCTGATGTCTATGTGCTTGGTCCTGGAATGTTGCACTGGATTCTCATATATGGCAATTGCATGCACTCGTGTTGTCATAAAATATTGGGATTCTATCAACTCTTAATCCATAGTCAAGCAATTGATTCTTCATCCATAGTATCTGTGCACAACAACTTCCAGCTGCAATATATTCAGCTTCTGCAGTAGAAGTGGAAACTGAGTTCTGCTTCTTGCTAAACCATGAAACCAGCTTGTTCCCTAAGAATTGACAAGTGCCTGTAGTACTTTTTCTATCAATTTTACAACCTACATAATCTGCATCTGAATAGCCAGTTAGATTAAAACCAGATTCTCTAGGATACCAAATGCCAAGGTTTGGTGTTCCTTTGAGATATCTGAAAATCCTTTTAATAGCTATTAAATGAGATTCTTTGGGATCAGCTTGGAATCTTGCACATAAACAAGTAGAAAACATAATATCAGGTCTGCTTGTTGTTAAGTATAGAAGTGAGCCCACCATGCCCCTATAACTTGAGATGTCCACTTTCTTCTCCTTAGTATTCAACTCAAGTTTAGTGGCAGTGGCCATGGGTGTTTTTGCAGAGGCACAATCCAGCATGTTAAATCTTTTCAAAAGATCATTAACATACTTGGATTGGCTAATGAATATTCCATCACTAACTTGCTTTACTTGTAAGCCAAGGAAATAAGTTAGTTCACCCATCATGCTCATTTCGTACTTACTTTGCATAAGTTTGGCAAACCTTTTGCAAAGCTTCTCATCAGTAGACCCAAAAATTATATCATCTACATAAATTTGAACAAGTATCATAGAGCCATTGACATTTCTATAAAAGAGAGTTTTGTCAACAGTACCTCGAGTGAAGTGATTCTCTATAAGGAACTGTGAGAGAGTGTCATACCAGGCTCTAGGTGCTTGCTTCAGGCCATAGAGTGCTTTGAGAAGAAAATAGACATATTCTAGGAATTCTGGGTCTTTAAAACCAGGAGGCTGACTTACATATACCTCTTCTTCCAAAATGCCATTTAGAAAAGCACTCTTGACATCCATTTGATAGACTTTGAAGTTGGCATGGGCTGCATAGGCCAGGAAGATTCTGATTGCTTCCAGCCTTGCTACAGGTGCAAAGGTCTCATTAAAATCAATTCCTTCTTCTTGACAGTAGCCTTTTGCAACCAACCTTGTTTGTTCCTTGTCACTATGCCATTCTCATCCATCTTATTCTTGAATACCCATTTGGTGTCAATTACTAACTTGCCTTTAGGCTTGGGTACAAGCTTCCACACTTCATTTCTCTCAAACTGGTTTAGCTCCTCTTGCATTGCTAAAACCCAGTCTGGATCTAGGAGGGCATCCTCAACTCTCTTAGGTTCTTCTTTAGACTGAAAACTGCTATACAAGCATTCTTCTTGAGTTGCCCTTCTAGTTTAGACTCTTGCATTTGAATCTCCAATTATGAGTTCAAATGGGTGATCTCTGGTCCATTTTCTTGATGTTGGCAGGTTCAGCCTAGATGACGTAGCTTCATTCTCCCTGTGTTGATCATTCTGATTGGTTGTTGAGTGATGACTCTGAGAGACTCCCCCTGAGTGTGTGGCTCTTGAGGTTGGAGTTCTAACAGAGTTATCAATGGATAATTCTCTGTAACTATCAACGGGTAATCCAGAATTATCTTCAACGGATCGGGTTTCCTCAGCATCAACGGATGGTGTCCCACGCTCTACACCTCGAGCATGCTGCGATCTTACACCAGTCGATACTGTTTCTACATCATCTTCACTGCCTTCACCAGTCATATCATTATCAAATGATAAATCTTCATGGAAACCTTCACTATCAACCCTTGGATTTTCTTATCATCAAAGACAACATGTATGGATTCCATAACAATGTTCAGTCTTAGGTTATAGACTCTATATGATTTCCCTGCTGAGTATCCAACAAAGATAGCTTCATCTGCTTTGGTGTCAAACTTTCCAATGTTTTCGCCTTGATTTCTCAGGACAAAACATTTGCAACCAAAGACATGTAAGAAGTTAACTGTTGGCTTTTTTCCCTTGAATAGTTGGTATGGAGTCAATCCTTTTGCTTGATTGACCAAAGAAATATTCTGAGTATAGCAGGTAGTGTTGACAGCTTCTGCCCAGAAATATGTTGGCAACTTTGATTCTTCAAGCATTGTTCTTGCAGCTTCAATGAGAGTCCTGTTTTTCATTTCTACTACACCATTTTGTTGAGGAGTCCTAGATGCAGAGAATTCTTGGATAATTCCTTGTTCTTCACAAAACTCTCTCATCATAGAATTCTTGAACTCAGTTCCATTGTCACTTCTCATCCTTCTTACTCTGAAAGAGGGATTATTGTTAATTGTTCTGATATGATTGATGATGATTTCTCCTGCCTTATCCTTGGAGTGTAGAAAGAATGTCCACGTGTATATAGAGAAGTCATCCACAATCACTAGACAGTATCTCTTCTTGAAGATTGACATTACATTGACTGGTCCAAATAGATCCATGTGAAGTAGCTGTAGAGGATGATCAATAGAGGACATTAACTTGGATTTGAAAGAGGCCTTCTTTTGCTTCCCTTTTTGGCATGCATCACACAATCCATCTTTGGAGAAATCCAATTTTGGAATACCTCTAACCAAATCCTTCTTCACCAACTCATTCTTTGCTTGGAAATTCAAGTGTAACAGTTTCTTGTGCCATAGCCAACCTTCATCTACACCTGCCTTGCTGAAGAGGCATGTAGTATGATAAGTGGATTTTATATCCACTTGGAACATTCTATATCGGCTTAAATTGATTGTTTTGGACTCAAGTTTGTGTAGTTTTGATGTGTTTTGTGTAGTTGTGCAGGTTTCCAAGAATATCTAAGCTTTTGTCGTTTTTGGAGATTTAATTGATTAAAATTCGGATTTTCCGGGAAGGCTGCGCAGCTTATACTGTTTTGGCCATATCTGGAGTTCTAGAAGTCCGTTTTCAGCGATCTTACTGCCCACGCGAAGCTTGAGAGATTTTCTACAACCTGGGATAGGAAACAAGTGCAAGAAACGTACTTATTAAAGGCGCGCACGTAATCTTGATTAAAGAAGGCTGGGAATTTACTGTTTTGCCCTTTTTCTAATTCTAATTGTATTCTGGGCAGTTTTGGGTACCTTCTTTAAATCCTAATTGTAATAGAAGGCAATATCTTGCTGGTCAAGATTTGTAGAGTCTATATAAACATATCCTACCATTGTAAATCATAACAATATATAGAAGAATTCATAGATAAGAATTCATAGCTTTTAATCGTATCAAGGTACTTTCGATCTTCAATTCTTTCTTCAATATTATGTTTTCATTCGTTATCATTATTATTATGTTTTCTTTATTAAATATGCGTAACTAATTCTCTAATCTGAGGATTGGGTAGTATTCCTTGGTATTCATGCATGCTTGATTACGTGATTTTCTGCTTTGCTGATTTGTTAATGAGATCTTAACACAATTAGAGGAGTCATGAACCTTTGATTGTATTCTAGGGATTGTAATAAGCTTGGGAGAGAAGTTGCAATCTTAGTACATGATTTAACAGACATAATTTGAATATTAGATCGGGAGATTAATAGGAGAATTGTGAGACATATAATTCTTGGCACTTAATAGTTTATAGATATACTTTGATTGTATCACGGGAGTGACAATTAGGGTGTAGCTGTAGGCACTATATTGTAACCTGGGAGGGTGCAGTATAACTTTAGAAGAATTGTTTTCAGCAAGGTAGGAACACAGATATCACATTAATATTGAGCATGTATTGAGACCAAGTGAAGAACCCCAGTTCTTAGATTGTTTTCCCATATATTTGAATCTCGGTTTAAAATCAATTCTTAGTGCTTATAATTAGTTCTTGGTTAATTTAGTTAATACACAAACCAAAAATTCTTCTTACACAATTCTAGACGAAAAGAGATAAGAAACCTGAACTTTGTATTAAATTTAGTCCTTCCCTGCGAACGAACACATAAAAATATTACTAACAAATTGGCGCCGCTGCCGGGGAAGGCAGTATAGTTGAGTTTAGGTTAATTGTTTCTTATTGTTTAGATTTTATCTTTGTATATATTTTTCTTTTCTTTCTTTTTGTATTTCTTTCTTTGGAGTGTCTACAGGTTCTTTGAGGTAGACAACTTAAACAGGTTTTGAGGAGAGAGACTAGATGGAGTACAACTTTGGTTGGAACAACGCTCAGAATTTCTACAACAGTCAAGAACGATATCAAGACTTCAATCCTTACCCACAATTCAATGCTTATGAGGATTGTAATGCATATCAGGTGAATTCGTTCTATTCTGAGAACTCATTTTATGCTCCATATGCCCCTAGCAATGATTATTCGTATTCGTTTGAAAATCAATATCATGATGATCTTAATCCATATATGTGTAATGATGTTGATACGAGTTTAACTCAGTCTAATCCTTCTTTACTTGCTGATTGG
Organism: Kitagawia praeruptora; assembly: GCA_037693485.1. NCBI lineage: Eukaryota > Viridiplantae > Streptophyta > Magnoliopsida > Apiales > Apiaceae > Kitagawia > Kitagawia praeruptora. The sequence continues at coordinate 82,462,997 of CM075350.1, forward strand.
GAGATTGCGCTCAATAAAATGATTCAAGGAACTCAGTCTAATCCTCCTTTACTTTCTTTGGGAGTTGTTGATGAACCAACTTTAGAGATTGCTAGTGACAATGATATTCCATGTGATTCAATAGCTTGGTACGAGGAGAATGCTAAACTAAATAATTTTATTTGGGAAGTTCGAGCAGTGTGGTATGAAGGATGTTATCGAACTCCTCCTTGTGTCAATTTTCCTCTATGCCATGATTCTTGTTTAGCAATTGATGATAATGTTGTGTCTGATGAGTCTACTTGTGTAGTTGATAATTGTCCCATGCGCATTAATGATAATTTGGATGCAATTGAAATTCTACCAAATCTAGAAAATTTTGAGCTTAATACATTGGTAGACGAGATTAAAATTGATGAGTGTCCAATTATAGAAGAGAAGGAAGTTAAGATTGATGAAATTGAAAATCTTGCTATAGCGTATAAGGATCCGATTTGGGAGGAATATATGAGTCGTACTTATAATGATTATTCTGATGACTTTTCTAGTTATTTTGATGTTTCCAAGTCTCTTGAGCATGATAGGTTCTTGGAAGTTTTCGTACCTTTCAATGGATCTAAGGTTTATTTGCACAATATGCTTATATTAGAAATTCGTAGATATGTGCATCTGTTTGCTTTTTCTGTTCATTGAAGTTTGCAGGTAGAAATACGTCAAGCTATTGACGTTAAAGAAGCGCTTCGTGGGAGGCAACCCACGCATTAGTGTAGGAAAAAAAAAATAAAAAATTGTGAGTGTTTTTCAAAAAAAAAAAAAAAAAAAAAACAAATTTTCAGTGTGTAACGCAGGCTGCGCCTGCGTTTCTGCTTTCAGCGCAGATTGCACCCTGTAACGCAGGCTGCGCCTGCGTTACTGCCTTTAGCGCAGTTTGCCTGCCTGTTGCGCAGGCTGCGCCTGCGCATCTGCTCCTTCAGCAGTTTGCTTCCTGACGCGCAGCTTGCCTCCTGTAGTGTTTTGTCCAATTTTATTTGTGTTGTTCAGCAGTTGTATAAAAAAAAAAAAAATTTGCTTCTACCACCATTCTATTTATACCCCCATTCTCTCTAATTCTTTTCCTATTTCAATTCCAAAACTCCCCATCTTTTCTCCAAAATTCTAAACCAATTTCTTTTCTAATTCTAATTTTATTATTATTATTATTATTATTATTATTATTATTATTATTATTATTCTTATTATTATTTTTTATTATTATTATTTATTATTATTATTAGTATTATTATTATTATATTTATTATTCTTATTATAATTATTATTATTATTATTTTATATATACCCACCTATACATACAAATCCAATTCCTCTTCTATTTATTTAAATCTCTAAAAATTCAATTCTAAAGAGGAATTAATTGCAAGTTCACCTCTTTGATTCGTATTGGGTAAATCTTTTTCTCTAATCTTATTTTTATTACGAATTTGTGTTCTTGTCAATTGGATTTTGTAGTGTTCATGAGAGGTGGCCAGTCTATGGAGCTCGTATGCAGTATCCTCCGCCAGATTCTGATTCCTCCGAGGAGGAGGACGATTAGGTATGTTTTCTGCTATCCCTTGTATTTACTTCCATTCATTGAGGACATTGAATATTTTAAGTTTGGGGGTGGTTTGAGGGATATGTAGTTGTTGTTGTATTAATTGTTCATGTAGGATTTCATGATTTGCATATTAGTAGTAGTAAATTATGCATATTTGTTCGTGTTATCTACGTTTGTTTCATATAGGACATTCTGTTTTTATGTTCGTATATCATGTGAGTTCATAATAGTTTGCATTTGCACCCATGCTTGATAGGAATTTTGTGTTGTTGACGCTTTTGATTGAGAAGTGATATGCTTTGTTCTTGTGCACACACATACACTAGTAAGTTGAAGCTAGTAGACTTATTGAATGTTGTAAGTAATTAGAAGAACATGAATATGTGCAAGATGATTTAGTTTGCATGCTTTGAATACAAGTTGGTGCGTTAGAGAGATTTTTTGCTTGGGATTGAGTATGTTTTTCCACCAAGTGAGTTTTTGAGCCATATTGCATATTTTTTGCAATTTATTCGTTTGCTTGAGTGTCCACGGATTGTTTGCATTGCTAGCAGTTGTTTGAGGTCTTTCTTGAAACGCATGACATTATTTGACGATTAAAATGATAAAGGCATTTAGGAATAACCGCATATTTTCCCATATTACCACACCATGCTTACATGATCAATTAGTTAACCCGTTGAGCTTAATCCTATTTTTTCGGTGACATACCACATTACTTGCCTAGACCTTTTTCTTGTATTGGCCGTACATTAATTTGAACCCACATTGTCAAAGGCTAGTATAGTGCTTAAGGGAGTAATAAGGTGTGCAAGGAAGGGTTTATTGTTGGTCATACTTTTGGGGAAAATATTGAGATTGGGTTTGGTTGTTTACTTGATAGTCGGCATATGTAATAAATTGTGGGATCATTGTTATTGTTTATATTATTGTTTTATTTAGCTCTCGGAAAAAAAAAAAAAGAAAAAAAAAAGAAAAAAAAAAGAAAAAAAAAATATTATGAGAGCAAGTTTGTGTTTGTTGTGATCCTATTTTAGTCGACTAGTCGAGTGTTCTTAGTAAAATTTATGTGGGGGGAAAATAGGGTGTTGTATATGGTTCATTATGGTACTTACTAGCTTTTGACACTTCACCTGTTTTGGCTTATTTGACATACCTTGTCCCTAGCCCACGTTACAACCCAATTAAAGACCTTTTGATTATCGTCATTGATGTATGTTGTGTTAAGAGTTAGATTGATACCAAATGTCAAGCATGTTTATGATTTTGTTGGAATTGAGTGATACACTTACCCTTGATCTTGAGTGAATATTCTTTTGTGAGTGGATTGTGAGTGTTTGCTTGTTTTTGCGTATGAGATCCCGAGTTTTGTCTCAAAGATGTACTCTTGTAGGCTTAGCATGTTTACTAACTTATTCTTACACTTGACATGGACTTGTGAGAACTTATGCATGTTCATTGAGTAGACTATGTGAATACTTGCACTTTCGACACCAAGACATTGCGTATTTACTTTGATTCTTAAGTTGATATGGCATGAGAGGATTTGAAGGTATGGTAGGTTAGATTAATTGCATTTTTCATATTAGTTGCATTCATGCATTGCATTAGGTTAAATGGATTTTGTGGGTACATTCGCTATAGGCCCTCACGAGACCTTACTCGTCCACTAGGGCTGCCTAGGGGTTTAAAGGGCTTGTTGCATATGCCAAATGCAACCGTGATCACCTACGGAAGTGGTACTAATTAGGTAGTTGTAATTGTTTATGCTTGAGGACAAGCATCGGTTTAAGTTTGGGGGTGTTTGATAAGTGGATTTTATATCCACTTGGAACATTCTATATCGGCTTAAATTGATTGTTTTGGACTCAAGTTTGTGTAGTTTTGATGTGTTTTGTGTAGTTGTGCAGGTTTCCAAGAATATCTAAGCTTTTGTCGTTTTTGGAGATTTAATTGATTAAAATTCGGATTTTCCGGGAAGGCTGCGCAGCTTATACTGTTTTGGCCATATCTGGAGTTCTAGAAGTCCGTTTTCAGCGATCTTACTGCCCACGCGAAGCTTGAGAGATTTTCTACAACCTGGGATAGGAAACAAGTGCAAGAAACGTACTTATTAAAGGCGCGCACGTAATCTTGATTAAAGAAGGCTGGGAATTTACTGTTTTGCCCTTTTTCTAATTCTAATTGTATTCTGGGCAGTTTTGGGTACCTTCTTTAAATCCTAATTGTAATAGAAGGCAATATCTTGCTGGGCAAGATTTGTAGAGTCTATATAAACACATCCTACCATTGTAAATCATAACAATATATAGAAGAATTCATAGATAAGAATTCATAGCTTTTAATCGTATCAAGGTACTTTCGATCTTCAATTCTTTCTTCAATATTATGTTTTCATTCGTTATCATTATTATTATGTTTTCTTTATTAAATATGCGTAACTAATTCTCTAATCTGAGGATTGGGTAGTATTCCTTGGTATTCATGCATGCTTGATTACGTGATTTTCTGCTTTGCTGATTTGTTAATGAGATCTTAACACAATTAGAGGAGTCATGAACCTTTGATTGTATTCTAGGGATTGTAATAAGCTTGGGAGAGAAGTTGCAATCTTAGTACATGATTTAACAGACATAATTTGAATATTAGATCGGGAGATTAATAGGAGAATTGTGAGACATATAATTCTTGGCACTTAATAGTTTATAGATATACTTTGATTGTATCACGGGAGTGACAATTAGGGTGTAGTTGTAGGCACTATATTGTAACCTGGGAGGGTGCAGTATAACTTTAGAAGAATTGTTTTCAGCAAGGTAGGAACACAGATATCACATTAATATTGAGCATGTATTGAGACCAAGTGAAGAACCCCAGTTCTTAGATTGTTTTCCCATATATTTGAATCTCGGTTTAAAATCAATTCTTAGTGCTTATAATTAGTTCTTGGTTAATTTAGTTAATACACAAACCAAAAATTCTTCTTACACAATTCTAGACGAAAAGAGATAAGAAACCTGAACTTTGTATTAAATTTAGTCCTTCCCTGCGAACGAACACATAAAAATATTACTAACATAGTAGTATCTGCACTTGTTGAATTGAAGTCAGCTGTGTACACATTCCCTTTTTGGTTGCCTGTCATCACTATCTTGTTGTCGTTTTTCCTGAAAACAACACAAGCTTCTGTAGTAAACCACACATTTTGACCTTTATCACATAGTTGACTGATACTCAGCAAATTGTGCTTAAGTCCATCAACTAGTGCTACATCCTCAATGACAACATTTCCTGTTGAAATCAAGCCATATCCTCTAGTATATCCTTTGCTGTTGTCTCTAAAGGTAATGCTAGGGCCAGCTCTCTCCTCAAACTTAGTGAGCAGGGTAGAATCTCTAGTCATATGTTTGGAACAGCCACTATCCAGATACCAGAGGTTCTTTTTGTCTCCCTGGTTGCTTGCTGAACTAGCTTCTTCATCTTTCTCATTTGCCATGAGGGCAAGATTGACAAACTCTTCTTCTACATCAGAATCTCCACCAACAGCCCAATCACTGTCTCTAGATACAAAAGCCTTTTCCTTCTGATTGAGAAGATCGAAATATTTTTTCTTGTAGAACAGTTCCAAAATGTTTCTTCTCATTCTCAGCTTTAGGCTTTCTGCATTCATTGGCAAAATGGCCAGCAATTCCACAGTTGAAGCATTTGAACTTAGATCTGTCAACCATGTTTTTGGATGATTGACCATTCTTCCTGAATTTCCTGCCTCCTGCTGGATTCCTCTTGAACTTAAGCTTTGAGAACCTCCTTGACAAGAATGCTAGATAGTCATCCAAGTCATCAGATTAACTTCCACTTGATGCATCGAGTTCTTCAATCAACTTGTTTTTCCCTCTGCTAGTGTCAGATCCACCATCACAAGTTTCAGAACTTGGTGTGGCCTTTGTGCTCTCCATCTTCTCACTCACTTGGCTTACTGGAATATTGGCCACCAAGGCAACAGATCCATCCTTCATTTGAATCTTCTCAACTTCCTCATCTTGTTGTATTTCAAGCTCATAGATTTTCAGAATACCATACAGTCTCTCGAGTGTAAATTCTTTATAGTCTTGAGAATTCCTCAATAAGACTATCACTGGCTTCCATTCCTTCGGAAGAGATCTCAGAAATTTCAGGTTGGAGTCCTTGGTTTCATATTTCCTCCCATACAACTTCAGACCATTTAGTAGTTTTTGGAATCTACTAAATATATCTGTCAAATTTTCACCAGAGGAATAGTGAAAATGTTCATATTGTTGTATTAGGAGCTGCATCTTATTTTCTCTGACTTGTTCAGTTCCTTCACAGATTGTATGAATGGTATCCCACACTTGCTTAGCAGAAGTGCATTTTATAACACAATCAAACATATCTTGGTCAATACCATTGAATAAGATGTTCATGACCTTCTTATCCTTATGTATTACTTCCAAGTCCTCATCTATGAACTCAGCCTGAGAATTTGGAATCGACCTTCCAGCAGCTGCAGAACCAGCAGCTTCACCAACACCAGAGTTAGGCTTCATGGGAACATGAGGGCCTTTCTCTATACAGTCAACGTAATCCTCATCTAGTGCTGAGAGATGAAGATGCATCTTTACCTTCCAATGAAAGTAGTTGTCTTTGTCAAGAATTGGAATCTTTACCCCTGTGTCCTTCTTTCCCATGGTGCTAGATCTTTAAACTTCTTATATGCTAGAAGCTTGCTCTGATACCAATTGTTATTTCCTAGTAGCACACTTCAAGATTGTAGAAGGAGGGTTGAATACAATCTTGTAAAATTCTTTCGAATTTTAAACACGACAACAATTACAATTTCAATGGAAACAGACGGACAAGTCGAAGACTAAAACGTAAAGAAACAGAAAATGAACAAATGCACAACACACTTAAAAATTTCAGGTGGGGTTTTATCGACTCCACCTGAGGGTTGTATTGAAGAAAACTTCTCTGTGTAAACTGAGTACACAGCTGCAAATACAAGGCTAAAACTATTACAAGAGAACCTAATGCTTATAGTTTTTTGCTCAATGTTTCTCTTCTCTGTTTTAGCTATGCTACACTTGAAGTATATATATTACTCCAAGATTACAAACCCTACAAAATAAACGAATCTTACAAGTCAAAGTATTCTGCAGGGTTGTTACCACTCCTTGTCTCCATGTGATGCAATTTTGTCTGGTTGTCTTGGACAGATATGCACTAGATTTACCAGCTAAATTGCTTGTGAGAATAAGGAATGTTTCTTTTTCTTCTTCGTTTCCAATACTGGTTCTCATACCTCTTTTAAGTTTATCAACCCATGTGACCTGTCAGGCATGCCAAGTCGCCATCAACTTCTAATCCCAAGACATTATTGGTTGAAGCTTTTATCCGTTGGTGTAGACATGGATCGACAGGTTGATTTCTGCTTGCTGGGAATACCATATCCGTTGACATAGAATCTTCATCCGTTGATCACCACTTCACTTATACAGAATTACATAGCACAGCTTATATACAATTAGCTACCCTATTCTGTATATCCTTTGATAGTCAACATGACTTAGGATTTCTAGCAACTATGATATTCGACAACAAACTCAAACTTAAATACAAGGTACGCTACAGACTTATCGATTGATAAGCTGCCTCATCAATGGATGTACTTAGCTTGGGTATCCGTTGATAAGTTACAAAACTTAATCTTGTACTCATATGTTTTTCAAAGTGTTTTATGGACGTATATCATCAAGGATAACATAATTCCTAACAGATAGTTTCCTTAACTAATGTTGTTGGTAACCTGTATAAATGTATCAATACAACAGAGAGAAGATTCAAGGCGTGTAACATTTTCTTACATGGTAACCAGAGCCAATATTATCCTCTCCCAACCCTAGCCAAGCCTTCTTCCTTCTTCTCTATTTTTTTTCTTTTCTCTCTCTACTACCTCTCTTACTATACTGCCATGGCCACCAGCGACAAACAACAATTTCACCCAGCCATTGCTGTGAACAACATCAAAAAATTCATTCCAATTGTTCTTGATGTAGAACAAGTTCAATATTCTTCGTGGGCAGAACTCTTTAAGATTCACGCTACTACATATCAAGTCTTGGAACACATCATCCCTCCAACTACACCTTCCACTACTGATAAAAACTTGTGGAAACGTCTTGATGCCATCGTCCTTCAATGGATTTATGGTACCATCTCTTCTGATCTTCTTCACACTATTCTTGAACCCAACTCTACTGCTAAACAAGCATGGGATCGCTTAGCTGACATATTCCAAGACAACAAAAATTCTCGAGCTGTTTATCTGGAACATGAATTTTCTCAGATTCACATTGATGACTACCCAAATGCTGGTGCCTACTGTCAAAAAATAAAAATGGTTGCTGATCAATTAGCCAATGTCGACTCTCCTGTCTCTAATCAACATATGGTTCTCCAACTCATAGCTGGTCTCAACAAAAAGTATGACACAGTTACCAGCATAATACAACAAACTGACCCATTACCAGCCTTCTACAAGGCTCGATCTATGCTAACACTTGAAGAAACAAGGCAATCACGTCATTCCATTGAAACAACTGACACCGCCTTAATCAGTACTCCTGCTATTTCCCATACTACATCTGATAACAATGTCAATCCAACCCAAAAATCTCATGGGAGCCCACAATATGGTCAGCGCGATCGTGGGCAAGTCAGCTTTGGTCGCAATGATAAAGGTAGAGGTCGAGGAGGTCGAGCCCGCGGGGGTGGCTATCAACAATCCTATCATAACAATTGGCAATCACAACAATGGTCTGCACCTCCGTGGAGATCATGGACTCAACCACCATGGGGTGTTCTTCCACCATGTCCATATCCGACAGCACCCTGGCCACATCAGACAAATCAAGCCCGTCCTACTCCAGCGCCCGGAATTTTAGGCCCAAAACCACAAGCATATGCAACTGTCTAGGGAGCTCCTCAATCAGTTCCTACTGCAACCAACATACAAGTAGCCATGCACACTCTATCTCTCCAAGTTCCAGACGATAATTGGTACATGGACACTGGCGCAACGTCTCACATGACATCTAATAAGGGTAATCTCTCGTCTATTTCTTATTTGAGCAATACTAATTCTATTCTTGTCGGTAATGGTAATGGTAATTCTATACCTATTGTCGGTTGTGGTCAGTCGTATATACCTCCCCCACTCCCACCCCTTGTACTCAAAAATGTTCTTCTTGATCCAAAACTAATAAAGAACTTGGTGTCTGTCAGACAATTTACAACTGATAATAATGTTTCTGTGGAGTTTGACCCATATGGTTTTTCTATGAAGGACATTCAGACGGGGATCCTTCTAATGAGATGTGATAGTACTGGTGATCTGTACCCCATCCTCCACCCTTCAACAAATCGCCTGCATCAATCTTCAGTTTTTGCGGCAATAAGCCCCACTATATGGCACAATCGTCTCGGTCACCGGGGAGCACCTGTTCTTCATGCACTTAAAAATGTTATATCTTTGGATTGTAATAAGGAACATAGTTCCACCATTTGTCATTCTTGTCAACTAGGGAAGCATGTTAGACTCCCATTTTATCCCTCTACTTCTCCTACCTTCTCGCCTTTTGATATTATTCACAGTGATATATGGACATCACCTATTTTGAGTTCTTATGGTCATCGTTATTATGTAATATTTTTGGATGATTATACTAATTTTGTGTGGGTGTATCCTCTCAAACAGAAGTCACAAGCCCACTCCACCTTTATTAATTTTCGAAATTATATTAAAACTCAGTTTGAGCGTGAAATAAAATCATTTCAATGTGACAATGGACGAGAATTTAATAATGCCTCATTCCATTCATTTTGTGCACAACATGGCATGTATTTCCGTTTTTCTTGTCCCAATACCTCTTCACAGAACGGAAAAGCTGAGAGAATGTTACGAACTTTAAATAATTCTACTCGCACCATGCTTATTCATGCATCTGTACCCTACAAATATTGGCCACATGCTCTCCTTATGGCTAGCTACTTACACAATATTCTTCCTAGCAAGCCACTAAATTTTATATCTCCCACCCAAGCATTGTATCTTCGCATTCCAACTTACTTCCATCTCCGGGTTTTTGGGTGCCTATGTTATCCTAATTTGACCTCCACGACTTGTCACAAGTTACAACCACGATCAACTGAATGTGTCTTTCTCGGATTTTCTTCTAATCATCGAGGATATAAATGTCTAGATCTCTCATCTAATAAAATCATCCTCTCTAGGCATGTCATATTCGATGAGACATCTTTTCCATTCTCTCGGCTTCACAAACCATCTCCTCAAAGTTATGATTTCCTCACGGACGAAAGCTCCCCTTATCTCACCCGTTTCTTCGTTAACGATAGCTTAATGAACAACAATTACCCACCTGCCAACACCACAAATCCTGAAAGCCCACCTTCTAGTCCTCTCACTGACACACCCACATCAACTTCTTCCTCTTATGGCTCCCCAACACCACCACCTCCACCTCCTACTAACAATCGTTCCATGGTCACCCGTAGTCAACACGGGATATTCAAGCCAAAGAAACACTTCAACCTTTCTTCCAATACCATTAAAATGTCACCTCTACCAAAATCCCACCTTACTGCCCTTCAGGACCACAACTTGAAGCTAGCAATGACCAACGAGTACAATGCTCTAATTAAAAATAAGACTTGGGATCTTGTACCCCGCCCCCCCCGATGTGAATGTGATTCGTTGTATGTGGTTATTTAAGCATAAATTTCATTCTGACGGCTCTCTCGAGAGACACAAAGCTCGTCTTGTTGTTAATGGTAGGAACCAAAAGGTGGAGGTCGATTGTGATGAGACTTTTAGTCCCGTTGTTAAACCAGCAACAATTAGAACAGTTTTTAGCATTGCTCTGTCAAAGAACTGGTCTATTCATCATATGGATGTAAAAAATGCCTTCCTTAATGAGAACCTGGAAGAAATAGTTTACATGCATCAACCTCCAGGATTTGTTGACTCTGAACACCCACGGTATGTTTGTCGTCTCAGAAAATCAATTTACGGGCTCAGGCAAGCTTCTCGTACTTGGCACAATCGTTTTGCTACTTTTGTATCAATTATTGGATTCTCGCATAGCAAATCTGATCATTCCCTTTTTATTTACCACAATGGTAATGACATCGCTTATATGTTGGTTTATGTGGAAGATATTGTCTTAACAGCATCAAACGATGCCCTTCGCCGAACCATTATTTCTAAACTCAAATCAGAATTCTCCATGACTGATTTAGGACCCATCAGTTACTTTCTTGGCATTTCAGTAAAACAAGATGCAAATGGGTTATTCTTATCTCAACGGAGATATTCAGAGGAGATTATAACCCGGGCCAATATGTCTTCCTGCAAGCCTGTAGTCATGCCCGTTGACACAAAGCCTAAATTAAGTGCTCATTCTAGTCCTTCTATCTCGGACCCCTCACATTATAGAAGTCTTGCTGGGGCTTTACAGTACCTCACGTTCACTCGACCGGACATATCTTATGCTGTACAACAAGTTTGTTTATTTTTGCATGATCCCCGAGAGGCTCACCTGCATGCTCTCAAACGAATATTAAGGTACATTCAAGGTACGTTGGACTTTGGTCTACATATCTACCCATCCTCTTCCACAAGTCTTATTTCATATACCGATGCTAATTGGGGTGGGTGCCCAGACACTCGCCGCTCTACATCAGGGTACTGTGTTTTCCTTGGTGATAACATCATTTCTTGATCTTCTAAAAGACAACAAACACTGTCACGTTCTAGCGCTGAGGCCGAGTACAGAGGCGTTGCTAATATCGTGGCTGAAACATGTTGGTTAAGAAACCTTCTTTTAGAGCTCCATTATCCTTTGACTAAAGCTACCATGGTTTATTGTGATAATGTCAGTGCTGTTTATTTGTCGAGCAACCCTGTTCAGCATCAACGCACAAAGCATATTGAAATGGACATACACTTTGTCTGTGAAAAAGTCTTTATTGGTGTAGTCAGGGTCCTCCATGTGCCTTCTCGATATCAATATGCTGATGTATTTACTAAAGGACTACCACGTGATCTGTTTGCAGAGTTCCGTTCCAGTCTCAGCGTAGGTCTTCCCTTAGCTGCGACTACGGGGGGCTGATAGAATATCTCTCTACATCATGATTGATCCTGTTACTGATACAGAATGATTAGGAATTGATTCAAGTATTTATTTAGATTGATCTCCCTTTTATTTGTAATCATCTGTTAGGATAGTTTCCTTAACTAATGTTGTTGGTAACCTGTATAAATGTATCAATACAACAGAGAGAAGATTCAAGGCGTGATTTTCTTACAGAAACACTAATGACACCACCGATAGAGACTTTATTCAACTAATTATTGATCTATTCAAACCCACGTTTGTAACATATACAGTAAAACCTCGTTAAATTAATACTCGATACCACGATAAATTAATAATTTGAATGCAATTTTTTGGTCCCAACATAATAGAAACAGTATAAATTTTACCTCGATTAATTAATAATCTCGATAAATTAATAAAAATTACCGAAATTTGCCGGTCCCAACATTATTAATTTATAGAGGTTTTACTTTAGGTTGAAAAAGTAGTAAAACCAGAAAGAACGAAGCTGAAAAACCAAAAAGGCAGTTTAACATCTGCTGCTTTTGCTTATACTGACTACAATTTCAACATATTGAAAAAGAATACAATAACTAGAGTTATTCTGTACAAATTCAAAATTTGTGAAGTTCAATATATATCTCAGCCTGATTTACAACATGGGACTCTTACATTATTCCTGGTATACTGCAGCAATTGTGTGTCCTTGATTTAGTTTTACAGTCTTAATATAGGCTGCATTTGTATGTCAGGAAACTTGTGGCTGGCTATCATTGTTCTTTCGCTTAAGCATCTCCTTAATATCAGTTTCCTTCTTATCAACAAAATCTTTGAAGCTAGTGGCACGACTGGGGAGTCTTCTAGCAGACCTTCCAGCTTCAGGATCCTCTACATCGTTTTCTGGAGTAAATCTGCGATACTGGCAGTACACTCTACAGAAAAACACAACAAGAGCGACGAAACATGAAATGCCACATATGAGGAATAAACCCCAGAAGCTCGTTAGAGAAAGCCGAGTGATATCAACTTGGTTGGTGCTTTCAGAGCACATATTCTTGGAAAGCCATTTGTCATGGATTCTTTGTAGCTCGCCGTTTTCTGAGAGTTGAAGAATGGCAGTAGACAAGTCTTCCGCAAGGGGAGAGTCCCTCTGGAATGCCTGAGTTCGAAAAAACATATTGGTTCAGCAATCGCAACAGATAAAAATACTATTGCACTTAGAAAACATGAGGAATGTCGTAGAACTTACAAAGCCCCAACCACTTCTTGTAAACTCTTCTCCCACAGTTCTAAATTCACAGTTCGTGTTCGATAAAAAGAGCTTGATGTAAGGAAGCTCGTCAACTATTGCTGCCACACCCCCACCTTTTGGTCCTCTATGAAGGGCATAAATATAATCATCCTGAGTTTTCAAAATTCGAATCCTTGACTTAGCTATGTTGAGTTCATCAATCAGATAATTGAATGCAAATGAACCATCTTGAACTCCAATTGGTACATTACTTGAGATCAAGCTGTCTATTCCTTCAATCTGTGATGTCAGCTGTTGTACTGTGAGGATTGATGTCAAACTAGCCGTGTAACTTGAATTTATAATCAACACTACCCAGAGCCATAGAATCAGCACCAAACGTCCAAGAGTACTAACAGTGTTCTCCCCTGTGCGGATTCCATGCAAAGGTGATATTAAAGAACGTCAAGCAAAAAATTGAACAAATTGCAAATGTAGACAGGATAATCTGTGGGACAGAATTGAAGCTAGAGGAAAGATTGGAAACATGCTTTATGGAGTGGCATTAGCTACTTACGGTGCGAAAAGAACATTGTTGAAAAGCTAAACCTGCAAGATCAAATTACTGATTAGTATGTTTTTAACATCTTAAAAGCAAAAGTGTGATGAGGATATGACACCAGGAAAACCAAAACATATAGAAGTGCATGAAGTTTATTTGGGCAATTATCTGATTGACTAAGAGTATGACATGTAAATTTGGCAAAATCAAGAAGAAATACCAACAGCTAAAATTTGAAAAAATGACCATATAATGCAGGGCAAAGTTTGCTGGGATAGATACTTTGAATATTTGCTATTCTATGGTTATCTACAATTTGATAACAAACGATGCCTTTTATCCAAGCCATGTGTATGGCTATTGACATTTGAAACTTGCCTAAACTGTTCCGGGATCATCTTTCTGATACATCACCAATCTGCAATATTGGATATTAAATCAGCACATAGAGCTTACCAAAATATTGTGACTAGTTGTTGGCTTAGCGGACCTCGAAATTCATGATTAATCCGGTGCTCAAGAATCCAGACAACAACTCCAACAAAAAGAAAGAAAGCACCAGTTACACCCCACATTTCCCAGCTAAATGGTTTGAGGAAAGCCCAGGCAGTAGATTTTACTTTCTTGACAGGAGTAACTACAACAAGTCCAGATTCCATGTACGGCTGAGTAAAGTCCACAATTCTTGTCCTATTAGTCACAATGGTAATGTCTCCAACAGCTGCATCGTACTTCTGAAAATGAAGCAAATCTCTATATTATCATAACATAGCCAGCAATGACTCCTAAACCCCTTAAGCAATTAAAATATATTAATTATGTCTTCCTTGTCAAATATATAAGATAGTTGTACATGTACATCATTATGATAACTAAAGTAGAGGCCATGTCTAAATAAAGAGATTATTTTTGTATACTTGTCTGTTTATCGAATCTCATACACATGCAAATTAGGAAGCAGTCCTTCATACAGAAACTATTATACAATCAAAAGAGCTACTTCAAAACTAGGTCATCAACACAGCTTAACAAACCTCTGTATCTCAGTTACTGTAAACTGTATTTGCAAAGTTAGAGACTCACATTTTGGGCAACGTCATACACAAGATTGCTGAAACTAGGGTTTCTCAGGCCATCTCCATAGGGTAAGTATGAGCGAGGGACAGGGTAAGGCAACAGGGCAACCGCAGCTTCAAATACATCTATACAGTATCCTCTTACCCCAGTAGGGCCCTTGTCTTTAGTGACAAATTCTTTGTAAGTTACTCGGTAAGGCACTGCAATCCGCAAAGGCATCCCATTGTTCGGGAATACCCATCCCCGAGGAGTTGTGGCAGTTTCGGCAGGCCATATAACACTGTAAAGATGATGATCCAGGGAAGAAGCGTTCAAAGGCTTATTGTATAAAATTTCAGGAGGCTCAATTGAGAGACCTGAATAATTTGACCAATAACCTATTCTGCGTGATCCAGTTCCACCTATGTTAATAATCTCGTATGATGGATTCATCAAATTTCTATTGTGATCAAATCCAATCTGACCAGTAAGACCCGTGAAGTTTATTTGAGCAAATATCTGAAGTAATATATTCCCTTGATCGAAGCTACGGAGTTCTGATATATGCAGTTTACTTCCCTTTCCATCTTGCAACTTGCTATCATATGAGAAAGAGATGTTACCACCTTCATTTAAGAATACATCAAGACCACGAGCAAGTAACCAGACAGAATCGTAAGCATAGAGTGCGTAAGAGTTGAAGTAGAATGTTTCCTTTTCTTTTATTTGTTTCCACCTAGCTAAAAATCTTTTTTTCAAATCAGAATCTGGGGTGTGATGGCGAAGTGCAACAACTCCCTGTAAAAGGTCCATGGTTTTAGAATCAACTGATTCTGACAAATCCAAGACAGAAGGAAGCCAATCTGTTGCAATCCAAACATATCCACTGGCCATCATCCCATGCTTTTCTGCTTCAGCGAACACTGTGAGACCAGAGTCAGGATTTACATGTACTACATAAACACGAGACTCCATTAGGTTTACACCAGCTAACAAATTGTTGATGTCAGTTCTTGAGGCTCCGGGAGTAAGGGCAGCCTTGTAAGAAATTTTGGCACGTTTCTCTGCTAGTGCATCGCCCAATGCTGAAATGCCATTTCTACCATAATCGTCATCAACAAAGATAGCTATTACCTCATTCCATCTGTAGTGTTGAACCAAATCAGCAATTGCATGCATTTGGAAATAGTCACTATGTGTGGTGCGGAGGAAATAAGGAAACTGCAAAGCAGAAAGGGTGGGGTCTGTAGCTCCAAATGACAGTAGAGGCACATGAAGTTCGTTTACAATATGAGAGATTACATGAGCTATTCCAGAGGACTGTGGGCCGATTACAGCAACCACATCATTCTCCATCAGCTGCAAAGCTACATGATTTAAAATGCCTTGTCAAAATTTCCTAGTTTGTTTTTTAAAAAATTGAGCTGAGCAATTTCAATATAGCAATAGACTGATACATGGAATCAAAAATTAGTCAACATCTAAATCTATGTTTTGAAGGTGAGTGCCATAGTTTGGCTATTATTATTATGAAAAGCAGAAAAGCTAAAAAAATTACAATTTGCAACCTGGCTTCGGCTTGTACTGCAATTAATATAAGAATCTTCTATACAACACTACACACACCTTATGCATAAAACTATAAGCACCTCTTCACGCATAACACTAAAACTCCTTTTGATGCATAGATGCCAAAGAGGCAAAGACTACCACGGATGTTAAAAACCTAATTAATATGTCGCCAAGCTAATAAATCGTGAAAAAAATGCACAAATATCAAAAGTGTATAATACTCAGGAAAAAATACTGACTTGGAACGAGGAAGCCAGGCTTTCAATTGCTTTTATTAAGAATATTGCCCAGATACTAAACATTTTTAAAAGCTTAGAAAGAAAGATAATAATCTGTTATTTTATTCTGATGCAGAAACTACCTCCTATAGTGCCAAGAAACCCGCTGCAATTCGTATCATGCAATATCATATTTAGCTTTGTTCCTGGCAGAATGCTTGAATCGGAGTTGACATCATTAATAGCAGCTACAATGGCAGGCTTCACGGATCGCCCAATGACTGAGTTTAATGTGAATAGAGCTCCAAAATTGACAACACTTGGCCTTGGATAGGAACTATTAGTTTCTCCGGTTACATGAATAACTTCAGTGAGCACACAAACAGAAAGAATCACTGCGCATACTGAAGTCCTCAGAAGCATATGGCTCTTCATTGTTGACAAAGTCAGAAACTGACTAATTGATTCTTCAAGAGATTAGATTGTCAACAAACTAGGTCCAGTATTTTTTTCATTCCCAAGTGCAAAACACCTAACAGTATTCAATCTATGTATCCTTATTTTCAAATTATGTATGTAGCCTAATAATATTGAATAATCCAACTTGGTTGATTGGATAAATTATTAGCCACATGGGAAACCAGCAAAAAGTTCCACATAATCAGTATTGAGTCAGAACATTGTACAATAACAGGTTATAAAGGTTCAATTGGCTAAAGATTCTTGATAGTGGTATTAACCATTAAATTCAAACATATAATTAATCACACTGCATAGTACAATATATGTGGGTGCTTTATATTCTAAGAACAGAAAAGGAAACTTGGAACATGTGGTTAGCTATTTTGCTATTTTAGCAAGCAAACAACTTCAACGCAAAGATAAAAATAGCAAAATAACTATCATAAAACTCGAACACAAGAAATACGTATAATAGCAAAATAGCTAGCATACGACTTGAACGCGATGAAATCAACTTAGCTCATTAGCCCACTTAGGTACCATCATCGGAGAAAAAAATCTTAAAAATGACAAGTTAGAAAATGAATGGAAGTAAACACGATTATTAGTTGATACATACATATTATTTAGATAGAGAAAAAGCAGAGTAAAATTACCAGAAAACTCAATTTAAACATGGAAGTTAAAGAGTGTTAAAGAAAGAGTGGCATACACATGCTGCTGTGTCAGATACTCTTGTATATGAAAGACAAGAGGAAGGCAGTCTTGTTGTTTGAGCAAGGAATCGTCCTTAGTGTTATACTTTAAAAGTGAGATTACAAATGGTTTAAGTATTTAAAAGAGGGAGGGGAGGAAAAAGTTAGGCTCCCGAGTTTTTTAAGAAGCGAAAGTAAATGAATGCAAGAGGAAGTAAGTGAAAATGGAAGTAATATATTTCGTTCACTTGCTCTCGAGTTTGAAAATTGTAGAGCGAAATTGATTTCATTAGCATGCTCCCGAGTCGGAAGGAAAGCATGTAAATGATTGTCAAGTTACAATTTAATCCTTAAATATAAAATGTTTTCATTCAAATGATAAGGGTATATTGGTAATATCAAGTGTTTTTTAATCTCTTACTTTCACTTGCATCCCACTTTTTAGGGGTGTTCAAACAATCCGTCAAACCGTGAATCCGGACCGGACCACAACAATCCGAACCAACAAAAACCGAAACCGTAAAAACCGTTGTTAGTGGTTTGGTTAACCGGACCGTTTATGCATAAATGGTTTGGTTATGGTTTTCAATATTTTAAAATCGGTTAAACCAAACCGGACCGTTATATAATAATACGCTAAAAATTCTAGTAGATAATTATAAGTTAAGATTATAACTTATAGTACGTAATGTATATACGTATATTTAATAAAAAAAATTAAATTACTTAATAAATCTAATAGTTAATTATCAATATTTTGTAATTCTACACTAAATTAATTTGTTTACTATTTATATAAATTCAATTGAATTATATAAATGTAATACGTAAACAGGAGACTAAAGATTGATAAACAAATATTGTAATACATATATGTAGTGTATAATATTTATGTTTATTAAATTTTATTTATATTTATTTAAATTACAATTTCATTTTTAAGTTTAACAAAAATTAAAAAATTAATACGGTATAAAGTTCAAACCGTGGTTCAAAACCGGACCAATCCGTTCTTCTATGGTATGGTTTGGTTTGGTCTTGGCATCTAACTGGTCTAGTTTGGTTTTGATTTTTGAAAAACCGTTTATATTGGTTTGGTTCGAAAAAATCAAGAATCCGGACCAAACCAATCCGTGAACACCCCTACCACTTTTGGAGTGAAAGTTTTGGGGAGAAAATTTGTAAAATTTTCATTCCTGATCACTTGCTTTCTTCCCTAAAAAAAACTCGGGAACATGAAAGGAATGAAAATTGTGCTATTTACTTTTTCTTTCACTTGCTTTCCTCCCATTTTAAAACTCGGGAGCGGGACGTTAAACACAGAGGAGTGAAGGAGGTTGGTTTGCTCAGAGATGTATAGGTCAAAAGCAGACTTCAACTTGATTACTTGACTGCTCACTGGTTGGGAGATTTGTTTACGTCGGTAGGATACTTGTGTGGATCTTTAAAGTGTACCACGTGACACATGCATGTTATACTATACTTTGAGTATTTATTGTTGCACGGAGTTTACCATTTCTTTGTGCTGTGTGTATATTTAGTGATCAAGCCAGAATTATATTTAATTGGGGTAACATGTAATTGAAAAAATATATATTCATAATAAAAGTGGGGTCCAAACTCAATATATATATCTTCAAAATTAATTATAAAATTTATTAATAAAATTTAAGGTATGGTGGAGTCCTTTGATCACACCTGATCCCATGTGGCTTCGTCACTATGTATATTTATAACGTGTTTTTTATATAATGTTTTCTCACATTTTTTTTGTTAATTACTAGTATTTTTTTAAATTTATTACTCAATATTTATCAATGTTCTCATAAGTTTGAGAAAATAACCAAAATGCCTATTTTTCACAAGTTTTTGCCCAAAATACTGATTTTGAAAAAAATGACTCGAAATACCGACGGAATACGGAGAATCGTCCTCCGTGTTAGGGTGTTGCGGAACACCGTGTACCGTATTATGCATGATACGGAGTT
This sequence comes from Kitagawia praeruptora, assembly GCA_037693485.1. Lineage (NCBI taxonomy): Eukaryota > Viridiplantae > Streptophyta > Magnoliopsida > Apiales > Apiaceae > Kitagawia > Kitagawia praeruptora. The sequence goes on from CM075350.1 coordinate 82,482,550, forward strand.
GCGTCCTCCGTGTTAGCATGATACGGTGGACTGTGTACCGTGTTAGATGGGTGCGCAGCACTGTCACGGAATACCGTCCACCGTATCATGCCCTGTTACGGAACACGGAGCTCCGTATCATGCCCTGTTATGGAACACGCAGCTCCGCAACACACTCCCTATCACGGTACATGATGTACCGTGTCCCGTCAGTAAAAAGGGTCATCCAGTTTCCCAGGTGATTATTTTGGGTCATCACCCCATAAGTTTTAACTGTGCTTATAATTATTATTAGTCTTTCATACTACAAAAATATCTCGTTTATACATTATTAATCATCATTTTATTTATTAAAAACTATTATGTGATGCAGGAATTATGATGATAATTGTTCTTTATTGATTGTCCGTAATGGTGATAAGTGATGGTAAATGAAAATGTGATTATATAACAACTATATCGGTAAATATAAATTAACTTTTTTCCATATTGATGAAGTTATATAAAATAAAGACAAATAATTACAATTTTTTATTTTCATTGGAAATTCTTATTTTTATGTATAAACAATTTAAATTACGGTGTTCTTATTAAGAAAATCTGATCAACAAATAAATCCAAATAGAGAATAACGCAAGTTGTATTTGCGTTCCCGAAAATTATTTATTTGCGTTTCTGTAAAACTTTTCCGAAGATGACGTAAACCCAATATGCGTAGTAAACCATAACGTCTTGCACAACCATTAAGAAATAGGGATGGCAACGGGTTGGATCCGGTTGGATATCTGGGATATCCAAATCCAAATCCGAATCTTTAATCCAAACCCGATCCAAATCCAATTGGATCTGGAAATTCAAAATCCAAACCCGATCCACCGGATTTGGATCGGGTTCGGGTTTATCCAATGCCGAATTTTGAATTCTTGTAAATAAGTAGTAATATTTTTTCAAAACTAAATTTCATAAAAATTACAATTATAAATAAATATTCAGATTCCAGAGACATAAAAATAAATAAATCCAAGTTACACTACTCTAAATATCCACTATCCAGGGACATAAAAATGAAAATACTGAGACAAAGTGTAGACTAGCAATAACTCCTAACTTCGTGAGTACTGAGTATTAGTGATTAGGTTTAGTGTTAATGGACTGGGCCTAATGTAACTAAGTAACGGATATTTATTTTTAAGGAATAAATTATTTTATATATATATATATATATATATATATATATATATATATAGGGTTGGACTCCATAGCAAACACCTTATATAACAAACAACAAAGAACACCTCATATCTAATAGATCCATTGCCCCTGGCGGGGCCACCCAATACAAAAAGTTCTTATTTTTTTAGGCTCTATCCATCCAGCAAAAAAAAAAAATTGGAAATTTACTGTTCATCGATGACGTCATGATGACGTCATCAGTGACGTCATGATGACGTCATCAGTGACGTCATCGATGAACAGTAAATTTTCATTTTTTTTTTTACTGGATGGATAGAGCCTAAAAAAATAAGAACTTTTTGTATTGGGTGCCCCTGACGGGGCCAATGGATCTATTGGAATAAATGATTTTATAGTGTTCTTTATTGTTTGTTATATAAGAGTGTTCTTTATGGAGCAAAGGCCTATATATATATATAGGCCAAGGTTCTAGAGAGAACACCCTTAAAAAGAGAACGAGAGAACACATCATCTAACCATTGAATCTATTAAATCTAATGGCCCCGCCAGGGGCACCCAATACAAAAAAGTCTTATAATTCTAGTCTCTATCCATTCATAAAAAAAAAATTAAAAAAAAATTAAAAACCTGTTATGACGTCATAGTGACATCATCATCATTATTATTTTTTTTAAAAAAAAAATTTTTATATTTTTTTTTAATGAATGGATAGAGGGTAAAATTATAAGACTTTTTTGTATTGGGTGTTGTTAGCGGGACCATTAGATCTAATAGATTCAATGGTTAGATGATGTGTTCTCTCGTTCTCTTTTTAAGGGTGTTCTCTCTGGAGCCTATATATATATATATATAGGCCTTTGCTCCATACAGAACACTCTTAAATAAAGAACAATAACAAACACTTACAAAAGTTCTGGTCCATTAATTCTTTATCTAATCTAACGGCTCAGATTAAAACCTAATCCCAATTGTATTCTGTCTCTCTCTCTTTGGCGCGAATATTTATCTCTCTCTCTCTCGTTCGCGCTAATCTCTCCCTCTCTCTCGTTCGCAGGAATCTCTCTCTGACTCTTTCTCTCTATCTCTGTATCTTTTTCGTAGCAGTGATCTCTCTCGTTAACATCATCTTCAAAGTGTGTTGATGAATTCTACTTGCGGATTGAATACTCTTGATTCTGTTGAATTACTATCAGGTTCGTAGTTTTTTTGTTCTTACTGTAAATTTTATCTTCAATGTGTCATATTTTTAGATTCAATATCATCAAATCATGTTCCTTTGTTTCTGTGAAGACTTTTTAATTGTTCATATGTTGATTCTACTTTAGATTCTATAATATCTACAGTTGTAGTTGTGTTCCGTACGGTTTAGTTTTTTATACGGAGTAAGTAAATATTTTACTATGATTCTACAATAGATTCATTACTCTATGTACTATCAACATCTGTTTTCATGTGTTTCTGTTATTTGTGCTTAGATTCTACATTAGATTCTGTATTCTGTGTAATAGTCTCTCTGTTTAATCACTCCTTACTTTTTAATCACTTATTAAACGCTTTTGTTCCTTTGATTCTGTGTTAGATTCTATACTCTCTTTACTAGCAGCTGAGTTCTCTTTTGTTTTGTTTTTCCCTATGTAATTTCTGAGTTTTATATAGTTTGATTCTACAGTTGATTCCATTTCTTTGTTTGAACAGTTTTGTTTAATTACACCATGCCTTTTTGATCATTTATTAAAATTTTAACATTTTGATTCTATGTTTGATTCTAATTTTATGATTCTAATTTGCATCAATTATGCCTTGTCCAGGTGCTGGAAATAATGTCATTATTGACACTGGTTGCGATTCTACTGCAAATAATGAAGGGGAATTTATAGAGGGCTTTGACGATTCTATGCAACTAGAAACTAGTGCACTTAGTCTTGAGTATGGCATTAACAATCAGGTTTTTATTGTAATATAAAATATATATTTGATATTTTTGTTTGTGATCTATTAGTCATCATCTTAAGATTTGGCGTTATCATAAATTATTAAGCATACCATTGGCTGTGTTGGAATATCAATAAATCTGCTAATTTGATGTGTGTTTCATGACCTGATTCTCTATTCTAAGCAATCTGATCATCTTTTTTATAGGTGCCAATAAATCAAGTTATGCTCCAGAGCCTTTCGATGTTGGACGAATATTGCAGGTTGAAATTACCTCAAATGGCCAGAAAGCTGCAGTTACGATTGCTGGTCCAGTAGATCCAGGTCGGTATGATTGTTTCATAAATTGGTCTGTATATTATTGTATTGGCTAGGTTGTCTTTTGCCAAACTCCTATGTGTTGATTAAAGATTTCCTTCTTGTTCATCCTTAATTAATGCTAATCATAATAAAGTTGAAATATCTCAGACATGGTTTTAATTAGTTTTTTCCCCAATCAGCTGCTGGAGTGGGGACCTATGTTGAGACGCTTTCACGGAAATCCAATACGGAATTCAGCGTATGGCATCTTGATTCTTACAGCTATTGTTACATTATTTTTCCTGGCTAATTGAACACACCTGCATACCCACTATAGCTTGTTTCAATATTATAGACATAAATTCCTGCAGACAAAATTTACTTATGAAAAGAACAGCTGGAAATTCTGAACACAACTTAATTACCTTACAACTCTTTGATCATTGCCCTAATGAGTAATTATGAACCAGACTTGGATCATTGCCCTGATAACTATTCATGAACTAAACTTGGATCAACTGAACCAATTTGTCTTTGATAATATGATGTGACCATATATGTTGTCTTAAGGGTAATAAATTATTAGTTGTTCACACTAGAAGTTTTAGAGCACCATTTAAGCATATAAGAATAGTTGATGGAGTTTAAGATTTGATGGATCTTTACCTGGTGAGACAGTTGATGGAGTTGTAGCAAATTTGCTATCAAGTGTGGGGTATAATTCTACAGAAATACATGCTAAATGATTGGTATTGCTGCTTGTATAGAAGTTCAGCTTAACTGTATTAGAATAGTTTAAGCTGTCACTACCGTTTTCATGGTAAACTCAGTTCAAATAAATTGTTTTACAGGTTGTCATTTCCCAAATGAATGGTAGGAATTACTCATCACATTCCGTTCATCTGTTTCATGTGGGGAAGTTGAGAGTAAAACTTTGTAGAGGATGGATAACAAAAGCTAGAGACTCGTATTCCACATCTATGCAGGTACATGTTACCGATCTTTGGTCCTTTACTTTCTACTCGACCTGCTTTGAAAAAATTGGAGATCTGCATATCACTATTATATTTTCATGCAAGATCTGAAAAGTAATCCTGTGCCGTGACTTTGTTATTGTAAATTTGTAATATGTTGGATCCACTCTTTTTGAACTTTTACAAGTCCAACTATGCAAGAACAAGCAATAATAAGTTTCCCGTGCTCTGAAATGAAAATAGCTGTGTGGATTTAGAGTCGGGGGAAATTCTGCAGCCAAGTCTTTGTTTTGGCAAGCAAGGAAAGGTCAATCCTTTGTGTTGGTGTTTGATTCAGAGCGAGATAGAAATGCAGCCTTTGTCCTGGCCAGAAGATACGCTCTTGACTGTAACGTATGAAACTTCTTCATCTATCTTGCTTTCAGTACTCTAAAAAAGATTTACATTCGTTAAATATACATTTTTACGATTTTTTTCATATCAGTATATCACACTATGCTAAAAAAATTAATTGGATTTCACAGGTTGTGCTTGCTGAGCCTGACGATATAGCATCTCTATACATCTAACCAGTTGATCTGTAGATTTGAACTAATTGTGAGAGTATAACAAGGGGGGTTTTCAAGTGTGATTTAGCTAGTAGTTTGCTAGGGGGGATGGAAATGCCATTCAACTAATGTGGTTACATTTTTTTTAGGCATAGTTTTTTCTTTTGCCTTGTTATTGGTTGTAACTTTTGTTTTTGTTTGTATGGAATCTTTTAATGCTTCATTCTATAGAAGATTTATTGTGGCATTTTGGCTTTTGATCTGAATAAGCATCCACTCATTATCTGGATAGAAAAGAAGAGCAAATATGTAGAAACACCTTTTTTTAAAACAAGATGTAGAAACACCTTGTTTGAAGGATACAAGTTTAAATTTTTTAACACAAAGGGTATCCAAACTTATTTCACACTTATTTCTTGCTTTGATTACTTCCATTACATCTTAACCAAACACCAAAATGAATCTGCAATATCAAACTATAAGGAGAAGCTAGTACTGAAATGCATGTCAACATTTTCATCTTACACAAAATCTCATCCAGTTGAACAAAACAGAACAAACAAGCAAATGCTACAGAGTAATAGCAGAGCTAGCTAGATACAATGTGTATTGGTTACATCAGTAACCAAATTCCCAGCAAGAGTTACATCTCTACATACAAAGACCAAACTCGCATATACAAACTACTAGTAGTTACAACCAACACAGAACAGAGACTGCATCACAGGCCATGATGCTCATCGTTCAAATCGAACAAATGCTGAGGCTAAGGCTGAATCTGAGGAGTAGGTGCCATCTCACTATCACAAACACCTGAAATACCTCCCTCAGCTCCCTCACTCGCAGGACACGATTCCATCGTATTAAACTCAGGAACTCCAAACAATGAAATTGCAGTGACACCAGTGTTATGAAGATGAGGAAACAGCAAGTACACACTATGAACAACAATCTTCAGGTTTCGAATCACATCAGGCACCTTGATCCGCACGTAATTGAGCCGAATAGGCATGACTCTACCACCAGCAGCTGTTACCAATAGGGATTGTCCTTGCTCAAGTGTAGGAAACTCAGTCCCAACAGGATTCTTCTCGAGCTCGAAAATCGGAAGCAACCAATTCGGAACAATATGAAACCTCACACTACTAACATACGATTGCAAACCAGAGAAAATGGACTGAACATTAATAGCAAAAACAGTCATACTGTTAAGACTAACAAGCTCAGCATACTTAACCTTCATCGCTAAAGATATAAGATTCCTCTGAATACAATTAACTCTAGAAACACATTGTTACATTCTGATTTAGCTAGATATAAGATTTAAACGAAAGTTGTATCCTGCAAATTAAAACAAGAGTATATCCAGATTTATGATTTATTTTTTTTGTTAAAAATCGTCGCATATAAAGTCAACAAGAATCTGCCCTACTAAGGTATCATAGAAAAGTCTCCTATATCAGCTATGCTAATAATATCCCGGATTAGATATGATGTATAACTGGATTCAAATGGTACCTGATGCATGTCGAGAAGCTTTTTCTCGATTTCCCTCACAGCATCATGTCTCTCCTGGATTTCTTCTAATGTATTTAGCACCTGTGACAAAACTCCCCAAGATAAAGTTAATATTCAAACAGACGATGATATAGAAGATGTATACTATCTCACATAATGATTTTACAAGTGTGCTGGAATTCATACATATCTCAATTTATGATTTTAAAGTCCTACAAGTTAAAGAGCTGAACCTGTAAAAAACATATTACAAAAAAACAAACCAAATCATAAAAATGTTGTCACCTGAAGTTAGAAATGATGTTAAGTCTTTTCAGAAAAATAAAAATCAGGGCATAAGATAAAACAGAAGTTATATTTTTATAAGCAGAAGTTATCAATAAAATAAGGGGCATGATCCGTTATATAACTTAATCTGCTACGACAAACCCTTATTGGATATCTACTTCCAATCCAAGCACAGATACAGAACCTTAGCCACTTGTGTAAATTCCAACAGATATGTAAAAATAAATCGAAAAATCACCCACTCAAATGACACAGAAGCTGACATATAGCTCAATATCATTATAAGTCATCTGTTAGAAGGCCCCGCAGGGGCACCAATCAACTACACTTGTCTCCATACAATCAAAATAATCAACTATAACATATAATGTAATGTATCATCTCTTTTCACAAAACAACATACTACACATGTCCCCATAACTACACATGTAAACATAGTTATATAAACTATCACATAATCAAACAGAGAATCACCATCTAGTTTAGGTTTTACTTTTCTAAAAATTGGTATAATATAATTATCTCATCTCCAACACAAATAGAATCTCATAAATAGAATTTGACATAGCATCCAGCACACATATTTACACAAAATTTTACACAGAAACTTAAATATATATCTTTAATTAAAGAATCTAACAAAGCATCTCAGACAAATATTTACACAAAAACAAACATAAAAATGAAACTCTAACACACATAAATAAAAAATGTCATATATAGTACTCGTAGAATCTAAGGTAGCATCTACTACACATATCAACAATAAAACAAAACAAATACTCAATCAACATATATCTTATAATAAAAAACAATACAGAATCTCAGAAAGCATCTCAGACAAAAATTTACACCAAAACAAACACATTATTTCGCATAAAATGTCACTGATATACATATACATTCAAACAAAACGCAGAATCTCACATAGAAACAAGTATCAAGCTGTAGAATCACAAAACGATAGAATAACTATAATACCTGCTCGAGAATGCATTTTTCGAGTTTAATCCTTAGTCGAATCTTCAATTAACCACTTGATTTTACCTAAAATAAGCGATTATAACATTATTTTGACATGCATTTACTATAGAATCAGAAATTAACAAATTCAAACCCTAATATCATGTAATATCGTTGAAATTTCCATTAACTTAAGATTTTATGCAAAATTACCTTGATGAAGCAAGAATCTCACATAGAATCTTCAAATTACTGGTACAGAGCTCACAACTTTACGATTTCTCAACAATTTCCAGCTGTTTTTCGATTGAAAAAAGCGAAGAATCTGTGCTCACTCCTGTCTTGTTATGCTCTCGATTTGCGTGTAATGTGTCCGTTATGGTTGTACTGTCGTAGTATGTGTTTTTGTTATTTACAGTCTTTTAATCCATCTTTTAATCCTGAGCGTCCATTTTCTTAATTATAATTGAATGGTGGAGATGGGTGTTCTTTATTGTTCTTTATTTAAAGTGTTCTGTATGGAGTGTATAGGGTTGGACTCCATAGCAAACACCTTATATAACAAACAACAAAGAACACCTCATATCTAATAGATCCATTGCCCCTGGCGGGGCTACCCAATACAAAAAGTTCTTATTTTTTTAGGCTCTACAAATCCAGCAAAAAAAAAAAAAAATTGAAAATTTACTGTTCACTGATGACGTCATCAGTGACGTCATCGATGAACAGTAAATTTTCAAAATTTTTTTTTTTTTTTTTTGCTGGATGGATAGAGCCTAAAAAAATAAGAACTTTTTGTATTGGGTGCCCCTGGCGGGGCCAATGGATCTATTGGAATAAATGATTTAATAGTGTTCTTTATTGTTTGTTATATAAGAGTGTTCTTTATGGAGCAAAGGCATATATATATATATATATACATATAGGCAAATATATATATATATATATATATATATATATATATATATATATATATATATCGGGTTTTTTTTCGGGTTTCGGGTTTGGATCGGGTTTTCGGGTTTCGAGTTTGGATCGGGTTGGATATGGCTAATATCCAAATCCAAACTCTTTCGGGTTTAAAAATAAAATCCAAATCCAAAAAATCGGGTTCGGTAAAATCCGATCGGGTCGAATTGGATCGAATATCCGTCAAATCGGTTTTTTTTGCCATCCCTACCTATTAAGAAATCAGCTGGTTAAGCGTAATTTTGGGATGTACACTTTTGGGCCTTTTATCTTAAGATTGTGCTTTGAAAGGCCTTTTTTTAAAAAAAATTATTCGTTGTGCTTTGTTGGAAGTTGGGGTTGTTCTCCAAGTCCAAATTCTGTTCTAAAAGTCGACGATTAATCGTTGTTCGGTAGGTTACCAAATTGATTTTATAAAAATCGGTTAAAAAACCGTTTTTGGAAAAATCGCTCAAAAGACGGTCAAAATCGGGATTAATCGATCAAAAATCAGATTAATTGGTCAAAAAATTGAATTTTTTTTAGAAAAATTAAAAATTAAATTTCAAAATTCAAAAAGTATAAAATTGAATAAATTTTAAGAAAAATATTATTCTCATATACGAAATTAATATTTTAAACGGTTAAATCATGAATTTTATCAATTTTTTCTCTCATATTGACCCCAATTCAAAAATTAGATCTTAAAATTTACATTTACTTTAATAATGCTATATATTTTAAATATATTTGTATAAATATATGATAATTATTCATGTATAATCAAAATAATAAAATAATTACATATATTAATAATAATTATATTTAAAAATAATATTAAATTAGTTCCGATTAATTATTCCGATTAATATCCGATTACCCGATTAATCCCTGGACAGTACCTCCACTGATTAAGTTCGATTCCCGCTTTTTACAACAGAGAGTCCAAATAATAAAGAGCGTGTACTTGGTTTTTAAAGGTTTGAGGAAATAGTACTAACGTGAAACTGCATTAAAATGTTGGATATGATATCCGTGTGAGACCGTGAGTTTTATGATCTCTATTCTACCAAACCGTGCATTACAATAAAAGTAACAAATGTAAAACAAAAAATGAGGATAATGATAAGTTACTTGACTTGTCCACAGATTGATCCTGACCTGTATGTATCTCAAATTAAGCTACTGAGCTCTCTGAAAGAACCTTAACCCTTGGTCAGCAGTGTGTCTTCATATTCTGAAAAAACTTTACTGTATGGTAAACATGCTTGCCTATTGATGTAGGAACTTTCTAAATGATCGTAATTGAATTCAGCAACATTTTCATCTGAATTCTGTGTTATGTTTTCATTGACCACCCATTTTCGCTAAAAAGTAAAAACTTATAATTATACCATCCTATTCTCGAGTTGTTTTTGTATCATCTGGATGATTATCTCTCTAACTCACTCTGCAATACATAGGACAATAGGAGGTTTCCCTCCTCAATGGCTCAACCCAACTTTATATGTGTGTTATGAACTTATGTTTTTCAACTCTAAAGCTACAACTATGTTGTTAAACACCTTTTGTAGCCAGTAACAACTGCAGTTTTGCACTTACAACTAGTAATGCCTAACTTGGCTTAATTTATACATAGTACATGGAAAAACACTGGGGGAAGCTTGTAAAGGATTCAAATGAGCTTCCAGTTGTCATATGTCAAGCTTTTAAATCTGAAAATTGGTGGGAAGTTGTGATTCAAGTAGATGCAGAAAGCCTGGAGGATTTGACCTTCCCATTGTTGCTAGTGCGACTAGACCAAGCTTTTTCAAGGTTTGTCCCGCATTTTAGGTCGACGACCTCAACAAATTGAGGCCTTGTCTTTCATCATCTACAGATTTCCATTTCCTATGTATAGAGACATTTTCAGAAGCACACATAGGAATGTCATAACCAGTATGCCTCACGTTGTGCATCTTTCGTTGAATCTTTGCCTCTTTTCTTTGATCAGTACTTCTCGTAGTGTTTGCAGGGTTAGATAAAGTTTGTCTAACTCACCACAATATATAGACCGTAAGTGGGAAGCTTTGAGAGTTTCTCTTACGAGACACTTGATTGCTTGATGAGCGTTCGAGGTCATCTAGTTCATGAGTCATCAGAGTGCTCACCTTGCCTGTAGCCCCTACTTTGATGGACCCTGGTTTACTTCTAATGTTATCCTGGTTATGGGCCATGTATAATCCAAAGTTTCAGTTGACCTTCGTAGCTGGATTCTTTACAATAATACTGGATTTCAGCAGCTTTTGGTAAACCAGACCTAAAGAACAGTTAGCTTTATAAGAAGGGTGAGCTTCACATAGATTATTAAGTTATTATTCTTTAGTAAAGAATATTAAATATGTGATTTGTTCAATATGGATCCTGGTCTGAATTAGACAAATACAGAGAGCACTTTCTGAGGGCTTTACAGAAGGGCTTCTGTTGGCTCTCACCCATAGATTGCATACACAGGCAATTCAGCTTAAGATTTGGTTCTTCCAAATACGGCAATACCTCCAACCACTTTTTACATACAATTGCTAGTAATGCTAAATCAATTTGGTGAATACGTAACTCATCACAAATAACTAAAAAGCTGAATATGGAACTTCTATTGAAAACTGACTATAATGCCAGGCCATGATATAACATGAAGCAAAATACCACAACATGCAGAAGCCCACAATACCACTCTTAACATAACCGATGTATCTGCAGATAAAAAGGTTGTAAATTGGTTGGAATGTGGGTCTGTATCGCGTTAAAACCACGTGGGGTACCAAAAACTTTTCAAACTGTTATCCTTGTCTCGGAGGCATGACACCAAAAATGCATTTCAGACAAGCAACTATTGAAGATGCATGCATGTGTTAGTTTGGGCTCTATTTCTGATTTGTGGGAGTATTTTGGGCTGAACTTCCCTAAAATGACCTCCACTTGTAGGTTGCTATTAGCTCTAGAAATAAATCAGAGTCAGTCAACCGGTTTAGTCCCTTAAAAGATTAGAACTATGATCAACTTACAGGTGAAGTGTGCAAACAGGGTCCAAAACAATCAAGGCAAGAACTACATGATGCAGCCAGATGATTTCAAGCTTTAGCTATGTGATACTGGTTAGAAACTGCCAATCCAATTAATCATGTGATCTCTAGTGATTTACAGTATAACTTTAGCACGAAAAGTGCACGGGAATACAGGTCTAGGCGTCTAGCCAATAAAATAACACATCTGTTTAAAAGACAGTATAAATGGATACTCACAATAAATATAAACATGAATTTTTGATTTTCTGTGGTATTCTTATAAGAGGGTCATAACAAAAAAGTAGAAAAATATTATGGGCGTGTTTGGAAGTTAGAGGTTTGGGATAAAATTAGAGGTTTGGGGGTAGATTAGAGGTTTGACCAAATGAAACCTCTAATGTGAGTGTTTGGTTGTTAGAGGTTTGAGTTAGAGGTTTGGGATCAAAAAGCTAATTTTGAAAAAGCTCATTTTATGAGCTTTTTCAATTAGAGGTTTGCTATGTGTCACAAAAAGTTATTCAAAAAGCTATTTACCAAACATTTTTAGTCAAAACAGCTAATTCAATCCGCTAGTCAAAACAGCTAATTCAATCCGCTATCAGCTAACAGCTATCAGCTAATTGCCAAACAGGGCCTATACTTAATCGTGGCTGATGACTACATCTGAAATATGTGACTGCAGAACAAATTAAACATGATGAGATGGCAAGGATGAATTAACACATACCTGGAGAAGTGAAGTGAAGAGCGTATGGAGTTCATTTGTTGCTGCTAACAAAGACTCGGTGAAGAGCTGAAGAAACGAAAATGTATTTCCTGGAGAACAGTCACTGACAGGTAGATTTATACTCTATTAATCCCACACCATCTGTATATATATGCATGTTCTCCAGATCAAACAGCCGGCCTATATCATATAGATACTACACAATATATTTGTGCAAACATTTGTTTTGTTTTTATATATTACATGGACATGCAACGACTTTTGCGTTGTATATAAAGGCATGTCAAGACTATCGTTGATCACAATCATGACATGTTCGTTCCCGCATTGTAAGTAGAAAACATTGTGTAGCTTGTGTTTTAACTTGCTAGCCCGCTTGAATATATTCTTCTACTTGCAAAACTCACATCTTAATATCTACAACCCTTACAAGAGTTTCAAACAGTAGTATCAGTCAGTTTGGAATGAGTCTCGTCTCCCATCTCACAAAAAAAAAAAAAAAAATAAGTAGCTTGTTTAAGTATTGTAGTTGTGATCTCAAGAGAATTTTTACTTGTATATAACGGGTTTGGTAGATGTAAATGTGCAATCCATCAACTAAACATACAACCTAACATGTACGATGCACCAAGAATGAACAGTTAGTTAAGTTAGATAACTGGATCTCCCGTGCTTGGTAAACTCTGTAATAGTTAGATGTTTTATTACGAACTCTGATGAATCTATAAAGATTTTTATATTGGCTTCAGTTTTTCAAGAAAGACCCCCAAATCATACGACAGACTTTTCTTGCACTGGCTAACCGGAGGAAATATAGTTGTGATGGAGTAGGACAGATCACAGTTACTCTATATTTTATCTATAGCTTATATAATTTTGTAACTATAGAGATTCCTCTAATCTTTGAGCAAAAGTGGTTCTTTATTGTTCCTATTATCCCACTTATCCAATCTCTTTGTAGCTAGATCCACCTGCAAAAAAACATTGTTCAAAAACATTTTTAACCGGAATATAAAGAGTAATAAGTAATTAAACTCGTAAGCTGCTTTATACAAACCTCTTTTTTCCAGTCTGTCTGGTATGTAACATATATTAGTATAAGGGTTTGCATTGTTGTCCCGCCAATCATACCAGACCATATTCCCTATATAATAATACATCCGGCCACCACAGTAAATTAAAACTTTTACATATATAATGCTCCCATTTGCTTAGCTTTATGCTGTAATGATATTGGCAGAAGATATTCCTTTAATTACCTTAGCACCCATATCGAAGTAGAAACCAAGTAAAACGCCCAATGGGATCCCTACGGCGTAATAACATCCCACATTTACATACGCCACAAAAGCTTGCCATCCGCATCCAACAGCCACACCTTCAAAATTCAATTATAATTGCATTCAAATCATCTGCAAAGTTATTATTATCTAGAAATCAGATATTTAAGTTTAATGATATAATACATCACATTACCACATTAACCTGAATATATGTGTGGTATAGAAATTAAGTACTCCTTGTAACACCTTGAGGTGTTGGAAGAGCTAGAACTTAGTAGCAACAGAGCTCTTTTGACTCCGGCATTAAGTTAAGCAATAAGCATAAGAACATGACATGTATTAAGTCATCATCATAGACCTTATGGTACTGGAAGAGCTGGCAAATTAACATATATCTGTAATCCGTAGAAGTATGTATGTACATTTTACCTGACAAGACAGGTTGGATTCCATTAAGAACGAGGCCAGTGGCCAGAAGCGGGCAAAGATCTGATACAGCATTAGCAACATGTTCGCCATCCGTGAATGCATAGCTTATAGAATCACGCAGTAGTAGCACCACTATTGCAGCTATTACATTTATGAGAAAAGACATCATGTTCACTATTACGACTGAAAATGCTGCTGTCTTTGGATGTCCAGCTCCAAGCTCGTTCCCCACTCTCACACTGTCATACATACTCAGTTTAATTTGAATGATCATGTCTCTGTATATCTGAATTAAGTGTTGTACAAATGCTAAGGGAACTTTACCTTGCTGCTGCATTAAAACCACATGAGATTGTAAAAACCCATCCATTTATTGTAGTGCTGCAATTGTCACCATTCAAACATCTCAGATAGTTACAATATTTATCTGCAGAGTGATTATAAAGATCCCGTTTGGCAAAAATAAATATAACTGAAAGGTACTTCTCGCAATCAATATTTATTTAGGAGTCGAAAACAAAAATGTAGCCAAAAAGGACTATTTCTTCTAGGGATTTCATATTTACTAGTAAAATTTTCTTACCAGATAGCAAGAGAATCCAAAGCTAGTTCAGGTCGTTTAAGCAGGCCAGCCAACAGAACTAGAATCTGAAAGTACCACACCTCCAAGCACAGCATAACTGCTGAAGCAGCTGATAGCTTAAAGAAGGACCAGAGCCCACGAAATGCTTTCGTGCTAAACCCAGTCCATGTATGCTTGCACAATGGGCTCTTCAATATATAAATAATCTGACCCACTACAACTACCCACCAAGAAAAGCTCAGCACGAGTGATGAGCCCAATAGTCCAAACCCAAACTTGTATATAGTAATGTAAGTTATAATAAGATGTAGAACTAGAGTGGCTGCTGATATATAGGCACTTGGTTTCACAATGCTCTGAGCTTGTAGAAATTTCTGTATAGGAAAGTTTATGGCATATGCAAATATTTGAGGAATGAGGCCAAAGATGAAGACTGCAGCAGCTGACGCAATCTCTTCGGATTCGCCAAGTAATATAAGGAATGGCTTGGAGAAAACATAGATGACAGTGAGGAGAACACTAGTTAGAGTGAGGAGGATAAACGATCTTTGAAGATAAATGCCCAGCATTTCATATTTGTGTGCTCCATATGCTTGTCCACATAGTGTTTCAACCGCGCTGCCCATTCCAATCTATCCATAACCAAAATAAACTAATTAGTTTGCAGAGTAATCAGTTGTTCAATGTGATGGTCAGTTTCAAATCTATCATATGCTGTGCAGGAGTGTGCCCGCGCACTTGTGAGTGGATGTCTTGAAATGATTCATTTTCATGATTATTATTCTTTAATCATTAGCACAGATAACATATATAGTGATCAGATTAGTCCAGAACAACATAATGATGTCTAACCTCTACAAAATAACTGAAAAGCTTATGCAATATAAATCACTCATACTCTAAAATGTAAGAATATCACTTCTCTAATTATTATTATTTTGAAAGGCAAGCACGGCTTTAGCAGAATCCACTATCTTGATATTACATTAGTCTCGAATCTTAAACCTCTTGTAGTAAAAAGGAGTATATGATAGCCTACATTCATGGATGAATCTAAAACATGATCATTGTTTGTTTACATATTTGTTCAATAATTTTAGAAAATCAGTAATCAAGCTAGTTTATACAGAATCATCTAACCCTTGCAAATTACTAATCCATTAGAAATTGTATGTATCCAATATACAAAAAATTTAAAGTTATAAAATGTTGTCAGTTTCAAGTAATCATGCTCTTAATTATAAAATTTGGTAGGACATCTGCGTAGTGCAAAGCCTAATTTACTCTGATTAATTCCTCTGTATGGAGCTGGAATAACAACAAGAGAAGATAACATTCAGAAAAGTAGTCTACTTAGTTCTAGCTTGTTCCTATAAATAAGCAACAAGTAAACAGAAAATATAAATGTAAAGACTTTGTCAGTAAACCAATTTTTCAGTAACAACCTGAGCATATATCTAACCAAGTCTATGATGTTGTGTTCTGTACTGATTCATAATCGCTCTCCTTCTGGAATTTTTCGGGGGGTTTTCGTAAAAATAGATGCTGTCTATTGTATGATCCATACTCAATATTACTAAGTTTGAAAGACTAGTTCCATAATAATCTCAAATAGAACAATCATTTTATCAAAATAGGTGACCTTTTCTTGACCATATCTTAAATTATTTACCTTATCATCACACACGTTTTTAGTATTTTTCTCTTAGAACTGATGTACCGATGTTGCAGCCAATAATTCGATACGAAAGAGATATATGGAATAAGTACCGTACCAAGAGACCGTACGCAAAGGTTTGAATGCCATTGTTGCCAAGAGAGGCTGCCGCGAGCTCAAGATTGCCAATATGACCTGCAAATACTTGTGTAGACATGGACATGACATAGTTAATCATGTAACATATAATTGCTGGAGCCGCCAAGTTAAACAACAACCTCAGTTCTATCCATGTTGCTGACATGAATCTCTCAAACAACGGTGCATCACCCTCTGATAAAATTCGTTCTAATTCACTGCTCGACTCTGCATCGAGTTTTTCGGATGATCTTAACGTTAATATTGTCGTTGTTTGATCAATGGAGGATATGAGCTTGTATGTACCCGTCTCCGTTACCTCCATTGTACTTGGCCTAGCTAGCGCGGAACAGATTTGATGCTAGGCTAGCTCACGAGCACTACAGAGCAATGTGTATATATATTGAATAACGCTAGCTAGCTCCACGTATTTGTATACAGGTGACCCCAGCTGTCTCCCACCGTAGAGCGTGGCATTTAAATTCTTTTTGGAATATTGAAGATTATGAAAATATGAGAATTATTAATTCAGTTTTTTCTACTGAGTCCTATTCGCGAAATTATTGTGGGAATCAATTGCGAATTTGCTCGGGAAATCACTGAAATCATTTTTAATTTTCAGAATATTTTATTCATTTTGTTAAGCGATCCAGATTATTCAGCTCATTTATTAATTTTTCAACCTGGTTGCATGATCATTTGAAAATTTGTCCCAACTTTCAAATCTATATGTTAGGAATAATTCATGAGTTGTAATGTTAAGAATAGAATTTTACTTATACTTCTTGTATATCCTGATCTTATAAAGGATTTAGCACTTTGTATAGGAGATATGTGTTAGACAGTAATCTGTAGAATTAAGTCAGGAACAGTGCATCGAGTACTACATGTCAGGAACTGAGATTGAATCCTGATACGTCAGGTCAAATACTGATCAAGTACTAATGGGATGGTCAGATCCTGATGCAAGATGGAATCCTGATATCAGTCATGTTACTGATGATGTCATTATGGATGCTACAGAAACTAGCAAGTGCTATAAAACAGGATCTTTGTTTGAGGAACAAGCAAGAAGATTTCATGAAGGAAAGAATTTTCTATTGATGGAAACTATCAACTGGACGGCAGAACATTGTCATGTATAGATTATCTTTCTGTGATTAGTTGATAGCTAGCATTATAAATACTCTCTCTATATCATTGTAAAAAGAGTTGGAATCGTGAGTTTTGTATGCGTAGCTCTGTATAAGGTTCGTATTCGAGAGTTTGAAACAAACAGAGAGAGAGAGATTTATTTTGTCAGCAGCTGCTAAAGGTATTTGTACACCTTTGGTAGAGTTTGTATTTGATCTTATTAATACAAACAGTTTGATTCATTCGTTTATTCTTGTTTATCTAATCAAGCAAAAATCAGACACGATTATATAACTTGTATTCAACCCCCCTTCTACAAGTTATTCCAGTTAACACTATAACCTTTATTAATAAGCGAAACACCCTTTTAACGGTACCACTTCTATGATGTTTTTTAATAAAATAGAAATTCTAGTATAATTATAATTTTTTTATTACAACTTTAAATAAAAAAAAATAGTTTCATCCCTAGAATCATATTCCCTTATAATTCTATGTTATTTTTTAAAGAAAATAATAAAATTGAAATCCTATTATAATTATAATACAATTTTTTTTAATCATAATTTAGAATAAAAAAAATAATACGATCAATTCTCCAAAAGATTTTTTAAGGAACACCCCTTTAACGGTACCACTTTTGGTTCGCACCGTATTTTGATTTCACCCCTATAATCCTATTTTTACTATAATTCTATGTTATTTTTTAATAAAATAGAAATCCTATTGTAATTATAATTCTTTTATTACAACTTTGAAAAAAAAATAGTTTCATCCCTAAAATCATATTCCTTACAATTCTAAGTTGTTTTTTTAAAGAAAATAATAAAATTGAAATACTATTATAATCATAATAAATATTTTTTTATCATAATTTAGAATAGAAAAATAATACGACCAATTCTCCAAAAAAAAATTCAAAGAGAACAACTAGAACATATTTCTATACATTACTCTAGAACATTCTTCCATGCTGATATGGGTTAAAAGTAAGCCCTAAAGACACATTTAATGTGGCATTAATTAGACCTAGAATGGTCCAAACGTGGGGCCCACCAGATGGGCCCAAACTCCAATTATAATATTAATTTCGTAATTAATATTTATGGATAATTAACAGCTGGGAGATACAAGTCAGATAAGGACATTATCTTTACAAAGAGTAGCCTCCAAGCCACACAGTCATACAAGGAAACTGACTCCTACAAGGAAGGAGTCTAGAACCTTCCTCAAGGCTGACTTGCCCACCAAGTCTCCTAACCCTACCCTAATTCTGAGGCTTCTCAGCCTATATAAAGGGTCAGACCCTTCAACCTAGAACTACGTTTTATTGGCTTGATTCTCTTAATACAGAGATACGTAGGCATTCTGTGAGGACCGTTTAAGTCTCGAACGCAGAAGCAGCCATTAAAGCACGAAGCTCACGAACCCTAGTAATAAATACACATAAACCCTAGCCGCAATCTAATAGCCTCGTTTTTATTCCACAACATTTGGCGCCGTCTGTGGGAAAAAGACATCAACCATGGTTCAAACACGAAGAACTGCACCAAGCACTACGGAGCCAATCGCTACCGAGGCCCTACCTCTTAGCTCTGCTCCGCCCCTTACTGAACAAGTGCTACCGACATCTGAGCAAGTACCTCCAACATCCGGGACTATCGTTCCATATCAAGTTTCTCAACCCCTAGGGACGACTACCCATGTTGAGAGTACGCTACCTCCGATCGTCCACACAATTCCAGGAACTAACCCAGGGATTTCTTCCCTGATTGTAGACCCCAACAACCCTACACGAGGGGTTCAGATCCACACCACGGATCTCCCCATAAGCACCAATCCAATGTATGGGATGCCCAATTACGGAGCTGGACCGAGTGGTCATGCCCTATATATTCGAGATCGAGATTATCGCGATTTTTCTGGTCCTTATTCAGATGAATCATCTTCTGGCGATGATTACGAGCGTGATGAAGCTCCGAGGAGGCGACGTGCAAGTAAAGAGCCTATGGGGAGAACTCGAACTATCCATGATGGACCCCCTTCAACAGCTGCTGAGAGGATTAAGGCTTATGAAGCCGAGATCTTAAAGTTAAAGGAAGATATGGCCAGGGAGCAAGCCAGATCGAATCAGACTTTGCCACCTCCCACGTCAGGACCGATTCCCTTCATAGATCTGGAGAGGCCTCCAAGGAGGCAAAGAAGGACTACCGTCCCACCTGAAAGAACTACAAGGGTGGAAACCCCTAAGAGCAACCCCAAGGATCTGATGCCACTTGGGGACCCTGATGATCCCACACCTCCGTTCACTGAGGACGTGATGAATGCTCGTATTTCAAAGAAGTTTAAGATGCCAACAATCAAAGCTTATGATGGAATGGGTGATCCTGCCAACCACGTTAGAACGTTCTCAAACGCACTGCTGTTGCAGCCTGCAAGCGACGCTTTGAAGTGTAGGGCTTTCCCTCAAACTTTGTCAGGCATGGCTCAAAGATGGTATAGTCGGCTTCCTGCAAACTCGATTGGTTCCTTTAAGGAGTTGAGTGCTGCCTTCATTAGTCAATTTATCAGCGGAAGAACGCATGAGAAAAGCTCTGCATCTCTTATGTATGTGGTACAAGGGAAGAACGAAAGTCTGAGAGACTATCTTAAGAGGTTCACCAAGGAGACTCTGAACATCACTGATCTGGACAATAAGGTTGCAATGGTAGCCTTGGAGCATGGTACCACCGACCTATACTTTAAGAGATCATTGGCAAAGCATCCCCCGGAGAATATGGCCGATCTCCAACGAAGGGCTGATAAGTACATCAAAGCCGAGGATAGCACGAAGAAGGAAGTCACATTAGGCAATGGTCAGGGAAACAATGATACAAAAAAGCGTAAGCAAGGGCAGGAGTACGATGCTAGGGACAAGTACCCCCGAACTAGCAAAGACTCTGATTCGCCACCAAAAAAGAACTTGGGACCAAGGTTCTCTGACTATGCAAGGTTGAATGCCCCTAGAAGTCAAATCTTGTTGGAAATTGAGAAGGATAAGGACTTCCGATGGCCGAAGCCACTCAGGGGAGACCCCGCAAAGAGGAATAAGGATCAGTACTGTAGGTTCCACCGAGATGTAGGACATGACACGGATGATTGCAGACAGTTGAAGGACGAGATTGAATTCTTGATCCGTAAAGGAAAGCTGAACAATTTCACAAAGGGTGGAGATCAAGAAAC
The DNA here is from genome assembly GCA_037693485.1 of Kitagawia praeruptora. NCBI lineage: Eukaryota > Viridiplantae > Streptophyta > Magnoliopsida > Apiales > Apiaceae > Kitagawia > Kitagawia praeruptora. The sequence continues at coordinate 82,503,411 of CM075350.1, forward strand.
CCAAAGAGGGGATTACAACAGGAGAAACAATGACAGAAGGGATAATGATCGTGATCGTAGCACGCAGCCCCGAGGGCCAGTTATCAACATGATCTGGGGAGGCCCGACAGCGGCCGGTTCAACTCGAAACTCTCGAAAGGCATACGCAAGAGAAGTGATGCATATTGTGGGAGAGGCCCCAAAGCGTGCTAAAACTGAGATGGTAATTGGTTTTGATGATACAGACTTGGAAGGGGTAAAGTTCCCCCATGATGACCCGCTGGTCATAACTCCTGTGATTGGAAATTCAGAAGTAAAACGAGTCTTGATAGACAATGGAGCTTCTGTGGATATTTTGTTTCATGATGCGTTTATAAAGATGGGATACAACGACTCTCAGTTGACCCCTGTAAACATGCCTATATACGGATTTAATGGAGTGGAGTCCAACGTTGAAGGGACTATTCAGTTGCCCATGACTATTGGGCAGGAGCCTAAGGAGGCGACTCAGATGCTGAATTTCTTGGTGATTAAGGCAGCTTCAACATACAACGCAATCCTTGGAAGGACTGGATTACATGCGTTTAAGGCTGTGGCCTCTTCCTATCATATGAAGATTAAGTTTCCGACACGGAATGGTGTCGGAGAACAAAAGGGTGATCAGAAGATGGCAAGAAGTTGCTATGTAGCCGCTTTGAGGGCCGATGGAGTCGGGGGGCAGGTCCTTCCAATTGAAGACATGGATGTCCGTGACGATGAAGAGCATAGAGGGAAGCCAGCAGAGGATTTGATTCCCATACCCCTAGAGCCGAATGATCCTGAAAAAGTTACTTATGTTGGAGCATCTCTGAAAGAACCCTTGAAGGGCAAGTTGATAGAATTCTTACAAAAGAATAGCGACGTGTTCGCTTGGACAGCAGCTGATATGCCAGGGATTGACCCCCAACTTATAACCCATAGGTTGAATGTTGACCCCAAGAGGAAGACAATAAAGCAGAAGAAGAGAAACTTTGCTCCGGAGAGGCAAGAGGCCATTAAGCAAGAAGTGGATAAGCTCTTGGAAGCTGGTTTTATTGAAGAAATTCAGTTTCCCGAATGGTTAGCAAACCCTGTGATGGTCAAAAAGGCGAATGGGAAGTGGAGGATGTGTATAGACTTCACTGACCTGAATGATGCATGTCCAAAGGATTGTTTTCCCCTTCCAAGGATTGACATGTTGATAGATGCCACAACTGGACATGAGATGTTAAGCTTCATGGATGGATTCAGCGGCTATAATCAGATTAAGATGCACAAAGATGACATCCCTAAGGTATCTTTCATAACTGACTTTGGTGTCTTCTGTTATCTTGTTATGGCGTTTGGTCTAAAGAATGCAGGAGCTACTTACCAACGCCTGGTGAACAAGATATTTGCCCATCTGATTGGAAAAACCATGGAGGTGTATGTTGATGACATGTTAGTCAAAAGCCTACTCAAGGCTGATCATATTAAACACCTCGAAGAGGCATTTGAAGTGCTGAGGCACCATAAGATGATGTTGAATCCTGCTAAGTGTGCCTTTGGTGTTGGATCTGGAAAGTTTTTAGGGCTGATGGTTTCAAAGAGAGGCATTGAGGCCAATCCTGACAAAATCAAGGCGATTTTAGACATGGAGCCACCACGTTCTATAAGAGATGTGCAGAAGTTGACAGGCCGAGTAGCAGCCTTAGGGAGGTTCATCTCCAAGTCTGGTGATAAGTGTTTGCCTTTCTTTCAAACATTAAAGAAGGTAAAGAATTTTGAATGGACACCTGAAAGCCAAGAGGCCTTTGAACAATTAAAGAAATACATGGCTGAAGCCCCGTTGTTGGCCAAGCCTAGCATCGGAGAGACTCTTTACCTATACCTGGCGGTATCTGAGCAAGCATTAAGTGTCGTCCTCATACGGGAAGAGAACAAGGTTCAGAAACCTATCTACTACGTGAGTAAGGTGTTACATGGAGCTGAGTTGAACTATTCCACCATTGAGAAGTTTGCTTTAGCATTGGTAACGGCTTCAAGGAAACTAAGACCTTACTTTCAGTCACACAAGATTGAAGTCCTGACGGACCGGCAATTGAGAAGTATCCTGCATAGCCCGAAGGTCAGTGGAAGGCTAATTAAGTGGGCAATCGAACTCGGAGAATTTGACATTGCATATAAGCCTCGGACAGCCATCAAGGCTCAGGCATTAGCTGACTTCGTGGTTGAATGTACCATTGGCAACCAAGAAGTCGGGGGGCAGGAGATAGTAACCACCCCTGGAGTTGAGAGTAAGGATGAAGAACTTGTACCTGATCAGAAAGAGTATTGGGTGCTCTATTTTGATGGAGCATCAAAAACAAAATCTAGTGGTGCAGGTTTGGTTTTGCAAAACCCCGATGGGTTCACAGTTGAATACGCTTTGAAGTTGGACTTTCCTACAACCAACAATGAAGCTGAATATGAAGCATTAATAGCTGGACTGGGATTGGCCAGAGTTATGAGGGTCAAGAACCTCAAAGTGTGTGGAGATTCAAGACTGGTAGTCTCGCAAGTGAATGGTGAGTTTGAGGCCAAGGATGAAACTATGGCAAAATACCTCAGAGTCGTGAAAGCTGTTATGACTCAGTTTGAGGAGTGCTACCTGGAGCACATTCCTAGGGAAGAGAACGTTAAGGCCGATGCCCTTTCTAAGTTCGCTTCTTCTGAGATAGAGAATTATGCAGGCAGTGTTTACTTCCAGGTCTTGAAGGCCCCGACTATCAACTCTAAGTTGATAGCACCTATCGATGTTGGAAGCTGTTGGATAGATCCTATTAAAGCTCATCTAGAAACCGGATGGCTCCCCAGCAATGCCTTGGAGGCACGGAAATTGTCAGTGAGAGCATTGAGATATGCCTTGATTGAAGGCATCTTATACAAGAGGTCGTTTGTCATCCCCTACTTGAAGTGCCTAAGGCCCCTAGAGGCAAGAGAAGCATTGGAAGAAGTTCATGAAGGGATCTGTGGGCAGCACTTGGGGGGCAGAGCCCTAGCTCACAAGATTACCCGCCTGGGATTCTATTGGCCGGAGATGTTAGCAGATGCCCAGGATTATGTCAAGAAGTGTGACAGATGTCAGAAACACGCCCCTGTTGTAAGGCAGCCGCCTGAGAGGTTAACCTCAATCAGCTCTCCCATTCCGTTTGCAATGTGGGGAATGGACATTCTTGGTCCTTTCCCCATGGCTTCAGCACAAAGGAAATTTCTGATTGTCGCCATCGATTACTTCACTAAGTGGATTGAAGCTAAGCCATTAGCAAAGATAACCACCAAGCAAGTTTCCCAATTCTTTTGGGAGAACATAATCTGCAGGTATGGAATTCCCCGAATCCTTGTGACAGATAATGGGACACAATTCAACAATGAAGAGTTCAGGAAGTACTGCGAGGAAAATGCTATCGAGCTTCGTTTTACTTCAGTAGCTCACCCGCAAGCTAATGGACAGGCTGAGGTAGCTAATCGGATTATTCTTGATGGACTTAAGAAGAGGGTCGAACGATCGAGAAATACTTGGGTGGATGAATTACTGCCTATACTTTGGGCATATCGTACCACTTGCAAGGTAACAACTGGGGAAACTCCTTTCCTACTGGCTTATGGAGCCGAGGCAGTTGTACCACTAGAAGTCATGCATGCATCACCTAGAATTGAGGCATTCGAACCAGAGACTAATGAAGAAGGCATGAGGCTCGCCCTAGATTTGATTGATGAAGTCAGGGACGAGGCAAATGCCAGAAATGCGGAGCATCAAAAGAAAGCATCTTTCTACTACAACCACAGGGTTAAGGAGAGGTTCTTTCAGCAAGGTGACTTGGTTCTTAGGAAGATCGAGGCTTCTGGAGTTGGTTAGAAGGGAAAGCTAGCCCCAAACTGGGAAGGGCCGTATCGAGTCAAGAAGACACTAGGACGAGGATCCTACAAACTGGAAACCTTGGATGGGGTTGAGGTGCCCCGGACTTGGCATGCATTGAACCTCAAAGTTTACTATGTTTAAGCTCTCCTGAAAAGGACCTAGCTTTTTGCCTATGTAATAGAAGTAGAAATAAGGTCGATGAAACCATTCCAAGTTTTTAAAACTTGAGATATTGGAAATAGAGTATCTATGTAAGGGCTGTGCCCATTTCTTCATATTAATAAGACTATCCTACATTTTCGCATAAGATATGAACCTTACTTATTGATATATATGCACAAAATGCTAGACTACACATGCGAATATGGATAAGTTGAGAAGCATCAAGGACAATGAATTACGAATTTAAAAGTTATGCCCGAAGGCAGAATACATAAACGATTATCTCAAAATAAGTTAACAAGAGTGCAAAGTCATGCCCAAAGGCAGAGTACATAAATAGATGGATAAAGATATCAACTACTAAGCATCTCCAGTATGCTCATCCTCTCCAGCTGCGCCAAGATGAGCAGAGGAATCTGGCTCCAGGATCCTCTCATCATCCTCCTAGTCCTCCTCCTGGGTGTCCTGCACTGTCAAGGCCATAGGAGCATGGGGGCTAGGAAAGTCCGAAACATTGAGGGTACCAGGAAATCTCCTAGTAACCTCGGCAAGAGCTCCGTCCCATCCCTGAGTAAACTGGTAAGGGAACAGAGAGTCGTCATGCTTCTCCATGAAGCCCACATACTCCTGGGAGGAGAGGTAGTCATCAATCAGGTCGTCCTTGTCCTTCCTGAGAGTGACATTTTCAGCCTGAGACTCTAGAAGCTCCTTCTCCCTCCTCGCTAAGGTAGCCTTGACAGAGCCCAGTTCATCCTGGGAGTCATCATACTTAGCCTTGTAAGTCTCATAGTTGGAACGCCAAGTCTTAGCCTGGAATATGGCCCCCTGGAAGTTGGCATTAGCCTACAAAAGACAAAGTTAAAACCACAACTCAAATAATAAAACAAGTATATAAGAGAATGAATAGTAAGGAGCTTACAGCAGCAAAGGCCTGAGCACCAGCACTTTCAGCTCCTTCGAGAGTGGAGCCAGATACATAATCCTTGAAGTCACCAGGGGTTATGGAGTGATAGGACCAGTCCATAGCATGCCTGCAGTCTCCAACAATGGAGTCCTTCTTCCTAATACCCCAGTTAGGACGCCAAGCACTCTTGGAAGAGCCATCTACCTCCTCAACATCAGCCACATGGGGCCTCAAGTAGGCATCCGAGGCTGTTGGAGCTCGAGGATCTTTCCCTGAACGAGCCCTTTTCAGCCTAGCAGTGTCCCCATCTTCTGGCTCGTTAGTCTTGTTGATAAAAGCTGCAGCTGCAATTACAAAACAAAAAACAAATAATGGGTATGAGACAATCATATTCAAATAAAGGAATGCAAAAAGAAAGAAAATTACCCTTATTGCCCACTCGGGAAAGTCCCAAAGTTTTAAGCTGGAACTCATTCAGGAGATCCCAAGCCATAGTAGAATAGTTATCCTTGATGAGCTCCTGGTAGGCATAGGCCTCTTCCTCATTCAGCTCAATATCGTTGGCACTGCCATCTACGACCTTACCAAAGGTACTACGAAAAACATTGCCCCAATCTCCACCTTCCCATATCAAGTACATGAACTCCTTCTTCCACTTTGGGTTGGAGTCAGGAATAGATTGGGGGTGAAAGATTGGAGGAGTAGAAGAACGGTGACTAATGTAAACCCAACCCGGGGTAGATTCAGCAGAATTTTTAAATTGAAAAATTTTCCTAAAAAGAGCTACAGAAAGAGGGAATTTGTTTTTAAGGCAAAGGACCAGAAAACAGTTGATCACCCTCCAAGAATTGGGAGGAAGTTGACAAGGGTTAACTCCTACATCTGCTAAAAGCCTAGGGATAAACTCATGAAAAGGGAATCGAACCCCTGCAACAATGGCACCCCTGTAAATACAAAGTGCATTGGGGCGCCAATGGCAAGATCGATCCCCAGGCTCAGCTGGGATAAGCCTATAGGGTGATTCTATTTTATACATCCTATTATAGTCAGTGATTTTTTCTATATCATGGAAAATGTTGCTATGATTATAGGAATCAAGGTGTGACAGGGATGGAAAATCTTCTTTACGATTTAAAATCATATCCTGTAAACTCATGAGGGAAGAACGAATGATGATACCTCTTTTTGAGGCCACTTGCAGTTTCTGGAAACGTTGAGTAGCACGATCTTCAGCCATTTCTTCAAATCTTCAAAGAAAAATTTGATGATCAAAGAAAATCTGCAAAGAACGAAGAAATTTTTAGAACAATCTTCAAATCTTCAAAGGAACTGAAGGAAAAACCCAGAAAAAAGGTAATCTTCAAGCTATAAAACTAGAAATTCTGGAAAGTACCTTGAGTGTTCTTCAAATCTTCAACAACAACTGGAAAATTTCTGGAAAAATTCCCAGAAATCCTTGAGCAATCTTCAAATCTTCAAAGATTGGAAGAAAAATCGCCAGAAAACTTGAAGGATGCCTTTGAATCTTCAAAGAACGAGGATCAAACTCAGAGAAAATTTCTTAAAGAAATTTGGAACTTTTGAGAGAGTTTTTGTTTTGGAAACTTTTGTGATGAAGTGAAAGTGAAAACTTTGGCCTTTATATAAGCAAAAAGTTAGGGGATTTCAACCGGTTAAAATGAATATCAACCGGTTGTAGCCTGTTCAACACTCTTATGGGCTGTTAACACATGTTGAGCTCTAAAAAGCCCAAGAAACGCCAGGCCAGTAAAGCCCAAGTCGAAGTCAAGATGGGGCTTCAAGAAGAAGAGCCCAAATACATAATTAGGATAGGCCCAAATGGTTTGAAGACCAAGGCCCATGGAAATTAAAAGGCATGGCCCATTAAAGTCCAACAAAACTTGGACAAAAAATTAAAAGGGGGCACGAGGTCGTAGCATTTGACCTCGATTTTTAGTGTAAGTACGAGCTTGACTAAACGACCTGGAAAACTCATTTTGAGGTCGTGAGTAGCCTCTAATTTTGAGGTCGTTATAACACGGTTTAAAATCGTAAATTCCAGGTCGAATTTGTACTAGGAATTTAAGAAAATTCATACGACCTGGGACTTATTCGAGGTCGAGTTTACATTGAATCAAGGTCGTGAATTCCAGGTCGAAAAAGAACTGGAAAACCTACAAAAAAGGCGCGACCTGGAACCATTTTAAAGATTGTTTCTTCTTCAATTGAGGTCGCAGATTCCAGGTCGAAAATCAACTGCAAATTGAGCTCGAAGCTCACGACCTGGAACCTAAGTGAGGTCGATATTCTCTAGATTTGAGCTCGTAAATTTGAGGTCGAAAAAACACTGGATTTCCACGAAAAAAGCCACGACCTGGCCCTATTTGAGCTCGAATTTGTACTGGTTGAGCTCGAAAAGCTCCAGGTCGAAAATAAGCTAAATGAGCTCGAAAAAAGCCCCGACCTGGGACAGTTTGAGCTCGAAGTTTGAGCTCGAAAATGAGCTGAAAAAAAAAAAAGAAAAAAAAAGAGAGCTTAAAAAAATTCCAGAAACTTGGAAAAATTTTACATTTAAGCACCGTTTAGTGCCATTAAACATCGTTTAGTGTCGTTTTATGCCAGTTAACATTTTTTAACATTGTTTAAACATTGTTTAAGGCTGGTTAGCGCTGTCTAGTGCCGTTTAACATCATCGTAAATGCGTCGGTCGCTCCACGCTTTGCATTAAGATGATATTGTTGAAAATACTCGCGTACGAGCAATAAACCCTGACCCAAGTCTCGAAAAAGACCGTTATAACTTCAAGGAAAACCTGATCAGTTTCCCTAGAAGTTGGGGGGCAAATGATATGGGTTAAAAGTAAGCCCTAAAGACACATTTAATGTGGCATTAATTAGACCTAGAATGGTCCAAACGTGGGGCCCACCAGATAGGCCCAAACTCCAATTATAATATTAATTTCGTAATTAATATTTAGGGATAATTAACAGCTGGGAGATACAAGTCAGATAAGGACATTATCTTTACAAAGAGTAGCCTCCAAGCCACACAGTCATACAAGGAAACTGACTCCTACAAGGAAGGAGTCTAGAACCTTCCTCAAGGCTGACTTGCCCACCAAGTCTCCTAACCCTACCCTAATTCTGAGGCTTCTCAGCCTATATAAAGGGTCAGACCCTTCAACCTAGAACTACGTTTTATTGGCTTGATTCTCTTAATACAGAGATACGTAGGCATTCTGTGAGGACCGTTTAAGTCTCGAACGCAGAAGCAGCCATTAAAGCACGAAGCTCACGAACCCTAGCAATAAATACACATAAACCCTAGCCGCAATCTAATAGCCTCGTTTTTATTCCACAACACATGCGATTATATGTTTTTTTTTAAAAAAATATATAATAAAATTGAAATTTTATTATTATTATAATTCTTACATTGTATTAACAAATTTTTTTATTATAACTTATAATAAAAAAATATTACGATCAATTATCTAACTATTTTTCAATGAAAACAACCGAAACGTGTTTTCATGCACTTCTATTAAATAATCTAATTTTTTAATTTTTTAATAGCATTAATTTTTTATGCAAATAACATTGTTCTTTTTATAATTTTTGTAATATAATTTTATAATTATTTAATTAAATAAAAATTAATAATTATTTATCATAAATCTCCAAGCCCGTGCTTTGCACGGGTTATCATCTAGTTATTAATGAAATTTGTTTTAATTTTGGCCAAAAAAAAATTTATTTATTTTAATGTTATTTTCATATTAAATTTGTTCTATTATATCAGTAAGATACATTACTATTGCAGCATAATACAAATTCTAGACAAAAATTACACGTATATTTAATTTCTTGAGGAGTAATTTCTAGATAACTGTTTATTTCTTGATATACATGCAAGGTAAAAATAATTGGAGCATTTTAACGAATAACAGTGTGACAAAATGCAAGGGAATAAACAGTTACATGTCACAGTTACTTGGAAAATGAAAACTATTATGTCAGGCATTTTGGTTTTAAGTGACGATGGATAATTTTATACTTATCAATTTGTAAGAGAATATTTTTATTTTGAGATTAAAACAAAACATAAGTTAGGTCGGATAAAAATTTCACGTGGACTACGGACGGACTGGTGGGATTATATTTGTTTTCACAAGCTTGGGAAAGGGAAATGCATGCAGTTCATGACCGTCCCTAGGTATCTGACAAGACTATTTTAATGTCTGTCTTCATGTAGTATAAACTAAATACTGGAGATTTGATTCTGTAATGGTTCCCAGAAATCAATTTGTGCTTCAACATTACATGGTGAAGGCTGAAGAGTCAAAAAACTCGAAAAATTCGACTTCATAAGCACTTCGTAAATGCCGTGGTGGTCTTATCACTCACATTGCCTTCCTCCCGGGTAAAGATTCCCACACAAAACAATACTCCCTCTGTCTCAAAAAACATTTCCTGTTTTCTATTTTGGATCATTCAAAATACTTTTCCTATTTCTATTTTAAGCCATATAAAACAAAATCTAATATCCACTATTTTACCCACTACTCCTTAAAAATAATATTCAATACCCACTACTCCACCCACTAATCATTACAAACAATATTCAATACCCACTACTCCACCCACTAATCATTACAAATAATATTCAATACCCACTACTCCACCCACTACTCCTTAAAAATAATATTCAATACCCACTACTCCACCCACTACTCCAAAAAAACAATATTCAATACCCACTACTCCTTAAAAATAATATTCAATACCCACTACTCCATAAAAAAACAATATTTACTACCTATTATCTTAAAATCCGTGTTTTTAGTCAAACAGGAAATGTATTATGATAAGGAGGGAGTATTACGTAGGAAGAACCAAAACAACCCATATAAACCACTGATAAGTATAACTGAATGAAAAGACGTACAATATCATTCCTCCAGACATGCTGTTCTTTCTTTTATTGGGACGTATATTATATTCCTTGCCCATATTTGAGAAGGGAACCTTTATCTTTACTTTGTTCAACTAATTCTGACGTAGGGACACTCTGGAATCCGTTCTTAAGAAGGTGCGGTTTCTTGCGGTGTTAAATGTTCGACATAAATTATAAAGCTAAAATACATTATAATGTTCTTTATTTAAATTACCAATTTGCACAAATCCTACAAGTTTCCAACCTCCCAACTTGCAGTTAAATACAATCAACCTCGCATATAGGAACAGCTATGACTGTACTACCAGTTAAAATTTACAAAATTCTAAATAAGCACGAGTAAGCTGGAGATAAATTACACGGATGCTACATCAGATATACAACAATGGATTGATCAGCCAAGTAAAATTAGATGTCAATAACAATACCAAAGTTCGCAAGTTCAGCATATAATGCAATTGAGAATGCTGCTTCAAAACTGGAACTTTCTTCCATTGATACTGGGTAACACACAACGCACAGGGGCGCCCACCTTCCACGAAATCCCAACACCGAGCCCAAATAACCCCCCCCCCCCCACAAACTTCAAGAGAGGGAACAGTAGGAATTTTTTTGACAAATTGTGCTTTTACTTGTTGGGAATTATGACTAAAACAACAACATAGAGACAGTTATATATCGTATTTAACAAGTCCAGGCCAAGCATACAATTAGCGAAACAAAACACGAAGGTAAAACACATGCATGTCAGTAACTGATAGAACAAAGAGAAGGCAGAAAACATACCAGTAGCCATAGCTATATCAGTATGTAGAACAAGTAAAACAAACAGCTGAGTCGTCAGGATTTGCTAGAAAGCCTGACTGCTCTTGAAGAGATAATTGCCCCCACTTACAACTGTGTTGGGATGCTTGCAACACCTCTCCCAGGATAAAACAGCTCCGAGCTAAATGATCACAGTAATCAGAAAGCTCTACTTCGACTAGCACCTCAGTCGCCGGAAAAACCCTAAGTAATATATACTATAACAGGAGGAGAACAGAGAGTGTAGAGTAGACAAGAGAATGTAGGGTGTGGTCTGTATATTCAGTCTATCCAGTATATCACAATCAGTAGCTTAGGTCTCTATTTATAGGAGAGACCAAACGTAACTGATGCCACCCAATTAATATTGTAACTGCCGATTTACATTTAATAAAATGAAACGGCTGATTTAATAAAATCAAAACGGTTGATTTAATAAATCGTAACTGTTACGTTATATTTATCCACACATATCAGTTTTTATTTTAATTATACGAATATATATTATCAAATTCTGTTCAGGATTCAACATCAGGAACTGATGTTAGTCCATCAGTATTTGATCATCAGGATCTGATACTGTCAGGACTTGAGGTCCATCAGTATTTGATCAAGCATCAGGATCTGGTACTGTCAGGACTTGAGGTCCATCAGTATTTGATCAAGCATCAGGATCTGGTAGTACCTTCAGGATTTCATCAGGACTTGGTCCATCAGTATTAGATGTCTGACCAGTTACTGATGTATTCCAAGTACTGATCCCAAACGATATATATATATTCTAATTAAAATATTATTTAATCACATAAATAAAATCCCTCGCCCAGGTCGCCTCGCGTACGCTAGACGCCGAGACATTCGCCCATCGACCGAGCCGAGCCGAGCCGAGTCGAGGCGTGGCGTGTCGTGACGTGGCGGGGCGGGCGGCGGCGGCGCGCGCGTGTGTGTGTGTGTGCGCGTGGAGCACACAGTAACACCATGCACCATCATACACCTTAGTAGTTGTACACTACCCATGTGTGTGATTCTATATAAAGCCAACAACCCCCTTTATTCATTCCAATGTGGGACAAATACACATTCTCATTTCAAGCTTATTCAAGCTACTAACTTCATCTCCATTTCTCTATGGGTTTCACTAAGAAAATTACTTAGACCCATATATGAAAATTTAAGTCCTCATAAAAAGGAACAATTTCCAATCGTTAAAATCCGGAATTAACCTCAAGAACATAAAATACTTATGCTCTAAAAACTCCATTTTCTAACAATCCCCCACAAATCCATATAGAAATGTTTCAGGTTTCTCATCATGACTTGTTTTTCAGAGTCGGTACCCTTCCGGGTTTGAACCCTCCTAAGTCCCCTACTTCAATGATTACCGGATTTAGATGGAATGTTTCACCTTGAATCTTAATCCGTTTTGGTGTAACCATGTTCCATAGACGACGACAAGTCAAAGGCTATGGTGCCAATCTACGGCTTTGAGACATTAATGGTCTTGTCTCGATCCTGTTCGTCGAATGTTTCAAGGGATAACCCTTCCCTCTAATTGCGACCACACAATTACATTCGCTTAGCTGGGCATCTCCAGAGATGTACTGCTACCATCTCGTCAAATGACTTGACCCCATTCAGAGTTATAATAACTCTTGTTATCTAGCAGTATCAGTACCTTCTAGGTTTTCAGGGGATAGACTCAGATACAACAGTATCAGCTATGTAGCAAAGGTACTATCAATTCATCCTTACAGCTTGTTATTACCACATTGAATACACTTCAAGGGATCTCCTCTCATGTGTATTGGGTTCCCACTGATGATGAACTATGATGGGTTGACAGCCCCATCCCCAACCTTGACTTAAGGACCACTGCAGGTTCCAGTCCTTTAGTTAAAGGATCAGCTATATTATTCTGAGTTCCTATGAACTCTACAGCAATAATCCTATCAGACACTAAACCCCTAATAGATTTTAGTCTAACTTGGATGTGCCTCTTGGTTTTAGCGTTATACTTTTTACTGCTAATCTTGTCGATAGTTGTTTTACTATCACAATGAATAGCAAGTGCAGGAAGCGGTCTGCTTACTACAGGTATCGTGGACATAAGTCCATGTAACCATTCAGCCTCCGTCCCCGTGGCATCAAGCGCACACAACTCAGCCTCAAAAGTAGACCGAGTTACTATAGTCTGTTTGGTCGACTTCCAGGATATTGCTTCCCCTGCTAAGGTGAACACGTATCCAGTCACTCCATTGGAACCAGACTTCTTAGCTATCCAACTTGCATCACTGTACCCCTCAAGTACACCAGGAAATCTCCTATAGTGTAAACTTAGGTACATTGTGCCTTTCAGATATCTAAGTACTCTATCAAGAGCATCCCAATGAGTTCTGTTTGGACAGCTTGTATACCTAGCCAACTTAGACACAGAGTATGAAATATCTGGTCTAGTACAGTTAGCAAGATACTGCAAACTCCCTATAATCTGAGAATACCTTAACTGAGACACAGGTACTCCTGAAGCATTCTTAACAAGGGCAACTTTAGGATCATAGGGTGTACTAGCGATTCTACACTGTGAATAACCATATTTCTCAAGTATAGATTTCTCTATATAATGAGACTGCGATAAAGTTATTCCCTCGGCTGACTGTGTCAGTTTGAGACCAAGAATCACACTAGCCTCACCCAAATCCTTCATTTCAAAATGCCTTTTCAAGAAAGCTTTTGTCTCGTTAATTATCTCAAGATTGGTTCCAAACAATAGTATGTCATCAACATATAGGCACAAGATGACACACTCACTACCTTTAACTTTAGTATAGACACACTTATCACTTTCATTAATATCATAACTGAACGGCACTATAGTTTCATCAAACTTTTTATGCCAATCCCTAGGAGCTTGTTTCAAGCCATAGATGGACTTGATCAACTTACATACTTTCCTTTCGTTACCAGATGCAACAAATCCCTCAGGCTGATCCATATAAATCTCTTCTTCAAGTTCACCATGAAGAAAAGCTGTCTTTACATCCATTTGATGGATGATAAGACCATGTACGGAAGCCAATGCTACAAGCATTCGGATTGTTGTCATCCTAGCGACAGGAGAGTATGTATCAAAGTAATCAATACCCTCCATTTGCTTAAAACCCTTAGCTACCAGTCTAGCTTTGTACTTATCTATTGAGCCGTCAGGATTCAACTTCCTTTTAAATATCCATCTGCACTCGATAGTAGAACACCCAGGAGGGAGATCAACTAACTCCCATGTTCCGTTAGAAACAATAGAGTCAATTTCACTCTTTACAGCGCCCTTCCAGTGCCTAGACTCTGAAGAATCCATAGCTTGTCGGAAAGTTAAAGGTTCATCCTCGACATTGTAAGTGATAAAATCACTTCCAAAATCCTTGACTACCTTTGCACGCTTACTCCTTCGTGGTTCCTCTACCTCCTTAGGAGTAGAGCTACTACTAGGTTCCGCCCCCACATTTGTTATCTTTTCCACATGATCAGGAATAGAACTTGATGTGTGAGTAGGATCTTCATTAGAAGTATCTTGAGGCATACCAGTCTTCATAGGGTAAACATCCTCAAAGAATGTAGCATCACGAAACTCGACTATCGTGTTTGCCACTATACCATCTATGTCAGATTTTAATACTAAAAATCTCATAGCTGTAGTGGTCTCAAGATAGCCTAGAAAGATACAATCAACAGTCTTCGGACCTAGTTTCTTTCTCTTGTGTTCAGGGACAAGTACCTTAGCAAGGCACCCCCACACACGAAGATACTTAAGACTAGTCTTCTTGCTCTTCCATAACTCATAGGGTGTCTTATCCATGTGTTTCAGAGGGACTCTATTCAGAATATGGCAAGCCGTATTCAGAGCTTCTCCCCACAAGTATTTAGGCAGCCCAGAGTTAATAAGCATACTATTAATCATATCTTTAAACGTTCTGTTCTTTCGCTCAGCAACCCCATTAGACTCAGGTGTGTATGGTGGGGTAACTTCATGAACTATACCATTGCTTGCACAAAATTCATTAAAAGCGTTACTCGTATACTCACCACCTCTATCAGATCTCAACCGTTTAAGTACCTTACTAGTTTGTTTTTCTACTTCAGTTTTATATATAATGAATTTACTAAGTGCTTCATCCTTATGTCTAAGTAAATAAACATAACAATATCTACTACTATCATCTATAAAGGTAATGAAGTATCTGAAATGGTCCTTAGTCAACACACCACCAAATTCACAAATATCAGTGTGTACTAAATCTAACAAGTCTGAATCCCTAACAATATTATGAAAAGGTTTCCTTATTTGTTTAGCAGACACACATACTTGACATTTAGAATTCTTTTCTATAGTGTGTTTTGGAATCAACTCTAAGTTCATCATATTTTTAAGAGCACCAAAATTTAAGTGACCAAGTCTAGCATGCCATAAAGTTGAAGATTCAACATAGTTAACAGAAGGAGTAATATTATTTAAAGCACCCAAAACGGGCTCAGCATTTATAACAAACAAACCATTTGACAAGTAACCCTTGCCAAAAAATGTACCAGTATGAATAAGAACTACTTTATTACATTTGAGAGAGACTTCAAAGCCATTAACTACTAAACAGCTACCACTTATTATATTTCTACGCATGTCAGGAACATGATGCACTCTCGTCAGGGATAGAATACGTCCCGAAGGAAACTTCAGGTCCACGTTTCCTACTCCATGTACTTGAGCAGCACTTGCGTTCCCCATCGTCACTGTCAAGCTATGACTCTGTTGATAAGATACAAATAAACTAATGTCAGCACAAATATGCACATTAGCTCCAGTATCAATCAACCATTCATTTGACAGATAAGTGGAAAGTAGTACAGGGTTGTAGGTAACATACCGGTCCACGTTGGTTTCAGAAGCCAAAGCCTCACCAACAACCATGTTCGCTGCAGGCCCAATTGAGGTTCCAAGCACAGCATTCGCTTGAGCTACCCCCTCGGCTTTCTTTGCTTTCTTTGTAGGGCAGTCCTTACTCCAGTGCCCAACCTGCCCACAAGACCAACATGGTTTGTTTGCCTTTGGTTTCTTGGCCTTATCCTTGTCATTCTTAGGTTTATTACTATTACCCTTCTTAGAGACAGCCTTCCTTTTCTGTCCTACAGTAGCTACATTTACCTTCGAGCTTCCATGCTCAGTTGGCATCACATGTCCCTGTTTGGACTTGTGTTGTTCTTGCACCGAGATGTCCAGCATAAGGTTGGTCCAGGTGATCTCTCCTTTCTGTCTTTTCAGGGAGAGAGAGAACTCTTCCCAAGACTTTGGAAGCTTTTCAATCACACTCATCACCTTAAACTTTTCGGGGAGGTCCATTCCAGACTCCTTCAAAGCATGCACTATCATCTCGAACTCATGCACTTGCTCAGTCATGGACTTATTGTCCACCAGCTTGAAATCAAGGAACCTAGCCACAGAATACTTTTCCAGACCTTGTGAGTCAGTATTATGTGTCTGATCCAGCTTCTCCCATAAGAGTTTTGCGGTGTAGGTATCAGAGGAGTACACATCAAACAATGTGTTGGTTAGAGCAGCCAGAATTGCTGCCCTAGCAACCCCATCCTTCTCAGCCCACTTCGCAAAACCCTTAACTGATTCAGCCTTCTCTTGATCTAGAACCGGCTTCTCATATTCCACAACAGGCCATAGACCCTTTACAGTCAACCACAACTTCATCCTTTTCTGCCAACGAGAAAAGCCAACGCCCCCATTGAATTTCTCTGGCAAGCCAGTTAATTCAACAGGTTGTGGAAAACTGTAAGTGGTCCAATCAATGACCCCAGCAGATGCAACCGAACTACCACTAGCAGGAATTTCACTCTCGTTAACCATTATGCTAAATACTATATAACCTTTTATCTCTTCAAGAATGTTGGGAATTATGACTAAAACAGCAACATAGAGGCAGTTATATATCGTATTTAACAAGTCCAGGCCAAGCATACAATTAGCGAAACAAAACACGAAGGTAAAACACATGCATGTCAGTAACTGATAGAACAAAGAGAAGGCAGAAAACATACCAGTAGCCATAGCTATATCAGTATGTAGAACAAGTAAAACAAACAGCTGAGTCGTCAGGATTTGCTAGAAAGCCTGACTGCTCTTGAAGAGATAATTGCCCCCACTTACAACTGTGTTGGGATGCTTGCAACACCTCTCCCAGGATAAAACAGCTCCGAGCTAAATGATCACAGTAATCAGAAAGCTCTACTTCGACTAGCACCTCAGTCGCCGGAAAAACCCTAAGTAATATATACTATAACAGGAGGAGAACAGAGAGTGTAGAGTAGACAAGAGAATGTAGGGTGTGGTCTGTATATTCAGTCTATCCAGTATATCACAATCAGTAGCTTAGGTCTCTATTTATAGGAGAGACCAAACGTAACTGATGCCACCCAATTAATATTGTAACTGCCGATTTACATTTAATAAAATGAAACGGCTGATTTAATAAAATCAAAACGGTTGATTTAATAAATCGTAACTGTTACGTTATATTTATCCACACATATCAGTTTTTATTTTAATTATACGAATATATATTATCAAATTCTGTTCAGGATTCAACATCAGGAACTGATGTTAGTCCATCAGTATTTGATCATCAGGATCTGATACTGTCAGGACTTGAGGTCCATCAGTATTTGATCAAGCATCAGGATCTGGTACTGTCAGGACTTGAGGTCCATCAGTATTTGATCAAGCATCAGGATCTGGTAGTACCTTCAGGATTTCATCAGGACTTGGTCCATCAGTATTAGATGTCTGACCAGTTACTGATGTATTCCAAGTACTGATCCCAAACGATATATATATATTCTAATTAAAATATTATTTAATCACAGAAATAAAATCCCTCGCCCAGGTCGCCTCGCGTACGCTAGACGCCGAGACATTCGCCCATCGCCCATCGACCGAGCCGAGTCGAGGCGTGGCGTGTCGTGACGTGGCGTGGCGGGCGGCGGCGGCGCGCGCGGGTGTGTGTGTGTGCGCGTGGAGCACACAGTAACACCATGCACCATCATACACCTTAGTAGTTGTACACTACCCATGTGTGTGATTCTATATAAAGCCAACAACCCCCTTTATTCATTCCAATGTGGGACAAATACACATTCTCATTTCAAGCTTATTCAAGCTACTAACTTCTTCTCCATTTCTCTATGGGTTTCACTAAGAAAATTACTTAGACCCATATATGAAAATTTAAGTCCTCATAACAAGGAACAATTTCCAATCGTTAAAATCCGGAATTAACCTCAAGAACATAAAATACTTATGCTCTAAAAACTCCATTTTCTAACATTACTTTCTTTCCCATCAAACCTTTAAATTTGATTTAGAAACCCAACTGAAATTTCCGATTGACACATGGAAGGATGCCCCTGTGGTTAAAATACACTTGTTCCACCTGCAAAAGCATGAAAATCAAAAAATCCAACCTCATATCAAGATCTCGACAGAAAATGTAAAAAAATAAAATTTTAATAAGTTAAACATGGCAAGGAAAATCAGAAAACCAACAACTTCTTCGAATGGTATGTGTAATAGTACAATTTTACACCTCTGTTACTTCTTCAGTGGACGTCCAGATATCCCTGGAGTAAACAACTTACCATCCTTGCCTACTCCAATCAGATCGTTTTCCAAATCAATGTCAACGTGGAAAATAGAAAGTCGATGTACTTACATTATATGAAGAGAAGAATAGAGTAAATACATCATATGTACTGAACACAGTGCCGGCCCTGAACCAGTGCTGGCAGACAGTGGCAGTGCGACCGTGGGCCCAAAATAATTTTAGTTTGCACATAATTAGTACTCCCTCTGTCTCTTTTTATTATTCTTGTTTGAAATGTCGGGACTGTTCATAACATGCGACAAATTACTAATTTAAGTCTAATCTATAAGACCAAATATAGTCATGAGTGATCTTGTTGGATTCGTATTTATGAGTACTTTAATACAGTGAAGTTTTTATATTTAAAACTAATATGAAATTGAAGATATTAACGATCAAAAGTGTGCGTTGGCAAACGTGTCCAGTCAAAACAGGAATGATATTTAGGGACGGAGGGAGTATAAGTGTGCACCAGTTCATTTAGGCCTTCAACAAAATCCTTGATTCGTTGTATTTATCTTCATGCGATCAATTCTACCTAAATTTTGCCTTCCTTGAAACTTCATTTTTTAAAGTGATTTTTTATCATTCTTGCTTATTTGTTTATCTATTACGTCAAGATTGTTAACTAGTATTTTCTTATTTCTCATATCAAATAATATAACCTGAATATGCATAATTTCATGTTTTATTAATTAGACATTACTAATCATAACTTTTAGGATCGTTGAAATCACTTATTTCAGCATATAAATGATTTTCGTGAATCAATGATGTTGCGACCATAAGCATTGTTACTTGCAATGATAGTTTTGAAGCCTATTTATAATACTGGTGATTTAGGGTGACATGCCTTTCCATAACAAACGAAATCCATTTTTAATGGTATTTCGGTACCAAAATTTGGTTCCACCCCTAAGATTTTTATTTCTCCTAGGATTCTATATTATTTTTTAATAAAATAATAATATTGTCAAAATGCTATTATAATTGTAATTTTTTTTATAACTCTATTCAGTTCACAAATAACGTATTTATCATAATCATGTACTCGGTTGGTTTGGTATGCTGTTATTTGTGTTTGTTTGTTGGGTTTTTTTTGCAGGGGTCATGACCGGAGATATTCTCACAAGTTGAAAAAGTGGAAAGCATCAGGACCTCAATATCAGAATATCAGAATTTCAAACAGGGAGGTAGGTCCCATGTGGAGGACGCCATGGGCTCAGGTATTGCTTTAAACATTCTCGTTCCCGTAAGATTCCTATGTTTTCATCACACACCGTATCTGTCATGCACATAGCCGGGGGTCTTCACGGAAACAGCCTCTCCGTCTTAAAAAGCGGGGGCATGGTCTGCGTACAACTTACCCTCCCCAGACCCTGCTCTGAGCGGGATATACTGGGTATGTTTGGTTTGGTTTGTTTGGTTTTTTTACTAGACATGGTAATTCGTTCGTTTCGTATACTTTCGTGTCGTGTACTTTCGTGTTTCGTGTACGTAATGCCAAATCCAAAACCGACCCGTTAAGGATTCGTTTCGTGTCAGTGTACCTTCATTTCGTTTACATTTCGTGTCATGTTTCGTGTAATTTTTGAATAAAAATAAAAATTATTTAAATATTTATTTGTTTCGTGTATTTTCATTTCGTGTCGTGTACCCAAGGGTAAACCCAAAACCGACACTAAATTCATCAATGTAATTCCGTGTTCATGTACTTTCGTGTTCTTGTACCACAAAGGTCAAACCAAACCCGTAATTTTCGTATCGTTTCCGTGTCATGTTTTCGTGTCGTGTACGAAATTGCCGACAACACTTTTTACGTATATATAAGAATCGTTTAGTATTTTTCCTCGATTTTCTTAAATAAACTTAAATAATTAATATATAAAATGACCTTTATGAATAAGCAAATTCTTTGTAAATAAGGTAATTTTTTACAATAAATTAATGATCAATTTAATTAAATTTTCTCGGGGCTGTGCTTTGCGCGGGTTATCATCTAATATCTTATTAATAAGTGAAATCCCGTTTTAATGGTACTTCCTTCTAGAATCGTATCTCCTATAACTATTGGAATTCTGATATAATCACAAATATTTTATTATAAACTACTGAGTTACATAAATAACGTAGTTTTCTTTTGTACTTTTATCATTTTTTAAAGTATCCTTTGTAATAAATAAGATAATTTTTATAAAAATTTAATAAAAAATGATCACTTTAAATAAATTATCTCGACCCGTGCTTCGCACGGGTTATCATCTAGTAATGTAAAATAGTGCAATTTCGGTTGTTTTCTCTCTAAAAACCTCCTGCCAATTCTCCATATCTCTACTCATGCATTGCTTCTTACGCTAAGCTGATCAATTCCTTTCTACCTCTTACTTTGTTGTTTCCAAAGCTTTAACACTTGAAAGTTTTCTACTTTTCGTAGGAGAAAGAGATTTCACATGGAAAAGTTGAAAAGTATTGTAGCCCATATCCTGACTCATAGTTAATTTATATGTAAAGAAGCAATGGTGTTAGACCCGGCAAAATACCACAACACGAAAATTTAGTGTTTGGATTTGCATTTTTGATATACAACACGAAAGTACACGAACATGAAAGTACACGACCGAGATTTAGCCTCGATTTTGGGTTTACTCTTTGGGTACACGGCACGACACGAAGTACACGACATAAAAAAATTATATATAATATTTTATAACATAATTTGAAATTTTATATTCAATTTTATATACAATATACTATTTTTAATTCTAAAAGAAACAACCTCACAAATAACAAGGGTCAAGAGTTAGTCAAGAGTCTAGAGTCAAAAAAAGTAATAAACTATCAAAAACCAAATAAATGGAACAAAATACACATTATCATGTCTTCGGGTTAGAAACAGATTAGAAGTTAGAACACAGTCGCCCGCATCTCCTCCAACTCCAAGTTGTCTCATACTCTCGTTCAAATTCAAATTGACCCCTCCTAAATTCAAAATTCTGATTCAAGTGTTATATTGATTGAAGAGCATCAGACTTCAAATAATCCGGTAATAATCCTCATTCCTCATACCCCGAATCTTATTTGCAAGATTTTAATTCGATTTTGTTCCCTAGTTGTTCGATTTGTTCAAATCTTAAACTAATTAAATATATACATTCGTGGTGTATTTATAATTTTACTTTCTTAGAGTTTTTGTTATATTTTGACAAGATTTAAGTTTAATTAGTTGCTTCTTATGATTTTATAGAGAAATACGAATCTTTAAGCCAAGACGAGGTAGATAAGAGGGAGAAAGAGAACGAAAATGACAACACCGGACCAACAACAGAAGGTTCCATCAAGCCAGAAAAAAATGGCAGTAAAAGAAAATGGTCAAAAGCATGGGATACATTTAATTTCACAGATTCCATTGAAGATACAGTTAAATGTAAGAAGTGCAGTTATACGATTTCTTATAACTCATCATTCGGGACTGGAAATATGTTGAAGCATGAAAAAATATGTGTAAGCTCTTCCGATAATAGGTAGATGATTATTTCTAAGATCCAAGGAGCCATGATGGTGCATAATGGAGCATTTGATCCCATGATTTTCAGAGACATGATCACGGATGTCGTGGTAAGACACAATTTACCTCTTCAATTTGTTAAATATGAGGGCATCAGAGAAGCCTTTCGATATACAAATTCGAGAGCTACTTTAGTGACTAGAAATACCTTGAGAAGTGATATATTACTCAGTTATAAATTTTAAAAAAAAAGGTGTTGAACATGTTAAAAAATTGTGGCAGTTGAGTATGCTTAACTTCGAATTTGTGGATTTCGGTAGCAACCGATAGATATATCACTATTAAGATTGATGATTGATTCAGTTTATGTTTTCGCAGATGATTAATGTTTGTTGACGAATGAAGATATGCGGCTTATGAAGTTTTGGAGCTAGATATGAAGGCTACAAAATCATCTATTATTTTTATAGTGTTTTTAGTGATATTATGGTTTTCTGTTTGAACCTTTTAATTTGAAGATGTAACTTGGATTACTGGAGACAATTCGTGTACCAATTTGTGTAAATTTCGTGTTATTTTCGTTTCATTTCAATTTCATCTTGTTTCGTTTTGTTAACACGACTAGTACACAATTTCATCTACTAATTTTATAGTGTTTTTAGTGATATTATGGTTTCTGTTTGAACTCTAAAGTCTGAACCTTTTAATTTGAAGATGCAACTTGGACTATTGGAGACAATTTGTGTAAATTTCATGTTATTTTCGTTTCATTTCAATTTCATCTTGTTTCGTTTTGTTAACACGACTAGTACACAATTTCATCTCATGTTGTATCGTGTCAGGCCGTGTTCTTACCGTGTCATGTTCGTGTCCAAATTTTGGGTACACAACTTGATTTTGTGTCGTGTTCATGTCAGTCATCCAAGTACACGAAACACAAATTACACGACACAAATATACACGACATGACTGATTTGCCAGGTCTAACTGGTGTGAATGAGCAATGATATCACTGTGGTGTAAAATTATAATACAGACTGCCTCCATGTTTTCTCCATATTTTCCTTTTTGCTATTGTAACAAGTAACCACCTTGGGTTGAACTTAGCAAAAGAAGAAAAAAAAACCTTGGATAACATGATCGTTCTTATTTTCAATCAAAACACATACATTCTCCATAAATTTTTCATGTAAAATATGGGTAAGGATAAAGACCTTTTTCACAACCTTCTATTAAGGGATCTTTTTGCACTGGAAATAACAAACGCTTTTTATTATAAGAAACAGTTACCGGTAATACATTTAGTTATGGGGTTTTCTCCTTTGATTATTTGTGTCAATGGCTATTAAGGGTTCTCCAAATTTGGACAACATCAGTCTCAGATATGTAAAATTTAAAGAAATATCACAACTTCTATTTCAACGCTTCTTCACAATTTTTCATTCCCCTGTTGCACTTTTCTACTTCTTTTTGATAGTGTGAAGAGGCTTTTCCATGATCAATGCCCTAGTATAAGTCAAGTTATCATCAATGTCCTAGAATGTGTCTATTTACTACAATACAACCACTACTGGACATGTACCTATTCTTTACAATCTTATGAATGTTATGAAAATAATTTTTTCCCCTGAATGTGTAAATGTGTATGAACATTCATATTTCAAGGGCCAACAAGTTGCACCATTGCTATGTAACATTACAAAAAGATTGAAAATTACTCCATTACCCCTCATCGGTTATGCCGATATATAACTTCAGGCTGATTTGGACGGAAGTAGGGTTTGGGTGTACAAAAGACATATTTGAGGGGCAAAGAGGTATGTTTTTTTTTCATTGAAGGTCTATGTGCATTTTCGCTATAACTTTGAGGGCCAATGTCTTAATAACCCAATTTTTTTATATCAATTCAAGTGACCACTATAATGATATAAGACTACCTTTATTCGCATGCAATTTACTTTATATTCATTTTTTAAAATTTATTCCCCATTAATTAATTCTCTACCTAATTAGAGGAAATGCATAAAAAAATTAATTTAATAAATATCTTAATAAAAAAAACGATATGTCTTACAATTTTTTTTCTAATATGAAATAAAATAAAATAGTAATCCTATTCTTTATAAAATATATCTCATAGGCTAAGTGAAGGTCCAGTACTGAAACTACGATCTAAAAAAAACTTGTTAACTATCATGTCTAAAGATTACTTATTTGACAAGTTAGTCAAAGTAAGAAACCAACTTACACACTAAATCGATCTATACTAATATATAAAAAGCAAACTTCAGATCTTTTGTAGTTCTTAGTTGGTAGTTTTGGTTAACCAAGAAAAGAACAATAACCTTTAGATCTTTTAAAATAAATAGATGAGAATTGTTAGATATAATATAAAGAATATTCAATACTTTAATTTCTAAAACACTAACAAGGATAGGTTCGAATGTTAGAAAATGGAATTTTTAAGGGCATAATTATTTTATGTTCTTGATGTTAATTTCGGATTTTTAATGATTGGAAATTGTTCCTTGATATGGGAACTTAAATTTTCATATATGGGTCTAAGTAATTTTCTTAGTGAAACCCATAGAGAAATGGAGTTGAAGTTAGTAGCTTGAATAAGCTTGAAATGAGAATGTGTATTTATCCCACATTGAAATAAATAAGGGGGGTTGTTGGCTTTATATAGAATCACACACATGGGTAGTGTACAACTACTAAGGTGTATGATGGTGCATGGTGTTACTGTGTGCTCCACGCGCACACACACACACACGCGAGCGCCGCCGCCGCCCGCCCCGCCACGCCACGTCACGTCTCGTCTCGACTCGGGTCGGCTCGGTCGAAGGGCGATTTGGGCGAATGTCTCGGCGTCTCGCGTACGCGAGGCGACCTGGGAGAGGAATTTTATTGCATGGATTATTGATTTATTTTAATATTATAAACATACTGTCAGAAACAAGGTTACTGTCAGGAAGTGAAAAACTTGCTGTCAGAAACAAGGTTACTGTCAGGAAGTGAAAACTTGCTGTCAAAAACAAGGTTGCTGTCAGGAAGTGAAAACTTACTGTCATGAAACAAGGTTGCTGTCAGGAAGGTGAAACTTACTGTCATGAAACAAAGTTGCTGTCAACTGTTGACAGTTACTTTAAAGATACTGTCGAGACTTGTTGACAGTAACTTCTGCGTGATTTTGACAGTAAAGTCTGAATGTTTATTCTATTAATTGGAAGTCATAATGTGGATAAATATATATAACGTAACTGTTACGATTTATTTAATATAAAATCAGCTGTTACAGCCGTTTTGATTATATTAAATCGACCGTTTCATTCTAATTAATTGGAATGGGAGTTACAATATTAATTGGGTGGCATCAGTTACGTTTAGCCTCTAGTATAAATAGAGACCTAAGCAACTGATTGTGTGATACACTGTATACACTGAACATACTGTCCACACCATACATTCTCTGTTCTCTCTTTACTCTCAGTTATCCTCCTGCTATAGTTCTTTTACTTAAGGTTTTTTTGGCGAACTGAGGTGTTAGTCGAAGTTGAGTTTTTCTGGTTACTGTGACCATCTAAACTCGGAGCTGTTTTATCCTGGAAGAATATTGCCAGCATCCTGACACAGTGTAAGTGGAGGCAATTATCTCTTCAAGAACAATCAGGACTTCTTTGCAAGGCCTGGTGACTCAGCTGATTATTTCTTATTTGATACCTGCATAGCTATGGCTTCTGGTATGATTTCTTATCTTCCTTTGTTCTATCAGTTACTGATTTGCATGTGTTTTACCTTCGTGTTTTGTTTCGCTAATTGTATGCTTGGCCTGGACTTGTTAAATACGATATATAACTGCCTCTATGTTGCTGTAGTAGTCATTATTCCCAACATTCTTGAAGAGATAATTCGTTATATAGTATTTAGCATAATGGTTAACGAGAGTGAGATTCCTGCTAGTGGTAGTTCGGTTGCATCTGTTGGGGTCATTGATTGGACCACTTACAGTTTTCCACAACCTGTTGAATTAACTGGCTTGCCAGAGAAATTCAATGGGGGCGTTGGCTTTTCTCGTTGGCAGAAAAGGATGAAGTTGTGGTTGACTGTAAAGGGTCTATGGCCTGTTGTGGAATATGAGAAGCCGGTTGTGGATCAAGAGAAGGCTGAATCAGTTAAGAGTTATGCGAAGTGGGCTGAAAAGGATGGGGTTGCTAGGGCAGCAATTCTGGCTGCTCTAACCAACACATTGTTTGATGTGTACTCCTCTGATGCCTACACCGCAAAACTCTTATGGGATAAGCTGGACCAAACACATAATACTGACTCACAAGGTCTGGAAAAGTATTCTGTGGCTAGGTTCCTTGATTTCAAGCTGGTGGACAATAAGTCCATGACTGAGCAAGTGCATGAATTCGAGATGATAGTGCATGCTTTGAAGGAGTCTGGAATGGACCTCCCCGAAAAGTTTAAGGTGATGAGTGTGATTGAAAAGCTTCCAAAGTCTTGGGAAGAGTTCTCTCTCTCCCTGAAAAGACAGAAAGGAGAGATCACATGGACCAACCTTATGCTGGACATCTCGGTGCAAGAACAACACAAGTCCAAACAGGGACATGTGATGCCAACTGAGCATGGAAGCTCGAAGGTAAACGTAGCTACTGTAGGACAGAAAAGGAAGGCTGTCTCTAAGAAGGGTAATAGTAATAAACCTAAGAGTGACAAGGATAAGGCCAAGAAACCAAAGGCAAACAAACCATGTTGGTCTTGTGGGCAGGTTGGACACTGGAGTAAGGACTGCCCTACTAAGAAAGCAAAGAAAGCCGAGGGTGTAGCTCAAGCGAATGCTGTGCTTGGAACCTCAAGTGGGCCTGTAGCGAACATGGTTGTTGGTGAGGCTTTGGCTTCTGAAACCAACGTGGACCGGTATGTTACCTACAACCCTGTACTATTTTCCACTTATCTGTCAAATGAATGGTTGATTGATACTGGAGCTAATGTGCATATTTGTGCTGACATTAGTTTATTTGTATCTTATCAACAGAGTCATAGCTTGACAGTGACGATGGGGAACGCAAGTGCTGCTCAAGTACATGGAGTAGGAAACGTGGACCTGAAGTTTCCTTCGGGACGTATTCTATCCCTGACGAGAGTGCATCATGTTCCTGACATGCGTAGAAATATAATAAGTGGTAGCTGTTTAGTAGCTAATGGCTTTGAAGTCTCTCTCAAATGTAATAAAGTAGTTCTTATTCATACTGGTACATTTTTTGGCAAGGGTTACTTGTCGAATGGTTTATTTGTGATAAATGCTGAACCCGTTTTGGGTGGATTGATTAATAATATTACTCCTTCTGTTAATTGTATTGAATCTTCTGATTTATGGCATGCTAGACTTGGTCACTTAAATTTTGGTGCTCTTAAAAATATGATGAACTTAGAGTTGATTCCAAAACACACTATAGAAAAGAATTCTAAATGTCAAGTATGTGTGTCTGCTAAACAAATAAGGAAACCTTTTCATAATATTGTTAGGGATTCAGACTTGTTAGATTTAGTACACACTGATATTTGTGAATTTGGTGGTGTGTTGACTAAGGACCATTTCAGATACTTCATTACCTTTATAGATGATAGTAGTAGATATTGTTATGTTTATTTACTTAGACATAAGGATGAAGCACTTAGTAAATTCATTATATGTAAAACTGAAGTAGAAAAACAAACTAGTAAGGTACTTAAACGGTTGAGATCTGATAGAGGTGGTGAGTATACGAGTAACGCTTTTAATGAATTTTGTGCAAGCAATGGTATAGTTCATGAAGTTACCCCACCATACACACCTGAGTCTAATGGGGTTGCTGAGCGAAAGAACAGAACATTTAAAGATATGATTAATAGTATGCTTATTAATTCTGGGTTGCCTAAATACATGTGGGGAGAAGCTCTGAATACGGCTTGCCATATTCTGAATAGAGTTCCTCTGAAACACATGGATAAGACACCCTATGAGTTATGGAAGAGCAAGAAGACTAGTCTTAAGTATCTTCGTGTGTGGGGGTGCCTTGCTAAGGTACTTGTCCCTGAACACAAGAGAAAGAAACTAGGTCCGAAGACTGTTGATTGTATCTTTCTAGGCTATCTTGAGACCACTACAGCTATGAGATTTTTAGTATTAAAATCTGACATAGATGGTATAGTGGCAAACACGATAGTTGAGTTTCGTGATGCTACATTCTTTGAGGATGTTTACCCTATGAAGACTGGTATGCCTCAAAATACTTCTAATGAAGATCCTACTCACACATCAAGTTCTATTCCTGATCATGTGGAAAAGATGACAAATGTGGGGGCGGAACCTAGTAGTAGCTCTACTGCTAAGGAGGTAGAGGAACCACGAAGGAGTAAGCGTGCAAAGGTAGTCAAGGATTTTGGAAGTGATTTTATCACTTACAATGTCGAGGATGAACCTTTAACTTTCCGACAAGCTATGGATTCTTCAGAGTCTAGGCACTGGAAGGGCGCTGTAAAGAGTGAAATTGACTCTATTGTTTCTAACGGAACATGGGAGTTAGTTGATCTCCCTCCTGGGTGTTCTACTATCGGGTGCAGATGGATCTTTAAGAGGAAGTTGAACCCTGACGGATCAATAGATAAGTACAAAGCTAGACTGGTAGCTAAGGGTTTTAAGCAAATGGAGGGTATTGATTACTTTGATACATACTCTCCTGTAGCTAGGATGACAACAATCCGAATGCTTGTAGCATTGGCTTCCGTACATGGTCTTATCATCCATCAAATGGATGTAAAGACAGCTTTTCTTCATGGTGAACTTGAAGAAGAGATTTATATGGATCAGCCTGAGGGATTTGTTGCATCTGGTAACGAAAGGAAAGTATGTAAGTTGATCAAATCCATCTATGGCTTGAAACAAGCTCCTAGGGATTGGCATAAAAAGTTTGATGAAACTATAGTGCCGTTCAGTTATGATATTAATGATAGTGACAAGTGTGTCTACACCAAAGTTAAAGGTAGTGAGTGTGTCATCATGTGCCTATATGTAGATGACATACTATTGTTTGGAACCAATATTGAGATTATTAACGAGACAAAAGCTTTCTTGAAAAGGCACTTTGAAATGAAGGATATGGGTGAGGCTAGTGTGATTCTTGGTCTCAAACTGACACAGTCAGCTGAGGGAATAACTTTATCGCAGTCTCATTATATAGAGAAATATATACTTGAGAAATATGGTTATTCACAGTGTAGAATCGCTAGTACACCCTATGATCCTAAAGTTGCCCTTGTTAAGAATGCTTCAGGAGTACCTGTGTCTCAGTTAAGGTATTCTCAGATTATAGGGAGTTTGCAGTATCTTGCTAACTGTACTAGACCAGATATTTCATACTCTGTGTCTAAGTTGGCTAGGTATACAAGCTGTCCAAACAGAACTCATTGGGATGCTCTTGATAGAGTACTTAGATATCTAAAAGGCACAATGTACCTAAGTTTACACTATAGGAGATTTCCTGGTGTACTTGAGGGGTACAGTGATGCAAGTTGGATAGCTAAGAAGTCTGGTTCCAATGGAGTGACTGGATACGTGTTCACCTTAGCAGGGGGAGCAATATCCTGGAAGTCGACCAAACAGACTATAGTAACTCGGTCTACTTTTGAGGCTGAGTTGTGTGCACTTGATGCCACGGGGACGGAGGCTGAATGGTTACATGGACTTATGTCCGCGATACCTGTAGTAAGCAGACCACTTCCTGCGTTTGCTATTCATTATGATAGTAAAACAACTATCGACAAGATTAGCAGTAAAAAGTATAATGCTAAAACAAAGAGACACATCCAAGTTAGACTAAAGTCTATAAGGGGTTTAGTGTCTGATAGGATTATTGCTGTAGAGTTCATAGGAACTCAGAATAATATAGCTGATCCTTTAACTAAAGGACTGGAACCTGCAGTGGTCCTTAAGTCGAGGTTGGGGATGGGGCTGTCAACCCATCATAGTTCATCATCAGTGGGAACCCAATACACATGAGAGGAGATCCCTTGAAGTGTATTCAATGTGGTAATAACAAGCTGTAAGGATGAATTGGTAGTACCTTTGCTACATAGATGATACTGTTGTATCTGAGTCTATCCCCTGTAAACCTAGAAGGTACTGACACTGCTAGTAAGCAAGAGTTATTATAACTCTGAATGGGGTCAAGTCATTTGACGAGATGATAGCAGTACATCTCTGGAGATGCCCAGCTAAGCGAATGTAATTGTGTGGTCGCAATTAGAGGAAAGGGTTATTCCTTGAAGCATTCGACGAACAGGATCGAGACAAGACCTTTAATGTCTCAAAGCCGTAGATTGGCACCATAGCCTTTGACTTGTCGTCGTCTATGGAACATGATTACATCAAACGGATTAAGATTCAAGGTGAAACATTCCATCTGAATCCGGTAATCATTGAAGTAGGGGACTTAGGAGGGTTCAAACCCGGAAGGGTACCAACTCTGAAAAAACAAGTCATGATGAGAAACCTGAAACATTTCTGTATGGATTTGTGGGGGATTGTTAGAAAATGGAATTTTTAAGGGCATAATTATTTTATGTTCTTGATGTTAATTCCGGATTTTTAATGATTGGAAATTGTTCCTTGATATGGGAACTTAAATTTTCATATATGGGTCTAAGTAATTTTCTTAGTGAAACACATAGAGAAATGGAGTTGAAGTTAGTAGCTTGAATAAGCTTGAAATGAGAATGTGTATTTATCCCACATTGAAATAAATAAGGGTGGTTGTTGGCTTTATATAGAATCACACACATGGGTAGTGTACAACTACTAAGGTGTATGATGGTGCATGGTGTTACTGTGTGCTCCACGCGCACACACACACACACACGCGAGCGCCGCCGCCGCCCGCCCCGCCACGCCACGTCACGTCTCGTCTCGACTCGGGTCGGCTCGGTCGAAGGGCGATTTGGGCGAATGTCTCGGCGTCTCGCGTACGCGAGGCGACCTGGGAGAGGAATTTTATTGCATGGATTATTGATTTATTTTAATATTATAAACATACTGTCAGAAACAAGGTTACTGTCAGGAAGTGAAAAACTTGCTGTCAGAAACAAGGTTACTGTCAGGAAGTGAAAACTTGCTGTCAAAAACAAGGTTGCTGTCAGGAAGTGAAAACTTACTGTCATGAAACAAGGTTGCTGTCAGGAAGGTGAAACTTACTGTCATGAAACAAAGTTGCTGTCAACTGTTGACAGTTACTTTAAAGATATTGTCGAGACTTGTTGACAGTAACTTCTGCGTGATTTTGACAGTAAAGTCTGAATGTTTATTCTATTAATTGGAAGTCATAATGTGGATAAATATATATAACGTAACTGTTACGATTTATTTAATATAAAATCAGCTGTTACAGCCGTTTTGATTATATTAAATCGACCGTTTCATTCTAATTAATTGGAATGGGAGTTACAATATTAATTGGGTGGCATCAGTTACGTTTAGCCTCTAGTATAAATAGAGACCTAAGCAACTGATTGTGTGATACACTGTATACACTGAACATACTGTCCACACCATACATTCTCTGTTCTCTCTTTACTCTCAGTTATCCTCCTGCTATAGTTCTTTTACTTAAGGTTTTTTTGGCGAACTGAGGTGTTAGTCGAAGTTGAGTTTTTCTGGTTACTGTGACCATCTAAACTCGGAGCTGTTTTATCCTGGAAGAATATTGCCAGCATCCTGACACAGTGTAAGTGGAGGCAATTATCTCTTCAAGAACAATCAGGACTTCTTTGCAAGGCCTGGTGACTCAGCTGATTATTTCTTATTTGATACCTGCATAGCTATGGCTTCTGGTATGATTTCTTATCTTCCTTTGTTCTATCAGTTACTGATTTGCATGTGTTTTACCTTCGTGTTTTGTTTCGCTAATTGTATGCTTGGCCTGGACTTGTTAAATACGATACATAACTGCCTCTATGTTGCTGTAGTAGTCATTATTCCCAACATCGAATCCCGTCAATGACATGTTAAATTAAATATTTATATTGTTAGTTCTAAATGCATGAAACCACAAACAATGCTTAGCAAAAAAAAGGCACAAGAAAAACAATATATACTATTTCATTAAATTATATTTAATATATAACATACAAAAAATTTATAAATAATAAGAAGTCAGTGGCACGGGTTATAAGATTGCCAATTGCCATTAATAAAATATTAACATACTAAAAATTAAACCAAGTTACCAACACATGTAACACATATCACACATTAATATTTATTCATATATATAAGTCATGGGCATCACACTACTAAGTGCGTGTTTGGCTGCACAAATAAGGTGACTTAAATGGACCAAAGCCCATTTGAATTTTTGTTGAAGTATTTGGCAAATAATTTAAACGAACTTAATAACAACTTTTGTATTAATAAGCTCAAAGTTGGCAGACCAGTACATTTAACTTTCAACTTATATTGTTTTGTTTGGTTTTGGTGTTTAAGCGCATAATACCCGACACTATAAATAGAGTAATGTTACAGCCACCAAATTGGATACCAAATTTTGACACCAAATGATGTGGCACTAATTAGTTGGCATTTTGTGATATTTTAATTGGATGGCCCTGGCAGGCCCATTATTGTTATAACCAATCAAATTAATGCCATGTCATTTGGTGTCAAAATTTGGGAACTAATTTGGTGACTGTAGCATTTTTCCTATAAATATTATAGATAAGACACATGTGACATCTCCTATAATTCAAGTAATTACATTGATGTTAAGTTTGGATTAAATAAATTATTTAGGAATAAATAACTATTAGTACTACGTAAATATTTTAATTTTTTGCTTTGACATTTTTGCTTTTAGTAATTTGTATTTTTCTTATTTTTTCTATGTTTAAATTTTGTCTTTTATTCTTACATTCATGTATTAAAATTATTGTATTAAATTTTTTTTCTTTAAATAAATATTTTAAAATTATAAGTTACAATTTACCAAACACATCATAAACTTATAAGTAAAATTATCCAAACACCTAAATGATAAGTGGATTTTATATCCACTTGGAATGCTTCGTATCGATTTAAATTGATTAACTTGGCCTCAAGTTTGTTGTGTTTTGATATGTTTTCGTCTAGTTGTGCAGGATTATATACCTTGTTTACGGTTGGCATTTTATTGGATTTTGGAGGGAATTTGAGCTTGGGAATGAAGGATGTGGGTTGTTCCTATGGTTCTATGTTTGTTTTAAGTCAAGAAGTTGAAGAACAACGTCGCATGCAAAAGGAACGGGAGGAAAC
The DNA here is from genome assembly GCA_037693485.1 of Kitagawia praeruptora. NCBI lineage: Eukaryota > Viridiplantae > Streptophyta > Magnoliopsida > Apiales > Apiaceae > Kitagawia > Kitagawia praeruptora. Next base: position 82,536,639 of record CM075350.1, read on the forward strand.
TGACTTAAATCGAGGAAAGCAATTAAAAGCAGCAATTCTTAGGCGTATTTTGGATTCCAGTTTTCGGATTTGTTTTCTAAACTCATACTCTAGTAGGACTGGCAATTTTTGACCCGCGACACGAACCCGACACGAACCCAACCCGCATGGGTCCATTTCGGGTTTATATTTTTCGGTTTCGGGTTGACCTTAACTTGACCCGAAAAAATCAGGTCGGGTTCGGGTCGGGTTCGGGTAACCCGAAATTGACCCGAATATATAGATATATTATTATTTTTAATATATATATATATATATATATATTATTTATATTATTTTTAATATATATATTATTTTTAATATATATATAATTATTTTTAATATATACTCCCTCCGTCCCATTTTGTAAGACACTCATTCCTTTTTGGGACGTCCCAAAAAGAATGAACCTACTAAACTTACTATTTTTGAACACTACTTTTCACTATTACACCCACTACTTCTCTATTTTATAACTCCTTTTTATTAAATAAATACTATTACCCCCAATACTTTTCTACTTTACCCATTTTTTATACATCCACTTTCACACCCAACCAACCACATGTTACCACCTAGCAAGTCAAATAGAATTTTCTTAATCTTCGTGAAAGTCAAACAGTGTCTAACAAATTGGGACGGAGGGAGTATATGTTATTTATATTATTTTTAATATATATATATATATATTATTTTTAGTACACACACACACACATATATATATATATAATTTTTAATATATATATTATTTATATTATTTTAATATATATATTATTTTTAATATATTTATATATATATTATTTTTAAAATTTTAAAAAATTAAATTTTCGGGTCGGGTTACCCGAAGCCCATTCATGTCGGGTTCGGGTTGAGCACCTGTACCCATTAAATTTTCGGGTCGGGTTCGGGTTGGGTCAAATTTACGACCCGAATCTGCTGACCCGACCCGAAACCCGAAATTGCCAGCCCTATACTCTAGTATTATTATTTACATTCAGACCTTGTTAATTACCATGGTTTCATCGGATTCCATGATGACGAACGGTTCGATTATGAACTAATCGTTCATGGGATTCTAACGGATTTATTTATGGAGCTTTGGTATCTTGATGCTTTAAAGATCTGTGTGTGATGTATATTGATATCCTCGTATGGTTATGCTTAATTGTTAGATGCGTAGCTAACATCTAAATTGTTAATCTCTTGTGATGCGAGAGTGGATCTTGAGATTTAGAAATTGCCATGTTAGCATAGGATTATGTATGTTTTGACATCATGATTTGTAGCATAAATTGAGAAATATTATGCTGCCCTATGTGATCTTAATAGATAACTTGTTTTTCAACCGTTATGTTTTCAAATCTTATAGAGATATAGGGTCTAAACATAATTGGTGTCTACCCATCTTCCATCTCTTTTGTGGATGTATGAGTAGTTTGGTATTCGTATACTGAGAGGTATACTGAGAGGTAACCTATACTTATTTCGTGTTGTCTGATCAGATATCATAACCGTCACATACTTTGATTAAAGGCATCAACTCTAAGCGAAGTAGTTAATGAAGTTAGGATCACATGTATTATCTCGCATAAGTAATTCGATTTTAATACTCGTTAGTTAATTAATTCTTAGTTTAATAGTTTGTTCTCTAGTTAATTTTAGATAATCAAAACCCAAATTTGTTAATTGTCTTCGCAGTGGATAAAAACCATACATTGTTGCATACATTAACTGAATTGAAATCTAAACCAGATCTCTGTGGGAACGAACTTGACTTATTTATATATTACTTGTGACCACGTACACTTGCGTGATTTAGTGCAAACACTAAACAACTTAAAAATAATAATTTACTTACTACTTATACGACACTTATCCACTTTAAGTCATAAGTTTCCCAAACGGCCCCTAAAATAAGACTTGGTATAAGGTAAATGAAGATTCATCAAAATAATAATAGCATTGTATTTAAGATACCTACCTAAAAAGCAATCACATGCCACAACTAAAAAAAAAACAGGGAACTATTAGTTGTTCAACAACTCACCTTAAATCCAACTTTGTTATCGAGGCAAGAATGCCAATAAGCCTACATATCTTTAAAGGAACTTGATCGTGAGGCCTGTTCAAGGTATACAATTAGTGGCTTGCATACTAAAAATATATAGATACTGATAGATGAAAGTAGCTATTGGCGAAAATATATACCTCTTTGGCCCTGAAATTACAGGGTACAACTTCTTCAAGATCCAGAGTTAAGTACGATGAGTAAGCTCTTCCTTAGTTGGAAAGATGTAAAGGTATTATCTAAGATTGTGCCAACTGAAATTAAATTTAAGTACATTTGCCAGTACAAAATAGAAGCTACGTCATTGTAGTCCACGAACATTTTATTAGCATGCAGGTATGCTCCAATCATTGCCACCTAATTCAGTTAGAAATTTATTAGAATGGTCCACATACATATAGAGGTATCATTCAGATTTCAGAGTCCAACACTGGCAAGGCGATGCAAATGAATGAAATGAAAACTTACAATATCGTCACTTGTTCCACTTAATTTAAGATACTGCAAGGTGACATGATCCATGGGGAAGAAACCCATTGCTGCCCCATACTCAGGAGACATTTTTGCGATCGTTGCCCTGCCAGCTAATGATAGCTTGCTCATTCCATCCCCAATTCAAAATATAATGGTGATTTTTCAGGTCATTTAAGGCTAAAATAATAGAATTATGCAAACTCCATTTTTGTTCCAATGACCATAGAACTCAACAAATTTCCCAAAAATGCCATGCTTTCTCAGCATTTGTGTCACTACTGTTAGTACCAGGTCGGCAGCTGTACACCTTCGCGAAGTTTTTCAGATATACAACACCAGGAAGAACCATGCTCATTGGCTGCAAGCAAAAACATGCCTCAGATCAAATGCAGCAGAAGTCTTTATTTTAATAATATTCAGGACCAATGGTAACAGAATTAGTTAGATATGAATGAGGAAGTCATGCCACTCAGCCTCTTGAGATAAAATATGTGCGCTTCAGAAACATCTCCAGATGATTCCTTTATGCATCAGTCCTTTAGATAGCATGGTGGCTGTTTGTTGTTAGATCTAAATAAATAACCAGAATCATCTTATGCGATATTATCAAGGTTACACGATAAAACTGTAGTACGGAAGCGTACCTGATTCCATGACGATAGATATGAATACAGATTATGGGACTTGATCTTCCACAGACTTGATTCGCCTCTAGCCGTATCTCTCTCTAACTGATGGGAATAGGAGGAGTAGAGGTTGCGAATAGCCTTGGGGACCAAGACCCTATTATGTTTAGTACTCTAATTAGACCCCATTAACTCTAATCAGATTACTATTGGGTATTACACATTACAAAGCCCATACCGAATAAGATGTTATTGGACACTTTATTTTAGATCACTTAATTAGTCCAAATAGAATAAACATTAAATATAATTGTCTTTAATTTGTAAGCCCACAAATTATTATTAGATTATAAAAAATAATCTAACATTTGTATCTAAAGGTGGCTGTTCGTATTTGCTGTAATCATCAGTATAAATTATCTAGTTTCACCCGTCAGGCCTACCTACCTACAGGCCAACTAGACGACCACATTGAGCCCCCAATTTTCTATTATGTTTTAGGTTTAAAGATTCGTAATAAGCTCCCAATGTCCTTTAAGATCAGTACTGCTCCGCGTACTCTTTTGCAATTGAAGTACAAGTGAATACAGGGGATTTCAGAATAAACTCAGAGCCACAAAGCGTCACTGAGAAAATAGCATTATCCAACTTGGTCATGACCATACTTAGTGTACTGTAATGTTTAAGCATTGCTGCCTCTGCTTTAATACCAACTCCCCACCCTGCAACTCCTAATCCATCAATCATAGTGGTATGAGAATCAGTTCCGACCACGCTATTAGGGTATAGCATGCCATCGGTGTTGAAAACAACCGTTCCAAGATAATCAAGATTAACCTGAACATGTTCCAGCAGATAAATTTCGATATCTAACAAGTAGGGCTATGTAAGCCATGAAAAAGAAAGAAACATTTTATTACAGATAGATACAAAAGGGGGTCCGCGCACGTAATATGATATAACTGTGTGTGAGCATACAGACATCCAGAGCAAAAGTCTTTGCATACCTGATGCACAATCCCAGAACCGGGAGGAACAACAAACATGTTGCGGAATGCATCCGATCCCTACTTCAAAAACACAAATCTCTCTTTGTTTTTCTGAAACTCAAGCTCCCATGTTTTCCAGCATCTTCAGACCTTGTAACATCAACTTTACCAAATGATCAATGACAAGATCTACAGGAACCCGTCCATGATCAAGAATGCATAATATTATCAAAGTTCATCATATTCCCAAATCTTGAATCAGGTGTTTTGGATTTAGGAAAGTAAGTAGTGACATTTAATAATTACATGTTAAAGGCTCAATCATGGGGCATATAAGTAGACATCAATAAACTTATGTAGCACGAGTAAAAAAGAAAGTCATGTGTCGATAAAGTTTCCATGCATGAGTAAGGTGGCAAAAAGAATTGACACCTGCCAAAGGGATTGATCATATTAAAATCACTGCCAAGTCGATTCATAGCATCACACATGCATGCAAGGTCAACAGCAGCTGGTACACCAGTAAAATAAAGTCATGCCTGATATTTTCAAGTTCTCAAGTTAACTATCAAGGAACATTGCTTGCCTGTAGGAGGACACGAGCAGGCTTCAAAATCTCAACTTGCTTGGTGTTGGAAATAATCTTAAACTTATTTAGTTATTAATTATTTGTTTGCATTAATAAATGTAATTTCGAGTCCTATAGATGCAGTGGACGTGGTTAGTAGGTTGTTTCAGTAGTATTAGGAGTATGGGTGTAGTGGAGATAAAATAGGACTTTAGTTGCTATCTTTTAGGCTCCAGTTTCGTGTAGTTATTAGTGTATATATTATGTATGTACCTTCAATTTTATTCAACCGAAGATAATACAAAAGAGCTTTGCTCATTTGCTGTTGTGTTCACATATACAAATATATAAATATACATCTTAGTTTTCAACACTTGGTATCAGAGAGGGTGAGGTTGCTCTGCCACCGGCGGTGATGAAGCCACTGCTGGTGTGCGTTCGAGTGATGGCCGGGTGGCTGTGCTGCAGAAAAGAAAGCTACTGCACGCAGTGGCATGATGGTGGCGAAGCTGCATGTGTAGTATGGGGCTGCCGAGAAAGACGAGATGAGCCGTGTAAGAGAGGGAGTTCTTTGGACTTCGAAGGTTCTATGGTCTCGAGTAGAAGACGATGCGCCAGGCTGGTATGCAAAAGAGTGGTTGCAACACAGAAGGAGACAGGCAAGATTGTGAGTTCAAATGTTGTTTCGGCCGAAGAAGTCCAGAGGGGAGCTGGATACAAGACTGCCGGAGGAAGAAAATGAGAAAAAAATTTGAGGGAGAACCACTCCTTTAGAGTTGTGGAGAGAAAGTGCTCCAAAGTGTTTTTGGAGAGAAGTGCTCCAAAGTATTTTTGATGAGAAAGTGCATCAAAATTGATGGTGGTGAATCACAGGCGAAGAGAAAGTGCTTCGTAAGTTTAAGATTATGGGGGTGATTGTTGGAAATAATCTTAAACTTATTTAGTTATTAATTATTTGTTTGCATTAATAAATGTAATTTCCAGTCCTATAGATGCAGTGGACGTGGTTAGTAGGTTGTTTCAGTAATATTAGGAGTATGGGTGTAGTGGAGATAAAATAGGACTTTAGTTGCTATCTTTTAGGCTCCAGTTTCGTGTAGTTATTAGTGTATATATTATGTATGTACCTTCAATTTTATTCAACCGAAGATAATACAAAAGAGCTTTGCTCATTTGTTGTTGTGTTCACATATACAAATATATAAATATACATCTTAGTTTTCAACACTTGGAAGAGGTATCTTCCCAATCAATAATTTTCTCGACGTCTTCTTTGTTAAAATTACTCCCAGATATATATTATATATATAACACAATACACCATTAAAGAAGAAGAAAGGAACACACACGTTTTGCTCTTTAAAGACTACATTGTATATACATGTTGTATTTTACATAATGGAAAATGATTGCAATAAATAGAAAAACCTGCTAGCTAGAATTAAGCATTAACTCCTATAATCAAGCAACTCCCACAATTAAGTTACCGACCAAAACTTCCTCCTAAAATCTCTCAACTGATTGAGATTTATTCTCCACGTTTTCCTTATATTAATATACAATTTTAGATTAATATTCCAACAATCTCCCCCTTAATCTAAAATTTACATAACCCATTTGGTTTTAAACTTTGTGTACCCCTCTGGCAGCACTTCACACGGGCAATTCACATTTGCTCGTATGGCACGTCGACACTTATGCCCGTCTGGCACGTCAACTCCTGCGTGCCCACTGGCACGACTTCCTGCGCGCCCACTAGCACGTTTCTGTTCCCGTCCGACAATTCACACTTGCCCGGGACTTGGTGCACACACAACACACCTCTTTCTCCACATTGTGGAAAGATCATCACAGCACTGATGTTTTTACTGCTGCTACTGTTCTCTTTAGACTCGCATTCTTCTACCTTGCATGCTTCCTTTTCAACAGCCTATTCTCTTGTCCTTAGTGTCCATCTTTTGCACTTATGCAATCATCTGCGCCATCTGCGCTACTAGCATCTAGCCCTGATACTAGTTTTCTCAAGATGCTTCAACCCAAGAACTAGCTTCCAACACATGGAAACTCTTGATTCACAACCAATCTACTGTTGAATCTGCAGACAAATACCAAAACAATGCAACCAAATGCAGCCTCATATTCTGCATCTCGCGCATACACGCCTCAAAAATATCGGGTGATTAATTCCAAATTTATCACTACCCCAATACATACATGGAACAAGAACATCTTCATAACACCATCTATGTTCCTCACCGAGTAGCAGTAAGAATATCAATCAACATCCTCTTCTTCCCTTGTTAGAGCATCATGAATATCTGGGGCTTCGAGCAAAAGTCCATCTGGTATAGGTACCCTCTCTTGGGCACTTGAGGAAATCGGACCAAGATTCTCCGAAAAGGCATCATGCACTAACCTGATAATATCAGAAGCATTTGATTCTCCCTTCTCAAGCATTTGATTCTCCCTTCTCAATATTTTCTTCCTCCTGGACAACAGAAAAAGGTAATTCTCCCTGCATCAGCTCAATCTAACCAAGAACATTGCAAACTCTCTCATGTATTTCTACCTCATGATTTCCGGATAATGGATGCAGAGCTGTTTCAACAAGAGCTAATAAGTTTTTAATAGATTGTTTAGTGAAAAGATCTTTCTTTGATGGAACTGAAGAGGAGCTCTGTTCATGAGCAACATTTGTATCCACACCGTTCTCTATGGAAGCTCCTCCTTCTACGAGACTTAAATCCCTTTGCTCAAATATTAGATCATTCTTAACTGCAGAAGAATTGAAAGTTCCCAGAATCTCACTTTCTGAAGGTAAATATGCTTCTCCAGAATCAGAATCTACCCAAGAGGATGCAGATTCATTTTTCAAGAGATAAGAATGAAGGCAGAAGGACAAAACCTTAAATGCAGAATGAATATATACAGCCCTTACTGATGTTGGCAAGAGATTTGTGTGTGGCTGTAGAAGTGCTTCCATAACTTCAAACGGATTTTTCGAGAACTGAACATACTCCCCACATAACCAAGTAGCTGCAGTTTATATCCTATGAATGAAAGGATTGCCGAGTAGAGCAGGATCAATAAGTAGATCACGACCAACACGAATAAGCTCTGGCCTAACATCTTTGACCCTAAGTGATGTGGCTACTCCTGTACCAACCAATCCCACAATGTCACATAGTTCTGGATACAAGGACTTTCTTATCTCACCATACACTTCACCATCCCATTTCCTTTTCCCCAATTTCTCCGCCAGCTACACCGCAGCCTCCACCGTCTTCTCTGCTGCACGTTCCTCCGTGCAGCAGGAGATGCTACCTTACTCCTGAAAAGCACAGTAAAATAATCAGGAAAAGGCAAGCCAATATCAACCTCACTCATATACATAACCCCATGATCCCGTCTCATAAAAACATGATCATGGCTCAAAGCCAACAGCATCCTAGCCGCAGCAGCATGGCCCATTACAGCAGCTATCGTAGGCATAGGCAACGCTATCAAATCCTTCACAACGGGCCTAAACAGCTCCACCATCTCACGAAGCTTTGCATGGGGCTCATCAGTCGACCTAGAATTCTTCTGAGCCCAATCTAGATCAAACCTGTTTGAGAAAAACTTGCCCTCAGCTAACGTCACAAGAGCCGAGCATTGTTACTGTTCAGCACCCACTACGGCAATACCGCCCTTCATCATCCTTGACGTATACACACAACCAGCACTTGAATAAATACTTGCTGCACACACACAATTTTTATGCTCATTTATACTCCATGCACTCCTTTTAGCACAATAATTCTTCTTGCACACAAAGCCTGCAAATAAAAAACAATCCCAGCCAAAACTTCAATCTGCAACCTCCATCTGCACCACTCTCTGTCACCTTAGTCTTGCCCAGTCGCTGCTAAAATACTCCCAGAAATTCTACAAAACGATTGCAGCAACAGAGCTTGAGGTCTGACCTGGGCACCTAGGACTCCTCCCTGAGCAAAACCACCCAAAACTGAGCTCAATCTACCAAGCACCAGACCCCTGCAAAAAACACTTTACCCCACCATTATCCAAAACTGAGTAATCACAGCTTGTTTGAGCTCCTTCAAAGATTGAACCCTGGCTTGACCCATAAATTTCTTCAATGTTTCTAAAATCTCCAACACGCTCCCTTGTCCGGGTTCTTTTACCCTCAAAACGTGAACCAGCACATCAGTAATCTCCACCAACTCATATAATTGTAACCTGTACAGCTGAACCATAAGCAACCGCTTCATCACGGTTAATACCTTTGCACAACTCCTTCCCACTGCGAAAGTCCTGCAACAATTGCTAGACCTCTTCACCTGGTATAGATCACCTGTTTTACCACCTTCCTTAACACGACCAACAATACAACATTTATAATTTTAATTCCTTTCTTGAGAACATCATTTTGTGGTATAACTACGTCACTGCCTTCTGGTAAGGGACACTAATCAAAATGGACCCTGGATCTGACTTCAAAACAGTAGCCTTGTCCTTGACCAGCCGTAGCCACTCAATGAATGACACCAGCAACTACAAAGACATCATGTTGCTCCGTACTACTACCGCTAACGCGGCTGCTGTGCTGCCACCATAGCACCTCCGCCTCTTGGCAGCTAGAAACAAGGAGCCACCACAACAACTATCCACCGCACAAGCAGCGAGAAAGTAGCCCCCCCACCTTGCATAGCTATGTGACTGCTCATCTCTCTCCATCCAATACTGGCTGCTGCTGCCGCCTTGTTCAACAACCTTCATTTGGAACATACAAACAAACCGTGGAGACAACATTCTCTATATGATTCCTGCACATCAACCACCACCGTTGGTTCATTCCTATTATCAAACACAACACCACGAATGGCTATTCGAACAGCAGCAACATTCAGTTTTACTCTCATAGGCAACGCATCAAACACCTTGTGTGCAACACAAAAACCAATAACAAAAATTATGAAAAACAACATAGATGATGGCGGAAACAAACAGAACGAAGTCCTCAAGGAATCGCCCGCTCTGATACCATGTTAAAATAACTCCCAGATATATATTATATATATAACACAATACACCATTAAAGAAGAAGAAAGGAACACACACGTTTTGCTCTTTAAAGACTACATTGTATATACATGTTGTATTTTACATAATGGAAAATGATTGCAATAAATAGAAAAACCTGCTAGCTAGAATTAAGCATTAACTCCTATAATCAAGCAACTCCCACAATTAAGTTACCGACCAAAACTTCCTCCTAAAATCTCTCAACTGATTGAGATTTATTCTCCACGTTTTCCTTATATTAATATACAATTTTAGATTAATATTCCAACATTCTTTATCCACTTGGAATTGTCACAGTTGCAAATTGATGAGTCAACAAGGACTTTAATAGAGTATGTACGCTTTTCTACTTAAGCATGCATAAGAAATCATATCAGCAAATGCTTGTAACCTGACATAATATTCTGTATACTATATGGCGACATAAAATTGCTGAATATTACCTATCCTGACATAAAATGGCACATTCAGAGCCGGGAGACTATACAACTTTCCAAACTCGACCCCTCCAGGCTTCGGAAGATTTGTTCAAATTCCCTTTAAGTATGCTCAGAAAAGCTAAATGCACACAGACACAAACATTAAAAAAAAAAAAAAACCATTTACATTTACACTGCATCTGAAACATGTCTTCAAATATTATTGATACTACTAGTAGTACATATAAGTTAACAGAACAACAGAGTTCACAGACTACACGTGTGATGCCAGCTGGATGATTGCCAACTGGAGCATTCTGGACTGTTCCATTTTGTAACTGATTTTCCCGCTCATTTTAGCTAGTTGCTTAGTTTAGTTTTGTCTTGTATATAAACAACAGATACAAATCATTTTGTACTCTTCTTCTTCTTCAATGAATATACAGCTTTATATTTCACAAATTATCATGGTATCAGAGCATGGTTTTCTTGCTTCATTCCGCCATTAAAATTCTGGTTTGAGCTTCTCTTTCATTTGTTTTCTTTCTGTTTCTTGTTTTCGCGAGAATCTGCATCAATATCAGATTTCTTGCAAAATTTTCGTTGTTTTGATTCGATCTGCATCAATATCAGATCTGTTATTGTATTGTCTGTGTTTTGTGCGTATATACATGTATTTCCGCCATTGTTGAAGTCAGTCTGGAGCTTGAAAATTACAGATTATCTGAGTATATAGTCTTGCAAACTTATATTACATAATTTTTCTGTGTGTTAATAGTTTTTTTGTTATCTTCTTCTTGATCAATTGATCGTTTATCGAATTGTGATTCCTGATTGAAATCTAAATTCCTGATTGAATTTTGCTTAGCCTAAATTCTGTCTTCAAAATGAATACAAACACATCTGATTCTAATTCTACAAACACAAATTCCAATTCTGATTCCTCAAGTATATACTATATTCATCCTTCGGATGCATCATCTACACAACTTGTGTCTGTCAAATTCTCTGGGAATGGATTTCATAACTGGAAGCGTTCAATGATGTTAGTGCTCTCTGCTAAGAATAAACTAGGGTTTGTTACTGGTTCTGTACCTGTTCCAGCGATAACATCACCTGAATATAAGTTTTGGGAACGCTGCAATGATCTTGTGATCTCATGGCTATTGTTCAATCTAGACGACACAATTGCAAAGAGTGTTCTGTTTATGTCAACTGCAAAAGAAATTTGGGATGATTTAGAAGGAAGATATGGATTTGCATCTATGGCTCAAATTTATGCTTTGGAACAACAATTGCTAGAAACAAAACAGGGATCAGACAGTATTTCTGAGTTTTTCACTAAAATGAAAACAATCTGGGATGGAATTCAGGATGCTAATCCATTACCACACTGTACTTATGCTAAATGTACATGTGATCTTACACAAAGAATCAAGCAGAGAGATAATGATCAAAAGATTCTTCAGTTTATGATGAAACTTAATGAAGAATTCTCAATTGTCAGAGGAAATATATTAATGATGCAACCTATACCAAGCTTATCTCAGGTTTACAGAGTATTTGCTCAAGAAGAAAGACACAAAGAGCTTGCACATTTATCAACTCAAACAGAAGCTATGGCTTTCTATGCTGACAAAAGAAAGAATACTGGTTTTTCTGGCAATTTTACACAGAGATCGTTTTCAGGACAATCAAACTTCAAGCCTAACAACACTACTGGTGCAAATTTCAAGAAGTCTACTAAGCCAAACTATTATTGTAATCACTGCAAGATTCCTGGTCATAGCATGGAAAGATGTTTCAAAATCCATGGATATCCACCAGGATTTCAGGCAAAACAAGAAAGAAAATATGCAGCTTTTTCTCAACAGACTGGAAATTCTGATAATACTGATGGTGACAACAATGCAAATCAATCTCAGGGTGAAGAACCAATGGTCTCTCTAGAGCAATACAATCAATTGATGGACATGTTCAATAAACAGACTGCTTCTACTTCTGGTGATTCTAAACATGCTTTGCTAGCAGGTAATTACTGCTTACTATCTAGTATTAATCAGGAATGGTTAATTGACAGTGGAGCTACAGATCATATCTGTCCAAACCTAGAAATTTTTGATTCCTATGAACCAGTGACACAGACTGATAATTATATAACTATTCCTGATGGAACTAAAGTTAGAGTTATGCACAAAGGGTCAATAAAGCTAAATGATGATATCACTTTAATCAATGTTCTTCATGCCCCTGGTTTCCACTTCAAGTTAATCTCTGTTAGTAAACTCTGTGCAGACCTACAATGCCAAATTGTTTTTTCTGACAAATTATGTCTATTACAGGGCCCTTTTCAGAAAAGGCCTCAGATTCCTCTTGGTAGGTTTTCAAATGGACTCTACAGTATAGAAGGGTTACATACTGGATCATCTACTCTTTCTGATTCAATTGCTTGCTTAACTTCACTTGAAGCTGTTCAAACTTGGCATCTCAGATTAGGACATCTTCCTATATCTCAGCTTAAGAATGTTTTTCCTGATCTTTCTGTAAAAGAATTTGAAAAATCTATTTGTCAAATCTATCCTGCATCTAGACAAACTAGAAAATCTTTTCCTATTAGTTCTATAAAAACAGTAGCTGCCTTTGAATTGTTACATATAGATCTTTGGGGTCCCTATAAGGCCAAATCATTATCTGGTTGTACTCAATTTCTCACTATTATTGATGATTTTACTCGTTTTACATGGGTACATCTTCTTAAATACAAATCTGATGTTGTTACTGTTCTGGCTGATTTTATTCATTATGTGGAGAATCATTTTCAAAAATCTGTGCTTACTATTAGAAGTGATAATGTACTAGAGTTAACAGAAGGTTTTTGTAAGAAATTGTTGGCTCAAAAGGGAATTGTTCATCAAACCAGTTGTTCATATACTCCACAACAAAATGGTGTTGTGGAAAGGAAACACAAACATTTACTTGAGACTGCCAGAGCCATTTCTCTTCAGGCCAATCTTCCAAACAAATTCTGGGGAGAAGCAATATTGTGTGCTACATATCTTATTAATAGGATGCCTCTCCAGAGTATTAATATGTTAACACCTTATTACAAACTGTATCAGAATATTCCAGATCTTTCAAACCTAAGAACTTATGGTTGCTTATGTTTTGTATCCACTATCAAAGTAGGCAGATCAAAATTTGATCCTAGAGCACATGCTTGTGTTTTTCTAGGATATTCTAATACTTAAAAAGGATACAAAGTTTTTGATCTGAAAACCAATATTCTTACAGTATCTAGAGATGTTGTTTTTCAAGAAACACATTTTCCTTTTCATATAATCACAGAACCAAAATCCCCAACACAATTTCTTCAACAGACTTTTCTTCCTAAAGTCACTACTCCTCATTGTTTAGATGATCCTTCTACTACTGTTGACATTTCCAACAATGATGATCAAAACAATGATCATCATCATCATTCTGATAATTCAACTCATTCTGATAACTCTGAATCTTCTAACAATATTCCTGTTAGACAATCTACTAGAACAAAAGTTACTCCACCTTATTTGTCTGATTATGTGAGTAATACTAGTCAGGCTTCTTCATATTGGTGTAATCTAATAACTCATGATGATTTACCACCTGGACATAGTAGATTAGTATCAGACCATTCAATGATTACAGAACCTAGTTCTTATCAAGAAGCTTCTAAGCATCCACTCTGGGTTGCTGCAATGAAAAAAGAAATTGATGCTTTGGAATCCAACAAAACCTGGGAATTGGTTCCTTTACCAAAAGGCAAGAAAGCAATAGGTTTTAGATGGGTTTTTAAAGTCAAGCTGAATGTTGATGGTTCTTTTGAGAGATGTAAAGCCAGGTTAGTAGCCAAAGGCTATAACCAAAAGTATGGTGTTGATTATTTGGAGACTTTTTCACCAGTTGTAAAAATGAGTACTGTGAGGTGTCTTCTGTCTTTAGCAGCCAGCAATAATTGGAAATTATTTCAGTTAGATGTAAACAATACTTTTCTTCATGGAGATTTACAGGAGGAAGTTTATATGACAGTGCCTGAGGGAATTTCTTGTGCTCCAGGATTGGTTTGTAGGTTAAGAAAGTCTTTATATGGTTTGAAACAGTCTTCCCGGAAATGGTTTGAAAAATTGTCTTGTGAGCTTATTCAACAAGGGTTTATTCAATCCAAGCAAGATTACAGTCTGTTTATACATAAGGATGGTGCTAATATTACTATCATGGCTGTGTATGTTGATGATATTATTCTCACAGGGAATAACATAGCACATATTGAATCTATCAAGCATCATCTCCATACTACTTTCAGTATTAAGGATCTGGGAATTTTGCATTATTTCTTGGGTATTGAAATTTCTTATCTTCCTAATGGTGGCATCATTATGAGTCAAAAGAAGTTTACTCAGGAATTACTACAAGAATGTTCTGATTCTACATTTGAGCTACCTAGCAAAGCTACTACACCTCTTCCTCAAAATCTCAAACTTCTTGCTGATGAAGGGGAGTTAGTTCTCAATCCTGAAATGTATAGATCTATGGTTGGCAAATTGAATTTTCTTACTAATACTCGACCTGATTTAAGTTACACAGTTCAAGTCTTGAGCCAGTTTATGCATTCTCCTAGGACTTCTCATGTTGAAGCTTTATGTCATACTTTAAAGTATATCAGTCAAACTATTGGACAAGGCATCTTACTTCAAGGATCTAATAATATTACTCTACAAGCTTATTCAGACTCTGATTGGGCTTCATGTCCAGATACTAGACGATCAGTTACTGGATATGTTTTGTTAATTGGTGGTTCACCTGTGTCCTGGAAGTCTAAAAAACAAGCAACTGTTTCTAGATCGAGTGCAAAATCTGAGTATAGGGCAATGGCATCAGCAGCTTCTGATATTACTTGGATAGTTCGTTTGCTTGAAGAATTAGGTGTCACTGATTTAACTCCTGTCACTTTACATTGTGACAATCAATCAGCCATTCATATAGCTAAAAACCCTGTCTTTCACGAGAGAACAAAGCACATAGAGGTTGATTGCCATTTCACTCGTGACAAGGTCTTAGAAGGGTTAATTCAATTGACCTATCTTCCTACAAAACATCAACTTGCAGATGTTTTCACTAAAGTAGTTCCTTCTTCTCAACAGATTTATTTGCTTTCCAAGTTGGGTTTATATATGGATCCCAACTTGAAGGGGGATATTGATACTACTAGTAGTACATATAAGTTAACAGAACAACAGAGTTCACAGACTACACGTGTGATGCCAGCTGGATGATTGCCAACTGGAGCATTCTGGACTGTTCCATTTTGTAACTGATTTTCCCGCTCATTTTAGCTAGTTGTTTAGTTTAGTTTTGTCTTGTATATAAACAACAGATACAGATCATTTTGTACTCTTCTTCTTCTTCAATGAATATACAGCTTTATATTTCACAAATTATCAAATATGTGGAAATAAAAAGCAATTGCTCAATAGAAATGAAGCATTTGTCAACAAACGAATTACAACAGTTATAACACTTTATTCTGCAGTTATCTGTACATATTACTTGGCAAAGTTTCGAAAATGCAGCAAAACGAGCTCTAAAATTGGCAGTGGTTTGATAAAGATGTAGGAGGAGCAAGACGTTTAGGAGTCGATGAACTATAAGTAAAAGCTCTATTACCTTTCACACATTATGATTACAATGAAAATCAATTAAGATTGTGTGTACAGAGAGGTGCCGATCAAGTGTTTGATTTAGTGACGCACACTCCTTTCTCTGCGCAATTCCTGGTTTTATGGTGCTTAATATATTAGGAGCCCTTTTTTGGTTGACTTAAAAAATGTTACTGTATATATTTGTTTGGTTTATTTTATTTAAAATAAATTTATTTTAAAAAAATTGATTGAAAAAGAGAAATTTAAATTTTTAAACATAATATAAGAGTATAAAATAAAAATATATGCAAAAATTTAATACGAATTAAAAATTGACTCAAATAAGAATTGATACGTGAAAAATAATAAATTGAAAAAATGTACCTCAAAGAAAGTTAGATTTTTTGAATTAAAACTAATTTTAAGTTGAAAATTTTAAATGCACACAAATAAGTGAACTAAGAGCATCTCCAATGGTAGAGAGCCCTTAGCTATAAAATCTACGTGGCAAATTATATAAATTATATGTAAAATATTAAGCACTCCAATGCATCAAAACCTTTAGCAAACATTATAAACAATCATTTTTCATTGGCTATATTTGTCGAACATGTATTACCCCTTAGCAAAAATAGGGTGATTGCCTTTTTACCCACTTTTTAAGTTTCTCTCACCAAAATACCCAAATTCGGTAAACACTGCCCTAAATGCCCACCACATACGCCTTCTCACAAGCGTATGTACTGATACGCCTTACTCACCAGCGTATGTGTTGGTCACGTTTTTCTCACAGGCGCAGCAGGCGTATCTTATGATACGCTTTCTACATCGGCGCATCAGACGAAATCATCTTCTTCCCCGATGTCACGACTGTGAGGCGATTCCGACATGTTTTTTGTCGATCTCCGTTCGTCCACATCCCGTAGTTTCGAAACACATACCATATATCTTTGGAACCGCAAATCAATTCTCTACAAGACCATATGAGTTTTATAACGTTTGGTTTGCCGGATTGAAAACGCCCAAAATGGCGATTTGAACGACGTCGAACGTTCCGACGTCTTCTTTCACGCCCCTGCGGGGCCGGAGGTAACAAACGGAGACTAGGATCTGGATCGGTAGGAGCTTGTGAACAATTGGTGTTCATTTGGGGGCTGGAGGAGCCTCGTATCGACGATACAAGTCGTAATGAAGAAGTCGCCGGCGAGATGAGCTCTCAATTCCACCTGAAAATATCACGTATTCTGGCGATGAACAGTACCCTCGGATGCGTGTTCCAAAACGGCGTATCCCGTGGGTACAGATGTCGGTATTTTCAGAATTGGGCATTTTGGTTAGTGGGTAGTGAAAATTTAGGCATTTTGGGCATTCTTTCGCAAAAATATACATAATTTGTATTATAGCCAATACCATTGGAGTTTCCCCCATTCTCCTTGTGCAAAATTTTAACTATTTCCTATTTCAAATTTTTTTAGCCAATCAATATAGATATTGTCATTGGAGATGCTCTAACAACTTAAAGTGGATTCTAGGACCGGTAGCCGTGTAGTTGGCGGAACGCTTCGATTTTATATTTAATGGATGATTAAGTATTTTTAAAGATTAAAAAACTTATTAAATAGATTATTTTAAAAAAAACTTATTAAATAGATTAAGCGGTCAATAAACGAATTAAGCGATCAAAATGATGTTGATTTGCTAATTTTTTATTTTTAAATATTATATTTATTATAACGTAATTATAATCATAATAAAATATTAAAGATACCTGTTTACAAATAAGAACATTTTATATTTAAATTCTTATTACTTAATTATTGCATAGTTTTAATTTTACATATATAGAAGAATCTCTTTATAAGAATATATTATTTTGGAATAACATTTTTATGATAATAAAAAATTACTGTCCCAACATTATTTAATTAATTTAAAAATCATATTTATTAAGATAAAAACCTTCTTATAATAATATATTTTTCCAATCCTAATGATATTATTGTACAGAGATTTTAATGTAATAATAAAAAAATTAAGAATTTAAATATAAATTATTAATCCGTTTAATGATCCGTTTAAAATTCTACTTAAACATTTGATTAACCGTTTAACCGTTAGAAGGTGCTCTCACCACTTAAAACCGTTTCGCATACTCAAAAATTGGGTTAAAAATTCACACTAAAATGTAAACGATAACCTTATTTGATTCGATTATTTTTATAATGATACTTTAAATATATGAATATAAATAATTTGATTTATTTTATATCATATTTTTATTTTATGTTGATGTCATGTTGATATTATAATCAAACATGAAAGAAATTAATAAAAGGTTGAAGAGATAAAATTTTGAAGAATTTGAGATGAAGAAAAAAGATTTTTGGTACAAGTATTATAAGGGATGGATTTGATTGTATTTGGAAAGTATCTTAAAAAGCTTCAGGTTATGATTACATAACAATTCGAATGAGTTCTGGAATGGTTCCAAAAATGGTAGATGTACTCTCTTAGGATGGGCTTAGGCATGAGAAGGTAGTAGGGGTGGTAATTTCGGTTAATAGATTAGGTTTGTGTCGGGTTTGTTATACACAGTCCTGTTTTTGAGTCAATTCAAACTCGAACCAAACCCAAAATTGGTTGAAAATTTTTAACCCAAAAATGACCCATTTTGATCCAAAAATAATTAAAAATATTTATTTTTATTTACATAAATCGATATTTATTTATAAATATAATAAAATATAAGAATAATTTTATATAATTAAAATAATATGAAGATGTATCATATATGTGTATAATTATGTAATATAAATTTTGTTGCGTAAAATCTATATGTGCAAGTGTACAAAATCGCAAGCAAGTAATACAGTAGTAAATAACAGATATCGATCCTCAAGGACTGCAAAATTGTATTAATCGCAAGTAATATCTAACAATTCAGTTATCGAGCACAAAAATTGTTGATGGTTTTTATAACTAAACTAACTGATAATAACTAAATTAACCAATTAAATTAGACTAGAGAAGAGAGTTTAATGAGTTCCAAATATGAGAAGATAAGTCAGGATAAGTACTTCCCCCTAACACGTGAAAATCGTTAAAGAGTTACGTAGCACTATAGCAATCCACAATCTACTAACTAGAATTCAACGGTCATAGGTTTCTCTCGAAATCACTATGGTATAATTCCTACAAAATAAACTAACATATGTCTATGCCAATTTACTCTTCAGAATGTAATTAAGCACCAATTCGCAAAGTTATGCACGGTTACAATATATGTCTATACCGCAACAATATTACAATCAACAGATTTATAAGCATGCACCACTCAAGTCTTATGTCAATTAAATATAACCCTCTCGGTATTATAATTAACTCGTTATCCTACTAGAGTTAATCAGATAATAGCAAGTATTAGCATGAAAAACACTTGAATGAATAAACCGTAGAATCGCATACAATACTTTTTAACAAAACACAAAAAACCCCATGCTAGGGTTCCAAAAAAATCCCAACTTTATAAAATTAGTTCATAATGAAAATCTCAAAATCATACAAAGATAACCAACACATGCTCATAAGAAGAGATATAAAAAGATAAGAGAAAACAAAACCAATTGAATGTCTTCAACGGTTGAACTCCTCTTGTTAATGGCTTTACTCCTCCTCCCTTGTGCGGCTCTTTCTCTTTTCAATCGTATCTCCCCCTCTATCTAATAATATGTCTGATAAAAGTATTTTTAATTATTTAATACAGTTACAAGGAGATTTCCCAATCAGAATTGAATTCCAATAAAGGAAATTCGACTTTTTGCTCTGTTTTTGGGCTGATACAGCTGGATTTTAAATACAAGACCACTTTTTAATTAAAGCCCTTCTCATAAGCTTTCTGTGGGTTGTTAAATCGTCAAAATCGGACTTGTAAAACTCCAGATATGGCCCAAACAGTGCAGACTGCGCAAGATACCCGGAAAATCCTAATTTTAATCAAATTAATATCCAACTCTTGCTATTTAAACTCCAAGCCTTGCCTTATTATAACTCCTTGATACCTACAATAAAACATTAGAATTTATTAAATAAAAATCCAAATCAATGCAAAATAACTTAAATATAAGGACAATATTATTATCAAATGCACACTTATCAAATTTATACATTTTTTAGAACTAAACCCTAAAAAAATTCTATTCTCTTCCTTATTAGTTAGTCGTCTTCGTCCTTCCCCTTCGACGGTGGCTTCTCTACCCATTCTTGCTTTGATCTTGCCTTTTTTTTTCAATAATATTCATCCTTGGATGATTTGGGTGATGTGTGTTTTGTGTACTCAATTTTTTGGGTTGTTTGTTGTATCTCCTTGTGAGAGTCTAGTATGTTTTGGTATGTTTTAAGTTGTTTTGTGTTGCTTGTTTCGTTAACAATGATTAATATGGTGTATTGAGGGATGTTGAATGCTCGCATTGAAGTGGTGTGGAATGGAACAGTGGTGAAAATCGCAAGAACTCACCTTTCACAATAGAAAAGATTGTGCATACTATAGGGGCATCTGTACCTCCAATCTCAATTAATGCAATTGAAATATCGAAACACTAGACTACATCAAGATTTAATTGTGTGAAGGTCAATTGTGTACTACTATTTTCAGGAAGACATCGAAATTTGTTGTAGGCTAGATTGCTCAGAAGACCATCAAATTCATTTTTAACTTCAAAAATAATTGTATTCAGTACGTTAAGCGATCCGGAAACAAAGCGGCTAATTGTTTAGCTCATTTATTTGTTTTTCAACATGGTTGTATAGCCGGTTGAAGATTCGTTCGGGCTGAGTTCCTTTCAAATTAATGAAATTTGCTTTAAATTTGTCAAAAAAATTTTTATAAATATATTAAATTTTCGGCTCAAGTTCGGGTATTTTGGGTTAACCCGAAACTGACCTAAATATTTCGGGTAAACTTTTACCCAACCCAAACCCGATCCAAAAATCAAAATACATGACCCAAATTCATACTTTTTCGTGTTACATTCGTGTTGGGATTCGGTTTGTGTCGAATTTTGCCACCCTTAACAGGTTGGCCTTCCGGTGTGTGAGTTTAGGGGAAACTTGATAACAGGTGAACTTTCAGTGTGAGTGAAGAAATATAATGACCTAGAATTTTTCACGATTTATAAATATTTATTTAATTGTTAAATGTGAAAATTATGTGAATTATGAGATGGAAATTTTTTTGTGAAATCAAGATATATGTGAAAACATGTTTATGTGATTATTTGATGATTGGTATGTGATCGTAGGATTTTATTTATATTTTTGAAGCATTAAAAGTATTTTTAAAGTACATTTTTAATCTTTCGAAAATCATATAAAATCATTGGAGTCATTTTAAATTGTGAAATCTTTTGCACTATCATCTTGGAGATATGATTTAGTTTTTAAAATTAGTGTTAGTATTTAATTTTGAATTTTGATATTTTAAAATGATTTAAAAAGTTTTATTTCTTTTAAAGATCCTTTACTTCGAAAATTCATAGAAAATTCATTTTTGAGCCAAATATTATTTTAAAAATATGGGGAGCCTTGTAATTTCATAAACTTTATTTTAAAATTTTAAAAATTATATTTTCATTAATTTCTTGTTTTATTTCGATTTCTAATCATTAAAATCGGTTTTACAAATAATAAATAGATTTTCAGCTTTTGGCTTTTTACCGTTTTGCCCCTCAATCTATATTATTACCCAGCGCCCACTTTCTTTCTCATTTTGCAGCTTCTCTCGACTGTGAGCTCTCTCCCTCTCCTCTCTTTCATTTTCTTTCGATTTTAATCACCAAGCCATGTTGCCAAACTCCATTTTAATTACTTGTAACCTGTTTTATTGCTTAGGTAATGATTCGATGAGGTTTTTATAAGTTTATGTGTGTGTATATATGCATGTGGGTTTGATTCGTTTATGACATGCAAGCCTTGTGATGTTGATTTTTAGTTTTTAGAGTGTTAATTAGTGTTAAAAACGAAGTTTTGTATAGTTTGGAGCTTGTTTGCGAGTTATGGTCGAAACCCTCCGGCGACCGTGGTGGTTTCCGGTGAGTGGTTGACCGGAGGTGGTAGTTCAGTGATTGTATATCATTATTTGCTTGATTAAATGATTGATATAGGTATAAAATGAATTGCATGTAAGAGATTTATAAGTTATAGAATTAATTCAAATTTTTCGAATTAATTAGAATAATAAATTAATTGTTTAGCTAATTATATGTTTGATTCTCAAATCTTAAATTTGTTCCTGATGATTAAATGAATTTTTCTAGCCAATTAGCATGCATGTGTGATTTTATGATTTGTTTCTAGATTAAATCGAATGTATATACATATATATGTGAATTGTTTGGATTTTATGAAATATTAATATTAATTTAAAGTGTTCTTGATGATTAAAAGATTTTAACTAGTTGAATAATTGTGTGTATGTGATTTTCCGATTTTATAAAAGGGAGATTCGAACTTTTGTATATAAATTCGAATTTTTCGAATTTTTCACAATATTATATAGTAATTTAAAATTTTGTTTTATGATTATGTGTTAGATAAATTAGATTATATGAATTATGTGGTTTTAGTGAACTATGTGTGCTAAGGATTGAAATACGAATTAATAGTGATAATTGTAAAAATCAGATGAAGTAGTATAATTGTGAAGTGATATGAATTAGAATCCATTGAGAAGTGTAGGTGGATCTTAAATCCATCTGATTGTTTGATTGAGATTTAAGTCGAATATTTTCCGACGGGATAGTCCTATAGACAGAGGAAACTCTGCCCGATTTTCGTTGGAATTATAAGTTATTTAGTCTATGGTGTAAAGTTATAAGTTAACTTGAGTTTGAATGATAATGTGTATCATGTGCTTAAGTGATTTATATGAGTACATGTTATAAATGCTATGTGCTAAGTGTTTACCTGAGCATAGTAAGTTTATCTGATATAAGTTATATATGTTAAGTGGTGATGCGATATAGGAATCGTTTAGGTAGATTAGGATGAGTCATATTAGGAGTATAGTACACTAAGAGAGTGATTATGGTTTCTGTAGATACGAAGGACGTAGGTCCTAGCGAAAGGCTAAGGTTGAGTACGAGTAGGCTGAGCTGTTTGCTGTTGCATACTACCGAAGGCAAATAATTATGTCTCTTCTTGAAAGTTCATATTCTTAAAACTATTATACCATGTTGAACCATGTTTATATATCCTGCTTTCATATGCTATGCCATACCTTCGCATGAACTCTGATACCTATTGATCAATTCACTGTATAACTACAAACTACCCTAAATCGGACTAATTCTTTCTAATTGCTTCTTGACCATATATGCCATACTGCTTTCCAGAGTCAAGTCAAGTTGACTGACGGATAAACCACTGTTATAGTTAACCTATATCCATGACCCGGATACCCTGTATTGATTTTAAAATACTTATCAAACTTCATTTTGACCTAAACACTATTTTACAAATTTGGTTTCTTTTACCAATGATTTAAACCTTATAACTTGATAAAATATTTTTAAACTGATTCATTACCCTGCTTCAATGTTTTAAAAGAAAACTTGATTACCACCCTTATGATTTCTGCATCCTATAACTTAACCAAAAGTTTCCATATTAAGACATATTCTACATCTTTGACCTTGACTTGAATCTATTCCCTTGATTCCTTGATCGAAGCCTTGATTTCATTTGAGTCTATATCTTATTGATCCAGACTTGTACCTTTATTCCTTGATGTCAGAATACCTAGTCAAATCCTTTGAATTTTATCATTGCAAATTAAAATGAAATATTTTTTTGAAAATGCTTTGAAGCTACTTAGATTGGGCTGATCTATTATCAGTGAGTCGAATGTACTTCAGGGTAAAGGTTTTTGAAAGGATTTGAGTATTAAAATATTTTCCCGATTTCGAAATGATTTCCAAAATGTTTTATAAATAGATTTTGTAAAAGTGTTAGGAATGCCATAAAACTGTTTTTATATACGGATTCCTAACAATTGGAGGGATGGGGCGAACGAATAATGCTGGTTCCGTCTGGTTGTGTATATTACTGTGTAGTTCTGGTCTGTCCAGTTCAACACTTTTTATTTATAGGCCAATGTGTTGCCTCTTGGGAACCCAAGCAATCCTAATGAGAGGACTGATACCCAGAGGGACTTTGTGTCCGATATGGGTGTGACGCCCCCAAATCCGGGGTCAGGATTTGGTGCCACAACCAATATAATTAAGTATAACTTAATCATACAAACGACCCCGCAACAAAAATCGATCTCAGGTTATAGTATGAAACAAGAATTTAAATTACAACAACTAGTATAACTACTATACCTTCTTATCTGAAGCGCGGTCCATGCTGACTCTATAATCTATTCTTTAGAGAACACCTCATCGCTCTCAATCGAATTGTCATTCATAGGTAGTCAATCCGTAACCCTAACTGAAAGGGGAGGGAAAATAAAGCAAGAATGAGCCAACAATGCTCAGTAAGTTAATAGTTAGTGAAACAACAAAATCTCGATAATTCATTGATGAACAATATCAATGATCAATTTAACTGATATTAGATAGCAATAAATATGCTGTAAACAGTAAAAGCAATACTGGTATTTGATATTGACAGGGCATCAACTGATAAACAGGATAGTGTTAGTTATCTTAAAATTGTGTAAAGCAATTGACATTTTAAATGGTAAACCAATTTCATTTCATAGTAAATAAAGGTAATCATCATTTTAAGAAAACTGATTGGAGATTTTCATTATAATAGACAATACGGGTGATCAGCCCATAAAGTCCCCATACCGGACACAGAGTCCCTCTGGTCATCATTTCCTCTCATTAGGATAGCTTGGGTTCCCAAGAGGCAACACATTGTCCTATAAAGGTGTCGAACTGGACAAACCAGAACTACACAATACTACATCACAAAATCGACGGAACCAGCATTAGGGATGGCAATCGGGTCAGTCGAAATGGGTTTTGCCAAACCCGAACCCGAACTTTTTAACCGAACCCGAACCCGAAAATACCCGAAATTATAAACCCGAACCCGTTGTACCCGAAACCCGAAAAAAAAAATTAAAAAAAAATATTTTTTATATTAAAAATAATATAAAACATAAATATATAAAATATTTTAATTTTTATTAAATATTAAATATATATAATAATAGATAATATATATTAAATGTTAAATATTATGTATAAAATAATAGAAATAATAATATATATTAATTCGGGTTTCGGGTCGGGTTCGGATCGGGTTTGATACGGGTTTCGGGTTTTCGGGTCGGGTTCGGGTCGGTATTGCCAAAACCCAAACCCGACCCGAAATTGATTCGGGTTTAAAAATCAAACCCAAACCCGAATCCAAACCCGAAAATTTCGGGTTCGGTTGAACCCATTCGGGTCGAAATGGATCGGGTATCCATCGGATCGGTACAAATTGCCATCCCTAACCAGCATTACCCGTTCACCCCGTCTCTCCAATCATTAGGAATACGTGGAAACCATTTAGACGGAGTTCCTAACCTGTTAGTCACAGAGGCATGCCTGTTTACATCAAATAACAACATCAAATAACAAGCCTAATTGTCTGTAATGCTTTGCATTACTTACATGACCTCTTAACTGAATGAACCTCTAGTTGTAGAGTCTCTACTTGTTCTGTACATGTAATAGGCACCAAATCCTAGTTGTGTAACTGTACTTGTGTAGTCAAGAATAATGCTTGAAAGAAGTTCGAAGGTTCAAGCCTCAAGCAAGAAGATAAAGACTGTCAAATAATCACAGTTGGGATTTGAAGAAAGTGAAGAATTGCCTAAGTACCAATTCGAGAAGTAGTTTTGTCTATTCGAGAAGTCCAACATCCGAGAAGTCAGGGATTCGATATCTCAAGACACTATTCGATATCTCTGAATACACTGTTCGATATCTCAGAGATTCGATATGTCTATTACTCTGTTCGAGAACTCAAGAAGTCAACAAGTCAAAAGTGGTATTCGAGTTCTCAAGGAGTCAACAAGTCAAAGTTCCATTCGATATCTCAAGGACTTAGAAAGCTATTCGATATCTCGAGGATTCGATAAGTCAAGTGTTCTATTCGACAACTCAAGGAATCCTGATGAAAAAGAGCTATTCGAGAAGTAATTCGATATGTCAATATAACAGTGTTCGAGAACTCAGAGTTATCGATCAAGTCAATTCTAGTTCTCGAATCACTTACTTAGTCACTTCTCGAATACATTCTTGGAGACAAAATACTGGAGAAATTGTACAAGTCAGAAACCTGCAACAAGCCAATGCACTTTATGGACCTCAGTCTGTAACGTGCTCTGGAAAGCCTACAAAGAAGCTTGGAGAGATATAGAAGAGACAAAGGGCTAAAGAAGTGGATCTGAACAGGCTTTGCAAAGTCAAATCTGTAACCGTTTGGACTCTTACTCAAATAGGATAGACAGACTAGAAAGTAATTTGTTTTAGCTACCTTATTTGTAGTAAGTAGGTTGTATCCATGTTCTATAAGGATACAGCCTCACTTCCTTAGCAATTAAAACTTTTGGTGAGTCAAGTTTTTCATATTCATTGTAAGCCATATCTCTCTGAGAAAAACGAAGCTGAGAATACTATCATTTGTATTCACAGATTGTAGCAACCTTTATCTAATAATACATTAGATTAAAGTGATATTGTGACTTGTGTTGTTCTTTATCCGCACCTACATCTTTGCACACACAAACACTTATCTGCTACACAGACTCAACCAAGTAAAGTTCAAGAATCCATTCACCCCCCTCTGTATTCTTTTAGTGTATTCTATACTCAACAAGTGGTATCAAAGCGGGCTGTTTATTCAAAAACAGAAAAACGATCATGAGTTCGAATACACCAAAGACTACAGGAACGGTGAAAGTCCCTAAGTTTGACAAAGAGAATTACAACCTCTGGAAGATAAAGATGCAGTTGTTCATCAAAGCATCTCATCATTTGTATCCTGAGATTCTCAAGAATGGTCCATTTGTTCCCCAACAGGAGATTCCTGAAAAGACTGCTGGAACCACTACTATTCCAAGATCTTATGTGGCTAAGGATCCATCCAAATGGATAGAATCAGAAAAGGACATGGTTGCCCTTGACAGTCACCTCATGTTGCTGATTATAGATTCCATGGACATGTCAATGTTTGCAAACATTGCTTCATGTACCACTGGCAAAGAAATGTGGGATCATATTGAGGTGTTATGTGAAGGAACTGATGAGGTCAGAGAGAACAAGAAACAGATATTGGTCACACAGTATGAAGCTTTCATGGCACAGCCCAAGGAAAGCATCACTGAGATGTTTGAGAGATTTCACAAGCTAGTTACTGAGTTGCAGATGAATGGCAAGGTTTACAGCACCAAGGAATTGAACATGAAGTTTCTGCTATCTTCACCTAATCATCTAGAGCAAAGGGTCATTTCTCTAAGGGAAAGAGATCTGAACAAAGTTACATATGATGTGCTCTATGGGGTTTTAAAAACTCATGAGCTTGAGTTGCTTCAGAAAAGGGCTATCCAAGCCAACCAAGGCAGAATGGTAAACACATCATGTGCCTTGATTGTCAACAAATCTATTCAAGACCAAGAAGCATCCACAAGCCAATTAAGGATAGAGGAGGTAGTAGAAGATGAAGAAACTGAAGCTGAGGTAAGTGAACTTGTTGAGGAGAAGGAGGAAGATGAGTTCTATACTCTTGAAGAACTAGATGGGATGGAAAACACTTCATATGCTTTCATGGCCAGAAAATTTCCAAACATCATATTTAAGAGGAATCAACCCTTCAAACCCAAAACCCAAAACCATTCATTCAATAAGAACAAGGCACCTGTGAAACCAAGCAAGACTAAGTTCAAAACCAGCCATGTGGATAGGTCATCTATAAGGTGTTATAGATGCAATGACCTAGGGCATTTTGCCAGTGAATGCAAGAAGCCTAAAAAGAAGGATAGAGATTATCTTGAGCTCGAAGCTAAGTATGAGGCCCTTCTGAAAAAGCAGACACAAGGTAAGGCCTACATAGCTGAAGGGAAGTGTTGGGATGATTCTGACAGTAATGGAGAGGAACAAGAATTTTGCAATTATGCCTTAATGGCCAATTCCAAGGATGACACATCTCCATCAGATCCTCAGGTACCATCTCTCACTACTATAGACATGTCTGTTTCTGAGTATAAATGCATGATTGAACAACTATCTGTTGAGATGTTTAACATTCATACTAGTATGACTGCTGCTAATGAAGAGATTACTAAACTATCTACTAGAAATGAAATGTTAATCAAAAAAATGAGGAACTTGAGCTAACTGCTATTCAAGTAGAAAACCTTAAGAAAGAATTGAAGTTGAATATCTGCAGAATAAGGTTTTGTGTGCTAGTCAGGTTGAAAAGGCTCTTAGGGATGAATTAGCTGAAAATGAATTCAAACTGAAAATGTTTAAGAAATCATCTGGTCTAGTGCAATCCTACTGTGAGAAAATTCAAGCAAAACCCAAAACTGCTATTGGACTTGACTATGGCACTCTTAACTAGAGAAAAGGCTATGCTGTCATTGAAGATGACACTGTTGTTCACGAGGAAGTCCCTCACATCTTGAAAAAGACTGAGACTACTATTTTTAAATAATCAACATTTAAAATTGATGAGGATGCCTTACTCATCAAGCAAATGTTAAATGATGAAGATGAGGCACAATCCATTGAACAACAAGCATCCTCTAAGAGTGAGAGTGTCAAGTCAAAAGCCAAGGAGCCAATAGGTAATAGGTCAAGACCTAAGAAGTTTGTTAAGTTTGTTTCAGCTGGGAAGAGTGAATCTGAAGAAAGTGACTAAGAAGAAACAGAACAGAAATGGCAAGTTAGGGATTAACAAAGATAATAACTATGCTTATATGCCTAATGCCCCTAGGAAAACTTGGCAGAATTGTTTCAGTACCAATCATCTAACTCATGCATGCAAGAAACCTGTTGGTAGTGTGCCCAAACTTTTCTATGACTGCTTTGTGCCTCTAAGACATAGAGATGCTCCATTCTGTGATAAATTTGACTGTATGCCATGCAACATGAATGTTATAACTAGTTGTTTTAATTTGAGAAGGCAATTCATTGATGATTGTATCAGTCATAATTCTCACACACACTACACAAGATCAAAGTCTTCAAGTCCTCCTAAAGCTAGGAAGGTAGCTTTGTCACCTAAGTCTGAGGCCTCGGGCTCTAAGACTTCTAACAGTGACTAGAAGACTAACACCAAGAAAGTTGATAAGCATGTTGTTTATGATAAAACTGTTTCTAAGTCACATGGACCCAAACTTGTTTGGGTACCAAAGGAGAAGTAATACCTTTGTGTTTGCAGGGCAAAGAAAGTGAAAAGAAGGTCATGTGGATTTTGGAAAGTGGATGCTCAAATCATATGACTGGTAATATGGCCCTACTATTACAGTATGAGGAAAAGGCTGGCCCAATGGTTGCTTTTGGAGATGACAGCATGGGTAACACATTGGGATATGGCAAGTTGAAAGTTGGAAATGTCATCATTGAAGATGTAGCACTGGTCAAGGGACTCAAGCATAATCTGCTAAGTGTTGGTCAGTTTACTGATAGGGGATTCAAGGTGGATTTTGACAAAGATGAATGTTTGATCACCCACAAGAATATTGATGACTTTGCTCTATCTGGAGTAAGGAAAGGAAGCCTGTTTGTAGCCAATATGGACTCTGCAAACAAGGACAAAATTTGTTGCTTCTACTCAAAAGCATCAAATGAAGATTGTTGGTTGTGGCACAAGAAATTATCACACCTAAACTTCAAAGCCATTAATTCTCTAGTCAAAAGAGAGTTAGTGAGAGGCATGCCCACACTCGAGTTCTGTCAAGAAGGAGTGTGTGAGGCTTGTCAAAAGGGAAAAATGAAAAGATCAAGCCACAAGTCAAAGACAGTGACATCAATAACCAAGCCCCTGCAACTCATTCATATGGATTTGTTTGGGCCTGTCAATGTCATGTCACTAGGAAGAAAGAAGTATGCTTTGGTGTTGGTTGATGACTTTACAAGGTATACATGGGTGGAATTTCTGGCATCAAAAGATGAGGCTCCACAAGTAATCATTGAGCACATAAAGAAAGTTGACAAGGAAGCAAAGGCCAACAATGCAAGTGTGATTGCACTGAGAAGTGATAATGGAACAGAGTTCAGAAATGCCATGCTTGAAGCATTCTGTAAAGAGAATGGGATTTCTCAGCAATTCTCAGCTCCAAGGACTCCACAACAAAATGGAGTTGTTGAGAGAAAGAATAGAACTCTGATTGAGGCTGCTAGAACAATGTTACTTGATTCAAAGATGCCTATATGTTTTTGGGCTGAGGCTGTGAGCACTGCATGCTATATCCAGAACAGAACCCTCATCAACAAAAACACTGGAAAGACACCTTACAATTTGATGATTGGAAAGAAGCCTACTCTAAAGTATGTTCATACTTTTGGAAGCAAATGCTTTGTATTGAAGGATAATTCAGAATACGTTGGAAAGTTTGATGCAAAGGCATTTGAAGGAATTTTTCTTGGCTACTCTATGGAAAGAATTGCATACGAAGTTTATGTCATCAGTCAAAAAAAAATTATGGAAAGCACAGATGTGACATTTGATGACAGCAAACTACCTGGACTAGAAGAAGCCAATGATGAAGATAAAGATCCATTGAAGTTTGATAATCTAGATGATTCTGATGAAGAGACTGAAACTGAAGTTGAAACTCAAGTTCAACAGACTCAAGTGAATGATGATACAAGAGAAGAATTTGTGTCAATCAACAGTGGAGAAACTAGCATCCAAGACAAACCTGTGAGTAGTGGCAACCTCACAGGGGGAGGAAATCAGGATGATCATGATTTGGATAATGAAGCAACATCAAGAATGAGAAATCAGGCTGAGCACTCAAGGAAATGGGATAGATCACACACTGCAGAGCAAATCATTGGAGATCCTAATGCAGGTGTAAGGACTAGGAGAGCAACTCAGAATGAGTGTCTCTATGGTTATTTCCTATCTCAGGTTGAGCCTAAGAAACTTGATGATCCACTGTTGGATCCAGATTGGATTATTGCCATGCAAGAGGAGCTGAATCAATTTGAAAGGAACAAAGTATGGGAACTTGTGCCTGTACCAAAGAATAGAACCATTGTTGGAACAAAATGGGTTCTGAAGAATAAGATGGATGAAGATGGTGTAATAGTAAGAAACAAAGCAAGGTTGGTTGCAAAAGAATACTCTCAACAGGAAGGCATTGATTATGATGAGACATTTGCCCCTGTTGCTAGATTGGAAGCCATCAGAATATTCCTGGCATTTGCTGCTCATTCAAACTTTAAAGTTTATCAAATGGATGTCAAGAGTGCATTTCTGAATGGAGAGTTGGAAGAAGAAGTTTATGTGCAACAACCACCTAGCTTTGAGGATCCACACTTCCCAGAATTTGTCTACAGATTGCTTAAGGCATTGTATGGACTTTAGCAGGCTCCAAGGGCATGGTATGATACTCTATCACAATTTCTTCTTGAAAATCAATTCACTAGGGGCACATTGGACAAAACACTGTTTTACAAGAAACATGGTGATGATATTATCTTAGTTCAGATCTATGTGGATGATATCATATTTGGTTCTACTAATGTGAAGCTGTGTGAAAAGTTCTCTAAGATAATGCAGAGCAGATATGAGATGAGTATGATGGGAGAGTTGACATTCTTTCTTGGGTTGCAAGTTAGTCAAAGGAAGGAAGGATGGTATCTTTATCAGTCAAACCAAGTACATCAAGGATTTATTGAAGAAGTTTGACTTGGAAGACTGCTCACCTGCAAAGACACCCATGGCCACTGCCACTAAATTGGATGAAGATGTTAAAAGCAAGAAATTAGATATCTCAGTCTACAGAGGCATGGTTGGTTCTCTCCTCTATCTCACTGCAAGTAGGCCAGACATCATGTTTGCTACATGCTTGTGTGCAAGGTTTCAATCAAATCCAAAAGAATCACATTTGATTGCTATAAAAAGGATCTTTAAATATCTGAAGGACACTCCAAACTTGGGTTTATGGTATCCTAAGGACACAGGGTTCAATCTGGTTGGTTATTCTGATGCTGATTACGCTGGATGCAGAGTGGATAGAAAAAGCACCTCAGGTAGCTGCCAGTTTCTTGGACAAAGGTTAGTCTCTTGGTATAGCAAGAAACAACAATCTGTGTCAACTTCTACAGCTGAGGCTGAATACATAGCTGCTGGAAGTTGCTGTGCTCAAGTGCTTTGGATTAGAAATCAACTTAGAGATTATGGACTTTTGTTGGAAAGAATTCCAATCATGTGTGACAACACAAGTGCAATCTCTATAGTTGCCAATCCTGTCAATCATTCTAGAACAAAGCACATTGACATCAGATATCATTTCATTAGAGAGCATGCAACTAATGGAACCATTGAGTTGCACTATGTCTCTACAGATAAACAACTAGCTGACATATTCACTAAGCCATTAGATGAAGCCACCTTCACAAGGTTGGTTAGTGAGATTGGAATGCTGAATTCTTCAGATTCTGACTAAGTGAATATATCAACTGAGTTGTTGCAGCAGTAAACACTTACTTTATCTAAATTCTCAATATTTTTGGAGTAAGTGTTGGCTGAAATATGATTTATAAATATTTCAAATCTGTTGCATATGTTGGAAAATCATATTTTCTTGTTAACTTGAAATTTCTATGAAATTTTGAGAGAATCACTATTTAATTTGCTAGAATATTCTTAAATGAATATGGCTGGTGAATTCTAAAAGATAGTGAAAATTAATTTTTATGAGTATATTTCGATAAGTCAGACTTCTCGAGTGATTCACTATTCGACATCTCTAACAAGTCTCATTAGAGCACTCTCGAGTTCTCGAATAGAGTCTTTTAGAGTTATCGAATAGAGGTATTCTTGACTTCTTGATTATAGTGTTTTAGTTCTCTAATGACTGAGTTCTCGAATACTATATTTGAGTTCTCAAATCATTTGAAAAGGCTGAATTCTCGCTGAATCTTAACCGATTTTGGACTTTTGTCTAAAATTTTAATTCACTCATAAAAACACATTTTACCTAATTTAGAATTTATTCTAAGTTAGATAGCTACCAGCTGTGAGTTTTCAACCTGCTTGAGTTATCAAATAAGCCTTTCTTGACTTATCGAATAGTTGTTTTCTACTTCTCGAATGCTTGACTTGTCGATACAAAACATACATACATCTAATCGACAATTCGAGTACTTCATAATTATACAATTTCACATCTATTTGATTCATTTCATTCGATTTCTCAAGCATCAAAGCTCCCAAAACCCCTGAAAACCCTAACTGCTAAAAGCCAAATTTCTTCTTCAACCTTCATTCTCTTTTCTCTTCTCTCCAAATCAATGGCAACTGTGAAATTCAACAATAACTTCATTGCTATCTCAAGTGATGTCGAAGCCCCAAATGCTAACTACAAGTGTTTCGTCAAATGGATGTCTGAATCTTATATCAAAAAAGCACTTACGGCCAACCCAACTCTGTATCTAGACATTCTGGAGCAATTTTGGAATACTACCATTACAGAAACAGTTGCTCTAGATGATGGCAGTCTGGATTATATCATTAACTGCAAGATACTTGGTAAAGAGTTCAGCATCACTTCTGAGGACATGAGCAAGGCCATGGGTCTTCACCAGAATGAGTATGATGGCCTTATAACAGAAGATCAACTAGTGGAATTCTTTGAACTAATAAGGTACTCAGACACCATCAAGGTTGGAAATCTAAAACGGGCACATCTGCGAAAAGAGTGGAGCTATGTGTTTGCCACTCTCCTGCAAGTATTTAGTGGAAGGAAATCCAGCTTTGACCAACTAAGTGCTCCTGTTCAACAGATATGCTACTCCCTTGCCTATGATAGGAAAATTGATGTTGGAAAGCTCATAATGCAGGAACTCTATGGAAAACTTGGTAAGAACACAACCAAGAGAGGTAATGATATCTTCTTTCCTAGGTTTATTCAGTCTGTACTTAATTATCTAAATAAAAATGTGGCTGATTTACCTGGTTTAGATAAAAGTAGATTAGGCTACCCTAGATCCATGACCAAACTCATTTTTGGTAATTTGGATACTAGGAATGATGTGGATGTAAGGCTTGTAATAACTTCCCATATGCAGAAGTTATTTGAGTCTTACCCCCACAACTTGCCAACATTTGCCTCCAAATCTGAGTTAGCTAGACCCAAGTAAGTAGAACACAGTGCTAACCCAGGGTCTGCTAACCAACCACCTCAACCAAACACTCTACCAAACACTGAGCCAACTGCATCATCCTCTCAAAAGGGTGATGTTAGTAAAAAGGAGAAGAAGAGAAAACAGGTTGCTTCTGCACCTTTAACCATTCTGTCTGAAGTAGCATTGGCTGTAGAATTAGAAAGTGAGGCACCTGAGTCACCCCTAATCAGGCCAAAGAAGAAGAAAACTAAAACCACCTCTTTAGTCACACAAATGGCTGAAGTTATAAAATCAGGGGCAAACAGTTCACTAGATGTATCCTCTCAACAGGGTGCATCTATAGATTCAAGCATCTTCCCCAATGCACCTACCTGTATAGAGTCAGCATATGGGAGTGATAAGGCTGGCACTACACTGAGTAGAAAGCACATCACAATTGAAACTCCCTCTATCTCTCAGAGGGAGTTGCCCAACTCTAATCTACAAGACACTTCTCTTCCAGAATCTACCACTCAAATTTCTTTGCAACCTGCAACTCAAGCAATTGAAGAGCAAGGCATTGATCATCAAGAATTCTTTTCTCTTGATGAGCCAATGATTTCAAGTGACTTAGTGCATGACACTTTGCTCACCACCCAGGACACACATTTAGATGGTGAGGGAATGCATGCTGGGGCATGTCTTAATGACACCATCACAAACACAGAGGATTCACTAGTTTTCACTAGAGACTCTATACCTGTGTCAACTGCTGGTGTAACTCATCCCACTTCTGTGGAGACACCAGTAGTAGAGTCAATCCATCCGGTTACAAAAGTTGCATCTGTAACTGGGGAGTCTAGCTTGCCTAGCTCTAGTTTTGACTTTATGTCACAATGGCTAAATCCTGTGCACCATGACAGTGCTTCAGGATCAGGGTCTGTTCCACAACAATTGACGGTTGAAGCACTTCAAAGCTTAATTGTGGATCAGATTCCTGAGTTCACAAAGATTGCTCAGCACCTTCTCACTGCCAACATGCCAAATCCAGATTATGAAGCCATTCTTTTATGCCACAGAGATGATGTGGAGATGCAAAAGGCTAAGATAGTGGAGGATACTGAGAGAGATGGCAATGTAGATGCCTGGCTGCAAGGAAAATATGACATACCTCTCTCAGAAGGCCTCCAGTACATCACTGCACTAGGGTCAAATGCCAAATCTCTCTCCCCTAGTGAGGTGTATGAAGCAGTTAATGACAACTACAATGGCATTCTCAAGGCTGCACACTACCTTGGAAAGGGTCTCAAAACAGAAATTAATGGTGTATGTCAAGCCACAACCCAGGAGGTGAAGGAGATAAAGAGGGCTTTTGAGGTCAAATTCCCTAAGTTGGAGACTGTAATCAAGGACATACTGGAATGCAAATCTACATGCACCAAGATGGACCATGGTTTGGCTCTTCTAAAAGATTCAGTCACAGGTCTAGGACATAAATTTCAAACTCTATCTGATCAGACTATTGCATCCAATGCCATACTGAGGACAATGTTCAAAAATCTTTATGGAGACAGGCTGGTGACTGAAGTCCCTGTGCATGAACTGTCAAAGTATGAGGTAAAGAGACTGCAAGATCAATCCTTGTCTGGTTTCCGGACACATGAGCTATTCTCTAAAGTAGATACTCTTGAGAAGGAGGTGGTGTCTCTCAAAGAATCTAATGCTCATCTTACAGAAAAAGTTACACTTCTTACTGATCAGTTGGACACTCAAGCAACCACCACAGCTGATGTCCTTCTGCATCAGCAATCTATGTTGGCTGCTATGATGAAGCATATGTGTCTCCCTCTACCTGAAGAATCTTCAAACCCAAAGGTCACTTCTAAAGCCTCTGTGCCTGACAACAAGCCTAAGGGGGAGAAGAGGACAAGGAACTCAAATACAAAGGGGGAGAAACCTAAGGAGGAAGGTATAAAGATAAAGGAGGGTAGTCACCAAAGGGCATCTAAATCTCTAACCCATGTGCCAGGCAAAGGCAAATCCAAGGTTGATGAACCTTCATCCTCTCTGCCAGTGGTCACTCTACCAACTGTGCATGTCATCACTCCTAGTGGCCAAAAGTAAACTGTCACTACTACAGTGGTGGCAGGGTCCATGCCAAGTAACCTAGTTCATAACCCTAGACATGAGGATGACCCAGTGGAAGCTAGTGTGATCACTGAGGCCAAGCTGATAGAAGTAGCAAATTCAGAGATTTATCATGATGCTGCTTTCTTGAAGTTTCTGCAAGTCTCAAAGGCAAAGGTAGGAGGAGATGCCTTATTGTACAGGAGAAGCCTCAAAGACCAAATTGAATATCTAACAATAATTCCAAGGAAGCTGAATCAAATCTATCTCAGGGAAATCATGATGGTGGCCAATGGCAAGATATGGCACCTATCTATTGACACATTGAAAGCCCTTAAATTCACTGAGATTGATGTCATCTTGGAATTAATTGAGCAGAAAGGGGAGAACAACAGGAGTCTGTACACTGAACTGAGGAATGGTCAACAAGCTAGACTTCCTGAAGTATGCATTAAACCAAGAACCATTGTCTATCA
Organism: Kitagawia praeruptora; assembly: GCA_037693485.1. Classification (NCBI taxonomy): domain Eukaryota; kingdom Viridiplantae; phylum Streptophyta; class Magnoliopsida; order Apiales; family Apiaceae; genus Kitagawia; species Kitagawia praeruptora. The sequence goes on from CM075350.1 coordinate 82,573,508, forward strand.
GTCTGGTACAAGAATTCAAGATGTTTATCAGTTAGTTATTCCCAGTGATCTCACCCCTCGAAACCACAGACTCATTATTGCTGTTGCTGATCAGCTACAAAAGAAGGGTGGAGTCAGAACTGCTGAAGAGTTGGAAGCACTACACATCATAAGATCATTCATTGCTACTGGTGTAATTCCATAAATGGCTCAGCCTAGGAGGAATAAGGATGATAAAGATGATGATAAAAGTGATGGGAGGAGAAGTCATCACAGGAGTGATAAGGATGGTAAAAGTGAGAAGAAGAAAGACAACAAGGACAAGAAAAATGATGATGACCAAGGCAAAATCTATGAGAGGAAGATTGGAAAACAGCAAGTCTTAAGCATTGCTAGCAGTAACCTCACCACAACACAAGACTCTGAGTCTAGGGTGAATACTGTTAGTAATGACCTACCAAAATCTGATTCAATGGCTTCTGCAACTGTTTTGTCACCTCAAGAAGAGAAGAAGATTCAAGTCAAGAAACCATGTGTATGTTTCAGAAAGCAAACTGCTAATGGAATACTACAATGGTCTACAAGCAAGGGTCATAAGTTTCTGCCTAGCAATCATACAAGAAGGACTAAATTTAAGCATGCTGCAAGAAGGGTGAAGTTATCCAAGTCAAAGGCACTGACAATTATTCCAGGATTGAACCTACCACCTCTGGATGAAAACTATGATGAAGAACAACTGCAGTTTCTATGGGCTCAAAGAATCTATCATGTTGCCATTGTTGATGATTTTCTTGAAATTAAATATACTGATGGGAGATAGAAGAAATTCAGACAAGGAACATGCCAGCACTGGGGCAAGCTATATGACATAGAAAGAATAATTGCAATGTTGGATTATGAAGACAGAGTGGAAAGGGTATGGAAGCTGGAGTTAATTGACTTTGTTAAAATGAAGAGAGATCACCAGGCAGAAATGAAAAGGAAAAGTGAAGAGCTTCTAAAGAAAAGGGAGGAAGAGTTTGCTAAAATGGAAGCTAAGGCTGATGAATTGAGAGCTATGGGTCTATGCAGAGTCAAGTTTAATCCTTACATCATTGAGTACAAGAAATATGGTAGAAATGTAAAGATTAGAATGGACTACATCAGTTCCTATTCTGAGAAACAGCTAAATGAAGTACTCAAGGATTTGTCAGGCTCTCCTCTAATTGAAGAACTCACTGTAATGGAAGATATTATTCTTGCCATGGAAGAAAATGCAAAGAAGAAAGCTAAAGAAGCTGAAAAGAAAATGAAAGATGAGAATCTGCAAGCCAATGCTCAAGAGATGAATCCAAAAGGATATGGCTAGCAGTTTCTCATAACCTATAAGAATACTTCTATGTACTTTCTTCAATCAATCTACATACCTGTACTTTTAAAGTTTTATCTTTATGTATGATAGGCTTGTTATCAGACATGAAATTGTGACTAAGGGTCTTACTCACAATTTGGGGGAGATTGTTAGTCACAGAGGCATGCCTGTTTACATCAAATAACAAGCCTAATTGTCTGTAATGCTTTGCATTACTTACATGAACTCTTAACTGAGGGAACCTCTAGTTGTAGAGTCTTTACTTGTTCTGTACTTGTAATAGGCACCAAATCCTAGTTGTGTAACTATACTTATGTAGTCAAGAATAATGCTTGAAAGAAGTTTGAAGGTTCATGCCTCAAGCAAGAAGATAAAGACTGTCAAATAATCACAGTTGGGATTTGAAGAAAGTGAAGAATTGCCTAAGTACCAATTCGAGAAGTAGTTTTGTCTATTCGAGAAGTCATGGATTCGATATCTCAAGACACTATTCGATATCTCTGAATACACTGTTCGATATCTTAGAGATTCGATATGTCTATTACTCTGTTCGAGAACTCAAGAAGTCAACAAGTCAAAAGTGGTATTCGAGTTCTCAAGGAGTCAACAAGTCAAAGTTCCATTCGATATCTCAAGGACTCAGAAAGCTATTCGATATCTCGAGGATACGATAAGTCAAGTGTTCTATTCGACAACTAAAGGAATCCTGATGAAAAAGAGCTATTCGAGAAGTAATTCGATATGTCAATATAACAGTGTTCGAGAACTCAGAGTTATCGATCAAGTCAATTCTAGTTCTCGAATCACTTACTTAGTCACTTCTCGAATACATTCTTGGAGACAAAATACTGGAGAAATTGTACAAGTCAGAAACCTGCAACAAGACAATGCACTTTATGGATCTCAGTCTGTAACGTGCTCTGGAAAGCCTAAAAAGAAGCTTGGAGAGATATAGAAGAGACAAAGGGCTAAAGAAGTGGATCTGAACAGGCTTTGCAAAGTCAAATCTGTAACCGTTTGGACTCTTACTCAAATAGGATAGACAGACTAGAAAGTAATTTGTTTTAGCTACCTTATTTGTAGTAAGTAGGTTGTATCCATGTTCTATAAGGATACAGCCTCACTTCCTTAGCAATTAAAACTTTTGGTGAGTCAAGTTTTTCATATTCATTGTAATCCATATCTCTCTGAGAAAAACGAAGCTGAGAATACTATCATTTGTATTCACAGATTGTAGCAACCTTTATCTAATAATACATTAGATTAAAGTGATATTGTGACTTGTGTTGTTCTTTATCCGCACCTACATCCTTGCACACACAAACACTTATCTGCTACACAGACTCAACCAAGTAAAGTTCAAGAATCCATTCACCCCCCCCTCTGTATTCTTTTAGTGTTTTCTATACTCAACATAACCTTTTATAAAAATCTCATTTCAAAACTGTTTACGATTCTCAAAACTCTTTTAACTTCATAAAACATTTTAACACTTAATTTTTTTCAAAAACTTTTACATCGAAGTACCTTCGACTCTCTGATAACAGATCAGCCGAGTCTAAGTAACTTCAAAGTAATCTTTAAGAAAACAACTCATTTTGATTTGCAATGATAAAAGTCAAAAGGTTTGACTAGGTTCTCTGGCATCAATGAAATAGGGGTACAAGTCTGGATCAAGAAGATATAGACTCAAGGCATCAAGGCAATTGATCAGGATTTCAAGTTTAAGGAATAATGGCAAGGGTAATTTAAGTTCTTAAATCAGCAATTAGGTCATTGATAAGTGGATTTATTCCTACTTACTTCTATCGTTTTTGGAGAATAAATTAATTAAAATTCGGATTTCTGAGACGGTTGCGTAGTCTACACTGTTTTGAACATATCTGGAGTTCTAGAAGTCCGTTTTCAGCGATCTTACTGTCCATGCGAAGCTTGGGAGATTTTCTATAATATGGGACAGGTGTTGCACGAGCAGGTTGTGCGTGGTGGGCGCAGGCTGCGCGACAAACAGACTGATGGGCGCAGGTTGCACGCGCGCGGTGCTGAAAAATTACAGTTTTTACTATTTTGGCCATATCTTGAGTTCTACAACTCCGTTTGAGGCCCGTAAGCAGTCCACGCGAAGATAACGAGATTCTCTATCATTCTAAAGTGGTCCAGATGTCCAACTACTACTGGAACGGTCCAGAAATACTGAAGAAAAGTCAGCAACGAATTTTCCTTAAAAACAGAATCAGTTTAGGAAACATATTTTGCAGAAATTCTATTTTAACTCTATTTTGGGTATTTTCTTGCTGGGCAAGAATTATAGAGCCTATATAAACACATCCAATCTTTGAAATTTGTATCATTAGGAGAGAACCATTATATATCAATTACTTAGGTTTATTTGTATTTTTTCATATCTTGTTTCATTATCATGGTTTCATCAGATCCCATGATGACGAGTGGTTCGATTATGAACTAATCGTTGTCATGGAATTCTAACGAATTTATTTATGGAGCTTTAGTATCTTGATGCTTTACAGATCTGTGTGTGATGTATATCTGATATCCTCGTATGGTTGTGTTTCATGTATTTAGATGCGTAGCTAACATCTAATTTGTTAATCTCTTGTGAAGCGAGAGTGGATCTTGAGATTTAGAACTTGCCATGCTAGCATAGGATAGGTTGATGTTTTAACATCATGATTTGTAGCGTAAATAGAGATATTACGTTGCCCTATGTGATCATTATGGATAACTTGCTCTTCAACCATTATGTTTTCAAATTCTATAGACATATAGGGTCTAAGCATAATTGGTGTCTATTCATCTTCTATCTCTTTTGTGGATGTATGTTTAGTTTGGTATACGTATACTGAGAGGTAGCGTGTACTTGTTTCGTGTTGTCTGATCAGATATCATAACCATTGCATATAGTGATTAAAGGCGTCAGATCTAAGCAAAGTATTTAATGAAGTTAGGATTCCATGTTTTCTCTTGCAGAAGTAATTTGATTCCAATTCTTGTTAGTTAGTTAATTCTTAGTTAGTTAATTTGTTTTTTAGTTAATCTTAGTTAATCAAAACCTATTATTGTTAATTGTCTTAGCAGTGCATAATAACCATACATTGTTGCATAGGTACTAAATTGAATTAAAAACCAGATCTCCGTGGGAACGAACTTGACTTCTATCTGTATTACTTGTGACCACGTACGCTTGCGTGATTTAGTGCAAACAGTCATAAAAAAGTTTATAAGTTTTAAGGTAAATATAGGTTCAACTGACAACGGACATAGGTTAACTAGAATAATGGTTTATCCGTCAGTCAATTAGGTTTGACTCTGGAAAGTAGTATGGCATATATGGTCAAGAAGTAATTAAAAAGAATTAGGCTACATAGGATTTATGATCAACATGGTACAAAATAGGCATGCTCGCATCAACAGGATATATCAGTTCAGGAATGTAAACTTCAGAGAAAAGACAGAGTTACTTGCACGTTGATTTGAATGAACATATAATAAATAACAGGAGTAGATATGCTTCACTTGAACAATAAGTGAAGGATAGAAACACTTGCCTCGATATAAGTAGTCTTGATTCCAATACATTGATTTGTTACTCTCTATACGTCAGTCTCTACTTCTTTGTACGTTGATCTCTAATCGAATATACGTCTATCTTTCCTCCATAATTCGTCAACCAAAATGCTTGTTAACTCCACTAAATATCTCACTCTTACGATTCCAATTACACATGTACCGGCTCTTATCAGCCTTCTACTGGTACCTATACACAGGTAAAGTACTACTTCAGTATACTTATAACCTTAATCATTTACTCTATTATACCCAAACGTGTCCTACTACGCTTTATCACTTTACACAAATAACACGTACTTGTTATATTTATCAAACAACTTAGTACAATCAAGTAAGCACTTAAGCATATAGCACATTCCATATATTGATCATACAATTAATCTAAACACTTAACATACAGTGTCAACTTGATTACAAATAGTTTATATTATAATACTATACTAGTTAAGAATATAATCTAACAAAAATTGGACAGCATTTCCTTTGTATATTAGACTAGCCCGTCGGAACATAACCGACTCGAATCACAACCAAATCACTCTCAATGGATCTTAAGTCCATTTCACTACAAAAAAATAGTCAATAGACATCACCCATTTAACATCGTTTGCATTTTTTATCAATGTTAAAGGTTTGTTTTACATCAGTTTTACTATAACCGATGTTAAAGTAGGTTTTAAACATCACTTATACTTAAAGCCGATGTCTCAACCACTTTTTAAAAAAATAAAAAAAATGCGTTCATACATTTTCCCGTTCCTTTTTTCCCAAGCCCACTTTCCCTCAAAGTACTTAGAAACATTTCCCTCATTCCTTTTTTTTTCATTTCCCTCCTTCAGACATTTCCCATCTCCCGCTCCTCACTCAAACTCAGTACTATCACTCAACTCATCTATCACTCAAACTAATTCACTCACAAACTAGCTAATTTGAAGAACCCTAGCTTACAAACCCCCAAATTCAAACCCTAGCTTATAAGCCCCCAAATTCAAACCCTAGCTTACAAGCCCCCAAATTCAAACCCATGATTTCAAAAACCCCTTTTCGAATCCCAAATAGGTCGAACCCTACCTTTCGATTTCTGTTAATTGGTTGCTCTTGGAGGCTTTATCTATCTCGAATCCGCTCAAATTATTAAGTATTTTTCTCATTTTTGTTTGAAAATTCAAATTTTGGTTTTTAGTATAGGTTTTTTTAGCAGATTGTTTGATTCTTAAGCTTTGGTCATCTCCAAAGTAAGTGATTCTTCAGATTTAATGTTATAGATGTTGATTTCAGGCCTTCTTCGATTGGGCTTTCATTTAAGAAAAGAAACTTTGCATTTGAAGGCTTTTATTTAAGATCACTCTCTCGTCCCCCCCCCCTCGCTCTTCCCCCTCTCTCTCTCTCCCCTTTTTTATTTTCGATGTTTAGGCATGTAGTATTTTTGATTTTTGGGCTTTATTTATAGGGCTTTTGATTTGTGCTTTGCCAATTTATTTTTGCTTATTGTTGTTGTTGTCCGTGGTTTTAACGATCTGTTAGAACTATTTCTTTTTGTTGTTTTGATTTTTCGGTTTTGATTATGGTGTAGGTGATCAACTGATTACTGCATTCTTATCTTGCAACTGTTCTCTGCTTTTCTTCCTGTGTATATGTGTTAGGTCTGTTATCAAAATGATGTGTAAATAATAAATACAAAACCCTCAACAAAAAGCTTTGTAAATACATATTATTTACCCAAAAAGCTGTGTAAATAATAAGATACATAAAGCTGCAATCCAATTTTCTCACGATCTCCACCTTCTCAATAAACAAGTTGTGGATCATCTCTTCTAGTCTCTTCACAGGATTTAGCATTTTAACAATTCTCTCAAACTAGTACGGTGTCATTTTAACTTGTTGGGTGACAACTCATTAGCACCGACTATTTAATACATTTTTATTAATTGATGATTCATCATATATACAAACTTGTAGCTTATCACATGTATATGTGCAACTGGAATTGGATACCTAATTCTGATTCCGGTCCTCTATCAATCATGCTCTTGCAACATTTTAATTTGCAAGAAGATACTCATATCTCCAAGTTGATGTGAAATTTTTACTGCTTACAGTAATGTTATACTTAAGGTTGATAAGCCACCATGGAATATACAAAACAGAGTATGATATATAAGAAGTTAGACTTCACAAGTATGACTCAATTTTTCAATTAGAATATAAAACGTATTTAGTTTTAATTGGGAGATTATTTTACTTTGGCCATTCAATGTGATTTCCAATGTGAAATACTGGAACATGTAGTCTTTTTCCTTTTAATGCTATGATTCTTTGTTGTCAATGGACCAAGTATTTTATATGAATTATAAATGATATTCTTATCTTTAGTTATATATTGATTCTTTATAAATGTTGTTAGCCTACTGTTGGTTGGAGGATGATTAAGTTATTGCTGTTATGCATCTACTAACATTGTGTACAATGCAATTTAGGTTAACAGACAGTATGCAACTGCAGGGAGATACAGAGAGTATATCATGAGCCAGTGAAAGGTTTGCTAAGGTTAATTGTTACTTTTTTTGGGATCCAAATGCAAATTGCAAAATCTTTATTTGGAATGAGGTTTTGAGGGCAAAAAGATTAATGTACTTATTAAATACTTTCCTTTCTGTTTGTCCGAACTACAACATCCATTTAATAAATATAGTCCCAACTAGTGTTGATATTCTATGGTTGCTATGCAGATATCGGAAGTGGTTAATAGCATGAAAGATCTGATTGATTACAACCGAGAAAGTGGGACTGGACCTATGGGTAAGCTCTTACTTCCAGCAATTAACTTTTTTAACCAAGAGTGGTTCTATTTGAAAGGCTGTTATTTTGAAAAAAAGTTATTATATAAAGAAGGGTGTCCACAATAATAATTTATTAATTAATGAGGATTAAAATGCTGCAGATTTGTATTAGGATATCACTCTATAAAATGCTTTGAACTGAAAAGGATGTATGCAATCCTGAGATAACTAGAGCTTTTTAAACAAGTTTCTTCCGGAAATATTGAAGAGCCAAGCTTGATAAATGTTGATACTTGAGCTGATTGCAGAGAGCTCAAGCAAGTGCATATATTAAGAAACAGGAGCCACATCAAGCTCTGATCTTTTAACTAAATTAAGTTGGCTCAAATAATGATTGAATTAAAATTACTTCCAGTATCATTTGGACAACTAGCAGTATGCTGCCTTATTCTATAAGGTAATCCAAGGATGTTTGATACTTTAGTGAGCAATTTCGTGGATATAATGAAAGTACATCAGGGCATAATTAAAGTTTACTGCTCATCATATAGACCTCATTAGTGTAATTGGCTCTTCCTGTGTTAGTTTTTTAGAGTAAAATTTTTTTTTGTAGCGGCTTACTTCTGACCCTTGTATATGCGTTTTTGCATGGACATGTATGTTTTGTGTATTGGAGACAATTGGGGTTTTTTTAATCTTGCTCAGACTGCAGCAGCATACTATACTAGTGGCTAATTTTGTACTATCTCAGGTCCCTATCATTCAATCGAACTCTTAGGGTATCAACAAAGTGGTAAATTCTTTGCATCAAAAGTTTCCGGATATCTCAAAATCCCAATTAAGGACCAAAGTACTTGAGATATGTCATTACACAGGAAGTGCTTTGGTAAGTGCTTTATTATAATAATGCTAATTCTTTTCTGTTTTCATCAATCAAGTTACGGGATTACTTTTAGTAAGATTAGATTCTTTGGTAGGTTTTTTCTGTGGTTACTTTGATTATAATCCTCTTAATTGTTTCTTTTTTGCTAAGTAATCCTCTTAATTTTTTATGTGTACTAGCTTCCGAAGATTTATATGCATGATAGGACTTGGATATACATGATGATTTATATACAGTAGTCCAACTTTGTTTGTGATTTGCATTTCAACTGTATTGAATGCTCAACTTGCTTACACATATTCATTTTTCCCCAGAGAGCTTGGCCAATTTTCCTCGAAGAAAAAAATACTTCGCCAAGATCTCTTGCTCAGACCCAACAACATGAGCAACAACTTCAACAGCAGCAGCAGATAGTTGCACAAATCTCTAACAACAAGGACTCTGTCCAGGCTACTGCAATGCAATTGGCTTCTAACAATAACGGTATACAGAGTGTAAACAACAATCTGAATTCAGCACCTTGTTCAATATTTCACCTTGTTATTGTGAACTTGAGAATATATTAGTAGTTGGGGTAGTTTATGTAGTTGTGAATATGGAGTTTGTTGTAACTTTGGTGAATGTGGATGGTTTTGGTTATTGGTGTAGTAGATTGTTAATGAATTATGCTTTTGGGTGAATGTTTTGTATTGTTAACTTTGGTGGTATATAAGTCTATTTGAACGTGCAATGCTGATTTTGGTAATTTTTTGGCACATAATTATGCAAATATAACACATCACATTGTTATTTGTAAAAATGATGTTAAAACAAAGAACAAACATCACTTTTTAAAGCAAAACTGATGTTCCTGCAAAAAAACAGACATCAATTTGAGCCTTTAACACATCACCTAAAAACTGTTGTCTAATTTGGCAATTTCATGGATCTATTTTACATCGGTTAAAAACCGATGTGGTATACCACTTGCAACATCAGTTTTCTATTCAAAACCGATGTAGTATAGGGGTTGAGACATCGGTTCTAGATAGAACCGATGTAGTACAGGGGTTAAGACATCGGTTCTGTTTTAAAAATTGATGTTGTTGATAACTATTTACATCGGTTTAGAACTGATGTAATAAGTTCTTTTTAACATCGGCCCAGACCGATGTAAAACACATGGAATTTTAACAACACCCACCTAGACATCGGTTTTTGAAAATTTTTACATCAGTCCAGAACTGATGTCTATTGACTTATTTCCATTAGTGTTTACAAGTTAAAATCATATTACTTATCATGACTCGAAATCATAAAACCAAATATACTTACCAGACACTCTTTATAAACTCTCTTTACTAACTTATCGACTTTAACTCATTCTAACACGTAACGAACACTTATACACATAAACAAATTCTAACACATCATACTAGCATACATAATTCTTACTACTTACATACATAACATTGACATCACTACTTATTCCGTAATTATCAATCAAACATTAATAGTTAACCATTTATTCAATTATTAAATAAAATCAATAAATTATATTTAATCAATCACTAAAATCACAAAATTCATAATTGTTTAAAATTCGAAATTCAACTTACAAATAATCTGAGAATTACACTTATATATCAAATAACTAGCACTTAGCATTTTATCATAAAGAATCAACTTTTAATTATTATTATTATTAATCTATAAAATTCTAATAATCCATAATTAATTAACAAAAATTCGAATTAAATTTATATATATCTGAAAAATCACATAATCATGATAATTAACAACTAATTAACCTCACCAACATCTCTAATTACAAGAATTAAACATATAACAATTAATTTCATTCATAACCTTTAACAATTAATTCGAAAAATTTGAATTATACATATAATTTACAAAACAGTTACATGCAACTAGATTTATGAGACAATTAACTCTTGTTATGATTTACTAGCACTGCAAACTATCAAGCCACCATCACCGGTCAGCCCTCGCCGGAAAACTCCATGGCCGCCGGTGGGATTTCGACCCAAGTATCAAAAATGACTCAAATCTTTACAAAAACTCAATTTTAACATGTAATACCATCATACAATCATCAAATCATTGAACTAATGATTACTCAGCCTTGCATGTCACATTCCAAGCCTATACATACAAATTCATACATATAACTTTTATAAAAACTCAACCAAATCATTAACCAACTACAAGAACATATTGTTAACGGAGGAATTTGGTGATAACAAATTTCGGAGGTTGCTGGAATAACGAATTATGAAAATAGGGGGATTTGGGATTTTGGATGTTTGGGACTGGACTTGAGAGATGTTTCGACTTGTAAGATGTGTCGGATCCTTTTCCAAGATGCATGCGTACCTTATATTTATAAGGATCAAGCCAACGCAGTTCTGTTAAGGATTGGTTTTTAATCCCTATGATTGTTAAGGGATGTATTTTGGGAATTAGTAGATTTTATCTCTTTAAATTATATTCGCGTTGGGATACCTTCCTTATTTGAAGGATATCATTTGGAGATATATTCTATCTTTAATTAGAGATAATTCCTTGTTTCAGAGATAGGAAATAATTAACTTGGGGATTAAGTTAATTATTATTATATTCATATTTGGAAATTTGGGAGATAATTAAGGCAACCGAAAATATGACGTAACAACTACCCCTAGTTCTTCAGTGCAGCTTGATGGACTGGAGAACTAAGCATGCTTCGATCTCCAAATTTCCTTAGTCACTGAAACAACTAGGAGATGAAGATTAGTAAAAAAAAATATGGAGCATCTAAGTGCCCGTAATATGCATGTAGATGAAAGTGAGACATGCGAGATGTAAAAAAGAATAAGTTTTGTAGGTGTGAGAGAAAATCATCCAAAGCATTCCGAGCAATATCCTAAAAAGCATACATTCAAAGAAATATCCTCCAGTCGAAGAAGGTCATATCTACCATGTCTTCTCGAGAGTATCCCCCTCAAGGGGGGTAATTTTCCTCAAAAAATTATAAATTCGGGATTTCCTCCTCAAAGGAGGTTGCTCCCCATATCAGAGATACCCACCTCATAGGAGGTGGATTTTCCGAAGATCGTACATTGATGAGGCGCCGGAAGTACGGACATCCCCCCGAAAATACGGTTTTTGAAAGGATTTTATAATTCGGGATACCCTCCCCAAAGGAGGTCTTTCCCCATATCAGAAATACCCTCCTCACAGGAGGTGGATTTTCCGAAGATCGCTTCATTCTTACTAAGACTCTCCTTAGAGGAGATCGTCTTTTAAATAAATCATGAAGACACTCCTTAGAAGAGGACGTCTATCACAAAAAATAAAGGAGACCCTCCTTAGAGGAGGTCATCTTCCCAAAGCCATATCAATTTTCCAAGATTCTTCCAAAAAAGATATCAGCAACACTTGAAGGGTCTTTCAAAAAATATAAGCAATACCCAAAGGCTAAAAAATATTAGCAACACCAAAAGGTCTTCTAAAAAATATCAACAACACCCAAAGGTCTTCTAAAAAATATCAGCAACACCCAAATGGTCTTCTAAAAAATATCAGCAACACCCAATGGGTCTTTCAAAAATATAGAAAATACCCTCATCACAAAGGGTCTTCAAAAATATAACCCTCCTAAGAAAATGGTCTTCCAAAATATTATGAAGGAAAGTCTTCTTTTTTGACAAATTTAATCCGCAAATCTTGAAAATAATTTTCTGACATATATACATGATGCAATAGGATATGCAAAATAAAATAAATTTAAGACATAATTCATGCATAATAAACATGTTAATTTAAGTATGTCTAAAATATTTAACCGAAAATAATTCATATCTCGCAAATATTTTAATAATAAAAATATAATATGCACAATTAAAATAATATTTATAATCTCAAAAATTTAATTGAGGAGAAAAAATAAAACTTATCTTTAATTTTCGGTTAATGTTCGGCTGAAATTTCCAAGAGCTGACGGCTTTTGTTGCTTGTTGGTGCGTCCTTCCGCGCGTAGTTCTCGTTTTCTCTTCTGTTTGTGTGGTCTTTAAATCCCTTTTCTTTTTGCGGGTCCCAGAATCAATCATGGTCACCTTTTGTCTTTTGATGTTAGTTCTTCAACTTTTGAATATTTCCTTTGTAATTTTCCGTTGCTGCTGCCTGCTTACCACCACCATATTTTTTATGTTTCCATCCACTAGCCGCTGCCTCGTTGTGATTTTTATTTGTATTTTTTAAACCCTCTAATTAATTTTGCCTCGCAAGCATGTGCGTGTTGTAGTCTTCAAAACTATATAAGGTCCCACCAAATTGTACTCTTAATTGTAGCAATATTCATCAAAATCTTTGATCGTGTCACTGGTGAAACTCTGTCGCCGGATATCGAATTGCTCCGATGGGGCCTCGCTTGATTCGCATATGATATAATATATAAAATTTAAAATAAAATGCCCATCCCGCACCTTTATTAAAGCCGCCCGAAATCCAATATAACCCCCCGTGTATGAATTGATGATTTGATTGTCCTCCACAATCAAGAATTAATGCCCTCCTTCTAGCGCCAATTGTTAGCGGAGGAATTTGGTGATAACAAATTTCGGAGGTTGCTGGAATAACGAATTATGAAAATAGGGGGATTTGGGATTTTGAATGTTTGGGACTGGACTTGAGAGGTGTCTCGACTTGTTAGATGTGTCGGATCCTTTTCCAAGATGCATGCGTACCTTATATTTATAAGGATCAAGGCAACACAGTTCTGTTAAGAATTGGTTTTTAATCCCAATGATTGTTACGGGATGTATTTTGGGAATTAGTAGATTTTATCTCTTTAAATTATATTCGTGTTGAGATATTTTCCTGATTTGAAGCATATCCTTTGGAGATATTTTCTATCATTAATTAGATATAATTCCTCGTTTCAGAGAGAGGAAATAATTAATTTGGGAATTAAGTTAATTATTATTATATTCATATTTGGAAATTTGGGAGATAATTGAGTCAGCCGAAAATATGACGTAACACATATTATATACAACGAAAACAGAATTTACAGCATCTTTTGGAGCTTAAAACGCAAAGAAATGGAGAAGGGGATGAGGAGAAATACCCACAGCAGCTGTCTGGAATGAACAGAGCAGAAAAATGAGGCGGTGGGTGTGTTACGTGTGTATATAGGCCGAGGGGTATTTTCGTAAATTGACAAATGCTGAAAACCTTAAAACTGATTTTTAATCATTTTAAATTCGAAATAAAATATAAAATTAGAGAAAAATAATTTTTAAAATTTTAAAATAAAATTTAGGAAATTAAAGACCTCCCCATATTTTTAAAATAATTTTTGAGTCAAAAATGAATTTTACAAGTTTAAAGCTTTTAAATGCAATAAAGCTTTTAAAATCATTTTAAAATACTTACACCCATAATTAAATACTCCCACCAATTTTAAAAACTAAATAATATCACAAAGATGATAATGCAAAAGATTTCATGATTTTAAACGACTCCAATGATTTTACGAAAATCTTAGAAGATTAAAAATGTACTTTTAAAATACTTTTAATGCTCCAAAAATACAATTAAAATTCCACGAACATACACGACACATGTCAACCATCATATAATCACAAAATCATGATTTCACACATAACCAGACTTCACAAAAATACATCTGTTGTGGAATAAAAACTAGGTTATTAGATTGCGGCTAGGGTTTGATGTATTTAATGCAAAGGGTGGTTGAGCTTCGAGCTTTAATGGCTGCTTCTGCGTTCGAGACTTAATCGGTCCTCACAGAATGCCTACGTATCTCTGTATTAAGAGAATCAAGCCAATAAAACGTAGTTCTGAGTTGAGGGGTCTGACCCTTTATATAGGCTGAGAAGCCTCAGAATTAGGGTAGGGTTAAGTGACTTGGTGGACAAGTCAATCTTGAGGAAAGTTCTAGACCCCTTCCTTGTAGGAGTCTATTTCCTTGTATGAGTGTATGCCTTGGAGGCTACTCTTTGTAGGGATAATGTTCTTATCTGGCACTTATTGCTGAGCTGTTTATTATCCCTAATATTAATTATGAAATTAATATTGTAAATAGGGTTTGGGCTTACTTGGTGGGCCCCACGTTTGGACCATTCCGGGTCTAATTAATGCCACATTAAATGTGTCTTTAGGGCTTACTTTTAGCCCATATCATTTGCCCCCCAACTTCTAGGAAAACTGATCAGGTTTTCCTTGAAGTTATAACGGCCTTATATGAGACTTGGGTCAGGGTTTATTGCTCTTACATGAGTATTTTCAACTTATCATCTTAACGTAAAGCGTGGAGCGACCGACGCAATTTACGACGATGTTGAACGACACTAAGCGGTGTTAAATGGCACTAGACAGCGCTAATCAGCCTTAAGCAATGTTTAAACAGTGTTAAACAATGTCGAATGGCATAAAACGGCGCTAAACGGTGCTATACCGGCACTAAACGGTGCTAATCGGCACTAACCGGTGCTAACAGGCACTAATATGTGCTAATCGGCATTAAATTGTGCTTAATCGGCACTAAACGGTGCTAGCGGGGGTCCGGGGGCGGCAGCCCCCGGGCGGGGTCCAAGGGGCGGCAGCCCCTGGCGGGGTCGTAGCCATTTTTCTTACTTTCTAAGTCATTTTCGACCTGGAAATTTCGAGCTCAACTGGTACATTTTCGAGCTCAAAAACGAGCTCAAACAGCCCCAGGTCGTGGCCTTTTTCCCTATTTCTTAAGTCATTTTCGACCTGGACATTTCGAGCTCAACTAGTACATTTTCGAGCTCAAAAACGAGCTCGAATAGGGGCCAAGTCGTAGCTTTTTTCCAGGAAATTCAGTGTTTCTTCGACCTGAAATTGACGAGCTCAAATAGTGTTAAAACGACCTCGATATCGTTTAACTTCGACCTCAGTATAGCATAAAAATGACCTCAAAATGAATCCTAGGTCGTATGGATTTTTTACATTTCCTAGTTCAAATTCGACCTGAGATTTGCGATCTCAAGCCATATTTCAACGATCTCAATTGGGGTGGTAGGTCGTGGCTTCATTCTGCTTTTTATAAGCCAAAAACGACCTCAATTATGCGACCTCATATCTATTTTGTTCCGACCTCAATTTTCAAGGTTGCTTACGACCTCAGATTTAAATTCTCCAGGTATTCTAGCCGAGCTCGTAACTATACAAGAAAATGAGATCGAATCTCACGACCTCATATCTTCTTTTGGTAACTCCCAATCCTTTTATGGACTTCAACGGGCCCTGTTTGGCCTTTAATTTTCATGGGCTGGATCTAGATTCTCAAATCGTTGGGCCTATAAACTTTTTAAGTTTTGATTGGGCCTTTCCTTTGGGTCAAAACAATCTCAAAACCTTAATTAGGTTTATCAATCTTGGTTGGGCCGTGACAGGCTTGGTGTTGTTGGGCCTTTTAGAATCCAATTTGTGTTGATCACCACCCTATCATCGATCGTGATCATGGGGTATCTCGAATTTCTTTGTAAACTTTCGTTGGATCATCACGATCTCTTAAACGCACCAAGCCATTAGGTTGAATTTTTGGGTATCAACCCTCGTCCTTCTGGGAGTATAATTTGAGTTAATAACAGAGGGGATTCTTTCTCTTTGGGACTTTCGAGTCTATAATCTTTCCAGATCTTGTTTCAATGATTGAATATGAGCTTCACGAGCTAATTTCATCAATCTTCTTAAAAATATCTGTCGAATCATTGATGGAGGCCACCCTAGGCCTTAAGGGCTGTCATGCCTATTGATGTATCAAACGTGCTTCATGAGCTAAGATTTATTATTTTGGACCTTCGAGGTTGAGGATAATCATCCTTGCAAGTTAACTTTTTATGATGAGCATTTAAACCCATGGCTAATCATGCCCTCAGCCCTCATAGGGGTAGGAGCCCATAACTTGGGTTTTGTCCTGTTGGTGATGGTAACACCATTATAGAGATTCGTAATCATGTTAGGGTGTTTGCGATTGTAAGCAAAGTCACCCCTCTAAATTGGGGATACATCCCTTTAGGGTTTGAATCCATTCTTTGAACTCCAATTTAGTAGGCTTCAGTTCCTTGAATTCATGTTGTTAGAGGGTTCATCCCTTAAATAGTCGTTGGTATGAGCAAGGGGACGTATTTTATGAGCAAGGGCTCTGCCCCCCAGGTGTTGCCCACACATCCCTTCGTGCACTTCTTCGAGTGTTTCTCTGGCCTCCTGGGCCTCAAGCACTTCAAGTACGGGATCACAAAAGATCTCTTGTATAGCAAACCCTCAATCAGGGTGTATCTTAGAGCTCTTACCGAGAGTTTATGTGCTTTCATGACATCTTCAGGGAGCCATCCCGTTTCCAAGTGAGCCTTGATAGGATCCATCCCACAGCTTTGCACATCGATCAGTGTCACTAACTTCACATTGATAGTAGGGGTCTTCAAGTCCTGAAAGTAAACACTCCCAACATAGTTCTCTATCTCCGAGAAAGCGAACTTAGAGAGGGCATCTGCCTTAATGTTCTCCTCCCTCGGGATGTACTCCACAAAGCATTCATCGAATTAAGCCATCACAGCTTTCACAATCTCAAGTACTTCGTAATAGCTTTTTCCTTGGCTTCAAATTTGCCATTCACTTGGGAGACTACCAATCTTGAATCTCCACAAGTTTTAAAGTTCTTGACCCTCAGGGTTGGCCAAGCCTAAACCGGCTATCAAGGCTTCAATCCTTAGTCTCGTAATACATTCTCCAGACTTTTCTTTGTTTAATCTTCTTGATTTTTGTTTTTGACGTTCCGTAAAAATAGAGCACCCAGTATTCCTTCATTCTTGTTTTCCAGTTCTTTGCCCTCTTGGGTTACTACCTCTTGCCCCCCGACTTCTTGGTTGTTAATGGTACATTCAACCACGAAGTCAGCTAAGGCTTGGGTTTTGATGGCCATCCTTGACTTATACTTGATATCAAATTCTATTAATTTGATTGCCTACTTGGCGAGACTACCATTGGTTTTCGGGTTATGGATTATGTTCCTTCACGGTTGGTCCATCAGGACTTCAATCTTATATGCCTGGAAGTACGATCGTAGCTTCCTCGAGGATGTTACCAATGCCAAAGCACACTTCTTAATGGGAGAATAATTTAACTCAGCTGCATGCAACATCTTGCTCACATAGTAGATAGGCTTCTGAACCTTGTTATCCTTTCGAATGAGGATGACACTCAATGCTTGTTCAGATATTTCAATGTTGGCATTCCGGATTGAGGGTCCAAAATTTCAAATTGGTTTTCAAGCTTTGACTTGAAGTTTCAACCATTGGATCTTATCTGGAGGTTCATGACCCCTTCAAGTTTGGCCTTCATAGCTATCCCATGGCCTTCATGGCTAATAACTCGTGTTCCTTATACTAGGATTCGAGGTTGACGTTTACATGTTCATTGTTGGTGTTCATATGTCGACTACCAAGTATTCACGACCTTTCTTTTGGATTGATGTCAAACTAAAGGTCTTTAGGATCCCTTACTTGACTTCATGTCTTTCACGGCTTGTCTCGAATCTTAGTTCTGATTTCAGGGTTTTCAAACCTATCTTTGCTTCTTGTTTTTTATCCGGGGTCCTTCAAGGACTTAAACTCTTAGTAACTCTCGACCTTTCAGGGTTTTTATTTATGCGTTTGTTTGTTTCCATTCGTGTATTTTTTTATTTTCGGTACTTGGTCATCTTTGACTTACACACATCAGGTGTTAGGTACATAAATAAAATCACATAATCAATGAATGGAAAACAAACTTGCATTAATAACTTGAGATGGGTTCAACCCTTACATAGAATACTACTGTCCTACTCAGAGCAACATGCTCTGCGATGGTTTCATCGAACCTTATTTCTACTTCTACTAGATAAAATATGAAGCTAAAAACTACTAGGATAATTTGAACCCATCGGGGCTTTGCAAGACTAGGCTTGCACCACTTGATTTTATTTTTGATGCTCCAATAAAATAGAGCACTCACTACTCCTTCTGGTCACCTCATTCTTATTCTGAAGTTCACTTACAGCTTGGGGTACAATCTCCTGCCCCTCGATTTCTTGATGTTCCTTATCACTACAAACGTCCATGTCTTCAATCGGAAGGACCTGCCCCCCGACTCCATCAGGCCTTAACGCGGCTACATAACAGCTCCTAGCCATTTTCTGGTCACCTTTTTGTTCTCCTACACCATTCCTGGTTGGAAACTTGATCTTCATGTGATAGGTTGAGGCCACAGCCTTAAAAGCATGGAGTCCAGTCCTCCCGAGGATGGCATTGTAGGTGGAAGACGCTTTGATAACCAAAAAGTTCAGCATCTGAGTGGCCTCTGTTGGCTTCTGTCCGATGGTGACGGGCAACAACATAGTTCCCTCAACTTTAGTCTCTACTCCGCTGAATCCATATATAGGCATGTTAGATAGGGTCAACTGAGAGTTGTTGTATCCCATTTTCACGAATGCATCATAGAACAAAATGTCCACTGAAGCTCCATTGTCTATCAAGACTCGCTTCACCTCTGAATTCCCAATCATGGGTGTTATGACCAGCGGGTCATCATGGGGGAACTTCACCCCTTCAAGGTCTGAATCATCAAATTCGATTGTTACTTCGATTTTTGCACGCTTTGGTGTCTCTCCGACAATATGCATCACTTCTCGGGCATAAGCCTTCCGAGAGTTCCTAGTCGTCCCGGCCGCAGTCGGGCCTCCTGAGATCATGTTGATCACTGGCCCTCGGGGCTGTGGGGTGCGATCCCGATCATCGTCGTTCCTATCATACTCTCTTCTCTGATTACCACGATCTTCACCCTTAGTGAAGTGGCCCAACTTCCCTTTACGGATCAAGAACTCGATCTCATCTTTGAGTTGCTTACAATCATCAGTGTCATGCCCTACATCCTTGTGGAATCTGCAATACTGATTTTTGTTCCTCTTTGTGGGATCACCCCTGAGTGGCTTCGGCCATCGGAAATCCTTATCCTTCTCAATGTCCAATAGGATTCGACTCCTGGGAGTGTTCAACCTTGCATACTCAGTGAACCTTGGTCCTTGGCTCTTCTTAGGGGCAGAGTCGGAGTCCTCACTAGTTCGGGGATACTTGTCCCTAGCATCATATTCCTGGTCATCATACTCCTGGTCTTGCCTTCGCTTCTTGGAGTTCCCGTTGCCTCCATTGTTTATCACGACATCCTTCATGGTGTTGTCCTCGGCCTTGATATACTTATCAGCCCTTCGTTGAAGCTCAGCCATATTCTCGGGTGGGTGCTTTGCCAATGACCTTTTAAAGTAAAGATCAGTGGTGCCGTGTTCCAGGGCTACCATGGCCACCTTGTTCTCTAAATCAGTAATATTTAATGTCTCCTTGGTGAACCTCTTAAGATAATCTCTCAGATTCTCATTCTTCCCTTGTACCACATACATGAGAGATGCAGAACTTTTCTCATGAACTCTCCCGCTGATAAATTGACTAACAAAAGCAGCACTTAACTCCTTAAAGGAGCCAATTGAGTTTGCAGGAAGTCGGCTATACCATCTTTGAGCCATGCCCGACAAGGTTTGAGGGAACGCCCTACACTTCAAGGCGTCACTTGCAGGCTGTAGTAATAGTGCGTTCGAGAACGTCCTAACATGATTTGCGGGATCACCCGTTCCATCGTAAGCCTTAATTGTCGGCATCTTGAACTTCCTTGATATGTGGGCATTCATCACCTCCTCGGTGAATGGGGGCGTGGGATCATCAGGATCCCCAAGTGGCATCAGATCCTTGGGATTGCTCTTAGGGGTTTCCACCCTTGTAGTTCTTCCAGTTGGGACGGTAGCCCTTCTTTGCCTCCTTGGAGGCCTCTCCAGATCTATAAAGGGAATCGGTCCTGACGTGGGAGGTGGCAAAGTCTGATTTGATCTGGCTTGCTCCCTGGCCATATCTTCTTTTAATTTTAGGATCTCGGCTTCATAAGCCTTAATCCTCTCAGCAACTGTTGAAGGGAGTCCATCATGGATAGTTCGAGTTCTCCCCATAGGCTCTTTACTTGCACGTCGCCTCCTCGGAGCTTCATCACGCTCGTAATCATCGCCAGAAGATGATTCATCTGAATAAGGACCAGAAAAATCGCGATAATCTCGATCTCGAATATACAGGGCATGTCCACTCGGTCCAGCTCCGTAATTGGGCATCCCATACATTGGATTGGTGCTTATGGGGAGATCCGTAGTGTGGATCTGAACCCCTCGTGTAGGGTTGTTGGGGTCTACAATCAGGGAAGAAATCCCCACCTGAAGGGGGTTAGTCCCTGGAACTGTGTGGACGATCGGAGGTAGCGTACTCTCAACATGGGTAGTCGTCCCTAGGGGTTGAGAAACTTGATACGGAACGATAGTCCCGGATGCCGGAGGTACTTGCTCAGATGTCGGAAGTACTTGTTCAGTAAGGGGCGGAGCAGAGCTAAGAGGTAGAGCCTCAGTAGCAATTGGCTCTGTAGTGCTTGGTGCAGTTCTTCGTGTTTGAACCATGGTTGATGTCCTCGTCCCACAGACGGCGCCAAATGTTGTGGAATAAAAACTAGGTTATTAGATTGCGGCTAGGGTTTGATGTATTTAATGCAAAGGGTGGTTGAGCTTCGAGCTTTAATGGCTGCTTCTGCGTTCGAGACTTAATCGGTCCTCACAGAATGCCTACGTATCTCTGTATTAAGAGAATCAAGCCAATAAAACGTAGTTCTGAGTTGAGGGGTCTGACCCTTTATATAGGCTGAGAAGCCTCAGAATTAGGGTAGGGTTAAGTGACTTGGTGGACAAGTCAATCTTGAGGAAAGTTCTAGACCCCTTCCTTGTAGGAGTCTGTTTCCTTGTATGAGTGTATGCCTTGGAGGCTACTCTTTGTAGGGATAATGTTCTTATCTGGCACTTATTGCTGAGCTGTTTATTATCCCTAATATTAATTATGAAATTAATATTGTAAATAGGGTTTGGGCTTACTTGGTGGGCCCCACGTTTGGACCATTCCGGGTCTAATTAATGCCACATTAAATGTGTCTTTAGGGCTTATTTTTAGCCCATATCAGTAATCATCACTTCAATAAAACTGATTGGAAGTTTTATATCCCTATTAACAAGACAGAATGGGTGATCAGCCCATAAAGTCCCCCATTATAACGACCTAGAATTTTTCGTAATTTTATAAGTGTTTATTTAATTGTTAAATAAAAAATATGTGATTTATATGATGGATGTTGATATGGGCTAAAAGTAAGCCCTAAAGACACATTTAATGTGGCATTAATTAGACCCGGAATGGTCCAAACGTGGGGCCCACCAAGTAAGCCCAAACCCTATTTACAATATTAATTTCATAATTAATATTAGGGATAATAAACAGCTCAGCAATAAGTGTCAGATAAGAACATTATCTCTACAAGGAGTAGCCTCCAAGGCATACACTCATACAAGGAAACAGACTCCTACAAGGAAGGGGTCTAGAACTTTCCTCGAGGTTGACTTACCCAACAAGTCACCTAACCCTACCATAACTCTAAGGCTTCTCAGCCTATATAAAGGGTCAGACCCCTCACCTCAGAACTACGTTTTCGGCTCAATCCTCGAATAAGGACATACAAGCCACTACGTCCTAGGTGAGCCCTCGTCGCCATAGCCCCGATGGCACCATCACCTAGAACTACGTTTTCTTGGCTTGATTCTCTAATACAGAGATACGTAGGCATTCTGTGAGGACCGTTTAGTCTCGAACGCAGAAGCAGCCATTAAAGCACGAAGCTCACGAACCCTAGCATTAAATATACACAAACCCTAGCCGCAAATCGTAACCTAGTTTTTATTCCACAACATTTGGCGCCGTCTGTGGGACTACAACAACAACCATGGTGAACACACGGAGAGCAATACCAGTCACGACCGGAACCACTGATAGCACCGCTGCTCCTCCTACTTCGGAGGCGACCTCCCAACCTTTGGTTACTCAACCCCAAGGGACAACTCCCCTAGGGATTGGAGCTCAATCTCAAGGATCGCTGCCCTTGGTGGTGAATCCCCCTCAAGAGACGAATCAGCTTCAGATGGTGGTTGCCCCACTTTACAACCATCCACTACCTCCGGGGGTACAGATCCATACCACGGATCTCCCCGCAAGCACAAACCCGATGTATGGGCTGCCAAACTATCCACCTATTCAAGGCACGGGACCAAGCGGTCATGCCCTTCAAGCACATGAGCCGTACAACCCCCCCTACATCAGAGGTTTAGGCCATGATTATGGACAAGGGTACTATGATTACTCTGGTCCCTGTACTGATGACTCCTCTTCTGAGTCAGAAGATCGAGACCGAGCCCCGAGGAGGCACCCAAGTAAGGAACCTGTGAGGCGTACTCGAAGAATCCATGATGGACCTCCCATGACAGCTGCAGAGAAGATCAAGGCTCATGAAGCTGAGATCCAAAGGCTGAAGGAAGACATGGCCAGAGAACAACAAAGACAGAATCGGCCCCCTCCAAGGTCAGGAGAGATTCCCATTGTTGACTTGGAGAGGCCATCAAGACGACAAAGGAGGACCGAAGGACCTAGGTCAGAGGTTGTAAGGGCAGAGGTCCCAAGGGGAGACCCCAAAGATCTTATGATGCTAGGAGATCCTGATGATCCAACTCCCCCCTTTACTGAAGAAGTGATGAACGCCCACATCTCTCGCAAGTTCAAGATGCCGACCATCAAGGTTTATGATGGCACGGGAGATCCCACTATTCATGTAAGGACGTTTTCGAATGCATTGCTATTGCAACCTGCAAGTGATGCTCTCAAGTGTAGGGCGTTCCCTCAAACCCTAGCGGGCATGGCGCAACGCTGGTATTCTCGTTTGCCACCAAACTCAATTGGCTCTTTTAAGGAGTTGAGCATGGCCTTTATTAGCCAATTCGTTAGCGGAAAGATGCATGAGAAAAGTTCTGCATCCCTCATGCATGTGACGCAAGGGAAAAACGAGAGCTTAAGAGACTATCTCAAACGGTTCACCAAGGAAACATTAAATATTACTGATCTGGATAATAAGGTCGCCATAGCAGCCCTGCAACACGGAACCAGCGACGACTTCTTTAGGAGGTCATTGGCAAAGCACCCACCAGAAAACATGATTGACCTCCAACAGAGAGCAAGCAAGTACATTAAGGCTGAGGATAGCAGGCAGAAGGAAATCGTAACCACGAATGGAGGAAGTAGGAACTAAGATAAGAGAAAGACAGATCAGGAATATGATGCTAGGGACAAGTATCCCCGAACTAGCAAGGACTCCGACTCTGCTCTAGGACCGAGGTTTGTTGACTATGCAAGATTGAACACTCCCAGGAGTCAGATCTTGTTAGAAATTGATAACGATAAGGATTTTTGATGGCCGAAGCCACTCAGGGGTGATCCCTCAAAGAGAAACAAGAATCAGTATTGCAGGTTCCACCAAGACGTGGGGCATGACACTGATGACTGCAAACAACTCAAAGATGAGATCGAGTTTTTAATCCGTAGAGGAAAACTGAGCCACTTCACTAAGGGTGAAAATCGTGGTGGTCAAAGAAGAAATCATGATAGGAGCGATGATGATTGAGATCGAAACCCACAGCCCCAAGGGCCAGTAATCAACATGATCTCGGGAGGCCCGACAGCGGCTGGGACAACCAAGAACTCTCGGAAGGCTTATGCAAGAGAGGTGGTGCACATTGTCGAAGAAGCACCGAAACGTGCAAGAACCGAGTTAACGATCGGATTTGAGGATTCAGATCTTGAAGAGGTGAAGTTCCCCCACGATGACCCGCTGGTCATAACACCCGTGATTGGGAACTCAGAGGTGAAGCGAGTCTTGATAGACAATGGAGCATCTGTGAACGTCCTGTTTCGCGAGGCCTTTCTGAAGATGGGATACAATAATTCTCAGTTGACCCCGTCCAACACGCCTATATACGGGTTCAATGGGGTAGAATCTAAAGTTGAGGGAACTATTCAGTTGCCCATGACGATTGGGCAGGAGCCTAAGGAGGCCACTCGGATGCTGAACTTTTCGGTTATCAAAGCGTTTTCCACCTACAACGCTATCCTCGGGAGGACTGGACTCCACGCTTTTAAGGCTGTGGCCTCAACCTATCACATGAAGATCAAGTTCCCAACCAGGAATGGTGTTGGAGAGCATAAAGGTGACCAGAAAATGGCTAGGAGCTATTACAAAGCCGCGTTAAGGCCTAATGGAGTCGAGGGGCGGGTCCTCCCAATTGAAGACATGAGTGAGTTTGACAATGAAGACATGGATGCCTCAGTTTCTCATGCTTAAGTTATCTTAGTAGGACATAGCTTCATCTTTAGGAGAAGTAGAAATAAGGTTCGATGAAACCATTCCAGGGCTCATTGCCCCGAGTAGGACAAGTAATACTCTATGTAAGGGTGGAACCCATTTCAAGATATTAATGCAAGTTTGTTTTTCATTTATTGATTATGTGATCTTATTTATGTGCCAAGCACCTGATATGTGTAAGTCGAAGATGACCAAGCACTGAAAATAAAAGAACATATGAATGAAAACAAGCTCGTGCATAGAAAAGACCACGAAGGATCAATTGTCAGATTACAATACAATCGAATTAAAGTTCAATTCCATAAAGGACCCTGGATGTAAGATGAGATGAACAACTAAGCCACATGTGGCCACTTAAGCCATGAAAGGCTAACAACAAACCTCGAATCCCAACCAAGGGTCAGGGAACCCAAATGCATCCTTAATCAAGACCAAGGAGTCCAAGAAAACCAAGAAGGTCTGACAACTAACTATAAAACCTTGTGTTAGGAGCAAGCATTGAGTGTCGTCCTCATCAATAAGGAAAACAAGGTTCAAAAACCTATCTACTATGAAAACGAAGTCCTGATGGACCAACCGTGAAGGAACATAATCCACAACCCGAAAACCAATGGTAGTCTCGCCAAGTAGGCAATCAAATTAATAGAATTTGATATCAAGTATAAGTCAAGGATGGCCATCAAAACCCAAGCCTTAGCTGACTTCGTGGTTGAATGTACCATTAACAACCAAGAAGTCGGGGGGCAAGAGGTAGGGGCAAAGAACTGGAAAACAAGAATGAAGGAATACTGGGTGCTCTATTTTTACGGAACGTCAAAAACAAAAATCAAGAAGATTAAACAAAGAAAAGTCTGGAGAATGTATTCCGAGACTAAGGATTGAAGCCTTGATAGCCGGTTTAGGCTTGGCCAACCCTGAGGGTCAAGAACTTTAAAACTTGTGGAGATTCAAGATTGGTAGTCTTCCAAGTGAATGGCAAATTTGAAGCCAAGGAAAAAGATATTACGAAGTACTTGAGATTGTGAAAGCTGTGATGGCTTAATTCGATGAATGCTTTGTGGAGTACATCCCGAGGGAGCAGAACATTAAGGCAGATGCCCTCTCTAAGTTCGCTTCCTCGGAGATAGAGAACTATGTTGGGAGTGCTTACTTTCAGGACTTGAAGACCCCTACGATCAATGTGAAGTTAGTGACACCGATCGATGTGCAAAGCTGTGGGATGGATCCTATCAAGGCTCACTTGGAAACGGGATGGCTCCCTGAAGATGTCATGGAAGCACGTAAACTCTCGGTAAGAGCTTTAAGATACACCCTGATTGAGGGTTTGCTATACAAGAGATCTTTTGTGATCCCGTACTTGAAGTGCTTGAGGCCCAGGAGGCCAGAGAAACACTCGAAGAAGTGCACGAAGGGATGTGTGGGCAACACCTGGGGGGCAGAGCCCTTGCTCATAAAATACGTCCCCTTGCTCATACCAGCGACTATTTAAGGGATGAACCCTCTAACAACATGAATTCAAGGAACTGAGACCTACTAAATTAGAGTCCAAAGAATGGATTCAAACCCTAAAGGGATGTATCCCCAATTTAGAGGGGTGACTTTGCTTACAATCGAAAACACCCTAACATGATTACGAATCTCTATAATGGTGTTACCATCACCAACAGGACAAAACCCAAGTTATGGGCTCCTACCCCTATGAAGGACGAGGGCATGATTAGCCATGTGTTTAAATGCTCATCATAAAAAGTTCACTTGCAAGGATGATTATCCTCAACCTCGAAGGTCCAAAATAATAAATCTTAGCTCATGAAGCACGTTTGATACATCAATAGGCATGACAGCCCTTAAGGCCTAGGGTGGCCTCAATCAATGATTCGACAGATATTTTTAAGAAGATTGATGAAATTAGCTCGTGAAGCTGATCATATTCAATCATTGAAACAAGATCTGGAAAGATTATAGACTCGAAAGTCCCAAAGAGAAAGAATCCCCTCTGTTATTAACTCGAGTTATACTCCCAGAAGGACGAGGGTTGATACCCAAAAATTCAACCTAATGGCTTGGTGCGTTTAAGAGATCGTGATGATCCAACGAAAGTTTACAAAGAAATTCGAGATACCCCATGATCACGATCGATGATAGGGTGGTGATCAACACAAATTGGACTCTAAAAGGCCCAACAACACCAAGCCTGTCACGGCCCAACCAAGATTGATAAACCTAATTAAGGTTTTGAGATTGTTTTGACCCAAAGGAAAGGCCCAATCAAAACTTAAAAAGTTTATAGGCCCAACGATTTGAAAATCTAGATCCAGCCCATGAAAATTAAAAAGACAGGGCCCGTTAAAATCCATAATGAGATTTGGAGTTGCCAAAACAAGGCACGAGGTCGTGAGATTCGATCTCATTTTCTTGAATAATTACGAGCTCGGCTAGAAGACCTGGAAAATTTAATTCTAAGGTCGTAACCAACCTTGAAAATTGAGGTCGGAACAAAACAGATATGAGGTCGCACACTTGAGGTCGTTTTTGACTTATAAAAAGCAAAATGAAGCCACGACCTACCACTCCAATTGAGATCGTTGTAATATGGCTTGAGATCGCAAATCTCAGGTCGAATTTGAACTAGGAAATGTAAAAAATCCCCACGACCTGGGATTCATTTTGAGGTCGTTCTTAAGCTATACTGAGGTCGAGGTTGAACGATATCGAGGTCGTTTTAACACTATTTGAGCTCGTTCATTTCAGGTCGAAAAAACACTGATTTTCCTGGAAAAAAGCTACGACTTGGCCCCTATTTGAGCTCGTTTTTGAGCTCGAAAATTTACTATTTGAGCTCGAAAATGAACTAATTTCTGCTCGAAATTTCCAGGTCGAAAATGACTTAGAAAGTAAGAAAAATGGCTGCGACCTTGAGGCAGATTGAGCTCGAATTTGAGCTCGGGTTTGCAAACTTCAGCTCGACCCCAGCCAGGGGCTCTGCCCCTTGGACCCCGCCAGGGGCTGCCGCCCCTTGGACCCCGCCCGGGGGCTGCCGCCCCCGGACCCCCGCTAGCACCGTTTAGTGCCGATTAAGCACCGATTAGTGCCGATTTGCACCGTTTAGTGCCGGTATAGCACCGTTTAGCGCCGATTAGTGTCGTTAGTGCCGTTTTATGCCATTCGACATTGTTTAACACTGTTTAAACATTGTTTAAGGCTGATTAGCGTTGTCTAGTGCCATTTAACACCGCTTAGTGTCATTCAACATCGTCGTAAATGCGTCGGTCGCTCCACGCTTTACATTAAGATGATAAGTTGAAAATACTCATGTAAGAGCAATAAACCCTGACCCAAGTCTCGAATAAGGCCGTTAAAACTTCAAGGAAAACCTGATCAGTTTCCCTAGAAGTTGGGGGGCAAATGATATGGGCTAAAAATAAGCCCAAAAGACACATTTAATGTGGCATTAATTAGACCCGGAATAGTCCAAACGTGGGGCCCACCAGGTGGGCCCAAACCCTATTTACAATATTAATTTCGTAATTAATATTAGGGATAATAAACAGCTCAGCAATAAGTGTCAGATAAGAACATTATCTCTACAAGGAGTAGCCTCCAAGGCATACACTCATACAAGGAAACAGACTCCTACAAGGAAGGGGTCTAGAACTTTCCTCGAGGTTGACTTACCCACCAAGTCACCTAACCCTACCATAACTCTAAGGCTTCTCAGCCTATATAAAGGGTCAGACCCCTCACCTCAGAACTACGTTTTCGGCTCAATCCTCGAATAAGGACATACAAGCCACTACGTCCTAGGTGAGCCCTCGTCGCCATAGCCCCGATGGCACCATCACCTAGAACTACGTTTTCTTGGCTTGATTCTCTAATATAGAGATACGTAGGCATTCTGTGAGGACCGTTTAGTCTCGAACGCAGAAGCAGCCATTAAAGCACGAAGCTCACGAACCCTAGCATTAAATATACACAAACCCTAGCCGCAAATCGTAACCTAGTTTTTATTCCACAACAATTACTTTTACTTTACTGTGAAATGAAATTGGTTTACCATTGGAAATGTCAATTGCTTTATACAGATTTTGAAATATCTATTGTTGCTTTATTATCAACTTATGCCTTGCTATTATCAGATGCCATTATTGTTTTATTATCTTCAGCATACCTATTGCTATCTTGCTACCAGTTGATCACATGTCAAGTTTACATACTGGGATCATTGTTATACTTTCAGCGAACCATGCCATATTTTATCCTACTGTCAACCCTTGCGATATTCTGCTTTATAGTTTCCAGTTGAGATCATGATTTACTTGCTAAGCGTTAGCTCATTGTTATTTTGTCTAACCTTTTGATAGTAGCATAAAAATCATGGTCCGTACCATTCAGACTGCGAGGAAGCTCACTCATCGTGGCCCTGAGTTGGTCTAGTTTCATATTGCTCCCGAGATAGATGCAATAACAGCTCAGTGAGGAGGTTTAGTTGGTTAGTTTGTGAGTGAGATGAAAGAACTAGTTGGTAAAGAAATTGAATCTAAGATTTGTAATAATTTTATTATTTTGGATCTGGTTTGTAATAATAAGTAGTTAGACGATGGCTTGCTTGTTTCATACCATTACCTATGAAAGATCTTGGACAGTAGAGTTGGGGCCAGTCAGCATGTTATATTTATATCTATTATTATTAGGTTGTTGCATCTAGAGTGTGTCAGTGACCTTCCGATCTAGGCTCCGGGCCGGGAGGGCGTCACAAGGAAGTTGTGCTACATTTTGGGAGGAATGAATTACTAGTTATTAACTTCATTAGTAATATGAGACCTTTTGGTATGTGTAAAAAAACAAATTCGTGCAGGTTTCGACCTTCGACCTATAGCAGATAGTATCATATTATTGTGAAATTATGGCTTGTTGGTGGCCCAATAAATGATATCAAGCCAAATGTTTGGAAATGGATGGATTGCGATTGTAGGATGTAGGAGGTCCTTTCGATGGTGATTAAAAATTTAATAGGTGCCTTGTGCTAAAAAGTTTCCTGAAATATGTATTCGTTGCTTATTCGGTTCGATATGTTATTTATTGGCTACCACATTTATATGAAACTTTTTGTGAATGGAAATATAAATTCGAATTGATTCAAACTCAACTTAATAAAGTGACATTCAAATTGAGTTGATTAATTTTTGACTCAACCTATAGTCTATTTGTCATTTAAAAAATTAAAAAAAGAATTGTAGTCAATTTATAAATTTTTAAATATGCCAATTCGATCATTGTCTAAATTATGAATATATATATATATATATATATATATATATATATATATATATAGTATATCCAATGCAGAACAAAATCTACTTAATATTTGTTCGATAGGTATATTAAATCTAGATGTTTTATGAACCGTTAAATCCACTAAAAGTATTCTTGTAAAAAAAAGTCCATGAAAAATCCTCTGATTGAGGTTATTTGGCTAATAAAAGTAAAAAAACATTCATCCATCTCCTGAATATCATCCGATTTAAGAAGTTTTAAAAAAATAACTAATTTAATATATTTGTATATGAAATAAGGAACTGGGATCTTAAAACTAGGGGCGCACCAACATTATGGGGGAGGGGGTGCCCAGGAACCCATTGGGTTCTGGGTTTAAAAAGAATAGTATATAGAAAATTTAATTTAGGAACCCACTAAAATCTAAGGTGGGAACCCATTACAATTGAGTAGTCCATTAATATTTAATGCAAAAAATAGCCCAAGCAAGTGTGCAACAAAAACTAAGATAATATGTTGGCCAGTTGAATAAAAAGCCTAAATAAGTAATCATGTTAAATAAAAAGGATAAAACATATTAGACCAATTCAATACATCATATCTAAATATCTTTTAACTCCCCGACTCCCTCAACTCACTCACTATCTTTGTGTTTCTCGGACTTCTCGGATGAAAAATCAAACTCTCTTAGTGCTTTGCTCCATAACTCAATTGCATACTCCCGTCCAACACTCCTGGACCTCTCTTACTACTTTGTTGTTGGAGATTTCTTTGACATGATCAGTTTTGATAATGTGGTTGGTGGTTCTTGCAAACAGACAAATATGATTCGAGATAGCCAAAGAGAGAAACTGTTCAAAGAGTAGGATGTGGTAAAAAGAAACCACAGGCGGGGATTAAATCAAGAGCACTCTCTCATTAGAGCCGGAGACACACGTTAGAGTTCTCATTACAAAATACTTATGCATTTGGTTGATTTGTATCAGGATGTTATTGATGTGCTTAGTTATGTTAAAAAGGATGGTGAAAAAGATGTGCAAAAACGTCAAACAATTTGTTTTTAAATATATTTAATATCCTTTGATTTTGTATTCTATTTACACTTGATGTTGCACATTTTTGGGCTCACTGAATCGTTGCCAAAAGCATTACAAAGGAAAGATCAAGATATCTTGAATGCTATTTCATTGGTGAAATCAACTAAACGGCAATTGCAGAAGTTTAGACGTGTTGGATGGGCTCCTCTTTTAGAGAAGCTATTCTTTTTGTGACAAGCATGACATAGAAAAGTTGAACATGACAGATCAATTCATTAATCCAAAAAATAGATGACAAAAAACAAGAATTACATATGAACATTATTATTCTATTGATTGCTTTAACGTTGTTGTGGATATGCAACTTGCAGAGTTTTATGATCGTTGTAATGAGGTGAACTCCGAGTTGCAAACTTGTATGGCTCCTTTGGATCCACATGAATCATTTGGTGCATTTGACTCATTACAATTGATGAGTTTAGTTGATTTTTATTCTGTTGATTTTAGTTCCATGGAGAAGATTGTTATTGAGCATGGACTAGCAATCTACATTGACAATGTGAAAGAAGATGGAAGATTTTCTCATTTGCACGGTATTGGTGATCTTGCTAGAATGATGGTACAAACAAAGAAACATCTTTCTTATCCTTTACTCTATCAATAACTAAAGCTTGCATTTGTTCTATCGGTTGCTAACGCAATAGGAGAGATGTGCTTTTCTGCAATGAAGCTTGTGAAATCGGATTTACGCAATCAAATCGATGATGATTATTTAAGTGATTGTCTTATTTTGGCTGTAGAAAAAAAGCACTTGCAAAAGTTACTAATGATGATGTAATAAATCGTCTTCAAAAGATGAAAACGCGTAGTGGAACAACTTTAATATGTAAAAAACTTCTGTTATATAAGAATTTCGTACTTTTTTAATTATTGTCATATTATTTTTATTTTAAATAAGTTTTCGGTCCGCCACTGCTTAAAACAATCGGGACTAATATGAATTATCGCTAATTTTTCAATAATAGTCGGGCCTTAAAAACGAAATTAACACTATAGTTTAACTAAAACTAAGGGCCTGTTTGGCGTAATTTATTTTAGCCAACTTATGACTTATTAGCTTATTAGCTCTAACTCATAATTTATATGTTGATAATTTGAATGTTAACAACGACGTAATTTCCTGGCAACTTATTTTGTATTTGTTTGATTTCTTTACTTGTTTAATAATTTATATTTTTATATTTGTGTTTTTAAATATATTTTTAATTTAAAATACTTGTGTTGATATTATTGTATTAAATAATTTTTTTAATTTAATTTTAAAAATATTTCACCAACTTATAAGTAATTTTATTCAAATACTTATATAACTTATAAACTTATAAGTATTGTTGCGCTTATCACGTATATGACATTTATTCTTTTAAGTCAAGATACTCATTTTAAGATATCCCGAACATTCACTAAATATTCAGGATATTGATTATGGTTATTCATAATATGTTAACATATTACCATATTAAATAAGATAATATTATCAGGATATTTTGATTCAACAGAAACAATTGAAGATTTTGGAAAATATTTCAAAATGAAGATGAAATACATTATACATCCCTTTATTTAGTTTGTGTTGAGTCAAAATTTTGCACTAATTATAAAATTTATAAACATATAATGCATACAGATATAATTTATAAAAGTTTTATAGTAAAGAAAGGGGAATACTATATCCAGGGCATTTTTTATATCCAGGGCAATCCATTGTGAAAAGACAAAAATGCCCATGTTTTAAAAACAAATCTACCCATACATTCACAAAAACAAGGACAATTTTGTCATTTCACATTGAATTGTTCTGGATATAAAAAAAGTTCGTGGATATAACATTTCCCTAAAGAAATTAAAAAAGATTATTATCTATCGAAATATCTAATCTAATGTACGGAGTAATAAATTCCCGGTGCATGCTTTTATCAAATGCAAGATCCATCGGAGCATTCACGGTACCCTATCTTCAAAAATTTGAGGATATTTATAGCGTTTAACTAAAAATTGTTGTACATCCGGAACCCCAAAATACAGAATGGTTTTAGGGACTTAAATTGAATCCCCATTTTTGGGTTGTCCTGTTGATCCCTATCTCATAAATTCATGTGCCAAAATAAAAATATAAAATGAATGGTAGTTAAAATTGTAATTGAAAGAGAGAGAAAGAAGTAATATAAAAAAAATGTAGGAATTTGGGGATGGAAAATGGGGAATGCGATGTAGAAAATTTTTGATAATTTTGAAGATTTACTATTTTTATTTGAGAATTTACTATTTTTAATAAATTTTGGGATTGAGAATGAGGACTCGGATGTGAATGCTTTCAACCACCCCAAACAAAAACAAAAAGAAAATATCCCGCCAGGCAGGCCGCGCCTCATTATTTTGAAACCACCCCAGTCCACCCCCCAAAATCTAAAATTTGTTAATCTTGGCCTCACTCGTTTCCTACCTCCTATTCCCTCCCAAAACTTCCCGCCTACCCTCCCCCCAATCTCTCTCTTAAATCCCCGCCCCCTCCCTCTCCTTCCACTCAAATCTCTCTCTCTCTCCTCTATATCCACCGAGATGAACCGCCGCATCCGCCGCCTCTCCGACGCCTCATACCTCAAATACCTAAAACCCGGCGCACTTGCTAAACTCAGAGACTCTCGAATCAACGCCAGATCTCACCGAGTCACCTCCAAACACCGCACACAGTCGCTTCCTTCGTCTCCGCCACGTCCTATCACTCCTCAGTTCACATCTGACGTCATCCCTTGCTTCGCCGGAAGAATCTATGGCGTCAGATGTCCGCAACGAAAGAAGCTCGTCGCTGCCAAGGCCTTTTACTTGCCGCCGGCGAGTCCTGTGCTCGATTCACCCGATCCGATTCTCGATCTGTTCACCTCTGATTTTTTAGTTGCTCATTGAATTAACTAGTTCTCGATTTTGTAATTTAGACTCTTTTTTTTTCGATTTGTGGTAGAGAAGTAACAGGATTATGTGAGATAAATGTTGTTAATTACTTAGGGTTACATTTTATATAAAAACAATAAATTATCATTACTTGTTCAATTGATGTCAACTGTTTAATTATGTTCTTGCTGTTGTTGATGCATGTTTTATAACTTAATTTCTGAATTTAAAATTGAATTACTACTAGTATATTGCTTTACTATTGAACAATGAGTAATGCTAGGGACCACAATTTTTTTTCCCAAAAATTGTCCCAAATGATGGTTTTGATTTGGTGCGCATATGTATGCACATATTTTTATTAGAGAAGTTACTAATTAAACGGGTGATACATAAGCATTTGGGACAAATTTTGGGAAAATTTTGGGTTCTCTAGCATTTTCTTCAACAATCTCGATAATTTCTTCCTTTGAAGCTTTATTACTAGTTGATAATCTTTGATATATCTGCCGTTATTTAACTCTTAAGTAGAAATAAATGCTGGAATTGCAAATTGTTGAACAGCAATAAACTGATTTCATTTTGTTTTCTTAGGAGTATATTTTAATTTTAGGTGCTGTTTTAATCTGTGAAAATATATTTGTTGTTAATTTCTCCTGTTGTTACCAACTGCATCTCTGTCTATATATGTAATGTTAGTTTCTCTGGTTTTAAATTGCAACTCTGTTAATAGACGATCTATGGTGCTATGCTGTTGGTCTATTGGAACAGAACAAATATTGAGTCTCATCTGCATTTTCATCATGCTCTTGCTGCAGCTCTCATATCTTCACTTATAATGGTACATTGCTTACGACTTAAATCTTATATTTGCACTTTTTTGTTGTTAATGTTCTATTGTTGATTGATTGCTTAAGTTGTGTGTGGAGTATATGAACTGTCTCAGAATTTTATATTATTAGGCATTCTTAGCTGAGGCGTATTTCTCTTTGATAATTATTGTAAACTGTTAAATGCTGAACTTATATTTGCTCCACTCTGTTGCCGATTAAACATATCAGGAACACACATTTTCCCTTGGGCTGTGCTTAATCTAGCTCTATCTGCTTGTAGTGACTTTCAATTTGGGTGAACAAATTAGAAATATACATTTTCCCTTAGATCTGTGCTTAATCTAGCTCTATTCTTGCTAAGAGTGCAGAAAGAGTTTTGAAACCAGGACAATATCATGATTGTAGTTTCAGCTTCATGACCTTGTACCTCTTGGACCAGACATCAAGCCCTTTTGCTGCAGAAGGCCTCTGGAGTATAAATCTAAAAACAGTAATCTACCTTTATCATCATGCAGAATGATTAAAATGCAGTACTGCTTTTTGCCTTTCTACCCTATGGGTTCCCCGTTGCTACTTAAGTATAATACTCCGTAAAAGCTATGCCGGAATCATAACATTTCAGTATTGTGTGAAAGCAATCTAACATTGTTTTTACAACGATTATGACAAAATGATGTCATTACCTAGGGTCAAAGGTGCTGATTCCATTTCCAATATAATTGTGCTAATTACTGCTTATACATGAGTTATGACTTTTACCATTTCAACAACTATCTGCATTAAGAATCTAAAGCTGATCTATTACTCCTATTATGTTTTATTGATCATATCTACTTGTGGAACTGCATTTAAAAGTCAATCTGTGAAAGGTTTTAAATGCCACTCTCAATAAGCATAATGCAAGCAACTTAGAAATCTATTTGTTATTTGCCAACATAAGCTCATATGTCATCTTAATTATTGTAATCTTACTTTCTCTGTTTGTTATCAACGGATTCTGTTGGTCTTAAATAAGTTCTACAATGCAGGTCCTGCGGAATTAGAATTCTGATCTGTTCATTATTTATTTAACTAAATTTGCATTTCCCAGATCTTTCTATGGATATTGTATACAGTTTCCTATACCAGTCCCATAAATGATTTATTGCTGGGTCTTTAACTAAATTGCATTTCTGTTGCAGACAATAGTCAGCTATTAGTTGAATAAATTATATATTTGTTAGTAGTGTTAGATATTATGTAGGCATTTAGCTATAATTTGGGCATTAAGTTGATGTGCAGGTGTTAGTTCCTATTTCCATGCTAGTAATGTTAATCTTGCAGTCATGTATCTCATTATACATCTGAGAATAGAATACTGAAATAAGGGATCAGATTTGTTAACACTGGAGTTATATACCTCTGGAGGCATTTGGGTTCCTTGAATTACCCATAAACTTTGCTATTACTAGTATATATACTTGCTAAAATAGGTAGATCAAAGGGGTCTGTATCAATTTCCCAGATCTTTATATGGACATTGTATACAGTTTCCTATACCAGTCCCATAGATGATTTATTGCTGAAATAGTACAAGTATGTTAACCATCTAGGGTTGTATTTTGGTTATCATTCTAATTTGAGGCACACTTCCCTTTGACAATTAAAATAAAATTTCTAATTCTGACATGAAGTTGGCAT
Source organism: Kitagawia praeruptora (assembly GCA_037693485.1). Taxonomy (NCBI): domain Eukaryota; kingdom Viridiplantae; phylum Streptophyta; class Magnoliopsida; order Apiales; family Apiaceae; genus Kitagawia; species Kitagawia praeruptora. The sequence continues at coordinate 82,610,239 of CM075350.1, forward strand.
TTTGTGTTTTAGTTTAGTTACATCTATCTGTTCGTTTTTTTCTGTTTTCAAATATGGCTTAAAGTTAATGAAGTCAATATTTATCAGAGGCAGTGTATCTCTATTCTCTAGTGTCAGCTTATGTTACACTTGAAGCAATGGTAAAGCTTGTTGGTTTTGTCCAGTTTTGGGATATGGTCATTGTTATCCATGGTTTCGAAAGTGAATAGCTTCCACCAGGAAATTTACAATCCAGTACTGAAAGCTGTAACCAGTAACATTATATGTCAATGCAAAGAACTATTTGTAGGCTTGTAGCTTTGGTTCTTAATAGTTGTACAGTGGACTAGAGGGACTCGTTTTGCTGCAGAGAGGAGAAAATGCCTCTGGAGCAAAAGGCTGCAGCCTGCAAGCCTGTAAAGAATCATCTATTTTCATTATGCAAAGTGATTGCTTAAAGAGCAAGTCCAATGCTAAATGCTAAATTGCTATTGCTATTGCTATAATATAGAATCAAAAAGTGAATTTTGGTGCTAAATAAAACTCACCCTACAAAGCTAGTTCTATAACTAGTTTCAAATTTAATCAATTCTTTTAACTTTTACCTAACTCTTTTAACTTCTATTGAATATTCACAATAAACTCATCTCATTCTAGTTAAATGATGATGTGGCATGGATGCATAAAAGCATTCTTGGTTTCAAATTTAGCACCAAGGATGCATAATATAGCAATAGCACCAAGGATGTATCCAACTATAGCACCCCTTTGGAGATGAGTTTTTTAGTACTTGGTGCTATAATATAGCAATAGCACCAAGTATAACATTGCATTGGACTTGCTCTAAAGTGTTGTACCACCTTTGTCCCGTGCTGATCTATATAGATTCTTCAATCACTTAGCCACTTCTCGAATACATTCTTGGAGACAAAATACTGAAGAAATTGTACAAGTCTGAAACCTGCAACAAGCCAATGCACTTTATGGACCACAATTTGTAACGTGCTCTGGAAAGTCTACAAGGAAGTTTGGAGAGATATAGAAGAGACAAAGACCTAAAGAAGTGGATCTGAACAGAACTTTGCAAAGTCAAATATGTAGCCGTTTGGATGCTTACTCAAAAAGGATAGACATACAAGAAAGTAATTTATCCTGTAACTGTAACCTTATTTGTAGTAACTGAGTTGTATTCGTGTTCTATAAGAATACAATCTCACTTCTTTAGTTGATTAAGTTTTTCATACGTTGTAAGATATATCTTTTTGAGAAAAACAAAGCTGAGAATACTACAATTTGTATTCACAGATTGTAGCAACCTTTATCTAGTACAATATTAGATTAAAGTGATATTGTGTCTTGTGTTGTTCTTTATCCGCACCTACATCTTGCACACACAAACACTTATCTTGCTACACAGATTCAAGAACAAGAAAAGTTCAAGAATCCATTCACCCCCCTCTGTATTCTTTTGCTGTATTCAATACTCAACAAGTGGTATCAAAGCGGGCTGTTTATTCAAAAACAGAAAAATGATCATGAGTTCGAATACACCAAAGACCACAGGAACGGTGAAAGTCCCTAAGTTTGACAAAGAAAATTACAACCTCTGGAAGATAAAAATGTTGTTCATCAAAGCATCTCATCCTTTATATCCTGAGATTCTCAAGAATGGTCCCTTTGTTCCACAACAAGAAATACCTAAGAAGACTGTTGGAACCATAACTGTTCCAAGATCTTATGTGGCCAAGGAACCATCCAAATGGACAGAATCAGAAAAGGAGATGGTTGCTCTTGACAGTCACCTCATGTTGCTAATTATTGATTCCATGGATATGTCAATGTTTGCAAACATTGCATCGTGTACATCTGCCAAAGAAATGTGGGATCACATTGAGGTGTTATGTGAATGAACTGATGAGGTCAAGGAAAACAAGAAACAGATACTGGTCATACAGTATGAAGCTTTCATGGCACAACCCAAGGAAAGCATCACTGAGATGTTTGAGAGATTTCACAAGCTAGTTACTGAGTTGCAGATGAATGACAAGGTTTACAGCACCAAGGAGTTGAATATGAAGTTTCTATTGTCTTCTCCAAATCACCTAGAGCAGAGGGTCATTTATCTAAGGGGAAGAGATTTGAACAAAATCACTTATGATGTGCTCTATGGGGTTTTAAAGACTCATGAGCTTGAGTTGCTTCAGAAAAGGGCTATCCAAGCCAACCAAGGCAGAATGATAAACACATCATGTGCCTTGATTGTCAATAGATCTATTCAAGACCTAGAAGCATCTACAAGTCAGCTAAGGATAGAGGAGATTGTAGATGATGAAGAAACTAAAGCTGAGGAAAGTGAACCTGTTGAGGAGAAGGAGGAAGAAGAGTTCTATACTCTTGAAGAACTAGATGGAATGGAAAACACTTCATATGTTTTCATGGCCAGAAAATTTCCAAACATCAGATTCAAGAGGAACCAACCCTTCAAACCTAAAACCCAAAACCATTCATTCAACAAAAGTAAGGCACCTGTGAAAGCAAACAAGAATAAATTTAAAACCAGCCATGTGGATAGGTCATCTATAAGGTGTTATAGATGCAATGACCTAGGGCATTTTGCCAGTGAATGCAAGAAGCCTAAAAAGAAGGATAAGGAGTTTATAGAGCTTGAAGCTAAGTATGAGGCCCTTCTGAAAAAGCAGACACAAGGTAAGGCCTACATAGCTGAAGGGAAGTGTTGGGATGATTCTGATAGTGATGGAGAAGAGCAGGAATTTTGCAACTATGCCTTGATGGCCAATTCCAAGGATGACTCATCTTCATCAGACTCTCAGGTACCATCTCTCACTACCATAGACATGTCTGTTTCTGAATAGAAATGCATGATTGAACAACTATCTATTGAAATGTTTAATATTCATACTAGTATGACTGCTGCTAATGAGGAAATTGATAAACTGTCATCTAGAAATGAAATGTTAATAAAAAAGAATGAGGAACTTGAGCTAACTGCTATGCAAGTAGAAAACCTTAAGAAAGAAGTTGAATATCTGCAGAATAAGGTTCTATGTGCTAGTCAAATTGAAAAGGCTCTTAAGGATGAACTAGCTGAAAATGAATTCAAACTGAAAGCCTTTAAGAAATCATCCGATCTAGTACAATCCTATTGTGAGAAAATTCAAGCTAAACCCAAGGCTGCTATTGGACTTGACTATGGCACTCTTAAACAGAGGAAAGGCTATGCTGTCATTAAAGATGACATAGTTGTTCAGGAGGAAGTGCCTCACATTTTGAAAAAGGCTGAGACTCCAATTTTTAAAGAATCAATATTTGAAATTGATGAGGATACCTTACTCATCAAGCAAATGTTGAATGATGAGGATGAGGCACAATCCTCTGAACAACAAGCATCCTCTAAGTGTGAGAGTGTCAAGCCAAAAGCCAAGGAGCCAGTAGGTGATAGGTCTAGACCTAAGAAGTTTGTTAAGTTCGTTTCAGCTGGGAAGAATGAATCTGAGAAGAAAGTGACTAAGAAGAAACAGAACAGAAATGGCAAGCTATGGATTAACAAAGATAACAACTATGCTTATATGCTTAATGCCCCTAGGAAAACTTGTCAAAATTGTTTCAGTACCAATCATTTAACTCATGCATGCAAGAAACCTGCTGGTAGTGTGTCCAAACCTTTCTTTGATTGTTCTGTGCCTTTAAGACACAGAGATGCTCCACTTTGTGATAAATTTGACTGTATGCCATGCAATATGAATGTTATGACTAGTTGTTTCAATATGAGAAGGCAATTCATTGATGGTTGTATCAGTCACAATTCTCACACACAATACACGAGTTCAAAGTCTTCAAGTCCTCCTAGAGTTAGGAAGGTACCTCTGTCACCTAAGTCTAAAACCTCAGGTTCTAAGACTTCTAACAGTGACAAGAAGACTAACACCAAGAAAGTTGATAAACATGTTGTTTATGATAAAACTGTTTCTAAGTCACATGGACCCAAACTTGTTTGGGTACCAAAGGAGAAGTAATACCTTTGTGTTTGCAGGGCAAAGAAAGTGAAAAGAAGGTCATGTGGATTTTGGACAGTGAATGCTCAAATCACATGACTGGTGATATGGCCCTGCTATCATAGTATGAGGAGAAGGCTGGCCCAATGGTTGCTTTTGGAGATGACAACATGGGTAACACATTGGGATATGGCAAGTTAAAAGTTGGTAATGTCATCATTGAAGATGTAGCACTAGTCAAGGGACTCAAGCATAATCTGCTAAGTGTTGGTCAGTTTACTGATAGAGGGTTCAAAGTGGATTTTGACAAAGATGAATGTTTGATCACCCATAAGAAGACCGGTGATTTTGCTCTATCTGGAGTGAGGAAAGGAAGCCTGTTTGTAGCCAATATGGACTCTGCAAACAAGGACAAAATTTGTTGCTTCTACTCAAAAGCATCAAATGAAGATTGTTGGCTGTGGCACAAGAAGTTATCACACCTGAACTTTAAAGCCATTAATTCTCTAGTCAAAAGAGAGTTAGTAAGAGGCATGCCCACACTTGAATTCTGTCAAGAAGGAGTGTGTGAGGCCTGTCAAAAATGAAAAATGAAAAGATCAAGCCACAAGTCAAAGACAGTGACATCAATAACCAAGCCCCTGCAACTCATTCATATGGATTTGTTTGGGCCTGTTAACATTATGTCACTAGGAAGAAAGAAGTATGCCTTGGTGATGGTTGATGACTTTACAAGGTATACATGGGTGGAATTTCTGGCATCAAAAGATGAGGCTCCACAAGTAATCATTGAGCACATAAAGAAAATTGACAAGGAAGCAAAGGCCAACAATGCAAGTGTGATTGCATTGAGGAGTGATAATGGAACAGAGTTCAGAAATGCCATACTTGAAGCATTCTGCAAAGAGAATGGAATTTCTCAGCAATTCTCAGCTCCAAGGACTCCACAACAAAATGGAGTTGTTGAGAGAAAGAATAGAACTCTAATTGAGGCTGCTAGAACAATGTTGCTTGATGCAAAGATGCCTACATGTTTTTGGGTTGAGGCTGTGAGCACTGCATGCTATATCCAGAACAGAACCCTCATCAACAAAAATACTGGAAAGACACCTTACAATTTGATGACTGGAAAGAAGCCTACTCTAAAGTATGTTCATACTTTTGGAAGCAAATGCTTTGTATTGAAGGATAATTCATAATATGTTGGAAAGTTTGATGCAAAGGCATTTGAAGGAATTTTTATTGGTTATCCTATATGGAAAGAATTGCATACAAAGTTTATGTCATCAGTGAGAAGCAAATTATGGAAAGCATAGATGTGACATTTGATGATAGCAAACTACCTGAATTAGAAGAAGCCAATGACGAAGATAAAGATCCATTGAAGTTTGATAATCTAGATGATTCTGATGAAGAGATTGAAACTGGAGTTGAAACTCAAGTTCAACAAACTCAAGTGAATGATGATACAAGAGAAGAATTTGTGCCAATCAATAGTGGAGAAACAAGCATCCAAGACACACCTGTGAATAGTGGCAACCTCACAGGGGGAGGAAATGAGAATGATCATGACTTGGATGATGAAGCAACATCAAGAATGAGAAATCAGGCTGAGCACTCAAGGAAATGGGATAGATCACACACTGCAGAGCAAATTATTGGAGATCCAAATGCAGGAGTAAGGACTAGGAGAGCAACTCAAAATGAGTGCCTCTATGGCTGTTTTCTATCTCAGATTGAGCCTAAGAAACTTGATGATGCACTGTTGGATCCGGATTGGATTATTGCCATGCAAGAGGAGCTGAATCAATTTGAAAGAAACAAAGTATGGGAACTTGTGCCTGCACCAAAGAATAGAACCATTGTTGGAACAAAATGGGTTATGAAGAATAAGATGGATGAAGATGGTGTAATAGTAAGGAACAAAGCAAGGTTGGTTGCAAAAGGATACTCTCAATAGGAAGGCATTGATTATGATGAGACATTTGCCCCTGTTGCTAGATTGGAAGCCATCAGAATATTCTTGGCATTTGTTGCTCATTCAAACTTTAAAGTTTATCAAATGGATGTCAAGAGTGCATTTCTGAATGGAGAGTTGGAAGAAGAAGTTTATGTGCAACAACCACCTGGCTTTGAGGATCCACGTTTTCCAGAATTTGTCTACAGATTGCTTAAGGCATTGTATGGACTTAAGCTGGCTCCAAGGGCATGGTATGGCACTTTATCACAATTTCTCCTTGAAAATCAATTCACTAGAGGCATATTGGACAAGACACTGTTTTACAAGAAACATGGTGATGATATTTTCCTAGTTCAGATCTATGTGGATGATATTATATTTGGCTCTACAAATGAGAAGCTGTGTGAGAAATTCTCTAAACTCATGCAGAGCAGATATGAGATGAGTATGATGGGAGAGTTGACATTCTTTCTTGGGTTGCAAGTCAGTCAAAGGAAGGATGGTATCTTTATCAGTCAAACCAAGTACCTCAAGGATTTATTAAAGAAGTTTGACTTAGAAGATTGCTCACCTGCAAAGACACCCATGGCCACTGCCACTAAATTGGATGAAGATGCTAAAGGCAAGAAAGTAGATATCTCAGTCTACAGAGGCATGGTTGGTTCTCTACTCTACCTCATTGCAAGTAGGCCAGACATCATGTTTGCTACATGTTTGTGTGCAAGGTTTCAATCAAATCCAAAAGAATCACATTTGATTGCTATAAAAAGGATCTTTAGATATCTGAAGGGCACTCCAAAATTGGGTCTATGGTATCCTAAGGACACAGGGTTCAATCTGGTTGGTTATTCTGATGCTGATTATGCTGGATGTAGAGTGGATAGGAAAAGCACCTCAGGTAGCTGCCAGTTTCTTGGACAAAGGTTAGTCTCTTGGTATAGCAAGAAACAACAATCTGTGTCAACTTCTACCGCTGAGGCTGAATACATAGCTGCTGGAAGTTGCTGTGCTCAAGTGCTTTGGATTAGAAATCAACTTAGAGATTATGGACTTGTGTTTGAAAGAATTCCAATCATGTGTGACAACACAAGTGCAATCTCTATAGTTGCCAATCCTGTCAATCATTCTAGAACAAAGCACATTGACATCAGATATCATTTCATTAGAAAACATGCAACTAATGGAACCATTGAGTTGCATTATGTCTCTACAGATAAACAACTAGCTGACATATTCACTAAACCATTAGATGAAGCCACCTTCACAAGGTTGGTTAGTGAGATTGGAATGCTGAATTCTTCAGATTCTGGCTAAGTGAATATATCATCTAGATTGTTGCAGCAGTAAACACTTACTTTATCTAAATTCTCAATATTTTTGGAGTAAGTGTTGGCTGGAATATGATTTATAAATATTTCAAATCTGTTGCATATGTTGAAAAATCATATTTTGTCAACTTGAAATTTCGATGAAATTTTGAGAAAATCACTGTTTAATTTGCTAGAATATTCTTCATTGAATATGACTGGTAAATTTTAAAAGATAGTGAAAATTGATTTTTGTGAGTGATGAGTATATATCGATAAGTCAGACTTCTCGAATGGTTCACGGTTCGACATCTCTAACAAGCCTCATTAGAGCACTCTCGAGTTCTCGAATAGAGTCTTTTAGAGATATCGAATAGAGGTATTCTTGACATCTCGAATATGGTAATTGAGTTCTCTAATGACTGAGTTCTCGAATACTGTATTTGAGTTCTCGAATCATTTGAAAAGGTTGAATTCTCGCTGAATTTCAACCGATTTTGGATTTTTGTCTAAAATTTTAATTCACTCATAAAAACACATTTTATTTAATTTAGAATTATTTCTAAGTTAGATAACTGCTAGCTGTGAGTTACAATCTGCTTGAGTTATCGAATAAGCCTTTCTTGACTTATCGAATAGTTATTTTCTACTTCTCGAATGCCTGACTTGTCGATACAAAACATATATCTAATCGACAATTCAAGTAATTCATACTTATACAATTCTACATCTATTCGATTCATTTCATTCGATTTCTCAAGCATCTAAAACTCCAAAACCTCTGAAAACTCTAACTGCAAAAGCTAAATTTCTTCTTCAACCTTCATTCTCTTCTCGCTTTTCTCTGTATCAATGGCAACTGTGAAATTCAACACTAACTTCATCGCTATCTCAAGTGATGTTGAAGCTCCCAATACCAATTTCAAATGCTTTGTAAAGTGGATGTCTGAGTCATACATCAAGGATGCACTTTCAGCCAACCCAACTCTGTATCTAGACCTCTTGGAACAGTTTTGGAGAACTGCTACTGTGGAAGTAGTAGCCCTAGAAAGCGCAATAACATCATATATAATCTACTGCAAGATTCAGGACAAGGAAATCACTATCACCACTGAAGATATGAATCAAGCACTGGGCTTACAACAGGAAGTGTATGATGACCAAGCCACAAATGGTGAATTGGAGGACTTCTTTGATTTTATCAACTACTCAGATGAAATCAAACTTGGGCACTTGAATAGGAAATTCTTGAGGAAGGAATGGAGTTATGTCTTTGCCACCATTCTTCAAGTCTTCACAGCTAGGAAGTCAAGCTTTGATCAGATTAGTGCACATGCTCAGCAAATAGGCTATGCCTTAGCTTATGGGAAAAAGATCAATGTTGGCCAACTGATTATGCAGGAGCTGTATGGGAGATTTGGTAAGAACTCAACCAAAAGAGGTACTGATATCTTCTTCCCTCGCTTTATTCAATCTGTACTTAATTTTAAAGATGTTAAATTGATTGAATTACCTGTGATAGATAGAAATAGAATAGGCTATCCTAAATCCATGACCAAACTCATTTTTGGTAATTTGGAGACTAGGAATGATGTGGATGTAAGACTTAACATAACTCCCCATATGGAGGGTTTGTTTAGGACTTACCCCCACAACATGCCAACATTTGATTCCAAATCTCAGTTAGCACAACCCAAGCAAGTAGAACACAATGCTAACCCAGGGCCTGCTAACCAACCCTCTCAACCAAACACTCTACCAAACACAGAGCCACCTACATCATCCTCTCAACAGGGTGGTGTTAGTAAAAAGGAGAAGAAGAGAAAACAGGTTGCTTTTGCACCTTTGACCATATTATCAGAAGCATCACTGGCTGTTGAATTATGTTTAAAAAGTGAGGAACCTGAGTCACCCTTAATAAGGCCAAAGAAGAAAAAGAAATTTAAAACCACCTCTTCAGTCACACAAATGGCTGAAGTTGTAAAATCAGGGGCAAACAGATCACTAGATGTATCCTCTCAACAGGGTGCATCTATAGAATCAAGCATCCTCCCCAATGCACCTATTTGTAAAGAGTCAGCACATGGGAGTGATAAGGCTAGCACAACACTGAGTGGAGAGCACATCACATGTAAGAACCCAAATTTTTGGTATTAATTAAAACTTTTTATTACATATTGGAGTATGAATGTTCCAGTGGGATAATAGATGAATATCGAATGGATTGGATTCAAATGTTTATGTACCATGAACAAGGTAATTGATTAACGATGTAGATAAGAATAATATATCGTCGAGGAAGTAAGATATGATATACAAACCGAGGAAGTATTCTCATGTCATCCAAATCGATATCTAGGATAAGTTAAGTAACTCCGTAAAAGGATTAAGGAACGCTCGGGAGAGCGCGAAAACAATTTTCTGATTATAAGGATTAAAGAGAGAATAAGTGATGAATAGCGTTTTTGGTGAAAATTGAAATATTATTAGATGACACTGTATAGAAGTATTCAGAACGGATTTCTGAGTTCGTATCGATGATCAGTGGACGAAATAAGTGTATGTAAACGATATTAGATTCAGAAAAATAGCACTTTTATTTTCTTCGAGATTTCCCTGGACACTGAAGGATTTAAGGATTTATTTAAGGGATTTAAATTCAAGGATTATAAAGGAGGATTAAAGATATTAGTATAAATATTAAGAAGGTTTCCGGTAAAACACTAACTAGATATCCTCGAGATATTCTTTCGAACGATCAATCAGAAGGAGCAATAAACGGACAAAAGAGCAAGCAGAGGAGTAAGATGCATGCATGTGCAAGTAGAAAATATCTAGTAACTAGTAGTTACAAAGGTAACTAGCTCAATTAGAAACCAAACCATCTAGTTAGCACATTACACCATCTTATCTTACATAACAAGATTTGCTAGTGGAAGATGATGCATTGGATGAGCCAAGCACTTTAATAAAGGTGCTTTATGCTAGATATTATCTACAAACTCCACAATAATTCATTTTAGATGAGATAAGAGCAAGAGAACAAGTCAAGCACTCCATTCTCTCCATTTTGAACAAATTGTCCAGCAGGACCAACAAGGAGAAGAAAATTAATATCTCCATTTCTATCCATGATACAATCACCAAATTTTTACCACAACCTCTCCACTCTATGGGCAATATTCGTTCAAAGTTTTATAGCAATCCAAGTAGTATAGCCTAGGCAAATAACCTCCCCAAGTTGAAGAAGCAAACTGTCCAGATTCTTGACAATTTCTGTACCGGTTTTCAAATAGCCATATCTCCTTCATTACTCAATGAAAGTTTGTTTTCTTTATATGGTTGGAACGCTGTTAAGATTCTCTACAACTCTCTTTTAGGAGCCTCATTCAGAAAAGCATGGTAAGGTCCCTATTGTTGCAGATCTTAGAATGGGTGAATAGTAACTTCAAGAAACTAACTTTGTTTTCCTTGATTTCTTGGTTGATCTAAGCTAACCTAAGGCTATACAAGGACCATACAAAGCTTAGTAAGGCTAGTACTCACTCCAAGGAAGGTATATCACTTGAAACCCTAGCTCTTGTTTTGAGATTTAAGCTTGTTCTTGGTACGTTTAGCTTAGATGATGATTATAGTAATGTTATAAGCATGATTAGTTAGTGGTTTAAGTTGATCTAAGTAATATGATGATTATGGTGTTAAAATCAGTGGGTATTGGACTTGTTGAGATGAGAATCATGTGTATAAGTTGTATGGATGCCCGGTGTGGCTTGGTTGTGTTGTTACGATTTTGGAATGTTCGTTTTATAGCCGTCGTAATGCCCGATTTTCGTTAACCATATGAATTAGTGCATAATTAGTAAGTATAACTTTACGACTTTGATGAATGGTTAACCCACCCTTGTAGATCTCGAGTCGCAGATCGTTTTAGAAAAAGAATCGAAGCAAATGGACTTACGGTTTAAGAGTTATGCTAAAAATCGTAAAAGTGGTTTGAAACCGAGAGCGCGAGTTCGTAATTGAAATTAAATCCCCATAACTCGAGTAATTCAGTGGCGAATCTTGGTTATTAAATACTAGAGATAAAAAGGAAGGTGTGAGAGAAAATCTCGTGTTAAAAAGATCGTTTTTCGATTTATTAAAAATGTTCGAATCAAGGTTAAGCGCGAACGAACCCCTTGATAGTATACTTGGTTATAACTTCGGTAAATCACTTAGAAAGCGATCGATAAATCTCGAGGTATAATCGTTTGACTGTAAAACTTATACGATTTAAATACTTACCACATGTAAGTGTAATGACATTTATTAACGAACAAGTGTCGGGTAATAAAGGCAATAATATTTTTTTAAACAAATGTTTTATTATAATTGTCAAATATACATAACTGTTTTTCTATTTTTTAAACTGTACTCCAAATCCGTACTGGGCAATTGGCTCATGCCGTATTCTTTTTCTGGCAGGAGCTTAGGGGGATCCGGGATTGTGTGATGGAGAGCTACCCCTATTCAACTGATTAGGACTTATGAACTTCTAGCATTATTTAGACTTGATGACTTATTTAGAGACACTACGCCATAGATGGCCTATCGCAACCTTTTGGCATGGGTGTTACCACTACGGGTGTTACCATAGCTATGAAAATTTTGACCTATCGCAACCTTTTGATTGTGGTGTTACCATAGACACAAAAGTATGTTACTTTAGTTATAAAGGTGTTAACAATGGGTAACACCATGAGGTGTGTTACCATAGAGTATTCATTAACAAAATTTTTATTTTTTTTAAAATTAATGATTTAATAATTATTTGACTTTAAAAATAATTAATTTTAACAAAATCATTAAAATAATCCTTTTAAAACGTAATATTCCATCAAATAATTAAATTATTGATTTTTCATAAATATTAAATTATGTTTATAAATTTCAAATAAAAAGGTTTTAAAATAAAATAATATCAAAAAATTCATATCAAGAAAATAATGAAAATATTAAATTTTAACTAAATTCATTAAAAAGATTAATAAAGAAAACAAATTTTGTATAAATCGTGAATTATTACAAAATAATGAAAAAAATAAATTTAACAATTATATTTTAATATCAATAAACTAAAATAAAAAAGTAATATTTAAAAAAATAAAAAAGGATTAGAATTGATTAGAAGTGCTGAGCGGCAACCAAAAACTGAGAGAGGGAAACAAAAATTGAGAGCGGGCAAACAAAAATTTGGAATGGGGAAAAACAAGTTAAAACTTTCATTTCTCATTTCTCTCTTTCATTTCTCTCGACCTCACTTCTCTCTCCTCTCTCACTGGGTCAATTAGGGTTTAATTAGGATTTGAACAGGATTAGGGTTCAAAGATTCAGTTAGGATTCGATCTGTGTATCGAAGTTTAGGGTTCGCGCTAGGTTAATCAAAGTTTGGTTGAAGAATTCAATTAGGGTTAATCGAAGCATGGTTTGTAATCTCTCTGTCTCTCTGTATCTCTCCCCCTCTCTCAAACCCCCTTCCTGTGTCTCTCTCTCCCTATCTTTGTCTCTCTATGTATCTCTCTCTCTTCCTCCCTCCCTCTGTCTCTCTCTCCCTCCCTCCCTCTGTCTCTCTCTCTCCCTCTCTCTCATTCTCCATCTCCTCCCCCTTTGTCTCTCACTCCCTATCTATCTCTCCCCTCTCTCTCATGTATGTGTATAGATGATACAATAGCAACATAAATGTGTACAGATGATTTTGGTTTCCAATGATATTGCTGTACAGTGGATGTATATGTTTCTAGTAAGTAATATAAATTCGTATTAGTTTTCCTTTGATAGGTTTGTTATTTAGAACGTATTTGTTTTTTTATTGTTAAATCTGTGTTAAGTTTTTATGATTAGATTCATTTTTTGTTGAAATCAGATTCATGGTTGAAGATTTTTTTTTATGGTGATTGTATTTGTAGATTTATTATTTTTTTCTGAATGCAGCTTTGAGCTCCCTGATTCTCACCCGCTTTTGAAAGAGGTTAATGTTTTGACTGATCTACTAGATAAATCTTTAGTAGGCCTAATGCATACAATTCTTTGTCTAACTCGAGCTGTTTGAATCTACAGTTTGAGGAAAGGGTACCAGATGATCCTTGTCCATACCTTCTTGCAATATGGCCAACAGGTAACGAAGAGCACAAATCTTAAATCTGAACTGATACTTCTAGAGCCACTTTTACTTATTGCTTCTCAGAAAACACTATGTTGTTTGTAATGGATTATTAATGTTACGATTGTGGAATATACATTGGTTAGGTGTTATTTCGAAATCATTCCAACAGCACAGCAGTTGTGGCGATTTAGTGGAACCAAAAATGTGCAATGAGATTAACATCCACCCTTCTTGCAGAACTAATGAGGGAGAAACAATGTATGCCTTCTGATTCCAGAAATATGTATGCCTTCTAAAATTAACACATTTAACTATCGTAATTAACTATCGTAAACCATGTATTATCATTACTAAGAATTTGTCCTACTTAACAAAGGAAACCAGATACTTAATAAAACTAGAAGTGGATGCTCCTTTCGTCATCTTCATAGCATCAAATTATTCGCCTATCCATTAGTATACCTGTATTTTGAATTCTTTTCATGTTGGATTGTTTCTAACTTCCATACTTTTACACAGGTATTTCCTTTAAGCCTTGTTATTTCTTTCAACCATTGTACTGAGCTCATCTCTGATGTCCCTCCTTGCAGGCCAGTTGTGTTGAATACAGTGGGATACCAACGTGGCACCCAACGGGTCCTTTTCATCCCATGCCAGGTAGACACTTATCATTTTATCATCATTATTAATATAATTAATTTTATTTTGAGTTTACTTGGTATCCTTATTGAACACATTAAGTGTACTTCATTGCATTCCTCTATATCTTCCTTCTCATTTGTCCACTGTATTGTAGTTTAGTATTAGAACTGGAGTGAGGTTCATTTAGATATTATTGGGAATACAGCGGTGTGTGATGCATAGGTACATATGCCTCACTGTTTTTACTAGACTTACTATCATTGCCACTCCCACTTTTCTGTTCATTCTTATATTTTTCTATTCATTCTTATATTTTTCTATTCTTGTATACTAGTCAAAAGGCTGTTCTCGAAGTAGAATATTTTGGCGAAGTTGGCACTGGATTAGGACCAAACCTTGGAGTTCTACACCCTTTTGAGTCATGACCTACAGAAGGTTGGACTTGGAATGTGGAGATCTAATTCCTATAATAAATCAGGAGCAGAAGGTGATACAATCCACCAGAAAGATGGGAAGAGGACAAGCAATATTAGTCAGGCATCTAGAGATCTTATTCAAGCACCTCTTGGGTTGTTCCCGCGGCCTTGGCCACCATCTGATGGTTCTGAGGTTGGTCAACTGAACAAAGTAATTGAATACTTTAGGCTTCTTGGTCGTGTGATAGCCAAGGCTCTTCAAGATGGACGGCTTCTGGACTTGCCATTATCAACTGCATTTTATAAGCTTGTGCTTGGTCAAGTAAGCCAATCTCATGTTATTCATCAACAACATTTATCTTTTTTGGCAAGGTCATGTGTTGGTTCATATTAGTTGAGTGTTGATAACTTTTAAATGATTCAGGAGCTGAATTTGCATGACATTCTTTCTTTCGATGCTGAACTGGGGAAGTCGCTGCTGGAATTACAAGCCCTTGTTTGCAGGAAACAGTATTTAGAATCAACAAGAGGCCAAGATCACAAAGTAGTTGATATACGGTTCCGTGGGGTTTCAGTAGAAGATCTTTGTCTGGATTTTACACTTCCTGGATATCCTAATTACGTTATGAAACCAGGCGATGAGATGGTACGCCCTGTGACACTTAAATGTCTGCAAGCACATGTGTTGCACACAATATTACATCTTCATATTCTAATAGTTATTTTGTTTGAAATCCTTAGGTTGATATAAATAATTTGGAAGAGTATATTTCCCTTGCTGTTGATGCTACTGTAAGAGTAGGGATCTTTAAACAGTTGGAGGCATTTAGGGCTGGCTTTTCTGTTCATTTACTAGACTCCATTGATCATTGGATGCCAGTCATAATGCTTATATATCCAGTTACTTGTTACTGATTTAGGGAAAGACGGATCCTGAAGTCCAAGCTGCTGTTGGAGTTTGATTGGAGTTGTGTTGATGAGAATATTATTGAATTTGGGTGAGATTTATTGTATTTACTTTTCCGTTACGTGGAAACAAAATATTAAAACTCATAGTCATAATTAAACAAGATCTTGGCATCTCGCTAGACTTTTGTGTATTTGTTTTGTTATTGGCTTGTTTACTCATGGGTAATATATTATAGAAGTTTGGGAAGAGAATACAGAGAGTCAGAGTAGAGAAAAGTAACTTTGCATTAGTAGTTATTTTTATTAATCGAGTAATGAGCATTCATTCTCAATTTGGAATGAATGAAGTGTGGCCCTAGATAGGAATAGAGGAAAAAGAATAAACATCATGCATAACTGTTTAAAAAGAAAATTGTATTTTAATTCCCAACATATTCTATACTTTCAAATCAGATCCAACCTTACTTTTACAAGTATGAATGTGTAGTACTTCATTTTGCAATGAACGATTCTGTTATCAGTCCCTCTGTTTTTTCCTGCAAGCTTGTGTAAAATGTATAGCAAAAATTGTTTTAAACATTATACAGTTTAATTGATTACGTGATTTACGTCTTTTCCAGTGTACGGTTTTTGGACTCTGAACCACTTTTGTTCTTTTAATTGGTTGCTTCCATATATGAATTGGTATTGTGCCAATGAGTTTTATAGTTTTCTTTATTTCTGTATAATGCAGAGAAACGGCCAAGAATTGGAGGTCACCGCCTTGTAGGAATGAGAACACAGCCTCAAAAGCTGACTCGAAGATGTGAAGATGTGAAATTTACCATGTTATTAGCTCTAGTACTTGTACATTTTAAGTTTTGTTCATTAGCTAGTGTTGGTAGATATTTTTGGATGATTTGGTTGGTTTTGTACTAGATATTATTGAAATGATGTTGGATGATGTTATTGAAATGTAATTAATTTGGTTCTTGAATATTTAAATGTCATTTTTTTTGTTATTAAAATTAGTTATAAATGATTTTAATTATGTAACACTCAATGTGTTACAATTGGTAAAAGAGGGTGTTACAATAGATTGTGGACCCCACCTAAATGTGGGCCCCACAGTTGTCCATGTACAAAATTGTATTATTTGTTGTAACACACAAACTATGTTACTATAGAGTGTTGAAGATGTTGCTATAGAGGTTTTTGGTAACCACATTTGCTATGTTACCTTAGGCTGTTACCATAGCCCTATTTTGGCCTATGGTAACTTCAAAATGGGGTCTATGGTAACACAGTTTGGGGGTTGCTATAGGCCATCTATGGCGTAGTGAGATTTTAGTTTTTCATATTTATTGGCTTGAACTGTAATTTGGAGCTTTAATATTATTTGGAGGTTATTAGACTATTTAGTCATTATTTAGAGATTATTTTAGTGCTCTGTTGCAGGTGTTGGATTTTAAGTAATATCTCCTCCCATTTTAGGAAGGGGGTGTTACAAATTTAATTACTGGATATTATCTTCAATATTCATTTTAAGTCGATACAACTATTGAATATTACTTCGAATATTCCTTCGATAATTATTTCTTCGATA
The DNA here is from genome assembly GCA_037693485.1 of Kitagawia praeruptora. Classification (NCBI taxonomy): domain Eukaryota; kingdom Viridiplantae; phylum Streptophyta; class Magnoliopsida; order Apiales; family Apiaceae; genus Kitagawia; species Kitagawia praeruptora. Next base: position 82,627,192 of record CM075350.1, read on the forward strand.
AATATTATTAAGTTAAATATTCATTATTCGTTCAATGAATATTATCTCAATCAATAATTTGATAATTAATTCTTCAATAAATATTATTATTAACTTGAATATTCATTATTCGTTCAATGAATATTATTATGAATATTCATGCAAAGATTATGTCGAATAATACTCTTCCAATACTTATGACTTAATAAATATTCTTGGAATATTTATCTAATTCTTATAACTCGTTTCAAAAATGAGTTACTTCATTCAAATAGTATCTCCAACCTTCGATCATTATGTAAATTATTTCCGAGCCTTATTATTAATATTATATTATCAAGAAAGGTTCTCAAAATTTTAATCCTCATTCGAATTCAACTCGAAAATAATAAGGGAACCTTACTTGAGAAATGTTATTTATCTTGTTGACTTCCCGGTCATAAATCTTTTGAAACTATTTCTTTCACTCGCGACTTGGTTGCCGTTTATCAATTTAATTATTGGGTTACCTTCTCATTATTCGAGAGGTAAGATTATTGGAACAAGTTGATATCAGTAAACAAGCAATGGCTTGGAATATATTGGTGAATTTTCCTTTCCAACTAGATACGACTACTTTGTGGAGTCTTATCAACAAGTGTCATACTTGGGGAAAGGGGGACGAAATTTACGTTCAGAGTTGTGAATTCTATTCGAACTAGGAGTTGTGTAAGAGGCCAAGTCGCGCCGGTCCATCCCATTTGGCCCAACCGTTGGCCGGGGAGATCTAACAGGGCGGTAGACAAGTAAATCCGCCAGTTCTTCCTTCTACCGGTAGTAAATCCAATTTGAGCTATACATGCTGCGACTGATCATCGTAGATGGAATAGCGGGCGCGGTGAATACTCCAGAATCAGTTCATCATTCAAGTTCAAATTATGTTCTGCAACATGATCATTGTTGGCAGGGTTGAAAAGTGTTTGAAATTGGAATTGCAATATCTTCCTGCAAGTTCCTCATTTATGACAAATGATATTATCTGGCTTATCATGACATAGCAGATATTTCCACGAGATAAATACTTTGAGTTACCTTGTAACTTCATCTTTTATGTTATACTGGCATCATGTTCGTTAATGCATGGCATATGGTTTTAAAGACATTTCAGAACTGTTATACATATATATATATTTATTGTTCAGTTAATTATAATTGGTGGGCTATTGATCACCCTTGCTTTATTATATCACAACAACAGCTAGAGCAGATGGCTCGCAACTTGAGGATGCGGTAGCTACCATTACGGAGAGAGAGCCAGTGGTAGACTAGTCTTCAGTGTGACGCCCCCAAATCCGAGGTCAAAGATTCAGGTCGTCACATCAGCATCCAACCATATCATACCTGTATTAACTTTACAACTCAACAATACATACATCCAGACCTCAATCTTACACACATACAAGTTAGAGCCTCAGAAACGATCACCAAAAGTAACACTAAATATTACAATTCATCTGTACAATCCAGAATCTTACGCACTTCCACTTATACAACTACACTTGAAGACGAGTCTTACTATTACAGTTGAAAACCTATCAGACTTACTCTACATTATTTATCCGGAACTAAGTCATCTCGGGATAAATCTTCTACTCCTCTTCTGCTGGTACGGAGTTAACTGACCAAATTCTTCTCTTTCTGAAAAGTTTTTATAAAGCAAGAATGAGCTACATAATGCTCAGCAAGTTCGCCATTTTGAAAAATAATAATGTGGTTTATTTCGAAAACGTTCCCAACTGTATGGGTATATATCTCAGATTTCAAAACATAATTCGACAATATATATGTCCGAGTTTGAATAAAACATTTATACTCGCTAAGGAGCTTTAAGAATAACATATGAAACCTTTATAAGGTTCCCATTTCAATATATCTCAAGTTTGAAAATATATACATATTAGTATATCATTTTCGGCAAAACACTCTACGGTTAACATACTGTACAGGGAATACATTATTGCAAAACCTCTTTCCTTCCATTAGCTTAGAAGGTTTCTCATTCAAAAACATTTCACTCTTTGGAATAATTGCAAGAGTGCACTAACACGTGCCAATCTTTATAGAAAATCTTGCAGTTCTAGATACTGCACGATGTCAATATTTTTCTTATCAAAATCACACTATCGGCAACTTGGCAGTTAGGCCCAAGAAGCAGTGTTTGAGTATTTTTCCAAAGTGGAGGATGGGACTGGAAGAAAACATAAAAACCTGACAAGGATTGACGATGATCAGTCGCCACAACCAAGTCCAACAATCCGCGGGTCTTCTCTACCGGTAGAAGGATAGAAACTACATACGTAACTATCCTCGGGTGAAAACTACATCCGTAATCACCCTCGATGAAAACTACATCCGTAATCATCCTTCGGCAACACCTGGGCCGGAATAATAATTGATGGACCGCCTGGCTCACGGCCGCTTACACATCCCGGGAATCGTTCGTCAACGATTCCCACACCTGCCAGAGTCCCCTTTTTCTTTTCTTTTCAAAAATCATTTTGATAGAAAATTCGAGTAGTTGAAGTTCGACCTCAGTCGATCGATAATTCTTGAAAAACGTAACAGAAGCAAAACCTGACCGGGGGTTTTCGAAAAATTTTTGGGTTCGAAAGAGTTCGAGTTTGAAAATGCTAAAGGTATCTTGGATTAGTTTTGTCTTTAAAATAATGAACGATAATTAATAAATACTATTTTGAGATTTAATATAAACAGTTAATAAAATAATTATTTAATTAAAATAAGCTTTTAATCCAAGATAAATATTTTTTTTTTGTATTTATACTAATTTTTAAGAAAATAATAAATACTTAAGTATACGATACTTCCCGAATGACCCTTCGGGTTTTCGTAATTCAATTACGATACAATAATATACCGCTCCCCGGTCAATAGTATATTTGGACCGCTACGACCTCTATTGCTAGAGTCGTTGTCCGAAGAAAACACTTTTATTCTAAGTTCAAGGGTGTACAAACACATATGCATATATCTCAAACTTCAACATAACTCGTAAAGCATAAGCATATAATACGTTTGGAAGCTATAAACACAATAGTGAAAATCCTTATATATAAGTTTTGAAAAGTAAACTTGCATAGATAAAATCAAGAATATAATCTTTTGAAATTAAATACTTAGGGATGGAAAACTTGCCTTGGTGAGGTTGGGGTGGTCGGCTCGCGAAGTGGAATGGAAATCTATACATAATCAATATTTGTACGTTAGTACCTTAACAACGCTACTTAATCATAAGGTTTTAAAAATCGTAAGACCAACTTAACGACTCCACTTGTGACCACTAACCCTCTCATATGACCATGTCGTCATATTATCACTTTCGTTACCCATTCGACTCAAATCTATTCCTCGAACTCGAAACTCAAGTGAATATTCTTAAAACTACTTTAAACTAATCCCCTAAGTGGTTTTTCACTTGCGCACACCTCGCTCTAACATTTTTATAAAATTGAAAAATTCGAGTTTTAATCAGATTCTTTTTGGGCAGCCTTCCTTACTGTAAGACCTAGCTAACCTCAATTTCTCACAATGTTTGCAGAAATTTTGGGGGTCCAAAGACAGTTCACAAATAGACCATACAGTGCAGTCCGGATTTCAGAACCACTCCTCACTCTTCTGGTCATAACTCAAAATATATACATCACCTAGTTATGAACCTTATATTTCCAGAAACTACATTCAATTATCTTTCCAACAATATATGGTAGGACCTCAGGGGGACAATATTTGGGAGTTCAAAACCATGTTACAAGACAGGTCAATGTTCCTGGAAAAACTCAGCAAGCATGTACCACTTTGATCAACCAATTTTCTCAATTCCACAACACAACCAATACCTAATTCACTTAGTTCATGCTTTATAACACTCATGGAGATACATATACTATCCACAATCATAAAAATCACAATCACAACATCAAAACTCAAGATCTACATCATCCATAACTTATATGTCCAAGATTCACACTAATAACCATGGATCTAACATTAAACATCACAATTACTACATGGCCAAGAGGGATTAGGGTTTTTATACCTTCTTGATGTTCTTACAATCTCAAACAAGCTTGGTTAACCTTGGGGAAGCCTTACTCTATGCTCACCATCTTCAATCTCACCAAAGAAATCAAGAACATGGAAGTGAGTTTCCTGACTGGAAAACCACGCCCCAAAGATCAGCAAAAACGAAGCCCTTGCACTCGTTTCCTGGTCGAGGATCCTGAATGAAAGTTGTAGAGCGTCTTCACAGCTTTCTAACCATATAAAGAACAAAAAATTTCACTGAGTAATGAAGTCTCTAGGCCCGTTTTAGTGAGCTGCTATCTTGGTTGGCAGAATGGAGTGTTCTTGGTGTTTTGTTTTGTTTTGTGTAATAATACATGTATAATAGCTTTTTAACTTGGATGCATCTTCTCCTTTAGTGTTGTCAACCTCTCATTGGTTCCCTTGGATTTCCCTTATCCATTCCATTTGCAACCAAGTCCCTAGCTTTTGTTTCTTGTACTTTAGTCCCTTTATTTGTTTTTCGTTTACACCGCTTTGATTTCTTTGTCGTTTCTTGAATAAAATTAATATGTTACAACTCATACGTTGCACTTTATTACTCCACCATGGTATAATCCATAATCCATGATCCGTTCGCTTAATCGCTTAATCTCGTTTTAATATCTCAGCGGTTTCTAGAACGTTTGTTTCACTTCCTCAGTGGTTTTCGTTCCAAATTCTCAAATCACTTATAATAAAATTCCAAAATATTAACTCCTCAATTCCTCAAATTAAATATCTCATTTCTTGATATTACTGATATATAATTCACTGCTCGGTCAAATATTACACAAAAATAGAATTTGGAATTTCTGAATTCCGATCGCATTTACATACACTTATTTACTCCGTAGATTACTAGTATAACTTCGGAATATCCACACTACGTCTCGTACATAGGTGGCATGAAAAATTTTCTTAATCCTCAAAATCACTATTCATTAATGCACTTCATCATAATAGGAAAAGTTTTAATTCTACCGAAATTTTGGGTTCTTACATTCAGCTTCTGAGTATCAGATATATTTGTATGTCTTATGTAAATGGATGGCAAAGAGTATGTAAGTTTAATTGTAATCCTTTTGGGTTGTAAGAACTCAAAATTGTGTTAATAATATTTGGTTACTCTGATTTCATCTATGGAACTATAACGGGTGTGTTGTTGTTGTTTCGGGTCGCAAGGCTGTAATTTCTTTTATATTGGTTTGGTGGAAGGGAATTGAGACCGTAACGACCAGATCCCTGACCCCGGATCTAGGGGTATTACAGAAATGGTATCAGAGAGTTACATTATAAATCCCAGGGATGATGCGACGTTAAAACAATAAATTCACTAAGATAATAAGAACTCTTGCCAAGTTCATAGTCGGACTACATAATGTAGTACTGACATATAAAACCCTTATGGGAACTCTTAAATATCATGATAGTAACTTAGGTCGATATCGTATCGATGAGTAAGGTGACAGACCTTGAGGCTTACGAGCAGCAGCACGAGGATGCTTTATTATATGCGGCGATCGTCTTATTGATTCGATAGAATACCCTGCTGAGAACCCGGAGGAGGTTCCAGCAGAGGAGGGGAGTCCTATTAAGGATAAGGAGCTACCCTTGAGGAAATGAGAGCTGTATCCAGAGAGACTGTAAGATTTAAGGAATAGTGCGCAGATGATTGAGCATAAAGAACGGGGATGTTATTAAGAGAACTAAAAGATGCATATTGGATTATAATCGGACTACTGAATATAGTACCAGCAAGTAAAATGGATTGGAAGAATTACTTGAGATCTTATGTGGGGATAGATAAGGATCCTTAGAAACTTTCAGATTAAGGAGAAAAGAGTTGGAATGATGCACGATTGTTAAAGACATTGATATAGAACGGGGAGCAGAGTCTCCAGGAGCAGTTGAGATAAGAGGCAGCAAGTGCCACATCATTTGATAAATGGATTAGTGTGAATGATGTCAATTGTAATTCGCCACGAGAAGGCAGATTTCATAGGTTATAATTTATGAAGTCCAATTCAGTGTGATGAAGTGGTTGTATTCAGGGAAATGTTCATTTTAGGAATAGATCAGCTTAGAAAGTAAAGACATTGGGAAGTGATGGCCTGATTGGAGAAAGTTATATAAGGAAGTAGTAAGCGAGATGAGGATCTCAGAACCTACAAGAGGAAAAGACCAGCGAGTCTATGATAAAATTATAATAAGACCATTGTCAGAGGCTAAGTACGAGGTAATTCCACTCAGTCAAATGATTTACCAGAAGCATGAGATGAATGTGACTTAGAGGAATATTAAATTCTTTCTTTTCCGTGAATGGATTATAGTAAGTTACATTAAGTTTGTTCTGACACTGAATCGTAAAGGGGTCAAGAAATACGATCAGTGGCTAAAAGGTGAGAAATTTTATAGGATTCACAAGGTATTACCAAAGATTTGTTCAGGACTTTACAAAGATTACAATCCCATAATCCGACTTATTTGTAAGACTAAGAAGTTCGAATGGACAAGAAAATGTGAGAAAATCTTCTTGGAGCTAAAGATGAAACTGGTGACGACGCGTGGCATTGCCTAATGGGAGAAGGAAGACTTTATGATATATTATGATGTATATAGGTTTAGGTGGTGTGCTTATGGGAAGAGTAATTGTGGACGGATTCGGACAGCACGGATCACCAGATTATGAGGGCCTTGGTAGTGCCAATTTTATGGAACGACTGACTCCGATGGTAGTGTTCCTTCGGAGACTAGTGGTTAGGTAGACTGACATTTGGTAGTATCAACTGTTAGGACGAGTATGTATCAGAAAGATGTGACATGTCTCAGTTTGAAACTTTTGGATTTCCCTTCTATGGGATGTTCATATTTGGTTCTGTTCCAGTGAGTAAACTCCCAACATCATGACAATCATTCCGTTATTATAACTGCTGCAGATTCTACCTGTTTGGATGTTCATAGAACTGTTCTTCAGGATTCGAAATTGACCTTCCTAGTGCTACTAGTGAACGGATAGACTAACCAAAATTTCCCCAATTTGGAAAGGGATGCAACAAATTTTGGCAAACGTTGTCTTTCTGATTATTAGAGAACGTCACTAAAATGATGGGAAACTAAAACGAACCCCGTGGATTGGGTAAGCTAGCCAATATATGGGTTGGCGAACCGACCCTGAATGTTACAATTGATTATAGAGATAAAACGATGAAGTGAGATTGGACGACACGGAGGGAAATATATTTAAGGACCAAAACGGACTGAGAAGTTCCGGGATTGACTTAAATGAAAAGGCTAGTATGCCAAAGGTGTTAAGCTTAGGTAGCACGTGGGATTGATAAGAAGAAGTTAAAAGTACATGGGGAAAAGCATATTGATAAGCGTAACCTATCCCAAGTTAAATTATTTTCGATATGGACAAAGGAGGCACTATGCCGGCAATTACTAGAGAAGTAATGCTATTAGCTAACCCCTAAACTTACATATTTTAGTGTGTCCAGTTGAGGCCATGTCACAAAGGATTATTAAGTGACTAAACCAGCAATGTCAGGACAAAGCAGGGGTTGCTTTAACCAAGCGCCGACCGCGAGAGCTTTTGGATATAAAGTGAGGTGATGCATATGTATATGATTGACCAGCTTATGAATTAGAAAGAGAAATAAAGTGAATTAGTATACATGATGATGGGATGTTATAAATACCATGGATGTATTATGACTGAGGAAAGTGATTAATGAAGAGTTATAAAGATTATTAGAAAAGGTGCATTATGATGCATAAATGTTATCTGAAGCTTAGTGTCCTTAAGAAGAGTAATAAGTACTAAGAGATTCACGTTGAACACAACCAATATCTTCCAGAACATCCTTGCTACCATTACCAAATTCTGTAAAAAGAGCAGATAGACATATGTTGTCTTTTAGAAGGCCATGAAGATTGGCAACTGTTTGGAAGAAGAGGTTAGCGTTAAGCTACCTATAGATTATCAAGATGAGAATGATAGAAAAGAGACCCTTAGTAAGGATTTATGATTGATTGTCAACTAAAGGATGTAAGTATTTCTAGAGGATAATTGAGGATAGGATATCCATAAAATTAAGATGAACCTTGGAAATGCGCAAAGGATAGCATTACTCAAATAAAGACATAATGAAGTTGGATGATATGATTTGGATTGACTAAGGCAACAACAACCTTTAAGGATTTACTAGAAGGAGTCTCGAAAAGTACATAGGTAGAATTGTTATAGGATTGATTTATGATATTTTGATATACCCTGTACCCAGAAAATACATGAGGAATGATGAGGATGACCTAAGAAACCTTATAAGGAAAAAGGTAATATTCTGAATTTCAAAATGGAAGTTTGTTAAGGAATGTATGACATAATATCAATAATGCCATATGAGGCATGTGTGAAACCATGAGGAGGTATGGATTGAACCAATAAAGGTTGAGTTTATCCTGAAACAAGAATCTAAGAGAAAAAATATCTTAGGTATGATTGGGAGTAACTGTGATGGAGTTCACACGGTAAGGTGGAAGCAATGACTTATGGAAAAAGGACTGAAATATTTTCTCTCCTTCAACAGAGTTTAAGAGAGAATGCTTTCACCCAACAGTGATGAGAATGAGATAGAAAAATTTAAGTTGGGATAAATCTAGACAACATTGATTGCAAGAAACTATTATTATCAGGAAAGGCCAACGAGGTGGCCGACACTTTAAGTATAGAGGAGTAATTATAAATGCTCATGCCAAGGAAACCAGAATGATATCGAGAAGAACCTTGAAGGTCATAATGTGATGGAGGATTTACATTCCTTCTGATGATTGTGCAAGAATCACCTATAATAGTAGTTTAAGTAAAGATTTGATTCCTGATATCGTCTTAAGCATATTACCTATATTAGGAGGTTCTATTTTGGGGTAAACCAGGACCATGATATAAATTGACTAAGTAAACCGTTAATTTTCCAGTCTTTTACTGAAGATAAATGATTGATAATTTCGTCAACCTGTCCTAGCTACTATGCTTGAAGCTCTTCTACAATTTTATCTGCTTCATGTAATATCTATATCAATTCAGGAAGTATTCCTTACAAACAAGGAATAGGGTTTGTTTTGTCTTCCTAGAGAAGTTTGATCTGACAATGATGAAACCCGTATGATAAGCTATTAAAAGCACTACGTAAACGACGAACGATGACGATTCAACAAGGGACTATATTAATGTTGTAGTGATTCTTCTAAGAAATTAGATAACAACGTAAAGATAGAGATAGTACTGCTATTGATAAGCTAAATGGCATGTTGATGAATGACAAGCAAGTTTATGTTTGTGTATTTCTGCGTAAACAAGATAGAGAATCTAAGGTTGGAGATTCATAATGCTAAAGGTATTACTGTGGAAAGAACTAATAAGGTTAGTAGTGTAGGGCAGCGGAGCCCGAGACTCATTTGACCATCTAGGAGTTTAAAAGTGTTCGGAAGATGGCATACGAGCCAGCTTTACCCCCAAATCTTATAACATGGTCAAAACATGTTTCATGTGGCAATGCTACACCAGTAAAACACAGATGCTCGAAAGATAATAGAGTATGAACAAGTAGATTTATGACATGGTCCGACTTACGAAGATCAACTGTGGAAATCATGAATAGAAACTAGCAAGTGCTGAGAGACAAGTTTGGCAGAAATAGATTATATGGAATCTAAGTTAGAAAAATCGTCAAGGTTTGTTTCGGACTATTTAATTTTGGAATGACGTGGCAAATGATAATGCTATGATGGCTCATAAAGAGATTATAGTTGAAATTGAAAGTACAAAGGACATATAGATTAACTCTCTTTAAGTTGGGAAAATTCGAGGAAATAGATTGATTGAGTAATAAAGAGACTCATGGATCGAGGAAGTAAGAAGGTAGAGGGTTGAACAAAGGAAAATTTGACCCCAAAAATGTGATGCTTATTGAGAAAATGTTATGGGATACCATTAGGATGGTACCAAGTACAAAGGATGTCTCAATAAAGAGGTGCCGGTGAAGGTAAATAACATAAGTTAATGAGAATTAGATAATATGAAGGTTGTGATTGATAAAGAAAGATTGGGAAAGTAATTAGAGAATGTAAGCAAGGAATGTTATGAATGGAATAATGAATGGGTTTTCTAACGAGCTCTCGGGGTGACAATTTGATAATGTAGTATTATGAATATGAAAGAGCTAGTAGTGTGGTGTGGAATGCCGGTAACAATGATGTCAAGCGAGAAATCCAAGATCAAACCTGAAAGGGTCGAAGGATTTTTCCAAAGGTAAGTAAGGCTAAGGCCGAACGAGAGAATGGGTCCATGGGAGGATGGACAAAGCAACGAGGATATGTAGACACGTGAGATTACGAAAGTAGAATTTGATACAATTACGATTATTTTCTTCACTAATGAACCTCTCTAGTTCAGAGGTAAATTCTAAGTATGATATTTTGCAATCCTGAGAATTTTCTATAATTCTTTAAAATTCTTTTCTTTTCTTCTCTCTTATTCATCTTCTTTATGAATTGAGAAGAACAACCCTTTAAGGAGGGGAGGTACTGCTACGCGACTATCTGTTTGTGTGATAGAAGTCTAGGTGGAATACCATAACTTGTTTAATTGCTTGTCAAGTACTAAAGGCTGGCCCCCTTCTGTACTAACCATGCAATATAACAAACGTTCATTGATCATAGTGATCTCTCAATAAAATTCTTCTAATTCTACATATCAATCGAGATTGCGAAGATTAAAGCGATCAGGAAATTCATAGTACGATTGAGGTTATCTCCGAATTCGCAGCAGGTTAGTGGTACCAAAGTCATTGCAGATATCAATAAGGGTAATAGTATATGACTAGATAAGAGCATAACCCGGATAGAGTGCCTGTACGAAAAGCAGCAAAAGTTGATGAACAAGGATAAAGGGAGTACTGTAGCACTAGTGAAATGTGCTGTAAAAAGGATGGGAACGGAAAAGCGAAACAACAAACTAGTATCTGATTGTCTTCAACCTGATTCCGGGACGGAATCCTTTTAAGGAGGGGAGACTGTAAGAACCCAGATTTTTGGTATTAATTAAAACTTTTTATTATATATTGGAGTATGAATGTTCCAGTGGGATAATAGTCTATATTGAATGGATTGGATTCAAATGTTTATGTACCATGAACAAGGTAATTGATTGACGATATAGATAAGAATAATATATCGTCGAGGAAGTAAGATATGATATATAAACCGAGGAAGGATTCTCATGTCATCCAAATCGATATCTAGGATAAGTTAAATAACTCCGTAAAAGGATTAAGGAACGCTCAGGAGAGCGCGAAAACATTTTTCTGATTATAAGGATTAAAGAGAGAATAAGTGATGAATAGAGTTTTTGGTGAAAATTGAAATATTATTAGATGACACTATATAGAAGTATTCAGAACGGATTTCTGAGTTCGTATCGATGATCAGTGGACGAAATAAGTGTATGTAAACGATATTAGATTCAGAAAAATAGCACTTTTATTTTCTCTGAGATTTCCCTGGACACTGAAGGATTTAAGGATTTATTTAAGGGATTTAAGGGATTTAAATTCAAGGATTATAAAGGAGGATTAAAGATATTATTATAAATATTAAGAAGGTTTCCAGTAAAACACTAACTAGAAATCCTCGAGATATTCTTTCGAACGATCAATCAGAAGGAGCAATAAATGGACAAAAGAGCAAGCAGAGGAGTAAGATGCATGCATCTGCAAGTAGAAAATATCTAGTAACTAGTAGTTACAAAGGTAACTAGCTCAATTAGAAACCAAACCATCTAGTTAGCACATTACACCATCTTATCTTACATAACAAGATTTGCTAGTGGAAGATGATGCATTGATGAGCCAAGCACTTTAATAAAGGTGCTTTATGCTAGATATTATCTACAAACTCCACAATAATTCATTTTAGATGAGATAAGAGCAAGAGAACAAGTCAAGCACTCCATTCTCTCCATTTTGAACAAACTGTCCAGCAGGACCAGCAAGGAGAAGAAAATTAATATCTCCATTTCTATCCATGATAAAATCACAAAATATTTACCACAACCTCTCCACTCTATGGTAAATATTCTTTCAAAGTTTTATAGCAATCCAAGTAGTATAGCCTAGGCAAATAACCTCCCCAAGTTGAAGAAGCAAACTGTCCAGATTCTTGACAGTTTCTGTACCGGTTTTCAAACAACCATATCTCCTTCATTAATCAATGAAATTTTGTGTTCTTTATATGGTTCGAAAGCTGTTAAGATGCTCTACAACTCCCCTTTAGGAGCCTCATTCAGAAAAGCATGGTAAGGTCCCCATTGGTGCAGATCTTAGAATGGGTGAATAGTAACTTCAAGAAACTAACTTTGTTTTCCTTGATTTCTTGGTTGATCTAAGCTAACCTAAGGCTATACAAGGACCATAAAAAGCTTAGTAAGGCTAGTACTCACTCCAAGGAAGGTATATCACTTGAAACCCTAGCTCTTGTTTTGAGATTTAAGCTTGTTCTTGGTAGGTTTAGCTTAGATGATGATTATAGTAATGTTATAAGCATGATTAGTTAGTGGTTTAAGTTGATCTAAGTAATATGATGATTATGGTGTTAAAATCAGTGGGTATTGGACTTGTTGAGATGAGAATAATGTGTATAAGTTGTATGGATGCCCGGTGTGGCTTGGTTGTGTTGTTACGATTTTGGAATGTTCGTTTTATAGCCGTCGTAATGCCCAATTTTTGTTAACCATATGAATTAGTGCATAATCAGTAAGTATAACTTTATGAATTTGATTAATGGTTAACCCACCCTTGTGGATCTCGAGTCGCAGATCGTTTTAGAAAAAGAATCGAAGCAAATGGATTTACGGTTTAAGAGTTATGCTAAAAATCGTAAAAGTGGTTTGAAACCGAGAGCGCGAGTTCGTAATTGAAATTGAATCCCCTTAACTCGATTAATTCAGTGGCATATCTTGGTTATTAAATACTAGAGATAAAAAGGAAGGTGTGAGAGAAAACCTCGTGTTAAAAAGATCGTTTTTCGATTTATTAAAAATGTTCGAATCAAGGTTAAGCGCGGACGAACCCCTTGATAGTATACTGGGTTATAACTTCGGTAAATCACTTAGAAAGCGATCGATAAATCTCGAGGTATAATCGTTCGACTGTAAAACTTATACGATTTAAATACTTACCACATGTAAGTGTAATGACATGATTTATTAACGAACAAGTGTCGGGTAATAAAGGCAATAATAAGAATGCATTAGAGAGGTATAACGAAACGACTTGAAAACGTGTTTCGATTTAAGTTAAGTATACACTTAGCCTTTCGAAGTATTAAGTGATTAACCTCGGATATTGTGACTAATTATAGATCACCGGATTGACCCGAGGCACACTACCCCTACAGGATTACCAGGCAAGTTTTCAAACCTTTTAAAGGCTGTTGTTGTGAATATATATATGATTTCTGTTATACATATGTCATAGCATGCATGTCTATCTTCGAATTGTTTTGAAATACTTGTTTCCTGATTTGGATGTTGACTTATAAGCTAGATAGAGAACATATCAGTTATAAGTCGGTTATTGCTAAAACCCTTAGTGATGGGTATATGAATCTCATTCGTTGAATATAGACCGGGAGTCAGTATTCCTTGATATATATATTACGATTATTTTCGAAGGAAAATATTTAAGTAAATATTTTTCCATTATATCTATGATGAATATTATTTTGAATATTCACGTGAGATTATTTAGTTAAGGAGTGAATATTATTTCGAATATTCACTCGAACATTATTCATTTAATGAATATTATTATTTCAGATATTCATACGAACCTCATTTATATTGAATATTGTTTTGAGTATTCCCTCAAGATTTATTTAATTACTGGATATTATCTTCAATAATCATTTTAAGTCGATACAACTATTGAATATTACTTCGAATATTCCTTCGATAATTATTTCTTCGATAAATATTATTAAGTTAAATATTCATTATTCGTTCAATGAATATTATCTCAATCATTCATTTGATAATTAATTCTTCAATAAATATTATTATTATTAACTTGAATATTCATTATTCGTTCAATGAATATTATTATGAATATTCATGCAAAAATTATGTCGAATAATACTCTTCCAATATTTATGACTTAATAAATATTCTTGGAATATTTATTTAATTCTTATAACTCATTTCAAAAATGAGTTACTTCATTCAAATAGTATCTCCAACCTTCTATCATTATGTAAATTATTTCCGAGCCTTATTATTAATATTATATTATCAAAAAGGGTTCTCAAAATTTTATTCCTCATTCGAATTCAACTCGTAAATAATAAGGGAACCTTACTTGAGAAATGTTATTTATCTTGTTGACTTCCCTATCATAAATCTTTTGAAACTATTTCTTTCACTCGCAACTTGGTTGCCGTTTATCAATTTAATTATTGGGTTACCTTCTCATTATTCGAGAGGTAAGATTATTGGAACAAGTTGATATCAGTAAACAAGCAATGGCTTGGAATATATTGGTGAATTTTCCTTTCCAACTAGATACGACTACTTTGTGGAGTCTTATCAACAAGTGTCATACTTGGGAAAAGGGGGACGAACTTTACGTTCAGAGTTGTGAATTCTATTCGAACTAGGAGTTGTGTAAGAGGCCGAGTCGCGCCGGTCCATCCCATTTGGCCCAACCGTTGGCCGGGGAGATCTAACAGGGCGGTAGACAAGTAAATCCGCCAGTTCTTCCTTCTACAGGTAGTAAATCCAATTTGAGCTATACATGTTGCGACTGATCATCGTAGATGGAATAGCGGGTGCGGTGAATACTCCAGAATCAGTTCATCATTCAAGTTCAAATTATGTTCTGCAACATGATCATTGTTGGCAGGGTTGAAAAGTGTTTGAAATTGGAATTGCAATATCTTCCTGCAAGTTCCTCATTTATGACAAATGATATTATCTGGCTTATCATGACATAGCAGATATTTCCACGAGATAAATACTTTGAGTTACCTTGTAACTTCATCTTTTATATTATACTGGCATCATGTTCGTTAATGCATGGCATATGGTTTTAAAGACATTTCAGAACTGTTATACATATATATATTTATTGTTCAGTTAATTATTATTGGTGGGCTATTGATCACCCTTGCTTTATTATATCATAACAACAGCTAGAGCAGATGGCTCGCAACTTGAGGATGCGGTAGCTACCATTGCGGAGAGAGAGCTAGTGGTAGACTAGTCTTCAGCTTCTGAGTATCAGATATATTTGTATGTCTTATGTAAATGGATGGCAAAGAGTATGTAAGTTTAATTGTAATCCTTTTGGGTTGTAAGAACTCGAAATTGTGTTAATAATATTTGGTTACTCTGATTTCATCTATGGAACTATAACGGGTGTGTTGTTGTTGTTTCGGGTCGCAAGGCTGTAATTTCTTTTATATTGGTTTGGTGGAAGGGAATTGAGACCGTAACGACCAGATCCCTGACCCCGGATCTAGGGGTGTTACATCACATTTGAAACTCCCTCTATTTCTCAGGGGGAGTTGCCAAAATCCATTCCAAAAGACACTTCTCTTCCAGAATCTACATCTCAAATTTCTTTGGAGCCTGTAATTCAAGGAATTGAAGAGCAAGGCATTGATCACCAAGAATTCTTTTCTCTTGGTGAGCCAATGAATTCAAGTGACTTAGTGCATGACACTTTGCTCACCACCCAGAAACCACATTCAGATGGTGAGGGAATGCTAGCTGGGGCATATCCTGATGACACCATCACAAACACAGAGGATTCACTAGTTTTAACTAGAGACTCTGTGCCTGTGTCAACTACTGTTGTAACTCATCTCACTCCTGTGGAGACAACAGTAGTAGAGTCATTTCATCCGGTTACAGAAGTTGCATCTGTAATTGAGGAGTCTAGCTTGCCTAGCTCTAGCTCTGACTTCATGTCACAATGGCTGAAGCCTGTACAGCATGACAGTGCTTCAGGATCAGGGTGTGTTCCACCACAATTGACGGTTGAAGCACTTCAAAGCTTAGTTGTGGATCAGATTCCTGAGTTTGTCAAGATAGCTCAGAACTTGGTCACCTCCAACATACCTAATCCAGATTATGAAGCCATTCTACTATGCCATAGGGATGATGTGGAGATGCAAAAGGCCAGGATAATTGATGATGCTGAGAGAGATGGCAATGTAGATGCCTGGTTGCAAGGAAAATATGATATCACTCTTGATGAAGCTCTTCAATATCTCAGAGAGGAATACATCACTTCACTGGGTTCCAATGCCAAATCTCTGACCCCTGGTGAAGTGTATGAGGCCATGAATGATTCACACAAGGGATTCCTCAAGGCTGCACACGATCATGGAAAAGGAGTCAGAACTGAGGTCAGCAGGGTGTGTGATAAGACAGCCACTACAGTGGAAGAAATCAAGAGGACCTTTGATGCCAAATTCCCTCAGTTGGAAAGTGTGTTCAAGGACCTCAAACACTGCAACACCACCTGCACCAAGGTGGATAATGGGCTAGCTCTACTCAAGGATACTATCACAGGTCTTGGGCATAAATTTTAAATTCTATCTGATCAGACAACAGATGCCAATGCCATGTTGAGGACTATGTTCAAAAATCTATATGGAGATAAGCTAGTGACTGAGGTCCCTGTGCATGAGATGACCAAATTTGAGGTGGAGAGATTGAAAGATCAATCACTATCTGGTTTTAAAGCCACTAAGCTGTTCACAAAGGTGGAATCTCTTGAATAGGAAGTGACCTCTCTCCAAAAGTCCAATGCTCAGCTAACAGACAAAGTTGCAACTTTCAATGAACAGTTGGACACTCAAGCCACCACCACAGCTAATGTCCTTCTGCATCAGCAATCAATATTGTCTGCAATGATGAAGCACATGGGCCTCCCTCTACCTGAAGAATCTTCAACCCCAAAGGTCACTCCTACAGCCTCTGTACCTGACAACAAGCCTAAGGGGGAGAAGAGGACATCAAGGAACTCAAATCCAAAGGGGGAGAAACCTCAAGCTAAAGGAATCAAGTTAAATGAGGGTGGTCACCAAAGGATTGCAGAATCTATACTTCATGTCTCAGGCAAAGGCAAATCCCAAGTTGATGAGCCTCCAACCTTTCTGCCAGTTGTCACTCTACCAACTGTGCATATCACTACTCCTGATGGCCAAAAGCAATCTATCACAACCACAGTGGTTGCAGGGAGCATGCCATCTGACAAACCTCTCCTCTCCAAGACTGAAAGTGCCAAGCCTACAGAAGTGAAAGTTATTACTGAGGCCAAGCTACAAGAAGTTGCTAATTCAAATGTCTATTATGATAAAGCCTTCTTGGAGTTTCTGAAAACCACAAGGGAACAGGCTGGTGACACTCAGTTCTATCTGAGAAAGTTGAAGGAGCAGATTGACTACCTCACTGTCATACCCAAGAAAGTCAACAACTCATGGTTCAAGGAGATAATGATGGTGTCCAAGTCCAAGATATGGCATCTAACCTACAAGACTCTACAAGCCCTAAAACACTTAGAGATATATGCACTACTTGAGTTATTGAGAAGAGAAATGAGAAAAATAAAAGTCTGTATGATGACCTGAGGAATGGCCAACCTTCAAGGCTGCTAGAAGTGATTAAGAAACCATGGACAATCATCTATCAGTCTGGCACCAAAATTGAAGACATTAAACAATTGGTCATTCCCAATGATCTCACTCCTCGAAATCACAGACTTGTTATTGCTATCATTGATCAACTACAAAAGAAAGTTGGAGTCAGAAATGCTGAAGAAATAGAAGCACTACACATCCTCAGATCTTTCATAGCAACTGGTGCAATTCCAGAGATGGCCCAACCTAGGAGGAATAAGGATGATGAAGATGAAGACAAAAGTGATGGGAGGAGAAGTCATCACATGAGTGATAAGGGTGATAGAGATGAGAAGAAGAAGAAAGATAATAAGGACAAGAAAGATGGTGATGACCAAGGCAAAGTCTATGAGAGGAAGATTGGAAAATAGCAAGCCTTAGGCATTGCTAGCAGTAAACTCACCATAACATAAGACTCTAAGTCAAGGGTGAATACTATCAGTAATGACCTACCAAAATCTGATTCAATGGCTTCTGTAACTGTTTTGCCACCTCAAGAAGAGAAGAAGATTCAAATCAAGAAACCAGTGTATGTTTCCATAAGCAAACTGCTAATGGAGTACTATAATGGTCTACAAGCAAGGGTCATAAGTTTTTTCCTAACAATCAAGTAAAGAGAATTAAATTCAAGCATGTTGCAAGAAGGGTGAAGTTATCTAAGTCAAAGGCACTGATAATCATTCCAGGATTAGACCTACCACCTCTAGATGAAAACTATGATGAAGACCAACTGCAGTTCCTATGGGCTCAAAGAATCTATCATGTTGCCATTGTTGATGATTTTATTGAAATTAAATATACTGATGGAAGACAGAAGAAATTCAGACAAGGGACATGTCAGCACTGGGGCAGGCTATATGATATAGAAAGGATAATTGCAATGTTGGATTCTGAAGACAGAGTGGAAAGGGTATGGAAGTTGGAGTTAATTGACTTTGTCAAAATGAAGAGAGATCACCAGGTAGAACAGAAAAAGAACAATAAGGAGCTACTAATGAAGAGGGAAGAGGAGTTTGCTGCAATGGAAGCTAAGGCTGATGAATTGAGGGCTATGGGTCTGTGTAGAGTCAAGTTTAATCCTTACATCATTGAATACAAGAAATATGGTAGAAATGTGAATATTAGAATGGACTACATCAGTTCCTATTCTGAGAAATAGCTGAATGAAGTACTCAAGGATTTGTCAGGCTCCCCTCTAATTGAAGAACTCACTGCAGTGGAAGACATTATTCTTGCCATGGAAGAAAATGCAAAAAAGAAAGCTAAAGAAGCTGAAGAAAAGATGAAAAATGAGAATCTGCAAGCCAAAGCTCAAAAGATGAATCCAAAAGGATATGGCTAGTAGTTCCTCATAACTTGTAAGAATACTTCTATGTATTTTCTTCAATCAATCTACATACATGTACTTTTCAAGTTCTATCTTTATGTATGTTAGGCTTGTTATCAGACATGAAATTGTGACTAAGGGTCTCACTCACAATTTGGGGGAGATTGTTGGTCACAGAGGCATGCCTGTTTATATCTAATAACAAGCCTAATTGTTTGTAATGCTTTGCATTACTTACATGACCTCTTAACTGAGGGAACCTCTAGTTGTAGAGTTTCTATTTGTTTTGTACTTGAAATAGGCATCAAATCCTAATTGTGTAATTGTACTTATATAGTAAAGAATAATGCTTGAAAGAAGTTCCAAGGTTCATGCCTCAAGGAAGAAGATAAAGACTGTCAAATAATCACAGTTGGGATTTGAAGAAATGAAGAATTTGCCTAAGTACCAATTCGAGATGTACTTTTATCTATTCGAGAAGTCTAGCGTTCGAGAAGTCAGAGATTCGATATCTGAGAAGACACTGTTCGATATCTCTGAATGAACTATTCGATATCTCAGAGATTCGACATGTCTAAATACTCTATTCGAGAACTCAAGAAGTCAACAAGTCAAAGTGGTATTCGAGTTCTCAAAGAGTCAACAAGTCAAAGTTCCATTCGATATCTCAAGGACTCAGAAAGCTATTCGATATCTCAAGGATTCGACAAGTCAAGTGTTCTATTCGACAACTCAAGGAATCCTAGATAAATGTATTATTCGAGAAGTGATTCGATATGTCAATCATACAGTATTCGAGAACTCAGAGTTATCTAATCCTAGTTCTCGAATCAATCACTTAGCCACTTCTCGAATACATTCTTGGAGACAAAATACTGAAGAAATTGTACAAGTCTGAAACCTACAACAAGCCAATGCACTTTATGGACCATAATCTGTAACGTGCTCTGGAAAGCCTACAAGGAAGCTTGGAGAGATATAGAAGAGACAAATTGCTAAAGAAGTGGATCTGAACAGAACTTTGCAAAGTCAAATCTGTAGCCGTTTGGATGCTTACTTAAAAAGGATAGACATACAAGAATGTAATTTATCCTGTAACCTTATTTGTAGTAACTGAGTTGTATTCGTGTTCTATAAGAATACAATCTCACTTCTTTAGTTGATTAAGTTTTTCATACATTGTAAGATATATCTCTCTGAGAAAAACGAAGCTGAGAAGACTACCTTTTGTATTCACAGATTGTAGCAACCTTTATCTAATACAATATTAGATTAAAGTGATATTGTGTCTTGTGCTGTTCTTTATCCGCACCTACATCTTACACACACAAACACTTATCTTTCTACACAGATTCAAGAACAAGAAAATTTCAAGAATCCATTCACCCCCTCTCTGTATTCTTTTGTTGTATTCAATACTCAACACAGTGACCTCACAAGTTGAATATTTAGAATGCAGGATTTAGTGATTTACATTCTTATCAAACACATCAAATACTTACGAGCTACCAAGTAGTGGTGTAGACTGCAGACATACCTGGACAAAATTAAGACGATTTGATGTACTGTCCATCTTAGAATTTAACCCATCTATAATCATGTCCTGTATAATTACAGAGATTAACATTTAGCTCTTAAAAACAAAATGTGGAGTTAAGAAAGAAGTTGGTTCACAATTAGAATTCTATATGTAGAAAACTGATAGTTTCTGATGCACAAACAATTGAGAACATAATACTGCAAGAGCCAGACAGATTTGTAAATGTAAACCTCATTATAAACAATATTCATCTGTATAAGTAGTTCTTCATGTATAGTGAGACCAACACCTCCAATTTTTTCCATATTTGCACTGAACTCATCCAACTCTTCATCCTGTCGCCTAAAAGTACCAATTCAATCATCTTTGAAATTAGAAATTTTATCTTCACTAAAGCAGCTACAAGACTATGATTGCTAATCTCCTATTCCCGGATAGGCAGATAACATATAACCATGAGGTCTAACATTAAATGATGTCCAGATGAAATTAGAAAAATTCATTCACCACGATCAAGTTCTGAAAAAGCTATATTATGCAAGTAAAAATTAAATTACATTTATTTAGCCAAAATAAAAGGGAAAAGAAAAACAACTGCATACTTTATTAGGAGCAACTGCCTGTCTGTCTCTGAAGATATATAATCATCATTATTTCTTGAATTATAATGACCAGAACTATCTAGCTGATGGGTATTTGGTAGCCTCATAAGTTCTGGCTGCGTTATGCAACCACTAGAAGTGCTAGTGCCATTCGTTTCCATCCTAGACAATAATGCCTTCTTAACAGTAGACACCTAAGTCATGTAGTAAAGCAATAAAATGAACATAACATACAACCACCAAGAAAAATAATTCATGGAAAATGAATATCCTCTCAATCAAACAGAGTCTGTAGCATTAATTGTAAAGGTAAACATGTCAACAGCCTGTTCCTAAAAACATTCTTTCAGCAAGAAGGGCAGCATGACAAATGAATAAAATACCTGAGTACGGGCATATGTAGTCCATCTCCTACGTTGCTCAAGCTCTCCTTCAGAGAATCGATAAAAGGAAGGATCTTTAGCTGCTGCAGAAAAAGTCTTATATATCCAATTCATCCACACCCTTTTTTTGCTAAGTAATAATTGTATTAACTCAACAGAAAGAATACACAATACTAGGGAATACCCTAGGAAGGCACAAAAGAGTGAAACACACTCACAGTCTAACTCACAGTCTACCAACAGTAGAAAAATAAAGAAGCAAAACTTAAAGCTAGACAGCATAAGCTATTACATCATAGATATTAAACTGAAGTCATCAGAAGCCATATTCCAAAATTTTTACTAGTATGAGCTTTCTCGCGCATAGTCCTAAGAATAAACTCCATCAATTCATCCACCTTTCTATCAGAAATACGGGTCTCAGAACTAACCAAACTAATAGAGATACACAAACCAACAGATTTTCGCTGGCCCTAAAGTTTTATGTAGAGAATTGCACAAAGGAAATAGTAATTGCATCTACAAGGAAAACATGTTATCACATTTAATTACAGTCATTAACTAGAACGTAAATTTACTGTCATTAAAAAATGAATTACTCATTACAAAAAAATCCGAAATTACGTAAGAACATTTCAAAACAGTCCTATTTACATAACAAAACCGCAAAACTGTTCTCGGAAACTGACATATAAGAAACATACAATAGAAATTCAAGAATATACCTGCCACTGAATGCTCTCACAACCAACAAGAAGCTCCTTAGTAAGATGTGATTCGCCTTTACTATCCGCAAGCATGCTCCCCCATTGGTCAAAAGTATACTATAGTTTATCAATCTATCCATCCATATAATCATAAAATGTTAAAATGCAAATCAACTCCCTTTTTTGAATAAAACTGAGAAACTTTCATTTATGTAGATTAGCTATCAAAGTAAATTCAATTTCAGTGGGAACAGTCCTCCCACTAAGCCGACGATCAGATGTAATATAGGAAGCCCTTGTTAGTGCATGTGCTACTCTTATGTGCAACTCTTGCTAGTGCATGTGCTACTCTATTTGCAGATCGCTTTATAAAAAAAAACAAAGACAATAAAGGTAGAAAATAATACCCAAATTCCAAACCAAATAACAGATGTATAACCCAAATAACTAGTAACATACCCAAATCATGTGCCACATGCAAAACCCAAATCAAATAACATACCTAAATCATAACATATATGTTTGTCCCAAGTACAAAAATATAAATACAGAAAGATAGCTCGACAGAGGGGAGGGGGTTTGAATACGAATTATAACAAACTAAAATTTTTGAACTTGAAAATACATAATAAAAATACAAGACACGTTGTTTAAAATTTCAAGTAGTTATTGATTTAATTACTTAAGAGCTTTTATAAATAATTTCTTGAAGAATCTGTATAAAATTACAGAGCTGTAATTTTCAGTGTGATTTTTTCTTTACAAATATTGCCTAACTATTAGAGAGAATCATTTGTATGTCTACAAGTTTTCTACACTGCTACACTCTTATTTATGTGCTACAAGAGTTTAAAAAGATTGTCCTATTCTGAAAATAAAGAGATACAAATGAGGAAATTTTTGTCACATGTTCATTCCTTATGCACAACCATAAGAGAGGAAACTTCACATTAGTAATTCAGGTTCCTTCTATTTTTTCATTACATTGAACGAGTTTCATTCTTCAAGAATGAATTTTGACTTGGTTTCCAAATGCATTTGATCTTTGTCAACAGCTACACAATACTTTGGGGGTATTGCAGAACTTATTTTCCAGAATAAGTCAACTTTAAGACAAAGATTCCTAACTTTTTTCTGAAAAAGTTAACTTTTTTTTGCAATTTATGGAATCTTAAACATACATTAAATACTTGTTAAATTTTTATTTTTTTTATAAAAATATCAAATTTTTACCCGAAAATAAGTCCATAAGAACTTATTTTAAGTCGTAGCCAAACAGGCCATTTGTCTTATTCTCAATGATAAGTTATAGTCAAGTGCTAATAACGCTAAGTAGCTTATCACTGATGTTGTTATCAGTTGAGTCTTCTTTTCATATTATTTATTCTTTATCCGTTAATTCATCTAATCAATTGAGTCTTCACTTCACTTGTGAGAAACACAAGTCTTCACTTATATACAATTTGACTTCCTTTTCTCTACATTCGTTGATTTGAGCAATTGCATCCGTTGATCAATGAATTTGTTTAGTACTTGAGCTTTTCTTACTTATTAGTTGATTCATTCATTACTCAGCTAATAAATAAGATTATATAGCTTGTTATAAATAAAATTACATAGCGTGTTGCAGATAAATTTTTTTAACTACATTATAGTTTCATCCATCAAAATGTAAAGTATTTAGACAAATTTACGAATTGAAACTTTCATGTGAAATGTTTCATAATCAACTAATACTTCACAAAAATGCTATCAGTTGACTAGTTATAAAAACAAAATAAATTTTATCATCAAATATAAGTGTGATGATGTGATTTCTAACAATACCACAATCTAGGATTTCATTAAATCAACAATAACATACCTGATTAACAACATACAACGGTTTCGTTCATATAAAGTACCCAATACATGAACAAGAGAGTTTCATAAAATTAACAATCACATACCCAAAATAGATCAAAAGTTAAATATAGGGTTTCATAAAAATTAACAATAACATACCAATGAGGTCTCTTAAAGTAAGTCCAATAAACTAACTATTCATGCTCATAATTTGAAATTTAAGAAATTGGAGTAAAATGAGTGCTACAACAATTTTCTGGTTCCTGAAAAATTAAATCAATAATAACATCAATTAACTTACATTTCCAGGTAACAATCTCGGATCCCTTAACTAATTAAATTATATGTTTATATGAGCTACAAGTTCAGAAGCAAGTGTCATGAAGAACATACCCCTGCGGTATGAGGGGGGTCTCAGGCCAGAGTATAAATTTTCATAAGTCAAATATCATGTTTAGCCCAAATACCATTGAAACAAATAAAAGACTAGTCTGTGAGAATCTTGAACTGGGAGAAGTACATGTGTCAGGTAAGTATCTTGGGATGTCGATGCATGTAGGGAAAAATAATAATTCGGTATTTGGTTTTTTAACTGAACGTATTGGGCAGAAGTTGCAATGGTGGAAGCACCAATCTTTGTCTAAGGCCGGTAAATTTACATTGTTAAAAACATCAGCACATGTAATTCCAAATTTTTGGATGAGCTTATTTTTGCTTCCAAATGAGGTGTGTAATGCAATTGAAAACAGATGAATGGTTTTTGGTGGGGAATGGTTTAAACAACAAAGAAATCAGATGCATGTCATGGGAGAAATTGTGTGTTGTGGAAGAAGGAGGGGGCTTGGGACTTAGAAATTTAAGAAATTTTAAAGTTGCAATGCTTGCTAAACAGGGTTGAAGGCTTGTTAATAATGATAATTCTCTTGTAACGGCATTAATGCGGGCTAAAAATTTCCCTAAAAGTGATTTCTTGAATGCTAAACTTGGTGCGAATCCGAGTTATGTGTGGAGAAATATCCTAGCAACGCAAGAGGTTGTGAAACAGTGACGTAGAAGATGAATTGGGAATGGGGAAAGTGCTAACGTTTGGAAGGTACCTTGTACTGAAAATGGTTTCTTAATTACTCATATGCCAAGAGAATTAGAGCTTACCACTGTGCAGGGATTGATGGAGTAAAATCAGAATAGGTGGGATGATGAAATATTATATGATATCTGTAATGAGAGGGATAGGAAATTAATGAAGCGAATTCCTCTTCTCTTGAGGAATAGTCGAGGTTCATGGTTTTGGATTTTGGATGAGAAAGGTTTGTTCACAGTAAAGAGTTGTCATCGGAAGTTACAAGGGGATTATAATGTTCCTAATTCAAGTTTTTGGAAGAAAATGTGGTCATTAAAGCTTCCAGGGAAGGTTATTAATTTCTTGTGGCGCACGTGTCGAGCTTGCCTTCCAACAGCTGCTACTTTAGCAGGTAAAATGGTCCCTATCAATACGTCATGTTCTTGGTGTTTTACACCTATTGAAGATAAGGTTCATGTTTTGTTTGGGTGTACATCTGCAAGGTCTGTTTGGCTAGCTGGTGGACCTAAAGATTTTTTAAATGTATAACCAAATGATACGGCATTTACAGTGATAAAAGAGCTTTTAGTTCATGTACGAAGGAGCAGAGTGCTATAATAGGTCTTTTCTGCCGTAGTATCTGGAATAGAAGAAATATAATTCAACTGAATGGTTTCTTGGATGTTGTTAAAATAGCTTGGGAGACTTCTATGCATTGTGATCACATGGGCATCTTGTGTCGAAAGCTAAAGTTGGTTAAATCGACTTTGATTGATCTCAGCAAAAAGAATTGGAATCTCCATTCTAAGGTAGCTGATGCTAAAGTTGTTCTCAACAGGGCCCAAATGGATCTTGCTCAAAGCCCTCTTGATCTGAGCCTTCTTCAAAAAGAAAAGCATGCATCTCTTGTTCTTAATAAAACTCTTGATGAAGAGGAATCTCTCTTCAAGCAGAAATCCAGAGTTAGATGGCTTCAACTTGGGGACAATAACTCAAGCTTCTTCTTTAATAAGACTCGGGCTAATTGGAATTATAACAAGACTTTGGCCATCCAAAATAATGCAGGTGATTTAGTTCATGGTCATAGTGCAGTGGCAGCGGATTATTTTCAAAACTCTCTAGGACGGTCTTCACCGAGAGAGCATCCTCTTGATATTTCTGGGGTGCATTGCAATTCTTTATCTGCAGCACAAGCATCTTATTTAGAGGGGCCTTTTTCAAATGAGCAGGTCTTTGATACCTTGAAACATCTAAAGAAAAATAAGGCACCTGGGCCAGATGGGTTCAATGTTGAATTCTTTTTAGCTACTTGGGATATTGTTGGGGACTGTTTCACGAAAGCTACTCTCCTTTTTTGAAACTTCATGGTTGCACCGTGGTGTGAACTCTACGAGCATAGCTTTGGTTCCGAAGGTAGCATCTCCAACCACTATGAAAGACTTTCGCCCTATTTCTTTGTGCACTATTGCTTACAAGTGCATCTCCAAACTTATGGCTGATCGGATGAAAAGGGTTCTCTCTAGTGTCATTGATTCGGCACAATCTGCTTTTATTCCAGGATATTCTATCTCAGATAATGTGATAATGGCTCAAGAGCTCTATAGAGGGTACACTCGGGAAACAGGTATGGCCAAATGTGCGCTTAAGGTGGATCTTCAGAAGGTTTTTGACTCTGTGTTGTGGGATTTCTTGCTAGCTGCTTTAGACAAGCTGAATTTCCCTCCTAAATTCTGTTCTTGGATAAAGGCAAGCATTTGCTCTCCTATGTACTCGGTAGAGATTAATGGCACTCTTAATGGTTACTTTGCGGGCGCAAAAGGCCTTCGACAAGGATGCCCAAAGTCTCCTTATCTTTTCACTGTAGCAATGAATGTTTTATCGTGCATTCTAAAGGAGGCCCCTCCTGATTTCTTGTATCATTGGAAGTGTAAGGACATGTATCTCACTCATCTTTTCTTTGTCGATGATGTGTTATTTTTCTCTAATGGTGATAGGGCCTCAATATCACACATTATGACTTCTCTGGACACCTTCTCAGGGCTTAGTGGCCTTCATCCGAGTATTCATAAGAGCACTAGCTATTTGCTTAATTATGATCCTTCTATGGTGACTTGGTTTGATGATATTTTTGGAGTGCCGAGAGGTGATCTTCCGGTAAGGTTCCTAGGGGTTCCTCTCATTTCTGCAGAGCTTAGTATTAATCATTGCAAGCCTTTGATTCAGAGGATTATTCAGAGAATTGAGAGTTGGACTTCTCTTCTTCTCTCTTTTGCTGGTAGAGTCCAGCTCGTGAAGTCGGTACTTTTTGCTATTTAATCTTATTGGGCTCGCCATTTCATGCTCCCGGTAGCCATCCATAAGAAATTGCAGCAAATCTTTACTCGATTCCTTTGGAAAGGAGATCATTCTAAAACGGGAGGAGCGAAGGTTTCTTGGGCTAGTATTTGTAAGCCTCGACAAGAGGGGGGCTTAGTGTAACGCCCCGACTACCCACTAATAAACATATACTTTAAATAATAAAATACTTACAAAATCCTGAATAACTATATACATGTAGATATGACAAACTCAAAACCTTTTTATATATATGATAAAACCATAATTTAACCATTTTTTTTTTAAAAAAACAAAACAGTCTAAGAATTTTGGAAAATAGAACTCAATGCACACACAACTCTTATCAAATAAGCTTGCTCTCTTTCATTGAAATTGATTAGATAAATACATAAACTTTGATACACGAAAATTTTAGAAAATTTTGGCATGAAGTATTCGTAATACGGACTATCCACCTGTATTATGAACAAACCAAATTTCATAATAAAAAAAAAACAACTACAAATCCAACTACTTAAGCAACATAAACACCTGTTCAACCTGTCCTAACTGATCAGGTGAACCAGACCACTATGCCCTCCCGATCAAAGAATAAGATCGGGGCACCACAACCAAAATTAAATACATATAAGCTGATAACCAGACATTAAGAAATAATACAACACCCCACTACTAACCCGGATCTCTAACAGGTAGTGGTATGAAACAAGCAACTACTAACTAAGTTATTACATTACAATACTAAATCCTTAATTAAAAGATACATACACTCCACAATTATAAATACAACGAACTAGAACCATTACACAAATTTTACTGATACCCAAAAGTCCAACCTTCTAGTAGAGTGCAACTAGACTGCCTTAAGGTCCACAACAAGTTCTTCTCGGATATAGCTTCTAAGTAGTATCCTCTTCTTTAACTGAAAAAGGTTAGAAACAATAGCAAGAAGTGAGCCAGATGCTCAGCAAGTGACAATATAGATATAAGAATTCACAACTGAAATCTGAGTGCCACAATATAAGGTTCATCCTTTGAACTTGTCCGAATATGTCAATTTGTATTCCATTTCATAAATAGAGAGGGAGAGCAGTCATTTCTCTTTTTAAAGAAATTTTTCATTTATAAAACATTAAATTTTGATTGGAGGTTTTCCACGACAACAGACTATACGGGTGATCAGCCACGTAAAGTCTCCATTCCTTTGAAATTGGGTCCCCAATTAGGCAACACATTGGTCTTTAATGCTGGACTAGGCACTCCCCCAGCCTCTTACGCTAAAAAGTGCTAGACTGGGCACTCCCCCAGCCTCTTACGCTTCTCCAATCCATAAAACTTTTAAAAACATTTTAAAACATTTTTCAGTCCTTAAACTCACTGGCAAAAGACCAGCCCAGTATAAGGAAATTTTAAAACATTTTCAAATAACTAAACCATTTTGATTTGCATTTATAAGAGAATAAAGGTCAGGGAAGCATTTAAATATAATTGCAGCAAGTACACAAGGCAAGCAAGTACACAAGGCAGGGAATTCAAGTATGATTTAAAAGTATTTACGAATAGGGTTTTGTCAAGCAAATAATCATATAAGGATGTGATGTGAAAGAAATATTTAGTTAACTCTGGTGGGTTTCAGAAAAATAAGATTTAAATCAAATAAAAAGGGTCATGAGCTAATAAGGAATCAAGTAAGGGTTAAGGTTTTAGAATTAGGGTTCCAGGGATTATAACTAGTGTTTTATTTGCATGGTTTAAGGAAATAGGCATAAGGAATGGTTTAAATTGGAGCAAGGTATAAATAAATTATAAATTAAGGTTTAGGGTTCGATTAACATTAGTGCAACAATAGGGTACAAAGGTTTAATTAATTATTCAGAGGCCCAAGCAAGTAGGTTCGAGGGTTTAAACAATTATGCATGGCATCAGCAATAAGGTACAAAGGTTTAAGCAATTAATTCACAAAGATAAATAACAGGGTACAAGAGGTAAGTAACAATTTATAAGGAATAAACAGCAAGGTACAGAAATTTAATCACAATTCATAAGCAGTTCATGAATTCTGAACTTCAACAGAAGGTTCGAGTCACTTGCCTTAACCAGGTGTTTTCACGCTAGTCACTTAGTTCAAAAGTCCTCAGCCTTTGCTTTTCCTTTATCTTTTAAGTCTACGCTCTTCGAATCTACACATATAAAAACACTATTTCAGAATTCTATTCAATATTCGACGTTCGTCTTCGAACATCTAACCTTAATCTACCCTTGCGATAAACCCTAAATTTATTGACTTTAACCATATAATATTAGCCCTTGACCACTGACATATATAAATATATAATTAAAGCTGACAAGCATTTAACAAGTTATCTCATTATAAAAATGAAATTCAAATACCACTCCCAATTACAAGTACATACATACATACATATATATATATATTTATATCCAAAATATATAATTAATATTTTCAGAAAAAATTTGACGGATTCCTTTTATACGGGTAACTGCCAGTCGGAACATAATCGACACAACCAACCAATAATCATCATCTTCCAAATAAAACTTGTAACCAAGTCAAGTACTAAACAATTAGAATTAAAAATTATTCCAAATATAATTTACAACTAACCACATACTAACACCTAGAACTTAAAATTATTTCAATCCAAATAATCCATAATATTTTCAATAAATCATAACAATCGAATATACAATTCGGAACTTACAATACGAAATAAATAATACAAGGCTACAAAATTTATTATATAATTAATTATCGACTCATTTCTCTGAATAAAACGAACAGAGCAGCACATTGTCATTTAACTAAACCGCAGAAAACCAATAACAATCACAGCAATTTACAATAGCCTGGGCCGAAATGATAACAATTTCCTCAAATTTCAACCGGATTACATAACAAAGAACAGGACACTCGGAGGGAAACCCAGCACAATCACAACTTTAAACACACCCACACAGTCACGGTACCCACACACACACTCCTTCACACGCACACACACTGCTTGTTGATGGCAGAAACCAGGGAGGGGAGACAATCCAACACAAGCCAGACTAACCCTCTACACTACGCATACACACACACTGTTAATTTAACCCACATACACAACGCCTTTGCAATACCCACACCCCCACATAACCTAACACTTGCTGCAACAGAAACACGGGGAAGGGAAACTACCATCACTCTCGGCTATTCAAGTCCATGCTTATAACCACACTAAACAAGCACTCACCCACACATCCGCACACACAAAACATGATATACACGCACACACACGACGAGCAGCACACACACCCCCTTAAAATACACACGCACACACTTTGCCAACTCCCTTTACTACACCAGTCAGCAACAATGATGAAAAGAAAACAGAGAAGACAAGTCGATACAGAAACTCACGCACCCAGCTACAATACTCGGCACACACACTCTGTCTCGCGAAAACACACACACACATAGCTTTACAGGGGACTATAAAAATAGGAGAGGGCGACCAAACCCTACGAAGAGAAATCATTACCATACCCAACTGTATCAATATACTACAATCACTATAACTGCAGTGAAGAAAAGAGGAGACAGATCATTACCATACCCAACTGTATCAATATACTACAATCACTATAACTGCAGTGAAGAAAAGAGGAGACAGAGCTTTACCCAAAATCATCAATTAACAGCCACGAAGAGGAATTAACAGAAGAGGAAAGAAAATGAAACCACTGCAAATTCGTGCGGAAGAAGATGGAAGGGGAAATGAGATTAATCGAGAAAAAGAGAGAAGGTTCCAGATATTTTGAAGAAGCTCGACTGAAAATGAATTGGGAAAGAACTGATTATTAGGGATTTAAGATGTTAAAAGGGAAAAAAGAAAGTAGTTTAGAATTTTATAAAAATTTCTGAATAAACACACTTTAATCCCACTTTGGAAATTGCAAAATAAATGAAAAATTTAAGAAAAATCACAATATTATTTTTAAAATGTAGAAAATAAAATCATCTATCTCCCCACATTTTTAAAACATTTTTCTAATTAAAAACGAATTAAATATGGATTTTACAAAATTAGATCAATAAAACAAAAATAAATTCATAAAACAGTTTTAAAATCCTTAAAATCAAAATAAATCCATCTAATATTTTTAAAACTCAAATAAACTAATATAGTAAATAATGCAAAAGATTTCATGATTTTTACTAATCCCGATAATTTTATAAAATTCTCAAAAGATAAATAAGATATGATTTAAATAGGCTTTAATCACCAAAAATAAAATAAAAATAAGTAACTTATCCGACATATATAAATCATCAAATAATCTCACAAATTGTATATCATACATATTATACCTTCTCAACAATATTCACTTCATATAAATCACATTTTATATAAAATAAATAATTATAAATATTAAAAATTTCTAAGGCGTTATATCCTTCCCCCCTTAACAGGATTCTGTCCCCAGAATCTTACCTAAGAAAATGTAATGCCGGTAATACTCAATCATTTCTCTTTCAATTTCTAAGTCATTTCTTTCATTTTAGAATTCCTTTATATCATTTCACATATCGACAGACTCATCCTGTAGGCCTTCGAATTTCTAACAAAAACTTAAAACTTTTGTTTGCATATCTCGTTAATTCTAAATACTTATCACTCGCACGTGACCATCCTTTTCTACCGAAGATCGGACATGACCTATTCGTATAATGAACTACGCCTTGTACACAACGCCTCAAGTACTAATCCCAATCGTCCATGAACAATTCATTCATATACAATACTAAAACAAAACCCGCCTTGATTTGTAGCAAATATATAAATAATTAAATCTTTATAACAAAATCCACGCGACTAAAACAATTGATACCACTTCCACACTACTACTCATAATTCAGGTTGCCCCAGATAAAACTTTGAGAAAAAGAATATCAAGAAATCCCCCAATCATTCTTACACCCCTTTCACGTACAATGTTACTCGAGGTGGAAATAACTGAGAAACTTCTATCCATCCTTAATCTCATTGTTTTACTGAGTATCCATTCCGAACTGATGACCATCATATTTATATCTTGTTCGCAACACACTATTCCACGTCTCCGGAAATCAACCTTCAAATCACAACTTTGAATACTTGACGAGTTTTCAAACTTAGCCCTACACGCTACATCATCATTTAACACCGCTCACGTTGGGATTCTCGTGCAAAAAATTTCTTTCCTTTTTCTTGGAACCTTTTAAGGTCATTTTCGATTGAATTGCATACACTCACAAATCTTCGAACCTCTTGATATGTGATCTATGATCATTTTAAATTCTCCGTCCGAATGCGGTTTGAAATCTTATTCACTGAAATATGCTTTGATTTAATCGTCTTCTTCCTCCAGCATTAAACATTTTATGCCAAACATCTCCATCACTATTCTCATTTCGCCTTTTAACCATACTTGTAATCATGGGCTCTTATTTACTGCCTTTTTTTTTTCCTTTATTAAATTCTCATTAGCCTCAAATCTTGTCCATGATTTCTCGAATATGTAATTATTCCAATTCGTCATGTCATATCTGTATTCATCACCAATTTCTTAAACTTACGCAACCGATTCCTCGTCAGTGCATTTACAGTTTCATACCTTTAAGACATCGTCATGCTTATCTTCGCATTTCTTTATCATTAGCAAATTTTGAAATCCTCGAATCTCTGATAAAGGAGGTCAATCAAATGAATGGGCATCAAGTATGAATATAGACTGAATTTATTTGATAAAACTTTTATGAAGGAGTTCAACCGAGAGATCAATATGATCTTTGAACTATCTTCAGGTTGCATTTGTCACTTGGTCAATCACCACAGTACATAAAGATGGCTAGTCTTTAGTACTTCCCTGACAAACACAATCAGTGGCGTCCCACTGGACTTCTATCACATAGATAGGATGTCCCTGAATCCCCTATATACATAGGGTTGTTCATCCCGGTCTGAATAAAGAAGGTCAGTATTCAGGAAAAATAGAAAATATTTTAAAAGTTTCAAAAGTTTATTAGTAAAACGTTGAATAAAGTAACCCTTGGAAAATAAAGATGTCAATGAATGAATAAAGATGTGTTTAAGGAAATCTGATAGACAGGGTTCAACATCAATCAATCTACAGTTAATTATTGAACAAGACATGGTACCAACAAAACAGGGAAGGAAAATTAAATCTTTTCGGACAATAAATCAAGCGAAATCAACGGCTAGTAATTGAATGGCTACACCCTTACTCCAACACCTGCCAGAAATTGTATTTCACATCTTATTTATAGTCCTTCCGTATTCCCATAACGTTCACTAAATAGCTTATTCATAAAAGGAACCCTAGAAGGTACGTATGGATATCGAGATGGCGTCCTCCAACTGGTAGCTCCGGAATCAATTAAAACTTAGCCTCTACTGAGTTCACAGGAAGCATACCTGCGACAACATCCATTTCCTGAATAGCGTCCTGCATAGTCATGTTGAAAGTTCTGGCTCTAGGTTGAAACATCTGGGTCTGGGATGGAGGTTCAGCTATCCTCAGAACATTAGTTGATTGAACTGGCTGCTTACAATCTCTAGCAATATGACCAAGTTTCCCGCAGTTGTAGCATATTATCCCCGGTTTTGAAGTCGTGCAATTTCCCGCATAATGTCCCTTCTTGCCGCACTTAAAACATGTGATACTTAGTTTGGGAGTTTGCTTCTTCCCACACGTTGTACATTCAGGTAGGGTTGGTCTGGTTGAAGATTGCTGGTTGGTGTTTGGAAGACGTCTACCTTGACCATCATTTCCACTCCTTGGCATTTGAAAACCTTGATTTCTGCCAAACTGGCCCTTATTCCTTGGCTTGAACTTTCTATTATTATTTTTACCTCTTGTGTTCCGACTTCCCTCAATACTTTCTATCTTCCTTTTCTTTCTTGCCTTCTCCTTCTCATTCGGCCACGCCCTAGCTTCTATTGGGTTCACGGCACCTTTAAACTCTGGAGGGTGTATGATTTGAAAAGATTTTATTGTCACGAGTGGTTGAGCTGGTGGTTGTTGAGCTAGTGCGGCTGTCTGTTGTTGAAGAAGTTGGAGAATTTGAGTCATAGTCGGTTCAACTGGATTTTGATTTCCAGTATTCTGGTTTTCGGGATTTGCAGTAGGTGTTTTCTTCTTTGGAGGCATGATTCTGATAAGAAACAAGTAGTTTATTAAACAACAGGCAAATATGTACAGAGATAAGGTTTACAAATCCTGAATTTGAGTTGTCTGTGATCACCAAAGTTATAACGGTGTAAAGAAATAGAGAAGCATAGGTATTATCTTGAACAAGTAATTCTAACAAGATTATCCAGACAACTCGAAAATATAATGAAAGATGCATAAATAACAAGAGAATAAAGATCATGGTACCAACAAGGTTAATAATATAACACAACAGTTTTAGAGTTTAAGGTACACCGTTAACAATCCATCTACTAAAAGTAAATGCCGAGAATAATCCCTGTCATCCATAACCTGTGATGACGATATAGCGCAAAAAGAAAGTACTAAAGCGATAAAAGAATATCCTAAACCTATCACCTACTATCCTAATGATAACCTACACCTATCGCTCCTATCCTATGTCTATAAGGGTTCAGATCCTATCCTACACCTAACCTATACCTAATCCTGGCTTGTTTCAGTGACCAAAACCTGACAGCTCTGATACCAACCTGTAACGCCCCGACTACCCACTAATAAACATATACTTTAAATAATAAAATACTTACAAAATCCTGAATAACTATATACATGTAGATATGACAAACTCAAAACCTTTTTAGATATATGATAAAACCATAATTTAACCATTTTTTTTTTTAAAAAAACAAAACAGTCTAAGAATTTTGGAAAATAGAACTCAATGCACACACAACTCTTATCAAATAAGCTTGCTCTCTTTCATTGAAATTGATTAGATAAATACATAAACTTTGATACACGAAAATTTTAGAAAATTTTGGCATGAAGTATTCGTAATACGGACTATCCACCTGTATTATGAACCAACCAAATTTCATAATAAAAAAAACAACTACAAATCCAACTACTTAAGCAACATAAACACCTGTTCAACCTGTCCTAACTGATCAGGTGAACCAGACCACTATGCCCTCCCGATCAAAGAATAAGATCGGGGCACCACAACCAAAATTAAATACATATAAGCTGATAACCAGACATTAAGAAATAATACAACACCCCACTACTAACCCGGATCTCTAACAGGTAGTGGTATGAAACAAGCAACTACTAACTAAGTTATTACATTACAATACTAAATCCTTAATTAAAAGATACATACACTCCACAATTATAAATACAACGAACTAGAACCATTACACAAATTTTACTGATACCCAAAAGTCCAACCTTCTAGTAGAGTGCAACTAGACTGCCTTAAGGTCCACAACAAGTTCTTCTCGGATATAGCTTCTAAGTAGTATCCTCTTCTTTAACTGAAAAAGGTTAGAAACAATAGCAAGAAGTGAGCCAGATGCTCAGCAAGTGACAATATAGATATAAGAATTCACAACTGAAATCTGAGTGCCACAATATAAGGTTCATCCTTTGAACTTGTCCGAATATGTCAATTTGTATTCCATTTCATAAATAGAGAGGGAGAGCAGTCATTTCTCTTTTTAAAGAAATTTTTCATTTATAAAACATTAAATTTTGATTGGAGGTTTTCCACGACAACAGACTATACGGGTGATCAGCCACGTAAAGTCTCCATTCCTTTGAAATTGGGTCCCCAATTAGGCAACACATTGGCCTTTAATGCTGGACTAGGCACTCCCCCAGCCTCTTACGCTAAAAAGTGCTAGACTGGGCACTCCCCCAGCCTCTTACGCTTCTCCAATCCATAAAACTTTTAAAAACATTTTAAAACATTTTTCAGTCCTTAAACTCACTGGCAAAAGACCAGCCCAGTATAAGGAAATTTTAAAACATTTTCAAATAACTAAACCATTTTGATTTGCATTTATAAGAGAATAAAGGTCAGGGAAGCATTTAAATATAATTGCAGCAAGTACACAAGGCAAGCAAGTACACAAGGCAGAGAATTCAAGTATGATTTAAAAGTATTTACGAATAGGGTTTTGTCAAGCAAATAATCATATAAGGATGTGATGTGAAAGAAATATTTAGTTAACTCTGGTGGGTTTCAGAAAAATAAGATTTAAATCAAATAAAAAGGGTCATGAGCTAATAAGGAATCAAGTAAGGGTTAAGGTTTTAGAATTAGGGTTCCAGGGATTATAACTAGTGTTTTATTTGCATGGTTTAAGGAAATAGGCATAAGGAATGGTTTAAATTGGAGCAAGGTATAAATAAATTATAAATTAAGGTTTAGGGTTCGATTAACATTAGTGCAACAATAGGGTACAAAGGTTTAATTAATTATTCAGAGGCCCAAGCAAGTAGGTTCGAGGGTTTAAACAATTATGCATGGCATCAGCAATAAGGTACAAAGGTTTAAGCAATTAATTCACAAAGATAAATAACAGGGTACAAGAGGTAAGTAACAATTTATAAGGAATAAACAGCAAGGTACAGAAATTTAATCACAATTCATAAGCAGTTCATGAATTCTGAACTTCAACAGAAGGTTCGAGTCACTTGCCTTAACCAGGTGTTTTCACGCTAGTCACTTAGTTCAAAAGTCCTCAGCCTTTGCTTTTCCTTTATCCTTTAAGTCTACGCTCTTCGAATCTACACATATAAAAACACTATTTTAGAATTCTATTCAATATTCGACGTTCGTCTTCGAACATCTAACCTTAATCTACCCTTGCGATAAACCCTAAATTTATTGACTTTAACCATATAATATTAGCCCTTGACCACTGACATATATAAATATATAATTAAAGCTGACAAGCATTTAACAAGTTATCTCATTATAAAAATGAAATTCAAATACCACTCCCAATTACAAGTACATACATACATACATATATATATATATTTATATCCAAAATATATAATTAATATTTTCAGAAAAAATTTGACGGATTCCTTTTATACGGGTAACTGCCAGTCGGAACATAATCGACACAACCAACCAATAATCATCATCTTCCAAATAAAACTTGTAACCAAGTCAAGTACTAAACAATTAGAATTAAAAATTATTCCAAATATAATTTACAACTAACCACATACTAACACCTAGAACTTAAAATTATTTCAATCCAAATAATCCATAATATTTTCAATAAATCATAACAATCGAATATACAATTCGGAACTTACAATACGAAATAAATAATACAAAGCTACAAAATTTATTATATAATTAATTATCGACTCATTTCTCTGAATAAAACGAACAGAGCAGCACATTGTCATTTAACTAAACCGCAGAAAACCAATAACAATCACAGCAATTTACAATAGCCTGGGCCGAAATGATAACAATTTCCTCAAATTTCAACCGGATTACATAACAAAGAACAGGACACTCGGAGGGAAACCCAGCACAATCACAACTTTAAACACACCCACACAGTCACGGTACCCACACACACACTCCTTCACACGCACACACACTGCTTGTTGATGGCAGAAACCAGGGAGGGGAGACAATCCAACACAAGCCAGACTAACCCTCTACACTACGCATACACACACACTGTTAATTTAACCCACATACACAACGCCTTTGCAATACCCACACCCCCACATAACCTAACACTTGCTGCAACAGAAACACGGGGAAGGGAAACTACCATCACTCTCGGCTATTCAAGTCCATGCTTATAACCACACTAAACAAGCACTCACCCACACATCCGCACACACAAAACATGATATACACGCACACACACGACGAGCAGCACACACACCCCCTTAAAATACACACGCACACACTTTGCCAACTCCCTTTACTACACCAGTCAGCAACAATGATGAAAAGAAAACAGAGAAGACAAGTCGATACAGAAACTCACGCACCCAGCTACAATACTCGGCACACACACTCTGTCTCGCGAAAACACACACACACATAGCTTTACAGGGGACTATAAAAATAGGAGAGGGCGACCAAACCCTACGAAGAGAAATCATTACCATACCCAACTGTATCAATATACTACAATCACTATAACTGCAGTGAAGAAAAGAGGAGACAGATCATTACCATACCCAACTGTATCAATATACTACAATCACTATAACTGCAGTGAAGAAAAGAGGAGACAGAGCTTTACCCAAAATCATCAATTAACAGCCACGAAGAGGAATTAACAGAAGAGGAAAGAAAATGAAACCACTGCAAATTCGTGCGGAAGAAGATGGAAGGGGAAATGAGATTAATCGAGAAAAAGAGAGAAGGTTCCAGATATTTTGAAGAAGCTCGACTGAAAATGAATTGGGAAAGAACTGATTATTAGGGATTTAAGATGTTAAAAGGGAAAAAAGAAAGTAGTTTAGAATTTTATAAAAATTTCTGAATAAACACACTTTAATCCCACTTTGGAAATTGCAAAATAAATGAAAAATTTAAGAAAAATCACAATATTATTTTTAAAATGTAGAAAATAAAATCATCTATCTCCCCACATTTTTAAAACATTTTTCTAATTAAAAACGAATTAAATATGGATTTTACAAAATTAGATCAACAAAACAAAAATAAATTCATAAAACAGTTTTAAAATCCTTAAAATCAAAATAAATCCATCTAATATTTTTAAAACTCAAATAAACTAATATAGTAAATAATGCAAAAGATTTCATGATTTTTACTAATCCCGATAATTTTATAAAATTCTCAAAAGATAAATAAGATATGATTTAAATAGGCTTTAATCACCAAAAATAAAATAAAAATAAGTAACTTATCCGACATATATAAATCATCAAATAATCTCACAAATTGTATATCATACATATTATACCTTCTCAACAATATTCACTTCATATAAATCACATTTTATATAAAATAAATAATTATAAATATTAAAAATTTCTAAGGCGTTATATCCTTCCCCCCTTAACAGGATTCTGTCCCCAGAATCTTACCTAAGAAAATGTAATGCCGGTAATACTCAATCATTTCTCTTTCAATTTCTAAGTCATTTCTTTCATTTTAGAATTCCTTTATATCATTTCACATATCGACAGACTCATCCTGTAGGCCTTCGAATTTCTAACAAAAACTTAAAACTTTTGTTTGCATATCTCGTTAATTCTAAATACTTATCACTCGCACGTGACCATCCTTTTCTACCGAAGATCGGACATGACCTATTCGTATAATGAACTACGCCTTGTACACAACGCCTCAAGTACTAATCCCAATCGTCCATGAACAATTCATTCATATACAATACTAAAACAAAACCCGCCTTGATTTGTAGCAAATATATAAATAATTAAATCTTTATAACAAAATCCACGCGACTAAAACAATTGATACCACTTCCACACTACTACTCATAATTCAGGTTGCCCCAGATAAAACTTTGAGAAAAAGAATATCAAGAAATCCCCCAATCATTCTTACACCCCTTTCACGTACAATGTTACTCGAGGTGGAAATAACTGAGAAACTTCTATCCATCCTTAATCTCATTGTTTTACTGAGTATCCATTCCGAACTGATGACCATCATATTTATATCTTGTTCGCAACACACTATTCCACGTCTCCGGAAATCAACCTTCAAATCACAACTTTGAATACTTGACGAGTTTTCAAACTTAGCCCTACACGCTACATCTTCATCATTTAACACCGCTCACGTTGGGATTCTCGTGCAAAAAATTTCTTTCCTTTTTCTTGGAACCTTTTAAGGTCATTTTCGATTGAATTGCATACACTCACAAATCTTCGAACCTCTTGATATGTGATCTATGATCATTTTAAATTCTCCGTCCGAATGCGGTTTGAAATCTTATTCACTGAAATATGCTTTGATTTAATCGTCTTCTTCCTCCAGCATTAAACATTTTATGCCAAACATCTCCATCACTATTCTCATTTCGCCTTTTAACCATACTTGTAATCATGGGCTCTTATTTACTGCCTTTTTTTTTCCTTTATTAAATTCTCATTAGCCTCAAATCTTGTCCATGATTTCTCGAATATGTAATTATTCCAATTCGTCATGTCATATCTGTATTCATCACCAATTTCTTAAACTTACGCAACCGATTCCTCGTCAGTGCATTTGCAGTTTCATACCTTTAAGACATCGTCATGCTTATCTTCGCATTTCTTTATCATTAGCAAATTTTGAAATCCTCGAATCTCTGATAAAGGAGGTCAATCAAATGAATGGGCATCAAGTATGAATATAGACTGAATTTATTTGATAAAACTTTTATGAAGGAGTTCAACCGAGAGATCAATATGATCTTTGAACTATCTTCAGGTTGCATTTGTCACTTGGTCAATCACCACAGTACATAAAGATGGCCAGTCTTTAGTACTTCCCTGACAAACACAATCAGTGGCGTCCCACTGGACTTCTATCACATAGATAGGATGTCCCTGAATCCCCTATATACATAGGGTTGTTCATCCCGGTCTGAATAAAGAAGGTCAGTATTCAGGAAAAATAGAAAATATTTTAAAAGTTTCAAAAGTTTATTAGTAAAACGTTGAATAAAGTAACCCTTGGAAAATAAAGATGTCAATGAATGAATAAAGATGTGTTTAAGGAAATCTGATAGACAGGGTTCAACATCAATCAATCTACAGTTAATTATTGAACAAGACATGGTACCAACAAAACAGGGAAGGAAAATTAAATCTTTTCGGACAATAAATCAAGCGAAATCAACGGCTAGTAATTGAATGGCTACACCCTTACTCCAACACCTGCCAGAAATTGTATTTCACATCTTATTTATAGTCCTTCCGTATTCCCATAACGTTCACTAAATAGCTTATTCATAAAAGGAACCCTAGAAGGTACGTATGGATATCGAGATGGCGTCCTCCAACTGGTAGCTCCGGAATCAATTAAAACTTAGCCTCTACTGAGTTCACAGGAAGCATACCTGCGACAACATCCATTTCCTGAATAGCGTCCTGCATAGTCATGTTGAAAGTTCTGGCTCTAGGTTGAAACATCTGGGTCTGGGATGGAGGTTCAGCTATCGTCAGAACATTAGTTGATTGAACTGGCTGCTTACAATCTCTAGCAATATGACCAAGTTTCCCGCAGTTGTAGCATATTATCCCCGGTTTTGAAGTCGTGCAATTTCCCGCATAATGTCCCTTCTTGCCGCACTTAAAACATGTGATACTTAGTTTGGGAGTTTGCTTCTTCCCACACGTTGTACATTCAGGTAGGGTTGGTCTGGTTGAAGATTGCTGATTGGTGTTTGGAAGACGTCTACCTTGACCATCATTTCCACTCCTTGGCATTTGAAAACCTTGATTTCTGCCAAACTGGCCCTTATTCCTTGGCTTGAACTTTCTATTATTATTTTTACCTCTTGTGTTCCGACTTCCCTCAGTACTTTCTATCTTCCTTTTCTTTCTTGCCTTCTCCTTCTCATTCGGCCACGCCCTAGCTTCTATTGGGTTCACGGCACCTTTAAACTCTGGAGGGTGTATGATTTGAAAAGATTTTATTGTCACGAGTGGTTGAGCTGGTGGTTGTTGAGCTAGTGCGGCTGTCTGTTGTTGAAGAAGTTGGAGAATTTGAGTCATAGTCGGTTCAACTGGATTTTGATTTCCAGTATTCTGGTTTTCGGGATTTGCAGTAGGTGTTTTCTTCTTTGGAGGCATGATTCTGATAAGAAACAAGTAGTTTATTAAACAACAGGCAAATATGTACAGAGATAAGGTTTACAAATCCTGAATTTGAGTTGTCTGTGATCACCAAAGTTATAACGGTGTAAAGAAATAGAGAAGCATAGGTATTA
Source organism: Kitagawia praeruptora (assembly GCA_037693485.1). NCBI lineage: Eukaryota > Viridiplantae > Streptophyta > Magnoliopsida > Apiales > Apiaceae > Kitagawia > Kitagawia praeruptora. The sequence goes on from CM075350.1 coordinate 82,669,779, forward strand.
TCTTGAACAAGTAATTCTAACAAGATTATCCAGACAACTCGAAAATATAATGAAAGATGCATAAATAACAAGAGAATAAAGATCATGGTACCAACAAGGTTAATAATATAACACAACAGTTTTAGAGTTTAAGGTACACCGTTAACAATCCATCTACTAAAAGTAAATGCCGAGAATAATCCCTGTCATCCATAACCTGTGATGACGATATAGCGCAAAAAGAAAGTACTAAAGCGATAAAAGAATATCCTAAACCTATCACCTACTATCCTAATGATAACCTACACCTATCGCTCCTATCCTATGTCTATAAGGGTTCAGATCCTATCCTACACCTAACCTATACCTAATCCTGGCTTGTTTCAGTGACCAAAACCTGACAGCTCTGATACCAACCTGTAACGCCCCGACTACCCACTAATAAACATATACTTTAAATAATAAAATACTTACAAAATCCTGAATAACTATATACATGTAGATATGACAAACTCAAAACCTTTTTAGATATATGATAAAACCATAATTTAACCATTTTTTTTTTTTAAAAAACAAAACAGTCTAAGAATTTTGGAAAATAGAACTCAATGCACACACAACTCTTATCAAATAAGCTTGCTCTCTTTCATTGAAATTGATTAGATAAATACATAAACTTTGATACACGAAAATTTTAGAAAATTTTGGCATGAAGTATTCGTAATACGGACTATCCACCTGTATTATGAACCAACCAAATTTCATAATAAAAAAAAACAACTACAAATCCAACTACTTAAGCAACATAAACACCTGTTCAACCTGTCCTAACTGATCAGGTGAACCAGACCACTATGCCCTCCCGATCAAAGAATAAGATCGGGGCACCACAACCAAAATTAAATACATATAAGTTGATAACCAGACATTAAGAAATAATACAACACCCCACTACTAACCCGGATCTATAACAGGTAGTGGTATGAAACAAGCAACTACTAACTAAGTTATTACATTACAATACTTAATCCTTAATTAAAAGATACATACACTCCACAATTATAAATACAACGAACTAGAACCATTACACAAATTTTACTGATACCCAAAAGTCCAACCTTCTAGTAGAGTGCAACTAGACTGCCTTAAGGTCCACAACAAGTTCTTCTCGGATATAGCTTCTAAGTAGTATCCTCTTCTTTAACTGAAAAAGGTTAGAAACAATAGCAAGAAGTGAGCCAGATGCTCAGCAAGTGACAATATAGATATAAGAATTCACAACTGAAATCTGAGTGCCACAATATAAGGTTCATCCTTTGAACTTGTCCGAATATGTCAATTTGTATTCCATTTCATAAATAGAGAGGGAGAGCAGTCATTTCTCTTTTTAAAGAAATTTTTCATTTATAAAACATTAAATTTTGATTGGAGGTTTTCCACGACAACAGACTATACGGGTGATCAGCCACGTAAAGTCTCCATTCCTTTGAAATTGGGTCCCCAATTAGGCAACACATTGGCCTTTAATGCTGGACTAGGCACTCCCCCAGCCTCTTACGCTAAAAAGTGCTAGACTGGGCACTCCCCCAGCCTCTTACGCTTCTCCAATCCATAAAACTTTTAAAAACATTTTAAAACATTTTTCAGTCCTTAAACTCACTGGCAAAAGACCAGCCCAGTATAAGGAAATTTTAAAACATTTTCAAATAACTAAACCATTTTGATTTGCATTTATAAGAGAATAAAGGTCAGGGAAGCATTTAAATATAATTGCAGCAAGTACACAAGGCAAGCAAGTACACAAGGCAGGGAATTCAAGTATGATTTAAAAGTATTTACGAATAGGGTTTTGTCAAGCAAATAATCATATAAAGATGTGATGTGAAAGAAATGTTTAGTTAACTCTGGTGGGTTTCAGAAAAATAAGATTTAAATCAAATAAAAAGGGTCATGAGCTAATAAGGAATCAAGTAAGGGTTAAGGTTTTAGAATTAGGGTTCCAGGGATTATAACTAGTGTTTTATTTGCATGGTTTAAGGAAATAGGCATAAGGAATGGTTTAAATTGGAGCAAGGTATAAATAAATTATAAATTAAGGTTTAGGGTTCGATTAACATTAGTGCAACAATAGGGTACAAAGGTTTAATTAATTATTCAGAGGCCCAAGCAAGTAGGTTCGAGGGTTTAAACAATTATGCATGGCATCAGCAATAAGGTACAAAGGTTTAAGCAATTAATTCACAAAGATAAATAACAGGGTACAAGAGGTAAGTAACAATTTATAAGGAATAAACAGCAAGGTACAGAAATTTAATCACAATTCATAAGCAGTTCATGAATTCTGAACTTCAACAGAAGGTTCGAGTCACTTGCCTTAACCAGGTGTTTTCACGCTAGTCACTTAGTTCAAAAGTCCTCAGCCTTTGCTTTTCCTTTATCCTTTAAGTCTACGCTCTTCGAATCTACACATATAAAAACACTATTTCAGAATTCTATTCAATATTCGACGTTCGTCTTCGAACATCTAACCTTAATCTACCCTTGCGATAAACCCTAAATTTATTGACTTTAACCATATAATATTAGCCCTTGACCACTGACATATATAAATATATAATTAAAGCTGACAAGCATTTAACAAGTTATCTCATTATAAAAATGAAATTCAAATACCACTCCCAATTACAAGTACATACATACATACATATATATATATATATTTATATCCAAAATATATAATTAATATTTTCAGAAAAAATTTGACGGATTCCTTTTATACGGGTAACTGCCAGTCGGAACATAATCGACACAACCAACCAATAATCATCATCTTCCAAATAAAACTTGTAACCAAGTCAAGTACTAAACAATTAGAATTAAAAATTATTCCAAATATAATTTACAACTAACCACATACTAACACCTAGAACTTAAAATTATTTCAATCCAAATAATCCATAATATTTTCAATAAATCATAACAATCGAATATACAATTCGGAACTTACAATACGAAATAAATAATACAAGGCTACAAAATTTATTATATAATTAATTATCGACTCATTTCTCTGAATAAAACGAACAGAGCAGCACATTGTCATTTAACTAAACCGCAGAAAACCAATAACAATCACAGCAATTTACAATAGCCTGGGCCGAAATGATAACAATTTCCTCAAATTTCAACCGGATTACATAACAAAGAACAGGACACTCGGAGGGAAACCCAGCACAATCACAACTTAAACACACCCACACAGTCACGGTACCCACACACACACTCCTTCACACGCACACACACTGCTTGTTGATGGCAGAAACTGTTGGGTAATTTACACTAAACACAACAATGAGGCAGTGATATATATTAAACAAGAACAGGCATAAAACCAATTAACAGAAACAAATCACGAAGGCAAAACAAAGTATAATTAGAGACTGTAATTAACAAGAAAAGTAAGAAACACTTATCTCTCACAGAAGCTATTAGCAATACTGATCAGAGAGAGAAGAACAGCTGAGTCACCAAGCCCTACGAGAAGACTTGGCTGTTCTTGAAGAGATTATTGCCCCACTTACGCTGTGTTGGGTTGATGCAATAACACTTCCAGGATAAAACAGCTCCGATCAATGTGTTCACAGATACACCAGAGATCAACGACGACCAGCACCTCAGTTCGCCCTAAGAATTATGTAAATAATCTGTTTGTGTCGAGAGAGAACAGAGCAGAAGAACAACAAGGGTTTTCCTTAACGTATCACTTCTTAACGTTATGTCTTCGATATATATAATACCCAAAAATAAAACGTAAGAGTTATGCATTAAAAGGAAAGTAAATATTCTGATTTAATTTCATTAACTGCATCAGTATTTATTTTTCAGTTACAGCTGCATCAGGATTTAACCATCGTCAGGATCTGAGATCCATCAGTATTGGTCATCATCAGTATCTGACCCATCAGGATTTTAGTCCGTCAGGATCTGATGCTCATCAGTATTGGGTTATGTTCAGAGTCTGTCCATCAGGATTTGATGTCTGATCAGCTCAATAATCCAAGTACTGATACACAACAGTAGTAACATATAAAATCTGATGTTCTGTTAAAATAAATCAATATTCCAGGTAATAAAATTCCTCGCCCAGGTCGCCTCGCGTACGCGAGACGCCGAGACATTCGCCCAAATCGCCCTTCGACCCGACCCGTGTCGTGTCGTGGCGAGGCGAGCGGCGGCGGCGCGCGTGTGTGTGTGTGCGCGAGGCTCACACTACAACCATGCACACCCACATGCCTTAGTAGTTATACACTACACTTGCACATGGAGCTATATAAAGCCACCTACCTTTCATTACCAATTCTATGTGGGACTCAAGTTATTTCAACTAACCCACATAACCCATTTCAAGCAAGCAACTTCAACTCAATTTATTTATGGATTCCACTAAGAAAATGTCTTAGATCCAAATATGAAAGTTTAAGTCCTCATAACAAGGAAAAACCTCCACTTGTTAGATTCCGGAAATTACATCAAGAACATATAATAAATATGCCTCAAACTTTCCATTTTCTAACAATCCCCCACGAATCCATACAGAAATTCAAATACATATCTATCCTCATCATGACTTGTTTTTCAGAGTAGGTACCCTTCCGGGTTTGAACCCTCCTAAGTCCTCTACTTCGATGGCTACCGGATTCAGATGGAATGTTTCACCTTGAATCTTTATCCGTTTGGTGTAACCACACTCCATAGACGACGACAAGTCAAAGGCTATGGTGCCAATCTACGGCTTTGAGACGTTAATGGTCATGTCTCGATCCTGTTCGTCGAATGCTTCAAGGAATAACCCTTTCCTCTAATTGCGACCACACAATTACATTCGCTTAGCTGGGCATCTCCAGAGATGTACTGCTAGCATCTCGTCAAATGACTTGACCCCATTCAGAGTTCAAATAACTCTTGCTATTCTGGCAGTGACAGTACCTTTTAGGTTTACAGGGGATAGACTCCAGATACGTGAGTATCAATCTATGTAGTTAAAGGTACAACCAATTCACCCTTACAACTTGTTATTACCACATTGAATACACTTTCGAGGGATCTCCTCTCATGGGTATTGGGTTCCCGCTGTAGATGAATTACTATGGGCTATCAGTCCCATCCCCAACCTAGACTTAAGGACTACAGCATGCTCAAGCCCTTTAGTCAAAGGATCAGCTAGGTTTTCTTGAGTTCCAATAAACTCAACAGCAATAATCCTTTCAGACATTAGACCCCTTATAGACTTCAGTCTAACTTGGATATGTCTCTTTGTTTTCACATTGTACTTCTTGCTGTTTATCTTATCGATAGTTGTACGGCTATCACAATGAACAGCAAAAGCAGGAAGTGGACGACTTACTACAGGTAACATTGACATAAGTCCATGTAACCATTCAGCCTCAGTCCCCGTGGCATCTAATGCACACAACTCAGCCTCAAAAGTAGACCGAGTTATAACAGTCTGTCTAGAAGACTTCCAAGATACTGCTCCACCCGCTAGGGTAAACAGGTATCCAGTCACTCCATTGGAACCAGATTTCTTAGCTATCCAACTTGCATCACTATATCCCTCTAGCACTCCAGGAAACCTCATGTAATGCAGACCAAGATATATGGTGCCTTTTAGATATCTAAGCACTCTATCAAGAGCATCCCAATGAGACTTATTTGGACAGCTTGTATATCTTGCTAATTTAGACACTGAATATGAAATATCCGGCCTAGTACCATTAGCAAGATACTGCAAACTCCCAATAATCTGAGAATACCTTAACTGAGACACAGGTACTCCTGAACTATTCTTGACAAGGGCAATTTTAGGATCATACGGAGTACTAGCGATTCTACAATTTGAATAACCATACTTCTCAAGTATAGATTTCTCTATAAAATGAGATTGTGACAAGGTTATTCCATCAGTTGACTGAGTCAACTTGATACCAAGAATCACACTAGCCTCTCCCATATCCTTCATTTCAAAATGCCTTTTCAAGAACCTTTTTGTCTCGTTAATAATCTCAATATTGGTTCCAAACAATAAAATATCATCCACATACAGGCACACAATAATACATTCATTTCCTTTAACCATGTAATAGACACACTTGTCACTTTCATTAACTACAAATTCTGATTCTAAAACAGTTTCATCAAACTTTTTATGCCAGTCTCTTGGAGCTTGTTTTAAGCCATATATAGACTTGATTAACTTACATACTTTCCTCTCATTACCAGAAGCAACAAATCCCTCAGGCTGATCCATATAAATCTCTTCTTCAAGTTCACCATGAAGAAAAGCTGTCTTTACATCCATTTGATGGATGATAAGACCATGTACAGAAGCCAATGCTATAAGCATTCGGATTGTTGTCATTCTAGCAACTGGAGAGTATGTGTCAAAGTAATCAATGCCTTCTTTTTGCTTAAAGCCCTTAGCTACCAGCCTAGCCTTATACTTATCTATTGAGCCATCAGGATTCATCTTCCTTTTGAATACCCATTTACATCCTATAGTAGAACACCCAGGAGGTAGATCAACTAACTCCCATGTTCCATTAGAAACAATAGAGTCAATTTCACTTTTTACAGCACCTTTCCAGTACCTAGATTCTGAAGAATCCATGGCCTGTCGAAAAGTTAAAGGTTCATCCTCGATATTGTAAGTGATAAAATCACTTCCAAAATCCTTGACTACCTTAGCACGCTTACTCCTTCTAGGTTCCTCTACTTCATCAGGAATAGAGCTACTATCAGGATCTGCCCCCACATTTGTCATCCTCTCCACATGATCAGGAATGGACCTCGATGTGTGAGTGGGATCATCATCAGGAATTCTCTGAGGTATACCAGTCTTCATAGGGAACACATTCTCAAAGAATGTTGCATCACGAAATTCAACTATGGAATTAGCCACTATTCCATCTATGTCAGATTTTAACACTAAAAATCTCATAGCTGTAGTGGTTTCCCTATAGCCCAGAAAGATGCAATCAACAGTTTTCGGTCCTAGTTTCTTTCTCTTGTGTTCAGGGACAAGTACCTTTGCAAGGCACCCCCACACTCGAAGATACTTTAAGCTAGTCCTTTTCTCTGTCCATAATTCATAAGGTGTCTTGTCCATATGTTTCAGAGGAACTCTATTCAGAATATGGCAAGCCGTATTCAGAGCTTCTCCCCACATGTACTTAGGCAACCCGGAATTAATCAACATACTATTGATCATATCCTTAAAGGTTCTGTTCTTTCGTTCTGCCACCCCATTAGACTCAGGTGTGTATGGTGGAGTTACCTCATGAACTATACCATTGCTCTTGCAAAATTCATTAAATGAGTTACTCGTATACTCACCACCTCTATCTGATCTCAAACGTTTAAGTACTTTACCAGTTTGTGTTTCAGCTTCAGTTTTGAACATAATGAATTTATCTAGTGCTTCATCTTTATGTTTAAGCAAATAAACATAACAATATCTACTACAATCATCTATAAAAGTAATGAAATATCTATTATGTTCCTTGGTCAAAACACCACCAAATTCACATATGTCAGTGTGCACTAAATCTAACACATTCGAATCCCTAACCACATTATGAAAGGGTTTCCTAGTTTGTTTAGCAGTCACACATACTTGACATTTAGATTTCTTATCAATGGCATATTTTGGAATCAACTCTAAGTTCATCATATTCTTTAGAGCACCAAAATTCAAGTGACCAAGACGTGCGTGCCACAAATCAGATGATTCAACACAATTAACAGAAGGACCAACATTATTATTAATAAAACTGCCCAAAACAGGCTCAACATTTATTAAAAATAATCCATCAGACAAGTAACCTTTGCCAAAGAATACACCAGTATTTGTAATAACTACTTTATTACATTTCAAAGAAACTTCAAAACCATTCTTAACTAAACAACTTCCACTTATTATATTTCTACGAATATCAGGAACATGGTGCACTCTAGTGAGGGATAGAACACGCCCAGAAGCGAACTTCAGGTCCACGTTTCCTATTCCAAGTACTTGAGCTGCACTAGCATTCCCCATCGTCACAGTCATTCCATGAGTCTGTTGATAAGATACAAATAGAGTAATATCAGTACAAATATGTACATTAGCTCCAGTATCAATCAACCATTCATGAGACGAATAGGTGGAAAGAAGTACAGGGTTGTAGGTCACATACCCGTTGTCAGTTTCAGAAGCAACAGCCTCACCAACAACCATGTTAACCATAGACCCACCAGTGGTTGCAAGCACAGTGTTAGCTTGTGCTCCCACAACAGGTTTCTTAGCTTTCTTTTCAGGACAGTCCTTAGACTTATTGTTTCCCTTCTTAGTGACAGACTTTCTTTTCTGTCCTACAGTCACTACATTTACCTTCGAACTCCCAGCATGTTCAGTAGGCATCACATGTCCTTGCTTGGACTTGTGTTGCTCCTGCACAGAGATGTCCAACATCAGGTTTGTCCAAGTGATCTCTCCTTTCTGTCTTTTCAGGGAGAGAGCAAATTCTTCCCAAGACTTAGGGAGCTTTTCAATCACAGACATAACCTGAAACTTTTCAGGTAAGTCCATTCCAGACTCCTTCAAAGCATGAACCAACATCTCAAACTCATGCACCTGCTCAGTCATGGATTTAGTATCCACCAGTTTAAAGTCAAGGAACCTAGCCACAGAATACTTTTCCAACCCTTGCGAGTCAGTATTATGTGTCTGGTCAAGCTTCTCCCATAAGAGCTTAGCAGTGTAGGAGTCAGATGAATAAACATCGAATAGAGTGTTCGCTAAAGCTGCCAGAATTGCAGCCCTAGCCACCCCATCCTTTTCCTCCCACATGGTATAAGCCTTAACAGTTTCAGCTTTCTCCTTAACCACAATTGGTTTCTCATACTGCACCACTGGCCATAGACCCTTTACCGTTAACCACAGTTTCATCTTTTTCTGCCAACGAGAAAAACCAACACCCCCACCGAATTTATCAGGCATACCTGACATATCGATAGGTTGTGGGAAATGGTACGTAGTCCAATCAATGGTGGGTACAGTAACACCAGACCCAGAGCTAGTCTCAACAACAGGAGTTTCCGTTTAGTTAACCATCTTGTTAATTAACAATATATAACACAAATAATCTCTTCAAGATTGTTGGGTAATTTACACTAAACACAACAATGAGGCAGTGATATATATTAAACAAGAACAGGCATAAAACCAATTAACAGAAACAAATCACGAAGGCAAAACAAAGTATAATTAGAGACTGTAATTAACAAGAAAAGTAAGAAACACTTATCTCTCACAGAAGCTATTAGCAATACTGATCAGAGAGAGAAGAACAGCTGAGTCACCAAGCCCTACGAGAAGACTTGGCTGTTCTTGAAGAGATTATTGCCCCACTTACGCTGTGTTGGGTTGCTGCAATAACACTTCCAGGATAAAACAGCTCCGATCAATGTGTTCACAGATACACCAGAGATCAACGACGACCAGCACCTCAGTTCGCCCTAAGAATTATGTAAATAATCTGTTTGTGTCGAGAGAGAACAGAGCAGAAGAACAACAAGGGTTTTCCTTAACGTATCACTTCTTAACGTTATGTCTTCGATATATATAATACCCAAAAATAAAACGTAAGAGTTATGCATTAAAAGGAAAGTAAATATTCTGATTTAATTTCATTAACTGCATCAGTATTTATTTTTCAGTTACAGCTGCATCAGGATTTAACCATCGTCAGGATCTGAGATCCATCAGTATTGGTCATCATCAGTATCTGACCCATCAGGATTTTAGTCCGTCAGGATCTGATGCTCATCAGTATTGGGTTATGTTCAGAGTCTGTCCATCAGGATTTGATGTCTGATCAGCTCAATAATCCAAGTACTGATACACAACAGTAGTAACATATAAAATCTGATGTTCTGTTAAAATAAATCAATATTCCAGGTAATAAAATTCCTCGCCCAGGTCGCCTCGCGTACGCGAGACGCCGAGACATTCGCCCAAATCGCCCTTCGACCCGACCCGTGTCGTGTCGTGGCGAGGCGAGCGGCGGCGGCGCGCGTGTGTGTGTGTGCGCGAGGCTCACACTACAACCATGCACACCCACATGCCTTAGTAGTTATACACTACACTTGCACATGGAGCTATATAAAGCCACCTACCTTTCATTACCAATTCTATGTGGGACTCAAGTTATTTCAACTAACCCACATAACCCATTTCAAGCAAGCAACTTCAACTCAATTTATTTATGGATTCCACTAAGAAAATGTCTTAGATCCAAATATGAAAGTTTAAGTCCTCATAACAAGGAAAAACCTCCACTTGTTAGATTCCGGAAATTACATCAAGAACATATAATAAATATGCCTCAAACTTTCCATTTTCTAACAGAAACCAGGGAGGGGAGACAATCCAACACAAGCCAGACTAACCCTCTACACTACGCATACACACACACTGTTAATTTAACCCACATACACAACGCCTTTGCAATACCCACACCCCCACATAACCTAACACTTGCTGCAACAGAAACACGGGGAAGGGAAACTACCATCACTCTCGGCTATTCAAGTCCATGCTTATAACCACACTAAACAAGCACTCACCCACACATCCGCACACACAAAACATGATATACACGCACACACACGACGAGCAGCACACACACCCCCTTAAAATACACACGCACACACTTTGCCAACTCCCTTTACTACACCAGTCAGCAACAATGATGAAAAGAAAACAGAGAAGACAAGTCGATACAGAAACTCACGCACCCAGCTACAATACTCGGCACACACACTCTGTCTCGCGAAAAAACACACACACATAGCTTTACAGGGGACTATAAAAATAGGAGAGGGCGACCAAACCCTACGAAGAGAAATCATTACCATACCCAACTGTATCAATATACTACAATCACTATAACTGCAGTGAAGAAAAGAGGAGACAGAGCTTTACCCAAAATCATCAATTAACAGCCACGAAGAGGAATTAACAGAAGAGGAAAGAAAATGAAACCACTGCAAATTCGTGCGGAAGAAGATGGAAGGGGAAATGAGATTAATCGAGAAAAAGAGAGAAGGTTCCAGATATTTTGAAGAAGCTCGACTGAAAATGAATTGGGAAAGAACTGATTATTAGGGATTTAAGATGTTAAAAGGGAAAAAAGAAAGTAGTTTAGAATTTTATAAAAATTTCTGAATAAACACACTTTAATCCCACTTTGGAAATTGCAAAATAAATGAAAAATTTAAGAAAAATCACAATATTATTTTTAAAATGTAGAAAATAAAATCATCTATCTCCCCACATTTTTAAAACATTTTTCTAATTAAAAACGAATTAAATATGGATTTTACAAAATTAGATCAATAAAACAAAAATAAATTCATAAAACAGTTTTAAAATCCTTAAAATCAAAATAAATCCATCTAATATTTTTAAAACTCAAATAAACTAATATAGTAAATAATGCAAAAGATTTCATGATTTTTACTAATCCCGATAATTTTATAAAATTCTCAAAAGAGAAATAAGATATGATTTAAATAGGCTTTAATCACCAAAAATAAAATAAAAATAAGTAACTTATCCGACATATATAAATCATCAAATAATCTCACAAATTGTATATCATACATATTATACCTTCTCAACAATATTCACTTCATATAAATCACATTTTATATAAAATAAATAATTATAAATATTAAAAATTTCTAAGGCGTTATACTTAGGCATTAAAAACCTCGAGGAATGGAATTCTGCTCAGCATTTGATGCACTTCTGGAGGCTTATTAAAAGGCATCAGTCCTTGTGGGTCTCTTGGACGTATAGTAATGCCTTGAAGCGCAAAAAAATTTGGACAATGAAAGTGCCCACTGACTGTTCTTGGTTCTAGCGCAATATTCTTAAGCTTCGGGACAAAGCTGCGCCTCTTCTCTCTTATCGGATTGGAAACGGGCTTTCCACTTCCTTTTGGATTGAACCTTGGTGGAGAGGTTCTTGTATTGCTTCTTCCCCAACTGATTGTGTCATAATTAACTCAGGTTCTTCTTCTAGTGCCATGGTAGGTCAGTTCATAAGCACTGGCGCATGGTGTTTGCCTCATCCTCGGGCGTCTAGCACTCGTGCCTCACGCGCTTACTCCAATTGGTTAGACTCTTTTGATTTTCCTCCATTTGATTTGTCTAAGGAGGATGTTATTCTCTGGAATGGTATGTCAAAGCTCACATCTTATGATCTTTGGGATTCTATTCGAGAGGTTGCCCCTGTAGTGCCGTGGGTCGAAGCCGTTTGGCTTAAGCATGGAGTTACTCGCTATGCTCACCATAGTTGGTTGCTTTGTCTTGGTTGCTTGTACACCTTGGCCCGTCTTCATTACACTTTTGGTATGGATGTGTCCACTCAGTGTTACTTGTACATTGGAGGAGAGGAGACGGATACTCACTTATTTCTTCATTGTCCCTATTCGCACTATGTCTTTACTCAGCTTTTGGTGCCTATGGGTATTTCTGTGGTTTTTGATCAGCCTTGGTATGCTTTTATTACCCAGGTGTCTCATGTTCAGGACTCTTTGAAGAGGAAGATAGCTTTGCTTGCCTTACAGATTTATGCATACCACTTATGGCGCGAAAGGAATGCCCGTGCTCATAATAAAGGCATTTTTTCGCCAGGAAAGCTCTTGCATTGCATTAAGGTGGATCTTCACTCAAGACTTGCTACTGTAGTATGGTTCTCTTCTAATTTATGTAATAGGCCAGAAATTTATGTATGGATAGCTTAGCTTAGTGCTTGTGCCTTTTCGTAGTTGTTTTCGCCTACGGGCTTTGTTTTGGCCGCCTCTTAATACTTCTCTTCCTGTTGAGGGCTATTAATAGGATAGCTTTGTATTTATTTTCCTCTTAATATATTCAACTTAGTAATCCACATCATGGATGGGTCAAGATCAATGTAGATGCAGCTATTTTTCCGGACAAGAATTGTATTGGTTTTGGTAGTGTCATTCGTGATGAGCATGGGAACTAGGGGTGTTCGCGGGTCGGGTTGGCCGGGTTGATGACGTTTTTGCAACACGACCCAATTAAATCGGTTTCAAAATTTTTAACCCAACCCGTAAAAAATAATTTTATAACCCAACCCTACCCATTATATATCAGTTTGGGTTGGGGGGGTTCGGTTTGAATGGGTTAAATAATTTTATAAAAAAAATTAAAGTACACAAAGTAAAGCTCATTTTGAGAACTTAAGTAAAATTAAATTATGTGTAACCTAGGATTTTATTGTTAATATTTAATTTAATTATTGTTATAATTTTAGTAATGTAAATTACATCGTAAATCATATGCATACACGCCATATGTAATCATACATCTATAAATAAAATTATATTAAATTATAAAATAAAAATTATATATTAGATCGGGTTGGGTTGGGTTGGGTTGGCCGAAAAAATATAAAACCCATACCCAACCAATTTAAATCGGTTTGAAAATTTTCTAACCCAATGAAGTATCGGGTTTTTTTTTATCGGTTTGAACGGCCGAAAAAAGGGTCGGGTTGGGTCGGTTTGATCGGTTTGGTGAACCCATGAACACCCCTACTTAGCAAGTTAGTACATAGATTTCCGTGTCAACTCCAACAATGCTCCTTATCTTGACTCCTAACTTATATTTTATTAATATTTCAAATCTTACTATGACATACAATTAAATCCAACCATGTGCAAGTGAATATTTTATTGATAGAAAATAGTTAAGAGCCTTGTAGTAGCTCTTAAAATTGAGGAGAGAGAAGAGGCTATTAAGCTTTTTAAGAGCCACTAAGAGTTTCTTGGAGCTCATTTTTTGTCCATCCTCATCCAGGGGCCCATTATGATATGACCAATTAAAAGATTACACATGGAATTTGGGAATTTTTTTGGGATCTAATTTGGGGTCTTTAGCATTTTCTATATTTTAATTGAAATTTAATCCATTTTTGTTAATAAATGTGTTAGTTAAATATATGATATATATTTTATTTATTGGAATTGATGTTATATATGATGAAGTGCTTTTCTCACTTGACATGTTTTTTTGGATGAGCTTTATCGAGCTATTAAGCCATTTCTATCATACGCGGGTGTTGAGTATTGAACACAGTAAAAGAATACAGAGGGGGTGAATGGATTCTTGAACTTTTCTTTTGCTCGAGTCTATGTAGCAGATAAGTGTTTGTGTGTGTAAAGGTGTAGGTGCGGATAAATAACAACATAAGACACAATATCACTTTAATCTAATGTATTACTCCCTCCGTCCCACCCAATTCTTAACACTTTTTTTGTCACTTTCTGGTACGCATTTTGAGATCAATTTTAAGAATAGTTCCATAACTTATTTTTGAAATTTTATTTTTATGTATAAAAATAGGATTGTTCTATTTTTATACAAAAAATGAAAATTTTAAATATAAGTTATGCAACTATCTTTAAAATTTATCTTAAAATGCGTGCCGAACACCCTATTTTGAAATGTTAAGTAATGGACGGGACTGAGGGAGTATTAGATAAAAGTTGCTACAATCTGTGAATACAAATGATAGTATTCTGAGCTTCGTTTTTCTCAGAGAGATATAGCTTACAGTGTATGAAAAACTTGACTCACAAAGTTAATGACTAAGAAAGTGAGGCTGTATCCTTATAGAACATGGATACAACCTACTTACTACAAATAAGGTAGCTGAACAAATTACTTTCTAGTCTGTCTATCCTTTTCGAGTAAGTGTCCAAACGGTTACAGATTTGACTTTGCAAAGCCTGTTCAGATCCACTTCTTTAGCTCTTTGTCTCTTCTATATCTCTCCAAGCTTCCTTGTAGGCTTTCCAGAGCACGTTACAGATTGTGGTCCATAAAGTGCATTGGCTTGTTGCAGGTTTCAGACTTGTACAATTTCATCAATATTTTGTCTCCAAGAATGTATTCGAGAAGTGACTAAGTAAGTGATTCGAGAACTAGAATTGACTTGATCGATAACTCTGAGTTCTCGAACACTGTTATATTGTCATATCGAATCACTTCTCGAATAGCTCTTTTCTCAGGGAATCCTTGAGTTATCGAATAGAGCATTGTGACTTGTCGAATCCCTGAGATCTTGAATAGCTTTCTGAGTCCTTGAGATGTCGAATGGAGCTTTGACTTGTTGACTCTTTGAGAACTCGAATACCACTTTGACTTGTTGACTTCTTGAGTTCTCGAATGGAGTAGTGGACATATCGAATCTCTGAGACATCGAATGAGATATCGAACAGTGTATTAAGAGATATCGAATAGTGTCTTGAGATATCGAATCCCTGACTTCTCGAAAGCTGGACTTCTCGAATAGACAAATATACTTCTCGAATTGGTACTTAGGCAAATTCTTCATTTCTTCAAATCCCAACTGTGATTATTTGACAGTCTTTATCTTCTTGCTTGAGGCATGAACCTTGGAACTTCTTTCAAGCATTATTCTTGACTATAAGTACAGTTACACAACTAGGATTTGGTGCCTATTACAAGTACAAAACAAATAGAAACTCTACAACTAGAGGTTCCCTCAGTTAAGAGGTCATGTAAGTAATGCAAAGCATTACAAACAATTAGGCTTGTTATTAGATGTATACAGGCATGCCTCTGTGACTAACAATCTCCCCCAAATTGTGAGTGAGACCCTTAATCACAATTTCATGTCTGATAACAAGCCTAACATACATAAAGATAAAATTTGAACAGTACAGGTATGTAGATTGATTGAGCACATGAATGAAATTACAAGATAAATGATCTTACAGTATGATGAAATACTAGCCATTCTCATTTGACTCCATCTCCATTGCTTTGGCTTGTAGGTCATCATATGCTTTCTGTTTTCTTTCTTTCTCCTTTCTTGCATTCTTATCCATGGCCTTTAGGATCTCTGCCAAGGCATCCAATTCTTCAAGCATAATAGAGTTTTTAAAATCTGCAAGTACTGGCTTCAGAGTGTTGGCAGGATAATGACTTAGTAGGTTCATTCTGATATTGACATTGTCTCCATTTCTTCTCCTATACTTCACCACATAGGGATCAAACTGAACTTTACACAATCCCTTTGCCCTTAGCTTTTCTGCTTCAATCTCCAGTCTGTCAATTTCTTTCTCCCTTTCTAACCACTTCTCATAGCAACCCTTCCTAATCTCCTCAGCATAGTCTCTCTTCATCTTCACAAAGTCAATCAATTCCAGCTTCCATATTCTCTCCACCTTGTCTTTAGAATCCAACAGTGCAATAATTCTTTCTATCTCATATTACTTGCTCCACTTTTGACATTGTCCTTGTTTGAATTTCTTCTCCCTTCCATCAGTATATTTAATCTCAAGGCAGTCACTCACAATTACAGCATAGTAGATTTTTTGAGCTCTTAGATATTGCAGTTGGTCTTCATTAAAATCTTCATCTTGTGGTTGGAGTTTCAATCCTGGAATGATTGTTAGGGCTCTTGACCTGGATGGCTTTACCCTCTTAGCAGCATGCTTGAATTTAGATCTTTTCACTTGATTGCTAGGCAGAAATTTTTGACCCTTGTTGGTAGACCATAGTAGTATTCCATTAGCAGTTTGCTTTCTGAAACATACACATGGTTTCTTGGCTTGAATCTTCTTCTCTTCTTGAGGTGGCAAAACAGTTGCAGAAGCCATTGAATTAGATTTTGGTAGGTCATTACTAACAATATTCACCCTAGACTTAGAGTCTTGTGTTGTGGTGAGTTTACTGCTAGCAATGCCTAAGGCTTGCTGTTTTCCAATCTTCCTCTCATAGACTTTGCCTTGGTCATCACCATCTTTCTTATCCTTGTCACCTTTCTTCTTCTTCTTGTCTTCATCACCCTTATCTCTCCTGTGATGTCTTCTCCTCCCATCACTTTTATCTTCAGAATCATCATCCTTATTTCTCCTGGGTAGAGCCTGTTAGGTCCGATAAGATTGTAGAAGGGGGGTTGAATACAATCTATACCATTTTATCAATATTTGTTCTTCAAATAAAATTTATTTTAAACAAATTTGTGCGGAATAAATTGACCAATTTTCCTTTCAGCGATTCCATTTTGCTGAGAGGTCTTAACACTTGTAGTTTGATGAATAATACCCCATGTGTCCAAATAAGATGTAAACATTCCGGCATACTCGGTACCATTATCACTTCGCAGAATTTTAACAGAGGCATTGAATTGTGTTTGAATCATGTGGTGAAAGGATTTAAAACATCCGAATACTTCACTTTTGTGTTTAAGAAGGTATACAAAAGTAAGTCGAGAATGACAATCAACAAAGACAACAAACCACCTATATCCATCATGTGTAGGATGACCAAATGGACCCCAAACATAAGTATGAATAGTAGAAAAAAGAGTGGGACTTCTATTATTTCTAGATGGATATGGTGATCTTTTATGTTTGGCTAATTCACATGGTTCACAAAAAAATTCTTCCTTTTTACATTTTGATGCTAAATTCGGAAAGAGATGCGATAAAACACCAAATGAAGGATGACCTAACCGTCTATGCCATTGATACAAGGACTCTAAACTGGGATTAGATTTAGATAAAACCTGATAACTTGCCGATGGCGAAACAGAATTTCCTTCCATAATATAGAGGCCATCTACCACTTTACCACTGCCAAGGACCTTGCCTGTAGCCAGATCCTGAAACACACAGTGAGAAGGGAAAAAAGTTACTGAACAATTAAGATTTTTAGTAATCTGATGAACCGATAATAAATTCACTGATAAGGAAGGAACATGTAAGACAGATGATAGTGGTAGTGAAGGGAGACAGTTGGAAGTGCCCCACCCGTGAACGGGCACATGAGTTCCATTGGCAACACGAACACTCTCTGTTTTATTGATGTAGTGATATGACTGCAGTAAACTGGAATTGCCAGTCATATGTTCTGACGCTCCCGAGTCAATAATCCATGAATTAGGTGAATTGTGAGAGACAGAATAACAAGAAATACTCGAATGAAAAGTATTTGTCTGTACAAATGAGGCTTCAGTCTTTAGCTTTATATCAGAAACTAACTGTCGAAAAAACTTGAGTTCCGAAACAGTTAGACCGGAGTGAGTTCCAGAAAAATCCTCTTTCATCATGCTAAATAAATCCGGAATAAAATACCCAAAAGATAATTATCCAACAATTATAGTCAAGTCTTAACTCGAACTAAATCATTATTTTATACTGCACAAGATATGTCAGATAACATAACAACCCAAGCTGTCCCTTTTTTTTTCTTTTACAGCAGCAGATATATATACGTGTATCTATCTTTTTTTTTTATCAAGCAATATAACGTATGTATATATCTCCAGAAGAACAATAATGAAAAAAAAATAAAGGATCAGATGGGAGAATAGTACCGGGTACAGCAGTACAGAGATATATACCGTAGTATATATACGCTTATATAGCATATACACACTATTTAAAAACGGACTGGAATCAAATCTGAAAGTAATACCACGGTTAGACTCGGAATTAGGAGGGGATTCAGAGTCTCTGAAGAAACATTTCCAAAAAATGCTCGGAAGAGGCCTCACGGCTCACGCGCCGGAGCGTGGGCGCGTGTGACGGCGCGGACGCGCGTGTGGCGGCGCGTGAGGGCGCGTGACAAGCTGGTTTTCCAGTTTTCTTTTTTCTGTAATCTTCTCTTCTCCTGCTCTTTCCAGTGATATGCTTATATTTGTTGTAAGAACCCTAAATTTTGGTAATATTTTATTTTATTTAATATCTTGTGGCAATGTCAATATGGAACCTTTCAGGTCATCCCTGTGATTAATAGAATTGATTGTCTGAGAAACTGTGTTGTTGTATTCCCTATGTAAGATAAAAAGGGAGATTGTGAAGGCAAGAGTCTTATTGTTAGTGAGATTTATAAAACTTGGGATTTGAGAATGATTAGAGTGTTAAAAGATTTATTAAGGATCATGACAAGGAATTATGGACATTAGAGGAATTTACACAATTAGTACTTAAGGAATTATAGGGGAAATCTCTACGCGACAAAATATTATTACGAGAGATTAATTAAGATACGATACGAATTAAGGATTAAATAATAAGCATTGGTGGAAGAATAATATTACAAGGAGTAGTATTGCATGCAAGCCCATGCAACCAAGTAGTTAGAAACCAAGCAAACTAGTTAGCCATTGGAAGATGAATAGTATTTGGTTACTTGCTTTTTGAAAAAGGAGGAGACATGTAGTACAAAGAGCCATACCTATAGCCATATCTAGGCTTGTACCATACTAATACATACAATTATATGTATCACCCAATCAAATATTCAACCACACAAACACAAAAGAAAAATCAAACTCCCCCCCCCTTGAACAAGGAGCTCTCGGCCAAGCCTAAAAGTGGAGAAGAAAAATTCTTCTCCTCCCTCTTCCATCACTCATAAATCATAATATAATTCCTAGGTCATCTACATCATCTAAGCAAGGTATGCTAGCAATTTCACTCCATTTCATCCATCCAATTCCAAGTTATAAATTGTTAAAGTTTGGATGAATAGTAACCAAGTTTGTTCTTCCTTTAGATCTTGCATTATGAGTGTTGTAGGAGGCCATCTAAGGTGTTTTTAAGTTGTATAAAGATTGTTCAAAGTCTCTAGGAGCTCAAGAAGGTATGAAATCTCAAACCACCCTTGGTTATGTGTTGTTCATGTAGTATGGTAGTAGATCCATGCATTTTAGGGGTTATCTTGAATGTATATGTATTGGATAACATGGATCTTGGGTTTTGATGTTGAGATGGTGAATATTATGACTATGGTGAATATATATATCTCCATGAGTGTTATGAGTCATGATCTAAGTGTTTTAAGTGGTGTTTATGTTATGGAAGCATGAAAAATGGTTGATCTAAGTGATTTGAGCTTGCTGATTTTGTCCAGGAACTTTGATCTGTGTTGTAGCACGATTTTGAACACCCAAATGATGTCCCCTGATGTCCTACCTTATATTGTTGGAAAGATAATTGAATGTAGTTTCTGGATATGTAAGATTCATAGCTAGGTGATGTGTGGATTTTTAGTTATGGCCGGAGGAGTGATTTTTGTTTCTGGACTATGGACTGCATAAAGTGACCCCCTTGTGAACCTTGTTTAAATACCTTAAAAAATATTTGGGATCATGGAAAAATTTGAGAACGTAGGTAATGCAGTGGTGAAGACCACCCAAAAGGAATTGGATTAAAATATGAATATTTGGATTTTATAAAAATGTTAGAGTAAAATTCGCGCAATGGAAAAAGGTCGATTAGTGGAACATTATTCTAGGGTTAGTGGTTATGGTTCGAACGTGGTAACTAAATTAAGTCGAGTAAGTGACGAGCGTAAACGAGTGATGTCATGGACCTATAGTGGGGCTAGGGAGTCATAAGACGAAGTCGTTAAGTTAATTTCGTATCCCCTTAAAACCCCGTAATTAGAAAGAAATTGTTAAGGTACTAACGAACGATTATTGTTTATGTATAGATCGTTCGAATTCGCACGCTCGACCACCCCAACCAAACCAAGGCAAGTTTACTTTTCAAAACTTATACATATACAAGGATTTTCACTGTTGTGTTTGTAGTTTTCAATTATATCAAATGCTATTTTTATCGAAGTATTGATGCAATTGAGATTGTATAAGTACATATATGCTTGTACCCCTTGAACTTAGATTAAAATGTTTTCTTCGGACAACGACTCTAGTAATAGAGGTCGTAGCTGTAACGCCCCCAAATCCGGGGTCAGGGATTTGGTCGTCACGCGGAAAACCTTAATAACAAGTCACCTGTTTAACCACATTAAACCATCTGTAGTCATTAATAAAATTAAGTTACAACGATGAGACCCCAACCCCCAAGCATCTTTTAGGTTATAGGGCTAGAAACAAGAATCAACTCCTTACTACTAGTATAACTTCGTTGAGAAGTACACCAGTAACTAATACTATTTTATGCAAAGTAACATATATATTACACATCAATATACTTACATATAATTTACTCCAGCTATAAACTTTCTAGATCATATCGTCTTCATAAGGGCATACTGCTCGCTTCATCTAAGCCATGCAGATAACCTCGTCCGGCTACCTTCCACTGAAAAGTTAATATTTGAAAACAAGCAAGAATGAGCGAAAGAATTGCTCAGCAAGTTATTACTGATTACTCAATATGAAATCACTTACTTTTTGATAATATAATGTCAATTCTTTTCTATAACAAGATAATAATCAATACGTCATCTTAGTATAATATCTCATGGTAATATAACATTTAAAATCAAGCTCTCAATATAATCTTTCCATTTCCTTTTATACAACAATTATGTATAAAAGTAATATAAAATCAGTTTCTCTTCTTACTGTAAAACAATTCCATCTTTCATATCATTTTCCCTTTACAGTATATCAATCTGACTTTATCATTTATTCTTTATTCACATATTGTAGGGGTTTTCACTGTTGCCGAATACGTGAGGCACGATGATCAGTCGCCCTCCGTATCCGTCCATTTTTACTACCGGTAGAAGGAGGAAGGTCTACCACTACATCCCCCTGGAGGAAGGTCTACCACTACATCCTCCTTCGGCAACTCTTGGGCCGAATTAAAATATTGATTGCTGGACTGTGCAGCACACAGCCTCTTACGCTTTTTATTGATTGATTGCTGGACTGTGCAGCACACAGCCTCTTACGCTTTTTATTGATTGATTGCTGGACTGTGCAGCACACAGCCTCTTACGCTTTTTATTGCTATCCCCCTTTTTATAAGATCAGTATTCCATTTATCAACATCATTTCACATTTCCATTCCCGTATATCATTTTCATTTCCATTTCACATTTCACCTTTCCATTTTCATATCCGTATTATAATCATTTGAAAACATATATACAGGTATATCAATTCAAGACATACATTCATTTCACTATGAAATTCCTTAATCAATCTTTTAACAATATTCAATCACCCGTAGAACACTTAGAATATCTAAAGAATAACCATTTAATAATCCCTTTTTAAATGAATATTATAATTAATATTCATTGAATTAAATAACCATTAAAATAACATTTATCATTTTCATTCCAGACATTTTTAACCAAAAATGTCTCATTATAACCATCAAAATATCTTTATTATTATTATTCCAGAACAAAACGATTTTAAGAAAACATTTTAAAAAATAATATTCATCTAATTAAATAAATTTAATTAGACGAATAAGGTTTATTTAATTAGTAGATGCTTCGAGAGGTATCTAATAATTAAATAAACACTAGTTTATTGGTGATGTTGCCATTAGGTTAATTATTGCGAAATTCTTTCTAAAAACTTTGTCCGGGTTTTCGAAAATATACCTCTCAAGATAACCCCTTCCACTTTTCCATTCATATATCAATACCATTAAAATACACCAACTAAAATACTTTACATGTAAGTCCCTTTTAAGAAAAATCTATAGATATCAACTGTTATCCCCTTATATAACAAAATATTTATTAATAACGTCTGAAAGAGTTTAGAACTCAAATATCCTCAATTTACACATAACTGTAATATTATAAAATAACTTTAGATAACAACTGATAACATAATATCATAAAAATAACCATAATAACAACTGATACCATTCCTTCCCATAACACTTTACTCTTTATAATATATCACTCTCTCCATATCACATATATTTCCAATCAAACCATTTTACTCGGAAGTAAACAATTTATCAAGATAAAGATAGAAGAACTTTTGCAAATATGGACTGAAGTCTTATTCCACACATTTCATATATTTCAAAATAAATATACTCTGAACGATAGAGTATGTATAAATAAACTTGCCTCTGGTCCTTAGCACCAGACAGAACACCGCGAATAAATCCTTGGCATTTCGCCCAAGTAGTTCCATGAACTTTACACGACGCCTCGATCCTTCCTTTTTGATACACGTTGCTCCACTTGATCACGCCCTAATGGTACTGTAATTGTTACGAGTACGCGTCAGTCCAACCTCATATCTCGAGTAGACCCAACTCAGAATTACCACTGAGTCACCTAAAGTCAAACTATAGGTGTCCTTCCTATAATTGACTACTCTATTACCACTTAATGCACATAACACACTTATATCCATTTAATAGACTTAAACCAATTTAATATATAGATAAAGACACACAATACACAATCAATCCTCAAGACACATAAACCTCGAGACAACAATTACCCTCAAATTAATTCACTTAACACATATACACATAAACAGTTAACACCCAAATCATACCCTTAAATCATTGAAATCAAATAAGTTAAATAAATTTAAATGCAGGGGATTTTCAGAAAATTTCGGCATGTAGTATTCGTTTATCGGACTATGGGCTCAGCCCCTCCATGCCAAACAAAACAATTTATAACCCTGCTTTTGATAAAATAAAAGCTGCCTCAACTTGCAGCAACATAAAAGTAAACAAATAATGAAAAGTACCCGCCCAGACATGCGGCACCTAGCACATAATAATTAACACTACTACTTACGCTACACCAATGATCGTATTTCTCACGCATTTTAATGATACACGTGACAACCAATCATTGATGTTCGTAAGCCCTAGGGAACAACCCCTAGCACTAACTATTACTTACGCTATATCAATGATCACATCACTTAAGTATATTAATTATACTCGTGATAGCTAATCATGGATATTCGTAAGCCCTAGGGATTAGTCGAAAAGAATTACACAAGTCCTTTAAATATTGACATTTAAAAACTTGTGATCTTCTCATAACCCCTAGCACAATTCTAATTATTATAAAATTCTAACAATTAACATGTATCACGTATTCCCATACTTACCATTTAGTCATTAGCATTTCCGACACCATATGCAACTAACAATTATCAAGGTAAATTAGTAACCACCTACTAATTACCAAGTACTCGACAATTACGAATTTCGATAATTACTCAAACTCGACTTATAATATTTAGCACATAAACTTTCATCACTTTTTAAATATACTCTCCGAATTAAATACGGAAATTCCAATAATAATCATAATTTACCACATTAATCTAATTACGACAATTACCATATTAACTCACAATTCACAACTAATTAAACTACCACACTTAACTAATTATATCACAACAATTAATAATATTAATTGAATTTACAACAATTAAGCAATACTCACAATTTACAACTAAATTTAACACGAAAATTAAATAATTAAAAATACGAAATTATACCATTTCGATTTCGACTCGCCCGAAATCAAACCACCGGAAAATCCATCTCCACCATTTTTCTCCCTTCTCTCTCTCTCTCTCTCTCTCTCTCTCTCTCTCTCCCGCACAACACCAACACCACCACTGCACAGCAGTCACCACTTCCGCGCGCCTCCTCCGTGCACAGCTGCCCAACGCCGCCCTCTCCTCCCTGCCGCGGCTCCACAGCACCACCACTGCCCAATCTCTCCTCTTAACACACACACACGCGAGTTATATACACACACACACACGTATTACACACACTTACACGCGTATATACATACGTATATATATATATATATAGCCCCCAATTCAATTCCCCCAATTTCCAATTCTTAAAACCCTAATTTTTCCCCTCTTTTCCCCAATTCTCTCTCCCCGATTTCTGTTAACAGCGGCTGTGCTTGTTTGGTGATATTGGGCTTGGCCCAATTCTATTATATCACTACTAATCATCCTCTCGGCCCAATTACAACAATTAAACGACTTAAAAAAAATCACAATTAAATAAAATATTCAGAAAATTAAACTTTTCATTTTTAAAACAAAGAACATAAAATTACAAGCACCCACATATTTTCGAAATATTTTTCGGATCAAAAATGAATTAAATATGAATTTTCAAAGTTTTGATCCTTTAAATACAATAAAACTCTTAAAATCATTTTAAAATACCGAAACATCCAAATTAATTCACCCAACCATTTTAAAAACTAAATAATATTATAAAGATAATATTACAAAAGATTTCATGATTTTTAATTTCTCCGATAATTTTATAAAATTAACAAAGGATCAAAATGCATGATTTAAACATATTTAAATCCTCAAAAATATAAATAAAATACATCAGCCTTCATAACTCACACAATCATCATATAAACACATAAACACAACTTCACATATATTCCATCTTCCAACAATAATCACATAATATAGTTCACAATTACACTGAACCAGACAATAATTAAATAATTCGCTTTTGAAATTCCTTGAACCGGATAATGAACAATAAAATAAAATAAAAAATTTCCTCCTCATTTTAGGAAAAACATTAATATTCTTAAAATAATAATAAAATCATTTTCTGAAAATTCGGGTTATTACAGTCTACCCCCCTTAAAAGGATTCCGTCCACGGAATCAGCTAAGGCCACTACTGGGATTCCTTAACTCTTTCATCATCAATACTTATTTTACAAAACCATAGATAACATCCATTCATAAGCAACTCCTCCAAAACTCAATTCAACTATAGGGTATCTATCTGACACATCACTATTCCTTTCACATATATGTGTCGACCAACTTGCCATTATTATCCTATCCTTGAGAGAGAGCGAACTAATTCTATCAATATGCCACTGATATTCTATTCGTTTTGCGATTCGCTCCAGCTCTTGGCGATTCCATTCGAATCTAACTTCTATCAGCGAATTTCGAGTTGTCCGACCTGGTTGGCATCCCTTTGAAATTTATTAGAGTTAACAAGAATCATGAAGCTTTGAAAAGATAGCTGTCATATCAAGACAAATGTCACCCACTGGTGACCATAGGATTATGAGTTTTGAAACAAACCTTATTGGAAATAAGAGAATTTACTGAGAGATCAATACGATCGTAAGAACTCACGTTGTGTGTCTCTGATAAGACATTACTAAAGGTAATTAGCCTTCTTGTATTTCACAACTCACAAGTGATGGCGTCCCATCAGACTTCTATCACACAGACAGATAGTCCTTGTGGCCCCTTTATGTATAGGGTTGTTCGTCTCAGTGGAAATTGAGAATTATGAAAGAAATTCAAAGTCAAGTCAATAACAATCATCTTCTGACAATTAATTATCAAAGGGACACCTTGGATTAAAATCGAACAATTTCCAAGGCGCGATTTCCAAAGAAAAGGATAACCAAAAAGATACTGGTATTCAACAAACAAGTGGTGCTATATCACCATTGAATTATCCACTATTGAAGAAAAGTGGAAGTTTGAAATAATATCATTCGATAGGGCTTCGAAAACCTGAAGGTAAGTATAATGAAAGCCCTTGGCACAATTGAAACCAAATATGACTTAACACAAATGTATAAAAAAAAAAACTTCAAAGAGGAAACATATCCTTTATCACAATTCTCTCTTAGAGAGATGTCAAAAAAATTCATAGATTGGGGAGGTAATCAAAAAGATTCAACAATGGGGATATTGCCAAGGTCTCCACAGATGCCTTTTATGTCGGCTCCTCTGACGGATAATCCTTCGATCCCGGAGCTGTTCTTTTCCATGCACACCCTAAGGTGCTTGATAACTTACGGCATCGTCGACTCGTAATAGTCACTATGAATTCAATCATCGACATTAATAATCGCAGGGAGTTCTATCTCAACATACCCTTCAACATAGCATTCAAATCTTAACTTAATCATTGGCACTACACCCGGTAGTCCAACATGAACTCTACATGAGCTCCGACGTACTCACATAACTATACACACTCCTACTCACTCTCGTTTCTAGTTTACTATAACCTCAGCTCTGATACCAAACTGTAACGCCCCCAAATCCGGGGTCAGGGATTTGGTCGTCACGCGGAAAACCTTAATAACAAGTCACCTGTTTAACCACATTAAACCATCTGTAGTCATTAATAAAATTAAGTTACAACGATGAGACCCCAACCCCCAAGCATCTTTTAGGTTATAGGGCTAGAAACAAGAATCAACTCCTTACTACTAGTATAACTTCGTTGAGAAGTACACCAGTAACTAATACTATTTTATGCAAAGTAACATATATATTACACATCAATATACTTACATATAATTTACTCCAGCTATAAACTTTCTAGATCATATCGTCTTCATAAGGGCATACTGCTCGCTTCATCTAAGCCATGCAGATAACCTCGTCCGGCTACCTTCCACTGAAAAGTTAATATTTGAAAACAAGCAAGAATGAGCGAAAGAATTGCTCAGCAAGTTATTACTGATTACTCAATATGAAATCACTTACTTTTTGATAATATAATGTCAATTCTTTTCTATAACAAGATAATAATCAATACGTCATCTTAGTATAATATCTCATGGTAATATAACATTTAAAATCAAGCTCTCAATATAATCTTTCCATTTCCTTTTATACAACAATTATGTATAAAAGTAATATAAAATCAGTTTCTCTTCTTACTGTAAAACAATTCCATCTTTCATATCATTTTCCCTTTACAGTATATCAATCTGACTTTATCATTTATTCTTTATTCACATATTGTAGGGGTTTTCACTGTTGCCGAATACGTGAGGCACGATGATCAGTCGCCCTCCGTATCCGTCCATTTTTACTACCGGTAGAAGGAGGAAGGTCTACCACTACATCCCCCTGGAGGAAGGTCTACCACTACATCCTCCTTCGGCAACTCTTGGGCCGAATTAAAATATTGATTGCTGGACTGTGCAGCACACAGCCTCTTACGCTTTTTATTGATTGATTGCTGGACTGTGCAGCACACAGCCTCTTACGCTTTTTATTGATTGATTGCTGGACTGTGCAGCACACAGCCTCTTACGCTTTTTATTGCTATCCCCCTTTTTATAAGATCAGTATTCCATTTATCAACATCATTTCACATTTCCATTCCCGTATATCATTTTCATTTCCATTTCACATTTCACCTTTCCATTTTCATATCCGTATTATAATCATTTGAAAACATATATACAGGTATATCAATTCAAGACATACATTCATTTCACTATGAAATTCCTTAATCAATCTTTTAACAATATTCAATCACCCGTAGAACACTTAGAATATCTAAAGAATAACCATTTAATAATCCCTTTTTAAATGAATATTATAATTAATATTCATTGAATTAAATAACCATTAAAATAACATTTATCATTTTCATTCCAGACATTTTTAACCAAAAATGTCTCATTATAACCATCAAAATATCTTTATTATTATTATTCCAGAACAAAACGATTTTAAGAAAACATTTTAAAAAATAATATTCATCTAATTAAATAAATTTAATTAGACGAATAAGGTTTATTTAATTAGTAGATGCTTCGAGAGGTATCTAATAATTAAATAAACACTAGTTTATTGGTGATGTTGCCATTAGGTTAATTATTGCGAAATTCTTTCTAAAAACTTTGTCCGGGTTTTCGAAAATATACCTCTCAAGATAACCCCTTCCACTTTTCCATTCATATATCAATACCATTAAAATACACCAACTAAAATACTTTACATGTAAGTCCCTTTTAAGAAAAATCTATAGATATCAACTGTTATCCCCTTATATAACAAAATATTTATTAATAACGTCTGAAAGAGTTTAGAACTCAAATATCCTCAATTTACACATAACTGTAATATTATAAAATAACTTTAGATAACAACTGATAACATAATATCATAAAAATAACCATAATAACAACTGATACCATTCCTTCCCATAACACTTTACTCTTTATAATATATCACTCTCTCCATATCACATATATTTCCAATCAAACCATTTTACTCGGAAGTAAACAATTTATCAAGATAAAGATAGAAGAACTTTTGCAAATATGGACTGAAGTCTTATTCCACACATTTCATATATTTCAAAATAAATATACTCTGAACGATAGAGTATGTATAAATAAACTTGCCTCTGGTCCTTAGCACCAGACAGAACACCGCGAATAAATCCTTGGCATTTCGCCCAAGTAGTTCCATGAACTTTACACGACGCCTCGATCCTTCCTTTTTGATACACGTTGCTCCACTTGATCACGCCCTAATGGTACTGTAATTGTTACGAGTACGCGTCAGTCCAACCTCATATCTCGAGTAGACCCAACTCAGAATTACCACTGAGTCACCTAAAGTCAAACTATAGGTGTCCTTCCTATAATTGACTACTCTATTACCACTTAATGCACATAACACACTTATATCCATTTAATAGACTTAAACCAATTTAATATATAGATAAAGACACACAATACACAATCAATCCTCAAGACACATAAACCTCGAGACAACAATTACCCTCAAATTAATTCACTTAACACATATACACATAAACAGTTAACACCCAAATCATACCCTTAAATCATTGAAATCAAATAAGTTAAATAAATTTAAATGCAGGGGATTTTCAGAAAATTTCGGCATGTAGTATTCGTTTATCGGACTATGGGCTCAGCCCCTCCATGCCAAACAAAACAATTTATAACCCTGCTTTTGATAAAATAAAAGCTGCCTCAACTTGCAGCAACATAAAAGTAAACAAATAATGAAAAGTACCCGCCCAGACATGCGGCACCTAGCACATAATAATTAACACTACTACTTACGCTACACCAATGATCGTATTTCTCACGCATTTTAATGATACACGTGACAACCAATCATTGATGTTCGTAAGCCCTAGGGAACAACCCCTAGCACTAACTATTACTTACGCTATATCAATGATCACATCACTTAAGTATATTAATTATACTCGTGATAGCTAATCATGGATATTCGTAAGCCCTAGGGATTAGTCGAAAAGAATTACACAAGTCCTTTAAATATTGACATTTAAAAACTTGTGATCTTCTCATAACCCCTAGCACAATTCTAATTATTATAAAATTCTAACAATTAACATGTATCACGTATTCCCATACTTACCATTTAGTCATTAGCATTTCCGACACCATATGCAACTAACAATTATCAAGGTAAATTAGTAACCACCTACTAATTACCAAGTACTCGACAATTACGAATTTCGATAATTACTCAAACTCGACTTATAATATTTAGCACATAAACTTTCATCACTTTTTAAATATACTCTCCGAATTAAATACGGAAATTCCAATAATAATCATAATTTACCACATTAATCTAATTACGACAATTACCATATTAACTCACAATTCACAACTAATTAAACTACCACACTTAACTAATTATATCACAACAATTAATAATATTAATTGAATTTACAACAATTAAGCAATACTCACAATTTACAACTAAATTTAACACGAAAATTAAATAATTAAAAATACGAAATTATACCATTTCGATTTCGACTCGCCCGAAATCAAACCACCGGAAAATCCATCTCCACCATTTTTCTCCCTTCTCTCTCTCTCTCTCTCTCTCTCTCTCTCTCTCTCCCGCACAACACCAACACCACCACTGCACAGCAGTCACCACTTCCGCGCGCCTCCTCCGTGCACAGCTGCCCAACGCCGCCCTCTCCTCCCTGCCGCGGCTCCACAGCACCACCACTGCCCAATCTCTCCTCTTAACACACACACACGCGAGTTATATACACACACACACACGTATTACACACACTTACACGCGTATATACATACGTATATATATATATATATAGCCCCCAATTCAATTCCCCCAATTTCCAATTCTTAAAACCCTAATTTTTCCCCTCTTTTCCCCAATTCTCTCTCCCCGATTTCTGTTAACAGCGGCTGTGCTTGTTTGGTGATATTGGGCTTGGCCCAATTCTATTATATCACTACTAATCATCCTCTCGGCCCAATTACAACAATTAAACGACTTAAAAAAAATCACAATTAAATAAAATATTCAGAAAATTAAACTTTTCATTTTTAAAACAAAGAACATAAAATTACAAGCACCCACATATTTTCGAAATATTTTTCGGATCAAAAATGAATTAAATATGAATTTTCAAAGTTTTGATCCTTTAAATACAATAAAACTCTTAAAATCATTTTAAAATACCGAAACATCCAAATTAATTCACCCAACCATTTTAAAAACTAAATAATATTATAAAGATAATATTACAAAAGATTTCATGATTTTTAATTTCTCCGATAATTTTATAAAATTAACAAAGGATCAAAATGCATGATTTAAACATATTTAAATCCTCAAAAATATAAATAAAATACATCAGCCTTCATAACTCACACAATCATCATATAAACACATAAACACAACTTCACATATATTCCATCTTCCAACAATAATCACATAATATAGTTCACAATTACACTGAACCAGACAATAATTAAATAATTCGCTTTTGAAATTCCTTGAACCGGATAATGAACAATAAAATAAAATAAAAAATTTCCTCCTCATTTTAGGAAAAACATTAATATTCTTAAAATAATAATAAAATCATTTTCTGAAAATTCGGGTTATTACAGTAGCGGTCCGTATATACCTATTGACCGGGGAGCGGTATATTATTATATCATATCTAGATTGCGAAAACCCGAAGGGTCATTCGGGAAGTATCATATACTCAAGTATTATATTCATATCTCCGTAAATACTCGAAACCCTATCTTGGATTAAAAGTTTATTTTATTAAATAATTATTTTATTAATTATTAATATTAAATCTTAAAATATCATTTAATAATTATTGTTCACTATTTTAAAAACAAGGTTAATCCAAGATACCTTTTTAATACTCTCAAACTCGAACTTTTTCGAACTCAAAACATTTTTTTTAAAAACCCCCGGTCAGGTTCCGCTTCTTGTATGATTTCAAGAATTATCGGTCGACTGATGTCGAACCACAACTACTCTATTTTCAATCAAAACCTGGTTTTTAAAATAAAAAGAAAAAGGGACTCTGGCAGGTGTGGGAACCGTTGACGAACGATTCCCGGGATGTGTAAGCGGCCGTGAGCCAGGCGGTCCATCACTTATTATTCCGGCCCAGGTGTTGCCGAAGGATGATTACGGATGTAGTTTTCATCGAGGGTGATTACGGATGTAGTTTTCACTCGGGGATAGTTACGGATGTAGTTTCTATCCTTCTACCGGTAGAGAAGACCCGCGGATTATTGGACTCGGATGTGGCGACTGATCATCGTCAATCCCTGTCAGGTTTTATGTTTTCTTTAAGTCCCATTCCTCCACTTTGGAAAAATGCTTTGACACTGCATCTTAGGCCTATGTGCCAGTTGCCGATAGTGTCCTATTTTGATGAGAAAGACGTTGACTTTATGCAGTAGCTAGAACTGCAAGGTTATTTTGAAAACAAGGGCACGTACTGGTGCACCTTTGAAATTTACCAATAATGACAAGTGATTTTATAACTGATTGATACAACGAGTTTAATGACTGTTATACATATGAAATGTTATATTGCTTATCTTATACCTATATTCTTGCTGAGCTATAGTTGCTCACTCTTGCTTGTTTTCAAATTTTACAAACACAACAGCTAAGAGAAATGGCAAGAACCTGTCAGACTGTTCGAAAGCAGGTGACTAGACCCCAGGCTGCAGTTGAGATTCCACCGGTAGGCCCCATTAGCCGGATTGGTCGGCAACTTTTGTTAGTACGTTTTATCTATAAGTATGACATGTGCAAGGCAGTGTACCGTAACAAACTTTCAAGCCGCCAACTTCGCTTCATATCGAAGTGTTGCTGGTAGCATAAATGCTATTTAATTCAGTCTGTAATAACTCTAAAATTCTTACTTTTGCTTATTCATATGTATGACGTTTCTGAGACTCTAACCTGTGTGTGTGTGTGTGTGTGTGCGGTGTGAGTTTATTGTGGGGTCGATGGCTGTTTATTTATATTATGTGCAAGAACAAGTATGTTATTAATGGAAAATGGACCGTGAGCGCCTAGATCTCCGACCCCGGATCTGGGGGCGTCACAGAAATGGTATCAGAGAGAAGGTTACAGTTCTCAGAAACGATAGTAATTTAGGAAAGCAACCATAATAATACGAATAATATAACACTAATAATAATCCCATTAATACCTGGAGCTCTCATCGAGTTCACAGTCGGGTTATCGGATATAGCCCTGACTTCTAAGGCCCATGAGGGAACTACTCCTTAAACCCTTCTTTTTGGTTAGTAACCTAGCTTATTTCCCTTGTGTAGATGGAGGATATACCAGACCCTGAGGCCTATGAGAGGGAGCATGATGAGGCACTACTGAGAGAGACTGAGGACCCTGTTGAGGATACTGATGCTGACTCTGAGACCGACCCTGTGATTGAGCTGATAGAGGACACTGAGGAGGAGGATCCCGATGAGGAGCCCTTTGTTGAGCCTGAGCCTGTTGCCCCCTCCCCTGTGGCCACCGATGAGGAGAGTGTGCGATCCGGTGAGGACCGTGTTGTGTCACCCCCACCTTCTCCACAGTCATTGAGCCTCACTTCTTCTGATGATGATGATCCCGAGGAGGATACTTCTAGCGAGGAGGAGCGTGACCCTGCTCCTGCCCCTGTTATGCCACCCCCACCACTGGACCTACCCCCGGTGTCGGGCGCTGAGCACGCCTATGTCGTGCAGTTCATGACCCGAGACTTACTTTCTGCCGAGGCCCGACTTAACGAGGCGAGGAGGGTGATAGTGGAGGAGCGCGAGGCGCGCTTGAGGATCCAGGCTGAGATGAGGACTACTGTTGCTAGGAGGACTAGAGCTCGACTCCACAGGATTGAGAGGAGGAGTCGCGAGAGGGTTCTCGGATTAGGGATCCGCGGGGGCGGAGTGATCCAGGCTAGGGATGTTAGACGTGTTGTGCGTCGTGCATTTGCCCGAGTGAGGGCCTTGCTCCGTCGCGGTGCGGCCCCGTGATGTGTTACTGATAGCTCAGTCCCCTAGGTTCAAATGACATTAGTGTGTCGATTTTGCGGGATAGTTGACTTGTGCAGTGGCGTCCTTTCTGACCAGTGGATGAGTAGACTGACCTACATATATTTAGATGTGACTACGGATAGGATGTACGGATGTAGCCCTACTTTTGTGTAGCCCTGACTATTCGGATTATGTACTTGTATTTGTTCCACTTTTGCTAGACTTTGACATCGGAACTATGTATTTGGCTCTAACATCCAAACTTTGTGACAACCCTTGTACCGTACTTATTTAGTTTCAGTTTCCTTGATATTGCCTCAATTGCTTTACTTTCCGATGCCATGCTCTACTGTTTTGATATACAACTGTGATTATACAACTGCTACAAGCCACAAATACAACCATACTGTTTCAAATTACGATATGTGATTTCAAATTGTTCTCCACATTTTCCAAAAATATTCCTACAATTTTTCTAAAATAAACCTTTCAAAAAAAAAACGGTTTTAGTTATTTAAAATTTTGAAAATATTTCTATAAGTTCGAAGTTTTGAAATCTTGGAAATTCCTACAAATGTTTTCGAACCACGTAACGACTTCCCCTAAAAAGCTTTTACAGTTTATCGCCATCATAAGGGCACTACGAGTTTCGAAATTTTAACCCTGTATAAAGAGGAACAATACGTTCCTGACTTCTCTAAATACGGTCAAATAATCTGCAAACCCTAACCCATTTTTATCTTATTATCAGAATCATGCCACCTAGAAGAATGAACACTCGAGCTCACCCGGCCAACTCTGAAGGCCAGGGTAGCCACCATGGGCCGGAAGGCCACCAAAACCGAGAGAGAGAGGATCAGAACCTGAGCGAGGATGAAGGTAGTGACTATAACTTGTTTGATAACTCTGAGTATGATGAAGAGGAAGCTGAAGATGATACCCTGGAGGTGGAAAACCCAAGGAGAGACCCTATGGAGCGATTCATGGACCTACTCAGGCAGAACTTGGACCGTCCCCCGGTTCAGCCACCACCCAACAATGCGAATGCCAATGCCTTTCGGAATTTCAAATCCCTGAAACCCCCGGAGTTTAAGGGAACTGCAGACCCGGTCGAGGCAAGAGCCTGGCTGAAAGAAATGGAAAAATCTTTTGAGATACTAGGAGTCGCTGAAGAGCAGAAAACTGTTTTCGCCACCTACCTCCTGAAGGGTGAGGCAAACTACTGGTGGGAAGCTAAAAAGAATTTGGAGGGAAGAGGTGTGGTGACCTGGGAGAGGTTTAGCGAGTTGTTCTTGGAAAAGTATTTCCCTAGGTTCATGGAAACACAAATGGAGCTGAAATTTTTGGAACTCAAGCAAGGTAACATGACGGTGGCCGAGTATGAGGCAAGATTTACTGAGCTGTCAAGGTTTGTGCCGGAATATGTGAACTCTGAGGTGAAGAGGGCCCGAAGGTTTCAATTGGGGCTAAAGCAATGGATTCAGAATCGTGTGGCGGTTCTTGAGCTGACAGACTATGCCACCCTGGTACAGAAAGCATCGATTGTTGAGGCTGGAAGTGAACAGATGCAGAAGGAGAAGGAAGGAAAGAAGAGGAAGTTTGACAGTCGAAAGGGAAACTCTGCGGGAGGGAGCGTTCCGAGCAAGTTTAAGCGAGGAACAGTGTCCCAGCCCAGCGGAAACTTTGGAACCAAGAGAGCTGAAAGTTGGAGTGTGGGCCAGGGCGGCCGACCACAGGGATCATCGTACTCTACCCCACCCCGAGCCCCACTCCCGGAATGCAATAAATGTGGAAGGAAACATGCGGGCGTGTGTAACCTGCAAGATGTGAAGTGCTTCAAGTGTGGGCTGACGGGACATTATGCTAACACCTGTCGAGGGACTAGTAACAACACCAGTGCTAGAGGTAATTGCTTCAAGTGTGGGAAACCAGGGCACCGAATGAGGGAATGTATGTCCTCTGGGCCAGCTGCATCAAGAGTGAGTGGAACTGCTTCTAACAGGGCCCCCACTGCAAGAACTTTTAACATGACTGTGCAAGATGCCGTGAGGAACACGGATGTGATCGCAGGTACCCTGCTACTCAACTCAGTTAATGCGAATGTTTTATTTGATTCGGGAGCTACCAAGTCTTTCATATCTCTAGATTTTGTATGTCGGTTAGGCCTTAAGACTGAACCACTGAGAGACAGACTGCAAGTAGAGATAGCTAATCATGAAATTATTCCTGTTAACCAAGTATGTCCAGGTTGCGACCTAGAAATAGAAGGGCGACACTTTCGGGTAGATTTAATACCTTTTAAATTAGGGGAGTTTGACGTAATAATATGTATGGATTGGTTGACAACCCATGGAGCTCAGATTGATTGCGCGAAGAAGAAAGTGAGTTTAAGACTGCCAGGGGATAAGGAAGTAGTGTTTAGTGGAAAATGACAAACCCAAAAGTTCCTGACTATGATTCAAGCTAAAAGGCTGTTACGTAAGGGATGCGAAGCCTATCTAGCCTATGTAAAGGATACCAAGAAGGAGGCACCCAACCTACAGGAAATCCCAGTCGTTAATGAATTCGCGGATGTATTTCCGGACGATCTTCCAGGACTACCACCTGATAGAGACATCGAGTTCACTATAGATTTAGTTCCGGGCACGGCCCCAATTTCAAAAGCCCCATATAGGCTAGCCCCAGTGGAGATGAAAGAGTTGGCCACTCAATTGCAAGAGCTGTTGGATAAAGGAATGATAAGACCTAGTGTGTCACCGTGGGGAGCCCCGGTACTATTCGTGAAAAAGAAGGATGGCAGTATGAGATTATGCATAGACTACAGGGAGTTGAATAAGGTGACCATAAAGAATAAGTATCCTTTGCCCAGAATAGATGACTTGTTTGACCAACTAAAGGACGCGGTTTATTTTTCCAAGATCGATTTGAGAACCGGGTACCACCAGCTAAGGATTAAGCCAGAAGATATTCCAAAGACGGCCTTTCGCACCCGGTACGGACACTATGAGTTTTTAGTAATGTCGTTTGGGTTAACAAATGCACCCGCAGCTTTCATGGACTTAATGAATCGAGTCTTCAAGAAGTACCTGGACAAGTGTGTTATAGTCTTCATCGATGACATCTTAATTTATTCCAAGACGAAGGAGGAACATGCAGAGCACTTGAGGATTGTATTGGGAGCATTAAGAGAAGAAAAGTTGTACGCTAAGTTCTCGAAGTGTGAATTTTGGTTGAAGGAAGTTCAGTTTTTGGGGCATGTGATTAGCGAACAAGGCATCCTAGTGGACCCAGCAAAAATAGAGGCTGTATCAAATTGGGAGAGACCAACCACTCCGACAGAGGTGAGAAGTTTCATAGGATTGGCCGGCTACTATAGGAGATTTGTCCAAGACTTTGCCAAGATAGCAGCCCCTTTGACCCGACTAACTCGCAAGACCGAGAAGTTTGTGTGGACTGAAAAATGCGAAGAGAGCTTTCAAGAGTTGAAAAAGAGGTTGGTGACAGCACCAGTACTAGCCCTACCGGATGATAAGGGAGACTTTGTGATCTATAGCGATGCATCCCATAAAGGTTTAGGGTGTGTGCTTATGCAGCACGGTAAGGTGATTGCGTATGCGTCCCGACAACTTAAGGAGTATGAGATAAGATACCCCACCCATGATTTGGAATTAGCAATGATAGTTTTTGCTTTAAAGATCTGGAGACATTACCTGTACGAAGAAAAGTGTGAAATCTACACGGATCACAAGAGCTTAAAGTACATATTCACTCAGAAAGAGTTAAACATGAGGCAGAGGAGATGGTTAGAGCTAATCAAGGATTATGATTGTGAGATTCATTATCACCCAG
The DNA here is from genome assembly GCA_037693485.1 of Kitagawia praeruptora. Taxonomy (NCBI): domain Eukaryota; kingdom Viridiplantae; phylum Streptophyta; class Magnoliopsida; order Apiales; family Apiaceae; genus Kitagawia; species Kitagawia praeruptora. The sequence continues at coordinate 82,707,611 of CM075350.1, forward strand.
GGAAGGCCAACGTAGTGGCCGATGCACTTAGCCGAAAGGAGAAGCTTAAGATGATAACGTCAGTGGACGAAGTGATCAAGGACCTCGAGAGGCTGGAGATTGAGGTGAGGTTGCCAGGAATTGGCCAAGAGAGTCTAATGGAAATAAAAGTCCAACCACCGCTATTGGAAAAGATTAAGTTATGCCAGGAAAAGAAGATAGAAGAAGAAAAGAATTCGATGGAGAAAATTTTGACTGGCGAAGAAATTAGGTGTGAGAAGGACGGGAATGGAGTTATGAGGTACGCATCTAGGATATGGATTCCGAACGTTCGAGAGTTAAAAGACGAGATTTTGCAAGAGGCTCATAGTTCAAGGTACTCAATCCACCCTGGAGGCACTAAGATGTATAGAGATTTAAGAGAATACTATTGGTGGCCTAATATGAAAAAGGACGTGGCAGAGTGGGTAAGTAAGTGTTTGACATGTCAAAGAGTAAAGGCCGAACACCAGAGGCCCAGCGGATTGTTGCAACCCTTAGAGATACCCGAGTGGAAGTGGGAGCAGATTGCGATGGACTTTGTGGTCAGATTACCAAGGACCAAGACGAATCATGATGCCATTTGGGTAATTATCGATAGGCTGACCAAGTCAGCACATTTTCTTCCAATCAACGAGAGATATACTGTCGACAAGCTGGCAGATATTTACTTAAAGGAGATTGTGGTTAGACATGGGGTTCCTGTGAGCATTGTATCGGATAGAGACCCGAGATTCAACTCCAGGTTCTGGAGGAGTTTTCAAGATTGTGTGGGGACTAAGTTAAACATGAGTACTGCATACCATCCCCAAACAGACGGACAGAGTGAGAGAACCATCCAGACCATCGAGGACATGTTGAGAGTATGTGCCATAGATTTCAAGGGAAGTTGGGACGACCACTTGCCATTGATCGAATTTTCCTACAACAACAGTTACCATGCGAGTATAGGCATGCCCCCATATGAAGCCTTGTACGGACGAAGATGTCGGTCTCCTTTGTGTTGGGAAGAGGTAGGAGAGCGGAAGATATTAGGGCCTGAACTGATCCAACAGACGAGAGAGACTATCGAACTCATAAGAGGACGGCTGGTAGCGGCCCAAGACAGACAGAAGAAGTATGCGGACCAGTCCCGCAAGGATAAAGAATATGAGGTAGGAGAGTTTGTGATGTTAAAAGTATCACCGTGGAAGGGATTGATGAGATTTGGTAAGAAGGGGAAACTAAGCCCGAGATTTATTGGACCTTTTGAGATCTTGAAACGAGTTGGAAAGTTAGCCTATGAATTGGCTTTACCTCCGAGCTTACAACAAGTACACAATGTGTTCCATGTGTCCATGCTACGACCCTATCATACCGACTTCCGACATGTGATAGAACATGATCAAGTGGATCTGCAACCAGACTTAACATATGTGGAGCAACCCGTAGAAATTATGGATAGAAAAGAACAAGTGCTGAGGAATAAGGTTGTAAAACTAGTGAGAGTCTTGTGGAGGAACCAGAATGTCGAAGAATCAACATGGGAACTAGAAAGCGCAATGCGTGAAAAGCACCCCCAACTGTTTTCAACCTGAATCCGGGACGAAATCCTTTTAAGGAGGGGAGGCTGTAAGAACCCTAAATTTTGGTAATATTTTATTTTATTTAATATCTTGTGGCAATGTCAATATGGAACCTTTCAGGTCATCCCTGTGATTAATAGAATTGATTGTCTGAGAAACTGTGTTGTTGTATTCCCTATGTAAGATAAAAAGGGAGATTGTGAAGGCAAGAGTCTTATTGTTAGTGAGATTTATAAAACTTGGGATTTGAGAATGATTAGAGTGTTACAAGATTTATTAAGGATCATGACAAGGAATTATGGACATTAGAGGAATTTACACAATTAGTACTTAAGGAATTATAGGGGAAATCTCTACGCGACAAAATATTATTACGAGAGATTAATTAAGATACGATACGAATTAAGGATTAAATAATAAGCATTGGTGGAAGAATAATATTACAAGGAGTAGTATTGCATGCAAGCCCATGCAACCAAGTAGTTAGAAACCAAGCAAACTAGTTAGCCATTGGAAGATGAATAGTATTTGGTTACTTGCTTTTTGAAAAAGGAGGAGACATGTAGTACAAAGAGCCATACCTATAGCCATATCTAGGCTTGTACCATACTAATACATACAATTATATGTATCACCCAATCAAATATTCAACCACACAAACACAAAAGAAAAATCAAACTCCCCCCCCCCTTGAACAAGGAGCTCTCGGCCAAGCCTAAAAGTGGAGAAGAAAAATTCTTCTCCTCCCTCTTCCATCACTCATAAATCATAATATAATTCCTAGGTCATCTACATCATCTAAGCAAGGTATGCTAGCAATTTCACTCCATTTCATCCATCCAATTCCAAGTTATAAATTGTTAAAGTTTGGATGAATAGTAACCAAGTTTGTTCTTCCTTTAGATCTTGCATTGTGAGTGTTGTAGGAGGCCATCTAAGGTGTTTTTAAGTTGTATAAAGATTGTTCAAAGTCTCTAGGAGCTCAAGAAGGTATGAAATCTCAAACCACCCTTGGTTATGTGTTGTTCATGTAGTATGGTAGTAGATCCATGCATTTTAGGGGTTATCTTGAATGTATATGTATTGGATAACATGGATCTTGGGTTTTGATGTTGAGATGGTGAATATTATGACTATGGTGAATATATATATCTCCATGAGTGTTATGAGTCATGATCTAAGTGTTTTAAGTGGTGTTTATGTTATGGAAGCATGAAAAATGGTTGATCTAAGTGATTTGAGCTTGCTGATTTTGTCCAGGAACTTTGATCTGTGTTGTAGCACGATTTTGAACACCCAAATGATGTCCCCTGATGTCCTACCTTATATTGTTGGAAAGATAATTGAATGTAGTTTCTGGATATGTAAGATTCATAGCTAGGTGATGTGTGGATTTTTAGTTATGGCCGGAGGAGTGATTTTTGTTTCTGGACTATGGACTGCATAAAGTGACCCCCTTGTGAACCTTGTTTAAATACCTTAAAAAATATTTGGGATCATGGAAAAATTTGAGAACGTAGGTAATGCAGTGGTGAAGACCACCCAAAAGGAATTGGATTAAAATATGAATATTTGGATTTTATAAAAATGCTAGAGTAAAATTCGCGCAATGGAAAAAGGTCGATTAGTGGAACATTATTCTAGGGTTAGTGGTTATGGTTCGAACGTGGTAACTAAATTAAGTCGAGTAAGTGACGAGCGTAAACGAGTGATGTCATGGACCTATAGTGGGGCTAGGGAGTCATAAGACGAAGTCGTTAAGTTAATTTCGTATCCCCTTAAAACCCCGTAATTAGAAAGAAATTGTTAAGGTACTAACGAACGATTATTGTTTATGTATAGATCGTTCGAATTCGCACGCTCGACCACCCCAACCAAACCAAGGCAAGTTTACTTTTCAAAACTTATACATATACAAGGATTTTCACTGTTGTGTTTGTAGTTTTCAATTATATCAAATGCTATTTTTATCGAAGTATTGATGCAATTGAGATTGTATAAGTACATATATGCTTGTACCCCTTGAACTTAGATTAAAATGTTTTCTTCGGACAACGACTCTAGTAATAGAGGTCGTAGCGGTCCGTATATACCTATTGACCGGGGAGCGGTATATTATTATATCATATCTAGATTGCGAAAACCCAAAGGGTCATTCGGGAAGTATCATATACTCAAGTATTATATTCATATCTCCGTAAATACTCGAAACCCTATCTTGGATTAAAAGTTTATTTTATTAAATAATTATTTTATTAATTATTAATATTAAATCTTAAAATATCATTTAATAATTATTGTTCACTATTTTAAAAACAAGGTTAATCCAAGATACCTTTTTAATACTCTCAAACTCGAACTTTTTCGAACTCAAAACATTTTTTTTAAAAACCCCCGGTCAGGTTCCGCTTCTTGTATGATTTCAAGAATTATCGGTCGACTGATGTCGAACCACAACTACTCTGTTTTCAATCAAAACCTGGTTTTTAAAATAAAAAGAAAAAGGGACTCTGGCAGGTGTGGGAACCGTTGACGAACGATTCCCGGGATGTGTAAGCGGCCGTGAGCCAGGCGGTCCATCACTTATTATTCCGGCCCAGGTGTTGCCGAAGGATGATTACGGATGTAGTTTTCATCGAGGGTGATTACGGATGTAGTTTTCACTCGGGGATAGTTACGGATGTAGTTTCTATCCTTCTACCGGTAGAGAAGACCCGCGGATTATTGGACTCGGATGTGGCGACTGATCATCGTCAATCCCTGTCAGGTTTTATGTTTTCTTTAAGTCCCATTCCTCCACTTTGGAAAAATGCTTTGACACTGCATCTTAGGCCTATGTGCCAGTTGCCGATAGTGTCCTATTTTGATGAGAAAGACGTTGACTTTATGCAGTAGCTAGAACTGCAAGGTTATTTTGAAAACAAGGGCACGTACTGGTGCACCTTTGAAATTTACCAATAATGACAAGTGATTTTATAACTGATTGATACAACGAGTTTAATGACTGTTATACATATGAAATGTTATATTGCTTATCTTATACCTATATTCTTGCTGAGCTATAGTTGCTCACTCTTGCTTGTTTTCAAATTTTACAAACACAACAGCTAAGAGAAATGGCAAGAACCTGTCAGACTGTTCGAAAGCAGGTGACTAGACCCCAGGCTGCAGTTGAGATTCCACCGGTAGGCCCCATTAGCCGGATTGGTCGGCAACTTTTGTTAGTACGTTTTATCTATAAGTATGACCTGTGCAAGGCAGTGTACCGTAACAAACTTTCAAGCCGCCAACTTCGCTTCATATCGAAGTGTTGCTGGTAGCATAAATGCTATTTAATTCAGTCTGTAATAACTCTAAAATTCTTACTTTTGCTTATTCATATGTATGACGTTTCTGAGACTCTAACCTGTGTGTGTGTGTGTGTGCGGTGTGAGTTTATTTTGGGGTCGATGGCTGTTTATTTATATTATGTGCAAGAACAAGTATGTTATTAATGGAAAATGGACCGTGAGCGCCTAGATCTCCGACCCCGGATCTGGGGGCGTCACAGAAATGGTATCAGAGAGAAGGTTACAGTTCTCAGAAACGATAGTAATTTAGGAAAGCAACCATAATAATACGAATAATATAACACTAATAATAATCCCATTAATACCTGGAGCTCTCATCGAGTTCACAGTCGGGTTATCGGATATAGCCCTGACTTCTAAGGCCCGTGAGGGAACTACTCCTTAAACCCTTCTTTTTGGTTAGTAACCTAGCTTATTTCCCTTGTGTAGATGGAGGATATACCAGACCTTGAGGCCTATGAGAGGGAGCATGATGAGGCACTACTGAGAGAGACTGAGGACCCTGTTGAGGATACTGATGCTGACTCTGAGACCGACCCTGTGATTGAGCTGATAGAGGACACTGAGGAGGAGGATCCCGATGAGGAGCCCTTTGTTGAGCCTGAGCCTGTTGCCCCCTCCCCTGTGGCCACCGATGAGGAGAGTGTGCGATCCGGTGAGGACCGTGTTGTGTCACCCCCACCCTCTCCACAGTCATTGAGCCTCACTTCTTCTGATGATGATGATCCCGAGGAGGAGCGTGACCCTGCTCCTGCCCCTGTTATGCCACCCCCACCACTGGACCTACCCCCGGTGTCGGGCGCTGAGCACGCCTATGTCGTGCAGTTCATGACCCGAGACTTACTTTCTGCCGAGGCCCGACTTAACGAGGCGAGGGGGGTTGACTTGTGTCTTTTACCTTGAGCATTATTAGAAGCATCAATTAACTCTCGCTTCTTGTTTTTATCCTGTTTCTCGCCCGTACTCGAAGGAGGAATGGGGGGGGCGAGATTGGTTCATCACAGTTGATGGCGTTGGGCGAGAGGTGTTGGCAACAACGGAGGGAGTTGGCTCTGCGAAGGGATTGTTTCCAAAAGGGAGTTTCGCCATTTCACCTGAACACAGAAGAAAGAATAGGTTAATAAACAATCTCAAGTATTTAGAAAAAGAGATAGAAACTATTAAAAGGACGAGATATATGTTGAGGGCGAGGTACCTTTACCAGTAAGCCCTTCAATTTGTTTCTTACGGATACTTCTTTTAGTTCCTTTCTTAAATTTAACGTAGGGAACTTTGCCGTAACCCTCATTATAAAAACCATGAGTATGTAGGTTTTCGGGGGTCACTAAAACGTCGAGATCCTTTTTCGATCTGGGGAGATTAGAGATGATCAAAGCTCTAGCCGTGGCGTCGCCTACTAGTTTAGTTTGGGAGGGTTTATCTAAAACAGAACAAAGGGAATATAAAAACAAGTTCTGGGTACGAAAATTTAAAAAGGAGGCGAGATACTTACAAGGATTCAGGTTGAATTGAGTCCTAGCCCTAGGAACGTCATAAAAATAAAGAAACTCATCTTTCCATATCTTCATGTTGCTGGGATTCCCAGTAATGAAGCCTTTCTTGTTGTGAGACGACCAATAGGCGAGATAATAGAAGCCGACATCCTTCTCGCATCGCCTCAGAGATAGAAAATAACTTAATTCGGCCATTGTGGGGGCATCATAATTTTCATTTTTGTACATCATGAATAGGCCAATCGCTGCCCTATAGCTATTAGGCGAGAGTTGTACTGGGGCGATATTAAAATATGTGATGATTTGTTGAAGGAAGGGATGCATAGGTGATCCAAAGCCAAGTTCTATTAATTTTTTGGTGATGACCATCCTTGGAGTTGGTAATCCAGCAATATTGAAGATATGCATTCTCATGAAAGAACGAGGTCGTAGCCACTTCCCTTCCAGGTTGTAATACTCTATTAGGAACATGATTTCTTCAGAAGAAATCGTTGAGGCGAGTCCTGCGCAGGAGATAACGCCTTGATCGAATCTATGTTTCATCCTAAGGGATTCACTCACATCATCTTCGAAGTCTAAGTCTTGATCATAGAGACGGACGGGTTGTATGTATGGATTGTTTGGGGGAGATGGTAATTCCATTGCATAGCGCACGGGCGAAGCAGATATAACCTCGTCTTCATATTCAACCTCGTCCTCATACACAATCTCGTCCTCAAATTCCAGGTTATCCTGAGCGTTGTTTTCGCTCTCATCTTCAAGTCCAACCTCGTCTTCTTCATCAGTGCTAGATAAGGCCGAATTTTCCCTTAATGTTGCCTTATATTTGGCGAGATCTTTTCCCGGACCCCGGCTTAATCTAGACGGTCCAGGTAAATTTGGGTCCAAATCAGCAAAAAGGTCATGAAGGTCATCTTCACTTTCCTCGTTTTCGCCCAAATCCTGGGCGAGGTAGGTGCTAGCTAGGTCTTCAGCAATGTCGCCTATTTGAAGGTCCTCAGAAAGGGTAGGCATATTTATGTTTGGATTGGTTGATTGAGAAGCTGCTGAGGACGACATCGTCCTATTTTCAGATGACGAGACCTCTCTTGACATCTGAAAGAGAGAGAGGGCGAGGACTATGTTAAAAAAAGTTGGTTAAACAAGTAACGAGTGGGGGTGGGTTGAAAGAAAACAAAAAAGGAGCAGCGTCCTCGCCCTCTTAGTAGAAAATGGTCCTAAAGTAAAAGGCTAGCGAGAAGAAATAATATTGCCTATCCTAGGTGGGTTGTTTTTGTTCTAACAAGTATTAAATTGAAGGAATAAATAGTAAATCAACAAAGGAGAGAAGAGTACCTGTTAAGAAGAGAAGTCGCCTTCGAGGGAAGGAGGTCGCCCAGAGAAATGAAAAGCTCGCCCAAATATGTAGGGTATCTCGCCCGCGTGTTCTGAGAAAATTGACAGTGCTTTGAGGAATTTTTTGAACAAGTGAAGAAATTCTAAGGGTTTATATAGCCTATGAGGAGAGAGAAAAAAACTCTGAGGGATATTTGGCGGGAAAGGTTATGATATGGGAAGAGCAATTTGGCGGGTAAGTTTTTTAACCTGTCAACTGATTTTTCCCTCAACTCGCCCTCTTCCGAGAACTTTTAAGAAATTTAATTTCTTTTATGAATAAATCATTGCAAGAAATTGGGGGGTAGTTGTTATGCCCAGAAATAAACTCAGTGGTTTTTAGGCCTTGCCTTGAGATCTCGCCCATTGACTTACAATGGGAATCTCGCCCCTTAAAACAACCAGGCCCAGTACTCCGGTAACTCGCCATTTGGTGGTGGAATTATAAGAATTGAATGTGATGGACTAGACTAGGTCCTTGAACCAATCCACTTACTAATAAGGTCTCGCCCATAGGGGAGGATCTCGCCCTATTTTAGAGGTGTCGCCCATTTTGACAGTTCTTTGGACTTCCCTATAAACTATTTAATCATCGTGGCCTAAGATGGGCATTGACTGCGTTATTCTCGGGTCAATAGCTTAATCATTACGCTCTGAGAAAGTAGTTGGGCTTTTGGGTTCATTCTGATACTGTCAAAGGCGGTGGACTTGATCCGATGGGCTTCCTAAATAAGGTAACCTAGCACATTACGATTACTTGCTCCCCAAGAACTACGTTTGGCTTGATCCCTATAAATAGGGTACGTAGGCACATTGTATGGTACGATGCAAACCCTTGCGAAAAAGAGAGAATACAACATTCGATCTAAATTGCAATAATCACATCATACAATCTCAGCCATCCCCAAATCATAAACCCTAACCCTAATCGTTCAATGCCAATCACCACCATCAACCACCGCTATAATTCCAGAAACCCTCCCCGAATTTGTTTTCCCAAATTCCTCCGTTAAAAATTACGTACGGTTTATGAGTTAAGCTCGTTTTAGTGAAACCGGTTAAAACGGACGAATCGTTAAGATGGACTGACTTTACCAAGTCAAACGAGCCCTTTAAAAATGGTCTGTGATTATGAAATTTTTACAGGGGGTAACTTAGTCAGTGGTTAAGTCCCTGTAAAAATTTGAAGACAAAAGGCTAAATTTTCGATTTTATAGAAATGTTTAAGGCAAGAATGCGCATAAGAAATCACTGCAGAAAGAAGCTATTTTTAGAGAAACAATTGAGCTATCAAAAAGATGTTCTTAATTATGAAATTTGGATGAAAAATCCTCTGGACAGTTAAGAAGAAGTGAGAAAAAGAATTTCATGAAAAAGTTTATTTTTCAATTTTATAGAAATTTTCGAATCGAAGTTGCGCAAGTGAAAAACTCTTTTAGGGGACGAATTAAGACGAACTTTAGTTTCGTTGAAAATGACATTTAACGAAAGTCGTTATGAGACCATTAATTATCAAAAGTGGTTAAAGGATATCATGGGCTTATAATAAGCCAAACGTGTAGTAAGGAGGTATCGTTACGAAGTTGTGCCTTTATATGAATAGTTGGTTCGACGGGATAGTTTAATGAACTAACCGAACCTTATTGGTTGTTATAGATCATCACACTAGAGACTGAGCCCAGACTATTCCGACACTATCAGGCAAGTTTTCGAAACTTGTATTTCAAGTATTTTCAAACTGTTGTTGTTGTGGTATAAATGCTATGAACTGCTGGATAGTATTTTTGTGAATCAGCATATGATGTATGGTTATTTACAAGGATTTATAAACCTGCTAAGTATGTACGTATGCATAGACTCTTATATATATATATGTATACGATGATGTGTTATAAGTTTACAGTAGAGTATGATAATACCTTTTCTTAGTAAGGGAGTCGGAGATATTTCGTCCGGATAAGGACATAAAACCCGGAAGTCAGCGGAAGGATTATATGACGTATATTTTTAAAATATTCCAATAAATTTAATTTGGATATTTTCGGATTAAAATTCGTTTGATGATATTAATAAATATTATTTGAATATTTATTAATAATTTGAATATTATTTTCATATTGAGAATAGTCTGAAGGTTTATTTATTTAATAAATATTATTTAAATATTTATTAAATATTCTAAGTTGATTATTTATTTAATAAATATTATTTGAATATTTATTAAATATTCCAGGATGATTTACAAATCATATTATTTATTTCAAAAGTTATTTAAAACTTTAAAAATTATTTTAAATATTTTCTGATCGTCGAAAAAGTATTTAAAAATAGAGCGGGTTCCCATTTCTTCACTGACTATAGCTTCACTTATCGAAAAGTATCGCTACCTCGCTCAAACTTATCAAAACTCGGGAACCCAAGGTTTTGGGAGCTAGTATTAATTATTTTCTCCCTTCGCTACCAATAAGAAATGCACCCTACCTAGTATGGAGGGGCTCAGGTTTGACTAAACACTCAAAACTCCGACCAACTCCCAAGTTATGTTTGATGAAGCGATTCTTAGTAATCGAAATCTGTTGACTAAAGTCAACCCACACATCAGAGTTACTTTCTCAATTACTCATGGAAGTAAAGTTAGTAATGATTATCAAACCAGTCGTCAAGCTTTGTGCTTGGGGGAAACTGAATTAAATTCTGTTCCTACGATGCATCGAATTCTCTAAGGGATTGGAGAAAGAGGGTCATCGCCTTCGAGCGTAGTCCAAATGATAAGGCCCATATGCGGTCAAGGTGCAACCCGATAAGGGAACATCGTCCTTCTACTAGTAGAGAAGCAGAGGCACGGTACATTGACTGATCACCAGATATCGTGGAAGAGGCTCCAGCGTAATCCCATTCTTCCAATTGGAATTGTATTGCAACACTGTAATGAAAGCCTAAGTGCTCAGTTACCGATAGTGTTGACAGAATGATGAACTATTCAAAGTACCTCAGAAATTCTTCGTTATATTTCTGGATAAAGAAAGAAAATGTTTAATGATGATACAATATCAGTATATGATATGTCATATGGGTTACGTTAACAAAAGTACTTTGAAAACTATTATTATATTGCTGAGCTGTATTGCTCACTCTTGCTTTTCTTTTATATATAGCACCACACAACAACAGATAAGCATGGCAAGAACAAGGCAGACCACTCGCAAAAGCGTGTTAACCGGTCAGCAGTATAGGAGACTATTTACGAGGCAGGTGCCGAGGCCGCACCCAGTAGCATTACCACAGGTGAGCAGACTAAGTTAGATAGGTTTACAGCTTAGGTTGGTTAGGTTTATTTACAAGCATGACTTGTGTAAGCTTCTGAAAACCAAACCGTATTGTGGCTGTAGATGTCGCCTTAGATGGTAATCATTTTAAGTTGAACTTTTAAGATTATGACAATTTGGGTTTGTAATATCTATTTCAAGGTGGTTGTAATAACTTCGTAACGTTTTAATTTCATCTCTGAGCCTATAATCTGTAGATGTTATGTTTGACTGAGGGGTCACAACATGCTAAAATGAAGATTGAGAGTAATGTTTATTAAAATGGGAATTAAGGATATAGTGACAGTCTGGATCTCCGACCCCGGATCTAGGGGTGTTACAGGGCGTAAGACTGACATTTGCTGGGGATACTTCACTTTCGGTATCAAACAGACTAAAGTGCGATTTATACCATGAGGCAAGGCTCCTGTATTGAAGAACTCTCGACAGAAATTGACCACATCCAGTCCCACAACAGTCCAATAGGCTTAAAAGAACGCCGGGTTAAGCCCATCAGGACCCGGTGATTTTTCTGGATACATAGAACAAACAGCAGACTAATGATTGTTGATTTTCGTGATTGCTGACGTCCCTCCACCGCCATCCTGTCAGAACCACTTTGATTGTGTTCCAACACCGTAAATTATGAATTATTCGTCCTCCTCGAATAATTAAAAGCCCCTCCTTCTAGCGCCAAATGTTGTTGGAGGAATTTCGTAACCACACGAAATTGGAGGGATGCTGAAATAGTATAGTATATCAAAATTATGAGTGTGTGGCTGTTTTAGGGGATTAGGATTTATGAAAAAAGAGGGGCTGGACTCGGCAGGTGTCTCGATTTGTCTCGTGTATCGGATTCCATATGCCAAGATGCCTACGTACCTATGTTTATATAGGATCAAGCCCACGTAGTTCTGTGTAATTGATTTGTGTCTATCCCTTAGAGACTTTAGGGATAAACTTCGTTAATCTGGGTGATTACTGATTTTATCTGATTGAATCTTATCGTTGTGATATCTTCCTGATTTGAAGAATATCGTTTGGAGATATTTTCTGTTATTGATTGATTGAGATTGATTCTTTCCTCATTTTAGAGAGAGGATAAAACTTAGCGGTTAAGTAATAATTATTAATCCGAATTAATAATTAATAATTATTAGAAATTTGGGAGATTATTAGATATGCCAAAAATATGGCATAACAGAGGGAATGAATTTTTTAATATTAAAACTTAGTTATTTAGAGCATCTCCAAAAGGCTCTCTATTGTAGCTCTTAACTCAAAAAATGAGGAGAGAGAATAAAAATCAAGCTCCAAGAGACTCTTAGAGGCTCTTTAAAAAGTTAAGAGCTTCTTATCTCTTCTCTATTTTAGGAGCAACTACTGTAGTAGGTCTTAACTTAATATTTTATTAGTAAAATAGTGGTTCTTCTCTCTCATCTATTGATTGTTGTCCATGTGGAATTGAAATATGAATAAAATATAAAATAAAGAGCCATAATAGAGAGCATTGCTGGAGTTGACACACTAATCAATGTAATAACTTGATAAGAGCTTAATTATTTATAATATTTTAGGAGTGAGCTAAGAGACTCTTGGAGATGCTCTTATACTTTCTCTCTATTTTATATTTTATTCATATTTGAACTCCACTATGTCAAAGTTTCAAATTCAAATTGGAGGGAATGAATTTTTTAATGAGAAAACTGCACTTCGTGTACCTGTAGTTTGGCCCTTCCTGCACTTGCAATATTACATTTTTAAAACAAGCACATGTAGTACTGCACTTCTAAATTTTTTATTTTATGTGTACTTCCGTCAACTCCGTCTAACGGAGTTAGCAATTCGAATTCTAGGGTTCTTGAATAAAATTGGGGGTTTTCAAATCCGTGCTAGTCCAATCCTTTTGATGGTTTTAAAGGCTTCGTATGATTGTATATGATCAAATTACTTCGTTAATTGAAGTGATTATGTGCGTTTATGGTAAAAACGAGTTAAAAGGTTTTTTTTGTTTTAAAATTTAGTCGTTCATGCGTATAAGTGATTGTCCATGTAATTGATATTAGGGGAAAGTTTTGTGAGGCTCTAAGCTCCATTTTGATACCTAGAATGTTGGATTTGGTTGAGTTTTTGGCAAAAACGCAGTTCGTCGGACATGGTAGTAGAGTTCACCGGAAATCAGTTGATTTTGGTCTTTTTGATCATTGTTGGGGTTGTTTGTTGCATGTTGTAGTTTAGTTATTAGTTGAGGAACATTTTCTTGGTGATTTGCTGCTTAACTGAAACTCCCCGGGTCGTTTTGGGCTTCACCGGAAACTGTAAAAGTCCGGTGGAGATGAAATTATGGTTATTCACTAACGCCGTTAGACTGAGTTGACGGGAGTACATATAAAATAAAAAATTTAGAAGTGCAGTACTACATGTGCTAGTTTTAGAAATGTAATATTGCAAGTGCAGGAAGGGCCAAACTACATGTACACGAAATGCAGTTTTCTCTTTTTTAATATTAAAACTTAGTTAAGAGCCATGTGTTGGCTCCTAAAATAGAGGAGAGAAAATAGGCTCTTAAGAAATTTAAGAGCAACTAGGAATCTCTTGGAGCTCATTTTTTGGTTAAGTTCTTTATATTTTAATTTAGGAATGTATTTAAGAGGCTCTTGGAGATGCTCTAAGCTGTTCGGAAGAAATTAGAGTTGCTTCACTTGATTCAGATGGTTCTTTCGTATGTCTAACTTGTTCCAGTTCTGAGGACTTGTTCCAGTTCTGAGGAACTTCCCCCGACTACCCAGAAAATGTTTAAACTGACAAATTGCCAATTAGTTTGGAGAATAATTGGCTCAGAGAGCTCTTTGAGCATCTCCAATGGTATTAGTTAAAAATGGTTGGCTAAATCAGATAAAATATATATTATGTAAAATTTGTTGAACCTGTAAGAAGTTGTGCTCCAATGGTATATTGGCTATAATGTTGTATATATTGTAAATATAATATGTTATTATTATTTTAGGTTGTTATTAATAGAATCTATTTTTTTTTAAGGTAATAGATCATGTAAAATCTTCCTTACAGGTCTTTAGAGGTTGATCAAATATAACCAACGAAAAGTGATTATCTAAATTTTTTGCTAACAGTAATGTTCGATTGGAGTGATGTTTTTTTTACATAATTTTTATAAAATTTATTTATGGTAATATATTTGTGATTTTAGCTAAGGGATCTTCTCCATTGGAGATGCCAATGCTCTTATATTAACGTTTTCACAATAAGCTGTTTCTCCGGTGACAAGTATTTTCTGTTAACAAATGGCACATCATTTTTCTTCATAAACTTTGAAGTGAAGAAGAGCATTGTGTTGGGGAAGGGAACTATGCCCTACGTTTTCCAACTTTCCGCCACAAAGAGGTGACGACTAAACATGAAAGACTTGACAGACCTTTATACCAACTTGTGCTTTTCCAACTAAAATAAATGTTATGCACACTAGCAAATCAGCACACTAGCAAGTAGCAAATCATTCTACCCAGCATATCAAGTTGCAATACTGTTAAATGTAGAACAATGCAGTGAGCTTGACAGTTGACACTAGTTCATGAGAAGAGGTAAGAGATATATAGCTGATATGCATACACTGACCGCACACTATCTTAAAAACAATTTAGGAATAGTAATATTAATAACAATCACTGGCTTGGGCCATTCCACCACCTACGTGCCCGGGATAACCAAGTCTTAGAATCGGTGCCTTGAATCTCAGCATCAATCTGGTCAACATGGGGAATCTCAGCAGCATCAATCTGGTCACCATGGGGAATATCAGCATCAATCTGGTGACCATCGGGAATCTCAGCATAAATCTGGCCACCATCGGGAATCTCAGCATCAATCTGGCCACCCGGGGGGGGTCGATATAGCGCTTCTTGCATATTCCAATATGATGCATGGTACTTCTGCTCATAGGGTACCGGCTTCCCATCAACAAATGGTTCTCCTGCATAAAAAAGGTAAACATGCTCAGAACATTCAATACACTAATGTTAATAATTGTATGTACCAACCGGCACACATTTTTATATAGATATCATTCCTTTAGGAAAAAAATACCTCCATAATCCTTGTTTTCCGCGTCCAAGTACATGTCAGCATCCACAGCCAGGACTTTGTGCGAACCTTCAAAACACAATATCTAAATGAAAAATGCTAAAAGTTGCACATTAAAAGGAGAACCTAACAAGAGCATTTACCTCTCAACTTAGAAGCAAGTTTTTCATCCATGAGGGCACCAAAAGCATAATAATGCTTGGTTGATACAGAATATATTTTCATTTTGGCCTCCTCCTTCCTGCAAAACACATCAGAAACCGCAGATAGTGGCAGTCACTCACTTTCAGGTCGATTAGGTGCACCTAGTTCAACAAATGTTTCAGACAAAGCTACTGCAGATGTAATTTCCAATAAATTAGAGAAATTTGCACTATGTCACTTGACCTAATTGAACAAACCAGAAATCCCAGTTCTAATAGTAGGTTTTCTACCTGCAGTGTCCAATTGTCTAATACTTCCAACTTTTGGCTTACTTCTTTCCAGTGTTATAAAAACCATTTACGAGTCAGATCATAAGCTCCAGAAAGATTCAGCGCGGCAAGTTTGTTGACAATGCCACTAAGAGCATACTGTTTTGCCATAGCAGGCTGTAAATTGATCAGAAGACTTAGTTTAACGTGCTTTGAAAAAGTGATTCATATGGAGATAAGTCGGTTTGACAAATCAGAAAACTCAAGTGGTGCAATATGTGCAAGGCTTTTTGCTGACGCTGAGAGGTATCGTGGGGGATGCATTAGGTTATTTGGTTCAAATTGCTGCAACTGCCATTGCTGGTTTAGTTATTGGTTTCCAAGCAAGTTGGCAATTGACGAATTGAGTATTAAACTTCTTTTCATGCTACCTCTAGTAGGACTAAATGTGTGCTTTCACATAAAATCCTTCGTTGGATTCCAGGCTAATTCAAAGGTTACAAAATAACATAGACCGTGAATGACTATTCTTTTTTCCTTCTATAAAATCCACTATATGAACACTTTCAATGTTTTTGATTCGGTTAATTCATATGGAAATGTTTACAGAAGCTGTATGAAGATATTAGTCAATTTGCAAACATACAGTAGGAAGTATCAGGACAGTTTCTTCTTTTAATGCTGAAGATAAGATATTACAACTCTATAGAAAGAAATAAAAAGGCCCTCTGAGAGCAGGTATAAGACAAAGATTTATTACTGGCTCAGGTATTAGAATATCCATGTTATTTCTATTTTCGGTGAATGCAACCTGTTTCTATGGTGGAGCTCGGTTCCTTGTGGCTGTAAAGATCACGGTTCCTGGAATATTTCGGGTTTGTGATAACTTTTTTCCAATTACTCTTTCTACATAATGATGAGAAGTTTCTTACCTATATTATCTAATCTCGTAAGTCGGGCCACATTGGTAATTCAGTAATCAAAAAATCTCGTCTCGTAAATATAATCAAATCCAAAAACATACACTACTAATAACAGTCATCTATCAAATTTACTACATAGCTAAGATCTACTGCGCGTAATACTTCTCATTTAAAACTAATTTCTGATTGAAGCTTGTAATACTTGTCATTTAAAACTAATTTCTGATTGAAGCTTTTGATATTAAAGCACAAACAAAAAAAAACACAATTAGGCACATAAAAATCCAAACATAAGAAATTAACTATTGAATAACATATAATGAGCATACATATTATATACACATATTACATAACATTCAAAAAATCTACAAAATCTACAGAAACGAACAATTTAAATGGAAGATAATGGAGAGAGATGTAAAATAAATACCCGCCAACAGCTGCAGCAAGCAGATTGACATAAAAATCGATAATTTCCTCTCTTGACATCTCACAATTAGGCAGCTTGACCTGCACCAACCAATGTTGGTAGTCTAGCCCATACTCCGGGCATGGTTTCCCGATAGGACTGGGACCCCGAAGCCGCAGACTCGCTGACTCTTCTTCCCAAATCTTGTGGTCGGGTATCTTAGTAGCAAAATTACGCGTCCGGTGAAGAATAGCCGGAGAGAAAACTCTCGAGATAGATCTCGCCGCCGCCATCCCTTTTCTGTTTTCAAGTCACAAACCCTAACTTTCACTTCTCGCTATTATACACAATGTTCTAAAAAGCGGTAAGCGGTTCTAAGCGGTGAGAGGACCTTCTAGCGCTTAAGCGGTTAAACGGACGCTTAAGCGGAATATTAAGCGGGTCATTAAGCGGATTAATAATATATATTTTTAAAATTTTAAATATAATATTACTATATGTGAATTAAAATTATATAATAAAAACGTAATAAAAATCTAAACATAAAATGTTCCTCATAAGAATGAAATATTTTATTATTTGATATAGTTATATTTATATTATAATAAATATTAATATATTCAGAATTAAAAAATTAGCAGGTCAACATCTTTTTGACCGCTTAATCCGCTTAATGACCGCTTAAACCGCTTAATAGCCGCCTAATCCGCTTAATAAGCCGCTTAATCTTCAAAAACGCTTAATCATCCGATTAATAAAAAATCGAAGCGCTTCATGGTCCGATTCCGCCTAGGCGGCCGCTTAATCCGTTTTTTAGAACAGAGATTATACAAATCAGGAATATACTACTCTAGATTTAATATTTAATATTTAATAGTGTTTCGAATGCTTCCGTTTCAAATATCAACATTTGTTTTATACTGTTTGTAAATGATTTTTTAATAAATATTTTTTTGGATGTGAATATTTTAATAGTAGTGCTACGGACCCCAAATTGAGTCCCCAAAAAAGTTCCCAAATGACATGGTATGGGTGGTTTGGCAAATTGGACAATTTTAATTGGGGAGATTAAGAGCATCTCCAACAATCTCTTAGTTGGCTCTTAAATATAATATAAATATAAATTATATGGCTCTTAGGCTGGGAACTTTTTAAGAGTCACGTGCCAAAGAATCGAAGGTCTATTGCATCCAAGGGAAGTAGATGCATTTGGTTTGCAAGAAGCTCTCTCCTAAATGAAGGATTTGAACTTCAGAAGATGTATTTTCAAGACAGATGCTAAAGGTCTGGCAAATGCTTGTAATATACTCAGGAAAATTCTTATTTTCCAAGCATTGTTACGGATTGTGTTGATTGTTTTAAGGATTAAATATCAAAGTGGTTAGCGGAATGATGTCCATATATCATCGGGATATCATTTGAATCACTAAAATCCTAATAAATATCAAATGAATTACTCTAAATATGTGTTCGAAAAATAAAAGTAATTTTTTATTGATTCTACACATTTTTTTGGAATGGTTTCGCAACCAAATTAGAAGTTGGTAGTATTTCAGATAATATATTTAAAATTCTTAAAGTTTATTTACTATTTATTTTTAATTAAAACAAGGAAAATGACTATAAAATTAAAAATAAATAGTAAATAAATTTTTAAAAATCTAAATATATTATCTGAAATACTAGAATTAAACAACTTTTCATTCGGTTGCGGTAGCATTAAAGAAAAATGTGCAGAATCAACAAAAATTTATTTTTAGTTTTTGTACACATATTTAGAGTTATCTGTTTGATATTTATTATGATTTTAATGATTCAAATGATATCCCATTAAGATTGGTGAGTAAAATGATATTTGAGTTTCACTTCAGTGATTAGTTTGATATTTAACACATTGTTTTAAGTCACTTGTTAGCTAGAGCCTAGAGGAGTGGAATATTACTGTTCCAGAACTTGTTTATCATGCTATTGTTTCTCATAACCTTTAAGTAATGCAAAAACCATTAATTTCAAAAAAAAAAAAAGGTAAAAGGGTTATTTGGCGTTTGGTATGATCGTCACGGTCCCATAAAAGCTAAAAAAATTAAGTAAAGAAAATATTAAACAAAAATAATAACCAAATATATAAGTACAAAAAACAAAGAGTTGTTTGAAAAATACATTTTTTTTATGCTAAGCTGGAGGAATCTTTTTCTTTTTTCTATATATAATAGAGCAACACAAGGGTAAATTGAGACAATAAATCCCCTGTGAAAGTACAATTTTGCCCTTAAATATTAGAAAATTATATGAAGTTGTCACTGCTCTCTTATTCAAACAAAAAATTTGAACAAATTATGTTCATGTGGGGAATTGAACTCATGTCCTCTTCAAAGAAACTCATTCTTATAACCATTTTTCTATATATAATAGAGCAACACAAGGGTAAATTGAGCCAATAAACCTCCTGTGAAAGTACAATTTTTCCCTTAAATATTAGAAAATTATATGAAGTTGCCACTGCTCTCTTATTCAAACAAAAAATTTGAACAAATTATGTTCATGCGGGGAATTGAACTCATGTGCTCTTCAAAAAAACTCATCCTTATAACCATTGAGCTAAATATGTTTTTTGAGTTTATAGAGCAACACAAGGGTAAATTGAGCCAATAGATCCCCTGTGAAAGTACAATTTTGCCATTAAATATTAGAAAATTACATGAAGTTGCCACTGCTCTCTTATTCAAACAAAAAATTTGAACAAATTATGTTCATGTGGGGAATTGAACTCATGTCCTCTTCAAAAAAATTCATCCTTATAACCATTGAGCTAAATATGTTTTTGAGTTAATAGAGCAACACAAGGGTAAATTGAGCCAATAAACCCCCTGTGAATGTACAATTTTACCCTTAAATATTAGAAAATTACATGAAGTTGCCACTGCTCTCTTATTCAAACAAAAAAATTGAGCAAATTATGTTCATGTGGGGAATTGAACTCATGTACTCTTCAAAGAAACTCATCCTTATAACCATTGAGCTAAATATGTTTTTGAGTTTGAACTAAAAAAACATATTACTTAAACCTCTGGTCTAATCCTTTTCCTATTTTTGCTATCAATTTAACTTTTGGATTAAATATAAGAATGGATTAAAATCCAAAGTCAATCAATAAAGATCGATATTTTAGAATATGGGATTTTGCATAATATCCAAGTAGACAAAATATTAGGATCGAACAATTACATTATATGTAAATTTTTTTCGCATATTGATTTTACATCACCTCAATTTCTTTCATCATTGCGTAGATAATTTCTTGTGGTACCGGTAATTTCAAAATATAACCAATATACGAATAAATATATCATCCTTTTATAATTGACACATAAACTTAATTCTCGAGTAGTATTACATAAATTCGGTCTCTCCATTTTACTATTTTTACTATTAATTTAACTTTTGAGTAAATATGTTAATGATGACTTATATTGTTTATAAAACATTGTATTTTATTATCAAAAATTAATATCATATATGATTATCTATACAACTAATTACAGATTTTTAATATCAGATTTTGATAACAGTATCATGTGTGATGTACATTAATCTTTCTTTTACTTAAATAAATGTTTCTTACGTATAATGTTAATTGAAATATGTTTTATATCTTTATATAATATTATTTTCTTTCTTATACTTTATTTGAATTAGTTAGATATTTAATACATGTAACAAAACTTTGAACACATTTTGCGAATTAGTCGAATTGTATTATATCATCTAAATTATTCGCATAAAATTTGGCAAAGGAGTGGTTTGATGAAACTATTTATAAACTATGTCCGCTCCTTTGATTTTGTATATGACACATACAAATTTTTGAATATTTTTTATTATAGCTGCAATCTTATTATTTTAACGATAAAATGACTCTAAATTTTTTAATACTTTGATTGTGACTGCAATTCTTACTATTTTAACGATAGAAAGATTATCAAAATTGGGAAAAAAGTCACAAAATTTAGGGATATTGTGGGTATAGCCATTGATCTTTTAAAGCAATATTTTGAGGTTTAGGACAAGAGTTGTATTAGTTTAAACTTTATATTTTGAATCAAATCAGGTGATTACTTCTACCATTTTCATACAAAATTAATTGTGATGAAGCCTGCTTTCTGAAAGAAAAAAACTTTGAGGTGAGTTCATTGGTAATTTTTCAATGAAATTAAAGAGATTATATTTTCCAAAAATCGTGAAGCTATGGCAATTGTTGCAATCCTCCAATTTGTTAGATTTTTGAATTTAACAAATGTTGTTTTGAAAGGTGATTCCTTTTAGATTATTGAAAATCTGAATACTGTAAGTGAAGATCTTGCCGTGTTGACAATATTATCGAAAAAAATAAGTTAATTAAGAAGTTTATTCGAAGAGAAGAAAATATAGTGACTTATATCTTGATGAGATATTTAAAGAAATAAATATTGAGGAGCGTACTAATTTTATCTGGAAAATATTGTATGACGAGTATTATTCACATTGATGATATGTTCTTTTATCATTGTTCTAAAAAAAATTGTGTTATAAACTATACAGTATATTTATATATCACAAAACATCCTTTTTTTAGTGCTCATATGATCTATACATAAATAAAATAATACATAAATTAAAATAGTGATATTATAATATGTATGAACATAAAAGGTGCAATTGTATTCAAAAATATCCTTAAATCTTAAAATTACATAGAATTTATATCAATTGCTAGAGGATGAACCGTGCCTCGTACGGATTATTAATATTAAGCTAGTTTCATTAATAAATATACTCATAGAAAATGCAGCCAGCCAATAACCATTTACTGATAGAAGGGAACCAGCGGTGATTGATGTCCAGATCTATTATCGATCAAAGAGCTGCAAGTTAGATCTCTTGGTCCTGGGAGCGGGAGTAAAATATACAAAGACAATGCTCGGATATCATTCATAAATCATATAGTAATCCAGTGCATAAGGGTATCATTTCGCGCTGGTGTAACAACTTTCAAATAATCAAACAATTTAAAATTGAAAAAAATACAATCCACTTGTATTAATTTCACATATTATTATATAACAAATTGAGGAAGCAATTTTCCTTGGAGAGTGCTGCTAGGACCTGTCAAGTAAGAATACAAGACTCTTGTCTCTATTGACTGACAGCGTGTTTGGCTGCACCGCCTTGAAGGAGTTTTCAACTTTTCGGAGTAAATGGTCTGTTTGGCTACTTTAAGCCAGCTTTAATTAAAAAATTGTTTTAAGTCATAAGTTCCATTTAGGTACCTTTAATTTATGATTTATAAATTTTTTTTTTCACAATTCTTCTAAAGTTTAAATATTATGAATTTAAAACTTTTTTAAGTAAAATTTCACTTTAAGTCAAAATTATTAAACCTCCATTTAACTTTAAGTAAAATTACCCAAACACTTTCATTCAACTTAAAATAAACAATTTTACTTTTTCCTTTAAATTAAAAATACCTCCATTAAATCAAAATTAACTTATTTTAAGCAATCTCAACACGTCTCTAAACTCAGATTCACTCTTTCACAACAGATCTAGATGCCTTCGGATTTCAAACTCTCCAAGTATTTAACTAATGTTAAACTATTAGAGCATGGGATACCGATCCTAAATGTTTAGTTAACATGCCATAAATAAAAGTTATACTAAAAAAATTGTTCATGGACAATCCCCCTTATCCATAATTTTAGTCAACGAATTGTATTGGTTATATTTATCACTACCATATTAATTATAATAATATAAAATAATAATATCGTACTATTTTGAAAATCTATCTAATCCATTATAATCAATCCTATTAGAAAATAATATCTTACAGATTTATTAAATTTTACATAATAAATATATTATTATATTTTATATTATTTTATCTATCCATTTTAGCCAATACCGTTAAAAATACTCTTACATGTTGCCAAAAAAAAAAGTTAAATCATAATATTGTTTTTATATAGTATCCGTACTATTCACACATTACTTTTGATTACTTCTTTGTTTAATTTAATTTTTTTTATTTCTATTGTAAAAAATTTTATTACAATAAATTGTTAACTTAATTTAATTTGTTAAATATGTCTTAAAAAATATGTAATTTCTTAACACTTTATATGTTTAAGTTAAACTAGTTACATGTTTTATGCCCCCATTAAAATATGTTCTAATAATTAGATTTTAAAATAAATAGTCATAGAGATGTGTTATATTAGAGTAATTTTTTTCCTAAAAAAATAAGTCCTAAAAGTATTTAAATTAAAATAGTTGTATACTTATTAATTAGAACATGTATGTAAAATAATTATACCCATTAAATTAGTAAATCATAAAAAAAATTATACCCATTGCAATTAGTAAATCATAAAAAATATAAATACAAATTTATAAGAGAAGTAGGTCCAAAAATTTATATTAAGTATGAAACCCAAATATGGAGAAATAGATATAGGGGGTGTTTGGAAAACTTATTTTGCAGAATAAGTCAACTTATTTTAAGACAAAATTAGAGATTTCTAACTTTTTTCTGTAAAAGTTAATTTTTTTTTTTTGCAATTTATAGAATCTCAAACATACATTAAATACTTGTATAAAAAAGAATTATCAAAATATTAAATTTTTACCCAAAAATAAGTTCATAAGTACTTATTATAAATTTCGCCAAACAGGACCATAGATTTGCGTAACAAATGTCTGAAGTATTAAAATTAAGTATGGAAACCCAAATATCAATAAACAACAAAAAATAAAAAAAAAATAAGTAAATAATAATTAAATCAAAATGATTACGTAAAAATAAGAAAATCAAAATTTTAATACTTCAACTTTAATAATATGATAAGTGGTCATGTGAGAATCCCTATTATTGTGAGATATGAGATTTAATCTCATCCCTTCATTTTAATTCAATAATATGATGGTTTCGTTAGGGGCACCCACACTAATAACCTACACCCTCACACACTAACCCCATCCCTGATAATGTCATCATGATGTCATAATTTTTTTATTAAAAAGATTTTTTGGGAAAAAAATTTTACGTCATGCTGACGTCATACTGGTGATTCTTTACAAAAAATCTGGTGAATTTTGTTGAATTTTGATGTTTTTTTTACGAAAGCTGGTGACTTTTTTTCTCTCGTGATTATCACAAAAATCATCATATTTCGTAAAAAATTACCAGAATTCAACAAAAATCATCAGTATGACGTCAAATTTTTTTCCCCCAAAATTTGTTTTTTTTAAAAAAAATTCCCCAATTTTTTTTAAAATAAAAGAATTATATTTATGACACCATGACGTGGGTTTTCATAGTTCTCATAATAAGAGGGTTCTCAATAGAGTAAAACTCTTAATAATATAATATGGATGATATAAATTACAAGGAGATAAATATATTCGGAAAGTGGAAATACTTGTTTCTTTTTTACGAAAAATGAGAAGTTTTATTCGACGACTAACTCATATTAAATACAATCTCTTAACTCGATAGAAACATTACTCTTATTAAAGATACGATCTCGGAATTTATATGAAGCACTTACGAAATGATGGGTTACCATATTTGCAAACCCATTTGATAAAAAAAAAACTTTGTTTAGAAAAGAAATTTCTCTACGGTAAGTCTCAATAATCTGACCAAACCTTACTAGGAATTGCCTGTACAATAGTCCAACAATCCGATTCCAGCTCCACCCGTGACCAATCTATTATGTATATAATTCATGAGACATTTTATTTCATTTAAAATCATGTAACATTTTATTCCATCTGACTCGTAATATAGAGGAAATGACCCATCTATTATATACTCTATATAATAGCCCAACGAGGTTGTAATTCCTGAGACATTTTATTCCATTTAAAATCATGCAACATTTTATTCCATCTGAAATGACTGATTTGCCTTTATTTTTACTATTTTTTTAAAAAAATTGTTGATTTGCCTTTATTTTTACTATTTTTTTAAAAAAATTGTTGTTTGATGGAATTGAACTTGAGTCTCCAAGTTAACTTACACCTTGCTTTACCACTCGACTAGTTAACACACATGTGAATTAAATTATACACATTATATGTGTTTGTCGCTTGAGTGAAAGAATACATGGTAGTTTATTTTTACATTTATTAATTCGGACTATAATATATTTTATTATATCAATATATAAATTAATGATGTATAATATACAGTTTGGTTATACATTTTTAAATTGTAATGATAACAATAATAACCAAAATTTACCATTTTTAAATTGTAATGATAGCAATAATAACCAAAATTTACTCTATAATGATAACTCCGTAACACAACCAAATCGCTCATGCATAAATATTTTTAATCATAAACATCATATCTCTATGTGTGGACCACATGAGCGGGACACTATTTAGGTTTATATAATGAAAATGGGTTCAATGATTAGGTCACTTAATTGATTGAAAACTTTCAGTTGGGTCATCCAACTCAAAAATCTTTTAATCAGGTCACATAACTGATAAAAACTTTCAATCAGGTCACTGGGGTTTACGGACGCTAAAAAGGAGACGGAAAGATGATTCAGCATGAATCAGGTTCGTAAAACTCCAGTGACCTGATTGAAAGTTTTTATCAGTTATGTGACCTGATTGAAAGTTTTGATCAGTTATGTGACCTGATTAAACCTGATTAAAAGTTTTTATCAGTTACATGACCTGATTGAAAGCTAGCCAATCAGATAAAAGCTAGCCATGTCAGCATGTTGAGTCATCTTTCCGTCTCTTTTTAACGTCCGTAAATCCAAGTGACTGACCTGATTGAATTTTTTTTATCAATTATGTGACTTGATTGAAAGTTTTTTGAGTTGGATAACCCAACTAATAGTTTTCAATCAGTAGAGTGACCTAACTACCATTTAACCCTAAAGAAAATGTAGGAAATGCATAATATATTTTTAATAAATAACAATTAAATATAAGAGCAACTCAATAACTAAAGTATATCAAAATTGTTAGCTCTTTTGGACTAACATATGATGCATTGGTATGTTTGAGAGTTGACAATTACTTGAAAAAATTACAATTTTTGAACAGGTTGTAATAAGATTGACTATGGGAGTAAATTTTTTACATATTTTTTCTCGTATTCTATTTATTCATAAAACAAATTGAGATAATTAAAATAAAAACTTGTGACATCTTTAATGGTGACGAGTTCTCGATGAGATAATTACTGGATCAAAATTTATTATGTTATGCAAATTTAGGAAAAATAAACTAATTTTTTTTATTATAAATTAAAAATACTTTTTACCAATTAATAGAACTTGATAAATGAATAAATATCTAAAGATTTTAGATATCACCCTCATTGAAAATGTATAAGTTATATGTTCTTATTTAATTAAGACCACAATTCTATTTAAACATTTGTGATCAAAATTTTGAACTTCGTACATTTACTCACTTTAATATAATTAGTTTTATGTTTTTGGGAATAACTTAATATATAATTTATTGGAAATAATTAAATAAAATTTATAGTAGAGATTTATCAAAGACTAAAAAAATTGTCAAACTTTTTTCAAAACTTAATTAAATTGAAAAATATTAAATTTGCGGATCATTCAAAATATCTGTTGAGTATTGAATATAGTAAAAGAATACAGAGGGGGGGGGGGGTGAATGGATTCTTGAACTTTTCTTTGGCTCGAGTCTATGTAGCAGATAAGTGTTTGTGTGTGCAAAGGTGTAGGTGCGGATAAAGAACAACACAAGACACAATATCACTTTAATCTAATGTATTATTAGATAAAGGTTGCTACAATATGTGAATACAAATGATAGTATTCTCAGCTTCGTTTTTCTCAGAGAGATATTGCTTACAATGTCTGAAAAACTTGACTCTCTAAAAGTTATTAGCTAAGGAAGCGAGTCTGTATCCTTATAGCATGGATACAACCTACTTACTACAAATAAGGTAGCTAAACAAATTACTTTCTAGTCTGTCTATCCTTTTTGAGTAAGTGTCCAAACGGTTACAGATTTGACTTTGCAAAGCCTGTTCAGATCCACTTCTTTAGCCCTTTGTCTCTTCTCTCTCTCCAAGCTTCCTTGTAGGCTTTCCAGAGCACATTACAGATTGTGGTCCATAAAGTGCATTGGCTTGTTGTAGGTTTCTGACTTGTACAATTTCTTCAGTATTTTGTCTCCAAGAATGTATTCGAGAAGTGACTAAATAAGTGATTCGAGAACTAGAATTGACTTGATCGATAACTCTGAGTTCTCGAACACTGTTATATTGACATATCGAATTACTTCTCGAATAGCTCTTTTTCATCAGGATTCCTTGAGTTGTCGAATAAAACATTTGACTTATCGAATCCTCGAGATATCGAATAGCTTTCTGAGTCCTTGAGATATCGAATGGAACTTTGACTTGTTGACTCTTTGAGAACTCGAATACTACTTTTGACTTGTCGACTTCTTGAGTTCTCGAACAGAGTAATAGACATATCGAATCTCTGAGATATCGAACAGTGTATTCAGAGATATCGAATAGTGTCTTGAGATATCGAATCCCTGACTTCTCGAATGCTGGACTTCTCGAATAGACAAAACTACTTCTCGAATTGGTACTTAGGCAATTTCTTCACTTTCTTCAAATCCCAACTGTGATTATTTGACAGTCTTTATCTTCTTGCTTGAGGCATGAACCTTGGAACTTCTTTCAAGCATTATTCTTGACTTTATAAGTACAGTTACACAACTAGGATTTGGTGCCTATTACAAGTACAAAACAAGTAGAGACTCTACAACTAGAGGTTCCCTCAGTTAAGAGGTCATGTAAGTAATGCAAAACATTACAAACAATTAGGCTTGTTATTAGATGTAAACAGGCATGCCTCTGTGACTAACAATCTCCCCCAAATTGTGAGTGAGACCTTAGTCACAATTTCATGTCTGATAACAAGCCTAACATACATAAAGATAAAACTTGAAAAGTACAGGTATGAAATTTGATTGAGCACATGAATGAATAATCTTACAGTATGATGAAATACTAGCCATTCTCATTTGATTCCATCTTCATTGCTTTGGCTTGTAGATTATCATATGCTTTCTATTTTCTTTCTTTCTCCTTTCTTGCATTCTCATCCATGGCCTTTATGATCTCTGCCAAAGCATCCAATTCTTCAAGCATGATAGAGTCTTTGAAATCTTCAAGTACTGGTTTCAGAATGTTGGCAGGATAGTGACTGAGTAGGTTCATTCTTATATTGACATTATCTCCATTTCTCCTCCTATACTTCACCACATAGGGATTGAATTGAACTCTACACAATCCTTTTGCCATTAGCTTTTCTGCCTCAACTTCCAGCCTATCAATCTCCTTCTCCCTTTCTAGCCATTTCTCAAAGCATCCCTTTCTTATCTTATCAGCATAGTCTCTCTTCATCTTTACAAAATCAATCAACTCTAGCTTCCATACTTTCTCCACTTTGTCTTCAAAATCCAATAATGCAATGATTCTTTCTATTTCATATAGCTTGCCCCAATTTTGACACTGTCCTTGTTTGAATTTCTTCTCCCTTCCATCAGTATATTTAATCTCAAGGCAGTTATTCATAATGGTAGCATAGTAGATTCTTTGAGCTCTTAGATATTGCAATTGGTCTTCATCAAAATCTTCATCTAATGGTTGGAGTTTTAAGCCTGGATAGATTGTCAGAGTCCTTGATTTGGATAGCTTTGGTTTCCTTGCAGCTTGTTTGAATTTGATCCTTTTTACATGGTTGCCTGGCAGTAGCATGTGACCTTTGTTTGTAGACCATTGTAGTATTCCATTAGCAGTTTGATTTTTGAAACACACAGATGGTTTCTTGACTTGAATCTTCTTCTCTTCTTGAGGTGGTAAAACAGTTGCAGAAGCCATAGATGTAGATTTTGCTAGGTCATTACTAACAGTATTCACCCTAGACTCAGAGTCTTGTATTGTAGTGAGGTTACTGCTAGCAATGCCTAAGGCTTGCTGTTTTCCACTCTTTCTCTCATACACCTTTCCACCATCTCTGTCATCATATTTCTTCTTGCTTTTACCATCCCTTTTCTCCTTGTCATCACCACCCTTATTCCTTCCTTGAGATCCACCTTTGCTTCCACTCTTGTCTTGATCATCCTTATCTTTGTCTGACTTTCCCTCTTTAGCAATAGGCTTGATGTCTAACTGAGAGTTGATAAACTTCACCAGAATGTCAAGAGCCTCTATTTCAGATTTAGATTTTCCACTCCTTGAATGTAGAACTCCAGCCAAAAATTTTATTGTAGACATGTTGTTTGATTTGAGGTGTTGGCCAAATCAGAAGGCAACAATGTCTTGATTCTTTTCATATAAGATACAGTGAGGCTGAGGAACTACTTGAGGCAATTGAGATTTCATGCACTTGGTGAGAATCTCTTTGAGCATGTTGTTGTCTGATGAGTTATTCCTTTCTATCTTCCTGATAATTGTTCCAAGTTCAGAGCTGGATAGAATTTGCAAAGCTTCAATGTGGATGTGAAAGAGGTTCTTGGCAGTGTGGACTAGGACTTCTCTATCATTGGTAGTGATGATGGCATAAGGATTAGTTTGAACAATTTCTCTTCTCACTACAGTGACTAGAAACACATCTTGCACAAGAAGCTTGATGTAGTCAAAGTAGTGGAAGTTTGCCATTCTTCTCAGCTCATGTAGGTGCTTCAGAAAGGCTATGTCATGGTATAGTTTAGAATTTACAGTTTCTTGACATACCCTTTGAGTAAGAACATTTCTGAATTTTGAAGGTTCACCTTGAAGAGATTGCTTAGCAATGTCAGGAATGTCGAATTCATATTCTGGGGACTTCTCTTCAGTTTCAGATCGAGGGATAGATGGAATCTTGGCCTCTTCATCTACAGCCACTTTCTTCAGTTTTCCCTCCTTAGATGCTGCCTTTAATTTCTCAGACTGATTTGACTTAGAAATTCTTGGTTGACCACCCTCATTTATTGTAATGCTTTTCTCCTTAGGTTTCTCCCCCTTAGATTTTGAGTTCCTTAATATCCTCTTCTCCCCCATAGGCTTGTTGTCAGGCACAGAGGCTGTAGAAGTGACCTTTGGGTTGGAAGAAACTTCAGGTAGAGGGAGTCCCATATGCTTCATTATGGCAGAAAGCATATGTTGTTGGTTGAGAAGAACATCAGCATTGGCAGTGGCTTGAATGTCTAACTTGTCATTGAGAGCAGCAACAATGTCTGTTAACTGAGCATTGGATGTCTTGAGATTGACCACCTCCTTTTCCAGAGTATCCACCTTGGTGAATAACTCAGTGGCCTTGAAACCAGAGATAGATTGTTCCTTGAGTCTTTGTACTTCATATTTGGTCATGTCATGCACAGGAACCTCAGTTACCAGCTTATCCCCATATTGATTCTTGAACATTGTTTTCAGCATGGCATTGGAGTTTGTGGTTTGATCAGATAGAGATTGAAATTTATGCCCCAGACTTTTGACAACATCCTTTAGCAGTGCTAGCCCATGATCCATCTTGGTGCAGGTGGTGTTACAGTATTTGAGGTCTTTAAACACACTGTCTAACTGAGGGAATTTGGCAGCAAAGGTCCTCTTGATTTCTTCCACTTTAGTGACTGTCTCATCACACACCCTGCTGACCTCAGATTTGACTCCTTTGCCAAGATAGTGGGCAGCCTTGAGAAATCCCTTGTAAGAATCATTCATGGCCTCATACACTTCACCAGGGGTCATAGATTTGGCATTGGAACCTAGTGAAGTGATGTATTCTTCCCTTGGATATTGAAGTGCTTCATCAAGAGTAATATCATATTTTCCTTGTAACCAGGCATCTACATTGCCATCTCTCTCAGCATCATCAACTATCTTTGTCTTCTGCATCTCCACATCATCCCTATGGCATAGCAGAATGGCTTCATAGTCTGGATTAGGGATGTTGGAGGTGACCAAGTTTTGAGCAATCTTAACAAACTCAGGAATCTGATCCACAACTAAGCTTTGAAGTGCTTCAACCGTCAATTGTTGTGGAACAGACCCTGATCCTGAAGCACTGTCATGTTGCACAGGCTTCAGCCATTGTGACAGGAAGTCAGAGCTAGAGCTAGGCAAGCTAGACTCCTCAGTTACAGATGCAACTTCTATAACCGGATGGATTGACTCTACTACTGGTGTCTCCACAGAAGTGGGATGAGTTACACCAGCAGTTGACACAGGCACAGAGTCTCTAGTAAAAACTAGTGGAACCTTTGTGTTTGTGATGGTGTCATAAGGAGATGCCCCAGCATGCATTCCCTCACCATCTAAATGTGGATCCTGGGTGGTGAGCAAAGTGTCATGCACTAAGTCACTTGAAATCATTGGCTCATCAAGAGAAAAGAATTCTTGATGATCAATGCCTTGCTCCTCAATTGCTTGAGTTGCATGCTGCAAAGAAATTTGAGTGGTAGATTCTGGAAGATGAGTGTCATTTAGATTAGAGTTGGGCAACTCCCCCTGAGAAATAGAGGGAGTTTCAATTGTGATGTGCTCTCCACTCAGTGTAGTGCCAGCCTTATC
The DNA here is from genome assembly GCA_037693485.1 of Kitagawia praeruptora. Classification (NCBI taxonomy): domain Eukaryota; kingdom Viridiplantae; phylum Streptophyta; class Magnoliopsida; order Apiales; family Apiaceae; genus Kitagawia; species Kitagawia praeruptora. The sequence continues at coordinate 82,739,182 of CM075350.1, forward strand.
ACTCCCATGTGCTGACTCTGTACAGGTAGTTGCATTGGGGAGGATGCTTGATTCTATAGATGCACCATGTTGAGAGGATACATCTAGTGAACTGTTTGCCCCTGATTTTACAACTTCAGCCATTTGTGTGAGTGAAGAGGTGGTTTTAGTTTTCTTCTTCTTTGGTCTGATTAGGGGTGACTCAGGTGCCTCACTTTCTAATTCTACAGCTAATGCTGCTTCAGATAAGATGGTTAAAGGTGCAGACATTACCTCCTTTCTCTTCTTTTTACTAACATCACCGTTTTGAGAGGATGATGCAGTTGGCTCACTGTGTGGTAGAGTGTTTGGTTGAGAGGGTTGGTTAGCAGGCCCTGGGTTAGCATTTTGTTCTACTTGCTTGGGCTGTGCTAACTGTGACTTTGAGTCAAATGTTGGCATGTTGTGGGGGGTAAGTCCTAAACAAACTCTCCATATGGGGAGTTATGTTAAGTCTTACATCCACATCATTCCTAGTCTCCAAATTGCCAAAAATAAGTTTGATCATGGATTTAGGATAGACTATTCTATTTTTATCTATCCCAGGCAATTCAATCAATTGAGCATTTTTAAAATTAAGAACAGATTGAATAAAGCGAGGGAAAAAAATGCCAGTACCTCTCTTGGTTGTGTTCTTACCAAGTCTCCCATACAATTCTTGTAGGATGATTTGACCAACATCTATCTTCTTTCCATAGGCCAGCGCATAGCCAATTTGTTGTACAGGTGCACTGATTTAATCAAAGCTTGATTTCCTTTCCGTGAAGACTTGAAGAAGAGTTGCAAACACATAGCTCCACTCCTTTCTCAGATTCTTCCTGTTTAATTTTCCAAGATTGATCCCATCTGAGTAGTTGATGAACTCAAAGAATTCTTCTAACTCTGCATTCGTGGCCAGTATGTCATATGACTCTTGTTGTAGGCCCAATGCTTGATTCATATCTGCAGTGGTGATAGTGATTTCCTGGTCCTGAATCTTGGAGTAGATTATGTATGAAGATATTGCGCTTTCCAGGGCTACAACTTCCATAATAGCAGTTCCCCAAAACTGTTCCAGAATGTCTAGATACAGTGTTGGGTTAGCAGAGAGTGCATCCTTGATGTATGACTCAGCCATCCACTTTACAAAGCACTTGAAGTTCGCATTGGGTGCTTCAACATCACTGGTTAGGGCGATAAAATTGGTATTGAACTTCACTGTTGCCATTGATACAGAAAGAAGAGAAGAGAAAGTAAAGGTTGAAGAAGAAATTTAGCTTTTGGCGGTTAGGGTTTTCAGAGGTTTTGGGAGTTTAGATGCTTGAGAACTCGAATGAAATGAATCGAATAGATGTGAAATTGTATAAGTATGAAGTACTCGAATTGTCGATTAGATGTGTATGTTTTGTATCGACAAGTCGAGCATTCGAGAAGTAGAAAACAACTATTCGATAAGTCAAGAAAGGGTTATTCGGTAACTCAAGCAGGTTGAAAACTCACAGCTGGCAGCTATCTAACTTAGAATAAATTCTAAATTAGGTAAAATATATTTTTATGAGTAATTTTGAATTTTGAATAAAAATCCCAAATCGGTTAAAATTCAGCGAGAAATCAGCCTTTTCAAATGATTCGAGAACTCAAACATGCTATTCGAGAACTCTATCAATAGAGAACTGAAATACCTTATTCGAGAACTCACTCATGTCTCTGTTCGAGTTCTCTAAAAGACACTATTCGAGAACTCAAAGTGTCCTGAATAGGCTTGTTAGAGAAGTCGACCACTAACTCTGAAATGAACCATTCGAGAAGTCTGATTTATCGAACTATTCCTTTTACTCATAGAAAACTCAATTTTCACTATCTTTTAAAATTTACCAGACATATTCATTCAAGAATATTCTAGCAAATTAAACAGTGATTTTCTCAAAATTTCTTAGAAATTTCGAGTTAACAAGAAAATTTGATTTTCCAAATATGCAACAGATTTGAAATATTTATAAATCATATTTCAGCCAACACTTACTCCAAAAATATTGAGAATTTAGATAAAGTAATTGTTTACTGCTGCAACAATCTAGATGCTGTATTCACCTAGCCAGAATCTGAAGAATTCAACATTCCAATCTCACTAACCAACCTTGTGAAGGTGGCTTCATCTAATGGCTTAGTGAATATATCAGCTAGTTGTTTATTTGTAGAAACATAATGCAACTCAATGGTTCCATTAGTTGCATGTTCTCTTATGAAATGATTTCTGATGTCAATGTGCTTTGTTCTAGAATGATTGACAGGATTGGCAACTATAGAGATTGAACTTGTGTTATCACACATGATTGGAATTCTTTCCAACACAAGTCCATAATCTCTAAGTTGATTTCTAATCCAAAGCACTTGAGCACAGCAACTTCCAGCAGCTATGTATTCAGCCTCAGCTGTAGAAGTTGACACAGATTGTTGTTTCTTGCTATACCAAGAGACTAACCTTTGTCCAAGAAACTGGCAGCTACCTGAGGTGCTTTTTCTATCCACTCTGCATCCAGCATAATCAGCATCAGAATAACCAACCAGATTGAACCCTGTGTCCTTAGGATACCATAGACCCAAGTTTGGAGTGCCTTTCAGATATTTAAAGATCCTTTTTATAGCAATCAGATGTGATTCTTTTGGATTTGATTGAAACCTTGCACACAAGCATGTAGCAAACATGATATCTAGCCTACTTGTAGTGAGATAGAGTAGAGAACCAACCATGCCTCTGTAGACTGAGATATCTACTTTCTTGCCTTTAGCATCTTCATCCAATTTAGTGGCAGTGGCCATGGGTGTCTTTGCAGGTGAGCAATCTTCCAAGTCAAACTTCTTCAATAAATCCTTGATGTACTTGGTCTGACTGATAAAGATACCATCCTTCCTTTGACTGACTTGCAACCCAAGAAAGAATGTCAACTCTCCCATCATACTCATCTCATATCTGCTCTGCATGAGTTTAGAAAATTTCTCACACAGATTCTCATTTGTAGAACCAAAAATGATATCATCCACATAGATCTGAACTAGGATAAGATCATCACCATGCTTCTTGTAAAACAGTGTCTTGTCCAGTGTACCTCTAGTGAATTGATTTTCAAGAAGAAATTGTGATAAAGTATCATACCATGCCCTTGGAGCCTGCTTAAGTCTATACAATGCCTTAAGCAATTTGTAGACAAATTCTGGGAAGTGTGGATCCTCAAAGCCAGGTGGTTGTTGCACATAGACTTCTTCTTCCAATTCTCCATTAAAAAATGCACTCTTGACATCCATTTGATACACTTTAAAGTTTGAATGAGGAGCAAATGCCAAGAATATTCTGATGGCTTCCAATCTAGCAACAGAGGCAAATGTCTCATCATAATCAATGCCTTCCTGTTGAGAGTATCCTTTTGCAACCAACCTTGCTTTGTTTCTTACTATTACACCATCTTCATCCATCTTATTCTTCAGAACCCATTTTGTTCTAACAATGGTTCTATTCTTTGGTGCAGGCACAAGTTCCCATACTTTGTTCCTTTCAAATTGATTCAGATCCTCTTGCATGGCAATAATCAAATCTGGATCTAGCAGTGCATCATCAAGTTTCTTAGGCTCCACCTGAGATAGGAAACAACCATAGAGACACTCATTCTGAGTTGCTCTCCTAGTCCTTACTCCTGCATTAGGATCTCCAATGATTTGCTCTGCAGTGTGTGATTTATCCCATTTCCTTGAGTGCTCAGCCTGATTTCTCATTCTTGAAGTTGCTTCATCATCCAAATCGTCATCCTGATTTCCTCCCCCTGTGAGGTTGCCACTACTCACAGGTGTGTCTTGGATGCTAGTTTCTCCACTGTTGATTGGCACAAATTCTTCTCTTGTATTATCATTCACTTGAGTCTGTTGAACTTGAGTTTCAACTTCAGTTTCAGTCTCTTCATCAGAATCATCTAGATTATCAAACTTCAATGGATCTTTATCTTCATCATTGGCTTCTTCTAGTCCAGGTAGTTTTCTGTCATCAAATGTCACATCTGTGCTTTCCATAATTTTCTTTTGACTGATGACATAAACTTTGTATGCAATTCTATCCATAGAGTAGCCAAGAAAAATTCCTTCAAATGCCTTTGCATCAAACTTACCAACATATTCAGAATTATCCTTCAATACAAAGCATTTGCTTCCAAAAGTATGAACATACTTTAGAGTGGGCTTCTTTCCAGTCATCAAGTTGTAAGGTGTCTTTCCAGTGTTTTTGTTGATGAGGGTTCTGTTCTGGATATAGCATGCAGTGCTTATAGCCTCAGCCCAAAAACATGTAGGCATCTTTGCATCAAGTAACATTGTTCTAGCAGCTTCAATTAGAGTTCTATTCTTCCTCTCAACAACTCCATTTTGTTGTGGAGTCCTTGGAGCTGAGAATTGCTGAGAAATACCATTCTCTTTATAGAATGCTTCAAGTATGGCATTTCTGAACTTTGTTCCATTATCACTTCTCAGTGCAATCACACTTGCATTGTTGGCCTTTGCTTCCTTGTCAACTTTCTTTATATGCTCAATGATTACTTGTGGAGCCTCATCTTTTGATGCCAGAAATTCCACCCATGTATACCTTGTAAAGTCATCAACCATCACCAATGCATACTTCTTTCTTCCTAGTGACATAATATTGACAGGCCCAAACAAATCCATATGAATGAGTTGTAGGGGCTAGGTTATTGATGTCACCGTCTTTGACTTGTGGCTTAATCTTTTCATCTTTCCTTTTTGACAAGCCTCACACACTCCTTCTTGATAGAATTCAAGTGTGGGCATGCCTCTCACTAACTCTCTTTTGACTAGAGAATTAATGGCTTTGAAGTTCAGGTGTGATAGTTTCTTGTGCCACAGCCAACAATCTTCATTTGATGCTTTTGAGTAAAAGCAACAAATTTTGTCCTTGTTTGCAGAATCCATATTGGCTACAAACAGGCTTCCTTTCCTTACTCCAGATAGAGGAAAATCACCAGTCTTCTTGTGGGTGATCAAACATTCATCTTTGTCAAAATCCACCTTGAATCCCCTATCAGTAAACTGACCAACACTTAGCAGATTATACTTGAGCCCCTTGACTAGTGCTACATCTTCAATGATGACATTACCAACTTTCAAGTTGCCATATCCCAATGTGTTACCCATGCTGTCATCTCCAAAAGCAACCATTGGGCCAGCCTTTTCCTCATACTGTGATAGCAGGGCCATATCACCAGTCATATGATTTGAGCATCCACTGTCCAAAATCCACATGACCTTCTTTTCACTTTCTTTGCCCTGCAAACACAAAGGTATTACTTCTCATTTGGTACCCAAACAAGTTTGGGTCCATGTGACTTAGAAACAGTTTTATCATAAACAACATGCTTGTCAACTTTCTTGGTGTTAGTCTTCTTGTCACTGTTAGAAGTCTTAGAACCTGAGACTTCAGACTTAGGTGACAGAGGTACCTTCCTAGCTTTAGGAGGACTCAAAGACTTTGACCTAGTGTAGTGTGTGTGAGAATTGTGACTGATACAACCATTAATGAATTGCCTTCTCAAATTGAAACAACTAGTCATAACATTCATATTGCATGGCATACAGTCAAATTTATCACAAAATGGTGCATCTCTATGTCTTAGAGGCACAAAGCAATCATAGAAGGGTTTAGACACACTACCAACAGGTTTCTTGCATGCATGAGTTAAATGATTGGTACTGAAACAGTTCTGACAAGTTTTCCTAGGGGCATTAGGCATATAAGCATAGTTGTTATCTTTGTTAATCCCTAACTTGCCATTTCTGTTCTGTTTCTTCTTATTTACTTTCTTTTCTGATTCACTCTTTCCGGCTGAAACAAACTTAACAAACTTCTTGGGTCTTATCCTATCACCTACTGGCTCCTTGGTCTTTGACTTGACACTCTCACTCTTAGAGGATGCTTGTTGTTCATTGGATTGTGCCTCATCCTCATCATTCAACATTTGTTTGATGAGTAAGGCATCCTCATCAATTTCAAATGTTGATTCCTTAAAAATTGGATTTTCAGCCTTCTCATGAACAACTGTGTCATCTTCATTGACATCATAGCCTTTTCTCTGTTTAAGAGTGCCATAATCAAGTCCAATAGCAGCCTTGGGATTAGCTTCAATTTTCTCACAGTAGGATTGCACTAGACCAGATGATTTCTTGAAGGTTTTCAGTTTGAATTCATTTTCAGCTAATTCATCCCTAAGAGCCTTTTCAACCTGACTAGCACACAAAACCTTATTCTGCAGATATTCAACTTCTTTCTTAAGGTTTTCTACTTGCATAGCAGTTAGCTCAAGTTCCTCATTCTTTTTTATTAACATTTCATTTCTAGTAGATAGTTTAGTAATCTCTTCATTAGCAACACTCATACTAGTATGAATGTTAAACATCTCAACAGATTGTTGTTCAATCATGCATTTATACTCTGAAACAGACATGTCTATAGTAGTGAGAGATGGTACCTGAGGGTCTAATGGAGATGTGTCATCCTTGGAATTGGCCATCAAGGCATAATTGCAAAATTCTTGTTCCTCTCCATCACTGTCAGAATCATCCCAACACTTCCCTTCAGCTATGTAGGCCTTACATTGTCTCTGCTTTTTCAGAAGGGCCTCATACTTAGCTTCGAGCTCAAGATAATCTATATCTTTCTTTTTAGGCTTCTTGCCTTCACTGGCAAAATGCCATAGGTCATTGCATATATAGCACCTTACAGATGACCTATCCACATGGCTGGTTTTGAACTTATTCTTGTTTGGTTTCACAGGTGCCTTGCTCTTGTTGAATGAATGGTTTTGGGTTTTAGGTTTGAAGGGTTGGTTCCTCTTAAATATGATGTTTGGAAATTTTCTGGCCATGAAAGCATATGAAGTGTTTTCCATTCCATCTAGTTCTTCAAGATTATAGAACTCATCTTCCTCCTTCTCCTCAATAGGTTCACTTACCTCAGCTTCAGTTTCTTCCTCTTCCACTACCTCCTCTATCCTTAATTGGCTTGTAGATGCTTCTAGGTCTTGAATAGATTTGTTGACAATCAAGGCACATGATGTGTTTATCATTCTGCCTTGGTTGGCTTGGATAGCCCTTTTCTGAAGCAACTCAAGCTCATGAGTTTTTAAAACCCCATAGAGCACATCATATGTAACTTTGTTCAAATCTCTTTCCCTTAGAGAAATGACCCTTTGCTCTAGATGGTTTGGTGAAGATAGCAGAAACTTCATGTTTAACTCCTTGGTACTGTAAACCTTGCCATTCATCTGCAACTCAGTAACTAGCTTGTGAAATCTCTCAAACATCTCAGTAATGCTTTCCTTGGGCTGTGCCATGAAAGCCTCATACTGTGTGACCAGTATCTGTTTCTTGTTTTCTCTGACCTCATCAGTTCCTTCACATAACACCTCAATGTGATCCCACATTTCTTTGGCAGTGGTACATGAAGCAATGTTTGCAAACATTGACATGTCCATGGAATCTATAATCAGCAACATGAGGTGACTGTCAAAGGCAACCATGTCCTTTTCTGATTCTGTCCATTTGGATGGATCCTTAGCCACATAAGATCTTGGAATAGTAGTGGTTCCAACAGTCTTTTCAGGAATCTCCTGTTGGGGAACAAATGGACCATTCTTAAGAATCTCAGGATACAAATGATGAGATGCTTTGATGAACAACTGCATCTTTATCTTCCAGAGGTTATAATTCTCTTTGTCAAACTTAGGGACTTTCACCGTTCCTGTAGTCTTTGGAGTATTCGAACTCATGATCGTTTTTCTGTTTTTGAATAAACAGCCCTCTCTGATACCACTTGTTGAGTATTGAATACAGTAAAAGAATACAGAAGGGGGGGGGTGAATGGATTCTTGAACTTTTCTTTGGCTCGAGTCTATGTAGCAGATAAGTGTTTGTGTGTGAAAAGGTGTAGGTGCGGATAAAGAACAACACAAGACACAATATCACTTTAATCTAATGTATTATTAGATAAAGGTTGCTACAATCTGTGAATACAAATGATAGTACTCAGCTTCGCTTTTCTCAGAGAGATATTGCTTACAATGTCTGAAAAACTTGACTCTCTAAAAGTTATTAGCTAAGGAAGCGAGGCTGTATCCTTATAGCATGGATACAACCTACTTACTACAAATAAGGTAGCTAAACAAATTACTTTCTAGTTTGTCTATCCTTTTTGAGTAAGTGTCCAAACGGTTACAGATTTGACTTTGCAAAGCCTGTTCAAATCCACTTCTTTAGCCCTTTGTCTCTTCTATATCTCTCCAAGCTTCCTTGTAGGCTTTCCAAAGCACGTTACAGATTGTGGTCCATAAAGTGCATTGGCTTGTTGCAGGTTTCTGACTTGTACAATTTCTTCAGTATTTTGTCTCCAAGAATGTATTCGAGAAGTGAATAAGTAAGTGATTCGAGAACTAGAATTGACTTGATCGATAACTCTGAGTTCTTGAACACTGTTATATTGACATATCGAATTACTTCTCGAATAGCTCTTTTTCATCAGGATTCCTTGAGTTGTCGAATAGAACATTTGACTTATCGAATCTTCGAGATATCGAATAGCTTTCTGAGTCCTTGAGATATCGAATGGAACTTTGACTTGTTGACTATTTGAAAACTCGAATACTACTTTTGACTTGTCGACTTCTTGAGTTCTCGAACAGAGTAATAGACATATCGAATCTCTGAGATATCGAACAGTGTATTCAGAGATATCGAATAGTGTCTTGAGATATCGAATCCCTGACTTCTCGAATGCTGGACTTCTCGAATAGACAAAACTACTTCTCGAATTGGTACTTAGGCAATTTCTTCACTTTCTTCAAATCCCAACTGTGATTATTTGACAGTCTTTATCTTCTTATTTAATTAAGACCACAATTCTATTTAAACATTTGTGATCAAAATTTTGAACTTCGTACATTTACTCACTTTAATATAATTAGTTTTATGTTTTTGGGAATAACTTAATATATAATTTATTGGAAATAATTAAATAAAATTTATAGTAGAGATTTATCAAAGACTAAAAAAATTGTCAAACTTTTTTCAAAACTTAATTAAATTGAAAAATATTAAATTTGCGGATCATTCAAAATATCTGTTGAGTATTGAATATAGTAAAAGAATACAGAGGGGGGGGGGGGTGAATGGATTCTTGAACTTTTCTTTGGCTCGAGTCTATGTAGCAGATAAGTGTTTGTGTGTGCAAAGGTGTAGGTGCGGATAAAGAACAACACAAGACACAATATCACTTTAATCTAATGTATTATTAGATAAAGGTTGCTACAATATGTGAATACAAATGATAGTATTCTCAGCTTCGTTTTTCTCAGAGAGATATTGCTTACAATGTCTGAAAAACTTGACTCTCTAAAAGTTATTAGCTAAGGAAGCGAGTCTGTATCCTTATAGCATGGATACAACCTACTTACTACAAATAAGGTAGCTAAACAAATTACTTTCTAGTCTGTCTATCCTTTTTGAGTAAGTGTCCAAACGGTTACAGATTTGACTTTGCAAAGCCTGTTCAGATCCACTTCTTTAGCCCTTTGTCTCTTCTCTCTCTCCAAGCTTCCTTGTAGGCTTTCCAGAGCACGTTACAGATTGTGGTCCATAAAGTGCATTGGCTTGTTGTAGGTTTCTGACTTGTACAATTTCTTCAGTATTTTGTCTCCAAGAATGTATTCGAGAAGTGACTAAATAAGTGATTCGAGAACTAGAATTGACTTGATCGATAACTCTGAGTTCTCGAACAATGTTATATTGACATATCGAATTACTTCTCGAATAGCTCTTTTTCATCAGGATTCCTTGAGTTGTCGAATAAAACATTTGACTTATCGAATCCTCGAGATATCGAATAGCTTTCTGAGTCCTTGAGATATCGAATGGAACTTTGACTTGTTGACTCTTTGAGAACTCGAATACTACTTTTGACTTGTCGACTTCTTGAGTTCTCGAACAGAGTAATAGACATATCGAATCTCTGAGATATCGAACAGTGTATTCAGAGATATCGAATAGTGTCTTGAGATATCGAATCCCTGACTTCTCGAATGCTGGACTTCTCGAATAGACAAAACTACTTCTCGAATTGGTACTTAGGCAATTTCTTCACTTTCTTCAAATCCCAACTGTGATTATTTGACAGTCTTTATCTTCTTGCTTGAGGCATGAACCTTGGAACTTCTTTCAAGCATTATTCTTGACTTTATAAGTACAGTTACACAACTAGGATTTGGTGCCTATTACAAGTACAAAACAAGTAGAGACTCTACAACTAGAGGTTCCCTCAGTTAAGAGGTCATGTAAGTAATGCAAAGCATTACAAACAATTATGCTTGTTATTAGATGTAAACAGGCATGCCTCTGTGACTAACAATATCACATATAAAATTAGTAATGAGTTGTGATAAAAGTCAGGAATAAATGAAATATGTAATAGAAGAACATTTATAACATTAAGAAGGCTTCCCGTAATGAAAGATTGAGATGCGAATGAGACAAAAAAAAATTACAAAACCTCAACTCAAACATAAATCAAAAGGATCAATAATTCTATTTTCAATAAAAGTTCATGATATAGTCATAGTTGAATACATAAGGATTAGAGTTTAACAAATGTTCATAAATATTTACAAAACTCACTTGCGATAAATATTTACAATGAAAAAGATACAATATTATATCAAAGTAAAATTTTGCAGAAACATCTACCTATTATATATATGTATTAACAATTTTTACATTTTTTTTTACATTTTTCTGCATCGCTTGTATTCATTGAATGGATAAATGATATGTCTTGTCTTATAATAAATAAAATTAAAAAATTACAAATAATTTATCCATATATTACCACTGTCCAAGTAGCACTTGCTCAATCTTAAATTCTTAAATAATTTCCATATAGGATGAAAAGATCATTTAAATTTAGCAATATTTCAGGAGCACTTCAGATGTGTTTAACATATCTAACACAATAAAGACTTTACTATATTCTATTTTTATTGGTCATCCGAATTTGCATAATCTAATTATGCACTGAATATTGAAATAAGAATATTATAACCATGCGTGTTATGAATGTAAAAAAAGTGACGAAAATAAAAAATATTATAACAACATTAATAAATAAAATATATATCTATTGCTAGAAAATAACCCGTGTCGTTATTACGCTAGTTTTTCTGTTTAATCCATGACAATGCTTCCTTTACATCCATGGCCTCTGCAACTTCTGCTGTGTTAATAATCTACTTAGTTACACTGTAGCTGTGTAGATAATATTTGTTATGCCCGAATCTCGACATAGATCCTAAACAGGCTCAAATGACAATACAAGGGGCCCACCTCTCATAATGGGCTCAAATATCTATCAATGGGCCTATGTATTGAAGAAGGATAAACAAGGCATGAGGTCGATTAAGGATCGCCTCACTTCTATCTCATAAATCTCTTGAAGACACTATCACCCAAGGGGTCTCACGCTAGGCCTACAAGGGGTCTCACGCTAGGCCTACAAAGGGTCTCACGCTAGCCCGGCCTAGAGGTCTAGCGAGGCCTAGAGGAGGCCTAGAAGTCAGCGAGGCCTAGAGGTGGCCTAAAGGTCTAGCGAGGCCCAGAGGAGGCCTAGACGTCAGCGAGGCCTAGAGGTGGCCTAGAAGTCAGCGAGGCCTAGAGGTGGCCTAGAAGTCAGCAAGGCCTAGAGGTGGCCTAGAAGTCAGCGAGGCCTAGGGGTCCAGCGAGGCCTAGAGATCCAGCGAGGCCTAGAGGTCCAACGAGGCCTAGGGGTCCAACGAGGCCTAGAATATTCTTATGAAGGCTCAAAGCTAGGCCCAGCGAGGTCAAATGGGTAAAATATAACCCAAGGAGATGACTATTGGGTTTGGGCCAAGCCGAGCCCATAGAAACCCTAGCCCGTCTAGATAACTTATTCTCTAAGAGAACTACGTATGGCTTGATCCCTATAAATAGAGTACGTAGGCATCTTGTAAAGACTTGAAAAATAGTTCACCACTGAATATCAATAGACAAGAGCAGCCACAATCATTCACCAATCACCTCCGTGTTCTTCGTGTTTATAGCAGAATATCCGTATTTTGCTCCGTAAATCCAGCAACCTCCAAAATATTGTTATACAATATTCTCCCTATAACATTTGGCGCTAGAAGGAGGGGTAGTCATTAATTTGGGAGAAGGATGACTAACTCGAACAAGAAGGACGGAGAGGCCGAGGAGCGAGACCCCGGGATAGCATATGACCCCGGGCTGCGACCCCCAAATGCGACCCCTAGGAGCGAGGCCTCACCTAGCTCTGCGAGGCCTCACCTGGCGTAGCGAGGCCGGGTTTGAGAAGGATAAGTGACGTCTCTAGGTGCGAGGCCAAGGAAAGGATCAAAGTTCTAAGTGACCCCAATCTCCTCGTCGAGATCGGGAGCGGTCCTATCGTCGTGACGACAGACCCCCATCTCCTTATCGAGATCGTGAGCGGTCCCATCATCGCGATGACAGACCCCATCTCCTCGTTGAGATCATGAGACCCCCTATATGATGTAAGACGCCTCCTAGTGGGATGCCTCTACATGAGATGCCTCATTGAGATCTTGAGGCCCCTATATGACGCAGCTAATGAGGCCCCTTCGTGAGATCCTCCTAGTGGGATGCCTCTACATGAGATATTTCTTCTTGGTGACATACCTCAACGTCGAGGAGAGGGGGGACGCCCCCGATCCTTGGGGTAAGGGGGACGCCCCCGAACCTTGCCGACAATGAGGAGGTCCTCGACTATCTCAAGACACTGGGAAGAGTAAGTAACAAATAACGAGGCTGGGTACGAGGCTTGCATTATTGGCCCCGAACTCACACTAGAGATGAAGGAAGAGAATCCAAAGTACTTGAAAATCAAAATGAGCTCAAGGCCTCAATATCTACATTCTTGTTCAACATAGGGAAGCCTATTACGACAGTGAAGAAGCTAAGTGCTCTGGGATAGCGTAGAAGAAGTCAAGTATGCTTACAACGGAATCACATCAAATTCTTTTGATTACAAATGGTGTCAACTCCAAATAATTCAAGAAGATTGATAAAAAACTTTGATTTCTCATCACATCTACAATGATAATGAGGACTCGGGGGATAGTGGCATTACAAGTGGGATATTTAGAAATTAGAAGACAAGGCCATCATCTAACATTGCGAGATAATACCTAGCATTGCGAAGTTAGCACCTAGCGTTGTGAGGCCGCACTTAGGGTTGTGAGGCCGCAAGCCCGATATCTTGCGATGTGAGGCCACTTGACCCCAATGATGATTATGGGGGATCAAATGAAGACTCAATCAGCTATCCTAAAACACTTAGAGAAATTCAAAATTTTTGTAAAAAGCATAAGGAGAATATCTATGAAGACCAGCACGAGATGAACCGAGTCTCTCTAGGCCAGCACATATGATGTGGGGTCGTTATTCCAAAGTCATCTAGAAAGAGGCCAGAAATAGCATTGGCGATGCGAGGTCTACAAAAACTATAAGTCAATTATGCAACTTTCGACAATGCAAGGCCCCTCAGCCAACATAACGTGATGGATTATGCGAGGTCCTTTGTGTTCACATGCGAGGTGAGGAAAAAGAACTCAACACAAAGGCAATATGAGCTCGAAGAAAAAGAAATAGTTCTGTGGAGTGGATGCAAGCCTACAATTATAATATGTGCATATGGAGGCTAATGAGATGTAGTAGGTTCATATTTGCATGGCATCAAAAATAAAAGACTAACGGAGCAACCACTATTATATATTGAGGATGGCACATGGCTAGAGGATGTCTACACGGGGACCACGAGCCATTTATAGTTTCTACAATAAATGAAGTTCAAAATATCCAAACTGGTGTGTTGAAGGCTACGTAGTCAAGCTAGAGGGCAATTTCAACAAGGCCCGAACATTGGCATCAGGTTTATATTTGCGGGTTTCCATGGATAAAAAAAAATGCAAAGCAACTCCGGTTCATGTGGTCATCGAGGAGAATACTAAAGCCTGACAGAAGAGAAAAGTGAAAACAAGCAAATATCAAGGCTAGCTCGTAGATGTCTTTACAAAAAAGAAAAAATAGTTATGGCCTGCTCATGAAAAAGAAATAAATTGAAGTGAAGCCAAGGCATGGATAATAAAAAATAGCACTGTGCAGTTCATGTTAAGAGGAGGAAGTCTGCTACGAGGTCTAACAATTTCCTACGGGATCTGCGCGTTATTGTTAAAATAGATCAGAATTCACTTCGCTTTTGTGGTCTTAATTGGGAGTGGAGTCCAGGTGGTGTAAAAAGAACCCGTATGTGTTTACTAGTCCATGTACGGAAATGTAATGTTCTATCCGTAGTTGGTTGACAATTGATTCCAGCTCGTGAAGCATGCAAGGATTATTTAAAGAACCAGAAGGCTAAGGCAATGCAAGTACAACATGATGAAAATAGATAAAAGAAATAGCAACGAATCGAGTACAACAAGGTGGGAAAAGCTAATTTGCGTGATTTTATTATTAATGATTGAAGAAGAGAAGGCCAGAAAAAGGTGTTAGAGCAAACAAAGGAAAAATTGCATGTCATTTCAAGTCGTACCACCTCCCATTGTTCTGGCTCGCAAACACGAAGAATGAAGTGAAAAGAGCAACCTGCAAGCTTGAGGAAAAAAACGGTTCCAGTGATTCAATGAAGGAGTATGGAAAAACAAGAATAAAAAGGAAGTGTGATTTGCTGAGACGAAGCAACGAAGTATGCATGGCTCTTGGTAGTTCGTATTAAGGATAATACATAAAGCATTAATGCGAGAAGAAAGTCAAGCTAGTCAGTGCGAGGACATCAATTTTCTTGCAAGGTTCATGTGTGAATTGAAATACAAGAAAACAAAAAATGAAGATTCAAGTGAAGTCCTGGTAGTGTACAAGCTTGGAAATTGGTTCAAGGCTGCATTCAGTGCGAGGAGTTCAAATGAGATAGCCTGTTGGGTTATAGCAAGGAGTATTATTGTTTTGGAGCACCACGATATTTTCTTACTTCATAAATAGAAGTGGGTGGTGTAGTTATAAATAGAAATGGGCGGAGCTAGTGGCATCGGTGAAGCAATGGCTCGCCATTTTGCTGATCATGGTGCACAAGCTGTGGTGATTGCTGACCCCTACAAGAAGATAAGGGTCTTGAAGTTGCTTTATCAATCGGCACTCGTGGCACCTTCATCAAGTGCAATGTTACTGACGAGTAGCAAGTCAAATCTCTAGTTGAGTCAACTATTAAGACTCATGGTAAGCTAGACATCATGTTAAGCAATGCAGGAATCGAGAAGAGCAACGAACAAAGCATCTTGGAGTTTGATCTCGAAGCATCTCTGACAAACTCTTTGCTATAAATGTTTGAGGGATGATTGCTTGTGTGAATCACGCTGCATGTGCCATGGTGGAATGTGGTGTTAAGGGGAGAATAGTGTGTACGTCAAGCATGGTGGCCAATACAGATGCTGCAAGACCCGTAGAGTATGTATTGTCGAGGCAAGCTATATGCAACTAATGTGCAACAATATGCAGACTGGTAAAGAAGGAGTTGAGATGGCATTCGAGTCGAGGAATTATGTGAAAGGGGGAGTGCCTAAATCCTTGAATGTGTTTGCCTCAGTTTTTACAACTATAAAGCTATCAAGTGAAGCTACATGGTAAAATTGCTACCATGGCTCGCGTGTTTAACATAAATATCAAGACAAATGTTGTCTCTGTTGCCATTGTACTGCACGCAAAATTAAGCCAAATTCAAGCCTAAAAGGAATATTAAAGATGGGGCCTGCGAAGAATAAAAGAAGAAAGAGAAAGCAAAAGCTGTTACTAAAATCAAGTTCGTGTACGAGAGGTGCTAGCGGGAATATGAAGGAGATACATATAAAAAAAAACATTACACAGGAAAGAAAAGAAGCAACAAAATATATGGGTTGAGGATGCATGCATAGGGCCCAGTGATTCAAAAATAATATTAAAGAAGACGTCCACTTGCAATGTATGCGAGGTGGGATTTGCTATAGGAGGAGTCTGGGATGAACTGGTTTGCTGCGAAGCGGTGTGCTGCGAAGTGGATTGCGCTAAGTGTGCATGGCTATGGGCACTGGACGGCTTGTGTTAAGAGAAATCAGAAAGTAACGAGCTAATCAATAGATAAAGCAAAGTGCGGCCAACAACAACTCAAAACAGCCTTGTATATACATGGCTTATAAAAAAAAGGGAAATTTCAAGCATACAAGTACGATGCTTTTGTCAAAAGCTGGAACAAGTTTACCAAGCAGGGTCTCGCGTGAGTTCAAACAGAAAGTGGAAAAATAATAGAAGATACAGAGCAATTCCGGTTCATGTGGTCACGTTCGTGATTTATATGTCCATGATAGATTAAAGAGAAGGAATCCGGCTCTATTAAGTGGAAGATGAGTAACAAAAATAAAATCAAGGTAGTGCGAGGTGGAAATCCAACTCATGCGAAGCCAATATGAAATGGACAATAGGCTCCAGTACTTCACATATGAGAAAGTTATGAATTATATTCAAGGTGGGATCATACTTATATGGTCAACATGAATGAAACATATTAAGGAAATCAAGATAGTGCGCACAAGCTACAAGCTGCAAAGTCAAGATGTAGGTGCTAAGGAACCTGCACACGGATTAAAAAAAAAAATTGTTAAGACAAGCCAAGGTTGTCTTCGGTGGAGTAGTAAAGTGTTTAAAGGTGGCAATCAACTTATTCAAGAAATGGTGGATGCGGTTTGAACTGGCGGAGTTTACAAAGGGGTGAATTACGTGCAAAGTGGGACAATAATCATGTGGAAGACTATATAAGATTATTAAATGGCGGGATGCGCAGGATAATAGAAAAAAAGGGGCAACTGGGCTCGCATAAATTCAAAAGCCTATGTTGAAAGAAAAATATTGATGCCAACCTGGTGAGATGAAAAGCTATATTCTTCAAAAGAAAAACTAATAGGCTCGATAAAGTATATGGCAGGGAGTATGAAGATAGTAAACGAATGATGAAATTTATTTTTACATGCGATGCGAGGAAGAAAGAAACCAGCAAGAAGTGGAGCCCGCGTGATAAAAAAGAAAAGGATGAAGTAACTTGTAAAGACAGAAACAATGACGAAAAGGAAATGAAAAGACAATATAAGCTCAATAGCTCCTGCATGAATTCTTTATGGAATGTTAAAGGAGGGGTCCACGTGATTTTAAAACAAGTTGAAAAATATAACTTCTACGTGAAATTCTGGTCGTGGATTGCTATACACAAAAAAGACGAGATCAATTTGTGGGGTCGCGGAGATTTATTGAGTAGGTGCTCAAAAGTAGTAACCGAGCAGACAGCTTGCACAATAAAAAAAAATTATTATACGAAGCGAAGCCTCCCCAAAATTTCAAACATTTTCGAGAATATTATGAAAATAAAAAATTATATTAGCAAGGAGCAAGCTCGGAGAAGAGTCCTCTCATCATATTTCAAAAAAAACACTTGAAGACATAAGTGGAAGACACCACTTTACTTGATTCCACATTGCATTCATAATGGCAACATGGAATCGGGGGTAGTTGTTATGCCTGAATCTCGACATAGATCCTAAACAGGCTCAAATGACAATACAAGGGGCCCACCTCTCATAATGGGCTCAAATATCTATCAATGGGCCCAAGTATTGAAGAAGGATAAACAAGGCATGAGGCCGATTAAGGATCGCCTCACTTCTTTCTCATAAATCTCTTGAAGACACTATCACCCAAGGGGTCTCACGCTAGGCCTACAAGGGGTCTCACGCTAGGCCTATAAGGGGTCTCACGCTAGCCCGGCCTAGAGGTCTAGCGAGGCCTAGAGGAGGCCTAGAAGTCAGCGAGGCCTAGAGGTGGCCTAGAGGTCTAGCGAGGCCTAGAGGAGGCCTAGAAGTCAGCGAGGCCTAGAGGTGGCCTAGAAGTCAGCGAGGCCTAGAGGTGGCCTAGGGGTCCAGCGAGGCCTAGAGGTCCAGCGAGGCCTAGAGGTCCAACGAGGCCTAGGGGTCCAACGAGACCTAGAATATTCTTATGAAGGCTCATAGCTAGGCCCAGCGAGGTCAAATGGGTAAAATATAACCCAAGGAGACGACTAGTGGGTTTGGGCCAAGCCGAGCCCATAGAAACCCTAGCCCGTCTAGATTACTTCTTCTCTAAGTGAACTATGTATGGCTTGATCCCTATAAATAGGGTACGTAGGCATCTTGTAAAGATTTGAGAAACAGTTCACCATTGAATATCAATAGACAAGAGCAGCCACAATCATTCACCAATCACCTCCGTGTTCTTCGTGTTCATAGCAGAATATCCGTATTTTACTCCGTAAATCCAGCAACCTTCAAAATATTGTTATACAATATTCTCCCTATAACATTTGGCGCTAGAAGGAGGGGTAGTCATTAATTTGGAGCTTGCCAATTAATTGAACCTGGTCCATAATCCAGATAACAAGGTGTGATGAATACGTACAACCTGTATTTATTCAATCTGCTGATAGACCGTGGGACATTGAAGGATGTGTCAGAGGTCAAGTAAATACTACGAGCACTCCAATGTATATAAGCCATTATTCTACGGAACACTTTTACGGAGTTGGAAAGAATCATTGATTTTATCATAAAAAAATTTCAATAAATTATAAATAAATTTTTAGAAACATAAAATTTGATTTTAATTTATAATATTAAAGATATACTCCCTTCGTCCCACTAATTTTGTCACTTTGACCAAATTTTGGTCAATTTGACCAATTTTGTAATAAAAATTACTTATATTATATGACAATTATATTTTTTTAAAAAATTATTATCACAAAGTACACTTATCATATTACAATATCCAACTTTTAAATTTATGAAAGCATAAATAATTAAATTATTTTATAAATGATTTAACACATATATTTTGAATAAAAAAATTGATTTGATTTTAATTTTATACTTGAAAATTATTTTAGATAAATTTGATTCTAGAATTGCTTTGAATTATTTCATTAAATTTTAATGATTTTTCAAAAAAAAAAATTGTATAAATTTATTTTTAATTTCTTAATTAAATTTTATAATTATATTTAATAAAAATAAATAAATATATGTATTTTGCGATCTTCAACTTTATCATTAACTCTTACATCAACAAAAAAATTACTCTCTCCGTCCTTTCCATTTCTTATCATTTCAAAATAGGATGTCTGGCACACTTTTAAGGTGAATTTTCAAGATAGTTTCATAATTTATTTTTGAAATTTTCTTTTTTTGTATAAAAGTAGAACAATCCTATTTTTATACAAAAAAAAAGAAAAATTTAAAAATAAGTTATGGAACTATCCTTAAAATTCACCTTAAAATGAAACAACAAAACAACAAAAAAAAATAATTAAAAAATAAAACAAAAAAATAATTATATTCGGGATATCAAAATTTTATTTTATTTTATTTTTATTAGGGACATGATTTCTTTTCCTACGCTATGATTTTTTATAAATCTGGAAGCAAAAAGTTAGTTCTCAAAATAACATTTCCCACAGTACATACTACATAGGGATGGGAGCAGCTAGAAGTTGCAGACAGTTTTCCCTTTAAAAACAGAAAAGGAAAGGTCTCATCACAGATCTTGAGCGAGCATCTTTTACAAGCTCAGCCTATCCTTTTGGTTACAATAATAAAGATGGTGGAAATAAGAAGCTTGGTATGGAGTTTAATGGTGGTTTTGTTAACACTACGGGCTAATGGGGAAGACCCATATAGATTCTTTACATGGAACGTTACTTATGGTGATATTTACCCTCTTGGTGTTAAACAACAGGTACTTTTCCTACCCATTCTTACTCTTTTTTTTTTTTTTTTTTGCATTTGGGTTTTATCTACTTAATAATTAAACATGTTTCTACTTGTACAGCTTTGCATATTCTTAGGTGACTGCACTATAACTATACAAATGCAACTGTTATATGCATCTCAGATTTGCAACTTTCTTCCTATGTGTGTGTTTGTTTTGGCATTTTATCTTTGAGTGTGGAATGGCAGCATAGATAATGGGATATGACAGAGCTGATGAATTGAATTGATTGTGATTTGAATGTGCAGGGAATATTGATTAATGGACAATTTCCGGGACCGCAGATTGAGGCGGTGACTAATGACAATGTGATTGTGAGTGTTACTAATAGTTTGGACCAACCCTTCCTCATTTCTTGGTCAGTATTTACGCTTCTTTAGTCTCCAGTGTTGAAATTGTCATGTACAGTACTCCCTCCGTTTCATATTAGTAGTCCACTTTCAAAAAATTACGCATATTAAGAAACTCAATTATTAATGATCTAATTCCATATTTACCCATATTTATTGAATTGGTTGAATAAATAAGTGCATAAAGTCAATCTTGGAAATTAAAACTCAAGGGTAATATGGGATATTTAAGTAAAAAAGTGCTTTGAAAGTAGGAATGAGACAACTATTTTGAAACAAAATTTTTCTTAAAAATGGTCTACTAATTTGAAACGGAGGGAGTATTATTATGTGTATAATAGTGTTGTAAGAAAGTCTGAGCTTTGTTGAAATCTTTGCGATTGGGCTACTAATACTTAGCAATAAAGTAGTCAAATTATAATTATATCCAAGTTTGGTGAATGGGATTTGATCTGTAAATAAATGAGTCGAGTGAATCTTCAGACAGGCTACCATTTTTATGTAGTGTATGTTATAATTATGTGATCCGTCATGAACAACTCGACACCAAGATTATAGAGTTTATAAAGCATGATAGGAGTAGCTACAACATATGCCTGATGCGATGAACTGATGCTAGCATGGTGAACGAGAATAGGAAGATATATGAGTAATGTAAACAGGATGTAAAAATCTGTTATGAGATGCACCTTCCTTAATAAGCAAAAAAATAACTGCCACTAAACTAAGATGATTCTTGAACAGGAATGGAATACAGCAGAGAAGAAACTCGTGGCAGGATGGAGTTTATGGCACAAATTGCCCCATCCCACCTGGCCAAAATTTCACTTACATTCTTCAATTCAAAGATCAGATTGGTAGCTTCTTTTACTTTCCCTCCCTTGCCTTCCACAAGGCTGCAGGCGGCTTTGGTGGCATTAAAATCTATAGCCGTCCGAGGATTCCTGTTCCTTTCCCTCCGCCTGCGGGAGACTTCACCATACTAACTGGTGATTGGTTCAAACAGAACCACACTGTAAGATGATAGTACATACTTCTAACTGGTACAATATTATTTTAGTTGTTAGTAGATCTATGTCCTGATTAAAATATTCTCCTTGTATCTTTATAGGATCTGAAAGCAATTTTAGATGGTGGACATGATCTTCCATTCCCTGATGGACTTCTAATTAATGGTCGGGGATCAAATGGATTCACATTTACAGTTGATCAAGGTAAGTAACGTCATGTAGGAAGTTTCATAACTTGGGTCAACAAAAACTTATCGACCATTTTTATATTTTCTTTACAAATGGTATGTTTTTTTTGGCCAGGCAAGACTTACAGATTCAGGATATCAAATGTTGGGCTTACCACTTCAATCAATTTCAGAATTCAGGGACACAAGATGCTATTGGTTGAAGCAGAAGGGACTCATACTCTCCAAAATACCTACTCTTCACTTGATATTCATCTAGGGCAATCCTACTCTGTATTAGTTACAGCTGATCAGCCGGGGCAGGATTATTATATTGTTGTTTCAACGCGTTTCACCTCTCAAGTGCTCACAGCAACATCCATTCTTCATTACAGTAACTCAGCTGGAAGTGTGTCTGGTCCTCCACCAGGTGGCCCGACAATTCAGATTGATTGGTCCCTTAACCAGGCTCGGTCTGTCAGGCAAAATTTGACAGCTAGTGGACCAAGGCCTAATCCTCAGGGCTCTTATCACTATGGGTTGGTTAACACTACGCGTACTATAAGACTAGCAAATTCTGCCCCAATAATTGATGGTAAACAGAGATATGCTGTAAATAGCGTCTCATTTATACCTGCAGATACACCACTTAAACTTGCAGATTACTTCAACATTCCGGGGGTTTTCAGTCCAGGAACTATTTCTCCAAACCCAACCGGTGGCGGTGGCTACCTCCAGACTTCTGTCATGGCAGCTGATTTCAGAAGTTTTGCTGAGGTTGTATTTGAGAATTCAGAAGACACTGTGCAGTCATGGCACATTGATGGGCACTTCTTCTTTGTTGTGGGGTAAGTGTCTTTTGCTTCAACCTTCATAAATTTGGTTTACAAGCTTGCTTGATAACTGGTTCAAATACTTCTTACAAGCTTGCTTGATAACTGGTTCAATTACTTTTATCATTATTTGTAGAATAAATTGTTTCTCTGTGGTTTTAAGTGCTAACAAGTTAAATGTAGAAATAAGAGTTATTTCTTCCAAATCTTAATATTATATATGAAATTGATGCCATGAATAGGATGGATGGAGGGCAATGGTCAGAATCTAGTAGATTGGGTTACAACTTAAGGGACACGATTTCTCGGTGCACTGTCCAGGTACATTGTGAATATTCTTTTCATATCCAATGTCTAAACTCCGCTCTTATTCTGGTTTACCATTTTTTTTCTAAAATAAATCTATATTGTTTGCATTTATTAGGTATATCCAAAATCATGGACTGCACTTTACATGCCAATGGACAATGTGGGAATGTGGAATATTAGGTCTGAAAACTGGGCTCGCCAGTACTTAGGTCAGCAATTCTATCTTCGGGTATATTCACCTGCAAATTCATGGAGAGACGAATATCCCATTCCCAAGAATGCCCTTGTCTGCGGCCGTGCATCAGGACGCAAAACTAGGCCTCTGTAGAAACAGAAATACAAGTTTTGAATTATTCAAGAACCCAATTTTATTCATGTGAACCGCCACGAAAGGGTGACTGGTTCGTTTCATCATGTGACTGGAATTACAACATTTTTCCAGAAAAGATTGGCAACAGCTTAAAAGCTTTACTTGAGCTTTTCTCTAGTTATCCTTTTTCTTATTTGGAAACATAAACAGGTTTCTCATTTCATTGTGAAATGTAACCTTGTTATTGTTATTGAAGAAGTAATTATTTATATGGATCTAGTTGAGTTGTGCTGAAATTGAGCCACATGCAGACACTTATCATAGTCATACATATTTACTACAAGTATAGCATATTAACAATATTTAACACCAGCCGTCAAGTCAATAAAATTATACCGAGTTGCAGGATGAATAGTTTCACTAGAGAAGATATGTTCCTGAAATTTTCAGTTTGCACTGACTGGTTCTCGATTTGGTGGTGGTTGGGGTGGTCATGCCTAATACATTACCATCAGTTATAGCATTGGCCTGAAGTTTTTGCATTTTACTATACTTATTTTCATTGAGAATCCTGATTGTCACCTCTTTAGTCATTTGACCAACTACGGTTACAAGGTTTTCTTGCATAATAATTGTGAGGCGTTATTTGCCAATAGAAACTTATTTAACTTACAAGTGTACTCCCGTAATTTTAAACTTGAAAATCTTGTATGGTAGATTGGTAGTTACCTAATGTTATCATGGACACAGACACAGTATCTTCATCTTTAAGGATGTGGTTTAGCCTTCAATTTAATAAGGCCCCGAAATATATACTAGTAATCAGAACGACAAACTATAAGGTTTATCAGTGGAGAAGACCAACATAGTACATATATCAATGGAATGTTACTAATAACGACATTTGCTATCTACCCTCCTGTTGTTTGTTTATGCACAAACGTATATGGAAAGCCTACTTTTACTGAATATTCAATTTTTAACATATTTATGTCTCTGTGTGTTCCATGTTTCTGTTCTTTTCTGGTGCCAGAGGAGTTCGGGGAGGAAAAAGGGAGAGGGAGGGGGAGGGAGGGGGGGGGGGGTGTTTAGGCGTAGGGTAGGCTGCCTTGTAAGATAGAGCTTAATTTTAACCCCAGCTATCTTGAAAGGTTAAAACTTAAGACTTAAGATTTAGCAAAAAAAAAAAAAAAGACTTAAGACTTAGTGATACAGTATTTTTTATGGTTAAACATTTGAGCCACGGTCTTTTAAGATTCTGGTTTCACTACTGTACGAGTACATATTGTGAAACATCTGTATGTTTTACACCAGGAATACTCAATAAGCAGTTTCCTGGACCAAAATTTAATTCTGTGATTTATGAGAACTTGATTTTTGACGTTACAATAGTGGGATGATGTAATGCATCCGCAGTTAAAGATGTATTCAAGAAAGGAGAAACAGAGCAAAACAGGGCACGCAACAAATAAAGAGAAGTCTAGTGAAAGGAATCAAAGCAAGGAGAAGTCAAAGGACAAAACAGTAATATAAGTATAAGGGCAGAACAATCATTTCCATGTAATTGGGGTTGAAGGGAAATGAGGGTATCTTATCTGAGTATTGTGTTCGTTTATGTTTGTTAGGAGAGGCGGCCTCTCGAAGGACCGAGTATCTATTTTCATTTTTGTAATCAAGTGATACAGTTTATTTGAATATTATCAATAGCTCTTATCAATCAATACAAATCGTAGTATATCATTACAAATTGGTATCAGAGCACTTAAAATCCATGGGGCAACCAACGATGGCACAAAGGGTTGAGGCCATTGAAGAGAAGATGATGACGATGGAGGAGGCAATTAAAACGATGATGGTCGAACAACTCAAGTTTCAGGCGGAGCTGCGATCTACAGTCACAGGTCTACAAACCAAACAAGTACAAAGCCCCGACAAGGCAGAGGGTAGTGTTAATCGAGGAGAGATACGTGGGGCTAGCCACATGTCGGTGTTTGGAGGAGGAGGTGAGGAACCCAAGGTTGTAGGAGCTCGTGACTGGGATGGGGGTTTGACAGGAGGCGGAGCAATCGGGTTTGGTAATGGGTATGTGCAGGGTAATTGGAAGTATCGTAAGCTCGATATGCCGATTTTCGACGGATCTGACCCGGATGGGTGGATTCTACGAGTTGAGAGGTATTTTGGGTTCTATAGACTCACAGAGGCGGAGATGTTAGACGCAGTGGTGGTGGCTTTGGAGGGGGAAGCCCTGCGATGGTACCAATGGGAAAATAATCGGCACCCCGATTAGACGATGGGCAGATTTGAAGGTCTTCTTACTACGACAGTTCAGAACCATTAATGGGGGTTCCTTATATGAACAGTGGCTATCTACTCATCAAACCTCAACTGTGCAGGAGTACCGCCGAAAGTTCATTGAAACGGCTGCACCGTTGGAGAGAGTAACTGAGGAAATGTTGATGGGGCAATTTTTGAATGGTTTAAAAGAAGAAATCAAAACAGAAGTCAGGTTGCTGAACCCCATATGTTTGGATCAGGCAATGGAACAGGCAGTGAGGGTAGAAGAAAAGTTGCAAGTGTCCAGTCAAAGGAGGGTAAATTTGAGCACTACCAGATTCGGAAATTACTCCAACTATAGTAAAAGCACCACTACAATCAGTCCTTATTCGTTGGGCACACCCACTAGCCCCTCAATGAGCCGTAACTGGAGCAGCAGATCGTCTGAATCTCAGGCCTCTGTACAATCACCCACACGATAGTCGACTCCAGACGTGAAGAGATTGACTGAGTCAGAGTTGCAAGAGAAGAGAGCAAAGGGGCTGTGCTATCGGTGTGATAGGAAATGGGAGGTTGGACATCGATGTAAAAAGAAGGAATTAAGTGTGATGCTCATTGCGGAGGAGGATGGCGAAATAGAAGGGGAGGACAGTGATGTGCTTGAGTCGCTAACGGATGAAGTCATAACGGAGGTTTCGTTAAATTCAGTGGTCGGAATATCGAATCCAAAGACAATGAAGCTCAGGGGGATCATTGGAGATAAGGAGGTGGTTGTCATGGTGGACCCGGGAGCCACCCAAAACTTTATAGCTTTAGAGGTCGTAGAGGTAGCTGGGGTACCAATGGAGAAATCCACCAGTTTTGGTGTTTCACTGGAAAATGGGACTGCAATTAGAGGAGAGGGACTGTGTAAGGGTGTTACATTACAGTTAGATGGAGGTTTGGAGATAGTGGAGGATTTTTTACCACTTAAACTCGGGAGTTCAGATGTTATATTGGGGGTAGCTTGGTTAGAAAAATTAGGAATGGTGTTGACGGATTAGAAAACTCAGGTGATGAAGTTCGAGATTAAGGGGGAGCCGTATATGTTGGTCGGTGATCCTTCTCTGGTACATGCTCAGATTTCGTTTAAGGCTACGAAGAGAACACTTAAAAAACAGGGGGTAGGGTTTTGGGTTGAGTATAGATGTCTGGAAAAGACGGGAAAGGAATAGAGCAGCAGCACAAAGCATACCAGTACAGAGGTGTGGCCCGACTTTGTATTACCAGTGATAAAATCATATGCTAAAGTCTTCGAGGTTCCAGTGGGACTGCCACCCTCTCGGAATCACGAGCACGCCATCACTATGAAGGACGACAGTAACCCCATCAGCGTGCGTCCATACAGGTATCCTCAAATTCAAAAAGAAGAAATTGAAAGGCTAATCAGTGAAATGCTAACGGCTGGAATTATCAAACCATCTACAAGTCCGTATTCGAGTCCGGTGCTATTGGTTAAAAAAAAAGGATGGGTCATGGAGGTTTTGCGTTGATTATAGGGCCTTAAACAAAGAAACCGTGCCCGACAAATACCCTATACCCATTATAGACGAGCTGTTGGATGAGCTCCATGGGGCTAAATATTTTTCAAAGTTGGATTTGCGCGCCGGCTATCACCAGATTTTGATACGAAAAGAGGATACTCATAAGACGGCATTCCGCACGCATGACGGACATTACGAGTTTCTCGTAATGCCTTTTGGACTCATGAATGGTCCGTCAACATTCCAATCTTTGATGAATGATATATTCAGACCCTACTTGAGGCGGTTCGTACTCGTTTTCTTCGACGACATCCTCATATATAGTCAGTCGAAAGAGGAACATCAACAACACTTGGACTTGGTTTTGAAAAAGCTGTTAGAACATTAACTGTTTGCAAACATAAAAAAATGTGAGTTTGGAAAGAAGGTGATTGGGTATTTGGGTCATGTTGTCTCGGAGCAAGGGGTGGAAGTTGAGCGAAATAAGGTACATGCGATGATGGAATGGCAGTCTCCCACGAATTTGAGGGAGTTGAGGGGATTCTTGGGATTAACGGGGTATTACCGAAAATTCGTGGCTGGTTACGCGAATATTGCGAGGCCATTAACAGAGTTACTTAAAAAAGATAGATTCAGTTGGAGTACGGAAGCGGAGGAAGCTTTTAACAGGCTCAAACTGGCGATGTCACAGCCACCAGTCCTTGCGATGCCTAATTTTCACTTGCCATTTGTAATTGAGACGGATGCGTCGGGATACGGAATCGGGGCAGTCCTGTTGCAAAATGACCGACCAGTGGCCTATTTCAGCAAGCTGTTAGGGGTAAGGGCGCAGACAAAAGCGATATATGAAAAGGAACTAATTGCAATTTGTTTGGCCGTGCTTAAATGGAAACCCTATCTTCTGGGTAGACATTTCGTTATGAGATCTGATCAACAAAGTTTACGTTTCTTGACTCAACAAAGGGAGGTAAATGGAGATTACCATAAGTGGGTTACGAAACTGTTGGGTTTCGATTTTGAAATTGTTGGGGAATATGGGTAATTACTTGGATTTTTCTGAAGTCGTGTGAACACTTTCAGATTGAAGTTATTTGTGGTTCACCCAAATAATTCAATCGGATAAAGCCAGAAATTCTGCAAGAAGAGAGAATGTATTTTGCTGTGTATTTCAAAATGAACCAGTGTGTAAAATGATCAATGCAACACCTATATATAGATGTCAACAGGTGTGTCTTTTGCCAATAAACACATCTCAAGATGTGTCTTTTCCCAATAGACACATCTCATTCCAACAGTCATGTCTAATACCAACAGACACATCTCAAGACGTGTCTTTTCCCAACAGACACATCTCATTCATCTTATTCTAACAGATGTGTTTGATGTCAATAGACATGTCTCATAAGCAATAATACTGAAATCATAACGAACTCGAACAGAACATGCACTCCGCACTCTCCCGACTTGTTCGATGTAACATTACAATTACATTGATCAACTAGTCAATCAAATTACATTAAAATATCCAACAATCCTCCCCCATTTTAGCGTAATCCATGATTAACTAAACAAAATCACAACAAACGACAAACTTATGCATAAATGAAATATCGTGACGATTGAATTTCACATTAGTATATTACACATTCGAATACCAAGGTGTCACTATGAATTGAACCTTCGTTATTCATAGTGAATACATGAAGATAATATACACATAAATTTACATTCTCAAATGTTCTCACTTGACACTATCTTTTACTAGCCTAGTGTCCTAATCCTTAATAAGCATATCAAAACAAAGTTCTAGCTTCTTGAAGCAGCTAAACTTCATGCTCATATAGGTAGTTCTTTTATTCTCGCACCTGCATATGCAATTTTTCAAAAGAACTATTAAGAAGATAAACTTCAACCTCCTTAACTTGCAGGTCCGAACACATACCTTGGGATGATAATACTAATGTGTTCCAATCTCTAGATGTTAAGCTTTCCACATTGAATTCAGCACCTAATGTCATATTAGATAGGAATTGGGTATCTCAACATGAGAGGTTTTTGATGGACTTTAATCCCATCCCTACAGCCGACTTGTGCACAAGATCTCTACTCAACCCTTTGGTTAGATGATCGGCTAAATTATGTTGAGTTCTTATAAACACCACTGATATAACACCATGCGTGATAAGCTCACGAATCATGTTGTGTCTAACACCTAAGTGTCTAGACTTGCCTTTGAACACTTGTCTATAAGCATTAGCCAAGGCAGACTCACTATCACATCTGATAGATATGGGTAATATCGGTTTAGGCCATAATGGAATCTCATAAATCAGATTACTTAGCCATTCAGCTTCTTTACCAGCCGCTGATAATGCCACAAATTCAGATTCCATCGTTGAATCAGTAATGCAACTTTGTTTCTTCGATGCCCAAGAGATAGCACCTCCCCCAAGAAGGAATACCCATCCACTTGTGGAAGAATGATCTTCCTTATTGGAAATCCAACTTGCATCTGAATGACCTTTAATAACCGAAGGAAATCCAGTATATGTCAAACCATAATCCATGGTTCCTTTCAAGTATTTGAACACTCGGCTTAAGGCTTGCCAATGATGTAAACTTGGCTTGCTAGTATACCTACTAAGCTTTCCAACAGCATAGGCAATATCTGGCCTAGTGCTTATCATGGCATACATGAGACTACCAATAGCCCTTGAGTATTCAAGTTGAGATACTGCAACACCTGTATTAGGTAGGAGTTTAATACTAGGATCAAGAGGAGTGTTAACAGGAGAACAATCCTTAAAGTTAAATCTTTTCAGAATCTTCTCAATATAATGAGATTGAGAAATTGAAATACCATTGTTCTCACGCTTGATCCTTATACCAAGAATCACCTCAGCCTCCCCCATGTCTTTCATATCAAAATTAGATGACAAGAACTTCTTGGTTTTATCCACTTGATTTTGGTCAGTACCAAAAATCAACATGTCATCCACATATAAGCAAATTATAACTCCTTTACCAGAAGCAGCAAATTTGCTATATACACACTTGTCTGCTTGGTTGAGAAAATAACCGTTAGACAAGACCACAGTATCAAATTTATCATGCCAATCCTTCGGTGCTTGTTTCAGACCATAAATTGATTTCTTCAATTTACACACCTTGTTCTCACAACCAGGCATAACAAACCCTTCAGGTTGTTTCATATAAATCTCTTCATCTAATTCACCATTCAAGAATGCAGTTTTCACATCCATTTGGTGAATGACAAGGTTGTGTATAGCAGCAAGTGCTATTAACAACCTAATAGTGGAGGTTCTAGAACAGGAGCATAAGTATCAAAATAATCAATCCCTTCTTTTTGTCTAAAACCTTGGATTACCAATCTGGCTTTAAACTTATCTATGGTACCGTCCACCTTCATTTTCCTTTTGAAGATCCATCTGTTTCCCAATGCTTTACAGCCAGGGGGCAGATCACTCAATTCCCAAGTATTATTATTCATGATAGAATCCATTTCATCTTGGATAGCTTCTTTCCAGAATGCAACATCCCTAGATTTCATAGCTTCACTAAAAGTATTTGGATCCTCCTCAATAACAAAACAATATTGGTATTGATATTCAATTTCATCTCTAGAGCCTTCTACTAGATAAAGATGAAAGTCATCTCCAAAAGACTTTGCTTTTCTAGCTCTAGTGCTTCTCCTTGGTTCAGACGGTCCATTCACATCTTCAGTAGAAACTGAGTTCCTACTAGAAGAATTCTAAAGCATGTCCCTTGGTCTAGGTATAGATGTAAATCTATTTTCATCAAATATAGCATCTTTTGACTCGATAATCGAGTTCACAGATACATAGTCATTAGATTCTAACACATAGAATCTATATGCTATGGAATGCTCAGCATATCCAACAAATATGCAATCTATACCTCGTTCACCCAAGTTTCTTCTTTTGGGTTCAGTGAGTCTTACAACTGCTCTACATCCCCAAACTCTCAGAAAACTTAATTTTGGTGACTCTTTATACCAAAGTTCATAAGGGGTAATCTTATTCCTCTTACTAGGAATTCGATTCAATAAATGATAGGCTATCAACATAGACTCACCCCAAAATCCCTCACTCAAACCCGAGTAGGATAACAAGGAATTAACCATTTCTTTCAAAGTCCTATTCTTTCTCTCTGCCACACCATTTTGTTGTGGTGTATAAGGAGCCGTGGTTTGATGTATTATACCAGTAGATTGAAAATAAACCGGATCATAATACTCACCTCCTCTATCAGTACGTAGATTTTTAATCATGGTACTCTGATGTAGCTCTACTTATTCTTTATAAATTTTAAAGAAGTCAAGAGCTTCATCCTTAGCATGCAATAAATATACATAGCAATATCTAGTAGCATCATCAATAAAAGTAACTACATACTTTTTATTTCCTAATGATGGTGTAGAATGGAAATCACACAAAGCACTATGTATTAGTTCTAAAACATCAGACACCCTATTAACCTCTTTAAAGGGCTTTCTTGTTATCTTTGTTAACATGCATGTTTTGCATTTTTCATTGTCTAAATCAATAGCAGGTATGAGACTCATTTTTGACATATCCATTATGCTTTTGTAATGTACATGTCCTAGTCTAGCATGCCATAATTCTGGTTTATTCAAATTATTGCTAGTACTAGTAGAAGCCATGCAAGCAGATTCATCAATAAATGGAGTATTTACATTCAACATAAACTTACCATTACACAAATAGCCAAAGCCAACAAAAGAGCCATGTTTTGACAATATATATTTGTCACTTTCATAAACTTGTTTATATCCACAATTGTTCAAAACAACACCAGACAAGAGATTCTTCCGAATCCCAGGAACATACAACACTTTATTTAACAATATACATTTGCCAGAAGTAAAAACTATCTTGACATTTCTTAGTCCTTTGATCGGTTCAGTTGCAACATTTCCCATCTTTAAGATAGATCCATCTTCGATTGGTTGAAAGTCTATGAACCAACGAAGATCTTTGCATACATGACTCGTTGCTCCTGAATCAATCCACCAAGCAACATTGTCATCCTGCACATAAAATGCCTCAGATATTAGTGATACATAATTCTGACCAGAATTACAATTTTGCATTAAAATCTGACCTTGTTGCATTTCTGGATCCTTGGATCCACTTGGACCAGCATTTTGCTTTTCTTGCTTGCCTTTACCAACCCGACAATCCTTCTTGAAATGTCCAGGTTTGCCACACTTCCAACATGCCATCTTAGGCCTTTCGTTGGAAGAATTGTTGTTGTTTCCTTTAAACTTTCGTTTATCACCCTTGCCATTCTTAGAATTCTTGGAAGATCCACCATCTTCAACCATATTCACAGAAGAGTTACCGACTTGGTTCTTTCCCTTAGGATTATTCTCAATTTATTGAGTTCTCAAAGCCTCTTCAATTCTGAAGTGACTTCCAAGTTGAACCAGAGTCATATCATCTTTATTATGTTTCAAGGAGTGTTTAAAATCCTTCCATGATGGTGGTAGTTTATCTATAACACCAGAAACCGAGATAGATTCATCCATCTTCAGATTGTGTTGGGCAAACTGTCCCAGAATCCTTAACAATTCATTGTATTGTTCCATCATCGGTCTAGAATCGACCATTTTGTAATTCATAAAATTACTGACCAGAAACTTCTTACTAGAAGCATCTTCTGCCATGTATTTGGATTCAAGAGAATCCCACAATTCTTTTGCTGACTCAACAATTTGCTATACATCGAAAAGGGAATCAGACATACCGTTTAAGATGTGACCACGGCAAATGTAGTCAGCGTTTTCCCATTTGCAACGCTTCCTTGTTTGTTCAGCGGTTTCATCCTCAAACACTTCTGGAATGGGGGTACTCAAAACATATACAACCTTTAGCGTGGTCAACAGAAAATGCATCTTCTTTTGCCATCTTCTAAAATCCTGACCCTCAAACTTGTCCAGTTTTGCAAACTTGCTTGTCATGTCTTTTGCAGATTCTGAGTTCGCCATCTTCAGAAAATAGTTAACTTCAATCTTTGTTGGGGAATATGGGTAATTACTTGGATTTTTCTGAAGTCATGTGAACACTTTCAGATTGAAGTTATTTGTGGTTCCCAAATAATTCAATCGGATAAAGCCATAAATTCTGCAAGAAGAGAGAATGTATTTTGCTGTGTATTTCAAAATGAACCAGTGTGTAAAATGATCAATGCAACACCTATATATAGATGTCAACAGGTGTGTCTTTTGCCAATAGACACATCTCAAGATGTGTCTTTTCCCAATAGACACATCTCATTCCAACAGTCATGTCTAATACCAACAGACACATCTCAAGATGTGTCTTTTCCCAACAGACACATCTCATTCATCTTATTCTAACAGATGTGTTTGATGTCAATAGACATGTCTCATAAGCAATAATACTAAAATCATAACGAACTCGAATAGAGCATGCACTCCGCACTCTCCCGACTTGTTCGATGTAACATTACAATTACATTGATCAACTAGTCAATCCAATTACACTAAAATATCCAACAGAAATTCAGTACAAAGTGGGGAGCACGAATCGGGTCGCAGATGCATTATCGCGAAAACAAAGTGGCGAGGTGGTTTTAAGTTCGTTATTGACTATACCAGTGGTGTCATGGGAGGAATTAGACGCAGAGATACAGGGCGATTCAGTTTTGCAACAGCTTAAACAAGAAATCAGTAAGCAAGGTCAGACTCATAGTGGGTATTCACTTGTGGAGGGTAGACTTGTATACAAAGGTAGGTACATGATTCCACGTACATCTAAGATGAGAGCAGTGCTGCTTAAAGAGTATCACGACAGTGTTGTAGGGGGACACACAGGTGAATTAAAGACTTATACACGGCTGGCTAGTGACTGGTTCTGGGTAGGAATGAGGAAGGAGGTTACCAGTTATGTCCAACAGTGTACAACATGTTAACAACACAAAAACTCACAAAGATCTCCTGCTGGGTTGTTACAACCACTTCCAATTCCCTCTCAAGTTTGGAATGACATTAATATGGATTTCGTTGAGGGTTTACCGCTCTCAAATGGCCTGAATACCGTACTTGTGGTGGTTGATCGTCTCACTAAATACGCACATTTCTTGGGCCTTAAACAACCGTTTGATGCATTCAAAGTGGCAGCCCTGTTTACTAAAGAAGTGGTTCGATTGCATGGTTATCCGATTTCAATAATCTCGGATCGGGATCAAATTTTTTTGAGTATGTTTTGGCACGAGTTGTTTAAATTGCATGGGATAGAGTTGAAAAAGAGCATGTCATACCATCCCCAAATCGATGGCCAATCGGAGATTGTCAATAAATGCCTTGAAATATATCTACGATGCTTCATAGGCGGCAAACCTAACACTTGGGCCAATTGGTTGCATTGGGCAGAATATTCCTACAACACTGCTATTCACTCCTCGACTAAGGTCAGTCCATTCAAGGCAGTGTACGGGCGAGACCCACCCCATTTAATTAAGATTGGAGCAGGGCAGACTCCAGTGAACAGTGTTGACGAATTGTTACAAGAAAAAGATGCTATTCTGGATGATTTACGATTTCACCTCATCCAAGCCCAGCAAGTGATGAAACGGGCTGTTGATTTGAAACATCGAGATGATTCTTTCGAGGTTGATGACTTGGTTTATTTAAAACTTCAACCATACCGCCAGAGGTCATTAGCACGACATCCTTTTGAGAAGCTTGCAGCACGATTTTATGGTCCATATCGTGTTCTCAAGCGAATAGGGTCAGTCGCATACTAGCTTCAACTGCCAGACACAGCAAAGATCCACCCAGTCTTTCATATATCCCAGCTAAAGTGTGCCATTGGCGACTTTACTACAGCAACGGAGATACCTCCACAACTGTCTACGGAGTTAGAGCTTTTAGTAGAACCAGAGTCGGTGTTAGAGGTCCGTCAAGTAAAGGTGGGGAACACCCTGCGGTTGGAAGCATTGATTCAGTGGAAAAACCTTCCCCGATTTGAGGCAACATGGGAAGATGTCCAAGTGGTAAATCATCAATTCCCTACATTCCACCTTGAGGACAAGGTGAGACTTTGGGAAGGGGGTATTGTAATGCATCCGCAGTTAAAGATGTATTCAAGAAAGAAGAAACAGAGTAAAACAGGGCACGCAGCAAATAAAGAGAAGTCTAGTGAAAGGAGTCAAAGCAAGGAGAAGTCAAAGGACAAAACAGTAATATAAGTATAAGGGCAGAATAATCATTTCCATGTATTGAGATAGGGTTATGTAATTGGGGGTGAAGGGAAATGAGGGTATCTTATCTGAGTATTGTGTTCGTTTATGTTTGTTAGGAGAGGCGGCCTCTCGAAGGACCGAGTATCTATTCTCATTTGTGTAATCAAGTGATACAGTTTATTTGAATATTATCAGTAGCTCTTATCAATCAATACAAATCGTAGTATATCATTACAGATGAATGGGAGTTGCTTAATTAATTAAGCTTCGTATATTATCGTCTGCTCTTGTTGATATATGCCTAACTAAAATTCATCCTTGCTCCCTTATGTCTCTGCTATTCTCAAATTTTATAGGATTTAAAATCAACTTTAGACAGAATAACTTTCCTTTTCCAGATGGACTTCTTATTAATGGGTGAGCAGCAAACTCATACGCCATGCACAACTGATCAAGATAAGTACTTGAACTATGTATATTAGAAGCTAAATTTTGTAGAATGTAAAACTTGAAGATGTACAATATGCATGTTTCTAATCATCGAGTACTCAAGCCTTATAGGTACCAGATATCAAATGTTTGCCTTGCTACCTACATCAGTTTTAGAATTCAGGGCCGGGGCACAAGATGGCTCAGGTTGAGGTAGGAAATGCAGATGATTACCTTGACATATATCTTGGAAAATCATACTCTATTTTGATGATACCGGATCAACCTTTACATGATTACTACATTAGCAAATACACGGAATGTGCTTCCTCAGTGCTCACATCTACATCTGTAACCAATACTATAATCCAGAAGGCAGTATTTCTGGTCCTCTCCCAGGATAGCCAAGAGCAGAGGTCGATTAATCCTTCAAAAAAACACGATGGTTCATAAGCTAATTTATTATGCCAAATGCTTCCCCTAGACCTGCTCATTACCCTGAAAATGTTGCTTCGTTTTCATTCATCTGATTGCACAAAGTGCAAAACTTGCAAATTAGTTTATGTGTTTTATGAATTGCTAATGTATGCATAACCTGTTCACTATAATCAATGTCACCTTGTAAACTCATCTCCTTGTAGGCACTATGTACACGCAGGCCACAGCAAAGCGCAACCTCAAGGAACACAGTCCAAAAGTATCATCTGGACTAGGAAAAACCCTGGTTTATTCAAAAGCAAATACCGTAGGTCATCACTTCTTTGCTGTAGGGTTAGTTTGTTAAAATAATCCTACACTCCATGTTGATTGGTCTCCATGTAAATTATGCAAAAATATGTTAGTGTCCCTTTCTCGAGAAGTCTTTGTAATTAAACTTTGTATTATGAGTAATCATCTTCTATATATAATAGCAGAACATGGGGATAATTTTGAGCCAAAAAACCCCCTGTGAAAGTACAATTTTACCCTTAGAGTTTAGAAAATTACATGAAATTGCCACTACTCTTTTATTCACACAAAAAATTTGAGTAAATTATGTTTTTATGGGGAATTGAACCCATGTGCTCCTCAAAGAAACTAATCCTTATAACCATTGAGCTACATAAGTTTTTGAGTTTGAATTAAAAAACGTATTACTTAAACCCGGTCTCTCCTTTTTCCTATTTTTGCTATTAATTTAACTTTTGAGTAAATATGTTAATGATGACTTATATTCTTTTATGTCCTTTTATCATTTCTCTAAAAGAAATTATGTTATATCCTATACAATATATTTATGTGCTACAAAACATCTTTTTTTTAGTACTCATATGATTTATGCATAAATAAACTCTTTTATTCACACAAAAATTTGAGTAAATTATGTTCTTATGGGGAATAAACTCATGTCCTTCTTGAAAAAACTCATCCTTATAACCATTGAGCTACATAAATTTTTGAGTTTGAACTAAAAAAACGTATTACTTAAACCCGGTCTCTCCTTTTTCCTATTTTTGCTATTAATTTAACTTTTGAGTAAATATGTTAATGATGACTTATATTATTTTATGTTCTTTTATCATTGCTCTAAAAGAAATTATGTTATAGCCTATACAATATATTTATATTCTATAAAACATCCTTTTTTTAGTGCTCATATGATTTATGCATAAATAAAATGATCCATAAATTAAAGTACTGATATTATAATATGTGTGAACACAATATATACATTTATACTCAAAAAAAATTAATCGTAAAAATGTACGAATTTATATCAATGACTAGAAGATGACCCGTGCCTCGCACGGGTTATTACGCTAGTGTTTTCTAGAACACCATCGGTTGAACAGGATTAATGGGGCGACAAGCAGATAATTTGGTCATTGCAGTGTTCAAATACATCGGAGATGATTATATATGAAAGCATATTCTACATAAGACATCTTCATGTTCAAATCTTCAAGCTCATTTTCTGATTTTCATATTAATTAAGTTCATACCAGTCATTATCATGTAGAATATGTATTTATGGTACCTGAACTTGCCATGTATCTTTGTTGTTATGCACAGGTTCATCCGAAGAGTCAAGGACTGTGCCATTAATCATATAGGCAATGTAGTAATGTGGAACATAGACTACAAGAAAAGCGGCTAAATTTGACTATACAGCAATCAAGTCGAATTTAAAAAAGTGTTATTTAGCAGAAACGGAATTTAAAGTATACTAATTTCCCTGAAAATTCATGGAGGAATAAATAATATCCCATCCCGACGAATGTGCTTAGATATATGTGGTTAGGTCCGGGCAGTAGGCCACTAGACTAGTCTGCAACCCTATTGAATTATTGAAGATAGTTCACACAATCATGATGTAATTAATGACGCAGGTAAATATAATCAAATTGTATGTTTTTTGGAAAGCGGACTGTATAATGAATTAGTTGCTGTCTGGAAAATTGTTTGGTCTGATCGTCTTTCGCTTTTTTAGAAGCTTTGCATGAATACTTTAAATCCGAGAACTTTGACAAGTCACTACAGCAGGCTTTTAGTAATACAAGGGTGTTGGCAATTTGCTGGATAATTAATATCCAGTTGCGGGCGTTATAATCTTTTATTGGTAGTGGTAGCTATTAAAAAACACCACGATAATCATGTGCTTATTCTTCAAATTAATCCAACAACAATTATTATCATAACTAAAATGAAATGATCATATGATACCATGCATAATCTGAAATCATAAAATATTTTCGGATGTATATTTCAATTTTTTTTAGTTCTGCCTCTATCTTCTCTTCCAAAAATATTAAGATATTTAACCTAAATTAATCCTTAAGAATACCAAAGTAGTCTTATACAGTGATTAACTTAATTTGATCAAAGCATGCAATTTACCAGGTTCACGCTATATTCCCAACGGTTCCAAGCCCTCACATGCAAAGGGCAGAAGCATGCATGCACTAAATTAATGGCAAAGAGAGCTTATAGTTGGGGGCTATGTAGTTTCAACTTGCGCGCCTAATGGATCATATATAGTAGACTATATATATAATGGGGGTTTCTAATTAAATCAGAGGCACAAACACAAAA
This sequence comes from Kitagawia praeruptora, assembly GCA_037693485.1. Taxonomy (NCBI): domain Eukaryota; kingdom Viridiplantae; phylum Streptophyta; class Magnoliopsida; order Apiales; family Apiaceae; genus Kitagawia; species Kitagawia praeruptora. Next base: position 82,777,689 of record CM075350.1, read on the forward strand.
CAAATATTATCATCATCATGAGTATTCTTACTTCACAAAGTAGGTGCTATGTGTTGCTTCTTGACTTTAGCATTGTGTTCCAGTACTTGAGTAGTGTACAACTTACACTTGGAGATACCAAAGTTCTTAAGGTCACGTGGGGTGGTCAAGATGATTGCAGATTCGAAGGAAATTGTGAGTCTAGGCCCCTTAGTGGTTGTCGTGGTGGTGGTGGACTTGGTGGGGGTGGTGGATTTGGTGGAGGACTTGGAGGCGGTGCAGGTGGAAGTCTTGGAGGTGGTGGTGGACTTGGTAGAGGGGGTGGACTTAGTGGTGGTGCAAGTGGAGGTAGAGGACTCGGAGGTGGTGGTAGTGGACTAGGTGTTTTGTGTGTTAGCAGTTAATCTTTAATCTTGTGATATTTGTTGGCATTGTTTAGCCGTTGAATAAGTCTCAAGAGAGTAGCGTTTGTTTAGGAGAATAAAGTTAGGAAGGAGTCAGTTAAGTCCATGAGTCCAGTCCCTAAGTTCTAGCTGTTAGTTCAGATTGTATCCTTTATAAATCGTATTACATTATCAATGAAAAGCAAGTCGTTTGGCGAGCATATTTGTGTGTGTTTACTTTGATAAAGATATCTAACAGATTATACATATACATATATTGCAGGTGTGAAGGTTTGTGATCCAATATTTTGGTATCAGAGCCTGGTTCATATCAATGGCGACGAACGTGGAAACAAGCAAGAGTAAGGGAGAAAGCCTTGGTCTGAGTTGTCGTCAAGGAGCAACTACACGACGTGGTCCTTGAAGATGCGGGTATTTATGCAGGCTCATGAGGTTTGGGAAGCCATAGAACCTAGCGATCCAAAAGTAGTGATCGAGGTTAAAAAGGATAAAGTGGCACTGACCATGATTTATCAAGGCATTCCAGAAGAGATGTTACTGTCTATTTCAGAGAAGAAAATAGCTAGAGAAGCCTGGGAATCACTAAAGACTATGTGTCTTGGTGCAGATCGTGTAAAAGCGGCAAGGGTTCAAATCCTAAAGTCAGAATTTGAGTCACTAAATATGGGTGAAACAGAACAGATTGATGAGTTCTATATGAAACTTAATGGAATTGTTACAACAATTCGATCACTGGGTGAAGGCATGGCAGAACCATATGTGGTGAAGAAATTGCTAAGAGCAGTTCCGTCGAAGTTTTTGCAAATCACATCGACAAATTAAACAATTTGGCGATTTGGAAAAAATGATTGTTGAAGAGGCTATAGGTTCTCTAAAAGCACATGAAGAGCGTCTAAGGGGACAGAGTCAGAATCAAGGTGGGGGTGGACAACTAATGTTAACTCAAGAAGAGTGGTCGAAGAAAGAAAATGAAGAAATGAAGGTGTTGCTTACCAGGGATGAGTGGTTGAAACAAAAGAAAAGGAGTAATTTTGAAGGGACATTCAACACAAGAGGACATGGAGGTCGAGATAAAAGAACGATAAGGTGCTACAATTGCAATATTCTAGGTCACTACGCAACAGATTGCAAAAGGCCACGAAGATCAAAAGGGCAAGTGCAAGAAACAAATGTGGCTGAGATAGATGATGAGGAACCAACCCTACTTCTGGCTGAACACAAGAAAGGAAAGAATGTCATGAAGTTGCAACATGAGCACAATGTAACACCAGTGATCACCCCTGTAACTGAAAAGAAGCAAGTAGAGTCTGACATCTGGTACCTAGATAATGGGGCAAGCAACCATATGCACTACGCCATAGATGGCCTATCGCAACCTTTTGGCATGGGTGTTACCACTATGGGTGTTACCATAGCTATGAAAATTTTGACCTATCGCAACCTTTTGATTGTGGTGTTACCATAGGCAGAAAAGTATGTTACTTTAGTTATGAAGGTGTTACAATGGGCTAACACCATGAGGTGTGTTACCATAGAGTATTCATAACAATTTTTTTATTTAATTTAAAATTAATGATTTGATAATTATTTGACTTTAAAAATAATTAATTTTAACAAAATCATTAAAATAATCATTTTAAAACGTAATATTCCATCAAAAAAAATTAAATTATTGATTTTTCATAAAAAATTTAATAGAGAAAATAATAGTTTATATAAGATTTGAATTATTACAAATAATGAAATTAATAGATTTAATAATTATAACTTAATATCAAGAAATTTAAATAAATTAGTAATTCTTTTTTAGAAAAAGAAAAGAAAAGTACAGTGAATAATTTTCAAATGATTTTTTTAAATATATTTTAATATATCATTAAAATAAAATTATATTCGTGTATCATTAAAAATATTTGAATCTATTATTTCAGATTATATAAAAAGAATTAAATATTTAATGAAATATAAAATATTTTTTCAAATAAATAAAAAGTAAAAAAATAATTTATTATTTTTCTTATAAGAGACAAAAAAGAAGAAAATTTGGAAGATGTGGGAAGCGGCAAAAATACCGCCTCATCCAAAATTTTCAGATTGACCGCCTTTCTCTTTCTCTTCCCTTTTTCACTCAGACTTTCTCTTTCTTTCATTTTTCAATTTCTCTCCTCGTCGTTCTCTTTCTCTTTCTCTTTCTCTCCTCATCTTTCTCTCTTTTTCTCGATTTCTATCTATTATCCATACATAAATATTCAGAGCCTCCTTCATAGGCAAAAAATATTACTAATCAGACCCTTCTTTAGTTAAATGCTTCAAATTTCATTGATTGCTCTTTGATTTGGGCATTTTTAGAATTAGGGTTTCTTGGGTTTGGGTTCAAAATGGTTTCAATTCTTATATTCAATTAAAACCTCATGTTTGATTGATTTTAATTTTGTTTCTCTCTCTTTATTTCAGTGCTGATTTGAATTCAAAATTAGGGCTTATTTGCTTTGAATTTGGGCTTCGATTTGGGGATTTTTTGATTTAAAGAAGGGTTTCGATTTGTAGGTATTATCTTTTTTCTTTTATGTTTTGTATCATGTTTCGCAACTCTAATTTATTTTGTGTGTATGTATATTGTGACATTTGTATCAATTTTGTGTGTATGTGTATAAGTACTGGTGGCAGGAATTTGGTCTCTGGGCAGGGCTTATTATTGGCTTTGTTACCGAGTACTACACCAGCAATGCTTACAGGTAATTGTCCAATAATTGATTGAATTAATGCAATGCAAATTGATAAAAAAAATTGTTTGGTAAATGATCTTCTTATATAGTTCAATTTGCTATTAAGTTCTTATATAGTTCAATTTGCTATTAAGTTCTTTATTAAATGAATCACTTAAATTTATTCTCTTTTGTAGATAGTAATTCAATTTTTAGGTTTTATCTGTTAACTATGTGTAGATGGATTATTTTACTTGAAAAATGATTTCATATTGATATTTAGATGTTTTTAGGCAAAAGGAGCTTGCATTGCAAATGTGTACCTTGTGTCAGACATAACTTTTCACGATAGGAGGATACCTCTCCCTGTGTGGTATCAAAAATCAAATAGTTTGTGTGGTTAATATGTGTCTTTAAGATAGAATTTCTTAATTTGGTGATGATCCATTGGTATTGTAAAGAACTATCCATCTGCGTTTTTTCTCCTGTTTCCCTTCTATAATGCTCAAGCATACTAGACATACTAAACTGCATAAACATTAGCATGGTAGTTGTGGAGAAATCTGTTTGGCTATTATATTTCAAATGTTTAATTCATTAATTGTTTATCATTGATATCTATCAACTAGAGGTATCTTAATCTGGACAACCAATTTGTAGTACATATTTGATTTACATTTGGGACTGTTATGAATAATGCTTCTATGGACATCATCTTTGTCTTTTGGTTCAGGCATTCCAGATTTCCAGGTAATTGCGGAAAGCGGTTTGGCTTCAGGCTCTGGAGTAGTTTATCTATCTGTTGGTGGAATTATGCTATAAGTAGTCTTTACCCTTAGTTGTCAGATGCTGTATGTAGGCACACAATCACCTGAAACTTGGCAATAACATGTTATATATATATATATATATATATATATATATATATATATCCTGTCATGTACTTCTATGAGTTAGCTACTTGTAAAATCTTAATGACTTTAAATTTTCTATTTTTGGGCTATTAAGGCAACCTAAATGGGGTCTATTTTAGCGTTAGTGTCTGGAGATCCCACTAGAATAGTACTAGGAACTATCACGAGGTTAGAATTTCTCCAGTCTCTGCAGTAAGCTAGTCGCCTGGTTGGTTTTAAATTAGGATAAATATTAAAATCTGATATAAAACAACAGTTTACGACCCTACGAATAAATACTGGCAATCCTAAAAGTTGGGAGAATTGCTTTTTTCTTAATTTCGATGCTTTTCAAACCAATAGCATTTTAGGACTGTTTGTGTCAAATTGCATAAAGATGCAAAATCTTTTCTCTTTCAGTTGCCTTTAACACAATTATATTATCCTATTTTTTTTTGCTTTTTTCTGTTCCCTCGTCATCTGATGTGCTTTCAAAAGAGAACCTTGAATTGCATCTTACTGGTTATAGAAAAAGGACACAGGGAATCATTTTTATCTTTTTATTGTGTGATCATTAACTCATTAAAAGATCCGTATTCTTATAATTAGTAAAAACTGGTTCAATATTTAAGCTCTAGTTATCCTGTAATATTACAGCACTTTTGTTTTGTTCAGATGCATTCCTGAGTGTTAAGCACGCCATAGAAATAGCTTTTGTAATATGTTGTAGTGGAGATGGTACTGATAATAATTTGGTCAAAAGGAGAAACAGAACCTTAGACGCAATTGGTCCTCAACTTGAGATTTAGAATATAGGTTAGAATAAATCCCTTGCTATGTTGTAGCCCAGAATTATGGCCAGGTTCATCTTGGCAATGCCTGACATGACACGAAACACAAGCCCTAGCTAATTAGTGGCACGATAACCAGAAAATGATACGAAATGACTTGATCAGCCCGAATATGTATGTTCTGAAATGCCTTGTTTATGAAAATATTATTCCTTTAAGCTAACATATTCACTTTAGTTAAGTTTGAAAAGAGATTAGTTGGACACAAAACTGTCTACATACTCATTCAGTGCTGATTTGAATTCTGGACATATTTATACATGACGTGTAGTCATTTCTTAGATATTTCTCGCTCATATCTTTTGCTTCATTAAATAACATTTTAATCGTTGCATTCTGTCTTTTTGTACTTGTTCTGACTTCTCATTTCCTGCACTTTTTTTTGTTAATATTGCCACTTCCTTTTTGACAACGTGCATCAGGACAATATATTCATGATTCATGAATTTGATATCTTCTCTGGACATATATGCAAATACAAGTGATCAATTAGTTTATTATGTAAATGCAAATTCCCTACAATCTATGTATATTTTGTTTGGCCAAGTTTCAGATCATATTTGGGTTCTGGAAAGAGCATTATCATCTGTTTATTGTCGAGTTATGATCTTTATCACTAGAAGTAGCTGATATTATTTTCATAATTAAAATGAGGCTACCATATGGACTGTTATGTGCAGGTTTTCACTGGTAATGTCAATACTATTGATGGCTGTGCGACTTTTGGAGAGGAGTTGTTGAAGAGCTGCTGTGGTTCATCAGCGGTTCAACGAATGTGAAGGTAATATTATCTGTTTTGCACCTGTTGTACCTGTTGTAGGCTGTTAACCTAATATGTCATTTAATTTACACTGACTAGCTAATGAAGTAGGCTGTTAATTGGTCGACTAGATAATATCTTATGATCATCTGGTTTCTCTTAATTGTTTGTGTAGGGAATTGTAGACGATGTGGTTGATTTCTCTCATGGGAAGCAACTATGGGAAATGTGTAAAGAAAAGTACGAATCGCTATGGCTTAAAGGAGGAAACCATTGCTATGGCTTTTGAAATTTACCATGTTATTAGCTATAGTACTTGTACATTTTAAGTTTTATTCATTAGAGTGTTTGTTCATTAGAGTGTTGGTAGATATTTTTGGATGATTGGTTGGTTTACTACTAGATGATGTTATTGAAATGATGTTGGATGACGTTATTGAAATGTAATTAAATTGGTTCTTGATTTCTTTTAATAGAAAATTTAATATTTAAATGTTAATTTTTTTTGTTATTAAAATTATTTATAAATGATTTTAATTATGTAACACACAATGTGTTACTATTGGTAAAAAAGGGTGTTACTATAGATTGTGGACCCCATCTAGATGTGGGCCCCACAGTTGTCCATGTGCAAAATTATACCCCCTATTGTAACACACAAACTATGTTGCTATAGAGTGTTTAAGGTGTTGCTATAGAGGTTTTTGGTAACCACATTTGCTATGTTACCTTAGCCTGTGTTTTGATGTTACCTTAGATACCTGTAGTTACTGCTGAGAACCTAACACAGCTGAGGTGTTACCATAGCCCTATTTTGGCCTATGGTAACTTCAAAATGGGGTCTATGGTAACACAGTTTGGGGGTTGCTATAGGCCATCTATGGCGTAGTGATGACTGGTCAAAAATCAAAATTCAAAAGCTTGGATGAGGGAGTCACTGGACAGGTTAAGTTTGGCGATGGCTCGACAGTTCAAATACAAGGAAATGGTTCGATTGGTTTCAAGTGCAAAAATGGGGAAGAACAAACTGTCAATGAGGTGTACTATATCCCATCTCTCTGTAATAATATTCTAAGTTTGGGACAATTAACAGAAGAAGGAAAAGAGGTGGTAATCAATGGTGAATTCTTGCGTGTTTATGATGAGAATGAGAGGTTGTTAATGAAGGTCAAGAAATCACCTAACAGACTCTATAAACTCATTCTAGATTGTAGAAAGTAGATATTGGATAATATACCTTCTTCAAGAAAATTATATGAGTGGGTCTCATCCAGAAAATCATCTAAGTTTAGCCCCCCTTTGTCCCCTTTCAACCAACTTTGAGTGCAGACTAGAATTTCAACCATGTTTGGACAGATTGAACTTCTAAACGGGTCCAAAATAAGCCCACTAGTACTAAACGCAGATTCGGAAGCAACGCTAGACACGGGAATTGCAAGAACATCTCGAGCAATTAATGACAAAACCTTGTACCTTTTACAATTATCCTTCCACCACAGTAAAATATCGAATGAAGAATTCATCGGATTAAGAGGTTCTTCGTTTAAGTACCTATCAATGTCATTATTCTTTTCGTTTATCTCCATTTTCTGCTGATGCATATAATTTTCTAGTAATATCCTCTTATTTGGTACATTGCCAACACTTTTTTTGCGGTAATTTGGTCCCATCAACCTGTCAAGTGTCAATATTCACAGTAGATAATACAAGTGTCAATATTCAGAGGAGATAATACAGTTAGACTTCACAGCATAAAGTAGTTAATTTAGTTGTATCATATAGCTACGACTTCCAGAATTTAAATTTTAAAAAGACTTCACAGCATACTTCCTGATTCATCGTTCCTATATTCTACATCTTCCAGGATTAAGAATTTGCCACCCTTAGTTCCATAATCCAGACCTCGTCTCATCAATTCAGACCATGTTTTGTACTAGTTTTTCTTCATATTTAACCGTTTATCATAATAAATAAATCATATATATTCTCACCGACAATTACCTTTACAATTGAGATTTACTAAATGTTGAACACTGAACCACTTGTGTTAAATTTTTCTCAGACCAACTAGATATTTGCTCTACTAAAACCACAACCACAAAACCAATCAGCACTATTCAATCTGAATTTATAACCACACAAAGGATTTGTTGAGGCTTTCTTTTCATAGCATGATGTGGGGTTCAGGAATCAAGAAAGAGGGAAAGCAATATATGTGTCCTCTAGTGAGACAAATATTAACAGATAAGTTACATCTAGAAGCATATTAATAGATATTATTTGTAGGATAATACGATTAAAAGAAACAAGGCCATATTAAACTAACACTTACATCTAGAAGCATGTTAACAAATAAGTCAGTTTACCTTGAAGCCAGCAGTATCACCTTGAGAATCATACGCCGTGTACAAATGTTGCAGCAAAGACTCCACCTTGACAACGATCATTGCAACAGATTCAACATCATAAACATTTTCAAAGCAGTACTTAAGATACCCCATCTTGTATCGTGGATCAAGAACAACAACTACTAACAATAAGGGATTTATGTCATCTGCATTCCCCCAGTACTTATCATATTTTCCTTTCATGGTTGCTGCCATTGTAGATAAAAGGGGAATAACCATTAGGGAAAACTATAAAGAGAAGGATCTACTGATATAGTAGTATGTATAATCTGCTGGCATCCATACAGAATACCCGTTTTGGCATTTCGAAATAAACATGGAATGTGTCAATTTAAAAGTCAATATGATAGGTAAGTTGGCAGAGTAATCTTTTAAAGTGATGATACTTTATTTTGCGAGTCCAAATACTTACAAGTTAGTTTACTCATTCTACAGAAGGTCATAACAATAAATTAGCCACTTGGAATTGATATAATTCAAACATGTTTCTATTTCAAAGTCTTAACCTAAACTGTACTGTATATAGTGGCATATACAAAAGGGCTTTGTTTCATCAAAGCGCCGTCCAGAATCTAGGGTTGGCATATAGTTTTGGAGAGAGACGAATCAAGTGTTAAGAGCATGACTAACCATAAAAAAAGAGAGAGAAGTTGTGAAGAGAGAATTAGATACAAAAAGAGAAAGATACGGGACAATGCATATCTATGATTTCATGATATTTTATAGATACAGAAAATAGTCTAGGTACATGTATATAGAATAAGGCATACTGTCCTGAATCTTAAACAATAGTACCCATTACCCATGAACCAAATATGATAAAATGCTTTTTACCATTTTCATATGTACATGAACCAAACAATAGTACCCATTATCATATGTAAAATGCTTTTTACCATTTTCTTTTTCATTGAAGCAGCTCAGAAATTTATCATCCTCGTCTTCATATCTTGAAAATGCCTTTTCAAATTTCAATGCCACATCCAACATTAAGTAAGTAGAGTTCCAACGTGTTGGCACATCCAAAATCAGTCCTCCCTTGTACTCAATCTTTTCTTTCTCAACACAACTTTTGAATTTTTGTAGCCTTGCCGGGGATGATCGAATGTATCTTACACTATTTCTAATGGCGGCAATCGAATCGTGCATTTCCTTCAAGCCCTCATTCACAATCAAATTCACTATGTGAGCACTGCACCTCATATGCATATGTTCTCCATCTAGAATAGCACCTTTTCCACGCATTTACCCTTCTTCGAACAAATACAACAGCCTCTTTGTTAGCTGAAGCATTGTTAGTCAAAGAGGCATGCCTGTATACATCTAATAACAAGCCTAATTGTTTGTAATACTTTGCATTACTTACATGACCTCTTAGTTGAGGGAACCTCTAGTTGTAGAGTTTCTACTTGTTTAGTACTTGTAATAGGCATCAATTCCTGTCTGTGTAATTGTACTTAAAAGTCTGAGAATAATGCTTGAAAGAAGTTTCAAGGTTCATGCCTCAAGCTTGAAGAACCAGACTATCAAATAATCACAGTTGGGATTTGTAGAAATGAAAATTTGCCTAAATACCAATTCGAGAAGTACGTTTGTTATATTCGAGAAGTCTAGCATTCGACAAGTCAAGGATTCGATATCTGTAAAGACACTATTCGATATCTCTGAATACACTGTTCGATATCTCAGAGATTCGATATGTCTAATACTCTATTCGAGAACTCAAGAAGTCAACAAGTAAAAGTGGTATTCGAGTTCTCAAAGAATCAACAAGTCAAAGTTTCATTCGATATCTCAAGGACTCAGAAAAGCTATTCGACATCTCAGGGATTCGACAAGTCAAGTGTTCTATTCGACAACTCAAGGATCCCTGGAGAAAAAAGTTATTCGAGAAGTGATTCGATATGTCAAATATACAATATTCGAGAACTCAGAGTTATCTAATCCTAGTTCTCGAATCAATCTCTTAGCTACTTCTCGAATACATTCTTGGAGACAAACTACTAAGAAATTGTACAAGTCAGAAACCTGCAACAAGCTAAAGCACTTTATGGACCACAATCTGTATCGTACTCTGGAAAGCCTAAAAAGAAGCTTGGAGAGATGTAGAAGAGACAAACAGCTAAAGAAGTGGATCTGAACAGAACTTTACAAAGTCAAATCTGTAGCCGTTTGGATGCTTACTCAAAAAGGATAGACACACTGGAAAGTAAACTTGTTTAGCTACCTTATTTGTAGTAAGTAGGTTGTATTCATGTTCTATAAGAATACAACCTCACTTCTTTAGAGATTAAGTTTTTAAGTTTTTCATATACATTGTAAGAGCACATCTCTCTGAGAAAAACGAAGCTAAGAATACTATCATTTGTATTCACAAATTGTAGCAAATCTTTATCTAATAAAATATTAGATTAAAGTGATATCGTGTCTTGTGTTGTTCATTATCCACACCTACACATTTGCACACACAAGCTCATATCTTGCTACACAGATTCAAGAACAAGAAAAGTTCAAGAATCCATTCACCCCCCCTCTGTATTCTTTAGTCGTATTCAATACTCAACAAGTGGTATCAGAGTAGGCTGTTGATCAAAACAGAAAACGATCATGAGTTCGAATACACCAAAGACAACAGGAACGGTGAAGGTCCCTAAGTTTGACAAAGAGAATTTCAATCTCTTGAAGATAAAAATGATGTTGTTCATCAAAGCTTCTCATCCTCTGTATCCTGAGATTCTCAAGAATGGTCCCTTTGTTCCACAACAGGAGATTCAAGAGAAGACTGTTGGAACTACAACTACTCCAAGATCTTATGTGGCCAAGAAACCATCCAAATGGACAGAATCAGAAAAGGAGATGGTTGCTCTTGATAGTCACCTCATGCTGTTAATCATAGACTCAATGGATATGTCAATGTTTGCAAATATAGCATCTTGCACTTCTACTAAAGAAATGTGGGATCATATTGAGGTTCTATGTGAAGGAACAGATGAGGTCAAGGAAAACAAGAAATAGATACTGGTCATACATTATGAATCTTTCATGGCACAGCCCAAGGAAAGCATTACTGATATGTTTGAGAGATTTCACAAGCTGGTTACTGAGTTGCAGATGAATGGAAAGGTTTACAGCACTAAAGAACTGAATATGAAGTTTCTATTGTCTTCTCCAAACCACCTAGAGCAGAGGGTCATTTCTCTAAAGGAAAGAGATTTGAACAAAATCACATATGATGTTCTCTATGGGGTTTTAAAAAATCATGAGCTTGAGTTGATGCAAAAGAGGGTTATCCAAGCCAACCAAGGCAGGATGGTAAACACATCATGTGACTTGATTGTCAGCAAATCTGTTCAAGACTTAGAAGCATCTACAAGTCAGTTGAGAATAGTAGAGATAGTAGATGATGAAGAAACTGAAGCTGAAGTAAGTGAACCTGTTGAGGAGAAGGAAGAAGAAGAGTTCTATACTCTTGAAGAGCTAGATGGTATGGGAAACACCTCATATGCTTTCATGGCCAGAAAATTTCCAAACATCAGATTCAAGAGAAACCAACCCTTCAAACCTGAACCCCAAAACAATTCATTCAACAAGAGTAAAGCACCTGTGAAGCCAAACAAGAGTAAATTCAAAACTGGCTATGTGGATAGGTCATCTGTGATATGTTATAGATGCAATGACCTAGGGCATTTTGCTAGTGAATGCAAGAAGCCTAAAAAGAAGGATAAAGAGTTTCTAGAGCTTGAAGCTAAGTATGAGGCCCTTCTCAAAAAGCAAACACCAAGCAAGGCCTACATAGCTGAAGGGAAGTGTTGGGATGATACTGATAGTGATGAAGAAGAGCAAGGATTTTGCAACGATGCCTTGATGGCCAATTCCAAGGATGACACATCTTCATCAGACTCTCAGGTACCATCTCTCACTACCATATACATGTCTGTTTCTGAGTACAAGAATATGATTGAACAACTATCTGTTGAAATGTTTAATATTCATACTAGTATGACTGTTGCTAATGAGGAAATTGCTAAACTGTCAGCTAGAAATGAACTGTTAATCAAAAAGAATGAGGAACTTGAGCTAACTGCTATGCAAGTAGAAAACCTTAAGAAAGAAGTCATCTACAGAATAAGGTTCTATGTGCTAGTCAGATTGAAAAGGCTCTTAGGGATGAACTAGCTGAAAATGAATTCAAACTGGAAGCCTTTAAGAAATCATCCGGTCTAGTGCAATCCTATTGTGAGAAAATTCAAGCTAAACCCAAGGCTGCTATTGGACTTGACTATGGCACTCTTAAATAGAGGAAAGGCTATGTTGTCATTGAAGATGACATAGTTGTTCAGGAGGAAGTGCCTCATATTTTGAAAAAGGCTGAGTCTCCAATTTTTAAAGAATCAACATTTGAAATTGATGAGGATGCCTTACTTATTAAGTAAATGTTGAATGATGAGGATGAGGCACAGTCTAGTGAACAACCAGCATCCTCTAAGAGTGAGAGTGTCAAGCCAAAAGCCAAGAAGCCTATAGGAAGTAGACCTAGAACTGAGAAGTTTGTTAAGTTTGTATCACCTGGTAAGAATGAATCTGAGAAGAAAGTGACTAAGAAGAAACAGAACAGAAATGGGAAACTAGGGATTAACAAAGATAATAACTATGCTTATATGCCCAATGCCCCTAGGAAAACTTGTCAAAATTGTTTTAGTACCAATCATTTAACTCATGCATGCAAGAAACCTGTTGGTAGTGTGCCTAAACCTTTCTATGACTGTTCTGTGCCTTTAAGACATAAAGATGCTCCATTCTGTGATAAATTTGACTATATGCCATGCAATATGAATGTTATGACTAGTTGTTTCAATTTGAGAAGGCAATTCATTGATGGTTGTATCAGTCATAATTCTCACACACACTACACAAGGTCAAAGTCTTCAAGTCCTCCTAGAGCTAGGAAGGTACCTCTGTCACCTAAGTCTGAAACCTCAGGTTCTAAGACTTCTAACAGTGACAAGAAGACTAACACCAAGAAAGTTGATAAGCATGTTGTTAATGATAAAACTGTTTCTAAGTCACATGGACCCAAACTTGTTTGGGTACCAAAGGAGAAGTAATACCTTTGTGTTTGTAGGGCAAAGAAAATGAGAAGAAAGTCATGTGGATTTTGGACAGTGGATGCTCAAATCACATGACTGGTGATATGGCCCTACTATCACAGTATGAGGAGAAGGCTGGCCCAATGGTTGCTTTTGGAGATGACAGCATGGGTAACACATTGGGATATGGCAAGTTGAAAGTTGGTAATGTCATCATTGAAGATGTAGCACTAGTCAAGGGACTCAAGCATAATCTACTAAGTGTTGGTCAGTTTACTGATAGAGGATTCAAAGTGAATTTTGACAAGGATGAATGTTTGATCACCCACAAGAAGACTGATGATTTTGCTCTATCTGGAGTAAGAAAAGGAAGCCTGTTTGTTGCCAACATGGACTCTGCAAACAAGGATAAAGTTTGTTGCTTTTATTCAAAAGCATTAAGTGAAGACTATTGGCTATGGCACAAGAAATTATCACACTTGAACTTCAAAGCTATTAATTCTCTAGTCAAAAGAGAGTTAGTGAGAGGCATGCCCACACTTGAATTCTGTCAAGAAGGAGTGTGTGAGGCTTGTCAAAAAGGAAAGATGAAAAGATCAAGCCACAAGTCAAAGATAGTGACATCAATAACCAAGCCCCTGCAACTCATTCATATGGATTTGTTTGGGCCTATCAATATTATGTCACTAGGTAGAAAGAAGTATGCCTTGGTGATGGTTGATGACTTTACAAGGTATACATGGGTGGAATTTCTGGCATCAAAAGATGAGGCTCCACAAGTAATCATTGAGCACATAAAGAAAGTTGATGAGGAAGCAAAAGCCGATAATGCAAGTGTGATTGCATTGAGAAGTGATAATGGAACAGAGTTCAGAAATACCATGCTTGAAGCATTCTGCAAAAAGAATGGTATTTCTCAACAATTCTCAGCTCCAAGGACTCCACAACAAAATGGAGTTGTTGAGAGAAAGAATAGGACTCTAATTGAGGCTGCTAGAACAATGTTGCTTGATGCAAAGATGCCTACATGTTTTTGGGCTGAGGCTGTGAGCACTGCATGCTTTATCCAGAACAGAACCCTCATCAACAAAAACACTAGAAAGACATCTTACAATTTGATGACTGGGAAGAAGCCTACTCTAAAGTATGTTCATACTTTTGAAAGCAAATGCTTTGTACTAAAGGATAATTCAGAATATGTTGGAAAATTTGATGCAAAGGCATTTGAAGGAATTTTTCTTGGCTACTCTATGGAAAGAATTGCATACAAAGTTTATGTCATCAATCAAAAGAAAATTATGGAAAGCACAGATGTAACATTTGATGACAGCAAACTACCTGGATTAGAGGAATCCAATGATGAAGATAAAAATCCATTAAAGTCTGAAAATCTAGATGATTCTGATGAAGAGATTGAAACTGAAGTTGAAACTGTAGTTCAACAAATTCAAGTGAATGAGGAAACAAGAGAAGAATTTGTGCCAATCAACAGTGGAGAGACAAACATCCAGGTGACACCTATGAATAGTAGCAACTTCACAGGGGGAGGAAATGAGAATGATCATGTTAAATATAATTGATATGAATAATGTCAATGTTTAAGTGTTACAGAGATTCATTAGAGTTTAACTGGAAGCTGGAAGCGGTTAGAGTTTAATTAAACTCTGACAGATGGAAGCTCGACAGAGTTTGCTAAACTCTGTCAAGTGGAAGCGTCTACTGGTCATCGTCAGAGTTTGAAGAATAATTGAAGATAATTATGGAAGCGATATCTTTGAAGATTGGATAGCTGTCAAAGACATCGTGATGGCTAAGAAGACGTGTAGCAATCATAATTGATAACATTTGTATAGCTGATTTATAGGAGTATCAATTATCGATTGTACTGTAGCTGTATATCTTTATAAATACAGTTAGGTTAACCCTAGAAGGGTATCGAGAAACGTATTATCATTTCATTGTAACCTAAGCAGCTCTCTGTGATATTTTACATCACTGAGAGAGGAGTTATTAATTCCATACAGTTTTTGATTATTTAAAAGTGTGTTTATTGTTATTCTCTCATACAAACTTGATTATATTTGTGTATTCGGCCTAAAAATTGGTATCAGAGCAAATCTGTTACTCTATACAGTTTAAGATCCACACATACAACTATAATCAATGACAGAGATACCTCCTCCATCAGGTTCTAGTGCTAGTACTGAGAAGGCTCAACCTACTACTGTGAGTCATTATGAGACAATTAGGGTTCCTATTCTCAGGCCGGCAGATTATTCAATCTAGAAGGTGAAGATGACCATGTTTCTGGAGGCTACAGATCCAGAATATCTTGACAGAATTTATGAAGGTCCTCATAAGCCTACAAAGCTACTGTTGCTACTGCTGGTTAAGAAGCTAAATCAGTTCTAAAGGGGAAGAAAGATCTGACTCCTGAGGATATTTCATCTATTGCTAATGATGCAAAGGTTAGACATCTACTTTATAGTGCCTTAGACAATGTTATGTCTAACAAAGTGATTATTGCTCAACTGCCAAAGAAATCTGGGATGCCCTTGAAGTTAGATGTCAAGGAACTGCTGCTATCAAGAAGAACAGAAGGAACATACTCATACAGGAGTATGAACATTTTGAGGCCAGATCTGAAGAAACCATGACAGAAACATTTGACAGATTCTGTAAGCTACTCAATGATCTGTCATTGGTCAATAAAGAGTATGATCTAGAAGATTCAAATCTCAAATTTCTTCTTGCTCTACCTGAAAAGTGGGATGTAAAGACAACCACTATAAGAGATAATTATGATCTTGCTGACACTGAGATTGATGAAATCTATGGGTTGCTCAAAACTCATGAACTGGAAATGGAACAGAAAAACAGGAGATCAAGCAAGAAGACAAAGACTATTGCTCTTAAGGTTGAAGAAAAACCCTTGAAGAAGGAAGCATCAAGGAAGAAAGCAAAGGGAAAAGCTTTGGTCATACACTCTGAAAGTGAGTCATCAAATTCTGATGTTGACTCAAACACTGATGAATCATCTAACTCTGAGGATGATGAAGAAGAAATGATGCAAATGGCTGCTTTGATGGTGAAAACCTTCAAGAAGATGGGTTTCATGAACTTCAAGTAGGGAAAAAGGTTCTCTAAGAGAGATTCAAATTCTAATAGAAAGAGTTTCAGAAAGTCTGAGAGAAAGGATATCAAATCTGGGAAGAAAGACAAGTCTGAGATTCAATACTACAAGTGTAAGGAGATGGGTCACTATGCTCCTGAGTGCAAGAAGGGTAAGACTGAAAAAGCACTCTTCATAAAAGGCAAAGACTGGGCAGACACTTCAGACTCAGATGAGGATGTTAAATATGCTCTCATGGCTTCTGTTGAGAATGAATCTGAAGATTCTGAAAACAAGGTACCCCCAACTACCTATGCTTATAATACTGATAATATTTATGAATTGAGAATTTATCTTAAGGCCTTACATACCAATTATAGGGATTAGATTTTAGAGAGTGAGAAAATCAAATTTGAGAATTCTGAACTTAAAGAAAGAAATAAATTTGTTGAAGAGAAACTTGTTAACATGCAACAAGTTCAGAAAGAAAGAGATGATGTTGTTTATCTAGAACAGGAGTTGCTTGGAAGATATAGGCAACTAGAATCTGAATTGGAGAAAGCAAATCACATTATTAAAACTTGGACTCATTCTGGAAAAGACACTCATGAGGTTTTTCAGTCAGACACAGTTGGTTTAGGTTACTATGAGGAAGATGAACTTAGGTTTCAAAATGAAGTCAAAATTAGAACACATCTTCCATCTAGAAAATTTGTTACTGGAACAAGTGAACCTAAGTCTGAAGTTGAAAAAGAAGCTGCTAAGAAAGAATCTGTAAAAACTTGTGTTAAACAGATTAATATTGGTTTAATGACAGATAAACAACTCAAAAATAAGCTTAAGGAGTTAAAATCTGTTAAGAAACAGAAAGTGTCCAGGAAGAATATAAATGGTAAAGTAGGCATTACTAAAGGATATAATCAAATGCTTGCTACTTTTGCTCCAAGAAAGACATGTCATAACTGTGGTAGTACTAACCATCTTGCTAGTTTCTGCAGGAAAAATAAAAACATTAATTCTTTACCATCCAAGTCTGGAGTAAAGAAAGATTATGTTAGAACTAGACCACAGACTTTATGCAAACATTGTGGAAGTACTTGGCATTCTATTTATACTTGCAGGGATTATCATGCTATTTATCATAATTATTATGAACTGAAGCCAAATTTGAAATGGGTTAAGGTTAATTCTGCAAGTGTAAACTCTGAAAAAGTTAGCTTAAACTCTGATAATAAGAATTCCACTCCTAAAGTTGACAAAGTTAAGAAAGCCAAAGGATCCAAGCAAGTCTGGATCCTTAAATTTGACCTTCAGTAAATGATTGTGATTGCAGGGCATCAGGGAGAGTACCCTAGTCGTAGACAGTGGATGTTCAGGACACATGACTGGAAATAAAGCCCTGCTATCATAGTATGATGAGAAGGCTAGCCCAAAAGTTTCCTATGGAGATGGCAACGTAGGACGTACTCTGGGATATGGCAATATTAATCTTGGAACTGTAGTTATCACAAATATAGCTCTGGTTCCAGGACTCAAGCATGATCTGCTATCTGTGAGTCAAATCTGTGACAGAGGTTATCATGTAGATTTTCAACCTGAATACTGTGAAGTTATCAGTAAATTTACAGGGAAAGTTGTTCTAGTTGGACACATGCGCAGTAATATCTATGAAGCAAGTTTGTTGACAAACTCTGATGGAAAAGCTGTGTGCCTGTCAACAAGAATGTCTAGTGAAGAGAGTTGGAAGTGGCATAAGAAACTCTCTCATTTGAATCTGAACAACATCAATGAGTTGATAAGAAAGGATCTTGTAAGGGGACTCCTAAAGTCTTTATTAAATGTTGATGGCCTGTGTGATTCCTATCAAAAGGCCAAACAAAGGAAGTCATCTTTCAAAAGCAAGTCTGAATCTTCAATTGTTGATCCTTATTATCTTCTACATGTTGATCTGTTTGGACCAGTGAATGTCTTGTCTATTGGAAGGAAGAAATATGCCTTAGTCATTGTTGATGAACACACCAGATACACTTGGGTGTATTTTCTAGCAAAGAAGAATGAAACTGCATTAACATTGATGGAGCATGTAAAGCTGTTGGACAAAGGATCAAATCACAAAGTCAAAATAATCAGGAGTGATAATGGAACTGATTTTAGGAATGCAACAACGGAAGAATTCTGCAAGAACAGAGGAGTGAAGCAAGAGTTTTTTACACCTGGTACACCACATCAAAATGGTGTAGTTGAGAGGAAAAACAGAACCTTGATAGAAGCTGCCAGAACTATGCTTGATGAAGCAAAATTACCAACCTATTTCTGGGCAGAAGCAGTTCAAACTGCCTGTTTTACTCAAAATGCCACTCTGATCAACAAGCATGGGAAAACACCATATGAGATGGTGAAAGAAAAGAGGCCTAACCTGAAATATTTTCATATTTTTGGGTGCAAATGCTTTGTGTTGAAAACTCATTCTGAATAGTTAACCAAATTTGAGTTAAAAGCTGATGAAGGAATTTTTGTTGGGTATCCACTGTCAACTAAGGCATTCAGAGTTTATAATCTGAGAACCAAGGTGATTATGGAGTCAATTCATGTGTCATTTGATGACAATAAAATAACTGGACTTGAAGATGTAGATGAACATGATCAACTTTGCTTTGAAAATGAAGATTTAATCTCTGATGAAATAAACTTTGATGAAGCTGAGTCAACAAACTCTGTTGAAGTATACTCTGATCCTCTACGGGTAAACACTGAAGAAACTTCTCATCCAGAACAAAGGGGAGAACCAGTTGAGGGGGAGCATGAAAGATCACTTCAAAAGGATGACTCAAATACTGAAAGTGAGTCAGCTAAAAAATCTGGATCAAACTCTGATGACTCAAACTCTGAAAGTTCAAACTCTGAGCAGTCAAATTCAGGGGGAGCCTCAGAGAATGAATAAAGGCAACAAGAAAATCAGGAGAGCATGGATCAAGGGGGAGGATCAAATACTGATAGAAGTCATTTACCATCAGCAAGGAAATGGACAAAATCTCATACACCTGATTTAATTATTGGAGATCCAGATGCGAAAGTAAGGACAAGGAGTGCTACAATAAATGAATGTCTATTTCATGCATTTTTGTCTAAATCTGAACCAAAGAAGGTAGAAGAAGCTCTTCAAGATGCTGATTGGATAACAACAATACAGGAGGAGTTAAATGAATTCGAAAGAAATGAAGTTTGGACCCTTGAACCAAGACCAAAGAATAGATCTGTTGTTGGTACTAAATGGGTTTTCAGAAATAAAACTGATAGTGAGGGAGTTGTTACAAGGAACAAGGCTAGACTTGTGGCAAAAGGCTATTCACAGCAGGAAAGAATAGACTATGATGAAACTTTTGCTCCAGTTGCAAGATTGGAGGCAATAAGGATTTTTCTAGCATATGCCTCTCATAAGATCGCCCGAGGGCTTTCCAGATGAAAGAAAGTTAGTCTCAGGATTTAGCCCAATCTAAGAAAGTTTCTTGCGTAAAGTGGTACGAAGAAGGGCATAGACGAGCAAAAGGCTTCAAGGCGGTTCTTAGGTATGAAAATGGCTAGGCAAGGCGCGAAATCCCGAAATAAGGAGCAAAATCCCCCCATTTTTGATAAAATACGGTGTCGAATAGAGGCAACCGAATCTCCCCCTATAGTATGATTTTCATCATAGGAGAAGGAGGCGGCGCCTGAATTTGATGGCCCAGCGTCCTGCGGCATGTTAGTCGTTGCAGGGACTAAAATAGAGGACCCCGTAGGGTAAGAAATTCAAGGTATTTCAGATGGATGTAAAAAGTGCTTTTCTGAATGGGAAGCTTGAAGAAGAAGTGTTTGTTGAACAACCACCAGGATTTGTGGACCCCAAATATCAAGATTATGTCTATAGGCTTGATAAGGCACTCTATGGACTTAAGCAGGCACCAAGAGCATGGTATGAAACTCTGGCTCAATTTCTTTTAGAAAGTGGGTTCAACAGAGGTACAATTGATAAAACCCTGTTCTATTTTAAATCTGGTAGTGACTTGCTTTTAGTTCAGATATATGTTGATGACATAATTTTTGGGTCTACTAATGATAAAAACTGTAAGAAGTTTGCCAAGCTCATGCAAACCAAGTATCAAATGAGCATGATGGGAGAGCTTAGTTATTTTCTAGGCCTACAAGTGAAGCAAACAGATGATGGGATTTTCATAAATCAAGCAAAATATACCAGAAATCTTCTCAAGAAATTTGGTATGCTTGACTGTTCATCTGCAACAACTCCCATGGCAACAGCAACAAAGTTGGACAAAGACACGGGAGCTTTAGTAGACATAACAAGCTACAGAGGCATGATAGGGTCTCTTCTTTATCTAACAGCAAGTAGACCTGACATCATGTATGCAACTTTTCTCTGTGCAAGGTTTCAGGAAGACCCAAGAGAACCACATCTGACAGCTGTGAAGAGAATTTTGAAGTATCTCAAGGGCACCATAACCTTAGGTCTGTGGTATCCCAGAGAATCAGATTTCAAGCTACGTAGTTACTCTGATGCAGACTTTGCAGGCTGTAAGATAGACAGAAAAAGCACCAGTGGAAGTTGTCAATTTCTGGGTAATAGACTTGTTTCTTGGTACAGCAAGAAACAGAAATCAATTTCTACATCTACAGCTGAAGCAGAGTATATTGCTGCTGGTAGCTGTTGTGCTCAAATTCTGTGGATGAAGAATCAATTGCTGGATTATGGATTAAGGTATAGTAAAATACCTATTTACTGTGATAATCAAAGTGCTATTGCTATGATAGGTAATCCAGTACAGCATTCAATGACCAAGCACATCAGCATAAGGTACCATTTTATCAGAGAACATGTAGAGGAAGGAAATATTGAGCTTCATTTTGTGTCTACAGAACAACAGCTTGCAGATATCTTCACCAAGCCATTGAGTGAAGCTATATTTACAAGGCTGGTAAACGAACTAGGAATGATCTCTGGTTTCGACTAGAGATACTGGTTAGACTCAAAATTTACTCATATAGTATGTTGCTCATGTTTCTGTGATTATGTTAACTGCTATGTAAACTCTGTTATTAAGCACTGTTAGTATACCTTGATGTGGTAATACAACTGTTAGAATACTCAGTAGGTCATACACTGTTGAAATGTTGGATAAACTCTGATAGGTGAAATGTTGGATAAACTCTGATAATGTTCTTGTCTGAACATAAACACCGATGAAGAAATCTGTATGAAGCATGATTCTTAGTAATTAATCATGAATCCTTCTAAGTTATTTATTATCTAATTTTAGACTGTGTAGAAAATTAACACAGCATGATACTGTTTCCATATTTATAGCATCTCTTAGTTTATATATCCTAAACTCTGAGTCTGTAAATGCTGTGTGCATTGCCTCTCATGAATAACTTCTGATGTTCATGACTTCTAAACTCTGTTAGTTAAACTCTGTTTAGTTAGATACTGTTATTAGTCTACCCCCAAAGCAAATGTATATAGGTTGTTAGAATTCCTTTGAGATCATGTTGTGTCTAGGACGACCCAGGAACTTGTTGGTAAAAAGTAAGGGCTAAAATTCTCTAATTTTTGGTGACTAGTCAAAGACTAGGAAGACCCAGGAACTTATCAAAGAGATAAGGGCTAAAATTATAGGATTTTTGGTGACTAGTTCCAACCTCTGATTAAAAAAAAGAAATTAGATTAGTTAGAAGGGGGGTATAAGTTAGTTCAGAGTTACTGTATATCAATTATTACAGAGTTTAGCATTCATCAGACATTAAGAGTTTACTATGAGAGTTTGTGCAAACAGTGTTTACTAATTTATTTTATGGATTTTATGAAAAATTAGATGCTCTAAATATTGAATTAGTAAACTCTGCTATACACACACATAAATTCACAACTGTGTAGTTTTTGAAAGGATTATGATAATAAAGTTGGAGAATTGACAAACACTGACGAATTTTGTCTAGTACTCTAAGGTATATTTTATTTCAAACAATTTACATACTTGGGGTAAAAAGAGTTTCTGAAAAATGAGATAAATTATTACCGATTGTTGATGAGTATTAGAGTGTTAAAGTGTATTGGAAATAGGAGAGAGAGAGTAGCAGTAATTATTGCTATAATTATTGAGTGTAAAAAGCTGTTCCATTGAATGTGTGCCACGTGTCCCACTTACACATTTCACAAGGAACGTGTCCCACTCACACAAGAAACTGGTTGCGTGTGTTAATGTTAAAATGATTTGATTTTACTTTTTAATTACAAATCTAATCATTTTACATAAACGGTTCATATTTCTATTACACACCGGTATTCTCTTTGCACACAACCACTCACAATTACTTTGTTCTTTCACTTGCACATTTTCGCAAACACCTTTCATACACATTGTTTTTTCTGATATTTTCTTCTCGAATCTAATCTCACGGCCACCAAAGTTTTTAACGCTCGAGGGTTAGTGTTTGTACCTAACAACTATGCAACTCCGTTGAATACTGAGAACGTTCCTGAGGCGTTTCATCTAATTCAAAACTTCTTGCTAGATTCAGAGATTGGTAGAGCCCTAGTCGAACCAACAAAGCTCTCTGCTTCACATATTGCTACTTTCTGGCAGACAGGTACTTATGATGATGGAGGAGAAAATGGGACTCCTTCAATTATTTTCACATATGAGGAAACAGAGTATGTCATTACTCCAACGACGGTCAGAGAAGCTTTGGGTTTTGATACATACACTGCTTACAGTGTTGTTAGTGAAAAATATCTAAGAGAGATGTTGCACCAAATTGGGTACTCAGGATCTTTAGCGAAACTTGGTTCAGTGAAAAGGCCAAATCTGAAGAAGGAGTGGAGTTTCTTTTTCGATTGCATCATAAGGGCATTTGGAAAGAAAATCACCAATTGTCTTCAAATCGGGTATGCTCTTCTTTATGGAGGTAATTTTGATTTTGGTAGACTTGGCTTGATGAATATAGGTGAGAGATTGTAAGAGTCTAGTACCACTATTTATTTTTCTCGATTTTGTCAAATACTATTCTCTGCTTGTCTGCCTGATGTTGAAATTTCTGAGGAAGACATCATTCTGGCCTTTAAAGTTCATAAGAGAGTATTCTCTGATTTGACCAACAAGGATGCAAACAAGGATGTACCAGCCTTGATTTTGCCTATTGCTCTTCAAAACTTCTTAAATCAACCTCAAGACCCACAACAGCCTGAACCTGTACTTTCACCACCTACAAACACTGAAACACAACCTCAACCCTCTCAACCAATACCCACTCAAACTCAAACTCAACCTCAACCTAACATCAATGAGCCAATTACAAACTCTGAACAAAATCCATCACCTACACAGGCTAAACCAAATAGTGGAGGTCAAACCAAGCACAGAGCTGTCAGGGCTAAAAAGAAAAGAGTACTGTGACGCCCCCAGATCCGGGGTCGGAGATCTAGGCGCTCACGGTCCATTTTCCATTAATAACATACTTGTTCTTGCACATAATATAAATAAACAACCATCGACCCCACAATAAACTCACACCGCACACACACACACACACACAGGTTAGAGTCTCAGAAATGTCATACATATGAATAAGCAAAAGTAAGAATTTTAGAGTTATTACAGACCGAATTAAATAGCATTTATGCTACCAGCAACACTTCGATATGAAGCGAAGTTGGCGGCTTGAAAGTTTGTTACGGTACACTGCCTTGCACAGGTCATACTTATAAATAAAACGTACTAACAAAAGCTGCCAACCAATCTGGCTAATGGGGCCTACCGGTGGGATCTCAACTGCAGCCTGGGGTCTAGTCACCTGCTTTCGAACAGTCTGACAGGTTCTTGCCATTTCTCTTAGCTGTTGTGTTTGTAAAATTTGAAAACAAGCAAGAGTGAGCAACTATAGCTCAGCAAGAATATAGGTATAAGATAAGCAATATAACATTTCATATGTATAACAGTCGTTAAACTCGTTGTATCAATCAGTTATAAAATCACTTGTCATTATTGGTAAATTTCAAAGGTGCACCAGTACGTGCCCTTGTTTTTAAAATAACCTTGCAGTTCTAGCTACTGCATAAAGTCAACGTCTTTCTCATCAAAATAGGACACTATCGGCAACTGGCACATAGGCCTAAGATGCAGTGTCAAAGCATTTTTCCAAAGTGGAGGAATGGGACTTAAAGAAAACATAAAACCTGACAGGGATTGACGATGATCAGTCGCCACATCCGAGTCCAATAATCCGCGGGTCTTCCTTACCGGTAGAAGGATAGAAACTACATCCGTAACTATCCCCGAGTGAAAACTACATCCGTAATCACCCTCGATGAAAACTACATCCGTAATCATCCTTCGGCAACACCTGGGCCGGAATAATAAGTGATGGACCGCCTGGCTCACGGCCGCTTACACATCCCGGGAATCGTTCGTCAACGGTTCCCACACCTGCCAGAGTCCCTTTTTCTTTTTCTTTTAAAAACTTGATTTTGATTGAAAACAGAGTAGTTGTGGTTCGACATCAGTCGACCGATAATTCTTGAAATCGTACAAGAAGCAGAACCTGACCGGGGGTTTTCGAAAATGTTTTGAGTTCGAAAAAGTTCGAGTTTGAAAGTATTAAAAGGTATCTTGGATTAACTTTGTTTTTAAAATAGTGGACAATAATTATTAAATGATATTTTAAGATTTAATATTAATAATTAACAAAATAATTATTTAATAAAATAAACTTTTAATCCAAGATAGGGTTTCGAGTATTTACGAAGATATGAATATAATACTTGAGTATATGATACTTCCCGAATGACCCTTCGGGTTTTCGCAATCTAGATACGATATAATAATATACCGCTCCCCGGTCAATGGGTAAATACGGACCGCTACGACCTCTATTGCTAGAGTCGTTGTCCGAAGAAAACGTTTTAATCTAAGTTCAAGGGGTACAAGCATATATGTACTTATACAATCTCAATCGCATCAATACTTCGATAATCATAGCATTTGATATAATTGAAAACTACAAACACAACAGTGAAAATCCTTGTATATGTATAAGTTTTGAAAAGTAAACTTGCCTTGGTTTGGTTGGGGTGGTCGAGCGTGCGAATTCGAACGATCTATACATAAACAATAATCGTTCGTTAGTACCTTAACAACTTCTTTCTAATTACGGGGTTTTAAGGGGATACGAAATTAACTTAACGACTTCGTCTTATGACTCCCTAGCCCCACTATAGGTCCATGACATCACTCGTTTACGCTCGTCACTTACTCGACTTAATTTAGTTACCACGTTCGAACCATAACCACTAACCCTAGAATAATGTTCCACTAATCGACCTTTTTCCATTGCGCGAATTTTACTCTAGCATTTTTATAAAATCCAAACATTCATATTTTAATCCAATTCCTTTTGGGTGGTCTTCACCACTGCATTACCTACGTTCTCAAATTTTTCCATGATCCCAAATATTTTTTAAGGTGCTTAAACAAGGTTCACAAGGGGGTCACTTTATGCAGTCCATAGTCCAGAAACAAAAATCACTCCTCCGGCCATAACTAAAAATCCACACATCACCTAGCTATGAATCTTACATATCCAGAAACTACATTCAATTATCTTTCTAACAATATAAGGTAGGACATCAGGGGACATCATTTGGGTGTTCAAAATCGTGCTACAACACAGATCAAAGTTCCTGGACAAAATCAGCAAGCTCAAATCACTTAGATCAACCATTTTTCATGCTTCCATAACATAAACACCACTTAAAACACTTAGATCATGACTCATAACACTCATGGAGATATATATATTCACCATAGTCATAAAATTCACCATCTCAACATCAAAACCCAAGATCCATGTTATCCAATACATATACATTCAAGATAACCCCTAAAATGCATGGATCTACTACCATACTACATGAACAACACATAACCAAGGGTGGTTTGAGATTTCATACCTTCTTGAGCTCCTAGAGACTTTGAACAATCTTTATACAACTTAAAAACACCTTAGATGGCCTCCTACAACACTCACAATGCAAGATCTAAAGGAAGAACAAACTTGGTTACTATTCATCCAAACTTTAACAATTTATAACTTGGAATTGGATGGATGAAATGGAGTGAAATTGCTAGCATACCTTGCTTAGATGATGTAGATGACCTAGGAATTATGTTATGATTTATGAGTGATGAGAAGTGGGAGAAAGAAATTTCTTTCTTCCTCACTTTGTTCTTGGCCGAGAGTTGTGTTCAAGGGGGGGGGAGAGCTTTTGATTTCTTTTTGTGTTTGAGTTGGTTGAGTGTTTGATTGGGTGATACATATAATTGTATGTATTATTATGGTACAAGCCTAGATATGGCTATAGGTATGGCTCTTTGTACTACATGTCTCCTCCTTTTTCAAAAAGCATGTAACTAAACACTATTCATCTTCCAATGGCCAACTAGTTTGCTAGGTTTCTAACTACTTGGTTGCATGGGCTTGCATGCAATACTACTCCTTGTATTATTATTCTCCCACCAATGCTTATTATCTAATCTTTAATTCGTATCGTATCTTAATTAATCTCTCGTAATAATATTTTGCCGCGTAGGGATTTCCCCTATAATTCCTTAAGTACTAATTGTGTAAATTCCTCTAATGTCCATAATTCCTTGTCATGATCCTTAATAAATCTTGTAACACTCTAATCATTCTCAAATCCCAAGTTTTATAAATCTCACTAACAATAAGACTCCTGCCTTCACAATCTCCCTTTTTATCTTACATAGGGAATACAACAACACAGTTTCTCTGATAATCAATTCTATTAATCACAGGGATGACCAGAAAGGTTCCATATTGACATTGCCACAAGATATTAAATAAAATAAAATATTACCAAAAATTAGGGTTCTTACAACCTCCCCTCCTTAAAAGGATTCCGTCCCGGAATCAGGTTGAAAACAGCTGGGGGTGCTTTTCACGCATTGCGCTTTCTAGTTCCCATGTTGATTCTTCGACATTCTGGTTCCTCCACAAGACTCTCACTAGTTTGACAACCTTATTCCTCAGCACCTGTTCTTTTCTATCCATAATTTCTACGGGTTGCTCCACATATGTTAAGTCTGGTTGCAGATCCACTTGATCGTGTTCTATCACATGTCGGAAGTCGGTATGATAGGGTCGTAACATGGACACATGGAACACATTATGTACTTGCTGTAAGCTCGGAGGTAAAGCCAATTCATAGGCTAACTTTCCAACTCGTTTCAAGATCTCAAAAGGTCCAATAAATCTCGGGCTTAGTTTCCCCTTCTTACCAAATCTCATCAATCCCTTCCACGGTGATACTTTTAACATCACAAACTCTCCTACCTCATATTCTTTGTCCTTGCGGGTCTGGTCCGCATACTTCTTCTGTCTGTCTTGGGCCGCTACCAGCCGTCCTCTTATGAGCTCGATAGTTTCTCTTGTCCGTTGGACCAGTTCAGGCCCTAAAATCTTCCGCTCTCCAACTTCTTCCCAACACAAAGGAGACCGACATCTTCGTCCGTACAAAGCCTCATATGGGGGCATGCCTATACTCGCATGGTAACTGTTGTTGTAGGAAAATTCGATCAACGGCAAGTGGTCGTCCCAACTTCCCTTGAAATCTATGGCACATACTCTCAGCATGTCCTCGATGGTCTGGATGGTTCTCTCGCTCTGTCCGTCTGTTTGGGGATGGTATGCAGTACTCATGTTTAACTTAGTCCCTACACAATCCTGAAAACTCCTCCAGAACCTGGAGTTGAATCTTGGGTCTCTATCTGATACAATGCTCACAGGAACCCCATGTCTAACCACAATCTCCTTCAAGTAAATATCTGTCAGCTTGTCGACAGTATATCTCTCGTTGATTGGAAGAAAATGTGCTGACTTGGTCAACCTATCGATAATTACCCAAATGGCATCATGATTCGTCTTGGTCCTTGGTAATCCGACCACAAAGTCCATCGCAATCTGCTCCCACTTCCACTCGGGTATCTCTAAGGGTTGCAACAATCCGCTGGGCCTCTGGTGTTCGGCCTTTACTCTTTGACATGTCAAACACTTACTTACCCACTCTGCCACGTCCTTTTTCATATTAGGCCACCAATAGTACTCTCTTAAATCTCTATACATCTTAGTGCCTCCAGGGTGGATTGAGTACCTTGAACTATGAGCCTCTTGCAAAATCTCGTCTTTTAACTCTCGAACATTCGGAATCCATATCCTAGATGCGTATCTCATAACTCCATTCCCGTCCTTCTCACACCTAATTTCTTCGCCAGTCAAAATTTTTTCCATCGAATTCTTTTCTTCTTCTATCTTCTTTTCCTGGCATAACTTAATCTTTTCCAATAGCGGTGGTTGGACTTTTATTTCCATTAGACTCTCTTGGCCAATTCCTGGCAACCTCACCTCAATCTCCAGCCTCTCGAGGTCCTTGATCACTTCGTCCACTGACGTTATCATCTTAAGCTTCTCCTTTCGGCTAAGTGCATCGGCCACTACGTTGGCCTTCCCTGGGTGATAATGAATCTCACAATCATAATCCTTGATTAGCTCTAACCATCTCCTCTGCCTCATGTTTAACTCTTTCTGAGTGAATATGTACTTTAAGCTCTTGTGATCCGTGTAGATTTCACACTTTTCCCCGTAAAGATAATGTCTCCAGATCTTCAAAGCAAAGACTATTGCTGCTAATTCCAAATCATGGGTGGGGTATCTTATCTCATACTCCTTAAGTTGTCTGGACGCATACGCAATCACCTTACCGTGCTGCATAAGCACACACCCTAAACCTTTATGGGATGCATCGCTATAAATCACAAAATCTCCCTTATCATCCGGTAGGGCTAGTACTGGTGCTGTCACCAACCTCTTTTTCAACTCTTGAAAGCTCTCTTCGCATTTTTCAGTCCACACAAACTTCTCGGTCTTGCGGGTTAGCCGGGTCAAAGGGGCTGCTATCTTGGCAAAGTCTTGGACAAATCTTCTATAGTTGCCGGCCAATCCTATGAAACTTCTCACCTCTGTCGGAGTGGTTGGTCTCTCCCAATTTGATACAGCCTCTATTTTGGCTGGGTCCACTAGGATGCCTTGTTCGCTAATCACATGCCCCAAAAACTGAACTTCCTTCAACCAAAATTCACACTTCGAGAACTTAGCGTACAACTTTTCTTCTCTTAATGCTCCCAATACAATCCTCAAGTGCTCTGCATGTTCTTCCTTCGTCTTGGAATAAATTAAGATGTCATCGATGAAGACTATAATGCACTTGTCCAGGTACTTCTTGAAGACTCGATTCATTAAGTCCATGAAAGCTGCGGGTGCATTTGTTAACCCAAACGACATTACTAAAAACTCATAGTGTCCGTACCGGGTGCGAAAGGCCGTCTTTGGTATATCTTCTGGCTTAATCCTTAACTGGTGGTATCCGGTTCTCAAATCGATCTTGGAAAAATAAACCGCGTCCTTTAGTTGGTCAAACAGGTCATCTATTCTGGGCAAAGGATACTTATTCTTGATGGTCACCTTATTCAACTCCCTGTAGTCTATGCATAATCTCATACTGCCATCCTTCTTTTTCACGAATAGCACCGGGGCTCCCCACGGTGACACACTAGGTCTTATCATTCATTTATCCAACAGCTCTTGCAATTAAGTGGCCAACTCTTTCATCTCCACTAGGGCTAGCCTATATGGGGCTTTTGAAATTGGGGCCGTGCCCGGAACTAAATCTATAGCGAACTCGATGTCTCTATCAGGTGGTAGTCCTGGAAGATCGTCCGGAAATACATCCGCGAATTCATTAACGACTGGGATTTCCTGTAGGTTGGGTGCCTCCTTCTTGGTATCCTTTACATAGGCTAGATAGGCTTCGCATCCCTTACGTAACAGCCTTTTAGCTTGAATCATAGTCAGGAACTTTTGGGTTTGTCGTTTTCCACTAAACATTACTTCCTTATCCCTTGGCAGTCTTAAACTCACTTTCTTCTTCAAGCAATCAATCTGAGCTCCATGGGTTGTCAACCAATCCATACATATTATTACGTCAAACTCCCCTAATTTAAAAGGTATTAAATCTACCCGAAAGTATCGCCCTTCTATTTCTAGGTCACAACCTGGGCATACTTGGTTAACAGGAATAATTTCATGGTTTGCTATCTCTACTTGCAGTCTGTCTCTCAGTGGTTCAGTCTTAAGGCCTAACCGACCTACAAAATCTAGAGATATGAAAGACTTGGTAGCTCCCGAATCAAATAAAACATTCGCATTAACTGAGTTGAGTAGTAGGGTACCTGCGATCACATCCGTGTTCCTCACGGCATCTTGCACAGTCATGTTAAAAGTTCTTGCAGTAGGGGCCCTGTTAGAAGTAGTTCCACTCACTCTTGATGCAGCTGGCCCAGAGGACATACATTCCCTCATTCGGTGCCCTGGTTTCCCACACTTGAAGCAATTACCTCCAGCACTGGTGTTGTTACTAGTCCCTCGACAGGTGTTAGCATAATGTCCCGTCAGCCCACACTTGAAGCACTTCACATCTTGCAGGTTACACACGCCCGCATGTTTCCTTCCACATTTATTGCATTCCGGGAGTGGGGCTCGGGGTGGGGTAGAGTACGATGATCCCTGTGGTCGGCCGCCCTGGCCCACACTCCAACTTTCAGCTCTCTTGGTTCCAAAGTTTCCGCTGGGCTGGGACATTGTTCCTCGCTTAAACTTGCTCGGAACGCTCCCTCCCGCAGAGTTTCCCTTTCGACTGTCAAACTTCCTCTTCTTTCCTTCCCTCTCCTTCTGCATCTGTTCACTTCCAGCCTCAACAATCGATGCTTTCTGTACCAGGGTGGCATAGTCTGTCAGCTCAAGAACCGCCACACGATTCTGAATCCATTGCTTTAGCCCCAATTGAAACCTTCGGGCCCTCTTCACCTCAGAGTTCACATATTCCGGCACAAACCTTGACAGCTCAGTAAATCTTGCCTCATACTCGGCCACCGTCATGTTACCTTGCTTGAGTTCCAAAAATTTCAGCTCCATTTGTGTTTCCATGAACCTAGGGAAATACTTTTCCAAGAACAACTCGCTAAACCTCTCCCAGGTCACCACACCTCTTCCCTCCAAATTCTTTTTAGCTTCCCACCAGTAGTTTGCCTCACCCTTAAGGAGGTAGGTGGCGAAAACAGTTTTCTGCTCTTCAGCGACTCCTAGTATCTCAAAAGATTTTTCCATTTCTTTCAGCCAGGCTCTTGCCTCGACCGGGTCTGCAGTTCCCTTAAACTCCGGGGGTTTCAGGGATTTGAAATTCCGAAAGGCATTGGCATTCGCATTGTTGGGTGGTGGCTGAACCGGGGGACGGTCCAAGTTCTGCCTGAGTAGGTCCATGAATCGCTCCATAGGGTCTCTCCTTGGGTTTTCCACCTCTAGGGTATCATCTTCAGCTTCCTCTTCATCATACTCAGAGTTATCAAACAAGTTATAGTCACTACCTTCATCCTCGCTCAGGTTCTGATCCTCTCTCTCTCGGTTTTGGTGGCCTTCCGGCCCATGGTGGCTACCCTGGCCTTCAGAGTTGGCCGGGTGAGCTCGAGTGTTCATTCTTCTGGGTGGCATGATTCTGATAATAAGACAAAAATGGGTTAGAGTTTGCAGATTATTTGACCGTATTTAGAGAAGTCAGGAACGTATTGTTCCTCTTTATACAGGGTTAAAATTTCGAAACTCGTAGTGCCCTTATGATGGCGATAAACTGTAAAACCTTTTTAGGGGAAGTCGTTACGTGGTTCGAAAACATTTGTAGGAATTTCCAAGATTTCAAAACTTCGAACTTATAGAAATATTTTCAAAATTTTAAATAACTAAAACCGTTTTTTTTTTTTTTTTTTTGAAAGGTTTATTTTAGAAAAATTGTAGGAATATTTTTGGAAAATGTGGAAAACAATTTGAAGTCACATATCGTAATTTGAAACAGTATGGTTGTATTTGTGGCTTGTAGCAGTTGTATAATCACAGTTGTATATCAAAACAGTAGAGCATGGCATCGGAAAGTAAAGCAATTGAGGCAATATCAAGGAAACTGAAACTAAATAAGTACGGTACAAGGATTGTCACAAGTTTGGATGTTAGAGCCAAATACATAGTTCCGATGTCAAAGTCTAGCAAAAGCGGAACAAATACAAGTACATAATCCGAATAGTCAGGGCTACACAAAAGTAGGGCTACATCCGTACATCCTATCCGTAGTCACATCTAAATATATGTAGGTCAGTCTACTCATCCACTGGTCAGAAAGGACGCCACTGCACAAGTCAACTATCCCGCAAAATCGACACACTAATGTCATCTGAACCTAGGGGACTGAGCTATCAGTAACACATCACGGGGCCGCACCGCGACGGAGCAAGGCCCTCACTCGGGCAAATGCACGACGCACAACACGTCTAACATCCCTAGCCTGGATCACTCCGCCCCCGCGGATCCCTAATCCGAGAACCCTCTCGCGACTCCTCCTCTCAATCCTGTGGAGTCGAGCTCTAGTCCTCCTAGCAACAGTAGTCCTCATCTCAGCCTGGATCCTCAAGCGTGCCTCGTGCTCCTCCACTATCACCCTCCTCGCCTCGTTAAGTCGGGCCTCCGCAGAAAGTAAGTCTCGGGTCAGGAACTGCACCACATAGGCGTGCTCGGCGCCCGATACTGGGGGTAGGTCCAGTGGTGGGGGTGGCATAACAGGGGCAGGAGCAGGAGCAGGGGTAGGGTCACGCTCCTCCTCGATAGAAGTATCCTCCTCGAAGTCATCATCTGAAGAAGTGGGGCTCAATGACTGTGGAGAGGGTGGGGGTGACACAACACGGACCTCACCGGATCGCACACTCTCCTCATCAGTGGCCACAGGGGAGGGGGTAACAGGCTTAGGCTCAACAAAGGGCTCCTCATCGGGATCCTCCTCCTCAGTGTCCTCTATCAGCTCAATCACAGGGTCAGTCTCAGAGTCAGCATCAGTATCCTCAACAGGGTCCTCAGTCTCTCTCAGTAGTGCCTCATCATGCTCCCTCTCATAGGCCTCAGGGTCTGGTATCTCCTCCATCTACACAAGGGAAATAAGCTAGGTTACTAACCAAAAAGAAGGGTTTAAGGAGTAGTTCCCTCACGGGCCTTAGAAGTCAGGGCTATATCCGATAACCCGACTGTGAACTCGATGAGAGCTCTAGGTATTAATGGGATTATTATTATTGTTATTATTATTAGTATCATTATGATTGCTTCCCTAAGTTACTATCGTTTCTGAGAACTGTAACCTTCTCTCTGATACCATTTCTGTGACGCCCCCAGATCCGGGGTCGGAGATCTAGGCGCTCACGGTCCATTTTCCATTAATAACATACTTGTTCTTGCACATAATATAAATAAACAACCATCGACCCCACAATAAACTCACACCGCACACACACACACACACACAGGTTAGAGTCTCAGAAACGTCATACATATGAATAAGCAAAAGTAAGAATTTTAGAGTTATTACAGACCGAATTAAATAGCATTTATGCTACCAGCAACACTTCGATATGAAGCGAAGTTGGCGGCTTGAAAGTTTGTTACGGTACACTGCCTTGCACAGGTCATACTTATAAATAAAACGTACTAACAAAAGCTGCCAACCAATCCGGCTAATGGGGCCTACCGGTGGGATCTCAACTGCAGCCTGGGGTCTAGTCACCTGCTTTCGAACAGTCTGACAGGTTCTTGCCATTTCTCTTAGCTGTTGTGTTTGTAAAATTTGAAAACAAGCAAGAGTGAGCAACTATAGCTCAGCAAGAATATAGGTATAAGATAAGCAATATAACATTTCATATGTATAACAGTCGTTAAACTCGTTGTATCAATCAGTTATAAAATCACTTGTCATTATTGGTAAATTTCAAAGGTGCACCAGTACGTGCCCTTGTTTTCAAAATAACCTTGCAGTTCTAGCTACAACATAAAGTCAACGTCTTTCTCATCAAAATAGGACACTATCGGCAACTGGCACATAGGCCTAAGATGCAGTGTCAAAGCATTTTTCCAAAGTGGAGGAATGGGACTTAAAGAAAACATAAAACCTGACAGGGATTGACGATGATCAGTCGCCACATCCGAGTCCAATAATCCGCGGGTCTTCTCTACCGGTAGAAGGATAGAAACTACATCCGTAACTATCCCCGAGTGAAAACTACATCCGTAATCACCCTCGATGAAAACTACATCCGTAATCATCCTTCGGCAACACCTGGGCCGGAATAATAAGTGATGGACCGCCTGGCTCACGGCCGCTTACACATCCCGGGAATCGTTCGTCAACGGTTCCCACACCTGCCAGAGTCCCTTTTTCTTTTTCTTTTAAAAACTTGATTTTGATTGAAAACAGAGTAGTTGTGGTTCGACATCAGTCGATCGATAATTCTTGAAATCGTACAAGAAGCAGAACCTGACCGGGGGTTTTCGAAAATGTTTTGAGTTCGAAAAAGTTCGAGTTTGAAAGTATTAAAAGGTATCTTGGATTAACTTTGTTTTTAAAATAGTGGACAATAATTATTAAATGATATTTTAAGATTTAATATTAATAATTAACAAAATAATTATTTAATAAAATAAACTTTTAATCCAAGATAGGGTTTCGAGTATTTACGAAGATATGAATATAATACTTGAGTATATGATACTTCCCGAATGACCCTTCGGGTTTTCGCAATCTAGATACGATATAATAATATACCGCTCCCCGGTCAATGGGTAAATATGGACCGCTACGACCTCTATTGCTAGAGTCGTTGTCCGAAGAAAACGTTTTAATCTAAGTTCAAGGGGTACAAGCATATATGTACTTATACAATCTCAATCGCATCAATACTTCGATAATCATAGCATTTGATATAATTGAAAACTACAAACACAACAGTGAAAATCCTTGTATATGTATAAGTTTTGAAAAGTAAACTTTCCTTGGTTTGGTTGGGGTGGTCGAGCGTGCGAATTCGAACGATCTATACATAAACAATAATCGTTCGTTAGTACCTTAACAACTTCTTTCTAATTACGGGGTTTTAAGGGGATACGAAATTAACTTAACAACTTCGTCTTATGACTCCCTAGCCCCACTATAGGTCCATGACATCACTCGTTTACGCTCGTCACTTACTCGACTTAATTTAGTTACCACGTTCGAACCATAACCACTAACCCTAGAATAATGTTCCACTAATCGACCTTTTTCAATTGCGCGAATTTTACTCTAGCATTTTTATAAAATCCAAACATTCATATTTTAATCCAATTCCTTTTGGGTGGTCTTCACCACTGCATTACCTACGTTCTCAAATTTTTCCATGATCCCAAATATTTTTTAAGGTGATTAAACAAGGTTCACAAGGGGGTCACTTTATGCAGTCCATAGTCCAGAAACAAAAATCACTCCTCCGGCCATAACTAAAAATCCACACATCACCTAGCTATGAATCTTACATATCCAGAAACTACATTCAATTATCTTTCCAACAATATAAGGTAGGACATCAGGGGACATCATTTGGGTGTTCAAAATCGTGCTACAACACAGATCAAAGTTCCTGGACAAAATCAGCAAGCTCAAATCACTTAGATCAACCATTTTTCATGCTTCCATAACATAAACACCACTTAAAACACTTAGATCATGACTCATAACACTCATGGAGATATATATATTCACCATAGTCATAAAATTCACCATCTCAACATCAAAACCCAAGATCCATGTTATCCAATACATATACATTCAAGATAACCCCTAAAATGCATGGATCTACTACCATACTACATGAACAACACATAACCAAGGGTGGTTTGAGATTTCATACCTTCTTGAGCTCCTAGAGACTTTGAACAATCTTTATACAACTTAAAAACACCTTAGATGGCCTCCTACAACACTCACAATGCAAGATCTAAAGGAAGAACAAACTTGGTTACTATTCATCCAAACTTTAACAATTTATAACTTGGAATTGGATGGATGAAATGGAGTGAAATTGCTAGCATACCTTGCTTAGATGGTGTAGATGACCTAGGAATTATGTTATGATTTATGAGTGATGAGAAGTGGGAGAAAGAAATTTCTTTCTTCCTCACTTTGTTCTTGGCCGAGAGTTGTGTTCAAGGGGGGGGGAGAGCTTTTGATTTCTTTTTGTGTTTGAGTTGGTTGAGTGTTTGATTGGGTGACACATATAATTGTATGTATTAGTATGGTACAAGCCTAGATATGGCTATAGGTATGGCTCTTTGTACTACATGTCTCCTCCTTTTTCAAAAAGCATGTAACTAAACACTATTCATCTTCCAATGGCCAACTAGTTTGCTAGGTTTCTAACTACTTGGTTGCATGGGCTTGCATGCAATACTACTCCTTGTATTATTATTCTCCCACCAATGCTTATTATCTAATCTCTAATTCGTATCGTATCTTAATTAATCTCTCGTAATAATATTTTGTCGCGTAGGGATTTCCCCTATAATTCCTTAAGTACTAATTGTGTAAATTCCTCTAATGTCCATAATTCCTTGTCATGATCCTTAATAAATCTTGTAACACTCTAATCATTCTCAAATCCCAAGTTTTATAAATCTCACTAACAATAAGACTCCTGCCTTCACAATCTCCCTTTTTATCTTATATAGGGAATACAACAACACAGTTTCTCAGATAATCAATTCTATTAATCACAGGGATGACCAGAAAGGTTCCATATTGACATTGCCACAAGATATTAAATAAAATAAAATATTACCAAAAATTAGGGTTCTTACAAGTACCAAGGTCTGACTTCTCAAACTCTGGTGAAGAAGAAGTAGCAGCTGAGGTGCCTAAATCAAAGAAGAGAAGGTTGTTAATCGATGAGTCAGATGAAGAGATGAATCTTGAAGCTCCAGAGGTGATTTCTAAGGAGATACCTACTGTTGAGATAAATACTGAAGAAGCAACTGTAAAGACAACTGAAGATGCACAGATGGATGTGGAAAATAGAGATGGTTTTACTGATATGGATGCTTTTGTTGAGTCATTCATTCCATTCTCTGAGGGCATTGAAGTTCCTATCTCATCGCCTGTTGTTGCTAACTCTGAAGCAACTGGTGTAGCTGATCAACCTACTGTGGTACTTGATGAAACAGTAGCAACACATACTGAATTATTCTCTGATGCTCACCAAGTTACTGAACAAGGTGAAGAAATTGACCAACCGACCAAGGCTGTAATTTCTGAGCCTGTGGATGAAGTTCTTGTGATTGCAAAGTCTGTTGAAGCTGGAGAGCAAACTGCAGAGAATACTGAGGAGGCTTTTGCTGAAAATATTGTAGTTGCAGAGACTATTGCTGAAAAAGTTGAAGTTGCAGTGAATATTTCTGAGACTGATCCAGTTGAACATGAAAATGCTGAAGTCGATGTTGAAGCTGAAGGAAGTGCTGAGTCTAACTCTTCTCAGCAAAAACCAGTACAAACTGATGCCAAGATAACTGATTTTTCTAGACCTTCACATCAACGTGAAATTGAAGAAGATTATTTTGCCAAATTTTTGAATAATTGGTATAAAAAAGATTGCATTTTTCCTGCTGGGAGACCAGCTAAATTTGTGAATAGAACTGCTACAACGATTTCAAATCCAGAGATTCTTTCAAGTCTGAAAGCCACTGTTGTTCAAATCAAGACTCTTAATACCAGGTTTGATGATTCTCAACAAGCAATAACTGATCTGCGAGCTGAAGTTGTTAACAGAGACATGCTTCTGCAGAGAGATAATAAACTAAAGTTTCAGACTTTTTCTAAAGATCAAGAAACTCTGTTTCAAAGGCTAAGTAAAGTGGAAGAGAATCAAACTGCCTTGTCTGGTAAGATTGATTCTATTGCTAATTCATTGGAATTGATCACATCTATATTGATTCCTGATGATGTCAAAAAGGGGGAGAGAGTTGCTAAGTTCAAATGCAGGCAATCTCAAACTCTGACTAAGAAGGATGATGCTGAAGATGGAGGAGCAAATGACCGAGAAAAGAGATTAAAATCAAAAGCTGATAGAGATGTGAGTCTGAGATCTGGCAAGTCTTCTACAAAGTCTGATGGAATAAATACTGATGTTCAAGGTACTTCAAAGACCAAGAGCTTGTTATTCACTAACAATCCACAGACAGATGAAGAATTGGCTGCAAGACTGTTTCTTGAAGAGAATGAAAAAGGAGTTACAATTGAAGACATTCAAGCTGAAGAGAAGAACTTACAAGAAGAACATCAAAAAGCTTTGAAGTCTGGAAAGTTAAAGAAGAATGAGAAAGCTCATAGGCCTGTTCAAAAAGGCATTGTTTTTAAAGAAAATGTTGGTGCTAATCAGAATTTACTATTGTCTAGGAAACCAACAGAAGATGCTAAACAGAAGCTGAAAGGTAAGATTGGTGAAGAAGAAAAGGTTTCGAAAAAAGTGCATACAACCTCTGTTGCTACACAAGTTGTACAGAAACCATTGTCTACTTAGATGCAAATGTATTTTGCAAAACCAACTATTCCTGATCAAATTCTGAAGACTAGAGGTACTAATTTTCCACAAGGCAGAGCTTATATGTCCAAGCAAAGTCGAGATACATCTGCCTTGGGCTCAGATAGAGAAATTAGAGTGAATACTAGTCCTCTAGATCCTTTATCACTGGCTGTTCCAGGACAAGGTGTTACACAGGAGAGTTTGAACAGACTAGAATCAGTATATTTGATTCATCAAAAGAGTTTGAAGAAAGATTTTCTGCTGTATTTCATGGCTGATGGGACTGTGTATAAAGTTAGTGAGGATGACATTGTTTTGAAGCTATGGGAAGAATTGGAATATGTTCTATATCTCTTCAAAGTGAAAAATCAAAGGACTCGGCAAGCTGCTAATGTGCTAAGGAATAAGATGTTGAAAGCTATGGCAATTCGTGGTGTAAAATACACAAGTGAGTATATTCCGAAGTACAGAGATTATAATAGGAAGATTGTTGAGATGAAGAAAAATAGTGCTCGATTGAAGACAGATCTGGGTATAACGGTTTTAGATTTTAATCCAGAGTCAGAGAAAGCACATTTTATCAGACTGGGTAATGACATGAGGAAGAACAAAATATATTCTCTGAGATCTGCAATCTATCAAACTGGTGAAGATGATCCTGAACTTAAAGAGATTAAGAAGATCATGCAGATAGAACTTGAGAATGTAGAAAGCATATTGCTTATAGAATATCTCAGATCAACACCAGATGTTGAGGAAATTAAGTAATTAAAGCTCTGTAAGTATTTCTTGTTTTCTGTAAATTTTGTCTACGTAGAAGTTTAAACTCTGATTATTTATTAAACACTGTATTTGTCTAATTATTTTGACATCATCAATTATTATTAACTTGTACATTTTTGCTAATGAACAAGTTGGGGGAGATTGTTAAATATAATTGATGTGAATAATGTCAGTGTTTAAGTGTTACAGAGATTCATCAGTGTTTAATTAGGGAATTTAGAGTTTTAATGGTAATGTTACATTTTATTATTCAGATCTCAGAAATTGTAGGTGAGTTTGAGGGGATCGAGTTCTCCATTGATCCATTAGAGAAGCAAGTGGGTGACAATTTAGTTGCATTGCTACAGCAAGGAAGACAATTTAACAGAAACTGTGATGACATGAATGAGCTTTAGTCATTTCACCAAGCTGCTTCCAGACTTAGGATTACCTCCTCAGGAGCCGCTTTTAAAGAGAGATCAGCTTTAAAGAAACTTATTATGTAACTTTGTTTTAATAATATGCCTACTAGTTAATCTACTTAAATTCTGATTGCTTTGGTTTTTTTGATCCTTTGATCCTTTGTTTTATTAGAGTTTATCTTTTTTCAGGGCTTAATTAGGGCTTCGATTAAGTTGGACTTTTTAAGGTACTTTCACTTTCTCTTTTTAAGTTTCCTTTGGGTTTAATTAGTTTTGTGTGCAGATATAAGATATATGTAGATGTGTATACTGATATCACAACATGGTCTAAATACTTAATACTTATTCTTTTGTCACTTTGTGTGCATCATATGGAATAAGGCTAATTAGGTCTTCCAAAAAAAAGAGAAAGAAAAGAAAAGGAGTCAGTTGTGGAACTTATATGAGGCATGCTATTTTTAACAGAATAAATTTTGATAAACGTTTTGGTCAGGCAAGCTGTTTAGAACCTCGGTTTGGTTCACTGTCCAGGATACATACGTAGTAGAACTTTTTGCCATATATGAGATGCAAGATCTAGAATCTTTGGATCTACTATGTGCTATATACAGTCTATTCAATTAAGATAATTATGAAGTTATATTACTTGCTTAGGAAGTGCCAAAGAGAGTAAGCAAGTAGTGCTCTTGCTACCCAGGTTTGTACTGAGGGAGGGGGGAGGTCAGTTTTTTAAGAAGGTATATCTCTTTGCTCAACATCTTTCTGTACATACATTTAAGAAGTGTTCAAAAGAGATCTTTATTTGTCCATTTCTTCTAACTAACCATCAGGTGCTGCATGCACATTGGTCAATATTTAAGGAGTGAACTAGGAATAATTGTAAGTATTTTCCCATATGGATATTATGCTAGATTCAATATTAGTGTGGGATACAAATGCATTATTCTACAACATTTTTATGATTACTTGGTGTTGAGTATTGAATACGGTAAAAGAATACAGAGGGGGGGGTGAATGGATTCTTGATCACTTTTCTTGGATTGAGTCTATGTAGCAGATAAGTGCCTGTGTGTGTAGAAGTGAAGGTGCGGATAAAGAAACAACACAAGACACAATATCACTTTAATCTAATGTATTATTAGATAAAGGTTGCTACAATCTGTGAATACAAATGGTAGTATTCTCAGCTTCGTTTTTCTCAGAGAGATATAGCTTACAGTGTATGAAAAACTTGACTCACAAAAGTTCCTAAGTTATGAAGTGAGGCTGTGTCCTTATAGAACATGGATATAGCCTACTTACTACAAATAAGGTAGCTAAACAAATTACTTTCTAGTCTGTCTATCCTTTTTGAGTAAGTGTCCAAACGGTTACAGATTTGACTTTGCAAAGCCTGTTTAAATCCACTTCTTTAGCTCCTTGTCTCTTCTATATCTCTCAAAGCTTCCTTGTAGGCTTTCCAGAGCACGTTACAGATTGTGGTCCATAAAGTGCATTGGCTTGTTGCAGGTTTCTGACTTGTACAATTTCTTCAGTATTTTGTCTCCAAGAATGTATTCGAGAAGTGACTAAGTAAGTGATTCGAGAACTAGAATTGATTTGATCGATAACTCTGAGTTCTCGAATACTGTTATATTGACATATCGAACCACTTTTCGAATAGCTCTTTTCCATCAGGATTCCTTGAGTTGTCGAATAGAACATTTGACTTATCGAATCCTCGAGATATCGAATAGCTTTCTGAGTCCTTGAGATATCGAATGGAACTTTGACTTGCTGACTCTTTGAGAACTCGAATACCATCTTGACTTGTTGACTTCTTGAGTTCTCGAACAGAGTAGTAGACATATCGAATCCCTGAGATATCGAATGAGATATCGAACAGTGTATTTCAGAGATATCGAATAGTGTCTTGAGATGTCGAATCCCTGACTTCTCGAATGCTGGACTTCTCGAATAGACAAATATACTTCTCGAATTGGTACTTAGGCAAATTCTTCATTTCTTCAAATCCCAACTGTGATTATTTGACAGTCTTTAACTCCTTGCTTGAGGCATGAACCTTGGAACTTCTTTCAAGCATTATTCTAGACTCTATTTGTACAATTACACAACTAGGATTTGATGCCTACTACAAGTACAATACAAACAGAAACTCTACAACTAGAGGTTCCCTCAGTTAAGAGGTCATGTAAGTAATGCAAAGCATTACAAACAATTAGGCTTGTTATTAGATGTGTACAGGCATGCCTCTGTAACTAACAATCTCCCCCAAATTGTGAGTGAGACCCTTAGTCACAATTTCATGTCTGATAACAAGCCTAACATACATAAAGATAAAGCTTTTAAAAGTACATGTATGAATTTGATTGAAGAAATTACATAGAAGTATTCTTACAAGTTATGAGGAACTACTTAGCCATCTCCTTTTGGATTCATCTTTTGAGCTTTGGCTTGCAGATTCTCATTTTTCATCCTATCTTCAGCTTCTTTGGCTTTCTTCTTTGCAATTTCTTCCATGGCAAGAATGATATCTTCCATTGCAGTGAGTTCTTCAATTAGAGGAGAGCCTGATAAATCCTTGAGCACTTCATTTAGCTGTTTCTCAGAGTAGGAACTGATGTAGTCCATTCTAATCTTCACATTTCTACCATATTTCTTGTACTCAATGATGTAAGGATTAAACTTGACTCTGCACAGACCCATAGCTCTCAACTCATCAGCCTTAGCTTCCATTGCTGCAAACTCCTCCTCCCTTTTCTTTAGTAGCTTTTCACTGTTCTTTCTCATTTCTGCCTGGTGATCTCTTTTCATCTTGACAAAGTCAATTAACTCCAGCTTCCACACCCTTTCCACTCTGTCTTCAGAATCCAACATTACAATTATCCTTTCTATGTCATACAGCCTGCCCCAGTGTTGGCATGTTCCTTGTCTGAATTTCTTCTGTCTTCCATCAGAATACTTAACTTCAAGAAAATCATCAACAATAGCAACATGATAGATTCTTTGAGCCCATAGAAACTGCAGTTGGTCTTCATCATAGCTTTCATCCAGAGGTGGTAGGTTTAATCCTGGGATAATTGTCAGTGCCTTAGATTTGGATAGCTTCACCTTTCTTGCAACATGTTTAAATTTCATTCTCTTGACACGGTTGCTTGGCAGAAATCTTTGACCTTTGTTGGTAGACCATAGTAGTATTCCATTAGCAGTTTGCTTTCTGAAACATACACATGGTTTCTTGACTTGAATCTTCTTCTCTTCTTGAGGTGGCAAAACAGTTGCAGAAGCCATAGATGTAGATTTTGCTAGGTCACCACTAACAATATTCACCCTAGACTTAGAGTCTTGTGATGTGGTGAGGTTACTGCTAGCAATGCCTAAGGCTTGCTGTTTTCAAATCTTCCTCTCATAGACTCTTCCTTGGTCATCATCATTCTTCTTGTCTTTGTCCCCCTTCTTCTTCTTGTCTTCATCACCCTTATCTCTCCTGTGATGTCTTCTCCTCCCATCACCTTTGTCTTCAGAATCATCATCCTTATTTCTCCTAGGTTGAGCCATCTCTGGAATTTCACCAGTTGCAATATAAGTTCTGAGGATGTGCAGTGCCTCAGTTTCTTCAGCATTTCTGGCTCCAACCTTCTTCTGTAATTGATCAATGATGGCAATGATCAGTCTGTGATTTCTAGTGGTGAGATCATGGGGAATGACCAATTGCTTGATATCTTCAATTCTGGTGCCAGACTGATAAATGATTGTCCATGGCTTCTTTATCACTTCTGGTAGCCTTGAAGGCTGGTCATTCCTCAAGTCATCAAACAGACTTTTGTTGTTCTCATTCTTCTTCTCAATAAACTCAAGTATGGCATCTATCTCTGAGTGTTTTAGTTCTTGTAGAGTCTTGTATGTTAGATGCCATATCTTCAATTTGGATATCATCACTATCTCCTTAATCCATAGATTATTGACTTTCTTAGGAATGACAGTGATGCAATCAATCTGCTTCTTCAGCTCCCTCAGATAGAACTGAGTGTCACCAACCTGTTCCCTTGTGGCTTTCAGAAACTCCAAGAAGGCTTTATCATGGTAAACATTGGAGTTAGCAACTTCTTGTAGCTTGGCCTCAGTAACAACTTTAACTTCTACAGGCTTGGCACTCTCAGGTAGGGAGGTTGGAGATTTGTCAGATGGCATACTCCCTGCAACCA
This sequence comes from Kitagawia praeruptora, assembly GCA_037693485.1. Classification (NCBI taxonomy): domain Eukaryota; kingdom Viridiplantae; phylum Streptophyta; class Magnoliopsida; order Apiales; family Apiaceae; genus Kitagawia; species Kitagawia praeruptora. The sequence continues at coordinate 82,821,866 of CM075350.1, forward strand.
CTGTAGTAGTTATGGATTGCTTTTGTCCTCCAGGAGTAGTGATGTGCACAGTTGGTAGAGTGACAACTGGCAAGGTAGATGGAGGCTCATCCACTTTGGATTTTCCTTTGCCAGGCACATTTGGTAGAGATTTTGAAGCTCTTTGTTGACCACCCTCTTTTATTATTATGCCTTTCTCCCCCTTTGTATTTGAGTTTCCTTTCTCCCCCTTTGAATTTGAGTTCCTTGTCTTCTTCTCCCCCTTAGGCTTGTTGTCAGGCACTGAGGCTGTAGAAATGTCCTTTGGGATTGAAGATTCATCAGGGAGAGGGAGACCCATATGCTTCATCATAGCAGCTAACATGGATTGTTGATGCAGAAGGACATCAGCTGTGGTGGATGCTTGAGTGTCCAACTGATCATTTAGAAGTGCAACCTTTTCTATAAGATGAGCATTGGACTTGGTGAGAGTAGCCACCTCCTTCTCAAGTGCATCCACTTTGTTGAATAACTCAGTAGACTTGAAGCCAGACAGGGATTGTTCTTTGAGTCTCTGCACTTCAAATCTAGTCATGTCATGTACTGGGACTTCAGTAATCAGTCTGTCTCCATATAGATTTTTGAACATGGTCCTCAGCATGGCATTGGCATCTGTGGTCTGATCAGATAGAATTTGAAATTGATGCCCCAGACCTGTGACAGTATCCTTTAGCAGAGCTAGCCCATTATCCATCTTGGTGCAGGTAGTGTTGCAGTGTTTGATGTCCTTGAACACACTGTCTAGCTGAGGGAATTTAGCATCAAAGGTCCTCTTGATTGTTTCTACTGTGGTGGTGGTCTTATCACACACTCTATTGACCTCAGTTTTGACACCTTTTCCAAGATAATGTGCTACCTTGAGGAATCCCTTGTGTGAATCATTCATAGCCTCATACACTTCACCAGGTGTCAGAGATTTGGCATTGGAGCCCAGTGAAGTGAGGTATTCCTCCCTGAGATACTGAAGTGCTTCATCGAGAGTAATATCATATTTTCCTTGCAACCAGGCATCTATGTTGCCATCTCTCTCAGCATCATCAATGATCTTTGTCTTCTGCAACTCCACATCATCCCTATGGCATAACAGTATGGCCTCATAGTCTGGATTAGGCATGTCTGCAGTGAGAAGGTTCTGAGCAATCTTTGTGAACTCAGGAATCTGATCCACAATTAAGCTTTGAAGTGCTTCAACCGTCAATTGTTGTGGAACAGACCCTGATCCTGAAGCACTGTCATGTTGCACAGGCTTCAGCCATTGTGACATGAAGTCAGAGCTAGAGCTAGGCAAGCTAGACTCCTCAGTTATAGATGCAACTTCTGTAACCGGATGGATTGACTCTACTACTGGTGTCACCACAGAAGTGGGATGAATTACACCAGCAGTTGACACATGCACAGAGTCTCTAGTAAAAACTAGTGGAACCTCTGTGTTTGTGATGGTGTCATCAGGAGATGCCTCAGCATGCATTCCCTCACCATCTAAATGTGGGTTCTGAGTGGTGAACAAAGTGTCATGCACTAAGTCACTTGAAATTAGTGGCTCATCAAGAGAAAAGAATTCTTGATGATCAATACCTTGCATCTCAGTTGCCTGAGTTGCAGGTTCCAAAGAAATTTCAGAGTTAGATTCTGGAAGAGAAGTGTGTTTAAGAGTAGATTTTGGCAACTCCCCCTGAGAGATAGAGGGAGTTTCAAATGTGATGTGCTCTCCACTCAGTGTTGTGCCAGCCTTATCACTCCCATGTGCTGACTCTATACAAGAAGGTGCATTGGGGAGGATGCTTGATTCTATAGGTGCACCCTGTTGAGAAGATACACCTAGTGAGCTGTGTGCCCCTGATTTTACAACTTCAGTCATTTGTGTGACTGAAGAGGTGGTCTTAGTTTTCTTCTTCTTTGTCCTGTGTAAGGGTGACTCAGGTTCCTCACTTCCTAGACCTAATTCAACAGCTAATGCTGCTTCAGATAAGATATTTAATGGTGCAAACATTACTTCTTTTCTCTTCTTTTTACTAACATCACCCTTTTGAGAGGATGATGCAGTTGGCTCAGTATGTGGTAGAGTGTTTGGTTGAGAGGGTTGGTTAGCAAGCCCTTGGTTAGCATTTTGTTCTACTTGCTTGGGCAGTGCTAACTTAGATTTTGCATCAAATGTTGGCATGTTGTGGGGATAAGTCCTAAACAAACTCTTCATATGGGGAGTTATGTTCAGTCTTACATCCACATCATTCCTAGTCTCCAAATTACCAAAAATGAGTTTGGTCATGGACTTAGGATAGCCTATTTTATTTTTATCAATCCCAGGCAATTCAATCAATGAAGCATTTTTATAATTAAGTACAGATTGAATAAAGCGAGGGAAGAAAATATCAGTACCTCTCTTGGTTGTGTTCTTACCAAGTCTCCCATATAGTTCTTGGAGGATGATTTGGCCAACATCAATCTTCTTTCCATAGGCCAAAGCATATCCAATTTGCTGCACAGGTGCACTGATTTGATCAAAGCTTGATTTCCTGGCAGTGAAGACTTGGAGAAGAGTTGCAAACACATAGCTCCACTCCTTTCTTAGATTCTTCCTGTTTAGCTTTCCAAGATTGATCCCATCTGAGTAGTTGATGAACTCAAAGAATTCCTCTAACTCTGCATTAGTGGCCATTCTGTCAAATGACTCTTGTTGTAGGCCCAGTGCTTGGTTCATGTCTGCAGTAGTGATAGTGATTTCCTTATCTTGAATCTTGCAGTAGATGATATATGAAGTGATTGCGTTTTCCAGGGCTACAACCTCCACAATAGCAGAACCCCAAAACTGTTCCAGGATATCTAGATACAGAGTTGGGTTGGCAGAGAGTGCATCCTTGATATATGACTCCGCCATCCATTTCATAAAGCACTTGAAATTGGCATTGGGTGCTTCAACATCACTAGTGAGAGCGATGAAGTTGGTGTTGAACTTTACTGTTGCCATTTGTGTAGAAGAGAGAAAAGAAATTGAAGGTTGAAGAAGAAATTTGGCTCTTCGTAGCTAGGGTTTCAGGGGTTTAGAGAGTGTAGATGCTTGAGAAATCGAATGAAATGAATCGAATAGATGTGAAATTGTATAAGTATGAAGTACTTGAATTGTCGATTAGATGAAAGTTTTGTATCGACAAGTCAGGCATTCGAGAAGTAGAAAACAACTATTCGAGAAGTCAAGAAAGGCTTAATCGATAACTCAAGCAGATAGAAACTCACAGCTGGCAGTTATCTACCTTAGAAATAATTCTAAATTAAATAAAATGTGTTTTTATGAGTGAATTAAACTTTTAGACAAAAGTCCAAAATCGGTTAAAATTCAGCGAGAATTCAGCCTTTTCAAATGATTCGAGAACTCAAATATAGTGTTCGAGAACTCAATCATTCGAGAACTCAGTTACTATATTCGAGAAGTCAAGAATACCTCTATTCGATATCTCAGAAAGACTCTATTCGAGAACTCAAGAGTACTCTAATGAGACTTGTTAGAGATGTCGAATAGTGAATCATTCGAGAAGTCTGACTTATCGAACTATACCCATCACTTATAGAAATTTGATTTTCACTATCTTTTAAAATTTACCAGACATATTCATTGAAAAATATCCTAGCAAATTAAATAGTGATTTTCTCAAAATTTCATAGAAATTTTAAGTTAATAGAAATATGATTTTCAACATGTGCAACAGATTTGAAATATTTATAAATCATATTTCAGCCAACACTTACTCCAAAAATATTGAGAATTTAGATAAAGTAAGTGTTTACTGCTGCAACAATCTAGATGGTGTATTCACGTAGCCAGAATCTGAAGAATTCAGCATTCCAATCTCACTTACCAACCTTGTGAAGGTGGCTTCATCTAATGGCTTAGTGAATATATCAGCTAGTTGTTTATCTGTAGAGACATAATGCAACTCAATGGTTCCATTAGTTGCATGTTCTCTTATGAAATGATATCTGATGTCAATGTGCTTTGTTCTAGAATGATTGATAGGATTGGCAACTATAGAGATTGCACTTGTGTTGTCACACATGATTGGAATTCTTTCCAACACAAGTCCATAATCTCTAAGTTGATTTCTAATCCAAAGCACTTGAGCACAGCAACTTCCAGCAGCTATGTATTCAGCCTCAGCTGTAGAAGTTGACACAGATTGTTGCTTCTTGCTATACCAAGAAACTAACCTTTGTCCAAGAAACTGGCAGCTTCCTGAGGTGCTTTTCCTATCCACTCTGCATCTAGCATAATCAGCATCAGAATAACCAACCAGATTGAACCCTGTGTCCTTAGGATACCATAATCCCAAGTTAGGTGTGCCCTTCAGATATCTAAAGATCCTTTTTATTGCAATCAAATGTGATTCCTTTGGATTTGATTGAAACCTTGCACACAAGCATGTAGCAAACATGATGTCTGGCCTACTTGCAGTGAGGTAGAGTAGAGAACCAACCATGCCTCTGTAGACTGAGATATCTACTTTCTTGCCTTTAGCATCTTCATCCAGTTTAGTGGCAGTGGCCATGGGTGTCTTGGCAGGTGAACAATCTTCTAAGTCAAACTTCTTCAATAAATCCTTGATGTACTTGGTTTGACTGATAAAGATACCATCCTTCCTTTGACTGACTTGCAACCCTAGAAAGAATGTCGACTCTCCCATCATACTCATCTCATATCTGCTCTGCATGAGTTTAGAGAATTTCTCACACAGCTTCTCATTTGTAGAACCAAAAATGATATCATCCACATAAATTTGTACTAGGATAATATCATTACCATGCTTCTTGTAAAACAGTGTCTTGTCCAATGTGCCTCTAGTGAATTGATTCTCAAGAAGAAATTGTGATAAAGTATCATACCATGCTCTTGGAGCTTGCTTAAGTCCATACAGTGCCTTAAGCAATCTGTAGACAAATTCTGGGAAATGTGGATCCTCAAAGCCAGGTGGTTGTTGCACATAAACCTCTTCTTCCAACTCTCCATTTAGAAATGCACTCTTGACATCCATTTGATAAACTTTAAAGTTTGAATGAGCAGCAAATGCCAAGAATATTCTATTGGCTTCCAATCTAGCAACAGGGGCAAATGTCTCACCATAATCAATGCCTTCCTGTTGAGAGTATCCTTTTGCAACCAGCCTTGCTTTGTTTCTTATTATTACACCATCTTCATCCATCTTATTCTTCAGAACCCATTTTGTTCCAACAATGGTTCTATTCTTTGGTGCAGGCACAAGTTCCCATACTTTGTTCCTTTCAAATTGATTCAGCTCCTCTTGCATGGCAATAATCCAATCTGGATCCAACAGTGCATCATCAAGTTTCTTAGGCTCAACTTGTGATAGAAAACATCCATAGAGGCACTCATTTTGAGTTGCTCTCCTAGTCCTTACTCCTGCATTAGGATCTCCAATGATTTGCTCTGCAGTGTGTGATCTATCCCATTTCCTCGAGTGTTCAGCCTGACTTCTCAACCTTGATGTTGCTTCATCATCCATATCATAGTCATCCTCATTTCCTCCCCCTGTGAAGTTGCCATTACTCACAGGTGTGTCTTGGATGCTTGTTTCTCCACTATCGTTTGGCACAAATTCTTCTCTTGTATCATCAATCACTTGAGTTTGTTGAACTTGAGTTTCAACTCCAGTTTCAATCTCTTCATCAGAATCATCTAGATTATCAAACTTCAATGGATCTTTGTCTTCATCATTGGCTTCTTCTAGTCCAGGTAGTTTGCTGTCATCAAATGTTACATCTGTGCTTTCCATAACTTTCTTTTGACTGATGACATAAACCTTGTATGCAATTCTTTCCATAGAATAGCCAAGAAAAATTCCTTCAAATGCTTTTGCATCAAACTTTCCAACATATTCAGAATTATCCTTTAGTACAAAGCATTTGCTTCCAAAAGTATGAACATACTTTAGAGTAGGCTTCTTTCCAGTCATCAAGTTGTAAGGTGTCTTTCCAGTGTTTTTGTTGATGAGGGTCCTATTCTGAATATAGCATGCAGTGCTCACAGCCTCAGCCCAAAAACATGTAGGCATTTTTGCATCAAGTAACATTGTTCTAGCAGCCTCAATTAGAGTTCTATTCTTTCTCTCAACAACTCCATTTTGTTGTGGAGTCCTTGGAGCTGAGAATTGCTGAGAAATGCCATTCTCTTTGCAGAATGCTTCAAGTGTGGCATTTCTGAACTCTGTTCCATTATCACTCCTCAGTGCAATCACACTTGCATCGTTTGCCTTTGCTTCCTTGTCAACTTTCTTTATGTGCTCAATAATTACTTGTGGAGCCTCATCTTTTGATGCCAGAAATTCCACCCATGTATACCTTGAAAAATCATCAACCATTACCAGGGCATACTTCTTTCTTCTAAGTGACATTATGTTGACAGGCCCAAACAAATCCATATGGATGAGTTGTAATGGCTTGGTTACTGATGTCACTGTCTTTGACTTGTGGCTTGATCTTTTCATTTTTCCTTTTTGACAAGCCTCACACACTCCTTCTTGACAGAATTCAAGTGTGGGCATGCCTCTCACTAACTCTCTTTTGACTAGAGAATTAATGGCCTTGAAGTTCAGGTGTGATAGTTTCTTGTGCCACAGCCAACAATCTTCATTTGATGCTTTTGAGTAAAAGCAACAAATTTTGTCCTTGTTTGCAGAGTCCATATTGGCTACAAACAGGCTTCCCTTCCTTACTCCATAAAGAGCAAAATCACCAGTCTTCTTGTGGGTGATCAAACATTCATCTTTGTCAAAATTCACTTTGAAACCTCTATCAGTAAACTGACCAACACTTAACAGATTATGCTTGAGCCCCTTGACTAGTGCTACATCTTCAATGATGACATTACCAACTTTCAGCTTGCCATATCCCAATGTGTTACCCATGCTGTCATCTCCAAAAGCAACCATTGGGCCAGCCTTTTCCTCATACTGTGATAGCAGGGCCATATCACCAGTCATATGATTTGAGCATCCACTGCCCAAAATCCACATGACCTTCTTTTCACTTTCTTTGCCCTGCAAACACAAAGGTATTACTTTTCCTTTGGTACCCAAACAAGTTTGGGTCCATGTGACTTAGAGACAGTTTTATCATAAACAACATGCTTGTCAACTTTCTTAGTGCTAGTCTTCTTGTCACTGTTGGAAGTCTTAGATCCTGAAGTTTCAGACTTAGGTGACAGAGGTACCTTCCTAGCTTTAGGAGGACTTGAAGACTTTGACCTTGTGTAGTGTGTGTGAGAATTGTGACTGATACAACCATCAATGAATTGCCTTCTTAAATTAAAACAACTAGTCATAACATTCATATTGCATGGCATACAGTCAAATTTATCACAGAAAGGTGCATCTCTATGACTTAGAGGCACAGAACAATCATAGAAAGGTTTAGACACACTACCAACAGGTTTCTTGCATGCATGAGTTAAATGATTGGTACTGAAACAGTTCTGACAAGTTTTCCTAGGGGCATTAGGCATATAAGCATAGTTTTTATCCTTGTTAATCCCTAACTTGCCATTTCTGTTCTGTTTCTTCTTAGTCACTTTCTTTTCTGATTCACTCATCCCAGCTGAGACAAACTTAACAAACTTCTTAGGTCTTGGCCTATCAACTACTGGTTTCTTGGTCTTTGACTTGACACTCTCACCCTTAGAGGATGCTTGTTGTTCACTAGATTGTGCTTCATCCTCATCATTCAACATTTGCTTGATGAGTAAGGCATCCTCATCAATTTCAAATGTTGATTCCTTAAAAATTGGATTTTCAGTTTTTCTCAAAATGTGAGGCACTTTCTCATGAACAGCTGTGTCCTCTTCAATGACAGCATAGCCTTTCCTTTGTTTGAGAGAGTCATAGTCAAGTCCAATAGCTGCTTTGGGTTTAGCTTCAATTTTCTCACAGTAGGATTGCACTAAACCAGATGATTTCTTGAAAGTTTTTAGTTTGAATTCATTCTCAGCTAATTCATCCCTAAGAGCCTTCTCTACTTGACTAGTACATAAAACCTTGTTCTTCAAATATTCAACTTCTTTCTTAAGGTTTTCTACTTGCATAGTAGTTAGCTCAAGTTCCTCATCCTTTTTGGTTAATATTTCATTTCTAGTAGACAGTTTAGCAATCTCCTCATTAGCAGCAGTCATACTAGTATGAATATTAAACATTTCAACAGATAATTGTTCAATCATGCATTTGTACTCAGAAACAGACATGTCTATAGTAGTGAGAGATGGTACCTGAGAATCAGATGAAGATGAGTCATCCTTGGAGTTGGCCATCAAGGCATAATTGCAGAATTCTTGTTCCTCTTCATCACTCTCAGAATCATCCCAACACTTCCCTTCAGCTATGTAGGCCTTACCATGTGTCTGCTTTTTCAGAAGGGCCTCATACTTAGCTTCGAGCTCAAGATAATCTCTATCCTTCTTTTTAGGCTTCTTGCATTCACTGGCAAAATGCCCTAGGTCATTGCATCTATAGCACCTTACAGATGACCTATCCACATAACTGGTTTTGAACTTATTTCTGTTTGGTTTCACAGGTGCCTTGTTCTTGTTGGCTGAATGGTTTTGAGTTTTTGGTTTGAAGGGTTGATTTCTTTTAAATCTGATGTTTGGAAATTTTCTGGCCATGAAAGCATATGAAGTATTTTCCATCCCATCAAGTTCTTCCAGAGTGTAAAACTCTTCTTCTTCCTCCTTTTCCTCAACAGGTTCACTCACCCCAGCTTCAGTTTCTTCATCATCTGCTACCTCCTCTATTCTTAGCTGACTTGTAGATGCTTCTAGGTCCAGAATAGATTTGTTGACAATCAAGGCACATGATGTGTTTATCATCCTACCTTGGTTGGCTTGGATAGCCCTTTTCTGAAGCAACTCGAGTTCATGAGTCTTTAGGACTCCATAGAGCACATCATAGGTGACTTTGTTCAAATCTCTCTCTCTTAGAGAAATGACTCTTTGCTCCAGATGATTTGGTGAAGACAACAGAAATTTCATATTTAACTCCTTGGTGCTGTAAACCTTTCCATTCATCTGCAACTCAGTAACTAGCTTGTGAAACCTTTCAAACATTTCAGTGATGCTTTCCTTGGGCTGTGCCATGAAAGCTTCATACTGTGTGACCAGTATCTGTTTCCTATTTTCCTTAACCTCATCAGTCCCTTCACACAACACCTCAATGTGATCCCACATCTCTTTAGCAGACGTGCATGATGCAATGTTTGCAAACATTGACATGTCCATGGAATCAATGATAAGCAACATGAGGTGGCTGTCAAGAGCAACCTTCTCCCTTTCTGACTCTGTCTACTTTGATGGATCCTTGGCCTCATAAGTTCTTGGGATAGTTATGGTTCCAACAGTCTTCTCTGGTATCTCTTGTTGTGGAACAAAAGGACCATTCTTGAGAATCTCAGGATACAAGGGATGAGAGGCTTTAATGAACAACATCATCTTTATCTTCCAGAGGTTGAAGTTTTCTTTGTCAAACTTAGGGACCTTCACCGTTCCTGTAGTCTTTGGTGTATTCGAACTCATGATCGTTTCTCTATTTTTGAATGAACAGCCCGCTCTGATACCACTTGTTGAGTATTGAATACGGTAAAAGAATACAGAGGGGGGGTGAATGGATTCTTGAACTTTTCTTGGATTGAGTCTATGTAGCAGATAAGTGCCTGTGTATGTAGAAGTGAAGGTGCGGATAAAGAAACAACACAAGACACAATATCACTTTAATCTAATGTATTATTAGATAAAGGTTGCTACAATCTGTGAATACAAATGGTAGTATTCTCAGCTTCGTTTTTCTCAGAAAGATATAGCTTACAGTGTATGAAAAACTTGACTCATAAAAGTTCCTAAGTTATGAAGTGAGGCTGTGTCCTTATAGAACATGGATACAGCCTACTTACTACAAATAAGGTAGCTAAACAAATTACTTTCTAGTCTGTCTATCCTTTTTGAGTAAGTGTCCAAACGGTTACAGATTTGACTTTGCAAAGCCTGTTTAGATCCACTTCTTTAGCTCCTTGTCTCTTCTATATCTCTCCAAGCTTCCTTGTAGGCTTTCCAGAGCACGTTACAGATTGTGGTCCATAAAGTGCATTGGCTTGTTGCAGGTTTCTGACTTGTACAATTTCTTCAGTATTTTGTCTCCAAGAATGTATTCGAGAAGTGACTAAGTAAGTGATTCGAGAACTAGAATTGATTTGATCGATAACTCTGAGTTCTCGAATACTGTTATATTGACATATCGAACCACTTCTCGAATAGCTCTTTTCCATCAGGATTCCTTGAGTTGTCGAATAGAACATTTGACTTATCGAATCCTCGAGATATCGAATAGCTTTCTGAGTCCTTGAGATATCGAATGGAACTTTGACTTGCTGACTCTTTGAGAACTCGAATACCATCTTGACTTGTTGACTTCTTGAGTTCTCGAACAGAGTAGTAGACATATCGAATCCCTGAGATATCGAATGAGATATCGAACAGTGTATTTCAGAGATATCGAATAGTGTCTTGAGATGTCGAATCCCTGACTTCTCGAATGCTGGACTTCTCGAATAGACAAATATACTTCTCGAATTGGTACTTAGGCAAATTCTTCATTTCTTCAAATCCCAACTGTGATTATTTGACAGTCTTTAACTCCTTGCTTGAGGCATGAACCTTGGAACTTCTTTCAAGCATTATTCTAGACTCTATTTGTACAATTACACAACTAGGATTTGATGCCTACTACAAGTACAATACAAACAGAAACTCTACAACTAGAGGTTCCCTCAGTTAAGAGGTCATGTAAGTAATGCAAAGCATTACAAACAATTAGGCTTGTTATTAGATGTGTACAGGCATGCCTCTGTAACTAACACTTGGTACTCCCTACATCTCAAAATACAACTTCTTTTGATAAAAATCATAATATTAAGAAAAGTTAGATGTATTATTTTTTCATGATTACCCCTATTCATCGTATTAATTTATATATAAGTGAATTAGAGTTGCATTGGAATTGATAAAATAGAAGGGTAAGTTTGAAAATTTGTTCATAAATTCACGTTGGATGTAGAGATGGACAACTATCATATGATGATTTTTTTTTTCAAAAAAGACTAGTATTTTGGGTTTTGGGATGCAGAAAATATATGATGATACAAATTGGAAGTTCACAATGTGCTGACTTAAAACGTTACCACTTAATAATACTCAGAGAATTCAACTTGTTAAAGTGAAGTGATCGGAGTGATTTGTCAAATGAGGCTTTTCAGCCTTTTTCTTGCTGCTTCAGTGCCGGTGCTTAAGGTGCTTTTGCTCACTGCTCTTGGATCATTTCTTGCGTAGTTGCGCTAGACCATATCAATTTACTCGGCCCCGATGTACGTAAACATCTAACACTGTATGTAACACTCAACTTATATATTTTTAGTTACTTCTGGTATGATATTAGGTGCTTATGTACTCTTGCATTAATGCTTTTAGAACATCATCATCATTGTAATTAGCAGTTAGCAGCTCTAAATTGATCAGAGATCAATGTCTACGTACTAACAGAAAACTCAAACTCCAAGTTGATCAGAAAATACTTGCAAATGAACCTCCGAGTACTTTGTAATTGCCTGCTTCATAAATCTTATGTACAATTTATGTTCCTGTATGTTAAACTATTTCTCGTGGTTAAATAGAAATTTTTGAGGTACACTAGGTTTTGGTTTACTAGCCTTTCTGATCATCATACTTTATTTTACTACAATTTGCTGCTTTAACCAGATGAGTCGTAAATGACTGAAACTGACTTATATTAGTATATGCCTTCTAAGATCTTAAAATAGATGGTAAACATGTCCAAGTTTTAAGAAAATTACTTATACTGCTCATCCAATGAAGATAATAATAATTTTTGTCTAGAAAAAAAAATGAAGATAATTTTTAAAACCAACAACTGATGAAGCAGTGTTTAGGCATAAATTATGAAACTCTGTTTCATACCAATCAATTAAGTACAATTGTGTCATACGTCTACGATGCTTGTCTTAATTTATAATTTTTTTTGAAATATGTAGGTAATAATCAAAACAGCAGCTCTAAGCAGCCTGTGGCAGCCTATGATAGTATAACTAGAAAAGAGAGCCAGTCTCGTGGCACTACAGGAAGAACTCATGCCGATAACAGCTCGGAAAATGCTAAAAAGGTCTAAACCATTCTTAAACCTAGTTGCAGAGGAGTTAATGACCAAAAATGAGTTTGGATTATTGTAATATAGATGGTTGAATAGATTATGATGCTTGGGAGATTTAATTATTTTCATACTTGTAAGGATTATTATGTTATACTATGTTATGTTTGGTGGTAATGAAAAAACAGGTTAAGGTTATGTTGATTTGGGAATGAATATATTCAAATTGTGTATTTTTGTTATAAACTGTAAAGTGTTGCCATTGATGTAGTAAAGTGTTGGCAAAAAGGAAAATTAAGGTTAATAAATGTTGCTAGAAAATAATGTTGCAGGTAAAATTTGTGTTGCCATAAAAGTGGGCCCCACAGTGGCCCTATAGTGGTCCCATCCCAAATGGTAAATCCACTGATGGGGTCAGGGGCGTAGCCAGTGTATGGCGAGCGGGGTCATCTGACCCCACTGAAATTTTAAAAAACAAAATTTTTATGTATATATTTTTTTAGAAAAAATATTTATAGTAGTAAATTTGAATTTTGACCCCAGTGAAAAAAATAATTATTGTAACTAGTTTCATTTTTGACCCCACTAACTTTTAATTTTGACAGTGAAACCCTGTAATTGCCGCCCCAAGATGTATAACTGATGCATATTTATATGTATTAAATTAGGAAAAATCTACACATTGATAATTTTCGGTAAAAAAAATTTCCCTGCGGGGCCGTCGAAAAAGATGACCAGTCGCCGGAGAAGACGACCGGAGATTTTGACCCCAGTGAATCGAAATCCTGGCTACGCCCCTGGATGGGGTCCACTTTTTTTCCAAAATGTTTAACCCAAAGGCAACATAATATCATGTTGTTAAAAATTAATAATATTATTGTCATAGCTAGTCTATGCCAACAGAAAAGCTGATGTTGCCATAGAGAATTAAAATGTTGCCTTTGACCCCAAAGGCAACGACAAAAATAGCAACACCAGTAAAATGTTGCCTTATGGGTTTTTTGGACCTAAGACAATATATTTCGGGCCTATGGCAACACTTTTTCGGTGTTGCTGTAGGCCTTTTATGGTGTAGTGTATAGCCTAAAAAAAAACTAAATTTCTTCTTTAACCTTCATTCTTCTCTCTCTTTTCTCTGTATCAATGGCAACCGTAAAATTCAACACCAACTTTATCGCCCTAACTAGTGATGTTGAGGCACCCAATGCCAATTTCAAATGTTTTATGAAGTGGATGTCTGAATCTTACATCAAGAATGCTCTGTCAACTAATCCAACCCTATATGTAGACCTTCTAGAGCGATTCTGGAGCTCTGCTGTCTGTGAGACTAATGCACTTTAGGATGCCACTCTCACCTATACAATTTTCTGCAAGATTCAAGATAAGGACATCATTATTACTGCTGAGGATATGAATCAAGCATTAGGATTGGGCTCTCAACAAGAAGTGTATGACCCACTAGCCATGAATGCTGAGTTGGTAGACTTCTTTGAGTTCATCAAGTACTCAGATGAAATTAAACTTGGGCATCTAAACAGGAAGAATCTAAGAAAAGAGTGGAGCTATGTGTTTGCAACTCTTCTTCAAGTCTTCACTGCCAGGAAGTCTAGCTATGATCAAATCAGTGCACCTGCACAGCAGATAGGCTATTCCTTAGCCTATGGGAAAAAGATAGATATTGGACAACTTATTCTACAAGAGTTGTATGGGAGACTTGGTAAGAACTCAACCAAGAGAGGTACTGACATTTTCTTCCCTCGCTTTATTCAATATGCACTTAATTTTAAGAATGATAAACTGATTGAATTACCTGGGATAGATAGAAATAGAATAGGCTATCCTAGATCCATGACCAAACTCATTTTTGGTAATCTAGAGACTAGGAATGATGTGGATGTAAGACTTAACATAACTCCCCATATGGAGGGTTTATTTAGGACTTACCCCCACAACATGCCAATATTTGATTCCAAATCACAGTTAGCACAGCCCAAGCAAGTAGGAAAAAATGCTAACCCAGGGCTTGCTAACCAACCCTCTCAGCCAAACACTCTACCAAACAGTGAGCCAACTACATCATCCTCTCAAAAGAGTGATGTTAGTAAAAAGAAGAGAAATGAGATAGTTTCTGAACCTTTGAACATATTATCTGAAGCAGCATTGGCTGTAGAATTTGGTTTAGAAAGTGAGGAACCTCAGTCACTTTTGCAGAGACCAAAGAAGAAGAAATCAAAAACCACCTCTTCAGTCACACAAATGGCTGAAGTTGTAAAATCAGGGGCAAACAGCTCACTAGATGTATCCTCTCAACAGGGTGCATATATAGAATCAAGCATTCTCCCCAATGCACTATCTTGTATGGAGTGTCTGCACAAAGGAGTAATAAGGATGGCACAACACTGAGTGGAGAGCATATCACACTTGAATCTCCCTCTATCTCTCAGGGGGAGTTGCCAAAATCAAATCTACAAGACACTTCCCTTCCAGAATCTTCCTCTCAAATTTCTTTGGAGTCAGCAACTCAAGCAATTGAGAAGCAAGGCATTGATCACCAAGAAATTCCTTCTCTTGGTGAGCCAATGGATTCAAGTGACTTAGTGCATGACACTTTGCTCACCACCCAGGAACCACATTCAGATGGTGAGGGAATGCAAGCTGGGGCATATCCTGATGACATAATCACAAACACAGAGGATTCACTAGTTTTCACTAGAGACTCTGTGTCTGTGTCAACTACTGGTGTAACTCATCCCACTTCTGTGGAGACACCAGTAGTAGAGTAAATTCATCCGGTTGTAGAAGTTGCATCTGTAACTGAGGAGTCTAGCTTGCCTAGCTCTAGCTCTGACTTTATGTCACAATGGCTGAAGCCTGTGCAACATGACAGTGCTTCAGGATCAGGGTCTGTTCCACCACAATTGACGGTTGAAGCACTTCAAAGCTTAGTTGTGGATCGGATTCCTGAGTTTGTAAAGATAGCTCAACATCTTGTCACCTCAAATATTCTAAATGCCAACTATGAAGCCATTATGCTATGTCATAAAGAAGATGTGGAAATGCAAAAGGAGAAAATAGCAGATGAGGCTGAAAGGGATGGTAATGTAGATTCTTGGCTACAGGGCAAATATGGCATTGCTCTCTCAGAAGGTCTTCAGTTCCTAAGAGAGGAGTACATCACTTCACTAGGGTCTAATGCCAAATCTCTAAATCCTAGTGATGTGTATGAAGCTGTCAATGATACCTACTGTTTGCACTAAATCACGCAAGCGTACGTGGTCACAAGTAATATATAAGGTTAAGTCCAAATTCGTTCCCACAGGGATCAAGTTATGGTTCTATTCAGTAAATATGCCTATGCAACAATGTATGGTTATTATGCACTGCTAAGACAATTAACAAATATGGGTTTTAATTAACTAAATCTAACTAAAAAAACAAATTAACAAAACTACAAATTAACTAACTAGCAAGAATTGAAATCTAATTACTTCTGCAAGAAAAACCATGGAATCCTAACTTCATTAAATACTTTGCTTAGATCTGACGCCTTTAATCACTATATGCAATGGTTATGATATCTGATCGGATAACACGAAAAGAGTAAAAGTTACCTCTCGGTATACTAGTACCAATCTACACATACATCCACAAAAGAGATAGAAGATGAATAGGCACCTATTATGTTTAGACCCTATATCTCTATAGAATTTGAAAACATAAAGGTTGAAGCACAAGTTATCCATAATGATCACATAGGGCAGCATATTATCTCTAATCATGCTACAAATCATGATGTTAAAACATCAACCTATCCTATGCTAGCATGGCAAGTTCTAAATCTCAAGATCCACTCTCGCTTCACAAGAGATTAACAAATTAGATGTTAGCTACGCATCTAAATTCAATAAGCACAACCATACGAGGATATCAGATATACATCACACACAGATCTGTAAAGCATCAAGATACTAAAGCTCCATAAATAAATCCGTTAGAATCCCATGACAACGATTAGTTCATAATCGAACCTCTCGTCATCATGGGATCTGATGAAACCATGATAAAAACAAAGTATGAAAATATACAAATAAACCTAAGTAATTGATATGTAATAATTCTACTCCTAATGATTATGATCTTCATAATTTTTCTAATTTACAAGGGTTGGATGTGTTTATATAGGCTCTAGACATCTTGCCCAGCAAGAAAATACCAAAACAGAATTATAATAGAATTTCTGCAAAATACGTTTCCTAAACTGATTCTGTTTTTTAAGGGAAATTCGTAGCTGACTTTTCTTCTGTTTTTCTGGAACGTTCCAAACGTAATTGGGCTTCTGGACCACCTTAGAATGATAGAGAATCTCGTTATCTTCGCGTGGACTGCTTACGGGCTGAAAACAGACTTATAGAACTCAAGATATGGCCCAAACAGTGAATCTCACGCGTGCAGCCCAATAAATCCGAATTTTAATAAATTAAATCTCCAAAAACTACAAAAACATCCACCATAATCAACATCCTTGTAAATCTGCACAACTAAACAAAACACTTCAAAACTACAAGAAACTTGAGCCCAAGACAATCAATTTAAGCCGATTTAGAATGTTCCAAGTGGATATAAATCCACTTATCACACCCCCAAACTTAAACCGATGCTTGTCCTCAAGCATAAACAATTACACTATCTAACTAACTAGTACCACTTCCGTAGGTGATCACGGTTGCATTTGGCATATGCAACAAGCCCTTTAAACCCCTAGGCAGCCCTAATGGACGAGTAAGGTCTCGTGAGGGCCTATAGCGAATGTACCCACAAAATCCATTTAACCTAATGCAATGCAATGCATGAATGCAACTAATATGCAAATGCAATTAATCTAATCTACCATTGATAAGTGGATTTTATATCCACTTGGAACATTCTAAATCGGCTTAAATTGATTGTCTTGGGCTCAAGTTTCTTATAGTTTTGATGTATTTTGTTTAGTTGTGCAGATTTACAAGGATGTTGATTATGGTGGATGTTTTTGTCGTTTTTGGAGATTTAATTTATTAAAATTCGGATTTATTGGGCTGCACGCGTGAGATTCACTGTTTGGGCCATATCTTGAGTTCTATAAGTCTGTTTTCAGCCCGTAAGCAGTCCACGCGAAGATAACGAGATTCTCTATCATTCTAAGGTGGTCCAGAAGCCCAATTACGTCTGGAACGGCTCTGGAAAACAGAAGAAAAGTCAGCTACGAATTTCCCTTAAAAAACAGAATCAGTTTAGGAAACGTATCTTGCAGAAATTCTGTTTTAACTCTATTTTGGGTATTTTCTTGCTGGGCAAGACTTTTAGAGCCTATTTAAACACATCCTACCATTGTAATAGATATACAGATTATCATAGTTTTATTTTTGTAACCAGCTTAGATCTGCAAGGGAGAAGAGGAGAGAAGGATTCAACGCTCGTGACAAGCAACGGATCTAGATCTACTTCATCCTTTGTGTTACTTTGGATTATAGATTTGTTTTCTCAAACTCTTGTTTATTAATATAATTACTTCTTTTATTCATATCTTGTTATTTACCATGTTTTCATCAAATCCCATGGTGACGAAAGGTTTAATTATGAACTAATCGTTGTCATGGGATCCTAGCGGATTTATCTATGTAGCTTAGTAGGTTGCAGGCCTTAAAGATTTGTGTGTGGTGTATAATTGATATCCTCGTATGGTTATGCTTAATAGATAGATGCGTCGCGAACATCTAATTTGTTAATCTCTTGTGAAGTGAAAGTGGATCTTGAGATTTAGAACTTGCCATGCTAGCATAGGTTCATAATTGTTTATCAATATGGTTGTGGTGTGAGATGAAAATACTTATACTGCCCTATGTGATCTTTATGGATAACTTGTTCTTCAACCGTTATGTTTTCAAATTCTATAGACATATAGGGTCTAAGCATAATTGGTGTCTATTCATCTTCTATCTCTTTTGTGGATGTATGTTTAGTTTGGTATGCGTATGCTGACAGGTAGCGTATACTTGTTTCGTGTTGTCCGATCAGATATCAAAACCATTGCACATAGTGATTAAAGGCTGCAACTCTAAGTGAAGTAGATGATGAAACTAGGATTCCATGTTTATTCTCATATAAGTAATTCGATTTTTATTCTCGTTAATTGTTTAATTCTTAGTTTTATAATTTGCACTTAGTATAATTTAGATAATCAATCCCAAATTGTTACTTTTCTTAGCAGTGAGTTAAAACCATACATTGTTGCATAGGCATATTTACTGAATTGAACACCATTCTAGATCTCTGTGGGAACGAACTTGATTTAATCATATATTACTTGTGACAACGTGCGCTTGCGTGATTTAGTGCAAACAAGTTTTTGGCGCCGCTGCCGGGGATCATTGGTGTTTTATTTTTGGTTTATGTGCTTGTCAATAGTGGTCGTTAGAGTTCACTGACTCGGATTTCTTTTTCTAATCTATTCTTGTAGTTCGTTGGTGTTTCAGGTACTTGTCAGAGAAAGATGGATTTTTACTATGGAGTTCAGCAGGTGGCTAGTGTTTGCGAGCTATGTGCGGGCGCACATGAGACGTATCAGTGCTGGAGCAACCAAGGTGGTATTCAACAGCCTCAGCAATGTGAGCGGTGTTTGGGCGTTCATGATCCATCGCAATATTGTTACTACGGAGGAGTTGATCCATATGTCACTTATGAAGAACAACCATATTTTCAATACTATCCTCAACAGTACCAGCAAGATGTTCCAGATATGTCATATGTCTTTGGTAGTGAAGAGTTTCAACATCAGCAACCTACTCCTACTTTTCAGTCAGATGATGATTTGAAGGAGATTAGGGAGGAGATTAGGATGCTTGCAGAGAATAATGAGAAGCTTGTCAAATCTATGGGGACATTAGCTGCTCAAGTTTTGAGAGTCTTGGAACAAGAGAATCAGCAATTCATACCAGAAGCAATTCCAGAAAATACCGATGACTTGGAGCAAGGTACTGCATGCTTAATTGAAGAAGACAAATTCCAAGAGGAGGAGAGTGTTCATAAGCCATGTGAGGAATTTGATCAAGCTAGTGAGGTGGATGATTTGGAAAGGGCACTATTTGAGACAGACACTGATGAGCTACACAAATTTCAAGAATTGTTTTGTGCGAACCTAGAAGACACTGTTGGGCTACAGAAATTTCAAGAATTGGTATGTGCAAACCAAGAGGCTAATGAACATGAGAAAGATGCAGGTCTTCTACTTGTCTCAGAATTTAAAGATGGAGGTAGCGCATTAGAGCCAATGGAGGAAGTTCTCGTTGAGGAACCAAAGGTTTCAGCAATTTACATTTACCCTCCTCCATTATATTCAAGCGAAGCCCGAGTGTTGTTCTACAAATTGTCAGATTTTGGGTCAACAGATGAAGGCATTGGAAGAGGACATGGTTGTTACCTGAATAGGTCAAGCGAGGAGAAGGAGCAGAAAGTGTGCCGCCGAGATGATGATGAAGTATTGCGAAGAGAGAACCAGGCGAACTATTATCATCCTTAATGGAGGCTTGGAAGTAACGTCAAGCTATTGACGTTAAAGAAGCGCTTCGTGGGAGGCAACCCGCGCTTTAGTGTAGGAAAAAAAAATGAAAAAAAAAATAGTAGTGTTGTGCAAAAAAAAAAAAAAAAAATTGTGTGAAAAAGAAAAAAAAAATCTGAGAGTTCAAAAGAAAAAGAAAAAAAATATTCAACAGTCGACAGAATATAGTCCAGGCTGCGTCGCCAGTTATGAGACTGCAGCGTCATAACTATTCTGTCCAGGAGATGTGCAAAGTAAAAGGCACCACTTTCCAAATTGTATGGCCAGGTGGTTTCTGTGCAAGGCGCGTGTGTTTCAATTGCCAGGTGAGTTGTGGCCACAATTGTTTATGGCAAGTGGCGAGAAAAAGTGTGGCGAGAAAAAAAAAAGTGTGGCGAGCAGAAAAGGGTTGAGGCCGCGGCGCGGAATATTGAGGCTGCGGCGCGACTTGCTGTCTGTTCCGGTACGTATTTTTCACGTATATTTGTGTTATTAAAACACAATTTTTTCACACCCCCTTCTATTATTATAACCCCAATTCCTAATACATAATTCTTTTCCTATTTCAATTCCAAAATCCCCCATCTTTTCTCCAAAAATTCTAAACCTATTTCTATTCTAATTCTTACTTATTATTATTATTTTTATTTTTATTCTTATTTATTTTTATTTATTATTATTATTATTATTATTATATTTAGTATTATTTATTATTATTATTATTATTATTATTATTATATACCCACCTATACATATAAATCCAATTCCTCTTCTATTTTTTTATATCTCTAAAAATTCAATTCTAGAGAAGAATTAATTGCAAGTTCACCTCTTTGATTCGTATTGGGTAAATCTTTTTCTCTAATCTTATTTTTATTACGAATTTGTGTTCTTGTCAATTGTGGGTTTTGTAGTATTCAGGCAAGGTGACCAGTCTATGGAGCTCGTGCACAATATCCTCCACCAGATTCATTCGAGGAGGGTGACTGCTTCGGTATTCAGGTATGTTTTCTGCTATCCCTTGTATTTACTTCCATTCAATGAGGACATTGAATATTTTAAGTTTGGGGGTGGTTTGAGGGATTAGTAGTTGTTGTTGTATTATTTGTTCATGTAGGATTTCATGCTTTGCATCTTAGTAGTAGTAAATTGTGCATTTATGTTTGTGTTATCTATGTTTGTTTCATATAGGACATTCTGTTTTTATGTTCGTATATCATGTGAGTTCATAGTAGTTTGCATTTGCACCCATGCTTGATAGGAATTTTGTGTTGTTGACGCTTTTGTTTGAGAAGTGATATGCTTTGTTCTTGTGCACACACATACACTAGTAAGTTGAAGCTAGTAGACTTTTTGAATGTTGTAAGTGATTAGAAGGACATGAATATGTGCAAGATGATTTAGTTTGCATGCTTTGAATACAAGTTGGTGCGTTAGAGAGATTTTTGCTTGGGATTGAGTATGTTTTTCCACCAAGTGAGTTTTTGAGCCTTATTGCATATTGCATATTTGCAATTTATTCGTTTGCTTGAGTGTCCACGGATTGTTTGCATTGCTAGCAGTTGTTTGAGATCTTTCTTGAAACGCATGACATTATTTGACGATTAAAATGATAAAGGCACTTAGGAATAACCGCATATTTTCCCATATTACCACACCATATTTACATGATCATTTAGTTAACCCGTTGAGCTTAATCCTATTTTTTCGGTGACATACCACATTACTTGCCTAGACCTTTTTCTTGTATTGGCCTTACATTAATTTGAACCCATATTGTCAAAGGCTAGTAGAGTGCTTAAGGGAGTAATAAGGTGTGCAAGGAGGGGTTTATTGTTGGTCGTACTTTGGGGGAAATATTGAAATTGGGTTTGTGTACTTGATAGTCGACATATGTAATAAATTATGGGATCATTGTTATTGTTATTGTTTATTGTTTGTGTTCTATTTAGCTCTCGAAAAAAAAAAAGAAAAAAAAAAGGAAAAAAAAAAAAGAAAAAGAAAAAAAAGAGAAAAAAAAAAAGAAAAAAAAAACAGAAGAAAAAAATATTATGAGAGCATGTTTGTGTTTGTTGTGATCCTATTTCAGTCGACTAGTCGAGTGTTTGTTTAGTAAAAATTATGTGGGGGGGGGGAAATAGGGTGTTGTGTATGATTTATTATGGTACTTACTAGCTTTTGACACTTCACCTGTTTTGGCTTATTTGACATACCTTGTCCCTAGCCCCGTTACAATCCAAATAAAGACCTTTTGATTATCGTCATTGATGTATGTTGTGTTAAGAGTTAGATTGATACCAAATGTCAAGCATGTTTATGATTTTGTTGGAATTGAGTGATACACTTACCCTTGTTCTTGAGTGAAAATTCTTTTGTGAGTGGATTGTGAGTGTTTGCTTGTTTTTGCGTATGAGATCCCGAGTTTTGTCTCAAAGATGTACTCTTGTAGGCTTAGCATGTTTACTAACTTATTCTTACACTTGACATGGGCTTGTGAGAACTTATGCATGTTCATTGAGTAGACTATGTGAATACTTGCACTTTCGACACCAAGACATTGCGTATTTACTTTGATTCTTAAGTTGATGTGGCATGAGAGGATTTGAAGGTATGGTAGATTAGATTAATTGCATTTTCATTTAGTTGCATTCATGCATTGCATTGCATTAGGTTAAATGGATTTTGTGGGTACATTCGCTATAGGCCCTCACGAGACCTTACTCGTCCACTAGGGCTGCCTAGGGGTTTAAAGGGCTTGTTGCATATGCCAAATGCAACCGTGATCACCTACGGAAGTGGTACTAGTTAGTTAGATAGTTGTAATTGTTAATGCTTGAGGACAAGCATCGGTTTAAGTTTGGGGGTGTGATAAGTGGATTTTATATCCACTTGGAACATTCTAAATCGGCTTAAATTGATTGTCTTGGGCTCAAGTTTCTTATAGTTTTGATGTATTTTGTTTAGTTGTGCAGATTTACAAGGATGTTGATTATGGTGGATGTTTTTGTCGTTTTTGGAGATTTAATTTATTAAAATTCGGATTTATTGGGCTGCACGCGTGAGATTCACTGTTTGGGCCATATCTTGAGTTCTATAAGTCTGTTTTCAGCCGTAAGCAGTCCACGCGAAGATAACGAGATTCTCTATCATTCTAAGGTGGTCCAGAAGCCCAATTACGTCTGGAACGGCTCTGGAAAACAGAAGAAAGTCAGCTACGAATTTCCCTTAAAAAACAGAATCAGTTTAGGAAACGTATCTTGCAGAAATTCTGTTTTAACTCTATTTTGGGTATTTTCTTGCTGGGCAAGACTTTTAGAGCCTATTTAAACACATCCTACCATTGTAATAGATATACAGATTATCATAGTTTTATTTTTGTAACCAGCTTAGATCTGCAAGGGAGAAGAGGAGAGAAGGATTCAACGCTCGTGACAAGCAACGGATCTAGATCTACTTCATCCTTTGTGTTACTTTGGATTATAGATTTGTTTTCTCAAACTCTTGTTTATTAATATAATTACTTCTTTTATTCATATCTTGTTATTTACCATGTTTTCATCAAATCCCATGGTGACGAAAGGTTTAATTATGAACTAATCGTTGTCATGGGATCCTAGCGGATTTATCTATGTAGCTTAGTAGGTTGCAGGCCTTAAAGATTTGTGTGTGGTGTATAATTGATATCCTCGTATGGTTATGCTTAATAGATAGATGCGTCGCGAACATCTAATTTGTTAATCTCTTGTGAAGTGAAAGTGGATCTTGAGATTTAGAACTTGCCATGCTAGCATAGGTTCATAATTGTTTATCAATATGGTTGTGGTGTGAGATGAAAATACTTATACTGCCCTATGTGATCTTTATGGATAACTTGTTCTTCAACCGTTATGTTTTCAAATTCTATAGACATATAGGGTCTAAGCATAATTGGTGTCTATTCATCTTCTATCTCTTTTGTGGATGTATGTTTAGTTTGGTATGCGTATGCTGACAGGTAGCGTATACTTGTTTCGTGTTGTCCGATCAGATATCAAAACCATTGCACATAGTGATTAAAGGCTGCAACTCTAAGTGAAGTAGATGATGAAACTAGGATTCCATGTTTATTCTCATATAAGTAATTCGATTTTTATTCTCGTTAATTGTTTAATTCTTAGTTTTATAATTTGCACTTAGTATAATTTAGATAATCAATCCCAAATTGTTACTTTTCTTAGCAGTGAGTTAAAACCATACATTGTTGCATAGGCATATTTACTGAATTGAACACCATTCTATATCTCTGTGGGAACGAACTTGATTTAATCATATATTACTTGTGACAACGTGCGCTTGCGTGATTTAGTGCAAACAACCATACCTTCAAATCCTCTCATGCCATATCAACTTAAGAATCAAAGTAAATACGCAATGTCTTGGTGTCGAAAGTGCAAGTATTCACATAGTCTACTCAATGAACATGCATAAGTTCTCACAAGTCCATGTCAAGTGTAAGAATAAGTTAGTAAACATGCTAAGCCTACAAGAGTACATCTTTGAGACAAAACTCGGGATCTCATACGCAAAAACAAGCAAACACTCACAATCCACTCACAAAAGAATATTCACTCAAGAACAAGGGTAAGTGTATCACTCAATTCCAACAAAATCATAAACACGCTTGACATTTGGTATCAATCTAACTCTTAACACAACATACATCAATGACGATAATCAAAAGGTCTTTAATTGGGTTGTAACGGGGCTAGGGACAAGGTATGTCAAATAAGCCAAAACAGGTGAAGTGTCAAAAGCTAGTAAGTACTGTAATAAAACACACACAACACCATATTTTCCCCCCACATAATTTTTACTAAAACAAACACTCGACTAGTCGACTGAATAGGATCACAACAATACAAACATGCTCTCATAATATTTTTTTTCTTTTTTTCTTTTTTTTTTTTCTCTTTTTTTTTTTTTTTTTTTTTTCGAGAGCTAAATAGAACACAAACAATAATATAAACAATAACAATGATCCCATGAATTTATTACATATGCCGACTATCAAGTAAACAATCAAACCCAATTTTCAATATTTCCCCCCAAAAGTAAGACCAACAATAAACCCCTCCTTGCACACCTTATTACTCCCTTAAGCACTCTACTAGCCTTTGACAATATGGGTTCAAATTAATGTAAGGCCAATACAAGAAAAAGGTCTAGGCAAGTAATGTGGTATGTCACCGAAAAAATAGGATTAAGCTCAACGGGTTAACTAATTGATCATGTAAACATGGTGTGGTAATATGGGAAAATATGCGGTTATTCCTAAGTGCCTTTATCATTTTAATCGTCAAATAATGTCATGCGTTTCAAGAAAGACCTCAAACAACTGCTAGCAATGCAAACAATCCGTGGACACTCAAGCAAACGAATAAATTGCAAATATACAATATGCAATAAGGCTCAAAAACTCACTTGGTGGAAAAACATACTCAATCCCAAGCAAAAATCTCTCTAACGCACCAACTTGTATTCAAAGCATGCAAACTAAATCATCTTGCACATATTCATGTCCTTCTAATCACTTACAACATTCAATAAGTCTACTAGCTTCAACTTACTAGTGTATGTGTGTGCACAAGAACAAAGCATATCACTTCTCAATCAAAAGCATCAACAACACAAAATTCCTATCAAGCATGGGTGCAAATGCAACTATTATGAACTCACATGATATACTAAAAAAACAGAATGTCCTATATGAACAAACGTAGATAATACGAACATAAATGCATAATTTACTACTACTAATATGCAAAACATGAAATCCTACATGAACAAATAATACAACAACTACTAATCCCTCAAACCACCCCCAAACTTAAAATATTCAATGTCCGCATTGAATGGAAGTAAATACAAGGGATAGCAGAAAACAAACCTACAAAGCCTCATCCTCCTCGCATGAATCTGGTGGAGAATATTGCGCACGAGCTCCATAGACTGGCCACCTTGCCTGAATACTACAAAACCCACAATTGACAAGAACACAAATTCGTAATAAAAATAAGATTAGAGAAAAAAAATTACCCAATACGAATCAAAGAGGTGAACTTGCAATTAATTCCTCTTTAGAATTGAATTTTTGAGATATATAAAAAAAATAGAAGAGGAATTGGATTTGTATGTATAGGTGTGTATATAAAATAATAATAATAATAATAATAATAATAATACTAAATATAATAATAATAATAATAATAATAATAATAATAATAAAATAATAATAATAATAATAATAATAATAATAATAATAATAAGAATAATAATATACATGAATAATAATAATAATAATAATAATAATAAATAAGAATTAGAATAGAAATAGGTTTAGAATTTTTGGAGAAAAAGATGGGGGGTTTTGGAATTAAAATAGGAAAAGAATAGGTTTAGAATGGGTGTATAAAAAGAATGGGGATGAAGAAAATTTTATTTTTTTTTATAACACAAACAGCACACGCACGGAGCAACAGGGGAGCAACAGTGAAAAAAAAATTCTGATCTTCTGTTTCACGCGCAAACCGCGCGCTTGAGAGGCAAGTTGCCTCTATTCCAGATACGCTAATGCAACTTGCGCGACAGAGGCGCAAGCTGCCTCCCTTCCAGTTGCGCAGGCGCAAGTTGCGCAACAGGGGCGCAATTTGCCCTGTAACGCAGGTTGCTCCTGCGTGACACCCAAAAAATTCGATTTTTTCTTTTTTCTTTTTTTTTTTTTTTTTTTTTTAATACAACACTCAAATTTTTTTTTCTTTTTTTTTCTATACTAATGCATGGGTTGCCTCCCACGAAGCGCTTCTTTAACGTCAATAGCTTGACGTTACTTCCAAGTCTCCATTAAGGATGATAATAGTTCGCCTGGTCCTCTCTTCGCAATACTTCATCATCATCTCGGCGACACACTTTCTGCCCTTTCTCCTCGCTTGGCCTATTCATGTAACAACCATGTCCTCTTCCAATGCCTTCATCTGTTGACCCAAAATCTGACAATTTGTAGAACAACACACCTTTGCGGGCTTCACTTGAATATAATGGAGGAGGGTAAATGTAAATTGCTGAAACCTTTGGTTCCTCAAAGAGAACTTCCTCCATTGGCTCTAATGCGCTACCTCCATCTTTAAATTCTGAGACAAGTAGAAGACCTGCATCTTTCTCATGTTCATCAGCCTCTTGGTTCGCACATACCAATTCTTGAAATTTCTGTAGCCCAACAGTGTCTTCTAGGTTCGCACAAAACAATTCTTGAAATTTGCGTAGCTCATCAGTGTCTGTCTCAAATAGTGCCCTTTCCAAATCATCCACCTCACTAGCTTGATCAAATTCCTCACATGGCTTATGAACACTCTCCTCCTCTTGGAATTTGTCTTCTTCAATTAAGCATGCAGTACCTTGCTCCAAGTCATCGTTATTTTCTGGAATTGCTTCTGGTATGAATTGTTGATTCTCTTGTTCCAAGACTCTCAAAACTTGAGCAGCTAATGTCCCCATAGATTTGATAAGCTTCTCATTATTCTCTGCAAGCATCCTAATCTCCTTCCTAATCTCCTTCAAATCATCATCTGATTGATAAGTAGGAGTAGGTTGCTGATGTTGAAACTCTTCACTACCAAAGACATATGACATATCTGGAACATCTTGCTGGTACTGTTGAGGATAGTATTGAAAATATGGTTGTTCTTCATAAGTGACATATGGATCAACTCCTCCGTAGTAACAATATTGTGAGGGATCATGAACGCCAAAACACCGCTCACATTGTTGAGGCTGTTGAATACCACCTTGGTTGCTCCAACACTGATACGTCTCATGTGCGCCCGCACATAGCTCGCAAACACTAGCCACCTGCTGAACTCCATAGTAAAAATCCATCTTTCTCTGACAAGTACCTGAAACACCAACGAACTACAAGAATAGATGAGAAAAAAAAAACAATCTGAGTCAGTGAACTCTAACGACCACTATTGACAAGCACATAAAACACCAATGATCCCCGGCAGCGGCGCCAAAAACTTGTTTGCACTAAATCACGCAAGCGTACGTGGTCACAAGTAATATATAAGGTTAAGTCCAAATTCGTTCCCACAGGGATCAAGTTATGGTTCTATTCAGTAAATATGCCTATGCAACAATGTATGGTTATTATGCACTGCTAAGACAATTAACAAATATGGGTTTTAATTAACTAAATCTAACTAAAAAAACAAATTAACAAAACTACAAATTAACTAACTAGCAAGAATTGAAATCTAATTACTTCTGCAAGAAAAACCATGGAATCCTAACTTCATTAAATACTTTGCTTAGATCTGACGCCTTTAATCACTATATGCAATGGTTATGATATCTGATCGGATAACACGAAAAGAGTAAAAGTTACCTCTCGGTATACTAGTACCAATCTACACATACATCCACAAAAGAGATAGAAGATGAATAGGCACCTATTATGTTTAGACCCTATATCTCTATAGAATTTGAAAACATAAAGGTTGAAGCACAAGTTATCCATAATGATCACATAGGGCAGCATATTATCTCTAATCATGCTACAAATCATGATGTTAAAACATCAACCTATCCTATGCTAGCATGGCAAGTTCTAAATCTCAAGATCCACTCTCGCTTCACAAGAGATTAACAAATTAGATGTTAGCTACGCATCTAAATTCAATAAGCACAACCATACGAGGATATCAGATATACATCACACACAGATCTGTAAAGCATCAAGATACTAAAGCTCCATAAATAAATCCGTTAGAATCCCATGACAACGATTAGTTCATAATCGAACGTCTCATCATCATGGGATCTGATGAAACCATGATAAAAACAAAGTATGAAAATATACAAATAAACCTAAGTAATTGATATGTAATAATTCTACTCCTAATGATTATGATCTTCCTAATTTTTCTAATTTACAAGGGTTGGATGTGTTTATATAGGCTCTAGACATCTTGCCCAGCAAGAAAATACCAAAACAGAATTATAATAGAATTTCTGCAAAATACGTTTCCTAAACTGATTCTGTTTTTTAAGGGAAATTCGTAGCTGACTTTTCTTCTGTTTTTCTGGAACGTTCCAAACGTAATTGGGCTTCTGGACCACCTTAGAATGATAGAGAATCTCGTTATCTTCGCGTGGACTGCTTACGGGCTGAAAACAGACTTATAGAACTCAAGATATGGCCCAAACAGTGAATCTCACGCGTGCAGCCCAATAAATCCGAATTTTAATAAATTAAATCTCCAAAAACGACAAAAACATCCACCATAATCAACATCCTTGTAAATCTGCACAACTAAACAAAACACATCAAAACTACAAGAAACTTGAGCCCAAGACAATCAATTTAAGCCGATTTAGAATGTTCCAAGTGGATATAAATCCACTTATCACCTACAAGGGAACCTTAAAAGTTGCACACTATCTTGGCAAGGGCCTTAAGACAGAGATCAATGAAGTATGTGTAGCCACAATCAAGGAGGTAAATGAAATGAAAAGAGATTTTGCAACAAGGTTTCCATCTCTAAACTCTGTGATCAAAGACATTCAAGAATGCAAGTCTACCTGCACAAAGATGGACAATGGTTTGGCTCTGCTCAAAGATGTTGATAAGAATCTGGGCACTCAATTTCAAAATTTATCTGGTCAAACAACTGAAGCCAATGCCATGCTGAGGACTCTCTTTGCAAATCATTATGGAGATAAACTGGTGACTGAAGTCCCTGTGCATGAAATGACCAAGTATGAGGTGAAGAGACTCAAGGAGCAATCACTGTCTAGTTTTAAGTCTATTGAGCTTTTCACCAAGGTGGATTCCCTGGAAAAAGAGGTGACCTCATTCAAGCAATCCAATGCTCATCTTACAGACACAGTTGCCACTCTTACTGAGCAGTTGAACACTCAGGCCACTACTACAGCTGATGTTCTTCTACATCAACAACTGATGTTGGCTGCTATGATGAAGCACACGGGGCTCCCTCTACCTGATGAAACTGTCAATCCCACCTATTCCAACCTAAAGGCCCCTACCAAAGCTCTTGTGCCTGACAACAAGCCTAAGGGGGAGAAGAGGACCTTAAGGAGCTCAAATCCTAAGGGGGAGAAACCTAAAGAAAAAGGCATTATCATAACTGAGGGTGATCAACCAACAAGAACTTCAAAATCCACAACTAATGCTCCAGGCAAAGGGAAAGCCAAGGTTGATGAACCTTCATCCTCTCTGCCAGTGGTCACTCTACCACCTGTGCATATCACTACTCCAAGTGGCCAAAAGCAAACTATCACTACTATAGTGGTGGCAGGTTCCATGCCAAGTGATCTAATCCAAGCCTCCAGACATGAAGATGATCCAGTGGAAGTTAATATAATTACAGAGGCCAAGTTGATAGAAGTAGCAAATTCAGAGATTTTTCATGATGATGCATTCTTGAAGTTTCTGCAAGCCTCAAAGGTAAAGGTTGGAGGAGATATACTGCTATACAGAAGAAGCCTTAAAGATCAAATCAAATATCTAACAGTTATTCCAAGAAAGCTAAATCAAATCTTTCTCAAGGAAATTATGATGGTGACCAATGGCAAGATATGACACCTATCTATTGACACCTTGAAAGCCCTAAAATTCACTGAGATTGATGCTATCTTGGAACTAATTGAGCAGAAAGGGGAGAACAACAAGAGTCTGTATACTGAACTGAGAAATGGTCAACAAGCTAGACTTCTTGAAGTATGCATCAAACCAAGAACCATCTTCTATCAGTCTGGTACTAAAATTCAAGATGTTAATCAGTTGGTTATCCCCAGTGATCTCACCCCTCAAAATCACAGACTCATCATTGCTGTCACTAATCAACTACAAAAGAAGGATGGAGTCAAAACTGCTGAAGAGTTGGAAGCACTACACGTCCTCAGAACATTCATTGCAACTGGTGCAATTCCAGAAATGGCCAAAATCAGGAGGAATAAGGATGATAAAGATGAAGACAAGAGTGATGGGAGGAGAAGTCATCATAGGAGTGATAAGGGTGATGAAGATAAGAAGAAGAAGAAGGATAACAAAGACAAGAAAGGTGATGATGACCAAGGCAAATTCTATGAGAGGAAAAGTGGAAAATAGCAAGCCCTAGGCATTGCTAGTAGTAAACTCACCACAACATAAGACTCTAAGTCTAGGGTGAATGCTGTTAGTAATGACCTACCAAAATCTGAATCAATGGCTTCTATAACTGTTTTGCTACCTCAAGAAGAGAAGAAGATTCAGATCAAGAAACCATGTGTATGTTTCCAAAAGCAAACTGCTAATGGAGTACTACAATGGTCTACAAGCAAGGGTCAGAAGTTTCAGCCAAGCAATCAAGTGAAAAGGATTAAATTCAAGCATACTGCAAGAAGAGTGAAGCCATCTAAGTCAAGGGCCCTAACTATCTATCCAGGACTGAAACTCCAACCACTAGATGAAGATTTTGATGAAGAGCAACTGCAATTTCTAATAGCTCAAAGAATCTGCTATGCTGTAATTGTGAATGACTGCCTTGAGATCAAATACACTGATGGAAGAGAAATGAAATTCAAACAAGAGGCTTGTCAAAATTGGGGCAAGTTATATGAGATAGAAAGAATTATTGCATTGTTGGATTCTGAAGATAAAGTGGAGAGAGTATGGAAGCTGGAGTTGATTGATTTTGTGAAGATGAAGAGAGACTATGCTGAGAAGATAAGGAAGGGGTGCTTTGAGAAATGGCTAGAAAGGGAGAAGGAAATTGATAGACTAGAAGTTGAAGCAGAAAAGCTAAGGGCAAAAGGATTGTGTAGAGTAGTTCAATCCCTATGTGGTGAAGTATAGGAGAAGAAATTGAGATAATGTCAATATAAGAATGAACCTACTCAGTCACTATCCTGCCAACATTCTGAAACAAGTACTTGAAGATTTCAAAAACTCTATTCTGCTTGAAGAATTGGATGCTATGGCAGAGATCATAAGGGCTATGGATGAGAATGCAAGAAATGAGAAAGAAAGAAAACAAAAGGCATATGATGATTTACAAGCCAAAGCAATGAAGATGGAATCAAATGAGAATGACTAGTATTTCACCATATTGTGTAAGATTACTCAACTTGTAATTCTATTCATGTTCTCAATCAAATTTCATACATGTAATTTTCAAGTTTTATCTTTATGTATGTTAGGCTTGTTATCAGACATGAAATTGTGACTAAGGGTCTTACTCACAATTTGGGGGAGATTGTTAGTCACAGAGGCATGCCTGTATACATCTAATAACAAGCCTAATTATTTGTAATGTTTTGAATTACTTACATGACCACTTAACTGAGGGAACCTCTAGTTGTAGAGTTTCTACTTGTAATAGGCATCAATTCTTATCTGTGTAATTGTACTTAAAAGTCTGAGAATAATGCTTGAAAGAAGTTCCAAGGTTCATGCCTCAAGCTTGAAGAACCAGACTATCAAATAATCATAGTTGGGATTTGTAGAAATGAAAATTTGCCTAAGTACCAATTTGAGAAGTATGTTTGTTATATTCGAGAAGTCTAGCATTCGACAAGTCAAGGATTCGATATCTGTAAAGACATTATTCGATATCTCTGAATACTCTGTTCGATATCTCAGAGATTCGATATGTCTAATACTCTATTCGAGAACTCATGAAGTCAACAAGTCAAAGTGGTATTTGAATTCTCAAAGAGTCAACAAGTCAAAGTTTTATTCGATATCTCAAGGACTCAGAAAAGCTATTCGACATCTCAGGGATTCGACAAGTCAAGTGTTCTATTCGACAACTCAAGGATCCCTGGAGAAAAGAGTTATTCGAGAAGTGATTCGATATGTCAAATATACAGTATTCGAGAACTCAGAGTTATCTAATCCTAGTTTTCGAATCAATCTCTTAGCTACTTCTCGAATACATTCTTGGAGACAAACTACTGAGAAATTGTACAAGTCAGAAACCTGCAACAAGCCAAAGCACTTTATGGACCACAATCTGTAATAACCCGAATTTTCAGACAATGATTTTTAGTATTATTTTAAGAATATTAATGTTTTCCTAAAATGAGGAGGAAATTTTTTATTTTATTTTATTGTTCATTATCCAGTTCAAGGAATTTCAAAAGCGTATTATTTAATTATTGTCCGGTTCAGTGTAATTATGAACTATATTATGTGATTATTGTTGGAAGGTGGAATGTATGTGAAGTTGTGTTTATGTGTTTATATGATGATTTGTGTGAGTTGTGAAGGTTGATGTATTTTATTTATATTTTTGAGGATTTAAATATATTTAAATCATGCATTTTGATCCTCTGTTAATTTTATAAAATTATCGGAGGAATTAAAAATCATGAAATCTTTTGTAATATTATCTTTATAATATTATTTAGTTTTTAAAATGGTTGGGTGAATTAATTTGGATGTTTCGGTATTTTAAAAATGATTTTAAGAGTTTTATTGTATTTAAAGGATCAAAACTTTGAAAATTCATATTTAATTCATTTTTGATCCGAAAAATATTTCGAAAATATGTGGGTGCTTGTAATTTTATGTTCTTTATTTTAAAAATGAAAAGTTTAATTTTCTGAAATTTTATTTAATTTCGATTTATAAAGCTGTTTATTAGTTTTAAAAGTGAAGATGTAGTGTTTTAATTGGGCCCGGAATGAATTGTAGGAGTGATATATTAGTATTGGGCCAAGCCCAATATATCAAAACCGCAGCAGATAGAATAGAACGGGGAGAGAGAAATAAGATTGGGGGAAAAATTAGGGTAGAGGGAAATCTATTGGGGGTTGGAAATTGATGAAGAAGAAGAGAGATATGTGTGTGTATATATATACGCGTGTATATGTGTGTGTAAGTCACGTGTATGTGTGTTTATACGAGTGTGTGTGTATGTTTATGTGCGCGAGGGGAGTGTGCAGCTAGGGGAGGAGGCCGCGCGGTGGGTCCGGCCGGCGACAGGGGGCGGCGTAGCCGCGGTTGTTGATGGCAGGTGGCGTGAGGAAGGAGAAGGCGTGGGCAGCAGCAGTTGGAGAGAAGCACTGCAGTAGAGAGAGAGAGAGAGAGAGAGAGAGAGAGAGAGAGAGAGAGAGAGAGGGAGAGAGAGAGAGAGAGAAGAGAGAGATGGGGGAGATGATTTTCCGACAAATCGGACCGGAACCGGAACGGTATAATCTCGTGTCTTATCTATTTAATTTCGTATTTTAGTTATTTAATTTTCATATTTAATTAGTTGATTGTAAAATTAAATTAGTTGTGAAATTGCGAGTATTGTTTAATTGTTGTAATTATAATTAGATTTAAATGGTGAGATTAATGTGTTGATTTCCGAGATTAAATTCGGGGATTATGATTGTCATGATAAATTGTGAGTCCAATAATATAAGTGGGCTAATTGGTAAGTGTATGTGCTAAATGATCTTAGTGAATAAAGTTAGTGTTTTAGTGGAGAAATTGCTAATTGTTAGTTGTTAGTTTAAATTGTAAATGTTAACTGTTAAATGCCAGTTGCTTATGGTGTCGGAAATGTTCATATGTTAGATAGTATAAATCGAGTCGTAGTATTTGACGGTGTTACTATGTATAAATGGTTATATGCTAAATGTAATAAACGAGTAATAGTATTTGTTAGAGGTCATGAGTGCCAACTACGTGGTGTTGGCTTAAATGTGGATAAACTTAGTTTACTTTCTTTAAATGTTGAGGTGCCGCATGTCTGGGCGGATACTTTTCTTTATGTGCTAGGTGCCGCATGTCTGGGCGAATCTTTTTTCTTATGTGCTAGGTGCCGCATGTCTGGGCGGATACTTTTCCTTATGTGCTAGGTGCCGCATGTCTGGGCGGGTACTTTTCATTATTTGTTTACTTTTATGTTGCTGCAAGTTGAGGCAGCTTTTATTTTATCAAAAGCAGGGTTATAAATTGTTTTGTTTGGCATGGAGGGGCTGAGCCCATAGTCCGATAAACGAATACTACATGCCGAAATTTTCTAAAAATCCCCTGCATTTTAATTTATTTAACTTATTTGATTTCAATGGTTTAAAGGTATGATTTGGGTGTTAACTGTTTATGTGTATATGTGTTAAGTGATTTAATTCAAGGATTTATGTGTTTCGGGGATTAAATGCGTTTTGAGGATTATTTATAAACTTAGCTTTGTCATAGAATAACACTAGTATTATAATTGTATATGTTAAGTGAATTTGACTAAATGTGTTATGTGCATTAATTGGTATTTGAGTAATCAGTTATAGGGATAACAACTATAGTACGACTTTAGGTGACTCAGTGGTAATTCTGAGTTAGGTCTACTCGAGATACGAGGTTGGACTGACGCGTACTCGTAACAATTACAGTACCATTAGGGCGTGATCAAGTGGAGCAACGTGTATCAAAAAGGAAGGATCGAGGTGTCGTGTAAAGTTCATGGAACTGCTTGGGCGAAACGCCAAGGATTTATTCGCGGTGTTCCGTTTGGTGCTAAGGACCAGAGGCAAGTTTATTTATACATACTCTATCGTTCAGAGTATATTTATTTTGAAATATATGAAATGTGTGAAATAAGACTTCAGTCCATATTTGCAAGATTTCTTTATCCTTACTTTGAAAATTATATATCTTCATAGTATAATGATTTCATGGAATATACATGTGTGATCTTATTGTTAATATATCGTTAATGAATTGTTTTCCCAGTGAAACGGGAATTACAGAGAGATAGATATGATTATGAATATGGATATACTATAAGGAGTAAAGTGATATGGGAAGGGATTATCTTGAGAGGTATATTTTCGAAAACCCGGACAAAGTTTTTAGAAAGAATTTCGCAATAATTAACCTAATGGCAACATCACCAATAAACTAGTGTTTATTTAATTATTAGATACCTCTCGAAGCATCTACTAATTAAAAAAACCTTATTCGTCTAATTAAATTTATTTAATTAGATGAATATTATTTTTAAAATGTTTTCTTAAAATCGCTTTGTTCCGGAATAATAAAGATGTTTCGACGGATATAAATGAGACATTTTTGGTTAAAAATGTCTGGAATGATATTGATAAATGTTATTTTAATGGTTATTTAATTCAATGAATATTAATTATAATATTCATTTTAAAAGGGATTATTGAATAGTTATTCTTTAGATATTCTAAGTGTTCTAAGGGTGATTAAATATTGTTAAAAGGGTGTTTAAGGAATTTCATAGTGAACTGAATGTACGTCTTGAATTGATACACTGATGATATATCTTTATAAATGTTTTCAAATGGTTATAATGTGAAATGGAAATGGAAATGTGAAATGTGAAATGGAAATGGAAATTGAAATGGAAAAATGTGGAATGGTATTTGTATAAATGGAATAATGATTGACAAAGGGGGATTGTAATAAAACTTGCGTAAGAGGCTGTGTCAGGGCTGTGTGCGACACAGTCCAGCATTCATTATTTTATTACGGTACGAAGATGCCAAGGGAGGATGTTAGCAGGTGGCCTTCCTCCAGGAGGATGTTAGCAGGTGGCCTTCCTCCAGGGTTGATTACCAGGTAGGGATCATCCCTTCTACTAGTAGTAAACAGAGAGCGGATACGGTCAGGCGACTGATCATCGTCCTACGTATCTGGCGCCAGCAGATATCCCCAAAACTTGAAAGAAAGAATTGAAAATGGTTTTCAGATTTCTATATTGAAAACAGAAAAATGATATGAAATGATGGAATTATTGTTACAGATGAAGAGAACTGATATTATATTATCAATAAGTAAGTGATTTCATATTGAATAACCAGCAAGTTTATGTTGGTGTATTACTGCACAAACAAGATGTGGCTATTTAATTACTTTGTAACGACACCTTTTATATTATATTGGTACAGTGTTCAGTTGATATTATTTTCAAACATTATACTTTCCCTATAGAATTTCGTGGTTATAAATGTTTCAAGAATGATATTAAGTATCGGTTGAATGTTGGAAACCCATGCACCTGATGGGATATTTTGTTAAACTCTAGTAATAACTTGCTGAGCAATTCTTTCGCTCATACTTGCTTGTTTTCAAATATTAACTTTTCAGTGGAAGGTAGCCGGACGAGGTTATCTGCATGGCTTAGATGAAGCGAGCAGTGTGCCCTTATGAAGACGATATGATCTAGAAAGTTTATATCTGGAGTAAGTTATATGTAAGTATATTGATGTGTAATATATATGTTACTTTGCGCAAAATAGTATTAGTTACTGGTGTACTTCTCAACGAAGTTATACTAGTAGTAAGGAGTTGATTCTTGTTTCTAGCCCTATAACCTAAAAGATGCTTGGTGGTTGGGGTCTCAAATGTTGTAACTCAATTATTAATGACTACAGATGGTTTAATGTGATTAAACAGGTGATTTGTTATTAAGGTTTTCCGCGTGACGACCAAATCCCTGACCCCGGATTTGGGGGCGTTACAGTTTGGTATCAGAGCTGAGGTTATAGTAAACTAGAAACGAGAGTGAGTAGGAGTGTGTATA
Source organism: Kitagawia praeruptora (assembly GCA_037693485.1). Taxonomy (NCBI): domain Eukaryota; kingdom Viridiplantae; phylum Streptophyta; class Magnoliopsida; order Apiales; family Apiaceae; genus Kitagawia; species Kitagawia praeruptora. The sequence continues at coordinate 82,859,236 of CM075350.1, forward strand.
GCTATGTGAGAACGTCGGAGCTCATGTAGAGTTAATGTTGGACTACCGGGTGTAGTGCCTATGATTAAGTTAAGATTTGAATGCTATGTTGAAGGACATGTTGAGATAGAATTCCCTGCGATTATTATTGTCGATGATTGAATCCTTAGTGACTATTACGAGTCGACGATGACGTAAGTTATCAAGCACCTTAGGGTGTGCATGGAAAAGAATAGCTCTGGGATCGAACGATTATCCGTCAGAGGAGCCGACATAGAAGGCATCCGTGGAGACCTTGGCAATATCCCCATTGGTGAATCTTTTTTATTACCTTCTTAATCTATGAATTATTTGACATCTCTAAGAGAGAATTGTGATAAAGGATATGTTTCCTCTTCGAAGTTATTTTTTTTTATATACATTTGTGTTAAGTCATATTTGGTTTCAATTGTGCCAAGGGCTTTCATTATACTTACCTTCAGGTTTTCGAAGCCCTATCAAGTGATATTATTTCAAACTTCCACTTTCTTCAATAGTGGATAATTCAATGGTGATATATCACCACTTGCTTGTTGAATACCAGTATCTTTCTGGTTATCCTTTTCTTTGGAAATCGCGCCTTGGAAATTGTTCGATTTTAATCCAAGGTGTCCCTGATAATTAATTGTCAGAAGATGATTATTATTGACTTGACTTTGAATTTCTTTCATAATTCTCAACTTCCACTGAGACGAACAACCCTATACATATAGGGGCCACAAGGACTATCTTTCTGTGTGATAGAAGTCTGATGGGACGCCATCACTTGTGAGTTGTGAAATACAAGAAGGCTAATTACCTTTAGTAATGTCTTATCAGAGACACACAACGTGAGTTCTTACGATCGTGTTGATCTCTCAGTAAATTCTCTTATTTCCAATAAGGTTTGTTTCGAAACTCATAATCCTATGGTCACTAGTGGGTGACATTTGTCTTGATATGACAGCTATCTTTTTCAAAGCTTCATGATTCTTGTTATCTCTAATAAATTTCAAGGGGATGCCAACCAGGTCGGACAACTCGAAATTCGCTGATAGAAGTTAGATTCGAGCGGAATCGTCAAGAGCTGGAGCGAATCGCAAAACGAATAGAATATCAGTGGCGTATTGATAGAATTAGTTCGCTCTCTCTCATGGATGTTATGATTAATGGAATGAGTGCAATCTCTCTCAAGAGTGTTAGGTAATGGAATCAGTGAATTCTCTCTCAAGGATAGGATGATAATGGCAAGTTGGTCGACACATATATGTGAAAGGAATAGTGATGGGGTTGTGAGATTCTAGTGATAACTGTGTCAAGTATGGATTCTAAGATTGAATTAAGGTTTCGGAGGAGTTGTTTACGAAGGGACACTATCTCCGGTATTGTAGAATAAGTATTGATGATGAAAGAGTTAAGGAATCCCAATAGTGGCCTTAGCTGATTCCGTGGACGGAATCCTTTTAAGGGGGGTAGACTGTAATAACCCGAATTTTCAGACAATGATTTTTAGTATTATTTTAAGAATATTAATGTTTTCCTAAAATGAGGAGGAAATTTTTTATTTTATTTTATTGTTCATTATCCAGTTCAAGGAATTTCAAAAGCGTATTATTTAATTATTGTCTGGTTCAGTGTAATTATGAACTATATTATGTGATTATTGTTGGAAGGTGGAATGTATGTGAAGTTGTGTTTATGTGTTTATATGATGATTTGTGTGAGTTGTGAAGGTTGATGTATTTTATTTATATTTTTGAGGATTTAAATATATTTAAATCATGCATTTTGATCCTCTGTTAATTTTATAAAATTATCGGAGGAATTAAAAATCATGAAATCTTTTGTTATATTATCTTTATAATATTATTTAGTTTTTAAAATGGTTGGGTGAATTAATTTGGATGTTTCGGTATTTTAAAAATGATTTTAAGAGTTTTATTGTATTTAAAGGATCAAAACTTTGAAAATTCATATTTAATTCATTTTTGATCCGAAAAATATTTCGAAAATATGTGGGTGCTTGTAATTTTATGTTCTTTATTTTAAAAATGAAAAGTTTAATTTTCTGAAATTTTATTTTATTTCGATTTATAAAGCTGTTTATTAGTTTTAAAAGTGAAGATGTAGTGTTTTAATTGGGCCCGGAATGAATTGTAGGAGTGATATATTAGTATTGGGCCAAGCCCAATATATCAAAACCGCAGCAGATAGAATAGAACGGGGAGAGAGAAATAAGATTGGGGGAAAAATTAGGGTTGAGGGAAATCAATTGGGGGTTGGAAATTGATGAAGAAGAAGAGAGATATTTGTGTATATATATATATACGCGTGTATATGTGTGTGTAAGTCACGTGTATGTGTGTTTATACGAGTGTGTGTGTATGTTTATGTGCGCGAGGGGAGTGTGCAGCTAGGGGAGGAGGCCGCGCGGTGGGTCCGGCCGGCGACAGGGGGCGGCGTAGCCGCGGTTGTTGATGGCAGGTGACGTGAGGAAGGAGAAGGCGTGGGCAGCAGCAGTTGGAGAGAAGCACTGCAGTAGAGAGAGAGAGAGAGAGAGAGAGAGAGAGAAGAGAGAGATGGGGGAGATGATTTTCCGACAAATCGGACCGGAACCGGAACGGTATAATCTCGTGTCTTATCTATTTAATTTCGTATTTTAGTTATTTAATTTTCATATTTAATTAGTTGATTGTAAAATTAAATTAGTTGTGAAATTGCGAGTATTGTTTAATTGTTGTAATTATAATTAGATTTAAATGGTGAGATTAATGTGTTGATTTCCGAGATTAAATTCGGGGATTATGATTGTCATGATAAATTGTGAGTCCAATAATATAAGTGGGCTAATTGGTAAGTGTATGTGCTAAATGATCTTAGTGAATAAAGTTAGTGTTTTAGTGGAGAAATTGCTAATTGTTAGTTGTTAGTTTAAATTGTAAATGTTAACTGTTAAATGCCAGTTGCTTATGGTGTCGGAAATGTTCATATGTTAGATAGTATAAATCGAGTCATAGTATTTGACGGTGTTACTATGTATAAATGGTTATATGCTAAATGTAATAAACGAGTAATAGTATTTGTTAGAGGTCATGAGTGCCAACTACGTGGTGTTGGCTTAAATGTGGATAAACTTAGTTTACTTTCTTTAAATGTTGAGGTGCCGCATGTCTGGGCGGATACTTTTCTTTATGTGCTAGGTGCCGCATGTCTGGGCGGATACTTTTTCTTATGTGCTAGGTGCCGCATGTCTGGGCGGATACTTTTCCTTATGTGCTAGGTGCCGCATGTCTGGGCGGGTACTTTTCATTATTTGTTTACTTTTATGTTGCTGCAAGTTGAGGCAGCTTTTATTTTATCAAAAGCAGGGTTATAAATTGTTTTGTTTGGCATGGAGGGGCTGAGCCCATAGTCCGATAAACGAATACTACATGCCGAAATTTTCTAAAAATCCCCTGCATTTTAATTTATTTAACTTATTTGATTTCAATGGTTTAAAGGTATGATTTGGGTGTTAACTGTTTATGTGTATATGTGTTAAGTGATTTAATTCAAGGATTTATGTGTTTCGGGGATTAAATGCGTTTTGAGGATTATTTATAAACTTAGCTTTGTCATAGAATAACACTAGTATTATAATTGTATATGTTAAGTGAATTTGACTAAATGTGTTATGTGCATTAATTGGTATTTGAGTAGTCAGTTATAGGGATAACAACTATAGTACGACTTTAGGTGACTCAGTGGTAATTCTGAGTTAGGTCTACTCGAGATACGAGGTTGGACTGACGCGTACTCGTAACAATTACAGTACCATTAGGGCGTGATCAAGTGGAGCAACGTGTATCAAAAAGGAAGGATCGAGGTGTCGTGTAAAGTTCATGGAACTGCTTGGGCGAAACGCCAAGGATTTATTCGCGGTGTTCCGTTTGGTGCTAAGGACCAGAGGCAAGTTTATTTATACATACTCTATCGTTCAGAGTATATTTATTTTGAAATATATGAAATGTGTGAAATAAGACTTCAGTCCATATTTGCAAGATTTCTTTATCCTTACTTTGAAAATTATATATCTTCATAGTATAATGATTTCATGGAATATACATGTGTGATCTTATTGTTAATATATCGTTAATGAATTGTTTTCCCAGTGAAACGGGAATTACAGAGAGATAGATATGATTATGAATATGGATATACTATAAGGAGTAAAGTGATATGGGAAGGGATTATCTTGAGAGGTATATTTTCGAAAACCCGGACAAAGTTTTTAGAAAGAATTTCGCAATAATTAACCTAATGGCAACATCACCAATAAACTAGTGTTTATTTAATTATTAGATACCTCTCGAAGCATCTACTAATTAAAAAAACCTTATTCGTCTAATTAAATTTATTTAATTAGATGAATATTATTTTTAAAATGTTTTCTTAAAATCGCTTTGTTCCGGAATAATAAAGATGTTTCGACGGATATAAATGAGACATTTTTGGTTAAAAATGTCTGGAATGATATTGATAAATGTTATTTTAATGGTTATTTAATTCAATGAATATTAATTATAATATTCATTTTAAAAGGGATTATTGAATAGTTATTCTTTAGATATTCTAAGTGTTCTAAGGGTGATTAAATATTGTTAAAAGGGTGTTTAAGGAATTTCATAGTGAACTGAATGTACGTCTTGAATTGATACACTGATGATATATCTTTATAAATGTTTTCAAATGGTTATAATGTGAAATGGAAATGGAAATGTGAAATGTGAAATGGAAATGGAAATTGAAATGGAAAAATGTGGAATGGTATTTGTATAAATGGAATAATGATTGACAAAGGGGGATTGTAATAAAACTTGCGTAAGAGGCTGTGTCAGGGCTGTGTGCGACACAGTCCAGCATTCATTATTTTATTACGGTACGAAGATGCCAAGGGAGGATGTTAGCAGGTGGCCTTCCTCCAGGAGGATGTTAGCAGGTGGCCTTCCTCCAGGGTTGATTACCAGGTAGGGATCATCCCTTCTACTAGTAGTAAACAGAGAGCGGATACGGTCAGGCGACTGATCATCGTCCTACGTATCTGGCGCCAGCAGATATCCCCAAAACTTGAAAGAAAGAATTGAAAATGGTTTTCAGATTTCTATATTGAAAACAGAAAAATGATATGAAATGATGGAATTATTGTTACAGATGAAGAGAACTGATATTATATTATCAATAAGTAAGTGATTTCATATTGAATAACCAGCAAGTTTATGTTGGTGTATTACTGCACAAACAAGATGTGGCTATTTAATTACTTTGTAACGACACCTTTTATATTATATTGGTACAGTGTTCAGTTGATATTATTTTCAAACATTATACTTTCCCTATAGAATTTCGTGGTTATAAATGTTTCAAGAATGATATTAAGTATCGGTTGAATGTTGGAAACCCATGCACCTGATGGGATATTTTGTTAAACTCCAGTAATAACTTGCTGAGCAATTCTTTCGCTCATACTTGCTTGTTTTCAAATATTAACTTTTCAGTGGAAGGTAGCCGGACGAGGTTATCTGCATGGCTTAGATGAAGCGAGCAGTGTGCCCTTATGAAGACGATATGATCTAGAAAGTTTATATCTGGAGTAAGTTATATGTAAGTATATTGATGTGTAATATATATGTTACTTTGCGCAAAATAGTATTAGTTACTGGTGTACTTCTCAACGAAGTTATACTAGTAGTAAGGAGTTGATTCTTGTTTCTAGCCATATAACCTAAAAGATGCTTGGTGGTTGGGGTCTCAAATGTTGTAACTCAATTATTAATGACTACAGATGGTTTAATGTGATTAAACAGGTGATTTGTTATTAAGGTTTTCCGCGTGACGACCAAATCCCTGACCCCGGATTTGGGGGCATTACACAATCTGTATCGTGCTCTGGAAAGCCTACAAAGAAGCTTGGAGAGATGTAGAAGAGACGAACAGCTAAAGAAGTGGATCTGAACAGAAATTTACAAAGTCAAATATGTAGCCGTTTGGATGCTTACTCAAAAAGGATAGACACACTGGAAAGTAAACTTGTCTAGCTACCTTATTTGTAGTAAGTAGGTTGTATTCATGTTCTATAAGAATACAACCTCACTTCTTTAGAGATTAAGTTTTTAAGTTTTTCATATACATTGTAAGAGCACATCTCTTTGAGAAAAACGAAGTTGAGAATACTATCATTTGTATTCACAGATTGTAACAAATCTTTATCTAATAAAATATTAGATTAAAGTGGTATCGTGTCTTATGTTGTTCATTATCCGCACCTACACATCTGCACACACAAGCTCATATCTTGCTACACAGATTCAAGAACAAGAAAAGTTCAAGAATCCATTCACCCCCCCTCTGTATTCTTTAGTCGTATTCAATACTCAACAAGCATTATCAAGGGTCACCGTAGAGACCTTTTCTATTTCCCAACCAAGCAAACAAGTTTCTATTGTCTTACCAATGGTATCCCCCTTGTGATTCGAAATTTGACAAAAATTAATGATCGTTTTCTGTAATTTCCAATCAGAATCGATATAATGGGCTGTGAGACACATATATGACATTTGGGTCCTCGAATTCCATCAGTCTGTTGTCAAGCACACTCTTTGGCTGGTGGCAGTAAGCTCTTTCATCAGCTTTATCCTTTCATTACAAAACAGATTATGCACATCTCGTGCCACGGTTACCCTGATTGGAACAACAAACATCGGCTCAATTCTTGTACAAGCTCCCTAAAACCATCACCCTCCACAACTCTAAACGCTTGCTCGTCCTTCACAACAAATTTAGCTAATGTATTTTGACATCGCACCTTGTTAAAGGTAGCAGCCAACAGATTTGAAGTTCCACCGGTTCCCTTTTTTAAGCTAAGAACTTTTTGTTTCTTATCCACAGCAAATCTCTTATTGCATTTTCTGTAGTGAACCCACAAACTACTTGTCCCAACTCTGGTAATATGATAGGCATAATCAGCACCACAATAATTTCAATTACATCTAGGATTGTCTATATCGCCGCCTTTCACTTTAGTAAAGTGATCCCAAATATCTGATGTTCTGGTCGGTTTCTTCTTATTTTTAAGTGGCTAATCATCTACTTTTTTAGGTGATTTAAGCTCAATAGGTTTCATATTTGGCGTAGCATTTGGAGTGGTGTCTGGGATAGTATTTTGAGTAATGTTTTGGGTGGCATCTGGAGGAGTTTGTATGACACCTTCCATTTTAGTCGCAATTGGAAGAAATAGCTGGTCCATCTCCTACATAACAATTAAAAAATATAACAAGTAACAATTTACAATTTACAAATAAAGATCAAATCGTGTGTAATAAAATCCAAACAGCAACACATCAGACTAATAGAGTATGAGAGTATGGAGTCCAGATTATGAGGATTTAACAGCAACAAGACACCAACAAGACTTCGAACCCAGTTTAATCTATGTGTAATCATAATTTACAGGAATTCTGGACACCCAAATTTGAACTTATATAACAAAAGAAAAAGGTATGAGATTTATAACAGGGGACACACCAACAAGACTTCGAACCAAGTTTAATAATAACTAATAATAACAATAATCACTGAAGATGAACTACAATCACATGACTACATGAGTATCTTTATTAAGTTAAAGATGAATAAAGAAAATTGTTAGTCACAGAGGCATGCCTGTTTACATCTAATAACAAGCCTAATTGTTTGTAATGCATTGCATTACTTACATGACCTCTTAACTGAGGGAACCTCTAGTTGTAGAGTCTCTACTTGTTTTGTACTTATAATAGGCACCAAATCCTAGTTGTGTAACTGTACTTATAGAGTCAAAAATAATGCGTGAAAGAAGTTCCAAGGTTCATGCCTCAAGCAAGAAGATAAAGACTGTCAAATAATCACAGTTCGGATTTGAAGAAATGAAGAATTTGCCTAAGTACCAATTCGAGAAGTATATTTGTCTATTCGAGAAGTCTAGCATTCGAGAAGTCAGGGATTCGATATCTCAAGACACTATTCGATATCTCTGAATACACTGTTCGATATCTCATTCGATATCTCAGAGATTCGATATGTCTACTACTCTATTTGAGAACTCAAGAAGTCAACAAGTCAAAGTGGTATTCGAGTTCTCAAAGAGTCAACAAGTCAAAGTTCCATTCAATATCTCAAGGACTCAGAAAGCTATTCGATATCTCGAGGATTCGATAAGTCAAATGTTCTATTCGACATCTCAAGGAATCCTGATGAAAAGAGCTATTCGAGAAGTGGTTCGATATGTCAATATAACAGTGTTCGAGAACTCAGAGTTATCGATCAAGTCAATTCTAGTTCTCGAATCACTTACTTAGTCACTTCTCGAATACATCCTTGGAGACAAAATACTGAAAAAATTGTACAAGTCAGAAACCTGCAACAAGCCAATGCACTTTATGGACCACAATCTGTAACGTGCTCTGGAAAGCCTACAAGGAAGCTTGGAGAGATATAGAAGAGACAAAGGGCTAAAGAAGTGGATCTGAACAGGCTTTGCAAAGTCAAATCTATAACCGTTTGGACACTTACTCAAATAGGATAGACAGACTAGAAAGTAAATTGTTTAGCTACCTCATTTGTAGTAAGTAGGTTGTATCCATGTTCTATAAGGATACAACCTCACTTCCTTAGTCATTAACTTTTGTGAGTCATTTTTCGTACACTGTAAGCTATATCTCTCTGAGAAAAACGAAGCTGAGAATACTATCATTTGTATTCACAGATTGTAGCAACCTTTATCTAATAATACATTAGATTAAAGTGATATTGTGTCTTGTGTTGTTCTTTATCCGCACCTACACCTTGCACACACAAATACTTATCTGCTACATAGACTCGAGACAAGAAAAGTTCAAGAATCCATTCACCCCCCCTCTGTATTCTTTTACCGTATTCAGTACTCAACAAGTGGTATCAGAGCGGGCTGTTTATTCAAAAACAGGAAAACGATCATGAGTTCGAATACACCAAAGACTACAGGAACGGTCAAAGTCCCTAAGTTTGACAAAGAGAATTATAACCTCTGGAAGATAAAGATGCAGTTGTTCATCAAAGCATCTCATCATTTGTATCCTGAGATTCTTAAGAATGGTCCATTTGTTCCCCAACAGGAGATTCCTGAAAAGACTGTTGGAACCACTACTATTCCAAGATCTTATGTGGCTAAGGATCCATCCAAATGGATAGAATCAGAAAAGGACATGGTTGCCCTTGACAATCACCTCATGTTGCTGATTATAGATTCAATGTTTGCAAACATTACTTCATGTACCACTGCCAAAGAAATGTGGGATCACATTGAGGTGTTATGTGAAGGAACTGATGAGGTTAGAGAAAACAAGAAACAGATACTGGTCACACAGTATGAGGCTTTCATGGCACAGCCCAAGGAAAGCATTACTGAGATGTTTGAGAGATTTCACAAGCTAGTTACTGAGTTGCAGATGAATGGCAAGGTTTACAGTACCAAGGAGTTAAACATGAAGTTTCTGCTATCTTCACCAAACCATCTAGAGCAAAGGGTCATTTCTCTAAGGGAAAGAGATTTGAACAAAGTTACATATGATGTGCTCTATGGGGTTTTAAAAACTCATGAGCTTGAGTTGCATCAGAAAAGGGCTATCCAAGCCAACCAAGGCAGAATGATAAACACATCATGTGCCTTGATTGTCAACAAATCTATTCAAGACCTAGAAGCATCTACAAGCCAATTAAGGATAGAGGAGGTAGTAGAAGAGGAAGAAACTGAAGCTGAGGTAAGTGAACCGGTTGAGGAGAAGGAGGAAGATGAGTTCTATACTCTTGAAGAACTAGATGGGATGGAAAACACTTCATATGATTTCATGGCCAGAAAATTTCCAAACATCAGATTTAAGAGGAACCAACCCTTCAAACCTAAAACCCAAAACCATTCATTCAACAAGAGCAAGGCACCTGTGAAACCAAACAAGAATAAGTTCAAAACCAGCCATGTAGATAGGTCATCTGTAAGGTGCTATAGATGCAATGACCTAGGGCATTTTGCCAGTGAATGCAAGAAGCCTAAAAAGAAGGATAGAGATTATCTTGAGCTCGAAGCTAAGTATGAGGCCCTTCTGAAAAAGCAGACACAAGGTAAGGCCTACATAGCTGAAGGGAAGTGTTGGGATGATTCTGACAGTGATAGAGAGGAACAAGAATTTTGCAATTATGCCTTGATGGCCAATTCCAAGGATGACACATCTCCATCAGACCCTCAGGGCAAAGAAAGTGAAAAGAAGGTCATGTGGATTTTGGACAGTGGATGCTCAAATCATATGACTGGTGATATGGCCCTGCCATCACAGTATGAGGAAAAGGCTGGCCCAATGGTTGCTTTTGGAGATGACAACATGGGTAACACATTGGGATATGGCAAGTTAAAAGTTGGAAATGTCATCATTGAAGATGTAGCACTGGTCAAGGGACTCAAGCATAATCTGCTAAGTGTTGGTCACTTTACTGATAGAGGATTCAAGGTGGATTTTGACAAAGATGAATGTTTGATCACCCACAAGAAGACTGGTGATTTTGCTCTATCTGGAGTAAGGAAAGGAAGCCTGTTTGTAGCCAATATGGATTCTGCAAACAAGGACAAAATTTGTTGCTTTTACTCAAAAGCAGCAAATGAAGTTTGTTGGCTGTGGCACAAGAAACTATAACACCTGAACTTCAAAGCCATTAATTCTCTAGTCAAAAGAGAGTTAGTGAGAGGCATGCCCACACTTGAATTCTGTCAAGAAGGAGTGTGTGAGGCTTGTCAAAAAGGAAAGATGAAAAGATTTAGCCACAAGTCAAAGACAGTGACATCAATAACCAAGCCCCTACAACTCATTCATATGGATTTGTTTGGGCCTGTCAATATTATGTCTGTTAGGAATAATTCATAAGTTGTGATGTTAAGAATAGAATTTACACATTATACTTCTTGTAATCCTGATCTTATAAAGGATTTAGCACTATATATAGGATTTATGTGTAAAATAGTTATCTGTACAGTTTAGTCAGGAATGAACAGTGTATCGGAGACTACATGTCAGGAACAAAGAGCAAATCCTGATGAATGTCTAATACTGATGATGATCAGATACTGATGATGCAAGATGAAATCCTGATATCAGTCGTGTTACTGATGATGTCAATATGGATGCTACAGAAACTGGCAAGTGCTATAAAACAGGATCGTTGTTTGAAGAACAAGCAAGAAGATATTATGAAGGAAAGAGTTTTCTATTGAAGGAAACTATCGACTAGAAGGCAGAACATTGTCATGTATAGATTATATCTTTCTGTAATTAGTTGATAGGTAGCATTATAAATACTCTCTCTATATCATTGTAAAAAGTGTTTATAAGGTTTGTATTCGAGAGTTCGAAACAAACAGAGAGAGAGATTTGTATTGTCAGCAGCTGCTAAAGGTATTGTACACCTTTGGTAGAGTTTGTATTTGATCTTATTAATACAAACAGAGTTTTATTCATTCGTTTATTCTTGTTCATATAATTAAGTAAAAATCAGACACGATTATATAACTTGTATTCAACCCCCCTTCTACAAGTTATTCGAGTTAACAATTGGTATCAGAGCAGGTTGATTTCGAATAATCATAAAGATCTGCAATCATGTCTGGTTACAAGGATGGGAATACTAAGATTCCTATGCTCAAGAGAAACGAATATACTCTATGGGAAGTAAAGATGTTGCATCATCTGGAAGCAACAGATCCTGATTATCTTGACAGAATCAGAGATGGACCTTTTGTTCCAACAAAGGTCGTTGGACAAGCAACTGTTGATGGTGTGGTTGTTCCAGAACATACAGCAGAGAAGCCAAAATCTGAATGGTCAGATAAGGACAAGGAGAATGTTCTTAAAGATGCTAAAGTGAGAAACATATTATTCAATAGTCTTGATTCTGTTCTCACTAACTATGTTCTCTCTTGTAAAACTGCTAAGGATATTTGGGACAATCTTAAGGTTCACTGTGAAGGAACTAAGCCTGTAAGGAAGAATATGAGGACATTACTTATACAACAGTATGAGTACTTTGAATCCAAGTCTGGTGAGTCACTTACTGATACCTTTGATAGGTTTACAAAACTCATCAATGAGATGGCCATGCATGGTAAATATTATGACTTGGAGGATATGAATACAAAGCTCATGAAAGCTTTGCCTGATTTCTACAATGAGAAGATATCTGCGATTGAAGAAGCAAATGATCTTGATGAGATTTCATTAGAGGCAGTATATGGAAAATTGAGAGCTTATGAACTTGACAAGCAGCAGAAAAAGAGCAGGAGTGAAGGAAAGATGAAGACTATTGCACTTACTGCTCAATCTGAAGTAAAGAAGCTTCCTGAAGAACAGCATGAAGAGATTGCTGTAAAGAATTCAAGGAAGAAGAAAAGCAAAGAAAGTTCTGAGTCAGAGACTACTGATATGGACTCTGACAACAATGATTCTGAATCTGAGATGCAGGAACTCTTTGCTATGTTTGCTAAAGCTTTCAAGAAAGGTAGATTTAACATGAAAAGATTTAGCAAAGGACCTTTTCAAAAGAAGGAGGAGAAGAAGAGTGACAAACGCAAAAATACAATTGTCAAGCTTGACAAGGCCAAGATCAAGTGCTTTAACTACAGCGAGCTTGGACACTTTGCTAGTGAGTGTAAGAAGGCTAGGAATTCAGGAAAGGGTAATGCACTTATGGTCACACAGAAGGATTGGGCTGATTCCAGTGATTCTGAAGATGAATTGGATTATGACAACATTGCATTGATGGCAAATGGTTCAGACAAACCTGGATCTCCAAAGAAAACTTCTCCATCCTCTGTTAAGGTATCACTTCATTCTCTTGATTCATTTGATAGCTTAAATTCTGATGAAATTAGATCTATCCATGCTGAGTTTAAGAATCTTATGACTAATTTTAGAATTCTTACTTGTGAAAGAGATGAACTTAAGGTTAAGAATGATAAATTAGTTGATAGAAATAATTTTCTTGAATCTGAGTTAATTCAAATGGAAGAATACAAGTTAAGTTCTGATAAAGCTAAGCATGATTATAGTGTTATTCTTGAGGCTTATGACTATGTTAGGAAAGAACTAGAGGAAAAGAGAGATGTGATTAAGACCATTAACATTTCTGGTAAAAAGACACAAGAAATCATCGAAAATGGAATTTGTGGTAAGGTTAATGGTTTAGGTTTTGATAAGGCTAGACAAGAAGAAAAATTAGCTATTGTCAATGATGATAGTAAAGTAGAAGCTAACACATCTAAATCTGAAGGTAAGAAAAGTGTTTCTGAACCTAATCATGTTAAATTTGTTGATTCAAAAGGTACCCATGTTGTACACAAAAGGATTAACAATAGTAATTCAGATGAGAAAGTGTTAGAGAAACCTAAGAATGTAAACATAGGGTTTCTATCTAAGTCTCAGTTGAAACAGAGATTAGATGATCTTTCAGAGTCTAGCAAGATCAAAAGAAATAGGAATGGAAAAGAAGGTATTAACAAAGAGAATAATTACAAGAATGTACCTGATGCACCTAGGAAAAAATGCTATAAGTGTGGAAATCATAATCATTTAGCCCTAGACTGCAATCAAAAACCTTCTTGGAAAACTGAGTCCAGATTCCCCAAGACTCAGAAAATTCAATACCAACCACAAAAAGCTTGTTATCATTGTGGTAGTTTACTTCATTCCATTTACATGTGTAGAGAATATCATGAACTGTACTATGACTATTATTCCTTGAAATCTGAAACTCCTAGTCACAAACAGTTTGTGAAATTAGAGTCTAAAGTTGACTCTACAACAGGTAAAGTAAAAGCAAAATTCTCAAAGCCTGTTGTTTCTAAATCTAGTAATAAAGGATCCAATCAAAGTTGGGTCCTAAAAAATTCTAACTAGTTACTTTTTGTTTGCAGGGCACGGGAAAGAAGCATTCAATTATCTTGGACAGTGGATGCTCTGGACATATGACTGGAAAGAAGTCCCTGCTTACAAAGTTTGAGAGGAAAGCTGGCCCAGTAATATCTATTGGAGATGGCAACAAAGGAGAAACTCTGGGATATGGCTCAATTGTTTTGGGGAATGTCATCATAGAAAATGTAGCACTGGTTGAAGGCTTGAAACATACTCTTTTAAGCATAAGTCAACTGGGTGATAAAGGTTACAAATCAATCTTTGACAAAGAAGGATGCAAAATCTTGAATATGCAAAATGGAGACATTGTTCTAACTGGTCAAAGACATGGTAACATATATGAAGCCAGCTTAAGTGATACATCTAAAGGAATTGTTAGATGTCTCTACAGCAAAGCAACAAGTGATGAAAGCTGGAATTGGCATAAGAAGCTCTCACATCTCAACTTCAAGAAACTTAATCAACTTGTTAAGCACAATCTCGTGAGAGGCCTACCTCAGGCAAATTATGTGCAAGATGGACTTTGTGATGCATGTCAGCTTGGAAAGCAAAGAAGAACCACTTTCAAGAGCAAGACTGAAAATTCAATTACTGAACCATTTCACATGCTACATCTTGATCTGTTTGGTCCAGTAAACATTATGTCTATCAGCAAAAAAAGATATGCTCTAGTGATAGTGGATGATTTCACAAGGTTTACATGGGTGTTCTTTCTACACAAGAAGGATGAAGCTCCTCAACAAATCATTGAACTTGTCAAGAATATTCAGAATAACTCTGAGTACAAAGTTAAAGTACTTAGGAGTGACAATGGTACAGAATTCAAAAATTCTACAGTGGAGGGGTTTTGTGCAGACAATGGAATCACTCAACAGTTTTCTGCACCTGGTACACCTCAGCAGAATGATGTAGTGGAAAGAAAGAACAGAACTCTCATAGAGGTAGCAAGAACCATGCTTGCAGATGCAAAACTTCCAACCTACTTTTGGGCAGAAGCTATTAACACTGCATGTTTCACTCAAAACTGTACCTTGGTAAATAGTCATGGAAAAACTCCCTATGAGATGATCAAAGGAAAGAAACCAAGTGTGAAATACTTTCACATCTTTGGATGCAAATGCTATGTCCTAAAAGTTCATCCAGAACAACTTGGAAAATTTGAAGCCAAATCGGATGAAGCAATTTTTCTAGGATATTCAGCATCTAAGGCCTTCAAAGTCTATAATCTCAGAACTCACATTGTTATGGAATCAATTCATGTTGCATTTGATGATAAGAAATTTGGAATTCTGCAAACTGATGAAAGCCATGACAAATTGGAATTTGAAAATCTGAAGAATTCTGAGATACTCTCCAGTGATGATGAAGATTCTCCAGAAGGAATTTCTATTGCTTCTCAAAGGAATGCTACTGTTGAGGGGGAGCAAATAAATCAAAGAGAACACAGTGATCATCAGGAGCAGACTAGCTATTCAGAGTCTACTCCATCAGGAACTGATCTTTCAGAGTCTACTCTATCAGGAACTGATCTTTTAGAGTCTACTGAAGGAAGATCAGTAACTAGCAGCAATATGGAATCTACTGATTCTACTGATCAAAGGAGAGTTATTGAAGGCAGAGAGAACTCTTCTACAAGAGATACCACTAACTTAGGGGGAGAGATTAGCAGAGTCAATCTACCACCTGTTAGAAAATGGACCAAGGATCATACTGAAGATTTGATTATTGGTGATCCAAATAGTGGTGTTCGAACTAGAAGATCAATTCAAAATGAATGCTTGTATAGTTGCTTTCTCTCAAAGAATGAACCTAAGAAGGTTGAAGAAGCCTTACAGGATCCTGATTGGGTAATTGCAATGCAGGAAGAGTTAAATGAGTTTGAGAGAAACAAAGTCTGGAAACTGGTACCAAGACCTAAAGATAGATCTATTATTGGTGCAAGATGGGTTTTCAGAAACAAGCTAGATGAATCTGGTATGATTGTAAGAAACAAAGCAAGACTGGTGGCTAAGGGTTATTCTCAGGAAGAAGGCATTGATTATGATGAGACCTTTGCACCTGTAGCAAGATTAGAAGCAATCAGAATGTTTCTTGCATTTGCAGCTCATTCAAAATTCAAGGTATACCAGATGGATGTAAAGAGTGCTTTTCTAAATGGCAAACTTGATGAGGAAGTATATGTGGAACAGCCACCTGGATTTGTTGATCCAAAATTTCCAAATCATGTCTACAAACTTGACAAGGCACTCTATGGACTAAAGCAGGCACCAAGAGCATGGTATGAGACTTTGTCTAAATTTCTTCTTGAAAATGGCTTCACAAGAGGTACAATTGACAAAACTCTATTCTTTAGAAAGATAAAAGGTGAATTGCTTTTAGTTCAAGTTTATGTTGATGATATTATTTTTGGTTCTACTAATGAAAAGTTGTGTGCTAAGTTTAGCAAGCTTATGCAGTCTAAGTATCAGATGAGCATGATGGGTGAATTAAATTATTTCTTAGGCTTGCAGGTCAAACAGACTGAGACTGGTATTTTCATTAATCAGTCAAAGTATATCAAAGATCTTTTAAGAAGGTTTGACTTTCAAGACTGTGCAGTTGCAAAGACACCCATGGCAACAGCCACTAAACTAGATTCTGATCCTAAAGGGAAGAGTGTGGATAATACTAGTTATAGAGGCATGATAGGCTCATTGTTATATCTAACTGCAAGTAGGCCAGATATAATGTTTTCTACCTGTTTATGTGCTAGATTCCAAAGTGATCCTAAGGAATCTCATTTAATTGCTGTGAAGAGAATTTTTAGATATCTCAAAGGAACTCCAAATCTTGGTTTGTGGTACCCTAGAGAATCTGATTTCTTTCTAATTGGCTATTCAGACTCTGATTATGCTGGGTGTAAAATAGACAGGAAAAGCACTACAGGTACATGTCAATTTTTGGGAAACAGATTGATTTCTTGGGCAAGCAAGAAGCAACAATCTGTCTCAACCTCAACTGCAGAAGCTTAGTACATAGCAGCAGGCAGTTGTTGTGCACAGCTCCTTTGGATAAGAAATCAGTTGATGGATTATGGTATGACACTTAGTAATATTCCTATGTTTTGTGATAATACTAGTGATATTAAAATTGCAGAAAATCCAGTTCAACATTCAAGGACTAAGCACATTGATGTCAGGTATCATTTTATTAGAGAACATATTGAGAATGGTACTGTGGAACTTCATTTTGTTCCTACTGACAAACAGCTTGCAGATATTCTAACTAAACCACTTGATGAGACTACATTCAGTAGATTAGTAAATGAGTTAGGAATGTTAAATTTTTATATCTTTAACATCTGCAAAAGTAGCAAGGTATGTTGTTCTTAGCTTATAGACTTGATATTCTTGTCAGGATCTATATTTGATTGTTAAATGCTTTAGCTATAACACTTTGCCTTGATAAATTTCAGTATGGTAGACTTATTAATAATCATCAGGATTAGATTTGTATCAGGATGCTTACGTCATCAGTATTGTGTCAGTATCAGGATTGTGAAAATTGTTTCAGATCCTGACGTTTACTTTGTGTAGTAATCTAATTCTATGATGTGTTAAGTCTATGCCAGCATGTTTTGATATTTGCATACTGATAATTTACACATCATTCAATAATCAAAAGACAAGTAGATAACAAGAAATTGTATTTTCATTAATTAAAATCATTACATATATGGAAATGAAATACAACATCTTTTTGTCTAATTTCTACTGATAATTCTATACTTGTCTATTGATATGCATTCTGAGGTACAGGACAAGGAGCATCTCAAGAAATCCATCAGGGGATTGAATAGTCTCGTCTATTCTTGGATTCCTTGTCTGGGCGACTTGAATGAGAGCAGCTAACTTAAATGAATAGCATCTCCATCAAGATCTACCTCAGACTCTCGGCCAAATTCTTCATCCTCAAGTTTTGAGGAGGTTAGGGGAAGATTGTATCCAACAGATGGATGTTCTAGGAGAAACCTCTGGATATTATCAGAAACCAATCCATCCATGATTAGTTCGATGAGAAGAGTCATCTTTTCAAAGAGATGATCAAGAACAGGATGTTCATCGACCGTGAAAGATCTAAAGAATGGATTTGAATGGAATTTTGGTTTGAGGAGCATTGTTGAGAAGAACAGAAATTGAAAGGTTTATGGAGAATGGCATAAGGCGTCTGTTTCTTTTAAAGAAAGACGTGAGAAGCTGAACAGTCACTTGGAAGTTTTAATGAAGTCAGATGCTAATTATTGCATATGACTGTATTTCTTGTTTTCAAGAAATATTGAATATATCTAACCAATTGATTGTTGTTCAGATTA
Organism: Kitagawia praeruptora; assembly: GCA_037693485.1. Classification (NCBI taxonomy): domain Eukaryota; kingdom Viridiplantae; phylum Streptophyta; class Magnoliopsida; order Apiales; family Apiaceae; genus Kitagawia; species Kitagawia praeruptora. Next base: position 82,877,587 of record CM075350.1, read on the forward strand.
ATTATTTATTTCTTTTCAGATAAAAGAAAAATGCCACGTGGAAACTCCAATTAAGTCTCTGAAATCAGGATGATATTGATTAGGATTTCATATGTGACCATCAGGATTTGAGAATTATCATATTTTTAAATCACATTGTATTTTGTGACTATTTTGATGAGAGGTCAACAGGAAAAGGAAGTTGATCAGTATTGATTATTAATACCCTGATTTATTTCATGAAAATCAATTTTGGATTTTATTTTCCAAAAATCATGGATAACCGCATTTTTCAGGGACTGACACCTGTCAATCTGCGTGTCAACGTGGGATAGTGGTCTGAAAGATTTGTGAAATATATTTGTTTTGAAACTCTAATCGTGTAATTGCTTTCTCTAATTTTACATTCTCTAAAGCAAAAACACTCTCTAGTTTTCAAAATCACTAATCCATTTCAAGAATTTTTCAAGTTCTTTTCAGATCAAAAATGGCGACTCAGAGAAGATTACCTAAATCAGTAGCCTTCAAGTTTGGTGACTTTGATTTTATGACAAACAACCATGTAGCAGCTATCACCAACAAGGAAGGAGTATTAACTGATTTTCATCCAATCATGGACTTTCTGGCGAATGGACCATTAAGTTATGCATTGACAGCATCTCCACAAATTAATCAAAAAGCTATTTCACAAGCTTGGGAGAATGCTGAGGTAATTGATTCTACTCAGAGTCAATCAGGTAAGATTGTTCTACACTTAGGACAAGACTCATTTGATATTACTGAATCTGTTGTTAATTCAGTACTTCACTTACCTGTTAGTTTGATTAATGAGAATGTACCATCTGATGATAATGTGAGAACTATGTTGTCTGAATTAGGTTATAGTGGACCTCTAGACAACATGAGCCAGTTGAATAGATCTTTTCTTAGAAAGGAATGGTCTTTCTACTTTGATCAAATTGCTAAATGTTTTACTGGTAAATGTAGTTCTTTTCAGCAAATTACTTCTGTTACATCACATATTGCTTATAGTTTGCTTTATGACAGAGTAATTAACATTGGTCACATTATCTTAAGTCAGATAAGTATTAAACTTGGGTTAAAAGATCAAAACAGGAAAATGGTTTATTATCATAGATTTATGCAAATGTTTATTAACCATTTCATTCCTGATGTTGAAGCTAGATTTGGTAGGGAACATTGTGTTTCTTCTTATGTACAGCAAAAGAGAATTTTCTCTGACATTATAAAGAAGGACAATGAAAAGAATCTAGATGAAATACCTGCAATTCATTATCCACATCATTTTCAGGTAATTCTTAAAACTCATCTTCCTACTCTCTACAATTCTTCTTTCTTTTGTGGTGAAATGGCTCAGGAATCTCATTTGGAGGAGAACCCACCTGTGTCTACCCATGTAGCCCAAAATATTATAGTCTCTAAAACAATTCAAGAACCAAATTTTGATCCACAGCCTATTGTTTCAAAAAAAACCAACCTCTGGTGTTTCTCAAAAGACATCAGTTGTAAGGAAGAGAAGATTTGTTGTGTCAAGTAGCAGTAATTCTAGTGAAGATGATGATGATTTAACTCTTGCTGAGAGAGCAGAATTGAAGGCTGCAATTCAACTTTCTCTGTTAGCACAAAGAGATGAAAAACCTAGCCACAGCCAGGCTGCAGTCTCCCAAAAGGCTGTAGTTCTTAAAAAGGGAAAATAGTTACTGGATACTGTCTCTCAAAAGACTGTGTCTATTGAACAAAGATCTCATCCCAAGATCACTTCTGTGTCTACACCTCTTGAGTCTTCTCAGGATAAATCTTTTGCTCACTATACCAGGAGAACAAGGAGAAAGATTCAATTGTCACCTACACACACAGAGTCTAGTCCAACTAATATCATGCAGGTCTCTACAAATGAAGCTACAATCAAGTCAGCAAATGACCATAGAGATCTGAATATTGATTCTTCATGGGAAACTACATTATCATACAGACTGGCTATGGGACTAATTTCTCTCAAAGTGAAGTTGTCAAGGCCTGTTCTAGATTTTCTGGTTGAAAGAGTACCAAAACTTTTATTTCCAGATGAATATGGACTTCTACATCAAAGACTTGACTTAATGAAGATGTATTTCTATGTATCTGTCAGAAGACAATTAGTCAAGAAATTTGGACTCTCGAAGCATGTTGCACTTCAATCACTACATACATATTTATTTGACAAAGATGTCATTATTGAAGATGCCTCAGCTCAAGGTGAACAACTGGAGGAAGTAGATAGAGGGGAGCAGTCAACAGAAGGTACTATTGCACCAGTGGTGAATAGTAGGAAAGATCAGATCACAGTCACTGCAACACAAGAACCATCTAGTCAGAGGTTGGATGACTCAGGAGCTGTGATAGCTGATGTTGAAAGGTCTTCTGTGATGACTGAAATTGCAAGTGAGAAACCCTATGATATGGGAGGAATGACTTTGGTTGATTTTTCTGAAGATCAAACAAATTTTGTTCAGTCAGAGTCTATCCACCTTGAGGGTGAGTCTCAGCAAACAACACTTAAAGACGGTGATATACTAACTAGGGTGTCTAATGAAGTATTACTGAAGACATCAGAGTCTAGTAAAGAACCTGAAAGTGGTATACTGGAGCCTGTAGTCTCTGAAAGGAAAGAAGATGATTGTATGGGTTCAGAGACTATAGCAGCTCACTCCTTGGAGAAAACCTCAAGCCCCTTGCCATATGAGGAACCCTCTCTCCATGTGAGTTCAGGTATAAAAACTCCTTCTAAACCCTATTTTTCTGTAGGTCATGAGAGCACTTATTCAAATTTGAGTGATACACTTGAAAAGATGGACTTAGATCCACAAACTGAGAGGCTGGCTCCTGACCAGGCAAAAGGTGAGGTAGAAAGAGTGTTGACTTTAGATAGTCAAAGTTAGAATGAGGGTATGGATGATCAACTCCATAGTGAGGGAGAGAAAATTAGGAAACCATCATTTGATTTCTGGGATCAGGTTTTTCCTGAATCTTGGTCTGAAATTTTGGATATGGATGCTGGTAGTTATTCATTCATCAAAATGTATCAGAAGAATGACCTCGCACATCACAATGCAAAGCCAGAAGTTAAAGCTCAGAAGCAAAAGGAGAGGCTTGCAGGAATCATTAACAGAAGAGGTGCCAGGATAAAGCAATCTCTTGATACATATGTACCAGATGAAGTTCCTAATGATCCTAGTGTTCCTTTGTATGTACTTCCAATATCAGCTAGAATTGAGACATCTACAGTCTCTGATTACTCTAAGGAGGAGTCAGGATTTGAAAATGTTAGTACACAGAATACTGGTGAAGGAGATGATGATCATGTTTCAGCTACAGATCAGAAAGATGGAGATGTTGATACTTCTAATCAGGTTTTATTACTTGAATATCATACAACTCAAGCAACTTCTTCTACAAGACTTGAAGATACAGTTCTTTCTGATTTTGATTCTGAAGAAACTAGAAGCACTTCCAACATTGAAGTTCATTCTGATGTTTTGAAAGATATTCAGAATTCTCAAATTGCTATGAAAACAAGACTTCAATCACTTGAAGATAACCAAGTCACAATTATGGAAAATTAAGCAGTTCTGATGAATATCATTTGTTCTGTTTCTGAATCACTTGGAATAAATGTTGTTGATGTCAAAAAGGGGGAGATAAAGATAATTCAAAGACAAAGACAACAACACCAGACTGGGGGAGATAAAGAGCAGACAAAGGGAAGTAAAAAGAAGAACTAGGAGTGACAGTGGTGAATCTCAGTTAGCAAGTGGTAAAGGAAGAACAGCATTAATAGTTAAAATTATTTCTTCTAAGTACTAGATAAACGTCTACATCTGGAAGGAGGTACTTAACTTCATAATTCTACATTTATAAATTCTATTCTGGTTGTATTGTTATATGTTTTGACATCCACAACTTAGATTTATGCTTCAGATTTTAAAGCATAAATAGGGGGAGATTGTTAGGAATAATTCATAAGTTGTGATGTTAAGAATAGAATTTACACATTTTACTTCTTGTAATCCTGATCTTATAAAGGATTTAGCACTATATATAGGATTTATGTGTAAAAAAGTTATCTGTATAGTTTAGTCAGGAATGAACAGTGTATCGGAGACTACATGTCAGGAACAAAGAGCAAATCCTGATGAAGGTCTAATACTGATGATGATCAGATACTGATGATGCAAGATGAAATCCTGATATCAGTCGTGTTACTGATGATGTCAATATGGATGCTACAGAAACTGGCAAGTGCTATAAAACAGGATCGTTGTTTGAAGAACAAGCAAGAAGATATTATGAAGGAAAGAGTTTTCTATTGAAGGAAACTATCGACTAGAAGGCAGAACATTGTCATGTATAGATTATATCTTTCTGTAATTAGTTGATAGGTAGCATTATAAATACTCTCTCTATATCATTGTAAAAAGTGTTCATAAGGTTTGTATTCGAGAGTTCGAAACAAACAGAGAGAGATTTGTATTGTCAGCAGCTGCTAAAGGTATTGTACACCTTTGGTAGAGTTTGTATTTGATCTTATTAATACAAATAGAGTTTTATTCATTCGTTTATTCTTGTTCATATAATCAAGTAAAAATCAGACACGATTATATAACTTGTATTCAACCCCCCCTTCTACAAGTTATTCGAGTTAACAATGTCACTAGGAAGAAAGAAGTATGCCTTGGTGATGGTTGATTACTTTACAAGGTATATACATGGGTGGAATTTATGGCATCAAAAGATGAGGCTCCACAAGTAATCATTGAGCATATAAAGAAAGTTGACAAGGAAGCAAAGGCCAACAATGCAAGTGTGATTGCACTGAGAAGTGATAATGGAACAGAGTTCAGAAATGCCATACTTGAAGCATTCTGTAAAGAGAATGGTATTTCTCAGCAATTCTCAGCTCTAAGAACTCCATAACAAAATGGAGTTGTTGAGAGGAAGAATAGAACTCTAATTGAGGCTGCTAGAACAATGTTACTTGATGCAAAGATGCCTACATGTTTTTGGGCTGAGGCTGTGAGCACTGCATGCTATATCCAGAACAGAACCCTCATCAACAAAAACACTGGAAAGACACCTTACAACTTGATGACTAGAAAGAAGCCTACTCTAAAGTATGTTCATACTTTTGGAAACAAATGCTTTGTATTGAAGGATAATTCTGAATATGTTGGAAAGTTTGATGCAAAGGCATTTGAAGGAATTTTCTTGCCTACTCTATGGAGAGAATTGCATACAAAGTTTATGTCATCAGTCAAAAGAAAATTATGGAAAGCACAGATGTGACATTTGATGACAGCATACTACCTGGACTAGAAGAAGCCAATGATGAAGATAAAGATCCATTGAAGTTTGATAATCTAGATGATTCTGATGAAGAGACTGAAACTGAAGTTGAAACTCGAGTTCAACAGACTCAAGTGAATGATAATACAAGAGAAGAATTTGTGCCAATCAACAGTGGAAAACTAGCATCCAAGACACACCTGTGAGTAGTGGCAGCATCACAGGGGGAGGAAATGAGAATGATCAGGATTTGGATGATGAAGCAACTTCAAGAATGAGAAATCAGGCTGAGCACTCAAGGAAATGGGATAGATCACACACTGTAGAACAAATCATTGGAGATCCTAATGCAGGAGTAAGGACTAGGAGAGCAACTCAGAATGAGTGTCTCTATGGTTGTTTCCTATCTCAGGTGGAGCCTAAGAAACTTGATGATGCACTGCTAGATCCAGATTGGATTATTGCCATGCAAGAGGAGCTGAATCAATTTGAAAGGAACAAAGTATGGGAACTTGTGCCTGCACCAAAAAATAGAACCATTGTTGGAACAAAATGGGTTCTGAAGAATAAGATGGATGAAGATGGTGTAATAGTAAGAAACAAAGCAAGGTTGGTTGCAAAAGGATACTCTCAACAGGAAGGCATTGATTATGATGAGACATTTGCCCCTGTTGCTAGATTGGAAGCCATCAGAATATTATTGGCATTTGCTGCTCATTCAAACTTTAAAGTATATCAAATGGATGTCAAAAGTGCATTTCTGAATGGAGAGTTGGAAGAAGAAGTTTATGTGCAACAACCACCTGGCTTTGAGGATCCACACTTCCTAGAATTTGTCTACAAATTGCTTAAGGCATTGTATGGACTTAAGCAGGCTCCAAGGGCATGGTATGATACCTTATCATAATTTCTTCTTGAGAATCAATTCACTAGAGGCACACTGGACAAGACACTGTTTTACAAGAAGCATGGTGATGATCTTATCCTAGTTCAGATCTATGTGGATGATATCATTTTTGGTTCTACAAATGAGAAGCTGTGTGAGAAATTTTCTAAACTCATGCAGAGCAGATATGAGATGAGTATGATGGCAGAGTTGACATTCTTTCTTGGGTTGCAAGTCAGTCAAAGGAAGGATGGTATCTTTATCAGTCAGACCAAGTACATCAAGGATTTATTGAAGAAGTTTGACTTGGAAGTTTGCTCACATGCAAAGACACCCATGGCCACTGCCACTAAATTGGATGAAGATGCTAAAGGCAAGAAAGTAGATATCTCAGTCTAAAGAGGCATGGTTGGTTCTCTACTCTACCTCACTGCAAGTAGGCTAGATATCATGTTTGCTACATGCTTGTGTACAAGGTTTCAATCAAATCCAAAAGAATCACATTTGGTTGCTATAAAAAGGATCTTTAGATATCTGAAGGGCACTCCAAACTTGGGTTTATGGTATCCTAAAGACACAGGGTTCAATCTGGTTGGTTATTCCGATGCTGATTATGCTGGATGCATAGTGGATAGGAAAAGCACCTCAGGTAGCTGCCAGTTTCTTGGACAAAGGTTAGTCTCTTGGTATAGCAAGAAACAACAATCTGTGTCAACTTCTACAGTTGAGGCTGAATACATAGCTGCTGGAAGTTGCTGTGCTCAAGTGCTTTGGATTAGAAATCAACTTAGAGATTATGGACTTGTGTTGGAAAGAATTCCAATCATGTGTGACAACACAAGTGCAATCTCTATAGTTGCCAATCCTGTCAATCATTCTAGGACAAAGCACATTGACATCAGATATCATTTCATAAGGGAACATGCAACTAATGGAACCATTGAGTTGCATTATGTTTCTACAAATAAACAACTAGCTGATATATTCACTAAGCCATTAGATGAAGCCACCTTCACAAGGTTGGTCAGTGAGATTGGAATGCTGAATTCTTCAGATTCTGGCTAGGTGAATACATCATCTAGATTGTTGCAACGGTAAACACTTACTTTATCTAAATTCTCAATATTTTTGGATTAAGTGTTGGCTGAAATATGATTTATAAATATTTCAAATCTGTTGCATATTTGGAAAATCATATTATCTTGTTAACTTGAAATTTCTATGAAATTTTGAGAAAATCACTGTTTAATTTGCTAGAATATTCTTGAATGAATATGGCTGGTAAATTTTAAAAAAAAATATAGTGAAAATTGAGTTTCTATGAGTATATTTCGACAAGTCAGACTTCTCAAGTGATTCACTATTCGACATCTCTAACAAGTCTCATTAGAGCACTCTCGAGTTCTCGAATAGAGTCTTTTAGAGTTCTCGAATAGAGGTTTTCTTGACTTCTCGAATATAGTGTTTTAGTTCTCGAATACTATATTTGAGTTCTCGAATCATTTGAAAAGGCTGATTTCTCGCTGAATTTTAACCGATTTTGGATTTTTATTCAGAATTCAGAATTACTCATAAAAACATATTTTACCTAATTTAGATTTATTTCTAAGTTGGATAACTGCCAGTTGTGAGTTACAACCTGCTTGAGTTATCGAATAAGCCTTTCTTGACTTATCGAATAGTTGTTTTCTACTTCTCGAATGCCTGACTTGTCGATACATAACATACATCTAATCGACAATTCAAGTACTTCATACTTATACAATTTCACATCTATTCGATTCATTTCATTCGATTTCTCAAACATCTAAACTCCCAAAACCTCTGAAACCCTAACTGCAAAAAGCTAAATTTCTTCTTTAACCTTCAATTTCTCCTCTCTCTCTTACACAAATGGCAACAGTAAAGTTCAACACCAATTTCATTGCTCTAACTAGTGATGTTGAGGCACCCAACGCCAACTTCAAGTGCTTTGTGAAGTGGATGTCTGAATCATACATAAAAAATGCTCTATCTGTTAACCCAACTCTGTATCTAGACATTCTAGAACAGTTCTGGAAGTCTGCTACAGTGGAGGTGGTGGCTCTTGACTCTGCAATAACCTCGTACATCATTTACTGCAAGATTCAAGACAAGAGTATCACTATCACCACAGAAGATATGAATGAAGCACTTGGGATGGGCACCAAACAAGAGGTGTATGACCCACTAGCTACAAATGCTGAATTGGAAGACTTCTTTGATTTTATCAAATATGCAGACAAAATCAGTCTTGGGCATCTGAATAGGAAGCATTTGAGGAAGGAATGGAGCTATGTGTTTACTACACTTCTTCAAGTCTTCACTGCAAGAAAATCCAGTTATGACCAAATCAGTACACCTGCACAGCAAATAGGCTATGCCCTTAGCATATGGAAAGAAGATAGATGTTGGCCTTATCATTCTGCAGGAGCTGTATGGGAGACTTGGTAAGAACTCAGCCAAGAAAGGTAATGAAATTTTCTTCCCTCGTTTTATTCAATTTGTACTTAACTTCTTAGATAATAAATTGATTGAATTAGATGGGATGAATAAAAATAGAATAGGCTATCCTAAATCCATGACCAAACTCATTTTTGGTAATTTGGAGACTAGGAATGATGTGGATGTAAGACTGAACATAACTCCCCATATGGAGAGTTTGTTTAGGACTTACCCCCACAACAATTGACTCAAAGTCAAAGTTAGCACAACCCAAGCAAGTAGGACAAAATGCTAACCTAGGGCCTGCTAACCAACCCTCTCAACCAAACACTCTACCAAATACTGAGCCAACTGCATCATCCTCTCAAAAGGGTGATGTTAGTAAAAAGGAGAAGAAGAGAAAACAGGTTGCTTCTGCACCTTTAACCATCTTGTCTGAAGCAGCATTGGCTGTAGAGTTAGAAAGTGAGGCACCTGAGTCACCCCTTATCAGGCCAAAGAAGAAGAAAACTAAAACCACCTCTTCGGTCACACAAATGGCTGAAGTTGTAAAATCAAGGGCAAACAGTTCACTAGATATATCCTCTCAACAGGGTGCATCTATAGAATCAAGCATCCTCCCCAATGCACCTATCTGTACAGAGTCATCACATGAGAGTGATAAGGCTGGCACAATACTGAGTGGAGAGCACATCACAGTTGAAACTCCCTCTATCTCTCAGGGGGAGTTGCCAAAATCTATTCCACAAGACACTTCTCTTCCAGAATCTACCACTCAAATTTCTTTGCAGCCTGCAACTCAAGCAATTGAGGAGCAAGGCATTAATCATCAAGAATTCTTTTCTCTTGATGAGCCAATGGATTCAAGTGACTTGGTGCATGACACCTTGTTCACCACCCAGGACCCACATTTAGATGGTGAGGGAATTCATGCTGGGGCATCTCCTAATGACACCATCACAAACACAGAGGCTCCACTAGTTTTCACTAGAGACTCTGTGCCTATGTCAACTGCTGGTGTAACTCATCCCACTTCTGTGGAGACACCAGTAGTAGAGTCAATCCATCCGGTTACAGAAGTTGCATCTATAATTGAGGAGTCTAGCTTGCCTAGCTCTAGCTCTGACTTTATGTCACAATGGCTGAAGCCTGTGCACCATGACAGTGCTTCAGGATCAGGGTCTGTTCCACAACAATTGACGGTTGAAGCACTTCAAAGCTTAATTGTGGATCAGCAGCACCTCCTCACTGCCAACCTGCCCAATCCTGACTATGAAGCTATACTCTTGTACCATAAAGAGGATGTGGAGCTACAGCAGGCCAAAATTATAGATGATACTGAGAGAGAAGGCAATGTAGATGTCTGGCTTCAAGGAAAATATGGCATCCCTCTCTCAGAAGGCCTACAGTACCTCAGAGAGGAGTACATCACTTCACTAGGGTCCAATGCCAAGTCTCTCACCCCTAGTGATGTGTATGAAGCAGTCAATGATAGTTACAAGGGGATTCTCAAGGCTGCACACTACCTTGGCAAGGGTCTAAAGATAGAAGTCACAGAAGTGTGTACAGCCACAACCAAGGAGGTGCATGAGATAAAAAGGGCTTTTGATTCCAAATTCCCTCAACTGGAGACTGTGGTCAAGGACATTCTAGCCTGCAAGTCTAGCTGCACCAAGATGGATCATGGGCTAGCACTGCTAAAAGATACCGTCACAAGGCTGGGGCATAAATTTCAATCTCTATCTGATCAAACCACAGACTCAAATGCCATGCTGAGAACAATGTTCAAGAATCAATATGAGGACAAGCTGGTAACTGAGGTCCCTGTGCATGACATGACCAAGTATGAAGTACAAAGACTCAAGGATCAATCTATCTCTGGTTTCAGGGCCACTGAGTTATTCACCAAGGTGGATACTCTGGAAAAGGAGGTGGTCAATCTAAAGACATCCAATGCTCAGTTAACGGACACTGTTGCTGCCCTCAATGAAAAGTTGGACATTCAAGCCACTGCCAATGCTGATGTTCTTCTTAATCAACAACATATGCTTTCTACCATAATGAAGCATATGTGACTCCCTCTACCTGAAGCCTCTTCCAACCCAAAGGTCACTACTACAACCTCTGTGGCTGACAACAAGCCTAAGGAGGAGAAGAGGACATTAAGGGACTCAAAATCTAAGGGGGAGAAACCTAAGGAGAAAGGCATTACAATGAATGAGGGTGGTCAACCAAGAACTACTAAGTCAAATCAGTCTGAGAAATTAAAGGCAGCATCCAAGGAAGAAAAACTGAAGAAAGTGGCTGTAGATGAAGAGGCCAAGATTCCATCTATCCCTCCATTTGAAACTGAAGAGAAGTCCCCAGAATATGAATTCGACATTCCTGACATTGCTAAGCAATCTCTTCAAGGTGAACCTTCAGAATTCAGAAATGTTCTTACTCAAAGGGTATGTCAAGATACTGCAAATTCTAAACTATACCATGACATAGCCTTTCTGAAGCACCTACATGAGCTGAGAAGAAGGGCAAACTTCCACTACTTTGACTACATCAAGTTTCTTGTGCAAGATGTGTTCCTAGTCACTGTAGTGAGAAGAGAAATTGTTCAGACTAATCCTTATGCCATCATCACTACCAATGATAGAGAAGTCCTAGTCCATACTGCCAAGAACCTCTTTCACATCCACATTGAAGCTTTGCAAATTCTATCTAGCTCTGAACTTGGAACAATTATCAGGAAGATAGAAAGGAATAACTCATCAGACAACAACATGCTCAAAGAGATTCTCACCAAGTGCATGAAATCTCAATTGCCTCAAGTAGTTCCTCAGCCTCACTGTATCTTATATGAAAAGAATCAAGACATTGTTGCCTTCAGATTTGGACAACACCTCAAATCAAACAACATGTCTACAATAAAATTTTTGGCTGGAGTTCTACATTCAAGGAGTGGAAAATATAAATCTGAAATAGAGGCTATTGACATCTTGGTGAAGTTTATCAACTCTCAGTCAGACATCAAGCCTATTGCTAAAGAGGGAAAGTCAGACAAAGATAAGGATGATCAAGACAAGAGTGGGAGCAAATGTGGATCTCAAGGGAGGAATAAGGGTGGTGATGACAAGGAGAAAAGGGATGGTAGAAGCAAGAAGAAAGATGATGATAGAGATGGTGGAAAGGTGTATGAGAGAAATAGTGGAAAGCAGCAAGTCTTAGGCATTACTAACAGTAATCTCACCACAACACAAGACTCTGAGTCTAGGGTGAATGCTGTTAGCAATGACCTACCAAAATCTGAATCAATGGCTTCTGCAACTGCTTTGCCAACTCAAGGAAAGAAGATTCAAGTAAAGAAACCATCTGTGTGTTTTAAAAAGCAAACTGCTAATGGAATACTACAATGGTCTACAAACAAAGGTCATAAGCTACTGCCAGGCAACCATGTAAAAAGGATCAAATTCAAACAAGCTGCAAGGAAACCAAAGCTATCCAAATCAAGGACTCTAACAATCTATCCAGGCTTAAAACTCCAACCATTAGATGAAGATTTTGATGAAGACCAATTGCAATATCTAAGAGCTCAAAGAATCTACTATGCTGCCATTATGAATAACTGCCTTGAGATTAGATATACTGATGGAAGGGAGAAGAAATTCAAACAAGGACAGTGTCAAAATTGGGGCAAGCTATATGAAATAGAAAGAATCATTGCATTATTTGATTCTGAAGACAAAGTGGAGAAAGTATGGAAGCTGGAGTTGATTGATTTTGTAAAAATGAAGAGAGACTATGCTGATAAGATAAGAAAGGGATGCTTTGAGAAATGGCTAGAAAGGGAGAAGGAGATTGATAGGCTGGAAGTTGAAGCAGAAAAGCTAAGGGCAAAAGGATTGTGTAGAGTTCAATTCAATCCCTAAGTGGTGAAGTATAGGAGGAGAAATGGAGATAATGTCAATATAAGAATGAACCTACTCAGTCACTATCCTGCCAGCATTCTAAAACCAGTACTTGAAGATTTCAAAGACTCTATCATGCTTGAAGAATTGGATGCTTTGGCAGAGATCATAAAGGCCATGGATGAGAATGCAAGAAAGGAGAAAGAAAGAAAACAAAAAGCATATGATGATCTACAAGCCAAAGCAATGAAGATGGAATCAAATGAGAATGGCTAGTATTTCATCATACCGTACGATTATTCATTCATGTGCTCAATCAAATTTCATACCTGTACTTTTCAAGTTTTATCTTTATGTATGTTAGGCTTGTTATCAGACATGAAATTGTGACTAAGGGTCTCACTCACAATTTGGGGGAGATTGTTAGTCACAGAGGCATGCCTGTTTACATCTAATAACAAGCCTAATTGTTTGTAATGCCTTGCATTACTTACATGACCTCTTAACTGAGGGAACCTCTAGTTGTAGAGTCTCTACTTGTTTTGTACTTATAATAGGCACCAAATCCTAGTTGTGTAACTGTACTTATAGAGTCAAGAATAATGCTTGAAAGAAATTCCAAGGTTCATGCCTCAAGCAAGAAGATAAAGACTGTCAAATAATCACAGTTGGGATTTAAAGAAATGAAGAATTTGCCTAAGTACCAATTCGAGAAGTATATTTGTCTATTCGAGAAGTCTAGCATTCGAGAAGTCAGGGATTCGATATCTCAAGACACTATTCGATATCTCTGAATACACTGTTCGATATCTCATTCGATATCTCAGAGATTCGATATGTCTACTACTCTATTCGAGAACTCAAGAAGTCAATAAGTCAAAGTGGTATTCGAGTTCTCAAAGAGTCAACAAGTCAAAGTTCCATCCGATATCTCAAGGACTCAGAAAGCTATTCGATATCTCGAGGATTCGATAAGTCAAATGTTCTATTCGACATCTCAAGGAATCCTGATGAAAAGAGCTATTCGAGAAGTGGTTCGATATGTCAATATAACAGTGTTCGAGAACTCAGAGTTATCGATCAAGTCAATTCTAGTTCTCGAATCACTTACTTAGTCACTTCTCGAATACATCCTTGGAGACAAAATACTGAAGAAATTGTACAAGTCAGAAACCTGCAACAAGCCAATGCACTTTATGGACCACAATCTGTAACGTGCTCTGGAAAGCCTACAAGGAAGCTTGGAGAGATATATAAGAGACAAAGGGCTAAAGAAGTGGATCTGAACAGGCTTTGCAAAGTCAAATCTGTAACCGTTTGGACACTTACTCAAATAGGATAGACAGACTAGAAAGTAAATTGTTTAGCTACCTCATTTGTAGTAAGTAGGTTGTATCCATGTTCTATAAGGATACAACCTCACTTCCTTAGTCATTAACTTTTGTGAGTCAAGTTTTTCACACACTGTAAGCTATATCTCTCTAAGAAAAACGAAGCTGAGAATACTATCATTTGTATTCACAGATTGTAGCAACCTTTATCTAATAATACATTAGATTAAAGTGATATTGTGTCTTGTATTGTTCTTTATCCGCACCTACACCTTGCACACACAAACACTTATCTGCTACATAGACTCGAGACAAGAAAAGTTCAAGAATCCATTCACCCCCATCTGTATTCTTTTACCGTATTCAGTACTCAACAAAAATAGATAAACAATAAGTAATCAATAATCACTATATATGTTATCAATTTAAAGAAGAACAAAGAAAAGAGAGTAAAGATTTGATAGATGTTTGAGCCTGATGAACGAAGAAATGGAGAGTTAATAAGTGTGAACTGTGAAGAGAAAAGAGCTGCGTCTTAAGTGAATAAGTTTGAGTGACTTTATGTTTGTGAGTAGTTGAGATGTATAACCTAAACGGGTAAACCTAAAAATATATGGACTGATAGTCTGATAGAATGAATGGACAGGCGAGTGGGCTGGACTACATGACTAGTGGGCTGTTCAAATTTTAAACGGGTTGAGTTGGATTGGGTTAAAAAAATCCAAGCCCATACCCAACCCATTAATATCGGGTTAAATTATTTTTGACCCAACCTTATTTCAGGTTGAAATTACTCGATTTGGATCGAATGAAAAAAGAATTGATTTAGATTGGTATGGCCGACCCGTGTACACCCCTACTAAGAACACAGGCGTGTACTTGCATATAACTTTGAATAAAATTCATTAATATCAAACTTGAATACAGTCACACGACGGAGCCGGTATCCCCTGACAAACAAATGACTTATTACCAGCTCTCTTCTACTCCAACAAGGATACTAATTTTTAATTAGCAAAAAAAAAAAAAGATACTAATTTTTTTTTTTTGATATTGTATTCAAATTATAAAATTTTGGAATTATTTTTGTACTTGTAAACCTCTGTCATAAATTAAAGAGGAACGATATATTTTTACAAATCATCATATGTACAATCTAAAGATAAAATCAGCTAAACCTTTGTAAAATCCTTGGCTTAATCGTTTAACTTTTTGTTAGATATCACATCTATACTATTATATAAAAGCCAAAACATTAAAAGTTTGGTTGGTTGGTCGGTCGGTCGGTCGGTCGGTACGGTACCTGTTGATTTTACTTATTTACCCTTACTCAATTACAGGTCTACTAACTAATCAATTTCCTTTTTCAGGTTATACATATTATCTTTTTCTATTTTTCAAGAACTAAATAATTTCCTTTTTCAGGTAAAATACAATATCTTTAATATTTTATCTAACTAAAATTTCTCCTTTATTAATCAATTTCCTTTTTCAGGTTAAACATATTATCTTTTCTATTTTTCAATAACTAAATAATTTCCTTTTTTAGGTAAAATAGAATATCTTTTACATTTTATCTAACTAAAATTTCTCCTTTTTAAAAACACTACGAGCAATTTTATTTAATAAAATAACATAATTATCTTATTATTACTATTAACTAATCAATTACTTTTTTCAGTCAAAACACTTTACCTTTTCTCTTTTCTCTAACTAAAATATCCCTTTTTCCAATTATATCATGTACGGTTACCTTTTTCAGCCAAAACACGTTACCTTTTTTTCTGTTACTAAAACTTCCCTTTTCCAATTATATCATGGACGTTTCTATTTAATAAAAATAAAATAATAATATTATAAATTATACTTATAATTAACCGATTACCTTTTCAGCTAAAATATATCATCTTTTCTATTTTTCTAATTAAATCCCCTTGTTTCTAAAAATATAATGGGCAACTTTAATTTCTCACTTTCTAAAAACTATGAACAATTTTATTTAGTAAAATAACATAATTAAATTATAATTACTATAAAGTAATCAATTACTTTTTTCACATAAATCATGTCATCTTTTTTTTTTTTGCTAAATTGAATATTATAAAAGAAAAAGAAAAAGGGGTTAACCCTTGGTCTAGGACAGGCCCTAGATTGGGAAATCAAAAATCAAACTAAAACAGTTCGATAAAAGAACAGAAAGAGAGATCCTAAAATTAATGACTGTGCCAAAAATGAAGATCACTAGAACTATTATTATTACAGCAATGTTTTTGGAACCATTTAGAAGATGCAAGCCTAGCTTTAATGTCAATGATAATGCCTTCGAAAATCCTTACTGGAATTAGATGTCCCTTGTTGTGATTTCTGGAGTTCCTCTCACGCCAAATGTGATAAGAAAAAACTTGCAGTCCAAGAAGAGCCACCTGTCTCAAAACCAAATCTTGAATCTGCAACCAACTTAACAGGAGATTATCCCAAGTATTAGCATGAATCGTGAGTCCAAGCGTTGAAGCCAGCCTAATTAGCACAGATCTGGTGAAGGTGCAGTTGAGAAACAGATGGTCCAGAGATTCTTTTCCACCAGGGCACAGGCTGCAAAGGTCTATAACGTCCATTGCAAAGGACGCAAGGCGTTGTAGAGTATTGATTCTTTTAAGACAAACCAACCATTCGTGATGGGCATACCGCGTCACCTGAAGCTTATGCCAAACCGCATTGAACCACTGCACCTCTGGGAGTTTATACCTCACTGCTTCACGTTACCTTTCTTTTTTCTCTAACTAAAATCTCTCTTTTTCCAATTATATCACGGACGGTTATATTTAATGAAATAAACTAAAAATATTATAATATTATTAATTAATTGATGACCTTTTTCAGCTAAAACGTAGCATCTTTTCTATACTTTCTAACTTAAATCCCTCTTTTAATAGAAATATTAGAAATATCACTGACAATATTAATTTCTCCTTTTCTAAAAACATTACGAGCAATTGTATTTAGTAAAATAACGTAATTAAATTATAAATACTATAAACTAATCAATTATCTTTTTCAATTACCTTTTTAATTTTCTCTAACTAAATTTTTAATTTTTCTAATCATATCACGTGCATTATATTTAATAAAATGAAGTAATAATTTTATAATTACTAATAATGAATGGATTACTCTTTTTAACTAAAACCTATCATCTTTTCTATATTTTCTAACTAAAATCCCTCATTTTCCGAAAATATCACGGATAACATTTGTAAAATTATTATCAAATCATCTCATATAAATATGTAAGCCTCCAAAATTCATGTTTTAAAAAAATTAATTGAGATTAATGAATTTTTTTGTATAATATAAAAAAATCCGTGCATCGCACGGATTTTAGGCTAGTATTATAAATTTAACATTCATGATACCAATAAAAAAACAAAAAACTAATTTTTTTTGAGGAAGCTTCCCATGTACGATTGGCCCAAAAGGGAATAGGACACTAGTTTAGACTTTAAGATTAAGAGTGGAAAATAAATAGTTTCAAAAAAAAAAAAAAAAAAAAAAAAAAAAAAAAAAAAGAGTGGAAAATAAATAGTAATAAAATTATTAAAAAGAAAAGAAAAAAGAGTAATAAATTTCCCGCCGTCTCACCCGCTATATCTCCCTCCTCTCGTGTCCTGTTCCCAACACATACACTTTCACTACTTGTCCATTATAAACCCACCCACGCCTCCTTCCTTCCACAACCAAATAAAAAAAATAAAAAAAACCTAATTCATTCTGTCGCCCCCTTGGATTTCTCATCCCCATGAAGCTCCGTTCACGCGGTTCCGGCCCTTCCACTAAAGGTAGTAATTATTCACCTTTTTTCTCTCCTTTTTACTTGTAATTTACCTTTTCTAAATCGCCTCTATTGTTTTTACTACTTAATTATTATCTGATATTTTAATCTTCCGAATCTTCAAATGTTCAATTAGATTGTCTTGTGTATCTAGATCGTTCTTTACTTTCTCCAATTCATATGTTCAAGTAAACCCACATCACACTTATTATTTGTTTTATATGTCTTGTGTATCGAGTCTTTAGGTTGTTTAATCTGTAAAGTTAGAGATTCACACACACATATGTTTCAAGTCTTTAGGTTTTTGTTTTCGATCAAGTTTTAGTACTTATCGTAAAACCGTAGGCTTGTATTTTCAGAATTTTGGGGTTAATGGGTTTAAATTCGAGTACGGTGCTCTCGTAACATGTTAAATGACTAATTCCGTTAATGAATTGAGCTACTTTTAGGTGTTAGTATGTATGCCATTATTGTATGTCTAAAGTGTGTGTGTGTGTGTGTTTTTAATTGATTGATACCTAAAAATATCAAGCAGGAGATGATCTTCAATATACGGAAAGCTCCGAGGAAGATAACGACCCTATGGACTCTGATCCCGATTTTGACGGTGTTGATAGACAAGGTAAATATATACTCAACTTTGCAATTTGTTTCCTCCTTTTATTTGTCCTTTCTAATCATCCTGGGCCGTTATTTTGATTATTACTTGTTTTCTGTTGAAAATTTACCCCCTCCTCATTTTGTAATGTATTTAAAGGGAACAATTTAGCTCAATATCGAGATGTTTGTTTATGTATTATCTAACATTGTACTGGATTTCTCTGAATGTAGGTGAAGATTTTTTGAGTATGATAGAGGAGAATGGTGGTCTGACTGGTGTAAAATTAGATCAATATCCAGAGACTGTCATTGAGTTGAGTGATGACGAAGACTTTGTATCTGATTCAGATCTTGACGATAAGGTTTCAAAGAAGAGGAAAGTGGGGGCAAAGAAGAAAAGGGGGCGCAAGAGTCAGAAAACAGAAGTACCGAATAAGGCGACTGCACAAGGAGATTGGGTTGGCACAAGCAATTATGGGCCGCAAGATGTTCCTGAGCTCATAATTGATGCATATGTTGAGCTTAATATAAGGAGGAGGAGGAAGAAGAGGAAAGGCAAAGATAAACCAATATTGTTGTGGGAAGTTTGGGAAGAAGAACATGAGAGATGGGTTGCAGCTCATACAAATGCAGACACAGATTTGGATAATCAGAATGATGTTGTGGCTGAGACTGCTGAAGCGTCACCTAATTTGATTATGCCTCTGCTGAGATACCAGAAAGAATGGTTAGCTTGGGCGCTACAGCAAGAAGAATCTGCAGCAAGAGGAGGTATCCTTGCAGATGAGATGGGAATGGGGAAGACTGTTCAAGCTATTGCACTTGTACTGGCTAAACAGGACTTTAAGCGAACAGTTTGTGAATCAAATGGAGCTTCATCCCAACCTAGCTCATCTTCAGGGTTGCCAGAAGTTAAAGCTACCCTTGTGATATGTCCTCTGGTTGCTGTGATTCAATGGGTAAATGAGATTGATCGATTTACCTTAAGAGGTAGCAATAAGGTGCTAGTGTATCATGGAGCAAACAGAGGCAAAACCGTTCATGAATTCTCAGATTATGATTTTGTTATAACTACATATTCTATTGTTGAAGCTGAATACAGGAAAAATGTGATGCCACCTAAACAGAAATGCATTTGGTGTGGAAAGTTATTTTATGATCATAAGATATCTATTCACCAGAAATATTTTTGTGGTCCAAATGCTATTAGAACTAATAAGCAGTCGAAACAGAAGAAGGGTAAGAATGCTGGACTAGGTGTACACAGATCAGAGAAAGGCAAGGGTGTTGAGTCGGTGGATGAAGGAAAGGAGGAGACTTCAAAGAAAGGGAAGCATTACAACAAGGATAAGACTTTCGGAGCTGGTTCTTCTACCAACAAGTCGGAAGGAGCTGAAAATGGATCGTGTAACAGCAAATCTACTTTGCACTCCGTGAAATGGGATCGTATCATACTTGATGAGGTGTGTTCTGGATAATGTTAGAAATTATTGTATACTTGGCTGGTTTGATTGTGTATCTTATGTGTGTGTGTATGTATATATTTAATACTTCTTTCTCACCAACACTCTTTTCCGCACCTCTTTGAAACCTGATTTTGTGGGATAAATTTGGATCTGCTCTGATCATTTTTGACCTAATTGTAGGCTCTTATAAGCGTATTTTTTTCTGGTCAAGAGTGTCATCATATTTCTGCTTAGGAATTAAGTAAAGAAGATCTATGATCAATGACTTGTGTTCTCTGCATCATATGACTATTTCTGGGCAGTAGGCAGTAGCCAAGTAAAGATTTTGTAAATGTACAAATTGTTCTTAAACTGGAATTGTAAATTATTACCACATTGCATGATTACACAACTGCTCATGAAAGGGCAAGGATCGTATTTTTATGATCACTTATCAAATCAATTATCTTATAGATTCAGTGTTCTATCTTTACAAGCTGCTTAAAGCAACTAGGTAGGCGATATTTAGCTTGGATATGTTATTCTTTATTTACAAGGGGCTAACTGGACAAGGAGCTATGCTTTGGAAAACTCTGATGATTTTGGTCAACGTATTACTGCATTACTTAGATCTTAGATGGAAGTGCTAAAGTAGTATCAGACTGATTTGTTATTTGGTGCCATGAAATTTCATTAACTTGAACTTGTATTGATGATTGCCAGGACGAGATTTGTCAGTCTCTTCATGAGCAAGATTAGTATTTTCTTTTATCTGCAAATCCAATTGGGTTACACAAGAGTCACAGGATTTTTGTCCGTACTTAAACAACGTATATTACTTGTTCAAGTTTGACCCTGTAGTTGGAAAATCAGCCTTTCTTGTTTGTAGATAATGGAATAAGTCAAATTTCAGATATCTGTGTTCCCTTGTAGCAGGTCTTTTTTGGTGTCTTTTGAGGTGTCCGACATAAAATTGTCAGCCAAATTTTTTAATAAGTATTTTTATCCTCTACAACAGGCTCATTATATCAAAGATAGACGCTGTAACACTACAAAATCTGTTCTTGCCTTGAAGTCATCTTATAAATGGGCTTTGAGTGGCACTCCCCTTCAAAATCGTGTTGGAGAACTTTACTCTCTTGTAAGATCTATGTACACGAGTTAGCTTGATAGGATATACAGTCTACTTTAATGCCATCGCCATATATATGTAATTAGTTTTTTGTTTTCTTTTGCACAGATCCGCTTTCTCCAGATTAGTCCTTACTCGTATTACTTCTGCAAGGACTGTGATTGCCGAACACTTGATTATAGGTATGGTTCTGGATTGAACTATCTCTCCCGAATTATATGTTGCTATGCTTGTACTCCAGTAGTAGTCGTCTAGTCCATATTTATTTCTCTCTTTTCCCTATGTGCAAAACCATGCATCCTATTATCCCTTACGTTTGCAGATTGCTTCTGAATTCGCAGCATGACGAAGTGAAAACATTGATCATCTCTTTTAGTTAAGGGAATAGGGGTCATTTTGCATAATCCTATGGAGCATAATTCGAAAATATTATTATGCAATTCTGTATTATGGTTATTTGCTGTTGGGTGTGAAGAAAGCCAGATAAGAATTTTATAATTTATCTTTTTTTTATCTGTGCTTGGATGGGTATCAGTTGCGAACTTAGAACGTATACTGGTCTTGTATATCGTGTGTTTTTACTGTTTTCATTGTGGCTAGTCTCATATTTTTATGTTTAAAGTAATGAAAAGCGAGAATTTGTATCTGTCAACGCTGCTTATGATTGATCATGATGTAGCTCTATGCTTCTTGCTCTTGTAATCTTGTATATCTCAAGGTGTTCATGATATCATCTCTTCTATGTCATTACCTTGCAGTTCCAATACTGATTGTCCAAATTGCCCTCATAAATCTGTAAGACACTTTTGCTGGTGGAATAAAGTAAGTCACAATATTTTTTTGCATTTTTCATATTCTGTAATTTGAGTTGAGAATGTACTGAAAAGTTCTTATTCCTTTTTGTCCCTGTGAAGAATATTGCCACACCAATACAAGCACAAGGAAATATTGGAGGTGGCAGAAATGCCATGATATTGCTGAAGCACAAAATTTTGAAAAGTGTTCTCCTCAGACGTACTAAAAAGGGTAGAGCTGCTGATCTTGCACTTCCTCCCAGAATGGTAAGCTTATTAAGTTCTAATGCCAGCATGGCACACCTGATATATGTTTTACATACCTGACTCTTAAGTGTTTATGGATATCATATCTGCTTTAGCATCTCATATAATTTTACTTTTTTCATTAGATCTTATTGAGAAAGGACTCGTTGGATATCAAGGAAGAAGATTACTACACGTCATTGTACAATGAAAGTCGGGCACAATTCAACACGTGAGTCGATTCATTCACTCTCAAGAAAAGATATATATTTAGGAACTCCTAGATAGTGTTTTTCTTTTTTCGAATTAAATGTTTATCTATAATATCATGTATCAAATTCTCATCTCTTTGTGTGTCTTATAAATTCTGTTTAGCCTGTTTTGACACGTAATTGTGGTTGTCTCTGACACAACACACACTAAGTTCAAATATTTTGGCATGGAAATCTAGTGTTACCAGTGCTTGTGCAATGACATCTTTATTTTACTTTCTCCTTCAGTCATATCATTAGTTAATTAGCTATCTCATGTGCAGATATGTTACAGAAGGAACGGTGATGAATAATTATGCTCACATCTTTGATCTCCTCACACGATTGCGACAGGTGAAGAATTTACTTGTTATTTAAAAGTAAAATTATTTTAAACTAAGCTCTCTATTCTCAATATATGACAACCAATCACTTAAGATTTCTGTAGTTTAACATTATAAACATCTCGTCTGTAGTAATCAAAAGTGTATTGGATCTTGTTTATTAGGTAGAAGCAAATCACTTTATTTTAATGTTAACATGCAAAAAGTTGCTAATGTATATTTTCATCAAGAGATAGAGTGGAATATGATTTGTATCAGGACCACTTGGTTTATTGTTGTTGATAAAAATAATTAATTTGATTGCTTATTTAACTTCATGATTGTGAAGCTTAAGATGATCAGCAATGGTTCCTAGTTTAGAGAGTAATTTCGAATAATGATGGTGGATTACTTATTAATTTATGGTGGTCTAGCACATCATGCGTTACAGATTTATGTACTTACTGAGTTGCTTATGCTTTTGGGTGCTTAAGATATTCGGTTCACGAATTAGGAGTCAATTTATTCATTTGAACACTTGCTTTGTGTTTTTTTTTTTTGGTGTGCTAGAAATCATGAAATTACCTCCCAAGATGTCTGAATCAAGAATTATAAAGTTGAAGTTAGGCACTATGTACATTGTCTTCGGTAACAATCGTGAAATAATTTAATTTTTTTTTTTTAAATTTTGGGGAAGGGTCTTATATTATGGCTGAAGTTCTTTTTGGTGGAAGTCCATAGTTAAAATCATATTGCCTAGGCCATGTATATCAATAAATAGTGGAGCATTATGTTTGTTTTATTGTAGGTCACTATAAATTGTGATTATTTATTTTATTGAAAATAAGCATCTGCTGTGTTGATTATGAGATTTTGTTGGTTAACTTTGAATTCTGATAAGACTTCCTGATTAATTAACAGGCAGTGGACCATCCCTACCTTGTGGTATACTCTAAAACTGCCTTGAGCAAGAATGCAAATGAGGTGGATGCTAATAATGGTGAAGTGATATGTGGACTGTGTCATGATTCAGTAGAAGATCCTGTGGTTAGTTAATTATCTATTCTTATGGAATATAATTCTCTTGTATGCCTATGTGTTTATGTTCCCCAACTATTTATATGAAGAAAAAATTGAAAGTCTACCAGCTTTAAAGGTTGAAGATACTTCGTTAAGTATCCATATACCAGAGTAACAAGAGTTTTTGAATTTCAATGAAAACAGTAGTTAGTTGTTGTAATCTTGTGTTAAATTTTATTTATTTCTATTCTTTTCTGTTCAAGCCATTTTTATATATGAACTTGTAAAAAGGCCAAGCTTCTTTGCACTTAAGAAAAGAGAAAGAAATAAAAAAAAACATGCTTGAAAGGGTGTTTCTTGCAATGACTAAGAGACTATTTGGTAAAGGATTGGTGGACAAACCTGCAATTTTTTTTAAACTACAATTGTGTTCAGTGACCACAAATATTAGACTTGCGTTGCTGGAATGTTTTGGCCCAAAAAACGCATTAGGCATCAGCAGTTTTTTTTGGTTGTGGTCAGTTACAGAAATTCAAAACTCACACCATGCCTCCACTGAGGTTCAAACCCTCGGCCTCTGCAGAATTATTTAACTTTTAAGTCTTAATTGAGCATGAAACTACGAATATTAGGATATCAAAGCACAAAGTCTCAAGCGATAGTGCCCCCAGGTGTCTATATGATTCTCCTCTATCTTTCAAAGCCTTTCTATTATTTGTAAAAATATGCTATTTAGCACCCCATACACCATTGATAGGGTGTATGTACACATCATCCTGGTTTGATCCAAGTAAAAGCTTATTGATCTGTAGTTTTGAAACACTTATCTGATGATGATGTCAGTTTGACACATTATTTATTTTATTTTATTTTTGCTAAGCAGTTTGACACATTATTTACTCTTTATGACCTAAATGTGAGTTGGATGGCCCATGCATTACTGTAGATGTTCAATGCATGGGGACTAAATATATTCTCAGTTAAAATCTGTGGTTTGTGGGATACATATATGTCAAATATGAGGGAACTATTTTTTGTAAACAGAGGGGAGGTTCTTGCTTGCTTTTCATATTAACTTGAGCAACAAATCAACTAGTTATGGTTTAGTGATCAAGTATTCTGTAAAACAATGACTGAACATTCTCTATTTCTTTATTGTTGATAACACTTTTCTGTCTTCTTATGAAAGCTTATGTGTTAATTACTCCAGGTTACTGCCTGTGCACATTCCTTCTGTAAATCTTGTTTGATTGGCTTCTCTGCTAGTGTGGGACAAGTTTCATGCCCTACATGTTCAAAACCACTCACTGTGGATTTCAGTACAAAGAAAGATCATGGACAACAGGATACTAAATCGACCATTAAAGGTTTTAAGCGCTCAAGTATCCTCAACAGAATTCGGCTTCATGACTTCCAGACTAGCACTAAAATAGATGCTTTGGTAAGTTGTTAATTATCCTTTTAAATATGTCTATTATTCTGTATTGTTTTCTAACATACATATTACCCTTATGTTGTGGTCATTCTCTGCCTTCTTGATGAAGTGATCAGAAGCATCTAAATATTTGAATGTATCTAGTCTTCAATTTGACCTTGCCCGTCTTAATTTAGCTTACCTATCCATTTTGCTACTTCCTGGTGGGATGCTTTAACATGCCCTGAAATATTAGTTTAAATTCCTGATTTAAAAAAACTGAATGCCTATGTGCATATTATTAGCGATGATTTGCCTAATGTGTATTTAATTCTAATGTGTAGAGGGAAGAAATTAGATTTATGGTTGAGAGGGATGGTTCAGCCAAGGGAATAGTTTTTAGCCAATTTACATCATTCCTGGACTTGATACACTATTCCCTACAGAAGGTGGGTGGTATTTTCAGGGAAGTTTATTTTTAATATCTGCTTCTTTATTAAGCAGACTTAATATTTTTTTGATGAAATGTTTGGCAGTCTGGAGTTCAGTGTGTTCAGTTGGATGGATCTATGTCTATGAATGCAAGAGATGCTGCCATCACAAGATTTACTGATGAACCAGACTGTAGAATATTTCTCATGAGCTTGAAAGCGGGTGGGGTTGCCCTTAATCTCACAGTGGCATCACATGTAAATCTTTTTTGCTATAACTCAAGTGTCACCATATAGAAATAGAAAATACTTTTTTCTGCTTAGATCCCAGATCCCACTGAAAGAAAAGGCCAACATTATTGTTAATGTTAAGTTGCTCGCGTTTGTTGATTACACATTAATGCATGTTTTGGTCTGACCCTTGCAGGTATTCTTGATGGACCCTTGGTGGAATCCTGCGGTTGAGCGCCAGGCCCAAGATAGAATACATAGAATAGGACAGTATAAACCTATAAGGCAAGTGTTTTGGCTTTTTAGTTCACATCAGTCTTCTAGCTTTATGTTTCTGCAGCTTTAACGAATCTCTTCTCTAATTTGTAGGATTGTGAGGTTTGTTATAGAAGGTACAATTGAGGAAAGAATTTTGAAGTTGCAAGAAAAGAAGGAATTAGTATTTGAAGGGTAACACATCTATTTGCAAAATACTCTTTGACCGTCGAATCCTGTATATCAATCTGAATTATAAAATTTCATTGTTCTACCTTTTACAGAACTGTTGGTGGCTCGGCAGAGGCCCTGGGAAAGTTAACGGAGGCTGACATGAAATTCCTTTTTGTTACATAGATGCTGCAATCACTTGGAAGGCTTTCTGCATATTTTGCTCAATATTTACAAGTTACTTTTTTACGTACTTTCTAATTATAGTGCTCTAATTATATAAAAAATTGCATATGATTTTATGTGTCAATTGTCACCTTTTTGGTTGATACTCTGACTCTAGCAATCTATATATTTGGAAGTTCTTAAAACTATAAATGAGATTACCGGAAGCCTCAAAGATGTGCTCTACTAAAAGGCAGAAGCTCTTCTTGCTTCGAATTTAGGTTCATATATTTTGATGGTATTTTCTTGAAACTAACCAAATTTCTGTTAGTGTTTTCTTAAAACTAGTATTTCTTTTCAATTTTTGAGAATCTTGTCCCAAATAATAATGTTATACCGTTTTACATTTTTTTCATTCCCTGCATTGTGCCTCAGTTGAGTGCCATGTGTATACTTTTTAATTTCGGCTGAATTTCGGCCCTAAGAGTGACTTCATTACTTAGAGCTCATTTGTTAACCACTGGATGAGAGATTTTGAACTGGACGACAATTATAAGTATTGTTCAGATTGTTTGCTTTATACACTAAGTCTCTGGACGACACCTGATTTATTCTGGACGAAACCTCCTTCAAATATTAGCTGGATGGTTCAAATTAAATAAAATCTTTGTACAATCACATTCGTCATCACTTTGGCTGCATCTATCATAGTAGTGTTTTTTTTTTTTTATAAATGTGTCTGTTTCTTTTTTACCTTTTGTTAAATCAATATTAATTTTCAAGTTACAAAAAGGTTAATTTTTTCCCTAAAAAATTAACCTTTTTCAATTATTCATCTATTTTATTTATTAGACTAGTATAATATATAATATATTGTTTCTTTAAAATTTTTAAAATTAAAACTACATTTCTATTATTATTTTATCATATTACAAAATTTAGTGATTATATTAATAATCATTTTTCAATTTATATATTCTTTTAAAATTTTGTAATAATTAATCATATAAAGGAATAAAATTGGTAAATGACTTCGTTCAAGAAAAATTTCTTTTTCTTTATCAAACATTATTATTCATCCAGTATCCAGATTTTTTGTCATTCAGAAATTTTAACTGTTCAGATATTATTTTTCAGATTTAACAAATGAGGCCTTAGTCTTATATAATAGGAGGTTGTTTGGTTTGTCAATGGACTAACAAACGGAAGAGAAAATAAAACTTATTCATATGTGCGTTAGATCCAGATAGGATTACACAGTAAAAGATGGAAGTCTATGGGGTCATTTGTTAAAAGTTTAAAACAGGTCATTTGTTATAATAGGGATTAACTAAAATACAAATTATATTCATTTCCTTTATTATAATATACTAGTTTATAATCCGTGCAAAGCACGGATTACTTTTTAATACTTTTAAAATTATATGATTAAATAAAATAGAGTAAAATAATTTTTGGATATAATTTAACTTTGTAATATTAATTAATAAAATTATTAGTAATAATAATAGTTATTTAATAAATGATATGTATTGATAGAACTAATAATATAAAATTTTAATGTAAATTTGTTATTGACGGGATTCGAACCTTGGATCTTTAGAAAATGGATATAAATATAGAATATTCTTTATTATTAGATCTAACGGCTATCATCTATTTACTAAATATCTAACGATCAATATTTTTTTAATGGTTGGTTGAACCAAACAACCAAACTACCAATTATCCCCTAGTTTGCTTATTATATATAAGTATAGAAGTATAGATACTAGCTTATAACCCGTGCGGGTTTCTTTGAATAAGTTAGAGAAAATGACCAAAATGCCTATTTTTCACAAGTTTTTGCCCAAAATACTGATTTTGAAAAAAATGGCCCGAAATACCGACGGGATACGGAGAATCGTCCTCCGTGTTAGGGTGTTGCGGAACACCGTCCTCCGTATTAGGCATGATACGGAGCTGCGTCCTCCGTATTATCATGATACGGTGGACTGTGCACCGTGTTAGATGGGTGCGCAGCACTGTCACGGAATACCGTCCACCGTATCATGCCCTGTTACGGAACACGGAGCTCCGTATCATGACCTGTTACGGAACACGCATCTCCGCAACACCCCCCCTATCACGGTACATGATGTACCGTGTCCCGTCAGTAAAAAGGACCATCCAGTTTCCCAGGTGATTATTTTGGGCCATCACCCAATAAGTTATAAAATTTATTTAATAAAACATATTATATTTTAATAATATATAATTATAATATATATTATTATAATATATAATTATATATATTATTAATAATCTATATAATATCCTTTTAATTATAATTAAAGACACTATATACCTTTTCAAATATGGATTTTATCTATAATTAAGTAAGGGTAAATAAGTAAAATCAACAGGTACTGTACCGACCGACCAAACTCATTTAATATAAAATTATATTATTTATTAAAATTAAACTCATTATAAAATCAACATTATAGTTAAAAGGTATATAGCTTTTATAATTATAATCCGAAAATCAAAAATCTTCGGCTTTAATATTAATATAATAGTATAGATAGTGACTACCTTTAAGATCTCAGCTTCCTCCGGTAAATTAATGTTTCTGCTTTAATATTAATATAATAGTATAGATAGTGATTATCTTTAAGATTTCAGCTTCCTCCGGTAAGTCGATGTTTTATAAATGTATAAGTTTTTGTATTTTGTCTGAATATTTTATGTGACTATCATTTATTATCGAATGTTATCAAGATGATGGTACATCCAGTAGATAGATATGCAGTGTTCTTTATCTTTTGATGTGTTAGAATCCGAGGGGTCTCCCTTCTTTTGTTGCTTATCCCCTTGATGTTTTTTTTTTTATTATTATTTTCTTTTTAAATTCTTTTTTTATTGTGGGATAACAAAAAAAGGAGATAACCAAAAAGAGGGGGTAACCAACTACAAATTATACCCCTTTTTTCTTATTATGGTATAGTATAGATTATAGATATATATATTATAATAAATGAGAGGGGTATAATTTGTAGTTTGGTTAATCTCTATTTTTGATTATTCCTCATTAACAATTTTTAGATTTTCAGTTTAAATTGATCATGACTATATTATAATAAGCGAAAGAGGGTATAATTTGTAGTTTGATTAACCCTATTTTTTGTTATCCTTCATTGACAACCGTTAGATCCTCGGTTCAAATAGATCATGATCGTTATATACAATAATACTAAAAATTATTATTATATCCTATATATAATTGGTGTAAGGAGGTTAAGGTGGTCGTCGTATGATCGTCAGGGTTAAAAAGGTAAGTTCATTAAAATTAGAAATGGGCAGGAGTTGGGCCAGAGTATTGGTTTTAAAAATCAACTAAAATTATGTTACCAACTAACTATTTAATGGTATTTTTAATTTAACAAATAAGTAGATCATCACTAAAATAATATATGATAAAAGGGAAAAAAAAATTAAAGTTGAGAAAATTTTTGTTAACTAAAGTTAATACAAAGATATTTTAGACAAAGTTTAAAATATAAATAAAAATACCTTACCACAAATTATCATAAAAAACTATCATTTTATACTAACAAAATCAATACAAATCAATAAATTAACATTTTAATATTTTGCAAAGATTCTAGATTCGGTAATAAATATATAATATAATATAATTGGTATAAAGAGGTTCATATGGTTTGGTCATACAGTAAATTCAAGTTATAGGAAAAAGCAAATGACGGCGCCAAATGTTGTGGAATAAAAACTAGGGTATTAGATTGCGGCTAGGGTTTGTATGTATTTAATACTAGGGTGCGTGAGCTTCGTGCTTTAATGGCTGTTCTCGTACTCGTGGCTGAATCTGCCTTTATGAGATGCCTACGTGCCTTGATGTGTATCAAGGATCAAGCCAAAAAACGTAGTTCTGAGATGTGAAGGAGCAGGTCCTTATATAGGCTGAGAAGCCTTAGAATTATGGTAGGAGTCAGAGACTTGGTGGGCAAGTCACCGCCTTGAGGAAGGTTCTAGACTCCTTCCTTGTAGGAATCAGTTTCCTTGTTGAAGTAGGTGGCTTGGGGGCTAAGTCAGGCAAGAGTAATATCCTTATTTGACTCATATTGCTGAGCTGGTTATTACTCATAATATTAACTACGAAATTAATACTGTAAATAGGGTTTGGGCCCATTTGGTGGGCCCCACGTTTGGACCATTCCGGGTCTAATTAATGCCACATTAAATGTGTCTTTAGGGCTTACTTTTAGCCCATATCATTTGCCCCCCAACTTCTAGGAAAACTGATCAGGTTTTCCTTGAAGTTATAACGGCCTTTCTGAGACTTGGGTCAGGGTTTATTACTCTTACGCAAGTACGTCTTTCAACAATATCATCTTAATGTAAAGCGTGGAGCGACCGACGCATTTATGACGATGTTGAATGACACTAAACAGTGTTAAACGGCATTACACAGTGCTAATCAGCCTTAAACAACGTGTAAACAGTGTTAAACGATGTTAAACGGCATAAAACGACACTAACAGCACTAATCGGCGCTAATCTGTGCTAATCAGCACTAATCTGTGCTTAAACGGCACTAATCTGTGCTAATCGGCACTAATCTGTGCTAATCGGCACTAATCTGTGCTTAAACGGCACTAATCTGTGCGCCAGTCGGCTAGCCACCGGTCGGCTGGCTCCCGGTCGGCTGAAGCCTTCCGGTTTGCCCCGGTCGGCCGGCTTCCGGTCGGCTAAATTTTTTTTTTTTTTTTCAATATCTCAATTTCCTTCTTCAACATGATGTTTCCATAAACACGTATGTTCGTGGTCTTGACGAACATGACAAAAATAGTCGTGGTCTTGACGAACATGACAAAAATAGTCGGGGTCTTGACGAACATGACAAAAATAGTCGGGGTCTTGACGAAAATTCCCGTAGTGCTGACAAACTCCGGTCGGCCGGAGCCTCCCGGGTAGGCCGGTCGGCCAGCCACCGGTCGGCTGGAACCCTCCGGTTTGCCCCGGTCAGCCGGCTTCCGGTCGGACCATGTCAAATTTTTTATTTTTTTTATTCTTGGCTTCTATACTCCGACCTTTTTTTTTGAACGTGATGCTTTCATAAACACGTATACTCGTGTTCTTGATGAAGATGTACACTCTTATCTTTCATGAACATGTATGTTCGTGGTCTTGATGACCATGAGTTTATCGTGGTCTTGCTGACCTTGAGTCTTCGTGGTCTTGATGACCATGAGTTTATCGTGGTCTTGCTGACCTTGAGTCTTCGTGGTCTTGATGACCATGAGTTTGGGGGAGTCAACAATATGGTCATTCATAACTTTTGCTTAAGACTTCCCTTGATCTCAATTAGCACTGCTAATCCCATACTTTATGTTAACTTCTTGATGAGATACCAACTGACAGTCTTAGTTCCTTATCCTGAGTTTTTGACGAGTCCCTTCATTTATTAACAGATAGTTTTCGTCTCTTTTTTGCATTTATCCGATACATGACCTGTGAACACGATCCGGCCTGTATCTCAACCTGGAGTAACATGTCACACCTTTTCTATAAAAGAAGGGGAGCATCCTTCATTCTTCCTCACTTCTCAAATTTCTCTCAAGCTCTAAAATTCTCTAGTTCTTTAGCTTTTCAAGTTCATCTTCAAGTCCAAGCTCGATATGGCTGACAGACGCCCGGTCCCCCCAATTTCCATGGAGGAAGCTATGAGGAAGAGGAGCATGGCCAGAACGGTTAAAGGTATGCTAAAACTCAAGCCTCCTCGTTATGTTGAACGTCGATTTGTTTCTTTATTAGACTTGTTGAGCACCATGGGGGAAGCTTTTCCCAACAGTTCAAATTTGGCTGCCTTCTATTGTCATTCTAAGTTGAAAAAGAAGGACATTGTGAAGATTAGGAGTACGTACAGTTTTCCCGACGTGATCAATGTTTGCCTACCAAATCCGGGAGACCGGACTTGCAACTGGCATCCACAGAGATTATGTGTTTTTAAAGGTGCTTTAGAGGCGGGATTGAGGTTCCCGGTTCATCCTTTTATTATCAGGTTCCTGGCGGAGCTCCAGATCCACCCGTGCCAACTATATCCTAACTCCTGGAGGTTCTTGATTATCTTCATGCTAAGATGTAAGGAGTTGAACATCCCTTGGGACACAACTTTATTCAGAAGCATCTTCATGATCAAGAATTCTCCTGATTCCTCTCCCGGATATGTTGGCTTTCAACTTCGAAACAGGCTCCCTCATATTGTAAACTCCTTCTCTTTTCCCGATTCTCATCATACTTGGGATAGGGAATTTGCCGTTTTGGAGTGGAAAGGTGGCGATTGGGGCCACTTCTTTGTTAAGAGATTCGGGGTCGCAGATGATAGTTCACATTTCGTGCTCGACCTTACTGACCAACAATTGCACGACAGGGATAAACTGCTTGCCGATGAAGGGTGTTCTCATTATAAAACGATTCTTACTGAGAAGAAACTCATTGAAGCTGGCTTGAGCTTTCTTTCTGTTGAGGGTAATTTTTCCTTCGTGACTTCATTATGAACTATGTTTGTTCTTATTACGATGTTTTTTCTCTCATATTTCAGCTGCCGAGGAGCTGGACAACCTCCCTGAGAATCAACCAACTGTTACAAGGCATATGATAAAGCATGCGGAAGCTCAACTGAATCCCCCTGAAAGACAAGTTCCTCAATTCCTAGTGGGATGCAGCCAAGGGGGAAAAAGGTCTCGCAATGCTAGTGAAGGCATTAGGATCTCCTTTACTCCAGATTGGGGCATCTGTGAGCAAGATTCTGTCATGGGGAGCTCTGCTCTATGTTTAGATTGGTTGAGGCTTTCTATTACCCCTCCTGATCTCCTAACTGTCACTGCGGGGGATAAAATCGATGAATCCGAATGCCTCGGAGCTCAGGCCTTATATCAGGTATCAAATTGTTCACTTAATGTTCTTATTTACTTTGTTAGCTACCAACGTCTTTCTAATTCCCTTGTTGCAGGCCAACACCTATCTTCAATCCGCGACTCGTCAAGGTCGTGCTCATAGGGATGACAATGCCATACTGAAGAACGAGAAGGCACAGCTCCAAGAGCAGATACAAGACTTGGACTCTAGAGCTATCCGAGCTGAGGCCAACTGCCATTCTCTTCAAAAGAATCTCCGTTCTATGGCAAAGAAGATGTCTGCCAAAGCTGACAAAGTGATTGCTGCCTACCATAAGTCAGAAGGGTTTTTCGAGCTCATGGATAAGCATGATGATGAAATGCGGCCTTTCAACATGTCCGTCGGCTGGAATAAGGCCATTGGTGCCGTTAGCCACAAGCATCCTACTGTGGTTATCCCAGCAGATTTTCCTTGCCCTAACTGGGCTGTTGGTGCTGAAAATCAAGCAGAACGCACATCAGGTTCCAAGGGAAGTCGTCGCCCTTCCAGCTCTGGCTTGAGGACAGCGGCCAATGCCATTAGCTCCGGGTCATCTTCTTCCCGTTCTGCCGGAAAAAAGGCCATGTCTAAGAGGGAGGCAGCCGTGAGGCAATCTTTCCCCGGAAAGCAAATTCGTGCCAGAGTCGTATCTTCGACTGAGACTTCAGAAGAAGAAGGGGACGTGGTGCAGAAGGGAGCGGTGCAACCTATGGAGACGGAGGCCGAAGAAGATAATGATGAGGATGATGAGAGCTCCGATGAGGAGGAGGGAGAAGAGCAAGAACAAGAAGTGGTAGGGGAATCCTCCGAAGAATAAGTGGCCTTGCATGGCATTGTTAGCCGCTTGTGGCTTTATCTTTCCAGTTTTTAATCAAAGTCCTCCGGGACTTAACTTTTATGGTTTGTAACTTAACTCTAAATTCGGCCCCTTGGGGTTATTTATGCAATTGTTTTATTTCCATTTGTGTGTTCTTTATTTTCGTTACTTGGTCACCCTTGACTCGCACTCATCAGGTGCTTGGCATATAAATAAAATCACACAATCATAGACTGGAAAACAAACTTGCATTAATAACTTGAAGTGGGTTCAAACCCTTACATAATTTCCTACTGTCCTACTCGGGGTACTAAGCCCTGGAATGGTTTCATCGAACCTTATTTCTACTTCTCTTAATAGATAGATAAAAGCCAAGTCCTTACTAGGAAGGCTTACACATAATAAATCTTGAGGTTCAAAGCATGCCAAGTACGGGGCACCTCAACCCCGTCCAAGGTCTCCAACTTGTATGATCCTCGCCCCAACGTCTTCCTGACTCGGTACGGCCCTTCCCAATTAGGGGCCAGCTTTCCTTTTGCTCCAACTCCAGAAGCCTCTATTTTTCTCAACACTAAGTCCCCTTGCTGGAAGAACCTTTCCTTAACCCTATGGTTGTAGTAAAAGGATGCCCTCTTCTGATGTTCCACATTCTTAGCGTTTGCCTCGTCCCTGACTTCATCAATTAGATCAAGGGCGAGCCTCATGCCTTCTTCATTGGTCGCTTGTTCATATGCTTCAACTCGAGGTGATGCACGCATGATCTCCAAGGGCACAACTACCTCGGCTCCGTAAGCCAACAAAAACGGAGTTGCTCCTGTTGTCACCTTACAAGTGGTGCGATATGCCCAGAGTATAGGCAATAACTCATCCACCCAAGTGTTCCTTGAACATTCAACTCTTTTCTTTAGTCCATCAAGGATAATTCGATTGGCTACCTCTGCCTGTCCATTAGCTTGCGGGTGTGCTACCGAAGTAAAACGAAGCTCAATAGCATTTTCCTCGCAGTATTTCCTAAATTCTTCATTGTTGAACTACGTCCCATTATCTGTCACAAGGATTCGGGGAATACCGTACCTACAAATGACATTCTCCCAAAAGAACTGGGCAACCTGCTTAGTGGTTATCTTTGCTAGAGGTTTAGCCTCAATCCACTTGGTGAAGTAGTCGATGGCCACTATAAAAAACTTCCTTTGTGTTGATGCCATGGGGAAAGGACCAAGTATGTCCATCCCCCACATTGCAAACGGTATGGGAGAGCTAACTGAAGTTAACATCTCAGGCGGCTGCCTTACGATAGGGGCGTGCTTTTGACATCTGTCACACTTCTTGACATAATTCTGGGCATCTGCCAACATCTCTGGCCAATAGAATCCCAGGCGGGTAATTTTGTGGGCCAGGGCTCTGCCCCCCAAGTGTTGCCCACAGATTCCTTCATGAACTTCTTCCAATGCTTCCTTAGCCTCTTGGGGCCTTGAACACTTTAAATACGGGATAACAAACGATTTCTTATAAAGGATGCCTTCGATCAAGGCGTATCTCAATGCTCTTACTGACAGCTTTCGTGCCTCCAAGGCATTGTCAGGGAGCCAACCGGTTTCGAGGTGAGCTTTGATAGGATCCATCCAGCAGCTTCCTATATCAATTGGTACCACCAACTTCGAGTTAATGGTCGGGGCCTTCAAGACCTGGAAGTAAACACTCCCTGCATAATTCTCTATCTCAGAAGAAGCGAACTTGGACAGGGCATCGGCCTTAATGTTCTCTTCTCTCGGAATATGCTCCACATAGCATTCATCAAACTGAGTCATAACAGCCTTTACGACATTCAAATACTTTGCCATAGTTTCATCCTTGGCTTCAAATTCGCCATTCACTTGCGAGACTACCAGTCTTGAATCTCCACAAACTTTGAGGTTCTTGACCCTCATGACTCTGGCCAAGCCCAAACCGGCTATCAATGCCTCATACTCCGCTTCGTTATTGGTGGTAGGAAAGTCCAACTTCAGAGCGTACTCAACTGTGAACCCATCGGGGCTTTGCAAAACCAAACCTGCACCACTAGATTTTGTTTTTGATGCTCCATCAAAATAGAGTACCCAATACTCCTTCGGATCAGGGACGAGCTCATCTTCTTTTTCCTCCTTCCCAAGGGTAGTCACTATCTCTTGCCCCCGACTTCTTGGTTGTTAATGGTGCATTCAACCACGAAGTTAGCCAGTGCCTGAGCCTTAATGGCTGTCCGAGGCTTGTATGTTATGTCAAATTCTCTGAGCTCAATCGCCCATTTGATCAATCTTCCACTTGCTTTCGGGCTGTGCAATATGCTTCTCAACTGCTGGTCTGTCAAGACTTCGATCTTATGGGACTGGAAGTACGGTCACAATTTCCTTGAGGCAGTAATCAATGCCAAAGCAAACTTCTCAATGGGAGAGTAATTCAACTCCGCCCCATGCAACACCTTGCTCACATAGTAGATGGGTTTCTGAACCTTCTTCTCTTCTCGAATAAGAACAGCACTCAATGCCTGTTCAGATACCGCCAGGTATAAGTAAAGAGACTCCCCGGGACTTGGCTTGGCCAACAGTGGGGCTTTAGCCATGTACTTCTTCAGTTGTTCGAAAGCTTCTTGGTTCTCAGGAGTCCATTCAAAATTTTTCACTTTTTTCAACACTTGGAAGAAAGGCAAGCACTTGTCACCAGATTTAGAGATGAACCTCCCCAAGCTGTTAACTTCTGTACATCTCGTATAGAGCGGGGTGGTTCCATGTCCAGAATTGCTTTGATCTTGTCAGGGTTGGCCTCGATGCCTCTCTTTGACACCATCAGTCCCAAAAATTTTCCTGATCCAACTCCAAATGCACACTTGGCTGGATTCAACATCATCTTGTGGTGCCTCAGCACTTCAAATGCCTCTCTGAGGTGCTTAATATGATCAGTCTTGAGTAAGCTCTTGACTAACATGTCATCAACATAGACCTCCATGGTTTTCCCAATCAGATGGGCGAATATCTTATTCACCAGTCGTTGGTAAGTAGCGCCTGCATTCTTTAGACCAAAAGCCATAACAAGATAGCAGAAAACACCAAAATCAGTTATGAAAGATACCTTTGGGATGTCCTCCTGGTGCATCTTAATCTGATTGTAGCCGCTGAAACCATCCATGAAGCTCAACATTTCATGTCTAGCTGTGGCATCTATCAACATATCAATCCTAGGCAGAGGAAAACAATCTTTTGGACATGCATCATTCATATCAGTGAAGTCTATACACATCCTCCACTTTCCATTCACCTTCTTGACCATCACAGGGTTAGCTAACCACTCGGGGAATTGAATTTCTTCAACAAACCCAGCTTCCAATAGTTTGTCAACTTCTTGCTTAATGGCCTCCTGCCTTTCAGGAGCAAAATTCCTTTTTTTCTGCTTTATCGTCTTCCGTTCAGGATCGACGTTCAACCTATGAGTTATAAGTTGGGGGTCAATTCCTGGCATGTCCGCTGCTGTCCAAGCAAACACATCGCTATTCTCTTGCAAGAACGCTGTCAACTCGCCCTTCAGGGGTTCCTTCAGAGATGCTCCTATATATGTAACCTTCTCTGGGTCGCCCAGCTCCAGAGGGACAGGGATTAAATCCTCTGCTGGCTTCCCTCGGTGTTCATCATCACCACGGACATCCATGTCTTCAATCGGGAGTACCTGCCCCCCGACTCCATCAGCTCTTAGGGCGGATACATAACAGCTTCTTGCCATCTTCTGGTCGCCTTTTTGTTCTCCGACCCCATTTCGGGTTGGAAACTTAATCTTCATGTGATATGTTGAGGCAACAGCCTTGAACGCATGAAGTCCAGTCCTTCCCAGGATTGCGTTATAAGTTGAGGCTGCCTTAATTACCAGAAAATTCAACATTTGAGTAGCTTCTTTAGGTTCCTGCCCGATTGTCATGGGTAACTGGATAGTACCCTCCACCTTGGACTCAATTCCATTGAATCCGTAGATGGGCATGTTGGTCGGGGTCAGCTGAGAATCGGTATATCCCATCTTCACAAAAGCATCATGAAACAGAATGTCAACAGAAGCTCCATTGTCTATCAAGACTCGCTTTACTTCCGAGTTCCCAATCACAGGGGTTATAACTAATGGGTCATCATGGGGGAATTTCACCCCTTCAAGATCAGAATCATCAAAACCAATTACGATTTCAGTTCTAGCACGCTTCGGGGCCTCTCCCACGATGTGCATCACCTCTCTGGCGTATGCCTTTCGAGAGTTTCGAGTCGTACTGACCGCTGTCGGGCCTCCCCAGATCATGTTGATAACTGGCCCTCGGGGCTGTGTGTTACGATCACGATCATTATCCCTTCTATCATTGTTTCTCCTATCGTAGTCCCTTATTTGGGTTCCACGATCTTCACCCTTGGTGAAGTTACTTAGCTTTCCTTTGCGGATCAAGAATTCAATCTCATCCTTTAACTGCCTACAATCATCTGTATCATGCCCCACATCTCGGTGGAACCGACAATATTGATCCTTGTTTCTCTTCGCGGGGTCTCCCCTGAGTGGCTTCGACCATCGGAAGTCCTTATCCTTCTCGATCTCCAACAAGATTTTACTTCTAGGAGCATTTAACCTTGCATAGTCAGAGAACCTTGGTCCTAGGCTCTTTTTTGGTGGCGAATCAGAGTCTTTGCTAGTTCGGGGATACTTGTCCCTAGCATCGTACTCCTGCTCTTGCTTTCGCTTCTTTGTATCATTGTTACCCCGACCATTGCCTATTGTGACCTCCTTCTTCGTGCTGTCCTCAGCCTTGATGTACTTATCAGCCCTTCGCTGGAGCTCAGCCATATTCTCGGGAGGATGCTTTGCTAATGATCTCTTAAAGTATAGGTCGGTGGTGCCATGCTCCAAGGCTACCATTGCAACCTTATTGTCCAAATCAGTAATGTTTAAAGTCTCCTTAGTGAACCTCTTAAGGTAGTCTCTTAGATTCTCATTCTTCCCTTGCACCACATACATAAGAGACGCAGAACTTTTCTCATGCACTTTTCCGCTGATAAACTGGCTAACAAAGGCAGCACTTAGCTCCTTAAAAGAGCCAATTGAGTTCGCAAGCAACCGGCTGTACCATTTCTGAGCCATACCCGATAAGGTTTGAGGAAACACCCTACACTTTAAGGCATCACTTGCGGGCTGTAGCAACAGCGCGTTCGAGAACGTCCTGACGTGGTTCGTAGGATCACCTGTTCCATCATAAGCCTTAATTGTCGGCATCTTGAACTTCTTTGAGATGCGGGCATTCATCACCTCCTCAGTAAATGGGGGTGTGGGATCATCAGGATCCCCTAGTGGCATCAGATCCTTGGGGTTGCTCTTGGGGGTTTCCACCCTCGTTGCTTTTCCAGTTGGGGCATCATCCCTTCTTTGCCTTCTTGAAGGCCTCTCCAAGTCTATAAAGGGAATCGGTCCTGATGTTGGAGGGGGTAGAGTCTGATTTGACCTGGCTTGTTCTCTTGCCATATCTTCCTTTAATCTTAAGATCTCGGCTTCATAAGCCTTAATCCTCTCAGCAGTTGTCGAAGGGAGTTCATCGTGAGTAGTTCGAGTTCTTCTTCGAGGTTCTTTACTTGCACGTCGCCTCCTTGGAGCTTCATCACGATCATAATCGTCGTCTGAGGATGACTCATCCGTATAAGGACCAGAAAAATCGTGATGATCTCGATCTCGAATATGCAGGGCATGACCACTTGATCCAGCTCCTTGAGTAGGAGGGTAGTTAGGCAGCCCATACATTGGGTTGGTATTCACGGGAAGATCCGTAGTGTGGATCTGGACCCCTCGTGGAGGGTTGTTGGGATCTACAATCAAGGGGGAAACCACCATCTGAAAGGGATTAGTCCCTTGATTTGTGTGGACGATCGGAGGTAACGTACTCTCAACATTGGAGGTCATCCCTAGGGGTTGAGAAACTTGAAGCGGAACGATCGTTCCGGTCGTTGGGGGCACCGGATCTGTTGCTGGTGGAGCGGAGCTAAGTGGAATAGGATCAGTAGTTGCTGGTGTTGTTCTTCGTGTAGTTACCATGGTTGATGTCTTCTTCCCACAGACGACGCCAAATGTTGTGGAATAAAAACTAGGGTATTAGATTGCGGCTAGGGTTTGTATGTATTTAATACTAGGGTGCGTGAGTTTCGTGCTTTAATGGCTGTTCTCGTACTCGTGGCTGAATCTGCCTTTACGAGATGCCTACGTACCTTGATGTGTATCAAGGATCAAGCCAAAAAACGTCGTTCTGAGATGTGAAGGAGCAGGTCCTTATATAGGCTGAGAAGCCTTAGAATTATGGTAGGAGTCAGAGACTTGGTGGGCAAGCCACCGCCTTGAGGAAGGTTCTAGACTCCTTCCTTGTAGGAATCAGTTTCCTTGTTGAAGTAGGTGCCTTGGGGGCTAAGTCAGGCAGGAGTAATATCCTTATTTGACTCATATTGCAGAGCTGGTTATTATCCCTAATATTAACTACGAAATTAATACTGTAAATAGGGTTTGGGCCCATTTGGTGGGCCCCACGTTTGGACCATTCCGGGTCTAATTAATGCCACATTAAATGTGTCTTTAGGGCTTACTTTTAGCCCGTATCGGAGGGGGTAACCAACTACAAATTATATCCCTTTTTGCTTATTATGGTATAGTATAGATTATAGATATAGATATTATAATAAATGAGAGGGGTATAATTTGTAGTTTGGTTAATCTCTATTTTTGATTATTCCTCATTAACAATTTTTAGATTTTCAGTTTAAATTGATCATGACTATATTATAATAAGCGAAAGAGGGTATAATTTGTAGTTTGATTAACCCTATTTTTGGTTATCCTTCATTGACAACCGTTAGATCTTCGATTCAAATAGATCATGATCGTTATATACAATAATACTAAAAATTATTATTATATCCTATATATAATTGGTGTAAGGAGGTTAAGGTGGTCGTCGTATGATCGTCAGGGTTAAAAAGGTAAGTTCATTAAAATTAGAAATGGGCAGGAGTTGGGCCAGAGTATTGGTTTTAAAAATCAACTAAAATTATGTTACCAACTAACTATTTAATGGTATTTTTAATTTAACAAATAAGTAGATCATCATTAAAATAACATATGATAAAAGGGAAAAAAAATAAAGTTGAGAAAATTTTTGTTAACTAAAGTTAATACCAAGATATTTTAGATAAAGTTTAAAATATAAATAAAAATACCTTACCACAAATTATCATAAAAAACTATCATTTTATACTAACAAAATCAATACAAATCAATAAATTAACATTTTAATATTTTACAAAGATTCTAGATTCGGTAATAAATATATAATATAATATAATTGGTATAAAGAGGTTCATATGGTTTGGTCATACAGTAAATTCAAGTTATAGGAAAAAGAGTTATAGCACAAAACTTATAAATCACAAATTCATTATTCATATATAATAAAATACCATTAGAATTTCAATTCAAGAAATAATTTTTTAAAAAACTAGATTTTACATTTAATTACAAAACAAATTTTTTAAAGAAAAAATATGGTAAAACTAGATATTAAAAAAGTAATTAAAAACATGTCATAATTAGAAATGCACCAAATTAAATTCAACAAAATATAATTTACAAAACAAACGCTAATTAAAAAAACTTGAATTTATAAACTAAAATCAACAATAAACTTTAATATAATGCACTTAAAATAAATAAAAACCAACACAAAAATATAAAAAATATTACAAACTTTCTTTTTAAAAAAGTACAAAAGTAATGTCGGTTAAATTACAATAAGTTCCCACATGTATAAAGTATATTATATATATTCTAATAAATAGAAAAAAAACACGCCAAAAAATATGAAACATTAAAATATATGTTAGGCTAAATCTTAAAATATAATTTAAAAAAACGATTACCAAATAAAAGTACATTTAATTACAAAACAAAATAACTCTTTAAAAAATATATGGTTAAATTAATATTAAAAAAGTAATAAAAAACATGTCATAATTACAAACGATACCAAAATTCAACAAAATATAATATACAAAACAAATGCCAATTCAAAAAAAAAAATCTAAATTTAGAAAACTGAAATCAACAATATACTTTAATATAATGCACTTAAAACAAATATAAACCAACACAAAAACATAAAAAAATAGTACATATTTTCTTTTTTTAAATAGTACAAATGTATGTGAATGTATGTGTGTTCACAATTACATAAACACACACACACATATATATATAAAGAATAGTTAAATCAATATAAGTTGCCACATGTCTAAAGTAAATTATATATATTCTCATAAAATAGAAGAAAACATCCCGAAATATATGAAATATTAAAATATAAGTTAGGTTAAAACTTAAAATATAATTTACAAAAAAATATCGTTTACCAAATTAAAGTGGTTTAAGAAAAAATTATTTTAATAAAAATCATTCAAGATTTTTAGGTTTGACAACAAATATATTTCTAAAATTTAAATAAAAAAAAATGTGAGCACAAATCAAAAAATAAACAAATTCTTACTTTGCAAAGAAAAAATTTTAAAAAGTGAACACAAATCAATAAATGAACATATTTAAATTAGAAAGCAATCCAAGCACACACAAAATAAATTTATAGTAATATCTAAATATGATACAACATAAAAATTCCTAAGATTACTCTAAACAAAAACACATAATAAACACCACACATGACAAAAATATAAATTAACATGAAAAATAACAATATTCAAACAAATAAAAAATTTAATATCACACATATTTCCAAAAACTTAAAAAATGCCTTTAAAAATTATAAAAAAACTATAACAAAATATCTAAAAATTTAAGATAACCATTAAATTGCATAATTAAAAAGATAAAAAAAATTGTTACACAAATATAGTACGTATATGTTTCAAGTATATCATATGTAATCTAATAAAATAAAAACAAATCAAAAATAATTATGAAATACTAAAAAATAGTTGCCCTAAACTTTGAAATATAAATTATAGAAAAACTATTTATAAAAAATAAATAAATGTATACTACAAATCATATGATATGTATTATTATAATTAAAAGTAAAAACAAATTATTCAAAATGCTATAAAACTAATTTTATAACAACAAAATTACAATCAAAGTTGTACTAAAAAATATTAATAAAGCTACCCGTGCATCGCACGAGTTTGAAGCTAGTATACAAAGGTCTAAGATTCGATTCTCGATAACATATTAATTTATATTTAATACTAA
Organism: Kitagawia praeruptora; assembly: GCA_037693485.1. Classification (NCBI taxonomy): domain Eukaryota; kingdom Viridiplantae; phylum Streptophyta; class Magnoliopsida; order Apiales; family Apiaceae; genus Kitagawia; species Kitagawia praeruptora. Next base: position 82,920,839 of record CM075350.1, read on the forward strand.
AAATTATTATTTAAAAAGATGCAAAGTTTGAATCCTCCTAACAACATATTAAACTACACTATATGAAAATTACAAAAAAATTAAAGGCAATCCGTGCTTTGCACGGGCTATAAGCTAGTATTAATAATTAGGGTAACCAAACCGATACTAAACGACAAACTTTCAATGTTTCGGAATTAATATAATAGTATATATTTTATTAATGATTGGAAGATATCGTGTGATATTTTTGGGTATATATTAATGATTGCAAGATTATGTTTCAAATTAAAATGTAACTTGTTTTAATTATAAAATTAATATTAATTGAAAGATATGGTATAATTGATATTTTTAGCCGTTTATAAAAGATAATATATTTTAATTAGGGGTGTTCAAAAAAATCATCTAATCGTGAAATTGTACCAAACCACAACAATCCGAACCAACAAAAACCGAATCGTAAAAATCGTTGTTAATCGTTCGATTAACCGGACCATTTACACATAAATCGCTTGGTTATGGTTTTCAATATTTTGAAACTGGTTCAACCAAATCGGACTGTTATATATAATAATACGTTAAAAATTCTAGTACATAACTATATATTAGGATTATAAATTATAGTATATAATGTATATACATTATATCCTATATACAATTGGTGTAAGAAAGTTTAATGATTTGGTCTTCGGGAACAAATATGTCATTTCAAAATTATCAATAGTAATTATATATGGGTGAAGGGAGCCTAAAGTTAACTTTAGGAGAATTCCCTAAAGTTAACCAATAAAAACAAGACACATCATCAAAATCATTAATGTCCTTGGGGCCCTTATAAATAAAAAGTAGTGAATAATTAAAATCATATAGTTTTAAATGTTAATTTTAGGAAATTCTCCTAAAGTTAACTTTAGGAACCTTTTTCTCATTATATATTTTAATTAAATGATATTAAATATAAATTAAAAATATATAAATTGCAAATATTATGAATGGGATTTGAAGATAGTTTTTACAATTTTTCCAAAAACAAAATCAAGAATTTGTTATATAGTATAATAAATTTTTGAGCAAAACAAAGAAAATATAGTATTTAATGATTTTATAATTAGAACAAAAAAAAATGGAGCAACATGATTTTTCATGCAATAATAAATTATAATGTTAATAAAACAAGTAACATCAACTTAATGAGGTTCTTATTTGCATACATCATTTTATAATTTTTGGAAAAAATTATAAAATAATACAATTTAGTATAAAAAATCACAAAAATATTTATAAAGTTCTATAAAGTATCCCAAGCATTGCACAGTTACTAAGTTAGTATATATAATAAAAAGCATATATTATTTTATAAATATAATATTGAATTAATTATCAGTATGTTATAGAGAATGTTATAGAGAATTAATTAAGCCCGTTCTTTTACCTGTATCAAATCGTGTTTTGGTTGAGATCTTGAAACTCGATAAATTCGAAAAGACCATCGATTTTTTGAGTGTTCTGAGAGTTTGATTTCGATTCTGACAAATCTAAAAATAGTAGTGTGTTCCTTGTGTTGAGATTAACATCATACTATGATTTCATAATTTTCTATTTTGGATTTTTCGGATTTTCTGATTAAGTTAATTAATTGATAAAATCCCCAAATTCGAATTTATTCATATTAAGTGAAATTAATTCAGTGTGTGGGTAATTATAATGGATGTTAATATGGAGATTATTAAACACAATTTTGTTGGTCATTTTAACCCCGAAAGTTGTACTATCGAGAGGGTTAAGCCTTGGATTCGATTCATGAATGAGCATTTTCTTATTCGACATGCCATGGTACTTAATGCTTCGCTAAAAATTGATCCACATTGGGTGATTTGTTCTACATTTGCTCTCTCTCCCAACTCAAGATCTTTCACCTTTACGATAGGAGAGGCACATTATATTGTGGATGAATTAACCATTAACACTGTTCTGAATCTTCCAACGAACGACTTTGTTGATCTTCCATCTGAAGCTGTCTTGACACAGTTTTTCCATGACATTCATTATCAAGGGGAAGTTGATCTTTCTAAGCTGTCTAAAAAGAACTTAATGGCTGAGTGGGATTATTTCTTTGACACTGTTGCTAAGGTGTTTGCCAACACTAAAAAGAACAATTTTCACAACATTCCATCCTTGATTCAGCGGATTGGTTATGCAATTGCTCATAATCAAAGGATTAATTTTGGTAAATTGATTTTTGATGCCATTATAAGTCGTCTCATAACTGCAAAGAGCGATCATGATTTGGGTAGTAAAGTTGACTGTTACTATCCAAGATTTTTAACTATTATATTTAATCATGTCGTTCCTAATGATCTTAAAAAATTGTTTGCTAACTCTCGTACTGAGGTGTTAGGAAAAACCCATAAGAAATTCTTCACCAGGTTAGCCACAAAAAAGAAGTTCACAAATGTTTCAGTGGTCATAACTCAGTTTATGTCTACTTTCATAGATCTTCCAATCATTAATGTACAAGTTCCAGTGCAACCTGAACCGGCTCCCAAGCAGCCTGCACCAGTAACAGAGCCAATGGAACAGGTACTTGAACAAGAAGCACCAGTTGTTGAACAACCTGCACATGTTCCTGAACAGTCTATTCAATCTCAAGTGGATCAACTCGTTCTAGCTGGTACTTCTGCAGCATCTGCTGACCAGGTATTAGCTTCTGATCCTTTAACTACTTCTCCTTTGCAATCTACTTCTGAAACCCAAGTGGTTGTTAGGGCTGACCAAGGGATTGTAGCACCACAATCTCTAACCCAGGTCAAAGAGCCAAACACAAAGTAAAAAACAACCAAATACTATCAAACCAGAAAGAAATTGCAGATTACAAGATCTAAAAGAAGTAGTGATGATATGAGTGAACCCACAGCTCTGCCTCTACTAAAGAAGAGTAGAACTGAATCTGAGGCAACTGTAAGCCCATCCATTTCCTTCCAACAGGATTTGGACATTGATATGGCCGATAAACAGTTACTGGTTTCATCCTCTGAACAGGATGAAACTATTGAAGTTCGCCATAGGGTCGTGGCACCTTGTAAAGAATTAAGCACACCCCTATTACTCACAATGGGGAAAACACAACTTTAGATGAAACTCAGGACACTTTTCAAGGAGAGCACATAGGGTTGGTTACAGTGCCTACCATAGTTACGGTATAGGAGCCCTCATAGGCTTACGAGGGATATCTTGATTCTTTGCTACCTATAATAGAATCATCATCTCCCCTCTCAGGTGGAACATACCTGGATCCCTTAAGGGAGTCTTCACTCGCAGATTTATCTGGAGAAAGTGAAGGGTAACTTGGTCATCCTATCATTGAAGAAATTCAGTTATCAAATCCAAATGAATTGATAGTGGTGACTAAGGATCGGGATTTGCGAACTCCCATTGCACCACCACTGACCTCCCAAGCGGAGGCTAGGGTGATTTTACTTGCAGGTACACCTTCTGGAGCAACTATGGAAATTGAGAGGAGTGATGTGAGGATCACCTCTAAACTGAGTGAAACACATGCACGTCAGATGAGTGAAACTCAGAGTGACATTCAGGTAAGCACACACACTAACACATACACTCTTTCATTGCAAGAAAAGATTAAAGCTCTAGAAAAGGAACTTGAGGAAACTAAAGCTGAAGCAAGATTACTTCGAGCACAAGTGGGTGAACGGTCTTCTTCATTCACCTCTGTCAGTAGTCAGCTTGTAGGAGTAAAGAATGACATTCAAATCACGAAGACTGCGTTCAACACCAAGATCAACATTCTTGAACTCTCTCAAGAAAAGATAATCTCTGATTCTTCGGACATTACAGTTACTCAAGACAGAATTATCACAGCTCTTTCAAACAAAGTTGAAGATCTCCAGATAGAAGTATGTGAGAATCAGTCACTACGCCATAAACGCACAAATGCAACGCCATGTTTACTATTGCTTTAGGCCAAAAAAGCATTGCGTTAGACCAAATGCAACACCAGGGGGCGTTGCATCCGCCACCGTCCTGTTAGACCCCCTAAGGCAACGCTTTATGGCATCTAAAGCAACATCAATAAGCATTGCATCTGACATATAATGCAACACCAGAGCATTCAAATGCAACACCAAAAGGGCGTTGCATTTGACATTAGCTGAAATTACAATTCCACGTCACTAAGTGGGTCCCACTAGCTTGCCAGGTCACCAATGTGTCCAGCTGACATGCCACGTCAGCAACAGTCCAGTTGGCATGCCACGTCAGCAACAGTCCAGTTGGCATGCCACATCATCATGTGGGGCCCACTTGCCATGTCAACATGGGGGGCCCACGTGCCATGTCAACATGTGGGGCCCACATGCCACGTCAGCAGTGGGTCCCACGTGCCATGTCAACATGTGGGGCCCACATGCCACGTCAGCAGTGGGTCCCACGTGCCACGTCAGTACCGGGTCCACGTGCCACGTCAGCACAGGGTCCCACGTGCCACGTCAACACTGGGGCCCACAGCTATGTAATGCAATGCTTTTATCTGCTTTTTAAAACACTATTATCTCATCAAAGACAACACTATATTTACCAAATGCAACACTAAAATATCTAATGAAACAGTACAAATGCAACACAAGAAATATCAAATGCAACGCTTTAATTAAAATTTTTACAATGTTCTGTTTCTTACATAAAGAAACCCATCAAAACACATTCAACCACCACCAAATATCCAACAGCCACCAAAATAGTTACAATCATTCAATAGCCACCAACATCATACTAATACCAAAAGAACAAGTGTGCTAAACCAACTTCTAAACCAACATAATTCTAAACCAAAAGGAACATACGATTAAGTCTAAATTCTAAAAGTACGAAACCATTACATATTGCTATTCGTTGGTGCCGCCTTGAGTTGTAGGAGTACCGCTGTCATCATAATTACTTGAAGTGGTGGCACACAACTCTTTCACATCAAACTTCAGGCATGGATTATCTTCACCAAGTTTGGTCAACATCCATGAAATATTCTCTTTCACTTTTGTGTTCACCTTGGCCATAAAACCAGCCTCAAGATTTTGCTGAATTGTGTTCACCTTGGCCATAAAACCAGCCTCAAGATTTTGCTGAATTTTCTCGGTCAACTCCTGCACATAACTGTCTGAAGGAGCAGCAAGAGTTATATTCTGTTCAGATTGAACAGTTTTTTACCTCTCATGCCTACTAACCAGTTCCGTCCATGAGTTCTTCCACCAGCGACAACTGCATTGGCCTCATCAATTTTTCCAGCATTTACCAATTCCTGAACTTTCATCTATAAGAAGTGATTACATTAATATTTGAAACCATACATGAATTCAAACTACTTATGCATGATACAATATACTTTGGTTCTCAGTTTAGAAAAATGCAATCCCTGGATATAAAGAAACCTAAATCAGCATCAATATAAAGAAACCTAAATGCAACTCCATTTTACTAGAAAAATGCAACTTTTAGCTTTAATATAAAGAAACCTAAATCAGCACATTCCTATCCACGTAGTACTTACATATTTGGTTCTCAGTTTTTCTGTATCTGCCTTGTAAGTTTTCCCTGGTTCTCGTTTATAGGTTTCCAAATATATCTCAACATCAGATGGCTTGGCAATTTTCTTGTCCTTTCTCTGTCAAGTATCAACATTATCAATATTAAACAGAATTTTTAACATTCAATATTAAGAGTTTAAAAATCTAACTGCCAATGGATAAGCAAATCTTACGTACATACAATCCATGGATATATATATAAATCTAGAAAAGCTTTAATTGGAGAAAAAACATTAACTTAGAGGCAAGTATCAATTAGCACAGACTTGCAATTCCCACAGATTTAATTAGTAGCAACAAATTGAACCATAACTTTGGAATCATAGGGAGACTATATCCTACCAGCAGTTCATATAATTTGGAATCATAAAATTTATCCAGGTATTAATTTCTTTGCTTTCTACACATTACCTTCACAAGGACCAATTTAATTACAAAAACATAAATATAAACATAAAGATTTTAACTATAACCACTGCAGGGTCAAGAATTCAGATAAAAGTGAAAAAGAATCAGAATTAAATAAAGAATTAAGTTCAATCTATTGTAACGTGGAGTAGAAAAAACACATACTAGCTTTTCTTTAGCTTGTGCATGAGTTATGGGACCCAAAGTATGTGTCTCACTTATTGTATTACGACGTGCTGCATTATCCTCGGCTAGGGCCTGAAAATTAAAACAAAACAGAAAATCAAAAGAATTTTTTTTAATTAAAGGATTCTGACTAAACAAGATAATTAAAATGTGAACTAATATATGAAAATTCTTGTAAATTAAAATGTGAACTAATATTATTAACTTAATCACATCAGTCTAATACTAAATTAGCATTATACAAAGTAGGTCACTCTATTTTTTTGTCACACAAAACCAACATAATTGCATCTGCATCACTCTCCACAAATGTAAATAAGACCCCGATAAAGCAAAACACCGATACCCTAACATCCTCTGCCATCCAGACTTGCTATCTGAATTTATAAATCGATAAAAATTAAATAACCTGCCACCAGCTGGGAACAAACTAATGTATCCATACTCTCACATTGCAACTATTTATGATAAACTGATGTAATGCCAAAGAAAAAAAACCCATAATCCATAAAAAACTAGTAAGCAAATTAAAATCTGATTCCAACTTTAATAAATAAAACAAATACATGCTAGTGCTTTGTTACGGATTATTGTTTCTATTTTTTAAAAAATATTTTTGAACGATCCAACCGTACGGATGTCAATATATATCTAATGTAATGATATTCCCAAAGTTTTAGAAAATAAAAAATTAATTTGATTATAGATCTTAGTAGATCACTAATATTTTCAATATGACTCGTAACTAGTGCTTTGTTACGGATTATTGTTTCTATTTTTAAAAAAATATTTTTGAACGATCCAACCGTACGGATGTCAATATATATCTAATGTAATGATATTTCCAAAGTTTTAGAAAATAAAAAATTAATTTGATTGGAGATCTTAGTAGATCACTACTATTTTCAATATGACTCGTAACTAGTGCTTTGTTACGGATTATTGTTTCTATTTTTTTAAAAATATTTTTGAACGATCCAACTGTACGAATGTCAATATATATCTAATGTAATGATATTCCCAAAGTTTCAGAAAATAAAAAATTAATTTGATTGGAGATCTTAGTAGATCACTACTATTTTCAATATGACTCCTAACTAGTGCTTTGTTACGGATTATTGTTTCTATTTTAAAAAAAATATTTTTGAACGATCCAACCGTATGGATGTCAATATATATATCTAATGTAATGATATTCCCAAAGTTTTAGAAAATAAAAAATTTATTTGATTGGAGATCTTAGTAGATCACTACTATTTTCAATATGACTCGTAACTAGTGTTTTGTTACGGATTATTGTTTCTATTTTTAAAAAAATGTTTTTGAACGATCCAACCGTACGGATGTCAATATATATCTAATGTAATGATATTCCCAAAGTTTTAGAAAATAAAAAATTAATTTGATTGGTGATCTTAGTAGATCACTACTATTTTCAATATGACTCGTAACTAGTGCTTTGTTACGGATTATTGTTTTTATTTTTTAAAAAATATTTTTGAACGATCCAACCGTACGGATGTCAATATATATCTAATGTAATGGTATTCCCAAAGTTTTAGAAAATAAAAAATTAATTTGATTGGAGATCTTAGTAGATCACTACTATTTTCAATATGACTCGTAACTAGTGCTTTGTTACGGATTATTATTTATATTTTTAAAAAAATATTTTTGAACGATCCAACCCGTACAGATGTCAATATATATCTAATTTATTGATATTCCCAAATTTTTAGAAAATGAAAATTGACACGTCACCCAGGTGGGTCCCCCAACTCCCACGTAAGCATTTTAAAAAAAATCAAAAATAGCTAATGCAACGCTTTTAAAGGCAAATGCAACACCTCTTTCACCTAATGCAACGCTTTTGCCACGTCAACCAATGACACGTCAGCAAATGTGGGTCCCACATTTACCACGTTAGCACCTGTGGGCCTCTGCCACGTCACCCTGGTGGACCCCACACTGCCACATCACCCAGGTGGGTCCCACAACTGCCACGTAAGCATTTTTAAAAAAAATAAAAAATACCTAATGCAACGCTTTTAAACAGCAAATGCAACACCTCTTTCACCTAATGCAACGTTTTTGCCACGTCAACCAATGACATGTCAGCAAATGTGGGTCCCACATTTGCCACGTCAGCAATTGTGGGCCCCACATTTGCCACGTCAGCAATTGTGGGCCCCACATTTGCCACGTCAGCACATGTGGGCCTTTACCACGTCACCCTGGTGGACCCCATACTGCCACGTCACCCTGGTGGGTCCCACAACTGCCACGTCAGCATTTATTAAAAATTCAAAAATACCTAATGCAACGCTTTTAAACAGCAAATGTAGCACCTCTTTCACCTAATGCAACGCTTTTGTCACGTCAGCCAATGACACGTCAGCAAATGTGGGTCCCACATTTGCCACGTCAGCAATTGTGGTCCCCACATTTGCCACGTCATCACCTGTGGGCATCTGGCACGTCACCCTGGTAGACCCCACACTACCACGTCACCCTGGTGGGTCCCACAACTGCCACGTCAGCATTTATTAAAAATTCAAAAATACCTAATGCAACGCTTTTAAACAGCAAATGCAACACCTCTTTCACCTAATGCAACGCTTCTGCCACGTCAGCCAATGACACGTCAGCAAATGTGGGTCCCACATTTGCCACGTTAGCAAATGTGGGCCCCACACTTGCCACGTCAGCAAATGCCATGTCAACACGTGTGGACCCCACTGCTGCCACATCAGCATTTTTTAAAATTAAAAAATATCTAATGCAACGCCTGTTGCTAGTGTTGCATTATGTGAAACACCGTGGATCAAATGCAACACTAAATTATATGTAATGCAACACCGGTTCAAGTTCTGTTTCGTTAGAGCCAAAATTTCATACCTAACGAAACACATTCACTGAAACACTTTCTAAAAGCGTTGCATATGAGCATTTATGGCGTAGTGAGTTATCCACTAAATGTCGTCTTGATCAGATTGAAAGGCAAAATGCACATCAAGCTAAGAGGCTAAGACATTTGTTTAATCTAATTAGCAAGACTCGCACACCTATAGCAGAAGAGATGGAATTCTTTGGAAGTAAAGGTGGTAATGGCGATGAGCGAGACCCTGGAGCTGGTGCTTTTTGTTGAGTATGCAACAACGAAAGCAAAACCCAAAGCGAATAAACAAGAACAAGAAAATAAACGACAATCACACAAGACAAAGATTTACGTGGTTCGGAAATTCCTACTCCACAAGCCGCACTAATTTTGTATTGATCTCTCACATTGTGTTGTGTTGTTATGTTATGTTACAATTACATGAGTATTTATAAGAGAAGAAACTGGGTCTAAGAATTAGAGTCTAATTCTGAAATCCTAACTCTAATCCTAACTCTAATTAGAGTCCAATTCATGATTCCTAACTCAAGTCAGAATCCAATTCCAATTCTGAAACCTGATAGACTCCACAAACCCAACAATCTCCCACTTGGAGTCTGACCACATCTTCGTTTCACTCTTGTAAATCTAGTAACAAATAATCCTTCGATCAATAACTCTAACTAGTGCAGCGCCTTCTCAACAATCAGTTCTGAAGGCAAGTTTAAGCTATGCAAAGCTTCAACTTTTCATTAGTAACCACCTTAGTCAACATATCTGCAGGATTCTTTGAACCAAGGATTTTCTTCAAGGACAAAGTACCATTGCTAATCAACTCTTGTTAGGCCGAATACACAATATATAATCAAGTACTGTATAAGAGAATAATAAGAACACACAGATCAGTACTTAAAAACTGTTTGGAATTAATAATTCCTCTCTCAGTGATGTAAAATATCACAGAGAGCTGCTTAGGTTACAATGAATAATATTCGTTCACGATAGATACCCTTCTAGGGTTAACCTAACTGTATTTATAAGATATACAGCTACGTACAATCGTTAATTGATTCTCCTATAATTAAGCTATACAATTGATATCAATTACGATTGCTACACGTCTTCTAAGTCAACTCAATCTCTTTGACAGCTATCCAATCTTCAAAGATATTGCTTCCATGTTTATTTTGAATTAATATTCAATCTCTGTTGACCTGTAGACGCCTCCAGTAGACAGACTTTAACAAACTCTGTTGCGCTCTGTTGTGGAATAAAAACTAGGTTACGATTTGCGGCTAGGGTTTGTGTATATTTAATGCAAGGGTACGTGAGCTTCGTGCTTTAATGGCTGCTTCTGCGTTCGAGACTTAAACGGTCCTCACAGAATGCCTACGTATCTCTGTGTTTAGAGAATCAAGCCAATAAAATGTAGTTCTAGGTGATGGTGCCCTCGAGGCTATGGCGGCGAGAGCTCACCTAGGACGCAGTGGCTTGTATGTCCTTATTCGAGGATTGAGCCAAAAACGTAGTTCTGAGATGAGGGGTCAGACCCTTTATATAGGCTGAGAAGCCCTAAAATCGTAGTAGGGTTAGGTGACTTGGTGGACAAGTCATCCTTGAGGAAGGATCTAGACCCCTTCCTTGTAGGAGTCTGTTTCCTTGTATGAGTGTATGCCTTGGAGGCTACTCCTTGTAGAGATAATGTTCTTATCCAACACTTATTGCTGAGCTGTTTATTATCCCTAATATTAATTACGAAATTAATATTGTAAATAGGGTTTGGGCCCACCTGGTGGGCCCCACGTTTGGACCATTTCGGGTATAATTAATGCCACATTAAATGTGTCTTTAGGGCTTACTTTTAGCCCATATCATTTGCCCCCCAACTTCTAGGAAAACTGATCAGGTTTTCCTTGAAGTTATAACGGCCTTACATGAGACTTGGGTCAGGGTTTATTGCTCTTACATGAGTATTTTCAACTTATCATCTTAATGTAAAGCGTGGAGCGACCGACGCATTTACGACGATGTTGAATGACACTAAGCGGTGTTAAATGGCACCAGGCAGCGCTAATCAGCCTTGAACAATGCTTAAACAGTGTTTAAACAACGTTGAATGGCGTAAAACGGCACTAACGGCACTAATCGGCGCTAAACGGTGCTAATCGGCACTAATATGTGCTTAAACGGCACTAAACGGTGCTAATCGGCGATAGCGGGGGTCCGGGGGCGGCAGCCCCCGGGCGGGGTCCAAGGGGCGGCAGCCCCTGGCGGGGTCCAAGGGGCAGAGCCCCTGGCTGGGGTCGAGCTGACCTGGTCAGCTTGGAAATTTTTTATTTCTGAAGACTAGTACTATTCAGAAATTATCGTTTCGGCTCGAAATTTTGCAAACCCGAGCTCAAATTCGAGCTCAAACTGCCTCAAGGTCGCAACCATTTTTCTTACTTTCTAAGTCATTTTCGACCTGGAAATTTCGAGCAGAGATTAGTTCATTTTCGAGCTCAAAAACGAACTCAAACGGGGGCCAAGTCGTGGCTTCTTTTCAGGATTTTCAGTATTTTTCCGACCTCGAATGGACGAGCTCAGATGGTGTTGAAACGACCTCAAATTGGGAGTGAGGTCGCGAGAAATTTCTATTCTCTCTAGTTCATTTTCGACTAGGATGCAACGAGCTCAGCGTAAGCTTTTTCTATGCCCAGGTCGCACGTTACAAGCCCTATTCGTAGTTCAACTACGAGCTCGATGCTTCGACCTCAAATCAATACAACCACGACCTCATATCTCAGGCCGTTTACGACCTCAACCCAGGGCTTTAATCAACTTCTTGGTCGTTTGAACGAGTTCGAAAACATGTTGCAAAACGAGGTCGTTGGTCTCGACCTCAGACAACTTCGTTTGGGACCTTTGGGCCTTTCCTCTGTTTCGGGCCTTAGACTCATCAGAGTTTGGGGCCTTTCCTCGTGAACCCAATCGCATATTTGGGCTCTTCATCTTGAAGTCCTAATTGATTTTGACTTGGGCCTTAACAGGCCTTGTTACTCAAGTCCAACTAAAAGTTTGTTAGGCTTTCGTGCCTTTGTTATCAACTTTCGCCATTCATTTTTGTCTGGACCTTATCAGGCCTTTAGTTTGGGCTTGATCCAAGATGGGCCTACATAATTTATTAAGCCTACTATCACTTGTTCCTTCATTCTTGAGTCATTTGCCTGACTTGGGCTTTGTAGAGCCTTTAGGCCACTTTTAATCATTTCAGCCTTTTGGGATTTCTACAGAAATTTGATTGGGCCATGTTAGGCCTTGATTGCGTTATGGTGTTTAGCCTTTAAGACTAAACCTAATTAATTTCCGGCCTTTTGTTCGACGTGGGCCTCACATTTCAACTGTTTTTCGACCTCATCCGTAGGTTATTAACGACCTCAAGGTTTCGTTCGCACAGGGATGTAGATCGTCGTGTTTTACCTTACCTCTGCATGTATTTTCGAGCTCAAACTTGCGAGCTCAAACCTTTATTTTTCGACCTCATTCCAAGGCCTTTCACGATCTCATTTCGCCGTGAGATCGAAGCATTCAAATCTCTTTTGTGGTATAATTTCGACTTTACCTCTGCGACTTGGAATTAGCACTAATTCGACTTTAAAATTTTGAGTGCTCCTTTCGGGAGTTTATTCTGTTGGACATGACCCGTTTGGGGTTTGGGCCTAGCCAGCATGGGCCTTGATTGAACTAGGCCTAACCTGGCCTAAATTCATTGCCTCACTTTGAGCTTAGAGTTTTCTGGGTCCAATCTTCATTTTTTAAAGATTTTCTGGGTTCGATCTTCATCCCTTGATGATTTCTTGAAGACTTGAAGAACTTCTGGGATTAAAATGGCTGATCATGCTTCCCAACATCCATGATAATGCACTAAGATTTCATAGAAATTATACTGGTCTTTTTCGAGACTTGGGATCTTATTTCGGCTTCAAGCCTTACATTGAGCATATCGAATGATGGGGTTTGGACTGAATGTCTTAGGTTCATGGGGTTTCAACCCTTTAGTCCATTTCGGATAATTCAATTTGCAACCTCAGCTTGCCCATCTGCTTGAGGATGGGTAACAGAAGTGAAACGCGATTGGATATCATTCTCTTCACAATACTTCTTGAACTCATCATTGTTAAACTGAGTTCCATTGTCCGTAACCAGGATTCGTGGAATTTCACATCTGCATATTACACTTTTCCAGAAGTGCATTACTTGTTTGGTGGTTATCTTGGCTGAAGGTTTAGCCTCAATCCACTTGGTGAAGCAGTCGATTGCTGCTATCAAGAACTTTCTTTGCGCACTGGCTATTGGAAATGGCCCAAGTATATCCATTCCCCAAATGGCAAATAGGATTAGTGAGTTAATGGATGTCAACATCTCTGGTGGTTACCTGACCACTTGTATTGACAAATTGGGTGATTAACACCTTACTCAAGTCTTTGAGAGACCCGGCAGAGTTTGGAGGTAAGCGATTATACCAACATTGTGTCATGCCCCCCAAAATTTGGGGAAACGCCTTACGTGGCTACATTTGTTAGCATCCGTGACTGCTTGTAACAAGGATGTGTTGGAAAATCCGTATATGATTTAGTTGATCACCACCCTATCATCGATCGTGATCATGGGGTATCTTGAATTTCTTTGTAAACTTTCGTTGGATCATCACGATCTCTTAAACGCACCAAGCCATTAGGTTCAATTTTTGGGTATCAACCCTCGTCCTTCCGGGAGTATAATTCGAGTTAATAATAGAGGGGATTCTTTCTCTTTGGGACTTTCGAGTCTATAATCTTTCCAGATCTTGTTTCAATGATTGAATATGAGCTTCACGAGCTAATTTCATCAATCTTCTTAAAAATATCTGTCGAATCATTGATAGAGGCCACCCTAGGCCTTAAGGGCTGTCATGCATATTGATGTATCAAACGTGCTTCATGAGCTAAGATTTATTATTTCGGACCTTCGAGGTTGAGGATAATCATCCCTGCAAGTGAATTTTTTATGATGAGTATTTAAACATATGGTAATTCATGCCCTCAGCCCTCATAGGGGTAGGAGCCCATAACTTGGGTTTTGTCCTGTTGGTGATGGTAACACCATTATAGAGATTCGTAATCATGTTAGGGTGTTTACGATTGTAAGCAAAGTCACCCCTCTAAATTGGGGATACATCCCTTTAGGGTTTGAATCCATTCTTTGGACTCCAATTTAGTAGGTTTCAGTTCCTTGAATTCATGTTGTTAGAGGGTTCATCCCTTAAATAGTCGTTGGTATGAGCAAGGGGACGTATTTTATGAGCAAGGGCTCTGCCCCCCAGGTGTTGCCCACACATCCCTTCGTGCACTTCTTTGAGTGTTTCTCTGGCCTCCTGGGCCTCAAGCACTTCAAGTACGGGATCACAAAAGATCTCTTGTATAGCAAACCCTCAATCAGGGTGTATCTTAGAGCTCTTACCGAGAGTTTACGTGCTTCCATGACATCTTCAAGGAGCCATCCCGTTTCCAAGTGAGCCTTGATAGGATCCATCCCACAGCTTTTCACATCGATCGGTGTCACCAACTTCACATTGATAGTAGGGGTCTTCAAGACCTGAAAGTAAACACTCCCAACATAGTTCTCTATCTCCGAGGAAGCGAACTTAGAGAGGGCATCTGCCTTAATGTTCTCCTCCCTCGGGATGTGTTCCATTTATCATTCCTCGAATTGAGTCATAACACCCTTGGCTATCCTTAGATATTCTGCCATAGTTTCCTCACGAGCTTCAAACTCACCATTCACTTGTGCAACTACAAGTCTCGAGTCTCCATAAACTTTGAGGTGCTTGACCCTTAATTTCATTGCTAAGGTCAAACCGGCTATCAGAGCCTCATACTCAGCTTCATTATTAGTCGTTGGAAAGTCTAGCTTTAGAGCATATTCGACTAGGAACCCATCTGGACTTCGCAGAACTAGACCAGCTCCACTTGTTTTTGTTTTTGATGCCCCATCAAAATAGAGCACCCAGTATTCTTTGGACATCAAGTCTCCTTCATCTTTCTTCTCTTCCACTATCTCTTCATGCCCCCCGACTTCTTGGTTGTCAATGGTACATTCAACCATGAAGTCAGCGAGTGCCTGAGCTTTTATGGCCGTCCTAGGCTTATACTTGATATCGAATTCTCCTAGCTCAATAGCCCATTTGATCAATCTTCCGCTCACTTTAGGACTATGCAAGATGTTTCTTAGAGGCTGATCAGTCAGGACCTCAATCTTGTGAGCCTGAAAGTAGGGTCGTAGCTTCCTCGAGGCCATTATCAAGGCTAAAGCAAACTTCTCGATAGTAGAGTAGTTTATCTCGGCTCCATGCAGGATCTTGCTTACATAGTATATGGGTTTCTGAACCTTCAATTCTTCCTTTACCAGGACGGCTCCTAGTGCAATGTTGGAGACGGCCAAGCATAAATAAAGAACTTCATTTGGTTTTGGCTTGGCCAACAGTGGCGCTCCGACCATGTACTTTTTCAGGGCCTCAAAGGCTTCTTGGCTTTCAGCCGTCCATTCGAAATTTTTCACGTTCTTAAGTGCTTTGAAGAAAGGTAAGCACTTCTCCCCTGACTTGGAGATGAATCTTCCCAATGCCGCCACTCTTCCTGTCAATTTCTGGACGTCCTTGACAGTCCGTGGTGGTTCCATGTCTAGGATTGCTTTGATCTTATCGGGATTGGCCTCAATTCCTCTCTTGGAAACCATCAGGCCTAAGAATTTTCCCGAGCCTACTCCGAAGGCACACTTAGTTGGATTTAACATTATCTGGTGGTGCCTCAGTACTTCAAATGCCTCACGAAGGTGTTTTATATAATCTGCCTTATCGAGGATCTTGACTAACATGTCATCCACGTAGACCTCCATGGTCATGCCAATGAGGTGTTCAAAAATTTTGTTCACTAGCCTTTTATAAGTGGCTCCTTGTTGGTGTCATCCTTGTGCATCTTTATCTGGTTATAGCCACTGAAGGCATCCATGAAGCTTAACATCTCGTGCCCAGCCGTAGCGTCAATCAGGGCATCGATCCTTGGTAAGGGAAAACAATCCTTAGGACATGCGTCATTCAAGTCTGTGAAATCGACACACATCCTCCACTTCCCATTGGCTTTTTTGACCATCACCGGGTTGACCAACCATTCCGGGAACTAAATTTCTTCGATGAAGCCCACTTCCAGGAGCTTATCAACTTCTTGCTTGATGGCCTCTTGCCTTTCAGGAGCGAAGTTCCTCTTCTTTTGTTTTATGGTCTTCCTATTAGGATCCACATTCAACTTGTGAGTTATCAACTGGGGATCAATCCCTGGTATGTCCGCTGCTGTCCAAGCGAAGACGTCGTTATTTTCTTGAAGAAAGGTAGTCAACTTGCCTTTCAAAGACTCGGTCAATAGAGCTTCGACATAAGTGACCTTATCTGGTTCTTCTGGGATCAAGGGGATGGGGATCAGATCCTCAGCTGGTTTTCCCCTATTCCCCTCATCGTCCCGGACATCCATGTCTTCAATTGAGAGTACTTGCCCCCCGGTTCTGTCAGGCCTTAACGCGACTATGTAACAGCTTCTAGCCATTCTTTGGTCACCCCATTCTTCTCCAATCCCGTTTCTTGTTGGGAATTTGGTTTTCAGGTGTTAGGAAGAGGCTACAGCCTTAAATGCAAGGAGTCCCGTCCTTCCCAGGATTGCGTTGTAGGTCAAACTTGCCATGATGACTATGAAATTCAACATCTGGGTAGTTGATTTCGGGTCTTGTCCCATTGTCATGGGAAGTTGTATCGCGCCTTCTACCTTTGATTCCACTCCATTGAAACCATAGATGGACATATCTGATGGTGTTAACTGGGTGTCCGAGTAACCCATCTTGATGAAAGCGTCATGGAAAAGAATATCCACTAACGCCCCGTTGTCAACTAGAACTCTTTTAACTTCATAATTGCCTATCACATGTATGATGACCAAAGGGTCATCGTGGGGAAATTTCACTCCCTCGAAATCAGAATCATCGAAACTTATGGACACATCTGTCCTGGCACGCTTTGGTACCTCTCCGACCACAGTCATTACCTCTCGGGCATAAGATTTCCTTGAATTTCTGGAAGGCCCAGCAGCAGTTGGTCCTCCAAATATCATGTTCACAGTTGGCCCTCGGGGCTTAGGGTTACGACCTTAATCATTGTCTTGTCTATCGTATTCCTTCCTTTCATAGTTTCCCCTCTGACTTCCTTGAGTCCCATCCTTGGTGAATTTACTGAGTTTTCCTCTCCGAATCAAGAACTCAATCTCATCCTTAAGTTGTCGGCAGTCATCTGTATCATGACCGACTTCTTTATGGAATCGGCAGAACTGATTCTTATTTCGTTTTTCCAGATCGGTCCTCATTGGATTCGGCCATCGGACTTCACGGTCGTTCTCAATCTCCATTAGTATCTGACTCCTTGAGGTATTCAACCTTGCATATTCAGAAAACTTCGGTTCAAGGCCTCCCTTTTTAAGGGGAGATTCAGAATCCTTTGTACGGGGATATTTGTCCCTGACGTCATATTCTTGATCTGTCTTTCTCTTTTTTGAGTTCGTGTTGTTCCCATTGTTCCATCATAGGATTTGATGGTGGGCATCTTAAACCTTCTTGAAATATGGGCATTCATAACCTCATCGGTAAACGGTGGGGTAGGATCGTCGGGATTTCCCAACTGTGTCAGTTTATAGGGATCACCCCTTGGGGTTTCGACCCTTGAACGTCTTGTTCTATCTCTAGAGGGCTCTTCCAGATCCACAAACGGGATTTCAGCACCTCCAGCTCCGGTTGGTGGGCATTTACCTTGCCTCTGTTGCTCTCTTGCCAAGATATCCTTCAACTTCTGGATCTTAGCCTCATGCTTTTGGATTCTCTCCATAGCAGTAAGGGGACGTCCTCCAGTAGTTTTCCGAGCACGGCCTACAGGCTCCTTGCTTCCACGCCTCCTTATAGGGGCTCGATCAGGGCTATCCTCCTCAGAGGATGAGTCATCGGTATAAGGTCCAGAATAATATTGGATCAGGGGGGTACGACGCGGTTGATTCGTGGGTTCCAAACCTCGAATATAAGGGGGAATGTATGGCTCATGATAGGTGCCCCCTATGGGTTGAGATGGCATCCCTAGAGTTTGACTCGCATATTGGGGAAGTTCAGTGGTGTGAAGTTGAAGACCCGATGGGGTGTTCAAGATTAGTGGATGGGTTACAGGTGGTGGTTGAGTAGTTCCATGAACAACCATCTGTAGGGGATTCGTCCCTTCAACAGAGATTGGGATCTCGGGTCCTTGAGTGGTGGCGACAGGGATATTTTCCCTTTGAGTACCAGTAGGTGGTGGTTGGCTTCCATGAGCACCAGCTTCGGTGGTGACAGGAAGTCCAACAGAAGTTTGAACAGTTCTCCGCGTGTTTGCCATGGTTGATGTTATTTTCCCACAGACGGCGCCAAATGTTGTGGAATAAAAACTAGGTTACGATTTGCGGCTAGGGTTTGTGTATATTTAATGCAAGGGTACGTGAGCTTCGTGCTTTAATGGCTGCTTCTGCGTTCGAGACTTAAACGGTCCTCACAGAATGCCTACGTATCTCTGTGTTTAGAGAATCAAGCCAATAAAACGTAGTTCTAGGTGATGGTGCCCTCGAGACTATGGCGGCGAGAGCTCACCTAGGACGCAGTGGCTTGTATGTCCTTATTCGAGGATTGAGCCAAAAACGTAGTTCTGAGATGAGGGGTCAGACCCTTTATATAGGCTGAGAAGCCCTAAAATCGTAGTAGGGTTAGGTGACTTGGTGGACAAGTCATCCTTGAGGAAGGATCTAGACCCCTTCCTTGTAGGAGTCTGTTTCCTTGTATGAGTGTATGCCTTGGAGGCTACTCCTTGTAGAGATAATGTTCTTATCCGACACTTATTGCTGAGCTGTTTATTATCCCTAATATTAATTATGAAATTAATATTGTAAATAGGGTTTGGGCCCACCTGGTGGGCCCCACGTTTGGACCATTTCGGGTCTAATTAATGCCACATTAAATGTGTCTTTAGGGCTTACTTTTAGCCCATATCACGCTCCTAGCCAGCAGTGTTTGCGCTTCCTTCTGTCAGCCAGCAGTGTTTGCACTTCCTTCTGTCAGCGTTTGCGCTTCCTTCTGTCAGCGTTTGCGCTTCCTTCTGTCAGCGTATACTCAAACTCTGCTTCGACTGCTTTCATTAACAAGTTAAACTCTTTTTCCCTGTAATACTTAAACACTGACATTAAATCACATCAATTATATCTAACAATCTCCCCCAACTTTTTCATTAGAAAAATGTACAAGTTCACAGTAATTGATGATGTCAAAACAATCAAATAAAATCAAAGTGTTTAACATTTAACCAGAGTTTAATCTTAACTTACCAAAAGCTACAGAAAATTCGAATTACTTACAAATTTTGTCTACCTAACCTCTTCAAGATCTGGTGTTGTTCTGAGATAATCTATCAACAGTCTTCTCTCAGCATTTTCAAGTTCTCTCTGCATAACTTCCTTGATTTCTCTTAAATCAGGATCATTTTCATCAGTCTGATAGATAGCAGCTCTTAGATCGTAGATTTTATTTCTTCTCATTTCGTTTCCCAGTCTTATGAACTTTACTTCCTCTGATTGAGAATTAAAATCAAGAACTGTAATACTCAGATCAGTCTTTAGCTTTGCAGTTCCCCTCTTCATTTCAACAAGATTCCCATTCCAATCTCTGTATTTAGGTACATACTCTTCAGTAGTCTTTGATCCAGTAAAGGCTTTAGCTCTCAGCATATATTCTCTTATAGAATTAGCAATGAGTTCTGTTCGTCGATTTCTGACTCTGAATATATACAGAACATACTGAAGTTCTTCAAACAACTTGAGCTTGATCGCATCTTCATTCACTCTATACACTGTTCCATCTGTCATGAAGTACAACAGAAAGTGAATATCTAAGCTCTTTTGGTGAACTAGTTGAACTGATTCCAATTTGTCCAGATTCTCTTGAATAATACCATAACCAAGAGAAATAAGTGACGAGGGATCTCTTGGACTGTTACTAACTCTCAAATCTCTTCTTGAACCCAAACCAGAAGTATTCCTGCCAGGAGGCTTTCCTGAACAAGCAATGCTATGTTGATAACCACCAATCCCTTCTGTTTGTGCTTGAACTGGAATCTTTGGTCTAGAAAACCCAGGTAAAGGTTTGCTTTGAATCTGTAGAGAATCACTTACAACTTGTGTAGCAACAGAGATTGTATCTACCTTTTTACCCTTGCTTTCTTCACCCATCACCCCTTTCAGTTTTAACTTTGCATCAAGAGAAGATTTTCTTACCAACTTTCTGTAAGAACCCAGATTTTTGGGTAGAATTAAAACTTTTACTGTGTATTGATGAAAGAATGAACAGTGACTCCGACTACAAGGTATTAACAAAGAATGTGAACGGGTATAGATTTAAATGATCATATGTCATGAAGAATACTGTTGGTTGATAGCATAAATAAGAATAGTCTATCTCCTAAGGATATAAGTTATATTATTCCAAGAAAGATTATTCTTGTGTCATCCAAATCAATATCTATTATAAGTCCAGCGGTTCCGTAAAAAGGTTAAGGAGCACTCGAGAGTAAACCAGGTTTATTTTCCTAATTATAGGAATTAAATAAAAATAAGTGATGAATAGTGATTTTGGTGGAATTTAGAATATTATTATAATAATGCTATATCCGGTATTCGGAACGGATTTCTGAGTTCGTATTAGTGATCCAGGAGGAAAATAAGTGTATGTAAAAGCTGTCGGATTCAGAAAAAGAGCACTTTTATTTTCTCCGAGAATTCCCTGGACACTGCCAGACTTAAGGATTTATTAAAAAGGGATTTAAATTCGAGAAGTACTAAGAAAGATGAGGAATAGTATTATAAATATTAGAAAGGTTTTCGGTAAAACCCTAACTAGAAACGATTTAGTTATTCCCTCGAACGATCAACGAATTAAGCAATAAACGAACAAAGAATTAAGCAGAGGGCTAGATGTATGCATGTGTGCAAGTGATAAATATCTATCAACCATGTAGTTACTTAAGTAACCAATACTTAGAGATTTAAACTAGTACTTAGCACCACTTGATCATCTTACCACACAAAACCAACACTTGTCCATTAAGTGATGCATACCATGACCAAATCACTTTATTAAAGTAGCTTTTAGCCAAGATATTATCTTACTCTCATCAATAATACATTTTAACACATCCACCAAGCAAGAAACAAAAGATCAACTCCATTCTCTCAAGAAAATAGCCATTCGGCTTTTGTGGAAATTCAAAGACCAAAATCCTACTTCCACTCCTTGATTGATCTTGAAACTTTTATGGTGAGTCCTATATTTCATAAAACTAATCTCCTAAAAATCCTAGCTTCAATCTCCTCTTTTTCCATTTTCAAATAAATCATTAAAGAGGAGGGTGAATAGTGTTTTCATGAACTAATCTTGGATTTTCTTGATTTCTTTGGTTGATCTAGCAAGCTTAAGGCCATCCAAGGACCATACCAAGCTTTGTAAGGCTAGTACACACTCTCAAGAAGGTATAATGATCTTGAAACCCTAGGCCTACTTTGAGTTTTAAGCATGTTCTTGATTGATCTATGTTTAGTGATGTTATTAGTAAGTTATAAGCATGATTACAAGCATGATTATGGTTTAGTTTTGATAAATGTTAAAAATAGCCTAGGTGAACGGAAAGGCATTGCTTGGCCTCAGTTCATGGTTATAAATCATGTATATGTTGTTTGGAGTAGATATCATGATTATTGGGAGTTTTGAAATTTGGTAAATATCCGATTTATAGCCGTCGTAATGTCGAGATTTCGTTAATCTTAAGAACACGAGTTTGACAGTAGGTATAAGTCACTTATTAGCTTCGATTTCTTCCATGATAAGCTAGATTATGTTATAAGCTTCGTTTTGATATAAAGATCGTATGAAATGGACTTACGGTTTAGGAGTTATGATTAAATTCGTAAAAGAGGTTCGAAACCGTAATCGAAAGTTCGTAACTGAAATTGGAATCCCTTAACATGACTAAGTCAGTGACGAATCATGGTAATTAAATATTAGAGGTCAAAAGGAAGGCGTGAGAGAAAACCACAAGTAAAATGGATCGTTTTCCGATTTTATAAAAAAGTTCGAATCGAGGCTAAGTGCGAAGAAACCACTTTTCGGAGGTAACACTATTCACTAAAACCTCCTGCCCTGTTTTAGCAAAAATCCGAAAAATTAATCTTCTGATCTAAGTCCAATTTTGGGTTAGCTACCTTCTAGACATTCTCTAGATCATGTACGCGAAAATGGTGCGTCATTTGAGTTAACGGTTACCAAGTTATGAACGTTTTAGTGAAAGAGGTGTGAATAGTAAAGATCCGTAGTCGACCGAACTTCAAAAATGCATTTCACCTATCTAGGCCCGTGGCTTCGAATTGGAAATTTTATGATAAATATTACAAATACCAAAGACGATTTTAGAAGTGATTTCGTAATTAATTACAATTCCAGTGATTTATTAAAAGGGTTGGAGTTTGAGTCCCGGAATAGTAATTCCCAGGGAAGTCAACTCTAGAGGTACTACTTTGACCACCCATTTTGGCTAGATTAAAAGAGGAATCTTGAGTCGACTAAAACATGAAACTTGTTAAGAATTATCGAGACAACATATTGGTGCAAAGAACGAGGTTATAAATGATTAAGTAAGATATACGAAAGATCCGACATTAAGGATAGGTTCGAGGTGTGTTTTGGACTAAGCTTACATGACTTAAGTTAAGTTATACTTAACCTTCGAAATGTTCAGTGATTGACCTCGGTTATTGTGACTATTTATAGATCACTGGATTGACACGAGGCACACTACCCCAACAGGATTACCAGGCAAGTTTCCAATACTTGGAACTGTTGTTGTGATAATATATATAATGATTGTTGTATACATATGTCATAGCATGCATGCCTACTTTCAAGTCTATTGATATGCTTGTTCCCTGAATTGATATTGGCTTATAGACTAGATATGAATTATCAGTTATAAGCAGGATTGTTTTGCTAAGACCCTTAGTGAAGGGCGTATGATATTCATTCTTTCAATATAGACCGGGAGTCGGTATTTTGGGATATAGAGTTAGTCGTGGAAACCCGGAGGGATTCCAGTGACAGTTTATTTGAGGAATGTTATTTATGAACATTATTTATATTTTCATAAAGTATTGATTACTTGGAAATTATTCGAGGAATGCTATTTGGATATTATCTCAATCGAGAGGTACTATATGAATATTATTTTGAATATTCATTCGCATATATTTATTTGCTGAATATTATTTTAATATTCATTTGAGCTTTAATTACTTAATGAATATTAGTTTCGAATATTCGTTTAGAGTTTGATTATTCAATGAGTAATTACTTTAATATTCTTGGAAATTTATTTAATGAATATTATCGTGAATATTCATTTAAGATTTTAGGTACTTGATGAATATTATTTTAAGATATTCATTCGAAGTTCTATTTACTTAAGGAATATTGCTTCGAATATTCCTTTAAAGTTTGATTGCTAAAAGAATATTATTTGGATATTTATTTAGAATATTATTTATTAAATGAATATTATTTTCAAATATTCATTTAAGGTTTGATTTATTTAGTGAATATTGTTTTAAACATTACTTGAGCTTATTTAATTAATGAATATTATTTTGAATATTCATTTAAAGAAGAGAGTTATTTAGTAAATAATTCTATATATTCATTCGAGGATTACTTACGAGCAATATTATGATTTATTCGTGTTCCTTAATTATTAATGATTTAATAAATATTCTTGGAATATTGATTTAAATTCTTTTAAGTTCTTTTATGATGATTCATATTATTCAAAGATTATCTATCACCTTCAGATAAGGTGTAAAATATTTCGGAGTATTTTATGACTATTCTTATCAAGGGGAGGTTCCCAAACTTTATTTTCATTTAAATCTATCTTAAAGAAGATTTAAATACTCGCTCAACTTCCAAACATATATAAGGGGAACTCATTTGAGATATGTTATTTATTGGACTGCCCGGTCCTATACTTGCTAAAACTATCTTGTCACTCACATCTTGATTCTTTCAAGCATCGATATGAGTCTGTTTGGTTACCTCCTCAACGCTCGAGGGGTAAGAATTGATGGAACAAGTTTATATCCATTAACAAGCATCAGCTTGGGAAATATTGGTGATTTTTCCTTTCCAACTAGATACGACTACTTTGTGGAGTCCTATCAACAAGTAATATACTTGGGGAAAGGGGGAGGAACTTCACATTTCAAAGTTATGGATGTGAAATGAACTAGGAGATGCGTAAGTGACCCAGTGGCGCCGGTCCAGCAAATGGCCCAACCGTTGGCCGGGGGGTTCCAGAGGGCGGTAGACAAGTAAATCCGTCGGTTCTTCCTTCTACATGTAGTAAACAAGAGGTGGGGAGCATAACATGCGATTGATCATCGTGTAAATGCTATGTCTCCTGGCGCGTCAAACTCCAGTATTAGTTCATCTCTCAATGTTGGAAATTTCCTGCAACCTTATCATTATTGGCAGGTTTGAAAAGTGTTTGAATTGGAATTGCAATATTCTTCCTGCAAGTTCCTCTATTATGAAAAGTTGATAATATCTGGCTCATCTTTGACATAGCAGATATTTATTCAAAACAAATATATTTTGAGTTACCTTGTAACTTCATCTCATACCTTATATTGGTACTACATCGTTAATGCATGGCATATGGTTTCAAAGATATTTTGGACTGTTATATATTATCACTGTTCAATTATATTTTTGGTGGGCTATTGCTCACCCTTGCTTTATTTATTTATATCACAACAACAGCTAGATCAGATGGCCGCGCAAGGCGCACTCAGCATAGCAGGTGTTAGCCGTCAGAGGATTAATCGCGGAGGTCATAGTTACCATTGCTGAGGATGCAGCCTCTGGTAGGCTAGTTGTTAGCATTTGTGCACCAAATGTATTTATATATATGGCATATACCAATGGATGGCAAAGAGCATGTAAATTGTAAAATTGTAATTCTTTGGGTTGTAAGAACTCCAACTTGTGATTAATAATATTGACGATTACTCTGATTTCATCTCTGGGACTATAACGGGTGTGTTTTATGTTGTTGTTTTGGGTCACAAGGTTGTAATTTAAATTATGTTGATTTTGTGGTTGGATATTGAGACCGTAACGACCAGATCCCTGACCCTGGATCTGGGGGTGTTACAGAAATGGTATCAGAGAGAGCGTTATATATCCCAGAGATGACGCGACGTTAAAACAATAAATTCATTAAGATAAAAAGAACTCTTGCCAAGTTCATAGTCGGACTACTTAATGTAGTATTGACATATAAAACCCTTATGGGAACTATTAAGTATCATGATAGTAACTTAGCTCGTTCTTGTACCAACTAGTAATGCGATAGACCTTGAGGCATACGAGCAGCAACACGATGATGCTTGATTATATGCTGATGATCGGATGGTGGATTCGATAGAGTACCCTACTGAGGACCCGGAAGAGGTTCCAGCAGAGGGGGAGAATCCTGTTAGAGACAGGGAAGTTTACCTTGAGGAGATGAGGGCTGCAGCCAGAGAGACTGTAAGAATCTAGATATAGTGCTCAGAGAAGTGAGCGTAAAGAACTGATATATTATGAAGAGAATTAAAGAGGTATATTGGATCTATAGCTGGACTGCCGGATAAAGTACCAGCAAACAAAACGGATTCGGGGAATTACTTGAGATCTTATATGGGGTTAGATAAGAATCCTTAGAGACTTCCAGATCAGAGGGAAAAGAGTGAGAATGATGCATGATTATCAAAGGCATCAATATATGTCAGGGAGCAGAGTCTCTAGGAGCAGTTGAGATAGAGGCAGCAAGTGCCACATTATTTGATAAATGGATTAGTGTGAATCTTATTAATGATAATTCGCCATGAGAAGGCAGATTTCCTAGGTTATAATTTATAAAGTCAATTGAGATTGATGAGGTGGTTTATCCAGTGAGATGTCCATTTTATGAATGGATTAGCTTAGAAAGTAAAGATAGTGGAAAGCAATGGCCTGAATGGATAAAGTTACATAAGGAAGTAGTAAGCGAGACAATGATCTTGGAACCTACAAGAGGAAAAGACCAGTAAGTCAATGATAAACTCGTAACAAGACTACTATCAGAGACCAAGTATAAGTTTAGTTCAATTCAGTGAAATGATGAACCAGAAACATTAGATGCATGTGATTCAGAGGAATATTAAATTCTTTCTTTTCCTTGAATGGATTATGGTAGTTACCTTAAGTTTATTCCGACACTGAATCGTAAATGGATTAGGTAAGGCGAGCAGTGGTTAAGGTGTGATTGAGAATACTTTTAGATGAAACCTGAAAGAACAGGTGTAGGCCAAGTTCTCGAAGTAAGAGTTTTGGCAAAATGAAGTCCAGCAATAGGACACATGATCAATAAGAGTAGTGTTGGTCGGCCCTACCTAGTTAAGGACAGTTTCAAATGGAGATTGGCCAACCACACTGGCAAAGGTGAGAAATTTCATAAGATTCACAAGGTATTACCAAAGATTTGCTCAGGACGTTATAGAGAGTGTAGTCCCGTAACCCGACTTATTGTAAGGATAAAAGTTTGAATGGACAAGATAAATGGGGGAAAATCTCCCTGGAGTTAAAGATAAAAACTGGTGATGACCCAGCATTGGCGTTACCTAATGGAAGAAGGAGAATTTTGGAATATATTAGGATGCACCTCGTACAGGTTTAGGTGTTGTGCTTGTGCAACATGACAACATAATTTTCGAATACAATTGGACAACACGGTTCACCAGATTCGGATGACCTTGGTAGTGCCAATTCTGGGAAGCGACTGACCCCGATGGTAGCGTTCCTTCTGAGACTAGTTGTTAAGTAGACTGGTATTCGGTAGTATCGACTATTAGGACAAGCATGTATCGTGGAGGTATGACATGTTTAGTTTGAAACTTTTGATTCCCCTTCTAAGGACGATGTATATTTGGTTTCCTTCTAATGATTAAACTCCCAGCTTTATGTCAATCATTTCGCTACTGTAACTGTTTATGGTTCGACTAGCTCGGATGTTCATAGAAATATTCTTTGGGTATCGAACTGGATTTTCTTAATGTAAACAGTGGGTGGATAGATTGACTGAAGTTTCCCTAATCCTGGAAAGGAATTGGACAAAATTTGGCAAACCTTGTCTTTCGGATTATCTGAATACATCACTGAGGAGTCGATTGAGACTTATATGGAGTGAAGTTTTTGAAAAGATCAAAAGGTATCAAGTAGAAGGCACTATGCCAGCAATTGCTAGAAAAGTAATGCTATTAGCCGACCCCTAAACTCACATATTTTAGCATGGCCAGTGGGGCCAAGTCACTAAGGATTATCAAGTGATTGAACCCGCAATGTAAGGACAAAGCGGGGTGCTTCTAACAAAGTGCCAACCGCGAGAACTTTTGTGTAAAATGAATTGAGATACATGAGGATGGATTTTATAAATACCCTAGATGTATTAGGCACTAAGAAATTCACGTTGATCACGACCAATATCTTCCAGAACATCCTTGCTACCATTACCAAGTTCTGTAAGAAAGACAGATAGACATATGTTGTCTTTTGGAAAGTCATATAGACTAACATTCGTTTGAAAGGAGAGGTAACATTAAGCTACCTATAGATTATCAAGATTGGAATGATTGAAAAGAGACCCTTATTATGGATATATGATTAAAATTGCCAAGTACAAGATGTAAGTATTCCTCGAAAATGGAATTGAGGATAAAATGTCCATAGATTAATACGAACCCTGGGGGATGCACAAAGGATAGCATCACCCCTAACAAAGACATTGTGAATTCAGACGATATAAGTTGAATCGACCAAAGTATCAATAACCTGTAAGGATTTGTGGAAAGGAGTCTCCAAAAGTACATAGACAGAGATGTTATAGAATTGACTAATGATGTTTGATATACCCTGTAACCAGGAGATGCAGGAGGAATGATGAGGATGGCCTAAGAAACCTTATAAGGGAAGTGCTAATATTCTAAACTTCAAACGGGAAGTTTGGTAAGGAATGTATGACATAGTAACAATAAGGCCAGATGAAGCATGTGTGAAACCATGTAAAAGTATGGATTGAACCAATAAGGTTGAGATTATCCTAAAAACAAGAAGGGAATTAAGTAAGGAAATATCATATGTATGATTTGGAGTACCTGTAGTCAAGATCGCACTAGAAAGGTGGAAGCAATGACTTTTGGAAAAGACTGATAGATGCTTTCTCTCATTCAGCAGAATTTAAGGGAGAATGCTTCCACCCTGAGTTGGAATAGATCTGTTAGTTACAGAGGCATGCCTGTACACATCTAATAACAAGCCTAATTGTTTGTAATGCTTTGCATTACTTACATGACCTCTTAACTGAGGGAACCTCTAGTTGTAGAGTTTCTGTTTGTATTGTACTTGTAGTAGGCATCAAATCCTAGTTGTGTAATTGTACAAATAGAGTCTAGAATAATGCTTGAAAGAAGTTCCAAGGTTCATGCCTCAAGCAAGGAGTTAAAGACTGTCAAATAATCACAGTTGGGATTTGAAGGAATGAAGAATTTGCCTAAGTACCAATTCGAGAAGTATATTTGTCTATTCGAGAAGTCCAGCATTCGAGAAGTCAGGGATTCGATATCTCAAGACACTATTCGATATCTCTGAATACACTGTTCGATATCTCATTCGATATCTCAGGGATTCGATATGTCTACTACTCTATTCGAGAACTCAAGAAGTCAACAAGTCAAGATGGTATTCGAGTTCTCAAAGAGTCAACAAGTCAAAGTTCCATTCGATATCTCAAGGACTCAGAAAGCTATTCGACAACTCGAGGATTCGATAAGTCAAATG
The DNA here is from genome assembly GCA_037693485.1 of Kitagawia praeruptora. Lineage (NCBI taxonomy): Eukaryota > Viridiplantae > Streptophyta > Magnoliopsida > Apiales > Apiaceae > Kitagawia > Kitagawia praeruptora. The sequence goes on from CM075350.1 coordinate 82,949,960, forward strand.
TTCTATTCGACAACTCAAGGAATCCTGATGGAAAAGAGCTATTCGAGAAGTGGTTCGATATGTCATTATAACAGTATTCGAGAACTCAGAGTTATCGATCAAGTCAATTCTAGTTCTCGAATCACTTACTTAGTCACTTCTCGAATACATTCTTGGAGACAAAATACTGAAGAAATTGTACAAGTCAGAAATCTGCAACAAGCCAATGCACTTTATGGACCACAATCTGTAACGTGCTCTGGAAAGCCTACAAGGAAGCTTGGAGAGATATAGAAGAGACAAGGAGCTAAAGAAGTGGATCTAAACAGGCTTTGCAAAGTCAAATCTGTAACCGTTTGGACACTTACTCAAAAAGGATAGACAGACTAGAAAGTAATTTGTTTAGCTACCTTATTTGCAGTAAGTAGGCTGTATCCATGTTCTATAAGGACACAGCCTCACTTCATAACTTAGTAACTTTTTCTGAGTTAAGTTTTCATACACTGTAAGCCATATCCCTCTGAGAAAAACGAAGCTGAGAATACTACCATTTGTATTCACAGATTGTAGCAACCTTTATCTAATAATACATTAGATTAAAGTGATATTGTGTCTTGTGTTGTTTATTTATCCGCACCTTCACTTCTACACACACAGGCACTTATCTGCTACATAGACTCAATCAAAGAAAAGTTCAAGAATCCATTCACCCCCCCCCCCTCTGTATTCTTTTACCGTATTCAATACTCAACAAGTGGTATCAGAGCGGGCTGTTTATTCAAAAACAGAGAAACGATCATGAGTTCGAATACACCAAAGACTACAGGAACGGTGAAGGTCCCTAAGTTTGATAAAGAAAACTTCAACCTCTGGAAGATAAAGATGATGTTGTTCATTAAAGCCTCTCATCCCTTGTATCCTGAGATTCTCAAGAATGGTCCTTTTGTTCCACAACAAGAGATACCAGAGAAGACTGTTGGAACCATAACTATCCCAAGAACTTATGAGGCCAAGGATCCATCAAAGTGGACAGAGTCAGAAAGGGAGAAGGTTGCTCTTGACAGCCACCTCATGTTGCTTATCATTGATTCCATGGACATGTCAATGTTTGCAAACATTGCATCATGCACGTCTGCTAAAGAGATGTGGGATCACATTGAGGTGTTGTGTGAAGGGACTGATGAGGTTAAGGAAAACAGGAAACAGATACTGGTCACACAGTATGAAGCTTTCATGGCACAGCCCAAGGAAAGCATCACTGAAATGTTTGAAAGGTTTCACAAGCTAGTTACTGAGTTGCAGATGAATGGAAAGGTTTACAGCACCAAGGAGTTAAATATGAAATTTCTGTTGTCTTCACCAAATCATCTGGAGCAAAGAGTCATTTCTCTAAGAGAGAGAGATTTGAACAAAGTCACCTATGATGTGCTCTATGGAGTCCTAAAGACTCATGAACTTGAGTTGCTTCAGAAAAGGGCTATCCAAGCCAACCAAGGTAGGATGATAAACACATCATGTGCCTTGATTGTCAACAAATCCATCCTGGACCTAGAAGCATCTACAAGCCAACTAAGGATAGAGGAGGTGGCAGATGATGAAGAAACTGAAGCTGGGGTGAGTGAACCTGTTGAGGAAAAGGAGGAAGAAGAAGAAGAGTTTTACACTCTGGAAGAACTTGATGGGATGGAAAATACCTCATATGCCTTCATGGCCAGAAAATTTCCAAACATCAGATTTAAAAGAAATCAACCCTTCAAACCCAAAACTCAAAACCATTCAGCTAACAAGAACAAGGCACCTGTGAAGCCAAACAGAAATAAGTTCAAAACCGGTTATGTGGATAGGTCATCTGTAAGGTGTTATAGATGCAATGACCTAGGGCATTTTGCCAGTGAATGCAAGAAGCCTAAAAAGAAGGATAGAGATTATCTTGAGCTAGAAGCTAAGTATGAGGCCCTTCTGAAAAAGCAGACACATGGTAAGGCCTACATAGCTGAAGGGAAGTGTTGGGATGATTCTGAGAGTGATGAAGAGGAACAAGAATTCTACAACTATGCCTTGATGGCCAACTCCAAGGATGACTCATCTTCATCTGATTCTCAGGTACCATCTCTCACTACTATAGACATGTCTGTTTCTGAATACAAATGCATGATTGAACAATTATCTGTTGAAATGTTTAATATTCATACTAGTATGACTGCTGCTAATGAGGAGATTGCTAAACTGTCTACTAGAAATGAAATATTAACCAAAAAGAATGAGGAACTTGAGCTAACTACTATGCAAGTAGAAAACCTTAAGAAAGAAGTTGAATATTTGAAGAACAAGGTTCTATGTGCCAGTCAAGTAGAGAAGGCTCTTAGGGATGAATTAGCTGAGAATGAATTCAAACTTAAAACTTTCAAGAAATCATCTGGTTTAGTGCAATCCTACTGTGAGAAAATTGAAGCTAAACCCAAAGCAGCTATTGGACTTGACTATGACTCTCTCAAACAAAGGAAAGGCTATGCTGTCATTGAAGAGGACACAGTTGTTCATGAGAAAGTGCCTCACATTTTGAGAAAAACTGAAAATCCAATTTTTAAGGAATCAACATTTGAAATTGATGAGGATGCCTTACTCATCAAGCAAATGTTGAATGATGAGGATGAGGCACAATCTAGTGAACAGCAAGCATCCTCTAAGGGTGAGAGTGTCAAGTCAAAGACCAAGAAGCCAGTAGTTGATAGGCCAAGACCTAAGAAGTCTGTTAAGTTTGTCTCAGCTGGGAAGAGTGAATCAGAAAAGGAAGTGACTAAAAAGAAACAGAACAGAAATGGCAAGTTAGGGATTAACAAGGATAACAACTATGCTTATATGCCTAATGCCCCTAGGAAAACTTGTCAGAACTGTTTCAGTACCAATCATCTAACTCATGCATGCAAGAAACCTGTTGGTAGTGTGTCTAAACCTTTCTATGATTGTTCTGTGCCTCTAAGTCATAGAGATGCACCTTTCTGTGATAAATTTGACTGTATGCCATGCAATATGAATGTTATGACTAGTTGTTTTAATTTAAGAAGGCAGTTCATTGATGGTTGTATCAGTCACAATTCCCACACACACTACACAAGGTCAAAGTCTTCAAGTCCTCCTAAAGCTAGGAAGGTACCTTTGTCACCTAAGTCTGAAACCTCAGGTTCTAAGACTTCCAACAGTGACAAGAAGACTAACACTAAGAAAGTTGACAAGCATGTTGTTTATGATAAAACTGTCTCTAAGTCACATGGACCCAAACTTGTTTGGGTACCAAAGGAAAAGTAATACCTTTGTGTTTGCAGGGCAAAGAAAGTGAAAAGAAGGTCATGTGGATTTTGGACAGTGGATGCTCAAATCATATGACTGGTGATATGGCCCTGCTATCACAGTATGAGGAAAAGGCTGGCCCAATGGTTGCTTTTGGAGATGACAGCATGGGTAACACATTGGGATATGGCAAGCTGAAAGTTGGAAATGTCATCATTGAAGATGTAGCACTAGTCAAGGGGCTCAAGCATAATCTGTTAAGTGTTGGTCAGTTTACTGATAGAGGATTCAAAGTGAATTTTGACAAGGATGAATGTTTGATCACCCACAAGAAGACTGGTGATTTTGCTCTATCTGGAGTAAGGAAGGGAAGCCTGTTTGTAGCCAATATGGACTCTGCAAACAAGGACAAAATTTGTTGCTTTTACTCAAAAGCATCAAATGAAGATTGTTGGCTGTGGCACAAGAAACTATCACACCTGAACTTCAAGGCCATTAATTCTCTAGTCAAAAGAGAGTTAGTGAGAGGCATGCCCACACTTGAATTCTGCCAAGAAGGAGTGTGTGAGGCTTGTCAAAAAGGAAAAATGAAGAGATCAAGCCACAAGTCAAAGACAGTGACATCTGTAACCAAGCCACTACAACTCATCCATATGGATTTGTTTGGGCCTGTCAACATAATGTCACTTGGAAGAAAGAAGTATGCCCTGGTAATGGTTGATGATCTTTCAAGGTATACATGGGTGGAATTTCTGGCATCAAAAGATGAGGCTCCACAAGTAATTATTGAGCATATAAAGAAAGTTGACAAGGAAGCAAAGGCAAACGATGCAAGTGTGATTGCACTGAGGAGTGATAATGGAACAGAGTTCAGAAATGCCACACTTGAAGCATTCTGCAGAGAGAATGGCATTTCTCAGCAATTCTCAGCTCCAAGGACTCCACAACAAAATGGAGTTGTTGAGAGAAAGAATAGAACTCTAATTGAGGCTGCTAGAACAATGTTACTTGATGCAAAAATGCCTACATGTTTTTGGGCTGAGGCTGTGAGCACTGCATGCTATATTCAGAACAGGACCCTCATCAACAAAAACACTGGAAAGACACCTTACAACTTGATGACTGGAAAGAAGCCTACACTAAAGTATGTTCATACTTTTGGAAGCAAATGCTTTGTACTCAAGGATAATTCTGAATATGTTGGAAAGTTTGATGCAAAAGCATTTGAAGGAATTTTTCTTGGCTATTCTATGGAAAGAATTGCATACAAGGTTTATGTCATCAGTCAAAAGAAAGTTATGGAAAGCACAGATGTAACATTTGATGACAGCAAACTACCTGGACTAGAAGAAGCCAATGATGAAGACAGAGATCCATTGAAGTTTGATAATCTAGATGATTCTGATGAAGAGACTGAAACTGGAGTTGAAACTCAAGTTCAACATTCTCAAGTGAATAATGATACAAGAGAAGAATTTGTGCCAATCAATAGTGGAGAAACAAGCATCCAAGACACACCTGTGAGTAATGGTAACTTCACAGGGGGAGGAAATGAGGATGACCATGATGTGGATGATGAAGCAACATCAAGAATGAGAAATCAGGCTGAACACTCGAGGAAATGGGATAGATCACACACTGCAGAGCAAATCATTGGAGATCCTATTGCAGGAGTAAGGACTAGGAGAGCAACTCAAAATGAGTGCCTCTATGGATGTTTTCTATCACAAGTTGAGCCTAAGAAACTTGATGATGCATTGTTGGATCCAGATTGGATTATTGCCATGCAAGAGGAGCTGAATCAATTTGAAAGGAACAAAGTATGGGAACTTGTGCCTGCACCAAAGAATAGAACCATTGTTGGAACAAAATGGGTTCTGAAGAATAAGATGGATGAAGATGGTGTAATAATAAGAAACAAAGCAAGGCTGGTTGCAAAAGGATACTCTCAACAGGAAGGCATTGATTATGATGAGACATTTGCCCCTGTTGCTAGATTGGAAGCCATTAGAATATTCTTGGCATTTGCTGCTCATTCAAACTTTAAAGTTTATCAAATGGATGTCAAGAGTGCATTTCTAAATGGAGAGTTGGAAGAAGAGGTTTATGTGCAACAACCACCTGGCTTTGAGGATCCACATTTCCCAGAATTTGTCTACATATTGCTTAAGGCATTGTATGGACTTAAGCAAGCTCCAAGAGCATGGTATGATACTTTATCACAATTCCTTCTTGAATATCAATTCACTAGAGGCACATTGGACAAGACACTGTTTTACAAGAAGCATGGTGATGATATGATCCTAGTTCAAATCTATGTGGATGATATCATTTTTTGTTCTACAAATGAGAAACTTTGTGAGAAATTCTCTAAACTCATGCAGAGCAGATATGAGATGAGTATGATGGGAGAGTTGACATTCTTTCTAGGGTTGCAAGTCAGTCAAAGGAAGGATGGTATCTTTATCAGTCAAACCAAGTACATCAAGGATTTATTGAAGAAGTTTGACTTGGAAGATTGTTCACCTGCCAAGACACCCATGGCCACTGCCACTAAATTGGATGAAGATGCTAAAGGCAAGAGAGTAGATATCTCAGTCTACAGAGGCATGGTTGGTTCTCTACTCTACCTCACTGCAAGTAGGCCAGACATCATGTTTGCTACATGCTTGTGTGCAAGGTTTCAATCAAATCCAAAGGAATCACATTTGATTGCAATAAAAAGGATCTTTAGATATCTGAAGGGCACTCCTAACTTGGGATTATGGTATCTTAAGGACACAGGGTTCAATCTGGTTGGTTATTCTGATGCTGATTATGCTGAATGCAGAGTGGATAGGAAAAGCACCTCAAGAAGCTGCCAGTTTCTTGGACAAAGGTTAGTTTCTTGGTATAGCAAGAAGCAACAATCTGTGTCAACTTCTACAGCTGAGGCTGAATACATAGCTGCTGGAAGTTGCTGTGCTCAAGTGCTTTGGATTAGAAATCAACTTAGAGATTATGGACTTGTGTTGGAAAGAATTCCAATCATGTGTGACAACACAAGTACAATCTCTATAGTTGCCAATCCTGTCAATAATTCTAGAACAAAGCACATTGACATCAGATATCATTTCATAAGAGAACATGCAACTAATGGAACCATTGAGTTGCATTATGTCTCTACAGATAAACAACTAGCTGATATATTCACTAAGCCATTAGATGAAGCCACCTTCACAAGGTTGGTAAGTGAGATTGGAATGCTGAATTCTTCAGATTCTAGCTAAATGAATACACCATCTAGATTGTTGCAGCAGTAAACACTTACTTTATCTAAATTCTCAATATTTTTGGAGTAAGTGTTGGCTGAAATACGATTTATAAATATTTCAAATCTGTTGTATATGTTGAAAATCATATTTTTATTAACTTAAAATTTCTATGAAATTTTGAGAAAATCACTATTTAATTTGCTAGGATATTTTTCAATAAATATGTCTGGTAAATTTTTAAAAGATAGTGAAAATCAAATTTTTATGAGTGATGGGTATAGTTCGATAAGTCAGACTTCTCGAATGATTCACTATTCGACATCTCTAATAAGTCTCATTAGAGTACTCTTGAGTTCTCGAATAGAGTCTTTCTGAGATATCGAATAGAGGAATTCTTGACTTCTCGAATATAGTAACTGAGTTCTCGAATGACTGAGTTCTCGAACACTATATCTGAGTTCTCGAATCATTTGAAAAGGCTGAATTCTCGCTGAATTTTAACCGATTTTGGACTTTTGTCTAAAAGTTTAATTCACTCATAAAAACACATATTATTTAATTTAGAATTATTTCTGAGTTAGATAACTGCCAGCTGTGAGTTTCTACCTGCTTGAGTTATCGATTAAGCCATTCTTGACTTCTCGAATAGTTGTTTCCTACTTCTCGAATGCCTGACTTGTCGATACAAAACTCTCTGCTAATCGACAATTCAAGTACTTCATACTTATACAATTTCACATCTATTCGATTCATTTCATTCAATTTCTCAAGCATCTACACTCTCAAAACCCCTGAAACCCTAGCTACGAAAAGCCAAATTTCTTCTTCAACCTTCAATTTCTTTCCTCTCTTCTACACAAATGGCAACAGTAAAGTTTAACACCAACTTCATCGCTCTCACTAGTGATGTTGAAGCACCCAATGCCAATTTCAAGTGCTTTGTGAAATGGATGGCTGAGTCGTATATCAAGGATGCACTCTCTGCCAACCCAACTCTATATCTAGATGTTCTGGAACAATTCTGGAGTACTGCTATTGTGGAGGTTGTAGCCATGGAAAACGTAATTACTTCATATGTCATCTACTGCAAGGTTCAAGATAAGGAAATCACTATCACTACTGCAGACATGAACCAAGCACTAGGCCTACAACAAGAGTCATTTGACAGAATGGCCACTAATGCAGAGTTGGAGGAATTCTTTGAGTTCATAAACTACTCAGATGGGATTAACCTTGGAAAGCTAAACAGAAAGAATCTGAGAAAGGAGTGGAGTTATGTGTTTGCAACTCTTCTCCAAGTCTTCACTGCCAGGAAATCAAGCTTTGATCAAATCAGTGCACCTGTGCAGCAAATTGGATATGCTTTGGCCTATGGGAAGAAGATTGATGTTGGCCAAATCATACTCCAAGAATTATATGGGAGACTTGGTAAGAACACAACCAAGAGAGGTACTGATATTTTCTTCCCTCGCTTTATTCAATCTGTACTTAATTATAAAAATGCTTCATTGATTGAATTGCCTGGGATTGATAAAAATAAAATAGGCTATCCTAAGTCCATGACCAAACTCATTTTTGGTAATTTGGAGACTAGGAATGATGTGGATGTAAGACTGAACATAACTCCCCATATGGAGAGTTTGTTTAGGACTTATCCCCACAACATGCCAACATTTGATGCAAAATCTCAGTTAGCACAGCCCAAGCAAGTAGAACAAAATGCTAACCCAGGGCCTGCTAACCAACCCTCTCAACCAAACACTCTACCACATACTGAGCTAACTGCATCATCCTCTCAAAAGGGTGATGTTAGTAAAAAGAAGAGAAAGGAAGTAGTGTCTGCACCATTGAATATCTTGTCTGAAGCAGCATTAGCTGTTGAATTAGGTCTAGGAAGTGAGGAACCTGAGTTACCCTTACACAGGACAAAGAAGAAGAAAATTAAGACCACCTCTTCAGTCACACAAATGGCTGAAGTTGTAAAATCAGGGGCACACAGCTCACTAGGTGTATCCTCTCAACAGGGTGCACCTATAGAATCAAGCATCCTCCCCAATGCACCTTCTTGTATAGAGTCAGCACATGGGAGTGATAAGGCTGGCACAACACTGAGTGGAGAGCACATCACATTTGAAACTCCCTCTATCTCTCAGGGGGAGTTGCCAAAATCTACTCTTAAACACACTTCTCTTCCAAAATCTAACTCTGAAATTTCTTTGGAACCTGCAACTCAGGCAACTGAGATGCAAGGTATTGATCATCAAGAATTCTTTTCTCTTGATGAGCCAATAATTTCAAGTGACTTAGTGCATGACACTTTGTTCACCACTCAGAACCCACATTTAGATGGTGAGGGAATGCATGCTGAGGCATCTCCTAATGACACCATCACAAACACAGAGGTTCCACTAGTTTTTACTAGAGACTCTGTGCCTGTGTCAACTGCTGGTGTAATTCATCCCACCTCTGTGGTGACACCAGTAGTAGAGTCAATCCATCCGGTTACAGAAGTTGCATCTGTAACTGAGGAGTCTAGCTTGCCTAGCTCTAGCTCTGACTTCATGTCAAAATGGCTGAAGCCTGTGCAACATGACAGTGCTTCAGGATCAGGGTCTGTTCCACAACAATTGACGGTTGAAGCACTTCAAAGCTTAATTGTGGATCAGATTCCTGAGTTCACAAAGATTGCTCAGAACCTTCTCACTGCAGACATGCCTAATCCAGACTATGAGCCTATTCTGTTATGCCATAGGGATGATGTGGAAGTGCAGAAGTCAAAGATCATTGATGATGCTGAGAGAGATGGCAACATAGATGCCTGGTTGCAAGGAAAATATGATATTACTCTCGATGAAGCACTTCAGTATCTCAGGGAGGAATACATCACTTCACTGGGCTCCAATGCAAAATCCCTGTCACCTGGTGAAGTGTATGAAGCTGTAAATGATTCCTACAAGGGTTTCCTCAAGGCTGCACACTATCTTGGCAAGGGAGTCAAAACTGAAGTCAACAGGGTGTGTGACAAGACAGCCACTTCAGTAGCAGAAGTCAAGAGGGCCTTTGATGCTAAATTCCCTCAGCTAGATAGTGTGTTCAAGGACATCAAACACTGCAACTCTACCTGCACCCAGATGGATAATGGGCTAGCTCTGCTAAAGGATACTGTCACAGGTCTGGGGCATCAATTTCAAAATCTATCTGACCAGACTACAGATGCCAATGCCATGCTGAGGACAATGTTCAAGAATCTTTATGGAGATAGGCTAGTGACTGATGTCCCTGTGCATGAACTGTCTAAATATGAAGTGAAGAGGCTGCAGGATCAATCTTTATCTGGTTTCAAGGCCAATGAGTTATTCACTAAGGTGAACACTCTTGAACAGGAGGTAGCTACTCTTACCAAGTCCAATGCTCATCTTACAGAACAGGTTGCACTGCTAAATGATCAGTTGGACACTCAAGCATCCACCACAGCTGATGTCCTTCTGCATCAACAATCCATGTTAGCTGCAATGATGAAGCATATGGGTCTCCCTCTACCTGATGAATCTTCAATCCCAAAGGACATTTCTACAGCCTCTGTGCCTGACAACAAGCCTAAGGGGGAGAAGAAGGCAAGGAACTCAAATACAAAGGGGGAGAAAGGCATAATAATAAAAGAGGGTGGTCAACAAAGGGCTTCAAAGTCTCTAGCAAATGTGCCTGGCAAAGGAAAATCCAAAGTGGATGAGCCTCCATCTACCTTGCCAGTTGTCACTCTACCAACTGTGCACATCACTACTCCTGGAGGACAAAAGCAATCCATAACTACCACAGTGGTTGCAGGGAGTATGCCATCTGACAAACCTCCAACCTCTATATCTGAGAGTGCCAAGCCTGTAGAAGTCAAAGTTGTTACTGAGGCCAAGCTGCAAGAAGTTGCCAACTCAGATATTTATCATGATAAAGCCTTCTTGGAGTTTCTGAAAGCCATAAGGGAACAGGTTGGTGACACTCAGTTTTATCTGAGGGAGGTGAAGAAGCAGATTGACTACATCACTGTCATCCCCAAGAAAGTCAACAATCTATGGGTCAAGGAGATAGTGATGGTTTCCAAATTAAAGATATGGCATCTAACATACCAGACTCTACAAGACCTAAAACACTCAGAGATAGATGCCATACTTGAGCTCATTGAGAAGAGGAATGAGAACAGCAAAAGTCTGTTTGATGATTTGAGGAATGGTCAACCTTCAAGGCTACCAGGAGTGATCAAGAAGCCATGGACAATCATTTATCAGTCTAGCACCAGAATTGAAGATATCAAGCAATTGGTCATTCCCCATGATCTCACCACTAGAAATCACAGACTGATCATTGCTATCATTGATCAATTAAAGAAGAAGGTTGGAGCCAGAAATGCTGAAGAAACTGAGGCACTGCACATCCTCAGAACCTATATTGCAACTGGTGAAATTCCAGAGATGGCTCAACCTAGGAGAAATAAGGATGATGATTCTGAAGACAAAGGTGATGGGAGGAGAAGACATCACAGGAGAGATAAGGGTGATGAAGACAAGAAGAAAAAGGGAGACAAGGATAAAAAGGATGATGATGACCAAGGTAAAACCTATGAGAGGAAGAGTGGAAGACAGCAAGCCTTAGGCACTGCTAGCAGTAACCTCACCACAACACAAGACTCTAAGTCTAGGGTGAATACTGTTAGTAGTGACCTAGCAAAATCTACATCTATGGCTTCTGCAACTGTCTTACCACCTCAAGAAGAGAAGAAGATTCAAGTCAAGAAACCATGTGTATGTTTCAGAAAGCAATCTGCTAATGGAATACTACTATGGTCTACCAACAAAGGTCAAAGATTTCTGCCAAGCAATCATGTCAAGAGGATGAAATTTAAACATGTTGCAAGAAGAGTGAAGCTATCCAAATCTAGAGCCCTAACAATCATTCCAGGATTGAAACTCCAACCACTTGATGAAGACTTTGATGAAGAGCAACTGCAATTTCTAAGAGCTCAAAAGATATGCTATGCTGCAATTGTGGATGACCACAATCAAGTACACTGATGGGAAAGAAATGAAATTCAAACAAGGGGGTTGTCAACATTGGGGTAAATTGTATGAGATAGAAAGAATCATTGCATTGCTGAATTCTAAAGACAAGGTGGAGAAAGTATGGAAGCTGGAATTGATTGACTTTGTGAAAATGAAGAAAGATTATGCTGAGAAGATAAGAAAGGGCTGCTATGAGAAATGGTTAGAAAGGGAGAAAGAAATTGATAGACTGGAGATTGAAGCAGAAAAGCTAAGGGCAAAGGGATTGTGTAGAGTTCAGTTTGATCCCTATGTGGTGAAGTATAGGAGAAGAAATGGAGACAATGTCAATATAAGAATGGACCTACTCAGTCACTATCCTGCCAACATTCTGAAGCCAGTGCTTGAAGATTTCAAAAACTCTATTATGATTGAAGAATTGGATGCTATGACAGAAATCATGAGAGCAATAGATGAGATTGCAAGAAAGGAGAAAGAAAGGAAACAGAAAGCATATGATGATCTACAAGCCAAAGCAATGGAGATGCAATCAAAAGAAAATGGCTAGTACCTCATCATACTGTAAGAGTATTTATCTTGTAATTTCATTTATGTGTTCAATCAAAATACATACCTGTACTTTTAAAGTTTTATCTTTATGTATGTTAGGCTTGTTATCAGACATGAAATTGTGACTAAGGGTCTCACTCACAATTTGGGGGAGATTGTTAGTTACAGAGGCATGCCTGTACACATCTAATAACAAGCCTAATTGTTTGTAATGCTTTGCATTACTTACATGACCTCTTAACTGAGGGAACCTCTAGTTTTAGAGTTTCTGTTTGTATTGTACTTGTAGTAGGCATCAAATCCTAGTTGTGTAATTGTACAAATAGAGTCTAGAATAATGCTTGAAAGAAGTTCCAAGGTTCATGCCTCAAGCAAGGAGTTAAAGACAGTCAAATAATCACAGTTGGGATTTGAAGGAATGAAGAATTTGCCTAAGTACCAATTCGAGAAGTATATTTGTCTATTCGAGAAGTCCAGCATTCGAGAAGTCAGGGATTCGATATCTCAAGACACTATTCGATATCTCTGAATACACTGTTCGATATCTCATTCGATATCTCAGGGATTCGATATGTCTACTACTCTATTCGAGAACTCAAGAAGTCAACAAGTCAAGATGGTATTCGAGTTCTCAAAGAGTCAACAAGTCAAAGTTCCATTCGATATCTCAAGGACTCAGAAAGCTATTCGACAACTCGAGGATTCGATAAGTCAAATGTTCTATTCGACAACTCAAGGAATCCTGATGGAAAAGAGCTATTCGAGAAGTGGTTCGATATGTCATTATAACAGTATTCGAGAACTCAGAGTTATCGATCAAGTCAATTCTAGTTCTCGAATCACTTACTTAGTCACTTCTCGAATACATTCTTGGAGACAAAATACTGAAGAAATTGTACAAGTCAGAAATCTGCAACAAGCCAATGCACTTTATGGACCACAATCTGTAACGTGCTCTGGAAAGCCTACAAGGAAGCTTGGAGAGATATAGAAGAGACAAGGAGCTAAAGAAGTGGATCTAAACAGGCTTTGCAAAGTCAAATCTGTAACCGTTTGGACACTTACTCAAAAAGGATAGACAGACTAGAAAGTAATTTGTTTAGCTACCTTATTTGCAGTAAGTAGGCTGTATCCATGTTCTATAAGGACACAGCCTCACTTCATAACTTAGTAACTTTTTGTGAGTCAAGTTTTTCATACACTGTAAGCCATATCCCTCTGAGAAAAACGAAGCTGAGAATACTACCATTTGTATTCACAGATTGTAGCAACCTTTATCTAATAATACATTAGATTAAAGTGATATTGTGTCTTGTGTTGTTTATTTATCCGCACCTTCACTTCTACACACACAGGCACTTATCTTCTACATAGACTCAATCAAAGAAAAGTTCAAGAATCCATTCACCCCCCCCCTCTGTATTCTTTTACCGTATTCAATACTCAACAAGATCCAGAAAACATTGATCTCAAGAAATTATTATAATCAGGAAAGGCCAACGAGGTGGCCGACACTTTAAGTATAGGGGAGTAAGTATAAATGCTCAGACCAAATAAATAGAATGATAATGTAAGGACCTTGATGGTCATAATGTGGTAGAGGAAGTTACATTCCGTCTAATGATTTTGCCAGGATCAACTATAAGAATAGTTTAAGTAAAGATTCGATTCCTGATGTTGCCAGTAGCACATTACCGACATTAGGAGGCTCTACGACAGACCAGACCAAATTCCCCAAGAGACTCGCGTTTTCTTTGGAAAGAGAGAGGGGAGGTTAAGTAACAATGAATTGGTAGTAAATGACCAGAAATAGAGAGGGTACAAATACTGATAAGCCAAATGGCACGATGATGAATGACAAGCAAGTTTATGTTGGTGTATTTCTGTGCAAACAAGATAGAGAATTATGAGGTTGGCAAGCGATTAAGCAAACCGCTAAGCTTTTAGTCTTCTACCGGAGATATATGATTAATAATCTCACCAGCTTGTTTCAGCTGCGATGCTGGAAGCTCTTTTGCAATTTTATCTGCTTCATGTAATATCTACGTCAAGTTCAGGAAGCATTCCCTATGGATAGGGAATAGTGATTATTTTGTTTCCTAGAGGATCTTGAATTGACAATTATGAAACCCGTACGTTTAGTTATTCAATCACTGCGTAAACGATAAGCGATGGTGATCCTTCTGAGAAATTAGGTGGTAACGACTGTGGAAATGTCGAATTGAATCTAAGTTAGAGAAATCATCCAGGTTTATTTCGGATGGTGTAATTTCTGGAACGACGGGATATTTGAAATGAAGAATTAGGTTATGATGGTTCATAAATGATTATGGTAGAAATAAAAACAAGAGACTGATAGAGATGGAAATAGAATTGGGAATTAATAAGAGAGTCAGATAGGCGTACTCATGAGAATCTCCAGTAATGAAGCGAGAAAAGTATGGAATTGGCAAGGTAAGGGTATTGGCCAAAACGGAAAGTTGGAATTAGGAGCATGAATGACATACAAATTGACTCCTTTTAAGTTTGGAAAATCCGAGGAAATATGGAATAGTTGATTGAGAAATAAAGAGACTCATGGAATGAGAAAGTGAAATCTAGACGGTTGAACAAAGGAAAATTCGACCCCAAACGTGTAACACGTATTGAGTAAAGGTGGCGAGTGTCTCAACACTGAGATGACGATAGAGTTAAACAACAAGAGTAAATAAGAATTAGACAATATGAAGGATGTGATTGATAAAGAAAAGATTGGGAAATAATTATGGAATGTGAAGCAAGGAATGTTATGAATGGAGGGATGAATGGGTTTTCTTAACGAGCTCTCGGAATTACAACCTGATAGTGTTAGAATTATGAGTATGAAAGAGCCAGTGTCGGGGCATGAAATGTGAGTAATAATAATGTCAAGCGGGAAATCCAAGATTTAACCTGAGAGGTTGAAGGATTTTCCAAAAAGTTAGTGGTGCTAATATCGAGCAAGAGTATAGGTCCATAGAATGATGGACAGAGCAGCAAGGACATGTGATATGTGAGATTACGAAAAAGTAGTATTTAATACGAATATGATTATTTTCTTCTCTAATAAACCTCTATAGTTCAGAGGAAAATTGTAAGTATAATATTTTGACAATCATGAAAACTTTCTTATATGATTCTTTGAAATTCGTTCCTTTTCTTTTCCCTTATTTATCTTCTTCTAAACTGAGAAGAACAACCCTTTAAGGAGGGGAGGTAATACTACGTGACTCTCTGTCTGTGTGATAGGAGTCTAAGTGGAATGCCATTAATTGTTTAATTGCTTGTCAAGTACTAAAGGCTGGCCCCCTTCTGTACTAGCTATGCAATATAACAAATGTTCATTGATCACAGTGATCTCTCGATAAATTTTCCACCTAAATATATATACATCGAGATTGCGAAGATTAAAGCGATTAGGAATTGCAAAATTTCGAGTGAGGTTATCTCCGGACTTCGTAGTGCGTTAGTGATACCGAAGTCACTGCACGTACCAATAAGGTTAATAGTATAAGAACGGACAAGAGCGTATACCGGATGATGTGTTATGCGAAAGTATCAAAGAATTGGTAGAACGGATAAAGGGTGTATTGTAACACCAGTATGATGTGCTTTAGAAAGATTGGAATGTGTAAAGATCGACCAGAGAATTGGAAAGCGAAATAACCAACAAGTACCCAATTGTCTTCTACCTGATTCCGGGACGGAATCCTTTTAAGGAGGGGAGACTGTAAGAACCCAGATTTTTGGGTAGAATTAAAACTTTTACTGTGTATTGATGAAAGAATGAACAGTGACTCCGACTACAAGGTATTAACAAAGAATGTGAACGGGTATAGATTTAAATGATCATATGTCATGAAGAATACTGTTGGTTGATAGCATAAATAAGAATAGTCTATCTCCTAAGGATATAAGTTATATTATTCTAAGAAAGATTATTCTTGTGTCATCCAAATCAATATCTATTATAAGTCCAGCGGTTCCGTAAAAAGGTTAAGGAGCACTCGAGAGTAAACCAGGTTTATTTTCCTAATTATAGGAATTAAATAAAAATAAGTGATGAATAGTGATTTTGGTGGAATTTAGAATATTATTATAATAATGTTATATCCGGTATTCGGAACGGATTTCTGAGTTCGTATTAGTGATCCAGGAGGAAAATAAGTGTATGTAAAAGCTGTCGGATTCAGAAAAAGAGCACTTTTATTTTCTCCGAGAATTCCCTGGACACTGCCAGACTTAAGGATTTATTAAAAAGGGATTTAAATTCGAGAAGTACTAAGAAAGATGAGGAATAGTATTATAAATATTAGAAAGGTTTTCGGTAAAACCCTAACTAGAAACGATTTAGTTATTCCCTCGAACGATCAACGAATTAAGCAATAAACGAACAAAGAATCAAGCAGAGGGCTAGATGCATGCATGTGTGCAAGTGATAAATATCTATCAACCATGTAGTTACTTAAGTAACCAATACTTAGAGATTTAAACTAGTACTTAGCACCACTTGATCATCTTACCACACAAAACCAACACTTGTCCATTAAGTGATGCATACCATGACCAAATCAATTTATTAAAGTAGCTTTTAGCCAAGATATTATCTTACTCTCATCAATAATACATTTTAACACATCCACCAAGCAAGAAACAAAAGATCAACTCCATTCTCTCAAGAAAATAGCCATTCGGCTTTTGTGGAAATTCAAAGACCAAAATCCTACTTCCACTCCTTGATTGATCTTGAAACTTTTATGGTGAGTCCTATATTTCATAAAACTAATCTCCTAAAAATCCTAGCTTCAATCTCCTCTTTTTCCATTTTCAAATAAATCATTAAAGAGGAGGGTGAATAGTGTTTTCATGAACTAATCTTGGATTTTCTTATTTTTTTGGTTGATCTAGCAAGCTTAAGGCCATCCAAGGACCATACCAAGCTTTGTAAGGCTAGTACACACTCTCAAGAAGGTATAATGATCTTGAAACCCTAGGCCTACTTTGAGTTTTAAGCATGTTCTTGAGTGATCTATGTTTAGTGATGTTATTAGTAAGTTATAAGCATGATTACAAGCATGATTATGGTTTAGTTTTGATAAATGTTAAAAATAGCCTAGGTGAATGGAAAGGCATTGCTTGGCCTCAGTTCATGGTTATAAATCATGTATATGTTGTTTGGAGTAGATATCATGATTATTGGGAGTTTTGGAATTTGGTAAATATCCGATTTATAGCCGTCGTAATGCCGAGATTTCGTTAATCTTAAGAACACGAGTTTGACAGTAGGTATAAGTCACTGATTAGCTTCGATTTCTTCCATGATAAGCTAGATTATGTTATAAGCTTCGTTTTGATATAAAGATCGTATGAAATGGACTTACGGTTTAGGAGTTATGATTAAATTCGTAAAAGATGTTCGAAACCGTAATCGAAAGTTCGTAACTGAAATTGGAATCCCTTAACATGACTAAGTCAGTGACGAATCATGGTAATTAAATATTAGAGGTCAAAAGGAAGGCGTGAGAGAAAACCACAAGTAAAATGGATCGTTTTCCGATTTTATAAAAAAGTTCGAATCGAGGCTAAGTGCGAAGAAACCACTTTTCGGAGGTAACACTATTCACTAAAACCTCCTGCCCTGTTTTAGCAAAAATCCGAAAAATTAATCTTCTGATCTAAGTCCAATTTTGGGTTAGCTACCTTCTAGACATTCTCTAGATCATGTACGCGAAAATGGTGAGTCATTTGAGTTAACGGTTACCAAGTTATGAACGTTTTAGTGAAAGAGGTGTGAATAGTAAAGATCCGTAGTCGACCGAACTTCAAAAATGCATTTCACCTATCTAGGCCCGTGGCTTCGAATTGGAAATTTTATGATAAATATTACAAATACCAAAGACGATTTTAGAAGTGGTTTCGTAATTAATTACAATTCCAGTGATTTATTAAAAGGGTTGGAGTTTGAGTCCCGGAATAGTAATTCCCAGGGAAGTCAACTCTAGATGTACTACTTTGACCACCCATTTTGGCTAGATTAAAAGAGGAATCTCGAGTCGACTAAAACATGAAACTTGTTAAGAATTATCGAGACAACATATTGGTGCAAAGAACGAGGTTATAAATGATTAAGTAAGATATACGAAAGATCCGACATTAAGGATAGGTTCGAGGTGTGTTTTGGACTAAGCTTACATGACTTAAGTTAAGTTATACTTAACCTTCGAAATGTTCAGTGATTGACCTCGGTTATTGTGACTATTTATAGATCACTGGATTGACACGAGGCACACTACCCCAACAGGATTACCAGGCAAGTTTCCAATACTTGGAACTGTTGTTGTGATAATATATATAATGATTGTTGTATACATATGCCATAGCATGCATGCCTACTTTCAAGTCTATTGATATGCTTGTTCCCTGAATTGATATTGGCTTATAGACTAGATATGAATTATCAGTTATAAGCAGGAATGTTTTGCTAAGACCCTTAGTGAAGGGCGTATGATATTCATTCTTTCAATATAGGCCGGGAGTCGGTATTTTGGGATATAGAGTTAGTCGTGGAAACCCGGAGGGATTCCAGTGACAGTTTATTTGAGGAATGTTATTTATGAACATTATTTATATTTCCATAAAGTATTGATTACTTGGAAATTATTCGAGGAATGCTATTTGGATATTATCTCAATCGAGAGGTACTATATGAATATTATTTTGAATATTCATTCGCATATATTTATTTGCTGAATATTATTTTAATATTCATTCGAGCTTTAATTACTTAATGAATATTAGTTTCGAATATTCGTTTGGAGTTTGATTATTCAATGAGTAATTACTTTAATATTCTTGGAAATTTATTTAATGAATATTATCGTGAATATTCATTTAAGATTTTAGGTACTTGATGAATATTATTTTAAGATATTCATTCGAAGTTCTATTTACTTAAGGAATATTGCTTCGAATATTCCTTTAAAGTTTGACTGCTAAAAGAATATTATTTGGATATTTATTTAGAATATTATTTATTAAATGAATATTATTTTCAAATATTCATTTAAGGTTTGATTTATTTAGTGAATATTTTTTTAAACATTACTTGAGCTTATTTAATTAATGAATATTATTTTGAATATTCATTTAAAGAAGAGAGTTATTTAGTAAATAATTCTATATATTCATTCGAGGATTACTTACGAGCAATATTATGATTTATTCGTGTTCCTTAATTATTAATGATTTAATAAATATTCTTGGAATATTGATTTAAATTCTTTTAAGTTCTTTTATGATGATTCATATTATTCAAAGATTATCTATCACCTTCAGATAAGGTGTAAAATATTTCGGAGTATTTTATGACTATTCTTATCAAGGGGAGGTTCCCAAACTTTATTTTCATTTAAATCTATCTTAAAGAAGATTTAAATACTCGCTCAACTTCCAAACATATATAAGGGGACCTCACTTGAGATATGTTATTTATTGGACTGCCCGGTCCTATACTTGCTAAAACTATCTTGTCACTCACATCTTGATTCTTTCAAGCATCGATATGAGTCTGTTTGGTTACCTCCTCAACGCTCGAGGGGTAAGAATTGATGGAACAAGTTTATATCCATTAACAAGCATCAGCTTGGGAAATATTGGTGATTTTTCCTTTCCAACTAGATACGACTACTTTGTGGAGTCCTATCAACAAGTAATATACTTGGGGAAAGGGGGAGGAACTTCACATTTCAAAGTTATGGATGTGAAATGAACTAGGAGATGCGTAAGTGACCCAGTGGCGCCGGTCCAGCAAATGGCCCAACCGTTGGCCGGGGGGTTCCAGAGGGCGGTAGACAAGTAAATCCGTCGGTTCTTCCTTCTACATGTAGTAAACAAGAGGTGGGGAGCATAACATGCGATTGATCATCGTGTAAATGCTATGTCTCCTGGCGCGTCAAACTCCAGTATTAGTTCATCTCTCAATGTTGGAAATTTCCTGCAACCTTATCATTATTGGCAGGTTTGAAAAGTGTTTGAATTGGAATTGCAATATTCTTCCTGCAAGTTCCTCTATTATGAAAAGTTGATAATATCTGGCTCATCTTTGACATAGCAGATATTTATTCAAAACAAATATATTTTGAGTTACCTTGTAACTTCATCTCATACCTTATATTGGTACTACATCGTTAATGCATGGCATATGGTTTCAAAGATATTTTGGACTGTTATATATTATCACTGTTCAATTATATTTTTGGTGGGCTATTGCTCACCCTTGCTTTATTTATTTATATCACAACAACAGCTAGATCAGATGGCCGCGCAAGGCGCACTCAGCATAGCAGGTGTTAGCCGTCAGAGGATTAATCGCGGAGGTCATAGTTACCATTGCTGAGGATGCAGCCTCTGGTAGGCTAGTTGTTAGCATTTGTGCACCAAATGTATTTATATATATGGCATATACCAATGGATGGCAAAGAGCATGTAAATTGTAAAATTGTAATTCTTTGGGTTGTAAGAACTCCAACTTGTGATTAATAATATTGACGATTACTCTGATTTCATCTCTGGGACTATAACGGGTGTGTTTTATGTTGTTGTTTTGGGTCACAAAGTTGTAATTTAAATTATGTTGATTTTGTGGTTGGATATTGAGACCGTAACGACCAGATCCCTGACCCTAGATCTGGGGGTGTTACACTTTCCTTCTTCTTCTTCTTCCTCTTCTTGAATACCAGATAAATTTTCTTTAATTTCAATTCCTTTCCTTGTAGACCTTGAAGCTTTTACAGTCTTCTTTCCTTTCCTAGACTTCAATGCCTTCAAATGTTCTTCTTGCAACAGCTTTTCTTCAGAATGTATATCTTCAAGTGTAGCCTCAGCATTTTCCTCACGAAAAATCTTAGCAGCTAGCTCTTCATCTGTTTGTGGATTGTCAGTGAATAACAAATCCTTTTGCCTTGAAGTAGAAGTACTCTGAAGTATTTGCTACTAAATTTGATTTTGATCTTGTAGACCTTCCATGTCCATGTCTTGGATTTGCAGTTCTTAACCCCTTATCAGAATTTGCACCTTCTTCATCCAGATGATCCTTCTTTGACAGAGTTTGAGTTTGCTTGCACTTAGTTCTAGCAATTCTCTCCCCCTTTTTGACATCATCACCATCTAGAATCAGAATAGAGGTGATTAACTCAAGAGAGTTTGCAATAGAGTCAACCTTTTCAGTCAGCAAAAGCTGATTCTGTTCAACTTTACTCAATCTTTCAGTAAGTGTCTCCTGAGCCTTGGAAAATTGTTGAAATAGCTTGGAATTTGCTATTTGAGATTTCTCCTCATGAGTAGCAACCTCTGTTCTGAGGTCAATAAGTGCTTTCTGATTTTCATCAAACCTGTGATTTAAAGACTTGACTTGAATCACTGTCCCTTGTAGACATGTAAAGATATCAGGATTTGAAATCTTTGAAGAATTGTCCTTGAGAAAGGTAGCTGCTCTACCAGGAGGAAAAATACAATCTGATTTGTACCAATCTGCAGTTTGCTTGGACAAATAATTATCATCAATTTCTCGAACAGAAGGTCCAGCAAAGTCTGGTTTCTCCCCTGTTTTCTGTCCATCAGTTTGATGTTTATCAGTTTCAGCTCCTGCACTCATTGCTTCAGAAGAATCACTATCTAACTCATCAATATGTGCAACTGAGGCAATTTCGTCATTTAAGTCAGCAACTTGTTCTTGAGCAACTTGGTTTCCTTGATCACCTTGTGCATGCTCTGAAGAAACAACCTTTGCTGGTTGATCAATTTCCTCACCATGATCAGAAATATGATGTGCATCCGAGTATAACTCTGTGTGAGATGCAACCTTTGTGTCTTCTAGCACAACAGTAGGGTCGTCTGCAACACCGGTATTAACAGAGTTCGTGGCAACCATGGGTGTTGGAGTAGATGCTTCAACTTCAAAAGAAAATGGAATGGGAGTTTCATCAAACTCTTCCATTGCAGGTAATGCATCTCTTTCATCTTTATCAGTCTGAACCTCAGCAATTACTGGTTCATCAATTCTGAAACATGTGTCTTCTACAGTAGGTTCTATGATAACCTCTGTCTCAACAACATGAATCTTTTTAGAGATATCCTCTGGAGCTTCAAGAACTTGCTCATCATCATAGTCTGTAAGAATCAGCCTCCTCCTTTTTGCTTGAGGCGCTTCAATCACCTCTTCTTCTTCACTAGAGCTGTCCTCAACTGGTGGTGATGAAGGCCTATTTGCCCTTTTAATGACTCTTCTGGTATAAACAGCTCCAGGAGATGTCTGTTTAGCCTTGGAATGCCTTGTATTAAGAGCAGTATGATTTTGCCTTTTTGGTTTAGATTGTGGTTGAGGTTGAGTAGTAGGGACTGGCTCAATGTTTATTGGTTCAATGTTGGTTCAGGTTGTGGCTGTTGTGATGTAGTAGGTACAGTGTTTGGTGTTGGCTCAGGTGATGTAGTAGGGTTAGAGTGTATGGTTTCAGTATGATCAGTGGCCAGTGGTTCAGGCATTTATTGTGGTTCTGGTTGTGTTTGTTGTTGTTCACTGTGTGGTGATTGTGAATCTTAAGGTTGATGGAGAAAATTTTGCAAGGCAAGTGGCAAAACAAAAGCAGGTAGGTCTTTACCAACATCCTTATTAGTCATATCAGAGAAAATCCTCTTATTGACTTTAAAGGGCTGAATCACATCAGCTGCATCAATTTCTAACCCAGATACACAGGCATTGAATAAAAGTTGACAAAATCTAGCAAAGTATACAGTAGTAGACTCTGACAATTTATCACCTAAATTCATTAAAACATATCGACCAAAATCAAAATTACTGCCATAGAGTAGAGAATACCCAATTTGCAGACTATCCATAGGAATGGCATCCCAGTTGGTGACTTTCTTCTGGAATGTTCTGGTGATGCAGTCAAAGAAAAAATTCCATTCCTTTCTAAGATTTGGCCGTTTGACACTGCCTAGCTTTGCAAGAGAATCCATGTAACCAATTTCTGTTAGCATGTCCCGCAGATTTTGCTCAGAAATAACAGCATACGAGGTATGTGTGTCGAAATCCATGGTTTCTCGAACAGTTTGTGGAGTAATCACAAACTCTTGTTCATCATGAGTGAAGATTATAGACGGAGTCCCATTCTCTCCTCCATCTACATACTTTGAGTTTTGCCAGAAAGTGGCAATCTGAGATGCAGATAGAACAACTGGTTCAATCAATGCTTGCCCAATCTCAGAGTCACGGAGAAAATTCTGTATAAGATGAAATGCTTCGGGAGCACGGTCATTCTCAAGTAGAGCTGCAAAATTGTTAGGAACAAAACGAAGACCAAGAGATGTAAAAGGTTTAGTTGCCATTAGATCAAGAAACGAGCAAGAAATGACAGTGAAATTGATGTGTTTGAAAGTGTTTGTGAAAATGTCGTAGTGAAAAACACAAAAGAACTCTGTGGTTGGGTAAAGTGAATGTGAGTGGATGTGAAGGTGAGAGTAAGAAAATGAATCGATATACACAAAAATGATTAAAACCCAATCGTTTGTGCATTAAAACACTCAACCTTTCCTAGAGTAATGTGTGAGTGGGACACAATAATGGGTGAGTGGGACACGTGTCAATCAACCAGCGAATCAATTTATCACGCACAGTAAGATAACAATTATACCGCTGTCTTTCCTATTATCAAAACACTTTACCACATTTACACTCATTAACAGTTGTCAAACACTCTATTTACTCCAAAATTTTCAAATTATCTTAATGAAAATTTACCTTAGAGTACGGAACACAATTCAACAGTGTTTGTCAAATTTTCCTACTTTATCACTAAAACCCTTTCAAAAAATTGCACAGTTGTGAATATATGTGTGTGTGTAGCAGAGGTTACCAAATCAATTTTTACAGCATCTAATATTTCATAAAATCCATAAAATAAATCAATAAACACCGAATGCACAAACTCTCAAATTTAAACACTGATTGTTATTCCCAGATTACACACTTGTATAATTGTAGAAGGGGGGGGTTGAATACAATTCTTGATAATTATAAATTTCTGATAAAAACCACAGAAATCTATAAGGAAATAATTGCTGAATAAGAAATGGTTCACAAACATATAAAAAATCAGGTGGTTAAATGTACCACCTGAGACTTTTATTCGAAGAAAACCCTGTGATACAAATGTACACAGCTTCTGTGTTTACAACTCTTTGCTTCTAAAGATATTCAAGAAACCCTAAGCAAATGTGTATGTTTTCTTACTTTCTAAAGCGTTGCTACACTTGGTTATATATTCCAAGTTTACAAGTGCTACAGGAATAAGATAATATTAATCTAATTCAAGTTGACTTGCTACTCCACTCCAAATCCACATGTAGCCGAAAGGTTGTCCTTGTGAACAGATATGTCCCCTGCACCTTTCTTGTATGTACTGTGTAAATGGAATGCTTCTTTCTTCTGTGTTTCCAAAGTATGGCTGCCATATTGCTTTTTATACCTACTATCAACCCATGTGATCTGTCAGTCAAACCTGTCCTTATCAACTGCTAATTCCTAGCATAGGATAAAGTGACAATGATTATCCGTTGATGTTGTGTCTACTTATCCGTTGATGGTAGTTTGAGCTGTATCCGTTGATCGAGTAGATTTGAGTTGTATCCGTTGATAGAGCCCTGTTCTCATCCGTTGATACATTTTCACTTAGACAGAATTACATAGCATAGCTTATTTACAATTGGCTACCCTATTCTGCCTATCCATTGATGGTCAACATGACTCTGAATAAAGACACTATCAACTGATAAATAGAGATATTGCAGTATGCTACAAAACCTCATCCGTTGATGAGCTACCTGTCAACGGATAGAGTTATAAGGTCTTATCCGTTGACAGTTACAAAACTTGACTTATACAATTTTGCTTGAATGTTAAGTTATCATCAACTACAACATATTCCTAACAATCTCCCCCAATTTATACTTGATGGCTATAAAGCATAAATTCAGAACCTTGATGATAACAAAACATTCCTAACGATATATACACACTTCAGTATGCAAACATTGTATTAAGCTACAAAAATTAAAAACAGAAAGCTTTAAGAAACTTATCAGAGATGTGCTCCTTTAGATTGAGCAGATTAATGAGGTTTCCTCTCTCTGGTTGGCTACACCCTTGACTTTCCTTCCTTGGTAGAGTTGGACTCAATTTGCACTTGAAGTTGCCTATAGAAGGTATCTTCTTCAACAACCTTTGGATTTAGCTTTAGTTGTAACCATCTCAGGTAGTCAGAACTAGCCTTTGACAGTTGGTCTTCTAACCTGAAGAATCTCCTAGTGCCCTCATCATCCCTGAACTCCATCATCCAAAAGGGTTGAATGTGGATTTTCTGTCCATTATAAGGGATCTTCATTTTCTTTGGTAGACTTGAGGGTGAGTTCCATTCTCTCCTTATTTCTTCTATTCTGCTAATTATCTCCCTTCTGGCTATCTCAGAGAACCCTGTGTGTCTCTTGAAAGCTGAGAACACTCTGGTCAATGTATGATAATTTTCTCCAAGAACCTTCTTTAGTGGCCATGTCCTCTGACTTCCTCCCTTGTAGACAAACACTAATCTCTCAGGCTGATTCTTGTACTTGTCAATTCCTCTTACTTCTGACAATTCATCCAAAAATAGATTCATGTCAGAGTATTCTTCAATTTCTGCCTGATAGATAAAGTCTTCTTTGTTTTCCAAGATTGGTTGTTTGACAATGGCAGGTACCCTAGCAACTTGAACTGGTCCCTTTGAAAGTTGCTTCTTTGGAGCCCTTTTCTTCTGCTTTGGATTTAGCAAGAATGAAGGAACTTCAATTGAATCAAAATTCACTGGTTCCTCTTTAGGCCTTATGGGGTCACCATGAAAGTTTACAGTTGGGTCGATTACTATTGCAGACATAGGTACTGGTGAACCAATTGTTTCTTTTTCTGGAGAGGGTTCTGGAGAAAGAACCCTCTTGGTTTTAGCTTTCCTTCTTCTAGGTTTGATTTTGGGAACTTCCTCAGGTTCCTTCATTTCAACCTCTACCTCATCCATTAACTCTTGAGCTAGCCTGGCTTGCTTCTCTTCTGAGTTTTCATGTTGATTTTCTGTACTTGGATGGGCTTCCCTTTGGATTCTGGAGACTTCTTCTCTTTTAGCTTCCACAAATCTAGGATGACTGTTGGATATATTTAATACTTTTCCATTCCTCATGATTACAGCCATCCAATCTCTTACACTCTTATTTGTCTGAACTTTGAACTCCATAATTGTTTTTCCCATTAGCTTTACTTCATCATTCTTGGGAAATGGGTAGTCCAATTGAAGCTTGTTCTTCCCATTTTCCTTTGGTGGTGAGTAGGCTCTGGTTTTGATAGCTGGTTCAAATTCTTTGACAAATGATGGCTCAGCATCATAGAATGTAGGAGCCACAACCCTTGGAGTGAGCACCTTCATGATTGTGGTTGATATTGTTGGAGCAGAAGATTGAGCATTAAGGAACAGAGTTGATGCAATTGATTCATTGATCATCCTCTCTGTCCTTAGAATTCTGTCATTAGCCTCCTTGTTTATCTTTTCCAAAGCTTCTATCCTGGCTTGCCTTTCACCATCTGAGATGTCTTCTAATCTTTGAATCTCAGGCAAAGCCACTTGTTTCTTCACAGGGGAAGCCTTTATCTCAAACTCTGTTGGATTGACCACTACAATTGGCTGTTGCTCCCCCTCAATATGTGCTATCTCACTACTGGTAGCTTGAAATTGGCCAGTAGATGTTGCAGCCTCTTCTGTGCTTGTTCCCATTTTCTCCCCCTTTTTGTTAGCATCAAGGGTTGGGGTTGAAGCTGCAAGTAGCATTTCCAGTAGTTGAGTTTGTTTTGTTTGATTGGCAATGATGGTGTGCAATTGAGATTCCATACTATCCACCCTTGAGGAAAGAAGCTGAACAGACTTAGCCAGGCTATCTTCTTTGAGAAGTTTGCTAGAAAGCACCTTCTGAGTGGTAGTAGGAGCTAGTGCCTCAATCCTGGCATCTAGTGCTATTTTCATATCTCTAATTACAGATTGGACCTCCTCTTGCTGTGTTCTTTGAATAACAGATTGCATCTTTTGTAATTTCAGGGAGGCCATTACTTGCTCAAGAACAGTCTTTCTCTGTGGTTCTGCAGTTTGGTGCTCAGCCTTAGCAGATTGGTATTGCTTCATGATTTCCACATTGAGATGCCCAAGTTCAGTGGCATTGGAAAACATCCATCCTGGAGTTTCATCTTCATTTATGTCTTCACCATCTGAACTTTGACTGTCATAACTGCCAAACTCTTCACTTCCAGCATTTTGAGACAGGGTTTGTAAAGCTTCTTTTGCTCTTTGAAGAGATTCTGAGGTGTGCACTAGGTGCATTGCCTCCTCTGCCTCCGCATTGCCCTGCTGTGCCATGACTTGATAGGCAGAAACAGGATGAGTAAAGGTTTCAGGATCCAAAGAGATGGAGTCAATAACTGACTGATATTCCTGTCTAAATTCCATCTCTTTGGAAGCTTCATTAACCTCCATTAACTCACTTGCAATGACTGATTCTTCCTGCGTTATTTCTCCTGTAGTCCCTTCTCTCCTCTCATCTCTCTTTTCTTGCATCAGGGGCTCCCCCTGGCTCACACCTCTCACACCCTCACCTTCACCTACTAAGGTGGAACTCTCTAGCTCTCCTTTTGCCTGACCGGAAGAAATGGTCAGCCTCTCATTGATTTTCTCTCCTTTTGCCTGCTAACAAGGCAGCCTCTCACTCCCTTCCCTCATTCCTAAAAGTGTTTCAATTACTACAAACTCCTCCACAGTTGACATAGGAATGTCACATTTTGCAGTGGTAGAGAGAGTTGTCAACGGATAAGGAGTATCCGTTGATGTAGTAGTTATTGCTGTCAACGGATAGTTAGTTGAAGACATATCCGTTGATGAAGAAACACTTGTCAACGGATGAAGGATATCCGTTGATGAAGGTAAACGAGTATCCGTTGAAGTGAAAACCAACACGGAATCTGTGGTGATTGATTTTAAGGAAGAGGCCACAGATAGTGTTGTGAATTCAGGAATGGAAGATTGATGGCCCAACAAATCATCTAAAAGAGGATGACCACCAATTGTTGAGTGGGGCTTCTCCATGAATTTTAAAGATGGAGAATCAGGAATTGATGTAGATATCATATCCACATCCAGAGATGGAGTTGGTGATGGTGGATCAAAATGTGTATCGATTTGAAGGTTAAGATCAAGGGGCTGTGACTCCACATTTATTGAAGTCACATCAAACTGAATTTGAGAAGGTACAGTTTGCTGTACAGTGTGTGCACCCTGTGATTCCCCAATGGTTTTGGATTTTACCCTTCTACCATAGGTTTTTGAGGGAGAGCTATCTGTGTCCCTTGCCCTTTTGTGCTGTGTTCCTGAAATGGAACTCAAATTAGTAGTCACACCCTGTTGAGAGGATGTAACTAGAAATTGGCTTGTAGGTTCATTAACAGTCTTTTGAGAGACTGAAATGTTGTGTGCACTTGCCTTACCTTCCTTATCCTTAGGGCTTCTTTGATGTTCACCCTGTCCCTCACCACTCACTACCACCTTCACACTCCCCTCAAGAGCTTTGGTAGTTTTTGCAACAGATGCCTTTTGAGAGACACCTGAGGTTTGTCTTTTAGATTGTGGTTTAGGAACTTTGGATTTGGTCACTTTGGTAGGAGCCTGTTTGGTCACAGTCACAGACTCCATTGTGACACTAGAAGGCAAAGAAATTTGGGGGTTGGAGATAGGAAGTTCAGGGTTGGAAACAGTTACCTGAATAATTGGTAGATATACCAATTGTACTTCTGCATTTAGGTTCATTCGAATCAAATCACTTAAGACTCTCTTCTCCTGAACAAAACAATTGAACTTGCTATCCGGGTTAGCAATGGATAGCTCATTCTCAGATACATGCAGTGCTAGGAGCATTAAAAATCTAGCAAAATAAACATTCTTGCCCCTAGTTTCCTTTTTACCTAATTTAGCTGCTATCTCATACATGACTAGTGTGCCAAAATTATAAAATTTATCAGTTAAAAGCATACAAAGCATAATTAGCATGGAGTTGGTAACAGCATCAAAGTTACTAATCTTGCCAGAAAAAGTTTTAATGAAGGCATCACAAAGATAACTCCATTCCTTAACCATACCTTTCCTAACAATTTTCCCTAAGTTCTCAGTACTAAGGGTATAATTTAGGGAATTAAGCATGGTAACAATTTCAGCATTACTGGGTTCCTTCAGACAGTTATTCTCAGGCAATTTTAAACAAGCAGTTAACACATCAGAATTAACTACATAATTTTTACCCTTTAAAGAAAAAGCAAGTGTACCGTCTGTGCCATTGTACTCAGCAGATGCCCACATCTCTTCGATAACCTCATGGATTAGAGGAGTGGTGGCAGTCATAGCATGTGACAGTTTGCATTTCTTCACGAAATTCATCATGGTGTGATATGCTTCTGGAGCGTTCACAGTATCAACAAAGGCCGCGAAATTGTTCTTCTCATAGGTAAACCCGGTGGAAGACATCATCTTAACAATAGGCGCCATTGGAGTGTTTGAGCTTTTGTTGCAGAGAGAGATTTAGTGAAGAAGATGCAGTTAACTAATGAGACTCTTGAAAATGAATAAAGGTGAAATGTGAGAATACAAAACAGCCTTTTATATATTCCAAGAATTAAAAATGAAATAATTAAGAGTAATTACCCCATTGGTCAAAAGTAACTGTCAGACAATAAATAAAAAGAAAAGAAGTACAGCCGTGACTAATTATACACGTTTATCAACGGCTATATAAAAAGTATATGTATATCAACGGATAAAGATTGGACGGTTGAGAAAACAGTTTATCCATCGATGACGTGGACAACCTGTTATCCGTTGACATACGAAAATCTAGTAATGTGTTTACACTACCAACGGATAAAAGGATATCCGTTGATAAGCAAATTTTGCCTTAGACAAAATTTCTGCTAAGAGTTATTCTGAGAGTTTTTAATTCTCAAGTAAATCAAAACACATTTCTAGCTGCAATACAGTATTATTAGATACCACTAGGAATTATGAAAAATTAAGCATACCTAGTTCACCTACCAATCTTGTGAATGAGGATTCATCAAGAGGCTTGGTGAAGATATCTGCAAGCTGCATTTCACTTGGCACAAAGTGCATTTCTACTGTACCATTCATCACATGCTCTCTGATGAAATGGTATTTGATGTCAATATGCTTGGTTCTCGAATGTTGCACTGGATTTTCTGTGATGGCAATAGCACTAGTGTTGTCACAGAAAATTGGAATCTTCTCAACTTTTAGACCATAGTCAATAAGTTGATTCCTCATCCAAAGAATCTGTGCACAACAACTTCCAGCTGCAATGTACTCAGCTTCGGCTGTAGAAGTGGAGACTGAGTTCTGTTTCTTACTGAACCATGACACAAGCCTATTCCCTAGAAACTGACAGGAGCCTGTAGTACTTTTCCTATCAATTCTGCAACCTGCATAGTCTGCATCTGAATAGCCAATTAGATCAAAGCCAGAATCTCTTGGGTACCAAATGCCAAGGTTTGGTGTTCCCTTGAGATACCTGAAAATTCTCTTAATAGCAATCAAGTGAGACTCTCTAGGGTCAGCTTGAAATCTAGCACAAAGACATGTGGAGAACATTATATCAGGTCTACTAGCTGTTAGATATAGAAGTGAGCCTACCATGCCTCTATAGCTTGAGATGTCCACAGATTTTTCCTTAGTATTCAACTCAAGCTTAGTTGCAGTGGCCATAGGTGTTTTTGCAGAGGCACAATCCATTAAGTCAAATTTCTTTAAGAGATCATAAATATATTTTGTTTGACTTATGAAAATTCCCTCATTAACTTGCTTTACTTGTAAGCCAAGAAAGTAAGTTAATTCACCCATCATGCTCATTTCATACCTACTTTGCATAAGTTTGGCAAACCTTTTACAAAGCTTCTCATCTGTAGACCCAAAAATAATATCATCTACATAGATTTGAACAAGTATTGAAGAACCATTGACATTTCTATGAAATAAAGTTTTATCTACTGTACCTCTAGTGAAGTGATTCTCCAGAAGAAATTGAGATAAAGTGTCATACCAGGCTCTTGGTGCTTGCTTCAAACCATAAAGTGCTTTCAAGAGAAGATATACATAATCTGGAAATTCTGGATCTTCAAAGCCAGGAGGTTGATGGACATATACCTCTTCTTCCAGTTCCCCATTTAGAAAGGCACTTTTAACATCCATCTGATAGACTTTGAAGTTGGCATGTGCTGCATAGGCTAGGAAAATTCTGATGGCCTCAAGTCTTGCCACTGGTGCAAAAGTTTCATCAAAATCTATTCCTTCTTCTTGAGAATAGCCCTTTGCCACTAATCTAGCTTTATTCCTCACAATTATGCCATTTTCATCAGTCTTATTCTTGAGAACCCATTTGGTACCTATGATACCTCTATCATCAAGTTTGGGCACAAGCTTCCATACTTTATTTCTCTCAAATTGGTTTAGCTCTTCTTGCATTGCTAAGACCCAATCTGGATCTAGAAGAGCATCCTCCACTTTCTTAGGTTCCTCTTGAGACAGGAAACTACTGTATAGGCATTCTTCTTGTGTGGCTCTCCTAGTTTGGACTCTTGAGTTTGAGTCACCAATGATTAACTCAAAAGGATGATCTCTGGTCCATTTTCTTGAAGGTGGAAGGTTTGATCTAGATGAGGTTGCTTCATCTACGTGAGTATGATATTGTTGATTGGATATTGAGTTTTGACTTTGAGAAACTCCCCCTGAGTTTGTTGTCCTTGAGGAATTATGAAGTTGACTGTCAACAGAAGCATCATTTTGTCTATCAACGGATGCTCCATTTTGCCTGTCGACGGATACATGAGAATGTCTGTCAACGGATGCATCTGATGATCTAGTATGACTGTCAACGGATGCTTCATTTCCAGTGTTAGCATCACTTCTAGTTGGACCAACAGCTCTAGGTGAATTTCCAAGGTCATGATCTTCATTTTCCTCATCATCATCAATGTACATTCTTCCTTCTACCTCATTTTCAAATCTCAACTTTTCATGGAAGCCTTCATCATTCAGACCTAGAATCTTCTGATCATCAAACACAACATGTACAGATTCCATGACAATGTTGGTTCTTAAATTGTAGACTCTATAGGCTTTCCCTGCTGCATACCCAACAAAGATAGCTTCATCTGCCTTTGCTTCAAATTTGCCCAAGTTATCTCCATGATTCCTTAGCACAAAACACTTACATCCAAAGACATGGAGAAAAGCTAACGTTGGTTTCTTGTTGGTGAATAAGTGGTAAGGAGTCATTCCTCTAGCTTGATTGATCAAGGAAATATTCTGAGTGAAGCAGGCAGTGCTGACAGCTTCAGCCCAGAAATATGTTGGCAATCTTGATTCACTTAACATTGTTCTAGCTGCTTCAATGAGAGTTCTGTTTTTCCTTTCAACAACCCCATTTTGTTGAGGTGTTCTAGCAGCAGAAAACTCATGGACAATTCCATTCTTTTCACAGAAAATATTCATTGTGGAATTTTTGAATTCAGTGCCATTGTCACTCCTGATTCTTTGTACTTTTACTTCAGAACCATTGTTTACTTGTCTGAGATGATTGATGATGATTTCTCTTGCACAATCTTTGGAGTGCAGGAAGAAAGTCCATGTAAACTTAGAGAAATCATCCACAATCACCAGACAGTATTTCTTCTTTGAGATGGACATGACATTTACTGGACCAAATAAGTCCATATGCAGCAATTGAAGGGGCTTAACAATAGATGACTCTGTCTTGCTCTTGAAGGATGATTTCTTTTGCTTTCCTAATTGGCAGGCATCACACAGTCCATCTTTGATGAACTCCAATTGAGGGATTCCTCTAGCAAGATCCTTTCTTACCAAATCATTCATTACTTTAAAATTTAAATGAGACAGCTTTTTATGCCACAGCCAACTCTCATCCTTGCTTGCTTTGCTGAAGAGACAAGTAATGGATTCTGAGCATACTGAGTTGAAGTCAGCTATGTAAACATTTCCTTTTCTAAAGCCTGTCAGAACCACATTGTTGTTTTTCTTGGTAGAAACAACACAGGCTTCTTTAGTGAACTTTACTTCATAGTCTTTGTCACAAATCTGACTGACACTCAGCAAATTGTGCTTCAAACCTTCAACTAAAGCCACTTCTTCAATGATGACATTGTCCTTTGTAATCAAGCCATATCCCTTAGTATAACCTTTGCTGTCATCTCCAAAGGTAATCCTAGGGCCAGCTTCCTCCTTGAACTCTGTGAGCAGGGTTGAATCTCCTGTCATATGCCTAGAACATCCACTGTCTAGGTACCATAGATTCCTCTTATTTCCCTGCACACAATCCAAAATACAAATCAAGTTGATTTTGGTACCCAAGTTTCCTTGGGTCCTTTCTTGTTAGCCTTTGGTTTTACACTCTTGGCAATCTTCACTTTGGGTGTAGATGCTTGAGTGATAGGTTTAGACAGATGCTCATTTGCATAAATATTTGATGCATGCATTTGTGAAAAATTGGCATACATATTATCCATGCTGGGGATGCTCCATGACATTTGTGGCATATTCACAGATTGAAAATAAGGATTAGGCACATATGGCATGTTCACATATGGATTTGAAAAACTAGCATTCTGATACAAACCAGGCATTGCAGGCATACTTGGCATAGATTGAGGTACATGAACAGGAGTCCTTTTAACAGACTTGCAATTAGAAGATAGATGATTGACACTATTGCAATTACCACAAGTTTTCCTAGGAGCAAACTTGTCAGGAGAATAATTGTTTTTCTTGTTAATGCCTATCTTACCATTTCTGTTCTTTTTCTTTTTACCCTCAGTCTCTACCTTTTCATTAACTGACTTACCAACAGCCTTTTTGTTGGGTAAATCACCTGCCTTAGCCTTCTCACTTGATTTGGCTTGGCTGCTTTCACCAGAAACAAAGTTCTTGGCTACTGGACCATACTGATTGTTCAGTCTCTTGAGTTCCTTCTTACTAACAGACTTTTTGTTAGTCGACGGATACCTCTCATCCGTTGATGGTTCATCTGTCAACGGATGATCACTATCCGTTGATTCACAAATAGTCTCTAGATCCTCAAGGCAAGGTTCTAGCTCCTTTTTCTTCTGAGTCCAGGTATCCCTTACAAATGATTCTATTCCCTGGACTTCTATTATGTTTTGAGAAATATTCCTACAACTTTGAAATTTAGCAATTATTCCTTGTTCTTTCTCAAGCTGGTTTCTTAAGATCAATTCTCTTTTTAACACAGCTTCAAGTTCATTTTTAGCATCATTGCAATCAACTCTCATTTTCTCAAATTCTAGAAATTGAACTTCCAGAACTGCATTTCTATCACTTAAGAACTGATTAGTTTCTTTAATCCTATTGTTCTCTTTAGTAAGTGATTTAAGAGTAACACTCAAGTGATATAGTTCAGTAGACATATCATCTATAACACTATTGCATTCCTCTTTGGTGAGCTCAGAGAGATTAGTAGAAAATACCTGATTGCTAGCTGAACTTGCTTCCTGCTCAGAATCAGCCATTAATGCAAGGTTGACAAACTCAGCATCATCATCAGAATGATTTCCATCAGCAGCCCAGTCATACTCTTGGGTCATGAATGCCTTTCCTTTCTGTCTGAGAAGATCAAAGTATTTCTTCTTGTAGTCAATAGTTTCAGTTGACTTTCCCTTGTTCTCAGATCTAGGCTTCCTGCATTCACTTATCATGTGACCAGCAATACCACAATTATAGCATTTAATTTTGGATTTATCCACATAATTGCTTGTAGAAAAATCCTTGTTAAATGGCTTGGCCACCCCAGAGTTTCTTCTGAATTTTAGCTTAGAGAATCTCCTAGATAGAAAGGCTAAATGCTCATCTATCTCATCCAATTCATCCTGCTGTAGGACACTCATTTCTTCAGACACCTTTTCCTTGCTTTTGCTTGATTCTGTTCTACCTTCACAAACCTCCCTGTTTGGTGTAGATTTAGCAGCTTCAGTCCTCTTTTCCTCCTTCTGCTCCAAGTTGGCAACAAGTGCAACTGACCCACTTTTCTTTTGGACCTTCTCAATTTCTTCATCCTGCTCCATTTCTAGTTCATATGTCTTTAAAGTTCCATAGAGTCTTTCAAGAGTAAATGACTTGTACTCTTGAGTGTTTCTTAGAGAAACAGTCATAGGCTTCCACTCTTTGGGCAGTGATCTCAGAAATTTGAGATTAGAATCTTTCACTTGGTAGATTCTTCCATACAGTTTCAAGCCATTCAGTAGCTTTTGAAATCTACTAAATGTATCATTCAATGTCTCTCCATTCTTGAAATGGAAGTGCTCATACTGTTGGATCAGTAGTTGCATCTTGTTTTCCCTTACCTGTTCTGTACCTTCACAAAGGGTTTGAACAATGTCCCATACTTCCTTGGCGGTAGTACAGTTGATAACATTGTCAACCATGTCTGTTTCTAAGCCATTAAACAGAATATTCATGGTCTTTTTGTCCTTGTGGACTTCTGCAATATCCTCAGCGCTCCATTCAGAAACAGGTTTTGGGATGTACGTTTCTGGTGCATCTGCAGCAAGACCAACTCTTGAAGCAGCCTTCATTGGAACATGAGGACCCTTCTCAATGCAATCTACAAAACCTACATCAATAGACATGAGATGTAGACGCATTTTTACTTTCCAGTGAAAGTAATTTTCCCTATCAAGAACCGGTATCTTCACTCCATAATCCTTCTTAGACATGTTGAAAGTGTGTTGATCTTTAAACTTCAAATATATTAGAAGCTTGCTCTGATACCAATTGTTATTCCCAGATTACACACTTGTATAATTGTAGAAGGGGGGGTTGAATACAATTCTTGATAATTATAAATTTCTGATAAAAACCACAGAAATCTATAAGGAAATAATTGCTGAATAAGAAATGGTTCACAAACATATAAAAAATCAGGTGGTTAAATGTACAACCTGAGACTTTTATTCGAAGAAAACCCTGTGATACAAATGTACACAGCTTCTGTGTTTACAACTCTTTGCTTCTAAAGATATTCAAGAAACCCTAAGCAAATGTGTATGTTTTCTTACTTTCTAAAGAGTTGCTACACTTGGTTATATATTCCAAGTTTACAAGTGCTACAGGAATAAGATAATATTAATCTAATTCAAGTTGACTTGCTACTCCACTCCAAATCCACATGTAGCCGAAAGGTTGTCCTTGTGAACAGATATGTCCCCTGCACCTTTCTTGTATGTACTGTGTAAATGGAATGCTTCTTTCTTCTGTGTTTCCAAAGTATGGCTGCCATATTGCTTTTTATACCTACTATCAACCCATGTGATCTGTCAGTCAAACCTGTCCTTATCAACTGCTAATTCCTAGCATAGGATAAAGTGACAATGATTATCCGTTGATGTTGTGTCTACTTATCCGTTGATGGTAGTTTGAGCTGTATCCGTTGATCGAGTAGATTTGAGTTGTATCCGTTGATAGAGCCCTGTTCTCATCCGTTGATACATTTTCACTTAGACAGAATTACATAGCATAGCTTATTTACAATTGGCTACCCTATTCTGCCTATCCATTGATGGTCAACATGACTCTGAATAAAGACACTATCAACTGATAAATAGAGATATTGCAGTATGCTACAAAACCTCATCCGTTGATGAGCTACCTGTCAACGGATAGAGTTATAAGGTCTTATCCGTTGACAGTTACAAAACTTGACTTATACAATTTTGCTTGAATGTTAAGTTATCATCAACTACAACATATTCCTAACACTGATTATGTGATGAAAGCTAAACTCCGTAGTAACTTAGATAGAGAAATACACCTATTCCCTTTGGTGTCCATGATTATCCAAGTAAGCACACAGTCGTTATAGACAAAAAGATCAAGAGATAGCTATCAAAGCATCATTCAGTGAGTAACATGCCAGGGATTTGATAAACTCACAAACTCTCAAAGCACACAAGTGTTTAGGTGAAGTGTTTTCACTCAAATTCAATCAGTAAAAGCAGATACTACCATAGGCTTGAATGTCCACCAAGTCTACACTACTTTGAGTACACGTATGCACAAATCAAAAGGACTTTATTCAGGGTTGTAATTTAGTAAGATTAAACAGGTGAGAAGAGATGGATCAAATGAATAAATGGCGAATTGAACAATTTAATAGACCAAAGTGTTCAGTCGCACTGTTAGTACATATGTGTACAAGATGATCAGCATATATACATTTTTTTTATGTATATATATATATTCACAGAGTAAACTTTCATTTTGTAGAGAAACTCTCACCTGCTTGCATTTGATTTTCCAAAAGAATATAACTACTCTTAATACTTCAGAGTTTAAAAAGGAACAGTTAATGAGGCTCAAAGGGGTTTACTAAGGGTGGAATTTATGAACAGTGTTTGAAGAAAGATGATAAATCCTAGTGCCTTTATCATTTTCATGCACACACATATCATGTAGTCTCAAAATGGTTTAAAACAAGTTCTAGAGCAACATACTTACTGATGAACATCACACATCAATAAAATCTGATTGATATAAAATGTATCAATCACTTATTTGGCTCAAATTCTCACAGGGTGCAAACATGACTTGAACTTACCAAAATCAACAATGACACACCTCAAGTTTTGTGATTTTCACAAGTACTAACAGGAATCATCAAGAACCATGTATACGTCTTGGGAACAGAGTGTCACTATTAGAGTTTAGAGTTCATCAATATCAGAAGTTATTCATGAGAGGCAATGCACACAGTATCATGCTGTGAGATGCTATAAATATGAAACAGTATCATGCTGTGTTAACTTACTGCACAATTTCTGATTAGATCACAGTGACTCAGAAAGAGTCTTGATTTAATCACTGAGAATCATGCTTCATACATATTTCTTCATTGGTGTTTTCATTCAGACAAAAATCAATTCAGAATTCACAGAGTTTATCAGACATATTAACAGTGTATGACATACAGACATGCTGACAGAGTTTACCAGTGTTTAAACAAAAACATGTTAACAGAGTATGCATAACAGAGTTTTAATCAACAAAGTTCACATAGCAGGTAACAATTTACAGAAAAATGAGCAACAAAATTTTTTTTGAGTCTAACCAACATTTTTAGTCAAAACCAGAGACCATTCCTAGTTCATTGACCAGTCTTGTAAATGTTGCTTCACTCAAAGGCTTGGTGAATACATCTGCAAGTTGCTGTTCTGTAGACACAAAGTGGAGCTCAATGTTGCCTTCCTCTACATGCTCTCTGATAAAGTGATACCTTATGCTGATGTGCTTGGTCATTGAGTGTTGTACTGGATTACCTGTCATTGCAATAGCACTCTGATTATCACAGAAAATAGGTATTTTGTTATACCTCAATCCATAATCCAGCAGTTGATTCTTCATCCATAGTATCTGTGCACAACAGCTACCAGCAGCAATATACTCTGCTTCAGCTGTAGATGTGGATATTGATTTCTGTTTCTTGCTGTACCAAGAAACAAGTCTGTCACCAAGAAATTGACAACTTCCACTCGTACTTTTTCTGTCAATTTTATAGCCTGCAAAGTCTGCATCAGAGTAGCCAAGTAGTTTGAAATCTGATTCTCGTGGATACCACAACCCTAAAGTTATAGTGCCCTTGAGATACTTAAAAATCCTCTTCACAGTTGTTAAATGTGGTTCTCTTGGATCTGCCTGAAACCTCGCACACAGACATGTTGCATACATGATATCAGGTCTACTTGCTGTTAAATAGAGTAGAGAGCCAATCATTCCTCTGTAGCTTGTCATATCTACTGATGACCCTGTATCTTTGTCCAATTTAGTTGCAGTTGCCATGGGAGTTGTTGCAGATGAACAGTCAAGCATGCCAAATTTCTTGAGAAGATTTCTGGTATATTTTGCTTGATTGATAAAAATACCATCATCTGTTTGCTTCACCTGTAAGCCTAGAAAGTAACTAAGCTCTCCCATCATACTCATTTGATACCTGGACTGCATGAGCTTGGCAAACTTCTTACAGAGTTTATCATTAGTAGATCCAAAAATAATGTCATCAACATATATCTGAACTAAAAGCAAGTTACTTCCAGATTTGAAATAAAACAGAGTTTTATCAATTGTACCTCTGTTGAATCCACTTTCTAAAAGAAATTGAGCCAGAGTTTCATACCATGCTCTTGGTGCCTGCTTAAGTCTATATAGTGCCTTGTCTAGCCTGTAGACATGATCTGGATATTTTGGATCTACAAAACCAGGTGGTTGTTCAACAAACACTTCTTCTTCAAGTTTTTCATTCAGAAAAGCACTTTTCACATCCATTTGAAAAACCTTGAATTTCTTGTGAGAAGCATAAGCAAGAAACATCTTTATTGCCTCCAACCTGGCAACTGGAGCAAAAGTCTCATCATAATCTATCCCCTCTTGCTGTGAATAGCCTTTTGCCACAAGTCTGGCTTTATTTCTTGTAACAACCCCTTCACTATCAGTTTTGTTTCTGAAAACCCATTTAGTACCAACAATAGACCTGTTCTTGGGTCTTGGTACTAGTGTCCACACTTCATTTCTCTCAAATTCATTTAACTCTTCTTGCATTGCTGTTATCCAGTCAGCATCTTTAAGAGCTTCTTCAACTTTCTTTGGTTCAGTTTGTGACAAGAATGCATGAAACAAACATTCATTTGTTGTTGCACTTCTTGTCCTTACTCTTGCATCTGGATCACCAATGATCAAATCAGGTGTGTGAGATTTGGTCCATTTCCTAGCTGAAGGCAATTGACTTCTCTCAGAGTTTGATCCTCCCCCTCGATCCATGTTCTCCTGATTTCCTTGGTGTCTTTCTTCATTATCTGAGGCTCCCCCTGAATTTGACTGCTCAGAATGTGAATCATCAGAGATTGATCCAGATTTTTCATGTGATTCACTTTCAGAATGTGAATCATCAGAGTTTGATTCTTCATACTCCCCCTCAACCGGTTCTCTCCTTTGTTCTGGTTGAACAATTTCTTCTGTGTTAACCAGTAGAGGTTCAGAGTTTGTATCAACAGAGTCTGTTGGAATTGATCCGTCAGAGTTTATTTCATCAGATATTAGATCTTCATTTTCAAAATGTAGTTGATCATGGTCATTGACATCTTCAAGTCCAGTTATTTTCTTGTCATCAAAAGACACATGAATAGATTCCATGATCACTCTGGTTCTCAGATTATAAACTCTGAATGCCTTAGTTGATAGTGGATAGCCAACAAAAATTCCTTCATCTGCCTTTAGATCAAATTTGGTCAACTGTTCAGGATGAGTTTTCAGCACAAAGCATTTGCACCCAAAAATATGAAAATATTTCAGGTTTGGCTTCTTTTCTCTCACCATTTCATATGGTGTTTTTCCATGCTTATTGATCAGAGTGGCATTCTGAGTAAAACAAGCAGTTTGAACAGCTTCTGCCCAGAAATAGGTTGGTAATTTTGCTTCATCAAGCATAGTTCTGGCAGCTTCTATCAAAGTTATGTTCTTCCTTTCAACTACACCATTCTGTTGTGGAGTACCAGGTGCAGAAAACTCTTGTTTAATTCCTTTGTTCTTGCAAAATTCTTTCATTGTTGAATTCCTGAATTCAGTTCCATTGTCACTTCTAATAATCTTCACTTGATTCTTTGACCCTTTGTCCAACTGCATTATATGTTCTGCCAGAGTTAATGCAGTTTCATCCTTCTTTGCTAGAAAATACACCCAAGTGTATCTGGTGTATTCATCAACAATGACTAGAGCATATTTCTTCTTTCCAAGAGACATAACATTCACTGGTCCAAAAAGATCAACATGTAGAAGATGATAAGGATCAACAATTGAAAACTCAGACTTGCTTTTGAAAGAAACCTTTCTCTGTTTGGCCTTTTGACATGAATCACACAGGCCATCTGCATTCAATAAGGACTTTGGAAGTCCCCTCACAAGATCATTCTTTATCAGCTCATTGATGTTGTTTAGATTTAAATGAGAGAGTTTCTTATGCCACTTCCAACTCTCTTCACTGGACATCCTTGTTGACAGACACACTGCTTTACCATCAGAGTCTGTTGACAATTTTATTTCATAGATGTTATTGTGTCTGTTTCCAATTAGAGCAACTTTCCCTGTAGACTTACTGATAACTTGACAGTATTCAGGCTGAAAATCTACATGATATCCTCTGTCACAGATTTGACTCACAGAAAGCAGATCATGCTTGAGTCCTGGAACCAGAGCTACATTTGTGATGATGACACTTCTAAGATTAATATTGCCATATCCCAGAGTATGTCCTATGTTGCCATCTCCATAGGAAACTTTTGGGCCAACCTTCTCCACATACTCTGATAGCAGGGCTTTATTTCCAGTCATGTGTCCTGAACATCCACTGTCCACGACTAGGATACTTTCCCTGGTGCCCTGCAATCACAAACAATCACTGATTGTTAGTTTTAAGGATCCAGACTTGCTTGGATCCTTTTGCTTTATTGAATCTGTTAGTTTTTGCAGCGGATTTGTTATTATCAGAGTTTAAACTAACATTTTCAGACTTAGTACCTGCAGAATTAACTTTAACCCATTTCAGATTAGGTTTCAGTTCATAGTAATTATGATAAATAGCATGATAATTCTTGCAAGTATAAATTGAGTGCCAAGTACTTCCACAATGTTTGCACAGAGTTTGTGGTTTAGGTTTGACATTATTCTTTTTCACTCCACTTTTGGAGGGTAAAGAATTAATGTCTTTGTTCTTCCTGCAAAAACTGGCAAGATGATTAGTACTACCACAGTTATGACAAGTTTTTCTAGGTGCAAGTGTAGCAAGCATTGGCCTATTTCCTGATGTAATGCCTACCTTTCCATTTCTATTTTTCCTAGGCATTTTTTGTTTATTGACAGATTTTATTTCTTTAAGCTTTTGCTTAAGTTGTTTATCTGTCATTGAACCAATGTTAACCTGTTTGGCACAGGTTTTTACTGGCTCATTTTCAACAGCTCCATGTTCAGTTTTAACAGTACCATGAACAAATTTTCTAGTTGGAAGAGTTTGCCTAACTTTCACATGATTTAGAAATCTAAGCTCATCTTCCTCACAGTACCCTAAACCAACAGTGTCAGCTTGAAAAACCTCATAAGTGTCTTTTCCAGAATCAGTCCAAGTTTTAATGATGTGATTAGCATCCTCCAGTTTAGATTCTAGTTGCTTATACTTACCTAGCAACTCCTGTTCTATAAAAACAGCATCATCTCTTTCTTTCTGAATTTTTTGCATGTTTTCAGGTTTGTCTTCAACAAGTTTGTTTCTCTCTTTAAGTTGAGAGCACTCATTCTTGATTCTCTCATTCTCAAAAGTCTGATCCCTATAACTGATATGTAATGCTTTAAGATAAATTCTCAATTCAGTTATATTATCAGTATTATAAGCATAGGTAGTTGGAGGTACCTTTAGTTCAGAATCTTCATTCTGAGTAGAGGCCATGAGTGCATAGTTCACCTCCTCATCTGAATCTGAGGTGTCTGCCCAGTCTCTGCCTTTGGTGTAGAGTGCCTTTTCAGTTTTACCCTTCTTGCACTCAGGAGCATAGTGACCCATCTCCTTACACTTGTAGCATTGAATCTCAGACTTATCTTTCTTCCCAGATTTGGAGTCCTTTCCCTCAGATTTGCTAAAATTTTTCCTGTCAGACTTTGAGTAATTCTTGGAGAATCTCTTTCCCTTCTTGAAGTTCTTGAATCCCATCTTCTTGAAGGTCTTTACCATCAATGCAGCCATTTTCATCATCTCTTCATCATCTTTAGAATCAGATGATTCATCTGTGTTTGAGTCAACATCAGTGTTTGATGACTCACTTTCTGAATGAATGACCAAGGCTTTTCCTTTTGCCTTCTTCCTTGATGCTTCTTTCTTTGAAGATTTTTCTTCAACTTTCAGAGCAACAGACTTTGACTTCTTGCTTGATCTCCTGTTTCTCTGCTCCATCTCTAACTCATGAGTTTTGAGCAGACCATAGATTTCATCAATCTCAGTATCAGCAAGATCATAGTTATCTCTTATAGTAGTTGCTTTCACATCCCACTTTTCCGGTAGAGAAAGAAGAAACTTGAGATTTGAGTCTTCTAGATCATATTATTTGTTAACCAATGATAGATCATTGAGCAGTTTACAGAATCTGTCAAATGTCTCTGTCATGGTTTCTTCAGACTTTGCCTCAAAATGCTCATACTCCTGTGTGAGTATATCCCTTCTATTCTTCTTGATAGCAGCAGTTCCTTGACACATAACCTCAAGTGCATCCCAAATCTCTTTTGCAGTTGTGCAGTTAATCACTTTGTTAGACATAACATTGTCTAAAGCACTGTGAAGTAAATGCCTTACTTTTGCATCCTTAGCAATAGATGAAAGATCCTCAGCAGTTAGATCTTTATTTTCCTTTGGAATCACTTTTGATTCCTCACCAGCAACAGCAGCAGTTAACTTTGTAGGTTTATGAGGGCCTTCATAAATTCTGTCAAGATATTCTGGATCTGTAGCCTCCAGAAACATTGTCATCTTAACCTTCCAAATTGAATACTCTGCTGGCTTAAGTATAGGAACCCTAATTGTCTCATACCTACTAACAGTAGTAGGAGCTTTCTCAGAACCTGATGGAGGAGGAATCTCTGCCATTGATTAGTATTGTGTTTTGGATCTTAAACTGTAATAAAGTAACAGATTGGCTCTGATACCAATTGTTAGGCCGAATACACAATATATAATCAAGTACTGTATAAGAGAATAATAAGAACACACAGATCAGTACTTAAAAACTGTTTGGAATTAATAATTCCTCTCTCAGTGATGTAAAATATCACAGAGAGCTGCTTAGGTTACAATGAATAATATTCGTTCACGATAGATACCCTTCTAGGGTTAACCTAACTGTATTTATAAGATATACAGCTACGTACAATCGTTAATTGATTCTCCTATAATTAAGCTATACAATTGATATCAATTACGATTGCTACACGTCTTCTAAGTCAACTCAATCTCTTTGACAGCTATCCAATCTTCAAAGATATTGCTTCCATGTTTATTTTGAATTAATATTCAATCTCTGTTGACCTGTAGACGCTTCCAGTAGACAGACTTTAACAAACTCTGTTGCGCTCCTAGCCAGCAGTGTTTGCGCTTCCTTCTGTCAGCCAGCAGTGTTTGCACTTCCTTCTGTCAGCGTTTGCGCTTCCTTCTGTCAGCGTTTGCGCTTCCTTCTATCAGCGTATACTCAAACTCTGCTTCGACTGCTTTCATTAACAAGTTTACTTAAACACTGACATTAAATCACATCAATTATATCTAACAACTCTATTATAAAGTGATATCTTAGCTGAATATGCTTCGTCCTAGCATGAAACACAGGATTCTTCGCAAGATGAATAGCACTCTGACTGTCGCTATATAAAGCACTGTCCGCCTATTTCTTGCCCAACTCCTCAAGAAAATTCTTCAACCAAATCATCTCCTTGCTAGCTTCAGAGATAGCCATATATTCTGCTTCTGTGGTTGAAAGAGCAACACTCTTTTGAAGTCGAGACATCCAACTAACTGCTGTGCCACC
This sequence comes from Kitagawia praeruptora, assembly GCA_037693485.1. Classification (NCBI taxonomy): domain Eukaryota; kingdom Viridiplantae; phylum Streptophyta; class Magnoliopsida; order Apiales; family Apiaceae; genus Kitagawia; species Kitagawia praeruptora. The sequence goes on from CM075350.1 coordinate 82,994,908, forward strand.
CAACGTGAAAATATATCCCGTAGTACTTTTTCTTGTATACAAACATCCACCCAAATCTGCATCAGAGAACCCTTCCAAGATAACATCTTTCTTGCTGAAACATAACGCAACCTTGGATGTGCCTTCAAGTAGCGCAACAACCACTTGACTGCTTCCCAATGCTCTCTTCCTGGATTAGACATGAACCTGCTAACAACTCCCACTGCATGAGCAATATCTGGCCTTGTACACACCATAGCATACATCAAACTACCAACTGCAGATGCATACGGAACTTTAGCCATATCTTTCTTGCCTTCATCCGTTTTAGGTGACTGCTTTTTCGTGAGATTAAAGTGAGTCGCCAACGGTGTACTTCTGGTCTTCGCATCCTGGACACTGAATTTCTGCAACAATTTCTCAATATACTTCTCTTGAGATAATTTCAAAGTACCTTCAGATCTATCCCTTATGATGCTCATACCAAGTATCTATTTTGCTGCACCCATATCTTTCATCTCAAACTCCTCAGACATCTGTCTCTTTAACCTGTTGATTTCCCTCATGTTTGATCCTGCTATCAACATGTCATCAACATACAACAACAATATGATATAAGATGAATCAAATTGTTTAAAATAACAACAATGATCCATAGCACTCCTAGTGTATCAATTCTTCATCATAAAGCTATCAAACTTCAAGTACCATTGTCTTGGCGCTTGCTTTAAACCATACAAGCTTTTTATAAGCTTGCAAACAAGGTTTTCTTTCACAGCTACCTGAAATCCCTCTGGCTATACCATGTAGATGTCTTCCTCAAGATCACCATGTAAGAACGCGGTCTTAACATCTAGTTGCTCTAGATGTAACTCCTTTGCAGCCACAATACTTAGCACAATTCTAACAGTAGTCATCTTAACAACCGGAGAAAATATATCAGTATAGTCAATACCTTTTTTCTGTTGATAACCCTTGACTACTAACCTCGCCTTGTATCTCTTGCTGCCATCAGGTTCTTCTTTGATCCGGAACACCCACTTATTCTGTAAAGCCTTCTTTCCTGCTGGTAATTCTGTTAAAGACCAAGTTTCATTCTTCTCAAGAGAACTCATCTCTTCTTCCATGGCTGATTTCCACTAAACTGAATCATCCACCTGAACTGCCTCTGAATAACACTGAGGCTCTCCATCCTCGGTCAATAACATATAATATGCTGAAGGAGAAAATCTTTGTGGTGGCCTCACAATTCTGCTAGGTCTTCTTACCTCAACCTGTGGAGTAACTGGAACTGTGTCATCACCATTCCCCAAACTCCCACTATTTCCTGCAAGATCTTTTTCTGTAATATCTTCAAGCACTGCTTTCTCTTTCTCAGGTTTTTCTTTTGCAAACTCAGAATCGACTGCAAACTTATCCTTATACACTGCATTCTCATTAAAAGTAACATCTCTACTTCTAACGACCTTCTTCGTCAGTTCATCCCAGAAATGGTAACCCATATCATCTGAGCCATAACCAATGAAGATACACTTCTTTGCTTTCGGATCAAGCTTATCCCTGTCAGAATCTTTAACACGCACATAAGAAACACAACCAAAAACTCGCAAGTGTGAAAAATTTACCTCCTTTTTCTGCCACTCTTCTTCAGGAATCTTGAACCCCAAAGGAACTGAAGGTCCTCTATTTATGAGATACGCTGCTGTGCTAACTGCATCTGCCCAAAAAATCTTTGGCAACCCTGCATGCAACCTCATACTCTTGGCCCTCTCATTCAAGGTTCTATTCATGTGCTCTGCAACACCATTCTGTTGCGGTGTCTCTGGAATTGTTTTAATCATTCTAATCCCATATTCTACGCAATAGCTTTTAAACTCATCACTACTGTACTCACCACCATTATCTGACATCAGACTCTTAATCTTCAAACCGGTCTGATTTTCAACTTTAGTCTTCCACTTCTTGAAAGTAGCAAACACATCTGATTTATTCTTCAAGAAATAAACCCATACCTTTCTAGTGGAATCGTTAATGAAAGTGACATAGTAGCGAGATCCTCCCAATGATGCAACTGCTGTTGGACCATATACATCTGTATGAACTAGCTCTAACCTCTCAGCCTTGGGTGTCCTCCCTGATTTTGCAAAAGTAACTCGTTTCTGTTTTCCAAGAACACATGGCTCAAAGAACCCAACTTCCACATTCTTCAGTTCTGGAATCTTTCCCTTCGAAGTTAACAGCTTCATACCCTTTTCACTCATATGACCAAGTCTTTGGTGCCACAAAGTTGAAGACCCAATCTCATCAACAACTGCATTTGCTTCATAGCTAGATTGTTCAACTATGTACAACGTCCCTTTTTTCTCTCCACGAGCAACAACTAGATTCCCCTTTATAACCTTCCACTGTCCGTCTCCGAAAGTAACTCGATCGATACCCTTCCTTATCTAACTGGCCCACAGATATCAACATCTTCTTCAGTCCATGAATGTATCTCACATCTTTCAACGTCCAGCTAGTCCCCAAAGAGGTCTTGAGATTAATATCTCCCATGCCCGCAATATCCAAAGTCTCATCATCAGCAAGACGAACTTTACCAAAATTTCCAAGTCTGAAATTTAACATCAAATCCTTGCAAAGGGCAGCATGGAATGATGCACCAGAATCCATAACCCATGATTCAACGGAACATTCAACACAACAAATCAAAGCATCGTCATCCGCCACTTCTTCAACTACATTAGCTGAATTATCCTCTTTCTTCTTTCCTTTAGGAGCTGCGGGAGCCGTACACTGATTTCTGAAGTGACCTTTCTTCTGACAATTCCAACAAACAATCTCTTTGCGATCTTTGGACTGTCCTCTCTTCTGTGACTTCGATCTGCTACGCCCCTGATTCTGCCCCCTATCGGACTTTCTGCCTCTACTCTCAGTACTCAACAAGGAACCTGACGACTCTCCTGAGTTTCTCCTACGAATATCTTCTCCAAGAATCACATCTCGAACTCCATCAAAACTCATCTTACTGCTCCCAGATGAATTACAAATAGCATTGACAAATCCTGACTAACTGTCAGGTAACGAGGATACCAACAACAAGGCTTGTACTTCATCATCGAATTTAATATCCACTGATGTCAATCTTGATAGGATAGAGTTAAATTCGTTCACATGATCAGCAACACAATCACCTTTATTCAATTTTGTGGCAAACAACAAGCGACACAAATATACCTTATTTGAAGCAGACGGCTTCTCATACATATTTGATAATGCCTTGATCAATCCATAAGTTGTCGTTTCCTTGACGATATTGTAAGCAACGTTCTTCGCCAAAGTCAATCTGACAACACCCAGAGCCTGCCTATCCAATAGATTCCAATCTTTGTCATCCATCTTTTCTGGCTTCTTCTCCTCCAGCGGTTCGTGTAGTTTTTTCTGATACAAATAATCTTCAATTTGCATCTTCCAAAACCCAAAATCTTTGCCATCAAATTTGTCGATCTTTACTTTCCCTTCTTCTGCCATCGCTCCCACTCGCCTGAAAACCTAGGCTCTGATACCAGTTGTTGAGTATGCAACAACGAAAGCAAAATCCAAAGCGAATAAACAAGAACAAGAAAATAAACGACAATCACACAAGACAAAGATTTACGTGGTTCGGAAATTCCTACTCCACAAGCCGCACTAATTTTGTATTGATCTCTCACATTGTGTTGTGTTGTTATGTTATGTTACAATTACATGAGTATTTATAAGAGAAGAAACTGGGTCTAAGAATCAGAGTCTAATTCTGAAATCCTAACTCTAATCCTAACTCTAATTAGAGTCAAATTCATGATTCCTAACTCAAGTCAGAATCCAATTCCAATTCTGAAACCTGATAGACTCCACAAACCCAACACTTTTGACACATCTGTAGAGGATTCCTCAACTAAGGGGGAGAAATCAAGAGGGGGAGCTAGTGGAGCAACTGAAGATAAATCGAAGAATGATCAAGGTGAAGAAAGGAGAGATAAGGGGAAGAAGAAAGCAAATGCAGATTCTCGGAAAGCAGCTGAAGACACTGAAGGTTACTACTACACAGGTGAACCTGATGACATTGATATTTTTGCTGATTTGGAGTTTCCTAAGGTAGCTGAAGAAATACCTGAACCAGATCTAAGTCAATGGGAAGATGAAGAACCAGTGGACCCTGAATATGAAGATGAACAAATACGACTGGATTTTGAAGCTGAAGCACAAATTGATAAGCAAGAAGCACATCTGAAAATGCAAGAAGAAAGGCTTCAGAAGACATTAGATTTGATTGTACACAAGGAAAGACTTCAGAAAGCAGAAGCAGAAGCAGAAGCAAAGCAACGGGAACATGCCCTTAAGGTTGAGGCAAGGAAGTTATACATCAGGTATAAGAGTGGTGAAAAATGGGAACGTGCTCAAAGAGCAGTAGACTCACCTCAAACTTCTGATAATGATGATCGTCGTCTTGTTGCTATCCTTGCTGAGTTTAGAAAGACTAATCTAAAACATGACATGTACATTAGAGCCTTAAAAATAGAAGTTGTTAGGATAACAATTGGATTTGACCCGAGAACCGATGAGTTGGTAATTTTTGTTGATTGTCATAATGTTGGAACACAGAGAGCTTCTATTCAGTTCTTTTATGATAGATCACTGACCGAGCTTTGGGTTCTTAGGCAAAAGGTGAGAACTTCTTCTGAGTTGGTGTGTTACTTCATGATAAATTTAAAGAGTTTGCTGAAAGGGCTGGTCCAGAAATAGTAGAGGGGCCTAGACAATTAAAATTCCTTAAGGGTGAGATACTTCATACAATCAACCTTCAGACAAATGAATTGTATACACATTCTGCCAAGCACTTAGTATATATTGAGCATATCCTGAGAAATCATGGATTTGCATCTCAAGCAAAGACAGAAGTCGCAGATCATATTCAATCCTATGCACAGACCAACATGAAGGATTATATAAGATTAAAAGGTGAGTTAAGAAAGCAACTTGGAATCCCATTAACCTTTCCTGAAGGTTTGTCATCAAGAAGAGAGCTACTCGTTGATGCTGAATTGCATAAAAATCTGCAAGAATTGGATGAACCATAAGAAGGAGAATTCAGGAAGGAAGACAGTCAAAATTAGAGACATGCTCTACATGTAATATCTATAGAGCTAGATAGATCAAGATAGGATAATGTTTAATTTGATCAGGCTAGAGGATCATCTATCTTGTATTTATCTTTATGTTTGAATCTGGAAATTGTTATAAATACCAGAACTTTTTCATTATTTACTTGCTATTAATTTTTTATCATTTACTAGTTTAAGTTGAGTTAGTTGAGTTATCCTCTAGGCATTTGCTTGTTATTTTCTAACAAACAAATAGGGGGAGATTGAAAAGCATATGACTCAGCCTATTTGTAGTTCGAGGATACAACTCAACTTAGATTAGATTGTAATAAGTAAATAATATTATCTATCACAGGAATCTCGGAAGACGCTATCTGTCAGAAGAAAAATCAACAAGTCAATCTATAGTTTTGATGTTTTACACTGGAAGAAGTTTAGTCTACTGATCAAGCCTCGGTGTGGCATTCAAAGTCATGGATTTAGTTTTAGAGGACAGTGATTTCTACAAGTGACAAGGAACATACTAGTATCAGTACAGAATATTTGAAGAAAGTGGAGAGAAGAAATAGACCACAACTTAAAGTCAAAATGAAGAACAGAAATTGAAATTAGTCGTTCATGAACCAGACCGTGCATCGAGCGTCAACAAATATTCAGTGGAGGTTCTTTGTTTATTTCAGTGGTTTAAAAGTGAAGGTTAGACTATTAAATGAGTTATGTTAATTCTCTCTTAATTAATTTAAAGTATTTAGTTAACTTAATTAATAAATTAAGAATTAATTTATTTATTAAGTTAATTATTGAATTAATTAATTCAGAATTAATATAAATTGCTAAAGACTATCAGAAGTATTTTTAGACTATGGTTTTATTGTTAAAAGACTATCAAAGATAGTCTGTGAGATAGTCTGCAAAGTATAGTCAACAAGATAGTCTGTAAAGATTGATAGTCTACTAAGGAGATAGTCTGCATGGTAGTCTGTCAGAAATTTATGTATTAAAGACTATCAGGATAGTCATTCCGATAGTCTGGAAAAGAAGTGGGTAGTCTGCCAAGCTGGATAGTCACACCGACAGTCTGCAAGAAGGTTTGATAGTCATACCGATAGTCTGTGGAAAGTCTGCAAGTCTTTCAATAAACTGTGGATAGTTTGTTTAAGTGTTACAAGGCAGCAAAAGATATTTTAAGTACTTGTATCATAAATAGACAGAAGGCAACAGACATTAGATACACGAGACAACAGACTGAAAGATAGAACACAACATTTCATCTCTCATCTTTAAAGCTCCTGACTATCTCAATTAATTCACAGAAAATCAAGTTCAACTCCTTTGTAATATTGTATCCGTTGGAACTTAATTATTTGTGACTCTTGTACTACTAGCGAATTAAGTTTCCTAGTTCTTATCTCGATTTTTATAAACTAAATTAGAAAAGTTCATGTCCAATTTTTTAATTATTTTTTATTAACGTGATAATACTCTGTACTGATTTTGTAACAACCATCAAGTTTAATATATCGTTATATTTAACTTGAATTTTGTTTCAATTGATTCCGCACAAATTTGTCTAAACTAAATTTTATTTAACGGACAAATTTCGAAAAAAAGATATAGATTGTATTCAACCCCCCTTCGACAATCTTAACGGACCTAACACTACTCTCAAATTTATAATGGGTTTATAATATTTATGTGATATTTAACTACATTCATTTTTCTAACATTCTAAATTAGTTTTACATGCATGTACAATATGCCTGGAATAGGTACAATCAAGTATATTTACAAAGTGTACTGCATAGTATTAAAACCATACATTCACTGTGTGTATAGTATTAAAAGGTAAGATATTTACAAAGTCACTCACAATCAATTTTAGAATCATTTTTCGAGAAGAATATTAAATCATTTAATTGGATTAAATGAATTCATATATTTATATAAATATAAATATTTTATTCGAAATATAGTGATTATTCATTTATATATAAATAGGGCCTATAGAGACTTATTTTTTTTATTCGTTAATGCATTTAGCGAGGTTATTCATTAAGCCTATTTGCCCAAGTCGGGACCGGAAAAAATTATTCATTTAATTGAGGTTATTCATTTATCGAACATTCATTTATCGAGGTTCTACTATATATATATATAGTAAAATATCTAATTACTTTTATTTTTAAATGTATTTGTTATATTATTTGTGTCAAAAAAATATTGTAGTTATACTTTTTTAAATTATATTATTTGATTTTAAAAATAAAATTATTTTACTTATTTATTTTATTATTATTATTTTATATCATAATTATTAAATAAAATTTTAAACTGACATCTAGGATTATAATCTAATACTTTATTAAAAAAATCCATCCAATTTGATTGTTCATTTTTATTATTCGAATCCAAATCGGAAGGACAGGTAACATAACAAGTTTGTGTTTAATTTTGGGTATTAGTTTGATATGTCCCATATTAATAAGTCAATTATAAATATGTTTCTTTTTAATGAATAATTATAAATATGTCCCATGATTAAATTTAAGAGCTTTTTTCATAAATAAATAAGAAAAAGTAAATTTTTGCACATTTACTTTTGTTAAGAATAGCTATTTGCAATTTTACTAAACTATTTGCAATTTTACTATACTAAGTTTCAAAATTGCAAAAATACTAACCCTAACCCTACCCCCTCCTTCCCTCCTCTTTCACAGCCGCCTTTTTCACCAGTTTGTGTACTTTTTTTTTTTTTTAAGATGGGATGCTATTTTGGTGGATTTGGCTTTGGGTTGCATGGCCCCGCAGGGGCAACCACTTTCAACTGAACATGCAACTAAATTACTGATTTCATGTTCCATTTTTCAATTTCCATTTTCGATCTCATTTTTTGACTCTAATATATATATATATATGAGTCTAAAAATGAGGTCGAAAATCACTTTTGAAAAATGGAACATGAAATCAGAAATTTAGTTGCATGTTCAGTTGAAAGTGGTTGCCCCTGGCGGGGCCTTGCAACCCAAATCAGCAACTGAATGCAACCCAAATCAGCAACTGAATGCAACTTTTTTTTTTAAGGTGGGATTCTGTTTTGGTGGATTTGGGTTGCATGGCCCCGCAGGGGCAACCACTTTCAACAAGTTGAATATGGTTGCATTTGGTTGAATATTGCCCCTGGCGGGGCCTTGCAACCCAAATCAGCAACTGAATGCAACCCAAATCAGCAACTGAATGCAACTTTTTTTTTAAGGTGGGATTCTATTTTGGTGGATTTGGGTTGCATGGCCCCGCAGGGGCAACCACTTTCAACAAGTTGAATATGGTTGCATTTGGTTGAATATTGCCCCTGGCGGGGCCTTGCAACCCAAATCACCAACTCAATGCAACTTTTTTTTTAGGTGGGATTCTATTTTGGTGGATTTGGGTTGCATGGCCCCGCAGGGGCAACCACTTTCAACAAGTTGAATATGGTTGCATTTGGTTGAATATTGCCCCTGGCGGGGCCTTGCAACCCAAATCAACAACTGAATGCAACTTCTTTTTTTTTTTTAAGGTGGGATTCTATTTTGGTGGATTTTGGTTGCATGGCCCCGCAGGGGCAACCGCTTTCAACTGAATGCAACCACTTTCAACAAGTTGAATGTGGCATTTGGTTGAATATTGCCCCTGGCGGGGCCTTGCAACCCAAATCCACCAAAATCACCCACATTAAAAAAAGTTGAATGTGGTTGCATTTGGTTGAATATTGCCCCTGGCGGGGCCTTGCAACCCAAATCAGCAACTGAATGCAACTTTTTTTTAAGGTGGGATTCTATTTGGGTTGCATGGCCCCGCAGGGGCAACCACTTTCAACAAGTTGAATATGGTTGCATTTGGTTGAATATTGCCCCTGGCGGGGCCTTGCAACCCAAATTAGCAACTGAATGCAACTTTTTTTTAAGGTGGGATTCTATTTGGGTTGCATGGCCCCGCAGGGGCAACCACTTTCAACAAGTTGAATATGGTTGCATTTGGTTGAATATTGCCCCTGGCGGGGCCTTGCAACCCAAATCAACAACTGAATGCAACTTCTTTTTTTTTAAGGTGGGATTCTATTTTGGTGGATTTTGGTTGCATGGCCCCGCAGGGGCAACCGCTTTCAACTGAATGCAACCACTTTCAACAAGTTGAATGTGGCATTTGGTTGAATATTGCCCCTGGCGGGGCCTTGCAACCCAAATCCACCAAAATCACCCACCTTAAAAAAAGTTGAATGTGGTTGCATTTGGTTGAATATTGCCCCTGGCGGGGCCTTGCAACCCAAATCAGCAACTGAATGCAACTTTTTTTAAGGTGGGATTCTATTTGGGTTGCATGACCCCGCAGGGGCAACCACTTTCAACAAGTTGAATATGGTTGCATTTGGTTGAATATTGCCCCTGGCGGGGCCTTGCAACCCAAATCAGCAACTGAATGCAACTTTTTTTTTAAGGTGGGATTCTATTTGGGTTGCATGGCCCCGCAGGGGCAACCACTTTCAACAAGTTGAATATGGTTGCATTTGGTTGAATATTGCCCCTGGCGGGGCCTTGCAACCCAAATCAACAACTGAATGCAACTTCTTCTTTTTTTAAGGTGGGATTCTATTTTGGTGGATTTTGGTTGCATGGCCCCGCAGGGGCAACCGCTTTCAACTGAATGCAACCACTTTCAACAAGTTGAATGTGGCATTTGGTTGAATATTGCCCCTGGCGGGGCCTTGCAACCCAAATCCACCAAAATCACCCACCTTAAAAAAAGTTGAATGTGGTTGCATTTGGTTGAATATTGCCCATGGCGGGGCCTTGCAACCCAAATCAGCAACTGAATGCAACTTTTTTTTAAGGTGGGATTCTATTTGGGTTGCATGGCCCCGCAGGGGCAACCACTTTCAACAAGTTGATTGTGGTTTCATTTGGTTGAATATTGCCCCTGGCGGGGCCTTGCAACCCAAATCCACCAAAATCATCCCACCTTTAAAAAAAGTTGCTTGTGGGGTTGCATTTGGTTGAATGTGGTTGCATTCATTTGAATATGGCCCCTAGCGGGGCCTTGCAACCCAAATCCACCAAAATCATCCCACCTTAAAAAAAAGTTGCATGTAGTTGCATTCGATTGAATGTGGTTGCATTCAGTTGCTGATTTGGGTTGCACGGCCCCGCAGGGGCAACCACTTTCAACTGAACATGCAACTAAATTCCTTGAAAAATGGAACATGAAATCAGTAATTTAGTTGCATGTTCAGTTGAAAGTGGTTGCCCTTGCGGGGTCATGCAACCCAAATCCAAATCCACCAAAATAGCATCCCATAAAAAAAAAAAAAAAAAAGTACACAGGCGTGTGAATTAGTTGGCACGTGGAGGTTTGGCACATGGGGGGAGGGGTGTAGTATTTTTGCAATTTTGAAACTTAGTATAGTAAAATTGCAATTAATTCAAAGAGATAGTATATTTGCAAATAGAAACTTTAAACATAGTATTTTTGGTAAATATCCTAAATTTAACTCATATATAATTTATATACATATATTTATACATATATTTATATTATATAAGACTAAAATACCCCTTCTATTTATCTCCCACCCATCCACCATCCACCCACCTCCCTCCTCCTCTTCCTGGCCCCGCAGGGGTTAGCAAACTTTTCAAACTGTTTCTAGTTTTTAATTTAGTTAATGAAATTGTTTTACAACTAATGAATGGTTTGTTTTAAGAACAGAGTACACTATGTGTGTTTTTGTTCAGGGCTTCTAAAAGATTTTTTGCTGGACATTTCGTCTTCTTCTGCTCCATCTGATATTGACATAGCTTCATCTGATATTGTTCTTGTTATGTTATTGGTAAATGTTCAATTATAATAAGAGGACAAAATTGTCTTTTAAGAAAGTGTAGTTAGTTATTTAATCATGATTAAAACAAAAAATAGGACAAATTAGAAAAATGGGATATATTTATAATAATAAATAAAGATAGGGCACAATTATAAATGACATTTTAGAATGGGACATATTAGAAAAAAACTCTTTAATTTTTGTAAAATCCGACCGCCCTTTGGCCATAAATACCCCAAAATGCACCCCACCGTTACAAGAATACACCAAAATAATGATGGTGGCCATAAATACTCCGCTATTATGCATTTGAAATAGGGATAATAGGTTTTATACTAATTACGCATTTTAAAAAGGGGTAATAGGTGAAACAGTACTTCCCTATTACGTATTTTGAAAATGGGTAAATGCTATTACCCATATCAAAAATGCGTAACATGATTTTTTTTGTATTACCCTTTTGTAAAATGCGTAACTGCGGGGTACTTTTGGCCACCAATTTTAAAAAGTATTATTTTCGTATAGATTGTTTGATTTTGGTGTATTATTATCATTCTTTCAATCCGACCCGGACCTGTTTTTATCCGTAATCGACCCTGTTATAAAAAGTCTGGCGCTCTGTGTGTGGTGTTGTGTAAGAAAAACAAGTATACAGATACGAGGAATAAACACAGATTCAAAATGATGGAGGTGATGCTAGCTAAATTGATATTGATGGAGGCCATTATCCTACTCGCCCTTTCTTACAAAACTGTTGTTCGAAAGCCTATTAAACTAGCTTTGAATCGCGTTATAAATGTTGAAGCTGCTTATATATTATTACTATTTGTCTTCATCATTGCCTCATTATATCTGTCTCTCTCAATCTTGTCTCTTATTAAAATTCATCTCCGTTCGATTCGCGAAGCTTCTGTTGATGTCCAGCTTATCCAAGCCCATAAATTGCTCCAAGCTTCTCTATTAGGTCATTTTTAATCCCCATCTCTCTGTATATTGTTTATTATTATTTTTTTTGTATGTCTTAATTACTGTTAGATTTTGAGGTGGATGTCGTAAATTTATGCAATATTGGAAGGATCATGTTTGCTTAATTATGTTTCCGATTCTATTTATTGATATAGGTTTAAGGGGTCATTTGTCGAATTAGAACATACTGACTGATTATTGAATGAGTTGAATGAATCGTTGTACTACTAATTAAGCTGAATTAGTGAATTTGCGGAACTATGTAAATGATCACATTTACTTATGTGTGGTTTGAGAAATAACATATAGGAGTACAGGCTATCTGGATTATGTTATATTGTTGTTTAACAGTTTAAGTGTTGCTACTAAACATTCTAGAAATTTAAGATTTACAAAATGTAGTCGAAATTATGATCACCACTAGTGTGCACTTAAGTAATAGGTTTTTCGTGGTAGGAAGATAAGTGTGCCATTTTTGCACGCGGAGCCGTGTGTTTTAGCATGTGGATGGTCATTTATGTTAGGTTTACGTGTATTGTTTATGCTAAAAGCAGTGTTGAGTTTAAAGGAGGATATACATATTGAAAATAGGGATAATATTCATATTTATTAAATGACCTTGTATATTAGAAATAGAGGGTCAGTTTTTTTACAAACGGTACTCATTATTCGCATGTATTCAATACACATATTAATTAAGATATATGTTATTTGGACTCAGTTGGAAGTGTCCAAGTGTCTGACTCGAAAGTATTTAAAAATATTGTCCAACTGATTGAGCTCTTTCTCGGGTAACTAAATTTAGCCTACAGTGGTATTGGAAAAGGTTTCTAATTGGTAAATCTCATTACAAGTTTGGAGATGATCACATGGAAATTCTTTTTGTTTATTTCTTTTAAATAGTATATGTATTTTTTATATAATCCTTTTCAGCTATGACAAGATAACAAAATTGAGCCTTCATGTTATGGTTCATTTCATGAAATAAACTAAACAGGATATTTTTGTGGTTGGCAGTTTGTTTCTGTTAGCGGAATGAATATGATTTTAAGTCGTACATACCAATTTCAATGTTACAGTAGATGTAGCCCTTTTTTTATTAGGTGGTGTGATTATCAAGATGTTTACATTCTCCAAATCTGATGATGTTGCAAATATTGTACAGTCTTAGGCTCTACTCTTATTTCTTAAGTTTGAAAGTTGCAAATCTGATGATGTTGCAAATATTGTACAGTCTTAGGCTCTACTTTCTTAGGTTAGAAAGTGACAACAGTGTATGGGTCTTTTTGCATGTAGAAGGTACAATGAAATACTTCTGCAGTCATTTCTCGATATAATTGTAGTGTTAAATAGATATCTTATATTTGCATTATTGCTTGAGGAACATGTGTTGCATAATTGTGTGATTTTTGCTGTTGTACTTCTTGCTTTTTTTTTTGAGAACCTGAAATATAACCTTAGAGTTCCTGGAATTTTTTTTAATCAATATATGATTTTTGGTGCTTGTACATCTCAATTCTCAAGTATACAATTCCTGCACAACCAGACTGGTCCTATTATTTAAGTATTCATTTTTTTCCGAGTTCACGAGTATGCAAAGATTTTGCTCGTCTTCTTATTTATTCCAAGGAGCAAATTTAGGCCGTCAAAGTAACTACTTTTGAAAATTGGGGGTTTTAAGAACAATATATTAAGATAAACATTTTTATCTACAAACACATCTCGCATATGATGGTTGACTAGAGATATCTTGTCAACTACTCCTGGTATTATACGTGATTATTGTGGAACGTATGCTTATCACGAATAAGAGGAAGCATATGTTATGAGCATCCCTTATGGCCTTATATGATGTTCGAAGATGATCTGCTTGTAGACCTGCTAGGCTGCTACTGTTTCAAATGCTTGAATAAGGAGTTTGTATCTTAGACATCTCACTAAATTGTGCTGTCTTGGTACCATATCGTGCTAAATTGTAGTACAGAATGTTGCATCAATACCATGGGATTAAATTTTAAGTGTACTGTTTTACAGACTTGCCTATCCAAGTAACTGTATAGTTTACCTATAAATCTTTCCAAATTTGAAATTCATGGTTAATAATATTCATTCAATTTTACAGGTATCTTGCTTTTTCTTTCAATGTTGATATACAAATTTCATCATTTAATGAGAGCAAGGACTTCACTTAATAAGATCTTGAAGGTTGAAGAAAAGCAACTCGAGGACTGGAAACATATCATTGCAGTACAAGCCCGTGAGTTAGAGAGCGAGATCAGTAGACTGAGAGCAGGGCTTGAGAAGATGGAATCTGAATATCTGAGAAAATCTAGTGAGGCTGAGGCCAGAGAAGCTGTTGTATCAGACCTGAAAAAACAGTCTGAAGGATTTAACCTCGAGTATGACCGCGAACTCGAGTACAATCAAACCCTTCGTAACCAATTGCAGTCCATAGATCAGTCATTGTTAGAGGATAAACAAGAATCATCAAGTTGGACCAGTCTTAAAGATAGCATTTTGCGAGATGGATTGAGTTTACTATCCCCATGGAGAATCGTTGAACCCGAGAATGATAGATCAAAAGAATGTTCTGATAACAACTCCAGATGTTATCATACTTTACTTGCTGGTAGTTCCGTGCCATCTTCACCAAGACATCGCCACCGGAGACCAATCTATCAGCACTAGTTACCATGTATTTTACCAGCTTACCCAATCTCCAAACCAGCACTCTTTACATAATCTACTGAAGGGCCTAGCTTGGTTCTAGTGAATATAATCGGTTTTGTAATTTGTGTGCGCATGGCAACAATTATCATTCACAGAATTAACATTGTCATCCAGTTACGAAATTAATTTAATTAAAACCATCGATTTTTTCAAATAAAAGCATATTATATATATATTCTGATTCATTTTGAAGTATAGTTTAAAATAAAATTGTTAATTACCTTAATCACCTTAAATCAAATGTATCGCCCTTTAAAACAAAAGTACCACCGACTAACCCTGGAACAATCGCTAATAATGAAGTAAACAATCATTATCAAGTACCTAAAAGTACGAACTCAAAGAGGATTAGCTCAATTCGCAAAGCGTCGACATCCTCTTGTTGCATTTTACAAAGATAAAATTAATACTCATTTATCCTTTGAAACAAAGAAGAAAAATCAAATTTGGCAAAAAAGAAAGAAAGAAGAAAAATCAAATTTAGCAAAAAAAAAAAGAGAAGAAGAAGAAAAATTACCTTACTTAAAGTAGTACTAGTACAGTAATAATTTTATTCAAAGGCGTCATAATTTTAAATTGAAATTAAATACAACAGAAGTGGAATAAATGAAAATTAAGAAAGAAAGGTCCATAAAAGCCCAAAAGCACGTGTAGACCCAAGATGCGTCCACACCCCCAAATCAAGCTCAAGCACGTCGGCAAACCCGTAAAACCTACCCACCCCCCCCCCCCCCCTCTCAAATGACAAATCAATCCACCCAAACCGAAACCCAAACCAACCTTCTAGATTCCTCCTCCAATTCTTAAACATCTCCTCTGAATCTACATACACATCCTATATATATATATATCACTACTATATTCTCTTCTTCTAGGGTTTCTATCTAATCTTACTAATTATAAATAATTAAATAAAATCAAGACAAGATGATTCAGTTGTTGTTCACGTTGATGTTGTCTGAAATGGCTTCCATTATGTTACTCTTATTCAGAAACCCACTTAGAAAGCTTCTCATAATGGCTATTGATCGGGCTAAACGAGGAAGGGCCCCACTGGTTGTCAAATCTGTAGCCGCCACTGTGTTTGTTATAATGATCTACTATGTTTATGCTGTTCGAGAGATTCAGACCCGACCCCTTGATTCTCTTAATCCTACTGATCAGATTCTCCTCGCTAATTACATGCTCCAAGCTTCTCTTATGGGTACTTCTTTATGCTCTTCAATTATGCTCGTGTGTGTGAATTACTTGTGCATATTTTTTGATTGTTTTTTATAGACTTTTCTATGGAAGGACGGACTAAATTGTGATTGATTATCAATATATTGCATGTTATGGGTTTAGGGGTAATCATTCTTCCTTTATGAGCATCCTTTTGCGGAATGTAATACTTATGGAACTTGAATGTGGACAACAACTATTTGACCTACCGTAAAGTTAAGATTTTTCTATATGTATGTAGTATTACAACTAAGACCAACTCCAATAGATTAGCTATATGGGATCCTAAGCTCAAATTTAAGGATTGTGGTATAATTTAGTGCTCCAACAATATTCTTTTTTTTTTTTTGACGAAATGCAGGAGGATATATTCATATATCAAACCAATACAACATAAAACAGTGGGACAAACCCCCGACTGTCGATACGACGAGGTTGAAAAACAAATAAATTGTTTTCTCATCGTTTAACAAATTGAACTTAAAAGTTCTTGAATCTAAAAAAGAATTCGAAGAGAAATGATCCAAACTGTGCCAACATCCCTGAGAGCAGCGGTGTTACAATTGACCAACAATATTCTAGTGATTCCTACAAGACACTTAAATCCTAAATGAGCATAAATTGTTCATTTTATTTTTTAATTAATTATTCGCAACAAGGATTCTTCATATGCACAGATATGTTTTGCATTACGAACAAATGTACTATTGTAGTTAGTTTAAAAATTGAAATTTATATATATTTTTAATTGTTATATGTATTTGCAGTCTCTGTGTTCCAGAGTAGTTGTCGGTGTGGTGTGTATATCCAGAGTTGTTGTCGGTGTGGCGTGTATAACCGAAGCCAAGTTTGAATTATTTTACATGTTTAATTTTCTTAAGAATAAAACTTGTTGGTGGTACATGAATAGGGGTGGCAATTTGGATTCAAAACTAGTTAACCAACCCAATCCAAATTAAAATTTGGATTTTGGATCAACCTATAATCACATATTATAATATGGATGGGGTTGGGTTTCCAATCACACATTTGTTTCCAAAATATGGGTTAAAACTTTGACACCCATTTTACCCAAATTAATTACAAATGCGGGTGTTTTCATTTTTCCACTGGACATTATGAGGTGGAATGGAAGGTGAGACCAGTGACGTACACAGAGGGAATGCTCTTCTCAACTTCCGTGGCTTTTACTTTTACTCACGTTCTGTGGCTTTTACTTTTAACAACATCCAAAATTTTAACTGCTTTGGAGTAATTTTTCTTTAAATGCTTTGGGGGTCAGTTTATATAGTATTATTTAAAATTGTAGAAATTTTTTTAATTTTTTAATTCAAAAATGATTAAAAATAGGGAAAAAAAGATTTCAAAATTTAATTCATTTCACTGTACTATCAGTAAAACAACTAGTAAAAAATGATCGGAGTCTGTATGTTGAATACAGGGACATAATATGTGGATTTGGCATTAAAAATATTTAGAATCATTTATATAACAAATTGTTATTATCATGTGTTTGTTAAAATAAAAGGTTAATACTTTATTAAAAAAAAAAATTATTACTCTAAACTTCTAAAGCCTAATAATAATAATAATAATAGATTTATATAAATAATATTAATAGTTTGTTTAGAAAAGTATAATTTGTAGAATAAAACACCTTTAAAAAACTATATAACATTTTTATGAGTAAATAAGAAAATAACAAATATTTTTTTCAATTATATTTAAAAAATCGAATAAAATGGTTTACCCATATTTTTACCCAAAACTATTATAACCCAAACCAAATTTCACCCATATTTTAATTTAAACATGGGTCAAATATGGTTTTGGGTCAAGACCCAACCCAAACCCAAATTAATCAACCCAAAACCTACCCAAACCCATTTTTTGCCACCCTACATGAAACTTGAAAACGCATGGTCCATCATTCCCTCTTTACTTCCAATTCTTTTGAGCAAGAAGTCTTGTCTCCTTCAAATTGGGGGTGCGCCTCCTACTTGGATCCCTAGAATCAAGGATAAAGATCCATATGAAATAAGCTGAGAGAAGCATATAGATATGATATAATTTCCAGTACTGTGTACTTAGTACACAGTAGATATTCTGCATATATTCAGTTTATACACTAGCTTAACGGCTTATCGAGCTAGTAAATTAACAGGGCTTAATCCTTTGTGATGTTTATGTACTGATGTTAGGCGAGTATATCCCCGCTGCTAATATTTTAGGGTGACTTTAAAATTATATTCTCACTGCAAGTTCCCACTAACATAGTTCAATCTTTTTTTGGTGAGTGATGAAAATATAATGTGTTTTCAACCATTGTATCAGCTATAAATATTCTTAGTTATCTCAGCTAATATATGAAGAGCCGCAGATTTCTTATGATGGTTGAAACGACAATGGTGAATGGTGTAGCGAGCTTAAAAAATTAGGACATCTTGTAGCACATTAAAATAGTGAGGATTATGAACGCATCTCTGAATTTCCCCAATAGTAAAATAATCTTTATTTTCTTAAAGTCACATTGTTCTTCTTGGTGTCAGAAATTCACCTGGCAAGCTCTCTTTGCATTGGTAATCTGTTACTGTTTGAATTAATTAGTCCTAAGATCGTCAACCGAAATTTTCCGTTTAGCATGTTTTCTGAACGCTGTTCGGTTTACAATACCTACTATTAATTGGTCGTTTATCAAATTACAAATTGAACACAACATACAGTTTAATATACTTTGATGCTATCTTCTTGGATGCCTATTTATTCAGAATTTTTTGTACATGCAGGATTCTCGCTATTTTTATCTTTTATGATAGATAAACTACACCATTATATAAGGGAACTTCGCCTGCTTAGAAAAGCCATGGAAACTGCAAAGAAACAAAATCGCAGTTTTGAGGATAACAAGAGTGGTGGTGTAGAGGAAGTGAAAGGTTTAGGTGAAGAGATTTCTACTTTGAGGGCAAAGATCAAAGAGCTAGAACTTGAATGTGCTTCGAAAGACAAAGAGGTAAAATCTGCTGAAACCAGTTTAGGGGCACTCAAAAGTCAGTCTGAAGGGTTTCTTGAGGAACATGCTCGGCTGCAGGAAGAGAACCAAAGCTTTCGAAACCAGTTGCAGTCTATTGATCAAGGTTTATCACATTCTGATGGCAAGAAGAACATGTAACTTAAGTAAGTAATACCTGCTGGCAAAAAGTGGAGTTCTCTATATCAATGTTGCATATCTTTTAGATTTTGTATTTTGGGAACGCCTGTAACTCAAACTGGAGAGATATGACTAGCTTTACATTAAGAATATGTACTTGAGTGCAAAAAAAGTAGTGGAGGAAACATCTTAGCCTTCCCGGAGTTTGTCAATATTAAAGTGACTCAAAATCGTTGAGTTATTATTGTGTGATCAGCTTAATATTGCCAATCTACTTCCAGTTTTTTTTCATTAGGTAATTTGCTTATTTGCTTAGTTTATTAATATGGCTATATGAGTAGTTTACTGATTTGAATCTGTTGCTTCATGTTGTTTTATTAAACAGTAAGAGATTTCTCAGGGGCAAACATACCACATTTTAGGAAGATGCATTTGAAAAGTTTCCGGCGTGAGATTGTTTATGTTATTTTGGCTTTTTTAGAAAATAAGGAATTTTTTGTTAGAAAGTATAGAAAAGATTATACGTTTTAGTTGAAAAAAGTAATCGGTTAATTATTTATATTATAAAAAGATTATGAATGGTATCCTTCTGGTTTTGGCTTTTACGAATGGTACCATTACTTGTAACGTTTGATGGACGGAATGACTAGTTTAATAGCAAATCATTTACACAGTGGTACCGTTTATAAATCAAAAACAAGTAGTGGTACCATTCGTAAAAGCCAAAACCAGAGGGATACCATTCATAATTTCCCTTTTTATTTTATGTTATGGTATTTTGTTCCTCCCCTAATTAAATTTCTAGTATTTGATTCACTTTTTCTTCAAAAATGTAGGAAACTGTATATTGATTGCTACTCCCTGTCTTTTTATGATCACTAAAGAAGCCATGCCAAAAGATGGAGAGACACCAGCTCTTTGAGTATTAACAACATATATATTACTGTAGGCAAGAAAATTTCGCGGATAGGCAATCTGCCTATCCGCGGAAAATTATAGCGGACAGTAAATTTTTTTTGTAATCCAGGGGGGCCGTTGGATCAACGATCCAACGGTTTAGAAACCGATTGTTAGATAAGCCGTCCCTGATTTGTCAGGGATCTCCAGCCTATATTATAATGTGGTTGCAAAAAATCTCGAATTTAAAGAGTAGCTGTACATATACCACATATATTAACCCGAGAGCAGCCAGACACTTGGGCAATCGGTTTACATGCGATTGCGAAGGCTCATAAATTAGAGGAAAACAATTAAGGATAGCATATACAAGCATGATATAGCATGTTATAGACATTCTCTAAACTAACATGTACTACTAAACTCTGTTTGCTATTGCTTCTAGTAATACTCATATGTTCACATTCTGAAGCGTCCAAGCTTAGAACTACCACTATGACCTTATACTTCCAAGATTGGTCGGCAGGACCCAACGCCACTGTCATCCCCATCACTGGTCTTCCTGGTCGCCTTTGGTCCTTCTTCAGCTTCGGAACAATATTTTGCACTGATGATCCGATCACTGAAGGATTATTGCCAGAGCACAAGGCATTTATGTGACTTCTGCATTAGATGGTTCCAATACTCATGTTTTGATATCAATTGTTTTTACAAACAGTAAATTCAATGGTAGTACATTACAAGTGCAAGGAGCAAGCCGACAGATCGATAACGTAAGAGAGGTCTCTGTGGTTGCAGGTACAGGGAAATTCAGATATGCCACCTTTGAGACTGTTTATTTGGACATGTCACTTTGCATACTCAGTTATTCAGTGTAATGTTACTATCAAACATTAGTAGCATAGTACTTGGCCTGTAATAAACTTACAAACCCACGTAATGCAAGTTATGGGGCATGGAGATCTGTTATCTTTCGGTCTCATGTTGAATTGAAATATAATGTTTTTATTATTATCCTTGTATTTCTTTTGTTCTGTATTTCTGACATCGCTCCGTCTTTTTTTTTTTCTGCATACTTCATCTATTTCAATAACTCTTTGATTGATTTTACACCCTCAAGCTGTTGTTTAGAACCTTGGTCTACTTTATAAATGGTTTAGCACAAATAATGGGATGATCCATCCATTTTCCTTGCATATTGTTGCAAGTAACTTTGATAACACCGTTTTTTTTAATGATGATCCACTGAAGAATTTTAAACCCTCAATACTCTTATGACCAGAGTGGTGAGGGATATGCGCAAGTGAGAGGATCATGCATGCTCTCTCTTTCTTCGTATACCCATTCATGCTATTTATGATTATGCGTTATACATCAAATAAATGAGAATCATTAGGCTATACTGAGAATTGTTTCTCGTACGTGTCAGATCCTTCTTGTTGACTCGTTTGTGGTTCTCTTTAAACAGCCGATCACGTGAATGATAAACCTGGCCGGCTGGATATAGGCAGGTGGATTGGCTTATTTGCTGAGGTATTAAGCTGTTATCCGCTGGACTGCTGTACAGCAGTGAACAAATTGGTGATGTCGATCTAACGTATATATTATCCTTCTCCATCCAGTTCTCGACACTATATTTTGGTAATGTTCAGTACAGAAATAAAAAATATTTGTACTTTTATAACTTGACCTCCTATTAGAAGCAAAAAATTATGCGTGAGTTTAAGCTGCTCATTCCTTTAAAGTTTTCCCCTGTTTTAACGGTAGTCTGTTATGTCATTGAGCTACAACAACAGACAGAGTCTTGAAAAGCAAGGCCATGAATAGTAATTTAGCAAATCAATAAAAATAGAAGCAAACTGTTCCCTGATCTTATCTGTAACCTTCTGATAATATCGAGTGTTATAATACGAAAAACGTGGATACGTATGATATCGCTTGTCAAGGCTGGCTTACTTTCCGAGTAACTAGTCTATTGTAGGTTGGAATATTAATCTTTAAGGTGCCGACACATTTCTACTCGGCTTCACCGACTAGAGAATAGCTGTGATATCCTAATTTCGACCAACGGATATGAAATTTTAAGAAAAAAAATCCACCGGAGCCTAGTTTTTATTCCCGTTTATCGGGTTGAAATTTCATGATAACAACAAATAATCAATCAGGGAAAAATGGGCTTCTGTGTTCAAGATAGTTGCTGAGAAAACCATAACAACTTTGACTAGGTAAATAGGTAGTGTTGCCGTGTGCCGACATATTGGAGAATAATTAAATTAATTAGCGGTTTCTCAAAACAATGTTATGTACATGTGCAAACCAGCACAATTTTACCATACTACTCCTACAACTATCACTTTTAACTAAGATATTAAAAATCTAAAGAGTAACATTTCCTAGTCCCTAACAATGCAACAACTTTCCAGCTCAATTTCATCACCAACCATAGCTGTTGTTGACCCACAAACTCCTTTGTCTTCATCTCCATCACTTTTTTCTCTGATTGTCATCCAAGTTTCCTCCCATGTCCACTGTGGCACACTTGAATTTATCGACAAGCATCCCATTCTCTGATCAGGACATGAATCTGAACACCTTGTTTGGGCAAACAATTCTGATTCTTCTTCGATTGAACTCCAAACCCCTTGATCAAGAATGCTAGTTGGAGAACTTGTGTTGAAATCTTGATTCTGTTTCATGCCTAAGCAGAAATTTTCGAGAAACGGGTGTTTGACAAGTTGTTTAACTGTCCACCGCTCATTTGAATTTCTCTTGAAACACTTGCCAAGAAAATCTACTGCTTGTTGAGACAAAAATTGTGGAATATCCGGCGATTCCCCAGAGTATGCAATTTTGTAAAGTATTGACATTGAGCCACTATTATTAGGCCACGGGGATCCCCCCGTGGCCATTTCAATAATTGTACAGCCAAGTGCCCAGATATCAGCTGGAAATCCCTGCTCTTCGCCTCGTGCCACTTCTGGTGGCATGAACATTGGCGTGCCACCAATTGTCGCTGCTACAGCCGGATTGACCCACTTGGCACAGCCAAAATCAGCAAGTTTAGCACCACTTTCAGTTATTAAAATGTTGGCACCTTTTATATCACAATGTGCTATGCCACTTGAATGAAGGTACTGCAGGCCTTGTAATATTTGGTATGTGTAACACTTGATCATTGGCTCATCTAGCTTGCCACCTTTGGTCCGAATCAGATCGCTAAGCGTGCCAGCTGCAACATACTCCATCTTAAGATTATACATAAGCTTATCGTTCTCACTAGTAATGTCATACCCCTTGTAGCTCACAATATGAGGACTCGATAAACTGCACAAAAAAGTCTGCTCTCTTTGCAAAAACTCTGATTGAGATAACTCCACCGACTTAACCGCGAAAATGTCGTTGCAACCGCAAGAAGTAGCCATGGAGACCGTGGCAGAAGATCCACGGCCAACTGTGTGGCCTCTCCTCCACTCCATTTCTGTGCTTTTCAAGAAACCTTTGAGTGAACAGAACCTTTTTTACTTCGAATGTTTTATGTCATACTAGTTGGTTAGGGTGATAAATATTTATAAGTGGGCATGTATTACAAATTGGTTGGTTGGGTAGGCAATGTATAGGTGGCCACGCTATGTGCTTTCACTTTTGTTGATGAGCCCTTTAACTGGAGTTTGAAGACGTGGCAACATGTGGTTGGGGAGTTGGAAATTTAGGGAAGCTACTGCTTGGCAAAATGAGATATGTACACGTGGTTATTGAGTGTACATTTTCTAGATTTTTAGTTTGGTGTAAAGAGGTTAGATATTCAAGATTGGATTGAATAGGTAATCCGGGATATTTAACTTTGGATATTGCATTGCGTCAAGGTGAGGATAATATGAGAATCTACTTGGAATATTGAAGTAGGTTGAATTAGTTATTTATTTATTTAAGGAGCATGTCTTCAACCACTATATTGGTTGATTTGTTAATATTCCTTGTTTTGGTGATATAGCAAATTTGCAATTTTTATGTTGTATTTTGGTCATTTTTGTTTAATATTCCTATTTATAGAAGATGATTACTGTTAAAAGTCAGTGTACTTAAGTTAAATCAATAAAAGTATGTCGGTAAGCGAAAACAAAAGCAAAATCATTAACACCACCAAATATGTGATTCGTCTTCCAGAAGAGAAAAGTAATGGTGATTAATCTGTTAAACAGTACCAGCTATTTTCTTGTTTACTTGAGTTATAATTTTTGGTTGGTCTAATTAGCGTAGCATTATGGATGAAAAACAATCATAATAATGCCTTCAGTCAACACAAAATCCAAGCAGATCAAACACCAAGTTTGAGAAGTAAAGGGTGGCCCTAGAGATGTAACCAACAAGTTGTAAGTTCAAACTGCTAATCTCCAAACTAATCAAGTCCATTCGAGTTAAAGAATTATTAATTATATATCTTCCCTATAAATTCGAATTCTTCTCTTTTATAAACTCGAACATATAATACATATTTTACTTCTAATATGATAAATGATATTTTTTATTTATTAATATTTAAAACCCTAAAATTCTAGAAAATTAGAAAAATGCATTGGAAACCAACAAGTTGTAAGTTCTAACTGCTAATCCCCAAACTAATCAAGTCCATTCAAGTTAAACCATCTTCATCTTCAAGAGCCTCCAAGTAAGATTTGAAGAGAAAGAAGAAAAAATTATGTTTCAAGAGATTATTCTTCACTCCTAAATTTATTTACTAAAAATGTAATATAAAAGTTCCTAGATTCATAAGATACATCCTCTCTCTCCCACTTTTTTTAATTTCTTTTTTTATAAATTCAACTTACTTTTAATCATATGAAATTAAATAAGAAATAAACATAAAAAGTATTGTTAAAAATAAATACACATTAAATTATTAAAAATCAATATTTTATATTTAAGAATGAGTTAAGCTTTTATCCCTTTCAAGTTAGCTAAGCCGTACACGCACGCAAAGCTAACATTTTACCATAAAAGTTAAGAAAATTTCCCAAATATATGATGACTTTGCAAATATGTCAAAAAATTGCAAACAGAAGCCGATAATTGTAAGTACACTATAATTTTAAATAAAATTATATAATAATTCACGTAAATTGAGATAATTTATTTAAATTGATTATTCATTAATTTTTTATAAAAGTTAATTTATTAATTAAAAAAATACTTTATAAAATTATAAAAATATAAAAGAATAGTACGTTACGTTATTTATATAACTCGATAGTTTATAACAAAAAAAATCGTAATTACATGGGAGATACTAATATAGGGGAAATACCATTAAAATTGGATTTCACTTATTAATAAAATACTAGCTTAAAACCCGTGCGATGCACGAATTTTCTTTAATATTATATACTTTTTTAAATAATTTGAATAATTTTTTATGATATGAATTTGGTAAGTTAACTTTTCAAATGCTATGATTTGATAATAATTACATATATATATATATATATATATATATATATATATAATTATATTTATATTGGCCATATTATTTTTAAAAAGAAAAAATTTAGTTATAAGATATAGATAAGATAAGACGTGAAAAAGGTAATCAGCTGAAAATGTAATTTGTTAGTTATTACTTATTAGTAATCATAATAATATTATCTTATTTTATTAAATATAGTTGCTCGTAGTATTTTTAGAATATAAAAACGAAATCAATTAGTTATTTAAAAGTAGAAAAGATAACACATTTTTACCAATAATAAATATTTAAGTAAGGATAATTAAGTAAGAAAAGAAAGTTTGAAAATAAGAAATTTTAGTTAGAAAATATAGATAAGATATTACATTTTATCTGAAAAAGTTAATCAATTAGTTATTAGTAATTATAATTTTATTAGTTTATTTAATTAATAGAATGACTTGTGATATATTGGAAATGAGAGGTTATAGTCTGAAAAGTTAGAAAAGATAATGTTGTTGTGTATTGAATACAGTAAAAGAATACAGAGGGGGTGAATGGATTCTTGAACTTTTCTTCGTTCTTGAATCTATGTGATAAGTGTTTGTGTGTGCAAAGTTTAGGTGCGGATAAAAGATAACACAAGACACAATATCACTTTAATCTTATATATTATTAAATAAAGGTTGCAACAATCTCTGAATACAAATGATAGTATTCTCAGCTTCGTTTTTCTCAAAAAGATATGCCTTACAATGTGTATGAACTTGACTCTTCTCCAAAGGTTTTCAACTAAGGAAGTGAGGCTGTATCCTTGTAGAACATGGATACAACCTACTTACTACAAATAAGGTAGCTGAACAAATTACTTTCTAGTCTGTTTATCCTTTTTGAGTAAGTGTCCAAACGGTTACAGATTTGACTTTGCAAAGCCTGTTCAGATCCACTTCTTTAGTCCTTTTGTCTCTTCTGTATCTCTCCAAGCTTCCTTGTAGGCTTTCTGATATGTTAAATTATGTCTAACCGCAAGCGCACGGTATCAGTTGTAGTAGATACTAGCAAATACGGGTCGGTTCCTCAAGGAGACAGTTTCAATTTCAATTCAGTTGTTAACAATTGTTCTCAGTCACAAACGATTATTGGAGAATTTTATTAACTACTAATACAAATTTAACAAAGTTTTAAATCAATTAATTAAAGGATCTAGGGCAATTCAGGTTCACCATGTTTACACCAAACAAATCACAAAAGTATAGCTTTTCAATGGGATTAAGTAATTAAAGCAATGGTTAATCTTTCTCAAGCATTAACACTCTCAGAATATCTAATGATGTTTTCACACTCACCTTCAATTCCGCTAATTGTATGTAAGCCTCTAGTAGTAAAATCTTTCGATCTATTACTCCTATTGCAATCGATTAATCCATGATATTGCGCAATTACACAAATTAAGAATTATAACATATCAATCAGAATTACTCTTTACCCATCAATCTACTAATCAAATTAAGCCCAAATCATGGTGCAAACATGGCTCCCCTTAATACCCTAGAATTAAACTACTCACGCATACTAGAAGTAAAAGCAATAAGAATAATGAAAGAAGCCATATAAAACATATAATAATAAAACAAGAGAATAAAGAATACCTCAAACTTTGTACTAACGAAGAACAATGAAGATCTAAATTAAACCAAGTGCTTACAAAAGAAAAGATGAAGAGAGAAAAAACCAAAACCCTAGCTTATGTAAAAACGTCTGTATATGTCTATCCCCCTCTTTCCACGTTTTTATAATAAAACCCCCCAATAAAATCTGATCTCTATCTTCTAATAAAAGTATTTTTAATATCCTAATCAATTTACAAAAAGATATCCATAATCAAATAGGATTTTCTTGTAAAATTCGTCAATAATTTTGCTCCTCTGTTTCTGGGCTCTTCCAGTTGGATTTTGCTTACTGGACCACCTCTGAATTAAAGATAATTCCCTAAGCTTCGCGTGGACGGTAAGATCGTCAAATTCTGACTTCTGGAACTCAAGATATGGCCCAAACAGTGCAAGCAGCCCGTATAGCCCAATATTACGAATTTTCTCCTATTTTATCTCCAAAATAGCTCTTTTTGCTCCAAATCCTTCCAAGTTATGAATTCTTTATTTCCTACAATAAAACAATAAAAACTATTAAATAAAAATCCAAATCAATGCAAAACAGAATAAATATGAGAATAAAATCATATAAAATATATATAAAAATATACTCTATCAAACATCCCCACACTTAGCATTTGCACGTCCTCGGGCAAATAAGTGAAATAAAAACTAAGTCCTAACAAACATCACTTTCGTAGATGACACGATTGCATTGAGCATATGCAACAAGCCGTTAAACCCCTAGGCAGCCCTAGTAGGACGAGTGTTGTCTCGTGAGGGTTTATAGTGAATGTACCCACAAAATTCATCTAACCATGCAAAAGATCAATGCTAACACAACACCACACACACAAGTCCTCTCATGCCACATCAACTTAAGAATCAAAGTAAACATACGATGTCTTGGTGTCGAAAGTGCAAGTATTCACATAGTCTACTCAACCAACATGCAGAAGGTCATAAAAATTCATGTCAAGTGTAAAAATCGTTGGTAATCATGCTAAGCCCACAAGAAACACATCTTTAAGTCTAAACCTGGGATCTCCTATGCCAAAACAAGTCATAACTCACCTTTCACTCAAAAACGAATATTCACTCAAGAACAAGGTTAAGTGTATCACTCAATTCCAACAAAATCATAAACACAACTTGACACTAGCAATCAATCTCACTCTCAACACAACATACATCACTGATGACAATCAAAAGGTCTTTATTCGGGTTGTAGCGTGGGCTAGGGACCAGGTATGTCAAGTAAAGCTAAAACAGGTTAATGTCAAAAGCTAGTACCCAACAATAATCATTATTCAATTCCCTTTCTATTAAAACAAATACTTCCCCACACTTGGATTTTTCAATAACCCTTACATAATAACTTGACTAGTCAAATGAAGAAGGATCATACAGACATAAGAATGCTCTCAAATTTATTCATTTTTTTTTCTTTTTTTTTCTGTTTTTTTTTCTTTCTGTTTTTTTTTCTATTTTTTTTCTATTTTTTTTTCTTTTTTTTTTCTGTGAGAGCTAAGGAATAAGCACAATGATCCATAGATATTTTTATGAATTTCGACTAGCAAGCATCAACCCAAAATCAATATTCCCCAAAAGTATGATCATCAATAACCCCCTTTTTATGAACACCTTATTACTCCCTTAAGCACGATACTAGCCTTTGACAATTTAGGTTCAAATTCAATGTAAGGCCAATAGAATAAAAAGGATAATGGCAAATAATGTGGTGTGTCACCGAAAGAATAGGATTAAGCTCAAAGGGTTAACTAATTGATCATGTTTAAAAAGGTGTGGAAATATGGGAAATACGAGGTTATACCTAATTGCCTTTATCATCTCATCATCAAGTAATATCATGCATTTCAAGAAAGATCTCAAGTAAGTGCTAGCAATGTAAACAACATGTGGACACTCAAGCAAACGAAAAATCATGCAAAAGATATGCATATAGGCTCAAAACTCACTTGGTGTGACAAAACATAATCAATCCCAAGTAACAAGACTCTCTAACGCACCTACTTGTACTCAAAGCATTAAAACCAAGTCATCTTGCACATATTCATGTCATTCTAATCACTTACAACATCCAATTAAGTCTACCAGCTTCAACTTGCTAGTGAAAATGTGTGCACAAGAACAAAGCACGCCACTTCTCATACAAAAGCGTCAATAAACACAAGAATTCTACGCATGCATGGGTGTATCAAGCAAAATACAACAACTAATCAAATTGCATGGCTAGAATTATTTTTGGTATTTTTAATTTTTTTTGGATTTTTTTTTTTAAACAAGTAATACACTACGTTGAGAACACCTCCCCACACTTAAGCGGTTCATTGTCCCCAATGAACAAGATACAAAACTACAACTAAAAACAAAATAAAACTACACTAAAAAGAAAAGAAAGAAAACTCCCCTGGAATCCCGTTCCTGCAAGACGTCTGACATATCCTTCCCCATCTTTTCCAACATGCTTGTTCAGCTAAAATCCCCTTTCTGTAGCAATTTTCCAACACTAACACCACCTCTCCCACACTTAGGAGCCATAAGAATCAATACCCAACTCCCAAGAAGCTCAACCAATAATTTCCAAGCAATATCACACCAAAAATAGCCCAAATTCCAAAAATAATACAAAATCCCAAATCACAAGAACATAAATTCGTAATCAAAATAAAATTTGAGAGAAGAAATAAACCCACTACGAATTGAAGAGGTGAACTTGCAATTAATTCCTCTTTAGAATTTAATTTTTAGAGATTTAAATAAAATAGAAGAGGAATTGGATTTGTATGGATAGGTGTGTATATATATAAGATGATGGATAGGTTGAATAAAAATTGTAATTGTGTAGGAGAGATTTGGAGAGGTTAGGATTTGATGTAGGATAGATATAGGAATTAGGGATTAAAAGAATTTGGGTTAGGATTGAATTTGGGGTTGATTTTGTGAGCAAAAACATAATTTTCGGAAAAAATTTCTGGGCAGACAGGGTATAACGCATCAGCAGGCTGCGTTACAAGGTCTTTCGCGCGGTACAGCGCTGTTGCGCGGGTCCGTCCTGCGTGACTGGGGGCTCCTGCGCGGGCTGGGCGCCTGATGCGCAGGCTCCTTCTGCGTTACATGGCGCTTGATGCGCTGGGCTGGCGCCTGATGCGCTGACGTCTTCTGATTTGATTTTTTTTTTTTTTGAACAAATTTTTTTTTTCCTATACTAATACATGGGTTGCCTCCCACGAAGCGCTTCTTTAACGTCAATAGCTTGACGTTACTTCCTCAACTCAAGGCGGTTTCAAAAGAATTACTGAACCATCCTCAACAGAAAAACCATTCCTACGAACGTTTACATCTTGGTTGCTTGCTTTCCACAAAGCTCTTCCATCAGACTTCAACTTGATTTTATTACCCAACGGCCAAATCTTCTTCTTTTTCTTCTTCACCCCCCTAGAGTGCTTCTTCGACTCAACCGGCTGAACAAAACTTTCTTCTTCCTTATCATTGGTTTTCCACCTTCGCAAAACGTTATCATGCCCCTCTTCAAAAATCACTAGCTCATTATTGAAAAGGACATACCTCAAATGTGGTGGAAGTTTCCCAAGCTTAATACTCGAAAGATCTCGAACTGAAGAACTGTCAATGGAATCAATGTTGTGATCATTCAACTCAAGAATCAATGAATCGACTTCAGCATGTCCTTCTCCTTCTGTAGCTTCAAGCATGAGCACTGCTTCCAATGTATTATTCAATAGAATCTGAGGAGTATAATCTTGGACAATTTCATCTACAACATCAATACTGCAACAAGTATTCTCAAGCAAAGGGGATTTAAGAGCAGAGGTTAGAGTAAAAGCAATTTTATCATCACCCACGCTCAATGTGAGAGTCCCACTTTTAACATCAATAATAGCACCTGTAGTACAAAGAAATGGTCTACCTAAAATAATAGGTATCTGGCTATCCTCTTCCATATCTAGAACTACAAAGTCTACAGGAATATAGAATTTTCCAACCCTAACAGGCACATCCTCTAAAATTCCAAGGGGATATTTTATCGAACGGTCTGCCATTTGCAAAGTCATCTGTGTACATTTTAATTCTCCCATATTTAGTTTTTTGAAAACCGAGAGAGGCATGACTGAGACACTAGCGCCTAAATCACATAAAGCTTTATCAATGAACAATGCACCTAAATGACATGGGATCGAAAAACTACCAGGATCTTTAAGCTTAGGTGGAGACTTATTCTGTAAAACAGCACTACACTCTTCAGTAAAAGCTACTGTCTCTACCTCACCAAAAGATCTTTTCTTAGTGAGAATATCCTTAAGAAACTTTGCATATGATGGAATTTGAGAAATTAAATCAGTGAAAGGAACTGTTACCTCAAGATTCTTGACAAGTGTCATGAACTTACCAAACTGCTAGTCCACCTTATTTCTGTACATCCTACTAGGGAATGGGAGCTTTGGCACAAATGGTGGAGGAGTAACTGCAGTCTTCTCTTTGTCCTTTTTCTTGCTTTCCTCAGTTTCACCTTCACTTGTATCTTCAACAACTTTCTCTACCTTGTCTTTCTTAGAATCCTCTTTTTCTTGCTCAGTAGGAACATCGTCAGTAGGCATTGGAGGAGCATCATATGTACGACCACTCCTAAGAGCAATGGCATTCGCATTTTCCTTTGGCTGAGTTGATTGTGCTGGTAGAGAGCCTTGTTGCCTTGTAGATGAAGAACTGGCCATTTGAGCAATCTGAGTTTCCAACATCTTGTTATGAATCTCCATCTGGTTCATCTTTGTTTGCATTTGTAACAATATCTTCATCATATCACCTTGATTATCAGCCTGTGCAGCTTGATTGGCTTGAGGAGCATAATTCTGAAGAGGCCTTTGGAATCCAGGGGGATTCATAGGTCCTTGAGTAGGCCTATACTGCTGCTGTGGAGGAGGCTGGTACGACTGCTGATATAGCTGCTGATTAGGAACATTTGAATTCTGAGTATTATTGTTCCTATACGAGAAGTTCGGATGATCTTTCCAACCAGGATTGTAAGTGTTGGAGTACGGATTGTACTGCTGCCTCTGTTGGAAAACATTTGCTTGCTCCATCTGAAAATTATGTGAGTTTTGAGCATTGTATTGGCAATCATTACCATAGTGGCCTTGGATGCCACAGACTTCACAAACAGGATTATTCATAGGAGCCATGGATGACAATGCATTGATGCTCATAGGTTGAGTAGAGGGCTGAGATGTCTTCAAAGAGTGGATCTCCTGAGTTAATGCAGCTAGTTGAGATGATAATAAAGAATAAGCATCCACTTCAAGTTTACCCCCTTTCTTGGTTGCTCTCGGATTACTGAAGTGATTGGCAGCCAAATTTGAAAGAAAATCATATGCATCATCAACTCCCTTATCCAGAAAAACACCACCTGCAGCGTTATCAACCATACCTTTTGTCTCAGGATCAAGACCATTGTAGAAGCGTTTAAGAAGAAACCACTTCTCAAGACCATGGTGAGGGCATGCACGTTGATAATCCTTGAATCTGTCCCAAGCATCCCGAAGAGATTCACCATAATCTTGCTTAAAACCCATCATCTTGTCGATCAAATCGTCGGTTCTGTTAGGAGGGAAGAACTCAGTTAAGAAGGCTTGAGCAATCTCATCCCACTTGGTCAATTCAATATCGTTCAACCATTTTTGAGCTTTATCACGAAGAGAGAAACCGAACAACATGACTTTCAACTGATCTGGAGTGACTCCCTGATGTTTAATTGTAGAACAGAGCTGTTGAAACCGTTGCAGATGATTTGTAGGGTCTTCAGAGGCAAGCCCAGCAAATTGATTCTGTTGGATCATAGTGAGCAAAGCAGGCTTGATCTCGAAATTTGCTGCTTGAATTGCTGGCATAGCAAGGCCAGTAGGTACCCCACTCGGAGAGGGCTGTGAGTAATTCTTCAAAGATTTGGGAGGAAGGTCCGCCATCTCAATCTTTGGTTCAGATATCCTTTGCTGCTTCTCTTTCCTTTGTAGATCTATGTATTGTTGATAAGTAATTCCAGAATCTGGACTAAGAGGAGTCGTATCCTCTTTCGCTTGATCTTTTTTCGTTTGAGACCTGGTCTTGGGCATCAACAACTAAACAAGGAAAAGCAGTAAGATCTGTCTCAATTGGAACAAGAGTTCCAAAGAGACAAGAGAAACAATATAAAACAATCAAACTAAAATAATAGAAACTAGGCGTCTCCCCGGCAGCGGCGCCAAAAACTTGATATGTTAAATTATGTCTAACCGCAAGCGCATGAAAATGCACACCTAGAGGGGGGTGAATAGGTGTAAATGGCTAACTATGTATAACTAAAACTGATTTTAAGAATTACCAGAAACAGCTTACTGATTTCGTTTTATGCAGAGACAAATGGTATGCTGAATGCACAGATAATCAGTACAGTAAAGTGCAGAAACAGTAAGCCAAATGCAAGCAGTAAGTAAAGAGCAGAAAATAAAGAACACAGAGACTTTTAGCCAGGTTCGACCCCTAACCCCTATGGTCTACGTCCTGGTCCCTTACCAACTTGGTAAGAGAATATATTATTGATCACTGAAATAAGCCAATTACAAGATACAACAATATATCTCCCTTAACACCCAGCTGTTGACAAATGGCGTGCTGAACTCCTGTTTCTGAACTTGCTCTCTAAGCTATACTTCCCAAGTATACTTCTCTAGCAACGTTCACCAAACCCTAGTTCCCTAGCCAAACTGTCCAACAACTAATCCTTACAAACCGAACAATACAATCAATAAAGAATACAACTCAAACTATAAACTCTTTAAGATATAGCACGTATCAATATACTAAGAGCTCGAGAGAATGAAAGATATAGCAATGAAAAATCGAGTTGTTTGAAATCTTGTGTGCTTGAATATTTTCTCTGAAGTGTTAGCAACGAATGAACACAAGAACAAAATATTTATAGTCTCACAACCAACGTTCGGAAAATCAATCACCAATTATTCGAACTATAAGAAATCAATTTCCAACGTTCAATTGGTTAGAGATTTTACCAACGTTCTTGTGAACGTTTGACAGAGGGTTTGGAAGAGATGAATCGTAGAAAACTTAACCCTTCTAATTTGTATAGATATAAAACGTGTATAGGAGATTTTGTAGAAAGAAATCTTTTAAATAAGGAAACCCCTATAAGTTTTATAAAATAATTTAAAAAAGGATATTTGAAAAGATTTGAGCTCTAGAATATATTGTGTACGTAATATATAATAAATAGTCCTCACAATATATTTCCTGAATTACATCCATGAGAAATTGTCTTGATAAATATCTTCAGGATTCCTGGCAGTTTGCATATGGCTTGCTGTTTGTGTCTGTCAATGCAAATGGCTTGCCAAACTGTCTCTGTTGTAACACCAAGTGGCTTGCTGTTTATATATTCTCTGAAAACTTAATATACCCTGCAAAACCAAGTTAGTACAACCATAACACAATGTTTTATATCAAACTACAAGCAAAATAGCTTGCTGAAGGTGATCATCAAAACCAAAGGAGTATCAGCGCACGGTATCAGTTGTAGTATATACTAGCAAATACGGGTCGGTTCCTCAAGGAGACAGTTTCAATTTCAATTCAGTTGTTATCAATTGTTCTCAGTCACAAACGATTATTGGAGAATTTTATTAACTACTAATACAAATTTAACAAAGTTTTAAATCAATTAATTAAAGGATCTAGGGCAATTCAGGTTCACCATGTTTACACCAAACAAATCACAAAAGTATAGCTTTTCAATGGGATTAAGTAATTAAAGCAATGGTTAATCTTTCTCAAGCATTAACACTCTCAGAATATCTAATGATGTTTTCACACTCACCTTCAATTCCGCTAATTGTATGTAAGCCTCTAGTAGTAAAATCTTTCGATCTATTACTCCTATTGCAATCGATTAATCCATGATATTGCGCAATTACACAAATTAAGAATTATAACATATCAATCAGAATTACTCTTTACCCATCAATCTACTAATCAAATTAAGCCCAAATCATGGTGCAAACATGGCTCCCCTTAATACCCTAGAATTAAACTACTCACGCATACTAGAAGTAAAAGCAATAAGAATAATGAAAGAAGCCATATAAAACATATAATAATAAAACAAGAGAATAAAGAATACCTCAAACTTTGTACTAACGAAGAACAATGAAGATCTAAATTAAACCAAGTGCTTACAAAAGAAGAGATGAAGAGAGAAAAAACCAAAACCCTAGCTTATGTAAAAACGTCTGTATATGTCTATCCCCCTCTTTCCACGTTTTTATAATAAAGCCCCCCAATAAAATCTGATCTCTATCTTCTAATAAAAGTATTTTTAATATCCTAATCAATTTACAAAAAGATATCCATAATTAAATAGGATTTTCTTGTAAAATTCGTCAATAATTTTGCTCCTCTGTTTCTGGGCTCTTCCAGTTGGATTTTGCTTACTGGACCACCTCTGAATTAAAGATAATTCCCTAAGCTTCGCGTGGACAGTAAGATCGTCAAATTCTGACTTCTGGAACTCAAGATATGGCCCAAACAGTGCAAGCAGCCCGTATAGCCCAATATTACGAATTTTCTCCTATTTTATCTCCAAAATAGCTCTTTTTGCTCCAAATCCTTCCAAGTTATGAATTCTTTATTTCCTACAATAAAACAATAAAATCTATTAAATAAAAATCCAAATCAATGCAAAACACAATAAATATGAGAATAAAATCATCTAAAATATATATAAAAATATACTCTATCACTTTCCAGAGCACGTTCCAGATTGTGGTCCATAAAGTGCATTGGCTTGTTGCAGGTTTCAGACTTGTACAATTTCTTCAGTATTTTGTCTCCAAGAATGTATTCGAGAAGTGGCTAAGTGATTGATTCGAGAACTAGGATTAGATAACTCTGAGTTCTCGAATACTGTATGATTGACATATCGAATCACTTCTCGAATAGTACTTATCTCCAGGATTCCTTGAGTTGTCGAATAGAACACTTGACTTGTCGAATCCTTGGGATATCGAATAGCTTTCTGAGTCCTTGAGATATCGAATGGAACTTTGACTTGTTGACTCTTTGAGAACTCGAATACCACTTTGACTTGTTGACTTCTTGAGTTCTCGAATAGAGTATCTAGACATGTCGAATCTCTGAGATATCGAACAATTCATTAAGAGATATCGAACAGTGTCTTCTGAGATATCGAATCTCTGACTTCTCGAATGCTAGACTTCTCGAATAGACAGAAGTACTTCTCGAATTGGTACTTAGGCAAATTCTTCATTTCTTCAAATCCCAACTGTGTTTATTTGACAATCTTTATCTTCTTGCTTGAGGTATGAACCTTGGAACTTCTTTCAAGCATTATTCTTGACTATATAAGTACAGTTACACAACTAGGATTTGGTGCCTATTACAAGTACAAGACAAATAGAAACTTTACAACTAGAGGTTCCCTCAGTTAAGAGGTCATGTAAGTAATGCAAAGCATTACAAACAATTAGGCTTGTTATTAGATGTAAACAGGCATGCCTATGTGACTAACAATCTCCCCCAAATTGTGAGTGAGACCCTTAGTCACAATTTCATGTCTGATAACAAGCCTACTATACATAAAGATAAAGCTTTAAAAGGTACAGGTATGTAGATTGATTGAAGAAAATACATAGAAGTATTCTTACAAGTTATGAGGAACTACTAGCCATATCCTTTTGGATTCATCTCTTGAGCCTTGGCTTGTAGATTCTCATTTTTCATTTTCTCTTCAGCTTCTTAACTTTCTTCTTTGCATTTTCTTCCATGGCAAGAATAATGACTTCCATTGCAGTGAGTTCTTCAATTAGAGGGGAGCCTAACAGATCCTTGAGTACTTCATTCAGCTGTTTCTCAGAATAGGAACTAATGTAGTCCATTCTAATCTTTACATTTCTACCATATTTCTTGTATTCAATGATGTCAGGATTAAACTTGACTCTACACAGACCCATAGCCCTCAATTCATCAACTTTAGCATCCATTGCAACAAACTCCTCCTCCATTTTCTTTAGTAGCTCTTCACTGTTCTTTTTCATTTCTGCATGGTGATCTCTCTTCATTTTGACAAAGTCAATTAGCTCCAGCTTCCATACCCTTTTCACTCTGTCTTCAGAATCCAACATTGCAATTATCCTTTCTATGTCATATAGCCTGCCCCAGTGCTGACATGTTCCTTGTCTGAATTTCTTCTGTCTTCCATCAGTATATTTAATTTCAAGAAAATCATCAACAATGGCAACATGATAGATTCTTTGAGCCCATAGGAACTGCAGTTGGTCTTCATCATAGTTTTCATCCAGAGGTGGTAGGCTTAATCCTGGAATAATTGTCAGTGCCTTTGACTTGGATAACTTCACCCTTCTTGCAGCATGCTTGAATTTAATCCTCTTTACATGGTTGCTAGGCAGAAACTTATGACCCTTTCTTGTAGACCATTGTAGTACTCCATTAGCAGTTTGCTTATGGAAACATACAGATGGTTTCTTGACTTGAATCTTCTTCTCTTCTTGAGATGGCAAAACAGTTGCATAGGCCATAGATGTAGATTTTGCTAGGTCACTACTAACAGTATTCACCCTAGACTTAGAGTCTTGTGTTGTGGTGAGGAACTGCTAGCAATGCCTAAGGCTTGCTGTTTTCCAATCTTCCTCTCATAGACTTTGCCTTGGTCATCATCATCCTTCTTGTTCTTGTCATCCTTCTTCTTCTTCTTCTTCTTCTTCTTCTTATCTTCATCACCCTTATCTCTCCTGTGATGTCTTCTCCTCCTATCACTTTTGTCTTCAGAATCATCATCCTTATTTCTCCTTAATTGAGGCATTTCTGGAATTGCACCAGTTGCTATGAAAGTTCTGAGGATGTGCAGTACTTCAATTTCTTCAGCATTTCTGACTCCCCCTTTCTTCTGTAGTTGATCAATGATAGCAATGACAAGTCTGTGATTTTTAGAAGTGAGATCATTGGGAATGACCAATTGTTTGATGTCTTCAATTTTGGTGCCAGACTGATAGATGATTGTCCATGGCTTCTTGATCACTTCTAGCAGCCTTGAAGGTTGATCATTCCTTAAGTCATCATACAGACTCTTGTTGTTCTCATTTCTCTTCTCAATAAGTTCAAGTAGTGCATCTACCTCAGAGTGTTTTAGGGCTTGAAGAGTCTTGTAGGTTAGATGCCATATTTTTGAATTGGATACTATCATTATCTCCTTGAACCATGAGCTATTGATTTTCCTGGGTATGACAGTGAGACAGTCAATCTGATCCTTCAAGCTCCTCAGATAAAATTGAGTGTCACTAGCCTATTCCCTTGAGACTTTCAGAAACTCCAAGAATGCTTCATCATGATAGACATTTGAATTTGCAACTTCTTGTAACTTAGCCTCAATAACCACCTTTACTTCTACAGGCTTGGCACTTTCAGATTTGGAGGATGGAGGTTTATCAGATGGCATGCTCCCTGCAACCACTGTGGTTGTGATGGATTGCTTCTGGCCACCAGGAGTAATGACATGCACAGTTGGTAGGGTAACAACTGGTAGAGTGGTTGGGGGATCATCAACTTTAGATTTCCCTTTTCCTGGCACACGAGTTATAGATTTAGCCCTTTGGTGACCACCCTCCTTTAGCTGCATGCCTTTCTCCTTAGGTTTCTCCCCCTTTGGATTTGAATTCCTTATCCTCTTCTCCCCCTTAGGCTTGTTGTCAGGCATAGAGGCTATAGAAGTGACATTTGGGTTTGAAGAGTCTTCAGGTAGAGGGAGACCCATGTGCTTCATTATTGCAGAAAGCATCTGTTATTGATTGAGAAGAACAGCAGCATGAGCAGTAGCTTGAGTGTTCAACTTTTCATTTAGAAGATTGACAGATTCTTTCAGCTCAGCATTGAAGACTTTTTGGTCAAACACTTCCTTTTCCAATTTCTCCATTGATTGCTTGAGATGTTCAGCTCTGAAAGAGGAGAGTGATTGTTTCTGGAGCCTTCCACTTCATACTTGCTCATGTTATGCACAGGTACCTCAGAGATGACTTTGTCACCATATTGATTCTGCCACATAACCTTGAGAAGGGCATTGGCATCTTGAGTCTTAGATGATAGAGTGGCCATTTCACTTGTGAGCTTTGTGAGGCTGTCTTTTAAGGAAGGTAGCTCATGGTCCATAGAGGTGCAAGTCTTTTTACATTCCCTTATCTCTCTGAGTATGGATGCTAGGGGAGGGAATTCAGTTGTGAATTTACTCTTGAGCTCACTCACTTCCTTGGTTGTATCTCTGCAGATATTGGCAAGTTCAATTTTCATCCCTTTTCCAAGATAGTGAATGGCTTTTAGACTTCCCTTGTATGATTCATTCATGGCTTCATAGACATCAATAGGTGAGAGAGTTCGAGCATTGGAGCCAAGAGTAGTTATATATTCTTCTCTCAAGTACTGCAGAGCCTCAGCCAGGGTGCATTCTTTGCTGGTGCTCATCCATGCATCTATATTTCCATCTCTCTCAACCTCATCTGCTATTTTCTCTTGTTGATTTTCAACATCTTCTTTGTGACAGAGCAAAATAGCTTTATAGTTGGCATTTTGTAGATTTGCTGTGAGGAGATGTTGAGCTATTTTAGAGATCTC
Organism: Kitagawia praeruptora; assembly: GCA_037693485.1. Taxonomy (NCBI): domain Eukaryota; kingdom Viridiplantae; phylum Streptophyta; class Magnoliopsida; order Apiales; family Apiaceae; genus Kitagawia; species Kitagawia praeruptora. The sequence goes on from CM075350.1 coordinate 83,034,656, forward strand.
ATCAAGTTGTTCCACATTTAAGCAGTGAAGTGCTTCATCCGTCAAAAGTGGTGGAACAGTTGATGATCCTGAGACACTGTCATGTTGCACAGGCCTCAGCCATTCTGACAAGGTGGCCCAAGCCAAGTTAGTGCTAGAGCTAGGCAAGCTAGACTCCTCAGTTACAGATGCAACTTCTGCAATCGGATGGAATGACTCTACTACTGTTGTCTCCACAGGAGTGGGATGAGTTACAACAGTAGTTGACACAGGCACAGAGTCTCTAGTAAAAACTAGTGAATCCTCTGTGTTTGTGATGGTGTCATCAGGATATGCCCCAGCTAGCATTCCCTCACCATCTGAATGTGGTTTCTAGGTGGTGAGCACAGTGTCAAGTACCATGTCACTTGAAGTTGTTGGCTCATCAAGGGAGAAGATTTCTTGATGATCAAATCCTTGCTCCTCAATTGCTTGAGGTGCAGGCTGCAAAGAAATTTCAGTTGTAGATTCTGGAAGAGAAGTGTCTTGTGGAATAGATTTTGGCAACTCCCCCTGAGAAATAGAAGGAGTTTCAACTGTGATGTGCTCTCCACTCAGTGTTGTGCCAGCCTTATCACTCCCAGGTGCTGACTCTATACATGTAGGTGCATTGGGGAGGATGCTTGATTCTATAGATGCACCCTATTGAGAGGGTACATCTAGTGAACTGTTTGCCCCTGATTTTACAACTTCAGCCATTTGTGTGACTGAAGAGGTGGTTTTAGTTTTCTTCTTCTTTTGCCTGATAAGGGGTGACTCAGGTGCCTCACTTTCTAATTCTACAACCAATGCTGCTTCAGATAAGATGGTTAATGGTGCAGAGGCTGTCTCCTTTCTCTTCTTTTTACTAACATCACCCTTTTGAGAGGATGATGCAGTTGGCTCAATATTTGGTAGAGTATTTGGCTGAGAGGGTTGGTTAGCAAGCCCTGGGTTAGCATTGTGTTCTACTTGCTTGGGCTGTGCTAACTGAGATTTTGAATCAAATATTAGCATGTTGTGGGGGTAAGTCCTAAATAGACTATTCATATGGGGAGTTATTTTGAGTCTTACATCCACATCATTCCTAGTCTCCAAGTTACCAAAAATGAGTTTGGTCATGGATCTAGGGTAGCCTATTCTAGTCTTATCTATTCCAGGCAATTCAATTAATTTATTATCTACAAAATTGAGTGCAAATTGAATAAAACGAGGAAAGAAAATTTCAGTACCTCTCTTGGCTGTGTTCTTACCAAGTCTCCCATATAACTCCTGTAGGATGATCTGTCCAACATCTATTTTTCTCCCATAGGCCAAGGCATAGCCAATTTGCTGCGCAGGTGCACTGATTTGGTCAAAACTAGATTTCCTGGCAGTGAAGACTTGTAGGAGAGTTGCAAATACATAGCTCCACTCCTTTCTCAGATTCTTCCTATTCAGCTTTCCAAGATTGATCCCAACCGAGTAGTTGATGAATTCAAAGAATTCTTCTAACTGGGCATTTGTGGCCAGTATGTCATACTCCTCTTGTTGTAAATCCAGTGCCTTATTCATGTCAGATGTAGTGATAGTGATATCCTTTCCTTGAATTTTGCAGTAGACTACATATGAGGTTATAGCATTCTCAAGAGCAATGACTTCCACGGTGGCAGTCCTCCAAAACTGTTCTAGTAGGTCCAGATACAGAGTTGGGTTGGCTGATAGAGCATTCTTGATATATGATTCAGACATCCATCGAACAAAGCACTTGAAGTTCGCATTTGGTGCTTCCACATCGTTTGTTATAGCAATAAAATTGGTCTGAGTGGGTATGGTGAGTTGAGTGTTTGCCATTTGTATAGAGAGAGAAAGAGAATGAAGATTGAAGAAGAAATTAAGTTTTTACAGTTAGGGTTTTCAGAGGTTTTGAAAGTTTAGATGCTTGAGAAATCGAATGAAATGAATCGAATAGATGTAGAATTGTATAAGTATGAAGTACTTGAATTGTCGATTAGATATATGTTTTGTGAGTGCACCAGCACAGACAGATAATAAACATACACCTTTTGATCAGCCTTGTCCATCTCATGCAGTTGAAGTAGAGCATCTTGCTAAATCTGCTGAAAATTGGTATAAACAAGACTTTATTTTTCCAAAAGGGAGAGCAGCTGAGTTTGTTAAGCAAACTGCAAAGCAAATTTCAAATCCAGAGCTCTTATCCTGTTTAAAGGCAACTGTGGTACAAGTCAAGACTCTGGAAGGCAATTTTACTGAAACAAAACAAGAGATTGTTTCTTTAAAGACTGAGATACAGTCTAGAGAATTGAAGATGGAAAGAGAGTCCAAAATAAAAGCTGTTCAGCTGTCTAAAGTTCAAGACACTCTCTTTGCCAGGCTAGGAAAAGTTGAAGAAAATCAAACTGCTTTGTTTTCTAAGGTGGATTCCATTGCTAACTCTTTGGAGCTCATTACATCAATACTCATTCCTGATGATGTCAAAAAGGGGGAGAGAGTTGCTAAGTCTAAATGCAAAGTTTCTCAAACTCTGACTCAAAAGGATGATGCTGGAGATGGAGGGGCAAGTGATAAGAGTAAGATCTTAAACTCTGAAAGGCAAACTCTGAGATCTGGCAAATCTTTTAAATCACAGTCTGTTGGAATAAACACTGAAACTCAAGGTACTTCAAAAACCAAGAGTTTGGAATTAATTTCAGATCCAAAGACTGATGAGGAGTTAGCTGTTAAGCTTTTTATGGAAGAAAATGCAACAGGAGTTACTTTAGAAGATGCTAAAGCTGAAGAGAAGAGTTTACAAGAAAAGCATTTGAAAGCTCTAAAGTCTGAAAAAGCAAAGAAGAATGTGAAAGTTGCTAAAGCTGCAAAGCCTGTTCTTAAAGGCATTCAAATCAAAGAACCAGTTGGTACAAATCAAAGAATGCAAGTATTTAGAAAACCAACAGATGCAGAAGCTAAGCAAAAGCTGAAAAGTATTGTTACAACCTCTGTTGATACACATGTTGTACAGAAAAATGAAGACACAACCTCTGTTGCTGCACAAGTTGTGAACACACCATTATTGTCTTCTCAGTTGAAATCAACATTTAAGAAAGGTGCTCCTCATGACTCAAGACTAGAAGCTATAATTCCAATGGATTTTACTGATGATAGAGCTTTATCTGGTAAAGTTGGATACAACAAAGAAGGCATAGGCTCACACAGAGATAAAAGGCAATATGTTGGTCCTAGAGATCCTTCTTCACTGTCTGTTCCAGGTCGTGGTGTCACTCAAGAGAGTTTAGACAAACTGGAATCAGTACAGCTTGTATATCAGAAGAGTCTAGAGAAGGATTTCTTGCTATATTTCATGGCTGATGGAACAGTATTTAAAGTTTCTGAAAAGGATATCGAATTAAAATACTGGGAAGAACTTGAATATGTTCTGTATATTTTCAGAGTGAGAAATCAAAGAGCTCAGTCAGTTGCAAATGTGCTTAGACAAAGAATGATTCAAAACCTTGCAAGAAGGCAAATGAAATTCAACAGCAAGTATGTTCCTAAATACAGAGATTGGAATGGAAATCTGATAGAAATGGAGAAAGGGACTACAAAACTGAAGACTGATCTTGGAGTTACTGTTCTGGATTTCAATGTAAAGTATGAAGAAGTGAAGTACATAAGGCTGGGAAATGAAATGAGAAGAAACAAAATCTACGATCTTAGAGCTGCTATCTATCAAACTGATGAGAATGATCCTCAGTTGAGAGAAATCAAGGAAGCTATGCAGATAGAGCTTGAAAATGCTGAAAGAAGGTTGCTTATAGACTATCTCAGAACAATGCCTGATCTTCAAGAGATTAGAAATTAAAGTCTGTAAGAATTTTTCTTATTTTCTGTAGAATTTGTTAAGTAATAGCTTAAACTCTGTTTGTATGTTAAACACTGTAAAACTTTGTATTTGTTTTGACATCATCATTTACTGTAAACTTGTACATTCTTGCTAATGGACAAGTTGGGGGAGATTGTTAGAAATGATTGATGAGAACAGTGTTTGGAAGCTATAGTGACAAAACAGAGTTTAGCTGGAAGCAGTCAGAGTTTAGTTAAACACTGACTAGAAGCGCAACAGAGATTGTTAAACTCTGTAGCGGTATTGTCTGAAGAGTCAACAGTGTTTAAAGATTGATTCAGAATAAATATGGAAGCAATATCTTTGAAGATTGGAAAGCTGTCAAAGAGATTGAGTTGACTTGGAAGACTGGAGCAATCGTGATTGATATCAATTGTATAGCTTGATTATAGGAGAATCAATTATTGATTGTACGAAGCTGTATGTTCTATAAATACAGTTAGGTTAACCCTAGAAGGGTAATCGAACATTGAGAAATTCATTGATTGTAACCTAAGCAGCTCTCTGTGATATTTACATCACTGAGAGAGGAATTATTAATTCCAAACAGTTTTTAATTGTTAAACAGTGTGTTCTTGTTAAGTTACTCATACAGTATTTGATTGCTTATTGTGTATTCGACCTAACATATGTATATTTTCGACCAAACTTTAAGGGTCGATGTGTTAATAACCCCAAACTTTAATGGATCTTTATCTTCATCATTGGCTTCTTCTAGTCCAGGTAGTTTGCTGTCATCAAATGTCACATTTGTGCTTTCCATAATTTTCTTTTGACTGATGACATAAACTTTGTATGCAATTCTTTCCATAGAGTAGCCAAGAAAAATTCCTTCAAATGCCTTTGCATAAAACTTACCAACATATTCTGAATTATCCTTCAATACAAAGCATTTTCTTCCAAAAGTATAAACATACTTTAGAGTAGGCTTCTTTCCAGTCATCAAATTGTACGGTGTCTTTCCAGTGTTTTTATTGATGAGGGTTCTATTCTGGATATAGTATGCAGTGCTCACAGCCTCAGTCCAAAAACATGTAGGCATCTTTGCATCAAGCAACATTGTTCTAGCAGCCTCAATTAGAGTTTTATTCTTTCTCTCAACAACTCCATTTTGTTGTGGAGTTCTTGGAGCTGAGAACTGCTGAGAAATTCCATTCACTTTGCAGAATGCTTCAAGTATGGCATTTCTGAACTCTGTTCCATTATCACTTCTCAATGCAATCACACTTGCATTGTTGGCCTTTGCTTCCTTGTTAACTCTCTTTATGTGCTCAATGATTACTTGTGGAGCCTCATCTTTTGATGCCAGAAATTCCACCCATATATACCTTGTAAAGTCATCAAGCATCACCAAGGCATACTTCTTTCTTCCTAGTGACATGATATTGACAGGCCCAAACAAGTCCATATGAATGAGTTATAGGGGCTTGGTTATTGATGTCACTGTCTTTGACTTGTGGCTTGATCTTTTCATCTTTCATTTTTGACAAGCCTCACACACTCCTTCTTGACAGAATTCAAGTGTGGGCATGCCTCTCACTAACTCTCTTTTGACTAGAGAATTAATGGCTTTGAAGCCACAGCCAACAATCTTCATTTGATGCTTTTAAGTAGAAGCAACAAATTTTGTCCTTGTTTGCAGAGTCAATATTGGCTACAAACAGGCTTCCTTTTCTCACTCCAGATAGAGCAAAATCACCAGTCTTCTTGTGGGTGATCAAACATTCATCTTTGTCAAAATCCACCTTGAATCCCCTATCAGTAAATTGACCAACACTTAGCAGATTATGCTTGAGTCCCATGACCAGTGCTACATCTTCAATGATGACATTACCAACTTTCAACTTGCCATATCCCAATGTGTTACCCATGTTATCATATCCAAAAGCAACCATTGGGCCAGCCTTCTCCTCATACTGTGATAGCAGGGCCATATCACCAGTCATATGATTTGAGCATTCACTGTCCAAAATCCACATGGCCTTCTTTTCACTTTCTTTGCCCTGCAAACACAAAGGTATTACTTCTCCTTTAGTACCCAAACAAGTTTGGGTCCATGTGACTTAGAAACAGTTTTATCAAAAACAACATGTTTATCAACTTTCTTGGTGTTAGTCTTCTTGTCACTGTTAGAAGTCTTAGAACCTGAGGTTTCAGACTTAGGTGACAGAGGTACCTTCCTAGCTTTAGGAGGACTCGAAGACTTTGACCTTATGTAGTGTGTATGAGAATTGTGACTGATACAACCATCAATGAATTGCCTTCTCAAATTAAAACAACTAGTCATAACATTCATGTTGCATGGCATACAGTCAAATTTATCACAGAATGGAGCATCTCTATGTCTTAGAGGCACAGAACAATCATAGAAAGGTTTGGGCACAATACCAACAGGTTTCTTGCATGCATGCGTTAAATAATTGGTACTGAAACAATTCTGACAAGTTTTCCTAGGGGCATTAGGCATATAAGCATAGTTGTTATCTTTGTTAATCCCTAACTTGCCATTTCTGTTCTGTTTCTTCTTAGTCACTTTCTTCTCAGGTTCACTCTTCCCAGCTGAAACAAACTTAACAAACTTCTTAGGTCTTGACCTACCACCTACTGGCTCCTTGGCTTTTGGCTTGACACTCTCACTCTTAGAGGATGCTTGTTGTTCACTAGATTGTGCCTCATCCTCATCATTCAACATTTTCTTGATGAGTAAGGCATCCTCATCAATTTTAAATGTTGATTCTTTAAAAATTGGATTCTCAGCCTTTTTCAAAATCTGAGGCACTTCCATCTAAACAACAATGTCATCTTCAATGACAGCATAACCTTTCCTCTATTTAAGAGTGTCATAGTCAAGTCCAATGGAAGCCTTGGGTTTAGCTTGAATTTTCTCACAGTAGGATTGCACTAGACCAGATGATTTCTTAAAAGCTTTCAGTTTGAATTCATTTTCAGCTAGTTCATCCCTAAGAGTCTTTTCCACTTGACTAGCACATAGAACCTTATTCTGCAGATATTCAACTTCTTTCTTAAGGTTTTCTACTTGCATAGCAGTTAGCTCAAGTTCCTCATTCTTTTTTATTAACATTTCATTTCTAGTAGACAGTTTAGCAATCTCTTCATTAGCAGCAGTCATACTAGTATGAATATTAAACATCTCAACAGATAGTTTTTCAATCAAACATTTGTACTCAGAAACAGACATGTCTATAGTAGTGAGAGATGGTACCTGAGAGTCTGATGAAGATGTGTCATTCTTGGAATTGGCCATCAAGGCATAGTTACAAAATTCCTGCTCTTCTCCATCACTGTCAGAATCATCCCAACACTTCCCTTCAGCTATATAGGCCTTACCATGTGTCTGCTTTTTCAGAAGGGCCTCATACTTAGCTTCGAGCTCAAGATACTCTCTATCCTTTTTTTAGGATTCTTGCATTCACTGGCAAAATGCCCTAGGTCATTGCATCTATAACACCTTACAGATGACCTATCCACATGGCTGGTTTAAAATTTATTCTTGTTTGGTTTCACAGGTGCCTTGCTCTTGTTGAATGAATGGTTTTGAGTTTTAGGTTTGAAGGGTTGGTTCCTCTTGAATCTGATGTTTGGAAATTTTCTAGCCATGAAAGCATATGAAGTGTTTTCCATCCCATCTAGTTCTTCAAGAGTGTAAAACTCTTCTTCCTCCTTCTCCTCAACAGGTTCACTAACCTCAGCTTCAGTTTCTTCATCATCTACTATCTCCTCTATCCTTAGCTGGCTTGTAGATGCTTCTAGGTCTTGAATAGATTTGTTGACAATCAAGGCACATGATGTGTTTATCATTCTGCCTTGGTTGGCTTGAATAGCCCTTTTCTGAAGCAACTCAAGCTCATAAGTTTTTAAAACCCCATAGAGCACATCATATGTAACTTTGTTCAAATCTCTTTCCCTTAGAGAAATGACCCTTTGCTCTAAATGATTTGGTGAAGATAGCAGAAACTTCATGTTCAACTCCTTGGTGCTGTAAACCTTGCCATTCATCTACAACTTAGTAACTAGCTTGTGAAATCTCTCAAACATCTCAGTAATGCTTTCCTTGGGCTGTGCCATGAAAGCTTCATACTGTGTGACCAGTATTTGTTCTTGTTTTCCTTAACCTCATCAGTTCCTTCACATAACACCTCAATATGATCCCACATTTCTTTGGCAGATGTGCATGATGCAATGTTTGCAAACATTGACATATCCATGGAATCAATAATTAGCAACATGAGATGGCTGTCAAGAGCAACCATCTCCTTCTCTGATTCTGTCCACTTGGATGGTTCCTTGGCCACATACGATCTTGGTGTTGGGTTCCGAGGCATAAAACGCAGCGGAAAAATGAAAAATATAACAAAAATTCGGAACCCAAACCAGGATCCATGTATAATTATAGACAGATTATGGTGAACAGAATCTGTACCTTTTAAAAGCTTTCCGATTCGGTTGATAGATGGGGTCCAAGAACAATCACCACACAGTCCTCTTCTTGAGATTTGCTTCGCTAATTAGTCCACACGAACGCACGATTGTCTCCACAATCTCCGGAGTTGGTACTAGCCGTAATCTGCCCTCTATCTCTCTCTCTCTCTCTCTAGCTGCTAGGGTTTTTGCTAAAACGATTTTGGCAAAAGCTTAACCCTAAAAACAATACATCTTATGTATTTATAGAGAAAGAGTTTGGGCTTAAAACCTAAATCTGTTTTGGGCTTCCTTAAACCCAATCTGATTTTGGTTTTAATATTAATTCGAATTATAATTAATCAAGTCCTACTTAATCAATTATATAATTCGAAATAATAATATATATATACATTTAAATTCGTAATTTAAATAAGTCTCCGTTTTAAACGTTCTTATTGTGTAACCCTTTAGGTTATTATTACGTTGGCAATAATTTTAATATCCAGTAATAAAATTATAAACAATGAGTGGCATCTAGTAATACATCATTGCTACCCAAGTAATAATAATAATTGGTGATCCAATTAAACCTTTCGTGATATAATGTTTCCGTGTAATATAATCCCTTTAACCAAATATTAAAGATTAAACTCGAGGCATGTGTTTCGTCATCCTCTTCAACATTTAATCCAGGTTTACTTGATCCATGAGTAGACTATTAAAACAAATCAATATTTGAGCACGACCATGCATTTTATAGTCTCACTCAATCAAGAGGCCAATAATATCTCTCCTAATTCTAGGAGGGTTAAATCCTTTATCTATCATTCATATTTCTCATACGACTCATAATATACCCGATGTCCACTTTTATCATCACCCGATCAAAGGTAACTTTTAATGTAGCCAAAGTACATTAATCCTCGTATAGAAATATAATGATCTCAAGTCAAAGGATCATTACACCATTATCACTGTGAGTCTTTCTTATGACTTTATTAAACATGAAGAATCTCACTTTGGGTCTGTCCAGTACCATGTACCCTTACATGTACCTATGTATTGACTTTAGTATCTCCATACTGATAACCAATGAGATGTGGTTATCTGTCAAACAACATACTAGTCTATTTATGTATTATTATTGTCCTATATAATAATACTCGGCTAGGGACCTTTAAGAATATGATACTTCCTCCGTCCCATTTTTATTGTCCACTGTTTCCTATTTTCTTTGTCCCAAAATAATTGTCCACATTTGATTAATAAGGTAAATTTTGTGTTAATTATGTTAACTTTTATAAAAAAATAATACATTTATTTGGTAACTATGAGTTTAATTGACATGATTGAATAAAAGGTGGATTTTGATAGATGGACAATAAAAATGGGACGGAGGGAGTATAATATATAATCTCAAGTTCAAGTCATGTACTTAAACTATACAATGTGTATTATGATTCTAAGGACATTTATTATGCTAACAAATATATCGCAGTAATTAAAGTCATAATAAATACGTTTATTGAATAATCAAATGACAAAAAGGTTTATTAAAAGAACCAATGTATTGCCTCTAGGGCACCTACACTAACACTTGGAACAGTTATGGTTCCAACAGTCTTTTCAGGTAATTCCTATTGTGGAACAAAGGGACCATTCTTGAGAATGTCAGGATACAAAGGATGAGAGGCTTTGATGAACAACATCATCTTTATCTTCCAGATGTTGTAATTTTCTTTGTCAAACTTAGGGACTTTCACCGTTCCTGTAGTGTTTGGTGTATTCGAACTCATGATCATTTTTCTGTTTTTGAATAAACAGCCCGCTCTGATACCACTTGTTGAGTATTGAATACAGTAAAAGAATACAGAGGGGGGTGAATGGATTCTTGAACTTTTCTTCGTTCTTGAATCTGTGTAGCAGATAAGTATTTGTGTGTGCAAATTTTAGGTGCGGATAAAAGATAACACAAGACACAATATCACTTTAATCTAATATATTATTAGATAAAGGTTGCTACAATCTGTGAATACAAATGATAGTATTCTCAGCTTCGTTTTTCTCAGAGAGATATGCCTTACAATGTGTATGAACTTGACTCTTCTCCAAAGGTTTTCAACTAAGGAAGTGAGGCTGTATCCTTATAGAACATGGATACATCCTACTTACTACAAATAAGGTAGCTGATCAAATTACTTTCTAGTCTGTCTATCCTTTTTGAGTAAGTGTCCAAACGGTTACAGATTTGAGTTTGCAAAGCCAGTTCAGATCCACTTCTTTAGCCCTTTTGTCTCTTCTGTATCTCTCCAAGCTTCCTTGTAGGCTTTCCAGAGCACGTTATAGATTGTGATCCATAAAGTGCATTGGCTTGTTGCAGGTTTCAGACTTGTACAATTTCTTCAGTATTTTGTCTCCAAGAATGTATTCGAGAAGTGGCTAAGTGATTGATTCGAGAACTAGGATTAGATAACTCTGATTTCTCGAATACTGTATGATTGACATATCGAATCACTTCTCGAATATTACTTATCTCCAGGATTCCTTGAGTTGTCGAATAGAACAATTGACTTGTCGAATCCTTGGGATATCGAATAGCTTTCTGAGTCCTTGAGATATCGAATGGAACTTTGACTTGTTGACTCTTTGAGAACTCGAATACCACTTTGACTTGTTGACTTCTTGAGTTCTCGAATAGAGTATCTAGACATGTCGAATATCTGAGATATCGAATGAGATATCGAACAGTTCATTCAGAGATATCGAACAGTGTCTTCTGAGATGTCGAATATCTGACTTCTCGAATGCTAGACTTCTCGAATAGACAGAAGTACTTTTCGAATTGGTACTTAGGCAAATTCTTCATTTCTTGAAATTCCAACTGTGTTTATTTGACAATCTTTATCTTCTTGCTTGAGGCATGAACCTTGGAACTTCTTTCAAGCATTATTCTTGACTATATAAGTACAATTACACAACTAGAATTTGGTGCCTATTATAAGTACAAGACAAGTAGAAACTCTACTCAGATAAGAGGTCATGTAAGTAATGCAAAGTATTACAAACAATTAGACTTGTTACTAGATGTAAACAGGCATGCCTCTGTGACTAACAATTGTGTTTTAGCAGAAAAAGGTAATTGTTAGTTATTAGAATCTATAATATCATTATTTAATTTTACAAAATAGGAATGCATGTTTCTACCAATAATAAATATTTAAGTAAGGATAATTAAGTAATAAAAATCAAGTTTGAAAATGATATATTTTTGTTGAAAAATATAAAAAGATATTGCCTTTTTGTTGTAAAAGGTAAATTAGTTCGTTTATAGTAATTATAATATCATTAATTTATTTCATTAATTAGAACGACCATATATTTGGAAAAGAAGATATTTTAGTTAGAAAAGTTAGAATAGGTAATTAGTTGGTTATTATTTAGGAGAAAATGAGATATTTTAGTTAGAAAAGATATTACCTTTTAGCTCGAAAAGATAATCAGTTAGGATTAGTAATTATAATATTATTAGTTTATTTCATTAATTAGGACGATCATATTTTTGGAAATAAGGGATTTTAGTTAGAAAAGGCTAGAAAGGTAATAGCTGAAAAAGATAATTGGTTAGTTATTATTTAGCAGTATAGAAAAAAAAATAGGAGTATAGAAAAGATATTACCTTTTGGCTGGAAAGGTAATCAATTAGTTATTAGTAATAATATTATTAGTTTATTTCATTAATTAGAACGATCATATTTTTGAAAGATATTACCTTTTAGTTGTAAAAGATAATCAGTTAGTTATTAGAAATTATAATAATATTAGTTTATTTCATTAATGAGAACGACCATATTTTTGGGAAAAAAAGATTTTAGTTAGAAAAGTTAGAAAAGGTAATAGCGGACAAAAGTAATTGTTTAGTTTGGAAAGAGTTGCGTATAATATTTTGAGAAAAGATTGTATTTTGTTTTTTTTGTAATTAAGTTAAATAATTAAGGATAATAAAGCAAAACAATTAAATAAGGTAAGTACTATACGTACCATACCAAAACTTTTAATGTTTCGTTTTTATAATATAGTATAGATTTTATTTATTATTTGTTTAAAAATTATTTTAAGAAATTAAGAAAACAGAACATACATAATTTATTACAAATTTATCCTTGTTAGAGGAAGTAATTAACAAGAAAATCAAATTAACTATTAATAGTAAATTAATATTAGGAAATTTGGTAGGTCTATAAAAAATACTCCTTCTGTCCCATGTAATTATTTACATTTGCGGACCAATTTTCGACACGGATTTTAAGATGTATTTTAAAGATAGTTCTATAACTTATTTTTGATATTTTTTTTTTTCTGTATAAAAATAGGTTCTATTTTTATACGAAAAAAATTATCAAAAATAAGTTATAGAACTATCCTTAAAATGCACCTTAAATTGCGTGTCATATACGCAGCTTTTTATGTAAAGAAATGGATAGGACAGAGGGAGTATGCCGTAATAAATGTAAAAACATAAAGCAAAATCGTACAATCTGATTCTATTTCTCAAATTTTCATTATATGATTTTGTAGACAAAGCAATCATATCTTTGAAATTGAATACTCCCTCCGTCCCAAAAAGATTGACACACTTTCCTTTTTGGGACGTCCCAAAACTAATGAACCTACTTTACTTACTATTTTTGAACACTACTTTTCACTATTACACCCACTACTTCTCCATTTTATACTCTTTTTTACACTATTACACCCATTACTTTCCTCCACTGTCTCAAATCTACAATTAAATATTAATAGGTCCCATCACTTTATCCACTTTTCAACTAACTTTACTATTTTTCTACTACATTTTCTTAATCTCCGTGAAAGTCAAACCAACTCAGTCTTTTTGGGACGGAGGTAGTATTAATTCAAACAATGCTTTGAAAGAGTACGTAAATATGATGCGTGGTTTGTAAGGTAGGTAAGATTAAGTCACGTGTCGTATGGTTGGCCTTTCCATTTTTACGTTATAAACTTTCTGTAATCATTTGCTTCTAAACTGGAGGAATATGGTTAATGTTTAATAGCTCCCCTCCACATGCTTAAAATATACTCCATATATATATATAGGGGTCCAAGTCCCTGACAAATGATTGTCAGGGACCGGTTATTTAATAATCGGTTCCACAGCCGTTGTATCGTTGATCCAACGGCTGAGATTAAAAAAAAAAAATTTTACTGTCCGCTATAATTTTTCGCGAATAGGCAATCATTTTCCGCGGATAGGCAATCTGCCTATCCGCGGAAAATTATAGCGGACAGTAAAAATTTTTTGTAATCCAGAGGGACCGTTGGATCAACGATCCAACAATTTAGAAATCGATTATTATATAACAGCTCCCTGACAAATGTTGTCAGGGACCAAAACCCTATATATAGATACCAACTTCTACCGCCAAACGCTCTTTCTAAATACTAGTAGTCGTGGCCAATATATAATAGCAATGCCCACATTTTAGCTTTTATGCAAAGTGAGCGATAAAGAGCATCTTCAATTGTGCTGTCTAAATTAATTACCTAAAATAATGTATAATAATGAATGACTAATATTTATAAAATTTGTAAGGTGTTGTGTTTCAATGAGATTGACTATAATGATAAAATTTATATATACAGCTTTGTTACAGTTCTTGAAAGCTTCGATAAATATAGCCAACATATAGAGGTTGGTTATAATTTTACCTAAAATTTTGTAGGGCAGGAGTTGCACAATTTATAAAAATTATGTATAATACTTGTCACATAGAATTTTTTTGCTAAGAACTTATGGCATTGGAGATGCTCTAATGCAGGTGAATAAAAAAAGTTACTTTTATTTTTTTATTTTTTATGCAAAGATTATAGATAAAATGCGGTAGATCGATCTTCAGCCTATGTGGCACAGACTAACGAACCCAAGCAATTTTTAATTGCCACGTTAAACTTGGCTATTGGTGACTAGGGCTGCACATGGATAGGGTTGGGTCGGGTTTTTATCAAATCTCGACCCAATCCAATTAATTCGGTTTTATAAGAAATCAACCCATTAATTGAAAAAAAATTCAGTAATCCAACCCCGACCCAACCCAATTAGTTCGGTTTGGTTCGGGTTGGGTTGGGTTAAATTTACTAATCGGAAGAATTTTGTAGAAAATTCTGCACTTCGTAGAAAATTCTGCACTTCGTAGAAAGTGTTGCAGAATCCAGAAAATGTTGCAGAATGTTGCTGAAAGTGTTGCAGAATGTTGCAAAAAGTGTTGCAGAATGTTGCAAAAAGTTTAAATAGTGCAGAAAATTTATAAAATTTGTAGAAAATATGCCACAAATATACATAATATGTATAAAATATGTAAAAAAAATCTGCATTTTATGTAAACGGGTTGGGTTGGGTTGGGTAAGGGTTAAAATTTTTTAAACCCTTACCCAACCCAATTAGTTCGGGTTTTTAAAAAATTAACCCGTTTAACCCATGGTTTTGGACGGTTCGATTTGATCGATTAAAAATAGGGTCGGTTTGGGTCGGTTTGGTCGGTTTTTAGAACCCATGTGTAGCCCTATTGGTGACTCTTGCAGTTACATGAGTATCGTTATTATATTGGGTTAAATAGCTGTTTAGTCATTGTACTATATGAAAACTTTCAATTGGATCATGATCCCAAAAAAGTTTTCAATCGCATAGTGGAACCATTAATTATTTTCAATCGCATCACTATACTATAAAAAAATTTCACTGCCGTTAAAAATGGTTTGACTTTGACGGAGAGCCGTTAAACCGTTCATCAACTTTCAATTAGGTCACTGTACGAAAACATCAACTTTCAATTAGGTCACTTGACGGAAAAAAAAATGTAGATTGAAAAAAATTAAAATTTTTGTTAAAAAATTTAAAAAAAATGAAATCGTAGATTGAAACTTTTTGAAAAATTTAAAAAGTTTTATTTCGAAAAAATTCAGGATTTTTTTTTCCGGAAAATTTGAGAATTTTTATTTCGGAAAAATTCGAAGATTTTTTCTTTCGAAAAAATTCAAGATTTTTTATTTCAAAAAAATTCGAGATTTTTTCATTCGAAAAAATTCAAGATTTTTTCATTCGAAAAAATTTGAGATTTTTTCATTTGGAAATTTTTGATTGAAATATCTACATTAGAATAAAATTGATTCACAAAAATTGATTTTCTTTCCAAATTGTTAAAAATTGATTCGCATGTATTGATTTATATGCATATAAATTGAATGGATATATTCATAATTAAAATTTGAAAATTTTCAGTCATTCGAAAAAAATTCGAGAATTTTTTAAATTCAATTAGAATTGCAAAAACGTGATACCTTAAAATAATTGTTCGCATATATCGCTTTATACGCATATTCATAATTGTTCATATTTGAAAAGTTTAAAAAATTCAAAAAATATAAACTTCTTTGAAAATTTAAATTTTCATTTAAAAAATTAAACTTCATTTAAAAATTTAAAAATTCAAAAAAAAAATACTGATGACCTAATTGAAAATTGTTATAAAGTTAAGTGATGGATTAGCATTCCGTCCATTTTTTAACGGAAGTTAACGGAAAGTTAACGGCAGTGACCCAATTGAAATTTTTTGCTTGTACAGTTGTTTGACTGAAAACTTTTTTGGGATCATGACACAATTGAAAGTTTTCATATAGTACAGTGACCAAATAACTATTTAACCCTTATTATATTTGGGTGGACACCTAGATACAAGTACCCAAGGCAAGTTGACACCCAAGGCAAGTTCCATAGTTCATTATACAGCTCAAGGCCCACGTAAGCCTTGTCCCATTGGAAATTTTGCCACCTACAAACTTGTTTAAATCCACTAAAAATCAAACATAGCCTATAATCTCTTCTCACCATCCGTCTAGTGTACGAGACAAATGTATGCATTTTGATTAGGGTCATATTTTATGGTTATGATTCTATCATATACGGAGTATGTCTTTTAAGGTGTTCTCTGCTGTGTATGTGATTTAAATTTTTTTAAAACCATATTCCTACATTTGAACACAAGAAAATTGTAGTACGATGCATAATATATTTTTGGGGGAGGATTTCACATATGTTTTGTGCCCATCTTCAGTTTGGATTTCATTATTAAAACAAGAAAATTAAAGAAACGATGAGATTTTATGTTCCCTTTTCCTTATCTCTAACTGATAACTAAAATTCAATTCTTCAACCCTCCATTCTCTAATAGCTCGAAATGCTGCCACAGTTGCTACTAGCCTACTAATGTTGCCAGTGGTTACACTCCATTGTTGTTGCTGGTGGTTGACTGTGTAACATTGACATTGTTGCTAGGATTTCCATTTGGATGAGATCCTCCACCAATTATAGATGAGATGGCCGCGGCTAGAGCTGCTGTAAAATTTGGATCCGTAGTAAGTGCATTCACAGTGTCGTTCAATGAGGGGTCCAGTGGAGGTGCCTGTTGGCCTAATTGCGACGTACCAGCTTCCATATCCTGAGACATTTGGAGGCCAGAGAATTTTGATTGATTATATAATGCATGGCCAAATATCTGAGGAAGGAGAGCAGCTGGTGAGACCCCTGCCATAGGATTCTGTTGCGAATTGTTGAAGGGTAGTTGGAACTGGTTTTGTGGCTTTTGGAGTTGCAAGGGGTTTGGATTTTGTGTTAAATCTAAAGTGACTGTTGGGAATGGTGCGGATGCAGAAATAGTGGCCATGCTACTAGAACAGGGGAGGAGAGTTCTGGCAAGTACATTTGGATTCATGATACCATCTGCGCTTGGCATTGATCCGGAAAGTAGCATTCGAGCTGCTGATGATGTTGTGGATGCCATTGCCATGGCAGCTGGAGGCAGAGGGTGGTTGTGGTTTCCTTCGTATGTAGTTATGAGGATGCTTCGATCTTCAGCACATCTTTGTACCTAAACGCATGAATAGATTTATTATTTAATTAGAAGAAATTCTGCATGCCCTACATTATAATATATGCACATATATGAACAACCATCGTAGATGTGAAGGTTTGCATGTTTATAATCTGATAGGACTTGGGTGTAACCAAAAATTCTGCCAATATGTGGTTGGTGTGGAGATACATATTAATTTGATCCTCTAATATGACTATATGAGCATATATAGAGAACAAGTTAAGGTTACCTGCTTCCTAACTGGGCATCCTGGTGCCATGGTACATCTATAATATGCTCGAGGGCATGGATTTCCTTTGGCAATTTTCTGTCCATATTTTCTCCATTGACACCCATCTGTCATCTGACGAAAATGTACGTTATACATCGTGATCAAGTATATACTATATATATAGAGACAAAAATGCAACTTAGGTAGTCATTATATGATTGAATTCGATAACCTGTAACTTACCATAGGTGCTTCTGATCGTGCTCTAACTGACACTCTAGCTTTTCTAATCGTTGCCTCTGTGGCTTCATCAACACTTTTTGGAGGATTTAGCCTAGAGACTTTGTTACCGCCCATCCAAACATGGTGTGATCCTGGATCCGCATCATCTTCTTTAGACAAATGATCTAAGTTACTTGGATCACCGCCCTCAGGGGAAGAGGCATGATCTGTCTCAGCACTAATTTGACTTCCTAGTCCCAGATTGATAAATTGTCTTGGTACCATAGCACCACTATTTTGTCTTGCTAGTTCAATTTTGCTATTAGCGTGATGATCACCAAATTGTTCTAGTTCATGATCATCAGCTGCTTTCTGACCTTGCTGTTGCGTGATTGTGACTAGATGCATTTGAAGAGTGTTGTAATTGTTTGTAACTTGATTCAGCAAGTCTTTCAGTCGACGATTCTCGATGTTGGTCCGTTCCAAATCTGCCTGAATTGCAGCTAGCTACAACAATATCAACAATCTTAAATTGCAATTTTTAACCTATATGTAAATTTAATGACAAGATCATCATATGGATATTGTTAAATACCTCATTTCTGGATCTTTTGTCTTCGGAACTGGGAGATATCCCATCATCAACTACCGAATGATCACTACATGTATTTGTCGTGAGGAGATGCAAACCAGTCTGTAAGAGATGCATTCGTTAAGTCATCACAAGTATAATCAAGAAAATTAACGATGATTTAAATAAATACAGTAACTTACATTCACGTTGGAATCCAAGTCAGGGGGAGGAGAGAAGGTTCTACGATTATCAGCATCACTAATGTTATCCGTGATCTTAGACTGATCATGATCATGATCATCTTCTCTTTTATTGGCAAAAAAGTCCATCTCATCAGGCCTGTTCTGTTCTTGATCATGTGTAACGCGGTTAAGATTGACTGGAAAGTGAAAAGTTTCTGCTGGTGGAGACGAGTCCATAAGTATTGGGTCAAGCTTCGACTTGCGGTGGTGGTTGTGAAGATACTAATGCTCGTGGTTCTCGTGTTGGAAGAAAAAAAAGAGTCGTTTAGCTGGCAAGAAGTTGTTTATAATCGAAAAACGAACAGAGGGAAGAATATGTGGAGGGATGATCAATGGTGAGTCCACTAACTTTGGCCATGGACAAATTTATACCAAGAAGCAAGCCAGTGATAGAATGAGAGAAAGGGAGTCTTGAAACGGTAGTGCAATGGACTCGGCTAAGAAGGTGGAGACTAAGGAGAACAGAAGACCAAATACAAGGTGAGTGTTTAGATATGTTAATAAAAGAAATAAATTAGGATTTGGTAGTATATTATTGCAGAAACTAAGGTCCGATCATTTCTCTTCCTTTTTTTCCTACTTCTTGTGGTCTATTTCACACTAAAAGGTCTACACTTTAACTTCGACGACTACGCCTTCCCTTGTCAATCTCTCGTTCACTTTGACTTAAAGAAAATAAGACAAATCCTTTTCTTTTTATATATATATATATATATATAGGATCCTACTCCACTACAAACTAAAATTAACTACAAACTAAAAATTAAACACTAATATAATATTTCATGCTAATCTAATGATCAAATTAGGTGTACCCCAATACAAAAAATGCTTAAAATACTTGGCTCTATCCAAAAAAAAAAAAAAAAACAATGTTCACGTTATGACGTGACAGTGAATTTCACTGGTTAACGGTGCTTCGCACCTTCTTGTACGGCGCTTCGCGCCTTTATCATTCTAAAGTTGTAAGGAATGACAATCAATGGTAAAGGCAATAGACAATTGACGGGTGTGTCGAGGGCCTTCGGCCCTCATGACTACCTAACTCATTCGTTTACTGTCTTAAATGCTTCGCATTTCCACGGCAAGATTTTTTTTTTTTTTGTTGGATAGAGCCAATTATTTTAAGCATCTTCGTGAAGGTACCCTTGGCGGGAAACTTAGAATAGATGAAATATAATTAATTTAGTGTTAGTTTGTAGTTTGTATTTAAGGATTGGTTTTTATTTGAGCAAAAGCCAATATATATATAGGTGTTACCCAAGGTTCTAAAAATCCCCGATTAATCCTCTGTAAGGTAGTCAATCGATTCGATTTTTGAAATCCGATTAATCCTATAAATTTATTTAAAATGATATGTTTAATTGTAAATTAGACTAATATATTAAATATTATTATAATATTCGATTAATACTCCGATTAATACTTTCAATTAATCCCCGATTACCCGATTAATTTTAAATCGATATCTCAACCGATTTATACCGATTACCATTTTTTATAACCACGGTGTTACCCAATAAAAAGATTGTATGATCAGTGCCCCCGTGTTCTGGTCAGTAATCATGCAGAACTTCTGCTACGTTTATCTTTGTGGAAGTAGTGCTAAGTGACTCAACAAATATGTCAAAATTAGGACCGTGCACGGATCTATTCGGTTCGATTTTTATCAAAGATCGTTATTAAATTGTACATGTCGGTTCGGATTGATTATGGTTTCTATCTATTAATCGTAACCGAATTGTTTGGAACGGTTTTTTTCAATTCGATTAACCATTTGCCGGTTTCTATTTTTTAAAAAATTTTAAACCTAATTAAAAAAAATTGTAAAACTAAAGAGTGCGTGAAAGAATCAGGCATATTGGAACAAAAATTACTATACCAATCACAAATTTTACCACACTAGACAGTGGCATGTAATGAAAATAAACAAAAACAACATACTCCCTCCGTCCTATCCATTTCTTTACACTTTCCTTTTTGGGACGTCCCTTCCAATTCTTTACATTACAAAACTTACTAAAAATAGTAAACTTTTAATAATATAAAATACTATTACACCCACTACTTTCTTCCACTTTCTCAAATCTATTATTAAATATTGATATGTCCCACCACTTTACCCACTTTTCATCACTTTACCCCTTTAAATATAGTAAACATTGGTCTCCGTGCAAATCTCATGTGATAAGAAATCAAATGGACAGAGGGAGTACTAAACAAGAACATGTTTTAAGATATTATAGCATAAAATAAATTAGAATTTACAATGACATTTCTTTTTTTATCATAAATTTATAGGTGATTTTACATTCAAATTTAGAATTAAAGCTAGAATATTAATAGTAATAACTATATAAGGACATGGATATTAAAAGGATTAACATAACAATTTATAGTAAAAATAATTAATAATAGCTTTTGTTTATTATGTTTATTATATCTAACTATACTAGATTATGTATAATAAATAATGTATTATTATATAATCATATTTTATTAAAATATATATATATATATATATATATATATATATATATATATAGAGTTGCACTCCATACAGAACACTTTAAATAAAGAACAATAAAGAACACCAATCTCTACCATTAAATTTAAGTTAAAAAACGGACGCTCAAGATTAAAAGATAGATAAAAAACAATTTCACGAGAAAACACGCCCGTACACAAAGTTTACGTTGCAGAATCGAAGTCGAAAGTGAAGATTCTTAGCCCATAATCGAAAAATCGAGGCCTAAATTGAAGATTCAAAGATCAGAATCATACAAACGAAGCAGAAATCATCGAATCCAAGAAGAAATCGAGGAATTGAAGCAGAAATCGATGAATCGAAGCATAATTAAAGAATCCAAGCTCATAATCGAAAACGGACTTAATTCCTTCAATATTAAGTGTGGAATTGTCAGAAAAATAGTCAAAAACTTGAAGAGTCGTTGAGAATCATTCAAAACTGTGCAAAATTGTTGAGGTAATGATTTAAAAAGTTAAATTTTATGATTTTGTGTCTAATATCTACATGATACTTGTGATTGGCGATTCTATCCAAATTTTGTATGTATATATCTGTATCTATACATGTATGTGATTCTATAAGAAATTTACAAGTGATTCTCTGTGAGATTCTCCAATATACGCATGTTATTTGTTTGAATATTTGTTTGAAGTGTTTTTTTTAGAGTGCGAGTGATTCTCTGTTAAATTTACAAGTGATTCTCTGTTTGATTTTCTGTTAGATTTTAAACTAGATGATTTTCTGTTTAAAGCGTGTCTCAATTTGTAATAAATTTGATTTTATAAACTTATTTCATTTTGATGTTATTTTCAATGAGATGCTATATTAGATTCTATGGTAAATACGATTCAATGAGACGCTATATTAGGTGCTGACACATTCTTGGAGGTAATTATATTTGTATTTAGATTAATTTTCTCCTGCTCTAAATTAACATTCTTAAGATTCTATGTTTAATTATGTGTGTGAGTGTAAGTTAGTTGTTTAAAGTCTAATCGTCGATACATATTAGATTCTACATGAGTTTCACTTTATGATCCCCACTAGTTAAGTTACTTTAGATTCTACATCAATGTTAGATTCTACTTATCTGACTAAAAATTGCTTATATGAACTTTATTATAGTTAATTTTACATTCCATGTTAGATGTTGTGTTAGATTCTATTAGTTTTAACTTTTCATTCTTTAGCCATTTATCTGAAATTGTGTGTTAAATTCTCATATATTAAAGAACACTCTTATGTAAAGAATTATGTAAAGAACAGTAAAGAACACTATGGAATAACCGTTATAGTGTGCAGGGTCTTACTAGTTGAACACTATGATAGAATCTTTAAGGTTGCAGCGTTTGATAGAATTTGGAGCAATAACCGTTATAGTGTGCAGATTCTTACTAGTTGAACATTAACATTGTAGGTTTATGCAATAAGCTCATTAGTTTCAGAATCTGATTTAAGAGTTACTGACTGAGCAGATGCTATGCACGTTTGGATATTCGTGCAAAAAACTACAGGAAAAAGAAGTGTGGTCATAGCAACCAGGTTAATTTACGAACTCATTTTGGCATAATTGAACAAATAGATGAAATGATTATAGGCACCTATATTTTTTATTGTTTGTGTTTTTGCAATTGAGGCGTAAGGGCACTTTGAATGATGCCAAGTAAAAGGGCAAAGAGGGGATTCTGATTTTAGTTTTTTTATCTAGTTAGTAGTGGAGTTGTTTAGTAGCTTGCAGCTTTTCGAAATGTAATAAGTAACTAAGGATATGAGACTATTGCAGTAGTTGAAGCAAGTTTCTAGTAATTAGCAGTGTGAACTTTGATGACCTATTTTAAGTGTTTGTTTATGATGCATATTTAATTCTATCCAATTGTCTTGTGATTTTGATTCGTAGTTGTGAGTATTAAACTCGAGATGATTGTGGATGAAGCTGGACATGCCATACAACTGCCAAGGTATATGCTTGAGAACCTTGTTTATACTTATATTGTTGGGAGCCTGAATTGTTTCGAACTAAAATACTGTCTAATATTTCCTTTTACTATTTTTTTTCTGCTGTTGAATTTAATTAGTTAACCTTAAGTGCACATGCATGCGTTTTCATAGCCACCACGAGAATATGGTATAAATGTGGTAACGAGATTTGTTTGTATTGCGACTATATTATTGCACATGAATCAAGCCATTATTTCTGCAATTGCTCTGGCCCTAAACAAAATGTACATTAATCGATAAAATTTCAGGAGCATTAAGAAAGATGCACTCTGTTTCCAGTCCTTTTAGTTTTTTTTTAGAAGTTTATCTTGAAAATAGTAGAGGTGATGTAGTTACTGCAGTTTACGGAATGAGTAGTTGTAATTCAATGCTTAATGCACCATGATAGTTGTTTGTTTGGGGAAATTAGAGAATACAAGAAAGCTATGAGTACTTGATCTTTTGTGTCACTTTTATGCATAATAGGAGATCACTAATGGTGAACTATGGGTCAGATTAGCTGATGTGGTGTTTAGTCCTTTCAGGTCAAAAAGTTTTTGTTCTTTAATCAACATCTTTGAGTACTGGTTTAGTTTTGATAGCAGAAAGCATGTTTTTTTTTGTTAAATCAGAAAGCATTGTTTAGTAGTTTAGATCCTTGTTTCTGCGTTCAAATATATGTAATTTTGTGTAGTTAAGTAATTTGTTTACTTAAATCATATTTACCATCACATTGTTGATCTTTTTGTGTTTGTAGGTTTGATGCTCGAAATCATATGATCTGCTGATAGCTTGAGGTACATAATTTCTTAGAATCGTCACCGACATATGTTTTGATGAAAAAAATGTATTGTATTCTCTAACTATTGCTCACTGAATCAGGAGAGATAAAGTAGTCGTAATATCTTCACGTTTAACATTTCCAGCAGTTAAGATCTTCTCCTTTGACTAATTTGGGCACTGCAGACATATAGCAGTGCCCATGGATGCCACTACAAGTGGAACGGATACTTATCAATACCGCAAGATATCTGATCAGTCAGTTAATGCACTTGTTACTTCTTCTCATATCAACGACAGCAACGTCATTGCTTTGGAGATGCTACCCCTGGAGAATTCCTGCTATCTGCAAACCCCTCCATTGTGCTCCATGTACTTACCGGGTGTAATCTAGATCATCACGATCTTGCAAAATTAGAGGCAAGTACCCTCTTCCTTTTTAATCAAGTACTCAATCTCTTTTTGGTTGACTAGAATTGATAATGCTGCTGATTGGACTTAAATATTTTGTTGCATGCGACATGTTCCTTCTTCAGGCAGCCAACAGACTTTGCCCCTGACAATGAATTGTCCTTAGCGGAGCTTGCAGCTTTAGACATGTGTCATAAGAGGGCGATATTTAAACCCATGTCAGAAGATGAGTGCCGAGAATTAAAACAAAAATGTGGGGGCTCCTGGAAACTCGTCCTTTGCTGGTGAAGCTTGCACCAGAAGAGAAACATCACAAGCAATAGAAGGGCCTGGCCATAGTATAACTGTGACTTTAAAAGGAACAGTGTACTCGTTTGGTTCTAATAGCTCTGGACAGCTTGGACATGGAACCATGGAAGAGGATTGGAGGCCCCGGCCAATCAGGTATTGACTCTGATCATAATGTTGCTATAATTGAATTCGTGCTTTTAAAATATTGGTGTGGATGGTAAGTTATAAGGGATATAAATCTAATCATAAGTCATTATGTTGCAGATCTCTTCAAGGGATTCGAATAATTCAAGCAGTTGTAGGGACCGGAAGAACAAATATCAAGCAAGGAGAATGTGCCTACTATTGACATCCCAAGTCGAATAAAAAAGTATACATTATATTTTGTATTGAGCTCGTGTTGTACTTTCTAGGATAGCAGATGTTAAATTCCTGTTGTTTTTGTACTTTCTAGGATGGCTGGCTTATTTCAATCACCCCTGCTTTTGCTCGTTCCGTTGTTTAAGAATCTTTCAACTGTCAAATTCAACCACGCGCATGAGTCAACGGTCAACATCATTTACATGCATATGTTGGAGTAAATAAAGTCATTACTGTACTTTTGTATTTTTTTGAAAATCTAGTATGTGAGGGTGCATTTTAATTGTGTGGGTGCCCCTGGCGGGGCCATTAGATCATAATTGATTCAATGGTTTAGAATGATTCTCTAGTGTTCTTTATTGTTCTGTATATAAGGGTGTTCTTCATGGAGCCAAAAAGTCAATGCAAGATGAACAGCCTAATTTGCTGGTTTTTCCTTTTCTCTTACTGTTGCCTGTTTCTGGTATTTTTTTAGGGATGAAGCTAAGGAGATTTCTGAACAAATATCAAGCAGGGAGAATGTGCCTACTATTGACATCCCATGTCGAATAAAAAAGTATACAATATATTTTGTATAGAGCTCGTGTTGTACTTTCTAGGATAGCAGATGTTAAATTCCTGTTGTTTTGTCCTCTAGAAAGAAAAATGAGGGATGATACAAAGACATCACTATTTGTGTCAATTGTTTTAGTTGTAAAGTTTTTACTTGACTCACTGGACATTTTGAATTGAAGTCGCTTCTAACGCAGTTAAAATGGTTTAACTGTAATAAATACAAGTCTATGATTTCATGACATGCAAATTCCTGAACTACTCTACATTTGCACTCCTGGTTATCTGTGTATCCCCTGCACCTGGATTCTGTTTTGTATAGTATTTTTCTATTTTGTATAGTATTTCAAACTATTTTCTGTTCATTTGGTAAAATCTATAACTTAATTGCAGGAAAATGAGTGTTTCATACAAAGAGATGGAGGACAGGAAAAATAGACTAAAGGGCTTGGAGAAACTATATGCGGATATGGCCTTGCAAAAAGAGCTCCAGGTATCCACAGTACATATACTGAATTTTTAACAACACTCAATTCTCATGACTTTATATCTCCTTATATTTTTTTTAATTATTTTATCTTTCTAAAATTACAACCCTACATTAATTTATTGTGCTTTGATATATTAGGAAAAGGGCAAGAAGCGCAAACTTCGTGAAGATGAGATTGTCAGTCCAACATTCAAACCAGTATACGAGTGGCGGCAAGAAAGAAAACGTTGAAGAGGTTAGGTGTAATGAAACCAGTGGCTTGAATTTATTTGTTAATGAGTGTAGGAATTCCCTACAAAGACGAATTTACCAGATGTGCCCTTCTGATTGCAGGCATAATTAATGGAAACCTTCATTGTACAGAAGGAACTTATATGTATCTTAAAATATTTTGCTGATTGAAATAAGCCAGCCATGTATTAATGAAACTTAACCGAGAGACAGTGCACATTCATTTCCCTGAAGGAAAATACACTTATCATTTAGCTTTGTAATAGTGTATCATTAAGTAGTACAATTGTCGTTTTCTTTCTGGCCGTACAATGGTCAGTGATTTGATTAATGAATCTGAACTTGCTGTGCTTTATCACATTTCACAGAATTAATTGTAAGTTTCTGGATTTTAAATATTGGAATGCAAAAACCATTTAAGAGGGAGTCATTTTTGAGATTTGTTGTCCACTTATTCATTGGTTGAAGACAAACAATTAACATGCTAAAGACATAGGTTCCTTATTCATACCCCATTAGTAAAGGTTGAAGTAACATGTTACGGAGAAAAATGTGGTTTGGCCTTTGGTTTACAAGTGTTAGGCCTATCGACAATTTTTTGTTATTTATATGCCCAAAGTAGCAGGATCAGTATATGTGGTTCATTGCCTCATTTCATCACAGATAAGAGGTATGTAATGTGGTTAACTCATCATGCATACAAGTTACACCCATAACACAATATTTTTATGGTACACTGCAGCGATTTGGACCTCCACCAATAAAGATAATGACATTGTGGTCATTTTGTCATTAAAAAACATTGTAAAAGAAATATATTGTTAAAGTACGAGCACATTTTGTCTTGGCAACTATAATTGCTGCTTGCTATAGTATACACGAGTTTAACTATCATCCAATGTCAATTATTATATTTCATAAAAAGCATCGGATTACAGAGGCCAAAATGGCCGGTCATCCCCTTCGCAATTTATGTGCTGTGAACTTGAAGAAGCCTACACATTTCTTGCCGATTCTATGTATTTCATGCATTCAAAACCACATGTGAATGCTAGTTAATTGCCTAAACTTCAGTTGCGTACCATCCTTACAAGTCAATATGACAACATATCTGAAGTATTAACTTGAAATGGACTATCATTTCGAAAATCTAGCAGCAAGGTACTCGACAATTGCCATACTTGATGTAAGTCCCAGCGATTCAATTCCAAATAGGTAGTCAAACATAGGCCCGCCCAGCCTAAAAAGAACAGTAACAAGCTCAAGCATCTCTCTCTTCTGACCAAGAAAATATTGAATCGAATTTGTGCATTTAGCCTCCACTGTAGACTGAGTGCCGGTATAATACAAGTACAAGCTTTAACAAGACATTCAAGCTCGAGACTTTCCAATAAAAGCTGAGTTTCACCCTTCAAATTCATAGGAATATGATTCTATGGCGTTCCTGAACCTTAAAATTGTTCAGCAAGGTTGCCAGCAAGTCTATAAATTTAGAAACAATTCCTCAACTTCATTGTTTGCAGTAGAATCACAACCACGACATTTTTTCCATCACCTGCATTTGGCTTATCATTAAATTCTGAATACAGAGAAAGTAGAATCAAACTTTTAAAAATTCAGAAAATTATCACAAAATCGAAATCACAAGAAACACAACTGCTAGTATAAAGTAGTACATAATCTAACATAGAATCAAAATCCTAAAATTTGGAGAGAGAGTGAAAGGAATTCAACGGTTCACAATTGTTAAAACTTAGAATCAAAATGTTAAAACTTTAATAAATGATAAAAAAAAGGCATAGTGTAATTAAAGAAAATTGTTGAAACAGAGAAATGGAATCAACCGTAGAATCAAACTATGTAAAACTCAGAAATTACACGGGGGAAAACAAAACAAAAAGGAACTCAGCTGCTAGTAAAGAGAGTGTAGAATCTAACACAGAATCAAAAGAACAAAAGCAAGGAGTGATTAAAAAGCAAGGAGTGATTAAACAGAGATGCTATTACACAGAATACAAAATCTAATGTAGAATCTTAGTACAAATAACAAAACCACATGAACAAAGATGTTGATAGTACAAAGAATACAGAATCTAATGTAGAATCATAGTAAAATATTTACTTAATCCGTATAAAAAACTAAACCGTAGGGAACACAACTGCAAACTGTAGATATTATAGCATCTAAAGTAGAATCAACATATGAACAATTAAGAAATCTTCACAGAAACAAAGAAACATGAAACATGTATGTTCAAGAACACAAAAAATAACAAATAAACAAGCTAAACTTTATAGTACGAACAAAAAAAGTACCAACCTGATAGTAATTCAACGGAATCAAGAGCATTCAATCCGCAAGTAGAATCCACCAACATACTTTGAAGATGTTGTAAATGATAAACGAGAGAGATTACTAGTACGAAAGAGATATAGAGAGAAAGAGAGAGATTCTTGCGAACGAGAGAGAGAGATTCGCGCGAAAGAGAGAGAGAGACAGAATTCAGTTAGAATTTAGTTATAATTATGTTTTAATCTGAGCCGTTAGATTAGATAAAAATGAATGGACCAGATCTTTTGTAAGTGTTCTTTATTGTTCTTTATTTAAGGGTGTTCTGTATGGAGCAATGACCTATATATATATATATATATATAGGGGCTGCTCAAATGAGACCCTTCTTATAATGAGACCCTCTCTTATAATGAGTCCCCCTCATATTTCTTGTATTTTGTATTTTAGAGGGCCCCGCTAGGGGCATCCAATACAAAAAAAGCTTATAATTCTACCCTCTATCCATTTATGAAAAGAAAAAAAATCAAAAAATGATGACGTGGCAGCAGTTTTTTTTCATTTTTTTTAATTTTTTTTTAATTTTTTTTTGATGAATGAATAGAGGGTATAATTATAAGATTTTTTTTGTATTGGGTGCCCCTGGCGGGACCCTTTAGAATAGATAAAATATGAGGGGGACTCATTATAAGATAGGGTCTCATTATAAGAGGGGTCTCATTTGAGCACTTCCATATATATATATATGGTCTTATTCTAATAAAATCTACTCTTAGAATATAAACTAAAAACTAAATTAAAAAATTTCTAAATTGCGATGGAATATAGCACATGGTATGCAAACAAATCGTTGGGTGATCGTTGGGAGATGGAGAAAAATACAATAAAGTCGAATTTCAAAAAAATAACTCATCGATTGACGAGAAAAATAAAATTAAAAATGAAGGGGATTGGTTAAGATTGTGTTTGTGAGGGTGTATTCGATTTGTGTGTGGTGCCCCTAGCGGGACTATTAGAATAGATAGATCTAAGCGCTAAGATTAGTTTCTAGTTTCTATTATATATATAAATATATATATATATGCCATTTGTTAACGGAGGATTTGGGAAAACAAATTCGGGGAGGGTTGCTGGAATTGCGGTGGTAGTTGATGACGGTGAGCAGCGTAGAACGTTTAGGGTTAGGGTTTGAGATTTGGGGATGACTGAGATTGTATGCTGAGATGTGTTACAATTAAGATTGAATATTAAATTCTTTCTTTTTTGCAAGGGTTTGCATCGTGTCATACAATGTACCTACGTACCCTTATTTATAGGGATCAAGCCAAACGTAGTTCTTGGGAACAAGTAATAGTAATGGGCTAGGTTTCCTTGTTTAGGGAAGCCCATTGAATCGGGGCCATCGCCTTTTAGTAGAATCCTCATGGGCTTCCTAGCCCAACCACTTCTCGAAACGTGGCGGTTAAGTCATTGACCCGAGATTATCGGAGTCAACACCCACCTTGAGTCACAAAAGGAGAATAGTTAGTCATAAGGCTAGCCCTCTGTATTACTAAAGGGGCGACTCCTAATAGGGAAATCCCTAATAGTCTTATCTTTGTTTTGGTATCCTAGGGGGGATCCCCTTTGGCGAGGCCCATAAGTGTACGAGCCCTCATCGGTTAGGCGACGCCCTCGTCTATGATGGGCTTTTTACCCAATTTGCCCTTTCCTTTCCACTCTCCTATCCATTATGGAAGACAAAGTTACTTAGTAAAATAGATTATTCACTAATATCGAGCTGATTTAATATCAGGATTTTGGTTTGTTCAAGTCATCACTTTTTTATTATGAACTTCTACTTTAAAAAAACTTCGAAATTTAGAAAATGTTGTGTTTTATTCGTGCATAACAGAATGATAATTGTGCTATTCTAGATCAAATTCTTTGTTACAAAAGTAGCTATTGAGAATTGTATACTGATATATAGAACATGTTCTTGCTGAGCAGACCAGAGTATCAGGATTGATGACAAATGCACCATTTTTACTAAATGTAGACTGTGATATGTATGTGAACAATCCAAAAGTTGTTCTCCATGCTATGTGCATGTTCCTTGGTGTCGACAATGAAAGAGATTGTGCATTCGTTCAATTTCCGCAAGAGTTCTATGACGGCATAGAAGATGACCCTTTTGGAAACCAATACGTTGTCTTGGTCAAAGTAAGTACTAACTCTTTTTTATAAATATGAACTATTTATTCTGATTCGGTTTGTAGTATGCTTTGGCAAATAACATCCATAAGCTTTAGTTATCCTGGTTAAAATCTTGACAACTGATTGTAGAATATCGCAGAGTATAAATTTGTATGTGTACACTGTATAGTTTGTAGGGCATGGACTGGCAGGAATTCAAGGACCAATGTACGGAGGAACAAATTGTTTTCACATAAGAAAAGTTATTTACGGGTTATCACCAGATCAAAAAATTACCACTGGTATGTAAAATAGGTTGTTGGGGTAGCCACTACATGTTTCTTATATCTTTTACACACTGTATTGTTCCCTTATGCCATCTTTCTTTTTCAAGGCGAACTCAGTGATCAGGAATTGCAAAGAAAGTTTGGAAAGTCAAGTAAGTTGAAGGAATCAGGCGCCCAGATTCTATCATCGTCCTCATCGTCTAAAGGTCCACTTTCGAGCTTTGTCGAAGCTTCACACCATGTTGCAGGTTGTGTGTTAAGACAGTAGTTTGTCTGTTGTTACGCCGGGAGGAGTTGCCATGGC
The DNA here is from genome assembly GCA_037693485.1 of Kitagawia praeruptora. NCBI lineage: Eukaryota > Viridiplantae > Streptophyta > Magnoliopsida > Apiales > Apiaceae > Kitagawia > Kitagawia praeruptora. The sequence continues at coordinate 83,065,833 of CM075350.1, forward strand.
TAGACAGCCAAAAACTTTGAGTTCATTATAGTCAGGTACCTCGCCAAACAAAGCTTCATAAGGGCTCACATTGTTCAACACAACAGAAGGAATTCTGTTGATTATGTATGTTGAGGCAAGAACACAGTCTCCCCAATGCGTATTGGACAATCCAGACTGCAGTTTAAGAGCTCTACTCACTTCCAGCACATGTCGATGTTTTCTCTCGACACGTGCGTTCTGTTGTGGCCTGTGACTACAAGTCGTTTGATGAACTATTCCGTGCTCCTTCATAAGCACCTTGCAGAACTGATCACTGAATTCTGGTGCGTTATCAGTTCTTATAGTTTTGATAGAGCTGCGAAAGTGATTAGCAACATAATTACAGAAGGTTTGCAAGGTAGCTCCATAATCTGACTTCTTTTGGAGCAGATATATCCAAGTCATCCTTGTATTGTCATCAACCAAGGTCAGAAAGTATCTATACTTCTCCTTTGTGCAGACTTTATACGGACCCCAAGTGTCTATATGAACCAAGTCGAATGGTTGAGAGGCATGAGAGTCACTCAAAGTGTAGGGCAGTTTAGTAAATCGTGACATTGGGCATGTCAAACAAACTTTTGATTTTGGACATGTGAGTGATTTCAAACTAGGAATAAGCTTCAGCTTTGAATCTGAGATGTGTCCTAGTCTATTGTGCCACAAGGTGTACAAGTCGATGTGAGAAGAGACTTTACATGACTTAGACACAGCATTACACAGACTTTTCTTCTTTTCTTCAAGCACAGTTACATCACTTAGATAATAGAGGTTGTTTTTTAGATAACCCATGCCCACAGTAGCTTTAGATTCGGAATCCATGACCACACATTTTCCTTCTTTAAAGTTGACTTCACAATTATTATCTTTTCCCAATTTTGTGACAGATAACAAGTTGTGAGTGAACTGGGGAACAAACAACACATTGACCAAAGTAATGCCACATTTCAGTGTAGTATCTCCTATGTGACTTATTTTAGTAGTATTCCCAGTAGGTAATTTGATGTTCAAGTGAGGAGGTGCAGGTCTAATATTATGCAAGAGATTCAGGGAGCAAGTCATATGGTCAGAAGCTCCCGAATCCACAATCCACTCTCGAGTTGTGGATTCAACAGCTCCACAAGTGATCATACCTGAGAACGGTGAGTCATACTCTTCTTCACTCTGACTAGCATTTCCAGGGATGAGTTTCAGCAATTGTTGAAATTGTTGATGGGACATAACCACATTTGATGGTTCACTTTTGCTTCCCCCTGCCGTTTGCACCGAGTTTGCAGAACGGTGGTTATAGGTACGTTGTCCATTCCCTCTTCCTGTATTACCTCCTCCCCTCACAGCTGGTTTCATCATCCTATAGTGTCTCTTAGGATAGCCCACCACAGACCAACAAACATCTGCAGTGTGGCCTCTTTTCTTACAAACTGTACAAGTCACCAATGGCTCGGGTGGGATTGCAGCTCCCTTGCTAAACATAGCTGAAATCTCCTCATCAACTGCGTGTAACACATCCCGTTGAGATTCTTCTTGTTGTATGGCTGCACAGGCCATTTCCACGCTAGGTAATGGAGAGGCCATCAGAAGCTGACTGCGTAGAGGGCTAAACATGTCATCGAGACCATTAAGAAACTGGAACAGTTTGGATTCATCCTTTTGCACTTGGATGGCTGTCAAGAGGGCTTCGGTTTCATCTGTGATAGTGGTAAGAGGGGGAAGAATATTCATGGCCTCAATTTCTTCCCAGAGAGCACTCAAGGAAGTGTAGTATTCAACCAAGCTTCTACCATTTTGTTTTAAATTGTACAAATCTCTGCTCAGTTTGTACTTTCTTGAGCCATTACTCAACTGGAATCTTTTTTCAAGAATCTTCCATATTTCTGAGGCAGAGTTTACAAACAAGATGGACTGTTTGATTGTGTCACAAACATTGTTGTGAATCCAGGAAATCACCATGTTATTACAGGTGTCCCATTGCACTGACTCCGTTTTATCGGTCGTGCTCCTCAACTCTGTTCCTTCTACAAACCCCAATTTTCTTTTGGATGCCAACTGAATCTCCATGGATCTTTTCCATGTTCGATAATCAGCTGCTCCTTGAAGCTTAGTCACACTGATTGAAATGGGACTATCAGATGGGTGGAGAAACAGTGGGTTTTGCATATCTGTAAATGTAAATTTGCTGGTCGTTGTCATTTTCTGATTCTTGAAGTTTTTGGTGTTTGAAGACTGGTGTTTTGAAGGTGTGTGATGGTTCTGTGCACCCTAATCTGAACTACACTTGTGGCTCTGATACCATGATACTTTTTGAGAGAGAAACAAGTGCAAGACAGATTGGAGACCAATGTTGTTTCATTCAAAATACTAAGCAGTCTTACATTAGAGTTGCAAAGATAGGCTGTATATAACAGCATGCAAACATAAGACAAACAAACATAAGACAAGTAAACATAACAAACTAGCAGGTGAAGGACTTAGGAAATAAATGCTTATTGTCCTATTAGCTAGCCTACCAACCACTGTCTTAACAAACTACTGTCTTAACAAACTACTGTCTTAACATTGTGACTATGAACATGGTACCTGCTGGGGTACAGAGGTACTTCAGCTTTTTTTGTATTATACTAAGCATTTTTTGTATCTAATGTTCTGGCTTTAACTTTCTTCTTTAACATTTGTTGTACTATTTTTTATGTTCTAAAATTTTTTAATCAGGTTGGATGGAAATATGGTTCCCAAGCAGAGGATGTCCTAACCGGACTTGGAATCCATAGAAAAGGATGGAGATCAATGTATTGTGCGACTGACCCAGCATCGTTTCTGGGATGTGCTCCATCAACTGGACCTGACACAATGATCCAAACAAAGAGATGGGCCACTGGGCTTCTTGAAGTTTTACTCAGCTCTAACAGCCCAATTTTAGCCACCGTTACAGGAAACCTTCAAATCAGGCAATGCCTTGCCTACATGTGGCTTGTGAGTTGGGGTTTAAGGTCAATCCCTGAGTTAGTCTACTCTCTTCTGCCTGCATATTGTATTATCACTGGCTCACACTTCTTGCCCAAGGTGAAGATATATCACGACCCATATCAATTTTGATTTGATAGCAAATGGTTCTTCTATGCAAAATATACATGTGACTTCTGTGAAAAAGCTCAGAATATTAATAATCCATTTGTGTATGATTATGCAGGTGTATGAACCGGCTATTCTCATTCCTGTCGCTGTTTTCTTAATTTATACTGTAATATATACACACTGTCTGAGTACCTTTCAATTGGTTTATCTACTCGTGCATGGTGGAACAACCAACGAGTTGCGAGGATAAATTGCACGTCGTCATGGTTGTTTGCAAACTTTACCGTTTGTTTAAAGCTCATAGGTTTATCACAAAGCGCATTTGTACTTACAGCAAAGAACCCAACTAGAAACAATGACGTGTTAGATTATTTTTTATAATCTAATAATAATTTGTGGGCTTACAAATTAAAGACAAGAGTAATCAGCACTTTGCACCCCTTATCTTTGGGCGCTTTTTCAATTTGGTCTCAAACTATGTTTCTTGGCAGATTGTACCTCTATGGTTTCAAACTCGCTTCAGTTTGCACCCTTTTGACCAAATTTCGTCCACTTTGACCGCTACTATTAGGATGAGAGAGGGTAAAAATACAAAGATTTATTCAAGAAACAGTCAATTTACCCTTGATTAGCCTAATAGTAGCGGTCAAAGTGGACAAAATTTGATTAAAAGGGTGTAAATTGAAGCGATTTTGAAAACATAGAAGTGCAATCTGCCAAAAAATATAGTTTGAGACTAAATTGAAAAAGTGCCCAAAGATAAGGGGTGCAAAATGCTAATTACTCTAAAGACAATTATATTTAATGTTTATTCTATTTGGACTAATTAAGTGATCTAAAATAAAGTGTCCAATAACATCTTATTCGGTATGGGCTTTGTAATGTGTAATACCCAATAGTAATCTGATTAGAGTTAATGGGGTCTAATTAGAGTACTATATAAAGAACATAATAGGGTTTTGGTCCCCAAGGCTATTCGCAACCTCTACTCCTCCTATTCCCATCAGTTAGAGAGAGATACGGCTAGAGGCGAATCAAGTCTGTGGAAGATCAAGTCCCATAATCCGTATTCATATCTATCGTCATGGAATCAGGTACGCTTCCGTACTACAGTTTTATCGTGTAACCTTGATAATATCGCATAAGATGATTCTGGTTATTTATTTAGATCTAACAATTGGTATCAGAGCCTATCTTATGTCGAATTATTAGGGTTGATCAAATATATTTTATGATGATCTTCTTACGTTTGCCAATCAATCATGAATATTTGTACTATTGTTTTTCCGTCGTGGTTGAAAAAAAAAAAAATATTGATTGCACAGTTTTCTGCTATGTAATAAGCGTGCATATGACTGTATATAGCATGTACATCTTGCGACCATATTTTTTTTTGGAACACAGACATATATATTCGGTTGTTAAAGTTTGGAATTTTGGTTGACAAATCAATTTATATGTATCATGCTTTCCAGTACATGCCATGAATTTTGTTAATTCAAATTAAAGTCATGCATAATAGTTGCCATGATCATATTATGATTGTTTTGTTATCGATTACGATTTACATTAGCACTTATTGTATTAAGGTCGCCTGTATATTTTTTTTTGATTTAATATACATGATGCGATGATGTTGAGTTATTTGGATTCTGACAATACAACCAAATACATGGAATCAGATTTTTTTGGTTAATCAACGTACATAGCCATTGCATATTTGCATGTCATATAAAAGAATCAGGTGTTTGGTCGCTATGATCGAGTTATTCAATTGTGGTTGTAAATAAAATCAGTTCCCCGTTGTCTTTTGGATTTTTTTTAAAAAAAATTATATTTTATTTGCAGTTATACGGATTTGGGCACATTTTTTTTAAAAGAAAGAAAAATAAATTTTCTTGTCCTTTTATTTTGCGAATAAGTGAGTTGAAGCAAAATATTGCCAAAGTGATATTTATGTGTAGATTTATTTATTTTGAAATATTAGGATGTGTATGTTTATTATTTATGCGTTATAATAATCGGCCCAAAGGAAGATTATTTAATGGCCAAATAATAAATATACGTGCGGGAATAAATATGTAATAATTATAAATTTTTCATGTGAGTAATAAACCGGCCCAAAGGAAGGTTATTACTTGACCGAATTTATTATTAATATTTGATTTCTGCGTGGAGAGTACCACTTGCAAGTTAATATTTCTGTCCAAAGACTAAATATTAATGTTGTGCTAGGTATCTTGTTTGAATGGGCCCACACACACTATAGTATTTAAATTCATGTATTTTTTTGTGTGCTATTATGTATGCATATGACATGAATTTCCATTATGCGAGCTTATATTTTTTTTTGTTCCAAATTGCTAGTTAATGCATCTGCTGCTAATATAACTGCCAACATGAACTCCATTCCCGTGCTTAACGGCACAAACTTTAAGAGCTGGAAAGAGAACGTTCTATTAGTTCTTGGCTGCATGGATTTAGACTATGCTATAAGGAAAGAACAACCTGCTTCTCTTACGGATGAAAGTTCTAATACTGATAAATTGAACTTTGAGAAGTGGGAGCGTTCGAATCGCTTAAGTCTAATGATGATAAAGCGCAGCATTCCTGAAGCATTCAGGGGCGGTATGTCTGATGACTCCGATGAGGTATCTGTTAAGGATTTCCTTGATGAGCTTGAAAAGCGTTTTGCGAAAAACGAAAAGGCTGAGACAAGTAAGCTTTTGGCTGATCTTGTTCAGATGAGGTATAAAGCTCAAGGAAATATTCGTGAGTACATTATGGAGATGTCTAACATCGCTTCAAAACTTAAGGCACTAAAGCTTGACTTGTCTGATGACTTGCTTGTGCATTTGGTACTCATCTCTCTTCCTGCACAATATGGTCAATTTATAGTGAGTTATAATACTCAGAAGGATAAGTGGACTCTGAATGAGCTCATTTCACATTGTGTGCAAGAGGAAGATAGATTGAAGCGTGAAAAGACTGAAAGTGCTCATGTTGCAACTACCTCAAAGGTTAATCACCAAAAGAGGACTAAAGATAAAGAGACTGCAGTGGGAAAATCACAGCCTAAGAAACAAAAGACTCAAGATCAAGCTATTACTTGTTTCTTTTGTAAGAAATCTGGGCATGTGAAGAAGGATTGTCCCAAGTACGTCGCATGGCGTATAAAGAAAGGTAGATTTTTCACTTTTGTTTGTTCTGAAGTTAATTTGACTTCTGTGCCTAGTAATACATGGTGGGTAGATTCTGGTGCTACTACTCACACAAGTATTTCTATGCAGGGTTGCATTTGGAGCCGGAAACCAAGTGATGCTGAAAGATTCATCTATGTGGGTGATGGCAATGCAGTTCCAGTTGAAGCTATTGGCACTTTTAGATTGTCTTTTGAGACTGGTCATTTTGTTGAATTAAGAGAGACTTATGTAGTACCGTCATTTAGACGGAATTTGGTTTCTATTTCTGTTTTGGACAAATATGGTTACTCTTGTTCATTTGGAGATAATAAATTTAGTCTATTTCTTAATTCTTCTTTGGTTGCGACTGGTTCTTTGATTGATAATTTATATTTGCTAAATACAATTGCTTCACATAATGAAACCTTGCAAGTAACATCAAGAGGTACAAAACGAAGATTATCAAGAGAGAATTCTGCTATGTTATGGCATAAGCGCTTAGGACATATCTCTAAAGGGAGACTAGAGAGACTTGTGTCACATGGAATACTTGAATCTCTTGATTATTCAGACCTTAATGTATGCATTGAGTGTATTAAGGGTAAACAGACAAACATAAGGAAATTAAGTGCAAATAGGAGTACTAGTGTCTTACAGTTGATACATACTGATATAATGTGGTCCATTCCCTACAGCTTCTTGGAATGGTCAACAGTATTTTACCACTTTTATAGACAACTATTCTCGATATGGGTACTTATTTTTAATTCATGAAAAGTCACAATCACAAGCTGTATGAAAATAAACTGGACTAAAGAATTGTTAGTTGCTATTTTGTTGGGTATCCTGAAAAAATAAAGGGTTTCAGGTTTTATGATCCTTTGGTAAAGTTTTTTTTCGAAACGGGAAATGCTAGATTTCTTGAGGATGTTGAGTTTGAGGGGGAAGATAAAAGTCAGGGATGTTGTCGTTGAGGAAGAATCAGTTTCTTTACCTCATGTAGTTCAAGATAACAATGTGGATATACCTGTACAGTTTCCTACTCAAAATCAAGATGATGTTCAAGAAGAGCAAACTCAACAAGCTCAAGATGAAGTGCCACTTAGTAGATCCTCTAGTAGAGACAATAATGGCACTTGTGGATATATCACATATTCAGTGGGAGTAAAGTATTCCTGTTGCTAAAGGAGATAAGTTTAGTCTCAAACAGTGCCCTAAGAATGATCTTGAAGGAAAAGAGATGAAGAACATTCCCTATACTTCGGCTATTGGGAGTCTTATGTATGGTTAGTACCCTGCCGATTTTGGCATTCATTATGGGTATGTTAAGCAGATATTCAAGTAACCCTGGAATGGATCATTGGATTGTAATTAAATGGGTTATAAGGTACTTGCAAAGAACAAAAATATTACATGCTCGTTTAACAGAAATCGGAAAATTTGGAGATCATTATGTATTCTGATTCTGATTATGTTGGTTGTGTAGATACAAGAAAATCTACTTCTGGTTAAGTTTTTTTTTATTATGTCTAAACAGATAGACATTAAATATCAAGTCATTGTAGAGAGAATGCAATATCAATTAGTGTCTATTGAGTATATAAGAACAAATTCTATGCTAGCAGACCCACTTACTTACTAAAGTTTTTGACACCATAAAGTTTTTTTTTGGGCATACTGCTCATATGGGTGTTGTCTCATTGGAGAATATTCAGTTTTAGTGGGAGTTTTTTGTTTTATTCTTATATTAGGTACTCAGTTTTTATTGACACTATGGTGATATTTGTGTTTTTGAGTATTCTGCAGAATAAAGTTATTTATTTTATTCTCTCTATTGCTCTATATGAGCTGTATCTTTCAATTGTGGTTTTGACATTCAGTTTGAAAGATTAAAAGATTGATCTCACTAAGGTATTAAGGACCAATTGGAAATAGGCATGATTGAGATCACATTGCATGTAATTTCCAGTTACACATCCATACTTGATCTATGTCATTGAATATATTTATGTGGTGATCATTGAGGATCCAGTTACGACAATGTGACGAAGGTCGCTTTGGTTCCATGTTTATATATGAGATGGACCAGATTGATTAATGAAGATGTTTTCTAAAGAATAAACAGTTTTGTGCGCACTTATGGTTATTGAATGTATTTGTTGTTTGGAACAATTTGTAGCCCAAGTGGGAGATTGTTAGATTATTTTTTATAATCTAATAATAATTTGTGGGCTTACAAATTAAAGACAATTATATTTAATGTTTATTCTATTTGGACTAATTAAGTGATCTAAAATAAAGTGTCCAATAACATCTTATTCGGTATGGGCTTTGTAATGTGTAATACCCAATAGTAATCTGATTAGAGTTAATGGGGTCTAATTAGAGTACTATATAAAGAACATAATAGGGTTTTGGTCCCCAAGGCTATTCGCAACCTCTACTCCTCCTATTCCCATCAGTTAGAGAGAGATACGGCTAGAGGCGAATCAAGTCTGTGGAAGATCAAGTCCCATAATCCGTATTCATATCTATCGTCATGGAATCAGGTACGCTTCCGTACTACAGTTTTATCGTGTAACCTTGATAATATCGCATAAGATGATTCTGGTTATTTATTTAGATCTAACATGACGAAGATATGAAGATTAAAGATTATGCCAGATTCACTTTTAATGAATCGCCAATCTTTTTACCCGGTACCACTATTTTGTTAGTTAACTTGACAGCTCTTGTGATTGGGTTTGTAAGTTTCCTTACGACCACTCCCCACCTTAACGAAGTCGGGATAGGAGAGCTGTTGTGTAGCTTATGGGTGGTGTTATATCTATGGGTATTTTTGAAAGGATTGTTTGGGAAAGGAAAATATGGAATTCCATCACCGACTATTCTCAAGTCTGGGGTATTGGCGTTAATGTTCACTCACTTCTGCAAATGGTCAATGAAGGCTAGACAAGCCTTCTGAGGCACGATGTGATAGCTTTTGCGGGTTATAAATGGTACAGCTTTCTACTATTGATTGATGTTTTGCAATTTATTGGATAGGAATAGGACATGAAAAACTGAAAAAGAAAGAATTGGTGTCCTGAAGAGGACTGAACGCAATGAATGATTATTTTGTTTACAAATAATTATAAAATTTCCCGAAAAGTCGAGTGTTCAAGTTTTAGTAGAACTAGCATAATAGCCCGTGCGAGGCACGGGTCATTTCTAGTATTGTTGAACATCGCAAAAATATGTATTATTTGAATAATTTGATGATATTTTTATACATTAGAAATATATGAAACAAATTTGGAACTTATATGTAAGGAATGCACGATCAGCAAAAGTATGGGTGAATACCGTTGTGGCTTCTGATGCCAAAACAACTTCTTCCTCGACCTTCAATACTCGACCTTCAATAGGCAAATATATCATTGCAAGCATTTAAAAGGAAATAACCATGCAACAAATAATTGAATGCTTTCATGTTTGAAATTTTAGACATTTTACAATACATTTAAAGATTACAAGACCTTAATTATTGTAACATACAAGATCTTACTTATTAAGTTAAATTCTGAGGTACTCCCTTTGTTCTCCTATTATATATAGAATATAGAAGAAGATACACTGTTATATAGCATTATATACATAATCTTAATTATAGTATCGTCTCATAACTCAATGATATATTTTATTTAGTTATTTAAACTGATAATCGACATGGAGTACAAATCTCTCACACACACACACACATACATATATATATATATATATATATATATATATATATAAATGTTTCAAATTTCCTTTCAAAACTTCACATCTTTCTTATTTCGCTAATTAAATTGCTATATTTTGTATATCATACAGTCTTATAAATAAACTATATAGTATATATAATTATTAACCAATAATCGATATGTAATCCAAATCGTATTTGTATATTTTTTTTAAAAATTTTTCTTAAAATTCATGTTTTTAGTATGCCTATAATTTAATTGATTCTAATTTGACCAACCAATTTTAATTTAGTTCATTTTTTATTAAATTTCACAACAAAATTAACCACGAGCACTTCATATGTGGTGTTGTTAAAAAAATATTGGGAAATTCTCAATGGTACCACATTACCACTGTACTTTTAGCTTTTGCCAGTGGTACCATTACTTTTTTGACTCCTCTAAACGGTACCCTTAACAAATTGACTTCTTAAAAGAAATACCATTATATTTGAAAAACGTTATAGAAATGTTAAGTAGGGTTTAGGGCCAATATTCAACCTAATTTCTTATTACATACACTACGCCATAAACTTACATACGCAACCCCCATTTTCAGTTGCGTAAGGCCTGAAAACCGTTGCGTAAGGTCTTACGCAACGCTAGAGGGGCGTTACCAATACTGGCATTGCGTAAGACCCCTAACGCAACGCTTTTCCAAGCTATTGCAACACTTCAAAAAGCATTGCATAAGAGGCCTTATGCAACACCAAAAGCATGCAAATGCAACACTACATTGGGTTGCATAAGATGTTTCAGCCATGTCAGCATGCTAACATGTAAGCAAGGTGCCACGTCAGCATGCTGACATGTCATTAGTGGGGCCCACAAGTGCCACGTCACAAATGAGGGGGCATGCCACGTCAGCAGTGGGGCCCGCATGCCACGTCAACAATGGGCCCACATGCCACGTCAGCAGTGGGAACCCACATGCCACGTCACCATTAGGGCCTACATGCCACGTCAGCAATGGGGTCCACTATCTAACGCAACGCTATTTGAGTCTAATGCAACACTAATTTTTTTTTTAAGCAACACCATTCTTTTCAAATGCAACACCAATCTTTTTTATTGCAACATTAAAACTATGCTAATGCAACATTAAATAGAGTCAAATGCAACGGTTTTTTACAAAAATATTGAAAGGACTGCTTTATTTATACATAAAACCATCCTTACTTTGAAAGTACACAAATTCTAACTTCAAAAGTACTAAATTACAAAGTTCTAATACTAGCTAGTTAAAGCTACAAAAAATTACTAAGAAGTGGAGCCGCCTTGAGTCATTGGAATATAATTATCGTTAATCGCTTGAGAATGTGGCATCAATCCAATTGTCAAATCCAGATAGGTATTAGAAAATGGATTGCCAAGGAACGAATTCGTGATTCTGTAAAAGGCACTGCAAAGGAAAAAAAGGAACAACGTTAACATAAACCCAACTTACAACTGTCAAATTACAAGTACTTGGCATAAAAGACTCGGCCTTATAAATTTCGTACTCATTGACTTGTGGTAATTAAAAAGCTGAAACTACCATTTTTTTTGGTTACAAAGCTGTATCAATTCACTAAAATTAGTAACATAGTAAATGCCCGTGTACACAGCATCATTAAGACCTGGATTCCAAAGATTGAAACTTGCAGATAATGTAATAAAAATTATACCTCTGTACCAGAAATGCCCATTGCAATAAAACAGTGAAGATCAGACACAGCTTAAAAAGCAAACCTTCAGTTTGCAAATCTTATTTTTAGCAGGAGAAGTAAGAACAGATTTCCTGGAAATAAAACTTCTCTATCCATAAAATTAAAACATGCACAAAGTGAAGATCTACACAACTTAAAAAAGCAAACCTTAAGTTTGCGAATCACTATATATTTATGGTTTATTATTCCCGATGCATCATTGTTTCTACAGTATCATCATTTCCGCTCCACAATCATGAAACAAAGACAACAGTCATGTCACAGTCCGTGGTCGAAAAAAAACATACAAACATCCAATATCGGATATATCCTAAGGCCTGATAACAAATATAGCAATGAGGGTTAGCAAAATGTACCTCAACATACCACAAGGTGACGTCCACACATTCTACAACAGGCCTACCGGATTACTGTTCCCTCCCTCCAGTGCTTGTTTTTTAGAGAATTATGGCCGTCTGCATCAATTCTCTGGAAAGAAAGAGGTATAGGATAAAATTCTATTGCTGGAGTAGTTTTGTTATGGAAAAAATCACGACTAAAATACTTTTTCTTTAACAATGATAGCTAGACCATAAGTTAAAGATTTACCTGACCTATACAAGTTTTTTCCACCAACTAAGAATTCTAGATATGTTATCTGAAGAGATATATTGTCTTGTTTGCTTTCGTTTCACTTTGTTTTCAGTGTCCAGAGTTCTATAAGCAAGTGCAAGCAAGTAAATAGATGGATGAAGTCTTCTGCACACAATACACAAAACATTGAAGAAGAAGAACAAGATAGAAACTAACAAATAGATGCAGAAAATAGCATAAAGGAAGTAAATAAGTAGAATACGACAACAAGTAAATTTGTTGGATAAAACAATAGTAAACTAACATTAAAGTAGATATAAATAAGAATAGAATAAAATTATAATAGAAATAAAAAATAAATACAAAGTAGAATAAATTTATTGTGAAGAAAATAATAACAACACAAAGTAGAGTTGAATCATAATGTGAATATTATAAATATAGTAATATAAAGCAGAATAAGATTATTAATAAAGTAGATACAAAACAGAGAATTAAATAAGAATTATACATTATTTATGTAATTTTCTGGACCTTTTTCTTTCTCACTGGGGCTTTGGCTCCCCCTTGGCCCAATAAGGCTACACCTCTTATCTTGACAATTAAATACAAGTTCCTCCAATCTTTATTGCTAAATTATACTTCTTTATTAAGGTAGATGGCAAAATGGTTCACTTCATATATCTCGCAAAGTTACCTGAGCCAGAGATGTTAAACCCAGTGACATGGTAGGTCACTCCTGGTGTAGTATAAAGTTCTCAAACAACCAGTATGTACTGTCCTAACCAAATTACATACACTGTAGGGGGAAACTTTACCAAGCAAGACTTACGATGTAGATGCTCAATGAATTAGCACCAACACAAAGCCATATCAAGTAAAATTTAAATTTTTTATTTAATTTATACACTGTCTTTAAACTCTACACGGACAAAATTTCCTCAACAGAATTTCTTCACATACAAATATCAGCATTGCTTAAAATGTCATACCAAACATAATTTCCAAACCTTAATTCCGAAACATAACTATAAAGAATGACAATACAACAGAAAAATGAAAACACTTACGGAAAAAAGAATATACCTGTTGGATATTGTCAGCATTAGCGGAACTCTTAAATTTGTGTTTTCGTACCGCAAATATCTTAGATGCATCTGACTTCGATTTAAGAGCTTCTACAATAGGAGAGAATGATTCTTCTAATATTTCCTGGGCTCTCTCCCCAGGACCTGTGGTTAGTGCTAACAGACCTACAAAGAGAGCAAATAAATGCTTAGAGACACTCACAATTAAGCAAAAACTTGAAATATCTAATCAGGGAATGAGATGATTACCAATAACATGGGATGCTAATAATTGACAGAGTAGCCACACTGGGTAGTCCAATTATGTAATTATCCATCTGCATCTGCTATTAACGAAATACATGCTAATTTATTTTATCTTCAGTTTAAGTTTTGCCTAATACAAGTAGAAGTGAAATCTATATATTATCAGGTTAAGGTCGAAGCATGGAACCCCTTTCAATATCATAATTCAAGTGATATATATACATCGCAACATAACCTTATAATCTGACATAATGAAAATCCGTACCTCTACGCTGCAACTAAAACACAGAACAACCAATCTCGAATGTTAATTGTGCGCTTATACAATATCAGAACAGGGAAGCATGCATCTTTAAATTAAACGAATGAACTCTAACTAACTTAAGAAATAAAATCTGGGCAATTCTGAATTCAGTACATCGAGAGACTTTAAAAAGTTCTTCAGCCATCACTTGCACACTTCTCAAACTGTAGAGAGTATTGTTTTTATATAGGCTGCATGTTTCATGGATTCATAATGGTGTCATATTTGTTTATAATTTATGCAACATCCAATCTTTTAAGTTATATATCATCTCAAAAAATCAAATTTTAGTACATTTGTCTTCTATTCTCCTGAGAATTCTCCTCAGGAATTCTAGAACTTCAACAAGCTTTCTATTTTTTCTTTTACAAAATAGAACTTCAGGCCAAAGAAGATAGTGTACTTTAATCTTTAGCTACATTAGTTGCTCAACTTGATGAGCCATTGCTCTCAGTTATGGTACTCTCGACATATACAGTGTAGGGGTCAGTTAAAATTTAGTTTTGAGATGTCAACAAGTACTTCAATTAGTTTTGAGATGTCACCAAGTGCAATCAGTAGTACACTGATCACCAATTCAATAGAACAATTACTATGAAAGCAATGATATAAGGAATACAAATCTTTGATGAATTTGTCAAGAGAGAGACTCTATGAATTTGTAGAGTTCCGAGTAAAATATTACCTGAATGGATACAGTAGTATGCTGATCTTGGTAAGTTGTGAAAACTTGGGATTTCTTGCTTGGAATAACAGTGTTTCTAGGAATCAATTTGGTCATCACCCCTCCTACGGTTTCAATTCCTAGGGTAAGAGGTGCCACATCCAAAAGAAGGATATCTGTATTGAAGTAAAAAATATTATTAGATATTATTCATTAGTTTCAGAAAATATATCAAACTACAATCATGATAAGATGCTGCACTTAAGGTCCAGAAAAAAAGAGAATATTTCATTACCTTTAGTCTCGTCACCACCCTCTCCACTAAGGATTCCTCCTTGTACGGCAACACCAAAGGCAACTGCCTCATCGGGGTTCAAGGTGATGGCAGACCATCTGTATGCCACTGAATTAGTACATGAATACTGAATAGATATCTGTAAAGATTATTGTGGCAGGAGATTGTACATATAACAGTATATATATACAACCACTAATAATCGAAAATAAAAATCGGAAGGGAGTGATACCTAAAATCGAAATACAAAACTCAAAGGTCAAACTAAAGAAAAGCCTAAATCCACTGAACTCAAAGCTCCCAAGCCCCGAAATGCAAAGCCCAAACTGTATAATCCCTGAAATCAAAGTGAGAGATTGATTAATTGAAGTTTAAGTGAAAAAATAAAATCAATTAAACATAATATTAAAAACCCCTAATTTGAAGACCAAAGCATCGACCAAAGCACTCCCAAAGTCTCGACCGATGTCTTAAATCAATTGGAAAGTTGAGGAAGCGAATTAAGCACGAATTTGAAGAAGCTGAGAGATTGAGAGTTGGGGCGAGAGTTTTAGGAGAGAGAGCAAGAGATAGGGGTTTAAGATTGAAAATAGAGAGAACGAGATATTTTGTTAAAGTCGGAGTCAAAATTATTGGGCGGTATTATTTGCCCCTCGAACATTTCACTGAGCGGGTATTATTTGCCCTTCAAAAATTTCACCGGTATGTGTGTCATTGTGTGATATTATCATATTGTTAATATATATTTATGTATTTTTATTTTTATTATTAAAAATTGTATATTTTAAATTTAATAAATAAATATTTAAATTGTCAATAAATTGTATATTACTAAATCGTTATATCTTGACACCCGTGCATTTGGAACGTCGAAAAAATAATTAAAAAAATAGATTCATCATTCAGGACAAGATTAGTTAAAAAGAAAATCGACTTTGACCGGTTTGACCGTTATAAAACAAAACCAAATAAATCTAGGAAATTTTTTAAAAAATTACCATATCACTAAAATCGTTATATCTTGACACCCTTGCGATTGGAACGTCGAAAAAATAATTTAAAAAAATAGATTCATCATTCGGGACAAGACTAGTTAAAAGGAAAGTCCACTTTGACCGGTTTGACCGTTATAAAACCAAACCAAATACATGTAGGAATTTTTTTGAAAAATTACGGCGTCACTAAAATCGTTATATCTTGACATCCGTGCGATTGGAACGTCGAAAAAATAATTTTAAAAAATAGATTCATCATTCGGGACAAGACTAGTTAAAAAAATATAAATATATCTAATGCAACGCTTCTGCCACGTCAACAAATTCCACGTCAGCAAAGGTGGGCCCCACTTCTGCCACGTCAGCAATTGTGGGTCCCACAATTGCCACGTCAGCATGATGGGCCTCCTGCCACGTCATCCTTGTGGGCCCCACACTACCACGTCAGCAATGGTGAGTCCCACATCTGCCACGTCATTTTTTAAAAAAAAATATAAATATATCTAATGCAACACTTCAAACAGCAAACGCAACACTACTGGTATCTAATGCAACGCTTTCTACCACGTCAGCAAATGCCACGTCAGCAAAGGTGGGCCCCACTTCTGCCACGTCAACAAATGTGGGTCCCACAATTGCCACGTCAGCAAATGCCACGTCAGCACATGTGGGTCCCACTTCTGCCACGTCACCATTTATTAAAATAAAAAAATATCTAACGCAACGCCATCAGTTAGTGTTGCATAATGTGAAACACTGTGGGTAATACGCAACACTAAATTATATCTAACGCAACAATAGTTCAGCTCAGTTGCAAAAGACCCAAAATTTCTATGTAACGAAACGCTTTCTGTGCAACGCTTTGTAAAAAGGGTTGCGTATGCTCACTTATGGCGTAGTGATACTGTAACGTATGGCCAAGATTGTTCTTATATTTTTTCAACAGGTTTGGGGCCAACCAGTATTCTTCAAATATATTTTAAGGAAATTCTCAATGGTACCACCGTGCTTTTGGTTTATGCTAGTGATACCATGTTCTTTTTACCCTACTTAACATTTCTATAATGTTTTTGTAACATAATGGTATTTCTGGTAGAAAGTCAATTTGTTAAGGGTACCGTTAAGAGGAGTCAAAAATGTAATGATACCACTGGCAAAAACCAAAAGTACAGTGGTACCATTGAGAATTTCCCAAAAATATTTGATCTCAAAGAATAATTATTTTATCTATGCATTTCATATATGAGATTATGAACAAAACAATTTATCTCAAAATAAATACTATTTTCTCCATTTTAAAAATATAAGAAAATTTTCTATAAAATTTATTTAGATGGGTAGGTCTATAATATAAAAAAAACAATGTGCAGAAGTTGTAATATAAGTAATCTTATCTTAAATGAATAGTTTAATATATTAAACATAATATAACCCAAAAAGTATTTGTGTATGTAATTAATGAATTCCATTGTAAGTATAAATGTTCATCTAGCTAAATTGGTTGGTGAGTTTAGTTTCATTATGAGAGGTGGAACAACATATTTTTTTGATATTATAATTGAGTTAGGTTCGGAGTTAGGTTCGGAACTAATTTATTTGCTCAGGATGCAGGTTTGACAAGTACCTGTTGTCCTATTATATATAGAAAGACTATATGTGGCCGGATATTTAGATTCATGTAACTGACCTTACCTAAATGGGGGAAAATATAAAGTAATGGTAATTGTAAACGCAATTTTTATCTTAGTCTTAGGTTATAGTGCTGTAAGTCTGCAACGGAGTCTTATGTAAATGCAAAGTAATTTTGATATTTGAGAACTGAAGGTGGATCGCAGATTAAATATTTTATATGAAAATGCTAATAAGAGGCCTTTGGCTTTGGAACAGGTCTGCTTTGCCCTTGATGCAAAAGCCAATCTTGTTCTTAATACAAGCTATAGTTTGTGCAAAGTACAATCTGTTTTTTTTTAAGTTAATCTAATAATTGTAGAAATTTCTAAATGGTAGTATAATATACTAGTATGGGCGATGGCTTAGGTCAAACGATTATTCCAGACTTTCATGTTAATGTAATTTCATTATCCATGAACAAACATGTTCAAATATCAGACCCGTAATCTATCTTATCAGGTGTATTGATTGTCTTAATTTGAATATATAGTGATAAGTTGTAAATGTTGAACCATTGATGATTGATCTTTTAGCATAAATTATCAAATTATTACTTCCTAATTGTCACTGCAGAACTCATTACCTTTTGGCTTTTCTAGTATTTTGTTACAAATTTCTTGTACTTGACTAAATATAAGTGTTGACGAAGGAATTTGGGAACAACAAAATTCGAGTTACATCGCCGGAAACAAGATCTACAGCTGTGATTCTTTGCCGAAAAGAATGGTGGCGTGTGGTGGCTGTTTGTAATTTGTGGCTGAGATTGATAGGGTTAGTGTCGGCTATTCAGACCTCTCGACTTCCAACCCCTCAATCGGCCTACGTACCCTGGTATTTATAGGGATCAAGCCATACGTAGTTCTTGGAGAACAAGAAACCCCAATGGGCTTGGATTGACGGTCCAGCTTCCGGAATGTTCTACTATGAGGCATAACCACAAAGGCCTAAGGCTCATCCAAGATCTCAAGACTTCACGGATAAGGAAACTTCCCCCGTCGAGGACTAGTCCTATCCGCTACCGTTATTTCTTGATCTCAAGAACGCATGTATAGCCATGGTTTACCCCAAGTGCAGAACGCATTCATATCCCCCGAATGAGAAGCACCCACCAGATAGCAGGATAGGTGATCCAAAGCTTTTGGGTGCAAAGTGCAGATTACTCCAAAGTTCCCTGTTAGGTCCGTTAAGATTGTAGAAGGGGGGGGGGGGGGTTGAATACAATCTATATCTTTTTATCGAAATTTGTCCGTTAAATAAAATTTAGTTTAGACAAATTTGTGCGGAATCAATTGAAACAAAATTCAAGTTAAATATAACGATATATTAAACTTGATGGTTGTTACAAAATCAGTACAGAGTATTACCACGTTAATAAAAACTAATTATAAAATTCGACATGAACTTTTCTAATTTAGTTAATAAAAATCGAGATAAGAACTAGGAAACTTAATTCGCTAGTAGTACAAGAGTGATCAATAAACAAGTTCCAACCGATCAAATATTACAAAGGGCTTGAACTGTATTTATTGTGAAAATTAAGAGCTTGGCAGTTGGTATTAAAGATGAGAGAGTCTGATGCTTTTCTGTTCTCTTTTAATATCTTCTGTGTCTTCTGTGAATGAGCCGACTGTTTCTATTTATAGAAACTATACTTCACTTCCTGTTCAATCTGATAAAAATGACACGGTGATAGTATAGTAGCCACGGTGATAGTATAACTACCTAGAGATAGTAGGACTCATTCCCTTTTAATAGTATGGATTTAACTCAGAAATAGTATACATTTACTTAAGAAATAGTCCACTAAAAACGTTGGTAATAGTATAATTACCTCGGTAATAGTATAACTATAACTGAGAAATAGTATAACTAGATCGGTGATAGTATACACTTCGGTGATAGTATACACTCGGTGATAGTATACACTCAGCGATAGTATACACTCGGCGATAGTATAATTTCGGTGATAGTATAGTATACTATTACTAGATCAGTAATAGTATCCATAATATTCCAGAAATAGTATACCATAAATTCCAGAAATAGTATAATTGAATTTTCAGAAATAGTTCAACTGAAATTCAGAAATAGTATAACTAAAATTCTCCGAAATAGTATAATCCATATATTATTGCTGTTTTAATAAATCAACGATTAATTAACTTAATTAATTAATTAAATAAATTAATTCTTACTGAATTAATTTGTTTAATTAAATTAATAATATAGTTAATTAATAATTGACTTACTCCTTATGAATCACTGTAAACTTTGAGAAACTTCCACTGGATAGTTGTTGACGTTCGATGTACTGTCTGGTTCATGAACGACTAACTCTAATATCTGTTCTTCAATTTGACTTTCAGTTGTGATCCACATACTTTCTCATCAATCTTTAATTACTCCTGTACTGATGTTGTCTTCACAGTAATCTCTGTCACTTTAAATGAATCCACTTGCTTTAATGTTGAACTGGGGCATGATCAGTTAACTGAATCTTCTTCCAGTGTAGGACATCAAAACTATAGATTGACTTTCTTCTTTCTTCTGACATATAGTACTTTGAGAGATTCCTGAGACAGATACCATTAATTACTTATTACAATCTAATTTAAGTTGAGTTGTATCCTTGAACTACAAATAGGCTGAGTCATATGCCTTTCAATCTCCCCCTATTTGTTTGTTAAAAATTAACAAGCAAATTCCTAGAGGATACTCAACTAACTCAACTTAAACTAGTAAAAGATAAAACTGTAATTGTAAAGTAAATAATGAAAACGGTTCTGGTTTATATTTAACATTTCCAGATTCAAACATAAAAGATAAAAACAAGATAGATGATCCTCTAGACTGATCATATTTCACATTAACCTATCTTGCTCTATCTAGCTCTAAGAATATAACATGTAGAGCTTTTCTTCATTTATCACTTTCTTCCTCGTTGATTTCTCCTTCTTCTGGTTCATCCAATTCTGGAAGCATCTTGTGCAATTCTGCATCAACAACTAATTCTCTCCTGGATGATGACACAGGATGAACTAGTGGTGCTCCATCTAGTGATGTTCCAATTGGTATTCCCAGTTTCTTTCTCAATTCACCTTTAAAGAACTTGTACTTCCTCATATTGCCTTGAGCATAAGATTGAAGATGATCTGCAGCTTCAATTTTCTTCCGAGATGAAAAGCCATGATTTCGAAGAGCGTATTCAACATACACCAAGTGTCTGGCATGATGTTCATACAATTCATCTGTCTGAAGATTAACAGTGTGAATGATCTCTCCTATAAGAACTTTAACTTGAGGAGGATTATCTATTACTTTAGGACCAGCTCTTGCAGCGAAATCTAGAAATTTTTCATGAAGTAGTACGCCAAGTTCGAAAGATGTTCTGACTTTTGGTCTCAGCATCCACAGCTCTGAAAGAGATCTATCATAGAAGAACTGAAGAGATACTTTCTGTGATCCAAGCTTATGACAATGAACAATGATTAATAGCTCGTATTTCGAATCACTTGCACAATTTATGCTCACAATTTCCATCTTCAAAGCTTTTAGATAATCATCATGTAAGGGATTCTTCTCTTTAAATCTCACAAACATATCACCCAACCGACGATCATCATATTCAGAAGTTTGTGGTGAATCTATAATTCTTTGAGCACGTTCCCATTTATCACCACTCTTGTACCTGATGTACATCTTCCTTGCTTCAAGCTTTTGAGCATGTTGCTTTTGAAGTGCTTCCTTTTCAGCCTTTTGAAGCCTTTCATTATGAGCTATCTGTTCCAGTGTCTTTTTGAGTCTTTCTTCTCTCATTGCCAGATTAGCTTCATTCTGTTCAAGTTCTTTATTGGCTTCAAAATTCATTCTTTGTACTTCAACAGGATCAGGAACTACAGTCTCTTCATCATCCTCATCATCCCAAAAACTGAGATCTGGTTCCCCAAATTCTTCTCCATCATCAGAAAACTGCAAGTCAGCAAAAATGTCAAGGTTATCAGGTTCACCTGTATAGTAATAACCTTCTGCAGTGTCATCCTTCTGTGCTGCTTGAGCTTTCTTCCCCTTGTCACCTTGATCATTCTTAGTTTTATCTTCAAAAACTCCCCCTCTTGACTTGTCTCCAGCACTAGCACTAGCTCCCCCTTTTGACTTCTCCCCCTTAGTTGAGGAATCCTCTACAGATTTATCAAATGCATCATCTTCAGGGTCTTGCTCATCACCATCTCCACCTTTTCCTTCAAAGAATTCTACCTCTTCTGCTGTGGGTGTGAGAGTTCTGCTAATCATGTTATATAAGTGTTTTAGCCCTTTACATTGATGTGCATTTTGGCTTTCAATCCGATCAAGACGATTTTCAGTAGATAACTAATTTTCACGCACTTCTGTTTGAAGATCTTCAACTTTGTTAGAAAGAGCCGTGATAATTCTGTCTTGAGTAACTGTGATGTCCGAGGAATCAGTGATTAATTGTTGTTGAGAGCATTCAAGAGTGTTGATCTTGGTGTTGAATGCAGTCTTCATGATTTGGATATCATGCTTTACTCCCACAAGCTGACTACTGACAGAGGTGGATGAAGAAGACGGTCCATCCACTTATGCTCGAAGTAAATTTGCTTCAGCTTTAGATGCTTCAAGTTCTTTTCTAGAGCTTTAATCTTTTCTTCCAATGAACGAGTGTATGTGTCAGTGTGTGCACTCACCTGATTATCACTCTGAGTTTCACTCATCTGACGTGCATGTGTTTCACTAAGTTTAGTGGTGATCCTCACATCACTCATCACTATTTCCTTAGCTGCTCCAGAATGTGTACCTGCAGACAAAATCACCCTAGCCTCCTTTTGGAAGGTCAGTGGTGGTGCAATGGGAGTTCGTAAATCCCTTTCCTCAATCATTTCTATCATCTCATTTGGAAATGATGTCTGAATTTCTTCAGTGACAGAAAGATCGAGTTGCCTTCCACTTTCTCCAGTTGAAACTGTGAGTGGAAAATCCCTTGAGGGAGCCAGGAATGTTCCTCCTGGGAGGGGAGATGATGACTTTATTATTTGTGGCTGAGAGTCAAGATTTCCCTCATTAACCTGTGAAGGCTCCTTTAACGTGACTATGGTAGGCACTGTTTCCATCCCTAAGTGCTCTCATCTCGAGGTGTCCCTATTTTCATCCAATTCTACATGTTCTCCCATTGTTAGTAATAACAGTGGGGTTGTGCTTGACACATTACAGGATGCCATGGCCGACTGGCGAAATTCAATGGACTCATCCTGTTGAGAGAATGGTTCCAGTAACTGTTCATTTGCCATATCAAAGTCCATATCCTTTTGGGAGGGTATGGATGAGCTGACAGTTGCCTCAGTTTCATTTCTACTCTTCTTTAGTAGAGGCAGAGCTGTGGGATCACTCAATTCTTCACTACTTCTCTTGCTTCTTCTGGGCTGCAATTTTCTACTGTAATGGTAAAATGTAGTTGTTTTTGACCTTGTGTTTGGCTCTATGACCTTGGTTAGAGATTGTGGTTCTACAATCCCATGGTCAGTCCTATCAACCACTTGGGTTCCAGAAGATGATTGAGAGATAGAAGTAGTTAAGAGATTAGAATGTAATACCTGGTCAGCAGATGGAGTGACATGAGCCACTTGAGGTGGAATTTCTGGCTCAGCTTGTTCAAGAGTAGGTGCATTTTGTTCAGGTTCAGGCTGCTCTGGAACAGGTTCAGGTTGCTCAATAGCAAGTGTCTGTTGCTCAATGACTGGTTCTGGTTGCTCAGGAGCAGGTTCAGGCATAACTGGAAGATGTATGAATGCGGACATGTACTGAGTTATAAGCACTGGTACGTTGTTGTAATCATTATGTTGTGAGACAGCTCTTGTGTGAAATTTTTTATGAAAAGACCTAGAATCTTCATCTTCCTCATTAACAAATGAATTTTGTATCTCCTCATAAACCAAGTGATTAAAAATAAGAGTAAAAAATCTAGGATAATAGATTGAAACCTTTGAACCCTTATTAAATTCTTTTTGGCATTTACGATCCGTTTGAACATGTTCTTCCAAAGAATTTTACCTATATCGATCCTTCGATTGTAGACAACTGAATAACCAATATACTGAATCAGCGAAGGAATATTTGAAAAAGAAGTTTGAGCATAGTTAGCAAAAACTCGAATCAAAGTGTCAAATACCAAATACCATTCAGCTACCAAACCATTTTTCGGCAAGTTACTCAATTTCAACTGGCCCTGATAATTAATGCCAGTGAAAAACTGAGTCAGTTCATTGTTGGAAGGTTTAGCAACAAATTCAGCAGTAGGAAGATTCAACACTGTCTTGAGT
Source organism: Kitagawia praeruptora (assembly GCA_037693485.1). Taxonomy (NCBI): domain Eukaryota; kingdom Viridiplantae; phylum Streptophyta; class Magnoliopsida; order Apiales; family Apiaceae; genus Kitagawia; species Kitagawia praeruptora. The sequence goes on from CM075350.1 coordinate 83,089,749, forward strand.
ACTGATTCATTGACTCTGTACTGTGAGTCCCCAACCTTGAATGTAAAGGAATTGGTTGCTTCAGAGATAATGTTTGTAGTGCACATTAGACGTAGAGGCTCAATTTTCAGTGGAGCATCACGAGATAAAGCACCGCTGATGAATGGTTGTTCGTTCAAAAATCGAATCCAAGGTTTAAAATGATCAACCAAACATTCGTCCGGATCAAAAAATCCAACCATGTTATGCTTAATTAGTTCGAAATTAACAGCCATTTTAATCCAGATTTTAATCCTTTTGAAAATCTTTGATTTGAGCAAAATATTCAATTAACCTTAATTAATTCGAATTAATAATAAATTAAAAATTCGAAAAATTTCAAAGTTCTTGAAAAATCCTCAAAATCTCAGGAGATGATCTGGGAATACAAACGAACACCAAAGTATTTTTAGTTTTCTGAAAATCGATGCCAATCTCCGGGAATTTCAGATCGAAATTTCGTTTTTCAAAAACCTAAGTTACCAAAAACTCAATGAAATCGTGAAATTGAACAGTCAAAACAGTGTTTTTGATCAAGGAATCGATGGGTGTTCTTGGTTTCTTGATTCAGTGGAGATTTGAGTCGAAAATCGGGCAGCACTTCGACTCTCCGATATGTGTATATCGTGTGTATCGACAGAAATAGTACTAGGTGACTTAACACGCTAGTGATAGTATGAGAAATAATGAAGCTAGAGATAGTATAGATTGTATATACAGGGCCGTCTATACTATTACCGAATATCTATACTATTTCTCTCATTATTCCTATATTATTTCTAATAACTTATACTATTACCGGCAGTTTATACTATTGCCGCAGTCTATACTATTACTCACATAAATTCTATACTATTTCTACTCACTTATACTATTACCGGCAGTTTATACTATTGCCGCACTCTATACTATTACTCACATAAATTCTATACTATTTCTAGGAGAATACTATTACTGACCCTCTAAATTATTTACAGAAATAACAGATTATTTCTTATAGACTATATTATTACTAATATGCATACTATTACAAATTATTACACCCAGACTTAGACAGATTAAAAAAAATATATATAGAGAGTACTTTACATGCCTATTTTTATTAATACAAATAAAAATAAAAATAAAAATAATAATATTTCCTAAAGGATACTAAAAAGACCATAGGTTGTCCTTTTAGCGGAAACAAATCATTAATAACAGAAAGACAAACACTACAAAATATTAAGTATTAATAATTTACATTTTTATTCATGGTAAATTAATAAATTTATATATTTTCTAATAAAATAACTTTCTTATAGAAAATTATTTAAAAAGAAAATATGACTTATTAAACCATCATAAATGTAATTTTCAATAAAAATAAGTTTCTCATAAATTACAACTTGTAAAATTTGAGAAAAATATTTTTAAAGAAAATAAATTATTTTAACATTGAAAAGAAGTAAGTAGGAATATATTAAGATGATAATGGCAATGGTTTGAACATTAACAAATAACAAGGTAAGTTGATAAAATAATTATACAAGTGATTTTAATCAACAAATATTAACAAGATAATCACTTGATAAATTATTAAAGGTCAAACCTCAGATATTAACTAGTTTAATTACTAGGACTATTTAACATACCCAATTCACCAACAATTCTGGTGAATGTGGATTCGTCAAGAGACTTAGTAAAAATATCTGCTGTTTGTTCTTCCGTGGGTACAAAATGTAACTCCACGGTACCATTCATGACATGCTCTCGGATAAAATGATACCTGATGTCAATATGCTTGGTCCTCGTATGCTGCACAAGATTGTTGGAGATTGCTATGGCACTTGTATTATCACACAGAATTGGAATATTGTCAAGTACAAAGCCATAGTCACGTAGCTGATTCCTAATCCACAAGATCTGAGCACAACAGCTTCCAACAGCTATGTATTCAGCTTCAGCTGTTGAGTTGGAAACTGTTTGTTGCTTCTTGCTGTACCAGGAGACCAACCTACCACCTAGGAATTGACAACTCCCAGAGGTACTTTTTCTGTCTACAACACTTCCTGCATAATCTGAATCTGTATATCCAACAAGGTTAAAACCAGATTCTTTAGGGTACCAAATACCTAAGTTAGGTGTACCCTTAAGATATCTCAAGATTCGTTTAACAGCAATGAGATGCACATCTCTAGGATCCGCTTGGAACCTTGCACACAAGCATGTAGCATACATAATATCAGGTCTACTTGCAGTAAGGTAAAGTAATGAACCTATCATACCTCTGTAGCTTGTGATATCTACCTTGGCAGAATTTTCACATGCCCCAAATTTGATAGCTGTAGATGATGGAGTCCTTGCTGAAGATGAGTCCTCCATTTGATATTTCTTGAGGAGCTCTCTGACATACTTGGATTGACAAATAAATATTCCATCTGTTCTTTGACTTACTTGTAATCCAAGAAAGAACTTCAGCTCACCCATCAGGCTCATCTCAAATTTACCCTGCATTAACTTAGCAAATTTCTTGCACAGAAGATCATTAGTAGACCCAAATATTATATCATCCACATAGACTTGGACTAATATTGTATCATTCTTATGTTTCTTAGTAAAGAGAGTTTTGTCTATGACACCTCTAACAAATCCATTTTCAAGTAAAAATTCAGAAAGAGTGTCATACCATTTCCTTGGAGCTTGCTTAAGACCATAAATAGCTTTGAAGAGAAAATAGACATAGTTCATGAATTCTGGATCTTCAAAGCCAGGGGGCTGTTCTACATATACCTCTCCATCTAGCTTACCATTCAGGAAGGCACTCTTGACATCCATTTGATAAACTTTGAAGTTTGAATGTGCTGCGAATGCCAAGAATATCCTTATAGCCTCAAGTCTAGCCACTGGTGTATAGGTTTCATCATAATCTATTCCTTCAGCTTGGGAATAACCTTTAGCAACCAGTCTTGCTTTGTTTCTAGTTACAATGCCATCTTCATCAAGTTTGTTTCTGAATACCCACCTGGTATCAACTACTTTCCTGTCATTAGGTCTGGGTACCAGCTTCCATACTTCTTGTTGTTTGAATTGATTGAGTTCATCTTGCAAAGCAATCACCCAATCAGGATCAGAAAGAGCTTCTTCTGTTTTCTTAGGTTCTATTGCAGACAGAAACACAGAATAATTACATTGATTTTGATAGCTCCTTCTAGTTTTTACACCAACATCTGGATCACCAACGATCAACTCAAAAGGATGAGCTCTATTCCACACAGTCTGTCTGGGAAGATTTGATCTTGATGATTCGCCTTGTTCTTCATTATGATGTTGAGTATGACCAGCTGATCCTTCATCATCTCCCCCTGAGTTGTTGCCAGTTTGACTAGATGAATGTTCAGGAGTGTCAGTGGTATCTCCAGTTTGATCATTGTTTCCACCACCACCATCCTGATCATTATCATCATTATTACTGTTATCATTAGCAACAACATCAGGTTGGTTGTCACCATCTGAATCGGAGTCTGTCATATCATCGAAAGATAACTTTTCAGATGAATCCTCCGTTTGGATACTAGGAAGTTTAGTGTCATCAAATGATACATTGACACTTTCAAGCATTGTCTGATGATCAATCACATACACCCTGTAAGCTCTTCTTGAATAACCAATGAAAATTGCTTCATGTGCTTTGGCCTCAAATTTTCCACCACGATCATCTCCATCTTTAAGCACAAAGCATTTTGCTCCAAATACATGAAAGTACTTGAGTGTTGGTCTCTTCTCATACATTATTTCATAGGGGGTCTTCATCAAGTCTTTGTTGATTAGAGTTCGATTCTGGGTATAACATGCAGTATTGACAGCTTCAGCCCAAAAGTACAAGGGAAGCCTTGATTCACTTAACATAGTACGTGCAGCTTCAATCAAGGTTCTATTCTTTCTTTCTACTACCCCATTTTGATGAGGAGATCTTGGGGCTGAGTACTGCCTTGTTATTCCCTTATCAGTACAAAAATCGTTTAGAACTGCATTCTTAAATTCAGTTCCATTGTCTGACCTTATTGCTCTTACTGGATTCTTGTACTCCATCTCAATCAACTTGATGTGATCAATCACTAACTGTGGAGTTTCATCTTTGGAATTCAGAAATAAAACCCATGTGTACTTTGAGTAGTCATCAACAATCACGAGAGCATATCTTTTCTTTGACATAGACATCACATTAACTGGACCAAACAAATCCATGTGTAACAGTTGTAGAGGTTCAGTTATTGATGATATGTCAGTGCTCCTGTGAGTTGCTGTTTTCAATTTGCCTTTTTGACAGGCATCACAGAGTCCTTCTTGAGTGAATTCCATTGAAGGTAAACCTCTCACCAGTTCTCTTTTAACTAGAGAATTCATTGTCTTGAAATTAAGGTGAGAGAGTTTCTTGTGCCATAGCCAACTTTCATCTGTAGATGCTTTAGAATAGAAGCAGTTGATTTCTTCAGTGCTTCCATTGTTCATATTGGCCACGTACAGATTGCCTTTTCTGACTCCTGTAAGAGATGGTTGTTCATGTCTCTTGTGTGAGATCAGACAATTCTTCTTGTTGAAGTAAGCCTCGAATCCCTTGTCACAAAATTGACTGATACTTAACAGATTATGCTCAAGTCCTTTTACAAAAGACACTTCATCAATGATAACATTTCCAGCTTCCAATCTACCATATCCATCAGTTGTACCTATGCCGTTATCTCCAAAGGTAACAACTGGGCCGGCTTTCTCAACCACATTTGTCAGCAGGGTTCTATCTCCAGTCATATGCCTTGAACATCCACTATCCAAGATCCAGGTCACTCGATCAACCTGTTTCACACCCTGCAATGACAAATAAGTTAAACCTTCTTTGGAACCCAAATCTGATTGGGTCCAGAATATTTAAAGAATTGGCCTTTGTCAGGCAAAACAACATTTTTAACCTTGACACCAATTTCACCATTAACCAACAAGCATTTAACCCTATTAACAGATTTAACAATCTTTTGTTTTATCTTGGGTATCCATGTTTCTTTAGCAGCAATAACATTTGTTTCATTGACTGAACATTTGACCTTGTAAGCAGCCTTACCAAAAGTTTGTTTAGGCTTTGATACAAATGTCTCTCTCCTATCTTTAGGAGAACTAGCAGTCTTTGATCTAATATTTTTATTCCTATTCATATGTTGTCGAGGAGCAGTCTTACCAGCACATGCTTGATTACAATTAAAGTAAGCAGACATTACATTAAAAGCACAAGACATACAATTGACAACACCACATGCTTTATGATAAACATCAATGATAGGCATGGTATGCATGTTAGATATGTTATTGTTCCTTTTCAACTTGTTACCACTTAACCCAGTTTTAGATGAACTGGTTGAATAAACAACCTTAACTGGTTCCTTAACAGATTTAACATTATCAAGGACTATGCCATTTGCACTGTCCTCATTACGCATCTCTTCTTGAATAATGATAGAAGTGAAGTTTGGAGGTTCTGCAATCGACTTCTTAAAGAGCGGATCTTCAACATTCTTAAGCACATGTGGTATACCCCTCTCTTTAGCACTAACAAGGTTAGGGGTATTTATGCCTAACAATCCAACAGCTTCGTTATAACAAAACCCTATTCCTACAGTTCGTTCTACAGCTTGTTTATTGAAATGCTCTTTAGAAGTTTTAACAGAATTAAAGCAAGCACTAACCTTGGTTTCAAGTTCAGCAATTTTAGAAAGTTGTTTAGTCACTACTTCTAGAATGGATTTCTCTCTTCTATTAAGTCGTGCTATTTCCTCTTTTTGTTGATCTTGATTAACATGCACCTTTTTTAGTTCTAACACTTCATTTTCAAGTTCAGTGTTTAACAGATTTAATCTAGCAATGTGTTTTTGTGCATTAACCAAAGAACCACCTAACTGACGAACCAACTCAGAGTCAGTAAGTTTTACTTGTGGTTTAGGATCAGTGAGCATGTCACCATTTGCCATTAGTGCAAGATTACCATATTCTTCATCTTCACTATCTGTGTCATCCCAGCTTTTACCAGCAGCCACATAGGCTTTTCCAGGTTTCTTCTTTTCAGGAACATAATCTCTCCTCTGGGCTTGTTTAGGTTTCTGACACTCAGTGGCAAAGTGTCCAAGTTCATTGCAATTATAACAACGAATTTTGCTTCTATCAACAGTTCCAGTTTTATAGCCACCTCTGCTACTGGAGGATGAAGAACCTCCTTTCTGGAATCTGTTATTAGACTTGAACTTAAACTTAGGATTTCTCCTGAATCTAAAATTGCCAAACTGTCTCACCATGAGTGCCATGGATTCATCCTCCAACTGATCCAATTCCTCTAATGAGTAAAACTCACTTCCATCCTGAGTAGCTGGTGTTTGACCATGTTCCACTTCAGTCTGCTCCTTGTCTGAGCTGTAAGGTCGAACAACCTTAGCTTCCACTTCCTTAGGAGCCTCAACCACTAGCGCTGTAGATGAACTTGCAACCCTACCTTTACCATGAATCTCTTTCTGTTGGACTTGTTCCAACTCATAGGTTTTTAAAATACCGAAGAGTTTTTCATGAGTAACTTTATTCAAGTCACGAGATTCTCTTATGGCTGTTATCCTGTGTTCCAGGTGAGTCGGCATAGTCAGTAAGAACTTCAGATTAATCTCCTTCTGTGTATAGTTCTTGCCATGGATTCGCAAGTTGTTGATTATTTTATTATACCTTTCAAACACTTCTTGAATGCCTTCATTAGGGCCAGCTCTGAAGTGTTCATACTAAGAGGTTAAGATTTGAAGTCTGTTCTCCCTGACTTCATCGGTTCCTTCATTAATGGTTTCAATAGTTTCCCACATGTGTTTGGCAGTTTTACAATTCATCACATGGCTATACATCACAGCATCCAGGGAATTTATTAGAATGAGTCTCAGGTTTTTATCAAGCCCTGCATCCTCCTTTTCCTCAGGTGTATAGGTAGCAGGGTCCTTTTCATAAGATTTAGCAGGAATCACAACTTTACCCTCAGCTTCAACTTCATCTTCATAGACCATAGGAGTTTTAGGTCCGGTTTTCAAAACAACCAAATATTTAACGTTTGTACAATCTAGAAACAACTCCATTTTATTCTTCCACATATCATAATTATCTTTGTCAAAGATAGGTATCTTAAAAATGGCTTTAGAAGTCATGATGAATTTTTAAGAGAGTTAAAAATTCGAGCTTGATTTTTAATTGAATAAGAATAGGATCTTGATTTGTGTATCAATCAAACGGCTCGGATACCAATTGTTAGGTCCGTTAAGATTGTAGAAGGGGGGGTTGAATACAATCTATATCTTTTTATCGAAATTTGTCCGTTAAATAAAATTTAGTTTAGACAAATTTGTGCGGAATCAATTGAAACAAAATTCAAGTTAAATATAACAATATATTAAACTTGATGGTTGTTACAAAATCAGTACAGAGTATTACCACGTTAATAAAAACTAATTATAAAATTCGACATGAACTTTTCTAATTTAGTTAATAAAAATCGAGATAAGAACTAGGAAACTTAATTCGCTAGTAGTACAAGAGTGATCAATAAACAAGTTCCAACCGATCAAATATTACAAAGGGCTTGAACTGTATTTATTGTGAAAATTAAGAGCTTGGCAGTTGGTATTAAAGATGAGAGAGTCTGATGCTTTTCTGTTCTCTTTTAATATCTTCTGTGTCTTCTGTGAATGAGCCGACTGTTTCTATTTATAGAAACTATACTTCACTTCCTGTTCAATCTGATAAAAATGACACGGTGATAGTATAGCAGCCACGGTGATAGTATAACTGCCTAGAGATAGTAGGACTCATTCCCTTGTAATAGTATGGATTTAACTCAGAAATAGTATACATTTACTTAAGAAATAGTTCACTAAAAACGTTGGTAATAGTATAATTACCTCGGTAATAATATAACTATAACTCAGAAATAGTATAACTAGATCGGTGATAGTATACACTTCGGTGATAGTATACACTCGGTGATAGTATACACTCAGCGATAGTATACACTCAGCGATAGTATACACTCGGCGATAGTATAATTTCGGTGATAGTATAGTATACTATTACTAGATCAGTAATAGTATCCATAATATTCCAGAAATAGTATACCATAAATTCCAGAAATAGTATAACTGAATTTTCAGAAATAGTTCAACTGAAATTCAGAAATAGTATAACTAAAATTCTCCAAAATAGTATAATCCATATATTATTGCTGTTTTAATAAATCAACGATTAATTAACTTAATTAATTAATTCTTACTGAATTAATTTGTTTAATTAAATTAATAATATAGTTAATTAATAATTGACTTACTCCTTATGAATTACTGTAAACTTTGAGAAACTTCCACTGGATAGTTGTTGACGTTCGATGTACTGTCTGGTTCATGAACGACTAACTCCAATATCTGTTCTTCAATTTGACTTTCAGTTGTGATCCATATACTTTCTCATCAATCTTTAATTACTCCTGTACTGATGATGTCTTCACAGTAATCTCTGTCACTTTAAATGAATCCACTTGCTTTAATGTTGAACTGGGGCATGATCAGTTAACTGAATCTTCTTCCAGTGTAGGACATCAAAACTATAGATTGACTTTCTTCTTTCTTCTGACATATAGTACTTTGAGAGATTCCTGAGACAGATACCATTAATTACTTATTACAATCTAATTTAAGTTGAGTTGTATCCTTGAACTACAAATAGGCTGAGTCATATGCCTGTCATTCCCCAATGAGAGCGCGCCCATTGAATACAGGAACAGAGCTCCAAAGCACACACCAAAGAGAGACCTATCTTTCCACCGAGGAGAACATGCCCTCAGACCTCAGTGTATAAGAAAGGTCCCCAAATCCAGGAAAACCCCTGGAGGACTTCTACGACGGACATCCACCTCATGAGATACGACAGGAGGGAATTCTTCAACTTCTAGAATTCCAGCTTGAGCAAAATCCCAGGAGACATTTTTTCAGTGACTTCTTGAAAAATAAACTTAAGTATAAATATTTATCATGTTTTAATATTTAGGGCGCGCCCTCTTCGTAGAGAAAGAGAGGGCGCGTCCTGACTTCTCCATTTTCTGCCAAAACCCTAATTAATCCTAGAATTCCCCAAATTGAACCCGTATTTGACCCGAATCCATCTTAAAATACCCGAATCGAATTTTGGCTATAACAACTACCCCCCAATTCCATATGAAATCAAAGATGATGTATGGAATTCTTCCTAGGAAATCCAAATTCTCACAATACTTTTCACAGGGCGCGCCCTAGGAGAGGGCGCGACCTCAGAATTTCAACCGACCCACAGCTGTCATCCACTATTCTTTTAAAACCCTATAAATACCCCCTCTCTCTCTTACTTTACTCTCTTCCTACTCTCTCCCGAAAGACATACCCCACTCCGGCGATTTAATCTTTCCGAACAAAAAGTCGGCCAAATCAAGCGATTCCGGTGTCCTTCTTTCACATATTTCATTCAAGAACTCTCAAGGTACATTCTTATACCTGTATCTTTGATTTTAACCGTGTATTTTGCGAGATATTATAATTTGACTATTCAAGTTCTTCGTGTTCTTCATTTGCCTTGTATATATGCTTGTATGTATAGTCGTTTAATCTATTCCTGCTTTAAAAATCGTTATAGATAATGTTCTTGTACCATTGTAGTTTAATTGTCTCAATCTTTTGGGCGCGTCTTAAACCCAGGACGCGCTATAAGGCCTTTAATAAAGCATCAAATACTGTCAAATACCAATCTTAAGACGCGCCTTCAACATAGGGCGCGCCTTGAATTCCTCCGACTCACGCTTGAGCCGTCCCTATAATTTTATCCTTAAGTCTAAATTACAACTCCTTGTAATATTTAGGTTTTATGAATAGGTATTTAAACACCCTCATTCCATTGTATAAAATTTTCCGGTAATTCCTTTCTTGGGCGCGCCCTTAGCCTTTTTTCTTTTTATTTTGCAGCTGGAGGGCGCGCCGTTTCCATTTCATCCTTTCAAAAGGTTTAATAAAGACTTCGGAATCCACTCCTCTCCACCAGTTACTCTTCTTCCAAACCATCCCAGGCCTCTCTTTTCATTCATTTCTCCTGAAGATAAGGCGCGCCTTATTGAAGATTTTAATGAGGACAAAATGAGTTTTTCCAGTGAGGACTCCCTTGATAATATTCCTCTCAGTGTTCGAATTAAAGACAAGAAAAACCTTCAACCATTACAAGAATCCCCATCTCCTGAAAAGAACCTGAACATATCCCATTTAGATTCTTCAGGTAGCGACTTCAACCCCAACAGTCAAACTTCTACTGACACTCACTCTTCAGACACCTATTCCGCCGCTGGGCCTTCCGCCTCGTCCATTTCACCATTGATTAATTCCGAACCAACGTCTCCACCACCATCACCTTCCCCCTTCGAACATTGGGAAGTTCTCGATAAAGAAATTGACATCGAATGGAGCAGATATGATGAAATGTCTGAAAAAGAAAAGAACCATCTTAGAAAGATACAGGGTAAACTTGCCTGTGTAGGTATGCCTTCTGTTGCCACAAACGATGAAGTAGAATGGGCCATGAAATATTATGGCCAAGAGGGACTTTGGGAAATTCCACATCCTCATCATCGGCCTCATATCTTCAACTACGGTAGGGATTTCAAAATCCCAAGAATGGTTCTAAGTCCAAAACTCATGGCCCTTGGTGTGGGCGCGCCCTTGCATCCATACTTGAGAAGCATTCTTGAATGGTATGACCTAGCTCCGATTCAACTCTCCCCCAACAGCTATAAACTTGTTTTAGCTTTATTCATTCTTTATCACGATCTTGAATTTGAAGCACCCTCCATGCAAGAAGTCAGTTACTTCTTTAGCATCCGTCAATCAAATGTTGGTTATCAACAAACCCCACAACTATAAAGGTTTTTCCGAAGGAAGGATCAGCCACCTCAAACGATGGAAGGAACCCTATTTCTTTGTTTGGGATGTTCCTCGAGTTCGCCTTCAATTCAACACAGACCCCTGTAAGTGAGGGCGCGCCCTAGATTTCTTTCCTTCATCCTTTATTTCGATTCCTTCTTATAATTTCATACTAACATAAAATTTAATAGATCGAAGAACTCAAAAAACTCTCCAGGGCGTGATCTTAAATAGAGCAAAGGTTGTACTTGAAGTGGCAGCAGAAAAATTCAACCTTCAATCTTTAATAACTGAAGAAAACTTAAAAAGAGTTGGAATTCTGTCAGATAGAGTCGGTCATATTTGTAAATTTAAAAGATTCAAAAATGGCGTTGCCGTTCCATCATCCTCATCTAGTGATAGCGAAAATGAAAATTCCCATTCTGACGAAGGTATACAACCCTTAAGACTAAAGCATATTTTAACCTACCAAGTAATACTTGCATTCTTCTTTCAGCATATTGTATGTTTTAAATTTTCTTGTGAGAGCATGACCTGATAATTTTTCTTGTGCACACATGGCCTCTAGGATTCCACGTGGCTTCGGGGCTCCCAAGATAAATGATAAGGAACAACAAGCAAATAGAGCTGGAACCTCTAATTCTAGGGCGCACCCTATTTTACAAAAAGAACCTACTCCAGTAGTTCCATCTCTTTCCTCCGCATCTTTGAAGAGAAATGCCACTACCCAGCCGCTTGTTAACAAAGGTAAGAAACAAAAGGTCGATGGTGCGCCCTTGTACACAGAAACCCTTATCGGCCCTGCTGCTGCCTCACTTATCACTGAAAAAGAGATTGATCTCTGGCAAAACATGAATGTTGATGATGAGGCAAATTCCATGATCAAGGCCTCTGCTCAACTTTTGGTTCAATCTCTAGGGCGCGCCCAAAGGGTACATAAGGAACAACTCCAAGTGACCAAGCTCAAGGTCGATGCTAAGAGACTTGTAGAGATGCTAAGAGACTCCAAGGAAGCTGATTTAGATGAGGTTATAGATCAACTAAAAGAATCAGTTGATCATCGCCAACTTCTCAACGCCAAAAATGATCAACTGGAAAAAGAGAACACAGAGTTAAAAGCTCAGCGAGATGCCCTAGAAAAGGAGAAAGCTAATTGCTGGAAGGATGAAAAACAAGCCATGGAAGATAAGAACTTCCTAAATGGATTTAACTATTTTTTGCTAGGTTTCATTGCTCGTGACCCTGACTATGACTGGTCACATTTTGGCCCTGAATGCGAGGAAGATATTATTTCCTTTAAAGTCAAGAACATCGAAGAGCTAAAGGAAAAAAGAATTGAGATTGGATTGGAGAATCCTGAAGACCCTGAGGGCGCACCTTCAACTGAAAACATCCTTTCCCCCTAAAACCAGGAAGCTCAGAAATCTCCTTCATCGGTAAATCAAGCTAGGACTTCAACTCCAGAAAAGACATCTCCAATTATCACCGTTCAACCCTCAAATAATCAGGACGCGCCCTCCCCTAAGGGCGCGCCCTAAAGCTTTATTTCATTATCTGCTGTCTTCCAACTTTTGAATTTTTTAAGGTGCGGGCCCTTTGTAAAACCCTGCAAGGTGTAATCTCAAATTTCCTTTTGATGACTTTTTAAATACTATGCATTGATTGTCAAATCAGTTTTGCCTTGGTAATTTCTTGTTTGAATTAACCTTCGAATTTCTGCAGGGCGCGCCCTGTTTGATAGAGGCGACCTTGAAATCTTTTTTAAACCTCTTCAACTATCAATTTAAGATTTTGCCTTTTACTTAAAAACATGCACAAATATTTTTAGCTGTGAATTACTCCTTGTAGGCTGAGGGTGCGGCTTCCTAAAACAACTTTAAGCTCTCTTTTTTACAAATTTACTTTCACCTGGTTTACAGAATTCTGATAAATGCCTTTGTACTTGTAATAAAATAAATCTTCAAATATTTTCTTCCTGCAAAATAAAGCGTGCCTTATTATGCTAGGGCGCGGCCTTTACGACTAAAACAATAAACTTCAACACAAACAAAACTTCAATAAACTTGAAAAACTTCAAACCGTTGACAAAACTTCAAATAAACTTCAAATATACTTCAAATAATCTTCAAATAGACACTACTAAAAAACTATTAATAGACATCACCGTTTTTAACATCGATTACAATAAAACCGATGTTAAAAATCAATTTAACATCGCCCGTTTTATAACCGATGTCTTTTAAGCATTCAGACATCACTTGACATATCAACCAATGTCTAAATGTTTCCTTAAAAATATTTAGACATCACTTCATTTATGAACTGATGTCTAAATGTCTACTTAAAAAAATAAACGCGCGTCTCCCTCTCAATTATTCCCCCCTTAGTTTTATTTTCCTCCTCCTTTTAAGTTTCATTTGCCCGCTATTACCAAATCTGTTCCCCCTTAACGAAAATTTTGTATTTCCCCCTCCCCAATTCTAATACATCCAGACAAATTAATTCATTAATTCATTAAAATTAAAAATAAAACAAAACCTAGGCCATCTCTCTCTCTCTCTCGACACAGACCTAACCTCACATCTCTCTCTCTCTCGCGACTCTCACCTCTCTCGACTCTCACCCCTCTCTCCACTCTCTCCCGACTCTCACCTCTCTCTCTCTTCACTTCACTCTCACAGGCTGTCTCTCCTCTCACCTGACTCTACCGACTCTCTCTCCACTCTCAATCGAAGAAGCTCGGTTCGAAGCTCAGTACGAAGAGGCTCTATCCAAAGCTCGAATTGGTAAGCTCAATAGATTTATATGTATGTTAATCGTTTCAAAGCATGCATTTTGTTAAAAATAATTGGGGGTTGTTAAAAATCAAAACCCTAATTTTTAAAATTGGGGGTTTTGTTTGTTGGTGTTTGTATTTGTGTTTTATGTTCATATATGTATTGTATGTTTGATTTTATGCGTTTCTCTAAATATTAATTCTTGTAAATATGTAAATACTAATTAGTTATTTATTTTTTGGATGTAGTTTAGTCAATTCTTGATATAGGTTTGCTTGTTTTGGGTTATTTAGTGTTGTTGATGATGTTGAAGTGATGGGTTATGATAAAGAATGGATTTTGATTGGTGGGATTTTGTTAATTTATAGTTTTATTTGTTTAAAATGTTGGATGTATTGTTTGGTTTGCTGCTTTTTTGATTATGCCTGCTTAGAGTTGGAACTTGAGTTTTGATTTTTGTTATTTGTGTAAATGGTGTAGTCATTTTTATGCTCATTTGTTGAAGTGTGAGCGTGTTTAGACCAATTCAAAGTGATTTAGCACTGGATCAACGTCGTAAAAGTTAATTTTAAAGGTTTCACTAAATATTTAATTCAATTTGCAGGAGAGATGGGTCCAGATTTCATCCCAAAAATGCCTGCCAAATCTCTAGCCTCGCAGCAATTAAATAGTCCGCATTCATTAGTTGTTCCGTCAAGCCAAATTTGATGACACTAGTGGTGATGTAAGAAGTCTATGCGATTTATTCATCATCTTGTTTATTCAGTTGTTTAAACTTACCCGCCTAATGTAACATAATTGTAGTGCCTTAGTCCTGCTGGAGAATACAATCTTCGGCTTATATTATCAAGTAGCTGCACCCAAAGATGGTTGCAACTTATTCAGGAAGGTATATGTGTTGCACATGAATCTTTAGTTTATATTAACTATTTGTATAATGATTACCCAGAGTGGTAAGTAGATAGTATCCAGAGTGGTAAGTAGATAGTATCCTGTGTTGGTACATCTCTAAATGCATTGCACGACTAAAACCTGGTCTTACTCTAGGTGGTTTGCTAAGTGGTTCCTACATCCAGATGTCGTATCAGAGTACGCTTACATTTTTCTTTGGGATGAAGACCTTGGAGTTACCAATTTCTAAGCTGGGAGGTAATCTTTTATCCATATGTACATGGATGAACATTTGCGTTCAATGAGATTTTACGTATTCCTTGAAAAAAAATTTGGATTTGGATCCGCAATCTCAGAGCACTAAACTAAATAAATTATCATCAAGCTAAAGTGCTATTAAAGAAGCTCAAAACACATGCTACAGGTGGGTAGAAATGATTGCTCCCATCTTCTCAAGAGCATCTTGGCGCTGCGTATGGCATATGATCCAAGTATCATTCAAAAAAACAAAAATATTCAGACAAAGAAAATCTGCTACAGTATAAACCAGTTTACGCTTTCTGTAATAGTTGTGAAAGTTAATATGGATGCTTTTATATGTGACTTAAAAAAATAACTTTTTTTTGTTTTTAATTTCAGAATGACTTAATTCATGCTTGGGGTTTGGATATGCAGCTTGGCTACTGTGCCCAGTCAAGTTACATACACTGATACTACTTCTCTATCTTCTGACTACAATTATATCATGAAACCTCTTATGACAGGGTAATAGGACCCAAAATATCGGGGTAGTTGACTCTAAGTATGTTGTTCACCAAGGTGTTCATACACTTGGAGGTTTGGCTGAAAACAAGGTATGCAACGGATTATGTAGTTTTCTTGTTAATATTTAATTACTTTAGTAAGTTCACACAATCCGAGCAGTGTTGAACAGCTCTTTTTTGGAGTCACAACAGTTTCTTGGTGCACAGACGAATAATCAAGACTGACAATGAAGTTATTAATATCATGTTAACATGAAACTGGAAATTAGAAACTACTTAATCCTAAGTTCTCTCAATGCATTGTTTTATACCTTATTTTTTATTTGTGCTTGCTCTTTACTGATCATTGATGCAGACACATGCTGAACCAACAAGCCATGCTCCTCAGAATACAAATCTCCAAGGAAACGGAACATTGGTATCTAATTTACACCTAGTAGTTGTGACCATAGTTCTCTCAACAGGTATATCTATCTCTGCTATAATATGTCTGTAGGCAAGAATCTCTGGTAAACATCTCAGAACAAACGTGCAACTATTTTTTGCATCACATTATTCAACATTCAGCTTTCTTTTTCCAAGGATCAGTGTTAAAAATACTAATCATGTATTTTCATTTTATATTTGGATTAGAACTAAATGATATATTGTCATAAGTTGCATAACAGAATACTTTTAGCTGCTGATTGTGTTTATAATATTTGTTAGTAAAACTTTGACGTATCAGTGTCCTTGTTGACTTATGAACGTGCATGTCTTTACTGTACGGTGTTTCTTTGCAGTTCCGTTTATATTTCTTGCACAAATAATAACGTTAATCTCTTGCAATTCTTTCCACTGTAGGCTGCTACAAGAGGCTGTTTCTATGCAGGCTTTGCTGCTCAGAGGAATTTCGCAGAGGTAATATTTGTTTGTTTAAGTCTCCAGTTATGCATGAATGAAACTAAAGAGGCCACTAATGGCAGGTAATAGCGAAGGATGAAGCTCAGGGTACGGTCCGCAAATTTGTTGGCATTGGACTTGGCATAGCAATTGCTAACTGCATACAATCTTCTACCAGGACAACACTTTAATTATGTATGTATGGTTAATTAATATTAGGTGATATTAAATTAGGTGATGTTTGTATATTGATATTAGTTTATTGATTTAATCCTCTCGTACATTTTCAGTGCACAACCTGCTCAGTACATATACTCTGTTTTTAGGTCTTTAATTCTGGGCCAAATAATTGTAAGCACCTAACTGACTTTTCTTGTTAGCTATTCATTTTGTTTATGCATATATATTTATTTGTACACTCATTTGTATCTGCACCTATACAGCCTTTAGTTTAATCTCTCAATGTTAGTTGTCATCTATGTGCATTGTAACCATTTTATTCTTGTAATTTGTATTAACGTTGATGTTGTTAATTATTTATGTACAATAATTTGCATAGTAACCATGCTTGATATAGATAGATATTCCTAAGTTTTTACCAGTACTTGCATGCCCTAAGTGTGAACTGTTATCTATATTTCTAAATGGATGCCGATATTATTGATACATGAGACTATGTGGTATATTATTTATAATAGATTAATAGCTCATACCTTCATCTTTTGCTATGATTAGGTTTAGGTTCATCATCAACCAAAGAAAAGGCTTCCAACAAACTTGATGAAAGATTAGGCATTGCTAGTCTTGCTGTTAACCAAGGTGATTATGGTAAGGGTCCATTCTCATTTCTCAATGACTATGCATTAATATCGAGTATTCTTTCATCGATACTATACAGTGATATTGGAGCTACTCTGCTTGACAGATTTTGCTCTTGGGATTGTCTACTCTATAGTCAACTTTATTTGGCCTATTTGGCTGTTTATAATTTTGTTGGTGCATTTATTATTTTTACTTGTCGCACTAGACTGATCCAAAACATGTTACTCATAAGAGGTGCTAATATTGATGTAGGAATTTGCAAAGAAATATATACTTCCGTATGTCTTGCTGAGTGATGAAGGGGATGAGGTCAGTAAAGAATGGGGCATGCCAGCTGATCTTTTTGGTGCATTGCGTGGAAGGCAAACCTATGTCCTAGACAAAACTGGAAAGGTTCAGCTCATCTACAATAATCGGTTTCAACCAGAAAAGCATATCATGGAAACTGAAAATTGTAATATTCTAGATTTTTTTATTTATCATGGAAATACTTGGTTTTGATCGACCTTGGTTATGTAACGTACAACTTTGCCATTTACCGATTTTAAGTGTAGTCATTGATGTATATATTGAATTTTTTTGATAATGATAATCAAGTTGTGGTTATTGTGATACCTTATTTGAGTTTTGATTTATTTAATTTTTCTTTCATATATAGATGAATGAATGCAACAGGGGTAAATGATATATATATATATATATATATATATATATAAACATCGTCTAAAACTAATGTCTATGGGACCTCAGACATCGGTTTTAAAAATAGGTAACTAATGCAATAGATATCTTCAGCATCGTTTAAAATCGATGTCCATGGTTACATTATACATCGGTTTTCTTAATTTTTACCGTTGTTAATAAAGGCTTAGACATCAATATTTGGAAAAAAACAGATGTCTATGTCGAATTATTCTATGTTTGCTACATGTTAAATAACAGCTAAGACCTCTAATATAACAATTCAAAAGATAACCTCATGTAGTTAACCCAAGAAGATAGTTCATAAACATCAGAAATATTTTTAAAACTGATGTATTATATGCTATAAGACATCGGCCAGAAACCGATGTCTAAACGTTCAGACTTTAGACATCACCGACAAAGACATCGGTCTGAATTTTTCAAAGACATCGGCCAGAAACCGATGTCTATTAGCGTTTTTTTAGTAGTGAGACTTCAAATCTTTGATAAAACTGGAATCTCTACAGAACAAAGGAAGGTATATACACTACCCCCCCTAGCTAAGGAGAACAATTATTAAAAAGTGTGAAAAACAAGCACGTCTCGACTAGGTCTATAGAAGGCGTATTTGCACTACCCCCTAGCTTAGGAGAACAATTATTTATACTAGTCTACAACTTAAATATAAGCCTTCTTGATATAAGGGGCCAAAGCCACACCTTATTGGTAGTACTTCAAATGCTCTGCATTCCATGCTCTTGGGATTATGTTGCCATCCAGATCTTCCAGGTGATAAGTGTCTTCCCAAATGATAGACTTGATCTTGTAAGTTCCTTCCCAATTAGGGCCGAAAACTCCATGAGCTGTCACTCTTGTATTTGGCATAACTGTAACGCCCCCAAATCCCCTACAGGAATCCAGGTCGTCACATCTCTTGCGGAATATTCGATCACCTGCTCACAATATAATCTACAATAATATTCATAGTACACACCATCTTTTACTCCACGGGTTATAGTCTTAGAACAAGTACTCAATAATCCAGAAGATATT
Organism: Kitagawia praeruptora; assembly: GCA_037693485.1. Taxonomy (NCBI): domain Eukaryota; kingdom Viridiplantae; phylum Streptophyta; class Magnoliopsida; order Apiales; family Apiaceae; genus Kitagawia; species Kitagawia praeruptora. The sequence goes on from CM075350.1 coordinate 83,108,613, forward strand.
ACATCTCAAGTTCACTTCCCAGAATCTCCGAAATACTATTACAACTCCAAAGTACTAGATAATCAAACATTATACAAACACTTTCCCAGTCTGCACCCTTCTCAAATGCTATAAGGTTAACACACTGCATCAGTTGTCTTCCCTTTCCCTTAATCACGGTTCACTGTACTAGAATCAGCTCTGATTACCCCTGTTTTATAATATATAAATAGCAAGTATGAGCCAAAGAATGCTCAGCAAGTATATATATAGATATCATATAATACGACAAAAACTCGACAAAAATATGTTTTGTATCACTCTATAATATATCTACTTTTGAAAAGAAATCAACTCGGAAATTTGTTATAAATCTCGAAATACTACTCATATGAAAGAATAAATATATCTCAATAACTTCTCAAAATACTACTCATATGAAAGAATAAATACATCTCAATAACTTCTCAAAATACTCCTCATATAACTCAAAAATACTCCTCAATACTGCTCAATTGATTTGAAATAATATAATAAAACGACTTCTCATATAAAGAACACATCTCGATAACTTCTCAGAACTTCTCAATGGATTGAAAATAATATAATAACATAACTTCTCAGGTCAACACCCTAGTTAACCGAACCACAAAGGCATCGGTTAACAGTAGAGCATTAACAATTGAATTACTTCTCAAACGCCATCTCGAGTAATGGATGATCAATCCATTGTCACTTCTCAATTCTATCGATAGAAAGGATGGTCGACGTCTCGGACCACCCTAAATACTTCTCAGAAGGGTGAGCCGTCTTTCTCGTCCCATCACCCTTAATTGGGCCGGTGCGTTACTCCGGTCACTTTTGCTTTTAGAAGCAATAAATCACAACTTACTTCATATATATATAACCCACTCTTAAATATAAATGTTTTGCAGTATGAAAATATTATTAAATACATCTTTATCATCTCTTCTACAAATACGAATGAAGTATCTCAACAAATGTACCAACTCATGAAATAGATTTCAACACCTCGTATAATAATTTCAACACCTCAAATAATAATATAAACACCTCGAACAATATCAACACCTCGAATCATAATATCAACACCTCAAATAATAATATCAACACCTCGAATAATAATAAATTCTGATATAAACCATAAGAAAGAATATTTGATTTTGTATATCGAAAATTTAATCAATCATATTTAAAAATATATAAGTACTCCGAACGATGGAGTACGAATTAGTAAACTTGCCTGGTTCTGCGGTACGATACTCCAATTAACTTGCTCCGCGTCTCTGGTTCTCCAGCATTTCACCTTCTCCGGCCTAGTTCAGCTATTATTTAACTCCACTTCTGATCACCTTTCAATCAACTTCTATTCACCGCCATATAGTACCTTTGCATACCTACAACTTTCGTTCTTTAAGCGTTTCCAAACGAGCCTCCTAACTCATCCGAAATCCTACCCCAAAATGGTTCCTTGAATCATTTCTTTAGAAAATCCTAATTAACTTCCTATGTTCCGCCATTTTTAATAATTCCGGTTTTAGTCTCTAAAATAATCTGATTCAATCCGGTTAATTAAAATAATCCGAAAATGCTAAATATCAATCCTCTAAAATAATACCATTGACATCCTATATAAAAACTCAATCAATAAATAATCCTCAAACAATTATCTTACTTCACGATAAAGAAACCCAATTAACCAATTAATCCTCGAGATAACAATTAATCCTTAATTAAATAAATAAATCCTCAAGACAATAATTAATCCTCGAATTAAATAAATAAATCCAACAATTATTCCTACTTACTTAATTTAAAAACCATAATAATTATTCCACTTTAATACCCTCATCATTTTAAATACCTCTTTTATCAATGAATCATTAAGTCTCTAATTTATGCCCAAATAATCACAAAATATTTTTATTGAATTAATTAATCAATTAAATTGTTTTTAAATCAAGTATTTATCACCAATAATATTCTAATCTTTAAAAACTTTCCAATTTAATCAAATACCCTTTTATTAAACTGTTTATTAATAACCAATTTAAAATTAAAATACCAATATACCAATTAATTAAATCCCGATTATAACATCCGAACATCAAATTTATCAATACGTTAATATTTTATTACTATTATTATTACCACACATTCGTACGTGGGTCCCACCTACGCCACCGCGCCTCCCCCTCCGCGTCCCCTGCGTCTCCAACCCGCCTCTCTCCCCCTTTCTCTCTCTCTCTCTCTCTCTCTCTCGCATCTCTCTGCTATCTCTCCTCTCCCTCCGCCTTCATCTCTCTCGCCATTTCCCATCCCTCCCGACTCCCTCTCTTCTCTTTCTCTCTCTCGTTGTCTAAATCTCTCTCTTACCTCCATCTCTCTCGTTCTTCACTTCCTCCTCTCTCTCCATCTCTTTCGTCCCTCACTCTCTCTTCACCCCGCCTCAGCCCCTCTACTCGCACACCACCACCATTAACGACCTCCTCCGCCGCCCCCTCTCTACACAACAACTCCGAACCCAATCTTCCCACCTCTCTATCTCTTTTCCGACAACCCCATTAACAAACACCACCACCACAACCTCATCTCTCTCTCAACATCTCCCTCGCTCTCTCCCTCAATCTCTTTCTCTCCTCTCGTCTTCTCTCCTTCTCGAACCTCTCGTCTCTCTTCCGACCATATCTCACTCTCTCCGATCAACACCACTCCACCACCATACACCGATTTCAACAAATTAACACCACAATCCATCTCTCTCTCGGTCTCGTCTCCCCCTTCTTCTATTTACAACCCCTCTAAATCCAATCACATAAATCCTACCAGAATCAAGGAGAATAATAAACTTAATTAACAAAAAGATATATAAACTAAACTACCCGTGTACTCTGTTTTTGTGTATATATGATATGGTCAAGTATTTGGTTTTAAAAGAGATAAACAAACTGGTGGCTATTGTGTTTTTAAGAGAAAAAATGAGAGAAGTTGATTGTATGTATTGAACTGAAAGAAGTAACCGGGTTTATCTGTTTATAACGTAACATTTTGTGTTTTGTTTTTGTGTAAAATGATGTGCTGTACCCCTGTTTTGTAAATAAAGGATGTGAGTGTTTTATTTATTGAATTAAAAATAAGAACGTGGGGGACAAAATGATGGAGTACTTAGTGCTCCGGAAATTAAGCCACTAATCATGCTTTTGTGCGTGATTTGTGTGATTTGTCTGCTCCTAATGCTTAACGATTTGATTAATCAAAACAGTAATAGTAATTTCGATTCTCCACGCCTGGCTAATTAAAACTAGATTCTAATTTCATTCTCTAAAATAAATTCGATCAAAAACTTAAAATTTTATTTTTCCTAATTTTAATAAAACCAAATAAATATTAATAAATAGATATAATAAAATTTGACTTACATACGAAATATAAAAATTTCGAAATTTTACCAAAAATGTGTTAATTAAAATATACTAGTGCATCTCTCTTAATTAAAATTTAAATATCGAGTAGAAAAAATATTCGAAAATTCGCGGATATTATAGTCTTCCCTCCTTAAAAGGATTCCGTTCTCGGAATCAACGTAGGCAATAACTAAGGTTGCTTATTTCGTACTCTACTTTCCAATATCTCCTCATCATTTTTTTTTAACCAGCTTTATGCTTCCCATATCTCAATTATAAACTCTTATGCTATACCGTCTACTTTCATACCGACTCATCACTTATACCCACTTCTTTCGTTCATTCTTATCCTGACTTCATCCTCAAAATACACCTTACCCTCAATAGTAAATCTGAATTACAACTTAAAATTCCTCATATTCTTTTCTCTTACTAATCATTAAATATATCTCTTTCTTCTCATCTTTATCCTTCTGAATCAATTCACTCTTAGCTTTTACCATGGCTACTTCTTATACCCATATCACATAGTCTCTTATCTAAAACACTGCATCATTATTTCCAATCTATTGTTTCAATCGCTGTTGAAATCTTCTAGCTCCTTCCTCCTCCAAATCCATACATGATACCATCATACTCTTCTTGTTTTGTTTCCATCTATAAATCCACTCTATTTATTTCTTCTACACTTCTTCAATAGTCACAGCCTCTCTCGATTCCACCTATCCCAATATAGTTTAATCTAATAAAATTGCATACCCATGAAATATTTATTTATGAAAACAAAACAGTACATATTTGTACATATTCATATATATACACATATATATCTGCAGTTATATATATATGCATATTTATGGATACATAACTGTATATACTCAAATTTAACCCAATAAATAAATCATGGATACGCATTTATCTCGTTCTAATTGATTCTACTACTGCTAATGGCCATCATGCCTCCACCCCACAACTCCTTGAAATCCTACTATAAATATACCTATCGGTTCCTTGGCTTCTAAACTCTCTCTTATATAGTCATAACTACTCCTACACTCGTTCTAAGATTTATAACCTACTGCTCTGATACCATTACTGTAACGCCCCCAAATCCCCTACAGGAATCCAGGTCGTCACATCTCTTGCGGAATATTCGATCACCTGCTCACAATATAATCTACAATAATATTTATAGTACACACCATCTTTTACTCCACGGGTTATAGTCTTAGAACAAGTACTCAATAATCCAGAAGATATTACATCTCAAGTTCACTTCCCAGAATCTCCGAAATAATATTACAACTCCAAAGTACCAGATAATCAAACATTATACAAACACTTTCCCAGTCTGCACCCTTCTCAAATGCTATAAGGTTAACACACTGCATCAGTTGTCTTCCCTTTCCCTTAATCACGGTTCACTGTACTAGAATCAGCTCTGATTACCCCTGTTTTATAATATATAAATAGCAAGTATGAGCCAAAGAATGCTCAGCAAGTATATATATAGATATCATATAATACGACAAAAACTCGACAAAAATATGTTTTGTATCACTCTATAATATATCTACTTTTGAAAAGAAATCAACTTGGAAATTTGTTATAAATCTCGAAATACTACTCATATGAAAGAATAAATATATCTCAATAACTTCTCAAAATACTACTCATATGAAAGAATAAATACATCTCAATAACTTCTCAAAATACTCCTCATATAACTCAAAAATACTCCTCAATACTGCTCAATTGATTTGAAATAATATAATAAAACGACTTCTCATATAAAGAACACATCTCGATAACTTCTCAGAACTTCTCAATGGATTGAAAATAATATAATAACATAACTTCTCAGGTCAACACCCTAGTTAACCGAACCACAAAGACATCGGTTAACAGTAGAGCATTAACAATTGAATTACTTCTCAAACGCCATCTCGAGTAATGGATGATCAATCCATTGTCACTTCTCAATTCTATCGATAGAAAGGATAGTCGACGTCTCGAACCACCCTAAATACTTCTCAGAAGGGTGAGCCGTCTTTCTCGGCCCATCACCCTTAATTGGGCCGGTGCGTTACTCCGGTCACTTTTGCTTTTAGAAGCAATAAATCACAACTTACTTCATATATATATATAACCCACTCTTAAATATAAATGTTTTGCAGTATGAAAATATTATTAAATACATCTTTATCATCTCTTCTACAAATACGAATGAAGTATCTCAACAAATGTACCAACTCATGAAATAGATTTCAACACCTCGTATAATAATTTCAACACCTCAAATAATAATATAAACACCTCGAACAATATCAACACCTCGAATCATAATATCAACACCTCAAATAATAATATCAACACCTCGAATAATAATAAATTCTGATATAAACCATAAGAAAGAATATTTGATTTTGTATATCGAAAATTTAATCAATCATATTTAAAAATATATAAGTACTCCGAACGATGGAGTACGAATTAGTAAACTTGCCTGGTTCTGCGGTACGATACTCCAATTAACTTGCTCCGCGTCTCTGGTTCTCCAGCATTTCACCTTCTCCGGCCTAGTTCAGCTATTATTTAACTCCACTTCTGATCACCTTTCAATCAACTTCTATTCACCGCCATATAGTACCTTTGCATACCTACAACTTTCGTTCTTTAAGCGTTTCCAAACGAGCCTCCTAACTCATCCGAAATCCTACCCCAAAATGGTTCCTTGAATCATTTCTTTAGAAAATCCTAATTAACTTCCTATGTTCTGCCATTTTTAATAATTCCGGTTTTAGTCTCTAAAATAATCTGATTCAATCCGGTTAATTAAAATAATCCGAAAATGCTAAATATCAATCCTCTAAAATAATACCATTGACATCCTATATAAAAACTCAATCAATAAATAATCCTCAAACAATTATCTTACTCCACGATAAAGAAACCTAATTAACCAATTAATCCTCGAGATAACAATTAATCCTTAATTAAATAAATAAATCCTCAAGACAATAATTAATCCTCGAATTAAATAAATAAATCCAACAATTATTCCTACTTACTTAATTTAAAAACCATAATAATTATTCCACTTTAATACCCTCATCATTTTAAATACCTCTTTTATCAATGAATCATTAAGTCTCTAATTTATGCCCAAATAATCACAAAATATTTTTATTGAATTAATTAATCAATTAAATCGTTTTTAAATCAAGTATTTATCACCAATAATATTCTAATCTTTAAAAACTTTCCAATTTAATCAAATACCCTTTTATTAAACTGTTTATTAATAACCAATTTAAAATTAAAATACCAATATACCAATTAATTAAATCCCGATTATAACATCCGAACATCAAATTTATCAATACGTTAATATTTTATTACTATTATTATTACCACACATTCGTACGTGGGTCCCACCTACGCCACCGCGCCTCCCCCTCCGCGTCCCCTGCGTCTCCAACCCGCCTCTCTCCCCCTTTCTCTCTCTCTCTCTCTCTCTCTCTCACTCTCTCTCTCTCTCTCTCTCTCTCTCTCTCTCGCATCTTTCTGCTATCTCTCCTCTCCCTCCGCCTTCATCTCTCTCGCCATTTCCCATCCCTCCCGACTCCCTCTCTTCTCTTTCTATCTCTCTTTCGTCGTCTAAATCTCTCTCTTACCTCCATCTCTCTCGTTCTTCACTTCCTCCTCTCTCCATCTCTCTCGTCCCTCACTCTCTCTTCACCCCGCCTCAGCCCCTCTACTCGCACACCACCACCATTAACGACCACCTCCGCCGCCCCCTCTCTACACAACAACTCCGAACCCAATCTTCCCACCTCTCTATCTCTTTTCCGACAAACCCATTAACAAACACCACCACCATAACCACATCTCTCTCTTAACATCTCCCTCGCTCTCTCCCTCAATCTATTTCTCTCCTCTCGTCTTCTCTCCTTCTCGAACCTCTCATCTCTCTCCCGACCATATCTCACTCTCTCCGATCAACACCACTCCACCACCATACACCGATTTCAACAAATTAACACCACAATCCATCTCTCTCTCGGTCTCGTCTCCCCCTTCTTCTATTTACAACCCCTCTAAATCCAATCACATAAATCCTACCAGAATCAAGGAGAATAATAAACTTAATTAACAAAAAGATATATAAACTAAACTACCCGTGTACTCTATTTTTGTGTATATATGATATGGTCAAGTATTTGGTTTTAAAAGAGATAAACAAACTGGTGGCTATTGTGTTTTTTAGCGAAAAAATGAGAGAAGTTGATTGTATGTATTGAACTGAAAGAAGTAACCGGGTTTATCTGTTTATAACGTAACATTTTGTGTTTTGTTTTTGTGTAAAATGATGTGCTGTACCCCTGTTTTGTAAATAAAGGATGTGAGTGTTTTATTTATTGAATTAAAAATAAGAACGTGGGGGACAAAATGAAGGAGTACTTAGTGCTCCGGAAATTAAGCCACTAATCATGCTTTTGTGCGTGATTTGTGTGATTTGTCTGCTCCTAATGCTTAACGATTTGATTAATCAAAACAGTAATAGTAATTTCGATTCTCCACGCCTGGCTAATTAAAACTAGATTCTAATTTCATTCTCTAAAATAAATTCGATCAAAAACTTAAAATTTTATTTTTCCTAATTTTAATAAAACCAAATAAATATTAATAAATAGATATAATAAAATTTGACTTACATACGAAATATAAAAATTTCGAAATTTTACCAAAAATGCGTTAATTAAAATATACTAGTGCATCTCTCTTAATTAAAATTTAAATATCGAGTAGAAAAAATATTCGAAAATTCGCGGATATTACAATAACCTTCCGAAGAACCAAATCACCCACATTGAAAGGACGAGTCTTCACCTTCCTATTGTAATACCTTGCAACTCTTTGCTGATAAGTTGCCAATCTCAACTGTGAGTTAATCCTTGTTTCTTCCAGAAAATCAAGATTCAACCTTTGATTTATCATATTAGCCTCTTCATCATAGAAATCTCTTCTGAAAGAACCTGCTCCAATCTCCACAGGAACCATTGCTTCTGTAATAACCCGGATTTTTCAAGAAATGATTTTATTATTATTTCAATAATAATAATGTTTTCCTAAAATGAGGAGGAATTTTTTTTATTTTATTTTATTTAATTATTTAATTATTTTCGGTTAAGTGGAACCTGGTCCTCCTTTTTAAAATTTTATTGACCTAGTAGATATCTCGAGTCAATAGTTTATTTGGGCAAAGATTTGATTTTGGAATGTGAAATTATTTAGTAAAGATTTTATTTTAAATTATTGAATAATTTAGAGATTTTGAAATCCTTAGAAAATGTTTATTTTAATTATTTGAGGATTTGTAGAAATTACTTGATTAATATATAAAATCAAGAATTTGAGATTTTACTAAAACAATAGTGTTTTTAGTATTTTAATAAAGCCCTGTAAATTGTGAATTATGAATCACAATTATTATTTTTATGAATTGTTTTTATAAATTATTAATATTTGTAAAATGCATATCAATTTAGAAAATTGAGATTTAATTCCAATTCTTTCTCCAAAAGTCTTTAAAAATATTCTAGTATTTAATTATGCTAAAAATTTTATTTTTACAAAATAGAGTTATTAGTGTAAAATATTATTTAAGGTGTGTAGTATTTAATTGTATTGCTTTATATGTTATTGGGCCAAGCCCATTAGGGTTAAAAACACACACACAGCACATATGCATAGATACGTATACACACGCAGCCACAAACAGATCGGGGGGGAGAGGAGTGAATCGGAGAAATGAAAAAAGAGAGATTGGAGGATCGGAATTGAAGAGTGTGTGTATGTATAACGTGTATATGTGTGTATATATGCGTGAGTGGGCTGTGTGTGTGTGTAAGGACCACGGAGGTGATCGGAGAAGACCACCACCGCGCGGTGGTGGTGGTGGCAGCGAATGAAGGGAGGAAGGGGCAGGTGCTGTGCGAGAGAGGGAGAGAGAAGAGAAGAGAAGGGAGAGAGATGGATTTTTGCGGGTTGAATCGGAACGAACCGAATGGTATAATTTTGCATTTTAATTATTTAATTTTCGTAGTAAATTAGATGGAATTGCTATATATTGTTTAATTGTAGTAACTTAATTAGTTAAGTGTTGTAATTTAATTAGATTTAAATTGTGTGTATAGATAGTAGCATAAATGCAAAAAAACTGCTACTGTAATTCAGTTCGTTCAGGGCCTATTTCAAACCCGATCTGAAAATGGACTACATATTCAGAATCCTTGCGGAAAAATACATGGAATACACTATTGAATCATGTAAATCGGATTAAAAATGAGTGAGTTATAGCCGGTCAAAGTTAGGCCATTAGAGTTGACTTCGGGAATTTGTAGTTAAATCTTAATTTTCGAAGTGGATTCGAGTTTTTGGAAAATGTTGGTTATTATTTTTCGGGAGTCCAAATTGGGATTTTTGGAGAATATTAGAGTATTAATAATTTGGATTATGGTTGAGTTTAATTATGAGTCCGATTAAAGGTTCGGGTTAGTGATTGTTAATTGTTAAATTGCTAATTGTTAAATTGCTAATTGTTAATTGTTAGTGAGTAATTATTAATTGTCGGATAATATATTTGGGTTAGTTGTCAAGTAATTGTTAAGTGCTAATTGCTAATTGTTAGTTTCCAATTGAAATTGTTAATTGCTAAGTGCTAAGTGCTAATTGTTATCGCCATATAATGTAGTCATAAGAGTTGGATAACTTGTAAATGTCTATGTGCTAGATGTTATAAATCGAGTTATAGAATATGTTGATAGTGTAAGTGCCAACTACGTGGTGTTGGCTTAAATGTGGATAAACTTAGTTTACTTTTCCTTATGTGCTAGTTGCCGCAAGTCTGGGCGGGTACTTTTCCTTATGTGCTAGTTGCCGCATGTCTGGGCGGGTACTTTTCCTTATGTGCTAGTTGCCGCATGTCTGGGCGGGTACTTTTCTTATATGTTTACTTTTATGTTGCTGCAAGTTGAGGCAGCTTTTATTTTATCAAAAAACAGGGTTATAAATTGTTTTGTTGGCATGGAGGGGCTGAGCCCATAGTCCGATAAACGAATACTACATGCCGAAATTTTCTAAAAATCCCCTGCGTTTTAATTTATTTAACTTATTTGATTTCAAGGGTTTAAAGGTATGATTTTGGTGTTAACTGTTTATGTGTATATGTGTTAAGTGAATTAATTCGAGGATTATGTGCTAATTCGAGGATTAGATGTGTCTTGAAGATTAAATTGGTATTATGAGTCTTTATCGAGGGCTAATTATGTTTTGAGGATTATTTTTTTTATTTAACTTGTGACAAGGGTATGTCAATAGTATTATGGTCAAAAGTGTTAAGTGGAGTTCTGACTAAGTGTTATAACAGTGTAGTGTTATGATGTGTTAGTACTAGGAAATGTTCACTTTATATTAGGGGACATCCATAGTTCGACTTTATGTGACTTAGTGGTAATTCCGAGTGGTATCTACTCGAGGTACGAGGGGGGACTGACACGTACTCATAACTATTTCAGTACCATTAGGGCATAATCGAGTTGGAATGACGTGCATCAAAAAGGGAAGATCGAGGCGCCGTATAAAGAAAGGTAAGCTACCTCCAGGGAATTGCTTGGACGAAGTGCGAAAGGTTTATTCGCGGTTTCTGCTTTCTGCTAAGGACCAGAGGCAAGTTTATTTACACATACTCTATCGTTCAGAGTATACTTATTTTGAATTATATAAAATGTGTGGAAAAAGGTTTTCAATCCCTAATTGCGAGTTTTTAATCTTGTGCTCCTCCTTCCAAATCATTTTATTCTTGACTTTGCTAGCGATACTAAATTCTTCTCGTGCAATAATCTAAACCCATGACTTATAATACTGTCGATGGACGGTGACATTCTTATGGTTCTACATCTCGATTTATATGTTGTATATTTATAAACTTTTCGTACTATGGTAGTGGACTATATGTTATGAGGTATATATTTATGTATCAGAATAAGAAAGGCTCCAAGGGTAGAGCGTGTGTTGAGTTATCGAGCTTAGCCCGCGTGTCGGGGCTATTTTGTATTGTATGTTTTCGAAAACCCGGGCAAGGCTTTTAAAAAGAATTTCGCAATAATTAACCTAAAGGCAACATCACCAATAAACCAGTGTTTATTTAATTAATAGATGCTTCTGAAAGCATTTACTAATTAAATAAACCTCATTCGCCTAATTAAATTTATTTAATTAGATGAATATCATTTTCAAAACGCTTTCTTAAAATCACTTTGTCCCGGAGAAATAATAAAATAATTTAATGGAGTGATTCTATCTAGTATATTATTTATCGGAGATAGTTTATTTTCAATACGGATTAAAGATATTCCAATGGTTATACATTGGTTACTTTCAGCTTAAACCAGCTAGATTGATATCAATATATGTTACTTGAATGCTTATTAATTATTTCTTATTGACCGAGAGTCAGTAGTAGTTATTTGATAAAGTGGCCAAAGTTTTGAGACTGCTGGAGAGATTGTGTCTTGATTTCGGTTAGAAACATTCCAAGAGTTATATTTGGGTGTTTTGAGGTTATTAAATATTCCAGTACTAATAGTAAGTATTATTTGAATATTACTTAATAAATGAATATTAATTTGAGTATTCTTTTAAAAAGGGATTATTGAATATTTATTATTTGTTACATAGTAGTCAAATATTTATTAAATACTCTAAGTGTTTTGAAGGTTATAAAACACTATTTAAAGGTTGTCTAAGGACTTTCATAGTCATTTAAAATATTATATTTTGAATCTATCTAGGTAAGGTACTTTTCAAAGAACTTATATATATATGGAATTACCCTGTTGTGGTTACAAGCTTTATGCGTACCATTTTCCATGTGTGATCACAAAACCCTGTGTCGAGATTGATATCGGTACAAGTGTATATCTATACTTGAACTCTTTTGAACTCAAAACATTTTCGAAAACCCCCGGTCAGGTTTTACTCTCTTGCTCGTTTTTTCAAGAAATTATCGGTCGACTGAAGTCGAACTTCAACTACTCAAGTTTTCTATCAAAATGATTTTGACAAGAAAAGAAAAAGGGGACTCTGGCAGGTGTGGGAATCGTTGACGAACGATTCCCGGGATGTGTAAGCGGCCGTGAGCCAGGCGGTCCATCAATTATTATTCCGGCCCATGTGTTGCCGAAGGATGATTACGGATGTAGTTTTCATCGAGGGTGATTACGGATGTAGTTTTCACTCAGGGATAGTTACGGATGTAGTTTCTATCCTTCTACCGGTAGAGAAGACCCGCGGATTATTGGACTTGGATGTGGCGACTGATCATCGTCAATCCTTGTCAGGTTTTTATGTTTTCTTTAAGTCCCATCCTCCACTTTGGAAAAATACTCAAACACTGCTTCTTAGGCCTAAGTGCCAAGTAGCCGATAGTGTTGTTTTCAATTTTGAAAGATGATGAATGCATGCAGTATCTAGAACTGTAAGATTATTCTAACAATAATGGCACGTGCTTGTGCACTTTTGCAATTATTCAAAAGATGAAAGATGGTTCATCGGTTATTGATGTTAAATCCCAAATGTTTTGCTTCAAGAGCTTGACTCTCTTCCTATCAGTTATTTCTGAGTTTAACTTATCAAGTGGTAACGAACATATATCCTGTACAGAATCTTGAACTGTAAGGTGTTTTGATGATAATGATATACTCATGTGTATATACTTACAAACTTGAGGAGTATTAAAAAGGGAACTTTATAATGGTTTGGTTTATGAAGGGTGGTAATAACTATCTTAGCAGCATATTGGACTGCGTATTTTGAAAAGCTTTCTAAAAGATTAGCAATACGGTAGTGTACACTATTTCGCTAAGGTATGAGGATTACTACTGTTGACATGAACTTACTTTATTTATCGGATGTTACTCGAAATGTCATATATTCCCTATTGAGGTTTCATTGTTGTAAATATTTCGAAATTGATATTAAGTATCGTTATATTTCAAAAACTCCATGTGTATATTGATATATATTGATGTGCTCTATTAATACTTGCTGGGCAATTCTTTCGCTCATACTTGCTTGTTTTAAATATTAACCTTTCATAGGAAGGTAGATGATTGAGGCTTATCTGCATGGCTCAGAAGAAGCAGGCAGTACGCCCTTATGAAGATGATATGATCCAGAAAAGTTATAGCTGGAATAAGTTATATGTAAGTACATTGATGTGTAATATATATTACTTGTACTGAGTAGTACTAGTTGCTGGTGTACTTCCCAACGAAGCTATACTAGTAGTATAAGATTTTTAAGACGTAGTGCGATGTAATAGAATGGATGTAATAAAGATGTAAAGATTTTAGTTCTTGTTTCTAGCCCTATGACCTAAAAGATGCTTGGTGGTTGGGGTCGCAGAGTTATATTTCAGTTTTAATGATTACAGGTGGTTTAATGTTGTTAAACAGGTAATTTGATGTTAAGGATTTCCGCGTGACGACCAAATCCCTGACCCCGGATTTGGGGCGTTACAGAAATGGTATCAGAGCTTAGGTTATAGTAAACTAGAAACGAGAGTGAGTAGGAGTGTGTATAGTTATGTGAGAACGTCAGAACTCATGTAGAGTTCCTGTTGGACTATTGGATATAGTACCAATGATTAAGATAAGATTTTGAGGAATATGTTGAGATAGACTTCACTTCTTATGGTGATGGATGTCTGCTAAAGAACTCTTAGAGACAAGTGTTGGTCGGCAGGGGCATAAATCGCCCGAGACCTAAGATTAAGATAATTTTAGGGGTTCATGGATGAAGTTATGTATTCCCCGAATGATAGGAAATTTCAATATGATGGCGAATGATAGAAAGATGACATTTAGTATTATGGCAAAGTTGAGGTTTGTCAATAAAGACGAGATATATCTTAAAAATCAAGACGGACTGAGAAAGTCTGAGAGAGACTAGTACGAAGGTTGTTATGCCAAAAAGGGATAAGCTTAAGTTGCACACGGAATTGTTATGAGGACAGGAACATGTGGTATAAATACGGTTATAATGGTGACTGGATCTAAGTATGTATTTCCAGCAATGTTCCAGAATATCGCCCATTCGACACGTGGAATTCGTCGTTGCTAGGGGCGACACCGGTATCGAAGTCTTCTCAAAGAATAGAACGCTTGCGTGAGATGCTTGCGCCGAGTCGAATAGAACTCCTTAATATCGTAAAATGCCGATGGTTGAATCTCTAGCGACTATTACGAGTCGACGATGACGTCGGTTATTGAGCACCTTAGGGTGTGCGTGGAAAAGAAGAACGTTATAATCGAACGATTATCCGTCAGAGGAGCCGACATGAAAGGCATCCGTGGAGACCTTGGCATTACCCTCCCCAATTATGAATCATTTTGATTACTTCCCCAATCTGAATTGTTTGACATCTCCCCATTTGCAACTTATGTTTATTATCTCCCCAATGTGAATTATTTGACACATCCCCGTGCATAAATTATTTGGATTACCTCCCTAATCTATGACCTATCTTAACATCTCTCCAAGAGAGAATTTTGATAAAGAATATACTCCCTCTTCGAAGTTGTTTTATAATACTCCTGTTAAACCATATTGGTTTTAATTTTGCTAGAAGCTGTCATTATACCTACTTTCAGATTTATGAGGCCCTATCGATCGATGATATTTAAATTCCCACTTTTCTTCAAATATTGGATAATCCTATGGTGCTATAGCACCACTTGCTTG
Source organism: Kitagawia praeruptora (assembly GCA_037693485.1). NCBI lineage: Eukaryota > Viridiplantae > Streptophyta > Magnoliopsida > Apiales > Apiaceae > Kitagawia > Kitagawia praeruptora. Next base: position 83,123,825 of record CM075350.1, read on the forward strand.
TTGCATACCAGTATCTTTCTGGTTATCCTTTTCCTTGGAAATTGCACCTTGGAATCTGATCAATTTTAATCCAGGGTGTCCACTTGAGAATTATTTGTCGAAAGACGGTAATTATTATCTTCACTTCGAATTGCTTTCATACTTCTCAGCTTCCACTGAGACGAACAACCCTATACTTATAGGGGACACAAGGGCTATCTGTCTGTGTGATAGAAGTCTGACGGGACGCCGTCACTTGTGAGTTGTGAAATACAAGAAGGCTAACTACCTTTAGTAATGTCTTAACTGAGACACGCAACGTGAGTTCTTATGATCATATTGATCTCTCAGTAAATTCTCTTATTTCAAACAAGGTTTACTTTAATACTCATAACCTTATGATCATCAATGTGTGGCAATAGCCTTGATATGACAGCTACCTTTTCAAAGTTTCATCATTCTTATTATCTCTAATAAATTTGAAGGGGATGCCAACCAGGTCGGCCAAGTCATAAATTTGCTGATCAAAACTGGATTCGAACGGAATCGCCAAGAGCAGGAGCGAATTCCAAAACGAATAGAATATCAGTGACGTATCAATCGAATTATTTAGTTCATTCCCTCTCAATGATATTATGTTAATGGAATTAGTGCACTCTCTCTCTCAAGAATGTTATGTTAATAGAGTTAGTGAACTCTCTCTCAAGGATGGTATGATAATGGAAATTTGGTCAAGATATATGTATGAAAGGGATAATGTGGTAAGACTCCAATGATAACTGTATCAAATAGAGATCTTATGGTTGAATTGAGGTTTCGGAGAAGTTGTTTACGAATGGACACTATCTCTGGTTTGGCAGAACAAGTGTGGATGATCAAAGAGTTAAGGAATCCCAGTAGTGGCCCTAGCTGATTCCGTGGACGGAATCCTTTTAAGGAGGGTAGACTGTAATAACCCGGATTTTTCAAGAAATGATTTTATTATTATTTCAATAATAATAATGTTTTCCTAAAATGAGGAGGAATTTTTTTTATTTTATTTTATTTAATTATTTAATTATTTTCGGTTAAGTGGAACCTGGTCCTCCTTTTTAAAATTTTATTGACCTAGTAGATATCTCGAGTCAATAGTTTATTTGGGCAAAGATTTGATTTTGGAATGTGAAATTATTTAGTAAAGATTTTATTTTAAATTATTGAATAATTTAGAGATTTTAAAATCCTTAGAAAATGTTTATTTTAATTATTTGAGGATTTGTAGAAATTACTTGATTAATATATAAAATCAAGAATTTGAGATTTTACTAAAACAATAGTGTTTTTAGTATTTTAATAAAGCCCTGTAAATTGTGAATTATGAATCACAATTATTATTTTTATGAATTGTTTTTATAAATTATTAATATTTGTAAAATGCATATCAATTTAGAAAATTGAGATTTAATTCCAATTCTTTCTCCAAAAGTCTTTAAAAATATTCTAGTATTTAATTATGCTAAAAATTTTATTTTTACAAAATAGAGTTATTAGTGTAAAATATTATTTAAGGTGTGTAGTATTTAATTGTATTGCTTTATATGTTATTGGGCCAAGCCCATTAGGGTTAAAAACACACACACAGCACATATGCATAGATACGTATACACACGCAGCCACAAACAGATCGGGGGGGAGAGGAGTGAATCGGAGAAATGAAAAAAGAGAGATTGGAGGATCGGAATTGAAGAGTGTGTGTATGTATAACGTGTATATGTGTGTATATATGCGTGAGTGGGCTGTGTGTGTGTGTAAGGACCACGGAGGTGATCGGAGAAGACCACCACCGCGCGGTGGTGGTGGTGGCAGCGAATGAAGGGAGGAAGGGGCAGGTGCTGTGCGAGAGAGGGAGAGAGAAGAGAAGAGAAGGGAGAGATGGATTTTTGCGGGTTGAATCGGAACGAACCGAATGGTATAATTTTGCATTTTAATTATTTAATTTTCGTAGTAAATTAGATGGAATTGCTATATATTGTTTAATTGTAGTAACTTAATTAGTTAAGTGTTGTAATTTAATTAGATTTAAATTGTGTGTATAGATAGTAGCATAAATGCAAAAAAACTGCTACTGTAATTCAGTTCGTTCAGGGCCTATTTCAAACCCGATCTGAAAATGGACTACATATTCAGAATCCTTGCGGAAAAATACATGGAATACACTATTGAATCATGTAAATCGGATTAAAAATGAGTGAGTTATAGCCGGTCAAAGTTAGGCCATTAGAGTTGACTTCGGGAATTTGTAGTTAAATCTTAATTTTCGAAGTGGATTCGAGTTTTTGGAAAATGTTGGTTATTATTTTTCGGGAGTCCAAATTGGGATTTTTGGAGAATATTAGAGTATTAATAATTTGGATTATGGTTGAGTTTAATTATGAGTCCGATTAAAGGTTCGGGTTAGTGATTGTTAATTGTTAAATTGCTAATTGTTAAATTGCTAATTGTTAATTGTTAGTGAGTAATTATTAATTGTCGGATAATATATTTGGGTTAGTTGTCAAGTAATTGTTAAGTGCTAATTGCTAATTGTTAGTTTCCAATTGAAATTGTTAATTGCTAAGTGCTAAGTGCTAATTGTTATCGCCATATAATGTAGTCATAAGAGTTGGATAACTTGTAAATGTCTATGTGCTAGATGTTATAAATCGAGTTATAGAATATGTTGATAGTGTAAGTGCCAACTACGTGGTGTTGGCTTAAATGTGGATAAACTTAGTTTACTTTTCCTTATGTGCTAGTTGCCGCAAGTCTGGGCGGGTACTTTTCCTTATGTGCTAGTTGCCGCATGTCTGGGCGGGTACTTTTCCTTATGTGCTAGTTGCCGCATGTCTGGGCGGGTACTTTTCTTATATGTTTACTTTTATGTTGCTGCAAGTTGAGGCAGCTTTTATTTTATCAAAAAACAGGGTTATAAATTGTTTTGTTGGCATGGAGGGGCTGAGCCCATAGTCCGATAAACGAATACTACATGCCGAAATTTTCTAAAAATCCCCTGCGTTTTAATTTATTTAACTTATTTGATTTCAAGGGTTTAAAGGTATGATTTTGGTGTTAACTGTTTATGTGTATATGTGTTAAGTGAATTAATTCGAGGATTATGTGCTAATTCGAGGATTAGATGTGTCTTGAAGATTAAATTGGTATTATGAGTCTTTATCGAGGGCTAATTATGTTTTGAGGATTATTTTTTTTATTTAACTTGTGACAAGGGTATGTCAATAGTATTATGGTCAAAAGTGTTAAGTGGAGTTCTGACTAAGTGTTATAACAGTGTAGTGTTATGATGTGTTAGTACTAGGAAATGTTCACTTTATATTAGGGGACATCCATAGTTCGACTTTATGTGACTTAGTGGTAATTCCGAGTGGTATCTACTCGAGGTACGAGGGGGGACTGACACGTACTCATAACTATTTCAGTACCATTAGGGCATAATCGAGTTGGAATGACGTGCATCAAAAAGGGAAGATCGAGGCGCCGTATAAAGAAAGGTAAGCTACCTCCAGGGAATTGCTTGGACGAAGTGCGAAAGGTTTATTCGCGGTTTCTGCTTTCTGCTAAGGACCAGAGGCAAGTTTATTTACACATACTCTATCGTTCAGAGTATACTTATTTTGAATTATATAAAATGTGTGGAAAAAGGTTTTCAATCCCTAATTGCGAGTTTTTAATCTTGTGCTCCTCCTTCCAAATCATTTTATTCTTGACTTTGCTAGCGATACTAAATTCTTCTCGTGCAATAATCTAAACCCATGACTTATAATACTGTCGATGGACGGTGACATTCTTATGGTTCTACATCTCGATTTATATGTTGTATATTTATAAACTTTTCGTACTATGGTAGTGGACTATATGTTATGAGGTATATATTTATGTATCAGAATAAGAAAGGCTCCAAGGGTAGAGCGTGTGTTGAGTTATCGAGCTTAGCCCGCGTGTCGGGGCTATTTTGTATTGTATGTTTTCGAAAACCCGGGCAAGGCTTTTAAAAAGAATTTCGCAATAATTAACCTAAAGGCAACATCACCAATAAACCAGTGTTTATTTAATTAATAGATGCTTCTGAAAGCATTTACTAATTAAATAAACCTCATTCGCCTAATTAAATTTATTTAATTAGATGAATATCATTTTCAAAACGCTTTCTTAAAATCACTTTGTCCCGGAGAAATAATAAAACAATTTAATGGAGTGATTCTATCTAGTATATTATTTATCGGAGATAGTTTATTTTCAATACGGATTAAAGATATTCCAATGGTTATACATTGGTTACTTTCAGCTTAAACCAGCTAGATTGATATCAATATATGTTACTTGAATGCTTATTAATTATTTCTTATTGACCGAGAGTCAGTAGTAGTTATTTGATAAAGTGGCCAAAGTTTTGAGACTGCTGGAGAGATTGTGTCTTGATTTCGGTTAGAAACATTCCAAGAGTTATATTTGGGTGTTTTGAGGTTATTAAATATTCCAGTACTAATAGTAAGTATTATTTGAATATTACTTAATAAATGAATATTAATTTGAGTATTCTTTTAAAAAGGGATTATTGAATATTTATTATTTGTTACATAGTAGTCAAATATTTATTAAATACTCTAAGTGTTTTGAAGGTTATAAAACACTATTTAAAGGTTGTCTAAGGACTTTCATAGTCATTTAAAATATTATATTTTGAATCTATCTAGGTAAGGTACTTTTCAAAGAACTTATATATATATGGAATTACCCTGTTGTGGTTACAAGCTTTATGCGTACCATTTTCCATGTGTGATCACAAAACCCTGTGTCGAGATTGATATCGGTACAAGTGTATATCTATACTTGAACTCTTTTGAACTCAAAACATTTTCGAAAACCCCCGGTCAGGTTTTACTCTCTTGCTCGTTTTTTCAAGAAATTATCGGTCGACTGAAGTCGAACTTCAACTACTCAAGTTTTCTATCAAAATGATTTTGACAAGAAAAGAAAAAGGGGACTCTGGCAGGTGTGGGAATCGTTGACGAACGATTCCCGGGATGTGTAAGCGGCCGTGAGCCAGGCGGTCCATCAATTATTATTCCGGCCCATGTGTTGCCGAAGGATGATTACGGATGTAGTTTTCATCGAGGGTGATTACGGATGTAGTTTTCACTCAGGGATAGTTACGGATGTAGTTTCTATCCTTCTACCGGTAGAGAAGACCCGCGAATTATTGGACTTGGATGTGGCGACTGATCATCGTCAATCCTTGTCAGGTTTTTATGTTTTCTTTAAGTCCCATCCTCCACTTTGGAAAAATACTCAAACACTGCTTCTTAGGCCTAAGTGCCAAGTAGCCGATAGTGTTGTTTTCAATTTTGAAAGATGATGAATGCATGCAGTATCTAGAACTGTAAGATTATTCTAACAATAATGGCACGTGCTTGTGCACTTTTGCAATTATTCAAAAGATGAAAGATGGTTCATCGGTTATTGATGTTAAATCCCAAATGTTTTGCTTCAAGAGCTTTGACTCTCTTCCTATCAGTTATTTCTGAGTTTAACTTATCAAGTGGTAACGAACATATATCCTGTACAGAATCTTGAACTGTAAGGTGTTTTGATGATAATGATATACTCATGTGTATATACTTACAAACTTGAGGAGTATTAAAAAGGGAACTTTATAATGGTTTGGTTTATGAAGGGTGGTAATAACTATCTTAGCAGCATATTGGACTGCGTATTTTGAAAAGCTTTCTAAAAGATTAGCAATACGGTAGTGTACACTATTTCGCTAAGGTATGAGGATTACTACTGTTGACATGAACTTACTTTATTTATCGGATGTTACTCGAAATGTCATATATTCCCTATTGAGGTTTCATTGTGGTAAATATTTCAAAATTGATATTAAGTATCGTTATATTTCAAAAACTCCATGTGTATATTGATATATATTGATGTGCTCTATTAATACTTGCTGGGCAATTCTTTCGCTCATACTTGCTTGTTTTAAATATTAACCTTTCAGAGGAAGGTAGATGATTGAGGCTTATCTGCATGGCTCAGAAGAAGCAGGCAGTACGCCCTTATGAAGATGATATGATCCAGAAAAGTTATAGCTGGAATAAGTTATATGTAAGTACATTGATGTGTAATATATATTACTTGTACTGAGTAGTACTAGTTGCTGGTGTACTTCCCAACGAAGCTATACTAGTAGTATAAGATTTTTAAGACATAGTGCGATGTAATAGAATGGATGTAATAAAGATGTAAAGATTTTAGTTCTTGTTTCTAGCCCTATGACCTAAAAGATGCTTGGTGGTTGGGGTCGCAGAGTTATATTTCAGTTTTAATGATTACAGGTGGTTTAATGTTGTTAAACAGGTAATTTGATGTTAAGGATTTCCGCGTGACGACCAAATCCCTGACCCCGGATTTGGGGCGTTACAGCTTCACACCCATAAGATAACACAAAGGGAGATTCCCCAGTTGTAGTTCTTGGAGTCGTGTTATATGACCACAGAACCATGGGAAACTCCTCAGGCCAACTCCCCTTGCTTTTCTCTAACCTCGTTTTCAAATTATGCTTGATAATCTTGTTAATAGCTTCCGTCTACCCAATACTTTGAGGATGATACACAGCCGTAAACTCTTTCTTGATTCTCAAGTCATCACACAACTTTCGCAATTCTTTACTATCAAACTGCTTCCCATTATCGGATACAAGCTTATACGGAATCCCAAATCTGCATACAATCGAGTTAAAAACAAAATCTCAAATTTTCTTTGCAGTAATCGTGGCCAAGGGCATATTTTACGCTTCCCTTAGCTTTAGGGAGTTCTCCAATGAGATCTATACCCCACATAGCAAAAAGCCACAGACTCATCATGGAAGTCAGAGTAGTAGCAGGACTCGTAGTATAGTTGGCAAACCGCTGACACTTATCACATGCCTTCACAAAGTCATAAGCATCCTTCTTCAAAGTGGGCCAATAATAACCCTGCCTTAACACCTTCATTGCCAACGAACCACCCCCCGAGTGATTGCCACAAATTCCTTCATGAACTTCCCGAAGGATGTAATTGCATTCATCTCCATCTATGCACTTTAGAAGTGGTTGATTGAAACCTCTCTTGTATAGGATTCCATCATATTCTACAAATCTTGCTGCTTGAGACCGAACTCATCTTGCCTCAACCTTGTCTTCTGGAAGAATCCCTCCACGAATATATCCTTAAATTAGAGTCATCCAAGTAATACGCGGGATAGCTTCCATCTCCATAACCTCTACTTCCGGGATACTCGGTACCTCTTGAATTTGTAGTGGAATCGTTCCCAACAGCATCGCGTCCTTCTGGGATCCCAACTTAGCCAGAACATCTGCATTAAAATTCTCATTTCGAGGAATACATTCCAATCTCACCTCCCGAGACCTCTGAATAAGCCACTGAGCATACTTCATATAAAGCTCTGTTCTTCGACCCTGATAAGTGGATTTTATATCCACTTGGAGCATTCTAAATCGGCTTAAATTGATTGTCTTGGAATCAAGTTTCTTGTAGTTTTGATGTGTTTTGCTTAGTTGTGCAGATTTACAAGAATGTTGATTAAGGTTGATGCTTCTATCGTTTTTGGAGATTAAATTGATTAAAATTCGGATTTTCTGGGAAGGCTACGCAGCTTACACTGTTTTGGTCATATCTGAAGTTCTATAAGTCCGTTTTCAGCGATTTTACTGCCCACGCGAAGCTTGAGAGATTTTCTACAACATGGAACAGGTGTTGCATGTGCAAGTTGCGCGTGGTGGGGGCAGGAAGCACGACAAGCAGACTGTTGGAAGCAGTGAAATTAATGTTTTGCCCTTTTCAAGTTCTAATTGTATTTTGGGCAGTTTTTAGCACCTTAATTAAATTCTAATTGTAATAGAAGATAAATTCTTGCTGGGAAAGAAATCTAGAGCCTATTTAAACACATCCTAGCATTGTAATCATGAGATAGTTTTATTATTGTAACATAGCTTAGATCTGCAAGGGAGAAAAGGAGAGAAGGATTCAACGCTCGTGACAAGCAATGGATCTAGATCTACTTCATCCTTTGTGTTATTCTGGATTATAGATTTGTTTTCTCAACTCTTTATTTTAATAATATTATTGCTTCTTTCTTCCATATCTTGTTTATTATCATGTTTTCATCAAATCCCATGACGATGAACGGTTCAATTATGGGCTAATCGTTGTCATGGGATTCTAACGGAGTTATTTATGGAACTTAGTATCTTGATGCTTTAAAGATCTGTGTGTGGTGTATAATTAATATCCTCGTATGGTTATGCTTAATAGATAGATGCGTCGCGAACATCTAAATTGTTAATTTCTTGTGAAGTGAAAGTGGATCTTGAGATTTAGAACTTGCCATGCTAGCATAGGTTCATAATTGTTATCAATATGATTCGTGGTGTGAGATGAAAATACTTATACTGCCGTGTGTGATCTTAATGGATAACTTGTTCTTCAACCGTTATGTTTTCAAATTCTATAGACATATAGGGTCTAAGCATAATTGGTGTCTATTCATCTTCAATCTCTTTTGTGGATGTATGTTTAGTTTGGTATGTGTATGCTGACAGGTAGCGTATACTTGTTTCGTGTTATCCGATCAAATATCAAAACCATTGCACATAGTGATTAAAGGCGTCAGATCTAAGGGAAGTATTTAATGAAGTTAGGATCCCATGTTTATTCTCATAGAAGTAATTCGATTTAATTCTCTTTAGCTAATAAATTATTAGTTTAATATTTTGCATCCTAGTATAATTTAGATAATCAAACCCAAATTTGTACTTTTCTTAGCAGTGAATTAAAACCATACATTGTTGCATAGGCATATTTACTGAATAAAACCATAACCAGATCTCTGTGGAACGAACTTGAATTGTATTACTTGTGACCACGTATACTTGCGTGATTTTGTGTTAACTGACCCCTACATTGAAATCCACCTTTTACTTGTCCAACCACTAATTCTGAATCACTCAAAATGATCAAATTCACTGCCTTCATCTCCAAAGCTACCTTCAAACCATTAATCAAGGCTTCATACTCTGCGTCATTAATCAAGGCTTCATGCACTCATAACTGATTTCCTTCAGGAGTAACCAAGATTATACCTGCTCCAACTCCCCCACTATTCACAGCTCCATCAACATGCAATTTCCACCAAAGCTGAGGAACTTCCTCAAAAGAGTGCGCCCTCTCAGTTAGAATCCCTGATTCTACCAACACAAGTGATTTTTCCTCATTCTCTGACTCGAATTCAAGGATGAAATTCGCTAAAGCTTGACCCTTAATAGCAGTTCTTGGGGTATATTCTAAATCAAAATGCCCCAGCTCAATCGCCTATTTTAGCATCCTTCCAGAAACTTCCGGCTTATGAAGAATTCCTCTCATTGGATATGTCGTACGAACCTCGATCTTATGAGCTTGAAAATAAGGGCGAAGCTTTATCGAAGCCAGGATTAAAGCGAAAACTAACTTCTCCATACTTGTGTATCGGGTTTCCGTGTCAAGAAAACGCTTACTCACATAGTACACTGGAGACTGATGATCAATTTCTTCCTTCACCAACACTACACTGATGGAATAATCTGACACTGCCAAGTAAAGAATTAAAGTTTCTCCTTCCACCGGTTTAGCCAAAAGTGGTGGATTCCCCAATTACTCCTTGATTTTTTTAAAAGCTTCTTCACACTCAAGAGTCCATACAAAATCCTTAGCTGCTCATTTGATTGCTTTAAAGAACTCTTTGCATTTATCTGAAGATTTTGACACAAAACGATTCAATGCTGCTATTCTTCCGGCCAAACTCTACACTTGCTTCACACTAGACGGAGATTTCATATCAAGCAAAGCCTTAATTTTTGCTGGATTTGCCTCAATTCCTCTATGATTTACCATGAAACCCAAAAATTTTCCGGATTCCACCCCAAACACACATTTTTGAGGATTTAACTTCATCCTGAACTTCTTTAATATTTCGAACATCTGCCCCAAGTGCTTTACATGATCTTCTGCCTTCAAGGATTTAACAAGCATATCATCAACATATACCTCCATGGTCTTTCCAATCAAATCCTTGAACATCATATTCACCAATCTCTGATAAGTTGCTCCAACATTGATCAAACCAAACGGCATTCCAATATAATAATACAGCCCTCTATCTGTAATGAAAGAGGTGTGCTCTTGATCAGGTTCATACATTGGGATTTGATTATAGCCCGAGTAAGCATCCATGAAACTCAAAAGAGCATGACCAGCCGTAGAATCCACCAGCTGATCAATCCGAGGAAGAGGAAAACTGTCTTTAGGACAAGCCTTGTTCAAATCTGTAAAATCCACACAAGTCCTCCATTTTCCATTTGGCTTCTTAACTAGGACTGGATTAGCCAGCCAATCCGGATAATACGACTCTTTAATCAATCCAACCTCTAGAAGCCTATCAACCTCCTCTTTCAATGTTATAACTCTCTCTCCACTTACCGGTCGACATTTCTGGCGGATTCCCTTCTTGGTGGGATCTATATTCAGACGATGACACATGACTTCCGGATCAATCCCCACCATATCAGCACGACTCCAAGCAAAAACATCCAGATTATCCAGGAGAAAATTAGTGAGCATCCCTCTCATCTTGTAACTCAACTTAGACCCGATTTTTAAAACCTTACTCGGATCCTTCTCGTCTACTAATATTGAGATTGTATCCTCTACAGAACCAGTCTTTTCAATCAACTGTGGAATTCTCGGATCAAGATCAAAATCAAAACTTCGAGGATCTTCAATTAACACATCAGCCTTGGAGGGCACATCCTCTTTAAGAGGGAAGTCTTTCTCAACAAGGGTATGCACCAAACCTTCAAGCAGCATCCGTCTTCCTTCAACCTGCTCCCCTCTAAGGTTAACAGAGATAACCTCCTCCAAGTCTTCCTCGATTTCTTCCAGAATTCCCTCCTGTAGATTGTCAAGTATTGGAATGTTTTCCCTCACTACCTCCTCCGGTTCTTGGACAAGATAATGAACTTTAACCTCTCCTGGAGTAAGATTCATCTTTCTATCTGAACTTCCTTCTCTCAGGGCGCACCCTCCACCTTGCTGCTTTCTAAACCCCTTGATCGCCTTGTGATAGCAATCTCTCGAATCAAGCTGAGATCCTCGTATAGTTCCTACACCATTGGGTGTAGGAAATTTCATTGCAAGATGGTAGATAGAGGTTACAACCTTCATTTCTTTTAACAGAGGGTGCCCAATCAAAGCATTGTGAGATGACTCCATATTCAAAATCATAAAGTCCATCATTTGGGTCACAGAAAGAACTCCTTCACCGAGAGTTACTGGTAGCTTGATGGTTCCCATAACTTTCACAGATTCGCCCGAAAAACCGTATATCCAACCACTGTCTGGAATCATATCTTTATCTGGAAGTCCCAACTTCTAATAAGTACCATAGTATAGGATATTCACGGAACTTCCATTGTCGACAAGAACCCGGTGTACATTCTTGGAACCAATTTGGATTGCTACCACCAAAGCATCATTATGAGGATGGTGCACCCATCTAGCTTCTTCCTCAGTGAAAGTGATATCCACACATTCCCCCTTAAATAATTTGGGCGGCCTAAACTCCAAGCTGTTCACGTTAGTGAGGGGTCGGTACTTTGCCTCCCTTGCATATCTCTCCATAGCATGGTTATTATCTCCCCCCAGGTGTCGTCCTCCAAATATTATATGAATACTACCTTCTTTGACAAATTTCTTCTCCTCAGGCTTATCATTACTCCGGAGGGCGCACCCTTCATCCTTTCTATCCGGATTCTCCTTGTGCTTTTTTACTTCTCTGACAATCCATTCAGTCAAGAATCCCTCTTTGATCAGGTCTTCAATTTCATCCTTCAATTGCCGACACTCGTAAGTGTTATGTCCTGAGGACTCATGAAACTCACAATATTTCTTTTTATCTCTACTCTGCCAAGAAGTTAATGGCTCCGGCTTCCTGAAGAATCCCTTATTTTTATTTACTTCAAAGATATGCTCAATAGAGGCGGCCAAAGGAGTATAGTTGCTTTCCCTTCTATCATAAGTATGGGTATCTGGAGGTCCCCAATTCCATCCAACTTCAGTGGAATTCACACGATTAGCACCGATCCCAGTACGGAGTGTGGGACTCAAGGACCGATCTTTCCTCTTGTTAACTCTTCCTTTAGAATTTCCCTGACTATCTATTTTTCGATTATCTGCCAAGGATTGTTCTACAATCTTGAAAGACTCAGTCTGTGCAAATACATCGGCCAAAGTAGGTGGATCACGTCCTTGAAGATGCTTCCAGAAATCAGTTCCTACTGACAATCCAGCTATTAAGAAGCTTTGGAGCATTTCATCAGTTGCTCCTCTCACCAGGGTAGACTCCGAGTTGAATCTTTTGAAATAAGATTGTAAACTTTCTCTTTCCCTTTCTTAATATTAGCCAAGGTGGTGACAGGAGGAGCATACTCTACGGCTGCCTGGAATTTGGTTAAAAACAGATTCCTCATCACCTGCCAAGATGTAATTACACCTGGCCCAAGCTTCTAAAACCACTGTTGTGCACTTTCCCTAAATGTTGCCGCCAACAATCGACATCGGGCTGGATCAGTCACCTGATAATCCATCTCGATATCAAACCGACCCAAGAATTCCACAGGGTCAGCATTTCCATGAAAGCGTAGGTCATTAGTCATAGATCGGTACCCTGTAGGGAGTTGTGCTTCTCTTACTTCAACTGAGAATGGCGAAGACGTCGGCGTCGTAGCAGATATTCTCCCTCCATCCAGGTGAGTAAGGAGTCTTTTCAAGTCATCCACATTAAAAGTTCCCACACCAGGGATATTATGGATGTTGGGCTGCGCACCAGTCTGCGTACCCCCCGGTGGTGGAGGTGGAACAGTTGTTTAAGCACCTCCTGGAGCGTCAGCATGAGTCTGCGTCGCGGTTCCTTCCTGAGTTTGCTTACCTTGGGGATTTCCTTGCGGTTGTGGGATTCCCTGGGAATTTTGATACTGTCCCCCGGAGTGAGGGCGCGTTCTCGACCTGGATCCACTAGAGGTGCTTGAATGAACTTGATAAATTCGAGGGGGCCTTCTTCCCGAAGGCGCGCCCTCAGTGTTTCGTCGCTACCTATCCCCTTTGTATATCTCCATTCTCCTGTCACTGTTATCACGACCATTTCTTCTCCCTGAATTTCCATGATAGGGAGCTTATTCATGTTCAAGGGGCCTCGACCTGCGATCAGGGGGGGCGCGCTGTGAACTGTCGCCAAGTGGAAGGGCTCGCTCATGTCCAAGGGGCCTCGACCTATGATCAGGGGCGCGCACTGTGGATCACGGGGCCTCGATTCTAAGTACTTCCCCTTTTCTTTTTCTTTCCTCTGATGCTCAAGGAGCACCATCCTCAAATCATCATCATTGAGCCTTATCCCAAGACGTTCCTTCAAACTTGCAAAATCTCTCTTCTCCCTGGCCATCATTTCTTCATCCTGTTGAATTTCACTAGGGGTGCGCCCTGAGCGATGAGGGTGAGGGCGCGCCCTCTCTTGGGGATTCAACAACCTGCGATCAGAGTTATTTTCACTAGGGTGTTCAACTATAGGATCAGAATATTCTAACCTTCGAGGAGTGATCAACTAAAATCTCGTCTCCTGATTTCCCGCACCCCTTCGAGAATCTCCTTCAACCTGCGGGGATTTCCCTGTTCGACGATGATTTTGTGGGATATTCCGAGATTTTCTCCTACTTCCTTGCTCCTCTTCCATAGAACTCAACCTTGCCCCGAAATTATTTATGGCATCTCCCATGCGATACAATTGTTCCATTAAAGCCGCGTTACTAATAAGAATAGGCGGCTGTCCACCGATGGCTACTGGAGTTCCATGGTGTTCCATGGTGTTCATAATCGTAATCATCTCCTTCGTTAAAACCTCCATGATGATTGCGAGACATCTTTTCCTCCTAAGATTCAGATCTTGATTGGCTCCCCTCCTTCTAGCGCCAATTTGTTGACGGAGGAATTTGGGAACAACAAAATTCGAGGTACGTCACTGGAAACAAGATCTACAGCGATGGTTCTTTGCCCAAAAAAGTGGTGGCGTGTGGTGGCTGTTTGTAATTTATGGCTGAGATTGATAGGGTTAGTGGCGGCTATTCAGAGTTCTCGACTTTCAACCCCTCAATCGGCCTACGTACCCTGGTATTTATAGGGATCAAGCACTAGTACAAAACTGACCTTATACGTCGCCTCTTATACGTCGGTTCTGGCCAAAGGCGATGTATAAAGTAGTTATATACGTCGGTTCCGCATAAAGGCGACGTATAAGGTCAATTTTTAACATTTTTTACGTCGGTTGAAGAAAACGCCGACGTATAAGATCATATTATACGTCGGTTGAGGACAAGGCGACGTATAAAATGCTACTTTATACGTCGGTTGAAAAAAGGCGACGTATAAAATGCTACTTTATACGTCGGTTGAGAAAAAGACGACGTATATAATACTACTTTATACGTCGGTTGAGAAAAGGCGACGTATATAATACAACTTTATACATCGCTCTTAATATGACCGACGTATATAATGCTACTATATACGTCGGTTGAGGAAAAGGCGACGTATATAATGCTATTATATACGTCGCTCTTAATATAACCGACGTATAAAACCTTTAAAAGATATAACGTCTCATCGAACACCCGCGTCTATTTCCAATCTACCCTAATCTCTCTCGCCTCTCTCCCTGCGGCGCCTCCTTCTACACGAAGATGTGTGATTTCAGCCTCTCTATCGTCATTCTCAAATCTCTCTCCGTCTCCCTCATCTTTCTCCGCCCTCGACTCTCTCCCACCCCAATCTCTCCGATTAAGCGGGTCAACGCCAATTAAATTTGCAGATAAGTATCTAAAAACTGGGGGTGCTGTAAAGCTGGTTTTGATGATTGATTGTTTGTGTTATGTTTGAGATATTAGGGTTTTGGATGAATTTATATGTGTTTTTGTGTGTGTGTGTGTATGTTGATTTTTGAATTTATCTGTATTTTTGTGTATCAATGTATGTATTTATATACATACATACACAAACATACATTGAATCACATGTGTATTCCCTCTCGGGAAGAGACTCGAACTGATAGGTGAAGAACTTGAAACAAATCTGAAGTTGTTTAGTTAGCAGAACACTTTGAACATTTGTTACACTCCTGTTGATCCCAGGATACAAACTGTCCTCTCTTGGTTGATTATGTTAAATTGTTAATATTTTCCATCAACTTTAATTTTTTCTCTGGCTGTGGCATGAGATAATCTGCTTAAATAAAGGGTCCTTGTTTATGGCCTTATGCATTGCTAATTTTTTATGCTTTGATAAGAAAGCTTTTAGCTCAGTCATTTGTGGCTCCTGGTCTGATGCAGAAGAACATTTTTTCCCTTTTTTGGTGGTAAATGATTATGGTCCTGTAACAAATAGTTGATGTTTGAAACTTTTATTTTCCCAGATTTAGATGTCCGATGATGTGGAAAACCCCATTGGTGATGCGCAAAAAGGTTCAGCTGCTACTTCATCTTCCCCTACCATTGAATTTCAATCAACATGGTATAGTAGCTTTCTACAGCATGTATCAGTTTATGGAATAGCTGCTGGATACTGTTTGTCAGCATCACTGCTCTCCATCATCAATAAATGGGCTGTAATGAAATTTCCTTATCCTGGAGCATTGACTGCATTGCAGTACTTCACAAGTGCAGCTGGCGTCCTCATTTTAGGTTCGCTCAAGATCTTAGAGCACGATAAACTTGATCTAATGACAATGTGGCGATTCCTACCAGCAGCTTTTATATTCTATTTGTCACTCTTCACAAACAGCGAGCTTCTTCTCCACGCCAATGTCGACACCTTCATTGTCTTCCGTTCAGCGGTTCCAATCTTTGTTGCAATAGGCGAGTCCCTCTACTTACACCAGCCATGGCCATCAATGAAGACATGGTTTTCACTGGCCACAATCTTCGCTGGTAGTGTTCTATATGTCATGACAGATTACCAATTCACTCTCATGGCTTATAGTTGGGCACTGGCTTACCTGATAAGCATGTCCATAGATTTTGTCTATATTAAGCATGTGGTTATGACAATTGGTTTGAACACATGGGGTCTTGTGCTGTACAACAACCTTGAGGCTTTGCTATTGAATGACATTATGTACAAATGAAATCCTACTTTTAAAAATGTTTATATGTTGATTGTTAGGATTGTTGATACACTAGTTTGTATATAAAATTCTGGTTTAAATCTGTGTTCAAGTTTTCAGTATATTTTCGGATGGGGTGATTAATTGATCAAATGAGATTGTAGGCTTTGAAGGATGGGGTCAGAGACAAAGTTGAACTGGCTACCAAGTTTGGGATCAGCTGGGATGGCCAAAGCAGAGAAGTTCGGGGCCAAAACAGAGAAGTTCGGGGCGACCCAGAATACGTACGTTCAGCTTGTGAGGCTAGCTTGAAGAGGCTTCAGCTTGATTGTATTGATTTGTACTACCAGCATCGTGTTGACACTCGGGTGCCAATTGAAGTCACGGTATGTTAGTTCGTAGTTGATACTTTACTGATTTTTTTTCTTCCAATTTATTTGTCCAATTGTCAAGATCAGTGTTCTCGGTCTGAACAATCACAAAATCTCAACCTTTTTTCAGTTGAGACAGATTTATTACAGTAGTTGAGTAAAATGCTTCTCGAATCTCGTTAATGGGCTTTCAGTTTATGTTTATTTCAATCCTTCTAAGTATTATGTTTGGCTCAGTTGTGCGCCTAGTCATCCAGTTGGTCCTTCATCGACTTGACTAGCTAGGCATCAACCTTGCTCGAAGTACTACTTCCTATTACAATTTACAACTAGTTTGGGATGTCGGTAGACATAATTATGAGAATCGATGTAAATTAATGTGATTATAGTTCCATTCACATAATTTTCAGAAAGTTACTACTAATTTTTACGAGTAAAATATGTGCTTTTGATTCTGAAATGTATCTTACTGGTAATTATATTTTTATCTTTAAAACAAAAAATCCATGATATGTGACAATATCAGAAATTCACCATATATTTTGCAATTGAAAGTTTTAACATTTGGTAGCCAAAGACTATGAAGATTATATAAGGGATGCTAAAATGCTGTACCATAAACAAAAATTTCATGTCATCATCTGCTAACAGTATTAGATTCTTTACCAGAGCTTCTTTGTTTGTCATGTCTACTAATGTGATCTGTTATATTTATTTTCATTCTCTATACATGGCTTTTGGTGTTTCTGGAGCCATTCAGCACTTGGCAGGAATGAGAGATTCCAAAGTCAGTGTTGCCGTAAACAAAGATGCAGATGCACCAATATTTAATTGTAATTGTTTATTGTACCAAAGGAATCTCAATGGGCTTTCGTTGGAAGGAATATTAGCACCTGATCTTGGAAAACTTGCTCACCTGCGAATTCTGTAAGTACAACTTATACTTCGGCAGGTTACTGGAAAACTTGCAGCTAGCCTTAAAGGGACTGGATGCTCGGCTGCGAGAGATACGGAGTTATCTTTTGATCTTGTCATTTTTGTACTGATTATTCAGTTCAGTTCAGCTAGCTAGCAAAAGGTGTTAATATACGATATTGTATTTTTCTACTTTAGAACATATAATAACTTAAAACATAATGTTAACATATTGTATTTTTCTATTTTCCTTTCTTAGGTTGGGAGTGCTAGTAATAATTCTAAGGTTGGGAATGATATAAACTGTTGGCAAAGACCAGAAGACATGAGATACGAAAGGCATGTATCGGTTTGTGATAGTACTGCTTCAGATTTAGCCGGGGAAATTGTTGCAGCATTCTCAGCGGCATCATTAGTATTTAAGAATGACGAAGCTTACGCTGGAAAACTAAAAAAAGAAGCTGAGGTTTGTCGTAGATGAAAGAATTGCCAGACCAGAATTTACCTCTTCATTCATACTTCAGTCATTATTTTGTTTTTATAGAATATGTAAAAACAAGATGCAAAATGTATTTGTCAATATGTTGTTAAATTGTTATTGTTGTAGCTGGACGAATGTGTAAAAATATGGTGGGAATTATGGTTCTTAATTAATTTTATGGATATTGTTCGGTTGTAAAATTATGGATGTAAAATTATTGGTTGATTTCGGGAATTATGGTTTTTAATTAATTTTCTGGGTTGTACAGAAAAACAAAATATATTTTTTTTTTAATATTTTGGACCTTATACGTCGGTTGTTTAGAAGAACCGACGTAAAAGGGTACAATATACGTCGGTTGTTTAGAAGAACCGACGTAAAAGGGTACAATATACGTCGGTTGTTTAGAAGAACCGACGTAAAAGGGTACAATATACGTCGGTTGTTTAGAAGAACCGACGTAAAAGGGTACAATATACGTCGGTTGTTTAGAAGAACCGACGTAAAAGGATACAATATACGTCTGTTGTTTAGAAGAACCGACGTAAAAGGATACAATATACGTCGCCTTTTTAACCGACGTAAAAGACTCTGATCTTATACGTCGCCAGCCCATACGTCGCCATTTAACCGACGTATAAGACCTATTTAACCGACGTAAAAGACCATTTTTCTACTAGTGAAGCCATACGTAGTTCTTGGAGAACAAGAAACCCCAATGGGCTTGGATTGACGGTCCAGCTTCCGGAATGTTCTAATATGAGGCCTAACCACAAAGGCCCAAGGCTCATCCAAGATATCAAGACTTCACGGATAAGAAAACTTCCCCCGTCGAGGACTAGTCCTATCCGCTACCGCTATTTCTTGATCTCAAGAATGCAGGTATAGCCATGGTTTACCCCAAGTGCAGAACGCATCCCTGTCCCCCGAATGAGAAGCACCCACCAGATAGCAGGACAGGTGATCCAGAGCTTTTGGGTGCAAAGTGCAGATTACTCCAAAGTTCCACAATGAGAGCGCGCCCATTGAATACAGGAATAGAGCTCCAAAGCACACACCAAATAGAGACCTATCTTTCCATCGAGGAGAACATGCCCTCAGTGTATAAGAAAGGTCCCCAAATCCAGGAAAACCCCTGGAAGCCTTCTACGACGGACATCCCCCTCCTGAGATACGACAGGAGGGAATTCTTCAACTTCTAGAATTCCAGCTTGAGCAAAATCCCAGGAGACATTTTTTCAGTGACTTCTTGAAAAATAAACTTAAATATAAATATTTATCATGTTTTAATATTTAGGGCGTGCCCTCTTCGTAGAGAAAGAGAGGGCGCGTCCTGACTTTTCCATTTTCTGCCAAAACCCTAATTAATCCTAGAATTCCCCAAATTGAACCCGTATTTGACCCGAATCCATCTTAAAATACCCGAACCGAATTTTGGCTATAACAACAAGTTTTGTAGCTCATATGCTTACTATATTTTTCAAAAATTAGCTTAAGAGTATCAGAATTAATAACAAATGCACCATTCTTACTAAACATAGACTCTGGTATGTTTGTGAACAATCCACAAGTTGTTCGCCATGCTATGTGCATTTTCTTGGCGTTGACAATGAAAGAGATTGTGCACATGTTCAGTTTTCTTGGTGTTTTTATGACGGCATAATAGATTACGCTTTTGGAAACCAATACGTTGTCTTGGTTGTAGTGAGTAACATTTTTATGATTTTTAGTAAGTTTATTCTTTTAACAGTTTAAGTCTTAATTGTACATGCTTGTTTGTTCCTGTTTGAGATCCTGAGAGTTCATTATTAGATATAATATTGGAGCATAAGAAATTGAAATGATTGTATAGTATTTGGGGCATGGAACAAATAGTTTTCATAGAAGAAAAGTTATTTACGGGTCATTACCAGATGATTAAGTTACTAGTTGTACGTGAACTAGGTTGACATTATCTAGTGGTACGTGAACTAGATTGACATTTATATGGTTAAAGATACACAAAGTTACTGTTATTATTTGTTCTTTTACTCAAAATTCTATTCATGAAACTGAAGATTGAATAACTAGGAACCAAATCTCTTAAAGCAATATGAAACCTGTGCCCAAGTTAAAATTCTAGATAATATTGAGATTATCACGTTTCGAATTCGAGATCTAACCATATAACAGAACGTTTATATTATGCTAAACGGGAAAGCCACTACATCACATGTAATGTATCATATATCTTTTAATTTAAATATAAAAAAAGTTGTCATCATTGTTCCATTAGAACTCAGTGATTGGAAGTCAGAAAGAAAAAGTTCGGAAACTCAAACTGATAGGATACTCTCTACAAATAGCCTGAATTGCCATCCGAGCCTACGAGAGTTACTGAATCCGGGAATATGTCACCGTTAACTGGTCCGGACCCGTGAGGTAACTCCAGTACGGGGTAATAGAGCACGTGGCGTCTCAAGGTTCCCGTCACCATCAAAGGGTCCCAACTAAAAATGACAGCTAATGATTACCAATAATTGGCATAATACAAGAATGAGGATGTCACACTCGAAAAGGTGTCTGACACACTTTCCCACAATTATTCTCCTGGATAGGTGTGGTGCATCTATGCGTCCCAAGTGTCCTACCTATCTAGGATTGAACGCACATGATTAAAGGTACCAACCCCTAAACCCTAATCCTGGGCCTATAAATAGACCCACAAAAGAAGGTTTTGGGGTTACATTCTCTTTTACACACACTCATATACACACACCCTCCATAATTAGATACTCTAGTTCTTGTCTTTTATCCTTCGAACGTCGTTACTTATTCTCACGCCGGAGGTGCCGCGGGTTCAAACCCACCTCCCGGCATTGTTTTCCAGAGTCCCAACCACCAGCTGCACCGCTTTCAAGGTGTGGGAACGGCGGAGGAGACACCAGATCGGAATATAGAGCTAGCATTGGCGCTAGAAGGAGTGGAGGCTCTGTTCTTTGGTCTCGGTGCCACAGGACTCGACGACATCAACAAACTCTTTAAAAAGAGTCCGAAATCAAGCTGTAAGATCTAAAAACCATTGTGAAACCCTTACTAAAAATGTCACCTTTACACATTTCTCAGCCACATGTGCGCGTACTTAGCGTTATTTAGCCCTCTAGCCCAGATCTGTGATAAAGTTACGATTTTTAGCTTTTTAACTTAGCCGAAATCTAGATCTGTGCTCATAGTCGCCTGCTATCTACTTGTATCCACCACCTTGTGTTTATATCTGAATATTGAGTCCGTACTTAAGCTGTTCTACCCTAAGCTCAGCTTAGATATGTTATAATCGATACTTTGTGAACTATCTTGCTTTGAAACTTGGAATCATGGTAAGAGGAAGCAAATCTACTCAAAGAACCAACACTCGGGCACAAGATCTTAACCCACCTCCGGATCTGCCCTTAGTACCGGCTGAAGTACCTCCAGTCATGGAAAGGGTAGGGATTGCACCAGGCGATGCCCGAATTGAAATTGAGGTCGACCAGTACAAGTATACTGATGTACCTCTAGTTGGAATGCACCTGCAAGATCTTACCCGTGATGAGCTCGCGGAGGCAATCCGGGCATACCAAATAGCCCGAGCACCGCCACCTCCCGAACCAGAGCAGGCTAAAAACTCCCAGGGTTCTCAACACTCCCACCGATCCAGGAGATCTATCTTTGACCGGATTGGTGATAAAAGCAAAGAAAAGCAAGCAGCCAACAAAGCTCAAAGCAAAAATCATGAAGTTGAGAAACTCAGAAAGCTAGCCGAACTAAAGGAGAAGATCAGGTAGGAGGAAGAAGCAAAACTTGAGCTCGATCAAAATCCAAAAAAGGATACAAGAAGAAGAGGACCGAGTCTTAAGGAGGTCCGGATCTAAAAGAATTCTGAGAGATGTTAGTCCGGAGGTTATCTCAGACGAAGATGAGCCCGAAGACAACTTGATGCAAATGATTCATGAGCTACAGAAGAAGGTGGGACAAGACTCCGGACTAGAGATTGAAGGAACTCTGACCCCGTTCAGCCGATCTCTGGAAGCTATCCCAGACAAAAGAACCTGAAGCATTATAACTTCGATTCCTTCGATGGGCTTGGAGACCCTGAAGAGCATGTGAATTACTTCAAGCAGATCGCCCTTATTTACTACTATAATGACATCACCAAATACAGGTTCTTTGCATCTACCTTAAAAGGAGGGGCTCAGAGATGGTTCAGTCGAATCCCTTCTCGAAGCATTCACTCCTGGAAAGAATTCTGCGAGTCTTTTCTGAAGAGATTCAGAGCGAACCGGACTCATGAATTACACATGTGCCATCTGGAGACTATTCATCAAAATGATAATGAATCTCTCGCAGACTATATGAAGCGATTCCAGGAAGCGATAAACAAAGTCTCGCGCTTGGATGAGCGTGAAGCTCTTAGCATATTCCGGAGAAATCTGGACCCGGACCAAAATGAAAAATATGTCTATGAGTTGATCAACAAAGAACCGAAAAGTTTGGCTGCAGCATACTCCATGGCTGCGCGATTTATCAAAGAAAGTGATGTTCTGCAGGCGATGAGAATGACCCGTCAAGGAAATTCTTCATACCGAACTACCCATGATGATCGCCCTCGGGGTGGTTATCAACCTGACCAGAGGTTTAAGCCAACCAGACAAACCAACTATATCCAGAATTCTCAACCATCAGTCTTCGAAAGAATCTCGGAACCCACAGCAGTAACCGTTAATCCGGACTCCAAACCTACTAAACCCCCTAAAGCTGATCCGAAGCCAGAACCTGAGTGGACTCTGCTCAGCCGCACCCGGGCTGATATCCTGAAAGAAGTCCGGGACAAACCATACTTTTACCCACCCAAGCCGATGATCACTGCCCCGGAGAAGCGTCCTACACACAAACAATGTGACTATCATGGGACTCATGGTCATATAACTGAAAACTGCTTATCTCTCAAGTACTTCATCGAGGATCAAATCAAAAAAGGAAACATGGGGCAGTACATAGCTCGGAAAACCACTGAAAAAGAAACGGGAAAGAAGCATATGGTCAACGTGGTAATGGGGGGATCCAACTCTCCTCCCCCTAGTCCGGACTCATGTGACGAAGTAATGATGATACAGTCCTTTCCCAAACAAGTGATAACTTTCAACAATGCCGACTTTGAAGGAGTTGATCCCAATCATAATGAAGCCTTGGTGGTCAGCCTAGATGTTGCTGAGAACGAAGTCAAAAGAATCCTGGTTGATAACGGATCCTCAGTCAACATCATCTTTAGACATACATTCGATAGAATGCAGCTGGGCAGCGTAAAGATGAATGAATGCAGAGAAGACCCACTCTTCGGATTCGGGAACAACTTAGTCCCAATTCAAGGGACATTGTACCTGCCTGTTCAGTTTGGAACCCTCCCGAAGCAAGTCACCCATATGGTGAAATTCTATGTCATCAACACCCCATCTTCTTACAACATGATCCTTGGCCGTCCGGCGCTAACCAAGCTTCGGGCAATAACCTCCACACCCCACCTAAAGTTTAAATTTCCCACTCCATCTGGAGTTGGGGAAGTCAAAGGAGACTCAGAAATTGCTGGTCGTTGTTATGGCCAAGCACTGATTATGGCTAAAACCGATCCAAAGAACAAACGAAAAGCGTCCCTATACCACAAGAACTTGAGCCGAAAGAAGCATAGAGCTTATTTCAAAAAGGAGCCCGGACATGAAGTCCAAAACATTGAAAGTATTGAAGCTCAGACTAAGGAAGAACTGGTCGCCAAAGCCAGAGATTACCTGGAAACAAATACTCAGGCCCGAGTTCAGCAATTTGTTTCAAAGAAGGATCTTGGTAAGGTCGAACCGGCGGTTGAGACTGAAATAGTTGAGTTAGAAGAAGGTAGTCCGGCTCGAAAGATAAAGATAGGAGCTGGACTGGATCCAACATTCAGGAAAAACCTTGTGCAACTCCTCAGAAATTATGCGGACGTCTTTGCCTGGAGTCCGGAGGACATGCCCGGACTCGATGAATCTGTAGCCATGCATAGCCTTGATGTCAATCCTGCCAAGAAGCCAGTAAAGCAGAAAAGAAGGAACTTTGCTCCGGATCGGCAGAAAGCAATTGATGAAGAAATGGAAAAGCTCCTCAAAGCAGGAATAATTTGTGAGATAAAGTATCCGGATTGGCTGGCCAATGTGGTCCTGGTCAAAAAACCCAACGGCAAATGGAGAATGTACGTCGACTATACTGATCTGAATGTCGCTTGCCCCAAAGACCCATATCCTCTTCCCAGCATAGATCAGCTCATTGATGCCACTGCGGGGCATGTGATGTTTAGTTTCATGGACGCATTCTCCGGCTACAACCAAATCAAGATGAATCTGGATGACATAGCCAAAACCGCCTTCATAACTCACAGAGCCGTTTACGCATACAAGTACATGCCATTTGGATTAATGAATGCTGGATCAACATACCAAAGAGCAATGGTGGAGGTGTTTAAGGATCAGTTGGGTCGAAACTTGGAGTCTTATGTGGATGATATGATAGCTAAGTCAAAAACAATAGAGGAGCATGTTCCAGACTTGCAGGAATGCTTCGAGAATTTAAGGAAGCATGAGATGAAGTTAAACCCGAAGAAGTGCACCTTCGGGGTAGGAGTTGGGAAATTTTTGGGATTCATGATCAGTCAGAGGGGAATCGAAGCTAATTCGGAAAAGATCAAGGCAATAATGGAAATGGAGCCGCCTCGGACTCAGAAAGAAATTCAGAAGCTAACAGGCTCTTTAGTTGCCTTGAGGCGATTCATTCCAAAGCTGGCCGAACGGTGCCTACCTTTCTTCGAGCTGCTTAAAGGGGTGAAAAACAAAAGAGAGATTAACTAGAGTCAGGACTTCCAGAAAGCCTTCGACTCTATAAAGGAATTCCTGTCGTCGCCACCAATTTTATCAAAAGCTGATCCTGGGGAAGCACTGTCTCTTTACCTAGCTGCAGGACCATTAGCTGTGGGGGCAGCCCTGATCAGGGAACATGAAGGACAACAGAAACCAGTTTATTACGTCAGTCAAGTGCTAAAGGATGCGGAGACCAGGTACCCAAACTTGGAAAAATTCACTTTTGCCCTGGTGATAGCTTCCAGGAAGCTAAGGCATTACTTCCAAGGGAGAGAAATCAAAGTTATAACCGATCAGCCTTTGAGAAGGATAATTCATAAGCCATATGTATCCGGCAGACTCGTCAATTGGGCTGTCGAGTTAAGCCAGTTCTAACTCACGTTCCTACCTCGGACATCGAACTAGTCCCATGGTCGTGGGTGCGGGAAGAGAGGACGATTCAGATCCGGAGGCTTGGTCCTTGTACGTCGACGGATCCTCAACAAACGAGAGATCCGGAGCAGGGTTAGTCCTAAAAAGTCCCCATGGTTTTCAGATACAGCAAGCAATAACCTTCAAATTCTTAGCCACAAACAACCAAGCGGAGTATGAGGCGCTGTTGGCCGAACTCCGGTTGGCCCGATCTTTGAAAGTCCAAAGCCTAAATGTTTACAGTGACTCGCAGATTGTAGTGAAGCAAACGAAAGGAGAAAATATTGCAAATGATCCAAGGCTAGCTCAGTACCAGGCTTTAGTTAAAAGCTATTTGACTATGATCCCAAAGTTTGAGATAATTCAGATCAATAGAGAAGAAAACATGGAAGCCGATTCATTGTCCAGAATAGTCCGGAATGCTGCTGAACTGGACAGCTCGGTCTACTTTGAAGAAATAGAAAAGCCAACCATCAAAAATTGTGAAGTAATGGAAATAGATGATCAGTCTAGCTGGATGACCCATTTGATTTCATATCTGGATAAAGGAGAATTGCCCGAAGACAAGAATAAAGCTCAGAGACTCAAGGCCAAAGCTGCTAAGTTTTTCCAGGAAGAAGGACAACTCTATCGCAGAACATTTTCAAGTCCGGTCCTGAAATGTATTGGACCAGCCGAAGCCGAATACTGCCTGCAAGAGGTTCATGAAGGGATTTGTGGAGATCATTTATCTGCAAAGGCTCTAGCTTACAAAATAATAAGGCAAGGTTATTACTGGCCCACAATTCACAATGACGCGGTGGAGCTTGTCAGAAAATGCAAGAATTGTCTATTGTTCAGCAATGTGCAAAGACAGAGTCCGGTTATACCCTCTTCAGTTCTGTCTCCGATACCTTTTGCTGTTTGGGGAATTGATATCGTTGGTCCATTTCCTCGAGCCAAGGGTGATCTCAGGTACTTATTGGTGGCCATCGATTACATGACTAAATGGGCAAAAGCTAAGGCCATGAGAACTATAAATCAACAAGATTGTATCCGGTTCATGGATAACATATTGATGAGGTTCGGCCTTCCTCAGATCCTGGTCTCGGATAATGGCCCTCAATTTGTTGGTTCAGACTTTGAAAACTACTTAAAGGAGAGGGGCATTAAACATAAGAAGTCATCGGTGGCATACCCCCAAGGTAATGGCCAAGTGGAAGTAACAAACCGAATTTTGCTGAGGGGGATAGAAAAGAGGCTTCAAGAATGCAAAAACAAGTGGCCCGAAGAGCTTTCAAACGTACTCTGGGCTTACAGGACGATTCCACGAACAAGTACTGGAGAAACACCTTTCAAACTGGCTTATGGGACCGAAGCAATGCTCCCGATAGAAGTGGGATCGCCCTCTCACAGGGCTATTAACTTTGAAGAGATTGCGAATGAGGAAGGGCTCTGAATCAATTTGGACCTGGTCAACGAAGTCAGGGACGAAGCAGTTGCAAGAATGGAAAAGTATAAGGAAAAAGATAAGGGAGTTGATAAGTGGATTTATATCCACTTGGAGCATTCTAAATCGGCTTAAATTGATTGTCTTGGGCTCAAGTTTCTTGTAGTTTTGATGTATTTTGTTTAGTTGTGCAGATTTACAAGGATGTTGATTATGGTGGATGTTTTTGTCATTTTTGGAGATTTAATTTATTAAAATTCGGATTTATTGGGCTGCACGCGTGAGATTCACTGTTTGGGCCATATCTTGAGTTCTATAAGTCTGTTTTCAACCCGTAAGCAGTCCACGCGAAGATAACGAGATTCTCTATCATTCTAAAGTGGTCCAGAGGCCCAATTACGTCTGGAACGGCTCTGGAAAATAGAAGAAAAGTCAGCTACGAATTTCCCTTAAAAAACAGAATCAGTTTAGGAAACGTATCTTGCAGAAATTCTATTATAATTCTGTTTTGGTATTTTCTTGCTGGACAAGATGTCTAGAGCCTATATAAACACATCCAACCCTTGTAAATTAGATAATTAGGAAGATCATTATCATTAGAGAACAATTACATATCAATTACTTAGGTTTATTTGTATATTTTCATACTTTGTTTTTATCATGGTTTCATCAGATCCCATGATGACGAGAGGTTTTATGAACTAATCGTTGTCATGGAATTCTAACGGATTTATTTATGGAGCTTTAGTATCTTGATTGCTTTAAAGATCTGTGTGTGATGTATATCTGATATCCTCGTATGGTTATGCTTAATTGATAGATGCGTCATGAACATCTAATTTGTTAATCTCTTGTGAAGCGAGAGTGGATCTTGAGATTTAGAACTTGCCATGCTAGCATAGGATAGGTTGATGTTTTAACATCATGATTTGTGGCATAAATAGAGATATTATGCTGCCCTATGTGATCAATGTGGATAACTTGTTCTTCAACCATTATGTTTTCAAATCTTATAGAGATATAGGGTCTAAGCATAATTGGTGTCTATTCATCTTCTATCTCTTTTGTGGATGTATGTTTAGTTTGGTATACGTATACTGAGAAGTAGCGTGTACTTGTTTCGTGTTATCCGATCAGATATCATAACCATTGCATATAGTGATTAAAGGCGTCAGATCTAAGCAAAGTATTTAATGAAGTTAGGATTCCATGTTTACTCTTGCAGACGTAATTAGATTTTAATTCTTGTTAGTTAATTCTTAGTTTGTTAATTTGCTTTTTAGTTAGATTTAGTTAATAAAAATCCAATTTGTTATTTGTCTTAGCAGTGAATTAAAACCATACATTGTTGCATAGGTACAATACTGAATTAAAAACCAGATCTCTGTTGGAACGAACTTGACTTATATCTGTATTACTTGTGACCACGTGCGCTTGCGTGATTTAGTGTAAACAAGTTTTTGGCGCCGCTGCCGGGGATCATCGGTGTTTTATTTTTGGTTTATGTGCTTGTCAATAGTGGTCGTTAGAGTTCACTGACTCAGATTATTTTTTTCTCATCTATTCTTGTAGTTCGTTGGTGTTTCAGGTACTTGTCAGAGAAAGATGGATTTTTACTATGGAGTTCAGCAGGTGGCTAGTGTTTGCGAGCTATGTGCGGGCGCACATGAGACGTATCAGTGCTGGAGCAACCATGGTGGTATTCAACAGCCTCAGCCATGTGAGCAGTATTTGGGCGTTCATGATCCATCACAATATTGTTACTACGAAGGAGTTGATCCATATGTCACTTATGAGGAGCAACCATATTTTCAATACCATCCTCAACAGTACCAGCAAGATGTTCCAGATATGTCATATTACTATGGAAGTGAAGAGTTTCAACATCAGCAACCTACTCCTACTTTTCAGTCAGATGAGGTTAATGTTAGGGATGAGGTTATGACGTTTGTAAAGAGTAGTGAGGAGTCTCTTAAATCTTTGGAGATTCTAGTTGCTCAAGCTGTGAGAGCCTTGGAACAAGAGAATCAGCAATTCATACCAGAAGCAATTCCAGAAAATATTGATGACTTGGAGCAAGGTACTGCATGCTTAATTGAAGAAGACAAATTCCAAGAGGAGGAGAGTGTTCACAAGCCATGTGAGGAATTTGATCAAGCTAGTGAGGTGGATGATTTGGAAAGGGCACTATTTGAGACAGACACTGATGAGCTACGCAAATTTCAAGAATTGTTATGTGCGAATCAAGAAGACACTGTTGGGCTATGCAAATTTCAAGAATTGGTTTGTGCGAACCAAGAGGTTGATGATCATGAGAAAGATGCAGGTCTTCTACTTGTCTCAGAGTATAAAGATGGAGGTAGCGCATTAGAGCCAATGGAGGAAGTTCTCGTTGAGGAACCAAAGGCTTCATCAATTTACATTTACCCTCCTCCATTATATTCAAGCGAAGCCCGAGTGTTGTTCTACAAATTGTCAGATTTTGGGTCAACAGATGAAGGCATTGGAAGAGGACATGGTTGTTACATGAATAGGCCAAGCGAGGAGAAAAGGCAGAAAGTGTGCCGCCGAGATGATGATGAAGTATTGCGAAGAGAGGACCAGGCGAACTATTATCATCCTTAATGGAGGCTTGGAAGTAACGTCAAGCTATTGACGTTAAAGAAGCGCTTCTTGGGAGGCAACCCAAGTATTATTGTACTTTGTTGTATTATTCTTTTATTAAAAAATAATAATAATAATAATATTGTCCGAACAGTACTCGCCAGCGCATGAGGCGCCAGCACACGCGCACCTGCGCCAAGAGTCTAGCAAATCCCCACGCGTGAAGCGCCCACCCGCGCAAGAGGCGCCAGACTCTTCTGCTCCAGGTAAGTTTCTTTGCTCACGTTGTTGTCTTATGTAACATGAATGTTACGTGTATATATATAATAGTTAAATTATATTAAATTCAATTCATCTCCTAAATCAATTTCTACCCCTTTTCTAATTATTCTCTCCACCTAAAATCCTAATTCTAGCCCCATATTAATTCCAAATTATTCCCAATCCATATCCTATTTCATATTTTATTTTATTTATTTTATTTATTCTTATTTTTATTTTTTTATTTTTATTTTTTTATTTTTTTTATTTTTTATTTTTTTTTATTTTTCCCCCAAATATATATACCCACCTATACATACAAATCCAATTCCTTTTCTACTTTTCTAAAAATT
Organism: Kitagawia praeruptora; assembly: GCA_037693485.1. Taxonomy (NCBI): domain Eukaryota; kingdom Viridiplantae; phylum Streptophyta; class Magnoliopsida; order Apiales; family Apiaceae; genus Kitagawia; species Kitagawia praeruptora. The sequence continues at coordinate 83,153,801 of CM075350.1, forward strand.
CAATTCTAAAGAGGAATTAATTGCAAGTTCACCTCTTCGATTCGTATTGGGTAAATCTTTTTCTCTAATTTTATTTTTATTACGAATTTGTGTTCTTGTAAATTGGGATTTTGTATTATTCTTGGAATTTGGGCTATTTGTGGTGTGATATTGCTTGGTAATTATTGGTGGAGCTTCTTGTGAGTTGGGTATTGATTCTTATGGCTCCTAAGCGTGGGAGAGGTGGTGCTAGTGTTGTAAAATTTTCGTCTCCCGCATGATTCATTCGAGGATAAGGCGCATTGCAGGTATGTTTTCTGCTATCTCTTGTATTTACTTCCATTCAATGAGGACATTGAATATTTTAAGTTTGGGGGTGGTTTGAGGGATGAGTAGTTGTTGTTGTATTATTTGTTCATGTAGGATTTCATGCTTTGCATATTAATATTAGTAAATTATGCATTTATGTTCGTATTATCTACGTGTGTTCATATAGGACATTTTGTTTTATTTTCGTATACCATGTGAGTTTTCATTTAGTTGCATTTTCATGGCATGCATATTTCATGATCCCTTAGGACGAACTGATTCTGATTGATAGGTGGATGTTGATTTGGGTGTGATGATGATGAGTAGAGGGCTGATTTATAGTTTCTATGAAATTGACTTGCATGTTACGGGAACAAAATTTATTACACAGTCTCATTGGGGTGCTTTTGGGCTAGGTTAGGGTCATGCCTGTGGGATGTTTTGAGATTTAATCACTTGTTTATATTTAGAATTTTCGTTATTCCCTTTATAGCGTAGGAACATTAAAGTCTAAGTTTGGGGAAACCAGGAATTTTCATGCTAGTTGTTCATAATTGTTAATAATGGCTAGGCGTCAAATGGCTAGTAGCCGGCTCATATTTATATGAGTAGTCTAGGGTTGGAAATGAGAAAGGCTCATTCCAGATTGAAGAAAAAAAAAAAAGAAAAAAAAAAGAGTCAATAAGTTATTTGTTTATATGCAAAATTAACCAGAGTGAGCTCTTTAATACTCGAGTAATTAAGTCTGAGGGGACTTAGTCCTAGTAACCTAAAGCCCTTGTGGTTTGGGATTGCTGACGTAACACTCGCTACATGGGTATTATTGTATAAGCCTTTTGGGGTCTCATTCATTGCACGGTTAAATAAGCATGCGTATTGTATATTCTATTATGTGTCATAGTAATAAAGCATGAGTTTCTGTCTACCTTGGATAAGGGTGGAGGTGTTCCTAGGTTATGGAGTGTCTACAGTCTATTCTGATTATAAACCTGTGATTGTCTTGACGGAAAGCATGTATGATTTTTGACCTAGTTTTGGGAGTATTTCTGATGAGCATCGCACACACGCACGTTTCTGTTCATGTATTTGTTAGTATACGGGGATTTAGTCGAGCTCTGCTTGGATTTGTTACATTCATTGAGATATTTGCTTGTTAGTTGGTTTTGGTGAGTTTGAAGGGGATCTTGCATTTTCATAGTAGTTGCATTCATGCATTGCATTGCATTGCATTAGGTTAAATGGATTTTGTGGGTACATTCGCTATAGGCCCTCACGAGACCTTACTCGTCCACTAGGGCTGCCTAGGGGTTTAAAGGGCTTGTTGCATATGCCAAATGCAACCGTGATCACCTACGGAAGTGGTACTAGTTAGTTAGTTAGTTGTAATTGTTTATGCTTGAGGACAAGCATCGGTTTAAGTTTGGGGGTGTGATAAGTGGATTTATATCCACTTGGAGCATTCTAAATCGGCTTAAATTGATTGTCTTGGGCTCAAGTTTCTTGTAGTTTTGATGTATTTTGTTTAGTTGTGCAGATTTACAAGGATGTTGATTATGGTGGATGTTTTTGTCATTTTTGGAGATTTAATTTATTAAAATTCGGATTTATTGGGCTGCACGCGTGAGATTCACTGTTTGGGCCATATCTTGAGTTCTATAAGTCTGTTTTCATCCCGTAAGCAGTCCACGCGAAGATAACGAGATTCTCTATCATTCTAAAGTGGTCCAGAGGCCCAATTACGTCTGGAACGGCTCTGGAAAATAGAAGAAAAGTCAGCTACGAATTTCCCTTAAAAAACAGAATCAGTTTAGGAAACGTATCTTGCAGAAATTCTATTATAATTCTGTTTTGGTATTTTCTTGCTGGACAAGATGTCTAGAGCCTATATAAACACATCCAACCCTTGTAAATTAGATAATTAGGAAGATCATTATCATTAGAGAACAATTACATATCAATTACTTAGGTTTATTTGTATATTTTCATACTTTGTTTTTATCATGGTTTCATCAGATCCCATGATGACGAGAGGTTTTATGAACTAATCGTTGTCATGGGATTCTAACGGATTTATTTATGGAGCTTTAGTATCTTGATTGCTTTAAAGATCTGTGTGTGATGTATATCTGATATCCTCGTATGGTTATGCTTAATTGATAGATGCGTCATGAACATCTAATTTGTTAATCTCTTGTGAAGCGAGAGTGGATCTTGAGATTTAGAACTTGCCATGCTAGCATAGGATAGGTTGATGTTTTAACATCATGATTTGTGGCATAAATAGAGATATTATGCTGCCCTATGTGATCAATGTGGATAACTTGTTCTTCAACCATTATGTTTTCAAATCTTATAGAGATATAGGGTCTAAGCATAATTGGTGTCTATTCATCTTCTATCTCTTTTGTGGATGTATGTTTAGTTTGGTATACGTATACTGAGAAGTAGCGTGTACTTGTTTCGTGTTATCCGATCAGATATCATAACCATTGCATATAGTGATTAAAGGCGTCAGATCTAAGCAAAGTATTTAATGAAGTTAGGATTCCATGTTTACTCTTGCAGACGTAATTAGATTTTAATTCTTGTTAGTTAATTCTTAGTTTGTTAATTTGCTTTTTAGTTAGATTTAGTTAATAAAAATCCAATTTGTTATTTGTCTTAGCAGTGAATTAAAACCATACATTGTTGCATAGGTACAATACTGAATTAAAAACCAGATCTCTGTGGGAACGAACTTGACTTATATCTGTATTACTTGTGACCACGTGCGCTTGCGTGATTTAGTGTAAACAGGAGTATTTTAGAAAGAAGGCCAGAGTCAAAAACTTTTAAGTTGGAGATCTAGTCCTGCGAGATACCGAGGCTTCGGACCCAACCAACACTGGAAAGCTCATGCCCAAATGGGAGGGTCCATATAAGATCAAAGAAGTACTACGCCCGGGAACATACAAATTGGTCAATATGGATGAGTCCGAGGTCCCCAACACTTGGCACGGCCTCCGGCTCCGGAAGTTCTACCAATGAAGAGAAGGTCAAGGCCAAACAACCAATTAAGGAGCTACCTTTGAGCCCAAAAAGTCTTTAGCAGATAGATTATTAGTTTCTGTACTGAAGCAAGAATAATTTATTTGTAGTTTGAAAGTTATGATTAATGAAAGAGGGCCTTGCCTTGTACTATTTATCTTTCATTGTAAAACTATTGTATCACTCACACACACAAGTCCCTGGTTCGGAGCCATAGGCAAAATTGGAACCAGGGCAAAAGCAATATGCAACAACCACTCTAGTCCGGATCCTTTCCTACGAAAACGACTCGGACTGGTGATAAGTGGATTTTATATCCACTTGGAGCATTCCATATCGACTTAAATTGATTGACTTGGTCTCAAGTTTGTTGTATTTTTTATGTGTTTTGTGTAGTTGTGCAGGGTTGTAGCTATCGGTTAGTGTTGGTGTTTCTAATCGATATTAGAGTGGAATTAAGCATTGCAATGAAGATTGGACACTTGTGTTATGCTACCAAGGAGTTACATGTGTCATGATATTGAAGATGTTAGCTAATGCAAAAGAAAAGGAGGAGAAAGGAGCAATTTTGTGTAAAATTCGGATTTTCTGGATAGGTTGCGCAGTCTTCACTGTTTTGGCCATATCTGGAGTTCTAGAAGTCCGTTTTCAGTGATCTTATAGCTCACGCGAAGCTTGGGAGATTTTCTACAACCTGGGATAGATAGCAGGTGCAAGGAGCATGCAAAACAAATTCGCGCACGTGTTCTTTGTGAAGCAAAGCTGGAAAATTACTTTGTCCTTTTTCTAATTCTAATTGAATTTTAGGTAGTTTCTTACACCTAAATTGAATTCTAATTGTATTTTAGGGTGTTTCCTTGTTGGGCAAGACTTCTAGAGCCTATATAAACACATCCTACCATTGTAATTTGTATCACGATTACATATCAAATACTTAGGTTTATTTGTATTTTTTCCTACTTTGTTTTTATCATGGTTTTACTTGATCCCGTGATGACGAGAGGTTCAATTATGAACTAATCGTTGTCATGGGATTCTAACGGATTTATCTATGTAGCTTAGTAGTTTGATTGCTTTAAAGATTTATGTGTGGTGAATTCTTGATATCCTTGTATGGTTGTGATTCATGTGTTTAGATGCCTCGCGAACATCTAATTTGTTAATCTCTTGTGAAACGAGAGTGGATCTTGAGATTTAGAACTTGCCATGCTAGCATAGGATAGGTTGATGTTTTAACATCATGATTTGTAGCGTAAATAGAGATATTATGCTGCCCTATGTGATCTTAATAGACAACTTGTTCTTCAACCGTTATGTTTTCAAATCTTATAGAGATATAGGGTCTAAGCATAATTAGTGTCTATTCATCTTCTATATCTTTTGTGAATGTATGTTTAGTTTGGTATTCGTATACTGAGAGGTAGCGTTTACTTGTTTCATGTTGTCTGATCAGATATCATAACCATCACATGCATTGATTAAAGGCATCAACTCTAAGCGAAGTATTTAATGAAGTTAGGATCCCATGTTTACTCTTGTAGAAGTAATTCGATTTCAATTTTCATTAGATAATTAATTGTTAGTTGTTAATTTATTTCTTAGTTAATTTAGATAATCAAAACCCAAATTTGTTAATTGTCTTAGCAGTGAATAATAATCCTACATTGTTGCATATGTACATCTACTGAATTAAAACCATTATCAGATCTCTATGGGAACGAACTTGACTTATTCATATATTACTTGTGACCACGTACGCTTACGTGATTTTGTGTTAACAACTGGGGGCGAAAACGAGAAAATTTTCTAAGTAACCCAAAGCTTTCAAGCTTTGGACTTAGCTAAAAACAACCACTCTAGTCCGGATCCTTTCCTACGAAAACGACCCGGACTGGGGGCGAAAACGAGAAAATTTTCTAAGTAACCCAAATCTTTCAAGCTTTGGACTTAGCTAAAAAACCACTCCAGTCCGGATCATGTTCTACGAAACATATCCGAACTGGGGGCAATATACGAAAAAACTTCTAAGTAACTCAAAGTTTTCAAGCTTTGGACTTAGCTAAAAAACCACTCCAGTCCGGATCATGTTCTACGAAACATATCCGAACTGGGGGCAACATACGAAAAAGCTTCTAGGTAACTCAAAGTTTTCAAGCTTTGGACTTAGCTAAAAATCACTATAGTTCGGACAATTTACTGATACAGACTACCGAACTGAAGGCAAACGCGATGAAAATTCAGAAAAACAACTATTGTATCTATGGAAATCATTTCAAGCCAAAACAATAAAAGCAAACACAAATATACAACCACTCAAAACAAAATCAAAGAAACAAAAACAAATGTTTATGGTTGTTTTTCAAGCCATTTTTATTAAGCAAGGGGGGATATACAACTTTTATGAAAATACAAAAACATAAAGTGATTGTATTTAAACGGCTGCAGTGTTTGAGCCACTAGCACCCTCCCCGCCGTTGGCAGGCCCACCGCGCCTCTTCTTGGCTTCATCTATGACCATCCTACGCAAGGCAAGAGCATCAGTGATCCTCTTAAGGACGGCATCGATCTCGGCCATGTTCGTGGGACCGTCAAACACCATGCCATCCACGATGATCTTGTTATTCTCGTAGTCGTAAACAAGGGTTTTCGGATCCATGGCAGAAAAGGTGGAAGAAAGGAGGAAAGAAAGATGAAAGATTTTTAGAGAGGAATGAAAAAAGATTTATGAAACTGCTGGTATTTATAGAGAGGGATTAGGGAAGAGGTTAAAACTTTCCATTTATCAATGCAGGGGAAATTGGTGAAACATAAATGCTGTTTGACAGCTCAATGACCAAGGAGTTTGACTGTGGAAATCACAATCCTTTCACGAGGTTTCAGGTTAGATTCGACAAAAAATGAGGGAAACACAAAAGACTAAGAGAATGACATCTATCCTCACCGCCATACGGATTCCATCCTTTTGAATAAATCCGGATTGGGCGGCAAAACTTACAAAATCTCTCTAAGTTACTCAACATTCTCAAGTGTTGAACTTAAGAGAAATGAGGTGAAACTTTTACCATCAATCCGGACTCAATTCTTTTGTATCGAATTCGGTTAGGGGGCAAATTTTAAAAGATTTCTCTAAGTTACTCGAGGTTCTTAAACTTTGAACTTAAGAGGAATTTTCGAAATTATAACAAAGTCCGAAATTATTTTGCAGAGTCATTCAATGTTTTTTAACGTTGAATTTAGAGAAAACATTAAGTCGAGGGCAACAGTCCGGATTACTTCTTACGAAAACAGTTCGAACTGGGGACGGTGCCTATCCAATCAGATCCATGTAAGCTGAAGTAAAAACATAAAGCAACAGGGATAAATAGAAGTTGGAAAGCATGTATCACAGAAAAGATAGCATTCTACAAAGGACCGAACCAGCCATATGGTCCGAAACATCCCAGAACAAGTTCGACCACAAGCAAATCAAAAAGTTTAAAGTTCAAGAATACAACAAGGACATTAAGATGAAAAAGGCCTGAGAAACTAGGCTGCAGGAGGGTCTTCGGCAGGAGGAGCCTGATTGATAATTTCTTTATTTGGAGTAGGATCCCGAACGTCCTCCTCATTTTCTTCCTCCTCATCATCGTCCGAACCAGAATCATCCCCGGAGTAGTAAGGTTCTGGATCTTCTTCGGTGGCAATGAAATGCTGCTCCGCGCCAATAAAGAGATGTTGGAACTCGTCCCAGCCAGCCGATGGGTTCTCCTTCAACAGCTTGTGAGCAACAACCCAAGCAAGGCAAATCTTAGAGGCAGCCTTCTTACCTAACTCCGTATAATACTCTTGAGAATGACGGAACTCATCAAGGATGATGGCTGGTTCTTTATAACTTGCAAACTTTGCCCGGAATTCTTCGAGCTCCCTCTCAACGGTCTGAGCCCGGACTTCAGCGTCATCAGCTTTTTTCTAAAGAGTGGTGAGTTTCCCTTCGGATTCTTTAGCCTTCAATTGCAACTCTTCAACACTTTTCTACAATTTGGAGTTGGCATAATCCAAGTCAAAGATTTGCATGTCCTTCTTCTCCGAGGCGGAAACAACAGCCCGGGCCGCTTCAACAGTCTCCAACTCTCTATTGCCCACCGCAAACACCCCAACCATCTCAGAACCCATCTGGAAAGATAAGACAAGTGAGTCAGAAAGGAATACTTTAAGCAAAGACAAAACCTAAAAGGGCAAGAAAATTTACCTTCAGCCAGGTGGCCATCATCTCTTTGAATAAAGGATTAAACCCTAAAGATTGATAGCGCGCCCACTCTTCCTTGCTGGGTAGATCTGTAATAAATTGGCTACATTTTTCGGCCTCAATCAAGGGATCCTTCCCCTGCCGGCTCGGCTGGATGGGACCGGAGATAGTACCCCAGGTCTTTGTAGCCTCAGGCCCCAAGGGAACTGAACCTGGAGCAGGAATTCCAGACGGATTATGTAAGAACCCAGATTTTGGGCAAAATTAAAACTTTTTATTATGTATTGATGTAAGAGTGAACAGTGGTTACAACTGCCATGTAATACTGGTTTTAAGGAATGAATAATGAAAGGATATAGATTCCAAGGATATATGTCCTGAAGGATGCTATTGGGTGATAACTTAGATTAGAATAATCTATCTCCTAGAATGTTAAAATAAGATTCCCTAGAGAGAAATAGATACCCTCGTGTCATCCAGATCGATATCGGTTACAAGTACGGAGGTTCCATGAAAGAGTTAAGGAACGCTCGAGGAAGCACAAAGATATTTTCTAAGTACCAGGACTAAAAAGAGAATAGGTGATGAATAGTGTTTTTGATGGAAATAAGAATATTATGAGACGACACTATATAGAAGTACCCGGAATGAATTTCTGAGTTCGTATTAGTGATCCGAGGGGAAAATAAGTGTATGTAAAGACTGTCGGATTCTGAAAAACAGCACTTTCATTTTCTCCGAGATTTCCCCTAGACACTGATATATTAAGGATTTAATATTTAATATTTAAGGAAGTTAAATTCGAGAAGTATTAAGAAAGATGGAGGATGCTATTATAAATGTTAAGAAAGTTTCCGGTAAAAACCCTAACTAGGAATCCGTGAGATATTCCTATAAACGATCAATCGAATCGAGCAATAACCGAACAAAAGAGCAAGCAGAGACTAAGATGCATGCATGTGCTAAGTATAAAATATCTAGTAACCAAACTAGAATCAAGGAACTAGCATCTTAGAGAATGCAACTAAGTACTTAGCAAGCAACTACCTAGTTAAGCTCTAAACCACCACATTTTCAACACATGTCTTGCCATTTCCTCATCCAACACCTCACTACTTTAATAAAGTAGCTTTATACAAGATATTATGTTGTAAGTGGATGAGAGTGGATGAGATTAAATCAAAGAAATCAAAAGAAACCAAGCAAAAACTTTATTCTCTCCTTAATAGCCACATTCGGCTTTCTTGGAAATTCCAAGATCCAAATTCAACTTCCAACCATTTGTTGATCTTGAAATATTTATGGTGAGTCTTACATTTCCTAAAAGTAATCCCCTAAAAATTTCAAAGCCAAACTCTCTTGTTTCCATTTTCAAATAATTCATCAAAGAGGAGGATGAATAGTGGTTTTAAGAACTAATCTTGTTTTTTTTCTTGTTTTCATGTTGGATTTAGCTAGCTTAGGATCATCCAAGGATAGATCAAGGCTTAGGAAGGTTATACTACTCTCTCAGGAAGGTATAAATCATTTCAAACCCTAAGCTTTACTTTGAGTTTATGCATGATTCATGGTGATTTTGGATTAAGTGATATTAGTAGTATTTTACCACCATGTTAGCATGATTTTGTGGTTAGATTAGCTTTATGATGATATTGATGAAGCATGATGTTATTGAGCTTTTAAGAGATGATTATTAACTGTAGTAATTGATTAGGTGCCCGGTGTGGCTTGGTTGTTGCGTAATGAATTTTAGAACGATCGATTCGTAGCCGTCGTAATGCCCGATTTTCATTAACACTGAGAAACCGAAGTGGTCAGTAGCCATAACTCTCTGTTCTTGGCAAGATAATGAACCCTACTGCTAGATTTTTGAACATAGATCACTTTGGCGAAAGAATCGAAGCATTTCAATTTACGGTTTAGGAGTTATGATTAAATTCGTAAAAGTGGTTTGAAACCGTAAACGAAAGTTCGTAACTGAAATTGGATCCCTTTATTACCACGAAATCAGTGGCGAATCTTGATAATTAAAAATTAGAGATCATAAGGATAGTGTGAGAAAATACCTCGTATTAAAAAGATCGTTTTTCGATTTTATAAAAATGTTCGAATCGAGATTAAACGCGAACGAACCCCTTAAAAGTATGACTTTGGTTATAACTTAGAAAACGGGCGATAGAACTCGAGGTATAATCTTGATTCGTAAACGACCGACCTTAGAACTTGTACGACTTAAGTATATACCAAGTATAAGCATGATGACATGTCTTGATAATGAACGAATGTCGGATCGTATCGGTGATAAAAAGAGTTACACTAAAAGAGACGTAACGAGATAACTCGAAAGCACATTTCGATTTAAGTGGAGTTTATACTTAGCCTTTTAAGAAGCGTTAAGTGATTAATCTTAAATATTCTGATTGTTTATAGATTGTCGAGCTGACCCGGGACACATTACCCCTACCCGCACTCGATTCTCAGGCAAGTTTCCAATACTTGGAACTGTTGTTGTGATAATATATATATATGATGATTGTTGTATACATATGCCATAGCATGCATGTCTACTTTCAAGTATATTGGAATACTTGTTCCCTGAATTAATATTCGCTTATAGACTAGATATGGATTATCAGATATAAGCATGATTGTTTTGGTAGGACCCTTAGTGAAGGGCATATGATATGTATTCTTTAAATATAGACCGGGAGTCGGTATTTTGAGATATAGATGTAGTCGTGGAAACCCGGAGGGATTCCAGCGACAGATTAGTATTCCTTTTGAGGAATGTTATTATTAAACATTATTTATATTTCCATAAAAGTATCAAATACTTGGAAATCTTTCGAGAAATGTTAGTTGAGTATTATCTCAGTCGAGAACTATTAAATGAATATTATTTTTGAATATTCATTAGATTTGATTATTAATGAATAATTACTTTGATATTCATTGGAATTTTATTCATTAAATGAATATCACTTTCGGATATTCATTTAAGTTTTATGTAATTGATAAATATTATTGCAAAAGTATTCTTTGGAAGTTCTAATTACTCAAGGAATATTATTTCGAATATTAAGGTTTCGATTACTAAATGAATATCATTTGGATATTTTTCTAGAATATTATTTGTTTAATGAATATCAATTGAATATTCATTTGGAATTTATTTATTAAATGAATATTATTTTGAATATTCATTTAAGATATTATGTACTTGATGAATATTATGTTAAAATATTCATTTGAAGTTCTATTTACTTAAGGAATATTGCTTCGAATATTCCTTTAAAGTTTTGATTACTAAGAATATTATTTGGGTATTCATTTAGAATATTATTTATTAAATGAATATTATTTTCAAATATTCATTTAAGGTTTGATTTATTTAGTGAATATTATTTTAAATATTTACTTGAGTTTTATTTAATTAATGAATATTATATTGAATATTCACTTAAAGAAGAGAATTATTTAGTAAACGATTCTATATATTTATTTGAGGATTACTTACGAGAAATATTATGATTTAATCATATCCCTTAATTATTATTGATAAAATAAATATTCTTGGAATATTTATTTAAATTCTTTTAAGTTCTTTCTATAATAATTCATATTACTCAAAGACTATCTTTCACCTTCAGATATTATGTAAAATATTTCGGAGTCTTTTATGACTATTTTATCAAGGGGAGGTTCCCAAAACTTTATTTTCATTTAAATCTATCTTATAAGAAGATTTAAATACTCGCTCAACTTCCAAAAATTATATAAGGGGACCTCACTTGGAGATGTTATTTATTGGACTGCCCGGTCCTATACTTGCTAAAACTATCTTGTCACTCACATCTTGATTCTTTCAAGCATCGATATGAGTCTTTTGGTTACCTCCTCAACGCTCGAGGGGTATGATTGATGTAACAAGTTTATATCCATTAACAAGCATCAGCTTGGGAAATATTGGTGAATTTTCCTTTCCAATTAGATACGACTACTTTGTGGAGTCCTATCAACAAGTGTTACACTTGGGGAAAAGGGGAACGAACTTTACGTTTCAGAGTCATGGATGATATTCGAACTAGGAGACGCGTAAGTGGCCGAGTGGCGCCGGTCCAGCAATAGCCCAACCGTTGGCTGAGGAGTTCCAGAGGGCGGTAGATAAGTAATTCCGTCGGAGCTACCTTCTACATGTAGAGAACGACTGATGAGATGCATGACATACGACTGATCATCGTAAACGTCAGGGCATCTGGCACGGCAATGCTCCCGTATTAGTTCATCTTCTAAAAGTGAGAAATTTCTGCAACACTGTTGGTGTTGGCAAGGTGAAAAAGTGTTGAAACCGGAATTGCAATATTTTTCCTGCAAGTTCCTCTTTTATGATAATTGAGAATATCTTGCTTATCTTTTGCATAACAGATATTTATTCAAAACAAATATATTTTTGAGTTACCTTGTAACTTCATCTCATACCTTATATTGGTACTACATCGTTAATGCATGGCATATGGTTTCAAAGATATTTTGGACTGTTATATATTATCACTGTTCAATTATATTTCTGGTGGGCTATTGCTCACCCTTGCTTTATTTATTTATATCACAACAACAGCTAGATCAGATGGCCGCGCAAGGCGCACACAGCGTAAGCAGGTGTCAACCGTCAGAGGTTTACCGCTAAGGTCTTGGCTACCTTTGTTGAGGATGCAACTACTGGTAGGCTAGTTGTTAGCAATTGAGCCTCAAATGTATTTATATTATGGTATCTATTAATGGATGGCAAAGAGTATGTAATTGTACAATTGTAATTCTTTGGGTTGTAAGAACTCAAACTTGTGATTAATAATATTGTTGGTTACTCTGATTTCATCTCTGGGACTATAACGGGTGTGTTTTATGTTGTTGTTTTGGGTCACAAGGTTGTAATTTAAATTATGTTGGTTTTGTGGTTGGATATTGAGACCGTAACGACCAGATCCCTGACCCTGGATCTGGGGGTGTTACAGAAATGGTATCAGAGAGAGCGTTACATATCCCAGAGATGATGCGACGTTAAAACAATAAATTCATTAAGATAATAAGAACTCTTGCCAAGTTCATAGTCGGACTACTTAATGTAGTACTGACGTATAAAACCCTTATGGGAACTATTAAATATCATGATAGGGACTTAGCTCGTTCTTGTATCGACTAGTAAGGCGATAGACCTTGGGGATTACGAGCAGTAACATAATGATGCATGTTTTGATGCTGAAGATCGGATGGGGGATTCGATAGAGTACCCTACTGAGGACCCGGAAGAGGTTCCAGCAGAGGAGGAGAATATTGATAAGTATAAGGAGTTTACACTTAAGGAATGAGGGCTACAGCCAGAGAGACTGTAAGAGTTAAGGTATAGTGCTCATAAAAGTGAGCATAAAGAACTGAGATATTATTAAGAGAACTAAAGATGCGTATTGGATTCATAGCTGGACTGCTAGATGAAGTACCAGCAGGTAGGATGGATTTGAGGAATTACTTGAGATCCTATATGGGGATAGATAAAAATCCTTAGAGACCTTTAGATTAATGAGGAAAGAGCTATAGTGGTACATGATTATCAAAGACAATAATAGAGGACAAGGAGCAGAGTCTCCAGGAGTAGTTAAGATAGAGGCAGCAAATGCCATATCATGTGATAAATGAATTAGTGTGAATGTTGTTAAGGATAATTCGCCATGAGAAGGCAGATTTCATAAGTGATAATTTGTAAAGTCAAACTTAGATTGATAAGGTGGTTGGGTTTAAGGAAATGTCCATTTTATGAATGGATCAACTTAGAAAATAAAGGCATTGAAAGGTGATGGCATGATTGAATAAAGTATATAAGGAAATAGTAAGCAAGACAATGATCTCAGAACCTACAAGACTAAAAGACCAGTGAGTCTATGATAAACTAGTAATGAGGCTATCGTCAAGAAACCAAGTATAAGTTTAGTTCAATCCAGTGGAAGGATGGACCAGAAACATTAGAAGCATGTGATTCAAAGGAATATTAAATTCCTTCTTTTCCTTGAATGGATTATGGTAGTTACCTTAAGTTTATTCTGACACTGAATCATAAATGGATTAGGCAAGGCGAGCAGTGGTCGAAATGTAATTGAGAATGCTTCTAGGTGCAACCTGATAGAATAGGTGTAGGACATGTTCTCGAAATAAGAGTTGTGGCAAAATGAAGTCCAGCAATAGGACACATGATCAATAAGAGTAGTGTTGGTCGGCCCTACCAAGTTAAAGACAGTTTCAAATGAAGATTGGCCAACCACACCGGCAAAGGTGAGAAATTTCATAAGATTCACAAGGTATTATCAAAGATTTGTTCAGGACTTTACAAAGATTGCAATCCCGTAACCTGACTTATTTGTAAGACTAAAAGTTGAATGGACAAGCTAAATGGGGGAAAATCTCCCTGGAGTTAAAGATAAAAAAAACTGATGATGACCCAGCATTGGCGTTGCCTAATGGAAGAAGGAGAATTTTGGAATATATTAGGATGCACCTCGCACAGGTTTAAGTGTTGTGCTTGTGCAACATGACAACAGAATTTTCGAATACAATTGGGCAACACGGTTCACCAGTTTCGGATGACCTTGGTAGTGCCAATTCTGGGAAGCGACTGACCCCGATGGTAGTGTTCCTTCTGAGACTAGTTGTTAAGTAGACTGGTATTCGGTAGTATCGACTTTTAGGACAAGCATGTATCGGGGAGGTATGGCATGTTTAGTTTAAAACTTTTGATTCCCCTTCTAAGGACGATGTATATTTGGTTTCCTTCTAATGGTTAAACTCCCAGCTTAGTGTCAATCATTTCGCTACTATAACTGTTTATGGTTCGACCAGCTCGGATGTTCATAGAAATATTCTTTGGGTATCGAAATGGATTTTCTTAATGTAACCAGTGGGTAGGATAGCCGCTATGCAGGCTGGTAGACAGACCCCGATTATTATGACTGATTATAGGGATAAAATTATGAAGTTGAGATTTGAAGGAAAAAAGGGAAATGTAATTAAGAAACAAGCCGGACTGAGAAATTCCGGGATTGACTGAAATGAAAAGGTTGTTATGCTAGAAGTGTTAAGCTTACGTGGTACGTGAAATTGATAAGAGAAGTTGAAATGATAAAAATAAAGGAAAGGTGACCGGAGATGGTACCGAGAAGTCAAGTGAGACTTATATGGAGTAAAATTTTGAAAAGATCAAAAGGTATCAAAGTAGAAGGCACTATGCCAGCAATTGCTAGAAAAGTAATGCTATTAGCCGACCCCTAAACTCACATATTTTAGCATGGCCATTGGGGCCAAGTCACTAAGGATTATCAAGTGACTGAATCAGCAATGTAAGGACAAAGCGGGGTGCTTCTAATCAAGTGCCAACCGCGAGGGCTTTTGATATAAAATGAATTGAGATACAGGATGATGGATTTATATATATACCATGGACGTATCAGGATTGAGGGTAGTGACCACTGAAAAGTTACGAAAATTACCAAAGTTAGTGCACTGTGATGCATAAATGTTATCTGAAGCTTAGTGTCCTCAAAAAGAGCATTTGGCACTAAGAGATTCAAGTTGAACAAGACCAATATCTTCCAGAACCTCCTTGCTACCATTACCAAGTTCTGTAAGAAAGACAGATAGACATATGTTGTCTTTTGGAAAGTCATATAGACTAACATTCGTTTGAAAGGAGAGGTAACATTAAGCTACCTATAGATTATCAAGATTGGAATGATTGAAAAGAGACCCTTATTATGGATATATGATTAAATTGCCAAGTACAGGATGTAAGTATTCCTTGAAAATGGAATTGAGGATAGAATGTCCATAGATTAATACGAACCCTGGGGGATGCACAAAGGATAGCATTACCCCTAATATAGACATTGTGAAATCAGGCGATATAAGTTGAATCGACCAAGGTATCAATAACCTGTAAAGATTTGTGGAAAGGAGTCTCTAAAAGTACATAGACAGAATTGTTATCGAATTGATTAATGATGTTTGATATACCCTGTAACCAGGAGATACAGGAGGAATGTTGAGGATGGCCTAAGAAACCTTACAAGGGAAGAGGTAATATTCTGAACTTCAAAAGGGAAGTTTGGTAAGGAATGTATGACATAGTAACAATAAGGCAAGAGGAAGCATGTGTGAAATCATGAAAAAGTATGGATTGAACCAATAAGGTTGAGATTATCCTAAAAACAAGAAGAGATTTAAGTAAGGAAATATCCTAGGTATGATTGGGAGTACCGATAGTAAAGTTCACACTAGAAAGGTGGAAGCAATGACTTTTGGAAAAGACTGATAGATGCTTTCTCTCATTCAGCAGAATTTAAGGGAGAATGCTTCCACCCTGAGTTGGAATAGATCCAGAAAACATTGATCTCAAGAAATTATTATAATCAGGAAAGGCCAACGAGGTGGCCGACACTTTAAATATAGGGGAGTAAGCATAAATGCTCAGACCAAAGAAATAGAATGTTAATGTAAGGACCTTGATGGTCATAATGTGGTAGAGGAAGTTACATTTCGTCTAATGATTTTGCCAGGATCAACTATAAGAATAGTTTAAGTATAGATTCGATTCCTGGTATTGCCAGTAGCACATTACCGACATTAGGAGGCTCTACGACAGACCAAACTAAATTCCCCAAGAGACTCGCCTTTTCTTTGGAAAGAGAGAGGGGAGGTTAAGTAACAATGAATTGGTAGTAAATGACCAGAAATAGAGAGTGTGCAATACTGATAAGCAAAATGGCACGATGATGAATGACAAGCAAGTTTATGTTGGTGTATTTCTGTGCAAACAAGATAGAGAATTATGAGATTGGCAAGCGATTAAGCAAACCGCTAAGCTTTTAGTCTTCTACCGGAGATATATGATCAATAATCTCACCAGCCTGTTCCAGCTGCGATGCTGGAAGCTTTCCTGCAATTTTATCTGCTTCATGTAATATCTACGTCAAGTTCAGGAAGCATTCCCTATGGATAGGGAATAGTGATTATTTTGTTTTCCTAGAGGTTCTTGAATTGACAATTATGGAACCCGTACGTTTAGTTATTCAATCACTGCATAAACGATAAGCGGTTGTGATCCTTCTGAGAAATTAGGTGGTAACGACTGTGGAAATGTCGAAGTGAATCTAAGTTAGAGAAATCATCCAGGTTTATTTCGGATGGTGTAATTTCTGGATCGACGGGATATTTGAAATGAAGAATTAGGTTATGATGGTTCATAAAATGATTATAGTGGAAATAAAGACAAGAGACTGATAGAGATGGAAATAAAATTGGGAATTAATAAGAGAGTCCGATAGGCGGACTCATGAGAATCTCCAGTAATGAAGCGAGAAAAGTATGGAATTGGCAAGGTAAGGGTATTGGCCAAAACGGAAAAATTGGAATTAGGAGCATGAATGACATACAAATTGACTCCTTTTAAATTTGGAAAATTCGAGGGAATACGGAAAAGATTGATTGAGTAATAAAGAAACTCAGGGAATGAAAAAGTGAAATCTAGATGGTTGAACAAAGTAAAATTTGGCCCCAAACATGTAACACGTATTGAATAGAGGTGACGAGTGCCTCAACCCTGAGATGAAGGTGGAGATAAACAACAAAAGTAAATAAGAGTTAGATAATACGAAGGATGTGATTGATAAAGAAAAGATTGGGAAATAATTATGGAAGTGAAGCAAGGAATGTTATGAATGGATTGATGAATGGGTTTTCCTAATGAGCTATCGGAACGACAATCTGATGGTGTTAGAATTATGAATATGAATGGCCAGTGTCGTGGTGTGAAATGCCAGTAATAATAATGTCAAGCGAGAAATCCATGATTTTAACCTGAGAGGTTGAAGGATTTTCCAAAAGTAGGTGATACTAATATCAAACAAGAATATAGGTCCACAGAATGATAGACAGAGTAGCAAGGACATGTGATATGTGAGATTATGAAAAAGTAGTATTTTATACGAATACGATTGTTTTTCTTCTCTAATAAACCTCTATAGTTCAGAGGTAAATTCTAAGTATGATATTTTTGACAATCAGGAAAAAAAAAAATTTATATAGTTCTTTGAAATTCTTTCCTTTTCTTCTCCCTTACTTGTCTTCTTCTAAATTGAGAAGAACAACCCTTTAAGGAGGGGAGGTAATACTACGTGACTCTCTGTCTGTGTGATAGGAGTCTAAGTGGAATGCCATTAATTGCTTAATTGCTTGTCAAGTACTAAAGGCTGGCCCCCTTCTGTACTAGCTATGCAATATAACAAATGTTCATTGATCATAGTGATCTCTCAATAAATTCTTTTAATTCTATATATTGAGCGAGATTGCGAAGATTAAAGCGGTCCGGAATTGCAAAATTATGAGTGAGGTTATCTCCGGAATTCGTAGCGCGTTAGTGATACTGAAGTCACTGCACGTACCAATAAGGTTAATAGTATAAGACCGGACAAGAGCGTATATCGGATAATGTGTTGTGCGAAAGTACCAATGAATTGGTAGAACGTATAAAGGGTGTATTGTAACACCAGTACGATGTGCTTTAGAGAGACTGGAATGTGTAAGGACCGACCAGAGAATTGGAAAGTGAAATAACCAACAAGTACCCAATTGTCTTCTACCTGATTCCGGGACGGAATCCTTTTAAGGAGGGAAGACTGTAAGAACCCAGATTTTGGGCAAAATTAAAACTTTTTATTATGTATTGATGTAAGAGTGAACAGTGGTTACAACTGCCATGTAATACTGGTTTTAAGGAATGAATAATGAAAGGATATAGATTCCAAGGATATATGTCCTGAAGGATGCTATTGGGTGATAACTTAGATTAGAATAATCTATCTCCTAGAATGTTAAAATAAGATTCCCTAGAGAGAAATAGATACCCTCGTGTCATCCAGATCGATATCGGTTACAAGTACGGAGGTTCCATGAAAGAGTTAAGGAACGCTCGAGGAAGCACAAAGATATTTTCTAAGTACCAGGACTAAAAAGAGAATAGGTGATGAATAGTGTTTTTGATGGAAATAAGAATATTATGAGACGACACTATATAGAAGTACCCGGAATGAATTTCTGAGTTCGTATTAGTGATCCGAGGGGAAAATAAGTGTATGTAAAGACTGTCGGATTCTGAAAAACAGCACTTTCATTTTCTCCGAGATTTCCCCTAGACACTGATATATTAAGGATTTAATATTTAATATTTAAGGAAGTTAAATTCGAGAAGTATTAAGAAAGATGGAGGATGCTATTATAAATGTTAAGAAAGTTTCCGGTAAAAACCCTAACTAGGAATCCGTGAGATATTCCTATAAACGATCAATCGAATCGAGCAATAACCGAACAAAAGAGCAAGCAGAGACTAAGATGCATGCATGTGATAAGTATAAAATATCTAGTAACCAAACTAGAATCAAGGAACTAGCATCTTAGAGAATGCAACTAAGTACTTAGCAAGCAACTACCTAGTTAAGCTCTAAACCACCACATTTTCAACACATGTCTTGCCATTTCCTCATCCAACACCTCACTACTTTAATAAAGTAGCTTTATACAAGATATTATGTTGTAAGTGGATGAGAGTGGATGAGATTAAATCAAAGAAATCAAAAGAAACCAAGCAAAAACTTTATTCTCTCCTTAATAGCCACATTCGGCTTTCTTGGAAATTCCGAGATCCAAATTCAACTTCCAACCATTTGTTGATCTTGAAATATTTATGGTGAGTCTTACATTTCCTAAAAGTAATCCCCTAAAAATTTCAAAGCCAAACTCTCTTGTTTCCATTTTCAAATAATTCATCAAAGAGGAGGATGAATAGTGGTTTTAAGAACTAATCTTGTTTTTTTTCTTGTTTTCATGGTGGATTTAGCTAGCTTAGGATCATCCAAGGATAGATCAAGGCTTAGGAAGGTTATACTACTCTCTCAGGAAGGTATAAATCATTTCAAACCCTAAGCTTTACTTTGAGTTTATGCATGATTCATGGTGATTTTGGATTAAGTGATATTAGTAGTATTTTACCACCATGTTAGCATGATTTTGTGGTTAGATTAGCTTTATGATGATATTGATGAAGCATGATGTTCTTGAGCTTTTAAGAGATGATTATTAACTGTAGTAATTGATTAGGTGCCCGGTGTGGCTTGGTTGTTGCGTAATGAATTTTAGAACGCTCGATTCGTAGCCGTCGTAATGCCCGATTTTCATTAACACTGAGAAACCGAAGTGGTCAGTAGCCATAACTCTCTGTTCTTGGCAAGATAATGAACCCTACTGCTAGATTTTTGAACATAGATCACTTTGGCGAAAGAATCGAAGCATTTCAATTTACGGTTTAGGAGTTATGATTAAATTCGTAAAAGTGGTTCGAAACCGTAAACGAAAGTTCGTAACTGAAATTGGATCCCTTTATTACCACGAAATCAGTGACGAATCTTGATAATTAAAAATTAGAGATCATAAGGATAGTGTGAGAAAATACCTCGTATTAAAAAGATCGTTTTTCGATTTTATAAAAATGTTCGAATCGAGATTAAACGCGAACGAACCCCTTAAAAGTATGACTTTGGTTATAACTTAGAAAACGGGCGATAGAACTCGAGGTATAATCTTGATTCGTAAACGACCGACCTTAGAACTTGTACGACTTAAGTATATACCAAGTATAAGCATGATGACATGTCTTGATAATGAACGAATGTCGGATCGTATCGGTGATAAAAAGAGTTACACTAAAAGAGACGTAACGAGATAACTCGAAAGCACATTTCGATTTAAGTGGAGTTTATACTTAGCCTTTTAAGAAGCGTTAAGTGATTAATCTTAAATATTCTGATTGTTTATAGATTGTCGAGCTGACCCGGGACACATTACCCCTACCCGCACTCGATTCTCAGGCAAGTTTCCAATACTTGGAACTGTTGTTGTGATAATATATATATATGATGATTGTTGTATACATATGCCATAGCATGCATGTCTACTTTCAAGTATATTGGAATACTTGTTCCCTGAATTAATATTCGCTTATAGACTAGATATGGATTATCAGATATAAGCATGATTGTTTTGGTAGGACCCTTAGTGAAGGGCATATGATATGTATTCTTTAAATATAGACCGGGAGTCGGTATTTTGAGATATAGATGTAGTCGTGGAAACTCGGAGGGATTCCAGCGACAGATTAGTATTCCTTTTGAGGAATGTTATTATTAAACATTATTTATATTTCCATAAAAGTATCAAATACTTGGAAACCTTTCGAGAAATATTAGTTGAGTATTATCTCAGTCGAGAACTATTAAATGAATATTATTTTTGAATATTCATTAGATTTGATTATTAATGAATAATTACTTTGATATTCATTGGAATTTTATTCATTAAATGAATATCACTTTCGGATATTCATTTAAGTTTTATGTAATTGATAAATATTATTTCAAAAGTATTCTTTGGAAGTTCTAATTACTCAAGGAATATTATTTCGAATATTAAGGTTTCGATTACTAAATGAATATCATTTGGATATTTTTCTAGAATATTATTTGTTTAATGAATATCAATTGAATATTCATTTGGAATTTATTTATTAAATGAATATTATTTTGAATATTCATTTAAGATATTATGTACTTGATGAATATTATGTTAAAATATTCATTTGAAGTTCTGTTTACTTAAGGAATATTGCTTCGAATATTCCTTTAAAGTTTTGATTACTAAGAATATTATTTGGGTATTCATTTAGAATATTATTTATTAAATGAATATTATTTTCAAATATTCATTTAAGGTTTGATTTATTTAGTGAATATTATTTTAAATATTTACTTGAGTTTTATTTAATTAATGAATATTATATTGAATATTCACTTAAAGAAGAGAATTATTTAGTAAACGATTCTATATATTTATTTGAGGATTACTTACGAAAAATATTATGATTTAATCATATCCCTTAATTATTATTGATAAAATAAATATTCTTGGAATATTTATTTAAATTCTTTTAAGTTCTTTCTATAATAATTCATATTACTCAAAGACTATCTTTCACCTTCAGATATTATGTAAAATATTTCGGAGTCTTTTATGACTATTTTATCAAGGGGAGGTTCCCAAAACTTTATTTTCATTTAAATCTATCTTATAAGAAGATTTAAATACTCGCTCAACTTCCAAAAATTATATAAGGGGACCTCACTTGGAGATGTTATTTATTGGACTGCCCGGTCCTATACTTGCTAAAACTATCTTGTCACTCACATCTTGATTCTTTCAAGCATCGATATGAGTCTTTTGGTTACCTCCTCAACGCTCGAGGGGTATGATTGATGTAACAAGTTTATATCCATTAACAAGCATCAGCTTGGGAAATATTGGTGAATTTTCCTTTCCAATTAGATACGACTACTTTGTGGAGTCCTATCAACAAGTGTTACACTTGGGGAAAAGGGGAACGAACTTTACGTTTCAGAGTCATGGATGATATTCGAACTAGGAGACGCGTAAGTGGCCGAGTGGCGCCGGTCCAGCAATAGCCCAACCGTTGGCTGAGGAGTTCCAGAGGGCGGTAGATAAGTAATTCCGTCGGAGCTACCTTCTACATGTAGAGAACGACTGATGAGATGCATGACATACGACTGATCATCGTAAACGTCAGGGCATCTGGCGCGGCAATGCTCCCGTATTAGTTCATCTTCTAAAAGTGAGAAATTTCTGCAACACTGTTGGTGTTGGCAAGGTGAAAAAGTGTTGAAACCGGAATTGCAATATTTTTCCTGCAAGTTCCTCTTTTATGATAATTGAGAATATCTTGCTTATCTTTTGCATAACAGATATTTATTCAAAACAAATATATTTTTGAGTTACCTTGTAACTTCATCTCATACCTTATATTGGTACTACATCGTTAATGCATGGCATATGGTTTCAAAGATATTTTGGACTGTTATATATTATCACTGTTCAATTATATTTCTGGTGGGCTATTGCTCACCCTTGCTTTATTTATTTATATCACAACAACAGCTAGATCAGATGGCCGCGCAAGGCGCACACAGCGTAAGCAGGTGTCAACCGTCAGAGGTTTACCGCTAAGGTCTTGGCTACCTTTGTTGAGGATGCAACTACTGGTAGGCTAGTTGTTAGCAATTGAGCCTCAAATGTATTTATATTATGGTATCTATTAATGGATGGCAAAGAGTATGTAATTGTACAATTGTAATTCTTTGGGTTGTAAGAACTCAAACTTGTGATTAATAATATTGTTGGTTACTCTGATTTCATCTCTGAGACTATAACGGGTGTGTTTTATGTTGTTGTTTTGGGTCACAAGGTTGTAATTTAAATTATGTTGGTTTTGTGGTTGGATATTGAGACCGTAACGACCAGATCCCTGACCCTGGATATGCATTGGTAATCGTGGATGATTTTTCCAAGTATACATGGGTATTGTTCGCAATGACGAAAGACGAAGTACCTTTCCTAATCATTGATCACATCACTCAAATTGAGAATGTTTCAACACTTACTGTGAATACGATTAGATCAGATAATGGCACTGAATTCAAAAACGCAGTGCTGAATGACTTCTATGTATCTAAGGGAATACGTCGTCAGTATTCAGCCCCGAGAACTCCACAGCAAAATGGAGTAGTTGAAAGGAAGAATAGAACATTGGTTGAAGCAGCAAGAACTTTGTTGTATGATTCGAAACTTCCTCTATACTTCTGGGTAGAAGCAGTGAGTACCGTGTGTTACACTCAAAATCGATCCTTGATCATAAAAGATAAAGAAAAGACACCATGTGAGCTAATGAACGGCAGAAGACCAACAATCAAATACTTTCATGTCTTTGGAGCAAAATGCTATGTACTTATAGATGATGAAAATCTAGGCAAGTTTGCAGCAAAAGCTCGTGAAGGAATATTTGTTGGTTACTCCACAGATGTGGTGGCAGCTTATAGAGTGTTCTTAGTGAATGATCGAAAAGTGACTGAAAGCTACAACATCAGATTCGACGATACCAAATTCCCATCAATTTCAAGAGATTCTAGTGAACCTGAGTCCCTAAAATTTCAGAATCTGGACTTAGAAGAACTTGAAGATGAACCTGAGTTGGTTGTCCCATTAAATGTTCCAAGTGTACGTGAAGAACCTGAGTCTAGTGAACAAGCTAATTCTACAAGATCAGGAGAGACTTCTTCAGTACGAACCGACAACAACTCAGGGGGAGTAAATAGCAGCTCAAGGACTACTGTTCAAGGCTCGAGTCGAGTTGACTCTAGTTCTGTAGGAGCTGGCACTAACTCAGGGGGAGTTAGTGAAAATAATCAAAGTAGTCAGCACCACAACTCAGAAAGTCAAGCTGAATCATCAAGACAATTTCCAAGAGAACGGGTATGGAATAGAGACCATCCGTTTGAATTAATTATTGGTGATCCAGATGCTGGTGTGTCTACTAGAAGAACTGCAAGAGCTGACCTGGCTAATATTTGCTTATATTCTGGGTTCTTATCCAAGCTTGAACCTAAAGAAATAGAAGAAGCTCTTGGTGATGCTGATTGGGTGATTGCAATGCATGAGGAACTCAATCAGTTTGAAAGGCAGAAAGTTTGGAAACTGGTACCCCGACCAAAGAACAAATCAGTAATTGGAGCTAGGTAGGTATTCAGAAATAAAATGGATGAAAACGGACTTGTAACTCGAAACAAGGCTCGTTTGGTTGCAAAAGGTTATTCTCAGCGAGAAGGAATTGATTATGATGAGACCTATGCACCGGTTGCAAGACTTGAGGCAGTCAGGATGTTCTTGGCATTTGCAGCACATAAGAACTTCAAGGTTTTTCAGATGGATGTGAAAAGTGCCTTCCTGAACGGAGAGTTAAAAGAAGAGGTGTATCTGGAACAGCCGCCTGGCTTCATTGATCCAGAACTTGTAGATTTTGTGTATCTTCTCTTCAAATCTGTCTATGGCCTCAGGCAATCCCCAAGATGTTGGTATGAAACCCTATCCTTATTCTTAATTGAAAGTGGTTTTACTAGGGGAGTAATTGACAAAACATTGTTCTATAAAAATGTGAAGAATGATTTAATACTTGTTCAAGTCTATGTGGACGATATTATCTTCGGGTCATCTAATGAGCGCTTGTGCGAGAAATTTGCTAAGCTAATGCAAGAGAAATACGAGATGAGCATGATGGGAGAGCTGTCCTTCTTCCTTGGATTACAAATCAGTGAGAGAAAAGATGGTATCTTTATCTGTCAATCCAAGTACGTCAGAGATTTACTCAAGAAGTACAATCTAGAAGATGCATCAGCAGCTAAGACTCCCATGGCAACAGCCACGAAGCTTGATGAAGACAAATCAGGTAAACCAGTTGATATCACAAGCTATCGAGGTATGATTGGCTCACTTCTCTATTTAACTGCAAGTAGACCCGATATAATGTTCGCGACTTGTTTATGTGCAAGATTCCAAGCGGATCCTAGAGAATCACATCTCATAGCCGTCAAAAGAATTTTTAGGTATCTCAAGGGCACACCAAATCTAGGGATTTGGTACCCAAGAGATACAGGTTTTAATCTAATTGGCTATACGGATTCAGACTATGCAGGTTGCAGGATTGATAGGAAAAGCACATCTGGTGCTTGTCAATTTCTTGGCAGAAGATTGGTGTCCTGGCAAAGTAAAAAGCAACATACAGTATCTACTTCTACTGCTGAAGCTGAGTACATTGCTGCTGGAAGCTGTGTAGCTCAAATACTGTGGATGAGGAACCAATTGAAGGATTATGGCATGGAGCACAAGAAAATTCCAATTATGTGTGACAACACAAGTGCCATTGCCATAACCAACAATCCTGTAGATCACTCAAGAACCAAGCACATTGACATCAGGTATCACTTCATAAGAGAACATGTCGAGGAGGGGACTGTGGAACTACATTTTGTGCCCACAATGCAACAAATTGCAGATATATTCACCAAACCTCTTGATGAAGTAACATTCAATAGATTGGTTGGTGAATTGGGAATGCTTAACACAAGTTAGTAAAGCCTTCTATCTGTAAAATCCATATTTTATTGTGCAAGCTACTTAATCATTATGTTCTTAGACTTTAAAATGCCTAATTAATGATTGTTATAGGTTGCATATAGTGTTATTTGACATGAATTCATTGTGTTTTAAGTGTATTTAATAGTACAAATCTTTGAATTTATGCTTGATTAGATTGCATGATCATAGGGGGAGTTAAATTCATAATATTCTAAATTTTGCATGATTTTTAGATGAATTTACCTGTGTTTTTCATGTAATTAGAGGCCTTAGAATTATCAAGGAATGTTTTAATTATGTCATATATTAAAATCCTTGAATTGATATTTATATTAATTTGGCAATATTAAGTGTTGAGTTTTTCAAGAAGAATTGTCAAATTATTCTAAGTATCTTCAAAATTTCGAGTTAGTCTCTATCTCGAAACTCATCTCGAAATTCTACTTGGATTTCGATTTGAGCTTCCAGAGTGAAGTTTTGAAAATTCTAAGTCTGGGAAGAATTTCGAGTTAGTCTCTATCTCGAAATTCATCTCGAAATTCGACTTAAGATTCGAATTCGAGTTACCAGTGTGCCTATTTCTTTCTTCAAAATATTCCAGATAATGTCTATCTTACTGGGGATATTTTTTTGAAAAGATCAAGTCTGAGAGGATGACTTCGAGTTAGTTAATAACTTCAAGTTAGTATCTATCTCGAAACTCAACTCGAATTTCGACTTGATGTTCGAGATAGAGTTCTCAGTTGGTTAAGGGGATTTTTCGAGTTAACTTCTAACTCGAAACTTATCTCCAATTTCAGCTTGAAATTTTGAGATAGGTTTCCCTGGTGGTTTTGCTGCTTAAATAGTTAAGTGTTTGTTCGAGTTAACCTATCTCGAAATTCATCTCAAAGTTCGACTTGATAAAATTTCGAGATAGAATTCGACTTAAAAAGTTCGAGATAGAGGTCGACTTAAGTGTTCCCTGTATATACTTAATGTTTTTCACTCTTTTTAACAGGGGCATTTCTGTCATTTCACATTCATGCCTATATACATCTCTAACTCGATGCTTCCATTCACTTTTACCTAATTCATTTTTAAAGCAGCCTCCACATACAAATAGGCGATTTCAAAGTTACAACCACTGATTCGTGATTTTTGTGATTAAACTCATACAGATCTCGAATTAATGCCCGATTTTAGACTGCCATTATCTGAGTGATTATTAATATCTGAGTTTGTGTGTTTGTGTATCTGTTCATCTTCCTCGATATATACACACGTATATACACACACCACTTCACAGACATATACTCACACGACTTCACTGGTATACACACAAGTATATACATCTTCATTGCAGATTCTGTTAATTGGTTGTTGTTATTCGCCTCTCAGTGATTATTGTCTATAACCCGTAGTTTAATTTCTCAAGAGTGACTTTTGGTCTTCTAGTTAAATTAAAAGGGCTATAACTGATAATTCTTTAATTAATTGTTTTTTAAAAATTAAAATTAAATTTCACACTTTTTTTAAGAAAAACATTTAATTAAAATGGCTCACCAATTTTCACTTGCTAAAAACAATTTTTATAATATTTCTACGGAAATTGGTGATCAACTCCCGCGCTTTAAGTTTTGGATACGATTTCTCAATTTGTACTCCAAAGCTAGCCATGCTTTTACTGCTAAACCTACACTAGTACATGATGCTTTACAGCAATTATGGACTAGTGCGGTTACTTTTGGGAGCAAAACAACCCCCTATGGTTTCAGGTTTACCTTAGCGGGTCAGGAATATGAGGTGACTGAAGAAATTGTCAACAGGGTTCTGGAATTCCCGATAAAAGATACTTATGATCCAGAACCTACAGCTGCATAACGCCTCAGATTCTTTGAAGAAATAGGATGTTATACTCCGACTGGCCGGATCACTGGAAACATCCAAAAACAATTCTTTCATGTGGAATGGAATTACTTTTTCGAGGCTATCACAAAATGTTTTCGGGCACGCGAAAAAGATTTTCATCAAATTCCAATTCCCATGCAAACCTTTGGAATTGCCCTAGCAAGAGAACTGGATATAAATTATGGACGCATAGTTCTCTCTGAGATAGTGGCTGTAATGGGATCTCCAGCAAGCAGAGACCTCAACACAACAGATGTTGTCTGCTGGTTTCCTCGGTTCCTACAAATGCTGATTAATGATTTAATACCGAAGGATGCTCTTGCTGTTAGACAGGGATTTTCCAGAAGCCCAACATCTGCACCACTAAGGATGGGCACTAAGTCACTTTCAACAATTGCTAATCAGGATAAACATCACGGAAAACCGATGTCAATTCCTGATACCATACAAACGTGGCTTATATATGATGAAGGAGTTACCACTTTGGCGGAATCATCGCAAGTTTCATCATATGCTCAGAATCCGTCTGCTCATGCTGAGGCATTTGAAGGGATTCCTGATGAGCAAAGCGATGACGAACAAGGTAATGAATCAGGTAATCTCTCTCTGCATACTACTCATTCCTCTTCCTATGTATCTGATTCCGGAACCCAAGAGACTGCTAGCCCGCAGGATCTATCCCAGGGTGAGAGCTATATTTATGAGTCTGTCAAACATTCTTATTCTCGTTCACCCCTGTCACCGGAATCCAGAAAGCCAGCACATGTAGATGTAGGATATGATGAGGAGAGTGATCCCGAAGAGCAGCCTCTTACTCGAAAGAAAGCCAAATTTTCTCATGCTGCTACTTCTAAACCTCAGTCAAACCCTAGTGTGTCACACGCAACCACTCCACCTCACGAGAGTGGTTCTCCCCTTGAACAATCTGCACATAGGGATTTTGGTGAGGATTATGTACCTTTTGAAGATACTGTTGCTTCAAAAGGACATGAAGCTTTAAGAGCTTCAGCCGTACCTTCACCGGTACGTACTGATGCTGCAAAGAGGATCGGTTCTGATGTTGTACAAGAACACTTTGTAGCCTCTCAGCCTGAGATTCCAACTCAGGAAACAACAGAAATTGATCCCATAACTGCCAATTATATTGCTTATCCAGTTTCTGCAGGTACTGCTTCATACTTTGGATCACTCATTGAAGACATACACGAGCGTGAGACAGGGAGTATGTGTGAGAGGTTAGGGAGAGAGGGACCTTCATTTTTAAGGCCCGAAACCGAGTGCCAAATACTAACAGAACGAGTATTAGAGCGAGGTCACCTAAACCAAACACCGTCCCTTAACATTGAAAATCTTGATACACGTATGACTTCTATGGAAAATCAGATGAAGCAGTTCGGGCAGACGATGGGGCAGTTAGGGATTAACATTGGAAACAATCAAAGGGCTCTTGATGACTACGCAGCAAGAATGGCAAGTCAAGCTACAGCGTTTGATGCTTTGACAAACAAGGTCAATGACTTGGGCCATGCTGGTGGTATCTTGGGAAGCACTCTGAATGAGAGGATGGGAGAAATGGAGACTTCAATGCATACAATGGCTGTGGAGATCAGTAGAGTGATGTTCGCAATCAGAAGTTTTGTGCCCCCGGAGTGTTTCAAGCCGCAACAACCTCCCTCCGATGCTGGTGCAGGTGGTGCTAGTGGAGCAGGAGTCTCTGGTTCTGGTTTTGGAGGTTCTTATGCAGCTGGTGGATCTGAAGACCAAGGTGGAGTTCAGGATAACTCACCTAAGGGGGAGAGTGGAAAGGAGACGAGACAGCAGGCAGTTCATATCGAAGAAATTGAAGAACATGCTGATCTTGTCAAGGAAATAGAAATTGAGCCGTCTGTTGATGAAGAGGCTCTGAGGAAGAGAGAGGGTAAGGCAATAATGGTTGAGCAAGATGAATCATTCGTTGACCTGAGTCATCAGGAAACAGTACAGAAGGCACATGACTCAGATTCTGATATGGAAGACGTACCTTTGGAACATGCTATAAAGAGATCTTTGAAGGATCAAGGTGGAGGTGCTGGGATGTCTTTCGGAATGCCTGAAGAAGTTACTGTTGATGAGGAAACCCTTAAGTCTCAACAGTTAGCCTTGGAACAAGCTGAGTTCCTTAAAATGAAGATGATGCAAGAACGTGCTGTGTTTCTAGAAAAGAAAGTGGAGCTACAAGGGAAGCAGTACGATCATGAGCTTGCAAGGCTAGCTGATCCTCAAGTTGATCTGGACAAAAGAAGGATAGGGTAGAAGTGGAATGAAGCAAGGAAGATATTTATGGGACCCTGTGCAAAAGGAGTTCATAACAAGGAGGTAGATGATCTGTTCTACAACCTGAATTTGCAGAATCCAATGACTGCGGACTATATAAGTGCATTGAAGAGATTAATTTCTAAAGTCAGGGTTGGATACAATGCAACGCTTAAGGAGTGGCAGGTTATATTGTCTTTGGTAGAAGGAGTCCCAATGTCTTTCCTATATGTGGATGACCAATTCATAAAGAGAAGATCTGCGTCAGAGTTGTTCTTGCTAGCAACAATAATTCAATACTCTCAATCTGATAAGCTAAGCATTCTGTATAGGGATCAGTTAATGTAGCTAGCAGAGGACAAGGGTCCAGAATTCTCAGCATATCCTAATGTTGTCCGGATGGTAGTTGACAGGAAAATGAAGAGGGTTAGCATGGAGGAAAAGGATTTAATGGAACTTTCAATGGAATCTCTTAAAGCCGTCTGTAGACAAATGATGAGTAAGGGGTTCGCTTCTGAGCTTAAAGAAAAATCAGTGAAGATCATTGAAAGAGTCATATTCAAGAAGAGCAATGAGGTGTGGAAGTGTGATATCATTGCTCCAAACCCTCTCGACAACGTGAAGATTGAGCCGGAGCTAATAGAAAAGAAATGGAATATTCTTCAAGCAATGAAGAGTGTAGATGAAGCTCTAACTCTTCCTTCTGGAGCACTGGAACAAGGAGAGATAAGGGAGTCAGTTGGCGTTCCAGGAAGAGATAGTGTATACTGGATACACGCTTTTGTTAATGATACAGCTGATGCTTTAGTATTCATAGATGCAGACCAGAATCAAACACTCTTGCATATGAGTAGAAAATGGCTGCTGCAAACTCAATATGCTGCATTTCTGGAGAGAGTATTATATGTGTTCAAATGGGGCGAAGTGGAAGATAAGTATGTGGAAGAAAAGCAGAGACTCATGAGTTACCTGTCTGAAGTAGTAGTGGAAAAGAAGCGAATGGAGAAAGATGCGGCTAATGTCCACAATACTAACCGTGTCAAGGGCTATCCCAAAATGATCTATTGTCAGTTTAAAGCTGATAAAGCTCATTGGAAACCTAAGCTTATAATGAAGAACTTTGAGGACATTCCAAAGATCAGGACTACTCAGGAGGTGGACAAACTCAGAAGGCTTTTCAAACATCCTCACCCAGAGCCCAAGAATCCTCTAGAAATGGAAGCTGTAAGTCTGTTGAATGCTAGGTGGAAGCAGTTTCACGATCCAGTGTACAAGAAAGAACAGCAGCAGAAGGAGAAGCGCAGAAGGCAGAAAGAAGAGAAAGACCAAGCTGCTGAAGCTAGGAAGAGGAAAAGGAATTAGGGTTAAAGGTCAGAGTGGTGTGAACTTGAAGTTGGAAAAACTTCATGTCTTTCGGTTGCTTTAACTCACTTGAGGAAAATTCACCTTAGAGTGAATCCAATAAGGTGATATAAGTTTGACTAAAAGATATGAAATAATCCAGGTGATAGGAATCATTCAAATGATCTTTAATTCGAGGTTTGAATTCTGATTCTAGTTTAAGTTCTTTGTATTGTTTTCAAGTACTTTTCAATTGTATATTATTCAAGACTGTAATGTTAATTATCTTTTCTCATCTCATTGTTTAGTTGAGTTATCCTTCATTAATTTGAATGTCATTGTTAGACAATCAAATAGGGGGAGATTGAAAGGCAGAGTGTGTAAACTTGTAACACTATAACTAATGTAACTCAATTAATGGAAAAGATACTTAACCAGAAGACAATCAAGAACAAGAAGCCACAAGAAATCAACACTAAATGAAGACAAGGTAATTGATACAATTGAACATGTTAACTATGATCAAGCCAAGAAGAAATCATTGAGAGAAGTTCAAGTCAAAGTTGTTCATGCCTCAATGATTTGAGAAATCGAGAATCAAGATCATAACTATCAGTATCAACAAGACCAATTGATTTCAAGTGAACAAGAAGGAAAGCAAACTTTGGAAAGCCACGTTACTAAGTGAATATGGTAATTTATTCGAGAAGCAGAAACACTATCAAGACTAGTCACTTATGAACCAGACCAGTGCATCAAGTGTCAGGACATTGATAGCAAGTTTATGTCAGTAATAAAGATCCATGTTCAAGAGCTTGCTGAAGAATAAAGAAGACATGAAGATATCACAAGCTCAAGATGTGCATTGAAGTTTCAAGTTGAAGATCAGAATATTTTCTAAGTACTAAATATTCTAGATGACCAAGTAGAATATTTCTAAGTAGAAGTTCTACTTAGAAATTCGAGATGGCTAAGTAGAAATTCTCAAGTAGAAGTTCTACTTAGAGTGCAGCTTCAACATGACACATGGCATCTTCTGATTGGCAGATTTCCAAGCTTTCAAGATAAGGCAAGATTTATGTGGACATCATTGGGCCACGTATATCTTAGTCTTTGAAGACTACAGGACATAGATTACATGTAGTATAAATAGAAGTACTTGTGTAATGTTTTATTTGAGAGAGCAATAGTTGAAGAAAACGCAAGAAAAAGAGAGAGAGTGCATTCACAGAGCTTAGTATCATTCACTTCTCTCTGAACTTCTGTTATACTTTGTAATGAATGTTGTAGCAACCATTTCAAGTTATATATAAGAAATATATTCCTTGAATCTGCGTGTTCATTTATTGCATCGTATTTATTGCTTCTCATATTCGAAAAGTTGTATTCACCCCCCCTCTACAACACATTTGGACCTAACACCCACACAAAACCTGGAATCAAAACCAAAGATCTACGCAAACAGATACATACATATATACACAAAACAAGAAAAGCCCTCCAAACATTAAACCCAGAAACTTCAAAACCCAAAAGCCTCAAACAACTCAAAATTGAAACAACAACCACTACAGTCCCAAAGCCCAAACAAGTACAGTAACATGGATAGTAAACAGTTAAATAAATAACGGTATACGAACAGTTGGAACAAGAATAGTATCGAATTATCTTACACCAAGTTACGAGAAAAGCAAGGAAATCGAAGAAATATGGAGAAGAGAACACTTACAAGGCCGGAGAAGAAGCAGAAAAGCCCTCACTACTGGTCAGCAACGAAAATTTTGAAGAGAAAAGAAGAGCGAAAAAGGCTTACGGTAAAAGTGAAAAGGGGGAGAAATACAATTGAAATATACTTATAGAGAAGTTAAAATGAATGAAGGGAGGAAAAGCGGCCACGTGGACGCCCAGGAGAGATCTGGATTAAAACAAAAGAGGCTGTTAGGAAAAGTAATCATGACGACACGTCCCACGAGGAGAATGGACAAGCTCTGGAAATTCGGAATTATGAGGGAATATCAAAAATATGATGAGAAACGTTTCGGATCCACTAGCCTACAGCCCCGGATCATGTGTTCTACACACAATCCGGGCCGAGAAGGCAAGAAATATGGAATTTTTCTTCCAATCCAATCATGCTAGCACTACAGCCCCGGATCATGTGCTCTACACACAATCCGGGCCTGGGAGGCAAGAAATATGGAATTTTTCTTTTCAGCTATTCAAAACAACGAACATTGAAATTGAGACTACTACTCCCCCATCCAGACAAATCTACATAGGGGAGTAGGGGGCAAATAATAGGATACTCTCTACAAACAGCCTGAATTGCCATCCGGGCCTACGACAGTTACTGAATCTGGGAATATGTCACCGTTAACTGGTCCGGACCCGTGAGGTAACTCCAGTACAGGGTAATAGAGCACGTGGCGTCTCAAGGCTCCCGTCACCATCAAAGGGTCCCAACTAAAAATGACAGCTAATGATTACCAATAATTGGCATAATACAAGAATGAGGATGTCACACTCGAAAAGGTGTCTGACACACTTTCCCACAATTATTCTCCTGGACAGGTGTCGTGCATCTATGCGTCCCAAGTGTCCTACTTACCTAGGATTGAACGCTCATGATTAAAGGTACCAACCCCTAAACCCTAATCCTGGGCCTATAAATAGACCCACAAAAGAAGGTTTAGAGGTTACATTCTCTTTTACACACACTCATATACACACACCCTCCATAATTAGATACTCTAGTTCTTGTCTTTTATCCTCCGAATGTCGTTGCTTATTCTCATGCTGGAGGTGCCGCGGGTTCAAACCCACCTCCCGACATTGTTTTGCAGAGTCCCAACCACCAGCTGCACTGCTTTCAAGGCGTGGGGACGGCGGAGGAGACACCGGATCGGAATATAGAGTTATCACAAACAAGTTGAAGGAGTTCAGAGCACAAATTTTATCAGCATCATCAGTGTTTAATGGTGCACCTTCTAGTTTCGTCAAGGCTGCCATGTTCCTGGCTGTGAATATGAACATGGTATCTGCTGGGGCACAGAGGTACTTTGGCTCTATAAACCATCTTAATGTCACAAGAAACAAGATCATGGTAAATGCTAGTGTTAACCATACTACATTGCATTTAATAGTCTGTTACAAGAAAATATTAAGTGAGGATGAGTCATATGATTCCCATAATATAAACGCTTTCTTGTGATTTCTTGGCCTTTCTATACATTTATTTTACTAACCTTCAGGTCGGATGGAAATATGGATCCCAAGTAGAGGATGCCCTGACTGGAATTGGAATCAAAGGAAAAGGATGGAGATCT
The DNA here is from genome assembly GCA_037693485.1 of Kitagawia praeruptora. Lineage (NCBI taxonomy): Eukaryota > Viridiplantae > Streptophyta > Magnoliopsida > Apiales > Apiaceae > Kitagawia > Kitagawia praeruptora. Next base: position 83,188,316 of record CM075350.1, read on the forward strand.
ATGTATTGTACGACCGAACCAGCATCATTTCAGGGATGTGCTCCATCAAGTGGGGCTGGCCACAATGATCTAAACAAAGAGTTAGGCAACTGTACTTCTTGAAATTTTGTTCAGCTCTAGAAGCCCGATTATGGCGACAATTAATGGGAAGCTCCAATTCAGGCAATGCATAGCCTACATGTCGAACATGAGTTGGGGTTTGAGGTTTATTCCTGAGCTAGTCTATTCTCTTCTACCTGCCTATTGTATCATCACTGGATCATACTTCTTGCCCAAGGTAAAAGTGAATTCGCAACCAACAATTATTTTGATTTGATATCCATAATTCAATGGTCGTTTATTCAAAATTTTCATTTAAGTTACGCAGAAAAAATCGCAATTTAAATATTTCAAATCATTTATCAGAGTGTATGAACCAGCAATTCTCATTCCGGTCGCAATTTCTTTATTTATAATAAATACACCTTGTCTGCTGTCTGAGTACCTTAGAATTGGTATATCTACTCGTACATGGTGGAACAACCAACGAAATGCAAGGATAAATTGCACATCAACATGGTTGTTTGCAAGTTTAAGCATTATTTTAAAGGTGATAGGTTTATCTCAAGGCGCAATTAAAGCAACACCAAAGAACCCAACTACAAATGATGCTGAAAATCATGAGAATAAAGATTATTAAAAAATCACATTTGACGGTTCGCTAATTTTTTACCAGGTACCGCTATTTTGTTATTTAACTTGACAGCTCTCGTGATCGGGATGGTATGTTTCCTACCATCAACTCCACCGCTGAGCGAAGTGGGGATAGGGGAGCTTCTATGTAGTGTATGGGTGGCATTATGTTATTTAATATTTTTTCAAAGGGTTGTTTAGGAAAGGGAAATATGGAATTCCATCTGCAACTATTTTTCAAGCGGGGAGTACTGGCATTAGGGTTCGTGCACTTCTGCAAATGGTCTGCCTAGGCTTGAGGCATGATGATCAAATTTGTGGTTTTAAAAATGAAGAAACGAGAATGTTCATGCGATGGCCGTGAGGACTGATACAAGTTGATGCAATAAATTTGGTTGATGATTTTGTTACTACTTCTTTAGTTGTTAGGTTATGGGACTTACACACAATCGAGATTCACAAACAACCAATACAGAGCGCGCGCACACACCAATCAATAATTGACAAGATCTACCAAAGCGCAAAACAAGAACACACAAATACTTGACGTGGAAACACCCACGTCCCAAACTTGTATTATTAATCTTAACAATAATGAACAATACATCAAAACAATAACACCTTAACGGTGTCCCAACCCTGATACTTGAGCCAACAATGCTCAAGCATCTCCCAACAATACTTAAGACTACATCTCTTAAGCTTTCACCTCATCAAACAAATACAATATGACTATGTATATATAGCCATCCAAAACTTAGCCACCAAGACTTACCATACTTGTTCTACAAGTCTTACCATACTTGTTATACAAGTCTTTCAATTCTTGGCACCTAATTACCCAACTTAGTGATCAAGACATACCATATATAATAATTGTCTACACATACAATTATTATCTTTCCCATTTATATCTTAGACCACCCAAGCCCATACAATCACATTGGGTTGAAACCCAACAATCCTCCCCTTCAACCCAATATCCATATCGGATTGAACGGTAACCAATCAAGCCATCGACGTCCATTCGCCAACGCCTCCCCTCAAACAAGAACCTCCTCTTGTTCTTCCAAACATTGAGTGTCGCTAAAACCCGTTTAGTGAACTCCAAATCACCCAAACCATCGTTCTTCACCATAACGATGTTTCCAATCTACAAAATCACGTGCATCAACCACCACGAGTGTTCTTCCACATGTTGAGTCACCCGATACTTGCTTTCACAATCCTTCGTGCTCTTGAAGAAAATCACTAGTATCATCCAAACAGTTCACCTGGTTGATCAAGCCATTGAAACGATTGCGATGATCTCTTTCATCTTCTTCCATCTCGAGTCTAAACACAGGATTGATCCACGGTGCAAGTCAACCGCCAAACCGAACGTAACTTTGTCTCTACCCGCTTTAGTAGCAATCTCCTTGTCAGCAAATCCTTCATCATGCTCTGCCATACCAATTGAACCTCGAACTTTTCCCTCAATCTCATCCATCTCGAACCCGAACCTTGGCTCTTGATACCACTTGTTAGGTTATGGGACTTACACACAATTCGAGATTCACAAACAACCAATACAGAGCGCGCACACACACCAATCAATAATTGACAAGATCTACCAAAGCGCAAAACAAGAACACACAAATACTTGACGTGGAAACACCCACGTCCCAAACTTGTATTATTAATCTTAACAATAATGAACAATACATCAAAACAATAACACCTTAACGGTGTCCCAACCCTGATACTTGAGCCAACAATGCTCAAGCATCTCCCAACAATACTTAAGACTACATCTCTTAAGCTTTCACCTCATCAAACAAATACAATATGACTATGTATATATCGCCATCCAAAACTTAGCCACCAAGACTTACCATACTTGTTCTACAAGTCTTACCATAATTGTTATACAAGTCTTTCAATTCTTGGCACCTAATTACCCAACTTAGTGATCAAGACATACCATATATAATAATTGTCTACACATACAATTATTATCTTTCCCATTTATATCTTAGACCACCCAAGCCCATACAATCACATTGGGTTGAAACCCAACAATCCTCCCCTTCAACCCAATATCCATATCGGATTGAACGGTAACCAATCAAGCCATCGACGTCCATTCGTCAACGCCTCCCCTCAAACAAGAACCTCCTCTTGTTCTTCCAAACATTGAGTGTCGCTAAAACCCGTTTAGTGAACTCCAAATCACCCAAACCATCGTTCTTCACCATAACGATGTTTCCAATCTACAAAATCACGTGCATCAACCACCACGAGTGCTCTTCCACATGTTGAGTCACCCGATACTTGCTTTCACAATCCTTCGTGCTCTTGAAGAAAATCACTAGTATCATCCAAACAGTTCACCTGGTTGATCAAGCCATTGAAACGATTGCGATGATCTCTTTCATCTTCTTCCATCTCGAGTCTGAACACAGGATTGATCCACGGTGCAAGTCAACCGCCAAACCGAACGTAACTTTGTCTCTACCCGCTTTAGTAGCAATCTCCATGTCAGCAAATCCTTCATCATGCTCTGCCATACCAATTGAACCTCGAACTTTTCCCTCAATCTCATCCATCTCGAACCCGAACCTTGGCTCTTGATACCACTTGTTAGGTTATGGGACTTACACACAATTCGAGATTCACAAACAACCAATACAGAGCGCGCACACACACCAATCAATAATTGACAAGATCTACCAAAGAGCAAAACAAGAACACACAAATACTTGACGTGGAAACACCCACGTCCCAAACTTGTATTATTAATCTTAACAATAATGAACAATACATCAAAACAATAACACCTTAACGGTGTCCCAACCCTGATACTTGAGCCAACAATTCTCAAGCATCTCCCAACAATACTTAAGACTACATCTCTTAAGCTTTCACCTCATCAAACAAATACAATATGACTATGTATATATAGCCATCCAAAACTTACCATACTTGTTCTACAAGTCTTACCATACTTGTTATACAAGTTTTTCAATTCTTGGCACCTAATTACCCAACTTAGTGATCAAGACATACCATATATAATAATTGTCTACACATAATTATCTTTCCCATTTATATCTTAGACCACCCAAGCCCATACAATCACATTGGGTTGAAACCCAACATTAGTAAATATAGTTAGCATCTGAACCATATGAACATGCTTGTGCCTGTATTAGTCCATTGTTTGTTTGAAAGTTTGGGAACTGGAATTTGCAGATCATGTAAGTCTAAATTCAAGCTCTGCTGAAAACTCTAGCAAGGAATGTCCCCCGAAATTCATTGTTTTTTTTTGCCATTTACTTTTTTAATAAGATAGTAAAAGAGTGCCTCCACAAAAGTTAAGAAATGCAGTGCTACCTTCACAAAATATATTTTGAGCACATAAAAGATTTAGGTAAAATATTCCAACAAAAATATAAAAGTCGAAAGTTCATTTTCACTAGAGATAACAAAGTTTTAAATATCGAAGGTAAACCTACTTTCTGCCGATTAATCGGTTAGATAATGATTAATCGAAATTAATTGGATATTTAAATATATTTTTTATATAATTTAATTTTAATATTGGAAAATATATTTTATATAAGTAAAAATATAAACATGTTCATTTCATTATCAAACATGATAAGTGACCTTACCCTTTCATGTGTAAATTGTATTTTTAATTAAAATAATTTTATTTTTATAATTTTAATCTTAATTTGATCTTTTTATATGTTGACCGATTAATACCAATTAAATCTAATTAATTTCGTCTAAAATTTTTAATAATTTATCTCGCCTAGACCCGCCTAAATCTAATTAATCATCAATTTTTAAAAAATTATTTTTAAGCGATTTTGTTGAGTATTGAATACGGTAAAAGAATACAGAGGGGGGGGTGAATGGATTCTTGAACTTTTCTTGGATTGAGTCAATGTAGCAGATAAGTGCCTGTGTGTGTAGAAGTGAAGGTGCGGATAAAGAAACAACACAAGACACAATATCACTTTAATCTAATGTATTATTAGATAAAGGTTGCTACAATCTGTGAATACAAATGGTAGTATTCTCAGCTTCGTTTTTCTCAGAGAGATATAGCTTACAGTGTATGAAAAACTTGACTCACAAAAGTTGCTAAGTTATGAAGTGAGGCTGTGTCCTTATAGAACATGGATACAGCCTACTTACTACAAATAAGGTAGCTAAACAAATTACTTTCTAGTCTGTCTATCCTTTTTGAGTAAGTGTCCAAACGGTTACAGATTTGACTTTACAAAGCCTGTTTAGATCCACTTCTTTAGCTCCTTGTCTCTTCTATATCTCTCTAAGCTTCCTTGTAGGCTTTCCAGAGCACGTTACAGATTGTGGTCAATAAAGTGCATTGGCTTGTTGCAGGTTTCTGACTTGTACAATTTCTTCAGTATTTTGTCTCCAAGAATGTATTCGAGAAGTGACTAAGTAAGTGATTCGAGAACTAGAATTGACTTGATCGATAACTCTGAGTTCTCGAATACTGTTATATTGACATATCGAACCACTTCTCGAATAGCTCTTTTCCATCAGGATTCCTTGAGTTGTCGAATAGAACATTTGACTTATCGAATCCTCGAGATATCGAATAGCTTTCTGAGTCCTTGAGATATCGAATGGAACTTTGACTTGTTGACTCTTTGAAAACTCGAATACCATCTTGACTTGTTGACTTCTTGAGTTCTCGAATAGAGTAGTAGACATATCGAATCCCTGAGATATCGAATGAGATATCGAACAGTGTATTCAGAGATATCGAATAGTGTCTTGAGATATCGAATCTCTGACTTCTCGAATGCTGGACTTCTCGAATAGACAAATATACTTCTCGAATTGGTACTTAGGCAAATTCTTCATTTCTTCAAATCCCAACTGTGATTATTTGACAGTCTTTAACTCCTTGCTTGAGGCATGAACCTTGGAACTTCTTTCAAGCATTATTCTAGAGTTTGTTTGTACAATTACACAACTAGGATTTGATGCCTACTACAAGTACAATACAAATAGAAACTCTACAACTAGAGGTTCCCTCAGTTAAGAGGTCATGTAAGTAATGCAAAGCATTACAAACAATTAGGCTTGTTATTAGATGTGTACAGGCATGCCTCTGTAACTAACAATCTCCCCCAAATTGTGAGTGAGACCCTTAGTCACAATTTCATGTCTGATAACAAGCCTAACATACATAAAGATAAAGCTTTTAAAAGTACAGGTATGAACTTGACTGAAGAAATTACATAGAAGTATTCTTACAAGTTATAAGGAACTACTTAGCCATATCCTTTTGAATTCATCTTCTGAGCTTTGGCTTGCAGATTCTCATTTTTCATTCTATCTTCAGCTTCTTTGGCTTTCTTCTTTGCAATTTCTTCCATGGCAAGAATGATATCTTCCATTGCAGTGAGTTCTTCAATTAGAGGAGAGCCTGATAAATCCTTGAGCACTTCATTTAGCTGTTTCTCAGAGTAGGAACTGATGTAGTCCATTCTAATCTTCACATTTCTACCATATTTCTTGTACTCAATGATGTAAGGATTAAACTTGACTCTGCACAGACCCATAGCTCTCAACTCATCAGCCTTAGCTTCCATTGCTGCAAACTCCTCCTCCCTTTTCTTTAGTAGCTTTTCACTGTTCTTTCTCATTTCTGCCTGATGATCTCTTTTCATCTTGACAAAGTCAATTAACTCCAGCTTCCACACCCTTTCCACTCTGTCTTCAGAATCCAACATTGCAATTATCATTTCTATGTCATACAGCCTGCCCCAGTGCTGGCATGTTCCTTGTCTGAATTTCTTCTGTCTTCCATCAGAATACTTAACTTCAAGAGAATCATCAACAATGGCAACATGATAGATTCTTTGAGCCCAAAGAAACTGCAGTTGGTCTTCATCATAGCTTTCATCCAGTGGTGGTAGGTTTAATCCTGGGATAATTGTCAGTGCCTTAGATTTGGATAGCTTCACCTTTCTTGCAACATGTTTAAATTTCATCCTTTTGACATGATTGCTTGGCAGAAATCTTTGACCTTTGTTGGTAGACCATAGTAGTATTCCATTAGCAGTTTGCTTTCTGAAACATACACATGGTTTCTTGACTTGAATCTTCTTCTCTTCTTGAGGTGGCAAAACAGTTGCAGAAGCCATAGATGTAGATTTTGCTAGGTCACCACTAACAGTATTCACCCTAGACTTAGAGTCTTGTGTTGTGGTGAGGTTACTGCTAGCAATGCCTAAGGCTTGCTGTTTTCCAATCTTCCTCTCATAGACTCTTCCTTGGTCATCATCATTCTTCTTATCTTTGTCCCCCTTCTTCTTCTTGTCTTCATCACCCTTATCTCTCCTGTGATGTCTTCTCCTCCCATCACTTTTATCTTCAGAATCATCATCCTTATTTCTCCTAGGTTGAGCCATCTCTGGAATTTCACCAGTTGCAATATAAGTTCTGAGGATGTGCAGTGCCTCAGTTTCTTCAGCATTTCTGGCTCCAACCTTCTTCTGTAATTGATCAATGATAGCAATGATCAGTCTGTGATTCCTAGTGGTGAGATCATGGGGAATGACCAATTGCTTGATATCTTCAATTCTGGTACCAGACTGATAAATGATTATCCATGGCTTCTTGATCACTTCTGGTAGCCTTGAAGGTTGGTCATTCCTCAATTCATCAAACAGACTCTTATTGTTCTCATTCTTCTTCTCAATAAGCTCAAGTATGGCATCTATCTCTGAGTGTTTCAGTTCTTGTAGAGTCTTGTATGTTAGATGCCATATCTTCAATTTGGATATCATCACTATCTCCTTAATCCATAGATTATTGACTTTCTTAGGAATGACAGTGATGCAATCAATCTGCTTCTTCAGCTCCCTCAGATAGAACTGAGTGTCACCAACCTGTTCCCTTGTGGCTTTCAGAAACTCCAAGAAGGCTTTATCATGATAAACATTGGAGTTAGCAACTTCTTGTAGCTTGGCCTCAGTAACAACTTTAACTTCTACAGGCTTGGCACTCTCAGGTATGGAGGTTGGAGATTTGTCAGATGGCATACTCCCTGCAACCACTGTTGTAGTTATGGATTGCTTTTGTCCTCCAGGAGTAGTGATGTGCACAGTTGGTAGAGTGACAACTGGCAAGGTAGATGGAGGCTCATTCACTTTGGATTTTCCTTTGCCAGGCACATTTGGTAGAGATTTTGAAGCTCTTTGTTGACCACCCTCTTTTATTATTATGCCTTTCTCCCCCTTTGTATTTGAGTTCCCTTTCTCCCCCTTTGAATTTGAGTTCCTTGTCTTCTTCTCCCCCTTAGGCTTGTTGTCAGGCACTGAGGTTGTAGAAATGTCCTTTGGGTTTGAAGATTCATCAGGGAGAGGGAGGCTGATAAGTGGATTTATATCCACTTGGATCGTTCTATTTTGGCTTAAATTGGTGTTTTGTATCTCAAGTATTTGTGTGTTTTAATCTATTTTTGTGAGAATTGTGTAGGTATTAATATCAGGTGCAAGTATGGTGTTTCAGTGATTAATTAGTGCATTTGAGCTTTAAGGAATAAAGGATGGAATCTGCAGAAGAAAGGGGAGAGCAATCAGTAGGAAATCAGAAGTTAGTCTGTGCAGAATATCTTGGGCGCGGGCGCGCCAGGAACAGCTTGGATTGGGAGCGGGCGCGCGGAAGAAATGGCTAACAGGAATTGTGCGCGCGGGCGCGGTGATGATGACCTAGAGCGCGCGCGGCCGCGCGGGATGCCGCCAGAAGTTCCTGGAATTGGTTTTTAATTTGGAAAACTTGCCGTTTCTTCTCCTAATTCATATGGCAATCACTTGGGACGGCTAGAAGCTTCTGGAATTCAACTTAAACATGGGAATTGCAATTCTATTTCAATTAAAGACGGAAAATTACCGGAATTCTATCCTATTTCAAATACGGTAATTGCTTGGTCAAGGAGGCACTTGGGGGCTATAAATACACACCTTGGGGCACAGAAAAAAATCATCTACACATCCTACACACATAATTCGTTCAGAGCAAGAAGGGAGAGAAGCCAAGGCGAGGAACGTGACGACAAGAAGATCTAGACATAGTTTTCTTGTATTCCTTTGTTAGGCGTATCTTGTGGATGCTCATTACTTTTCCGGATTTGTTCGCTAAACCTTATTTTATTATTGATTTAGTCATCTTCTTCTTTATCTTGTTTAATATCATGCTTTCATCAAATCCCATGGTGACGAAAGGTTCGACTATGAACTAATCGTTGTCGTGGGGTCCTAGTGGATTTATCTATGTAGCTTAGTAGTTTGCATGCCTTAGAGATTTATGTGTGGTGAATTATTGATATCCTTGTATGGTTGTGCTTATTGAATTTAGGTGCGTCGCGAACATCTAATTAGTTAATCTCTTGCTAAACGAGAGTGGATCTTGAGATTTAGAACTTGCCATGCTAGCATAGGATAGGTTGATGTAATCATCATGATTTGTGGCATGAATAGAGATATTATGCTACCCTATGTGATCTAAGTGAATAACTTGTGCTTCAACCTTTATGTTTTCAAATTCTATAGAGATATAGGGTCTAAACATAATAGGTGCCTATTCATCTTCTATCTCTTTTGTGGATGTATGCTTAGATTGGTACTAGTATACCGAGAGGTAACTTTTACTCTTTTCGTGTTATTCGATCAGATATCAAAACCATCACATGTTTTAATCAAAGGCTGCAACTCTAAGTGAAGTAGATAAAGAAACTAGGATTCCATGTTTATTCTCATATAAGTAATTCGATTTTAATTCTCGTTAATTGTTAGTTTATTAATTTGCATCTTAATTTAATTTAGCTAATCAAACCCTATTTGTTATTTTCTTAGCAGTGAATTAAAACCATACCTTATTGCATAGACATATTTTCTGAGTAAAACTTAACCAAGATCTCTGTGGAACGAACTTTAATTGTATTACTTGTGACTACGTGCGCTTGCGTGAGTTTAGCATAACAAGTTTTTGGCGCCGCTGCCGGGGATCATCGGTGTTTTTATTTCAGTTTATGTGTTTGTCAATAGTGGTCGTTAGCGTTCACTGACTCGGATTCTTACTTAGTTTGTTTGTTTCGTGGTGTTTCAGGTACTCGAGTTTGTATGCAAACACGTTCGCAAGCTCGATTACTAAGACTGGCAGAAGACGATCTTGTCGAGAATATAGAGAATAAGGAAGAGGAGACTGAAACTACAGTAGCAATGGCAGATGCAGCAGCAGCTAAGGCTTTGAAGGACTATTCTCAGCCGAAACTCAATGACATTCAGTCGAGCATTGTTAGGCCAGCTATTGCAGCGAACAACTTTGAGATCAAGCCGGGCACAATTCAGATGGTGCAGAATTCAGTCCAGTTTGGGGGAGCTACTACAGAGGATCCAAACATGCATGTTCGGGACTTTATTGAAATCTGCGACACTTTCAAGTGTAATGGTGTGACGGATGATGCTATAAGGTTGAGGCTTTTCCCATTCTCTCTGAGGGATAAGGCTAAGAGCTGGCTACACTCTCTACCACCTGGTTCCATTACTACATGGGAAGATCTTGCTCAGAAGTTCCTTACAAAATTCTTTCCTATGGCGAAAACTGCAGCAATAAGGAACCAGTTGACTCAATTCCAACAGCAATCTGGCGAGTCCTTGTGTGAGGCTTGGGAACGCTACAAGGAGATGCTAAGGAAGTGTCCTCATCATGGCATGCCTGATTGGATGGTTATCAATGGATTCTACAATGGGTTGGGAGCACAATCTAGGCCTTTGCTAGATGCAGCATCAGGTGGAGCTCTGTGGGCAAAGAGCTATGATGAAGCTTATGAACTTATTGAGATGATGGCTGCTAATGAATATCAGAATCCAACCCAGAGACTTTCTCAAGGCAAAGTAGCAGGAGTTTTGGAAGTAGATACAGCTTCAATGATTACGGCTCAGTTGAAGGCTCTTGCTATGAAAGTGGATTCTCTTGCTAATTATGGAGTTCAGCAGGTGGCTAGTGTTTGTGAGTTATGTGCGGGCGCACATGAGACGAGTCAATGTGCTATCTCTTCTGAATCAGCACAGTTCGTGAGTAATTTCCAGAGACCTGCTGTACCAGTTCCAGCCACTTATCATCCTAATAATAGGAATCATCCTAACTTCAGCTGGAGCAACAATCAGAATAATCAACAATCTTATCAGCAAGCGAAGCCGTATAATCAGGGTTATCAGCAACCTTATAGGGCACCATATCAACCCCCAGGATTTCATCAGCAACAACCTCAGACTCAGGTGGGGCAATCATCTAATGATAAATCTGATGAGATGTGGATAGCATTGAAGAACCTACAAGCTGGTCAGAAGCTCTTGGAAACTCAGATAGGGCAGATTGCAAGTGCCTTGGGTAGTAGGCCACAAGGAACTCTTCCTAGTGACACGGAAGCAAATCCAGGTAGGAGGGACTTCAAGGAGCAGGTGAAGGCCGTAACTTTGAGATCAGGAAGGGTCACATCAGGTCCTAAGTCAGCCACTAATGAGGATGAAGAAGTGCAGAATCAGCAAGTCGAAAATTCTGCATTGCCCGAAATTGAGAAATCTGACTTGGTAGCTGATCAGCTTGAAGGTGAAAAAGAGAAGAGCAAGGAATCTGTTGATAAGGCTTCTCCGGAGTTGTCTACTAAGAATAATCAGATCACCCCTCCTCCTCCATATCCTAGAAGACTCCAGAAGCAGAATTTGGATAACAAATTTGCTAGGTTCTTAGAAGTGTTCAAGAAGTTGCACATCAACATACCTTTTGCGGAAGCACTTGAGGAGATGCCGAGCTATGCCAAGTTCATGAAGGGTATTCTCTCGCGTAAGTTGAAGCTCGATGCATTAGAGACCGTTGCCTTAACGGAAGAGTGTAGTGCGGTTCTGCAACAGAAATTGCCTCCAAAGCTAAAGGATCCGGGTAGCTTTACTATTCCATGCACAATTGGTAATCTATTCTTTGAGAAGTGCTTGTGTGACTTGGGAGCTAGCATCAATCTCATGCCCTTGTCAGTATTCATGCAATTGGGTCTACCGGATCCAAAGCCAACTAACATCTCGCTTCAGTTGGCTGATCGTTCAATTACCTATCCGAGAGGCATAGTTGAGGATGTCTTGGTGAAAGTTGATAAGCTCATCTTCCCTGCTGATTTTGTTATATTGGATTTCGAGGAAGATAAGAAGATTCCCATAATCTTGGGAAGGCCATTCCTAGCTACGGGTAGTACCTTGATCGATGTGCAGAAAGGAGAGCTCACCATGAGGGTACAAAATCAGAATGTCACCTTTAATGTGTTCAATGCTATGAAGCTTCCGTCTGATGAAGAAGAATGTTTCAATGATGATTTGGTTGATTCCATGGTAGCCAAGGATCTTGATCATTTGTTGCTAACAGATTCTTTGGAAAAAGCATTGAGTGGGAACTCTGAGGTAAAAGATGAGGATGAAGTAATGCAAATTCAGATGTTGAATGCAAATTCATGGAAGAGGAAATTTGACATGCCATTCGAGTCTCTTGGGTTAAAAGAGCTAGAAAAGTCACAAATCCGTCTTAAACCATCTATTGAGGAGGCTCCTAATCTTGAACTCAAACCTTTGCCTAGTCACTTGAGGTATGCTTTTCTTGGTGATACCTCTACGCTACCTGTTATTATTTCTTCTAATCTGTCAGATGTCGAGGAAGAAAAGCTCTTACGTGTTTTGAGGAAATTCAAGACAGCAATTGGTTGGACTATAGCAGATATCAAGGGAATCAGCCCTTCGTATTGCATGCATAAAATTCTGCTAGAGGAAGGAGCTAAGCCTACTGTTGAACATCAAAGAAGACTCAATCCGATTATGAAGGAGGTGGTGAAGAAGGAAATTCTAAAGTGGTTAGATGCTGGCATTATCTACCCTATCTCAGATAGTTCTTGGGTGAGTCCGGTTCAATGTGTGCCAAAGAAAGGAGGCATGACAGTTGTTGCTAACGAGAAGAATGAGCTCATCCCTACTCGAACAGTCACGGGGTGGAGAGTTTGCATGGATTATCGGAAGCTCAACAAAGCCACAAGAAAAGATCACTTTCCTCTGCCTTTTATTGATCAGATGCTAGACAGGTTGGCTGGTCACGAGTATTATTGTTTGCTTGATGGATATTCTGGCTATAATCAGATTTGCATTGCTCCGGAAGATCAAGAGAAGACCACATTCACATGTCCTTTTGGCACCTTTGCTTTTCGTCGAGTTTCGTTTGGACTTTGTGGTGCTCCTGCCACTTTTCAAAGGTGCATGATGGCTATTTTCTCAGACATGATTGGCTCGAATGTGGAAGTTTTTATGGATGACTTCTCAGTTTTTGGTACATCTTATGATGAGTGCTTGCATAATCTTGGTTTGGTTTTGAAGAGGTGTGTGGAGACGAATTTGGTGCTTAATTGGGAGAAATGTCATTTTATGGTACAAGAAGGAATTATTCTTGGGCACAAGGTATCTAGCAAGGGACTTGAAGTGGATAGAGCCAAGGTGGAGACAATCGAGAATCTTCCCCCACCTATTTCTGTTAAAGGAATTCGCAGTTTTCTTGGTCATGCAGGGTTCTATAGGCGATTCATTCAAGACTTCTCGAAAATCTCTAAACCTTTGTGCAATTTGTTAGAGAAGGATGTTCCTTTCAAGTTTGATGCTGAATGTCTGGCGGCTTTTGAGCTGTTGAAGAAGAAGCTCACTACTACTCCTGTCATTACTGCACCCAATTGGGAGGAACCGTTTGAGCTGATGTGTGATGCTAGTGACTATGCTGTTGGGGCTGTGCTTGGACAAAGGAAGGACAAGATTTTTCATGTGGTTTACTATGCTAGTAAAACTCTCAATGAGGCTCAGCTTAACTACACCACTACAGAAAAGGAGTTGCTAGCCGTTGTTTATGCTTTTGAGAAATTCAGATCTTATTTGCTTGGTACTAAGGTGATTGTGTACACGGATCATGCTGCTATTCGATATCTCATGTCAAAGAAGGATTCTAAGCCTAGGTTGATTCGTTGGGTGCTTCTCTTGCAAGAATTTGATGTGGAGATCAAGGATAGGAAGGGCACGGAAAATCAAGTAGCTGATCATCTTTCACGTTTGGAGGACCAAGGTAAAGATTCACATGCTAAATCTCTTATTAATGAATCTTTTCCGGATGAGCAACTTTTTGGGGTGCAAGGTGAAGAGCCATGGTTTGCAGATTATGTGAACTATCTTGTTAGTAATGTCATCCCTCCAGAATTCTCTTATGCTCAAAGGAAGAAGTTCTTACATGATGTGAAGTGGTACCGTTGGGACGAGCCATTCCTGTTCAAACTTGGTATAGATCAGATTTTGAGGAGATGCATTCCCTATAGTGAGACGGAGAGTATTTTGCGTGATTATCATTCTACCACATATGGAGGTCATTATGGTGGTAATAAAACAGCTCAGAAAGTACTTCAGGCGGGATTCTATTGGCCGACTCTGTTTAAGGATTCTCATCGTTTTGTGATGAGTTGTGATCGATGTCAACGAGTTGGTAATATCTCTAGGAGGAATGAGATGCCTTTGAATACTATTCTGGAAGTTGAGATTTTTGATGTGTGGGGGATTGATTTCATGGGTCCATTTGTTTCTTCTTGCAATAATCAGTATATCTTGCTAGCTGTGGATTATGTGTCTAAATGGGTTGAGGTGAAAGCCTTGCCAACTAATGATGCTAAGGTGGTGCTGAATTTTCTTCACAAGCAGATTTTTACACATTTTGGGACTCCAAGAGCTATAATCAGTGATGAGGGGACACACTTCTGTAATCGTCAGTTTACTGCTATGATGGCAAAGTATAATGTGACGCATCGTGTTGCCACTGCTTATCATCCCCAATCTAATGGTCAAGCGGAGGTCTCGAATCGTGAAATCAAAAGGATCCTTGAAAAAGTGGTGAATCCATCTCGTAAGGATTGGTCATTGAAGTTAGACGAAACTGTTTGGGCTTATAGAACTGCATACAAGACACCTCTTGGGATGTCACCTTATCAGTTGGTGTTTGGTAAGGCTTGTCATTTACCGGCTGAGTTGGAGCACAAGGCTTTTTGGGCATTGAAGAAGTTAAATCTGGATATCTCAGTTGCGGGTGAAAAGCGTCTACTTCAGTTGAATGAGCTTGAGGAATTTCGTGAGCAGGCTTATGAGAATGCAAAAATGTACAAGGAGAAGGTTAAAAGGTGGCATGATAGAAAGTTGGTGCACAAGGAATTCGTGCAGGGTCAACAGGTTTTGCTGTACAACTCTCGCCTTAAACTTTTTCCTGGAAAACTCAAGTCAAAGTGGTCTGGTCCATTTACAGTTAAGGAGGTATTTCCACATGGAGCGGTGGAGATATTTAGAGGGTCTATCAATGATGCTTTTAAAGTAAATGGACATCGACTGAAGCCTTATTATGGAGGAACGGTGAACCGTGAGAAGGTTGCCTCCATTTTGTCAGAATTGTGAGATTTTGGAAGTACGTCAAGCTAAAGACGTAAAACAAGCGCTTCTTGGGAGGCAACCCATGATGTCAGGCATTTTTGTAGAAGTCAGTAGGTAGGAATTTTTGTCGTTTGAAAAAAAAAAAAAATAATAATAATATTTTCTGGAAACTCTGGGCGCGGGCGCGCGTAGAAAGGCTTATGCTGGGCGCGGCCGCGCGGAACTCTGGACAGGAAGAAAAGGAGCAGTTTCGGGAAGTTGAATTTTAAGTGTCCAAACCCTAAATTCTATCTCTTAATTCGAATTCACCCCAAATTTTTCTCCTCCATCAGTTATATAACCTATCTATTTCATACCATCTCTTCATTACACAACTCATATCACACATACTTACATCTACATACACAAATTCACCAAATTCATATCAATCTCATACCCTAATTGGACTTCAAAGGGGCTTCGATTTTTCAAGTTTGGAGGACTGATTTGGCAAGTTCTACCTCTACTATTCGATTTGGGTAATCTCTATTCTTGATTTGTGATATTTTCGAATTGTAGTTCTTGCAATTTGTGGATTTTTGGTGTGAGATCTTTGAACAGAATTTGGTTCGAATTTTTGGGCAGTTGTGGGGTGATTTTACTGTTATTATTGATTATTATGGCACCAAAGAGAGCTAGGGTTGTTGGTAGTAGTTCCCGTGGTCGTTCATTGTCTGTTTCTGACTCGAGTTCGGGAGATGAGGGTATGGAGAAGTTTCGTTCTGAGGAGGCTAGGGCTGAGTATGTGAAGTTGATGACTCGGTCCGTGGCGAAGGATATGATTTGGTTGCCCGTTGCTGCTGATGGTGAGATGGTGGCTATGATTGAGGAGAGGGGTTGGCAGGGTTTGTGTGAGCTTGCATCCGCTGTCCCGTTGAGTATAGTCCGGGAATTCTATGCTAATGCTAGGGAAAACAGGGATGGTTATTCACTTGTCCGAGGGTTTACTATAGATTACACTGCTCGTGCTATTCGGCTGTTACTTGGGTTGCCGGATAGAACTGTTGGGGTGGAGGACTGGACTTTTAAGGCCAGGTCCGAGGTTGATCTAGATGAGGTGGTGGCACGTCTGTGTGTGCCAGGTACGACATGGAAATTGAAGGTTGGGTCAACTGAGAAAGCTACATTTCCATCTGCCTCGATGAACAGATATGCTAGGGCTTGGAATTCTTTTATTTGTGCGAATCTGTTGCCTACTACACATACACATGAGGTGACAGTTGAGCGAGCTATCTTGTTGTGGGCTATTCTGAATGGACATTATATCGATGTTGGCTATTTGGTGAATCAGAGTATGCTGCGCTTCTTGAGGGTGTCTACTGGGGCAGTTCCTTATGGTTCTATTGTTACGAGGATGTGTGCGAATGCTGGGGTGACATGGTCGTCTGAGGAGCCGATTCAGATGCCAGCTGGACCCATTGATGTGTCAAAGTTGGGGGAATGGCCTGGCGGCATTCCTCATCCTAGGGGTCTGGGCTATGCGATTGCTGGCGCTCCTCCAGTTGCTCCTGTTGCTATCTCGAGTGCTTCGCATGATAGGAGGATGATGAGGCGGATGGATGCATTGTATGAGAGCCATAGCCGGTTTTCAGCGAGGTTGACTCAGGCTTTCAGTTCTGCCTTTGGAGCTAGTGGTGCCCATGTTGAGTGGCCAGTCTTTGGATCGGACACTATATATCCACCTCCAGATTCTCCACCCGAGGAGGGTGATGATGCTGCGGCATAGGTATGTTTCTACTTTCCCTCGTATTTACTTCCATTCAATGGGGTCATTGAATATCTTAAGTTTGGGGGTGGTTTGGGGGAGAAGTATTGTATATGTTGTATATGTTTCATTGTGTTCATGTTAGGATATCATGTTTGCTTATTAGTTGTAAGTCATGCATTTTATGTTCGTATTATCTACGTTTGTTTCATATAGGACATTTTGTTTTATTTTTCGTATACCATGTGAGTTTCATTTAGTTGCATTTGCATGGCATGCATTTTTCATGATCCCTTAAAAATGAGCTGATTCTGATTGATAGGTAGATGTTGATTTGAGTATGATGATAATGAGTAGAGGGCTGATTTATAGTTCCTAGGTAATTGACTTGCATGTTCAGGAACAAAATTTTTACACAGTCTCATTGGGGTGCTTTTGGGGGTAGGTTGGAGTCATGCATGTTGGATGTTTTGAGATTTAATCACTTGTTTATTCTTAGAATTTTCGTTATTCCCTTTATAGCGTAGGAACATTAAAGTCTAAGTTTGGGGGAAAACAGGAATTTCATGCTAGTTGTCAATAAAGGCTAGGTGTCAAATGGCTAGTAGCCAGCTCATATTTATATGAGTAGTCTAGGGTTGGAAATGAGAAAGGCTCATTCCAGATTGCAAAAAAAAAAAAAAAAAAAAAAAAAAAGAGTCAAGTTTTGTTTATTAATGCAAAATTAACCAGAGTGAGCTCTTTAATACTCGAGTAATTAAGTCTGAGGGGACTTAGTCCTAGTGACCTAAGGCTTTATAGTCTGGGATCCTGCTGACCCAACACTCGCTACATGGGTATTATTGTATAAGCCTTTTGGGGTCTCATTCATTGCACGGTTAAATAAGCATGCTTATTGTATATGTAGTGTCGTAGCATAGTAATAAAGCATGAGTTTCTGTCTACCTTGGATAAGGGTGGAGGTGTTCCTAGGTTATGGAGTGTCTACAGTCTATTCTAGTTATAAACCTGTGATTGTCTTGACGGAAAGCATGTATGATTTTTGACCTATTTCTGGGGGTATTTCTGATGAGCATTGCACACACGCACGTTTCTGTCATGTACTGTTAGTATACGGGGATTTAGTCGAGCTCTGCTTGGATTTGTTGCATTCGTTGAGATATTTGCTTGTTAGTTGGTTTTGGTAAGTTTGAAGGGGATCTTGCATTTTTTCATATTAGTTGCATTCATGCATTGCATTGCATTAGTTAAATGGATTTTGTGGGTACATTCGCTGTAGGCCCTCACGAGACCTTACTCGTCCACTAGGGCTGCCTAGGGGTTTAAAGGGCTTGTTGCATATGCTAAATGCAACCGTGATCACCTACGGAAGTGGTACTAGCTAGTTGTATATATTTTTGTTGTTATGCTTGAGGACAAGCATCGGTTTAAGTTTGGGGGTGTGATAAGTGGATTTATATCCACTTGGATCGTTCTATTTTGGCTTAAATTGGTGTTTTGTATCTCAAGTATTTGTGTGTTTTAATCTATTTTTGTGAGAATTGTGTAGGTATTAATATCAGGTGCAAGTATGGTGTTTCAGTGATTAATTAGTGCATTTGAGCTTTAAGGAATAAAGGATGGAATCTGCAGAAGAAAGGGGAGAGCAATCAGTAGGAAATCAGAAGTTAGTCTGTGCAGAATATCTTGGGCGCGGGCGCGCCAGGAACAGCTTGGATTGGGAGCGGGCGCGCGGAAGAAATGGCTAACAGGAATTGTGCGCGCGGGCGCGGTGATGATGACCTAGAGCGCGCGCGGCCGCGCGGGATGCCGCCAGAAGTTCCTGGAATTGGTTTTTAATTTGGAAAACTTGCCGTTTCTTCTCCTAATTCATATGGCAATCACTTGGGACGGCTAGAAGCTTCTGGAATTCAACTTAAACATGGGAATTGCAATTCTATTTCAATTAAAGACGGAAAATTACCGGAATTCTATCCTATTTCAAATACGGTAATTGCTTGGTCAAGGAGGCACTTGGGGGCTATAAATACACACCTTGGGGCACAGAAAAAAATCATCTACACATCCTACACACATAATTCGTTCAGAGCAAGAAGGGAGAGAAGCCAAGGCGAGGAACGTGACGACAAGAAGATCTAGACATAGTTTTCTTGTATTCCTTTGTTAGGCGTATCTTGTGGATGCTCATTACTTTTCCGGATTTGTTCGCTAAACCTTATTTTATTATTGATTTAGTCATCTTCTTCTTTATCTTGTTTAATATCATGCTTTCATCAAATCCCATGGTGACGAAAGGTTCGACTATGAACTAATCGTTGTCGTGGGGTCCTAGTGGATTTATCTATGTAGCTTAGTAGTTTGCATGCCTTAGAGATTTATGTGTGGTGAATTATTGATATCCTTGTATGGTTGTGCTTATTGAATTTAGGTGCGTCGCGAACATCTAATTAGTTAATCTCTTGCTAAACGAGAGTGGATCTTGAGATTTAGAACTTGCCATGCTAGCATAGGATAGGTTGATGTAATCATCATGATTTGTGGCATGAATAGAGATATTATGCTACCCTATGTGATCTAAGTGAATAACTTGTGCTTCAACCTTTATGTTTTCAAATTCTATAGAGATATAGGGTCTAAACATAATAGGTGCCTATTCATCTTCTATCTCTTTTGTGGATGTATGCTTAGATTGGTACTAGTATACCGAGAGGTAACTTTTACTCTTTTCGTGTTATTCGATCAGATATCAAAACCATCACATGTTTTAATCAAAGGCTGCAACTCTAAGTGAAGTAGATAAAGAAACTAGGATTCCATGTTTATTCTCATATAAGTAATTCGATTTTAATTCTCGTTAATTGTTAGTTTATTAATTTGCATCTTAATTTAATTTAGCTAATCAAACCCTATTTGTTATTTTCTTAGCAGTGAATTAAAACCATACCTTATTGCATAGACATATTTTCTGAGTAAAACTTAACCAAGATCTCTGTGGAACGAACTTTAATTGTATTACTTGTGACTACGTGCGCTTGCGTGAGTTTAGCATAACAGAGGCCCATATGCTTCATCATAGCAGCTAACATGGATTGTTGATGCAGAAGGACATCAGCTGTGGTGGATGCTTGAGTGTCCAACTGATCATTTAGAAGTGCAACCTTTTCTGTAAGATGAGCATTGGACTTGGTGAGAGTAGCCACCTCCTTCTCAAGTGCATCCACTTTGTTGAATAACTCAGTAGATTTGAAGCCAGACAAGGATTGTTCTTTGAGTCTCTGCACTTCAAATCTAGTCATGTCATGTACTGGGACTTCAGTAATCAATCTGTCTCCATATAGATTTTTGAACATGGTCCTCAGCATGGCATTGGCATCTGTGGTCTGATCAGATAGAATTTGAAATTGATGCCCCAGACCTGTGACAGTATCCTTTAGCAGAGCTAGCCCATTATCCATCTTGGTGCAGGTGGTGTTGCAGTGTTTGATGTCTTTGAACACACTGTCTAGCTGAGGGAATTTAGCATCAAATGTCCTCTTGATTGCTTCTACTGTGGTGGTGGTCTTATCACACACTCTATTGACCTCAGTTTTGACACCTTTTCCAAGATAATGTGATGCCTTGAGGAATCCCTTGTGTGTATCATTCATAGCCTCATACACTTCACCAGGTGTCAGAGATTTGGCATTGGAGCCCAGTGAAGTGAGGTATTCCTCCCTGAGATACTGAAGTGCTTCATCGAGAGTAATATCATATTTTACTTGCAACCAGGCATCTATGTTGCCATCTCTCTCAGCATCATCAATGATCTTTGACTTCTGCACCTCCACATCATCCCTATGGCATAACAGAATAACCTCATAGTCTGGATTAGGCATGTCTGCAGTGAGAAGGTTCTGAGCAATCTTTGTGAACTCAGGAATCTGATCCACAATTAAGCTTTGAAGTGCTTCAACCGTCAATTGTTGTGGAGCAGACCCTGATCCTAAAGCACTGTCATGTTGCACAGGCTTCAGCCATTGTGACATAAAGTCAGAGCTAGAGCTAGGCAAGCTAGACTCCTCAGTTACAGATGCAACTTCTGTAACCGGATGGATTGACTCTACTACTGGTGTCACCACAGAAGTGGGATGAATTACACCAGCAGTTGACACAGGCACAGAGTCTCTAGTAAAAACTAGTGGAACCTCTGTGTTTGTGATGGTGTCATCAGGAGATGCCTCAGCATGCATTCCCTCACCATCTAAATGTGGGTTCTGAGTGGTGAACAAAGTGTCATGCACTAAGTCACTTGAAATTATTGGCTCATCAAGAGAAAAGAATTCTTGATGATCAATGCCTTGCATCTCAGTTGCCTGAGTTGCAGGTTCCAAAGAAATTTCAGAGTTAGATTCTGGAAGAGAAGTGTGTTTAAGAGTAGATTTTGGCAACTCCCCCTGAGAGATAGAGGGAGTTTCAAATGTGATGTGCTCTCCACTCAGTGTTGTGCCAGCCTTATCACTCCCATGTGCTGACTCTATACAAGAAGGTGCATTGGGGAGGATGCTTGATTCTATAGGTGCACCCTGTTGAGAGGATACACCTAGTGAGCTGTGTGCCCCTGATTTTACAACTTCAGCCATTTGTGTGACTGAAGAGGTGGTCTTAGTTTTCTTCTTCTTTGTCCTATGTAAGGGTGACTCAGGTTCCTCACTTCCTAGACCTAATTCAACAGCTAATGCTGCTTCAGATAAGATATTTAATGGTGCAGACATTACTTCCTTTCTCTTCTTTTTACTAACATCACCCTTTTGAGAGGATGATGCAGTTGGCTCAGTATGTGGTAGAGTGTTTGGTTGAGAGGGTTGGTTAGCAGGCCCTGGGTTAGCATTTTGTTCTACTTGCTTGGGCTGTGCTAACTTAGATTTTGCATCAAATGTTGGCATGTTGTGGGGATAAGTCCTAAACAAACTCTCCATATGGGGAGTTATGTTCAGTCTTACATCCACATCATTCCTAGTCTCCAAATTACCAAAAATGAGTTTGGTCATGGACTTAGGATAGCCTATTTTATTTTTATCAATCCCAGGCAATTCAATCAATGAAGCATTTTTATAATTAAGTACAGATTGAATAAAGCGAGGGAAGAAAATATCAGTACCTCGCTTGGTTGTGTTCTTACCAAGTCTCCCATATAATTCTTGGAGGATGATTTGGCCAACATCAATCTTCTTTCCATAGGCCAATGCATATCCAATTTGCTGCACAGGTGCACTAATTTGATCAAAGCTTGATTTCCTGGCAGTGAAGACTTGGAGAAGAGTTGCAAACACATAGCTCCACTCCTTTCTCAGATT
The DNA here is from genome assembly GCA_037693485.1 of Kitagawia praeruptora. Taxonomy (NCBI): domain Eukaryota; kingdom Viridiplantae; phylum Streptophyta; class Magnoliopsida; order Apiales; family Apiaceae; genus Kitagawia; species Kitagawia praeruptora. Next base: position 83,210,575 of record CM075350.1, read on the forward strand.
CTTCCTGTTTAGATTTCCAAGATTGATCCCATCTGAGTAGTTGATGAACTCAAAGAATTCCTCTAACTCTGCATTAGTGGCCATTCTGTCAAATGACACTTGTTGTAGGCCCAGTGCTTGGTTCATGTCTGCAGTAGAGATAGTGATTTCCTCATCTTGAATCTTGCAGTAGATGATATATGAAGTGATTGCGTTTTCCAGGGCTACAACCTCCACAATAGCAGTACTCCAGAACTGTTCCAGAATATCTAGATACAGAGTTGGGTTGGCAGAGAGTGCATCCTTGATATATGACTCAGCCATCCATTTCACAAAGCACTTGAAATTGGCATTGGGTGCTTCAACATCACTAGTGAGAGCGATGAAGTTGGTGTTGAACTTTACTGTTGCCATTTGTGTAGAAGAGAGAAAAGAAATTGAAGGTTGAAGAAGAAATTTGGCTTTTCGTAGCTAGGGTTTCAGGGGTTTAGAGAGTGTAGATGCTTGAGAAATTGAATGAAATGAATCGAATAGATGTGAAATTGTATAAGTATGAAGTACTTGAATTGTCGATTAGCAGAAAGTTTTGTATCGACAAATCAGGCATTCGAGAAGTAGAAAACAACTATTCGAGAAGTCAAGAATGGCTTAATCGATAACTCAAGCAGATAGAAACTCACAGCTGGCAGTTATCTAACTTAGAAATAATTCTAAATTAAATAATATATGTTTTTATGAGTGAATTAAACTTTTAGACAAAAGTCCAAAATCGGTTAAAATTCAGCGAGAATTCAGCCTTTTCAAATGATTCGAGAACTCAAATATAGTGTTCGAGAACTCAATCATTCGAGAACTCAGTTGCTATATTCGAGAAGTCAAGAATACCTCTATTCGATATCTCAGAAAGACTCTATTCGAAAACTCAAGAGTACTCTAATGAGACTTATTAGAGATGTCGAATAGTGAATCATTCGAGAAGTCTGACTTATCGAACTATACCCATCACTCATAAAAATTTGATTTTCACTATCTTTTAAAATTTACCAGACATATTCATTGAAAAATATCCTAGCAAATTAAATAGTGATTTTCTCAAAATTTCATAGAAATTTTAAGTTAATAGAAATATGATTTTCAACATATGCAACAGATTTGAAATATTTATAAATCATATTTCAGCCAACACTTACTCCAAAAATATTGAGAATTTAGATAAAGTAAGTGTTTACTGCTGCAACAATCTAGATGGTGTATTCACTTAGCCAGAATCTGAAGAATTCAGCATTCCAATCTCACTTACCAACCTTGTGAAGGTGGCTTCATCTAATGGCTTAGTGAATATATCAGCTAGTTGTTTATCTGTAGAGACATAATGCAACTCAATGGTTCCATTAGTTGCATGTTCTCTTATGAAATGATATCTGATGTCAATGTGCTTTGTTCTAGAATGATTGACAGGATTGGCAACTATAGAGATTGCACTTGTGTTGTCACACATGATTGGAATTCTTTCCAACACAAGTCCATAATCTCTAAGTTGATTTCTAATCCAAAGCACTTGAGCACAGCAACTTCCAGCAGCTATGTATTCAGCCTCAGCTGTAGAAGTTGACACAGATTGTTGCTTCTTGCTATACCAAGAAACTAACCTTTGTCCAAGAAACTGGCAGCTTCCTGAGGTGCTTTTCCTATCCACTCTGCATCCAGCATAATCAGCATCAGAATAACCAACCAGATTGAACCCTGTGTCCTTAGGATACCATAATCCCAAGTTTGGAGTGCCCTTCAGATATCTAAAGATCCTTTTTATTGCAATCAAATGTGATTCCTTTGGATTTGATTGAAACCTTGCACATAAGCATGTAGCAAACATGATGTCTGGCCTACTTGCAGTGAGATGGAGTAGAGAACCAACCATGCCTCTGTAGACTGAGATATCTACTTTCTTGCCTTTAGCATCTTCATCCAGTTTAGTGGTAGTGGCCATGGGTGTCTTGGCAGGTGAACAATCTTCTAAGTCAAACTTCTTCAATAAATCCTTGATGTACTTGGTTTGACTGATAAAGATACCATCCTTCCTTTGACTGACTTGCAACCCTAGAAAGAATGTCAACTCTCCCATCATACTCATCTCATATCTGCTCTGCATGAGTTTAGAGAACTTCTCACACAGCTTCTCATTTGTAGAACCAAAAATGATATCATCCACATAGATTTGAACTAGGATAATATCATCACCATGCTTCTTGTAAAACAGTGTCTTGTCCAATGTGCCTCTAGTGAATTGATTTTCAAGAAGAAATTGTGATAAAGTATCATACCATGCTCTTGGAGCTTGCTTAAGTCCATACAGTGCCTTAAGCAATCTGTAGACAAATTCTGGGAAATGTGGATCCTCAAAGCCAGGTGGTTGTTGCACATAAACCTCTTCTTCCAACTCTCCATTTAGAAATGCACTCTTGACATCCATTTGATAAACTTTAAAGTTTGAATGAGCAGCAAATGCCAAGAATATTCTAATGGCTTCCAATCTAGCAACAGGGGCAAATGTCTCATCATAATCAATGCCTTTCCGTTGAGAGTATCCTTTTGCAACCAGCCTTGCTTTGTTTCTTATTATTACACCATCTTCATCCATCTTATTCTTCAGAACCCATTTTGTTCCAACAATGGTTCTATTCTTTGGTGCAGGCACAAGTTCCCATACTTTGTTCCTTTCAAATTGATTCAGCTCCTGTTGCATGGCAATAATCCAATCTGGATCTAACAGTGCATCATCAAGTTTCTTAGGCTCAACTTGTGATAGAAAACATCCATAGAGGCACTCATTTTGAGTTGCTCTCCTAGTCCTTACTCCTGCATTAGGATCTCCAATGATTTGCTCTGCAGTGTGTGATCTATCCCATTTCCTCGAGTGTTCAGCCTGACTTCTCATTCTTGATGTTGCTTCATCATCCACATCATGGTCATCCTCATTTCCTCCCCCTGTGAAGTTGCCATTACTCACAGGTGTGTCTTGGATGCTTGTTTCTCCACTATCGATTGGCACAAATTCTTCTCTTGTATCATCAATCACTTGAGTTTGTTGAACTTGAGTTTCAACTCCAGTTTCAATCTCTTCATCAGAATCATCTAGATTATCAAACTTCAATGGATCTTTGTCTTCATCATTGGCTTCTTCTAGTCCAGGTAGTTTGCTGTCATCAAATGTTACATCTGTGCTTTCCATAACTTTTTTTTGACTGATGACATAAACCTTGTATGCAATTCTTTCCATAGAATAGCCAAGAAAAATCCCTTCAAATGCTTTTGCATCAAACTTTCCAACATATTCAGAATTATCCTTTAGTACAAAGCATTTGCTTCCAAAAGTATGAACATACTTTAGAGTAGGCTTCTTTCCAGTCATCAAGTTGTAAGGTGTCTTTCCAGTGTTTTTGTTGATGAGGGTCCTATTCTGAATATAGCATGCAGTGCTCACAGCCTCAGCCCAAAAACATGTAGGCATTTTTGCATCAAGTAACATTGTTCTAGCAGCCTCAATTAGAGTTATATTCTTTCTCTCAACAACTCCATTTTGTTGTGGGGTCCTTGGAGCTGAGAATTGCTGAGAAATGCCATTCTCTTTGCAGAATGCTTCAAGTGTGGCATTTCTGAACTCTGTTCCATTATCACTCCTCAACGCAATCACACTTGCATCGTTTGCCTTTGCTTCCTTGTCAACTTTCTTTATGTGCTCAATAATTACTTGTGGAGCCTCATCTTTTGATGCCAGAAATTCCACCCATGTATACCTTGAAAAATCATCAACCATTACCAGGGCATACTTCTTTCTTCCAAGTGACATTATGTTAGAAATGATTGATGAGAACAGTGTTTGGAAGCTATAGTGACAAAACAGAGTTTAGCTGGAAGCAGTCAGAGTTTAGTTAAACACTGACTGGAAGCGCAACAGAGGTTGTTAAACTCTGTAGCGGTATTGTCTGAAGAGTCAACAGTGTTTAAAGGTTAATGCAAGATAAGTATGGAAGCAATATCTTTGAAGATTGGAAAGCTGTCAAAGAGATTGAGTTGACTTGGAAGACTGGAGCAATCGTGATTGATATCAATTGTATAGCTTGATTATAGGAGAATCAGTTACTGATTGTACGAAGCTGTATGTTCTATAAATACAGTTAGGTTAACCCTAGAAGGGTAATCGAACATTGAGAAATTCATTAATTGTAACCTAAGCAGCTCTCTGTGATATTTACATCACTGAGAGAGGAATTGTTAATTCCAAACAGTTTTTAAAGTGTTAAACAGTGTGTTCTTGTTAAGTTACTCATACAGTATTTGATTGCTTATTGTGTATTCGACCTAACAAGTGGTATCAGAGCCTAATCTGTTACTTTATTACAGTTAAAGATCCAAACACAATAGTAATCAATGGCAGAGATACCTCCACCAACTGAGAAAACCCCTACTACTGTTAGTAGGTATGAAACAATAAGGGTTCCTATACTTAGGCCATCAGAGTATGCAATCTGGAAGGTGAAGATGACCATGTTTCTGGAAGCCACAGATCCAGAATATCTTGATAGAATTAATGAAGGTCCTCACAAACCTACAAAATTATCTGTTGCTGCTGCTGGTGAGGAATCAAAGGTCATTCCAAAAGAAAAGAAAGATCTAACTGCTGAGGATCTTTCATCCATTGCAAAGGATGCAAAAGTGAGACATTTACTTCATAGTGCATTAGACAATGTTATGTCTAATAAAGTGATTAACTGCACAACAGCAAAGGAAATATGGGATGCACTTGAGGTTAGGTGTCAAGGAACTCCTGCAATCAAGAAAAACAGAAGAAACATACTCACTCAGGAGTATGAGCACTTTGAGGCAAAGTCTGATGAAACCATGACAGAAACATTTGACAGATTCTGTAAACTGCTCAATGATTTGTCATTGGTTAACAAAGAGTATGATTTAGAAGACTCAAATCTCAAGTTTCTTCTTTCTCTACCTGAAAAGTGGGATGTGAAAACAACCACTATAAGAGATAATTATGAACTTGGTGAAACAGAGATTGATGAAATTTATGGGCTGCTCAAAACTCATGAATTGGAATTGGAGCAGAGAAACAAAAGATCTAGTAGAAAGTCAAAGTCTGTTGCTCTTAAAGTTGAGGAGAAACCATCAAAGAAGGAGGCATCAAGGAGAAAGGCAAAAGGGAAAGCCTTAGTCATACATTCAGAGAATGAGTCATCAAACACTGATGTTGACTCAAACACAGATGAATCATCTGATTCTGAAGATGATGAGGAGATGATGCAAATGGCTGCATTGATGGTAAAGACCTTCAAGAAGATGGGATACAAGAACTTCAAGAAGGGAAAGAGATTCTCCAGGGACTACTCAAAGTCTGACAAGAAGAATTTCAAGAAATCTGAGGGAAAGGACTTCAAATCTGGTAAGAAAGATAAGTCTGAAATTCAATGCTACAAGTGTAAGGAGATGGGTCACTATGCTCCTGAGTGCAAGAAGGGTAAAACTGAGAAGGCACTCTACACCAAAGGCAGAGATTGGGCAGACACTTCAGATTCAGATGAGGAAGTCAACTATGCTCTCATGGCTACTACTCAGACTGAAAATGATGATCTTAAGGTACCTCCAACCACTTATGCTTATAACACTGATAATATAACTGAATTGAGAATTTATCTTAAAGCATTGCATATCAGTTATAGAGATCAGACCTTAGAAAATGAGAGGATAAAGTCTGAGTGTTCTCAACTCAAAGAAAGAAATAAACTTGTTGAGGAACAGCTAGAGAACATGAATAAAATTCAAAAAGAAAGAGATGATGCAGTGTTTATTGAACAGGAGTTGCTAGGTAAGTATAAGCAACTAGAATCTGAATTGGAGGATACTAAACACATCATTAAAACTTGGACACACTCTGGTAAAGACACTCAAGAAGTGTTTCAGTCAGATACAATAGGTCTAGGTTACTCTGAGGGAGATGAACTTAGATTTGAAAATCAGGTAAAAGTTAGACCACATCGTTCATCTGAAGGTAATGTCATGGGAACAGGTGGACCTAAGACTGAAGCACAGAAAAAGGCTGTTAAAGAGTCATATGCTAAAACTTTTGTTAAAGAGGCTAACATTGGTTTAATGACAGATAAACAACTCAAGCATAAGCTAAAGGAGATAAAATCTGTCAACAAACAGAGATTGCCTAAGAAAAACAAAAATGGAAAGGTAGGCATAACATCAGGAATTAAGCCAATGCTTGCTTCATTAGCTCCTAGAAAAACATGCTTTAATTGTGGTAGCACTAATCATCTTGCTAGTTTCTGCAGTAAGAATAAGAACATTAATTCTTTGCCCTCTAAAACTGCAGTAAATAATGATTATGTGAGAACTAGACCACAAACTTTGTGTAAACACTGTGGTAGTACATGGCATTCTATTTACACTTGCAGAGATTATCATGCTATTTACTATAATTACTATGAACCCAAGCCAAATTTGAAATGGGTTAAAGTAAACTCTGCTAATGTAAACTCTGAAAAAGTTAGCTTAAACTCTGTTAATGTGAATTCCGCTGCAAAAGCTAACAGAATTAAGAAAGCCAAAGGATCCAAGCAAGTCTGGATCCTTAAAACTAATAATCAGTGATTGTTTGTGATTGCAGGGCAACAGGGTTAGTACCATAGTCGTGGACAGTGGATGTTCAGGACACATGACAGGAAATAAAGCCCTGCTATCAGAGTTTGAGGAGAAGGCTGGCCCAGAAGTTTCCTATGGAGATGGCAACATAGGACATACACTGGGATATGGCAATATTAATCTTGGAAATGTCATCATCACAAATGTAGCTCTGGTTCCAGGACTCAAGCATGATCTGCTATCTGTGAGTCAAATCTGTGACAGAGGATATCATGTGGATTTTCAGCCTGAATATTGTCAAGTGATCAGTAAATCTACAGGGAAAGTTGCTCTAGTTGGAAACAGACACAATAACATCTATGAAATTAAATTGTCAACAAACACTGATGGCAAAGTAGTGTGTCTGTCTTCAAGGATGTCCAGTGAAGAGAGTTGGAAATGGCACAAGAAACTCTCTCATTTGAATCTGAACAACATCAATGAGCTAATCAAGAATGATCTTGTAAGAGGTCTACCAAAATCCTTGTTGAATGTAGAAGGCCTGTGTGATTCTTGTCAAAAGGCCAAACAGAGAAAAGCCTCCTTCAAAAGCAAATCTGAGTCTTCAATTGTTGATCCTTATCATCTCCTACATGTTGATCTTTTTGGTCCAGTGAATGTGATGTCTCTTGGAAAGAAGAAATATGCTCTAGTCATTGTTGATGAATATACCAGGTACACATGGGTATATTTTCTTGCAAAGAAGGATGAAACTACATTAACACTGACAGAACATATATTACAACTGGACAAAGGGTCAGAGAATCAAGTGAAGATAATCAGAAGTGACAATGGAACTGAATTCAGGAATTCATCAATGGAAGAATTTTGCAAGAGTAAAGGAATCAAACAAGAGTTTTCTGCACCTGGCACTCCACAACAAAATGGTGTAGTGGAGAGGAAGAATAGAACCTTGATAGAAGCTGCCAGAACCATGCTAGATGAAGCAAAGTTGCCAACATATTTCTGGGCAGAAGCAGTTCAAACTGCCTGTTTTACTCAAAATGCAACACTGATCAACAAGCATGGTAAAACACCATATGAAATGGTGAAGAAGAAGAAGCCAAATCTAAAATATTTTCATATTTTTGGATGCAAATGCTTTGTGCTGAAGACTCATCCTGAACAGTTGACCAAATTTGACCTAAAGGCAGATGAAGGAATTTTTGTTGGCTATCCACTGTCAACTAAGGCATTCAGAGTTTATAATATGAGAACCAGAGTGATCATGGAATCAATTCATGTGTCATTTGATGACAAGAAAATAACTGGACTTGAAGAAGTAAATGAACATGATCAACTGCACTTTGAAAATGAAGATTTATTCTCTGAAAAAGTAAACTCTGATCAGACTGATTTGACAAACTCTGTTGATCTAAACTCTGAACCTCTACTGGTAAATACTGAAGAAACTCTTCAATCAGAAACAAGGGAAGAACCAGTTGAGGGGGAGCATGAAGAATCACATCAAAGTGATAATTCAAACACTGAAAGTGACTCAGTTGATGATTCTGAATCAAACTCTGTTGATTCAAACTCTGTTGATAATTCTGAGAAGTCACATTCAGGGGGAGCATTAGAAAATGAAGAGAGACACCAAGAAAATCAGGAGAGCATGGATCAAGGGGGAGGATCACATGATGACAGAAGCAATCTGCCTTCTGCAAGAAAATGGACTAAATCTCACACACCTGATTTGATTATTGGTGATCCTGATGCAAAAGTAAGGACAAGAAGTGCAACAACAAATGAATGTCTGTTTCATGCATTCTTGTCACAATCTGAGCCAAAGAAAGTGGAAGAAGCTCTTAAAGATGCTGACTGGATAACAGCAATGCAAGAAGAGCTAAATGAATTTGAAAGAAATGAAGTGTGGACACTTGTACCAAGGCCCAAGAACAGATCCATTGTTGGTACTAAATGGGTTTTCAGGAATAAAACTGACAGTGAGGGTGTTATCACAAGGAACAAGGCAAGACTGGTTGCAAAAGGCTATTCACAACAGGAGGGAATAGACTATGATGAAACATTTGCTCCAGTGGCTAGATTGGAGGCAATTAGAATTTTTCTAGCATATGCCTCTCATAAGAAATTCAAAGTGTTTCAGATGGATGTAAAAAGTGCATTTTTGAATGGAAAACTTGAAGAAGAAGTGTTTGTGGAACAACCACCAGGTTTTGTAGATCCAAAATATCCAGACTATGTCTACAGGTTAGACAAGGCACTCTATGGACTTAAGCAGGCACCAAGGGCATGGTATGAAACTCTTGCCAAATTTCTACTAGAAAGTGGATTTCACAGAGGTACTATTGACAAAACTCTGTTTTACTTCCAAACTGGTAGTGACTTGCTTTTAGTTCAGATATATGTAGATGACATCATTTTTGGATCTACTAATGATAAACTCTGTAAGAAGTTTGCCAAACTCATGCAGTCAAGATATCAAATGAGTATGATGGGAGAGCTTAGTTATTTTCTAGGCCTACAGGTGAAGCAAACAGATGATGGAATTTTTATAAATCAAGCAAAATATACCAGAAACCTTCTCAAGAAATTTGGTATGCTTGACTGTTCATCTGCAACAACTCCCATGGCAACTGCAACAAAATTGGACAAAGATGCAGGGTCATCAGTAGATATGACAAGTTACAGAGGAATGATTGGTTCTCTACTCTATTTGACAGCTAGCAGACCTGATATCATGTATGCAACTTGTTTGTGTGCAAGGTTCCAGGCAGATCCAAGAGAACCACATTTAACAGCAGTAAAGAGGATATTCAAGTATCTCAAGGGCACTATAACTTTGGGGCTGTGGTATCCAAGAGAATCAGAGTTTAAACTTCTTGGTTACTCTGATGCAGACTTTGCTGGATGTAAGATAGACAGAAAAAGCACCAGTGGAAGTTGTCAATTTCTGGGTGACAGACTTGTTTCCTGGTACAGCAAGAAACAGAAGTCAATATCTACATCTACAGCTGAAGCAGAGTATATTGCTGCTGGTAGCTGCTGTGCACAGATTTTATGGATGAAGAATCAACTGCTGGATTATGGATTAAGGTATACCAAGATACATATTTACTGTGATAATCAAAGTGCTATTGCAATGACAGGTAATCCAGTGCAACACTCAATGACAAAGCACATCAGCATAAGGTATCACTTCATCAGAGAGCATGTAGAGGAAGGCAACATTGAGCTTCACTTTGTGTCTACAGAACAACAACTTGCAGATATCTTCACCAAGCCATTGAGTGAAGCTACATTTACAAGACTGGTCAATGAACTAGGAATGGTCTCTAGTTTTGACTAGAGATGTTGGTTAGACTCAAAAACTTATTGCTCATGTTTTCTGTAAATTGTTAAGTGCTATGTGAACCTTAGTATTAAACTCTGTTATGCATGCTTATGTTTAAACCTTGTTAAACTCTGTCAGAATATCTGTCTGTTAAACACTGTTAACATGTTAGATACACTCAGTAAATTCAGAATTGATTATTGTCTGAATGAAAACACCAATGAAGAAAATGTATGAAGCATGATTCTCAGTAAATAAATCATGATTCTTTCTGAGTCACTGTAATCTAATCAGACTTTGTGCAGTAAATCAACACAACATGATACTGTTTCATATTTATAGCATCTCTTAGTTTATTCAGTCCTAAACTCTGAGTCTATGAATATTGTGTGCATTGCCTCTCATAAATAATTTTGGTTATTGATGAACTCTAAACTCTGATAAGTGACATTCTGTTTCCAAAGGTATGGTTCCTGATGATTCCTTGTTTGTACTTGTGAAAACCATAAAACTTGAGATGTGTCATTGATTAGTTTGGTGAGTTCAGATTCATGTCTATACCCTGTGAGATTTTGAGCCAAATCAGTGATTGATACATTTTCTATCAATCAGTAGTTATTGTTGTGTGATATTCATCAGGAAGTATGTTTCTCTAGAACTTGTATTAAACCATTTTGAGATTACATGATATGTGTGTGCATGAAAATGATAAAGGCAATAGGATTCACCATTTCTTCAAACACTGTTCAAAATTCTTTTGAACTTTGTTCAAACACTGTATAAACACTGTTCATAATTTCCATCCTTAGTAAACCTCTTTGAGCCTTATTAACTGCTCATTTACTTATACTCTGAAGTATAAAGAGCAGTTATATTTTTTTTTCTCAAGCAGATGAGTGTTTCTCAAAGAAAAGAAAAGTTTACTCAGTATATATGCTAAATAAATAAATAAAAAAATAATAATAATAATAATAATAATAATAAAAAGCATATATACTGATCTTGTACAAATATGTACTAACAGTGTGACTGAACACTTTGGTCTATTAAAATGTTCAGCTTGATATTCACTCATGAATGAAACATCTTTTTCATCTGTTTGATCTTACCTCATTACAACCCTGAATAAAGTCCTTTTGATTTGTGAATACATGTACTCAAAGTAGTGTAGATATGGTGGACATTCAAGCATATGGTAGACTCTGTTATTTCTGATTGAATGTGAGTGTAAACACTTCACCTAAACACTTGTGTGTTTGAGAGTTTGTGAGATTATTCAGTTCATGACTGTTATTCACTGAATGATGCTATGATTTCTATCTCTTGATCTTTTTGTCTTCAAAGACTGTGTGCTTACTTGGATAATCATGGACATCAAAGGGAATAGAAGTTTTCAGATTTCTGTATTACAGTAACTACAGAGTTTAGCATTCATCAAACAATCAGTGTTTAATATGAGAGTTTGTGCATTCAGTGTTTATTGATTTTTGTTATGGATTTTATGAAATATTAGATGCTCTAAAAATTGATTTTAGTAAACTCTGCTTCACACACACTGATGCTCACAACTGTGCAATTTTTTGAAAGGGTTTTAGTGATAAAGTTGGAAAATTGATAAACACTGTTGAGTTGTGTTAAGTACTCTAAGGTAACATTTTCATTGAGATGATTTGACTATTTTGGAGTAATTGAGGTAGTTGACAACTGTTAAATAGTGTAAGTGTCGTGATTATAGGAATGACAGCGGTAATTATTAAGTGATCCATTGGTTGTTTGACACGTGTCCCATGATAGTGTCCCACTCACACATTACTCTACAACAGTTGCGCGCTTTTACTAAATAAACGATTGAGTTTTAATTTTACTCTAATCGTCTTTAGTCTCTCACTCCATATCGATTCACATTCATCCACTCACAGTTACTTGCATACTCATTCACTTTCAAAATTCTCATACACTCTCCTTCACATTTTGGTAAACACTTCACATACATCTTTTCTCTAACTCTCTTCGTATCATATCTTACTAATGGCAACTAAAGCGTTTGATGCAGCAGGGTTAGTTTTTCTTCCTAGCAACTATGCGGCACCACTGGAGAATGCAAATGCTCCAGAGGCGTTTCATTTGTTCCAAAATTTCTTGAAAGATTCTGAAATAGGGAAGGCTTTAACTGCACCACCAACATTATCTGCATCACAAATTGCTGCTTTCTGGACAAACTCTGTATATGATGATGGAGAAGAGTCTGGCACTCCTACAATTACTTTCACTCATGATGAATCAGAGTATATCATTACTCCAACTACGGTTAGGGATGCTCTGGATTTTGAGACACACACTTCTTACAGTGTTGTTGGTCATGATCGCTTGAGGACAATGTTGGAGCAAATTGGATGTGCAGGAAACTTGAATAAGATAGGGTCTTTGAGACGGCCAAGTTTGAGAAAGGAATGGAGTTTCTTTTTCGATTGCATCACAAGAGCTTTTGGAAAGAAGACAACAAACTGGGATGCACTTCCTCTTGACACTCTCCAAATTGGTCATGCTCTATTATATGGAGGTAATTTTGATTTTGGTAGACTAGTGCTAATGAACTTGGGAGAACGTTTGTCTGAGACTACTACCTCATTCCTGATGATGTCAAAAAGGGGGAGAGAGTTGCTAAGTCTAAATGCAAAGTTTCTCAAACTCTGACTCAAAAGGATGATGCTGGAGATGGAGGGGCAAGTGATAAGAATAAAGTCTTAAACTCTGAAACACTAACTCTGAGATCTGGCAAATCTCTTAAGTCACAGTCTGTTGGAATAAACACTGAAACTCAAGGTACTTCAAAAACCAAGAGTTTGGAATTAATTTCAGATCCAAAGACTGATGAGGAGTTAGCTGTTAAGCTTTTCATGGAAGAGAATGCAGAAGGAGTTACTTTAGAAGATGCTAAAGCTGAAGAGAAGAGTTTACAAGAAAAGCATTTGAAAGCTCTAAAATCTGAAAAAGCAAAGAAGAATGTGAAAGTTGCTAAAGCTGCAAGGCCTGTTCTTAAAGGCATTCAAATCAAAGAACCAGTTGGTACAAATCAAAGAATGCAAGTATTTAGAAAACCAACAGATGCAGAAGCTAAGCAAAAGCTGAAAAGTATTGTTACAACCTCTGTTGATACACATGTTGTTAGTGTAGGTGCCCTAGAGGCAATACATTGTTTCTCGATCAAATATTATGTCATTTGATTATTAAATAAATGTATTTATTATGACTCTAATTACTGCGATATTAGTTAGCATAATAAATGTCCTTAGAATAATGATACACATTATATAGTTTAAGTTTATAACTTGAATTTGAGATTATATAATATATATCATATTCTTAAAGGTCCCTAGTCGAGTATTATTATACAGGACAATAATAATACATAAATAGACTAGTATGTTTTTGACTGATAACCACATCTCATTGGTTATAAGTATGGAGATACTAAAGTCAATACATAGGTACATGTAGGGTACATGGTACTGGACAGACCCACCGTGAGATTCTTCATGTTAATTAAGTCATAAGAAAGACTCACAGTGATAATGGTGTAATGATCCTTTGACTTGAGATTATTATATTTCTATACGAGGATAATATACTTTGACTACATTAAAAGTTACCTTTGACTGGGTAATGATAAAAGTGGACATCGGGTATATTGTGAATCGTATGAGAAATATGAATGATAGATAAAGGATTTAACCCTCCTATCAAATAGGAGAGATATTATTGGCCTCTTGATTGAGTGAGACTATAAAATGCATGGCCGTGCTCAAATAATGATTTGTTATTAATAGTCTACTCATGGATCAAGTAAACCCGGATTAAATTATGAAGAGGATGACAATAAACATGCCTCGAGTTTAATCTATAATATTAGGTTAAAGGGATTATATTACACGGGAACATTAGTCACAAAAGGTTTATCGAATCACGATTTAATTATTATTTAATTGGGTAGCAATGATGTATTACTAGATACCGCTCATTGTTTATAATTTTATTGGAGAATAAAATTATTGCCAAAATAAATAATAACCTACAGGGTCACACACATAGAACATTTTAAAGGAAGAATTAATTTAAATTATGAATTTAAATTAATTAATGATAAGTTGGATTTTATTATATTAATTAAGTGTGACTTAATTAAGATATAATAAAATACAAAGATATATGAGATATGTTTTTATGATTTTAATAATTAAGTTTGACTTAATTATTATTTATTTAAATAATAGGATTTGATTCTATTATTTAATAAATCAACTTGGGCTAGGTTTTTGACTTGGGCTTATAAGCTTCACACTATCATATAAATAGATAATGATAGCATTGGAGGCTATAGATTTTTTACGTGAAAAACAAAATACAGAAGCCTAAAACCTAACCCTAAAAACATATCTTTCATTAGAGGCTAGTACCTCTCTTCCGGACGAGACGGTCTTGGGGTGTTCGTGTGGATACCGTAGAGGGGGCTTCGAAGAGGAGTGCTCAATATTCGTGGGAGGCTTGCATCTCCATCATTCTTTAAACGTAAAGCTTCGATCGGGTAATCGTTCTATCTACCATGATTATTAGATATATTATACATGGATCCGGGGTTTGGTTTCGATTTTAATTACTGTTTCCGCTGCGTGTATGCGATCGAAACCAACAATGGCATCAGAGCTACTTGTATAATATAATAATCTGGTTATTATTGATGCATACGATCTGGTTTTTAAATTACCAGTTTTGTTTTTTTGTTCCAGTGAACCCTACTGCATGCCATATACGAATGCATGCTGCGTTTTCTACTGGTTTTGATGTGTTTAGTGATCTGTTCTGTCTTAGTAGGATTAAAACGTAACATAATCTGGTCTTTAATGATGTACACGATCTGTTATAAGTGATACCAGTTCTAAACTCCCCAAGAACCCTACTGCAAAACGCGAACTGTTTTGACGATCTGCATGTTTGTTTTTCTCATGTTTTTGTTACGATAAGATGATCTGTTATGATTAATGGGATTAAATCGTAACATAAACTTCTAAAATTCAGTTGGAATCGAATCAGGGAGGCATAAGTTCAGTTCATGAGTAAAACATATACATACGTGTTTACATATATAAATCTACTAGGTTTAGATTTTAAAACATTCATGAATCGATGATTGTTTGATTATGTAAGTGTTGCTGTGTATTCGTGGGTCTATATTCAAAGACTGGAATCAAAATCGCGACTAAAAGGTGATCACAAAATCGTTCTGGGTATTCTGAAAATCTGCAGAAAAACTGCATGTACAGGTGATGCGCATACTCAGTATGCGCATCTGCTAGGTTTTTAGGCGTACACGCATACCTGGAATGCGTGTCTAATAGAATTAACAGAAGAGGTCTGTTACGCATACTGTAGATGCGTGTCTGATGTTTTATAAAAAAAAAACAAAAAACAAAAAAAAAAAAAAAAAAAATTCCCAGCCAGGTTTTGCATGCTTAGATTAAATAATGTTAATGTTTATATTGGAGTATGCAAAATTTTAATCAATTAGTAATTTTGATTACTAGATTAATATTTAATTAAAGTGCGTTAAATTTTATTATTTATGATTTGATCATATTTAATTTATGTTGTATAAAATTGTGTTTATACAATATGTGATGCTTTTAATTGCTATGTGAGCATGATGCATGGTTATGGCCCCAAGACCTAGTTTTAAATTCATTTTATTAATTTTAATTTATGGTTTGTAATAATTAAATACGACTTGCATGTCGTTTTTCTTTTTGTAATTATTTTATCTCGAATGCAACTCGAGTTCTTTTGTAAAATGTTTCAAGAGGAGCTTGGAGGCAATCAAGGCAGCTTTGGAAGCGAAGCAAGAGATTTTGTAATAATTAATTATTACCACCATAGATTGACCTTGATTTTTCCATTAGCTTGGAAAAATCGCATAGGATTGGGCCATAACCATAGCATATTAATTTAGGTGATGCACTTTACATATGATGCATGTGTAGAGTAACAAATGTATGCATGTTTTAATTAGATTAATGATGTATGCATGTATTAGATACGTCACACATGCCATGCTTGCCATGCTAAACAAGATAAAATCTGTAACGATTCGAGATTTTAAAATGAACAAACGATCATGAGATTTCTGTGTTTATGAAACACGGAATTAAATACGAATTTTCAATTATTTAGATATGGGGAGATTTTGTCAAAAACGGGTTTTACCTGTAAGGAAGTTGGGTATTAAGAGAGGCCACTTGTGACTCCTCCAACAACCTGGAAATCAAACTATTGATGAATATTGATTTGAAGTATTTAATTCAAGGAAAAATTGGGAATCTCTTTATGATGGGATCATGATCGTTTTAATTTTGAAACCCCTTAACAAAATATTAAGTTTTAATCGGATGCTTTCCAATGAATGAACACTCATTGAATCCTAGATCGATAAGGGGAATGACTGCCAGTGGCAGGGGACTCCTGTCTATCGTGGTGAGATGTGACGAATATAAGCAGTTATATTCGACCGTTGTATCATTGGGTCTAACTTAACTAAGTCGTCATAATAAGGTGAAAAATAAATGGTTATATTCAATTATTATGAACTTAGAAGCATAGAGTTTGGTTCAAAATCTATTAGATAGACAAGAACAATTGTTGTTTACCAAACTATCCAAGAATTATATATATGATATAATTGACAACTGTTGTCTACCTAAATAATCATGTTTTAAGGACTACCAGTGGTTGACTTAGGATATGACGAAATATGGATCTTGGCTCACTAGAAAGATTTATGGGATATTCTTTCCGATTTAATAGTAAGGGCTATTAATTTGATAAAAATAGTGGGAGATATATTATGAATATATCATAATCATTTGAACATAATAATAATAACTCAGACAATCTAATGTTTATTTTGTGCTTTTAACATTGTAGATACTGAATAATGACAAACAACACAAACTCTCTATCCGTTCGATCAATCCTTGAGAAGGATAGATTGAAGGAGGATCTGAAGAAGAAGAAGGCTCAACAAGCTTCTACTTCAGGAATATATGTTATAGAAGTCAATCTGTCTACTTCTACATCTTGGGTATTGGATACTGGATGTGCTTCTCACATTTGTATAAATGTGAAGGAACTGCAGAGAAGTAGGACTTTGGCTAAGGGAGAAGTGGACCTACGAGTAGGCAATGGAGCAAGAGTTGCTGCTTTAGCCGTAGGAACTTATTATCTATCTTTGCCCTCTGGGCTTGTTTTAGAACTTGAAGACTGTTTTTACGTGCCTGCGATTCGCAGAAACATTATTTTTGTTTCTTGTTTGGACAAGAAAGGTTTTTCGTTTATAATAAAGAACAATAGTTGCTCTTTTGCTTTGAATGATTTAACCTATGGTGTTGCACGTTTATTTAATGGTTTATATGTTCTTGATTTAGATAAACCTGTCTATAACATAGAAAACAAACGACTTAAAGTTAATGACTCAAATCAAACATACCTCTGGCATTGTCGTCTAGGACATATAAATGAGAAACGCATATCCAAATTACATAAGGATGGATACTTGGATAAGTTTGATTTTGAATCATACGAAAAATGCGAATCTTGTTTGCTTGGTAAGATGACTAAAGCCCCTTTTACTGGTAAGGGTCAAAGGGCCACTGAACGTTTGGAGCTAATACATAGTGATGTATGTGGCCCAATGCGTGTGATGGCTAGAGGAGGCTACTACTACTTCATAACATTTACTGATGACTTCAGTAGATATGGATATGTGTATCTTATGAAGAATAAATCCGATTCTTTTGAAAAATTCAAAGAATACAAGGCTGAAGTAGAGAAGCAAATAGGCGGAGGTGCAAGTATTAAAATCTTACGATCCGATCGTGGTGGTGAATACTTAAGCACCGAATTTAAAGAGTATTTAAAGGAGTGTGGTATTGTATCACAACTCACTCCGCCAGGTACACCTCAATGGAATGGAGTTTCAGAGAGGAGAAATCGTACTCTGTTGGACATGGTACGATCGATGATGAGTCATGCAGATCTTCCAATAAGTTTCTGGGGTTATGCTCTAGAAACAGCGGCTTTTACACTTAACCGTGTTCCAACCAAGAAGGTTCAAAAGACTCCATATGAGATATGGGAGGAGAAACGGTCAAGCATGAACTTTATGAAAGTTTGGGGATGCAAGGCGTTTGTAAAACGTCAAGTATCTGACAAGCTTGGACCTAAATCCGAAGAGTGCAATTTTGTGGGATACCCTAAAGAAACAAAGGCGTATTATTTTTATAGTCCTTCTGAGCAGAAAGTGTTCATTGCTCGAGATGCTGTCTTCATGGAAAGAGATTTTGTTTCCAAAAGAGACAGTGGGAGAACTATAGATCTCGATGAAGATCGAGAAACACAAAATAGCATTGAACCTGAGGTGGAACAAGAGCAGAATAATGATAATGCTCAAAAAACACAGGTTGTTCGTAGATCTGATAGAATTCGCCATGAGCCAGAGAGATATGGATTTCTTTTGACTCAATGTGGGGATTTGATGCTCATAAATGAGGATGAGCCTCTCACATACCAAGATGCTATGAACAGTCCAGACTCTAAGAGATGGCTTGAAGCCATGAAATCCGAGATGGATTCCATGTACGAAAACCAAGTTTGGGATTTGGTTGATCCACCTGAAGGGGTAAAACCCGTAGGGTGCAAGTGGGTTTTCAAGAAGAAAACTGACATGGAAGGAAATGTTCAGACCTATAAAGCAAGACTGGTTGCGAAAGGGTTCAAACAAATTCATGGTATTGACTATGATGAAACTTTCTCACCAGTTGCCATGGTCAAGTCCATACGGATTTTGCTTGCAATTGCAGCATTCCATGATTACGAAATCTGGCAAATGGATGTCAAAACAGCTTTCCTTAATGGGAGCCTTGAAGAGGATGTGTACATGACACAACCTGAAGGTTTTGTCGATCCAAGGAATGTTGGCAAGGTATGTAAATTACGACGATCCATTTATGGATTGAAGCAAGCCTCTAGGAGATGGAATATTCGTTTTGATGAAACAGTCAAGGAGTATGGCTTTATTCAAAACGAGGATGAACCTTGTGTTTACAAGAAGGTTAGTGGGAGCCATGTGGCATTCATAGTACTGTATGTTGATGACATACTACTAATGGGGAATGACATACCTTCTCTAAAGGCTGTTAAGACTTGGTTAGGGAGCAATTTCTCTATGAAAGACTTAGGAGAGGCAACCTACATTCTAGGAATGAGGATCTATAGGGATAGATCTAAAAGGATGATCGGTCTAAGTCAAAGTACATACATTGATAAGGTTTTGCATCGTTTTGGTATGCAAAATGCTAAAAGGGGATATGTCCCTGTGTCTCAAGGGATAACGATTTCTAAAGACCAGTGTCCGAAATCATTAGATGAGAAGGACCACATGAATAAAGTTCCATATGCATCAGCAATTGGATCTATCATGTATGCAATGGTATGTACTCGCCCCGATGTTTCGTATGCTTTGAGCATGACGAGCAGATACCAGTCTAATCCAGGTGAAGGTCACTGGACGGCAGTCAAGAATATTCTAAAGTACCTGAAAAGGACTAAAGATTCATTCTTGGTGTATGGAGGAGAGGAGAAACTGGTTGTAAAGGGTTACACCGATGCAAGTTTCCAAACAGACAGGGATGATACTGTATCACAGTCTGGTTTTGTGTTTTGTCTAAATGGAGGTGCTGTAAGCTGGAAGAGTTCAAAGCAAGAAACAGTAGCTGATTCTACAATGGAGGCTGAGTACATTGCAGCTTGTGAAGCGGCTAAGGAGGCAGTTTGGATTCGAAAATTCGTTTCTGATTTGGAAGTGGTTCCATCGATTGCAGATCCCATTGATCTATACTGCGATAATAATGGGGCCATTGCACAGGCTAGAGAGCCTAGATCGCACTCCCGATCCAAACATATACTCAGAAGATATCACCTCATACGAGAGATTAATGAAAGGGGTGAAATACATATATGTAAAGTGCATACAAATGATAACATTGCAGACCCACTGACCAAAGGCCTGTCGCAGCAGAAGCACGACGGTCACACTAGTTCCATGGGTATTAGATACATGGGTGATTGGCTCTAGTGCAAGTGGGAGATTGTTAGTGTAGGTGCCCTAGAGGCAATACATTGTTTCTCGATCAAATATTATGTCATTTGATTATTAAATAAATGTATTTATTATGACTCTAATTACTGCGATATTAGTTAGCATAATAAATGTCCTTAGAATAATGATACACATTATATAGTTTAAGTTTATAACTTGAATTTGAGATTATATAATATATATCATATTCTTAAAGGTCCCTAGTCGAGTATTATTATACAGGACAATAATAATACATAAATAGACTAGTATGTTTTTGACTGATAACCACATCTCATTGGTTATAAGTATGGAGATACTAAAGTCAATACATAGGTACATGTAGGGTACATGGTACTGGACAGACCCACCGTGAGATTCTTCATGTTAATTAAGTCATAAGAAAGACTCACAGTGATAATGGTGTAATGATCCTTTGACTTGAGATTATTATATTTCTATACGAGGATAATATACTTTGACTACATTAAAAGTTACCTTTGACCGGGTAATGATAAAAGTGGACATCGGGTATATTGTGAATCGTATGAGAAATATGAATGATAGATAAAGGATTTAACCCTCCTATCAAATAGGAGAGATATTATTGGCCTCTTGATTGAGTGAGACTATAAAATGCATGGCCGTGCTCAAATAATGATTTGTTATTAATAGTCTACTCATGGATCAAGTAAACCCGGATTAAATTATGAAGAGGATGACAATAAACATGCCTCGAGTTTAATCTATAATATTAGGTTAAAGGGATTATATTACACGGGAACATTAGTCACAAAAGGTTTATCGAATCACGATTTAATTATTATTTAATTGGGTAGCAATGATGTATTACTAGATACCGCTCATTGTTTATAATTTTATTGGAGAATAAAATTATTGCCAAAATAAATAATAACCTACAGGGTCACACACATAGAACATTTTAAAGGAAGAATTAATTTAAATTATGAATTTAAATTAATTAATGATAAGTTGGATTTTATTATATTAATTAAGTGTGACTTAATTAAGATATAATAAAATACAAAGATATATGAGATATGTTTTTATGATTTTAATAATTAAGTTTGACTTAATTATTATTTATTTAAATAATAGGATTTGATTCTATTATTTAATAAATCAACTTGGGCTAGGTTTTTGACTTGGGCTTATAAGCTTCACACTATCATATAAATAGATAATGATAGCATTGGAGGCTATAGATTTTTTACGTGAAAAACAAAATACAGAAGCCTAAAACCTAACCCTAAAAACATATCTTTCATTAGAGGCTAGTACCTCTCTTCCGGACGAGACGGTCTTGGGGTGTTCGTGTGGATACCGTAGAGGGGGCTTCGAAGAGGAGTGCTCAATATTCGTGGGAGGCTTGCATCTCCATCATTCTTTAAACGTAAAGCTTCGATCGGGTAATCGTTCTATCTACCATGATTATTAGATATATTATACATGGATCCGGGGTTTGGTTTCGATTTTAATTACTGTTTCCGCTGCGTGTATGCGATCGAAACCAACACATGTTGTACAGAAAAATGAAGACACAACCTCTGTTGCTGCACAAGTTGTGGCTACACCATTATTGTCTTCTCAGTTGAAATCAACATTTAAGAAAGGTGCTCCTCATGATTCAAGACTAGAAGCTACAATTCCAATGGATTTTACTGATGGTAGAGCTTTATCTGGTAAAGTTGGATACAACAAAGGAGGCATAGGTTCACACAGAGATAAAAGGCAATATGTTGGTCCCAGAGATCCTTCTTCACTGTCTGTTCCAGGTCATGGTGTCACTCAAGAGAGTTTAGACAAACTGGAATCAGTACAGCTTGTATATCAGAAGAGTCTAGAGAAGGATTTCTTGCTATATTTCATGGCTGATGGAACAGTATTTAAAGTTTCTGAAAAGGATATCGAATTAAAATACTGGGAAGAGCTTGAATATGTTCTGTATATTTTCAGAGTGAGAAATCAAAGAGCTCAGTCAGTTGCAAATGTGCTTCAATAAAGAATGATTCAAAACCTTGCAAGAAGGCAAATGAAATTCAACAGCAAGTATGTTCCTAAATACAGAGATTGGAATGGAAATCTGATAGAAATGGAGAAAGGGACTACAAAACTGAAGACTGATCTAGGAGTTACTGTTCTGGATTTCAATGTAAAGTCTGAAGAAGTGAAGTACATAAGGCTGGGAAATGAAATGAGAAGAAACAAAATCTACGATCTTAGAGCTGCTATCTATCAAACTGATGAGAATGATCCTCAGTTGAGAGAAATCAAGGAAGCTATGCAGATAGAGCTTGAAAATGCTGAAAGAAGGTTGCTTATAGACTATCTCAGAACAATGCCTGATCTTCAAGAGATTAGAAATTAAAGTCTGTAAGAATTTTCTTATTTTCTGTAGAATTTGTTAAGTAATAGCTTAAACTCTGTTTGTATGATTAAACACTGTAAACTTTGTATTTGTTTTGACATCATCATTTACTTTAAAACTTGTACATTTTTGCTAATGGACAAGTTGGGGGAGATTGTTAGAAATGATTGATGAGAACAGTGTTTGGAAGCTATAGTGACAAAACAGAGTTTAGCTGGAAGCAGTCAGAGTTTAGTTAAACACTGACTGGAAGCGCAACAGAGGTTGTTAAACTCTGTAGCGGTATTGTCTGAAGAGTCAACAGTGTTTAAAGGTTAATGCAAGATAAGTATGGAAGCAATATCTTTGAAGATTGGAAATCTGTCAAAGAGATTGAGTTGACTTGGAAGACTGGAGCAATCGTGATTGATATCAATTGTATAGCTTGATTATAGGAGAATCAGTTACTGATTGTACGAAGCTGTATGTTCTATAAATACAGTTAGGTTAACCCTAGAAGGGTAATCGAACATTGAGAAATTCATTGATTGTAACCTAAGCAGCTCTCTGTGATATTTACATCACTGAGAGAGGAATTGTTAATTCCAAACAGTTTTTAAAGTGTTAAACAGTGTGTTCTTGTTAAGTTACTCATACAGTATTTGATTGCTTATTGTGTATTCGACCTAACACATTATGTTGACAGGCCCAAACAAATCCATATGGATGAGTTGTAATGGCTTGGATATTGATGTCACTGTCTTTGACTTGTGGCTTGATCTTTTCATTTTTCCTTTTTGACAAGCCTCACACACTCCTTCTTGACAGAATTCGAGTGTGGGCATGCCTCTCACTAACTCTCTTTTGACTAGAGAATTAATGGCCTTGAAGTTCAGGTGTGATAGTTTCTTGTGCCACAGCCAACAATCTTCATTTGATGCTTTTGAGTAAAAGCAACAAATTTTGTCCTTGTTTGCAGAGTCCATATTGGCTACAAACAGGCTTCCCTTCCTTACTCCAGATAGAGCAAAATCACCAGTCTTCTTGTGGGTGATCAAACATTCATCTTTGTCAAAATTCACTTTGAATCCTCTATCAGTAAACTGACCAACACTTAGCAGATTATGCTTGAGCCCCTTGACTAGTGCTACATCTTCAATGATGACATTACCAACTTTCAGCTTGCCATATCCCAATGTGTTACCCATGCTGTCATCTCCAAAAGCAACCATTGGGCCAGCCTTTTCCTCATACTGTGATAGCAGGGCCATATCACCAATCATATGATTTGAGCATCCACTGTCCAAAATCCACATGACCTTCTTTTCACTTTCTTTGCCCTGCAAACACAAAGGTATTACTTTTCCTTTGGTACCCAAACAAGTTTGGGTCCACGTGACTTAGAGACAGTTTTATCATAAACAACATGCTTGTCAACTTTCTTAGTGTTAGTCTTCTTGTCACTGTTGGAAGTCTTAGAACCTGAGGTTTCAGACTTAGGTGACAAAGGTACCTTCCTAGCTTTAGGAGGACTTGAAGACTTTGACCTTGTGTAGTGTGTGTGAGAATTGTGACTGATACAACCATCAATGAATTGCCTTCTTAAATTAAAACAACTAGTCATAACATTCATATTGCATGGCATACAGTCAAATTTATCACAGAAAGGTGCATCTCTATGACTTAGAGGCACAGAACAATCATAGAAAGGTTTAGACACACTACCAACAGGTTTCTTGCATGCATGAGTTAAATGATTGGTACTGAAACAGTTCTGACAAGTTTTCCTAGGGGCATTAGGCATATAAGCATAGTTGTTATCCTTGTTAATCCCTAACTTGCCATTTCTGTTCTGTTTCTTCTTAGTCACTTTCTTTTCTGATTCACTCATCCCAGCTGAGACAAACTTAACAAACTTCTTAGGTCTTGGCCTATCAACTACTGGTTCCTTGGTCTTTGACTTGACACTCTCACCCTTAGAGGATGCTTGCTGTTCACTAGATTGTGCTTCATCCTCATCATTCAACATTTGCTTGATGAGTAAGGCATCCTCATCAATTTCAAATGTTGATTCCTTAAAAATTGGATTTTCAGTTTTTCTCAAAATGTGAGGCACTTTCTCATGAACAGCTGTGTCCTCTTCAATGACAGCATAGCCTTTCCTTTGTTTGAGAGAGTCATAGTCAAGTCCAATAGCTGCTTTGGGTTTAGCTTCAATTTTCTCACAGTAGGATTGCACTAAACCAGATGATTTCTTGAAAGTTTTTAGTTTGAATTCATTCTCAGCTAATTCATCCCTAAGAGCCTTCTCTACTTGACTAGCACATAAAACCTTGTTCTTCAAATATTCAACTTCTTTCTTAAGGTTTTCTACTTGCATAGTAGTTAGCTCAAGTTCCTCATTCTTTTTGGTTAATATTTCATTTCTAGTAGACAGTTTAGCAATCTCCTCATTAGCAGCAGTCATACTAGTATGAATATTAAACATTTCAACAGATAATTGTTCAATCATGCATTTGTATTCAGAAACAGACATGTCTATAGTAGTGAGAGATGGTACCTGAGAATCCGATGAAGATGAGTCATCCTTGGAGTTGGCCATCAAGGCATAATTGCAGAATTCTTGTTCCTCTTCATCACTCTCAGAATCATCCCAACACTTCCCTTCAGCTATGTAGGCCTTACCATGTGTCTGCTTTTTCAGAAGGGCCTCATACTTAGCTTCGAGCTCAAGATAATCTCTATCCTTCTTTTTAGGCTTCTTGCATTCACTGGCAAAATGCCCTAGGTCATTGCATCTATAGCACCTTACAGATGACCTATCCACATAACTGGTTTTGAACTTATTTCTGTTTGGTTTCACAGATGCCTTGTTCTTGTTGGCTGAATGGTTTTGAGTTTTTGGTTTGAAGGGTTGATTTCTTTTAAATCTGATGTTTGGAAATTTTCTGGCCATGAAAGCATATGAAGTATTTTCCATCCCATCAAGTTCTTCCAGAGTGTAAAACTCTTCTTCTTCTTCCTCCTTTTCCTCAACAGGTTCACTCACCCCAGCTTCAGTTTCTTCATCATCTGCCACCTCCTCTATCCTTAGTTGGCTTGTAGATGCTTCTAGGTCCAGAATGGATTTGTTGACAATCAAGGCACATGATGTGTTTATCATCCTACCTTGGTTGGCTTGGATAGCCCTTTTCTGAAGCAACTCAAGTTCATGAGTCTTTAGGACTCCATAGAGCACATCATAGGTGACTTTGTTCAAATCTCTCTCTCTTAGAGAAATGACTCTTTGCTCCAGATGATTTGGTGAAGACAACAGAAATTTCATATTTAACTCCTTGGTGCTGTAAACCTTTCCATTCATCTGCAACTCAGTAACTAGCTTGTGAAACCTTTCAAACATTTCAGTGATGCTTTCCTTGGGTTGTGCCATGAAAGCTTCATACTGTGTGACCAGTATCTGTTTCCTGTTTTCCTTAACCTCATCAGTCCCTTCACACAACACCTCAATGTGATCCCACATCTCTTTAGCAGACGTACATGATGCAATGTTTGCAAACATTGACATGTCAATGGAATCAATGATAAGCAACATGAGGTGGCTGTCAAGAGCAACCTTCTCCCTTTCTGACTCTGTCCACTTTGATGGATCCTTGGCCTCATAAGATCTTGGGATAGTTGTGGTTCCAACAGTCTTCTCTGGTATCTCTTGTTGTGGAACAAAAGGACCATTCTTGAGAATCTCAGGATATAAGGGATGAGAGGCTTTAATGAACAACATCATCTTTATCTTCCAGAGGTTGAAGTTTTCTTTGTCAAACTTAGGGACCTTCACCGTTCCTGTAGTCTTTGGTGTATTCGAACTCATGATCGTTTCTCTATTTTTGAATAAACAGCCCGCTCTGATACCACTTGTTGAGTATTGAATACGGTAAAAGAATACAGAGGGGGGGTGAATGGATTCTTGAACTTTTCTTGGATTGAGTCAATGTAGCAGATAAGTGCCTGTGTGTGTAGAAGTGAAGGTGCGGATAAAGAAACAACACAAGACACAATATCACTTTAATCTAATGTATTATTAGATAAAGGTTGCTACAATCTGTGAATACAAATGGTAGTATTCTCAGCTTCGTTTTTCTCAGAGAGATATAGCTTACAGTGTATGAAAAACTTGACTCACAAAAGTTGCTAAGTTATGAAGTGAGGCTGTGTCCTTATAGAACATGGATACAGCCTACTTACTACAAATAAGGTAGCTAAACAAATTACTTTCTAGTCTGTCTATCCTTTTTGAGTAAGTGTCCAAACGGTTATAGATTTGACTTTGCAAAGCCTGTTTAGATCCACTTCTTTAGCTCCTTGTCTCTTCTATATCTCTCTAAGCTTCCTTGTAGGCTTTCCAGAGCACGTTACAGATTGTGGTCCATAAAGTGCATTGGCTTGTTGCAGGTTTCTGACTTGTACAATTTCTTCAGTATTTTGTCTCCAAGAATGTATTCGAGAAGTGACTAAGTAAGTGATTCGAGAACTAGAATTGACTTGATCGATAACTCTGAGTTCTCGAATACTGTTATATTGACATATCGAACCACTTCTCGAATAGCTCTTTTCCATCAGGATTCCTTGAGTTGTCGAATAGAACATTTGACTTATCGAATCCTCGAGATATCGAATAGCTTTCTGAGTCCTTGAGATATCGAATGGAACTTTGACTTGTTGACTCTTTGAGAACTCGAATACCATCTTGACTTGTTGACTTCTTGAGTTCTCGAATAGAGTAGTAGACATATCGAATCCCTGAGATATCGAACAGTGTATTCAGAGATATCGAATAGTGTCTTGAGATATCGAATCTCTGACTTCTCGAATGCTGGACTTCTCGAATAGACAAATATACTTCTCGAATTGGTACTTAGGCAAATTCTTCATTTCTTCAAATCCCAACTGTGATTATTTGACAGTCTTTAACTCCTTGCTTGAGGCATGAACCTTGGAACTTCTTTCAAGCATTATTCTAGAGTTTGTTTGTACAATTACACAACTAGGATTTGATGCCTACTACAAGTACAATACAAACAGAAACTCTACAACTAGAGGTTCCCTCAGTTAAGAGGTCATGTAAGTAATGCAAAGCATTACAAACAATTAGGCTTGTTATTAGATGTGTACAGGCATGCCTCTGTAACTAACAGATTTTCACAAAAATTAATTTTTTTTTACCGCCTAGCACCTAATACATAGATAAGGCTGAGTTTCACTAAAAACTTTCTTAAATACAAACTTACAAACTTTTTTTTGTTCAAACACATATATAACTTCGGTTCAAATCATTTGTAAAATAATAATTTACATTTTATAAATACACATAATTGAAATTGGAAACATATTTATAGCATTTTATAGTTTATTAAAAACATATTTGCAATATTTTTTACGAAAAATTAATTTTTTTATAATAGATGTTCAACAGATAGTCAGATATATAATTTGAGTTCAACATCATATGTTGAACAATAGTTATGCTTGTGTTTAATCCAAATATATAAAATAATTGGGTGAAATCCCTAAATACCCATATTTTCAAACCAAAATACCCACCAACACAGCGGCCCGTCCAAAATACCCATCGAATGCGCATTTCTAACATGAGTAAGCTGTTACACGCATGTTAGACATGCGTGTTGTTTACTTTTTTTTAAAAAGCAAGCCACAAATTTGAGCACATAGTTCAGATTTAATTAGACATGATAGTGTTAGTGCCCTAAAGACAATGTAAATGTGTTTCTAGAAAAGACTATTTTGTTATTTAGTGATTATGTTATATCGATTATTTTACATTAATTTATTATGTCCTTATTTACTGCGATATAAATATTAGAACAATAAATGTCCTTGGATTATGTAACATGTATTCTATATCTTTAAGTATGTGACTTAAAAATGAGATTATATGACTAGTATTTATATTCCTAAATATCCCTAATTGAGCATTATTAATATGTGATAATTATAATGCATAAAGATTAGTATGTTTGTTGACTGATGATCATATCTCAGGTCATAGGTATAGTGATACTAAAATCAAGAACATAGGTGCTTGTATATTCTACATGGCACTAGATTGACCCACAGTGAGATTCTACATGTTGATAATGTCATTAGAAAGACCCACAGTGATAATGGTGTAATAATCCTTAGACTTGAGATCATTATATTTCTATACGAGGATTAATATACTTTGACTACATTAAGAGTTTACCTTTGATCGGGTGATGATAAAAGTGGACATCGGGTATATTATGAGACGTATGAGAAATATGAATGATAGATAAATGATTTAACCCTCATATTATTAGGAGAGACATTATTGGCCTCTTGATTGAGTTAGACTATGAAAATGCATGGTCATGCTCAAATATTGATTTGTTTTAATAGTCTACTCATTGATCAAGAAAACCCGGATTAAATGTTGAAAAGGATGACTAATTACATGCCTCGAGTTTAATCTATAATATTTGGTTAAAATGATTATATTACACGAAAACATTAATCACGAAAGGTTTAATTGTATCACCAATTATTATTATTACTTGGTACCTAATTATTAGATATTGGTAAAATCTAGAATTATAGTTGAGAATTTTGTAATACATGTTCAACAAATTTTGAAATACGATTCAACACATCTCATATTAAACAAATAAAATTTCATATTTCTATATTCTATTTTGGTATTTGTGAACCTCAAAAGGATTTTGATTAATTAAATTAAATGTATTCAATAAAATTTTAATTATTACTTGATAAATGATGCTAAATCGAAATTATAAATATGTTAAATAAAAAAAAATTCTAAGTTTGTATTTAAGAAAAGTTTATATTTGATTGTAGACAAGGACATACTGCACACAGAGGATAGAACTAATACAGATGAGTTATTAAAGTAGGGTCTTAAGAAGCCCATTTCTTAAACACAGAAAAAGAACATTTCTCTCTAACCATTCATTTGACATTGCCTATAATAATCATCAAAAGTTGGACGGGCACGTCCTGGTTACGCAATCTAAAGTTCCGCTCCTTCCAAGTTTGGTAATCCGCTGCAGAAAGAAAAAGATAACCAATTTCCAGCTTCAAGTTAGGTTTATTGTTAGTTATGACTTATGCCATAATGGGAATCTCATACAAAACCATGAAATTTAATAAAACGAACACAATTTGCAGCTTCAAGTCATATATATGAACAGCACTCACAATAATTGAAGAGCGAAAAATGAAACCACAAGAAACAGATGAACAAGTGGATGCTAGAATATTCACCCCCATAAACAATCATTTACATACAACAAACTGGCCTCGATCTTGATGCCTCAAAATATGGCTATCTATTTTTAAGGGCACTGGTTGATCCCTCTCAAGAATGAAAGAGAGATCATACATCTGCGACATCAATATCTCTACGACATTCTTTGGAAAAGTGGTTGCATTAGGAGCAGCTCCTCCTCAGGTAACTCTTTATGTGACTCTTGTCAATGTTCCTGAAAAATTCGAAGCAAATACAATATTTTTTATGGTATTTCCAAATAATAGGAACTCTAAAAATAAAACTGACTTTCTGTATAGTAGTTATATGTCCAGTGGCAAAAAAATTGCATTTGCATCTATTGTCAAAAGTGTAGACTACATAGCATTTACTATAATATATTAGTGCACCTTAGTTGGAGTCTAAAATGCCTCATCTACGAGAAAAGAAAAAAGAGTATGACAACTTGAAAAATGTGCTGCTTTCAGAACACGGAAAATTTTATAGGGTAGAAAAGTTTGGTGGACACGTATTCAAATTAAAAATATGAACCGCAGAAGCACTGAACAAGATAATATGTTGATAACAGATATAATTTTGAAACCAAAACATTTTTAAAAATTTATGCTTAGTTCTTTTCACTTCTTATATATCACAAGTAATGATCATGCAATGTCATGTGCACCTCGAGTAAAATATTCAAGCAGTTTCATATAGTAACATGATAATCAACTACTAAAATATATGATGACTACTATGCATTCTACTTAACTAATCTACACTATACTGTTAAACCCAAACTATCGTATATAGGCTCATGCAAAGGATGTGATGCTTGTATTAATATTATAGTGAAACTTGTTCAAGGATATAAAACATTTACACAAAAAGAGTACATACCTTTCTGACAAATAAACTTGACTGAGGATTTTGTTTCATTGCTTGCATCACCCCATGAAAGCCAGGAAGATATTTGGATGTGAGAAGCTACCAAATTCATTGTCTTCTATGTAACCGGATGCATTAAAGGAAATAATTTCAAACGTCTGTTCACTAGAAACTGCTTTCTGATGATTGTTATCTTTCTAAGCATTTCCAGAAATATCTACATCACTACTTTGTGCTTGCAAAATCATTCCAATCATCAAAAGGATCAATAGGTTTATCAATGATCTTACTGCTAGGCTTATTTCCAGAAAGATTTACATTTTGGCTTGAGCTTGCAAAATCATTCCAACCAGCAAAAGAATCATCAGGTTTATCAATGATCTTACCACTAGGTTCATCTCCAGAAAGATTTACAGCATTGCTTGAGCTTGCAAAGTCATTCCAATCAAAATTATCATCAGGTTTATGAATGATCTTACTGCTCGGTTCATCTCCAGAAAAATTTACAGCATTACTTGAGCTTGCAAAATCATTCCAATCATAAAAAGAAACATCAGGTTTATCAATGATCTTACTGCTAGGTTCTTCTCCAATATAATTTACAACATTGCTTGAGCTTGCAAAATCAGTCCAATCATCGAAAGAATCATCAGGTTTACCAATGACCTCATTGCTAGGTTCATTAACCAAAAGATTTAAAGCATTACTTGAGCTTTTAAAATCAGTCCAATCATCATAAGAATCTTCATGTTCATCAAGGATCTTATTGCTAGGTTCATCTCCAGAAAGCTTTTCAGCATTACTTAAGCTTGCGAAATCATTCCAATCACCAAAAGAATCATCAGGTTTATCAATGATCTTACTGCTAGGATCTTCTCCAGAAAGATTTACAGCAATACTTGAGCTTGCAAAACCATTCCAATCATCAAAAGAATCATCAGGTTTACCAATGATCTTATTGCTAGGTTCATCTCCCGAAAGATTTACAGCTTTACTTGAGCTTGCAAAATCAGTCCAGTCATCAGAAGAATCAGCATGTTTATCAATGATCTTATTGCTAGGCTCACTTGTAATGTTCTTTTGCCAATGGTTATCTTCGAACCAATTTACACCTTCAGAAGCCGGAATTTTGAAATTATTTGGTGAGATTCCATCTGTAGCTTCAGCAGTCGAACCAAACTGTACAGCCTGCTGAGACACCTTGGGGTCTACAATTTTCCAGAGGTCATCATGCATCCAATCCTGAGACACAGAATGGGCAGGTTGTAAGTCATCCACAAGCTTTCCATGATTTTCATCTTTTCTAGCTCCAAATACCGAATCAAGATGAGAAGAAAGATCAATATTGGAAGCTACAAAAGAGTCATGTAAGTTTGAACTCTCGTCTTTATTTGCAGATTGGAAGTCTTCTGGCCATTCAGAGAAAGATTCACGCTGGTTATCTTCAAAGGGCTTGACAGCCGAGTCTCCAGAGTGATCATCTAAAAATAAAGTAAGATTCTCTTGAACAGAGCCAAAGCCAGAGATAGAGCCTTTGCTTTCTACACTGTCAAGCTGCTCTTCTTTAATTGGTTGTGCAGAAGCATCGGAGTCAACATTCTTTGACCCTGAGAAGACATTATTCAGATCCGTTTCATTTAAATAAAAAGAGCTGCTGCTGTGCTCAGGTGTCTTATGTGGTACACTTGTGTCAAGCATTTCAAACTCATTTGGCCTTGTATGTAAATCCGAGAGATGATGTAAAGAAGCTTCTTGGCTTGGTGTAATCTGTCCTTTGTTTATTTCAGATTCTTCAGTAGACGGTTTAACAGTTTCCTGCACCAAATATAAAAATGATATACAAAAACAGGAATTCACCAAATTACACAAAATTATACCTTTTCTGTTGCTAAATCACAAAATTAGACTTTAGTAATTTTAACATTAAATAACATATATTTATTTTTTTAGAAAG
The DNA here is from genome assembly GCA_037693485.1 of Kitagawia praeruptora. Classification (NCBI taxonomy): domain Eukaryota; kingdom Viridiplantae; phylum Streptophyta; class Magnoliopsida; order Apiales; family Apiaceae; genus Kitagawia; species Kitagawia praeruptora. The sequence continues at coordinate 83,243,235 of CM075350.1, forward strand.
TCCCCAGTGATGAAGGTATGATAAACTATTAAAATCATGAGAATAATAATATCAAATAAAAACACACAACCAAATAACCAGCCAGAACACCTGTGTAACTTGTCCTACAAAAAGTATAGAAACCAACCAAACTCATCAGTTATCTTTTAGATTAAAAAGATTTACTTGATCAGCAATATGAAAGTAATTACAATCTGCAATGTATTTAAAGCAGAAGTATTCCAGAGAGAGAGAGATACAGACAACATAATTCAAAATAATACATATTTTGTATTTATGTTACTTTTTTAAGACTAGTGATATCCATTAATAAAACACGCATAAACAAAAATGTGTGTGTGTGTGTGTGTGTCAAATTTATAGCATAAATTAAAAGGATAACATCTAAATAGTCATCAATGGGCATCACTCTTTAAGAACAAGTTGTTGTGAGGTCTTGTAAATCATTTTGAAAAGTGTCCAGTTATTTTACATGAGGGGTCCGACTCAGATCCCATACCCACACCCATGTCATGTCCGGTCGACATGAATACGAGGGCAAAAATGAAGAGTCCAGGTAACGGAGAGGGAGAATCATGTTCAGTACATATGTAAGAACATATAGATATCTCTCATTGATTTTAATCATTTTTTTTATGTTAACGTAACATCTGCTCTACTTTTCCTTTTCAAAACAAGATATATTAGAGTTTGTCAAATCTGTTGGGCAGTAATTATTTTCTGTGGCTTCGCAAAAATAACATGCCCTACATATTTTTGTAATACGAGACAGGTCATTTATCAAAAAAAAAAAAAAAAATACGAGACAGGTCCTGTAACATTAGTAGAATTTATTTTTTTACTTATCTGACAATATCCAAGTTTAAAAAGTGTAGTTTACTCATTAACATAATTATTTATAAAAATGCAATTCTAAATAATTATTTTAAAAGATGCTATATTGGACCAACACATGTATGCATGCATCAGGACATACTATAATCTAGGATTTGACTACTAAGATGCTGGGTTGACTACTGATGGGGTAAAAAGGGAAGAAAAACTATTCTTATCCAAAACATGGTGACAGAAAGAAGAAACTCAACATAAATAACAATTAACACAATGTATAAAGGTGGCTTCACTAATATAAGTTTGTTACTCGTATAGACACGCACCTCAGGTAACTCGTTTACGAGACTCTGCTCATCGTGGTTCCTGAACAAAGAAAAGTGAATACAATGTTAATGAAATTGTCAAATGAAAGGGATTCGACAGATAAAACTGAATTTCTGTATACTAGTTACAAGTCCAGTGGCAAAACAATGTATCTGCATCATATAGTAAAAAAGTTGTAGAGTACATAAAATTTATTATACAAACTCGGAGCACCATAATATTTCTATAAAAATCAAATCCTAAATAGTATTTCTATAAAAATCAAATCCTAAATAGTATATAAATGTATCAAACATGTCCGACTTATCAATAATATTTGAGCAATGCTACGTACCCCGAAACGGATCCCGAATTTGTTCCCGAATGACACATGGCTTATTTTTATTAGTGGATTCATATATATACACGATGGGCCCATCTCATTAATACAAGTAACAACCAATAGTATAGTGACAACTCATCATTTGGGAATGGTTTTGGGGACTCTAGCATTTCTCATAATATTTTGATTATAATATAATGATGAGAAAAAACAAGATTTTCAAGATATCAATGAGCACAAAATCAGGTATAATTATATTCTGATAAATTGTATCTTTTACCTTCAATTTGATTCTGGTAACAATAAGTCAAATCATCTTTCAGAAACTGAGTGACTCGAAGATCATGAACATATAACGAAACAACAAGGAGGTGATGTAAACGATGCATGCAATGTAGGTGTGGATTTACATTGTTACCACCTTGTCTGCCTCACAGGCCCCATATATTAAACGCAGGTGGTGATTTACATACCCCTCACATATTAATGCGGTTTACCCGTCAAGGCTTATAAATCTCTCTCGTATATCCAAGGAGGTTGTTCTACTCAGTAATTTCAATAGCGCCAAATGTAATGGTCGCTTACTTAAAAGAATGTAAAAATGAATCTTTGTTCAAACATATCTTAACAAATGATACTTCAATTGAGGACAGATGAATGTATCTGCATCACTCTTTAAAATCAATCAATGATTCTAAATTTAAGAATAAAGAAAAGAGTAAAGCAGAATCAAGTACTTTCAGTAAGAATTTTGATCATGTGTGAAGATATATTGATGAGAGAAAGAAGGTTAAATAGAACTTGCCTTAGTCCTCTACTTACATAATTGATTCCAGTATGCCTTAGTCCTCTACTTACGTAAATGATTCAAGAAATAACACGCTACCATAAAGTAGTTTTGTTCTTGTAACAGACTTCTTGGTTGGTAGTCAAACAATATATACGACTACACCTGTTTGATAGTACCAGCTAATATATCAGGTTATTTTTAAACTAAATGACTAAATAGTTTTGGGTCTGCTTTTAGTGGTATTATTATCCAGGAAGGTGAATTAGGTGTCCAACCTTTATAGCTTGAGGCCATAATTCCTCATGTACATGAGGTTGTGTATGAGGTATATGTTTTACCGTATTACTAGTCTTCATCCTAATACTAGTCTATATTCTACACACACACACACTAGTTTATAACTAGATGGACTTAGGGTATCAGAATATGTCAATGTAAATGGCCGGAATTACACTACCTTACCAGATGAATATACATGTGAGATAAAATGGAAGCTCCATCTAATCAATGGTCAAAATGTTTGCTCGTGAGCACCATATACAGTTATGCCTTTCCGGGATGTGTCCTTGAAAATAATGGTATGGTCTTAAGTTGGAACAGAGGATTGAATATGTATTACCAATTAACTTGACCAGGGAATAATTAACGCAATTACAAAGCAAATTGAATTTATTAATATTATCATGGTTAGTGTTGAGACCTATTAATATTCAGATTCCTATTTTGTCAGCTCCCTAGTTAGGTCAAATGTAAATTCTTTAGAAATACGTTGGCAGCCTAGGTGCAGGTGTCAAAGCTATCACCAGACTAAGTTCAATTTCGAAAATAAGAGACTACTTAGAAATTCTTAGCCTTGTTTGTTCAAGTCTTAGGCTAATAATAGGAAGTTGTAAAAGATTCAAAAGAAAACAATATGGTTCATAACAAGTAGATCGGTTTAATTATTTAATATGTTTAATATATACAAGCTTAATTCCAGTGTTTTGCACATGATTCTTTAAATAATTTATTGTTTTATATTTTTTTTTCTTTTTCAATTTATTTATTGGTGGAATGGTACCAGTAATTGTATTAGACGGATAAAGCTAAGATCAAACTATCATAGAAAATAAGTCTTTTTTCCCTATAATTTCAGTTATAAATTAAAGGCTTCATGACCTTTTAGCCCTTAAAGTATGTAACGATGTACCCATGAACCCTCCATGTATAAAGTCGTACCTTTTAGCCCCCGGGATATGACAAATGCACCTTTTTGCCCTTAAAACGTTATATATTGGAGGGCTAAAAGAGACATTTGACTTTAGTAAAGGTGTAATTTACCTATTCGCCCTTAAAAGTATGCAACGATGGTTCCATAAAGTCTTGATGTATCATATGACAGATGCATTATTTAACCCCTACTTCGCGATAGAAAAAATTGGAATGTTATAGGTAGATTTCTCAATGGGACTGGAAAAATGGGAAACCCTTCCTGCAACCTGGCCTACCTCGATTATAAATAATTTATATATAACTATTTTTTATAATATATTATAAAATATTTTATATCATATAATAAGGTATATTTGTAATATATAATAAGTTACAATTTATTTGTTACAGTTTTATATATAATGTAACTAAAATAATGTATAGTGTATTTAAAATTAGGCTTAATGACCTTTTGGCCCTTCAAGTTTGTACACTTATACCCATAAAGCCCTAATGTTTAAACTCGTTCATTTTTGCCACTCCAACTTCAGAAATGTACCTTTTAGCCACAAAAGCGTCGCCTTTTTGACACAAAACCGTCGTCTTTTAGAACGAATAGACGACGTTTTGTGGCAAAAAGGTACATTTCTGAAGTTGGAGGGGCGAAAAGAAATGCTTTAAAACTGTAGGGCTTTATGGGTATAAATGTGCAAACTTGAAGGGCCAAAAGGTCATTAAGCCTTAAAATTATCTACGCATTCATTTTAATGTTATAAATTATAATAAAAGATAATTTCTTATTTTTCTTTAAAAAAATTAATATTATGCTGATTAAACTTTCAATATTAACCCTGCCAAATAAAACTTTTATGGTCATTTTCCCCATCTGTCTAAGAGTAGGGCAAAAATATAATATTCCGAACTTGAGGGGTGAAAAGATACGCTTTTATAGTCTAAGGTTTTATGGGCGCATTTTTCCAAACTTTAAGGGTAAAAAGGTACGACCGCCGATATTTTTACCAAAGCGAAATGTCTCTTTTACCCCTCCGATATGTAACGTTTTTTGACTCTGTCACGGTCCAAGGGTTAAAGGCTGCATTTGTCATACCATTGGGACGAAAAGGTACAATTTTATACATGAAGGGTTCAGGTGTACATTCTTTAAGGGCAAGGATACATCGTTAGCTAGCTAGCTATCTGGCTAGCTACCTACCTACCTATAGATAACGGTCAGGTAAGTAGGCTACTTGGAAGCAGGGTAGTGTGCATGAAACTCTGGTTATGACCAAAGTCTTACTAAAAAAATTTAAACATAAATTACATACATCAGGAAACCAAGAGAGAAATCTAATCTGAGTTGTGTGTCTATTTCATATAACTCCTAGATTTTATTCACTTCAGAACCGCCCCCGTTTTACGCGCACACCTGTGTGGAACTTCCAAGTAAATCAGCTAGACTATTCCTTTCATGTATTTAACAATTACCATTACAAATACCAGTCTGATTAATTTGAATCAACTCTTCTAACTGTTATTCCAAATGTCATTCAAACTTTTGTAGAAAGCGTTACGTAGGTAGAGGACTAAGACAAGTTCCATCTAACCTTCTTTCTCTCATAAATGTATCTTCACACATGATAAAACTTCTTACTCAAAGTACTCGATTCTATTTCACTCTTTTCTTTATTCTTATATTACACATGACTGTGTGAAGACCTATGACGCTTGTATTAATATTAAAGTGAAACCTGAACAAGGACATATAATAATTACACTAACAGAGCACACACCTTTCTGAAGCATGAACTTCTTTGAGGATGTTGTCTGTCTTTGCATCACCATCATGACCACCAGGTAAGCTGGAAAAGAGATTTGGCTGTGAGAAGCTACCGAATTCATTGTCCTGTATGTTACCGATTGAGCTAAACAAATTTAATTCAGATGTCTGTTCGCTTGAAACTGTTTTTTGACGATTGCTATCTTTCCAAGCATTTCCAGAATGATCTACATAATTAATTGTGCTTGCAAAATCATTCCAAACATCAAAAGAATCATCAGGTTTATCAATGATCTTACTGCTAGGCTCATTTCCAGAAAGATTTACATCATTACTTGAGCCTGGAAAATCATTCCAACCATCAAAAGAATCATCGGGTCTATCAATTATCTTATTGCTAAGTTCATCTCCAGAAAGATTTACAACATTTCTTGAGCTTGCAAAATCATTCCAATCATCAGGTTTCTCAATGATCTTATTGCTAGGTTCACCTCCAGAAAGATTTACAGCATTACTTGAGCTTGCAAAATCATTCCAATCATCAAAAGAACCATCAGATTTATCAATGATCGTATTGCTAGGTTCATCTCCAGAAAGATTCACAACATTGCTTGAGCTTGCAAAATCATTCCATTCATCAAAAGAATCATCAGGATTATCAATGATCTTATTGCTAGGCTCACTTGTAATGTTCTTTTCCCACTGGTTATCTTCAAACCAATCTACACCTCCAGAAGCCGAAATTTTGTAATTATCTGGTGAGGTTCCATCTGTAGCTTCAGCAGCTGAACTCAATTGTACAGCCTGCTGAGACACCTGGGAGTCTACATTTTTCCAGAGGTCATCTTGCATCCGGTCATGAGACACAGATTGAGCAGGTTGTAAGTCATCTGCAAGCATTTCGCGGTTTTCATCTTTTCCTGCTCCAAATACCGAATCAATGTGAGAAGAAAGATCAATATTGGAAGCTACAAAAGGGTCGTACGATTTTGAACTCTCTTCCTTATTTTCAGACTGAAAGTCTGCTGACCATCCAGAGTGAGAATCACCCTGCTTATCTTCAAAAGACTTGACAGCTGATTCTGCAGAGTGGACATCTGGAAAAAACGTAAGATTCTCTTGAACAGAGCCAAAGCCAGAGATAGAGCCTTTGCTTTCTACACTGTCAAGCTGTTCTGTGATTGGTTGTGCAGAAGCATCAGAGTCAAGATCCCTCTTTGACCCTAAGAAGACATTGTCAAGATCAGCTCCACTTAAATTAAAAGAGCTGCTGCTTTGTTCAGATGTCTTATGCGGTACAGTTGTCTCAGGCATTTCCAACTCATCTGGCCATGTTATTTGTAAATCTAACAGATGATGTAAAGAAGTTTCTTGGTATGGTGTAGTGTGTCCTCTGTTTGATCCAGATTCTTCAGTTGACGGTCCGACGGTTTCCTGCACCAATAATAATAATGATATGAAAAACAAAAATTCACCAAATTACCCAAAGATAAACAGCAATTCACCAAATTACCCAAAATTTAACATTTAAATTTTTACATGAAATTACTCACTTATTTATTTTTATAATATAATATAATATAAAAACACACAACCAAATAATTAGCAAGAAAACCTATTAACTTGAATTACATTTCCTTCACTAGTTCATACTTGTTTCTAATCATCAAAGATGCTATACAAAGTCGAGGGGATGTACACACTAACCAATTGCACACCAGAGTTTTAGTACTTTAAGTTGTCAGAATATACAGTTCCTACGTTCTAACTTCTGAGGTATCTTCGGCCTCATGGAACCAAGCAGAATCTCAAACGACCAAGTACTCTTCTCTCACTAATCCGAATCCAAGAATTCAAGTAATTAACACCCCAACAAGAACCTAAACACTGAAGTAACAACATAGAAAATGTCCTTGCTAAAGCAGTCCAAATATAATCTACCCTCCCACTTTACAACTTTAACCTGATTTTATAAACCACCTCAGAAATCATGTCTTCTAGGGCAATAAGTATGAATCTCATGATTAAAATCAAAATCCACACCCTAGTAAAACCATAATAAGCAGAGGTAAAGACTAAAATTTGCACTTTAACATAGTAAGCATTGAAAGTAAGAATATCCTCCACTATACTACCTCCAGCAAGTAGATAGGCAATTAAACTTAAAAAGAGAAAGAAAAGGATTAATAATTTTATCGGCAAACAATATATGAAAACTCCATCTATACATCTTCAACTCCAATACCATTAACAAGATCATCCAACTCACTAAACTCATATCCTACTCAAAAAATCCGCAATAAGCATTCCCAAAAACATGATAACATAACAGACAACCTGATGCGGAGCGTAAAACAATTAAATTAGTTGTTAATTGTGTTATATTATTATTCAGATATAAATATGTTTGTAATTAACTAATTATAATTATATTATCTAGTTAGGAACATTCTAGATTATAAAAGTACAATTAAAAAAAAGGATTTGTTTCCTTTAATTAATTATGGTAGTATATATAAATAAGTATTTAGTTTTCAGGAAATTACTTCGCTTCCAAGTAAGAAAATTAAATCTACGGAATATGAAATAGAGATGAATAATCTCTTGTAATCTTTCATTATGAAATAGAGATGAATATTATGAATTAAATCTACGGATTTTTGTGTGTTTTCCTGATTCCTTGCGGAGATAGGCCACTATACCCTTGTGATACCCATTTCCAACCGCCAAAGGTTCGAAGATGGATCTTGCGGGTAAGGTTGCAGTTATTCTATGTGGTGGGAGGTCCCTTAGTGTGGTCGTGATTGGAGATCTGTTTAGGTGCCTTGTGTCGAAAGTCTTCCTAAAAGGTGTTTAGTTTGCAGGGTATGGCAGCAGTACAAGATATAGACAGATTTATCGCAAGAAGTAACAGAAAGTTCTCTTATATTTAAGCACCCAAATAACTCCATTAGTATGAGCCTTTTGGGCTGTGCCCAAAAACAAATATGTGCTATCTCGTCCCAAAGTGGAAAATATCCTATAATTGTGGAGTTAAGGAATGCTAGCAACCCAACCAATGGTATCAAGAGCCACTGTTCCTCCACTCAAATCTGCCACCACCATCAGCCAACAACCAGCAACATCCAATAAACACCAGCAGTCGCCAATAGCTGACAACAGCCACCAGCAACCGCCTTCCATCCAGAATAGTTTGAGGGCTTTGAAAATTCTAAAATTATTCAGAACAGCCCCATACTCCCCGCATTTCTTGCGGAAAATAATGTCTTCACAAAAAACACCAGAAGCAATTGATTTGGAGATATCTTGTGCTAAGATACATCGTCAAAGCTATATTAAATATACTTCCATTGCTTCATCCATCAAGCTATGATTATAGGCTATCATACGAGAAAAGGCAACGCTATGATAATTTAATTTCACATCTCAAGTATGAACGTGAAAGATCATTATTAGAGCAAATATTGAAGTTATCAAAGGGCATGAATGCTAGATTGGAAAAAATGCATCAAACCTGTGATTCTATCGTTTCCAAGGCATTAACAAAAAGCACGACTTTGAAGTTAAATTCAGAACCTATGGAAGTCGTAAAGAATCTAGAACCTGAGCCACAAATGGAGCATGATGAGCCACAAATGAAGCTTGATGAGTATGCTGAAACTGAGCAACAAATGGAGCATGGTGAGTTTTTTTGTGGAAACGAAATTTGAGCTCAAGTGGATCTGGTTGAGCATATCAACTTTGTAATACCAAAACGGATTTAAGAAGTCTTACGTGATGATTTATCTAAATGGCTTCCACAAATTCATGCCCAACTCATATGGAGTCCCATTTGAGGATTATGGATTCTTCTTTATTATAAAACTCGTGGTCAAGTTTTTTGAGAATGATGCTGAGCGTAAAACAATTAAATTAGTTGTTAATTGTTTTATATTATTATTTAGATATAAATATCTCAGCAACAATACACTTCAGAAGCTAACACCAGTCACTAACTTAAATCTCATCCAATTTCTAAAAAAAACAATCTCAAGCAGAAAACTACAGCCAAATCAGAACTAACTAAATATCAGAATGCACAAAACCTCCTCATCAAACTCAATCAAATTACATAACAAAACCACCAAAATCACTCAAATAAACCAAAACAATTAGATCTTTAACCACAATCAACAACACCACACATCATAAACACACAAAAAAATACACCCAGAAACACAAATACATACAATACACACACACATAAAGGGTGAATACTTACAGATGGATCCAAGTCCAAAGAATGGAGCAACCACTGATACCCAAAAGTGTTAGTAAAACAAATGGGGTCAGGAGAAAGGTCTTTATTTATCTGTTGCTTTCCACAATACATACAAATCACTGAATCTACACCTCTGAGAAGCTTGGCTTTACAATTCTTGCATCTTAAGTGGCCAAGCGCAGATGGGTCCAGCCCAAAAATGGATGCATCGAAAGAGGGTAAACAAGGGAGAGAAGGGTCGTCGGGATTGTAAGCATTTAGGCCGGCGGCGTTACGGGCGGCGATCTGAACTTGGTTTATCAGATCGGTTGGGAGCTGAAATGCCATGTTTGTGTTTCTTGATTTGTGTCACTGAGTTGTATGTATAATGTATGTGTGTGTTTATCAGTGGTGATTAGTTGGAGAGATGGAGCATAAGTGCGTTTCGGGGCTGTATTCGGGTTTTTCATTCATTTGGCTTTCATTTAATAAATAATAATTAAAAATTAGTTCTTTTAAAAACGATTTTTTTTTACAAGACTTTTAAAAAAGAATTGATTACTAGTGTTTTGTTTAATTCAGTATCGTAAAAAGCGCATTAAGCGGCCGCCTAAGCGTCCTAAGCAAACGCTTAAGCGGAATCGGACATCAAAACACTTCGATTTTATACTAAGCGGGTGATTAATCATTTTTGAAAATTATGCGGCCTATTAAGCGGATTAAACGATCATTAAACGGTCATTAAGCGGTCATTAAGCGGTCAAAATAAACTTTATTTTGACCATTTTCAATTTTTAATTTTTTGAAAAAAAAATATAATTGAGAAAAAGGATCTTGAGATTAATTTCAGGAAAGTTTCCTAAGATACTTAAAAAATAACCTTCAAAATTAATTGGATTCGCATGACTAATTAAGTAATATTACAAAATTTTACAAGAATTCTGATTTTACAAAAATGTTCGTCCTATATTTGCATATAAAATCTATGTATGTTAGAGAATTTACCTAAGACATATTTTAGGCTCCCTAATCTCTCTATAATTTTAGTATGCATGTAACTAATAGAAGATTATAATTATTTTAATGCTATTTTAATTTATAGTGTAAATTGCAAAACTGTGGCCTTAGTTTACACTGAATTGCAAAAAAGTGGCTGAACTTTCAGTTTTTCATTTTAGTGGCTATCGACCTTTTTTAATGTATTTTTTTGAAAATTAAAAATAATTTGGCCACTATTTTAGAAATCAAAAACAATTTTGGCCACTTATTTTAAAAATCAAGAAAAATTTGGCCACTATTTTAAAAATAAAAAACAAAGTGTGGCCACCAAAATAAAATTTTGAAAGTTCGGCCACTTTTTTGAAATTCAGTGTAAACTATGGCCACCGTTTTGCATTTTACTCTAATTTATATTGTATTCTAGTATGAATATTAATTGACTCACATTCTTGTATTTATAAATTATGATGTATTTGAGTCATATCATCAACATATTTAATTTGATTGATATAATTTTGTATATTATAGTAATAATTTACCATTTTAATACATTTATGTATATATTAAATAATCGTGTGAGGTATAAATGTGGATATTTTCATTTGATTCCTAATATTGAATTTATATATCAATGATAGATCAAGAAGAAAAAGTTATCAAATTTACTTATTAATGATAGGTCAAAAAAAAAAAGAGATCGATTTGTTGTCCAAAATTTATGTATATTTAAAAAAAAGTTTAATATAAAATCTACATATACATAAAATCTAAAATTAATATGAGAACATACTCCTTTAGTCATAATAATTGTTGTCCAAAATTATTTAAAAATTAATTTATTTGAAAAGAAAATATAATTTATTATAGTCATAGATTTATTATATCGTTAATAAATTTCACCCATATGCCAATATTAATATAAAAATATTGAACACACACATATATATATAGGCGAGTAATATATATAGGGTAAGTTCCTATGGGGAACTCCTATTATCTAGTGAACTCGGGAAACTACATAATTATCAACATTTTTGTAATGTTAGTATGTCCTGTAACATGTTTTCTATTATATCATTCAACATATGTCCTGTAATCCTAACATTAGAAAAATGTTCATAATTATTGTTAGGAATTATGTTGTCCTTGATGATAAGCACACTAAAACCTCTTGAAAAACATATGTGTATAAGTTGAGTTTGTAACTTATCAACGGATATTCAGTTTATAAATATCCGTTGATGAGGCAGCTTATCGATTGATAAGTCTGTAACATACCTGTTTAAGTCTTATTAGATAAGTTGCTTGTTACTATCATAGTTGCTAGAATTCTTAAGTCATGTTGACTATCAATGGATATGCAGAATAGGGTAGCTAATTGTACATAAGTTGTGCTATGTAATTCTGTATAAGTGAAGTGATGTTTCAACCGATGAAGCCTCTATGTCAATGGATATGACACTCCAACAAACAACAGTCAACCTATCAATCAATGTGTGCTTCAACGGATAAAATGCTACAACCAATAATGTCTTGAAATTAGAGGTTGATAGCGACTTGACATGCCTGACAGATCACATGGGTTGATAGACTTAAAAATAGTATGGAAGCCAGTATTGGAAACGAAGAAGAAAAAGAAACATTCTTTATTCTCACAAGCAATTTAGCTGGTAAATCTAGTGCAAATCTGTCCAAGACAATCCAGACAAAATTGCATCACATGGAGACAAGGAGTGGCAGCAAATCCACTGAATACTTTGACTTTGTAAGGTTCGTTTGTTTTGTAGGGTTTGTAAACTTGAAGTATATATATATCTTCAAGTGTAGCAAGACAAAGTAGAGAAGAAAACACTTAGTCTTGTATTCACAACTGTGTATATTTTTACACAGATTATTTAATTTCTTCAATACAACCCTCAGGTGGACTCGACAAATCCACCTGAAATCCACCTGAAATATATTTGTATGTTTGTTTTAGTTTTTATTTCTGTTCTATAGTTCTTTATTTATTCATCTGTTCATATCAAGATCCATTTGTTGTCTTGTTAATTCGAAAGAATTTTCAACAAGATTGTATTCAACCCCCTTCTACAATCTTGTGGTGTTTAATGGGAAATAACAATTATGTAATTCCCCGAGTTCCCCGAATAATTATAAAGTTCCCCGAGTTCCCCGAATAATAGGAGTTCCCATTTGAACTATGGCCTATATATATATATATAATTCTTTATATTTATTAATCATTAATCAACTTCTTCATCTTTCTTTAATTAATATTACTGTCACGTTATTCGATTAATACCGTTACTTTCAAATATATCTATCATTTCATCTACCACTATTACTTCACTCATTACTATTATCTCTACTTCCATCACAATTACCATTGTAATGGCATCATCATATTCATTAAAATCAATATTTCATAATCATCAAATAAAATTGGTGACTAATAATTTATATATATATATTAGTGATTTGTAAGACTTGATAAGATGATTTGTATTAAAATCACAAGTTTAAGTACATAAAATCACCATTGTTGGGTAAGCTTAACAAAATTACATGGTGATATAGTGTTATATATATATATATATGGTCTTGCTCATGGGAGAACCTTTTATTATGTTGAGAACTGAGATCTAATCTCAGCCACACAAATTTTAAACCAATTTTAAATCACAGCCACACAACACACCCAATTAAACACAACACACACCATACACATACACACCTGCACACACACCTACACATACGACACCCACCCACCGGCGCGCCGCGCCGCCGCCACAAACACACTTACCAGAGCTATACATACATTTCTCTTCTCTCCTACCATTTCCTACTTTATCCATCCAGACTATACATCCATTTCCTTTACATCCATTTCCTACTTCAATGACAATTCTTTATCTTTGACCTTAAATGTGATTCAAATTTTTTTTTTTCATCTCTCTTCAAATACTTTGTACCCTGTTTGAACTTATCACTGTAGAAATTTCTGTCACTTTGACTGAATCCACTTTTTATCAGATACTTCACTGATGCTTGAACAGATGTCTGAACTTCTTTCAATGTAGTAAATCTTCAAGTCTGTAGATTGACTTTAATCTTCTTTCTTTTGACAGATAAAACTATCTGAGATTCCTGTAACAGCTAATATGTTATTTACTTATTCAATCTAATTATAAGTTGAGTTGTATCATCGAAAGACAAATAGGTTGTCATATGCCTTTCAATCTCCCAATATTTGTTTGTTAGAAAATAACAAGAAAATTCCTAGAGGATAACTCAACTAACTCAACTTAAACAAGTAAAAGATAGAACTTTAAATGCAAAGTAAATAATGAAAAAGTTATGGTATTTATAAACAATTTCCAGATTCAAACATAAAGATAAATACAAGATAGATGATCCTCTAGACTGATTATATGATACATTGTTCCTATCTTGTTCTATCCAAACTCAAAAAATCTAACAAGTAGAGCTGTTCTTCAACTAGATGTGCCTTGTTTCCTTATTTCTCCCTCTTCAACTTCTTCACCTGAAAGCTTCATAGCTAATAGCAAATCAGCATCAATGACACGATCTTATTCAGATGCTAGACATTCTGGTCTGACCGATTGAGGTCTGACTTTCTTCAACCTATTCTTCACTTGTTCATACCTTGGAACTCTTTTCTCACAATAGGATTGAATTAGATCAGCAGCCTCCTTCTTGTCTGTGGTGTAAAATCCAGTGGTCCTTAGCATGTGTTCCATCCACACCAAATGCTTAGCATCATATTCATACATGTACTTGGATTCAAAGTTGCAGGACTTAAGTATGTCATTCTTTAGGAATTTAACTTGAGACTAGTCTTTCGAACAAACTCCTTAAGTTTTTCATATAATAATACATTCAACTCAGAAGACATAGCTACCTTTTGCATCAGAATCCATAGCTCAGACAACATTCTTCTTTCCTAACAATTAAGAGTCACATGATATGAACCCTCCTGACGATAGTAGAAAATGATCACCAACTTTTTTCTAACAAAGTCAAATCCAGCCATTATTATATTAATCTCAGTCTTCAGTGCATCCGTGTAAGTTGTATGGTCTGGATTGGCCTCTTTATACCTTTCAAGGATTGCAAAAAATTGTTTATCATTGTATGTATGTAGTTGTGGAAGACTCATTAGTCTTCTTGCTTCATCCCATTTCGGACCATTCTTGTATAGAATGTCTCTTCTCCTTTTTTCTAGCTTGATGTTATGGAGACGTTGCTTTTCAGCTTGTTCTGCTTTTTGAATTTCTTCCCTTTTGTCCAACAGCTGAGTTATCTTTGATAGTCTGCTTTCTCTTTGCTTCAGGATGGCTGCCTACTTCACTAACTCCTTCTCAGATTCTGGGTCAGTAGGTGCTTCTGATGTCCATTTGCTAAAATCAGCTTCAGGTTCATATTCAGGTATGTTAGTCACAGAGGTATGCTAGTATACATCTAATAAAAAGCCTAATTGTTTGTAATGCCTTGCATTACTTACATGACCCCTTAACTGGGGAACCCTCTAGTTGTAGAGTTTCTACTTGTATTTAGTACTTGAAATATGCATCAAAGTTCTAGCTGTGTAATTGTATAAATTAAGTCATGGAATAATGCTTGAGAGAAGATCCAGAGATCATGCCTCAAGCTTGGAGAACAAGGCTGAAGAAATAAACACAGTTGAAATTTGGAGATTGAAGATTTGCCTAAGTACTAATTCAAGAAGCATTTTGGTCTATTCGAGAAGTCAAGGTTTCGAGAAGTCAAGGATTCGATATGTCAAAGACACTGTTCGATATCTCAAGAAGTCAATAAGTCAAAACCTCATTCGATAACTCAGGGATTCGACATGTCTGAAACTCTATTCGAGAACTCAAGAATTCAACAAGTCAAAGCATCATTCGAGTTCTCTAAGAGTCAACAAGTCAAAGTTACATTCGATATCTCAAGGACTCAGAAAACTATTCGACATCTCAAGGATTCCATAAGTTA
Organism: Kitagawia praeruptora; assembly: GCA_037693485.1. NCBI lineage: Eukaryota > Viridiplantae > Streptophyta > Magnoliopsida > Apiales > Apiaceae > Kitagawia > Kitagawia praeruptora. The sequence goes on from CM075350.1 coordinate 83,258,728, forward strand.
TAAAGCTCTATTCAATAAGTCAAGGATTCTTGAAGAAAAGACTAATTCGAGAAGTGATTCGCTATGTTAAGAATGCAATGTTCGAGAACTCAGAGTTATGGAAATAAGCAATTCTAGTTCTCGAATCAATCACTTAATCATTTCTCGAATGGTTTCTTAAAGATAGAATACTGAAGCAGTACAATGCAACAAGCCAAGACACTTACAGGACCACTGTACTGTAAAGTATGCATGGAAAGTCTCCAAGAAGCTTAGAGAGATGTTAGAGGAGATAAGCTGCTAAAGTAGTGGATCTGAGCATACTAAAGAGAAGAGTCAAATTACATGTTGCTTAGACGTATACTTAAAAAGGGATAGAAAAATTAGAAAGTGTGTTTGTCTGTCACTACATTTGTAGTAAGTAGGCTGTACACATGTTGTATAAGTGTACAACCTCACTTCTTTAGAAAAGTGAAGTTTTTCATATACATCTTAGATAACATCTCTTAGAGAAAAACGAAGCTGAGAATACTATCGTTTGTATTCACAAATTGTGGCAAAATCTTTATCTAATACAACGTTAGATTAAAGTGAGTGAGTGTGTTCTTGTGTTTTATTTCCGCACATACTTATTTTGTTAAACACAAACACATGCTTGGCTACATATACACGAACACAGATTCAAACCTTCAAACAAATATACTCAAAGTTCAAATCGAAGGAAAGTTTGGAAGATACATTCACCCCCCCTCTCTCTGTATTTTCTTATGTGTATTCCATACTCAACAAGTGGTATTAGAGCAGGCTGTTAATCAAAATAGAAAAAGATCATGAATACACCAAAGACAACAGGAACGGTGAAAGTCCCGAAGTTTGATAAAGATAACTACAATCTCTGGAAGATCAAGATGATGGTGTTCATCAAAGCAGCTAACCCTCTATATCATAAGATTCTTAGGAATGGTCCATTTGTTCCACAACGAGAGATTGCTGAAAAGACTGTAGGAACAATGACCATTCCAAGATCCTATGTTACCAAAGATCCATCCAAATGGATAGACACGGAGAAGGAGAAGGTTGCTCTTGACAACCATCTCATGCTGCTAGTCATAGATTCTATGGAGCTATCAATGTTTACCAACATAGCTTCATGCACATCAGCAAAAGAGATGTGGGATCATATTAAGATACTATGCGAAGGGACAGAGGAGGTTAGAAAAAACATAAAACAGATACTGGTCACTAAGTATGAAGCTTTTATGACACAACCAAAAGAAAGCATCACTGAGATGTTTGAGAGATTTCACAGCTGGTGACTGAGCTACAGATGAATGGAAAGGTCTACAGCACCAAGGAGCTGAATATGAAGTTTCTACTCTCTTCACCCAACCACCTAGATCAAAGGGTCATCTCTCTCATGAAAGAGATCTAAACAAAGTTACATATGATGTGCTCTATGGTGTGTTAAAGACTCATGAGCTTGAGCTGTTGCAGAAAAGAACTATTCAAGCCAACCAAGGCAAGATGGTCAAGACTTCATGTGCCTTGATTGTGAACAAGTCTATTCAGGACCTTGAAGCCTCTACAAGCCAGCTGAGAATTGAAGAGATAATGGATGAAAAAACTGAAGTGGAACTGGCTGAGACTGTTGTTGAGGAATAGGAAGAAGATGATTTTTACACTCTTAAAGAATTAGATGCCATGGAAAACATATCATTTGCTTTCATGGCTAGGAAATTTCCAAACATCATATTCAAGAGAAAGCAACCCTTCAAACCTAGACCTCAGAATCATTCATTCAATAAGAGCAAAGCACCTGTGAATCCAAATAAGAATAAATTCAAAACTAGTTATGTGTTAACATATAATATAATATCCATATAAGGCCTCCCTCTAACACCTTAAGGTTTTAGATGAGTTGGTTACTTAACATGGTATCAGAGCTCAGGCACGCAGAGGTCCCGGGTTCGACTCTTTGCGACCCCCAATATTCTCAATATTTAATATGGACACGAAGGCAATTTATGCTCCAAAGATGATACAAAGAACTCCACAACAAAATGGAGTTGTTGAGAGAAAGAATAGAACTCTAACTGAGGCTGTAATAACAATGTTACTTGATGCAAAGATGTTGTTGAGTATTGAACACGGTAAAAGAATACAGAGGGGGGGGTGAATGGATTCTTGAACTTTTCTTGGATTGAGTCTGTGTAGCAGATAAGTGCCTGTGTGTGCAGAAATTAAGGTGCGGATAAATAAACAACACAAGACACAATATCACTTTAATCTAATGTATATTAGATAAAGGTTGCTACAATCTGTGAATACAAATGGTAGTATTCTCAGCTTCGTTTTTCTCAGAGAGATATAGCTTACAGTGTATGAAAAACTTGACTCACAAAGTTACTAAGTTATGAAGTGAGACTGTGTCCTTATAGAACATGGATACAGCCTGCTTACTACAAATAAGGTAGCTAAAACACATTACTTTCTAGTCTGTCTATCCTTTTTGAGTAAGTGTCCAAACGGTTACAGATTTGACTTTGCAAAGCCTGTTTAGATCCACTTCTTTAGCTCCTTGTCTCTTCTATATCTCTCCAAGCTTCCTTGTAGGCTTTCCAGAGCACGTTACAGATTGTGGTCCATAAAGTGCATTGGCTTGTTGCAGGTTTCTGACTTGTACAATTTCTTCAGTATTTTGTCTCCAAGAATGTATTCGAGAAGTGACTAAGTAAGTGATTCGAGAACTAGAATTGACTTGATCGATAACTCTGAGTTCTCGAATACTGTTATAGTGACATATCGAACCACTTCTCGAATAGCTCTTTTCCATCAGGATTCCTTGAGTTGTCGAATAGAGCATTTGACTTATCGAATCCTCGAGTTGTCGAATAGCTTTCTGAGTCTTTGAGATATCGAATGGAACTTTGACTTGTTGACTCTTTGAGAACTCGAATACCATCTTGACTTGTTGACTTCTTGAGTTCTCGAATAGAGTAGTAGACATATCGAATCCCTGAGATATCGAATGAGATATCGAACAGTGTATTCAGAGATATCGAATAGTGTCTTGAGATATCGAATCTCTGACTTCTCGAATGCTGGACTTCTCGAATAGACAAATATACTTCTCGAATTGGTACTTAGGCAAATTCTTCATTTCTTCAAATCCCAACTGTGATTATTTGGCAGTCTTTAACTCCTTGCTTGAGGCATGAACCATGGAACTTCTTTCAAGCATTATTCTAGACTCTATTTGTACAGTTACACAACTAGGATTTGATGCCTATTACAAGTACAATACAAACAGAAACTCTACAACTAGAGGTTCCCTCAGTTAAGAGGTCATGTAAGTAATGCAAAGCATTACAAACAATTAGGCTTGTTATTAGATGTATACAGGCATGCCTCTGTAACTAACAATCTCCCCCAAATTGTGAGTGAGACCCTTAGTCACAATTTCATGTCTGATAACAAGCCTAACATACATTAAAGATAAAACTTTTAAAAGTACAGGTATGTGATTTGATTGAACACATAAATGAAATTACAAGATAAATACTTCTTACAGTATGATGAGGTACTAGCCGTTTTCTTTTGATTGCATCTCCATTGCCTTGGCTTGTAGATCATCATATGCTTTCTGTTTCCTTTCTTTCTCCTTTCTTGCAATCTCATCTACTGCTCTCATGATTTCTGTCATAGCATCCAATTCTTCAATCATAATAGAGTTTTTGAAATCTTCAAGCACTGGCTTCAGAATGTTGGCAGGATAGTGACTGAGTAGGTTCATTCTTATATTGACATTGTCTCCATTTCTCCTCCTATACTTCACCACATAGGGATCAAACTGAACTCTACACAATCCCTTTGCCCTTAGCTTTTCTGCTTCAATCTCCAGTCTATCAATTTCTTTCTCCCTTTCTAACCATTTCTCATAGCAGCCCTTCCTTATCTTCTCAGCATATTCTTTCTTCATTTTCACAAAGTCAATCAATTCCAGCTTCCATACTTTCTCCACCTTGTCCTTAGAATCCAGCAATGCAATGATTCTTTCTATCTCATACAATTTACCCCAATGTTGACAACCCCCTTGTTTGAATTTCATTTCTTTCCCATCAGTGTACTTGATTACAAGGTGGTCATCCACAATTGTAGCATAGCATATCTTTTGAGCTCTTAGAAATAGCAGTTGCTCTTCATCAAAGTCTTCATCAAGTGGCTGGAGCTTTAATCCTGGAAGGATTGTTAGGGCTCTAGATTTGGATAGCTTCACTCTCCTTGCAGCATGTTTAAATTTTATCCTCTTGACATGGTTGCTTGGTAGAAATCTTTGACCTTGGTTGGTAGACCATAGTAGTATTCCATTAGCAGATTGCTTTCTGAAACATACACATGGTTTCTTGACTTGAATCTTCTTCTTTTCTTGAGATGGTAAGACAGTTGCAGAAGCCATAGATGTAGATTTTGCTAGGTCACTACTAACAGTATTCACCCTAGACTTAGAGTCTTTTGTTGTGGTGAGATTACTGCTAGCATTGCCTAAGGCTTGCTGTCTTCCACTCTTTCTCACATATGTTTTACCCTGGTCATCATCATCCTTTTCATCCTTGTCCCCCTTTTTCTTCTTATCTTCATCACCCTTATCTCTCCTGTGATGTCTTCTCCTCCCATCACCTTTGTCTTCAGAATCATCATCCTTATTTCTCCTAGGTTGAGCCATCTCTGGAATTTCACCAGTTGCAATATAGGTTCTGAGGATATGCAGTGCCTCAATTTCTTCAGCATTTCTGGCTCCAACCTTCTTCTGTAATTGATCAATGATAGCAATGATCAGTCTGTGATTTCTGGAGGTGAGATCATGAGGAATGACCAATTGCTTGATATCTTCAATTCTGGTACCAGACTGATAAATAATTGTCCATGGCTTCTTGATCACTTCTGGTAGCCTTGTAGGTTGACCATTCCTCAAATCATCAAACAGACCCTTGCTGTTCTCATTTTTCTTCTCAATGATCTCAAGTATGGCATCTATCTCTGAGTGCTTTAGGTCTTGTAGAGGCTGGTATGTTAGATGCCATATCTTTAGTTTGGAAACCATCACTATCTCCTTGACCCATATATTGTTGACTTTCTTGGGGATGACAGTGATGTAGTCTATCTGCTTCTTCACCTCCCTCAGATAAAACTGAGTGTCACCAACCTGTTCCCTTATGGCTTTCAGAAACTCCAAGAAGGCTTTATCATGATAGTCATTGGAGTTAGCAACTTCTTGTAGCTTGGCCTCAGTAACAACTTTGACTTCTACAGGCTTGGCACTCTCAGATATAGAGATTGGAGGTTTGTCAGATGGCATACTCCCTGCAACCATTGTGGTAGTTATGGATTGCTTTTGTCCTCCAGGAGTAGTGATGTGCACAGTTGGTAAGGTGACAACTGGCAAGATAGATGGAGGCTCATCTACTTTGGCTTTTCCCTTGCCAGGCACATTTGCTAGAGACTTAGAAGCCCTTTGTTGACCACCCTCTTTGATTATTATGCCTTTCTCTCCCTTTATCTCCCCCTTTGAATTTGAGTTCCTAGCCTTCTTCTCCCCCTTAGGCTTGTTGTCAGGCACAGAGGCTGTAGAAATGTCCTTTGGGAGTGAAGATTGGGCATGTCTGGATTGGGCATGTCTGCAGTGAGAAGGTGCTGAGCAATCTTTGTGAACTCAGGAATCTGATCCACAATTAAGCTTTGAAGTGCTTCAACCGTCAATTGTTGTGGAACAGACCCTGATCCTGAAGCACTGTCATGTTGCACAGGCTTCAGCCATGTTGACATGAAGTCAGAGCTAGAGCTAGGCAAGCTAGTCTCCTCAGTCACAGATGCAACTTCTGTAACCGGATGGATTGACTCTACTACTGGTGTCACCACAGAAGTGGGATGAATTACACCAGCAGTTGACACAGGCACAGAGTCTCTAGTAAAAACTAGGGGAACCTCTGTGTTTGTGATGGTGTCATTAGGATATGCCTCAGCATGCATTCCCTCACCATCTAAATGTGGGTTCTGAGTGGTGAACAAAGTGTCATGCACTAAGTCACTTGAAATTATTGGCTCATCAAGCGAAAAGGATTCTTGATGATCAATACCTTGCATCTCAGTTGTCTGAGTTGCAGGTTCCAAAGAAATTTCAGAGTTAGATTCTGGAAGAGAAGTGTGTTTTAGAGTAGATTTTGGCAACTCCCCCTGAGAGATAGAGGGAGTTTCAAAAGTGATGTGCTCTCCACTCAGTGTTGTGCCAGCCTTATCACTCCCATGTGCTGACTCTATACAAGAGGGTGCATTGGGGAGAATGCTTGTTTCTATAGGTGCACCCTGTTGAGAGGATACACCTAGTGAGCTGTGTGCCCCTGATTTTACAACTTCAGCCATTTGTGTGACTGAAGAGGTGGTCTTAGTTTTCTTCTTCTTTGTTCTGTGTAAGGGTAACTCAGGTTCCTCACTTCCTAGACCTAATTCAACAGCTAATGCTGCTTCAGACAAGATATTTAAAGGTGCAGACATTACTTCCTTTCTCTTCTTTTTACTAACATCACCCTTTTGAGAGGATGATGCAGTTGGCTCAGTAAGAGGTAGAGTGTTTGGTTGAGAGGGTTGGTTAGCAGGCCCTGGGTTAGCATTTTGTTCTACTTGCTTGGGCTGTGCTAACTTAGATTTTGCATCAAATGTTGGCATGTTGTGGGGGTAAGTCCTAAACAAACTCTCCATATGGGGAGTTATGTTCAGTCTTACATCCACATCATTCCTAGTTTCCAAGTTACCAAAAATGAGTTTGGTCATCGACTTAGGATAGCCTATTTTATTTTTATCAATCCCAGGCAATTCAATCAATGAAGCATTTTTATAATTAAGTACAGATTGAATAAAGCGAGGGAAGAAAATATTAGTACCTCTCTTGGTTGTGTTCTTACCAAGTCTCCCATATAATTCTTGAAGTATGATTTGGCCAACATCTATCTTCTTTCCATAGGCCAAAGCATATCCAATTTGCTGCACAGGTGCACTGATTTGATCAAAGCTTGATTTCTTGGCAGTGAAGACTTGGAGAAGAGTTGCAAACACATAGCTCCACTCCTTTCTCAGATTCTTTCTGTTTAGCTTTCCAAGGTTAATCCCATCTGAGTAGTTTATGAACTCAAAGAATTCCTCCAACTCTGCGTTAGTGGCCATTCTGTCAAATGACTCTTGTTGTAGTCCTAGTGCTTGGTTCATGTCTGCAGTAGTGATAGTTATTTCCTTATCTTGAACCTTGCAGTAGATGACATAGGAAGTGATTGCGTTTTCCAGGGCTACAACCTCCACAATAGCAGTACTCCAGAATTGTTCCAGAATATCGAGATACAGAGTTGGGTTGGCAGAGAGTGCATCCTTGATATATGACTCAGCCATCCATTTCACAAAGCACTTGAAATTTGCATTGGGTGCTTCAACATCACTAGTGAGAGCGATGAAGTTGGTGTTGAACTTTACTGTTGCCATTTGTGTAGAAGAGAGAAAAGAAATTGAAGGTTGAAGAAGAAATTTGGCTTTTCGTAGCTAGGGTTTCGGGGGTTTAGAGAGTGTAGATGCTTGAGAAATCGAATGAAATGAATCGAATAGATGTGAGATTGTATAAGTATGAAGTACTTGAATTGTCGATTAGCAGACTGTTTTGTATCGACAAGTCAGGCATTCGAGAAGTAGAAAACAACTATTCGAGAAGTCAAGAATGGCTTAATCGATAACTCAAGCAGATAGAAACTCACAGCTGGCAGTTATCTAACTTAGAAATAATTCTAAATTAAATAAAATGTGTTTTTATGAGTGAATTAAATTTTTAGATAAAAATCCAAAATCGGTTAAAATTCAGCGAGAATTCAGCCTTTTCAAATGATTCGAGAACTCAAATATAGTGTTCGAGAACTCAATCATTCGAGAACTCAGTTACTATATTCGAGAAGTCTAGAATTCCTCTATTCGATATCTCAGAAAGACTCTATTCGAGAACTCAAGAGTACTCTAATGAGACTTATTAGAGATGTCGAATAGTGAATCATTCGAGAAGTCTGACTTATCGAACTATACCCATCACTCATAAAAAAAAATTTGATTTTCACTATCTTGTAAAAATTTACCAGACATATTCATTGAAAAATATCCTAGCAAATCAAATAGTGATTTTCTCAAAATTTCATAGAAATTTTAAGTTAATAAAAATATGATTTTCAACATATGCAACAGATTTGAAATATTTATAAATCATATTTCAGCCAACACTTACTTCAAAAATATTGAGGATTTAGATAAAGTAAGTGTTTACTGCTGCAACAATCTAGATGATGCATTCACTTAGCCAGAATCTGAAGAATTCAGCATTCCAATCTCACTTACCAACCTTGTGAAGGTGGCTTCATCTAATGGCTTAGTGAATATATCAGCTAGTTGTTTATCTGTAGAGACATAATGCAACTCAATGGTTCCATTAGTTGCATGTTCTCTTATGAAATGATATCTGATGTCAATGTGCTTTGTTCTAGAATGATTGACAGGATTGGCAACTATAGAGATTGCACTTGTGTTGTCACACATGATTGGAATTCTTTCCAACACAAGTCCATAATCTCTAAGTTGATTTCTAATCCAAAGCACTTGAGCACAGCAACTTCCAGCAGCTATGTATTCAGCCTCAGCTGTAGAAGTTGACACAGATTGTTGCTTCTTGCTATACCAAGAAACTAACCTTTGTCCAAGAAACTGGCAGCTTCCTGAGGTGCTTTTCCTATCCACTCTGCATCCAGCATAATCAGCATCAGAGTAGCCAACCAGATTGAACCCTGTGTCCTTAGGGTACCATAATCCCAAGTTAGGAGTGCCCTTCAGATATCTAAAGATCCTTTTTATTGCAATCAAATGTGATTCCTTTGGATTTGATTGAAACCTTGCACACAAGCATGTAGCAAACATGATGTCTGGCCTACTTGCAGTGAGGTAGAGTAGAGAACCAACCATGCCTCTGTAGACTGAGATATCTACTCTCTTGCCTTTAGCATCTTCATCCAATTTAGTGGCAGTGGCCATGGGTGTCTTGGCAGGTGAACAATCTTCCAAGTCAAACTTCTTCAATAAATCCTTGATGTACTTGGTTTGACTGATAAAGATACCATCCTTCCTTTGACTGACTTGCAACCCTAGAAAGAATGTCAACTCTCCCATCATACTCATCTCATATCTGCTCTGCATGAGTTTAGAGAATTTCTCACACAGTTTCTCATTTGTAGAACCAAAAATGATATCATCCACATAGATTTGAACTAGGATCATATCATCACCATGCTTCTTGTAAAACAGTGTCTTGTCCAATGTGCCTCGAGTGAATTGATTTTCAAGAAGAAATTGTGATAGAGTATCATACCATGCTCTTGGAGCTTGCTTAAGTCCATACAGTGCCTTAAGCAATCTGTAGACAAATTCTGGGAAATGTGGATCCTCAAAGCCAGGTGGTTGTTGCACATAAACCTCTTCTTCCAACTCTCCATTTAGAAATGCACTCTTGACATCCATTTGATAAACTTTAAAGTTTGAATGAGCAGCAAATGCCAAGAATATTCTAATGGCTTCCAATCTAGCAACAGGGGCAAATGTCTCATCATAATCAATGCCTTCCTGTTGAGAGTATCCTTTTGCAACCAGCCTTGCTTTGTTTCTTATTATTACACCATCTTCATCCATCTTATTCTTCAGAACCCATTTTGTTCCAACAATGGTTCTATTCTTTGGTGCAGGCACAAGTTCCCATACTTTGTTCCTTTCAAATTGATTCAGCTCCTCTTGCATGGCAATAATCCAATCTGGATCTAACAGTGCATCATCAAGTTTCTTAGGCTCAACTTGTGATAGAAAACATCCATAGAGGCACTCATTTTGAGTTGCTCTCCTAGTCCTTACTCCTGCATTAGGATCTCCAATGATTTGCTCTGCAGTGTGTGATCTATCCCATTTCCTCGAGTGTTCAGCCTGACTTCTCATTCTTGATGTTGCTTCATCATCCACATCATGGTCATCCTCATTTCCTCCCCCTGTGAAGTTGCCATTACTCACAGGTGTGTCTTGGATGCTTGTTTCTTCACTATTGATTGGCACAAATTCTTCTCTTGTATCATTATTCACTTGAGTTTGTTGAACTTGAGTTTCAACTCCAGTTTCAGTCTCTTCATCAGAATCATCTAGATTATCAAACTTCAATGGATCTTTGTCTTCATCATTGGCTTCTTCTAGTCCAGGTAGTTTGCTGTCATCAAATGTTACATCTGTGCTTTCCATAACTTTCTTTTGACTGATGACTTAAACCTTGTATGCAATTCTTTCCATAGAATAGCCAAGAAAAATTCCTTCAAATGCTTTTGCATCAAACTTTCCAACATATTCAGAATTGTCCTTAAGTACAAAGCATTTGCTTCCAAAAGTATGAATATACTTCAGTGTAGGCTTCTTTCCAGTCATCAAGTTGTAAGGAGTCTTTCCAGTGTTTTTGTTGATGAGGGTTCTGTTCTGAATATAGCATGCAGTGCTCACAGCCTCAGCCCAAAAACATGTGGGCATTTTTGCATCAAGTAACATTGTTCTAGCAGCCTCAATTAGAGTTCTATTCTTTCTCTCAACAACTCCATTTTGTTGTGGAGTCCTTGGAGCTGAGAATTGCTGAGAAATGCCATTCTCTTTGCAGAATGCTTCAAGTGTGGCATTTCTGAACTCTGTTCCATTATCACTCCTCAATGCAATCACACTTGCATCGTTTGCTTTTGCTTCCTTGTCAACTTTCTTTATATGCTCAATGATTACTTGTGGAGCCTCATCTTTTGATGCCAGAAATTCTACCCATGTATACCTTGAAAAATCATCAACCATTACCAGGGCATACTTCTTTCTTCCAAGTGACATTATGTTAACAGGTCCAAACAAATCCATATGGATAAGTTGTAGTGGCTTGGTTACAGATGTCACTGTCTTTGACTTGTGGCTTGATCTCTTCATTTTTCCTTTTTAACAAGCCTCACACACTCCTTCTTGGCAGAATTCAAGTGTGGGCATGCCTCTCACTAACTCTCTTTTGACTAGAGAATTAATGGCCTTAAAGTTCAGGTGTGATAGTTTCTTGTGCCACAGCCAACAATCTTCATTTGATGCTTTTGAGTAAAAGCAACAAATTTTGTCCTTGTTTGCAGAGTCCATATTGGCTACAAACAGGCTTCCCTTCCTTACTCCAGATAGAGCAAAATCACCAGTCTTCTTGTGGGTGATCAAACATTCATCTTTGTCAAAATTCACTTTGAATCCTCTATCAGTAAACTGACCAACACTTAACAGATTATGCTTGAGCCCCTTGACTAGTGCTACATCTTCAATGATGACATTTCCAACTTTCAGCTTGCCATATCCCAATGTGTTACCCATGCTGTCATCTCCAAAAGCAACCATTGGGCCAGCCTTTTCCTCATACTGTGATAGCAGGGCCATATCACCAGTCATATGATTTGAGCATCCACAGTCCAAAATCCACATGACCTTCTTCTCACTTTCTTTGCCCTGCAAACACAAAGGTATTACTTTTCCTTTGGTACCCAAACAAGTTTGGGTCCATGTGACTTAGAGACAGTTTTATCATAAACAACATGCTTGTTAACTTTCTTAGTGTCAGTCTTCTTGTCACTGTTGGAAGTCTTAGAACCTGAGGTTTCAGACTTAGGTGACAAAGGTACCTTCCTAGCTTTAGGAGGACTTGAAGACTTTGACCTTGTGTAGTGTGTGTGAGAATTGTGACTGATACAACCATCAATGAACTGTCTTCTTAAATTAAAACAACTAGTCATAACATTCATATTGCATGGCATACAGTCAAATTTATCACAGAAGGGTGCATCTCTATGTCTTAGAGGCACAGAACAATCATAGAAAGGTTTAGACACACTACCAACAGGTTTCTTGCATGCATGAGTTAGATGGTTGGTACTGAAACAGTTCTGACAAGTTTTCCTAGGGGCATTAGGCATATAAGCATAGTTGTTATCCTTGTTAATCCCTAACTTGCCATTTCTGTTCTGTTTCTTTTTAGTCACTTCCTTTTCTGATTCACTCTTCCCAGCTGATACAAACTTAACAAACTTCTTAGGTCTTGGCCTATCAACTACTGGCTTCTTGGTCTTTGACTTGGCACTCTCACCCTTAGAGGATGCTTGCTGTTCACTAGATTGTGCCTCATCCTCATCATTCAACATTTGCTTGATGAGTAAGGCATCCTCATCAATTTCAAATGTTGATTCCTTAAAAATTGGATTTTCAGTTTTTCTCAAAATGTGAGGCACTTTCTCATGAACAGCTGTGTCCTCTTCGATGACAGCATAGCCTTTCCTTTGTTTGAGAGAGTCATAGTCAAGTCCAATAGCTGCTTTAGGTTTAGCTTCAATTTTCTCACAGTAGGATTGCACTAAACCAGATGATTTCTTGAAAGTTTTAAGTTTGAATTCATTCTCAGCTAATTCATCCCTAAGAGCCTTCTCTACTTGACTAGCACATAGAACCTTATTCTCCAAATATTCAACTTCTTTCTTAAGGTTTTCTACTTGCATAGCAGTTAGCTCAAGTTCCTCATTCTTTTTGGTTAATACTTCATTTGTAGTAGACAGTTTAGCAATCTCCTCATTAGCAGCAGTCATACTAGTATGAATATTAAACATTTCAACAGATAATTGTTCAATCATGGATTTGTATTCAGAAACAGACATGTCTATAGTAGTGAGAGATGGTACCTGAGAATCAGATGAAGATGAGTCATCCTTGGAGTTGGCCATCAAGGCATAATTGCAGAATTCTTGTTCCTCTTCATCACTCTCAGAATCATCCCAACACTTCCCTTCAGCTATGTAGGCCTTACCATGTGTCTGCTTTTTCAGAAGGGCCTCATACTTAGCTTCTAGCTCAAGATAATCTCTATCCTTCTTTTTAGGCTTCTTGCATTCACTGGCAAAATGCCCTAGGTCATTGCATCTATAACACCTTACAGATGACCTATCCACATAACCGGTTTTGAACTTATTTCTGTTTGGTTTCACAGGTGCCTTGTTCTTGTTGGCTGAATGGTTTTGAGTTTTGGGTTTGAAGGGTTGATTTCTTTTAAATCTGATGTTTGGAAATTTTCTGGCCATGAAAGCATATGAAGTATTTTCCATCCCATCAAGTTCTTCCAGAGTGTAAAACTCCTCTTCTTCTTCCTCCTTTTCCTCAACAGGTTCACTCACCCCAGCTTCAGTTTCTTCATCATCTGCCACCTCCTCTATCCTTAGTTGGCTTGTAGATGCTTCTAGGTCCAGGATGGATTTGTTGACAATCAAGGCACATGATGTGTTTATCATCCTACCTTGGTTTGCTTGGATAGCCCTCTTCTGAAGCAACTCAAGTTCATGAGTCTTTAGGACTCCATAGAGTACATCATAGGTGACTTTGTTCAAATCTCTCTCTCTTAGGGAAATGACTCTTTGCTCCAGATGATTTGGTGAAGACAACAGAAATTTCATATTTAACTCCTTGGTGCTGTAAACCTTTCCATTCATCTGCAACTCAGTAACTAGCTTGTGAAACCTTTCAAACATCTCAGTGATGCTTTCCTTGGGCTGTGCCATGAAAGCTTCATACTGTGTGACCAGTATCTGTTTCCTGTTTTCTTTAACCTCATCAGTCCCTTCACACAACACCTCAATGTGATCCCACATCTCTTTAGCAGACGTGCATGATGCAATGTTTGCAAACATTGACATATCCATGGAATCAATGATGAGCAACATGAGGTGGCTGTCAAGAGCAACCTTCTCCCTTTCTGACTCTGTCCACTTTGATGGATCCTTGGCCTCATAAGCTCTAGGGATTGTTATGGTTCCAATAGTCTTCTCTGGTATCTCTTGTTGTGGAACAAAAGGACCATTCTTGAGAATCTCAGGATACAAGGGATGAGAGGCTTTGATGAACAACATCATCTTTATCTTCCAGAGGTTGAAGTTTTCTTTATCAAACTTAGGGACCTTCACCGTTCCTGTAGTCTTTGGTGTATTCGAACTCATGATCGTTTCTCTGTTTTTGAATAAACAGCCCGCTCTGATACCACTTGTTGAGTATTGAACACGGTAAAAGAATACAGAGGGGGGGTGAATGGATTCTTGAACTTTTCTTGGATTGAGTCTGTGTAGCAGATAAGTGCCTGTGTGTGCAGAAATTAAGGTGCGGATAAATAAACAACACAAGACACAATATCACTTTAATCTAATGTATATTAGATAAAGGTTGCTACAATCTGTGAATACAAATGGTAGTATTCTCAGCTTCGTTTTTCTCAGAGAGATATAGCTTACAGTGTATGAAAAACTTGACTCACAAAGTTACTAAGTTATGAAGTGAGACTGTGTCCTTATAGAACATGGATACAGCCTGCTTACTACAAATAAGGTAGCTAAAACACATTACTTTCTAGTCTGTCTATCCTTTTTGAGTAAGTGTCCAAACGGTTACAGATTTGACTTTGCAAAGCCTGTTTAGATCCACTTCTTTAGCTCCTTGTCTCTTCTATATCTCTCCAAGCTTCCTTGTAGGCTTTCCAGAGCACGTTACAGATTGTGGTCCATAAAGTGCATTGGCTTGTTGCAGGTTTCTGACTTGTACAATTTCTTCAGTATTTTGTCTCCAAGAATGTATTCGAGAAGTGACTAAGTAAGTGATTCGAGAACTAGAATTGACTTGATCGATAACTCTGAGTTCTCGAATACTGTTATAGTGACATATCGAACCACTTCTCGAATAGCTCTTTTCCATCAGGATTCCTTGAGTTGTCGAATAGAGCATTTGACTTATCGAATCCTCGAGTTGTCGAATAGCTTTCTGAGTCTTTGAGATATCGAATGGAACTTTGACTTGTTGACTCTTTGAGAACTCGAATACCATCTTGACTTGTTGACTTCTTGAGTTCTCGAATAGAGTAGTAGACATATCGAATCCCTGAGATATCGAATGAGATATCGAACAGTGTATTCAGAGATATCGAATAGTGTCTTGAGATATCGAATCTCTGACTTCTCGAATGCTGGACTTCTCGAATAGACAAATATACTTCTCGAATTGGTACTTAGGCAAATTCTTCATTTCTTCAAATCCCAACTGTGATTATTTGGCAGTCTTTAACTCCTTGCTTGAGGCATGAACCATGGAACTTCTTTCAAGCATTATTCTAGACTCTATTTGTACAGTTACACAACTAGGATTTGATGCCTATTACAAGTACAATACAAACAGAAACTCTACAACTAGAGGTTCCCTCAGTTAAGAGGTCATGTAAGTAATGCAAAGCATTACAAACAATTAGGCTTGTTATTAGATGTATACAGGCATGCCTCTGTAACTAACAGATGTCTACATGTTTTTGGGCTGAGGCTGTGAGCACTACATGCTACATTCAAAACAGAACCCTCATCAACAAGAACACTGGAAAGACACCTTACAACTTGATGACTGGAAAGAAACCCAATCTTAAGCATGTTCATGCTTTTGGAAGCAAATGCTTTGTGTTGAAGGATAATTCAAAATATGTTGGAAAGTTTGATGCAAAGGCATTTGAAGGAATTCTTCTTGGCTATTCTATGGAGAGAACTGCTTACAGGATTTATGTCATTAGTCAAAAGAAAGTTATGGAAAGTACAGATGTGACATTTGATGACAGTAAACTACCTGGTCTAGAAGAAGCCAATGATGAAGATAGAGATCCATTAAGATTTGAAAATATGGGTGATTCTGATGATGAGATTGAAATTGAAGTCGAGACTACAGCTCAACAAACTCCAGTGATTGATGAACCAAGAGAAGAGTTTGTGCCAGTCAACAGTGAGAATACAAGCATCCAAGACACGCATGTGAATGGGAACACTTTCATGGGGGGATGAAATGAATATGATCATAACCTGGATAATGAAGTAAAATCGCATTTGAGGAATCAAACTAAGCATTCAAGAAAATGGGATAGATCACATACTGCATAGCAAATATTTGGAGATCCAAATGTAGGAGTGAGAACAAGAAGAGCAACTCAAAATGAGTGTCTCTTTGGTTATTTTCTGTCCCAAGTTGAGCCTAAAAAACTTGATGATGCACTGTTGGATCCAGTCTGGATTATTGCTATGCAAGAGGAGCTGAATCAATTTGAAAGAAACAAAGTATGAAAACTTGTGCCTGCACCAAAGGATAGAACCATTGTTGGAACAAAATGAGTTCTGAAAAATAAGATGGATGAAGTTGGTGTGATTGTAAGAAATAAAGAAAGGTTGGTTGCAAAAGATTACTCTCAACAGGAAGGCATTGATTATGATGAAACTTTTGCCCCTGTTGCTAGATTGGAAGCCATCAAAATTTTCTTGGCATTTGCTGCACATTCAAATTTCAAAGTCTATCAAATGGATGTCAAAAGTGCATTTTTGAATGGAGAGTTGGAAGAAGAAGTATATGTGCAACAACCACCAAGGCATTGTATGGACTTAAGCAAACTCCAAGGGCATGGTATGACACATTGTCACAATTTTTACTTGAAAATCATTTTACTAGAGGTACATTGGACAAGACACGGTTTTACAAGAAACATCGTAATGATATTATCCTAATTCAGATCTATGTGGATGATATCAAATACTACAAATGAGAAGCTGTGTGAAAGGTTCTCTAAACTCATGCAAAGCAGATATGAGATGAGCATGATGTGAAATTTGACATTCTTTCTTGGATTGCAAGTTAGTCAGAGAAAGGATGGTATCTTTATCAATCAAACAAAGTACATTAAGGATTTATTGAAGAAGTTCGATTTGGAAGACAGTGGCCACTGCCACTAAATTGGATGAAGATGCTAAGGGCAAGAAGGTAGATATTTCAGTCTACAGAGACATGGTTGGTTCTCTGCCCTATCTCACTGCTAGTGGGCCAGGCACTATGTTTGCAACATGTCTGTATGCAAGGTTTCAGTCAAATCCAAAGGAGTCACATATTGATGCTATCAAAAGGATCTTTAGATATCTGAATGGCACTCCAAAATTGGGTCTATGGTATCCTAAGGACACAATGTTCAATCTGGTTGGTAGGAAAAGCACCTCAGGTAGCTGCCAGTTTGTTGGACAAAGGTTA
The DNA here is from genome assembly GCA_037693485.1 of Kitagawia praeruptora. NCBI lineage: Eukaryota > Viridiplantae > Streptophyta > Magnoliopsida > Apiales > Apiaceae > Kitagawia > Kitagawia praeruptora. Next base: position 83,275,930 of record CM075350.1, read on the forward strand.
TTCTCTTGGTACAACAAGAAACAACAATCTGTGTCAACTTCCACAGCTGAGGCTGAATACATAACTACTGGAAGTTGTTGTGCTCAAGTGCTTTGGATTAGAAACAACTTAGGGATTATGGACTTGTGTTGGAAAAGATTCATATCATGTGTGACAACACAAGTGCAATCTTTATAGTTGCAAATCATGTCAATCATTCTAGAACAAACCACATTGACATCAGATATCACTTTATTAGGGAACATGCAACTAATGGAACCATTGAGTTACATTATGTTAAATTCCCACAAATAAACAATTAGTAGATATATTCACCAAGCCAGTGGATGAAGCCACATTCACAAGATTGGTTAGTGAAATTGGAATGTTGAATTCTTCAGAATCTGGCTAAGTGAAAATATCAACTAAATTGTTGCATCAGTAAATACTTACTTTATCTAAATGCTTAATGTTGTTGTGCCCAAAATCTCCATGGGCTAGATTTAGGCCCATTAGGCTTAAGGATCCAATCCGTATGAGTAATATGGGTTATGATTGAGGTCCCTTAAGTTAAATGGGGCTAAATAGCATGTGAAATGGATCTGGACAGGTTCAGGTTCCCGAGAGACAGCTTCCCGAGAGACAGCTTCCTGCAGACAGCTTCCCGAGAAACAGGTTCCTGCAGACAGGTTCCTGAGAGACAGCTTCCTATACGAGAACAGATTTATTCCAGCAGAATTCTAGTATGATTAAGCCTCCTATTCTTTAGGAGCAAGTCATGAACATCAACTCCTTATTGGAATGTATTCCTTGGGCGCAGATGATCCTTGAATACATCTAATAGGACGAGAACTTGTAAACATACTCCTAGTCGGACTAGAACTCGAGTTCTATTCGACTTAGGTCGCCTATTCGTGGCTGAAATCTGGAGAAAAGGAGTTCCCCACGAATTAGGAACCTAGTTTATTGCCGCCTAACCAGACTTCTAGTCTAAAAAGAACTACGTGAACTTGATCCCTATATATACAAGGGTACGTAGGCACCTTGAGAACACGGTTGCAAGCCTTGCGAGACACCTATGAGATTCTTGCTAACACGGCTACAAGCCTCGCAATACACCTACGAGATTCTTGAGAACACACAACACAAGCCTCAAGGGAACTCGCGAGATTCTTGTAAACGCTCTCGAGCTCAGTTCAACCCCCACAAAAAAACTTCCATTCTCCATAGATTAGTTGATCGTTAGCCTTTACAACTCACCATAAACCTCTCAAAAGTTGTTACGAAATCCACTCATCAACATTGGCGCTAGAAGGAGGGGAGAGTTATCATCTTAAGAGTGGAAAGATGGCAGGCAGTTCTACTAGCGAAGCAACACAATCTGTAGAGAAAGATCAAACCCCGAAAGCGAAGAAGATTACTCCTGCTGGCGTCCTAGAGCATCTAAAGTCGATTGAAGAAAGGCTTACAACCCTCGAACAAATAACACCGAAGAAGAAGAAAAAGTCAAAGTTAGCAACTGGTAAGAAGGGTAAAAAAGCTAAGACTAATCCCAAGCAGTTAGGCGTCGATGAAGAAGAACGTGAAGAAAAGGCTGAGGAGGAGATCGAAGACCCAAAGAAAGATACTGAAGGTGAAGAAGATGGTGAAACGAAGGATAAACAACCTCCTGTTAAGAAACCTTCCATCGAGATAATTAAAGATGATTCAAGTTCAGTCGAGACCACGAACGATTCGTGTATAGCAGATTCACAGGAAGCCGATGATAAAGATAAGGAAGCAAAGGACGGTGGAGCTGGTGATTTGAATGCTGAAGACATCAAGAAGATTCTAGTTAAACTCAAGGAAGAAAAGCAGTCAATAACAGGTGCGATGACCTCATCTCCATTCACCAATAAGGTTAGAAAATCCCCGTTACCTAAATCCTATCGTATGTCAAACGAGTTTAAATTTGATGGCACTACGGATCCTGTGGAGTATCTGGGTCGTTTCAATACCGAGATGGAAGTTTATCAAGTTAAGGAGCCAACAAGGTGTAGATTATTGGCTGCAACCTTTCATGGTGGAGCTCATCAGTGGTTTAAGAGGTTACCATCAGATTCTATAGATTCTTGGGAAAATATGGGGAAGCTCTTCGTTACTCAATTTAGAGCTTCCGTGACTTTTGCACCCTCAACCAATACCTTGGCCAACATCAAACAGAGAGCAGATGAGACCTTGACAGAGTACCTCAAACGTTTCGATGCAGAGGTTCCTAGAGTTAAGAAAGCTCCTGACGAGGTCATTATGAGCTTCCTAATTGCTGGAGTAAGAGCTGGTTCAGACTTCTGGAAGGAGCTACAAGTACGTGAACCTGGTACACTAGCTGAATTCTATAAACAAGCTGAACTATATAAATGTGTGGAAGAATCCTTGTTGAAGTTGAGAGAAACAGAAGATCTTGGAGATGAAGCTAGTCACAAAGGAAGCAAGCGAGAGAGGTCTCCAAGCCCGCAAGCATATGTTATTGGGGATCGAGCTTCCTCCAAAAGAAGTAAAGCAAATTTGAAGACAAAGTGCGATAGTTATACCTCTTTGGTTGCTCCAGTGGACCACATCTTCACGGTTTATGGGAAAGAAGGAATATTTGTAAAGCCTGCACCTTTACCAATAGGAGCAAGGAAAGATCTAAAGAAATATTGTGACTTCCATGAGGATAATTGCCATGATACTTCCGAATGCAGAGCATTGAAAGACCAAATTGAGGAATTGATTGAAGCCGGGAAGCTCGCGGAATGGATAGCTCGAGGTGACCAGTAGTTGAAAGTTTGAGAGCTTCCTTAAAGTATAGTTGAGAGACCTTTATTTATATATGTATTTCCTTCTTAGAACTGGGGGGTAGTGCATGTATACCTTCCTAGCAAGTAAACCTATTTCTTTCGAGTAGTTTTCAACGAAATTATGAGTAGTTCTTTTCCTTGTATTACGTCATACATGAGCTTATATTTAGCTTGTAAAACAAGGAACATACCTCATTCAATTCAGTGACCTGCGAGAAATACCTCACAAGTAATTTCTTTAAGTATCTCTTGTTTCTTACAATGAGTTAGCTCGCGTAAGCTTAGAGGTACTGTATTGGGATATTTGTATAGAGGTTCATTCTCAGCATGTTTCGTAAGAAGATAAAGAAGAAAGGAGAAGACATGTTAAAGCTACAAGCAAGAATGATGTGAAGAGGTTATAGTATTTATTCGAGCGTTAAAGAAAATTCGACATAGTTGAAGATTTTGATGAAGAGTATCTACAAGAATATGATATGAGCATCTTGAAGAAAACACACAGTACTCAACTTCATGGATGAATATTCAACGACTTATTAGAGATTATCGAAGAATTGTGAAGCTTCCCGGAGTTAGTTCTTCATCAAAGACAAGCTTCCCTGAAGAACTGGGGGGCAGTATAATTACTATAAGTATAATTACTATAGCACATGGTACTTTAAAAATTGAGGATTTCGGAAGTTTGAGCATTCAGATCAGGATCCTCACCATCAGGAACCTTGAGGATTGATTTGGTCTAGTATTTTGAAGAACAACACGCTTACATCATGAAGATGTCAATGAGTTTTCGAATCTTAACTGAGGCTTCCACTTCACATATGATCAGTCTACAGAAAGATCCAGGTGATACCTCTTATTTTATGCTCACATATTCGTAGAAAACCTCCCAGGTACGCACAACAAACTCTTACTATACATAAAGCATGCTTAAACATCTATGCTATTGTGGTCTTATGTGCGATTAAGTTACGATTATGTCTTGATTATGTTTCTAGATGTTAGAATGCACATGTGCCTAACACATTACATGTTCCTTGATAATTACCTGCATCTCGTAAGTTCCTTGATATTTACCTGCACCTCGCAGGTTCCTTGATATTTACTTGTAACTTACAGGTTCCATGTATTTACCTTTAGTTAACAGGTTTTGTGTTACTCACCTGAAGCTCATAGGTAGCAGCTTTCAGGTCTAGTTGCATTTATATGTGTCTAGTGGATTACTCGTTATTTTCTTGTAACTGACATCTTGCAAGTTCATTATTATATACCTGAAGCTTGTATGTAACAGCTTCCAGGTTCATTGACATTTGTTAGAAGCCAATTGTTAGTTTCTGATTAGTAGCTTCTTGCATGAAGTTCCCAGCCAGCCGATACCTGAATAGAAGAAAGTGTACTTATAGCAAGAGCTCCATGCCTTTAGAGGATTAATCTAGTGCCCTACTGGATTCTTTTTGTGCTCCATTCAAGGATTCACTTAGAGCCCAGAAGGATTCATTAGGTTCCCCAAGAATTTTCATGTATTCACCAGGTGCCCTAATGGATTCTCTATGTGCCCGTAAAGGTTCACTTAGAGCCCAAAAGGATTCACTTGGTGCTTCATGCATCTACGCACATTTGTTTGGTATCTTAATGGATTCTCTTTGTACCCTTTTAGGGATTCATTTGGTGCCCAATTGGTTACGGTTTTTGTCCTAAGCAGAGGTTCACATAAACAACCAGTTGGATTCACTTTATGCCCTTATAAGGATTTGCATAGAGCCCAGAAAGATTCACTTTGAAAGCCCTGTCAGCTGCAGGCACTCGATAGCCAAAAAAGACTTGCAAGCACGAAAGATTCACATCGAAAAGCCCTATGAATCGTAGGCACAATTCAAAAGTCCCATAAGCATGTGGGCACCTAGTTAAAGGTTTTGGGAACCTAATCATGGGTAACCTAACTTAGAGTTTGATTGTACTTGAAAAGCCTTTAAAGGGATTCACCTTGTGCCCGTACGGATTCACTTGGTGCCCCTAGCATTTGAAGGGATTCACCTTGTGCCCTTACGGATTCACTTGGTGCCCCTAGAGTTTGAAATGATTCATCATGTGCCCTATAGATTCTCTTTGTGCCCTCTTCAAGATTCACTTAGAGCCTATTAGGATTCACTTGATGCCACAAAGGAATTCACTTAGTGCCCAACCGGATTCTCTTCGTGCTCTTGACATGATTCACCTAGAGCCCGGATGGACTCACTTCGTGCTTCCTAAAGCCAAAAAGGATTCACTTAGCGCCCAATTGAATTCTCTAAGTGCCCTTCCCAGGATTCACCTAGAGCTCAATTGGATTCGCCTTGTGCCCTCAACAAAGTGATATATATATAAATACTCCCACTTATAAAGCTTGTATATGATCGAAACAGTTTATAGCTACAGCTTCCAAGTTCAGTGATATTCAGCCGAAACAAGCAGTTTTCAGTCAACCACTTCAACAAGCTATAGGAGGTTCACGCATCATGACAGCTCGGGGGGTAGCTCAATTCCTCTATGTAAGCTTGCACTGAGAAGAGCTTCCATCTTCCAGTTTCAGTAACGGAACCTCAATCCGAACCGGCACAATGAAACACAGATAAGTTTTACTTTCATGCCTTTATATCCTTAACTATCATGCACATTTTATGTCAACGAGATCTTATATTCTGTCATGCTTAGATGCATAAAGCTTTTAACGCGCATATTGCATGATCTTTAGAAATGAAATTTATGTGAGCTTATACTTAGGATGTTATCATGCCTTATAGGTTTATAGCTTACATAACATATATGCTTAGTTTATGATCTTGAACGTGTTAGTTGAATCAGTCAAGTAGATAATTGATATGCCACTTGAGAAGGTAGCAACATATATAATGTAGATAATCATTCATACATGCATACATGCATCACTTATATGTGAGCTCTTTAGCTCGTATTACTAATCCATTTTCTCTAGTTTTCTTAGTATTGTGCCCAAAATCACCATGGGCTAGATTTAGACCTATTAAGTCGTAGGTTCCAATCAACAAGTATTGTATGAGCCAGGAGATAGATTGTCTCCAGTACCAGATATGATGATCAAACGTAGAGATATGAGCACTAGCTGAGAAGACAGTCAAGAGATTATGAGTATCAAGAGGATCCTGATGAAGCAGTAGTTGAGCAGATTACGAATGGACCAGGTTCCTTCCCGCAGAAGAGCCCGAGTCAGCCTAGCAGCAGCAATGAGGATAGCAAAAAGTACATGGGAACCACAAAAAGGCTCCCCAGACTAACAAATTTGTTATTTGTGCAGGTACAGTCTCCTGTAATGAGGTTCCTGAGAACCAGATTTCGAGACATAGGTTCCTGAGCACCGGGTTCCTGAGCATAGACAACAGAGAGAGCAAAAAGCAGCTTAGAAAATGAAGCAACGTCTCGAGCAAGTTATGATTTTCAAGGTTAACCTCGTGCCCTTCTAAGGATTCACCCAGTGCCTTATTTAGATTCGTTTTGTGCCCTCAGCATAGGTTCACATAACGCCCATCTAGGTTCACTTGATGCCCTTATTTGGATTTAAGTAGTTCCCTTGACAATCTTAAGATTCACCTTGTCCCTTTTAAGGATTCATCTAGTGCCCTATTGGATTCGTTTTGTGCCCTCGGCATAGGTTCACATAACGCCCAATTAGGTTCACTTTATGCCCTTATTTGGATTCACGTGGTTCCCTTAACATTCTTAAGGTTCACTTAGTGCCCAATTAGATTCGCTTTGTGCCCTTGTCAAAGGATTCACTCAGCGCCTAATTGGATTCACTTTCTGCCCTTATCACGATTCAAGCAAGAAGATAAAGACCTGCATGGTTCACTCAGAAGAAACATGGGAGCACTGAAGGGATTGGACCTTAAAATATCAAGCTATTTAGGTTCCTCTCGCATCCTATGACTTCGAGGAACCGGGGGGTACTTGTTGTGCCCAAAATCTCCATGGGCTAGATTTAGGCCCATTAGGCTTAAGGATCCAATCCGTATGAGTAATATGGGTTATGATTGAGGTCCCTTAAGTTAAATGGGGATAAATAGCATGTGAAATGGATCTGGACAGGTTCAGGTTCCCGAGAGACAGCTTCCTGCAGACAGCTTCCCGAGAAACAGGTTCCTGCAGACAGGTTCCTGAGAGACAGCTTCCTGTACGAGAACAGATTTATTCCAGCAGAATTCTAGTATGATTAAGCCTCCTATTCTTTAGGAGCAAGTCATGAACATCAACTCCTTATTGGAATGTATTCCTTGGGCGCAGATGATCCTTGAATACATCTAATAGGACGAGAACTTGTAAACATACTCCTAGTCGGACTAGAACTTGAGTTCTATTCGACTTAGGTCGCCTATTCGTGGCTGAAATCTAGAGAAAAGGAGTTCCCCACGAATTAGGAACCTAGTTTATTGCCGCCTAACCAGACTTCTAGTCTAAAAAGAACTACGTGAACTTGATCCCTATATATACAAGGGTACGTAGGCACCTTGAGAACACGGTTGCAAGCCTTGCGAGACACCTATGAGATTCTTGCTAACACGGCTACAAGCCTCGCAATACACCTACGAGATTCTTGAGAACACACGACACAAGCCTCAAGGGAACTCGCGAGATTCTTGTAAACGCTCTCGAGCTCAGTTCAACCCCTACAAAAAACCTCCATTCTCCATAGATTAGTTGATCGTTAGCCTTTACAACTCACCATAAACCTCTCAAAAGTTGTTACGAAATCCACTCATCAACACTTAATATTTGCTTAATATTTCTAAAGTGTTGGCTGGACTATTATTTATAAATATTTCAAATTTGTTGCATATGTTGAAAAATCATATTTTGTTAACTTGAAATTTCTATGAAATTTTAAGAAAATCACTATTTAATTTGTTAGAGTATTCTTCATTGAATATTTCTGGTGAATTTTAAAAGATAGTGAAAATTGAATTTATGAGTGAAAGTATATTTCGATAAGTCTAACTTCTCTAATATTTTATGAGTGAAAATGGTATGTTATTAATATTTCAAATTGTTATTAATGAAATACTTTATTTTAATATATAAACTAGCGTTATACCCATGCTACGCACCGACCGATAAATTGTATTAATAAATTAATATTAATTTATTATTTTAATTTTTATTTAGAAAAATATATATTTTTATTGGAATTTAATCAACTTAAGTATAAAATTACTTATCCGTGAATTCATACTAATTGAATTAATATTAATATTATGAACCAATCATCAAAACAAATACAACCCCCGTTGAAAAGTTCAAATCCATCTTTACTGTTTTTTTTAAATTTAGCTTTCATTTTATTTCTCTCTTTGTTAGAGAATATTTCTACGTATCATGTTAACAAATTTTCACCCATATTCTGAGAATTTGGTATATTTGTTCAATACTGAATCCTTAAAATATTAATTTATTAACTCATTGTAAATAATGGTATGGTCGTGGTTAATTTTTCGATTACATATTAAAAATGTATAGAAACTTAATTCTCACGACTCCAATAAATCATTAGACTGTTTATCAAAAAAAGGTTGCATGTTTCAGCGTATGAGAAAGGATATTTACTGTGCAAAATATATAAAATGAATGTAGTTATAACAATAGAAACTTTCATCTAATCTAATTTGTTATGTGATTGTTCAATATCATTTTTACAAATTATATGTCCTTTATTAATGAATTGATTTACTATAAAAAAAAATTATCAACTAACCAAACAAATTCAATATATCGCGCTCTTGGAGTAACATACGATTATTAGTTTTTATGGTTATTGCCCTTAGTTTATTTGTAAAGACAATTTAAAGTGTGCATTTTCAGTTTGGAAGTTTGTATTTTGATTTTTTTATTCTTTTCTAGTAAAACATGGAATAATAAATTTTAGTTTTCTTTTATTCTTAAAATAAGACATATGAAAATGAGTATCACCTATCTTTTTTTGATTTGACTAACTTGTGAAAGTAAGTTACTGTCCATAAAATTGAAATGAAGTGTGTAATATATAAACACATAATCACATTGTTTTTTTTTGAAACTACATAATCACATTGTTATATATATGTTCTTGTAATTCAGATTTTGGGTTAAATAACATGAAATTCATTTTCTTTAACAATGAGTATATTTTTCTGATATATATAAGAAGAAATATCTAATGTAGACCTGACAAATCGTTTTGTACATTCATGTCATGTACTTTAGGGTCTTGAACGAAAATGACATGATATTAAATCATGTACCCGGAATTAGAACACAAAATGACACTAAATTGCACAAATTTTTTCGTGTACACGAAATGAAATGGAATACGCGAACATGAAATATTACTATGTATCCAAGTTATGTAAATATATAATTATATGTCTTAGAACAACATTGAGACGTTACAAAATAAAACTAAGAGTAGCATGCATGATGTAAAGTCTCCCAAACAAAATGAAACCCTCCTTTTTATTTTTTCTTATTTCTCGTTAACAAATATCTCTCTTTGTGTAGAATCTTTCTACCAAATTATTTAGTTTTCTTAGCCATATTTATGCTTTGTTGGCATAAAAAAATATAATCAACCAACCACGCAAATTCAATATACGTTCTTAGGTTAAGATATGAGAATTGATATTATTACTTTAATTCAAGAGTACAAAATTCAAAAAGGGACCCTTTTATTCAAAACAATAAATAATTTTAAGTGTATCAACCTTTTTATTTATCATTATTAGTAATTTTTATAACAAAAACTGTAGCTCCTCTCTTTCTGTCTCTCTCCACCTTTTCCAAAAATATGCTAAACTAAAATTTAGGAGCTGAAATCACTTTTTTTAGTTTTTTTTAGATTTTTTTTATTTTTCAATAAATATATCATTGAGAGTCTAGTACCCCGTTGCCCGTTGGTGGATTTTATTTACCAAAATATTATATTATGTACTATCTCCTTGTAAATGATAAACCTTATTTTTTTTCCCTTGATTTTACTTTGGCTTTCAATAAATATCTCTCTTTATTAAAATCTTAATATGATGTTGGTGGATTTTGTCTAACTATTTATTAGATTTTGTTGTATTAGTTCATTGATTTGGATAGTATAGAATCACAGTTCTGGTCAGTTGTTTGAATACGTTATGATAAATCAAATATAAATATTCCTAACGTTTATAACAAATTGTTAGATTATCTCGCCGAAAAGACTGTATAATTTTGTGATATAAGCTAGAGATGAACCATAATTGAAGATCTGTTCAATGATTGGATAAAGGAAATTAGTGATCTAATTTACTATGTGTTTGTTCAATTTTAATTGTTTTTGTAGATGTTGTATGCCCTTTTATTGATGATTTTTGCAGGTTTGATTATTTTTGTGGATGACATATGTCTTTTTATTGATGAATTAATTATCAATTAATAAATATTGGTTTATAAGAAAATTTGTGCTAAATTGACCAATTTATTATGAAAATATTCACTAACAATATTTTCATTGCTCTGCAATATTTTTTTATTTTTTGATTGATAATTTATACACCAAATATTATATAGTACTATTTAAGAGTATATTTAATATTTTGAATAATTCAAATATATTGTCAGGTCAATTTGTTTTTCCAATAATTATTGCATAGTTAAAAAAATTCGTAATTAAAATTTTAAAAGATTATTGGTTTAAAATTCATTCTAATATTTTAATTGGTTGATCCTAGCTTTTTTATGACTGAATGATTTAATACTTTAGTTAACTTAAATTTTGAATGTGTATTTAGAATAGTGTGGTAAATAGTCTTATATTCTTAATAATTTTTAATTCATGATTTTAATTGTAACTTATGATTTTGAATTGAGAGTTTGAGATATCAAAATATCTATTATAAATATAATAGATTCATGTATTAATGTATAAATTTTTAAATTAAATAATTATTGTATTTACAATAAAATTGTTAAGTAATCACTGAATAACATTGATAACCCAACACTGTAAAAAAACATTTATTTATAGGCACACCTAATAATATAAACAAATCAGTATAATGTGATATGGATTGATGTCTACAATTTAGTAAGTCGCAAAATTATTGGAGTTTGCCACTGAATATTCTAATGGGAAGTAATTCTGGTAGAATCCGGACTGGGGATGATGATAACCTAAATCGTTTTTTATTTTTTTTAGAAACGTTTTTTCTATTGAATTTATTGGACAATTAAAACACGAAACATACAATACATATATACAATCGAAATAAAAAGATAATCTGTCCAAGTATAGAATGTCATATAATAAAAAGATATAAGGTAGTATCTTAACCGAAATTGATATGATTTAGCCATGAGGAGAATTGATGCATACACTTAGTTTATCAAAGTTGGCTAGGTCTGATGGGGAATAGGCGGCTTAAATTTCCTATAATGTTTAAATTGATATAATAATTATATTTTTTAGTTTGTAAGAATTTTATTTTATATAAATTGTTTATTATTTAACCGTTAAAATAAAAATTAGTAGTTATTATGTTTAGTTAATTGATATGAAAAAAAATTAAAATTAACTATTATTGAGTGTAACTTGATTTGAGTTTAGTCTTGGCTGAAACGTAGAATCTAGATCCAATATAGAAACATGTTACATTAAGTTTAATTGATTTAAATTTAATTTTGATTGATGTTAAAATAATTCACAAACTTGTGATTGGTTAACTAATACATGTTAGATTCGGGTATCCTTTATTATAATAAAGGATGTTAAAAAACAATTCATAACTAAAAGATATATAACCATATGTAATATACTGTTATGTGGATTTATAGAAAATAATATTTGCGGTTAGTAGATTTTTTTTAAAATTAAAACCATATGATGTGCGAAGTTATAAAATCAAGATATTTTATATTTAAATTTAATTTAACCGCGATCAGTAAATTAGAATAAGCATGATAAATAATAAAAATTTTGTATAGGATTGCTTGATTTAAAGTTTAGAAGTAAATTCTGATTGACTCTAAAATAATTTTGATTTTTTGATTTGTAATGTATTCACCAACCAATAATAATACTCTTATAGCGTATATTTAATAATTAAAGTAATTAAAGTTTATGTAGTGTTCGTTTATATGAATTTATTAATTATTTTATTAAAAAATTGTGAATAAATATATTTTTGAACCTTTCAAAAATCGAGTTTTTGGAGATATGGATTTTATCCAAACTATTTAAAATTTGTTCAAATCCGATTTTGTAGTGTTGGCTTATATGTATTTATTAATTAATTTTATTAACAAATTATGTATAAATATATTTTTGAACTTATAAAAAAATCAATTTTTTGAAGGTATGGATTTTATCCAAGTTATTTTAAATTCGATTTTTTCAAATTTTTAGTTAAGTTAGATTAAAATTGTTTAATATCGATTATAATTGTACAATATATATTATAAAAATCAATTTATAATGTATGATAATATGATTGTGATTGACTTTATATTAAAAGAGTGGTTGATTAATGAATGATTAATTATGAAATTCAATTTAAAATATATAATAGTATATCGTGATTGATTTCAAATTAAGATTGTGATATGGGCTAAAAATAAGCCCTAAAGACACAATTAATGTTGCATTAATTAGACTCAGCTTGGTCCAAATACGAAGCCCATTAATGAGGCCTAAAACCCTAATTAAATATTAATTTCGTAATTAATATTAGGGATAATAACCAGCTCAGCAATAAGAGTCAAATAAGGATATTACTCCTGCCTGACTTAGCCTCCAAGGCATTTAATTCAATAAGGAAACAAACTCCTACAAGGAAGGAGTCTAGAACCTTCCCTAAGGAGGTGACTTGCTCACCAAGTCACCTAACCCTACTACGATTCCTAGGCTTCTCAGCCTATATAAGGGCCTGACCCCTCATTCTCAGAACTACTTTTTGGCTCAATCCTCGAATAATGACATACAAGCCACTACGTCCTAGGTGAGCCCTCATCGCCATAGCCCTGAGGGCACCATCACCTAGAACTACGTCTTGGCTTGATTCTCAATAACGAGATACGTAGGCACTCTGTGAGGACCGATCAGTCTCGAAACACGGAAACAGCCACTAAAGCTCGAAGCTCATCATACCTTGTATTTAATACATATAAACCCTAGTCGCAATTTATAAACCCTCAATTTTGATCCACAACAGATTGTGATTTTCTAGTAAATATTTTTTGATTTAAAATATATGTATTTATGGATATATTTAATAAAGTCATTATTGCATCTAAATTCGTTTATAAGAATTTATTAATTATTTTATTAACAAATTGTAAATAAATATATTTTTTGAACCTTTCAAAAAATCGAGTTTTTGAAGATATGGATTTTATCCAAGCTATTTAAAAGTTATTCAAATCTGATTTTGTAGTGTTGGCTTATATGCATTTATTAATTAATTTTATTAACAAATTATGAATAAATATATTTTTGAGCTTATAAAAAAATCAAAATTTTGAAGGTATGGATTTTATCCAAGTTATTTAAAATTTGATTTCAAATCCGATTTTTTCAGATTTTTAGTTAAGTTAGATTATAATTATTTAATATCGATTATAATTGTACATTATATATTATAAAAATAAATTTATAAATGTATGATAATATGATTGTGATTAACTTTATTTTAAAAGAGTGGTTGATTAGTGAATGATTAATTATAAAATTTAATTTAAAATATATAATTGTATATCGTGATTGATTTCAAATTAAAATTGTAATTTTCTAATAAATACTTTTTTGATTTAAAAAATATGTATTTATGGATGTGTTTAATAAAATCATTATTGTATTTAAATTAGAAGTTTTAACTAACCATGGTTAAAGAGTTAAAGTGAAATTGTAAATAAAGAAAATTTTTAATATAACATGATTGGTCTAAAATTTAGGAATTAACTCTGATTGGTTCTAAAATAATTCATCGATTCTGATTGGTTAACTGATGTGTAGTAGACTCAGGTATTATAATAAAGGATAGTGATGTGATAATTCACTACAATTTTCTAGAGATTCGACAAATATAACCAACATCAAGAAATTATCTATTTATATATAATTATAAATAAGAGTTTTGTTCCATTGACTAATTTTTACATATTATATATAAATTTTATTTTTTGAAAATCACATAATAAAAAAATTGATATGATTGGAGATACTCTTAGCTCCAAGATTAAAAAGGAAATAACTGCAAATTGACGAAGTAGAGAGGCTCAAAACCATGGTTCTAAAAATCCCTAATTTAGTCGATTAATTCCCGATTAATTCTCTGTAAGATAATCAACCGATTCGATTTTTGAAATCCTATTAATTCTGTGAATTTATTTAAAATGATATGTTTAATTGTAAATTAGACTAATATATTAAATATTAATATAATATCCGATTAAAACTCCAATTAATTTTTTCGATTAATCCCCAATTATCCGATTAATCTTAAATCAGTAGTCAACCGATTTATACCCGGTATCGATTTTTACAACCACGCTCAAAACCCAGCGCAAACAAAATCGTTGCGGCTAGGGGTGTTCGCGGGTCGGGTTGGCCGGGTTGATGACGTTTTTGCAACCCGACCCAATTAAATCGGTTTCAAAATTTTTAACCCAACCCGTAAAAAAAAAATTACAACCCAACCCTACCCATTATATATCGGTTTGGGTTGGGTTGGTTCGGTTTGAATGAGTTAAATAATTTTATAAAAAAAATTAAAGTACACAAAGTAAAGCTCATTTTGAGAACTTAAGTAAAATTAAATTATGTGTAACCTAGGATTTTATTGTTAACATTTAATTAAATTATTGTTATAATTTTAGTAATGAAAATTAAATCGTAAATCATATGCATACACGCCATATGTAATCATACATCTATAAATAAAATTATATTAAATTATAAAATAAAAATATATATTAGATCGGGTTGGGTTAGGTTGGCCGAAAAAATATAAAATCCATACCCAACCCATTTAAATCGATTTGAAATTTTTTTAACCCAATCAAGTATCGGGTTTTTTTTATCGGTTTGAACGGTCGAAAAAAAGGTCGGGTTGGATCGATTTGATCGGTTTGGTGAACATATGAACACCCCTGCTTGCGGCTGTCGGTGGTGACTTTGTTTGTAGGAGTATTAAATACAAGTAAAAAAAAATCTAGGTACTCCAGTTAGCAGTGGGTGCAGGCCTAATACAATACGGGTCTTCTCCTTGCTCATTTTTCTTCAACGCTGCCCCCACTCTGTTTTCTTTTACTCGTTTTCACATCTTCGTTCTTTCTTTCTTCTTTTCTCTACAGAGAGAAAGCCAGAGAGAGAGAGAGAGAGAGAGAGAGAGGAGAGATGGCATTGGTTCAACAAAGATCATCATGTAGGACTGGGGTTATAACAGTAACAATAGGGTTCTTAGCACTTTGCTTAGCAGGTTACATAGTGGGTCCACCTCTTTACTGGCATTTCATGGAAGGTGTTGCTGCCATTTCTTCACAATCTTCTTATACATATTCATGCCCACCTTGTCATTGTGATGATTGTTCTTCTCAACCTCTTGTTTCCATTCCCCAAGGTACTCTCTTGATCTCTCTTCTTTTATTTTTCTATGTATGTATCTATGTATGCATCTGCTTGTTTAATCACACGAAACAAATAATCTTTGTTTGATGCTATATTAGTATATTGCAATTAAATCGTTTGGGTTTTTGTACTTTGCTTCAGTTGGATGGGATCTTTGAAATCTAGAAACTAAAAGTGGTTATGAAATCTGACCAAAAATCCTGCTTTAATAACTTACATGATGAAAGAATAATTAATCAGATGTTATATCAGCACGATTTGGAACAAACTGATCCTTAAGTCCGCCAATCAAGATATCGTGTCATAACTTGTGCTTCCTAGTTCCTACTGTATGTGTCCTTTTCGGAAATTTTTAGCAGGTTGAATCCATCAAGTTGCTATTTTTAGTGGTTTCGGATCTTAATTTAACATTCAACATATTGTGAATCTCCATGTCATCACTCTTGCTTCCATCTACGTTGGCGTGCCTAGATCAGCTACTTATTACATTGATTCATTTATGCTGATCAACATGTGTATTGCTGGAGGATCTACGAGCCTTATATACTCAATATAGGACTTATATTAGTGTGGACAAGATAGGGATTGAAAATTAACTGATAGATCTCGGACCAAAGCTGAATCGTGGCAGTTCAGAAATTACGCCTAGGCGGCTGATTAAATTGGGGCCTAGGCTGTAACGGAGGCAAATTTTGTCTAAATTGGATCAGTACACGTTTTCTAACCAAATTGGAGAAATCGATCATGAGTAGGAAATTCATGGGATTAATATAGACAAATGCGGAATAATACCGTATGTAAAAAATGGGACAATTGAATAAATTTATTGAGAGAGATCCAAAGCTGAACCATGCTTAGCAGCACCAGTATGAAGTGTCTTGTAAAAGTATAGTCTTTTTCGCATTTTATCTTTATTATTGGTAGTAATATGCATGGTGAATGTAAATTAAATAAAGTTTGATTAGTTGGTATATATATGTTGGCAAATATCTATTTATTGATTCTTGATGCAGCTGTTACTCTTGCAGACTAATTTTTCTGTCACTATTATCTGTGTCAACTATCTTAATAGTCAATTAAGTGTTTAATTCTGATTTTTTACCTGTTGGCTTGCAGGACTCAGCAACAGTTCCTTTGTAGGTTAGTTTTCGTACATGTAATTTCATAGTTGGTTTCTCCCTTGATATATTCTTCACGTTTTCTTACACAGTTGTTTTATTTTATGTTGTGTTCAAACTGTTGCACTATTTACCAAATTTTAAGTTTGCAACTCCTAATTGCCTTTCCCAGTCTTTCTGAATTCTGGAGAGACATCGTTCCATCATCCATGGAAGGAAATGACTTGTAATAATAAGATGAGTTGTTCTTGCAACTTGGACGGAGACTCAAGCTAACTGACGAGCCACACAGTTCACAAACCAACCTTTTAAGAAAAGATAATCCTAAGAATTGCGAATTCTTTACAATTCTTTTCCCACCAACTAATTAAATTAATATTATTAGTATTCACCATCTTCCCTCTCTCTCAGTGCACATGCCGGTGCCGATGGCAGTCGTAGATTGAGCAGTGAAAGTTTATTAGGTTTAGCTGATATTCTTAAAATTTTGCAAAATTATTAATGAAAATTGCCTGATGTAGTGAAGGAGCCAAGCAATTTTCTAAATTAACATTATGTTTTAAGCCGTGGAATGCTTCTGGACCAATGGTGTAACTCTTATAGATTTTTCTTTGTTTTATTGTTTTGTATGACACAGATTGTGCAAAGCATGATCCTTCAGTTAGTGAAGACACGGAAAATAATTTCGCAGAACTTCTATCTGAAGAATTAAAGCTAAGGGAGGCTGAATCTACAGAAAGTCAGAAGCATGCTGACATGGCTCTTCTAGAGGCCAAAAAATTAACATCCCAATATCAAAAGGAAGCAGACAAGTGCAATTCAGGAATGGAAACATGTGAAGAAGCCAGGGCAAAGTCTGAAGCTTCTTTGTTGGAACAAAAGAAACTGACTTCAATGTGGGAGCTGAGGGCCCGTCAAAAAGGCTGGAAAGAGGGTGTTGCCAAGTCGAGCACCCAAGCTCAATGAAATGTACAATCTGTTTAAAACGCTTACACCCGTCATATAGAACTGCTTGAGTTTGGTAATGTGCAACATTGTTATCAATTCTCATCTCGAAGTATACATGCTTTTTTGCTAGCAAATTGTTACTTTTTTCAGCATAGAAGGAGGCTCTCTACGGATTTTAGATTTGAACAGGACTATCTGTGCAAAGAAGTGCAGGTTGCTGCTACTTTTCTTTTTTACAGTCTTTTGTTGAGGCACCTAATTGTATGATTATTAATGAGAACAACCTCATTGTATGATATTCAACCTAAAATTGAGAACAATTTCAGGTTAATTTACTGGATTCGAAACCATTCTTGGTTGTATGACCGACAACAATTCCAATGTATACTAGGGCTTTTGTATTTTGCAGTTGCAATAACAGTGTATATTTTTTTTTTTGCTTCTTCTCCTTGCATACTACAAAGTGATTCGCACAGAATCCATTTTAAGTTGCTTTGATGCTATTCAACCAGGAGCAACAAGTTCTTTAGTAGGTGCATAACTTCAGTCAATGGGTTATTTTCATTTCCAAGTTTGAACTGGAAATCAACTATCAATTTTAATTTTGACAATTTGGTTGCCATCTGTAGAAGATTTGTTTGATCATATTGTGGAGCATTCTTTAGTTTGTTAATCAGTAATAAAAGCAAGTCACTGGAGACTAGGGACTAAGAGAGTAAGAAGTTATTAACCAGTAATAAAAGCAAGTCCAATAGATCTTTAGTTTGTTCTCTATAAATATAATAAAATAATGATTAATAGTGATTTAAGGACTTTATTTGTCTATAAACTTCAACAATATCCCTATATTCATTCCTTAATGTTATTAAATAATAAATATAGGTGTAAGAGTGAAAAGAAAAGTATAAAATTGGAGTGAAGTAAATTTTTAATTGATAAAAATGGAGTTAGGGATGACTAGACAATCCTCAAAAGTCAAAAGTAGGGAATGGTTAATGGTTCCTAGCGTTCCTAGTGTTTTAGGGAACCACTGGGACACTGTTGAAACGATATTTTGTGCTGAATTTCCTAAATTTTAACTTAGGAACTCAAATAGGAAGTCACCAATTATCATAACATAACAATATAACATGCTCCAGTGCCCCTTGTTTTTAATTACAAAATATGATACAACTATACATATAAAGATTCTCTTATGCCAAAAGGAGGGATACCCTGTGCTAGTCTTTTTGTGTTATCAATCATACAGGGTAACACATCATAGGAGCATCAAGATATTGTGTCAGTGAAATCCGGGAAGATCACGAGAGGTGAGTGCAAGGAATGGAGGATAGTAGGATACTTCTGTTAACAAATCATTGCTATTGTGGAAGGTAGATGCTCAAATCATCCAAACTCTCACAGCCCTGGATTCTCAGCCCGTGCTCATTCGCTAGGTGCAGTAAAGATATAAAACATAAGTGTGGTGAGATGTCCTTGAGTGATGCAGCTGCCCTGCAGTCATCAGGAAATGTAGCCAAGGTGTGCTTGAAAGATATTGTTTCCCTCTGCTCCTTTTAAGAGGAAAAAAAAACAATACAAAATTTTGCACATTATTTAATGCGAAGAGCTGAAAATCCAAATACATTCTAAAAATATGAAAATCCAAATACATTAAAAATAAGAACGGCGACGTGATAGAATATCAGAAGCAACACACTAATAGTTAAATTGTGGTACCCATGATACAGCAACTATATTCCACAGAGAAAAATAGGGGAGAGCCTTTGTGTGGTAGCATGTTATAGTTGATATTGATGTGATTTCTCGTAATAGAAGTGCTTTCAGCAAACAACATATTATCTCACGTCATAACAGCAAATTGCTGCAATACTGTGTTCTCGAAATTTTGCATCCCAACCATTTTCAAATATATAATTAAGTATTCTTAATTTTAGAGACGCAAGTGTCATACGTAGTATTTACATAGCATACCATAAAAAACTAATTTTTTTATTTCATGTGAGTTTGTATTAGATATAGAAAATTGATGCCACATGTACAGTTGTCAAATAGAAGAAAAATTAGCTTACTTGACCAGAATGCTCTCGTGATTGTTGCAAAGACTCCCAAAGAGTTTCTTTTAGTGCCTGAACATCAACTTGTTTGGATGTTCTGTCATACTGGACTTCAATCTTGTTTACCTGTGTCGTCAAGGCAATAATATGTTTTCATTAGAAAGAACTAGTGTCACTGGAATTAAACATCTATACACTCAGACACATGGATACACGACTAAAGCAGTCAAGAGAAATAACACGCAGGCATTATCATTATATTGTGCCAAGTACAGAAGACACTGAAGGATTTTAATCAAGTCAGCAAATGTGAATGATTAACAAAGAAAGACTAACTAGGATTATTTGAATGATCTTTCATATCCATAGATAAATTTAGTGGATAGTATTTTCTATATGTTATCCAAACAATAGATGTTTGGTAAAACCGCCAAACTTGTAGATCAAGATAGCTGAAGCAATACTAGACTGGTAATGAAAACAAACCTGGCGTGGCAGAGAGACAAATGCATTTGAGTCGTCAACTTCGCTACCATAATTTCCATCATCCAAATGATCAGCAAACCCAGTTTCACCATCCCATGTCGGCATTTTATCGTAGCCATCCATTTGATGACTCTGTTTAGCTGTAAACACAAGCACATTGGTGATTCTAGTTATTACAATATCTCCAATATCATAATACAGATGTGCCAACTGAAGACAGTGAACGCCTGTTAAAGAGATAATATATATGTGCCCATCTGCTAATTTTAAAAGAGGATACATGCTTTGCATGCAAGTCTAGACACCACAGTTTAATAAGCAGGGTATCATTCATCTGCAAATTTTGTTATACACCTCAACATATCATATCCCTTATGTCAAGTTCAAAACTATTAATATCATAAATATGAAGAACACTTACTAGATAAGCAGCTTTCTTTTATATTGACATTTTAACAACGGACAATTATGAATGTTGAACAGAAAACATGAAATGTGAAGATTAAATAATATGACAAGATAAACATAAGAGTGCATAGAAAAGTATCATGGATTGTGAAGATTTAAACAATTTGACAAAAGATATGTGAGTGCATAAAAAAGTATCAGCCATAGTAGTCCTTTCACCTGAGAATTTTCTTCTGCTCCTCCCAAGGCACTATAACCAGCAAGCAAGCAACATTAAATAAAATCTGTAAAATCTACAACTAAAACGATAAACTACAAAACCAAGAGTGTTTAAGAAGGAAAATATGTTACCAGAACATTAGGTAGAAGAAATAACTTGATGAGATTCTCAGGTTGATAGTGACAATCTTCTGGAAGAGTTGTAGTGCAAGGTTCCCTATTTGTAGGCAACAGTAGAGCTTTAGGATTCTTAGGAGGAGCAAAAACATTTGACATATCTTTGTCCAATGATATGAGAAATTCAATATCAATGACTGTTTGTTTCTTATTCTTTGTTTTCTTAACTTTTACTGGTGATCCAGTTTCCTCCGTAACATTCTCCAAACCTGCAGAAGAGTGTAAATCTTCTTGTTAAAGCAGGAAAAAAAACTAAATATCTCTGGAATTAAAAATGATCTGTAACTAAGCAGCAAAGGCTTACCACTAACTTTCCGAAACTTCCAGTGATCAGGGCCTGCCCATGCATTTAGTTTTGAAGTGGATTCTAAATTTAAAAACATAAAGCCATCAACCTCAGCAGATATGTCATCTGTGTCATGGTCAAAAACATTTGTTGCCTCTTCATCCTGCAAAAAGATCAGTTGTCGAAAATCAGAAAAGCTTCATTTCTCTATTTCAAAAATTGTGAAAGATTATGCTTGCTAATAATAAATAAAAAATGAATGAGAGAAAGAAAGACTAGCACATTATAATGACTTGATATGATTTGGTCTCCACCATAAGTTGACTTTTCAGCCACATTATTTTGGTCATCATGATCAACGTCCCATGTTCCCCCGTTCTCAAAAGTGTCATCACTTAAGTCAAGGCCACTGTTGGAAGGTTTATCAACTTGTTCTACTTGTTTTGTACCAGAAGAAAATGCGTCTGGATGTCTTTTATCATCATCGAAGTGGTTCACTATTTCCCTCAGACTAGGTGATATCTCAAACTCTTTTGACATGTTCAAAACCATCTCTTCGCTGCATTCTACCAAAGTGCTGAAAGGTAATACCAATAACTCCCATATAATGCAAAGACGGAATAGAAAATATAAATTTCGGGAGATAAAACAAACCTTGGGCAAAGGATATATCAATTGTCTCTTTATCATGCAGATTAGAGCATGATGAACACTTTGCTGGAACTTCCAGTGAATCAAAAAGTACCCGACAACAACCATATATTCCCAAATTATTCAATAAAAGACCCTTGGCCCCACCTTCATCAAATTGAGCAGATGTCTGATGATAGAGAGGGTCAACAGCAAATGCAGCTAAAAGGGGTAGAAGAAAAAAAAACAAAGCAAACGATCACATGTCTCGCAGTAAAAAATATGTCATTGTCAACAAAAGACATAGATAGAATGCTACCATCAAATTTCTTCACATTAAGCGCATCATATGAAGATTCAAGTGTTGATAAAGGTGACAACTGCAGCAATGCACCGATATTAGTTACGTTTATTTATTGATATAATCTATGGACCACTGAGTGACTAACCTTTCGATCCTTTTCATTTTTTGAATTGTTTTCCTCCTGCCCACTGCTGATATTGGAATCATCCACAGTGCCATCTATCATAACAGAATATCAAAAGAAAGATAATGTAACGAGATTCTACAATCAAAATTCCAATAATTAGATAACTAGAGTCTTGAACACTATAATTGACAAATGTAAAACATCGTTTTAAGTGGGGAGGGATATGAATGTTGTAGAGTGGAAGCGTGAAGCTTTTTTAGTTCTTTGAGGAATTTTAAGTGTTCAGCAGATTATTAAAATGCAAACTATATTCTCCCAAGAAATATAATAACTTGATTAACCAATATCACTTTTTTCCTGTATAGCTGGTAATTTATTGTGGAAACGTTAGTTGTAGTTTACGAATGCAAGTAGAAATATTTTATCTAGTGTATACAACTTGGATCCAAAATGCATTTCCTTTCCCCTTCATAAATTTGGATGCACTGATAACAGTAGTCTGGTCATGGAAAATTTACTTTTTCTAGCTTACTGCTTACACTGCTAAACTATTCTCTATATCACCTTACTAGTGAGACAGACGTCACAGACATCAAACACATACTATACAGTTCCATTAAAGGAAAGATTTTAGTAGTTTAAACTAAGATTTGACATCAACATGACTTGGTAACTAACCTTCGTTTTCTTGACCCACTCGCTTAATTGCTGCGAGGACCTTATATGCCTCTGAGTGCACAGAATCGACCCTCATTGAGTATATTTTGACTCCAGCTTCAAGAGTGCAACTTGCCTGCAACGAATGCAATTAACATAAAAAAGAAGGCTCTTACAGATAGATACTGACTATTTCAGTGTACTAGATAAGCTAGTAAACCGAGGTCAAAGCAACATCATTATCAGAGAGTCATTTAAATATGTAACTGTGTTTTTGGTCTTCAAAAGCTTAAATGAGATTGACTTTATGACATTAAGAAAAAAAAAAGCACCATCCTGTCAAAAAAATTCTAAGAAAACACCACAAACCAGTTCCCCAACAAAAGAAGCTCTAGTGAATGAAAATATAAATTAAGTGGAGGTGAGTGGATAAGGTAATAAGATGTCTAATATATGAGAACCCTAATATCACCTTAGCAGTATCAAGTATATTCAAAATTGGGTTTTCTATTTACCAGCTAAATTAATTACATATGATATAATGTCTCATTTCCAAATTCAACAATTCTGTAGTTGAGTCATTATACTCAATGACTCTATCTAGCTTGGACACTTAACTTTCATTAGTAGGGTAACAATAAAGTTGGAAGTTTCTTCTAGATAAGAGTGTAGTCATAACTCATACATAACCTTATTGCAACTCCAGTTATAATGCATCATGCTCTCGTAGCCGCCTTGGCCAAAGTGACTAGACACGAGTTAACGTGCAAAAAAAATCAGAACAATATACTGTTTGCATAATTGCGACAATTCTAGTTCTCTATAAATGTTGTATCTAATAATGATTTTCTTGGAATTCAGAAAGGGCTAGCTGCACAACTTGTTGCTGGCTTGCTTTTATCTCGGTCTAATCATCAATTACATTAAATAATATCGAAAAACAACTTAGAATAGATATAGTAACAAAGTGATTATCTACTAGTCTATTATCATCATCAGCTCTCAAACAAACTAGGACGAAACAAAAATCCGTAAAATTTCATTGAATAAACAATTATTACCTTTTGGAAATTAGTCTCCACATTATTTCCCTCATCGACCTTTACTATATCGCAAAGATGATCAATCAAAGTAAGCTCCCAGGTATTCTTCTGATTAATTTTCTGCATACCAAAAAAATTAACAACTAAATACAATAATCTAAAACAAGTATTACAAATAAATTAGATATTTATTTGAAGACGAATACGAAAACAGACATTTTCGCTGGCAAGTTTGATGCAATTCTGAAACAAGTCGAGAATATGTTGGTTGTTGAGACAGGAAGAAGAATCGGAGAGTGCGGAGGGAGCAGCAACAGTTGTTGTTGCTTTACGAATAGCAGCGGCACGTGCGACGGCGCGTGCTTGAGCGCGTTCGAGTTGGTCATCGTTAGAGGCTAAGAAGAAGGGGCTTCCCTTAGGAACCTGATTAGGGCTTACTGCTTCAGCCATTAAGTTTAATAATAAATCTTTTTACCAACTGAACCGTGTACGCACACAACGCACGGATATATAAATATATAATTATTTCGTAGTGAAGATCACAGAGAGGGAGAGAGAGAGAGAGAGAGAGAGAGAGGTAGGTGATTAGGTTGTGTGTTGAGAGAAGAAGAATGAAATTTTCATTTTTCCTATTTTCCCTCCTTCGGTTTGAATTTTTGGTGGGATTATGTTGTGCGATTTAAGTTTCCACGCCATCAGTTATTTTTATATTTTAATTTTGTAATTATGGTGAAATATTTCAAATTTGTTTTTCTTTATTTTTGATGGTCGGAATTCAATATTTTAAATCAAAGTGGAGAAAATGTGTCATGTATTTTGTTATTTAAAAATAAAATTAAATGTATTATCCTGAACGAGCCATAAATTTATATATAAAAAAAACTACGAATGGATAATAATCTATTAAGTAATAGTTAAGTAAAATATGCATTGCTCATGTCATTAAATAGGTGTAAAGTGTGATGTGAAAAGTGTTATAAAAAGCGTGAATCGAAGTTGTTCAGTAAATTCAAGGAACAACAATTAATCGGATATTCAAAGATTAATCAAACCATTAATCTGGATTAATCGTCGATTAATATTAATCGACACTTTTTATAATACTTGACGTGAACTATAAATTTTCTTAACCTATAAACAAAATTTACTAAAAATAACATGGATAGAGATTTGTAGTGAAACGTGCATCACTTATCAATTGATGCATTTTGAAAATTTGTAGAGTTTACGTGCTAGGAAATTTGTAGTGAAACATGCCCATATATATAAATAAATATGTATCACTTTTTTTAAACGAAGAACTTGGAACAAAAAATAGTACTCACTCTGTCCTATTCATTTCTTTAAATGTTTTCAACATTGATTGACACGTATTTTAAGATTTATATAAAGTATAATTCCATAACTTATTTTTAAATTTTTTTTAAATAAAAATTTAAATATTAAATTTTTATTCAAAAGAAAAAAAATTAAAAATAAATTAAGAAACTATAAAAGAGTCTTAAAATGCGTGTGCCCCCGTGTAAAGGATTAGGGGGACTGAGGAAGTAGTAAACTATACGGAGTAATACGTAGAATTTGTAACATAGAAAATAGTGTGCATGTTCTTGATGTGCTTAGCAATGTAGTACTTGGTGAGTTGCATCACATTCAAATCTTATGTGAAATCCAAGACTGAAATATTATTCCGCATGTAGCTGCTGGTGATCCTTCAAGCAAATCTCACATTTGTATTGTGTGGAATTTCCATCTTTGAATTTCTTTCACGCAAGTTTTTGTGAGCTTCAACATTAAGGCATCCATTTTTATTCAAGGATTCAAAGATTTTTATGGACCTGAAGAGATGCAACATTTTGAGTCAATCTTCGACGAACATTTTTAGTCTCTTTTATGAACAGTGGCATTTGGCAATTTATCAATTCAAATCCGGATATTTTCATTACTTCATGACAAGTAATGCTAATGAGGTATGGCGAAGTAGATTAGAACAGAATAATAAGGGTTCTCTACGTTCTCTGAAGTTAGAATAACACTGAAGTTTGCTAAAAAAAAATAGTTATAATAATGGAACTGTAAGTCTTTATCTACGTTCTCTGGTCATTCCTTTACCCTTCTCCATTACTCTTAACGGAAAGAAAATATTTAACTTGTTAAATTCATGGGAGCCATTCCTAATAACAAATACTTGTAGTCTTGTATACAAGACATTTAAAATAGAACACTCAGAAAATATGTATACTTTATAATTTATATGCAATTATCCAATAAAAAGCACAGTGTGTTTACAATTCTACAATTGCTTCCAAGAGATAAATCACTAATAAATTGCTCCATAGCTTAACAATTGTAAGACAAATTCTTGTACAATTTGCATTCTTCTTCTTTGATGCTATGGCATGTTTATCACAGCCGAATACAGTAAACCAATACATATGTGCCCTAACTGGAGGTCTTCATCAGATATGCTACTATGCATCCTAAAATGGCACCGGCAAAAACCTGTTTCAAGGCAATCAACAGATCATACTGAAATGCCAGCCAAGAAATAGCAGAACTGCAGAATACCAAATCTTAAATATCTGCTATTAAATTTTTTTGTAATTCTATTTTCACAGGATCATATTTGGCTATTCACAATGCGAACATATAGCATAGAAAATTTTATACAAATACACAATCTACATTATACTAAAACAAAGAACAAATTATGACAAGCGGCACTCTCTTCATCAAGTTGGACACATGTCAATCTATCCTTTTATGCTTATTCATTAATTAAGTATTCTTTCTCCTTCTTTTCACTAACTCTCTCTCATCCCCATTTCTCTTTCTACTAATTTTCTTCCTTCCTCTCTCATCCAAATTCTCAATTTATAACTATCTTTTATTTATCAATATTATATTTAATTTAACAATAATCTACGTCTACATATAACTAAAACAAAGGACAACTAACAACAATTTTAATGTGTCAAACTCTCTTTTAATTGATGATGTTACCAATAATAAGATGTCATGCTCTCATTCTCTATTTCTCTCATTCCAATTACAAACTCCACTGATCTCTCTTTTCGTACTCATTTTTTATTCATTATCATCCTCATTTAATATTTTATTAATATTTTTCAATATTATTTTTCATTTTATTTCCAAAAATATAATATACTTGATATTTGATATGTAATACTTTATATTGTTCTTTGTTCTACTTACAAATTTATTTATAATAGGTACTCCCTCCGTCTCTTTTTACTTTGCCCGTTTGACTAAAAATACGGGTTTTAAGAAAAATTGGGTATTGAAATTATTTGTAAGAAGTAGTGGGTATTGAATATTGTTTTTAAGGAGTAGTGGGTATTGAATATTGTTTTTTTGGAGTAGTGGGTGGAGTAGTGGGTATTGAATATTATTGTTAAGAAGTAGTGGGTGGAATAGTTGGTATTGAATATTGTTTTTTTGGAGTAGTGGGTGGAATAGTGGGTGTTGAATATTATTTGTAATGATTAGTGGGTGGAGTAGTAGGTATTGAATATTATTTTTAAGGAGTAGTGGGTGGAGTAGTGGGTATTGAATATTATTGTTTATGGCTTAAAATAGAAAGGGGAAAAGTATTTTGATAGTCCCGATTTAGTAAATGGGAAATGTTTTTAGAGACAGAGGGAGTACATTACTGTAAAATATTAAAACTTTATTTATAAAATAAAAATTTAATAAAATAATTATTTAATAACCGGGCATCTGCCCCGGGAACTAATCTAGTTAACTATAGAGTTTAGCACAACAGACCTGAAGTGGTGTATGCCCAAGAGAATCGCGCAACGGTCTGGATGTTGATAGAGGGTGTTCAGGAGGAAATTCACACACAATTTGGTTCAGCAACTGCAACATCATATGAACCAATTATATACATATATATATATATATATAGGAGTAGCCCAAAGTACAGATAAAGAAGTTCCTATAATCAGGAATATGCCATATGTCAAACAAAGGAACGCTTAGTTCATATACTAAAAGAATAATCTACTTTTAGGCCAGTGAGAAACAAAGGGAAACACTGAAAATTTGAAAATGGATTAGATAATAAACAGAGAAGTATGGAAATAGAAAGTGCTAACACTGATATAACGGCTCGGTAATAATTTAGGGACAAGTTGTCGGCATCGAGTAATATTTTTTACTCTAGTATTTTTTTTCCAAAGACAAGTTAACCCTTTTGTTTGTTTATGAGATCTTGAGAGGTTTTACAGTCCTTTACTCCCTGCACAATCTGCAGTCCAGAGTTGTAGGATATAAGAAAACCCTAATACGAGAAGACAATAACTGAAGTTGAGGACTCAAATATTATGGAGGTCTAGACAAGCCTAAAATTTAAATTGTGCTTTTATGCTTTAAATACAAAATATTGTAGAAAATAATTGAAGCTTCACTAATAGGTCCTAAAGTGTAAGAAAATAACCACAACCAGTAAATGACTAGTATTCTACTTTCCAAGTAGATGACAGAGCATAGAAGGTAAATGACTCTGTGTACTTAAAAGCAACCACCAAGCCCTATCAGGCTATGCCTTGATATAGTCAATGGCTTGTGCACTATCACTTTCCACTATATGTTGTCGCTTGACAACTTCACAATAGGTGCAACTATCCACTTCATCACTCTAACAAAATCACCTTGAATTATCTTGGCAACTACATAATGTCAAGGATGACCGATACGATCGTCCCATATAGTTATAATTTATAAATAAAAAAAATTAATTACAAGATATTTAAAGGAGTGAATACAAGTGTTGAGTTTATCTTACTTCAGCTTGTCGTCCAGCATGAAGCCTAACACCAGTTGCATCATACATAACCTGCAAACATTTAAACCAAAAAAGATGGTGCATTAGCTCTTTCAGATAATTTTGAAGTAAATCACAAAGTAATTAGAAACAGAAAGAGAACTGATACAAAAGATATAAACCATGCTACTAATTGAGTAAAATTGAGCATCCAAACACATAGAGATTTTGGTGAGCAAAACTTAAATACACTAATTGACAAAATGCAGAATAACAATAATAATAATAATATGATGTAGCAGTATCCAAGTACAAATGGGAAAATAAATAGTAATACAGTAATAAGTAATACTAGAATAGAGGAAAAGCACATACAACGCAAGCTAAAACAAGTGCGATTGCAAAAGCCGGTGAGGCAGTTCCATCATGTAATCCAACAGACACAACAAGCGCCATGACAGTGGAAGAATGCGAAGACGGCATTCCACCAGAATCAAGCATCTTTTTCGAATCCCATCTCTTCTCCTTATACCTGAGAATCTAGCATAAACACACACATATTCCATTACAATTCGCTAGATTATACGAGTACTAACTACGTTATTAAGTTGTCAAGATTAAACATTCAATTAGGATCGAATCGAACCAGGTGGTGAAGAGCTTGAGGAACTGAGCGATGGCACAGGCCAGAAAAGCTGAGACAAGAGGGATGTTAACGGGGAGGAGAGAAGCTGGGGATGCTGGCGAAGAAGAAGAAGTGATCAAGGTGTTAGACGACGTCGCATCGCCGACGGTCATCACCTCGTTCATTTGCGACGGGTCAACGATCCGGATCTAGAGCCCACACCCGGTGAAGAAGAAGAGACGGATGATAATAATTTATTTATTTAAACCAGTCAGTTGATTGTACACGGAGAATAGAGATACTAATAAGAAGAAAAGAATGTGTGAATGTATGTATAATTGTTTATGTGTGTAGTCAATTTTTTAGAACTATTCTTTCTCATTTTTCTACATTCAACTCTACCTAAAACCACTGCTTGTTTTGTTTATTTCCTTCTAACTAAATAAAATAATTAATTAAGTGCCGGAGTGGTTATATTCGACTGTCGTTCACAGGCTATAAGTTATTATATTCAAAAATAAAATAAAATAATTAATTGGTTTAAAAAAACTAGTTAATTAATTAGAAGTTTTTTTAGAAAAAAGAAAAAATATAGCATTGTCGTTGTTGAATAATATCGGTATGATTTTTAATATAATTATTGCTCAAGATATACTGTACTGGGTTTCATGTGCCTGAGGTTAACCTCAAGTAAAACCCTGAGATTAAAACAATACCCATACAAATTGATGGATATTTATGTAAATTACTGAATAAAAACATAGATAGTTACAAAAATGCCCCTGCGGGGTCCCTAATTTTATAGTACAAATCTTTTATAATCTTATGGGAGATCCTGAGGACAACCTCAGGCCCATTTTTCTCTACTGTAAAAACAATTAGAAATATTTTTATAGTTATACTATTTGAACATGACAGGTTACAGATCCTGCATTTGGTTTGGTTGACATATTGAGGTATTGTGGAAAAAAAATTGTTTTTTTTCAAAAACAAAAACAAAAGCTTTTGGGGTCATCTATCTACTTGAATCATTTGGCAAGCAATTCCATTTTTGGGTGACATTTTGTGTTTATTTTGTGATAGAAAAGTTAACATTTTGGTACGAACAGAAAATATGAATACTAGCAACGACAGACATTTTTCATGGATGTCAAAAGAGCAACTTGTTGACATAAGTTGTCAAAACATGCAAAATTGTCATGTTTATGATTTATCCATCTATTTAGTTAATATACTAATATTCTACTGCTATTCATGTACACTGTTACATCATCCAGGACTCATCTCAGGGGTACTAACTATTATACTAGGCAGGATTCATGGAGTTGTGATTCCTTGAGCATCATATAAAAGGGGTCCGGCAGAGCCTAAACTCTTTCTGCTAGGTACTGGAGTATTTTTACGCGAGATCCGTTTGGTGGGAACAAGAGTAGGTTCCAGCTCCAACTCTTCAGCATCTGCATCACTGTCACTATCATCTCCACCCTTGAAAACTGGGTGGAGATAAGCATTTTTAAGGTATTCCTTTAAGTTCAGATTTGGCTCCCGTGTCCGTTCCAATATATCTTTCATCTTCGCTTCCTGAAAAGTCCACAGATAAATATATGCTAAATCAGGAATGGGCATGATCTATGAAAACAAATAATTTGATATAATAATTTGCTGCTTCTAGGCATTTTGACAGGCTGGAGTAAATGTTACTCTATCTACATAAAACTCTATGAAAAGAGAGCAAAGTGAAGATATCACTATATTTGTGCTAACAGAAAGTAGAAGGTATCTTAATATGATAAATCTTCGTGATTTGAAATTTGGAAATTTAAAAAAAACTGTGAACAAGTATGATGTGCAAGTCGAGGGAGTAGTTAGTATGTACTAAAAAACGATTCAAACCTGTAATGGGATTACTCTATCTACATAAAACTCTTATGAAAAGAGAGCAAAGTGAAGATATCACTATATTTGTGCTAACAGAAAGTAGAAGGTATCTTAATATGATAAATCTTCGTGATTTGAAATTTGGAAATTTAAAAAAAACTGTGAACAAGTATGATGTGCAAGTCGAGGGAGTAGTTAGTATGTACTAAAAAACGATTCAAACCTGTAATGGGAATCTGACAAAAGCTGGTTCATAACGGCCTTTGCAGAATATATGAAAACATATTGTCAGTATAGGGAGTGCTATGAGCAATGGAGTTGACTGAGCAGCTCCTTTTGTACTTAACAATCCCATTAGAAGTAATTGTGAGACAACCAATGCCACTATAATGCGCACATGGACATCAGGCCAGAATGCTGCAGCACTTTCATATTTTTGACTGTAGACATTTATAATCTACAGGTTCACAAAAGATATCGGAGTTATGAAAGAAAAAATCATAATTTCCAAACGATATTATCTTGTAACCAAAAAAAAAAAATTCAAAACTTTTTTAATCTCAATTTCAGCAATATTACCATACAAAAAGAAAACCGTACATCGTACATAAGCAGGCAGATTATACATAACCAATAAACATTGCAACTTCAACATATACAGTGACATTACAACCTGCGTACTGAAAAAATATCTGAGAAGTACCTGATGGCGATAGACAAGGAATGCCAGGCCAAAGAATATTACTATGAAGGGCAGTAGAATAGGGCTCACAACAGCATAGACAAGACCTAGTAAGAAGTAAAGCTGTATTTGAGGTTCTCCAGTATAAAAGTCAATGCTTCCTGGATCCATGGCTTCTTTCCTATCCTTTTCAGTTTTAACCAAGAAGAAATTTTTCAAGTGATACATTATCAGTGGCTTCAATCTCAGAATTTCCCCCGCAACTCCGGCCCATCCATCTACCATTATGTAAGTTATAAAAAATGTTGCTTTCATGGGGATAGAGACTCCGATAGTTTTTGGGATTCTGCAGGCAAACATTTTGCGCCAAATGATAATGAGACTAGTGAGACAGAAAATGGATACAATGTACAGTATACAGATAAACTAATTTTAAATAAAGATTAAGTATACCAATAACAAAGTCAAAGCACTTACTCATTTGCTGATTGGTGGATGAAATTATTTAGCTGTTGAAATGCAGTTCCTGAGATTATGCTCCCAAGAAACACATTAACAAATTGGAAAACATAATATCTACTAGCAGATCTCCTTTCTAGTTTTGATACGGAGCTAAAGCCTTCAAATTTGGACATCAGCATCAATATTGATGGTAGAAGAATAAGAAAAATTTTCAAAGCGATTCCGGGAAGGAAACCTTGTATGAATGATTTCACAGCTTTCCTGCATGCCACAATAAAAGTTCAGAAAACTTGAATATTAGTTGCATGGAACGAATCAAGCAAATATTCATTACAATGTAGAACTATTCTAGCCAGTGACAAGTAATTGCTCAAATTAAGAGTTTAAGAGTTTTTTTTATACATTTTTTGCCAATAAAAAAAGTAAACACTAACGGAATCACCTTGTATATCCAGTCGAACTTAAAATATGTGAAAGTCTATATAGACCATTTAAATGTGTGAAGAAGAATAAAAATAAATAACTGCATATGTATCATTATCACAAGAGTACGAAGCCTTACAAAGCTCATATTGTTTTTCATACTTAGCATGTGTAGATACAGTTGATTGTAGAATATGATAAAGTCTATATAGATAAACGCGCGAAGAAGAAAATCAAACATAAATAAATGCATGTGCAGATCATCCCAAGTAACAGAATAAAGTTCGTTCTCGGGGTCTGTTATCAAACTAATACGACAGCGAAAAAAACAGGGAATCATATGGACCTCCCCAGAACTTGGCGATTATCATTTAATCAGTTTACACTAATGCAATCTATATGATGGAGATAAAACTTGGCGATTTTCTTGATTGGTATTGTGTGAACCTGGTCTAATCAACTGTACTTAGATAGAATCTTGGGGGAGTTCACACTAAGGAGAATGAAAACTTACGCTTCAATCATAGGCTTTAGGAAAGGCACGGCCTTCTCTATTCCTTCAATATTTGCAAGAGTCTGTACAATTGTGATAGGTATCATGAAGAAGAAGGTAAGAAAGAAGAAAGCAACACCAACAACAAGCCTTCTTATTGTCAGAGATACATATGGGATTGCCAGGTTATCCCAATACACATCACGAGGCTCCGGTGCCCACTCAGTTAACCAGACAGTTGGATCTCTAGATTGTTGAGTTTGCGCACAAACAGCAGCAGCCCATCGTGTTTTGAATGAAACAAATGCAGCTGGCATAATGAACTTTGGATCCTTTGCCATTTTCAATTTTTCTGCAGATATCTACAAATGATACATTTTGGAGGTACAATGGTAAGCCATAAGCGGCACAAATCAAAATATACTTTTATTAATTAGTTCAAATATTATCTGTAATCACATAATTCTGAAAAGCTACATTTTACATGTTGAAGCTTTAACTAATTGACATGCATCACTATTTCGAGTGCTAGACTTTTATTATAAGCCTGAACAATGCACTTTTGTTGCTGACAAGTAAAGAAAGTGAACTTTGATTGCCCTAACAGTCAAGTTTGCAAGTTTTTGCAGACAGATAATAGCAAACTAGCTAAGTGCAAATGATACATTTTGGAGGTACAATGGTAAGCCATAAGCGGCACAAATCAAAATATACTTTTATTAATTAGTTCAAATATTATCTGTAATCACATAATTCTGAAAAGCTACATTTTACATGTTGAAGCTTTAACTAATTGACATGCATCACTATTTCGAGTGCTAGACTTTTATTATAAGCCTGAACAATGCACTTTTGTTGCTGACAAGTAAAGAAAGTGAACTTTGATTGCCCTAACAGTCAAGTTTGCAAGTTTTTGCAGACAGATAATAGCAAACTAGCTAAGTTATAGGTTTCACCTTGAATAGATTAAGTTTCCTAGTATTGCTGACGCCAGCTATTATGGGAAGACAACAAACTTTAAACTACTAATTCCCATTTCATACTATGTATTACTGAGTATTGTTGCTGACAAGTAAAGAAAGTGAACTTTGATTGCCCTAACAGTCAAGTTTGCAAGTTTTTGCAGACAGATAATAGCAAACTAGCTAAGTTATAGGTTTCACCTTGAATAGATTAAGTTTCCTAGTATTGCTGACGCCAGCTATTATGGGAAGACAACAAACTTTAAACTACTAATTCCCATTTCATACTATGTATTACTGAGTACAGCTACACTATCACAGAATACAAATAGCATTGGAACAGTAAGCCGGAAAAGGGAAAAAAAATGCAGTAGTGCAAGTTCGGGTCTTACTTCTTCAGATAGTTTTTTGATTTTGGATGTATAATATTGAATTGCCTCCACTTTCTTCCCCCAAAGCCCAAGAAATCCAGTCTGCATTGTAAAATAGTTGTTGCATAATATGCTTAGCTAGAATAGGGAAGAAACTTAAAAACAAAAATCAAATGTGATTCATTCCAGGTGTGCTATAAAGATCATCAGTGTAAATTATTATTACAACAAATTATTTACCTTAATAATCGGTTTCTTCGACTGATTTCTAGCATACTTCAATTGATAATAATCGAGCCAATTTTGTTTCTTTTTCTTCTCACTGACGAGTCCTGATAATTTGTTGGCATTGCATACAACCTGCACGCCAGTTGCCAAGTCAAAAAAAGTACAGAACACACACATTTGATAGGGAAATAGTCTATTCTGGCTGCCTCCCTGCTGTTTCCCACTAGTGGCATAACAAATAAGACCAAAAATTGTATCTCTTGTCTCCTTAAAACATTAGAGAAAGAACCACCACAAAACATGTCCTACAGGAAAAACTTCTACCTATTTATAAGAAAGAAAAAGAGAAAGCAATCTTTGTGTTCTGATGACATTTCGAAAAATATGAGATCTTTCCTGCTATTCAGGTCACCACTATTACAGAATTGATTACCAAACACGTTTTCACAAACGGTCACTAGGAAGAGAAAACCATTAGGAGAAAATGAAAAAGAAGAGGAAGGTATCTTATATTACACAAAAAAAACTAGCACCTTCACTTTTCTGTGTTAATTTTTATTATTATTAACTCTCTGCATATTTGGGCAGGAAGCTGTTGTTATTAGAAGTTATGTTTTTACATCCAAAACTAATTTCAACTTCTAAATTTAAATCATGATGCAAAATAGCAGTACGAACCTGACTAGTGAGATAATGATCAGGATGGTTGACCAAGAAAAAATGCTCCACAAGTTCATGGACTGATTCATCAGGATCTGGTGGCACATTTCTAACTAGTACCTAGTAAAAACCAAATAAATTCCCAAATCAGTAGCAGCCAGTAGCAAACAAATTGACGGGTCTAAATATGCACAGTAGGAAATCAGGTACCCATAATAAAACTGTCAACTACTTCCAATTCCTCGGATATAGAATAACAATTATGCAATTTTTTGGATCCAAGCTAGTTTGTTAAATATATACCATAAATCCAAACACATTATTGTTGGTCTCAAGTTTGAGAACCTATAGGTAGAAGTGGTCATCAGCTGGATCATTTAACCCAAATGAGAGAAAACAAGAATGATACTAAACTATTAGTTGATTATCTCTGAAGACATAATAGTATTTACATAATATCATCTCTGTCATCTCAAAAAGTATCTCATTGCAATTGCAGTTAAGTTATACTACACATAGAATTTACAACTACAACGTCAATGTATCAAAATTCATCTTACTGTAAATTGATCTGGTCGACGCTGTTCTGATGCAAGGAAATGCAACCTCATTGATGCAACTGTTTCATACTCCTTCTTCAGCACATAGCATGTCCAGAGGGTAAAAACATAGGCCATCACTAAATGGGTCCAGAAGCTGCCAATAATATTTAGAAGTAAACAAGCTTTATTGTGGAATTATTCCTGACAAATATTAAGTATGGCAGTTGAGTATGTCCTAGCTTCCAATCTAGCACAAGTACTGGTGATGCATAATGGTATATCACAAATATAATGTGCAGCAATTGTACCAGTACCTTTCAAACAGAGTTTTCCCTTGACTAAATAAAAGATAAGGATATATATTTATCACTTGCTAGATAATGATATGTTGATGGTGCGATACTTGAGAAGATTACAATTGTTCACAATATCCTTAATATAACAGGAGAAGTGGTAATGGAGGAAAAGATAGAAAGAATAAAGAAACAAATAGCAACATCAAGATAAACCCTTGTCATACCGGTCTGATCCAACTGGAATATTTGAAATAGAAAGTTTGTCAATGTCGCTGTAAGTTAGATCAGAGTGCTCAAGAGTGCGATTTGTCCAATTCACTGGCACCATAATGGAAAAGGCAGTCATTGCAATAGGAATGAATATTTTAAGCCTGCAAGGGTAAATAATGTTACTGGACAACAGAATTAAATGAATATATGATAATATATATATATATATATATATATATATATATATATATATATATATATATATATATATATATCATATATGTAACTGAGGAAAACATGTTTCAAGCAAGTAGCTATCAGTTCCCCGTTATTTTTTGTATACAATGTTTTGAGAAATTAAGAATCAATAAGTGAGATTGACTCTTGCTCTTTTCTTGATACTGAAACCACAATATGTGTGTATATATATCATATATGTAACTGAGGAAAACATGTTTCAAGCAAGTAGCTATCAGTTCCCCGTTATTTTTTGTATACAATGTTTTGAGAAATTAATAATCAATAAGTGACATTGACTCTTGCTCTTTTCTGGATACTGAAACCACAATGTGTGGGGAGGAAAAAAAGAGGGCCGGGGAACAAAGAAGTGTCACAATGTATAGCAAAGTTTATGGGTTTTAATTCACAGGTACAATGGATTATTAAAAAATATAATTCAACTTGTCAATAATCAAGTTGCTCAAGGAACTTCCTGCACACCCTAAAATTATTACACGCAAATCCTGTCTTATATGTATACTAGTAGTTTGGACCATATAATTAACAATTCGTTCACAAGGTCTTATGAACTACTGATGTTGGTGTAACTATCTTTTCTTTAAAAGAGTGTAGCTTAGTATAGTACAGTATGAGGTGAATAGATGATTACATAACCTGCAACCATAATAAAGATAGTTTGTCTTGGCATGCTAATAATGTTAGTTGTGACAGGTATTTCTAAGCAGAGTATTGAAGGGTCTCCATCAAAATGTACTATGTTCTAATAGAAGATGGCATTACCCTATCAAGTAAATCCTCAAGTAAACCGCCGAATCCAATCCTGCATGATCAATAAGTTCAGGCTCTGGCATTTTCAATGCAGCAGGCATCCAGTTCAGAAATCTCAAGTACGATCTCCAATCCAAATTGACAAATTTCTGAACAAGTGCACCTGACTGCACTGGATCGTTTCTTACACCCTTCAGGTACCATTTCGGAAAGTATACCCTATCATTAAATGGTTGAATCCGGAGAATGGCAAATGCTATTAAAAATGCTAATGCAGTGAGGATATTTATAGCTGCTGCAACCCCTATATCGGAAAGTGTAGCCATAAATCCAACCTAAAAAGATATCCACACCTGCCACAAAGAAATAAAAATCACTTGTAAAATGAAAACCTTAGTTTTTGTGTGGGATACATTGACAATGTACATATCACAATAAGATAGTTAGAAACTCAGCATTATTATATCGAGTCAAGGAATGGTATATAATATTCCCAATTAGGTCAAAGGTATCATAGATTCCATTAATATTGGTAACAAAGTTGGCTATGCATACTGTCCCAGAATAGGGGAGCCGGGAGTGCCCGAAAGAACTACACAATTAACATTATTTCTGTATTCTTTGCCTTTGAAAAATTGTACAGATAATGCTACAAGTCATGGAATAACCATTAGAAAAAAGTTCAGAAATCATATAAACTAAGAAACAAACTATCAGTACCAAATCCTTTTTCTTCAATCAATCTTTCTAATAATCTCTAAAAACACCACCAAACAAGTTCAGATTCAAATACCTGTAGTGATTTTGAACTTCATAGCTACCTAACATGTATTTAAAGAAACTAGGTCAGGTTACAATTGGTGCATCTCTCTCTCTCGCTCTCTCTCTCTCCCCCCCCCCCTCCCTCCCTCTCTCTCCCCCTCCCTCCCTCCCTCTTTCAACCTCTCTCCCCCTCTCTCCCTCCCTCTTTCTCCCTCCGTCTTTCTCCCTCCCTCTCTCTGCATTTGTATACGTCAATGAATAATGTTATGCAATAGTACATGGACACAAGTTTATTATAAATTCCTAGAATTAGATCCACGGATCAGTCTGGTGCCGAGTGAGTAGCCAATTGGCAACCTAAATTAACAGGAAAAGAGAAATAATCGAATAAAAACACAATGTAACCAGCTGTATGTCTACAAAATTCTGAAGTGCTGCATCAACAACATTCTGCATAATTAAGCAAATTTATAATATTCATCTTCAATACACACACTGCACACCCAATGGCACACATTTTCTATGATACACATTACACACACACACATATGTAAATAGCAAATCTTAACCCCCAAAATCTATGTAAAATCGGATACATAAATACACATATATAACTATAAGCTTCAAATAGATAGAGAATTGAAGTAGTGAAGCTAAAAGAGATACCTATTTTCAGTCTCCAAGCTGGTTCAGTTTGTTGTAAATTAAAAGAGAATGAGTAGCAATTTTTAGTACTGTATATCTAGGGGGTAGGGTTTTTGTTGCTTTATGCAGTAATACGCCGTCGTTTGTATAACTTACTTTCTCTCTCTCTACTCATCTGAAATTCAACTTAAGTGGGCCCACTAATAACTCAACTACAGTACTATATAACGGCTATTTTTGCAACTCTGCTTTGGATACTTGCATACGCAACGTTGCTCTGTTTATTTATTGTTAATAGAAAATATTACTACTACTTTCTTTAACCATTACAAATTACTTATACTACCCGTGCGATGCACGGATTTCTTTTCATATGTATTAAAATTTATTTTATGTTACAATTATATTTGTATATAATCATTATTTACAATATTTTATTTTTATTTTTATTTTAATTATTTAATATAAATTTAATTAATGATATGGTTTAAAACTTATATTATAAAATTTTAAAAAAAATATGTCGTTGATGGAATTCGAATCTTGAAATTTTAGTAAATTAATTTAATCATATAATATATGTAATCATTAGATCTAACGGTTTTGATTTTTTACTAAAAATCTAACGGTCAATATTCGTAGTATACGGAATTCTTATTATATTTTATTAATGATTAGAAGATATGGTGTGATATTTTTGGGTATTTATTAATTATTGCAAGATCACGTTTTAAATTAAAAGTTATCGTGTTTAAATTAAAAAAAAATATTATTGATTTGAATATATAAATTTATAAAGTTATAATAAATTTTAAAATTTTATAAATAAAATTTATTGATATGGTGTTTCTTTTATTATGTTATAAATTTTATTTAATATTACAATTATGTTTTTATATAATCATTATTTTTAATAGTTTTTTAATTTTAATTTAATTTAATTAAATATACTTATGTTTACGAATTATACTAATGTTTCCTTAATATAAATAACGTTTATGGATTTTTAATATATTTTATTAATAATTGAAAAATATGGTGTGATAAGATTAGTTTTAAATAAAAAAGCTAACATATTTGATATGGTGTTTCTTTTATTATGTTATAAATTTTATTTAATATTATAATTATGTTTTTATACAATCATTATTTTTAATAATTTTTTAATTTTAATTTAATATAATTCAATATACTCTTGTTTACGAATTATAATAATGTTTCCTTATTATAAATAACGTATATAGATTTTTAATATATTTTATTAATAATTGTAAAATATCATATGATAAGATTAGTTTTAAATCAAAAAGGTAACATGTTATTCGAAAGAAAATATTAATTATAGGAAGATATGATACGATTGATGTTTTTAGGTGTTTATAAAAGTTAATACCTTCAACTAAAAGTAAATGTGAAAAAGGTAATCGACTAATTACCAATAATTGTATTATGTTATTATTTATTTTAAATCAAAAAGATAATGCATTTTAATTCAAAAAAAAAATATTAATGATAAGAAGATATGATATGTTTTTAGGTACTAATGTTTAGACTTTCTCCAATGAGAATAAAGAAAGTTTTTGGGCAAGGCAAGCAAGAAAGAAAGTTCTTGGGCTAGGCAAGAAAGAAAATATTAATGATGAAATATATGATACGATTCAAGTTTTTAAGTGTTTATAAAAGGTAATATTTTTCACTAAAAGTAAATGTGAAAAATACAATCGACTAATTCTCAATAATTATATTATACTATTATTTATTTTAGGTGTGTTTAATAGTATAGATATCGAATATATTTTTCTTTCTTTTTAATGAAGGTTAAATAAGTAAATTCAAGAAGTACAAAAAACGGGTACCAAAACTTTTAATGTTTCGGCTTTTATATAATAATATAGATTATAATATTATTATTACTTTACTTTTATTAAATAGAAACGCCCGTGATATAATTGGAAAAAAGGAGGTTTTAGTAAGAGAAAAAAAAATGTAACGTGTTTTGACCGAAAAAGGTAACCGTCCATGATATAATTGGAAAAAGAAAGATTTTAGTTAGAGAAAAGAGAAAAGGTAACGTGTTTTGAGTGAAAAAAGTAATTGTTTAGTTAATAGTAATTATAATGTAATTATGTTATTTTATTAAACAAAATTGCTCGTAGTGTTTTTAGAAAAGAGAAATTTTAGTTAGATAAAATGTAAAACATATTATAATTTACCTGAAAAAGGAAATTATTTAATTATTGAAAAATAGAAAAGAGAGATTTTAGTAGAGAAAATAGAAAGGTAACGTGACAATTAAAAAGATGATAAGATTTATGTGAAAAAGGTAATTTATTAGTTTATAGTAATTATAACTTAATAATGTTTTTTTTACTAAATAAAATTGCTCATAATTTTTAGAAAATGAGAAATTAATGTTGCCCGTGATATTTCTATATATAAAAAAAATTAATTAGATAAAAGAGAAAAAATGACACGTTCTGGCTGAAAAGGTAATCGATTAATTATTATTATTATAATATTATTATTTTATTTTTGTTAAATAGAAACATTCGTGATATAGTTGGAAAAATGGAGGTTTTAGTAAGAGAAAAGAAAAAATGTAATGTGTTTTGGCTGAAAAGGTAATCATCCATGATATAATTGGA
This sequence comes from Kitagawia praeruptora, assembly GCA_037693485.1. Taxonomy (NCBI): domain Eukaryota; kingdom Viridiplantae; phylum Streptophyta; class Magnoliopsida; order Apiales; family Apiaceae; genus Kitagawia; species Kitagawia praeruptora. The sequence goes on from CM075350.1 coordinate 83,317,494, forward strand.
AAAAGAGATATTTTAGTTAGAGAAAAGAGAAAATGTAACGTGTTTTGGCTGAAAAAGGTAATTCATTAGTTAATAGTAATTATAATATAATTATGTTATTTTATTAAACAAAATTGCTCTTAGTGTTTTTGAAAAAAGGAGAAATTTTAATTAGATAAAATGTAAAAGATATTGTATTTTACCTGAAAAAGGAAATTACTTAGTTATTGAAATATAGAAAAGATAATATGTTTAACCTGGAAAAGGAAATTGATTAATAAAGAAGAAATTTTAGTTAGATAAAATATAAAAGATATTATATTTACCTGAAAAAGGAAATTATATGTAGTTATTGAAAAATAGAAAAGATAATATGTTTAACCAGAAAAATGAAATTGATTAATTAGTAGAATAGATTTTATCTATAATTGAGTAGGGGTAAATAAGTAAAATCAACCGGTACCGTAACGACCGACCGACCAAACTTTTAATGTTTCGGCTTTTATATAATACTATAGATTACCCATTTTCTTTTTCTTTTTTTGCTAAATATATATTACTCATTTTCTTTGGCAAAATAAAACCTTATGTTATTCCCTTTTCCACTTTCTTTTTAATTCTTTTACTCAATTTTTTATAATACAAAACTTTTTAAAAAAATATAATTTTATAACATAAAAATTAGCTTACATCCATTACTTTTTTTCAATATACCTACTTTGTTCATTGGTTTAGTTCGGTATAACCTAAATAAGTAACTTGAAGTACGAATATTTAATTGTGTAACTTTTTAAAATGGGACCAATAACCTAGTTACCTAGTTGGTCACTCAAGTTACTTTTCATTTTATTAAATAAATCCATTTTTCCATTATTAAATTAAATTAAATATTTTTATATATCCCCTTCAAATTTATGTATTTTTAACTTTTTTTTTTTGATAAAATCGTACTTGCATTAAAATATCTCAAGGTTACAGATGATACAATTTCGAGCAGAAACATTCCACTCCGAAAGACCTGACATAGAATATGTCGCCCTCGCTAAGCATTGAGCTACAATATTCGCAGACCTATGTGTGTAACACACTAACACTTCATCAAAGTGTTTATCCATATTATCCCTACAAGCCTCTAAGATAATATAATACAGCACCAAAACTCACATAAACGGTGAGACAAAAGCAAACTCACACAAACAAGCGGTGAGACAAAATCAAACTCACACAAAGATGAGACAACAAAACAAAATCGATCTTACAATCGGAAAAGGCTTAGAAACCTTAGATCCGAATTAAACATAGATCAATTTAAGCAGGCAATCCTTGGATCCGGAGCGAAACCACGAAAACAAGAGGAATCGGAATCTTCGAGAAACAACACTCAATTTTATTGAATTAAAAAACAAAGCAGAGGGCGGAGGTTGGAGGGCAGGCGGCGAGGTTAGAGGGCAGGTGGCAGGGAGAGAAGTAAGTGGGGGATGGGGTTGAAGAGGAAAGAAAGGGAGGGGAAAGATAGATCGGGAGAGATTGGGAGGGCGGCCGCCGGTCGTATTAGTGTATAAGGTCGACTCTCATTTGAGAGAGAGCCTTGGATTCTCTTATTTTAGTAGTTTAGTAGAGAAAGAAGAAGAGGATTGCTTCAACAATTTGTCTTTACTTTGTATTTTTAACTTTTAATATACCATTTTCAAGATAGTTACAATTAGTTTTTCTTTCTTTTTGATATTTATATGATTGGTATTGTCATTAAAAAGAATTAAAAGTACATTCTTTTCTAAATAGCAAATTCTGTGATTGTTTGTAATATATATTTTTTATTAATCTTAAAATTTATTTTAAATTTTTTATCAATCTTTAAAATTTTTTTAATATAAAATTCTCAATAATAATTTACAAATTATTCTAAATAATTTATATCTCTATAATTTAGTTCAAGTTAAAGTATGTAACCATATATCCTGATAAACAAATTAGGGTTGATTGATATAACCAATTTATCCACTTTTTTACTTCTTTTCCTATCAATTTATACATTTTTTTAGTCTTCATTCTCATTTCATATGTAAAAAAATGAGTTGAAGAGAGAAAACACCATTTTTTTATGGAATTAATCATAACATGTGATGTTCAACAAATTATTTATTGGTGTAAAATATTTATGAATAAATTAAATATAAATTAAGCATTAAAAAGATATAAATATAAATATAGATATAATGATATGATTCTTTGGAATTTAAATTAATTTTTAGTATTAGGTTTATTTACAAAACTTTTTAACGAATAAATAATTATAACCAAAAAGTGGAAAACCCTTCTGAGAATTGATTATTTGCTCCAATTTTATTTTTGCCTATAAATAATGATACTATTTTTTAACACAAACATCCACAAGATTATGTTTTTTTTATTATTAAAAAAAATGAAACAAGGTTTAGAAAATTCTTGCACTAGACATAAGCGTGCAAATACTATTGGATTGTCATAGGGAGAATATTGTATAACAATATTTTGGAGGTTTGCTGGAATCACGGAGCAAAATACTGATATTTTGCTAAGAACACGAAGAACACGGAAGGAGATTGGAGATCGTTTATGGCTGATCTTGTATGGTGTTTTCAGGGGTGAACTATCAATCATTCTTTACAAGATGCCTACTTACCCTATTTATAGGGATCAAGCCATACGTAGTTCTCTTGGAGAAGAAGTTACTAAGACGGGCTAGGGTTCTTATATGGGCTCGACTAGGCCCGAATCCACTAGACGTCTTTTGGTCTGATATATTTTACCCATTTATTCTATCCATGATCCATGGTCCAAAGAAGGAAGCAAATGGTCTCGCATGGCTAGAGTTGGGACCTCTTGGGCGAGGCTAATAGAGAAGTAACAAGGGTGTAGCATGCAACCTCGAGGGGTTGAGTCATGCGAAGCGGACCCAAGTGTATTGATATTCATGCGACCTCGAAGGGCTGCGTCATGAGCCGTCCAGCAGAGAATGAGATAGCGATCTCGTGTAGTATGTAGATGTGATGATAATACGAAGCGATCCCAATGAGGGAAGTCGTAGCGAATCGATCCCTTGACGGGAGTTATACAAGAGGTGATTCCTATAGATGCGACCTTGAGGCCGGGCTAGCATGATGCTTAAATCAACTGGCCTCGCTGACGAGGCGAATGGAGAAGCTGCATGGCCTCGCATGTGGCCTCGCTGGGCTAGTCATGCGAGTTGGTCCACGCTGTACGGAGATAATTATACTCACGCGACCTCGCTGGGCCTGACCGTAAGCCTTCATAATAAATATGCTCTAGGCCTCGCTGGACCTTGCAGAGAGAGTATTCTAGGCCACGCTGGACCTCTAGGCCACGCTGGACCTCTAGGCCACGCTGGACCTTGTAGAGAGACATGCATGATAGATGCTATCCCATACTAGGGACTTTGTTGGCGAACTCGACCCGCAGCTTGGGGTCGCAAACTTCGACATTGTGCTTGATTGTATATTGGACTGACTCCTGGTGGTGGGTTTTAGTGACCCAATCTTCATCTCTAGGCCCATTATGAGTTGTGGACCTCTATTCAAACCCATTAGACCTGCTTAGGGCTTATGCCAAGATTTGGGCATAACTAGGATTAAGACCCATTTTATATGACATTTATTCCTTTTTGGAATGTGGCAAAAAGAATGAAACTACTATAGTTATTATTTTTGAATACTACTTTTCGCTATTACATCCACTATTTCTCCATTTTATACTATTTTTTACATTAAATAAATACTATTATACCCACAACTTTACTCCACTATCTCCATTTTATACTATTTTTTACATTAAATAAATACTATTATACCCACAACTTTGCTCCACTATCTCAAATTTATTATTAAATATTGATAGCTCCCACCATTTTACCCACTTTTCAATTAACTTTACTCCTTTTTTACAACTTTTTCTTAGTTTCCGTGAAAGTCAAACAAGCCCATATAAAATGGGACGGAGGTAGTTGTTGTTACTTGTTCGTTGGTATTTTCTAATGGTTTTCGGTTGTAATTTAAAGAGTGACGCTAGATTTATTTATATTTTGTTAAAAAAAAGAGATAAGTCGCACATATTTAGGGGGTGTTTGCCATTTCTTATTTATAACTTATAAATTACTTATTTTGAAAAAAATTCATATTAACATATTTTTTTAGAAAAAAATGTATATGGTGAGTTTAACATTCGTTATCTTACAAAACTAAGTTACTTATTTTAGAATTGTCTGGTGTTAGTGCAGATTGTCAAGAGCAAGGATATTATGAGGTCTGCGCGCATTTGGTCGGGTGGTTCAAGATTGCAGAGATCTGTTGAAAGGTTGGAATGAAGTTAGTCTTAATTTTGTTAACGGTACGATTAGCTAATCGTGTTGCTCACCAGATTGCAAGAGCATCAAGATTAAATCCTGATTGTATCTTTTTGAAGCATAATGTTCCAGCAGAAATATTGTACTATGTTGAGGCAGATTTGGCCTAATTGAATGAAAATCTTTGAGTTCAAAAAAAAGAGAATACATTTTTACGTATTTTTTTTCAGAATAAATAACTTATTTTTGAAAAATTAAATTTACCAAACAGGCCTTAATAATTATTTATCAGGACCTGTCAAAAAGGAGTAATTTTCTATAGGAGATAAGTTGAGCTCCATCTCATTCTTTAACATATAATTTTTTTTAGTAATGCCTGCGAATACTATTCTTGTATATATGGTGTGATTCTTTCTCTCTTTTTTTGTCAACAAAATGTCAAGCTATCGAAAATTTATCCCGGCAGACCGGCTCATACATATTTATCGATGTTATAAAAAGCGCAAAGGACCTTATAATGTTTAAGCGGTTAACAAGATGTTTGAGCGGTTTTAAAAATGGATCACTAATCGAATTATGAATAAATATATGTTTATATAAATAAATACAATACTAATTTTTTTTTAAAAAGATAACATTCACATATTACATATTATTAAACGTAACATAACATTTAGAAACGTAACTGTTGACGGAGGAATTTGGTAACAACAAATTTTGAGGTTTGTCGCCGGAATCAAGATCTATGACGGTGGTTCTTCGCCGGATAAGTCGTCGGAGTGTGGTGGCTGTGATGAATTGGGGGCTGAGATTGAGAGGGTTCTTGGTGGTGGCTCTTAGCTCTTCGCTTCCATCCCCCTCAATTTGCCTACGTACCTCTGTATTTATAGAGGATCAAGCCCACGTAGTTCTTGGAGAGCAAGAAACCCAATTGGGCTTGGATTGTCGGTCTAGCTTCTGGAATGTTCTACTATGAGGCCTAACCACAAAAGGCCCAAGGCTCATCCAAGATCTCAAGACTTCACAGATAAGGAAACTTCCCCCGTCGAGGACTAGTCCTATCTGCTACAAGCTATTTCTTGATTTCAAGGATGCAGGTATAGCCATGGTTTACCCCAAGTGCAGAACGCATCCCTGTCCCCCGAATGAGAAGCACCCACCAGATAGCAGGACAGGTGATCCAGAGCTTTTGGGTGCAAAGTGCAGATTACTCCAAAGTTCCCCAATGAGAGCGCGCCCATTGAATACAGGAACAGAGCTCCAAAGCACACACCAAGGAGAGACCTATCTTTCCACCGAGGAGAACATGCCCTCAGTGTATAAGAAAGGTCCCTAAATCCAGGAAAACCCCTGGAGGCCTTCTACGACGGACATCCCCCTCCTGAGATACGACAGGAGGGAATTCTTCAATAATCCTCAGAAAACCAGCTTTAGTAGAAATCTTCAATATAATTTTATCACTAAGGACGCGCCCTCCTTGTAGGGAAGGAGAGGGCGCGACCTAATTTCTTGTAAAAGTAACAAACATCCTTTTTGACTGCTTTTATGTTTCTCAGGGCGCGCCCTCCACGCATGGGAGATTAGGGCGCGTCCTCCATCTGTAATTCTTCACCAAAACCCTAATTTACTTAGTAAAATCCCCAAATTGACCCGAATCTATAATAAAATACTCGTGCGAAATTTTGGGCATAACAACTACCCCCCAATTCCATGTAAAATCAAAGATGAAGCATGGAATTTTCAATCTTCAAGAAACCAAAAATCTCCCCGTAGCTATTCTTCTTCAGGGCGCGTCCTCCTTTTTCTCATCTTCAAAATTCTATCTGGAGGGCGCGTCCTTCAATTCTTCATTTCAAAATTTTATCTCCTTGGCAACTCTAGTTTTGATTTCTTCATAGAGGAATAACACAAATGCACCACATCTCTAAGCTTACATGAGCTAACTCGGCGTAAGAAACAAGAGATATTATGCACACGTGTAAACCTCACAGGGGTCGCACTAAAGCTAAATACACATATATTTATAGAGGGCACGCCTTATGATATTAAGGTGTATGGACCCCTTCAGCTGTCATCCACATACACTTCTATGATTTTTTTCAAGTTCCCTCCGCATTAATTAAGCCAAAGGGCATTCCAATGTAGCAGTATATAATCCTTCATCTGTGATGAAAGAAGTGTGCTCCTGACCAGGTGCATACATGGAAATCTGATTATAACCCGAATAAGCGTTCATGAAACTCAAGAGAACATGCCCTACTGTTGCATCTTCCAACTGACCAATCCGAGGAAAATGAAAACTATCCTTTGGGCAAGCCTTTGTTCATATCAGTGAAATATACACAAGTCCTCCATTTCCCATTAGGCTTCATAACGAGAACCGGGTTAGCTAGCCACTCCGGGCAATAAGACTCTTTAATTAAGCCAACCTATCAACCTCTTCCTTCAATGCAATAACACTTTCCCCACTTACCGGACGTCGCTTCAACCTAATACCCTTCTTGTCAGGATCTATATTCAAGTCATGACACATGACCCTTGGGTCAATGCCCCACCAATATCATCATGACTCCAAGAAAAAACATCTGAATCCCTAGCATCCGCCAAAATTAAGATTGTATCTTCTGCGAACTAGTCTTTTCCACCGATTAAGGCATTCTTGGAACAAGATCAAAACCAAATCTTCGAGGGATCTTCATTCATGGCACTATCCTTGGAGGGCGCATCCTCTTTGAGAGGGAAGTCTTCCTCAACAAGGGCATTCGCCAGGCCTTCCAATAACATTCTTCTTCCCTCGATCTGCTCACCTTTAATACTGATCAATATAATATCATCAGGACTTTCTTCTTCAAGCTCTTCTAGAATCCCTTCTTGAAATTCATCAAAGATAAGTATTTGAGGGCGCGCCCTCTTGGTGGACGCCTTCTAACCTTCTGGTTCTTAAAGAAAATGATGAGCCTAAATTTCTCCCTTGATGTTCATGATTCCTTCAGAGCTTCTTTCAATAAGGGTGCGCCCTCCATCCATTTGTCTCCTGAAACCTTCATTTCTTTCAACGAGGGGGCGCCCTGCTAGGGTATTGTGAACTGACTCCTAATCCAATACTTTCCCTTGAACAATTTAGATGGCCTTAGCTCCATGCGATGCGATTCACATTGGCGAGATGTATATCTTGTCTCTCTAGCATATTTCTCCAAAGCATTGTTGCTATCACCCCCCAAGTGATGTCCTCCAAAGATAGTATATGTACTCCCTTCTTCGACAAATTTCTTCTCCTCAAGCTTGTTCTCATCACGTCCTTCTCAGGATTTTTCTTATGCTTCTTGACTTCCCTGACAATCCAGTCGGTCGCGTATTCTTCCTTGATCAGATCTTCAATTTCATTCTTCAACTTTGAGTGTTGTGCCCTGTAGACTCGTGATACTTACAATACTTCTTCTTGTCTTTGCTTTGCTGAGTAGATAGAGACTCTAGCTTCCGAAAAAGTCCTTTGTTTTTGTTCACCTCGAAGATGTGTTTAATTAAAACCGCTAGAAGAGTATAACCATTTGGCCTCCTATAATAAATGTAAGTATCAGGAGGTCCCCAACTTCTTCCATCTTCAGTGGAATTCACTCGATTAGCACCAATCTCAGCACGGTGAACATGACCCGTAAACCAATCCTTCTCTTATTAGTGTTCCCTTTGGAATTTTCTTGTGCATCTATTTTTCGATTGTCTGTCAAGGATTGCTCAACAATCTTGAAAGGTTCAGCTTGTGCAAGCACATCAGCTAAAGTTGTCAGGTCTCTTCATTGGAGATGCTTCCATAAATCCGTTCCTACCTGAAGTCCAGCTATCAAGAAGCTCTTGAGCATTTCATCCGTTGCTCCTCTGACCAAGGTGGATTCTGCACTGAATCTCTTGAAATAATACTGCAAGCTTTCTCCTTCCATTTGCTTGATGTTGTCTTTGCTTGATGTTGGTCAAGGTTGCAACAGAAGGAGCGTACTTCACTTCTGCTTGGAATTTAGTTAAGAACAAAGTCCTCATCGCCTTCCAAGAGGTGATTACCCCTGGTCCAAACTTCTAAAACCATTGTTGAGCGCTTTCCCCGAAAGTTGCTTTCAATAATCGACACCTTGCTAGATCAGTTACTTGATAAACATCCGTCTCAATATCAAAATGTCCCAAGAAATCCACAAGGTTTGCATTTCCATGGAAACAAGGTTTGCATTTCCATGGAAACAAGGTTTGCATTTCCAACTTCTGCTGAGAATAGAGAAGGAGTTGAACAGTTGCGGATATCCTTCCTCCATCCAAGTAAACGAGTAGCCTCTTTAGATCATCCAAATTGAAGGTTCCAACACCAGGGATGTTTTGGGCATTTGGTTGTGCAGCTGGCTGAGTACCCCCCAAGGATGAAGGTTGAGTTGTCATCTGAGCATTTCCTGGAGCTCCGGCTTGAAGTTGTGTGAGAATCACCTCTTGAGTCTGAGTTTGTTCTTTTTGACCTTGAGCTTGTGGATTTCCTTTAATCTGTGGATTCCCCTGAGAACCTCCTTCATGGTTTCCTTTAGAGGGAGGGCGCGCCCTCGACCTCACTGCACTACAAGTACTTGAAGCAATTCGAGTGATACATGGAGATCTATCTCCCGAGGACGCGTCCTCTTTGTTGTGAAATCGCCTCTCTCTCCTTTATACTTCTCCATCCTCCAATCTCCATGGTCTCGGCTACTTCTTCTTTCAGCATCACCTTGAGGAGGAGCTTGTTCATATCCAAGGGGCCTCAACCCGTAATCAGGGGGCGCTCGCTGTGGATTATCATCTCGAGAAAGGGCTCGCTCCTGTCCAAGGGGCCTCGACCTATAATCAGGGGGCGCGCGCTATGGATCACGGGGCCTCAATTCCAAGTGCTTCTCTTTCTTCTGATGCTCAAGGAGTACCATCCTTAGATCGTCATCACTACGAGTTTCTTCAAGCTTGCAAAATCTTTCTTATCCCTGGACATTCTCTCTTCATCCCGCTAGATTTCACTAGTGGGCACCCAGAGCGATGAGGATGAGGGCGCTCTCTCTCTTGAACATCTGACAACTAATTGAAACCTCCTTTATTGCACTTCTTCACCTCTTTTACTTTCATCTCTTCGAGAACTTTCTTCAACTTGAAGTGCTTTCCATGTTCGTTGATGATTGCGTGAGATACTCCGAGATTTTCTCCTACTTTCTCTTGTTGAACATAAGCTTAATTGTGGGATTGGTTACCCCCCAAGCTGAAGGCGCGCCATCTAAAGAGTAGATTGATGACTTCAGAGTACGGGAAGCTGCAACAATCAAATCTAAGAGAACTGCACCAGGGCTTCAAAAGGTTGTGGAGATGAAGGGCACGTTCTTCAAAAGAGGAAAGGCTTGCATGCTTTCAAGGAAAAGTTCCGCATCACATCTTCTACACGAGGGCGCGCCCTCCATTATACGAGAACTATTCAATCTCACCCTTCAGGGCGCGCCCTACATGCATAATCTTGCATTCTCGAAAAAATTGAAAATTCCATTGAACTAAGACTAGGGAAAGTGTACATGAAGTGTACATGGACTACCCCCTAGACTATGAGGTAATTAATTTACCTTGTAGTCTACTATTCAGGCATTTCTCTAGTCCAATCAACTTCTGGTAGAAGAGTTCATTCTTCGGTCACAGGCTACTTCAAATCTCATCCCATGAAGGGGCATCTCAAAATGAGGCATCCTATGAATATCATCTCTCGAACAGCCATCTCACTAGGAGGCATCCAATAAAGGGCATCTCACGAAGAGGCATCTCGCAAGGAGGTATCCTATGAAAGACCTCTCACGAAGAGGCATCCCCATGGGGGTATTCCGCTTATTCACACAAATTATCCTGAAATACATGTATATGTAAGGCTAGGAAGGTGCATCAGTACTACCCCCCCAGTATCAGAATATCATTTCTTAAAGAAGCGTCTCTTAAAAAGGCATCCAAGAGGGGAATTCTAAGAGAGAGCCGTTGGAGTTGCGATGACAAAGTCTCTTCTAGTCCGGATGAATATCATTATTGTGTAGAGGCGCTCACTCATGACCTTGGGGCCGCAACCTTCCTATCAGGGGCGCACTCTAAGATTCATGGGGCCGCACATCAACACAATTTTCTTCAAGCAAAAGATAATCCATGAATCGTTGCGATCATACTTGCAGATGAAGCAGTAACTTGAGGCTGATATGCTCAGGACGCGCCCTGAGGCCTGTCACTCAGATCACTGAAGATGTGAGGGGCTCACACATGACCTTGGGGCCACAACCTGATGATCAGGGGGCACACTCTGTTGGGGAATAGGGTGATTACTTGGATTTTTCTGAAGTCGTGTGAACACTTTCAGATTGAAGTTATTTGTGGTTCACCCAAATAATTCAATCGGATAAAGTCAGAAATTCTGCAAGAAGAGAGAATGTGTTTTGTTGTGAATTTCAAATGAACCAACTATCTCAAAATGATCAATGCAACACCTATTTATAGATGTCAACAGATGTGTCTTTTGCCAATAGACACATCTCAAGATGTGTCTTTTGCCAACAAACACATCTCATTCCAACAGTCATGTCTAATGCTAACAGACACATCTCAAGATGTGTCTTTTGCCAACAGACACATCTCATTCTAACAGATGTGTTCGATGTCAATAGACATGTCTCATAAGCAATAATACTGAAATCATAACGAACTCGAAAAGAGCATGCACTCCGCACTCTCCCGACTTGTTCGATGTAACATTACGATTACATTGTCAACTAGTCAATCCAATTACACTAAAATATCCAACAATCCTCCCCCATTTTAGCGTAATCCATGATTAACTAAACAAAATCACAACAAACAACAAACTTATGCATAAATGAAATATCGTGACGATTGAATTTCACATTAGTATATTACACATTCCAAATATTCGAATACCAAGGTGTCACTATGGATTGAACCTTCGTTATTCATAGTGAATACATGAAGATAATATACACATAACTTTACATTCTCAAATGTTCTTACTTGACACCATATTTTACTAGCCTTGTGTCCTAATCCTTCTTAAGCATATCAAAGCCAAGTCCAAGCTTCTTGAAGCAGCTAAACTTCATGCTCAAATAGGTAGTTCTTTTATTCTCGCACCTGCATATGCAATTTTTCAAAAGAACTATTAAGAAGACAAACTTCAGCCTCCTCAACTTGCAGGTCTGAACACATACCTTGGGATGATGATTTAATGTGTTCCAATCTCTAAATGTTAAGCTTTCCACATTGAATTCAGCACCTAATGTCATATTAGATGAGAATTGGGTATCTCAACATGAGAGATTTTTGATGGACTTTAATCCCATCCCTACAGCCGACTTGTGCATAAGATCTCTACTCAACCCTTTGGTTAGATGATCGGCTAAATTATGTTGAGTTCTTATAAACTCCACTGATATAACTCCGTGTGTGATAAGCTCACGAATCATGCTGTGTCTAACACCTAAGTGTCTAGACTTGCCTTTGAACACTTGTCTATAAGCATTCGCCAAGGCAGACTCACTATCACATCTGATAGATATGGGTGATATCGGTTTAGGCCATAATGGAATCTCATAAATCAGATTTCTTAGCCATTCAGCTTCTTTACCAGTCGCTGATAATGCCACAAATTCAGATTCCATCGTTGAATCAGTAATGCAACTCTATTTCTTCGATGCCCAAGAGATAGCACCTCCCCCAAGAAGGAATACCCATCCACTTGTGGAAGAATGATCTTCCTTATTGGAAATCCAACTTGCATCCGAATGACCTTCAATAACCGAAGGAAATCCAGTATATGTCAAACCATAATCCATGGTCCCTTTCAAGTACTTGAACACTCGGCTTAAGGCTTGCCAATGATGTGAACTTGGTTTACTAGTATACCTACTAAGCTTTCCAACAGCATAGGCAATAACTAGCCTAGTGCTTATCATGGCATACATAAGACTACCAATAGCCCTTGAGTATTCAAGTTGAGATACTGCAATACCTGTATTAGGTAGGAGTTTAATACTAGGATCAAGAGGAGTGCTAACAAGAGAACAATCCTTAAAGTTAAATCTTTTCAGAATCTTCTCAATATAATGAGATTGAGAAATTGAAATACCATTGTTCTCACGCTTGATCCTTATACCAAGAATCACCTCAGCCTCCCCCATGTTTTTCATATCAAAATTAGATGACAAGAACTTCTTGGTTTTATCCACTTGATTTTGGTCAGTACCAAAAATTAACATGTCATCCACATATAAACAAATTATAACTCCTTTACCAGAAGCATCAAATTTGCTATATACACACTTGTCTACTTGGTTGAGAAAATAACCGTTAGACAAGACCACAGTATCAAATTTATCATGCCAATCCTTCGGTGCTTGTTTCAGACTATAAATTGATTTCTTCAATTTACACACCTTGTTCTCATAACCAGGCATAACAAACCCTTCGGGTTATTTCATATAAATCTCTTCATCTAATTCACCATTCAAGAATGCAGTTTTCACATCCATTTGGTGAATGACAAGGTTGTGTATAGCAGCAAGTGCTATTAACAACCTAATAGTGGAGGTTCTAGCAACAGGAGCATAAGTATCAAAATAATCAATCCCTTCTCTTTGTCTAAAACCTTGGATTACCAATCTGGCTTTAAACTTATCTATGGTACCGTCCACCTTCATTTTCCTTTTGAAGATCCATCTATTTCCCAATGCTTTACAGCCAGGGGGCAGATCACTCAATTCCCAAGTATTATTATTCATGATAGAATCCATTTCATCTTGGATATCTTCTTTCCAAAATGCAACATCCCTAGATTTCATAGCTTCGCTAAAAGTATTTGGATCCTCCTCAATAACAAAACAATATTGGTATTGATATTCAATTTCATCCCTAGAGCCTTCTACTAGATAAAGATGAAAGTCATCTCCAAAAGACTTTGCTTTTCTAGCTCTAGTGCTTCTCCTTGGTTCAGACGGTCCATTCACATCTTCAGTAGAAACTGAGTTCCTACTAGAAGAATTCTGAAGCATGTCCCTTGGTCTAGGTATAGATGTAAATCTGTTTTCATCAAATATAGCATCTCTTGACTCGATAATCGAGTTCACAGATACATAGTCATTAGATTCTAACACATAGAATCTATATGCTATGGAATGCTCAGCATAACCAACAAATATGCAATCTATACCTCGTTCACCCAAGTTTCTTCTTTTGGGTTCAGTGAGTCTTACAACTGCTCTACATCCCCAACTCTCAGAAAACTCAATTTTGGTGACTCTTTATACCAAAGTTCGTAAGGGGTAATCTTATTCCTCTTACTAGGAATTCGATTCAATAAATGACAGGCTGTCAACATAGCCTCACCCCAAAATCCCTCACTCAAACCCGAGTAGGATAACAAGGAATTAACCATTTCTTTCAAAGTCCTATTCTTTCTCTCTGCCACACCATTTTGATGTGGTGTATAAGGAGCCGTGGTTTGATGTATTATACCAGTAGATTGAAAATAAACATGATCATAATACTCACCTCCTCTATCAGTACGTAGATTTTTAATCATGGTACTCTGATGTAGCTCTACTTCTTCTTTATAAATTTTAAAGAAGTCAAGAGCTTCATCCTTAGCATGCAATAAATATACATAGCAATATCTTGTAGCATCATCAATAAAAGTAACTACATACTTTTTATTTCCTAATGATGGTGTAGAATAGAAATCACACAAATCACTATGTATTAGTTCTAAAACACCAGACACCCTATTAACCTCTTTAAAGGGCATTCTAGTTATCTTTGTTAACATGCATGTTTTGCATTTTTCATTGTCTAAATCAGTAGAAGGTATGAGACTTATTTTTGACATATCCTTTATTCTTTTGTAATGTACATGTCCTAGTCTAGCATGCCATAATTCTGGTTTATTCAAATTATTGCTAGTACTAGTAGAAGCCATGCAAGCCGATTCATCAATAAATGGAGTATTTACATTCAACATAAACATACCATTACACAAATAGCCAAAGCCAACAAAAGAGCCATGTTTTGACAATATATATTTGTCACTTTCATAAACTTGTTTATATCCACAATTGTTCAATACAACACCAGACAAGAGATTCTTACGAATCCCAGGAACATACAACACTTTATTTAACAATATACATTTACCAGAAGTAAAAACTATCTTGACATTTCCTAGTCCTTTGATCGGTTCAGTTGCAACATTTCCCATCTTAAAGATAGATCCATCTTCGATTGGTTGAAAGTCTATGAACCAACGAAGATCTTTGCATACATGACTCGTTGCTCCTGAATCAATCCACCAAGCAACATTGTCATCATGCACATAAAATGCCTCAGATATTAGTGATACATAATTCTGACCAGAATTATAATTTTGTATTAAAATCTGACCTTGTTGCTTTTCTGGATCCTTGGATCCACTTGGACCAGCATTTTGCTTTTCTTGCTTGCCTTTACCAACCCGACAATCCTTCTTGAAATGTCCAGGTTTGCCACACTTCCAACATGCCATCTTAGGCCTTTTGTTGGAAGAATTGTTGCTGTTTCCTTTAAACTTTCATTTATCACCCTTTCCATTCTTAGAGTTCTTGGAAGATCCACCATCTTCAACCATATTCACAGAAGAGTTACCGACTTGGTTCTTTCCCTTAGGATTATTCTCAATTTCTTGAGTCCTCAAAGCCTCTTCAATTCTGAAGTGACTTCCAAGTTGAACCAGAGTCATATCATCTTTATTATGTTTCAAGGAGTGTTTAAAATCCTTCCATGATGGTGGTAGTTTGTCTATAACACTAGAAACTGAGATAGATTCATCCATCTTCAGATTGTGTTGGGCAAACTGTCCTAGAATCCTTAACAATTCATTGTATTGTTCCATCACCGGTCTAGAATCGACCATTTTGTAATTCATAAAATTACTGACCAGAAACTTCTTACTAGAAGCATCTTCTGCCATGTACTTGGATTCAAGAGAATCCCACAATTCTTTCGCTGACTCAACATTTTGGTATATATCGAAAAGGGAATTAGACATACCGTTTAACATGTGACCGCGGCAGATGTAGTCATCGTTTTTCCATTTGCAACGCTTCCTTGTTTGTTCAGCGGTTTCATTCTCAATCACTTCTGGAATGGGGGTACTCAAAACATATACAACCTTTAGCGTCGTCAATAGAAAATGCATCTTCTTCTACCATCTTCTAAAATCCTGACCCTCAAACTTGTCCAATTTTGCAAACTTTCTTGTCATATCTTTTGCAGATTCTGCGTTCGCCATCTTCAGAAAATAGATAACTTCAATCTTTGTTGGGGAATAGGGTGATTACTTGGATTTTTCTGAAGTCGTGTGAACACTTTCAGATTGAAGTTATTTGTGATTCACCCAAATAATTCAATCGGATAAAGTCAGAAATTTTGCAAGAAGAGAGAATGTGTTTTGTTGTGAATTTCAAATGAACCAACTATCTCAAAATGATCAATGCAACACCTATTTATAGATGTCAACAGATGTGTCTTTTGCCAATAGACACATCTCAAGATGTATCTTTTGTCAACTGACACATCTCATTCCAACAGTCATGTCTAATGCTAACAGACACATCTCAAGATGTGTCTTTTGCCAACAGACACATCTCATTCTAACAGATGTGTTCGATGTCAATAGACATGTCTCATAAGCAATAATACTGAAATCATAATGAACTCGAACAGAGCATGCACTCCGCACTCTCCCGACTTGTTCGATGTAACATTACGATTACATTGATCAACTAGTCAATCCAATTACACTAAAATATCCAACACACTCTGTGGTTCATGGGGCCGCAACTCAACTTCTTTACTTCTGGAATCCAAGTAGTAAATTATCTTTGTAGGTATTGGAGTCCACTTGAGCATTTGCATTTTTCCTTGAGGCTAAGTTCTGATGTAGAGCATTTATCTGAGATTGAGGTTCCACTATGAGAAATCAAGGGAACAATTGTAGGGCCTTTCTTTCTTGAGGGCGCGCCCTCAACAATATGTCGAGGGCCATTCCTCACTTGGTGACTAAGCCAAACAATGTCATTCCTACTTTTTTGGCTTCATTATCTTCAAACGAAATCTTCAAAGCAGGCTCTCTCGTGTCCAAGGGGCCTCGACCTGTGATCAGGGGGCACGCACTGTGGATCACGACCTCGAGGAAGGGCTCGCTCATGTCCAAGGGGCCTCAACCTATAATCAGGGGGCACGCGCTGTGGATCACGGGGCCATGATTCCAAGTTCTCGTTTTTCTAGCTAGGCAAACCCCTATAGGCCTTCTCATCAAGAAAACCCCTGGAGGCCTTTACATCAGGCAAACCCCTGGAGGCCTTCACACCAGGCAAACCCCTGGAACTTTATACATACAATTAATATATATAACAAAATTAGAGGTTGTATGTTACCTGAAGGCGTGCCCAGTCAGGGGAAGGCGCGCTTCTCAATAGTCTTCTAAAGCATGCTCTGCTTGAATTAGCAAAACTCACCATTTGCAGCCTTCTCTTCTATATCATCTTCTATGGGTGCGCCCTGTGGTGCGTCCTAGCAGTGCCACCTTGATAAGAGAAGTTGTGCCTTTTTAGAAAATCTTTGAAGCTTCTATTGACGTGACCTCTTTCTCGTGAGCGCGCCCTGTCAGAGGGAGGCGTGCCTCTCAAACATAGTTGAAACTTCTCTTATATGGTAGCCCTCCTTTAAAGATCTGGGGGCACGCCTTGAGAGATGATGAGAGATGAATATGCAGCTCCTTATAAAATTAGGTTGTTCAGGCCTTTTTGTCTGCTTCTCCACTTGAAAGTAGAATACTGGTAGGCGCCTCTTGAGATAAAGATGCAACTCCCGATAATTATATCTCATTTGCGTAATACTCCATCTCCATGTCTTTGCATCCCAACTTTCTCATGTGCTAACTTTCCCCATAACCTCCTCAGAATAGGATGTGGGTTTCATCCTAAACCAATTACCAATAGGTTTCCTAAACCAAGTAGAATTCTTCATTGAAAATTCGTAGTTGTCTTTTCTCTCCAGTTTCGGACTGATTCCAGCCAAATTCTTCAGATTGTAACACCTTTGGGTTAATGAGAATTTAATAAGCTTCGCGTGGGCTGTAAAATCGTCCAAATCAGACATCTAGAACTCAAGATATGACCCAAACAGTGTAGGTAGCGCGTGTAGCACAATACATACGAATTTTCATATATTTTAACTCCAAGATCGATGACCCATCATCAATTAAGCCATACTTGAGATCATATCTTTCAAACCATGACGAGAATCGTAACCTTAGATTTGGTGGAACATCATCACGAGGAAGGGCTCGCTCATGTCCAAGGGGCCTCGACCTGTAATCAGGGGGCACGCGCTGTGGATCACGGGGCCTCAATTCCAAGTGTCTTTCCTTTCTCTTTTCAGCATGGTTCTCCTCATCTCGCTGGATTTCATTGAGGGCGCACCCTGACCTATGTTACTTGAGGGTGCCCTCAGAGGGAGATGTCTCTCAGGAATATATAACATTCTTGAGGAGGCATCCTGGAGATGAGGGCGTGTTTAATCATCGAATTCTCCTAGAACTTGTTGGAAATCATCTAAACCTTGGATACCACCTTCTTGGGGATTCTCCTTCCTGCAAAATTTCAAGAAGCAAATAACAGAAATCACAACAAAACAAGTTAAAGGTTACCTTGAGGATGCGTCCAGCTGATGAGGGCGCGTCCTGATGGTGAGGAAGAGTTCATGCTTGGATTTCCCTTGTAGCCGCCGGCCTGCACCCTCATCAAGGGCTATCCCTCAGATCTTTCTTGATGCTTCATAAGAACCTTCATCATGATGAGAAATCCATCCTCCTTGGATTATGATCTTGATCAGCACCCCTCCTTCTAGTGCCAATTTGTTGACAGAGGAATTTGGTAACAACAAAGTTTGAGGTTTGTCGCCGGAATCAAGATCTATGACGGTGGTTCTTCGCCGGATAAGTCGCCGAAGTGTGGTGGCTGTGATGAATTGGGGGCTGAGATTGAGAGGGTTCTTGGTGGTGGCTCGTAGCTCTTCGCTTCCACCCCCCTCAATTTGCCCTACGTACCTCTGTATTTATAGAGGATCAAGCCCACGTAGTTCTTGGAGAGCAAGAAACCCAATTGGGCTTGGATTGTCGGTCTAGCTTCCGGAATGTTCTACTATGAGGCCTAACCATAAAAGGCCCAAGGCTCATCCAAGATCTCAAGACTTCACAGATAAGGAAACTTCCCCCGTCGAGGACTAGTCCTATCTGCTACAAGCTATTTCTTGATTTTAAGGATGCAAGTATAGCCATGGTTTATCCCAAGTGCAGAACGCATCCCTGTCCCCCGAATGAGAAGCACCCATCAGATAGCAGGACAGGTGATCCAGAGCTTTTGGGTGCAAAGTGCATATTACTCCAAAGTTCCCCAATGAGAGCGCGCCCATTGAATACAGGAACAGAGCTCCAAAGCACACACCAAGGAGAGACCTAGCTTTCCACCGAGGAGAACATGCCCCCAGTGTATAAGAAAGGTCCCTAAATCCAGGAAAACCCTTGGAGGCCTTCTACGACGGACATCCCCCTCCTGAGATACGACAGGAGGGAATTCTTCAATAATCCTCGGAAAACCAGCTTTAGTAGAAATCTTCAATATAATTTTATCACTAAGGCCGCGCCCTCTTTGTAGGGAAGGAGAGGGCGCTGCCTAATTTCTTGTAAAAGTAACAAACATCCTTTTTGACTGCTTTTATGTTTCCCAGGGCGCGCCCTCCATGCATGGGAAATGAGGGCGCGTCTTCCATCTGTAATTCTTTACCAAAATCCTAATTTACTTAGTAAAATCCCCAAATTGACCCGAATCTAGAATAAAATACCCGTGCGAGATTTTGGGCATAACAGCAACATTTAGAAATATCAAATTATCAATTAGTCACATACAATATTAGTAGTAATGTACATTGAAAATACAAAAAAAAAAAAATAATAATCGATTTTTCCGCTTAATCCGCTTTTAACCCGCTTTTGACCCGATTAAGCCGCCTAAACCTTTTAAACGCTTAACAACACGATTTTGTCCAAAGCTAAGCGTTTTTGTGTCGATTCCGCTTAAACGGCTGCTTGATATGCTTTTTAGAACACTGATATTTACTACTAAAAATGTGTTACTTTCCGATCTAATACAGTTAGCACGCCCATCTTTACGCATTAATTTGTCATAATGTCCAAAATAAATTGTCAGCATATTGAAGTTAGCATGAAATCGAACTTCTCTGCCAACCCTAATTTTGATACCGTTAACTAATCAATAACTTTAAAATCTTAAGTTGTTAGATGAAGCCTCAACTGAATCTTTGTAAAAAAAAAGTTCTTGACGAAATTTCAACACTATGATTTCAGTACCAAGTACCAACAATTTAAATAAATTTCAGAAATTTAATCAAGAAGTAGATATATGCATAAGATATCGTTTTCTAACTGCAAAGGAAAAAGACAACTTCAAGTGTGATATAGAATGTGTAAAAGTATTGGGAGATAGTATCCAGGATGGTTGTGGTCGTGTTCCAAACGTAAGAAGTAGGGTCATGAGTTGGTGGAGAAAGATTCGTGGGACTGCTCGCAAGAAAATCAAAAGATAAAAAGGTGGAAATTCCCAACACACCGTAAAGCCCACCGACCAACCAATTATATTGTCTGCAACCACGTAGGTTCCCGTCTTTACCAGAGCCTTGCCCCAGATTTCTTCTTCTGTCAGCTGTCAGATTACCAGAATCCGCATTAAGTTTTTTCTTCCATGATCAGCATCAAGTTCATTAGTCCATTGTTTTTAGTCTACGTAACAACATCTAGTAAACAAATTCATGCTGATCAAAAGTGGATACATAAACAAAAACACCAGGTTCACACAAAGTATATACATATCATTTTACTTGTCAAATGGCATTGACCGCATTGTAATCTAAAGTTTAGATTCTAAACCAAATGTCTTTGCATTATCTTTTCATAAAATAGTGCAACTCCAAATCTGAAGCTCATAAGTTGCTACTTTGCATTATTAACAGATCAATTATGAGTTGTACTTCTAGTACAAGACCAACTTCAAATAACAGAAACTCATCGTAGACAGAGCAAACAACTCTACACAAGCTGAACGTGATATTTTGCTTGGAAACGAGTTCAATTAGATAACAGATTCTCCAACAAACAACATAGATTAAAATTGGTACACACTAAAATTTACAGTACATGCGAGCCCATGACTTTTCATCTGCAGAGCTAATTTCCAGATAAACCAAATGTGCACATCGCAGAAGATGCAAGCATCAGCTCCTTTGATGAACAGCAATTTGATGAATGTCCATATCCTTTAACATGACTGCACGACCACACGAATCACAAGGGGCAGTTCTGGAACCACAAACACTCTCATGCTCTGAAAGTCCTCTTAGTCGATCTCGTACATCTGCAGCAGAATTCCCAGCTTGAACCATGTCCCCACAAAACTTGCAAGTAACCAGGCGCAATGAGCAGTCTGATGACTGGTGTTGCACCTAAATCAAGGGGAAAAAATAGCACATTTAATACTTAAATGGAAGCAGGTGCATACAAAAACTAATAAGCAGTAACAACAGAAACACAAAAACTGCTGCAAGTGAAACTAATAAGCAGAAAGCGTATACTTACCATCTGTTCCTTCTCGAGTATGACCCCGCAGGGGCACTGAAGTGGTTCGTGAAACACTTTCATGTGCTTCTCAATCTCTCCCCCATGAAAGGCTAAACCGCATTTTTCACAGTGAATGTGATTTTTTGCATCATCGATTCTGAGAACAATACCACAGCCAGCATGCTGACAGATCATATTATGTCTCCTGCAGTAGGCCTCATGCAGAGTTATGGTCCTAGAGGGTATATAATGCTTGCAGTTCCTGCACTCTAAGGTATCAGCCTCCACAACTGATGAGGATGTTGCAGCTGCCTGCTGACCCATCTTGCTGTTGCTTCTATTTTGAACAGTTACAGAAAGCTGGTATTTTGTTTTTCCCTTGAAGCCATATACACCAATACTGTAAGTGCCTTGCTCCAAGCTCTGATCTCTGGAGCTGAGTACCAAAACTTTTGAGCCCACATCATGAGAAGACCATCCATGTTGATGCCGGTTTGGGAATAATAGGGGATGCTTGGAAATATACAAATCAGTATCCCCATCCTGTCCCTCCATGTCTATCTTTACCTCAATTTCAGAGTCCCCGGAAGAAATCAACGGCCACACATTGACATCAATTGAGAATTTATAATACATATAATTCCCTTCTTCCACCACTCCAGATTCTGACTTCCCAAACATAAGTGGTATGAGGACATGCTGATCTGTTTTCCCACGAGCAGACTCAGGACCTACGATATCAACCTCGATATCTGTGTCGAGGACAGATATGCTAGAAGAGGGTTTTAACTCGAGGACACGTAGATGATATGTAAGTACACCATGATTGACTGTGAGCACATCATTTTGAGAAAGAGTTGCATGCTGGCGAAGGCTTGTTTCCAGGACAGCTTTGTGATTGGGTATGTCCGAAAAACCAAATTCAATTGGTTGTAGCTTTGCGTAGGTTCCTTTTGGTAACCACACATAGCGCACTTCAACCAAGGAAGTCTTTGGAACAGTTTTGGAGAATAAGTTACTCCATATATGTGGAGGAAGCCCAACAGAACCCTCTTCTGCAGTAAATTCCAGAACTCCAGCATGAGTTGTTCCATTTTGTTGACTTTCAGCACCTTCAGCACTTGAGGAATTCTCATGATGCACAACAGAAAGACAAAAATGCAGAGGTCCCTTGTCAAAGGAACCCTGATCGGATAACTCGGTGAAGCAGGACGGAGGTAATTTGATTTTATCTCCAATACCCTGATAGGGCACAGCTTCTAATACACGATTAAACATGATTCCTCTTCCGGAAAGCAAGTTTTCTTCCATATGCTGATCTGCCTGAAATGAATATGCATTCCATGTGAAATATGAGCATCAATGTTCCAATGAAGTTGTTAAACTAGTGAGACACTACATGTTAACCTCAAATAACATTGTTGGTATGCATCCATATTTTCATATTATTTTCCTAGAATCAACTGACATTTTAATTACTTCCGATGAGAAGGTAACGGAGACTAAACTAAATAGATCAATCCTTTAAGCC
Organism: Kitagawia praeruptora; assembly: GCA_037693485.1. Taxonomy (NCBI): domain Eukaryota; kingdom Viridiplantae; phylum Streptophyta; class Magnoliopsida; order Apiales; family Apiaceae; genus Kitagawia; species Kitagawia praeruptora. The sequence continues at coordinate 83,340,090 of CM075350.1, forward strand.
AATAACCTATGCTTCCTTTGTATACATGTAAGTACCTAAAAATGAAGGACAGAGGAGTATAGATGCATAAACAGATAACCTACTAGAGCAAACTGAATGCCGTAAAAAAACCACACACAGAGAAGATAATAAAACAAATCACAACCCTCAAAAGTACAAATGTCCTATGGTGACTGGGGGGTTTCCACCTACATCAACCATAAACAAGCTAATAACTGGCATTTTTTTAATCTTAAGGCACTGGCTAATATTGGATACAGAGTCACATTTATCTTCTCTATTAATTTAATAGTACCATAAAATTCTAAAGATTTTAGCAATAAGTAACTTCAGTAGCTCGTTTAGGCTTCAAACTAATTCTTCCGAAATATGCTTGTTAAACCTAAGATGTAGTACTTTTACCCACCAACTGCACTTGTGAGACTTTATTTGTAAAAGAGAAGAAGCAACCAAAATTAACAGCCAAGAACACTACACGAAGTCCTAAACACATCAGGTATCGCAATAATCATCCCAATCCGTAGACAATTCACGATATTGAGAATACAATTCACTAATACAGACATAAATTCATACTTAGTTAATTGCGAAATGCATTAAATTAAATACAGACAAGTAACAATAAAAAAAGAAATCAGAATAAATGTTGAATACTAACAAAATGATTAAAAAAAAAAAACCTAAAAAATGAAAAAAGGGAAAGCAATACCTTGAGTTGTGCTTCCATAGCATCGATCCTACGAGATCTTTGAACAGCTTCAATGGCTTCTCTTTGTTTAATAGCCTCTTGCTTAGCTTTTCTCTCTCTTTCTAATTTCAATTTCGCCTTTTGTTTCCTTTCCTTCTGTTCTTTCTCTAGCTTCTCTCTCGCCATCCGTAGTTCGAAATCCATCTCTCTCTCTCTCTCTCTCTCTCTCTCTCAACTGTCAATTACACGCCAAATATATGAAACTCGTCGTGTGTAGGTATATATGATAGAAAGAGAATGAGGAGGGATCAGCGATGACGTTGTGTTTCCAATGTCTTGGGGAGAAAGGGAGATGTGAATATGTGATGTTTTCATTCCAGGTTCCTAACTCATTTCGTTTTGGGTCGTTTCATCCAGATGTTTCTCGTACATTCCTCTTTAGTTGAATCTTTGGACTACTAACCCCTTCAAGTTCCAGGCCCAATTTATTTAACCGGTGTACAGTTTTTTTTTTAAAGTACAATACCTTTTCCAAGGATCGTTACACAAGAATTTGGATAAATCAATCAAATTTTTATATTAATATTTGAAAATATTTAAATAATAAATTATTATTATTATTATCTATTACTATTACTATATATTAAAGGAGAACACATGGGCTAAAATTGCCAAAAAAATGATTGTGAATTTACAATTTTACTCATGCATGTCACAAAATTGCAAAAATGTCACCCTTTTATAGCTTATGCTAAAATTATGTGATTTTTTGTATTTATTGGGAATCGAACCTCTAATCTCTTCTAACTAATTTAATGACATAACCACTCTGCTACGTTGCATTTTGAGTTTACTTTCAAAATTTTATTAGATATGTCACATATTCTCCTCTTATCCTAACTTTTATTCTAAGTTATTTTATTTTAATTCTTGACTACATTAAAATGTTGGTTTAATATTTATATAATTCCTGTTGAGTATTGAATACGGTAAAAGAATACAGAGGGGGGTGAATGGATTCTTGAACTTTTCTTTGATTGAGTCTATGTAGCAGATAAGTGCCTGTGTGTGTAGAAGTGAAGGTGCGGATAAAGAAACAACACAAGACACAATATCACTTTAATCTAATGTATTATTAGATAAAGGTTGCTACAATCTGTGAATACAAATGGTAGTATTCTCAGCTTCGTTTTTCTCAGAGAGATATAGCTTACAGTGTATGAAAAACTTGACTCACAAAAGTTGCTAAGTTATGAAGTGAGGCTGTGTCCTTATAGAACATGGATACAGCCTACTTACTGCAAATAAGGTAGCTAAACAAATTACTTTCTAGTCTGTCTATCCTTTTTGAGTAAGCGTCCAAACGGTTACAGATTTGACTTTGCAAAGCCTGTTTAGATCCACTTCTTTAGCTCCTTGTCTCTTCTATATCTCTCCAAGCTTCCTTGTAGGCTTTCCAGAGCACGTTACAGATTGTGGTCCATAAAGTGCATTGGCTTGTTGCAGGTTTCTGACTTGTACAATTTCTTCAGTATTTTGTCTCCAAGAATGTATTCGAGAAGTGACTAAGTAAGTGATTCGAGAACTAGAATTGACTTGATCGATAACTCTGAGTTCTCGAATACTGTTATATTGACATATCGAACTACTTCTCGAATAGCTCTTTTCCATCAGGATTCCTTGAGTTGTCGAATAGAACATTTGACTTATCGAATTCTCGAGATATCGAATAGCTTTCTGAGTCCTTGAGATATCGAATAGAGCTTTGACTTGTTGACTCTTTGAGAACTCGAATACCATATTGACTTGTTGACTTCTTGAGTTCTCGAATAGAGTAGTAGACATATCGAATCCCTGAGATATCGAATGAGATATCGAACAATGTATTCAGAGATATCGAATAGTGTCTTGAGATATCGAATCTCTGACTTCTCGAATGCTGGACTTCTCGAATAGACAAATATACTTCTCGAATTGGTACTTAGGCAAATTCTTCATTTCTTCAAATCCCAACTGTGATTATTTGACAGTCTTTAACTCCTTGCTTGAGGCATGAACCTTGGAACTTCTTTCAAGCATTATTCTAGACTCTATTTGTACAATTACACAACTAGGATTTGATGCCTACTTCAAGTACAATACAAACAGAAACTCTACAACTAGAGGTTCCCTCAGTTAAGAGGTCATGTAAGTAATGCAAAGCATTACAAACAATTAGGCTTGTTATTAGATGTGTACAGGCATGCCTCTATAACTAACAATCTCCCCCAAATTGTGAGTGAGACCCTTAGTCACAATTTCATGTCTGATAACAAGCCTAACATACATAAAGATAAAGCTTTTAAAAGTACAGGTATGAATTTGATTGAAGAAATTACATAGAAGTATTCTTACAAGTTATGAGGAACTACTTAGCCATCTCCTTTTGGATTCATCTTTTGAGCTTTGGCTTGCAGATTCTCATTTTTCATCCTATCTTCAGCTTCTTTGGCTTTCTTCTTTGCAATTTCTTCCATGGCAAGAATGATATCTTCCATTGCAGTGAGTTCTTCAATTAGAGGAGAGCCTGATAAATCCTTGAGCAATTCATTTAGCTGTTTCTCAGAGTAGGAACTTATGTAGTCCATTCTAATCTTCACATTTCTACCATATTTCTTGTACTCAATGATGTAAGGATTAAACTTGATCCTGCACAGACCCATAGCTCTCAACTCATCAGCCTTAGCTTCCATTGCTGCAAACTCCTCCTCCCTTTTCTTTAGTAGCTTTTCACTGTTCTTTCTCATTTCTGCCTGGTGATCTCTTTTCATCTTGACAAAGTCAATTAACTCCAGCTTCCACACCCTTTCCACTCTGTCGTCAGAATCCAACATTGCAATTATCCTTTCTATGTCATACAGCCTGCCCCAGTGCTGGCATGTTCCTTGTCTGAATTTCTTCTGTCTTCCATCAGAATACTTAACTTCAAGAAAATCATCAACAATGGCAACATGATAGATTCTTTGAGCCCATAGAAATTGCAGTTGGTCTTCATCATAGCTTTCATCCAGAGGTGGTAGGTTTAATCCTGGGATAATTGTCAGTGCCTTAGATTTGGATAGCTTCACCTTTCTTGCAACATGTTTAAATTTCATTCTCTTGACATGGTTGCTTGGCAGAAATCTTTGACCTTTGTTGGTAGACCATAGTAGTATTCCATTAGCAGTTTGCTTTCTGAAACATACACATGGTTTCTTGACTTGAATCTTCTTCTCTTCTTGAGGTGGCAAAACAGTTGCAGAAGCCATAGATGTAGATTTTGTTAGGTCACCACTAACAGTATTCACCCTAGACTTAGAGCCTTGTGTTGTGGTGAGGTTACTGCTAGCAATGCCTAAGGCTTGCTGTTTTCCAATCTTCCTCTCATAGACTCTTCCTTGGTCATCATCATTCTTCTTATCTTTGTCCCCCTTCTTCTTCTTGTCTTCATCACCCTTATCTCTCCTGTGATGTCTTCTCCTCCCATCACTTTTATCTTCAGAATCATCATCCTTATTTCTCCTAGGTTGAGCCATCTCTGGGATTTCACCAGTTGCAATATAGGTTCTGAGGATGTGTAGTGCCTCAGTTTCTTCAGCATTTCTGGCTCCAACCTTCTTCTGTAATTGATCAATGATAGCAATGATCAGTCTGTGATTTCTAGTGGTGAGATCATGGGGAATGACCAATTGCTTGATATCTTCAATTCTGGTACCAGACTGATAAATGATTGTCCATGGCTTCTTGATCACTTCTGGTAGCCTTGAAGGTTGGTCATTCCTCAAGTCATCAAACAGACTCTTATTGTTCTCATTCTTCTTCTCAATAAGCTCAAGTATGGCATCTATCTCTGAGTGTTTCAGTTCTTGTAGAGTCTTGTATGTTAGATGCCATATCTTCAATTTGGATATCATCACTATCTCCTTAATCCATAGATTATTGACTTTCTTAGGAATGACAGTGATGCAATCAATCTGCTTCTTCAGCTCCCTCAGATAGAACTGAGTGTCACCAACCTGTTCCCTTGTGGCTTTCAGAAACTCCAAGAAGGCTTTATCATGATAAACATTGGAGTTAGCAACTTCTTGTAGCTTGGCCTCAGTAACAACTTTAACTTCTACAGGCTTGGCACTCTCAGGTAGGGAGGTTGGAGATTTGTCAGATGGCATACTCCCTGCAACCACTGTAGTAGTTATGGATTGCTTTTGTCCTCCAGGAGTAGTGATGTGCACAGTTGGTAGAGTGACAACTGGCAAGGTAGATGGAGGCTCATCCACTTTGGATTTTCCTTTGCCAGGCACATTTGGTAGAGACTTTGAAGCAGCTCTTTGTTGACCACCCTCTTTTATTATTATGCCTTTCTCCCCCTTTGTATTTGAGTTCCCTTTCTCCCCCTTTGAATTTGAGTTCCTTGTCTTCTTCTCCCCCTTAGGCTTGTTGTCAGGCACTGAGGCTGTAGAAATGTCCTTTGGGATTGAAGATTCATCAGGGAGAGGGAGACCCATATGCTTCATCATAGCAGCTAACATGGATTGTTGATGCAGAAGGACATCAGCTGTGGTGGATGCTTGAGTGTCCAACTGATCATTTAGAAGTGCAACCTTTTCTGTAAGATGAGCATTGGACTTGGTGAGAGTAGCCACCTCCTTCTCAAGTGCATCCACTTTGTTGAATAACTCAGTAGACTTGAAGCCAGACAGGGATTGATCTTTGAGTCTCTGTACTTCAAATCTAGTCATGTCATGTACTGGGACCTCAGTGAGCAGTCTGTCTCCATATAAATTTTTGAACATGGTCCTCAGCATGGCATTAGCATCTGTGGTCTGATCAGATAGAATTTGAAATTGATGCCCCAGACCTGTGACAGTATCCTTTAGCAGAGCTAGCCCATTGTCCATTTTGGTGCAGGTAGTGTTGCAGTGTTTGATGTCCTTGAACACACTGTCTAGCTGAGGAAATTTAGCATCAAAGGTCCTCTTGATTGCTTCTACTGTGGTGGTGGTCTTATCACACACTCTATTGACCTCAGTCTTAACACCTTTTCCAAGATAGTGAGCAGCCTTGAGGAATCCCTTGTGTGTATCATTCATAGCCTCATACACTTCACCAGGGGTCAGAGATTTGGCATTGGAACCCAGTGAAGTGAGGTATTCCTCCCTGAGATACTGAAGTGCTTCATCGAGAGTAATATCATATTTTCCTTGCAACCAGGCATCTATGTTGCCATCTCTCTCAGCATCATCAATGATCTTTGACTTCTGCACCTCCACATCATCCCTATGGCATAACAGAATAGCCTCATAGTCTGGATTAGGCATGTCTGCAGTGAGAAGGTTCTGAGCAATCTTTGTGAACTCAGGAATCTGATCCACAATTAAGCTTTGAAGTGCTTCAACCGTCAATTGTTGTGGAGCAGACCCTGATCCTGAAGCACTGTCATGTTGCACAGGCTTCAGCCATTGTGACATAAAGTCAGAGCTAGAGCTAGGCAAGCTAGACTCCTCAGTTACAGATGCAACTTCTGTAACCGGATGGATTGACTCTACTACTGGTGTCACCACAGAAGTGGGATGAATTACACCAGCAGTTGACACAGGCACAGAGTCTCTAGTAAAAACTAGTGGAACCTCTGTGTTTGTGATGGTGTCATTAGGAGATGCCTCAGCATGCATTCCCTCACCATCTAAATGTGGGTTCTGAGTGGTGAACAAAGTGTCATGCACTAAGTCACTTGAAATTATTGGCTCATCAAGAGAAAAAAATTCTTGATGATCAATACCTTGCATCTCAGTTGCCTGAGTTGCAGGTTCCAAAGAAATTTAAGAGTTAGATTCTGGAAGAGAAGTGTGTTTAAGAGTAGATTTTGGCAACTCCCCCTGAGAGATAGAGGGAGTTTCAAATGTGATGTGCTCTCCACTCAGTGTTGTGCCAGCCTTATCACTCCCATGTGCTGACTCTATACAAGAAGGTGCATTGGGGAGGATGCTTGATTCTATAGGTGCACCCTGTTGAGAGGATACACCTAGTGAGCTGTGTGCCCCTGATTTTACAACTTCAGCCATTTGTGTGACTGAAGAGGTGGTCTTGGTTTTCTTCTTCTTTGTCCTGTGTAAGGGTGACTCAGGTTCCTCACCTTCTAGACCTAATTCAACAGCTAATGCTGCTTCAGATAAGATATTTAATGGTGCAGACATTACTTCCTTTCTCTTCTTTTTACTAACATCACCCTTTTGAGAGGATGATGCAGTTGGCTCAGTATGTGGTAAAGTGTTTGGTTGAGAGGGTTGGTTAGCAGGCCCTGGGTTAGCATTTTGTTCTACTTGCTTGGGCTGTGCTAACTTAGACTTTGCATCAAATGTTGGCATGTTGTGGGGATAAGTCCTAAACAAACTCTCCATATGGGGAGTTATGTTTAGTCTCACATCCACATCATTCCTAGTCTCCAAATTACCAAAAATGAGTTTGGTCATGGACTTAGGATAGCCTATTTTATTTTTATCAATCCCAGGCAATTCAATCAATGAAGCATTTTTATAATTAGGTACAGATTGAATAAAGCGAGGGAAGAAAATATCAGTACCTCTCTTGGTTGTGTTCTTACCAAGTCTCCCATATAATTCTTGGAGGATGATTTGGCCAACATCAATCTTCTTTCCATAGGCCAAAGCATATCCAATTTGCTGCACAGGTGCACTGATTTGATCAAAGCTTGATTTCCTGGCAGTGAAGACCTGGAGAAGAGTTGCAAACACATAGCTCCGCTCCTTTCTCAGATTCTTTCTGTTTAGCTTTCCAAGATTGATCCCATCTGAGTAGTTGATGAACTCAAAGAATTCCTCTAACTCTGCATTAGTGGCCATTCTGTCAAATGACTCTTGTTGTAGGCCCAGTGCTTGGTTCATGTCTGCAGTAGTGATAGTGATTTCCTTATCTTGAATCTTGCAGTAGATGATATATGAAGTGATTGCGTTTTCCAGGGCTACAACCTCCACAATAGCAGAACCCCAAAACTATTCCAGGATATCTAGATACAGAGTTGGGTTGGCAGAGAGTGCATCCTTGATATATGACTCCGCCATCCATTTCACAAAGCACTTGAAATTGGCATAGGGTGCTTCAACATCACTAGTGAGAGCGATGAAGTTGGTGTTGAACTTTACTATTGCCATTTGTGTAGAAGAGAGAAAAGAAATTGAAGGTTGAAGAAGAAATTTGTCTTTTCGTAGCTAGGGTTTCAGGGGTTTAGAGAGTGTAGATGCTTGAGAAATCGAATGAAATGAATCGAATAGATGTGAAATTGTATAAGTATGAAGTACTTGAATTGTCGATTAGATGAAGGTTTTGTATCGACAAGTCAGGCATTCGAGAAGTAGAAAACAACTATTCGAGAAGTCAAGAAAAGGCTTAATCGATAACTCAAGCAGATAGAAACTCACAGCTGGCAGTTATCTAACTTAGAAATAATTCTAAATTAAATAAAATGTGTTTTTATGAGTGAATTAAACTTTTAGACAAAAGTCCAAAAACGGTTAAAATTCAGCGAGAATTCAGCGAGAATTCAGCCTTTTCAAATGATTCGAGAACTCAAATATAGTGTTCGAGAACTCAATCATTCGAGAACTCAGTTACTATATTCGAGAAGTCAAGAATACCTCTATTCGATATCTCAGAAAGACTCTATTCGGGAACTCAAGAGTACTCTAATGAGACTTGTTAGAGATGTCGAATAGTGAATCATTCGAGAAGTCTGACTTATCGAACTATACCCATCGCTCATAGAAATTTGATTTTCACTATCTTTTAAAATTTACCAGACATATTCATTGAAAAATATCCTAGCAAATTAAATAGTGATTTTCTCAAAATTTCATGGAAATTTTAAGTTAATAGAAATATGATTTTCAACATGTGCAACAGATTTGAAATATTTATAAATCATATTTCAGCCAACACTTACTCCAAAAATATTGAGAATTTAGATAAAGTAAGTGTTTACTGCTGCAACAATCTAGATGGTGTATTCACTTAGCCAGAATCTGAAGAATTCAGCATTCCAATCTCACTTACCAACCTTGTGAAGGTGGCTTCATCTAATGGCTTAGTGAATATATCAGCTAGTTGTTTATCTGTAGAGACATAATGCAACTCAATGGTTCCATTAGTTGCATGTTCTCTTATGAAATGATATCTGATGTCAATGTGCTTTGTTCTAGAATGATTGACAGGATTGGCAACTATAGAGATTGCACTTGTGTTGTCACACATGATTGGAATTCTTTCCAACACAAGTCCATAATCTCTAAGTTGATTTCTAATCCATAGCACTTGAGCACAGCAACTTCCAGCAGCTATGTATTCAGCCTCAGCTGTAGAAGTTGACACAGATTGTTGCTTCTTGCTATACCAAGAAACTAACCTTTGTCCAAGAAACTGGCAGCTTCCTGAGGTGCTTTTCCTATCCACTCTGCATCCAGCATAATCAGCATCAGAATAACCAACCAGATTGAACCCTGTGTCCTTAGGATACCATAATCCCAAGTTAGGAGTGCCCTTCAGATATCTAAAGATCCTTTTTATTGCAATCAAATGTGATTCCTTTGGATTTGATTGAAACCTTGCACACAAGCATGTAGCAAACATGATGTCTGGCCTACTTGCAGTGAGGTAGAGTAGAGAACCAACCATGCCTCTGTAGACTGAGATATCTACTTTCTTGCCTTTAGCATCTTCATCTAGTTTAGTGGCAGTGGCCATGGGTGTCTTGGCAGGTGAACAATCTTCCAAGTCAAACTTCTTCAATAAATCCTTGATGTACTTGGTTTGACTGATAAAGATACCATCCTTCCTTTGACTGACTTGCAACCCTAGAAAGAATGTCAACTCTCCCATCATACTCATCTCATATCTGCTCTGCATGAGCTTAGAGAATTTCTCACACAGCTTCTCATTTGTAGAGCCAAAAATGATATCATCCACATAAATTTGTACTAGGATAATATCATCACCATGCTTCTTGTAAAACAGTGTCTTGTCCAATGTGCCTCTAGTGAATTGATTCTCAAGAAGAAATTGTGATAAAGTATCATACCATGCTCTTGGAGCTTGCTTAAGTCCATACAGTGCCTTAAGCAATCTGTAGACAAATTCTGGGAAATGTGGATCCTCAAAGCCAGGTGGTTGTTGCACATAAACCTCTTCTTCCAACTCTCCATTTAGAAATGCACTCTTGACATCCATTTGATAAACTTTAAAGTTTGAATGAGCAGCAAATGCCAAGAATATTCTAATGGCTTCCAATCTAGCAACAGGGGCAAATGTCTCATCATAATCAATGCCTTCCTGTTGAGAGTATCCTTTTGCAACCAGCCTTGCTTTGTTTCTTATTATTACACCATCTTCATCCATCTTATTCTTCAGAACCCATTTTGTTCCAACAATGGTTCTATTCTTTGGTGCAGGCACAAGTTCCCATACTTTGTTCCTTTCAAATTGATTCAGCTCTTCTTGCATGGCAATAATCCAATCTGGATCCAACAGTGCATCATCAAGTTTCTTAGGCTCAACTTGTGATAGAAAACATCCATAGAGGCACTCATTTTGAGTTGCTCTCCTAGTCCTTACTCCTGCATTAGGATCTCCAATGATTTGCTCTGCAGTGTGTGATCTATCCCATTTCCTCGAGTGTTTAGCCTGACTTCTCATTCTTGATGTTGCTTCATCATCCACATCATGGTCATCCTCATTTCCTCCCCCTGTGAAGTTGCCATTACTCACAGGTGTGTCTTGGATGCTTGTTTCTCCACTATCGATTGGCACAAATTCTTCTCTTGTATCATCAATCACTTGAGTTTGTTGAACTTGAGTTTCAACTCCAGTTTCAATCTCTTCATCAGAATCATCTAGATTATCAAACTTCAATGGATCTTTGTCTTCATCATTGGCTTCTTCTAGTCCAGGTAGTTTGCTGTCATCAACTGTTACATCTGTGCTTTCCATAACTTTCTTTTGACTGATGACATAAACCTTGTATGCAATTCTTTCCATAGAATAGCCAAGAAAAATTCCTTCAAATGCTTTTGCATCAAACTTTCCAACATATTCAGAGTTATCCTTTAGTACAAAGCATTTGCTTCCAAAAGTATGAACATACTTTAGAGTAGGCTTCTTTCCAGTCATCAAGTTGTAAGGTGTCTTTCCAGTGTTTTTGTTGATGAGGGTCCTGTTCTGAATGTAGCATGCAGTGCTCACAGCCTCAGCCCAAAAACATGTAGGCATTTTTGCATCAAGTAACATTGTTCTAGCAGCCTCAATTAGAGTTCTATTCTTTCTCTCAACAACTCCATTTTGTTGTGGAGTCCTTGGAGCTGAGAATTGCTGAGAAATGCCATTCTCTTTGCAGAATGCTTCAAGTGTGGCATTTCTGAACTCTGTTCCATTATCACTCCTCAGTGCAATCACACTTGTATCGTTTGCCTTTGCTTCCTTGTCAACTTTCTTTATGTGCTCAATAATTACTTGTGGAGCCTCATCTTTTGATGCCAGAAATTCCACCCATGTATACCTTGAAAAATCATCAACCATTACCAGGGCATACTTCTTTCTTCCAAGTGACATTATGTTGATAGGCCCAAACAAATCCATATGGATGAGTTGTAATGGCTTGGTTACTGATGTCACTGTCTTTGACTTGTGGCTTGATCTCTTCATTTTTCCTTTTTGACAGGCCTCACACACTCCTTCTTGACAGAATTCGAGTGTGGGCATGCCTCTCACTAACTCTCTTTTGACTAGAGAATTAATGGCCTTGAAGTTCAGGTGTGATAGTTTCTTGTGCCACAGCCAACAATCTTCATTTGATGCTTTTGAGTAAAAGCAACAAATTTTGTCCTTGTTTGCAGAGTCCATATTGGCTACAAACAGGCTTCCCTTCCTTACTCCAGATAGAGCAAAATCACCAGTCTTCTTATGGGTGATCAAACATTCATCTTTGTCAAAATTCACTTTGAATCCTCTATCAGTAAACTGACCAACACTTAGCAGATTATGCTTGAGCCCCTTGACTAGTGCTACATCTTCAATGATGACATTACCAACTTTCAGCTTGCCATATCCCAATGTGTTACCCATGCTGTCATCTCTAAAAGCAACCATTGGGCCAGCTTTTCCTCATACTGTGATAGCAAGGCCATATCACCAGTCATATGATTTGAGCATCCACTGTCCAAAATCCACATGACCTTCTTTTCACTTTCTTTGCCCTGCAAACACAAAGGTATTACTTTTCCTTTGGTACCCAAACAAGTTTGGGTCCATGTGACTTAGAGACAGTTTTATCATAAACAACATGCTTGTCAACTTTCTTAGTGCTAGTCTTCTTGTCACTGTTGGAAGTCTTAGAACCTGAAGTTTCAGACTTAGGTGACAGAGGTACCTTCCTAGCTTTAGGAGGACTTGAAGACTTTGACCTTGTGTAGTGTGTGTGAGAATTGTGACTGATACAACCATCAATGAATTGCCTTCTTAAATTAAAACAACTAGTCATAACATTCATATTGCATGGCATACAGTCAAATTTATCACAGAAAGGTGCATCTCTATGACTTAGAGGCACATAACAATCATAGAAAGGTTTAGACACACTACCAACAGGTTTCTTGCATGCATGAGTTAAATGATTGGTACTGAAACAGTTCTGACAAGTTTTCCTAGGGGCATTAGGCATATAAGCATAGTTGTTATCCTTGTTAATCCCTAACTTGCCATTTCTGTTCTGTTTCTTCTTAGTCACTTTCTTTTCTGATTCACTCAACCCAGCTGAGACAAACTTAACAAACTTCTTAGGTCTTGGCCTATCAACTACTGGTTCCTTGGTCTTTGACTTGACACTCTCACCCTTAGAGGATGCTTGCTGTTCACTAGATTGTGCCTCATCCTCATCATTCAACATTTGCTTGATGAGTAAGGCATCCTCATCAATTTCAAATGTTGATTCCTTAAAAATTGGATTTTCAGTTTTTCTCAAAATGTGAGGCACTTTCTCATGAACAGCTGTGTCCTCTTCAATGACAGCATAGCCTTTCCTTTGTTTGAGAGAGTCATAGTCAAGTCCAATAGCTGCTTTGGGTTTAGCTTCAATTTTCTCACAGTAGGATTGCACTAAACCAGATGATTTCTTGAAAGTTTTTAGTTTGAATTCATTCTCAGCTAATTCATCCCTAAGAGCCTTCTCTACTTGACTAGCACATAAAACCTTGTTCTTCAAATATTCAACTTCTTTCTTAAGGTTTTCTACTTGCATAGTAGTTAGCTCAAGTTCCTCATTCTTTTTGGTTAATATTTCATTTCTAGTAGACAGTTTAGCAATCTCCTCATTAGCAGCAGTCATACTAGTATGAATATTAAACATTTCAACAGATAATTGTTCAATCATGCATTTGTATTCAGAAACAGACATGTCTATAGTAGTGAGAGATGGTACCTGAGAATCAGATGAAGATGAGTCATCCTTGGAGTTGGCCATCAAGGCATAGTTGCAGAATTCTTGTTCCTCTTCATCACTCTCAGAATCATCCCAACACTTCCCTTCAGCTATGTAGGCCTTACCATGTGTCTGCTTTTTCAGAAGGGCCTCATACTTAGCTTCGAGCTCAAGATAATCTCTATCCTTCTTTTTAGGCTTCTTGCATTCACTGGCAAAATGCCCTAGGTCATTGCATCTATAGCACCTTACAGATGACCTATCCACATAACTGGTTTTGAACTTATTTCTGTTTGGTTTCACAGGTGCCTTGTTCTTGTTGGCTGAATGGTTTTGAGTTTTGGGTTTGAAGGGTTGATTTCTTTTAAATCTGATGTTTGGAAATTTTCTGGCCATGAAGGCATATGAAGTATTTTCCATCCCATCAAGTTCTTCCAGAGTGTAAAACTCTTCTTCTTCTTCCTCCTTTTCCTCAACAGGTTCACTCACCCCAGCTTCAGTTTCTTCATCATCTGCCACCTCCTCTATCCTTAGTTGGCTTGTAGATGCTTCTAGGTCCCGAATGGATTTGTTGACAATCAAGGCACATGATGTGTTTATCATCCTGCCTTGGTTGGCTTGGATAGCCCTTTTTTGAAGCAACTCAAGTTCATGAGTCTTTAGGACTCCATAGAGCACATCATAGGTGACTTTGTTCAAATCTCTCTCTCTTAGAGAAATGACTCTTTGCTCCAGATGATTTGGTGAAGACAACAGAAATTTCATATTTAACTCCTTGGTGCTGTAAACCTTTCCATTCATCTACAACTCAGTAACTAGCTTGTGAAACCTTTCAAACATTTCAGTGATGCTTTCCTTGGGCTGTTCCATGAAAGCTTCATACTGTGTGACCAGTATCTGTTTCCTGTTTTCCTTAACCTCATCAGTCCCTTCACACAACACCTCAATGTGATCCCACATCTCTTTAACAGACGTGCATGATGCAATGTTTGCAAACATTGACATGTCCATGGAATCAATGATAAGCAACATGAGGTGGCTGTCAAGAGCAACCTTCTCCCTTTCTGACTCTGTCCACTTTGATGGATCCTTGGCCTCATAAGATCTTGGGATAGTTGTGGTTCCAACAGTCTTCTCTGGTATCTCTTGTTGTGGAACAAAAGGACCATTCTTGAGAATCTCAGGATACAAGGGATGAGAGGCTTTAATGAACAACATCATCTTTATCTTCCAGAGGTTGAAGTTTTCTTTGTCAAACTTAGGGACCTTCACCGTTCCTGTAGTCTTTGGTGTATTCGAACTCATGATCGTTTCTCTGTTTTTGAATAAACAGCCCGCTCTGATACCACTTGTTGAGTATTGAATACGGTAAAAGAATACAGAGGGGGGGTGAATGGATTCTTGAACTTTTCTTTGATTGAGTCTATGTAGCAGATAAGTGCCTGTGTGTGTAGAAGTGAAGGTGCGGGTAAAGAAACAACACAAGACACAATATCACTTTAATCTAATGTATTATTAGATAAAGGTTGCTACAATCTGTGAATACAAATGGTAGTATTCTCAGCTTCGTTTTTCTCAGAGAGATATATCTTACAGTGTATGAAAAACTTGACTCACAAAAGTTGCTAAGTTATGAAGCGAGGCTGTGTCCTTATAGAACATGGATACAACCTACTTACTGCAAATAAGGTAGCTAAACAAATTACTTTCTAGTCTGTCTATCCTTTTTGAGTAAGCGTCCAAACGGTTACAAATTTGACTTTGCAAAGCCTGTTTAGATCCACTTCTTTAGCTCCTTGTCTCTTCTATATCTCTCCAAGCTTCCTTGTAGGCTTTCCAGAGCACGTTACAGATTGTGGTCCATAAAGTGCATTGGCTTGTTGCAGGTTTCTGACTTGTACAATTTCTTCATTATTTTGTCTCCAAGAATGTATTCGAGAAGTGACTAAGTAAGTGATTCGAGAACTAGAATTGACTTGATCGATAACTCTGAGTTCTCGAATACTGTTATATTGACATATCGAACCACTTCTCGAATAGCTCTTTTCCATCAGGATTCCTTGAGTTGTCGAATAGAACATTTGACTTATCGAATCCTCGAGATATCGAATAGCTTTCTTAGTCCTTGAGATATCGAATAGAGCTTTGACTTGTTGACTCTTTGAGAACTCGAATACCATCTTGACTTGTTGACTTCTTGAGTTCTCGAATAGAGTAGTAGACATATCGAATCCCTGAGATATCGAATGAGATATCGAACAGTGTATTCAGAGATATCGAATAGTGTCTTGAGATATCGAATCTCTGACTTCTCGAATGCTGGACTTCTCGAATAGACAAATATACTTCTCGAATTGGTACTTAGGCAAATTCTTCATTTCTTCAAATCCCAACTGTGATTATTTGACAGTCTTTAACTCCTTGCTTGAGGCATGAACCTTGGAACTTCTTTCAAGCATTATTCTAGACTCTATTTGTACAATTACACAACTAGGATTTGATGCCTACTTCAAGTACAATACAAACAGAAACTCTACAACTAGAGGTTCCCTCAGTTAAGAGGTCATGTAAGTAATGCAAAGCATTACAAATAATTAGGCTTGTTATTAGATGTGTACAGGCATGCCTTTGTAACTAACAATTCCGTTTTTTTGGTTATCGTAATTGTATGTATAACCATTTATTCAATCATCTTTATAAATTTTGAATATGATACTTATATTTTTTCAATTGAATATATATAAATTATTTTTTTTAATTATAGATTTTACCCCTATATTTTCAAAGGCAAAGTTTGCCAATTTAATGATTGTGAAGTTACGATTTTACCCCTATATTTTCAAAAATTACAAAAATGCCATCCTTTAATAATCTCTTTCTATATATATTAGAGCAACAAGGACATAATTTGAGCCAATAAACCCCCTGTGAAATTACAATTATACCCTTACAAGTTATAAAATTAAATGAAATGCCACTCTTTTATTTAAATGGAAAAAAAATGAGTTTTTGTGGTGAATCGAACCTAGAACCTCCTCTACACAAGTTATCCTACCAACCACTGTGCTACATTAACTTTTTAGTTTTGAGTTAAAAAGCCTTTTACATAAACCTGAACTCTCAATTATCTTATTTTTACTATTATTTTAATTTTTGAGTAAAAATAATGGTATATATAATAGAGCAACAAGGACATATTTTGAGCCAATAATCCCCTTGTGAAATTATAGTTATACCCTTACAAGTTATAAAATTACATAAAATGCCACTCTTTTTTTTTTGTGAAGGTGAATTTCTAATTCATGAATTGTATCAAAATACAATAAACGTACAAGGGGAATATTTCATTCAAGAAAATTCATCATCTAACCGAAAAGCACGCATATTGCTCCCGGACGTTTAGACAATAAAACCTTCAAGTCTGAAAGGAAGAACCCCCACAAAAGAAAGGCCTCGTTAAAAAACCCCCAAGAGCAAAACCCTATGGGAAAAAAACTCAAAGGGGAAAAAGAGTGCCCTCAATAAATAAAAATACATCGTTTTACAAATTTTCCAAAAAAATCAGAATTACTAATTCCTTTGTGAATCTCCATAGCCATCAGTTATAATTGCTTTATTTTCCTCTTCATATTGGTTGCTCCTTTACTGCAAGTCGTCACTCTGTTTTTGTAGCCTACTCCAACCAATCCAAAAAGTCCAATCGCCCCTGCAAACAGTGAATAAAAGCAATAAACGAAAAATTAGTCCACCAAATCTATTTATCAAACATTTTGTAAATATTATCACCATACTATATAATATATGTACAAACATGTAATTTAGCAACAAACGTAGGAATCTAAACCAAAGGGGATCCCTTTGGTTAGATAATTCTTTGATTAGATTTTATATTATTACAGGAAAAGAACCCAAACTGTATAAACCTTGCAGCATTCAAAAGGAAGTCTTACTATAGCATACCAAAATAAGACTTTGACCTATTCGAACCAGAGGAATTTTCCTCGGATTTTCGAACCTGGAATCGCATGAAATTGCTTCGTTCATATTGGTCATACTCCATAAATTCTCCTATGGAGTTAGCAATCACCTTTCCCAGCTTTTCCCCATGTGGTTTTATAAGGTGACCCGGGGGTATCCCATGGACTTGAACCCAAAAAGGAATTTGTTTAAACAGTTCCGATGTAATTTGTGTGGTTGCCTCCGCTTCAACAAGAATGAGATAGCTTCCTGCGAAGTGCCAAGGTTGTCCTTTCAGGACTCTATTCTTCCCCGCTTCATCTTCAAAGGTGAGTGTGATAATGCCATCAACATAATCTTCTATCACCACACTTAACTTGTTTTGCCACAACGAATCAAATAGGTTCTTCAGACTTATTTTGTTTACAGCCTTACCCGTGAGCAATCTTCCATAAACAACATTGGGGAATTCAGCTACTCCAGTTTCAAAAACTAGGGATGGGTCAGAAATGACCTCTAATTCTTGAGAATTAAGTTGTATAGTTTGTGATGTGAGGTCACCAGTTTGATCCATTGTTGTATGTATTTTTTGAAAGAAAGAAAAAAGTATGTTACTTTTTGTTTATTTTATAGCTATAGCCTAGTATATATTTATATAAACCCGTCCTCTTAAAACTCATTTTTACTACACCTTTGTATGAGATCATAAATTCCTAGTAATTAGAATTGATTTTGGCATGATATTAGGAAAATAACATATTTCCCAACCTAAAATTATCAAAATTTTAGTTTAGTCAAATCAATTTATATAAAAGTAACATGACAACACATACTTACTATCTGCATGATCTATAATAACATGACTTAATTTCCTAAATTTCAGTACATAAATTAAGACGTCAGATTCCCTTTTAAAATAACCATCTTCTTTGATAAACACTGCCTAAAATTTGTCAATCTACTCCAAACAACCACCCCATAATTTTAGATTATAATCAAATAACTAATTACATACCACTGATATCCATCCCTTATTTAGTGTTCTTCCTTAGAGCCTTCGTAATTATATCATTCTAACCTGTACTCTTTCAGTTACCAAATTTCAAATTCAACATGTTCTTAAGATATAATGATGATTGAGTTGAGGAATTAAGAGTTAATTAACCAAAAGTCAAACTAAAAACCCCTATCTTGATATCAAAATTTAAATTTATAACAACTTCGTCCTAATTGAGCTAAACAGGATGTAATTCCACTCAAAACATTCTGTTTACACATTTAATCCAAAATTTCAGCCTTGTTGGAATTTATATTATCCTTGAAAACTTATTAGATAAAATTTAGAACGATTCTTATATTTTTTATCATCAATAACTTACTAATGATAATTCCAATACAAAACTATAAACTTTTAAATTTTGTTTCTTTTGATCGAAACTTAGCTACCCTTTTGTCCCTGTCATCACACTGAATAAAATTGGTTAGTCTTTTTTGATCAAAACGACACTAGGGGTACATCCCACTTCTTCATGATACAGTAAGATACAAACCCCTAAAAGGTTACAAGTTAATTAACCATAATTAAATTTACCTCTTCCAGGCACAAACTATCATTCATGATAATATATTACCTCTAATAGGCACAACATACGCCATCTACTATGGCCTCCATGAACAAATATCTTCATGGTACAGATCATCCATATATTCAATCCGCCAAAAAACTAATAAAATAAACCTTAATAAAACCAAAGAAATTTTTTTGAACCTGATCCTAAACTCTTTATCTGAACTCAAATTATAAAAGAAAAAAGTCACTAATAATCATTAACTACTCCCCTCTAATTACTGCCCTCATTACAAACCTAATTAGTACCCACGACCCGACCCGATTACAAACAATCCATTATTCCCAAATCAGTTACAGTCGAACCCTAATAACCCTACAATCATCAAAATCAAAGGAGGGAAAGAAGAAAGAACAGATAGAAACAAGAACGAAGCCGCACCTTAAAATACCGAATTTGTCACCGGAAGTTTCACTGAAATCCAACGCCACCGTCGAAATGCCGCTACTCACCAGAGACTTTTATCACCGGAAGTTTCACGCCGTTTTGAAATCTTGACAAAGCTCCCGCACCGAAGGGGTTGAAATTTTTGAAACCTTGAACGTTATTCCCGGAAATTGATACGATGTAGAGGAAAAAGATACAGCACTGATAAATTAGTTATTTTTAAACCATATATATTGTCCACTAAATTGCGCAAGTTTGTATATGTAGGGTCACACTATGATGAGAGAACAATGAGAATATTATTATTCTGCACCAGAACAATACAGAAATAAAAATGTGCTAAGGAATACATGTATTTTTTAATTCTAGTTCTTACCCCTTGTCCACTGTCATCCTCTTTCTTTTTTTCGAAACTGCTAAAAATTGATTATCCAAAATCAAAATTAAAATTTTCTCCTAGTTTTTTTGAGAAAATTTTGTCAAAAAATAAAATGCCACTCTTTTATTTAAATGAAAAAAATGAGTTTTTCTGGTGAATAGAACCTAGAACCTCCTTTACACAAGTTATCCTACCGACCACTGTGCTACATTGACCTTTTAGTTTTGAGTTAAAAAACCTTTTACATAAACCCGACCTCTCCATTATCTTATTTTTACTATTATTTAATTTTTGAGTAAAAATAATGGTGATTCGCATTATTTTAAAAATATTATATTTTAGGTTTCATAATATGGTACACGATCTATCTATTACTATATATTAAACCACAACACAAGTGCAAAAAAGTGTCATTTTAATGGTTGTGAACTTACGATAATATCCCTATATGTTTAAAAATTACAAAAGCACCATCCCTTTAATATTTATGCAAAAAATATGTGAAATTATGTTAGTGTTGGGAATCAACCCTCTCATAATTTCGGAGTATAATTCTATGCGACTTATATGCGACTTATATATTGATGAGATATTTAAAGAAATAAATATTAAGGAGCGTACTAATTTTATCTGGAAAGTATTGTATGACGAGTATTATTCACATCGATGATATGTCTTTTTATCATTGTTATAAAAGAAATTGTGTCATAACCTATACAATATATTTATATGCTACAAAATGATAGAGTATATTTTTATATATATTCTAGATGATTTTATTCTCATATTTATTGTGTTTTGCATTGATTTGGATTTTTATTTAATAGATTTTATTGTTTTATTGTAGGAAATAAAGAATTCATGACTTGGAAGGATTTGGAGCAAAAAGAGCTATTTTGGAGATAAAATAGGAGAAAATTCGTATTATTGGGCTACGTAGGCTGTTTAACACTGTTTGGGTCATATCTTGAGTTCCAGAAGTCAGAATTTGACGATCTTACTGTCCACGCGAAGCTTAGGGAATTATCTTTAATTCAGAGGTGGTCCAGTAAGCAAAATCCAACTGGAAGAGCCCAGAAACAGAGGAGAAAAAGAAGTGACGAATTTTACAAGAAAATCCTATTTAATTATGGATATCTTTTTGTAAATTGATTAGAATATTAAAAATACTTTTATTAGGGGATAGAAAACAGATTTTATCATTAGTTTTATTTATTAGAACGTGGGGAGAAAAAGAGATAGACATATATACGTATTTTTTACAGAAGCTAGGGTTTTATCTTCTTCTCTCCATCTTTGCAAGCTCAATTTAATTCTTGGATTTAATTGTTCTTTGTTATTCAAAGGTTTAAGGTATTTCTTATCTTCTCCTTATCAATTACATGTTTATTATGGCTTTCTTGATTATTATTGTTAGTTTTAATCTTAGAATGAGTGAGTAGTTTAATTCTAGGGTATTAAGGGAAGCCATGTTTGCACCATGATTTGGGCTTAATTTGATTATTAAATTGATGAGTAGAGAGTAATTCTGATTGATATGTTATAATTCTTAATTTGTGTAATTGCGCAATATCACGGATTAATTGATTGCAATAGGAGTAATAGATCGAAAGATTTTACTACTAGAGGCTTACATACAATTAGCGGAATTGAAGGTGATTGTGAAAGCATCATTAGATATTCTGAGAGTGTTAATGCTTGAAAAAGATTAACCATTGCTTTAATTACTTAATCCCATTAAAAAGCTATACCTTTGTGATTTGTTTGGTGTAAACATGGTGAACCTGAATTGCCCTAGATCCCTTAATTAATTGATTTAAAACCTTTTTTAAATTTGTTTTAGTAGTTAACACAATTCTCCAACAATCGTTTGTGACTGAGAACAATTGATAACAACTGAATTGAGATTGAAACTGTCTCCTTGAGGAATCGACCCGTATTTGCTAATATCTACTACAATAGATACCGTGCGCTTGCGGTTAGACGTAATTTAACATATCAAGTTTTTGGCGCTGCTGCCGGGGAGACGCTTAGTTTCTATAATTTTAGTTTGATTGTTTTAGATTGTTTCTCTTGTCTCTTTAGAACTCTTGTTCCAACTGAGACCGATCTTACTGCTTTTCCTTGTTTAGTTGTTGATGCCCAAGACCAGGTCTCAAACGAAAGAAGATCAAGCGAAAGAGGATACAACTCCTCTTAGTCCAGATTCTGGAATTACTTGTCAACAATACATAGATCAACAAAGGGAAGAGAAGCAGCAAAGGATATCTGAACCAAAGATTGAGATGGCAGACCCTCCCAAATCTTTGAAGAACTACTCACAGCCCTCTCCGAGTGGGGTACCTACTGGCCTTGCTATGCCAGCGATTCAAGCAGCAAATTTCGAGATCAAGCCTGCTTTGCTCACTATGATCCAACAGAATCAATTTGCTGGGCTTGCCTCTGAAGACCCTACAAATCATCTGCAATGGTTTCAACAGCTCTGTTCTACAATTAAACATCAGGGAGTCACTCCAGACCAGTTGAAAGTCATGTTGTTCGGTTTCTCTCTTCGTGACAAAGCTCAAAAGTGGTTGAACGATATTGACTTGACCAAGTGGGATGAGATTGCTCAAGCCTTCTTAACTGAGTTCTTCCCTCCTAACAGAACCGACGATTTGATCGACAAGATGATGGGTTTTAAGCAAGATTATGGTGAATCTCTTCGGGATGCTTGGGATAGATTCAAGGATTATCAACGTGCATGCCCTCACCATGGTCTTGAGAAGTGGTTCCTGCTTAAACGCTTCTACAATGGTCTTGATCCTGAAATGAAAGGGATGGTTGATAACGCTGCAGGTGGCGTGTTTTTAGACAAAGGAGTTGATGATGCACATGCTTTTCTTTCAAATTTGGCTGCCAATCACTTCAGTAACCCGAGAGCAACCAAGAAAGGGGGTAAACTTGAAGTGGATGCATATTCTCTATTATCATCTCAACTCGCTGCATTAACTCAAGCGATCCACTCATTGAAGACATCTCAGCCCTCTACTCAACCTATGAGTATCAATGCATTGGCATCTATGGCTCCTATAAATAATCCTGTTTGTGAAGTCTGTGGCATCCAAGGCCACTATGGTAACGATTGCCAATACAATGCTCAAAATTCATAACATTTTCAGATGGAGCAAGCAAATGTTTTCCAACAGAGGTAGCTGTACAATCCGTACTCCAACACTTACAATCCTGGTTGGAAAGATCATCCGAACTTCTCATATAGGAACAATAATGCTCAGAATTCAAATGTTCCTAATCAGCAGCAATATCAGCAGTCGTACCAGCCTCCTCCACAACAACAGTATAGGCCTCCGCAAGGACCTATGAATCCCCCTGGATTCCAAAGGCATCCTCAGAATTATGCTCCTCAAGCAAATCAAGCTGCACAGGCTGATAATCAAGGTGACATGATGAAGATATTGTTACAGATGCAAAAGAATATGGAGGATACCAATAGGAAGATGAACCAGATGGAGATTCATAATAAGATGCTGGAAACTCAAATTGCTCAAATGGCTAGTTCTTCATCTACAAGGCAACAAGGCTCTCTACCAGCACAATCAACTCAGCCAAAGGAAAATGTGAATGCCATTACTCTTAAGAGTGGTCGTACATATGATGCTCCTCCAATGCCTACTGATGATGTTCCTACTGAGAAAGAAAAAGAGAATTCTGAGGAAGATAAGGTAGAGAAAGTTGTTGAAGATACAAACGAAGGTGAAACTGAGGAAAGCAAGAAAAAGGACAAAGAGAAGACTGCAGTTACTCCTCCACCATTTGTGCCAAAGCTCCCATTCCCTAGTAGGATGAACAGAAATAAGATGGACCAGCAGTTTGGTAAGTTCATGACACTTGTCAAGAATCTTGAGGTAACAGTTCCTTTCACTGATTTAATTTCTCAAGTTCCATCATATGCAAAGTTTTATAAGGATATTCTCACTAAGAAAAGGTCTTTTGGTAAGGTAGAGACAATAGCTTTTACTGAAGAGTGTAGTACTGTTTTACAAAATAAGTCTCCACCTAAGCTTAAAGATCCTGGTAGTTTTTCGATCCCGTGTCATTTAGGTGCATTGTTCATTGATAAAGCTTTATGTGATTTAGGCGCTAGCGTCTCAGTCATGCCTCTCTCGGTTTTTCAAAAATTAAACATGGGAGAATTAAAATGTACACAGATGACTTTGCAAATGGTAGACCGTTCGATAAAATATCCCCTTGGAATTTTAGAGGATGTGCCTGTATGGTTGGAAAATTTTATATTCCTGTAGACTTTGTAGTTCTAGATATGGAAGAGGATAGCCAAATACCTATTATTTTAGGTAGACCATTTCTCTGTACTGCAGGTGCTGTTATTGATGTAAAAAGTGGGACTCTCACATTGAGCGTTGGTGATGATAAAATTACTTTTACTTTAACCTCTGCTCTTAAATCCCCTTTGCTTGAGAATACTTGCTACAGGATTGATGTTATAGATGGAATTGTCCGAGATGAGACGCCTCAGATTTTATTGAATGATGCATTGGAAGCAGTGCTCATGCTTGAAGCTTCAGAAGGAGAAGGACATGCTGAAGTCGATTCATTGATTCTTGAGTTGGATGGTGCAGCTGATCCGAATTGTGAGGTAACCAACACTGTCACTTCTTGTGGTCAACCTCAGGTAAACAAGTTAGAGTTAAAGTCTTTGCCATCTAATCTTAAATATGTGTTTCTTGATGAAGAAAAGACTTGTCCTGTGATTGTTAGCTCTAGTCTTGATGATAGCCAAGTTTTTAAGCTTCTTACTGTTTTACGTGCTCATAGAAAAGTTATTGGGTATAGTATTGATGATCTTACAGGGATTAGCCCAGACTTTTGCATGCATAGAATTCACTTAGATGATGACCATAAGCCTTGCATACAGGGACAACGTCGCTTGAACCCTAACATGCAAGAGGTTGTTAAAAAAGAAGTTTTGAAGTTGTTAGATGCGGGCATCATTTACCCAATTTCTGATTCTAAATGGGTAAGCCCAGTTCAGGTAGTCCCTAAGAAAGGAGGAACAACGGTAATTAAAAATGATAAAGATGAATTAATTCCCACTCGAATTGTCACCAATTGGCGAATGTGCATTGATTACCGTAAGTTAAACACTGCTACTAGAAAAGACCATTACCCTCTCCCTTTCATTGATCAGATGTTAGAAAGACTTGCTAAGCATAAGTAC
The DNA here is from genome assembly GCA_037693485.1 of Kitagawia praeruptora. Taxonomy (NCBI): domain Eukaryota; kingdom Viridiplantae; phylum Streptophyta; class Magnoliopsida; order Apiales; family Apiaceae; genus Kitagawia; species Kitagawia praeruptora. Next base: position 83,364,861 of record CM075350.1, read on the forward strand.
TTTTGCTATTTAGACGGATATTCAGGGTTCTTTCAGATCCCTATACATCCTGATGACCAAGAAAAGACTACATTTACTTGCCCATATGGTACTTTTGCATATCGTAGGGTGCCTTTTGGTTTGTGCAATGCCCCTGCTACTTTTCACCGTTGCATGACTACCATATTTTCTGATTTCATAGAGTCTATCATGGAAGTATTTATGGATGATTTCAGTGTTTATGGGTCTGATTTTGATGTATGTCTGTATAATCTTTCTAAAGTGCTTAAACGTTGTGAAGAGGTGAATTTGGTTTTGAATTGGGAAAAATGTCACTTCATGGTCAATGAAGGAGTGGTATTTGGTCATTTAATTTCTGAACGTGGCATCCAAGTTGACAAAGTAAAACTTGAGGTGATTGAGAAACTTCCTCCTCCTGTTAATGTCAAGGGCGTGAGGAGTTTCCTTGGTCATGCGGGTTTTTATCGTCGTTTTATAAAAGATTTTTCAAAAATTGCAAAACCCCTCACTCAATTGTTGCTTAAGGATGCCACCTTTGTGTTTACTGACGCTTGTTTGGAGTCTTTTAACAGGATTAAGGAAGCTTTGATAAGTGCACCAATCATTCAATCTCCAGATTGGAATCTTCCATTTGAAATCATGTGTGATGCAAGTGATTATGCAGTTGGAGCAGTTCTCGGTCAAAGGAAAGACAAGGTATTGCACGCCATCTACTATGCAAGTTAAACCTTGGATGAAGCTCAAGTTAATTATGCTACGACTGAGAAGGAACTTCTAGCTGTGGTCTACGCTCTTGACAAATTCCGAGCATATCTCATTGGCTCCAAAGTCATTGTTCACACTGATCATTCAGCACTTAAGTATCTGTTGGCGAAGAAAGAAGCAAAGCCAAGGCTTATTCGTTGGATTCTCTTACTCCAAGAATTTGACTTGGAAATCAAAGACAAGAAGGGTGTTGAGAATTTGGTTGCGGATCATCTTTCACGGTTGCGTTTCAAATCAGATATTGCGTCAAGTACTCCTATTGACGATTCTTTTCCAGATGATCACCTATTTTCGGTTGCTACTCAAACTCCATGGTATGCAGATTTTGCAAATTTCTGTGTTAGTGGATCTCACCCTCCAAAATTAACTTATCAGCAAAGAAAGAGGTTTTATCATGATGCCAAACAATATTTTTGGGATGACCCTTTCTTGTATCGCAAGTGTGCTGATGGAATCTTTCGTAGATGTGTCCCTGAGTTCGAAGTACATGACATTCTCAAGCATTGTCATTCTCTCGCATGTGGAGGCCATCATGGTCCTTCCAAAACTGCTGCTAAGGTACTGCAATCCGGTTTCTTTTGGCCGTCTCTATTTAAGGATGCTCGCGGTTTCTGTTTGATGTGTGATGCATGTCAAAGGACGGGTAATATTTCTAAATGCCATGAGATGCCTCAAACTGATATTCTTGAGGTCGAGATATTTGACGTATGGGGTGTTGATTTTATGGGACCCTTCCCAAGTTCTTGTGGGATGAGATACATCTTAGTTGCTGTCAATTATGTGTCCAAGTGGGTTGAAGCAGTTGGATCAGTAACCTATGATTCCAAGGTTGTTATGAAGCTTTTCAAGAATATTATCTTCCCTCGTTTTGGAGTTCCAAGGACAGTGATAAGTGATGGTGGTTCTCATTTTCGCCATCGACAATTTGAAACTTTGTTGAAGAAATATGGCGTTACTCACAAGGTCGCTCTTGCATATCATCCTCAAACAAGTGGCCAAGTGGAGGTTTCTAACCGCCAAATCAAAAGCATTTTGGAGAAGATGGTGGCAAAGTCTAGAAAAGATTGGTATTTGAAGCTGGATGATGCTTTGTGGGCTTATCGGACGGCATATAAAACACCTATTGGCACTACTCCATATCGGTTGATCTATGGTAAAGCATGTCACTTGCCAGTGGAATTGGAACATCGCGCTTTTTGGGCTATCAAAGAACTCAATATGGATTTGAAGGCTGCGGGGCAAGCGAGACTTCTTCAACTTAATGAGTTAGATGAGCTTCGTTTTGATGCTTATGACAACTCTCGGCTTTACAAGGAGAGAACGAAGAAGATGCATGACAAGATGATTCAGAGAAGAGATTTTCAGGTTGGTGATAAGGTGTTGTTGTTCAATTCCAGACTTCGACTTTTTCCAGGAAAGCTCAGATCAAGATGGTCCGGACCTTTTACCGTCACCGATGTCAAATTTTATGGTGCTATTGAAATTATGGGACGAGATGGAACAAAATTTAAGGTCAACGGTCAACGCCGTAAATTATATGTGGATGGTGCATTCGTAGGAAAGATGGAAGTGATTTATCTCGACAACCCCTCCACGGAGATCTGAACCAGCTGAGTCGAGCCAACGACGTTAAACAAAAGCGCTTGGTAGGAGGCAACCCATGCATTATTCTGTCAAAAAAAAAATCGAAATTTGATGTAAAACGCAGGTTTCCCCTGCGTTTCTGTAATTGGGGCAGGTTGCGCCTGTGTAACGCAGGCTGCGCCTGCGTTACTGTATTGGGGGCAGTTTGCGTGGCTGATGCGCATTCTGCGCATGCGTGTCTGGTCTAGGGGTTGTTTGCGTCCAACGCGCGCAACTTGCGCGTGGTCCAGTGGATTGTTCAGAATTTCCACACTGTTCCTTCCTTCTTGTTCCTTGGGTATTTTTGGAGTGATATTGCTTGGTGGTTTTTGGTGGGATATTTCTTGGTGGATGTTGGTGAAGCTATTGTTGAGTGGGGTTTTGGTTATTATGGCTCCTAAGCTATTGTTGGTGAAGCTATTGTTGAGTGGGACACCTTGATTCCAGGGGAGTTTTCTTTCTTTTCTTTTTAGTGTATTTAATTTTGTTTTTAGTTGTAGTTTTGTATCTTATTCATTAGTTCATTGGGGACAATGAACCGCTTAAGTGTGGGGAAGGGTTCTCAATGTTAGAGATTTTTTTTTTTTAAATTAAAAAAATTTAAAAATACCAAAAATAATTCTAGCCATGCAATTTGATTAGTTGTTGTATTTTGCTTGATACACCCATGCATGCGTAGAATTCTTGTGTTCTTGACGCTTTTGTATGAGAAGTGACGTGCTTTGTTCTTGTGCACACACTTACACTAGCAAGTTGAAACTGGTAGACTTAATTGGATGTTGTAAGTGATTAGAATGACATGAATATGTGCAAGATGACTTGGTTTTCATGCTTTGAGTACAAGTAGGTGCATTAGAGAGTCTTGTTACTTGGGATTGATTATGTTTTGTCACACCAAGTGAGTTTTGAGCCTATATGCATATCTTTTGCATGATTTTTTGTTTGCTTGAGTGTTCACATGTTGTTTACATTGCTAGCACTTACTTGAGATCTTTCTTGAAATGCATGACATTACTTGATGATGAGATGATAAAGGCAATTAGGTATAACCTCGTATTTCCCATATTTCCACACCTTTTATACATGATCAATTAGTTAACCCTTTGAGCCTAATCCTATTCTTTCGGTGACACACCACATTACTTGCCATTATCTTTTTTATTCTATTGGCCTTACATTGAATTTGAACCTAAATTGTCAAAGGCTAGTATCGTGCTTAAGGGAGTAATAAGGTGTGCAAAAGGGGGGTTTTTATTGATGATCATACTTTTGGGGAATATTGATTTTGGGTTGATGCTTGCTAGTCGAAATTCATAAAAATATCTATGGATCATTGTGTTTATTCCTTAGCTCTCAGAAAAAAAAGAAAGAAAAAAAAATAGAAAAAAAAAAGAAAAAATAAATAAATTTGAGAGCATTCTTATGTTTGTATGATCCTTCTTCATTCGACTAGTCAAGTTATTATAAGGGTTATTGAAAAATCCAAGTGTGGGGAAGTATTTGTTTTTATAGAAAGGGAGTTGAATAATGATTATTGTTGGGTACTAGCTTTTGGCATTTAACCTATTTTAACTTTACTTGACATACCTTGTCCCTAGCCCCATTACAACCAGAATAAAGACCTTTTGATTGTCATCAGTGATGTATGTTGTGTTGAGAGTGAGATTGATTGCGAGTGTCAAGTTGTGTTTATGATTTTGTTGGAATTGAGTGATACACTTAACCTTGTTCTTGAGTGAATATTCGTTTTTGAGTGAAAGGTGAGTTATTACTTGTTTTGGCATAGGAGATCCCGGGTTTAGACTTAAAGATGTGTTTCTTGTGGTCTTAGCATGATTACCAACGATTTTTACATTTGACATGAATTTTTATGACCTTCTGCATGTTGGTTGAGTAGACTACGTGAATACTTGCACTTTCGACACCAAGACATCGTATGTTTGCTTTGATTCTTAAGTTGATGTGGCATGAGAGGACTTGTGTGTGTGGTGTTGTGTTGGCATTGATCTTTTGCATGGTTAGATGAATTTTGTGGGTATATTAACTATAAACCCTCACGAGACAACACTCGTCCTACTAGGGCTGCCTAGGGGTTTAACGGCTTGTGGCATATGCTCAATGCAATCGTGTCATCTACGAAAGTGATGTTTGTTAGAACTTAGTTTTTATTTCACTTATTTGCCCGAGGACGTGCAAATGCTTAGTGTGGGGATGTTTGATAGAGTATATTTTTATATATATTCTAGATGATTTTATTCTCATATTTATTGTGTTTTGCATTGATTTGGATTTTTATTTAATAGATTTTATTGTTTTATTATAGGAAATAAAGAATTCATGACTTGGAAGGATTTGGAGCAAAAAGAGCTATTTTGGAGATAAAATAGGAGAAAATTCGTATTATTGGGCTACGCAGGCTGTTTAACACTGTTTGGGCCATATCTTGAGTTCCAGAAGTCAGAATTTGACGATCTTACTGTCCACGCGAAGCTTAGGGAATTATCTTTAATTCAGAGGTGGTCCAGTAAGCAAAATCCAACTGGAAGAGCCCAGAAACAGAGGAGAAAAAGAAGTGACGAATTTTACAAGAAAATCCTATTTAATTATGGATATCTTTTTGTAAATTGATTAGAATATTAAAAATACTTTTATTAGGGGATAGAAATCAGATTTTATCATTAGTTTTATTTATTAGAACGTGGGGAGAAAAAGAGATAGACATATATACGTATTTTTTACAGAAGCTAGGGTTTTATCTTCTTCTCTCCATCTTTGCAAGCTCAATTTAATTCTTGGATTTAATTGTTCTTCGTTATTCAAAGGTTTAAGGTATTTCTTATCTTCTCCTTATCAATTACATGTTTATTATGGCTTTCTTGATTATTATTGTTAGTTTTAATCTTAGAATGAGTGAGTAGTTTAATTCTAGGGTATTAAGGGAAGCCATGTTTGCACCATGATTTGAGCTTAATTTGATTAGTAAATTGATGGGTAGAGAGTAATTCTGATTGATATGTTATAATTCTTAATTTGTGTAATTGTGCAATATCACGGATTAATTGATTGCAATAGGAGTAATAGAGGCTTACATACAATTAGCGGAATTGAAGGTGATTGTGAAAGCATCATTAAATATTCTGAGAGTGTTAATGCTTGAAAAAGATTAACCATTGCTTTAATTACTTAATCCCATTAAAAAGCTATACCTTTGTGATTTGTTTGGTGTAAACATGGTGAACCTGAATTGCCCTAGATCCCTTAATTAATTGATTTAAAACCTTTGTTAAATTTGTTTTAGTAGTTAACACAATTCTCCAACAATCGTTTGTGACTGAGAACAATTGATAACAACTGAATTGAGATTGAAACTGTCTCCTTGAGGAATCGACCCGTATTTGCTAATATCTACTACAATAGATACCATGCGCTTGTGGTTAGACGTAATTTAACATATCAAGTTTTTGGCGCTGCTGCCGGGGAGACGCTTAGTTTCTATAATTTTAGTTTGATTGTTTTAGATTGTTTCTCTTGTCTCTTTAGAACTCTTGTTCCAACTGAGACCGATCTTACTGCTTTTCCTTGTTTAGTTGTTGATGCCCAAGACCAGGTCTCAAACGAAAGAAGATCAAGCGAAAGAGGATACAACTCCTCTTAGTCCAGATTCTGGAATTACTTGTCAACAATACATAGATCAACAAAGGGAAGAGAAGCAGCAAAGGATATCTGAACCAAAGATTGAGATGGCAGACCCTCCCAAATCTTTGAAGAACTACTCATAGCCCTCTCCGAGTGGGGTACCTACTGTCCTTGCTATGCCAGCGATTCAAGCAGTAAATTTCGAGATCAAGCCTGCTTTGCTCACTATGATCCAACAGAATCAATTTGCTGGGCTTGCCTCTGAAGACCCTACAAATCATCTGCAACGGTTTCAACAGCTCTGTTCTACAATTAAACATCAGGGAGTCACTCCAGACCAGTTGAAAGTCATGTTGTTCGGTTTCTCTCTTCGTGACAAAGCTCAAAAGTGGTTGAACGATATTGACTTGACCAGGTGGGATGAGATTGCTCAAGCCTTCTTAACTGAGTTCTTCCCTCCTAACAGAACCGACGATTTGATCGACAAGATGATGGGTTTTAAGCATGATTATGGTGAATCTCTTCGGGATGCTTGGGACAGATTCAAGGATTATCAACGTGCATGCCCTCACCATGGTCTTGAGAAGTGGTTCCTGCTTAAACGCTTCTACAATGGTCTTGATCCTGAAACGAAAGGGATGGTTGATAACTCTGCAGGTGGCGTGTTTTTAGATAAAGGAGTTGATGATGCACATGCTTTTCTTTCAAATTTGGCTGCCAATCACTTCAGTAACCCGAGAGCAACCAAGAAAGGGGGTAAACTTGAAGTGGATGCATATTCTCTATTATCATCTCAACTCGCTGCATTAACTCAAGAGATCCACTCATTGAAGACATCTCAGCCCTCTACTCAACCTATGAGTATCAATGCATTGGCATCTATGGCTCTTATAAATAATCCTGTTTGTGAAGTCTGTGGCATCCAAGGCCACTATGGTAACGATTGCCAAAACAATGCTCAAAATTCACAACATTTTCAGATGGAGCAAGCAAATGTTTTCCAACAGAGGCAGCAGTACAATCCATACTCCAACACTTACAATCCTGGTTGGAAAGATCATCCGAACTTCTCATATAGGAACAATAATGCTCAGAATTCAAATGTTCCTAATCATCAGCAATATCAGCAGTCGTACCACCCTCCTCCACAACAACAGTATAGGCCTCCGCAAGGACCTATGAATCCCCATGGATTCCAAAGGCATCCTCAGAATTATGCTCCTCAAGCAAATCAAGCTGCACAGGCTGATAATCAAGGTGACATGATGAAGATATTGTTACAGATGCAAAAGAATATGGAGGATACCAATAGGAAGATGAACCAGATGGAGATTCATAATAAGATGCTGGAAACTCAGATTGCTCAAATGGCTAGTTCTTCATCTACAAGGCAACAAGGCTCTCTACCAGCACAATCAACTCAACCAAAGGAAAATGTGAATGCCATTGCTCTTAGGAGTGGTCATACATATGATTCTCCTCCAATGCCTACTGATGATGTTCCTACTGAGAAAGAAAAAGAGAATTCTGAGGAAGATAAGGTAGAGAAAGTTGTTGAAGATACAAACGAAGGTGAAACTGAGGAAAGCAAGAAAAAGGACAAAGAGAAGACTGCAGTTACTCCTCCACCATTTGTGCCAAAGCTCCCATTCCCTAGCAGGATGAACAGAAATAAGGTGGACCAGTAGTTCGGTAAGTTCATGACACTTGTCAAGAATCTTGAGGTAACAGTTCCTTTCACTGATTTAATTTCTCAAGTTCCATCATATGCAAAGTTTCTTAAGGATATTCTCACTAAGAAAAGGTCTTTTGGTGAGGTAGAGACAGTAGCTTTTACTGAAGAAAAGTTCTTTTTGTTAGGATTCGAACTACCGACCTTTTTCTACAAAACTCATGTCATAACCAACTTTGCTAAACTCAATCTGAGATTTGTTTATAAATCCTATAAAATAAACCACATCTTTTCTTCTCGTATATTTCTTTATTATTTTTATTTTTGAGTAAATAAAAAATTGACGTATATTATTTCTAGACTAGACTATTGGATAGACAAAATTACAAAAAATATTCTAATCGATTGAGTATACTCTACAATTCTCTTTTGCCATTTTAAATAATTGATATAAAAATAAAATTTTAGATTATACATATTGTAATCGAATACAAAAAAAAGAGATTTATTTGCATGCGTATTCATGTAGATATTAAAATTCTTGAAATATAATTTCTTTTTAAAAATATGTAAATTTTAGTTATCAAATTATACATAATTAATAATTGCATCACATTAGTTTTAGGTATGTAAAAATGTTATATATAAAAAAGTAACATAAATAACATTAAATAAAATAAATAAAGATATAAATTTTAAAATCATAAATATTACAAAACTACAATAAGTTTTTATAATGATCAGTTAGACTATAACTCGATTATAATGTATGTTTTATATGAATTTTTATATAATATGACAAATTGATCAATATAATATATAATGATTGAGTAATTAGATCAGTATACGATAAAATCAAAAAAATTGATTGTAAATTTCATATACATGCATAGGTCATTAAGGTCGTTTTATCATATTTAACATCAACTAAAATATTTTTAAAATTTTAAAGTTGAGTTAAAAAATAACTCAAAATATAAAATTAAAAAATGGTATGTAAAATTACAAAATAAGTATTAAAATATCAGATAAATTGAAATTTTGTCGTTTATCATACTTTTAATTACAAAATTATTTGAATATATATATATATATATATATATATATATATTTTGGACAAGAAATTAGTACAATGCCATAAATTATTATTATTATTATTATTATTATTACTAGCTTATAACCCACGTGTTGTACGACTCCTTTTTTAATAATTATAATTATACTATTTTTTTTAATTTTTATGTTATTAATTTACATATTAAATTATTGTTAAAAATTATATATATAATATTTTACACATTTGATTTAATATTTAAGCCATTATTCTAGAGAAACCTCCTTATATAGAGAATATGAGAGAACTACTAATATTATATGATTTTATAGTATAATCAAAGTTTTAATTTTTGGTTCTATAAAAAAAAGACCAATTTTGTTTGGTTTTATAAAAAAAATATAATTCTGTAACAGAACCAATGCTTACTTGGCACTGATGCTGACACGACACTGATGACGTCAACTGCCACATCATCAATGCTGACGTGGCAGTGCCATATCATCAACGCTGACGTGGCAGTGCCACATCATCAATGATGACGTCACTGATGGCGTGGTACTGCCGCGTCAACAGTGATGACGCGGCAGCTGACGTGGCACTGACGCGTCAGCAGTGATGTCGTGGCAGTGCCACGCCAGTAGTGATGACGTGGCAGTGCCACTTCAGCAATGATGATGTGGCATTGCCACGTCAACAGTGACGTGGCGATGTCATAATTTTTTCCAAAAAAAATTTTTGGAAAAAAATTAAAAAAAATAAATGGTTCTGTTGTAGAACCAGAAAAATATTTGGTTCTCTCCAATTCTCTATATAACAAATTCTCTCTAGAAGGGGACTCTTAATATTTATACTCTATCTTGAATTCTTAAAATATGATTTGGACGATTTTACAGCCCACGTGAAATTAACAAAATAATCTTAAATTTAGTAATGGTTTAACAATTATTTTCCAATTAAATCTACGCAAAAAATTGACGATTTTTTACGTTGAAAATTCTATTTGATTTATGAATTTTACTTATTATTTGTTTTGAATATCAAAATACTCTTGTAATTATTTGAAGATAGTTCTACTAACAACAAAATAAAATTTTAATAATAAGTGTAAGAGAGATTTTGTCCAAAATTTTGATGATCGGTAGTCTAGTCCTCCGTACGACAAAGATATTGAAATAGATAGATGAAAACCGTTGGATTTAGCATTAAAAATGTTTTATATTTTAATATGTTATAAACTGAAAAGTATATTTATGTTGAAATACGAAAATGTATATGTCAATGATTCAAATCATATATAATTAGGTTTTCTACATTGAATAGGATTAATGTAAAAATTCGTAATTATAATTTTTCTTGATATTCCAAATGTTTTCATTTTAATAATAATTATTAAAGCATCACTAAATTAAAGATAATTTTATGAGGTTCGTGTGTGATAGAATATATTTTTATATATTTTTTAAATGATTTTTATTCACATATTTATTGTGTTTTGCACTGATTTTTATAGTAGAATACAAGAAATTTCTAAACTTGGAAGGATTTGGAGAAAAAGATCTATTTTGGAGCTAAATTAGAAGAAAGTTCGGAATTTTGGGACTACACGGATTCTTGACGTTGTTTGGGCCATAACTTGAGTTCCAGAAGTCCGTTTTTAGCGATCTTACAGTCCACGCGAAGATTGTGGAATTCTCTTTAATTCAGAGGTGGTCTAAGAAGCAAAAGCCAACCGAAACAGCCCAGAAACAGAGGAGAACAGACAGCTACGAATTTTTATTAAAGAATCCTAGTCGATTTAAAAGACTGATTTGTAAATTTATTAAAAAATTAAAATACTTTATTATTAGGATCAGATTGGATTATTATATTACTAGCTTAAAGAGAAGGAGAGAACGTACTTTTATATTGGAGGAGCTAGGGTTTTACTCTTCAATCTCTTTCATTACTTTGTTTAATGGATATTTTGTTCTTCATTAATTCAGGGTACTTCTTTATCTTCTCTTGTTTTAATAGTGTATGCTTTACATGGCTTTCTTAATTGCTTTCCTTGTTCTAATTCCTAGCATGAGTGAGTAGTTATATTCTAGGACTCAAGGGAAAACCATGTTTACACCATGATATTGGATCGAGAGATAATGTACTAATTAGAGGCACACATACAATTAGCCGAATGAATGTGAATGCGAGAGCATCATTGGATTTCTGAGAACGTTGATGAAAGGCAGAGTGTGTAAACTTGTAACACTATAACTAATGTAACTCAATTAAAGGAAAAGATACTTAAACAGAAGACAATCAAGAACAAGAAGCCACAAGAAATCAACACTAAATGAAGACAAGGTAATTGATACAATTGAACATGTTAACTATGATCAAGCCAAGAAGAAATCATTGAGAGAAGTTCAAGTCAAAGTTGTTCATGCCTCAGTGATTTGAGAAATCGAGAATCAAGATCATAACTATCAGTATCAACAAGACCAATTGATTTCAAGTGAACAAGAAGGAAAACGAACATTGGAAAGCCACGTTACTAAGTGAATATGGTAATTTATTCGAGAAGCAGAAACACTATCAAGACTAGTCACTTATGAACCAGACCAGTGCATCAAGTGTCAGGACATTGATAGCAAGTTTATGTCAGTAATAAAGATCCATGTTCAAGAGCTTGCTGAAGAATAAAGAAGACATGAAGATATCACAAGTTCAAGATGTGCATTGAAGTTTCAAGTTGAAGACCAGAATATTTTCTAAGTACTAAATATTCTAGATGACCAAGTAGAATATTTCTAAGTAGAAGTTCTACTTAGAAATTTGAGATGGCTAAGTAGAAATTCTCAAGTAGAAGTTCTACTTAGAGTGCAGCTTCAACATGACACATGGCATCTTCTGATTGGCAGATTTCCAAGCTTTCAAGATAAGGCAAGATTTATGTGGACATCATTGGGCCACGTATATCTTAGTCTTTGAAGACTACAGGACATAGATTACATGTAGTATAAATAGAAGTACTTGTGTAATGTTTTAATAAAGAGAGCAATAGTTGAGGAAAACATAAGAAAAAGAGAGAGAGTGCATTCACAGAGCTTAGTATCATTCACTTCTCTCTGAACTTCTGTTATACTTTGTAATGAATGTTGTAGCAACCATTTCAAGTTATATATAAGAAATATATTCCTTGAATCTGTGTGTTCATTTATTGCATCGTATTTATTGCTTATCAAATTCGAAAAGTTGTATTCACCCCCCCTCTACAACACATTTGGACCTAACAATTGGTATCAGAGCTATATGTTTAACATACAAAACATAGATCCTTGTGTTTAGTAGAAGAATCATGAGTTTTCATTTTCTAGATCTACTTTTCATTTTCTCGAAAAGTGTGCTTTAATTCGTTGGTAGTGAAAACTCATCCGAAAAATTATTTAAATACTCCAGGTGTGATTATTTAGCTTGGGTGTATTTTAATTAATTTTTGTGAATTAATCTGGGTTCGTTGATATTTGGTGTTCTTGAGTGTTCATCATCTGTTCTTATCAAAGAAGACAACCCAACAACTTTTTGATCTCCTTTTCAAACAGATAAATAGTAAAAGAATAAAAAGGTGTTTTTGGACTTTTGATTTGCATTATTCACGGCCGAAAGTGTAACAAGACATACTCAGTACCTAGCACGTGGGTTAGGTGGGTTAGGTGAGTAAAGCTTCAAAGTCAAAAAGGTGTTAAAGAGATAATATTGTTTATTCAATATTAAAGTAATCTGCAGAAAATTTATTCTAAGGACAAAAGTTCTACATAGAATTTCTACTTGAGATTTTCTACATAGAATTTCGACTTGGACAATTTCTACTTGGTGAAGTTCGACTTGAGCAAAATTTCTACTTAGAGAAATTTCGACTTAGGCAAAAGTTTTACATATATATACTACATAGCCTAGTCTTGGGTACTTAGAAACTTTTAGTGACCAGAATTGAAATGGCTCCTAAAAATGCATTCAAGATCCCAATGTTTAACCGAGATCACTATGAAGAATGGGTTTTCAGAATGAGACTCTATTTAGAGACTGTTAACCCTGAATATCTGGAAGTCCTTGACAAGGGTAAATTTGTTCCAATGGTGGTTATTCCTATACATACGGAAGGAGGGGTGGTTATAGCACCTCGGTCTGAGCCCAAAAAGGTAGCGGACTTTTCGGATGCTGACAAGGAACAAATAGCTTGTGATACTGCTGTACGACAAACCTTGATGGAATCTCTTGATCATGAAATGTTCAACATAGTCAAAGGTCTGACTACAACGAAGAAGATTTGGGACAAGATAGAAGTTGTCATGGAAGGATCTGCAGAGGTTAGAAGTAACAAGACAATCATACTTAAGATGGAGTATGACACCTTTAGAATACGAAAAGGAGAAGGCATAACGGAAGTCTATCTACGATTCAGTCAGTTGGTATTGGATTTGAATCTGAGAGGTGTAACTCTCCCCATGGTTGAGACCAATACGAGATATCTGAGGAACCAGCCAAAGAGCATTGAACATAGGGTCTACGCAATTAGAGAAACCAGAGATTTGCATACAACTTCTCTGAAAGAATATTATGGAATATTAAAGACCTATGAGCTGGAAACGCTTCAAGATCAAGCATGGGAAAATGATTCAAAGGGAAAAGAAACTGCATCAGGATTAGTTGCTGATGAGGAAGAGTCTAAGAAGGCAATGGTTGCAGCAAAGCCTAAATCATCACTTGCACCACATCAAGTTGATAATGATGACGAGTGCACATCTAACAGTGATGATGACTACTACACCCAAGAAGAGCTGGACAACATGGACGATAGTGTCGTGGCATACATGACAAGGAAGTTCAGCAACATGAGATTCAGAAAGAGCAACCGACCACAGAGAAATTCTTCATCTTACTATCGGGCTGCTAGGGGTGGTGGTAGTTCGTCAGGCTACCAAGGTAAAGGCAAGAATACCAGCTACAAATCTTCTTTGGATTTCAAAATGAAGTTCAAATGCTATAACTGTGGTGAAGCTGGACATTTTGCCTCGGACTGCAAAAAGCCTAAACAGACTTATCCGAAAGAGACATATGAAGCCCTCAAAAGCAAGTATGAATCGCTGGTGAAGGAAAGACATGGAAAACGAGCTTTATTGGTGACAGAAGGAAGAGCTTGGGATGATTCAAATGAGGAAGATGTTACTCATGTAGCGAACTTTGCCCTCATGGCTGAGACATCAGAGGAACCAGAGGTACCAGTTCTGACTCTTAAAGTAGAAATGTCCATTGATGATTATAAGGAACAGAACGGGGCTCTTAGTGAAGAGATCTATATGTTATGCAAAAGCCTAGACACTTCTCAAAAGGAACAGAAAACACTTGTTGCCAAATGCAGAATGCTTGAGGCAAAAGTGGAAGAGTTAGAGGCTGCTTGCACTGTAGATACTTCCCTAAGAGACTTTATCAAATATTTGGAACACAAGCTCGTCATTAAGGAAGAAGTAGAAGCATGTCTTAGGAACAATCTAGCTGAGTTAGAAACTAAATGCGAAGCTTACAAACTAGCCGCTAGTAAAGTGTATGTAGATAATGACATATTTAAGAAGATAACTGGAGTAGGTGTAGGACTTGACTATTCTGACTTATCTAAGAAAGAAGAGAAGAGACCTATCGACACTAGTTCCAGTGACCTTAAAAAGGAAATACCTAGTATTCTTAAATCAGCTGTCAAACCTATCTACAAACACCTTGTTCCTAGAATAGAAGAAGAAGAGACTGAATTGATAGCTAGATATGAGATTGAGATGGAAGATCGCCAGGAAGCACAACCTATAACTCCTATCAAACAAGTTAAAATCAATTTCCCTAGAGATGAATCTAGACCAGGATTAGGAGCTAAGGCTGTTAAACAACAAGGGAAGAAAGGCATAAAAGAGGTTAAGGCTGAACGGATAAAGAAAGCATGTTATCACTGCAAATCTACTGAACATCTTTCTTATGCATGTAAAGCTAACATAAATGTTCCTGCTACACATGCCATGCCTACCACACATACAATGAATAATCTGCATCAGAATCATGCACAGTGTGGTCAACCTAATTGTATGCCATGCACTTTTAACATCATGCAAACTTTTGTGCATTTAATGAATGCATCTAGCCAGTCATGCTCAAATACTGCTGCTAGTTCAAACATCAAGAAAAAGCATGTGAGAGCCAAGACTGTCAGTCCTCCTAAAGTTAGGAGTGACAAACCTTCTTGTAACACCCCCAGATCCAGGGTCAGGGATCTGGTCGTTACGGTCTCAATATCCAACCACAAAATCAACATAATTTAAATTACAACCTTGTGACCCAAAACAACAACATAAAACGCACCTGTTATAGTCCCAGAGATGAAATCAGAGTAATCGTCAATATTATTAATCACAAGTTTGAGTTCTTACAACCCAAAGAATTACAATTTTACAATTACATGCTCTTTGCCATCTATTGGTATATGCCATGTATATAAATACATTTGATGCACAAATACTAACAACTAGCCTACCAGAGGCTGCATCCTTAGCAATGGTAGTTATGACCTCAGCGGTTAATCCTCTGACGGCTGACACCTGCCTATGCTGAGCACGCCTTGCGCGGCCATCTGATCTAGCTGTTGTTGTGATATAAATAAATAAAGTAAGGGTGAGCAATAGCCCACCAAAAATATAATTGAACAGTGATAATATATAACAGTCCAAAATATCTTTGAAACCATATGCCATGCATTAACGATGTAGTACCAATATCAGGTATGAGATGAAGTTACAAGGTAACTCAAAATATATTTGTTTTGAATAAATATCTGCTATGTCAAAGATGAGCCAGATATTATCAACTTTTCATAATAGAGGAACTTGCAGGAAGAATATTGCAATTCCAATTCAAACACTTTTCAAACCTGCCAATAATGATAAGGTTGCAGGAAATTTCCAACATTGAGAGATGAACTAATACTGGAGTTTGACGCGCCAGGAGACATAGCATTTACATGATGATCAGTCGCATGTTATGCTCCCCACCTCTTGTTTACTACATGTAGAAGGAAGCACCGACGGATTTACTTGTCTACCGCCCTCTGGAACCCCCCGGCCAACGGTTGGGCCATTTGCTGGACCGGCGCCACTGGGTCACTTACGCATCTCCTAGTTCATTTCACATCCATAACTTTAAAACGTAAAGTTCCTCCCCCTTTCCCCAAGTATATTACTTGTTGATAGGACTCCACAAAGTAGTCGTATCTATTTGGAAAGGAAAAATCACCAATATTTCCCAAGCTGATGCTTGTTAATGGATATAAACTTGTTCCATCAATTCTTACCCCTCGAGCGTTGAGGAGGTAACCAAAAAGATTCATATCGATGTTTGAAAGAATCAAGATGTGAGTAACAAGATAGTTTAGCAAGTATAGGACCGGGCAGTCCAATAAATAACATATCTCAAGTGAGGTCCCCTTATATATAGTTGGAAGTTGAGCGAGTAGTTAAATCTTCTTTAAGATAGATTTAAATGAAATAAAGTTTGGGAACCTCCCCTTGATAAAAATAGTCATAAGATATTCCGAAATATTTTACACCATATCTGAAGGTGAAAGATAATCTTTGAGTAATATGAATTATTATAAAAAGAACTTAAAAGGATTTAAATAAATATTCCAAGAATATTAATTTTATCAATAATAATTAAGGGATATGATTAAATCATAATATTGCTCGTAAGTAATCCTCAAATAAATACGTAGAATTATTTACTAAATAACTCTCTTCTTTAAATGAATATTCAATATAATATTCATTAATTAAATAAACTCAAATAAATATTTAAAATAATATTCACTAAATAAATCAAACCTTAAATGAATATTTGAAAATAATATTCATTTAATAATATACCAAATGAATAGCCAAATAATATTCTTAGTAATCAAAACTTTAAAGGAATATTCGAAGCAATATTCCTTAAGTAATTAGAACTTCGAATGAATACTTTTAAATAATATTCATTAAGTACATAAAATCTTAAATGAATATTCACGATAATATTCATTTAATAAATAAATTCCAAGTGAATATTCAATTGATATTCATTAAACAAATAATATTCTAAATGAATAACCAAATAATATTCATTTAATAATTAATATTCTAAATAAATATCCAAATGATATTCATTTAGTAATCAAAACCTTAATATTCGAAATAATATTCCTTGAGTAATTAGAACTTCCAAAGAATACTTTTGGAATAGTATTTATCAATTACATAACACTTAGATGAATATCTGAAAGTGATATTCATTTAATGAACAAAATTCCAATGAATATCAAAGTAATTATTCATTAATAATCAAACTCTAATGAATATTCAAAAATAATATTCATTTAATATTTCTCGACTGAGATAATACTCAAATAACATTTCTCAAAAGATTTCCAAGTATTTGATACTTTTATGGAAATATAAATAATGGTTAATAATAACATTCCTCAAAATGAATACTACTCTGTCGCTGGAATCCCTCCGGGTTTCCACGACTATCTATATAACACAAAATACCGACTCCCGGTCTATATTATCGAAGGAATATCATACGCCCTTCACTAAGGGTCTTAACAAATTCTGGCTTATACTGATATATCGTATCTAGTTTATAAGCCAACATCAAAACAGGGAACAAGTATCAATATTACTTTTGAAAACAAACATGCATGCTATGGCATATGTATAACAACAATCATATATATTATCACAACAACAGTTCCAAGGTATTGGAAACTTGCCTGGTAATCCTGTAGGGGTAGTGTGCCTCGTGTCAATCCAGTGATCTATAAATAGTCACAATAACCGAGGTCAATCACTGAACATTTCGAAGGTTAAGTATAACTTAACTTAAGTCATGTAAGCTTGGTCCAAAACACACCTCGAACCTATCCTTAATGTCGGATCTTTCGTATATCTTACTTAATCATATATAACCTCGTTCTTTGTACCAATAGGTTGTCTCGATAATTCTTAACAAGTTTCATGTTTTAGTCGACTCGAAATTCCCTTTTTAACTTAGCCAAAAAGGGTGGCCAAAGTAGTACCCCTAGGGTTGACTTTTCTAAGAATCACTATTTCGAGACTCGTACTTCAACACTTTTAATAAATCACTGGAAACGTATTTAATTACGAAATCACTTATAAAATCATCTTTGGTATTTGTAATATTTATCATAAAATTTCCAATTCGAAGCCACGAGTCTAAATAGGTAAAATGTATTTTTGAAGTTCAGTTGACTACGGATCTTTACTATTCACACCTCTTTCACTAAAACGTTCATAACTCGGTAACCGTTAACTCAAATGACGCACCGTTTTCGCATACATGATCTAGAGAATGTCTAGAAGGTAGCTAACTCAAAATTGGACTTAGATCAGAAGATTAATTTTTCGGAATTTTGCCAAAACAGGGCAGGAGGTTTTAATGAATAATGTTACCTCCGAAAAGTGGTTTCTTCGCACTTATCCTCGATTCGAACATTTTTATAAAATCGGAAAACGATCCATTTTACTTGTGGTTTTCTCTCACGCCTTCCTTATGACCTCTAATATTTAATTATCAAGATTCGCCACTGATTTCGTGGTATTAAAGGGATCCAATTTCAGTTACGAACTTTCGTTTACGGTTTCGAACCACTTTTACGAATTTAATCATAACTCCTAAACCGTAAGTCCATTTCATACGAACTTTATATCAAAACGAAGCTTATAACATAATCTAGCTTATCATGGCAGAAATCGAAGCTTAACTATTAGGAATAATTCATAAGTTATGATGTTAAGAATAGAATTTACACATTATACTTCTTGTAATCCTGATCTTATAAAGGATTTAGCACTGTATATAGGATTTATGTGTAAGACAGTTGTCTGTATAGTTTAGTCAGGAATGAACAGTGTATCGGAGACTACATGTCAGGAACAGAGAGCAAATCCTGATGACGGTCCAATACTGATGGTTGATCAGATACTGATGCAGTGTACAGATCCTGATATCAGTCGTGTTACTGATGATGTCATTATGGATGCTACAGAAACTGGTAAGTGCTATAAAACAGGATCGTTGTTTGAAGAACAAGCAAGAAGATATTATGAAGGAAAGAGTTTTTCTATTGAAGGAAACTATCGACTAGAAGGCAGAACATTGTCATGTATAGATTATATCTTTCTGTTATTAGTTGATAGGTAGCATTATAAATACTCTCTCAATATCATTGTAAAGAGTGTGAGTCGAACAAGTGAATGTGCGTAGCTCTGTATAAGGTTTGTATTCGAGAGTTCGAAATAAACAGAGAGAGATTTGTATTGTCAGCAGCTGCTAAAGGTATTGTACACCTTTGGTAGAGTTTGTATTTGATCTTATTAATACAAACAAGAGTTTGATTCATTCGTTTATTCTTGTTCATATAATCAATCAAAAATCAGACACGATTATATAACTTGTATTCAACCCCCCCTTCTACAAGTTATTCGAGTTAACAATTGGTATCAGAGCAGGTTGATTTCGAGTAATCATAAAGATCTGCAATAATGTCTGGTTACAAGGATGGGAATACTAAAATTCCTATGCTCAAGAGAAACGAATATACTCTATGGGAAGTAAAGATGTTGCATCATCTGGAAGCAACAGATCCTGATTATCTTGACAGAATCAGAGATGGACCTTTTGTTCCAACAAAGGTCGTTGGACAAGCAACAGTTGATGGTGTGGTTGTTCCAGAACATACAGCAGAGAAGCCAAAATCTGAATGGTCAGATAAGGACAAGGAGAATGTTCTCAAAGATGCTAAAGTGAGAAACATATTATTCAACAGTCTTGATTCTGTTCTCACTAACTATGTTCTCTCTTGTAAAACTGCTAAGGATATATGGGACAATCTTAAGGTTCACTGTGAAGGAACTAAGCCTGTCAGGAAGAATATGAGGACATTACTTATACAACAGTATGAGTACTTTGAATCCAAGTCTGGTGAGTCACTTACTGATACCTTTGATAGGTTTACAAAACTCATCAATGAGATGGCCATGCATGGTAAATATTATGACTTGGAGGATATGAATACAAAGTTCATGAAAGCTTTGCCTGATTTCTACAATGAGAAGATATCTGCGATTGAGGAAGCTAATGATCTGGATGAGATTTCATTAGAGGCAGTATATGGAAAATTGAGAGCTTATGAACTTGACAAGCAGCAGAAGAAGAGCAGGAGTGAAGGAAAGATGAAGACTATTGCACTTACTGCTCAATCTGAAGTTAAGAAGCTTCCTGAAGAACAGCATGAAGAGATTGCTGTAAAGAATTCAAGGAAGAAGAAAAGCAAAGAAAGTTCTGAGTCAGAGACTACTGATATGGACTCTGACAACAATGATTCTGAATCTGATATGCAAGAACTCTTTGCTATGTTTGCTAAAGCTTTCAAGAAAGGAAGATTCAACAGGAGAAGATTTAGCAAAGGACCTTTTCAAAAGAAGGAGGAGAGGAAGAGTGACAAAAGCAAAAGTACAATTGTCAAGCTTGATAAGGCCAAGATCAAGTGCTTTAACTGCAGCGAGCTTGGACATTTTGCTAGTGAGTGTAAGAAGCCTAGGAATTCAGGAAAGGGTAATGCACTTATGGTCACACAGAAGGATTGGGCTGATTCCAGTGACTCTGAAGATGAATTGGATTATGACAACATTGCATTGATGGCCAATAGTTCAGACAAACCTGGATCTCCAAAGAAAACTTCTCCATCCTCTGTTAAGGTATCACTTCACTCTCTTGATTCATTTGATAGCTTAAATTCTGATGAAATTAGATCTATCCATGCTGAGTTTAAGAATCTTATGACTAATTTTAGAATTCTTACTTGTGAAAGAGATGAACTTAAGGTTAAGAATGATAAATTAGTTGATAGAAATAATTTTCTTGAATCTGAATTAATTCAAATGGAAGAATACAAGTTAAGTTCTGATAAAGCTAAGCATGATTATAGTGTTATTCTTGAGGCTTATGACTATGTCAGAAAAGAACTAGAAGAAGAGAGAGATGTGATTAAGACCATTAACAATTCCAGTAAGAAGACAATAGAAATCTTTGAGAGTGGAATTCGTGGTAAGGTTAATGGTTTAGGTTTTGATAAGGCTAGACAAGAAGAAAAAGTAGCTATTGTCAATGATGATAGTAAGGTAGAAGCTAACACATCTAAATCTGAAGGTAAGAAAATTGTTTCTGAACCTAATCATGTTAAATTTGTTGATTCAAAAGGTACCCCTCTTGTACTCAAAAGGATTAACAATAGTAATTCAGATGAGAAAGTGTTAGAGAAACCTAAGAATGTAAACATAGGGTTTCTGTCTAAGTCTCAGTTGAAACAGAGATTAGATGGTCTTTCAGAGTCTAGCAAGATCAAGAGAAATAGGAATGGAAAAGAAGGTATTAACAAAGAGAATAATTACAAGAATGTACCTGATGCACCTAGGAAAAAATGCTATAAGTGTGGTAATCATAATCATTTGGCCCTAGACTGCAATCAAAAACCTTCTTGGAAAACTGAGTCCAGATTCCCCAAGACTCAGAAAATTCAATACCAACCACAAAAAGCTTGTTATCATTGTGGTAGTTTACTTCATTCCATTTACATGTGTAGAGAATATCATGAACTGTATTATGACTATTATTCTTTGAAATATGAAACTCCTAGTCACAAACAGTTTGTGAGATCAGAGTCTAAAGTTGACTCTGCAACAGGTAAAATAAAAGCAAAATCTTCAAAGTCTGTTGTCTCTAAATCTAGTAAGAAAGGATCCAATCAAAGTTGGGTCCTAAAAAATTCTAACTAGTTACTTTTTGTTTGCAGGGCACAGGAAAGAAGCATTCAATTATCTTGGACAGTGGATGCTCTGGACATATGACTGGAAAGAAGTCCCTGCTTACGAAGTTTGAGAGGAAAGCTGGCCCAGTAATATCTTTTGGAGATGGCAACAAAGGAGAAACTCTGGGATATGGCTCAATTGTTTTGGGGAATGTCATCATAGGAAATGTAGCACTGGTTGAAGGCTTGAAACATACTCATTTAAGCATAAGTCAACTGGGTGATAAAGGTTACAAATCAATCTTTGACATAGAAGGATGCAGAATCTTGAATATGCAGAATGGAGACATTGTTCTAACTGGTCAAAGACATGGTAACATATATGAAGCCAGCTTAAGTGATACATCTAAAGGAATTGTTAGATGTCTCTACAGCAAAGCAACAAGTGATGAAAGCTGGAATTGGCACAAGAAGCTCTCACATCTTAATTTCAAGAAGCTTAATCAACTTGTTAAACACAATTTGGTGAGAGGCCTACCACAGGCAAATTTTGTGCAAGATGGACTTTGTGATGCATGTCAGCTTGGAAAGCAAAGAAGAATCACTTTCAAGAGCAAAACTGAAAATTCAATTACTGAACCATTTCACATGCTACATCTTGATCTGTTTGGTCCACTAAACATTATGTCTATCAGCAAGAAAAGATATGCTCTAGTTATGGTGGATGATTTCACAAGGTTCACATGGGTGTTCTTTCTACACAAGAAGGATGAAGCTCCTCAGCAAATCATTGAACTCATCAAGAATATTCGTAATAACTCTGAGTACAAAGTCAAAGTACTTAGGAGTGACAATGGTACAGAATTCAAGAATTCTACAATGGAGGGGTTTTGTGCAGACAATGGAATCACTCAACAGTTTTCTGCACCTGGTACACCTCAACAAAATGGTGTAGTGGAAAGAAAGAACAGGACTCTCATAGAGGCAGCAAGAACCATGCTTGCAGATGCAAAACTTCCAACCTACTTTTGGGCAGAAGCTATTAACACTGCATGTTTCACTCAAAATTGTACCTTGGTAAATAGTCATGGAAAAACTCCCTATGAGATGATCAAAGGAAAGAAACCAAGTGTGAAATATTTTCACATCTTTGGATGCAAATGCTATGTCCTAAAAGTTCATCCAGAACAACTTGGAAAATTTGAAGCCAAATCGGATGAAGCAATTTTTCTAGGATATTCAGCATCTAAGGCCTTCAAAGTTTATAATCTCAGAACTCACATTGTTATGGAATCAATTCATGTTGCATTTGATGATAAGAAATTTGGAATTTTGCAAACTGATGAAAGCCATGACAAATTGGAATTTGAAAATCTGAAGAATTCTGAGATACTCTCAAGTGATGATGAAGGTTCTCCAGAAGGAATTTCTATTGCTTCTCAAAGGAATGCTACTGTTGAGGGGGAGCAAATAAATCAGAGAGAACACAGTGATCATCAGGAGCAGACTAGTCTTTCAGAGTCTATTCCATCAGGAATTGACGTTTCAGAGTCTACTCCATCAGGAACTGACCTTTCAGAGTCTACTGAGGAAAGATCAGTAACTAGCAGCAATATGGAATCTACTGATTCTATTGATCAAAGGAGAGTTTTTGAAGGTAGAGAGAATTCTTCTACAAGGGATACCACTAACTTAGGGGGAGAGACTAGCAGAGTTAATCTACCACCTGTTAGAAAATGGACAAAGGATCATACTGAAGATTTGATAATTGGTGATCCAAATAGTGGTGTTCGAACTAGAAGATCAATTCAAAATGAATGCTTGTATAGTTGTTTTCTCTCAAAGAATGAACCTAAGAAGGTTGAAGAAGCCTTACAGGATCCTGATTGGGTAATTGCAATGCAGGAGGAGTTAAATGAGTTTGAGAGAAACAAAGTCTGGAAACTAGTACCAAGACCTAAAGATAGATCTGTTGTTGGTGCAAGATGGGTTTTCAGAAACAAGCTAGATGAATCTGGTATGACTGTAAGAAACAAAGCAAGACTGGTGGCCAAGGGTTATTCTCAGGAAGAAGGCATTGATTATGATGAGACCTTTGCACCTGTAGCAAGATTGGAAGCAATCAGAATGTTTCTTGCATTTGCAGCTCATTCAAAATTCAAGGTATACCAGATGGATGTAAAGAGTGCTTTTCTAAATGGCAAACTTGATGAAGAAGTGTATGTGGAACAGCCACCTGGATTTGTTGATCCAAAGTTTCCAAATCATGTCTACAAACTTGACAAGGCACTCTATGGACTAAAGCAGGCACCAAGAGCATGGTATGAGACTTTGTCTAAATTTCTTCTTGAAAATGGCTTCACAAGAGGTACAATTGACAAAACTCTATTCTTTAGAAAGATAAAAGGTGAATTGCTTTTAGTTCAAGTTTATGTTGATGATATTATTTTTGGTTCTGCTAATGAAAAGTTGTGTGCTAAGTTTAGCAAGCTTATGCAGTCTAAGTATCAGATGAGCATGATGGGTGAATTAAATTATTTCTTAGGCTTGCAGGTCAGACAGACTGAGAATGGTATTTTCATTAATCAGTCAAAGTATATCAAAGATCTTTTAAAAAGGTTTGACTTTCAAGACTGTGCAGTTGCAAAAACACCCATGGCAACAGCCACTAAACTAGACTCTGATCCTAAAGGAAAGAGTGTGGATAATACTAGTTATAGAGGCATGATAGGCTCATTGTTATATCTAACTGCAAGTAGGCCAGATATAATGTTTTCTACCTGTTTATGTGCTAGATTCCAAAGTGATCCTAAGGAATCTCATTTAATTGCTGTGAAGAGAATTTTTAGATATCTCAAAGGAACTCCAAATCTTGGTTTGTGGTATCCTAGAGAATCTGATTTCTTTCTAATTGGCTATTCAGACTCTGATTATGCAGGGTGTAAGATAGACATGAAAAGCACTACAGGTACATGTCAATTCTTGGGAAATAGATTGATTTCTTGGGCAAGCAAGAAGCAACAATCTGTTTCAACCTCAACTGCAGAAGCTGAGTACATAGCAGCAGGCAGTTGTTGTGCACAGCTCCTTTGGATAAGAAATCAGTTGATGGATTATGGTATGACACTTAGTAATATTCCTATGTTTTGTGATAATACTAGTGCTATTAAAATTGCAGAAAATCCAGTTCAACATTCAAGGACTAAGCACATTGATGTCAGGTATCATTTTATTAGAGAACATATTGAGAATGGTACTGTGGAACTTCATTTTGTTCCTACTGACAAACAGCTTGCAGATATTTTAACTAAACCACTTGATGAGACTACATTCAGTAGACTAGTAAGTGAGTTAGGAATGTTAAATTTTTAGATCTGTAACATCTGCAAAAGTAGCAAGGTATGTTGTTCTTAGCTTATAGACTTGATATTCTTGTCAGGATCTATATTTGATTGTTAAAATGCTTGAGTTATAACACATTGCCTTGATAAATTTCAGTATGATAGACTTGTTAATAATCATCAGGATTAGATTTGTTATCAGGATGCTGACGTCATCAGTATTGTGTCAGTATCAGGATTATGAAAATTGTTTCAAATCCTGACGTTTACTTTGTGTAGTAATCTAATTCTGTGATGTGTTAAGTCTATGCTAGCAAGTTTTGATATTTGCATACTGATAATTTATACATCATTCAAAAATCAAAAGACAAGCAGATAACAAGAAACTGTATTTTCATTAATAGAAATCATTACATGGAAATGAAATACAACATCTTTTTGTCTAAATTTCTATTGATAATTCTATACTTGTCTATTGATATGAACTCTGAGGTACAGGACAAGGAGCATCTCAAGAAATCCATCAAGGGATGAAAGCCTCATTTGCTCTTGGATTCCTTGTCTGGGCGACTTGAATGAGAGCAGCTAACTTAAATGTATAGCATCCCCATCAAGATCAACCTCAGACTCTCGGCCAAATTCTTCATCCTCAAGTTTTGAGGAGGTTAGGGGAAGATTGTATCCAACAGATGGATGTTCTAGGAGAAATCTCTGGATATTGTCGAAAACCAATCCATTTATGATTAGTTCGATGAGAAGAGTCATTTGTTCAAAGAGATGATCAAGAACAGGATGTTCGTCGATTGAGAAAAATCTGAAAAATGGGTTTGAAGGGAATTTTGGTTTGAGAAGCTTTGTTGAGAAGAAAAGAAATTATGGAGAATGGCATAAGGCGTCTGGTTCTTTTAAAGAAAGACGTGAGAAGCTGAGCAGTCACTTGGAAGTTTTAATGAAGTCAAATGCTAATTATTGCATGTGACTGTATTTCTTGTTTTCAAGAAATATTGAAAATATCTAACCAATTGATTTTCTGTTCAGATTAATTGTTTATTTTCTTTTTCAGATAGAAGAAAAATGCCACGTGGAAAACTCCATATTAAGTCTCTGATGATATTGATCAGGATTTCATGTGTGACCATCAGGATTTGAAAATTATATTTTTAAATCACATTGCATTTTGTGATTATTTTGATGAGAGGTCATCAGGAAAAGGAAGCTGATCAGTATTGATTATTTATACCCTGATTTATTTCATGAAAAATCAATTTTGGATTTTATTTTCCAAAAATCGTGGGTAACCGCATTTTTTAGGGACTGACACCTGTCGATCTACGTGTCAACGTGGGATAGTGGTCTGAAAGATTTGTGAAATATATTTGTTTTGAAACTCTAATCGTGTAATTGCTTTCTCTAATTTTACATTCTCTAAAGCAAAAATCACTCTTGAGTTTTCAAAATCACTAATTCATTTCAAGAATTTTTCAAGTTCTTTTCAGATCAAAAATGGCAGCTCAGAGAAGATTACCTAAATCAGTAGCCTTCAAGTTTGGTGACTTTGATTTTATGACAAACAATCATGTTGCAGCTATCACCAACAAGGAAGGAGTGTCATCTGATTTTCATCCAATCATGGACTTTCTGGCGTATGGACCATTAAGTTATGCATTGACAGCATCTCCACAGATTAATCAAGTAGCTATTTCACAAGCTTGGGAGAATGCTGAGGTAATTGATTCTACTCAGAGTCAATCAGGTAAGATTGTTCTACATTTAGGACAAGATTCATTTGACATTACTGAATCTGTTGTTAATTCAGTACTTTGCTTACCTGTTACTGATAGTTATGTAAGTGTACCATCTGATGATAATATAAGAACTATGTTGTCTGAATTAGGTTATAGTGGACCTCTAGATAACATGAGCCAGTTGAATAGGTCTTTTCTTAGAAAGGAATGGTCTTTTTACTTTGATCAAATTGCTAAATGTTTTACTGGCAAATGTAGTTCTTTTCAGCAAATTACTTCTGTTACATCACATATTGCTTATAGTTTGCTTTATGACAGAGTAATCAACATTGGTCATATTATCTTAAGTCAGATGAGTATTAAACTTGGGTTAAGAGATCAAAACAGGAAAATGGTTTATTATCATAGATTTATGCAAATGTTTATTAATCATTTTATTTCTGATGTTGAAACTAGATTTGGTAGAGAACATTGTGTTTCTTCTTATGAACAGCAAAAGAGAATTTTCTCTGACATTACAAAGAAGGACAATGAAAAGAATCTAGATGAAATACCTGCAATTCATTATCCACAACATGTTCAAGTAATTCTTAAAACTCATCTTCCTACTTTCTACAATTCTTCTTTCTTTTGTGGTGAAATGGCTCAGGAATCTCAATTGGAGGAGAACCCACCTGTGTCTACCCAAGTAGCCCAAAACATTATAGTCTCTGAAACAATTCAAGAACCAAATTTTGATCCACAGCCTATTGTTTCAAAGAAACCAACCTTTGGCGTTTCTCAAAAGACATCAGTTGTAAGGAAGAGAAGATTTGTTGTGTCAAGTAGTAGTAGTAACTCTAGTGAAGATGATGATGATTTAACTCTTGCTGAGAGAGCAGAATTGAAGGCTGCAATTCAACTTTCTTTGTTAGCACAAAGAGATGAAAAACCTAGTCACAGCCAGGCTGCAGTCTCTCAAAAGGCTATAGTTCTTAAAAAGGGAAAACAGTTACTGGATACTGTCTCTCAAAAGACTGTGTCTATTGAACCAAGATCTCATCCCAAGATCACTTCTGTGTCTACACCTCTTGAGTCTTCTCAGGATAAATCTTTTGTTCACTATATCAGGAGAACAAGGAGAAAGATTCAATTGTCACCTACACACACAGAGTCTAGTCCAACTAATATCATGCAGGTTTCTACAAATCAAGCTACATCTATGTCAGTATTTGACAATAGAGATCTGGATATTGATTCTTCATGGGAAACTACATTATCATACAGACTGGCTATGGGACTAATTTCTCTCAAAGTGAAGTTGTCAAGGCCTGTTCTAGATTTTCTGGTTGAAAGAGTACCAAAACTTTTATTTCCAGATGAATATGGACTTCTACATCAAAGACTTGACTTAATGAAGATGTATTTCTATGTGTCTGTCAGAAGACAATTAGTCAAGAAATTTGGACTCTCAAAGCATGGTGCACTTCAATCACTTCATGCATATTTATTTGACAAGAATGTCATTATTGAAGATGCTTCAGCTCAAGGTGAACAACTGGAGGAAGTAGATAGAGGAATGCAGTCAACAGAAGATACTATTGCACCAGTGGTGAATAGTAGGAAAGATAAGATCACAGTCACTGTAACACAAGAACCATCTAGTCAGAGGAAGGATGACTCAGGAGCTGTGATAGCTGATGTTGAAAGGACTTCTGTGATGATTGAAAATGCAAGTGAGATACCCTATGATATGGGAGGAATGAATTTGGTTGATTTTTCTGAAGATCAAACAAATTTTGTTCAGTCAGAGTCTATCCACCTTGAGGGTGTGTCTCAGCAAACAACACTTAAAGACGGTGATGTACTAACTATGGTGTCTAATGAAGTATTACTGAAGACATCAGAGTCTAGTAAAGAACCTGAAAGTGGTATACTGGAGCCTGTAGTTTCTGTAAGGAAAGAAGATGATTGTAAGGGTTCAGAGACTATAGCAGCTCACTCCTTGGAGAAAACCTCAAGCCACATGCCATATGAGGAACCCTCTCTCCATGTGAGTTCAGGTATAAAAACTCCTTCTAAACTCTATTTTTCTGTAGGTCATGAGAGCACTTATCTAAATTTGAGTGATACACTTGAAAAGATGGACTTAGATCCACAATTTGAGCGGCTGGCTCCTGACCAGGCAAAAGGTGAGGTAGAAAGAGTGTTGACTTTAGTAAGTCAAAGTGAGAATGAGGGTATGGATGATCAACTCCATAGTGAGGGAGAGAAAATTAGGAAACCATCATTTGATTTCTGGGATCAGGTTTTTCCTGAATCTTGGTCTGAAAATTTGGGTATGGATGCTGGTACTTATTTATTCATCAAAATGTATCAGAAGAATGACCTAGCACATCACAATGCAAAGCCAGAAGTTAAAGCTCAGAAGCAAAAGGAGAGGCTTGCAGAAATCATTAATAGAAGAGGTGCCAGGATAAAGCAATCTCTTGATACATATGTACCAGATGAAGATCCTAATGATCCTAGTGTTCCTTTGTATGTACTTCCAATATCAGCTAGAATTGAGACATCAACAGTCTTTGATCACTCTAAGGAGGAGTCAGGATTTGAAGATGTTAGTACACAGAATACTGGTGAAGGAGATGATGATCATGTTTCAGTTCCAGAACAGAAAGATGAAGATGTTGATACTTCTAATCAGGTTTTATTACTTGAATATCATACAACTCAAACAACTTCTTCTACAAGACTTGAAGATACAGTTCTTTCTGATTCTGATACTAGAGATACTAGAAGCACTTCCAATATTGAAGTTCATTCTGATGTTTTGAAAGATATTCAGAATTCTCAAATTGATATTCAAACAAGACTTCAATCACTTGAAGATAACCAAGTCACAATTATGGAAAATCAAGCAGTTCTTATGAATCTCATTTGTTCTGTTTCTGAATCTCTTGGAATTAATGTTGCTGATGTCAAAAAGGGGGAGATAAAGACAATTCAAAGACAACAACAACACTACCAGACTAAAGGAGATAAAGATAAAGTTGGGGGAGATAAAGAGCAGACAAAGGGTAGTAAAAAGAAGAACCAGGAGTGACAGTGGTGAATCTCAGCTAGGAAGTGGTAAAGGAAGAGTAAAGGAAGAGCAGCATTAATAGTTAAAATTCTTTCTTCTAAGTACTAGATAAACGTCTACATCTGAGAAGGAGGTATTTAAACTTCATAATTCTACATTCATAAATTCTATTCTGGTTGTATTGTTATATGTTTTGACATCCACAACTTAGATTTATGCTTCAGATTTTAAAGCATAAATAGGGGGAGATTGTTAGGAATAATTCATAAGTTGTGATGTTAAGAATAGAATTTACACATTATACTTCTTGTAATCCTGATCTTATAAAGGATTTAGCACTGTATATAGGATTTATGTGTAAGACAGTTGTCTGATAGTTTAGTTAGGAATGAACAGTGTATCGGAGACTACATGTCAGGAACAGAGAGCAAATCCTGATGACGGTCCAATACTGATGGTTGATCAGATACTGATGCAGTGTACAGATCCTGATATCAGTCGTGTTACTGATGATGTCATTATGGATGCTACAGAAACTGGTAAGTGCTATAAAACAGGATCGTTGTTTGAAGAACAAACAAGAAGATATTATGAAGGAAAGAGTTTTTCTATTGAAGGAAACTATCGACTAGAAGGCAGAACATTGTCATGTATAGATTATATCTTTCTGTTATTAGTTGATAGGTAGCATTATAAATACTCTCTCAATATCATTGTAAAGAGTGTGAGTCGAACAAGTGAATGTGCGTAGCTCTGTATAAGGTTTGTATTCGAGAGTTCGAAACAAACAGAGAGAGATTTGTATTGTCAGCAGCTGCTAAAGGTATTGTACACCTTTGGTAGAGTTTGTATTTGATCTTATTAATACAAACAAGAGTTTGATTCATTCGTTTATTCTTGTTCATATAATCAAGCAAAAATCAGACACGATTATATAACTTGTATTCAACCCCCCCTTCTACAAGTTATTCGAGTTAACATTAACAGTGAGTTAAAGCTACTGTGATGCACGGTTACTTAAGGTTAAACGAAAATCGGGCATTACGACGGCTATAAATCGAATCTTTCCAAATTCCAAACTTTCCAATAATCATAGTTTCCATTCCAAACAACATATACATATAATTTAACCATGAACTAAGGCCAAGCAATGCCTTTCCGTTCATCTAAACTATTTTAATCCTTACCAAAATCCCAATCATAATCATGCTTATAATCACTAATTATCATAACTAAGCTTAAATCCATCAAGAACATGCATAATCTCAAAGTAAGACCTAGGGTTTCAAGTGTGTTATACCTTCCTTGGGGTGTGTATGCACTTAGTAAGCCTTGTATAGTCCTTGTATAGCCTCCATGAAGCTTGGATCATCAATCAAAATCAAGATCCAAAAGTTTTGTTCTTGAGGTTACTATTCACCCTAGACTTTGAGGATTTTATTGAAAATGGAAAAAGTGGTGTTTGAGGCTAAGATTTCTAGGGTATCATTTTTATGAAATATAGGATTTATGGTAA
Source organism: Kitagawia praeruptora (assembly GCA_037693485.1). NCBI lineage: Eukaryota > Viridiplantae > Streptophyta > Magnoliopsida > Apiales > Apiaceae > Kitagawia > Kitagawia praeruptora. Next base: position 83,396,154 of record CM075350.1, read on the forward strand.
AAATTTGGAGGTCAAACAATGGTGGGAAGTAGGATTTTGATTCTTGATTTATGGCATATAGCCGAATGGAAGAGAATGGTGGAGGGATGGTGTTTTGCTTGGCTTGCTCTTGGAAAATAATACATAAAGTGATGTATCTTGATAATATCTAACATAAAGTAGCTTTAGTAAAGTTGGTATGTCATGCATGATGCATTAGGATGGACAAATGTCTTGTTTTTGTGGTGAGATGATGAAAGTGATGCTAAGTGCTTGGTTGATCCCTTATTGCTCTAGTTTCTTTGTAACTAGATTGGTTATATGATCTTATCCACTAGCACATGCATACACCTTGGTTCTCTACTTGTTTCTTTGTCCGGTTATTGCTTATTTCGTTGAGCGTTCGAGGGAATAACTCATTCGTTTCTAGTTAGGGTTTTACCGAAAACCTTCTTAATATATATAATGGCATTCTCCATCATTCTTAATACTTCTCGAATTTAATTTCCTTAAATCCCTTTAATAATTCCTTATGTCTTGCAGTGTCCAGGGAATTCTCGGAGAAAATAAAAGTGCTATTTTTCTGAATCCGACAGCCTTTACATACACTTATTTTCCTCCTGGATCACTAATACGAACTCAGAAATCCGTTCCGAATACCGGATATAGCATTATTATAATAATATTCCAAATTCCACCAAAATCACTATTCATCACTTATTTTTATTTAATTCCTATAATTAGGAAAATGAACCTGGTTTACTCTCGAGTGCTCCTTAACCTTTTTACGGAACCGCTGGACTTATAATAGATATTGATTTGGGTGACACAAGAATAATTTTCTTGGAATAATATAACTTATATCCTTAGGAGATAGATTATTCTTATTTATGCTATCAACCAAAAGTATTCTTCATGACATATGATCATTTAAATCTATACTCATTCACATTCTTTGTTAATACCTTGTAGTCGGAGTCACTGTTCATTCTTTCATCAATATATAAAAAGTTTTAATTCTACCGAAAATTCGGGTTCTTACAGTCTCCCCTCCTTAAAAGGATTCCGTCCCGGAATCAGGTAGAAGACAAATGGGGTACTTGTTGGTCATTTCGCTTTCCAATTCTCTGGTCGATCCTTACACATTCCAATCTTTCTAAAGCACATCATACTGGTGTTACAATACACCCTTTATCCGTTCTACCAATTCTTTGATACTTTCGCACAACACATCATCCGGTATACGCTCTTGTCCGTTCTTATACTATTAACCTTATTGGTACATGCAGTGACTTCGATATCACTAACGCGCTACGAAGTCCGGAGATAACTTCACTCGTAATTTTGCAATTCCTAATCGCTTTAATCTTCGCAATCTCGATGTATATATATTTAGGTGGAAAAAATTTATCGAGAGATCACTGTGATCAATGAACATTTGTTATATTGCATAGCTAGTACAGAAGGGGGCCAGCCTTTAGTACTTGACAAGCAATTAAACAATTACTGGCATTCCACTTAGACTCCTATCACACAGACAGAGAGTCACGTAGTATTACCTCCCCTCCTTAAAGGGTTGTTCTTCTCAATTTAGAAGAAGATAAATAAGGGAGAAGAAAAGAACGAATTCCAAAGAATCATATAAGAAAGTTTTCATGATTGTCAAAATATCATACTTAGAATTTACCTCTGAACTATAGAGGTTTATTAGAGAAGAAAAATAATCATATTCGTATCAAATTCCACTTTTTCGTAATCTCACATATCACATGTCCTTGCTGCTCTGTCCATCATTCTATGGACCTATACTCTTGCTTGATATTAGCACCACTTACTTTTTGGAAAATCCTTCAACCTCTCAGGTTAAATCTTGGATTTCTCGCTTGGCGTAACTACTACTGACATTTCACGCCACAACACTGGCTCTTTCATACTCATAATTCTAACACTATCAGGTTGTCATTCCGAGAGCTCGTTAAGAAAACCCATTCATCACTCCATTCATAACATTCCTTGCTTCACATTCCATAATTATTTCCCAATCTTTTCTTTATCAATCACATCCTTCATATTGTCTAATTCTTATTTACTCTTGTTGTTTAACTCTATCGTCATCTCAGTGTTGAGACACTCGCCACCTTTACTCAATACGTGTTACACGTTTGGGGTCGAATTTTCCTTTGTTCAACCGTCTAGATTTCACTTTCTCATTCCATGAGTCTCTTTATTTCTCAATCAACTATTCCATATTTCCTCGGATTTTCCAAACTTAAAAGGAGTCAATTTGTATGTCATTCATGCTCCTAATTCCAACTTTCCGTTTTGGCCAATACCCTTACCTTGCCAATTCCATACTTTTCTCGCTTCATTACTGGAGATTCTCATGAGTCCGCCTATCTGACTCTCTTATTAATTCCCAATTCTATTTCCATCTCTATCAGTCTCTTGTCTTTATTTCTACTATAATCATTTTATGAACCATCATAACCTAATTCTTCATTCCAAATATCCCGTCGTTCCAGAAATTACACCATCCGAAATAAACCTGGATGATTTCTCTAACTTAGATTCAATTCTACATTTCCACAGTCGTTACCACCTAATTTCTCAGAAGGATCACCATCGCTTATCGTTTACGCAGTGATTGAATAACTAAACGTACGGGTTTCATAATTGTCAATTCAAGATCCTCTAGGAAAACAAAATAATCACTATTCCCTATCCATAGGGAATGCTTCCTGAACTTGACGTAGATATTACATGAAGCAGATAAAATTGCAAAAGAGCTTCCAGCATCGCAGCTGAAACAAGCTGGTGAGATTATTAATCATATATCTCCGGTAGAAGACTAAAAGCCTAGCGGTTTGCTTAATCGCTTGCCAACCTCATAATTCTCTATCTTGTTTGCACAGAAATACACCAACATAAACTTGCTTGTCATTCATCATCGTGCCATTTGGCTTATCAGTATTTGTACCCTCTCTATTTCTGGTCATTTACTACCAATTCATTGTTACTTAACTTCCCCTCTCTCTTTTCAAAGAAAAGGCGAGTCTCTTGGGGAATTTGGTCTGGTCTGTCGTAGAGCCTCCTAATGTCGGTAATGTGCTACTGGCAACATCAGGAATCGAATCTTTACTTAAACTATTCTTATAGTTGATCCTGGCAAAATCATTAGACGGAATGTAACTTCCTCTACCACATTATGACCATCAAGGTCCTTACATTATCATTCTATTTCTTTGGTCTGAGCATTTATACTTACTCCCCTATACTTAAAGTGTCGGCCACCTCGTTGGCCTTTCCTGATTATAATAATTTCTTGAGATCAATGTTTTCTGGATCTATTCCAACTCAGGGTGGAAGCATTCTCCCTTAAATTCTGCTGAATGAGAGAAAGCATCTATCAGTCTTTTCCAAAAGTCATTGCTTCCACCTTTCTAGTGCGATCTTGACTACAGGTACTCCAAATCATACCTAGGATATTTCCTTACTTAACTCCCTTCTTGTTTTTAGGATAATCTCAACCTTATTGGTTCAATCCATACTTTTACATGGTTTCACACATGCTTCATCTGGCCTTATTGTTACTATGTCATACATTCCTTACCAAACTTCCCGTTTGAAGTTTAGAATATTAGCACTTCCCTTATAAGGTTTCTTAGGCCATCCTCATCATTCCTCCTGCATCTCCTGGTTACAGGGTATATCAAACATCATTAGTCAATTCTATAACATCTCTGTCTATGTACTTTTGGAGACTCCTTTCCACAAATCCTTACAGGTTATTGATACTTTGGTCGATTCAACTTATATCGTCTGAATTCACAATGTCTTTGTTAGGGGTGATGCTATCCTTTGTGCATCCCCCAGGGTTCGTATTAATCTATGGACATTCTATCCTCAATTCCATTTTCGAGGAATACTTACATCCTGTACTTGGCAATTTTAATCATATATCCATAATAAGGGTCTCTTTTCAATCATTCCAATCTTGATAATCTATAGGTAGCTTAATGTTACCTCTCCTTTCAAACGAATGTTAGTCTATATGACTTTCCAAAAGACAACATATGTCTATCTGTCTTTCTTACAGAACTTGGTAATGGTAGCAAGGATGTTCTGGAAGATATTAGTCGTGATCAACGTGAATTTCTTAGTGCCTAATACATCTAGGGTATTTATAAAATCCATCCTCATGTATCTCAATTCATTTTACATCAAAAGTTCTCGCGGTTGGCACTTTGTTAGAAGCACCCCGCTTTGTCCTTACATTGCTGGTTCAATCACTTGATAATCCTTAGTGACTTGGCCCCACTGGACATGCTAAAATATGTGAGTTTAGGGGTCGGCTAATAGCATTACTTTTCTAGCAATTGCTGGCATAGTGCCTTCTACTTGATACCTTTTGATCTTTTCAAAAACTTCACTCCATATAAGTCTCAATCGACTCCTCAGTGATGTATTCAGATAATCCGAAAGACAAGGTTTGCCAAATTTTGTCCAATTCCTTTCCAGGATTAGGGAAACTTCAGTCAATCTATCCACCCACTGGTTACATTAAGAAAATCCATTTCGATACCCAAAGAATATTTCTATGAACATCCGAGCTGGTCGAACCATAAACAGTTACAGTAGCGAAATGATTGACATAAAGCTGGGAGTTTAATCATTAGAAGGAAACCAAATATACATCGTCCTTAGAAGGGGAATCAAAAGTTTCAAACTAAACATGCCATACCTCCCCGATACATGCTTGTCCTAATAGTCGATACTACCGAATACCAGTCTACTTAACAACTAGTCTCAGAAGGAACGCTACCATCGGGGTCAGTCGCTTCCCAGAATTGGCACTACCAAGGTCATCCGAATCTGATGAACCGCGCTGTCTAAATGTATTCGAAATTACGCGGTCGTGCTGCATAAGCGCAGACCTATACCTGTATGAGTTACATCATAATATCTTCTAAAGTTTCCTTCTTCCATTAGGCAACGCCAACCCTGGTCATTACCAACTTTACCTTTAGCTCCAGGAAGATCTTCTCGCGTTTATATTGTCCATTCAAACTTTTATTCTTACAATAAGTCGGGTTACGGGACTGCACTCTCTGTAAAGTCCTGAGCAAATCTTTGGTAATACCTTGTGAATCTTATGAAATTTCTCACCTTTGCCAGTGTGGTTGGCCAATCTCCATTTGAAACTGTCTTTAACTTGGTAGGGCCGACCAACACTACTCTTATTGATCATGTGTTCTATTGCTGGACTTCATTTTGCTAAAACTCTTATTTCGAGAACAAGTCCTACACCTGTTCTTTCAGGTTGCATCTAAAAGCATTCTCAATTACATCTCAACCACTGCTTGCCTTGCCTAATCCCTTTATGATTCAGTGTCAGAATAAACTTAAGGTAACTACCATAATCCATTCAAGGAACAGAAAAAATTTTAATATTCCTTTGAATCACATGCTTCTAATGTTTCTGGTCCATCCTTCCACTGAATTGAACTAGACTTATACTTGGTTCCTGACAATAGCCTTATTACTAGTTTATCACAGACTCACTGGTCTTCTCCTCTTGTAGGTTCTGAGATCATTGTCTCACTTACTACTTCCTTATATTCTTTATCCATTCAGGCTATCACTTTCCATTATCTTTACTTTCTAGGCTGATCCATTCATAAAATGGACATCTCACTGGATAAACCACCTCATCAATCTCAATTGACTTTATAAATTATAACCTAGGAAATCTGCCTTCTCATGGCGAATTATCATTAATAAGATTCACACTAATCCATTTATCAAATAATGTGGCACTTGCTGCCTCTATCTCAACTGCTCCTGGAGACTCTGCTCCCTGACATATATTGATGCCTTTGATAATCATGCATCATTCTCACTCTTTTCCCTCTGATCTGGAAGTCTCTAAGGATTCTTATCTAACCCCATATAAGATCTCAAGTAATTCCCCGAATCCGTTTTGTTTGCTGGTACTTTATCCGGCAGTCCAGCTATAGATCCAATATACCTCTTTAATTCTCTTCATAATATATCAGTTCTTTACGCTCACTTCTCTGAGCACTATATCTAGATTCTTATAGTCTCTCTGGCTGCAGCCCTCATCTCCTCAAGGTAAACTTCCCTATCTCTAACAGGATTCTCCCCCTCTGCTAGAACCTCTACCGGGTCCTCAGTAGGGTACTCTATCGCATCCACCATTCGATCGTCAGCATATAATCAGGCATCATCGTGCTGCTGCCCGTATGCCTCAAGGTCTGTCGCCTTACTAGTCGGTACAAGAACGAGCTAAGTTACTATCATGATACTTAATAGTTCCCATAAGGGTTTTATATGTCAATACTACATTAAGTAGTCCGACTATGAACTTGGCAAGAGTTCTTATTATCTTAATAAATTTATTGTTTTAACGTCGCGTCATCTCTGGGATATATAACGCTCTCTCTGATACCATTTCTGTAACACCCCCAGATCCAGGGTCAGGGATCTGGTCGTTACGGTCTCAATATCCAACCACAAAATCAACATAATTTAAATTACAACCTTGTGACCCAAAACAACAACATAAAACGCACCCGTTATAGTCCCAGAGATGAAATCAGAGTAATCGTCAATATTATTAATCACAAGTTTGAGTTCTTACAACCCAAAGAATTACAATTTTACAATTACATGCTCTTTGCCATCCATTGGTATATGCCATGTATATAAATACATTTGATGCACAAATACTAACAACTAGCCTACCAGAGGCTGCATCCTTAGCAATGGTAGTTATGACCTCAGCGGTTAATCCTCTGACGGCTGACACCTGCCTATGCTGAGCACGCCTTGCGCGGCCATCTGATCTAGCTGTTGTTGTGATATAAATAAATAAAGCAAGGGTGAGCAATAGCCCACCAAAAATATAATTGAACAGTGATAATATATAACAGTCCAAAATATCTTTGAAACCATATGCCATGCATTAACGATGTAGTACCAATATCAGGTATGAGATGAAGTTACAAGGTAACTCAAAATATATTTGTTTTGAATAAATATCTGCTATGTCAAAGATGAGCCAGATATTATCAACTTTTCATAATAGAGGAACTTGCAGGAAGAATATTGCAATTCCAATTCAAACACTTTTCAAACCTGCCAATAATGATAAGGTTGCAGGAAATTTCCAACATTGAGAGATGAACTAATACTGGAGTTTGACGCGCCAGGAGACATAGCATTTACACGATGATCAGTCGCATGTTATGCTCCCCACCTCTTGTTTACTACATGTAGAAGGAAGCACCGACGGATTTACTTGTCTACCGCCCTCTGGAACCCCCCGGCCAACGGTTGGGCCATTTGCTGGACCGGCGCCACTGGGTCACTTACGCATCTCCTAGTTCATTTCACATCCATAACTTTAAAACGTAAAGTTCCTCCCCCTTTCCCCAAGTATATTACTTGTTGATAGGACTCCACAAAGTAGTCGTATCTATTTGGAAAGGAAAAATCACCAATATTTCCCAAGCTGATGCTTGTTAATGGATATAAACTTGTTCCATCAATTCTTACCCCTCGAGCGTTGAGGAGGTAACCAAAAAGATTCATATCGATGTTTGAAAGAATCAAGATGTGAGTAACAAGATAGTTTAGCAAGTATAGGACCGGGCAGTCCAATAAATAACATATCTCAAGTGAGGTCCCCTTATATATAGTTGGAAGTTGAGCGAGTAGTTAAATCTTCTTTAAGATAGATTTAAATGAAATAAAGTTTGGGAACCTCCCCTTGATAAAAATAGTCATAAGATATTCCGAAATATTTTACACCATATCTGAAGGTGAAAGATAATCTTTGAGTAATATGAATTATTATAAAAAGAACTTAAAAGGATTTAAATAAATATTCCAAGAATATTTATTTTATCAATAATAATTAAGGGATATGATTAAATCATAATATTGCTCGTAAGTAATCCTCAAATAAATACGTAGAATTATTTACTAAATAACTCTCTTCTTTAAATGAATATTCAATATAATATTCATTAATTAAATAAACTCAAATAAATATTTAAAATAATATTCACTAAATAAATCAAACCTTAAATGAATATTTGAAAATAATATTCATTTAATAATATACCAAATGAATAGCCAAATAATATTCTTAGTAATCAAAACTTTAAAGGAATATTCGAAGCAATATTCCTTAAGTAATTAGAACTTCGAATGAATACTTTTAAATAATATTCATTAAGTACATAAAATCTTAAATGAATATTCACGATAATATTCATTTAATAAATAAATTCCAAGTGAATATTCAATTGATATTCATTAAACAAATAATATTCTAAATGAATAACCAAATAATATTCATTTAATAATTAATATTCTAAATAAATATCCAAATGATATTCATTTAGTAATCAAAACCTTAATATTCAAAATAATATTCCTTGAGTAATTAGAACTTCCAAAGAATACTTTTGGAATAGTATTTATCAATTACATAACACTTAGATGAATATCTGAAAGTGATATTCATTTAATGAACAAAATTCCAATGAATATCAAAGTAATTATTCATTAATAATCAAACTATAATGAATATTCAAAAATAATATTCATTTAATATTTCTCGACTGAGATAATACTCAAATAACATTTCTCAAAAGATTTCCAAGTATTTGATACTTTTATGGAAATATAAATAATGGTTAATAATAACATTCCTCAAAATGAATACTACTCTGTCGCTGGAATCCCTCCGGGTTTCCACGACTATCTATATAACACAAAATACCGACTCCCGGTCTATATTATCGAAGGAATATCATACGCCCTTCACTAAGGGTCTTAACAAATTCCGGCTTATACTGATATATCGTATCTAGTTTATAAGCCAACATCAAAACAGGGAACAAGTATCAATATTACTTTTGAAAACAAACATGCATGCTATGGCATAGGTATAACAACAATCATATATATTATCACAACAACAGTTCCAAGGTATTGGAAACTTGCCTGGTAATCCTGTAGGGGTAGTGTGCCTCGTGTCAATCCAGTGATCTATAAATAGTCACAATAACCGAGGTCAATCACTGAACATTTCGAAGGTTAAGTATAACTTAACTTAAGTCATGTAAGCTTGGTCCAAAACACACCTCGAACCTATCCTTAATGTCGGATCTTTCGTATATCTTACTTAATCATTTATAACCTCGTTCTTTGTACCAATAGGTTGTCTCGATAATTCTTAACAAGTTTCATGTTTTAGTCGACTCGAAATTCCCTTTTTAACTTAGCCAAAAAGGGTGGCCAAAGTAGTACCCCTAGGGTTGACTTTTCTAAGAATCACTATTTCGAGACTCGTACTTCAACACTTTTAATAAATCACTGGAAACGTATTTAATTACGAAACCACTTATAAAATCATCTTTGGTATTTGTAATATTTATCATAAAATTTCCAATTCGAAGCCACGAGTCTAAATAGGTAAAATGTATTTTTGAAGTTCAGTTGACTACGGATCTTTACTATTCACACCTCTTTCACTAAAACGTTCATAACTCGGTAACCGTTAACTCAAATGACGCACCGTTTTTGCATACATGATCTAGAGAATGTCTAGAAGGTAGCTAACTCAAAATTGGACTTAGATAAGAAGATTAATTTTTCGGAATTTTGCCAAAACAGGGCAGGAGGTTTTAATGAATAATGTTACCTCCGAAAAGTGGTTTCTTCGCACTTATCCTCGATTCAAACATTTTTATAAAATCGGAAAATGATCCATTTTACTTGTGGTTTTCTCTCACGCCTTCCTTATGACCTCTAATATTTAATTATCAAGATTCGCCACTGATTTCGTGGTATTAAAGGGATCCAATTTCAGTTACGAACTTTCGTTTACGGTTTCGAACCACTTTTACGAATTTAATCATAACTCCTAAACCGTAAGTCCATTTCATACGAACTTTATATCAAAACGAAGCTTATAACATAATCTAGCTTATCATGGCAGAAATCGAAGCTTAACAGTGAGTTAAAGCTACTGTGATGCACGGTTACTTAAGGTTAAACGAAAATCGGGCATTACGACGGCTATAAATCGAATCTTTCCAAATTCCAAACTTTCCAATAATCATAGTTTCCATTCCAAACAACATATACATATAATTTAACCATGAACTAAGGCCAAGAAATGCCTTTCCATTCATCTAAACTATTTTAATCCTTACCAAAATCCCAATCATAATCATGCTTATAATCACTAATTATCATAACTAAGCTTAAATCCATCAAGAACATGCATAATCTCAAAGTAAGACCTAGGGTTTCAAGTGTGTTATACCTTCCTTGGGGTGTGTATGCACTTAGTAAGCCTTGTACAGTCCTTGTATAGCCTCCATGAAGCTTGGATCATCAATCAAAATCAAGATCCAAAAGTTTTGTTCTTGAGGTTACTATTCACCCTAGACTTTGAGGATTTTATTGAAAATGGAAAAAGTGGTGTTTGAGGCTAAGATTTCTAGGGTATCATTTTTATGAAATATAGGATTTATGGTAAAAATTTGGAGGTCAAACAATGGTGGGAAGTAGGATTTTGATTCTTGATTTATGGCCTATAGCCGAATGGAAGAGAATGGTGGAGGGATGGTGTTTTGCTTGGATTGCTCTTGGAAAATAATACATAAAGTGATGTATCTTAATAATATCTAACATAAAGTAGCTTTAATAAAGTTGGTATGTCATGCATGATGCATTAGGATGGACAAATGTCTTGTTTTTGTGGTGAGATGATGAAAGTGATGCTAAGTGCTTGGTTGATCCCTTATTGCTCTAGTTTCTTTGTAACTAGATTGGTTATATGATCTTATCCACTAGCACATGCATATACCTTGGTTCTCTGCTTGTTTCTTTGTCCGGTTATTGCTTATTTCGTTGAGCGTTCGAGGGAATAACTCATTCGTTTCTAGTTAGGGTTTTACCGAAAACCTTCTTAATATATATAATGGCATTCTCCATCATTCTTAATACTTCTCGAATTTAATTTCCTTAAATCCCTTTAATAATTCCTTATGTCTTGCATTGTCCAGGGAATTCTCGGAGAAAATAAAAGTGCTATTTTTCTGAATCCGACAGCCTTTACATACACTTATTTTCCTCCTGGATCACTAATACGAACTCAGAAATCCGTTCCGAATACCGGATATAGCATTATTATAATAATATTCCAAATTCCACCAAAATCACTATTCATCACTGATTTTTATTTAATTCCTATAATTAGGAAAATGAACCTGGTTTACTCTCGAGTGCTCCTTAACCTTTTTACGGAACCGCTGGACTTATAATAGATATTGATTTGGGTGACACAAGAAGAATCTTTCTTGGAATAATATAACTTATATCCTTAGGAGATAGATTATTCTTATTTATGCTATCAACCAAAAGTATTCTTCATGACATATGATCATTTAAATCTATACTCATTCACATTCTTTGTTAATACCTTGTAGTCGGAGTCACTGTTCATTCTTTCATCAATATATAAAAAGTTTTAATTCTACCTAAAATTCGGGTTCTTACACTTCTCCTAGGACTGACAAACATGTCAAGTCTGAGAAAGGAAAGGAGAAAGTCGAAAGCTCTAGTAATGTTAAGAAAAGTGCATCTCCTGTTGTTAAATCTGTTGATTCTCGATCTTATCGAAAAGCCGGGCCCAATCAAAGTTGGGTTCCGAAGAATGTCTAATCAATCTGTCATTGCAGGGCATTAAGCAGAATAGAAATAAAGTTATATGGGTACTAGACAGTGGAGCATCGAGGCATATGACTGGAAACAAGTCCCTGCTTACAGAGTTGGTTATGAAAGCTGGCCCTTATGTTACCTTTGGAGATGACAGCATAGGTGTGATAAAGGGATATGGCAAACTGAAGACTGGTAATGTCATCATTAAAGATATTTCCTATGTTGAGGGACTGAAGCACAATCTGTTGAGTATCAGTCAATTCTGTGACAAAGGTTACGAAATTGTTTTCAACAAGAAAGGTGTATCAATCACTCACATCAAGGAAGGCTCATTGGCTTTGAGAGGAGTTCGAAAGGCAGATCTTTTTGTTGCAGACATGGATTCAACAAATCAGAATGAGGTCACCTGTTTCTACAGCAGAGCTTCGGATGATGAAAGCTGGTTATGGCACAAAAAGCTATCTCACTTAAACTTCAAAACGATGAATGCTCTCGCGAGACGAGAATTGGTGAGAGATCTACCTCAAATGGAGTTCGCCCCTAAAGGACTCTGTGAAGCTTGTGAAATGGGAAAGTCGAAGCGAGCATCACATAAAAGCAAAGAAATTTCTAGTATTACTGAGCCACTGCAACTTCTTCATATGGATTTGTTTGGCCCAGTGAATGTCTTATCTTTGTCTAGGAAAAGATATGCATTGGTAATCGTGGATGATTTTTCCAAGTATACATGGGTATTGTTCGCAATGACGAAAGACGAAGTACCTTTCCTAATCATTGATCACATCACTCAAATTGAGAATGTTTCAACACTTACTGTGAAGACGATTAGATCAGACAATGGCACTGAATTCAAAAATGCAGTGCTGAATGACGTTTGTGTATCTAAGGGAATACGTCGTCAGTATTCAGCCCCGAGAACTCTACAGAAAAATGGAGTAGTTGAAAGGAAGAATAGAACATTGGTTGAAGCATCAAGAACTTTGTTGTATGATTCGAAACTTCCTCTGTACTTCTGGGCCGAAGCAGTGAGTACCGTGTGTTACACTCAAAATAGAACCTTGATCATAAAAGATAAAGAAAAGACACCATGTGAGCTAATGAACAGCAGAAGACCAACAATCAAATACTTTCATGTCTTTGGAGCAAAATGCTATGTACTTATAGATGATGAAAATCTAGGCAAGTTTGCAGCAAAAGCTCGTGAAGGAATCTTTATTGGTTACTCCACAGATGTGGTGGCAGCTTATAGGGTGTTCTTAGTGAATGATCGAAAAGTGACTGAAAGCTACAACGTCAGATTCGACGATACCAAACTCCCATCAATTTCTAAAGATTCTAGTGAACCTGAGTCCCTAAAATTTCAGAATCTGGACTTGGATGAACTTGAAGATGAACCTGAGTTAGTTGTCCCATTAAATGTTCCAAGTGTACGTGAAGACCCTGAGTCTAGTGGACAATCTAATTCTACAAGATCAGGAGAGACTTCTTCAGTACGAACCGGCAACAACTCAGGGGGAGTAAATAGCAGCTCAAGGACAAGTGTTCAAGGCTCGAGACGAGATGACACTAGTTCTGTAGGAGCTGGCACTAACTCAGGGGGAGTTAGTGAAAATAATCAAAGTAGTCAACACCACAACTCAGAAAGTCAAGCTGAATCATCAAGACAATTTCCAAGAGAACGGGTATGGAATAGAGACCATCCGTTTGAATTAATTATTGGTGATCCAGATGCTGGTGTGACTACTAGAAGAACTGCAAGAGCTGACCTGGCTAATATTTGCTTATATTCTGGGTTCTTATCCAAGCTTGAACCTAAAGAAATAGAAGAAGCTCTTGGTGATGCTGATTGGGTGATTGCAATGCAAGAGGAACTCAATCAGTTTGAAAGGCATAAAGTTTGGAAACTGGTACCCAGACCAAAGAACAAATCAGTAATTGGAGCTAGGTGGGTATTCAGAAATAAAATGGATGAAAACGGACTTGTAACACGAAACAAGGCTCATTTGGTTGCAAAAGGTTATTCTCAGCGAGAAGGAATTGATTATGATGAGACCTATGCACCGGTTGCAAGACTTGAGGCAGTCAGGATGTTCTTGGCATTTGCAGCACATAAGAACTTCAAGGTTTTTCAGATGGATGTGAAAAGTGTCTTCCTGAACGGAGAGTTAGAAGAAGAAGTGTATCTGGAACAGCCGCCTGGCTTCATTGATCCAGAACATGAAAATTTTGTGTATCTTCTCTTCAAATCTGTCTATGGCCTCAAGCAATCCCCAAGGCGATGGTATGAAACCCTATCTTTATTCTTAATTGAAAATGGTTTTATTAGGGGAGTAATTGATAAAACATTGTTCTATAAAAATGTAAAGAATGATTTAATACTTGTTCAAGTCTATGTTGACGATATTATTTTTGGGTCATCAAATGAGCGCTTGTGCGAGAAATTTGCCAAGCTAATGCAGGAAAAATATGAGATGAGCATGATGGGAGAGCTGTCCTTCTTCCTTGGATTACAGATCAGTCAGAGAAAAGATGGTATCTTTATCTGTCAATCCAAGTACGTCAGAGATTTACTCAAGAAGTACAATCTAGAAGATGCATCAGCAGCTAAGACTCCCATGGCAACAGCCACGAAGCTTGATGAAGACAAATCAGGTAAACCAGTTGACATCACAAGCTATCGAGGTATGATTGGCTCACTTCTCTATTTAACTGCAAGTAAACCCGATATAATGTTCGCAACTTGTTTATGTGCAAGGTTCCAAGCGGATCCTAGAGAATCACATCTCGTAGCCATCAAAAGAATTTTAAGGTATCTCAAGGGCACACCAAATCTAGGGATTTGGTATCCAAGAGATACAGGTTTTAATATAATTGGCTATACGGATTCAGACTATGCAGGTTGCAGGATTGATAGGAAAAGCACATCTGGTGCTTGTCAATTTCTTGGCAGAAGATTGGTGTCCTGGCAAAGTAAAAAGCAACATACAGTATCTACTTCTACTGCTGAAGCTGAGTACATTGCTGCTGGAAGCTGTGTAGCTCAAATACTGTGGATGAGAAACCAATTGAAGGATTATGGCATGGAGCACAAGAAAATTCCAATTATGCGTGACAACACAAGTGCCATTGCCATAACCAACAATCCTGTAGATCACTCAAGAACCAAGCACATCAACATCAGGTATCACTTCATAAGAGAACATGTCGAGGAGGGGACTATGGAGCTACATTTCGTGCCCACAATGCAACAAATTGCAGATATATTCACCAAACCTCTTGATGAAGTAACATTCAATAGATTGGTTGGTGAATTGGGAATGCTTAACACAAGTTAGTAAAGCCTTCTATCTGTAAAATCCATGTTTATGTTTGTATATGCAAGCTACTTAATCATTATGTGCTTAGACTTTAAAATGCCTAATTAATGATTGTTATAGGGGTGCATATAGTGTCATTTTACATGAATTCATTGTGTTTTAAGTGTCTTTTATAGCACAAATCTTTGAATTTATGCTTGTTAGATTGCATGATCATAGAGGGAGTTAAATTCATAATATTCTAAATTTTTGCATGATTTTTAGATGAATTTACCTATGATTTTCATGTAATTAGAGGCCTTAGAATTTAATTTCTTCAAAATTTCGAGTTAGTTTCTATCTCGAAACTCATCTAGAAATTCGACTTGAATTTCGACTTGAGCTTCCAGAGTGAAGTTTTAAAAAATTCTAAGTCTGGGAAGAATTTCGAGTTAGTGTCTATCTCGAACTTCATCTCGAAACTCGACTTCGAGTTCGAGTTCGAGTTACCAGTGTGCCTAGTTCTATCTTCAAAATATTCGAGATAAGGTCTATCTCGAACTTTATCTCGAAGGTTGAGATGAGGTTCCAATTTTGGGGATATTTTGAAAAGAACTGAGAATAACTTCGAGTTAATCTCTATCTCGAAATTCATCTCGAAGTTCGACTTGATGTTCGAGATAGAGTTCTCAGTTGGTTAAGGGGATTTTTCGAGTTAACTCCTAACTCGAAACTTATCTCAAATTTCGACTTAGAGTTCGAGATAGGTTTCCCTGGTGGTTTTGGCTGTAAAATGGCTAAGTGCTTTTTGTTCGAGTTAACCTCTATCTCGAACTTCATCTCGAAGTTCGACTTGATGTTCAAGATAGAGTTCGACTTAGGTGTTCCCTGTATGGACTTAGTAATTTTCACTCTTTTTAACAGGGACATTTTTGTCATTTCACAATCATCTATATATACATCTCTAACTTGATGCATCATTCACTTTACCTAATTTCATTTTTACAGCAGCCTCTTTACAAAAACAAGGCGATTTCACAATTACTTACCATTAATCCGTGTTTTTGTGATTAAACTCATACTAATCACGAATTACTGCCAATTTGTAGACTACTATTGTCTGTGTTACCATTAATCTTTGTGTTGGTGTGTTTTGTATCCATTCATATACACGCGCATATACATACACACGAGTGTAACTGTTCAAAACACGATTTCCATATTCTCTATCTATAAACACACACGATTTCACTGGTATACACACGAATATACATCTTCATTGAATATTCAGATTTAGTAATTGGTTGTTGATTGGATCCCGTAGTTTAATTTCTCTAAGGGACCTTTGTTGTTCTTGATAAATTAAAAGGGATACAACTGTTAATTCGAAAATTACTTGTTTTTCAAAATAAAAAAAAAATATCACATCTTTTAAAGAAAAACATTTAATTAAAATGGCTCACCAATTTTCACTTGCTAAAAACAATTTTTATAATATTTCTACGAAAATTGGTGATCAACTCCCGCGCTTTAAGTTTTGGATACGATTTCTCAATTTGTACTCCAAAGCTAGCTATGCTTTTACTGCTAAACCTACACTAGTACATGATGCTTTACAGCAATTATGGACTAGTACGGTTATTTTTGGGAGCAAATCAACCCCCTACGGTTTCAGGTTTACCTTAGCGGGTCAGGAATATGAGGTGACTGAAGAAATTGTCAACAGGGTTCTGCGATTCCCGATCAAAGATGCTTATGATCCAGAACCTACAGCTGCAGAACGCCTCAGATTCTTTGAAGAAATTGGATGTTATCCTCCGACTGGCCGGATCACAGGAAATGTCCAAAAACAATTCTTCCATGTGGAATGGAATTACTTTTTCGAAGCCATCACAAGATGTTTTCGGGCACGAGAAAGAGATTTCCATCAAATTCCCATTCCCATGCAAACCTTTGGAATTGCCCTAGCAAGAGAACTGGATATAAATTATGGACGCATAGTTCTCTCTGAGATAGTGGCTGTAATGGGATCTCCTGCAAGCAGAGACCTCACCACAACTGATGTTGTCTGCTGGTTTCCTCGGTTCCTACAAATGCTTATTAATCATTTAATACCGAGGGATGCTCTTGCTGTTAGACAGAGTTTTGCCAGAAGTCCAACATCTGCACCACTAGGGATGGGCACTAAGTCACTTTCAACAATTGCTAATCAGGATA
Source organism: Kitagawia praeruptora (assembly GCA_037693485.1). Lineage (NCBI taxonomy): Eukaryota > Viridiplantae > Streptophyta > Magnoliopsida > Apiales > Apiaceae > Kitagawia > Kitagawia praeruptora. Next base: position 83,413,409 of record CM075350.1, read on the forward strand.
AACATCACGGAAAACCGATGTCAATTCCTGATACCATACAAACGTGGCTTACATATGATGCAGGGGTTACCAATTTGGCGGAATCATCGCAAGTTTCATCATATGCTCAGAATCCGTCTGCTCATGCTGAGGCATTTGAAGGGATTCCTGATGAGCAAAGCGATGACGAACAAGGTAATGAATCAGGTAATCTCTCCCTGCATACTACTCATTCTTCCTCCTACAAATCTGATTCCGTGACCCAAGAGACTGCTAGCCCACAGGATCTATCCCAGGGTGAGAGCTATATTTCTGACTCTGAGTCTGATACACATTCTTATTCTCTTTCACCCCTGTTACCGGAATCCAGAAAGCCAGCACATGTAGATGTAGGAAATGATGAGGAGAGTCACCCCGAAGAGCAACCTCTTATTCGAAAGAAAGCCAAATTTTCTCATGCTGCTACTTCCAAACCCCAGTCAAACCCTAGTGTGTCACACGCAACCACTCCACCTCACGAGAGTGGTTCTCCCCTTGAACAATCTGCACATAGGGATTTTGGTGAGGATTATGTACCTTTTGAAGATACTGTTGCTTCAAAAGGACATGAAGTTTTAAGACCTTCAGCCGTACCTTCACCGGTACGTACTGATGCTACAAAGAGGATCGGTTCTGATGTTGTACAAGAACACTTTGCAGCCTCTCAGCCTGAGATTCCAACTCGGGAACCAACAGAAATTGATCCCATAACTGCCAATTATATTGCTTATCCAGTTTCTGCAGGTACTGCTTCATACTTTGGATCAATCATTGAAGACATACACGAGCGTGAGACAGGGAGTGTGTGTGAGAGGTTAGGGAGAGAGGGACCTTCATTTTTAAGGCCGGAAACCGAGCGCCAAATACTAACAGAACGAGTATTAGAGCGAGGTCACCTAAACCAAACACCGTCCCTTAACATTGAAAATCTTGATACACGTATGACTTCTATGGAAAATCAGATGAAGCAGTTCGGGCAGACGATGGGGCAGTTAGGGATTAACATTGGAAACAATCAAAGGGCTCTTGATGACTACGCAGCACGAATGGCAAGTCAAGCTACAACGTTTGATGCTTTGACAAACAAGGTCAATGACTTGGGCCATGCTGGTGGTGTCTTGGGAAGCACTCTGAATGAGAGGATGGGAGCAATGGAGACTACAATGCATACAATTGCTATGGAGATCAGTAGAATGATGTTCGCATTCAGGAGTTTTGTGCCCCCGGAGTGTTTCGAGCCGCAACAACCTCCCCCCGATGCTGGTGCAGGTGGTGCTAGTGGAGCGGGAGCCTCTGGTTCTGGTTTTGGAGGTTCTTATGCAGCTGGTGGATCTGAAGACCAAGGTGGAGTTCAGGATAACTCACCTAAGGGGGAGAGTGGAAAGGAGAAAAGACAGCAGGCAGTTCATATCGAAGAAATTGAAGAACATGCTGATCTTGTCAAGGAAATAGAAATTGAGCCGTCTGTTGATGAAGAGGCTCTGAGGAAGAGAAAGGGTAAGGCAATGATGGTTGAGCAAGATGAGCCATTCGTTGACCTGAGTCATCAGGAAACAGTACAGGAGGTACTTGACTCAGATTCTGATATGGAAGACGTACCTTTGGCACATGCTATAAAGAGATCTTTGAAGGAACAAGGTGGAGGTGCTGGGATGTCTTTCGGAATGCCTGAAGAAGTTCCTGTTGATGAGGAAACCCTTAAGTCTCAACAGTTAGCCTTGGAACAAGCTCAGTTCCATAAAATGAAGATGATGCAAGAACGTGCTGCGTTCCTAGAAAAGAAAGTGGAGCTACAAGGGAAGCAGTACGATCATGAGCTTGCAAGGCTAGCTGATCCTCAAGTTGATCTAGACAAGAGAAGGATAGGGCAGAAGTGGGATGAAGCAAGGAAGATATTGATGGGACCCTGTGCGAAAGGAGTTCATAACAAGGAGGCAGATGACCTGTTCTACAACCTGAATTTGCAGAATCCAATGACTGCGGACTACATAAGTGCATTGAAGAGATTAATTTCTAAAGTCAGGGTTGGATACAATGCGACGCTTAAGGAGTGGCAGGTTATATTGTCTTTGGTAGAAGGAGTCCCAACGTCTTTCCTATATGTGGATGACCAATTCATAACGAGAAGATCTGCGTCAGAGTTGTTCTTGCTAGCAACAAAAATTCAATACTCTCAATCTGAGGAGCTAAGCATTCTGTATAGGGATCAGTTAATGCAGCTAGCAGAGGACAAGGGTCCAGAAATCTCAGCATATCCTAATGTTGTCCGGATGGTAGTTGACGGGAAAATGAAGAGGGTTAGCATGGAGGAAAAGGATTTAATGGATCTTTCAGTGGAATCTCTTAAAGCTGTCTGTAGACAAATGATGAGTAAGGGGTTCGCTTCTGAGCTTAAAGAAAAATCGGTGAAGATCATTGAAAGAGTCATATTCAAGAAGAGCAATGAGGTGTGGAAGTGTGATATCATTGCTCCAAACCCTCTCGATAACGTGAAGATTGAGCCGGAGCTGATGGAGAAGAAATGGAATATTCTTCAAGCAATGAAGAATGTAGATGAAGCTCTGACTCTTCCTTCTGGAGCACTGGAACAAGGAGAGATAAGGGAGACAGTTGGCATTCCAGGAAGAGATAGTGTATACTGGATACACGCTTATGTTGATGATACAGCTGATGCCTTAGTATTCATATATGCAGACCAGAATCAAACACTCTTGCATATGAGTAGAACATGGCTGCTACAGACTCAAGATGCTGCATTTCTGGAGAGAGTATTATATGTGTTCAAATGGGGCGAAGTGGAAGATAAGTATGTGGAAGAAAAACAAAGACTCATGAGTTACCTGTCTGAAGTAGTAGTGGAAAAGAAGCGGATGGAGCAAGATGCGGCTAGTGTCCACAATACTGACTGTGTCAAGGGCTACCCCAAGATGATCTATTGTCATTTCAAATCCACTAAAGCTCATTGGAAACCTCAGCTCATAATGAAGAACTTTGAGGACATTCCAAAGATCAGGACTACTCAAGAGGTGGAAAAACTCAGAAGGCTTTTCAAACATCCTTACCCAGAGCCCAAGAATCCTCTAGAAATGGAAGCTGTAAGTCTGTTGAATGCTAGGTGGAAGCAGCTTCACGATCCAGTGTACAAGAAAGAACAGCAGCAGAAGGAGAAGCGCAGAAGGCAGAAAGAAGAGAAAGACCAAGCTGCTGAAGCTAGGAAGAGGAAACGGAATTAGGGTTAAAGGTCAGAGTGGTGTGAACTTGAAGTTGGAAAAACTTCATGTCTTTCGGTTGCTTTAACTCACTTGAGGAAAATTCACCTTAGAGTGAATCCAATAAGGTGATATAAGTTTGACTAAAAGGTATGAAATAATCCAGGTGATAGGAATCATTCAAATGATCTTTAATTCGAGGTTCGAATTCTGTTTCTAGTTTAAGTTCTTTGTATTGTTTTCAAGTACTTTTCAATTATATATTATTCAAGACTTTAATGTTAATTATCTTTTCTCGTCTCATTGTTTAGTTGAGTTATCCTTCATTAATTTGAATGTCATTGTTAGACAATCAAATAGGGGGAGATTGAAAGGCAGAGTGTGTAAACTTGTAACACTATAACTAATGTAACTCAATTAAAGGAAAAGATACTTAACCAGAAGACAATCAAGAACAAGAAGCCACAAGAAATCAACACTAAATGAAGACAAGGTAATTGATACAATTGAACATGTTAACTATGTTCAAGCCAAGAAGAAATCATTGAGAGAAGTTCAAGTCAAAGTTGTTCATGCCTCAGTGATTTGAGTAATCGAGAATCAAGATCATAACTATCAGTATCAACAAGACCAATTGATTTCAAGTGAACAAGAAGGAAAGCGAACATTGGAAAGCCACGTTACTAAGTGAATATGGTAATTTATTCGAGAAGCAGAAACACTATCAAGACTAGTCACTTATGAACCAGACCAGTGCATCAAGTGTCAGGACATTGATAGCAAGTTTATGTCAGTAATAAAGATCCATGTTCAAGAGCTTGCTGAAGAATAAAGAAGACATGAAGATATCACAAGTTCAAGATGTGCATTGAAGTTTCAAGTTGAAGACCAGAATATTTTCTAAGTACTAAATATTCTAGATGACCAAGTAGAATATTTCTAAGTAGAAGTTCTACTTAGAAATTCGAGATGGCTAAGTAGAAATTCTCAAGTAGAAGTTCTACTTAGAGTGCAGCTTCAACATGACACATGGCATCTTCTGATTGGCAGATTTCCAAGTTTCAAGATAAGGCAAGATTTATGTGGACATCATTGGGCCACGTATATCTTAGTCTTTGAAGACTACAGGACATAGATTACATGTAGTATAAATAGAAGTACTTGTGTAATGTTTTAATAAAGAGAGCAATAGTTGAGGAAAACACAAGAAAAAGAGAGAGAGTGCATTCACAGAGCTTAGTATCATTCACTTCTCTCTGAACTTCTGTTATACTTTGTAATGATTGTTGTAGCAACCATTTCAAGTTATATATAAGAAATATATTCCTTGAATCTGTGTGTTCATTTATTGCATCGTATTTATTGCTTATCAAATTCGAAAAGTTGTATTCACCCCCCATCTACAACACATTTGGACCTAACAGTTGATACTCGAAAGAGATTAACACATGTTCTAATTACTTGACCAGTTGAATTACTAAAAGTCATTATTGTGTAAGCATGTTTCGAGAGTGTTAATACTCGAGAGAGATTGACATACTCTAGCTACGTGACCACTTTAGTTGCTTTAGCTTAAAACCACTTTGGTGTGAACATGGTGAACCCGATTGCCCTAGACTTTAGTTAATTGATTTATAAACACATTTATTTGCATTATTTAGCTAGATAAAACCTTCATCAATCGTTAATCTCTAGAAACAATTTGTAATAATTAGATTAAATTTCTTGAAACTTGTCTCCTTGTGGATTCGACCCGTACTTGCTAGTATTTGCTAATAACAGACACCTGCGCTTGCGGATAGATATAATTTGACACATCAGCGTGGATTGTAAAGTAATCCAAATCTGATTTCTAGATCTCAAGATAGAGCCCAAATAGTAATTATGAATTTTTTAATACTAATAAAAAATGAATAAATTGCAATTCTAATACAACCTTTTTTAATTATATACTATTTAGATTATAATTTTCTTTTTAAAATTCATTTAAAATACAACTTTTTTAAATTTTAATTTTTTTTTAATGTGATCTAATCTTGATCGTCTATTTTTAATCCAACGGATAATATGATTTTGGTAGTACAGTGATCAGACCAAAAATTTGGATAAAATCCCTTTTATGCTTATTATATCACTACTAGAAAAAAGCTCATAGACATCGGTTTTTGGCCGATGTCTATGAAAAAACCATACTGATGTCTTTGTCGGTGATGTCTATTGTATTATGTCATAGACATCGGTTTTTAACTGATGTCCAGGAAGCTATTACACATCGATTTTAAACCAAAAAATGATGTTTATATCTAATAGTTTTGCATAAATTGCATGAACATGACATTTCTACCGTACTATTACAGGTGCTATATGCAAATAAACATGTTGTGCACAACTCACAAACCAACATATACATCATTATTTAGAAGTAAAATGATGTCTAAGTATGGTTTAGACATCGGTTTATTTTATCGCAACTGATGTAGAAAGTGGTATTAGACATCGGTTTTGGACGATGTTAAATATGTCCTTAGACATCGGTTTTATTTGTGGTAACCGGTGTGGAATAATATATTAGACATCTGTTTTTATACTTATTCGATATTTAAGTTAGTATTAGACATCGATTTCTGGCAACATTTGTGACATGTGTGTTTCTGTTAGACATCGCTTTTATATATGTTCTACATTTAAAACTGATGTTTTTTTGCTATTGTAACAAACAGAAGAAATTTAAAAACTGATCAATGGAGATGTCCAAATAAACATAAATAGCCATTCATATATATACCAAACATTCATACAATGCAATGGCTCAAACAACCATACTCCAAACTGTTGCAAAACATTCATACCAAAAGCTAGCTAGCGAAACCAAACAATATTGTCTACAATACCTTAATCCGAAATAGAAGCTGATTACTACATCAATATTATCCACAAAAACAACCAACATATTCCTAGAAATTTTTAAACCAACATCATCCGACAATAAAACTCTAGTCAAAAGCAACGTCAAACACGCTCTTGGATGAACCCGAGAGCCTCAATACGCACCTCATCCAGCTCAGCCTCAGTGTAAGACCTTCGAGTCTTGTTCAGCCACTAAAAAATGCAACAAATAGCAAAACTAATCATGTAACGCAAACACAATATTCTGACATTTCAATGGCAAAAATAGACAGTACATCAAAGTTTACCTTCGTGGCAAAAGACAAATCCACATCCTCAATAATCTCTTTCATGTAACGCATAACAACGTAGCCACATTCAATACCACCTGGTTGTTTAGGACTTCCCTATTTGAGTAAAAAAATACACATGAGGCAGGACAAGGAAAATAAACCACTATTATGCACTTGTTGCCCCTACCAGTTTTACCAGTTTCACAATGAGATGCAAAAATACTTACAGTGAGATGTTTTACTTTCGGCATCTTGTTGCCCCTGCCAGTTTCACAATTGAAACTTCTCACTGCACTGCACAGAAAAAAGTACTCCATGTCAAAACCCAAGAATACTTCACCATTTATCAAAATGATCTAACAGTAAATTAAATGTTACCTTTGTAAAGCTTTTTCTAGTGCTGAAAATTGTGTCGGATGTGGCAATGGATTAAGTATGTAAATTTCATCGTGCCAAAGTATAGCTAAAATCCAATGCACACTGTTTTCAATTGAGAAAAAAATACCAAAGTTAAATTAATTAAGCAAATTAGATGCAAGTACTGCAGAGTTATATAAAGACTGCACTTACTTGTGATTATGTGGCAAAAAGAAAATGCGATCAGCATTACCCTCCTTGAGTCGTTTTACAATGTTACTTTCAAACTCATCATTGAGTTTATATGTCAATCCCGGATCAACAAAAGCAAAAGTGTCTGATTCATCAGTACCACGCAACTTTAAATGCAAGTTCCTACAAAAAAAATATTAACATTATTAATGCATATGGAACCTTCAATAATCAGAGAACAAAAAAATGTAACTTACAGCATATAAGCTGAGATAGCAGCCTGGCCAATCATCTTGAACTCCAATAATGCTATAATATTCTCATGTAACAGATAAATGATTTTACTATCGCATCCAAACACCTCTTTATCACATGATAATTGTAATGAGATCCCATAGGGTTTCATCCAGCAGGTTGCATGTTTAAACAATAAATTAAATCCCTTCGGTACTTTTGGAGTTGGCTTTGCTTCAGTAAAGAGGACCTTCAACTTCTGTAGCTCACCCTTGTTGTTAATTGGTACTGATTCCTTTTTCTTAATCTATAGATAATAAAACCATATATATATATTGGTACTGATCATGCATGCATGGAAAATAAAATGTAATTATTTTTTTATGGTAAATCATACCACAACACCAGGGTAGCTGATCAATTTCTCGGGCCATGCTACATGAGACCCAACAGCTTGTAGGACAGTCTCGATTTCACCAACTACTGGCACCGGAACTAATGCCTCTTCTTTGATAAAACCGTCAACCGAGACGCGTAAGCATCCAGGCGGCATAGCCTTTCCATGTATTAAATCACAGAAATTTCCTTCACGGGGAAAAGCAACACCGAAAGCAACCTTGTTGTGTATGTGGTCCACTGCAAGCTCACATTTTTTACCAGCCTAGAATTAAGATAGATAAAAGTCAAAATCCAGTTATATTAGAAATATGTTTTCAATTAGACTGTATATATATATATATATATATATATATATATATATAGTTTTACCAGATTTTTAGGAGGCGGAGGCGGAGGATTCTCCATAGCAACACAATCTTCAACATCCCCATCCAACACCAATCCTTTTGCAGCAGTTGGTTTTGTCTTCTGTTCTAGTACAGTCGCTTGTTCAACACTTGCTTTGTCAGAAAATATTGGCGAACCATGATTGGCTTGGCCATTAACCATTAATGCCTTCAATGTTGCAAGCTCCGACTCTAGAGTCTGCATCTTCTCCGCCATTTTTCGATCACGGGCCATCAACTCTGCCCTTGTGATTCGTATCTTTTTCTCATTTGATAAATTGAAGAATTGTTTTGGAGTTACGAACCCTCCAACTCCCCTAACCCTTCCTGAATGCTCAGGAGTTTGCAATGCCGTACTGAGTACATCTTCACTTCCAGATGGGTGAAATTCACCCTTTTCCTGTGCCTCCAATAAGGTATCCTACATAATGACATGAATATAGTCAACAAAAGAACCATGTTCTTGAAAATAGAATAATTAAAATTAACTACCATATGACAGAAGACTTACAATTGTTTGGAACACTTCAGCCAATTCAGGGTCCTCTGGCTCCGCCTCGTTCTTTCCCTTTCGAGCCTTCTTCCAGAAAATTGCCCTATCAGGATTTTCTCCGGGTTGCAACTTCCCCTTTTTAATCTGTTAAAAATAAAGCAACATATTAAGAAAATGACAACAAAAATTTTAAGATTACAAAATTGAATATGTTCTTATTACTTCTTCCTCCTTTAAACCGATGTAGCCCTTTCTTGACATGCGATGCGGATACTTCCGTTTACCAACTCTGTAGCTTTGTTTTTCATGAATTTCCTACATCCAAATTCATTACTATTCAGTAATCATCACAATCGGTCTTAAATTCTAAAATAAAAATAATTAAAGTACAGAATTCATAATAAAAGAAAATATAAATTATAAAATCACATTTATATACCTTCCAATTAGGATCAATCCTCTGTGCAACAAATTGTTTCCAGGTTGACTTACCAACAAACTCATATTCCTTTGGCGGCCTATTCAATTTCTTTTTTTGTCCAACAAATGGTAGAACATACTTTCTTGTTAAGCTAGTCTTAAATTGTCTCCATTTAACGCCAGCAGACTTTAGGATATAGTCCCGATATCGTGCTTTAACTTTGAATGTATCCTGAAGAACACGCAACATTCAAAAATTCATGATTAACAGTCACAACAAAAAAAATACATAATTAAACACTATCTCAACACAAATTTACAAAAATTATAGACTAGCCAAAGTTTACCTGAATATCTTGCCAAAGTTTTGATTTTAACTCAGGATCCACATGTGGCCAGCTTGGAATGTCGATGGGGATCATTGACCTAGCCGCGTATCCAACATATGACTGCAATTTTGGCCTAGCACTCCCAGTAGGAGCTCCCAACTCATTGCATGAAACTTTAAACTTCTTACCACGTGCTTTCCTCACAATCACTTTGTACATGGCACATACACCTCGCTTACCTCCAGATTTCGTTTGTAAACTGTCAGTAGTAGATGTGGGTTGCCCAGCTGAGTCTGACTTTGGAGCTTCTGATGCATGTGCTGAGTCTGAGCCTTGAGCTTCTGATACATGTGCTTTGTCCTCTATCTGCAGTGGTTTGGTTGCACCAGAGCTGACAGTACCCTTTTTTGGTGATGATTTTTTTTGCTTCTTTGCTGCCATTTCTCTCGTATTTCCTCAATCTGCAAAGTTCAACAAAAAAAAATTGCACAACACAAAGTATAAAGATAATTAAGTAGCCAGTCACAATAAAATTTGCAGATTGAATTAAAAATGGCATTAATATTCTCATACAGAAACATGGCTCACAGAAAGATAATATTAATGTCATAGAGAAACTATTATAATTAGAGAATAGTAGTACTATACAACATATTTATCAATTTTTCACCCACATCCCCTTAATATTTTGTCTTATGTTGCTAACAGTGGCTTCATCATCATTAGTGGAATCACATATAGGGATGTCAGAGCAGAATGGGGGATGTGAGATGGTGTCTCCTAGATCATCATCGTAGTACACCTCACTATTCTCTCTTATCGTCGATGTTAACACAACAGACCAGTTTGCATCAACTGGATCTTCAACATAAAAAACTTGTTTGACTTGGTCAACAGACACGTATTTGTCCTTTTTATGGCCTTGTCGACTAAAGTCAACAAGTGTGAAACCAAGTTCATCAATCTTGACCTTATCATTTGCTGCCCATTTACACAAAAACAAAGGTGCCTTGAAAGCATGGTAATCTAGCTCCCAAATTTTTTCGATTATCCCATAAAATGTCATGTCACTCTCCACGGGATTTAAATCCTTGGCGCTAGAGACTTGGACTGTCCTAGCAACTAATGACACCCCACTATTCTGAACAACCCTTGCATTATCTCGCTCATTGGTGTAGTATCGAACCCCATCAACTAGATAACTTTCAAATGTCAAAACTGAAAATGATGGTTTGCCTGCCAACCATCGTATCGTTTCGGAAACAGCTCCACGATTCTCCATCAATTCAATACTTACCTGCACACATAGTTGTAACACAATTAAAGTAAACTCTAATTAAAGACTTCAAAAATATACAAAACAACAATAAAATATGAGAAGAATGTAAACTGACTTTTTTTTCAAACCAATCAGCAAAGAGTCGAGTGTGCTCTCCCAACAGCCATTGAGCACTCTTTTTTTTCCCTCGATAAACTCCTTCCAGATACTCCTTGTGCATCCTGAAAGCAAGTACATTATATAAGAATAATTACATATGGAATGACTAGAGCAGGAATCAAGACACTTTTACATTTTACTTACGTAACATATGGTTCCACTTCAGGGTTGTTAAGAAGAACATGAAGATGAGCCTCATCTCGTTCGTTTTCTTCCACTGCCTTCATTGTCGCAACAGATAATGGACCGGAAAGCTTGCCATCATCCTTCCGAAGACCAGCAGTTGAGCCACTGTCACTAACAAATTCCGTGCAGAATTCTATTGATTCTTCTTTGAGATAACTTTCGGCTATACAACCTTCCGGATAAAAGCGGTTTCGTACATAACTTTTTAACACTTTATTGAACCGTTCAAATGGATACATCCATCTATAAAAAACCGGTCCACATAAACGTAATTCCCTAACCAAGTGGACTGTGAGATGGAGCATAACATCGAAGAATGATGGTGGAGATATTTTTTCCAACTCACACAAGGTCAAAATCACATCTGATTGCAGTTTATTCAGTTTCGACACATCTACAACTTTCTTACACAAAGAGTTGAAGAAGAAGCACAATCTTATTATACTAACCCTAACATTTTTTGGAAGCACAGAACGAATGGACACGGGAAGTAATTGTTGGAGGAGGATATGACAATCATGGGACTTCAGCCCATACATCTTCATATCGCTCATTGATACGCAGTTTTTAATGTTTGATGCATGTCCATATGGAAGTTTCATATTTGACAATGACAACAACATTTTTCTTTTTTCTGCCTTGGACAAGGTATAAGCAGCAGGAGGTAAGTAGGTTTTCTTATCGCCTACTTTAGGAGCTAAATCAACCCTTACACCCATGTCAACCATATCAAGACGAGAGGCAGAACTGTCTTTAGTCTTAAACTTCATATTAAGTAGTGTCCCAATCAAACTATCGCACACGTTCTTCTCGATATGCATAACATCAAGACAATGACGAACATAGTGAAACTTCCAATATTCTAACTCAAAAAAAATTGATTTCTTCTTCCATGCAGATTCCACTTTCTTTGACTTCCCCCCCTTCCCGAAATTAAACTTAAGTTCATTCTGTTGCTTTAGCACTTCTTCTCCACTAAGCGGTGCAGGTGCGCACCCAAACTCTTGTTGTCCATTAAAGGCTGCCTTTTGCCTCCTATAAGGATGATATTCATGTAAATATCTACGATGCCCTTGGTAACACATTTTCCTACTATGACTTAAATATTTAGCTACGGTATCATCACCGCAGATTGGACAGGCCTTATAACCCTTGTTGATGCAGCCTGACAAATTCCCATAAGCGGGGAAGTCATTTATTGTCCACATCAAGGCTGCCCTTAAAGTAAAATAAGACTTGGTATGTGCATCGTACACATTTGGTTCACCTTCTTCCCACAGTTTCTTCAAATCATCAATAAGTGGTTGTAGATAAACATCAATATTATTACCTGGCTCGTTCGGGCCAGAAACTAACGTTGTTAACATCATAAACTTCCTCTTCATGCATAACCATGGAGGAAGATTATATGTTACTAATACAACCGGCCAACAACTGTACCTATTGCTTAGGCCATTGGTGTGCGGGTTAATGCCATCGGCCGATAATGCTAAACGGATATTTCTTGCTTCACTACCAAACTCAGGCCATCTATAATCTAAATTTTTCCAGGAAGGTGAATCAGCTGGATGACGCATGTGGCCATCTGTACTTTGATTACGTGCATGCCAAGTCATTAACTCAGCGGTAGAAGCAGATTTAAACATTCGTTTAAATCTGGGGATTATTGGAAAATACCACATGACCTTAGCTGGTATATTAACCCTCTCTTTACCATCCTTCCCAACCTTCCAACGAGACAAACGACATTTCGGACACTCTAAAGCCTGCTCATGGATACCTCTATATAACACGCAATCATTCGAACATGCATGGTATTTGATATACTCAAGTCCTAAATCAGCTAAAGTTTTCTTTGCTTCATATGAACTCGGTGGCAATGTATGATCTTTAGGAAGGAGAGAGCCTACATTTTCAAGTAAATCAGTAAATGCGGTATCGCTAACGCCAAACCTAGATTTCCAATTGTGTAATTTTAAGACCGACTCTAGCTTAGTGCACTCACTTCCCTCAAACAGAGGTTGTTCTGCATCAGCTACAAACATTTTAAACTCGTGTGAATCATCGTCGTAATCACCCTTATTGTAAGCTGCTTCACACACATTAGCTGTTTCCGAAGCAGGTATCGGCTTTGAAACAGGAGTACTACTACCAACAGATGATTTACTACTCCTAGAAGACTGTTCTCCGTGCCAAATCCACTCAACATACCCCAAACTAAAACCTGATTCATATAGATGCCCTCTAATTATTTTCACCGGAAACTTTTTAAAATTAACGCAGCGTCCACAGGGGCAAGGAATCTTCTTAGGATTTTTAGCATTTTCTTCAGCAAATATTAAGAACTTTTCGACACCTATTTCGTACTGTAAAGAATCTCTATCTTCTCTAATCCATGACTTATCCATTTCAACTTACCTGATATGTCACTAAAAATATCAATAAATCGAATCGATAATATTATTACATTGATAATTATGTGTATATGACCTACCTTATTTAATTGTTAACATTTTAATTGATTGTAAAGTACCAATTAGAATGAACATATATAGGACAGTCAAGTTACAAACACAACAGATCGAGTCAATTAAGCAACCAAATTCAATATTAATTCAAACACATGCAGGACAGTCACTTATTTAAGCTACAAACACATGCAGGACAATCATTTAATTAAGCTACAAACACATGCAGGATAGTCAATTAAAATGAACAAATGAAAATTCAATTCACAAAATAAATAAACATTCAATAAAAAAACAAACTAATTAAAATTAGGGTTTCGAGTTTATAAATCCCCAAATTAAAAGAAAGAAAAACACTTATCCAATCACCAATTAAAATCCACAAATAAAAAAAATAGGGTTTCAAGTTTAAAAATCCCCAAATTAGTACTAAATTGAACAAATGGTTCAATTCAAGATAGTTCGAGTTCAATGCAAGCTAATTCGAGCTCAGTGAAAACTTACCCAAATCGAGCTTTGTAGAAATCAAGTTGAATGCAAGAGCAAGTCGAATCAGCTTTGAGAGAGAGACACACAGATCGAGCGAGAGAGAGAGATAGAGAGACAGGGAGAGAGAGAGAGAGAGAGGCCAGCTGTGAGATTTAGGGTTCTTGAGAGGAGAGTGGTGAGTGACGAGAGAGAGAGTGATTTTTTTGTGTTAGGATTTTATGTTTTTTATGTTTTAATTGTCTGAGAGAGTGTTTTGTCTGAGAGAGTGTGTTTGACTAGTACAACATGTTTAATATTTTGGGGGGAACAAAAAATCGTCTAAGGGGGGGGAAACATTTTAACAAATTGGGGAAAATATTCTAAGGGGGAAACTATATTGGGGTGGGCGCGGGAATTTTTCATTTTTTTAGCTTATTTTAGACATCGGTTCTTCTGTAAAGCGATGTCTTAAAACTGAAAGACATCGGTTTTATTTTAAACGATGTCTTAAAACACATAGACATCGGTGGCATTACTGACCGATGCTAAAGGCGTGATGTCTATTAACAAATTTCTAGTAGTGTATATAAGGATATAATTATTATTACTAAAACTACTAGCAAAAAATCCGTGCAAGATACGAAACATTTTCAAGAATTGTTTTGTACAATACATAAATATAATGTTCTTAAACAGAATATCACCATCACACGTGATGAGGAATATGTGAAATGAATTCAAGTCAGACAGTCCCAAGATTTGACACATAAAACGAAAACCAATAATTTTAGTAGTCTCCCGATTATAACGACAATTGAATTTCTTCCCATTATTTAGAACAAACCGAATATGATATCCAAAAGTAGAACCACAGAGTTCCAAAAAGGAGTTTGGCGATTCCAACAATTTAACATTAGTACAAAATTGATAAATATGAGTAGTATTTGGGTTAAATAAATAGCAGTTAAACAAGTAAAAATTAAATGACTAACAATCTCATCAACAACTTTTTCGATTTGATGGACAAATTTGACAAACCTCAAACCACCAGCACTCAGTTTAACTATATATAATAAAAATAGCTGGGAAAAAAAGTACAACTGGTCAACAAAAAGTAAGGAATTTTTGGAGCTAAAACTTCAAGTTACTCTTTTACCTCTAATCCAATAAGATTGCATTTCTGAAAGTCATTAACAATCATGGGGTATTCAATTTCGGAACAGTCGGTACCTAAGATGTACACATTCAAATCCAAGCGCTCATAAAACTCAAACACTAACATTTACCGCCTTTCAAATAAAATCTATTATATATATAATACTGCAACATATGGGTTTGTTGAGTCAATTTATTCCGTGTCAGCGCAATGTCATTCCAGGTTAGCAGCCATGTCAAATCTTTACACATTCGTGTATATATCGATCAAAAATCTGCACTATGTTCCCATTATCACCTCTACAATCCTCCATTAACATAGAGGTTGGATGAATCTTTACCCCTTTCTGTATCACATATTTACACGATGATGTTTAAACTTCATTGTTGATGCAATCTGTCATGTTGTGTGGTTTCCTAATATGCAATCCATATGTTCGATCGTATGCCATTCAAGATTCATTTTAGTTAAGGTTCATATAAATCCCATTTGAAGATGAATTATCCCATTTTTGTAATCAAATATGTTCTCATAAAACATTTTAATTTTTTGTTAGAATTTGGTGTGAATTGATGTTTTTAAGAAAATAAATAAATTTGGTAATATGTGGATGGTAGTATTTACATGCTATTTATGTGAGTTTTGTACGTTCTTAATCATGATTGAAGTCACGTTATAATTGTTCATGAAGGAAATGGAAATGAGATAGTCACTGGATTCTATCATGGGAAAAGGGATTTTAGCCAATATATTTGGTTGGCATTCATTTCTTTTTTGTTGATGTTATCTGGTTTGGTAGGTTATCAACTAAGAACAAACTGGTAGTGTATGTCTGATTAAAGCTGCATCTTAACTAAGGGTAAATGGAAATTTGCGTCACTGTACTATTCGAAAACTTTCACTTGGGTCACCAGCCCAAAAAAGCTTTCAGTCAAACACTTAAACTATTAAAAAATTTCAAAAAGGTTACAGCCGTTAGTCTCCATTAAATTGACTAACGAAATAATGAGGTGGATGCTGACATGACACACCAATATTATTTTTATTATTTTTAACTAATAACTAATTCCATATTTATTTAATTAACACCCAAATAAATCACTCATTTCTCTCATCTACTCTCGGTCTCTCGCTCATCTCTCTCTATTCACTCTGCCCCTCTACTCTCTCTATCTCTCTCTCTCTCTCTCTCTCTCTCTCTCTCTCTTTCTTGAGCTTAAATCAGATGAGGTTAATTGGAGGTTTTAGATTTAAATTATCGATCTATATACAAGTATATGTGTAACACCCCAGTCCCACATCAAGGAGATTTGGGACTTCAGTTCAGTTTATAAGGCAAAGTACAACAACTAAGTGCACCAACAAATCATGATCTTTTGGGGCCTGTGGTGGGCTTGTGGATTACCCAAGTTGGCTGCATTTGGGCCAGTATGCTTTGGCTTATTTCGGATTCGTGATCAAGACTTGACCCGATTTTCGAATAAGGCTCGGGATTTGACCCGGGTTGTCACATATGGTATCAAAGCCGACTCTCGAAAGCTTGATTCGTTAAGTTACCAGAGGTGGGGACACGAAGGCTGGTGGTATTATCCCACAATGGATAGAGGTCCGGAGGTGGGGACACGAAGCTAGCCGGTATTATCCCACAATGGTTAGAGAGGAACGATCTTTAACCTATGGGCTATCCGTTCAGGCCTGATGAGGATGTAAGGAGTTTAAGTGGGGGAGTTTGTAACACCTCAATCCCACATCGAGGAGATTTGGGACTTCAGTTCAGTTTATAAGGAAAAGTACAACTACTAAGTGCACCAACAAATCATGATATTTTGGGGCCTGTGGTGGGCTTGTGGATTACCCAAGTTCGCTGCATTTGGACCAGTATGCTTTGGCTTATTTCGGATTCGTGATCGGGACTTGACCCGGGTTGTCACAATATGTGTTTGTATTCGAGTCTATTACAACATAATTATATGGATTGGAGCTTAAACTAAATGGATTGGGATCAGCGGCAATTGAAGGAAGGAGTCGTTGGTTTCGAGGGAGGTAGGGGAGAAGGTAAAGAGAAGCTACAATTGTTTGTGTGCAGTATATTGTTTCGAGGGAGGCAGGGGAGATGATCGAGGTTTGGAATTGGTGAGAACGAGGGAGAATTGGTAGTAGAGGAACGGTGGTGAAGGTGGAGGGAAGAAGAAGGGTGGTTGAGGAGGTGGGTGGACGGTGAGGCACGGTTGTAGAGGGGCTGTTGGTCGGAGGTGAAGGAAGAAGATCGTGGGTTTAATGAAAGGAGAAGGCTGTATTGGTTGTTGGTGATGGGGATTGCGTAGTTCAATGGTGGATGAAAGGGAGAACAGCGGTGAAGTGGAGGGACGGTGAAATAGAGGAGATGTGAAGTGTACAAAGGAGGGAGGTGGGGTTGTGGAGTGATGTTGGTGAAATGGGTGGAGGGGTGTTGCAGGGGAAAGATGTGGGTTGGTGTTGAACTGCTATGAGGGAGAGGAGGTGAAGAACGATGGTGTGAAGAGTGGTGGCGATTGGTGTCTGGTGCGAGGTGATGATGGTGGTTGTGGAAGGGGAGATGGGTGGGCTGATGTGAACGGGATGATAGAGGTGAACGGAGTTGAGTTGTAGCTGGGCGGCGGAATTGTGTGGCTGGTGGTGTTTTGTTGAAGATGAATGGAGAAGATGGGTTGTTTCCTCCATTGTTCTGCTGCCTTCGTCTTTTCCGGTCGTCAAAATAATTTTCCGACCAACTTTTTCTTTGAGACATTTAACCAAACAGTTGGTGGGGTTGGTTGCTGTGTTTGTGATGTTTAATTTGTTTTTGTATTTTTTTAAATCAATTTTGGGCTCATTTTTTTAAATCAATAATTGATGTGGCATGCATATGTGGCATAATTTATTATGTGGATCATTAGTTGGCTGCTGAGTTGTAACCATTTAACAGACTGCCGTTAAAGTCAACGAAAGTTTAACGGTAGTGAAAAAATTTTAAAGTACAATGACCGAACTGAAAGGTATATTAAGTCTAGTAATGCGTTTGAAAGCTTTTTTGGGCTGGTGACCCAAGTGAAAGTTTTCGAATAGTACAGTGACGATTTTGGCCATTTACCCTCTTAACTAATCATGAGTTCTTGGTACACTAGCAATTTGATGTGGAATGAGTTACTCGATTTTAACATGTGTTTAAGGTATATTTGGCCATATGTTATCTTTGGCTATTTCATACAGATACACCTATCTCTTTTCAACTACATATGTTGCACTCATTTGTTTTTGCAAAGCTATTACATATAACATAGTAGTTTTGTAAGTGATCATGAGCCATAAGCTTGATTGATATAAGTAAAATGGCATTTCTACTAGCCAGGTATACAATTTTAGCCCACCACTTGATTTCTTCAACCCATTTTGGTCTAGCACTCAGTAGAGTACTTGATAATCTGCAATTCCCATTCTAAAAAATAGTGAATTGTAGAGCGTCGCTTAATCTTTTGTGGAAGAGGGCTCTTTTTTCCTCCTTCGAAGTACATTCCTTTATTGGATGATGCTTACGTATGAAAGTAGAAGTGACAAGTTTCCTTTCATTTTATTAAGTTCAGTTATGATAAAACCTGGCCTCAATTTCATTTGATTACAGGGTAGTGGTATTTTTGTGTTCCACCTTCTTGCAATGGTGTTTTTCCTCTTCTTCTCCCTATCTCTGCTTATATACAACTGCATGCCTTCAAGTCTATTAGCGTTTAATTTGCACAATCATATTAACCTTTATTCAAAATTAATCAGTGCCACTTCAAGGCTATTTATTTTAGAATATTTTAAGTTACATCATTTTACAATTTTTGAAATGAAAATTTGGAAAGCCATAAAAATCAGATTTTTGTATCTCTAGAAAACAAAAGAAGAAAGACATGTAAAGAAAGCAACTAAGATGGTAACTATTATAATTGCTGAAATACTCAATTTTGCAACATTTTTCTTTGTTTAAATTGCAGTTCACCTTGTGACAGATGCGTAACCGAAGCGAGAAGTTGCACTTGAAGTGTTGTTTAATTTTCTGAACAATAGAGGAAGCCAGTTTATATCATTCGAGAGCATATTCCACTGTGTTCTATTTCCCATTGTTGATCTCGTAAGACATGTCGGTAAAGACAATTCAGTCGCTTCTGGCGATGGGTGGCTTCGTGAAAGTAGCATTCACTTTCTTCGTGAATCCACTGTAATTGAATGTTGTTATTAGATCTAGGTGGCGCTTGTGTATCCCAATACATTCAAAAGGTATTGTCGGCAAATCGCTACTTCACTCTCTTTGGCATTTGCATTGATTAGTTCTTAAAGGTTTCATTGTTTATAATATCCAGTGTTGTGCTAGGTTGTTTAAATTTATAAATTACTATTATGTCGGACCTTATCAGTTACATATAGTGATTAGACCTAATTCATTATACTTTCAATTTAATATCTTATGCACTTACTCTTTCATTACACAACACTTAGACTGTTCATGTTAACTTAAAAACACAACAGACCTTGAAAAGAACAAACCCTAACAAAAACAACTTAATATTCTTTTAAATCATTGGACTACCTTTTTCGCGAATAAAAAGTAAAACATTATAGTTATCAGATTACTCTGAACCTCTAGCGACATGATGCTTAATGTAATCGAGAAAGCTTCTGCTTCTTGTTCAGGAATACCTAGACCAGTGTAAGCACTAGATTCAATAAGCTTGTTCTATGGTTAAATTTTGATTGAAGAACAATGATATTTGAATGAATAAGTAGAAAGAGAAACTAATGATTATTTCTTTGCTTCATAGAAGAAGGTATGTTTTGTTTACAAATATCTTTCGAAATTAATTTAATATATATTTTTATCACATAGAATATGTGCACATA
The DNA here is from genome assembly GCA_037693485.1 of Kitagawia praeruptora. Lineage (NCBI taxonomy): Eukaryota > Viridiplantae > Streptophyta > Magnoliopsida > Apiales > Apiaceae > Kitagawia > Kitagawia praeruptora. The sequence goes on from CM075350.1 coordinate 83,433,237, forward strand.
ATTTAGATTCTATTACAAAATTTAATCCAAGTATGTAAGATGATCCATCATGCATTATTTGTCTAAATAGATGTAGTGAAGCCACTTTTATGCAAGTTTAGGAAAAGGCAATCCCAGAGTTTTCTTTTGACAAAATCCCAAAGTTTTTTAGTGTTTTACATATACTTTGCATCTGCAGGCCCATGCCACCTCTTCAGAAAATGGCTTATTCACTTCTGGTTATTAATATAGACATTTGCATGATACAAAAGTATATGGCCTAATTGGATTAGCACGTCCATATAAACTACTGTTGTTTTTAATTACTTGTCATATGTTGAGTTATATTGATGGAACTTCTTTCTTAAGTTGAATACAAACTAATAATTTCATTTTTCAAAATCATATCATTCTTTTTGGAAGTTAAATAATTTATTGTGAATGTACTGCATTTCTGGCATTTGACCATTTTCATGGCCTGCAACTATGGTGTTCGTTTTGGCTTCCATGGCCTGGTTTTTAACTCAAGTGGGTTAACTTTTTTTGTATATTGTTAGGATGAGTGTTTCATCTTAAGGCATATGAGATGCAAATTTTTACTAAAAGCTTTCTTCATGTTGTAATTAAAGAACATAGACAATTATAAAAAAATGTGTATATGTAGAAGGGGGGTTGAATAAGATTGTAAAAGGGGGGTTGAATACAATCTATACTATTTTATCGAAATTTGTCCGGAAAATTTAAATTCAATTTAGATAAATTTAAGCGGAATTAAATGAAACAAAGTTCAAGTTAAATACAACTATGTATTAAACTTGAGGGTTGTTACAAAATCAGTACAGAGTAATATCAAGTTGATAAAAACAAATTAGAAAATTCAGCATGAACTTTTCTATATTTGTAGAGTGATTAGTAGACAAGTTCTAACGGATAGAATATTACAAGAGACCTGAACTTGAATTTACAGTGAAATTAATTCTCTGATAGTTGAGATATAAAGAGTAGAGATAGAATCTTCTGTGTGTCTTTATTTCTTCTGTCTGTGTTGATATATTTAATTTGGTTGCCTGCAATTTCTTTTATAACCAATGAATCAAAGCTACTGTCTATTTTTTTGTTGACTTGTCTTTGCATGACTAGTAAGTCATGATGTTGAATTTTCGACATGACTACTAAGTCATAATGACCTATCATGACTAATCTCCATTCGGCATGACTAGTAAGTCATGAGGGCTTCTATGCTTCATAACTAGTCCGTCATGACTAGTAAGTCATAATGACTTACAAGTTTCATGACTAGTAAGTCATGAAGGCTTGTATGCTTCATGACTAATATGTCATGACTAGTAAGTCATAATGACTTATAAGCTTCATGACTAATCTGTCATGACTTAATAATTTAAACTGTCATGACTTAGTTTACACTTGACCTGTCATGACTTAGTTTACACTTGACCTGTCATGACTAAACCAACATTGAACTAATGAACTATCATGACTAATTAATTAATTCATCATGACTTATATTAACTTGTCATGATTAATTAATTTTATCAATCATTCAAATACATTATGATTATTACATTAGTTCTAATTTAATTCATATGATAATTAATTTAATAAATAAATTAATTCTGATATTAATTTTATCAGTCATTCAATCATTCAAATACATTATGATTAATGCATTAGTTCTAATTTAATTCATATGATAATTAATTTAATAAATAAATTAATTCTGATTGAATTAATTTATTAATTAAATAAAAAAATGATATTATAAATTAAAAGAGGCCTAACATAAAATCATTTGACAGCCAAAATCATTTCTGAAAACCACTAAAATTAATGAAGACCTTCCACTAAATTTTTTGTTGACGCTTGATGTATTGTCTGGTTCATGAGCGACTAACTTTAATGATTGTTCTTCACTTTTGACTTTATGATGTGGTTTTTTTTCTTTTCTCATCTTTCGTCTACTCTTCTGTACTCTGTCTATTCTTTATATGATACTTTGAGAAATCTCTGTCACTCTAAATAAATCCACCGACTTTAATGCTACACTAAGGCTTGATCAGCTAACTGAATCTTCTTCCAGTGTAAAAAATCAAAATTATAGATTTACTTTGTCTTCTTTCTTCTGACAAATAATACTATATGAGATTCCTGTGACAGTTTATATATTATTTTGCTTATTACAATCTAATTTAAGTTGATTAGGATTCTCGAACTACAAATAGGTTGTGCCATATGCCTTTCATATATATAATTATATATATATAATCCAAGAGTATATCAGATTCTTCAATTGACCTAAAATACAAAAAATGATCAGTTTCTTGCTTGGATATGCGTGGCCAAGCTGTCAACTTTATATATATTGATGAATTTTTCCATAGTATTTCGTATAAAAATTTCAGTTTACATAGTATCCTCAATATAACTTATATGTAGGTAGCACAACCTTGTCCGAGTGCAGCTGAACCAGGTCACAAACCCACTCTTCTGGCTACAACTGACTTTAGACCATCTCATGCCAATCCGTTTAGTTGCTCGCTTCTAATTGGAAAGTCTGCTGGAATGGATATCAAGAGGCCCGGGAATGGAATTAAAAATGCAAAGCTGATTAAGTTTCAGGAAAAAGGCCTACAATTGGAACTGAACATCGTGCTGACGAAGATAACCTCCTTCTAAGTCTACTTGGTGTTCAGTGCACTCTTGAGGTATGTTTTAATCTACTCGTCAAAGTCTTATAATAATTCCATTTCAAGTTGCATTTTTTTATTCGTTATTCTGAATATTTCTAAAACCCAAAATGGAAACGCTGAACCCCAAAAGTTAATTGTTGAACCCCTAAATTTAGTAAAAAATGTATTTTTTAAATTTAAAAATTTCAATTAAAAAATTAAATCCAGCGGCCTAACGCATTTAAAAATCAAGATAAGTTAGGGTTTAGGGACCCCAAACCCTAAACCCTAAGTCCTTCACTACTAGAAATCTGGCAATAGACATCGGGTAATCACCGATGTCTTTGTGAAAAAAAACCGATGTCTTTGTTGGTGTAGAGATAGCTATATACCTTTGACATCGATTTTTAACCGATGTCTGAAATAGGTAAGACATCGGTGCATTTATAGAAACCGATGTAAGATGTCCTCTTGGACATCAGTTCGTATTATTAAAACCGATGTCTAAATAAATACTTGACAACAGTTGTTGTCTGAAAAAGCGATGTAAATTTAACATTTGTACATCAGTGTTTGTTTCACTAATCGATGTAAAGTTACATTTGTACAACAGTTTCTTACTTCACATTTGTTTGTATGTGATGTCTTTTAGCCTTTTAGACATCATTTCTCTTGAATTTAGTGATGTGCTTATTTTACTTTAAAGAACAGATCCCTCCTGTATTACACGATTTCCACCAAAAACCATTCAAATCAAGCAAACACCAACAATCTAAACTAAACAAATCCATCAATTTATCCAAACAAGGTTCAACAGCTAGTCATTTCCATTAACATCCAACAAAATAAGGTTCAGTACTAGCTATAGCTAGCATTAACATCCATATCGATTACGAAATCTAAAATCATTAACATAGAATGGAAAAACAGTCTACGTGCATACTGAAATCCATTTGCACTCTAGCTAGCTGGTGCCAACACAATTCGATAAAGTTCTACTTAAAGAAGAAATGATCAGCAAACAACTGCTTGTTACTTAATGTTATATTGGATACATCGGAGAGTCTCAGTCCGCACCACATCAAGCTGGTCCCTGGTATAAGAGCTCCGACTCTTGCTCATCCACTACAAAATTTGGTAAAATCCAACATCATATCAAACGTAACATATGAGAAATAACTAACACTACTCTAGAACTATTTTTCCAAACTAAATACAACCAAACAGATCCAAATATACTCATATGTAATATACTAGTGATTCAAATATCTAATACTGTAATGCCCAGATATAAACGATTTTAGCAACACATGAATACGCCAAGTAACATATTCTTATAAAAAAATTCTCCATTCTTATATATTCACTTTAGAAATAGGTAATTTGCAAATGATATTGTATAAACTCATGAGACTTAGGGTAGAGTCGATGGATGTTAATACAGAGATAAAAACAACAGTTCCTCAGAGTTTTATTAGTTGGAGTGATACAGAATATCTGAACCTGTGTTCAACAATGTCAAGAAATGATGTGTACTTGTGTAGTAAGCATTATGAACAATTTGGAATCTGGCACTAATGTTCACTTGCAACAGGATTATCTTTGGATAATGTGACCATCGCAAATAGTTAAAAAGAGGAATATATAGCAACATATGTTTTTTGTTAGGATTTCAACATACGAACAAGTAGATATACAGGACATGGAATGGTACAAGCAGTGTATAATGGAATAATGTATAATATCGTCGTGTACTCTATATTTATTTAGAGTTTGGAGCTTAATATTATCAAGTTAACCATGTAAACAAAGCCTACTTACGAATAATGGAATGATTTTGTACAAGCTTCTTCACAGCCTCACCTCGCCAAATTCTCATAAAAGAAAGATTCAAAATTCCAAATACTCAACATTTATTGAATATTTACCTGTTCATCAGCTGTAAAAAATGTATAACCATTTCTGAATTGAACTGGAATACTATCGTCGTCAATGTCAAAAACACTTCACACACAAAAAAATGGAAACAATTAGGAAACAAAATATTAGCACATATATGCTCAATGTAGATTATCAAGATCACGTAATCCAATATCTATAGTCAAGCAGCAGTAAATCACTTATCATTTAGACCTCCAGTTTTTCTAGCTACTGGAACTGAACCATATTTCATAGCTATCATATGCAAACATGTCATAATTCTTCTGAGAAATCTATCTACAAAAGAACCATAATATATTGCATGTCTTATGAGATGCACACCCTTCTGGGGAACCAATCTGGTAATACAACCAACCTGCATAGGAAAAATTTACCTATAATTTACAATTAGTAAGCTGAAACCAATCAAAGCAAGGAAAGCTAAGGACTTTGAGAAGCCTGAAAAAGAGACATCAGGAGGCCTACCATGAAGACTTACAATCAGTTGATCACACACATCGTGCTTCTTAACAGTGGAGGACATTAATATGGCTTCAAATGGTCTTATAGAACCTACATGAACATTTGCAAATTACTACTCATACTCCAAAAATTCATTGAGACTATTAACAAAAAACCCCAAAAAATAAGGATTCCTACTACTGAGGTCAAAACACCAGGACTCCTTATTATTCCACCATCCAAAGATACAGCTCTATTGCAAGAAATTGAAATATAATGAAATTATATGAACAAACAAACCCATTCAAAATTAACCTAATTGAAAGAGATTCACATCCAGTTAAAGCAATTACAAACAAACCCATTCAAAATTAACCTAATTGAAATGTAAAAAGCGAACTAATTAACCCAATCGATGAACAAATTAAGCAAATAGATGAACATATAAATTGGTGAACAAATAAATCGAAGGAATCACTTATTCATTAAAGAACAGTGCTTCTTCTCAATAAATTGAACCAATCGAGCTTCTTCTCGAGCGAATCTTGGCGAATCTTTCTGTTCTTCTCGCGAGCTGTTCGATCTTGGTGATTTTTTGTGTTTGAATGTGTGTGTTTGAGTCGTGTGTGTGTGTTTTTTGAGAGCAGAGATGTAGTTTGTTTTGGGTAAGTGTGTTTTGAAAGGGGGAAATGAAAATATGTTGAAGGGGGAAATGAAAAAAAACTAAGGGGGGAAATGAAATATTAGTATTGGGGGGAAGTTAAGTTAAAAAAATTGGGACCGGGGGAAATTTTAAAAATAGACAACTTTGACATCGGTTAGTTTGTTTGGGTGATGTCCAATATGACAAACACATCGCTTAAAGGTAAACCGATGTCTTTATTACTTTTAACATCACGGGTATAACTAACCGATGTCTAAACCCTGATGTCTATGTGACAATTTCTAGTAGTGCTTATATGGTTTATTCGTCATTCTGAATATTTCTAAAATCCAAAATGGAATTATTAAACCCCAAAAGTTAACTGTTGAACCCCTAAAGGAATATAGATAAAATTTAAATTTAAAAAACTAAAATTAAATTTTAATCCTTTATTATAATACCCGAGTCTACCCATGTATAGTTAAGATGTAGTTAGCCAATCAGAAAATTATGAATTATTTTAGAACCAATCAGAGATCATCCCAAAATTTTAGACCATTCATATTATATTAAAAGTTTTTCATATTTAAGATTCTCATCCTACTATACTAACCTTGGTTGGTTAGCAATTCTAATTTAAATATAGTAGTTACTTGATTTAACATATCTATATACTACATATTTTTTAATGTCAAAAATATTTATAATAAATTACTATTTTAAACTAAAATCAATCAGGATTATTAAAAAAATATAACATTACCTGATTTTCAAAATATTAACTAATTTACGCCTATTTTGATTTACAATGAATCATAATTACACTAATATATATTGAGGATTAATTTTCATATATATATATATATATATATATATATATATATATATATATATATATATATATAGAGTCCCACTCTATGGAGAACCATCTTATGTGGAGAACCATTTAAAATGCATTAAAATTGTCCTTTATATAAGGCCCCTGGCGGGCCCCTTCACATAAAAGTCTTATAATTCTATCCTCTATCCATTCATCAAAAGAAAAAAATTTAAAAAAATTTTTAAAAAAATTTAAGAAAATGTTGCCACGTCATCATTTTTTGAATTTTTTTTTTTTTTTTGTAATTTTGTTTTTATAAATAGATAGAGGATAGAATTATAAGACTTTTTTGTGAAGATGCCCCTGCGGGGCCCTTATATATAAAGCAATTTTAATGCATTTTAAGTGGTTCTCCACGGTTCTCCATGGAACAATGACCTATATATATATATATATTAAAACCAATCGAATTAATCACTAAAATTAAAACAATAATATCACTGTCATCCTAATTTACCTATTTTGGTTACTTAACAATTTTATTTTAAATACAATGATTGTTTTATTAAACAATAACATGTTAATACATCTATTTTATCTATAATATATAATACTTTAACATCTCAAACTCAACAATCAAATTTTATAAATATGCTATTATTGAATTAAAAATTTCTTGAAATTAAAAAATATGTACCACATTGATTTAGTTAAGCGTAAATCAATCCATTATAAACAATTAAATTCATTATACAAAAATTAGATTCATCCAATTAAAATATTAAAAGGAATTTAAAACAATTATCTTTTAATAATTTACGTATGAATATTTTTTAATATGCAATAACTAATGTGACAAAAAAATTGATGTGACAACATATTTGAATTATTCAAAATATTAAATACACTGTTAAATATTATTAGGCTATTAGACATTAATTGTGTATAAATTACCAATCAAAAAGTAATAATCAATACAGAATCAATGAAATATTGTTACTGAATATTTCCATAATAAATTAATCAACTCAGCTCAAATTTATTTAAACAATTAATGGTATAAATTAATTGTGTATAAATATAATATTTTTTGTTGTGTATAAATTAATAGTTTTATGCGTGATTAATTCATTAATAAAAGGACATATAACATCTACAAAATTAATAAAAATTCCAAATTTTCCAATAAAAGGGCGTACGACATCTATAAAAATAATCAGAATTGAATAAACACACAATAAAATATATAAAATTAGGATTTCCTTCATCCAATCGTCGAGAAAATCTTCAATTATGGTACATAACTCGCTTATATTACTGAAATGTATAACCTTCAACTTTCTTGGCGAGATAATTTAACAGTTTGTTGTGCTCATGAGGAATATATATATCCGATTGGTCAAAAAGTATTCGAGTAATCGATTATAATTGTGATTCAGCACTACCCAAATCAATGAACAAATATAACAAAATCCAATATATGTGTGGACAAAATTCACCAACGGGGTACTAGACTCTTTATTACTCTCAATAAAGAGAGATATTTGTCAAAAAAATGAAGTAAAATTAAGGAAAAGAAAAAGGGGACTTATAATTCATAATGAGATAGTACAAAATTGAATATTTCGGCTAATAAAACCCCCCAATAAGATACTTATTAAGAAAGCCTAAAATGTGGATTAAAAAGATTATAACTTGGTAGAAACATTCAACACAAAGAGAAATAGTTATTAACAAGAAACAAAATTAAGAAAAAATAAATAAAAGGAGGGTTCGAGACTTTACACCGTGTTTTATTCTGTAGCATCTCAATGTTGTTCTCAATTACATAGTTACATATTTACATAAGTTGGATACAGAATAATATTCATGTAATTGTCATATTTTTTTATTTTCGGGTATTTGGTTTTTTTTCGTGTACGCAAAAAAAATCGTGTAGTTTAGTGGCATTTTGTGTTCGAATTTTGAGTAGACGATTTAATTTCATATCGTTTCGTGCAAGATCATAGAGTACATGACATGAATGTACACAATACAAATGATTTGTTAAGTCTACATAAGCACTTTCTTCTGATATAAGTTGGAAAATTATATTCATTGTTAAAGAAAAATGAATTTCATGTCATTTACCTGATTATTAAATTACAAGTACACATATATAATAATGTTATTACATGTTTATATATTGCACACTCGATTTCAATTTAAAGGTAGTATTTTATTAACAAGTTAGTCAAATAGAAAGAAGATAGATGATACTCATTTTCAAATGCCTTTTTTATGAGTAAAAGAAAACTAAAATTTTACATACCATGTTTTAATAGAAAAGAATGATCCAACATACAAACTCCCAAACTTAAAATATAAATTTTAAGTTGTCATTACGAACAAACTGAGAGCAATCACCATAAACTCTAATAGTCATATCTGTAACGCCCCCAAATCCGGGGTCAGGAGATTTGGTCGTTACCCGAAAATCCTCAAAATATAATCACCTGTTTAACGACACAATATTCCTTATAATTGTCTAAAATTGAAATATAACATCTGTGACCCCAACAATCCAAGATCTTTTAGGTTATAGTGCTAGAAACAAGAATCCAAATTCCATTATATAAAAACTTTCGTCTTTACAACATTCTCTTTAATCAAATCTTAAATCACTGGAATAACTTCGACAAGAAGTACACCAGGCTAACTAATCTAATACATAATATTAATTACTAGAGCTCAAGCATATATAATAAATCTTACACTAAATCCAAACATCCTGAGCCAAGTCATCTTCGAAACAGCGTCATGCTTATTCTCTTTCCGAACTACACAGGTAAGTCTCGCCAAACTACCTTACTGAAAAGTTAGAATTTCGAAACAAACAAGAATGAGCGGAAGAAATGCTCAACAAGTGTGTAAAACAGGAATATTAATAAATCATTACTAATAAAACAAATATCTTCTATCAAAAGCTCAAATCACAAGGTAAGTATTTTGAATCTAAAATCTTTCAACATGGAATGGATTAAAAGAAATAAGTATTCAAACATGACAGGTTCCGTGTTCTACTAGTGGGATCCCGACTAGCTAAACAATTGGTTTGGTTTTACTTATTCAACATCATTTGTATCACATTAAAGAATTAACTCACTTGAACGATAAGTGAGGATAATAACATTTGCAATAAAATTTTAGAAACAATCAAATCATCAACATAATAGTTGCACAAAATATTTCACTTGAACAATAAGTGAAGGGATATAGTCACTTGCCTCTGGTCCTTAGCTATTACGTAGAGCCGAGGTAATATAACTATCTTCTTCTTCTATCTTACGGCATCACAATCTTTAATTTCGATCATTCAATAGTGTGACGCTCTTATAGTTGGCACAAGTCTGATCTGCCGATAACGAGCCTGCGCGTCTAACAAAGGTGGTGGCTTCCCCTCCCTTTAGCTCTCTCTCGGCTCTTTCTCCATCTCTCCACTATCCTGCACCCCTGATCATCATAGTACCATAACACACACATACGCACGCTACTATACACAAAAACACCCCCATCACACGGACATAACTCAGACACCCACTTGCCCTGCACCTTAAACAGATTACAATGCACACAATATACACCCAGGCACAACAGAGGCACACACAACCAATAGACACTCACCACAACCCACTACACATTTCAACATCCGTTCTCTCAGCCTTCCTTGCTTAACACCCCAAAGTAAACACATACAACCCTTATACCACCTTCTAGCCACTTCCACCTGTCTCTCCTGCCCCCTTTTTGATCAACACAGTCTCAACCCACACACACGCTCACTGGTACACTCACACTCAGGCTTACGACATCCTCACGAACCCACCTTCACCTCCCTCTCCCTCTATTTCCCCTGCTTCTGTCCCTCTTTATCTACCTCTATCTTCTCTGTGTTAATGTCCACAACCAAACACACACACATTTGTACAAGCCCATGACACACACCACAACCGCACACCCTCTAACACGCATACATACTTACTCTTTCTTCTTCCTCTCTTAGCCTCACACTCTCCCTCCCCTGTTCTCCCTTAATCACCATAGCACAGACCCCAGAAACACACACACGCAGCATCACCCATCCCTCCCACTCACTCTCAGCCTCCCCTCTCCATTTTGTTCAATCCCTCAACCTCACTTCCCCATAACTCTCTAATCTTCCTCTGAACATCATCACCCATCCACGACCCCCTTAACCAGGTCATCAACACCGAAACAACAAGAACAATAATAATTTCATAAACTTTTAATCAAATTCTTTCGTAAAACCAACAAACAACACTTTAAATGAGTAACAAGTCGCATTAGCTAATACAGGCCCAACATACAATATTACCACCACATTTATTGTGACAGCCCCAGATCCGGGGTCAGGAATCCGGGCCATCAACGACCAATTTCCATTTAATAACACTTCATTCTTGGCAGCTGGAGTATAAATGCATAATAAAACTCACAATAGACCCCACACTTAAATATTAACACACACACCAGTCATATGCTCAGAAAACAACATCCACGATATTAAGAGTTTAAAGTTTTAAAGAGTTATTACAAACCAGGACCAAGCTTAAATACATTGTTGAATAATACTTCGACATGAAGCATTTCAACAATTAAAAGTTCATTACATGCTTACACACTTAATTATACATAAGGCTACCAGAACCCGTCTGTCTCTACGCTACCTCAGGAATCGGTGCCAGCGCGCTCTCAGAAGGTCGCCTTTCCCTTACCCTCTTACGGGGCGTGGTACGGAGTATCGGCATACCTAGCTGTTATATACATAAGTAGCAAGAATGAGCTAAAATAGCTCAGCAAGATAAATTCTATCAACTAGCACCAAAGGAAAATAAACCATCATATATATATCTATTAAACAAACAATCTTCAGTTATTATGGAAAGAAATTTTATTTTCATTCAATATATATATACTTTCCAATTATCTTTGTACGAAAAGAATTATATAATATTATAATTTCAGTCTCTCTTCTAATATCATATAATATCAGTTTCTTTTCTTAAATGCTATAACAATCAATATACCATTTCAGTGTAATCTTTCAAGATAATATGAAAACTCAAACGAATCTCTCGCTATCATCTTCTCATTTCCTTCTTATGCCACAATTTTATAAATTAATATAAAATCAGTTTCTCTTCATCTGTAACAATAATTCCATCATTTCATATCATCATTTTCTGTTCTCAGTATAGAAATCTGAAAAACCATTTTCAATTCTTTCTTTCAAGTTTTTGGGATATCTGCTGGCGCCAGATATGTAGGACGATGATCAGTCGCCTGACCGTATCCGCTCTCTGTTTACTACTAGTAGAAGGGATGATCCCTACCTGGTAATCAACCCTGGAGGAAGGCTACCTGCTACATCCTCCCTTGGCATCTTCGTGCCGAAAATATTGAGTGCTGGACTGTGCCGCACACAGCCTCTTACGCTTTCTGTTACAATCCCCATTTTCAAATCATTATTCCATTCACATTTTCATTCACATTTCCATCTCTATCTATCATCACCTCTAATATATATATATATATACCATAATACTTTAGATATGACTCAGACATCTCTTCTGTATTCAATGAAATTAAATATGCTCTGATATACATAAAGTATTCCATTTATTTTAGAAGTATTAAATAATACTCAATAATGTTTATTAAATCACAATATTTAGGAAGAATATAATATTATAAATCATATAACTCTAGATAACAACTGATACCATTCCTTTATATAATACTAGATAACAACTGATACCATTCCTTTATATAATTCTTAACCATAAGGCATGATCACTTTATGCATCTCGTATTTATATCCATACTCATAATTCATAGATCATATCCATCTCTCTTTAATTCCCAGAATCGGGAAATAAATTCTTAGTAATATGGCAACCATAGATAATGTATATATATATATATTCCATGAAAACATTTTACTTTGAAGATAAACAGTTTTCCAAAGTAAGGATAGAAGAAATCTTGCCTCGGTTTCGATATCCTGACGGTATGGCTCGTGGCTCTTCCGGAGTTTCTATAAACACAAAAAGGACGGTCGTTAGAATACCACATCTCTTACTCACCTCACTCTTGTATAACAATACCCATGACACTTTAATATATGTTTAACGTATCACTATTACCCCAAAGTTTCAAGAACTTAACCATTTATAAACTAAATCGAAGTTTCAATATTTTTTCACCATTTCCCCTAACGACCACACTTAACTGTAAAAATTCTCAGAAAATATGGATTTCGAATTTTACTACAAGGTCAACTGGTAATGCCTCTTTGACTACCCTACTACAATATCCCAAAATTTTATAATTTTTACAAATGTCTAAATATGGTAGTTATAGCCTCAAAGTTGGTACAACTACGGTTTCTCGGTTTTCGAACATCTTTCACTAAAATTGACTTTTCTCCTAAACCGTTCATCAGATTTTAACGCACTTTATATCAAAACAATCTATGAACTAAGCTCTATCATCTCATGGTCACCTGGTACCCTAGACAGCTTACTACCGTACGACATTGGTCTCCAAAAACAGGGCATTTATTTGTTCTAACAAAAATCGGACATTATAAGGGCTATATTTTCATACTTTCCCAAACTTCAACTCCTCCAATTCAATCATCCACCTTATACACCATCACCTACACCATGTGGTCATCTTACCAACCATGGTTACAAGCACATACTCCTTCCATATTCAACTTTAATCACTTACAAACACATATAACATCATAATCTTAACATTTATACCACTTAATCACTAAACCAAAAAATATCCATCATAAATATAAAAGGGCAAGCATATTTATACCTTCTTGAAGCCTTGAAAACACTTAACAATCCTTAGAATATCCTTACACAACCTTATAATAGCTTGAATCAACTAAAGGAACCATAAAAACACAAGTTAGTTCTTGAAACCACTATTCATCACTATTCATCAAGCAACTTTAATCAATTTATTACCTTACTAAATGGTGTTGGTTTGCTATGAAACTTTGTAGATGATCCTTTCTAATCTCCAAGAGCCTCCATGATTTTTCTCTTGATTTAATATGGATGTTAGCTAGGGTTTTTGTTTTTGTTTTCTTCCTTTTTCTTGCCTTTGCCGAATGGAATGAAATGGAGAGGGGAGAGATTTTTATGTTTTGTTTTGACCTTATCTTGGCTTAATCTTGCTAATTCTAGTGTCTTGTGGAAGCTTGTGGATAATTATCTAAGAAATTGACTAATTTGCCCCTTAAACTTGTGTTAGTGGAATGTGATGTCATTATGATGTCATTGGATGAGTTAATCATCTCATTTCTTTGGTTTTCTTAAGTATAATGCTACTAATTCTTGCAAATGATAATTTGGGATGTATCCTTGTCATTTTAATAATCTTGGTTGTTTGGTTTCCATACTCGTCTAATTGTGATTCATTTCGAATATACCTCATTATCTCAGCGGTTCTGAAATCATTTAACAATCCAAATTCCTTTGGTATTCTCTTAACTTAATAATCCCTTGGTTTAACCTAAATCTTCTAATTCCTCAATATATAATTCCTTTAATATTTCCATGCTCCTTAATATCCAATAGAAGCTTATTCGAAATCAAAATCTTCAAAATCCTCAAAATCCATATTCAGGAATTTCTGAAATCTATCATCATTTCGAGTCACTTAATTTCATTGTACAATACTAATATGGTTTCTGTTTATTCATTTTCTGTTTTAATTATAGAGTACCTACATACCATATCTCTAAATCCTCAAAGTTTACTATTCATGTGATCACTGTAGCATTGCTAAAGTTATGGTTATTACAGTCTTCCCCCTTAAAAGGATTCCGTCCCGGAATCATGTTGAAAATGTCCATAGATACCTTTTTCATCTACACCTTATAACTTCTATACCACTTTCTCCATCCTTTTTCCTTCATAATATCTCTATCTTGTTTGCGCAAAATACACCAGCATAAACTTGCTTGTCATTCATCAACATGCCATTTAGCTTATCATTAGTAGTGCTTTCACTATCTTTATCTTGCAAATTTCCTCATATTTCCAGTCATTCTATATTATCTCATCTCTCATCTTTCTTTGGCTAAGGGTATCGGCCACCACATTGGCCTCCCCTAAATGGTAGTGTATCTTACTATGGTTTGTCTATATTTTAATCTCTATCATGACATAAAATATGAACACTTCAATCTTATTATATCTTATTTCTGTAAAATCCTCCAGAAATTTGGCTAGAATAAGATTCCTTGAAATAATTATAAGAAAATACTACCTATAATATATATTTCATGTTCGTACCTAAACAAGTTTGTGTTTTTCCCAAAATACTCTTATTCTCCTTTTCATAGAATTTTTGACCCCTATCAGATACTGATTTTCCTTATCTAGATTGTCAACCTACCTACACCATTCATTGACCAAGTTGATTCCTAACCAAACATTTACACTTGGAAGGTTAAATAATAAAAGAAAATGTTTACCTGCATCTGTATCCGGCTTTTTCAACGCTTCCCCTAAGGTCATATTGTACACTCTGGCAGTAGGTTTATTTGAAGCAGTCATACTTTGTCCCGCGCAGATGACCCACCGGAATGGCAATCTCTAGCAAAGTGTCCTAGTTTCCCACATTGGTAACACTTGATATCAATCTTGTCAGTTGATGTGCACTGGTTATAATAGTGTCCTTTCTGTCCGCACTTAAAGCAAGTTATTTCCAACATCCTACACACACCTGTATGCTTTCTACCACACGTGTTACAATCTGGTAATGGTGGTCGTGATTGATTGGACTGAAACGTTCCTGAGGTTTTACCACCTTGATTTACAGTCTCACTAACAGCCTTGTTACTCCCTGACTTTCCCCCAAACTGAGATTTTTGTCCTTTACCAACCTTGCTAAAGTAACTTCCTTCACTTGAACCTCCTTTCTGGCCCTCGAATTTCCTTTTCTTATTCTCTCGACCTATCTGGTTTTGTTCACTCTCGGCTTCTATAATGGATGCCTTTTGAACTACCGCAACATAATCAGTTAACTCAAACAGCGCCACTCTCGTCCGTAGCCATGGTTTCAATCCTTGTCGGAACCTTTTTGCTCGTTGTTCCTCAGTACGTACAAATTCTGGAACAAACCTAGACAATTCAGTAAACTTAGTTTCGTACTCGGCCACTATTAGATTATCCTGCTTTAACTCCAGAAATTTCATCTCCATTTGGTTTTCCAGATACCTAGGGGGGTACTTTTCTAAAAACACCCTAGTGAAACGTTCCCAGTTTATCACTCCCGCTCCTTCTAGGTTCTTCTTAGCTTCCCACCAATAATTTGCCTCTCCCTTTAAGAGATAGGCTGCAAAGGTTGTTTTCTGATCCTCTTCTATCCTCAATATCTCAAAAGCTTTTTCCATCTCTTTAACCAGGCTCTGGCTACTACTGGGTTAACAGTTCCCTCAAACTCTGGGGGTTTTAGTGACTTAAATGCACGAAAGGAGTTAGCTGCCTGATTGGGAAGAACAGGTGGTTGTTGAGGATTCTGTTGATTAGCTAAATTCTGTCTTAATAGGTCCATGAATTTGTTAAAAGGGTCACCACCCTGATTTCCTTGTTGGCCAGTTGATTCATCTTCTTCTTCCTCATGATCTTGTTCATTATAAGCATTTTCGCCCTATCTATTATGACTTCCTTCCTCTCTCTCATTTTCCCTTGCATTTGTTCTATTATTAAGCTTAGGCGGCATGATTCTGTATATAGCAATATTCTCCATTAATCACCCGAAATTTAGGGTACAATATACATCATTTCCATATATACACAATCATATCATTAGTTAACTCATTTATGCATTACAATATTTTAACTTCACGCAGTTAGTATCTAGTTATATTACAACTTTAACAAGTAAGCATATCACCTTTAGCACAATAACCTTTTCATTTAAGTCAATCACCTGACATACATTAATATTTCTAAATCCCAGCATTTATTATCAAAATACGATAAAATTAGGAAAAATACATAAACTTCATTAATTCACATAAATATTTTACAACTTGTGGATTCATCCTTCACTACTAGCTAATATATACATAATAAAGTACAAGGTTCGAAACCCAAAAACATATCCGTACATACTAATCCGCTATAACAAAAGTACTACTAACTGTCCTCTAATCAGACTGGGATTAAGACAGTAAACAACTAAACTAATCCCCAAAATGACATCAACCAGATGACTAGTTTGATTAGTGACCAAAACTACTACTCCGACTCTTGGTAACGCCGCTCTGACGATATCCCTGATCTGCACAACCATAGAGGTGACTGTGTCTACTATCTGAGATCTCCACGCTGGGTCCCCTATCTCCCAACAACCTCCTAATATCACCGAGTGCTCGCAACTCAATACTAACTAAGCCCAAAGACAAACCATCAGGAATAGTACCTCCCCTCCCTCTATCTGATCTCTGCAAAAGTGTATCTATAGTCCTACGGGACTCCTCCAACTGTCCCTGTAAGACAAAGTACTCTGATAATAAAATAGCTGGAAGTGGAACACCTACCAGTATGGGCGTCTCCTGAGGGGGTATAGCGGCTGTGGAAGGTGCATCTACAGGTGGAGGTGCAACTACTGGTGGAGATGGAGGAACCGGCTCTGTATCACCATCCTCAGAAGGGTCCTCCTCTATCTCATCCTCGGAGAAAATAAAGTGTCCTGGTGGAGTAAACTGCTCAGCTGGGTCCTCTAAAGGATCAGGACTCGGTAGAGGGGATGGAACTGGTGAGGGCACTGGGACAGGAGTAGGAATCACGTGGATATCTCTCCACTCAGTCTGCTCCTCAGTTATAACCGATAACCTGGGCCTCTTACGCAATGGCATCTCCTCCTCTGGAATGTCTGACCTCACTCGGGAATGACCTGCCCCATCAGGTCCTACATAGGGTCTACTGGTGTATGGTACCACAGCCATGGCATCTCTCTGTCTGCGCTCCTCTGCCTCCTCCAGTCTCACTCTGATCTCATATCTCAATGGCCTCCGCGCGAACTCTCCTCCGGAGGTCAGCAACAGCATAGTCTGGAACCTCTACTCCTACTGACTGCAGGTCTACAATCTCCTGCTCAGATAATCCTAGCCACTGGGGGTCCTGACTCGGCTCACCCATCTCCGCTTCCTATAATAAAACATAAAATTCTATTAGTAACAGTCTATAAAGTTATAATATATGCTTAAAATAAATGCTACATGCGATATACCACCCCTGATCTTGATGGAAGTTCAAATTTTTAAATTTTTATATTATTACTGATACGTTTATTATTATCACTCTTGTTCCTGAGCATTATGACTCTTAGCTCTGATACCAACTGTGACAGCCCCAGATCCGGGGTCAGGAATTCGGGCCATCAACGACCAATTTCCATTTAATAACACTTCATTCTTGGCAGCTGGAGTATAAATGCATAATAAAACTCACAATAGACCCCACACTTAAATATTAACACACACACCAGTCATATGCTCAGAAAACAACATCCACGATATTAAGAGTTTAAAGTTTTAAAGAGTTATTACAAACCAGGACCAAGCTTAAATACATTGTTGAATAATACTTCGACATGAAGCATTTCAACAATTAAAAGTTCATTACATGCTTACACACTTAATTATACATAAGGCTACCAGAACTCGTCTGTCTCTACGCTACCTCAGGAATCGGTGCCAGCGCGCTCTCAGAAGGTCGCCTTTCCCTTACCCTCTTGCGGGGCGTGGTACGGAGTATCGGCATACCTAGCTGTTATATACATAAGTAGCAAGAATGAGCTAAAATAGCTCAGCAAGATAAATTCTATCAACTAGCACCAAAGGAAAATAAACCATCATATATATATCTATTAAACAAACAATCTTCAGTTATTATGGAAAGAAATTTTATTTTCATTCAATATATATATATACTTTCCAATTATCTTTGTACGAAAAGAATTATATAATATTATAATTTCAGTCTCTCTTCTAATATCATATAACATCAGTTTCTTTTCTTAAATGCTATAACAATCAATATACCATTTCAGTGTAATCTTTCAAGATAATATGAAAACTCAAACGAATCTCTCGCTATCATCTTCTCATTTCCTTCTTATGCCACAATTTTATAAATTAATATAAAATCAGTTTCTCTTCATCTGTAACAATAATTCCATCATTTCATATCATCATTTTCTGTTCTCAGTATAGAAATCTGAAAAATCATTTTCAATGCTTTCTTTCAAGTTTTTGGGATATCTGCTGGTGCCAGATATGTAGGACGATGATCAGTCGCCTGACCGTATCCGCTCTCTGTTTACTACTAGTAGAAGGGATGATCCCTACCTGGTAATCAACCTTGGAGGAAGGCTACCTGATACATCCTCCCTTGGCATCTTCGTGCCGAAAATATTGAGTGCTGGACTGTGCCGCACACAGCCTCTTACGCTTTCTGTTACAATCCCCCTTTTCAAATCATTATTCCATTCACATTTTCATTCACATTTCCATCTCTATCTATCATCACCTTTAAAATATATATATATATACCATAATACTTTAGATATGACTCAGACATCTCTTCTGTATTCAATGAAATTAAATATGCTCTGATATACATAAAGTATTCCATTTATTTTAGAAGTATTAAATAATACTCAATAATGTTTATTAAATCACAATACTTAGGAAGAATATAATATTATAAATCATATAACTCTAGATAACAACTGATACCATTCCTTTATATAATACTAGATAACAACTGATACCATTCCTTTATATAATTCTTAACCATAAGGCATGATCACTTTATGCATCTCGTATTTATATCCATACTCATAATTAATAGATCATATCCATCTCTCTTTAATTCCCAGAATCGGGAAATAAATTCTTAGTAATAGGGCAACCATAGATAATGTATATATATATATATATATATATATATATATATATATATATATATATATTCCATGAAAACATTTTACTTTGAAGATAAACAGTTTTCCAAAGTAAGGATAGAAGAAATCTTGCCTCGGTTTCGATATCCTGACGGTATGGCTCGTGGCTCTTCCGGAGTTTCTATAAACACAAAAAGGACCGTCGTTAGAATACCACATCTCTTACTCAACTCACTCTTGTATAACAATACCCTTGACACTTTAATATATGCTTAAGGTATCACTATTACCCCAAAGTTTCAAGAACTTAACCATTTATAAACTAAATCGAAGTTTCAATGTTTTTTCACCATTTCCCCTAACGACCACACTTAACTGTAAAAATTCTCAGAAAATATGGATTTCGAATTTTACTACAAGGTCAACTGGTAATGCCTCTTTGACTACCCTACTACAATATCCCAAAATTTTATAATTTTTAAAAATGTCTAAATATGGTAGTTATAGCCTCAAAGTTGGTACAACTACGGTTTCTCGATTTTCGAACGTCTTTCACTAAAACTGACTTTTCTCCTAAACCGTTCATCAGATTTTAACGCACTTTATATCAAAACAATCTATGAACTAAGCTCTATCATCTCATGGTCACCTGGTACCCTAGACAGGTTACTACCGTACGGCATTGGTCTCCAAAAACAGGGCATTTATTTGTTCTAACGAAAATCGGACATTATAACGGCTATATTTTCATACTTTCCCAAAATTCAACTCCTCCAAATCAATCATCCACCTTATACACCATCACCTACACCATGTGGTCATCTTACCAACCTTGGTTACAAGCACATACTCCTTCCATATTCAACTTTAATCACTTACAAACACATATAACATCATAATCTTAACATTTATACCACTTAATCACTAAACCAAACAATATCCATCATAAATATAAAAGGGCAAGCATATTTATACCTTCTTGAAGCCTTGACAACACTTAACAATACTTAGAATATCCTTACACAACCTTATAATAGCTTGAATCAACTAAAGGAACCATAAAAACACAAGTTAGTTCTTGAAACCACTATTCATCACTATTCATCAAGCAACTTTGATCAATTTATTACCTTACTAAATGGTGTTGGTTTGCTATGAAACTTTGTAGATGATCCTTTCTAACCTCCAAGAGCCTCCATGATTTTTCTCTTGATTTAATATGGATGTTAGCTAGGGTTTTTGTTTTTCTTTTCTTCCTTTTTCTTGCCTTTGCCGAATGGAATGAAATGGAGAGGGGAGAGATTTTTGTGTTTTGTTTTGACCTTATCTTGGCTTAATCTTGCTAATTCTAGTGTCTTGTGGAAGCTTGTGGATAATTATCTAAGAAATTGACTAATTTGCCCCTTAAACTTGTGTTAGTGGAATGTGATGTCATTATGATGTCATTGGATGAGTTAATCATCTCATTTCTTTGGTTTTATTAAGTATAATGCTACTAATTCTTGCAAATGATAATTTGGGATGTATCCTTGTCATTTTAATAATCTTGGTTGTTTGGTTTCCATACTCGTCTAATTGTGATTCATTTCGAATATACTTCATTATCTCAGCGGTTCTGAAATCATTTAACAATCCAAATTCCTTTGGTATTCTCTTAACTTAATAATCCCTTGGTTTAACCTAAATCTTCTAATTCCTCAATATATAATTCCTTTAATATTTCCATGCTCCTTAATATCCAATAGAAGCTTATTCGAAATCAAAATCTTCAAAATCCTCAAAATCCATATTCAGGAATTTCTGAAATCTATCATCATTTCGAGTCACTTAATTTCATTGTACAATACTAATATGGTTTCTGTTTATTCATTTTCTGTTTTAATTATAGAGTACCTACATACCATATCTCTAAATCCTCAAAGTTTACTATTCATGTGATCACTGTAGCATTGCTAAAGTTAGGGTTATTACATTTATCCACCTAATCGATCATCTATACATACAGTAAGCACAAGAACAACTAGAACCCAACTGTTACCTCTCTAAAATCAAACAATTTGCACTAGAGTTTACATAAACAAGCTAGAATCCCGAGTGTGGAGAGAGATAAGAGAGAATATTTGAGAGAGATGAGAGAATTCGAGAGAAATGAGAGGAAGTTCGAGAGAACTCCAGAAAAAAGAAAACAGAGTCCATAATACTGATTTGGGAAAGTTGGGTTTGCGTATAAAAGAAGAGAGGGGTCTTTTGGTTTCTGGAAAAAAAAACAAAATCCATTAAATCACTTCTAAAAATAGAATTTAAATGGAAAATGGGTGAAATATTAAACTTTAAATTTTTAAAATAAAGAGTATGAATTTACAAACACCCATATATTTTTATAATATTTTTAGGATCAAAGACGAATTAAATATGAATTTCGCAAGTTTTGATCCTTTAAATACAACATAACTCTTAAAATCATTTTAAAATACTTAAACACCCAAAATAATTCTTCCAATAATTTTAAAAACTAAATAATTTCATAAAGATGATAATACAAAAGATTTCATGATTCTTAATAACTCCAATGATTTTATAAAATTTCAAGAAGATAAATAAAGCCTGTTTTTAATAGATATAATCACGAAAAATGAAATTACTATATGCATGCTCACACTGACACTCCTAAATCAACATATAAATATGTAATTCACTATACATTTACCATACGACACATCAAATTGGGAAAAAAAATATCCACAACCTTATTTCCCCTTTATGAAAAAAAAACCAATAAATTATTTAAATAATAATAATAATTCATAAAATTCTGGGTTGTTACAATATCTTACTTTAAGAGCGCAATATATTGGATTTGTTTGGTTGATTGATAATATTTATTTTTCTATTATAAATCAATTCACTAATAAAAGGACATGATTTATAAAAGTGATATGCAACAAATACATAACAAACTAGATTACATGAAAGCTTTCTTTGTCATAATTACGTTGGTTTCATGTATCTTGCACAGTAGAAGTAGAGATCCTTTCTCATATCGTTCAAACGTGCAACCTTTTTTTTTAGAGATAATATAATGATTTATTGTGATTGTGAGAAATAAGTATGTTTTAATATGTATTCGAAAAACTGATCATGACACATACAAATATTTTTAATAAATTGATATAGATATTATAGGGATCCATAATACTGAACATTTAAATATACCAAATTCCTAGAAAAACAAAACCGAACATATGGGTAAAATTTTATTAAATTGGTAGAAATATTTTAAAATAAGAGAGATATTAAATGAAAACTAAAATTAAGAATAAACAATAAAGAGAGATTTTGGACTTTCAGCGGGGGTTGTAAATATTTTGGTGATTGGATGATGATATTAATATTAATGTAATTGATATGAATTGACGGATAATTAATTTTATACTTAAGTTAATTTGTATTCTAATAACAACATTTTAAATAATAATTAAATAATATGTTTATATTAACTAATTAATACATTTTACCTATCGGTACGTAGCATAGATAGAACGCTAGTAATTTAATAATAATATTTTAATATTTAAAGTATTGCGTTGATGTTTTTTATTTCTAAAAGAATGAAAATGTTATGTACAAAGAAAAAAAAAAGAAAAAAAAACATAAAGTAGAGTAAAGTTCTATGGAGTACTGTTTTAATTGGAGTACTTGGAGTACATATACGTTCTGCATTCAAAATATTTCAAAATTTATTATTTTGCAAACCTTGTTATATGAATATCATAATTTTATTGATAATCTTGAAAATCATGTATGTTTTGCAATATGTTCATCTTGATAATTTTTTATGTTTTGCAATCGGAACATATATGTTTTGCAACACAAATGTGTTTCGCACAACAATTCGTTTTGCAATATTTTGTTAACAAAACAGTCAAAATTTTTAAAATTTTCGATGAAATAATGATATTCACATAATAAGCTTTGCAAAATAATAAAGTTTACAAAATTTTAAATGCAAAACATATACGTACTCCACAATAGTATAACATTATAAAAATGCTAATGGAGGGCAAATTTTTAAAAAAGTACACATTCAATCCCAATTTTGTGCCTTTTTGAACATTTTCTCCAAATAAACAACAAATTGAAATCAGGTGGGTACAGAAAATGAGTTTCGGTGCCCTAAGATCCATAATCCGACCAGTATCAAGATCCCTATGTCATGATCTCGGCTATTGGCGATGGTGAATACATGAGTAAAAGCAACAAAAAAGAAATAACAAGAAGTAAAAGACAGGATAAAAATTAATTGTTCATTCTTCATTTCTTTCCAAGAGCATGGTACAAACATATATATAGGAATAACATAACTTAACAGGCTAATGTAATGGGCTTATAAGTTTTGAACCCGGCCCAATAGAGTCCTTAGCCCAATAACTATTTAATGACCTTTCCAACTGGGCCATTTGTGACAATTCCCACTTCTTCAAAACATCCTTGTCCTCAAGGATGAAAAAGAACCCTTCTGTCATGTTCTCCCAACCAACACACCAACGAATAAATGCCCTCTTGGCATACATTAGATCAAACTTAGTATCAATACTTGAATATACCTCAGCCACAGTAGTTGAATAGGAAATCATACACACAGCCCTTTGCACCTTAGCCAAATCACCTGCAGGGTACAACAGTTGGAGATTGCTGATTAAATCCACACTTGAACCCCGTCGGACACCAATCCCCAAACTGAATGGTCCTCTTGGTCTTGATTGTGCCCACAGCTGCATTCACATCTTTTGTTTTTCTTGAGTCTTTATTCTTCTTCTTATCCTTAGACTTGTCATGTCTTGCACCATCATTTTCGTTGACAATGTGCTTTTTAGAATCAAGAGCGAGTTCTGCCAAAAATGCTTCTCTAGCAGCATCAGATTTCTCTGTAGCATACTTTTCTGCTAGATCCTCCAAGTGTGCCCGGATGAATGATTTCAGGAGAGGTACTAATATCAATCAAAAATCGTGAGCAGATGCAGCCTCAATCTGAACTTTTAGATTATGCATCTCAACAATACTTTGCAAAAGCTTCTCTTCAGTTTTTTTAAACTCGTCAGATGATTGATCTTTCAGTCTCTGAATCTGATCCCCGATCCCGGAGTCGTATTGATGTAGGAACTTCTACATCATCCGCTTGTTCTCTTTACCAGGTATCGCAACAGATACATCACTACCTATGTCACCCAAAATATCTTCCAATTTCTTCTGATCGGCATGCACATATTCTGCCTCATTTAGAATATTAGTTATTACATTCAACTCATACCTACTACCCGTGGACATGACATCATTTTCACTTTCAGTGAGCTCTTTTTGCCGCTTCATTAGCACAGTCACATAGCTCTGATAAATCACACTAGTTGCATGATCCCTACTCTTACCTTCTTCAATACATATATCCTCTATAGATTGTAAGGCTTCTTCATGAGCCAAATGCCCCATTTTTCTATCACATAGGGTTTGCAACTGTTGAAATTGTTTTTTTGTTCTTTTGTACACATCCAGTGAGTCAACTGATCCTTACTAGTAGAACCTGTATATATCCATGATAACAAGGCATGAGCATCAAGAACTCCATTCTTATTAGCAACACTTGCAGAAACAATTGAAGTTGCATCATCTGTAACAGCATCATGAGATATGCTTGGAAAGACTTTGCAAGGCAAGAAATTCTCGTCCAATAACAGAATTGAGTTCAATTCATCAAGAACTACCTTTTGTGCGGTATCAGCATGAATGTTACTGTTTGAATCATCTAGGAATTTTTTATTTTCAGCATACCAACCTACTCCCCAAGAATTAGCTAGCTCTTGCAAGAACTCTAATATTTTCTTCAGCTCCTGAGCTCTCAAAAAACAGCTGCATTGTGGCGTTTCGTCTGCGACATAGTTAAGAAACCGAGAAATAGAGTCAAGACTCTGCAATTCACTCATGGCAAAAAGTATTATCTTCTTGAGAGGAATTCCAGTAAGACACTTATGCTTAATAAGTATTTGAAATATAAAACTGATTTTCTGAAGGAATTTCGTACACTTAATATCATTAGATACCGGCCAGCTATGAGGGCCAAAATTTGTTTTGCAACCTGAATCTTCATCACATTTTCCCCAGATACCACCCGAAATATTATCATGACCTTCACTCTCAAATCTATCAACCATTTCCTCGTCTTGAAGGGCTGAATCCACCATATTTTCTAAGCTATTGTCAACAAAACAGTCTGCATCTTCATCCATATCATTACTCTCGTAAGATTCATGAATGGAATTGGGATCTACATGATTAGACTGTTTCTCGAGCATCTTAACTGTAGCAATGACATCCCATGGTTTCCAACCACAACTGAGAAGCATTCGAATCCACTCATCACCTAAATTTTGTGGCAAAACTGATCGCATCTCAGATGACAGCTTGCTTGTGTGCTCCTGCAAAAAATGGTGCAGATGTGACTCAGAGTCGCTAAATTTCTCATAGCACCTGCAACACGCCCAAAACTTCCACTGTTTTATAGCTTCAGCAAATGATACAGCTTCTGAAAGGACTTCATAAGCCCGTGCATCCTTTAATAAACTAAAATGCGCCATAATATCAGACACGTTTACCCTGAGTAAGTTCATTTTCATCTCTGAGGTCATTAAATCGCAATAAGACTGCACAAAGTCCTTCCACTCAGCAGAAGAAGCATTTTTCTTGACATTGCCACCCTTCTTCCACTCACCTATTTCCTGACCAGGGCCAGAAGACTGATATAAAACATTATCACTATTGTCTTGTTCAAGCACCAACTCTGACTTTTGCTGCAACAGCCTCACAGCAGCAACACGAACCTCAATCTCTTTTCTCTGCTCCTCGAGCATCTTGGGTGCCTTCTTAATATCATTGGCTCTCCTCGCTTGAACCAACTCCACATCCAGCGGATCCTCCAGAACTCTCCTCGGCTGAATAAGATGAAGCCTGTCCCCATGTCCTACATTTTCCATAAGCGATTGAATCGAATAAAAATTTGCTCTCTGCATCAATCCCCGTAACTCCTTCAGCACAAAACTAATCCTCTCATCACTCGTCATCACCTTCAAACACTTCTCCTGAAAACTCTCTAAACCAGGATCCACCGGATTCTCACCCCCCAACACACGCTTATACTCCTCAATACGACTACCTATTCCGCCTTCTCCGCTTACATTACCTTCTACGTTCCCAACATCTCCACTCTTCATGTTTTCGTCCCTCGAACCAATCAACCCTCCTATCTTCTGCATCTTCTCCCATTGCCCATTATGAGAGTAACAGGGTAAAATGGCCTTCCTACCCGGGACATCTCTCACGGGCATTTTATCAGACACCTTCATCGCAGACCCGAACAAACCCATATCCTCATGACCTGCAATATCCTCAACGTCATCCACTTCTCCGTTCTCTTTAACTTCACCATCTTCTTCTATTTCATTGTCCCAATCCCATGACCTATCCCACAGCTCATGATAAGTGGATTTATATCCACTTGGAGCATTCTAAATCGGCTTAAATTGATTGTCTTGGGCTCAAGTTTCTTGTAGTTTTGATGTGTTTTGTTTAGTTGTGCAGATTTACAAGGATGTTGATTATGGTGGATGTTTTTGGAGATTTAATTTATTAAAATTCGGATTTATTGGGCTGCACGTGTGAGATTCACTGTTTGGGCCATATCTTGAGTTCTAGAAGTCAGTTTTGGGCGATCTTACTGTCCACGCGAAGATAACGAGATTCTCTACCATTCTAAAGTGGTCCAGAGGCCCAATTACAGCTGGAACGTTCCAGAAAATCTGAAGAAAAGACAGCTGCGAATTTCCCTTTAAATCAGAATCAGTTTAGGAAACGTACCTCTATTATAATTCTGATTTGGTATTTTCTTGTTGGGCAAGATGTCTAGAGCCTATATAAACACATCCAACCCTTATAAAATTAGATCATCATCATCATTAGGAGTAGAACCATTACATATCAATTACTTAGGTTTATTTTGTATCTTTTCATACTTTGTTTTTATCATGGTTTCATCAGATCCCATGATGACGAGAGGTTCAATTATGAGCTAATCGTTGTCATGGGATTCTAACAGATTTATTTATGGAGCTTTAGTATCTTGATGCTTTAAAGATCTGTGTGTGATGTATATTTGATATCCTCGTATGGTTATGCTTAATTGATAGATGCGTCATGAACATCTAATTTGTTAATCTCTTGTGAAGTGAAAGTGGATCTTGAGATTTAGAACTTGCCATGCTAGCATAGGTTCATAATTGTTATCAATATGATTCGTGGTGTGAGATGAAAATACTTATACTGCCCTGTGTGATCTTTATGGATAACTTGTTCTTCAACCGTTATGTTTTCAAATTCTATAGACATATAAGGTCTAAGCATAATTGGTGTCTATTCATCTTCTATCTCTTTTGTGGATGTATGTTTAGTTTGGTATTCGTATACTGACAGATAGCGTGTACTTGTTTCGTGTTGTCCGATCAGATATCATAATCATTGCATATATTGATTAAAGGCGTCAGATCTAAGCAAAGTATTTAATGAAGTTAGGATTCCATGGTTTTTCTTGCAGAAGTAATTAGATTTCAATTCTTGTTAGTTAGTTAATTCGTAGTTTTGTTAATTTGCTTCTTAGTTTAATTTAGTTAGTTAAAACCTTAATTTATTAATTGTCTTAGCAGTGAATTAAGATCATACACTGTTGCATAGGTGCGTTTACTGAATTAAAACCATAACCAGATCCCTGTGGGAACGAATTTGGACTTAACATTATATATTACTTGTGACCACGTATGCTTGCGTGTTTTAGTGCAAACAAGTTTTTGGCGCTGCTGCCGGGGATCGTTGGTGTTTTATTTTTGGTTTATGTGCTTGTCAATAGTGGTCGTTAGAGTTCACTGACTCGGATTGTTTCTTATATATAGTTGTTTAGTTTTATGTGTTGCAGGTAGCAATTGGAGAACCAGCAGCAACAGCGAAAGCATTGATGTATTATTCTCAACCAAAGATCAAGGACATTCAATTTAGCATTGTCAAGCCAGCTATTGCAGCTAATACTTTCGAAATCAAGCCTAGCATAATTCAGATGGTGCAGAATTCGGTTCAGTTTGGGGGTACTCCTACGGAGGATCCTAACATGCATATTCGGGACTTTATTGAGATCTGCGATACTTTCAAGATCAACGGGGTGTCGGAAGATGCTATCAAATTGAGACTTTTCCCATTCTCTTTGAGGGATAAAGCTAAGGGTTGGTTGCATTCTCTACCAGCAGGTTCTATTTTGACATGGGAGGATCTTACTCAGAAATTTCTCACTAAATTTTTCCCCATGGCGAAGATCGTAGCAATCAGGAACGCTATTACTCAATTTTCACAACAATCTGAAGAATCTTTTTGCGAGGCTTGGGATCGATATAAGGAGATGCTAAGGAAGTGTCCACATCATGGGATTCCTGAGTGGATGGTGATTAACTGCTTTTATAATGGCTTGGGTGCACAGTCAAGACCCATGTTAGATGCAACATCAGGTGGAGCTTTATGGGCTAAGAGCTATGCGGAAGCTTATGAGCTAATTGAGATGATGGTTGCGAATGAATACCAGAATCCAATTCAGAGATTATCACAAGGCAAATTAGCAGGAATTCTGGAAGTTAATACAGTCACAGCTCTAGCAGCTCAGCTAGAGGCACTTAATAAGAAATTGGATTTTATGTCAAAACATGGGGTGCCTCAAGTTGCTAGTGTTTGTGAGCTATGTGAGGGCGCACATGAGACAAGTCAATGCGCCATATCTTCTGAAGCGGCACAGTTTGTGAGCAACTTCCAGCAACCTTCGCAACCAGCTCTAGCAACTTATCATTCCAATTTCGGCTAGAGCAACAATCAAGATTTTCATCAGCAACAGTTTAATGGGGATGATGGTCAATCTTTGAATGAAAAATCTGAATTGGATGAATTGAGGTTGATGGTTAAAAGTCAGGAGGTATCTCTCAAGACATTGGAGAATCAGTTTGGGCAAATTGCAAGTGCCTTTCTCAACGGGCCGCAGGGAGTTCTTCATAGTGACACAGAGGTTAATCCAGGGAAAATAGATGTCATGGAGCAGGTTAATGCCGTAACACTCAGATCTGGAAAAGTCACGAACGATCAGAATTCAGCAATTGAGGATGAAGAAGGAATTCATGATCAGGATCCTATAGAAAAAGAAGAAGATTCTGTTTTGTCAGAACCTGTGGTGGATAGTGATGAGGAGGAAGAGTGTGAGTCGCTCGGCTTGGCTGATCTCTGGGATTCTAAGGTGCTGATTGATGAGGTTGTTTCATGGTCAAATCTTGAGGATAGTGCAATTGCGTCTTTTCTTGAGGAAGACAAATTCCAAGGTGAGGTGAGCATTCACAAGCCATGTGAGGAATTTGATCATGTTAGGATGGTGGATGATTTGGAAAGGGCACTATTTAGGACAGACACTGTTGAGCTATGCAAATTTCAAGAATTGGTATGTGCGTACCAAGAGGACACTGATGAGCTACGCAAATTTCAAGAATTGGTATGTGCGAACCAAGAGGCTGAAGAACATGGGAAAGATGCAGGTCTTCTACTTGTCTCAGAGGATACAGATGGAGGTAGCGCATTAGAGCCAATGGAAGAAGTTCTCTTTGAGAAACCAAAGGCTTTAGCAACTTACATTTACCCTCCTCCATTATATTCAAGCGAAGCCCGTGAATGTGTGTTGTTCTACAAATTGTCAGATTTTGGTTCAACAGATGAAGGCATTGGAAGAGGATATAGTTGCTACATGAATATGCCAAACAAGGAGAAGGAGCAAAAAGTGTGCTGCCGAGATGATGATGAAGTATTGCGAAGAGAGGACCAGGCGAACTATTATCATCCTTAGTGGAGGCTTGGAAGTAACGTCAAGCTATTGACGTTAAAGAAGCGCTTGGTGGGAGGCAACCCGCTTTAGTGTAGGGAAAAAAAAAAGAAGAAAAAAAAAATTTGAGTGTTGTATGAAAAAAAAAAAAAAGAATGAGTGTAGTGGGAAAAGGAAAAAAAAAGAGAGTAGTAGTGTTGTGCAAAAAAAAACTGTGCAAAAAAAAAAAAGTGAACAGTATTTTTTCGAGGCAGTTTGCGCCCATGTAACGCAGGTTGCGCCTGCGTTACTGCTTTCGGGGCAGTTTGCGCTCCTGTAACGCAGGTTGCGCCTGCGTTACCCGACAGGTTTTTACCCTAACACGCATTTCGATCATGCGTTACTGGCCATTCCGCGCCCAACACCCTGAAACGCAGCCTTCTGATGCATTACTCCTGTTCTGCCCAGAATTTTTTCCGAAAATCATTGTTTTTGCCTCCAAATTCAACCCCAAATTCAATCCTAACTCAAATTTTTTCAATTCTAAATTCCTATATCTATCCTACATCAAATCTAACCTCTTCAATCTCTCCTACACTCTAAATTTTTAAATCTCATTTATCCATCATCTTATATATATACACACCTAGCCATACAAATCCAATTCCTCTTCTATTTATTTAAATCTCTAAAAATTCAATTCTAAAGAGGAATTAATTGCAAGTTCACCTCTCCAATTCGTAGTGGGTTTATTTCTTCTCTCAAATTTCATTTTTATTACGAATTTGTGTTCTTGTAAATTGGGATTTGTATTATTCTTGATATATTGGGGTATTTTTGGTGTGTTATTGCTTGGTAATTTTTGGTGGAGCTTCTTGTGAGTTGGGTATTGATTCTTTTGGCTCGTAAGCATGGGAGAGATAGTGCTATTGTTGGGAAATTTTCGTTTTCGACGACGGAGGTTAAATTTAATCGGTTGTTTTGAGGCCAATTGCTAAGGAAAGGGGATTTTTGCGAGAAAAAAAATTGTTGGGTATGCTTCGGTTTTCAGGTATGTTTCTACTATCCCTTGTATTTACTTCCATTCAATGCGGACATTGAATATTTTAAGTTTGGGGGTGGTTTGAGGGATTAGTAGTTGTTGTATTATTTGTTCATGTAGGATTTCATGCTTTGCATATTAGTAGTAGTAATTTATGCATTTATGTTCGTGTTATCTACGTTTGTTTCATATAGGACATTCTGTTTTTATTTTCATATATCATGTGAGTTCATAATAGTTTGCATTTGCACCCATTCTTGATAGGAATTTTGTGTTGTTGATGCTTTTGATTGAGAAGTGATATGCTTTGTTCTTGTGTACACACTTACACTAGTAAGTTGAAGCTAGTAGACTTATTGAATGTTGTAAGTAATTAGAAGGACATGAATATGTGCAAGATGATTTAGTTAGCGTGCTTTGAATACAAGTCGGTGCGTTAGAGAGATTTTTTGCTTGGGATTGAGTATGTTTTTCCTACCAAGTGAGTTTTTGAGCCTTATTGCATAGTTGTTGCAATTTATTCGTTTGCTTGAGTGTCCACGGATTGTTTGCATTGCTAGCAGTTGTTTGAGGTCTTTCTTGAAACGCATGACATTATTTGACGATTAATATGATAAAGGCAATAGGAATAACCGCATATTTTCCCATATTACCATACCATGTTTACATGATCAATTAGTTAACCCGTTGAGCTTAATCCTATTTTTTCGGTGACATATCACATTACTTGCCTAGACCTTTTTCTTGTATTGGACTTACATTAATTTGAACCCATATTGTCAAAGGCTAGTAGAGTGCTTAAGGGAGTAATAAGGTGTACAAGGAGGGGTTTATTGTTGGTCTTACTTGTGGGGGGAAATATTGAATATTGGGTTTGGTTGTTTACTTGATAGTCGGCTTGTGGAATAAAATTGTGGGATCGTTGTTATTGTTTATATTATTGTTTTATTTAGCTCTCGAAGAAAAAAAAAGAAAAAAAGAAAAAAAAAAAGAAAAAAAAAAGAAAACAAATATATATATTATGAGAGCATGTTTTTGTTTGTTGTGATCCTATTTCAGTCGACTAGTCGAGTGTTTTTGTTGGAAGAATAATAGATTATGTGGGGGGGGGGGGGGAGAAATAGGGTGTTGTGTGTGATTTATTATGGTACTTACTAGCTTTTGACACTTCACCTGTTTTGGCTTATTTGACATACCTTGTCCCTAGCCCCGTTACAACCCAAATAAAGACCTTTTGATGATCGTCATTGATGTATGTTGTGTTAAGAGTTAGATTGATACCAAATGTCAAGCATGCTTATGATTTTGTTGGAATTGAGTGATACACTTACCCTTGTTCTTGAGAGAGTATTCTTTTGTGAGTGGATTGTGAGTGTTTGCTTATTTTTGCGTATGAGATCCCGAGTTTTGTCTCAAAGATGTACTCTTGTAGGCTTAGCATGTTTACTAACTTATTCTTACACTTGACATGGGCTTTTGAGAACTTATGCATGTTCATTGAGTAGACTATGTGAATACTTGCACTTTCGACACCAAGACATTGCGTATTTACTTTGATTCTTAAGTTGATATGGCATGAGAGGATTTGAAGGTATGGTAGGATATTAGTATTAGATTAATTGCATTTTCATTTAGTTGCATTTATGCATTGCATTGCATTAGGTAAATGGATTTTGTGGGTACATTCGCTATAGACCCTCACGAGACCTTACTCGTCCACTAGGGCTGCCTAGGGGTTTAAAGGGCTTGTTGCATATGCCAAATGCAACCGTGATCACCTACGGAAGTGGTACTAGTTAGTTAGTTAGTTGTAATTGTTTATGCTTGAGGACAAGCATCGGTTTAAGTTTGGGGGTGTGATAAGTGGATTTATATCCACTTGGAGCATTCTAAATCGGCTTAAATTGATTGTCTTGGGCTCAAGTTTCTTGTAGTTTTGATGTGTTTTGTTTAGTTGTGCAGATTTACAAGGATGTTGATTATGGTGGATGTTTTTGTCATTTTTGGAGATTTAATTTATTAAAATTCGGATTTATTGGGCTGCACGCGTGAGATTCACTGTTTGGGCCATATCTTGAGTTCTAGAAGTCAGTTTTGGGCGATCTTACTGTCCACGCGAAGATAACGAGATTCTATACCATTCTAAAGTGGTCCAGAGGCCCAATTGCAGCTGGAACGTTCCAGAAAATCTGAAGAAAATACAGCTGCGAATTTCCCTTTAAATCAGAATCAGTTTAGGAAACGTACCTCTATTATAATTCTGATTTGGTATTTTCTTGTTGGGCAAGATGTCTAGAGCCTATATAAACACATCAAACCCTTGTAAAATTAGATCATCATCATCATTAGGAGTAGAACCATTACATATCAATTACTTAGGTTTATTTTGTATCTTTTCATACTTTGTTTTTATCATGGTTTCATCAGATCCCATGATGACGAGAGGTTCAATTATGAGCTAATCGTTGTCATGGGATTCTAACGGATTTATTTATGGAGCTTTAGTATCTTGATGCTTTAAAAATCTGTGTGTGATGTATATTTGATATCCTCGTATGGTTATGCTTAATTGATAGATGCGTCATGAACATCTAATTTGTTAATCTCTTGTGAAGTGAAAGTGGATCTTGAGATTTAGAACTTGCCATGCTAGCATAGGTTCATAATTGTTATCAATATGATTCGTGGTGTGAGATGAAAATACTTATACTGCCCTGTGTGATCTTTATGGATAACTTGTTCTTCAACCGTTATGTTTTCAAATTCTATAGACATATAGGGTCTAAGCATAATTGGTGTCTATTCATCTTCTATCTCTTTTGTGGATGTATGTTTAGTTTGGTATTCGTATACTGACAGATAGCGTGTACTTGTTTCGTGTTGTCCGATCAGATATCATAATCATTGCATATATTGATTAAAGGCGTCAGATCTAAGCAAAGTATTTAATGAAGTTAGGATTCCATGGTTTTTCTTGCAGAAGTAATTAGATTTCAATTCTTGTTAGTTAGTTAATTCGTAGTTTTGTTAATTTGCTTCTTAGTTTAATTTAGTTAGTTAAAACCTTAATTTATTAATTGTCTTAGCAGTGAATTAAGATCATACACTGTTGCATAGGTGCGTTTACTGAATTAAAACCATAACCAGATCCCTGTGGGAACGAATTTGGACTTAACCTTATATATTACTTGTGACCACGTACGCTTGCGTGTTTTAGTGCAAACAGCTCACATCCCTCTGAAGTATCCCAATTCTGCTCACCCTCCTCACAAACATCTCCACTATCCCTAAAAACAACCTTTCCACCAAGAACCGACTCACTATCATCTTCAACTGCAGTTTCTATCTCAACATCACTCTCATCGTCCCAATCCCACTCCCTATTCCACGGCTTGTACCCCGCTGTATTCTCCTCACCCCCATCATTTTTAACACCTAATTCACTGACAACAATCACATCATTTCCACTCCTCTCCTCTCCAGTAGCAACGGGTAGCAACACAACATTTCGGGCTCTCTCAGGACTTTCATCTAACATGAGAGGGGCAGTAGAAACAAGTGTAGGAACATATGTAGGAGTTGGAGGAAACTCACTTACCAAATCTGAAGAGACCTCTAATTGTTGAAACTCAGTGCGGTCGGCACCAGCTTCAATGGCGTAATACGATTGTTCCGTGGAGAGAGTGTGCGGTGATGTGTAGAAAAGAGGTGATGTTTGAACATAGGAGAAAAGAGGTGGTGTTTGAGGTGTATATTCTGGTGGTGTTTGAGATGGGTGGTAGAAATAAGGTGGTGTATACTGGTACAATCTAGACGGATCATACCAGTTAGGGTTTGGAGTTTGAGTTGGGCTCGCCGTGCCGAGGACGGACTGGCTCTGAATACCAATTGTCATGATCTCGGCTATTGGCGATGGTGAATACATGAGTAAAAGCAACAAAAAAGAAATAACAAAAAGTAAAAGACAGGATAAAAATTAATTGTTCATTCTTCATTTCTTTCCAAGAGCATGATACAAACATATATATAGGAATAACATAACTTAACAGGCTAATGTAATGGGCTTATAAGTTTTGAACCCGGCCCAATAGAGTCCTTAGCCCAATAACTATTTAATAACTATTTTTATAAAAGGGTAATGCTAAACATAGCCCTAAGTGCTATGGTTAAGCATTAATGCAAGTGGATAAATGCATTTAAAATATCAATTTTGCACTGAATACATCAAGTTTGCACGAATTTCAATATAATTATTTAGCAATTTGGGATTTTTTTATTAGTGGAAATTAATGTGAATGCATGAGGGTCCACTATTATTACTTGAAAAATTGAATTGATGTTATAAAAGAGCATTGAAAAATTAAAAAACAATTAAATAACTAAAGTCAATATTGAAAAGATAAGAATATTTAATACTTAACCTAAGCGCTATTGTTAGCATTTCCTTTTTAAAAAAGTACACATTCAATCCGAATTTTATGCCTTTTTGAACATTTTCTCCAAATAAACAACAAATTGAAATCAGGTGGGTACAGAAAATGAGTTTCGGTGCCCTAAGATCCATAATCCGACCAGTATCAAGATCCCTATTTTCATCCCCAATCAAATCAGTATTCTCTCCGGCAACATCTCCTCCGGCGATTTCTCCACTTCCGGCAATCAAATGTCCATGGTTTCCGGCATCAAGCTCATTAATTCACAGTCTTACTGATACACGATTTCCAAAGCGAAGGCCCGTTGATAAGCCCCGTAAAAAAAGATCCAGCTTGAGACCCTCAGGTTTAAGTTTTAACCCATTTCTACATTTTTATTTATAATGTTATATCTCGAATATCGTTGGTACCGGATAATTTTATTCATTTATCGAGTTAAAAATACAATTTCTCTATTATTTTAGAATGGGATAAATTATTTACTCGACGAGACTATTCATTTATCAGGTTCCACTGTTTAATAATGTGTGTTGTGTGTATGCATAAGTGTGTTTGTATGTGCATTTCTGCTAAATTGCCACTGATTATAGGTTTAAATAGCAAATGTGGATTTAGGGTTTAATATAATAATGAACTGATGTTTTGAATTGCTTTCGATTTTAAGTGAAATATCTTATTTTTTCGTTGAATGCATGAAAGGTCCTTTTGTGAATTGAATTCAGTTTTGTATTTGTTGTATGATGGCCGAAAAAAATATTTTGGTTGAAATGCTACTTGTTGTGTGTTGTAGGGCCATATGCTTGGGTTAAGTATACACCTGTTACTCAACCAAGTGCTACACCGATTCAGGGAAGCTCCAATCAGAAAAATGTCAAGAGGAGGAATGAGAAGAAGCGGATAAAACAGAGGCACAGCTTTATAATGGTTCGTAAGTTTTATAAGCTTATAATAATTACATTGCTACTTTGGTATTGTGTTTTGGATGTATTCTTTAGATTGGTTTGCATGAGTCGGAATTTATTTAGTTATTACATTTCCACATACATAAGGGATATGAAGGTGATGGTCTGTCTCTTTACATGAGAGGAAGTAGTTTGTAGGATATGTTGTATTGTTTTGATTCCTTTAGTTTAAATATCTAAAGGGAGCATGAGTGTTTAAAATGACCGCTGATATATAGTTTACCTATGTATACTAGTGCTCTGGCTATTCTTTTAACTCGTTTAGGCTTGTCAACAGGTCGCATTTGGATCGGATGTAGTTAAAATCCATATCCAAATCCATTTATTTATACCGGATCGGAACGATTTGGATTTTTATTAGGTTAATCCATATCCAATCCATTAGGATATAGGATTATTGGATCGGAGGATCCGAACCACTTAGTTTTGTGAAAAGAATACGACCCAGTTATTTTTGTTAAAAAAAACAATTTGTGACATAAAATCATTGTAGTTAAATGCACATTGTTAACCATAAAAATGCATTATATCTGAATTTTAAAAAAGTATGCAATGCTATAAGAGACGATTACGTTCTGACTATCAAACATAAATAAAATACTAACTGATCCTAGTTTGAATTAAAAGAAAAACATAGTCTGCAATCTAAAACTCCCACCTTCTGAGCTAGCAACTTTATTTCAGCATTCCTTCAAGTGAGATCTTGCACCTGCAATATTGTATGCAAACCATAAAAAGATAGTGAGTTTATAAAGCTTGCCACATAACACGATTTTTTGCACTCTGCTATCTGGACAAGCCTGCATATTATATTTAAAAGCTTTGGAGTTCTTAAAAGGAGCTTAATACGCTTGGCTTCCATTTTGAAACATTCAGTCCCATGACAAATGTGAATTTAATTTGAGATAAAAACTCGTACATTCACAATTACAGATGTTTAAGTATTCTATAAATCTACATTACATATTTTTCCCATTGACCTTTGGGAATAATTAAAAAAATTGGAGTAAGCTAAACATGGCAATATAAGCGAGATATGCAGAGATTTAAAATATAACTATAACTAGATCCTTTGAGTTTAACCCGTATAAACAGCTGCCTAGATAAAATTTAAATATCTCTCAACTTATTGACACTCTGCTGATTTAAATGATATATAATTTTAATAAGGTTAATGATGACCAGTGATGCTTTACAATTTGCTTGCTTTCCAGGCACAAAATACACCTACAATATGTTGAAGCATCTGATCAAAGAAGCTACAGAATGACATTACCAGTGTCCAGTGCCACTATTGTCTATTCTTGTAACTTATATTAGAGTACATAATGTGAGAATAAAAACATTGTCTAGCTCTAAAGTCTGATGATGTTTATTGTTTAAGTAGATATATTAGTACCTGAGCTGAGTGCCCGTATCCGAAGTCCAGTGAATTAAAAATTATATTTTTACCAGCTATATCATCTTATTACCGGTGTGCTAGAGTATTTACTTGTAAAAAACGATTGTCTGCCTACAAGGATCATCTCTTTACGTGTGTGATAAACAGTGGTCAGTGGTATTAGAAATTTTAAGTTCTGAAATGAAAATATTTAGTTACTAGTATATTTACAGACCATGCTAGAAAATTATAATATCTATCTCTACAACTGTACTCACCTGGTTGCAAAATGTAGCCTTCAGCTAAGAAACTGCTAATTACCTGAAATTATCAAACAAAATTTAATTAATTACTCCTTATGAAATATTGTAATCTGGATCCTGGAAGCAAAATACCCACTACTTACTGAGTGGTGAGGAAAAATATAATTAAGTCTCAACTTTGAGTATGGGAATAATATGCAGAGTTTTTTGTTTGTGATTTCGTTTGTTCTACATTTCCTCTGACTTAAGTCTGTTGATAAAAAAGAACTTAAAATCTTTTTTTCTTGTTCCTTCTAATTAGAGTATACAATTATTATTTTTTTCCTAGTCTGATGTTGTTATGACTGCAGTCTGAGAAAAGGAAACGTAAAGTGCTAATGCAAGAAGCAAAAAGGAAGAAAATCATTAAAAGAGTCGAGCGTAAGATGTCTGCCGTTGCAAGGGACAGAGCATGGGCAATAAGACTGGCAGAACTGCAGCGGCTTGAGGAAGAGAAGAAGTCTGCTACTGCCTAATATGTTCTTATGTCGAATCATAAGCCCTAAATAATTTAGTAGCTGAAGCCATCTCTTTTCTTTCATGTAGGATTCTGAAACACTGTATTTTTATGCAAAAAGCACATGCATTTTTGTTTCTATATATTAATTGTATTGTTTGTTTCTCAAGCACATTCTGCTGAACCTACTACCTTGGGCAAAGTCACCCTTAATTATTGTGAAATGTGAATCCACAGAATATGGTATTTTGTTATGCCTGCCTTGGAGGTGCATGCGGATATTCATATAGAAAACTCGTCTGGTCATCATGCTTGTCAATGTGAATATGAAACTACAAGTGAGTGGCTCCCGGTCTGAGCTGCAGGCAGGCAATATGAGATTTTGGATGGAGATAAACTTTTTAGTTGATGGACCAGTGCTGAACCTAAAAAATTTAAAAATTCTTTGAGGTTCTGGGTTCTACTAAATTTAATCAAATCACCTCTTATCATGCGTAGTGAAGAGAGTTGCTCCTTTAATCCTTTATATTTCTATCAACTGTAGTGATTTATATTCATAAGATAAGTGAGAGTAGGCATGTAAACCGGTTTGGTTTAACTTCTTGTTAGAGGAACGTCGGGCAAGTGGCAGGGTGATGAATTCAAAAGCTTGCGTTTGATCCTTGTATGTGGAAATCAAAGTAAAATCATTTTTTCTCTTTAAAAATTCCATAATGAACCAAGTACATCATTCTAGGCACTGCAATTGGGCAAATCTTCAAGCAGTGAAAAAGAATAGTACTTGAGTAAGTAATATATATGGCAAAGTAAATAAATCTCATCGTCTATAAAACCTTCAAAATTAGCTTTACTTTAAGTTTAGTTTGCGCAGGCTAGGCCACTTCTTCATGCATAATATTATAGTATAACAGGCCATTATACTCGGTGGTGGAGGCAGCTTTTGATTCCAGGGTACTCCGGGGAAAACAATATCCAGGTTGCTGATCGATCCCAGACCATGAGTTAAGTATGTCATGTGGTTGGTAGATATTATTCTCTCAAATATATGTTCAACTCCAGAAAAGCAAAAAAAAATGGCAGGCAATGGACTGGAACACATGACCAGATATGATGGAAACAACCTTAATGGTATACTCTGAACCAACTCGGCAACATACTACATATGTAGTAGGAATTATATACAACTAACTTATCTATAATTCCAATTTCAGGGCACGCGGCCGGAACCCCTCGGTTCCATGTGGCTCCGCCCCTGTGATTATACTGTTCCTTTTCATCTTCATGCACTCATGTGTTTTACCGTCTTCATATAAGAATTTCTCGTCGTTAGTGAGCACTGCATCCAATATTAGTTGTAGAGATACTTGGATCTAGCTTAGCCATCAGAAATTTCAAGTATTCATTGTTAGTCTTTTCCAATGAATCTTACAAGTTACAATCTGAAGCAGTGGCGGAACTAGGATGTTTTTGGATCCCGGGCTAATCTAGCTCTATATTCCGGGGCGGGGGAAATTTCAGGTTAAGGCGCGCGAAGCGCGGATTTTTTTTCCACTAAATCATGCAAAAATTTGATATTTTTCACTAAATCATACAAAAATCGGATATTTTTCACTAAATTATACAACAAATGGATATACACACAATTAAAAACCAAACTAATACCTTTATTTAATATTTCAACCGAGGCTAAAAAATTATATATAGCCATTTTTAAATTTGACCCCGGGCTAAAAAAAAAAAAATTACTTGTTTTTTTTTTCCCGACCCGGGCTCTGGCACCGGGGTAGCCCCTGGTTCCGCCCCTGATCTGAAGAACCTTCTACGGTCATCTTGGTCTCTGAATTCCATTATCCAATAAGGTTGGAGATGAATCTTCTTTTTGCTTACCAGTGTATGGATAAATCTATCAGTAAACATGACTAACATGCCATTTTTCTTAGTCTAGAATAGATAATTGATCATTTACTCCTGAATATACTGAAATAAAGGTGAAAGAAGCTGGGACCAGCAAGGCATCAAGCAACAGGCTCTTACTTTTATTATCTTATACTAGCTTATAACCCGTGCAACGCACGACACCTTTTTAATATCTACAATTATATTACTTTTATGAAATTTTATAAATTATTAATTTACATATCAAATTGGTGTTTAAAAATTGATATATATAGACCTTTGCTCCATACAGAACACTCTTATATAACAAACAATAAAGAACACCTTAGATCTATTAGATCCTTTGGCCCCGCCAGGGGCACCCAATACAAAAAGTTGTTATTTTTTTACCCTCTATCAAGCCTGCAAAAAAAATTAAAAGTTTACTGTTCATGATGATGTCACTGATGACGTCATCATCATGAACAGTAACTTTTTTTTTTTTTTTTTGAGATGATGTATGGATAGAATGTAAAAAAATAAGAACTTTTGTATTTGGTGGCCCCGCCAAGGGCATTGGATCTATTAGATCTAAGGTGTTCTTTATTGTTTGTTATATAAGGTGTTTGTTAAGGAGTCCAACCCATATATATATAAGATTTTACATGTTCGATTTAATATTTGTACTCTATCTTGAATTTTAAAATTTGATTTGGACGTTTACAGCCCACATGAAATTAACAAAATAATCTTTAAATTAATGA
Source organism: Kitagawia praeruptora (assembly GCA_037693485.1). Lineage (NCBI taxonomy): Eukaryota > Viridiplantae > Streptophyta > Magnoliopsida > Apiales > Apiaceae > Kitagawia > Kitagawia praeruptora. Next base: position 83,474,881 of record CM075350.1, read on the forward strand.
TGGTTTAATATAATTAAATCTACATAGAAACAAAAAAGAGAAGAAATTGACGATTTTTAAGTTGAAAATTCTATTTGATTTATGAATTCTACTTAAAATTCTATTTTTAAGTTGAAATTTTGATAATCGGTAGTCTATTCCTCCGTATGACAAATATCTTAAAATAAATAGATGAAAACCGTTGTATCTAGCATAAAAAATGTTTTACATTTTAATATGTTATAAACTAAAAAGTACTCCGTATATATATTTATATAAGAAAGATTTTGTCCAAAATTTTGATAATCGTCTATTCCTCCGTATGACAAAGATCTTAAAATAAATAGATGAAAATCGTTGGATTTAGCATAAAAAATGTTTTATATTTTAATATGTTATAAAATAAAAAGTATATTTATATTGAAATACGAAAATGTATATGTCAATGATTTAAATCATATACAATTAGGTTTTCTACAATTGATAATCGGTAGTCTATTCCTCCGTATGACGAAGATCTTAAAATAAATAGATGAAAATCGTTGGATCTAGCATAAAAAATGTTTTACATTTTAATATGTTATAAACTAAAAAGTACTCCGTATATATATTTATATAAGATAGATTTTGTCCAAAATTTTGATAATCGTCTATTCCTCCGTACGACAAAGATCTTAAAATAAATAGATGACAATCGTTGGATTTAGCATAAAAATGTTTTATATTTTAATATGTTATAAAATAAAAAATTGATTTATATTGAAATACGAAAATGTATATGTCAATGATTTAAATCATATACAATTAGGTTTTCTACAATTGATAGCATTATCAATGTAGAACTTCTACATAGATTAGGATTAATGTAAAAAATGCGTAATTATATTTTCTCTTGATATTCTGAGTGTTTCTATTTGAATAATAATTATTAAAGCATCACTAAATTAAAGATAATTTTATGAGGTTCGCATAGATTGTAAAATCATTCGAATCTGATTTCTAGATCTCAATATAGAGGCCAAATAGTAAATATGAAATTTTTTAATATAATACTAATAAATAAAAAATAAAATTCAATTCTAATACAACTTCTTTTTAATTATATCTTTTTTAGAATATAATTTTCTTTTTAAAATTCAATTATAATACAACATTTTTTAATTATAACCTTTTTAGATTATAATTTTCTTTTAAAATTCACTTCTAATACAACCTTTTCTAATTATATCATTTTTAGATTATAATTTCTTTTTTATGTGATCTAATCTTGATCGTCCAGTTTCAATCCAACGGATCATATAATTTTGGTAGTACAGTGACCAGACCAAAAATTTGGATAAGATCCCTCTTATAAAGATATTTTTAAATTAAATTTAGTTCTAATGATGAAGAAAAAAAACAAATCGATGAAGAAAGGGTATTATAGTAAATTAACAAAATGAAAATTATAAATAAATATATAAGGATATAATTTATAATCCAACGGATGCTATTAGCCCTAGGCTTTAAAGTAGCAGTACCATTCGCGGGTGACTTTTAATCCAATTTTTTAATCCAACGGATCATATGCTTTTGGTAGTAGAATGACGACGACCAAAAATTTGGATAAGATGTCCCTTATGCTTATTATATATAAGGTATTAACTACTCCCTCTGTCCCATCCATTTGTTTACACTTTTTTGTCACTTTCTGGTACGCATTTTAAGGTGGATTTTAAGGATAGTTCCATAACTTATTTTTAAAATTTTATTTTTTTGTATAAAAATAGGATTGTTCTATTTTTATACAAAATAGGAATTTTTCAAAAATAAGTTATGGAACTATCCTTAAAATCCACCTTAAAATGCGTGTCGACACCCCATTTTGAAATGATAACAAATGGACGGGACGGAGGGAGTACTAGTTTTTGAGACTCTTTTTCTAATATCTATAATTAAACTATTTTTTAATATTGTGTTATTAGTTTACATTTCAAGTTGTTGTTAAAAAATTGATATATATACAATTTTACTATGTGTCTTAAAACTTGATTTGGACAATTTTACAGCCCACGAAAAATTAACAAAATAATTTTAATTTAGTGATGGTTTGACAATTAATTTCTAATTAAAACCACCATGAAACAAAAGAGAGAAGATATTAACGATTTTTAACGTTGAAAATTCTATTCGATTTATGAAATTTACTTATATTTTATTTTAATTATCAAAATAATCTTCTTACTATTTGAAGATAGTTGTACAAACAATCAAATACAATTTTAATAATAAGTGCAAGAGAGATTTGTGCAAAACTTTGGTAGTCGGTACGATAAAATAAATAAGAATCGTTAGATCTTAAAATAAATAGATGAAAAAAGTTGGATCTAGTATTAAAAAATTGGATCTAGCATTTATATTAAAATAAGAAAAATGTAAGTCAATGATTTAAATCATTTATAATTAGGTTTCCTACATTGAATAAAATTATCAATGTAGGTCTTCCACACACTGATTTGGATTAATGTAAAAATTCGTATTTATACTTTCTCTTGATATTCTGATTATTTCCATTTGAATAATAAATGTTAAATTATCACTAAATTAAATATAATTTTATGAGCTTCGCTTCGGCTATAAAATCATCTAAATCTGATTTTTAGATATCGGGATAGAGTTCAAATAGTAAATATGAATTTTTATAATATGAATTAAAAAATAAATAAAAGTCAATTCTAACACCAACTCTTCTAATTATATCATTTTTCAGATTATAATTTTTATTTCAAAATTCAATTATAATACAAACTTTTTCAATTGCATCCTTTTTAGATTAATTTTTTTTTAATATGATATAATCTTGATCTTCTATTTTTAAAAATTATGAATAAGATAGTTGAGATTATTTTGGCGATACAGGGACCAAAATTATGGATAATATTACTCTTTCGCTTATCATATATAAGAATATAATTGTAATATATATGTTTATTTTTTTATTTTCTATAATATGTAATATATTTTATAAATTTTTTAATTGATATATTATATGGTCGGTTCGGTTTATGTCCAAAACCAAAACCGAACCACTCGAATCAGTTTCGTTTTTCGATTTCTCAATTTTAATTCAGTTCGGTTTGAGTTCGGTTTTAAACGATTTATTTTTTCTCAATTTTAACGATTTTGGTTCGATTTCGATTTCGTATTAATTTTTATGCTCAACCCTAGTAAAAGCCTCGAATAATAACAAATCACATATTTTTGTGGAAGTGTTCTACTTTCCAGGTTCCCATGCAAATTAGAATTTGATCAATCAGTAAGCGCTACAAAAAAACAAGGGTAAATATGACTGAACAAAAATGACTACGGCTTAATATGACCGCCGACGATCATATTTAAGGTCAACCTTGATAAATCATCGGTCAGACTCAAATATGACCGATGTCGATCATATTTAAAGGCGGTCAAATTTAATCGGTCACAATTAGTATTTTGGACCCACAAAATAAGGGAGGGAAACTTCCCGCCCGTGGCACAAAATTTGCTTGGTATAACTTTGACCAAATTCGATCAAATTTATAAATATGATCGCGACTAGTCACAAATATAAATATGACCAAAATATAAATCTGACCACCCGTGGTCGAATCATATTTTTCTGAGAAAAAGTAGTTGCGGAGAAAGTAATAAAGTTACATTGCATTAAGTTCCGAGAAAAAGTGGTATGGTAAGATTATGAATCAGAGGGAAGAATTGTCGTCAACAATATTGATGATTAGTTGTAAACCTTGAAAAATTATATATGCCTGTATCTGGACCCTATTTTTGTATAGAAGTGATGTAGAGTAAGCTACAAGTCTGCAATAGAATTGACACTATTGGCGACATGTATCTGGACCCTATTTTTCTATATGAATAATAATATCACCACACTCGGACACTTCCAGCTGAGTCTAAATAACTTAGGTCAACTACACAGCTACACTATTCAGCGATCTGTAGCTCAAGACAACTGATGAGACTAATTTGATTCCATGAACGTATATCTAATTTAAACTTGCTTTTAACTTCAGAGAACAGCTCTGAAACTACCGAGAATAGTAATGTTCTCTAGATATGTTTTTGTGTAACATGCCTTTCCCTTTATCAGTCTTTATCAGGCTCGAAATTAGCTTTATCATTAGCAGTCAAATGTAAGAAATTTGATCTGATCTTACTTGTTGAATGGCAGGGTACTAGAATTGAAAAGGCTCCTATAAATCGCAACAGCTTCCAAAACAACAGGAACAATGACCCTGACCAAGATGAAGATGAAGATGCCGAGCAATACTCCCTCCACCTTTAGCTGCAGTAGGTGTATTATATTATCCTCTAGGGATTAAAATCTAATGTGAAACTTTTGTCATGACCTGCTAATTATGTTAACTTGTTATCCTTTAGGGATTGATTAACCGTTAATGCAATCTTTTGTTAGGAACGACTAATGTGATCATTTAGGAATGACCTTTTTGTAAGGATCTGCTAATATGGTCTTAGGATTGACCTTCTTTTGTTAGGATCAGTAATATGGTCTTTGGATTGACCTAGCTTGTTGGAGAAACTTTTATATTTATGATCTAATCCATCTGGCTGGTTTTAAATCTTCTGCTTTTAGTGTATTATCTTTTTCCGAGTTCTGATTGGTTTATAGGATATGATAGTTTTGGTTTAACTGGTGGAAACTATTGTATTAACAGGATACATACCTTTGTTTTTGGTAATGGTATGTTAAATTTGACTGAAATCAGTCGGATTATAAATTTGACCAGAAAACAAAGTGGCCACATTTACAAATTTGACTAAAAATAAAGTGGTAAAATTTATAAATTTGACTAAAAAAAGGTGGTCATATTTATAAATTCGACTAAAAAAGGTGATCATATTTATAAATTCAACTAAAAAAAGGTGGTCACATTTATAAATTTGACTAAAATTTACGTGATCATAATTATAAATTTGACTGAATATATGTCGGTCAATTTTACTAGTTTGACTGCGGGCGGTCGAATTTATAAATTTGACCGAGAAATTAAGTCAAAGGTCAACACCTAAAATTGACCGAATTTGATCGATTTTAGTCGATCAAATTTAAACGGTCAAATTTAGTAGGTCACATTTAATCGGTCATATTTAGCAAAATTTGATCGAATATAATAAATTCCACTAGCCTAAAAATGACCGAAATTTTCCGATCATATTTAGCTAAATATGATCGGAAAAATTCGGTCATTTTTAGCCGATTTTCCAGTAGTGAAGTGTCTAAAGTTAATACGCCTATTGTGAGCAGCAACATACAAAATATTACGAAGAAAAAGAAATATGCCATGCACATTAGTAGTTTTGGCAGTAAAAACATATGGATCAATGTGAAAGAAGAAATTCCAATATTTTGGTAAGAGATTTTTAAGAAACTCTCCAATGAAGAAATTTTGTTGTTGGCTTCTAATCAAAGTAAAGAATGCATATATGTATTTCTTCGGTTGTAATGTCGGGGTTCAAGATTTGGCTATTTTAGCCCTGACCAACGAAGCTAACAAGAATGGAGCCGCACTCATGGATGTTCTTCAACTATCTGGAAGATAGGCCAGGAACATGAAATTGCTCAGCAACATTGATGGGGTCATTCCCGGCAACAGTGAAGATTTGTTATGCAACTAAACAGCTGTAAATTGTTTGTTAACATTCCCATAAATATGTTACTTACGAATTCTGAGGGGCTATTAACCAGTGAACTTATTCGACCTCTAGCTAGAGTTTAGGTCCCTTCGGCTTTGCTTTGTTGAAGCTTAAGATCCCCAACTGGAGTTCCGTTAATCCAAAATTATATAAAAATAGTTACTTAACAAAAAAAACAAAATAATTAAACTTTTGGTAGTAAACATACATACATACATGATTTTATATTGTAAGAACACAAACAATTACGTATTATAATGGTTTTTTTTTTCTTTTTAACGATCCATGATACAAAAACAACAGATGGAATATTGAACAACAACGCTCAACCAAAATGGGGAGTTTAGCCAATATCATTCGATCACATGAAGTTTCCTTACAATGTCGTTATAAGCATCAGCAGCAGCTCTATTGTATGCAATTATTTTCTTAACATTGTACTGTCCTCTTCCAACGAACTGACCCGCTACAATTATTTCTATTTGTCCAGTTTTTTTCCATAAATCCACAACTTCGACGCTGAATCCATTCTTTTGGCATATCTCAAACAACAATGTTACTGGATGTCTTACAAGGGTGGATGGAGTAATTATAGGTTGTAGCAACTTCTCAATTACCTGCATTAATTAGGTACAAATTAGTTAATTAGCCTATACATACATGAGTAGTGCTAGAGGCACCAAAATTTGGTACAAAAAATTGTCACCAAATGACATGGCATGGCTGATGTGGCAGTATGGGTCTTTTTGATTGGTTTTATTGTTGTGAATACAGGGGGCCCATTTATTATTACAACAAATCAGAATGTGCCACGTGTATTTGGTGAAAGTTTTGGGAACCAATTTTGGTGTCCCTAACATTATTCTACATATATATATAAAGCGGAATAAAATTAAATTAACATTCTCGAATCAAAAAATATATAAAAGATATATAGAATTTAAACCTTGGAGGTAGTTTTGTTGCATTTATCACTATCGACATACACAGCTCCAATCGTTGATTCAACAATGTTAGCCAGAGTTTTTGGTGCATCAATTAATCCCACAGAAGATGGAGGATAATTTGGCACAGTTTTGACAAATTCTTCAATCTGCAGCACACATATACACCAAAATTTCAGTCATCTTCTCTTTATATATAGTCATAATTCATGAATATGCAATTTCGTTCATTGCTTTAATTTATATTTATATTGAACCAAATATGCTTTTAAATTTCTAAATAACGTGATCAAAACCAAATTACTTTTGCATCAACAAATTATTGAACTCTTTTATGGTACGATATGATACCCCCTTTGTCAAAAGATTCGATTCTCACTCATAATAGCTTATATTACATATATTATCTTATACAAGCTTATAGCCCGTGCAAAGCACATGTTACTTAGTATTGCTGAATTTAACGGATCTATTTGAGTTGAAAATCTAATGTTGTGAATGAGGGATAACCAATGGTTGTGAATGAGGGATAACAAAAAATAAGGGGCTAATCAAACTACAAATTATACCCCAGTATAGTATATAGTACTAGATGTGGGCAATAATTATCAACTTAACCTAGCAGAAACATACGTGCTGTAAAAATCAAAGTCCGGTTGGCTTGAGGAGAAACCGAGACTGTTTGTTTTGGTTTATCTTATTGGAGGGGAAAAAAAAGGCTAAAACAGACAACCTCATTATTTTTACAAAATAAGACTTTTCCTCCTCATGTATTTATGACCAGGAAATTAAAAATAATATAAAAGAAGAAAAAGGAAAGTAAAGGGGGTAAAATTACTAACTTGGGCATCAAGCATAGGTTTATCATGGCGTAAAAACTTGTATAAACCGTGTTGGGCTGCTGCACGGGCGAGTTTTTCGGTACAGACATTAGCCGAGCGTAACTGAGTCAACTCACCAGGCGATAAATCTGGGTACAAATCAAACTGTTCCGTTGCCATGACGCAATTCAGAATCGAGTCTCCGATATATTCAAGTCGTTCATACGAGCTTTTCAAACCCTTCTTATATGAATGATCCGTGTAAGCTTCTTCCAACAACCTCTTATTTTTAAAACTGTATTCGATGATTTTCTCCACCTCTTCAAAACTCCAACTCGAACTCGAACTCGACTCGTCTGGGAAATCTTCTCCATCGCCTTGTACTAATTTCCCCGTATTGAGTTTTTCAAACTGCTCCATAATTTCATCCATGCTTTTAATTATTATATGATATGTGTATTAATATAGGGAGGATTGGCGAAAGTACAAGGACTGCAATGTGAATTTGGGGTTAAGTTTGGATGTGAGAAAGCACAACAGATATGGGGTTTTTGCAAATCTGTTTATATGATGTATGTTTACTCTATTTATATAATGTTTGGTTTAACAAGTCCACGTGACTCATATATATCAAGACATGATTTTTTTTTTTAATTAAATTGATCAGAATTCGATTATAATTATAATTATAATTAAATTTTAATTTTATATTTAGAAAGTATAATATTCAAGTATATTTTCAAGATTAAAACTTACCCTGTTTATCAGTTATAAAAACATACGTACAACTTTTAAGGAAAAATAAGCTTCATATACGACTCTTATTCCAAATTAATAAGATGCATTTTCCTTATATTTTTACGTTTTGCCATATTAGCATGTTTGAAAGTATATTTAAAATAAATAAGTTAAGTATAGGAATATTATCTACAAAAATACTCTTTTTTGTGGAGTATATTTTATTTAATTTAGATTTTAACAGATTACTAGAAATGTATAAATTTTAAGCGATCGTTCTTGATTTTGATTATAAACATAAATATGTTAACTCATTTTTTATTATCATTTCATACATAATGTTGACGTAAATTTGACGAAGTTAATTTACAATCTGAAATTTCGAAAAAATCAATTGCAATATTACCAGATTTAAAATAATGCTAGAAAATATAAAATCTAAAATAATGACGTTTAAATTTCAAAAGATAATTTAAAACTTATTAAATACCAACATATTTTAGTAGATTTAATAAAAATCATCACCATTACATTTAAATGGAAATTTGAAAAATTTTGTTTGGATACTCTTGATTTTTGAAATATAAAAATTTTAATTCAAAATAAAAATTTAATACAACTTCCTAATATTTTCACTTTTACTAAAGAAACAACCTACATGGCTGAACCTTCTTCTTTTCTAAACGATACAAAACATATTTATCTAAATAAATTCAATTTCATTCAATATATTTAATAAATTAATAATTATTCAATAATTCAATTAAATATTAACATAATTAGTACATCATATCAAGTAAATATGGATAATAATTTTAAAATAAACGAAATAAGTAATAGTATACAATACAAGTGGGATGGAGGGAATAAAACATAGGGTGATGGCTCAAAATAATCATTTTTGTGATTTATTGGCCCAAAATACTGATTTTGAAACAAATGGTCCAAAATATTGACGGGATACGGAGTTTCAGCCTCCGTATTAGAGGAATACGTTACACAGTCCACCGTGTTATGCATGATACGGAACACGGTCCACCGTGTTATGCATGAAACGGAATACGGTCCATCGTGTTAGTGCTGCGCACCCACCTAACCCGAGACACAGTACACCGTGTTATACAGAACATGGTACACCGTATACCGTATATGGCCTGTTACGGGAGATGATGTACCGTGTTATACCTCATATCACGTTGCACGGTTTACCGTGTCCCGTCAGTAAATCAGGTCTTTGTTTCTCCAGATGAGGTATTTTGGTCATTCTTTCTAAAACATATGCACCCAAACAAAAATAAATAAATAGGCAAATTGCTTGTATAATTTTGTTAAAAAAGATCGTGATTTTTTTTGTTGATTTAGTTATATATAAAAAGCTTAAAAACTTAAAAATTAATTTTTTTTTTCAGAAAAACTTTAATGTTTATACTCATGAAAAACCCCGGTCTAAGACAAATAAAATATATGATATAGGAATGCCTTCTTTTGGGTTCTCATTATTTTTTTTTTTCATTTGCTAAGGTCCTGTTTGACAATTAGCTAATAGCGGTTATCTGTAATGGATTGAATTAGCTGTTTTGACTAGCGGATTGAATTACCCGTAGTTGTTTTGACTAACGGATTTAAATTAACTATTTTGAATAAAAATGTTTGATAAATAACTTTTTGAATAACTTTTTATGACATATAGCAAAATTCTAATTGAAAAAACTTCTAAAATAAGTTTTTCAAAATTAGCTTTTTAATCTCGATAACTTCCAAACACCCCCTAAATCTTCTTCGGAGTTCTTGTTCATTGCTAACAAGTAAACAAGAAAGAAACATGCCTGCCAGTTGCATCGGATAGCTAGGCTGTTTACCGTTAAAAATAATTTTTATTTAATATGTTGTACTAATTAGGTACTCCCTCTGTTTCATTTTATCTTCCCTGTTTTGATTTTTTACATTGTTCATTTTAGACGATTGATTACTAATTTACGCATAATTTATAAAATAAAATATAGTCATGAGTGATCTTGTTGGATTCGTATTTATGAATATTTTAATACAGTGAAGTTTTTATATTTAGTACTAATACAAAATTCAAGATATTAACGATTGAAAATGTGCGTTGACAAACGTATTTTTACAAACAGGAAACATATTATGAGACGGAGGGAGTAGCACATATGCATCTACTATATTTAATGTTCAATATGAGCTCCATCAATCAGCACTTTCTAGAAACAGAAGACTATCAATTAATGTAAATTCAAAGTCTATAAATTATACACGAAATTTTCCGTTACTAACCACTTTTTTTTTTTAATCACAAATAACTTTTTATAAATATATTGCATCGAGAAACAAATTTTCTAATTAAAATTTTTTTTATCAACCAACGAAGCTTGCCACCTCCTCCGGACACATACAACTCTTGTAAAATAAAATCAATTACTAAAATGTTTGTAGGTTAGATGTAAAGCAAATTAATGTTGAAATTGTTTGTTTCTACATTTGAATGTTAGTCTACCAAGTAGGGATGGGCATCGGGGCACTTCGGGACCGGAGAGTGCTATCCTCGCCCCCATCCCCGAATTCAAACCCGATCCCCGTCCCCGGCCCGATCTCCGTCGGGGATCATTTTTTATTCCTCGTCCCCGGCCCGAACGGGTAACGGGGATCCCCGCGGGGAATCGGGGAATTTTATTTTATACAAAAAGTAATATTTAAATAATTTTACACATTAACTATAGTTTGAAATAACTTTTTCTTGTGATATATAGCGAAATTAGCAACTATAACTAGATTACATGTTAAGATAAAAAGTATTATTTAAATAAACAATTATAAATAACATGGAAATGAAGTTATTTAACTACTAGAAAGACAAACATATAAGATTAAAACATAATTTTGGATATGTGCATTAATTCATTAATTCATATAAGCATCAATCAAAAATGCTTAAATGAACAGGTGCTGAAACTGGGCCGGACTTGTGCTGCATAAGACTAATGGGATCGAATCTGGACATACCAGCAGATTAATAGCCCAGCAGCAGGTTTGGACACGAACTGGGCTGCAACAGATGGGTTCGCAAAGATGGCTGGACTGGACAGCAGTAACTGGGCTGGGCTTGTATGCAACCAAGATGCATGCATGTAGTGTGTCGATGTGATTTTCAGCCAGACAGATTTGCACCGCGAGGAGACTTTCACGCACTGAGGCGCGCGCAGGGCTGTTGTCACACAGATATGCAGAAATTGATGCAGAAATTGATGCACCGTGGGAAATTAACATCGCACCGCGGTATATTAAATTACCAGCTTCCAGAGATGCGCGCACCGTGGGTTGTAAATAGCACACCGTGAGACTGTTATCAACATATTAACAGTGATTTCCACACCGCAGGTAGTACAATCCGCACCTGTGATCGTTTTTTTTCCAGCTCCATTTATTTAATTATTGCACAAATAAATTTAGTATAATTCTTTTTTCCTGAAACACTTCACACAAATTCATCAAGGCACCTTGTGGGAGTAAAAATAATAAAAATAAAATAAAAATATCTAACCCTAAAAAAATACAAAAAAAAATGAAATAAAAATTACTAACCATACAAAAATCATGGGTTGCCTCCCAAAAAGCGCTTTTTTTAAGGTCACTAGCTCGACCTTCTTATCAATAACTAGATCTTCAATTAGGTGAAAAAGCAAACAAATGTACATATCTCCTAATTCGAATTAATCTAGTAATGTGAGCACCAATTAAATTACCAAGAAGATATATAAATTGACATGTAAGGCTCATGTGATGCTCAAGAATTTTCGGCATGTGAAAGTATTTAGAAAAATCATCTCCAACATGGCTGTAACTACTTTTCACAAATTCCTCCCAAATTTGGTCAACAAAAGGCATACAGATATTTTCAATTTTAGCATTGTTTAAGCCAAGTTTATCCAAATTCGGTTCCATCTCATCTACCAAAATTGGAATCACAATATCCTTATTCAAATTTATATCTACCACAACCATACTATCATCCTCATCAAATAGCATGCAAAAAGAGTCATCTAAGAAATCAATCTCATTACTATCAAACGAGTTTTCACACGAGTTAATTTCTTGAGAAGCGTATGGGTCAATAAGAGTGAGACTTTCAAAATCATCATCTTCATCATCATAATCATCAAAAATTAGCTTACTATTACTAACCTCATTTTGCGACTCTTTGAACTCCTTACCACTCCATAAAGTTGCATCATCAAATTGACTCGTTGGTATTTTCTCCGTTTGAGTGCGCATCTCAAAGAATTCAGTTACCTCTTGAGCTAGTTGAGCAATTGAGTTTTCAATCAACTTACCTTGAGTTTTCAACTCATTAAGACTTGTCTCAACCTCTTCATTCTTGCTCAGCTGTGCAACAACAACTCCTTCCAAAAGATTTTCCAAGTTGGATTTCTGTGGTGGCTGAGGTGGATTGTCTTGGTAGGAAAAATTAGCGTAATCTTCCCAACCAGAAGTGTAAGTATCAGCATAAGGATTATATTGTGGTGGCTGGTGAGGGTGGTCATGGGTATTGTAATAAAAATTACCATCCCAAAATTGTGTTTGATTTGGGTAGTAAGGGATATTAAATTGGCAATTATTTTGAGTATGTCCCTGTATACCGCAAACATCACAAGTGGCAAACAAAGAAGAATTTCTTGACTCAATATCATCGATCTTTTGAGAAAATGCCCGCATAGTCTCAACCAATGCCTCCATGCTTTCTTCTTGCTCCTCTCTTTACTCGCTTAATTTCTTGTTATAGGAATCTGAAAATCAATTTTACAAGAAACAAGAAAAACCACAAGCAAAGATCAAACAGAACAAGAATAATAGCCGAAGCAACACAACTAAACAACTTGGCCAAACTAACTCAAAAATTAACTAATCTAACACTGCTTTGTCCCCGGCAGCGGCGCCAAAAATTTGACAAGGCTGTCGCGTGCCTATCAAATAATAATATCTAACAAATCCTTTTAACTATGTAGTAGGGTAAGTCAGAGTCGATCCCACAGAGACAAACGTGTCAATCACCAGTTGTTCTCGATTCAATTCAACCAAGCAAGTAACACAATAAAATATCAAAGATTATTAAACTAATTTTATACTAATGCAATTAATCAATTAACTAAAACTTCCAGAATTAAGTATCCCCACTAGCATGAATTAATGCAATCGTGAATTCCCTCCCCAATCAATCGTATAATACTCAACAGGAAAGGTGCGCCCTATAAATTACCAATAACCTCTCTCGAGTATTAATGGCTTCTCTAAAATACAATCAACCCTATTCTCATGGTATCATGCAATTTAGAGACATTAATCACAGCACCCTAACTTCCGAACAATCCGTTCTACCTATTCTCATGGAGAAGTTCATGTCCTCATTGGATAAATCACAACCATCTAAATCCAACTCTCGTTGATAAATAGACAATGGTTCAAACAATAAACATAATCACGTCTGATTTGTAATTGCTAATTAAAACAACTCAATAAGCAAGAGCAATTAAACAATCAAATTGGGGGAATTGGGAAAATCACACATCAATCATAACTAGGGTTCTACTTAACCCTAGAATAATTATTTACTCATACATAATTAAACTAACAAAACAAGAATTATAAAATGAACACATAATATTATAAAGAATAGAGAAAAACCTTCAATCTTCAAAGAAAAGTGAAAAGCTATCTCCAATCTCTCTCTGTATATGTCTATACGTACGTATGTATGTATACGTAACTATCTGATAAGTGCATATTTTTGCATATTTTTATTACCTATTTATTGCTTGAACTCGTATTTTAATAATTTATTTTGTTGCATTTCAGGAAATTCGTGAATAAATAAAGAAATGGCAAAATAAAGAAATAAAGTTGCAAAGAAGGGAAAAAGAGGAAGAAAAAGGACCAAAAAGAAAAAGAGGAAAAAAAATTAGGAGTTTGGTGGAAAGGGAATCTTGGAGGACACATGGAAGGTGGAGATCATCACAACACACTAAAAAGGTGTATGGCCAAGATCAAGTCTACCAAAGCTTAATGGGGAAGGAATCTTTTAATGGCTAGGATTACACCACCACACAAACCAAATGTAGGGCCAAGATTTACCCACACCCCCTAAACCCTAATTCCCATCCTATAAATACCCCCTCATTTCCCTTGTAAAAAACATGTAGTGTAGTGTAGTGTAGTGTAGAGTAGATCTTAGGAGTAGTGTAGGGTAGTTTTAGGGTAGATTTAATTTCTTGTTTTAGTTCTAAATTTTGTAAACACCCTCTTTTATTTTAAATGCAATTTTCCATTTTCCTTTAATTCCTTGTCTTGCTCTTTTATTATTGTTGCCTTGTTTCATTACTTTCGTAAATCCGTTTAGTGGACAAAGTAGCGAAATGCTAACCACTAGGGGTTGAGAGTAACGAAACTTTAATTTCGTGTTCGTAGTTTAATTTAGTTTTAATTCGTAGTATAGCCCCTTTAAATCTCCATTTTATTGTGGGTCATTTAATTCTAAATCAGCATTTTAGGATAAACTTAATTTTATTTTGTAGTTATTTTTTTTTTTTTTTTTTTGTTTTCGTATTTAATTTCCAAATAAAAAAATCATAAAAATATTAGTGTAAATTTCGGTTACGTGTTTTCCTGTTTTAACAGTTTAATTCGAAGCATAAGTGTGTCTCCTCTGTTTTCCTTTTCTGCAAACAAACACATCCTATCTGTTCTTTTCTTCTTTTTTTTCTCTACTACCTCGATTCTTACTTAAACCCAAATCTCTCTCTCTCTCTCTCTCTTTCTCTTTCCCAACAAAAACACCAACTCCCCGTTTCCCCATTTCGTTGTAAATCGTTGAGTCTTAGTTGTTAGATTACTGAGTTCTGAGTTACGTTATTGTTGTTTGAATGTTAAGTTTCTTCTCTTTTTCTTCTCACCACCAAACCCCCTTCTCCTTTTCTTTCGCCGTTTTGATTGCCCGAGTTCAAGTTTTGAGTTTACCGAGTTCACTTTTGGAATTTTCGAATTGCTGTCTACTCTGTTTTGTTGAGTTGCTGTGAGTTCTGTTTTTTTTCTCGAGTCACCATTCTGAGTTGCCGAGTAGAAGTTCGTGGTTTAATTGTGCTTGCTTTACCGTTTCGTTCTGTTTTCTGCGCTGTCTTCGACTTTGTTTACTGGTTATTGCTGAGTCGATGGGTCTTGTTGTCATCCTAAATTGCCATTTGGGTCACTGAGTTGCTAAGTCTGGTTCCAGTTTTGCTTCTGTGTGGTTCTGTGTAATGCATTTTATTTTGCCGAGTATTAGTGTAGTTTTGCTTTGGTGAGTACTGATTTTACTGAGTCCTTTACTGGTTTCCTGTTTTGTTGTTCCCTAAATTCCGAGTTCTTGTTTACGTGTTGTAAGTTACTGTAGTCGTTTGAGAAATGTGATTTGATTTTCTGCTTCTGAGTTAAATCGTTTAGCCGTTCCGATCTGTGTTGCATTGGAAGTTTTTGGCTAGTCTATTTTTCGAACGAGTTATGTTCAATTTTCTTAAAAAATCTCTTTTAATAAAATCTGATTCGATTTTAGAATAATTTAATTTTCGTTCTTTTCATTTTTAATTTATTAGTTTAGAAATAGAATAATATTGTAATTTCCTTTTAAATTGGTTTTAATTTGTTTTTAGGAATTAATTAGTAAAATCAAAATTTTCTAAAAATCAAATTTGTCTTTTCCGATTAAATTAAAATTTAAGGATTGCGAAAATGTTAGTCTCTGTGGATCGATATCTCAAGTATTAAAACGATGAAATTGTGCACTTGTAATTTAAATCTTAATTTTTAGCACATCAAGTTTTTGGCGCCGCTGCCGGGGACTAATTATTTTTCGCGCCTTAATTTTTAGTTTTTCGGATTAGTTTTATTTCTTGCCTTATTTTTGTCTCGTTTTTTTAGGAAAGTTTGAAATTCGGGAATCTATCACGGAGCTTGGAACAAATTGGAATTTTTTTTGGAAGCATGCTTCGGTAACCCGTATCTCACTCTTTTCGCCTTTCTATTGTTAGAAAATCACAAAAAAATCGAAAAAATTGAAAATCCAAAAAAAAATAGTTGTAAATACATAGTTGGTGCATCATGCATTCATCACGTAGGTGCACATCATGTTAGATTTTATTTTTTGTTTTTAATTTTTCGTACCTATTAATTGTGGTGATCGCTGGAGGACCCAAAGGTACGTTAATTTTTTTTTTTTTTTTTCTTCTTTAAGTTAGGACACGTAGTGTAATGCATCCATATTTGTTTACCGCTTTTGTATATATCTCGTTGTTTGTTGCATCATTTTAATAAATCTTAAGGGCAAACCACTACAAGATAAGGGAAGGGATTTCATCACTCTTTCCTTAGCTCAAAAACAATAAATTCCTCATTTTGCATTCCCTAGCCATTAATAAAATTAATTAGACGTTTGCCCCTAGGAATTCGCGCTCAATTAGGAAGGTACCTAAGAAACGAAGTAATCACTATTTATTCCGACTTTTTGGTGTCTAGGCAAGCGAGAGCTTACCTGGCCAATTTAGGTTCGGTGTCTAAGTGACGAGTTTGGCCTCTTGGCAATGCCTGCTCTAATCTGGCCGAATCGGTCCGAATAAATTCTGATTTACCGAGTTTTTGGTGGTCCTTACGGTTAGGAGCAATGTCTAGTTATTTTATTTAGGGAGCCTAGGTTTAGAATTATTTTTCTTTTAATTTTACACCCTTTCTTTTTGTGTGTTTTAATTTTTCGCACTTACTTGCTACGTGGTTTTATCCTTGATCAATCTTTACCATGTCCGTAGCATTTAGGGAGCGTTATTACCAAGGTTGGGATTTTGACGAGGAGTTAGCGGATAATACGATGTGGTATGAGTCAACTAGGGAACCTAGTGTATATAACGAGTCGTCTAGTACTTTTAATGATTTGCATTATAGTGAAAACGATATTGCAATCAACTCTGAATTAGATGCTCTTACTAGACGACTCGAAGCTTTAGAAACCCTTAGTGACCCTTCACACACGTCTTGGCACCCAAATTTCAACTCTCCGAGTCTTGATTTTCAACATGGCCCCGACTCTCAACAAGTCAACGCCATGTTTCAACCAACCTTTCGAAATGACCATTTTACATCATTTTCTAATTCCGGTTGGAGAGATTATCCCGATCTCTCATGGAACCAAGGTCATAGCTATCAAACTCCGCCTCCACATTTTCAAGAATCGAACTCTTATCCAATTCCAAGTCAAGTTCCTTATTCGAGTTCAATTCAAACACCCGCCCACCCACCCGGATTTCATGATTCGAGTAGGCAACTTGACACCTTAGAAAAGAGTATCGAGGCTTTATTGATTTCTCAAGAAAACTTCATGCGAACCAGAACTTCTGATAGGCAAATTTTGAACTCTAATGCTCAAACCTTATCTAAGTTAGAATGTCAAGTGAATCAATTAGCCACCATGTGCGAGCGTGAGACAATAACCACCCCGAATCCACCCGAGGTCAACCCTGAATTTCTTATCACTCAAAGACCTATCGATACTTTCGATGATATCATTTTTCCTAGGTCTAATGTTCAAGTTGACACTCCTTTCGGTGGTGATTCACACGAAGAAGATTTTAATGCTGATATCATTCTTTCTCTAGGTCAAACGAAGAATCCCGATGATTCTGAGTTTGTGGCTTCACCTAGACAACCATCATCTTCTTCTAGTGAACTTTTCCTTTCATCTTCCAAACCTCTTCCCGAAAAACCCCAAGAACTTCATACTCAACCAATAGGAGCTAATCTAGTTAAGGAGGTTATTTCAAGGTCAAATTTTGACGATCACGAGATTGAGTCTTTTCTTAAACAAGATTTTCAATTGCATTACGAGACCAATCGAGAGCTTCACGAATCTTTTACGGATTTGACCTCGGAAGAGGTGTTTGGAGAGATGAAGAATATTTGTTCCAAATTGGAAAACCAACATACGGATAGTTCTTGTGATCCGAATTATGTTGGTGCAACTTTTTTCGAAGAGCTACCCCCACCCGTTTCTATTTCTTCATTTTCCACTCGTGCTCCATCTTTCATCGAAACTCATAATATTCATGACCAACATCTTATCGTAATTAATTTGCTTAAACAACAAAAAGACGCATCTTCGTGGTCTATGAATATGAGTTTTATTCTTGCGCCTAATCGGATTGTTCGAGTGGTCTATGCTATTTTTGTGGGTGAGTTTCTAAAATATGATTTGTGTGTAACAAAGATAGTTTTTCCGAGAGCAGGTATTGGTTAGTAAATATTTGTTTTGTCCCTCCCATAGTAGAATGTAGGTATGGGGGAGGATTTGTGTGCGTGTGTGAGTTGTTTTTATTTCGTAGTTTTTTTTTAGAAATTTTCAGTCTCCGTCATCCCTTATCAGGTATTTCCTCAACTTTATCCTTTCTCTTTTACTCATCTCTCTCGCATTTGTATACATTGAGGACAATGCATGATCTAGGTATGGGGGGGTTTTAGTGTAAATATAAAAATCAGAAAATCCAAAAAAAAATTAAAAAATGAAAAAATCAAAAAGAGTTTTTTATTCTAGTCTTGTTAATTGATTACTAGTTGCTTGATGCACCCTTGCATGCTTTGATAATCTTATGACCCATTAGCTTTTGTTTGAGAAGTGATTTGCTAAAGTTCTTTTTCACACACTTACACTAGCAAGGTGAAGCTAGTAGGCTTAATTGAATTGTGCATGATATTAGAAGGACATGATTAGGTGTAAGATGATTTGGTCTTTATGCTTTGAGTACAAGTAGGTGCATTGAGGATACCATTTCTTGAGATTGATTATGTTTTACTACACCAAGTGAGATTTTGAGCCTATATGCACATCTTTTGCATCTATATTCTTTTGCTTGAGTGTCCACTTATCATTTGCTTTGCTAGCACTTGTTTGAATTCTATCTTGAAATGCATGACATTAATTGATGATAAAATGATAAAGGCACTTAGGAATAACCTATATTTCCAAAAATATTCACACCATGCTTACGTGATCAATTAGTTAACCCTTTGAACTTAATCATATTCTTTCGGTGACACACCACATTACTCGCCTAAGACCTATTTCTTGTTTGGCCTTACGTATTTTTGATCCCATTTTGTCAAAGGCTAGTAGGAACTTGGTGGAGCAATAAGGTGTGTGAAAAGGGTTTACTTTTGTTCATAACTTTTGAGGAAATATTTTTTGTTACCTTGATAGTCGATTTTCAAAATCAAATTTAAAGGAGGATTATTGTTACATTTATCTTAGCTCTCATAATAAAATAAAAAAAAATGAAAAAAAAAGAGAAAAAAAAAAAGAAAAAAAGAAAAAAAAATGCATATGAGAGCATACTTATGTTTTTTTTGTAATCCTCCTTCATTACGACTATTCAAGGCTTTTCTTTTTATTGAAAAATTGAAAAAAATTGCAAATAAATTATGGGTTGGGAAAGAAGTTTGGTGTTGTGCATGATATTCATGGTGACTACTAGCTTTTGACACTTCACCTTATTTTGGCCTTTCTTGACATACCTTGTCCCTAGCCCCATTACAACCCTAATAAAGACCTTTTGATTGTCATTATTAATGTATGTTGTGATTCAAGTTGGAATGATACCAAGTGTCAAGCATGCATTTGATTTAGTTGGAATTGAGTGATACACTTACCCTTGTTTTTGAGTGAATATTCTCTTTTGAGTGAAAGGTGAGGTATTGCTTATCCGTTTTTTTTGCATAAGAGATCTCAAGTTTTGACTCTGAGGTGTGCTCTTGTAGACTTAGCATGATTACCAATAATTTTTGCATTTGACATGAACTTAGAATCACTCTTGCATGTTCTTTGAGTAGACTATGTGAATCCTTGCACTTTGCACACCAAGACTTTGCAAATTCATTTTGATGCTTAAGTTGATGTGTCATGAGAGGACATGTATGTGTGGTGTGCATTGCCATGTGATCTTTTATACAAACTAGATAGAATTTTGTGGGTACATTCACTATAGGCCCTCACGAGACCTTACTCGTCCACTAGGGCTGCCTAGGGGTTTAAAGGGCTTGTTGCATATGCCAAATGCAACCGTCACACCTACGAAAAGGAGTATAGGACTTTGCATCTAGATTTTATTTTTGTTTTTGTTTTACTCGAGGACGAGCAAAAGATAGGTATGGGGGCATTTGATAAGTGCATATTTTTGCATATTTTTATTACCTATTTATTGCTTGAACTCGTATTTTAATAATTTATTTTGTTGCATTTCAGGAAATTCGTGAATAAATAAAGAAATGGCAAAATAAAGAAATAAAGTTGCAAAGAAGGGAAAAAGAGGAAGAAAAAGGACCAAAAAGAAAAAGAGGAAAAAAAATTAGGAGTTTGGTGGAAAGGGAATCTTGGAGGACACATGGAAGGTGGAGATCATCACAACACACTAAAAAGGTGTATGGCCAAGATCAAGTCTACCAAAGCTTAATGGGGAAGGAATCTTTTAATGGCTAGGATTACACCACCACACAAACCAAATGTAGGGCCAAGATTTACCCACACCCCCTAAACCCTAATTCCCATCCTATAAATACCCCCTCATTTCCCTTGTAAAAAACATGTAGTGTAGTGTAGTGTAGTGTAGAGTAGATCTTAGGAGTAGTGTAGGGTAGTTTTAGGGTAGATTTAATTTCTTGTTTTAGTTCTAAATTTTGTAAACACCCTCTTTTATTTTAAATGCAATTTTCCATTTTCCTTTAATTCCTTGTCTTGCTCTTTTATTATTGTTGCCTTGTTTCATTACTTTCGTAAATCCGTTTAGTGGACAAAGTAGCGAAATGCTAACCACTAGGGGTTGAGAGTAACGAAACTTTAATTTCGTGTTCGTAGTTTAATTCATAGTTCTGCCCCTTTAAATTTCCATTTTATTGTGGGTTTCATAATATTAATTATAGATCTAATATTTTATGTTTTATGTGCTAGTGTAATTAAAAAAATAAAATCATAAAAATTAGTTGTGTTAATTTTCGTTATTTACAAGTCTTGATTTTCGTTAATTCGAAGCTTAATTAGAGTCTCCCCTGTTTTCTTTTTGTTTCAAACCCACTTCCCCTCCCCTTCTTCTTTCTCTTCGCACAAACACAAAACCAAAACCCCTTCCTTTCATTTTCATTTCTCACAAAACTCACTCATTCTCTTTTTCAGTATAAACCGAACACCCCCTTTCCGTTTTGTTCCGTTTTGTCTTGATTGGAGTTTCTGAATTGGGTTTTGTACATGGTTTCAGTTTCTATGCGTAGACTAGTCGCTGTTTTCTTGCCAGATTCTTTTCTTCAATTGAGTCTTTTACCAATTCAAGTGTATGGTCGAGTGTTGCTGCTGAGTTTGCTGTTTATCCGAGTTCTATTTCTTGTGGGGTTTCGTGTTTACTGAGTTCTTGTTTTATCGATGTTTTGTCGTTGTAGTTTACTGAGTTCGCGAGTCTGTGGAGTCCTTTACTTTGTAAATTGTCGAGTTCTAGTTTGCTTGTAAAATGTTGTCAAGATTGTTTTCCGAGATTGTTTCCGAATCTGTTTTGCCGAGTTTAGAGTTCAGTTTAGTGCTTGCTGAGTTCAGTTTCGCTGTTCTTAATTGTAATTTGCTAAGGTTTTTAGAGTTTTGTTGATTTCCGATTCTCGCATTTTGTGTTCTGTTGACAGTTCCTGTTCTGTTATCTACGTTTCTAATTTCTGGTCTGAGTTTGTTAGCCGAGTTTTGAATTGTTCACTAAGTATTGCTGTTGAATTTGCTAAGTAGTCGAATTCATTTGTTTGTCCTTGTTTGATATGAGTTCAGCTGAGTTTCCGAGTTTTATTTTCTATTGCTAATTCGCTGTTTTGTGAATTCTGACTCGTTGGTTCTGCAGGTTGTTGATTTTCTGTTCGTTAAGCTTCACTGAGTAGCCTGAGTTTTCCATGTCCTGGTTTACGAGTTGTACCGAGTTAATTGCCGAGTTACTGTTTTGTGTTGCTGTTTTTAGTTCGCGTTTTTAGAATCTTGTACTGTCTTTTTTGCGAGTTTTATTTTTAGTAGTGTTGCTAAGCTGCTTCGTGTTTGTAGCTGCTTTTGTTCGAGTTGCGAATTTTTGGTTACTTAATTTTATGAATGAGTCATGTCAAATTTTCCTAAAATTTTTGTGTTGGATTTTTAGAATAATTTAGTTTTAGAACAATTCAGAATTTTTAGGAATTAATTAGGTAAAATCAAAATTCTCAAAAAAACAAAATTATTCTAATTCGATTAATTTAAAAATTAAGGTTTGCGAAAATATTAGTCCCTGAGGAACGAATCTCAAATTTTACAACGAAACGAATTGTGCGCTTGCGATTCAACAATTTAAATCCTTATTTTTAGCACATCACTATCTCTCCCCCAATAATAATCATCTCTGATATTATATATGTCTCTAATAAAAAAGGTATTTTAATCCTTGAGGAAATTACAAGTACGTTTCCTAAACTGAATATTTTCAAGGAAAATTCGTGGTTGACTTTTCTCCTATAGTTCTGGGCCGCTCCAGTTGTAATATGACATCTGGACCATCTTAGAATGATAGATAATTTAATTATCTTCGCGTGGGCTGTTCAATCGCCCAATTCTGATTCTAGAACTCGAGATATGACCAAAATAGTGAATTGCGCGTGTGCTGCCCGATAAATCCGAATTTCCTTCTAATAAATCTCCAATTAAGCTCTTTATTCTCAAATCCTTCCAAGTTTAGAATTTTCTTGCTTCCTACAATAAAACATTAAAATCTATTAAATAAAAATCCAATTAAATACAAAATATAATAAATATGAGGAATATAATCATATAAAATATATATAAATATACACTCTATCAAACATCCCCACACTTAGCATTTGCACGTCCTCGGGCAAATAAAGAAATAAAAATTATCCTAACTAACTAACAAACAACACTTTCGTAGATGACACGATTGCATTGAGCGTATGCAACAAGCCGTTAAACCCCTAGGCAGCCCTAGTAGGACGAGTTTTGTCTCGTGAGGGTTTATAGAAGATATACCCACAAAATCAAATATTTTCAATCACCAAGTCTTAAACATGCAACAATTCCTAGTACTCCACATATGCAAACCTCAATCACACAACAATCTGAGAAGATCTGAAAGTACACCACTTGCACAAAACAATCCAAGTATGCACACGTTGTCTT
Organism: Kitagawia praeruptora; assembly: GCA_037693485.1. Taxonomy (NCBI): domain Eukaryota; kingdom Viridiplantae; phylum Streptophyta; class Magnoliopsida; order Apiales; family Apiaceae; genus Kitagawia; species Kitagawia praeruptora. The sequence goes on from CM075350.1 coordinate 83,498,313, forward strand.
AACAGACAAAAATATCATGAAATAAACATCAAAGTCTCCTTCAATAAGTAAGCATGCCGTGGATAGAAAATCTCACATTGCTCTCAATTCACACAAGTGTATAGGTGTTAACGTTTCACTCAAGTTCAATCAAAATAGACATGTGCTACCATATGCTTGGTTGTCCACCAAATCTCCACTACTTCGTATATGTGCATGCACAAATCAAAAGGTCTTCATTAAAGGTTGTAATGGGGCTTAGGTATAGGGTGAGATATCAAAGAAATAGGCTCACAAGTGGCTAAGCTTGATAAACTAATAGAGCATAATGTTCACTTTTAATTGTAGCACTCAACATGAATAATAGATCATGTAAAAGATAATTAAACTTTCACAAGCATTAAACCCATAAGCACATCATTATGTACTTCCCCACTTTCACATTGCAATAAGCAATGAACAATAACTCTCATTCGATCTTCTTCAAATTTTTTCTTTTTTTTTCCCTTTTTTTTGTTTTTTTTTTTGAAGATCAAGCAACCACATTATATGATTCCCACCAAAATATCAAACCTTAACAAAGAAATCCCCACACTTGAACATTCACCCACCCTTAAGTTGAATCACAATGCTCTACTAGTAAATCAAGATAAGAATAAATAAGTAGGCTAAAAAAAATATAGAGTGGTGATAATTGAAAGAAACAGATATGAGCTCAAGGGGGTTCACTAAGGATATAACTCATAAGGATAGTGTTTAGGTCAATGAGGTTAATCCTAATGCCTTTATCATTTTCATGCACACACACAACATGTAGTCTCAACAAGGTATCAAAACAAGTTCTAGAGCAATGCTAATTGACGAACAACACACAACAAAGAAATTCGATTGATATAAAATGTATCAATCATTAATTAGGCTCAAAATCTCACAAGGTGAAAGCATGCTCGACTCACTAAATTTGACTAAAAAGCATCTCAAGTTTTTAAATTTTCGAAAGCACACACAAGGAATTATCAAGCAACAAATGATTTTTATTCTATGATACAACACTCAGAATTAATCATGCAAAATTAGTCTACAAAATGTGTACTTATCCTCGCTAACATGCTTTTGAGACAAGGTAATTATATACAAAGTTTTTCTATTTTTTCAATTTTTTTGGATTTTTATACATTAAGAACGTATCCCCACACTTAAATGGTTCATTGTCCTCAATGACTAATTTAATATATAAAAGAAAGAAAAAAAAATCTAACAATCCTAAAAATAAAATACAAAAAGAATAATTAAAAAAAATTATACAAATAAAGGTTAGAAATACTCCCCTAGTAGCCATGAAGTGTCCTTGAAAATTATTGTCGAAGCTCCAATTTAATATGCTGAAAATTCAGGCCCAGCATTTGTTTATATCTAAACAGAGCATAATTAACACAACAGCTCAGTTGGTGAAGTGGTTGGATGGTGCAAATAGAAGTCATGCAAATGGTTCCCGAGGTCATAGGTTCAACTCCCCACCCACTCCACCATTTTCTAAGAATTTTTGTAAAAGAACAGGTGCTGAAACTGGGCCGGACTTGTGCTACATAAGACTAATGGGCTCGAATCTGGACATACCAGCAGATTAATAGCCCAGCAGCAGGTTTGGACACGAACTGGGCTGCAACAGATGGGTTCGCAAAGATGGCTGGACTGGACAGCAGTAACTGGGCTGGGCTTGTATGCAACCAAGATGCATGCATGTAGTGTGTCGATGTGATTTTCAGCCAGACAGTTTTGCACCGCGAGGAGACTTTCACGCACTGAGGCGCGCGCAGGGCTGTTGTCACACAGATATGCAGAAATTGATGCAGAAATTGATGCACCGTGGGAAATTAACATCGCACCGCGGTATATTAAATTACCAGCTTCCAGAGATGCGCGCACCGTGGGTTGTAAATAGCACACCGTGAGACTGTTATCAACATATTAACAGTGATTTCCACACCGCAGGTAGTACAATCCGCACCTGTGATCGTTTTTTTTTTCCAGCTCCATTTATTTAATTATTGCACAAATAAATTTAGTATAATTCTTTTTTCCTGAAACACTTCACACAAATTCATCGAGGCACCTTGTGGGAGTAAAAATAATAAAAATAAAATAAAAAAATCTAACCCTAAAAAAAATACAAAAAAAAAATGAAATAAAAATTACTAACCATACAAAAATCATGGGTTGCCTCCCAAAAAGCGCTTTTTTTAAGGTCACTAGCTCGACCTTCTTATCAATAACTAGATCTTCAATTAGGTGAAAAAGCAAACAAATGTACATATCTCCTAATTCGAATTAATCTAGTAATGTGAGCACCAATTAAATTACCAAGAAGATATATAAATTGACATGTAAGGCTCATGTGATGCTCAAGAATTTTCGGCATGTGAAAGTATTTAGAAAAATCATCTCCAACATGGCTGTAACTACTTTTCACAAATTCCTCCCAAATTTGGTCAACAAAAGGCATACAGATATTTTCAATTTTAGCATTGTTTAAGCCAAGTTTATCCAAATTCGGTTCCATCTCATCTACCAAAATTGGAATCACAATATCCTTATTCAAATTTATATCTACCACAACCATACTATCATCCTCATCAAATAGCATGCAAAAAGAGTCATCTAAGAAATCAATCTCATTACTATCAAACGAGTTTTCACACGAGTTAATTTCTTGAGAAGCGTATGGGTCAATAAGAGTGAGACTTTCAAAATCATCATCTTCATCATCATAATCATCAAAAATTAGCTTACTATTACTAACCTCATTTTGCGACTCTTTGAACTCCTTACCACTCCATAAAGTTGCATCATCAAATTGACTCGTTGGTATTTTCTCCGTTTGAGTGCGCATCTCAAAGAATTCAGTTACCTCTTGAGCTAGTTGAGCAATTGAGTTTTCAATCAACTTACCTTGAGTTTTCAACTCATTAAGACTTGTCTCAACCTCTTCATTCTTGCTCAGCTGTGCAACAACAACTCCTTCCAAAAGATTTTCCAAGTTGGATTTCTGTGGTGGCTGAGGTGGATTGTCTTGGTAGGAAAAATTAGCGTAATCTTCCCAACCAGAAGTGTAAGTATCAGCATAAGGATTATATTGTGGTGGCTGGTGAGGGTGGTCATGGGTATTGTAATAAAAATTACCATCCCAAAATTGTGTTTGATTTGGGTAGTAAGGGATATTAAATTGGCAATTATTTTGAGTATGTCCCTGTATACCGCAAACATTACAAGTGGCAAACAAAGAAGAATTTCTTGACTCAATATCATCGATCTTTTGAGAAAATGCCCGCATAGTCTCAACCAATGCCTCCATGCTTTCTTCTTGCTCCTCTCTTTACTCGCTTAATTTCTTGTTATAGGAATCTGAAAATCAATTTTACAAGAAACAAGAAAAACCACAAGCAAAGATCAAACAGAACAAGAATAATAGCCGAAGCAACACAACTAAACAACTTGGCCAAACTAACTCAAAAATTAACTAATCTAACACTGCTTTGTCCCCGGCAGCGGCGCCAAAAATTTGACAAGGCTGTCGCGTGCCTATCAAATAATAATATCTAACAAATCCTTTTAACTATGTAGTAGGGTAAGTCAGAGTCGATCCCACAGAGACAAACGTGTCAATCACCAGTTGTTCTCGATTCAATTCAACCAAGCAAGTAACACAATAAAATATCAAAGATTATTAAACTAATTTTATACTAATGCAATTAATCAATTAACTAAAACTTCCAGAATTAAGTATCCCCACTAGCATGAATTAATGCAATCGTGAATTCCCTCCCCAATCAATCGTATAATACTCAACAGGAAAGGTGCGCCCTATAAATTACTAATAACCTCTCTCGAGTATTAATGGCTACTCTAAAATACAATCAAGCCTATTCTCATGGTATCATGCAATTTAGAGACATTAATCTCAGCACCCTAACTTCCTAACAATCCGTTCTACCTATTCTCATGGAGAAGCTCATGTCCTCATTGGATAAATCACAACCATCTAAATCCAACTCTCGTTGATAAATAGACAATGGTTCAAACAATAAACATAATCAAGTCTGATTTGTAATTGCTAATTAAAACAACTCAATAAGCAAGAGCAATTAAACAATCAAATTGGGGGAATTGGGAAAATCACACATCAATCATAACTAGGGTTCTACTTAACCCTAGAATAATTATTTACTCATACATAATTAAACTAACAAAACAAGAATTATAAAATGAACACATAATATTATAAAGAATAGAGAAAAACCTTCAATTTTCAAAGAAAAGTGAAAAGCTATCTCCAATCTCTCTCTGTATATGTCTATACGTACGTATGTATGTATACGTAACTATCTCTCCCCCAATAATAATCATCTCTGATATTATATATGTCTCTAATAAAAAAGGTATTTTAATCCTTGAGGAAATTACAAGTACGTTTCCTAAACTGAATAGATTTTCAAGGAAAATTCGTGGTTGACTTTTCTCCTATAGTTCTGGGCCGCTCCAGTTGTAATATGACATCTGGACCATCTTAGAATGATAGATAATTTAATTATCTTCGCGTGGGCTGTTGAATCGCCCAATTCTGACTTCTAGAACTCGAGATATGACCAAAATAGTGAATTGTGCGCGTGCTGCCCGATAAATCCGAATTTCCTTCTAATAAATCTCCAATTAAGCTCTTTATTCTCAAATCCTTCCAAGTTTAGAATTTTCTTGCTTCCTACAATAAAACATTAAAATCTATTAAATAAAAATCCAATTAAATGCAAAATATAATAAATATGAGGAATATAATCATATAAAATATATATAAATATACACTCTATCACCGTCCCCGAAAAAATCCCCGATTCCCCGCCCCGTTCGGTGCGGGGAACGGATCGGGATCGGGCGGGCCGGGGTGAATGCCCATCCCTACTACCAAGCTTCTACCGCTCCATATCATTGCTGAGAATAAGTCTCCGTTACTAACCTCGTGTTCAAAAATAAAGTCTCCGTTACTGTTATACCCAAAATTCGGTACGGGTATTTTCAAGATGGATTCGGGTTGATAATAGGTTCAAATTAGGGATTTTGGGAATTAATTAGGTTTTTTGGTTGGTTTTATAAAGGTAAGGCCGCGCCCTCTCCTTCCACCAAAAGGAGGGCGCGCCCTTTTTGGGTGAATGATATTTGGAATGGTTATTTGGATTGATTTATAGGATTTATTGAAGAATTCCCTCCTGTCGTATCTCAGGAGGGGGATGTCCGTCGCAGAAGGCCTCCAGGGGTTTGCCTAGATATAAGGACCCTTCTTAGACACTAAGGGCACGCCCTACGGTGGAAAGATGAGGACTTTCTGGTGTGTGCTTTGGGAGCTCTGTTCCTGTAGCCAATGGGTGCGTCCTCATTGGGGAACTTTGGAGTAATCCTGCACTTTGCACCCAAAAGCTCTGGATCACCTGTCCTGCTATCTGGTGGGTTCTCATTCGGGGGACAGGGATGCGTTCTGCACTTGGGGTAAACCATGGCTATACCTGCATCCTTGAAATCAAGAAATAGCGGTAGCGGATAGGACTAGTCCTCGACGGGGGAAGTTTCCTTATCTGTGAAGTCTTGAGATCTTGGATGAGCCTTGGGCCTTTGTGGTTAGGCCTCATAGTAGAACATTTCGAAAGCTGGATCGTCAACCCAAGCCCATTGGGGTTTCTTGTTCTCCAAGAACTACGTATGGCTTGATCCCCTATAAATATCGGGGTACGTAGGCCGATTGGGGGGTTGGAAGTCGAGAGCTCTGAATAGCCGCCACTAACCCTATCAATCTCAGCCACCAATTACAAACCGCTACCACACACCACCACTTTTTTCGGCAAAGAACCATCGCTGTAGATCTTGTTTCCGGCGACGTACCTCGAAATTTGTTGTTCCGAAATTCCTCCGTCAACAAATTGGCGCTAGAAGGAGGGGCCAATCAAGATCTTCATCTTAGGAGAAAAAGATGTCTCACAATCAAGGCAGAGGTTCTCATGGAGAAGATGATTATGATTCTGAAGATAGCATGGGGGTAATCTAACCCACCATGAAGCTTATGTTCCGGAGGAGATCCCTGTTCCTCCACGCCATCATGAAACTCCAGCCACCGTTGGTGGTCAGCCACCTGTTCTTATCAGTAACACGGCGTTAATGGAATAACTGTACCGTATGGGGGATGCCCTAAATAATTTCGGAGCAAGATTGAGTTCTGTGGAGGAAAATCAGGGATCAAGGAGAAAATCTCGGAGTATCCCACGAAATCATCGCCAATCAGGGAAATCCCCTCAGATCGAGGAAGATTCCCGAAGGAGGGAGGAAAATCAGGAAAGGAGATTTCAGCTGGTCACTCCTCGAAGGTTAGATTATTCTAATCCTATTGTTGAACATCCTAGTGAAGATAATTCTGAGCGCAGGTTGTCGAATCCTCAAGAGAGGGCGCGCCCTCATCCTCACCGTTCAGGGCGCACTCCTAGTGAGATTCAAGGGGATGAAGAGCAGATGGCTAGAGAAAGGAGAGATTTTGCCAGCTTGAAGGAACGCCTTGGAATAAGGCTTAATAATGACGATTTGAGGATGGTACTTCTCGAACATCAAAAGAAAAACAAGTATTTGGAATCGCGGCCCCATGATTCACAGCGCGCGCCACCTGACAACAGGTCGAGGCCCCTTGGACATGAGCGAGCCCTTCGGCAAAGCCATGATTCACAGCGCGCGCCCCCTGACAATAGGTCGATGCCCCTTGGACATGAGCGATCTCTTGCTCGCAATGATAATCCATAGCACGCGCCCCCTATTCACGACAGGTCGCGGCCCCTTGGATTTAAACAAGCTCATCATCATGACAACACTGGAAGAAGAGGAAACCATGATAACGGTGATAGAAGAATGGATTGGTATCAAGGAAATGGGCGACCCCGCATTCAGGGCGCGCCCTCTGGTGGAAGATCTCCTCGTATCCACCAGATTCCCTCAAATGCTTCTAGTGAGTCCCGGTCAAGGACGCGTCCTCATTCAGGAGAACAGTATCAGGGAGGTTCTCAAGGGGATCTGCAACCTCATGGAAATCCTGAGGTTCAGCAAACTCAAACTCAAACCCACGAGGATGTTGTGATTCAACCACAAGCAGGGGCTCAAGGAGGCACTCAGACAGCGGCTCCACTTCCGCCTCCACCCCCGGGGGGTACTCAGACTGTGGCACAACCAAATATCCAGAATATTCCCAGAGTGGGAACATTCAATGTGGATGATTTAAAGAAGCTTTTAGCCCATTTGGATGGAGGAAGAATATCCGCTATTGCACAAACATCCTCTCCATTCTCGATTGAGGTCGGGGAGGCACAGCTGCCTACTGGATGTAGGTCTATGACGAATGATATGCGCTTTCATGGGAATGCTGACCCTGTGGAATTTTTGGGATGCTTTAATATTGAGATGGATGTTTATCAGGTCACAGAATTGGCCAGATGTCAGTTGTTGGCAGCAACCTTCAGGGAAGGTGCTCAACAATGGTTTTAGAAACTCGGTCCAGGAATAATTACATCTTGGCAGGTGATGAGGAATTTGTTCTTGACTAAGTTCCAGGCTGCAGTGAAATATGCCCCTCCGGTCACAACCTTGGCTAATATTAAGCAAAGGGAAGGGGAGAGTTTGCAATCTTACTTCAAGAGATTTAATTCAGAGTCTACTTTGGTTAGGGGAGCAACTGATGAAACGCTCAAGAGTTTTCTAATAGCCGGATTGTCAGTAGGAACTGATTTCTGGAAACACCTTCAAGGTCGAGATCCACCTACATTGGCTGATGTGTTTGCACAAGCTGAGTCTTTCAAGATTGTGGAAAAATCTTTGGCAAATAATCGAAAGACTGACAGTTAGAGCAGCTCTAAGGGGAAGGCTGGTAAGAGGAAGGATAGGTCTCCTAGTCCTACTCGCCGTATAGCAACTAGAGCAAATCGGGTGAATTTAGCTGAAGCTGGAAGAAATTGGGGTCATCCCGATACATACACTTACGATCAAAGGCCGGGTAACTATACTCCTTTGGCGGCTTCTATTGAGCACATCTTTGAAGTGAATAAGAACAAAGGGTTTTTTAGGAGGCCGGAGCCTCTGACTTCTTGGAAGAGCAAAGATAAAAAGAAGTACTGTGAATTCCATGAATCTTCAGGGCATAACACTCATGAGTGTCGCAAACTCAGGGAGGGGATTGAGGATTTAATTAAGGAAGGGTACTTGACAGAATGGATTGTCAGGGAGGTGAAAAAACACAAGGAGAATCCGGACAGAAGAGATGGATGGCGCGCCCTCCATGGTGATGATAAACCTGAAGAAAAGAAATTTGTTAAGGAAGGAAGTATTCACACCATCTTTGGGGGACATCACCTGGGGGTGATAGCAATCATGTTATGGAGAGGTATGCCAGGGAAGCAAGATATAGACCTCTTACGAATGTAAATAGCTTGGACCTAAGGCCACCTAAATTGTTCAAGGGAAAATGTGCAGATATCACCTTCACTGAAGAAGAAGCTAGGTGGGTACACCATCCTCATAATGACGCTCTGGTAGTAGCAATTCAGATCGGTTCCAAGAATGTACATCGGGTTTTCGTTAACAATGGAAGTTCGGTGAACATTTTATATTATAGCACTTACAAGAAGTTGGGACTCTTAGATAAAGATATGATTCAAGACAACGGATGGATCTATGGGTTTTCAGGTGAGTTAGTGAAAGCCATGGGAGCTATCAAGCTACCGGTAACTCTTGGGGAAGGAGCTCTCTCTGTGACTCAGATGATAGATTTCATGATTTTAAACGTGGAATCGTCACACAATGCTTTGGTAGGGCGTCCCCTGTTGAAGGAAATGAAGGTTGTGACCTCTATCTACCATCTTGCAATGAAGTTTCCAACACCCAATGGTGTGGGGACTGTAAGAGGATCTCAACATGATTCCAGAGATTGTTATCACAAGGCAATCAAGGGGTTTAGAAGACAACAAGGTGGAGGGCGCGCCCTAAGTGAAAGTAATACGGGAGTCATGAGCATTACTCCAGAAGAAGTAAAGGTTCATTATCTTGTCCAAGAACCAGAAGAGGACGCGTCCGTTTATAAGGCGCGCCCAAAGGGTAATATTCGATACTTGGTGACATGCAGGAAGGAATTTTTGAGGAAATTGAGGAGGATTCTGTTATGCAAAATTACGCAAGCGCACGTTGTCACAAGTAATATATGATTAAATCAAGTTCGTTCCCATAGAGATCTAGAGTGGTGTTCAATTCAGTAAATATGCCTATGCAACAATGTATGGTTTTAACTCACTGCTAAGAAAAGTAACAAATTGGGGTTGATTATCTAAATTATACTAAGATGCAAATTATAAAACTAAGAATTAAACAATTAACGAGAATAAAAATCGAATTACTTATATGAGAATAAAACATGGAATCCTAGTTTCATCATCTACTTCACTTAGAGTTGCAGCCTTTAATCACTATGTGCAATGGTTTTGATATCTGATCGGATAACACGAAACAAGTACACGCTACCTGTCAGCATACGCATACCAAACTAAACATATATCCACAAAAGAGATAGAAGATGAATAGACACCAATTATGCTTAGACCCTATATGTCTATAGAATTTGAAAACATAACGGTTGAAGAACAAGTTATCCATAAAGATCACACAGGGTAGTATAAGTATTTTCATCTCACACCACAAATCATATTGATAAACAATTATGAACCTATGCTAGCATGGCAAGTTCTAAATCTCAAGATCCACTTTCACTTCACAAGAGATTAACAATTCAATTTAGATGTTAGCTACGCATCTAAAAGCATTAAGATTAACCATACGAGGATATCAAGAATTCACCACACATAAATCTTTAAGGCATGCAAACTACTAAGCTACATAGATAAATCCACTAGGATCCCATGACAACGATTAGTTCATAACTAAACCTTTCGTCACCATGGGATTTGATGAAAACATGGTAAATAACAAGATATGAATAAAAGAAGTAATTATATTAATAAACAAGAGTTTGAGAAAACAAATCTATAATCCAAAGTAACACAAAGGATGAAGTAGATCTAGATCCGTTGCTTGTCACGAGCGTTGAATCCTTCTCTCCTTTTCTCCCTTGCAGATCTAAGCTGGTTACAATAATTAAGCTATGATAATGTATATCTCCAATTACAAGGGTTGGATGTGTTTATATAGGCTCTAGAAGTCTTGCCCAGCAAGAAAATACCAAAACAGAATTATAATAGAATTTCTGTAAAATACGTTTCCTAAACTGATTCTGTTTTCAAGGAAAATTCGTAGCTGACTTTTCTTCAGTATTTCTGGACCGTTCCAGTTGTAATTGGACCTCTGGACCACTTTAGAATGATAGAGAATCTCGTTATCTTCGCGTGGACAGTAAGATCGCCCAAAACTGACTTCTAGAACTCAAGATATGGCCAAAATCGTAAAAAGGGCAAAACTGTAAATTTTCAGCGCGATTTTGAGTAGACTGCTCAGGATTGGAGCAGTCTGCCCAGCAACATTCTGCATTCCAGTTCGAATTCTGAGCAGGGTGCTCGAAATCTGGGGCAGACTGCCCGGCCACAATCTGATGGAATTTTCTGTCCTTCGTTTTTCAGCTCTATTTCCTTCGTTTTTGCTCCGTTTGCTCCCGTTCTTTTTGCGTTCTCTTCCGTTTTCAATCCTCTATGCTTGGAATCCTCATGGTGAACCACAACAAGACTCCATTCTACATTATTAAGCCCGAATTCAACTCCAAAAGTGACGGAAACAATGATCTTAATCAACATTCTTCCAAACCTACACACTTACACAAAACACATCAAAACTACAACAAACTTGAGGCCAAAGCAATCAATTTAAGCCGATATGGAACGCTCCAAGTGGATATAACTCCACTTATCACACCCCCAAACTTAAACCGATGCTTGTCCTCAAGCATAAACAATTACAACGAATTAACTAACTAGTACCACTTCCGTAGGTGATCACGGTTGCATTTGGCATATGCAACAAGCCCTTTAAACCCCTAGGCAGCCCTAGTGGACGAGTAAGGTCTCGTGAGGGCCTATAGCGAATGTACCCACAAAATCCATTTAACCTAATGCAATGCAATGCATGAATGCAACTAATATGCAAATGCAATTAATCTAATCTACCATACCTTCAAATCCTCTCATGCCATATTAACTTAAGAATCAAAGTAAATACGCAATGTCTTGGTGTCGAAAGTGCAAGTATTCACATAGTCTACTCAATGAACATGCATAAGTTCTCACAAGCCCATGTCAAGTGTAAGAATAAGTTAGTAAACATGCTAAGCCTACAAGAGTACATCTTTGAGACAACACTCGGGATCTCATACGCAAGAACAAGCAAACACTCACAATCCACTCACAAAAGAATATTCACTCAAAAACAAGGGTAAGTGTATCACTCAATTCCAACAAAATCATAAACACGCTTGACATTTGGTATCAATCTAACTCTTAACACAACATACATCAATGACGATAATCAAAAGGTCTTTAATTGGGTTGTAACGGGGCTAGGGACAAGGTATGTCAAATAAGCCAAAACAGGTGTAGTGTCAAAAGCTAGTAAGTACCATAATAAATCACACACAACACCCTATTTCCCCCCCACATAATTTTACTAAGACAAACACTCGACTAGTCGACTGAAAATAGGATCACAACAAACACAAACATGCTCTCATAATATTTTTTTTTTCTTTTTTTCTTTTTTTTTTTCATTTTTTTTTTCTAGAGCTAAATAGAACACAAACAATAATATAAACAATAACAATGATCCCATAATTTATTACATATGTCGACTATCAAGTAAACAACCAAACCCAATTTTCAATATTTCCCCCAAAAGTAAGACCAACAATAAACCCCTCCTTACACACCTTATTACTCCCTTAAGCACTCTACTAGCCTTTGACAATGTAGGTTCAAATTAATGTAAGGCCAATACAAGAAAAAGGTCTAGGTAAGTAATGTGGTATGTCACCGAAAAAATAGGATTAAGCTCAACGGGTTAACTAATTGATCATGTAAACATGGTATGGTAATATGGGAAAATATGCGGTTATTCCTAAATGCCTTTATCATTTTAATCGTCAAATAATGTCATGCGTTTCAAGAAAGACCTCAAACAACTGCTAGCAATGCAAACAATCTGTGGACACTCAAGCAAACGAATAAATTGCAACAAATATGCAATAAGGCTCAAAAACTCACTTGGTGGAAAAACATACTCAATCCCAAGCAAACATCTCTCTAATGCACCAACTTGTATTCAAAGCATGCAAACTAAATCATCTTGCACATATTCATGTCCTTCTAATCACTTACAACATTCAAAAAGTCTACTAGCTTCAACTTACTAGTGTATGTGTGTGCACAAGAACAAAGCATATCACTTCTCAATCAAAAGCGTCAACAACACAAAATTCCTATCAAGCATGGGTGCAAATGCAAACTACTATGAACTCACATGATATACGAACATAAAAACAGAATGTCCTATATGAAACACGCGTAGATAATATGAACATAAATGCATAATTACTACTACTAATATGCAACACATGAAATCCTACATGAACACATAAATACTACACATAAACTACGCATCCCCCAAACTTGAAAGATTCAATGTCCGCATTGAATGGAAGTAAATACAAGCGATAGCAGAAAACATACCTGAATACCGAAACACATGGGTTGCCTCCCACGAAGCGCTGTCGTTAACGTCATTTAGCCGGACAAATATAATTCAAATCATGGTGGCTCGAAGATCGCATTTGACTTGTCTTTAGCAGAAGGACCATTCACCCATTGGTTAACAACCTTCTTGCTATCTTCCCACATCTTTTCTAAATCATGCTTCACTTTGCCTCTTCCTCCAATTGACTTTTTCTTCTTCACACCTCTAAGGTACTTATGCTTCACAGTTGATTGAGAAGAACACTCCTCTACCTCATCATCCATGATCCACCTTCTTAACACATTATCTGGACACACTTTAAAAATCACCAGTTCATCATCCACAAGGACATACTTCAAATGAGATGGAAGTTTTCCGAGCTTGACATTCGAGAGATCTCGAACAGAAGAACTGTCAATGGAATCACTGATAGGAAGCTTTAGCACGCTCATATTCGAATTTTCGCTCAACAATTGATCCAACTTCTTTCTCTGACCTGTATCCACCGTTTCCACACTGAAACACTCTTCATCCTCCGTCGGAAATTTCATGGCCTTGAACACATTAAAGGTGACACTCTGATCTTGCACCCTCATTGTAAGCTCTCCTTTTTGCACATCAATCAAAGTCTTTCCTGTAGCCAAGAACGGTCTTCCCAAGATTATGGGAATCTTCTTATCTTCTTCAAAATCCAATATAACAAAATCAGCTGGGAATATGAGCTTATCAACCTTAACCAAAACGTCCTCCACTATACCTCTAGGATGTGTGATAGATCGATCAGCCAACTGCAAAGAGATGTTAGTTGGCTTTGGCTCCGGCAGACCAAGTTGCTTGAAAACAGACAAGGGCATGAGATTAATACTAGCTCCCAAATCACATAAACACTTGTTGAATGAAAGGTTGCCAATAGTGCATGGAATTGTGAAACTTCCTGGATCTTTAAGTTTAGGATGCAATTTCTGCTGCAGAACAGCACTACACTCCTCCGTCAATGCCACCGTTTCAAAATCTTCCAACCTTCTCTTCCGTGACAAAATATCCTTCATGAACCTTGCATATCTTGGCATCTGTTCCAATGCTTCAACAAAAGGAATGTTAATGGACAATTTCTTGAAGACATCCATAAATTTCTGAAACTGTTTTTCTTGACTTTTCTTCAAACGTCCAGGGAATGGCGGAGGTGGATAGATCTGATTATTCATTGAAGATTGTTCCGGAGTAGACTTTTCAACAGGTTTCTTGCTCTTCTCACCATCTAGCTGATCAGCCACTAAATCAGACTTCTCAATTTCTGGCACTGCAGATTTTTCAACCTGCTGATTCTGAACATCTTCATCTTCTTCAGTTGCTGATTTAGGATCACTCGTGACTTTTCCAGATCTCAAAGTAACTGCATTCACCTGTTCTTTATTGTCCCTCCTGCCTGGATTAACCTCCGTATCACTAGGAAGAGTTCCTTGTGGCCTACCACCTAAGGCACTTGCAATCTGTCCTATCTGAGTTTCTAAGAGCTTCTGACCAGCTTGTAAGTTCTTTAACGCTATCCACATCTCATCAGATTTATCATTAGATGATTGCCCCATATGAGCCTGGGGCTGTTGCTGCTGAAATCCCGGAGGTTGATATGATGTCCTTGGAGCGTAAGGCTGTTGATAGCCTTGATTGTACTGCTTCGCTTGCTGATAAGATTGTTGAGTATTTTGATTGTTGCTCCAGCTGAAGTTAGGATGGTTCCGATTGTTGGAATGATAAGTGGCTGGAACTGGTGCAGCAGGTCTCTGGAAATTACTCACGAATTGTACTGATTCAGGAGAAATAGCACACTGATTCGTCTCATGTGCGCCCGCACATAACTCACAAACACTAGCCACCTGCTGAACTCCATAATTAGCAAGAGAATCCACCTTCATAGCAAGAGCTTTCAACTGAGCCGTAATCATTGCAGCTGTATCTACTTCAAAAATTCCTACTGCCTTGCCTTGAGAAAGCCTCTGGGTTGGATTTTGATATTCATTAGCAGCCATCATCTCTATAAGATCATAAGCTTCATCATAGCTCTTTGCCCACAGAGCTCCACCTGATGCTGCATCTAGCAAAGGCCTAGACTGTGCTCCCAACCCATTGTAAAAACCATTAATAACCATCCAATCAGGCATGCCATGATGAGGACACTTGCGTAGCATCTCCTTGTAGCATTCCCAAGCCTCACACAAGGTCTCGCCAGATTGCTGTTGGAATTGAGTCAACTGGTTCCTTATTGCTGCAGTTTTTGCCATAGGGAAGAATTTAGTAAGGAACTTCTGAGCAAGATCTTCCCATGTAGTAATGGAACCAGGTGGCAAAGAGTGTAGCCAGCTCTTAGCCTTATCCCTCAGAGAGAATGGGAAAAGCCTCAACCTGATAGCATCATCCGTCACACCATTACATTTGAAAGTGTCGCAGATTTCGATAAAGTCCCGAACATGCATGTTGGCATCCTCCGTAGGAGCTCCCCCAAACTGAACTGAATTCTGCACCATCTGAATTGTGCCCGAGTTGATCTCAAAATTGTTCGCTGCAATAGCTGGCCTAATAATGCTAGACTGGATATCATTGAGTTTCGGCTGAGAATACTCCTTCAAAGCCTTAGTTGCTGCTGCTGCTGCGTCACCCATCTCTACAGTAGTCTCAGTTTCCTCTTCCTTATTCTCTTTATTCTCTACAAGATCGTCTTCCGCCAGTTCTTCCAAACGAGCTTGTAAGCGAGTTCGCATACAAACTTAAGTACCTGAAACACCACGAATCAAACAAACTAAGTAAGAATCCGAGTCAGTGAACGCTAACGACCACTGATGACAAGCACATAAACTAAAATAAAAACACCGATGATCCCCGGCAGCGGCGCCAAAAACTTGTTATGCAAAATTACGCAAGCGCACGTTGTCACAAGTAATATATGATTAAATCAAGTTCGTTCCCACAGAGATCTAGAGTGGTGTTCAATTCAGTAAATATGCCTATGCAACAATGTATGGTTTTAACTCACTGCTAAGAAAAGTAACAAATTGGGGTTGATTATCTAAATTATACTAAGATGCGAATTATAAAACTAAGAATTAAACAATTAACGAGAATAAAAATCGAATTACTTATATGAGAATAAAACATGGAATCCTAGTTTCATCATCTACTTCACTTAGAGTTGCAGCCTTTAATCACTATGTGCAATGGTTTTGATATCTGATCGGATAACACGAAACAAGTACACGCTACCTGTCAGCATACGCATACCAAACTAAACATACATCCACAAAAGAGATAGAAGATGAATAGACACCAATTATGCTTAGACCCTATATGTCTATAGAATTTGAAAACATAACGGTTGAAGAACAAGTTATCCATAAAGATCACACAGGGTAGTATAAGTATTTTCATCTCACACCACAAATCATATTGATAAACAATTATGAACCTATGCTAGCATGGCAAGTTCTAAATCTCAAGATCCACTTTCACTTCACAAGAGATTAACAATTCAATTTAGATGTTAGCTACGCATCTAAAAGCATTAAGATTAACCATACGAGGATATCAAGAATTCACCACACATAAATCTTTAAGGCATGCAAACTACTAAGCTACATAGATAAATCCACTAGGATCCCATGACAACGATTAGTTCATAACTAAACCTTTCGTCACCATGGGATTTGATGAAAACATGGTAAATAACAAGATATGAATAAAAGAAGTAATTATATTAATAAACAAGAGTTTGAGAAAACAAATCTATAATCCAAAGTAACACAAAGGATGAAGTAGATCTAGATCCGTTGCTTGTCACGAGCGTTGAATCCTTCTCTCCTTTTCTCCCTTGCAGATCTAAGCTGGTTACAATAATTAAGCTATGATAATGTATATCTCCAATTACAAGGGTTGGATGTGTTTATATAGGCTCTAGAAGTCTTGCCCAGCAAGAAAATACCAAAACAGAATTATAATAGAATTTCTGTAAAATACGTTTCCTAAACTGATTCTGTTTTCAAGGAAAATTCGTAGCTGACTTTTCTTCAGTATTTCTGGACCGTTCCAGTTGTAATTGGACCTCTGGACCACTTTAGAATGATAGAGAATCTCGTTATCTTCGCGTGGACAGTAAGATCGCCCAAAACTGACTTCTAGAACTCAAGATATGGCCAAAATCGTAAAAAGGGCAAAACTGTAAATTTTCAGCGCGATTTTGAGTAGACTGCTCAGGATTGGAGCAGTCTGCCCAGCAACATTCTGCATTCCAGTTCGAATTCTGAGCAGGGTGCTCGAAATCTGGGGCAGACTGCCCGGCCACAATCTGATGGAATTTTCTGTCCTTCGTTTTTCAGCTCTATTTCCTTCGTTTTTGCTCCGTTTGCTCCCGTTCTTTTTGCGTTCTCTTCCGTTTTCAATCCTCTATGCTTGGAATCCTCATGGTGAACCACAACAAGACTCCATTCTACATTATTAAGCCCGAATTCAACTCCAAAAGTGACGGAAACAACGATCTTAATCAACATTCTTCCAAACCTACACACTTACACAAAACACATCAAAACTACAACAAACTTGAGGCCAAAGCAATCAATTTAAGCCGATATGGAACGCTCCAAGTGGATATAACTCCACTTATCAGATTCAGAGGATGTGATTTCTGTCAATATTAGAGGAGAGCAAGTTGAAGGAAGACGGATGTTACTTGAAGGCTTGGTGCATGCCCTTGTGGAGGAAGACTTCCCTCTTAAAGAGGACGCGCCCTCCAAGAAGGAAGTGACAATTGAAGATCCACGAAGTTTTGATTTTGATCTTGATCCAAGAACACCCCAACCAGTAGATAAGACTGGTCCTGCAGAGGATACGATCTCGATTATGGTGGATGAAAAGGATTCAAGTAAGTTTTTAAAGATTGGATCTCAGCTAAATCTCGAGTTGCGTGGAATGCTCACCAATTTTCTGTTAGATAATCTGGATGTATTTTCCTGGAGTCACGCTGACATGGTAGGCATTGATCCAAAGGTTATGTGTCACCGTCTGAATATAGACCCCACCAAGAAGGGAATTCGCCAGAAACGTCGGCCTGTAAGTGGAGAGAGAGCTATAGCATTGAAGGAGGAAGTTGATAGACTTCTGGATGTTGGTTTGATCAAGGAGTCTTATTACCCAGACTGGTTATCCAATCCGGTTCTGGTCAAAAAGCCTAACGGAAAATGGAGGACGTGTGTAGATTTCACTGATTTGAACAAAGCTTGTCCTAAGGATAGTTTTCCTCTTCCTCAAATTGATCAATTAGTGGATGCTACGGCTGGTCATGCCCTCTTGAGTTTCATGGATGCTTATTCCGGTTACAAACAGATTCTGATGTATGAGCCTGATCAGGAGCATACCTCTTTTATCACAGATAGAGGGTTGTATTGCTATATTGGAATGCTGTTTGGGTTGATCAATGCTGGGGCGACTTATCAGAGGTTGGTGAATATGATGTTTAAAGATCTGATCGGGAAGACTATGGAGGTCTATGTGGATGACATGCTTGTAAAAACCTTGAGGGCTAAAGATCATGTAAAGCATTTGGAACAGATGTTTGAGATTTTGAGAAAGTTCAAAATGAAATTAAACCCTCAAAAATGTGTCTTCGGGGTAGAGTCTGGAAAGTTTTTGGGATTTATTGATAATCATCGTGGAATCGAGGCAAATCCAGCAAAGATTAAAGCCTTACTTGACATGAAATCTCCATCGAGTGTGAAGCAAGTTCAGAGCTTAACAGGGAGGATAGCTGCTCTCAATCGTTTTGTCTCAAAGTCTTCAGATAAGTGTAAAGAATTCTTTAAAGCCATCAAAGGTGCAACCAGTGACTTTTTGTGGACTCCTGAGTGTGAGGAAGCCTTTCAGAAAATCAAGGAACATTTGGGAAATCCGCCGCTATTGGCAAAGCCAAATGAGGGAGAAACTCTGATTTTGTATTTAGCTGTGTCAGAGTATTCTGTGAGCGCTGTGTTAGTAAAAGAGGAAGTGGATCATCAGTCTCCCATTTATTATGTTAGCAAGCGGTTGTTGGATGCGGAGACTCGTTATACTAGCATGGAGAAAATTATTTATGCGTTGGTCTTGGCAGCAAGGAAGCTACGTCCTTATTTTCAAGCGCATAGAGTTGAAGTTCGCACATCTTATCCATTGAGGGTGGTTCTTCATAAACCGGAAGCTTCGGGAAGGATGTTGAAATGGGCCATTGAGTTAAGCCAGTTTGATTTGGAATACACTCCTAGATCTGCCATCAAGGGTCAAGCTTTGGCTAATTTTATTTTGGAATTTGATTCAGAAAATGAGGAAAAATCACTTGTGCTGGTGGAGCCAGAAGTTCTTATTAAGAGGACGCGCCCTCTTGAGGATGTCCCCCAACTATGGTGGAAGTTGCATGTCGATGGAGCAGTAAATAATGGAGGAGCTGGTGCAGGGGTAGTTTTGGTTACCCCCGAAGGAAAGCAAATCATGGGTGCGATCCACTTCAAGTTCAAGGCAATTAATAATGATGCAGAATATGAAGTTCTGATTAACGGGCTGAAGATGGCTTTGGAAATGAAAGTAATAAACTTAATTTTGTTTAGTGATTCTGAGTTAGTGGTGAGACAAGTTAAATGAGGATTTCAATGTAAAGGTCCAAGGACGGAGCTTTACATGAAGTGTGCTCAACGTTTGATCCAGCAGTTTTGTGAGGTAAGATTAGATTGTGTTCCTAGGGATGAGAATTGCAATGCAGATGTTCTGGCCAAGTTGGGGTCTCAGAAGGATGCCATGTTATTGGGGACAATTCCCCTACAGATTCAAGAAGTGCCTAGTATTCCGGAGGTAGAAGTCATGGAAGTAGAAAATACTCCTCAAGTTACTTGGATGACCCCAATTCAAGAGTATGTTCGTAAAGGGACTCTACCTGAAGATAAAGTCGAAGCAAGGCGACTCCGGTATCAAGCGGCTAGGTTTGTAGAGTATGATGGAATTCTGTATAAGAGAGGTTTCAGCCAACCACTTCTCAAATGCATAGATGGAGATGAATGTGACTACATCCTTAGGGAAGTTCATGAGGGAATTTGTGGCAATCACTCGGGGGGTGGTTCATTGGCAATGAAAGTGTTGAGACAAGGTTATTACTGGCCTACTATGAAGAATGATGCTTATGAATTTGTAAAAGCCTGTGATAAGTGTCAACGATTTGCTAACTATTCGACTATTCATGTCACTACTCTGACTTCTATGATGAATCCATGGCCATTTGCTATGTGGGGGATAGATCTTATTGGAGAACTTCCCAAAGCTAAGGGAAGTGTTAAGTATGTTGTGGTTGCTGTTGATTATTTCACCAAGTGGGCGGAGGCCATGCCTTTGGCCACTATCTCAGCAAAGAAAATCAGAGATTTTGTGTTTAACTCTATTGTGTGTAGGTTTGGAATTCCATATAAGCTTGTGTCAGATAATGGGAAACAGTTCGATAGTAAGGAGTTACGGAAGCTTTGTGATGATCTGGGTATAAAAAAGGAATTTGCTGCTGTTTATCATCCTCAAAGCAATGGACAAACAAAGGCTATTAATAAAATTATCAAGCATACCCTGAAGACAAAGTTAGAAGAAAGCAAGGGTAATTGGCCCGAGGAGCTTCCCATGGTTTTGTGGTCATATAACACAACTCCAAGGTCCACAACTGGCGAATCTCCCTTTATGTTATCTTATGGATGTGAAGCAATGGTTCCTGTGGAAATTGGAGCAGGTTCGTTCCGTAGGGATTTTTATGACGAAGAGACGAACATAGTAAATCAAAGGTTGAATCTTTATTTGTTGGAGGAGGCACGGATCAACTCACAGCTACGTTTGGCAACTTATCAACAAAGAGCTACAAGGTACTATAACACGAAGGTGAAGACTCAGCCTTTTAAGGTAGGAGATTTGGTTCTTCGAAAAGTAATGCCAAATACTAGAATTGCGGCTCATGGTGTTTTTGGTCCAAATTGGGAAGGACCTTACAAGATCAAGTCCATTATTTGGGAAGGCACTTATCATCTGGAAGACTTGGATGGCAACACAATCCCAAGAGCATGGAATGCGGAATATTTGAGAAAGTATTATCAGTAGGGTGCGGCTTCGGGCCCCTATTTTTATGAAGACTTACATATAGACTAGTATAAATAATTATTCTCCTAGTCTAGGGGGGTAGTGCAGGTGCGCCTTCTTTAGTTCTAGATGAGACTCGCTTTGTTTTTTCACACTATTCAATAATTGTTCTCCTTAGCCAGGGGGTGGTATACATACACCTTTCCTTGTTCTGAAGAAATTCAAGATTACTGAAGATTTTTGTTAATTTCAAGAATTTTTAGAAGGATATTGGCTGATGGAATAATTATTGGTCATGCCCTAGTTCAATAGGGCGCGCCCATATGTTTGCATTATCGACATTGCAAGTATTAAATCTATGGTATTAACAAATTAATGAAGATTGCCTTAGAAGTTTCATGAAGGTTTGAAGGAAATGTAAGATTTATGTTTTCATGAATTGATTAGAAGTTTATAAGGATTTGAAAAATAGTTTTTTGGAAGCTTGTTAATAAAAGGTCACGTCCTGATTTAAGTTAAGACTCGCCCTTACAATACATGAAAGAGTTAGCTTGGATGAATCTTATCACATATTACTGTCAAGAAGAATTATTACAATACCAAGTATAAATTCTTGAATACCCAAGAGGTCGCGCCCTCACACTAGGGCAAAATTCAATGATAGGTGTAGCAACAAACATGGTAATAGCAAAAGATATCAAAGTTTAAAAGTCATCAAGGACAATGATTAAAATATTACAACTTGCAAGGTTTTACAGAGGACCTGCACCTCGAATCCAAAATAAAACAAAGTTCAAAATATTAAGATGCTTGTGATGAAACTCAAGGCGCGTTATTGGCAGGAGACACGTCCTTGGAAGGGATTATAGTCTCAGTATTCTCAGCAGGAGGGGACTTGATAGGTGAAGCACCAGACTTGCCACTTTGCTCCTCAACAGGAGTGAGGACTTTATCTTCAGGGACGGGCGTTCCCTCAATGGACGCGTCCTCTTCAATCTCTGGTTGCTCGAGACCAAGGGTGATTCTCTTTGCTTTGATGTCCTCGGCTTCATCCACTTTGAATTTTTCAATCCAATCAACTATTTCTTGCCCAAATTTGGAACAGTCATAATTAGGATCAACTGCTAGGAATCCGGATGCATAGTTGCGGAAACCCCTTGAAAAAGAGGCTTTCTGTAAAGTATTTTTCTCAGTGGCCCATCCGTTAGTCCTATCTTCTTCAAGAGCATCTCTCTCTAGTTGAAGGGATGAGTTAGTAGCAGTAAGATTTTTGATAGATTCAGCCATGAACTTGTACTGATCTTTAGCATGAGATAGCTCATTATTGAGTTTGGCAATTTGAGCATCTTTCGCATCCCTCAATTTCTTGAATTTATCATCCTTACCCTTCAGCTGTTTAGACATGCTTTTCTTCTCAATCTCTAACCCTTCAAGGCATGTCCTCAGCCTCTTGTTGGACTCCATGATATAGTTAGCATGGAAATGAAGTTGGGCAGATGAGGAAATTAAAGCACTTTCAATCTGTTCATCGGACCGAGAAGACCAGCCTTTAACCTCTTCTTCTGAGAAGAACTTAGAAGATGCAGCTCCAAGGAATGTCTGCACAGTAGGGTCTGTAAGTTCAGTGATCCTCGGTCGCTTTACGGGCGCGTCCTCTTCTGAGGGATTATTTCCAACTCCAAGATCGGCAACTTTTCTTTTTGGTGATTTAATGACAGGAGGAGTCTTCCTTGCATCTTTACGCGGAGGGCGCGTTCTTGCAGTCTTAATGGTCAGAGGTTTTTCAATGTCAATTCTGAAGCCCTTTAGAAGGTCAGCCATGTCTGAAAATGCAAAACAGCAGCAGTTGTGATTAATATAGCAAATATGGATTAGTTACAACACGAGAAACAAGAATTAAAGGAAAAATTAGCTAAAATCTACCAGCATCTAAGGACGCGCCCTCACTTGGGGCCGCATCCTCAGTGTAAGAAATATTATGGTCGTCAAGAGCATTTTCCTCAAAGTAGTTTTCTTCTTCACCCTCTTCTAAATCTTCATTTATGGTTGATTTTATTGGAACTCCATTTCTAAAATGCTGAAATGAAATGATGTTGCCAACTTCTTTGGAAAGAAGTCCAACTCTTTTCAAGTTTTTTTCAGTCACTAGAGTTGTATGGTCAAAGCTTCCAGCTGGAAGGTTGAAAATGGTTTGAACTCACAGCAAGGGCGCGCCTATGAGCTCGTCTATTATTCTTCTATCTTTAGAAGAGAAAGGAAGTAAAAAAATCAAGAAAAAGATAAGAAGAAAAAGAAAGGGATATAAGGATATAGTTATATGAAGAGGGCGCGTTCTTACTTGGTTCATAATTGAAGGTTATTCTGACCCTCTCGACATCCCAAACATAAAAGAAGGGTTCCTTCCATCTCTTTACATTACTAATTTTTCCTTCAGAAAACCCCTTCTTATTATGCTTTTTATCACAACCAAGTAGAAATAACCCTTGCCAGTCTTGCGGATACTGAAAAAGTAACTAAATTTCTCCATGGTGGGAACTCCAAGTTGAGCATCGTGATAAAGAATAAAAAGAGCAACAGCCAGGGTATAACTGTTGGGAGATAATTGAATAGGTGACACATCGTACCATTCGATAATCTGTCTGTAATATGGATGTAACGGCGTGCCTACTCCTAGAGCAACTAGTTTTGGGGTAAGGACCATTCTGGGGATTCTGAAATCTTGTTTGTAGTTGAAGATATGAGGGCGCATTAGGGGAGGAGGGCGTCCCCAAATGCCATTCATGTTATAATACTTCATACACCACTTGATCTCATCTATTGAGGCTTTGCTTGCCATACCCACACAGTCTACTTTTTGATGTTTTTTCCTTAGAGCGTTTTTACCCGTTTCAGATGGTTCTTCATGATATTTGCTCCAGTCTAGATCTTTTTCACTTTTCTTAATGGGAGGATGGATGTAAGGAATAGGTGATAAGGGAGGAGAATAGGGGTTTTCAAAAATTTCTTCATCTGAAGGCGCGTCCTCAGCACTGGACGCGTCCCTAGTTGAATGAGAAGTTTCATCCTCAGATTTGTTCTCTTTGCTTTCCTCTTGCAGGGATGAATCTTGATTATTCTCTGTGTCTTGTGTGTAATTGATATTGGAAGTAGTTGGGGTATTCTTTTTAATCTCTTGAGGGTCTATTTCAGTTTGAATAGGAATGAAGTCAAGAGAGTTAATTGAAGAATCGGACATATTGTCAAAAAGGTTAAAAAGAAGGCGCGTCTTATCCTCAGGGGATACAAAACGAAACTCAGGATGCTTTGTAGATGAAATAGATGGAGGTGAGTAAGTGCTGAGTCTTATATTGAAATCTTTGAAAGGGTGAAACGGAGAGGACGCGCCCTCGTCCTCCAGCTGCAAAAGTAAAAAGAAATTTTGAGGGCGCGTCCAGAGAAATTATGAGAAATCTACTTGCGAAAAATAAAAGTGCATTTATATAATAAGTAAAGGGCGCGTTCTAACGGATATGGCGCGTCTACTAACCGTTTACAAGGAATTATCTTAACAAGTTAATGGTCAACAAACAATTTTTTTTATCATGAAATTGGGCAAAAAATGGATCAAATACATATACATACACATGTATATACATCGGAAAAATGAAGAACATGCAAAATTTGAACAGTCACATGACAATTTCATTCGAATTACATGGTGATAACATAAAAGAAAACATGGGGATGTACCTTGAGAGCTTCCGATTGATGTCTGGGGAAAAACGGTGTTAAACACGATTGCCTTGATCGGTTTTTGACCGGAGAAGAAAAAAAATCGCCAGTGGAGTGTTCTTGGGGAGAGAGAGTAAAGTTAAAATTTTAGGTTAAAATGATTGGGGGGTATTTATAGAAAAGAGAGGTGATAATTGGATGACAGCTGTTACAAATAAGAAACGGTTAAAATTCTCACGACGCGCCTTATGTTAGGGCGCGCCTTGAGATGGTGTTGAAGAAAAGTTTGGAGTTTAGGAAATTTCACATTTTATCTTTGATTTCATATGAAATTGGGGGGTAGTTGTTATAGCCAAAATTCGGTCCAGGTATTTTCAAGATGGATTCGGGTTGATAATGGGTTCAAATTAGGGATTTTGGGAATTAATTAGGTGTTTTGGTTGGTTTTATGAAGGTAAGGTCGCGCCCTCTCCTTCCACCAAAAGGGGGGCGCGCCCTCTTTGGGTGAATGATATTTGGAATGGTTATTTGGATTGACTTCTAGGATTTATTGAAGAATTCCCTCATGTCGTATCTCAGGAGGGGGATGTCCGTCGCAGAAGGCCTCCAGGGGTTTGCCTGGATATAAGGACCCTTCTTAGACACTAAGGGCGCGTCCTGTAGCCAATGGGCGCGTCCTCATTGGGGAACTTTGGAGTAATCCTGCACTTTGCACCCAAAAGCTCTGGATCACCTGTCCTGCTATCTGGTGGGTTCTCATTCGGGGGACAGGGATGCGTTCTGCACTTGGGGTAAACCATGGCTATACCTGCATCCTTGAAATCAAATAGCGGTAGCGGATAGGACTAGTCCTCGACGGGGGGAGTTTCCTTATCTGTGAAGTCTTGAGATCTTGGATGAGCCTTGGGCTTTTGTGGTTAGGCCTCATAGTAAAACATTCCGGAAGCTGGATCGTCAACCCAAGCTCATTGGGATTTCTTGTTCTCCAAGAACTACGTATGGCTTGATCCCCTATAAATACCGGGGTACGTAAGCCGATTGGGGGTTGGAAGTCGAGAGCTCTGAATAGCCGCCACTAACCCTATCAATCTCAGCCACCAATTACAAACAGCTACCACACACCACCACTTTTTTCGGCAAAGAACCACCGCTGTAAATCTTGTTTCCGGCGACGTATCTCGAAATTTGTTGTTCCCAAATTCCTCCATCAACCGTTACTAACCTGGTGTTCAAAAATAAAGTCTCCGTTAATTACTAACCTTCTTTTTTTGATGAATAACACCGGATTTAAAAATTAATCTAATTTTTTTTTATCTTTTTCATTTAATAAGAATCTGATAATTATCGTTTTTATCATCAATTAATCTCACCTTTCAAACCATTCAAACTGACATCTCAAAATCGGTTCTTTAAGGAAAAAAAAAAAGGCTTCCAAAATTGGTTTCTTTTGACGAATTTGTCAAATTTAGGCACATGTAAAATCATTATCAAGTTGTCAACTCACTGAAAACATAAGTCACATTATAATCCAGACAGAAATCGAAGTTCAAATATGTTTATTTCTTATCATACTCAATCATCAACGACTCTCTATGTACATACAAAACTCTCATTTACAAGTAAAATGCAACCAAAATATATCCAGAAGTTGTTCTCAACAGCTTCACATTGGCAACTTTCTTAAGCAGGCTACCTTCCAGACATTAGATTGACAAGGGCATGGTTTTCATAAAAGGAACCGATATCCCAATCTTCTGTCGACGATGACAGAGTCATTAGAGCAACAACTATTGATCGCATGCTTGGTCGTAGTTGAGGATTCTCTTGTGTACAAGCTTTGGCAAGCTGAGCCATCTGTCAACAATAAATGTTTACGATGAAAAAGCTATGTCAAGAATCATATCGAAAATGGGACAAAAAATATAGTTTTGTGGCAAGTGAATTACCTTGCGAACCGAGTCTACTAGGTAATTGTCACCGAGCCTAGGGTCAACCAGTTTACTAATGTCGTCTTTTGGAGCAGGCTGGTTGAGAACTTCCTCAAACTGTAAAGGATTAGAGGCGCATAACATATATATTAAGAGCGATTGGATTTTAAGGACGCAAAAGTAACTCTTCACTTGTGTATTTTCAAAGACCAAAATTGGATTAGTAAGAGCTACATGCCTCCTAATTACATTGAAGCAATTGAAGAAAGTGATATTATTTTATGACAATCATCGTTTGGAGTAAGTGACAAAACCCAACTTACCAATGCCACAAGTCCTTTTGATTCAGTCATTGAACCATGTGCTTTAACTATAGCTTCCTTGGCTGATAAAAGTTCATAGAGAACAACCCCGAAAGCATAGACATCAACTTTAGGAGACACATCACCATATTGAGCATATCTGCAGCCAAACATTGTAAATTATGATCATAATATCTTGTCCCAACAAATACTACAAGCCAGAACGTGCCAGTTCTTTGGAAGTGGCAGTGCTTGATAGTGCATTCAGCTTAACTTATCTTTCCATATACCAAACTGAAAGTTTGTCCAGGCATGAAGCTCAAATATCAGCTTAAGTTCAGGTATAGATTCAATATATAATATTTAAGCAAGTTGGCAAGAAAAAAAAAATTAGCAACAAATATTATTATCTTCAGAACGACATGTCTCTAGGGATTGGATATGAAAAAAAGTGCTTGTTAGTAAAGAGGTGAAAAAATTGCGTGTCACCCCTATATCTCTGTAAAATCAAGATGATAACAGCTTTTACTGCATTTAAATTGTTGGAAAATGTGGGTTTTAGCCCCACATTGACTAGTCATTTTGAGCCTAGTTTTGAGTGGTCGTATATTGCGTGTGCGCAATGGGTGATGCTTGGATTATGTTCTCCTCCGAGAGAGCTTTCCGAGGCATGTTTAATTACTCAAAATGGTTAAGGGATGAATGAGATATGATAGCTCAAAGATGGTCCCTTAAGAGTGGAAATTTTGTTTAGATAATGGAAGTCCCACATTGAAATGGAAAAAGAGTTTCCATGACTTTATATAGTACAACACTTGAGTAGTATTCACTTGTGTTGGCTAAGTGTTGCTAGCTCCATCTCCTACGCGGGCGCGCAGGGATGGTGCAATTTGTGGGCTTTCGAGGGGAAAACCGAGGCTTCGTAAGCCTTCGGGCTTTCCGCGTGTGTGCGACCTGCGGACACGAATTCAGCAGAAAATTGGGCCCAACCATCTTATCGTTACCGCCTATTTTAATTATTTTAGGCAGTTGTGTAGCGAACAAGGTTTGTCAAACCTATAAATACCCCCCTTAGGATCTAGGTTCGCAGCCTAAACACATCCAATACCTCTCTCTCCCTGGTGATAGTTTCTTGCTCGTTTTTGCTCGCCGAAGGTGCCATTCTCAAATAGCTTTAAGGAGACAGCTCTTCCGCTGGACTCGAGATTCTCTTATATCCTTCTGTTCTGTTAATTATTTGTTTATTCACCGTTATACACCGATTTGTTATTAGCACACATATTGTTATTTCTCACAGATTGTGTCACATAAATAATGCAAGTATGCAACTTGTGGCTTGTGCGAGCCTATCTAAAATTCCAGTTCACCGCCACGAATGGAATGAGGTCACATATGACATATCATAAGAGTCCTGTTGATCAATTCATTATTTACAATCTCCTCAATTACAAAGGAATCAAGTTGGTCTTATTTTTTTGTTGAAAAAAAACGATTCCTCATATACTGGATACAGGTTATGACCGATCCAATCAATTTTCTTAAATTCCTAAAGCACTCCAGTCATAACTTACAGTACATATAATCTTCAGTATGCAATTAGATATGAAAGTAGAATCTTACTCTGGTGGCATGTATCCAAATGTACCAACAAGCCTTGTGGGCATCGATGTACTTCCAACTTCCGTCAATTTTGTTAAACCAAAATCTGCTACCTGCAAGATAGAATTTACATAAATAACGTCACATGATCCACTACAAAGACTGTAAGAAGGTCAAGCACTCGCTCAAGTGGTTTATTAACTAGTATAAGAGTTTTTAATTCAATTTCTTGCAATGATTATCCCTTAAAAAGTGTAGAGAAGAACATTGTTACAACCTTTCCATGGAAGTTCTTGTCTATTAAAATGTTTGCTGATTTGATATCCCGATGGATGTATACTGGAACAGTATGTTCATGAATATATTCAAGACCTCTAGCTGAATCCAGGGCAATTTGCACCCTAACAGGCCATGATAATGGTGGCCTCTCTGGAAAAAAAAAAAGAGGCGGGAATAAAGGTGGCAATATATTATTAACAGTTTGCTTAGCGCCCGTAACTGTAATGAGCTTTTTGTCCACAAGAATCTCATCTTACCTCCTGTGCCCCGCAGATGTTCACTTAAGTTGCCATTTTCAATGTATTCATATACTAGGAAAAGTGAACCCTCAACACAATAGCCAATCAACCGAACCTGCAAAATGTACCAATAACTTTATGATTTTTAATCTAAAGTATTAACATAGCATATTTTATAGGAAAAGCAATAAAAGAAAGTTAAATCATAGGAACATCAAGCAAGAAGCTGCAAATGCAAACTATCACAATCAAATAGATAACGGACTAATGGTGCATAAG
The DNA here is from genome assembly GCA_037693485.1 of Kitagawia praeruptora. Classification (NCBI taxonomy): domain Eukaryota; kingdom Viridiplantae; phylum Streptophyta; class Magnoliopsida; order Apiales; family Apiaceae; genus Kitagawia; species Kitagawia praeruptora. The sequence continues at coordinate 83,527,533 of CM075350.1, forward strand.
AAAGGGGAGAGCGTGTGGAGTGTTAAGTAACCAACTCATCATCTAAAACCTTAAGGTGTTAGAGGAATTCCCAACTGGATCTTTGCATGGGCCGAAGAGTGGATCACGGGCGTCCATCCTTGGGGCATTAATTTGCCTTCGTGTCCGAAATAAAGAGTGGATCACGGGCGCCCATCTTTGGGGCATTAATTTGCCTTCGTGTCCGAAATAAATTGTGAGAATATTGGAGGTTGGAGTCGAACCAATTGTGAGAATATTGGAGGTTGGAGTCCTCTGCCAGCCTGAGCTCTGATACCATGTTAAGTAACCAGTCCATCTAATAAGTTATTAGAGGGAGGGCTAATAATATGGATCTTATATTATATGTTAACATGGAGAAAACACCTGCTATGAGAAGTATCAAGTATTCAAGAGTACTACATAATTAAATTAACTGACTATAATAATACATTATCTCTATACGCTAATTTACTTCCAGTCAAATCAAGATCTTTTACAGCTTTGTAACCGTCTGCATATATGTACTACTTAAATGTCAGAAAGTGTGTGTGAAGCACTGCAGTGATGTAGCCAGTAATCAAATAGCTACTACTGATGTAGCTTGGAGCTAGGAAGCAATTTGTGTACCACTACAGTGAATGAAGCTACTTTGTCTAGTTACTTCAACTGTGAACGCCTACTGAAGGTGTCTTACACCATCATCATCTTTATACATCAATTGGCAAGATGAAAACACAACCAAATATAGCCACACAAGGAATGATAAAACAAAAAGGAAAGTCCGCCATCAATAGTAAAAATAAGGGGGTGGGGGGTTATACCAGGTTCAGGTGATGAACATGCGTTAAAACCTTCAATTCAGCAAGAAACTCTCTTGATGCTTGCATATCCATCTTTTTAATTGCAGCTTTCTACATAAAATAGACAAGGAGAGTCAATTAAGAATCCTACAAATTCTCGACATCTGAGAATAAGAGCCTTAAAAAATCATACTCATGATTGCAAATCCGTTAAAAACCTTTATTTTTTATATACAAATAAAATTTTAATACAAACCTCTCCCCTGAGCTCTGCATAGTAAACTGCACCAAAACCACCTTGTCCAATCTTAAAAGAAATATTGAAATCATTAGTAGCTTTTGCTAATTCTTCGTATGAAAATTCGACAGATTTGTCCACCGTTATGCCTGTAAGACGTGGAGAAGCTGCAACAGTTGAATCTGCATTTTTAGCAAGGTACAATCAGGAGTTAAACTTGGAATAATGTCGAAAATTATTTGGAAACCAGCTATAATAGTCATCTAACACACTGCACCTTTGTACAAGTTAGCTTGAACCATAATAGCTGGATCTAAGTAAACTTTCTTGTTTTTTTCAGTGGGTCATGACAATTTCCCCACAAGCCAGAGGACTATTTATATGTACCCAAAGGTTATCCTGTACCATCTTGGGTGTGTCAGTGTCTTGGATAGGGGGCACATCGCCAACCCATCTTATCAAATATACTGTTGATGGCTCAATTTTAGTTCCTGCACTTATCTTACATCTCCAGGTATGACATGCACACAACACAACTAAAACTAGTTGAGGTCTGCTTATCTATATCATATTACCCTGCCTAAATTTGGAACAGTAAATAGGGATTAAGTCTTCACAATGTTTCATTATTCTTTGTACTAGATCTCTTAAACCTTTAACTATAATGTGATAATAAAGTATACACATGACAAACGTGAAGAACGAGAGCTACCTTGGAGAGACTGGTCTTCAGTTGCTGGTGCGAGTTCAATCTTTGTGGCCTGTCTTTTTCTGTAAAATACAACATAGTAGCAGCCTGCAAAAATCAGCAATCCTGATAATGCCGCTACAGATATGCCAGCTATGCCTCCACTTGATATTCCTAATTACATAAAAGAAAGACATAATCTCATTTAGTACAGACTCTGCCCCGATCTCTTTGAGAATGGAGAACTGATCAAGTGAATGTCAGCCAATTAAAAAATAAGCCAAGCCCACCTGTGCTGCAAAAAGGAAAATAAATGTTGAACCAGATGTTAATTGTTACATAATACTGAAGTGGCTCAATACTAAAGCAAATAGATAGCTCAGTAGCATAAAGAAGTTGATAAATTAACCTGTTTTTTATGGGTGGAAAGCGTCCACTTTTATCTGCACATATAGAAAACTTTGGTAAGACACTAGCAGGTACTCTTTGAGCTTTTCATGAAAAAACTAAGAGTAAACAAATTGAGAACATTGATAAGACATGAAATTAATTCGTCATGACAAAAAGATGGAGAAGTAATCAGATAGATAATTCAATGGTCCAAGTCATTGCGTGTATTGGATGATGGATTATATAGAAATATACCCTTAGTTTAATAATTTTCAGATATGGTAGGAAAAATGCACATGCTGCAAAAATCAGAAAAGAACATTGAAGCACATTAAAATGGGCAATTAACCCTAAATACCTGAACCAAAAAGTTAAAACATCAACTACATTTCTGCATATTAGTAGAATTCTCGACAAAACCCTCCCCTTAACTATAAAATGAGTTCATATGGAATTAACCTACCCCATGATAAGGCCATTAACTAAGAACTACGGATGAGAGGTAAATTTTAATGATAAATATATAATCATATAAAAAAACATCATGAATATCAAAATGACAATCAAACATCAGCCTAAAATTGATAAATTCATGAAAAGAGGCCCAACAACTCATATCAAATCATTCAAAAATCATATAACAGCAAAAACAACTGAAACATGAACTAAAGCTGACCTCTTCCTGGAACATAAACAATTCCTCTTCCAGCACCAAAATTAACACCAGGATTATAACTCTGCAACAAATTCGAACCTACACTTAAATCCAAATTGAGATTCGTCTGATTAGCAACCGACACCAAGCTATCCCCTATCCGGAGAGGAAAAGTAACAAACAATCCATAATCCTTAGAAACACTACTATCTCCACAAGAACAACTCACAGTCACGTTAAGCTTTTCATTAGTATCCGGAATATTATTCGGATCAAAAGTATTAAACCTAATCAACCACTCTGCAGTAGTCAAATTTGCATAATACAAATTCGCTATCCTATCATAAGTATCCCCACTCCTAAGACTATACTTAAAAACATGGCCTAAGAATTCACCATTAATACAATCACAAGGAAAAGGTATATTTATCCGAATATCGGACTGAACACTATTCTGATTAGGAATCAGCTGTTTATTGTAAGTAACAATCTCTTCGATCTTAATGTTCATAAGATCAGATATGATTGTTAAATTTGATTCAGGCCAAACATAGTAAGAGCCTAAAGCTAAGCCACAGCCTTTGCTACACTTTGAATGGACTGACATGAAGATTGAGCTTAGAATCAAGAACCCAAAACAGAAATTGGAGAACATGTTTTGTGAGAAAATGGAAGTAAACAGTTGATATGAAGAATTGGTGTTGATGTAACGGTCGTAAAGATTCGAGCATTGACTGAGTATAATCAAAAATGTATGGAAGTATAAAGAATTAAGGAATGATTGGATTGAGCCTTATTTAAACATACCATTTGGAGTTATCTGGGTTGGTTAGAAACTCAAGAATATACAATGTTTGTTTGTGTTGTGTAGTTAGCAGGCCTGTTTGTGAAAGACGAGCCATTGCCGCCATAAATTATATTCAATTCTTGTATGTGTCACTATTCTGTTTGACCTGGCTTTCATTCATTCGTGTACTATTTCTGCTTTCATTCACGCTTTATTTATTTTCTAAGGAAAATCCAATATATTTTAGGTTTAGATGTGTAGCTGTATTCAGCTAACAAAAGCTGAATAAAAACTTGCAACTGATCAAAAGGTTCGTTAAAGTATAATACACAATACATGATCCGCTAATTTTCTTCTAACACTTTAAGATTTTAAAAAAAACCGTAATTGTTAATTCATCATGGCATTAGAGGTTGACTAGCTTACTTGTTGGCTCGTTAGGAGGCATGAAATGTGCCGAGTGCTTCTACAAATATGCCAACAAAATGGACTTGAGTACTCAAGTGCAGGCCTAGACTTGTGGTTTCATATACTTGTTCATATATATGTTGGCGAAAACTTATGCTGAATATTAGAACTTTAATGCTCCAGGCCAATAACTATCGGCAAATATTAAAATCCAGAACACAAGTTGACAGTTGACGCCTCTTACATGTCCGGTTCAAATCCACTGCTACACGAAATCAAAATTTTGATTGCCAAGACTTAGCTATGTGGTGCATATGTGCATGTCAACTAATGTATGATAAACCACACTAATTAAAAGTCATACAGTATTACAGTTCTATCATTCTTGAGTCCTAATGTGAAGATAAATAACGAATAAATAAATAAAAAAGTCTAAATCATCAGGGAGAGGGGGAGGGAGCTGAACCAGTTTTCTTATCATAGAAAACATTCCTGGCTGACTTGACAAAAAAGGGACAAGCCGAGAACCCAAGCAAAAAACAAATTATAAGGTAGCCTTTCATATCCACAATACCCCGTCGCCCCACCCCTTCATCATTCAACCTTGCCAGGCAGAGATGATAAATCTTCCAACTAACTGTGGATTTTAACATTTCCCAATCTCCCTCCCTTGCAGACCACCTACTATGGTCCCTAATAAAATGCAGATGTCGGTTACTCAGTTTCATTAAAGTTCATCTTCAACTACAGGTGGTTTTTGGCGAATCTGTTCTAGTAGCAATGGCAACAGAAGAAGAAAACTTGGACACAAGCAATGCCTCATTGCTTACGGCCTTGGATGTTGCTATATCTTCCAAGCGCTTCCAGATTAATTCCCTCTTCTCTAGTCTTTCTTTTTCTTTCATTTCATCTTCTTGGAACTTAACTAGGCACTCATCAAAAAATGCTTGATCTGCATCTGAAAATATTTTTTCCACATTCAGCGTCAAACTATGAACGGCTTGGTTCCAGTGGCTCCTAGTATTATTCTCCAAGGCTGGGAGGATAATGGGCAATATGACCTTGCGGTTCTGTGTAATCATAGTCCTTATATGATCGTTATTCCATAAAAACAATGCACGTTCAGCTACCTACAAATGGGAATTCGTTTCCCAAGAACAAATTAACTATGAGCTTTAACATAATTATATACAAAACCAAGACCGAAAAAATAACAAAAAACCAAGACCAGAGAAGTGGTAATCACAATCCTTACACAGGCACATTAGTCTATACTAGTTGATGACAACGGGGAATAGTTAGGGGAGGGGAACTTATTTGATTAGCTTCAAAGGTACAATGTAGCTTGGATAAATCAGATTAAAGCAGGTTAAACAATGCCGGGCCAAAAAAAAGTAACCAAGGGCCCTGTTTGGATTGACTATAAGCTCACTAGATGTTCTGGAGAAACAAACACAAGCACCCAAAAAACGGAGTTTTTGACGCACTCTAATAAAAATAGTAGAGAAACAGCTCCAAAAAATTAATAGCTACAGAGTATCTAACGCACTCAAATAAATTTATTACAATTTATTATTTGCACTATATAACCAATCTCCATTTGGACTATGAAAGAAACCAAGCTCATCCAGAATGGAATAGTCACGCGATTGTAACACAAGACAAATCAGCAAGACTAATATATAGAGTTCAGTACCAACGTACATTACAGTGGTCAACTACCAAGAAGAAAGTTAAGTACCATACATATACTAATAAACAAAAAAAACACAAGACCTGCTTAATATTTTGATGTCTCTAAATCTAGGATCTAGTTAAAGATTGTAAAACTAATTATAAGGAAAATAGAATCTAGTAGATTGCATTACACCTGGAAGTGTGAGCTGTTGAGACAGCGACCAATCTGACGGAACAGAAGGACCATGCACTTTTGAAATTCTGCAGTTTGGGTAGCTTCCAGTACTTCCTCTAACTCACCAAGAAACATGACTTCTTTTGAACTATTAGTTATTGGCCAGTACTTCAACAGACCTCGAATTACTATGTCAGCCAGCTTAGCGTCCTTCTCCACAAATTGGGTAATGCAATAGGAAAGTTGTTGGTGGTACATTGACACACTTTTAGGTTTGTGAAGGGGGATGAGTGCGCGAATAAGAAAAAGTTTGTGTTCTTCTTTTAAAGGTAAAGCAAACCCATTAATTATACTACCCAAAATTTCAAGCAATTCAGCAATCCCATTGTGTCGACCCGTCTCAAATATAAAATTGTAAAAGATATTGTTGATAGCTTTCCTAATGAATGGCCGGTGCACCATGAACTTCCCATATATACGATGGAGAATTGTCTTCAAGTACTCCCTCTCTCGTAGATCATCAAGAGATCAAGTAAACGCAATACAAAGGAATGATCAATGTATCTTTTTGCAAGCTTTGCATCGGTTTCGGAAGAAGCCACAAATCTCAAAAGAAACTCATACACAATCTGTAGATGAGGCCACGACGGTTCCATAATCGGTTCATCATCCTGTGGGTCATACACATCTGGTAGTTTGTCACCATGATTGGATGGCAAGGCTCTAAACAGATTTGCAGCTATCATTTGTCGTAATCTCCTGCATCGTGACCTCATTAAAGTTGGAAGTTACAGATGAAATGTAGTCAACAAGTTCAAGTAAAGTCTGTCGCTTTATATCTTTCTCTTTTAGATACTTCGAAGCATCATTAAAATCAAATACCACACAACACATATTCAACTTCTTGATAAAAAGACTGTGCTTTTCAGCGCTGGGAACCTCCCGAAAGCTAGGCAAAACTTCATAAGCAGCACCATTCATCCCCTGACCAGCTTGGACGGCCACAGAATCCAAGTTCATCCCTTGATTCGATTTAAGTATGGCACTCGACGACTGTGGAGCATGATTTCCATTACTAGAATTTAAAGCTTTCCCGGATAACGAACCACTCCTAGAACTACCATTAGCACCAGCACCATCTAAACTCATTGCATTTATCGATGAAAATGCAGTTTCGGGATCATTGTGAGAAGATTTCGATGATGTCTTCCGAGGAAGCTTACCAAATATCTGCTTAATCATATCCACTAAACCCTAACTATAAAAACTATTCACCTTTAATGTTTTACTAATAAAATGCAAACTTTATCAAAGAAAAGCCATATAAGGTGAATATATAGAAACCCCAAATGTAAAAATCATACCTTGAAGCTTCATATCACCAATTGAGTAAAAGAATATCTAAAGATTTCAGCTTTGGAGTTGCTGGACTTGTATGCATAGGTGTGTATGACTGGAACACATAACTGGAGAGATTGAAAAAAATAAGAAAAGAAGAAGTTAAAAAAAAAGGATGGAATTTGAAGTTTAATTGATGAAACGGGCGATGATGATATGTGAAATGAGGGTTTACAGAGAAAGATAAAAAATTGGGGGTTTTGTAAAACAAGCAAACCCTAGTTAGTTTGTTCTAATTACTGGTTTTTTTTTTTTTACTATTTAGGCTTATATGTCTTACAAAGGCGAACTTATTCTAACAAATTTTGACATGAGCGAGAATCGAACCAGATCCGAGGAAGTAAGAGATAAATTCTTACCATTTGAGCTTGAGCTATCTCATCGTGCTCTACCTATAATATATACTGACTGTTCTCTAGTAAAATTTTGCATTGTATGCTATCGCTTGAAATTTGTTTTTCGATTGTTAAAATATATAAGTAATTTTTTTTTAAATTATATGAAGATGAAGAAGATTAAAAGAAAACTACGAATCACAACATCCAAATATAAGTTATAAGTTATATAAATAAATAAATCATTCATATATATACACACAATCAAATTATCTTAAGTCATATATATACACAACATAATCAAATTATTTTATGAAAATTTATACTTCAAAATTCTTGTTTTCGAGCTCATAACTCTCTAGCAAATTTTGCTTTGATTTTGCATTTTATGCTATCAATATATTACTGATATATTACTGGTTGAGATTATTTTTTCGATTACTAAAATATGAGTGCCTTTGTTTCAGATAATATAAAAATAAAGAAGATCAAAAGAAGACTGCGAATCACAACACTCGAACATAAATTAAATATATAAATAAACCATGAAACCTTCTTTTATACTCTCTTTTTATTTTATAATTATTATATATTAGCTGAGTAATTTTTCAGTTAACATGAAAAGACAAAATGTAACAATTCATAATATCCTGAGGCATAATTTTTATTTTCAAATATTGTATTACTATCATTGAATAACGGATCAAAATTTTAAAACCAACATTTCATATCTGAATGAAATAGAAAAAGGTTTTTGGAAGTATTAATGAAATCGAAAAAGGTTTTTGGAAGTACTAATGAAATCGAAAAAGGTTTTTGGAGGGTGTTGGCCCTATCTATCACAATTTGAAAAAAAAATGGTCGCAAATATCACAGCCCAAAAACTTGGTCCCAAATATCACTCCAAAACATAGTATAATATAACGTTTCTATTTTTTTTTTTGGAAACGCTAATGCGTCTAGCGTTAAGGGGGTTAGTTTTTTTTTTTTTTGTGTTGAAACGCGAGTTCATCCTGTGTTTTAGTAGAAACGCTAATTGATGTTTGGTTTTCAGAGGCCCAATGCCACTTTATGTGGCGTTTGGGTGTTTTTACATTTTTTTTGTTTTTTTCCCCTTGCTTTTTTGGTTTTCTTCTAAATATATAATTGTAAAAAAATATTTAAAAACTAATTTGTAAATAGTCAATTAAAATATAAATTTATATTTTTTAAAGTTCGTATACGATTTATTCGTCGTTCTGAATATTTCTAAAATCCAAAATGGAAACGTTGAACCCCAAAAATTAATTGTTGGACCCCTACATCTAATTAAAGTTGTATTTTTTTAATTAAAAAAATTTTAATTAAAAAATTGAATCCGGCGGCCTGATTTTTAAATACGTTTTTTTAAACGCTAACGCGTTTAAAAATCAGGATAAGTTAGGGTTTAAGTTCGCATACGGTTTATTCGTCGTTCCGAATATTTCTAAACCCAACATGGAACTGTTAAACCCCAAAGGTTAACCGTTGAAATCCCGAGGGAATACAAATAAAAATTAAAAGTTTTAAATAAAAAATTGAATTCGGCGGCCTGATTTTTAAACGCTAACGCGTTTAAAATTCAGGATAAGTTAGGGTTTAGGGTTGTAAATAACCCTAAACCTAAGTTCGCTTACGGTTTATTGGTCGTTCGGAATATTTCTAAAAACTCAAAATGGAAACGTTGAACCCCAAATGTTAATTATTAAAAACAAATTTTTAATTTACCATTTAGTTATTAGTTTTTTAATACTGTTTGCAAATATATATTTAGGAGAGATTAAAAAACACCCCAATTTAGCAAAAAAAAAAAAACACCCCAAAACACCACATGAAGTGACATTAAATAACCAAAACGCTAAATGAAGTGGTGTTACCCCCTAAAACTCATTCTAAAGTAGCGTTACAAGTGTTTAAAAAAAAGGGAGAGGCAAAATGCCAAATGCATTAGCGTCTTTGGAAAAAAAAATTAACGTTACACGATTTAGCGTTTTGGAGTGATATATAGGGCCAATTTTTCCATTTGTAATATTTATGGCAATTTTCTTTCAAATTGTGATATTGGGGCCTTGCCTTTATTCGTTTTTGGAAGTACTAATGAAATACCAAAAAGTGAAGTGACAACGTATTTATGTTTATGACATGATTGGTTTTCTTGTTTTTAAATTTACTGTTTTTGTTTTTGACATGTTATTTTATTTTTTAATAATTTGATTTTAGCAAAATATGTTTTTCGGTTTAAGATCAAAATATCGATTACATCACTGAAAATACTTTATTTAGGAGCTTATTTATACACAATATGGGGGGAGAAGGGGGGGGGGGATTGCGTTTTAGCATTTACAGCTGAAAGAACAAACATATGTACCAACTTCACCAGAACCAAAAGAAAATGACAATGACGGGAATCTATAATGAACATAAAACTATCATATCATGGGCAATACCTGCTAGAAAATTGGAAGAGCAGTTGGGGTCTTAAAAATAAAAAGGAACAAAAGAACAGCCCATCTTTCCATTTCTATTCTCCCTTCAGAAAAAATAAACAATATAATCTAAGATATAAATTATAAAATTATGAGAGCCTCACCATATCCTCCGGTGGCCAACTCGGGCCGACCCCTTTACCTTGTATTACTATAGACACTTATATTATAATTAGTGACTAGTTCACCAACAGTATAGAACAACAGTAAGAGAAGGTCCTAGTGGAACAGAAGATCTGGATTACGTTTGCAAAGCACCCCTTTTCCAAGTACAAGCGTACACATCACAGCAGCTTCAATCTTGTTTCTCAATCTATTAGTTTGACAAACTTAATTTAATCTACACGTGGCTTGACATACTAGTTCTAACACTTGTTTGGCACAAAATGTACAACGGTAAAATTAAAGTTCAGTCACTAGGAACTCTAATGCACACATCTAACAAATGTCAAGTTAGCTGCCCAAATGCCACCTGTTTGTGTGCTTCTTCTCGGCACTGTACGATTCCACCACACAACAGTACTGCAGCAGATACAACGAGAAAATTAAGTATACCTCCATGCTGAGCCATCACACGTAGTCATCTCTTCCTGCGCTTAGGGTGCACCTAGAAATGGCATACAACAGAATGTTCCATTAGAGGGGCAGATTTATAATGAGGACTTTATTTATTGTCATAAACTATACAAGCAGACATAAGTACAAGCACGGATGGAAAACAAATGCAAATTTATGCCAATGATTTTCTTCATATTCTTTAAACTGTGAAAGACAGAGAACGAAGTACATTAAAACATATATGAAGCTCAGTGAAGGACTAAACCCGACACCCCAGATCAAGGGCACTCCAGTTCTTTTATATCACATAAGTTACAATGATAATTTTCCTTTCTAGAATACATAAAAATAGTCAAATTTAATAATATAGATGTAATTGATACATAAGGTATTCTAATAAATTGTCACCAAGATAATAACCAGCACAAAGATATTTCAATGATCTTCGACAAACAGAACAAAGATACTACCTTACAGTCTTGGAAAAACCATTTGAACAACACTAATATAGAGTAGTGCAATATCAAACACGAGCTACTCGAAGACTACCTGATTTTCATAGATAACATAACAGAATTTGTTTAATTTTTGCACTCCTGACAACACATCTTACAATTCGGCAACCAAACTGCTAATCTGTGACATCCGTGTCTTGCTATGAAACTGGACAAAGCAACGATAAGCTTGTACTATCAAATAGCTCTGAAATTGGTCAAAGCAACAATAGAGTTATGACATCAAATCGCCGCCTTTCATTATTGTGCACAAAAATTGTACAATTGCCTACCATTATAAATATGAATCCACAAAGTTAGTTTGGACCATTCTAAACCCTCTTGGCTGGTCAATCATCATACAAGCTATTTTACAGATCAGTTTTATGCTTAATGCACAAAGCTTTGTAGAATATGACATGACTTAGTCTACCATTTAATTTGCAAATATCCATATTCGTAAGCACCAAGTAATTATCACATCCATTAATAACTAATATTACCCTCGTATAACATCAACTACAACAGCTAATATCGCACAAAATTAATCACTTTCTTTATAGTGGGGAATTAGTAGATGATCTGACAATAGTTCTGCCACGATCTCTAATTAGGGCATATACCATTGTTTTTAAAGTACTTTCAGATTTTAAATATGTGACATGTATAGCACATTAAGAACAGATGCCAAGATTTATCAAGGTTTACAACTGGCTCCAAACTTCTGAGTAGGAATTTGCATCATACACGTACACATAACAAACAAGTAGCCAAAGAGACATTTTGGTCCTCTCACATTTTGGTCATCAGGTACTGTACAAGGAATAATAATCGTTGGATCTATCAATAAAGAATATTCCTTATTTTACAAACTGATCTTGGATATGGATTTAGATTCAAGAAATCTAATATATAGGTCAAAACAATAAGAACTTTTGACATATTTCAAAAAAAAAAAAAAACTTTTGACAAGGACCGTTAAATCTTAAGATAGATAGATGAGAACCGTTAGATCTAATATAAAAAAGTGTGGTTGTTAATAGAATTATATTTAAATACTAAAAAGCTATTTTAATAAGAAAAAAGGAACCTGAGATATAACTTCCTAAGATATTGTGCACAATCTTTTTGAATCTTTTTTTATATGCACAATATTTTTTAAAATGTATTTTATACTATATCTCAGGAAGTCACTTAAGATGTATATTAGGTTCCCTTTTAATAATATAAACCAAATATAAGTTGATTGGATCTCAAGTTCCCTTTTAATAATATAAACCAAATTTAAGTTGATTTTCTAAATTGAATAAAATTCTTAATTTAAGAATTCGTAACTTTCTTTTCTCTTTCGTTTGTGGAAAGTTCGCGTAAGATAAAAACTGTTAAACTATCATTTAATTAAAGATTATTCTGTAAGTTTCGTGTAAGTAAAATTGTTTAAATCTGATTTTTACAACTCAAGAGAGAGCTCAAAGAGTAAAGTGAGGGTTTAAAACCTAATAAATATCATATTTTATTTATTTATTTTTGCTCTAATTTGATTATTTTTTAATGTAAAGGAATGTTATTTATTTTAATAGATAAATTATTTCTTCAAAATTTCAAAACTCTGCCAACAACATATTAAGAATAAATTTAAATTTAAAAATTTAAAATATTAATAGTATTTAAAAAATTATATATATATATATATATATATATATATATATATAAAGAAAATTCGTAGACTAATATAATTATAAATATTAAAAGAGATTCGTGCATTGAACGGGTTAGAGACACTACACTCCCCTCAGCTAAAATGTTGATGTGGCATTTAATTTTACATAGGAGTTTTATTTTTCTAATCTCCAACCATCTCTGCCCTTGTCTAAGATTTAGATAATTTGTTTCAAGTTCGCTATAACATCTAAAACTTTTACAAAAGCTGTAAAATTGGACACATCATCCTAACATTGTATTGTTAACATATGGCCAATCATCTTTCATTTACATAATACCGTTGGAGTATATTAGCTTACAGGTTCAACAAATTTTACATAATCACCATTTCACATAATCAATATACATAATCCCTTTGGAGATGCTCTTATAAGCTAGAATTTTAACAACAATAATAGCATTTAAACAATAATAATAGCATTTAACAACAATAAGGAATCTCGAAATATTAAAATTTGATATAAGGAACATTTGCAATAACTATAAATATCTTGGATTGATCTGTGTATATTCTAACAATTGATAATTAACAACTGATAATTAGGATGGTGAATCATGTAATTATTGATTTGAGGATCTAGATTAGTCCTCTTACCTAGAATAGCTCTGGTGGAGTATGTATAAATAGTGGGCAAGGAACACTTAACCAAAATACTAAAGTTCAAGGTGAATAAATAACAAAATAATAATAATGTGCCAAACATTTTGAAATTCAATTAGCACATAAGATTTTGTACTCATATTAATGCTATAATTTGTATCAAGTGAATTCTCAGCATAAATTTTTATTTTGATAAATGGTGTATATTGATAAAGAAAACAAAAACAAATTAACCACAACCACAATACTATCTACGAGCAATCTTTGTACAAAAGATTGGTAGTCTAAGGCTAGCAAGGCCTAGTTAGAAACATTAAACATTAATGAACCATTGCCTAAAAATAGGATACTTGGACAGATGTTTACTCGACCAAGTAGATGATTAAGCTCTACTCTTAACATCTAACATTAAGGATCCTAGCACATCAGGTTGGACACCTCCTTTGTCCAAGAGCCTTAAATTCCTGTCAGTTAAGGCAAAGGTATGAACTGTTTGGAAGGCAAAAGCCCTGGTCACTGCAATGTTTAATGAGGAGATGTGATGCAACAAGTGATTTTAGGATCTAATTAAAGGTACAGGAAGCAACCTGTTCAAAAGTCTTTCGAGGGCCATAGTAGAATAAGGGAATTGGGTGAACAAATGATTATGACTTCCCTTCCTACAAAACAAAAGAGCCAGTGTGAACTAGTGTCTATCCCGAAGGCTTCAATACTATAGAGAGTGAAAAGCTGTTCTGTCAAGAGTGGAAAGCTTTTTATTACATATGAGCCAGCTGTGAAATGAGAATCTAGAATGATGACCTTGCTCCAAACAGCTTTAGCCCAAGATTCATCCATGCTTTTCCTTCATAGTGACTCATGGATAATTTAGCAGTTACAGTGTTCTCATTAACATCATCCCACAGAATTATATCCTCTCTAGAGTTGTAAGAATGACTTGAGTAGTCGAACAACTAGACCAGTCAGAAAGTTCTTGGTGGCTGAATGTGTTTAAGTATGGGAGGTAACACCCGCTGAGCATTCTTGATGATATAACTCTTGCAGTATAACTCAGCAAAACTTGGGTTACTCTAACATATATATTTACATATATGATATATATGCAATATATATGCTTGAAATATAATCAACATAATACACATTAAAAAAGAAGCAATGTTAAGAAACACTTCACATAAGAGGAAGAACAAAGGAAATAGAAGCACTTCAGATATGAGGAAAAAGAGCAAAGGGAACAGAAAGAAGATTGGAGGAGAAAGATATTGCACTAATCTGAGAATTGGGCTGACACAGCAATTTTCTTTAAAATATGCAGAATTAACTTAAATTAGACACAAAGGAGGGCACGGGATACAGAACCTTAAACCTCGAAAAGGACAAGACCTTACTAGGTGTTCTTGGAGACGTAAAATCACAATAGTTGATTTTTCTAATGGATTGAAAACATTTGTCGTTCGGGGTACAAGGCGTGGTGGGCAGTATAGGGTGGGGGTGTTAGACTATTACTGTGTGTCTTTCTTATCTTCTTTTAGAGTACTTTCCAATGCACTACATTTCACTATTGTACTGCATGTCTGACACTCATTGCTTAGTGTGTGTTGTAATTGCTTCACTTTATTATCTTGTCTTTTGTTTAGAACTGTTGGAGCATGGATGCTTTTATGTATGTTTTATATCTATTTTTGCATCATCTTCAAAAACAATCTCAATTATTGCATTGTCTTCAGAAACAACCTCTACATTACATATTCCTATGATTAGAGGAAAGGGGTCTGCATACATTTTATCTTTGTCATGTGTCTCATACCCCTACTGGTTATCTTCGGTTTCAAAGAGACATGTTTGGCCTCGCGTTGAGTGCCTCCTTCAAGTCGTCTGGCCTCGGGATAGCTGGGTGAGGTTGCAAAAAAAGCAAAAGTTGCCTGATTTGGTCTTATACCAACACAATGAAAATGTTGAACTCTTGTGATTTCCTCGCATAGAATTTCTCATAATGCATTAACATAATTATAAGTTAGATTCACCAGCAAGTTCACGTGCAGTCTAACTGTAGACATCAAATCTAGGTTGTCAAAGGCCTGCCTAGCAGGCAAAGAAGCGCACTAACCTTGCCTCCGCTTGTCTAAGGCAAAGTGACTTACAAGAGGTCGTGAGGCATGTGGCGAACGTGAGGCACGCCTCATAAGGTGAGACTCAATTTGATCTTCTTTGAGGAAAAAAGTGGTGGGTCTAGCCAATTTTTGAACTCCAACCATTGAAGTATCTTTCATCTTCTAAGTCCTGTTTCTGTCATTTCTACTAGGCACATCCCCCTTCCTTTTTTCTGATGAATCACTTCATCTTTCCTATGCGCATTCTGTTTATTATAAGTATATACAAGAACGAATCGTAATCACTAATCTAATTCTCTGCAAAAATATATTACATCTTTTATGTAATAGTTAAGAAGCACGGGCACGACAAAAAGGGTGTCGTGCACGTGTCGAACACGGCCGACATGGCGACTCGGCTGAGTACGTGTCCGATACTGTCGACACACAAACGGCAGGGGACACGGCTTCGACACGAGGCGGACACATGCGACCAACTCGGCCCACCTCAAAAAAGCCCAAAAAAATCTAATTTTACACTAATATCAACCATATATATACATACATCCATATATACTACATATATATATATATATATATATATATATATGCTAGCGTTATGTGTATGCATATATCTCTGTGTGTTTGAAGTTTATATACAATGAGTGGGTCAATGAGTTAAAGTGCGAATAGTAACACTGGTGTAGGTGCAGAAGAAATTGATGGGAATTTCCCGTTGGGGAGGAATGTAACAGTTAGAGAGAAAGGGGAAAAGAAGGGTGGGAATGTTCGGTGGCAATGCAACTACTGCGATAAGGTTTGACATTTACAAATCATATATTATTTATTATTATTTTTTTCCGTGTCCCGTTTCCAGGATTCTTTGACAATTGGCAAATCCCCGTGTCCCGTGTCGCCATACCAGAGTCAGAGCTTCCTAGTGTAATAGTGACCCCAAAATTTTCTGATAATGCATGTGAATGAAATATACCTAGAACATGACTACAGAATCCTAATTCTTACATACCATAAAGTAATTTGAATACGTTGAGCTAGAAAATTGTTATTAAATATATTATGATATGTAGTTCCTTTGATAGTTAAAATATAGTTCATTTATCTTTCCATTTGGAAACTGGAATATTGTTATTGTTAATTTCATTGTAATTAAATGTTATTAGCTTTTTAATTTAAATGCTCAATAATGTTTGTACTTTTTGCTTTTCAATTAAGGTTGAGCTGTAATCAGTTCATTAATAAGCCGTTATGTTTTATTTGATAGTCAAGGAGTCTAACGCACATCTCTTCGTTGAACTTTTTCACGATTCGCCTAAATTAGCACAGTTCAAAGCAAAGGATTATCAACTTCTAACCTATGCGTGTACATAAATATTATACATGCCACAACTGCAAACTTACTAGTATTAATGTAATAAAATTGTCATTTATAACTATGAATAATTAAAATTTAGAGTCCAAGTAAGAATGACATTTATAAAGCCAATTGCATAATGTGAAAGGGGGAGAGACGCTTAGCAAAAAAAAAAAGGGGGAGAGACAAAAAAATGGTGAGAGTGACTCCCAGTATCACGTTTTGCCTATTTGGCAGTATAAGATTCTGAACCGACTAAATAGGTAGTCGTGATAAACTAACATGCCATAGGCAACCAAACACAGCTGATTGACTGAAAGAGTACAATACAACAGTCTTAGCAGCCTAACAGGCTTGCTACTCGTAATGCCTACCTCCCATTCCTTTGCACTTGACTAAAAAAGAAAACAATCATATGCTAAGCCATTCATATACCTCCCACTCCCTTGCACTTGAATAAATAGGAAAATGATTACATGCTAAGCCATTGATATGCATATGGTGTTCTGCATATTTTTAGTATAACACTGCTAATAATTTATAGATCATATATATAATAAGATTATAACATAATACATAGTTACGATATGGGAAGGATCTTCATTACTTGCTATATTAATTTAAGATGACTTAGCATAATGTTACCAAAAAAGACATCCCGACGTGGGGCATTTATATAAAGGTTAATGGAGACGGTTACGGTTTCAGGGTCTCGTTTCCATACAATGGTGCTTGGTTTGAGAGATTGCTGGAATGAATGAATGATTAACACGTTCTCATTAAATGAGTAAAGCTTACATGCTAGACCCATGAAATTCAATTTGATTTTCATTCCCCCCCCCCCCCCCCAAAAAAAAAAACCCTCCATTTCGCCCCTCCTCTTCATACTAGACTTTTAGGGGGCACTTACATAAAAGTTAATTGAGACATACGGTTTGAGAATCTCATTCCCATACATTGGTGTTTGGTGTTTGGTTTGAGAGATTGCTTAATTGGAATGGGTAACACAATCTTATTACCAGTAGGGCTGTAAATGAGTCGATACGCTCACGAACAGTTCGGTGTCCGGTTTGAAAAAAGTTCAATTCGAGTTCGGTTCGATTTGTGAACGAGTTGAACATGAACACGATTTTGAGGTTCGTCTCGTAAATGAGCTGAACCTGAACATGACATAGTTTGGCTCGAAAGTTTGCGAACAAGTTTGATTATGTAGTTCATGAACAAGTTCGTTAAAATTTAACGGGAGTTCTTGAATTCATGATAATAGTAAGTGTTACGAAGTAATATGTTAGTTTATTTTTTCTATTCGTTATATTTTCTTTGGTTAAATTTATACATTATTTTTATTAATAATAATTAGATTATACATATGTTACATTATAAATTATAACATTAGTTTGCTATGTATTAACTAAACATAACCCAAATTTGATTCGTTGATAAGTCTAAATTGGAAGTATTTCTCAAGTTTTCAAGGTTTCATCCCCCAATTTTGTTTTTATTTTAATTGCATAAAAATTTTCTAGAAAAAAAAGGTTGAGGCATTCGTTAACACAAGATCATGAACACTATTTATGAGATGTTCGTGAATAATAGCTCATTAGACATGATGTTCATGAATAAAAATTTTCTTAACAAGTCGATACACAAACAAAAATATTAGCTCGATCAAAGTTCGATGTATTTATAACGAGTTGATACACGAACAGTTTAGAATTCGGCTCGGTTCGACTCATTTACAGCCCTAATTACCAGGTACCGCTTACCTTACTAGACCCAAGGAATTCAATTTGGTTCTCATTTCCATTTACCAGTGTTTGGTTGAAGGGATTGCTTTATTGGAATGGGTAACATTTCTCATTACCATTACCAGGTAATGCTTACCTTACTACACACAAATAATTCAATTTGATTCACAAACCTATTCTCCGACCCCCCCCCCACTAGGGATGGCAATGGGTCGGGTCGGGTTTGGCCAAAACCAAACCCGAACCCGGTTAAATCCACCAAACCCGAACCCGGACCCGATTAAACCCGAAATTTTGGAACCAAACCCGACCCGGTTAAACCCGAACGGGTTTTCGGGTACCCGAAACCCGAAAAAAATAAATAAAAAATAAATATTTTTTATATTAAAAATAATATAAAACATAAATATATAAAATATTTTAAATTTTATTACATATTAAATATTAAATATATATAATAATAGATAATATATATTAAATATTAAATATTATGTATAAAATAATAGAAATAATAATATATATTAATTCGGGTTTCGGGTCGGGTTCGGGTTTGGAACGGGTTTCGGGTTTTCGGGTCGGTTCGGGTCGGGTTTGGCCAAAACCCAAACCCGACCCGAAATTGATTCGGGTTTAAAAATCAAACCCAAACCCGAACCCAACCCCGAAAATTTCGGGTTCGGTTCGGGTTATTCGGGTCGAAACGGGTCGGGTATCCATCGGGTCGGTACAAATTGCCATCCCTACCCCCCACCCACCCACCCACCCACCCACCCACCCACCATTCCCATACTTATCCCCCTCGGTCAAAATTACATTGTATTAATGCCTAAATGGTACGTTGGTGACGTATATGTGCCATTATTCTGCATTATTAATATAATATACAGTTTTCGACGTGCCGACTAACATATGACTAGTTGGCTCCTAGTAGGTCATTTAATCAGCCATCGACTCACTAGACTTCATAAACACTAACCATCTCAACAGCCACATGAGTTGCTAAGAAGATGAAAAGAAGATTGCAGAAAAGGACAGGGAACTTGGAT
The DNA here is from genome assembly GCA_037693485.1 of Kitagawia praeruptora. Classification (NCBI taxonomy): domain Eukaryota; kingdom Viridiplantae; phylum Streptophyta; class Magnoliopsida; order Apiales; family Apiaceae; genus Kitagawia; species Kitagawia praeruptora. Next base: position 83,547,219 of record CM075350.1, read on the forward strand.
ACAGCAGTTGATCTGCAGGAAGGAGTTGGGCGTGGTTGAGTGCCATCGTATGAATCAAGATGGACACCAACAGATGCATTTCTTGCACCAAATTATGACACTTTACTGATTATTCCTAAAAACTAATTTTTAAATTGTTTTTTGAGAAATTTGTAACCTTTGGCGATATGAATTCAACCACCAATTTTATCAGTCTCAGTTGTGACTTGTGAGATTATTCGAAAACGTAAAATTTATCCCATCTCTATTGCATTTCACTACCAATCCATGCACATTACGATAACCTGAATCCCTCAATATTCCACCTCACTGCTTGAATTCCTGTTCCCTAGGTCTTATTGTATTCTTACAGTTTAAAAGAATCTCCCTGATTCAGTTAATTCTAATCTGGTTTAGCATTTGCACAAATTAATTATAATCTGATGCAATTAATGCTTACACAAATTTGCACAAATAACTTAAACATACATAATTGCGTTATCAGATAAACGACGCACACCACAATTTTTTCCATCCAATTACATTTAGTTTATCATTACTAAGAACAGAAAAACCCACCAAGTAACATAAGATGCTGCAGTCAACATACATCCACAACTGTTTATCCCGGTACCTAGCAACCAACAGGAAATTTTATCAAATCGAAGTCTGCTTATTCTACCTGAACCTCAGTAGAAGTTGCTGGTACTGGGAATGAGTTGGATCTTCTAGGATCCTCGTCGGATGCACAATCAGAACATAAGAACTGCTCCAACATTTTAGCTTCATCAATTGTCATCCCCATACAAGAAGGATGAAACCTGCCAAGTGCATTAAATGCCTCAGGGGACAAAATAACAGAGAAAACAGAGAGGAACACAAAATAGAAAGTGAGATAGTATGGAAGGAAATAAGCAGAGATACAATCTTTAGTCTTGACACATACTAAACAGAATTTGAGGAAATTTTATGCCCACCCTTAGCTAATAAAGAAATGTAAAAATTTGTATCATAATGACTACTTTCTTTGATTGAGAGGCGATGATGATATAAATCCAAGATAAAAGTTCTTGATTAAGAGAGACCAATCAATACATTATATAACAAAACAGCTCGAATAATAAACACATCATCTTTGCACATATAATCAGTAATTTATTCAGTATTGAATGAGCTCATTTCATGTAAAGTACTAGCAATTTGTTATTCATCCTTAATTAGCAGTTAGTATTTAAACGTCAATAACTAGGAATAACTTCCTAGTAAACCAAAAACCAAACCAAGAACATACCGTTCAGTATTTCCTTGCAAACTAAATCAGGTTTTCTTTTGTTTTTTTTTTTGAGGGGGTGGGGGTATGGTCAAATTCAAAAAATTTAAATTGAATCCGTGTTTAGTGTTTCCTGTATATATAAGAGAGTAGAGACTACTAAATAGACTTGCAGACCAATTTGGCACTAAGAAAGTTTTCAAGTAGGAAAAAAAATTATCTTTGAAAGGTTTTACATATGTCAATGGATCGGGTTTGGACCGGGTCAGCTTGAATTCATATCCAAATCCATCTAAATTTTTGGATTGGATATCTGCATTTGATTCTTTGAATCTTCCCAACATAATTATACAGATTTATATTCTGTTGGTCCTTTCCTAATTTAATTAAACAAATTCATAATTGATGTGGTTGCTTAATGATATAATTATACAAATGCGATCATTCAAAATTCACTTAACAATTAGATTAAATACTAGTTCATAAAATTCATAAAGAACTTCAATTCATATAAACTACTTAGCATACCATACACAAACGAGGGTGGTAATAACTTAAGAAACATACTAGACAACTTTCACATTCTTTCCAAAATAAAATTTAAGCCTTTATTAATTAAATTAATAAATTAAAAAAAGAATATCAATACAGAAACTAGACAAAGCACAGAGTGCACACTCCAAAATAGTAGCATAGGAGAATGCGCATGTGTCAATCAATGTTACATATGTTGTCTTTGGTTTATTTGTATATCTTTATAATTGTGTCCTGCTTTTATTGTTTAAACATTTGTTTTTTTATACATTACAAGATGTAGTTTTTCAGAAACAAAAAAGATAAATTTTAAAATTCACATTCCCATAACCTGATCCCAAAGGATATACTAGATATCAGGAATAAATCTAAAGAGTAGGCCCCAAAATCCTTATCTCTATATCTGCTCTCCTCATACGTTACAAATGCTAACAGATCCCATTAATTCAAGCTACCAATGGGAACAAATCTAAAGAGTAGGCCTCAAAATCCATATCTCTATACTATCTCTCCTCATACGTTACAAATGCTAACGGATCCCATTAACTCAAGCTACCCACCACCATTGTCATTTTCCCTCTCTGGTAAGACTTTCCATTAGCCGTTTCGCTCTTACAGGGAAAAAAAACTCACTTGGTTCCTTCTTACTCCTTCCATCCTCAGTTTTTCAGATTGGAAAAAGCAAGTTCCAGCATTACATTGTCCAAACATAAACCGAAAATTGTACATAGGCATGTTTGCTTCTATAAGAGCACAGTCCCACACGATTAGATTACTTACTTTAATTTTCTAATACATGCCACCCTTCAGTAGTTAATTTCTCTCATGAACTAAAATACTATAAAAAAAAAATCAGTTTCACGGGATTATAAACTCTTAGATGGGGTCCCTTAAAAATGAAATAGCAAGTGATCGAAAGTTGGGATTATGTATTGATAATATGAGTATCATTAGTAGTGAAGAAATACAAGTCCTCAAAAACAAACATAGCCTTAAAAGGATTCTGTATGTAGTAGTAGATCATGTCTAGATTTTAATGTTGTGAATGTGGCATATATCAATAATATGATCATAGTAACTCCACTACATCAGATAAGTATAATACATAAATGAAACCAACAACCCTAAAAGAAAATTGACATTAACAGACCTGCTTGCCTTGTTAGATTGTCAAACAAAATTTTATCCCCGAACTGCAGCATAATTTTTACACTAAACATGGAAATTAACTAAATGATCTAGAATAACAACTCAAGTAAGTAAAAACATTAGTAATCCTTAAACAAGTAATGGTAATAAGATCTATTCCAGCAGATATTAAAATTATGCAAGTAAGGTGTTCCATTCATAGATTTGAAGTAACAATAAACAAAGATAACGAAAGTTCATACCAATCCTTGCACCCTTCGCACTGAACCATCAGGTCATCAGGATTATACGGCATCTCACATTTACAATACCTTCAAACAAAAAACCAAAAATCAATTAACACAACTCACAAACATCCATTTTGATACCAAAAACTAAAACTCTTAAATCTACTCACACAGCAACACGGTCGGGACTAAAAGCTCCATTGGCCGCCTTATACTCAAACCTACAAAAATAATCCTCCACACCGACATTGTCGAGCTTAGTATAATTCTTAAAGCTATGCACAATACACTTGTCCTCGATGGTATGAGCACTCTGCCAATCAAAATGATCAGATAAAAACAGCTCCTTGGCACCGTGAAACTGTCGTCTTCCACCTAGCGACTCCTCGGGGCGATAGTACCAACGGACACGGACCTTGACATTGCTCCGATGATCCGCTTCGAGCCTTTCGACTCGCGCAACGTATGGTAACTTGTCTGACTCAGATGGACGTAGTAACACACAATCGCCGGCTACAAAACACACACACACACACACAATTTAATTTATCACAAAATTACATCTTTTAAAAAAAAACAATTTACACATATATAAATATTGTATGTATAGAGAGAAGGAGGATTTACTCACGTCTGACCATTTTGTTGGTTCCTTTGATAGCGTAGGTGTCGAGATCTTTCTTGCCAGGCTTTGTTTTTGCCATTATTTGATTTCCAGATTTGAATTGGAAATTAGAGAGAGGGTGTAATTTGGGGGAGAAATGAGAACTGTGGAGTGGAGCTGAAACCCCTAGAAGGAAATACCCTCGATTTTGATGTTGGTGGGCCCTTTTGGACACGGGTGCATTTTCAAAATCCGGTTTTTTCTCTTCTTTTTTTTTTGACAAAAAATAAGGAAATATTTTCTTTTTTTTTTTTGAGAATATCCTACAAGAAAATCTTGACAGATATCTTAGGGGGTGGTATTAAATACCAACTTTTAACTTTTAATGACTTTTAAGGATTTTAAAAGTTATGTGTTATTTAATTCTAATTTTTAAAAAGTATTTAAAAGTATGGTGTTATTGAATTAAGACTTTTAAAAAGTCATTAAAAATAAGATGTAGGGAGTATTCAATTTAAACTTTTAAATAAGTAGACTGTGTTGCCAAGTAATTAACAATTGTAGAAGGGGGTTTGAATACAATTGTATAAGATTTTCGACTTAAATAGAAATAACACAAGTATGAATCAATAACAGCTTTATTAATTTTGATATAAAACTGTTACAAAACTCTCTTAAGAAATTTTTATGTTCTTAAGAGCTACAAGGTTACAAGATAACTCGTGTAAGCGATTACTACAATGTAAAACCTAAATTGTGTTTATATAGAGTACACAGTTACACTATCAATTACAAGATATTCTAAATCAATTACATATAACTCTGAATGCATATCTTGTATGATAGCTGCCTTCCTATAAATTAGGAACTGAAATATCAATCTTCCTTGATCTCTGGTCTGACGAGAATCTTCACATAATCCTGACCAGCTTCTAATACTGATAATACCTTCATACTGACATCGTATTACTGATGACGTCAGCATCAGTATCTTGATCAGTAACAACCCAGATCCTGATATCACTCGAATCAATATCTAACAATCTCCCCCAATTTGTACTTAATGAAATAAAGCACAAATTATTTGATTCAAAGATGTCAAAAACTCAAAACAAAAATCTATGAGCTATCTTCAGGTTCAGTCTCAGAAATCCTTACAAAGAAATTACTTATCTGCAAGAAACTTGATAATAATTCCTCTTCCTTCTCTGCTAGAATCTGAATCAGTCTTTTCTTCAGACTTCTGAGTTCTTCATTATTCTTGTCAATCTGATAAATACCAGCCCTGAGATTTTGAATTGAGCTCCTTGGTAAATTCATCTCTCCCAACAGTAAATATGCAAGATCTCTTCCACCAGAATTCAAAGATAATTGTTCTTGCCTCAGAATTACTTCTTTAACAGCTGAACCCTTTTGCATTTCTACTTCTTGTCCTTCTGTGTTCAAATACATGGGAGTATAATTACCATCATATCTTGATCCTCCATCTAAATATCTGGATTTTATTTTCATGAAGATCATAGTACACCAGTTTCTGTAAACACTAGCTTCTCTATCAGGAATGCTTCTATTTTCAAGCAAATAGAGAACATATTTTAGTTCTTTTGTTGACTTGCACAATACATCATGAATGCTTAGCCTCTTGACACTTTTGTCTTTCATGAAGTACAACAACTTTTCCATCATTTTACCATCCATCTTGCATGAACAATTGTAACTGATTCAAGTTCCCAAAGATCATCAACAGTTAATTCTTCACCTAATCTTCTGGTAAGAAAATGTTGATCTGCTTGAAATACAGGTATGAATTTTGCATCCCTAGAACCAAATCCTCCTCTATTGTAAAGTTCCAGTCCCTTTAGATCAGAACTCATCTTAATCCACCTTGGTGAACCTTTATCAAATTCAGAAGATTTTGCTTTCTGAAGTCCAGGAATCATTGGAGGTTCTGAAATTACTCTTCCAGACTTAAAAACAACTGGTCTAGTATACTTCATTTTATCAACTTCAACCCACTTTTTCCTTCTCTTCTTTGTTTGTGGATCACTAGGTTCTTCTTCTTCTTCTTTCACTTGTTTAGATTTATCAATAAATAAATCCTTTTAAGAATTAATCAGCCTTCTGAAATATTCTTTGCTGGCTCTTTCAACAATATCATTTACACTGTTTCTGACTTCTCTAGATCCTCTAACATTACCAGTATCCAAGTCAACAGTCTCCTTCTTTGCTTTTTCAACTTTCTTTTTCTTTCTCTCTAAAGGAGTTTCTTCTTCTTCTATACCAGGCTCATCAAATACATTTGATGATGGAAAATATTCAAGAGATAAAGGAGTTTTCTTCTTTAAATCTTCAGTAACCTCCTCTATTCTGATTCCACTAGACCTTGTCTGCCTTGTACTTACTTGAACAGGTATCCTTCCTCTGCCTCTATTTCTTCCTCCTCTACCTCTTCCTCTTCTTGCAGTAGGAGCTTCATTCTGTCTTGCAATCTCCTAAAAAATCTTGTTTTGTTCCTTTACAATTTCATCAGTAGTCATATCAGGATTTTCTTCAGAAGTTAATTCAATTGCCTTCTTAGCATGATACTGATGAAACTTATCACTGTTTCGATAAACAAGTTCACTTCCACCTGATTCAGTGATAATTTCTTCAAAGAGGTGAGGAGCATCTTGTACATCAGTAATCAACATATCTTCATCACCTTCAAGAATTGTAGAAAGAGTTTGCCTTCTTTTTCTAGATTCAGAAACATGAGTTGACTGATTAGTTTGAGTCTGAGTTGAACTCCTCCCCTTTACTAAACCAGCATCAGAGGTTCCTTTTCCTTTCCCATGTTTCCCATGTTGTTGTTGAGTACTAGTACCACCATCATTTCCAGAAGTATCATCCTTATCCTTTCTCACAACTGGATTAGGTGTACATTTTGTTTTGACTACCTTCTCCCCCTTTTTGACATCTGCATCTTCTTCAATAAAGAAAGATAAGATAAGCTTGAGAGTCTCATCAATAGTGACAACTTTAGATTCCAAGACATCCATTCTGGACTCCATCTTCTTTTCAAGTGCCTTAACATCATCAGCAAGAAGACGAGCTTGAGAAGCAGTAGCAGATATAGAAACAGTTGTATGAATATCAGCTTGAACTTTAGCATTATTATCCTTCATAGAATCAATCTCACTCTTCAATCCTTTTGCTAGAAGAGCATTAGTCTTGATAAGTGCCTTAAGCTCAGGAGTAGACATCCTCGTGGCAATGTGACTAGAATGAAAAAGAGCATTATGAAAATTCATCTCAGCATTCGGCTGATTCCATTCAGTATCCCATTCATATCCCCTTGCATCTTGAGTATTAGCAGGAAGTGTAGAACTGTACTCCCCTCTGAACTCTTCTTGTGTAACAGACTGCATGTATCTACTCGAAGATCCATAAGCAGATGCTAGACTTGCTTTTATGGCTGCCTGCATTTGAATTGCCTCAGGATCATCATCAACATGATCATCATCATCATCTGAGCTATCATCAGACTCAGGAAGTTTATCATCCACATTATCTTCAGGATTCATAACTCCTTTCAATCTCAAATCAACAGAAGATGGACCTGTTGGTTCCTGAAGACCTGCAGTGGGAATAGAAATATTTCCTAAATCTCTCTTTTCTTTTAAAGTGATCTCATCACTTCTCACAACATGACCTAAGTTACTTTCAAGAGTAACTACTACCTCTCCAGAAGTTTTTAACTTCTCACTCTGTTCTACCTCACCTTTTGCCAGTTCAGGAGACTGCCTCTCTCCACTCTTCTTTTTCTCTAATTGTTTACTCTCAGTCTCACTAGAAAGGTTTTGGCTCAACAAATTCAAAGAAATAAGAGGTGGCTGAGAAGAGTGGTCTGAAGTCATACAGATAGAGGTATCCCTTGTATCAGGTCTATCTGTAATCATACTATCAGTAGTGAGAGAAGTGGAGATAGAAGTGTTACCTGAGGAAGTGATTAAAGATTCCATTGGCCTTATAGAAAGTGGCTTGATAAGCAATGGAATATTTGGATCAGTAGTACTTACATCAGGATTGACAACTGCAACTAAAGCATGACTTGCATCAGTATTTTGTACTGATGGTTCTTGTGTAGTCTGAGGTTGTGAAGCTTCTTCAACACTTTGAGTCAAAAGTTCTTGTGTGCTTCCCTTATATGCAGTGTCCTTCAGTATATCATCACATTCAGCAATATGCTTGACATGAACAGCTTTATCTGCCAGACTTTGAACTAAGTCAAATTCGATTTCTGAAGCCCCTTGAGCAGTGTCAGGAAACTCCTTTGCTGATGTGATTTTGCCTGCATCTTCACTTTGAGAAGATGGTTCTTGTGGGGCAGGAATATTCTTGTCTTCACTTTCCCTTTGAGAAAGTGGTTCTTGTGGGACTATTCCTTCAGCAATGTCTGCATCCATACTTTGAATGGATGGTTCTTGTGTGACTGGATCTGCAGTAGCTGTTGAACTACTTTGAAGTTCAGGTTCTTGTGGGCTAGATCCTTTCAGAGGTGATGATGTCCTCTGTTTCTTTTGTCGTTCAAAAACTTTTGCTGTTGTTTGTTGTTGCATATAGAGAGATGGTGGCTTTTGTCCAAGTTTGACAGCAATGCCAACAACCTTGTCCAGTGACATATCAAATGTCCTCTTCTGTGATGATGTAGAGACTGGAGAATCAGAGATTTCAACAGTCTTCACAGGCGAAGTATCAGGAGTAGAGACATTAAGATCAGTAGTTGAGTCAGGAACTGATGATGCAACTGGATTCTGATTGTCTTCTATATCATCCTCAATATTCTGTCTCTCCAGAGGAATGAAATATTGACTCTTCTTAAGTAACCTCCTTCTTTTCTTTGGCTTTTCAGAAATGGCTAGTTCTTTAGGAGTCACAGCAACAACTTCCTTTTTCTTCAAAGAAACTGATAAAGGCAATTTGTCATCATCAGAATCATAATCAGACTCAGAATCAATTTTATGACTGAATTTCCTCTTTTCTCCTGTTTCCTTATACACCCCTATATCAATCAAAGATTGATCAATCTCAAGTATAGATTTCTCCTTAACCAGGACCCCTTGTGCACCCCCTTGTGACTTCTTTTGAGAGTGGGTTGGAGTGGAGAAATTTTTTGACCCTGATTGTCTTCCAGACACATCAAATCTAGCTAATTTCTTTGATTTTACAACTGATGCCTTTTGTGAGACACCAGAGGTGGATGACTATTTGGTAGTGTGTTTGGGTTGTGTGCTTTGGTTAGAAACAAGATGGGTAGTGTCCTGTCTCAGAGCACCAGAAGTAGGTCCAAGACCATCAGTAATAGATCCAGAATAAGTAGACATTCTCTTTGTCAAAAGAAGTCTGACCTTATCAGGAATAATAGGATTGCCTTCTAAATTATTCACCTTATCAGATTTCTCCAAGGATTTGATATTGTTTTCAGAAATCTTAAAGATACACAATTGATCATCATTTTCAAATTCAACATTGGGACATAAATATGAAAATATCAATTAAAAGAATCTAATAAAACAAACATATCCACACTTGTCTGTTTTTCTAGCATAAAAGGCTTTCAAAAGAAACAATCCATAATCAAAAGGAGTTTCATGGATTAGAGAGTACCCAATTTGAACTGAAGCTGAAGGCAATGCATCAAAGTTAGAGACTTTATTCAGAAAACATTGACTGATAGTATCAAAGAAGAAATTCCATTCCTTCTTAAGTTTTGTTCTGTATAAATCCCCAAACTTCATTGGCTGTCCTTTGATGCCAAGACTCTTTGCAAAATCAAGAAGTGTAGCATCAGAAACACTTTCTGCTGATTTGCCATTGAGAGATGGTAGTTGAAGACCCTTCTCTATCACCTCTGGAGTCACTCTATAAGTAGCACCATTATACTCAAAGGACATGTACAGATTCTTTGTTGTCATTCCTTCATTAAAAATTGCTGTTGACCATACCTGCATAACACTTTTGAAAGAAACTTTGGAGGGTTGTGTTAATGCATAGTTAATCGGACTTGAGGTTAAGAAATCTTGAATGATATGGAAATCATTCAATAAATCCTGATGATCAAGAACAGCAACGAAATTGTTAGGTGCAAAAGTAACACCATTGATGACAACTTTACTGTTTGCAAACAATTGGTTTTCCATTTTGGTTGAACAGAGAGATTTTGTATTCTCGAACAATTAGGGTTTATGTTTGCACAAGGTGAGAGACGATTTAATACTGATACTTTGAGAATAAAAGTATCAATTTAGAAAACTAAATTGATTTTAGACAAATCTAATGATTTCTCAAGGACAGGTGTCAGTAATCGACTCGTGCACACATAAGTAATGGAGTAAATTACGTGTAAGAGTGGTGATAACTTCACGCGACACGATTTTCAAACTGTAAGTATATACTTACGAGAGTGTTACACACGCGCCCGCAGTTTTCGAGAAATAAGATTGAGATTAAAAATAAAATAAAGTAATTTGTTTTAATTTAAAGAAATTAAAACACAACAATCTAAAAATACCTGATACCAACACAAGAATGTGAATCGGTTCATATTCTTGTTCCACTCCTTTCTCTATATAACGCCTAGAGACTCGTCCACTACCTTTTTAACCCTTCTTCTTACCTGCAAACTGAAAACTCTTCTCACAAATATCTTTGTAAAAGAGATGTCGAGTCTTACCATCAAAGAAAAGAATCTCCATCTCGTAGAGAAGAGAGATATTTTCAGTTACACTCGTGAAGAGTTTGATGCTTTCAACTGGGAGAGACAACTTGAGACTCTCTGGTTGCAGATGGATGCTGGTCTCGAAGAAATCGAGAAAGAAAGACCTGCAAGAGTGATTGACATCAATGCTGCCCTCCAAGCAACATTAGCATGGCTTTCTTCTAAGACATCCTCATCCAAATCCATCAACCATTGTTAATGAATATGTCAGCAAAAATAACCTTATCCCTCTCAACCTCCACCCAAACAAAGTGGCAAAGATAGGATCTGGGATGGCTGCTAACAATGGAGTGGTTTGGACTTCCTTTTCCTGTTGAATAGATTAGTAGATAGAGAACAAAAAGATGTAATCTATGAATTTACTCTCTTTCTTATTGTCAATGAAATTTTTGTTTCTCTAATCTTATTCATTGTTTTCTGCATTGAACTTGTTCTTCAAATAATTAAATCAAAGAAATAAACATGAAAACTAATTAAAGTAATCACCTTATTAACAAGTTCAAAAGCCACAAGTATATCAGGAAAACAGAACAGAAAATAGAATACTGAAATACATTATTGATAATTGAAACGTCGCATCAGATACCAGACTGATGTCAGGATTGACTTTTCATCAGTATTCGAAATGCATCAGGATTCGATGAACATCAGTATTTGATCTTTCTCTGTTCTCATAAACTATCATAGTTTACCATTCCCAGTTCATTCACCAACTTTGTAAATGTAGCTTCAGGAAGTGGCTTGGTGAATATATCAGCTAGCTGTTGATCAGTAGGAACAAAGTGTAACTCAATTGTCCCTTCCATTACTTGCTCTCTTATGAAATGATATCTGATACTGATATGCTTAGTAAGAGAATGCTGTACTGGATTTCCTGTCATAGCAATAGCACTTTGGTTATCACAATAAATAGGTATTTTTGAATATGACAAACCATAGTCCATTAGCTGATTTCTCATCCACATGATCTGAGCACAACAGCTTCCTGCAACAATGTACTCAGCTTCTGCAGTTGATGTAGAGTTTTTACTAAACCAAGAAACAAGTCTTCCTCCAAGAAACTGACAACTTCCTGAAGTACTTTTTATGTCTATTTTACAGCCTGCAAAATCAGCATTTGAGTAACCACATAAATTAAAATCAGATTCCCTAGCATACCAAAGGCCAAGAGATGGTGTGCCTTTCAAGTATCTGAAAATCCTTTTGACAGCTATAAGATGTGGTTCTCTGGGTTCTGCCTGAAATCTTGCACATAGACAGGTTGCATACATGATATCTGGTCTACTAGCAGTTAGATACAACAGTGAGCCAATCATACCTCTATAATTAGTTACATCCACCTCAGTACCTTTATTAGGATCAAGCTTGGTAGCTGTAGCTATGGGAGTTGATGTAGTAGAGCTGTCTTGCATGTTAAACTTTTTCAAGAGGTTCTTTGTGTATTTTGAATGATTGATAAAAATTCCATCATCAGTCTGTTTAACTTGTAGACCTAAAAAATAGCTCATCTCTCCCATCATGCTCATTTGATATCTAGACTGCATTAGCTTTGAAAACTTCTCACATAATTTGGAGTTAGTTGACCCAAAAATGATATCATCAACATAAATTTGAACTAACAGCAAATCCTTACCATGATTCAAATAAAACAAAGTTTTATCAATTGTACCTATTTTGAATCCACTTTCCAGTAAGAATTGAGCCAATGTCTCATACCAGGCTCTTGGAGCTTGATTTAGTCCATAAAGTGCTTTATCCAGTCTGTAGACATAATCTGGATGTTTTGAATCAACGAAGCCAGAAGGTTGTTCAACATAAACTTCCTCTTCTAATTCTCCATTGAGAAAAACACTTTTCACATCCATCTGGAAAACTTTAAATTTCTTGTGGGCTGCATATGCAAGAAAAATTCTGATAGCTTCTAGTCTTGCAACAGGAGCAAATGTCTCATCATATTCCTTCCTGTTGAGAATATCCTTTTGCAACTAGTCTTGCTTTATTTCTGATGATGGTGCCATCTGAATCTGTCTTGTTTCTGAACACCCACTTTGTACCTACAATAGACATTCCTTTTGGCCTTGGTACAAGTTTCCAAACATCATTTCTTTCAAACTCATTTAGTTCTTCTTGCATAGTCATAACCCAATCAGCATCCTTTAGTGCATCTTCAACTTTCTTAGGTTCCTCCTTTGACAGAAAGTTATGATACAGACATTCATTTTGAGTTGCACTTCTGGTTCTAACACCTACTTCAGGATTCCCAATAATTAAATCAGGAGTATGACTTTTAGTCCATTTCCTTGCTGGTGGTAGATTATTCCTTGAATTTGATGCTCCCCCTGGATTGGTGTTATCTTCAAAAGAACTAGTGTTGTTAGAAGCTCCCCCTGAGATATTGCTATCTGTTTCTGATCTGCTATCAGAATTGTCACTTGAATCTATTTCTGATGAATCTCCTCCTGATGTTTGATTTGTTTCATTGTTGATGGTCTCTTGATGTTGCTCCCCCTCAACATTTGCATTCCCATCAATAATCTGTGTTTCATCAGTAATAACTGGTTCATCAGTATTTGATGAATTGTCAGTATCTGACAAGATTTCACCAGAATTCTTGGAGGCTTCATTTGCAAAAATCAAATCATCATGTAAGTCTTCAGAAATTCCTGTAATCTTCTTATCATCGAAAGATACATTTATAGACTCCATGACTGTCTTTGTTCTTATATTGTAGACTTTAAAGGCTCTTGATGATGGATAGCCAATAAAGATGCCCTCATCTGCTTTAGTCTCAAATTTTCCAAGCTGTTCAGGATGAGGTCTTAGAACAAAACACTTACAGCCAAATACATGCAAATGCTTCAGACTTGGCTTCTTTTCCTTGATCATCTGATAAGGAGTTACACCATGTCTATTAATCAGTGTAATATTCTGAGTGTAGCATGCTGTGTTGACTGCTTCTGCCCAGAAATATGTAGGAAGTTTAGCTTCCTCCAACATAGTTATGCCCGCTTCAATAAGAGTTCTATTCTTTCTTTCAACTACTCCATTTTGCTGGGGTGTGCCTGGAGCAGAAAATTGTTGATTATTTATAATTTGGGGTTTAAAGACAGTTGATACTTGATTATTTTATATTGATTATTTATATTGGGAATATTAACATTTAGGATAGCAACTTTGTTCGAGATGAAATACAACCTTTTGGTGCGTATGCGTTGATCATTCTAGGAATTTTGTTTTTACATTGTTGAAGTTTAACTCGTTTTCGAGGATAAATTAGAATGTTCAAAAGTGTAGAATTATACCTTAAAGGCTTGGGGATTTTAGTGCACATGTAAGTTTTTGGTGCTTTTGGGAACTTGGAAATTTATAGTACCAAGATAAAATTTTAGACTGCGGTGTAGATTGGTTACGAAAATTTAGTCATGAACGAATAGATATATATATATTGATCCGTAAGTGTAAATTTCGAGGACGAAATTTCTTTAAGGGGGAAAGGATATAACATCCCAAATTAATTTTAGTTGAATAATATAAATTATTATAATTTTATGTATCTATATTGCTTTCACAAATATATGTGGCCTTTTTAATAAAAATTTGTTAACTTGGAAAATATTTATATATTTTCATTGGTTTGCTACGACGTCTCGTAGCTCCCATAAAAATTGAACTATGATTGGTCTAGAGACGTTTGAATCAAAATAATTTTCTTTATTGACGTTCCCATAAAGATTGGACTAGGGGAAATGGGCCGAGCAGAAGCATCAAGGGCCCAAATGGGAAAGGGATAAAATTTTGAACTGATTATGCGAGCCAGTGTGAACTAGCCCAAGGATTTAACCTTGCTAAGACCCCAATATATAGTTGAGGAAGGGATTTTACACTAGTATCCTATCGATGTGGGACAAGTGAAATATTTCCCTTGAGAATGAACTAGTCTCTTAAGCCACTTATATAGGGAAGAATAGAGGACCAGTTGTTTACATTTTCGATGTGGGACAAAGAGAACTCAGGTTTTAGTATTCTTGCCATTCTTAATTTCACAATTCAAGTTCATGAAGTACCAACACAAGGCTAGGTTCTAATTCTATATTTTTGCTTGGATTGAAGGCAAAGATGTGCTTCAACAAGATAAACTTTATGAACAAAAACAAATTTCTAGTTGAGTGAAACAAGGCAAACAAATAGCTTGTTGTTGTTATTTTGATATGGGATCAAGTGTAAATAACCCTTAAATATATGTATTTATTTCAGCCTCTCAAGGGAAGCAAAGGTAGAAATATGCACCTTAAGTTATATGCTCAAGAGCCTTATTATAGTTATATATAGTAGGGGGAAGGGATTCACTTTCCAAACCATCTCGATGTGGGATATGAGGATAGATGAATACAATAAAGGTTTCTTGAACTTCTTTATTTCAAAATGGGTCCTAAACTTGTGTATAGCTGAATTACACATCTCTTTGATGTGGAATGAGAAATGTTCTAAGTAAATGTAAGAATTTCTATTTGTTACAAAAATTAGTTTTTAGTTTAGCATAAGTTCGTCACCGAAGACTTTGGAAGGATGAGGACCAAAGGTTCCTCTAAAATTTAGGGACTTTATTTGAACCCAAATTTGTCAAGGTTTTAACTTTCATACTAGTTGATATCTCAGCTCCAAAGGCTAAGAAAAGGTTAAGTACTTTGTAAACCTTAAAGGTCAAGTTCTCCTACCTATATGGTTTTATAGAGTTGAGAAGAGGAATCCCTCAATACCATTTCGATGTGGGACAATTGTTATTTAAAAAAAAAAATGCAAGCACCCATCCGAGTGTTTCTTTTACTCTCAAGATGAGTTTTAGACCAAGGCAAGCCAAGCAGAAGCTTCGAAATTTTCATTAGCAAGCCCATGGACTTGGAACCGGTGTAAAATGCTAAACTCATTTAGCATTCACAATCTTTAAACTCCTAGTCTCGGGCAAAGCCAAGGTGAGAGCATAAGATTTTAGAAGTGATGGAACTCAACTTAGCTTTTATAGGCATGATATAGGGTGGCTCGCTAAAGATCTCTCGATGTGGGATAATGTCAATATATGTAAAACAAGAAACCTATAACCCACATTGATAACTCAAGTGTAGATAAAGGCGTTTATGTGGAAGGACTAAGCCAAAACATTACAAGTTAGAAAGATTAAAGGGATGTTGTTAGTTCCAACACCATTCTTAAGCGAGAAAGCCTTATAGTTGTGGTTTTATTTTCGTAACTTTTCCTATTTTTCCTTTGTACCACATTGGAAAGAGAAAGAGAGATACGAGTGTATATATTGCAAAGCTCCTATTATATACATCAAAACAAATTGTTTGTGGATATGTTGGACCAAGTGTTTAGTGCGGCCTTTGTTTTAAGCAAAGCTGGGGTTACTTATTTATTTTCCAGGCTTCCGGTGGTTACCACATCGAGTAGGAAGTGGATTTTTGGTTGCCTTTCCTTGTATAAATATGTTGTAGCGTATGAATTAGGAAAGTTCTTACATTGATGTTATGAATTGATGATGATGCTTCCAAATCGGAAGTAAAGCTAAACCAATTGTTTAGCAGGCCGGGATCCCCACCAGTGAACTTGTGAATTTATCATGTTTGAATACTCATTTTCAAATTATGTGAAAAATTATTTGTTATGATGAACTCAGTTATTTGTTCTGTAAACCTCAGATAAATGGTATGATATATGCTTGCTGGGCTCTTTGAGCTCACCCTTTTATGTCACTAACTTCCACAGGGAAGAATTTTGGTGAAAGCGGTTCGGGAAAAGATAAGATTGTGATGAAGTGACTATCGAAGTTGAATAAAAAGCGTATGACTCTAAGAAGAATGCTTTTGTATTAGATCTATGGTTGGAGTTAATTAGAAGCATATAATATGTTGTAACCTTTTATCGTAAGACTTGACTTTGTCATGACTCCTTTTGGTTATCTAAACAAAGTTGTGTAAGCATATATTTTGACGTTTGGTTCGTTTGGCGTGCCCCGGGTCGGGTTATGAGGTCATCCCGGGACCGGGGGCGCCACAATTCTGTCTTGCTCTTAAAAGATGTCCTTCTTTGTTTAGCTTTCTGACAAGCATCACAAAGTCCATCTGGAGTATACAATACCTTAGATAATCCTCTCACTAAGTCTTTCTTTACCAACTCATTTATATTGTTAAAGTTGAGATGAGAAAGCTTCCTGTGCCAACTCCAACTTTGATCTACAGTCGCTTTACTTATGAGGCATGTAGAGTGTCCATCAGTATTGGTATAGATGTTAGCTTCATAAATGTTACCATGTCTTTGTCCAGTTAAAACAACCTTCCCTGAAGATTTGCTGATTACTTCAAAATGAGTATCATAGAAGTTGACATGATAACCACTGTCAGTGATTTGACTAACACTAATCAGATTGTGTTTAAGTCCTTTCACCAGAGCTACTTTTTCAATAATGACATTTCCAATGATAATACTGCCATATCCCAAAGTTTGTCCAATGTTTCCATCTCCATAAGACACAGTTGGGCCAGCCTTTTCCTCAAATTCTGATAGCATGGTTTTGTCTCCAGTCATGTGCACAGAACATCCACTATCCATGACTAACACATTTTTCTTTTTGCCCTACAATCAGAATCACAAAGAATTCAGTTAGAATTTTTAAGAACCCACACTTGTTGGGTTCTTTTAGCATGCAATTTAACATTTTTAGCAGCAGAAGATTTCTTAACAAAAACGTTTTCTTTAGGATTACCTCCTTTAGAATTCATTTTGTTATCATCAGAATTAACAAATGCATGCTTAGTATTCACATTCTTTGTTTTGCCAGAATTTGCACTTTTATTGAACTTTGGCAATGATTCATAAACATTGTAGTACAAATTATGATATTCTTCACACATATAAATAGAATGTCATTTACTACCACAGTGAAAACAAGGATTTTGTGGTTTATAAAATACTGTCCTATTCCTAATGTCAGACTTAGGAATAACAGTAGTCTTCTTCTTAATCCTCCTGCAGTCAATAGCAAGATGATTAGAGTTACCACAATTAAAACATGTCTTTCTTGTTGCATTTGGAATATACTTATAATTATTCTCCTTGTTTATTCCAACTTTACCATTCCTGTTTCTTTTGATAGTAGAGACTCTCTTCTTTTCTGTCACATCACAGATTTTATCTCTCAGTTGTTTCTTTGACAAAAGACCTACATTCTTGTTTTGGACAGACTTTGATTTAGAATTCTGTGCAGAAGTGGATCCTCTTCAGTAATTGATTTGGGATTTTCTGGATACACATAATTCACAGGCTTTAATTTAGTCTTTGTACTGTCTGTAACATATCTATAGGTTTTTGGATTTGTCGAGTCATTGATAACTACTCTTCCTGGATTTGATGAAACAACCTTTTCCTTGTTCTTTTTCTCAATCTCTGGCTTATAACCTAGACACTCTTTCCAGTTTTTATCTGTAATTATCTCATGAGTTTTTGTTCCAGAGTGTGTCCAAGTTCTGAGTTTTTCATTAGCATCCTTAAGTTGCATTTCAAGTTCTTTACATTTAAACTCTATTTCAAGTTTCATGTGTTTAGCATTATCACATTCTGTTTGAACTTCCCGCAAGAAAATTAACTCTGCTTCTAGATGACCATTTCTTTTAGTTACCTCTGCCATCTGAGATTTTATTCAAGTATTTTCAAGAGATTGACTCCTAAAGCTGATATGCAGAGACTTAAGAAAAGACCTTAACTCAGAGACATTATTTGTATCAAAATCAAACAAAGTTTCAGATACCTTAGATTCAGCAACAGCAACAGTCTCATCAGTATTGGCCATTAGTGCATAATTCACCTCTTCTTCTTCAGATTCTGAGGAAGAGTCCATCCAATCCTTGCTTGATGAGATAAGAGCTTTGGTCTTTGCCTTTTTGCACTCAGTTGCAAAATGACCCATTCCATCACAGTTGTAGCATCTGACTTTTGACTTGTCAAATTTGCTGCTTTTATCTTCTTTCTTCTTGTACCTATCTTTGTCAGCATTGAAGGTTTTCTTCTGGAGCCTACCTTGCTTCCTAGCCTTTCTGAACTTCATCTTCTTGAAGCCCTTGACTATCATAGCTACCATCTCCATCATATCAGAATCAGTAGAGTCATCATCAGTATCAGAATCAGACTTAGCATCAGTATCTGATGATGAGTCATCAGGAATTGACTCCACACAACTCTACTTTTTCTTGAAGAACCTTCTTTAGCTTTTCCTTTTGATTTTGATTCAACATTCAAAGCAACAGATTTTGCTTTGACATTTTTCTTGTTCTTTCTCTGTTGAACCTCAAGATCATAGGTTCTTAGCATCTCATAGACTTCATCAAGCGACAGCATCTTCAGATCATATTGATGCCTTATGATTGAAGCTTGAGTATCCCACTCCTCAATTAGAGCTCTTAGAAACTTGGTATTTGAATCCTCTGGATCATACTCTTTGCCAACTAGAGATAGATTGTTCAACAGTGTTAGAAATCTATCATAGATATCAGTAAGGCTTTCATCAGATCTAGCATCGAACTGCTCATACTCCTGAATCAACAGAGCCCTTCTGTTTCTTTTGATAGATTCAGTGCCTTGACATTGAGTTTCCAAAGTATCCCAAATTTCCTTTGCAGTCTTGCATGCTATGACCCTGTTTGACATGACATTATCAAGACTGTTAAATGGCTTGGCCACCCCAGAGTTTCTTCTGAATTTTATCTTAGAGAATCTCCTAGATAGAAAGGCTAAATGCTCATCTATCTCATCCAATTCATCCTGCTGAAGGACACTCATTTCTTCAGACACCTTTTCCTTGCTTTTGCTTGATTCTGCTCTACCTTCACAAACCTCCCTGTTTGGTGTAGATTTAGCAACTTCAGTCCTCTTCTCCTCCTTCTGCTCCAAGTTGGCAACAAGTGCAACTGACCCACTTTTCTTTTGAGCCTTCTCAATTTCTTCATCCTGCTCCATTTCTAGTTCATATGTCTTTAAAGTTCCATAGAGCCTTTCAAGAGTAAATGACTTGTACTCTTGAGTGTTTCTTAGAGAAACAGTCATAGGCTTCCACTCTTTGGGCAGTGATCTCAGAAATTTGAGATTAGAATCTTTCACTTGGTAGATTCTTCCATACAGTTTCAAGCCATTCAGTAGGTTTTGAAATCTACTAAATATGTCATTCAATGTCTCTCCATTCTTGAAATGGAAGTGCTCATACTGTTGGATCAGTAGCTGCATCTTGTTTTCCCTTACCTGTTCTGTACCTTCACAAAGGGTTTGAACAATGTCCCATACTTCCTTGGCGGTAGTACAGTTGATAACATTGTCAACCATGTCTGTTTCTAAACCATTAAACAGAATATTCATGGTCTTTTTATCTTTGTGGACTTCTGCAACGTCCTCAATACTCCACTCAGAAACAGGTTTTGGAATGTAAGTGTCTGGTGCATCTGCAGCAAGACCAACTCTTGAAGCAGCCTTCATTGGAACATGAGGACCCTTCTCAATGCAAACTACAAAGCCTACATCAATAGACATGAGATGTAGACGCATTTTTACTTTCCAGTGAAAGTAATTTTCTCTATCAAGAACCGGTATCTTCACTCCATAATCCTTCTTAGACATGTTGGAAGTGTGTTGATCTTTAAACTTCAAATATATTAGAAGCTTGCTCTGATACCAATTGTTATTCCCAGATTACATACTTGTATAATTGTAGAAGGGGGGGTTGAATACAATTCTTGATAATTATAAATTTCTGATAAAAACCACAGAAATCTATAAGGAAATAATTGCTGAATAAGAAATGGTTCACAAACACATAAAAAATCAGGTGGTTAAATGTACCACCTAAGACTTTTATTTGAAGAAAACTCTGTGATACAAATGTACACAGCTTCTGTTGTTACAACTCTTTGCTTCTAAGGATATTCAAGAAACCCTAAGCAAATATGTCTGTTTTCTTAATCTCTAAAGAGTTGCTACACTTGGTTATATATCCCAAGTTTACAAGTACTACAGGAATAAGATAATATTAATCTAATTCAAGTTGACTTGCTACTCCACTCCAAATCCACATGTAGCCGAAAGGTTGTCCTTGTGAACAGATATGTCCCCTGCACCTTTCTTGTATGTACTGTGTAAATGGAATGCTTCTTTCTTCTGTTTTTCCAAAGTATGGCTGCCATACTGCTTTTTATACCTACTATCAACCCATGTGATCTATCAGTCAAACCTGTCCTTATCAACTGCTAATCCTTAGCTAGCATAGGATAAAGTGATAATGATTATCCGTTGATGTTGTGCATAGTTATCCGTTGATGGTAGTTTGAGCTGTATCCGTTGATAGAGTAGATTTGAGTTGTATCCGTTGATAGAGCCATGTTCTCATCCGTTGATACATTTTCACTTAGACAGAATTACATAGCATAGCTTATTTACAATTGGCTACCCTATTCTGCCTATCCATTGATGGTCAACATGACTCTGAACAAAAACACTATCAACTGATAAATAGAGATATTGCAGTATGCTACAAAACCTCATCCGTTGATGAGCTACCTGTCAACGAATAGAGTTATAAAGTCTTATCCGTTGACAGTTACACAACTTGACTTATACAATTTTGCTTGAATGTTAAGTTATCATCAACTACAACATATTCCTAACACTGTTATTCAAAAAGTCATGAATTTGCAATGACAATTACATTTAATGACTTTTTATGACTTTTAACTTAAAATATAACTAGAGATCTAATGTGAAAAGTCATGAGGTTTGGGGTAAGATTTCACATGACTTTTATATTATTATTTAATTTTCTTCAATTTCATTTATATCAGAATTTTGTCATTTCTCTCTTAAATTATGAACGATGGTTATTATCCCTTTGATTTTTTTTGTCAAATAATATCTCTTTGATTTGACTAATTTACTTTTTAACTTGAAAGTTTTTAGCTTCTACTATCTTTTTAGTTTTGATTTAAGTTTAATTGTTGTGTATTTATTGTGAATGTTAAGATTGTTAATGTTCATACTAACACATATTCATTTGCAAAAAAAAACCTATTAAGTCCTTTTTCACTTATCTTTATTTTTATTTTAAATTTAATTAAACTATATTGATGTTGGAGGATAAAATTCTGCTTTTTACTTGATTTTATACCATTTGGATATTTGACAAGTCTAACCAAAGGGATCCCCTTTGGTTGGATTTCTATTTGTATTAATTATTAATTACATAATTATCTTTTCGTTTAGATTTTGTTGTAAAAATTTTTACTTTACTTAAAAATTCTATTTTATGAATTTTAATGTCGTCTTTTTCTCTCATGTGCGCTTGAAGTTCATGATCTCTAGATGTTTATTTTCCGACATTAAAATATTATTGTCTAAGATTTCTAGGAATACATTGCATATCCTTCGGTTAGATGATAAACCTTTGAAAATCTTTTCCTCAGTTACTATGCATCTAGCTCTTTCAGCCTTTCTCGCCTATGATAATGGCCAAAGTTGCAGTATACAGTGTTCGCTACTGTGGCCTACATACATATATATCCAAGATTAAAAATTAAAAATCAATAATTTAATAATAGTTTATATTACAATTGTATATATATAAATTTATTGGTGAAATATCAATAATTCGATCTTCTTGTTATATAATTTTTAATACGAACTTATTATATATTACATTTTTTTATGTATTACGTATTTATAATTTTATATTCATATTAATATAAGTTATCGATCAAAAGTCATTAAATGTAAGTAAAACTCCTCAAAAGTCAATAAAAAAAAGTCTGTAAAAGTAATGATGAAATATGCAAACTCCATAAAAGTCATTAAAAATTTATCAAATCAACAAAAGTCATTGACTTTTTAGAAGTCAATAAAAGTCATTAAAAGTTATAATACAATACCACCCCCTTAATGAATCATTAATTTTACCTTATCTTAAGATATAACGAGGAGAATTTGAATCAGTCTTATTATTTATTGAGTAAGAGCATCTCCAACCCTTCCATCCCCTTCTTTATAATTGACGTGGCACACAAAATATAGAGAACCGAAGCATTTTTTTCCACTCCAACGCAGGTTCCCCCTTATGTATAATTTTACAGTTTTGTATATGGGTTCTTTATATTTGCTAGCGAAGTTCATTCTATAAAACTTTCCACATGGACTCCCGCCTCTTCCATCTTCATCCCACACTTTTCTTCTTTTCATTTCCAGCAAAACATTTGTATGCATTTTAATTTGGCTAATTGTTATCATTGTGGATTAGTAGTTTTTGAACATGTACAAAAAATCAAAGAGTTTAAAACAGATTTTGACATAAATACGAACTTATGTAAAACATGATGATGCTTCTATTGCATTTAGTGAAAAATAAGTAACTTCAAGTTACTTGTTTTGTACCAAAAACAAGTAAATTCAAGTTACTTGTTTTGTTCTTACTTGTACCAAACTATTCAAATGATAAGTCATCTCCCACACCATCTACTGGAAGTCCAGTGAGTGTTAGTCTTGAAGCAGAAAGTGAATTTGAATTTGAATAATTATAAAATATTGATTTAAAATTATAGCTAACCAATATAGAGAATGCCATTGAGCAAAACACCTTTTTGATTCTTTAAAATTTAGAGAATCATTATAATACATTATTTTAGCTAATCATTATAAAGAACGTGGTTGGAGATGCTCTAATGCTACGTAGTCCAAAATGGTTCTACAAAATATTTTTGAATAAGGCATAATTTTATTTGTGGGATTAATTTGTATACACGAAGGGTCCATCTCATTTATGAAGAAATAACGAATAATTTTCTGATAATTTAGCATTTAGGAATTTTTTTAGGAAAAATTTTGGAGACTCTAACATTTCTCTTATTTATGTGTGTACATGTATTTTAATTGATAATTTTGTTTTAATCACAAAATGAATCAATTGGACATTTATTTTTTGAAATAATATTATTCTTAATTTTTCCAATTTAATAAAAAAAATAGAACTTTGGAATAAGTGGAAATTGAATTTAAAGTCCTCTCTCAATTTTTATTTTTATTTTGTCAAGAGAAACTTCACGTTAATAAATTGTACCAAAATACAATGTCTGAAAAAGGAGTTTTTTTCATTCCAGAAAGTTTATCATCTAACCGAAGGGCACGCATGTTGCCCCCAGACATTTAGACAATAATACCTTCAGGTCTGAGAAGATGAACCCCACAAAGAAGAGCCTCGTTAAAACCCCACAAGAGCAAAACCCTATGGGAAAAACTCAAGGGGGAAAAAGAGTGCCCTCGAAGTACAAAAACATTGTTATACAAAGTGAAATTAACTAGAGCTTCTTGTAGCTTTTGTGAGTCTCCATTGCCATCTGGTGTAGCCACAAATTTATCTTCTTTTTCACTCTACACCTCCACTTCACCATTACTTTCATTGAATATTAAAACCGGGTCTTTTTGAGACTTCATTTCTATTAACCTGCAAGTCACAAAAACAAACCCGAGGCTAGAAGAATAATTAAAGAGTCACTTAAGAGATATAATAATAATAACTATATTGAAACTTATTGGAATTTTGACAAAGTAGTCCTCTCTCAATTAGAATGTTAAGTTTGTGGTCTAAATTTCAAAGTGTTAAGAATCGAGTTTAGTCAAATTTTATATTCTTCATCGTGTTAATACAATTTAAATTCTAAGTCCTTTTCGAAAATTGTGTCTACAGGGTTTAGAGCATCAAACGCAGCGGAATTAAACGCGAAAAAGAATAAAAATCGGAACCCTTTCGCAGGATCCATACAAAAACATGATATTTAATTCGGAGTAAGATGATTACCTTAAAGAAGCTTTACAAATTGATGAAAGATGGAGGTCCAAAACAATCACCACGCAGCCCTCTTCGAGATCTACGTTGCCAAAGTAGTCCACACGAACGCTTGATCGTCCAACGATCACCGGAACCGGTACTAGCCGAAGAACCTGCCCCTCTCTCTCTCTCTCTCTCTCTCTCTCCAGCCTCTCAAACGTTTTTCTCTAAAAAAACGAATTGCAAAAGTCTATCCTTAAACAATACATCATAATGTATTTATAGGGAAGAGAGATTGGGCTAAACCCTAAATCGAATTGGGCTTCTCCAAACCCATTCTGATTTGGTTTTAATATTAAATTCGAATTCTATTTAATTATAATTAAGACCAGCTCAATTAATTAAATTTCCAATTTTGAATTTAATAATTTAATTTAAATTAAAACTCCTTTTAAACTTTCTTATTGTGTAACCCTTTAGATTATTATTACGTTGGCAATAATTTCAATATCCAATAATAAAATTATAAACAATGAGCGGCATCTAGTAATACATCATTGCTACCCAAGTAATAATAATAATTGGTGATCCAATTAAACCTTTCGTGATTATTGTTTCCGTGTAATATAATCCCTTTAACCAAATATTATAGATTAAACTCGAGGCATGTTATTAGTCATCCTCTTCAACGTTTAATCCGGGTTTCCTTGATCAATGAGTAGACTATTAAAACAAATCAATATTTGAGCATGGCCATGCATTTTCATAGTCTCACTCAATCAAGAGGCCAATAATATCTCTCCTAATAATAGGAGGGTTAAATCCTTTATCTATCATTCATATTTCTCATACGACTCATAATATACCCGATGTACACTTTTATCATCACTCGATCAAAGGTAACTTTTAATGTAGTCAAAGTATATTAATCCTCGTATAGAAATAAAATGATCTCAAGTCTAAGGATCATTACACCATTATCACTGTGAGTCTTTCTAATAACATTATCAACATGTAGAATCTCACCGTGGGTTAATCCAATGCCATGTATAAAATTACATGCACCTATGTTCTTAACTTTAGTATCACTATACCTATGACCAATGAGATGTGGTCATCCGTCAACAAACATACTAATCTTTATGCATTATTATTGTCCCAAATTAATAATGCTCGATTAGGGATATTTAGGAATATAAACACTATTCATATAATCTCATTTTTAAGTCACATACTTAAAGATATAGAATACATGTTCTATATTCCAAGGACATTTATTACTCTAACATTTATATCGCAATAAATTAAGACATAATAAATTAATGCAGAATAACCAGTAGAACATAATCATTAAATAACAAAATAGGAATAACCAGTAGAACATAACCAGTCTCTAGGGCACTAACACTATTAGTGTCAAATCTCGATTTTAAATCCAGAATAAACCAAGTATACTGGTCCAAATGCAATCAAATTGGATAGTCCATAAATCCATCATATGTCCCCAAAAGATCATGATTTGTTGGTGACTTGGCGCACTTAGTAGTACTGTTTTGCCTTATAAATTGAGTTAAATTCTCAAATCTTCTAGATGTGAAATTGAAATGTTAAAAACTCCCCCACTTAAAATCCTAACACTTTCATTAGGTTTGAACGGATAGCCCATAGGGTATTGATTATATCTCTCTAGCCATTGTGAGATAATACCGGTCGGCTTCGTTTCCCTATCTCCGGACCTCTATCCATTATGGGATGATATCACCAGCCTTCATGTTTCTACTTTCCGAAAACTTGATGAGTCAAACTTTCAAGAATTCGCTCTGATACTATATGTGACAACTCGGGTCAAAACTCAAATCTTTTTCGGAAATTGGGTCAAATCCCGATTTCAAATTCGGAATAAGTCGAAGTATACTGATC
Organism: Kitagawia praeruptora; assembly: GCA_037693485.1. Taxonomy (NCBI): domain Eukaryota; kingdom Viridiplantae; phylum Streptophyta; class Magnoliopsida; order Apiales; family Apiaceae; genus Kitagawia; species Kitagawia praeruptora. The sequence continues at coordinate 83,573,499 of CM075350.1, forward strand.
CAAATGCAACCAATTTGGCTAGTCAACTAACCCATCACAGACCACCAAAAGATAATTGTTTGTTGGTACATTTAGTGCTAGTACTTGCTTATAAACTAAACTAAAATCCCAAATATCTTAGATATGTGATTAGTGCATTATATTAATGAACACTTAATTAATTACACATTTAATTATGAATTTATGCAATTTTTTGAATTGTATTATGTATTTGTATGTTGTGAGGATGAAGAATGTATAAGATGAATAACTAACTTTGAATGTAGATCGATCAAAAAGACGAAGACAGATACTTTGTGAGGAATAAGAGCAAATTCGATATAATATTAAAGGTTGATCTTTGTCACAGATGAACCAAATTTTATGTTTAGAGTTCCTAATATTTAAGTGTTTCAAAATTTTCAAATTTCTTAAATATATAAATTTATAAAATATGTGATATTTATGTACGTTAGGAATCAAAAATTGATTTTAAGTAATACTTTCAAGACTCAGGGACAATCCCGTATATTATAAAAGTTTGTATTGTGATAATCTGTAGTTAAATTTAAAAGTTAATTATTGGGAAATTTCATGTAAAGAGCCATTAGCTCAGCAACCATTGTTCTTATTCATAAAGTACAGACTCCCTTATAAATGAATTATAAATGAAGTACTATTGACCTATTTCTTATCGTAATATTGCTTACAAATGTATTTACAAATGGTTGCTAATATAAAAAGGTCATGGCATCTATTGTCATTGAATCTCAAAGTGCATTCATTCCTGGCAAGAAGATTTTAGATAACATCATGTTAGCCCAAGAGCTTTAATGTAAGGAATTTAAGTATGCCTAGGTTTGTGTTGAAAATTGATTTGGAGAAAGCATTTAACTCGATTCGATGAGATTTTATAATTGATTGCTTACAAAAACATAACTATTCTGCTGAGTTTTAACTGATTTCTTTGGAGGGAAGAAAAGCTTTAGACATGGGGACCCTATGTCCCCTTATTTTCACCTTGGCTATGAATATTCTTTCAGGTATGTTTAATAAATTTGGTCCTCCCTTTAAGCATTATTTGAAGTGAAAACAACTCAATATTACTCACTTGTTCTTTTGCGGATGATGTTACATTCCCAAAGCTGACATGGTCATATGACTTCTTATGGAAGGCTTAAACTAATTTGTAACTTGAAATGGGCTTAAACCGAATCCAGGGAAGAGTAACTCTTTCTTCAGAAATGCTAAGCCTTCTTCTGTCCTGGCCTGGTTTGATAGAGTGATGGGATTTCCTAGAGGTGGTGTATCAATGAAATTCTTGGGTGTTTCCATCATTGCTTCTCGGCTCGCTATTCAAAATTGCGTTCCATTGTTGGAGAGGATTTCGAAGAGGATTCTTAAGTGGATTACCATATATCTACTATATGCCAGGAGGTTGCAACTACTTAAGGCTGTTCAGTTTTCCATACAATCCTTTTGGATATAACACTTTGCTCTTCCTAATGAGGGGTTAAAAATATTGCAAAAAAATTCACTAGATTTCTTCGGAAGTCTAATATAGATACTAAAGGGGCCTAAGGTTGCTTGGAATACTCTATGTCTACCAAAAAATAGAAGATGGACTAGGGATAAGCGATTTGAAGAAATGGCACTCTGCTCAATTCTTTTGCCTTATATGTTTCATCCTAAACACTAGGTGCACCTCCATGTGGGTGAGCTGGGTCCGTAGACATCTTTTAAGTAGATTTTGATTTTGGACGGTCCCTCAAACCATCGATTGTACTTGGACGTGGAATAAAATTCTTCAATTGTAAAATCTGGCCTCTAGGCACCATAGAATTCAGTTGAGAGATGGGACTTCTACCAGGTTTTGGAACAAGTATTGGGAGAAGAGGGTATTATTTATACTAAATAAAATAATACATTTACGGTTAAGGATGTCAGGGGTAATGGACAGCTGAATCTTCCTGAGATTCTCCCTAAGATGCCAGTGGAGATGATGAGTTGGCTTCTTTGTGTCAATAGTTTACCAGATTTTAGCAATCAACCGGATTACTACAAGTGAAACTTGAAAAAGATTTCTATTATAATACGATTCCTATTTAAGAAACAATGAGGCACTTTGACTTAGAAATTTTTTTGGTCAACTTAGTCTGATGCAAGATGAAAATCAATAGATATGCCTTCATACAATGGTTAGCTTGTCTTGAAGGCTACCTACTTCTACTCGTTTGAATAGGTTTGATGGTAATCTCAATGAACAATGTTTATTTTGTGTGGCAGGTTGCGAAACTCAGGAACATCTCTTCCTGAAATGCTTGTATACTAAGTTTGTTCTACAAAAACTTCTTCTGATTTGTGATGTAGATATGCATCAAAGTTGTAATACTTTTCTACGGTTGTCGTTTGCTCCTGGACGGGTAGGAATAGTTTCCCCATGAAAAGAGATTGTGATGTTAGTTATGCAGGTTCGTTGCTACTAGATTTGGAAACAACGCAATTAAAGGATCCATGAAGGGAATGTACTCAATCCAAGTGAACTGTTTCATGTTATTAGAAAGGATATTAGAAGTCATGTTTTATCTTCTGTGTGACTTTCAAGAGGATTTATGTGCTCCCACGTTGTACTAGACAATATTTTTCAAATGGAATAGGCTAGTGGGATAGTTTCATTTGCCTTGGGCATTGAGTATTGTTTGCTTTATTCAAATTGCATGATCTTGTACTACTTTCCATTTCCTGAGGCTACTTATGTATCCAACGAAATATAATTTTATTTATATAATTACGTGGTTATCGAAAAAAAGATACACACACACACACACACACATATATATATATTTATATGTATTATGACCGTAGAGGTCTTAATTATGATTAGTAGTGATTTAATCAAAAAGTTTTTTTTGTACGTGTATATTAAGTTGGCCTCCTTTTCTTTAATTTTGAGGTCTTTCCTTATGCAGGATCGTCTTAAACTTTACAAGGGTTCTGTGCTAATTATAAAATCGGGTCCGTAATTTATTTAAAATTTAAACAAGTTATATAAACTAATTATATTTCCAACACCTTTACCAGAGAATTATTTTATTAAAATAAATCATTAAAATTAGGAGCATTAAAATTGATTGACACAAAAAATATGGATATACACGTATGTATACATAGCTGATGCAATTTTCTAAGAAATAGGCGTGATATTTGAAGAAACATTAGAGGATGTTTTGATTTTAGACGTGTGTACTGAAGTTGAAGTCTGAATAAGTCAAGGTTTGGTGTGATTTTGCTAACAACTAGATGGACATATATAACATATATACATGGTTTTTTCTAATTTGGGGACCCTGTGTTGTTGGGCTCCTTACACACCCTCCCAGACGGGCCTGTCCTTATGTATCTGTTCTTGCATACACGTCACAATTTACTATCCTATTATTGCCAAGTGATTCCTTATTTTTCTAGAGTTGGTGACTACTATACAACTAGTTGGAGACGATACCAAAAACCTGAAATGACAGGAACATGTATTTGAAGACGTGTCCAGGTAGGTACGTGCTTTCTGACATGAAGGCAATGGTTACGGACACTTTTACTCATAAAAATCATCTTCATAGTATGTACGACTATAAAGAGGAATATTATTAAACGTTCATATGTAAGTTCATATGAACTACGATCGAGTTTAAGCTTATGGTTGCAACAAGCCGTAATAAGAAATCTGTTGTTACTCTTAGGGGTTTGGGTTACAAAGGCTTGGGAGAGAGGAGTGGTTTTGGGAGTCATTAGTATAAGAGAAAATTGGGCTTTAGGTTTTCCTCAGGTATCTCTCCTAAGATTATAGCAAAATATACCTATAAAGTAAGGGATCCCGCAGGGGCATTTATATAAATATAATTTTTTTTCCAATAATTTACAAAAATGCCCTTTAATTTGTATTGAAATTTTATAAAAAAAATTCCAATAATTTACAAAAATGCCCTTTAATTTGTATTGAAATTTGTTCTAATCTCATGTAGAACCCTGAGGTCACCCTCATGCACATGAAACCCTTAGTATAATTATATAATTGGTTTCAAATTTGCAATTAGACATGAATAAATTGATATAATTATCAAATACAGGTTAACCTATATCAATATTCGTATCCGAAATTATTAGATACAATAATATTTAATTTATTTTGAATACAAATATATTTGTCTTTTTTTGGAATTTGAATACAAATATTTTAAACGGATATCGAATTTTTTGAATTTTTTTTACTGTCCTAAAGAGAAGAATAAATTTTGAAAAAATAAACTAACCTAAAATTTCAAAGCATTTTAATTCCACAACTTTGAAAAAATTGTGAGAAAATATAGTATTTTCTGCAACTACTCTAATTTAACTTGGAACTTCATTTTGTTTAAGATAGATTTTATGGAGATTAGATTAAAAATTACTTTAATTTTATTCAAAAATAAATATTACATTAATTTTTTAAAAAAGTTGTAAAACCTACTTTTCACAATAACTACCGAAAAAAATGTTCGTGCTTGCAAGCAGAACATATAACTTGAAATGTTCTTTCGATTCATATAGCAGTATTACCAAATATATATATATATATATATATATATATATATATATATATATATATATATATATATATATATATATATATATATATATATATATATATATATATATATATATATATATATAAGGTCTTGCTCTAGTGAGAACCCTCACTTATGGTGAGATATGAGATCTAATCCTAACCATTCATTTAAATACATTATATTCATCTCTTACCATTCATTTTAAATTTTAATAATTTAATATTTTATATTTAGAATTGCACCATCTTCTTTCTGATTCAACCACTCAGTACTCACCATCACCGGTAACCACCACCGGCGACCACCACCACCTCCGACGATCACCAGAAAATCACCACCGGCAAACATAAAATCACCACCGCCGAACCAGAAATCACCACCAGAAAAACAAAAATCACCACCAGAAACACAAAAATCACCACTCCGACCCACTTTAAACAAAAAATCACCACCTGAAAACGAAAAATCACCACCACAAACCACCCCATCATCGCCGCCACCTCCGACCACCACCAACAAATCACCATCGACAGCTCGGAAATCACCACAAATTCCACCAAAATTACTACCAATCACCAAATTTTAAAGGAAAAATCATAAAAAGAAAAAAACAATTTTATATAATCACTGGATACAAATCACCTCCGGTTGCCGGAAAATCACCACAAAACACCTAATCGCTCTAATAAATAAAAAAGGTACCCATCTATACATAAAACATATACATACAACATTTCCAAATCCTAACAATGACGATCTTCACCTTCAATCGCCTGTCCCACCTCGCCAAATCTCCCTTTCCCTCCGCTCCACCACCACCGCAGGTACCAAAAAAAGTCTCCGACCGCATCGTCAAGCTCTTTCACGTACATTACCCCCACCAACCCACCTGCACATCTTTTCCGGCAATTCTATTAAACAAAATAAGGCACAAATCCGATACTGATGCACGTCCAATCGATCAGTTCGATGTTCATTAAAGCTATGAGGAGTGTGTGACAGGAAAGATCGATGATTTGACGCGTCTGACCGGATGGATCGATGGCTGCAGTGTATGTCTTGTGAAAAGAAATGGGTTAGTTAGAAAGTGAAGACACGGGAGATGAGATTATAATATGTGGCTGTGATGAAAAGTAGATTAAATTGTGAGTCTGACATTAGATCTCAATTCTCATTTTAATCGGGGGTTCTCATTTAAGCAAAACCCTATATTTATATATATATATATGGTCTTGTTCTAATAGAAACTAACTTAGAATAGAAACTAAACCTAAATTAAATATTTCAAGCTAATCTAACAGTAACTTTTTTTTATTTTATTTATTTTTATTTTTGTTGAATAGAGCCAAGAATTTTATAAGGTTTTTGTGAAGGTGCCCCTAGCGGGGCCATTAAAATAAATGAAATATAATTTATTTAGTGTAGGTTTTTAGTTTCTATTCTAAGTTTGGTTTCTATTTGAACGCTAGCCTATATATATATATATATATATATATATATATATATATATATATATATATATATATATATATATATATATATATAGGACTACTCTAATGAGACCCCTTTATTGTGAGAACTGCACATTGGGCCATAAATGAAGCCCAATATCCAAACACGCAAGATCCTTACATGTCGCTATCGACTCACTCTCCTTTCCATTAACAAGATATTTTGCCCCTGTCCTTGTATTACCATCACATCTGACAATCACAATCTCCAGCATAACCACTATAACTTCCATCAAAACCGATCGTAACATAACCATCACCACACCATAATTTGTACTCCATCGCCACCACATGGATCACCAAATTTGAAACCAAATCATTAATATAGAACACATCGTCATAATCACCGTACACTATAAGCTACTCAATCACCAAATCCATATTCAAATCACCAATATTCTAGATTATATTCACTACCAATAGTTACATAATCACCAAACTAAAATTTTGATCAAGAATTTAAAGACAAATCACCAATTTTACACTCAAATCACCAAAAATTCTGGGCACAAAATCACAAAAAGAATCAGATATAAGTTCGTAACAGTATCAAATTCACTAGATCTGAGTCATCATCACCATTTACCTAGCCTATACAATCACTATCGTGCTCGACGATTGTTAGTAGCCTTTATATGAACTCAAATTTCAATTGATCTATACATCTTCCTTTTTCTTTTATACCTTCAAAAGCTTCGTCGAAGATTCCGTTGTAATGGTCTATAATCAACATCAGGGAGATGAAATTCTAGGACGAAATATGATTTTGAAAAATTTTAAAGCATGGAGGAGGAGTGTTTCAATGTCGTGTTTTTAAAATGATAGAGTTTGATATTACAACGAGGGAGAGGGATAGAGAGAAAGAAAGAAAGAAGAGAGACGGGGAAGGAGAAGAAGCAAACTAAAATTTTGATCCAGAATTTAAAGACAAATCACCAATTTTACACTCAAATCACCAAAAATTCTGGGCACAAAATCAAAAAAAAAAAATTAGATTTATGTTCGTAATAATATCAAACCAGATCTGAGTCACCGTCACCATTTCTCTAACCTATAAAGTCACTATCGTGCTCGCCGATTATTAGTAGTCCTTCACCGTGATGAACTCAAACTTCAATTGATCCATGACATTTTCTTTATCTTTTATACCTTCAAGAGTTTCGTCGAAGATTCCGTTGTAATGGTCTATAATCGATATCAGGGAGATGAAAGTCAACGACGAAATATGATTTTGAAAAATTTTAAAGCATAGAGGAGGGGTGTTTCAATATACGTGTATATGCGTATATGTGTGTGAGAGTTATATATGTATTTTAAGAGATATCTCTTAAATGTGAGATAGCAAATCTGATGATTTGAGTAATAGAAATGGAGTTGTAATCGGAAAAGTTAATCGGAAAAACTGGATTGAGTAACAGAAATGGAGTTGTGATCGGAAAAACTGGCAGGTGAGTGGGATGTTGTTTGGAGAAGATAAAATGAAATAAAGGATCGTATGGTGTAGATTAAAAGAAAGTTATAAAATATAGAGGGCTGAGATTTAGTCTCAGTTCTCATTTTAATTTGGGGTCTCATTTGAGCACTTGCATATATATATATATATATATATATATATATATATATATGCCTTTGCTCCATACAGAACACTCTTATATAACAAACAATAAAGAACACTATAAAATCATTTATTCCAATAGATCCATTGGCCTAGCCAGGGGCACCCAATACAAAAAGTTCTTATTTTTTTAGGCTCTATCCATCCAGCAAAAAAAATTGAAAATTTACTGTTCATCGATGACGTCATCGATGAACAGTAAATTTTCAATTTTTTTTGCTGGATGGATAGAGCCTAAAAAAATAAGAACTTTTTGTATTGGGTGGCCCCGCCAGGGGCATTGGATCAATTAGATCTAAGGTGTTCTTTATTGTTTGTTATATAAGGTGTTTGTTATGGAGTCCAACCCTATATATATATATATATATATATATATATATATATATATATATATATATATATATATATATATAGGGTTGGACTCCATAACAAACACTTTATATAACAAACAATAAAGAACACCTCATATCTAATAGATCCATTGCCCCTGGCGGGGCCACCCAATACAAAAAGTTCTTATTTTTTTACCCTCTATCCATCCATCATCTCAAAAAAAAAATAAATTAAAAATTACTGTTCATGACGATGACGTCATCAGTGACGTCATCATGAACAGTAAAATTTTTATTTATTTATTTATTTTTATTTTTTTTTGCTGGCTTGATAGAGGGTAAAAAAATAACAACTTTTTGTATTGGGTGCCCCTGGCGGGGCTAAAGTCTAAGGTATTCTTTGTTGTTTGTTATATAAGAGTGTTCTGTATGGAGCAATGGCCTATATATATATATATATAGGGTCCTACTCCACTACAAACTAAAATTAACTACAAACTAAAAACTAAACACTAATCTAATATTTCAAGCTAATCTAATGACCAAACTAGGGGTACCCCAATACAAAAAATGCTTAAAATAATTGGCTCTATCCAACAAAAAAAATAAAAAATAAAAAAAAATAAAAAAAAATCACTGTTCACGTGATGACGTGGCAGTGGATTTCACAGGTTAACGGTGCTTCGCACATTTTTGTACGGCGCTTCGCGCCTTTATCATTCTAAAGTTGTAAGGAATGGCAATCAATGGTAAAGGCAATAGACGATTGACGGGTGTGTCGAGGGCCTTCGGCCCTCATGACTACCTAACTCATCCGTTTACTGTCTTAAATGCTTCGCATTTCCACGGCAGGGATTTTTTTTTTTTTTTGAAATTTTTTATTTTTTTTTGTTGGATAGAGCCAATTATTTTAATCATCTTTCGTGAAGGTACCCTTGGCGGGAAACTTAGAATAGATGAAATATAATTAATTTAGTGTTAGTTTGTAGTTTGTATTTAAGGATTGGTTTGTATTTGAGCAAAAGCCTATATATATATATATAGGCCTTTGCTCCATAAAGAACACTCTTATATAAAGAACAATAAAGAACACTATAAAATCATTTATTCCAATAGATCCATTGGCCCCGCCAGGGGCACCCAATACAAAAAGTTCTTATTTTTTTAGGCTCTATCCATCCAGCAAAAAAAAAAAAAAAAAAATGAAAATTTTACTGTTCATGATGACGTCACTGATGACGTCATCGATGAACAGTAAAATTTTCATTTTTTTTTTTGCTGGATGGATAGAGCCTAAAAAAAAAGAAATTTTTGTATTGGGTGGCCCCGCCAGGGGCAATGGATCTATTAAATATGAGGTGTTCTTTGTTGTTATTTATTTAAAGTGTTCTTTATGGAGTCCAACCTATATATATATAAGAACTTTTTGTATTGGGTGGCCCCGCCAGGGGCAATGGATCTATTAGATATGAGGTGTTCTTTATTGTTTGTTATATAAGGTGTTTGCTATGGAGTCCAACCATATATATATATATATATATATATATATATATATATATATATATATATATATATATATATATATATATATATATATATATAGGCCTTTGCTCCATAAAGAACACTCTTATATAAAGAACAATAAAGAACACTATAAAATCATTTATTCCAATAGATCCATTGGCCCCGCCAGGGGCACCCAATACAAAAAGTTCTTATTTTTTTAGGCTCTATCCATCCAGCAAAAAAAAAAAAAAGAAAAATTTTGAAAATTTTACTGTTCATGATGACGTCACTGATGACGTCATCGATGAACAGTAAAATTTTCGAAATTTTTTTTTTTTTTTTTTTTGTGGATGGATAGAGCCTAAAAAAATAAGAACTTTTTGTATTGGGTGGCCCCGCCAGGGGCAATGGATCTATTAGATATGAGGTGTTCTTTGTTGTTCTTTATTTAAAGTGTTATTTATGGAGTCCAACCCTATATATATATATATATATAATTATATATATAATACATAAAATTCAAAATTATTTGGAAAACAAAAAAAATCATAAATAATACATAAAAGTTCAAAATTATTTGCAAAAAAGACAAAAACCAATTTTTTTGAAAATTAATAAAATTTTACGACTGCATCTTCACTAATTGGTCCCTTTAAAGATGAAGCCTCACCACATCTTACTGTCCAGGGATATCTGCTACAGGAAAATTACCGAACTTACAAAACTGAAGCATGGTTAAAAAGAATAAGCCGAAGATTAATAACAAATATATCATAGTTAAAGATAAGCTAAAGATTCAAAGACCAAAAAAAGGTTGAAGAGTATAACAGTAATTAACAAGTGTTGAACTGAGATTAAAATTTAGTATAGAATCTTTCACAATATGCAGAAGTACTAAATAAGTTTCTCTACCAAAAGATTAATCCAAGCTTTCTAGAGCTTCTGGATAACAACGGAATTGGCTAAGCCAGCCTCTTCTATCGTCTGGTCCTGATTAGTGAGTTGTTTTGGAGGGAACCCAACAGTCTGCAGATGATAGCTTCTTGGTGCAGCAGGCCTAGATGCATCAATGAAGCCACGAATATCTCTAACTGTATGATGGAAATTAAAGCGTGAAACCATGCGTGTGCCATCTGCCAACCTCAGCTGAATTGAGGTCGAAGGTAATGCCTGATCCACAACTAAGCCCATCGATGGTGGTGGGGCACTCTGCAAATTGCTTACAACAGTTGGCTCTACTGGTGGTACTACATCATTGTTGCTTCCTAATGTTCTTCCCTGGCCCTGAAATGCATTGGGGCGCTTCTTTGGTACCTACATACAAGAAAAAAATATGGCAGTGATAAGAATGACCAAGTTTCTGGAAGAATGTGTAAAAAGTATGAAGTCAAAAAAGATGCAAATAACGCACAGGGCACTCTTGTTCTTTTCTCATGAGATTAACATGGACAACGGTCCTACTATCAGCTGGTGCAAGTTCTTGTGGACACTCGGACTTCCTGAGGCTCTGCATTGCAATGTTATAAACTTCTTGTCAGAACTTTATAAGATATAAAACAATCAATGAATAACTAGTACCACTAATCGTAAAAACAAGTACAGATATAATCAAGACACCTATAATTAATATACCCAGTAACCCACACAAATCACAAGCCGTGCCATCTCTGGTACAAATGGTTTGAGGGTTCCAAAATTAAACCATAAATGATGTTTGGTACAAATTATTTGGAGGTTCCTAAATTAAACCATATATGACGTCATAATATAACTTCATACTTCTCCAGAATCAAATCTGTTATTATTTATGGGACTAATTTGGGTGCATACCTTAGAAACATGTTATAACAATATATATAGAGGAATATCTATGGGTATGCTAACCTAGAACCTAGCAAATGAATTGGTTCACCCTTCAAAAAACACTTGCAGTACAAGGTCAATACTGAGTTTGCAATTATGAATGCTTGTAAAATGTATTAACATGCAGTACCTCTAAGAAGGATGCATTTTCTGGATCATCCATCCTCCGCAAGGGGCCATCATCTATTGTGAACCCATTGGTCCAGAAAGTAATACTGCGAGTGACAGTTTCAGGATGCGAAGGAGCATTTGAAATTGTTTCTCCAGTTAGGAGTCTTGCTGTTCCAGTGAAATTTCTTGAACTTGAAGATGGCTGAAGGTGATCGACGTGTCTTTCCACACCTCCTGCCTGTCTAGCTTCATCAAATAAAGCATCTACATCATTGCCTTTTGATGGATCCTGCACAAGCATTCCACTGCAATTGTTGACAAGCATCAGCCTATTATCCGTTCAAAAAAAAATTTGCTTATGACTATGAAACAACACTACGAAGTGATTGAAAAAAACCAAAAATATATCTGGAAAATCTGCAAGATTGAGCCTAGCTGATACCCGTCTCCTCTGTGGTAGTAAGGAATTCACGGGTTTAGCCTTTAGGTGTCTGTGAAGGCATGTGTGTGAATATTAAAATTTCTGTACTTGACCATAACATAAGAATAATTAAATATCCAGCTAACTGCTACTATAATACATGACTAAAGCTAAATATGCTTGACTTGATTTCAGAATATATAAGTTCATTTTCACCACATGTAGTTCGATACTAAGTGAAGATATGTATAAGGCAACCGGACATATTGTTCTGTAGAAATACAGATATGCATTTTTTTTATCATAAATAGTAACTAGAGGTCTAGTTTGGATTTAAAAAAAATTTTGATAATGATTTAGCTTCTAATTAACTATTGGTGTAGTAGATGGAAACGTCAACAAGGCCTAACATAATGTATTAAGCTCTAATTAATCTTGGTACCAAACTCAGCTACTTGAAGCATGTTGAACTAGCATTTAATTGTCAATCTAACACTTAACACATCAAAATATTCATATTCCATTTTGTTCCGATTGTATTCCTGCCAACTGAACAAAGCATTAGAGGTTTCAGCTTTGACTGATTAGAATGTACTTGAAACTTAAAGGTCACCTTGATTGAAGAATAAACCATTCTAATAATATATTTTCTTTATTAAAACATGATAAATATCACCAGCCTAGCTTATTGCAAGTAACATCACCCGTGAAAGTATTAAAATTATAATATTTGTTCTATATGTACGGTATAGTTTTAGTGTACCACAATTTGTAGTTAATAAGTCATAAAAATTTGTGGTTGAGTGTCCTGTACTCCCATTAGAGGGAGGGATAGAGTCTGTGCCGAAGAATTTAACTGTTACTTATCCCAATGCTTGCACGGATAAAAAGAAAGAAGACAAATTCAAGCATCACAATTACATTCATGTAATACAATTTCCCTAACATACTCTTTAAATTACCAAACTCGGACATAATAGTAGCAAAATTCCCCAAGCTATTGTTCGTCTCACAAGTCATAGCATAGCCAATTGATCACCACACAAGCTAGTTACGAAAAGTAGACATAAATTAAACGCTGATACTATTATCTCGAAAACAATTTTCGATAGAACAGATAACTAACCACCAGGGTTAAGAAATTACCTTTTCTCGCCACCAGTATAATACTCCTGAGGCTGCTCATCACTATCAGAATCATCTCCATCCTTCTTACTAAGATCAGAAAACGTACGAACTCTCCCGCCACGACTCCCGGAGGCCTTCTTATCACTCCCCTGTCTCCTCGACCGGAGATTATAAGCACGATCAGATTGCGGACGCACCGGCAGCTGTGGAGACGGCGATCTAGACCTGGACGGCGTCGATTCCGGCGACAGAGACTCAGATCGTTCGGCGGCGACGGGAATAGCGGCGTCATCAGCGACGGCGACGGCGGTGGAGGTCTCGAAGAAAGTGGAAACGGCGGCGTCGAGATCGAAGTTGTGGCTTTCGAGGAAAAAGAGAGCTTCTTGGGGAGAAGATGATGTGATGGTAGTGAATGTGTTGATGAGATCGGCGTGGGGGTGATTGTCAGGGGCTGTTTGGTTCTCCATTATCGCAAGCTTTCTCTCCTTTTTTTTTTTTGTGAATAAGATTTGATTTATAGGTTGGATTGTTGATCACTGCTCCTAAAATATACTCCCCCGAGTCCCATCCATAATATAAATTATTTACGCATCCTAAATTTTAAATAAAAAGAATTTACTATTGTTATTTTGATGTGACTCTAAATTCGATAATTTAGAGTTATTTGTTATAAAAAAACTAATTATTGTTTATATATATATATACGCAAGTGCTCAAATGATATCCTCTCTTAAAATGAGAACTGAGACTCAATCTCAACCCTACATATTTTATACCTAAATTAAATCTTAACCATACAAACAAAATATTTAATTTCAATTTTTCTCTCTCATCTATCTCATCCACCCATTTCCATCTCTCTCCTCGATTCTCTGTCTCTGTCCATCACCGACCATCATTCTTCTACCTCTTACTTTCCTCGTCTCTCTTTCTCTTCATCTCCGGCCATTATTCTTTCTACCACGTCGTCTTATCACCTACGTCCTATTACCGTCTTTCCCTATAGTGAGTTAACACCATTGCTACACCACTTTTGATCTGTATCTTTTTCGATCAATCATGCATCGTTGTCCCTTTTAAAGGATTTGATCCTCTATTTCTAATCGATATAGTATATATCGAAACATATATCGTGTTTTGTATGTTTCAGATAAGTAGCTCTTTCATATCTAATAATTTTAGTAGAGGATGTGGATGTGGAAGTATGGGGATGAATGTGATGTCGGAGATGGTGGTTATGGTGGTGGTATGTATGATAGAGAGAGTGTTTTAGTGATATGCTATGAAAAAGTTTGGTGATTCGTGTTGAAATTTGGCGATTCGTGTTGATTTTTTGGTAAATTATGCTTAAATTTGGTGATTCTATATGTGCGACAGTGACGGTGATTTCATGTGTGATGGAAATGGTGATAACAACGATTAATCAAAGCGATTATTATTGTGGTAGTGGTAATAAAGTGATGACGATGTTGGTGGTGCTAATAACGGCATGACGATATAATTATATAGGAGTGTATGTATATAACTCTGGCAATATCTTCATTTTTTATCTCTCTCTTCTTCGTTTCTCGGTAATTTCGTACCAATACAAAATTAAATCTGATTGTTTTTAGTGATTTATGTTCTTAATTTTTGATCACTTTGATTTAAATTTTGGTGATTCGTGTTCAAGTTTTGGTGATTCTGAAGGTTGTGTGATAACATCACGTTAATGGTGATTTAAGTTTTATTTATTCTCGTATTGATTTTGGTGATTTTGTGATTTGCAATGATGTGTCGGTAATATGGTACCCAATTAGTGATGATGATGGCGATAAATATATTGTGATAATAGTGGTAGTAATGGTGATAATTGATGCGAGATATGTTTAATGTGATGATATGGTGGTTGTGATTATGGTGGTAGTGGTTGTAATGGCAATTTGGTGACAGCGTTGGTAATAGCAGGACTAGTGGGATTAGCACTGATTGATATATTTATGTTATATGTTGTATTTAAATTTTTTATAATTTTATAATTGGGGTCTCAATTCTTATTATAAGAAGGGTCTCATTGAAGTAGCCCTCTACATATATATATGACATTGCTCTACGAAGAACATCCTTATATAAAGAACAATAAAGGACACCATAAAATCTTACATAAATCGCTTTCAGATTCTAATTTTCACATCAAAATTGGTTTTTTATGAATAAAAATAGAATCTAATAAAAAATTAGGATAAAATATAACATGATTACACATAATTTTATTGTTACAAATATATATATATATATATATATATATAATTCTCTAGTGGATTCTGTACTATATTCTATGTAACATTTGATTCTTAAATTTAGATGAGATTCTACGTTAGATTCGATATGTTAAGCTTAATTGGTATTAAAATTTGTGATTGTTATCATGACAAATCATTTTTTTATGGAAAATAAAGCATTATGATGGTGTTCTTTATTGTTTTTTTTATATAAGGTGTTCTTTATAGAGTGCAACTCATATATTGCTCCATGAAGAACACCCTTATATAAAGAATAATACAGAACACCAAAGAATCTTACATAAAATCACATTTGCATTCAAATTTTCACATAAAAATGATGTTTATGAATAAATATAGATTCTAATGAAAAATTATGATCAAATATAACATGATTACACATAATTTTATCGTTACAAGAATATATATAAGATTCTGTAGTGGATTCGATGTAACATTTGATTTTGAAATTTAGATGAGATTCTATGTTAGATTCAATAAGTTTAAGTTTAATTGTTGTTAAAATTTGTGATTCTTATCATAACAAATCAATTTTGATGAAATAAAAGTTTTTTGATGGTGTTCTTTTTTGTTCTTTATATAAGGTGTTCTTTCTAGAGTGCAACTCTATATATCTATACTATACTCTTATAAGTGAAACAGGGTATATTTGGTTGTCGGTTTGGTACACTTTTTTTGGTACACTCAATAACAACTGTTAGATTTTAAGATAAATAAATCAGAATCGTTGGATCTAATGCTAAAAGAATATTCTTTTTCTAATATTTGAAATACTCTTATAGGTTTCAAGTTCGAATCCCACCAACAACATATCTCTATTAAACATATTTTATTTTAAAAACTAATCTCACGAGTTTAAGATTCAATTTCCGTCAACAACATATTATTAATTATTAAAACACTATCGTTAAAAATACTATCAAACATGTATTACAATATTTTATTAGCTTCTATAATTTATTTTCCTACTAACTAAAAAATATATATATGAAAATATGGGTAATATGTTGAGTATAGAATACAGTAAAAGAATACATAGGGGGGGTGAATGGATTCTTGAACTTTTCTTGGTTGAGTCTGTGTAGCAGATAAGTGTTTGTGTGTGCAAAGATGTAGGTGCGGATAAAGAACAACACAAGTCACAATATCACTTTAATCTAATGTATTATTAGATAAAGGTTGCTACAATCTGTGAATACAGATGATGGTATTCTCAGCTTCGTTTTTCTCAGAGAGATATAGCTTACAATGAATATGAAAAACTTGACTCACCTAAAAGTTGTTTGCTAAGGAAGTGAGGCTGTATCCTTATAGAACATGGATACAACCTACTTACTACAAATAAGGTAGTTAAAACAAATTACTTTCTAGTCTGTCTATCCTATTTGAGTAAGAGCCCAAACGGTTACAGATTTGACTTTGCAAAGCCTGTTCAGATCCACTTCTTTAGCCCTTTGTCTCTTCTATATCTCTCCAAGCTTCTTTGTAGGATTTCCAGAGCACGTTACAGATTGAGATCCTTAAAGTGCATTGGCTTGTTGCAGGTTTCTGACTTGTACAATTTCTCCAGTATTTTGTCTCCAAGAATGTATTCGAGAAGTGACTAAGTAAGTGATTTGAGAACTAGAATTGACTTGATCGATAACTCTGAGTTCTCGAACACTGTTATATTGACATATCGAACCACTTCTCGAATAGCTCTTTTCTCTGGGAATCCTTGAGTTCTCGAATAGAACATTGTGACTTGTCGAATCTCTGAGATCTCGAATAGCTTTTCGAGTCTTTGAGATATCGAATGGAACTTTGACTTGTTGACTCTTTGAGAACTCGAATACCACTTTGACTTATTGACTTCTTGAGTTCTCGAATAGAGCAATAGACATATCGAATCTCTGAGATATCGAATGAGATATCGAACAGTGTATTCAGAGATATCGAATAGTGTCTTGAGATATCGAATCCCTGACTTCTCGAATGCTAGACTTCTCGAATAGATAAATGTACTTCTCGAATTGGTACTTAGGCAAATTCTTCACTTTCTTCAAATCCAAATTGGATTATTTGACAGTCTTTATCTTCTTGCTTGAGGCATGAACCTTGGAACTTCTTTCAAGCATTATTCTTGACTATATAAGTACAGTTACACAACTAGGATTTGGTGTCTATTACAAGTACAGAACAAGTAGAGACTCTACAACTAGAGGTTCCCTCAGTTAAGAGGTCATGTAAGTAATGCAAAGCATTACAAACAATTAGGCTTGTTATTTGATGTAAACAGGCATGCCTCTGTGACTAACATAATAAAACAAAAAATATTAAAAAATACATTTGTGCATCACACGAGTAATAAGCTATATAGTAAAAAATTACACAAAATCTGGAAAATACTTACAATATTTTTATGTAATATTTATATGTATACGTATGTATTTTCAAGTAATAACTTAAAGCAACCGTGCATCGCACGGGTTTTAGGCTTATATATATATATATATATATGAGTTGCACTCCATAAAGAATACTTTTTATAAAGAATAAAAAAGAACACCATCAAAACACATTATTTTTTGAAAAAAATGGATTGTTAAAAGTAGAATCACTAAATTTAAAATAGGTGCCCCTAGCGGGGCCTATTGCATATAAATAATCTCATCTAAAATTTGAAAATCAAATATCACAGAATCTATGATAGAATCCTACATACATTTTTATAACAATGAAATTAGTTTTTAATCTCACATTGTTGCTAGATTAATATTATATTCTATTATAATTCATAATCAAAGCTTAATTGTTATTAAAATTAATTTTATATGAGCTTTTATAATGAATTTTATAGTGTTCTTTGGAGACCCATATTATTTGGAGACCCTAGAGACCTTACCTACAACCGTTAGATTAGATTACATCCAATGGCTTAGAATAAACATAAAATTATATCCCGTATTACACCAATATTAACTGACAAACTTTTCTCATCATCTTTCCCCCTACTCAGTTCCATTTTCTTATCATCCACGATAAATAATCATTGAATATATATAATGAAAGTGGAGAATGTGCAGGACAATGTGCGGAACATGGAGTAATGTGCTGAACACAGAATTGAAACATGGTATTTCATTATTCATAGATGAGTGTAGTCACCCAACACCATTATCGGTTCCAAAAAATTATAATTCTGAAGAACATTATGTAGAACAAGTTGGAGAGTGTAGTCAGTAGTGTAAAACAACTTGTTGCATCAAATACCCTTCTCCCACCATTAGTTTTATTCTCTGATCATCACAAAAATTCTGAAAAAAAGCAATATTTTTATCTGCAGAACACTTTTATTTTACATGTGGATAAAGTATACTTCGTTTGCTAAACATTTCCTTCTTCGCCCATTAAAATCTTTATCTCCGTATATATCCTTCACAATTACATCGGAAAAAACAAACCTTAAAATTAACCATTCTCCCATGATATGTTAGTGTCTCTATTTCAAAATCTTGTGAAAGGCATATATGATGTAGCCTATTTGTATTTCGAGGATACAACTCAACTTAAACAAGATTGTAATAGTGAATAGTATATAGACTGTCACAAGGAATCTCAGAATGTATTATTTGTCAGAAGAAAAAGATCAAGGTCAATCTACAGACTTGAAGAATTACTGCATTGAAAGAAGCTCAGTCATCTGATCAAGCCTCAGTTAAGTATTCGTTAAAGAA
The DNA here is from genome assembly GCA_037693485.1 of Kitagawia praeruptora. NCBI lineage: Eukaryota > Viridiplantae > Streptophyta > Magnoliopsida > Apiales > Apiaceae > Kitagawia > Kitagawia praeruptora. The sequence continues at coordinate 83,592,567 of CM075350.1, forward strand.
GTGGATTCGTGTAAAGTGATAGAGATTTCAACAGTGACAGAGACAGTACGGAAGAATTGAAGAGAGATGAGAAAAGAAAAGGAACCAGATTTTAAAGTCAATATATGAAGAACAGTCATTGTGGTTAGTCACTCATGAACCAGACAGTACATCGAGTGTCAACATTTAACAGTGGTTGTTTATCATTAAATTCAGTGGTTCAAGATATCAAGACTGGTATGAGAGAAAATCATTGTGCAAGCAACAGAAGTGCTAAATTAATTAACCACAAGGATTTTATTATCAAGTGGACTGGCTACGAGGAAAAAGATTTATCACAAATAAATGCAAAGTGATATATTCTTAATGCTGAAACTCCGGTTAGAATTGTTGTATTTTTTGCTAAGCAAAAGGAGTCCGGTTTCACATCCTCAAGAGACCGTAGCTTACACCTGGACGGGTTATGAAAAAATAGAATTATCACATAAATATGGAAAGTGATATATTCTTAAAGCTGGAACCCCGGTTGGAATTGATATATTTTTTGTTAAGCAAAAGGAGTCCGGTTCCAGACGCTCAGGTAACCGCAGCTTACAGTTTAAGGATTTATTTATATTAATAAATATTTTATTTATTTAGAAAATTATATTTATAAATATGTAATAATATTAGATATTTATTTTTATAATTTCTGGATTAAAATAATTATTTATTAATTAAAGATTATAAGCTGTGCGGGTTAAAAATCATTTGAACGAAACCTCTCTTAATTAATTAAAAGATGGCCAGGTGAATTGATCAAGAATGGTTGATCGATTTATTAAACAAATGAATGAAAAACAATGCCAAGCTGACTTACAAAAGAAGACAACGAATTCAAAAGTGGCCAGGTTTTTCATTCTAAATTCAATAGTCTGAAAAGAAGATAGTCTGCATGACCAAGAAAAAAGAATTATATTAATTCTTTATTAATTAATTTCAATTATTTAGTTAACTTAATTAACAAATTAATTCTTCAAGAATTAATTTATTTATTAAGTTAATTATTGAATTAATTAATTTAGAATTAATATAAATTGTTAAAGACTATCAGAAATGTTTTTAGACTATGGTTTTATTGTTAAAAGTCTATCTCTGATAGTCTGTGAGATAGTCTGCAAAGCATAGTCTGCACAGGTTGATAGTCTGCTAAGGAAATAGTCTACCAGAAAGTCTGCCAAAAAAATCATGTATTAAAGACTTTCAGGATAGTCATTCTGATAGTCTGGAGAAAGAGTTGGGTAGTCTGCCAAGCCAGATAGTCACACCGGTAGTCTGCAAGAGGTTAGATAGTCACACCGGTAGTCTACAAGAGAGCTAATAGTCACACCGGTAGTCTGCAAGTCATTTGATAGTCTCTGGATAGTCTAAACAAGCATAAAACAAAGTCAGGAGCTTTGTTTTGTTATATAAACCAAAGGCATCAAAGTGAAAAAAAAAACAGACATACACACGGACAAGCAACAAACCCAGCAGCCTTCTCCTCTCTCAAAAAGCTCAAGAACACACCAAGAACAAATAAATTTCTGTAAAATCAAGTTCTCAATATTTGTAATATTTTATCCGATAGAACTTGATTATTTGTGATTCTTGTACCACTAGCGAATTAAGTTTCCTAGTTCTTATCTTGACTTTTATTAACTAAATTAGAAAAGTTCATGTCGAATTTTCTAATTAGTTATTAATTACTTGATAATAATCTGTACTAAAATTGTAACACCCATCAAGTTAATATATTGTTATATTCAACTTGAAAATTTGTTTCAATTTATTCCGCATAAATTTGTCTAAACTAAATTTTATTTAAAAGACAAATTTCGATAAATTGGTATAGATTGTATTCAACCCCCCCTTCTACAATCTTATCGGACCTAACAATTGGCATCAGAGCCTATTGATTGATACACAAATCAAGATCCTATTTTTACTCAATCAAAAATCAAGCTCGAATTTTTAACTCTCTTAAAAATTCATCATGTCAACCAAAGGCATTGTTAAAATTCCTATCTTTAACAAAGATAACTATGACATGTGGAAAAATAAAATGGAATTGTTTCTTGATGTTACAAATCCAAATTATTTATCAGTTTTGAAAAATGGACCAATAATTCCTATGCAACATGATGCTGAAACGGTTACAAATGGAGTTGTAACAATACCTGCAAAAGATTATCCAAAGGACCCTAAGAACTTTACTGCTGAAGAAAAAGAGGAAGCTGGACTGGAAAAAAATTTGAGACTCATACTAATAGATTCCCTAGATGCTGTAATGTATAGCCATGTAATGAATTGTAAAACTGCTAAGCACATCTGGGAAACTATTGAGACTATTAATGAAGGGACTTATGAAGTCAAGGAAAATAGACTTCAAATTTTGACCTCTGAATATGAACACTTTAGAGCTGGCCCTAACGAAGGCATTCAGGAAGTGTTTGAAAGGTATAACAAAATAATCAACAACTTGCAAGTTCATGGCAAGCAATATACCCAGAAGGAGATCAACATGAAGTTTTTGCTGACTTTGCCTACTCACCTAGAGCATAGAATAACTGCCATCAGAGAATCGAGAGATTTCAATAAGATTGCTATTGACAGGCTGTTTGGTGTTCTGAAAACATATGAATTAGAACAAGTACATCAGAAGGAGTTCTCTGGCAAAGGCAGAGTTGCAAGTTCTTCTACAGCTCTAGTAGCTGAGGTTCCTAAAGAAGTGGAAGCTAAAGTTGTTCAACCTAAAAGCTTCACCAAGGAACAAACTGAAGTTGAACATGGCCAAACTCCAGCTACTCAGGATGGTAGTGAATTCTATTCACTAGAAGAGCTGGATCAATTAGAAGATGAATCTATGGCAATTATGGTGAGACAATTCAGTAACTTCAGATTTAGAAGAAATCCAAAGTTCAGGTTTAAGTCAAATAACAGATTTCAGAGAGGAGGTTCTTCATCCTCTAGTAACAGGGGAGGTTACAAAACTAGTACAGTTGACAAAAGCAAGATCCGTTGCTTCAACTGTAATGAGTTGGGACACTTTGCTACTGAGTGTCAAAAACCCAAGCAAGCACAGAAAAAGGACTATGCTTCTGAAAGGAAGAAAACTGGAAGAGCTTATGTAGCTGCTGGTAAAAGCTGGGATGACACAGACAGCGAAGATGAAGAATATGGAAACTTTGCGCTTGTGGCAAATGCTGAGTCATCAACTTATTACACCACACCGGTAATTCTTACTGATGATGAGTTAATTCGTAGCTTACGTAATTCCTTGAATAATGCACAAAAGGGATACGAGAGAATAAGTCTTGTTAACACTAAACTTGAAAACGAACTATCCGAATTAAAAAAAGTACATGTTAATCAAGATAAGCATATAGAAGAAATAGCTCGACTTAACTACAAAGAAAAGGGTCTAGGAGAATACATGATAAAACAAGTTGATAGGATTGCTGAACAAGACATCAGGATTAGAGAACTTGAAACACAGATTAGAGCTTGTTATAATTCTGTTAAAGTTTCCAAAGAGCACTTCAACAAACAAGCTGTAGAACGAACTGTAGGAATAGGTTTTGGTTACAAAGAAGCTGTTGGTTCTTTGAGCAATCATTCTGCTAATCCCATTCCTGCTAAAGAAAGAGGTATACCATATGTACTCAAAGATGTTGAAAAACCTATGTTTAAAACCTCTGTTGCTGAACCACCAAATATGTATTCTATTGTGATTCAAGAAGAAATGAGAAATGAGGACAGTGCTAATGACATAGTCATTGATAATGAAAAATCTGTTAAGGCACCTACAACCAAAAATGTTAAATCTAATAAGGTTGTTTCTATAAAACCAGTGAAGTTTGTTCCCAGTTCATCTAAAATTGAGTTAGGTGATAACAAGTTGGAGCAGAATGATAACATGTCTAACATGAATACCATGCATGTTATTGATACTTCTCATAAAGCATGTGGTGTTGTCAATTGTATGTCTTGTGCTTTTAATGTGATGTCTGCTTACTTTAATGGTAATCATGCATGTGCTAATAAGACTGCTCCTCGACAACACATGAACAGGAATAATAATGTTAGATCAAAGACTGTTAGTCCTCCTCAAGTTAGGAGAGAGACATTTGTACCAAAGCCTAAACAAAGTTTTACTAAGGCTGTTTACAAAGTCAAATGTCCAGTCACTGAAAATAGTGTTCTTGCTGCTAAACAAACATGGATACCTAAAATGAAACAAAAGATTATCAAATCTGTTTATAGGGTCAAATGTTTGTTGACCGATGGTGTCAAGGTTAAAAATGTTGTTTTGCCTGACAAAGGTCAATTCTTTAAGTACTCTGGACCCAACCAAGCTTGGGTTCCGAATAAAGTTTAATCCGTTTGTCATTGCAGGGTGTTGAACAGGTTGAACGAGTAACCTGGATTTTGGACAGTGGATGTTCAAGGCATATGACTGGTGACAGAACCCTGCTGACAAATGTGGTGGAGAAGGCCGGCCCAGTAGTTACCTTTGGAGATAACAACAAAGGTAGAACTGATGGATATGGCAGACTTGAAGCTGGAAATGTTATCATTGATGAAGTCTCTTTTGTGAAAGGACTTGAGCACAATTTGCTCAGTGTTAGTCAATTCTGTGACAAAGGATATGAAGTTTATTTCAACAAGAAGAATTGTCTAATTTCACACAAGAGACATGAAAAGCCACAACTGACAGGAGTTAGAAAAGGCAATCTGTACGTAGCCAATATGAACTCAGGAAGCACTACAGAAATTACTTGCTTCTACACTAAAGCATCTAATGACGAGAGTTGGCTATGGCACAAGAAACTTTCTCATCTTAATTTCAAAATAATGAATTCTCTTGTTAAAAGAGAATTGGTGAGAGGTTTGCCTTCAATGGAATTCACTCAAGAAGGACTGTGTGATGCATGTCAAAAAGGCAAGCTAAAAAGGGCAAGTCACAGGAGCACTGACACATCTTCAATAACTGAACCATTACAATTACTTCATATGGATTTGTTTGGTCCAGTTAATGTGATGTCTATGTCAAGGAAGAGATATGCTCTAGTGATTGTTGATGATTTTTCCAAATACACATGGGTCCTATTTCTGAATTCTAAAGATGAAACTCCACAGCTAGTGATTGATCACATCAAGTTAATTGAGCGAGATTCTACGTATCCAGTGAGAGCTATAAGATCAGACAATGGAACTGAATTCAAGAATGCAATTCTAAATGACTTCTGCACTGAGAATGGTATAACTAGACAATACTCAGCTCCAAGAACTCCTCAGCAAAATGGGGTAGTGGAAAGAAAGAATAGAACCTTGATTGAAGCTGCACGTACTATGTTAAGTGAATCAAGGCTTCCATTGTACTTTTGGGCTGAAGCTGTCAACACTGCTTGCTATACCCAGAATCGAACTCTAATCAATAAAGACCATATGAAGACACCCTATGAAATTATGGCTGATAAGAAACCATCACTCAAATACTTTCATGTATTTGGGGCAAAATGCTTTGTGCTTAAAGAAGGTGATGATCAAGGTGGAAAATTCGATGCCAAAGCATTTGAAGCAATTTTTATTGGTTATTCAATGAGAGCATACAGGGTGTATGTAATTGATCAACAGAAGATGATGGAAAGTGTCAATGTAACATTTGATGACACTAAACTCCCTAGTATCCAAACTGAGGATTCATCTGAAAAGCTATCTTTTGATGATATGATAGATCCAGATTCAGATGATGACAATCCACCTGATGTTTTTGCTGATGCTAATGACAACAATGAAAATGGTGATGATGATGATCAGGGTAATGGTGGTGAAAACAATGATAATAATGTAGATACACCTGACACTCCTGAACATTCATCTAGTCAACCTGGCAACAACTCAGGGGGAGATAATGAAGGATCAACTAGTCATACTCAACATCACAATGAAGAACAAGGCGAATCATCAAGATTAAATCTTCCCAGACAGACTGTTTGGAATAGAGCTCATCCTTTTGAGCTTATTATTGGTGATCCAGATGTTGGAGTCAAAACTAGAAGTGCTACTCAAAATCAATGTAACTATTCAGGGTTTCTATCTGAAATGGAACCTAAGAAAACTGAGGAAGCTCTTTCTGATCCTGATTGGGTGATTGCTATGCAAGATGAACTCAATCAATTTAAACAACAAGAAGTATGGAAGCTGGTACCCAGACCTACAAACAGAACAGTGGTTGGCACTAGGTGGGTATTCAGAAACAAACTTGATGAAGATGGTACAGTGACGAGAAATAAAGCAAGACTGGTAGCAAAGGGTTATTCACAAGCTGAAGGAATTGATTATGATGAAACCTATGCTCCAGTGGCAAGACTTGAGGCTATCAGAATATTCTTGGCATTCGCAGCATTCTCAAACTTTAAGGTTTATCAAATGGATGTCAAGAGTGCCTTTCTGAATGGTAAGCTAGATGAAGAGGTATATGTAGAACAGCCCCTGGCTTTGAAGATCCAGAATTCATAGACTATGTCTACTTTCTCTTCAAGGCTATCTATGGTCTTAAGCAAGTGCCAAGAAAATGGTATGACAATCTCTCTGAATTTTTACTTGAAAATGGTTTTGTTAGAGGTGTCATAGACAAAACTCTCTTCACAAAGAAACATAAAAATGATACAATATTAGTTCAAATCTATGTGGACGATATAATATTCGGGTCTACTAATGATCTTCTTTGCAAGAAATTTGCTAAGTTAATGCAGGGTAAGTTTGAAATGAGCATGATGGGTGAGCTGAAGTTCTTTCTTGGATTGCAAGTAAGTCAAAGGACAGATGGGATATTTATCTGTCAATCCAAGTATGTCAAAGAGCTTCTCAAGAAATATCAAATGGAGGACTCATCGTCAGCAAGAACACCATCATCTACGGCTGTTAAATTTGGAGCATGTGAAAATTCTGCTAAGGTAGATATCACAAGCTACAGAGGTATGATAGGCTCATTACTTTATCTTACTGCAAGTAGACCATATATTATGTATGCTACGTGCTTGTGTGCAAGGTTCCAATTGGATCCTAGAGATGTTCATCTCATTGCTGTAAAACGAATCTTGAGATATCTTAAGGGTACGCCTAACTTAGGCATCTGGTACCCTAAAGATTCTGGTTTTAATCTTATTGGATATACGGATTCAGATTATGCAGGAAGTGTTGTAGATAGAAAAAGCACATCTGGGAGTTGTCAATTCCTAGGTGGCAGATTGGTTTCCTGGTACAGCAAGAAACAGCAAACAGTTTCCAACTCAACAGCTGAAGCTGAATATATAGCTGCTGGAAGCTGTTGTGCACAGATCTTGTGGATTAGGAATCAGCTGAGGGACTATGGCTTTGTACTTGACAAAATTCCTATCTTGTGTGACAGTACAAGTGCCATAGCAATCTCAAACAATCATGTGCAGCATACAAGGACCAAACACATTGACATCAGGTATCATTTTATTCGAGAGCATGTCATGAATGGTACCGTGGAGTTACATTTTGTACCCACGGAAGAACAAACATCAGATATTTTTACTAAGTCTCTTGACGAATCCACATTCACCAGAATTGTTGGTGAATTGGGTATGTTAAATAGTCCTAGTAATTAAACTAGTTAATATCTGAGGTTTGCTCTTTAATAATTTATAAGTGATTAGTTTGTTAATATTTGTTATTAAAATCACTTGTATAATTATTTTATCAACTTATATTCTTGCTTGTTAATTATTAAATCATTGTCATTATCTTCTTAATATATTCCTACTTACTTCTTTTAATTTTAGAATATTTTAATTTTCTCTAAAAATATTTTTCTCAAATTTTACAAAGTTGAAATTAGTGAGAAATCTATTTTTGTTGAAAATTACTTTTGAATATTTGTGTTGATTTAATAAGTCATATTTTCTCTTTAAATGATTTTCTATAAGAAAGTTATTTTATTAAGAAAATATATAGATTTATTAATTTTCTACAAATATTTATGTAAATAGTTAATAGTTTATTAAATGGTTTGTAGTGTTTGTCCTTTTGTTATTAATGTTTGATTTCGTAAAAAGGATAACCTATGGTATTTTTAGTATTTTCTTATTTTCTATTTAGCCATTATTTTAAGTAGTTACATTGTTGTAAATATTTTTGTAAATTATTTTCTTTTATTTCTAATATTCTGTAAATATTATTAATACAGTTATTTTTTTGAATAGTAAACATAAAAAAAATATATTAAAAAAAAAATAAAAAAAATCGTATTTTTCTTTTCTTTTTAGTTTTTATTTAATATTACTATTATGTATATTATTTCTTATTTTTGTATATTATTTTTCATGTGTATATAAATAGTTTGTATAGTTTTACAATTTAGTCACTATACTTTCAAAACTTACAAACAGGTCCATGTACTTGGTTCTTTTGTACCTATTCTGTTCAACACACACATATCATGCTGTTTTAACTTCTAATCTTTGTTGTGTTGTTGTTATTAACAGAATTTCTTATTAAGGAACATTGTTGGTATCAAAATGGTATATGTCAATTCAATTGTTGAAGAACTAACGTTTGATTTTCAGGTTCTAAAAATTGGAAGACAAGACCTAACAAGTGTTAACAAGTGGTAACAGTTGGTATCTAACATACAGGATCTAAAACATGATAGAATAGTTTTGTTTGTATTGGTTTAAACATTAACATTCATTAATTTGATTAATATTTATTGTTAATTGGATTTTTGTTTATGTTTTTGTTTAGTAAAACCGGCTCAAGATCTATATCTTTCCCATAACTCAAAATCTCTTTCTATAGTTGTGATTGCTTACATTTTAAATCTTTTGAAATCACAACTGTATATCATTCTATCTCTATTGCTCATATTCTGTGATGCAGGTTCATCTAAATGGAATTTTGTTTTCTCACATGATTAGTCATAAGGTTGTAAACCCAACAACTTTTATCCCTGACTACAGTCAAACTCAAACACATTCTGACTTAACCCCTAAAAGGAAGTAACCTATCAGACTAGAGGTCACCAGGGAGTAACTGCACATGATGCAGCAAATAAGGATGTGTGGGATATTCAGTTGGAGAATCACTACCTTATACACTAACCAAAATATTTCATATGCACAAAGTGAGATTGCACACACTAAGGATGAATTGACGGAAACCTATAATCTAACCATTTTACGGTTAGGATTATAAGTTAAAGGTTCTTTAATGAACTAAGTGTCTTCACAGACATTAGAAGGAAATCTTGATCTCAATGCTAAATTTCTAGATCATTGTTTACCTTCTCAGAATTCAAATCTGAAAACCCTAAAAAGGGAAAACTAGCAACTTGTAGATTATGACTCAGATTCATCTGACGAGTCTAACGAGGATTTGGGATTTGCGAACTCCCATTGCACCATCACTGACCTCTCTTGAAGGGGCTAGGGTGATTTTTCCTTGCAGGTGCACTAATGGATGTTGGAGCTATGAGTGATGAGTGATACACCAGTGAATAAGAGTGTAAACATAGAGAGAAGTGAGACACTCAACATAAATGAGTGGAGAGAAGAGTGAAACACTTGTGAGGTACACTAAACACTATCACACACTCACAGTGAGGAAGAAAATGAAACTTTCTTTCTAACAAAGAACTCTATAATTGGTACAACTACTTTGTCAACTAGTTGATTGGAGGATTCCTCAACTAAGGGGGAGAAGTAAAGGGGTACAAGAAAAAGGAGAGTAGGTTAGAAAGGGGGAGCAGTGCTTTGGAAGAGAAGCAAGTCAAGTTACTAAGGGGGAGCCTTAGATGGAAAAGTAAGGGAAGATTTAGTTGGGAAGAAAAGGGAGATATAAGGAGAAGATTACATCACAATACTATTCTATTAGTCTTTCAATGTACTATGTATAAAGGCTAACTGGAGGAGTAGTAGATTTCCTAGAAGTTATAGAAATGGTATTGATTCACCATTGTCTATATAGTATGAGCAGTTGTTTTTCTTAAGTGAGAAAAGTTGTGTCAGAGAAGGGAAGTGATTGTAAATCAAGAACTGCTGATAATCACCAATGTAAGATGTGAAGGATTATCAGGCAGAGATATGAAGAATCAAAAATGAAGATGAGTTATCTATTGAAGATCAGTTCAGTGCTAGAGGAACAATCATCTATCATTTCATCAACTGAGGATTCTGGAATTGTCATATTTGAACCAGAGAAATTTTTATTATGTATTGTTTACTATAATTCTTAAAGTTTTATCTTTTTCTTGTTTAAGTGAGTTAGTTGAGTTATCCTCTAGGTATTTGCTTGTTATTGTCTAACAAACAAATAGGGGGAGATTGAAAGGCATATGATGTAGCCTATTTGTATTTCGAGGATACAACTCAACTTAAACAAGATTGTAATAGTGAATAGTATATAGAATGTCACAAGAAATCTCAGAATGTATTATTTGTCAGAAGAAAAAGATCAAGGTCAATCTACAGACTTGAAGAATTACTGCATTGAAAGAAGCTCAGTCATCTGATCAAGCCTCAGTTAAGTATTCGTTAAAGAAGTGGATTCGTGTAAAGTGATAGAGATTTCAACAGTGACAGAGACAGTACAGAAGAATTGAAGAGAGATGAGAAAAGAAAAGGAACCAGATTTTAAAGTCAATATATGAAGAACAGTCATTGCGGTTAGTCACTCATGAACCAGACAGTACATCGAGTGTCAACATTTAACAGTGGTTGTTTATCATTAAATTCAGTGGTTCAAGATATCAAGACTGGTATGAGAGAAAATCATTGTGCAAGCAACAGAAGTGCTAAATTAATTAACCACAAGGATTTTATTATCAAGTGGACTGGCTACGAGGAAAAAGATTTATCACAAATAAATGCAAAGTGATATATTCTTAATGCTGAAACTCCGGTTAGAATTGTTGTATTTTTTGCTAAGCAAAAGGAGTCCGGTTTCACATCCTCAAGAGACCGTAGCTTACACCTGGACGGGTTATGAAAAAATAGAATTATCACATAAATATGGAAAGTGATATATTCTTAAAGCTGGAACCCCGGTTGGAATTGATATATTTTTTGTTAAGCAAAAGGAGTCCGGTTCCAGACGCTCAGGTAACCGCAACTTACAGTTTAAGGATTTATTTATATTAATAAATATTTTATTTATTTGGAAAATTATATTTATAAATATCTAATAATATTAGATATTTTTTTTATAATTTCTGGATTAAAATTATTATTTATTAATTAAAGATTATAAGCTGTGCGGGTTAAAAATCATTTGAACGAAACCTCTCTTAATTAATTAAAAGATGGCCAGGTGAATTGATCAAGAATGGTTGATTGATTTATTAAACAAATGAATGAAAAACAATGCCAAGCTGACTTACAAAAGAAGACAACGAATTCAAAAGTGGCCAGGTTTTTCATTCTAAATTCAACAGTCTGAAAAGAAGATAATCTGCATGACCAAGAAAAAGAATTATATTAATTCTTTATTAATTAATTTCAATTATTTAGTTAACTTAATTAACAAATTAATTCTTCAAGAATTAATTTATTTATTAAGTTAATTATTGAATTAATTAATTTAGAATTAATATAAATTGTTAAAGACTATCAGAAATGTTTTTAGACTATGGTTTTATTGTTAAAAGTCTATCTCTGATAGTCTGTGAGATAGTCTGCAAAGCATAGTCTGCACAGGTTGATAGTGTGCTAAGGAAATAGTCTACCAGAAAGTCTGCATGATAGTCTGCCAAAAAAATCATGTATTAAAGACTTTCAGGATAGTCATTCTGATAGTCTGGAGAAAGAGTTGGGTAGTCTGCCAAGCCAGATAGTCACACCGGTAGTCTGCAAGAGGTTAGATAGTCACACCGGTAGTCTACAAGAGAGCTGATAGTCACACCGGTAGTCTGCAAGTCATTTGATAGTCTCTGGATAGTCTAAACAAGCATAAAACAAAGTCAGGAGCTTTGTTTTGTTATATAAACCAAAGGCATCAAAGTGAAGAAAAAAACAGACATACACACGGACAAGCAACAAACCCAGCAGCCTTCTCCTCTCTCAAAAAGCTCAAGAACACACCAAGAACAAATAAATTTCTGTAAAATCAAGTTCTCAATATTTGTAATATTTTATCCGATAGAACTTGATTATTTGTGATTCTTGTACCACTAGCGAATTAAGTTTCCTAGTTCTTATCTTGACTTTTATTAACTAAATTAGAAAAGTTCATGTCGAATTTTCTAATTAGTTATTAATTACTTGATAATAATCTGTACTGAAATTGTAACACCCATCAAGTTAATATATTGTTATATTCAACTTGAAAATTTGTTTCAATTTATTCCGCATAAATTTGTCTAAACTAAATTTTATTTAAAAGACAAATTTCGATAAATTGGTATAGATTGTATTCAACCCCCCCTTCTACAATCTTATCGGACCTAACATCTTGTCTTGTATTAAGGATGTAGTGCAACAGAACATGCAAAAGATTGGTCGTCGCAGAGATGTAAACCAACAATTGATGGTAGGAAATTGGGTAAAGAAATAATTTTAACCTATTATGAAACAGTAGTATGGAAATGGCATTTGAGAGAGAGAAAAAATTAAAATAGATTTATTGTAGTGTACATGTACGTGTGCTTGTTTGTTTTAAAAAAATATCTCTGGCAAAAAAGAAAAAAGAAAATATCTGATCCAGTCTCTGGTCTCCGCTTAAAAAAGGGTCTCCACTGAACTTTTCTATATATATATATATATATATATGTGTGTGTGTGTGTGTGTGTGTTTAGGTTATAATATTGAAAATGATATTTTAAAAATGTTTGATATCACCTTTTGCTTACTTGAGAATGGTTAAGAAAAAATACGAATTTTCTTTCTTTAAAAATAGCTTGAGGTTGAAAACGCTTTTTAAGAAAAATAGTTCGAAATTTATCAAACAATTTTTTACATGTTTTTCAATAAAAAAATTGATGAGAAAAGATCGATTTGACTAAATATGTTAAATTAATTTTAATTCTGAATTATATTTATTTGTGTATCCATAAATTACATACAATTTAAAACAAATAATTGTATAAATATTTAATGTTTTAGGAGTGAAATTTAAATAACTTACGAATAATTTATGTAAGTTTAAATATTCAATTACTTGTTCTTTGTAAATATAATTTATTTATATAATCATGATATCTTGCTTATTTAGGTGAAGAGATTAGTTTAAGGATGGCAATTTATCTCAATTCGATGGATACCCGATCGTTCTGATCTGATTATCTATTTGAACCCAAATTTTGGATCTAGATCTAAGTTTAGGATTTATTTTTAGACACAAAAAATTTTGGGTTGGGTTTGGGTTTTGTTCTAACCGAATGGAGTTGATGAAATTGGATCTGAACCCGAAAATTTAATCGAAATCGTGTCAAACCCGAGGCCGATCCGAAGTATAAAAACACACAGACACACACATGTACCAGCCAGCCTTTATGCATCTTCCATCCTTTTGTTACCAGGCCCCGGGCCCATCTATAAATCCTATAATCCTATTCGATTCAAACCTTTGGCTTGTCAACGAGTCGAGCCCATCTACTCTACTTTTGGAATAAATTAGCAAAGAGTTGAGGCACCATAGATCTATCCATTTAATCAATACCCGTTCAATAGCTAAGCTCCAGTTCCAAGCCCTATATTTTATTAATTTTGATAATGTACATACATCTGATTGATTCCCTTTATCGCTAGGTCCTACGTCCTTCAAATCTACATAAAATAAGTACTACTTTAGAATACTACACTTCTAATACGTCTCATCCTAATCTACCCAAACGATTCCTATATCGCATTAACACTTATTGTTTACACTAAATCACGCAAGCGCACGTGGTCACAAGTAATACAGATAGAAGTCAAGTTCGTTCCCACAGAGATCTGGTTATGGTTTTAATTCAGTAGATGTACCTATGCAACAATGTATGATTATTATTCACTGCTAAGACAATTAACAAATTGGGTTTTGATTAACTAAGATTAACTAAAAAAACAAATTAACAAACTAAGAATTAACTAACTAACGAGAATTTAAATCAAATTACTTCTGCAAGAGAAAACATGGAATCCTAACTTCATTAAATAATTTGCTTAGAAGTTAGATCTGACGCCTTTAATCACTATATGCAATGATTATGATATCTGATCGGATAACACGAAACAAGTATACGCTACTTCTCAGTATACGAATACCAAACTAAACATACATCCACAAAAGAGATAGAAGATGAATAGACACCAATTATGCTTAGACCCTATATCTCTATAGAATTTGAAAACATAACGGTTGAAGAACAAGTTATCCACATTGATCACATAGGGCAACATAATATCTCTATTTACGCTACAAATCATGATGTTAAAATATCAACCTATCCTATGCTAGCATGACAAGTTCTAAATCTCAAGATCCACTCTCGCTTCACAAGAGATTAACAAATTAGATGTTAGCTACGCATCTAAATACATGAAACACAACCATACGAGGATATCAGATATACATTATACACAGATCTGTAAAGCATCAAGATACTAAAGCTCCATAAATAAATCCGTTAAAATCCCATGATAACGAAAAGTTCATAATCGAACCTCTCGTCATCATAGGATCTGATGAAACCATGATAAAAATAAAGTATGAAACAATACAAATAATCCTAAGTAAATGATATGTAATCGTTCTCTTCCTAATGATAATGATTACAAGGGTTGGATGTGTTTATATAGGCTCTAGAAGTCTTGTCCACCAAGCAATTGCCTTTTTAGAATTGGAATAGAAGATTGGCAATTTCCGTTCTTGAATGAGAATAGAATTGCAAATTCCATGTGTAGATCTGATTCTGGAATGTTCTAGCCGCCCAAAGCAATTACCATACTTATTAGAAGTAGGAATTATAGCAATTTCCTTGTCAAAGTTGAATTTCTGCAGTTCGGCACATAATACGTTTCCTAAACTGATTCGGTTTTTAAGGAAAATTCGTAGCTGACTTTTCTTCAATATTTTTGGGCCGTTCCAGTTGTAATTGGACCTATGGACCACTTTAGAATGATAGAGAATCTCGTTAGCTTCGCGTGGACTGCTTACAGGCCTCAAACGGAGTTGTAGAACTCAAGATATGGCCAAAATAGTAAAAACTGTAATTTTTCAGCACCGCGCGTGCAACCTGCGCCCATCAGTCTGTTTGTCGCGCAACCTACGCCCACCATGCGCAACCTGCTCATGCAACACCTGTCCCATATTATAGAAAATCTCCCAAGCTTCGCGTGGGCAGTAAGATCGCTGAAAACGGACTTCTAGAACTCCAGATATGTCCAAAACAGTGTAGACTGCGCAACCGTCTCAGAAATTCGAATTTTAATCAATTTATTCTCCAAAAATGATAGAAGCATCAACCTTAATCAACATTCTCGTAAATCTGCACAACTAAAAAAACACATCAAAACCACCACAAACTTGAGTCCAAGACAATCAATTTAAGCCGATATGGAACGCTCCAAGTGGATATAAACTCCACTTATCACACCCCCAAACTTAAACCGATGCTTGTCCTCAAGCATAAACAATTACAACTAACTAACTAACTAGTACCACTTCCGTAGGTGATCACGGTTGCATTTGGCATATGGAACAAGCCATTTAAACCCCTAGGCAGCCCTAGTGGACGAGTAAGGTCTCGTGAGGGCCTATAGCGAATATACCCACAAAATCCAAAGCAATGCAATGCATGAATGCAACTAATATGAAAATGCAAATGATCTAGTACTAATATCCTACCATACCTTCAAATCCTCTCATGCCATATCAACTTAAGAATCAAAGTAAATACGCAATGTCTTGGTGTCGAAAGTGCAAGTATTCACATAGTCTACTCAACGAACATGCATAAGTTCTTACAAGCCCATGTCAAGTGTAAGAATAAGTTAGTAAACATGCTAAGCCTACAAGAGTACATCTTTGAGACAAAACTCGGGATCTCATACGCAAAAACAAGTAAACACTCACAATCCACTCACAAAAGAATATCCACTCAAGAATAAGGATAAGTGTATCACTCAATTCCAACAAAATCATAAACATGCTTGACATTTGGTATCAATCTAACTCTTAACACAACATACATCAATGACGATAATCAAAAGGTCTTTAATTGGGTTGTAACAGGGCTAGGGACAAGGTATGTCAAATAAGCCAAAACAGGTGAAGTGTCAAAAGCTAGTAATTACCATAATAAATCATACACAACACCCTATTTTCCCCCCACATAATTTTTACTAAACAAACACTCGACTAGTCGACTAAAATAGGATCACAACAAACACAAACATGCTCTCATAATATATTTTTTTTTTCTTTTTTTTTCTTTTCTCTTTCTTTTTTTTTCTTTTTCTTTTTTTTTCTTTTTTTCTTTTTCTTTTTTTTCGAGAGCTAAATATAACACAAACAATAATATAAACAATAACAATGATCCAACAATTTTATTACACATGCCGACTATCAAGTAAACAAACCCAATTTTCAATATTTCCCCCAAAATTATGACCAACAATACCCCTCCTTGCACATCTTATTACTCCCTTAAATACTCTACTAGCCTTTGACAATGTGGGTTCAAAATAATGTAAGGCCAATACAAGAAAAAGGTCTAGGCAAGTAATGTGGTATGTCATCGAAAAAATAGGATTAAGCTCAACGGGTTAACTAATTGATCATGTAAACATGGTGTGGTAATATGGGAAAATATGCGGTTATTCCTAAATGCCTTTATCATTTTAATCGTCAAATAATGTCATGCATTTCAAGAAAGACCTCAAACAACTGCTAGCAATGCAAACAATCCGTGGACACTCAAGCAGACGAATAAATTGCAACAAATATGCAATATGGCTCAAAATCTCACTTGGTTGAAAAACGTACTCAATCCCAAGCAAAAATCTCTCTAATGCACCTACTTGTATTCAAAGCATGCAAACTAAATCATCTTGCACATATTCATGTCCTTCTAATCACTTACAACATTCAATAAGTCTACTAGCTTCAACTTACTAGTGTATGTGTGTGCACAAGAACAAAGCATATCACTTCTCAATCAAAAGCGTCAACTTCCTATCATGCATGGGTGCAAATGCAAACTATTATGGACTCACATGATATACGAACATAAAAACAGAATGTCCTATATGAAACAAACGTAGATAACACGAACATAAATGCATAATTTACTACTACTAATATGCAAAGCATGAAATCCTACATGAACACAATGACTAACAATCACATATATATACACTACTTATCCCTCAAACCACCCCCAAACTTAGAATATTCAATGTCCTCATTGAATGGAAGTAAATACAAGGGAAAGTAGAAAACGTACCTTGGGTTGCCTCCCAAGAAGCGCTTCTTTAACGTCAATAGCTTGACGTTACTTCCAAGCCTCCATTAAGGATGATAATAATTTGCCTGGTCCTCTCTTCGTGAGACTTCATCGTCATCACGGTGACACACTTTTTGCCCCTTCTCCTCACTTGGCCTATTCGTGTAACAAATATGTCCTATTCCAATGCCTTCATATACTGACCCAAAATCTGTCAATTTGTAGAACAACACACATTCACGTGCTTCGCTTGAATATAATGGAGGAGGGTAAATGTAAGTTGCTGAAGCCTTTGGTTCCTCAAAGAGAACTTCCTCCATTGGCTCTAATGCGCTACCTCCATCTTTAAACTCCGAGACAAGTAGAAGACCTGCATCTTTCCCATGGTCATCAGCCTCTTGGTACGCACATACCAATTTTTGAAATTTGTGCAGCTCAGCAGTGTCTGTCCCAAATAGTGCCCTTTCCAAATCATCCACCATCCTAACATGATCAAATTCCTCACATGGCTTGTGAATGCTCACCTCACCTTGGAATTTGTCTTCCTCAATTAAGCATGAAGTACCTTCCTCCAAGTCACCATTCTTTTCTGGAATTGCCTCTAGTATGAATTGTTGTTTCTCTTGTTCCAAGGCACTCCAAACTTGAGCAACTAGTGTCTCCATAGATTTGATAGACTTCTCATGACTCTCTACAAGCATCCTAATCTCCTTCCTAATCTCTTTCAAATCATCAACCTCATCTGACTGAAAAGTAGGAATAGGTTGCTGATGTTGAAACTCTTCACTACCAAAGACATATGACATGTCTGGAACATCTTACTGGTACTGTTGAGGATGGTATTGAAAATATGGTTGTTCCTCATAAGTGACATATGGATCAACTCCTTCGTAGTAACAATATTGTGAGGGATCATGAACGCCCAAACACCGCTCACATTGCTGAGGCTGTTGAATACCACCTTGGTTGCTCCAGCAGTGATACGTCTCATGTGCGCCCGCACATAGCTCACAAACACTAGCCACCTGCTGAACTCCATAGTAAGTTAGAAAATCCATCTTCAACGCGCACACTCTCTGACAAGTACCTGAAACAACAACGAACTATACAAGAATAGATGAGAAAAAGAAATCCGAGTCAGTGAACTCTAACGACCACTATTGACAAGCACATAAACCAAAAATAAAACACCGATGATCCCCGGTAGCGGCGCCAAAAACTTGTTTACACTAAATCACGCAAGCGCACGTGGTCACAAGTAATACAGATAGAAGTCAAGTTCGTTCCCACAGAGATCTGGTTATGGTTTTAATTCAGTAGATGTACCTATGCAACAATGTATGATTATTATTCACTGCTAAGACAATTAATAAATTGGGTTTTGATTAACTAAGATTAACTAAAAAAACAAATTAATAAACTAAGAATTAACTAACTAACGAGAATTTAAATCAAATTACTTCTGCAAGAGAAAACATGGAATCCTAACTTCATTAAATACTTTGCTTAGATCTGACGCCTTTAATCACTATATGCAATGGTTATGATATCTGATCGGATAACACGAAACAAGTATACGCTACTTCTCAGTATACGAATACCAAACTAAACATACATCCACAAAAGAGATAGAAGATGAATAGACACCAATAATGCTTAGACCCTATATCTCTATAGAATTTGAAAACATAACGGTTGAAGAACAAGTTATCCACATTGATCACATAGGGCATCATAATATCTCTATTTACGCCACAAATCATGATGTTAAAACATCAACCTATCCTATGCTAGCATGGCAAGTTCTAAATCTCAAGATCCACTCTCGCTTCACAAGAGATTAACAAATTAGATGTTAGCTACGCATCTAAATACATGAAACACAACCATACGAGGATATCAGATATACATTACACACAGATCTGTAAAGCATCAAGATACTAAAGCTCCATAAATAAATCCGTTAGAATCCCATGACAACGATTAGTTCATAATCGAACCTCTCGTCATCATGGGATCTGATGAAATCATGATAAAAATAAAGTATGAAACAATACAAATAATCCTAAGTAAATGATATGTAATCGTTCTCTTCCTAATGATAATGATTACAAGGGTTGGATGTGTTTATATAGGCTCTAGAAGTCTTGTCCACCAAGCAATTGCCTTTTTAGAATTGGAATAGAAGATTGACAATTTCCATTCTTGAATGAGAATAGAATTGCAAATTCCATGTGTAGATCTGATTCTGGAATGTTCTAGCCACCCAAAGCAATTACCATACTTATTAGAAGTAGGAATTATAGCAATTTCCTTGTCAAAGTTGAATTTCTGCAGTTCGGCACATAATACGTTTCCTAAACTGATTCGGTTTTTAAGGAAAATTCGTAGCTGACTTTTCTTCAATATTTCTGGGCCGTTCCAGTTGTAATTGGACCTCTGTACCACTTTAGAATGATAGAGAATCTCGTTAGCTTCGCGTGGACTGCTTACGGGCCTCAAACGGAGTTGTAGAACTCAAGATATGGCCAAAATAGTAAAAACTGTAATTTTTCAGCACCGCGCGTGCAACCTGCGCCCATCAGTCTGTTTGTCGCGCAACCTGCGCCCACCACGCGCAACCTGCTCGTGCAACACCTGTCCCATATTATAGAAAATCTCCCAAGCTTCGCGTGGGCAGTAAGTGTTGGAAATATTGACTACTACAGCAACATAGAGGCAGTTATATATCGTATTTAACAAGTCCAGGCCAAGCATACAATTAGCGAAACAAAACACGAAGGTAAAACACATGCAAATCAGTAACTGATAGAACAAAGGAAGATAAGAAATCATACCAGAAGCCATAGCTATGCAGGTATCAAATAAGAAATAATCAGCTGAGTCACCAGGCCTTGCAAAGAAGTCCTGATTGTTCTTGAAGAGATAATTGCCTCCACTTACACTGTGTCAGGATGATGGCAATATTCTTCCAGGATAAAACAGCTCCGAGTTAGATGGTCACAGTCACCAGAAAACTCGACTTCGACTAGCATCTCAGTCGCCAGAAAAACCCACAAGCAAAATAGCTTTTTCAGTCAGGGAAAAGAGAGTGTATAGAAGAGAATTTAGGGTGTGTTGTATATTCAGAATATATCACACTTACAATTAGTAGCTTATGTCTCTATTTACCCTAGAGGCTAAGCGTAACTGACACCCCCTTCATTAATATAAGAATTGTAACTCCACAATTTACATTCAATAACAAATCAAAACGGATGATTTATAATTAAATAAATCGTAACTGTTACAATATATTTGACCCATTCATGATTTCTAATCAGAAGAATAAACGCTCAGACTTTGCTGTCAAAACTACGCAGAAGTTACTGTCATCAAGTCCCGACAGTACCTTTAAAGTAACTGTCATCAGTTTGAACTTGACAGTAAGTTTACTTTCTGACAGCAACCTTGTTCCTGACAGTAAGTTTTACCTTCCCGACAGCAACCTTGTTCATGACAGCAAGTTTTTACCTTCCTGACAGCAACCTTGTTTTTGACAGTAAGATTAACATTTCTGACAGCAACCTTGTTGTTGACAACAAGTTTTACCTTCCTGACAGTAACCTTGTTGTTTATTTCAATGTAGGACAAATACACATTCTCATTTCAAGCTCTTACAAGCTACTAACTTCAACTCTATTTCTCTATGGGTTTCACTAAGAAAATTACTTAGACCCATATATGAAAATTTAAGTTCCCATATCAAGGAACAATTTCCAATCGTTAAAATCCGGAATTAACATCAAGAACATAAATTAATTATGCCCTAAAAACTCCATTTTCTAACAATCCCCCACAAATCCATACAGAAATGCTCCAGGTTTTCCATCATGACTTGTTTTTCAGAGTTGGTATCCTTCCGGGTTTGAACCCTCCTAAGTCCCCTACTTCGATGACTACCGGATTCAGATGGAATGTTTCACCTTGAATCTTAATCCGTTTGATGTAATCATGTTCCATAGACGATGACAAATCAAAGGCTATGGTGCCAATCTACGGCTTTGAGACATTAATGGTCTTGTCTCGATCCTGTTCATCGAATGCTTCAAGGAATAACCCTTTCCTCTAATTGCGACCACACAATTACATTCGCTTAGCTGGGCATCTCCAGAGATGTACTGCTACCATCTCGTCGAATGACTTGACCCCATTCAGAGTTATAATAACTCTTGCTATCTAGCAGTATCAGTACCTTCTAGGTTTACAGGGGATAGACTCAGATACAACAGTATCATCTATGTAGCAAAGGTACTACCAGTTCATCCTTATAGCTTGTTATTACCACATTGAATACACTTCAAGGGATCTCCTCTCATGTGTATTGGGTTCCCACTGATGATGAACTATGATGGGTTGACAGCCCCATCCCCAACCTCGACTTAAGGACCACTGCAGGTTCCAGTCCTTTAGTTAAAGGATCAGCTATATTATTCTGAGTTCCTATGAACTCTACAGCTATAATCCTATCAGACACTAAACCCCTTATAGACTTTAGTCTAACTTGGATGTGTCTCTTTGTTTTAGCATTATACTTTTTACTGCTAATCTTGTCGATAGTTGTTTTACTATCACAATGAATAGCAAACGCAGGAAGAGGTCTACTTACTACAGGTATTGCGGACATAAGTCCGTGTAACCATTCAGCCTCCGTCCCCGTGGCATCAAGTGCACACAACTCAGCCTCAAAAGTAGACCGAGTAACTATAGTCTGTTTTGTCGACTTCCAGGATATTGCTCCACCTGCTAAAGTGAACACGTATCCAGTCACTCCATTGGAACCAGACTTCTTAGCTATCCAACTTGCATCACTGTACCCCTCAAGTACACCAGGAAATCTCCTATAGTGTAAACTTAGGTACATTGTGCCTTTCAGATATCTAAGTACTCTATCAAGAGCATCCCAATGAGTTCTGTTTGGACAGCTTGTATATCTAGCCAACTTAGACACAGAGTATGAAATATCTGGTCTAGTACAGTTAGCAAGATACTGCAAACTCCCTATAATCTGAGAATACCTTAACTGAGACACAGGTACTCCTGAAGTATTCTTGACAAGGGCAACTTTAGGATCATAGGGTGTACTAGCGATTCTACACTGTGAATAACCATATTTCTCAAGTATAGATTTCTCTATATAATGAGACTGCGATAAAGTTATTCCCTCAGCTGACTGAGTCAGCTTGAGACCAAGAATCACACTAGCCTCACCCATATCCTTCATTTCAAAATGCCTTTTCAAGAAAGCTTTTGTCTCGTTAATAATCTCAATATTGGTTCCAAACAATAATATGTCATCTACATATAGGCACAAGATGACACACTCACTACCTTTAACTTTGGTGTAGACACACTTATCACTATCATTAATATCATAACTGAACGGCACTATAGTTTCATCAAACTTTTTATGCCAATCCCTAGGAGCTTGTTTCAAGCCATAGATGGATTTGATCAACTTACATACTTTCCTTTCGTTACCAGATGCAACAAATCCCTCAGGCTGATCCATATAAATCTCTTCTTCAAGTTCACCATGAAGAAAAGCTGTCTTTACATCCATTTGATGGATGATAAGACCATGTACGGAAGCCAATGCTACTAGCATTCGAATTGTTGTCATTCTAGCTACTGGAGAGTATGTGTCAAAGTAATCAATGCCCTCTTTTTGCTTAAAACCCTTAGCTACCAGTCTAGCTTTGTACTTATCTATTGAGCCGTCAGGGTTCAACTTTCTCTTAAAGATCCATCTGCACCCGATAGTAGAACACCCAGGAGGGAGATCAACTAACTCCCATGTTCCGTTAGAAACAATAGAGTCAATTTCACTCTTTACAGCGCCCTTCCAGTGCCTAGACTCTGAAGAGTCCATAGCTTGTCGGAAGGTTAAAGGTTCATCCTCGACATTGTAAGTGATAAAATCACTTCCAAAATCCTTGACTACCTTTGCACGCTTACTCCTTCGTGGTTCCTCTACCTCCTTAAGAGTAGAGCTACTACTAGGTTCCGCCCCCACATTTGTCATCTTTTCCACATGATCAGGAATAGAACTTGATGTGTGAGTAGGATCTTCATTAGAAGTATCTTGAGGCATACCAGTCTTCATAGGGTAAACATCCTCAAAGAATGTAGCATCACGAAACTCAACTATCGTGTTTGCCACTATACCATCTATGTCAGATTTTAGCACTAAAAATCTCATAGCTGTAGTGGTCTCAAGATAGCCTAGAAAGATACAATCAACAGTCTTCGGACCTAGTTTCTTTCTCTTGTGTTCAGGTACAAGTACCTTAGCAAGGCACCCCCACACACGAAGATACTTGAGACTAGTCTTCTTGCTCTTCCATAACTCATAGGGTGTCTTATCCATGTGTTTCAGAGGGACTCTATTCAGAATATGGCAAGCCGTATTCAGAGCTTCTCCCCACATGTATTTAGGCAGCCCAGAGTTAATAAGCATACTATTAATCATATCTTTAAATGTTCTGTTCTTTCGCTCAGCAACCCCATTAGACTCAGGTGTGTATGGTGGGGTAACTTCATGAACTATTCCATTGTTTGCACAAAATTCATTAAAAGCGTTACTCGTATACTCACCACCTCTATCAGATCTCAACCGTTTAAGCACCTTACTAGTTTGTTTTTCTACTTCAGTTTTATATATAATGAATTTACTAAGTGCTTCATCCTTATGTCTAAGTAAATAAACATAACAGTATCTACTACTATCATCTATAAAGGTAATGAAGTATCTAAACTGGTCCTTAGTCAACACACCACCAAATTCACAAATATCAGTGTGTACTAAATCTAACAAGTCTGAATCCCTAACAATATTATGAAAAGGTTTCCTTATTTTAGCAGACACACATACTTGACATTTAGAATTCTTTTCTATAGTGTGTTTTGGAATCAACTCTAAGTTCATCATATTTTTAAGAGCACCAAAATTTAAGTGACCAAGTCTAGCATGCCATAAATCTGAAGATTCAACATAGTTAACAGAAGGAGTAATATTATTAATCAACCCACCCAAAACGGGTTCAGCATTTATCACAAATAAACCATTCGACAAGTAACCCTTGCCAAAAAATGTACCAGTATGAATAAGAACTACTTTATTACATTTGAGAGAAACTTCAAAGCCATTAGCTACTAAACAACTACCACTTATTATATTTCTACGCATGTCGGGAACATGATGCACTCTCGTCAGGGATAGAATACGTCCCGAAGGAAACTTCAGGTCCACGTTTCCTACTCCATGTACTTGAGCAGCACTTGCATTCCCCATCGTCACTGTCAAGCTATGACTCTGTTGATAAGATACAAATAAACTAATGTCAGCACAAATATGCACATTAGCTCCAGTATCAATCAACCATTCATTTGACAGATAAGTGGAAAATAGTACAGGGTTGTAGGTAACATACCGGTCTTCGTTGGTTTCAGAAGCCAAAGCTTCACCAACAACCATGTTCGCTACAGGCCCACTTGAGGTTCCAAGCACAGCATTCGCTTGAGCTACCCCCTCGGCTTTCTTCGCTTTCTTTGTAGGGCAGTCCTTACTCCAGTGCCCAACCTGCCCACAAGACCAACATGGTTTGTTTGCCTTTGGTTTCTTGGCCTTATCCTTGTCACTCTTAGGTTTATTACTATTACCCTTCTTAGAGACAGCCTTCCTTTTCTGTCCTACAGTAGCTACATTTACCTACGAACTTCCATGCTCAGTTGGCATCACATGTCCCTGTTTGGACTTGTGTTGTTCTTGCACCGAGATGTCCAGCATAAGGTTGGTCCAGGTGATCTCTCCTTTCTGTCTTTTCAGGGAGAGAGAGAACTCTTCCCAAGACTTTGGGAGCTTTTCAATCACACTCATCACCTTAAACTTTTCGGGGAGGTCCATTCCAGACTCCTTCAAAGCATGCACTATCATCTCGAATTCATGCACTTGCTCAGTCATGGATTTATTGTCCACCAGCTTGAAATCAAGGAACCTAGCCACAGAATACTTTTCCAGACCTTGTGAGTCAGTATTATGTGTCTGGTCCAGCTTCTCCCATAAGAGTTTTGCGGTGTAGGCATCAGAGGAGTACACATCAAACAATGTGTTGGTTAGAGCAGCCAGAATTGCTGCCCTAGCAACCCCATCCTTCTCAGCCCACTTCGCATAACTCTTAACTGATTCAGCCTTCTCTTGATCCACAACCGGCTTCTCATATTCCACAACAGGCCATAGACCCTTTACAGTCAACCACAACTTCATCCTTTTCTGCCAACGAGAAAAGCCAACGCCCCCATTGAATTTCTCAGGCAAGCCAGTTAATTCAACAGGTTGTGGAAAACTGTAAGTGGTCCAATCAATGACCCCAACAGATGCAACCGAACTACCACTAGCAGGAATCTCACTCTCGTTAACCATTATGCTGAATACTATATAACGAATTATCTCTTCAAGAATGTTGGAAATATTGACTACTACAGCAACATAGAGGCAGTTATATATCGTATTTAACAAGTCCAGGCCAAGCATACAATTAGCGAAACAAAACACGAAGGTAAAACACATGCAAATCAGTAACTGATAGAACAAAGGAAGATAAGAAATCATACCAGAAGCCATAGCTATGCAGGTATCAAATAAGAAATAATCAGCTGAGTCACCAGGCCATGCAAAGAAGTCCTGATTGTTCTTGAAGAGATAATTGCCTCCACTTACACTGTGTCAGGATGCTGGCAATATTCTTCCAGGATAAAACAGCTCCGAGTTAGATGGTCACAGTCACCAGAAAACTCGACTTCGACTAGCACCTCAGTCGCCAGAAAAACCCACAAGCAAAATAGCTTTTTCAGTCAGGGAAAAAAGAGTGTATAGAAGAGAATTTAGGGTGTGTTGTATATTCAGAATATATCACACTTACAATCAGTAGCTTATGTCTCTATTTACCCTAGAGGCTAAGCGTAACTGACACCCCCTTCATTAATATAAGAATTGTAACTCCACGATTTACATTCAATAACAAATCAAAACGGATGATTTATAATAAAATAAATCGTAACTGTTACAATATATTTGACCCATTCATGATTTCTAATCAGAAGAATAAACGCTCAGACTTTGCTGTCAAAACTACGCAGAAGTTACTGTCATCAAGTCCCGACAGTACCTTTAAAGTAACTGTCATCAGTTTGAACTTGACAGTAAGTTTACTTTCTGACAGCAACCTTGTTCCTGACAGTAAGTTTTACCTTCCCGACAGCAACCTTGTTCATGACAGCAAGTTTTTACCTTCCTGACAGCAACCTTGTTTTTGACAGTAAGATTAACATTTCTGACAGCAACCTTGTTGTTGACAGCAAGTTTTACCTTCCTGACAGCAACCTTGTTCCTGACAGTAACCTTGTTGTTTATTTCAATGTAGGACAAATACACATTCTCATTTCAAGCTCTTACAAGCTACTAACTTCAACTCTATTTCTCTATGGGTTTCACTAAGAAAATTACTTAGACCCATATATGAAAATTTAAGTTCCCATATCAAGGAACAATTTCCAATCGTTAAAATCCGGAATTAACATCAAGAACATAAATTAATTATGCCCTAAAAACTCCATTTTCTAACAGTAAGATCGCTGAAAACGGACTTCTAGAACTCCAGATATGTCCAAAACAGTGTAGACTGCGCAACCGTCTCAGAAATCCGAATTTTAATCAATTTATTCTCCAAAAACGATAAAAGCATCAACCTTAATCAACATTCTCGTAAATCTGCACAACTAAACAAAACACATCAAAACCACCACAAACTTGAGTCCAAGAAAATCAATTTAAGCCGATATGGAACGCTCCAAGTGGATATAAACTCCACTTATCACTTACATATATAACACATACTGGACATACTTACCAAATAGTTTACCACATAACCACATTGCATCTATAACATGCAATCATATAAATCACTTACGTACTTAACACTTAATACCAGTTTAACTTGTAATCGATTTATAACTTTATAGTATAGACTTTACAACTTTATAGTTCTAGCGAAAAATCGGGCAACATTTCCTCTATATACACAGGACTAGCCCGTCGGAACATTACCGACTCAAATCACAACCAAGGGATCTCTAATCCACTAACAAGTTACAATCACCTTCCTATATATAATCCGAATTCAATAACCAACAACCATAATTAATCACTTATTCAATCATCAAATAAAGTTTCTAAATTATATACAATTACTCACCAAAATCACATGATTCATTCTTATAATTTAGAATTCGAAGTTTAACTTATAATAATTCTTAAAATCATATTTAACTACTAATCAGAAATTATCTAACACACAATCATGAAAACCGATTTTAATTACTGTTTAAAATTATGAAAATTTGAATTAATTACATAAGAGTTACAAATTCAACATGCATCTTCGTGAATCTATATTAAAATTTATAATTAAAATTAGGCATCATAAACCTTATTTAAATACATGGATTAACAATTATCAATTTTGAAAATTCAAGATATATACATGCATAATTTGAAAAATTCAAGGAAATAGAAAACCCATGCATGCAACTCAATTAATTACTAAGTATCGTATAACAATCGTCACGTAAGTTTAATTAACATCTAACGATTCCACATCATCATAATTATCACATAAAAATTTAGAACATATATACATAATTCGAATTACACCTAAAAATTCATATTCGCAAGCACATAATCAACAATTACTTAACAATCAAATAAGATTAAAGTTTTTAAGGCTCAGAAAACTCATCACCGCCCTTCCACCGGCTCACCGGAGTTCACGGCCGGCGGGGTAACAGTCGGAGGTGCCCAAAACCTTCGGGTTTTCCTTCAACGACCATTGACCATAATTGATTAACACTTGTACGACTGAAACAACAAGAAATCAGACCAAACAACTCAGAAAAAGTCATCAAACCCGAAGTGGGTTTCCAAGACACCATCATAAAAATGACATGCAATCATAGTATCATATAGAGGATAGAAAATCGAGTGAAACCACGGTTTCAAATCTAAAAAACGAGCTAAGAATCAATGGTATCGGAGGAGAGAGAGACTACCAGCGAAAGAGAGAGAAGAGAGATTGACCGAGAGAGTAGAGAATGAAAATGAAGAAGAAGAGTGCTGGTGGTGGTGTTAATACCCTGAGGGGGTATTATCGTAATTAACCAAAAGCTGAAAATCTACTTTATTTAAAAATTCGATTTTTAATCATTAAAAATCAAAATAAACTGGAAAATTAAGATAAAAATATTTTTTAAATTCTAAAATAAAGTTTATGAAATTACAAGGCTCCTCATATTTTTAAAATAATTTTATACTCAAAAATGAATTTTATATAAATTTTTATGAAATAAAGAATCTTTAAAAAAATAAAGCTTTTTAAATCATTTTAAAATACCACAACACACAATTAAATACTCACACTAATTTTAAAAACTAAATAATATCTCAAAGATGACAATGCAAAAAATTTCATGATTTAAAACGACTCCAATGATTTTATATGATTTTCGAAAGATTATAAATGCACTTTAAAAATAGTTTTAATGTTCTAAAAATGCAAAGAAAATTCCACGAACATATACGACTCACACCAATCATCACATAAACATGATTCCACACATATCTTGACTTCAGAAAAATATATCCATCATTTAATTCACATGATTTTCATTTAACGACTAAAAAAACATTTATATAAACGCGAAAAAATTCTAAGTCGTTATAATCGATGATCGAACTGAGGATATGATTGCATGTATCAAGTTCCTCCATTTGCTTCCGAAGCCTTGTAGGTTAAGGATCAAATGCTTTTTCAAAATCCATCTTAAGTATGAAGCTTTTCACCAAATTATTCTAGATGCTATGAACTATTTCCCCTGCTATTAATATACATTCTGAGATATTTCTATCTTTAACAAATGCAAACTGGACTTCTAAGATCAGGGTAGGAAGAACTTTCTTCAGCCTTATTGCTAGAAGTTTCAGGAATATTATTTTCATTATGCAATTGATTAAACTGATTTTTTTTAAAGTCTTAAACTAGTGACAGAGTGAGAACTTTAGGAATCAACGTAATAAAGGATGATTTTCAACCTGCAGAAAATGTACTTGACTCATAAAATCCTTCATTGAGCTTGATTATATCCTCTTTAAGGATAGAGCTTATTGCACTTTGTAACCTTAAGTATTTGCCAAAGTCACATAGGTACCTTTATTTTTTTTTGTGGCACTTCACCTCCTCTACTTCTTTTTCTTAGAAATAATATTATGCAGTTTACGATTAGTTTATTTAAAAATTTTATAATTTAAACCGTCCAAGAGAAATTGTGATGAAGAGAAATCCGTAAATTTTTTAAATAAAATAATCATGAACTGCATTATATTATTTCTAAGAAAAAAATAGTTTACAATTGCATCATCGCATTATATATTCAATTAAATCAAATAATGCATAAATGTTTTTTAAAAAATGGATTATATATATTAATATAAAATTAAATTAAAATTTTATTATGTAAAATAAATTATATATTTCATGTAAAATAAATATATTTATTAATAAAAAGACTGAAATACCCCCAACAAATAATGACATTTAGATGAAATCATGTTCAGGGGTTGTAAACTGAAAGAGAAAAGAAAGTACATGAGGTGAAGTGTCACCTAAAAAAATAAAGGTACCTATGTGACTTTGGCAAATACTTAAGGGTTACAAACTGCAATAAGCTCTTAAGGATATAATCTAAAAGAATTATGCTCAATCAAATTATGCATAAAATTTTTTGGAAAATTATCAATGACACCCTTCCACTTTTGACTTTTCTAAATATTTTCATTATATTTTTAATTTACGAATGATACCCTTATATTTTAAATTTTACGTTATTATACCATTTCGTTAACCAAACATCAAATAAACTTTAAAATTTAATTAAATGACTTTATTAACTATTTAAACTTCAAATTTTTCGCGCTTTCAACACCCATAACAATATACATTCAGAAACATTATCATCAAATTACTAGAACAAAACGTAGTTTAAAACTTTAGAAAATATTTGAAAAAAATTAGAATGTCATTGTCTAATTGGCTTTTCCAACAAGTAATATTATTTTTTTAGCATTTGCATACGGTACCTTATATTTGAACGCGTAACTAACGTTTGAGTAATAGTGGCATGATATGTATGAAACATAAAATATAATGATATCATTCCTAAATCAAAATCACGAAATTGCAACACTTGCCAAAGTAAAAAATATAAGAATACCATTGAGAATTTTCCAAATTTTATTCATAGATTTTATCCTGAGAAAAAAAAGTTTATTATTTTTTATTTTTTATTCAATTAAGTCCAAGAAAAAAATTATATATTAATATTAGAAAATAAATTTCTTAAAATTTAAAAATTATTTAAGATACTAAAATATATAATTTTTTATTCAGTTGTGTTAGCATGCAAAAAAAAAAATATCGTACGATATATTTATTTTGATGAATTGATTGTGGATTTGTTTTATAATCCCGTATGAGCTGCATGCTTTGAAGAAAAAGATTATATATGCGATGCATAATTTTAAGAAAGATTTTCTAAAAAAAAGCATCATATTTGAAGAAAATAAATATCGCGACATTCTTAAAAAAACATGTTTATTATTACATTTGAAGTTGTAAATATTTTTTATATACCGTCGCGATAGTACATATATGTCAAAAAATATTTCCAAACTTATAAACTGAAATTGTCAAGTAGGGTAGACTGTACAAGTTATAAATTCCCCAATAGCACACGTTTGATTAAAGTGTAGCACCCTTTGAATTATTGAAGGCTCATGAAGAGACCTCTCAAGATCGCATGGGTGGAGGCATCCTTATGCATAATATCTTTAAAGACCTCATAGCACAACCAGCGACGCGTGCGAGGTTCGCCAGGATTACATCTCCATCTCTTATTGAAGATCCCGCCAGACACATCCATATCTGATTGTATCAGACATTTGAATAGCGTGTACGCCAATTCGGAATATATACAAACGCCAAAATCCTAACTAGACAATAAGGATTCAAACAAATTATTTATGCTCGCACATTTGAAAATCTTGACACATATATATCCTATACTAGTCATCGCATGGTAGCACACTTGCATCCGCATACGCCTAACGAGCACTGTGGTGCTCTAAATGTTTCTCTAATCATCTATTTTCAATTTTTTTAGCGATTCCCGAAATTTGGAAGCTTGAAGAATTTTTAGTTCTGCACTATAACAAGCTACACTGAGGGTACTAGTTGTTATGCAATATTTTTGGCATATCTAATAATCTCCAAAATTTTTAATATTTATTAATTAGCAAGTTAATAATTATTGCTTAAGCACTAAGTTTTATCCTCTGTCTAAAATGAGGAAAAAATCAATCTCAATAAACGAATAACGAGGGAATCTGTACCTCCGATCGCGATTAGTGCAATTGAAACACTTGTGATTGGGCTACATCTAGATTTAATTTTGTGAAAAGTAATTGTGATGATAATATTTTTTGAAAGTAGGTTTGAATTGGTCGGAAGACCATCGAATTTATTTTTAACTTCAAAAATATTTGTATTCAATATGTTAAGGGATTGGAAACCAAAACAACTAATTGTTGAACTTGTTCCCACTGAATTCCTTTTAAGCTAATGAAATTTGCTTTACATTTGTAAAAAAAAAAATGGTGCTTGTTCGATTGTTTTTCCGGGCAGTTTTTGTGCATCACTTCGTATTTTTCACACAGACAAATGTTTGTGTGGGTTTTTTTCCTCTTTTGAAAATTTTGTTTTTCATTCAGGATTTTAATCTTAAAATTGGACAATTATAAACTACTAGTCTACTACTGAATTTAAATAAAGTTTACTTTTTTTTTTAGTGGAAATGAAGTTTGCTTTTAAAAATATTTATAGCAACTAATAACAAAAATTACACGCGAGTCTATGTTTAAAAATTAAATGCTGAGTTCATTATAGCAACGAGTAAATCCCTTGGTTATCTTAGGTTTTCTCTTTGTATTCAAATGCAGTGCAACTTGTAGCACGTTAAGAGCATCTCTAATAGGGGTTGCCAAGAGATTGCCAAATCCTATGTGGCGTGGCATCCTTGGTTGCCCACCTATTGGAGTATCAATGTTGCAAATAAGTTACCAACCAAAGTTACCAAAAATTGGCAACTTTCCCATTTAGTTAAAACACATACAATTACCCAAAAATGTATTTAACTTTACTCTTTTTTATATCTACCATATTTTTAATGTATTTATAAGATAATATCAAATTTATTTATGGGACCACATTGATAATTTTTAAAGTTGCCAACTATTGGAGTAGATTTGTAATAAAAGTTAAGAACAATGAGATGAAGGAGAGAAGAAATTAAAAAAATAATATATGTGATGATATGGTAGAAGTTGGCAACTATATTGACAACCTCTATTGAAGATACTCTAAGAGCAAATCCAATAACTTTCCTATTTGAGTTCCTAAGTTGAAATTTAAAGAATTTAGTACAAAATACCTCCCAACTTTTGAGAAATGTCTAGCCATCGCTAATTCTATTTTTGTCAATTAATAATTCAGCACACTCTAATTTTGTATTTCTTTTTTCTCTCTTACACTTAAAATTTATTATTTCAATAAAAGTAAAGAATAAATATAGGGATGATTGTTGAAGTTCATACACAAATAAAGTCATTAAATCAATAAAAATTATAATTTTATTATATTTTTGGGAAACAAATTAAAGATCTATCAAACTTGCTCTAAAAGCATTCCCAATGGGGCAAGCTAAAAGATTAAAATATGTGTTCATTGTCTTACCGGACCTAGAGGCCATTTCATTGTCTTACCGGACCTAGAGCCCATTTGGAATTGCTTAAAATAAGTTACTTTTAAATTAATGGAGGTGTTTTTAACTTAATGAAAAAATAATTGAGATGTTTTTAACTTGATGGAAAAATAATGAAGGTGTTTTCAACTTGGATTTAATAATTTTAACTTAAAGTGAAATTTGACTTAAAATTTTTTTAAATTCATAATATTTAAATTTTACATGAGTCCTAAAACCAAAAAAAATAAAAATGGATAAATCATAAGTAAATCAAAAGTACCTAAATGAAATTTATGACTTAATAAAATTTTTTAACTTAAAAGACCTACTTCAAGCAAGTAAGCCAAACAAAGCATTTTCTCCTTAAAAGCCGGTTGGCAGAAGCCAAACAGGCTCCTAGTCTCTCCTTACTTTTCCTTCTTACAAACGTTTGAAAGCATTTTGTCCATGACTAACCATTTTACAATCTTTCACTTGAAATCCAATCGTTTTATCATTCTTAACATAATTCATTATTTTACTACCAATTTACATGATGCTTTGGAGTATACTGGTCCAACAAGTTTTACAATGTCATTATTTAAAAAATATATTACAGATGCTTTCAGGGATGCAAGCTCGTGCAGTAACCATTTGAAAATATTAATTTGCATATTTTGAGTAAATTTGTTTTCACACCTGTCAAATAGAAATACATTCCAAATGTAAAAAACTAATAACAGAGAGCTAAATATACATATAGTAGACGAAGAAAAGCCTCAGGCAGTCGATTTCACATCAATGATTATCAGTCGGTAATTCCAACTTTTCAACAATAATCCTCACTGGCTTCATAACTAACAATCGAAATTAATAAATTTAATCGCAAAAAACGGCTCCGTGAATGAACGGACAAATAAATCAATTCACAGGTTCCTATAAAATGCGAAAATATTAATGTCGGTTCGATCATAGCATCGTCGGTCAATGCACTATGGCTACCGTCGACGTGGCATCGAACCTCTTTACAATAAAATCAAAATTAAAAGAGAAAAATAAGGAAAGACCTCAGAATCCCGTTCCAAATCAACCACCACAGCGAAGACAGCGATTGTTCCACACAACCCGACCAATACTAAAATCAAACACCCTGGAAAAATGAGACACACCCCCTGTTAACAAATAACAGGGGGGGGCTTTGTTTTAACAGGGGGTTGTAAAAGATTACGATTGGTGGATGGGAAGATATGGGGCGCTGTAAACGCTGCTGTTTAAAGTGTCATACGGCACTTCCTATCTTTTGGGTAATCTTCCTCATTGGTAAACTTACTACTAAAAATATCAAATACTTAAGATTTATATATACTAAGATATACACACACCATAGAAGAAGCTAAACATAAAAACTAGGAAGAGCAAGTGTGTTATGGTCCGTAAAAAATTGGGGACGATGAATGATATAGAGAGGTTTAATGTGTGTGCTTATATAGGAAGAGGACTCCAACCCTAATTTGTAGAGATGGGCTTTTGGACTGGGTCCATTACATAGCTTGTCA
The DNA here is from genome assembly GCA_037693485.1 of Kitagawia praeruptora. Taxonomy (NCBI): domain Eukaryota; kingdom Viridiplantae; phylum Streptophyta; class Magnoliopsida; order Apiales; family Apiaceae; genus Kitagawia; species Kitagawia praeruptora. The sequence goes on from CM075350.1 coordinate 83,627,502, forward strand.
TTTTTATTTCTTTACTTGCGAGGCCATATTGCCAATCCCGGGCCTTTTTCTCTGCGATGGCCGTTTAAAATACTGGATATTTTGAAGAGTTGCCCAAATTTATTTATTTATTTTTTTTGTCAAGAGGAATATATCCCATAGATGGATTGCATCGAATACAAAATTCGTAAGGTGTTCTTTCATTTAAGAAAGTTTATCATCTAACCAAAAGACATGCATGTTGTCTCTGGACGCTTAGACAATAGAACTTTAATGTCCGAGAAGAGACCACCCGATTGGTAAGAACTGTACACCTAAAACGAAAAATTAGAAGGAAAAGGGAAATAAAAATTACAAGTCCAACATTCCAAAAAAAAATGTATCATGGCCGATCTTCAAAAAGTCTCAAAACCCAAGTCACCAAAGTCCCAACTTTTCCATAATTTGTCACCAACCCACTATGAAAACCTGCATTTCTGCTCTTCAACCCAATCAACAGGGACACAAAGGGAACAAAAAAGGGCCTCGTTAAAAACCCACAAGAGCAAAACCTTTTGGGAAAAAAACTCAAGTGGGAAAAGAGTGCCCTCCATGAAACCCAAGATTATCGAAACACAAACTCAAACCATCATTTGCCTACAGCTTTGCTTCTAAGAAACTGGTTTCTGTCCATTCTCCACATGGCTAAAGCAAACTCTTTCCTGAAAAATAAAAATAAACAATTTTCAATATCCATTTGACACAAACTTTAATAGGAGCTCCGAAAGGAACTCAACACTATATTAACGTCCCAACCAAAGGGAATGCCTTTGGTTAGAGAAAACACCTACCAAACAACTGGTTTACAAAATTTTAAGCCAACAAAATGGCACATTATTACCTTTTAAAGGCCCAACAAAAAACCCATCAATCATGGCCACCCATAAATGGTACAAATACTTAAAATGTTTTTAAAAGTCAATAGTTGATATGTCATTTAAACTCAATAAATACAAATTTAAAACTAATCAAAGTACCAATCAAATCAAAATCTTAAACACGATAAAAAAAACTACTGATTAGTCAAAAACCTCAATCAAATAACAACTAATCAATTAACACTTAGTAATTAATGCTATTAAACCAAAAAATAGTCAAACATAACCGATCGATATAAATTAGCATACAATTACAATTACATTTTTTTTTTTTGACAAAACTTACCTTCACGTAGATGAATTGTATCAAGATACAATATCCACAGCAGGGGTTTCTTTCATTCAAAAAGTTTTATCGTCTAACCAAAGGGCATGCATGATGTCCCCAGAAATTTAGATAATAAAATCTTAATGTCTGATTAGAAAACACCCTTCGGAAAAGAATAGTCCCTTAATGATTGTGGAGAAACCACCTTACATCCAATGTTAATTCCTGGTAGATTACCTGCAATCGTAAAAACTCACATAAAATATAAATCTAACCAAAGGGAATCCCTTTGGTTAGACACGGTTATAGGTATGTGTCGGTGTATACACTAGCACCACCACCATCACCGAACTCCGGTAGTCCGCCTCCATTGCCACTGCTCCAAAGCATCACTGGATTTCATCTCACACCACGGAATAACCCATATACATGCATACAACCAAAAACACGCACCTTTCCAAACAAATACAATAGGGGCCATATACACCCCAGATTTCTAAAACATTCCGGCTGATTACTTTATATCATTCGGCTTTTTAATTAATCAGACCAACAAGAACAAAATTACGCACACATGCAGCAATACAACACAACACCACCACAGCAGTTGTAACAAGATCGAAAACGAACCAATACAAGGAGGAATAACAAATCACAAGAGTGTTTCAACGAACTCGCGAGGAACCCACAAACACACGCACAAAGAGGGAGATAATAATCGGAGAAAATAGAGATCGGAGTTGGTAACACAAACCCGAGAGAGCCGCCACTAACTTTTTTCTAGATCTCATTATTGGATGATAAATATTGAAAGAAAAGCATATTTTAATGGGTTTTTTTAATTAAAAAGAAAAAGAATTATTTAGGTACAGGAGAGAAGTAAAGACGGACCACGTGGAGGTTATGGCTAACAAGAGCATAATGGGAGAGATAAAGAGCTAAACTGTATTGAGAATCCAATCTCGAGTCCTGCAATGATCAGACATTCAAATATATGAATCATATATATAGGTACAAATAAAAAAGAATAGTAAAGCCAAGGGTAAAAGGAACACGTAAACATACGATGGTATATGTATTGATGACTTGGGAGAGGAGGGTGCGGTGTTCAACGACTTGAGCATTGTGATCAAATTCGGAAGGCTGGGAGTTGTTGGACTTGTTGTAAACAGGTTTGATCCTTACAAACAAAATCTGAAACTTTGGACGTGGATGCATAAAAACAAATAATTTTGTTTGGGAATGGAAGGTTACGGAACCCCCGGATTAGTTTCAGCTTCAAAAGTAAAATAGTGATTGCGAGTCGGTGAATTATCTGTGATTGCCATGAGGACTTTGACAACGCAAAAGTGTGTACCCTGTATAGTAGTAAAAATGAGTAGTTGATCCTAAAATGTGGAATCCAAGGAAAGACATATACCATCCTTATGTTATGAAAGGCAATAGCCAACCTAGAGAAACAAAGTAGGCGGTCAAGTATGATGCCTTGACTAGCGGGGTTTGGATGCGATGAATCGTAAATTTTAGCGACACATGACATACCATTTATACACTGTAAGCGCTCACCAGGAAGGCGTGGAAATACCCAAGGTGCAGGATAGTCTCCTACCTTAATACTGGATATTTTGAAGAGTTGCCCAATTTTTTTTCTTTCTGAAAACATTAAAATTTTAACTTTAAACATACTCCGTCTGTCTCATCCATTTCTTAACATAAAAAACTGCGTATCTGACACGCATTTTAAGGTGCATTTTAAAGATAGTTCTATAACATATTTTCGATATTTTTTTTTTGTATAAAAATAGAACAATCCTATTTTTATACAAAAAAAAATATCAAAAATAAATTATAGAACTATCCTTAAAATGCACCTTAAAATCCGTGCCGAAAACTGGTCCGCAAATGTTAATAACTCAATGGGACGGAGGGAGTAGTAGTTTAAGGTACATTACTTCAATGTTCTCTCCGAGATTGCCCTAAAAAAAAATGTTCTCTCCGATATTCGATGTAAGAAAATTTTCTCTATAACAATAGTCTATATATATATATATATATATATATATATATATATATATATATATATATATATATATATATATAAAATATGAAATCATAGAATAAAATAATTTTTAACTGAGCTCAAGATGTTAGAGGTTATCTCTTATCGTCCCAGCTTCTGGGTTTCATTCTCGCTCACCCAAAGATTATTCAGAATAAATACTCATTGTAAAGCATATAAGCATACTAATTCAAAAAAAAACAAAACAATCTTTAATTAATGATGGTTTAACAATTATTTTCAATTAAAAATTATCATTAAACAAAAAAGAAAAGAAATCGACACATTTTTACGCTGAGAATTTTATTCGATTTAAAAAATCTAATTATATTTTGTTTTGTTTTATTAATTGAAGATAGTTCTACTAACAAATAAATTTAATTTTAATTATTATATTCCTATACATAATAAGCATAAGAACGATCTTATATTAAAAATAATTTTTAAATACATTACAATGAAAATTATAATTAAATTATGATGACAATTCTATACAATTTTTAGAATATATTTTTTGTATTTACAAATATACCTCGAATATTAACATAAAAAAATCTTTCAAAGTTCAAGTAATTATCTGAGAATACTCTCACTAGCATTAAGTTCAAAAATGATAGTCTAATATCCCGGTGTCATTTTTTTATTGATAATCAATTACGGAGTAATTCCTTAATAAACGACCATACGCCGGACCATACGCCAAACAATCAATATTGAATAAAAATGTAATAAAATACATCAAATCATAATTTTCTTTTCACTCAAACTCCCTCGTTCATATCATTGCAGCATTTTTAGAAACGCATCTAACAATATGTTGTAATCATGACAAAATTTATATTTAACTAGTTTACAAATATTAAAAATTGATCGTAATTGCGATCATATATATACAATCCAAGACCACTACTCCCATAAAAAAAACCAAACTCACATAAAAAAAAAAGAGAACGAACTCACATTAATAGGCAATTTGTAATATAGTAATAGCACAAGACTTTATAGCAATTTGTTGGGTAACTTATATAAATATAGATGATATGTTGGGCTTGTTCTTGCACGTGCTTTGCTGACGCATAAACTTGTTTACCTGCTGCATGCATTAGAAGAGCTTACCACTAAACTAGATAAGAGAGATATGGAAAGAAATGAACAGGATATACGCATACGTGTAATGCGAGAATAATGGGTATTTCGGGCGCTGATCCCGCCAAGAGGTATTTTGGGCAATGGAGACTCGATTTATAGGTAGTTTGGTCATTATTTCAACAATTTTAAATCGTTAATTTACTTAAAAATAAAAATTAATTTTAAACATTTAATTAATATTTTATATTGAAATAATAATCACAATGCTCAAAAAAAGTTTGTTAATCTTTTATATAAATATTATAAAGTAAATTTAATATATATTTAATAAGTATAATTAATGACTAATTAAGATGTCATTAAAATGTTATTTAACGCAAGAACAAAACTTTAATAAAAATATCAAAAAAGTGAAATTTAAAAAATAAAAAATAAACGTTGCTGGTGTGTTTACAGTCTAATCCCATTTTAGTAGTACTAGCTTAAAACCCGTGCGATGCACGGAATTTTTTTAATATTATATGAATATTTTTCATTAATTTGAATTAATTTTTTTAAAACGTGTATGACTTAAATTTTTCAATGAGATGATTTCATAATAATTATATAAATGTTATCCGTGATATTTCTAAAAAAGGGGGATTGTAGTTAGAAAAAATAGAAAAGATGATATGTTTTAGTTGAAAAAGGTAATCGGTTAATTATTAGTATTATAATACTATTATTTTATTTTATTTTATTAAATAGAACCGCACTTGATATAATTGGAAAAGAAAAGATTTTAGTTAAAGGAAATAGAATACGTAAGATGAAAATTTAAAAGGTGGCATGTTTTAGGCTCTGTTATTGAAATCGGCCGATTTCTGAAAAATCGCCGATAAATCAACCAAAAGTCGGTCAAAATTTTGGAATTGATTCGGTCGATTTTGCAAAAATCGCCGATAAATCACCAATTTTTCAACCGAATCATCCGATAAATCGTAAATCGATACCTCAACCGAATAGTTCTGATTTCCGAAATCTGCAACACTTAGGTGAAAAAGGTAATTAATTAATTTATAGTAATTATAATTTAATTATGTTATTTTACCAAATAAAATTGCTTGTAGTGTTTTTAGAAAAAGAGAAATTAATGCCGCGCGTGATATGTCTAGAAAAAGTGGGTTTAAAAAAGATAAAAAAAATTATACGTTTTAGCTGAAAAAAGTAATCGATTAATTATTAATATTATAATTTTATTATTTTATTTTATTAAATAGAACCGCCCGTGATATAATTGGAAAAGGAGAGATTTTAGTTACAGAAAATAGAAAAGGTAACGTGAAAATTAAAAAGGTGACATGTTTTAGGTGAAAAAGATAATTGATTAGTTTTTAGTAATTATAATTTAATTATGTTACTTTACTAAATAAAATTGCTCATAGTTTTTTACAAAAGGAGAAAATAATGTTACATGTGATATTTCTAAAAAAAAGAGTGATTTTAGTTAGAAAATATAGAAAAGATGATACGTTTTAGCTGAAAATAGAGATTTTAGTTAGAGAAAAGAAAAAAGGTAACACTTTTTGGTTGAAAAGAGTAATTGATTGATGTTGTGGAATAAAAAGTAGGGTATAATTAATACGTGTATTGAATGCAAGGGATTGAGAGCTTCGAGCTTTAATGGTGGCTGCTCTTGTTGTCGGGGACTAACTCGATCCTAACAAGATGCCTACGTACCTTGATGAATATCAAGAATCAAGCCAAAACGTAGTTCTAGAGTTGCCTACGTGGCTTGATGCGCCCTCGTGGCGTAGTGACGTAGTGGCTTGTATGTCCTTATTCGAGGATTTAGCCTAAAACGTGGTAGGTGACGTATGGAGCTGTGCCCCCAAAAACGTTGTTTTGAGAATGAGGGGTTAGACCCTTTATATAGGCTTTAGAAGCCTTGGAATTAGGGTTTAGTAACTTGGTGGGCAAGTTATCCACTTTAGATGGGCTTCTAGATCCTTCCATAAGAAGTCTGACTTTCATTGGACTTAGATGTCTTGGGGGCTACTCCTTAAAGGAATTGGTTCCCTTTTGGACTCAATATTGGAATCTGAAAATTAGCTGACTCATTAATTACGAAATTATTATTTAATTAGGGTTTCTTGCCTCATTAATGGGCTTTAACCTTGGACCAATCTAGGTTTATTTAATGCCACATTAAATGTGTATTTAATGCTTATTTTCAGCCCATATCATTTGCCCCCCAACTTCTAGGAAAACTGATCAGGTTTTCGTAGAAGTTATATTTGCCTTAATCGAGACTCGGGATCGTTTTTATCCCTTACCCGGGACTTCTTAATTTTCCTACCCTTATATGGGGATTTTGGTTTACACTAGTGTTTCACATATATCGCCTTATTGTAAAGTGTGGAGCAACCTACACATTTACGACGATTGACCTTATTCGAGGCTTTAATGGTGCTTGCTTTTAGCAATTTCGGCACTTTCATAAGGCTTTTATGCATTATTAGCATAAATTATTGCTCAATTTGTCAAGAAAATATTTCTATAATTTTCCTCGTATTTTTATGTACCTTTCCTAATGTTTGAGGAATTTTTATATACTCACAGGTATTTTTCTTAATTATTCCAAGTAATTTAGGAATTTTTATGTACCCACGGGTATTTTTCGTAATTATTCCTAATATTTTAGGAATTTTCTTGTACCCACGAGTATTTTTCTTAATTATTCATAATAATTTAGGAATGTTTATGTACCCACGGGTATTTTTCGTAATTATTCCTAATATTTTAGGAATTTTCTTGTACCAACGGGTATTTTTCTTAATTATTCCTAATAATTTAGGAATTTTCTTGTACCCACAGGTATTTTTCGTAATTATTCCTAATAATTTAGGAATTTTCTTGTACCCAAGGGTATTTTTCTTAATTATTCCTAATAATTTAGGAATGTTTATTGTACCCACAGGTATTTTTCGTAATTATTCCTAATAATTTAGAAATTTTTATGTACCCACGGGTATTTTTCTTAATTATTCCTAGTAATTTAGGAATTTTTATGCACCCACGGGTATTTTTCTTAATTATTTCTAATAATTTAGGAATTTTCTTGTACCCACAGGTATTTTTCTTAATTATTCCTAATAATTTAGGAATTTTCTTGTACCCATAGGTATTTTTCTTAATCATTCCTAATAATTTAGGATTTTTTTAAGTACACACAGGTATTTTTTGTAATTATCCTTGACAATTTAAATATGTCATTTTATAAATTTGAAGGATCAATACATCAACTCTTACAAAATTTGGGGTACTAAATAGTACTTTTTCGGAAGACCTCATTTCAGCTCGTCACAACCTTGCACAGGTCGTGACCATTTAGGAGGTGAACTACGATCTCATCCGAGATCGTGTAAGGGTCCATTTGGAGGCTGGTCGTGTGTTTTCCGAGGTCGATCTCCGACCTCATTTGAGGTCGTGAAGATTTTTTTTAAATAATATTATTGAATAATTTTATTTATTTTATTCAAATTTTGAATAACTTTTATACCCAAATCAGGGGTGTCCTACCCGGATAAAATTTCGCTTGAATAAAATTCGAAAATTTTAATCGAAAATATTGAATTTGTGCACACATGCATTTTAGGGGGATTATTTCATAATTTTTAAGGGACTCTTTTTGTGAACATAGCAAAAGTAGGGGGTACTAAATTGTACTTTTTGTAAGACCTCATTTGAGGTCGTGTAACCCCTCATTTGGGGGTTGGTCGTGAGTTATGTGAGGTCAATTTACGACCTCATTTTAGATCGTCCATGGCCATGATTTGTCCCAGGTCGTAGACTTCACGAGCTCCCTCTACGACCTCACTTGAGGTCGGGTAAGGCCTTCAATTTAGGCTGGTCGTGAGGCTTACGAGCTCAATCCACGACCTAGATTGAGCTCGTGTAAGGCCTTCAATTTAGGCTGGTCGTGAGGCTTACGAGTTCAATCCACGACCTAGATTGAGCTCGTGTAAGGCCTTCAATTTAGGCTGGTCGTGAGGCTTACGAGCTCAATCCACGACCTGGATTGAGGTCGTGTAAGGCCTTCTTTGGACACTTGTCGTAAGACTTTAGACCTCAATTCAATAGCTGGATTGAGTTCTTCGAATGATTAGACCTCAACTACAACCTACATTGAGGTCTTGAAGTGCTTAGTCCTTAATTCAAGAGCTGGACTGTGGTCTTCAAATGCCTTCGTTTTGACATGGTCGTGGAGCTTTACACCTTAATCCAAGAGCTGGATTGAGGTCGTGTAGTGGCTTAAATTTTTAGAGATCGTGAAGTTTCAGACCTCAATCCAAGACATGGATTGAGGTCATGTAAGGCCTCTACTTTGGGCTGGTCGCGAGGCTTACGACCTCAATTCACGACCTAGATTGAGGTCGTGTATAGACCCAAAATGTCAATGGTCGTGAGGTCAACGATCTCAAATCACAACCTGGATTGAGGTCGTGTAAGGACCAATAATATCAATGGTCGTGAGGTCTACGATCTCAAAGCACAACCTGGATTGAGGTCTTGGAAAGACCCAATTTTTACCTAGGTCTTGAGGTTCTACGACCTCAATTACGAATTGAATTGAGTTCGCCACAAGGCTACATTTGTGTCTGGTCGTGAGGTGTGTAACCTCATTCTATGACCTCGATTGAAGTCTTTTTAAAGCCTCGTTTGTCCTAGGTCTTGGGTCACCACAACCCTATCTCTGAGACCTAGAGAAGGTCAATCGTGACTTGAAATTTCAGCCCCTTGAAGACATGGATTGAGGTCACATTTTTCTCCTTTAACTCGATTATTAAGCCAGCTCATTCCACAGGTATTGAAAAATCAATATCTTTTTGCTCGTTGCTCAGATTTGAGCTTACAAGATATCGAATCGAAGCTTGTTTCGAGCTCTAACTCCTCACATTTTTTTTAACTTATTTCTCCCATTTTTGGAGCATTCAAATGGATGGTACGTGGCCTTTTCGAGCCTTTGGTTGGACGAAACACGGTCTCAACGAGCTTTCATTTGGACGGAGTGGGGCCTTCACGAGCCTTCAGTCGGGTGGAACGTGGCCTCTTCGAGCCTTCAATTCCTTACAGCTAGCTTCCCTGCCTCCGTGGCATCATTTGGCAACCAGCCATTCTCAAGGTGTGCTTTGATACGATCTATCCAACATCCTCCTATCCCGATAGGAGCAATAAGCTAAGAATCAATTACAGGGGTTTTCAGAACTTGGAAGTAGTCGCTCCCAGAATGGGTCTCGACCTCTGAATAAGTATACTGAGATAAGGCATCGACCTTTGTATTTCCCTCCCTTGGGATATACTCAACGTAGCACTCATTGAACTTGGGCTATCGCAGCTTTCACAATCCTCAAGTATTTGGCCATATTCTTTTCTTTATCCTCAAACTCTCCATCGACTTGTGAGACTGCCAACTTTGAGTCTTCTCAGACTTTCAGGTTCTTCACCCTCAGGGCTCTTGTCAATCCAAGGTCGGTTATCAGAGCTTCATACTTTGCCTCGTTGTAGGTTGTTTGGAAGTCCAACTTCAAGGCATACTCGACTGCGAACCCATCGGGGCTTTGTAGAACTAAACATGTACTAGTGGTTTTTGTTTTTTGTTTTTGATGCCCCATCAAAATAGAGCATCCAATACTCCTTCTTCTCTTCCAGGGGCTTCTCACCTTGCTGACCTTCCTGGTCTATTACCTCATGCCCCCCGAGTTCTTGTTTGTCAATGATATATTCAACCACGAAGTCAGCTAGAGCCTGGGCTTGATGGTCGTCCTAGGTTTGTACTTAACATCAAATTCTCCTAGTTTGATTGCTCACTTGATGAGCCTTCAATTACATTGAATGTGGCCTATTCGAGCCTTCAATTTCATGGAACATGACCTATGAGAGCCTTCAATTCCTTAGAGCTAGAAGCTTGTGGTTTCATCGAACCTTATTCCATTTAGTCTGATCAGGTGGAGTGTCCTAACCGGATGCTCAGATACGATAAACCTTGAGATTTGGGGTGTGCCAAGTCTAGGCACCACATTTCTTTCAAATAATTCCAGCTTGTAAGAGTCTCGTTTTTGAATTGTCATCCATTTCTGGCTACAAGATTGGTGGAAGTCCATATCTACGTATCACACTTTCCCACAAGAATTTTGTCATTTACTTGGTGGTTATCCAGGCTTGAGGTTTGGCCTCAGTCTACTTCATGAAGGTATCAATTGCAACTATTAGGAACTTCCTCTGGGCATTTACCACTTGGAATGGTGGAACAGATGGTTTTCAACATTTCAGGGGATTGATCAACAGTTGAGTATTTATGGATATTGATCGCACAAACTCTCGGCATCAGCCATTATTTCTGACCAGTAGAATCCCAGTTAGGCCATCTAAAGGTCAAGGGTCATGCCCCCCGAGTGTTGCCTACAGTTTTTTATATGAGTTTCTTTCAAGGTTGAATTCACGTTTTGAGGCCTTAGTGTTTTAACTGACAACTTCCGTACCTCCAAGGCAATGTCGGGTATCTAACCAGTTTCCTGGTGAATCTTTGTAGGATATATCCAATAGCTTTCCACACCTACAGGTGCTGTTAGTTTTTCAGTCATTACTTCGGGCCTTCAGGACTTGGAAGTGAAAACTTCTATAAAATTCTCTAACTCCGAGGAGGTAAACTTGGGTAGGACATCAGCCTTTACATATTCCTTCCTTTGGATGTATTTCATGTAACACTCATTGAATCGAGTCAGGCTTCAAGTGTTTGTCGTGGTTCCAGCCCTTCCCTCAAACTCACCTTTCACTTGCGGTATTATCGATCTTGAGTCTCCACGGACTTTGAGGTTTTTGACCCTCAGGCCTCAAGCCAAGTCCAGCTATCAAGGCTTTGCATTCAGCCTCGTTGTCTGTCATTGGGAAATCCAACTCTGGGGCATTCTCAAGCATGAGCCCATCGGGGTATGTTCTAACTTAATTTTGTTTTTGATTCTCCATCAAAATTGAGCATCCATTACCCTTGAGTACCGCTCTTCAACCTTCATTCTCTAATTCCACCTTCATTCTCTAATTCCTTGCCCTCCTAGGGTACTACCTCTTGCCCCCCGACTTCGTGGTTGTCAATGGTGTGTTCAACCATGAAGTCAGTGAGTGCTTGGGGATTTATTGTGGTTACTTTGTCCAATGCAAGACCTTTTTCACATAACAGATGGGTTTTTGAACTTTGTTTTCCTCTTTCATGAGGACGACACTCAAATCTGTATTAAGTACATCCAGGTATAGATACAATGACTTTACGTAATTCGGTTATGTCAAGCATTTTCAACACACGAGGTTCCGTGTCAAGGATTGCTCTACCCTAATCAGGGTTGACCTCAATTTCCATGTTTGGAGACCATCAAACCCAAAAAAATTTCTGATCATATGTTGAAGGTGCATTAAGTCAGATTCAGTATCATCACGTGGCGTCTTAACACCTCAAACACCTCATAAGAATGCTCGATGTGATGTGCCTTATCGAGGCGATTGATTAACACATCATTTCCATGGACTTATATAGTCTTCCCACTAAGATGCTCAAAGATTTTATTCTTCAGTCTTCAATATGTCGCCTTTTTGGGTCGTCACCTTTGTTGCATTGGTTAATGAATCGTTCCTTGGTAGGGGAAAGTAGTCACTAAGACATGCATCTTTCATATCAATGAAGTCAATACACATCCTTCATTCTCCATTGGCCTTCCTGCCTCTTGGAATTAAAATTTCTTTTTTTTTTCATCGTCTCCCTATTCGGGTGGACGTCTAGTTTACGTAATTAATTGGGGATCAACCCCTTGCATATCAGCTACTCTCCAAGCAAATACAATAATGTTCTCTTGTAGGAATGCATCCAATTTGCTTTTTAAGGGCTTATTCATCAATGCCCTATGTGAGTAAATTTTCAGGTTCTTCGGGAACTAGGGGAGTGGGGACTAAGTCCTAGGTAGGCTTTCCTCTTGTTTCTCATCTTTTCGGACATCCATGTCTTCAATCGGGAAGACCTGCCCCCCGACTTCATCAGGCCTCAAGGCGGCTGGATATCAATTCTTTGTTATTGTCTTATCTCTCTTTTCTTCATCAACTTCATTCCTTGTAGGATTCTTGATCATCAGGTCTTATCTTGAGGCAACCGCCTTAAGGGTATGCAAGCCTGTGCTTCCAAGGATAACATTGTAAGCGGAAGTTGCTTTAACCACCAAAAGGTTCAACATCTAAGTGGCCTCCCTAGGCTTCCGTCCTGTTATCATGGACAACCAAATAGTTCCTTCAACTCTCGACTCGACTCCGTTGAACCCATAGATAGGCATGTTGGAGGGGGTCAATTGAGAATCGTTGTATCCCATCTTCGAGAATGCGAGATATCCATTGATATTCCATTGTCTATCGAGACTCCTTTCACTTGCGAGTTGCCTATCACATGTGTTATGACCAACGGGTCATCATGGAGGCACTTCATCCCTTCCAAGTCAGAATCATCAAAGATAATTGTTATTTCGGTATTTGCTCGCTATGGAGCTTCTCTTATGATATGCATAACTTCTCGAGCACAAGCTTTACAAGAGCTCCTTGTATTCCTGACCGCCGTCGGGCCTTCAAAAATCACATTTATCATCGGCCCCCTGGGGCTATGGATTGGGATCTCGATCAGCATCCTTCCTTCCATAATCTCTTCTTTAGGTTCCCCTGTTGGCCATCCTTGATGAACTTATTCAACTTTTCTCTTTGGATCAGAAACTTGATCTTGTGTTTCAGCTGTCTATAACCGTGAATGTTATTCCCCCATGTCTTATGGAACTGACTATATTGATTCTTGTTTCTCTTCCCGGGATCAGCCCTTAGCTGGTGAACCTCGGTCCTTTGTTTCTCTTCTTCCAGGTAGAGTCAGAGCCTTTACTTATTCGAGGATACCTATCCTTAACATCCCACTCGTGACCACCTTCGCTTCTCGTTATTACCTCCATTGCCTTCAGCAAGGGTTGAGGCTTCCCTTACACTTTCCTCTACCTTGATAGCTGCTTTATCATCCAAGTTCGGGACCTTCAAGGCTTCCTTGGTGATTCGGTCCATGTAATCCCTCAAGGATTCATTCTTTCCTTGTTCCACCTTCAGGGGGATGTAAAACGTTTCTCTTGAACTTTTCATCAATAAACGGGGCGAACAATGCCCTTCCTAGTCCTTTAAAGGAGCCGATTGAGTTTGGGGGCAACCGACTATACCATCGTTGTGTCATGCCCCCCAAGGTTTTAGGGAACGTCCTATACTTGATTGCGTCAATCACGGGTTAAAATTAGTAGTGCATTGGAGTATGTCCTCACATGATTAATGGGATCTCCTGCCCCATCACATGCCTCGATGGTGGGCATCTTGAATTTCCTTGATATATGAGCATTCATTATCTCATTGGTGAAGGACGGGATTGGATCATCATGACCTCATATGGGCATCGAGTCATCGGGATCAGCCCTTTATGTATCGACCCTTCTCCTCCTAGGGGTATCACTTGAATTAAAAACCTTGGGGATCCTAGCCCGCCTAGCCTATTGTATTTCAAAGTTTTTCTTTAATTTTCATATATGCGCTTCATGAGCGAGTATCCACCCTCCTAAAGTATTGGGAGCCAATTCTTTGGATCCTTGGGGCTTAGAAGGCCCTAACATTCCTTAGAGCTCCTTGCCTGGTCTTCTCCTATGATATCCCATTGGTGGGAACTTAAGTTCGTCGTGTAACAATGGAGTTGGACATCTATAGTCCCCACGGTGTACTAGAGTGAAGACACCACTATCCGGAGGGGATTCATCCCTGGATTTATTAAACCCACAATCGGCTGCTGTGGATGAGTAATTTGAGCCCCCAAATCCTTTCGTTTATGGCCTAAAGAGCCGTTCCTTGAGTCCCTCAGGGTTAAGAATGTCCTGATCCTATGATGGGCTCCTTGCCTTGACGTCTCTTGCTAGAACGGACATCCTCTTCTTTATCTTCTTCAGACGAGAAGTCGTCTTTGCTGCATGATCCGGATAAACTTTGATTTCCTCTAACAAGGGGACCAAACCTTCAATATATTGAGGCACATACTTCTCATGAGTAGATCGATGGTTTCATCAACAGGTGGGTACGGTGACAACCCACAAACAAGGTTCTGATTTGTTGGAATTAACATGATGGTAGTGGCGATCCATGCTTCATGTGCTCCATTAGACAGAGGTAAAACCACCATCTGCAATTGGGAATTCTCTCCTTGAGTTAGTGGATTTTGGATCAACCCTTGGGGATCACCCCTTGGAGACACGCCTCTGGGGGAGTCGTTCCTTGATTGGTAGTCGAGGGTAGTGGATCATCGTCATTAGTGCACAATTGAGACTTCTTTTTCCTGCTATATATGGAGGTCTCAAGCCTTAGATACGTGGCGAATCATCCCCTCATTGGGGCAGAAGCCCATAACTTGGGTTCTGATCTGTTAGTGATGGAAGCACTATGGCAGAGATTTGTAATCATGCTTGTCTATTATGGGCATAGTCATGCCTAGGATTGGGGGATTCGCCCCTTGAGAGTTTAGACTCGTTCTTTGGACTCCATCTTCTTGGAGACTCGTTTAAATTCTTGTTCCTAGAGGGTTCAACCCTTGAATGGTGGTACATGTTGACTGCATACCAACAATGATGATCAGAACGTGAATTGAGGCTGGTGGATCATCACATCATCCGTGTATTTTCCATGGTTGACATCCTTTCCCACATACGGCGCCAAATGTTGTGGAATAAAAAGTAGGGTGTAATTAATACGTGTATTGAATGCAAGGGATTGAGAGCTTCGAACTTTAATGGTGGCTGCTCTTGTTGTCGGGGACTAACTCGATCCTAACAAGATGCCTACGTACCTTGATGAATATCAAGAATCAAGCCATAACGTAGTTCTAGAGTTGCCTACGTGGCTTGATGCGCCCTCGCAGCGTAGTGACGTAGTGGCTTGTATGTTATTCGAGGATTTAGCCTAAAACGTGGTAGGTGACGTATGGAGCTGTGCCCCCAAAAACGTTGTTTTGAAATTGAGGGATCAGGCCCTTTATATAGGCTTGAGAAGCCTTGGAATTAGGATTTAGTAACTTGGTGGGCAAGTTATCCAGTTTAGATGGGCTTCTAGATCCTTCCATAAGAAGTCTGATTTTCATTGGACTTAGATGTCTTGGGGGCTACTCCTTAAAGGAATTGGTTCCCTTTTGGACTCAATATTGGAATCTGAAAATTAGCTGACTCATTAATTACGAAATTATTATTTAATTAGGGCTTCGGGCCTCATTAATGAGCTTTAACCTTTGACCAATCTAGGTTTATTTAATGCCACATTAAATGTGTATTTAATGCTTATTTTCAGCCCATATCAATTGATCAATTGATAATAATTATATTAAAGAAAATTGCTTGTATCGTTTTTAAAAATGGAGAAATTTTAGTTAGATAAAATATCATGTGCATGTTTTATGTGAAAAAAGTAATTGATTAGTTAATAGTAATTATAATTTAATTACGTTATTTTACTAAATGAAATTGTTCGTAGTTTTTTATGAAAAAGAAGAAATTAATGTTGCCTGTATTATTTCTAGAAAAAGAGGGATTTTAGTTAGAAAGTATAGAAAAGATGATACGTTTTAGCTGAAAAGAGAGATTTTAGTTAGAAAATAGAAGAAAGGTAACATATTTTGGTTGAAAAAGGTAATTGATCGATTAATTAATAGTAATTATATTAAGCAAAATTGCTCGTAGTATTTTTAAAAAAGGAGAAATTTTAGTTAGATAAAATATCATGGGTCGTCTGATTTAATGAAATTAATTAATAATATTATAATTACTAATAACTAACTTATTATTTTTTCCAGCTAAAAGATAATATCTTTTTTATATTTTATAACTAATTTATCTCATTTTCAAACTTGCTTTTTTTACTTCTTTTTCAGCTACCCTTACTTAATTATTCTTTACTTATTTTATATTTCTTAATAAGTAACCACTTACCTTTTTCAGTTATTACCTTTTGTACATTTTCCAACTAAAATCTCTTCTTTCCAAAAATAACATGGATCGTTCTATTTAATGAAATAAACTAATAATATTATAATTATTAATAACTAACTGATTACCTTTTTCAGCTCAAAGGTAATATCTTTTCTATAATTTTAAACTAAAATATCTCATTTTCAAACTTATCTTTTTTTACTTCTTTTTCGACTATTATCTTTTCTAACTAAAATCTATTCTTTCCAAAACTTCATTTTTTTACTTCTTTTTCAAGCTATTATATTTTTAAATATGGATTTTATCTATAATTAAGTAAGGGTAAATAAGTAAAATCAATAGGTACCGTACCAACCAAACTTTAAATGTTTCGACTTTTATATAATAGTATAGATAATAAAATATGTCATATAGAAAAGTTGAAGGTTAGATTCTCCCCAACAACATATTAATTTATATTTAATACTAAAAGTTGTATAAATATAATGGTCTAAAATTCAAATTCTCCCGACATATTTAAATAATATTTGTAATATTATACTCATATATACTATGAAAAATTGCCCAAAATACCCACTTTTTTACTACCCACTACCCAAAATACTCGTTTTCAGAACACTGCCCAAAATACCCACGGGATACGCCATTGGAAAAGGCGTATCCGAAGGTACTGTAGATCCTCCGTCGACCTCTCTCTCAGGCGAATCTCTCCGATTGGGGTGTGCAAAATCCGGCAATATATGTTGTTTGAAAATAGTATTGGATTGTAGATCGTCGAAAGACGAATCTAATGGTGTGTATAAGGTCAACAGAAAATGCTTGGAGATAACCGAACGAACTGAATTTGAGCTAGCCGGAAAAGTGGAGTTCGCCGGATAATTTCAAACGAATTGGGGGTTTACGATCCGGCAATAGAAGTGGTATAAAATTGGTATATGATTGTAGAGCATGAAATTGCGATTCTAATGATGTATAACACATAACTGAAAAATTACGAATGATTGCTACGCGAATGAACGGAGAGTCTCGCCGAAAATCGCCAGTCAATCGCCATGTATCGCCATAGAGAAGACTTGTGATACGCATCTTGTAACTGCGTATCTTGTGATACGCTAATTCATGATGCGTGTCTTGCCCGGATGCATTTTTTCATGTGGCGTATCTCAGCACATACGATTTTTCAATTGGCGCATCTGAACACATGCGCTGCTTGTGTAGTCGTGACCTAGGATAGTCCTATGTAATAGGCATATCCCGAGGGTATTTAGGGCGGTACTCGCCCAGAATGGGTATTTTGGTTATGAAGTAATAAAAAGTGGTTATTTAGGGCATTCACCCATATACTATACTATAAGTAAATTAAAATAAAATTTAAAAATAAGCCATGTTTTACGCAGGTTATGAGCTAATATTATCTATAATAGCATGTTTGATTATTTTTAGAAACATTTTTTCAATAAAAATTTGTTTTAATCATGTATTTTTAGAAATTAAATATTTTGGACAAGCAACTTTGGTACATGGCCCTTTTGGCTTTTGGGGCAGTGACAACTGACAAGTGTAGTTACTAGTTAGGAAGGTTGCGAAATTTCAGGAGTTTCTTAACCAGAAACAAATTAACAAATTTATAGGAAGACAATCAAAACAACCATGAACGGGATGAGTAAAATTTTAACTTTAGATTTATCTGAAAAATGTCGAAGGTAAACAATTCAAGTTTGGTGACTAAAAAGGTTGCAAGAAGAGCGGGAGGGTTTTTTGATGCACTATCTATTGCCGCTGATCTTGGTTTCTCTGTTTCACCTTCCCCTTCCAAGGTTCTCTATCTCTCTCTCTATTCTCTACATATCAATGTTTTAACATGTATATTTGGTATAAATCCTCAGGCACAGACAATATTTTTTTAACTTACAACAATGCTATTGGATAGTTTGTTATGTGATTTTAGACTTTTGATGCACATTGTTTGATTCATTTATTGTTTCATCAGCATTGGTGAATAGTGATCATATAGGTATTTTGGGCCAAGACATGGAATTTTGTGGTGAAACTAAAAGGGCCTTCTTTCTTCTCCTTTTTACTTACCATATTTTATCTTGAGTGAAGTACGATATCCGGTGTATGAGTGTCGGCTGATTAATTATTTCCTTCTGTATTAGGAAGAGGCCCAACACTTATGTAGCGATGCTGATAAGGGTGATGACTTGATCAAGGTTTTAACAGAACTAACCAATGTACAAAGAAAAATAGCAGATTTGAAAGTGGAACTTCAAGGTCGACTGGTAAAAATTAGACGACAATATATTATATAGCAATACTCGTGCATGTGAAAATTTATGGACTTATTTTTTTATGTTTGTTTATTGACTTTTTATTATGCTTTATTGATGCATTTGTTTGCTGGTTATAAAGACATCCTTTTACATAACTCAGATACAAAGAAATCAAGTATCATACATGCTCTAAAGATTCAACAGAATTTCATCACATTTAGTACTTTCGTGGTCGACTATCAAGTCAATCAATGGTTGTTTTGGTGTAACATTATCAAATTATTTAGAAATATTGGCAGTTTTCATTTTATAATCAGCAATGGCTTATGGCACTAGTGTAGAAAATAAATATCACTGGGAATCAAGCTTCTAACATGCAAAGTGATGTTTTAGGTAGTTGTTGATCTGAGTATCAAGATCTCGTTTTTTCACTCGAAGTATTCAGGATATTTGTAGTCCATCAGGATGTCATATGTGATGAATTTGTGAACTGAATTATCTAATATACATGTAAGTTCTGCAGGATGATAAGAATGTTGCGCATCTGACACATGCAAATGAAATGGGGAAAAAGATTGAGAGCTTGAGAAGGATTACCGCCATACTGAAGGATGTTATCCAGAATAAGGTATTTTTTTCGTTTTTATTCAGTTCAGGTCATTTTTACACATTCCTATCTGATTATGGAGATATATATTTGATACCGCATTTTAAACATCCTTTATATTGCTAATGAAAATCATAACTTGTACCTGATTAAATTCACAACAGTACACCCGGAAATTAGAATTCTGTCAAGGTTTTTTTCCTCTGACAACACAGTTACTACATTGCTAATTCTTGGCAAGCCAAGTCATAAATTATACCATCACATAGATGGTTTTCTTAATATATTTTAGTTTGACATTGCAGGGTCGCATCATTGCTCGTCTTCAACAACCATATGCATTGGATTACATTTCAGTGGAAGTAGAATTCCAGGTTAGACAAATGATGAAAATCTATCCTATGAGTCATGTCCAATGGTTGTGCTCAAATAGATGGACTTTTTGGTTCTAAAATAACACCTTGTCTCCAATGCATTGTTTTATATCTTGTTCTAAAATGGAGGTGCACTCATGTTTTGATTAGATAGAAAAAAATGATGTCCCTCCTTTAACAATTTCCCTCCCATTTTTCACTTTTTGATGAGGTGTCAATTATATCTTCATCTATCTTTTGTTCTATATATAAAATAAATTACAACATTGTGCTATTTTAGCACAATGTTTAGCACACTATTGGAGTGGTGAATTTTTTTATTCCATAATATAGATATAGAACAAGATATAGCACATCATTGGACTTGCTCTTAGACAGTTCGTGCAGGTCCAATGCTAAAACATGGCTATATTTGTCTCTATAATTTGGCACCAAATAATGGTTCTTGGTGCTAAAATAGAACTTGTACTACAATGCATATTCTAAAATGACTATAGCTATTGTTTTAGTTAAGTCAAAACTCATTTACCAATGTTCATATTTCTCTCCCTTTTTTTACCTACTAGGCAATGAAATGGCAAGGATGGGTATGGACGTATGCTATGGTCATCTTTTTTAGAACCATTTTTGTACTTACACAATTTTTCATTCAATTATAGTTATGCATTAGATTGACCATTTTATAAAATTTTTAGCTTTGCACATTTCTTGAAACTAACTTGTCTGGTACAGTTGGCTATATGACAACCTTCTCCTTCGAAATCATTATTAAAATTTTAAAGGGATTGCTTTATTCATAATTTTCTTCTGATTCATGTCTGTAATAAAACTTCTGGGGCTTGTTTTGGTATTGCCCTCATTTCGTTGCTTTTGATAAATATGCTGTGATCTAAAATTTAAACCTTGAATTGATTAGCTCCAATCAGAGGTAAAAAATTGTACATCCTGACAAATTATGAATACGGGCAACTTCAAATCTAGTGATGTCAGAGGTTGCTGAGCCTGTTTTCTAACTCAAGTGAAAGTGTAGGCGGGTGACTTAGTAGATTCTCATGAAAACTTGTCCTTCTATTCCCTTTCTTTATGTTGTTGCCATCCTAGATAGAAGTCAATAATTATGATAAGGTGATAATTTGCCTTTTTATTTAATCTAGAATTTTTATCCGAAAATGAGAAGATTAGGAGAGCAGCAGTGTTAAGTGTCTACCATAGTTTAAAACCCTTTCTTTCTCATTTCAATTACCAAGCCTAGGGCATAAAATGATCCTCTTCTCTTCTCTCTATGTCTCTCCCATTTAAGATAAACAAACTGGTAGATTATCACTGTGTATTGATTTGGATTAAGATTTTGTGTTCCAAGTTGGACAAGGAGTTTTCAAATCCTGTACTTGAGTTTTTACAAAGAGTAATATTCTAAACATTCTATCTTTTTCCGGTTATGTACAGAAACAATTTTTTGAACTACTGACGAAAGCTGCAAGCGATTATGATAGCTTGATAGCATGTGTAGCTGATTTCCAGTGGACACAAAACTTCAAAGAACCACCCTCTGTGTGGGGGGTAAGTTGAATAAAATTAGGCTATTTATTTTTCTCGTCTCGAATAGCAAAACATGTGCTAGCATGGATAACATAGCTAAGAATATATGTAATACATAGTGTTGTATAAAAAGTACTAGAATGTTAAATATTATGTTATCACCTATCCTAGTATCAGAATTCCCATGGTGGTGTGGTTAATCTTCCTGTCACAGAAGGGGTTCCATAACTTGTTAATGTTAGGTAGTACCTCATGCTGAATGTGAAAGGAGTATCTTAACTTCATTGCAAGAACTTGTATGATACTTGAATTTGTGTGATACTTGTAGACTCAAATAACTGACCCGGGAATATGGTACTATAAGTATGACAATCAGCACCAAAAATTAAAACTTAATCATGTAGCATTAGTTACACTATTGTTATGAATATATATAAATGTATAGGCTGAAAACAGTTTTTACCTTGAGAACAATTTGTTCTGTTATAAAAGTGCAGAAAAATATAACACAAAAATGTAGAAAATGTGCAGAAAAATTCATTCTTCACATGCTAAAATGTGTTTTTCATAGAGCACGGCGTTGTATACACATACGCTAAATAGTGTTGTTTACTCGTTTAAGGTTCAAATAAACACATATATGTACCGTAAATAATTTTTTGTATAAGCTGGTTACAGATATCTTCTTGTTTGTGGACTACTTAAGTTTCTACAGTCACAAAACATAATCATATTGGTAACTTATTAAAGCATTTTATATCATTTGCATTCCATAAATGGCATAGGAGATGCTTCATCCAATCCCAGTTGCTTTGGCGTCATGCACCCGATACTTTGAAGCCATATCATCAACGAGAGAATCATTTGCATTTCTTCAAAAACTAAGAGTTGGTCATTCTGCTGCATCGACATTGCATACATCACCAACCACTTCCTCTCAAAGAGAACCAGGGGATTCTGATTTTGTACCATATCCATGGAGAAATGAATCTATCTTTGAGGATTTATCCCCGGGAAAGCTCCAAAGGCATGATATTGAACACTATGAAGCAGATGATAAAAGTGATAGCAGCAGCTCTTATCAACTTGACACTCGTAGATTGTCGTGGTCTTCTTCTAGTTAAAAGCAATGACTGGTAGACACTGGTGTTTTATATCACATTTTTGTATGATTATGAATGTGAAAAAAATACAATAAATTATATGGAACAGTTTGTAATATTTGGATCCCCCTGCCAATCCAGAAATAAGCATCTAGACATCCTCATCCTAGTCATTGCTATATTTCAGTAATTCCTTGTATTTTTAAGAAAGCGTGTTATTGATATATGTGGTATATTGAAAGCAAAAATAATAAATAGATCGTATGAAATTTAATAATAATTATTATATATATATACTCAAATTTGATTATTTTTTCTATGAATCTTTCAAATTTAAAATTTTCATTTATTTCAATAAAATATTAAAATTTATTTGATAAGAACTAAATTCAATTTAAATAAATTTAATAAATATAGATATTAAAAAAAATTATTTAATAATATAATTCATATAATTATAAATATTGAAAACAATATGTGCAAAGGATTATAAGTTAGTGTCAATGGCACCGTTTGGCCCCCTAGAGCAATTCCAATCCATCACTAAATCACTATAATAGTGATGGATATAATGTCAAACTCACTCCAATGCAACACTAAAATGATGACCCAAGATCACCAAATGAGTTTTGGGTCATCAAATTTGGTGACAAAAGTACATTTGGTGATCCTTGGTCACTAAATTTGGTGACTTTCAAAATTCCAACAATACCCCTATATTTGTTAACAAAACAACTTTTTTCCATTTATGTCCTACTATTTGTTTTTGTAATTTTTTTCCAACTTATTTGTTCTCATAATTTTTAACTTTAAATTTTTATCAATTGAAACTTCTTTTCTTCTTAGCTCTTGTTAAAATTTTATCTATGTCCTACTATTTGTTCCTAGCTCTTGTTAATTCTAAAATGTCGTAATTCTAAAATATCAATTTTCAACAAAATTTGGATATTGATTTTTTTAATTAATTTTTATATTAATAAATTTAATATTATGTGACCATAACATTAGAATTTAAAATATAATAGATATTAATTATGTAAATCGAACAAAGTTAGAATATTCTATTTTATTGGTGAAAGATTTCTTTTAGTGTCAAGTACAATGATCATGGGTTGGAGTGTATTTTGTGAATGGTGTAATTTTGTCACCAAAATAGTGTTCCTAGGACACTATTTTAGTGTTTTGGGTTGGAGATGGTCTTATAAGTAAGGGTGAAAAACCAAAATACCCACCAATTAAATCAATCTGCCCAAAATGCCTACCAATGCTAGAGTCCGCCTTTTTTACCCACGGACCACGCATGTCTGACATGCGTATACAGTACACGCATGTGAGACATGCGTGGTCTTCACAAAATGGAAGTTAGCTGCTATATGCGTATCTGAGATACACATGTTTAGAATGCGTGACACGAGACATGCAACTGAGAAATGCGCATTTCATGTACTGTTCATCGTATTCACAGACGAGAACAGGAGATGATTTTTTAGGCAAAAAAACTCGAAATCCGGCAAGCATTCGTCCACTAACATAGAGACATTTTCCCATAGCATAGTATACACCAATCGACTCGTAATGAAATCCTCTACAATCCTACACCAACGTTTTTTAATTTCTTTTGCCGGATTTTGAAAGCCCCAAACCAACCCTAATTTCGATTTTCATGTCCGATTCAATTTTTTAATCGATTTTACACGCCCCTGCGGGGCCAGATCGAGACAAAGAAATTAGGGGAAATGGAGAGTAGGATGTGACGATCATTTTGATGTTCTCAGGAGGTTGGTCGATGAGAAACGAGAGAGAGGGACGATAGAGAGATGAGAGAGATATCCAGTCACCAGCGAGGAGCTCGAGAGCGAGAGAGCGTCAGATGACGTCAATACGCATTAGTTAAAATACGTATCCCATATACGCAGTCTTAGAATGCGTATCCCCATATACGCATTAGCAGGATGCGTATGCCGTGGTCAAAAAAGGGCGGACGTTCGCGCCTACGGGTATTTTGGGCAGTTGGATTCCAAAAGTGGTGTATTTTGGTCATTTTTTCTAGAAGTAACTTATAAATTATTTATTTCGAATTTTTTTTTATAATTACATTTACTTTTTTTCAAAATAAATAACTTATTTCTGAAAAATAGATTTCTGAAACCAAGCCAATAATAAGTTTATTGTTTTTCTTGAATAATAATAAGTTTATTGTTGTTACGATGCTGTAGATGTGGCCTCCCCTCCCGCTCAATGTACCTGATTTCACCATTTCTGGCGACATACAAATATTACATACATTTTCTCACCCCCGAATCATAAACGCCCTTCCAGGCGTATACGTATATACATACATATTACACACATACAGGACGACGCATGGTATTTAGGAGGCATTAGCTTAGTTATTTCCATTAATTGTGATAATTGCGTGTGTTTTTTTTTATAACAAATGAATTTCTCATGAAATTGAACAGCAATTATTTGTTGATTCTTCTGATTTTTCTCCCTTTGCAGTGCAGGTCATTCCTCATTTTTTTTTACTTGTCTACGTTCATTGTTTTATTATTTTTATTTCTCTTGGACATGTTTCATCAATCAATTTATGTATTGTGTGTGTAGAATCTATGTATATACATCTATTATGGACAACGCCAAGGCCTCCCGTGATCGGTGTGTTTTTCCTCTATCCAATCTCCAAATTGGGTAAGCATCCTCCATGTTCCTCTTCTTTTCGTCTTTTTGCACGTATTTTAAGAAAAATCTCTCTCCGGTGGTCTGATTGTGTAGACTTTCCATCATACAAACGCACACACTGGCGAATTTTTAAGGGCAAGGGGCTTGAACCCCTGCCTGCTTGATCAAACTATTTTTCGTTCTTCGGTGCTTCATTATTTACTTTACGAGTATTATTGATTACTGATTGTTAGTTTATAATTATTGATTATCATGGATAATGTGAATTTGATATTTGGTCTATTTTATTGATCATTGTAGTCCAGTTTAATAAAATAATTAAGTTACTGCTTACATTTCAAAAAAAAAAAAATGTTATCGTTTAAATTTATTTATGAGTTGCATCTTTATCATTGTTGACATTTAATTATAGAATAATTGAACGTTAATGAATTTTCCGCAAAGAATATTGAAAAGAATAATGTTGCAAAATTGGATGTGAATGGATGGATAAATTACAATTTGGTAGTATACATCAAGAATAAAGCATTTGCTGGAATTTCTAATAATTTGGCTTGTTTTCAAAATATTGTGTTTCGCAGAAATCCATTCCCATCTTGTAATAGGCTGAATCAAGTGCTAGGCATTGAAAATTTGCAATTTCTCATGTTAGTGAGTCATGAGTAACCTTTTTTATGGATAAATAGAACCCCTGCTCTACTAGATTTCTTGATCTACACACACACATGATAGTAGTTTTAAAGGCTGAAAAATTCGCCAGTCGTTTTTGTTGATTTAATCTGTTTCCTCTCAGACAAGTGGATTAAGTTTTTATTTTATAACTAATGTGTTGTGTACGGGGCATGAAACTGTCACTCTTAACCACGTTGAAGGTAAAATGAATGACATACTACTTATCTGCAGTAAGAGGATACCACAACCTTTTGGTTTAACTTGATCTTTGAAGGAAACTCTATAGAATTGAAAACCATGCAAATCAGCTTCGATCAGTCAGAAAGATGGAGACTCTATTACAGAGGGACATGGAACTTACTGCATGCATATTACTTGTTTTTGTCCGCTTATCAAGATTGTGCTAAATTGTTCTGCAGGGACTTGCAGTCTTATCTTTCAGACCTCAGCCTTTTCCTGGCTCTGGAAAGTAAGAAGTTCTATATCTTGGTGGACAACCGCCCATGGGTGAAAGACCTAGCCTCACGACCTGCACACTTGTGGCAATTGATGGTCACTAAGGTTGCCAAGACTATCTAGCTATCACATTACAAATATATCTATTGGAGATGGTTATAATAAATAATAATTTTCTGTGTACTACCAGTCCAGGTTGTCCCCTTTTGCAAACACAAGGAGGCAGAAGGAGGAAAAGGAGACTGAAGAGTTGTTTGATGTGAAAGCTTCAAAACTAAAACCAAGTAAATCCAGAAAGTTCAAAAGATGGTTCCATGTGATTGATGCTTCAGCAATGTCCACGAAGAGAGCTTTAGTACCTGTCAAGAATCTGAGGACTTCTTTAACTTTTAATAGCAAGTTGCATAGGACTTTGTATGGTTTTATTGTGTTTGAAGTTGCATGGTCTGATGTACGGGGTATCCACTACTTTAATGAGCTTCAGGTGATCATATTTATTCAGGAACCAGTTTCTTGTGGTCTATTACTTGCAATGTACCATTAACAGTTGGGTACTCGCCACATGCAGACTGATACATATTTGGCTACCGAGTCTAAGTTCATGAAAAAATGGGAATTTGATAGTATTGCTCAAGCTGTTGGATGCATATCGTCTTGGTTTTCAGGGACTCTTGTTGAGAAGCTTTGCTTGAAAGAGCATCTTGATTCTGCAGTAGGTATTTTCCTGCATTTGTCTTGTAGGATGTAACTCTTGCTTGTTTACAGTTTCTTCAGTTCAAGACCTTACCTGTAACTAAGTAGGTGATTAGGTATAGTGATGCTTTGAAAAATTTCATGTACATTTTCATTTGTTTTTTACATTTTGTTACCACAACTCTCAGCCAGCAAATGACTCGAATGAAACATGACGACATGTACTCTCACCCCTTGGTTAAGAGGGGAGAAGGATGTTTGTTGGGCTAAAGTCCATTGGTTACGACGTTCTGAGTTGACATTGAATAACGTGAGCATAAATATATGTTTTCTGTGTACTGTATCCATGGCTTCCCTGTACAGCACTACAGCAGTTTATCGGATGGTAGATATATATGTTTGTGCTTGTATATGTACGTGCTACTATTTTCACTCTTTTATGAATGTTTCGCATATTTTATACTTCTGGTCATGGATTTAATGCCTCATTTATTCTTTGGGAAATAGTACTTTCCCTTGTTTCTGCTTTTGTATTGTCAATCTTCTGTAAAAGAGGCACCTTTGCTACCTCCAAAGTTAAACCAACTTATATTGATGCCCACCAGGCTACCTCCAAACTTAAGTTAGGGTGGTGGTTTTCGGGATGATACCACTTTTTTTTTTCTTTCTATTTTGTTATCCTCATGTATGTACGTACATAATCAGAGTTACTAATATTAAAAATGTAGTGAAAAAAATGTAACCATTTTACTGTAGTACCTCATCAAGGCCTAAAGTCCTTCGATAGATGTGTTTTTAGTTTGTTGTTTATGGGGGTGTCTGTGCCTTCTACAGGAGATGTCTTTTATGATGCTGAAGATTCCTTTTCCCCGACTGCATATGTGGACAATGATAAACAAGTCTCTAGTAATTGGACGCCCGTTAATGTGGATGAAGATAAAAGTATCTCTAGTAATAGTCCAGTTACTGTGGATGATGAAGAAAACATATCTGTTTATGGCGCGGATGTTGAAGATGAACCACCTACTTGTAGCTGTGTCGGTTTACACTCAGCAACTGCAGAGAACTTATCAGGTGAGCCGCCACACTCACCAACTTCTCAGAATGGGCCCTACAAAAGAAGAAAACTTATAAAATCTTTTAGCTCTGGATTTGAGGTTGATATATATTCAGAAGAAACACATACTGAGACTATTGACTCGCCGGCACAACCCCAGACTCCTTATGCAAGTGATTCTGAAGAAGCTCTCAAAGATACCCAGTACAGGGATGTTTTACTGTTATTCCGGTTTAATGACCGTGATCTCCCATTTAAGCTAAGAGACGTAATTACATCTGATTTGCGATTGCTTACCTTATTAGAGTGTGGTCTTCCATCTTGGGTTATCTTTCTTCAGTCATACCCAGTGTTTTGCCATTTTTATCGTCCATGGATGTGTCCTCTAGCTAGAACTTTGTATGTGCTAATTTCTGTTGTCACTGTTTTGATCGGATTTTATGATTTATATAAAAATGTTCCTATTCTCAAGGCAGCTCTATCACGCTTTTGTGGGCCTCTCTTAGATTGGATAGAAACTTGGGAGATGGTATCAAGAATTAAGTACTTGGGAACAATGCTATTCCTGCACAATTCCCAGAAGGCTCTTGAGTGGTTAATGACGACTATGCGAACCATTAGATCATTCTTCCGTGTTCTCACACAGCCTGTGGCAGGTCCTATTGCAGTGTGTTGGCAGCTCATCGTTCCATTGTGGGACACTTTTATGATAGTAGCTAGGAATGTAGGCACACTTATTTGGATTGTGGTGGATTCTTCTGCTGACCTAGTGGAGATCTTTGCAGAGACTGTATTGTTTCCTTTGTGGTTTACGCTGTCATTCATATGGAAATTTGGTAAGTATGCATACTGTTAATTTGAGATTAAATATAAAGGGGTTTGGCTATTTCGGTACATGAGATTGTCACTAATAACTTATACAACTTGTATGATGATGCAGCTGCATCTTTTTTCTGGATCCTCTGGAGTATACTGTATACTCCATTTAGCTTTCTACATGGGATTTCCAATGTTCTCGTTGTTCTGTTTATGAATGCATATGAATTGGTTAAAGATATATGTCTTTTTATGAGTAGCATTTTCCAGTTTGCTTCAAGCGCCGATGCCACTGTGAGCTCATATGAGGTTTCCATGTGGCGAACTCTGTCAAAAGACCTTTTTAAACAGGTTGTAGAATTTTTGATTGATGATGTTGTTTATTCATGGCTCGGATAATATGATTTTGTCCTGACTACCAATTTTTCTATATCTGTTCCTAGGTTTTTCGTGCTGTTCGTAGCATTTTAAATGGTCTTGTTGCATTCTTCATAGCCTGCAACCGGCACCGGCTGAGGTTCACCCTGTTTTTCACTTTGTTTAATCGTAATATATTTTGGCTTCATATACAGTGCACGGATATTAATATACCTATACAATTGTTTATAATATGTGCCTTACTTTTATGTCAACAAAATTTACTCTTAGACTCTTGTAGATGGTAATTCTTAGTGTGAATCATCACTATCGTAAAAAAGAAAGTAGTTACTGACGGATATTCTTACTGTCTAAACATTCAGCATGTATGTGCAGGTAGCATCTAACCTTTCATATCTTCCTGTAATGATTGGTTCCATCTAACATTTTTTTTTCGTAATTTTATTTGTAGCATCTATAATCATATCATCGAATTCTTTCAACGACTATCTAGAACTTCGGTGAGAATACAACGTACTGATCAAGGTCCAAGAATACAACTGCGTGAAACTCAAAAGGTGGTGAGTAACATAGCTACTTGCAGCAGATGAGTGTAAAGTTTTTTTCTGTTTCCACTATTGCTGCATATATTACTCTAGTCCTTGCCTAATCACAAATTTATGATCCCCCCCCCCCCCCCCTCTTATAGTTAAAGGAAACAGTAGAAAACTCACACAGAATGAAGGACAAGAAGCAAAGATGACGTAGAATAATGGAAAGGCTATTCACTAATTAGAGCAATTGTGTCCTTGTTTACGGATATTAGATGCACAACAGTATACGTGAAACATAAGAAAATTTACGACACTAAGATAACTCTTACCCTACCCAAATCCCCTGTTCCCCTTGGCGCTTTCATGTTATAAGATAGTTAGTTTGTAACTGTAAAATAGTAGAGGTGATTGTGTGTAACATATGAATGATGTAATTCTTAAACAAGTATACAAATGTAGTTGCCACTTTTGAGAAGATTGCTAATTATTGAAAGTATTAGAATCGCTGCGTCTGGTTAAAATAGAAGAAGAGTTTAGCATGGGAAGCCAACCAACAAGAAAGGCAGTATATTGATGAGAATTGCAATGCTACCGCTCATGGAATAATTGTTTCTGTTCACAATGCAGATACATGTACATTTTTCCCATGTTACATATCAGACATATAACTAAGAGCCCGTTTGCCAATTCTTAAAATGAACTTTTAAGTTACTTATTTTTAAAAAAAAATCGTATTTATATATTTTTTTTTTAGAAAAAATGTGTATGGGAAGTTTAATATTCGCTATCTTGCAAAAATAAGTTACTTATTTCAGAAAAAAGTACATATTTCCTAACTTTTTTCCAAAATAAGTAATTTATTTCTGAAAAATAAGATTTCCCAAACGGGTCCTAAGAGTGTCTACTTATTTGGTCTTCAAGTCCCCACAATTAGATTATAATTCATACATGAACTTTTTGTCCCGTACTTTCTCAATATATTTCATATATTTTTCATGATAGTCAAATGACGAAAAATCAACTCATAAAATGATTCCGGATAGTATTAAATTTTCTTGGAAGTTATTTTCAGACAAAAATTTCAAACCAATTCAAAATTAATTTATTTTCCAATAATTTTTTTTCAAAATCAGTTTACTTTCCGAGAAACAAATGTAATCCCAAATCATCAAGTTTTTTCAGCAGCTTAGACTAAGACCAAGTTTGGACGGGAAAAATATATTGATTTAAGATGGCTCGAGATGGACTGCAGGGTGATGAGTTTTTTCCTTTATTGACTTTCTTTTCATTTCATTTTATAAAGAGAAAAAGCAAGCGACTTTATTGTAATACGAGTAAAATAAAGCAGTTGGAACTGGTAAGTCTCCGCTTTAATTTCCCAAAAAACGCTTTGTTAAATAAGAACAAAGTAGCCTACAGCTTTGTTGTTGTACTAGTATACGCTGGGAAGTCAAATTAACATAATGCTACCGCTCTAGTTGTAGACTTGTAGTAATGTATGGACATGGCACATGTAAATGGTCTCCGGGCCGTTCTGAATTTATGAAATCTTGAGCGAAATTAAATTAGGAGTTCCTAAATTATATATAGGATAAATCATTTGTATTTATACAATCAAGAATTTAGAAAATTGTTACCCTTTAAAATTAAGGATTCAAGATAATACGTCTTGCTCGCAACCAACAACATGTTGGTGCAGTGGTTGAACTACTCGCCTCCTTTGAAGGAGGTCAGGGGTTCGACTCCTGCGTGTGTGTGAGTTTCTTAGTTTGTATTAGGTTTCTTTTCTGTATTTGTATTTCTATATTTGTAATGGCCGGGGGTCCTTCGGAAACAGCCTCCCTATTGTATAGGGGCATGGTCTGCGTACATCTACCCTGCTCAAACACCACTTTGAGTGGTATTATAACTGAGTAAGTTTGGTTTGGTTTTATAATACGAATCATTCCCTAATGATCGCATTCAATTAATTAAGTAGTACTCCTTCTGTTTCTAAAAACTTTTCTTGTTTACCTTTATCACGTTTGCTAACGCACACTTTTGATCGTTAATATCTTTAATTTCGTATTAGTTTTAAATATAAAAACTTCACTGTATTAAAGTACTCATAAATATGAATCCAACAAGATCACTTAGACTATATTTGGACTTATAGATTAGATGTAAATTAGTAATTTGTCTCATATTATGAATAGTCCCGACATATTAAACGAGAAAAGAATTGTAAGACGGAGGGAGTAGTGGATTCACGGTATTGCGAAAGTACTCGGCCGAGTATGATAAACTTCTTTATTTAAATTAGTTAGAAGGATGGTACAAATTATAAATGAAAAGTATTTCATTTTTTTAATGTATTGTTAGCTGAATTTGATCATTTATAGTTAACTTTCGAGAAACGAATGACATAATTTTCTCCTCTACGTGCCTGTAGGTAGGGCGGTAATTTGAATCGAGCCGAGCGAATTCGTATCGAGCCAACTCGTTTGGTTAAACAAGTCTAATCTTCTACCCACTTTCGGTTCGTTTAATTTCTTGAATCGAGCCGAGCTGGCTCATTTTGTTAGGCAGCCATCATTGAGATTTTAGGCAGCCATTTCTTTGTCAAATTCACACCTTCACCAACCATTACACCAACCCCCACCTACTACTAACTCCTATAAATACCCATATCCTCATTCCATATTTCTTACACATTTCTCTTTTCTCTCTTCTCTCTCTATAGCTGGTAGATAGTCCGTCTAGTAGGAAAGCCGGTTTAGCCCGCTTTCAGGAAGTGTCGGGATAGAAGGTCCTCGTGCCTAAACTATTCCTTAGGGTACTTGGGTTTGACTGCAGCCATCGGAGGTGGTCCCGCTGCAGGGGTCTTTCTATCAGGTTGTGTGGCACTGTCCGGGTTGGGAGAGGGAGAGAAGGAAAGGTTGTCGGGAAACAGTGATAGGGGGAGGTTTTGAGATAAACACTTCAGTGAGTTGGGGATATACATAATAGGTATTGTAGGGCTGAATTTTTGTATGAAATTCGAGGGGCCGGATACCCGGATATTGTAATCTCTTTTATCTAGTGTGAAGTTGTTACTCTTGTGGATGTAGGCTGGGCCGAACCACGTTAAATCTCTTGTCTCTTTTACTGTATTGTTGGTTTGTTGCTTCATTACTATCACGTATATTTGTGGGATCTAAGCGCACATATTTACCAAATCGCTTCCGCATTCGCAGGGAATCAGGCAGATTCCTAACACATTTAACTAAACGAACCTATTTAAATGAGTTGACGTGCCAGCTTCTATAAAATTATATTTAAACAAGAATCTTCTACCCGAACTTAGCTCATTTAATTTCACGAATCAAGTCGAACCGAGCCGGTTCGTTTAGTTAAACAAACCCGATCTTAGTTCGATTCATTAACGAACCGGGGTAAACCGAGCCCTATTAAACGAGTTCGAGTCGGATGAGCTCATCATGAGCTACCCGACTCAAATTACAAGCCTCCCTTCCCCGACTCCCTGTCTTAAGTTTCATCTCAAATATCACGAGAGATTATGTCCCTATCTCCTAAAGACATGAAAATTAGTAACTGAGAAAGTTGATTGATAGCAAAAGAGTACAATCTGTGGAAAAAAAAATTCTCCCGCCTATAATTATTCTGGTTCCCCGGGAATTAATTTAGCAGCTGCGTCCTGACAAACATGCTGCTTTGAGTTTGTTAAGGGCATACAATAAAAAATCTAGAATTATCAAATTTTGATTGATTCCTACTTATTAATGATAATGAACCTCATGTATGTATAAAAAATCCCACTAATAAAAAAAAACACCTCATAATAGTATCATTAATATAAGTGATTAATGTGTGCCACACCAGAAAGACCCTACAAAATATGGCAGCACAATTTATATGCGTACCTCGTCTTTATTCTACCTTGTCAAATTTAAAATACTATTTCATTCATATTTTCACTCTTTATTTTCATGAGATCATAATATCATCTCAGAAGACTTCAGAATTTCATTAACATAATTTTTTTAAAAAAAGAGAGGAGGTCTTAAATTTTGACCGGAAATTACGAGAAGTAACTGAGAAGTGTTTGGTTAGGAGGGATTATTAAAGTAGGAATGAAACCATTTGTGAGAGAAATAGGGACAGATGAGAGGGGTTTGA
Organism: Kitagawia praeruptora; assembly: GCA_037693485.1. Classification (NCBI taxonomy): domain Eukaryota; kingdom Viridiplantae; phylum Streptophyta; class Magnoliopsida; order Apiales; family Apiaceae; genus Kitagawia; species Kitagawia praeruptora. Next base: position 83,661,205 of record CM075350.1, read on the forward strand.
AGCCTTTACAGCTTTTCTCTGCAATTGCTTTTAAGGGGCACTTATAAAATTTATCATACCAAGTATGTAAAATGTATCAATGTGTGTGTATATGGGAGCATATAATTGTCCTTTAGCTTTCTTTAGCAGCATCAGATGCGTTCTTTCTACTACTAGTTACTTACAAGTGTAATTCGCAAGCACACAAGAGAAGGCGTCGTATTGAGCACTAGAAATGGACCACACTTCGGATATATATACAGACACCCACCACTAGCCACTCCACTACTCAACTCAAAGGGCACCATGCCCCATACATATATAGTACTGTACATTATAATATCTCAAAGTTGATATGGGACTTTTAAATAAGAGCTATTTGCAGTTTGTAACCCCTAAGTTTGGTCCATTTTCGGTTTGCATCCCATATTTTAATTTCCGGCACTTTGCACCCCAAACTTTTAATTTGCCTTCACTTTGCATCCCTTCCGTTAAAAATCCGTTAAATGTCCGTTAACTTTCAAATTAGTAGTCCCTTTGACTTTTTACACGTATTTTAAGGTGCATAAAAATGATAGTTGTACATATTATTTTTCAAATTTTTTTTTGTAAATAAAAATTTAATATTTAAACTTTAATAAAATTAAAATTTAATATTTAATAAAAATTAATTACGAAAAATTAAATATCTGAATAATATTTTTTAAACCATAATAAATTTTAATTAAAGTTTAAATATTAATTTTTTTTTCCCAAAAAGAAAATTTTAAAAAATAATATGTGCATCTATCATTTTTTTTGCACCTTAAAATATGTGTAAAAAGTCAAATGGATTACTAATTTGAAAGTTAACGGACATTTAACGGATTTTTAACGAAAGGGGTGCAAAGTGAAGGCAAATTAAAAGTTTGGGGTGCAAAGTGCCGGAAATTAAAATATGGGGTGCAAACCGAAAATGGACCAAACTTAGGGGTTACAAACTGCAAATAGCTCTTTAAATAATTACTCCCTCTGTTTTTTTCAGTTCTTTACATTTGCTTTTTGCACGGAAACCAAGATAGTGGATGTAATATTGTTAAAATAAATGAAGTAGTGGGTGTAATAGTAATTTTATTGTTAAAATAAGTGAAGTAGTGGGTGTAATAGTGTAAAGAGTTGAAAAGGTGGAGTGAAGTAGTGGATGTAATAATGTATTTTATTGTTAAAAGTTACTATTTTTAGTAATGTAAAGAAATGGAATGGACGACCCAAAATAGAAAGTGTAAAGAAATGAAATGGACGGAGGGAGTAGAAATTACCTAAACAGTAGTACTATTTTAGTGTTCTCATAGTTTTCTCAATATTTTGTATAATAACCCTAATTTTCTTGTACAAAATATTGAATAAACTACGGAAATACTAAAATAACTTTAGAGTCCCTTATCACAAGTCTCAACTCTGAACCATAAACCCCCTCCCTACGAAGTTATAACAACTAGATTTCATATTTAAAACCGAAATAAAAGTAGCAACCGGTTATTCACAAAAATAAACACGATTCCACATTTACCAGTTATTGGTGCTTACATTTACCAGTTATTGGTGCTTGTTTGCGTAGACATATCATACCCCAAAAGTTTGAAGCAACCAAATATTAAAATTGTCTCATTAACGAAAATAAAGAAAGTGCAACGTTCCCGAAGTGAGAATTTCTATCCTGCATAGAAAATTGCTTAAGCACGAAGCACACTCCCAGTTATTTTCCACTTCCACGAAAGTGAAATCCCTCCATGCAAACTAAACCTATTATTATTTTTTTTAAGAATATTACGAAGGAATTAATACCAAGGGAAAAACAAATTATAATAGGATATCATTCACTGTCTAACTAAACAAGTACAAGGTCCTATTTCACCAACAGAAAACTGTAGTAGATCATTACAGTCCAAGTTATTTTAGCAACAAAAATCACTTCCTAGTGCCAAAGTACAATAACAATAGCTAGCTACATTTAACCATTTCAATAGTAATGAAATGCTACTGCTACAATTGTTTGTAGCTTTTAGGTACCACTGATTTCCAAACCAAAAAAGTGATATATGTATGATAGTGAATTATCTTGTTAATGTGGATCATAAAATTTATCTTCCTTGGTTTTGCCAAAGAGACATGATTATGAATTATGATTGGTTCTAAATAAAAAAAATATAAGTTTTCATTTTCATTGCACAATGCACTAGATTCATCCTTTTTCTATTCACATCCATACTTTAACTATAGCACCAAATAATTTGATCTTAGGCATTAGCACTAGATTTGCTCCAACATGTGTATATACAAACTAATGTGTTGTACCACCATCATTACACATGATATATATACACTTATACTGTCACAACATCTGCTGGTTTCAAGAGTAGTTCATATTGTAGGACCTTAAAACCCTCTTCCACTCTGTAACTAAAATATTGCCATTTTCTTTATAATTTAGTCCAACCAATTGAATTGATCCCTACATCTACGCAAACAACATGGACCGCCCATCTTTAACTTTCCTCAAACTTGGTTTCCCCATTATTAACCTTATTATTACGTTACAACTTCCTGGGCCTTCTTGCTTCATTTCCCTAATTTCTAGTATTAGTCCAACTTTCCAAACATAAGAACCCACTAATACTGTCATGTAAAAACACTTCAAGAGCTCCTGTGAATTCATTAAATAAGCTAGTCTGGAAGAGGGTGAGTAAAGGGACCACCCACCACCCCAAAACTTAAAAAAGAGCCAATTCTTTATTAAACACTAGTGTAAATATTAGGAATCAATTCCCACCACCACCAACTGTCTACTACCCATATCCATAAATAAAGGAAAAGTAAAAGTAAAGCAAAATAAATAATCTCCGAGATTTCCAGTAGACTAATGATGTCAATATCATGCTCACAGTCACTATCAAAATGTAAAAATCCCTTCAGTTTTCAGAGTGCACTAAGAAAAAGGCAGCCAATACATATATACATACTATACGAAATTAAAAAAGTCAAGTATGAAAACAGGAAGATGAGGGCAAACAAGAAACTGTTGGCATCCTTTCCAACTACAGCTTAATTAGCCATTACATAAGAACAAACAACCCCCCCCAGATATACGTTATCGGGGACAGCTGAAAAAATTAATAAAATAAAAATAAAAATTGGAGGGAACAGCGAGCCTCAGACTTGCTTACAACTTCACAGAGTCAACCAACTAACGGTTGACAGAAAAGAAAATAGAACAAGGATACTTCCTAAAACTGCATCCATGCTACTAATCTCTACGATATTTATAATAATCCTCAAACCTTTTGTGATGATAAAGATTTATATTAGTAAAAACTATTAAGGTAAAACCTGGGTGATACCACGTGTGTGTGTTTGTTTGTTCCTTGGCAAGGAAAAACAGTTTCCTGCACAGCTAGAGAATTTCCAATCAACCTCTGCAAAAGAAACAATAATGACAATGGTCTTATTAGGACAAACACCAAATTTTAACAGATTATCATTTGCTTTAAATATAAAATACTTTTCCCACACTAAACTAACAAGTACTAGTAATTAAGTTCGGAAGCTACAAGCCATTTTCAACAAGAAGACGGTTAGATATTATTATTGCAAGGACCTAAGCAAATGACCAAGATTAATTATGCTGAAATAAATTTAATCAGTTTGTTGGGAAGAAGTCACTTCTATATATGGTTTAGTTAGGAAACATATCTAGACAGTTAGGCAGCAACAGTAAAGAACTGCCCACTACTTCTAAGAATTAATAGCAAAGTTTATTTAGGTGGAGGTTCTATATCAAACTGGTCACAAGGTGATGGCAAACTAATTTCATTGTCTGTACATGCAATTAGGTCAAGAATAAACATAACACATGACATGAAGCAGGGTTGTCTGATAAATTCATTGCTGACAGATACACTGGCCACTTAATTAGTTCTTACTCAGGCCATAAAACTGACATCTAGGATAATGACAAAGAAATCAGCATTCTATTCTATTTTAATTACAAATCAGCATTCTGTTCTGCTCTTAATCATATAATAACAAAAAATTTACCTTTGTTGGCGGGGTTAATTACTTTTCCGTTAATTCCCTCCATGTTCTAGTGAAGATAGTCTTGAGCCTGTTGCCGGAGAATTTCTGCAAAGCCTTCTTAGCTCCAGCAACTTCCATTTCAGTCAACCTTTGTAAATTGACATAGGCTCCGGCATCCAGCAACCTCTTCCTACAACCCTGACTCCCTCCCGCCATGATTGCTGCCACCACGGCCACTGGAAACTTTTTGGAAACCATCTCATTTTTGGGATCTAACATCTGAACTAACCTCATCACACTCTTCTCATCCCTAACAAAATATTTCCGATTCGATTTAACTGTCAACAGCAATAACAATGCCTGTGTGGCCTTTTCTTGAATTCCAACTGGCTTTATTAATTCCATTAGCTTTACCAAAGAACCCATACATCCACCTATAGCTCGCTTAGTTCCTTCGTTCATACTCGACAAATTAGCCAACAAAGAAACTGATAATTGTTGCAGGACTAAAGACCCGTGCTTTATCAATTCCGACAACTGGATCACAAAACTACTACATGTTGATAACAATTGAGCAGTTGAATCTAAAGCAGAAAGTGAATAAATTGCACGCAATACATGTTCTAGTGTAGAACTATTGGATGAGTCATGTAATAAACATAACAACTTCTGCAAACCTCTCTCTTTAAGTATCAAATCGCGAAAATCATCACCAGAAGATGCTAAAATTGATACACACTGTGCCGCCTTTTCTTGCGCCTTCTCCTGTCCTGAACTCAACAACTGAACTATAACAGGCACAGCTCCATCTTCGACTAAACAGATTCTAATCTCTTCAATAGATGCCATATTCGTAATCGCACCAATCGCGTGTGACTGTGCCACAACAGATCCAGATTTACAAACATCAATCAGAACAGACACACCGCCATAAGCTGAAATAGCCCAAGCATTATCAGGATCAGCTGTAATCGATTCCACAGCCATCACCGCCTTCTCCTTAAAAGCCAAAGAACTGGATTCAATTATCCGCAACAATGGACCCAAAGCCCCTTCCTCAAACACACATTTCCTCGCTTTATCACTCGATGAAGCCGCCAGAATCGATATCACTGAAACCGCCTGTTCACGAAGGGAAGGATGTGCACTAAGATCAAGTAGATGAATCAAATAACCTACATTCCCTTCCTCCGCTACCAAATTGGACGAAACCTCGTCGTTGTCGAGAAGCTCAAGCAACGACTCCATGGCCTTCTTCTTAAACTCAATTCCTCCAATCTGCAGTCTCGTAAAAAGATCCCTCACAAAAAAACCTAAATCCTCCTCTTGGGAATCAGGACCGGGCCGCGACAACACGATAGCATTGGACTGCTTCAAAACACCGGATCTAAGCAAAAGATCAATATCATGAATCTGATTGGAGATCCAATTAGCAGCCATATCGAGGTCACTCTGCATAAGAAGCTTACCGGTGAGACAATTGGGGTCGGAGCATTGGATAGCGAGCGTTTGGATACGGCGAAGAGTGGAGAGGAGATTAGGGAGGAGAGTTAAGAGGAGTTGATTCTCCGACCAGTGAGGTGAGTCGGAGATTTCGGAGATTGAGGATTTGAGAAGGGCGAGTTTAGAGCGGAGAATTTGCCAGCGGCCAGTGAATGATTTGATTGAGAGAGATGAGGGGAGGAGGTGAGAAAGGAGAGTGTTGATTTGGTCTAGGGTTTCAGACGGTTGTGCCACGGTGGAATGCATTGGGAAGCGTGCGTGCTCGGTCAGGGTTCAACACCAAGTGTAGGAGGAGGAGTAGGAATTATACATACAAATTTTTGTGTGTGTATAGTTAGGATAGAGGTCAGAGTTTTTAGGTTTGGGGAATTTCCATTTATCCGCGAGAAAAAATTGAGAGAGATGTGAGATGTATACGTATTTCTTTTTTCTGTTTTTGCGCGTAGCTGAAGTGCGTGTGGGAAATGTGTTGGCGGTGAGAATTTGTATGTGTTAGTTAAAGTGTGACATCTAAGCTGAAGCTTCAAAGGCACGTGGATCTGACCGGTTCGGGTCAAATATGGATCGGGTTTTCATTACTAGGTCTAGGACTGTAGGTCTTCTTCCAGTATTTCTTTTATTTATTTATTTATTTTTGTTTTTTTGTACTTTAGACTCGTTCGTTACGGTTTGAGACGGTTACTTTAAGTCAACGTTTGAATATGGTACTATTGTTATTGTACTAGGAGTTTTATTTTAAAAATAGTTGACCATAAAATTAATTATTGAATTGACTCAATCTGCTCTATATTGTTTTATCAAATTTATCAAATTTTTTAGTTTATACCCAAGGGCACAGGCTGAGAATCTATGTTAACTTAGTTGTCAAATTTTGATTGGTATGGATTTCGCTTCTGCATTCACATAAATATCTAGCAATCAAATTTGACAACTCATCAAGCACGAATTCTTAGCATGTGCCCTTGGACACACACTAGACAAACCCTTATTTTATTGAGGTATGATCAAAATATTAAACATGTATAAATCCAATTGAAATATTTGTTAATTTTATTGGCATGAACTTGTAAATTACTAAATTCTAGAAAAATTAGCAAAATTATGCTATATCAATAAAACTAAATTGCTGCTAGTGTAGAATTCTAGGGAATTTACCAATATATCCCTGATTTAGGGTCTTTCCAGTAATTTCCCATCTAAATTTGGGTTAACTGGTTTGTATCCATGCTCCATGACCCATAAATTGTCTCTGTTGCTTGGATAGTCCACAAAATATTGGGTCATTTTTTCTATATCGGTCCTTCACACACAAACATATATATACACAATCAAACTTCAAAATCTCAAGCTTCCCAATATTATGCCTAAATTTATGCATGCGACAATTCAAATTTTCCAACAAACTATGTTAATCGCTTTGGCAGTCATAATCTCTTTCAATTTTCAATCACCTGTAATCAACATTTTATTCTGCAGACACATATCAATTTCTGATGAAAATTATTTAGTCTCAATATTTATTTCATGGACAGAAACACTGGGAAATCTCCTCTATCCCCATATCGTTGTGGTAAATCCTCTTAAGGTTTTTGATATTCAAATGAATGTATTGTGTTAATCGCTAGTAATACCTGTTTTGCAGGTACCAAACGACCGCCTGTTCTTCAACAATTATCTCCGAATGCTCCGAAACATGGTATTTCCTTAGAATATTGATGATCATTTGCATATCGAGAACAAAATTAAACACTTATGATTTTACTGCATATCGAGATACTAATTTTTATTTTATTTTATTTGACAATTGTGTTTCAGTTCCAAAACGTCGTATGAATCCTATTGAGAAGTTTGCAAGTCAGAAATCCCTATCATTTTTGAATGAGAATGATCCAGAGAATGTTAACCCGAATGTTCAGACCAGTAATTTAACTAAAAAGAGTTAGTATTATACATTTACCTCTTTTTTATAAAGTTTGTATTCTAATCATTATGATCATATGTGTTCAAAAACCTTTAGGTAACACTACACGGCCAGATACTCAACAATTAAAAATTAAATCAGGTCATGCGTACTCTCAAAGTGTTCCATACAGTATTAACCAAGGTACTATTATTCAAAAAGTATCCGAATTGTATGTTTTGGTCATGTTTATATGTTTAGGCATTGTATTAAATCCTTGCAAGTCTTGGTATTGTTATGCCTTCATACATGCAAAATTTTAACTTTTATGTTATAAATAATTTTCAGGTACCAAATCACCGTCGTTGCATCAACAATTAACTCCGAATGCCTTAAAACATGGTATGTCCGTAGATTTTTCATTATCAAGACTGTAATTTCTAAGGAAGTTTTACTTTTTACCTTTTGATTAAACAGGACATGCGTACTCACAAACTGTTCCATCCAGTTTTCCTCAAGGTACGTTTTGGTACTTTTCAGAATTTAATTTCATAGCAAGAATTATGTTTGACGTGCTCTGATTAATTTTTCGCAGGATTTGGTCATGTTGTTACTTCAAAAACGCCATCTTCCACAACTCCTGTTACCCGAAGTAATGTATATTTTTTCAGAATAATAATTCCAGGGTGTTTAATACTTTGAGCACATTAACTGACTCCTTTCATTGCAAACATTGTTTCCAGTTTTAAAAAGGAATCTGCATTCTATTGAGAAGTATTCCATTAAAAAATCTGGGACTGCTCATGCTCGACCAAATTTGGAAAATCTCAATCCAAATTTACATAATATTAGCCTTACACAACATGGTGCGTAACTAAATGTAGTACTTTTTTTGTATAACAATATATTTTGATAACTACAATTTGTATAAATTCATAATTCCATCATGTAGGTAATATGCTTCCGCCGCTTTCAAGTTCAGGACAACAGAATTTATCAAAAAGATATGATTCAAAATTTAAAAGAAGTACTGCTAATTCATCTTTTGGGACTTCACGGTAATCCATCGATTAGTTGTATTGCTGACTGTATTTGTATTGTCCTTTAACAGAAACTTACATTTATAATGATTTCTCCTCAGATATCAATCCGTTTGACATTGTTGGAACATTCAATAATTCCCCTATTACGCCTCATAGCACAACAACCCTTTGTACACCCCAACATACAATGCTCTCGACAACACGTAAGAATGGACCAAATCAATCTTCAGGTAATATTATATTGCTATAATTAACATGAATTTTCATATTTATGAAGAAGTTGTATTCTTATTTTTATCCATGATTATAAGTCCCATTCATCAAGGAACACCACAATGTATACTTATCTGGTATGAATTTTAAATGATTTGATATTCTTTAAATAAAAAACAAATAATTGCTCATTGATGGCTGTTAATCATGGTAAACATTAGGTGTTTCACATGTTTCATCATTGAACTATGGACCAAGTAGTATGCGTGCATTGCAGGGAAGAACAAATATATTTCAGTTGCCCCCATCTATTATTACTCCAAAGGCGAAACAAGGTATAAATCGTTTATTTATCTGCAAAATTTATTGCCCTTTTAATTATTAATATTATATTAATATTATATTAATATGATATATTGTATTTTATCGAGAACACCATATAAAAACGTGTATAATAGACTAAATTCATCTTTTCGTTAATTTTATTATTTTATTACATTCAGGTAGTTCGCACACATCAGATTCAACCATATCTCAGAATCTTGATACAGATCCGCGCAATCCTGATACGGCTTCTGTGTCACATACTAAAAATTTATTAGACTCATTTGATAGTGTGGCTGTCCTGAATGATCTTACTAATAAAACTGGTATGTTTTACTCTATTATATGATCCAATTAAGAATTACACATTATTTCGTAATGTAAATGTTTTTAATTATAAAGAGTTTATACACTTCACTTTTTGTAATTTATTCTTTTTCCATTTTTGGTATGCAGTGCCTCCAAATCATGATGATGATGATGATGTTGATTGCATGTTTTCAAGAATACTTTACTCAAAGTCATATAACCAAATATAATTCCAATATGTCAACTGATTAACAATATATCTATGATTTTTGAATTTAATTTTTATCATTTTCACATTATTTCAGCAATTCCTTCACAATATTTAAGCGATGATAATGACTTTGATTTCGACTTATCTTCTGAAGGTACATTATCCTTAGCATAAACAAATATTTTATTAGCGATTTTGTTTAATGTGTTATATATTATTAAATTTTCAGATTTGATGTCTGGGTACATGGACCTTGGTAAACCAGACAAAGTATGCCCACAGTGTAAAGCAATCATGTGGAACTCTGAACGTAATAACAAGTCCAACAAAAATCAGACTCCAACATTTTCCATTTGTTGTCGAAATGGTCAGGTAGAACTTCCACCTGAACAAGAACCTCCTCCATTTTTGAAAGAATTATTATCTTGTGGTCCTAGAACAACACATTATAAGAAGTACATACGGATATACAACTCAATGTTTGCATTCACATCCCTTGGAGGCAAAGTTGACAGTAAAATAAACAAAGGAAGAGCTCCTTACACCTTTAAACTTTGTGGTCAAAACTACCATTTAATTGGTAGTATATGTCCTGTTAATGGTGAGACACCAAAGTACTGTCAACTATATGTTTATGATACGGAGAATGAGTTAGAGAACAGAAAAATGCAGTGCCTGGAAGTGATTTGGCAGATCCTGAAATTGTAGAAGACTTGCTAATGATGCTTAATGAACACAACACATTAGTACATGATTTTCATATGGCCAGGGACCGATTCCAGAACAATGAACCTGAAGAACTAACTCTCACTTTATTGTCTAGATCCTCTGCTTCTGGAAGACCAAATGTTGTTGGACCATCTAATGAAGTTGGTGTTCTAATTGTTGGTGACCTCGAAACTTCACCCGGATGGAGAGATATTATAGTTCAAAAGAAGAACAAGAAACTTAAGAGGATATACGAAACAAACCGATATTTTATGCAACTTCAGTATCCAGTTCTATTTCCTTTTGGTAATGACGGTTTTCATCCAAAAATTCCTTTAAAGACGAAACCCGGAAAAGGCCCAAATCCATCCGAGGAAGTATCTGAAGAAGCAGAAGAAAGTAAGCATAGAGTATACGTGTCATTGCGTGAATATTACGCATATAAACTTATGATAAGGCTTTCCGAAGGTATAAAATAACTTTCTTTCAGTTTATAATGTGTTTTATTATCATTAATTTGCCATATTTCATACTTATCAAGTCCTTATAAATATTTTTTATTTTTTAAACAGCCATTACACCTCATCTCAATGGTCGTTTGTGGCAGCAATACGTAGTTGATGCATTCACTGCAATAGAACAATATAGGCTTGATTGGGTTCGGACACACCAAACCACTATTCGAGCTGATTTATACAGTTCTATTCATGATTCGCTACGTAAAGGTGATACTCAACCTTCTCATATTGGTCAGAATATTATTCTTCCTCCCACCTTTATAGGCTCAAAGCGTTACATGTCACAATATTTTAAAGACTCACTTGCTATATGTCGATCTATTGGCCATCCAAGTTTTTTCTTGACAATGACATGTAACACAAAGTGGCCTGAAATTCAACACATGCTTGATTTGATGCCTGGTGTTGCCGTATCTGACGCTCCAGATGTTGTTGCTCGGGTATTTAAGATGAAATTAGACCAGTTGGTTGATCTTATTAAGAATAAAAACTACTTTGGTAAATGCATTGGAGGTATTGATTTGCTACAATAAATATATAGTCAAGTATATATATCAAAATATTGTATTATTTCTAATAAAATGTATATTTTGCAATAGTTATGTATGTTATAGAATTTCAAAAATGTGGCTTACCACATGCTCACATGTTGGTGTGGTTACACCCAGATGATCGTCCCAAAAAAATAGAAGAGATAGATAAATTAGTTTCAGCTGAAATACCAGACAAAGATGCTGATCCAGTTGGGTACAATGCCGTTAAAAATTTCATGATTCATGGACCATGTGGAAAAGACTTTTCATACTCTCCATGTATGGCAAATGGCAAATGTATACGTCATATTCCCAAGAAGTAAGCCCTGTTTATACAAATTACAGTTGCTCCATTATACCATATAGTTTTAATATTTTTATTTTTGTCATTCATTTATTATTACATTTTTTATTCTTAGTTTTTTAGAAACATATTTTAAGTTGTATTCTAACAAATTCATTGAACTTAACAATATTATTACTTGCAGGTACAATGGACATACTTTTTTTTTATGATTGTGGGTTTCCTGTTTATTGTAGACGGAAGATGAATAGAACTGTTTTAAAAAACAAACAAGAGCTTGACAATAAATTCGTTGTCCCATATAATCGCGATCTGTTGATTAGATTTCAATGTCATATTAATTTAGAGGTCTGCAACAATTCACGATCATTGAAATATTTATTCAAGTATTGTCTCAAAGGTCATGACAATGTTACTATGCTTTTACAAAGAAAGAAAGGTTCAGCTGCATCAAAAGATTTAAAAGGAAAGGAAAAAGTTATTGACGAGGTCAAACATTATCTTGATGGACGGCATGTTTGTGCTTCAGAAGCTGCATGGAGAATTCTTGATTTTGATATTCATTATCGCTATCCATCTGTAGAAAGATTACCCGTACATGTTGCCGGAGGAAAGAGTGTTAGTTTTAAAGTAACTGATAATTTGGAAGATATTGCTGATCAAGCAAATTCTCGAAAGAGTAAATTAGAAGCTTGGTTTATTGCAAACACAAAATTTCCGGAAGCTAGAGAATATATATCAAGACTTTACACGTGGTTTTGCATGGCATGCACGTACAACAGAGTGGAAGCTGAGGAAAAGGGGAATTGTAATTGGTAGATTATCTGAAGTTCATGCATCAAGTGGTGATGCATTTTATCTTCGAATGCTTCTCTTACGGAGAAAAGGTGCAACCTCCTTTACTGATTTGCGTACTGTTAATGGACAAATATACAATTCATACAAGGAAGTATGTGATGCACTTGGCCTTTTAAAAGATGATAATCAATGGCACGCTGCTCTTCGAGAAAATAGCCAAACAGCTTTTCCACAGTAGCTTAGATCAATATTTGTGCATATATTAACTAAATGTCCAATTGCCGATCCTTCAAAATTATGGGAACAACATTGGACAAGTATGTCCGAAGACATTTTATATTCAAAGCGGAAAGCCAGTGGTAACCAGGAGCTTAATTTGTCTTCATATGAATTGGAAAATTAAAATCTTGCAGGTTTGTTTTGTTTCAAAGTATAAGTTCTGCATTTTAATTATTTAATCATCAATTAGTAGAGTTTGTTCAAATTTATAAAGTATAAGACACCAGAATTATTGATATTTTTTTGGTTGTAATTACAGAAATTGAGAAATTGTTGAATGAAGTGGGAAAAAGTTTGAAGGAATATGCAACCATGCCTTTTCCCAATGAATCTTTTCTTCACTGTTCTGTCAATAGTCTTATTGCGGAGGAAACTTGATATGATCGTATTGAAATGAAGAAGCAGCATGACAGTTCATTCTCAAGTTTAAATGCAGAACAATTAGAAGTTTATACTTCCATTGTTCAATCTATAAACAGTGGGAAAGGAGGAGTGTTCTTTGTTTATGGAAGCGGTGGGTGTGGTAAGACATTTCTTTGGAAAACATTGTGTTGTCGCTTTCGTAGTGAAGGCAAGATAGTATTGCCTGTAGCATCTTCAGGCATTGCCGCAACCTTGCTCCCTGGCGGACGTACTGCACATTCTCGATTCCAAATTCCTATTAAACTTGATCAATATTCTGTTGCTTCCATAAAACATGGTAGTGAAATTGAAGATTTAATTAAACAAACAAGTTTGGTTATTTGGGATGAGGCGCCAATGCAGCATCGTCATGTGTTTGAATCGGTTGATCGGTCATTTAGAGATATAATGTATGCTCTTGATCCAGAAAAGAAGAAACTACCATTTGGAGGCATCACTATTGTATTTGGGGGAGATTTTCGTCAAATATTGCCAGTTATTCCGAAAGCTACAAGAAGAGAAGTTGTTAATGCATCTTTGAACCAGTCACGTCTATGGAATAATTGTCAGGTTTTTTTGTTGCGTCATAATATACGTTTGGGTTCTGGTAAGACTGCTGCCGACAACAAAAAAATTGCTGATTTCAGTAATTGGGTTCTTGATGTAGGTGATGGCAAAGTGCCAAACATTAATCCGGATGATTCATTTTCTGATCCTCAGATAAGAATGCCAATAGAATATCTTATTCAAGATTTTATCAATCCAGTGAAGACTATTGTTGACAGAACTTATCCAGATTTTGTTGCCAACTTGAAATCTGCGATATATTTGAAGGAAAGAGCAATATTAACTCCCACAAATGCTATAGTTGATGACATTAACTCTCACGTTTTGGATTTGATTCCAGGTAAAGAACATATTTATCTAAGTCAAGACTCAATAGATGACATATATGGTGATGTAGAAGATGATTATGAATCGTCCTTTTCCATTGAATATCTGAATTCTATAAATATGCCATCTATTCCCAAGCATAAGTTGAAGCTTAAAGTGGGAGCTGTTGTAATGTTAATGAGAAACTTGAATCAAATTATGGGTCTCTGCAATGGTACTAGGATGATCCTGACAAAATGCATGAAGGAAAGTGTTGAATGTCAAATTCTTACAGGATCACATGTTGGAACTAAACACCTCATACCTAGAATTGAAATGGAACCTTCTGATACACCTTGGCCATTTGCTTTTAAGAGAATTCAGTTTCCTTTGCAAATATGTTTTGCAATGACAATAAACAAGAGTCAAGGTCAGTCGTTAGACACCGTTGGTTTATTTCTCCCACGTGATGTGTTTTCTCATGGACAGTTGTATGTTGCTATTTCTCGGGTTACTTCTCCAGACGGTCTTCATATATTGATTGAAGATGAAAGTGGAATAGCAAAAAACTTCATAGCTAATGTTGTGTTTGATGAAGTTTTTTATAACCTTCCTGTATTAAATAAGTAATATAATTACGGTGTTTTGTTTTAGTGTATTATTTTATTACATTCCCGCAATTGAAACAACAAATAAATGTGTTGTCATTTTTATATTATATTTTTCTAAGGATAACGATTCAATCAATTTGTTTTTTTTGAAATAAGATGTTCATTCTTGGGAAATTATCAATTTTTTTTTACAAAATTATGATGAGATTTTTTGAAAATTATTAGAACATTTTCAAAAATAAATTATATTTATTTTAACAACTATATTTGAGTAATAGGAGAAATTTATATTATAACCACTTTTTTTTTGTAGATGAGATGCTTCTATTTTTTCCATTGTCTCTAAATTATTTCATTTATACTATCTTTATTATATCTTAATAAATTTTTATGGTTGTGATAAATATATGAGAAATTTGATTTCCTTTATATTGTAATTAAGCATTACTGTCCCTTTTTCGTTAAATTAGATCAACATTTTAATACATGTTGGATAAATTTATTTCATATTGGATTTGTAAGTTATTAAATAACCAATAAATAACTAAAATTATTTTACATGTACCTAAAAATTATAGGATAGTTATATTTTTTCAATATTTAACATGCATTTTGTTTTTTAAAGCATATTTTTTAGTTTTAAATATATTCACAAAATTGATTCGGATTCTTTTTTAAAAAATGTTGTTGTCTCTAACAACAGTATCAAACATGACAATAATCTAATGCGTAAGCGAACTTTTATATTGGATTGTAGCTTTATTAAACAACCAAAAAAGAATCCATAATCAAAAAACATGTAATAAACCGAATAAAAATTATTACATTTTTCCTAAATTAAACATGATTTTTTTTAAATTTGAATTGTTTAAATTTATTACCAATATTAAATAGGTTTATTTTATAAATAAACTGTTGTTGTTGTTGTTGTCTTTAACATCAATACCAAACATGACATTAATATAATGTGCAAACGATTTTTTATTTATTTATTAAACAACCAAAAATATATAAAATTATAATTTATTTTTTTAAAAATAAATTATGTCATCATTTCTTCAAAATTTAACATTATCCTTCAATTTTTAAGAAGATGATTTAGTTTTAAATATATTAACAATATTGAATTAAATTCTTATCATTATTATTTTTAGTATAAACATATTTTTATATAAAGGTGAAATGATGATTATCAATTTAAATTAGATAAAACAATGATTTGTTAGAAAAAATTAATAAATAAACATTTAAATCTCGATGGAAGACAATATTACATTCCATTTTTTTAAAAGTAGATTGTTTAAATATATAGTTATATTTTATTAAATTTGGATTCAGAGTATTAAATTTGGTTTGTTTTGGTAAATGCATGGTTAAATTATGGTAGTTTTGAGAGAAGGTCTTTTGCCAATGATGTAGTTACATGCACATACCAACTGCAAGGTAGTTATATATCAATACTAACGTATCAAACACATTAGTTTAATTTTAAGATATATAAATTTGTTTTTAACATATAACTGAGAAATGTAAATGGTTATTTAGGTGTCAATGAAATCAATTAAATTAATTAAAAAAAACAAAACTTTTTTGATAAGGTTTGATTATATATCAATCAAGTTTCTATTCAAATATACATTTAAATAACAGAGGATATGTTATTCTGTTACAATGATTGATTAATCAGATCAATCATATAAATATTTAAGATATGATCAAGAAACTAACTGATTAATCAGATCAATCATATAAATATTTAAGATATGATCAAGAAACTAACTGATACAGCATATAAAACCATAAACCCACCTTAGTAGTATTCCCCAAACATATTATCACACAACGATACGGTAATAGTAATCCTATCGATTTAAGTATTCAATTCCAGTTTTTTCTTAAGCACGTTAGTAACAGATTTGTGTCTTACTTATCTTTATACAATATTCTTCTTTATGAAATCTATTTTTATTTTGTACCTTAACATCATGTATGCTTTGTACCAGATATGAATATGCATGATCATCTTTCGACACTAGATGGATCTAAAATCGACTGGACACTAAAGGTTCGTGTTACCAGGATCTGGGATACAATTTCCAATAATGGTGATTTGATATGTCACAATATGATTCTGTTAGATTGTCTGGTAAGAATATTCATTTCCAGCATATAAAACATATCAAACATATGAATTTATTATTGTAAAACTTACTACATGTTCAAATGTTTGTTTAATGAACAGAATACTCATATCCATGCCACTATTTCTCCTCATCTATGGAATAATTTTCACAATGTTATATTGGAAGGAGGATTATATGAGATAGTAAATGTTCGTGTTCTGGAAGCATATGGCTATTTCAGGCCTGTTAGTACCCCAAAGTGCATCAGTTTTCTTTCTTCTACTCTTATCAGTCCTTATGCTCATGATGACTATATAATTCCATTCCACAAATTTGAGTTTAAACCATTGGCCGGTCTCTATGATATTGTTCATTCTTATGAAGTACTTAATCAGAAACCTATATACTCCACAGGTGATTCTTAATTATCTTTGCATGAAACTCTTTAATCCATAGATTCTTTTATTTCCTTCATCAAAAAATCCATAGATTCTTTTATTTCAGAGAATATGCATGAAACTCTTTAATCCATAGATTTTTTTATTTCCTTCATCAAAAAATCATTTCCATGATGTTTTTTTTGCACCTTATAATCACATTGGTAGATAATTGAAATCCAAATGCTTCGCAAAATGAATTAGGAATCCTCTGTATCAAAATTTCATAATAAAATTGATATAATTAATTTATAAATCTTTATCATTATTACTGTAAAATGACAACAAAACTAAGAATGTAAAACTTACTAGGGATCCAAAACATTCATTGTCTATGTTAGCAGATTAGAAAACTTCCCAGAATTTGTCTATCTCCTGTAAAATCATAATATATTTAACAATATATACATTATGAAGTTACCGCTTAACAAAATTAACAGATTCATGTTGACAGAGTGTATACCAGTGTAGTAAGTTTGATCTTTGGTCTTAAATGTTAGAGTTGTATTCTGTTATAGAAAAACAAGTAATTAAACAAATATTATATATTCCAGAAACGAATATTAATAATTTACTCATGCAGATTATTAAGAAACACCAAAATTTATAAAACCCCGGTTATGAACCAAATTACAAGGTTATAACCCAGTGTTTCAAAGTACAACAAGAACAAAATTAATTTAGGCAAATAAATAATTGAAACACAAATACTACATATGAAGCATAACAAGAATAATATGTGAATTTGACGATACAATTAAACAATTATGATTATAACTACATTAAGATATGTTTCTATACCTCCATAGTTTGTAGATCAATCAAAGTATTTCTCAGGAATATGAATCTCAGGAAGCAAAACCCCAATTTGCGTTCCTCTGCATGCAAGTAAGATTTTGATTTCAGAAGGGAGTTTTTGTTAGTTTGGTATGTAGTGTCTATGTTCGTGTCTATCTATGTAACTGCATTTAAATGTTTTTTTAATATATATATACCCGTTTTTTCCAATTACTTATAATTTAATTTATGCTCTTTTGTCTAAAAAGATGTCTGTTAAAAATTAACCATATTATTATTTTAATGTAGAAATTTATTAATTTTTAATTTCTTTATGAAATTAGTATATGTACGTTATCAATTTGTTTATTTATTCCTTTTTGGTTTTATTTCAAAGTATTTGGATAATGATTGCTAAATTTATATTATTTTACAAAAGAATTATAATTTGTAACAAATTTTTCCATATTTAACAAATGTTTGTTAATATAAGGTACAATTTTAATTTTTTTTTTTAAAAAGAGTCATTGTATTTACTATGTATGGAGAATAATTCAGTGTTTTTTAATATTTTTTGCATTAAATTTTGAAAATAAATATATTGATTTGTGTCCAAAGCACTCACATTTTGCTAGGAGAAATTATATTTATGTTAAAAAAATTAACGTCAAATTACTTATGTATACAAAATTTCCAAAATTCTGTACAATTCACTTATGTAACCACAAATTATCAAATTTATGGTTACATAAGTGGAAAATCAAAATCACTCATGTAAACAGAATTGCCAAAATTCGGTACAATTGCTATATGATTTTCAGACTTTTATATTCATTGAAGTTCCATTGACACTGGTGCTTGATTGAATCTGGTATTAAAGGACAATTATACGTCAAAAGTATTTATTTCAAGTAACACAAATTTAATGAAAGCCTTTTCCAACACTATTACATGATAAACAAACAAAATTTATGTAGATCGTCGCATGAACAATAAAGTAGTAGTTGATAGAAATACGTAGTAGTTACAAGAAATACATAGTTCCAATATTTTAAGTTAGAAAAGATATTCAAATTCTAAACAGCTTATCAATTAACATGGCATCCTAAAACATCCTATAGAAGCTGAACATCAAACACTATCCCTTCTTCATCCTCTACCAATGTAAAACCCAACATCTGATTCCTCTTGAGTTTATAATATTTTGTAAACTGATTCCAACCAGCAGAAAACCTTGGAATTCCATTGTTAAATACTATTGTAACTATCCAAGTCCCAACAGCAGTTCTTAATCTCACACGCTCACCAGCTTCCCATCCTCTGTTGTTTGGTTTCACATTTCTTGGTATATGCTGATCAAACATATTAGATAAGTGAGTCAAATAACAGATTTAGAAGTATTCACAAGTTTTAATCCCAACTATTAATTAAAAATTGAAAAACTTACAATTCCATGTGACGATTGATTTACATTTGAAAAAGTTAACAGTGTAGTGAATTCATTGTCCATGACTTCCATGTCCTCTTCTCCCATTTCTTCTTCATCACCATTGACAATATCTTCCATCTCTGCATTTTCCATCTCTGCCTCCTCGACAATTTCAGATATATGTGGTTCAATCAACAATTTCTCATCAACATTATTCAGCATTCGATCTTCCATATCCATATCTGTTACAAATTTTAAAGATAGAGACTTTCCATGAATCTCACATTCATGTCATAACTTAAATTTAAAATAAATTTAAAAGAATAAATCTTCAAAGCTAAAAAGAATAATTATGTAATATGCAAACGAAGATCTTACCAGATTGAGCTTGATGTTGAGCACCAATGACTAGGAAAAACTTCTCAACCTTTGTCTTCTCAAATATACAAAGTTTGAACTTACCATTTCCACAATATGTAAACAACAAATTTTCTCTTACGTTGAGATGTTTGCTACCAATTATCTCAAGCAATCCAAATAGCTTTCTCTCATTTTCAGCATAGATGCCATTGAACACTTCCCCATTTTGTAGTTCAAACTTAATTGCAGCAGGTATTAGTTTTCCGAAACATTCATAAAAAGATTACGGGATAGCCTAAAAACAACCAAAACTAAGTTATTCACATATGTCTAAAAACCCATGTATAAGCTTTCTAAAACATTGATTGAACATGCTTCATACAATTAATTTGTAAGTAATTCAATAGTATAATGTTTTAAATTAAACAATACCATTTCTCCAGTTTCAACTGCCCGCCCTGAAACAGATAGTAAGAATTTCATTCCAACTCCAGAAATCTTATCTGCAAATTTACATATGATAATTAAAAGCTACATTACAAAATTCTTTTATTTTTTTATTTTGTAATTGAATTGTTCAATTTTAAAAGTTAACTTGCCTTGATGGTATACAAGAGGTCTTCGAACTGTTCGCATTGGTAAATATTCTACCTCTGATGAATCATCATTCAACACATGAACCATAAAATTACCTTCTCCTTTATAACCAAATACCAAGATGGAACCGTACAAATTTATAATTTTCTTAAAGAAGACTGATAAATGATATAGATATAGATAATGCTGAGTCTTCTCAAATTTAGCATTTATTTCACGTCCCGTTGGTAAATGTAGTGTGACACTTAATGGTATTTGTTCACGATATTCCAAACAGAATTTATCTGGCATTGTCTGATAACAGTCCATGAAGAAATATCAATAATGAGTACAATTTTTATGATTAAATGTTGATTAATTTTAAAGTATTGAATGGTTTAGAAATGTTACCAGCCTGCATTCCTCAAACTGCTTAGGCTTTAAAGCAATGATAAATTGACGATAGATCCCGTCATCAACATTATTCTACAAAATTAGAGTTTATTATTAGAATACAGTGATAAAGATCCATAATCTTTTCAGTTAAATAGACAAACATAAATGAAGTTAAGTGCGATACATACTAAACCAACATTGGCAGGATCTCTTAAAACTACATCCTCTTTGATATCATGATCACTTTCATCCTCAGAATCTGTAAAAAAAATAAATGATCATGTTATGAGTTTAAATTTTTAGACTTACTGTTAACACATTTAATTTTTAAAATCTTATGCATATGTGTGCTTTTAATAAGATAACTAGCATTTTATCCGTGCTACGCACCGAAAACACAATTTTAAAATAGTTACAAAAATATATAGTGTATTAAAAAATAAATTATTTTGTTATATTTTGTTTTGAGTGTAGCGAACCCAATATGCATCTCTAAGTAACTTTTCTCAAATTATGTATAATTGTATGGATGCGTGTTAAAAAAATTGAAAATTTGTTTATATAAAAAAAAGATTAATATCAAAACACATTCATTTGATATATGATAGTATTTACCTGAGATACATATCAATTTTCTTATTCCTTTTTGTTTTTTCCCCAAGTAATTTAACGACATTTTATGCTATTTTTACGGAAAGTTCGGTTCAATATAATCATGTTTGAGAATCAGGCGTTGAAAACAGTAAAAACTTAATTAGTACTAATAGAAAAAATAAATCAAATACATATTTTTCATTCTATAAATGAAAATAAAATAGGAAATGAGCAATTTTCTGGAGTAATTCTAGAGGTCCCTAAAAAAATCTCAAAAAGTTAGTTATCATATTTTGATTGGTTAGTGTTCTACCCGTGCTACGCACCGAATGATAAAATTTATTAATTAATTAATATAAACATAATATTATTCATTATTTATAAAAAAAGAGATAATTTCTTTAAAATTTAAGTATAAATTATCGTCAATTTATATCAATTGCATTAATATCAATATTATCAAACAATTATCATACCATTCACATCCCAGCTCAAACATTCCAAACCTCTCTTTATTATTTTTCCTTAATTTTATTTTACATTTGATTTCTCTCATTTTTTAGAATATTTCAACCAAGTTCATAAGTTTTTTTATCCATATTTTAATTTTCCTATGTGTTTGTTCCATATCATTTTTACAAATTTTATGTTCTTTTATTAGTTATTTGATTTAGTACTATAGCAAAATAAACATTATCAATTAACCAAACAAATCCAATACATCCCGTTATTTGAGTAAGATATATCTGTTAGAGTTTATGGTCAGTTTGTTTTTAATGACAACTTTAAATGTGCATATTTAGTTTGGGAATTTGTATGTTGAATATTTTTATTCTTTTCTATCAGAATATGGTATATTAAATATTAGTTTTCTTTTACGCATTAATAAGGAAGGGAAATTAATTCGATATGATGGTACCCCATTCGAACCCAAACCCGAATTTTTGGATTCAGGTTTGGATATAAATTTTAAAATCGAAATAGTTTCGATTTGCATTTGGATTTAAGTTGTACTGAACCGATATCCTATCCAAAATCTAAAACCCAATACACTATCGAAACCCTATACATATGTAATATAATACATTAATTTGAAATTATTTCATGTAATATTTTAGATGTAAGACATATTATTTTGTTTATTTTTTTTCAAATACTTCATTAGAAATAGTCAATACTAATTTAGTAATTAGAACTTATATTTCTCAATATCTAATTTTATTGATATATTCAAGATGTAATTTTGTTTACATTAATTTTTCATTTCTATGTATAAAAAGAATTATTTTTTTAACATATTTTAAATTTTACTTAGTATATTAATTCGTATAATATGTTATATTTTGACTACTTAAGTTAATCATTTTACTTTTTAATTTTTGTATAAATATACTTAATATTGTTTGCGTGTAACAATTATTTTAATTTTGACTACATTATTACTAATTTTGGATACCCAAAAAAGTCAAATCTAATCCGAAATCCGACGAATTTGGTTTTAGATATTGAATTTTGGATTTGGATTTATTTTTAAAACCCAAAAATATTTGGATGTGGGTTTGAATTTTACAAAATTCGGATCAAACCCAACCCGTTGTCATCCAAACGCGTAAAATAAAATATTTGAAAATGAGTATGACCTATCTTTTTTCTATTTGATTAACATGTTAAAATAGAAAACTGTACATGAAACTAAAATCAAATGTGTAATATATAAACACATAATCACATTATTATATATTTGTCCTTTGTTGTGCCCAAAATCTCCATGGACTAGATTTAAGCCCATTAATCAATAGGGTCCGATCCATACAAGCTAGAAGAATGATCCAGTACGAGTTATGAAGATCAAATAGAAGAAATGAATAAGGAAGTATGAGTATTAGGAGGTTCCCAATGGTCAGGAAGCTGAGTTGAGCACTCGAAGACCAGGTTCCTCCCAGCCGAGGAGTTCGAATTAGCATAACAACAGCCATAGAGATGATAAAAGCATATAAAGAGTTATCCAGTCTAACTAGTTTGTTACTTGTGCAGGTACTAACACCAAAAGGGAGGTCCCTAAGTGATATGTCCCGAAATAAGGAGGTCCCTGAGAAACAGGCTCCTGAAATGTAGGTTCCTGAGCACCAGGTTCCTACGAGTTGCCAACAGAAAGTTCTAGAAGTCATCTAGAACAGATAAACGAATTGGTATCTGAGTATAATTCTAGGGCGCAGATGATCCTAGAATAACTCTAACCAATGAGAGAATCATAAGTGGGGTACGAACTCGAGTTCTACTCTACTTAGCCAAACTAGTTCGTGAAAGGCTCTAAAGGAACCTGAGTCCAACACGAACTAGATGACCGAATACAGCTATTCCAATAAGAGACAGAATCATATTAGAACTACGTGAGCTTGATCCCTATAAATACAAGGGTACGTAGGCACCTCAGGGTACGATGCATTAAGTTCTCTAATTTTCTCTAAAGGCATCTGAGATTATTGGAGATACCCTCGAGTTCAGCTCAACCCCCACAAACACAACCCAAACCTAGTTCGAAGAACAGTTGATCGCTAGCCTATACAACTACCTGTAGACCTCATATAAGTTGATTACGAAATCCACTCATCAACATTGGCGCTAGAAGGAGGGGGATAGTTAATATCTTAAGAGTGGAAAAGATGTCAGGCAACTCGGATAGCGAAGCAACCCGTTCTGAACGACAGATTCATGAGGGGAACACATCTCCTCCCAGAGCACCGAAGGTTACTAAAGCAGCCATGATGGAAATCTTAAAGACTGTGGGAGAACGTTTGTCGACTTTGGAGCAGGCTTCAAGCAAAAAGAAGAAAAAGAAGGCAAAGAAAGGTAAGAAGTCGAAGGTTACTCCGAAACAGTTGAATTTTGAAGAATCTGAGAATGGAGAAGAGGTTCCAGACGATGGTGGAGAACCGAAGCAAAATAATGGTGATGAAGAGCTAGAGAATCCTGAGAAGAGTAAAACTGTTAGCAAGGGCCGTACAGGATCCAAGGGAAAGAAGAAAACCAAGACTGGAGGTTCCTCACAGAAAAAGAAGAAAGATAAAGACCCATCTATCGAGATAATTGAAGAAGAAAGCACGGATTCAGATGAAGATACTGAAGAATCAAGCACTGCAGAGTCGCAAGAGGAAGAAGGAACGAGTAAGAAGACAAAGGCGGAAGCTACTGGGGAGGTGACAGCAGAAGATGTCAAGAAAATTTTGGCTCAACTCAAGGATGAAAAGAATCTTGCTGTGAACCCTATAACAGCTTCTCCTTTCACCAAGAAGGTTCGAAAGTCGGCTCTGCCTAGGTCTTATAGGCCTTCGAGTGAGTTGAAATTCGATGGGACTACTGACCCCATTGAGTACCTTAGTCGTTTTGACACAGAGATGGATGTTTATCAAGTGAAGGAAGCCACCAGGTGCAGGTTACTGGCTGCAACTCTACAGGGCGGAGCCCATCAATGGTTCAAAAGGTTACCAGCAGATTCGATTGGTTCTTGGGCAAGTATGGGGAAGCTCTTTGTCACTCAATTTAGAGCATCTGTTGCATTCGCACCACCAACCAATACCTTAGCCAATATCAAACAAAGACCTAGTGAAACGTTGACAGAATATTTCAAGAGGTTTAATGCGGAGGTTCCTAAAGTTAGGAAAGCATCTGAGGAAACAATAA
The DNA here is from genome assembly GCA_037693485.1 of Kitagawia praeruptora. NCBI lineage: Eukaryota > Viridiplantae > Streptophyta > Magnoliopsida > Apiales > Apiaceae > Kitagawia > Kitagawia praeruptora. Next base: position 83,686,139 of record CM075350.1, read on the forward strand.
AGAATTTCTTAATTGCTGGAGTCAAAGGAGGCTCAGATTTTTGGAAAGCACTGCAGGGAAAAGAACCAGAGACGTTGGCAGATTTTTATGCCCAGGCAGAACCCTTTCGTCTGGTGGAGGAGTCTCTAGCTGAATTAAAGAAGGATCCAGATTTTGTAAGACAAAGTGGAAGCAAGAGGTCGAGACAAAGAAGCCCCAATGGTCGTGACAATAAAAAGGTGGTTAGTCGCACATCCCAGGTGAGGCCTGAAGCTGTGAATCCGACTAAACCTATCATGAGTCAGGTACCGCCACCAGCTTCCTATAACAACAATAAACATGAGAGACCTGTCTATGAAACTTTCACCCCTTTGGTAGCTCCGATTGATCATATTTACGCAGTGAATGAGAAGTCCTCATGGTTTAAGAAGCCTTTCAGAACCGGTCCCCCAGGGAATAAGAATGAACGCCCATACTGTGACTTCCATGATAATAATGGGCATAATACTGCAGATTGTCGTCACCTCAGAGATCTAATTGAAACTCTAATCAGACAAGGGCAATTGAGTGAGTGGGTGGCTCAGGAAGGAAAAAAGTATAGAGATGAGAAGACTCAGAAGACACAGACACAGGAACCTGTTATGATGGAAGGACCACCTAAGGCTGGGTGCATACGCACAATTATAGGAGGTCCCTACATTGGAGGAAGCAGCAGGAATGCCATGGAGAGGTATACCCGTGAGGCTAAAGAACGTCCTTTAACCAGTATTTACAGTCTGTCACAGAGGTCCCCAAAGTTGTTCGAAGGAGAGGATGCAGATATTACTTTCACTGAAGAAGATGCTTCCTGGGTACATCATCCCCATACTGATGCTTTGGTTGTTGAGGCAGGAATTGGGTCTTATGAGGTTCATCGAGTGCTAGTTGATAATGGAAGCTCTGTAAACTTGCTATCTTACTCAGCTTTCAAGAAGATGCATTTTCTGGATAAAGATTTAACTCCAACAAACGATACCTTGTACGGATTCACTAATAACCAGGTTCCTATCAAAGGTAAGATTCGTTTGCCAGTAACTTTAGGTGATAAACCATGTTGCATTACACAGTTGGCAGAATTCATCGTTATAGAAGAGAATATGAATTACAATGCTATTTTGGGAAGACCCATTTTGAAGGAAATGAGGGTAATAACCTCCATTTACCACCTCACTATGAAGTTCCCGACACCAAATGGAGTTGGTATAGTTCGAGGATGTCAGTATGAGTCTAGAGAGTGTTACACCAAAGCTTTGCAACATGTTGCTAGAGCTGCTAAATTGCCTGAACCTATGGACGAGGTTCCTGACAATTTTCCAGGAAAGAACCCAGACAAAATAACGGTCGACCTGCGCGGTTCGCCTTTGGAAGGTTTTGTGTCAGCATCCTGTAGAGCTATAAGAATTGAAGAGATCATAGAAGAGGAACCTCATGCTGAGATTCCAGTTTTTCGGGGATCAGATACCCCGTACTTACTGATAGAAAGTGCACCCCCTACGGACAAGGATGGTGACGTGTGTATGGTAGAAGGATTGGATGAAGAAAAATCCCGAAAACTGAAACATAATGGAAGCAATGAAGACAGTCAGCCAGCATCAAAGAGAAGGAATGTCATGCACGAAGTGCAGGAACCGTCTACCGTCCAGGAACCTCAAGAGGACTCAATCACAGAGATGGAGGTAGACTTAGACCCTCGAATGCCAGAAACCATGGTTAAGGCTGGACCAGCTGGTGAAACTCTGGATGTGAAGATCAATGACAAAGATGGTACAAAGGTATTGAAGATTGGAGCTCAACTTGATCCAGCCTTAAAAGAATCTCTCATTACCTTTTTGGGCAAGAACCTGGATGTGTTTGCATGGTGTCATGCAGATATGGAAGGGATAGATCCAAGGGTCATGTGTCATAAGTTGAATATTGATCCAGAAAAGAAAGGAGTGAGACAGAAGCGAAGACCGGTTAGTGGAGAAAGAGCTCAAGCATTGAAAGAAGAGGTGGATAGGTTATTGGATGCAGGATTAGTTAAAGAATCTTTCTACCCAGTATGGTTGGCAAACCCTGTTTTGGTAAAGAAACCTAATGGGAAATGGAGAACCTGTGTAGACTTCACAGATCTCAACAAAGCATGCCCGAAGGACAGCTTCCCACTGCCACGGATTGATCAGTTAGTGGATGCAACAGCTGGACATGCCCTCCTCAGCTTCATGGATGCATATTCAGGTTACAATCAAATCCCTATGTATGAACCTGACCAAGAGCATACTTCTTTTATTACGGATAGAGGTCTTTATTGCTACGTATGCATGCCATTTGGATTGATTAATGCTGGAGCCACATACCAACGGTTAGTGAATATGATGTTTAAAGACCAAATTGGCCATACTATGGAAGTATATGTGGATGATATGCTAGTTAAGTCTAAGGAAGCTGTTGACCATGTAAAGCACTTAGAAGAAATGTTTGGAATCTTGCGGAAGTACAGAATGAAGCTGAACCCTCAAAAATGTGTGTTTGGGGTAGAATCAGGAAAGTTTCTGGGTTTCATGGTAAACCACAGGGGTATCGAAGCCAACCCAGCCAAGATTAAAGCATTGATTGATATGAGGTCACCGAGAACTGTGAGAGAGGTTCAGTCTCTTACAGGAAGAGTTGCAGCTTTGAATAGATTCATTTCGAAGTCCACAGATAAGTGTCAGGCGTTCTTTAAAGCTATAAAGAAAGGAAGCAAATTTGAGTGGACTGCAGAATGTGAGATAGCGTTTGGAAAGTTAAAGGAGCATTTGGGGAGTCCCCCACTGTTAGCCAAACCTGTGGATGGAGAAACATTGATACTTTATTTGGCTGTGTCAGAGTATTCCATTAGTGCAGTTCTGATTCGAGAAGAGAATGGACAGCAGAGCCCAGTCTACTATGTCAGTAAAAGATTACTTGATGCAGAAACGAGGTACACAGGAATGGAGAAGCTAGTTTTCGCATTGATTCTGGCTTCCAGGAAGTTGGACCTTATTTCCAAGCTCACAAGATTGAGGTAAGAACCTCATATCCACTTAAGCAAGTGATGCATAGGCCAGAAACTTCTGGAAGAATGCTAAAGTGGGCTGTGGAGCTAGGTCAGTTCGACATAGAATACAAGCCAAAGACAGCAATCAAAGCTCAAGCTTTAGCAGATTTCTTAATCGAGTTTCCACCTCATGTAGAGGTTACTGGCCAGGAGGGGCCAAAAGAGGTGGTAGAAAAACAAACAGACAATGACAACTGTGCACCTTGGTGGATACTATATGTAAATGGGGCTGCTAACAGTAGTGGAGCAGGTGCAGGCATAGAACTAATTAGTCCAGAAGGGCACCAACTCTATAGCTCAATTCATTTTGCTTTTAAAGCCACGAACAATGATGCAGAATATGAAGCATTGATTGCAGGTCTCAGGTTAGCCTTGGAGATGAAAGTAGAGAATATCAAGGTGTTTAGTGATTCGATGTTAGTAGTTTGGCAGATTCGTGGTGGTTTTCAGGCGAGAGGGCCAAGAACAGACTTATATTTGAGGTACTCCCAGGAGTTGATCGCAAGGTTCAAAGAGGTGAAGCTAGATCAAGTACCTCGAGGAAAGAATACCAAAGCGGATGCATTAGCCAAGCTAGGGTCACAGAGAGAATCCACGTTATTGGGGGTAATTCCACTTCAAATCCAGGAGCAACCTAGTGTTTTCAAGGAAGAGATAATGGACATTGAATTCCCGGTTGAAGATTCCTGGATGACCCCAATACATCGTTACCTGGACAAAGGGGAGCTACCTCCCAATCAAAGTGATATCAGGAAGCTGAGGTATCATGCAGCCAGGTATGTAATTTATGATGGAGTTTTGTATAAACGAGGATTCAATCAGCCTTTGCTCAAGTGTGTAGCTGGAGAACAATGCAAGTATATCCTCGAGGAGATTCATGAAGGAGTATGTGGAAATCACTCGGGAGGTAATTCTTTAGCCATGAAAGTCCTTCGACAAGGATATTATTGGCCAACCATCAAAGCAGATGCTACAAAGTTCGTGCAGGCATGCAATAATTGTCAGAGGTTTGCCAATTTTGATAGTCGTCCGGTAGCACCTATCAAACCGATTGTTAGCCCTTGGCCATTCGCTGTTTGAGGAATAGACCTCATTGGAGAGCTCCCGAAAGGAAAAGGAGGAGTGAAATACGCAGTGGTTGCAGTCGATTACTTTACAAAGTGGGCAGAAGCAGAACCACTTGCTAAGATTACAGCGTCAAAATTGACTGAGTTTGTGTTTCGAGCCATTGTATGCAGGTTTGGCATTCCACAGAAACTGATTTCTGACAATGGAAAGCAGTTCGATAGTAGAGAGCTTAGAGGATTATGTGAGCAGTTTGGAATCCAAAAAGCATTTTCAGCAGTATATTATCCGCAGAGTAATGGACAGACTGAAGCAGTGAATAAGATTATCAAGCACACTTTGAAGACAAGGCTTGAAGATAAGAAAGGAAGCTGGCCAGAGGAGCTTCCTGGAGTCTTGTGGTTGTATAACACCACGCCTAGAACTACAACTGGTGAGTCTCCTTTTTCCCTAACTTATGGTTGTGAAGCTATGGTACCTGTGGAAGTTGGAACAGGTTCCTTGAGAAGAAAGTATTTTGATCCCGAAAGCAATGAGGTCAATCATATACTATATTTGGACATGGTCGAAGAGTTGAGAACAGATTCGCAAGTGAAGTTAGCAGCATATCAACAGAGAGTTCGAAGGTATTACAACAAAAAGGTGAAGGCAAGACCTTTTAAGGTTGGAGACCTAGTTTTGAGGAAAGTCATGCCAAATACCAGGGTTCTGGCGCATGGAGCCTTTGGAGCAAATTGGGAGGGACCTTACCAGATAAAGTCAGCAATTTGGGAAGGAACCTACCACTTGATGGATATGGATGGGAACCTCATTCCGAGAGCTTGGAATGCAGAACATCTCAAGAAGTATTATCAGTAATTCTTTTATGAATTTTTTCTTAGAAAAAGTAAGGCTCTTTCAGCCCACGAATAAAGGCAGCTTATTAGTTATAGCTGACCAGTATTTTGATTCCAGTATTTAATTATGCATGTACTCGGGGGGTACTTAATGTGAACCTCTCTACTTGCAAGACGATTTTTTTTTAAGTATTGAGCGATGTATAGCTCTACGTTGAATATTTTGAGTGCATTATTTGCAGCTATAGCTCCTTAATAGTTCTTTTACGTAACAATCATTACCCAAAAGAACTGGGGGGTAGTATTCCTACTTAGACAGTATTGTACATGCTATGATTTGATATTTCATATGTCAATTTGAAATTTTTGAAATAGGTTACCTAGACTAACAGGTTCCTGTAGCATGGTGTTGTATTTTGCAGGTTACCTGAACTGACAGGTTCCTGTAGCATTGACAGTATGTGCGAAGTATGAATACGATTTGACAGAATATGCGGACTACGAATGATTGATATGAAAAGTCCCAGGTAGCTTCCTGGGCATCGAGCAAAGTCCCAGGTAGCTTCCTGGGCATCGAGCAAAGTCCTAGGTAGCTTCCTGGGCATCGAGCAAAGTCCCAGGTAGCTTCCTGGGCATCGAGCAAAGTCCCAGGTAGCTTCCTGGGCATTGAGCAAAGTCCCAGGTAGCTTCCTGGGCATTGAGCAAAGTCCCAGGTAGCTTCCTGGGCATCGAGCAAAGTCCCGGGTAGCTTCCTGGGCATTGAGCAAAGTCCCAGGTAGCTTCCTGGGCATTGAGCAAAGCCTCAGGTAGCTTCCTGAGCAAATGTGATTGAAAAACCTCAAGTTCCTTGAGCACGAGAATTAAAGTCCTGACAAAAGGCATCTAAAGTCCTGACAAAAGGCATCTAAAGTCCTGACAAAAGGCACCTTAAAGAGAAGCCTAATAAGCTCTCCCTCATGTGGAACCGCCTTTGGCACATGGGAAGAAGGGATAAAATCCTTAGCATTTACCTTCATAATATGTCTAGCCTGACATATGAAGAAGAGGAATCTGTGTGGACTCCTAGAACGGCGCACAGGTTCCTAGAGTTGCCTCGAGGCACAAAGAGGAACCAACATGTCTCGAGGCATGTTGGGACCTAGAGAATAGGACTGGGAACTAAGCAGGTTACCTTTCCAAGAGAAAAAGGAACCAACATGCCTCGAGGCATGTTGGGACTTAGAGATTAGGATTGGGAGCCAGGCAGGCAACCTTTCCAAGAGATGACCCGAATTAAACAAAAGAAAGCTTTTACTAACGTTAACTGTTTTTTGTTTTATGTTTATTTTGCAGGATTAATACTCGAGGAACCTGGTCTTGATGAAGAAGAAATTATTAAAGAAGGCTACGGTTTAGGTTATCAATACAAAATATAAACACAGAGGTTCCAGGTTTTACAATTCAGCTGTAGTTTGTTGCATTTATTTTGAGAATAAACAAGTGGAAATATGCATGTGTTCTGTTTCTTACAAGGGGTTAGCCCACGTAAGCTTGACCATATGAATAAGGAAGCTGAATTATTCTCTAGTGCATAACAGCGAAGTATTTCATAAGGTTTTGAAGAAAAGTATGCAGCAAAAGCAAATATCATAAACCATAAAGAGAGTTATGGGTACAGAGACCCAGAAAACCAGCATAAAAGTTATTGGCACGAAGGCCATGGAAACCAAATTTAAAGTTACATCTTGCGAGGCGTTACGAGGAGCCCGTGACTTCATCAAAAGTTATCAAGAGTTTTTTTTAAAAAAAGGGATCTTGTTGAAACTATGAAGGAGGAACTTCATCAGAACCCTTGGTAGCAACAGGAGGAGTTGAAAGGATAGGTTGAACAATTTCAGGAGTAGGAACCTCTGCAGTCTCAAGGTTGGCACCTGGAGACCTCTCAACCGTTTTCACGGGAGGTACAGAGGTTGCAGCAGCAGCTTCATTCCCAAAATCTTTGATCATCCCTACTACGTCCTCGCCTAGGAGAGACCAGTTTAGCTCGGGCATTTTCTCCCACATGGACCTCATGTAGTCACGAACGCCTTCGTCATAACCTTCATCATACCTAGCTTTTTCGTGGATGAGCAGAGATGATTTGACAGTAACGGCTGCAGCATTTAAGGCATCAACCTGAGCTTTCAATTCATTGACTTTCTCTAGCATGGATAATTTCTCATCCTGCAAACTCTTTACCTGTTCCTGAAGTTCATCCCTGCTATTCTTTAGTGAGTTTTCAACAGCTTTAGCCCTCCTTACCGCAGCAGTGGCAACATTCACACTCTCCTCTCTAGCAGCCAGCTCCTCTTTGAGTTTCGAGATCTCTCCTTGTAGCCTGAGGTCATATTGGATCTTCAAGGCAAAATCATCACAGAACCTAAGAGTAAAGAAGGCGTTCTGGGCCGCAGAGAACCTCATAGCTTCCAGAGCTTCAGTAGAGTCCATTTTCGACCAGCCGGTAATAGTCTCAACAGGAACATGAGTGTCAATCAAGTCCTTAAACTGGTTCTGGGCAGCGGTAGGATCAGCCTTCACAGCTTTGTTTTTCCTCATGGACCTGGTTTGGGAGCTCCCTGATAAGTCAAGTGTGGTCTGAGCCAATTTACGTTTTGAGGAACCCGATGGTTGAGTCTGGACAGATACAGGGGTTGGAACTTGGTTAATTGGAGTTGCAGCAAGCGGAACCTCCTTCATATTGTCATCAACCTTGAAAATTTCTTCCACATTTTTAGATCTTTTCACAAATGAAGGAACTTTTGGAGCCATGTCTGCATAAGCCAATAGATTAAGGTTAAAGGTATATATATGAAGTAAGCGAATGAAATTGCACAAATATAGTTAATAAGAAAGGCATAACTATAAAGAAAATCCTACCAGAAGTCGAAGGAATAAAACCAAAAGCCATCAGGTTACCAGGGGTCATTAAGATCAGACAATCTCTAGTGGAGGCTGACAGTTTCAAAATCTCAGTTGCTCTTTCCAAGCAAACTCCCGTAAGGACGGTTTGCTTAGGGATATTGGGACGACGATTAAACTCATATCTAACGTAGGAGCAGTCATAGCAATAAAGAAACTGTTCCGGCCATTGTTCAAAGTTTTGTTTAACATTTTTTATGCACTGACCCTGGTGACAAGGCCAAGCTGAAAGGTAAAAATAGCCAGAATTTCTCCCAGTGTCTTTCAGTCTGAAGAAATAGCCCAATTCAGGGGCTGTCAAAGGAACTGTAAATTTGCTAGAATATAGTATAAAGGTGCTGATGGCTAACCGATAAGAATTAGGGGTGAGTTGCATTGGTGCTAATTCGTAAAAGTCAAGAACCTCCCGTAAGAAAGGATGAAGAGGCATGGAAACACCTACCCTCAAGAAAGCGGCAGATATGACAGCATGGGGGATACCTTGTTTTGGGATTTTCAAATCAAACCTGTGAGCTCTTTCACCAGGTTCTGGGATTGTTATCTTACAGACAGGGCGGTGACATTCCTCAAATAGTTTTTCCAGTTTAACTGAGGTCATGATGGAATCAGATTTTTCACAAAAAGGGACAATCTCTTGTTTGAATGGTTCTCTTTCTACAGATATCTCACTTTGAAAGTCGGGTTCTAGGAAGGACTCAGGTTCAAATTCGGGTTTTGATACCTCTTCATTGTCAGACCAGTCATCTCCTAAATCAATTAAGCTTAAAGGCCTTAAGGGGTCAATAGCATTTGGAAGTTTCATCAGAATGTCTTGAGGATCACTAGTGTCGGGAATCAAGACCCTAGACCTAGTTCTATTACTTACAGATGCGACAAAAACAGGTTTTACGGAAGAGAGGTGGTCAGAATGTGTTGAATCAGAAGACATCTGCAAGAAACAGACGAAGAAAGGTCAGACTTTTGAATTCTTAAAGGGAAACCTGTGGTCTAGAGACGATTGAACTACTGTGACTATGTCAAATAAGTTCTTTAAGAAGTTATATGGAGGTTGAGTATTCATAGAGATAAGTATGGACTATGACATGCATATGAAACGAATTGAGAATAGAAAACAAGCAAATGGTCAAAAGTTTTCAGTAAAACCATAGTGATGAAACCACAAATCGGCGATGGAATCACCAGTAAAGAAGGTATTATGAATGGTTGTGTGTGTGAGATGTGAAGACTATATACAAACATATATCATAAAAAGATGACGTGCAAGATTGAAGAAAGCAGATAGTTGAAAATCTAATCGAAGTTACGAGAGAGCGGAAAGAAAAGGTTCAGAATCATACCTTAAATTGAAGAAAAACGGCGATGGAAGGGTTGGATCCAGTAGATAACCGTCGAACTTCTGCTCTTTTCTCTCCGAGGGTTTTAGAAAATATTTGGTAAAGGTAAAAATGAAGATGAAGTCATTCATGTGTTTATATAATCGAGGTAAATAGGAGGCAGCAGTGAACACGTGGCAGCAATCTACTGGGGCAGTAATTAAAGGGATACACGCACCAGAGGCGTGTGAACCTTGGGAACTCATACATTAACTGCAGCTTTGGTAAGTGATAAGTTTAATTCGAATTTTGAATTATCTCCTGCTTACCAACCGTTATCTCTTCTTAAATTATTAAATTTAAGAAATGTGGAGTTGAGTGACAAGCGAGCATCAAGATGATTTCGAGAGCTGAAGTAAGAAGAAGAAAATAGCGAGATAACAGGTTCCTTAATACAAAGGAAGCTTACTCAAAATTATATCAAGCTGAAAATATTTTATGTCCTGTTTCCTATACCGAGTTAGCTCATATAGGCTTGGATATACAATGCTGAAGCAAGATATAGTTACCAGGATGGGTTAACATTAAACCTCTGATCGTAGAATTAGAATAGGTTCCTTTCACATTACATGATTTCAAGGAACCGGGGGGTACTTGTTGTGCCCAAAATCTCCATGGACTAGATTTAAGCCCATTAATCAATAGGGTCCGATCCATACAAGCTAGAAGAATGATCCAGTACGAGTTATGAAGATCAAATAGAAGAAATGAATAAGGAAGTATGAGTATTAGGAGGTTCCAAATGGTCAGGAAGCTGAGTTGAGCACTCGAAGACCAGGTTCCTCCCAGCCGAGGAGTTCGAATTAGCATAACAACAGCCATAGAGATGATAAAAGCATATAAAGAGTTATCCAGTCTAACTAGTTTGTTACTTGTGCAGGTACTAACACCAAAAGGGAGGTCCCTAAGTGATATGTCCCGAAATAAGGAGGTCCCTGAGAAACAGGCTCCTGAAATGTAGGTTCCTGAGCACCAGGTTCCTACGAGTTGCCAACAGAAAGTTCTAGAAGTCATCTAGAACAGATAAACGAATTGGTATCTGAGTATAATTCTAGGGCGCAGATGATCCTAGAATAACTCTAACCAATGAGAGAATCATAAGTGGGGTACGAACTCGAGTTCTACTCTACTTAGCCAAACTAGTTCGTGAAAGGCTCTAAAGGAACCTGAGTCCAACACGAACTAGATGACCGAATACAGCTATTCCAATAAGAGACAGAATCATATTAGAACTACGTGAGCTTGATCCCTATAAATACAAGGGTACGTAGGCACCTCAGGGTACGATGCATTAAGTTCTCTAATTTTCTCTAAAGGCATCTGAGATTATTGGAGATACCCTCGAGTTCAGCTCAACCCCCACAAACACAACCCAAACCTAGTTCGAAGAACAGTTGATCGCTAGCCTATACAACTACCTGTAGACCTCATATAAGTTGATTACGAAATCCACTCATCAACATCCTTGTAATTTAATTGTCGAGTTCAAAAACATGAAATTAATTTTTATTTAACAATGAGTATATTTGACCGACATATATTAAAAGAAAGAGTTTACGTAGATCTGGAAAATCGTTCGTGTTATATACATTCATACCATGTGTATTTTGGGTTTTGCATGAAAATGACATGAAATTAATTTGTATACCCATAATTTGAACACAAAATGCTACTAAACTACGCATTTATTATTTTTATACACGAAACGAAAATAATACGCAAAATGAAAAAAATATGACAATTACATGTAATGTTACTCTCTGCCCAAGTTATCTAAGTATGTTACTATATAATTGAAAACAACATTGAATTTCTACAAAATAAAACTAAAAGTAGAGTACATAAAAATGAAGCCCTTTTCTTTAATTTTGTTTATTGTTAATAAATACCTCTGTTTGATTAGAATCTATCTACCAAGTTATTAATTTTTTTTTTACCTATTTTTAAGATTTTGTTGATATTAAAAATAAATATTATTAACCAACCAAGCAAAATTCGATATGTCTGTTCTTAGATTAGGATATGAGAATTAAATATTATTACTTGAATTGAAGAATACAAAATTAAAATGAGCACCTTTTATTAGAAATAATATATAATTTTATATGTATCGACCTATCTAGTTATCAATAATATTGATTTTTAAACGATTGTTGTAGCCGTCATTCTATCTCATCCTCTCCTAAAAAATAGTAAACCCAAAGTTTATGGGTTGATATCTGCATCTTGGTTGATAATAAGCCCATTTTTATTGTTTTCCATGATTTTGCTTTGTTTTTCAATAAATATCTCTCTTTATTGAGAGTCTATTACCACGTTGGTGGGTTTTATCAACTGATATATTGGATTTTGCACCTTCTCCTTGTGAATGATAACTCCTGTTTATTTTCCTTGATTTTACTTCGTTTTTCAATAAATATATCTCTTTATTGAGAGTCTAGTATCCCGTTAGTGGATTTTGTCTATCAATATATTGGGTTTTGTTCTTTATATTTTGAGAGTAGGTTACTTTATTTTGACATCTGGAATCTTAGATTTACAGGATTTTGTTATATTGATTCATTGATTTGGATAGTATAGAATCGCAGTTTTGGTCAGTTGTTCGAATACATTCTCAGATATCACATATGTATTTCCCTCACGATTAGAATAAATTGTTGGATTATTTCGCCAAAGAGTATATATAATTCAAGCGAGTGATGTACCACAATTTAAGATCTGATCAACGATTGTAGTTTGGATTAAGGAAACCTTGTTACCTTGATATGATCTATTTTATTTTAATATGTGTTGTTCAATCTTGATTATTTTTGTAGATGTATGACATTTTATTGATAAATCATTTACCTAAAAAAAATTAGTGATTTAAAAGAAAATTTGAATGATTATTTGTGTGGATGATAATATATGCCCTTTTGTTGATAAATAATTAACCATAGCAAATATAGTGATTTATTAGAATTTTTGCGCTGAGTTGACCAATTTGCTATGAAATAAAAAAAATGATTTTTTAGAATTTTTGCGCTCAGTTAACCAATTTGCTATATAAATATTCACTAACAATATTTTTATTGATTCTGTAATGAATTTTTTTTTTTGGATTGATAATTTATACACCAAATAATGTCTAATACTATTTGAGAGTATATTTAGTATCTTGAAAAATTCAAAAATATCGTCAAGTCAATTTATTTGTCCCATTAATTCTTGAAAAATAACGATAAGTAAATTTTTAATGATAACTGGTTTAAATTTCATTTTTAATATTTTAATTGGTTGAATTTAGCCTTTTTTTAATAATTGATTAATTTAAAAGTTTATATAATTAAAATTTGAAGGTTAAGTAACCACGATAAGTAAATTAGGATGAGAATGCTATGATTAATTTAATTTTAGTGGTTAATTTTGACTGGCTCTTATATATATTTATGAAAATTAATCCGTAATATATAATAATGTTATTATGATTAACTATAAATCAAAGTGTGAAAAATTAATATTGCGAAAATTGCTTCATATTATATATTTATATAATCCTGATTGGTTTTGATTTAAAATATTAATTTATTATAATTATTTTTTATATTAAAAAAATAAAATTTACATATATGTTAAATCAAGTAAGTTACTCTATTTAAATTTGAATTGTTAACTAACCATAGTTAGTATAATAGAATGAGAATGGTAAATAAAGAAAAATTTTAATATAATATGATTGGTCTAAAATTTAGGAATGACCTTTGATTGGTACTAAAATAATTCAAAGTTTTACATATTTTATATTTGTATAATCCTGATTGATTTTGATTTAAAACATTAATTTATTATGATTATTTTTTGACATTAAAAAAATAAAATATATGGATATGTTAAATCAAGTAAGTTACTCTATTTAAATTAGAATTGTTAACTAACCATAGTTAGTATAATAGAATGAGAATGGTAAATAAGGAAAAATTTTAATATAATATTTTTGGTGTGGTAGACTCAGGTTTGATTTCTATTTTAATAATTTTAATAATATTATGATTCTATTTGTAATGCTATTTAGGATTATAATTCAATTTTAAATATATTTAAAATGATTGATGGGTTTAACCTTGGTTAAAAGATAGCAAGTTAAATTATATAAGGAAACAGATTTGTTTTAATTTGATTGGTCCATGATTTAAATTTTAAATATATTTAGAATGATTGATGGGTTTAACCTTGGTTAAAAGATAGCAAGTTAAATTATATAAGGAAACAAATTTGTTTTAATTTGATTGGTCCATGATTTAGAAGTGATCTATGATTGGTTCTAAAATAATTCATAGTTTTCTGATTGGTTAACTGGGTACATGATTAATTAACTGGATGGTGTGGTAGACATATGATTAGAAGTTCTATTGTAAGTAGAATAAGTATTTATAAAGCATATGATTAAAAGTTCTATTGAAAGTAGAATATAGGAGTTCGAATTTATAGAGATAAGAGTTCAAATTTATAGAAAAAACATATAAATAAAAGTTTCTATTGGAAGTAGAATAAGTATTTATAAAGCATACGATTAAAAGTTCTATTGAAAGTAGAATAGGAGTTTGAATTTATAGAGAATAAGAGTTCGAATTTATAGAAAAACATATAAATAAAAGTTCTATTAGAAGTAGAATATGTGTTTGAATATATAGAGCATCCATATAACTAAATATTTTATAGAAAGTACGATCTTCTTAAATTATATATTTTTTATATAAGTTAATTATACTTCTATTAGGAAAATTTATTCATAAATCCAATACTATTATCATAAAAAAGTCATTTAAAAGAAAAGAATTGATGTGTTAACATTATAAAAGAACATTCTCATGCAGGAATCCTAAATAAAAATAGGAGTATCTATAATATAAAGAGAAAATAAGATGTGCTTTCATTTTCTAAAACTCCATAAATTTTAGAAAGTCTAGATAAAGCATAAATTGGAATTCACTCTATTTTTTAGGTTTTAATTTTAAGGAAAAAAGTTGTTGTGTAAGATAAGTATCAATAATAATATGTAATGAATTTGGAATTTCGACCCAAACGAGAGCGGCTCGAAACGTGTTTAACAGGAAGACGGCTCACTATAAAAGATTGTATTAGCTATTAAAATATCATTTTGATGTTATAAATTTTATTTTATTTTTAGGATTTGATTTTTATGGATAAACATTATCATACAAGTGATACATGTAAAAGTTAGGTTTTTGGTCTTAACTAGGGAGCAGATAAATAGTAATAATCGTGCTTAACGAGAAAGCGATTCATTAGAGAAGACCGTATAAAAATGTTTGAATATATAAGGAATACATAAAATAGAAATGTTTTATTAATAGAAGTAGAATACGAGGACGGTGGAGACATCTTACACGATTTTTAAAATTATATATCTTTTTTCCTAGAAATCCTTTATTTTATCTTTTTTATACAAGTTAATTATACTTGCATTAGAAAAATATATCCATAAATTTAATATTATTCCCATAACGAAAAGTCTTCGAATTTAATTTTTTTATATGTTAACATAACAGAAAGACATTCTCATGCAGAAGTTGTAAATAAGTACATGAATATCTATAATATACAGAAAAAATAAGATGTAATTTCATTTTTAAAACTCTATAAATATTAGAAAGTTTAAAAAATATAAAAATTGGAATTTACTTTCTTTATATAATTAGTTAGAATTTCGGTTCCAAATAAAAGCGACTCAAAACGTATTTAACGAGAAGACGACTCACTAGAAAAGATTGTATTAGCTATTAGAATTTGATATTGATGTCATAATTTTTTTTATTGTTCGATTTTATGGATAAAAAATATTATATAAGTCTTTATAATATATGTTAAAGTTGAGATTTTGATTTTAATGAGAGAGCGGCTCAATCGAAAGAATCGTGTTTAACAAGAAATCGATTCATTAGAAAAGGATATTTAATTATTAAAATTTAAAATTAATATTACAATATAACGTAAATGTATTAATTTTTTTAAAAAAATTTTATAACGCCGCCGCGAAGCGCGGCTTTATCGACTAGTGTAATTGTAACAAGCAATTTTGGATTTATCTTAAATTTGATGTAACTGTTACAAATTATATTCATATAAATATATTTATACAATTATAGTATTTTATTATTATATGAAGGTGATTTTTTTAAGAATGTTTCCGGAAAATATTTAAAATTACAATATAGAAGTTTTTCTTTTTTTTTGAAATAACAATATAGAAGTTATTCCTATTTATAATTAATCTCGTATTGGGATCGTAGAGAGGCTATTTTCATATAAAATATTTATGCCGAGAGTTTTTTTTTTTTTTTTAGATGTCGAGAGTTTAACTGTATTTCATTTTTTAGTAATTGACTAGCTTATATCTCGTACAAATCACGAATTACTTTTAATTTTTTGTAATTTATTTATAGTGTAATATGATATTATAAATATTAATTTTAATATGTTATTGAAAGAATTCGAACCTTAAATCTTTATATATAATAATTTTTAGTATTAAATATAAATTAATATGTTGGTGGCGGGAATTGAACTTCAGACCTCTATATATAACAACTTTTAGTATTTTGTATATTTGAATTGAAATCTAACGGTTGTGAATATTTTGGTTAGACAAACTACAAAAAATCTCTAGTTTACTTATAATAATATAGTATTTTGTATCTAACGATCATGATCTATTTGAATTGAAAACTAACGATTATGAATAGTTTGATTAACCAAATTACAAACTAATTTCTCAAAAAAAAAACCAAATTACAAACTAAAAAAAATCTCTAATTTGCTTATAATAATACTAGCTTATAACCCCGTGCAATGCAGGACTCCTATTTTAATATCTATAATTATATTAATTTTTTTAATATTCATGTGTTATTAATTTATATATCAAATTGTTGTTAAAATATTTGATACAGTATATAATTAGATTGAATAGTAATCATATTGAATAGTAATCTATAATTAAGAATCCTATTAAATTGAACCTATTGATACAGTATGTCAATAGATTTTTTTTTTCAATGAATAGGATTATCAATAGTTATTCTATTTTAGAATTAATGTAAAAATTCGTAATTATGTTTTCTCTTGAGATTCTGTGTGTTTATAATTCGAAAATAATTATTAAATCATCACAAATTAAAAATAATTTTATGAGATTCACGTGGGCTATAAAATCATCCAAATCTGATTTTTAGATCTCGGGATAGAGTCCAAAATGTAAATATGAGCTTTTTAAATATTAATAAATAAATAAATAAAATTCAATTATATCCTTTTTTAATTATATCCTTTTCATATTATAATTTTCTTTCTAAAATTCAATTCTAATACTATCTCTTTTAACTATATCCTTTTTAGATTATAATTTTCTTTTTAATATGATATAATCTTGATCGTCTATTTTTAAAAATATTAGATTCGATGATTAAAATTATTTTGGTAATACAGTGACAAAAATTATGGATAAAATCACTCTTATTCTTGTTATATATAAGGATATAATAGTATGGATATAGATGTGCACGGCCCAGTTCAGAATAGTATGGCCTTTACTAGACTATAAAAACTAGATTGCAGTGGGTTTTCCTTTAAATATTTTCTTCAAACAAGCCCCTACGGGGTAATTTTATGTGTGTAAAAGCATCTTCAATGGTAATATTTATGATGGTTGACGAAAAAATTTTAAATTAAGAAACAATTAAATTTTTACATAAGGGTGGCAAGTAAAATTCCAATGGATATAGCTATAATGAAATCATGTATATTTTTGCTAAGGGGTTAAATTGGTTCAACAATTATAGTCAACCAAGTATGCTTGTCTATAATTTTTGCTAAGGGTAATTATGCATTGGAGTACATTTTTTTTTTTTACATAATCTCTATTTCATGCCACCTAATATGCCAAATAGGATAATATTGCTAAGGGGTTTTATCCATTGAATATGCTCTAACTAGCTATTTAGCTCTTGCAAGATATAAGCAAGTTCTAAATAAGTAAATATTACTCCCTTCCTCCGTCCCAATCAATTCTTTATCTTTCTTTTTACACTTTCTGACACGTATTTTAAGTTGTATTTTAAAAATAGTTTCATAACTTATTTTTAAAATTTTCTTTTCTTGTATAAAAATGTATACATTATAATTTAATACAAAAAAAAAAAATTTTAAAAATAAGTTATAGAACTACCTTTAAAATGCACCTTAAAATGCGTGCCAAAAACATTATTCTGAAAGGTAAACAATTCATCGGGACTGATAGAATAATATATTATTATTTTTTTCCAAAATACATGATGTATCTCCATTCTCCATTCTCCATGTTAAAGGTACGATAAATGAATTAAATAATTATTGATATTCTATTGTAAGATTAGTGATTCATTGACTTATTTAAGTGTTATTTTTGTATATACTATGATTGAATGTTTGTTATATTATTTTGTGTATTTATTTATTAAAGATGTGATTGATAAATTTTACGATAATTAATACTAATACAAATTTGTATAATATTTGTAAACATGTAAAGGTTCTTTTTTGTATTGATTTTAATTTATTTGTATCATTTAAACAAAATACTTAAAGTCTATGATAAGAAATTATATTTACTTTGTTGTATTGAAGGTATGAATGATTACAGTATAAATGCATATTTGACATAAAGATTTTTTTCTTGTAAAATTAATTATAATATTTAATTAAAAAATATTTATAGTAGGTTTTACTGGAGAAAAAAAAATAGAAAATGTAACATATTTTAACTGAAAAAGTTGGTTGGTTAATTATAAGTAATTATAATTATCATATTTTATTTTATTAAATAGAATTGCCCATGGTGTTTTTAGAAAAATAAAAATTTTAGTTAGATAAAATATAAAAGATAATATATTTTACGTGAAAAAAAATCGATTAATTATTGAAAAAGAGAAAAGTTATCATTTTTTTTACCTTAAAAAGAAATTAATAGTTATTAGTAACTATAAATGATTAAATATGGATAATTAAATAAAAATAACATGTACCGTTAAAATTTAATGTTAAATAAGTAAAATCAACATGTACCGTACGACCGTACCGATTGACGACTAACCAAATTTTAATGTTTCGGCCATTATATAATACTCTCTCCGTCCCGTCCAATTGTTTACACTTTTTAAGAGTTGTCCGACACACATTTTAAGGATGGTTTCATAACTTAATTTTAAAATTTTCTTTTTTTGTATAAAAATTTAATGTTTATATTTTTATATAAGAAAAGAAATTTTTGAAAATAAGTTATGAAACTATCCTTAAAATGCACCTTAAAATGTGTGCCGGACATATTTTGAAAAGTGTAAACAATTGGGTGGGACGAAGGGAGTACTAGCTTAAAACCTGTGCGGTGCACAGATTTTCTTTAATATTATATGAATTTTTCAATAATTTGAATGAATTTTTTATGATATGAATTTTGTAAGTTAAAATTTTAAATGATATTATTTGACAATAATTACACACACACATACACACACACACACACACACATATATATATATATATATAGGCTAGCGTTCAAATAGAAACCAACCTTAGAATAGAAACTAGAAACCTACACTAAATAAATTATATTTCATTTATTTTAATGGCCCCGCTAGGGGCACCTTCACAAAAAACTTATAAAATTCTTGGCTCTATTCAACAAAAATATAAAAAAAAAGTTACTGTTCACGTGCCACATCATCACGTGAACAGTAACTTTTTTCTTTTTTTTTAATTTTTTTGTTGAATAGAGCCAATAATTTTAAACGTTTTTTGTATTGGGGTACCCCTAATTTGGTCATTAGATTAGCTTGAAATATTTAATTTAGGTTTAGTTTCTAGTTTCTATTCTAAGTTAGTTTCTATTAGAACAAGACCATATATATATATATATATATTGTTCTAATAGAAACTAACTTAGGATAGAAACTAGAAATTAAACCTAAATTAAATATTTCAAGCTAATCTAATGACCAAACTAGGGGTATCCAAATACAAAAAACGTTTAAAATTATTGGCTCTATTCAACAAAAAAATAAAAAAAAGTTACTGTTCACGTGATGACGTGGCACATGAACAGTAACTTTTTTTTTTAATTTTTTTTATATTTTTGCTGAATAGAGCCAAAAATTTTATAAGTTTTTTGAGAAGGTGCCCCTAGCGGGGCCATTAAAATAAATGAAATATAATTTATTTAGTGTAGATTTCTAGTTTCTATTCTAAGGTTGGTTTCTATTTGAACGCTAGCATATATAGGCTAGTGGTCAAATAGAAACCAATATTAGAATATAAACTAGAAACCACTATCTGCACACCCTATTTTACTATCTCCACACCCTATTTTATTATCTCCCCACCATATTTTACTATCTCCACCCCTATATGACATCACCCACCCCCACCCCCACCCCCCACCCCCCACCCCCACCCCCACCCCCACCCCCACCCCCCACAACCACGGCCGCCATCCCCACCCCCTGCCACCCCCGCCACCAACCTCCGACGACCTCTTCCTTCTCCGATCAACCCCTCCTTCTCCGATCAGTTCATCCGATCAACCAACGCACCACCACCGCCATCTTCCTTTCCGGCCACTGGCCCCGCAGGGGCTCCGATTTCACCACCAATTTCCGATTCCGATTCCAGATCTGTTCTTCCCGATCATTAATTCTGCTACTAAAAATATGATTTAGTGATTTCTAACTTCAGATCGTCATCGGTGGTCTGAATCCGGTGAAATCATTCCGGTGATGACTTTCCAGATCTATACAATGTAACGATGTATTTGTGTATGTATATGTGTATTTTGTGTGTATGTAACGATGTATGTGTGTATGTAACGATGTATGTATGTATGTATCTAAACAATCATGGTTGTGGTGGTTGATGGTAGCGATGGCAGATGGTGGTGGCGTTGATAGGTGGTGTGGTGATCGATGGCAGCCATAGCAGGTGGTGGTGGAAATGGCAGGTGAAGGTGGGGGTGGGGTAGGTATTAGTGATTTTGGCTATATATATTAGTGATTTTCAGGTGGGGTGGGGTGGGGTCGGGCTGGGGGTGGGGGTGGATATTAGTGATTTTAGTTGTATATATTAGTGATTTCAGGTGGGGTGGGGTGGGGTGGGGTGGGGTGGGGTGGGGTGGGGACTGAATTATTATACATTTTATTATAATTTTAAATTAGTGATTTTTATTGTACAGATTAGTGATTTCTGTTGGGCTGGGGTTTGGTTTCTAGTTTCTATTCTAAGATTGGTTTCTATTAGAACAGGACTCTATATATATATAGGGTCTTGTTCTAATAGAAACTAATTTAGAATAGAAACTAGAAACTAAACCTAAATTAAATATTTCATGTTAATCTAATGATCAAATTAGGGGTACCCCAATACAAAAAACGTTTAAAATTATTGGCTCTATTCAACAAAAATATATAAAAAAAATTAAAAAATTAAAAAAAGTTACTGTTCACGTGATGACGTGGCACGTGAACAGTAACTTTTTTTAAATTTTTTTTATTTTTTTTTATATTTTTGTTGAATAAAGCCAAGAATTTTATAAGTTTTTTGTGAAGGTGCCCCTAGCGGGGCCATTAAAATAAATGAAATATAATTTATTTAGTGTAGGTTTCTAGTTTCTATTCTAAGATTGGTTTCTATTTGAACGCTAGGCTATATATATATATATATATATATAGGCAAAGTATCAAATAGAAACCAACTCTTAAATAGAAACTAGAAACTAACATTAAATAAATTCTATTTCATTCATTCTAATGGCCCCGCCAGGGGCACCTTCACAAAATGTGTTTAAAATTATTGGCTCCATCCAGAAAAAAAAAAAAATTACTGTTCACGCTGACGTCACTGCCACGTCAGCAGTGAACAGTAATATTTTTTTTTTTTTGCTGGATGGAGCCTATAATATTATGAACTTTTTGTATTGGGATCCCCCTAGTTTGGTCATTAGATTAGCTTTAAATATTAGATTAGGGTTTAGTTTCTAGTTTCTATTTTAATTTGGTTTCTATTTGAGTAAGACCCTATATATATATATATATATATATATATATATATATATATAGGGCTATTCAAATGAGACCCTTTTATTATGAGAACTGCACATTGGCCCACAAATCAAGCCCAATAACCATACACGTGCCATCCTTCTCGCCATCAGCTTAATATCTTTGCCTACACCATTCTCCTTGTATTGTTGTTACAACCAGTTTCCGTCAGCGTATCCGTTCGGTCGGACCTGCAAGTGAAGAAGAATGCGAGGGCGTTGCCCCCCGATTCACCTCCGGTGTGAGAATAAGTTAACTGGTTTTTGAGAATGAGTAATATTGAACGTAGAGTGTTTGTATTGTGTAAATTGTGTGTAAGTGATTGAATGAATGAAATCAAACCTCTCTTAACCTCTTATCCTCTATACTGGCAGTTACTGGAGAGTGGGGCGAGTGGAGAGAGTGTCCCATATTCCCACGTTCCCAGGGATATACAACCGAATGGACCGTTTCAAATAGCTGGGCCGAATGACATGGGCCTTCGCCAATCGGGAGACTCTCCAAACCAATACTCCTCATTCGATGACTGGGCCTTCGGTCCAGCCCAGTAAGAAGTTGGGCCTCTAACAAGTCCCTAGGCTTCGTTCGGAATTATCCTCAGGACGAAGGCTAAAGCCCAAGCCCATCTTCGGAATTCTGTATTCGCACGTGTCCTTCGGATAAGGATGGCGATGGACAAGGCTGAGACGTCTTCTGGGAAGCTGTGTCCCTTTATGGCTAACAGCTGTCTGTCCTCGAGATATACGCCTCAATCTCAGCCGTTGAATTTGAAACGACCACTGTCTAAACGTCGCGTCTCTTCTACTTTAATTCCACAGTTTCTTTCTTTCCTTCTCTTACGCACATATCATTTCTTTAACATTCAAAGCAAAAACCTCTTCCAGAGATATTTCAACAGCAATTGGGAGCGTCGTTTCGTCACCAGAGACCCCCAAATCGCCGATTCCAGTCGACGTTCACGTTCGAGAAGTTTATCCCCACGAACTCGATCTTATCAGAGACCTCAAACAAACCAGTAAGTTCTCATTATTTCTCTTCCTTTTTCGATTAATCGCGCACTTGTATCATTTCCATTCCTGCTTTTGTATATATATCTGCATTTCGTATCCATACACACATGTATGTATTTGTATGTGCACATATGCAAGGTTACCTATGCCGTTTATTTTTACCGTTTTGAGTAGAACACGCGCACGTCTTTTCCTTTTAATTTTTGTTGTGTTGCTCTGGTACAACCCTTTACTTGAATCTTGGGACTTGCTTGGAAATTGTCTGGGTAGAAACGTTCTTATGTCCCTTTTCCAGGGGTTTTGGGTCTTGTCTGAGAGTTTTCTGGGCAAGAACGTCCTTCGGGATCTTCAAGCCTCAAGAACCCTCTTCGGACGGTCCCGATCCCCTTTAGCTTAGACCCTTTTTTCGCTTATTCCCCCCTGAGGAATTTAGGGTGTCCCCGACCGACCTTGGCCCGCTGTACTCGGCCCGTTTTATTTTCCTATCTCCTTTCTTTGATCTATCCGAGTACAAGGCTAATGTCTCTTCATTTCCGAATGCAGGGACATGGACCGGTCATCCGAAGGTGCAGGCCCTTCGGCCCCTTCTCCTTTTACTGACGCCACCCTGTACCCTGCGGCGAACCTTCGGACTGTACTTGACGAAGAAAAACTAACTCCATTCGCCGACACCTATAGCATCCACAAACAACATTGGTTTGTGTACGCCCCTAGGAGAAAAGAGAGGATTTATGATAACCCTCCCGTTCCCGAAACTTGTGGGGGTGTATGCACGGGCATCTCTGAAGCTGCTTTCAAATGCGGGTTTCGGGTGCCGATTCTGCCCATTCTGAAAAAGCTGCTGAAAGAGATGGGTATTGCCTTAGGCCAGCTCGACCCGAATAGCTTCATATATGTGAACGTTTTTCAAGCTCGCTGTTTGGCTGCCAAGGTTCACCCTCGAACCTCTTTGTTCAGGCATCACTATGACTTTCGCCGTAATTCCAAGAGCTATGGCTTTTATACGATCGCCTGTCGCACTAACCGAGCAGATTGGGCCCAGACCAATTCGAACAACAAGGGGTCCCATGACAGATGGTTCTTTCTCTCCGGGCCCAAGATTGCCAAGTACTCAGTATGGAGGGACGTCGATCCGGCGAAGCAGGTAATCATGCCCTCGCTCCTAGAGTCGGAGAAGCACGACTACAAATTACTTTGCGACCTGGAGATGGAAAAGGTTCCTCTATCCCTCAGTCGAGACAAAGATTGGCTGTTCTCCCTCTGGGGTAACGGTAACATTTGCTTTCCTTGTACTTCTGTAAATGTGTGTACTAGTTTGGCTATTGTAAACATATGTTTCGGTCGGTATCTGATCACTATTATAGGGATTTTAACCTTTGCTTTTCTTGTGTAGTGTCTTCCCGTGAGGAGCTCGTCGAGAGAAGGCGACAGAAGGCCGCCGAGAAGGAGGCGGCTGCTGCTGCAAAGGCTATTGCTGATAAGGCCAACGCCTCTGTTCCCGATGCTGATGACGGGGGAAGGTCAGCCTCCAAGGAAGATAATGTGGTTGGTACGCCACCGGTCACTTCACCTCCACGGGATTTGGA
Organism: Kitagawia praeruptora; assembly: GCA_037693485.1. Lineage (NCBI taxonomy): Eukaryota > Viridiplantae > Streptophyta > Magnoliopsida > Apiales > Apiaceae > Kitagawia > Kitagawia praeruptora. The sequence continues at coordinate 83,710,144 of CM075350.1, forward strand.
GATAAGTGAGACTGACCTTGCCTCCGGGACCGACTCTAGGAAGAGGGTCAGACTGAGTGAGGCAGGGCTGAAGATGCACGCCCCTCAGTGGGGGGTCCTGGAGACTGACAAGATAATTGTCCCTGCTCCGCAGTCATCTACTGTCGTCGGTCCCGATCTTTGCCGGGGTCTCATATTGCCGGCCGATAGGCCGACATTTGCTCAGGCGGATGACCTTAAAGCTTGCACTGAGATGCTGGCTTTGCTCTCCATGGTGAGATCCTTTTTCTTCATGTTATTATCCATTTTACTTGCCTTCAGCATTTAATCCTTTCCCATGTATGTTTTCAGGGTGTTTCATGGTCGGCTATTGTTACCGAGCGGATGGAGGGAATACAGGCTAAGCTGAAAGGGATCGACCGGCTGGAGGTTCGCGCGGTCAAAGCTGAAGAAAGCCTTCGGACTTCTACCTCTGAGCTAGAACGGGTAACCGGTCAGGCTAACTCTCTAAAGACCGAGAACGAGGCTCTGAAGGCGAAGTTGGAGGAGATCGATGTCTTGAAAAAGCACATCGATTGGAGGAACCAGCAGCTTAAAGTTTCGAGGAAATCCATCCGTAAGCTGAAGAAGACCCTCAAACTTACCGTAGAGAGGTGCTACCAAATGGGCTACGAAGATGCCGTGCTAAAGGCTCATGAATCGGGCTTCGACCACACCAAGCTGCTGGATAACACGATGACAGATCCAGTCGGTCGAACCGATATAGATGGGCCTTTGGTGGTCTCTTCGGGGGAGGATGAGGAGCTTTCTGACTGCTTATTTTACATACTGTTGTGTTTAACTCTGCCTTCGGGCTTTAAATTTGTGCCCTTGGGCTTTTGTAATATTTAACTTTGCCTTCGGGCATGATGTTCTCGCCTTCGGGCTATTTGAATTGTCCTTATTTTATGCTTCTTTTGGCTTTATTTTTCCTTGGCATAGTCTGTATTCCATGCATCTTCGGTTATTTATCGCCTTGGCATAATTTGTGGACAATTTCGTTTTCATGCATCTTTGGTATAACTCTACCTTAGCATAATTGTTCTTGTTTTATGCATCTTCGGCCATTTTTGCCTTAGCATAATTACTTATATTTTTATGCCTCTTCGGCCATTTTTGCCTTAGCATAATTACTTATATTTTTATGCCTTTTCGGCCATTTTTGCATTAGCATAATTCTTGCCTTTTTATGCATCTTTGGTCGTAACCTAGCTGCCCCCAAGTATTTAAGGGGTTTTGTAAACGATTAAGGTCCCGTTCGGTCGGTGAAAAATATGTCTTCCCGGCCTTAATTGATGTCGAAGCAACTTAAATACTAGGACTTTTACAAGGACTCATATTTCATTCGGTCGGCCCCAAATATGGGTCCGTTAGGCCTTTGTGATGTATTAAAATATTAAACAAGATAAAGGTCGCATGTTTTATTCGGTCGGCCCCAAACATGGGTCCATTTAGCTTAATCTTGTGTACTTAACCGTTCGGTTATCAGTGTACTTGGCTAATAATAATGAATATGGAAATGGGGCAAACAATCTTTCATTAATTATGCATGCAAAGAGGTTGTACATAATTTTAGATTACAGATTGATGCTCACTTAGGGAATTCGAAATTAACTTGCACAAAGCAAAATACTGAATGAAAAAGCTTAAAGAATACGTCCAGTAAGCTTACTGGTAGAAACGGCGAAGGCGAGCGGCATGCCAGGTGTTTTTGATTGGGCTACCGTCCGGATGAGCCAATTTGTAGGTGCCCGGTCGAACCACTTCAATTACCACGTATGGACCTTCCCAGTTGGGCATAAGTTTGCCCTTTTTGGCTGGCATGGAGGTGGCTAACTCTCGAAGTACTAAGTCCCCGACTTGGAACGATCTCTTCTTCACCCCCGAATCATAGTACTGAGTTGCCTGTAGTTGGTATCTTAAGTTTCTTTGGTGGGCAGCCTCTCTTTCTTCTTCCAGTAAGTCCGCATTCGCTCGGAGTCCGAACTCATTTGTCTCCACGTTAAACACTTCTGTTCGGTAAGACTTTAAACCAACTTCAACAGGTAGAAGGGCATCAGTCCCGAAGGCCAGTTTGAAGGGCGTTTGTCCGGTTGAAGATCTTGTAGTAGTTCGGTAAGCCCATAGGACCCATGGTAGTTCTTCGGCCCAAAGTCCCTTAGCTTCCCCTAGCCTTTTCTTGATTCCATCAAAAATGATTTTGTTGGCCGCCTCGATCGCCCCATTTCCCTGGGGATGCCCTACCGAACTGAACTTCTGTTTTATCCCGAATTGAGCCAGGAATTTTCTGAACTTGCTCCCAATGAATTGAGTACCGTTATCGGACACACACACCATAGGTATGCCAAACCTCAAGATGACCTGTTCCAGCATGAATTTCTTCGCGGCCTCTTCGGTAATGGCCGAAAGGGGTTTTGCTTCTATCCACTTAGTCATATAGTCGATTGCCACAATACAGTATTTCGCTTGCTTAGTGCTGGTGGGTAGGATCCCCACAATATCGACCGCCCACTTAGTAAATGGGATCGGGCTAAGGACTGAGGACATTTCTTCGGGTGGTTGTTTCGGTATTGTGCTGAAAAGTTGGCACTGTCTACACCTCTTGGCATATTCGGATGCATCTTCTTTCATCTTTGGCCAGAAAAACCCTTGCCTGAGAATTTTGAAGGCTAACGATCTTCCAGCCAAATGTTCTCCACAAATCCCTTCGTGAACCGTCTCTAAAGCAAGCTGTTGTTCATCTTTGTCTAAACACCTAAGTAATGGCTGGCTTGCCGATCGTCTGAACAAACGGCCCCCGACCAGAGTATAGTTCCCCGACCGATACTTCACCTTCTGTGCTTCCCTTCGGTCAAGTGGTAGGGTGCCTTTTTCCAAGAATGCCCTGATGGGAGTCATCCAATTGACCCCTTGATGAATTTCCATGCACTGCTTCTTGTCTATTGAAGGCGTCTTTACTTCGGTCAGATAGATGGACCCATTTAGGTTCTGGGTTTCTGCCGAAGCTAACCTCGAGAGGGCGTCTGCCCGACTGTTGTTTTCTCTAGCTACTTGAGTTAAGTCGAAAGTTTCAAACAGCAAAGATTGTTCACGTACCATAAGGGCGTATGCCTTGGTTCGGGGATCTTTTTGCCCATATTCTCCTGAGAACTATTTTACCACCAACATGGAATCACTGAACGCCCTAATGTGCTTAACTTCTAGACTTCTTGCCAAATCTAACCCTGCCAAGAGTGCCTCATATTCGGCCTCATTGTTCGTCAACGGGAAAGTGAACCTGATAGCTTGACAAATTTCAAATCCTTCTGGGCTTGTAAGAATTAACCCTGCCCCGCACTTTTCCTTGGCGACCGACCCGTCGACAAACAACTTCCATTTTCCCGGTGTCTGAATCATTTGTTCTTCAGGAGCCAAGTCGTTCGGCCCCGAGAAAGAGCATTCTACCATGAAATCTGCAAGTGCTTGGGCTTTGATCGAAGTCCTTGGTGTATATTCCAAATCATGCTCCCCCAGTTCGATCGTCCAAGCGACCACTCTGCCCGATGCCTCTGGCCTTTGCAAGATTTTCTTTAACGGCTGATCGGTTACAACTTCGATCGTCCTTCCTTGGAAATAGTGCCTTAACTTTCTTGCGGCCATTACCAGTCCATAGGCGAACTTCTCTGTATTTGGATATCTTGTTTCTGCATCTTTGAGAATATGAGAAACATAGAACACCGGATGCTGGTTCCCTTCGTGCTCTTTGACCAATACGGCTCCGAGTGTTCGGTCGTTCACAGCCAAGTACAGCTGCAATGTTTCTTTCGGGTCGGGTCTCATTAAGAGTGGAGCCTTCACTAAGTACTCTTTAACCTCTTCGAATGCTTTCTGGCAATTTGGCCCCCACTCGAAATCCTTGGACCCCCGAAGTACTTCAAAGAATGGTAGGGCCTTTTCGGCCGATCTAGAAATGAACCTCCTCAGGGCTGCTAGCCGTCCGGTCAGCTTTTGAATGTCCCTGATCGTCTTCGGCGCTTCCATGTCAATAACTGCTTTAATCTTCTCTGGGTTTGCTTCAATTCCTCGAGCACTAACCATGTATCCCAGAAACTTCCCACTATTTACTCCAAACGTACACTTGTTCGGGTTGATCCTCATGTTGTTTCTTCTGAGCGTTTCAAAACATTCCCTCAGATCCTCGGCATGATCCCTGAAAAGGGACTTAACAATCATATCGTCCACGTAGCACTCCATGTTCCGACCGATCTGGGCTTTGAACACCTTGTTGATCATCTTTTGAAATGTTGCCCCGGCGTTCTTCAGGCCGAAAGGCATCTTTATATAGGCGTACGTGCCGTTCGGTGTGATGAATGCTGTCTTTGGAACATCCTCGGCATTCATGGCAATTTGGTGGTATCCTGAGAATGCATCCAGGAAACTGAGTATTTGATGCCCCGAAGTAGCATCTATCAGTTGATCAATGTTCGGCAAGGGATAATGGTCTTTCGAACAATGCTTATTCAGGTCGGTGTAGTCGATACACATTCTCCACTTGCCATTTGATTTCTTCACCACCACTACGTTCGCCAACCAATCAGGATAGTCTATTTCTTCGATGAACTTCGCTTTCAGCAATTTTTCGACTTCAACTTGAATTACTTTCTGCCTTTCCATGGAGAAATTCCTCTTCTTTTGTCTTACGGGCTTGGCTTCGGGAGCTACATTTAAGCAATGTTTAGCCACCGCGGGGTCCAAACCTGGCATATCTTCGGGATTCCATGCGAATACGTCGTGGAATTCCCTAATGACCTTGATGACTTTCTCTTTTAATTCCGGCTCCATGCTTTTTCCAATTTGGATCATCTTTCCCGACTGACCCACGTACAGCTCTACCTCTTCGGTCTCGGCAGCCGGCTCAGCAATCGGGCTTGACAGGTCGGCACCAAAATTTTCCAACTCAATGTTCAGCAGTTGGTGGCTGCCCCCAGCTTCGGTCTCATTTCTTTTCCTCTTTCCAGCTTCGATCATCTCGATGTCTTTGTCTTTTTCCAAATCCTCCAACATGATTATTCTGGCGGCTTTCTGATCGCCCCTCATTTCTCCGACTCCATGTTCTGTCGGGAATTTCAACTTCAGATGGGGGATAGAGGATACAGCCTGGAACAAAGATAAGGCTGGCCTTCCCAGAATTCCGTTGTACGGACTGTCGACCCGAACGACATAGAACTTTGCTTCCTTCGTCACAGTGTATGGCGCTTTTCCCAACATGACAGACAAGGTAATGGTCCCCTCTATTGGTACGGGCTGATTATCGAAGCCATATAAAGGTGCCTCGTGGCATGGCTCCAGCTGTTCGCCTCCCAAATTCATCTTGCAATAAGTTCGGTGATATAGGATGTTGACTGAACTCCCTTCGTCCACCAGCACTCTCCATATCTTGTTTTCCCCGATTACTGGGTTTATAACAAGTGGGTCTTCGTGCGGCCATATCACATCCTCATAGTCATCCTCTGTGAAGGAGATAGGCAATGGTTGCTTGGCTGAACTTGACTGGTACAGGTTATAGATCTGTCTGGCATACTTTTTCCTTGCTGTCTTACTATCCCGATCAAGCACTGTTCCTCCGGAAATTGTTCTGACTTCCCCTCGGTACTTCTTGGAACTTTCAGCTTCCTTCCTTTTCTCCTTGGACTCGAGTTTGTCCCTCAAGTCGCCCACAAATTGGGTCAGTTCCCCATCCTTGATCATCCTTTCAATTAACTTCTTCAAATGATAGCACTCATCGGTGTTGTGGCCTTTGTCCCGATGGTAGTCACAATATTTGCTGTCGCTTCTTCTATTCTCAGGGGTCTTCAACTTGGGTGGTCTGACAAACCCAGGTTTACCCTTTATCTCATGGAGAATCTTCGAGATAGGTGTGTTTAGTGGTGTGAACATAGTACTATCCCTATCTCTTCTTCGTTCGGCCCCTTTGTCGGGCCTCGTATAATTCAACCTGCTCTTAATGTCTCCTCGACCCCTTCGGTCGTCCCTTCTGTCATCCCTCCTGTCATATCTGTCATTTTTCTTGTTCTCCTTGTACCCCCCAATTGATTCCAATTTTCTTCTAATAGCCTCTCCTCTCACATATATATCGTTTAAAGATTTGGGAGGCATATCATAAAGAGAAGATCGAAGCTTCTTACCTTTAACAGGGTCGAGACCGGCTGCGAGGAATCCAGCCGCTTTGACTTTGTCCAAGTTGGTGACCATGCCGGCTTCTTCTTTGAACCTTGCTAAGTAATCACCCAAATCCTCGTTCGGTCCCTGCCTACAGTGGATCAGGGCTTCCGTATCCTTCTCTCTTCGGCACAAATGTGAGTAGTGCCTCAAGAATTTTTTCTTCACTTGTTCATATGAGCCTATCGACCTAGGTCTTAGTGACCTGTACCACATGGATGCATTCCCCTTTAGGTAGGTCTTGAACATTTTGCAGAGCATCACATCACAGTGCCCCATCCCAGTCATGAGTGACTCATACTTCTCACAGTGATCTTCGGGGTCACCCTTTCCGTTAAATTCATTCATCTTCGGGAACTGCCTTCCGGGAGGCGGTCGAAAATGTTCCACGTCCTCGGTCACCACTGGCTCGTGGCTGACCTTTCTCTCTCCAAACATGGCCTTCTCAATCCTTCGGATGCGATCGTCCGTATGTGGACCCTTCTCCTCCGAATCCGAGGAATAAACTACCCTTGACCGGGTTCTCCTCGAGTTTGATTCAGAGTCCCCTGACTCATCTTCATCATTTCTGGTTCTTGGCCTCTTGTCTCTTCGGTCGTCCAACCCCGGGTCTTCGGCTTCCAGAGCCTCGCGGAGTGCCTTCTCCTGCAACTCGATCTCCTCCCTTTGGAGCTTTAGGGCTTCTAGCCTTAAACGGTCGGCCTCTCTCTTTTTGGCCAGACGTTCGGCCTCCCTGCTGCTCTTCTCTTTCTCTATCTCTTTCCGTTTCCCCTTGGCCTTTTGTTCCTCTCGCCACTTCATGAGAATCTCCCGTTGCTCTTCGGGAGATGGTATGTCCCCCTCTTCATCAAAAATCAAAAGCCTTGGGGTGATGGGAGGGGTAATGCGATTATTTCCGGCCATAGTGCTATCGTCAGCCGTTGGTACCTCGGTTTCATTCGCCATTATTGACTGTATAATTCAACACAAATGTATCTCTACGTTCCCACAGACGGCGCCAAATGTTACAACCAGTTTCCGTCAGCGTATCCGTTCGGTCGGACCTGCAAGTGAAGAAGAATGCGAGGGCGTTGCCCCCCGATTCACCTCCGGTGTGAGAATAAGTTAACTGGTTTTTGAGAATGAGTAATATTGAACGTAGAGTGTTTGTATTGTGTAAATTGTGTGTAAGTGATTGAATGAATGAAATCAAACCTCTCTTAACCTCTTATCCTCTATACTGGCAGTTACTGGAGAGTGGGGCGAGTGGAGAGAGTGTCCCATATTCCCACGTTCCCAGGGATATACAACCGAATGGACCGTTGCAAATAGCTGGGCCGAATGACATGGGCCTTCGCCAATCGGGAGACTCTCCAAACCAATACTCCTCATTCGATGACTGGGCCTTCGGTCCAGCCCAGTAAAAAGTTGGGCCTCTAACAATTGTCATCACATCTTACATCACAATTGCCACCATAACCTGCACCATCACTGTAATTTCCATCACCTATCGTAACATCACCACCACCACCACACCATCATTTATACTCCATCGTCACTACATGGATCATCAAATTTGAATCCAAATCACTAATACAGAACATATCGTCATAATTACCCTACATTATAAGCTACTTATTCACCAAATTCATATTCAAATCACCAATATTTGGATCATAATCACCACCAATAGCTACAGAATCACCAAACTAATTCAAATATATACATACAGCATAAAACATCACCATCACAGTCATCCATAACACCATCACCAATCATTGTCACCCAAAATATCACCTCCATCGCCAACACTACCGCCTCCACGTAACCACACCTTCGCCACCAACACTACCTATAAAATTACAGTATTAAACCAGAAAATCACCAAATTTAAAACAGTGCTACTGAACTATGCCACCACTACCACCTCTTATAGAATCACCAAAATTCTCCAATACAAATCACTAAAAAAATTGACATAATTTACCAGAATTTCAAGACAAATCACTAATTTTCAGCATAAATCACCAAAAAACCTAAAAGCAAATCACCAAACTGTTTCGCCTATATACATTCTGAAGCTATAAAAATTAATTCTCCCAATAACAAACTAACAGGCATCATTGAGTAACAAGCTCCAATCACCACACCGTCTTCCGATGACTTCATCTTCTAAATTTCCGCATTTGTTTATGTAAATTTATCAATTTCTTGCCCCAAGACCGCACACGTCTTCAAGTCAGACACGATATTCGATACCATTAGTACATCAAACCTTCAAGGATCACCCGAGTAGTGTTTGGATGAAATGAAAGAGTATATCTGAAAAGAAAATTAAAAGTATATAAAACGATAAGAAGAAAAGAGAGACAAATAGGAAGAAGAGAGAGAGATTGGAGATGCGTGGAAGCGAAAGATAGAGGAAGAGATGTAATTTTGAAATGACTGAAAAATGAAGAAGAATAGATCTGTTTCAGGAGAGAGAAATAATATACATACATGTTTATGTTATACGTATATAAGTTAAATGAAATATGTGATCCAGATTAAAAGCTGTTATAAAATTGAGTGGTTCAGATTAAGTTTCAGTTCTCATTATAAAAGGGGGTCTCATTTGAGCATTTGCCTATATATATATAGGGAGGTGCTCAAATGAGACCACTCTTATAATGAGACTCTCTCTTATAATGAGTCCCCCTCATATTTTATCTATTCTAAAGGGCCCCGCCAGGGACACCCAATACGAAAAAGTCTTATAATTATACCCTCTATTCATTCATCAAAAAAAATTTTGAAATTTTTTTTTAAAAAAATAAAAAAAATTGTTGCCATGTCATCAATTTTTTCCAAAAAAAAATTATTTTTCTTTTATTATTTTTCTTTTCATAAATGGATAGAGGATAGAATTATAAGACTTTTTCGTATTGGGTGCCCCAGACGGGGCCCTCTAGAATACAAGAAATATGAAGGGGACTCATTATAAGAGAGGGTCTCATTATAAGAGGGGTCTCATTTGAGCAGCCCCCTATATATATATATACGCCATATTATTTCTAAAAAAGGAAAAATTTAGTTATATGATATAGATAAAATGATATGTTTTAGCTGAAAAGGGTAATCAATCAATTATTAATTTTTATGATATTATTTCATTGAATACAATTATTTGTGATACAATCGGAAAAAAAGAGGTTTTAGTAAGAGAAAATATAAAAAGAATCTTGTTTTAGCTGAAAATGTAATTTATTAGTCATTAGTAATCATGATGATATTATTTTCATTTACTAAATTTAATTACCCGTAGTATTTTTAGAATATAAAATACAACGCATTTTACCTAAAAATGAAATTAATTAGTTATAAAAAAATAGATAAATTAACATGTTTTTACAATAATAAATACTTAAGTAAGGATAATTAAGTAAGAAAAAAAAGTTTGAAAATAAGATATTTTAGTTAGAAAATATAAAAAAATGTTATGTTTTACATGAAAAAGGTAATCAATTAGTTATTAGTAATTATAATTTTATTAGTTTATTTATTGAATAGAAACGTCGTGATATTTTTGAAAAGGAGAGGTTCTAGTCAGAAAAGTTAAAATAGATAATGTGTTTTAGCTCAGAAAGGTAATTGGTTAGTTATTAGGAATTATAATATTTCGTTTTTTTAATTTTATAAAATAGAATTTACGAATTATAAATATTTAAATAATGATAATTAAGTAAAAAATAAAGTTTAAAAGTGAGATATATTAGTTGAAATATATAAAAAAGATATTAACTTTTAGCTAAAAAAGAAATTAGTTAGTTATTATTCATTATAATATTATTATTTTATTTTATTAATTACAACGACCATATTTTTGAAATGAAGAGATTTTAGTTAAAAAAAAAGTTAGAAAAGGTAACAGCTGAAAAAGCTAATTAGTTAGTTATTATTTAGGAGAAAATGAGATATTTTTGTTTAAAAATATAGAAAATATATTATCTTTTAGCTGGAAAAGATAACCAATTAGTTATTATTAATTATAATATAATTAGTTTATTTTATTAATTAGGACGATCATATTTTTGGAATGAAGATATTTTAGTTAGAAAATTTAGAGAATGTAATATCTGAAAAAGTCAATTGGTTAGTTATTATTTAGCAAAAGTGTTGTGAAGAGTTGTGTATAATATTTTGAGAAAAACTTGTGTTTCATTTTTGTATAATTAAGTAATATATATTTAAGAGTAATAAAGTAATTCAATTAAATAAGGTAAGTACCGTACCAAAACTTTTAATATTTCGTATTTTATAATATAGTATAGAATAGCTTAAAACCCGTGTGATGCACGATCTTTATTAATATTATATAATTTTTATTTAATCTGTCATGAAATTTGTAAGATATGAATTTTGTAAGTTTAAAATTTTTAATGTTATGACATAATCATAATAATTATATAATATGTTTTTTTTGAAGAGCAATACGAAATATATTAATAAAACCACAACCGAGTTCTGAAAGTTATAGCCACTATTGGGCTTACACAATAGAAAATTAAAACAAACAACCCAACCATATTAGTACTCCCACCTTCAATCCTCCAGCCCAACCCAATTAATAACTGAACCTATGGCCACTAAAACCAATAACTAAAACAAGATAAAAGTAAATATAACGACGCTTCAATCTCCCTTACTGACCCCCTTCACCCTCAACTCCATCTGCGTTCATAGCTTCTACTTGAGCAGCCAAACCCACGACGATTATATGATTTTCTGCAAAATCAATATCATCATCATCCATATTGTCCCCAATCATATCCATCCCTGCATCATCTCCTTGACCCGCTATATTGTCCATGTTGACATCTCCCTGCACATTGTGAGGATCGTGCACAACCCCTTCTGCCAGTTCAACATTAAAATCCTTCTCCCTTGCCAGCTCATACTGAGTACCAACTTCCCCCAAACCCATATCAAGGCTCCACAGTTCATCTATTCTACCAAATGGTCTGAGAATACGCACCATTGTTTTCCAATTTTCTGCATCATGACGAGAAACATAGTTAGCTAATAAATTATTCTCGGGATCAACCAACCTTATCCCAGTCTTGAAATTTTTGTCTGCCCTCCTTTGGTTTAACTGTTGCACAATACGAGCATGCTCCAAAGGAGCCCCCAGCACAGTTGAGTTCCTCCAGTCCCAATAAGCATCTAAATGATCCGTTTAAAGAATGATGCTCTTGTAGTTCATATCATAAGCCACCTTCAAAGAAGGCGTTGTACTCATTTTACCTTCTGTTATCCTTACAAAGAGAGTCTCCCAACAACCGAATAATATGACCCTAGCTACTGCGACACACCACACCAATACCAGAATGGTTTCCATTAGCTAACGGCTGCTCAGTATAGAACCCATGCACATTGATCTTGACTGAACCCTTTGGAGGCATGATCCATCGAACATTAATGTTCACATTACCATCCTCCATAATGCCTATTATGTTTGTAAATAGTAGAGAAGATGTAAATAGTAAAGAAGAGATGTTGACAGCCAAAGGGTTAAAGCACTTATAAATAGTGCTTTAGAGGTTAAAACCCTTAGTAACACTAGACAGCTGAGAAACGGTTCATTCCCCAAAGCCACTAAAGGAATATTAAAGACACTTCCACCAACATAACACCCAGGGTCGCTTAGTTTAATGAACTTCAAAATGGGCTAATTAAAATTAAGCCCACAAATACTAATTTGAGGCCCTGTTAATTTTCAAAAGACTTTGTCTGGCCCCAAACCTGGCCAAAGCTTCTGCTTCCTTAATAAACTTTCTATTTATTCTTCTCAAAACCAATTTGTAGGTTTGAAAATCCCTTAAAAGGTCCAAATCCAACTCACCACTAGGCTCCATTCCAAATTTCAAACTTGATATAGGATCAACTAAGTTCACATTATCAGTATAAATCATCAAGCTGCTACTACAATGCTCACTACCCTTAAAAAGATTTATCAAAAATCTTAATGCCTCCACTTCAGCATGATAAACATCAATTGCTTGAACAGGACCATTAAAATTAAGATAAAATTTATCCGAATGATCTTTAACCACTCCTCCTATTCCTGCAGAGATGCTACCATTTGGAAGTTTACACCAGCTACCATCAACGAAAGCTGTAAAAAAACAACCATTATCCAACAATTTTCTCATTTGAACACTCTTACACTTGGTAACACTCCCTAAAGGATCAAAATTCCACCGTAGTAAAGATTCTGACAGAAGTAGATTAGAAGCTATGTTCCACTGGGCTGATCTATTCTTGAGCAAAACCATAATGCTATCAGCAGATGACAATGTGTTGTTGAATATGCATTGATTTCTGTCCAACCATAATGTCCATAAAATAGCACTCATCATAACCTTCCACACCTCTGTTATATACTAATCTTTAATAATTGAAACAGTATTCCACATTATTTCTAGATTGTCAAGTGAAAAATTTACAGAAAATTTCCACCAAGCCAACACTCTAGACCATATTTCCTTTGCAAAATCACACTGCCAAAAAATGTGTTCCATGCCTTCTTCTAAACTGCTCCATGCCTTCTTCTAAACTGCACCTATGACACACAGTAGATTGTACATAATCACCCAACCTTCTATGAAGAAGAACCTTGGAGGGAATAATCCCTTTATGAACCTTCCACAAGAACAACTGCACTTTTGGAGGAACTTTTAATATCCAAAAGAAATTCCATTTCACCCTGTCCCCTTGTCTATTACCTCCCAGCCCTAAGACCCCTTCTTTAACAGTATAACTGCTCCCACATGGAATCCATATCAATGAATCTTTGAAAGAGTTCAGTGATAATTTTTTAATAACTTCATTTAACTCAGACAATAATTCTATTTCCCATGCTCTCAATTCTCTTTTCCAAAAAAATGAACTAATATGATCATAGCAATCCCACAAGTCATAAAAACAACTAACTACAATGTGTTTCCAAAGTGAAATAGCATATAACCTCTCAAAACACACACTCAAAGGTCTCTCTTCAAACCAAATATCCTCACAAAATAATACAGATTCACCATTATTTACCTTCCACCTAAATTGGGATTGAGAAAACAAACCTCTTGTATTATCAGAGTTAGCTATACTAACCACATCCTTGAAGATAGATGAGACATTCCTGTCTTGATACCAAGTACTTAGACACTGCCCTAAATTACTGTTATAAATACTTCTTACCTACACATTCCATTTCCTGTTTCTTTCTGAGTACCATTTAGGAATCCACTTACCAAGCAGGGCTTTATTCTTTACATGTAGAGGAACCAAACCCAAACCACCTTCTTTTCTTGATTTACAAATACTATCCCAAGAAACCAAATGCAATTTCCTTTTCTTATTACTCCCACTCCCCCAGTAAAAATTTCTTCTTAAGGCCTCCAACTTATTGCAAACTCCTTTAGGAACTAAATGAAGATTAAACCAATATACAAGTAGACTATCCATAGATGACTTAATAAGACATAGGGGCCGTTTGGGAAATCTTATTTTTCAGAAATAAGTTACTTATTCTGGGAAAAAAAATTAGGAAATGTGTACTTTTTTCTGAAATAAGTAACTTATTTTTCCAAGATAACGAATATTAAACCCCCGATACACATTTTTCTTAAAAAAAAAAATATGTAAATACGAAATTTTTTTCGAAATAAGTAACTTATAAGTTGCTTGGCAGATTTGCCAAACAGCCCCATAGTCTACCTGCTTCATTAAGTGACTCCATTTTCCATGAAGCCAGCTTATTCTTGACCCTCTCAATCAAAGGTTTCCAAAAAACCTTCCTCTTAGTAGAAATACCTATTTGGGCCCCCAGATAAGATAAGGGCCAATTGCCAACTCCACAACCCAAAATCTTAGCTGCCATGAGAACATTGCAAATATCCTAAGAACATGAGTAAATCTTACTCTTCTGAAAATTAATCTTCAAACCTAATACTAACTCGAAGCATTGAAGTACTCTCTTAACTCCAACAATAGAGGCCAGATCATCTTTGATGAAGATAATTGTGTCATCTGCAAACTGCAGATGTGAAAGATTGTCTCCCATAGAAGAAAATTTAATTCCTGAGAAAATGCCTACCTCTTCTGCCTTAACTAGCATAGAACTCAAAACCTCAGCTGCAATGTTGAAAAGAAGTGGAGACAAAGGATCACCTTGCCTTAGCCCATTAGATGGTGAAAATTCTCCAGTAGGGGATCCATTAACCAACACAGAGATTTTAATAGAGTGCCAAAAACCTTCCATCCAATTTAACCACCTCTCACTAAAACCCATATTTGCCATGGTGCTGAGAAGAAAACCCCAATGCACTGTATCAAAAGCTTTCTAAAAGTCCAGTTTTAGAATAAAGCCTCCCAATTTCTTTGATTTGAGTGCATGAGCAACTTCATTTACAACAAAATAACTATCAGAAGAGCTCCTACCCTTCATAAACCCTGACTGGTATTCTCCTACCAACTTCTCCATAACCAGATTAAGCCTAGAAGCTAGTATTTTTGTCAACAGTTTAGCAGAACTATTGATTAAGCTAATTGGTCTATAATCCTGAACTATCTGAGGTAAGTCAACCTTAGGAATCAAAGTAATGAATGATGAATTCATACCCTTAGGTAGAGAAGATCTATCAGTTAAAGTTTTAAAACACTCCATAACTTTACCTCTGACATTTTGCACAAAAACTTCAAACACCTATTGTTGATGCCATCTGGACCTGGAGCTTTATCATTATCACCATCTTTAAAGCTGCATCCAATTCTTCAAAAGAAATATCCCTCTGCAACATTGCTGCATCTGAATCACTCAACCTTTTACCTACTACATTTCATATCCCAAAAATCCTCCTTTCCCCTCTACTGTTAAATATTCCATTAAAATGATCAAAAAAATCTTTTTTAATTTCTGTAGGATAGTCAATCCATATATCATTGTGCAAAATTCTTGAGATGTTGTTCCTTCTCCTCCTTTTTTGAATAGATTGATGGAAAGATCTTGAATTTCTGTCCCCTTGATGCAACCAGTTGATTCTAGATTTCTGGAGTAGCATTGAATGTCTTTTATCATAGCACTTATCTAACTCATCCTTACACCTTTGCACCTCAGATCCCCATACATTTCTTGAATCCAAAAGATTTAACTTTTTTTCCAGCAGCAATATCCTTAAATCCAATTCACTCTTAGCATTTGAACCTCATTGCCTCATAACCCCCTTGATACCTGTCAAGATACCCTGAAGATTATCCCTATCCATATTCACATTGTCTTCCCAGAACTTATTAATATGATTATTCAATGACTCTTCCTGCAACCACCAGTTGAACACCCTAAAAGGTCTTGGGCCCCAATCTGCAGTATCCAAGTACAAAAATAATGCCTTATAATCAGAGTGCTTTCTGCAAAGAGTCTCTGCGGTCCAATTACCTCTACTAAACAACATAGCATTGATCAGGCACCTATCCAACCTACTCATCTTCCCATTAGCTCCATACCAGGTGAAAACCACATTTTTAGGATCAACATCCAATAAATTAGAATCTTTAATGAATGTGTCAAAACCCACCGACTCTCTCTTATTATATTCACAATTTAGCCTCTCAGATTCATATCTTACACAATTAAAATCCCCAATTATACAAACAGCCTCCTGAGAAGTAATATCAACTATCCTTTTTAGAACTATCCATAGTTATTTTTTCTCCTTTTCAGACAGAGGACTATACACATTAACAACATGTAAAACTTCTTTTGAGTCCAAACATTGTAGCTGAGTCCAAATCCAACTTCTCTCTTGTGCCAAGCTAACACATTTATACTTCAAAGCATCCCAAGAACTAACAAGTCCCCCTGAATTACCCCTAGATTTCTGGATTGCCCATCCATGAGTATCACCTCCCCACAAAGAGTTCTTCATATTATCATTCAAGACTTCACGTACAGTTGGTTTCCTGAATGTAAAGTATATTGGCCTTCTTCTTAATAACCAAATCCCTAATATTCCTTCTTACCAAACCTCTATTAATTCCTCTACAATTCCATGATAGTAATTTTGTGTCTTTCATTGATAAACTAAACTTTATGCTACATTACTACAAATAGACCAGAGTCTACAAATTACCTTCCTCTAATTATGAGGCAATCAACTTCAATGCCTCATCTTCATTACCCTGAATGACCATCCCCAACTCATTTGCACAATTCAAAATTAAAGTAGCCTCCTGCAAGTTATCTTGAATGTGTAAAGTCTTATCAGCAGACACTGCAACTTCCCTTAGTCTTGTCAGTTTTAAATTCCTGTTGAGATTTTTGAATTTTCTCTTTTTTTCTTACTCAATCCAAAATCAAATGGATTTTTATAGACCCTTCCCATTTTCCTTGATCTACCAGCTGCACCTTTCATTTTCAGATTACAAAGGTTTTGGCACAAGGTACCCTGTGAACTTATTATAACCGCCCCATTAGAAATCCTGGAATCTCCAGACAGACTACCCATTGAGTTGCTTATTTGTTCCTCCCCACTCCCTGAGTCAATAGATCCATTATCATCTCTAACCTCAAAATTGTTCATATTAGAAATTTGACTCGAGATATGAGTCTCAACCGAATTCTCTTTGATTGATGGATCAATCCTATCTCCATCCAAAATTGATTCTGGAATTACTGAAGCAAGAAACCCTGAATCTGATACAAAAGGTCTTTCCAATTGTGAAGAAAAATTCTTCCCAAGCTCTGTGTTAATTACTTCCTGATCTGAATGATCACTGTTTTCTGATAAATTCTCCTGAACATGATTAACTTTGACATTCCAACTATCAACTCCATCTTGCATTGGTAAAACCTTCCCTTTTAATTGGTTCTTATTCACCCCTTCAATGAACTTGATAGGAAAAATCTTTCCTTTAACCAACACTTTAAAACTTTTCTCAATTCTATCCATTTGATTTGTGGAGATACAAACTACTGGATTAATGAAATCATTTGAATCATGCTTATGACATGTCCATGATAACCAATCACCCATATTTCTTGTATAAGCCATATCAGAAGGATGATTGGTATAAGCCATACAAAAAATTTATGCGATTAACAAACTATAAACTTAGATTGTTTAATACAAGTGCATGTAAACACGTTTCGATTGTTTTCATTGAAATATGATAATTGATCGTAATCTTTTTTTTTTTATTCTAAGTATACTAAAAAAAAATTGTTAATACAATATAAGAATTATAATAATAATAAGATTTCAATTTTATTATGTTTTTTTTAAAAATAACATATAATCGCAGGGAAGATTTATTCTAGAGTAGTGTGTAAAAACATGTTCTAGTTGTCCTCCCTGAAAAATCTTTTGAAGAATTGTTCGTATTATTTTTTTATTCTAAATTTTGATTAAAAAAATTGTTTTATAATTATAATAGTATTTCAATTTTATTATTTTCTTTAAAAAATAACATAGAATTATAAGGAAAATATGATTCGAGGGGTGAAACTATTTTTTTTATTTAAAGTTGTAATAAAAGAATTATAATTATAATAGGATTTCAATTTTATTTAAAAAACAACATAAAATTATGATAGAAATAGGATTTTTTCGCTTATTAATAAAGGTTATAAATTTTTTGAAAATTAGAAATTTCAGTTATAAAATATAGGAAAGATATTAAGTTTTAACTAATCATTTACTCCCTCTGTTTTTTTCATTTCCTTACGTTTGCTTTTTGCACGGAAACTAAGATAGTGGATGTAATATTGTTAAAATAAATGAAGTAGTGGGTGTAATAGTAATTTTATTGTTAAAATAAGTAAAGTAGTGGGTGTAATAGTGTAAAGGGTTGAAAAGGTGGAGTGAAGTAGTGGATGTAATAATGTATTTTATTGTTAAAAGTTACTATTTTTAGTAATGTAAAGAAATGGAATGGACGGCCCAAAATAGAAAGTGTAAAGAAATGAAATGGACGGAGGGAGTAATTATTAGTAAATATAATATTATTATTTTATTTTATTATTTTATTTTATTAAATAGAATCATTGATTGTGTAAATGATGTAACATACCATCAACAGGAGTGCAGTTTGTCAGTTGGAAGTATTTTGTAGATTAGACAGATATACGCCTGTGTTTTTTTGTGAGAACTGAAATTCTAGCGTATACGACCATAGGAGGCACTAAACAAATTTCAAGTAACTAACCGAATGAACATGCAGTACAAGCATGACTTCGTAAACTACTAGTATAAACAACACTTAAAAGAGTTGGGCGTGCAATTAAAGAAGTAGAGGCGGTCACAATCACAAATCATCCGACCCACGTTTAAAAACCTTGACATACAATTTCCCAACTCCCTTCACTTGCAGCCCAACCTATACTTTGTAAGTAGGGTTCTAAAAATCGCCGAATCAGCCGAGTACTCATTCCGAGTATTCGTTTTTAACTCCTCGTCCGATCCGAGTTCCGGAATCAAATCGAATTACACTTACTCGTATTTTTAATGTTTATTTATTGGTTTTAATATTATTAAATAATAATTATTAGTATATATATAAAATATATATTATCGTTAAATTCTAAAATTTTAACACATGTACATTAAAATATGAATGAATAAATTTAATATATAAGAAAAAAAATTTAAAAAATATCCGATTTGTTCTCCGAGTACTCATTCCGAGTACTATCCGAATTTCCGAGTACTCGTTTTTCCGGAACAAAACCGAGTCGGACCGAGTTCCGATTTTACAACCTTTAACGATAGAGATTAGGACATAGTACTATAACTTAATTCTAAATACTAGGGCTAGTAGTCCCCAGTCGGCGTGATAACTGGGGTTGCTATGACGTTTGATTTCAGTTATATACTCGTATCAAACACATACTCCAAATTTTGCTTACAAGCAAGTTCACCATTGAGGAATAACAGAACAACCTCTTTCCAATTTCAGAAAAGAAATTAATAAACATTTTTTTATCACTGAAAGAACAAGCATTTGAGCAAAATAAATAAAACATGTACACAATCAAATTCATAAGAAATTAAAGTACGAAATGACAGTGTCCACTAATAACATGAAAAATATTCACAAAAGCATAGAATAAGGTTACAACTAAACACATGTTTGTGCAAAAGGTGCATTTGCACAGCATCTTAAACCTTGAAAAAGAAATACATCATATTTTACACTCTTTGTTTTTTAGTGCATAGCACACATTATAAGCCAACAATGCTAAATATAAATATAGTAACTTTTTTATTACTATGAAAAAACTGCAATGCTAAATATAAATTTAGCAACTATTTTATTACTATGAAAAACTGTACTCTAGCGATACCACAGTTCTTCCTATATGTATGGAAGTCATCAAAATAATTAAGATGATCCTGCACTTGCTTGTAATTAAAAACATTAACTTTTAAATAAAGTACCTCGCACTTGGTTCCGTTTACGTTTTGATTGTTTTCCATAAGCTAGTATTGTAAATTTAACAAGATGTCATTGTTTGACCAAAATCGTAGGCAGTATCCCACTTGGTTAGACCATGATAAGACAGTAAGAGCAAGTCCAATAGATCCCTTATATGAGCTCCTAACTCAAATTATAAGGGATTATGTCTAAAATTGTGCTCCAACAGCCTCCTAACTTTTCCTTAAAAAGTTAAGAGCCTCATGTCATCCCTTATCTTTAAGGGGCTTCCTTATTTCATTTTTACCAATAAAATATCATTTCCCTCCCTTTTCCAATTATTTCCCTCTTTTTAGTTTTGCTTCCCTCCTTTTATTTATTATTTAATAATTATAAGGACCAACTATAAGGATGCTTGTTGGAGTTGTCATACCTTATACTATCCTAAATCACTAAGAGCCTATTATTTTATAATATTTATAAGGAAAACACAAGGAGGCTGTTGGACTTGCTCTAAGGTCAACATTCTTTTGTTGCCTCGTAATAAAATAAAAATCAATGTTACTGACATCACGTAAGTTGATGAAAGATTATACAGTAACAAAATGGAGAACATATTTCAATTTTTTTCTCTCAGTAATGGAGCTATTTCTAACCAATTTAACTACCAGAGCGAGCAGGAAACTAAAGACATGATGAGTGAGAACTCTTTGACAAAATATCATAACCAATAACTCTTCACTAATCCCACTCTTATTTATCATAAAGATTAAAGGGATAAATGTATAGCAGACATCTGACCATCCACCTAACCTTAGGAAAGAACTCTTCAATCTTCACTGTAATTCTCATTCTTCACTCTAATGTATAGATTGAATTATTCATCTCTTCTCCTATAACTGAAGCTTTCTACTATAAAAAGTCGAAAACTACACATGAAACCATCAATTTCTTAACAACTCTATTTAGAATTTGATTGATTACTCGGATGCTGAAGCTAACGTGCACCATAGGCTGCCTTCCTGAACTTGTCTAGCTGTTTCTTTTCCTACTTAGTAGGACCAACTACCTTCTTCCAACTTGATTGCAGTATTTATATTGGCAGCATGCGAAACAAATTTAGGCAATAAACTTACCATAATGCTTTAGTCCTGTCCGTTTCCTAAAAAGAATCAGTACAACTTTATAAACTCCATTAGATGGCTGCTTTCGTCGACCCTGCAGATTATAGCAGGCAAAAGGAAGTATTTAAATACCCAATTGCAATATTTAAACATGAGGATCAATGTTTAGATTAAAAGGGAATGTCATAGTTTGATCTATATATCAAAATATCACTTATAATATTTGATATATTATTATTGATGAGCAATTCACAAGTTGCAATGATTAGATGTCTTCCAGACTTCCACCATAACATGAAGGGGAACCGGGCATGTGGAAGACAATTTAGAGACCTTTCAGGACTCAAAGAGGCCACTCATATAGTGATCTACATAATTCATGGGGACATTTGTTTACTGCAATGTAGCTAATATCAGTCTTCTCGGAAATTAGATTCAGAACTCTTTGATCCTGCAATGAATTATACCTTTATTTCAATGATTTTATAATGCATTGTCAGTAAAACATAAGGTGTCCTACTTTCCCAGAACTTAAAGATCTCATCAAAAAACATATCAAGCTGCTAATATATACAAATTAATTAAAAGAGGACCATCAACTGGAAACGACTCAGCATCCTCCCTTCCACGTCTCCTTTCTAGTACTTTCATGATAAAGAGTAATTATATCCCCATTTATGCCTTTTCATGTCAGTCCACTATATGCAAACATAAATTTCCTGTTACTACGCACATGGACAACATTCTTCAAGTGCGGGCTATATTACAAAAAGTACAATATACCCAGATAATGACTTTCCAAGAGAGGAGTAAATGTATAATCTTACAACCACTAAATACTAAATGAAGTTTACTTGCACATCGGATCCACATGACATGATAAAACTACTACTTTTTTCCCTTACTTCTAAAGGTCAGGGTTCAAGCCCTTGAACCACGGTTTTCCTAAAGAAGAATGTTTTCCAGGTTAACTTCCAAGACAAATGGCTGCTTATAAAATGATACTAGGTTGGCCTGAGTTTTCCCACAGGTACTAGTACTACCAATCAAATCAGATGTCATTTTCTACAGAAAACTCTCTTAAAACTGGTATTAGGTGCTGCTTGACGATGAGCAACAAGGACTTTCTTACATATATACATATATCCAACTATTCAAAAGAAATAATAGTAGCAGGCACAATCTTATGGTCAAGAATATTTTATCTGCCAAAGTGGGGTCTTACATTCTTGGAGGATCAAATTTTTAACAATGAAACTTGGACTAAATATGCAAGGGATGCTAAGCCCACAAAGGTCTAAAATCAAACTTTTACAATATATTTTTAACTCGATGGTAATTGCTCCCACTACTACTTCAATTCCTTATAAATAGGATCCAAACTCGGCATATCCTCCACAAAAACTCATAAGCTTCAACTTACACACACACACACACAGTCAAATAAGAAACATTAAGAGGAGAATGAAAACAGAGAGATGGAGAACTTTCCCAATCTGGAGAAGCTGAATGGTGTGAAGAGAGCCTCCATAATGGAGCTCGTTAAAGATGCTTGTGAGAACTGGGGTTTCTTTAAGGTAATATTACAATAATAATTATTTACCACCTTCAAGATATTATTTGAACTACCAGTCCCCCAGATTTACTGTCTAGATCGAACTGATAAATGTTAACTTATATCATTGTAGCTTGTGAACCATGGGATCTCACATGATCTTATGGACACAGTGGAAAGAATGACAAAGGAGCATTATAAGAAGTGTATGGAACAGAGATTTAAGGAGATGGTTGCAAGTAAAGCTCTCGTAGTCCAAGCAGAAGTTACTGATATGGACTGGGAGAGTACCTTCTTCTCGCACCATCTCCCTATTTCAAACATTTCGGATATCCATGAAAAATATATACAAAGATCTGCAACAATAGTTTAGATATGATACTATACAAGAAAAAAATATATGTAGGTTATAAGGGTCTGATTTGTCCCGAAATCATGACATCTCTTCTATATATAAATTTAGTGTATTTATATGTGACAGGAAATGATGAAGCAATTTGCAGGAAATCTAGAGAAACTAGCAGAGGAGCTTCTGGACTTGCTGTGCGAGAATCTTGGACTAGAGAAAGGTTAACTAACGAAAGCCTTTTATGGAAGCAAGGGTCCTACTTTGGCACCAAGATCAGCAACTGTTAAATATATATGAGTATAAGATCCTTGAAAGAGCCTTGAAAGAGCCTTCCCCAACACCTTAAGGTTTTGGGTGAAACGGTTTCTAACATGGTATCAGAGCTCTGGTGTTTGTGGAGGTCTCAAGTTCGAACCCCACCACCCCCAATATTCTCAATTTAATTTGGCACTAAGGTATTGCTCCAAATATGGGCTCCTAGTGACCACTCTTACCCCATAGTGGGCTCTTACCCCATAGTGGGCTTGCGAGTGAGAGGGAATGTTAAATATATATGAGTATAAGATCTTTGAAAGGGCCTTCCCCAACACCTTAAGGTTTTGGGTGAAACGGTTTCTAACAGCAACTACCCACCATGTCCCAATCCAGAGTTGATCAAGGTTGAGAGCTCGCACAGACGCTGGTGGCATTATCTTAAAATTCCAAGATGACAAGGTCAGTGGTCTACAGCTCCTCAAGGAAGGCAAGTGGGTTGATGTTCCGCCAATGTGCCATTCCATTGTGATCAACCTTGGTGATCAATTAGAGGTACAAAACTGCTTCATACAGTTTCACTAACTAAACTAATTTGCGAATGAAACACTAATTATCTATCTGAAATATAGGTTATCACCAACGGAAAATACAAGAGTGTGCTTCACCGAGTTGTAGCTCAATTAGATGGAAATCGCATGTCTCTAGCTTCATTTTACAAACCTGGCAATGATGCTGCCATCTTTCCAGCCCCGACACTGGTGGAGAAAGAAACAGATGAAAAGCAAGTACACCCAAAGTTCTTATTTGACGACTACATGAAGCTCTATGCGGGCTTAAAATTTCAGGCCAAGGAACCACGACTTAAAGCCATGAAAGTAATGGAAGTGGACAGATCACATCATAGATGTCTGGACCAGTCTGAATGTTTAACAAGATAATATGAATTCACTAAAGCTATTATTATTTATTGGTACTATATAGGGGTGTGCTTTCCAAGTGAAGTGAAATGACTGAAAACATATCTTTAATATAATTCATTTCAATTATATTCTCCGGCCCAATTTATTAAGAGCATATTTGTATTGAGATTTCTACATTGCCAAAAAGCCCAAAGGAAAACTGCACTGAGTAATCACAGTTCTATAGAATTGGAAACTTCAAGGACTACATTGTGCCAACTTGTTATGATTTCGCCAGTTTAAAAACACATATCATTGCCTCTTGCATGTAAAGCATTAATCTAACAAGTGAAAAAGAGATTAATCTACTATCAAGCAGACAACTGATTTGAAATGTGAAACTATTTTTGTCCAGATGGTAGATAACATCACAAGAAAGAATGAAATTCAGGAGCTAAACCCCTAATAATCGATGGACTCAAAGAGCAAACAAAGAAAAGGTTGGACAGACTTATAGCGAAATTTCAGAAGGAAAAATTAAGGTAGTTTTGAATCGCACGAAGTTACTATCTCAGCTGAACGGACAAGATTTTAAAGAACTAAAGTAACCTGGTTTCATGATCATGCTTACTGGTCTAATATGGAACTGGTCTATGTATCTCCAACTTGCTGCTTACAAGCAACAGAAGTCATAACTTTGTGGAAATAGCATAAATCTAGCCATGTCTCTGTGCAAGCATAAATCTATCCATGTCTCTCTGCAAGCATAAATCAGTCCTCATTTTATACAGCTTTAAACACAAAGGAAAAGTACTGTATCTAGCTACTACTGAAATAAGGAGGGGGTTAAGATTCTGTTCCAATTCTAGTTATTATTGCAAATGCAAAAACAATAACTTCAGATAAATTAAAATATGCAATGTCCAAGCTATCTTAAAAAAGAATGAAATAGTATAACTTGCAAACTATGCCCAAATGGTGGTCCAACCTCTATTTGTTAGTCTACCTAGTCAGTTGACCAGAAGTAGATGAACGTTTGAAGAATCATTAGGTGGCATCTTTAAATTTGTTTTCATATACATTATACATATAACCAATGAAGTAGCACTTTACTTAGCTCCTGACGTAAGTAGAATAAATACTTGAATATTGAAACACTGAAGAAAAATATCAAACAAACAAAACTCACTGGGAAAAGCAAAATATTAGACAAAAATCAAACCTTTTTCCTCGGTTACAAGTGGGACTGGATTCCGTTCAAAATTTTCGTCGCTGCAAGACAGCCAGAGAAAAGAAGTCTAATTAGCCCCCGTAATTGTTTTCTAGAGAACATCAAGGACTTTTGCACTAGTGCAGAATTAGGAAAAAAAAAATGCAGAGTTGAGGTTCACCGTT
This sequence comes from Kitagawia praeruptora, assembly GCA_037693485.1. NCBI lineage: Eukaryota > Viridiplantae > Streptophyta > Magnoliopsida > Apiales > Apiaceae > Kitagawia > Kitagawia praeruptora. The sequence goes on from CM075350.1 coordinate 83,735,362, forward strand.
ACAAGTTGTTCAATGCTCTGACAACAAATTTATAAACTATATTATGTCATCATGTAAACAGGCCTTCCTTGATTTCCCCCCTCACCCCACCCCACCCCACCCCACCCCCACCCTCTATTTTTTACAAAAGGATATTAATAACAAATGTCCGTCCAACAGTGCAAGTAACATGGACATCGTAGTTTAAATTTAAGTGTAGGAAATTTAAAAACTTACACTTAGAAATACCAATAAGAACCACATACAAACATTAAAAACTGGAAACATTCTGGTCTAGGTAAATACTATTTTGTTGAAGATTGATGCTTGAAGTAAATAGTATCTTACAATTTTTTTATTCAAAGGCCCTTCTTTCAGGTTAGCTTCCAATAATTTGTGCAACAGAGAAAGCATTTTCTTTCCAGACTAAGATGCAGTGAAATAAACAACTTAAAATCATCCAAGAAGTAAATTTACACTTGGATTCTAGAGTTAAAAATATTAATTTCAATGGCATCACTTTCACTTATAAGGTTCATATGTTAGAGAATTGGATATCTTATATAACAAAAGGATAAAATAATATGCCAATTTTGTTTTTTTTTAATTAAACGCCATTATTATTCCATCGACTAATGTCTCCATAGATTCTATACATTTTCCTTCTAAAAGCCTTCTCAACCGAATTCAAAATTCTCTTCATTATAGGTAATTCAGAGAACACATTTACCAATCAACAAAAGCCATTCAAAATTGTCATATATAATTTGTCAAGAATTAAGTCCTACTTGTATCCCACCATTTTCCATGCCCATGACACTTGAAAACTTAGATGCATTAATTTTCACGAAAAAGTCAGAACAGATAATAATATATCACAAAATTTATGTGTTTACATTCGATGGATACAGTTCCCAAAGGTCAAGCTATTATTTTTGTGCTTGTTATTCTGGCAGGGTTCACAATATTACTGTATTTATGTTCTGATAAGAAACACCCTATGTATGATTCCCTAGGAAATAGAACATGTTCTTGGCAGTAATAAGGTTGACTTCTTTCATCAAGTTAACTGCTTTGATCAACATATACACTGATCTGCTATGTAGCTTTAATACACCGAGGCTTGATCTTATACGGCTGAAGTAAACACTAAACAGATGTTTAAACTTGCTCTTATATTTATATTAGTCTGCTTCAAATTTTCAATTTGAGATAATTTTACTACATTACATCCTGAGAACCACCGAGTGTAAGGTAGAATTCAAGATTAAAATAAACTGGTTACAGACCTTGTAGTCAGGCTGTGTCAGCATTGACTAGACTGAAACAATACAAAACAAAACATTCCCTAATGATTTGGATAATATCTTCGTCAACTTGATGCTCCAAGAGAAAGCAAGGCGAGTCAGGTATTTTAAAGCAAGCCTGCTACTTATTGTTCTTGGAAAGAGAAGAAAACATCATAGTCCTTGGGGTAGAAAGAAAACATAGTCCCTTCACAGCTGAAATTTAGTCCAGAATATCAAGTTTCCCATTTATTCCATCCCAATACAATGACAAGGATATGGTTTCCAGTAATCAAAAGAAAAGGGAGTTTCAAAATAGATAGTTCTTTACCTCTTTAAGCATGAAAACTCCTTTGGTATATGCTTGAAAGTTGACACATCAAAGAGCTCCATAAACCTCTGATCAGAAACTCTGGCTTTGACAGCTGCAAAGCGCTGATACTCATCGAAGATTGAGGTCAGGCACCATCTCTGCAATTTCCGCAGGCACCCTACCACACAACCTGTTCGGTGCTGAAGAAGGAAGTCACGAGAAACACAACTTCAAATTGGGAATTGTACATAACATATTTATGGTAAAGGGATGCAAATACCAGACTACACTAACCTTGCCTCGTTTGCAATGAATTAACAGCGGGTGATTCCTGATATCTGAAATGTCAGCATGTCAAGGTATGAGTATTTATGCAAAAAACTTGCAACTTTTGCTTGAATTCATCTCAGTCTAAATGTGAAAATTTGAGAGTACAATACCAATGACAACTTTTAGTGCTTCACGAATTATATCCTCTGGAATATTGACAAAGGGTTCCTACAAACAAGGATCAAAATTTCAAAATCAGCCCAATTAAAATTTCTTGACCTTTTAAAGTACATGATTTTGTAATACATGCTGCAGCTTTTAAATTACCCTATAAAGCACAAGTGATGCTCAATATTTCGAAGTACAGGATATCTCAATACACTACATTACCTACACCTGGAAAATTTGTGCAGTCTTCAGTTGGTCAAACCAAAACATTTTCCAATTTTTTTAAAATCATAGGTCTAAGGAAGATCGTGCTTTACACAAGTTTAGTTGCCATCCTGTTATCATTAGGTCACCTGTTCGAACCCTGAAAACGGCTTCTCTAAGAAAGTAACACTGTGTTCTCGAATCATTTATATGAAAGAAAAGAAAGGGGATAAATTAATTTGTCTGGCTCGTTTTTGAATTATATATTCAGAAAGAAAGGAAAAGAAAGCTAAAGATTGTGAAAGAAATTCTATACATAATTGTGTCCAAATTTTCTTCCCATATTTGGAAAGATTAGCAGAGAAGGGAAAATAGTCTCCTAACTATCTTTTCTTTTCTTTCGTATGTTCGGGAACACAGAGTAAGGGAAAGGCAACATTTTATAAATTACAATTGGGGCAGTGGTAAGGACTTAAAAAATGTTAGATGTTCACGCCTTAGAAAAAGGATAATCACATATGCTATTTACAATGACAAGTTTTCCTACTTTTTCGGAAATTGATTGGGAAAAACTAAAGTAAATGAGACACTGAGAAAAAATATAGAGTACACAGTATCTTTAGTACAATCCTAAGTTAATCAAGCACTTAACTCAACAAATACCTCATCTCTGTTACATTCTTAACTTGGAGAAATCTAGTAGGTTGATAAAAGCATCATGACTTTATGTGAGATATGTACAATGAACTACAGAAGTCGTGTAAATCTGGAATAATGTTATCAAACAAAACTAATAAGTTTTTTTTTTTTGTTGTTGTTCAATTCTTTGCTATTTTAAAGTATAACTATTTATCACTAAAGAAATTAAAGGGGCAGCAGAGCTGGAATTACAAAAGGAAAAGGCTTATTCTCCATTGTGATACGTCAAGTATAGACAATGATGAAGACCATTATACAGGTTGTAATTGTGAATGTATATATGAATACAACCAATCATACTATAAAATAGAGAGAGAAATAAAGAGGAAATGGTTCTTAGGAGCTTTCACACATATAACACTGTACCACTTACATTAACTATTTTTTGGTTTGTATTTAATTTCTCTTGCCTTATAATTAATAGCAAATATAATTATCTAATATATATCACTTCGCTTGTCCCACCAGAACTCCAAAATGATGTGGCACTTATTACATGGCAAGTTGAGGAATTTTGATTGGTGGGACGAATGTGAATGCACGTGGGGCCATTTCATTTATTATTGTTACAACCAATTAGAGTAATACAAGTGGCATTTGGTAACTTTTTTGGGAGATTTTTTTTGATCCCCCAGCATTTTTCCTATATAAATGCTATATATATCCCAATATATAATGGTCCCCTTCTCTTTTTTATAACTTGCCCCCTTGCTTACATTTATAGATATAGTGCACCTGGAAAGAATAGGACATAAGATTGTTGCAATAAAGTATGTTAAATATCACTTGAAGCTATTAAGTATATACTATATTGAAAAAGCAAACAACTAGTAGAAACAATTCATTGCTCTAATAACTTTGAATATCCACTCCTTATCTAATACAGTAGATCATCTATGGATATTGCAAATAATCTCACTAGTTAATTATAAAAAGATACAGTAATGAATACTATAATCTAAGCTTGATAAATAATCAAAAAGGGAGCAATAGAAGTAGGGAAAAAATGTAGGGAATCATACCTTACTACCATCAACTCCAAACTGAAACAAACGAATTCCATTGGACCTCAAAAACTCGACGTTTGCCTCGGGATATGGCTCGGGGCACAAATATCTGCCAACATTCACAAAACCCTAAGATTCTACACTCCATACAGATTATTTATTTGTCTCGGGAGATTGTAGTAGAATATTATATATATACATATATATATGTATGTATACATAAAGATGATGAATAGGGGAGGATGGACTTACACGACAGAGCGAAGGCCAAGGGTTTGAATGAAGGAGAAGTTAGTAGAGTCAGGAAAACCAGACCTATAAATTCCATTATCCACCATTGCGAAGTTGAAAGGAGGCGTGTACTGTAGATCATCGTCGTAATCTCCGGTGGCCGGAGGTGATTTGGATACGACGCCGATTGTTCGACACGTGTCACCGTCTTTGCTTGGAATATCAACTGCTTTCATAATTAGTGTGGAGTGCAGATATAAAATACTACTATATGTGTGTGTGTGTGTGTATAGGTGGTTTGAGAGAGAGAGAGAGAGAGGAATTAGTTGAAGATTCTGGTGGTGATTAGGTTTGTTTATATAGAGGGAGGGGGGAAGTGGCGCTGGTGGTTAAAATTGCGCGGGCGCGTTGGGATTGGTGACACTAGTTGTGTGTGTGTGTACATGCGTTTGTGATGCAGCTAGAGAGAGGGGTAAGCTGGCCAAACATAAATAAATTGATTATTAATTTTTTTTTGCCGAATAAATAAATAAATTGATTATAATTTTGTTAGACTTTTAAATTAGATACTAAAAAAAAGTTCTGCAATGGTTATAAAAGTTTGGAGGATGTGAGTGAGGAGTCTCATAGCTAATGAATCTAATTAAATCGCAATTGGAAGGAATCTCTACATTAAACGTTTGTATTTCAACTAACTAATAATTTGGTTATAAAGAAAAAATGGGATCTTCTTTTTCATTGCATTTGCATGTGTAAAATGCACTTTACAAGATTCGAAAAAGTAACTTTTTTCTTTTGATACAACCGGTGATTTTGTCAACCTAAACGGATTTAAAACAAAATTAATCGATTAAAATCTTGAAAACGATCAAACTAAGATTAAAATTGCAAAATTACAATTTTTTTAAAATAAAATAAAATTGAACTAATATATATAGGCCGGGTCAACGCTCTATGAAGAACCACTCTAAATTATTTAGAACCTAAGAAACAATTTTTAAATACAATAAAAGTACACTGTACATAAATACAATAAAGATACACTTACCATATCAGCAAAATTTGTAGTGAATCTCTATCAATTTTTCCCCAAAATATTAAATAATACACAATTTCATATCTTCAAAAAATCACATAATAAAATTAATAATCAAAATTGGATGTCATCAATTTTCAAGTTCAAAGTTCAAATGTAAAACTTTCGAAGTTCATGTGTGAACTTATTTAATTCAATAAAAATAAATATATTCTACGTATGAACTAACATATTTGCACCACATGTTCTACACATAAATGTTCTAGATCTTCGAATTTACATGTAAGACATAAAAACATTTAAATGTTGAACTTTCAAAGTTCATGTGCGGAACTTGTATAATTTAATAGCAAAAAGTACGTTCTGCGGATAAATTTACGTATTTGCACTACATGTTTTTCACATGAACTTTCAGCTTTAGTTCCACAACATTTAAAGTTCAAGTGTTGAACGAGGAGAAGTAATATTGTGTGTAAGAAGACACGTACAGATACGTAGAAGAAGAAACATACAAATGTTGTGTATTTTACAAAATGTCTTACAATTATTTGGTTACCTTTTATATTAATTTGTGAATATTCTACATTAATTGTCTCCGAAAAAAATCTTAGCCATTAAAACCACACAATCTAATCTAATTATATTAATATCTACTACGTCAATTTCCTTCACCCTAAACCACCAACCCCCACCCCCTAACCCATACCCCCTACCGGTGCTGGTAAACTGACCGTCTTCTTTGGCGGTCGGCACCACCTCCTCTTCCTTTCCGACGTCTGGCCCCGCAGGAGCACCATCTTCACCGTAGTTCTCCGACGAGCTCCGCAGGTGCACCATCTTCATCGTCTTCCTCTGGCGAGCTTCAATCCATGGAAATCGATCTACTGGAATCTTCATGGTTCGATCTCCATCCAGTGAACACGTGATTGAAGATAAAGATGAAAGTGAAGACTTAATTGAAAAACTTGTCACCAATCTGAAATGAGCAGGTGGTTAGTGGTGGTGGTGGCGGCGACCGGAGATGGTGGTGTTGTGATTTGTCTTGTCTCAGATCTGAATTTTTTTTAACGATTTATGCTCGAATTTGTGAAGATTTTTGTTGAATTTTTTGGTGATTTACTTTGAATTTTTGGTGATTTTAACCGAAAATTGGTGATTCTATGGGTGATAGGAGTGGTGGTGATTTGGTAATATGTGGTTGTGGTGTGGTGGTTGTAGAGTGATGGTGGTAACGACGATGATGATATGGTAGTGAGTGGATCGAGGCGGCGGTGATGTGTAGTTCCGGCGGTGGTAGCGTGGTCGGAGGTGAGGTTGAATTTGGTGGCAGCGTGGTTGATTGGAGGTGAACGTTGTGGCCGGAGGCTGGTGATACGGAGTGGTCGGAGGTGAACGGCCATAATATGTAATATATGATGATTCTGGTTTTTAATTTAGTGATTTTATGTATAACTTTAAATCGATAGTTGAGTAATGGAGGTCTTGAACCAGTTTAGAATGGTAATTTTTGATTATTGGATGCAACAGTGAACAGAGAAGAAGGGGGTGTTGGGATTTATGGGTGATAGTATAGAGACAACTTAACTAGATTTCCATGTACTTAGTTTTTCACTAAGCATACTGTCACAGCCAGAGTGTGTTCTTGTAATCAAATAAATTGTTGTCATGTAATAATTGTATGTCTTGGAAGAAGTTCATGCATTTGTTCAAGCCTCAAGAGATACAACAAGAATAAATGTTATTGTCACGACATTGATAGTAAGGTTACAAGAAGACAACATGTTGCAAGTCACGACATTAAGCTTTATCTGACAGCAACATTGGCTGAAGTATGGAACAACAACATTCTCACAACTTGACAGCAGGTTTGGAGTTCCGACAGCAACATTGGCGGGAGCTCGTACTGTCAACCACTGAATATTCTCCTGACAGTAGACTTGGCGGTTAAGGTTACTGTCCAGATGAATTATTCGATTTGGGGATTTTTCTCAGTCAAATCCGTGACAATTTAGATGTTCAAGAAACAGATTTGCTGCAACACTCCAACGATTGTAGCAGACCTGCAGAGACTACGACAGAAGCTTGAGAGATCACATGAAAAACTCGCCAATTCAAAGAGTATGACAAATCTACATCTATTAGAATTGTATTAGCTTAAATAAGAAAGAATCTAGGTTGCTTTACATGTATTGTTAACTCTATTTGTATAGCAATTTAAGAAAGTCACATGGGTGTGCAAGTTGTAAAGAGCTGCCACTTGAAAACGACAACAGCTCCACAACCCATGCGATAGAGATAATAGAGCAACCCATCTTATTTAGAGATATGTTTCTAATTCTTTATGTATACTTTTAACGAACAAATCTTGTATCTCTCAAGAAACCAAAGCCAGAGAAACACACGATTTCTCTAGGTGGTAGCAACACTTCACAAGATAAATCAAACATTTATTTTGTAAGAAATCTTGATCTACTTGCGTTTGCATATAATTATGATAAGTTGAAATCTTTATTATCGTTGTTGTTTTAAAAATTGTGATTTATCAGTATTGCATTTAAACCCCCCCTTCTGCAATACTCCGGGACCAACAGGGGGAGAGGGCAGGTGAGAAATGATTTACATCGATGGCGTCATTGGTTCTTGGGCCTGGTTTATGGCCCAATGTGCAGTTCTCACAATAACAAGGTTTCACTTGAATAGCCCCCCCCCTCTCTCTCTCTATATATATAGGGTCTTGCTCAAATGAGAACCGCTATGGTGAGATTTGAGATCTAATCCTATCCACATATTTTTTATATCTAAACTAAATCCTAGCCCCATAATTAATATTTAAAATTATATTTTTTTATCCTTCATCTAATCCACCATCAACTTCTTCCCTGCACCGGTCTCCATCTTCGGCGACCATTCCGGCCAACCCAGAAAACCAACACCATTTAACAGAAAATCACCACACTGCTGCCACCTCTGGCCACCACGCCACTGCCACCACCAACAAAAATCTCCATACTCCGCCACCTTCGGCCACCACACCTCCGCCGCCACCACCACCAAAAATCACCGGCTAAAAACAAAAAGCACCACGACCAAAAACACCATAAACTACCGCATCGCTGTCACCACCAACAAATCAAAATAAATCACCAAAATTTGAACTACCAAACCTTCGCTACTAATGTTATCAAAATCAAAATAAAATCACCTAAATCTGAATTATAATCATTGTGTGATCATCACAATCAACTGAGTCAAAAATTCAAGTACAAATTACAAAATTCCATACAAAAATTAGCAAATTTTATACGAAACTCAATAAATTTTACATGTAAATTACCAAAAAATCTTGTGAAAAACTCGAACCCAAAATACAAGAAAAATCAAAGTTGTACTTCGCCATTGGAAAGATCGTCAGATGATTCACAACCACGGATTTGTTCCGGTGCGAGGGAGATACGAGCGACAGCGGAGCTCCGATAGTAATTGACGTTGACGATTCAACAGTACTGCTCTAACTCGAACTCCGAGTATTAATTCCGGCAGCTTTTGGGGTTTTAATTCATTGAAAATGAACAACAAGAGGGTGAGAGAGAGTCAGGAGAGAAGAGAGATTGGAGAGAGAAAAGAAAAATCGGAGGTGGTGTATGGGGATGGGCCGATGACGGCGGTGATAGTGACGGCGACGGTGGCTGATGGCGGGGGCGGAGGGAAATTAGAGAGAGAGTCGTGTGGGTTGTGGCCGGTGGATTTTGGGGAGCATGTGGGTATGAAGTGTGATAGAGAATCAAAATTTACGATTAGGATTAAAATGATCAACAAAAATAGAGGATTAAGATTAGATCTCAATTCTCATTTTAATTGGGGGTTCTCATTTTAGCAAACCATATATATATATAAACCTCTGAAGCATGGGAGCATGCCTAGCAAGACAAATTTCAAGCTCGGAAGCAGATGGACATCCATCATATCCAAAGTACTCAACAACCTTAAGGTGTTGATGGCAACGTATTGCATTTTCTTGAGCATAGTTTGGGACTGAAATTTGCCTTGTCATATATAGTTGTTTGTAACAGCCACACATTATCTGAAAACCAGCATAAATTCGTGTCAATACTGCATGCCATGCCAAATTCAAAGAGAAAAGTGCATCATTTTAACAAGTTAAAATCAAACAATCCATTTTCTATCATATACCAAGCACTAGTTAAAAGTTAAGAGCGTATAATTAGTAAACAGAGATACAATAATCAAACTTGAAAAAATATATAAAAGATGCATCCAACCTTCAACTTGAATGTATGCAACAAGGTCACCGTGCCCCGGGGGATACTATCTCCAATAGCTGAATATTAGAAAAATTCAGAAATTGACTATAAACGAAGTCAGAGTATGCCTACAAAATAAAAATGGATCAAAAGCATTAAAGTTGGGCAAAGACACAAGTACTCTGGTCTGAGTAATTCAAAGTATCGTTTCATTGACCAAATAGCAACACATACATAATAGCAAGCAGTGAACTAACCGGGTGCCATCGAAATGACATCTTTTCAAGCTGGGAAGAGAACCCAGATAGGGTATCCAGAGCCTTGAAAATGTGAAAACAATAAGAACATCCAGAAATAGCATCCACAAGTGATGGAACACTGTGATACTCCACATCGCATTTAATTTTCGGTGTCACCAACAAAACAAGATAGTCTGCACTTTCTAGTTCCTCCGCCATCGGGCTTCAATCATTGATTTGATTAAGGACTTCCTTTAGTTCATCACCAAGATCCTCATCCATATCCAATTCATGCATCAAAGTTAAATAATACAAGTATTTGAGGCCATTTCCTAATACTGCATATACATAAAAATCTCGAGGAAAGCAAAATTGTAGAATACAAAACATCATAAGAAAGAATTCATTTGTAACCAACACGAATCTTTATTACAAAGAATCCCTATCATCAATAAAACACTATGTAGAATCCTTATCATCAAGAACACTCACCATACATTTACAAGAACTGAACAATAAACCCTAAAATCACAACAAAAAACCCTAGATCAGTTAATCATAATCATATATACAAGAATACACAAAGAACACTAAATAATCACAAGATTTCAACGGTTAAGAATCGTACAAATATAAAAAAAATGTCACCTACTGTCCTACTGATAGTGTTGTTTTCCTCCGGTGTTCTTGATCTGCTTTTCTTTTCAACGGATGTAATGATATATAATAACGAATCATAATCATGTTATTAAAAGGAAAGATTATTTGTTACTCTAATTCTTTCCATTTTCACATTGATTATGATTGGTATCAGTCAGATCAACTGATTGTGATTATTTCCAAAATTAACAGAATCCGAATGTAGATAAGATTGAAAATCTTGTATTTGTGCCCATGTGTCTTCAAAATAATCACAAAACTGCCATTATTTTTTTCATAATTTTCTAATTAATATTTTATAATAATCAATGGTCTAGATATGGGTCTCTTGGTTCTCTTGATAGGGAGGTTCTCCCTAGATCACTACTCTATATATATATATATATATATATTATATATATATATATATATATATATATATATATTATCTCCTTTAAAGTATTTTACTAAAGGATCAAGGTTCGACTCCTGTCAATAACAAATTTAAATTAAAATTTTCTATTCTTAATTGTTAGTTTAAACAACTATTATCATAACTAACAATATATAATTAACTCCGTCAAAAAAAATAATATATAATTAACATTATAATCACATAAATAATTTTTTTAACTAATATCAATTACAGAAAAAATAAATATAATATGTTAAAAGAAATTCATGTATTGCATGAATTATAAACTAGTTCAATTAATTTTTGGATTAACCATTTTAACCGTTGTTGATTAATCGCTAGAAGGTTACCTCGTCATCTATCCCACCTATTATCTTTTAGAACATTGATTAATAGTTAACTTCTTATATCATGGATTCCATTTCATTTATATTCCCGTTATTCATTCGCAAATTGTGATAAAAAAAAAGTAATCCGTAAAGAATTCAAAAAATTTACTCTTCAATTATAAATTAGTGTTATATTGTAAATTAATTTTTTGATAGAATGTAACAATTTGGATTTAACTTCTTATTAAGATTTAAAAGTCCATGGTAATAGACCATTTCTATCCAACTTCAAATTCAAATTTCTACGTCATCATTTTGTTGTAAATTTTAATTCCAATCCAATTCAAAAAATCACACCATTTTGTATAATATCAAAAATTACATCAAATATAAATTTGTTATTGCATCAAAATTCGGGATAACTTTTAGAATTTTTATGCTTTAAAACATTTTTTATATATTTCATACATAAAATTGTTGGGAATTATCCCACATCATTTGTAAGTAGGCAAATTGCTTATTAATAAATAATTAGTTAGCTTCATTAATATAAAGTTTTTTTAGAATTATTCAAAACAAATTCGTACTATCTCGATTTAACGTGGATAATATAATACTAATGTAAAGCTAGGCATAATGACGACCCAACAACTGATATCAAAGCTAGCGATCCATAACAATCTCAAACGGACTCTAGATTAGACCAAAAAAGAGGTAGGTGCACTATCCAAGATGGGGATGGACCTTCTAATGTGAGCATAGAAGGAGCCAGATAGCTAGGTGAATTTCCAGTATTGCTAATTAATAATTAGTCAATTAACTTTATTAATATGAGCCATAAAAAATTTGTGTAAAATTGATCCAAAACAAACAATATCATACTAATATCAACCTGAGAATCGACGACAATCCAATATCAACTTAGAGAATCGACGACAATCCAACAAAAACAATTTCTTACCTTCTATGACCCATCAATTTTGTTAATTATGTACTTCAAGAATAGAATAATTTATACAATAAAACAAAGATTTACGTTGCTGCGGTCAATGTTGTAAAAAGCAGAAATTAAATTTAATTGGTAGAAATATTGTTCAGAAATTAATAGGATTTTTTGATAATTAATTAGAATGATTATTCGAATTATTAATCGAATTTATTTAGAAAATATAATAATAATTAATTTGTTAAACTTGATATATTAGTTCAATAAAATATATAATGATTACTCGAATTCTAAAAATTGAGTCAGTAGAACAAATTTTAGTTATTAATCGGGTGATTAATCTATAAAATCGGTGATTTTAAGAACCATCATGATTAAAAAAATGTAGGTGCAAAATTTAACATTAATGAAGTTGAGTTAGTTTTGAAATTTTTCAAATTTTAATATATAAATTCACACTAAATATAACTTCTAACAAAATTTTGTGCATTCACTATTTTTTACGTATTTTTTGGACTTGTAGTACTCATTTTGTGAAATGAACGTTAGAAATATAAATTATGGGGCATTGTGTAACTTCGTGTCAGATAAATTATTTTATGGAACTATATCAAGCCCATTAGTAAATGAGAATGTCAGAAAAATTGAATATTTTATGGACATATTTTTTCTAACTATAAATCAAAAAATATAAAAAATACATAGAGGTACTAAAATAAAGATATCAGGAATGTCAGAAAAAATATCATATAAACTTAGGGGTGTGTGGATAAACTTATTTTCCAGAAAAATTGATTTATTTAAAAAAATAAGCTAAGATTCCTAACTATTTTATTTTTTAAAAAAAAACATCTTTTTTAATTTATGAAATCTCAAACATATATTAAATACTTGTATTAAAAAAAATTATCAAAAAATAAATTTTTTATCCAAAAATAAGTATATAAAAACTTAGTTTAAGGTAAGTCTAACAGATGCAACCATCTTTGAGGAATCAAGAAGTGTTGGTTTAGGCTGTGTTATTCGTGGAGAGATGGGTGAGTTTTTAATGGCTCGTTCACATAATTACAGAGGTCTGTTGAATCCGAGAGAGGCTGAGGCGATGAGTCTTAAAGAAGCAATTAAATGGGCAGCAGAGAAGGGTTTTAAGCATTGTGTTTTTGATGACCACGAGACCAAGTTATCCCCTAGATAAACACAATATCCTGACGTTGAACGCCTTGTATCAGGGCACCCCCCAATCCGCATCGGTGTAGGAGATAAGAGACAAGGTAGAAGATGGATATAAGTGTAGCCCATGATCCTTAGTACCCTGAACATAGCGAATGATTCGCTTCAAAGCAGCCATATGACATTCCTTGGGGTCGTGCATATGCAAACAGACCTGCTGGACAGCGTATGAAATGTCTGGCCTGGAGAATGTTAGATATTGCAATGCTCCTGCCAAGCTGCGATAGTGAGTGGGGTTAGCATATGGAGTACCCGACGAACCCACTTTCGGCTTAGTATTGTGACAGCCCCAAATCCGGGGTCATGAATCCGGGCCGTCACGGACCAATTTCCATTCAGTATCAATATCTCTTAGGTCTTTTTTTTTATACTTATGCAATTGACCCCGCAATAATACACACACACCAGTCATATGCTCAGAGAACAACATTCATCAAAATAAAAGTTTAGAGATAACAGTTATTACAACCCAGGCTCACACTTAAATACATTGCTAAATAATACTTCGACATGAAGCATTTCAACAATCAAAGGTTTATTACATTCTTACACACTTAATTATACATAAGGCTCTCAGCACCCGTCTGCCTCATCACTACCTCAGGAATCGATGCTAGCGTGCTCTCAGAAGGTCGCCTTCCCCTACCCTCTTGCGGGGCGTTCTGCGAAGTATTGGCATACCTAGCTGTATATAGATAAGTAGCAAGAGTGAGCTATAATAGCTCAGCAAGATAATATTGTCACTAAAAACAAAATTTAAACATCTAAATATATATAACTGGAAACCAATTATAGACTTTGAGAAAGAATGACATTCTTATTTAGTAATACATCATCCACTTTATACTATAAGAAAAGAAAGATACAACAATATAATATCAATTTCTCTTCTATATTCAGACAATAATCCACACTTTCTCTCAACATATTATCTCAAGATAGCATAGAGATTTGAACTATATCTCTCATTATAATCCTTCCATTTCCTTTTTACACAACCATTTTATACCATAATATAAAATCAGTTTTTCTTCCATTTATAACAACAATTTCATAATTTCATACTATTTTTCCCTTTTCAGTATCTCATTCTGACACTATTTTTCATTCTTTCTTTTAATCTTTTGGGAATATCTACTGGCGCAGATACGTAGGTCGATGATCAGTCGCCTGACCGTATCTGCTCTCTGTTTACTACCGGTAGAAGGAATGAAGGCTCTAACTGCTAACATCATCCCTGGAGGAAGGCTCTAACTGCTACATCCTCCTTCGGCAACTCCTGGGCCGTAATAATAATTTTGGAGGAAGGCTCAAACTGCTACATCCCCTGGAGGAAGGCTCAAACTGCTACATCCCCCTTCGGCAACTCTTGGGCCGTAATAACATTCTGGAGGAAGGCTCTATCTGCTACATCCTCCATTTTATAAACATTATTTCACTTATAACATCATTCCACATTTTTCTTTCAATTTACATTTCCGTTTACATTCACTTATGTCATTACTCTTAAAGCTTATGCCATAATACTCTGATTATGACTCAGACATTTTTTCTGCATTCACCGAAATCCAGCTCCCATATATATATATATATATATATGATTCCATATACTTTTAAAATAGTAGATAATAATCAAATAATACTTATTAAATCACAATGTTTTAAAAGAATATCTTTAGCAAAATATTATAAATCACATAACCCTAGATAACAACTGATACCATTCTTTCATTTACTCTAGATAACAACTGATACCATTCTTTCATTTACTCTAAATCATAACGCATGTTCATTTCATGCATAATCATCTCTATGTATATCCATATCCATCTCATACTCATATTCACATCCACATTCATATATATCTTTGTATACCTCTCCTTTTAATATCAATAATCAAGGAAAACAATTTCTTAACAATATAGTAACAATGGCATCATATATATATATATATATATTCCATTAAATCAAGTTTCTTTGAAAATAAATAATTTTCAAGTAGGGACAGAAAATATCTTGCCTGAATCTCTAAGACGAGCCTGTGGAATCCTGAGTTCGTCTCCCGACTCTATAGAAATGAAAAGATCACCGTTAATATATATATTCCACTTAATAACCTAATCTCTATACAATAACACCCTTGACTCCTAATATATGTTTAACATATCACTATTGCCCCAAAAGTTCAAGAACTTAACCATTTATAAACTCAATCGAAGTTTCAGGGGGTTTCACCATTTCCCCTAACGACCACACTTAACTGTAAAAATTCCCAAAAAATATGGATTTCGAATTTTACCATAAGACCAACTGGTAATGCCTCTTTGACTACCCTATTACCATATCCCAAAGTTTTATAATTTTTAAAAATGTCTAAGTATGGTAGTTATTGTCTCAAAGTTGGTACAACTACGTTTTTTCGGTTTTCGAATGTCTTTCACTAAAACTGACTTTTCTCCTAAACCGTTCATCAGATTTTAACGCGCTTTATATCAAAACGATCTATGAACCAAGATCTATCATCTCATGGTCACTTGGGAGTCTGTACAGTAACCTACCGTACGGGTACAGGGTCCAAAACAGGGCAGTTTCTTGGTCTAACGAAAATCGGACATTATAACGGCTATATTTTCATACTTTCCAAAATCAAACTCCTCCAAATCAATCATCCACCTTATACACCATCACCTACACCATGTGGTCACCTTACCAACCATGGTTACAAGCACATACTCCTTCCATATTCAACTTTAATCACTTACAAACACTTATAACATCATAATCATAACATTTATACCACTTAATCACTAAACACAACCATATCCATCATAAATATAAAAGGGTAAGCATGTTTATACCTTCTTGAAGCTTTGACAACACTTAACAATCCTTGATATATCCTTAAACAACTTTATCTTAGCTTGAATCAACTAAAGGAATCATAAAATCAAAGTTAGTTTCTTGAAATTACTATTCACTACTATTCATTATCAACTTTCATGAATTTATTACCTTGGCAAATGATGTTGGTTTGCTATGAAACTTTCTAGATGATCCTTCCTAACCTCCAAGAAGCTCCATGATTTTTCCTTTGATTTAATATGGATGCTAGCTAGGGTTTTTGATTTTTTTTTTCTTTTTTTTTTCTTATTGCCGAATGGAAAGGAAAGTGGAAGGGGAGAGTTTTCTTCTTGGTTGGTTAATCTTATCTCATCTCATCCTAATCTCTTGCATATTCTAGAGTTTTGTGGAGATATTTAGATAATTTACCTTGTTAAAAGACTAATTTACCCTTAAAACTAATTAGTGGAAAGTGATGTAATCCTTGATGATCTCATAATTCCTTTTGGTTTTCTTTTCTAGGTAATATGCTAATGATTTTGGATAATATAATGTGGTATGTATCCTTGTTATATTACTAATCTTGGTTGTTTGGTTTCCATACTCGTCTAATTGTGGTTCGTTTCGAATATATCTCGTTATCTCAGTGGTTCTGAAATCATTTAACAATCCAAATTCCTTTGGTATTCTCTTAACTTAATAATCCCCTGGTTTAATCTAAATTCACTAATCCCTCAATATATAATTCCTATAATATTTCCATGCTCCTTAATATCCAATAGGAGCTCTTTTGGAAGTCAAAATCCTCGAAATCCATATTCAGGAATTTCTGAAATCTATCGTCATTTCGAGTCACTTAATTTCATTGTACAACACTAATATGGTTTCTGTTTATTCATTTTCTCTTTCCATTATAAGGTACCTACATACCATTTCTCTAAATCTTCCAAATTTACTATTCATGTGATCACTGTAGCATCGCTAAAGTTAGGGTTATTACAGTCTTCCCCCCTTAAAAGGATTCCGTCCCGGAATCACGTTGAAAATGTCCATAGATACCTCTTTCATCCACACTTCTGACTTCTACACCACTTTCTCTATCCTTTTTCCTTCATAATATCTCTATCTTGTTTGCGCAAAAATACACCAACATAATCTTGCTTGTCATTCATCAACATTCCTCTTTTGGCTATGGGTGTCGGCCATCACATTGGCCTCCCCTGAATGGTAGTGTATCTCACTATGGTTTGTCTATATTTTGATCTCTATCATGACATAAAATATGAATACTTCAATCTTATTATATCTTGTCTCTGTAAAATCCTCTAGAAATTTGTCTAGAATAAGATTCCTTGAAACAGTTGTAAGAAAATACTACCTATAATATATATTTCCTGTTCGTGCCTAAACAAGTTTGTGTTTTTCCCAAAATACTCTTATTCTCCTTTTCATAGAATTTCTAACCCCTAACAGATACTGATTTTCCTTATCTAGATTGTCAACCTACCTACACCATTCATTGACCAAGTTGATTCCTAACCAAACATTTACACTTGGAAGGTTAAATAATAAAAGAAAATGTTTACCTGCATCTGTATCCGGCTTTTTCAACGCTTCTCCTAAAGTCATATTATACACCCTGGCAGTAGGTCTATTTGAAGCAGTCATACTTTGTCCCGGCGCAGATGACCCACTGGAACGGCAATCTCGGGCTATATGGCCTAATTTCCCACACTGGTAACACTTGACACCACTCTTCTCAGTTGGGCATTGGCTAAAATAGTGCCCTTGTTGTCCACACTTATAACAAGTTATTCCCAATGCTCTACACACCCCTGTATGCTTCCTACCACACGTAGGACAATCTGGTAATGGTGGTCTTGATTGATTAGACTGAAATGTTCCTGAGGACTTACCACCCTGATTCACAGTCTCACTAACAGTCTTGTTATTCCCTGACTTTCCTACAAACTGAGATTTTCTCCTTTGCTGACCTTGCTAAAGTAACTTCCTTCACTTGCACCTCCTTTCTGACCCTCAAATTTCCTTTTCTTATTCTTTCGACCTATTTGAGTCTGTTCACTCTCAGTTTCAATAATAGATGCCTTTTGAACTACCGCAGCATACTCAGTCAACTCAAATGGTGCCACTCTTGTCCGTGGCCATGGTTTCAATCCTTGTTGGAACCTTTTCGCTCTTTGTTCTTCAATACGCACAAATTTGGGAACAAACCTCGACAGTTCTGTAAATTTCGTTTCATACTCTGCCACTGTCAGGTTATCCTGTTTTAACTCCAGAAATTTCATCTCCATTTGGTTTTCCAAATACCTAGGGGAGTACTTCTCTAAAAACACCCTAGTGAAATGCTCCCAGGTTATCACTCCCGCTCCTTCTAGGTTCTTCTTAGCTTCCCACCAATAATTTGCCTCTCCCTTTAAGAGATAGGCTGCAAAGGTTGTTTTCTGATCCTCTTTGATCCTCAATATCTCAAAAGCTTTTTCCATCTCTTTTAACCAGGCTCTGGCTACTACTGGGTTAATAGTTCCCTCAAACTCTGGGGGTTTCAATGACTTAAAGGCACGAAAGGAGTTAGCTGCCTGATTGGGAAGAGCAGGTGGTGGTTGAGGGTTCTGTGGATTAGCCAAATTCTGTCTTAATAGTTCCATGAATTGGTTAAAGGGATCACCGCCCTGATTTCCTTGTTGGCCAATTGATTCATCTTCTTCTTCTTCATGATTTTGTTCATTACGAGCATTTTCATTCTGTCTATTATGACTTCCTTCCTCTCTTTCGTTTTCTCTTGCATTTGTTCTATTATTACGCTTAGGCGGCATGATTCTGTATATAGCAATATTCTCCATTAATCACCCAAAATTTAGGGTACAATATACATCATTCCCATATATACATAATCATATCATTAGTTAACTCATTTATGCATTTCAATATTTTAACTTCACGCAGTTAGTATCTAGTTATATTACAACTTTAACGAGTAAGCATATCACCCTTAGCATAATAACCTTTTCATTTAAGTCAATCACCTGACATACATTAATATTTCCAAATCCCAGCATTTATTATCAAAATACGATAGAATTAGGCAAAATACATAAACTTCATTAATTCACATAAATATTTTACAACTTGTGGATACATCCTTCACTACTAGCTAATATATACATCATAAAGTACAAGGTTCGAAACCCATAAACATATCCGTACATACTAATCCTCTATAACAAAAGTACTACTAACTGTCCTCTAATCATACTGGGATTAAGATAGTAAACAACTAACCTAATCCCCAAAATGACATCAACAAGATGACTAGTCTGATTAGTGTCTAAGACTACTACTCCGAATCACGGTAACGCCGCTCTGACAATGTCCCTGATCTGCACTACCATGGTGGTGACTATATCTACTATCTGAGCCCTCCATACTAGATCCCCTCTGTCTCCCAACATCCTCCTAATATCACCGAGTGCCCGCAGCTCGATACTAACTAAGCCCAAAGACAACCCATCTGGTATCACACCCCCTCCTCTCGCTCTGTCCAATCTCTGCACAAGTGTATCTATAGTCCGATGGGACTCCTCCAGCTGTCCCTGTAGGACAAAGTACTCTGACAATAGAATAGCTGGCAGCTGATCACCTGGAAATATAGGTGCCTCCTGAGGAGGTATAGCAACTGGGGGAGGTACATCTACAAGTGGGGGTGCATCTACTGGTGGAGGTGGTGGAGGTGCAAATGGTGGGGATGGAGGAACTGGCTCCGTGTCCGCATCCTCAGAAGGATCATCCTCCAACTCATCCTCTGATAAGATAAAGTGTCCCGGTGGAGTAAATGGCTCTACTGGATCCCCCCACGGATCAGGACTCGGTAAAGGAGATGGAATAGGTGAGGACACTGGATCAGGTATAACCGGGGTAGGAATCACATGAATGTCGGTCCACTCGGTCTCCTCCTCCTCCTCCTCAGCTATGACTGACAACCTAGGCCTCTTACGCAAGGGCCTCTCCTCCTCGGGAATCTCCCATCTCATTCTAGAAGGACCTGCCTCATCATCAGATCCTGTAGAAGGTCTACCAATGTACGGCACTATAGCTACGACATCCCTCTGCCTACGCTCCTCTGCCTCCTCCCTCAATCTCTGCTCATGTCTCTCTAGGGCCGCTGCACGTACCCTCCTCCGGAGGTCAGCAATAGCATAGTCTGGAATCTCTACTCCTACTAACTGCAGGTCTACAATCTCCTGCTCGGACAATCCTAGCCACTAGGGGTCCCGACTCGGCTCACCCATCTCCGCTCCCTATAATAAAACATAAAATTCTATTAGTAACAGTCTATAAAATTATAATATATGCTTAAAATAAATACTACCTGCGATATACCACCCCTGAACTTGATGGAAGTTCACAATTTATATTATAACTGATACATTTATTATTATCACTCTTGTTCCTGAGCATTATGACTCTTAGCTCTGATACCAACTGTGACAGCCCCAAATCCGGGGTCATGAATCCGGGCCGTCACGGACCAATTTCCATTCAGTATCAATATCTCTTAGGTCTTTTTTTTATACTTATGCAATTGACCCTGCAATAATACACACACACACACACCAGTCATATGCTCAGAGAACAACATTCATCAAAATAAAAGTTTAGAGATAACAGTTATTACAACCCAGGCTCACACTTAAATACATTGCTGAATAATACTTCGACATGAAGCATTTCAACAATCAAAGGTTTATTACATTCTTACACAATTAATTATACATAAGGCTCTCAGCACCCGTCTGCCTCATCACTACCTCAGGAATCGATGCTAGCGTGCTCTCAGAAGGTCGCCTTCCCCCTACCCTCTTGCGGGGCGTTCTGCGAAGTATTGGCATACCTAGCTGTATATAGATAAGTAGCAAGAGTGAGCTATAATAGCTCAGCAAGATAATATTGTCACTAAAAACAAAATTTAAACATCTAAATATATATAACTGGAAACCAATTATAGACTTTGAGAAAGAATGACATTCTTATTTAATAATACATCATCCACTTTCTACTATAAGAAAAGAAAGATACAACAATATAATATCAATTTCTCTTCTATATTCAGACAATAATCCACACTTTCTCTCAACATATTATCTCAAGATAGCATAGAGATTTGAACTATATCTCTCATTATAATCCTTCCATTTCCTTTTTACACAACCATTTTATACAATAATATAAAATCAGTTTCTCTTCCATTTATAACAACAATTTCATAATTTCATACTATTTTTCCCTTTTCAGTATCTCATTCTGACACTATTTTTCATTCTTTCTTTTAATCTTTTGGGAATATCTACTGGCGCCAGATACGTAGGTCGATGATCAGTCGCCTGACCGTATCTGCTCTCTTTTTACTACCGGTAGAAGGAATGAAGGCTCTAACTGCTAACATCATCCCTGGAGGAAGGCTCTAACTGCTACATCCTCCTTCGGCAACTCCTGGGCCGTAATAATAATTTTGGAGGAAGGCTCAAACTGCTACATCCCCCTGGAGGAAGGCTCAAACTGCTACATCCCCCTTCGGCAACTCTTGGGCCGTAATAACATTCTGGAGGAAGGCTCTATCTGCTACATCCTCCTTTTTATAACTATTATTTCACTTATAACATCATTCCACATTTTTCTTTCAATTTACATTTCCGTTTACATTCACTTATGTCATTACTCTTAAAGCTTATGCCATAATACTCTGATTATGACTTAGACATCTTTTCTGCATTCACTGAAATCCAGCTCCCATATATATATATATATTATTCCATCTACTTTTAAAATAGTAGATAATAATCAAATAATACTTATTAAATCACAATGTTTTAAAAGAATATCTTTAGCAAAATATTATAAATCACATAACCCTAGATAACAACTGATACCATTCTTTCATTTACTCTAGATAACAACTGATACCATTCTTTCATTTACTCTAAATCATAACGCATGTTCATTTCATGCATAATCATATCTATGTATATCCATATCCATCTCATACTCATATTCACATCAACATTCATATATATCTTTGTATACCTCTCCTTTTAATATCAATAATCAAGGAAAACAATTTCTTAACAATATAGTAACAATGGCATCACATATATATATATATATTCCATGAAATCAAGTTTCTTTGAAAATAAATAATTTCCAAGTAGGGACAGAAAAGATCTTGCCTGAATCTCTAAGACGAGCCTGTGGAATCCTGAGTTCGTCTCCCGACTCTATAGAAATGAAAAGATCACCGTTAATATATATATTCCACTTAATAACCTAATCTCTATACAGTAATACCCTTGACTCCTAATATATGTTTAACATATCACTATTGCCCCAAAAGTTCAAGAACTTAACCATTTATAAACTCAATCGAAGTTTCAGGGGTTTTCACCATTTCCCCTAACGACCAAACTTAACTGTAAAAATTCCCAGAAAATATGGATTTCGAATTTTACCATAAGACCAACTGGTAATGCCTCTTTGACTACCCTACTACCATATCCCAAAGTTTTATAATTTTTAAAAATGTCTAAGTATGGTAGTTATAGCCTCAAAGTTGGTACAACTACGTTTTTTCGGTTTTCAAATGTCTTTCACTAAAACAGACTTTTCTCCTAAACCGTTCATCAGATTTTAACGCGCTTTATATCAAAACGATCTATGAACCAAGATCTATCATCTCATGGTCACTTGGGAGTCTGTACAGTAACCTACCGTACGGGTACAGGGTCCAAAACAGGGCAGTTTCTTGGTCTAACGAAAATCGGACATTATAACGGCTATATTTTCATACTTTCCAAAATCAAACTCCTCCAAATCAATCATCCACCTTATACACCATCACCTACACCATGTGGTCACCTTACCAAACATGGTTACAAGCACATACTCCTTCCATATTCAACTTTAATCACTTACAAACACTTATAACATCATAATCATAACATTTATACCACTTAATCACTAAACACAACCATATCCATCATAAATATAAAAGGGTAAGCATGTTTATACCTTCTTGAAGCTTTGACAACACTTAACAATCCTTGATATATCCTTAAACAACTTTATCTTAGCTTGAATCAACTAAAGGAATCATAAAATCAAAGTTAGTTTCTTGAAATTACTATTCACTACTATTCATCATCAACTTTCATGAATTTATTACCTTGGCAAATGATGTTGGTTTGCTATGAAACTTTCTAGATGATCCTTCCTAACCTCCAAGAAGCTCCATGATTTTTCCTTTGATTTAATATGGATGCTAGCTAGGGTTTTTGATTTTTTTTTTCTTTTTTTTTTCTTATTGCCGAATGGAAAGGAAAGTGGAAGGGGAGAGTTTTCTTTTTGGTTGGTTAATCTTATCTCATCTCATCCTAATCTCTTGCATATTCTAGAGTTTTGTGGAGATATTTAGATAATTTACCTTGTTAAAAGACTAATTTACCCTTAAAACTAATTAGTGGAAAGTGATGTAATCCTTGATGATCTCATAATTCCTTTTGGTTTTCTTTTCTAGGTAATATGCTAATGATTTTGGATAATATAATGTGGTATGTATCCTTGTTATATTACTAATCTTGGTTGTTTGGTTTCCATACTCGTCTAATTGTGGTTCGTTTCGAATATATCTCGTTATCTCAGTGGTTCTGAAATCATTTAACAATCCAAATTCCTTTGGTATTCTCTTAACTTAATAATCCCCTGGTTTAATCTAAATTCACTAATCCCTCAATATATAATTCCTATAATATTTCCATGCTCCTTAATATCCAATAGGAGCTCTTTTGGAAGTCAAAATCCTCGAAATCCATATTCAGGAATTTCTGAAATCTATCGTCATTTCGAGTCACTTAATTTCATTGTACAACACTAATATGGTTTCTGTTTATTCATTTTCTCTTTTCATTATAAGGTACCTACATACCATTTCTCTAAATCTTCCAAATTTACTATTCATGTGATCACTGTAGCATCGCTAAAGTTAGGGTTATTACAAGTATCAACCGGTGTGGTTGATGGTTTGCAAGCCGTCATACATGCTCTTTCAATTACATCCTCTGCATATTTGCGTTGTGAAAGAAAGAGACCCCCTTTGTGTCGAGTAACAACAATGCCAAGGAAATAACTTAAAGGACCCAAATCCTTCATTGCAAATTCGGAACCAAGAACAGACATAATAGAGCACCGGAGAGCATGAGATGAAGCTGTCAAAATGATGTCATCCACATACAATAAAAGATATGTCATTTGTGACCTCGACCGATAAATGAATAAAGAATTATCAGATTTGCTGTTAATAAAACCAATGGACAACACATATTCAACAAACCTTTTGTACCATGCCCGGGGTGATTGCTTAAGACCATATATGGACTTACGCAACAAACACACATAATTTGGATGAGTGCTATCACGAAAACCAACCGGTTAATGCATATACACTGTCTCAGTTAGCTCACCATACAAAAATGCATTCTTGACATCAAGTTGATGAATTGGCCAAGCTTTTGACAAAGCGAGGCTAAGAACAGTTCGAATAGTCGCAGGCTTGACCACCGGACTAAACGTTTCTCCACAATCAATGCCCACCTGTTGAGTGTTGCCATCACCTACAAGACGGGCTTTATGACTCTCAAAAGAACCGTCAGATTTCACCTTATGAGTAAAAATCCACATAGAACGAATGACATTAACATTAGGCGGACGGGACACCAACTCCCACGTCTTATTTTTAATAAGAGCATTAAATTCATCATCCATAGCCATTTTCCAATTAGGGTCACGTAAAGCATTGATTGGGTTACGAGGAATAGGGGATTTCGTAACCGTAGAAACTGTAGCAACATTGCAATATTATTTATTTGGCTTGAAAATACCACGCTGGCTACGTGTGACCATAGTTGGACGAGGGGTGGGCTGTGGAGGTATGGAAACTGTAGGCTGCACGGTTGGTTGGGATGGGGTAGACTCAAGTTGTGTTTGTGGGCTGATTGGTGTGTTCGGCCCAGAAAAGAGAGGGGAGAAATGAGTAGGGCTGGTAGGTGCATGCGGCCCAGCAGTAGGTAAGGTACCTGGAGATGAGGCAGACTGCATATGGTGAATGAGATATGGAGAGAGGCCTTCATCTAAAAACTCATAAGTTGTGGTAGTAGGAGTATGCAACTTATTAAAAGGAAACACGGTTTCATCAAAAAGGACATGACGACATATGATGATTTTGTTTGAGGAAAGATCATAACATTTATAGCCTCTATGGTTCGGAGGGAATCCTAAAAATACATAAGGAGTAGACCGGGGTTGGAGCTTATTTATCGTGGTGGAAGGAAATAGAGGATAACAAAGACACCCAAAAACCCGTAAGTGAGAATATGAAGGTTCCCTATGATATAGAACACGAAGAGGAGACTGGTTCCCTAACAACTTGCTAGGTAAAATGTTATGCAAATAAGTTGCCATTTGTAATGCATGGTGCCAAAATGATGGTGGTAGAGAGGCATGAAAAAGGAGAGTGTGAGTGATATTATTAAGTGACCTTAATTTTCTTTCGGCTTTACCATTTTGTGAAGACGTGTGAGGACAAGAGAGACGGAAAGACACCCCATTTGACTCACAAAACTCCCAAAAAGAACGATTATCATACTCCCGCCTATTGTCACATTGGATATTTTTGATAGGACGCTCAAATTGTGTGCGAACATAAGATTGAAACACTAAACATTTATCAAACACATCTGATTTTTTAGCCAATGGAAAAGTCCACACAAAATTAGTAAAATCATCCAAAATGAGCATATAATAACGATGTCCCGAAGAACTCAAAACAGGAGATGTCCAAAGATCACTATGTATTATACCAAACGGCAAAGTAGTAGATGACATAGAAGAATAAAATGGCAACTTAATGTGTTTCCTAAGAACACAAGAATGACAAATACTAGAACTTGAAGTTCGATTACATTCAATCCCTTTATTACTACGAAGAGTATGTAAAATACTCGACCCGGAATGACCTAATCGATCATGCCAAAGAGAAGGTGCAAACGCTGCAAAACTCGAAGGTGAATATAAATGTGTGGATGTGGTGTTGGTGAGAGGATAAAGATCACCAGTGCTATTACATCTTATTATGGGCCTCCCTGTCCGATAATCCTTCACAAAGAAACCATAAGGGTCAAACTTAACAGTCACATTATTATCAGTGGTAAATTTTCGAACTGAAATAAGATTTTTTATGAGTTTGGGAGCATGGAGTACATCGTTTAGGGATAAGGGAGGATTAGGGGAAGATAGAGTAGTATGACCACAACCATTAATTGGAATAGTATGACCATTACCAACTACAATAGCATTAGGATGATTGCTCAAATTAAAGTAAGACGAGAGATTACCGTTGGTGGATGTCATATGAGAAGTGGTGCCGGTGTCCATGTACCACGAGGGGTCGGGTTGATGCAATGTCATAGTGTGCATAGCCGACTCAATGTCTGTTGGAGCGTACTGCATAGGCTGAGTTGAAGCTGCATAGACTTGTGGACGAGGACCTAATAAACCAGGATGCTTAGGTGGGCCTTGAGGACGTGCCCAGCCCTGATTGGGGTATGGACATGGAGGGGTCGCCCATTGAGGCATCCATCCCCAACCCGGGTACTGTGCCCACTGCGGCTGCTGCCAGGGAGCCGGAGGAGACGACCACTGCTGTTGACCAGAGCTGCCACGACCGCTACCCTTGCCACCAGAAAAACCACCCTTGCCACCAGAATGTTGTCCACCCTTGCCACCAGATTGCTTTCGGCTCACCGAGTTTTTCTGCTTTGTGCGGCCACGTGAACCCCCAACATTAACATGACCATCATCAGCTTTGTCACGGGACTGAACCACCATGGCTGTCGCAGACCCTGTGGCGGCTTGCTTTACAAGTCCGGCTTCCTCCAGTGTAAGCATCGACCGAGCTTGAGAAAACAGAGGAAGGGGATTGCTCTGTCGAATAAGAGTAGCAACACCCTTGTATGCTTTGGTGAGTCCAGAAACCAATTGAAGAACCAATCGCTTATTATCCACTGGTGCCGCTATACCTCGCAATTGATCGGAGAGACTCTTGAGGTGTTGGCAATAGGCCGAGACGTTGGGAAAATCCTCCATCTTTGTGGTTGAAAATTCCTGTTCAAGAGTCAAGGCACGAGAATTCTGATTATCCTGAAATAAATCACGCAACCTTTCCCATGCCTCCATAGCCGTAGCATCTGGTTCGATAATGGTGAGCAATAGGTCATTGGAGATAGTGGAATAAATCCACGAGATTACAGCAGCGTCCAGAGTAGACCAAGTTTCCTTTTCCTCATCAGTGACAGGAACCTTCTACTTCCCCTTAGGCGGAGGAATAATATGGTCTAACACTTTGTGAGAACGAGCATGAATCTTAAACAATTCTACCCATATGGAGTACTGAGAGTTTTGCAATTCAAGAACAATCGGAATGTTGTTTTTGATATTGTTGACAGTAAGAGAAGGGTGGAACGAGGAGTGGGACGAGGATTTTGGTTCCTCCATAGCAAAGAATTAGAGAAGAAAAAGAGAAGAATACAAGAATAGCGGAAAAAGCTAGGGTACAACAGAAGAAAAATCGCCCTAGATCTCTGATACCATAAAAGAATGTTTTCCGTGAATGTTTCCTCCATTGCTCATTGATATTTATACAAATATACAAGCCATAATCCTGGCATACTTCTAGGCAATAAACTAGGAAACAACCAACTCAACCTATAAACTAGGTAACAATATATACACTTTGACTAAGCTAATCATTTACATAATTATCTTAACAGTTCTGAGCCAGGTTTATTATAGAAATGGATTTCGAGTCCTCCCGATCTCATTTCTCATTTCTGATGTATTGGTTACTGATCTTATTTGATTAATGAAAACATTTTACTTCTCGAAAAAAAAAACCGCACATTAATTTCATTTTAATTTTTGACACAAAAATTTGATTGGCTTCAAAACTCCAATATTTAAGGACGGACCCTACGACCCTACTTACACCTAGTGAGTGACAGCAAGTAACAGCTCTGTCGGTTATGTAAGCGTAAATCTTGACATACACACTAATTAATTACACAAACTCACTATCACTTATTTAGGAATTAGGGATGAATTGTGGACCCAATCCCTTAATATTATTCACACTTTAATATTTTAATTATTTTTATAAAAAATATATATGATAATTGTAGTGATAAATCATCCCTAAATTAATGGTAGTGATTTTATGTAATGAATTAGTGTGTATGCCAAGATTTATTCCTTATGTAATGCACTATATAATGATAACAATAATTTTCTTTGTGTTTTATATTGCACTAACAGTAATTATTGTCTTAAAAAAACATGCGACAACAAATTTCGACCGTTTATTTTTAAATAAATTTTCTTTTCGAGGCATGAAAACTGCAAGTTTTTTCATTACAAAAAGCATTAGGTACAGACACGACCCTCGGATTATCTTAAAGTAATTGTTTTGTCTGACCTACATTCCCAATTATGAAATTAATTAAAAGGTGTAATTATGATAGTTAAATAATTATAGCAAAAGTACAAAATAAAAAAGAGAGTAGCAATTAATCAAATCCTATGTTACAAATTTTACATTCTCTATAATTTAATTGACTTACTTTCTCAATGATGATGTTTTTCATATACAATATTTATAATGCAGTTATATATAAAATTTAATAACAAAAATTTTAAAAATTAAATAGAGATATGAAGATGTCATAAAAAATATAATTTAAAATGACTAAGCGTTACAATGAAATAAAATAAATTTAACAAATAAAACCGAGAAATCAAACATGCATCTTAATCTAATATTTGATCAATTTATCAATTTGATCCAATATATATACTAGAATAACAAAAAATCAGTCAAGCATGAGCGCAAAAATGACTACTCGTAATAAAAAGTATTGGCTCTACCTATTCAATACTCTCAACCAAATCTCTCAAGTTCTGCTTGACAATACACAAATGTTTACCTAAATTATAAAAGAGTACTAATGTTAAGAATTTTGAAATGATTCCGAATTTGTTCTCAAATGTTAAATATTTTATTTTAATTTATGAAATATATATACATACATAATTTAAATATTTTATTTCGATGATATACATCCAATCAAATCCTATCAATTAAACATTTAAGAATCATTCCCGGAATGATTTTGTTAACTCTAGCATTTCTCATTCTAAAATCAAAAGTTTGTACGATTGACTCAGGGGTGTTTGGGACTACTTATTTTACAGAATAAGTCAACTTATTTTAATACAAAGTTAAAGATTTCTAACTTTTTTTTGAAAAAATTAATTTTTTTTACAACTTATGGAATCTCAAACATACATTAAATATTTGTATAAAAAAATTATCCTAAATATGAAACTTTTACCCAAAAATAAGTCCATAAGAACTTATTTTAATTCGTAGCCAAACAGGCCTCTACAAATTAAAATTTAATATTGTAACCCTATTAAAGATTGTATTTACTATATTTTATATAATTTTAAGCACAATTTGTTTTTTTAATTATTTGCTAAATTAAGGTTTGCATATTTCTACTGACAAAAAAAAAGTTCGTATATTTCTCATTTACTAATTTTACATTATAAAATATGTATATTAAATAAAATAAAAATTATTTGCTGTTCAACGAGTTATTGCAAAATAAATTATTTTCCGATTGTCTCATGCATTTGTATAATAAACTTCGTTGTATGAAAATTAATATTCTTTAAAGAATAAATAAAACATGATAATTAAGCCGAAAAAAAAATGAAGCCTTTTCAATAAATCGTCTACTAAGAAAACTCAGAGGTCAATATTTAAAGTAGCAACAATTTTAATCATAAGAAGTACTCCGTATACGAAAGAACTTGGTGAATAATCTAGTCAGAAACTTGTCAATAAAGGGCGAAAAAGTACTCATATTTAAATAATCCATGTGCACTGTTAACCTTGGTGGTATTTTATTATCGCCGAACAAAAAAGTACGTGGCGCCCCGACCATACAATGCAAACGGACGAGTATTTTCGCATCAGCAAAACAGCATATTCCTAAGAATGTACTCATTCATATCCAATTCTTGTTGTATTCCAATTCCGAATCTGGGGCCATATTATAAACAAACTATCTGCGTCAAATGTAAAATATACAAAATCTTTATTTATATTATTAAACGTATATGCATATCAGCTTATGTTATTTTGTCATGGTTAATGATTTGACGGGCTAGGAGATTTCTAAATATTCACTCGTAATATAGTTTTGGAAAATTATCAAAAATATTTATATTTTCAATTTTTTTGTAAAATTACGATAAAAGTTGAATATGTATAGTCGCATCAGTAGGTTTCAAGCATATGTGGTCGTAACTGTAACATCCCGACCTTTTTCGGAATATTAAAATAAACACTTAAATATAACAATCCAATTTTTAAATCAAAATTATGAAAATCCTCCGAATCAAGACATCGAAAAATCAACCCAAAATCTAAAGTACTAAAATTGGAGACGCAGCTCCCATATTTAATCAAGAGTAAACTTCAAAGTGGTGGCCAGATTTTACACTCATTTTCAAAAAAGTGGCCAGATTTTCAGTTTGGCAAAATGGTGGCCAGACTTGCCTTTTTCCTTTCAAAAAGGTGGCTACAGGCGATTTTCAGCTTTTTGGTAGGGGTAAAATGGGAAAAAAATGCTAGAGATCCCAAAAATTGTCCACAAAAATTCTCAAATTAATATGTGTCACCATATGATTGGTTATATTCGTAATAATAATAATAATGCCCCCATGTATGCACATCAATTCACCAAAAAATCCACAAATATGAGTTGTTAAGATTTAATTAGTCAATTTATGTGCATGTGTGGAGGGGGCATTATTATTTTTATTACGAATATAACCAATCATATGGTGATACATATTAATTTGGGAATTTTTTGGATAATTTTTGGGGGTTTTAGCATTATTTTTTAATAAAATAACATATTTTCCCATTTTACCCCTGCCAAATAAGCTGAAAATCATCTTCAACCACTTTTTTGAAAGGAAAAAGGCAAGTCTGGCCACCATTTTGCAAAATTGAAAATCTGGCCACTTTTTTGAAAATGAGTATAAAATGTGGCCACTTTTTTGCAATTAACTCTTTAATCAATAATAAAAAGTCCAATGCAAAATAAATAAAACGTAAGTAGCATGCCCAAACTTCCTTATCCTTTTGATAGCCAAAACCTGAAATGTTACACAATAATGAGCTACGAAGCCCAGCAAGTTACTATCGTCTAATGACTCACAATAATATTTTCGATATCAATATTTAGAACTTAAATCGATAGAGTTTCAACAATGCACTTGAATTTTTATCCCACAGTTCTATATACGGTCACATTATGCCAGTGACACGGCTTCTATAATTCGATGGGGGCTAGTTTACGTCCCTCGTTAAGTAAAACTCAATAAGGTATCTATGTGTTCCGGAACGTGCGTAAACTAGTTCTATATGTCACACTATCCAGTGACCGGATTCTATAATTCGATACACAACTAAAATTGAGGATTTCTAAAAGTCTTTTCTAAAAATCTATTTTTCGATATCACAATTTCGATAATCAAAATAAAACAAATATTTCAAATCAATAAAGTAAACAATTTAATCCAATGAGTAACAAAAAGTTACTTACCTCGAGATCGTAATCCTAACCTGAAAATAATAATATAACCAAAACTTAAACAATAACTAAATCGAAACAACACAGGCAAACACCTTAACTATACTAATGCACTTATACATAAACACACAAGGTCAGTAATTAGAATTTAGAACTTAACCACTTAGAAATATTTATTTACACAAAGTATACTACTACAATACTTACTTGATTGACTTATTATTTAATAACTATTAGCAATTGAACAAATATTGAATATCGAATTACAATATGATAACCAATAAGTTTCCAAGATATAAGAACGAAAAACGAAGAATCAAATACTAATGAACAAACAAACCTAATTGCTGAAAGAGAAACGAGGTGCACAACTTATACTAATTCATATTTAACAGCAGATAGGTTGGGCTTTTGAAACAATGGTCAACTAGAGAATAAAAGTATATTAAACAAGGATTTCAGAATGTTAAGATTCACAAGAAACGCACAAATAACGAATTTGATATGAATTTTTGAAGTTCCAGTAACACAGCAGAAAATATACAGGACCGGATTATATAAAAGGCAAATTTAGACAATGAAAACAATTTTATCTCAATTTGACTATAACTAGAAAATTAAAGAGAACTCTCAGAGGTTTCATACTTGATAAAAACAACAATTATATGACATATAACGAAGGAGATATGAATTTTTAAATAAGACGCAACTCTGCTGATAAGTAAAAACAGTCCTGAATATTTATAAGTCAGTTTAGACAACTAAAACAATTAAAATATCTAATGGGTACAACTGAGAACGAAAGATTACATCACAAGCTTTCCAGATTGATATCATGAGAAATTTTCCGACATAAGATCAATTTATAGTGAATTTTAGAATGTTCGAAAAACTGTTCACGTCATAAATCTGAAGGGTCACAAAGAATGCAATTTTGCACATAGTTCGACTCCGATGTTGGAAAATATGCATTAGACGAAAGTTGTAGATATCGAAACAAGCTTTCTAGAATGTCAAGAATCAACAAATTCCAATCACAAACGAATAAGTTACACATTTTACAACAAATCTCAGTTGCAGATTTTATAATATACGAATTTCAGTAAAACAATTAGGGACATGAACAAATGATACTCATACTTGACATCAAAACATAAATAACATGATATCGTCTATAAGCATGTAACAAATCAATTATATAACCAGGGTATTCGAACACATATATCAACATATCATGCACACAAGTATTATTACCTATACAAATGGTGATTGGGTTCTTTACTCAAAACTTCCTCCCAAGTTCTCCCCCTTTTTCTTTCTCCAAGCCTCTTTCTTTCTCTATTTTTTTTAACTCTCTGTATCCTCTTGTTAATATAGAAAATTGACAACTTGATTCTTAATTTAAACCCCCTGAATAGCTATTGATTTCATATAATCAATCATATCACTTAAAGCATTAATTAACATAATAACCTCCATCAGTTACACACTTTTCAAATTCTAAAAAATAAAAAAAATATATCTAAACTTATGCAATAAACTCCAACAAAATAGATTATAACAAGATAATATTTTCAATTAAGGTCAATATAATTATTATTATTATTAATTTTTTTTAAAAAAAATAGGGGTGTTACAGTAACACTTGCATTTGAGATTTCAAATGAGATTATACCCTATTTCTGGAGAAAAAAGAAAAATTTTGCAAATCAAATATTTTTGAAAAAATTCCATACTTTAAGTGGTGTTCAGTTCTATAAAATTTCATATATTTTGGTGTTTAGATTATACGAAGTATTGTGTATTTTTTTTTTGTAAAGGAAGTATTGTGTATTTAATCTTTATAAAAATGGCAAATAAGCAACGGATCCGTGATTCGTGAACTACTGCAATTATTACTTGAAAAAAAAAATAATTTTAATTTTAGAGAGCACAGGCACACTTTCGTCCTTGGGATAAACTATTGTTCCTCTGGCATGTTACATGATGTACATCTGAATCTTTGCTAGATTACAAAATTGTTGCAATGTGACTTGTGTTTTTCAAATTTAATAAAGAATCTCTTTCTTTATATAATAGAACAATAAGGACATAATTTGAACCAATAAACCCCCTGTAAAATTACAATTATACCCTTACAAGTTATAAAATTACATGAAATGTCACTCTTTTATTTAAATGGAAAAAAATGAGTTTTTGTGGTGAATCGAACCTAGAACCTCCTCTACACAAGTTATCCTACCAACCACTGTGCTATATTGACTTTTTAGTTTTGAGTTAAAAAACCTTTTACATAAACTCGACCACTCCATTATCTTATTTTTACTATTATTTTAATTTTTGAGTAAAAATAATGGTATATATAATAGAGCAACAAGGATATAATTTGAGCCAATAATTCCCTTATAAAATTACAGTTATACCCTTACAAGTTATAAAATTACATGAAATGCCACTCTTTTATTTAAATGAAAAAAAAAAGAGTTTTTGTGGTAAATCGAACCTAGAACCTCCTTTACACAAGTTATCCTACCGACCACTATGCTACATTGACTTTTTGGTTTTGAGTTAAAAAACCATTTACATAAACCCGACATCTCCATTATCTTATTTTTACTATTATTTTAATTTTTGAGTAAAAATAATGGTGATTCGCATTATTTTAAAAATATTATATTTTAGGTTTCATAATATGGTACACGATCTATCTATCACTATATATTAAACCACAACACAAGTGCAAAAAAGTGTCATTTTAATGGTTGTGAACTTACGATAATATCCCTATATGTTTAAAAATTACAAAAGCACCATCCCTTTAATATTTATGCAAAAAATATATGAAATTATGTTAGTGTTGGGAATCAACCCTCTCGTAATTTCGGAGTATAATTCTATGCGACTTATATCTTGATGAGATATTTAAAGAAATAAATATTAAGGAGCGTACTAATTTTATCTGGAAAGTATTGTATGACGAGTATTATTCACATCGATGATATGTCTTTTTATCATTGTTCTAAAAGAAATTGTGTTATAACCTATACAATATATTTATACGCTACAAAACATCCTATTTTTAGTGCTCATATGATCTATACATAAATAAAATAATACATAAATTAAAATACTGACATTATAATATGTATGAACATAAAAGGTGCAATTATATTCAAAAATATCCTTAAATCGTAAAACTATACAGAATTTATAACAATTGCTAGAGGATGGCCCGTGCCTCGCACGGGTTATTACGCTAGTTAAATATATATGAACCATTTGAAGGTTACAAAATATTAATTAAGTAAATATCTATTACTATATATTAAACTTTAACACAAGGTCAAAAAGTGTCATTTTAATTGGTGTGAAGTTACGGTTATACCCCCTCTTCTTAAGAAAATTAAAAAAATGTCATTTTTTAATAATTATGTTAAAAATAGTGAAATTATGTTTTTGTTAGGACCTGAACCTCTAACCTTTTACTCTGAAACTCATGACTTAACCAACTGTGTTGTAGTTGCTTTTGAGTTTTGTTTACAAATCCTATAAGATAAACCACCTCTATTTTCTTTTTATCTCATCCTTTTTGTTTTGAGTAAATGAAATGTTGTTTCATATTGTTTCTAGAATATTGGATATATAAAATTAAAAAAAATATATATTGTAATCAATTGATCTTATCCTACAATTCTCTTTTGCCATTTTTAAATACTTGATATAGAAAAAAAAATTAGATTATACATAATGTAACCGAGTGCAAAAAAGAAATTTAGATTGCCAATTTAATGGTTATGAAGTTACGATTTTACTCCTATATTTTTGAAAATTACAAAAATGCCATCTTTCAATAAATATGTAAAAAATAACGAAATTATGTTTGTGTTAAGATTCAAACCACTAACATTCTTCTATCAAACTAATGATATAACCAACTTTGCTACACTTAATTTTGAGTTTTGTTTAAAAACCTATAAGATAAATCACATATTCTCTTCTTGTTTATTTCTCTTTTATTTTTACTATTGAGCAAATAAAATATTGATTAATATATTTCTAGAATATTGGATAGATAAAATTGTAATAAATATTGTAATAGATGAGTGTTGTGGAATAAAAACTAGGTTATTAGATTGCGGCTAGGGTTTGTTGTATTTAATGCTAGGGTGCATGAGCTTCGTGCTTTAATGGCTGCTCTCGTGCTCGTGGTTGAATCTGCCTTCACAAGATGCCTACGTACTTTGATGCGTATCAAAGATCAAGCCAAAAACGTAGTTCTGAGAATGAGGGGTCAGACCCTTTATATAGGCTGAGAAGCCCTAGAATCGTGGTAGAATTAGGTGACTTGGTGGGCAAGTCACCGTCTTGAGGAAGGTTCTAGGCTCCTTCCTTGTAGGAATCAGTTTCCTTGTTGAAGTAGGTGCCTTGGAGGCTAAGTCAGGCAGGAGTAATATCCTTATTTGACTCTTATTGCTGAGCTGGTTATTACCCTTAATATTAATTAAAAAATTAATATTATAAATATGGTTTGGGCCCATTTAATGGGCCCCACGTTTCGACCATATTGGGCCTAATTAATGACACATTAAATATGTCTTCAGGGCTTATTTTTAACCCATATCATTTGCCCCCCAACTTCTAGGAAAACTGATCAGGTTTTCCTTGAAGTTTTAACGGCCTTTTTCGAGACTCGGGTCAGGGCTCATCTTTATGCACTAGTGTTTCACGAGTATTGTCTTGATGTAAAGCGTGGAGCGACCGACGCGTTTACGACAATGTTAATTTGATGCTAATCGGCACTAATCAGCTTTAAACGACGTTTAAAAGATGTTAAACGGTGCTAAACGGCGTTAAACGGTGCTAAACGGCACTAATCGACACTAAACGGTGCTAAACGCGCTAATCGGCACTAAACGGTGCTAATCGGCACTAAACGGTGCTAAATGCGCTAATCGGCAGTAAACGGTGCTAAACGCGCTAATCGGCACTAAACGGTGCTAATCGGCACTAAACGGTGCTAATCTTCAAACTCAGTTTTTACTTTCCTTGATTATCAAATTGGAAAAATAAAAACAAAATTTCGCAACCCCGACTCGAGCATCGCTACCAGTCTGCCGAGTCAAAAACCCGTACCGACAATCGACGTCGGTCGGCCAACTCACGCGCGGGAAGCCAGTCGGCCTGGAGGTCAGTCGGCCAATTTTTTTTTTTTTGGAACGGAGCCAAAAAACCCATACCGACGATCAACGTCGGTCGGCCGAAGGACCTTCGGGCAGCCAGTCGGCCAGGAGGGCGGTCGGCAGGATCAAGAACCCGCATCGATGGTCGGCGTCAGTCAGTTGATGCTCCAAAAAGAGGCCAGTCGGCCGGGAGAGGGGTCGGCCAAAATTATTTCGAAATTTTTTTTTACCCATACCGACGATCAACGTCGGTCGATCGAAGGACCCTCGGGAAGCCAGTCGACCGGGAGGTCGATCGGCCGGTTCAAGTCCTCGCACTGAAGGTCGACGTCGGTCGGCTGATGCTCAGAAAAAGAGGCCAGTGGGCCGGTTCGTTGGTCTGCCAAATTTTTTTTTTTGAACCCGTACCGACGGTCGATGTCGGTCGGCCGAGGCGTACACGGGAGGCCAGTCGGCCCGGAAGGCGGTCGGCCGGTGAGTCAGTCGGCTGGAACAAGATCTTGCACCGACAATCGGTGTTAGTCGGCCAAAGCTCTCCCGGAGAGCCGGTCGGCCAATGACCCGGTCGACCGAATTTTTTCAGTCGATCGAAGCAAAATCTCGACGCGATGACCGATGTCGGTCGGCCGGAGCCTTCCATTGGAGCCCGGTCGGCCGGTTCTCGGTCGGTTGGGCGAAACCTCGTGCTGACTATCAATGTCAGTCGGTCGGAGCCTTCCGTTGGAGCCCGGTCGGCCGGTTCTCGGTCGGCTGGGCGATACCTCGTGCTGACTATCAATGTCAGTCGGTCGGAGCCTTCCGTTGGAGCCCGGTCGGCCGGTTCTCGGTCGGCTGGGCGAAACCTCGTGCTGACTATCATTGTTAGTCGGCCGGAGTGCCCCCGGTGCCTCAATCGGCCATGTTTCGGTCGGCCGTCTTCGACATCAAATCTTGAAATCTCGTACCGATGATCGCCATCAGTCGGCCGAAGCTCCCCCGGGAGGTCAGTCGGCCAGTGGTCGGTCGGCCGGAGGCCTTCTCGGGAGCTCGATCGGCCGGCCCTCGGAGCTTGGTCGGCCTTTTCTCGGTCCTTGAACTTCAACGTCAATATTCGAACGTCGATATTTGGACCTCAATGTCAGTATTCGATCGTCGAATGTCATTATTTAAAGTCGATGACCAAACAGACATCCTTGACTTCAAATTGGCTTTCACAACTTTCGTGACCTTCTGGGCCTTAACTCACTTGTTGAATTCTTGGTTTTAAACCTTGAATCCATTTATGGTTGTCGGTTATAACCAACCCTTCATTCTCATTCTAAGATTTGGATCTTATAGTGAAGCTTTTTAGTTCTTGCCCCCTTACTTCATGTGGTGGAGGTCTTGCTTCTCGGTTGATCGTTCAAGAAGTTCATTTGCCACTCAGCACTTGACTTCAAGTCTGGTATGCCTTGGCTAGTTGTCACTCATCTATCTTGACTCTAGGATTCCAACCTTATTCTTATACTCATATAACCTTGCTTAGGTTTCAACTTGGGTAATGACTCTTGATTCGAGCCCTTAAACTCAAACGACAAACTCGATTGGAGGCAGATAGCCTTGTTGGCCATCAAGGCTTAATTTTTGTGTCGAGATTTGAGATTCAAGATTTTAAGTATGGAATGACAAAGGATCTCTTATCTCAACACTTTCTCACTAAAAGTTTCTGTGCCTTCAAGGCATTATCAGTGAGCCAACCAGTCTCAAGATGAGCTTTGATAGGATATATCCTTCAACTTCCTTCATCAATCGGTGCTACCAACTTAGAGTTGATGGTCGGGGCCTTCAAGACCTAGAAGTAACCACTCCCTGCATAATTCTCTATCTCAGAAGAAGCGAATTTAGATAGGGCATCGGCCATAACGTTCTCATTTCTTGGAATATGCTCCACATAGCACTCATCAAACTGAGTCGTAACAACTTTCAGAACTCGCAAATACTGCTTCCTCGAGGCTGTTATCAATGCCAAAGCAAACTTCTCGATGGTTGAGTAATTCAACTCAGCTCCATGCAACACCTTGCTAATATAATAAATGGGTTTCTGAACCTTTTTCTCTTCTCGAATGAGGACGGCGCTCAGCGCTTGTTCGGATACCGCCAGATATAGATAAAGAGTCTCACCGGGACTAGGTTTAGCCAACAACGGGGCTTCTGCCATGTACCTCCTCAATTGCTTAAAGGTCTCTTGGCTCTCAGTAGTCCACTCACAATTTTTCACTTTTTTCAATGCTTGAAAGAATGGCAAGCATTTGTCACCAGACTTGGAGATAAATCTCCCCAGGGCTGCAACTCGGCCGGTTAACTTCTGTACATCTCGTATAGAACGGGGTGGTTCCATGTCCAAGATCGCTTTGATCTTATCAGGGTTGGCCTCTATGCCTCTCTTCGAAACCATTAATCCCAAAGATTTTCCTGATCCAACGCAAAAAGCACAATTGGCTGGGTTCAATATCATCTTCTGGTGCCTCAGCACTTCGAATGCCTCTCTGAGGTGCTTGATACGGTCTGCCTTGAATAGGCTCTTGACTAACATGTCATCAACATAGACCTCCATGGTTTTCCCAATCAGAAGGGCGAATATCTTATTCACCAGTCATTGATAAGTAGCGCCTGCATTCTTTGGAATGTCATTCTTGTGCATCTTAATCTGATTGTAGCTGCTGAACCCATCCGTGAAGCTCAACATCTCATGTCCAGCTGTGGCAATTATCAACATGTCTATCCTTGGCCGGGGGAAACAGTCCTTCGGGCATGCATCATTCAAATCAGTGAAGTCTATGCACATCCTTCACTTCCCATTTGCCTTCTCGACCATCACAGACTCAGCCAACCGTTCGGGGAACTGAATTTCTTCAATAAACCCAGACTCTAAGATCTTGTCAACTTCTTGCTTAATGACATCTTGCCTTTGAGGAGCAAATTCCTCTTCTTCTATTTTATTGTCTTCCGTTCAGGATCGACATTCAACCGAAGGGTTATAAATTGGGGATCAATCCCTGGCATATCAGCCATTGTCCAAGCAAATACATCATTGTTCTATATTGGTCTTCATCCTTGGATCCTCAATCAAGGTACTTAAGACATATTGAAGAGTAGCTAGTCCTTAACATCTTCGGCCTTGCATGGCTTTGATTGTTACGTGTGGCTTTTATCTGCTCGTCTTTTAACCTGGGTCCTTCACGGACTTGAACTCTTATTTGGTCGTGATGTAACCTAACTCTTGACCCTTCGGGGTCTTTATTTATGCATTTGCTTGTTCTCCATTCGTGTATTCTTTTATTTTCGATACTTGGTCATCCTTAACTTGCACTCATCAGGTGCTTGGCACATAAATAAAATTACACAATAAATGAATGGAAAACAAACTTGCATTAATAACTTGAAATGGGTTCAACCCTTACATAAGGTACTACCGTCCTACTCGGAGCAACATGCTCTTCAATAGTTTCAATGAACCTTATTTCTACTTCTACTATACAAACAAGAAGCTAAGTTCTACTAGGATAACTTGAGCCCATCAGGGCTTTACAAGACTGGGCGTGCACCAGATTTTGTTTTTGATGCTCCATCAAAATAGAGCACCCACCACTCCTTCTGGTCTCCTCCTTATTATTATGAAGTTCACTTCCTGCTTGGGGTATTACCTCCTGCCCCCCGACTTCTTGGTGCCAATGGTACATTCAACCACGAAGTCAGTTAACGCCTTAGCCTCAATGGCTGTCCGAGGCTTCTGTGCGATGTCCTCTGACGGCCTTTCTTGACGTTTCTTATTACTACGGTCATCCATGTCTTCAATTGGAAGGACCTGCCCCCCGACTCCATCAGGCCTTAACGAGGCTACATAACAGCTTCGTGCCATCTTTTGATCACCTTTATGTTCTCCAACACCATTCCTGGTCGGGAACTTGATCTTCATATGATAAGTTGAGGCGACAGCCTTGAATGCATGAAGTCCAGTCCTTCCGAGGATAGCACTGTACGTTGAAACCACCTTGATTACCAGGAAGTTCAACATCTGGGTGGCCTCCTTGGGCTCCTGTCCAATAGTTACAGGCAACTGAATAGTCCCTTTAACTTTGGATTCTACTCCATTAAATCCATTTATAGGCATGTTATTGGGGGTCAACTGAGAATCACTGTACCCCATCTTCACAAATGCATCATGAAATAGAATGTCAACAGAAGCTCCATTGTCTATCAAGACTCGCTTCACCTCTGAGTTACCAATCACAGAAGTTATGACCAACGGGTCGTCATGGGGGAACTTCAACCCTTCCAAGTCTGAGTCATCAAAACCAACCACTACTTCAGTTTTTGCATGCTTCGGGGCCTCTCCCACGATGTGCATCACTTCTCTAGTATAAGCCTTCCGAGAATTCCTTGTTGTGCCGGCCGCAGTCGGGCCTCCTGAGATCATGTTGATTACTGGCCCTCGGGGTTGTGGGTTGCGATCTTGATCGTCATCCCTCCTATCATACTCTCTTCTCTGATTACCACGGTCGTCACCCTTAGTGAAGTGGCTCAGTTTCCCTCTACGAATCAAAAACTCGATCTCATCTTTGAGTTGCTTGCAATCATCAGTGTCATGCCCCACATCTCTGTGGAATCTGCAATACTGATTCTTATTTCTCTTTGCGGGATCACCCCTGAGTGGCTTCGGCCATCGGAAATCCTTATCCTTCTCAATGTCCAACAAGATTCGACTCCTAGGAGTATTCAACCTTGCATACTCAGTGAACCTCGGTCCTTGGTTCTTCTTAGGGGCATATTTAGAGTCCTCGCTAGTTCGGGAATACTTGTCCCTAGCATCATACTCCTGGTCATCATACTCATGGTCTTGCTTTCGCTTCTTGGAGTCGTTGTTACCATTGCCATTACTTCCGACGACTTCTTTCTTCATGCTATCCTCAGCTTTGATATACTTGTCAGCTCTTCGTTGAAGCTCGGCCATGTTTTCAGGAGGATGCTTTGCCAATGACCTTTTAAAGAATTCATCAGTAGTTCCATATTCCAAGGCTACCATGGGCACCTTGTTTTCCAAGTCAATGATGTTCAATGTCTCCTTAGTGAACCTCTTGAGGTAGTCTCTCAAGTTTTCATTCTTCCCTTGCACCACGTACATGAGAGATGCGGAACTTTTTTCATGAACTCTCCCGCTGATGAACTGGCTAACAAAAGCGGTGCTCAGCTCCTTAAAGGAGCCAATTGAATTCGCAGGTAGGCGGCTATACCATCTTTGAGCCATGCCCGACAGAGTTTGAGGGAATGCCCTACACTTCAAGGCGTCACTTGCAGGCTGCAACAGCAGTGCGTTTGAGAACGTCCTGACATGATTTGCGGGATCACCTGTTCCATCATAAGCCTTGATTGTCGGCAACTTGAACTTCCTAGAGATGTGAGCATTCATTACCTCCTCAGTAAACGGGGGTGTGGGATCATCAGGATCCCCAAGTGGCATCAGATCCTTGGGGTTGCTCTTGGGGGTTTCCACCCTTGTTGTTCTTCCTGTTGGGGCGTCAGCCCTTCTTTGCCTTCTCGAAGACCTTTCTAAGTCTATAATGGGAATCGGTCCTGAGGTTGGAGGAGGTTGAGTTTGATTCGATCTAGATTATTCTCTTGCAATATCTTCCTTTATATTTTTAAAATCTCGGCTTCATGAGCCTTGATTTTCTCAGCAGTTGTCAAAGGAGGTCCATCATGGATGGTTTGAGTTCTCCTTCGAGGTTCTCTACTAACACGTCGCCTTCTTGGGGCTTCATCTCGATCATCGTCATCAGATGACGAGTCATCGGTATAGGGACCAGAGTAGTCGTCATACTCTCGATCTTGGATCTGCAAGGCATGGCCACTGGGTCCAGGACCTTGAGTAGTTGGGGGATAATTAGGCAGACCATACATCAGGTTGGTATTCGTGGGGAGATCCGTAGTATGAATCTGTACCCCTGGTGGTAACGGGCGATTGGGATCAACTAGTGGGGAAACCAGCATCTGGAGAGAGCTGGTTTCTTGACTTGGGTAGACGACCATGGGTACCGTTCTCTCGGCATGGGGATTCGTCCCTGGAGGGTGAGAAACCTGAGTTTCAGAAGCTTGAGTTTGAGTGATCGCCCCTGTTGTTGAGGGTACCTGCTCGGTGACAGGCGGAGCAGAGATGAGGGGTAAAGCCTCAGTAGTAGTTGGTCGTGTTCTTCGCGTGGTCACCATGGTTGATGTTGGTTTCCCAAAGACGGCGCCAAATGTTGGGAATAAAAACTAGGTTATTAGATTGCGGCTAGGGTTTGCTGTATTTAATGCTAGGGTGCGTGAGCTTCGTGCTTTAATGGTTGCTCTCGTGCTCGTGGCTGAATCTGCCTTCACAAGATGCCTACGTACTTTGATGCGTATCAAAGATCAAGCCAAAAACGTAGTTCTGAGAATGAGGGGTTTGACCCTTTATATTGGCTGAGAAGCCCTAGAATCGTGGTAGAATTAGGTGACTTGGTGGGCAAGTCACCGTCTTGAGGAAGGTTCTAGACTCCTTCCTTGTAGGAATCAGTTTCCTTGTTGAAGTAGGTGCCTTGGAGGCTAAGTCATGCAGGAGTAATATCCTTATTTGACTCTTATTGCTGAGCTGGTTATTACCCTTAATATTAATTACGAAATTAATATTATAAATAGGGTTTGGGACCATTTAATGGGCCCTACGTTTCGACCATATTGGGCCTAATTAATGCCACATTAAATATGTCTTCAGGACTTATTTTTAACCCATATCAATGAGTATACTCTACAATTCTGTTTTGCCATTTTAGATAATTGATATAAAAATAAAATTTAAGATTATACCTACTATAACTGAGTACAAAAAAAAAATTATTTATACGTGTCTCCATGTAGATATTAATTTCATGAAATAAAAAATAAAATTTGATTTTAAGAAATCTGTAATTTTTTTTTTTGACCAAAGAAATCTGTAAATTTTAGTTATCAAATCATACGTAATTAATAATTGTGTCAAATCTAAAAAGTTTTAGGTATATAAAAATTTAAATATGTGACTTCTATTATGGGGTCTTCATCGACCAACTATTTAGACTTTCAACGAATTAAATATATGATTGGTCTAAAAACATAAATATTTAAACATACACGAAAAATAATTGAAATTATGTGAAAAATATGATAACTCTAAAAATATGATCTATGTTATATACAAAAAGTAACATGATTAACATTCAGTAAAATACAAAAAGGAAATAAATTTTTAAATCCTAAATATTACAAAATTACAATAATTATTTATAATGATCAATTAGACTATAACTCGAATATAAAAATATAATATAAAAATTTAGTTAAAAAATAATTCAAAATATAATATAAAAAATTGGTATGCAAAATTACAAAATAACTATAAAAATATTAGATAAATTGAAATTTTATCGTTTATCATATTTTTAATTATGAAATTATTTGAATATATATACAATTTGTACGAGAAATCAGTTCAGTGCCAAGTAAACAATTAATGAAATGAATTGCCCAAACTTGCAGCTAGGGCTGTCAAACAATAAAGAAAGTAAATGCCCTGACTTACAGCACATAAGAATATAATACACATAGCTCGTAGGTCAGATCATGAAAAGATTTTATCCGGTGATTTTAAAAAAGAAAACGGGTCAAAATCCTAATTACCAGATATAATCGACTCATTAAAAAAAGTTCGGTAAAAAGTCGACCCGAATTTAAAAGTTGAATTTTAATTGAAAACTATTTTTAATTGATTCCAGAAATACTTTTCTCGTAAAAAATGGACAAATGGTTTAATTAATACGCAATTAATAAGAATATTTCAATTAATAATTAAATTAATTGAATATTCAAATTAATTATTTATTAATCAACTCATAGAAATAATAAAT
Source organism: Kitagawia praeruptora (assembly GCA_037693485.1). Lineage (NCBI taxonomy): Eukaryota > Viridiplantae > Streptophyta > Magnoliopsida > Apiales > Apiaceae > Kitagawia > Kitagawia praeruptora. Next base: position 83,780,340 of record CM075350.1, read on the forward strand.
CTTTTATCATTAAAAGATTTAAATTCAATTAAGTCAATTATATATTTAAATAATTATTAATTAATATAATTAATCAATTAAAATGAATTAATCAATTAATTAGATCAATTAAATCATTATTTAAAAATAATTAACTAATTAAATTTAATTTTTAGTAATTAAAATAATAATACATAAAAGAATTCTGAATTTTAGAAAAATTTTATAAAAATTTGACCCAAATCCATTTTTCTGAAAAGTTATGCTGGAAAAAAACGGATCAAACAGCACTATTCATCACGTTCTTCACACATTCAAGCCTTTGAATGCTTAACTACCAACAATGGAGGTTGCCGGACGGAAACCGGCAACCCTATTTTCCGGCTAACACCAAAAACGCTCCGGTGAGCCTTCTTTTGGACATCAAACTAACCCTCAACTTCTAGGCACTCTAAAACACGGCAAAAACGAACCAAACAAACCGTATTTAACCAAAAAAGAATAATTCCGGCGAACTCTAACCCAAATTTCGGCGAAATTCGTTTCTACACAAAACGAAAACCAAACTCAACGTTCTTTATATCAAATCGAAGCTTAGAACACGTGAAAACTACTCTTGGCAACCAATATTACAAACAGTTAACGAATAAGACGAAATATTGTTTCAAAAATTCGGTTAAAACTAACAAACTTGAATATCACAATCCAGCATTAGAACAATCATATTAAACACATAGGTATGATCCTTAGGACCTCTAGAAGCTTTACAAACAATCAAATCAATCGGAAAATTACTCAATCAAAAAGCCCTAATTTGACGCAAGAACCCTAGAATTCGAATTGACAAAACTAGCAATAGCACGATGAAATTGAACATTGAATTAAATTCCTGGAATCAATATGAAGCTATATAAACAATCAATTCAACCGGAAAATCAAAGAATCAAAAAGCCTCAAATTTCATGAAGAACCCTAATTTTGCAGAATTGAAGAAAAATCGATATAAAATCAGAAACTTACCCTCTATTGAAATTTATTGTAGATTCCGAAACTAGGGATTAAGAGCTTTGATACGAGTATAAGAACAACAAAATCCGACATCAATAACACCTTCAAATTCAGCTTTGATCCTCAAGAACAGGAGAGAGAAAATATATTTTCATATTTATATATACATAAAAACTGATTTTTATGATTTATTAATAAATAAATAAAAAATCTGATTCCGATTTATATAACTCAAAAATTAATACCCAAAAATTTTTTTAACCCATAATTTAAATTATTAATCCTTAAAAATAACTTTTATGGGATAAAATGTAAAATTTTTATTTTTAAACAAATATAATATAAATGTCAAAATTACCAAAAAATTACAAATATTACACAACTTACAAAATAATACATTTTTAAATATCCTATTATTATATAAAAATAATTGTATCAAAAACAAGGTCTCAAATCCAGTACTGGGGTTGGGTCCGGAAATTAAAATGCGAAATAACTGTATTCTAAAAATACAAAAATTACAGAAAAATAGAATAAAATATTATATTCTACACAGAAGTCACATAACACGCATGAAATAATTATCCTATTTAATAAAAATCATAACGCGTTTAAATGCATTAAAAATAAACTAAAACACAGTAAAATGAACTGAAAATATATTTTGATATAATAAATTACACGAAATTTTCCTGGTCGTTACAGAATACGGCATGAGCCAATCGTCTAGTACGGATTTGGAGTACAGTTTATAAAACAGCAAAACAGTTAAGTATATTTGACAATTTATAATAAAACATTTATTTCAAAAATAAGCATGGCCGAAGTAACGAGGGGTTAGAATATTTCATACCGAGATCAGAACAGAACAGATACAAATACACACATCATAGGGTACCTAATGTGTGCAATAAATCGGATAACGTATAGGCATATACAATGTCACCACCAATAAATAAAATCACAAATCAAATCAAACTCTGGGTGCACCAGCGTATCCTAAACAAATATCAAAATACGCAAAAGCTCGCCACCTGAGCTATCAAAAGGATACGCCGTGTCCAATCACACTACTACGGAAGTGTCATGTCACTGGTGTCGCAATGACAAGACTGTAGTATCCTTACAGCTAGTATTTTCACAAATCTTTAAAATCACAATAAACAAATATTTTCAATATTTATAGCAGATGTATAACTTGCAAAATTCCGGAAAACTATAGAAACATATATTTAAATATTTCAAATCAGATTTAAAAATCATTTCAAAGTTGACGAGTCAAAATATTTTTCAAAACCAAAGTAGTCAAAACGATCAAAATCAAGTGAACGGATTTGGGGACAAAACAAATATGATATAGCGTTGAATAAAAAGGAGAGAAAATCCGTACCTCGAAATATAACGATCAAGAATACTAACAACTTTCACAAAATAATAATTATTAGTTCTTAAATCCTATCCTAGATTTCGATACAACATATTTCTCATTACGCGAAACGTTAAATTATTAATCGAGACCAGTTCTGTAATTTACTATTTTCACACCCTCTAGATGGTATTTTCTAGAAAAATCCAAAACATAAAAGTTGTAGAGGACGGAAAACACGTTCAAGAGAGGTAAGATTCACCAAAAATGGATTTATAACGAATTGGAAAATAAATAATACGTAAACTGATTCAGATTTCAAGTCCGAAAATGAGATCTGATTTTGTTTTAGACTTTTGATAATAGTTCTAAACATTATCTCAGAAAACACAAACAATAAAAGTTTTAGACAATTGAAAGAGCTTTTCGGATCATTAAAGATCATCCAAAACGGACATAATTGAATTTTATAAAAAATTTCGAAGTTGTTGTTGTTAAATTTTGTTATTATAAAAACTACTTATAGAAAACTCAATTTTCGACTTAGTTTGACTCTGAATTTGACAAAAGTACGTGAAATACAAGTTGTAGAAAATGAAAAGATCTTTCCAGAATGTCTAGAATCATTAAATACCGATTCTTAATGAATTAGATATGGATTTTAGAAGATGGTAGAATCAAGTAACACAAATATTACGAATTTGAATGATAAATACGAGAAATAAGATGAAGAGAGGTTCTTACCTTGGTAAGATTTATCGAATGAACTTGATCTTGACGGCTTTAAAAAAATTGTGAATAAATATACTTAAAAGCCTAATCATAATCTTAAGAAAGTTCTTTATTTAAGTTCAACTTCTATTATTATTTTAATCTAGCCCATATTCAACTCCTCGTCAAATAATAATACATTATTATTATTATTATTATTATTATTATTATTATTATTATTAAATATCTAAATTTCCTCTATATTACAACATCAGAAGGTTCAGATGGGGCATTCTCCTCTGAAAACATACGACCAGCATAACAACGAGCTTGTCTAGCAAGAGCATGGACAGTTCGATTAGTAGACCGTTTAACAAAATATAAGTGAACATTACTCAAAAACTCCACCATTATCTTGCATTCCTGAATCACTAGCCCAAAGACTGAGAACATGTTGAAAGAACATGGTCACATGTTTTTTTTGTTCATATGCTTTTTGCTTTTCACGATTTGATCCTCCAATAGGATTTGTTCTTGTTAAAGATGAATTAATAACATATAACAACTTATATCTAAGTATATAATCTAGACATTAAGAAATGCTAATATTTCTATTTTTTAAAGTTTACCTGAAAATGTGGAGTGAGGTTCCATTTTGTTTTTGTTCTTGAATTCCCTAAAAATTGAATAAGTATTCTTTACAGAGACGGAACCAGAAAATATGGGTTGGAGGGGTGAAGTTTGAACAAAATTTTTAAAGACAAAAGTACATGTAACATTCTAGGTTTTCAAGAGCAATATATGAATTCATATGTATGAAAACCAAAATTATAATAGATTGATGAATATAATTGGGGGAACAATCAAGAATTATTTGTTTATGGAAGGACCAAATACACTATATAATCATAATTTATACATAAAATTGAAACTTTATACATAAAATTGAAGAAAACTAAATTGTTAGGGGAGGTTTTGGGAGAACCATGGTCACCCCATGCCCCCCTTAAATCCGTCCATGATTCTTTAGTAATTCTATCAAAAAAATTAAGTGCAACCCTGTAGAATAATAGGCATTTCCTCATGTAATATCTTTTTTTATCAACTCTAGGGTGAAGGAGTGGGTAATGGTGTGAACCACAAGTTACACACCTGTGATTTATTTCTATTTTAGAAAGACATTTTTACTTGAGGTTAACAATATGTTGGGGAATCAAATGACTTAATTACGAGATATTAGGTAGTACAAACAAATTTTTATTGTGAAGTATGGATGATTTGTTTATATCTGTTCTCAAATTTCACTAAATTTCACTAAATATCATAATTACTTATTTCTCTGCCAACTCAAATATCTGTACCAACTCAAATCTATCTTTTATGCAATTGTGTCATTAAATCGTTTCCAATTTTTATGCAAATATGTAACATGTACATTTCCAACACAAATTTAAAAATTTAATTCAAGGGTATTGACCTTTGGATGTGTTTCACACACTGATCTTACCACTTTTGTAGTGTTCTATTATCGTGTTTTGGTCATAGTTACCAGATGTTTACTGTTATAGATAATTGTCAGAATCCTTATTTTCCAACAATTTCTTCGGTTCAAAGTTATATTATCATGGTGCAATAGGATATCTTGTACGAACCATTTTAGCATACTATATTTTTTAGTTTAGCATTAGCTTCTTGTAGGAAGTCACTGAGAAATCAATATGTTAAATGCTTTATAGCTCAAGTATCAGAAATTGGCAGTCACTTGCTATACCATTGGGAGAGTATTGGATTTGCGTATGTACCTATTTATGATAGGCTGCTGAGTGATCACTCATTAATTGGTAAAAATTTCCTTACATTTCCATTTAGAATCTCTCATGAGATTGACGCAAAACATTGTTAATTATTTAATATGTCAAAGTTTCGTGTAGAGAAGTTTATATATTGTTAATTATTTAATATGTCAAAGTTTCGTGTAGAGAAATCTATTAGTTGGGATATTAAATTTTGTATGTTGCCTTTGGTTTTACAAATATTGCTTGGCTGGATTGATGCTTCACACTGCACTATTTTAATATGGAATTGAAATGTTGTTGTACACGTAGGCAATGAACACACACATATTTTTCTTTATGTTGTATTAGTGATATAAAATAAAAGAGAACTTGTGAGCAGTGGATATATTTAAATGTTTTAGTATGAATTTCAGCAAGTTATAGTGTTGTTTTCTAAGTTCAGATTTCTTGCCACATTATAAAACTATGGTATACAGCTCGAAGAACTACTATACCTTTGTATACAGGGAAGAACCTTAAGAAGAAGTTGTTGAAAGACATTTTTGATAGTATCTTCAATCTTGGTTGCCGGAGCACTTCTTCTGTTATCATAGTCACTGAGTTCTCAGGGACAAGCTCCGAATATCTCACAAAATGCTAAATTTTTTAATCCCATTGAGATTGCACCTTGGAGTGATAATGAAGAGGAAGTAGCTCCTTATTACCCTCAAAGTATGAATTTCATTTTTTAGACTTCTTGGTTTGAGTTCACATTTATATAATATTTGTGAATTTGTATTTTTATGAAGCTGGTGATACAATCCAAGATTTGTATGTTACGTAGTGAAAAATGATATGATTGAAGAAGCAACCAATGACAAAGATTATTTCTGTAGGTTTTACTATAATAATGAAATTGGATTCTATGTTCCCTACAGCACTGATGTGTAAGTTATATCCTTTTTTTTCGTTGTTGCATATGTTGCACCATATTTGCACAATTTTCTTTGTTTAGTTGATGGTATGGTGTATTTTATTTTTTGTGGTTGTTTACTTGTCTATTCTTGATTTTTTTTAGTTTTTTATTTTCCGTGGTTGTCTATCCATAATTTTTTAATTGGGTTTCATAGTTTTGAATAATATGTGGCTGTCTATCCATAATTTTTTAATTGGATTTCACAGTTTTAATTCACTCTTATCTTGTCTTGATTTTACAGATTTTGCACGTGTGAGATGCCACAAAATCCAAACGAGTTTATGATTCAGTGCGACAATTGTTTTGATTGGTAAGTTGTGATCAGATTAAAGGAAAATGAGCACTTTATTATTGTGAAAAATGCTAGAAAGTGGAGAATGGTTCGAAAGTTGTGCGCGAAAAAGAAAACTGCCATTGTATGTTGCTTCTTCAGATCTGACGTGGAAGATATCTCTTCGTATTTGAACTCTAGAGACGTGCCTCATGCAAAATTGCACAGGGACGTATTGTTGATGTTCCTGAATTTGTGAAAATGTTGGTTGATAAAGTGAGATGTAAACTTCAGTTTGTTCTTATCCTATACTTCCTAAACCTTAATCTTTTTGTATAAATAGCAACATATTCGTTTAAAAAAAAGTTGTGATCAGATTGATTATCTCAATTAGTTAGCATACATTAATTCAATTGAGTTTTTATAATAGGTTTCATTACCGGTGTATTGTTGGATGATGAGGCAGCTAAAACTTTGGAGAATTATTTCTGCCATAATTGTGTTTGAGGAATAGTGTATTTATGAACAAGCTCAAACTAATAATGGAAATATATAAAAATTGTGAAATTTTTATAGTATTTTCCAAACATTTCAGATGTTCTTTTACCAACAAATTTTTATATATGTTTATAACTTCTTAGTATGTAATTAAGAACCGTGATTGACTGACTTTATAAAAATAAGCCATGTGATTGATTAGAACATAACTGGCATCATGCTAAATTGTTAATTCGTGTGTTTTTTAGAAGCTATATACGAATTTTAGAAATCATTAAATAACATAAAATGACATTTATCTATATTAAACGGATAGTTATATTTTGGGTAGAGAAAGTGTAGGAATTGACTACAAATAATAAAAAAAATATAAAAAAAAGATCTAAAAGAGAAGAGAAATGGTGATCCCGTTCTTCACACTTTCGGAACCCAAAATGATATATCGGCTCTCTCAAATCCTCTTTGCTAGAGAAATACATGTACTCAGAATTCTTTCATTCACAGGACGATTTTTGTGATTTTCTTCTCTAATTCTACTCCTTGTATCTGGGTTTCTTTCACTTCTCTGTCATGGCCATGCTCAAATATTGATTTTCTTTAATAGTCTACTCATTGATCAAGGAAACCCGAATTAAACGTTGAAGAGGATGACTATTAACATGCCTCGAGTTTAATCTATAATATTTGGTTAAAGGGATTATATTACACGGAAACATTAATCACGAAAGGTTTAATTGGATCACCAATTATTATTATTACTTTGGTAGCAATGATGTATTACTAGATGCCGCTCATTGATTATAATTTTATTATTGGATATTAAAATTATTTCCAACGTAATAATAACCTAAAGGGTTACACAATAAGAACTTTTAAAAGGAGTTTTAATTTAAATTATGAATTTAAATTAAATCATTAAATTCGAAATTGGTTCTTAATTAATTAAGCTGGTCTTAATTAATTATTAAAGAGAATTCGAATTTAATAATAAAACCAAATCAGAATGGGTTTGGAGAAGCCCAATTCAATTTAGGGTTTTAGGCCAATCTCTCTTCCCTATAAATACATTATGATGTATTGTTTAGGAACACACTTTTGCAATTCATTAAAACGTGTGGGAGGGAAGAGAGAGAGAGAGAAGTAGGTTCTTCGGCTTGTAATGGCTCCGGTGATCGTTGGACGATCAAGCGTTCGTGTGGACTACTTTGGCAACGTAGATCTCGAAGAGGGTTGCGTGGTGATTGCATTGGACCTCCATCTGTCATCAATTTGTTAAAGTCGTTTTAAGGTAAACGTTCATAACTACGAATTACACGTCTTGTTTTGCATGGATCATGCGATTGGGTTTCGGTTTTATTGTTTTAATTATTGTTTTCCGCTACGTTTGCTTGAAACCCTTCAATGGCATCAGAGCTACTTGCAAAACGCTTTTAATTCGGTTGTGTGTTTAACAGTTTTGGTGTATGTAAGCATGTATGTGATTTGCCATGGTTTTGTGATTATACGAGATGTGTATGTATATGTTTTGAACATATGATATATTAGTGGATTGTATAATCATGGGATGATTGTATAAATTGCTGAGTGAGATTGTATACGATATGATTTCCGGAAAACTGTGCAAATTTAGTGAAATTTGCATACTGTGTCCGATTCTCGCAAAATATATGTGTTTTCTGACTGGAATCAGGCCACTGAGCAAGACTGAAAAAGTCAGGTTTGCATCTGTAAGCCGTTTGACGTAGTTTACTGCCTGTAAACAACGATTTATGGTTTTGTGATTTAATCTCGAATTTTCTGAAAATTAGATCATATTGGATATGCTATTTTATGATGTGTTGATGATGATCATATAATATGTATATATATTGATATATATATGATTTATGTTTGTTCTTGATATGGGAATTGTATACGATACGATTTCTGTATACGCTGTTAATATTTGGTGAAATCTGTGTACAGTGTCCGATTTTCGCAAACGATATGTGTTTTCTGACTGGAAACGAGCGTCTGAACAAAACTGATAGCAAAGCAATCATTGACTCATCTATAAGGCGTTTGACACCGTTTAGTGCCTGAAAACGGCGATTTATTATTATCAGAATTTGATTCTGATTTTCTAATTTTTGCGTTATATGATTTTTTTGATCGGATCATCTGAAATATGATATGGTTACATGTTCTTAATTGTTATATGAGTATGGTGATTGGTTATGGCCCTAAGACCAATAGGAGGATAGTGGTTTTGATTTTATGTTTGGTTTCTAAATACGACTTGCATGTCGTTATTCCTTGTAATTAATAAATCTCGAAAGTAACTCGAGTTCATCTTGTAAGTTTATTAGTGTAGCATGTTTTTCATTTATTCAATGTAACTATTAAAGAAGACAAGAAGAACAAGGAAGCAAGGAGGCGATTCCCCACGAAGATGCAATGGGGAAGACATGTATTTAAATTGTATTTTGTTAACCACCATAGATTGACCTTGATCTTTTCATTAGCTTGAAAAGATCACATAGGATGGGCCATAACCAAACACGTTTAATTTATGCACTTTACATATATATGAATGTATGCGATACAATGTATGTGTAGAGATAAAGATGCATGTTTAATTAGATTAATCATGTATGTATTAGACACGACACCCATGCCATGCCTGCTAAACAAGATAAAATCTGTAACGATTCAAGATTTTAAAATTAACAAACGATCATGAGATTCTTGTGTTTATGAAATATGGATTTTCAAAACACGGAATTAAATATGGATTTTTGATATCTAAAATTGGGATTTTCTGACAAAAGCGGATATGCATATTCGTAAGGTTAATGGGTATTAAGTGTGACCATTGGGATCCTCCATCTACCTGGGAAATGAACAATTTAAGATGTCAATTTGAAATATTTGGTTCAAGGAAAAAAATTGAGGATCACTTTATGATGTGATCATGATTGTTATAAATTTTCTAAACCCCTTAACAAAATATTAAGTTTTAATCAGATACTTTCCAATGAATGAACACTCATCGAATCCTAGATCGATAAGGGGAAGGGTTGTCAGTGGCAGGGGACTCCTATCTATCGTGGTGAGATGCGACGAATATAAACGGGTTATATTCGGTCGTTGTATCATTGGGTCTAACTTAACTGAGTCGTCATAATAAGGTGAAAATAAACGGTTACATTCAACTATTATGAACTTAGATGCATAGAGTTTGGTTAAAAATCTATTAGATTGATAAGATCAATCGTTGTTCACCAAACTATCCAAGAATTATATATGATATGATTGACGACTGTTGTCTACCTAAATAATCATGTTTTAGGGACTACCAGTGGTTGACTTAGGACATGACGAAATATGGATCTTGGCCCACTAGAAAGATTTATGGGACATTCTTTCTGAATTAATAGTAAGGGATATTAATTTGATAAAAATAGTGGGAGATATATATTCTAAATATATATGAATAATCACTTGAACATATATTTTATGCATTTTAACATTGTGGATATTCAAATGACAAACAACTCAAATAAACTTCTCTGTACGACCAGTCCTTGAGAAATACAAGATGACAAGAACAAACTTCCTCGATTGGCAATGGAAAGGCAAGAAGAGGATTGGATCCAAATCTAATGCTAGTCCAAGACAAACTCCTAAAAGGGCTTTGATGCCTACACGAGGTGTTGCAAAAGGTGATTATCACTATTGCATGAAGTCGGGTCATTGGAAGAGAAACTGTCAAAAATGTTTGGAGGATCTAAAGAAACTGAAGGTTGTTCAGATTTCGGATTCAGGTATTTATGTTATAGAAGTCAATTTATCTCCTTCTACATCATGGGTATTGGATACTGGATGTGGTTCCCACATTTGTATGAATGTGCAAGAACTTCGAAGGAGTAGGATTTTGGTGAAATGAGAAGTTGACCTACGTGTTGGAAATGGAGCAAAGGTTGCTGCCTTAGCTGTAGGGACTTATTATTTATCGTTGCCCATCGGGCTTATTTTAGAACTTGAGAACTGTTATTACATGCCTGCGATTTGTAGAAACATTAGTTCCGTTTCTTGTTTTGACAAGATTGGTTTTTCGTTTTTGATTCAGAACAATGGTTGTTCGTTTTCATTCAATAATGTTACCTATGGGGTTGCACGTTTGTTTAATGGTTTATATGTTCTTGATCTTGATACTCCTGTCTATAATATAAATAACAAACGTCTAAAGACAAATGACTCAAAATCACACATACCTCTGGCACTGTCGTTTTGGCCTTATAAATGAGAATCACATTTCTAAATTACATGGGGATGGATACTTGAATAAGTTTGATTTTGAATCATATGAAGAATGCGAACCATGTCTCATTGGCAAAATGACTAAAGCTCCTTTTACCGGTCAAGGTGAGAGGGCCACCAACGATTGGAATTGATACATAGTGATGTATGTGATCCAATACGTACGATGGCAAGAGATGGCTTTTATTATTTCATAACATTTACTGATGATTTTAGTAGATACGGATATGTGTATCTTTTGACGAACAAATCCGAATCATTTGAAAATTTCAAAGAGTATAAGGCTGAAGTTGTAAAGCAATTAGGCGAAAGTATTAAAACTCTACAATCTAATCATGGGGGAGAATACTTAAGCTTGAAATTCAAGAATTTCCTAAAAAAGTGTGGTATCGTATCACAACTCCCTCCTCCTGGAACACCACAATGGAATGGGGTGTCTGAAAGGAGAAATCGTACCTTGTTGGACATGGTATGGTCGATGATGAGTCATGCGGATCTTCCAATCAGTTTCTGGGGTCATGCCCTAGAGACGGCGGCACAAACACTAAACCGAGTTCCTTCAAAATCGGTTCAAAAGACACCATATGTGATATGGACTGATAAACGTAATAGCATGTCATTTATGAAAGTTTGGGGATGTGAAGCGTTTGTGAAACACTTGGTCTCTGATAAGCTAAGACCGAAATTAGATAAATGTAATTTTGTTGGATACCCTTTAGAAACTAAAGGGTATTATTTCTGTAAAACTTCTGAGAATAAAGTGTTTGTTGCTCGAACGGCTGTGTTTCTAGAGAAAGAACTGCTTTCTAAGAAAAACAGTGGGAGGACAATAGATCTCGATGAGGATCGAGAACTACAAAATAATGTTGAACCAGAGTTGGAACATGAGCAAAATGAGACTCAAGATGTTGAGAACAATACTGCTCAAGAAACACAGGTCGTTCGTAGATCTAGTAGGATTCGCTATAAGCTAGAGAGATATTATGGATTTCTCCTGACTCAAAGTGGCGATGTGATGCTTGTAGATAATGATGAGCCTCTCATATACAAGGATGCTATGAATAGTCCAGATTCTGAGAGATGGTTGGAGGCCATGAAATCTGAGATGGATTCCATGTATGAAAACCAAGTATGGACTTTGGTTGAACCACCTAATGGGGTAAAACCCATAGAGTGCAATTAGGTTTTCAAGAAGAATACTGACATGGATGGAAATTTACAGACCTATAAAGTAAGACTAGTGACGAAAGGTTTCAAGCAAATTCATGGTATTGACTATGATGAAACTTTCTCACCAGTAGCTATGGTCAAATCCATCAGGATTTTGCTTGTGATAACAGCTTATTATGACTATGAGATCTGGCAAATGGATGTCAAGACCGCTTTCTTAAATGGGAGCTTAGAAGAGGATGTGTACATGACACAACCTCAGGGTTTTTTCAATTCGAGGTTTGCTAGAATAGTTTGTAAGTTGCGACGATCCATTTATGGATTAAAGCAGGCCTCTAGAAGATGGAACATCCGTTTTGATGAAACAATCAAAGAGTTTGGCTTCATACAAAATGAGGATGAACCGTGTGTTTACAAAAAGGTTAGTGGGAGCCATGTGGCATTCCTAGTATTATATGTAGATGACATATTACTAATAGGGAATGACATTCCTTCTCTATAGTCTGTGAAGACTTGGTTTGGGAAAAAAAAATTCTCGATGAAAGACTTAGGCAATGTTGCCTATATCTTATGGATCAGGATCTATAGAGATAGATCTAAAAGATTAATCGGCTTAAGTCAGAGTATATACATTGACAAGGTGTTGCATCGTTTTGGGATGCAAGAGGCAAAGAGGGGATATGTCCCAGTGTCTCATGGGATAGTGATCTCAAAGGAAAACTGTCCTAAATCATCAGATGATAATGACTATATGAGTAAAGTACCATATGCTTCGGCAATTGGTTCTATAATATATGCAATGATATGTACTCGTCCTGATGTCTCGTATGCTTTGAGCATGACGAGCAGATTCCAATCTAATCCAGGTGAGGGTCACTGGACAGCTATCAAGAATATTCTTAAGTACCTTAAACGGACTAAAGATTCGTTCTTGATATACAGAGGAGATGAGAAGCTAGTTGTAAGAGGTTACACTAATGCTAGTTTCCAGACAGATAGGGACGATTCTGTGTCCTAGTCTGGATTCGTGTTTTGTCTAAATGGAGGTGCTGTAAGTTTGAAGAGTTCAAAGCAAGAGGCAGTAGCTGATTCTACAATAGAAGCTAAGTATATTGTTGCCAGTGAAGCAGCCAAAGAGGCTGTTTGGATTTGGAAGTTTATTACAGGACTTGGAGTGGTTCCATCGATCACAGATCCAATTGATCTGTATTGCGATAACAATGGAGCCATTGCGCAGGCTAATGAACCAAGGTCCCATTCCAAGGCAAAGGATATACTTAGGAGATATCACCTTCTTCGAGAGATAAACAAGAGAGAAGATATAGATATAGGTAAAGTGCATACTAATGATAAGGTTGCGGACCCACTGACCAAGGCTTTGTCGCAGCAGCAACACGAAGGTCACACTAGTTCCATGGGTATTAGATACATGGGCGATTAGCTCTAGTGCAAGTGAGAGATTGATAGTGTTAGTGCCCTAGAGACAATGTAGTTGTACTTCTAGGAAAGACTATTTTGTTACTTAATGATAATGTTCTACTGATTATTATACATTAATTTATTATGTCTTAATTTACTGCGATATAAATATAAGAGTAATAAATGTCCTTGGAATATAGAACATGTATTCTATATATTTAAGTATGTGACTTAAAAATGAGATTATATGAATAGTGTTTATATTCCTAAATATCCCTAATCGAGCATTATTAATATGGGACAATTATAATGCATAAAGATTAGTATGTTTGTTGACGGATGACCGCATCTCATTGGTCATAGGTATAGTGATACTAAAGTCATTAGAAAGACTCACAGTGATAATGGTGTAATGATCCTTAGACTTGAGATCATTATATTTCTATACGAGGATTAATATACTTTGACTACATTAAAAGTTACCTTTGACCGGGTGATGATAAAAGTGTACATCGGGTATATTATGAGTCGTATGAGAAATATGAATGATAGATAAAGGATTTAACCCTCTAATTATTAGGAGAGATATTATTGGCCTATTGATTGAGTGAGACTATAAAAATGCATGGCCATGCTCAAATATTGATTTGCTTTAATAGTCTACTCATTGATCAAGGAAACCCGGATTAAACGTTGAAGAGGATGACTATTAACATGCCTCGAGTTTAATCTATAATATTTGGTTAAAGGGATTATATTACACGGAAACATTAATCACGAAAGGTTTAATTGGATCACCAATAATTATTATTACTTGGGTAGCAATGATGTATTACTAGATGCCGCTCATTGTTTATAATTTTTTTATTGGATATTAAAATTATTGCCAACGTAATAATAACCTAAAGGGTTACACAATAAGAACGTTTAAAAGGAGTTTTAATTTAAATTATGTATTTAAATTATATAATTAAATTTGAAATTGGTTATTAAATAATTAAGTTGGTCTTAATTAATTATTAAATTCGAATTTGAATTTAATAATAAAACCAAATCAGAATGGGTTTGGAGAAGCCCAATTCAATTTAGGGTTTTAGCCCAATCTCTCTTCCCTATAAATACATTATGATGTATTGTTTAGGAACACACTTTTTCAATTCATTAAAATGTGTGGGAGGCTAGAGAGAGAGAGAGAGGCAGGTTCCTCGGCTTGTAATGGCTCCGGTGATCGTTGGCGATCAAGCGTTCGTGTGGACTACTTTGGCAACGTAGATCTCGAAGAGGGTTGCGTGGTGATTGCATTGGACCTCCATCTGTCATCAATTTGTTAAAGCTTCATTTTAAGGTAAACGTTCATAACTACGAATTAAACGTCTTGTTTTGCATGGATCCTGCGATTGGGTTTCGATTTTATTGTTTTAATTATTATTTTCCGCTGTGTTTGTTGCTTGAAACCCTTCAGCACCATTATGTGGAACCATCATAGTGTTTATTCGTGTTGGTTTTAGGCCCATCACACCAATGGACTAGGACGAAGGCCCGATGCATGGGCATCGAAGGAGGTCCAAGGTTGTTCAGTCCGTTTGTCAATAACGGTCCAATCAGTTGGACACTTTTCAGAACGTGGGACACGTCCCCCCACTCACACCACTCTTCGGTTAACTTCCCATGAAGGAAGGACAGTATAGGTTTGACAGGTTTGATTAATTGAAGACACTTAGTCACAATTAATAGAACACAAAAACTTTTACGTTTATCTTATTTTCTCAAAGACTAGTTAACTTATTCTCACACCGGAGGTGAATCAGGGGGGGCATTACCATCGCATTCTTCTTCATTTGAGGTCCGACCAAAGAATCACCTCGACAGAAACTGGTTCCCACATTTGGCGTCATCTGTGGGACACGTAGAAGTAAGTTTGTTGTTGTGAATTAGAACCTACCAGAAGCTATGAGGAACGAAGAATCACCAATGAACGAGGAACTTCCTCCTGGCGAAAACAGACACAACCCCGTTACGCCCAGACTCTTGAACTTTGATGAAGAACGGCCAATACCCACCCCCGAAGAACAGAAGCAGATGTTATTGGAATGGAGGGCGGATCAACAGGCCAAAAGCAAGGAAAAACAAAAGGAGAAGGAAAGAAACAATAAGGAGGCGGAGAGATTAGCTAAGCAGAGGGAGGCTAATCGACTGAGGTTGCAGGCCCTCCGACTCCAAAGAGAAGAGATTGAACTCTAGGAGCGAACGCTTCGCGAAGCCTTAGAGATGGTGTTGCATAAAATACAGATGTGCAACTGTACACAATCGTAAGCAAGTAATATAGTAATAAATACAAGATATCGTTCCTCAAGGACTGTCTAATTGTATAAATCGCAATCACTATCAAACAATTCAGTTATAGAACACAAGAATGGAGTTTTGATTTATCTAATTAAACAAATAAATTAACTAATTATATCCTTATATATAATAAGCATAAGAGGGTTTTTATCCAAAATTTTGGTCTGGTCACTGTACTACAAAAAGCATATGATCCGTTAGATTAAAAAAAGTTAGGTTCAAAGATGTCCGTTAGATTATAAATTATATCCTTATATATAATAAGCATAAAAGGTATCTTATCCACAATTTTGGTTATACACCGCCAAAATAATCTCAACCGCCAAATCTATTATTTTTAAAAATAGACGATCAAGATCATATCATATTAAAAAGAAAATGATAATCTAAAAAGGATATAAATGAAAAAAGATTAATATTAGAATTAAATTTTAAAAATAAAATTATAGCCTAAAAAGAATATAATAAATTAGTTTGTATTAGAATTTTATTTTATTTATTTTTATTTTTATTAAAAAAATCATATTTACCATTTGAGCTCTATCTTGAGATCTAGAAATCATATTTGAATGATTTTATAGACCACGCGATTCTTATAAAATTATCTTTAATTTATTGATGATCTAACAATTATTATCCAAATGTAAACACTCAGAATCTCAAGAGAAACTATAATTACAAATTTTTACATTAATCTATTCAATGTAGAAAACCTACATTCATAATCCTAGTCAATGTAAAAAACTTAATTACATATGATTTAAATCATTGACATACACTTTTTTCGTATTTCAATATTAATACGCTTTTAGTTTACATATTAAAATACAAAAGATATTTTTATGCTAAATCCAACGGTTTTCATCCATACCAGACTACCGATTATCAAAATTTTGGACAAAATCTCTTTTACACTTGTTATTAAAATTGTATTTGGTTGTTAGTTAAACTATCTTCAAATAAAGGATATTTTGATTATCAAAACGAAATATAAGTAGATTTCCTAAATAGAATATAATTTTTAACGTAAAAAATTGGCAATTTTTCTCTCTTTATTTTTGGTTTTAATTGAAAAATAATTGTTAAACCATCACTTATAAATTAAAGATTACTTTGTTAATTTCACATGAGCTATAAAATCGTCCAAATCAAATTTTTAGAATTCAAGATAAACACAAATAGTAAATTGAACGTGTAAATCAAATATATATATATATATATATATATATATATCAATTTCTAACAATAATTTGATATGTAACTAATAACATATAAGTTATATCCTTATATATAAAAGCATAAGGGCATATTATCCAGTTTTTTTTGTAGTATAGTCGTCAACCAATGTATTACAAACCATTGGATCTTAAAATAGATATAGTTGAACCGTTAGATCTAATATTAAAAGTTTTATTTGATTGATAGTATAATTAT
Source organism: Kitagawia praeruptora (assembly GCA_037693485.1). NCBI lineage: Eukaryota > Viridiplantae > Streptophyta > Magnoliopsida > Apiales > Apiaceae > Kitagawia > Kitagawia praeruptora. The sequence continues at coordinate 83,797,592 of CM075350.1, forward strand.
ATTCAAATACTAAAAAGTAAGTTTTGTAATGTAAACCAAATGTAATTAGTTCTTCTAAATTGAATAGAATTAGATCTAATAACATATAAGTTGTATCCTTATATATAATAAGTATAAGAGGTTATTATCCAGTTTTTTTGTAGTACGGTCGTCAACCAATGTGACAACCCGGGTCAAATCCCGAGTCCTTTTTCGAAAATCGGGTCGAGTCCCGATTCCGAATCCAAAATAAGCTGAAGCATACTGGCCCAAATGTAGCCAACTTGGGTAATCCATAAGCCCACCACAGGCCCCCAAAAGATCATGATTTGTTGGTGCACTTAGTAGTAGTACTTTGCCTTATAAACTGAACAGAAGTCCCAAATCTCCTTGATGTGGGACTGGGGTGTTACAAACTCCCTCACTTCAAATCCTGACGTCCTCGTTAGGCCTGAGCGGATATCACATAGGTCCAAGATCGTTCCTCCCTAGCCATTGTGGGATAATACCAGCTGGCTTCGTGTCCCCACCTCCGGACCTCTGTCCATTGTGGGATAATACCACCAGCCTTCGTGTCCCCACCTCCGGCAACTTGACGAATCAAGCTTTCGAGAGTCGGCTCTGATACCATATGTGACAACCCGGGTCAAATCCCGAGTCCTTTTTCGAAAATCGGGTCGAGTCCCGATTCCGAAATAATCCGAAGCATACTGGCCCAAATGCAGCCAACTTGGGTAATCCATAAGCCCACCACAGGCCCCTAAAAGATCATGATTTGTTGGTGCACTTAGTAGTAATACTTTGCCTTATAAACTGAACAGAAGTCCCAAATCTCCTCATTGTGGGACTGGGGTGTTACAAACTCCCCCACTTAAAATCCTGACGTCCTCGTTAGGCCTGAACGGATATCACATAGGTCCAAGATCGTTCCTCCCTAGCCATTGTGGGATAATACTAGCTGGCTTCGTGAGTGAAATTGATTATAGACTAAATCACGACTAAAGTTATCACAAATGCATAAATATTCTGTTTCGATTATATAGGGCTGTAATTGTCATTCTTGTATATTAGAAATTTTCAACACTCGCTAGACATTTTATAAATTAATTTGTGAGGAGGAAGTCGAAGTTATCTTAGGTTGAAAAGAGCGAGTTATTAAACATTAAATCATTCTTTTTGTCAAGGTTTTGTGGAAGAATCATTGAGCAAAAAGAATCTATTCGTTAAAAAAAATGATGATCGCATTTTTCGATTCAGGTACGAGTATTAAGTTTTGTGTGATTTCGGGGACGGAATCCTTTTTAAGGGGGTATATATGTAATATCCGTAATTTTAGATAATTTTAATAATATCATAAAAATTTGAATTATATTAGAATTAGTAATTATTTTAATTATAAAATTTGGTCTTAACAAAATTTGATTAAAATTAGAATTAGTAATTGGATTAAAAAAAATAATAATAGTAATCAAATAATTGGTTAGTAATTAGAATTATCATAGTAATAGAATATTGGATCTATATAAATAGATAGATATATCGCATGTGTTGTTAAATAGAACCCGAAGATAAGAATAAAAGAAGCCGGCAGAAGGAACATCACAGCTGAGAAGTGGAGATTCAATTTCAGTATTATCCCCTTCGACGATTTGTGAGTACATAAACAATTTATTTCTGTTTTTATATATACCAATATATATATATATAGGGTGCCCTTCCATAGCCACCGTTGGTTGAAAATAGCCCACAGCCACCAAACTCGTACACTGCCTCAAGTCTTCATTGCGGCAGGAAAATTTTAAAAAAAAAGGAAGTCGCAATGAATAGTTGCGGCAGCGTTTTTAATTTTAAAATACTTTATTCCCCAGAGATAACACCAACATGACCACTACACCAAACAAAATTATTTGTAATTTACTTCAAAACAAAACAGTATTAAATATTATTTTATGTTTTTATACTTTAATTTTTATTATTTATTAAAATTAAAAAGAAATTGGTAAATTAATACATTATAAAATATAAAATTGTTTATAAAATTTGAATTATTACATAAAATTTTAAATAAATTATTATAGTTTTATAATTAATAAAAGTAATAAAAATAATAAATCAATAAAGCTGTTAATTTGAAATATAGAAATAAGCAAAAAATATGAAATTACGTTTTCAACCTAAAAATAATTGCCGCAATGAAACATAGCGGAAGAGGAAAAACATGCTAACTGCCGTAATGAAACATAGCGGAAAAGGAAAAACATGCAATTACTATTTTACCCTTAAATCGTCTGCCGCAATGATACGATGCGGATACCAGCAGTACACAATCACCCATTGCGATTTCCGCGACCCGAACTGAACCTAATTAACCACAGAGCTCGATTTCCAGGCGACTCTCAGGCAATTTCCAGCCGATTCCGGGCGATTTACACACACAGTTGAGAATGTCAGGCGATCTTCCTCCTCAAGGTATCTTCTAATTGATACTTACACACACACACACACGTAGTTATACATACACACACGCACTACTATATACATTGCTACTCACAATTATATGTACATGGTTTGATTCGTTTTTAACTGTGGGTGGTGTTTATTTGCTTCATTTTAGTTAAAATCATGAATTAATTCGAATTATTAGGGTTCATAGTTCGAATTTTACCCATTTTTGGTTTGAATTAGTTTGAAATTAGGGCTTTTACCCTCAATTGAGTTGAAATTAGGGTTTCTCATCTTTAATTAGGTTGAATTAGCTCGAAATGCCCAATTTAGAAATAGGTTTCGAATTATTATTCGAATTTTTATTAAAACTATGAATTAATTCGAATTATTATGGTTTATAATTATGAAATTATAATTATAATTTTTTTATGAGTTGTGGAAATTTTAATTCGAAATTTTGAAAAATTAATTTGAATTTTTGAGTTTAAAATTCGAATTTATGAATTAATATGATTTATTAATTCGAATTTTGATTAATTAACATATTAGTACTGCATTTTATTTGATAAATGATATTCATTGTTAATTTATTCTTGTTTTAAATATGTCTTAATGGAATGATAATTTTAGCCAATTTTGGTACATGTTTATGAAATGTGCCTTATTTTTTTGATCTTGCACATTGCAGATGCTATGGATATGCAGTGCGGGCCTCTCGATAGGTCCCTCTTGACCATGCAGGATGATCATATTAGCAGTCACATATGGCAGGGGGGTGAGCGGGTGAAGTTGGATGTCCGCTAGTTGACAGCCAACCTCGACGATTGGGTATTTGATGACACCCAGGTTAGTTTGCTGTTAGACTGGGGTTTCCGAGCGTTTACTAACCCACGCTCGATTCCCCAAAACGACATCCGATTGATCACGGCGTTGGTGGAGAGGTTTAGGCCAGAGACCAACACCTTTCATTTCCCATTTGGTGAGATCACCATCACTCTAGAGGATGTTTACATGATATTGGGATTGCCTGTTCGTGGTCGTGTTGTCACTCATACGGAGCTTTCCGCACCGCTTCCATATTGGCTAAGACGGTGGCATGATTTGAGGTTGACTGAGACCGAGACCGAACGCAAAGATATGTATAAAAAAGGTTTGAATTTTAGTCCATAAATTCCAATTTCTTGCATTTTAGTCCTTAACATGTTTAATTCTTGCATGTTATACATTAAATTTTCATTTGTTTACAATTTAGGAAGATAATTATCTAGTTATTGCATTTTAGTCCATAAATTCTAATTTCTTGCATTTTAGTCCTTAATTTGTTTAATTCTTGCATGTTATACATTAAATTATCGTTTCTTTGCAATTTTGGAAGATAATTATCTAGTTATTGTATTTTACTCCATAAATTCTAATTTCTTGCATTTTAGTCCTTAATTTGTTTAATTCTTTCATGTTATACATTAAATTATCATTTCTTTGCAATTTTGGAAGATAATTATCTAGTTATTGCATTTTAGTCCATAAATTCTAATTTCTTGCATTTTAGTCCTTAATTTGTTTAATTCTTGCATGTTATACATTAAATTATCATTTCTTTGCAATTTTGGAAGATAATTATCTAGTTATTGCATTTTAGTCCATAAATTCTAATTTCTTGCATTTTAGTCCTTAATTTGTTTAATTCTTGCATGTTATACATTAAATTATCATTTCTTTGCAATTTTGGAAGATAATCATCTAGTTATTGCATTTTAGTCCATAAATTCTAATTTCTTGCATTTTAGTCCTTAATTTTTTTAATTCTTGCATGTTATACATTAAATTATCATTTCTTTGCAATTTTGGAAGATAATTATCTAGTTATTGCATTTTAGTCCATAAATTCTAATTTCTTGCATTTTAGTCCTTAATTTGTTTAATTCTTGCATGTTATACATTAAATTATCATTTCTTTGCAATTTAGGTGGGGTGAAGCTTCATAGGTTGAGGGAAATGTATAAAAAGAAATCGGAGAAGCCTTTTCCCGAGTTTATCGAGCATGATGACCTTGTGTACACCCGGGCTTATCTTTTTTACATCATTGGGGGTGTGTTGTTTCCTTCATCGAATAGAGACACCGTGCATCCTAGGTACTTCTTGACTTCATTTCTCTCTCTAGTCCTTGCAATTTATGCTTAAATTTATCTTATTCTTGCATTTTATGCCTTAAATTTCACATTTCTTGCATGTTCATCCTTAATTTCTCCAATTATTGAATTCTTACCTTAATTTGCATTTCCTGATTTTTTGCAGGTATTTTCAGTTAATCCAGAATGCACATGAGATTAAGGAGTATGCCTGGGGAGCTGCGGTTTTGAGTTATTTGTTTAGGGGTTTGGCCAAGGCTGCTCAGAAGGGTGCCAAAGCTATTAATGGGTGCACCATGCTTTTGCAGCTTTGGAGTTACGAGAGGTTGTTGCCTGGGGCACCTCTGTTAGCACCTCGTATGGATTTTGTTTGGCCGAGGGCATTGGCTTGGGTTGAGCCGGTAGATGAGAGGAGGGTTAACCCCCACCACCATACAGGTCTTTATCGGGGGGACTTTGACAGCTTTCAGCTTGGTTGGCTGACATGGCAACCTTATCAGAGATTTTATGACATTTAGGATGTTTCTGTGGACTATAATATCGATTTGATGGATGCTCACTATATGGCTCTCGGTCGTGTCCCTCTCATTTCTTTTGATATCGTTGAGTATGTCATGCCAGATAGAGTCTTGAGACAGTTTGGTATTCTACAGCATATCCCACAGGCCCCGGTTGCCATGACTTCACTGCGGACGGAGAGAGCATCTCGTTGGGTGCGGGACAATCATACAGTGACCTTGGCAGATTACGTTGAGGAGTGGCATGCTTTTAATGATGGCATGATACCTATTGTCGAGGAGGGCAATTACGTGTCTATAGAGGAGTACATGTATTGGTACAGGCGCGTCAGTAAGCTAAGAATTGCTCCATTTGTGGCTGAGCATCGTGCTAAGATTGTGCCTCGTGACTGGTATCCCCAGCAGGACATGGCTGATGCGGTATGCATTTTATACCGTTATTTTTCTAATTCTTGCATTTTAGACCTTTATTTCTCCAATTCATGAATTTTAGACATTTATTCGTATAATTCTTTATTTTTGACCTTTATTTATACTTTTGCACTTTAGACCTTTATTTATCTAATTCCTACATCTAAATACTTCAATGCAGCTGGATTGTGGAATGAGGACATTACATACCATTTACGAGCGTGATCCCCCCGAGTGGTTCTTTGATATCATCACTGAGTTTTTGGCTCGTTATGATCGGATCAACACCGAGTGGAGGGGTGTTGGATTTATCAGACCTAGTTTTGATAGACCCTCTCGTGCACATGATATGGATACTGACCCCAGCGGTCCTTCATCTTCGCATCAGCCTCCACTAGCAGTCTCTCAGAAACGTTTGCGTGAGGTAGTAATCTTTTGATACTTGTTATCTTTGAATGTAGTGGATTGAATATTTGTAGGATTGTTTTATATTTTATTGTAGGTTGAGACTGTTGATTATCCTGCTTCACTTACGCACGATGCCACACCTCATGTCTCTTATAAACGTCCTCGTCAGGTAGTAATCCTTAATGCTAGGTTTAATTCGAGTCACTTAGGAGGAATTATATATATAACTATATGATCGGTTCGTTGACATATAATTGCAGGTTGAGACTACAGATGCTCTTGCTACACAGCCTACCCTGGAATCTGTCTTGCCTATAGTCCAAGTTGAGGTATCAATCCTTAACGCTTGGTTTAATGCAAGAATTATAGAAATTAATAAGGGTATAAAATGCATGATCGGTGTATCTTGTAGGTTGAGGCTACAGCAGCTGCTCCTCCTGTTACATAAACGACCCCGGTATCTAGCCCTCCTCCTTCACAGTCTATGCCGGTATCTATCCCCCTCATGCTCATATTAATCTCTCCTTACTGTAATTTCCTTCTTATATACCAACGTTTTATATGTTCTTCGTGTTTTTATCTCATTGTGGTTGCAGGTTAGCACTATTCCTGCTGTGACAGAGCCTACCCCGGCATCTGTCCCCCATCATGCTCAGATTGAGGTACTAATCTCTCCTATTTGTGATTTTCTTCTTATATACCATTGATAATTGTAGTTGTAATTTTACTTTTGTTATCATAATTGTAGGCTCCAATACCATGTGAGTTGGCAGTGGATAACAAGGTTGCCTATGGCATGGCTTACCCAAATGGAGGAGAAATGAGTAGGAAAATACATGGCAAGCCAATGCCTACTGGATGTCTGAGAGTGTCAGTGGATAGTGGGATCCAACTAGAAGCCTTGATTCCAGTTCTAGTACCTTGTGAGATGGAGACGGTCAAGCAAGCTGTTGGATCTCATGTCGCATGGCCCAAGGACTGGATTATACGTCGAAATACTGAGGTTTGTACTTCTATAAAAATAATATAAGGGTCTAAAATGCAAGAAATAGAGAAATAAGGGTCTAAAATGCAAGAAATAGAGAAATAAAGGTATAAAATGCAAGAAATAGAGAAATAAAGCTCTAAAATGCAAATTTATAGAAATAAAGGTCTAAAATGCAAAATTATAGAAATAAGGTTATAAAATGCAAGAAATAGAGAAATAAAGGTCTAAATTTCCATTCTTATATACCAACTTTGAATATGTTATTCATGTTTTTATCACATTGTGGGTGCAGGTTAGCCCTCCTCCTTCACAGCCGATACAAGTTCAGACTACAGTTGAGACCACAGCAGCTGCTCCTCCTGTTACACAGCCGACCCCGGGATCTAGCCCTCCTCCTTCACAGTCTGTCCCCCCTGATGCTCATATTGAGGTACTAATCTCTCCTATTTGTAATTTCCTTTCTTATATACCAACTTTGAATATGTTATTCATGTTTTTATCACATTGTGGTTGCAGGTTAGCCCTCCTCCTTCACAGCCGATACAGGTTCAGACTACAGTTGCTCCTTCTCCTTCTACACCCCTGGTAACACCTTTATCAGACCGCCCCATTCCTTCTGGTGTCAACCTTGACGTAATAATCTTTAACTTTGAAATAACCTTGACGTATTGTATTTGAAATGTGTATATGATTTTTGTATCTTCATCGAATGGCAGGTTGAAACCACTACTCCTAGTTCAGAGTTTACCCAAGTGGCGGGTGGACTTGTGAAGTTTGGTAGTATCAGTGGTGTTATTCCTGATAAGTTAAGAGAAATGCTTGGGGTATGTATCTTGAATCATACATTCGTTTTGGCTTGCTATTTGTAGTATTTGCAAGGATGAAGAGGATAAATACAAGGATAAATAACCTTGACATGTATTTGCAGTTGGACACTGAAGAGGATAAATACAAGGATGCGCAGAGGCGGCATGCTTGTGTATCAGGTGATATGAGGAGGCCACTGAAAAATCGGAAAATCAACTGGCTGTTTAAGCATTGGTGGGGTGAAAAGCATAATTTTATTAGGAGTGTTAGTGGGATGGTTACGGAGCTTGCTTGGCAAAATGTCCAATGCCTAAAACGCGATAAAGAAATAGAGTCGTCAGTTCTGGATGCATATGTTGAGCTGCTGAAGCTTAGGGAGAGTTCATATTTTCAGCATAAAGTGCTAGGCCGTCAATGCAAGAGGTTTTTCCTTGGCATGAGTTATTTCACGACCATTGCAGCTGGGCATTGCACCGACTTGGAGGTAAATCAATTCAAATTTCTTGCATTTTAGTCCTTAATTTGGTTAATTATTACATTTCATAACTTATTATTTGGTTAATTAGTTAATTGTTGCATTTCATAACTTATTGCATATTATAGAATTATAAAATGCAAAATTATAGAAATAAAGGTCTAAAATGCAAGAAATAGATAAATAAAGGTCTAAAATGCAAGAAATAGAGAAATAAAGGTCTAAAATGCAAAATTATAGAAATAAGGTTATAAAATGCAAGAAATAGGGAAATAAAGGCCTAAAATGCAAAAATAGAGAAATAAAGGTCTAAAATGCAAGAAATAGAGAAATAAAGGTCTAAAATGCAAAATTATAGAAATAAAGGTCTAAAATGCAAGAAATAGAGAAATAAAGGTCTAAAATGCAAGAATTAGATAAATAAAGGTCTAAAATGCAAGAAATAGAGAAATAAAGGTCTAAAATGCAAAATTATAGAAATAAGGTTATAAAATGCAAGAAATAGGGAAATAAAGGTCTAAAATTCAAGAAATAGAGAAATAAGGTCTAAAATGCAAAAATAGAGAAATAAAGGTCTATAATGCAAGAAATAGAGAAATAAAGGTCTAAAATGCAAAATCATAGAAATAAGGTTATAAAATGCAAGAAATAGGGAAATAAAGGTCTAAAATGCAAGAAATAGAGAAATAAAGGTCTAAAATGCAAAATTATAGAAATAAGGTTATAAAATGCAAGAAATAGGGAAGTAAAGGTCTAAAATGCAAGAAATAGAGAAATAAGGTCTAAAATGCAAAAATAGAGAAATAAAGGTCTAAAATGCAAGAAATAGAGAAATAAAGGTCTAAAATGCAAAATTATAGAAATAAGGTTATAAAATGTAAGAAATAGGGAAATAAAGGTCTAAAATGCAAGAAATAGAGAAAAAAGGTCTAAAATGCAAAATTATAGAAATAAGGTTATAAAATGCAAGAAATAGGGAAATAAAGGTCTAAAATGCAAGAAATAGAGAAATAAAGGTCTAAAATGCAAAATTATAGAAATAAAGGTCTAAAATGCAATAAATAGATAAATAAAGGTCTAAAATGCAAGAATTAGAGAAATAAAGGTCTAAAATGCAAGAAATAGAGAAATAAAGGTCTAAAATGCAAAATTATAGAAATAAGGTTATAAAATGCAAGAAATAGGGAAATAAAGGTCTAAAATGCAAGAAATAGAGAAATAAGGTCTAAAATGCAAAAATAGAGAAATAAAGGTCTAAAATGCAAAATTATAGAAATAAGGTTATAAAATGCAAGAAATAGGGAAATAAAGGTCTAAAATGCAAGAAATAGAGAAATAAGGTCTAAAATGCAAAAATAGAGAAATAAAGGTCTAAAATGCAAGAAATAGAGAAATAAAGGTCTAAAATGCAAAATTATAGAAATAAAGGTCTAAAATGCAAGAAATAGATAAATAAAGGTCTAAAATGCAAGAATTAGAGAAATAAAGGTCTAAAATGCAAGAAATAGAGAAATAAAGGTCTAAAATGCAAAATTATAGAAATAAGGTTATAAAATGCAAGAAATAGGGAAATAAAGGTCTAAAATGCAAGAAATAGAGAAATAAGGTCTAAAATGCAAAAATAGAGAAATAAAGGTCTAAAATGCAAGAAATAGAGAAATAAAGGTCTAAAATGGAAAATTATAGAAATAAGGTTATAAAATGCAAGAAATAGGGAAATAAAGGTCTAAAATGCAAGACATAGAGAAATAAAGGTCAAAAATGCAAAATTATAGAAATAAGGTTACAAAATGCAAGAAATAGGGAAATAAAGGTCTAAATTGCAAGAAATAGAGAAATAAGGTCTAAAATGCAAAATTATAGAAATAAGGTTATAAAATGCAAGAAATATAGAATAATAGAAATTGCAAGAATTCTTGCATTTCATAACTTATTTTCTTTTTTTTTGCAGATGCATCCAAATTGTAAAACTCCGGAGGGGTTGAAAGAGCAGGAAAATTTCTATACTACCTACCAAGACCAGTACTTTGGGCCACCAATAAACTTGTGTGATGTTGCTATGTTCCCCGTATGCACAGGTGGTCATTGGTTTTTGTTTGTTGTGGACCTTGAACGAATGAAATTGCTTTTAATTGATCCTCTCCGGGAGCATGGATCTTATTGTGACTTACGAAAGGTGTACGCCAAGGAGATTTATGTCATGGTAATCTTATGCAATGTTTTTTAAACCATTCTTCTTTCTTGAGGCAGTTACTAATTTTTTGTGGTAAATTTGTAGGAAAAATTATTGACGTGCATGCTTCATTTCTTGGAACCTTTGAGATTTGCTGAAGACAGTTTCATGGATGTGAAGTTCGTTACAGATCGACCGAAGCAACAAGGCGGCGCTGATTGTGGCGTGTACGTTTGCAAGTATATGGATGCTATACTTGGCGGCATATCATTGAAAGATGCAATGTGGCACCCTGTACATGATGTTTTGACATTCCGGTATCGCATAGCTTGGGAGCTTTTTAAAGGGGAAGCACAGAAAATGACTACTGCCGGGTTACAACAGAGGCAGCTGGGACTTTAGTTAATTTTAATCATGTTTATTTGATTGTATTATTATTTTGTTAATTTTGCTTTGAAAGTAGGTAGTTGTATTATATTGGTTGAGATTGGTTGATATGGTTTTTTGCGTTTATGTGGTTAAAACAGGTTTTATAAAATGTAAATGGAAAGCAGTAAAAACAGATTCCATATTGCAGTTTTTTTTGCTGTCTGTTTTTACTAGGTAGAAGAAAAAACAAGCAGACCATTTTAAAAAAAAATTAAAACCTATCTGCAATGACTCCTTGCGGATAGGTTTTGTTCAATTAGATTTTTTTCCAGTTTTTCGAATATTAGGAAAAACATATTTAAATTTGGGAAAAATATAATTTTTAATTTATCTCAAGTTTTATATTTAACAATTGAAATAAATTACAATTTTATCATTTTTCCAAATTTTAATATCAAGAAACCAAAAAAAAATAAAATAATGTGTCTATCCGCAACGCCTCATTGCGGCAAAGAGGAGTCCAGTAGCTTTTCTCTCTCCTCCCCTGTTTTCCCCTGTTACAGGGGAAAACAGGGGAGGAGAGAGAAAAGCTACTGGACTTAGGGGTGTAAATGAGCCGAGCCGAGCCGAACTTTAGAATGTTCATGTATCGTTTGTTAAGAAATTATCGAACTCGAACTCGAGCTCGAACTTAAATCGAGCCAAAAAATGTGTTTGAGCTCGGTTCGTTAAGAAAAAATGTTGTTCGCGAACGGTTCACGAACAACTCATGAACATGTCTCATGAGCTTGTTCACGAACTTTTACTTCGAACAACTCATTAACCTTGTTCACGAGCTTTGTACTAACGAACAAGTCTTAAATATTGGAGAAACATATTCTTATTAATATTTCACGAAAAACTTGTAATCTATTTAAAAGTTAACTAATTTTTTTGTAAATCGTAAAAAAATATCGATTTTTTTACAAAATAATGTAAATTAAATTAAATTTATATATTGTAAACTTAAAATATTAATGATCGTTACTGTCATCATAATCATACAAAATTATTAATTTTTTTTACATAAATCTATAAAATATCATAGTCATACAAAAATATTAGTGTTCTTACATAGAAACTACAATATTATATGTAAATTTTGACATATATTATACATTTACTATATTATCTCCTGATATTCGATAAAATCGAAGTACAAATTTTAAAAAAAAACAATTAATAATGTAATTGTTGTGTTAAAATAACTTATTTTGGTCTTCGAACTACATATTTGCATGTATAGCAAGTTATTTTAGTTTTAAATTTTACATAATCATTAAAATATATTAGTACCTTTTTATATATTTAAGTAGTATAAATAAATTTATACATCACTAATATTTAATATTAAAATTTAGCACTTTACATAATGTAATATTTAATTTGATAACATATTTTTGACAAATATGAATTAGTTATACTAATTGCAAGACTAGGTTGTTGTTGTTGTTGTTATTATTATTATTATTATTATTATTATTATTATTATTATTATTATTATTATTATTATTATTATTATTGTTATTATTATTATTATTATTATTATTATTACTACTACTATTATTAAAATTAATCAAAATTATAAAATAAACAATTATAATATTTAACATGACATATACCGAGCATATTATAACAATCAAACATATATTATTTGTACGAGATTATAATAATCAAAAATATTTTATATGTAGGAGATTATTTATTGAAATTGTTTATGAACCTCTAATGAAGTCATATACCGAGCATGTTATCGAGCTCAATTATCGAACTTATTCACGAACATGTTCATGAGCTATGTTCACGAGCCTATTCACAAACTATGTTCACGAGCACGTTAATCGATCTTGTTCGCGAGCTATCGAGTCGAACTTTACTGTGATCAAGTTCAGCTCGTTTATAAATCGATCCTTAAAATCATGTTCAAGATCGACTCGTTTGTGAATCGAACCGAACCCGAACCGAGCTTTTTTCGAACCGAACGCCGAGCCGTTCGCGAGTGTATCGGCTCATTTACAGCCCTAACTGGACTCCTCTATGCCGCAATGAGGCGTTGCCGATAGCAGTAATTTTTTTTTATTATTTATTTCCCGATATTAAAAATCGAAAAAAAGCATAAATTATATTTTATTCCTAATAATTAATTTAAAATTCGAGAAAAATGGGAAAAATTATTTTTCCCAATTTTTTAAACTAAAATTCGAAAGAAACGATTAATTTAAAATATAAATTTATGTTTTTTTCGAATTTTAAAGCAATAATTATAAATAAATAATTTAAAATATTATTACTTAAAAAATATTGAAATATGAGCGGAATTCATTTCGCATTCATATATGAACGGTTGCTTAAACTTTCAGATGTGCTATTCCTGGCCGAGTGGTTTGTTGTGAATTGAAACATCGAGGTTAAGCGTGCTTGGGCTAGAGCAATTTAGGATGGGTGACCCCTGGGAAGTTCCCTTTTTACATTTTTTATTTTTTTAAAGTTTGCTTAAAAAAATCCTCTCTTTTCCAAAATATTCAATTTAAAAATCATATATGAATGATTAAATTTTATTTTAATCCAAATGTCCCAAGAAAAAATAATTTACCATTCAAAAAAATTATTATCTAATTTTTTTGAGCAAACTTAAAAAAAATAAAAAATGGAAAAAGAGAACTTCCCAGGGGGTCACCCATCCTAAATTACTCTAGCCCCAGAATTATTTTTTTCCCCAAAATTTATTTTAAAATTTAACATAAATGTTGAAAATATATATTTTTTTAATTGAATTGGAGATAATACAAAATATTTAGAATAAACATGAAAAGAAAATTTTAATTCATTAATAATAATTTTGGAGGGGGAAAAATATCAAAATACAATTTTTATTTAAAAAAATTTCTTCGGAGATTCGCCCTCTTTCTTCTTCCGTCTACGGATATTCATCTCCATGCCCGTATAATTTCCTCAAATAGGCATTCTCCATGTTAGCCTCTTTCAAGGCTTCTTCGAGATCTTCGACTTTTACCTCCAAATCAACAACTTTATCTTCAAGAAGCTTGATTTCTCTCTTGGCTTCTACCAACTTTGCTTTTAAACTAGCATACTTCTCATTTTTAAAATCCATGATTTACTCTTTGTTGCTAGAGAGAAAAATGATAAGAAGATTAGAATATGAAATTTTAGGTTGAGGGTGTGAGTATTTATAGAGAAAAAATTATAAAGTAAATTTTTTCCAACATTGGAATTCAAAAAAAAAAAATTAATGTAACTTGAAAATAACATTTGAATTTTTGGGAATGTAAGTTGAACATATGGAAGACTGTGTAAAACTGGTGGGTGCATCCTGCCGCAATGAGTCATTGCGGCATAGTACAAGAGCATTACAACAGCATGACATCAGCTTGTCGTACGTATCCAGCCGCAATGACTCCTCGCGGACAACAGCATGACATCAACTTGTCGTACGTATCCAGCCGCAATGACTCCTCGCGGCGTACTACAATAGCATGACATCAGCTTGTCGTCAGTTAGAGGTGCGCAATAATATTACAATTTATTTCAAATATTAAAGAAAAATTAAAAATATTTTTTTCCCAAATTTTATTTTAAAACTTGAACAAATTTGCATTTAAAAATCGGAAAAAGCATAAATTATATTTTATTCCTAATAATTAATTTAAAATTCGAGAAAAATGGGATTTTTTTTTAAGGTTGCTCAAAAAAATCAGATAATAAGTTTTTTGAATTACTAAATTATTTTTTATTGGGACATTTGGATTAAAATAAAATTTAAGCATTCATATATGATTTTTAAATTGAATATTTTGGAAAAGAGAGGATTTTTTTTAAGCAAACTTTTAAAAAAAAATGTAAAAAGAGAACTTCCCAGTGGGTCACCCATCCTAAATTGCTCTAGCCCAAGCACGCTTAACCTCGATGTTTCGATTCGCAACAAACCACTCGGCCAGGAATGCCACATCTTAAAGTTTAAGCAACCGTTCATATATGAATGCGAAATGAATTCCGCTCATATTTCAATATTTTATTAAGTAATAATATTATTTATAATTATTGCTTTAAAATTCAAAAAAAACATAAATTTATATTTTAAATTAATCGTTTCTTTCGAATTTTAGTTAAAAAAATTGGGAAAAATAATTTGTTCCATTTTTCTCGAATTTTAAATTAATTATTAGGAATAAAATATAATTTATGCTTTTTTTCGATTTTTAATATCAGGAAATAAATAATAATAAAAATTACTGCTATCCGCAACGCCTCATTGCGGCAGAGAGGAGTCCCGTAGCTTTTCTCTCTCCTCCCCTGTTTTCCCCTGTAACAGGGGAAAACAGGGGAGGAGAGAGAAAAGCTACCTCTCTGCCGCAATGAGACGTTGCGGATAGACACATTATTTTTTTTTTGTTTCTTGATATTAAAATTTGGAAAAATGATAAAATTGCAATTTATTTCAATTGTTAAATATAAAATTCGAGATAAATTAAAAATTATTTTTTTCCCAAATTTAAATATGTTTTTCCTAATATTCGAAAAACTGGAAAAAAATCTAATTGAAACAAGTACAAATGCATGGATTGCATATTAATACCTTACATTGAAAATTAAGATTATAATTAATAAAAATAGTTTCAAATATTACAGAATACAATTGAAACTAATTGCCATGACAATTTCTTCTATCATGGTTTGCTCCAACTAACCCACATTTTCCGCACTTTCGTTGCTTGGTTGTTGAAGTTGACGTTTCAATACCACTTTTATATCTTGCCGCTTTCTTTCGTCCCTTAGTTTGTGACATTGGAGGATCGAATATCGGATCATGATCCCAATCTTCTTGAGGAAACGACTCGTTCATTTTTTTGGTCTTATCTTCTTGTGGAAAAGCAATTTCCACGTGACACCTCTCTCGCTCAATCAATTTCATCACGTAGTTGAAACGTGGGACGAAACAACTACCAACAGCGCCTAAATTTTGAAATGATTTGCACAATGCACTATACCTTGATGCTTGTGATTCACCAACATTACCAAGAATGGGAGGGGTATAAGGTAGAGGTCCGGCAATTTTGTTGCCATTTTTTGTCCACCTAGACATGATGTAATCATTCGGTATACGTATTTTTTGTTTCATGTCTAGGTAACGGATCATGTGTTTACAAATCATCCCGGAATGTTCAAATTGCATACAAACACATTCAATCTTTCCATCAATATGGGCCGTCAACCGATAGCTTTTTCTATGATCCTCCGGCACGGTAGACTTCTCAACCACGAACATTTTAAACAAATGACATCCACCTTTAGTTTTCGTCACGACATAAGATGTACTTTTTAGAAGCTCCTTTTGAAAATGCCTAAACATCTCTTTCGTGTAAATTTCGGATGCATGAATTTCAAAGGATGATTGCAATACTAGTCTTCTTTCCCTTTCTTCGCTCTCGCAGTCACTTTTAACCTCCCTAAGATATTGTGCCTCCAAAGCCTTTTGGGAATTCTCAATGAATTCTTTTAAATCGGTAGATGCTTGCACATATTCATCAAAAAATGAATTCATTGATTCGCTTCTAGAGGTAGTGGTCATACCGGTGGCAAAATGCGACTTTGTGTAAGCATGAATCCATTGATGTCTAATGCGATGCATTTCATTCAACCAAACATGATCCTCAAGTTTGTACTTCTTGACCAATTCCTCCCATCTACCTTCAAATTTCGTGGGTGACAACGACTTGTACACACATGCATTAAAATCCGTTTTGAATTCCGGATATTTGGTGTACAAACTAGATAACTTCTCGGGAAATTTACTACTTATATGCCATGTACAATATAAGTGATTTGTTTCGGGCATAACCGTGGCAATAGCATTTCCCAAAGCAATGTCTTGATCGGTAATTATTGTAGTGGGAGGTTTGCTGTCAACGGCTTCCAACCAAGTTTCTAAAACCCATTGATAAGAAGTCTCGGTCTCATCTCTCGTGAGTGCAAATCCAAACAAAATATTTTGGTAATGGTGGTTCACCCCCGTAATAGGTATGAAAGGCATACAATACCTATTCGTTCGATAAGTTGAGTCGAACGTCAGCACATCACCAAAATTCTTGTAAGCGTTCATGCATCAAGGATCAACCCACACCAAACCTTTAACACGATTCTCGTTATCCACATCCACTCGATAGAAGAAATGACCGAACGCATTCTCTTGTTGTAACTTTCGTAACAAGACCAAGCCACAGTCCGCATCACCGGAATCAAACACTCGGCGCCGAATATCCCGTATGACATTACGTACATCTTGATTAGAAAACCATAAATTTTCAATGCCTCCACATGTCTCACCAAGATATTTCATCACTTTACTCGTCTCGATCCCCGATTTGTTAAACAACTCAATCAATGATCGGGTGATTGGATCGATGTTGCGCGATGTTTGAAAAAATTGTCACTTATCCGGTGTTACCATGGAATGATTGTGTTTCAAATCAACCAAAGTTACCCTCCATTTGTTTACATTCACTAGGTGACATACGTACATTCGAGCACGACAATTCGTTCGTGGATCTACATCCCTTATGCGTCATTTTCCTTATCAAGATAATCCGATTCCGGTGCTACTCTTCCACCCTTCTTACAAATAAACAAACGGGATGATGGATCATGACTCCGTTGATGTTTATGAGTATTCCTAATTATTATCTCGAATCCGACATTTCGACCATAATTTCTATAAAAACTTTCTGCCTCATCTAATGTATCGAAAATCATTCCAACACAAGGCACAACCTTATTAACATCCGCAAATGTCAAATCACAATTTTGGTTTCCAATATCATCATCATCATCATCATTTTTTCCCATCCTAACATCCTCATCATCAATATTTTTTCTCATCCTAACATCCTCCTCATCATCAATTTTTTCCATCCTAATATCCTCATCTCCTTCACCATCATTTTTTCCCATCCCAAATTTCTCATCTTTTTCATCATCACCATCACTAATAATTATCTTGTTTTTACCCTTTACATCATCATTTTTTTCCCCACCAACATCATCAACATTCCTTCTATTTTTATGAACATTGTGATTCACTCTACGTTTATGAACACTACTATAATAATTAGCAATATCTACATCATCAATGAATAATTTATGAGAAACATGCTTTTTTCTAACGGGCGGCGTAACATAATCATCACCATTACGTTCACTAGATGAACTAGAAGAGCTAAATAAAAATGAAGCCATTGAATAGAGCACTAACCTTAATTTTGGATGAATTTTTGAGCTCCAAACCCTATATTTTCGTTGGTGTTTTCTGCTGTTTGAAAGAAAGGAAAGTGGAAAAAAGACAAATTCTGTAACCTTAAAGGAAACATTTCAATATTGCCGCAATGTTTCATTGCGGCAGAAAGCCTTAAATGCCAACTATCGCAATGAAACATTGCTGCAGTTGGTTCATTTATTACTAACCACCAACCATAATTAATGTCTAAAATTTTTTCAAAGCCACAACCAAACATTGCGGCAGTAAAATCTACCGCAATGTCTCATTGCGGCAGTAATTTAAGATTTTTTTTTATTTTTAAATCTTTAAAAATGCATCAAAATAATAAAATATATTAATTTTAATTTTAAAGTATCTTTAATAATGTATTATGGACATTTTTTACATGTTATGTAGTT
Source organism: Kitagawia praeruptora (assembly GCA_037693485.1). Taxonomy (NCBI): domain Eukaryota; kingdom Viridiplantae; phylum Streptophyta; class Magnoliopsida; order Apiales; family Apiaceae; genus Kitagawia; species Kitagawia praeruptora. The sequence goes on from CM075350.1 coordinate 83,816,022, forward strand.
TACATAATGATGGAATGACATCTACATCTCAATCTTAGATAACTGTTGAAAAACAAATCAGGATGGTTTTTTGTTATTTTTTCTATTTAAAATATTTAATATAAATTTTTTCTTAACGCTTTCATTCATTTTAACTTGCATTAATGTTTTAAGCTATTTTTTTCATTTTTAAGATTATCCAGGACAAAACACTAGTTAGGAGTACGGGTCAAATCGATAGTTGACCACGACTTTTACCTTCTAAATTAATTTATTATTTTTTGAAATATTGGGAATATCACTAAATTAGACATTGTTAGGTCGAATACACAATAGGTAATCAAATACTGTATGAGTAACTTAACAAGAACACACTTTTTAATACTTAAAAACTGTTTGGAATTAACAATTCCTCTCTCAGTGATGTAAAATATCACAGAGAGCTGCTTAGGTTACAATCAATGAATTTCTCAATGTTCGATTCCCTTCTAGGGTTAACCTAACTGTATTTATAAAACATACAGCTTCGTACAATCAGTAATTGATTCTCCTATAATTAAGCTATACAATTGATATCAATCACGATTGCTTCAAGTCTTCCAAGTCACCTCAATCTCTTTGACAGCTACACTATCTTCAAAGATATTGCTTCCATATTTATCTTGTATCAATCTTCAAACACTGTTGACTCTTCAGACACTTCCGCTACAGAGTTTAACAACCTCTGTTGCGCTTCCAATCAGTGTTTAACTAAACTCTGACTGCTTCCAGCTAAACTCTGTTTTGTTACTTTAGCTTCCAAACACTGTTCTCATCAATCATTTCTAACAATCTCCCCCAACTTGTTCATTAGCAAGAATGTACAAGTTGAATAGGTCTTTTCTTAGAAAGGAATGGTCTTTTTACTTTGATCAAATTGCTAAATGTTTTACTGGCAAATGTAGTTCTTTTCAGCAAATTACTTCTGTTACATCACATATTGCTTATAGTTTGCTTTATGACAGAGTAATCAACATTGGTCATATTATCTTAAGTCAGATGAGTATTAAACTTGGGTTAAGAGATCAAAACAGGAAAATGGTTTATTATCATAGATTTATGCAAATGTTTGTTAACCATTTTATTCCTGATGTTGAAACTAGATTTGGTAGAGAACATTGTGTTTCTTCTTATGAACAGCAAAAGAGAATTTTCTCTGATATTACAAAGAAGGACAATGAAAAGAATCTAGATGAAATACCTGCAATTCATTATCCATATCATGTTCAGGTAATTCTTAAAACTCATCTTCCTACTTTCTACAATTCTTCTTTCTTTTGTGGTGAAATGGCTCAGGAATCTCAATTGGAGGAGAACCCACCTGTGTCTACCCAAGTAGCCCAAAACATTATAGTCTCTGAAACAATTCAAGAACCAAATTTTGATCCACAGCCTATTGTTTCAAAGAAACCAACCTCTGGTGTTTCTCAAAAGACATCAGTTGTAAGGAAGAGAAGATTTGTTGTGTCAAGTAGTAGTAGTAATTCTAGTGAAGATGATGATTTAACTCTTACTGAGAGAGCAGAATTGAAGGCTGCAATTCAACTTTCTTTGTTAGCACAAAGAGATGAAAAACCTAGTCACAGCCAGGCTGCAGTCTCTCAAAAGGCTGTAGTTCTTAAAAAGGGAAAACAGTTACTAGATACTGACTCTCAAAAGACTGTGTCTATTGAACAAAGATCTCATCCCAAGATCACTTCTGTGTCTACACCTCTTGAGTCTTCTCAGGATAAATCTTTTGCTCACTATATCAGGAGAACAAGGAGAAAGATTCAATTGTCACCTACACACACAGAGTCTAGTCCAACTAATATCATGCAGGTTTCTACAAATCAAGCTACATCTATGTCAGTATTTGACAAGAGAGATCTGGATATTGATTCTTCATGGGAAACTACATTATCATACAGACTGGCTATGGGACTAATTTCTCTCAAAGTGAAGTTGTCAAGGCCTGTTCTAGATTTTCTGGTTGAAAGAGTACCAAAACTTTTATTTCCAGATGAATATGGACTTCTACATCAAAGACTTGACTTAATGAAGATGTATTTCTATGTGTCTGTCAGAAGACAATTAGTCAAAAAATTTGGACTCTCGAAGCATGGTGCACTTCAATCACTTCATGCATATTTATTTGACAAGAATGTCATTATTGAAGATGCTTCAGCTCAAGGTGAACAACTGGAGGAAGTAGATAGAGGAATGCAGTCAACAGAAGATACTATTGCCCCAGTGGTGAATAGTAGGAAAGATCAGATCACAGTCACTGTAACACAAGAATCATCTAGTCAGAGGAAGGATGACTCAGGAGCTGTGATAGCTGATGTTGAAAGGACTTCTGTGATGACTGAAAATGCAAGTGAGATACCCTATGATATGGGAGGAATGACTTTGGTTGATTTTTCTGAAGATCAAACAAATTTTGTTCAGTCAGAGTCTATCCACCTTGAGGGTATGTCTCAGCAAACAACACTTAAAGACGGTGATGTACTAACTATGGTGTCTAATGAAGTATTACTGAAGACATCAGAGTCTAGTAAAGAACCTGAAAGTGGTATACTGGAGCCTGTAGTTTCTGAAAGGAAAGAAGATGATTGTAAGGGTTCAGAGACTATAGCAGCTCACTCCTTGGAGAAAACCTCAAGCCACATGCCAAATGAGGAACCCTCTCTCCATGTGAGTTCAGGTATAAAAACTTCTTCTAAACTCTATTTTTCTGTAGGTCATGAGAGCACTTATCTAAATTTGAGTGATACACTTGAAAAGATGGACTTAGATCCACAATTTGAGCGGCTGGCTCCTGACCAGGCAAAAGGTGAGGTAGAAAGAGTGTTGACTTTAGTAAGTCAAAGTGAGAATGAGGGTATGGATGATCAACTCCATAGTAAGGGAGAGAAAATTAGGAAACCATCATTTGATTTCTGGGATCAGGTTTTTCCTGAATCTTGGTCTGAAAATTTGGGTATGGATGCTGGTACTTATTCATTCATCAAAATGTATCAGAAGAATGACCTAGCACATCACAATGCAAAGCCAGAAGTTAAAGCTCAGAAGCAAAAGGAGAGGCTTGCAGGAATCATTAACAGAAGAGGTGCCAGGATAAAGCAATCTCTTGATACATATGTACCAGATGAAGATCCTAATGATCCTAGTGTTCCTTTGTATGTACTTCCAATATCAGCTAGAATTGAGACATCAACAGTCTCTGATCACTCTAAGGAGGAGTCAGGATTTGAAGATGTTAGTACACAGAATACTGGTGAACGAGATGATTATCATGTTTCAGTTTCAGAACAGAAAGATGAAGATGTTGATACTTCTAATCAGGTTTTATTACTTGAATATCATACAAATCAAGCAACTTCTTCTACAAGACTTGAAGATACAGTTCTTTCTGATTCTGATACTAGAGATACTAGAAGCACTTCCAACATTGAAGTTCATTCTGATGTTTTGAAAGATATTCAGAATTCTCAAATTGATATTCAAACAAGACTTCAATCACTTGAAGATAACCAAGTCACAATTATGGAAAATCAAGCAGTTCTTATGAATCTCATTTGTTCTGTTTCTGAATCTCTTGGAATTAATGTTGCTGATGTCAAAAAGGGGGAGATAAAGACAATTCAAAGACAACAACAACAACACCACCAGACTGAGGATGATAAAGCTGGGGGAGATAAAGATCAGACAAAGGGTAGTAAAAAGAAGAACCAGGAGTGACAGTGGTGAATCTCAGCTAGGAAGTGGTAAAGGAAGAGCAGCATTAATAGTTAAAATTCTTTCTTCTAAGTACTAGATAAACGTCTACATCTGAGAAGGAGGTACTTAACTTCATAATTCTACATTCATAAATTCTATTCTGGTTGTATTGTTATATGTTTTGACATCCACAACTTAGATTTATGCTTCAGATTTTAAAGCATAAATAGGGGGAGATTGTTAGGAATAATTCATAAGTTGTGATGTTAAGAATAGAATTTACACATTATACTTCTTGTAATCCTGATCTTATAAAGGATTTAGCACTGTATTTAGGATTTATGTGTAAGACAGTTATCTGTATAGTTTAGTCATGAATGAACAGTGTATCGGAGACTACATGTCAGGAACAGAGAGCAAATCCTGATGATGGTCCAATACTGATGGTTGATCAGATACTGATGCAGTGTACAGATCCTGATATCAGTCGTGTTACTGATGATGTCATTATGGATGCTACAGAAACTGGCAAGTGCTATAAAACAGGATCATTGTTTGAAGAACAAGCAAGAAGATATTATGAAGGAAAGAGTTTTTCTATTAAAGGAAACTATCGACTAGAAGGCAGAACATTGTCATGTATAGATTATATCTTTCTGTTATTAGTTGATAGGTAGCATTATAAATACTCTCTCAATATCATTGTAAAGAGTGTGAGTCGAACTAGTGAATGTGCGTAGCTCTGTATAAGGTTTGTATTCGAGAGTTCGAAACAAACAGAGAGAGAGAGATTTGTATTGTCAGCAGCTGCTAAAGGTATTGTACACCTTTGGTAGAGTTTGTATTTGATCTTATTAATGCAAACAAGAGTTTGATTCATTCGTTTATTCTTGTTCATATAATCAAGCAAAAATCAGACACGATTAAATAACTTGTATTCAACCCCCCCCCTTCTACAAGTTATTCGAGTTAACAATTTGTATCAGGGCCGGTTGATTTCGAGTAATCATAAAGATCTGCAATCATGTCTGGTTACAAGGATGGGAATACTAAAATTCCTATGCTCAAGAGAAACGAATATACTCTATGGGAAGTAAAGATGTTGCATCATCTGGAAGCAACAGATCCTGATTATCTTGACAGAATCAGAGATGGACCTTTTGTTCCAACAAAGGTCGTTGGACAAGCAACTGTTGATGGTGTGGTTGTTCCAGAACATACAGCAGAGAAACCAAAATCTGAATGGTCAGATAAGGACAAGGAGAATGTTCTCAAAGATGCTAAAGTGAGAAACATATTATTCAACAGTCTTGATTCTGTTCTCACTAACTATGTTCTCTCTTGTAAAATTGCTAAGGATATATGGGACAATCTTAAGGTTCACTGTGAAGGAACTAAGCCTGTCAGGAAGAATATGAGGACATTACTTATACAACAGTATGAGTACTTTGAATCCAAGTCTGGTGAGTCACTTACTGTTGAGGGGGAGCAAATAAATCAAAGAGAACACAGTGATCATCAGGAGCAGACTAGTCTTTCAGAATCTATTCCATCAGGAATTGACGTTTCAGAGTCTACTCCATCAGGAACTGACCTTTCAGAGTCTACTGAGGAAAGATCAGTAACTAGCATCAATATGGAATCTACTGATTCTATTGATCAAAGGAGAGTTTTTGAAGGTAGAGAGAATTCTTCTACAAGGGATACCACTAACTTAGGGGGAGAGACTAGCAGAGTTAATTTACCACCTATTAGAAAATGGACAAAGGATCATACTGAAGATTTGATAATTGGTGATCCAAATAGTGGTGTTCGAACTAGAAGATCAATTCAAAATGAATGCTTGTATAGTTGCTTTCTCTCAAAGAATGAACCTAAGAAGGTTGAAGAAGCCTTACAGGATCCTGATTGGGTAATTGCAATGCAGGAGGAGTTAAATGAGTTTGAGAGAAACAAAGTTTGGAAACTGGTACCAAGACCTAAAGATTGATCTATTGTTGGTGCAAGATGGGTTTTCAGAAACAAGCTAGATGAATCTGGTATGATTGTAAGAAACAAAGCAAGACTGGTGGCCAAGGGTTATTCTCAGGAAGAAGGCATTGATTATGATGAGACCTTTGCACCTGTAGCAAGATTGGAAGCAATCAGAATGTTTCTTGCATTTGCAGCTCATTCAAAATTCAAGGTATACCAGATGGATGTAAAGAGTGCTTTTCTAAATGGCAAACTTGATGAAGAAGTGTATGTAGAACAGCCACCTGGATTTGTTGATCCAAAGTTTCCAAATCATGTCTACAAACTTGACAAGGCACTCTATGGACTAAAGAAGGCACCAAGAGCATGGTATGAGACTTTGTCTAAATTTCTTCTTGAAAATGGCTTCACAAGAGGTACAATTGACAAAACTCTATTCTTTAGAAAGATAAAAGGTGAATTGCTTTTAGTTCAAGTTTATGTTGATGATATTATTTTTGGTTCTGCTAATGAAAAGTTGTGTGCTAAGTTTAGCAAGCTTATGCAGTCTAAGTATCAGATGAGCATGATGGGTGAACTAAATTATTTCTTAGGCTTGCAGGTCAAACAGACTGAGACTGGTATTTTCATTAATCAGTCAAAGTATATCAAAGATCTTTTAAGAAGGTTTGACTTTCAAGACTGTGCAGTTGCAAAAACACCCATGGCAACAGCCACTAAACTAGACTCTGATCCTAAAGGAAAGAGTGTGGATAATACTAGTTATAGAGGCATGATAGGCTCATTGTTATATCTAACTGCAAGTAGGCCAGATATAATGTTTTCTACCTGTTTATGTGCTAGATTCCAAAGTGATCCTAAGGAATCTCATTTAACTGCTGTGAAGAGAATTTTTAGATATCTCAAAGGAACTCCAAATCTTGGTTTGTGGTATCCTAGAGAATCTGATTTCTTTCTAATTGGCTATTCAGACTCTGATTATGCAGGGTGTAAGATAGACAGGAAAAGCACTACAGGTACATGTCAATTCTTGGGAAATAGATTGATTTCTTGGGCAAGCAAGAAGCAACAATCTGTTTCAACCTCAACTGCAGAAGCTGAGTACATAGCAGCAGGCAGTTGTTGTGCACAGCTCCTTTGGATAAGAAATCAGTTGCTGGATTATGGTATAACACTTAGTAATATTCCTATGTTTTGTGATAATACTAGTGCTATTAAAATTGCAGAAAATCCAGTTCAACATTCAAGGACTAAGCACATTGATGTCAGGTATCATTTTATTAGAGAACATATTGAGAATGGTACTGTGGAACTTCATTTTGTTCCTACTGACAAACAGCTTGCAGATATTCTAACTAAACCACTTGATGAGACTACATTCAGTAGACTAGTAAGTGAGTTAGGAATGTTAAATTTTTAGATCTTTAACATCTGCAAAAGTAGCAAGGTATGTTGTTCTTAGCTTATAGACTTGATATTCCTGTCAGGATCTATATTTGATTGTTAAATGCTTTAGCTATAACACTTTGCCTTGATAAATTTCAGTATGATAGACTTGTTAATAATCATCAGGATTAGATTTGTTATCAGGATGCTGACGTCATCAGTATTGTGTCAGTATCAGGATTATGAAAACTGTTTCAAATCCTGACGTTTACTTTGTGTAGTAATCTAATTCTGTGATGTGTTAAGTCTATGCTAGCAAGTTTTGATATTTGCATACTGATAATTTATACATCATTCAAAAATCAAAAGACAAGCAGATAACAAGAAACTGTATTTTCATTAATAGAAATCATTACATGGAAATGAAATACAACATCTTTCTGTCTAAATTTCTATTGATAATTCTATACTTGTCTATTGATATGAACTCTGAGGTACAGGACAAGGAGCATCTCAAGAAATTCATCAGGGGATGAAAGCATCGTTTGCTCTTGGATTCCTTGTCTGGGCGACTTGAATGAGAGCAGCTAACTTAAATGAATAGCATCTCCATCAAGATCAACCTCAGACTCTCGGCCAAATTCTTCATCCTCAAGTTTTGAGGAGGTTAGAGGAAGATTGTATCCAACAGATGGATGTTCTAGGAGAAACCTCTGGATATTTTCGAAAACCAATCCATTCATGATTAGTTCGATGAGAAGAGTCATTTGTTCAAAGAGATGATCAAGAATAGGATGTTCATCGATCAAGAAAAATCTGGAAAATGGGTTTGAAGGGATTTTTGGTTTGAGAAGCATTGTTGAGAAGAAAAGAAATTGAAAGGTTTTGGAGAATGGCATAAGGCGTCTGGTTCTTTTAAAGAAAGACGTGAGAAGCTGAACAGTCACTTGGAAGTTTTAATGAAGTCAAATGCTAATTATTGCATGTGACTGTATTTCTTGTTTTCAAGAAATATTGAAAATATCTAACCAATTGATTTTTGTTCAGATTAATTGTTTATTTCTTTTTCAGATAAAAGAAAAATGCCACGTGGAAAACTCCATATTAAGTCTCTGATGATATTGGTCAGGATTTCATGTGTGACCATCAGGATTTGAAAATTATATTTTTAAATCACATTGCATTTTGTGATTATTTTGATGAGAGGTCATCAGGAAAAGGAAGCTGATCAGTATTGCTTATTTATACCCTGATTTATTTCATGAAAATCAATTTTGGATTTTATTTTCCAAAAATCGTGGGTAACCGCATTTTTCAGGGACTGACACCTGTCAATCTACGTGTCAACGTGGGATAGTGGTCTGAAAGATTTGTGAAATATATTTGTTTTGAAACTCTAATCGTGTAATTGCTTTCTCTAATTTTACATTCTCTAAAGCAAAAATCACTCTTGAGTTTTCAAAATCACTAATCCATTTCAAGAATTTTTCAAGTTTCTTTTCAGATCAAAAAATGGCAGCTCAGAGAAGATTACCTAAATCAGTAGCCTTCAAGTTTGGTGACTTTGATTTTATGACAAACAATCATGTTGCAGCTATCACCAACAAGGAAGGAGTGTCATCTGATTTTCATCCAATCATGGACTTTCTGGCGAATGGACCATTAAGTTATGCATTGACAGCATCTCCACAGATTAATCAAGTAGCTGTTTCACAAGCTTGGAAGAATGCTGAGGTAATTGATTCTACTCAGAGTCAATCAGGTAAGATTGTTCTACATTTAGGACAAGATTCATTTGACATTACTGAATCTGTTGTTAATTCAGTACTTTGCTTACCTGTTACTGATAGTTATGAGAATGTACCATCTGATGATAATATAAGAACTATGTTGTCTGAATTAGGTTATAGTGGACCTCTAGATAACATGAGCCAGTTGAATAGGTCTTTTCTTAGAAAGGAATGGTCTTTTTACTTTGATCAAATTGCTAAATGTTTTACTGGCAAATGTAGTTCTTTTCAGCAAATTACTTCTGTTACATCACATATTGCTTATAGTTTGCTTTATGACAGAGTAATCAACATTGGTCATATTATCTTAAGTCAGATGAGTATTAAACTTGGGTTAAGAGATCAAAACAGGAAAATGGTTTATTATCATAGATTTATGCAAATGTTTGTTAACCATTTTATTCCTGATGTTGAAACTAGATTTGGTAGAGAACATTGTGTTTCTTCTTATGAACAGCAAAAGAGAATTTTCTCTGATATTACAAAGAAGGACAATGAAAAGAATCTAGATGAAATACCTGCAATTCATTATCCATATCATGTTCAGGTAATTCTTAAAACTCATCTTCCTACTTTCTACAATTCTTCTTTCTTTTGTGGTGAAATGGCTCAGGAATCTCAATTGGAGGAGAACCCACCTGTGTCTACCCAAGTAGCCCAAAACATTATAGTCTCTGAAACAATTCAAGAACCAAATTTTGATCCACAGCCTATTGTTTCAAAGAAACCAACCTCTGGTGTTTCTCAAAAGACATCAGTTGTAAGGAAGAGAAGATTTGTTGTGTCAAGTAGTAGTAGTAATTCTAGTGAAGATGATGATTTAACTCTTACTGAGAGAGCAGAATTGAAGGCTGCAATTCAACTTTCTTTGTTAGCACAAAGAGATGAAAAACCTAGTCACAGCCAGGCTGCAGTCTCTCAAAAGGCTGTAGTTCTTAAAAAGGGAAAACAGTTACTAGATACTGACTCTCAAAAGACTGTGTCTATTGAACAAAGATCTCATCCCAAGATCACTTCTGTGTCTACACCTCTTGAGTCTTCTCAGGATAAATCTTTTGCTCACTATATCAGGAGAACAAGGAGAAAGATTCAATTGTCACCTACACACACAGAGTCTAGTCCAACTAATATCATGCAGGTTTCTACAAATCAAGCTACATCTATGTCAGTATTTGACAAGAGAGATCTGGATATTGATTCTTCATGGGAAACTACATTATCATACAGACTGGCTATGGGACTAATTTCTCTCAAAGTGAAGTTGTCAAGGCCTGTTCTAGATTTTCTGGTTGAAAGAGTACCAAAACTTTTATTTCCAGATGAATATGGACTTCTACATCAAAGACTTGACTTAATGAAGATGTATTTCTATGTGTCTGTCAGAAGACAATTAGTCAAAAAATTTGGACTCTCGAAGTATGGTGCACTTCAATCACTTCATGCATATTTATTTGACAAGAATGTCATTATTGAAGATGCTTCAGCTCAAGGTGAACAACTGGAGGAAGTAGATAGAGGAATGCAGTCAACAGAAGATACTATTGCCCCAGTGGTGAATAGTAGGAAAGATCATATCACAGTCACTGTAACACAAGAACCATCTAGTCAGAGGAAGGATGACTCAGGAGCTGTGATAGCTGATGTTGAAAGGACTTCTGTGATGACTGAAAATGCAAGTGAGATACCCTATGATATGGGAGGAATGACTTTGGTTGATTTTTTTGAAGATCAAACAAATTTTGTTCAGTCAGAGTCTATCCACCTTGAGGGTGTGTCTCAGCAAACAACACTTAAAGACGGTGATGTACTAACTATGGTGTCTAATGAAGTATTACTGAAGACATCAGAGTCTAGTAAAGAACCTGAAAGTGGTATACTGGAGCCTGTAGTTTCTGAAAGGAAAGAAGATGATTGTAAGGGTTCAGAGACTATAGCAGCTCACTCCTTGGAGAAAACCTCAAGCCACATGCCAAATGAGGAACCCTCTCTCCATGTGAGTTCAGGTATAAAAACTTCTTCTAAACTCTATTTTTCTGTAGGTCATGAGAGCACTTATCTAAATTTGAGTAATACACTTGAAAAGATGGACTTAGATCCACAATTTGAGTGGCTGGCTCCTGACCAGGCAAAAGGTGAGGTAGAAAGAGTGTTGACTTTAGTAAGTCAAAGTGAGAATGAGGGTATGGATGATCAACTCCATAGTAAGGGAGAGAAAATTAGGAAATCATCATTTGATTTCTGGGATCAGGTTTTTCCTGAATCTTGGTCTGAAAATTTGGGTATGGATGCTGGTACATATTCATTCATCAAAATGTATCAGAAGAATGACCTAGCACATCACAATGCAAAGCCAGAAGTTAAAGCTCAGAAGCAAAAGGAGAGGCTTGCAGGAATCATTAACAGAAGAGGTGCCAGGATAAAGCAATCTCTTGATACATATGTACCAGATGAAGATCCTAATGATCCTAGTGTTCCTTTGTATGTACTTCCAATATCAGCTAGAATTGAGACATCAACAGTCTCTGATCACTCTAAGGAGGAGTCAGGATTTGAAGATGTTAGTACACAGAATACTGGTGAACGAGATGATTATCATGTTTCAGTTTCAGAACAGAAAGATGAAGATGTTGATACTTCTAATCAGGTTTTATTACTTGAATATCATACAAATCAAGCAACTTCTTCTACAAGACTTGAAGATACAGTTCTTTCTGATTCTGATACTAGAGATACTAGAAGCACTTCCAACATTGAAGTTCATTCTGATGTTTTGAAAGATATTAAGAATTCTCAAATTGATATTCAAACAAGACTTCAATCACTTGAAGATAACCAAGTCACAATTATGGAAAATCAAGCAGTTCTTATGAATCTCATTTGTTCTGTTTCTGAATCTCTTGGAATTAATGTTGCTGATGTCAAAAAGGGGGAGATAAAGACAATTCAAAGACAACAACAACAACACCACCAGACTGAGGATGATAAAGCTGGGGGAGATAAAGATCAGACAAAGGGTAGTAAAAAGAAGAACCAGGAGTGACAGTGGTGAATCTCAGCTAGGAAGTGGTAAAGGAAGAGCAGCATTAATAGTTAAAATTCTTTCTTCTAAGTACTAGATAAACGTCTACATCTGAGAAGGAGGTACTTAACTTCATAATTCTACATTCATAAATTCTATTCTGGTTGTATTGTTATATGTTTTGACATCCACAACTTAGATTTATGCTTCAGATTTTAAAGCATAAATAGGGGGAGATTGTTAGGAATAATTCATAAGTTGTGATGTTAAGAATAGAATTTACACATTATACTTCTTGTAATCCTGATCTTATAAAGGATTTAGCACTGTATTTAGGATTTATGTGTAAGACAGTTATCTGTATAGTTTAGTCAGGAATGAACAGTGTATCGGAGACTACATGTCAGGAACAGAGAGCAAATCCTGATGATGGTCCAATACTGATGGTTGATCAGATACGGATGCAGTGTACAGATCCTGATATCAGTCGTGTTACTGATGATGTCATTATGGATGCTACAGAAACTGGCAAGTGCTATAAAACAGGATCATTGTTTGAAGACAAGCAAGAAGATATTATGAAGGAAAGAGTTTTTCTATTAAAGGAAACTATCGACTAGAAGGCAGAACATTGTCATGTATAGATTATATCTTTCTGTTATTAGTTGATAGGTAGCATTATAAATACTCTCTCAATATCATTGTAAATAGTGTGAGTCGAACTAGTGAATGTGCGTAGCTCTGTATAAGGTTTGTATTCGAGAGTTCGAAACAAACAGAGAGAGAGAGATTTGTATTGTCAGCAGCTGCTAAAGGTATTGTACACCTTTGGTAGAGTTTGTATTTGATATTATTAATGCAAACAAGAGTTTGATTCATTCGTTTATTCTTGTTCATATAATCAAGCAAAAATCAGACACGATTAAATAACTTGTATTCAACCCCCCCTTCTACAAGTTATTCGAGTTAACACAATCTGATATATTTCACTTCCTCAGACTTCACATTAAAATCCAGAACTGTAATTCCAAGATCTGTCTTTAGCTTTGTAGTCCCCTTTTCCATTTCTATCAGGTTGCCATTCCAATCTCTGTACTTAGGAACATACTTTTCAGCAGATTTTGATCCTATAACAATTTTAGCTTTCTGCATATATCCCCTTATAGAATTAGCAATAAGCTGTGTTTGACGATTTCTGACTCTGAATATATGCAGAACATACTGAAGTTCTTCAAATAACTTTAACTTGATTGCTTCTTCATCCACTCTAAACACTGATCCATCTGCCATAAAGTATAACAGAAAGTGAATATCTAAGCTCCTTTGATGAACTAGTTGAACTGAATCCAACTTATCTAGATTTTCTTGAGTAATACCAGAACCAAGAGAAACAAGTGCAGAAGGATCTCTTGGACTGTTACTAAATCTCAAATCTCTTTTTGAACCTAATCCAGAAGTATTTCTCCCTGGTGGCTTTCCTGAACAAGCAACATTGTGTTGATAATCACCAGTTACTCCTGTTTGTTCCTGAACTGGAATCTTCGGCCTAGAAAACCCAGGTAAAGGTTTACTTTGTGTCTGTACAACTTGTGTAGCAACAGAGGTTGTAACAATCATTTTGCCTTTGTTCTCCTCATTCATTACCCCTTTTAACTTCAATTTAGCATCAAGAGAAGACTTTCTGATCAACTTTTCTTTATCTTCTTCTTCTTCTTCTTCTTGAATGCCAGTTAACTTCTCTTTGATTTCAATGACTTTAAGAATAGGCTTTGCAGTTTTAACAACTTTCTCCCTCTTCTTCAACTTAACAGACTTTAAAGCTTTTAAATGCTTTTCTTGCAGACTCTTTTCTTCAGCTTTAGCATCTTCTAGAGTAACTCCTTCTGCATTTTCTTCCATGAAAAGCTTAACAGCTAACTCCTCATAAGTCTTTGGATTAGATATTAATTCCAAACTCTTGGTTTTTGAAGTACCTTGAGTTTCAGTGTTTATTCCAACATACTGTGACTTAAGAGATTTGCCAGATCTCAGAGTTAGTGACTCAGAGTTTAAAGCCTCAGAGTTTAAAGCCTTATCACTTGCTCCTCCATCTCCAGCATCATCCTTTTTTAGCAGAGTTTGAGAAATATTGCATTTTGACTTAGCAACTCTCTCCCCCTTTTTGACATCATCAGAAATGAGTATAGATGTAATGAGCTCCAAAGAGTTAGCAATTGAATCAACCTTCTCAAACAAGGCAGCCTGATTCTCTTCAACCTTTCCTAACCTGGCAAAGAGAGTATCTTGAATTTTAGAAAGCTGTGCAGCTTTGATTTTTGACTCTCTTTCCATTTTCATTTCTCTAGTCTGTATCTCAGTTTTCAAAGAAGCAATTTGTTGTTTTGTGTCAGCAAAATTTCCATCTAGAGTTTTGACTTGTACCACAGTCGCCTTTAAACAGGATAAAATCTCTGGATTTGAAATTTGACTAGCAGTCTGCTTAACGAAATCAGCTGCTCTCCCTTTTGGAAAAATACAGTCTGCTTTATACCAGTTAGCAGCAGATTTAGCAAGGTGCTCTTCTTCAATTGCATGAGATGGACAAGGCTGATCAAAAGGTTTATGTTTATTATCAGTCTGTGCTGGTGCACTCAGAAAAGAATCAGAGTTTGCACTGTTTTCAGTTTCATCTTCAACACTTGCATCATTAGCTTGAGCATCTTGTAAAAAACCACTGTACTGAGCTTTGTCAGCCACAGTTTCTACAACAACTTTTGTAATCTTTTCAATATTCTCCTCATGTTGCACAGGCTCTGCAACAGAGTTTGCATTTGTAGCTTCAACTGTCATAGATTCAGAATTTTTCTTAGTTGCCTGATCAACTTCATCACCTTTGTCAGGAATTTGATAAGCATTAGATATCAACTCTGTATGTGATGCTGCAGCTTCAGGAAGAACAACTTCAGGCTGATCAGCTATACCAGGAGCTTTAGTATGGATAACAGGTGAGATAGGATCAAGGATTGGTTGAAATGAGTCAAGAATATCATTCATTGGTGAAAAACCATCTCTGTGATCCTCTTCTACAGGCATGTTATCCTCTGTAGGTACTTCAACATTGACAGCCTCCTCTGCAGGCATTTCAACCTCTGCAGGTATTTCAACATTCTCTGCAACCTCAACAGTAGGTGTTTGCTGTGAAACCACCTCTGAAGCTTCAACAACATGCTCATCATCAGATTCTGAAAGAATTAATCTCCTTTTCTTGGCTTGAGACAGTACAATCTCCTCTTCTTCTTCACTAGAGCTCTCCTTAGTTGGTGAAAGTGAAGGTCTGTTTGCCTTTTGTTTCTTTCTTCTGGTATAAACAGCTCCAGGTAATGTCTGTTTAGCCTTTGAGTGTTTAGTGTTCTGTGCAGTGTGTATTTTCCTTTTTGGTTTGGATTTGGGTTGATCAGTAGGTACTGGCTCAGAGTTTATGAATTCAGAGTTTATTTGTTCAGAGTTTATTGGAGGAGAGTTTATGTGTTCAGATTGTGGTTGATGAGTGGGTGTTGGCTCAGGTGTTGATATAGGATGAGAATGTATGGTGTCTAATGGTTCAGGCATTTGTTGTGTTGCAGGTTGTGGTGATGATTGTGTAGATTGAGAATCTTGAGGTTGGTTGACATAGTTTTGTAAGGCTAGTGGCATAAACATATCAGGTATTTGCTGTTTAGTAACATCTTTATTTGTCAAATCAGAAAACATCCTTTTAGCAACTTGAAAAGGCTGAATGACATCAGCTTCATCAATTGTAAGATTAGTCACACAAGCAGTGAATAGCATTTGACAAAATCGAGAAAAATAAACAGAAGTAGGCTCAGACAAACGCTCTCCCAAATTCATTAGCACTAGTCTACCAAAATCGAAATTACCTCCATACAGTAGAGCATGACCAATTTGGAGAGTATCAAGAGGAAGTGCATCCCAATTTGTTGTCTTCTTTCCAAAAGCCCTTGTAATGCAATCGAAAAAGAAACTCCATTCCTTTCTCAAAAGTGGCCTTCTCAAAGATCCCAGCTTATTCAAATTTCCTGCACATCCAATTTGCTGCAACATTGTCCGCAAACGGTCGTGACCAACAACACTGTAAGAAGTGTGAGTCTCAAAATCCAGAGCATCCCTAACCGTAGTTGGAGTAATGATATACTCTGATTCATCATGAGTGAAAGTAATTGTTGGAGTACCAGACTCTTCTCCATCATCATACACAGAGTTTGTCCAAAAAGTAGCAATTTGTGAAGCAGAGAGTGTTGGTGGTGCGGTTAACGCCTTCCCAATTTCAGAATCTTTCAAGAAATTTTGAAACAAATGAAACGCCGCTGGAGCATTTGCATTCTCCAGTGGAGCTGCATAGTTGCTAGGAAGAAAAACTAACCCTGCTGCATCAAACGCTTTGGTTGCCATTAGTAAGATATGATACGAAAAGATTCAGAGAAAAGATGTGTATTGTAAGTGTTTATCAAAATGTGAAAGAGAGTGAACAAGAGTTTTGAAAGAGATTGAGTATGCAAGTAACTGTGAGTGGGTGAATATTAATCGATGTGAAGTGAGAGAACAAAAACGATTAGAGTAAAAACAAAACTCAATCGTTTATTTATTGAAAGCGCGCAACTGATTGTAGAGTAATGTGTGAGTGGGACACTATAATGGGACACGTGTCAAACAACCAATGGATCACTCAATAATTACCGCTGTCATTCCTTTAATCATGACACTATGACATATTCACACTAATTAACAGTTGTCAACTACCCCAATTACTCCAAAATAGTCAAATTATCTCAATGAAATTTTACCTTAGAGTACTTAACACAACTCAACAGTGTTTGTCAATTTTCCAACTTTATCACTAAAACCCTTTCAAAAATTGCACAGTTGTGAATATGAATGTGTGTGAAGCAGAGTTTACCAAAATCAATTTTTAGAGCATCTAATATTTCATAAAATCCATAACAAAAATTAATAAACACTGAATGCACAAACTCTCATAGTAAACACTGATTGTTTGATGAATGCTAAACTCTGTAGTTACTGTAATACAGAAATCTGAAAACTTCTATTCCCATTGATGTCCATGATTATCCAAGTAAGCACACAGTCTTTGAAGACAAAAAGATCAAGAGATAGAAATCAGAGCATCATTCAGTGAATAACAGTCATGAACTTGATAAACTCACAAACTCTCAAAGCACACAAGTGTTTAGGTGAAGTGTTTACACTCACATTCAATCAGGAAAAGCAGATTCTACCATATGCTTGAATGTCCACCAATTCTACACTACTTTGAGTACATGTATGCACAAATCAAAAGGACTTTATTCAGGGTTGTAATGAGGTAAGATCAAACAGATGAAAAGATATGTTTTATTCATGAGTGAATTTCAAGCTGAACATTTTAATAGACCAAAGTGTTCAGTCACACTGTTAGTACAGATTTGTACAAGATGATCAGTATATATGCCCTTTTTTTTATTATTATTTTTTTATCTTTTATTTTTTTATTTATTTATTTATTTATTTTAACATATATACTGAGTAAGCTTTTCTTTTCTTGAGAAACACTCACCTGCTTGATTTTTTTTCAAAAGAATATAACTGCTCTTAATACTACAGAGTTTAAGAAAAATGAGCAGTTAATTAGGCTCAAAGGGGTTTACTAAGGGTGGAATTTATGAACAGTATTTATACAGTGTTCAAAAGAATTTTGAACAGTGTTTGAAGAAAAGGTAAATCCTATTGCCTTTATCATTTTCATGCACACACATATCATGTAGTCTCAAAATGGTTTAATACAAGTTCTAGAGAAACATACTTCCTGATGAACATCACACAACAATAAAAATTGATTGATAGAGAATGTATCAATCACTGATTTGGCTCAAAATCTCACAAGGTGTAGACATGAATCTGAACCCACCAAACTAATCAATGACACATCTCAAGTTTTATGGTTTTTACAAGTACAAACAAGGAATCATCAGGAACCATACCTTTGGGAACAGAATGTCACTTATCAGAGTTTAGAGTTCATCAATAACAGAAATTATTTATGAGAGGCAATGCACACAATATCCATAAACTCAGAGTTTAGGACTTAATAAACTAAGAGATTCTATAAATATGAAATAGTATCATGCTGTGTTAATTTACTGCACAAAATCTGATTAGATTACAGTGACTCAGAAAGAATCATGATTTAATTACTAAGAATCATGCTTCATACATTTTTCTTCATTGGTGTTTTCATTCAGACAATAATCAATTCTGAATTCACTGAGTGTATCCAACATGTTAACAGTGTTTAGCAGACAGACATGCTGACAGAGTTTAACAAGGTTTAAACATAAGCATGCATAACAGAGTTTAATACTAAGGTTCACATAGCACTTAACAATTTGCAGAAACATGAGCAATATATTTTAAAAATAAGTTTTTGAGTCTAACCAACATCTCTAGTCAAAACTAGAGACCATTCCTACTTCATTGACCAGTCTTGTAAATGTAGCTTCACTCAATGGCTTGGTGAAGATATCTGCAAGTTGTTGTTCTGTAGACACAAAGTGAAGCTCAATGTTGCCTTCCTCTACATGCTCTCTGATGAAGTGATACCTTATGCTGATGTGCTTTGTCATTGAATGTTGTACTGGATTACCTGTCATTGCAATAGCACTTTGATTATCACAGTAAATAGGTATCTTGGTATACCTTAATCCATAATCCAGCAGTTGATTCTTCATCCATAAAATCTGTGCACAGCAGCTACCAGCAGCAATATACTCTGCTTCAGCTGTAGATGTAGATATTGACTTCTGTTTCTTGCTGTACCAGGAAACAAGTCTGTCACCCAGAAATTGACAACTTCCACTGGTGCTTTTTCTGTCTATCTTACAGCCTGCAAAGTCTGCATCTGAATAGCCAAGTAGTTTAAACTCTGATTCTCTTGGATACCACAGCCCTAAAGTTATAGTGCCCTTGAGATACTTAAAAATCCTCTTTACTGCTGTTAAATGTGGTTCTCTTGGATCTGCCTGAAACCTTGCACACAAACAAGTGGCATACATGATATCAGGTCTACTAGCTGTTAAATAGAGTAGAGAACCAATCATTCCTCTGTAACTTGTCATATCTACTGATGACCCTGCATCTTTGTCCAATTTTGTTGCAGTTGCCATGGGAGTTGTTGCAGATGAACAGTCAAGCATGCCAAATTTCTTGAGAAGATTTCTGGTATATTTTGCTTGATTTATAAAAATTCCATCATCTGTTTGCTTCACCTGTAGGCCTAGAAAATAACTAAGCTCTCCCATCATACTCATTTGATATCTTGACTGCATGAGTTTGGCAAACTTCTTACAGAGTTTATCATTAGTAGATCCAAAAATAATGTCATCTACATATATCTGAACTAAGAGCAAGTCACTACCAGATTGAAAGTAAAACAGAGTTTTATCAATTGTACCTCTGTGAAACCCACTTTCTAGTAAAAATTTGGCAAGAGTTTCATACCATGCCCTTGGTGCCTGCTTAAGTCCATAGAATGCCTTGTCTAACCTGTAGACATGGTCTGGATATTTTGGATCTACAAATCCTGGTGGTTGTTCCACAAACACTTCTTCTTCAAGTTTTCCATTTAAAAATGCACTTTTCACATCCATCTGAAACACTTTGAATTTCTTATGAGAGGCATATGCTAGAAAGATTCTGATTGCCTCCAATCTAGCAACTGGAGCAAATGTTTCATCAAAGTCTATTCCTTCCTGCTGTGAATAGCCTTTTGCAACCAGTCTTGCTTTGTTCCTTGTGATAACACCCTCACTGTCAGTTTTATTTCTGAAAACCCATTTTGTACCAACAATGGATCTGTTCTTAGGCCTTGGTACAAGGGTCCACACTTCATTTCTTTCAAATTCATTTAGCTCTTCTTGCATTGCTGTTATCCAGTCAGCATCTTTAAGAGCTTCTTCTACTTTCTTTGGCTCAGATTGTGACAAGAATGCATGAAACAGACATTCATTTGTTGTTGCACTTCTTGTCCTTACTTTTGCATCTGGATCACCAATAATTAAATCAGGTGTGTGTGACTTAGTCCATTTTCTTGCAGAAGGCAAATTGCTTCTGTCATCATGTGATCCTCCCCCTTGATCCATGATCTCCT
The DNA here is from genome assembly GCA_037693485.1 of Kitagawia praeruptora. Lineage (NCBI taxonomy): Eukaryota > Viridiplantae > Streptophyta > Magnoliopsida > Apiales > Apiaceae > Kitagawia > Kitagawia praeruptora. Next base: position 83,836,090 of record CM075350.1, read on the forward strand.
GATTTTCTTGGTGCCTCTCTTCATTTTCTGATGCTCCCCCTGAATGTGACTGCTCAGAATTATCAACAGAGTTTGAATCAACAGAGTTTGATTCAGAATTATCAACTGAGTCACTATCATTGTATGAATTTTCACTTTGATGTGATTCTTCATGCTCCCCCTCAACTGGTTCTTCCCTTGTTTCTGATTGAAGAGTTTCTTCAGTATTTACCAGTAGAGGTTCAGAGTTTAGATCAACAGAGTTTGTCAGATCAGTCTGATCAGAGTTTACTTTTTTCAGAGAATAAATCTTCATTTTCAAAGTGCAGTTGATCATGTTCATTGACATCTTCAAGTCCAGTTATTTTCTTGTCATCAAATGACACATGAATTGATTCCATGATCACCCTGGTTCTCAGATTATAAACTCTGAATGCCTTAGTTGACAGTGGATAGCCAACAAAAATTCCTTCATCTGCCTTTAGATCAAATTTGGTCAACTGCTCAGGATGAGTCTTCAATACAAAACACTTGGATCCAAAAATATGAAAATATTTTAGATTTGGCTTCTTCTTTTTCACCATTTCATATGGTATTTTACCATGCTTATTGATCAGTGTTGCATTTTGAGTAAAACAAGCAGTTTGAACTGCTTCTGCCCAGAAATATGTTGGCAGCTTTGCTTCATCTAACATGGTTCTAGCAGCTTCTATCAAGGTTCTGTTCTTCCTCTCCACTACACCATTTTGTTGTGGAGTGCCAAGTGCAGAAAACTCTTGTTTTATTCCTTTACTCTTGCAAAATTCTTCCATTGATGAATTCCTGAATTCAGTTCCATTGTCACTTCTGATAATCTTCACTTGATTCTCTGACCCTTTGTCCAGTTGTATTATATGTTCTGTCAGTGTTAATGCAGTTTCATCCTTCTTTGCAAGAAAATATACCCATGTGTATCTGGTATATTCATCAACAATGACTAGAGCATATTTCTTCTTTCCAAGAGACATGACATTCACTGGTGCAAAAAGATCAACATGTAGGAGATTATAAGGATCAACAATTGAAGACTCAGATTTGCTTTTGAAGGAGACTTTTCTCTGTTTGGCCTTTTGACAAGAATCACACAGGCCTTCAGCATTCAACAAAGACTTTGGTAGTCCTCTTACAAGATCATTCTTTATTAGCTCATTGATGTTGTTCAGATTCAAATGAGAGAGTTTCGTGTGCCACTTCCAACTCTCTTCACTGGACATTCTTGTTGACAGACACACTGCTTTGCCATCAGAGTTTGTTGACAATTTTATTTCATAGATGTTATTGTGTCTGTTTCCAACTAGAACAACTTTCCCTGTAGATTTACTGATGACTTGACAATATTCAGGCTGAAAATCTACATGATATCCTCTGTCACAGATTTGACTCACAGATAGCAGATCATGCTTGAGTCCTGGAACCAGAGCTACATTTGTGATGATGACACTCCCAAGATTAATATTGCCATATCCCAGAGTATGTCCTATGTTGCCATCTCCATAGGAAACTTTTGGGCCAGCCTTCTCCACATACTCTGATAGTAGGGCTTTATTTCCAGTCATGTGTCCTGAACATCCACTGTCCACGACTAGGGTACTGACCCTGTTGCCCTGCAATCACAACAATCACTGATTATTAGTTTTAAGGATCCAGACTTGCTTGGATCCTTTGGCTTTCTTGATTCTGTTAGCTTTTGCAACGGAATTCACATTATCAGAGTTTAAGCTAACTTTTTCAGAGTTTACATTTGCAGAGTTTACTTTAACCCATTTCAAATTTGGCTTGGGTTCATAGTAATTATAGTAAATAGCATGATAATCTCTGCAAGTGTAAATAGAATGCCACGTACTTCCACAGTGTTTACATAAAGTCTGTGGTCTAGTTCTCACATAATCATTCTTTACTGCAGTTTTAGAGGGCAAAGAATTAATATTCTTATTCTTACTGCAGAAAATAGCAAGATGATTAGTGCTACCACAATTAAAGCATGTTTTTCTAGGAGCTAATGTAGCAAGCATTGGCTTAATTCCTGATGTTATGCCTACCTTTCCATTTTTGTTTTTTCTATGCATTTTCTGTTTGTTGACAGATTTTATCTCTTTAAGCTTATGCTTGAGTTGTTTATCTGTCATTAAACCAATGTTAACCTCTTTAACAAAAGTCTTAGCATATGATTCTTTAACAGCCTTTTTCTCAGCTTCAGTCTTAGGTCCTCCTGTTCCCATAACATTACCTTCAGATGAACGATGTGGTCTAACTTTTACCAAATTTTCAAATCTAAGTTCATCTCCTTCAGAGTAACCTAGACCTACTGTATCTGATTGAAACACTTCTTGAGTGTCTTTACCAGAGTGTGTCCAAGTTTTAATAATATGTTTAGTATCCTCCAATTCAGATTCTAGTTGCTTATACTTACCTAGCAACTCCTGTTCAATAAAAACAGCATCATCTCTTTCTTTCTGAACTTTATTCATGTTTTCAAGCTGTTCCTCAACAAGTTTGTTTCTCTCTTTGAGTTGAGAGCACTCATTTTTTATCCTTTCATTTTCTAAAGTCTGATCCCTATAACTGATATGTAATGCTTTAAGATAAATTCTTAATTCAGTTATATTATCAGTATTATAAGCATAGGTAGTTGGGGGTACCTTTAGATCATCATCTTCATTCTGAGTAGTAGCCATGAGTGCATAGTTGACTTCCTCATCTGAATCTGAAGTGTCTGCCCAATCTCTGCCTTTGGTGTAGAGTGCCTTTTCAGTTTTACCCTTTTTGCACTTAGGAGCATAGTGACCCATCTCCTTACACTTGTAGCATTGAATCTCAGACTTATCTTTCTTACCAGATTTGAAGTCCTTTCCCTCAGATTTCTTGAAATTTTTCTTGTCAGACTTAGAGTAATCCTTGGAGAATCTCTTTCCCTTCTTGAAGTTCTTGAATCCCATCTTCTTGAAGGTCTTTACCATCAATGCAGCCATTTGCATCATCTCTTCATCATCTTCAGAATCAGATGTTCCATCTGTGTTCGAGTCAACATCAGTGTTTGATGACTCACTTTCTGAGTGTATGACTAAAGCTTTTCCTTTTGCCTTTCTCCTTGATGCTTCCTTCTTTAATGGTTTCTCCTCAACCTTAAGAGCAACAAATTTTGACTTTCTACTTGATCTTTTGTTTCTCTGCTCCAATTCCAATTCATGGGTTTTGAGCAGTCCATAAATTTCATCAATCTCTGTTTCACCAAGTTCATAGTTATCTCTTATGGTGGTTGTTTTCACATCCCACTTTTCAGGTAGAGAAAGAAGAAACTTGAGATTTGAGTCTTCTAAATCATACTCTTTGTTAACCAATGACAAATCATTGAGCAGTTTACAGAATCTGTCAAATGTTTCTGTCATGGTTTCTTCAGACTTTGCCTCAAAATGCTCATACTCCTGAGTGAGTATGTTTCTTCTGTTTTTCTTGATTGCAGGAGTTCCTTGACACCTAACCACAAGTGCATCCCATATTTCCTTTGCAGTTGTGCAATTAATCACTTTATTAGACATAACATTGTCTAAAGCACTGTGAAGTAAATGTCTTACTTTTTCATCCTTTACAATAGATGAAAGATCCTCAGCAGTTAGATCTTTCTTTTCTTTTGGAATGACCTTTGATTCCTCACCAGCAGCAGCAGCAGATAACTTTGTAGGTTTGTGAGGACCTTCATAAATTCTATCAAGATATTCTGGATCTGTAGCCTCTAGAAACATGGTCATCTTCACCTTCCAAATTGCATACTCTAATGGCCTAAGTATAGGAACCCTAATTGTTTCATACCTACTAACAGTAGTAGGGGCTTTCTCAGATGGTGGAGGTATCTCTGCCATTGATTACTATTGTGTTTGGATCTTTAACTGTAATAAAGTAACAGATTGGCTCTGATACCACTTGTTAGGTCGAATACACAATAGGTAATGAAATACTGTATGAGTAACTTAACAAGAACACACTTTTTAATACTTAAAAACTGTTTGGAATTAACAATTCCTCTCTCAGTGATGTAAAATATCACAGAGAGCTGCTTAGGTTACAATCAATGAATTTCTCAATGTTCGATTCCCTTCTAGGGTTAACCTAACTGTATTTATAAAACATACAGCTTCGTACAATCAGTAATTGATTCTCCTATAATTAAGCTATACAATTGATATCAATCACGATTGCTTCAAGTCTTCCAAGTCAACTCAATCTCTTTGACAGCTACACTATCTTCAAAGATATTGCTTCCATATTTATCTTGTATCAATCTTCAAATATTGTTGACTCTTCAGACACTTCCGCTACAGAGTTTAACAACCTCTGTTGCGCTTCCAGTCAGTGTTTAACTAAACTCTGACTGCTTCCAGCTAAACTCTGTTTTGTTACTTTAGCTTCCAAACACTGTTCTCATCAATCATTTCTAACAGACATATATTGACTTACGTGCGGTTGTATCGTCGATAAGTATTTTTTAAAAAATAGAAACAACAATCCGGGACAAAGCACTAGTTAGATGTACTGGTCAAATCGATAGTTCACTACCACTTTTACCATCCAAATAAACTTATTATTTTTTCAAAACTTGGGAATATCACTAAATTAGACATATATTGACATATGTGCGGTTGGATCGTCGATAAGTATTTTTTAAAAAATAGAAACAACAATCCGGGACAATGCTTGTCCCGGATTGTTGTTTCTATTTTTAATTACTACTTATCGACGATCCAACCGCTCATATGTCAATATATGTCTAATTTAGTGATATTCCCAAATTTTTAAAAATGGTGACTCAAATATACAATGAAGAGCACTTGGGGACTGCTTAAAACGTGCAAGAGGCTGCCCCAAAAATAGCTTGGCCGAGTAGTGTTTAAAATGCAAGAAATGGAGCAAAAACAAAGCTTACAAAAAGATGAAGGAGCAAAGCTTTGTTATCCAAATCTTTTTGAAGGCTCTTGGCTACTTGATATTGCTGTACTTCTAGAGAGAAAAGAGCAGCAATTCTTTGGCACAAGAAGGCTTGAGAAAATGAATGGGTTTGGCTTGGTATTTATAGGCATTTTTAGGGTTTTATTGACCAATGGACAAGAGACACTTGGCAAGCTACTAATAAAATACTAAGATGCATAAAGTAGCTTTTTGGCACCTTCCTAGAAGTTCCCAGCAGATCAGCATGTGGGAAATAAGTATAGAAAATATCTAGGAAGCTTCTTTTGGCTCGGTTTAACCGAAAAACCCCAAACGAAGCGATAAACCCATAAATATGAAATAAATCGAAAAATCATTTAAAAATTATGAAACTTGGGGAATCCCCTAGAAATATTCCCAGAGGATTATGGTCAAAATTTCACCTTGAAATTCGTTGACCATCTATGACTTTTAAGCGATCGAAAAATCAATTACGTATCGATTTTTGGAGTCCCGAAAAAAAGTCATGCTAAAATCATGAAATTAATCCTAAAATTCTTTTTAATTATTCTAGTGATATATCCAAAGTTTCAAGTCAAAATAACATGTGGAGGTATTTTATTCAAAAATATTTTGATTAAATATCTTTACGCGACGGAATAAAATACATTAGTCGTTTATCCTAACTTGTCGATACTCTGGCTAAAGTTTTGACTTGAAATATATTCAAATATAATATTCCTCAAATAATAATGACTATGAAGTCCTCGGAATATTTATTTTGAATATTTTAGATTTTTATCCAATTTAAGTGAAAATTGTTTAGGGTTCCGGGATAAAATCTATTTTTATTCTTTCGGCAAGTCTTTGAGCAAGGCAATTTGAAAATAAGTCTTTGAAAAATATATCGAACATATTTGAGAATAAAACATTTGAAATGAACACTGTTTTAAATAAAGCATATATTTTTGGTCCAGAAAATCAGTGTTCGGGATATTTCGATATTTGTGCCGTATAGACTTTGCCTTTAAATATTTCACAAATAATTTAGACTAGGAAACATCATTTCATTGACATTCCTTATCCAAATTTGTGATAGGTACGAGAAAACGTTTTGTCAGTTTGACTCGTCACTGGTTTATGTCACATCGAATAAACCTAAGGAAGGATTTACTATGTTATCTAGTAAATTCCTAAATCTAATTTAGTTTTCACTTTCGAACTTGACAAATCACCAAAACCTACAAGTGAAAGACGGTCTAGCAATCTTACCAAAAGACTGTCGACTCACAAAGTAAATTTTAATAATAAAAACAAATATAAGTAGGATTTCTAAATTGAATAGAATTCTCAACGTAAAAATTCGTAACTTTTTTCTTCTTTCAATTTTCGAATAGTTTCCGTTGTATAATAATCATTAAACCATCGCTAACTTAAAGTTGATTTCGTGAGTTTTTCACAAATTTGCTTATATTTTCTATAAGTCTTCAAAATGTGAGAGTTTTTTATTTTTTCAATAAATATTTAAATTTAACTAATTAAAATCAAATTAAATATAAATAAATTTCAATAAATATAAATATTAAGAAAATTTTGTTTAATAATATAATTTATATAATTATAAATATTAAAAAAATACTGTGCATTGCACGGGTTATAAGCTATATATATGTTTGCACTAAATCATGCAAGCGTACGTGGTCACAAGTAATATAGAATAAAGTTGAGTTCGTTCCCACAGAGATCGGGTTTTGGTTTTAATTCAGTTATTGTACCTATTGTTAGATATTTATTCAAGTGATGATCAGGATCTGGACTGTTACTGATCAGATACTGATGCTGACGTCATCAGTAATACAACGTAAGTATTGAGTTGTCATCAGGATTGTAAGTTGATCAAGATTACGTGAATATTCTCATCAGTCAAGAGATCAAGGAAGATTGATATGTCGGTTCCTAATTTATAGGAAGGCAGCTATCATTCAAGATATGTATTCATAGTCATATGTAATTGATTTAGAATATCTTGTAATTGATAGTGCAGTTGTGTATGTTATATAAACACAATTTTAGGTTTTACGTGAATGTAATCGCTTACACGAGTTATCTTGTAACCTAGCAGCTCTTAAGAACATAAGGATTTCTTAAGAGAGTTTGTAACAGTTTTATATCAGAATTAATAAAGCTGTTATTGATTCATACTTGTATTATTTTCTGTTTAAGTCGAAAATCTTATACAGTTGTATTCAACCCCCCTTCTACAATTGTTAATTACTGGGCAACAATTGGTATCAGAGCTAACTGATTAATTTTAATCAGAAACGATCTTAAGATGTCGACAAGCAAGTATGAAAGTATCAAGATTCCCATTCTCAAGAAAACTGAGTATCTAACATGGAAAGTGAAAATGCTGATGTATCCGGAAGCAACTTATCTAGACTATTTTGATAGGATTAATGATGGACCATTTCTTCCAACAAGGTTAGTTGGAAGAACAGAGACTGTTCCTGAACACTATGTCATCAAGGCAAAGAGTGAATGGACTCTAGAAGAAAAGGCTCAAGTGCTCAAAGATGCAAAGGTAAAGAATATTTTGCATAACAGTCTTGATAATGTCATGTCAAACAGGGTAATAGCATGCAAGACTGCTAAGGAAATTTGGGATACCTTGGAAACTCAATGCCAAGGTACTGAATCTATCAAAAGAAACAGAAGGGCTCTGTTGATTCAGGAGTATGAACAGTTTGATGCTAAATCTGATGAAAGCCTTACTGATATGTATGATAGATTTCTGACACTGCTGAACAATCTATCTCTGGTTGGCAAAGAGTATGATCCAGAGGATTCAAATACCAAGTTTCTAAGAGCTCTGACTGAGGAATATGATACTCAAGCTTCAATTATTAGGCATCAGTATGATTTAAAAATGCTATCTCTTGATGAAGTTTATGGAATGCTGAGAACCTATGATCTTGAGGTTCAACAGAGAAAGAACAAGAAGAATGTCAAGGCAAAGTCTGTTGCTTTGAATGTGGAATCAAAATCAAAGGGAAAAGCTGAGGAGGTTTCTAGCAGGAAGAGTAGAGTTGTAGAGTCAATTACTGATGACTCATCATCAGATACTGATGCTAAGTCTGATTCTGATACAAATGATGACTCTACTGATTCATCTAAGACAGGTACAAGAAGAAAGAAGACAAAAGCAGCAAATTTTACAAGTCAAAAAACAGATGCTACAACTGTGATGGAATGGGTCACTTTGCAACTGAGTGCAAGAAGACCAAAACTAAAGCTCTCATCTCATCAAGCAAGGATTGGATGGACTCTTCCTTTGACTCTGAAGAAGAGAAGGTAAACTATGCATTGATGGCCAATACTGATGAGACTGCTGCTGCTGATAATAAGGTATCTGAAACTTTGTTTGATTTTGATACTAATAATGTCTCTGAGTTAAGATCATTTCTAAAATCTCCGCATATTAGTTTTAGGTGTCAATCTCTTTTAAATGCTAGAATAAAATCTAAAATGGCAGAGGTAGCTAAGAGAAATGATCATCTAGAAGCTGAGTTACTTTTCTTACATGAGGTACAAGCAGAATGTGATAATGCTAAACACATGAAACTAGAAATGGAGTTTAAGTGTACTGAATTTGAAAAAGAACTTTAGGATGCTAAAGAAAAACTCAGAACCTGGACACATTCTGGAAAGAAAACTCATGATATTATCACTGATAAAAATTGGAAAGAGTGTCTAGGTTATAACCTAGAAAATAAGAAAAAGGATAAAGGTAAAGTTGTTACTGATGAAACAACAAAACCTGGAAGAATTGTTGTAAATGACTCAACAAATCCAAAAACCTACAGATATGTTACAGACAGTACTAAAACTAAATTAAAACCTGTTAATTATGTGTATCCAGAAAATCCCAAATCTACTTCAGAAAAGGGATCTACTTCTACACATAGTTCTGAGACTAGAACTGTCAAAAACAAAAATGTAGGTCTTTTGTCTAAGAAACAATTGAGGGACAAAATCTGTGAAGTGACAGATAAAAAGAAAGTTCCAACTTTCAAAAGAAACAGGAATGGTAAAATTGGAATAAACAAAGAGAATAATTATAAGTATATTCCAAAAGCACCAAGGAAAGTATGTTTTAACTGTGCTAACTCTAATCATCTTGCTATTGATTGCAGGAGGAGTAAAAAGAAGGCTACTGTAGTTCCTAAATCTGACATTAGGAATAGATCAGTATTTTATAAACCACAGAATCCTTGTTTTCATTGTGGTAGTAAATGGCATTATATCTATACATGTGAAGAATACCACAATTTGTACTACAATTATTATGAGCCTTTGCCAACATTTAATAAAAGTGCAAATTCTAGTAAAACAAAGAATGTGAATTCAACGCATGCATTTGTTAAATCTGATAAGAACAAGGCAAAACTGATGGAGTCAATCCTGAAGAAACTCATTTTGTTAAAAAGACTTCTGCTGCTAAAAAAGTTAAATTGCATGCAAATAGAACCCAACAAGTGTGGGTTCTTAAAAATTCTAACTGAGTTCTTTGTAGTTCTGATTGCAGGTGTTATGACAAAATTTACGCAAGCGCACGTAGTCACAAGTAATACAATTTAAGTTCGTTCCACAGAGATCTGATGAAGTTTTAATCAGTAAATATGCCTATGCAACAATGTATGGTTTTAATTCACTGCTAAGAAAAATAACAAATTGGAGTTTGATTATCTAAATTAAACTAATTTGCAAATTATAAAACTAAGAATTAACTAATTGACAAGAATTAAATCGAATTACTTATATGAGAATAAACATGGAATCCTAGTTTCATTATCTATCTCACTTAGAGTTGCAGCCTTTAATTAAAACATGCGATGGTTTTGATATCTAATCGAATAACACGAAACAAGTAAAAGTTACCTCTCGGTATACTAGTACCAAACTACACATGCATCTACAAAAGAGATAGAAGATGAGTAGACACCTATCATGTTTAGACCCTATATCTCTATAGAATTTGAAAACATAAAGGTTTAAGCACAAATTATCCACATAGATCACATAGGGCAGCATAATGTCTCTATTCATGCCACAAATCATGATGTTAAAACATCAACCTATCCTATGCTAGCATGGCAAGTTCTAAATCTCAAGATCCACTCTCGTTTAGCAAGAGATTAACATATTAGATGTTCGCGACGCACCTAAATACAATAAGCACAACCACAAGGATATCAAGAAATCACCACACATAAATCTCTAAGGCATGCAAACTACTAAGCTACATAGATAAATCCACTAGGATCCCATGACAACGATTAGTTCATAATCGAACCTTTCATCATCATGGGATTTGATGAAAGCACGGTAATGAACAAGATAACGAAGATGAATAAATCAATAATAGAATAAGGTTTAGCGAACAAATCCGGAAAAGTAACAAGCATCCAAAAGATACGCCTAAATAAGAAATACAAGAAAACTAGGTCTAGATCTTCTTGTCGTCAAAATCCTCGCCTTGGCTTCTCTCTCTCGTGCTCTAAACGAATTATGGTGTGTAGATGATGTTTTTGATGTGCCCCAAGGTGAGTATTCATAGCCATAAGTGTCATTTTTTCCAAGCAATTACCGTCTTTGAATTAAAATAGAATTCCGGCAATTTCCGTTCTTGAATGGATTAGAATTACAATTCCCATATTTAAATCAGATTCTGGAAGCTTCTGGTCGTTCATAACAACCGCCATATTGAATAGGAGAAGAAAAACGGCAATTTCCTCTTTAAAATCAAATTCCAGAATGTTTCTGTCGGCCTAACGCGCGCCCGCTCGCTCTCAAGGCTATTCCTGGCGCGCCCGCGCTGATTTCTCTGTTCTCACTTCCTACGCGCGCCCGCGCGCCCCTCCTGTTGTATCCAGGCGCGGCCGCGCCCAACCTATTATGCCTGCAGCTGATTTTCTTTATTTTGCTGATAATCTTCCGCTTTTGGTTGCAACTCCAACCACTTGCACTCCTGAGCTTACAAACACCATATAAACGCTGAAAATTCTATACTTGCACCTGGAAGTATATCCTACACAATTCTCACAAAACACATTAAAACACACCAATACTTGAGATACAAGACACCAATTTAAGCCGAAATAGAATGATCCAAGTGGATATAATTCCACTTATCACACCCCCAAACTTAAACCGATGCTTGTCCTCAAGCATAAACAGACAAAAATATATACAACTAACTAGTACCACTTCCGTAGGTGATCACGGTTGCATTTAGCATATGCAACAAGCCCTTTAAATCCCTAGGCAGCCCTAGTGGACGAGTAAGGTCTCGTGAGGGCCTATAGCGAATGTACCCACAAAATCCAATGCAACCTAATGCAATGCAATGCATGAATGCAACTAATATGAAAAATGCAAGATCCCCTCAAACTCACCAAAACCAACTAACAAGCAAATATCTCAACGAATGCAACAAATCCAAGCAGAGCTCGACTAAATCCCCGTATACTAACAATACATGAACAGAAACGTGTGTGTGTGCAATGCTCATCAGAAATACTCCCAAAACTAGGTCAAAAATCATACATGCTTTCCGTCAAGACAATCACAGGTTTATAACTAGAATAGACTGTAGACACTCCATAACCTAGGAACACCTCCACCCTTATCCAAGGTAGACAGGAACTCATGCTTTATTACTATGACACATAATACAATATACAATACGCATGCTTATTTAACCGTGCAATGAATGAGACCCCAAAAGGCTTATACAATAATACCAATGTAGCGAGTGTTAGGTCAGCAATCCCAAACCACAAGGGCTTTAGGTTACTAGGACTAAGTCCCCTCAGACTTAATTACTCGAGTATTAAAGAGCTCACTCTGGTTAATTTTGCATATAAACAATAAACTAATGACTCTATTTTTTTTTCTCTTTTTTTTATGCAATCTGGAATGAGCCTTTCTCATTTCCAACCCTAGACTACTCATATAAATATGAGCCGGCTACTAGCCATTTGATGCCTAGCCATTATTAACATTATTAACAACTAGCATGAAATTCCTGTTTTCCCCCAAACTCAAATTTTAGTGTTCCTACGCTATAAAGGGAATAACGAAAATTCTAAGAATAAACAAGTGATTAAATCTCAAAACATCCAACATGCATGACTCTAACCTAGCCCAAAAGCACCCAATGAGACTGTGAAATCAGTTTTATTCCCGTAACATGCAAGTCAATTTCATAGGGACTATAAATCAACCCTCTACTCATCATTATCACACTCAATTAAACACCTACCTATCAATCAGAATCAGCTCGTCCTAAGGGATCATGAAAAATGCATGCCATGAAAATGCAACTAAATGAAAACTCACATGGTAAAACAAACAAAAATAACAGAATGTCCTATATGAAATACACGTAGATAATACGAACATACATGCATAAATTACTAATAATATGCAAAACATTATATCCTTCATGAACACGATGACAAATAATAACTACTACACACTACTTATCCCCCAAACCACCCCCAAACTTACAATATTCAATGTCCCCATTGAACGGAAGTAAATACGAGGGATAACAGAAAACATACCTAAAAATACCGAAACACATGGGTTGCCTCCCACGAAGCGCTATCGTTAACGTCATTTAGCCAGAAAATTATGATTCAAATCATGGTGGCTCGAAGATCGCATTTGACTTGTCCTTAGCAGAATGACCATTCACCCATTGTTTGACAACCTTCTTGCTATCTTCCCACATCTTTTCTAAATCAAACTTCCCTTTGACTCTTCCTCCAATCGACTTCTTCGTCTTTTTTTTCTTTCTCACCCCTCTAAGGTGTTTATCCCTTTCAGTTGACTGAACCACACACTCTTCAACCTCATCATCCATGATCCACCTTCTTAACACATTATCTTGACACACTTTAAAAATCACCAACTCATCATTTAAAAGGACATACTTCAAATGAGATGGAAGTTTTCCGAGCTTGACATTCGAGAGATCTCGAACTGAAGAATTGTCAATGGAATCACTGATGTGATGCTTTAGCACGTGCGTGTCCGACTTTTCGCTCAACAACTGATCAAACTTCTTTCTCTGACCCGTATCAACCATTTCCATACTGAAACACTCTTCATCCTCTGTCAGAAATTTCATGGCCTTGAACACATTAAAGGTGACATTCTGATCTTGCACCCTCATTGTAAGCTCTCCTTTTTGCACATCAATCAAAGTACGGCCCGTAGCTAGAAAAGGCCTTCCCAAAATTATGGGAATCTTCTTGTCTTCTTCAAAATCCAAGATCACAAAATCAGCAGGGAATATGAGTTTATCAACTTTCACCAAGACATCCTCTACTATACCCCTCGGATACGTGATAGATCGATCAGCCAACTGCAAAGAGATGTTGGTTGGCTTTGGTTCCGGTAGACCAAGTTGCTTGAAAACAGACAAGGGCATGAGATTGATGCTGGCTCCCAAATCACACAAACACTTGCTGAATGAAAGATTGCCAATAGTGCATGGAATAGTGAAACTTCCCGGATCTTTAAGTTTAGGTGGCAATTTCTGTTGTAGAACGGCACTACACTCCTCCGTTAATACCACTGTTTCAAATTCTTCCAACCTTCTCTTCTGTGACAAAATATCCTTCATGAATTTCGCATATCTCAGTATCTGCTCCAATGCTTCAACAAAAGGAATGTTAATGGACAGTTTCTTGAAGACATCCATAAATTTCTAAAACTGTTTCTCTTGACTTTTCTGCAAGCGTCCAGGATATAGAGGAGGTGGATAAATATGATTATTCTTTGAAGATTGCTCCGAAGGAGAGTGCTTAGCAGAATTTTGCTTTTGAAGTCTTTTCGGGAATGGAGGGGGCGGATAGAATTGATTGCTCTCTGTAGATTGCTTTGGAGTAGATTTTTCAACAGGTTCCTTGCTCTTTTCTACTTCACCATCTAGCTGATCAGCCACTAAATCAGATTTCTCAATTATTGGCACTGCAGATTTTTCAACCTGCTGATTCTGAACATCTTCATCTTCTTCAGTTACTGATTTAGGATCACTCGTGACTTTTCCAGATCTCAAAGTAACTACATTGACCTGTTCTTTGCCATCCCTCCTACCTGGATTAACCTCCGTATCACTAGGAAGAGTTCCTTGTGGCCTACTAAATAAAACACTCACAATCTATCCCATCTAGTTTTCTAAGAGCTTTTGAGAAGCTGACAGGTTTTTCATCATCATCCTCAACTCATCCATCTCTGATTTTTCATTAGAAGATTGCCCCACATTAGCCTGGGGTTGTTGCTGAAATCACGGAGGTTGATATGGTGGCCTTGGAACATAAGGCTGTTGATAGCCTTGATTGAATGGCTTTGCTTGCTGTCCCTGAAACTGCTGTTGATAAGGTTGTTGAGCTCCTTGATTGCTGCTCCAGCTGAAGTTAGGATGATTCCTGTTGTTTGGATGATAGGTGGCTGGAACTGGTGCAGCAGGTCTCTGGAAATTACTCACGAACTGTGCTGATTCAGAAGAGATGGAACACTGATTCGTCTTATGTGCGCCCGCACATAACTCACAAACACTAGCCACCTGCTGAACTCCATAATTTGCAAGAGAATCCACCTTCGTAGTCAAAGCCTTCAACTGAGCCGCAATAGCTGAAGCTGTATCCAACTCAAACAAACCTGCTACCTTGCCTTGAGAAAGCCTCTGGGTTGGATTCTGATATTCATTAGCAGCCATCGTCTCAATAAGTTCATAAGCTTCATCGTAGCTCTTAGCCCACAGAGCTCCTCCTGATGCTGCATCTAGCATAGGTCTAGATTGTGCTCCCAACCCATTGTAGAAACTATTGATAACCATCCAGTTAGGCATGCCATGATGTGGACACCTACGAAGCATCTCCTTGTATTGTTCCCAAGCCTCACACAAAGATTCTCCAGATTGTTGCTGAAATTGAGTTAGCTGGTTCCTTATTGCTGCAGTTTTCGCCATAGGGAAGAATTTAGTAAGAAACTTCTGAGCGAGATCCTCCCATGTAGTAATGGAACCAGGTGGTAGAGAGTGTAACCAGCCCTTGGCCTTATCCTTCAGAGAAAATGGGAAAAGCCTCAACTTGATAGCATCATCCGAAACACCATTGAACTTGAAAGTATTACAGATCTCGATAAAGTCCCGAATATGCATGTTAGGATCCTCCGTAGAAGCACCCCCAAACTGAACCGAATTCTGTACCATCTGAATAGTGCCCGACTTGATCTCGAAGTTATTAGCCGTGATGGCCGGCCTGATAATACTAGACTGGATATCATTGATCTTCGGCTGAGAATACTCCTTCAAAGACTTAGCTGCTGCTGCATCTGCCATTGCTACTATAGTTTCAGCTTCCTCGTTCTTATCCTCTCTATTCTCTACAAGATCGTGTTTTGCCAGTTCTTCCAAACGAGCTTGTAAGCGTGTTCGCATACAAACCTAAGTACCTGAAACACCACGAAACAAACAAACTAAGTAAGAAATCCGAGTCAGTGAACGCTAACGACCACTATTGACAAGCACAAAAACTAAAAATAAAACACCGATGATCCCCGGCAGCGGCACCAAAAACTTGTTATGACAAAATTTACGCAAGCGCACGTAGTCATAAGTAATACAATTTAAGTTCGTTCCACAGAGATCTGGTGAAGTTTTAATTAGTAAATATGCTTGTGCAACAATGTATGGTTTTAATTCACTGCTAAGAAAAATAACAAATTGGAGTTTGATTATCTAAATTAAACTAATTTGCAAATAATAAAACTAAGAATTAACTAATTGACAAGAATTAAATCGAATTACTTATATGAGAATAAATATGGAATCCTAGTTTCATTATCTACCTCACTTAGAGTTGCAGCCTTTAATTAAAACATGCGATGGTTTTGATATCTGATCGAATAACACGAAACAAGTAAAAGTTATCTCTCGGTATACTAGTACCAAACTACACATGCATCCACAAAAGAGATAGAAGATGAGTAGACACCTATCATGTTTAGACCATATATCTCTATAGAATTTGAAAACATAAAGGTTTAAGCACAAGTTATCCACATAGATCATATAGGGCATCATAATATCTCTATTCATGCCACAAATCATGATGTTAAAACATCAACCTATCCTATGCTAGCATGGCAAGTTCTAAATCTCAAGATCCACTCTCGTTTAGCAAGAGATTAACATATTAGATGTTCGCGACGCACCTAAATACAATAAGCACAACCATACAAGGATATCAAGAAATCACCACACATAAATCTCTAAGGCATGCAAACTACTAAGCTACATAGATAAATCCACTAGGATCCCATGACAACGATTAGTTCATAATCGAACCTTTCATCATAATGGGATTTGATGAAAGCATGGTAATGAACAAGATAACGAAGATGAATAAATCAATAATTAAATAAGGTTTAGCGAACAAATCCGGAAAAGTAACAAGCATCCAAAAGATACGCCTAAACAAGAAATACAAGAAAATTAGGTCTAGATCTTCTTGTCATCACAATCCTCGCCTTGGCTTCCCTCTCTCGTGCTCTGAACGAATTATGGTGTATAGATGATGTTTTTTATGTGCCCCAAGGTGTGTATTTATAGCCCCAAGTGTCCTTTTTTCCAAGCAATTACCATCTTTGAATTAAAATAGAATTCCGGCAATTTCCGTTCTAGAATGGATTAGAATTGCAATTCCCATGTTTAAATCAGATTCTGGAAGCTTCTTGTCGTTCATAACAACCGCCATATTGAATAGGAGAATAAAAACGACAATTTCCTCTTTAAAATCAAATTCCAGAATGTTTCTGTCGGCCTAGCGCGCGCCTACGCGCTCCCAAGGCTATTCCTGGCGCGCCCGCGCTGATTTCTCTGTTCTCACTTCCTACGCTCGCCCGCGCGCCCCTCCTGTTGTATCCAGGCGCGGCCGCGCCCAACCTATTATGCCTGCAGCTGATTTTCTTTATTTTGCTGATAATCTTCCGCTTTTGATTGCAACTCCAACCACTTGCACTCCTGAGCTTACAAACACTATATAAACGCTGAAAATTCCATACTTGCACCTGGAAGTATATCCTACACAATTCTCACAAAACACATTAAAACACACCAATACTTGAGATACAAGACACCAATTTAAGCCGAAATAGAATGATCAAAGTGGATATAAATCCACTAATTATCAGCAGGGTAAAAAGAAAAATGTGTTAGTCATGGATAGTGGATGCTCTGTGCACATGACTGGAGACAAAACCTTGCTATCAGAATTTGAGGAGAAGGATGGCCCAACTGTGTCTTATGGAGATGGCAACATTGGACAAACTATGGGATATGGCAATATAGTTATTGGAAATGTCATCATTGAGAAAGTAGCTCTGGTGAAAGAACTCAAACACAATTTGCTAAGTGTTAGTCAAATCACAGACAGAGGTTATCATGTCAACTTCTATGATACTCATTTTGAAGTGATCAGCAAAACATCTGCAGGGAAGGTTGCATTAACTGGTCAAAGGCATGGCAACATTTATGAAGCCAACATCTACACCAATACTGATGGACCCTCTACATGTCTCATCAGTAAAGCCACTGTAGATGACAGTTGGAATTGGCACAAGAAGCTTTCTCATCTCAACTTCAACAATATCAATGAGTTGGTAAAGAAAGACTTGGTGAGAGGATTACCAAAGGCATTGTATACTCTAGATGGACTCTGTGATGCTTGTCAGAAGGCTAAACAGAGAAGGACATCATTCAAGAGTAAAACATAATCCTCAATTAATGAACCATATCACATGCTTCATCTTGACTTGTTTGGACCAATCAACATAATGTCCATCAGTAAGAAAAGGTACACTCTAGTCATTGTTGATGAATATACTAGATTTACCTGGGTGTATTTTCTACACAGAAAAGATGAAACAGCTGAGATACTCTTGGACCATGTAAGACTCATTGAGATTGGCACAAAGTATAAAGTCAAGATTCTAAGGAGTGATAATGGAACTGAATTCAAAAATTCAGCAATGGAAGAGTTCTGCAAATACAAAGGAATAGTTCAACAATTCTCTGCTCCTGGCACACCCCAGCAAAATGGAGTAGTTGAAAGGAAAAATAGAACTCTTATAGAAGCTGGCAGAACTATGTTGGAGGAAGCTAAACTACCTACATATTTCTGGGCAGAAGCAGTCAACACTGCATGCTACACTCAGAACATTACACTGATCAATAGACATGGTGTAACTCCTTATCAAATGATCAAGGAAAAGAAGCCAAGTCTGAAGCATTTACATGTTTTTGGCTGCAAATGCTTTGTTCTAAGACCTCATCCTGAACAGCTAGATAAATTTGAGACTAAAGCTGATGAGGGCATCTTTATTGGCTATCCATCATCAAGAGCCTTTAAAGTCTACAATCTAAGAACAAAGACAGTCATGGAGTCTATCAATGTATCTTTTGATTATAAGAAGATTACAGGTATAGTTGAAGACTCACATGACAGTTTGATTTTTGCAAATGAAGCTACCAAGAATCCTGATGAAATCTTGTCAGAGACTGATACTCCATCAGATCCTGACGATCCTCAAATTTCTGATGAAACACAAATCAATGATGGTAATGAAAATGTTGAGGGGGAGCAACAGCAAGAGACCACCAACACTGAAACAACTCAGACATCAGGAGGAGGTTCATCAGAAACAGATTCAAGTGATAATTCTGACAGTAGATCAGAAAGAGATAGCACTATCTCAGGGGGAGCTTCTAGCAGTTCTAGTTCTTTTGAAGATAACACCAATTCAGGGGGAGCATTCAGTTCAAGGAATGACTTACCACCAGCAAGGAAATGGACTAAAAGCCATACTTCTGATTTAATTATTAGGAATCCTGACGCATGTGTTAAAACCAGGAGTGCAACACAGAATGAATGTCTTTAACACAACTTTTTGTCAAAGGAGGAACCTAAGAAAGTTGAAGATGCACTAAAGGACGCTGATTGGGTTATGGATATGCAAGAAGAACTAAATGAGTTTGAAAGAAAAACCCTATTTTGAGAGTCAGCCGCGTCCGCCCCCCTCCTTCTTCCCCTTTCTCCGCCTTCACTCTTTCTCCCCTCACCTTTCCTCTTTCCTTCCTCACCCTCCTTCATCTTCATCCGTCCCCCTCTTCATCTTAATCTTTTCTTTTTTCCTAGTTAATAAATTCAATAATCTCCATCTTTTTGGGTGGTTTATGTCTCTCCTTGTTAAGAGTTTATTTATGTCTCTCCTTTTGGAGTGTTTTGGTCCATCAAAAGTGTTTCAATTGGTATCTTGGAAGATCGGTTCAACTCGCATCGAGGCTGGGTCAGTGGTGGAAATTGCAAAAGCTCACCTTTCACAATCAAAATTTGTTCTTATTGGGAATCCCTTATCCCTCTTTCGGCATGTATATGAGTACTGATTATTTTGAACATTGGGCTACAGATGAGGCTTATGTGAAGGTCAATTACGATGCTACTGGTTTCATAATTGATATTGGTTGGATTGTTCAAGGTGTCATTGTAATACTTTTTTGTTTTAAGAATTTGAATATTCTATGTGTTAAGCAATCTGTTAACAAAACGACTATTTGTTTAGCTCGTTTTTTGTTTAACAATCAGATTGTAGTTGCCAATTTGGGGGTTTGTCCCGTTTTGATTCCGATATTTTAATATATAATACTACTTGCTTTTCGTCAAAAAAAAATGAGTTTGAAAGAAATGAAGTTTGGAAACTTGTACCAAGGCCAAAAGGAAGGTCAATTGTAGGTACAAAGTGGGTGTTCAGAAACAAGACAGATTCAGATGGCACAATTATCAGAAATAAAGCAAGGCTAGTTGCAAAGGGGTATTCTCAATAGGAAGAAATAGATTACGATGAGACTTTTGCTCCAGTTGCAAGGCTAGAAGCCATCAGAATTTTTCTGGCATATGCAGCCCATAAGAAATTCAAGGTTTTCCAGATGGATGTGAAAAGTGCTTTTCTCAATGGAGAATTAGAAGAGGAGGTATATGTTGAACAACCTCCTGGCTTTGTTGATCCTAAACATCCAGATTATGTCTACAGACTGGATAAAGCACTTTATGGACTAAAGTAAGCTCAAAGAGCCTGGTATGAAACATTGGCTCAATTCTTATTGAAAAGTGGATTCAAAAGAGGTACAATTGATAAAACCTTGTTTCATTTGAATCATGGTAAGGACTTGCTGTTAGTATAAATTTATGTTGATGATTTCATTTTTGGGTCAACTAACTCCAAATTGTGTGAGAAGTTTTCAAAGCTAATGTAGTCTAGATATCAAATGAGCATGATGGGGGAAATGAGCTATTTCTTAGGTCTGCAAGTTAAACAGACTGATGATTGGATTTTTATCAATCAGTCAAAATACACAAAGAATCTTTTGAAGAAGTTTAACATGCAAGATAGTTCTACTGCTTCAACTCCCATAGCTACAGCTACCAAGCTTGATCCTAATCAAAGTACTGAGGTAGATGTAACAAACTACAGAGGTATGATTGGCCCACTCTTGTATCTAACTGCTAGTAGACCAGATATCATGTATGCAACCTGTCTATGTGCAAGATTTCAGGAAAATCCTAGAGAACCACATCTCATTGCAGTAAAAAGGATTTTCAGATACTTGAAAGGCACCCCAACTCTTGGCCTTTGGTATGCTAGAGAATCTGATTTTAGTTTATGTGGATACTCAGATGCTGATTTTGTAGGCTGTAAAATAGACATGAAAAGTACTTCAGGCAGTTGTCAGTTTCTTGGAGGAAGACTTGTTTCTTGGTTTAGTAAAAAGCAAAAGTCTATCTTCACATCAACTGCAGAAGCTGAGTACATTGCTGCTGGAAGCTGTTGTTCTCAGATTATGTGGATGAGAAATCAGCTAATGGACTATGGTTTATCATATTCAAAAATACATATTTATTGTGATAACCAAAGTGCTATTGCTATGACAGGAAATCCAGTACAACATTCTCTTACTAAGCATATCAGTATCAGATATCATTTTATAAGAGAGCAAGTAATGAAAGGAACTATTGAGCTACACTTTGTTCCTACTGATCAACAGCTAGCTGATATATTCACCAAGCCACTTCCTGAAGCTACGTTTACGAAATTGGTGAATGAATTAGGAATGGTGGACTATCAAAGTTTCTGAGAACAAAGGGAGATCAAATACTGATAATCTACAGATCCTGATGCATATCGAATCCTGATGAAAAGTCAATCCTGACTCTAGTCAAACATCGAATACTGATGCGATGGTTCATTAATCAGTACTATTTTCAGATTCTAAGTACTCAATTTCTGTTATGATTTCATGATTTACTTGTGGCTATTATGAACCTGTTTATGATGTGATTACTTTAATTAGTTTCATGATTACTTCTTTGATTTAATTCTTTGAAGAACAGTTCAAAAACATAATGAATGCAGAACATATTGAATAAGATTAGAGAAACAGGGTTTTTCATTGATAATAAGAAAGAGATTACATGCAAAATATTACATCTTTTTGTTCTCTCTATCTTCTAATCTATTCAACAGGAAATTAGAAAGTCCAAACCACTTCATTGTTAGCAGCTATCCCAGATCCCATCTTTGCCACTTTGTTTGGGTGGAAGTTGAATGGGATAAGGTTATTTTTGCTAACATATTCATTAACAATGGTTGGTGGAGTTGGATGGGGATGTCTTAGAAGAAAGCCATGCTAATGTTGCTTGGAGGGAAGCATCAATGTCGATCACTTTTGTAGGTCTTTCTCTCTCGATTTCTTCGAGACTGGCATCTATCTGCAGCCACAACGTTTCAAGTTGCCTTTCCCAGTCGAAGGCATCGAACTCTTCACGAGTATAGCTGAAGATATCTCTCTTCTCTACGAGATGGAGATTCTTTTCTTTGATGGTAAGGTTAGACATCTCTTTATTAAGGTGTTTTCTGTGAAGGGTTTTTGGTTTACAGGAGAGAAGAAGGGTTAAAGAGAAAGTGGACAAGTCTCTAGGTGTTAGATAGAGATAGGAGTGGAACGAGAATATGAAACGGTTCATATTCTGGTTTTGGTACTAGGTATTTTTAGATTGTGATGTTTTGATTTCTTTAATTAAAACTCATTGCCTTATTTTATTATCACAATCTTATTTCTCGAATACTACGGGCTAGGGCTGCTCATGGGTCGGTTTGGACCGGTTATACCCGTTTTAGTGATCCAACCCAATTAGTTCGGTTTGATAAAAAATCAACCCATTAATTAAAAAAATATTATGTAACCCAACCCTGACCCAACCCAATTAATTCGGTTTGGTTCGGGTTAAATTAAATACTAAAAGTCTGAAATTCATAAAACTTATAAATCTGATATTAAGTCTTAAATAAAAATATTACAGTCTTCCAAAATATTAAAATCATAGTTTTCGAACAATATTCTCTTACGTATTTCTTTGACGACGGTCTTTGGTGGAGAATCAACTCTACCATCCTGATTGCATTTACACAATAAATAAAAATTCAGAAATGTTGTGAACTGTTTTGACAGTCTATATAAGAGCACAATTATTAAATCAGAAATAAAGGATGCCACTGATGGATAGAAGTACACATGTAAGCTTGTATTCTATGGTTTAAGACTCAAGAGCATTAAATGCAGGAAAAATATTGAACCAAGTACATAAAAATTGAATTGAGTGTCAAATATCTATCAATATTTCATGGCTAAAGATATACTCCTAAATTCCAAGTACATAAATGATCAAATGACATTATTCTAAATGGGTTGGGGATTTAGGTGTATTCTAAATGGGCTGGGCTGGAGTTGGGTAGTATAAGTAGACTATTAATATTTAACCGGGTCGGGTTGGTTTAGGATTTTAAATAGTTAAAGCCTAACCCAACCCATTATATTCGGCTCAACAGAAAATAAACCCAATCGGGCTTCGGTTTTGGACGGTCCGGTTAGTTCGGCCCAAAATAGGGTCGAGTTGGGTTGGTTAGTTCGGGTTGGGTTAATTATGAGCAGCCCTACTGCGGGCGCGTGTGTTGTACTCACAGTAATGTATACATACACTTTGTAAATCGTATCGCGAGCAGTTATCTCCACTTTCACACGTAATTTAGACCACTAATTATGTTTGCACGAGTCGATTACTGACATTTGTCTTTGAGAAATTATTAATTTTGCCTAAAAATCAATTTAGTTTTCTAAATTGATTCTTTATTCTCGATATTATCAGTATTGTCTTTCTCTGTATCACTGTGTGAACATAAACCCTAACTACTCAAGACTTCAATCTCCCTCTATTACAAAAAGAATGGAAAATCAATTGTTTGCAAACAGTAAGGTTGTCATCAATGGTGTCACTTTTGTACCTAACAATTTTGTTGTTGTTCTTGATCATCAGGACTTGACGAATGATTTTCATATCATTCAAGATTTCTTGGCCTCAAGTCCAATTAATTATGCATTAACACAACCTTCCAAGGTTTCTTTCAAGAGTGTTATGCAGGTGTGGTCTACAGCAGTCTTTAGTGAAGGTATGACAACAAGGAATCCATACATGTCCTTTGAGTACAATGGTACTACATATAACGTGACTCCAGAGGTGATAGTGAAAGCTCTTCACCTACCATCTCTCAATGGCAAACCTGCAGAAAGTGTTTCTGATGCTACACTTCTTGATTTTGCAAAGAGTCTTGGAATCAAATGACAACCAATGAAGTTTGGGGAATTATACAGAACAAAGCTTAAGAAAGAATGAAATTTCTTCTTTGATTTAATCAGTAGATGTTTTCTGAATAAAGTTTCCAACTTTGATGCATTGCCTTCAACTTCAGTTCAAATTGGGTACTCTCTGATCCATGAAACTCCTTTTGATTATGGATTATTTCTTTTGAAAGCATTTCATGCTAGAAAAATAGAGAAGTGTGGATATGTCTCTTTTATTAGATTCTTTCAATTGATATTCTCATATTTATGTCCCAATGTTGAATTTGAAAGTGATGATAAATTGCCTATCTTTAAAATTTCTGAAAACAATATCAAATCTTTGGAGAAATCTGATAAGGTAAATAACTTAGAGGGCAATACTTTTATTCCTAATAAAGTATGGATTCTCTTGCAAAAGAGGATGCTTGATTTTTATAGAACAGTTACTGCTGGTGCTATGAGACAGGACACCACACATCCTGTTTCTGACCAAAACACACAACCCAAACACTCTACTAAACAATCAACCACCTCTGGTGTCTCACAAAAGGCATCAGTTATAAAATCAAAGAAATTAGCTAGATCTGATGTTTCTGGAAGGCAATCAGGATCAAAGAATTTATTCACTCCAACACACTCTCAAAAGAAGGCACAAGGGGGTTAACAAGGGGTCCTGGCTATGGAGAAGTCTGCACTTGAGATTCATCAATCTTTGATTGATATAGGGGTATATAAGGAAACACGAGAAAAGAGGAAATTCAATCAGAAAACTGATTCTGAGTCTGATTATGATTCTGATGATGATAAACTACCTCTGTCAGTTTCTATGAAGAAAAAGGAACCTACTGCTATTGTTTCTTATCAAATGGCTATTTCTGAAAACCCAAAGAAGAGGAGAAGATTACTTAACAAGAGCAAATAATTCATCCCTCTGGAAATATAGAATCTTGATGATGATATAGAAGACATTCCTAATGTCTCTACTAATCCAGATGGATCATCAGTTCCTGACACAAATCCTGACATCTCTACTCCTGACACTTCACTTGTGAAGACTGTTGAAATCTCAGATTCTTCAGCACCTACATCTCTAAAGAGACAAATAATTGAGATGTCTGTAGATGATGTAAATAAAATAGCTGCTCATCTCGGTTTAAAAACTGTATCACTGCCACAGTCAAATGCTGAAGCAAAAGTCTTTCATAGACAGAAGAAACAGAGGACTACATCACCTCTGAGATGATCTAGCCCACAAGAACCTCAACTTCAAAGTAGTTCAGCAGCTACTGCAGATCCAGTCACACAAGAACCATCCACTCAAAGTGTGGATGCAGACATTGCTGAAGGAATAGTTCCACAAGAACCACTTTCTCAAAGGGAAAGTGAAGACAAGCATATTCATGCCACACAAGAACCATCTTCTCAAAGTGAAGATGCAGGCAAAATCACATCAGCAGAGGAGTTTCCTGACACTGCTCAAGGGGCTTCTAACATTGAATTTGACTTAGTTCAAAGTCTGAATGTGATGATTTACTCAAAGACACTACATTTGAGGGAAGCACACAAGAACCTTTGACTCAAAGTGTTGAAGCAGCTTCTCAACCTCAGACTACACAAGAACCATTGGTAGAAAATACTGATGCAAGTCATTCTCTAGTTGCAGCTGTCCATCGTGATGCGAGTACCACTGATACAAATATTCCACTGCTTATTGAACCAATATCTGCAAGGCCAATGGAATCATTCACTACTTCATTAGGTAACACTTCTATCTCCACTTCTGTTAATACTGATAGTATGATTACAGATAGACCTGAAACAAGGGATACCTCTATTTGTATGACTTCAGTCCACTCTTCTCAGCCACATCTTATTTCTTCGAATTTGTTGAGCCAAAACCTTTCTAGTGAGACTGAGAGTAAACAATTAGAAAAAAGGAAGAGTGAAGAGAGGCAGTCTCCTGAACTGGCAAAAGGAGAGGTAGAAAAGAGTGAGAAGTTTTTAACTTCTAGTGAGGTAGTAGTTACTATTGAAAGTAACTTAGGTAACATTATGAGAAGTGATGAGATCACTTTAAAAGAACAGAGAGATATAGGAAATGTTTCTATTCACAATACAGGTATTCAGGATACACTAGCTCCATCTATTGTTGATCTGAAATTGAAAGGTGTTATGAATCCTGAAGATAATGTGGATGATAGAATTCCTGAGGCTGATAATAGCTCAGATGATGATGATGATGCTGATGATAATCCTGAAACAGTTCAACTGCAAGCAACTCTTAAAGCTAATCTAGGATCTGCTCATGGATCTTCTAGTAAGTATATGCAGTCTGTTGGTCAATCTCTAACTGCTCAAGATGATTTCAGAGGAGGATATAGTACTCAACTTCCTGTACATGCTCAAGCTATGAGGAGATGTGAATGGGATACCGAATGGAATTCGCCTACTGCTGAGATAAACTTCAATGATGCTCTTTTTCATTCCAGCCATATTGCTACTAGGATGTCTACACCCGAGCTTAAGGCTCTTCTAAAGACTAATACTCTTTTGGAAAAGGGATTGAAAGATGAAGTCCAGTCTATCAAGTCTGATAACGAAAAGTTTCATGCTCGGTTTCTCAAGGATTATTCTGAGATTCCTACTACTCATCAGCTTTAACGTTTAAGCACTTCCTTCACCACAAGAATGGACACTGTGGAGACTAAAGTTGATACTTTATCTTCTAAAGTCGATACTATTGACGAAACTCTCAAACTTATCTTATCTTTCTTTATTGAAGAGGGTTCTGATGTCAACAAGGAGGAGAAGGTAGTCAATAAAACAAAATGCACACCTAATCCAGTTGTAAGAAAGGATGATGATACTTCTGGAAATGATGGTGGTGCTCAGGCACATGGAACAGAAGCCTCTGATGCTGCTTTGGTGACAAGGAGAAGTACAATATCTCAAACTCAAACCAAGCAGTCAACTCATGTTTCTAAATCTAGCAAGAGAACAGTGAGGACAATGGTGCAATCTCAAGTCATGACAGAAGAACAATTTCAAGCACCTGGTCTAAGTCAAACACTTCCAACAATTCCTGAAGAAGACGAAGATTTGTTCATTACTGACATAAGAGATGCTCCACATCTCTTCAATAAAATAACTTCTAAGACAGGTGAAAGTGAGATTGTGTATCACAATGATGTTAAAGTTCAACAATATCATGCTAGAGAGGCACTAGCCTTAGTTTCTGCAGAAAATTCTGACATGAGTACTCAAGAGTTTTTAGAAGAACAGAAAAATATTCTTGAAGAAATTGATAGACAGAAAGAAGCTCCTACTGTAAGAAGAGGAAGAGGCAGAGGAGGAAGAAATAGAGGTAGAGGAAGGAAACCTGTACAAGCAAGCACAAGGCAGATGAGATCTAGTGGGATCAGAATAGAAGAAATTTCTGAGGATAAAAAGAAGAAAACTCCACTACTTCTTGAAATGGCTCCAGACAACAAATTCAATGAACCTGAAGATGTTGTCAATATAGAAGTTGAAGAAGAAAGTTCACTGAGAACTAGAAGGAGTAAATCTGTTGTGAAATCACAGGGGAATGTTGCTGAAATAACTCAGATTGTTGTTTCTAACTCTGAATCTGATGATGCTAAAATTTAAAGAATCTTCAAGTAATGATTTTTACCATTGTGGTTGAATCTCATAATTTTGAGGTTGATGAGTTCAATCTGAAAGAATTTACGGACGAGCGGAAGCGCGATATAACAATTATTCCGTAAAAACCATGTATCGTGCATATAGAAAATCATATAAAAACGAAAGACCGGAGGAATCGAAACCTTACCTTGAAAAATCGAAGCTTTATAATCTATGGTTGCTAGCAGTTGCTTCTCAGAGTGTGAAGCACTCTACCGGTATCCACCAAGAATAATCTTCGATGAAGCTTTTTATAAAACTTAGCTTTTATAAAAATGGAGTTTTAATCCTTTTGAGAGAGAGAGAGAGATGAAGAAGATGGAGTGGTGGCAACTAGGTTTTCACAAAACCACTTTGCATACTAAACATGTTCTCATCTCTTTCTTTATATAGGGCTCAAGTAGATTAATATATCATATATATTATTATATATAAATCCCACACTTTATCTTATAAAATGTTTAAATAATAATTAAAACTATTTTAATCATTATTAAAAACAACTTGCTCTCTCAAAATACCTTCATCAATAAATTAATCTTTTTATGGTGTGACCCTGTAGGTTCAATATTAAGCCGGTAGTAGAAATAAATAATAATAAACTTTTTATTTATTATTTATATGAATTCTAAAATTCATTAAATATAATTAACTGATTAATTATATTTATTCTATATCGTGAGTGATGCTTCTCAACATATCGCGACTATCCGGATAATATGAATTCACTGCTTAGAATACCAAGAACCTGTTAGTGACTAGTTACCGTACAATCAATTCCTTCTACCCTACAATATCCCGATTAAATACAAGGCATGGAACTCGTGTCAAGCCTATCAAATTTAATCATATGATTTCTTATTCATAATGCAAAGTTCATATTAATGCAAATTAGAAACTCCTTTCTAATTTCATACACTCTGGCCAGAGATTCCAGAACTCGCATACTAAGGATAACATAGGACATTCACTTCTTTACTAGAAGGGGTAGATCCTTTATTGACCATTAACTATCTCCATACATAAATCCCTATGCCCAGAATAGACCTAATGGATGTCCTTGAGACTAAGGACTAAACCAAAGCACAGTTCATTATATACAAGATTACTCTAACGATCTCAAGTCTAAGGACACTTGTACAACTATCACCCAGTGAACAACTATCGACACGTGAGTAAACTCCATTAGTTGTTCAACTTATCGAGTCATGTTCAGTGAACTTATTCCTTAATAAGCACCTACATACTAGCTATAGTGTCACCACACAAATGCCTATGAGAACAGACATCCTCCTAAAAGGAGCAAGCATAGTATGTACCAATCTTTGCGGATTCACTAACTTCCAATTAGTTATCCTATGATCAGGGACTGTTTAGGTCTAGAGTTATCATCTTCTAGATCTCACTATTATAATCTCATTATAATTCTAGAAGCTTTACTTTAAACCATGGAATATCTTATTTAAAACACTTTAAATAGATAAAGCCCGTAGTAAAAACAAATAAGTCTTTTATTAATATTAATGAAATCAAATAAGAGTACAAGAAAGTTCTTCCTAAATCATCATACATGATTGGATTCTAGGACAAACTCTTTCAATCTCCCACTTGTACTAAAGCCAATCACTCTGGTATCTAATACCCATTCACTCATTATGACGATCGAAGTGAATCTGAGATTGCGGCTTAGAGAGTGGGTCTGCTATGTTGTTATGTTTGTCAACTCTCTCAATGTTGACATCTCTACTTTCAATGATTTCCCTAATCAAAAGAAATCACCACAAAACAGTTTTGTAGCGTCACTTGCATCTATAAACTCTGCTTCCGCTGTTGAGTCAACCGTGTAGGCTGTTTGAAACTCTTCCAACCAAACGCTCCACCCTTCAGAGTAAACACGTACCCTAACATGGATTTGCTATCATCACTTTCTAATTGAAAACTAGAGTCAGTATAACCCTCTATTTTCAACTCAGATCCACCAAAAACAAGAAAAATATCCTTAGTCCTTCGCAAGTACTTAAGGATGTTCTTCACTGCTTTCCAGTGGTCTTCACCTGGATCGGACTGATATCTGCTCGTCAAACTAATTGAATAAGCAACATCAGGCCTAGTACATAACATCACGTACATGATAGATCCTATTGTTGAAGCATAAGGAATCTTACTCATACGCTCTCTTTCCTTAGGTGTCTTATGAGACATCTTCTCGGAAAGGGATACTCCATGGCTCATCGGTATGAGACCTCTCTTGGAGTTTTCCATGCTAAACCTTTTAAGTACTTTCTCGATGTATGTACCCTGGGTAAGACCTATCATTCTTCTAGATCTATCTCTATAGATCTTCATACCGAGAATGTTAGATGCTTCTCCCAAGTCCTTCACAGTGAAGTTCTTTGATAGCCACACTTTGACTGATTGCAGCATCGGTATGTCATTTCCTATAAGAAGTATGTCATCCACATACAACACAAGAAATGTTACCGCGCTCCCACTAACCTTCTTACAGACACATGGTTCATCAATGTTCTTGATAAAATCAAAACTCTTTGATTTTCTCATTAAAATAGATGTTCCATCTACGAGAAGCTTGCTTCAATCCATATATGGATCGCAAGCAAAATCCGAATTGATTTGAGTAGGGCTACATGCAAAAAGTTTCATCAAAGTCAATCCCTTGCCTTTGTCTGAATTCTTTTGCCATGAGTCTGGCCTTATAAGTCTCCACCTGGCCATCTACTCCAATCTTTCTCTTGTATACCCTTTAGCACCTAACAAGTCTAACGTCCTCAGGTGCTTCAACCAAGGTCCATACTTGGTTGGTATACAAAGAATCCATTTCGGATTTCATGGCACTCTGCCATTTCTCTGAGTCAACACTATGCCACATAAGGTTGTTTAGTCTGAACAGGTGTTTCCTCTTGAACCGTAGTAGTTTGTGCTTCTTGAACTTCATTAAGTTCTATTTTGCTCCCACTGTTTCCTTCAAGGATAAACTATTTTTCCAAGAAGGTAGCATGTCTGGAGACAAAAACCCTATGATCGGTGTAGAAGTAATACCCTAAAGTCTCTTTAGGATATCCCACAAAACTACATTTTACGGATCGAGATTCCAGCTTATCAGGGTCAACTTTCTTGACATAAGCCGGACATCCCCAAATCTTAACGTGTTTAAGACTCGATTTCCTTTCTTTCCATATCTCATATGGAGTTTGAGGAACAGATTTGGAAAGCACCTTATTCAGTAAATATGCTGAGGTTTCCAATTCATAACCCTAAAGTGATACTGGAAGATCTGCATAGCTTATCGTGGATCGAACCATGTCTAACAAAGTTCAATTTCTCCTTTCAGATACTCCACTCAACTATGGAGTGCCCGGATGAGTCCACTGGGAGACTATACTATTTTCTTTGAGATAATCTAGAAACACACCACTCAAGTATTCATCTCCTCGATCTGATCGAAGAGCTCTAATACTATGTTTGGTTTATTTCTCTACTTCATAACTGTATTCTTTGAACTTTTCAAAGGCTTCAGATTTGTATTTCATGAAATACATATATCTAAATCTAGATCAATTATCTATGAAAGTCACGAAGTATTAAAATCCTGCCATGGCTTGCGTAGACATTTGTCCACATACATCTATGTGTACCAATACCAGAAACTCTCTAGCGCTCTCTCCATGTCCACTAAATGGAGATTTGGTCATTTTACCCAATAGACAAGACATGCATGTTGGATATGATTCAAAATCAAAGGGTTCCAGTAACCTTCCCTTATGCAATGTCCGAAGTCTATTTTCACTAATATGACCAAGTCTGTAGTGCCATAAGTAGGTAGGATTTTCATCATCCTTTTTTTCCTTTCTTTAATATGAAGTAAAACATATTCTATGTCACATACATACAGACCATTATTTAAAGTTCCACTACCATAAAGAACATTATCTCTAAGGATTGGATGTTTAATATTCTGAATAATAAATGAAAATCCATCCAAGTCTAACATTGGAATAGAAATAATATTCCTCACAATCGAGGGAACCAAAATAACAATTATTTAAAATAATAGTCTTGCCCGTAGGCATATGTAAATCAAACGACCCTACAGCTATGGCAGCAACTCTTGCTCCATTGCCCATCCGTAGAATCGCCTTCTCTTCCCCAAGAGCCCTACTTCTCCTTAGTCCTGGCAACGAATTGCAAATGTGAGAACCACAAGTAGTATCTAATACCTAAGTAGAAGTTTGATTTAGTGACATGTTTACTTCAATCATAAACATATCTGAATTAGAAGTGGCAGTCTTACTAGCCTTCTTCACCTTCAATTCTGCAAGGTAAACCTTACAGTTCCTCTTCCAGTGCCTCACCTTGTTACAGTGAAAACAAACAGCATATCCCAGCTTCTTAGCCCTTGAGAACTTTTCTCAAGCTTCGAAGCCAGTCAGCATAGTTAGGACCAGTCAATATGTGAGCATCTAGTATGCTACGGAGTGATTTTGCAGAAGACCTAGTGTATATATCTATATATATTAAGTCTGCAAATGATATACACATAACAACACTTAGCAAATATTCAATTTCATTATTAAAACACTATATGAATCGGGTCTTTATTCATAAGTGGCTCCCACTAGTTTATCTAATTTATACAACCCCCTAAGTGAATAAATAAGCATTCGTAATGCTAGTGGGAATAGGGATCCTACATTCCATCACACAACCTCGGCTGTAGCACGAAACGCCATGTGATGTTCAATAGGCAGACAACTCTTGTCAATTACATCTTATGTTATTCCCTAATAAAACTTTAGCCTCTTGAATAATTGAGTCACGGCTGTAGCACGACAAACTCAATATTCTAAGTCAAGTCTAACCCAACATTTCGTACAATTGAATCAGTCTCCAATGGCCCACGGCTGTAGCACGTAACGACCATTAGATTCTAATTCATTGTACACATCTCTATGTAATAGACAAGTATTTCTAATTTCGAAATCAAAGCCCTCGGCTGTAGCACGAAACGACAATGATTTAAAAATGAGAACTACTTTCTACCATGTTGGAAGGCTATGACCGACACAAGCCCGTTGTGTCATTGGCCAATTACTACTTGATATAATTAAGAGGGATTTTATTATAAGGTTTATAATTATATATATTTATAGAGAAAAATTTCAAATAAATTTTTCTATAAAGTATCATAATTACTAACCAATTAATTAATAATTAAAACTGTTTTAATCATTTAAATTATTTCTAAACCTTTTAGGAAATAAATCTTTCTGTTATTAACTAATAATTAAAGCTCTTTTAATCATTAATTCTATTTCTAAACTCTTTAAAAAATTAATCTCACCCTTAATATAATTTCATAAATTAAATAACTAATTAATAATATTAAGATCACATCTTAATCATTTTATAATAAATTAAATCTCATTTAATCAATCAATAAAATTGCTAACTAATTATTTATTTCATAAATAAATAATTATCAGCCATAATTAATTAATTAATATTATTTAACAATCATAATCATATTATAAAGAGATTCTTTTCTTCAATTAAATATTTCAAATCAATAATCGATAATCGGATGATTCCCAGATCGGGGGGAGCATTGTCAAGAGGCGTCACTTAATACCCTTTTCTTACAGATCAAAATCTGTTTTTGACAGAATCATCCTTTCTCTCAATATTGAAAATTCATATTTAATTACGTGTTTCAAAAACACAAAAAATCTCATGATTGTATTCATAATATTATTATTAAGGCAAGAAACGATTCTTATTTCTAGATTTTCTAGCGCACGCCTTATGTTGATTTAAGTTCACCTAAATCTATCATCGCATGGTAAACATAGGCATATATCTCATATATAAACATAAATAAATAAGTAAGCATGCAAGCAAGCAATATCATGTCACACATTGATATAATGATGTATGGATTTATTATAGCATTTAAAACAATTAAAACATGCTTTAAAACACTTCCGGGAATATAAATATTTCAAAAATATTATATAAAAAATATTTGACCACTCCATTAGATCCGTCTCGGAAAAACGAATCCAACGATATATTGCACGCCCAAAATGGAGTTATGAAACTCCCAAAAAATCAAATTTAATGTGGATAGAAGGCTGTCAAGCATTTATGATATGCGTTACAATAATTAAAAGCTATTTAATTTTGTAACGCATGACAGTAATGCGCAACAGACCCTGAAACACATTTCTTAAATGCGCGACCCCCTTCCCTATTTGCACGCCACGCGCGCGGGAGTAACAGCAGTTTTTTTTTTCAGTCCGTTGAGTCGTTCCGTGTGTTTGTTGCCGTTACTGTATGAGCACTCAAAACAAAAAAACTGCCGAGTTATGACTATCATAACTACTGTAATAACCTTTTATTATTATCTTTAAAATTTTGATATTAATAAATTAATTAACAATTAATTAATAAATTAATATAAAAACATAAAGACATGATTTCTGAAAATCAACAGCAGCAAAATTATCAGATCAGCCAGGGGTCCATGTGCAAATTTTAATTTCATAATATTCACATGCATGATTATTTTATGAATTTTAATCAAAACAATTTTAAAAATTCATAACAAATAATCTACACATCACAAAATTATGAAAAAAAATATCTAGATGATCCATAACACTTATAGAACCCAGATCAATGGTCAAAACTTCATGCAAATATTATTTTGAATTAATTCATAATTAAATCCAAATAAACTTGCAAAAATCATAATAAATCCATACATGCATAAAAAAATCTGAAATTTTTTATATGAATCTCTATATGCAGAACCTAGCTCTGATGCCATTGAAAGAATTTATGGACGAGCGGAAGCGCGATATAACAATTATTCCGTAAAAACCATGTATCGTGCATATAGAAAATCATATAAAAACGAAAGACCGGAGGAATCGAAACCTTACCTTGAAAAATCGAAGCTTTATAATCTATGGTTGCTAGCAGTTGCTTCTCAGAGTGTGAAGCACTCTACCGGTATCCACCAAGAATAATCTTCGATGAAGCTTTTTATAAAACTTAGCTTTTATAAAAATGGAGTTTTAATCCTTTTGAGAGAGAGAGAGAGAGAGAGATGAAGAAGATGGAGTGGTGGCAACTAGGTTTTCACAAAACCACTTTGCATACTAAACATGTTCTCATCTCTTTCTTTATATAGGGCTCAAGTAGATTAATATATCATATATATTATTATATATAAATCCCACACTTTATCTTATAAAATGTTTAAATAATAATTAAAACTATTTTAATCATTATTAAAAACAACTTGCTCTCTCAAAATACCTTCATCAATAAATTAATCTTTTTATGGTGTGACCCTGTAGGTTCAATATTAAGCCGGTAGTAGAAATAAATAATAATAAACTTTTTATTTATTATTTATATGAATTCTGAAATTCATTAAATATAATTAACTGATTAATTATATTTATTCTACATCGTGAGTGATGCTTCTCAACATATCACGACTATCCGGATAATATGAATTCACTGCTTAGAATACCAAGAACCTGTTAGTGACTAGTTACCGTACAATCAATTCCTTCTACCCTACAATATCCCGATTAAATACAAGGCATGGAACTCGTGTCAAGCCTATCAAATTTAATCATATGATTTCTTATTCATAATGCAAAGTTCATATTAATGCAAATTAGAAACTACTTTCTAATTTCATACACTCTGGCCAGAGATTCCAGAACTCGCATACTAAGGATAACATAGGACATTCACTTCTTTACTAGAAGGGGTAGATCCTTTATTGACCATTAACTATCTCCATACATAAATCCCTATGCCCAGAATAGACCTAATGGATGTCCTTGAGACTAAGGACTAAACCAAAGCACAATTCATTATATAAAAGATTACTCTAACGATCTCAAGTCTAAGGACACTTGTACAACTATCACCCAGTGAACAACTATCGACACGTGAGTAAACTCCATTAGTTGTTCAACTTATCGAGTCATGTTCAGTGAACTTATTCCTTAATAAGCACCTACATACTAGCTATAGTGTCACCACACAAATGCCTATGAGAACAGACATCCTCCTAAAAGGAGCAAGCATAGTATGTACCAATCTTTGCGGATTCACTAACTTCCAATTAGTTATCCTATGATCAGGAACTGTTTAGGTCTAGAGTTATCATCTTCTAGATCTCACTATTATAATCTCATTATAATTCTAGAAGCTTTACTTTAAACCATGGAATATCTTATTTAAAACACTTTAAATAGATAAAGCCCGTAGTAAAAACAAATAAGTCTTTTATTAATATTAATGAAATCAAATAAGAGTACAAGAAAGTTCTTCCTAAATCATCATACATGATTGGATTCTTGGACAAACTCTTTCACAATCAAAGGAGGTTCAAAGAATTTGAGGATGAAAAGAGAATCAAGAAAATGAAAGAGATGCTATTAAGGATGCAACAGATGAGTATGTGAGAGGAATTTTTGAGTCTAATGGACAATTGTGGTATGACATCAATAAACTACTTGAGGAGGAAATTTCAAATGAACCATAGTCTAAGAAGAAAGGAGGAAAATGGAAAGATGTTGATGATATGAAGTACACTGGACCAGCTGTTTTTAGGTCTGGTGGAATAATTCTGCCACCACCAGTTTCTCCTGGACTTTAGAAAGCTAAAGCTTCCAAGTCTGACAAATCTCCACCGAGGTGGATCAGAATGCAATTTGAATTGATAGGACTGGAACCTTACACTCGAGGAGGTATTGGTTTTAGAGATACAAAATTAAGGTCTACATCTCAAACAGATCAACATTTTCTTGTTAGAAGATTTGGTGATGAATTATCTGTTGATGATCTTTGGGAACTTGAATCTGTTGCAATTGTTGCTTGCAATGTGGATTTTAAGAAGGTAGAGAAATTGCTGTATTTCATGAAAGACAAAAGTGTCAAGAAGTTGTTTATTCATGAAGTATTGTGTAAGTCAACAAAAAAACTGAAATATGTTCTTTATCTACTTGAGAACAGAAGTATTCCTGATCAAGAAGCCAGTGTTTATCATAACTGGTGTACCATGATCTTTAGAACAATCAAATCTAGATATTTATGTAATATCTGGGAATTTCGTACTCTATAAATAATATTATTTGGCATTTAAAATATTATTATGTGCCTTAATTGATGAGTCATTACTTGTTTTGTGATTATGAATATGTGTTATGTGTCTAATTGCTAGATGTGTTGACGTGAAATTTTATTAAAATTCTGTATAGCTTTTAAATGTTAAAATATGATTTTTATTTACTTAAACATTTTTATAAAATTCTTGGAGTTAGTAAAAATCATGAAATTTCTTGTTTTATTATCTTTATGTATTTAAAGACTTTTTAAAAATAAAAGTTTAATTTATTTTCGCATTTAAATATTTTACAAGGATTTTTCCAATTATTTTCCCTTTTAAAATATTAAAACTTGTCAAATTCAAATCTTTTCATAAAATGATTTTAAAAATGTTTTAAAAATGTATTGAGGAAGAGAATTCCATATTTTAATTTTATGTGTCAATAAATTATTTTTGGATCCAAAATATCTTGTAAATAGAATTATTTTTACAAGTCTTTTATTTAATTAAAAGATGTATCATTAAAATACATATGTGTGTGAGTAGGCTTGGACAAAACCCTCCCCTCCCCCTTATTTTTTTCATTCGGCCGAGAGCAACACCCCCCCCCCCCACACTGACTTCATCTTTTTCTCTCAAGAACCCTCATAACCTCCATTGATTCTCAAGCTTAATCAAGGTAAATTCCTCCATTAAAACCCCACACTATTATACATAAAAACACTCCTCTTGTCATCCTCTACAAACCCATGGTTTTAAATTTCAATTTCTTCACTTTTCCAATTTAGGGTTTTTCGAAAATTAAAGAATCAAGGTAAGTTTTGTGGGTATTTTGATTGGGTGTTACTCCATGGTAGAGACCCACAAATTTTGGGCTCTCCGGAGAACCCTAACCTTCGGCCATGATCATAGAGAGGGCCAAGGATTACATGCATGTGCTTATTTGATGATTTTGTATAATTGCTAAGTGTAATATGGATGCATGTGAGTTTTTATGACTTTTTATGTTGATTTTGATGATAGGTTTGAGTTTTTATAAGGTTTCAAGTTGTGGGTATGCTTGTTTTGTTAATTGATGATTGTTAGTAGGTGTCAAATTAAAAGGGTTAGTGATTTTGGTGATTTTATATGAAGTTTGATGGGTTCAACTTATAATTTGATTTTAGTATGAGATTGTTAATTAGTGTTGATGGGTTAAGTTTATAAATTGATTTTGATTGTAAAATTGATAAGTAACATTGGTGGGTATGTGAGATTATGGTTTTGTGAATTGATATGCATGTAAGTCATTGTGTAAGTATTGTGTGAGGGTTTGTGTGTGATTGTTGGTGGAGAAAGGGAGAGGCCGAGAGAGAGATTGATGGAGGAGGGAGAGAGACCGAGAGGGAGAAAGAGAGAGATAGAGAGGGAGAAGCCGAGAGAGAGAGGAGAGAAAGGGAGAGAGAGGCCGAGAGGCCGAGAGAGAGAGGAGGAGAAGAGAGATTGTGGGAGTTGTGTGAATTATTGTGAGTTACTTGCTTGAATTGTTTAAGTGCTAAATGATTAAATTGTTACATGAATTAATTGGTTGCATGATTGAATTGCTATGTGAGTTTGAGTTATGGATTGATTAACTAGTCGTCATGGAGATAGTAGATCGACTTAGAATTGCTTGGTGATTGTAGTAGTTGATTGTTGATGGAGTTGTAGTCATTGGTGGTGTTTGGTGTTGGATAGTAATTGCTTGAGACCGATTATATTCGGTATGGTTTGACGACTATACAAAGGAGATGCCGCCGAAATTTCTAAAAATATAATAAGCGATTTCCAAAACCCTAAAGGCACATCTCCAATGTTAAGTCGTAGAATCATTATAGTACTATACCATACTACATTGTAGGTTAAGTGAATTACATGCTAAGTGACTTACATGACTTATGTGTTTACATGTATATATGAATGTATGTATATAGCATGGTTATATCGATGGGGCGTTAGCACTATTAGGATTGCTTTGTGATATGTAAACAAAAGAGGGGAAAATAAGATATTGTTTATTATTATTATAGGTCCGAGTAGGAGGCCTGGCAAGGAGCCGATTGAGGAAGACGCTATCTAGTTCGATCTCGTGATTTAAGGCAAGTGTACTATCCTACCTTGTTGTTACCATATGATGAATGCCATGAGATATCGAATTGCTAGATTGTCACAAATTAGTACCTTATTCTTTCCGACCTTGATATTGTCGTATACCTTGTGATTGATTCGTATTCCTTGAACTTGAACTTGAACTTGATTTGTTAATCGATGACCACATTGCTTGGAAACCTTTTCGTATTTTTCTTGAATTCTTGAACCCTTGAATCAACTATATAAATATCGTCTTGTTTGATGAATTCTTTTCTACCTTAAAACACTGATTAATTCTTGACTTATTTTCTTGATTTAACCAAAGTACTCTAAACAGAATCCCAACTTCTAAGAATCCGAAATGATTGACTTTCTTCATTTGACCTTGTCATTTATTCGAAATTTGAGAATCCTATTCTTGTTGATTAACAACATGATATAACATTGATAATCTTGTTTCTTTGAGATGAATTGAATTTGATAGACATTGTTTAACCTTAACGGAATTTGATGGAATGTTACTTTGACCGAGGCGCCGGTCCAAATCATGTTACTATTATAGGCCAATGTGTGCCTGGGATCCCCTTATATTTGATGAACACCGTATTGGATATGCGGGTTCGGAGCTCTGTCGTGGGCTGATCACCCAGCGTTGCTCGTAGCGTCTTATCAGATATTCCAATTCCTTCTCATTCTATTTTGATATTGATTCAGTTGATACAGTTCATTTGCAGATTTTTATATCTTGCTTTACAGTTGAATTATTGTGCCAGTCTTATACTGTTGTTTATGCACTTGCTGAGCAATTGGCTCAATGATATTATTTTCCTTAACCTTTCAGTGAAACTCGAAGATGGTAAGGACTCTTGAGACTGCGCGTAAGAATTGTGGTGGTTCAGGTGTAGCCTATAGGAGGCAGTTCCAGGTAGAAGGGAGTGACGATCTGATGGATCTTGTTTTGCTAGACTTTTGACATAGTCTATAATCTTTTGAACTTAGAATAATTTGTGGTCTGTAATAAATAAATGGTTTTGAATTGGTAGTTTATATTGTTTCAAACTCTTACCTGTTGGCGATCTAGGCGTGGGATTGGTAATGTCTATTTAATTAATATGCATGCTTTACCATTATCTAGTTAAATTTGATTAAGGGATTTGGGGCCGTCACAGGTTTGGTATCAGAGCCACAGGTTTGAGTCACTGAACAATATAGGGTTAGGTAACAAGATAGATCACATTTTCAATAATCACTTAGGATTAAAATAGAAACTCACTTAGAGTATAAATAGTATGATTTTATAAAAGAATAGGATTAATTGACTCCTATTATCGAGAGTATTTAAGTAGAATGCTTCTAGGTTATATCTGACGCTTTATATATATATATATATATATATATATATATATATATTATATTATATTATTATTGGTAGCGACAGAGGGCACCAGGACCTTCAGCTCCACCTCCGGCCGAGATAGCAGATACTGTACCTTTGCCCGTTTATCAGGAGTTGCTTAGGGAGTGTGATCATCTTTATGATGAGAACGCTCAGCTTCAGAGGAGAGTTGATGCATTGTATAATGATGATGAGGATGTACCCGAGGATCATGTCCCGACTCTTGCATCCAGGCTTCAGTCACTCACCGAGATGGCTAACGAGAGGCTTCGCGCTATGGTACCTCATCGAGATTGGGAGAGTTATGCGATGGTTCAGATGATGGTGGACGAGATTCAGCTTGTGATCAGCCGATTGCTAGATAACTAGTTTTATGTTATGAGTTTTATGAGATGGCTTATAGTATAGCCATATGATTATTAGACTTATGTTGTTAGACTTTATCGTATTTTCAGTTTCGGTTTTCGAACTTTATGTTGGTTGGTACTTTGACCTTTGGAATTGGGTTATCGATGGATGTCATCGGTGCCGTATCGTTTATTATTATCGTTTCCTTTTTTTTATCGTATTACTTGGGCGCGTGAGATTGTTTAAATTTTAGGTTGTACCATGTCATATTAGAACTGCTAGACCATATTGTGCCATGTTGCGGTTAGATGTATGCTTGTGGATGAATAGATGCTTGTTTAATATTCAGAAAGATGCCTCCAAGAAGGAGCAATACTAGAGCTAATCAGAATAGGGATCAAGATGATCAGAATAGAGATGGTAATCGAGATAATATGGATATGGCCCAGCTTTTGGGACTTTTGCAACAGCAGACGACTACTTTGGCTCAGCAGCAGCAGCTACTTCAGCAACAACATCAGCAATTGCAACAACAACAAGGACAGCAACAACCAGCCCAACTTGTGGTAACTTTTAAATCTTTTCAGGCTGTGAAACCCCCAGATTTCCAAGGAACAAAAGATCCAGTTGAAGCCCAGATATGGCTTAAGGAAATGGAGAAGGCCTTTGCATTGGTAAAGGTTAGTGATGAGCAGAATGTAGAATTTGCTAGTTATTTTCTTAAGGGTGAATCTAATTATTGGTGGGAGTCGGCTAAGGCATTGGAAGCAGTCGAAGTGATTCAGTGGGATAGGTTTAAAAGGATTTTTCTGGAGAAGTATTTTCCTAGGTATATGCAGAATCAGATGGAGTTAAAGTTCTTTAATCTTAAGCAGTAAAATATGAGTGTTGATGAGTATGAGAAGAAGTTTACAGAGTTAGCAAGGTTTGTAGGAGATTATGTGGATACAGATGAGAAGAGAGCGAAGAGGTTTCAACAGGGATTGAAGCCATGGTTAAGGAGCAGAGTTGCAGCTTTTGAGATCAACTCTTATGCAGAAGTGGTTCAGAAGGCTATGATAATAGAAGGTGAGAGTGATCAGAATCAGAAGGAAAGGGGAAATTTAAAGAGGAAAGTGGAAGCAATAGAAAAGAATCAGGATCAAGGAAAGTCAGCGAATCAGATGGATAGAAAGCCCGGATTTCAGAACCAGGGAAGAAATTTTAAAAGGAATGTGCCCAGAAACAAGAACTCAGAAACCCTTCCTCAGAACCCCAATCAACCAAGATTTCCCCGACCCTCAATACCAGAGTGCAAGGCATGTTCTAAGAGGCATACCGGAGCGTGTGTGAAGGCAGATATTGTTTGTTTCAAGTGTAATCAGAAAGGACATTATGCTAATGAGTGCAGGAATTCGAAATCGAGTGTGACTTGTTACAAGTGTGGTAAAGTAGGACACATGGCTAGGGAGTGCAGATCACCTATTTCAAACAACAATTTGATGAGATTGACTACCTCTACCCCAGTGAACCAAATGGCAACTTCTCAGATTCCAACTCAGATTCTAAGTCCACCTGTACTTCAGCAAGTTCCAGCTTTTCAAGCTCCAAGTTATCAAGCTCCAGCCTATCCAATTCATGCCCGAACCTTCAACATGAATATGAACGATGCAGTGAGAAGCTCGGATGTAGTGGCAGGTACGCTTTTCGTGAACGCCATTAGTGCTAAAGTGTTAATTGATTCAGGTGCTACTAGATCATTTGTTGCTAAAGATTTTGTGAATAAGTTGAAGTGTGATACTCATATGTTAAGAGAAACTTTGAATATTGTGTTAGCTAATCAGGATCAGATACCAGTAGATAGGGTATGTTCACCTTGTGCAGTAGAGATTTCAGGTTATCTTTTTCCTGTCACCTTGATACCTTTTCAACTAGGAGATTTTGACATTATTTTAGGAATGGATTGGCTTGCCGAATATGATGCGCATATTGATTGTAAGAATAAGAGAGTTACATTGAGATCTCCAGAAGGCGATAGAGTTATCTTTAAGGGGTGTAAGCAGGCTAGTACGTTTCTTACTATGATGCAAACCAAGAGATTGTTAAGGAAAGGATGTGAGGCTTATCTTGCTTATGTGATAGACAAGAGTCGAGAAGGAGTAAAATTAGAGGATATTCCCGTAGTCAATGAGTTTCCCGATGTGTTTCCCGAAGAACTACCCGGTTTACCTCCAGATCGTCAGATCGAGTTCGCGATTGACTTAGCACCAGGAACAGAACCTATTTCCAAGGCTCCATACAGAATGGCACCGTCTGAAATGAAGGAACTCGCCAGTCAACTTCAGGATTTATTGAATAAAGGAGTTATGAGACCAAGTGTATCACCCTGGGGAGCGCCAGTATTGTTCGTGAAGAAGAAAGATGGAAGTATGAGACTATGTATCGACTATCGGGAGTTGAATAAGTTGACTATCAAGAATAGATACCCATTACCAAGGATTGATGATTTGTTTGACCAGTTGAAAGGAGCGACATGTTTTTCAAAGATAGATCTAAGGTCAGGATATCACCAGCTGAAAATCAAACTAGAGGATATACCGAAGACTGCTTTTCGAACAAGGTATGGTCACTATGAATTTTTGGTTAGCTTTTCGAACAAGGTATGGTCACTATGAATTTTTGGTTATGGCTTTTGGATTGACGAACGCACCAGCAGCATTTATGGATTTGATGAACCGAGTGTTTAAGAAATTTTTGGATAAGTTTGTAATAGTCTTCATCGACGATATTTTGATATACTCTAAATCAGAAGTGGATCATGCAGAACATTTGAGGATAGCATTGGAGATATTGAGAAAGGAGAAGTTGTATGCCAAGTTTTCCAAGTGTGAGTTTTGGTTGAAGGAAGTCCAATTTTTGGGACATATTGTGAGTAAAGAAGGAATTTGAGTTGACCCAACAAAGATTGAGGCAGTTGTGAATTGGGAAAGACCAAGGACACCAACAGAAGTAAGAAGTTTTATGGGACTAGCAGGATATTATCGCAGATTTGTTAAGGATTTTTCTAAGATTGCGGTACCATTGACTAAGTTGACACGGAAGAATGAAAAGTTTGAATGGACTGATAAGTGTGAAAAGAATTTTCAAGAGCTTAAGCAAAGATTGGTAACTGCTCCAGTGTTAGCATTACCGGATGATAAAGGAGAGTTTGTAATCTACAGCGATGCTTCGCATAAGGGTTTAGGGTGTGTGTTGATGCAGCATGGAAAGGTGATTGCGTATGCTTCAAGGCAACTGAAACCTCATGAACAGAGATACCCTACCCATGACCTCGAGCTAGCAGCAATTGTGTTTGCATTGAAATTGTGGAGACATTATCTTTATGGTGAGAAGTGTGAGATATTCACGGATCATAAGAGTTTAAAGTATATTTTTACTCAGAAAGAACTCAACATGAGACAAAGAAGATGGTTAGAGCTGATAAAGGATTATGATTGTACCATTAGTTATCACCCGGGGAAGGCGAATGTCGTAGCTGATGCGCTAAGCAGGAAGGAAAGATTGAATACGCTGACAGTGACTCAAGAATTGTTTAGAGAATTCGAGAAGTTAGAAATTGAAGTTTGTGCAACAGAGATTCCAGCAGAGCAAGTTTATACCATGACATTTCAACCAGTATTATTGGACAAAATTCGGAAATGCCAAGAAGAAGTGATGAATCAGGGATTGAATGAATTGACCGGAGAAGAAATTTGCACGCAGAAAGATAACCAAGGTATTTTAAGATTTTCCTCAAGGATATGGATTCCTGATGTGAAAGAGTTGAAAGAAGAATTATTGTGTGATGCCCATAGTTCTAAGTTTTCATTACATCCTGGAAGCACGAAAATGTATCAAGATTTGAAGAAGAACTTTTGGTGGCCAGACATGAAAAGAGAAATTGCAGAGTGGGTAAGTCGTTGTTATACATGCCAAAGAGTGAAAGCAGAACATCAAAGACCAAGTGGATTAATTCAACCATTGGAGATACCTGAGTGGAAGTGGGAGCACATTGCAATGGATTTTGTAGTAAGTCTACCAAGATCGAAGGCTAATCATGATGCTATTTGGGTTATAGTTGACCGACTGACGAAATCAGCTCATTTCTTGCCGATTAACGAAAGGTTTTCGCTAGACAAGTTGGTGCATTTGTATTTGAAGGAGATTGTGACTCGTCATGGAGTTCCAGTATCTATAGTATCGGACAGA
Organism: Kitagawia praeruptora; assembly: GCA_037693485.1. NCBI lineage: Eukaryota > Viridiplantae > Streptophyta > Magnoliopsida > Apiales > Apiaceae > Kitagawia > Kitagawia praeruptora. The sequence goes on from CM075350.1 coordinate 83,880,751, forward strand.
GATCCCCGTTTCAATTCAAGATTTTGGAGACAGTTTCAAGAACACCTCGGAACGCAACTCAGAATGAGTACTGCTTATCATCCTCAGACAGATGGTCAGAGCGAAAGAACGATTCAGACAATTGAAGACATGCTTAGAGTTTGTGCAATAGATTTTAAAGGCAATTGGGACGAGCATCTACCTTTGGTGGAATTTTCTTACAACAACAGCTATCATGCTAGTATTGGGATGCCTCCATATGAAGCTCTCTATGGAAGGAAGTGTAGATCTCCTGTGTGTTGGGAAGAAGTTGGTGAGCGAAAGATTGTAGGACCAGAATTGATTCAGCAGACGAAAGAAACAGTGGAACTAATTCAGAAAAGATTGCGAGCTGCTCAAGACAGACAGAGAAAGTATGCGGATCCAGCAAGAAAGAAAGAGATTTTGAAGTAGGTGATCCAGTGTTGTTAAAAGTTTCGCCATGGAAAGGATTAACCAGATTTGGGAAGAAAGGAAAGTTGAGTCCGAGATTTGTAGGACCTTTTGAGATTCTGCGACGTGTAGGCAAAGTAGCTTATGAATTAGCTTTACCGCCTCAGATGCAGCATATTCATAATGTTTTTCATGTATCGATGCTTAAGAAGTTTCATCCTGACACTAAGTGTGTAATAGAGTATGAGCCAGTAGAAATTCAGCCAGATTTGTATTATGTAGAGCGGCCGATCAGAATAGAAGATCGCCGAGAGAAAGTGCTTAGAAATAAATCAGTTGCGTTAGTTAAAGTTTTGTGGAGGAACCCTAAGGTTGAAGAGTCAACCTGGGAGTTAGAAAGTGATATGTTAGAACAGTACCCTCATTTGTTTACATAGCTGATTCTGGGGACAGAATCCTTTTAAGGGGGGAAGGATGTAATATCTGGGAATTTCGTACTCTATAAATAATATTATTTGGCATTTAAAATATTATTATGTGCCTTAATTGATGAGTCATTACTTGTTTTGTGATTATGAATATGTGTTATGTGTCTAATTGCTAGATGTGTTGACGTGAAATTTTATTAAAATTCTGTATAGCTTTTAAATGTTAAAATATGATTTTTATTTACTTAAACATTTTTATAAAATTCTTGGAGTTAGTAAAAATCATGAAATTTCTTGTTTTATTATCTTTATGTATTTAAAGACTTTTTAAAAATAAAAGTTTAATTTATTTTCGCATTTAAATATTTTACAAGGATTTTTCCAATTATTTTCCCTTTTAAAATATTAAAACTTGTCAAATTCAAATCTTTTCATAAAATGATTTTAAAAATGTTTTAAAAATGTATTGAGGAAGAGAATTCCATATTTTAATTTTATGTGTCAATAAATTATTTTTGGATCCAAAATATCTTGTAAATAGAATTATTTTTACAAGTCTTTTATTTAATTAAAAGATGTATCATTAAAATACATATGTGTGTGAGTAGGCTTGGACAAAACCCTCCCCTCCCCCTTATTTTTTTCATTCGGCCGAGAGCAACACCCCCCCCCCCCCCCACACTGACTTCATCTTTTTCTCTCAAGAACCCTCATAACCTCCATTGATTCTCAAGCTTAATCAAGGTAAATTCCTCCATTAAAACCCCACACTATTATACATAAAAACACTCCTCTTGTCATCCTCTACAAACCCATGGTTTTAAATTTCAATTTCTTCACTTTTCCAATTTAGGGTTTTTCGAAAATTAAAGAATCAAGGTAAGTTTTGTGGGTATTTTGATTGAGTGTTACTCCATGGTAGAGACCCACAAATTTTGGGCTCTCCGGAGAACCCTAACCTTCGGCCATGATCATAGAGAGGGCCAAGGATTACATGCATGTGCTTATTTGATGATTTTGTATAATTGCTAAGTGTAATATGGATGCATGTGAGTTTTTATGACTTTTTATGTTGATTTTGATGATGGGTTTGAGTTTTTATAAGGTTTCAAGTTGTGGGTATGCTTGTTTTGTTAATTGATGATTGTTAGTAGGTGTCAAATTAAAAGGGTTAGTGATTTTGGTGATTTTTTATGAAGTTTGATGGGTTCAACTTATAATTTGATTTTAGTATGAGATTGTTAATTAGTGTTGATGGGTTAAGTTTATAAATTGATTTTGATTGTAAAATTGATAAGTAACATTGGTGGGTATGTGAGATTATGGTTTTGTGAATTGATATGCATGTAAGTCATTGTGTAAGTATTGTGTGAGGGTTTGTGTGTGATTGTTGGTGGAGAAAGGGAGAGGCCGAGAGAGAGATTGATGGAGGAGGGAGAGAGACCGAGAGGGAGAAAGAGAGAGATAGAGAGGGAGAAGCCGAGAGAGAGAGGAGAGAAAGGGAGAGAGAGGCCGAGAGGCCGAGAGAGAGAGGAGGAGAAGAGAGATTGTGGGAGTTGTGTGAATTATTGTGAGTTACTTGCTTGAATTGTTTAAGTGCTAAATGATTAAATTGTTACATGAATTAATTGGTTGCATGATTGAATTGCTATGTGAGTTTGAGTTATGGATTGATTAACTAGTCGTCATGGAGATAGTAGATCGACTTAGAATTGCTTGGTGATTGTAGTAGTTGATTGTTGATGGAGTTGTAGTCATTGGTGGTGTTTGGTGTTGGATAGTAATTGCTTGAGACCGATTATATTCGGTATGGTTTGACGACTATACAAAGGAGATGCCGCCGAAATTTCTAAAAATATAATAAGCGATTTCCAAAACCCTAAAGGCACATCTCCAATGTTAAGTCGTAGAATCATTATAGTACTATACCATACTACATTGTAGGTTAAGTGAATTACATGCTAAGTGACTTACATGACTTATGTGTTTACATGTATATATGAATGTATGTATATAGCATGGTTATATCGATGGGGCGTTAGCACTATTAGGATTGCTTTGTGATATGTAAACAAAAGAGGGGAAAATAAGATATTGTTTATTATTATTATAGGTCCGAGTAGGAGGCCTGGCAAGGAGCCGATTGAGGAAGACGCTATCTAGTTCGATCTCGTGATTTAAGGCAAGTGTACTATCCTACCTTGTTGTTACCATATGATGAATGCCATGAGATATCGAATTGCTAGATTGTCACAAATTAGTACCTTATTCTTTCCGACCTTGATATTGTCGTATACCTTGTGATTGATTCGTATTCCTTGAACTTGAACTTGAACTTGATTTGTTAATCGATGACCACATTGCTTGGAAACCTTTTCGTATTTTTCTTGAATTCTTGAACCCTTGAATCAACTATATAAATATCGTCTTGTTTGATGAATTCTTTTCTACCTTAAAACACTGATTAATTCTTGACTTATTTTCTTGATTTAACCAAAGTACTCTAAACAGAATCCCAACTTCTAAGAATCCGAAATGATTGACTTTCTTCATTTGACCTTGTCATTTATTCGAAATTTGAGAATCCTATTCTTGTTGATTAACAACTTGATATAACATTGATAATCTTGTTTCTTTGAGATGAATTGAATTTGATAGACATTGTTTAACCTTAACGGAATTGGATGGAATGTTACTTTGACCGAGGCGCCGGTCCAAATCATGTTACTATTATAGGCCAATGTGTGCCTGGGATCCCCTTATATTTGATGAACACCGTATTGGATATGCGGGTTCGGAGCTCTGTCGTGGGCTGATCACCCAGCGTTGCTCGTAGCGTCTTATCAGATATTCCAATTCCTTCTCATTCTATTTTGATATTGATTCAGTTGATACAGTTCATTTGCAGATTTTTATATCTTGCTTTACAGTTGAATTATTGTGCCAGTCTTATACTGTTGTTTATGCACTTGCTGAGCAATTGGCTCAATGATATTATTTTCCTTAACCTTTCAGTGAAACTCGAAGATGGTAAGGACTCTTGAGACTGCGCGTAAGAATTGTGGTGGTTCAGGTGTAGCCTATAGGAGGCAGTTCCAGGTAGAAGGGAGTGACGATCTGATGGATCTTGTTTTGCTAGACTTTTGACATAGTCTATAATCTTTTGAACTTAGAATAATTTGTGGTCTGTAATAAATAAATGGTTTTGAATTGGTAGTTTATATTGTTTCAAACTCTTACCTGTTGGCGATCTAGGCGTGGGATTGGTAATGTCTATTTAATTAATATGCATGCTTTACCATTATCTAGTTAAATTTGATTAAGGGATTTGGGGCCGTCACAATTTAGAAGGAGGATCAAGGTATGATGGTAACTACACTCCTATGTACTTGAATTCAGAAGGACAAGAAGTAGAAATGCAAAGGGGTTCAGCTGTTAAAGAAGTAATACTGTATCAAGACCAGTTTTCTTTGAATCCTGGTGGAAGAGATCTTGCATATTTACTGTTGGGAGAGTTAGACTTACCAAGAAGCTCAATTCAAAATCTCAGAGCTGGTATCTATCAGATTGATAAGAACAATGAAGAACTCAGGAGTCTGAAGAAAAGATTGATTCAGATTCTGGGAGAAAAAGAGAAAGAGTTACTATCAAGTTTCCTGCGGATAAGTAATTTCTTTGTGAGAATTTCTGAGACCGAGCCTAAAGATTTCTTGTAAAATTTTTGTTAGATATTGATTCAAGTGATATCAGGATCTGGATTGTTACTGATCAGATACTGATGCTGATGTCATCAGTAATACAACGTCAATATGAAGGTATCACCAGGATTAGAAGCTGGTCAGGATTTCGTGAAGATTCTCTTCAGACCAGAGATCAAGGAAGATTGATATATCGGTTGCTAATTTATAGGAAGACAGCTATCATACAAGATATGCATTCAGAGTAATATGTAATTGATTTAGAATATCTTGTGATTTATAGTGTAGCTGTGTATGTTATATAAACACAGTTTAGGTTTTACATAATTGTAATCGAATACACGAGTTATCTTGTAACCTAGCAGCTCTTAAGAACATAGGGATTTCTTAAGAGAGTTTGTAACAGTTTTATATCAGAATTAATAAAGCTGTTATTGATCCATACTTGTGTTATTTCTGTTTAAGTCGAAAATCTTATACAATTGTATTCAACCCCCCTTCTACAATTGTTAATTACTGGGCAACAATTGGTATCAGAGAAAACTGATTAATAGTAATCAGAAACGATCTTAAAATGTTGACAAGCAAGTATGAAAGCATTAAGATTCCCATTCTCAAGAAAATTGAGTATCAAACATGGAAGGTGAAGATGTTGATGTATCTGGAAGCTACAGATCCTGACTATCTTGACAGGATCAATGATGGACCATTTCTTCCAACAAGATTAGTTGCAAGAACTGAGACTGTTGCTGAACACTATGTCATCAAGGCAAAGAGTGAGTGGACTCCAGAAGAAAAGGCTCAAGTGCTCAAAGATGCAAAGGTAAAAAATATTTTGCATAACAGTCTTGATAATGTCATGTCAAATAGGGTAATAGCATGCAAGACTGCAAAGGAAATTTGGGATACCTTGGAAACTCAATGCCAAGGTACTGAATCTATCAAAAGAAACAAAAGGGCTCTGTTGATTCAGGAGTATGAGCAGTTCGATGCTAAATCTGATGAAAGCCTTACTGATATGTATGATAGATTTCTGACACTGCTGAACAATCTATCTCTAGTTGGCAAAGAGTATGATCCAGAGGATTCAAATACCAATTTTTTAAGAGCTCTAACTGAGGAGTGGGATACTCAAGCTTCAATCATAAGGCATCAATATGATCTGAAGATGTTGTCTCTTGATGAAGTTTATGGGATGCTTAGAACCTATGATCTCGAGGTTCAACAAAGAAAGAATAAGAAAAATGTCAAGGCAAAATCTGTTGCTTTAAATGTTGAATCAAAATCAAAGGGAAAAGATGATGAGGTTTCTAGCAGAAAGAGTAGAGTTGTAGAGTCAATTCTTGATGACTCATCATCAGATACTGATGCTAAGTCTGATTCTGATACTGATGATGACTCTACTGATTCTGATATGATGGAGATGGTTGCTATGATAGTCAAGGGCTTCAAGAAGATGAAGTTCAGAAAGGCTAGGAAGCAAGGTAAGTTCCAGAAGAAAACCTCAAATACTGATAAAGACAGGTACAAGAAGAAATAAGACAAAAGCAATAAATTTGACAAGTCAAAAGTTAGATGTTACAACTGTGATGGAATGGGTCACTTTGCAACTGAATGCAAGAGGACCAAAACTAAAGCTCTCATCTTTTCAAGAAAGGATTGGATGGACTCATCATCTGACTCTGAAGAAGAGAAAGTGAATTATGCTTTGATGGCTAATACTGATGAGACTTCTGCTGCTGAAAATAAGGTATCTGAAACCTTGTTTGATTTTGATACGAATAATGTCTCTGAGTTAAGGTCATTTCTTAAGTCTCTGCATATCAGCTTTAGGAGTCAATCTCTTGAAAATACTATAATAAAATCTCAGATGGCAGAGGTTACTAAAAGAAATGATCATTTAGAAGCTGAGTTAATTTTCTTGCAGGAAGTTCAAACAGAATGTGATAATGCTAAACACATGAAACTTGAAATAGAGTTTAAATGTAAAGAACTTGAAATGCAACTTAAGGATGCATATGAAAAACTCAGAACTTGGACACACTCTGGACAAAGACTCATGAAATTATCTTAGATAAAAACTGGAAAGAGTGTCTAGGTTATAAGCCAGAGAATGAGAAAAAGAACAAAGAAAAAGTTGTTTCATCAAATCTAGGAAGAGTTGTTATTAATGACTCAACCAATCTAAAAACCTATAGATATGTTACAGACAGAACTAAGACTAAATTAAAGCCTGTGAATTATGTGTATCCAGAGAATCCCAAATCAATTACTGAAGAGAGATCCACTTCTGCACAAAATTCAAAATTAAAGTCTGTCCAAAACAAGAATGTAGGTCTTTTGTCAAAGAAACAACTGAGAGATAGAATCTGTGAAGTTACAGATAGAAAGAGAGTTCCTACTGCTAAAAGAAATAGGAATGGTAAAGTTGGAATAAACAAAGAGAATAATTATAAGTATATTCCAAATGCACCAAGAAAGACATGTTTTAATTGTGGTAACTCTAATCATCTTGCTATTGACTGCAGGAGGAGTAAGAAGAAGACTACTGTAATTCCTAAGTCTGACATTAGGAATAGAACAGTATTTTATAAACCACAAAATCCTTGTTTTCATTGTGGTAGTAAATGGCATTCTATTTATATGTGTGAAGAATATCATAATTTGTACTACAATGTGTATGAACCATTGCCAAAGTTCAATAAAAGTGCAAATTCTGGTAAAACAAAGAATGAGAACTTTAAGCATGCATCTGTTAACTCTGATGATAACAAAATAAATTCTAAAGGAGGTAATCCTAAAGAAAATATTTTTGTTAAGAAAACTTCTGCTGCTAAAAATGTTAAATTGCATGCTAAAAGAACCCAACAAGTGTGGGTTCTTAAAAATTCTAACTGAGTTCTTTGTGATTCTGATTGCATGGTAAAAAGAAAAATGTGTTAGTCATAGACAGTGGATGCTCTGTGCACATGACAGATAACAAATCCCTGCTATCAGAATTTGAGGAGAGAGTTGGCCCAACTGTGTCTTATGAAGATGGCAACATTGGACAAACTTTGGGATATGGCAATATAATCATTGGGAATGTCATCATTGAAAAAGTAGCTCTGGTGAAGGGACTCAAACACAATCTTCTGAGTGTTAGTCAAATCACAAACAGAGGTTATCATGTCAACTTCTACAATACTCACTTTGAAGTGATCAGCAAGGCATCAGGAAAAGTTGCTCTAACTTGTCAAAGGCATGGTAACATTTATGAAGCCAACATCTACACTAATACTGATGAACCCACTACATGTCTCATTAGTAAAGCATCAGTAGATGAAAGTTGGAATTGGCACAAGAAGCTTTCTCATCTCAATTTCAATAATATAAATGAGTTGGTAAAGAAAGACTTAGTAAGAGGATTACCAAAAGTATTGTATACTCCAGATGGACTTTGTGATGCTTGTCAGAAGGCTAAACAAAGAAGGTGTTGAGTATTGAATACAGTAAAAGAATACAGAGGAGGGGGGTGAATGGATTCTTGAACTTTTCTTGTTCTTGAGTCTATGTAGCAAGATAGGTGTTTGTGTGTGCAAGGATATGAGTGCGGATAAAAACAACACAAGACACGATATCACTTTAATCTAATATTGTATTAGATAAAGGTTGCTAAAATCTATGAATACAAATGATAGTATTCTCAGCTTCATTTTTCTCAGATCGAGAGATATGACTTACAATATATGAAAAACTTGACTCCTCAAAAGTTAACTACTAAGGAAGTGAGGTTGTATCCTTATAGAACATGGATACAACCTACTTACTGCAAATAATGTAACACCCCCAGATCCGGGGTCCGGGATCGGGTCGTTACGGTCTTATTTTCCATGATTAATACTTTACTCGAGTCCACAATAAATAAATCACCTGCTGTGACCCCACAATAATAACCACTCACACACACACAGTTATAGTCCCAGAGATGAAATTGAAATAAGTCTTGCATTACTGGTGACACCGGAAGTTCTGATAACGTAGAATTGGGTTAAAACACTCGCCACTCTAAGGAATCCACCTTAAAGATAAGAGCAATCTCGCCACCCAAAGGAACCGAACCTAAGGGATAAGAGTATATTAAAAAAACAATAATCTTCCAACAAAGAAAAATTATTAATTTTGTATTCAAACTTCAGATATCACTTGCATAGATGAGTTAGTCTTTATATAGACTTGGCCAGAAACATCCCTTCTGCCTTTAGGTAGATGCAATGTACTAGAAATAAATGCTAACCTTTTTGTTTTCCAGACTGGGGAACTGATAATTAAATATACTTAATATCAGTCTTAGAGCCTTAATAATACATTGAACGTCTAGGAAATGATAAGAACAAAAGAAAATATCTCCTGGATGAAATACTTTTCTCATAATTCTGATTTTTCTGTGTCATTCTCCCCGGGTTGAAAAGGACTCGTCCTCGAGTCTTTATTTCTGTCATCCTCTATGTATGGTGAGAGGTCAGACACGTTAAATGTAGCAGATACACCATAGTTACCAGGTAGTTCAATCTTGTAGGCGTTTTCACCAATTCTCTGAAGCACTTTGAATGGTCCATCAGCTCTAGGACTCAGCTTTCCAGACCTTCCTCTAGGGAAGCGTTCTTTACGAAGATGAATCCATACTAAATCTCCTTCATTAAAAACAGCTGGTTTTCTGAACTTGTTTGCTTGCTTTTTATATTTCTCATTTTGCCTTATTATCTTTAATCTGACCTGCTCATGGAGTTTCTTGATATGATCAGCTCTATCAGTTGCATCTCCACTGAAGTGATGAGTAACAGGTAATGGAGTTAAGTCTAATGGACTAGAAGGATTCTGACCATACACAACCTCAAAAGGACTTCTTCCCGTTGTCTAACTTGCTGATCGATTATAAGCAAACTCAGCTTGAGCTAAGGTCAGATCCCATTGGCGAGGATTGTTGCCAACTAAGCTTCTCAACAAATTTCCCAGGCTTCTATTAACAACTTCAGTTTGTCCATCCGTTTGTGGATGGTGGGACGAACTGAATTGCAGATGAGTTCCCAGCTTCTTCCATAATGTACGCCAAAAGTGACCCGTAAACTTTGTATCACGATCTGAAGTTATTGTCTTTGGAACACCATGAAGCTTCACTATCTCTCTGAAGTATAAATCAGCCACATGAGAAGCATCTAATGTTTTAGAACATGGCACAAAATGGGCCATTTTCGAAAATCGATCAACCACCACCATGATTGCATCTTTGCTTCGCTGAGTTTTTGGTAATCCTACAACAAAATCTAAACTCACATCTTCCCAAGGTGAAAATGGAACAGGAAGTGGGGTGTATAATCCTGTATTTTGAGAATGACTTTTTGCAATGTGGCAAGTTCGACATCGTTCTATATGCTGTTTCACGTCACGTTCCATTCTTGGCCAATAAAAATTCTCTTGCACAAGGGCAAGAGTTTTGTCTCTACCAAAATGCCCAGCAAGTCCTCCTCCATGAGCTTCCAAAATGATAGCTTCCCTTAAAGAACAAGCGGGAATGCAAAGACGATTATTTTTGAAAAGAAAACCATCTTGAAGAACAAAATCACGAGTTGGTCTATTAGCCGAATTTTCCCAAATCTGACCAAAAAAAGGATCATCTTTGTATGACTCCTTTAGAACATCAAATGCAAGCACCTTTACTTGCATCGTGGACAACAACAACCGTCTTCGACTTAAAGCATCAGCTACTTTGTTTAAAACACCAGATTTATGCTTGATAGAAAAAGTGAATGATTGAAGAAATTCAACCCATTTGGCATGTCGAGCACTTAGCTTCTGTTGGGAGTTGATATACTTCAGCGCCTCGTGATCAGAAAAGATAATAAACTCTTTATGTAAAAGATAATGTTGCCAATGGTCCAATGCTCGAACAACAGCGTAGAATTCTTTGTCATAAGTTGAATAATTTTTACGACCATTATTCAATTTTTCACTGAAATAGGCAATGGGTTGTCCTTCTTGGCTAAGCACAGCGCCAATTCCAACATTTGAGGCATCACAATCCACTTCAAAAACTTTACTAAAGTCTGGTAGTGCAAGAATAGGAGCTTCAGACACCTTCTTCTTTAGGAGCTCAAAACTCTTTTGCGCTTCCTCAGTCCATATAAAGCTCTTACCTTTCAAACATTCAGTGAGAGGTGCAATGATCGTGCTGAAATTCCTTATGAATCGCCGATAAAATGAGGCTAAACCATGGAAACTTCGGATGTCATGAAGGGAGGTTGGTACAGGCCAGCTAGTTATTGCTTCAACCTTATTGCTATCCATCTTCAATCCATCAGCTGATACGACAAATCCAAGGAAAACAAGGTTTTTTGCAAAGAAGTGGCATTTCTTCAAATTTGCATATAATTTTTGCTCCCTTAGAACCTGGAAAATTTTACGGAGATGCTCTAAATGTTGTTCTTCATCACGACTATAGACAAGAATGTCGTCGAAGTAAACTACCACAAACTTTCCGATGAAAGGTTTAAATATATCATTCATAAGCCTCATGAATGTAGATGGAGCATTAGACATTCCAAAGGGCATAACCATCCATTCATACAACCCATCTCTTGTCTTGAAAGCCGTCTTCCATTCATCTCCTGGTCTTATACGAATTTGGTGATAGCCGCTACGTAGATCGATTTTGCTATGCACCTTAGACCCCGAAAGTTGGTCAATTAGGTCATCAAAACGCGGAATAGGAAAGCGGTACTTGATAGTAATTTTATTGACTGCTCTACTATCAATACACATTCTCCACGATCCGTCTTTCTTTGGAACAAGGAGTGCAGGGACTGCACAAGGACTCTTACTTTCTTTCACCACTCCTTTATCCAAAAGATCATCAACTTGGCGTTGCAATTCTTCATGTTGTTGCGGACTCATTCTGTAGGCTGCTTTGTTAGGCAACGAAGCTCCCGGAACAAGGTCAACGCAATGTTGTATGTCTCTTATTGGAGGCAGCCCAGGAGGTATTTCTTCAGGGACCACATCTGAAAATTCATGGAGTAGAGGCTGCACTAGTGTTGGAATGTCAAATACCTCTTCATTTTCTTCGAGGACAACCAAAGCATAAGTTTCTCTGGACTCATGAACAGCCTTGCAAATTTCTGCCCTTGATAGTAGATTATTTCCTTCCCCTTTACAAGGTTTAGGAATGTCGTGCATTTTTTAAGGGCCCAAAATAACTTTCACACCATCTTTAACAAAACTATAAGTATTTTTAAAACCATCATGCTGAGTCTTTCTATCATATTGCCAAGGCCTACCAAGAAGTAAATGACATGCATCCATAGGAACAACATCACATAATACTTCATCTTTATATTTGCTACCAATAGAAAATTGCACCAAACATTGTTTGTCAACTTTTACCTCATTACCTTTGCGAAACCATGAAAGCTTATACGGACAAGGATGCTTCTCTGTCTTCAACCTTAATTTTTGAACCATCTCATTGGACACCACGTTCTCACAGCTTCCTCCATCTATGATGACGTTACACACCTTTCCTTGTGAAGTGCATCTTGTGTGGAATATGTTGCTACGAAGCCAAGAATCTTCTTGCGATTGCATAGAATTTAAACTTCTTCGGATGACCAAAGATTCTCCCTGATCTCCATATGTAATCTCCTCATCCTCGTGTTCGCTTCCTTCTTTAAGCTCTGATACCAAATTGACACCGGAAGTTCTGATAACGTAGAATTGGGTTAAAACACTCGCCACTCTAAGGAATCCACCTTAAAGATAAGAGCAATCTCGCCACCCAAAGGAACCGAACCTAAGGGATAAGAGTATATTAAAAAAAACAATAATCTTCCAACAAAGAAAAATTATTAATTTTGTATTCAAACTTCAGATATCACTTGCATAGATGAGTTAGTCTTTATATAGACTTGGCCAGAAACATCCCTTCTGCCTTTAGGTAGATGCAATGTACTAGAAATAAATGCTAACCTTTTTGTTTTCCAGACTGGGGAACTGATAATTAAATATACTTAATATCAGTCTTAGAGCCTTAATAATACATTGAACGTCTAGGAAATGATAAGAACAAAAGAAAATATCTCCTGGATGAAATACTTTTCTCATAATTCTGATTTTTCTGTGTCATTCTCCCCGGGTTGAAAAGGACTCGTCCTCGAGTCTTTATTTCTATCATCCTCTATGTATGGTGAGAGGTCAGACACGTTAAATGTAGCAGATACACCATAGTTACCAGGTAGTTCAATCTTGTAGGCGTTTTCACCAATTCTCTGATACCAAATTGACACCGGAAGTTCTGATAACGTAGAATTGGGTTAAAACACTCGCCACTCTAAGGAATCCACCTTAAAGATAAGAGCAATCTCGCCACCCAAAGGAACCGAACCTAAGGGATAAGAGTATATTAAAAAAACAATAATCTTCCAACAAAGAAAAATTATTAATTTTGTATTCAAACTTCAGATATCACTTGCATAGATGAGTTAGTCTTTATATAGACTTGGCCAGAAACATCCCTTCTGCCTTTAGGTAGATGCAATGTACTAGAAATAAATGCTAACCTTTTTGTTTTCCAGACTTGGGAACTGATAATTAAATATACTTAATATCAGTCTTAGAGCCTTAATAATACATTGAACGTCTAGGAAATGATAAGAACAAAAGAAAATATCTCCTGGATGAAATACTTTTCTCATAATTCTGATTTTTCTGTGTCAACTGGTTACGAATAAAAGTTATTACAAGCCAAAAGGATAACATCATAAGTTTAAAAGTTTTGCCGTTGATTAATCATTATTGATACATATAAGTAAACTGGAAATCAAGGCTGCTGAGCTATGCTACCTCAGCAATGGCAGCGATGATATCAACGGGTAGCCCTGCGGGGCGGGTAACCTGCTTGCGCCGAGTGCGCCTGACGCGGGCCATGTGACCTAGCTGTTGTTGTGACATAATAAATAAGCAAGGGTGAGCAACAGCCCACCAACAATATATAACTGTGCAGTAATATACAAGACAGTTCAAAGATATGTTTGAAATCATATGCCATGCATTAGAGAAAATATTGCCAGTTTAATATAAAGGATGAAGTTACAAGGTAACTCAATAAATGTATATTTTGTGGAAGCATGTGCTATGCCAAAATAAGCAAGATAGCATCATTTTCATAAAAATAGGAACTTGCAGAATGATATTGCAATTCCCGTTTGAAATACTTTTCAACTCTGCCAACTATGATGATGTTGCAGAAAATTTCCAACATTGAGTGATGAACTAATACGGGAGCATTGCCGCGCCAGATGCCCTGACGTTTACGGGGATCAGCCGTATGTCATGCATCTCATCAGTCGTTCTCTACATGTAGAAGGTAGCTCCGACGGGTTTACTTGTTTACCGCCCTCTGGAACTCCTAAGCCAACGGTTGGGCTATTGCTGGACCGGCGCCACTCGGCCACTTACGCGTCTCCTAGTTCATTTAACATCCATCATTTGAAATGTATTGTTCGTTCCCCTCTTCCCCAGGTATGATACCTGTTGATAAGACTCCACAAGGTAGTCGTATCTAATGTGGAAAGGAAAATTTACCAATATTTCCCAAGCTGTTGCTTGTTAATGGATAATAACTTGTTCCAACATTCTTACCCCTCGAATAATGAGTGGGTACACGTAATACCATGAATAACAGCAACCAAGTTGCGAGTGAACGAATAATTTATGACCGGGCAGTCACAAGATAAATAACATTCTTCAAGTCAGGTTCCTTTATATTCGAATCGAAGGGAGAATGGAATCACTGAGAACCTTCCTTGATAATATAATAATAATAATAGGACTCTGAAATAATTTATATAACATTCGAGGGTTAATGATACTATGTGAATGAAACCAAGTATCTTTGAAACGAGTTAGAAGAAGTAAATAAATATTCCAAGACTATTTCTTGAGTCACGGGTATTGGAAAGGTGTTGCTCGGAATAATCTTTGAATAACTGTTTAGAATAATATTCATTGGACGAATAATGAATATTCTAATTAATATTAATAGTATTTTATTGATGAAATAATCGTCAAATGAATATTTGAAATAATATTCATTGAATAAATAATGAATATTCAACTTAAGAATGATACTTATTGATGAAGTAATTATCGATTGAATATTTGAGACCATATCCATTGAATAAATAATGAATATTCGACTTAATAATAATTATCGAAGAAATGAATATCGAATGAATATTTAAAATCATGTTCAATAATAGAATTGACTTTGACTGAATGTCGAAGATAATATTTATCGAATAACTGAAGTTCGAATCAATGCTCGACTAATATTTATAAAATAAATAGAGATCGAATGAATATTCGAAATAATATTCATTTAAATAAATAAGACTCGAATGAATATTAAAATAATATTCATTAAATAAATAAACTCGAATGAATATTAAAAATAATATTTATCGAGTAAATAAGAATGAATATTCTCTAATTAAATAACTTAACTGAGAGTTCGAAATAATATTCGAATATTTAATTGACTTTAGATGAACATTAATCATATAATATTCCTCGAATAAATAAACATCTGATGAATAATCCGAATAATATTTATCAAATAATCTCAAGGGAATATTCCAATAATATTCGCCAGATAATCAATGGAAAATATTTACTTAGTTACTTTCCTCTAAAAATAATATCAATATATCAAGGAATAACGACTCCCGGTCTATAGTCAAAGAATGAGATTCAGATGCCCTTCGCTTAAGGGTCTTAGTAATTTCCGGCTTATAATTGATATAATAACTGTCTAACTTATAAGCCAACAATAATTCAGGGAACAAGCATTTTCAAAATAATTCGAGAATAGGCATGCATGCTATGGCATATGTATACTGAGAACACATACATATATATATATTCACAACAACAGCCTTTAAAAATAAAGGTTCGAAAACTTGCCTGGAAATCGAGTACGAGTAGGGGTAGTAGTAGCGTGTCCCGGGTCGGCCTGATGATCTATAATTAGCCAAGGCATTCGGGATTAATCACTTAACACCTTTCAAAAGGTTACGCATAAACTTTACTTAAATCGAAACACGTTTTCAAGTCGTTTCGTTATACCCCTCTAATTCACTCTTACTATTGCTTTTATTACCCGATACTTGTTCGTTACTAAAGCATGACATTACACTTACATATGGTAAGTATTTAAATCGTATAAGTTTTAAAGTCGAAAGATTAGACCTCGATATTTATCGATCGTTTTCTAAGTGGTTTACCGAAGTTATAACCAAGTATACCTCTTAGGGGTACTTTCGTACTTAACCTAGATTCGAACATTTTTATAAAATCGGAAAACGATCCATTTGACATGCGGTCTTCTCCCACACCTTCCTTTTTATCTCTATTATTTAATTATTAAGATTCGCCACTGATTTCGCAATATTAAAGGGATCCAATTTCGGTTACGAACTTTTGATTACGGTTCCGAACCACTTTTACGAATTTAATCATAACTCCTAAACCGTAAGTCCGTTTCATGCGATCTTTATATCAAAACGAAGCTCATAACATAATCTAGCTAATCATGGCAAAAGTAGAAGCTAATCAGTGAGTTATAGCTTCTGTCAAATTCGTGTCCTTAATGTTAACGAAATTTTGGCATTACGACGGCTATAAATCGAATATTTCTAAATTCCAAACCTTCCAATAATCAAGGTATCCATCCCAAACAACATATACATGATATATTACCATGAACTGAGGCCAAGCAATGCCTTTCCGTTCATCTAAACTATTTTTAACATTTATCAAATCTAAATCACAATCATGCTTATAATCATGCTAATATCACATCTTATACTAAAACCCATCAAGAGCATACAAAATCTCAAGGTAAAGCCTAGGGTTTCAAGTTGTTATACCTTCCTTGGAGTATGATCTAGCCTCACTATGCTTGGTATGATCCTTAGAAGTGCTTAAGCTTGCTAAATCAACCATGAAAAACAAGAAAAAACAAGATTAGTTCATAGAATCACTATTCACCCTCCTCTTAAATCATTTTTTTGAAAATGGAAAAAGAAGAGATTGAAGCTAGGATTTTGAGGAGATTAGTTTTATGAAATATAGGACTCACCATAAAAGTTTCAAGATTAATCAATGGTTGGAAGTTGGATTTTGGTTTTTGAATTAGCCTAAAGGCCGAATATAATGAAAAGGGAGAGATGGGTGTTCTTGGCTTGGTTGCTTCTTGAATAATTCATAAAGTGAAATGTTTATGATAATATCTCATCTTAAGGCTACTTTATTAAAGTAGTGTGGTGTTGGATGAGGATTTACCATGACAAGTGTTGATCATTGGTTGATTCAAGGCTTAACCAAGTAGTTAGCTTGCTAAGTACTAGTTGATCTCTAAGGGTTCTAGTTAGTCTTGTAACTAGAATGGTTACTAGATATTTTCTAGTAGCTTGCTCAAGACTCTTGTTCCCTCTGCTTGTTTCTTTGTCCGTTTATTGCTTAATTCGTTGATCGTTCGAGGGAATAACTTATTCGTTTCTAGTTAGGGTTTTACCGAAAACCTTCTTAATATTTATAATACTATTCCTCATCTTTCTTAATACTTCTCGAATTTAAATTCCTTAATTCCCTTTTATAAATCCTTAAGTATTGCAGTGTCCAGGGAAATCTCGGAGAAAATAAAAGTGCTCTTTTTCTGAATCCGACAGCTTTTACATACACTTATTTTCTTCCTGGATCACTAATACGAACTCAGAAATCCGTTCCGAATACCGGGTATAACATTATTATAATAATATTCCAAATTCCACCAAAATCACTATTCATCACTTATTTTTATTTAATTCTAATAATTAGGAAAATGAACCTGGTTCACTCTCGAGTGCTTCTTAACCTTTTTACGGAACCGCTGGACTTATAATAGATATTGATTTGGATGACACAAGAATAATCTTACTTGAAGTAATATACTTATATCCTTAAGAGATAGATCCTTCTTATCTATGCCGTCAACCAAAAGTATTCTGTATGACATATAAATAATTGAATTCAAATCCATTCCATTCATTTAATAGATCTTCGTTACATCGCAGTCATAACCACTATTCATTCCCACATTATTACATAATAAAAAGTTTTAATTCTAGCAAAAATCTGGGTTCTTACAAATAAGGTAGCTGAATAAATTACTTTCTAGTCTGTCTATCCTTTTTGAGTAAGTGTCCAAACGGTTACAGATTTGACTTTGTAAAGCTTGTTCAGATCCACTTCTTTAGCCCTTTTGTCTCTTCTATATCTCTCCAAGCTTCCTTGTAGGGTTTCCAGAGCACATTACATATTGTGGTCCATAAAGTGCATTGGCTTGTTGCAGGCTTCTGACTTGTACAATTTCTTCAGTATTTTGTCTCCAAGAATGTATTCGATAAGTGACTAAGTAAGTGGTTCGAGAACTAGGATTGACTTGATCGATAACTCTGAGTTTTCGAATACTGTTATATGACATATCGAATCACTTCTCGAATAGTTCTTTTCTCTGGAAATCCTTGAGTTGTCGAATAGAGCATTTTGACATGTCGAATCCCTGAGATATCGAATAGCTTTCTGAGTCCTTGAGATATCGAATGGAACTTTGACTTGTTGACTCCTTGAGAACTCGAATACCACTTTGACTTGTTGACTTCTTGAGTTCTCGAATAGAGCAGTAGACATATCGAATCTCTGAGATATCGAATGAGATATCGAACAGTGTATTCAGAGATATCAAATAGTGTCTTGAGATATCGAATCCCTGACTTCTCGAATAGACAAAACTACTTCTCGAATTGGTACTTAGGCAAATTCTTCATTTCTTCAAATCCCAACTGTGATTTATTTGACAGTCTTCATCTCTTTGCTTGAGGCATGAACCTTGGAACTTCTTTCAAGCATTATTATTAACTCAATAAGTACAGTTACACAGCTAGAATTTGATGCCTACTTCAAGTACAGAACAAGTAGAAACTCTACAACTAGAGGTTCCCTCACTTAAGAGGTCATGTAAGTAATGTAAAGCATTATAAACAATTAGGCTTGTTATTAGAGTTAAACAGGCATGTCTCTGTGACTAACAATCTCCCCCAAATTGTGAGTAAGACCCTTAGTCACAATTTCATGTCTAATAACAAGCCTAACATACATAAAGATAAAACTTTAAAAAGTACAGGTATATGGATTGATTGAAGAAAATACATAAAAGTTTTCTTACAAGTTATGAGGAACAACTAGCCATATCCTTTTGGATTCATCTCTTGAGCTTTGGCCCCTCAATTTTCAATTTCTTTTCAGCTTCTTTAGCTTTCTTCTTTGCATTTTCTTCCATGGCAAGAATAATATCTTCCATTGCAATGAGTTCTTCAATTAGAGGGGAGCCTGACAAATCCTTGAGTACTTCATTCAGCTGTTTCTCAGAATAGGAACTGATGTAGTCCATTCTAATCTTTACATTTCTACCATATTTCTTGTACTCAATGATGTAAGGATTAAACTTGACTCTACACAGACCCATAGCCCTCAATTCATCAGCCTTAGCTTCCATTACAACAAACTCCTACTCCCTTTTCTTTAGTAGCTCTTCACTGTTCCTTTTCATTTCTGCCTGGTGATCTCTCTTCATTTTAACAAAGTCAATTAACTCCAGCTTCCATACCCTTTCCACTCTGTCTTCAGAATCCAACATTGCAATTATTCTTTCTATGTCATATAGCCTGCCCCAGTGCTGACATGTTCCTTGTCTGAATTTCTTCTGTCTTCCATCTGTATATTTAATTTCAAGAAAATCATCAACAATGGCAACATGATAGATTCTTTGAGCCCATAGGAACTGCAGTTGGTCTTCATCATAGTTTTCATCCAGAGGTGGTAGGTTTAGTCCTGGAATTATTGTCAGTGCCTTTGACTTGGATAACTTCACCCTTCTTGCAGCATGCTTGAATTTAATCCTTTTTACATGGTTGCTAGGCAGAAACTTATGACCCTTGCTTGTAGACCATTGTAGTATTCCATTAGCAGTTTGCTTTCTGAAACATACATATGGTTTCTTGGCTTGAATCTCCTTCTCTTCTTGAGGTAGTAAAACATTTGCAGAGGCCATGGAATTTGACTTTTATAGGTCACTACTAACAATATTCATCCTAGACTTAGAGTCTTGTGTTGTGGTGAGGTTATTGTCAGCAATGCCTATGGCTTGCTGTTTCACACTTGTCCTCTCATAGACTTTCCCTTGGTCATTACTATCTTTCTTCTCTTTGTCATCCCTTTTCTTTTTCTTATCTTCATCTCCCTTATCACTCCTGTGATGTCTTCTCCTCCCATCACTTTTATCCTCATCTTTGTCATCCTTATTTCTCCTAGGCTTGGCAATTTCTGGAATTACACCAGTTGCAATAAAGGATCTGAGAATTTGTTGTGCCTCTAGTTCTTCAGCATTTCTGGTTCCACCATTCTTCTGTAGTTGCTCAATGATTGCAATAATAAGTATTTGATTTTGAGGTGTGAGATCATGAGGAATGACCAATTGCTTGATGTCTTCAATTTTGGTGCCAGATTGGTAGATGATTGTCCATGGCTTTTTGATTACTTCTGGCAGCCTTGAAGGTTGATCATTCCTTAAGTCATCATACAGACTTTTATTGTTTTCATTTGCATCCCTCTTCTCAATAAGCCTGATCAGTACATCTATCTCTGAATGTTTCAATGTTTGTAGAGTGTTGTAGGTTAGATGCCAGATACTAGATTTTGCCACCATCATCACCTCCTTGAGCCATAAGCCATTGACTCTCCTAGGCATCACAGTGAAGTAATTGATCTGATCCCTCAGCCTCCTTAGATATATTTGAGTGTCATCAGCATGTTCCCTTGAGACTTTCAGAAACTTCAAGAATGCATCATCATGGTAGACATTAGAGTTTGCAACTTCTTATAGCTTGGCCTCAGTAACCACCTTTACTTCTATAGGTTTGACACTTTCAACTTTAGTAGATGGAGAGTTATCAGATGGCATACTTCCTGCAACCACTGTGGTTGTGATGGATTGCTTCTGGCCACTTGGAGTGATGACATGCACAGTTGGTAGAGTGACAACTGGCAGAGTGGTTGGGGGCTCATCAACTTTTGATTTCCATTTTCCTGGCACATGAGTTAGGGATTTAGATGCACTTTGGTGGCCACCCTCCTTTATCTTTATACCTTTCTCCTTAGGTTTCTCCCCCTTTGTAGTTGAATTCCTTGATGTCCTCTTCTCCCCCTTAGGCTTGTTGTCAGGCACAGAGGCTGTAGGAGTGACCTTAGGGTTCGAAGATTCTTCAGGTAGAGGGAGACCCATGTGCTTCATCATGGCAGCCAACATAGATTGTTGATGCAGAAGAACATCAGATGTGGTGGTGGCTAAAGTATTCAACTGCTCAGTAAGAGTTTCAACTTTCTCTGTCAGATGAGCATTGGATTGAGAGAGTAGCTACCTCATTTTCAAGTACATCTACCTTGCTGAACAATTCAGTAGATTTGAAGCTAGACAGGGATTGTTCTTTAAGTCTCTGCACTTCAAACCTAGTCAAATCATGCACTAGGACTTCGGTAACCAGCTTGTCTCCATATAGATTCTTGAACATGGTCCTCAGCATGGCATTGACATCTGTGGTCTGATCAGATAAAGCTTGAAATTTATTCCCCAAACCTGTGACAGTGTCATGGAGTAGAGCTAAACCATTATCCATGTAATAACCCTAACTTTAGCAATGCTACAGTGATCACATGAATAGTAAATTTTGAGGATTCAGGGAAATGGTATGTAAGTACTCTATAATTAAAACAGAAAATGAGTACACAGAAACCATATTAGTGTTGTACAATGAAAATAAGTGACTCGAAATGACGATAGATTTCAGAAATTCCTGAATATGGATTTTGAGGATTTTGATTTCGAATAAGCTTCTATTGGATATTAAGGAGCATGGAGATATTAAAGGAATTATATATATTGAGGAATTAGTGAATTAGAGTAAACTAAGGGATTATTAAGTTAAGGAAATACCAAAGGAATTTGGATTGTTAAAGGATTTCAGAACTACTGAGATAATGAGGTATATTCGAAACGAATCACAATTAGACGAGTATGGAAACCAAGCAACCAAGATTAGTAATATAACAAGGATACATACCACATTATTATTATCCAAGATTTCTAGCATAATACTTAGAAAAGAAAAACAAAAGAGATTATGAGATCATTAGGTTGATGTCATCATCCACTAACTTGAAATTAAGGGTAGAATAGTCATTTAATGTGAAGATTTTTTCATAATTATCACCAAGGATCCACAAGACTCTAGAATTAATAAGAGATTAGTAAGATAAGATCAAAGAGCAACAAAAATCTCTCCCCATCCTCTTCATTCTTCCATTCGGCAAAAAGGAAAAAAAAAAGAAAATAAAAATCAAAACCCTAGCTATTATCAACTACAAATCAAAGGAAAAATCATGGAGTTTCTTGGAGGTTAGAAAGAGTTATTCACCAAGTTTCAAATCCATCCAACATTATTTGCATAGGTAATAAAATCACCAAAGTTACTAGATGAATAGTTATGAATAGTGTTTTCCAAGAACTAACTTTGTTTTTATGGTTTCTTTAGTTGATCCAAGCTAGTATAAGGTTGATTAAGCATATCCCAAGGCTCATTAAGTGTTATTGAAGCTTCAAGAAGGTATAAATCTCAAGACCCTTTAGTATTACTTTGAATATATGATGGATTACAGAAAGTTTAGTGATTAAGGTTATGATAAGTGATTATTCATGGTGATATATGTGTTTGTAAGTGGTTTAAGTTAACTATGGAAGTGGGTTGTGATTGTAACCATGGTTGGTATGATGACCACATGGTGTAGGGTTGATATATGTGTTTGGTGATGGATTTGGAAGAGTTGAATTTTGGAAAGTATGAAAATATAGCCGTTATAATGCCCGATTTTCGTTAAACCAAATAGATGCCCTGTTTTTGGACACAATTCCCGTACGGTAGCACCCTGACTAGGGTACCATTCGACCATAGAAAGATAGAGCTTATGTCCTAGATTGTTTTGATATAAAGTACGTTAAAATCTGATGAACGGTTTAGGAGAAAAGTCAGTTTTAGTGAAAGACGTTCAAAAAACCGAGAAAACGTAATTGTATCAACTTTGAGGCCATAATTACCATACTTAAACATTTTTTAAAGTTACGAAATTTTGGTATATTGTAGTAGGGTGGTCAGAGGACCATTACCAGTTGACCTTGCCTTAAAATTCGGAATTTATATTTTCTGATAATTTTTACAGTCGAGTGTGGATATTAAAGGAAATGGTGGAATACACTAAAACTTTGATCGAGTTTAAAAATGGTTAAGTTCATGTAAACTTTTGGTGCATAAAAACTATGTTAAACATATAATATGTGTCAAGGGTGTTATTGTATAGAGAATAGGTGATTAAGTGGGATATATACTAACGGTGATCCTTTCGTTTCTATAGAGATGGGAGACGAACTCAGGATCATACCTACTCGCTTTAGAGATCCAGGCAAGATTTTTCTATCTTTACTTGGAAAATTATTTACCTTCAAAGAAAATGATTTCATGGAATATATATGTGATTCTATTGTTACTAAGTTATTAAGAATTTATTTCCTGAATTCAGAATTAAAGAGAGATGGATATGAACTATGGATTATGAGTATGGATATAAATACGATTGTGCATAAAGTGAACATGCCTTATGATTAAGAGATTATGAAAGAATGGTATCAGTTGTTATCTAGGGTTATATGAAAGAATGGTATCAGTTGTTATCTAGAGTTATATGAAAGAATGGTATCAATTGTTATCTAGAGTTATATGAAAGAATGGTATCAGTTGTTATCTAAGGTTATATGATTTATAAAGTCATTCTTTTTAAATATTGTGATTTAATAAGCATTATTGGATTATTATCTACTATTTTTAAAAGTAGATGGAATATTTTATATATATATATATATATATATATATATATATATATATATATATATATATATATATATATATATATATATATATATATAAGAGTACTGGATTTCATTGAATACAGAGAAGATGTCTGAGTCATAATCAGAGTATTATGGCATAAGCTTTAAGAGTGATGACATATGTGAATGTAAATGGAAATGGAAAAATGGAAAATGTGGAATGATGTTTTATAAATGGAATAATGGTTTGAAAAAAAAAGGGGGATTGCAATAGTATGCGTAAGAGGCGTGTGGGAGTTGCACGGTCCGGCACCCAATTTTGCGTAAGAGGCTGTGTAGGAGTTGCACAGTCCAGCACTCAATTTGTATTACGGCCCAAGAGTTGCCGAAGGAGGATGTAGCAGGTAGCCTTCCTCCAGGGATGAATTGTCATTCCTTCTACTAGTAGTAAACAGAGAGAGCAGATACGGTCAGGCGACTGATCATCGTCCTACGTATCTGGCGCTAGCAGATATCCCCAAAGATTAAAAGAAAGAATTGATAATGGATTCCAAATTTGTATACTGAAAAAGGAAAATGGTATGAAATGACGAAATTGTTTTATAATAAGAAGAGAATCTGATATTATATTATATTAGAAGAGAAACTGATATTATATTACATTAAAAGAGAAGCGGATATTTAAATGCTATATATTCCTTTTGGTATAAAAAATATTTGGAAGGAGTATTTATCAAATAAAAGTAATTTCTTTTCATAATAATTATGATTTGCCTTCTATTTATCATACAGATATACTTATGTTTTTCCTTTGATGCTAGTTTAAAAAAAAAATTATCTTGCTGAGCTATTATAGCTCACTCTTGCTATTTACTTATACAACAGCTAGGTCGCATGTCGATACTCCGCACTACACCCCGCAAGAGGGTAAGGGAAATGCGACCTTTTGAGAGAACGCTGGCACCTATTCCGGAGGTAGTGTATAGACAGGCGGGTCCTGGTAGACTATGTACATTAAGTGTGTAAGCTCATGTAATAAACTTTTGGTTGTTGAAATGCTTCCTTTAGAAGTATTATTCAACAACGTACTTAGTAAGATTCTGGGTTTGTAATAACTCCTTAAATCTAAACTTTTAATATTGTGGATGTTGTTCTCTGAGCATATGACTGGTGTGTGTTAATATTAAAGTGTGGGGTCTATTGTGTGAGTTTTATTATGCATTTATATTCCAGCTGCCAAGAGTAGAATTTTAATGAATGGAAATTGGACCGTGATGACCTGGATCCATGACCCCGGATCTAGGGGCATCACAGATGGTATCAGAACTTAGAGTCATAATGCTTAGGAACAATAGTGATAATGATAAATGTATCAGTAAAAATATAAAATTGTGAACTCCCATCGAGTTCAAGGGTGGTATATCGTATGTAGCATTTATTTTAAGTAGTGATTATAATTTTATAGATTATTACTAATAGAATTTTATGTTTTATTATAGGGAGCGGAGATGGGTGAGCCGAGTCAGGACCCCCAGTGGCTAGGACTATCAGAGCAGGAGATTGTAGACTTACAGCTAGCAAGTGTAGAGGTTCCAGAGTATGCTGTCACTGACCTCAGGAGGAGAGTTCGCGCGAGCGCCATGAAGAGATATGAGTACAGAGTGAGAGTTGAGGAGGTAGAGGAGCGCAGACAGAGAGATGCCATGGCTATGGTGCCATATACCGATAGACCCTCTGTAGGATCTGATGAGGCAGATCCTTCCCGAGTGAGGTCCGAGATTCCAGAAGAGGAGATGCCATTGCGTAAGAGGCCTAGGTTATCGGTTATAGCTGAGGAGCAGACTGAGTGGAGGGATATTCACATGATTCCTACTCCTGTCCTACCTACCCCAGTGCCATCACCAGTTCCATCCCCTCTACCGAGCCCTGATCCTTTAGAGGATCCAGCAGAGCAGTTCACTCCACCAGGACATTTTATTCTCCCAAAGGATGAGGAGGAGGAGGACCCTTTTGAGGATTCAGATACAGAGCCAGTTCCTCCATCCCCACCAGTAGATGCACCTTCACCGGTAGCTGCACCCTCCTCAGCAGCTGTACCCCCACAGGAGGCACCTATACCTGCAGGTGACCAGCTTCCAGCGATTTTATTGTCAGAGTACTTTGTCTTACAGGGCCAGTTGGAGGAGTCCCGTAGGACGATAGACACACTTTTGCAGAGGTCAGATAGAGGGAGAGGAGGTACCATTCCAGATGGTTTATCCTTAGGGATGGTCAGTATTGAGCTGAGAGCACTGGGTAGCATTAGGAAATTGTTGGGAGACAGGGGAGACCCAGCATGGAGAGCCGAGATAGTAGACACAGTCACATCTATGGTAGTCCAGATCAGGGACATTGTCAGAGCGGCGTTACCATGAGTCAGGGTAGTAGTTTTAGTCACTAATCAGACTAGTCATCTCGTTGATGTCATTTTGGGGATTAGTTTAGTTGTTTACTGTCTTAATCCCAGTCTGATTAGAGGACGGCTAGTAGTACTTTTGTTATAGCAGATTGGTATGTATAGTTATGTTTTGGGGTTTCGAACCTTGTACTCTATGATGAATAATACTAGTAGTAGAAGACGTTGTATCAAGTTGTAAAATATTTATGTAAATTAATGAAGTTTGTATATTCTGTCTAAAATGTTACTGTGTTTTAATATTAAATGTTGAGATTCAAAAATATTGATGTATATAAGGTGATTGACTTAAATGAAAAGGTTATCGTGCTAAAGGTGATACACTTACTTGCCAAAGTTATAATATAACTAGACACTAACCGCGTGGAGTTAAGAATATTGTGATGTATAAATGAGTTAACTAATGATATAGTTGTGTATATATGGAAATGATGTATATTGTACCCTAAATTCGGGTAATTAATGGAGAATATTGTCATATACAGAATCATACCGCCTAAGCGTAATAATAGAACGAATGCAAGGGAAAATGAGAGAGATGAAGGAAGTCAAAATAGGCAGGATGAAAATGCTCATAATGAACGAAATCGTGAGGAAGAAGAAGTGGAATCAACTGGCCAACAAGGAAATTCGGGAGGTGATCCCTTTAACCAATTCATGGAACTATTAAGGCAGAATTTAGCTAATCCACCGAATCACCAACAACCACCTGTTCTCCCCAATCAGGCAGCTAACTCCTTTCATGCCTTTAAGTCATTAAAACCCCCAGACTTTGAGGGAACTGCTAACCCAGTAGTAGCCAGAACCTGGTTAAAAGAGATGGAGAAAGCTTTTGAGATATTGAGGATAGAGGAGGATCAGAAAACAATCTTTGCAGCCTATCTCTTAAAGGGGGAGGCAAATTATTGGTGGGAAGCTAAGAAGAATCTAGAAGGTGCGGGAGTGATAACTTGGGAGTGTTTCACTAGGGTGTTTCTAGAAAAATATTCCCCTAGGTACCTGGAAAACCAAATGGAAATAAAATTTTTGGAGTTAAAGCAGGATAACCTAACAGTGGCAGAATATGAAAATAAGTTTACTGAACTGTCTAGGTTTGTTCCAGAATTTGTGCGTACTGAAGAACAGCGAGCGAAAAGGTTTCAACAAGGATTGAAACCATGGCTACGAACGAGAGTGGCACCATTTTAGTTAACTGATTATGCTGCAGTGGTTCAAAAAGCATCTGTTATAGAAGCCGAGAGTGAACAGACTCAAATAGGACGAGAGAATAAGAAAATGAAGTTTGAGGGTCAGAAAGGAGGTTCAAGTGAAGGAAGTTACTTTAGCAAGGGCGGTAAAGGACAAAAATCTCAGTTTGTGGGAAGGTCAGGGAGTAACAAGGCTGCTAGTGAGACTGTGAATCAGGGTGGTAAGTCCTCAGGAACATTTCAGTCTAATCAATCACGACCACCATTACCAGAGTGTAACACGTGTGGTAAGAAGCATATGGGAGTGTGTAGAGTGTTGGGAGTAACTTGTTATAAGTGTGGACAAAAAGGACATTATCTTAACCAGTGCCCATCAACTGATAAGAGTGATGTTAAGTGTTACCAGTGTAGAAAATTAGGACATGTAGCTAGAGATTGCCGTTCTAGTGGGTCATCTGCGACAGGACAAAGTATGACTGCTTCGAATAGACCTACTGCCAGAGTGTACAATATGACTTTAGGAGAAGCATTGAAAAAGCCGGATACAGATGCAGGTAAAATTTTTCTTTTATTATTTAACTTTCTAAGTTTAAATGTTTGGTTAGGAATCAACTTGGTCAATGAATGGTGTAAATGAGTTGATAAAATAGATAAGAATAATCTATCTGATTAGGAAGTAAGATATGCCAATCCAGAGAGAGAAAGTAAGAGTATTTTGGGGAAAAACACACACTTGTTTAGGTACGAACAGGAAATATATATTATAGGTAGTATTTTCTTACAATGGTTTCAAGGAGTAATGTTATAGTCAAATTTCTGGAGGATTTTACAGAGACGGGATATAATAAGATTGAAGTGTTTATATTTTATGTCATGATAGAGATCAAAATATAGCCAAACCCTAGTGAGATGCACTACCATGTAGGAAAGGCCAATGTGGTGGCCGAGGTACTAGTAAAAAGGAAGGAGAAGGAGGAGATAAGAATAGAACGATTAAACACAGGAAGAGATTGGCAAGGGAAGATAATGAAAAAATACTGTTATTGATAAGCTAAATGGCATGTTGATGAATGACAAGCAAGTTTATATTGGTGTATTTTTGCGCGAACAAGATAGAGATATTATGAAAGGAAAAATGATAGAGGAAGTAGTGTAGAAGTTAGAAGGTGTGGATGAAAAAGGGTACCTATAGATATTTTCAACATGATTCCGGAAGGGAATCCTTTTAAGGGGGGAAGACTGTAATAACCCTAACTTTAGCAATGCTACAGTGATCACATGAATAGTAAATTTTAAGGATTTAGGGAAATGGTATGTAAGTACTCTATAATTAAAACAGAAAATGAGTAAACAGAAACCATATTAGTGTTGTATAATGAAAATAAGTGACTCGAAATGACGATAGATTTCAGAAATTCCTGAATATGGATTTTGAGGATTTTGATTTCGAATAAGCTTCTATTGGATATTAAGGAGCATGGAGATATTGAAGGAATTATATATATTGAGGAATTAGTGAATTAGAGTAAACTAAGGGATTATTAAGTTAAGGAAATACCAAAGGAATTTGGATTGTTAAAGGATTTCAGAACTACTGAGATAATGAGGTATATTCGAAACGAATCACAATTAGACGAGTATGGAAACCAAGCAACCAAGATTAGTAATATAACAAGGATACATACCACATTATTATTATCCAAGATTTCTAGCATAATACTTAGAAAAGAAACACAAAAGAGATTATGAGATCATTAGGTTGATGTCATCATCCACTAACTTGAAATTAAGGGTAGAATAGTCATTTAATGTGAGGATTTTTTCATAATTATCACCAAGGATCCACAAGACTCTAGAATTAACAAGAGATTAGTAAGATAAGATCAAAGAGCAACAAAAATCTGTCCTCATCCTCTTCATTCTTCCATTCGGTAAAAAGGAAAAAAAAAGAAGAAAATAAAAATAAAAATCCTAGCTATTATCAACTACAAATCAAAGGAAAAATCATGGAGTTTCTTGGAGGTTAGAAAGAGTTATTCACCAAGTTTCAAAGCCATCCAACATCATTTGCATAGGTAATAAAATCACCAAAGTTACTAGATGAATAGTAATGAATAGTGTTTTCCAAGAACTAACTTTGTTTTTATGGTTTCTTTAGTTGATCCAAGCTAGTATAAGGTTGATTAAGCATATCCCAAGGCTCATTAAGTGTTATTTAAGCTTCAAGAAGGTATAAATCTCAAGACCCTTTAGTATTACTTTGAATATATGATGGATTATAGAAAGTTTAGTGATTAAGGTTATGATAAGTGATTATTCATGATGATATATGTGTTTGTAAGTGGTTTAAGTTAAATATGGAAGTGGGTTGTGATTGTAACCATGGTTGGTATGATGACCACATGGTGTAGGGTTGATATATGTGTTTGGTGATGGATTTGGAGGAGTTGAATTTTGGAAAGTATGAAAATATAGCGTTATAATGCCCGATTTTCGTTAAACCAAATAGATGCCCGGTTTTTGGACACCAATGACCGTACGGTAGCACCCTGACTAGGGTACCATTCGTCAATAAACAGATAGAGCTTATATCCTAGATTGTTTTGATATAAAGTACGTTAAAATCTGATGAACGGTTTAGGAGAAAAGTAAGTTTTAGTGAAAGACGTTCAAAAAACCGAGAAAACGTAATTGTATCAACTTTGAGGCTATAATTACCATACTTAAACATTTTTTAAAGTTACGAAATTTTGGGATATTGTAGTAGGGTGGTCAGAGGACCATTACCAGTTGACCTTGCCTTAAAATTCGGAATTTATATTTTCTGAGAAATTTTACAGTCGAGTGTGGTTATTAAGGGAAATGGTGGAATACACTAAAACTTTGATCGAGTTTAAAAATGGTTAAGTTCATGTAAACTTTTGGTGCATAAAAACTATGTTAAACATATAATATGTGTCAAGGGTGTTATTGTATAGAGAATAGGTGATTAAGTGGGATATATACTAACGGTGATCCTTTCGTTTCTATAGAGACGGGAGACGAACTCAGGATCATACCTACTCGCTTTAGAGATCCAGGCAAGATTTTTCTATCTTTACTTGGAAAATTATTTACCTTCAAAGAAAATGATTTCATGGAATATATATGTGATTCTATTGTTACTAAGTTATTAAGAATTTATTTCCTGAATTCAGAATTAAAGAGAGATGGATATGAACTATGGATTATGAGTATGGATATAAATACGATTGTGCATAAAGTGAACATGCCTTATGATTAAGAGATTATGAAAGAATGGTATCAGTTGTTATCTAGGGTTATATGAAAGAATGGTATCAGTTGTTATCTAGAGTTATATGAAAGAATGGTATCAATTGTTATCTAGAGTTATATGAAAGAATGGTATCAGTTGTTATCTAAGGTTATATGATTTATAATGTCATTCTTTTTAAATATTGTGATTTAATAAGCATTATTGGATTATTATCTACTATTTTTAAAAGTAGATGGAATATTTTATATATATATAAGAGTACTGGATTTCATTGAATATAGAGAAGATGTCTGAGTCATAATCAGAGTATTATGGCATAAGCTTTAAGAGTGATGACATATGTGAATGTAAATGGAAATGGAAAAATGGAAAATGTGGAATGATGTTTTATAAATGGAATAATGGTTTGAAAAAAAAAGGGGATTGCAATAGTATGCGTAAGAGGCGTGTGGGAGTTGCACGGTCCGGCACCCAATTTTGCGTAAGAGGCTGTGTGGGAGTTGCACAGTCCAGCACTCAATTTGTATTACGGCCCAAGAGTTGCCGAAGGAGGATGTAGCAGGTAGCCTTCCTCCAGGGATGAATTGTCATTCCTTCTACTAGTAGTAAACAGAGAGCAGATACGGTCAGGCGACTGATCATCGTCCTACGTATCTGGCGCTAGCAGATATCCCCAAAGATTAAAAGAAAGAATTGATAATGGATTCCAAATTTGTATACTGAAAAAGGAAAATGGTATGAAATGACGAAATTGTTTTATAATAAGAAGAGAATCTGATATTATATTATATTAGAAGAGAAACTGATATTATATTACATTAAAAGAGAAGCGGATATTTAAATGCTATATATTCCTTTTGGTATAAAAATATTTGGAAGGAGTATTTATCAAATAAAAGTAATTTCTTTTCATAATAATTATGATTTGCCTTCTATTTATCATACAGATATACTTATGTTTTTCCTTTGATGCTAGTTTAAAAAAAAATTATCTTGCTGAGCTATTATAGCTCACTCTTGCTATTTACTTATACAACAGCTAGGTCGCATGCCGATACTCCGCACTACACCCCGCAAGAGGGTAAGGGAAAGGCGACCTTTTGAGAGAACGCTGACACCTATTCCGGAGGTAGCGTATAGACAGGCGGGTCCTGGTAGACTATGTACATTAAGTGTGTAAGCTCATGTAATAAACTTTTGGTTGTTGAAATGCTTCATGTAGAAGTATTATTCAACAACGTACTTAGTAAGATTCTGGGTTTGTAATAACTCCTTACCTCTAAACTTTTAATATTGTGGATGTTGTTCTCTGAGCATATGACTGGTGTGTGTTAATATTAAAGTGTGGGGTCTATTGTGTGAGTTTTATTATGCATTTATATTCCAGCTGCCAAGAGTAGAATTTTAATGAATGGAAATTGGACCGTGATGACCTGGATCCATGACCCCGGATCTAGGGGCGTCACAATCCATCTTGGTACAGGTAGACTTGCATGCCAGAATGTCCTTAAGTACAGTTTCCAATGAAGGGAATTTGGCATCAAAAGCTCTCTTAATCTCATGCATCTCCTTGGTTGTGGTTGTACACACTTCATGAATTTTTGTTTTGAGACCCTTTCCAAGGTAGTGTGCAGCCTTGAGAATGCCCTTGTAGCTGTCATTCACATCACTAGGGGTGAGAGATTTGGCATTGGACCCTAGTGAAGTGATGTACTCTTCTCTGAGGTACTGGAGACTGTCTGAGAGAGGAATATCAAATTTTCATTGTAGGCAGGCATCTACATTGGCATCTCTCTCAGAATCATCTATTATCTTTGCCTTCTGTAGCTCCATATCATCTCTGTGGCATAGGAGAATAGCTTCATAGTCAGGATTGGGCAGATTGGCAGTGAGAAGGTTTTGAGCAATCTTTGTGAACTCAGGGATCTGATCCACAATTAAGCTTTGAAGTGCTTCAACCGTCAATTATTGTGGAACAGACCCTGATCCTGAAGCACTGTCATGGTGCACAGGCT
Source organism: Kitagawia praeruptora (assembly GCA_037693485.1). Taxonomy (NCBI): domain Eukaryota; kingdom Viridiplantae; phylum Streptophyta; class Magnoliopsida; order Apiales; family Apiaceae; genus Kitagawia; species Kitagawia praeruptora. The sequence goes on from CM075350.1 coordinate 83,913,285, forward strand.
TCAGCCATTGTGACATGAAGTCAGATCTAGAGCTAGGCAAGCTAGACAACTCAGTTACAGATGCAACTTCTGCAACCGGATGGATGGACTCTACTACTTGTGTCTCCAAAGAAGTGGGATGAGTTACACCAGCAGTTGACACATGCACAGAGTCTCTAGTAAAAACTAGCGAATCCTCTGTGTTTGTGATAGTGTCATCAGGACATGCCCCAGCATGCATTCCCTCACCATCTAAATGTGGGTCCTGGGTGGTGAGCACAGTGTCAAGCACCATGTCACTTGAATTCATTGGCTCACCAAGAGAAGAGAATTCTTGGTGATCAATGCCTTGTTCTTCAATTTCTTGAAGTACAGGCTCCAAAGAAATATGAGTGGTAGATTCTGGAAGAGAAGTGTCTTGTAGATTAGATTTTGGCAACTCCCCCTGAGAGATAGAGGGAGTTTCAGTTGTGATGTGCTCTACACTCAGTGTTGTGCCAGCCTTATCACTCCCATGTGCTGACTCTGTACAAATAGGTGCATTGGGGAGGATGCTTGATTCTATAGATGCACCCTGTTGAGAGGATACATCTAGTGAACTGTGTGCCCCTGATTTTACAACTTCAACCATTTGTGTGACTGAAGAGGTGGTCCTAGATTTCTTCCTCTTTGGCCTCTATAATGGTGACTCAGGTTCCTCACTACCTATACCTAATTCCATAACCAATGCTCCTTCAGATAATATGTTCAAGGGTGCAGACATTACCTCCTTTCTCTTCTTTTTACTAACATCACCCTTTTGAGAGGATGATGCAGTTGGCTCACTGTGTGGTAGAGTGTTTGGTTGAGAGGGTTGGTTAGCAAGCCTTGGGTTAGCATCTTGTACTACTTGCTTAGGCTGTGCTAACTGTGACTTTGAGTCAAATGTTGGCATGTTGTGGGGGTAAGTCCTAAATAGACTCTCCATATGGGGAGTTATTTTGAGTCTTACATCCACATCAATCCTAGTTTCCAAATTACAAAAAATAAGTTTGGTCATGGACCTAGGGTAGCCTATTCTACTTTTATCTACTCCAAGAAATTCAATCAATTTAGCATTTTTAAAGTTAAGTACAGATTGAATAAAGCGAGGAAAGAAAATTTCAGTACCTCTCTTGGCTGTGTTCTTGCCAAGTCTCCCATATAGCTCCTGTAGAATAATTTGACCAATATCTATCTTTCTCCCATAAGCCAAGGCATAGCCTATTTGCTGTGTAGGTGCACTAATCTGATCGAAGCTTGACTTCCTGGCTGTGAAGACTTGAAGAATGGTGGCAAACACATAACTCCACTCTTTTCGCAGATGCTTTCTGTTTAACTTCACAAGATTGATCACATCTGAGTAGTTGATGAATTCAAAGAATTCTTCCAACTGTGAATTTGTGGCCAGTGTGTCATATGACTCTTGTTGTAATTCTAGTGCTTGATTCATGTCTGCTGTAGTGATAGTAATATCCTGGCCTTGAATCTTGCAATAGACTACATAGGAGGTTATAGCATTCTCGAGGGCGATGACTTCCACGGTGGTAGTTCTCCAAAACTGTTCTAGGAGGTCCAGACACAGAGTTGGGTTGGCTGATAGTGTATTCTTGATGTATGATTCTGACATCCAGCGTACAAAGCAATTGAAGTTTGCATTAGGTGCTTCCACATCGTTGGTTATTGCGATGAAATTGGTCTGAATGGGTATGGTGAGTTGGGTGTTTGCCATTTGTATATAGAAGAAGAGAGAATTAAGGTTGAAGAAGAAATTAAACTTTTGTAGTTAGGGTTTTCAGAGGTTTTGGGAGTTTAGATGCTTGAGAAATCGAATGAAGTGAATCGAATAGATGTAGAATTGTATAGGTATGAAGTACTTGAATTGTCGATTAGATGTATGTTTTGTATCGACAAGTCAAGCATTCGAGAAGTAGAAAACAACTATTCGATAAGTCAAGAAAGGCTTAATCGATAACTCAAGCATGTTGTAACTCACAGCTGGCAGTTATCTAACTTAGAATAAATTCTAAATTAGGTAAGATATGTTTTTATGAGTAATACTGAATTTTGAATAAAAATCCAAAATCGGTTAAAATTCAGCGAGAAATCAGCCTTTTCAAATGATTCAAGAACTCAAACATGCTATTCGAGAACTCTGTCAATAGAGAACTTAAATACCTTATTCGAGAACTCACTCATGTCTCTGTTCGAGTTCTCTAAAAGACACTATTCGAGAACTCAAGAGTGTCCTGAATAGGCTTGTTAGAGAAGTCGACCACTAACAATGAAATGAACCATTCGAGAAGTCTGATTTATCGAACTATTCTTTTTACTCATAGAAACTCAATTTTCACTATCTTTTAAAATTTACCAGTCATATTCAATGAAGAATATTCTAGCAAATTAAACAGTGATTTTCTCATAATTTCATGGAAATTTCAAGTTGACAAAATGTGATTTTTCAACATATGCAGCAGATTTGAAATATTTATAAATCATATTTCAGCCAACACTTACTTCAAAAATATTGAGCATTTAAATAAAGTAAGTGTTTACTGCTGCAACAACTCAGTTGATATATTCACTTAGCCATAATTTGAAGAATTCAGCATTCCAATCTCACTAACCAACCTTGTGAAGGTGGCTTCATCTAATGGTTTAGTGAATATGTTAGCTAGTTGTTTATCTGTAGAGACATAGTGCAACTCAATGGTTCCATTAGTTGCATGCTCTCTAATGAAATGATATCTGATGTCAATGTGCTTTGTTCTAGAATGATTGACAGGATTGGCAACTATAGAGATTGCACTTGTGTTGTCACACATGATTGGAATGCTCTCCAACACAAGTCCATAATCTCTAAGTTGGTTTCTAATCCAAAGCACTTGAGCACAGCAGCTATGTATTCAGCTTCAGCTGTAGAAGTTGACACAAACTGTTGTTTCTTGCTATACCAAGAGACTAACCTTTGTCCAAGAAACTGGCAGCTACCTGAGGTGCTTTTCCTATCCACTCTGCATCCAGCATAATCAGAATCAGAATAACCAACCAGATTGAACCCTGTGTCCTTAGGATACCATAAACCCAAGTTTGGAGTGCCCTTCAGATATCTAAAGATCCTTTTTATAGCAATCAAATGTGATTCTTTTGGATTTGATTGAAACCTTGCACACAAACATGTAGCAAACATGATGTCTGGCCTACTTGCAGTAAGATAGAGTAGAGAACCAACCATGCCTCTGTAGACTGAGATATATACTTTCTTGCCTTTAGCATCTTCATCTAATTTAGTGGTAGTGGTCATGGGTGTCTTTGTAGGTGAGGAGTCTTCTAAGTCAAACTTCTTTAATAGATCCTTGATGTACTTGGTTTGACTGATAAAGATACCATCCTTCCTTTGACTGACTTGCAACCCAAGAAAGAATGTCAACTCTTCCATCATACTCATCTCATATCTGCTCTGCATGAGTTTAGAGAATTTCCCACACAGCTTCTCATTTGTGGACCCAAATATGATATCATCCACATAGATCTAAACTAGGATAATATCATCACCATGCTTCTTGTAAAACAGTGTTTTGTCCAATGTGCCTCTAGTGAATTTATTTTCAAGAAGAAATTGTGATAGAGTATCATACCATGCCCTTGGAGCCTGCTTAAGTCCATACAATGCCTTAAGCAATCTGTAGACAAATTCTGGGAAGTGTGGATCCTCAAAGCCAGGTGGTTGTTGCACATAAACTTCTTCTTCCAACTCTCCATTCAGAAATGCACTCTTGACATCCATTTGATAAACTTTAAAGTTTGAATGAGCAGCAAATGCCAAGAAGATTCTGATGGCTTCCAATCTAGTAACAGGGGCAAATGTCTCATCATAATCAATGCCTTCCTGTTGAGAGTATCCTTTTGTAACCAACCTTGCTTTGTTTCTTATGATTACACCATTTTCATCCATCTTATTCTTCAGAACCCATTTTGTTCCAACAATGGTTCTACCTTTTGGTGCAGGCACAAGTTCCCATACTTTGCTCCTTTTAAATTGATTCAGCTCCTCTTGCATAGCAAATATCCAGTCGGGGTCCATCAGTGCATCATCAAGTTTCTTTGGCTCAACTTGAGATAGAAAGCAACCATAGAGGCAGTCATTTAGAGTTGCTCTCCTAGTTCTTACTCCTGCATTTGCATCTCCAATGATTTGGTCTGCAGTGTGTGATCTATCCCATTTCCTCGAATGCTCAGCCTGATTTCTCACTCTTGATGTTGCTTCATCATCGAAGTCATGATTATTCTCATTTCCTCCCCCTGTGAAGTTGCCACTATTCATAAGTGTGTCTTGGATGCTTGTTTCTCCACTGTTGATTGGCACAAATTCTTCTCTTGCTTCATCATTCACTTGAGTTTGTTGAACTTCAGTTTCAACTCCAGTTTCATTCTCTTCATCAGAATCATCTAGATTATCAAACTTTAATGGATCTTTATCTTCATCATTGGCTTCTTCTAATCCAGGTAGTTTGCTGTCATTAAATGTCACATCTGTGCTTTCCATAATTTTCTTTTGACTGATGACATAAACTTTGTATGCAATTCTTTCCATAGGGTAGCCAAGAAAAATTCCTTCAAATGCATTTGCATCGAATTTTCCAACATATTCTGAATTATCCTTCAATACATAGCATTTGCTTCCAAAAGTATGAACATACTTTAGAGTAGGCTTCTTTCCAGTCATCAAATTGTAAGGTGTCTTTCTAGTGTTTTTGATGATGAGGGTTCTGTACTGGATATAGCATGCAGTGCTCACAGCCTCCGCCCAAAAACATGTTGGCATCTTTGCATCAAGCAACATTGTTCTAGCAGCCTCAATTAGAGTTCTATTCTTTCTCTCAACAACTCCATTTTGTTGTGGAGTCCTTGGAGCAGAGAATTGCCGAGAAATTCCATTCTCTTTGCAGAATGCTTCAAGTATGGCATTTCTGAACTCTGTTCCATTATCACTTCTTAATGCAATCACACTTGCATTGTTGGCCTTGGCTTCCTTGTCAACTCTCTTTATTTGCTCAATGATTACTTGTGGAGCCTCATCTTTTGATGCCAGAAATTCCACCCATGTATACCTTGTAAAGTCATCAACCATCACTAAGGCATACTTCTTTCTTCCTAGTAACATAATATTGACAGGCCCAAACAAGTCCATATGAATGAGTTGTAGGGGCTTGGTTATTGATGTCACTGTCTTTGACTTGTGGCTCGATCTTTTCATTTTTCCTCTTTGGCAAGCCTCACACACTCCTTCTTGACAGAATTCAAGTGTGGGCATGCCTCTCACTAACTCTCTTTTGACCAGAGAATTAATGGCTTTGAAGTTCAGGTGTGATAATCTCTTGTGCCATAGCCAACAATCTTCATTTGATGCTTTTGAGTAGAAGCAACAAATTTTGTCCTTGTTTGCAGAATCCATATTGGCTACAAACAGGCTTCCTTTCCTTACTCCAGATAGAGCAAAATCACCAGTCTTCTTGTGGGTGATCAAACATTCATCTTTGTCAAAATCCACTTTGAATCCCCTATCAGTAAACTGACCAACACTTAGCAGATTATGCTTGAGTCCCTTGACCAGTGCTACATCTTCAATGATGACATTTCCAACTTTCAACTTGCCATATCCCAATGTGCTACCCATGCTGTCATCTCCAAAAGCAACCATTGGGCCAACCTTCTCCTCATACTGTGATAGCAGGGCCATATCTCCAGTCATATGATTTGAGCATCCACTATCCAAAATCCACATGACTTTCTTTTCACTTTCTTTGCCCTGCAAACACAAAGGTATTACTTCTCTTTTGGTACCCAAACAAGTTTGGGTCCATGTAACTTAGAAATAGTTTTATCATAAACAACATGCTTATCAACTTTCTTGGTGTTAGTCTTCTTGTCACTGTTAGAAGTCTTAGAGCCTAAGGTCTCAGACTTAGGGGTCATTTGGCAATTCTGAATAATTTATTTCTGAATGATTAAAATTCTTAATGATTAATAATCTGAATTCTGAATCAATAATACCGTTTGGTAAAAAGATTACTAAAGTTTCTGAATGACATTAATTTTACTTTTTTTTTGCATTATAAGTTAAAAGTGTTATATACAAATTATTTTTAGCTCTACATTTAAATGAGATCTCAATTAAATAGAATGATATTTTATGAATAAAACAAATAATAAAAAATTCAAAATTTGTATGCACGATGTCATAGAATTTCTTTTTTTTGTTCTCAAAAAATAAAATCGTAAAAGTTTTTTTTTTTTCCTTTTGTGAAATAAAAAATAAAAACATTGGGATGTTTCTTTATCTTTACTTGGCTATTATTTGTGTGTGTAAATACGTTTTTCAAAGAGGGAGGAAGATGGACCTAGACATCCTAGGAAATGAAAGACCAACTTAACGCTTAAGCCGGACATTTTTGTTTTAACGATTAAGAAGTTCATGAATCATTAAGAAGAAAAAACAGGTGAGCCAAATAATCTTAAGCGTTAAGATTGACACATTAAGAATGGTTAAGAAGGATTAAGAGGAAAACAAATGACCCCTTAGGTGACAAAGGTACCTTCCTAGCTTTAGGAGGACTTGAAGACTTTGACCTTGTGTAGTGTGCATGAGAATTGTGACCGATACAACCATCAATGAATTGCCTTCTCAAATTAAAACAACTAGTCATAACATTCATATTGCATAGCATATAGTCAAATTTATTACAGAATGGAGCATTTCTATGTTTTAGAGGCACAGAACAATCATAGAAAGGTTTGGGCACACTACCAACAGGTTTCTTGCATGCATGAGTTAGATGATTGGTACTGAAACAGTTCTAACAAGTTTTCCTAAGGGCATTAGGCATATAAGCATAGTTATTATCTTTGTTAATCCCTAACTTGCCATTTCTGTTATGTTTCTTCTTAGTCACTTTCTTCTCAGATTCACTCTTCCCAGCTGAAACAAACTTAACAAACTTTTTTGGTCTTGACCTATCACCTACTGGCTCCTTGGCTTTTGGCTTGACACTCTCACTCTTAGAGAATGCTTGTTGTTCACTGGATTGTGCCTCATCTTCATCATTCAACATTTGCTTGATGAGTAAGGCATCCTCATCAATTTCAAATGTTGATTCTTTAAAAATTGGATTTTCAGCCTTTTTCAAAATGTGAGGCACTTCCTCATGAACAACCGTGTCATCTTCAATGATAGCATAGCCTTTCCGCTATTTAAGAGTGTCATAGTCAAGTCCAATAGCAGCCTTGGGTTTTGCTTGAATTTTCTCACAGTAGGATTGCACTAGACCAGATGATTTCTTAAATGTTTTCAGTTTGAATTCATTTTCAGCTAATTCATCCCTAAGGGCCTTTTCAACTTGACTAGCACATAGAACCTTATTCTGCAGATATTCAACTTCTTTCTTAAGGTTTTCTACTTGCATAGCAGTTAACTCAAGTTCCTCATTCTTTTTGGTTAATATTTCATTTCTAGTAGACAGTTTAGCAATTTCTTCATTAGCAGCAGTCATACTAGTATGAATATTAAACAACTGAACAGATAGTTGTTCAATCATGCATTTATACTCAGAAACTGACATGTCTATAGTAGTGAAAAATGGTACCTGAGAGTCTGATGAAGATGTGTCATCCTTGGAATTGGCAAAATTCTTGCTCTTCTCCATCACTGTCAGAATCATCCCAACACTTCCCTTCAGCTATGTAGGCCTTACCTTGTGTCAGCTTTTTCAGAAGGGCCTCATACTTAGCTTCGAGCTCAAGATACTCTCTATCCTTCTTTTTAGGCTTCTTGCATTCACTAGCAAAATGCCCTAGGTCATTGCATCTATAACACCTTACAGATTACCTATCCACATGGCTGGTTTTGAACTTGTTCTTGTTTGGTTTCACAGGTGCCTTGCTCTTGTTGAATGAATGGTTTTGGGTTTTAGGTTTGAAGGGTTGATTCCTCTTAAATCTGATGCTTGGAAATTTTCTGGCCATGAAGGCATATGAAGTATTTTCCATCCCATCTAGTTCTTCAAGAGTATAGAACTCTTCTTCCTCCTTCTCCTCAACAGGTTCACTTACCTCAGCTTCAGTTTCTTCATCTTCTACTACCTCCTCTATCCTTAGTTGGCTTGTAGATGCTTTTAGGTCTTGAATAGATTTGTTGACAATCAAGGCACATGATGTGTTTATCATTCTGCCTTGGTTGGCTTGGATAGCCCTTTTCTGAAGCAACTCAAGCTCATGAGTTTTTAAAACCCCATAGAGCACATCATATGTAACTTTGTTCAAATCTCTTTCCCTTAGAGAAATGACCCTTTGCTCTAGATGATTTGGTGAAGATAGCAGAAACTTCATGTTCAACTCTTTGGTGCTGTAAACCTTGCCATTCATTAGCAACTCCGTAACTAGCTTGTGAAATCTCTCAAACATCTCAGTGATGCTTTCCTTGGGCTGTGCCATGAAAGATTCATACTGTGTGACCAGTATTTATTTCTTGTTTTTTCTGACCTCATCAGTTCCTTCATATAACACCTCAATGTGATCCCACATTTCTTTGGCAGTGGCACATGATGCAATGTTTGCAAACATTGACATGTCCATGGAATCTATAATCAGCAACATGAGATGACTATCAAGGGCAACCTTCTCCTTTTTTGAGTCTGTCCATTTGGATGGTTCCTTGGCCACATAAGATCTTGGAATTGTTGTGGTTCCAACAGTCTTTTCAGGAATCTCCTGTTGGGGAACAAAGGGACCAATCTTGAGAATCTCAGGATATAAAGGATGAGAGGCTTTGATGAACAACATCATTTTAATCTTCCGGAGGTTGTAATTTTCTTTGTCAAACTTAGGGACTTTCACTGTTCCTGTAGTCTTTGGTGTATTCGAACTCATGATCGTTTTTCTGTTTTTGAATAAACAGCCCGCTCTGATACCACTTGTTGAGTATTGAATACAGTAAAGGAATACAGAGGGGGGGTGAATGGATTCTTGAACTTTTCTTGTTCTTGAGTCTATGTAGCAAGATAGGTGTTTGTGTGTGCAAGGATATGAGTGCGGATAAAAACAACACAAGACACGATATCACTTTAATCTAATATTGTATTAGATAAAGGTTGCTACAATCTGTGGATATAAATGATAGTATTCTCAGCTTCGTTTTTCTCAGAGAGATATGACTTACAATATATGAAAAACTTGACTCCTCAAAAGTTAACTACTAAGTAAGTGAGGCTGTATCCTTATAGAACATGGATACAACCTACTTACTGCAAATAAGGTAGCTGAACAAATTACTTTCTAGTCTGTCTATCTTTTTGAGTAAGTGTCCAAATGGATACAGATTTGACTTTGCAAAGCCTATTCAGATCCACTTATTTAGCCCTTTTGTCTCTTCTATATCTCTCCAAGCTTCCTTGTAGGCTTTCCAGAGCACATTACAGATTATGGTCCATAAAGTGCATTGGCTTGTTGCAGGCTTCTGACTTGTACAATTTCTTCAGTATTTTGTCTTCTAGAATGTATTCAATAAGTGACTAAGTAATTGGTTCGAGAACTAGGATTGACTTGATCGATAACTCTGAGTTCTCGAATATTGTTATATGACATATCAAATCACTTCTCGAATAGTTCTTTTCTCTGGAAATCCTTGAGTTGTCGAATAGAGCATTTTGACATGTCGAATCCCTGAGATATCGAATAGCTTTCTGAGTCCTTGAGATATCGAATGGAACTTTGACTTGTTGACTCCTTGAGAACTCGAATACCACTTTGACTTGTTGACTTCTTGAGTTCTCGAATAGAGCAGTAGACATATCGAATCTCTGAATATCGAATGAGATATCGAACAGTGTATTCAGAGATATCGAATAGTGTCTTGAGATATCGAATCCCTGACTTCTCGAATGCTGGACTTCTCGAATAGACAAAACTACTTCTCGAATTGGTACTTAGGCAAATTCTTCATTTCTTCAAATCCCAACTGTGATTTATTTGACAGTCTTCATCTCTTTGCTTGAGGCATGAACCTTGGAACTTCTTTCAAGCATTATTCTTGACTCAATAAGTACAGTTACACAACTAGAATTTGATGCCTACTTTAAGTACAGAACAAGTAGAAACTCTACAACTAGAGGTTCCCTCAGTTAAGAGGTCATGTAAGTAATGCAAAGCATTACAAACAATTAGGCTTATTATTAGAGTTAAACAGGCATGTCTCTGTGACTAACAGAAGGACATCTTTTAAGAGTAAGACAGAATCCTCAATTGATGAACCATATCACATGCTTCACCTTGACTTATTTGGACCATTCAATATAATGTCCATCAGCAAGAAAAAGTACACTCTAGTTATTGTTGATGAATATACTAGATATACCTGGGTGTATTTTCTACATAGAAAAGATGAAACGGCTGAAATACTACTGGACCATGTAAGACTCATAGAGACTGGCACAAAGTATAAAGTCAAGATTTTAAGAAGTGATAATGGAACTGAATTCAAGAATTCAGCAATGGAAGAGTTCTGCAAATACAGAGGAATAGTTCAACAATTCTCTGCTCCAGGGACACCCCAGCAAAATGGAGTGGTTGAAAGAAAGAACAGAACTCTTATTGAAGCTGGCAGAACTATGTTGGAGGAAGCAAAACTACCTACATATTTTTGGGCAGAAGCAGTCAACACAACATGCTACACTCAGAACATTACACTGATCAACAGACATGGTGTAACTCCTTATCAGATGATCAAGGAAAATAAGCCAAGTCTGAAGCATTTGCATGTATTTGGCTGTAAGTGCTTTGTTCTAAGACCTCATCCTGAACAGCTTGGAAAATTCGAGACTAAAGCTGATGAGGGCATCTTTATTGGCTATCCATCATCAAGAGCCTTTAAAGTCTACAATCTAAGAACAAAGACAGTCATGGAGTATATAAATGTATCTTTCGATGATAAGAAGATTACAGGAATTGTTGAAGACTTACATGATAGCTTGATTTTTGCAAATGAAGCTTCCAAGAATTCTGATGAAATCTTGTCAGATACTGATAATCCATCAAATCCTGACGATCCAGTTATTACTGATGAAACACAGATTATTGATGGGAATGCAAATGTTGAGGGGCAACAACAACAAGAGACCATCAACACTGAATCAAATCAAACATCATGAGGAGATTCATCAGAAACAGATTCAAGTGATAATTCTGACAGCAGATCAGAAACAAATAGCAATATCTCAGGGGGAGCTTCTAGCAACACTAGTTTTTTTGAAAATAACACCAATCCAGGGGGAGCATTAAATTCAAGGAATGATCTACCACCAGCAAGGAAATGGAATAAAAGCAATACTCCTAATTTAATTATTGGGAATCTTGAAGTAGGTGTTAGAACCAGAAGTGCAACTCAAAATGAATGTCTTTATCATAACTTTCTGTCAAAGGAGGAACCTAAGAAAGTTGAAGATGCACTCAAGGATGCTGATTGGGTTATGGCTATGCAAGAAGAACTAAATGAATTTGAAAGAAATGAAGTCTGGAAACTTGTACCAAGGCCAAAAGGAAGGTCAATTGTAGGTACAAAGTGGGTGTTCAGAAACAAGACAGATTCAGATGGCACCATTATTAGGAATAAAGCAAGACTAGTTGCAAAGGGATATTCTCAACAGGAAGGAATAGACTATGATGAGACATTTGCTCCTGTTGCAAGATTGGAAGCTATCATAATATTTCTGGCATATGCAGCCCATAAGAAATTTAAAGTTTTCCAGATGGATGTGAAAAGTGCTTTTCTCAATGGAGAATTAGAAGAGGAAGTTTATGTTGAACAACCTCTTGGCTTCGTTGATTCAAAACATCCAGATTATGTCTACAGACTGGATAAATCACTTTATGGACTAAAGCAAGCTCCAAGAGCCTGGTATGAAACATTGGCTCAATTCTTACTGGAAAGTGGATTCAAAAGAGGTACAATTGATAAAACCTTGTTTTATTTGAATCATGGTAAGGATTTGCTGTTAGTTCAAATTTATGTTGATGATATCATTTTTGGGTCAACTAACTCCAAATTATGTGAGAAGTTTTCAAAGCTAATGCAGTCAAGATATCAAATGATCATGATGGGAGAGATGAGCTATTTCTTAGGTCTGCAAGTTAAACAGGCTAATGATGGGATTTTTATCAATTAGTCAAAATACACAAAGAACCTCTTGAAGAAGTTTAACATGCAAGACAGCTCTACTGCATTAACTCCCATAGCTACAGCTACCAAGCTTGATCCTAATCAAGGTACTGAGGTAGATGTAACCAATTATAGAGGTATGATTGGCTCACTTTTGTATCTAACTGCTAGTAAACCAGATATCATGTATGTAACCTGTCTATGTGCAAGATTTTAGGCAAATCCCAGAGAGCCACATCTCATAGCAGTCAAAAGGATTTTCAGATACTAAAAAGGCACACCATCTATTGGCCTTTGGTATGCTAGAGAATCTGATTTTAATTTATATGGTTATTCAGATGCTGATTTTGCAGGCTGTAAAATAGACAGAGAAAGTACTTCAGGCAGTTGGCAGTTTCTTGGAGGAAGACTTGTTTCTTGGTTTAGTAAAAAGCAAAAGTCTATCTCTACATCAACTGCTGAAGCTGAGTACATTGTTGCTGGAAGCTGTTGTGCTCAGATCATGTGGATGAGAAATCAGCTAATGGACTATGGTTTGTCATATTAAAAAATACCTATTTATTGTGATAACCAAAGTGCTATTGCTATGATAGGAAATCCAGTACAGCATTCTCTTACTAAGCATATCAGTATCAGATATCATTTTATAAGAGAGCAAGTGATGGAAGGGACAATTGAGATACACTTTGTTCCTACTGATCAACAGCTAGCTGATATATTCACCAAGCCACTTCCTGAAGCTACATTTACAAAGTTGGTGAATGAACTGGGAATGGTAAACTATGATAGTTTCTGAGAACAGAGAAAGATCAAATACTGATACTCGTCAAATCCTGATGCATTTCGAATCCTGATGAAAAGTCAATCCTGACTTCAGTCAAACATCGAATACTGATGCAACGTTTCACTTATCAGTAATGTATTTTAGTACTTTGTTTATTGCTCTGTTTTCCTGATATACTTGTGACTATTGAAAATAATGAATAAGATTAGAGAAACAAAATTTTTCATTGATAATAAGAAAGTAATTACATTCATAGATTACATCTTTCTGTTCTCTATCTGCTAATCTATTCAACAGGGAAATAAAGTCCAAACCACTCCATTATTAAAAGCCATCCCAGATCCCATCTTTGCCACTTTGTTTGGATGGAAGTTGAAAGGGATAAGGTTATTTTTGGTGACATATTCATTAACAATGGTTGGAGGTGTTGGATGAGGATGCCTTAGAGGAAAGCCATGCTAATGTTGCCTGGAGAGCAGCATCGATGTCAATCACTTTTTCAGGTCTTTCTTTCTTGATTTCTTCAAGACCAGCATCCATCTGCAACCACAAAGTCTCAAGTTGTCTTTCCCTGTTGAAAGCATCAAACTCTTCATGAGTGTAACTGAAGATATCTCTCTTCTCGACGAGATGGAGATTCTTTTCTTTGATGGTGAGGTTCGACATCTCTTTTGCTAAGATATTTCATGAGAAGAGCTTTTGGTCTACAGGAGAGAAGAAGGGTTAAAAAGATAGTGGACAAGTCTCCAGATGTTCAATAGAGAAAGGAGTGGAACGAGAATATGAAACGCTTCATATTCTGGTGTTGGTACCAGGTATTTTTAGATTGTGATGTTTTAATTTCTTTAATTAAAACAAATTACCAAGTTTTTTTTTCACAATCTTATTTCTCGAGAATTGCGGGCGCGTGTGTTGTACTTATGTAAGTATATACTTACAATTTGGAAATCGTGTCGCGTGCAGTTATCACCACTCTTACACGTAATTTGATCCATTAATTATGTGTGCACGAGTCGATTACTGACACCTGTCCTTGAGATATCATTAGCTATGTATAAAATCAATTTAGTTTTCTAAATTGATTCCTTTATTCTTAAAGTATCAGTATTGTATCGTCTTTTCTACTTTTTGCAAACATAAACCCTAACTGCTACAGAATACAAAATCTCTTCATTCAATCACAATGGAGAATCAATTGTTTGCAAACAGTAAAGTTGTCGTCAATGGTGTTACTTTTGCACCTAATAATTTTGTTGTTGTTCTTGATCATCAGGACTTGACGAATGATTTTCATATCATTCAAGATTTCTTGGCCTCAAGTCCAATTAACTATGCATTAACACAACCCTCCAAAGTTTCTTTTAAGAGTGTTATGCAGGTATGGTCAACAGCAGTTTTTAGTGAAGGTATGACAACAAAGAATCTGTACATGTCCTTTGAGTACAATGGTACTACTTATAAAGTGATTCCAGAGGTGATAGAGAAAGCTCTTCAGCTACCATCTCTCAATGGCAAACAAGCAGAAAGTGTTTCTGATGCTACACTTCTTGATTTTTCAAAGAGTCTTGGAATCAAAGGACAACCAATGAAGTTGGGGATTTATACAGAACAAAGCTTAAGAAGGAATTGAATTTCTTCTTTGATACTATCAATCGCTGTTTCCTGAATAAAGTCTCTAACTTTGATGCATTGCCTTCAGCTTCAGTTCAAATTGGGTACTCTCTAATCTATGAAACTCCTTTTGATTATGGATTATTTCTTTTGAAAGCCTTTTATGCCAGAAAAACAGAAAAATGTGGATATGTCTGTTTTATTATATTCTTTCAATTGATATTCTCATATTTATGTCCCAATGTTGAATTTGAAAATGATGATAAATTGCCTATCTTTAAGATTTCTGAAAACAATATCAAATCCTTGGAGAAATCTGATAAGGTAAATAACTTGGAAGGCAATCCTATTATTCCTAATAAGGTCAGGCTTCTTTTGACAAAGAGGATGCCTACTTATTATGGATCTATCACTGATGGTCTTGGACCTATTTCAAGTGCTATGAGACAGAAAATTACCCATCCTGTTTCTGACCAAAGCACACAACCCAAACACTCTACTAAACAGTCATCCACCTCTAGTGTCTCACAAAAGGCATCAGTTGTAAAATCAAAGAAATTAGCTGGATCTGATGTGTCTGAAAGACAATCAGGATCAAAGAATTTCTCCACTCCAATCCACTCTCAAAAGAAGTTAAAAGGGGGTGAACAAGGGGTCTTGGCTAAGGAGAAATCTGTGCTTAAAGTTGATCAATCTTTGATTGATATAGGGGGTATATAAGGAAATAGGAGAGAAGAGGAAATTCAGTCAGCCAAATGATTCTGAGTCTGATTATGATTCTGATGATGATAAAGTGCCTTTGTCAGTTTCTTTGAAGAAAAATGAAGTCACTGCTGTTGTTCCTAAAGAAATGGCTATTTCTGAAAAGCCAAAGAAGAGAAGGACATTACTTAAAAAGAGCAAATACTTCATTCCTCTAGAGATACAGAATCTTGATGATGATATAAAGAATAGTCTGAATCCAATTGTATCATCAGTTCCTGACTCAACTACAAATCCTGATATCTCTACTCCTGATACTTCACCTGTGAAGACTGTTGAAATTTCTGACTCTCCAGCACCTACATCTCCAAAAAGAAGGATAATTGAAATGTCTGTGGATGATGTGAACAAAATTGCTGCACAGCTTGGATTAAAGCCTGTCTCACTTCAACAGAAAAATGCTTCTGAAAAGGTTTTTCGTAGACAGAAGAAACAGAGGACTACTTCACCTCTGAAAGGATCTAGCCCACAAGAACCTGAACTTCAAAGTAGTTCAGCAGCTACTGCAGATCCAGTCACACAAAAACCATCCATTCAAAGTATGGATGCAGACATTACTGAAGGAATAGTCCCACAAGAACCACTTTCTAAAAAGAAAAGTGAAGACAAGAATATTCCTGCCCCACAAGAACCATCTTCTCAAAGTGAAGATGCAGGCAAAATCACATCAGCAAAGGAGTTTCCTGACACTGCTCAAGGGACTTCTGAAATTATATTTGACTTATTTCAAAGTCTGGCAGATAAAGCTGTTCATGCCAAGCATGTTGCTGAATGTGATGAAATACTGAAGGACACTGCAGATGAGGGAAGCACACAAGAACCTTTGACTCAAAGTGTTGAAGAAGCTTCACAACCTCAGACTACACAAGAACCATCAGTACAAAATACTGATGCAAGTCATACTTTAGTTGCAGCTGTCAATCCTGATACAAGGACTACTGATCTAAATATTCCACTGCTTATCGAGCCAATTTCTGCAAGGCCAATGGAATCTTTCACTACTTCATCAGGTAACACTTCTATCTCTCCTTCTCTTAATACTAATAGTATGATTACAGATAGACCTGATACAAGGGACACCTCTATTTGTATGATTTCAGTCCACTCTCCTCAGCCACCTCTTATTTCTTTGAATTTGTTGAGCCAGAACCTTTCTAGTGAGACTGAGAGTAAACAATTAGAGAAAAAGAAGAGTGAAGAGAGGCAGTCTCCTGAACTGGCAAAAGGTGAGGTAGAAAAGAGTGAGAAGTTACAAACTTCTGGAGAGGTAGTAGTTACTATTGAAAGTAACTTAGGTCACATTGTGAGAAGTAATGAGATCACTTTAAAAGAAAAGAGAGATCTAGGACATGTTTCTATTCCCATTGTAGGTCTTCAGGAACCAACCGTTCCATCTACTGTTGCTTTGAAATTGAAAGGAGTTATGAATCCTGAGATAATGTGGATGGTAAACTTCTTGAGGCTGATGATAGCTCAGATGATGATGATAATCCTGAGGCAATTCAAATACAGGCAGCTCTAAAAGCAAGTCTAGGATTTGCTCATGGATCTTCTAGTAGGTATATGCAATCTGTTACTCAAGAAGAGTTCAGAGGGGAGTACAGTTCTAAACTTCCTGAACATACTCGAGCCATGAGGGGATATGAATGGGATACTGAATGGAATCAGCCAGATGCTGAGATGAACTTCAATAATGCTCTTTTTCATTCTAGTCAAATTGCCACTAGGATGTCTACTCATGAGCTTAAGGCTCTTATCAAAACTAATACTCTTTTGGCAAAAGGATTGAAAGATGAAGTACGGACTATTAAGTCTGACAATGAAAAGTTTCATACTCGGTTTCTCAAGGATTATGCTGAGATTTCTACTACTTTCCAGCTTGATCGTTTAAGCACTTCTTTCACTACCAGGATGAATGTTGTGGAAAATAAAGTTGATACTTTGTCTTCTAAAGTTGACACTATTGATGAAACTCTCAAGCTTATTTTATCTTTCTTTATTGAGAAGGGTTCTGATGTCAAAAAGGGGGAGAAGGTAGTCAGCAAAACAAAATGCACACTAATCCAGTTATTAGAAAGGATGATGATACTTCTGGAAATGATGGTGGTGATGGTCGGTTAAATGAAGCAGAAACCTCTGATGCTGCTTTGGTGGCAAAGAAAAGTACATCTCATACTCAAACCAAGCAGTCAACTCATGTTTCTGGATCTGGCAAGAGAACTGTGAGAACGTTAATATAATCTTAAGTCATGACAGAAGAACAATTTCAAGCGCCTGGTCTAAATCAGTCACTTCCGACAATTCCTGAAGAAAGTGAAGATTTGCTTATTACTGATATAAAAGATGCTCCACATATCTTCGAGAAGATAACTTCTAAGACAGGTGTGAGTGAAATTGTTTATCACAATGATGCTAAAGTTCAACAACATCATGCAAGGGAGGCTTTAGCCTTAGTTTCTAAAGAAAATGCTGACATGAGTACTCAAGAGTTTTTAGAAGAACAGAAGAAGATTCTTGAAGAAAATGAACAACAGAAGGAAGCTCCTACTGCAAGTAGAGGAAGAGGCAGAGGAGGTAGAAACAGAGGCAGAGGAAGGAAACCTGTACAAGCAAGTACAAGGCAGACAAGATCAAGTGGAATCAGAATTGAAGAAATTTCTGGTGATAGAAAGAAGAAAACTCCACTTCGTCTTGAATTGGTTCCAGACAACAAATTTAATGATCCTGATGAAACTATCAATATAGAAGTTGAAGAAGAAAGTTTGCTAAGGGTCAGGAAGAAAAAGTCTGTTATGAAAGCACAGGAAAGTGTTTCTGAAGAGTCTCAGGCAGATGAGATTAATCTAAGAAGGTTCAGGGAATTTGGAGAAGAAAGAAAACTCAAGAAAACTAATAATGACATTACTGAGGATGTAAGAATTGAGTACTTGAAAAGAATCTTTGAATCTGATAAAGATTTATGGTACGATTCCAAGAAAGTTTTTGAGGAGGAAATTCCCAGTGAACCAAAGCACAAGAAGAAAGGAAGAAAATGGGAACATGTTGATGATATGAAATATACTGGGCCAAGGATTTTCAAATCTGCTGGAATATTTTTACCACCTCCAATGATTCCTGGTCTTCAGAAAGCTAAAGTTTCTGAATCTGACAAATCTCCACCAAAATGGACCAGGATGCAATCTGAATTGACAGGTTTGATACCTTATACTAGAGGCGGTATTGATTTTAGGGATGCTGAATTAGAATTTACAGCTCATACAGATCAACATTTTCTTGTTAAGAAATTTGGTGATGAACTGACTATTGATGATCTTTGGGAACTTGAATCTGTTGCAATTGTTGCTTGCATTATGGAATCTAAGAAAGTCGAAAAGATGTTGTACTTCATGAAGGACAAGAGTGTTAAGAAGTTATTTTTTCATGATATGTTGTGCAAGACAACAAAAGAACTGAAATATGTTCTCCATCTACTTGAAAACAGAGTAATTCCTGATACAGAAGCCAGTTAAAACTAGTGTAATATGATCTTAAGTACAATCAGATTCAGATATCTAGATGGAGGATCAAGGTATGATGGTAATTATACTCCCATGTATCTGAATACAGAAGGTCAAGAAGTAGAAATGCAAAGGGGTTCAGCTGTTAAAGAAGTAATTCTAATGCAAGAACAGTTGTCTTTGAATCCTGGTGGAAGAGATCTTGCATATTTACTGTTAGGAGAGTTGAATTTACCAAGAAGCTCAATTCAGAATCTCAGGGCTGGTATCTATCAGATTGACAAGAACAATGAAGAACTCAGGAGTCTGAAGAAATGACTGATTCAGATTCTGGGAGAAAAGGAAGAGGAGTTATTATCAAGTTTCTTGTAGATAAATAATTTCTTTGTGAGAATTTCTGAGACTAAGCCTGAAGATTACTTGTAGAATTTTGTTTTGAGTTTTTGACATCATTGAATCAAAGAATTTGTGCTTTATTTCATTAAGTACAAATTGGGGGAGATTGTTAGATATTGATTCAAGTGATATCAGGATCTGGATTGTTACTGATCAGATACTGATGCTGACGTCATCAGTAATACAACGTCAATATGAAGGTATCATCAGGATTAGAAGCTGGTCAGGATTTCGTGAAGATTCTCTTCAGACCAGAGATCAAGGAAGATTGATATGTCGGTTGCTAATTTATAGGAAGACATCTATCATACAAGATATGCATTCAGAGTAATATGTAATTGATTTAGAATATCTTGTGATTGATAGTGTAGCTGTGTATGTTATATAAACACAATTTAGGTTTTACATAATTGTAATCGGATACACGAGTTATCTTGTAACCTAGCAGCTCTTAAGAACATAGGGATTTCTTAAGAGAGTTTGTAACAGTTTTATATCAGAATTAATAAAGCTGTTATTGATCCATACTTGTGTTATTTCTGTTTAAGTCGAAAATCTTATACAATTGTATTCAACCCCCCTTCTACAATTGTTAATTACTGGGCAACAATTTTGTTTTGAGTTTTTGACATCATTGAATCAAGGAATTTGTGCTTTATTTCATTAAGTACAAATTGGGGGAGATTGTTAGATATTGATTCAAGTGATGATCATGATCTGGACTGTTACTGATCAGATACTGATGCTGACATCATCAGTAATACAATGTCAGTATTGAGTTGTCATCAGGATTGTAAGTTGATCATGATTACGTGAAGATTCTCATCAGTCCAGAGATCAAGGAAGATTGATATGTCGGTTTCTAATTTATAGGAAGGCAGCTATCATTCAAGATATGTATTCATAGTCATATGTAATTGATTTAGAATATCTTGTAATTGAAAGTGCAGCTGTGTATGTCATATAAACACAGTTTTAGGTTTTACATGAATGTAATCGCTTACACGAGTTATCTTGTAACCTAGCAGCTCTTAAGAACATAAGGATTTCTTAAGAGAGTTTGTAACAGTTTTATATCAGAATTAATAAAGCTGTTATTGATTCATACTTGTGTTATTTTCTGTTTAAGTCGAAAATCTTATACAATTGTATTCAACCCCCCTTCTACAATTGTTAATTACTGGGCAACACCTATGCAACAATGTATAGTTTTTATTCACTGCTAAGACAAATAACAAGATTGGGTTTTGATTAACTATAATTAACTAAGAAGAAATTAACAAAACTAAGAATTACTTAACTAACGAGAATTAAAATCGAATTACTTATATGAGAGTAAACATGGGATCCTCTCTTCATTAAATACTTCGCTTAGAGTTGATGCCTTTAATCAATGCATGTGATGGTTATGATATCTGATCAAACAACACGAAACAAGTATACGCTACTTCTCAGTATACGAATACCAAAATAAACATACATCCACAAAAGAGATAGAAGATGAATAGACACCAATTATGCTTATACCCTATATCTCTATAGAATTTGAAAACATAACGATTGAAGCACAAGTTATCTATATAGATCGCATAGGGCAGCATAGTTATCTCTAATTACGCCACAAATCATGATGTTAAAACATCAACCTATCCTATGCTAGCATGACAAGTTCTAAATATCAAGATCCACTCTCACTTCACAAGAGATTAACAATTCAATTTAGATGTTAGCTACGCATCTAAAAGCATTAACATTAACCATACAAGGATATCAAGAAGTCGTCACACACAAATCTTTAAAGCAATCAAACTACTAAACTACATAGATAAATCCGTTAGAATCCCATGACAACGATTAGTTCATAAACGAACCGCTCATCATCATGGGATCAAGTGAAACCATGATATTAAAACAAGATCTGAATATTAAATAAGAGTAATAGAGTTTAGAAAACAAATCCAAAACGAGCATAGAAGAATAGAAAAGATGAATTAGATTTAGATCTCCGTTGCTTGTCACGAGCGTTGGGAATCCTTCTCCAAGTCTCTCTCGTCTCCCTCTATGTTTTATGTGAAGTAATTGATGGGTAGTGGGTGGTTTTATGATGTGTTTATATAGGCCCTAGAAGTCTTGTCCAACAAGAATAGTCCTAAAATACATCTTCAATTCGAAATAGGGTAGAAAACTGATAATTTCCACAGCAACAGCCTTTCTTCCAGCACCACGCGCGCACCCTGCGCCCAGCACGCGCACCCTGCGCCCAACAATCTGCTCCACGCGCTGCCTGCGCGTAGCACGCGCTCCCTGCGCGTAGCTTGCTGCCCGATTTGATTTTTCTGCAGTTCTTCTTCGTTCTCGCTCCGTTTCTTTTGCATCAGCTAACATCTTCAATACCAAGACACATGTAACTCCTTGGTAGCGTAACACAAGTGTCCAATCTTCATTCCAATGCTTAATTCCACGCCAAGATAGACAAATAGCACCAACTCTAGCCGATAGTTACAAACCTGCACACTACACAAAACACATCAAAAATGCAACATACTTGAGTCCAAGTTAATCAATTTAAACTGGAATGGAATGCTCCAAGTGGATATAAAATCCACTTATCACACCCCCAAACTTAAACTTATGCTTGTCCTCAAGCATAAACAACTAACCGCTAACTAATTAGTACCACTTCGTAGGTGATCACGGTTGCATTTGGCATATGCAACAAGCCCTTTAAACCCCTAGGCAACCCTAGTGGACGAGTAAGGCCTCGTGAGGGCCTATAGTGAATGTACCTACAAAATCCATCTAACTAAACAATGCGAAAACAACGCAATGCATGAATGCAACTAATATGAAAATGCAACGATCCCCTCGAACTAACCAAAACCAACTAGCAAGCAAATATCTCAAAGAATGCAACTAAATCCAAATAGAGCTCGACTAAGTCCCCGTATACTAACAATACATGAATAGAAACGTGCGTGTGTGCGATGCTCATCAGAAATACTTCTAAAACTAGATCAAAATCATACCTATTCTTCGCCAAGACAATCACAGGTTTATAAATAGAATAGACTGTGAACACTTCATAACTTCGAAACACCTCTATCCTCATCTGAGTTAGCCAGAAACCATGCTTTATTACTAAGCAACAACTACGACACATAATAAACAAGCATGCTTATTTAACCGTGCAATGGATGAGACCCCAAAAGGCTTATACAATAATACCCATGTAGCGAGCGTTGGGTTAGTGGATCCCAGACTATAAAAGCCTTAGGTCACTAGGCACAAAGTCCCCGCGAACTTAATTGCTCGAGTATTAAAGAGCTCACCCTGGTTAATTTTGCATTAAACATTCACATAACTCTTTTTTTTCCTTTTTTTCTTTTTTTTTCCTGATTTTTTTATGCAATCTGGAATGAGAATTCTCATTTCCAACCCTAGACTACTCATATAAATATGAGCCGGCTACTAGCCATTTGACGCCTAGCCATTATTGACAAATATTTACAACTAGCATGAAATCCATGTTTTCCCCCAAACTTAGACTTTAATGCTCCTATGCCATCAAGGGAATAACGAAAATTCTAAATATAATCAAGTGATTAAATCTCAAACAACCAAACAAGCATGACCTCAACCTAGCCCAAAAGCAAACAATGAGACTGTGTAAAAGTTTTGTTTCTGAAACATGCAAGTCAATTTCATAGGAACTATAAATCAACCCTCTACTCATCATCACCGCACTCAATTAGACATCGACCTACCAATCAGAATTAGCTCGTTCTAAGGAATCATGAAATATGTATGCTATGCAAATGCAACTATATGAACTCACATGGTTTACGAAAACAAAATAACAGAATGTCCTATATGAACAAACATACATAACACAAACAAATATGCATGAATTACTACTAATATGCAACATATGATATCTATATGAACACAATGGCACACAAATAACTACTATACACTACTTATCCCTAAACCACCCCCAAACTTAAAATATTCAATGTCCCCATTGAATGGAAGGTAATACAAAGGATAGTAGGAAACATACCTAATCATCGAAACACATGGGCTGCCTCCAACGAAGCGCCTTTATTTAAAGTCTTTAGCTAGACATGGCAATGGTTTTTTTCTCTTGAAAATTTCTACACCGTATCTCTATATGGCCATTTAACTATCTTTTTCGGGGCTATATCCTTGACGACAAGTTTCAGCCTTCTTTGCTCCTTAAAAGTGTAAATAACATTGTTCTCTTCACTACCTGAAAAGTTAGCAACAATAATAATAGGCAAAGTAGATGATTGACCCAAATATGCATACCTTAAGTGATCTAGTACTTTAAGCTCGAATTTGGAAGCTTCTTCAACATGATGATTTTCATTATTAACCACCAAAGACTGATCAAGAGTGGACATAGACGGATTAGGAACGGAAGTGGGTGGTTCACCAACAGAAGTCTTAACGACAGACGTAGGATCAAAAGAACTATCCTCAAGTTGAATTTCATGCTTAGAACAAATAACATTCAATACTGATCAAGAATGGACATAGACGGATTAGGAACGGAAGTGGGTGGTTCACCAACAGAAGTCTTAACGACAGATGTAGGATCAAAAGAACTATCCTCAAGTTGAATTTCATGCTTAGAACAAATAGCATTCAATTCCTCTAACATCTCATCAGAACTAAAATTCCTATACAACTCATGAAGATCTTCATCACCCTCATACTTTAACAAAACATCTTCCTCAATAACAGACTCAATTACACTATCCTCAAGATTCGACCATGAAACAACCTCATCAATCAGCACCTTAGAATCCCAGAGATCAGCCAAGCCTAGTGACTCACACTCTTCCTCCTCATCACTATCCACCACAAGTTCTGACAAAACAGAATGTTCTTCTTTTTCTGTAGGGTCCCGATCTTGAATTTCTTCTTCATCCTCATTTGTTGAATTCTGATCGTTCGTGACTTTTCCAGATCTGAGTGTTATGGCATTAACCTGCTCTATGCCATCTTGTTTTCCTGGATTCACCTCTGTGTCACTAGGAAGAACTCCCTGCGGCCTGTTGAGGAAGGCACTTGCAATTTCCCAATCTGATTCTCCAATGTCTTGAGAGATACCTCCTAAATTTTAACCATCAACCTCAAATCATCCAATTCAGATTTTTCATTCGAAGATTGACCAGCATTCCCATGAGACTGTTGCTGCTGAAATCCATGAGGTTGGAATTATTGCCTTGGAGCATACGGTTGCTGATAGCATTGATTGAATGACCTTGCTCCATATTACTGATAAGGCTGCTGAGGTTGTTGAGCACCTTGATTGTTGCTCTAGCTGAAATTAGGATGATTCCTGTTGTTCGGATGATAGGTGGCTAGAACTGGTGAAGCAGGTCTCTGAAAATTACTCACAAACTGTGCTGATTCAGAAGAGATAGCACACTAATTCGTCTCATGTGCGCCTGCACATAACTCACAAACACTAGCAACCTGCTGAACTCCATAGTTAGTAAGACAATCCACCTTCATAGTCAAAGCCTTCAACTGAGCTACAATAGCTGAAGCTGCATCCACTTCCAAAATACCTGCTACCTTGCCTTGAGATAGTCTCTGAATTCGATTCTGATATTCATTCGCAGCCATCGTCTCAATTAGATCATAAGCTTCGTTATAGCCCTTAGCCCATAGAGCTCCACCTGATGCTGCATCTAGCAAAGGTCTAGATTGTGCTCCCAACCCATTGTAGAAACCATTAATCACCATCCAATCAGGCATACCATGATGAGGACACTTTTGAAGCATCTCCTTATATCGCTCCCAAGCCTCGCACAAAGATTCTCCAGACTGCTGTGAAAATTGAGTTAGAGCATTCCTTATTGCTACTGTTTTAGCCATGGGGAAGAATTTAGTGAGAAACTTCTGAGCAAGATCCTCTCATGTAGTAATGGAACCGGCTGGTAGAGAGTGTAACCAGCCCTTAGCCTTATCCCTAAGAGAGAATATGAAAAGCCTCAATTTTACAGCATCTTTTCTGACACAACATTGAACTTGAAGGTGTCGCAAATCTCAATAAAGTCCCGAATGTGCATATTAGGATCCTCCGTAGGAGCACCCCCAAACTGAACTGAATTCTGCACCATCTGAATCGTGCCAGGCTTGATTTCAAAGTTATTAGCTGTAATGGCTGGCCTGATAATACTAGACTGGATGTCATTGATTTTCGGCTGAGAATAGTCCTTCAAAGCCTTAGCTACTGCTGCTCGATCACCCATCTCTACTACTGGTTCAAGTTCCTCTTCGCTTTTATCTACTACAAGATCGTCTTTCGCCAGTTTTTCCTTACGAGCCTGCAAACGTGTTCGCATACACGTTCGAGTACCTGAAACACCAAGAAACAAACAATTACGTAAGAAACAGTCCGAGTCAGTGAACTCTAACGACCACTGATGACAAGCACATAAACTAAAAATAAAAACCGATGGTCCCCGGCAGCGGCACCAAAAACTTGTTTGAACTAAATCACGCAAGCGTAGGTGGTCACAAGTAATATAGAATAAAGTTGAGTTCGTTCCCATAAAGATCTGGTTTTGGTTTTAATTCAGTTATTGTACCTATGCAACAATGTATGGTTTTTATTCACTGCTAAGACAAATAACAAGATTGGGTTTTGATTAATTAACTAAGAACAAATTAACAAAACTAAGAATTACTTAACTAACGAGAATTAAAATCGAATTACTTATATGAGAAAAAACATGGGATCCTAACTTCATTAAATACTTCGCTTAGAGTTGATGCCTTTAATCAATGCATGTGATGGTTATGATATCTGATCAGACAACACGAAACAAGTATACGCTACTTCTCGATATACGAATACCAAACTAAGCATTCATCCACAAAAGAGATAGAAGATTAAGAGACACCAATTATGCTTAGACCCTATATCTCTATAGAATTTGAAAACATAACGGTTGAAGCACAAGTTATCCATATAGATCACATATGGCAACATAGTTATCTCCAATTACGCCACAAATCATGATTTTAAAACATCAACCTATCCTATGCTAGCATGGCAAGTTCTAAATCTCAAGATCCACTCTCGCTTCACAAGAGATTAATAATTCAATTTAGATGTCAGCTACGCATCTAAAAGCATTAAGATTAACCATACAATGATATCAAGAAGTCATCACACACAAATCTTTAAAGCAATCAAACTATTAAACTATATAGATAAACGAACCGCTCATCATCATGGGATCAAGTGAAACCATGATATTAAAACAAGATCTGAATATTAAATAAGAGTAATAAATTTTAGAAAACAAATCCAAAACGAGCATAGAAGAATAGAAAAGATGAAGTAGATTTAGATCTCCGTTGCTTGTCACGAGCGTTGGGAATCCTTCTCCAAGTCTCTCTCGTCTCCCTCTATGTTTTATGTGAGGTAATTGATTGGTGGTGGGTGGTTTTATGATGACATGATTTGTTTATATAGGCCCTAGAAGTCATGTCCAACAAGAATAGTCCTAAAATACATCTTCAATTTGAAATAGGGTAGAAAACTGATAATTTCCGCAGCAACAGCCTTTCTTCCAGTACCACGCGCGCACCCTGCACCCACCACGCGCACCCTGCACCCAACAATCTGCTCCACGCACTGCCTGCGCGTACCATGCGCTCCCTGCGCGTAGCTTGCTGCCCGGTTTGATTTTTCTACAGTTCTTCTCCGTTCTCACTCCGTTTCTTCCCGTTTCTTTTGTATTAGCTAACATCTTCAATACCAAGACACATGTAACTCTTTGGTAGCGTAACACAAGTGTCCAATCTTCATTCCAATGCTTAATTCCACGCCAAGATAGACAAATAGCACCAATTCTAGCCGATAGTTACAAACCTGCACACTACACAAAACACATCAAAAATGCAACATACTTGAGTCCAAGTCAATCAATTTAAGCCGAAATGGAACGCTCCAAGTGGATATAAAATCCACTTGTCAATAATTATGAATTGAATGAGTTTTAGATACGAGTAGCAAAGTCAAGATAATTACTTTCCCCTAATATGTTCATGTCGGCAATAAAGCAGTGTTATACCATAGCAAGTCACAGTAAACTAACCAGAAATTCAACGGTCATAGGTTTCTCTCAAAATCATTATGGTATAGATTCTGTAATTAAATTAACATATGTCTATGCCCAATTCAACTTCCAGAATACAATTAAGCACCAATTTCACACGGCTATGCAAGGTAACAATATATGTCTATACCGTCACAAAATTAATATCAACAAATATAATCATGCACCATTCAAGTTTTGTGACAGTTAATCATAACCCTCTCAGTATTATAACTAAGTCAACAATCTACTACCATTGGCCAAACAATAGCAAACATGTATCATGAAATCCACTTGAACGAATAAATTATAAACTGCAAATAGTACTTCTTATCAAAACACCAACAATCCCATATTAGGGTTCCATAAAAATCCTAACTCATACAAGTTTAGTTCATAATCAACATATCAAAACAATCCAATGTTAACCAATACAAAATCATAAGAAGAGATATAAAAAGAGTAAGAGAAAACAAAGCCAATTGAATGTCTTCAATGGCTGAATTCTTCTCGATAATGGCTTCCACTCCTCCTCCCTTGTGCGGCTACTTGTCTCTTGCATTTCTCTAGGTAAATAGATCTGATGTATCTAATATTATATCAAATAAAAGTATTTTTAATTATTTAATACAAATACAAGGAGATTTCCCAATCAAAATTGAATTCCAGGAAAGAAAATTCGTAGCTGACTTTTGAGCTCTGTTTCTGGGCTGATGCAGTTGTATTCTGATATCACGACCACTTCTGAATTAAAGCCCTTCTCATAAGCTTTCCGTGGGCTGTTGAATCGTCTAAAACGGACTTCTGGAACTCCAGAAATGACCCAAACAGTGTAGACTACGCAAGCGACCATAAAATTCGATTTTTAATCAAATTAATATCAACTCCTTTTATTTAAACTCCAAGCCCTCCTTTATTATAACTCCTTGATACCTACAATAAAACATTAAAATTTATTAAATAAAAATCCAAATCAATGCAAAATAATTTAAATATAGGGATAATATTAAGATTAAATGCACGCTTATCACATCCCCACACTTAGCATCTTGCACGTCCTCGGGCAAAGAAAAAAGAAAAAAACTAAATTCTAACTAACTAATACCACTTCCGTAGGTGATCACAATTGCATTTGGCATATGCAATAAGCCCTTTAAACCCCAAGGTAGCCCAAGTGGATAAGTAAGGTCTCGTGAGGATTTGTAGTGAATTTACCCACAAAATTCCTAATTTTTATTTTGACTGCCAAGTCTCAAACATGAAATATATCATAGCACTCCACACATGCAAACTTAATCATGTAATAGCTCTTAGATGTCATATAACGCAATTCCTCAACTTTACACACCAACACAACTATTCAAGCACGCACACATAGTCTCGAAAGACTAAATTATCATGAGTAACATCAAAGTCTCAATCAACAAGAAAATAGCATGCTTAGGATGAAAAATGATCTCACAAACACTCAAATCACACAAGTGTTTAGGTACAAATGTATCACTCAAGTTCAATCAAATGCACATGTGCTACCATAAGCTTGCTTGTCCACCAAAATCTCTAGACTTCGTGTTCGTATGAATCAAAAGGTCTTTGTCAAGGGTTGTAACGAGGCTTAGGT
The DNA here is from genome assembly GCA_037693485.1 of Kitagawia praeruptora. Classification (NCBI taxonomy): domain Eukaryota; kingdom Viridiplantae; phylum Streptophyta; class Magnoliopsida; order Apiales; family Apiaceae; genus Kitagawia; species Kitagawia praeruptora. The sequence continues at coordinate 83,942,305 of CM075350.1, forward strand.
GAAAGGTAGGAAAAAAAAAAAGAAATAGGTTAACAAGTGACTAAACTTGACAACTAATAGAGCATAATGTTCATAAACACTTAAAGCATTCAACATGAAACTAGCCTCGAGATATCATCCCACATACAAATGTAAAGTCATAAATTTCACAATACAAGCTATCCTTCTCTTTTTTTTACAGAGAGGTTTCCCTTTTTTTTCTCTTTTTTTTGCTCTTTTTTTTCAATTTCTTTTTTTCTCTATTTTTTTTTCTTTTCTTTCTTTTTTATTGATTCGAGTGACTTTATTGAGGTGTCACGAAGAAGGAATAGCCAAACCAATTCAATTCCCACCCAAAATTTCACACAATAACAAAGATATCCCCACACTTATTATTTTACCAATCTCATCTACACATCACAATGCTCTACTAGTCAATCAAGACAAGAAGAAATAAATAAACTCAAGAATTTATGGTGATATACGAATAAAAAGGATATAGGCTTAAGGGGCTCACTAAGGATTATTTTTAAGGATACTATTTATGACAATATGGTTAATCCTAGTGCCTTTCTCATTTTTACAGAATACACAATATCAATATGCGCACAACCTGGTTTAAAGTAAGTTCTAGAGCAACATGTACAATGACGAATAACTCACCAAAAAAAAGATTGATAAAAGATGTATCAATTGCAAATTAAGGCTCAAGATCTCACATGGTGATAGCATGCCATACTCATCAAAATTGACAATGACGTACATTCAAGTTTTAAATTTTTACAAGCACATACAAGACATCATCATGCATAAGGTATTTTACGTCCAGGAGACATATACATGATACTCGAAAATTAGCCTACATGGTGTGTATTTATCCTTATTAACATGCTATATTGACAAGGCAATCAATTTTTTAAAGTTTTCTAATTTTTTTGTGTTTTTCTATTTTTTTTTAACTATCATAAAAAAAATCTATCAAATTAAACTATAAATTATCCTAAAAACAATTATAAGTGATCATAATTTTTTTATATTGAAAACACCTCCCCAAACTTAAGTGGTTCATTGTCCCTAATGAATAATATTTATAAAACATCTAGGATTAAAAAGATCCTAAAAGAAATAAAAAAATATACAAAGAAAGGTTAAAAATACTCCCCTCATGCTACACGAAGTGCCCGTTGAAATTTTTGCTGAAGCTTACTCCGACCTCTTAGAAGTGTGCTGAAATTGTAGGTCCTTGTTCAATATATATAAATTTTAGGCCATTAATTATCACCATTGTAGAGCCAACACATGTGGTTGAAGTGGGTAAATTGAAGTTCTTTTGCTAAAGATCAGGGGTTCAACTCCCCACTCCACCATTTCCCAAAACATTTTATACAAGAGCAGGCCAACCAACATGGACGTTGACATGGACTGCTGACTAGGCGAAAGGTGGCTAATGACAAAACAAAACTGGTCGCCACATGTACGCTGAAGTGGACAGCTGAAGTAGATAACATGTGGCAGCAGTAGATGACATGGACTCTGACTAGATGCTGACGTGGACAGATTATGTGCACAACAGGTTTGGTTTCTTTAGCACAGCTTCAGACCGAAGCTAGACGTAATCCTGAGCAGCAGGTTTGTGCGTCAGCTTCCGAAGGAGGCTTGGGCGTAGCATTAGAATCAGGTGGGCGCATGTATTCACCCAACAGCCCTACGCGTGATGTGAGGCAACATGGACGCTGACTAGGCGAAAGGTGGCTGATGACAAGACAAAACTAGACGCCATATGTACGCTGAAATGGATGACATGTGGTAGCAGCAGATGACGTGGACTCTGACTAGATGCTGACGTAGACAGATTATGTGCACAACATGTTTGGTTTCTTTAGCACAGCTTCGGACCGAAGCTAGATGTAATCCTGAGCAACAGGTTCATGCATCTGCTTCCGAAGGAGGCTTGGGCGTAGCATTAGAATCAGGTGGGCACGTGTATTCACCCAGCAGCCCTGAGCGTGATGTGAGGCGCGAGATTAAAAAAATAAAATGAAGGCAGCGCTTCTTTTTAATGATATCAACAGAGATGTACATACGTCCATCAAGAAGTCGCATGCCCGTCATATATATAGTCTATGTTCCTCTTTGAGAACTCGAATACCACTTTAACTTGTTGACTTCTTGAGTTCTCGAATAGAGTAGTAGACATATCGAATCTCTGAGATATCAAATGAGATATCGAACAGTGTATTCAGAGATATCGAATAGTGTCTTGAGATATCGAATCCCTGACTTCTCGAATGCTGGACTTCTCGAATAGACAAATATACTTATCGAATTGGTACTTAGGCAAATTCTTCATTTCTTCAAATCCCCAACTGTGATTATTTGACAGTCTTTAACTCCTTGCTTGAGGCATGAACCTTGGAACTTCTTTCAAGCATTATTCTAGACTTTATAATTACAATTACACAACTAGGATTTGATGCCTACAATAAGTACAATACAAACAGAAACTCTACAGCTAGAGGTTCCCTCAGTTAAGAGGTCATGTAAGTAATGCAAAGCATTACAAACAATTAGGCTTGTTATTAGATGTGTTCAGGCATGCCTCTGTAACTAACAGGTTTTAGCGACACTCAATGTTTGAAGAGCAAGAGGAGGAGATTCTTGTTCGAGGGAAAGCATTGACGAATGAACGTCGATGGCTTGATGGTTACCGTTCAATCCGATATGGGTATTGGGTTGAAGGGGAGGATTGTTGGGTTTCAACCCATTATGATGTTATGGGCTTGGGTGATTCAAGATATATATGAGTAAGATAATAATTGTATGTGTAGACAATTATTATATATGGTATGTCTTGATCACTAAGTTGGGTAATTACGTGCCAAGAATTGGAAGACTTGTATAACAAGTATGGTAAGACTTGTAGAACAAGTATGGTAAGTCTTGGTGGTTAAGTTTTGGGTGGCTATATAAACATAGTCATATTGTATTTGATTGATGAGTTTGAAAGCTTAAGAGATGTAGTCTTAATTATTGTTTGGGAGATGCTTGAGCATTGTTGGCTTAAGTATCGGGTTTGGCACCATTAAAGTGTTATTATTTTGATGTATTATTGATTGAATTAATAATACAAGTTTGGGGCATGGGTGTTTCCACGTCAAATATTGTTTGGTGTTCTTGTTTTGCTTTTACTTATTGTTGATAGAAGTAGAAGTAATACTTGAATAACGTGTGACCGCTCTTTGGTGGATCTTGTCAACTAATTGATTGGTTGTGTGTGTGCTCTGTATTGGTGTTTGTGAATCTCGGATTGTGTAAAGTCCCTAACCTAACCTTCTTCCTTGATCGATTCTCAAGCTAAGCACAACAATGAAGTTATATGTTGCAATTGCGGAGCTGAAGCACCGATTTGGACATCAACCAAACCTAAAACAAAGGGATTAAAATTTTACGGGCGCCCATTCTATAAAGACAAGGTGAAGTACTGTGGGTTCTTTTTATAGTGTTATTCAAGATATTCGGTTAGAATGGACAAGGTGATTCAAGATTTTGAGACTGATAAGGCTGCATTAGAGGCGAAAGTACAAATGTTGGAGGCTAAACTGAAGTGTTCAAGTACGGAAAGTGCTTGCTTGAAATCAATGTGAAAATGCAAGAATGAGGCTGTAGTTTGGAACAAATTTACTATCATTGTATTGTGTATGTTACAAGATGATCATGTAATTATCATGTATTGCTTGCTGTGTTGGTTTGTGTTGCTTCTATAATGTGTACAAGATAGCTACCCTAATGTTATTGTTTGCTAGACAAATCTTATATAATGAAATGATTGCAAAAGAATTGGCATAGAACAAAGTGATCAATTATCATATTTCATTAAAAGACTAGCCATTTCAATTTATATAGAAATCCATAATATCAAGTACTTAAGAAAGAAATAGTTACCATAAGACCCTGATTTGATAAACCCTGGAAAGCCCTAGCTTTATGTATCTATGTGTCTCGATGTTGTGTGTCTCGATGATGTAAAGAGAGTGAAAGAGGGTCGGATATGAATAGATATTAGTATCATCTACTTATTTATATTTTATTTCTTTATTTATTTAATAATTAATCTGCCATGTAATGAGCAAAGTGGATAAAAAGGTGAAAATAAGCTAGATACTTAAGACCCGTTAAATATCTTTAATGGCACGACTAGTTTCTAATCATATAATTAGTTGAAGATACCTACTTCTGAGAAATATCTTAGTTCAGTGGTAATTTTCTAAAATGGTCAATAGTTCAGTGATAAATAAGATTTTGATAGAAAAAAATACCCGATAGATAAGTTTTTTATAGAAAAATAACTGATAGACAAGTGAGCCATACATCAATATATTTGTTTTGAACATATCAAAATAAAAATTATCTATGTGACTCGATGTAAAGATGGGTTAATTCAAATTAGATCATGTAGACATGATATAAGTGAGTGTTTGAAAGTATTATGAAAAAGGAAGTAGAAGGCGGGGTTCCATCTGTGGTTTCCAAGAGCGGAATGATGCGGCACCATTTCTCAGAACAGGTAAAGGGGAAAATAATAAAATTGTTTTGAAGAATTTACAGGCCAGCTGGACTCACCTCTACAATCCCCCATGCTATCAATATATATGTAGATTTAAATTTTCCAACACTATGCTCATTCGGTTAGGTAATTTTATACACACCACGTGTTTGTTTCTGCATTTTCAGTACACAACATAATACAACACGAGCACGAAAATGAAAGTACATGATCCAAATTTAGTGTCATTTTGAATTTATTATTTAAATACACTATACGATACGAAGTACACGATATAAATGAATTTTAAAATAAATTTTAAAATACATATTATATTATATACATAATATAATTGTTTAATTAATATTTTAATAAAAATTAAATATTTCTACAAATTTTTTTTGAAGAATATTATTCATAAAACTAATACAAAGGATCAAGAATCCAAGACACATGTCAACTTATTAAAATTTTAGGGTTAACATTTAACATAATCGCCTCCGTGTCTCTATTTTGTAGTGGTGATCATAAACCGTACCAAACCGCAAAAACCGCCCGCACGACATCAACCCGCACCACACCGAGCGGTTTTTATTTTTTGTGGTGCGGTTACGATTTCAAATTATGACAAACCGCGCGGTACGGTGCGGGTTGCGGTTTTAGTTTTCTGAAATGCGGTTCAAAACGCACCTGTTAACACAAAATCATGCAAGTGCACGTGGTCACAAGTAATACAGATATAAATCAAGTTCATTCCACAGAGATCTGGTTTAGGTTCCAATTCAGTAGATGCACCTATGCAACAATGTATGGTTTTAATTCACTGCTAAGACAAATAACAAATTGGGGTTTTTAATTATCTAAATTAACTAGATGTAAATTATTAAACTAGGAATTAATAAACTAGTGAGATTTAAAATCAAATTACTTATATGAGAATAAACATGGGATCCTAACTTCATTAAATACTTCACTTAGATCTAACGCCTTTAATCACTATATGCAATGGTTATGATATCTGATCGGATAACACGAAACAAGTAAACGCTACCTGTCAGCATACATATACCAAACTAAACATATATCCACAAAAGAGATAGAAGATGAATAGACACCAATTATGCTTAGACCCCATATGTCTATAGAATTTGAAAACATAACGGTTGAAGAGTAAGTTATCCACAAAGATCACACAGGGCAGTATAAGTATTTTCATCTCACACCACGAATCATATTGATAAACAATAATGAACCTATTCTAGCATGGCAAGTTCTAAATCTCAAGATCCACTTTCACTTCACAAGAGATTAACAAATTAGATATTCGCGACGCATCTATCAATTAATCATAACCATACGAGGATATCAAATATACATCACACACAGATCTTTAAAGCATCAAGATACTAAAGCTCCATAAATAAATCCGTTAGAATTCTATGACAACGATTAGTTTATAATTGAACCGTTCGTCACCATGGGATTTGATGAAGACATGATATTAAACAAGATGTAAAAGAAAGCAATAATATTATTAAAACTAAGAGTTGAGAAAACAAATCTATAATCCAATGTATACAAAAGATGAAGTAGATCTAGATCCGTGCTTGTCACGAGCGTTGAATCTTTCTCCGCTTTTCTCCCTTGCAATTCTATGTTATTAAGAGTAATGATACGAATTACAATGATACAATGTGTTTAAATAGGCCCTAGAAGTCTTGGCCAACAAGAAAATACCTAAATTACAAGTAAAATTCGAAACAGGAAAGAATTTAGAAGTTTTAGAGCAAAATTCGGAAATTCCAGAATCACAACTACACCGCAGCGTACTAGAGCTACGCCGCAGCGTAGTACCTTCTCTGCTCAGCCCTCTACGCCGCGGCATACCAGAAAATCTGTCGGCAAAAAATTTTGCTCTGTTTCTTCGTTTCTAGACCGTTTTCTTCCGTTTCTTTGGCATATACTTCCGTGCTTCATTACTTTGACTTCAAACCTTCATGGTAGCTTATTGCAACATTCTATTCTTCATTTCATTACACAAATAAACTCCAAAATCGATGGAATACACCAACCCTAAATGATAATTCGAAACCCTGCACAACTAACAAAAACACATCAAAACTACAACAAACTTGAGGTCAAGAGAATCAATTTAAGCCGATATGGAACGCTCCAAGTGGATATTAAATCCAATTATCACACCCCCAAACTTAAACCGATGCTTGTCCTCAAGCATAAACAAATATACAACTAGTACCACTTCCGTAGGTGATCACAGTTGCATTTGGCATATGCAACAAGCCCTTTAAACCCCTAGGCAGCTCTAGTGGACGAGTGAGGTCTCGTGAGGGCCTATAGCGAATGTACCCACAAAATCCATCTAACTAAACAATGCAATGCATGAATGCAACTAAAATGAAAATGCAAAGATCCCCTTCAAACTAACCAAAACCAACTACCAAGCAATTATCTCAAAGAATGCAACTAAATCCAAATAAAGCTCGACTAAGTCCCCGTATACTAACAATACATGAACAGAAATGTGCGTGTGTGCAATGCTCATCAGAAATACTCCCAACACTAGGTCAAAAATCATACCTATTCTTCGCCAAGACAATCACAGGTTTATAAATAAAATAGACTGTAGACACTTCATAACCTAGAAACACCTTCATCCTTATTCAAGTTAGCCAGAAATTCATGCTTTATTACTACACTACGACACATAATACTATATACAATAACGCATGCTTATTTAACCGTGCAATGAATGAGACCCCAAAAGGCTTATACAATAATGCCCATGTAGCAAGTGTTAGGTCAGTAATCCCAAACCACAAGGGCTTTAGGTTACTAGGACTAAGTCCCCTCAGACTTAATTACTCGAGTATTAAAGAGCTCACTCGTGGTTAATTTTGCATTTAACAATTGGACTTTTGACTCTTTTTTTTTTCTTTTTTCCCCCCCAAATATGCAATCTGGAATGAGAATTTTCATTTCCAACCCTAGACTACTCATATAAATATGAGCCGGCTACTAGCCATTTGACACCTAGCCATTATTGACAAACAAATACAACTAGCATGAAATCCCTGGTTTCCCCGAAACTTAGACTTTAGTGCTCCTACGCCATCAAGGGAATAATGAAAATTCCAAACAAGCATGACCCTAACCTAGCCCAAAAGCACCCAATGATACTGTGAAATTATTGTGTTTCTGAAGCATGCAAGTCAATTTCGTAGGAACTATAAATCAACCCTCTACTCATCATTACCACACTCAATTAGACATCTACCTACCAATCAGAATTAGCTCGTCCTAAGGGATCATGAAATATGCATGCCATAAAAAAGCAACTAAATGGACTCACATGAAATACGAAAATAAAAACAGAATGTCCTATATGAAACACACGTAGATAACATGAACATAAATGCATGAACTACCACTAATATGCAAAGCATGAAATCCTACATGAACACATAAACACAATGACTAACAATCACATATAACTACATATACACTACTTATCCCCCAACCACCCCCAAACTTAAAGAATTCAATGTCCGCATTGAATGGAAGTAAATACGAGGGATAGTAGAAACATACCTACGCATCTGCATCATCACCCTCTTCGGGTGAATCAGGTGGAGGATACTGAGCATGTGCACCAAAGACAGGCCACTGAACTACACTACCCGTAGATGGAAAAATAGTGCTCAATGTCGCAGTCATCTCATTAGCATATCGGCGGTTGATGTCGTGCATGGCATCAATACGCCTCGTCAATCGTCGGAATTGAGTATCACTAAGCCCCGTCCTATCAGTATCTCCACTGGACGGACCTGCTCTAGCCGCTTTAAACACCCGAAGAACCTGTGGTAGAGCGCCCGTTCCCTGACCTCCAGCACCCTCAACAATATATCCTAACCCTCTAGAATGTGGAACGCCGCCCGGCCAATCCACCAAATTATCAATAGTAGCGTCAACAATAGCATTACCCGGCATCTGTAACGGCTCATCAGCACCCCAACGAACACCACTATCAAAACATAAACTAGCGACAAATAACCCACGCCAAATAACCCAAATCGACATACTTGCCCTTTAGTATACCCCACAGAATAATAGCTCTATCCACAGTCACATCATTCGGATGTCCCGAAGGCATGAGATTAGCACAAATAAACAAGTTCCATGCCCGTGCAAACTTATTCATAGCAGTAGCAGGAAAATTAGTACGCTCACCAGTGTCCGGCCTTACTTTCCATATTGTACCCGACACACAGATCTCCGCTATAATGGCATCTAAATCCACATCAGCGCGAGTCTTCTTAACCCAATCTGATACCCCCATCGGCTTAGGTGGTTGCTTCAAAATTGAACGGATAGCATTTGGCCTATAATCAACCCTCATACCACGCACAACAGAAAAACCATTTCGCTCCATCTTAGCGTTAGCATAGAACTCCTCAACAATGCCCAAGGGAACCGGAGAAGGTGCCTCACACAACACTTCAAATCGTTGCCCCATAATCATACGAACCAAATCCGAATGAGCAACCGGCAAAAACCCACTAGTACTACCTCACATTATCTCCACTAGAATCCTCATCCGAGCTTGGACGAGCACTAGTACTACCTCTTTGACGTTTCAGAGCCATTACAATCAATTCCCAACTCAACAATATCACCAAAACCCACTAAAAACAATGAACCAAGCAATTTCACATAAAAACCCCCCAAATAACAAAAACACCACAAAATCCCTAAATTTTCAAGAACACAAATTCTTAATAAACAAGATTTAAGGGATAAATATACCCAATACGAATCGAAGAGGTGAAACTTGCAATGAAAATCCCCCAAACTTGAATCCGTCTTGACCCTTGAAATTGGAATGGAGGTGTAAAGATGTGGTTTGTGGAATGGAATTTATAATTGTGTGTATAAGTATATATATAGGTTTATATGTAAGAATTTATGGTATGAGATATAGAAAAAAAGATGGATTGGTAGGTGTTTAGAATTGCTATAGGGATAAGATTAGGAATTAGAGATTTGGAGATTATAAGAATGTAAGTATAATGGGGATATTTGTGTTTAAAACACAATTTTTAGCCAAAAAAACGTGTTGGGCAGTGGGGGAGGTTCGCTGCGGCGTACTGGGTCGTGCTGCGGCGTAGCATGTTCACTGTTGAATTTTTTTATATCAACACAAAGGTACTACAACATACTCTCCTGGACAGTGGGAAGAGTACGTCGCGGCATACTGTGGCACGCTGCAGTGTAGGTAAGTTCCTGTTCACTTTTTTTTGAAAGAACATAATAATACAATACTTGGGTTGCCTCCCAAGAAGCGCTCTTTTAATGTCATTAGCTTGACATTCTTCCTTGAATTCAAGTGGACGCCAAAATGGCGGAAACCTTCTCGCGTTGAAACGATCCTCCATAGTAATGCTTCAACCGCTGTCCATTCACTTTGAAAGCATGATCCGGTGTTGTTTCATAAATTTCAATAGCTCCATGTGGATACACCGTCTTAACAATAAATGGACCCAACCACCTTGACTTGAGCTTTCCCAGAAAAAGCTTGAGGCGAGAATTAAATAGCAACACTTGTTGACCCGACTCAAATGCCTTGGGCATCAACCTTTTATCATGCCACCTCTTGACCTTCTCCTTATACATCTTGTTATTTTCGTAAGCTTGCTCACGAAATTCCTCAAGTTCATTCAATTGAAGCAACCGTTTTTCACCCGCAGCTTTAATATCCAAATTCAACTTCTTCAACGCCCAATATGCCTTGTGTTCTAACTCTGCAGGCAAATGACATGCTTTCCCATAAACCAACTGAAACGGAGACATACCTAAAGGCGTCTTGTAGGCAATTCTGTATGCCCAAACAGCTTCATCCAACTTTAATGACCAATCTTTATGAGACGGATTCACCACTTTCTCCAGAATTCTCTTGATCTCTCTGTTAGAAACTTCCGCTTGACCATTAGTTTGAGGGTGATAAGCAGTTGCAACACGATGCGTCACATTATACTTCGCCATCAACGTAGTAAACTGACGATTACAGAAGTGTGTCCTCTCATCACTGATTATAGCACGTGGTGTCCCGAAACGTGTGAAAATTTCTTATGCAAGAAATTCAATACCACCTTAGCATCATTGGTCGGTAAAACCTTCACCTCGACCCATTTAGACACGTAATCCACTGCTAGCAAGATGTACTGATTATTGCACGAAGAAACAAACGGTCCCATGAAGTCAATCCCCCAAACACCAAAGATCTCCACCTCAAGAAGCATGTTAAGAGGCATCTCGTTCCTTTTAGAAATATTGCCAACCCTTTGACAGCGATCACATCTCAACACGAACTGATGAGCATCCTTAAACAAGGTGGGCCAATAGAAACCTGCCTGAAGCACACAAGCTGCTGTATTTTCTCCACCATAATGGCCACCATAAATGGTTGAGTGGCAATCTCGCAAAACACTCTCTGTCTCACTATACGGAATGCATCGTCTAATCATCTGATCTGCTCCTTGTCTAAACAGAAACGGCTCATCCCAGCGGTACCACTTTACATCATGTAGAAATTTCTTCCTTTGAGCACTCGAAAGATCTGGAGGAATAACATTGCTCACCAAATAATTCACAAAATCTGCAAACCATGGTTCATCTCGCACTCCAAACAGCTGCTCATCGGGAAAAGATTCATTAATAAGAGAATTGTCATGTGAATTCTTACCGTGGTCCTCCAAACGTGATAGATGATCCGCCACCTGATTTTCTGTGCCTTTCTTATCCTTGATTTCCAAATCAAACTCTTGAAGCAAAAGAATCCAACGAATCAACCTCGGCTTTGAATCCTTCTTCGAAATCAGATATCGGATGGCTGCATGATCCGTGTAGACTATCACCTTCGTACCTAGCAAATAAGATCTGAACTTCTCAAATGCAAAGACAACTGTTAGAAGCTCTTTCTCCGTAGTGGTGTAGTTAAGATGTGCATCATTGAGGGTTTTACTAGCATAGTAAACCACATGAAATATGTTATTCTTCCTTTGCCCAAGCACAGCTCCTACGGCATAGTCACTAGCATCATACATTAGCTCAAACGGTTCCTCCCAATTAGGTGCGGTAATGACAGGTGTGGTTGTCAACTTCTTCTTCAAAAGCTCAAAAGCCGCTAAACACTCTTCATCAAATTTGAAAGGAACATCCTTCTCCAACAAGTTACACAACGGTTTAGAGATTTTCGAGAAGTCTTGAATGAATCGCCTATAGAAACCCGCATGACCAAGAAAACTGTGAATTCCTTTAACAGAGATAGGTGGAGGAAGATTCTCAATAGTCTCCACCTTAGCCTTATCCACTTCAAGCCCCTTGCTAGATACCTTGTGCCCAAGAATAATTCCTTCCTGCACCATAAAGTGACACTTTTCCCAATTAAGCACCAAATTGGTCTCCACGCACCTTTTCAACACCAAACCAAGATTCTGCAAGCACTCATCATACGAAGTACCAAAAACTGAGAAGTCATCCATAAAAACCTCCACATTCGTGCCAATCATGTCTGAGAAAATAGCCATCATACACCTTTGAAAAGTGGCAGGAGCTCTACAAAGTCCGAAAGAAACCCGATGAAAAGCAAAATTGCCAAAAGGACATATGAATGTGGTCTTCTCTTGATCCTCCGGAGTGATGCAAATCTGATTATAACCCGAATAACCATCAAGAAGGCAATAATACTCGTGTCCCGCCAATCTGTCTAACATCTGATCAATGAATGGAAGAGGAAAGTGATCTTTTCTTGTGGCTTTGTTCAACTTCCGATAGTCCATGCAAACTCTCCATCCCGTGACTGTCCGAGTAGGGATGAGCTCATTCTTCTCATTAGCAACAACTATCATGCCTCCTTTCTTAGGCACACACTGCACCGGACTCACCCAAGAACTATCTGATATAGGATAAATGATACCTGCATCTAGCCACTTTAGAATTTCCATTTCACCACCTCTTTCATAATAGGATTAAGTCTTCGCTGATGCTCAACAGTAGGCTTCGCTCCTTCCTCTAGCAAAATTTTGTGCATGCAATAAGAAGGGCTGATTCCCTTGATATCTGCTATGGTCCAACCAATTGCCGATTTGAACTCTCTCAGAATTTATAAGAGCTTTTCTTCCTCACTACCTGACAGGTTAGAAGCAATAATAACAGGTAATGTAGATGCATCACCAAGAAATGCATACCTCAAGTGTTCTGGCAATGGTTTGAGTTCAAGTATAGGAGCTTCCTCAATAGATGGTTTAAGATGCCCTTGAGAATTTTTCAGTTCTGCTAACCCAAGAGATTCAAAAAGCATGTCAAATCTCCTTTTCCAAGGGGCTGAATTTAACTGCTGAAGTTGATCGGCTACTTCCTCATCTTCTAAATCAGAATCCCCAACTAAAACTTTCTCCAAAGAATTCGATTTTAGCAATTTATCAATCTCCGTAGTAACCGCGGAATCGACCAAATCCACCTTCAAGCATTCTTCTTCATCTGTGGGAAATTTCATTGCATTGAACACATTAAAAGTGACATTCTGGTCTTGCACCCTCATGGCGAGTTCCCCTTTCTACACATCGATCAAGGTCCTACCCGTAGCCAAGAACGGTCTTCCCAAGATTATGGGAATGTTCTTATCCTCTTCAAAATCCAAGATAACAAAATCAGCAAGAAAAATGAGCTTATCAACTTTCACCAAAACATCCTCCACTACGCCTCTAGGATATGTAACTGATCGATCAGCCAACTGTAAAGAGATGTTGGTAGGCTTTGGATCTGGTAACCCAAGTTGCATGAAAACTGACAAGGGCATGAGATTGATGCTAGCTCCCAAGTCACACAAGCACTTCTCAAAAGACAAATTACCAATAGTGCATGGAATAGTAAAGCTACCCAGATCCTTTAGTTTCGGAGGCAATTTCTGTTGCAGAACAGCACTACACTCTTCCGTTACAGCAACGGTCTCTAATTCCTCGAGCTTCGATTTACGAGAGAGACTACCTTTCATGAACTTGGCATAGCTCGACATCTGTTCAAGAGCTTCCGCAAAAGGTATGTTAATCTGCAACTTCTTGAGCACCTCAAGGAACTTCGTAAACTGTTTATCCAAATTCTGCTTCTAGAGTCTTCTAGGATATAGAGGCGGAGGATAGATCTGATTATTCTTTGTAGACTGCTCCGGAGAAGCTTTTACAACAGCACTAGTACAGAATAGGCTTTTAGCGTCGGTCAAAATAGGCTTTAGGCGTCGGTTATTGGGCGTAGTATATGAAGGCGACGCTATAGATAAAGACTTTTAGCGTCGGTTAATTAGGCGACGCAGAAAGTTTGTTATAGGCAACGGTCAACTAAACAACCGACGCTAAAAGTCTATTATAGGCAACGGTCAATTAAATGACCGACGCTAAAAGTCTATTTTAGGCAACGGTGTTTTAAAGAACCGATGCTAAAAGTCTTTATAAAGCAACGGTCTTACAAAGAACCGACGCATAAAGTGTGGTCAAAGGCGTCGGCCTTTCAAAGAACCGACGCATAAAGTCTGGTCAAAGGCGTCGGCCTTTCAAAGAACCGACGCATTAGCCTCTCCAATTTTAAAAAAAAATTGAATTACAATTCTCAAACCAACACCCCTGTTATATAAATACAAGCTATAAGAAACAATACAAGATTTATAATCACCGATGAGTTCTTATTAATATTAATATAATAAATTTTACAAAACTCAAGTTCATCAATTTACACAAAATACTTTACTTTCACAAACTAAAATTACTCTACAAAATTATGGACCATACTATATACCAGTACAAAGATGAATTCTAGTATCTGGCTAAACTAATGCTTTCAAAATCCATATTATGCTGAATCTACTCCCTCCACCTGCCTGCCGTCGAGCAAGATATCTCTCTTATTTCTTTCTGGTAAACATAAAGGTAATAAGAGTCAGGGGAAAAAAACCTCGCAACAACTCCTTCAGTACTACAATTTAAATTTAAGTAACACTAACCCATTCATCTGTCACCAGTCCTTCACCAATAATCGTTGGACCTGTGTCTTCTGGAGGTTTTTTGCGAGACTCAACACCAGCCTCAGCTTCAGCGAGCTGATGTTTTAATTTCTCAAGAACCTTGCAACCATAAAACAGTATAATTTATATATCAGCTTGTTTCTATATAATGGTATTTATACATAATACAAGTTCACAAGCACCATATTCAATCCATGTAGAAGAGCAATAATGATTATACTATAATATAAATGATAGAATAAGCAAAACCCTTACAGGAGTAAGACGTTCCACATCAAGAAACACAACCCTTAAGATCTGCTCAACAGCAACTTGATCCTTTTTTTCATCAAACTGAATTGAAAAGAACACACAAACTTCATCAAAAAAAAAATACATATGATAACAATGCCGAAGCCACTTCCACTCCTCTTTGATGTTACTCATCACAACCAGACCAAGCTTATCAACATACAAAATCAATCAACTTATTTCCAACTTAGAAGATGCAAATTGATACATATGTAATGGCTAATGAATAGTAAAAAAACTGGGAAAAAAATCATACAAGTACATGCCATACCAGCTCAGGTACATAGTCCATTGGATAAATGTCATCATACAATTCTTCTTTGACACCTTTGATCGAATGCCAAGTTACAGAAACTGGATCAGTTTT
This sequence comes from Kitagawia praeruptora, assembly GCA_037693485.1. Lineage (NCBI taxonomy): Eukaryota > Viridiplantae > Streptophyta > Magnoliopsida > Apiales > Apiaceae > Kitagawia > Kitagawia praeruptora. The sequence continues at coordinate 83,957,575 of CM075350.1, forward strand.
CAACTCCCAAGACTCCATAGTTTTTGTGTGCTCTTCAGGAAACGCAGACTTGATTTGCTCCACTGTAACATCCCTCCCTGACTGAACAATAGGCACATTGCAGTTACTAAGAAAATTTATAACTTCGTAAAAATCTTTCCTAGCTTGTGCCTACAATCACGAAACGCCAATTAAATGGAAGTTCACCTTTAAGATACAAGTAGGACTATGAAATCAAAAGCTAGAAACTCAAACTATTTCAAGAGTCAAATATTTAACAACTGATTTTTACATTACAGTAGATAAAAATCCAAAATATAGCCCCTGCAGCAAATATTCAAATATCATATTGTCCAAAGACAAGGAACATAATAAAAGAATTACATTCATATTATAAAAAGTATATATGCGAAACTTGAGAGGGAATAAAGTATCAACATTTAATGACGTGTTCTTCTATGGGCATATCTCAGTAACAATTTCCAGTATAAATTTACTTCTTGGAGGCGATGGGAGAATCAGGTGATGTGAATCCAACTGGAAATCAACCTCCTGGAGGATATAGTAATTATAGAGGTAGGAAACACATTCATAAAATAAAAGGTTATGTTATTGCTAACACAAAGGTTAGGCATTTCCTTTCCAATTTAGTAGTAGCTACACTACAAGAAGATTAAACTGGAAAAAAAGGCAGAGAGCTCCACACCTTCAGCTCCTTGCCATTGACCTTTACTGAGAGCAGCTTGAGATCATCACCGTTTAAGACCAAAGGAGATACACAACCTGTGCAGATGAAACTAATTAGTTGAATGAGAACTATACTAAAATATTTTTTTAAAAATAATTAATTGGGATCATGTCTTGGATAGGACTTTGAACTGAGTTATTATGAATACCAGGAAGATCTATATTTCAAAGTCTCCAAATTATGCTGTAAAAATTCCAGCTCAAGTTGTTCCATTCAGTTTTAAGATTACTAGTAGCGAACTCTTGGTTTTAGCAAGCCAAGTTAAACTGAGAATATAGAAACAATGAAGAACAATTAGTGAATACCTTCAACTCTGGAATAAACACTTATGTTGGAGTAGACAAATGTTTGTTCCTCACCCAGCGTAAATGTGAGATCCACCTGATCACAAAGTAACGGTAAATGACATAAAGTGATGAAATGGCATCCATATGCATCATTATAAACAAAAGATAAAAAAGAAACTGTTCATTGTAATGATTCCAAGAAAATATGAGATAAAATCTACTGAATAAGTATAAATGATCGAAACATAGACAATCACATTGATCATTCTTTTCCCAAAACAAGATTAATTAAAACACAAATCATGCTAACCTCGAATTCATCCTGTTTCTTCTTCCAATCAGCAGCCTTCCAAATAATGTACTAATAATATAGAGCTACAAGGAAGGACGATCGGCCTAACTATTCTGAAGTCTTAAACCACAACAACAATACCAATTCTATAGGAGGAACAAGAATGATCGTAGGAGGGGCTCAGACTTTTCAAGAGTGGCATATATTCAAGGTACATTATCATTTTCTATGTCGATCTGATGGGCCGAAAACAACGTAGAACAGATGGACCACTTCATTGCTTTGAAGCAACAATAATTATAACATCAATGATATATACCAAGGTAGTAACTTTGCCTCATGTGAAAAATTGTACCTCATGTCGACCAAGGATACAATTATACATATTTACATTTAGATACGTAATTGTTTGAAGTTGAATTTTTTTACATTTAATTCCAAGTTTTAAAAATTAGGACCAATTAGTGTTCCACTGGACTTACTCTTATCATACTGCAAACGGATGTATATGACCGAACATATATACTTGAAGAAATTGAAAAAATAGCACATCAAATGTTATATTACTTTTCCAAATTTTTTGTAAATTTATTTTCTTTCATGTCCATCATAAGCTTAGCTGAATAATATTACAAAATGTTCAATCCTATTATAAAGCTTGGTGCTACAAACTGTCTGGTGTCTATAGTAGACAAGAACAATAGATAAAATGGTGATAAATGACAACAACCTTTCCTCTGGTCAGGAACCTAGTTAAGATGATGAGGATGACAAAAAATTTTCAACAAGTTTTAGTTAGTGTTGCACCAACCAAAAGCACAAAAGTCATCCAAAAACTACAATAAAGCAAATAAACAAAACATAGAGGTTATGTAATCATCTCCCCAACCAACATGTTTCCTTGTATGCAAATAAACAAAACATAGTGTTCACCTAATCGGAATCCAATTGAGCCCTAATCCAATCGAAATCCCAAATCAAGTCCTAACCCCAAATCGAAATCTACAGAAGCATAAATTGCCTGCCTGAGAAATTGAGAGAAATTGTATGCCTGACAAATTGAGAGAAATTGCGAGGGTGAGTGTTTGAGGACGAGTGTTGAAGTTAAGTATTGGAGATTGTACGTACCTAGAGGCTCCGCCGGAGATTGAAGTCGCAGAGAAGATTGATTGAAGACTTGGCGAGTGCAAACAATTGATTGAAGATGAGTGGGCGAAAGTTGAGTGTTGAAGGCTTCGATTGAGGAGAAGATTGATTGAAGACTTGGTGAGTGTAAACAATTGATTGAAGATGAGTGGGCGAAAGTTGATTGTTGAAGGCTTCGATTGAGGAGTGAGGAATGTTTGGGGGTGAGGAGGGTGTCAGGGTGAGGAGTATTGAGTACAGTTCCGAAGAACAGCAGTAATATATGTTTTTTTTACCAATTGATCGATATGTATTTTATTTTAATATATATCTATACTTCTATATCTAATTATAACACATCTCTAAACAAAACAAATAAATATTATTATTTCAAAATACAAGTATATTATATAATAATATATTTACACATAATAATAAATAAATTTTAAATTATTTATTATAATCGAAACATTAAAAATTTGGTAGTCGGTAAGTATTTGGATCAAATATGTAGTTAATTATTGGACCTAATTTTTAAACATTAATCTGCTAACCATAACACATTATTGGACCTATTTTTTAGATATTACTCTCCTAATTATGAGCCTGTTTGGCATAGCTTTTTAAAAAAAAATGTTTTTATGGACTTATCTTCAGGTAAAAATTTTATATTTTGATAAAAAAAAAATTATACAAGTATTTAATGTATGTTTAAAATTCTATAAGTTGCAAAAAAAAAAAGTTAACTTTTTCAAAAAAAAGTTAGAAATCTCTAACTTTATCTTAAAATAAGTTGACTTATTCCGGAAAAAGTTTTCCCAAACACCACCTATAACACATCTCTAAACAAAACACACAATTTTTTTTTTAAAATACAAATACATTATATAATAATATTTTTACACATAATAACAAATTAATTTTAAATTATTATTTTTTTAAAAAGAATAAATTCAAATCATTGAAATAAAATATTAAAACAAAATTAAGAAACTTTCGAGAATCGCACGGGATATAAGCTAGTAAGTTTCAATATATTTTTTTACTTTTTTACTAACTGATATATTTTTATTTACAATGTTTTTATTTTTTTTTACTAACTGATATGTTTTTGTTTTAATGTGTTTTTTTTAGTCTAGATTAATCCAGTCGCAACAAAGATTGGCTACTTACAAGTTACTGGACCAAACAAAAATGGCATGTGAAAGCCCAACAGCCAGGCCTGTTTCCATTAGCGTCGGCATACAACAACCAACGTAATAAAAAAATATTACCTATAGCGTCGGTTAAATCAGACCCGACGCAAAAGGGTCGGTTTTGGGCGTCGGTTGAGTTAAGACCGACGCTAAAGGAAAAGTTTTAGGCGTCGGTTGAATAAAGACCGACGCTAAAGGGTATGTTTTATTCGTCGGTTGTTACGACCGATGCTAAAGGTCAGTTTTAGGCGTCGGTTGAGTAAAGACCGACGCTAAAGGGTATGTTTTAGGCGTCGGTTGTTTCATGACCGACGCAAAAGGTCCAACAGAATTGACATTAAGTGTCGGTTAAACTAGCAACCGACGCCTAAAGTATGTATAGGCCACGGCTCTCTATATAACCGACGCTTAAAGTGCGACGCTAAAAGATTGTTCTGTACTAGTGCAGGTTCCTTGCTCTTCTCTACTTCACCATCTAGCTGATCAGCTACCAAGTCAGATTTTTCAATTTCGAGCACTGCAGATTTTTTAACTTGCTGATTCTGAACTTCATCATCTTCCTTAGCGGCTGATTTAGGATCTGTTGTAACCTTTCCCGATTTCAAAGTTACTGCTTTCACCTGTTCTTTGCCATCCCTCCTGCCTTTACCATCCCTCCTGCCTGGATTAACCTCTGTATCACTCGGAAGAGTTCTTTGCTGCCTGTTCAATAAAGCACTTGCAATTTGCCCAATCTGATTCTCCAAAGTCTTTAAAGAAACCGCCTGGCTTTTAACCATCAACCTTAACTCATCTAATTCAGATTTTTCATTCGAAGATGGACCAGCATTCCCATGAGATTGTTGCTGCTGAAATCCCGGAGGTTGGAATGGTTGGCTTAGAGCATACTGCTACTGATAGCCTTGATTGAATGGCCTCGCTTGTTGACCCTGAAACTGCTGATAAGGCTGTGGTTGTTGAGCACCTTGATTGTTGCTCCAGCTGAAGTTAGGATGATTCCTATTGTTCGGATGATAGGTGGCTGGAACTGGTGCAGCAGGTCTCTGAAAATTACTCACAAACTGTGTTGATTCAGAAGAGATAGCACACTGATTCGTCTCATGTGCGCCCGCACATAGCTCACAAACACTAGCAACCTGCTGAACTCCATAATTTGTAAGAGAATCCACCTTCATAGTCAAAGCCTTCAACTGAGCTGCAATAGTTGAAGCTGCATCCACTTCCAAAATACCTGCTACCTTGCCTTGAGATAGTCTCTGGGTTGGATTCTGATATTCATTGGCAGCCATCGTCTCAATAAGATCATAAGCTTCATCATAACTTTTAGCCCATAGAGCTCCTCTTGATGCTGCATCTAACAAAGGTCTAGACTATGCTCCTAACCCATAGTAGAAACCATTTATCACCATCCAGTCAGGCATACCATGATGAGAACACTTTCGTAGCATCTCCTTGTAACATTCCCAAGCCTCACACAAAGATTCTCCAGATTGCTGAGCAAATTGAGTAAGAGCATTCCTTATTGCTGCAATTTTCGCCATAAGGAAGAATTTCGTAAGAAACTTCTGAGCAAGATCCTCCCATGTAGTAATGGAACCAGCTGCTAAAGAGTGTAACCAGCCCTTAGCCTTATCCCTCAAAGAGATGGGAAAAGTCTCAATTTGATAGCATCATCCGACACACCATTAAACTTGAAAGTGTCACAGATCTCGATAAAGTCCCGAGTATGCATATTAGGATCCTCCGTAGGAGCACCCCCGAACTGAACCGAATTCTGTACCATCTGAATAGTGCCCGGCTTGATTTCAAAGTTGTTAGCTGTGATGACCGGCCTGATAATACTAGACTGGATGTCATTGATCTTTGGCTGAGAATAGTCCTTCAAAGCCTTAGCTGCTGCTGCATCACCCATCTCTACTGTAGTTTCATATTCCTCTTCCTTATTCTCTACAAGATCGTCTTCCGCCAGTTTTTCTATTCGAGCTTGCAAACGTGTTCGCATACAAGCTCAAGTACCTGAAACACCACGAAACAAACAAACTAAGTAAGAAATCCGAGTCAGTGAATGCAAACGACCACTATTGGCAAGCACATAAACTAAAAATAAAACACCGATGATCCCCGGCAGCGGCGCCAAAAACTTGTTAACACAAAATCACGCAAGTGCACGTGGTCACAAGTAATACAGATATAAATCAAGTTCGTTCCGCAGAGATCTGTTTTAGGTTCCAATTCAGTAGATGCACCTATGCAACAATGTATGGTTTTAATTCACTGATAAGACAAATAACAAATTGGGGTTTTTAATTATCTAAATTAACTAGATGTAAATTATTAAACTAGGAATTAATAAACTAATGAGATTTGAAATCAAATTACTTATATGAGAATAAACATGGGATCCTAACTTCATTAAATACTTCACTTAGATCTAACGCCTTTAATCACTATATGCAATGGTTATGATATTTGATCGGATAACACGAAACAAGTACACGCTACCTGTCAGCATACATATACCAAACTAAACATACATCCACAAAAGAGATAGAAGATGAATAGACACCAATTATGCTTAGACCCCATATGTCTATAGAATTTGAAAACATAACGGTTGAAGAGCAAGTTATCCACAAAGATCACACAGGGTAGTATAAGTATTTTCATCTCACACCACGAATCATATTGATAAACAATAATGAACCTATGCTAGCATGGCAAGTTCTAAATCTCAAGATCCACTTTCACTTCACAAGAGATTAACAAATTAGATGTTCGCGACGCATCTATCAATTAAGCTTAACCATGCGAGGATATCAAATATACATCACACACAGATCTTTAAAGCATCAAGATACTAAAGCTCCATAAATAAATCCATTAGAATCCCATGACAACGATTAGTTCATAATTGAACCGTTCGTCACCATGAGATTTGATGAAGACATGATATTAAACAAGATATGAAAGAAAGCAATAATATTATTAAAACTAAGAGTTGAGAAAACAAATCTATAATCCAACGTATACAAAAGATGAAGTAGATCTAGATCCGTGCTTGTCACGAGCGTTGAATCTTTCTCCGCTTTTCTCTCTTGCAATTCTATGTTATTAAGAGTAATGATACGAATTACAATGATACAATGTGTTTAAATAGGCCCTAGAAGTCTTGGCCAACAAGAAAATACCTAAATTACAAGTAAAATTCGAAACAGGAAAGAATTTAGAAGTTTTAGAGCAAAATTCGGAAATTCCAGAATCACAAATGCTCCCCTGTTGAGTCCAACTATACAAAATGTTGGAAGATTTTATTAAATGGCTAGTCCTCGACTATATCCTTGTTCTATGTTACAGTTTAAATTGTTGTTATTCAAATCGCAATTGTTTTCCTTTATTGTCGCCAATTCGACCTTCTTTGTAATCGAGTTATTGATGTTATGTCTCTAACTGCTTATACCTATCTTGTTGATATGAATTCATAGTATTACTCTTTATAATCTTCTCCCCAATTATTATCGAACTTGTCGATATCTACTAAAAATCTTGGTTATTCGTTCATTCCCCTGTATTGTATCGAACTTGTCGATACTTGATGATAGTAAATGCTCCCTTGTTGAATTTTCAATTACGAGTTGTATTCCTGGAACGTGAGTTTTCCAGTTATTGGTTGACACAGGGTAGTCGATTGTCCCGACCCCTGGCCTGAGTATTAAAGATAGAATTGGAAGTTTTTATTAAATAAAAATGTTTTCATGATTGAGGACGCCAGTCAGAGTATGAGTATGATATTTTAGGCCAAAAGAGGCCTTGGATCCAGTTGAGTATTTGGATATACCAAGAGAGTATATCCGGAGTTTTAGTGTGACTGATCATCCACTTTAACTCGTTGCGTCGAAGTGAAAAATCCAATTTTAATCTATAAATTGAGTATCCAGTTGGACTTTGATTCTTATTGCTTAACCAGGAATTTCCCAAGTATTCTTATCGAATGGTTATCATTTGATCTTGAGTTTTTGAGTATCAGTATTGAATTATTAAAGCATGGTTTCTTTGAAGTTTACAATGTTTATTCTGATTGAACAAAACTCTTATCCGTTCTAGTTCTTGTTACACCTCAGTAATGGTGAAGTATTGGCCCTCGTGGCAATTTAAAAGTATCATCATAGATTCTTTCACAATATGAGTTGAAATTCTTTTGTTATCAGATTTGTTTCGATATTGAATTGTTATCACCTTATGCACTTGCTGAGCATTGTTGGCTCACTCTTGCTTTTGTTTGTTTTCCTCAGTTAATTGTGGAGTTAAGTAAATCTAGTAGTGGACAGTGAGTATTGATCTCCGGACAGCGAGAAGAGGCAATCGAGTTATAGATTTCGCAAGATAGTGGATTGCGAATTGTCAAGGTTGGAGATATAGTTAGATAGTGATTTCACTTATTCACAAATGTATATTTTTATTATTCTGAGATTGAGCTGTAGTAATGTAATTCGATAGTTTGTTTCATACCATAACCTGTAAGAGATCTTGGTTTAAGGGGTTTTTATTATTAATGTTGTTTATTTTCAGAGATGTTTAATATTGTTTATTGGTTAGTGGCCCCATATCTGTACCCCGGATTTTGGGATGTTACAAGTTGGTATCAGAGCTACAGGTTATGGTCACTGAAACAGAAATAGGAAGGTTAGGGTGCGTGTATAGGATAGAAGTCGAGTAGAACAATTTAGGATAAGGATCGCGTTAGGATATTTCGGCAAGCGTTGCGACGTTAATCGGTCTTTCGGCATATCGCGCGAGTAGAAGTTCGAATCATTTAAGGATCGAGCTATTGGTAAAACAGTGAACCTGAAGCGGCCTAAGCTAAGTGGGCAGCTGGAGTTATCAGTTCGGGAGGCGTTATCTCGAGATTTTTACGTAGAATTTAGGACATCCTATGAGATTAGTTTCGATGTGCACGTTTCGGAGATAGTACGAGAAGGTTAAGAATGCGAAGTGAGAAGCGAGTATTAGCAAGGATTGAAAGTTAAGCGTAATTGTGCACCCCTAATTATTGATTTGTTCAAAGTTATTACCTGAAGAAATGTCCTATTCTTTCTTTGAATTGTTGTAAATTAATTCCCGGTTGGTATCGTTGCTGAGGCATTCGTTGCGCAGTGACGGTTCAAAAATCGAGAATGAATTGAGATCTTTTTATTTATTCAACTCATTATTGTCAGGCCGGTTTGGCAGCTAAGTATAGTAGTGCTTAGTCGACAAGAGTGAGACTGAATAATTAGGAATTTCTTAAATGTTTGCCTAATCAGTAGTTGATGCTACAGTTGAAAAGTCTAATACCCATCAATTGATGATGAGTTTCGTACATCAATTTTTTTTTTTGAATTCAATTCCATTCTTTTAGAAATATTTATATTTCCAGATGATACTTGATCCATCTTTACAGAATTTTTTTTGAAACTCTTGAATCCTTTCCATTATCATAACTTGATTTTCTCTATTCCAGCTGAGATGAACAACCTATGCAGATAGGGATTCAGGGACATCTTATCTTTGTGATAGAAGTCCAGTGGGACGCCACTGATTGTGTTTGTCATGAAAGTACTAAAGATTGGCCATCTTTATGTACTATGGTGGTTAACCTAGTGACAAATGCAACCTGAAAATAGTTCGAAGATCATAATTGATCTCTCGGTTGAATTCCTTTCTAAAGGTTTTGTCAAACAAACTCAGTATATATTCATATTGATACCCCATTCATTTCGTTGACCTCCTTTGTCGGAGATTTGATGATTTCAAAATTTCTAATGATAGCGAGATACGAAGTTAGACGCGATGACGTCTTAAGTGATGTAACTACAATGGTGCTGATGAAGAACTGGTTATGTAAGTTCAAGAATTTAGTGGTTAAGACGGATGTGTTATGTTAAATGGGAATAAGTGCTGATTCAAGGAATCATGAACAGGAGTTGAGACTAATAAGAAGTGAATAACGGAAAAGAGCAATAAATGAGAGCACATTATCGCAGATATAGTAAAGGGCGAAAAGAGAATAATAATGAAGGTGTTGGTATAAGACATTCAATGTTAAAGAAGGATTGTTTTAGACCTCTATTATAAGGCGGAGGTAATAGATGGAATACCATAAGATTTTGAATATTTTGAACCCGATGCGGGACATTAGATGGTAGAATCAAGGAGAGATGATTTGAGTAAAACAGAGCAAAGTAGAATGAGAAGGTTTGTAAGGATTAGTAAGAAAACAATCAAGACTGAATGAGGGGTAAGGTGAATACGTGGAGTAAATGACTTATGCAAGCCAGTGTAGAAAGTCATGATTATTCAAGGATGGTGGAAAGTTAATCAAGATGTAATAAAATGTAAGTAAGGTGGAAGGCAGAGAAACCAGAGAGTTTCCAGAAGTGATTAAATAAGAAGACATACAGGATTTAGTTAAGAAAAGAATGTGGAATCCCAAAGATGTGGAGTTAGAAGAGAAAAGGCACCGTAGTTGCCTATAGAAAGAGAATTTGCAGAAATTAACGAGATCCCATGATCAGAAAATAAGATTTCGGGAGTAAAATCCCTAGAGATTTTATTGAAAGAAATGTGGGAAGTTGTGGTTATAACTAGAAGGGCAGTATGATGACAAGTAGTAGAGTCAGAAGTCGAAGCTATGTGTTATGAGCTTGGAAAGATGGAAATTTTTGCCAGAATAGTATCATATTAATCTTGGTGGAATTATGAAGAGAGTAATAAGACTACCATTATAATTATCAAGAATCGAGAAATTCAATGCGATTATAAGGTAAGTTATCAGGAAATGGATGGTGATGACTATAAAGAGAGTCAAATATGATTCAGGATTAGATTTATTTCCTATTAATGAAAGGGAGATTTTAATCTTAAAAAATGTGAAAATGATGTTCTGAAGTCGAAAGCGGATATAGAAGTCTTAGCAACCAAGCAGATCCAGAAATAGTGATATTAAAGGAATGAAGTCGTTTTGTATAAGAAGAAGGTAGCAGAAAGGAGATGATTAGGTAAAGCATATTTCAATGAATAAGATTTCAAACAGTAATCGGACGAAGAATTTGATATGATCGTAGATCACAAATCAAGATGTTCGAAGGTTAGTGAAGCGTAGGTAATCCAATGGAGAATGACTTTGAAAGGTTCCAAGTATGCAGAATCCCAATTTGAGTCGTGTTAAGTGTCGAAGTCGTAATGGGTAGAGTCAAATCTGAAGACTCGTCAAGTATGCAGAGTGAAGAATTGAAGTTGACTCCAGAAGGAACGGATTAGTGTATTACGAATAAGATATATATGATTTAAGGAGAATGGTTATCAGTTCGAAACGGTCACTCAGTAAAACAATGAGATGAAGGATGGATAAAGATTTTCTGATTATTCCCTTCTCGAGTAACATTGCACGTGAAAGAGAAGTAAGGATGATTAAAGATTTCTTAATATTCCTTACCTCAGAATTTTATCTGAGGAAGGTTCATTTCAGGAGATGTAAATAAGTGGCGATGCAGGTTAAGTGGAAGATTCATGTTGATAAAAGCGGGAGTTGTTGGAAATCGTTGAGGAATTGTTTTATGATTAGTATCGAGTGAAGCTGTGACGGCGGAAGAATTGGCAATAAGTTGGATATCTCAATCCTGTGTTGTATTAAGTGAAGTCACAGTCAAGGTGACAAGTATATTAGTTATCAAAAGCTGAAAATAATCGAGGCTATGTCCTCCAAAGATTCGGCAAACCAGACTATTTTATAAGAAAGAGAATCCAGTTGTTAATTGAATTATGCTTGATGTGTTTATAAGGGCGTACGTATTTGGTTATAGTATTCGATTGCAAGGAGGTAACGGAAAGCGGAAGAAATAATGTTAAGTTCCCAAATTGGGTGCTCGGTAAGAATGTGGGATTAAAGACAAGAAGAAACTTTTGATTATTCCCTTCTCGATCGACATAGTACTTGAAAGCGGAATGGAAGCGATCAGAGAATTTCTGAAGATTCTTTCTCGAAGTTCTATTTAAAGTCGTGTGGTTATAAGTAAAGCGTGGGAATGATACCAAGCGCAAGGTATAGATCATTATGCGAAAAGTTATATTGATTGTCGGGGAAAGATATTTGTTCCCATGAATTAAGCGTCTAGAGTTAAAAAGACTCGGAAGTCAAAGTCTAAGAGTATTTCGGAATTGGAGGGCTCACAGAATGAGCTTATTAAAGTTTGAGTTGATATGATGGAATCCTAGAGGTTGAAAGATACAACCTGGGAGTGGAAGTAGGATGCGGTGTCCTTAGCGTTGATTCTGAGGACAGAATCCTATTAAGGGGGGAAGGATATAACCCCCTAGAAAATTTCGAATTTAGAATTATTTATTTAATATAAATTATGAATTATATTATGTGAATATTGTTGTAAAGGTGGAATATATGTGAAGTAGTGTTTATGTGTTTACGTGATGATTTGTGTGTGCTGTGAAAGTCTGTGTTTTTATTTGTATTTTGAGGATTTAAATATATTTAAATCATACGTTTTTTATCCTCTGGCAATTTTATAAAATTATCGGAGTTATTAAAAATCATGAAATCTTTTGTAATATTATCTTTATATATTTATTGAGTTTTTAAAATTGTTGGGTGGATTAATTTGGATGCTTGAGTATTTTAAAATGATTTTAAGAGTTTTATTGTATTTAAAGGATCAAAATTTGTAAAATCCATATTTAATTCATTTTTTATCCGAAAAATATTTTAAAAATATATGCGTGTTCGTAATTTTATGTTCTTTATTTTAAAAATGAAAAGTTTAATTTTCTGAAAATTTTATTTGATTTCGATTTATAAGAGTCGTTTAAGAGTATTAAATGGGGACGGTTTGAATTGTAGTAGTTATAATGTCATTGGGCCTAGCCCATTAAGCAAAAGAACACAGCCTAGAGGATTCTAGAAATCGGGGAGAGAACAAATTGGGGGAGAGAGAAAAAGAGAGATTGGGAGAGAAATTGAGAGAAAAGAGAAGGGATGAAGAGAAAAATTGATTTGTGGGTTAATTGAAAATGAGGAGTGGGTGGGTGTGTATGTATAGTGTGTGTATGGCGAGTCTTAGCAGGGGAGGACTGTGGTGACGCAGCAGCAGCGCGGAGGGGCGGCGATGGCGGGTCACGGCGGCGAGACGTCGGAGAAGAAAGAGAAGGGTTGGTGATGTGTTTGTGCAGGTATATATATATATATTTATATATATATATATATATATATATATATATATATATATATATGTATGTATACTTGTAGTAGAGAGAGAGAAATTGATGGGTAAATGTTTGTGTGTGTGTGTATATATATATATATATATATATACAAGATGTATGTATGCATGTAGTTTGTATGTATATACTTGCTTAATTAAGTTATTAGGAATTCTGATGGATCTGTTTGTTATGGCTGTTTGGTGTCGGATTTGAAAACTGATTACATATTTGGAATCCTTGCGAGAAAATACATGGAATACATTCTTAAATCATGTAAATCGGATTAAAAATGAGTGAGTTATAGCCGGTCAAAGTTAGACCATTAGAGTTGACTTCGGGAATTTATAGTTAAATCTTAATTTTCGAAGTAGGATTCGAGTTTTTGGAGAATGTTAGAGTATTAATAACTTGGACTATTTTTGGTTTAAATACTTTAATTTTGGATCTATTCAGAAATTTATAAATTATAAATAGTAGTCATAATGTGAGTAGTTTAAATTCGGAATCTGTTAATTATTATGTTATAATTTCGGAAGTCTAAATTGGGATATTTGGAGTTCATATGGTCTTGTTGAAAATGATTCTGGTATTATATATGTGCTAAATGTTATAAGTCGAGTTGGAGTATTTGTCGAAATTCATAATTGTCGATTACTTGGTAATAAAGCATATGTGGTTAAATGATTGTTGGTACTGATTATTATTTGTTGTATAATGTTGGAAATTATATGAGTTGCTAATTGTAAATGGTTTTACTAATTATGAATATTTTATGTTATGTGTTTATCTGCGAGGAGTTGCAATAAGATCGCAAGTCCTAAATGTCAATATTTAAGGACTTGTGTAATTCTCTTCAACTAGTTCCTCGGGCTTACGAATATCCATGATTAACTATCACGAGTATAATTAATATACTTAAGTGATGTGATCATTGATATAGCGTAAGTAATAGTTAGTGCTAGGGGTTGTTCCCTAGGGCTTACGAACATCAATGATTGATTGTCACGTGTATCATTAAAATGCGTGAGTAATACGATCATTGGTGTAGCGTAAGTAGTAGTGTAATGTAAATCATTATGTGCTAGGTGCCGCATGTCTGGGCGGGTACTTTTCTTATTTGTTTACTTTTATGTTGCTGCAAGTTGAGGCAGCTTTATTTTTGCAAAAACAGGGTTGAATTGTATTTGAGGGGCTTGCCCATAGTCCGATAAACGAATACTTCATGCCGAAATTTTCTAAAAATCCCCTGCAAATTTATTTAAAAGTCTATTTGAGTTATTTGATTTCAAGGCTTGAAAGTATGTTATGATTTTTAAAGGGTTAAGTATATGTGTCAGTGGAGTATTTCAAGTATATATTATGGTTTTAAAAATTTGATGGTGTGCTGTTTTGAGGTGGTTATGTGACGTGTATATGTGACTTAGTAATTATACTAAGGCTACTATATATATATATATGATTGGATATGTCTATATGTAGTGGTATGTGTTTGTATATGTTATTTATGATAAGTGTATAAGCGTTATAGGACGCGTACGGGTAGGGTAGAGCAAGTAAGAGTTGTTTGATTTGGCACTGAACAGTATCTGACCTTGTAAAGGTTGAATAGGAGACATGGCCAAGAGCAGAGTACGAGTAAAAAGATAAGCAGAAGGACAAGTAGCGAAGTCGACGAGTGTATGAAGTAAGGAATGACATGAATTTGAGTCGAGGATCCATGGTAGGATCAGGAACTCCGTAAATCGAGGCAAGTGTTTTGCTCTTCACTTATCTTTCAAGTGATGCAGTTCAATTTCTTGTTGTAGTATATGATGAGAATAAAGTATATTTAGAAAATGTAATGTTTCTTCAATTAGCGGGAAAATGTTTATTTCCCACCCTCAGTTCAACTATTGAATTTTTAACGAGCCTCCCCAATAACTTTTTCTACACAATATCTTACGCATGGTATGTCGTTGGATTCCTCAGTGGAATACCATTCCTTTGCTATCTTCGATTGTATTCAAGAAATTCGTTGAATAGAGATAATCCAGATTTCAAAATACCTGTCAACGAAATTCCCGATTTTAAACATATCTTACCCAAGTGGTGTTTTCTTTAAACTAATTCACAAATAAATTTTCTTGGGATTATCTCACAAATGATCCTTTTAAACTACTTCATTCGCTTATGTTGAGTCCAACTATACAAAATGTTGGAAGATTTTATTAAATGCCTAGTCCTCGACTATATCCTTGTTCTATGTTACAGTTAAAATTGTTGTTATTCAAATCGCAATTGTTTTCCTTTATTGTCGCCAATTCGACCTTCTCTGTAATCGAGTTATTGATGTTATGTCTCCAACTGCTTATACCTATCTTGTTGATATGAATTCATAGTATTACTCTTTATAATCTTCTCCCCAATTATTATCGAACTTGTCGATATCTACTGAAAATCTTGGTTATTCATTTATTCCCCTGTATTGTATCGAACTTGTCGATACTTGATGATAGTAAATGCTCCCCTGTTGAATTTTCAATTACGAGTTGTATTCCTGGAACGTGAGTTTTCCAGTTATTGGTTGACACAGGGTAGTCGATTGTCCCGACCCCTGTCCTGAGTATTAAAGATAGAATTGGAAGTTTTTATTAAATAAAAATGTTTTCATGACTGTGGACGCCAGTCAGAGTATGAGTATGATATTTTAGGCCAAAAGAGGCCTTGGATCCAGTTGAGTATTTGGATATACCAAGAGAGTATAACCGGAGTTTTAGTGTGACTGATCATCCACTTTAACTCGTTGCGTTGAAGTGAAAAATCCAATTCTAATCTATAAATTGAGTATCCAGTTGGACTTTGATTCTTATTGCTTAACCAGGAATTTCCCAAGTATTCTTATCGAATGGTTATCATTTGATCTTGAGTTTTCGAGTATCAGTATTGAATTGTTAAAGCCTGGTTTCTTTGAAGTTTACAATGTTTATTCTGATTGAACAAAACTCTTATCCGTTCTAGTTCTTGTTACACCTCAGTAATGGTGAAGTATTGGCCCTCGTGGCAATTTAAAAGTATCATCATAGATTCTTTCATAGTATGAGTTGAAATTCTTTTGTTATCAGATTTGTTTCGATATTGAATTGTTATCACCTTATGCACTTGCTGAGCATTGTTGGCTCACTCTTGCTTTTGTTTTTCCTCAGTTAATAGTGGAGTTAAGTAAATCTAGTAGTGGACAGTGAGTATTGATCTCCGGACAGCGAGAAGAGGCAGTCGAGTTATAGATTTCTCCAGATAAGTGGATTGCGAATTGTCAAGGTTGGAGATATAGTTAGATAGTGATTTCACTTATTCACAAATGTATATTTTTATTATTCTGAGATTGAGCTGTAGTAATGTAATTCGATAGTTTGTTTCATACCATAACCTGTAAGAGATCTTGGTTTAAGGGGTTTTTATTATTAATGTTGTTTATTTTCAGAGATGTTTAATATTGTTTATTGGTTAGTGGCCCCATATCTGTACCCCGGATTTTGGGATGTTACAATAATTATTTTTTATAATATAAAACTTTACTGTTTTAGGTAAGTTTTTAAATGTAAAAAATTGAGAGGGATATCCCAAAAAGAAAAGTGTAAAGAAATGAAAAAGATAGATTTTTTTTATATAAGCCGATTTATATATGATAAAAGTCAGAGGTAAGACCTTTGACTGGTTTTACAAAAGTGCTTGCCTTTGTTTACTATGCAAGCTATGCATACTGCATCCCAGAAACATACCATACTTACAGTACACACTGAAACTTACTACTTTTAAAGACAAGAACATTCCACCTGCAAACTTAACTAACCCATAAGATATCGCTGATCTGATTAAATCTACCTTGTAGATACCACAAAATTAGGTAGACTAATCTATATATTGCCATCCTTAGTCCACTTCGACCACGGGTGTGTCTCCCACAAACACCAGCCCTTGACTTGCTGTCATGCCTCCCAGTATTGCTTCCTCATTCATCGCCTATTCCGGATTGTTGTCTATGTCCATTTCTCTGTCTATTCCCAGGTCTATAGGAGCATCGACCTGTCCCAATCCCATCATTTCGGTCTGGTCAGATGGAAGGATTTTTTCGTCGAAGTTTACTGGGGTGGGAGCTCCATCTGGGATTATGATGTCTTGGTATGATGCGTCATCTATACCCATCCCCATGTCCATGTCTAGCAGCTCCTCAACACCACCAATTGGTCTGTTGCGGGTGTACAACCAGTCACACAACCTCCTGCCCAGTCGAGATAAAAACCTTAAAACCTTGTTTCTTTGTGGTATGATGTAGGCTATGGTGCAAAACCACCTAACATCTCTGAGAAGTATGTCAATTTGGGAAGCGATATGGTAGACTCCTGGGGGGCTCCAATGTGGATGTTCTTTATTACAAGGAACGCTTCCAAGTTGTCCATCTCCAGTATTACATCACGGTACCCAAACTTGAAGGCACGACGGAGAGCGATGAAGATCGCCCAGAGCTGATTCCGATCCCCAACGTTGAGAGTTGAGGTATCACTCCCACTGTGAGATGTTTAAGCACGCCTTCCGAGTTTCTGTAGGCTGCTCCAATGTCCGTGCGATGTCCATGCATTGAAGGAGTCCTTGAAGAGGTGTCGTGCACGTTGATTTTGAGAACCTCAGGTGGATGTGGAACCCAATGATAAACCATATCTGCTTCTTGAAGTATTGTGTTTACTTGTGTGGTAGTATGTTGTGAATGCTAATGTCTCCTTCTCCCTGCTATTTATAGCCTAACTTTTGGAATATGGAATTTCATTTGTTGCTTATGTATTAGCAATTTTCACGAGGGTCGAAACTTGTGATTTGTTTTCATTGATGCCTTTTTTAAGGAGTAAAATAGCTAATTGGTCACTGAAGTTACTAATAACTAGCAAGTAGGTCACGAAGTTAAAAAAACTTTCAATCGCATCATGAAGTTACAATTAGCTTGCAATCACAATACTAAACTTAAAAAAATTTGCACGATTGTTAAATAATGTTGACTTTTAACGTTTTTCCGTTAAAATACAACACATTTACGGTTAGGTCACTAAACTATATGCTAATTTTCAATTAGGTCACTCATTGTTAAATAGTCAAAAAATATCTAAAGAAATTATTTTTATTTAAAATATTATGGTATCATTGGTATCACTTATTAATATCGAAAAAGATGAATCGAAAATTTGATATTTTTTTAAATATTTGTTTGCTTTTACCGATTTACTAGCATATAAAAAAAATGGATATGTTCAATTCTAAATTTAATTAAATTATAAATTAAATAAATGGAAAAAGGAATATCTAAATATTTTTTCAATTGTATCGAATTATAAGCATATGGGTTAAAGCGATATATACAAATTAAATTTAATTAAAGTTCATTATTTGGAAAAAAAAAAGTAAACATTCGATTTTTTTTTTACATTTTATAATTATCGAAAAAAAACTTGTTATCTTTTCGTTCACTTGTATTTATTCATAAGCATATGTATTGAATTGGTATGCATAATTTTAAATTTTATAAAAGAAAAATCATTCCGAGAAAATTTTAAAAGTTAATTAGTTAAAATTAAATTTGGCTAATGACTTAATTGAAAATTGTTATCAAGTTCAGTGACCTACTTGCAAGTTTCATTGTGACATGTCAACATCTACGTTATCTTTCCGTTAAAGTTTTTAACGGTATTGACGACAGTTGCTAATTTGCAAGTTTTTAAGTACTTTATTAGTTGACCGAAAGCTTTTTTAACTTCGTGACCTACTTGCAAGTTACTAGTGACTTGAGTGACCAATTAATTATTTTACCTTTTTTTAAGTGTGACGGTATATTTCAAAATCATAGATGAGTGTATAGTGGAGAAAATGCCCAAAATAGCACTTTTGGGGAAGCTGGTCCCGTAGAGGCACTTACATCACGCATTCTGGATCTGCGTTAGGGGGTAACGCATGTTATATATACGTTACTAGTGTTTCTTTCACACCCCCAACTGATTCTACAACGAATAACGCATACAGCACCTGCGTTATGGGTGTAACGCAAGTGCGTGATGACGCATCACGCACTTGCGTTACACCCATAACACAGTTGTATGCGTTACGCGTGTTGAAAAGCAGCTGGAGGGCGAAAATTACACGAGTAACGCATGTTGTACATGCGTTACCCCCTAACGCAGACAGTAATGGCGTTATGTATGTGCTAGTGTAGGGCACATTTTTGAGAGAGTGCCATTTTGGACATTTTAATCAAAAATTATGACATTTTGGCACTTCACCCTTTATAGTGAAGAATTGCAAAAATACTTGGCAGACAAAACAAAGTCTCTAAGAAGACACGAAGTGTCCAAAATAAAGTGGTGAAAAATTTTCATTCCGCGCTTAACTTACCTTATAATGAGAAACAAAAATTGAAAGAACAGCTATCATTAGAGAATCATCGGAGTAGGGAAATACTAATTCCATAGCTATTTTTTAAGTTCCAGAGCAAAAAAATTGTGAAAAGACAAAATTGCCTTTATGTTAAACAAATCTGCCCCCTGCATTCAAAAAAATAAGGATAATTTTGTCTTTTCACAATTTTTTTGCTCTAGAACTTAAAAAATGGTTCTGGAATTAGTATTTCCCCCGGAGTAAACTAGTAAAGTACATTGTACCGGTCTACCACATTACAATTCATTTTCTGTCATAAAAACAGTAGCTACATCACATAATGACAATTCTGCATAATAAAATACGTAACATAAAGACTTGCTAATTTGCTATTATTATATTTACTATGATTTATCAAAATAGTGCGTACCAAATACAAATATGCAAGAAAACAAAAATAGAATAATTTATAGGAATTTTGTAAATATTAAAAAAATTTACATTTATGCATAAGTTGATATGCGAGTTTATCTTAACATATTTATATGCATCCCATATTTTACATTATTTTTTCACTTAATAAATTAGTATTATAATTTTTGAAAAAAAATTATAATGTTTATGGTAACTTTATAAGTAAAGTATTTTTGCTGGAGTGGTTACTAACGTGACACACGTTTATTTATTGAATTTATGTTAGACAAGATAAAATTTTGTAATTAAAATTTTAGATAACTATCCTAAAACAGTATATATTTATAATTTTCCAGTACAAGTAATTGTATTATTATGGATACACATGCAATATCAGGTCCTAAACACAAAATCTTTGTGGCTCGTACAAATTCCCAAACTAATTACTACACAATAAAAATGCGATCTATAGATGAAAAGACAACGTGTAAAATTAATGACAAGCTAGGCAAATAAATACGTAATTGCCAAAAAAGAGTCCCCTGGGTACCAAAATTGGGTACCAAATGACATGGCAATAGACACTTGTCAATTTAAAATATTTTGATTGGAGAGCCCTGGCGGACCCACTATAACTATAACCAATTAAAACAAGGCACATCATTTGGTAATAACTTTTGATACCTAATTTTGGTACCTCTAGCATTTTTCTTATTTATAACGCAAATTTGGAAAGCTAAGAAGTCCCTTAATGTAGTATATATATGTGCATCTCACTCTTATCATTTTCGTTCGAAGCCTTCAAAAATCCTTGAAACTCTTATCATTTTCGTTCGAAGCCTTCAAAAAAATCCTTGAAACAAATTACAGGTCAGCTATCTCTGTATCTTAAGTTAATTAATCACTTCATTATTTCATTTACTATATATGTAGTATATATTTTCCTACTAATATAATATAAGCACGGCTTCTCTAGCCATGCACGAGCAACATGCATTTTGTGATTAACCTGGGGCTGTAATTCGGAGTTCTGCAGTACTGGCTTAAGATTAAGAAATGATCACTTTGATTTTACACTTTTTTAGTTTGTGGCTATTTAGATGTTATATTTGTTTTCCAGTTTCATTCACCAAGTGCAGAGATGTTTGCAAATAACTAAGAGATGATATTTCTTGTCATGGTTCTCGATCACTTACTTGATTTTCTATGTAGTGAAGTTGAGGCAAAACATGGAGAAAACAGGCAGTCAGGATCTAGGTGGATCACCGCCTTCGCCAGCACCCGAACGAGTTGATACTGCAAAAGGTGTTATGATTAGTAGGCCAGGGTTTGGCAAGATTGGAAATCACATTGAATTGGAAGCGAACCACTTCAAAGTTTCTGTCGACTCTCCAGATGAGATGCTTTACCAATATAATGTACGTCTATCACATTTCAGACATTTATAGTTACTCTAATGTACTAATGAATTGGAATATTTTCCACAGGTTTTCATCAGTTATCATGACAAGACAGCTGTTAAGAGTAAGTGGATTGGAAGGAAGATAATTGATAAGCTCTACGGAACTTATTCTTCTGAAATGGCTGGGAAGAGGGTTGCATATGATGGAGAGACTGCCCTATACACTGTAGGGCCTCTACCTCGAAATAGTCAGGTCTTCTCAGTTGTTCTTGGGGCATCCATAGCCAAAAGGTCCGTTGTCTCTTTAGTTCTCTGGTTAAATATTAGTACTATACATCTATGAAAAATAGTAACAAGATGCACTTTGAAGGTATCGATCTTTTGACTCAAAACCATACATAGTAGAGATCAACTACACCACTAAGATACCTTTGAAGTCTGTTTTGCTTGCCCTAAATGGGGCTGAGATTGAAAAGGTTCAAGATGCATTGAGGGTGCTTGATATTATCTTGAGACAGACAGCGGTTGATAGGTACATAGTGGACTACAACTTACCACTCTTGATGCTTACACTTTGAGATAATGTTTTGCTTACTTTAATGTTGAATGTGCAGGGGTTGCCTTTTGCGCAGGCAGCCGTTCACTGAGGTTGGAGGAGGGGTATCTGGCTGTCATGGTTTTCATTCCACTTTTCGTCCAACTCATGGCGGCTTGTCACTTAATATTGGTTAAGGATTCTATATTTTTTCTGCCTAGTTCTGTATCCAAGCTTATATGTCTAGCATGCTTATGTCACTTGATGGGTTGCTTTACTCATTCGTTTCTGCAGATGTGTCAACAACTATGGTCCTTACCCCTGGACCTGTAATTGAGTTTCTAAGATTTAATCAGGGTACACAAGATGACCGTGCTATAGACTGGGTGAAGGTAAATCATTAAACCCGACCTGGAAAACCTGCACTGTGCCCATTGTTCTTTTCGCTACTAAATTGCCCTTCTACAAATGCAACAGGCCAAGAAAATGCTGAAAAACGTGAGGGTCAAGGCCACACATATTGACAGGGAATTTAAGATAATAGGGTTGAGTGAGAAGCCATGCAATGAGCTATAGTAAGTGCTTATTGTTTACAATTCATCCTTTTCTGATCTTCGAAATGAAAATGCCTGTGAATAATTCTCATTTGTTTCTTTCTTTGAAGTTTTACACTGAAAGGAACACATGGATATGGTGTCAAAGGCGAAGTGCAACCTGAGGAGATTACAGTTTACGAGTACTTTAGAAAACATCGGAACTTACAGCTCACAACTTCTGCTTACTTTCCGTGCCTTGATGTTGGTAAACCCGGAAAACCTAATTATCTACCACTGGAGGTGTGTAAACATTATCGAGATTTTACTACAAATTTTATTCTTTAGTTTACCCTTTTTAACTTCCTTTCCACTGTAAGCAATTGATTATTTCTCCCTGTTGTTTTTGGTAGCTTTGTCATGTGGTCTCTCTTCAGCGATATACGAGAGCGCTATCTTCTGTGCAAAGAGCATTTTTAGTAAATAAGGCTGCGCAGAAGCCTCTGGAGAGGAAAAATGTTCTTACTGATGTAAGATTTCCTGACACTCAATGTTTCTTATATTGATATTATTTCTCATCGTAGCTCTTCAGTTTTAAATTTGTTTTTAAGCTTCTTTCTTATTAATGATCAATGAGCATTCTGTCAGTCTATGGACAAGTGTGGATATGATAAAGTCCCTCTTTTATCTGCTTGCGGTATATCTATTGAGAAACAGCTTACCAGAATTGATGGCCGTGTCCTAGACACACCCAAGGTATTTTTTTGTTTCTCCTGTAACTTTTTCCATTGCTTTTCCTTCATACTTTAACATTTTCTTTACATGCCAAATGCAGCTGAAGGTTGGTGGTGATGAAGATTGCATTCCCTACAATGGTCGATGGAATTTTAATAAAAAGGTTATAAATATACGTATTCTGTGCATTTTCATGGAAGATATATATTAGTTATTCGATGCTCCCTTCCCCAAATATATATAATATCAAGGTTGAGGTATTTGTTTATACTTTATCCTGATTACCACCCAATTGTTAAATTTGATTTACCCCGAACTGTTTTATCCCTCATGCAGAGACTTATGAAAACTATCACAATTAAACATTGGTTGGTAGTGAACTTCTCTGCTGGTTGTGATATAAGTCGGCTATCCCGACATCTTATTAATTGTGGAAAGAACAAAGGGATTGTAAGTTCATTTCAGTTTTTGTCCATCTAAGTTTATCAATTATAACGATGACACATTATATCCTTACTTCTATCTTGTCTTCAGGTTATTGAATGTCCATATGCACTTATTGAGGAAGAACACCAGTATAGAGGAGCTAGCCCGCAGGTAAGAGTGGATAAGATGTTTGATCAAATCATGGCAAAGGTTCCAGAACCTCCTCAGCATCTTCAGTTAATCTTGTGTGTCTTACCAGAGAAAAAGATTTCTGCTATATATGGTATGTTCTAAGCTTCCATATTTCTGGTCAATATGATACTTGTTGGTAGTTGATTTTCAATATGATATTATGTGCTCAAGGACCGTGGAAGAGGAAATGTTTGATCGATTCTGGAATTGCCTCGCAATGTGTTTCTCCGCCAAAGTATTTAAATGATCAGTACCTCACAAATGTTCTTTTGAAAATTAATTCGAAGGTAATTCTGTTTCCAATGCCAGGCAATAGTCTTGTCAAGTAAAAGGAGTCTTTAACTCATATCATAACTCAAGTTAACACCTAAATATTCGTTTTTCTATCCCTCCCCCCAATTACTTTTTAGCTTGGAGGCATTAATTCTTTGCTAGCGATTGAAGCTGCTTCTCGTATACCCGTGATAGAAGACACTCCCACAATGATATTGGGCATGGATAATTCTCATGGCTCTCCTGGCCGATCAGATGCCCCATCCATTGCAGCGGTATTGTACTGGCACATGTATTTGTTAGTCTAGTTAATTACACTCAAATGAAGCACATTATTTTCTGTTTGCGGTTGTCACTTTTAGGTTGTTGTCATGTTTTTTTCAGCCTTAGTGAGTCGGGAGATACGTCTGTCTACTTGCATGTGGTCGCACTTAAAGAATATG
This sequence comes from Kitagawia praeruptora, assembly GCA_037693485.1. Classification (NCBI taxonomy): domain Eukaryota; kingdom Viridiplantae; phylum Streptophyta; class Magnoliopsida; order Apiales; family Apiaceae; genus Kitagawia; species Kitagawia praeruptora. The sequence continues at coordinate 83,981,797 of CM075350.1, forward strand.
TATGCTTCACTTATCTGAGTTAAGAGACAGAGATAGGCCAGTGAGTGGAATACGAGAGATCCGGAGTAGCCATAAGAAAGTAAAAGCCCTTGCAGAAGAGAAACCTTAACTTTGTATTGATCAATTGTTTTTTACAGAGAGAATGAGGAATGAACAGAGTGATTCGATATTAAACTCATCACCTGTTTGTATACTGTGCCGGTTGCTGTAACAAATTTGCCAGCTAATAGGCAACAGAACTAATCTGTAATTAACCACCAAGTGCAATGCAGTGATTTTGTTTGGGAATAAATATGTGTTAAGTTAGATAATGTAAAATATATTGTTTATGCAGTTCGGTTTGTTACGTGTTCCGAAGGTATACATAGCAGAACTAAATAGGATCATGACATTCTGGTTTTGCTTGCATTTAGTAGCTTAAAACCCAAAAAATATCAGTTCTACCGGTTTGTCACTTTAGCCGTTTGCCAAAAAAAATATGCTTGTCCCTGTGGGTACCTAAGTAAACACAATCTTATGGTTTATGTTAACTTTATAATTGACTGAATTGTTTTTTTCCAGGGAACTGCTCAATGAATTCGAAATAACCAATGGTTGCAACCCATCTCAAATCATCATCTTCAGGTATCATAGATCTTACTCGTATATTACCTGTTGATCTCTCTGCTGGAACTTATTCATGTCCTCTTGCACAGGGATGGCGTTAGCGAATCACAGTTTAACCAATTTATAAACACTGAGCTTGATCAAATAAAAAAGGTGCCTATATTATTTTTTTTTGCTTATTACCTATTAGTACTTGATTATTATCTTCTCAGGGTTTGTCCTCGTCAAAGCCAAAATCTTCCTGTGTGGTTCAAAATAATTTATTCGGTGATTCTTTTTCATGAAAAATGAGCGTTGCAAATATTTGTGACAGTGTTCTTTTCTAAATGCTCAAATCTTACATCAACATATTGTGTATTGTCTATCTGTTTTTGCCTATTTAAAGATCATCGTAATTACCTAAGACTGTGTTCCTGAATCAATGAAAGAAAAGAAAAGAATAGAAAATGAATTTTTTTCTTTTCTCTCTAAATCTTTCCAAAAGTGGGAAGAAGATTTTAAAAATAAATATATAAGGATCTTCTTTCCAAATCTTTAGAGATCTTTTCTTTTCTTCCTACAAAAAACTTTCGGGAACAAGCTGAAGAAATTAAATCTTCAACTTTCTTTTCTTTTCTTTCAAAAACAAATTTCTGGAACACAGTGTAAATTCTAGTACTGTACGTATTTAATAATTCCTCAGTCCACAAGTTCAGCACATATACTTTGGTGGAGATTGTGGAGATTAATTGGTTCCTTGTTTTTTCAGGCTTATGAGTATCGTAATGGGGAAAATTTGCCCAAATTCACTGTGATTGTTGCCCAAAAGAATCATCGTACTAAGCTATTTCGAGCAGGCAGTACCAATGATACTGTTCCTCCTGGTATGCTTTTTTTTTAAAAAAAATTTTTAACTTCTTTGTCTTAATCAAGCATGTTCATAGGTGTTCTCACCTGTTTCTGTGTTTGAGCTTGCAGGTACTGTTGTGGACACGAATATTGTGCACCCTATAAATTATGATTTCTACATGTGTTCTCAAGCAGGGTTGATTGTAAGTCACCACCTTTTTTCCTTCCCATTAAATTTTAACTGAGACAATTCAGTTTTCACAAGTATTGGTAAATGCAGAACAAAATTTGTTTATCATATGATCTCGATGTAAATGTAAAATGGTTTAATACATGTCTTACTTGAGCTTAAACACGGGTGTTAGTAAAAATTACGAAAAGAGAAGGTGGGTTTAAGACTTAATCTGCAATTTATACTTAACTTGGCCTCACACCTTGACTCTTGTTGACCCTATGTTATGCTCAAAGGGAACTGCTCGTCCTGCTCACTATCATGTTTTGGTTGATGAAATTGGATTCTCTCCGGATGACTTGCAGAATCTTATTCATTCACTATCATATGTGTAAGTTTTCAGAATCCAGCTTCTTTACTTGAAAAAATAAATTTTTTGAAGCATTACACTCTCAGCAGTTTTTTTTTTGGACCTCTTCAGGTATCAAAGGAGTACTACCGCAATCTCCATGGGTATGATTACAACTACTTTTATGCAGCCCTGTTTTTTGCTGCTTTGATTTTCATGGAACATGCGTAGGTTTTGTGGTATTTTTTTTATTAACTAACCTAAATGTTCCCTCAAAACCTGTTACCAGTTGCACCTATCTACTATGCCCGCCTTGCAGCAACTCAAGTGTGCAAGATGATGAAGTCTGAGGAGTCCACTGATACTTGTTCTGGAAATGGAAGCTATACATCAGCCGCGAGTGTCCCTGTCCACGACGGAATATGTTTGCCTAGGTTGCACAATCGCATTGCAGGGTCTATGTTTTTCTGCTGATGCTCTTGCTAGGACGAAAAATTGGCATTATAAGTGATACGTAATAAGGATGACAAAATGTTAATGTTTGAAAAATAAGTATGCAAATCTTTATTTGTTGTTGAAAAATATATAGCATGTCAAACACTGGTAATTTGGTTAGATCAACCTATCTTCAGGTTGATACTATCAACTCTTGCCTATCCTTTTCCACTCCAAATGGATTTTGAATTTTCGGGTTTATCGAAGATATTATAATAAAATTTCATTTTGTTATATTCGGCAATTTCCCCAACAAGCATCTGCAACATGTAAATTTATTCACGAGTTCGATTTCGTGGGGCGTTCCGGGATTAAGTGGGCTACTATGGGAATATAGTGTGCGAGTATGCCCTCCGAATTAGTCGAGGTGACATCGAATTATCCAAAAAAAAAAAACAATGTAAATTTATTGGGCCACTATATCTTGTTACAGTTTACAAAATGTTACGTGTGTGATGTTGATGGCGTCCAGATTTATTTTTGGTAACATGTACGGTAATGTTTCTTTCTGTTTTAAATGTGATTGGAAAATGAAAGATGAGGTTATAGTACAAGTCTGCAAAAAGAATCCAAAATGTACAATTTGGAGTGCAGGCAATTTGGTAGTGGTGTAATTTGGAAAATCGAGGGGCTAGGCGTGGCGGTTACAATTAACCTTTGTCCCCGAGAAACAAGTTTTGGGTACAGTACGCTGCTGCCCACATTACCACTCGCTTAGCTTGCGTAAATTTCACCAACTTGTTTTAATTAAGGATGTGCATTACAATTACTGTTACAGCGCTTGACAAATACTCCTATTACTATATGCATATCTCTGTATGATTATTGATTCCAAAGAACCAACTGACTGACATGTCCTTGGCCGCTCAGAGAAACGTACCATCCCAATCCCACTATTTGATCCAGGTGGTAAAGCTAAGATCCACTGTATTGCAAGCCCTCTTTGTTTAGTAGTATTGGAGACCCTTCGGTCTTAAATCACTTTAGGAATATGTTATAAAAAAATACTCTTAATAATTTGACATTTATTTCTTAAATAATACTCCAATACTTTTTATATTAATTTTTCATTTATTTGTCAACCCGTTCTATCCTATTTTAGGGGTGTAAACCAATTATTCGTGTGTTATTCGAGCTGGGCTCGTTAAATATTCGAATTCGGTTCAATAATAATCGAGTCGAACTCGAGCTCAAGGTATTCGAATACCTTACCGAACCGAGCTTTCGTTTCAAATTACTCGATTAATAAGGTTCGCGAGCCTAATCGAGTCTTTAGTATTTTTAATTTATATATTTATATATTTATAAATATTTAATATTTTTATATAATTTATATATTCAATCGAGTCGAACTCGAGCCGAACTCGATTCGAACTCGAACCAAGCCGATCATATTCGAGTGTTTATCATATTCGATGAAATCGATTTGAGCTTTCTAACCGAACTCGAACATATCAAACTTTTTACGAATCGAAATTCGAGCTTAAAATGAAAGGCTAGATCGAACTCAAATCCAACCCAAATTTTTTAATCGAGTTGAAGCTTGATAAGATTTGCCTCGACTCGGCTTGATTACTCCCATACTCTATCCTATATGATGTAAGCTTTATACAAGTTGAACTCGGAAAAGTATATTAAATTCCTTGAATGCATGTGTATACGTGATGAGCTTTTTATTTCTAGAATATATTCATTTAAATCATGTCAACTAATATTCAAAATTATTTTTAAAAAATATTGTGAAATTATAACATTTCTCATAAAATATTATGCATAAGTAGAAAGAAACTCTATACACAAGGAGAAATGTAGAGACTTATGTGACATAGTATTCCCTATATTCCATAATTTAATGCACTCATGCATTCCTACATCATTAATAAAAAGAATTATCTTTAAAAAAAATTATGATTTTTTTAGAATAAAAATATTTTAAAAACACTTTAATTCAAACAAAGAATTATAATAAGTTATTAAATACAATTTTTTTATTTAAGATTTAGAAATGCATAAATACTTTATATGGTAAAACAGAGGGAGTGTCAAGATTCTTGTTGAGTATAGAATACAGTAAAAGAATATAGAGGGGGTGAATGGATTCTTGAACTTTTCTTGGTTGAGTCTGTATAGCAGATAAGTGTTTGTGTGCGCAAAGAAGTAGGTGCGGATAAAGAACAACACAAATCACAATATCACTTTAATCTAGTGTATTATTAGATAAAGGTTGCTACAATATGTGAATAATGATAGTATTCTCAGCTTCGTTTTTCTCAGAGAGATATAGCTTACAATGAATATGAAAAACTTGACTCACCTAAAGGTTAATTACTAAGGAAGTGAGGCTGTATCCTTATAGAACATGGATACAACCTACTTACTACAAATAAGGTAGTTAAAACAAATTACTTTCTAGTCTGTCTATCCTATTTGAGTAAGAGTCCAAACGGTTACAGATTTGACTTTGCAAAGCCTGTTCAGATCCACTTCTTTAGCCCTTTTGTCTCTTATATATCTCTCCAAGCTTCTTTGTAGGATTTCCAGAGCACGTTACAGATTGAGATCCATAAAGTGCATTGGCTTGTTGCAGGTTTCTGACTTGTACAATTTCTCCAGTATTTTGTCTCCAAAAATGTATTCGAGAAGTGACTAAGTAAGTGATTCGATAACTAGAATTGACTTGATCGATAACTCTGAGTTCTCGAATACTGTTATATTGACATATCGAATTACTTCTCGAATAGCTCCTTTTCATCAGGATTCCTTGAGTTGTCGAATAGAACACTTGACTTTCCTTGAGATATCGAATAGCTTAATGAGTCCTTGAGATATCGAATGGAACTTTGACTTGTTGACTCCTTGAGAACTCGAATACCACTTCTGACTTGTTGACTTCTTGAGTTCTTGAACAGAGTAATAGACATATCGAATCTCTGAGATATCGAACCGTGTATTCAGAGATATCGAATAGTGTCTTGAGATATCGAATCCTTGACTTCTCGAATGCTAGACTTCTCGAATAAACAAATGTACTTCTCGAATTGGTACTTAGGCAAATTCTTCACTTTCTTCAAATCCCAACTGTGATTATTTGACAGTCTTTATCTTCTTTCTTGAGGCATGAACTTTGAAACTTCTTTCAAGCATTATTCTTGACTATATAAGTACAGTTACACAACTAGGATTTGGTGCCTATTACAAGTACAAAACAAGTAGAGACTCTACAACTAGAGGTTTCCTCAGTTAAGAGATCATGTAAGTAATGCAAAGCATTACAGACAATTAGGCTTGTTATTTGATGTAAACAGGCATGCCTCTGTGACTAACAATCTCCCCCAAATTGTGAGTAAGATCCTTAGTCACAATTTCATGTCTGATAACAAGCCTATCATACATAAAGATAAAACTTTAAAAGTATAGGTATGTAGATTGATTGAAGAAAGTACATAGAAGTATTCTTACTAGTTATGAGGAACTACTAGCCATATCCTTTTGGATTCATCTCTTGAGCTTTGGCTTGCAGATTCTCATTTTTCATCTTCTCTTCAGCTTATTTAGCTTTCTTCTTTGCATTTTCTTCCATGGCAAGAATAATGTCTTTCATTGCAGTGAGTTCTTCAATTAGAGGGGAGCCTGATAAATCCTTAAGTACTTCATTCAGCTGTTTCTCAGAATAGGAACTGATGTAGTCCATTCTAATCTTTACATTTCTACCATATTTCTTGTACTCAATGATGTAAAGATTAAACTTGACTCTGCACAGACCCTAGCTCTCAATTCATCAGCCTTAGCTTCCATTTCAGCAAACTCCTCCTCCCTTTTCTTTAGTAGCTCTTCACTTTTCCTTTTCATTTCTGCCTGATGATCTCTCTTCATTTTAACAAAGTCAATTAACTCCAGCTTCCATACCCTTTTCACTCTGTCTTCAGAATCCAACATTGCAATTATTCTTTCTATGTCATATAGCCTGCCCCAGTGCTGACATGTTTCTTGTCTGAATTTCTTCTGTCTTCCATCAGTATATTTAATTTCAAGAAAATCATCAACAATGGCAACATGATAGATTCTTTGAGCCCATATGAACTGCAGTTGGTCTTCATCATAGATTTCATCCAGAGGTGGTAGGTTCAATCCTAGAATTATTGTCAGTGTCTTTGACTTGGATAACTTCACCCTTCTTGCAGCATGCTTAAATTTACTCCTCCTTGTATGATTGCTAGGCAGAAACTTATGACCCTTATTGGTAGACCATAGTAGTATTCCATTAGCAGTTTGCTTTCTGAAACATACACATGGTTTCTTGACTTCAATCTTCTTCTCTTCTTGAGGTGGCAAAACAGTTGCAGAAGCCATCGAATCAGATTTTGGTAGGTCATTACTAACAGTATTCACCCTAGACTCAGAGTCTTGTGTTGTGGTGAGGTTACTGCTAGCAATGCCTAAGGCTTGCTGTTTTCCAATTTTCCTCTCATAGACTTTGCCTTGGTCATCATCATATTTCTTGTCATCCTTCTTCTTCTTCTTGTTTTCATCACCCTTATTACTCCTGTGATGTCTTCTCCTTTCATCACTTTTATCTTTATCCTAGTCTTGATCACCATCCTTGCTTGGGTTGAACTTGGCAGACTCAGGTACAATGCCAGTTGCAATGTATGATCTGAGATAAGATATAGCTTCCAATTCTTCTGTTGTTCTTATACCCTTCTTCTTGTTCAGCTTCTCAATGATGGCAATAATGAGAGGTTTGTTCTGAGGGACTAGATGCTTAGGAATGATCAGCTACTTGATATCATCAATTCTGGTTGCAGCTTGATAGATGATGGTTCTAGGATTTGTGTATACTTCAGGTAGCCTTGAGGGTTGATCATTCCTTAAGTCATCAAAGAGACTCTTGTTATTTTCATTCCCTTTTTCAATCAGTCCAAGGAACAAATCCACTTCTGAGTGCTTTAGGCTTTGTAGAGTGTTGAAAGTCAAATGCCATATTTTTGACTTAGATACCATCATTATCTCCTTGAACCATAAGTTGTTGAATTTCCTAGGAATAACAGTGAGGTAGTTAATCTGCTCCTTCAACTCTCTCAGATAGAACTGAGTATCACCAGCCTGTTCCCTTGTGGCTTTCAGAAACTCCAAGAAGGCTGTATCATGATAGACATTTGAATTAGCAACTTCTTGTAGCTTGGCCTCAGTAATGACTTCAACTTCTACAGGCTTGGCACTTTCAGATTTGGTTGATGGAGGTTCATCAACTGGCATGCTCCCTGCAACCACTGTGGTTGTGATAGATTGCTTCTGACCACTATGAGTAATGACATGCACAGTTGGTAGATTGACAACTAGCAGTGAGGTAGGAGGCTCATCAACTTTGGATTTTCCTTTGCTTGGCACATTAGGTATGGATTTTGAAGCCCTTTGGTGACCACCCTCCTTTATTTGTATGCCTATCTACTTAGGTTTCTCCCCCTTTGGATTTGAATTCATTATCCTTTTCTCCCCCTTAGGCTTGTTGTCAGGCACAAAGGCTTTAGAAGTGACCTTTGGGTTTGAAGACTCTTCAGGTAGAGAGAGACCCATATGCTTCATCATGGCAGCCAACATAGATTGCTGATGCAGAAGAACATTAGCTGTGGTGGTTGCTTGAGTGTCCAACTGATCATTGAGAAGTGCAACCTTGTCTATAAGATGAGCATTAGACTTAGTGAGAGTAGCTACCTCCGTTTCAAGTGCATCTACCTTGCTGAACAATTCAGTAGATTTGAAGCTAGACAGGGATTGTTCTTTAAGTCTCTGCACTTCAAACCTAGTCATGTCATGCACTGGAACTTCAGTTACCAGCCTGTCTCCATATAAATTCTTGAACATTGTCTTCAGCATGGCATTGGAGTCTGTGGTTTGATCAGATAGAGATTGAAATTTATGCCCCAGACTTGTGACAGTATCCTTTAGCAGTGCTAGCCCATGATCCATCTTGGTGAAGGTGGTGTTACAGTATTTGAGGTCTTTAAGCACACTGTCCAACTGAGGGAATTTGGCATCAAAGGTCCTCTTGATTTCTTCCACTTTAGTGGCTGTCTTATCACACACTCTGCTGACCTCAATTTTGACTCCTTTTCCAAGATAGTGGACAACCTTAAGGAATCCCTTGTGTGAATCATTCATGGCCTCATATACTTCACCAGGGGTCAGAGATTTGGCATTGGAACCTAGTGAAGTGATGTATTCCTCCCTGAGATATTGAAGTGCTTCATCAAAAGTAATATCATATTTTCCTTGCAACCAGGCATCTATATTGCCATCTCTCTCAGCATCATCAACTATCTTTGTCTTCTGCATCTCCACATCATCCCTATGGCATAGCAGAATGGCTTCATAGTCTGGATTAGGGATGTTGAAGGTGACCAAGTTCTGAGCAATCTTGACAAACTCAGGAATCTAATCCACAACTAAGCTTTGAAGTGCTTCAACCGTCAATTGTGGTGGAATAGACCCTGATCCTGAAGCACTGTCATGTTGCACAGGCTTCAGCCATTGTGATAGAAAGTCAGAGCTAGAGCTTGGCAAGCTAGACTCCTCAGTTACAAATGCAACTTCTGTAACCGGATGGATTGACTCTACTACTGGTGTCTCCACAGAAGTGGTATGAGTTACACCAACAGTTGACACAGGCACAAAGTCTCTAGTAAAAACTAGTGGAACCTCTGTGTTTGTGATGGTGTCATTAGGAGATGCCCCAGCATGCATTCCCTCACCATCTAAATGTGGGTCCTGGGTGGTGAGCAAGGTGTCATGCACCAAGTCACTTGAATTCATTGGCTTATCAAAATAAAAGAATTCTTGATGATCAATGTCTTGCTCCTCAGTTGCTTGAGTTGCAGGCTGCAAAGAAATTTGAGTGGTAGATTCTGGAAGAGAAGTGTCTTTCAGATTAGAGTTTGGCAACTCCCCTTGAGAGATGAGGGAGTTTCAATTGTGATGTGCTCTCCACTCAGTGTTGTGCCAGCCTTATCACTCCCATGTGCTAACTCTGCACAGGTAGGTGCATTGGGGAGGATGCTTGATTCTATAGATGCACCCTGTTGAGAGGATACATCTAGTGAACTGTTTGCCCCTGATTTTACAACTTCAGCCATTTGTGTGACTGAAGAGGTGGTTTTAGTTTTCTTCTTCTTTGGCCTGATTAGGGGTGACTCAGGTGCCTCACTTTCTAATTCTACAGCCAATGCTGCTTCAGACAGAGTGGTTAAAGGTGCAGAAGCAACCTGTTTTCTCTTCTTCTCCTTTTTACTAACATCACCCTTTTGAGAGGATGATGCAGTTGGCTCAGTGTTTGGTAGAGTGTTTGGTTGAGGTGGTTGGTTAGCAGACCCTGGGTTAGCACTGTGTTCTACTTGCTTGGGTCTGGCTAACTCAGATTTGGAGGCAAATGTTGGCATGTTGTGGGGGTAAGATTCAAATAACTTCTGCATATGGGAAGTTATTACAAGCCTTACATCCACATCATTCCTAGTATCCAAGTTACCAAAAATGAGTTTGGTCATGGATCTAGGGTAGCCTAATCTACTTTTATCTAAACCAGGTAAATCAGCCACATTTTTATCTAGATAATTAAGTACAGACTGAATAAACCTAGGAAAGAAGATATCATTACCTCTCTTGGTTGTGTTCTTACCAAGTTTTCCATAGAGTTCCTGCATTATGAGCTTTCCAACATCAATTTTCGTATCATAGGCAAGAGAGTAGCATATCTGTTGAACAGAAGCACTTAGTTGGTCAAAGCTAGATTTCCTTCCACTGAATACTTGCAGGAGAGTGGCAAACACATAGCTCCACTCTTTTCGCAGATGTGCCCGTTTTAGATTTCCAACCTTGATGGTGTCTGAGTACCTTATTAGTTCAAAGAATTCCACTAGTTGATCTTCTGTTACAAGGCCATCATACTCATTCTGATGAAGACCCAGGACCTTGCTCATGTCCTCAGAAGTGATGCTGAACTCTTTACCAAGTATCTTGCAGTTAATGATATAACCCAGACTTCCATCATCTAGAGCAACTATTTCTGTAATGGCAGTATTCCAAAATTGCTCCAGAATGTCTAGATACAGAGTTGGGTTGGCCGTAAGTGCTTCTTTGATATAAGATTCAGACATCCATTTGACGAAACACTTGTAGTTAGCATTTGGGGCTTCGACATCACTTGAGATATCAATGAAGTTAGTGTTGAATTTCACAGTTGCCATTGATTTGGAGAGAAGAGAAAAGAGAATGAAGGTTGAAGAAGAAATTTGGCTTTTAGCGGTTAGGGTTTTCAGGGGTTTTGGGAGCTTTGATGCTTGAGAAATCGAATGAAATGAATCGAATAGCTATGAAATTGTATAAGTATGACGTACTCGAATTGTCGATTAGATGTATGTTTTGTATCGACAAGTCAAGCATTTGAGAAGTAGAAAACAACTATTCGATAAGTCAAGAAAGGCTTATTTGATAACTCAAGAAGGTTGAAAACTCATAGCTGGCAGCTATCTAAATTAGAATAAATTCTAAATTAGGTAAAATGTGTGTTCATGAGTGAATTAAATTTTTAGACAAAAGTCCAAAATCGGTTAAGATTCAGCGAGAATTTAGCCTTTTCAAATGATTCGAGAACTCAAATATAGTATTCGAGAACTCAGTCAATAGAGAACTAAAGCACTGTATTCGAGAAGTCAAGAATACCTCTATTCGATAACTCTAAAAGACTCTATTCGAGAACTCGAGAGTGCTCTAATGAGACTTGTTAGAGATGTCGAATAGTGAATCACTCGAGAAGTCTGACTTATCGAAATATACTCATCACTCACAAAAATTAATTTTCACTATCTTTTAAAATTCACCAGCCATATTCATTTAAGAATATTCTAGCAAATTAAACAGTGATTTTCTCAAAATTTCATAGAAATTTCAAGTTGACAAAATATGATTTTTCAACATATGCAGCAAATTTGAAATATTTATAAATCATACTTCAGCCAACACTTACTCCAAAAAATATTGAGAATTTAGATAAAGTAAGTGTTTACTACTGCAACAAACTAGATGTTGTATTCACTTAGCCAGAATCTAAAGAATTCAGCATTCTAATCTCACTAACCAACCTTGTGAAGGTGGCTTCATCTAATGGCTTAGTGAATATATCAGCTAGTTGTTTATCTGTAGAGACATAGTGCAACTCAATGGTTCCATTAGTTGCATGCTCTCTAATGAAATGATATCTGATGTCAATGTGCTTTGTTCTAGAATGATTGACAGGATTGGCAAATATAGAGATTGCACTTGTGTTGTCACACATGATTGGAATTCTTTCCAACACAAGTCCATAATCTCTAAGTTTATTTCTAATCCAGAGCACTTGAGCACAGCAACTTCCAGCAGCTATGTATTCAGCCTCAGCTGTAGAAGTTGACACAGATTGTTGTTTCTTGCTATACCAAGAGACTAACCTTTGTCCAAGTAACTGGCAGCTACCTGAGATGCTTTTTCTATCCACTCTGTATCCAGCATAATCAGCATCAGAATAACCAACCAGATTGAACCCTGTGTCCTTAGGATACCATAAACCCAAGTTTGGAGTGCCATTCAAATATTTAAATATCCTTTTTATAGCAATCAAATGTGATTCTTTTGGATTTGATTGAAACCTTGCACACAAGCATGTAGCAAACATGATGTCTGGCCTACTTGCAGTGAGATAGAGTAAAGAACCAACCATGCCTCTGTAGACTGAGATATCTACTTTCTTGCCTTTAGCATCTTCATCCAATTTAGTGGCAGTGGCCATGGGTGTCTTTGCAGGTGAGCAATCTTCCAAATCAAACTTCTTTAATAAATCTTTGATGTACTTGGTTTGACTGATAAAGATATCATCCTTCCTTTGACTAACTCGCAACCCAAGAAAGAATGTCAACTCTCCCATCATACTCATCTCATATCTGCTCTGCATTAGCTTAGAGAACTTTTCACACAGCTTCTCATTAGTAGAACCAAATATGATATCATCCACATAGATCTGGACTAAGATAATATCATCACCATGTTTCTTGTAAAACATTGTTTTGTCCAATATGCCTCTAGTGAATTGATTTTCAAGAAGAAATTGTGATAGAGTATCATACCATGCCCTTGGAGCCTGCTTAAGTCCATACAGTGCCTTAAGCAGTCTGTAGACAAATTCTGGGAAGTGTGGATCCTCAAAGCCAGGTGGTTGTTGCACATAAACTTCTTCTTCCAACTCTCCATTCAGAAATGCACTCTTGACATCCATTTGATAAACTTTAAAGTTTGAGTGAGCAGCAAATGCCAAGAATATTCTGATGGCTTCCAATCTAGCAACAGGGGCAAATGTCTCATCATAATCAATGCCTTCCTGTTGAGAGTATCCTTTTGCAACCAACCTTGCTTTGTTTCTTACTATTACACCATCTTCATCCATCTTATTCTTCAGAACCCATTTTGTTCCAACAATGGTTCTATTCTTTGGTGCAGGCACAAGTTCCCATACTTTGTTCCTTTCAAATTGATTCAGCTCCTCTTGCATGGCAATAATCCAATCTGGATCCAACAGTGCATCATCAAGTTTCTTAGGCTCAACCTGAGATAGGAAATAACCATAGAGACACTCATTCTGAGTTGCTCTCCTAGTTCTTACTCCTGCATTAGGATCTCCAATGATTTGCTCTGCAGTGTGTGATCTATCCCATTTCCTTGAGTGCTCAGCCTGATTTCTCATTCTTGATGTTGCTTCATCATCCAAATCATGATCATCCTGATTTCCTCCCCCTATGAGGTTGCCACTACTCACAGGTGTGTCTTGGATGCTAGTTTCTCCACTGTTGATTGGCACAAATTCTTCTCTTGTATTATCATTCACTTGAGTCTGTTGAACTTGAGTTTCAACTTCAGTTTCAGTCTCTTCATCAGAATCATCTAGATTATCAAACTTCAATGGATCTTTATCTTCATCATTGGCTTCTTCTAGTCCAGGTAGTTTGCTGTCATCAAATGTCACATATGTGCTTTCCATAATTTTCTTTTGACTGATGACATAAACTTTGTATGCAATTCTTTCCATAGAGTAGCCAAGAAAAATTCCTTCAAATGCCTTTGCATCAAACTTACCAACATATTCAGAATTATCCTTCAATACAAAGCATTTACTTCCAAAAGTATGAACATACTTTAGAGTAGGCTTCTTTCCAGTCATCAAATTGTAAGGTGTCTTTCCAGTGTTTTTGTTGATGAGGGTTCTGTTCTGGATATAGCATGCAGTGCTCACATCCTCAGCACAAAAACATGTAGGCATCTTTGCATCAAGTAACATTGTTCTAGCAGCCTCAATCAGAGTTCTATTCTTTCTTCAACAACTCCATTTTGTTGTGGAATCCTTGGAGCTGAGAATTGCTGAGAAATCCCATTCTCTTTGCAGAATGTTTCAAGCATGGCATTTCTGAACTCTGTTCCATTATCACTTCTCAGTGCAATCACACTTACATTGTTGGCCTTTGCTTCCTTGTCAACTTTCTTTATGTGCTCAATGATTACTTGTGGAGCCTCATCTTTTGATGCCAGAAATTCCACCCATGTATACCTTGTAAAGTCATCAACCATCACCAAGGCATACTTTTTTCTTCCTAGTGACATAATATTGACAAGCCCAAACAAATCCATATGAATGAGTTGTAGGAGCTTGGTTATTGATGTCATTGTCTTTGACTTGTGGCTTGATCTTTTCATTTTTCCTCTTTGACAGGCCTCACACACTCCTTCCTGACAGAATTCAAGTGTGGGCATGCCTCTCACTAACTCTCTTTTGACTAGAGAATTACTGGCTTTGAAGTTCAGGTGTGATAATTTCTTGTGCCACAGCCAACAATCTTCATTTGATGCTTTTGAGTAGAAGCAAAAAATTTTGTCCTTGTTTGTAGAGTCCATATTGGCTACAAACAGGCTTCCTTTCCTTACTCCAGATAAAGCAAAGTCACCAGTCTTCTTGTGGGTGATCAAACATTCATCTTTGTCAAAATCCACCTTGAATCCCCTATCAGTAAACTGACCAACACTTAGCAGATTATGCTTGAGTCCCTTGACCAGTGCTACATCTTCAATGATGACATTTCCAACTTTCAACTTGCCATATCCCAAAGTGTTGCTCATGCTGTCATCTCCAAAAGTAACCATTGGGCCAGCCTTTTCCTCATACTGTGATAGCAGGGTCATATCACCAGTCATATGATTTGAGCATCCACTATCCAAAATCCACATGACCTTCTTTTCACTTTCTTTGCCCTGAGGATCTGATGGAGATGTGTCATCCTTGGAATTGGCCATCAAGGCATAGTTACAAAATTCCTGCTCTTCTCCATCACTGTCAGATTCATCCCAACACTTCCCTTCAGCTATGTAGGCCTTACCTTGTGTCTGCTTTTTCAGAAGGGCCTCGTACTTAGCTTCGAGCTCAAGATAATCTCTATCCTTCTTTTTAGGCTTCTTGCATTCACTGGCAAAATGCCCTAGGTCATTGCATCTATAACACCTTACAGATGACCTATCCACATGACTGGTTTTGAACTTAGTCTTGTTTGGTTTCACAGGTGCCTTGTTCTTGTTGAATGAATGGTTTTGGGTTTTGGGTTTGAAGGGTTGATTCCTCTTAAATCTGATGTTTGGAAATTTTCTGGCCATGAAAGCATATAAAGTGTTTTCCATCCCATCTAGTTCTTCAAGAGTATAGAACTCATCTTCCTCCTTCTCCTCAACGGGTTCACTTACCTCAGCTTCAGTTTCTTCATCTTCTACTACCTCCACTATCCTTAATTGGCTTGTAGATGCTTCTAGGTCTTGAATAGATTTGTTGACAATCAAGGCACATGATGTGTTTATCATTCTACCTTGGTTGGCTTGGATAGCCCTATTCTGAAGCAACTCAAGCTCATGAGTTTTTAAAACCCCATAGAGCACATCATATGTAACTTTGTTCAAATCTCTTTCCCTTAGAGAAATGACCCTTTGCTCTAGATGATTTGGTGAAGATAGCAGAAACTTCATGTTCAATTCCTTGGTGCTGTAAACCTTGCCATTCATCTGTAACTCAGTAACTAGCTTGTGAAATCTCTCAAACATCTCAGTGATGCTTTCCTTGGGCTGTGCCATGAAAGCTTCATATTGTGTGTCCAGTATCTGTTTCTTGTTCTCTCTGACCTCATCAATTCCTTCACATAACACCTCAATGTGATCCCACATTTCTTTGGCAGTGGTACATGAAGCAATGTTTGCAAACATTGACATGTCCATGGAATCTATAATCAGCAACATGAGGTGACTGTCAAGGGCAACCATCTCCTTTTCTGATTCTGTCCATTTGGATGGATCCTTAGCCACATAAGATCTTTGAATAGTAGTGGTTCCAACAATCTTTTCAGGAATCTCCTGTTGGGGAACAAATGGACCATTCTTGAGAATCTCAGGATACAAATGATGAGATGCTTTGATGAACAACTGCATCTTGATCTTCCATAGGTTGTAGTTTTCTTTGTCAAACTTAGGGACTTTCACCGTTCCTGTGGTCTTTGGTGTATTCGAACTCATGATCGTTTTTCTGTTTTTGAATAAACAGCCCGCTCTGATACCACTTGTTGAGTATAGAATACAGTAAAAGAATACAGAGGGGGGGTGAATGGATTCTTGAACTTTTCTTGGTTGAGTCTGTGTAGCAGATAAGTGTTTGTGTGTGCAAAGATGTAGGTGCGGATAAAGAACAACACAAGTCATAATATCACTTTAATCTAATGTATTATTAGATAAAGGTTGCTACAATCTGTGAATAATGATAGTATTCTCAGCTTCGTTTTTCTCAGAGAGATATAGCTTACAATGAATATGAAAAACTTGACTCACCTAAAAGTTAATTACTAAGGAAGTGAGGCTGTATCCTTATATAACATGGATACAACCTACTTACTACAAATAAGGTAGTTAAAAACAAATTACTTTCTAGTCTGTCTATCCTATTTGAGTAAGAGTCCAAACGGTTACAGATTTGACTTTGCAAAGCCTGTTCAGATCCACTTTATTAGCCCTTTTGTCTCTTCTATATCTCTCCAAGCTTCTTTGTAGGGTTTCCAGAGCACGTTACAGATTGAGATCCATAAAGTGCATTGGCTTATTGCAGGTTTCTGACTTGTACAATTTCTCCAGTATTTTGTCTCCAAGAATGTATTCGAGAAGTGACTAAGTAAGTGATTCGAGAACTAGAATTGACTTGATCGATAACTCTAAGTTCTCGAATACTGTTATATTGACATATCGAATTACTTCTCGAATAGCTCATTTTCATCAGAATTCCTTGAGTTGTCGAATAGAACACTTGACTTATCGAATCCTTGAGATATCGAATAGCTTTCTGAGTCCTTGAGATATCGAATGGAACTTTGACTTGTTGACTCCTTGAGAACTCGAATACCACTTCTGACTTGTTGACTTCTTGAGTTCTCGAATAGAGTAATAGACATATCGAATCTCTGAGATATCGAACCGTGTATTCAGAGATATCGAATAGTGTCTTGAGATATCGAATCCCTAACTTCTCGAATGCTAGACTTCTCGAATAGACAAATGTACTTCTCGAATTGGTACTTAGGCAAATTCTTCACTTTCTTCAAATCCCAACTGTGATTATTTGACAGTCTTTATCTTCTTGCTTGAGGCATGAACCTCGGAACTTCTTTCAAGCATTATTCTTGACTATATAAGTACAGTTACACAACTAGGATTTGGTGCCTATTACAAGTACAGAACAAGTAGAGACTCTACAACTAGAGGTTCCCTCAGTTAAGAGATCATGTAAGTAATGCAAAGCATTACAGAGAATTAGGCTTGTTATTTGATGTAAATAGGCATGCCTCTATGACTAACAATTCTTTTGCTGCAAAATTTGTCACTATTAATACAAAATTATATAAATAGATCGATCCAATTCCCATTTCTTTTTTGATTTATTCAATTTAGATTATATTAGTTTTTTATGGAAATAAAAATGTATGATACTCAATTTGCATTTTAAAATATGCATGAAATTGAGCATATTTAACAAAAGATTTAATAGATATTTAATAAATTAAAAATAGTTAATGATAATTAGACCTTTAATTTTAAGTGATAATTTTTGGAGAAAGAATGTCCAAAATAACCATTTTTTGTACCCCACTTACCGAAATACCCACGTGCAGGGCAACCAAAATATCCGTGGGACACGCTACTCACACAGGCGTATCCGAATTACGCGTATCCGGATTACTGTAGCGATCTCCCTCTGCTTCCATCTCCGTCGTATCTGTCCAAAATTCAGTTTGGGGGTTTCAAATCTAGGGTTGAATATGGATTAAAACTGGTATGGTTGTGTAGATCATTGAAAGTCGTTTCCATTGACGTATTATACGTGAACGGAGGATGAACGGAGAGATCGAACGAAGCTCATCGGAGAAAATGGACTAAGCTTTTGGGTGTTGGAATGGTGTATAATATGTTATGGGAATATGTCTAGATGGTATTGAACAGAGGATTCCCTTTTCCTGGCGAAAATCGCCTCAAAATTGTCATTTGGGGGAGAAGCTTGCGTAAATACTGAGAAAAAATGAATAACGTCATCACTCATGTCACAAATGTGTGATATGGGATGTGTCGTACGAGAATGCGCATTTTAGAGAAATACGACTATGGCATATGCATAACATATTGTTCACTGCTCTGTCATGGGCGTATCCCACCATTTACTCCTCTATCATAGGTGTATCCTTGGTTTCAGTTTTATTCCCATTAACCTCTATTTTATACGATCATATTTTAAAATGTCTCCTAAATTTTATTTGATTTCTCAAAATATTTTGTTTAAAATTTTAAAATCTAGAATAGAATAAAAAAAATTCAAGAGTTTTAGTACAAATTAGTACCATCGAGGTCTCCAATTTTATTTTTATGATACCAATTGAATATTACAAACGGGATGTTACAAACTTACAATGAATTAGTACTCCTCCGCATGGTTGTAAAAATGAGTAATCGATATAAATCGGTCGAGGTACCGATTTAAGATTAATCGGGTAATCGGAGATTAATCGGAAGGATTAATCGGAGTATTAATCGGATATTATAATAATATTTAATATATTAGTTTAATTTACAATTAAACATATCATTTTAAATAAATTCACAAGATTAATCGGATTTCAAAAATCGAATCGATTGGTTACCGAGGATTAATCGGGGATTAATCGGCTAAATCGGGGATTTTTAGAACCATGCTCCTCCGTCACAAAAAGTTTTTTTTATTTGTTG
This sequence comes from Kitagawia praeruptora, assembly GCA_037693485.1. Taxonomy (NCBI): domain Eukaryota; kingdom Viridiplantae; phylum Streptophyta; class Magnoliopsida; order Apiales; family Apiaceae; genus Kitagawia; species Kitagawia praeruptora. Next base: position 84,000,609 of record CM075350.1, read on the forward strand.
AATGACACGAATCTTAAGATAGTGGGTAATGAATAATATTTTTTTATGAAATAGTGGGTATTGAATATTGTTTTTAAGGAGGAGTGAGTATTGAATATTGTTTTTTTGTAGTGGTGAGTATTGAATATTAATTTTAAGGAGTAGTGTGCATTGAATATTATTTTTAAAGAGTAGTGGGTGGAATACTGGGTATTGAATATTGTTTTTAAGTAGTGGGTGGAGTAGGGTATTGGCCCTATCTATCACAATTTCAAACAAAATGGCTTCAAATATCACAGCTCAAAAACTTGGCCCCAAATATCACTCCAAGACACAGTATCGTGTAGCGTTTCAATTTTTTAGTCAAAACGCTACTTCGTGTAGCGTTCTCCTTTGTTTTTTTTTTTTTTATGTTCAAACGCAACTTCGTGTAGTGTTCTCCATTTTTTTTGGTTCAAAACGCTAATGCGTTTAACGTTTTCATGCAGAGGAACGCTACATAGTATTGTGTTACCCAAGAAATGCTGGATGATATTTTGTTTTGGGGGAAAACGATAGACGCTTTAGCGTTTTGCACAACAAAAATGAAAAAAAAAAACAAACGCTACACGATACAACGTTTTTGAGTGATATAGAGGGCCAACTTTTTTATTTGTGATATTTGAGACCATTTATCTTGAAATTGTGATATTGGGGCCTTTTCTCGGTGGAGTAGTGGGTATTGAATAATGTTTTTTATGGCTTAAAATAAAAATATGAAAAATTAGTTGAATTACCTTAAAAGAATGTAGGAAAATTATCAAGAGATAGAGGAAGTATTATAGTTGTTAGAAATCAAAGTATCGTTCAAAATTATTATTCTGATCAATTTTTATCAAAAGAATTTTATTACTAGCAACTTTCTTTTAAATATCTAACAGTATATTTCAAATTTATAGTAAATCAACAATTATAAATCATAAAAATTTGAAATTAACCATCTACATAATAATATAATTTAAAAATAACAGAGAAATATCCTTGACCATGATCGACCAAAATATCAAAAACATGTACACATATCACATCCAATGGCTAGTATCGTTATATGTAAAACCCCCACCTAGATCTGCGAAGCAGGGAATAAAAACAACCCGTAAGCGGCAAATAATAAAACCCAAAAACAATTCTCCCCTCCCTCCCTTGCCCCCTCCCCTCCTCTGTTAAAACCCCCAACTCTCTCTCTCTCTCTCTCTCTCTCTCTCTCTGCCCTAACAGAATCAAATTACAGGTTAGTAATACACACACAATATTCATATATCAGCATCTATATCTACATCATCATTTGATTACTTCACAATTTCACACACACTCTTATGCATTTGTATATTCATGTTTCTTAAAAGCACAAAATGTGTTGATTTGTGTGTGAATAGCTGTGTGTATTTGCTAGAATTTTGCAGTGGAAAGCAAGGTTACTCTGTTATTTTACTGTTTTTTGTTTGTTATAATGTAGATTCTGTGTGATTTTATCTATTTTTTTCCGTGTGTTTACATTAAATGTTGTTTAATCTCGAGATTATAGCGATTTATACTTGTTAGGGTTTGTAGATTTGTTTGATTGAGTGTTTGTTTTGGTCCGTACACATCTTATAACATTTTATAATGGAATTGATTTTTGATTAGTTCATTTTTTTTGTGCTTTTAAGTGGACATTCTTCTGGTTTGTTGTGTTTTGTAGAAGATGTTGGTATGTAGTTGCTCTTCTGTTTCTGTTTATGTAGCTGTTCTGTTTATGTATACTTCCTTATTTTTAAAAAACTTTTTCGGAGCATGCTGATCTATCTGATCTATAGCCTCTCTCTCTCTCTCTCTCATTCACTCTCTCTCTCTCTGTGTAAATGACATTACAGAACACAGTGATATTCTATATGCGATTTCATTTTATGCATGTTTAGTTTGTTCTTAAGTATATATTGTTTATATATTCCTAGTGATGTGCTTTCAGTTCATACTGTTTGATTTCTAGCCTATATCTGTGAAATGATTTGTTTAAAAACCTGAATATGTTGACTAATTACTTGCACTGAAAATTGTTTAACCAGCAAAAGTCCTATTTGTTCGAACTATTATAAGATTTTTTTTTCTATTTCTAAAGTGTGCTTAATTTGCCATGTTGTGCAGTTGGAGCAGAATATGGAGAACACGGGCATCCAGGATCTGGGTGGATCACCGCCTTCGCCACCACCCCCAGCAACTGTTCCAACTGGAGTGAGGCCGCAATTAAGTGATCCTGTAAAACGTGTTATGATCAGCAGGCCAGGTTTTGGTAGTAGTGGACGTCGAATACAACTGGAAGCGAACCACTTCAAAGTTTCTGTCAACTCTCCAGATGAGACATTTTACCAGTATAGTGTACGTATATCCGATCTTGGGCACTTATTATTGGATTTGAAGTATTAAAATGAAATTGATTGTGGTATAATTTCTTCAGGTTTCCCTTAGTTATGAAGATAAGAAACCTGTTGAGAATAAAGGGATGGGAAGAAAGATAATTGATAAGCTCTACCAAACTTACTCTTCTGAACTTGGTGGGAAGAGGTTTGCATATGACGGAGAGAAAGCCTTGTATACTGTGGGACCACTACCCCGAAACAAGCAGGACTTCACAGTTGTTCTTGAGGAGTCCATGGCCAAACGGTTTCTTTTCCCTTTAACTCTCTGGTTTATTTATATAACATTTATGTAAAATCTGAACATGAGCTGCACTTTTATTCGTTACGTTTCAGCGGAAGTCCATCCCGAGAAGACAGCCCTGAAGAACCCGTTAAAAGGTCTAGGCGATCTTTACACTCAAAATCATACATAGTAGAGATCAACTATGCTACTAAGATTCCTTTGAAGTCTGTTGTGCTTGCCTTGAGAGGAGCTGAGACTGAAAAGGTTCAAGATGCATTGAGGGTGCTTGATATTATATTGAGACAACAAGCAGCTAATAGGTATCCGGAACTTGCCACTTTAATAATACTTTGGACTTGTGACTATGTTTTGCTTACTCTTATGAGTGTCGCTTGTGCAGGGGGTGCCTACTCGTTAGGCAGTCATTCTTCCATGATGACTCACGGATGCTAACTGATGTTGGAGGAGGGGTAGCTGGCTGTCGTGGTCTTCATTCTAGCTTTCGTCCAACTCATGGTGGCTTGTCACTCAATATAGGTAAAAGATGTTATATATATATCTAATTATCTATATCTTCCAAGCTCTGTATCAAAGGGTATATGTCTAACCTGCTCTTTTCACCAGATGTTTCAACAACTATGATCCTTACCCCTGGACCTGTAATTGACTTTCTGAAAGCCAATCAGGGTGCACGAGAAGCTCGTGCTATAGATTGGGTAAAGGTAAAAGTTCTTAAACCTGCATTATGCCCTTCGTATTCTTTGTTGCCTGGTTTGCTATCGAATTGTTCTTTTTATCAATTGCAACAGGCCAAGAAAATGCTAAAGAATATGAGAGTCAAGGCCACACATAGCAACAGGGAATTCAAGATAATAGGGTTGAGTGAGAAGCCTTGCACTGAGCTATAGTAAGTGTTTATGTAGTTAATTCTTCATTTTTTGAGATTATAAAATGAAGATGCTTGTGAAATTTATCACTTTGTTTCGTTCTGTTTGAAGTTTTACATTGAAAGGGAAAAGTGGTGATGGTGCCAATGGCGAAGTGCAACCTCAAGAGATTTCGGTGTATGATTACTTTACAAGACATCGGAACCTTCAGCTTCCTAATTCTGCGTACTTCCCATGCCTTGATGTTGGGAAACCCAAAAAGCCTAATTATTTACCACTGGAGGTGTGCAAACATTGTTAATATATTACTACTGAATCTTGTTACTTTCCTGTCTCTGTTTTCTTTGTATGCATAACTCATTCTTTTTCCCTGTTGTTTTTAGCTTTGTAATCTGGTCTCTCTTCAGAGATATACAAAATCACTATCTTCTCAGCAAAGAGCATCATTAGTGGAAAAGTCCCGCCAGAAGCCTCTGGAGAGGAAAAAAGTTCTCACTGATGTAAAAATTTTAATGTCATTTTATTTTATTTTTTATCTTTAGTTATTATTTTTTGTTGTAGCTTTTTAGTTCTGAATTTTTTTGTCTACTTGTGTTTTTAATATGATCACTGAAACACAATGCCAGTCAATGTTCAATTATCGTTATGATGAAGACCCTCTCTTAGCTGCTTGTGGTATATCTATCGAGAAACAGCTTACTAAATTTGATGGTCGTGTCCTTGAGGCACCCAAGGTAAATTTTGTTTCTCCTGTAGTTTCCATGTCTTGCTATGCATAACTGGTTTGTTTAATCTCTTACATTCGTATTGCATGCAAATTGCAGCTGAAGGTTGGTAATAATGATGATTGTATTCCCCGCAATGGTAGATGGAATTTCAACAACAAGGTAATGAAATAAATAGAATAATGTAATCTGTGATGAATCACTCTGTGTTACCGCTTTAATCCTTGTTTTTGTCTGAAGTTGGGTGGGAGAATGGCGGAATGTACCCTCAGAAGTGCAACGCTGCAATACACCCTAATTTTTATTTTTTTTCACAAATTAGTGTTAGTTATATAGCTTCCGTTCAACTTAATGCTCATAGAAACTACATTATTGGTGTCTGTCAAAAAACTGCAGTGAAACATTTATTGGAGTGTAGATGTGACTCCTATTAGAGTGTAGATGTTGATTCACTTTTTTCCTCAGTATTGCCTCTTTTCGCGTTTGCTGCACTTTTGCACTTATTAATTCTCTTCTCCGTATGTTTAAGGTTGGGGATCCTGATCCTGACTTGTATTATCTGTACAGGATCCTATATTTCTTTCTAAAATCTCATTTCATCTTAATTGTTTTACCTGTCTCCTGCAGAGACTTTTGAATCCCATCAAAATAGAACGTTGGGCAGTAGTTAACTTCTCTGCTCGTTGTGATACAAGTCAGCTATCACGAGAGCTAATTAATTGCGGAAGGAGCAAAGGGATTGTATGTTTATTTTGCTTTTGGCCATCTGTTAGATTATTACTTGTAACAATGGCACATGAATTTCTTACTCCTGTTTTTGTCTTTAGATTATTGAGCGTCCATTTACACTTATAGAGGAAGAACACCAATATAGAAGAGCCAGCCCTCTAATAAGAGTAGAGAAGATGTTTGAACAGATCAAGGTGAAGCTCCCTGGGCCGCCTCAGTTTATTTTGTGCGTCTTACCAGAGAAGAAGAATTCTGATATATACGGTATGCGATATGTTTCAACTAACCTTTCATTGTTGTGGCTTATATTCTTCGGGTAATGTGATTGACTTTTTTGACCTTATGTGCTCAAGGACCGTGGAAAAAGAAAAGTTTGAGTGATTTTGGAATTGCCACACAATGTCTTTCTCCAACAAAGATTAATGACCAGTACCTGACAAATGTTCTTCTGAAAATAAATTCCAAGGTAACTTTGTTCTGACTCCGTAATAATCTTATCAACTAAAAGAAGTATATCTCATATCCTAATTCAAATTAATATCACCTGTGTTTTTGATATTTATTTTCCTCATGTTTAGCTTGGGGGTACTAATTCCTTGCTAGCACTGGAGGTTGTTTCCCGTGTTCCCATGATAAAAGATACTCCAACGATGATACTGGGCATGGATGTTTCTCATGGCTCTCCTGGCCGATCAGATGCCCCATCCATTGCAGCGGTATTGTACTAGCACATGTGTTTCTTGGTCTTTGGTTATTAACTCAAATGATGCCAATGATTTTAGTTGTCTTTGTGGTTGGTACCTATAGGTTGTTGGATCTCATTCCTGGCCTTTGATATCAAGGTATAGAGCAGCTGTTAGAACACAATCCTCTAAAGTTGAGATGATTGAGTCTTTGTTCAAACCTTCACCAAATGGGGATGATGATGATGGCATAATGAGGTATGTATATTATATGTGATGTATCTTCTCCTCTTGGTGGGATACTTGAGAGATAAAGGTATAATTAAGTTTATAGTTTCTTTTATTCTGATAATCAGTTTTATTGTCTTCTAGGGAGCTGCTATTGGATTTCTATTCTACAACCAATGGTCAAAAACCATCTCAGATTGTTGTCTTCAGGTATCACATATTTACTTGATTATGTTGACTGCCCCATTAATGCACACGACACTGATCACTTTGGTGTAACTTATACATGTCCTCTTGCCCAGGGATGGAGTCAGTGAATCACAGTTTAGCCAAGTGTTAAACAACGAGCTTGATCAAATGATAAAGGTGCCTATTGAATTTTTTTGTTTGTCGTCAATGACTTAAATCAGTATCTACTTATAAAGTTTGTCCATGTCAAAGCCAATATTCTTCCTTTAATTATATATTATAAAATAAAACTACTTTGTTTCTTTTCCTTTTGCAATGATGAGTTGAAGACCTTGTTCTTTCTATTGTGCTTGAATCTTGCTTGTCAATTTTGTGCATTGTCTCTCTGTTCATGCATGGGTAACGTAAAGATAATTGTAACTTCCAGTCAACACTGAATTATTTCCATATGTTTAATGTTTAATGATCCACAAGCGTTTACCTTTTTGTGGAGATCCATAATTACTCGCTTTTGGTAGGCTTATCAGCATCTCCGTGAAGAAAATATACCCAAATTTACGGTGATTGTTGCCCAGAAGAATCATCATACTAAGCTCTTTCAAGCTGGCGGTGTCCCTGAGAATGTTCCTCCTGGTCTGCATTTTTTTTTTTTTGCACATTTACACTTCATTTTCTTAATTTAAGCCTGTTCTCAGGTGCACTATTATTGTTTATGAGCTTTGCAGGTACTGTTGTGGACACAAAGATTGTGCACCCCAAAAATTATGATTTTTATATGTGTGCACAGGCAGGGATGATTGTGAGTTGCCACTTTTCCATCTCGTTGAATCTTTAGTTAGATTATTATGTTTTAAGTAATGACAAGTGCTGTTCCCACTTTAGTTTCTTTAAATACTTTCTTGTTATATGAACCTAAAGAGGTTGAATGCTAGAATGTGCTTGCAAAAGCTTTTAAAAGGTGTTCAACAAACTTAAATCTGATAATTGAATTTTGCTTGATCTTATATCCTACCACACTCACCTTTGGTATTAGCTGAATTTTTGACAATGTTATGTGATATATCAGTTAATTCTTATTTCTTTCATTTTCCCCTACTCACTCTGGTGATTGTTACACTGACAGGGAACATCGCGACCTGCTCACTATCATGTTTTAGTTGATGAAATCGGTTTCTCACCTGATGATTTGCAGAATCTTATACATTCACTATCATATGTGTAAGTTTTGTAGCTTTACTTTTTCCCCTTTTTTATGTTTTCAAATGTGAGAGTCTGTCTGATGTCGTATTGGGTTTTTTGGACCTCTTCAGTTACCAAAGGAGTACCACTGCAATCTCTATAGGTATCAATGCTAATGCATTTGTGCAGTACTATCTTTTGCTTCATTTGTTTTTGTAGAATATGCCAACATTCCTGGTAGTTTGTTCTCAACTAACCCGAATTCCGCCCCCCTCCCTAAATTGGTTGCCAGTTGCACCCATTTGCTATGCCCACCTCGCAGCTGCACAAGTGGGCCAGTTCATGAAGTTTGACGATTTCAATGATTCTTCTTCTGGACGTGGAAGCTTCACATCAGCAGGAAGTGTCCCTGTCCCTCAGCTGCCTAGGTTGCACAAAAACATTGCAGGGTCAATGTTTTTCTGCTGATGCTTTTGCTACAACGGAAGATGCACATAATAGGTGGTACAGATAGGGGTTTAACATGTTGATGTTAAAAGGGTTAGAGTTGTTGAGCAGTCAAATCTTAGAAAACCATAACAATCTTTCTTAGTTCTGCAAGTATAACTTGTCCCTGCTGCGTTCTTTTCTGTCAGATCATTCTAGCAAGTTTTGATGCTATGAACTCTTCTCTATGCCCACCTTTCCGATGAATTTACAAATAGAGCTACTCCGGATGAGTTCTGTTTTTTGGGTGTGTATCAATCTACCATTGTAAGGCGAATTTTATTTTGTGCTATCTAGCAATGCCTGCAAAGTTCTGTTTCTTGTTAAATAGTTATATGCTATATCTAAAATTTATCAAGTCAAAAATATTTTACCAACATTATACAAAATTTCCGTGTGCCATGTGCATAGGCAACGGGGCCCGTATTTTGGTGAAACGAAGTTGAAATTTTGGCGGACTAGGCATATAAAAGAAGCCCATAGACAACAGTAGAAACTGCTTCGGATAAAGTTGTATTATTTTCAATTTGCAGTATAAACATATGATAATATCCAGAAACGTCATGCTCGTAGTTCAAAAAATATAAGATCTAAAATTGCCATAAGGGTGTTTGTATGTGTGGTTTGAATTCGGTTTGGAAAATGGAATGTGGTGTTTTTATATTTTTGTTATACAATCCCATTTTCATTCCCGTAATCAGTTGAAATTGGAATGAGATGTTTATCCATTTTTGTTGTACAATTTCATTTTCATTAACGTAATTGGGTTTAAAGCTCATGATCCAAATTGTCAATAGTTCTTACAACATCTCCAAGAGTTAAAGGTGATGTTTTATACCGTTAACATTATATTTTGAAATCCGTTTGGCAAATCTGATGATCAACTTATAAGTTACTTATTTCGGAAAAAATTTTGTATTTAGATACTGTTTTTTAGAGAAAAATGTGTATCGGGAGTTTAATATTCGTTATATTGCAAAAATAAGTTACTTATTTCAGAAATAAGTACATATTTCCTAAATTTTTTCCAGAATAAGTAACTTATTTCTGAAAAATAAGATTTCCCAAACGGGTAGTACAACTGTTACCACCAGATTTGTAAATAATTTAGTAGCTACCTTGTAATTTTAATCAATCTACCATTCTACAAACATCAAGACTCTCGTCAAGACTCTTGAGTCTTGATGTTTCATGTAACAAAAGAAAAAACAATAATCAAAGATATTAGCTTATTGAAACAAGAGGTCAGATGAACAAATTTTTACAGCATAATGGCATTTTCCAAATCCCTTCATTGATGGATTAAAGTTATGACCTCCACTACAGAAATTCTCATTGGCTGTGATGCTGAAAATTGCAATCCTCTAGTTGATCAGTCTTCACTACCTCCTTCTACATAGTCTGAAAGTGTTTTTTCAAGTTCCATTGCCAATTCATCTTCATCATCAAGTTCCACTGCCAGTTCATCTTCACCATCTCCTCCATTGTGCGTGAGTGCCTGTTCAAGTTCCATTGCCAAGCCATCATCTGTACCATCTTCCTCCAGTTGGCAATTATTGTCGTCCTCCTGATGTTGGGAGTGCTCCAATTCACATGGACGTGGAAATGGAACTTGATGTTTATCACCTGAAGAAAATGCAAAGGAATATGAAGCAACCAAGAAGTTGGCTGTTAAAGAGCCCGGTGATCTGGTAGATATTCAGAACATGGAATACTTGATGGAAAATCAGAGATTGATTGGAGATGTGGTGGAAGATACTGCGGAAAAGTGGAGCACTGTGAGTCTGTGAACGAAGTGTTTTATCGGTACACGAAATATGGCCAACATCCTGTTGATGGACATTGTAAATATGGAGAGCCTGGCAACCTTCGACAGCAGCAAGACAATGTAAATAGTGAATTGGAGCACTCCCAACATCAGGAGCACTGTGAGATGTGTCTCGGCTTTAATAAACAGAATGTTTGACAAGAACATGTTCCTTTCCGGAGCTGTAGATTTAAAGAAAGGTTCCGTGACTGAGAAGATCAAAGAACTCAGAGCTAAAGACAACGCTCACATTCTCCTTTTTGGAGTCGAAAACAAGTTTGCTGAGTCTCCTAAGTTCTCTGAGAGAAATATAAATCCGGAAAGGAGGCTTATATGGTTGAGTGTCGTGGAGACAATAAAAACAATAGAGGCCACCCAGTCTTAGAGACAGGGATGCATTAGACACCACATAACCAATGCAATGAGAATAGAGAGACTGCATAAAGCGAGCAATGTTAGTTGTAGGTCTGGCCTCATAAATAAATGAAAATTTCTTACCTATCTGTTGGGCCACATGCCCACCTAATTAGTAAAGACCCATTAGAAGCCCAATTAGAAACTCTATAAATACTCATGTAACACCACTTGTAAAAGGAATTGGCAATTTATATTATTAGACTTTAACAATGGCGCTAGAAGGAGTCCTTATCTTCTCCTAACAAACAACCAAAAAACATCAACTACATCAAAATCTATAAATCATTTTTACAGATCGATCTTTAACATCTCTTAGTCGACCTTAATTCTTTGTTGTAGCAAAGAATGGCCGATGAAACCCAAGGCGTGAGTAAACAGTTAGCTCCGAATACTCGAGAGATCACGAGTGTAAAACGACTTGAAAAATTTAATGTTTCAATGGCTCCTCAAGCATTGTTTACCTCACCGCCAAGGCCTAGCTTGTCAGATCCGATAAACGGATCTCGTAAAGTAAAAAAGGACAATCGATAGCTAGTTCTCACACCTCAAGACAAACATGTCTTGACGAGTGACACTCGTTTACACTTGCTAAAACTCAAGCGACAAAGAGAAAAGCAAACAGCAGTGTCAGGTGATGTTGTCATCGACGATGAACTTCGCCGATTAGACTTGGAGAGACAGATATTGGCTGAAAAGGTAAAGAGGAAAAAAGAGATAATCAGGTTACAGAAGGAGCTCCACGAGGTATCTGAGGCGGATCATGTTTCCTCAGAGTATCAAACGGGAAATTATGAGTCCTCGCAGAGGATATCTATGGGAAGCAAATACTCTAAGACAGAAAGGTCTTCTGATTCGTTTTCATCAAGAAAACGCAAAACCATAAATGAAGAGAAAGAGTACTTGGAGAGCGATGATGAAGACTACGAGAAAGAGGAATCAAGCACAGCTGGTTTATCAACGAGAGATATATTGAAGTTCAAAGAGTTCATCAGGACCCAATCGGGAGAAATTGAGGTCTCTTCGGAGAGTCCATTGGCCAAAAATATTGAAAGGGCCAAAGTGAACAGGGATCTTAAGGTACCACCCATGGACCAGTTCGATGGCTCCACAGACCCCTATGACTTCGTCAACCTCTTTGATGGTCGAATGTCTTTCTTCGGACACAATGAGGTGGCGAAGTGTCAATTCTTTCCGACATGCTTAAAAGGCACGACTCTCATGTGGTTCAACAACCTTTCGGCAAGGTCAATAAAGTCATGGACCAATTTGAAAGAAAAATTTAAGTCAAGATTCTCCACTAATAAAAAGGGAAAGAAGCTGACAGCCTCCCTTGTGAATGTCCGTCAGAGGGCGAATGAAGGATTACGGGAATATTTAAAAGAGCAAAGATGATTCAAATTCCGGATTTAGTTGAGAATCTGGCAATGACGTATTTGGCAGCAGGAATCGATAGAACAAGGCATAATGCAGTTCTAGAAGAATATTTTGAAAAAGAGCCTCAATCACTCCAAGCAGCCATACAACTATTTGAACGAAGGATAACTCTCCAGGTGGCTGTGGGTAGTATCCAGTCATCCAGGTCTCCGAGGTCAAGAATGAGCAGAATGGTTGAATAGACCTCTCAGTGCGAGTATCATCGAAGTGACCGAGGTAACAGAGGTACCCGAGGGGTTTGGAGAACACAAGTAAGATCACCAACTCAGACAAAGAAGGAAGATGCACCTTCGCGTATCTCAAACAGGTCACCAACATCTCAGAGGTCACCATCTAACAACGCCCTTGGGATATGCGGCCAAGAGGTGAGCGAGAATTCACAAAACTTAATATGGATAGACTCGCAATTCTCGGAGTTCTTAAGTCTGATCCAACATATATACCTCCAAGGCCAATGAACCTCAATAGACCTCCAAGCAATAAATTTTGCCACTACCATGAAGATACATGCCATGATACTGAGAGATGCTATCAGCTGAAAAACCTGATTGAGGATAAAATTCAAAAAGGAGAACTTTCTCATTTTGTGGAAAGAAGTGATATAACGCAGCAACAAAGAAATGATCCAGAAAGAATTATAGACACCATATCTGGTGGACGATCCTCGGGAGGTTCATCGAACAGAGCAAAGAAGTCTTACGCCAGAGAAGTGTTCAGGGTGGATAACAAGAAACCAAGGAAAAATCCATCATTGGTAATATCATTTTTAGATGAGGATTTTGGAGATAGGATCATCGAGGATCATCAAGACGCCGTGGTGATCACTACGAAAATTGGGACGAATACAGTCAAGAAAATCATGATTGATGATGGTAGCTCAGTCGATATTCTATACCAGGGCGCTTTTGCCAAAATGGACTTGGGGGACAGAAAGGTTAATAGTGCAAAAGATGCGCCACTCTATGGTTTTACTGGAAATGAGGTTAAAACAGTAGGGGTCATTGACATGCCCGTGCTGTTCGGGTCTCCACCTTGTCAAAAATGGCTCATGGTTAAGTTTCATATTGTCAACGCCATATCGAGCTACAACGCGATTCTAGGGAGGTCAACAATCGCAGCCTTAAGGGGTATAGTTTCTATAACGCACCTCAAGATGAAATTCCCCACAGATTTTGGGGTCGGTGAAGTATGCGGACATCAAAAGATAGCCCGCCAATGCTACATAAGTTCAGCTCTTCCAAAGAAGTCAGCTAGTTCAACAACTTCTGTGAATCAGGTGGTTGAGATGGATCCAAGAGATATAATTGAGTTCCCCACAACACCTACTCACGAACCAGTTGAACCAGTGGAGGAAATATGTTTGTACCTCAACGACCCCGAGAAGGTCGTAAAGATCGGAATAAAGTTACCATCCGAGATCCGTGAAGCTCTAATTCAGACACTTAGGGAGTTTGCTGACATCTTTGCTTGGACCCCTAAAGACATGCCAGGAATACCAGCAGAGTTAGCTCTCCATCATCTTAATATAAAACCAGGAGTCCAAGCAGTAAAACAAAAGAGGCGTATTTTCTCCAAAGAAAAAAAAGAGGCCATCGAGAAAGAAATTGACAGACTGCTTGAGGCGGACTTCATTAAGCCCGTTCAGTTCCCAAAATGGATTGCTAATCCAGTCCTAGTTAAGAAAAGCAATGGCAAATGGAGAATGTGCATAAACTATTCGGATCTTAACAAAGCCTGCCCTAAAGATTTCTATCTGTTGCCCAATATTGATCAACTCATCGACTTCACAGCAGGAAATGAGTTATTGTCTTTCATGGACGCGTTCTCTGGTTATAATCAAATAAAATTGGCTGAACAGGATCAAGACGATACATCATTTATAACCCACAAAGGAGTCTTCGGGTTTAAAGTCACTCTCTTTGGTCTTTTAAACGCAGGAGCAACATTCCAACAGACAATGGACAAGATATTTGAGTCTGAAATCGGAAGAAAAATCGGAAGAAATGTCCAGGTTTACGTTGATGACATTATAGCTATGTCACCAACGGCTTCGGCTCATCTCAAGGACCTCAGGGAGACCTTCGAAAGAGTAAGGGCTAGCACCATGAGGTTAAATCCAGCAAAATGTTCTTTGGCTTAAGTGGGGCTCGTTTATTGGGTTTTCTTCTCACCCAGAGAGGCATTGAAGCACACCCAAATCAGATAAAAACCATACAAAGCGTTACGGCTCCAAAGTGCCTCAAGGAGCTCCAGGCCCTCGCAGGGTCCATTGCAGCTCTCAGACGTTTCATACCTCAATCTTCGAAGAAATGTCTCCCAATGTATGAAGCAATCAAAGAAGCGTCAAAGAATAAAACTTTTACCTGGACAAAAGAATGCGAAAAAAGTCTACAGGGAATCAAAGACTTTCTAGTCTCCCCATCGATCATGACTAAGCCCCTTCAATGCGAACCGTTAAAGCTATATTTATCAGCATCAGACTCGACTTTGGCTGCAGTACTGGTTAAAGAGGTGGATGCAGAACAAAAGCCCGTGTATTACACAAGCCATATACTCAAGATGTTAAGGCACGATATTCAAATGTAGAAAAACTTGCATATGCTGTATGCCTTGGTTATAGCCAGCAGGAAACTGAGACAATATTTTCAAGGTAAACAAATCATCTTAATGACAAATCAGCCTCTACGTCGGATACTTCACAGACCTGATATGACGGGAAGGTTGGCTTCGTGGACTGTGGAGTTAAGTCAATTCCACTTAGAATTCCAGCCAAGAACTGCAATGAAATCGCAGGATCTAGCTGATTTTATTACGGAATGTACTTTTGCATCGCACGAGCCAGGGGAAATAATTTTGGACTCAAAAGACAAAGTCTGGACTTTATTCACAGACGGGTCATCCACTTCACAAGCTGGTTGAGCAGGAGTCATTTTCACAAGCCCCGAGGGCTTCACCATTCGACAGGTCATCAAGTTCAAGTTTCCTACGACTAACAATGAATCAGAGTACGAAGGTCTCATAGTAGGTTTGATATTGGCCCGCCACCTAGAGGTTTCCGTCATAGACATATTCAGTGATTCACAACTTGTAGTGAAACAAATTTTGGGAGAATTTAAAACTCTTAATGGAAGAATGGCGACATAAAGAAAAGCTTCTTCAGAACTACTACAAAACTTTGCGTCATGGACCATTAACAACATCGACAGGTCCAACAACCAGTGGGCAGATGCTCTGTCAAAGTTAGCCACCTCAAACACTTCGAACACCTCAGAACCTACATATTTCAAAGAGCTACATGAGCCATCAATAGCGCAAAAAGAAGTGTTTTGTGTGACAACTTATGAAGACTGGAGAACTCCTATCATAAAGTTCATTCAGGGAGTTCATGATGGATTAGATAGGCAAGAGGCAAGAAGGATGATCGTGAAGGCGAAGAACTATTGTTTAAAAGATAACAAGTTGTTTAGAAGAGCTCTGGTTGAGCCACTACTCAAGTGTGTTGATCAGAATGAAGCGAAAACAGTTATGCTTGAAGTACATTCTGGAATTTGCGGGGATCACCTAGCTGGAAAGAATATGGCATTAAAAATCATGAGGCATGGTATTTACTGGCCCACGATGCGACAAGACTGCGAGGAGTTCACGAAGCATTGTGAGCCGTGTCAGAAATATGGGGCCATGAACTATAGACCCTTAGTTCCTTTCAATCCAACGACAACCCCATGCCCATTTTTTATGTGGGGTATTGACTTGGTGGGTCCTTTGCCAAAAAGTTCAAAGCAGTGCCAATACATTATCGTGGTAGTCGATTACTTTACAAAATGGATTGAAGCCAGACCTTTAGCAAGAATAAGAGAGACAGTGGCAGTCCATTTCTTCATGGAGCAGATAGTTTTCAAATTTGGAGTACCTCGGATGGTCGTTACAGACAATGGGACTCAGTTCACCGGGGAAAAATGGGTCAATACAATGATCGAGCTCGAAATCCAGCATCTCAAAGCCTTAGTGGCATACCCTCAAGCAAATGGACGGGTGGAAATCACCAACAAAGCAATTCTACAAGGGTTGAAGAAGAGACTACTGGAGGCTAACAGAAACTGGGTGGATGAACTACCCAATGTGCTATGGAGTCTTCGAACCACTCCAAAGGCTTCTACAGGAGAAACTTCTTTCAGAATGACATATGGAACCGAGGCGGTGCTTCTAGTTGAAATAGGTTCTAAGTCTTTAAGAATCGAGAGTTTTGATCCAAAGTCATCGGAGGAAGGCTTAAGGCTTAACGTTGATCTCCTCGAAGAGCTCAGGAACTCCACGTAGGCCAGCGTGTCTAAGTACCAAGAAAGGGTAGCAAAATTGTACAATTCAAAAATCAAGCCGCGAAGCTTTCAAGCCAATGACCTTGTGTTAAGAGAGGCGGCAGCCTCGATGCCTGCAAAACAAAGTAAGATGTCACCACCATGGGAAGGACCTTATCGGGTCACAAAGGTCATCAGTTCTAGCTCCTACCGCCTTAAGCACCTCGACGGAACTCCGGTACTAAATGTTTGGAATGCCATCCACCTCAAAAAATTTTATCCGTAAAGTCTTCGGTAGGCAACATCTACCTTTCTAAGTTATTTAAGTTAAGATATTAAGCAAGTTTTTAAACTTTTATGTAATCAAGTCGCATTCATAGCTAATTCTACCTATAAATAAGCTATGGTTTAAAGTCGACATTTGTTTGAGTTCTGATGAATGAAGGTCCCAGTAGGATCGAGTAAAAAATCTTTAGGTTATTATATTCATGATTCGATAAATATTTTGTTACGTTTTGATGGTCAAAACTGCCATGCATGCTTTAAAGTTTTTGATCTACAAAATACATAGGCCAATGAAACTTATCTCCATCTAAAATAAAACCAAGGAAAACCACGCCAAAGAGATAACACTCTGATCACCTCACATATCTCAATGAGCTCAAGGTCCTCTCGAACATCTCCAAAGGTGCCAAATACAAGGAAAAAGGTAAAGTTCGCCATCAAAGTAAAAATAATGTCGAAAGGAATACATCAATTCACTAAGCATCTCCAAAGGCACCAAGGACACCTACAATACCGAAATACTGAAAAGGTAAAGTACGCCAACTAAGAAGAGTCACGCCAATAGACAAATACTTCGATCACCCCAAATAGCTCAAAGAGCTCCACATCCTCTCGGACATCTCCAAATGCGACGTAAATAAAGGAAAAAGATAAAATACAAGAAGGAAAAATACTCCAAACTACTCCAAGTGGCTCTAAAAAGTTAAAAATACTTATAAACTAATCTCCAAGAAATACGAAAGGTAAGAAAAATCTCTCCAACATCCGATGTAAATCGCCAAATACGACACAAGTAAAGGAAAAAGGTAAAGTTTACTCCGAAACAATTTTCGATCCAAAATGGAAAAGAAACAAAATTCGCCGAAGTGAGAAGAGTACAAAATAAAGGTAAAGTACAACAAAGAAAAATACTCCATGTGCCTCGAAAAGCTAAAAATACCTATAAACTAATCTCTGAGAAAATCTCCGCCAAAAAAGATTGAACATCAAAAAAGGTAAAGAGACTCAAAGATTTCTCGGACATCTCCAAGCTCGCCAGATACAGGGGAGAGAAACAAAATTTTACCAAAGTCAAAGAAAACATGACAAACAATTACACCAAAAAGTCACAACAAACTCCAAAAACAAGAATGCACAAAAGCCAGCTACGAGACAGAACCATGTCAATCAAGCCAACCGGATGATAAATATTAAAACAACATCAAAAGATTCCGGACACACCAACAAAAGTTCAAAAGTACCATATGAGTTCCAGAAAAGTAAATGCAGAAATAAAGGAGTACACAACGCCTCTAGGGACATATCCCAGGCCAGGAAGTATTCAAACTGTCGGTATCGCCTCAGAAAAATCTATCTTCCCAACACCATTCTTCTTCGATAGGTCAGCAAGGTAACAATCGAAGCCATGACCCTTCACGTCAATCCATGACCGAGCAAATTGAGCAACACTTTCCCCGTACCCCTCTTCGAATGAAGACAGAGCCTCCGTCTGGCATTTGGACAGCTGGACACCCAAACTGTCAAGCTTCCCAACTAACTCCGCCTTCTCGGCCACCCAAGCTTCCTCTTCTTTAGCAAGGCTCTTCTCCGAAATCTCTACTGTTTCATTCAAAATCCGGACCTCTGTCTTCAAAGCTTTCACCTGCTCACTCAGTGCATCACATTCAGTAATTAGCTCAGACTTCTCGGTCAAAGCAGAAAAAAGCTTATCAACTGCAACTCTATTGTCGTTGGCCAAACTTTTTGAAGATTCTTTCAGCTCCTTATTCATCTTCTTCAAATACTTCACCTTGTCATGGAGTTTCTCCACTTCAGTATGGTCAACAGCATCTTCCAGGCTCATCAACTTCTCCAACTCCGCAGAAAGCTACAAAGAAAGCAAAATGGCTTATAAGCAAAAGCAAGAGAAACATATACGAAGGAAAAAACAACTAGTAAACAACAAAGGAGAAGAAGAGACCTTATCAACAAAATCCTTATAGACTCGAAGACCTCCTCTAACCCCTGCTTTCGAAGGTGTCTGAGGAAATAACTCCACAACATCATCAGAAAGCAAACCCACTTGACTGGAGCTCGGACAACTCAAGGTCTCCTTTAACTTCTTAGACGGATGACTTTTCGAGGAGTGTCCATCACGATGCCTCTTCTTTTCACGGTCCTTCACAACTATGGCTTTAGAAGCACTGATTCAAACTGTTGCAGAGCTAGGGCGAAACTCTTCGAAACCACCTCGGGACCACTTTCCACCCCCCACTGGGTATCACAATAGAAGCCCCTGCAGCCTTGCTTTTAACAAGAAGGGCCAGAAACTCTTCGGTCGACATGTTAGCGAAAAAGTCCACTACTTTAAGAAACTCCGGGCCAGACACTGCAAAAAAAAAAAGTAGTCAATAAAAATAAATAAAGACGTAGAAAGGAACATACAGGAAGCAAAATTCTTTATAGTTTACAACAGTGTTCAGCTAAAAACTTAGCATCTATGAACTCATCAGGAAGGTATCTAACAGTAGGCCCAAGAAAATCTTGCAGCTCCGCAGAGGTAATCGACCCTAAACGATTCACCGACTTCACACGGCCCGAGGAATGAGCTTGCCAGGGTCCAAGAAGCCCCAATTCAGGGCCCTCGTACCAATCCCACATCCCGTGCCATCCCGAGTTAGACACTGGAGCTTCAACCAGCCTCCTACACCCATCCTTCTTATCAACATAGAATTGAGCCCCAGTGCTCTTAACACGAAAAATGGAGAAAAACAGATCAAGCGTAGGGAACTGTCCCAACTCACAACACCTAGCGATAACTCCGTTAATTTGAAGCACCATATTTGGAAATAATTGACTCAAACTACAATCAAGGACCTGAAGAACAAAGCGAAAAATGGCTGCAGAGGTAACCTAAGACTGTGCTCAAAATACACGTCAGGAATAGCTTGACAACCAGGATGAGAAGGCTTCCCCATTCGGTCGTCAGCACCAGGAACAAAAGCGTTATAACCACTAGAAAAAGAAACGTATTTTGACAACTTATCAAGATCTAAGGGGTGCGTAGAATAGTAGCTTGGTTTGTTAAAAGATTTGTTTGATTCAAATCTTGCTCCAGATCGGGGTCTAGTAACATCCCCAATTGAAGGGGTTTGTGACGCACACCCAGAAACAAGAGCAGTTTTACTTACGGAACATGGAGAAAAAGACTCAGCTTTAATAGGGGTTGACCGACGAAGAGGATAACGAGATGAAGTGCTCTGGTCAAGAGGCAAACTTTCGAGACTATCTTTCCCCTCAACAAGACCCATACTCTCAGAGGAAGAACAGGACGTAATGACAACCCTCATAACGACTAAAGAAAAAGAAACAAGAAAATCGAGTAAGCAAAAGAGAAGAAAGAAAAGAACAGAGAAATACCTCACACAATACGACGATAATGACGGAAGCCAGAGAGAGTGATGGAAAAAGAAAACAAGGCACAAAAGAGTAGTATGCTTTTATGAAGAAAAAGAAAATACTATAATTAGGCATACCTCTTCAACTGTCAAAGTACAACTCCCGAGACGTGAGAAAGTGGAAAAGACAAGACAATGGATCGGTACAATCGTTGCCGCGTGCAGTTTAAAATCTTGGAAATAGAATTTTTTTTCTTTTTATATACGCCTCCTACTATCATTTTTGAATTGTAATCTTAAGATTGGGCCTGTGCAATTTTAGGATTGAGCTTGTAAAATAGTTGGTTAAAAAGATCTAAAGATCTTTTACTTATATTTAGGGGGGACTGAATGTTGGGCCATAAGCCCACCTAGTTAGTAAAGATCCATTAGAAGCCCAATTAAAAACTCTATAAATACTCATGTAACACCACTTGTAAAAGGGATTGACAATTTATATTATTAGACTTTAACACTATCCATACTTTCTTCATATCAACTAACGCTTTAGATTCATCTTTGGCGAAGTCCTGAGTAAGCTCGTGGATGTGTAATTTGAAGGTTTCGATGTCGAATACCGGACCTAGCTTTCTCTTTTTAACTGTAATTTTGAGGCCGTTTGGGATTGCTTAAAATAAGTTACTTTTAATTTAATGGAGGTGTTTTTAACTTAATGGAGAAAGTAAAGTTGTTTACTTTAAGTTGAATGAATGTGTTTGGGTAATTTTACTTAAAGTTAAATTGGGGGTTTAATAATTTTGACTTAAAGTGAAATTTGACTTTAAAAATTTTAAATTCATAATATTTAAACTTTAGAAGAATCGTGAAAAAAAAAACTCGATAAATTATAAGTCAAAAGTACCTAAATAGAACTTATAACTTAATAGAATTTTTTAACTTAAAACTCTCCTTTAAGCAAGTCATCCAAACACATAAAAAACTCCTAAATGTCGTTTTTGAATTAAAGATACGTTACCCAAACAGCCTTTTTATTCCATTTTGTCTAGAATACAAATTAAACAACTGAATCTGTATGATTCCTGCAATGTGTGTCAAAAACAAAAGAAGACCAAGAACCTAAGAAAAAAAAAAGAGTCCTGTAATTTATAGTCCCGCTGTTTAAATCCCACCCCAACCAAAATTGTTTAACGTAAATATATAGTATCGGTGTGATGCAAACGTTACATAATACCAAACAGGATAGGATAAAGATTAGAACATCAAGCGTATGTTAATGATCATCGTTTTTAGTAGACCGGACAATTTTCAACACGACACGAAAAAACGACACGAAACGACACAAAAATTTAGTGTTTGGGTTTACATTTTTAGTACACGACACGAAAGTACACGAACATGAAAGTACACGACCAAGATTTAGTGTCGGGTTTGGGTTTACCCTTCAAGTACACGACACGACACGAAGTACACGAAATAAATAAATAAATAAATAAATAAATATTTATAATTTTTTTAACAATAATATACAAGTAAGTCAAATTGTCAAGGCTCTCCCTCAAACATCTCTCTCAATATCTCGTCTCTCTCATATCTCTCTCCCTCCTTATCTCAATCTCAATCTCTCTTCTCTCCCTTATCTCACTCCTCTCTCAATTAACTGTCTTGTTTTGTTGGTATTAGATATTAGATATTTTAATATTTTTGTTAGACATTTAACATTTATATTTGTGATTATACATAAATTTATAATATTATTTATAAATACTGTTAGTCACAGAGGCATGCCTGTATACATCTAATAACAAGCCTAATTGTTTGTAATGCTTTGCATTACTTACATGACCTCTTAACTGAGGGAACCTCTAGTTGTAGAGTTTCTATTTGTATTGTACTTGTAGTAGGCATCAAATCCTAGTTGTGTAACTGTACTTATAGAGTCTAGAATAATGCTTGAAAGAAGTTCCAAGGTTCATGCCTCAAGCAAGAAGATAAAGGCTGTCAAATAATCACAGTTGGGATTTGAAGAAATGAAGAATTTGCCTAAGTACCAATTCGAGAAGTATATTTGTCTATTCGAGAAGTCCAGCATTCGAGAAGTCAGGAATTCGATATCTCAAGACACTATTCGATATCTCTGTATATACTATTCGATATCTCATTCGATATCTCAGAGATTCGATATGTCTATGTACTCTATTCGAGAACTCAGGAAGTCAACAAGTCAAAGTAGTATTCGAGTTCTCAAGGAGTCAACAAGTCAAAGTTCCATTCGATATCTCAAGGACTCAGAAAGCTATTCGATATCTCGAGGATTCGATAAGTCAAATGTTCTATTCGACAACTCAAGGAATCCTGATGGAAAAGAGCTATTCGAGAAGTGGTTCGATATGTCAATATAACAGTGTTCGAGAACTCAGAGTTATCGATCAAGTCAATTCCAGTTCTCGAATCACTTACTTAGTCACTTCTCGAATACATTCTTGGAGACAAAATACTGAAGAAATTGTACAAGTCAGAAACCTGCAACAAGCCAATGCACTTTATGGACCACAATCTGTAACGTGCTCTGGAAAGCCTACAAGGAAGCTTGGAGAGATATAGAAGAGACAAGGAGCTAAAGAAGTGGATCTAAACAGGCTTTGCAAAGTCAAATCTGTAACCGTTTGGACACTTACTCAAAAAGGATAGACAGACTAGAAAGTAATTTGTTTAGCTACCTTATTTGCAGTAAGTAGGCTGTATCCATGTTCTATAAGGACACAGCCTCACTTCTGAACTTAGTAACTTTTTGTGAGTCAAGTTTTTCATACACTAAGCTGTATCTCTCTGAGAAAAATGAAGATGAGAATACTATCATTTGTATTCACAAATTGTAGCAACCTTTATCTAATAATACATTAGATTAAAGTGATATTGTGTTTTGTGTTATTCTTTATCCGCACCTTCAATCTTGCACACACAAACACTCTTGCTACATAGACTCGAAGAAGAAAAGTTCGAGAATCCATTCACCCCCCCTCTGTATTCTCTTATCGTATTCAATACTCAACAAGTGGTATCAGAGCGGGCTGTTTATTCAAAAACAGAAAAACGATCATGAGTTCGAATACACCAAAGACTACAGGAACGGTGAAGGTCCCTAAGTTTGACAAAGAGAATTACAACCTCTGGAAGATAAAGATGATGTTGTTCATCAAAGCCTCTCATCCTTTGTATCCTGAGATTCTCAAGTATGGTCCTTTTGTTCCACAACAAGAGATACCAGAGAAGACTGTTGGAACCACAACTATCCCAAGATCTTATGAGGCCAAGGATCCATCAAAATGGACAGAATCAGAAAGGGAGAAGGTTGCTCTTGACAGCCACCTCATGTTGCTTATCATTGATTCCATGGACATGTCAATGTTTGCAAACATTGCATCATGTACATCTGCCAAAGAAATGTGGGATCACATTGAGGTGTTGTGTGAAGGAACTGATGAGGTTAAGGAAAACAAGAAACAGATACTGGTCACACAGTATGAAGCTTTCATGGCACAGTCCAAGGAAAGCATTACTGAGATGTTTGAGAGATTTCACAAGCTAGTTACTGAGTTGCAGATGAATGGCAAGGTTTACAGTACCAAGGAGTTAAACATGAAGTTTCTGCTATCCTCACCAAACCATCTAGAGCAAAGGGTCATTTCTCTGAGGGAAAGAGATTTGAACAAAGTTACATATGATGTGCTCTATGGAGTTTTGAAAACTCATGAGCTTGAGTTGCTTCAGAAAAGGGCTATCCAAGCCAATCAAGGTAGAATGGTAAACACATCATGTGTCCTGATTGTCAATAAATCTATTCAAGACCTGGAAGCATCGACAAGTCAGTTAAAGATAGAGGAGGTAGTAGAAGAGGAAGAAACTGAACCTGAGGTAAGTGAACCTGCTGAGGAGAAGGAGGAAGAAGAGTTCTACACTCTTGAAGAACTAGATGGGATGGAAAACACTTCATATGCTTTCATGGCCAGAAAATTTCCAAACATCAGATTCAAAAGGAATCAACCCTTCAAACCCAAAACCCAAAACCATTCATTCAACAAAAGCAAGGCAATTGTGAAACCAAACAAGAATAAGTTTAAAACCAGCCATGTGGATAGGTCATCTGTAAGGTGCTATAGATAGAGACTATCTTGAGCTTGAAGCTAAGTATGAGGCCCTTCTGAAAAAGCAGACACAAGGTAAGGCCTACATAGCTGAAGGGAAGTGCTGGGATGATTCTGATAGTGATGGAGAGGAGCAAGAATTCTGCAATTATGCCTTGATGGCCAATTCCAAGGATGACCCATCTCCATCTGATTCTCAGGTACCATCTCTCACTACTATAGATATGTCTGTTTCAGAGTATAAATGCATGATTGAACAACTATCTGTTGAAATGTTTAACATTCATACTAGTATGACTGCTGCTAATGAAGAGATTGCTAAACTGTCTACTAGAAATGAAATGTTAACCAAAAAGAATGAGGAACTTGAGCTAACTGCTATGCAAATAGAAAACCTTAAGAAAGAAGTTGAATATCTACAGAATAAGGTTTTGTGTGCTAGTCAGGTTGAAAAGGCTCTTAGGGATGAATTAGCTGAAAATGAATTCAAACTAAAAACTTTCAAGAAATCATCTGGTCTAGTGAAATCCTACTGTGAGAAAATTGAAGCAAAACCCAAGGCTGCTATTGGACTTGATTATGACACTCTTAAACAGAGAAAAGGCTATGCTGTCATTGAAGATGACACAGTTGTTCATGAGGAAGTGCCTCACATTTTGAAAAAGACTGAAAATCCAATTTTTAAGGAACCAACATTTGAAATTGATGAGGATGCCTTACTCATCAAACAAATGTTGAATGATGAGGATGAGGCACAATCAAATGAACAACAAGCATCATCCAAGAGTGAGAGTGTCAAGTCAAAAGACAAGGAGCCAGTAGTTGATAGGCCAAGACCTAAGAAGGTTGTTAAGTTTGTTTCAGCTGGGAAGAGTGAATCAGAAAAGAAAGTGACTAAGAAGAAACAGAACATAAATGGCAAGTTAGGGATTAACAAGGATAACAACTATGCTTATATGCCTAATGCCCCTAGGAAAACTTGTCAGAACTGTTTCAGTACCAATCATTTAACTCATGCATGCAAGAAACCTACTGGTAGTGTATCTAAACCTTTCTATGATTGTTCTGTGCCTCTAAGACATAGAGATGCACCATTTTGTGATAAATTTGACTGTATGCCATGCAATATGAATGTTATGACTAGTTGTTTCAATCTGAGAAGGCAATTCATTGATGGTTGTATCAGTCACAATTCTCACACACACTACACCAGGTCAAAGTCTTCGAGTCCTCCTAAAGTTAGGAAGGTACCTCTGTCACCTAAGTCTGAAACCTCAGGTTCCAAGACTTCTAACAGTGACAAGAAGACTAATGCCAAGAATGTTGACAAGCATGTTTTTTATGATAAAACTGTTTCTAAGTCACATGGACCCAAACTTGTTTGGGTACCAAAGGAAAAGTAATACCTTTGTGTTTGCAGGGCAAAGAAAGTGAAAAGAAGGTCATGTGGATTTTGGACAGTGGATGCTCAAATCATATGACTGGTGATATGGCCCTGCTATCACAGTACGAGGAAAATGCTGGCCCAATGGTTGCTTTTGGAGATGACATCATGGGTAACACATTGGGATATGGCAAGTTGAAAGTTGGTAATGTCATCATTGAAGATGTAGCACTAGTCAAGGGGCTTGATAAGTGGATTTTATATCCACTATTTTGCATTCCATTCGTACTTAAAACGATTGCGAGTTCTCAAGTTTCGTGTTAGTTTGATGTGTTTTCATTTAATTTGTGTAGGTTGCATAGTCGGGCGGCATTGGTGGTGTTGGTGAAGTATTGGTGGTATTCTGTGAGCTTAAAGTAGAAATTACAGGAAGTCTAGGGCAAGAGAATTCAGGAATTTGAGCTCAATGCGCATACTTCACTGTTTTGGCCATAACCGGAGTTCCAGACATCGGAATTGGGTGATTCAAAAGCCCACGCGAAGAAGAGAGAATTGTCTACAAATCTGGGCAGGGGGCACCAGGCGCTGCTGCGCTTGAACATGCGCTGCTGCGCTTGAACAGGCGCTGCGACGCTCCATGAGGCGCTATGGCGCTTGAGTTGGTTTTTCCAATTATTTTCAGAGTTTAAGTCGAGTTAAAACATTTTGGGCCTTGACAATTTTAATGAGGGCAACTATATATGTAATAGTTAGACCTAAAAACAAAGGGGATCGTTGTTCTTATTTTTTTCCTTTAGCATCTATCAACATTTTTATCTTATTTTTCAAGAACAATTTCAAGGAAATTCTCCAAGCTAGTGACAAGCAAGGATTATTCTTTGGAACCTTTGTACTCTTCTATTTGGGGATTTATTTCTAAACTTATTTCTCTCTTCTTTTATTATTAATTGTTGATTTTTAGAATTATGTTATCACTTGAACCCATGATGGCGATGAGGTCGATTATGGGCTAATTCGTTATCATGGGATTTTAATGGATTTTTCTATGGATTCTAGAAATTGAGTGTTATTTATGCCTTGGTGTGTGATTGAATGTATTGATTGTCTAGTATGATTATGCTTATTCGTTATAAGTGAGTCGCGAACACTTGTAATTGTTTGTTTAATCCTGGTGAATGCGAAAGTGGATCTAGGGTTTAGAACAATTCATGCTAGCATAGGTTTTTGCATCTGAAGAACATGTATTAATTTGTGATGTGATTCTAACCGTCTTGCATCGACTATGTGGTTTAATGGGTGCTTGATTTTCAACCGGTATGTGTTCAATTGCTATAGACATATAGGGACTACACATATTTGGTGACTACTTGACTTCTATCAATTGTGGATGATCAGTAGGATGGTATATGCACAACGAAAGTTGGTGTGTATCAGTTTAGTGCATCTAATCAGTAATCAACTCTGTCACATGCTAGGCTAAAGGGCATAAGATTCTAGATGAAGTAATTAATGAAATTGAAATCCCATGTTTGTTTATTATAAAGTTAAAGTTAAGTTATTTCCTCGTAATTGGCTTAGTTGGTAATTAATCATTAGTTAAATCAAAACCAAAATTGTGATTGTCTTAGCAGTGAGTGTAAATCATAAGTTGGTGCATAAGTGAACATAACGAATAATTTGAGTCTCTGTGGGAACGAATCCTATTTACTCTATATTACTTGTTGACCACGTTCTCTTGCATGAATAAGTGCGAACAGGGCTCAAGCATAATCTGCTAAGTGTTGGTCAGTTTACTGATAGGGGATTCAAGGTGGATTTTGACAAAGATGAATGTTTGATCACCCACAAGAATACTGGTGATTTTGCTCTATCTGGAGTAAGGAAGGGAAGCCTGTTTGTAGCCAATATGGATTCTGCAAACAAGGACAAAATTTGTTGCTTTTACTCAAAAGCATCAAATGAAGATTGTTGGCTGTGGCACAAGAAACTATCACACCTGAACTTCAAAGCCATTAACTCCCTAGTCAAAAGAGAGTTAGTGAGAGGCATGCCCACACTTGAATTCTGTCAAGAAGGAGTGTGTGAGGCTTGTCAAAAAGGAAAGATGAAAAGATCAAGCCACAAGACAAAGACAGTGACATCTATAACCAAGCCCCTACAACTCATTCATATGGATTTGTTTGGGCCTGTCAATATTATGTCACTAGGAAGAAAGAAGTATGCCTTGGTGATGGTTGATGATTTTTCAAGGTATACATGGGTGGAATTTTTGGCATCAAAAGATGAGGCTCCACAAGTAATCATTGAGCATATAAAGAAAGTTGACAAGGAAGCAAAGGCCAACAATGCAAGTGTGATTGCACTGAGAAGTGATAATAGAACAGAGTTCAGAAATGTCAAACTTGAAGCATTTTGTAAAGAGAATGGTATTTCTCAGCAATTCTCAGCTCCAAGAACTCCACAACAAAATGGAGTTGTTGAGAGGAAGAATAGAACTCTAATTGAGGCTGCTAGAACTATGCTACTTGATGCAAAAATGCCTACATGTTTTTGGGCTGAGGCTGTGAGCACTGCATGCTATATCCAGAACAGAACCCTCATCAATAAAAACACTGGAAAGACACCTTATAACTTGATGACTATAAAGAAGCCTACTCTAAAGTATGTTCATACTTTTGGAAGCAAATGCTTTGTATTGAAGGATAATTCTGAATATGTTGGAAATTTGATGCAAAAGCATTTGAAGGAATTTTTCTTGGCTACTCTATGGAAAGAATTGCATACAAGGTTTATGTCATCAGTCAAAAGAAAGTTATGGAAAGCACAGATGTGACATTTGATGACAGCAAACTACCTGGACTAGAAGAAGCCAATGATGAAGATAAAGATCCATTGAAGTTTGATAATCTAGATGATTCTGATGAAGAGACTGAAACTGAAGTTGAAACTCGAGTTCAACAAACTCAAGTGAATGATGATACAAGAGAAGAATTTGTGCCAATCAATAGTGAAGGAACAAGCATCCAAGACACACCTGTGAGTAGTGGTAACTTCACAGGGGGAGGAAATGAGAATGACCATGATGTGGATGATGAAGCAACATCAAGAATGAGAAATCAGGCTGAGCACTCAAGGAAATGGGATAGATCACACACTGCAGAGCAAATCATTGGAGATCCTAATGCAGGAGTAAGGACTAGGAGAGCAACTCAGAATGAGTGCCTCTATGGCTGTTTTCTATCACAAGTTGAGCCTAAGAAACTTGATGATGCACTGTTGGATCCAGATTGGATTATTGCTATGCAAGAGGAGCTGAATCAATTTGAAAGGAACAAAGTATGGAACTTGTGCCTGCACCAAAGAACAGAACCATTGTTGGAACAAAATGGGTTCTAAAGAATAAGATGGATGAAGATGGTGTAATTATAAGAAACAAAGCAAGGTTGGTTGCAAAAGGATACTCTCAACAGGAAGACATTGATTATGATGAGACATTTGCTCCTGTTGCTAGATTGGAAGCCATCAGAATATTCTTGGCATTTGCTGCTCATTCAAACTTTAAAGTGTATCAAATGGATGTCAAGAGTGCATTTCTGAATGGAGAGTTGGAAGAAGAAGTCTATGTGCAACAACCACCTGGTTTTGAGGATCCACACTTCACAGAATTTGTCTACAGATTGCTTAAGGCATTGTATGGACTTAAGCAGGCTCCAAGAGCATGGTATGATACTTTATCACAATTTCTTCTTGAGAATCAATTCACTAGAGGCACAATAGACAAGACATTGTTTTACAAGAAGCATGGTGATGATCTTATCTTAGTTCAGATCTATGTGGATGATATCATTTTTGGTTCTACAAATGAGAAGCTGTGTGAGAAATTTTCTAAACTCATGCAGAGCAGATATGAGATGAGTATGATGGGAGAGTTGACATTCTTTCTTGGGTTGCAAGTCAGTCAAAGGAAGGATGGTATCTTTATCAGTCAGACCAAGTATATCAAGGATTTATTGAAGAAGTTTGACTTGGAAGATTGCTCACCTGCAAAGACACCCATGGCCACTGCCACTAAATTGGATGAAGATGCTAAAGGCAAGAAGGTAGATATCTCAGTCTACAGAGGCATGGTTGGTTCTCTGCTCTATCTCACTGCAAGTAGGCCAGACATCATGTTTGCTACATGCTTGTGTGCAAGGTTTCAATCAAATCCGAAAGAATCACATTTGATTGCTATAAAAAGGATCTTTAGATATCTGAAGGGCACTCCAAACTTGGGACTATGGTATCCTAAGGACACAGGGTTCAATCTGGTTGGTTATTCTGATGCTGATTATGCTGGATGCAGAGTGGATAGGAAAAGCACCTCAGGTAGCTGCCAGTTTCTTGGACAAAGGTTAGTCTCTTGGTATAGCAAGAAACAACAATCTGTGTCAACTTCTACAGCTGAGGCTGAATACATAGCTGTTGGAAGTTGCTGTGCTCAAGTGCTTTGGATTAGAAATCAACTTAGAGATTATGGACTTGTGTTGGAAAGAATTCCAATCATGTGTGACAACACAAGTGCAATCTCTATAGTTGCCAATCCTGTCAATCATTCTAGAACAAAGCACATTGACATCAGATATCATTTCATTAGAGAACATGCAACTAATGGAACCATTGAGTTGCATTATGTCTTTACAGATAAACAACTAGCTGACATATTCACTAAGCCACTAGATGAAGCCACCTTCACAAGGTTGGTTAGTGAGATTGGAATGCTGAATTCTTCAGATTCTGGCTAAGTGAATATATCATCTAGATTGTTGCAGCAGTAAACACTTACTTTATCTAAATCTTCAATATTTTTGGAGTAAGTGTTGGCTGAAATATGATTTATAAATATTTCAAATCTGTTGCATATGTTGGAAAATCATATTTTTGCTAACTTGAAATTTCTATGAAATTTTGAGAAAATCACTATTTAATTTGCTAGAATATTCTTCAATGAATATGGCTGGTCAATTTTAAAAGATAGTGAAAATCAATTTTTATGAGTGATGGGTATAGTTCGATAAGTCAAACTTCTCGAATGATTCACTATTCGACATCTCTAACAAGTCTCATTAGAGTACTCTTGAGTTCTCGAATAGAGTCTTTTAGAGTTCTCGAATAGAGATTTCCTTGACTTCTCGAATATAGTGTTTTAGTTCTCGATTGACTGAGTTCTCGAATACTATATTTGAGTTCTCGAATCATTTGAAAAGGCTGAATTCTCGCTGAATTTTAACCAATTTTGGACTTTTGTCTAAAAGTTTAATTCACTCATAAAAACACATTTTATTTAATTTAGAATTATTTCTGAGTTAGATAACTGCCAGCTGTGAGTTTCTATCTGCTTGAGTTATCGATTAAGCCTTTCTTGACTTCTCGAATAGTTGTTTTATACTTCTCGAATGCCTGACTTGTCGATACAAAACATACTTCTAATCGACAATTCAAGTACTTCATACTTATACAATTCTACACCTATTCGATTCATTTCATTCAATTTCTTAAGCATCTACACTCTCTAAACCTCTGAAACCCTAACTGCAAAAAGCCAAATTTCTTCTTCAACCTTCAATTTCTTTCCTCTCCTTCATACAAATGACAACAGTAAAGTTCAACACCAACTTCATTGCCCTAACTAGTGATGTGGAAGCACCCAACGCCAATTTCAAGTGCTTTGTGAAATGGATGGCTGAGTCATACATCAAGGATGCACTCTCTGCCAACCCAACTCTATATCTGGATATCCTGGAACAGTTTTGGGGCACTGCTACTGTGGAGGTTGTAGCCCTGGAAAACGCAATCACTTCATATATCATCTACTGCAAGATTCAGGATCAGGAAATCACTATCACTACTGCAGACATGAATCAAGCACTGGGCCTACAACAAGAGTTATTTGATAGACTGGCCACGAATGCAGAGTTAGAGGAATTCTTTGAGTTCATCAACTACTCAGATGGGATCAATCTTGGCAAGCTGAACAGAAATAATCTGAAAAAGGAGTGGAGCTATGTGTTTGCAACTCTTCTTCAAGTCTTCACTGCCAGGAAATCAAGCTTTGATCAAATCAGTGCACCTGTGCAGCAAATTGGCTATGCATTGGCCTATGGAAAGAAGATAGATGTTGGCCAAATCATCCTACAAGAACTATATGGGAGACTTGGCAAGAACACAACCAAGAGAGGTACTGATATTTTCTTCCCTCGCTTTATTCAATCTGTACTTAACTTTAAAAATGCTCAATTGATTGAATTGCCTGGGATAGATAAAAATAAAATAGGATATCCTAAGTCCATGACCAAACTCATTTTTGGTAATTTGGAGACTAGGAATGATGTGGATGTAAGACTTAACATAACTCCACATATGGAGAGTTTGTTTAGAACTTACCCCCACAACATGCCAACATTTGATGCAAAATCTCAGTTAGCTAAGCCCGAGCAAGTAGAACAAAATGCTAACCCAGGGCTAGCTAACCAACCCTCTCAACCAAACATTCTACCAATTACTGAACCAACTGCATCATCCTCTCAAAAGGGTGATGTTAGTAAAAAGAAGAGAAAGGAAGTAATGTCTGCACCCTTGAATATCTTATCTGAAGCAGCATTAGCTGTTGAACTAGGCCTAGAAAGTGAGGAACCTGAGTCACCCTTACTAAAGCCAAAGAAGAAGAAAACTAAGACCACCTCTTCAGTCACACAAATGGCTGAAGTTGTAAAATCAGGGGCACACAGCTCACTAGATGTATCCTCTCAACAGGGTGCATCTATAGAATCAAGCATCCTCCCCAATGCACCTTCTTGTATTGAGTCAGCACATGGGAGTGATAAGGATGGCACTACACTGAGTGGAGAGCACATCACGCTTGAAACTCCCTCTATCTCTCAGGGGGAGTTGCCAAAATCTAATCTACAACTCACTCCTCTTCCAGAATCTAACACTGAAATTTCTTTGGAGCCTGTAATTCAAGAAATTGAAGAGCAAGGCATTGATCACCAAGAATCCTTCTCTCTTGGTGAGCCAATGGACTCAAGTGACTTAGTGCATGACACTTTGCTCACCACCCAGGACCCACATTTAGATGGTGAGGGAATGCATGCTGGGGCATATCCTAATGACACCATCACAAACACAGAGGCTTCACTAGTTTTTACTAGAGACTCTGTGCCTGTGTCAACTGCTGGTGTAACTCATCCCACTTCTGTGGAGACACCAGTAGTAGAGTCAATTCATCCGGTTACAGAAGTTACATCTGTAACTGAGGAGTCTAGTTTACCTGGCTCTAGCTCTGACTTTATGTCACAATGGCTGAAGCATGTGCACCATGACAGTGCTTCAGGATCAGGGTCTGTTCCACAACAATTGACGGTTGAAGCACTTCAAAGCTTAATTGTGGATCAGATTCCTGAGTTCACAAAGATTGCACAGCACCTCCTCACTGCCAACCTACCAAATCCTGACTATGAAGCTATTCTCCTGTGCCATAAAGAGGATGTGGACCAACAACAGGCCAAAATTGTGGATGAGTCTGAGAGAGAAGGAAATATAGATGCCTGGCTTCAAGGAAAGTATGACATTCCTCTCTCAGAAGGCCTACAGTACCTCAGAGAAGAGTACATCACTTCACTAGGGTCCAATGCTAATTCTCTCACCCCTAGTGTTGTGTATGAAGCAGTCAATGACAGTTACAAGGGTATTCTCAAGGCTGCACACTACCTTGGCAAGGGTCTAAAGACAGAAGTCACAGAAGTGTGTACAGCCACTACCAAGGAGGTGCATGAGCTAAAAAGGGTTTTTGATTCCAAATTCCCTCAACTGGAAACTGTGGTCAAGGAAATTCTAGCCTGCAAGTCTAGATGTATCAAAATGGACAATGGCTTGGCCCTTCTCACGGATACTGTCACAGGGCTGGGGCATAAGTTTCAATCTCTGTCTGATTAAACCACAGACTCAAATGCCATGCTGAGAACACTGTTCAAGAATCAATATGGGGATAAGCTGGTAACTGAGGTCCCTGTTCATGACATGACCAAGTATGAAGTCCAGAGACTCAAGGATCAATCACTCTCTGGTTTCAGGGCACATGAGCTATTCACTAAAGTGGATACACTTGAAAAGGAGGTGGCTACTCTTACTAAGTCCAATGCTCATCTTACAGACAAGGTTGCACTTCTCAATGATCAGTTGGACACTCAAGCAACCACCACAGCTGATGTTCTTCTGCATCAACAATCCATGTTGGCTGCTATGATGAAGCATATGGGTCTTCCTCTCCCTGAAGAATCTTCAACTCCAAAGGCTCCTACTACAGTCTCTGTGCCTGACAACAAGCCTAAGGGGGAGAAGAGGACATCAAGGAACTCAAAATCTAAGGGGGAGCCTCAGACTAAGGGGGAGAAACCTAAGGAGAAGGGCATACAGTTAAATGAGGGTGGTCATCAAAGAGCCTCAAAATCTATAACCAATATGCCAGGAAAAGGTAAAACAAAGGTTGATGAGCCCCCATCTCTGTCTGAGAAACCTAAGCCAGCATCCAAGGATGACAAGCTGAAGAAAGTGGTTGTAGATGAAGTTGCCAAGGAAGAATATGAATTTGACATCCCTGACATTGCTAAACAATCTCTTCAAGCTGAACCCTCAGAATTCAAAAATGTGCTTACTCAAAGAGTATGTCAAGAAACTGCAAACTCCAGACTATACCATGACATAGCCTTTCTGAAGCATCTACAAGAGTTAAGGAAAAGAGCCAACTTCCACTACTTTGACTACATCAAGCTTCTTGTGCAAGATGTGTTTCTAGTCACTGTAATAAGAAGAGAAATTGTGCAAACCAATCCCCATGCCATCATTCTTTCTAATGAAAGAGAAGTCTTAGTTCACACTGCCAAGAACCTTTTTCACATCCACATTGAAGCCTTTCAAATTCTATCTAGCTCTGAACTTGGAACAATCATCAAGAAGATAGAAAGGAATAACTCACCAGACAATGATATGCTCAAGGAGATTCTCACCAAGTGCATGAAAGCTCAACTGCCTCAAGTGATTCCTCAGCCTCATTGTATTCTATATGAAAAGGATCAAGACATTGTTGCATTCAGATTTAGTCAACATCTAAAGGCAAACAACATGTCCACCATAAAGTTTCTGGCTGGGGTTCTACATTCAAGGAGTGGAAAATCTAAATCTGAAAAGGAGGCTCTTGACATCCTGGTGAAGTTCATCAATTCTCAATCTGACATCAAGTCTATTGCTCAAGGTGGAAAGTCAAATCAAGACAAGGATGATCATGATAAAAGTGGAAGCAGGGGTGGAGATCAAGGGAGATATAAGGGCAGTGATGACAAGAAGAAAAGGGATGATAAAAGCAGAAAGAAGAATGATGACAAGGGTGGAGAAAAGGTCTATGAAAAGAGGAGTGGAAAACAGCAAGCCATGAACATTACTAATGACACTCCTACCACAACACAAGGCTCAATGTCTAGGGTGGATGTCACTAGTAATGATTCATATCAAAATCTACATCTCTGACCTCTGCAAGTGTTTTACTACCTCAAGAAGAGAAAGGGATTCAAGTCAAGAAACCATATGTATGTTTCAAAAAGCAAACTGCTAATGGAACACTACTATGGTCAGCCAACAAAGGTCAGAAGTTTCTGCCAAACAATCGAGTGAAAAAGTTTAAACTCAAGCATGCTGCTAGGAGAGTAAAGTCATCCAGGTCAAGGGCCCTAACAATATATCCAGGCTTAAAACTCCAACCATTAGATGAAGACTTTGATGAAGACCAATTACAATATCTAAGAGTTCAAAGAATCTACTATGCTGCCATTATGAATAACTGCCTTGAGATTAAATATATTGATGGAAGGGAGAAGAAATTCAAACAAGGACAGTGTCAAAATTGGGGCAAGCTATATGAAATAGAAAGAATCATTGCATTATTGGATTCTGAAGACAAAATGGAGAAAGTATGGAAGCTGGAGTTGATTGATTTTGTAAAAATGAAGAGAGACTATGCTAAGAAGATAAGAAAGGGGTGCTTTGAGAAATGGCTAGAAAGGGAGAAGGAGATTGATAGGCTGGAAGTTGAAGCAAATAAGCTAAGGGCCAAGGGATTGTGTAGAGTTCAGTTTGATCCCTATATGGTGAAGTATAGGAGGAGAAATGGAGACAATGTCAATATCAGAATAAATCTACTCAGTCACTATCCTGCCAACATTCTAAAGCCAGTACTTGAAGATTTCAAAAACTCTATTCTACTCGAAGAGCTGGATGCTATGGCAGAAATCATAAGAGCTATGGATGAGAATGCAAGGAGGGAGAAGGAAAGAAAACAGAAAGCATATGATGATTTACAGGCCAAGGCAATGGAGATGGAATCAAATGAGAATGGCTAGTATTTCATCATACTGTAAGATTATTTATCTTGTAACTTCATTCATGTGCTCAATCAATCTACATACCTGTACTTTAAAAAGTTTTATCTTTATGTATGTTAGGCTTGTTATCAGACATGAAATTGTGACTAAGGGTCTTACTCACAATTTGGGGGAGATTGTTAGTCACAGAGGCATGCCTGTATACATCTAATAACAAGCCTAATTGTTTGTAATGCTTTGCATTACTTACATGACCTCTTAACTGAGGGAACCTCTAGTTGTAGAGTTTCTATTTATATTGTACTTGTAGTAGGCATCAAATCCTAGTTGTGTAACTGTACTTATAGAGTCTAGAATAATGCTTGAAAGAAGTTCAAAGGTTCATGCCTCAAGCAAGAAGATAAAGGCTGTCAAATAATCAAAGTTGGGATTTGAAGAAATGAAGAATTTGCCTAAGTACCAATTCGAGAAGTATATTTGTCTATTCGAGAAGTCCAGCATTCGAGAAGTCAGGGATTCGATATCTCAAGACACTATTCGATATCTCTATATATACTGTTCGATATCTCATTCGATATCTTAGAGATTCGATATGTCTATGTACTCTATTCGAGAACTCAGGAAGTCAACAAGTCAAAGTAGTATTCGAGTTCTTAAGGAGTCAACAAGTCAAAGTTCCATTCGATATCTCAAGGACTCAAAAAGCTATTTGATATCTCGAGGATTCGATAAGTCAAATGTTCTATTCGACAACTCAAGGAATCCTGATGGAAAAGAGCTATTCGAGAAGTGGTTCGATATGTCAATATAACAGTGTTCGAGAACTCAGAGTTATCGATCAAGTCAATTCCAGTTCTCGAATCACTTACTTAGTCACTTCTCGAATACATTCTTGGAGACAAAATACTGAAGAAATTGTACAAGTCAGAAACCTGCAACAAGCCAATGCACTTTATGGACCACAATATGTAACGTGCTCTGGAAAGACTACAAGGAAGCTTGGAGAGATATAGAAGAGACAAGGAGCTAAAGAAGTGGATCTAAACAGGCTTTGCAAAGTCAAATCTGTAACCGTTTGGACACTTACTCAAAAAGGATAGACAGACTAGAAAGTAATTTGTTTAGCTACCTTATTTGCAGTAAGTAGGCTGTATCCATGTTCTATAAGGACACAGCCTCACTTCTGAACTTAGTAACTTTTTGTGAGTCAAGTTTTTCATACACTAAGCTGTATCTCTCTGAGAAAAACGAAGCTGAGAATACTATCATTTGTATTCACAGATTGTAGCAACCTTTATCTAATACTCCCTCCGTCCCACCAGATTCTATACAGTTTTTTTTCATTGTCTGGCACGCATTTTAAGGCTCCTGTAAAGTAGAGTTCCATAACTTATTTTTAAAATTTTCTTTTTTTGTATAAAAATTTAACATAACTATTTTTATACAAAAAAGGAAAATTTAAAAAATAAATTATGGAACTATCATTAAAATGCACCTTAAAATGAGTGCCACACCCCCCGTCCCCCAATGTATAGTTTTTGCTGGGACAGAGGGAGTAATACATTAGATTAAAGTGATATTGTGTTTTGTGTTATTCTTTATCCGCACCTTCAATCTTGCACACACAAACACTCTTGCTACATAGACTCGAAGAAGAAAAGTTCGAGAATCCATTCACCCCCCTCTGTATTCTCTTATCGTATTCAATACTCAACAAATACTATGTAAAAATACATTTTAAATATATATTTGTAAAAATATTATCGAAATTGTAATATTTTAATATATTTATATATTTATTTTTATTCTTATTATTAATTAAAATAACACGAAATACGACACGAAACGTACACGAAACAAAAGTACACGAACACGAAATGACACAAACCCCTAAACGGGTGGTTTTGAGTTTAGCATTCAGGTATACGAAACACGAAAGTACACGACACGAACGAATTGCCAGGTCTAGTTTTTAGTCATGTATTTTTTAATCGGTCTTAAAATTTTCAAATTTTTTTTTGCCAACGGTCTTAAAATTTTCATTTTAAAATATCATAATAAATTTTATTATACAAATTTTTTTAATTGATGATAACGTGAAATGTAAATTAAAAATATGGAATAAAAAATAATTATTTTTTTTGAAAAAATCCACTATGCTGATTTAGTTAAGTTAGAACAGATGCAAGAAATTCTGGGAAAAAAAAAGAGAACAGATGCAAGAAATGAAAAAACGATGTGAATTATGTACGAGTTCACCTTCTTATCAATTCTGCTATCAACCTATGTTTGGTTCAAGGGAGGGGATGGGAGGGGAGGGGTTTTAATGGAGTGGAGGAAAGGGGAGGAGAGGGGATGGAGAGGGGAGGATTTTAATAAGAGTAGTGCTAGAGGTACCAAAATTTGTCTTTTAATAATATTTATGTTTGGTTCAAGGGAGGAGGGGATTCATTTTTTGTTTGGTACAAGAGGGGAGGGGAGGGTTTTATGAATAAATTACATTTAAAACCTTCATATATGTAAAGAGAATATAAATTAGAATTACACATGTAAGGGTATTTTTGTCCAATAAATGTTCCCCCTCCCCTCCCCTCCAAAAAATCCCAAATTGGAGGGTGATAAAATTAAACAAAAACTCCCCTCCAATCCCCTCCCCTCCAATCCCCTTCCCTATTTCAAACCAAACATGATTTTACATTTCATATCCCTCCCCTCCCCTCCAACCAAACAGGGGCGAGTAATTAGGCTAAGAACAAAAATACAAAAGTAACTGGCTTTTGTTTATTATCCCAGCTTCAATTCAAACTCCTAAATACTTGCTCATGTTGCTTCTCAGTCTACTCCAAGTTAAAGGTGCATTAACTGTGAAATATATATGTAGGCCACCATAGAATATTAAAAATTATTAAAATCTGCTAGCGGAACTTTTACGAGACACAATTGTAGTATTTAGTTTATATTCTAAATATACATTAAAATTATGCTTAATAACAAAAAAAATCAAACATACCAGATATCCAAAAAACCAACCAAGGCCAACAAAGAAAACTACATAAGATCACTTGATCACATTGTTCATTGTAGTGGCAAAAATAATGAAACTGCACCATCTCAATAATGATTAAGTAAGAGATAAAAGATAAAAACACGATTTTCTTATAATGAAACATGTTTTCAAATTATAATAGAAGAAAAGACTTACATGACGAACTGATAAATAATAATAAAAAAATCATTCTAACAAATAAATTATTATAATAATGAAACTTTAATATTATATATGTTAACATTCCACGGATCATCCAAAAATATTGAAATCCGAATTAAATCATATCGTTCTCCATGTTGATGCCAACCAATTTTAACACTTGTCTTTTCATATTGCTGCTCTTTAGTTGGGTTCTAAAAAACCCTCCCCAACAATGGGAAAAGTCCGATGAGATCTTTTCTGTACGGCAAATACGATTTTCTCTTATCACCTTCCTTTATTGATCTGTTCCGTATATAAAACAATTCGTGCGCCGATATCTTGGTAGTGCCCGCAGAATGTGGCAGTGATTTACGACCATCACTACTCTTTTTTGACTTAGTTGCAAACATATAAGACGACTTGCTCCCATCACTATTACTTCTCTTAAATAAATCACGTATCTTGAACCGCTTAAACAAAAGCGAACCTGTCGATTTGCTCTTTTTGCAACTACTCGGTGTTGACGGTTTTGATTTTTGATTTTCGATAATTTTATCAGTCTCGTTCAAGTTATGGAAAATCTCCCGATTAAAAACCGGAAAACTGAAAGATTTATGCTTGATCGAACACTCTAATTCCTCCTTATTCGGTGGTGCAAACTCGAATAAATCATCCTCATTCTCTTCTTCTCTAACGATATCGATGGTTAATTTGGTCGCGATATCGACTAATCCATCACGAGAGTAGCTGTTGAACGTAGGACATAACAGTGAATGTTCGTCACGGGAAGACATAGTTGTATAACCTTGTAGGTATACAGATTATGAAGAGGAGCTATGCATTAATATATATATATATAGAGACTTTAGTATGGTTTTTCAATTTTGAGTTTGATTGCACAAGGCATGTAAACAGGTGAATAACGTTTTTTTTACTGTTTGAATATTTATATATACACAATAATAAAATTAAAGTCAAAAAGTTTTCATCTATCTATGGAATATACTTTTTATTCTATATTTCGAACAAAATCCGTAATAGAATCTTACAATGATTAAACATTAGATCGGAATTAATTTGAAGGATTAATCGGAACAAAAATCAAAAATATTTTAATATTAAAATAAGTATTATTTAGTATACTATTCTATTCTACTCTATTAATTATTTATTAAATAATATGTATTTATTATATTAATTTATTATAAATATTTCGATGAGATTAATCGATAATTTAAAAATCGAGGATTAATGGATTTTTAGAATAGTAGTATAAATTGCACTTGAAAATAGAAATTATAATAACAAGAAACAGCTACTCCTATAACAAATCCTTTTTCCGAAAAGGAATTAAAGTAGCTCGCTCATTGTTGGGTCCATGTGAATCCCTTTTGTTTGGTTTTGCCCTAGTTGAATTGTACTATATGGACTTGCAATTTCAGTAAGTAATAATAGTAGTAACTAGTATGTATCGATTTAGGAGCTCCTCCGCCAAATTGAATCTACCTCATATCAAGAAAAAAGCTTTGAATTCATGGACTGCTGTTCAGGACACTTATTTCTCTACCAAGGTTTCAAGCTCTCTTGTTTTTAATCTCTGTGTGTGTATATGTATGTTTCTGTGCTTGTGATATTAGGTTTTGTGTTTACAGGATACGTTTGAGAGGCATAAAGTGGTATTTACAGTCTCTACCTCTGTTGCTTCTGTTGCTACAGCATGGCTTGGTAATTTCTTTGTCTCCTGCTTATTCTATTTATTTTTTTATTAGCTATTGTGATTAGGTTTTGTAAACATAGATACCGGATTCATGTTGGAATTAGGTTTCGGGATCTATTCGTCTTTGTAAGATTTGGTGTGACTCCTGATTTTTACAGGTTATACTCTACGACATATGCACGAAAAGAAAGTCGAACAAAGGCTCAACTCGATTGAGAATGCTGTGAGTATATGTTATGTCGTTTTTTTTATATCTCTTCACATTGGTGTATCTTTGCTGTGTTTACAGTTACAACTTTGAGCTTTTAGTATGTGGTATAAAAATTTAGATGTCTGGCAGATTACCTATAAGTATCGGTCAGGTGGTGTCAGGAATACGGTGTTTAGTTTGAAACTTTGTCTATCATACTAGAATAACTAGATTTTACTTTATTAATCATCTGTAAGCCGTTCATTACTGACCATTATTATGTTTTGTTGTCCAAATTGCTCAAAGTAGCATCCTTGTTACATATAGCCATAGGGAATTCTGTCAGGGGTCTTAATTTTAACTCTTTATGTTGTTCTTAGTACTCCTATCTAAGATCTTCTTCTTCCTCACAATGCTTAATATGTTTTCAACTGGTGCAGTCTTTTGTCCGTACTCTGTAGTATGTGACTTACACAACTAAATTTACATTAGAAAATTCCTCCCCAAATCATTTCTTTTTCATGCAGCATCAATAGCTCATAATGGTTTCATTACTAAGTTTCTCATCTCTCTTCATATTTGAGCCACGTATTCATGTCAATATTTATTTTTGGACACTAGAATATGTGAAATATAGGGAAATGTTGGAAGTAGAATATAGTCATTGAAATATACTGTTGACTATGTTTACCCTTAATTTTGTTCCTACTTGGAAACTTATTTACGTAATGTTTGGTTCTAATCAATATAAACTAGATGATTACTGGTTAGTGGTCAAAATATGTGAAACACATTAGAACCTTTGATCATTTTATCTATAGAGTTTAAAGTTATTTCACCTATTTGTATTTGCATAAGCAAACAATAAAGTAACTTTGCAACCGGAAGTGGATCATAAAGATCTGCTTTGATTTCTATGTGACATATTTCTGTTCTCAAAGCACTATCAGCGATAAATCTGTTAAAAAGTACATATTCCATCGAAGTCAGTAGACTCAGTACGTGTGAAACACATCATCGCCTGTATTATAATATTTTTTTTAAAAAAATTTGTTTCTGTTGAGTGGTGGGTGAGTGGCCGGTGGGCATGATGAAGCAATAAGTGAACTTCTCTGGGGTATGACATACGGTCCTTGTGAGATATTGTGTTCAGAAGTGGGTATGTGGCCAGTGGACAGAGAACCCAGTGTTATTAATTGCGAGAAGCACAAAGGGCCTCTTGGAGCTTAAGCTCGAAGCGCAGGCTTTCTCGAAACGAAGTGCACTATATAAATTAATATATACACATATATAATATATGAATGTGAATGTGCAAACACTTGACATGCTAATTAATAACTATGGCTTCGGGTGTAAATAATTGTTCAGAAGAAAGAACCAGGTTCAAGTTATATTGTACTAATGATATTAAGAAGCTAATAAAACTAAATTTGTGCATCAAATCATCAGAATTTTCATTTTGAATCTTCATTA
Organism: Kitagawia praeruptora; assembly: GCA_037693485.1. Lineage (NCBI taxonomy): Eukaryota > Viridiplantae > Streptophyta > Magnoliopsida > Apiales > Apiaceae > Kitagawia > Kitagawia praeruptora. Next base: position 84,042,475 of record CM075350.1, read on the forward strand.
TAGTTGGTGTCAAGACGCTTATTCTCCACAAATTCAATATCCTCTTCTTCGTCATTCTCATATCGAACATCCTCATTGTTCCTCACTTATTTGCCTTTTGTTGCATTGTTCACTCTTAATTGCGCTTCACTTAAATAAGGGCTTCAGCGACTCTTTTTGAAATACGCTTCGCTTTTTGAAGCTAAGCCCAAAGCATGCGTTTTGCACTTAACTGCACATTTAATAACACTGAGAGAACCTGAACTTCTCGGGGCTGTGGTATGAGGTCCTTCTGAGCTAGTCAAAGCATTTTTTAGTTTTGACTAAATGATATTTCTTCTAGAAGTCCCTAATGGGAAACAAATCCTCACTTCCTTGTTAAAAGGATGAATTGTAACATTATCGGAGTATCTAGACGTTTTTCCAGTACCTACTATGTGCCTAATCTTCTTCAAAGCTTAGGTCCACATTATTCTAAACTTTCTATGAGCTTTTAGTTTTCCTTTCTACAATGATGACAAGTGTCCAGTATCTTATATCCTCATTCTTATTACGTTTGACAGCTATATTCCACCGTCGGCTTGCTGAAACAGATATTTAATAGATATATAAATTTACAGACCACTAGGAGGATAATTGGAAATTTTGATAGATAAGCTGTTATATCGGAGATAAGTATTTGGTTTATGTCAAATGTCAGAAGATCAACAGTAAGTCAAATGATCTACAGTAGTTATAAGTGATGTAATCAGTTACGTATATTAAGCTTATTAAGCTTATATATAGACTTCATTAGAACTCTTGTAAAATAACACAGAACATTTATTGAATCCTTCTGTTGTTCATTCCTTAGCATAGCTAGGGTCTTATTTCTAACATGGTATCAGAGCGTGTTATATCCTAGGGAAACACATATCAGAGTTACAACATTTGCAGAAGAAATTAAAGTTGCAGAAAAAAAAAACTGCCCAGTTTTTTTTTTTTTCAGAATCAAACCAAACTTACATACTGTGAAGAAGAGCTGTAAAGAAGACAAACCCAGAAATCCGGTCGCCAGAAACCACCTCACGCGCCGCCACGCGCCGCCTGAAGCAGCCAGAAGCCGCCAGACGCACGCGCCGGCGCGTATGACAGATTCCGGACCTTTTCCGGCGAAATTGCAGAAGACTTTCTTGATCGCCTCTTCATTACGAATTCATCTGTGTTGGTAGATTTCATTGTAGAAAGTGGACCTGATGTCTTAGGAACTCCAATGGAAGTGAAGAGGGAGATATTGGTGAATCTGAATGAAGCGTCATCAACATTTGATCCCCCTGAGGATTGGGAAGGTGTTTCACCAGACCAACTGTTGTTGCAGCTCGCATCAGCTTGGGAAATTGATCTGCAACAGCTTGAAAAGTGATGAACTTTTATAAATCTGCTGCTTTGTTATGAGGGAAGAGGCATGTGGGCAGATTGTATTCGCGAAGAAGATATGGAGATATGTGCGTGTATATATGCACGTATGTATATATCGAAACAAAAGGATGTAATGAAAAAAAAAGGGTGATGTAAAAAAAAAAAAAGAAAAGAAAGATGCTAAAGCAAAAGAGAAACAAAAAAAAAAAATTCTAAAGCAAAAGCATCCACTAGAAAGATGCTAAAGGAAACCAGAAAAAAAAATGTTGTCGACCACGAGGCTGGTTGCAGTAAAAAAAAAAGGCATAAGAAAGAAAAGAAAGGAAAAAAAGATTAAAAAAAAGTGATTATAGATCCAATAAAAAAAATATTTATTTTGCATTTATTTTCTTAAGGGAAAGTAGTGCTAATATTAAAAAAAAAAATAAAAAAAATCTGGATCTTTTGAAGTATCACTTTGATTTTAGGAGTTTGCCCCAGGTTATAGATTTAATTGTGTAGTATTCAAATGGTTGTTGATATTACGGTATCTCTCCACTTTATTACGATGCTGCAAATTAAATAGTTCAGGTGGCGTTATTCCGACGAAGCAGCAGAAGTAGTAGTATGTATACAGATATACACACAGTTCACTGCTATATCTTGTTAATACCGAGTGATCACAAAGTCGAGTCTCGGTTTCTTAAATAATCAGTTCAAAGACTGATTGGTGGTCATCCACCGTTGTGCTGAAAAGCCGCACTTTCTAGTTTTGACACGGCCTAAAATATATCGTGTGGTCGAAAATCCGAGTCCCGGTATCCCAAAATTCTCAGATAATTAATCCCAAGATAGGTCAATCCCAAGATGGATCTTTAACTCCAAGATGAGTAAATCTCAAGATGGGTCAATCCTAAGATGGGTCTAGTTGGAAGCTTAGGTTATGCACAACTGCTTCTAAGTGTTTCACTCTTCAATCCCAATATAGGTATTTCATCCCAAGATGGGATTTCGAGTGAGGGGGCGTGTCAAATGTCAGAAGATCAACAGTAAGTCAAATGATCTACAGTAGTTATATGTGATGTAATCAGTTACGTATATTAAGCTTATTAAGCTTATATATAGACTTCATTAGAACTCTTGTAAAATAACACAGAACATTTATTGAATCCTTCTGTTGTTCATTCCTTAGCATAGCTAGGGTCTTATTTCTAACAGTTTAGGATGATAAGTGACTAAGTGTTATCCACCAAGTAGAGAGATTTACCATTTGCAAATTACAACTCTAGAAAATTATTATACCACTATACCAGAATTTTAATTTAAATATCTTCCAAAACAATGGGTGATTCAGATTTACATCATCATCAAAATCTCGAAATTTGTTGGGGCAATACGTCATCGGGCAGGTTTTGATTATGGTTTTGGATTGATTTTGTGAACTTTCAAAAGGAAGGAAATAAGCAATATTCCCATCTTTAGGATATAGTACAATATGACAACATCGAATTAGGAGTAGGAAATTGGATAGTTAATATATGTTTATTTCTGTATTATAGACTTATAGTTAAGCCACATATGGGAGTTACATTAATACTTTTACTTGAGTACCAAGTGTCCAAGTTAATTTACAGGATGGTGGGGTGTTATCATAAATTATTCATTCACAGAATTTCCTCCTTGTTATCCCCTCTGATAGGTATATGTGTGCTAAAATATTTAATTTAAATATGAGACTTAACCATAACAAAATTGCTCGTGCAGTGATGCTTTTGAGATTAATGTTGTGTTTGGTTAGAGGGAATCAAATTGGGAGGGAATGTGATAAAATTTTGAAATATATTCTGTGTAAACATGTAAAATTTTCATCATGTCCTCCATTCTGTCCCTACTGATTTGAATTAAAGCTCACACTTGCCAATTTGAGAATAGATGCTCCATTCTCCTTTCTCATCTTCTTCATGTCCCTCAACATTGAGATGCTACGCTCATTTATTTCTACCATTCTTTCTTACATTTTCTTCTTTCCCATAATTTTGGTCACAATTTCTCATTGGTGAATCCTACCCCATTCTATTCTCTCCAGAGGTTAAGGATTTGTATGTATCTTGCTGCTTTTATCTTGTGGGTTTTTGTACGTGTTGATGCTTTTATAATTGCCCAAGACCCCCTGCATTTTTTTTTTTCTTTTTGGAATTGGATTGGACCTGATATGCATATTTTTGATTATTGTAGATGAAAAGCAATTTTGATATGGAACATAGCGAGTTTAAGAAACTTGTTGGAACAAGTGGTTCTACTACCGCAGCCTATATTGCAACAGCTGGAACCAGTTTAATACTCGGGTTTGTTTGTTTTCCTTTGCTGTTGTCGGTGTTAATTATTGGAAAAGGATTAAAGGTTTATTGTCTCTGACTTGTGTTATCATTTTTAGTCATGGACTTTTAGTTGCAAACGAGGGCTTAGTTTACCAAATGAATATCACCCGAGTAACGAGTATTAAAAGCTTAATGACTCGATAAAATAATTTGGTCATCACTTCATGTTTATCTGCTTAATTATGTAATCTGAGTCTGCAGAGTAAATTGGTAGAGATAACTCGTTATGCCAGTGATGTGATTAATTGTATTCATCACATTATCCCAGTCCTAATTACTTGGGCAGTGGGCACCAAGCTTCTATAAAGGCAGTATGCAGTTTCTCACAAATTAAGATAAAACTTATTTGAGTACTTTAAAATTTGAAGATAATTAGTTGTTGAGGCTTGTCTCTTTTTATTCCTTTGTGGTTTCTCTTGATCATTCTCTTGATTTGTAACATTATTTTCTGCCTTGTGTATGCTAGCACTATAATTCCTTAAAGAACGTATCATCAACTGGGCTTAGTAACTACTTATTTAAAACATACGTAAAGGGTCACTGGCTATTGGAAAATAAAAAACTAGTCACCTTTGTCTAAAGGTGGGGACTGCCTTTAATTTTACTTTATATGTGTAACCATGCAATAGTGGTGGCCCCTTAATACATTCATTTATCATGTCAGGTGAAATGTGAAATACATGAATAACTTGCACCAAGATAAATTCCTTAATGCATAGCTTGGTACTTTGGTATAACTCTTTAATAATTTTGTTTCAAACTGAATGTTAGTCTTTGGATATGCGTGCAGGTATGGGCTTGGTTGGCGAGGCGGAAGATGGTTTGCCAATAGGAAGTTTAGAAGGGAGCAGATGAAACTGTTAGGACAGATAAAACCTAGAAGATGGCCCCTCAAATTCCTAAGAAGACCATCGTTGAGATTTAAAGCAGATAGTTCAGTTAAAGCCTCAGAACAACAGCCAAATGATGTGCCCAATACACGTGCTCCCACCAAACCTCATCCAATATGTTAATAGATAGAGATATATGCTGCAGCTCTCTAAATTATTATCAAATTACAGATATACTGAGAGTCGGCATTATTACCAGTTGTATAAATTTAATGTTCTACTGTAATCATCTGATTGAGAAGAAATATATTCTACTCGCTTGTCATATGTTAAATTTAAGTGCAAGTACTTGCTGTTCTGATTAGATTATGCAGTTTTATGTGCATTCTTGCCTTCGGGTAAAGTAGTTGTAATCGATCACTGGAAGAGTATTGTGCAATTAGAAAAGGAAATAAGAAGATTATGTTGAATATTCTTGTTTCTATGGTATCCTTCCTCTACATGCAGTCAGCTTGCTGCGTGATTTTGGCTTTAATGCTGCTAGAGTAACATATTTGCAATTTGCATATGTAAAGGAATCCTTCTGTGACATATCTGCTTTTATTATATCGATTTTCCTTACTATTTCCCGTGACTCCTGAGTCCTGTCATGTCTTGTTTTGTTTGATCATAGTAAATATTATATAATTTTATCAACCAAACCAAAAATGTCCAATGCATCTTGGACTTAAATTCACTCTTCGGTCAACATGTATCGTGGTATTAGTTTTTTTTTTTTTTTGTCATGGTCAATAAATAGGAATTTAAATTTTAATGTTCCTATGCACAGTATCGGGTAGGCTAAGTCTTGTAGATCATTCAGCTGTTCTGTCAAGTGAATCTTGTATTTGATTACCCAAACCGCTACATTACTATAGCGGTTCTTTGGTAATCGGTCTGTCGTGACCTGAAAATTGGTAATCGGTCTGTCGTGACCTGAAAATTGAGACAAGCATGAGAGTGTTGAGTTGATTTGTAGGACAATAGTCTGCTACAGGAAGTCATTGGATGAAATTATGATTAACCAAAGGAATTTTAATTAATAAAATCCAATGAGCGGCTTCATTTATGTATATGTGCATTTGTTTTGTTCAGGAAGTTTCCATTTTACATTCATCTTTTCCTTTTATCAACTCTTAAGAATGCAAGGTAGTTGGGTGTTTACGTTGCAGGAGTAAACCACTAATAATGGCCAGTGGTTTTGTCTTCAAAATTCTAGTGCTTACGTTCTGTTTCTGTGGGTCAGCTGTTGGAACCAGGACAAAGTTGCTCGGAGCCAAGAAAGGCTTATCTGCAGCATCTGATGATGGGATATGTAAGTCGGTGGTTGATCCTCGAGGATATGTTTGTCAAGAACACACTGTAATACCCCTAAGCTTTGACGATGTTTGATATTTTATTGCACGATTTACAGTGCTTTACTGAAAAAACACTTGGACTACAGGTGACTACACAAGATGGTTATATTCTCAGTTTGCAAAATATTCCACATGGGCGGTCGGGTGGGAGTACAAGGAGCAGGCCGCCAGTCCTACTGCAGCATGGCCTCCTGATGGTAAGATTGGGTTTTTCTTTGCACTTTAGTCTCAAAGATTGAATGTTTCCTGATAGATATATGTATTGAATGTTGTGGTAGGATGCAGTAACATGGTTGCTGAGTCCTCCAGACCAGTCTTTGGCATTGCTCTTAGCTGATAATGGATTTGATGTGTGGCTAAGTAGCACTCGTGGAACTAAGTACAGCAGGGGACATACTTCTCTCAGTACCAGTGATGTTGTTAGATTTTTCCTGCAGTCTATCACACAACGAATAGCTTAATGGTTGCTTATTTTCTTACTTCCAATGCTAAATCTTGTTTAATGTTTGCAGGCATACTGGGATTGGTCATGGGATGAATTGGTAGCTTATGATCTTCCTGCTATATTTCTCTATGTCAGTTCTAATACAAGACAGAAATTGCATTACGTTGGGCATTCCCTGGTAATCCATTGCTATATTATTCAGGTTTTTTTTCTCATTTTTCATATAGCTGCTCCGTTTGTAATAATTATGTAACTATCTGAATCTTTCCAGGGAACTTTGACTGCTTTAGCTTCATTCTCCAAAGGTAAACTTGTTAGTAAGCTTCGTTCAGCTGCACTTCTAAGCCCAATTGCTTACGTTGGTCAAATGACCTCCCCACTGGCAATAAATGCTGCAGATAACTTTCTTGCTGAGGTATGAACTCTTTTACTATTGTGTTACAGTTTCATTTTCCATTGAAGCATGTACAAGTAGTAATACATCTTTGATTATATCCTTATAGGCTTTGAAGTGGCTGGGCATTCATGAATTTAATCCAAGGGGGTAAGAGTTATTCAGCTTTGTTACCTTTCTCATCTTAATACTGTTTAACTGAGGACCCTGAAAACTATAGTGTATATGACTCCTAGAATGGTAGTCTTCCAGTGCAGTATATTATCTGATCTCTTTCCCCCGCAATGCATATAGAAAACAGTTATCAGTACAGAGCTCTCCATATGATTTTCGTGATAAAAAGTTTCCTCCTGATTGTTCAGAAATGCGGTACTCGATCTGCTTAAGGATATATGTGCAAAACCAGGTGTTGACTGCACAAAATTGCTCACATCTTTCACAGGTAGGTGTGTATCCAAATAAGTTTGATCATATTAGGCATCACATCAGCTTCTTGACCTTGATTATTTTAGCATCACTTCATGAATATTTACTATGACTGCAGGTCAGAATTGCTGCCTGAATTCTTCTGCAGTCAGTTTCTTTCTGGAACACGAGCCTCAGTCATCATCAACGAAGAACATGATTCATGTGGCTCAAAGTAAGTAATCAGAATCTTATTAGCGAAAAAAATGTATGCTCTATTTCTGATATGAAGGCTTAAATGGACCAGTGATTAGAAAAGGAACTATCCAAATGTACGATTATGGCAATGCCGATGATAACAATCGACACTATGGACAGCCCACTCCACCTGCCTATGATATGTCAAGCATTCCGAATGACCTTCCTTTGTTCTTTGCTTACGGAGGGGCTGATGCCCTTTCCGATGTCAATGATGTGAAGCTCTTGAATGACAGCCTAAGAGATCATGATGGAGATAAGTTAGTTTTTCAATACCGAGAGGATTACGCTCATGCAGATTATGTCATGGCTGTCAATGCTAAACAAGCAGTGTATATTCCTCTCATGACTTTCTTTAGGCTTCAATGACTACTTTAATCGTGACATGCATCAGTAAAATTTTAGTCTTATCTTTCTCATAGTGGTCTGCTATTTAACTTTCTGTCCAGACAATAAGCATAACCCTTGAGTAAGTGTAATTTATTGAATAAACCGAAAGTAGCTGAATTTGAGATAATCTCTCACTCTTTTCTGTTTGATAGCTTAGCATTCTACAGATGCTGTTTTATCTGGGCATTTTAACACAGTTTATCAGCTAGTAGACATCTTGCAATTGGTTTTATGAATTTATCAGGCCTGCAAATGTGTAATAAGTCCAATCCATAAGCAAAATTTCGGATATAAACTAAAGTAAACATCGTGTGCAATTAAAAATTAATATATGGCCAACACAAGCAGAAATGTGAAAGAGATAAAGACAAATTGCAACCAGGAATTTAGCTATAGTTTAAGCGATGAAGTGTAGATTGCATGGATATTGGCAAAGTTCAGATGCAATCAGCTAGCTCTAAGTGATACTATTTAAGTTCATATATATAACAAAGCCAAGTGTGCATGAACAACAGATCTAGTCTAAGGGATCCAAACGTTTCTTGCTCAGACTCTACAAAGAAAAGGGATCATGTGTGTAAAATGTGTACTTTGAACTTGGTTTCAAATAGAGAACCTAATTACTTATATATTTGGTGATGATGGTATATTATGTACTCGAAATTAAAACATTGCAATCGACATTATGCAATTACTTAAATATTCAAATAATAGAATATGCACTCCGTGACGGTTTACTCGTCAATTTACAGCAAGTTAGAAATGATTCTACTTTCTAGTAGAAATCTGATTGGTGTTATCAGATTAATTATTTCACATCTAGAACTTAAATGGAACTGACTACTTTTTTGTTGTATTATATTTCATTGCCTCCCTAGATGTTTGAGAAAGCAGGTTGATTATTCTGTGTGAACAGTTGCAATAAAAGATTTTAGTTATGTCAAAATCGTGGCAGCAACGAAAGCCTAGGCCTTTAGTTCACATTGATACTAAATGGTCCATATTGCTTTCGACAACTATTGGTAACTATATTTTTTTTATCTGCATATGAGTTTCTCTAGCACTATAAGTTGCAGCAAAATTAATGGTGATTGAACTAGGGATCAAACTATTTTAGTAGATGGCTTACTTATGGAAACCTATAACTTTTTTAGTGATTTTCTTCTGTGTTAAAGAAGTTGCAGCAAGAACAAAACTGTATTCTGTCAATGAACAAAATGGAATATGCAAATTAATGGTTGATACACAGGGCTATTTTTGTGAAGAGCACTCAGTAAGGACTAATCTCCATAACTTCTTACAGATGATTTATGCAAAGTTCTGTCATGTCATTCGCTGAAAGGTCCCTGTATTGTGATACAGGTGACAACCGAAGACGGCTATATTCTTAGTATGCAGAGGATCCCGAAAGGAAGGTCTGGGAAAACAGCAGACAAACCACCAGTTCTTCTACAACATGGGTTGCTCATGGTTGATATCTTGCTGTCTGCATTTTTTCCTTTCCGAAACAACTATGTTTATTAGTTTCCAATCCAGTTTTATTCATATTTTTGATACACAAAGCAGCTCATATAAGTAACTATATTGTGACAGGATGGAATAACATGGCTGTTAAATTCTCCAAATGAGTCTTTAGCTTTCATCTTGGCTGATAACGGATATGATGTTTGGATAGGCAACACAAGGGGAACTAATTACAGCCGTGGACATACATCACTTACCCCTGCTGATTCAGTTCTCTTTCAACTTCATGTGTGCTATGAAGTATTCCTCTCTAAATTTATTTGAGTCTTCATTTGATCTGGCTATCATATGTTTTACAGGCCTACTGGGATTGGTCGTGGGATGAATTAGTAGCATATGACTTTCCAGCCACATTTGAGTATGTTCATGATCAAACTGGGAAAAAACTCCACTATGTTGGGCATTCTTTGGTAATACCATGAATTTTCTTGCATTATGTTTGTTCTATTTTTTCCTGGTTCCAAGCCGCTATAACACCTGAGATTATAAAAGAGGTTTTTTCTACTTGTGTTCGGTGATACTTCTAATCAGGGAACCTTGATTGCTTTAGCTTCTTTTTCCCAAGACAAGATGTTGAATATGTTACGTTCAGCTGCTTTGCTTAGTCCTATTGCTTATATGGGTCAAATGTCTTCATTTCTTGTAAGATGCGCTGCTGATATATTTCTAGCAGAAGTAAGGATAGAAAATCTTTTCTCTAACCTCCTAGTCCTTGTTTTTAAGGTTTTTTTTTTTTTCATGATATTTCTCCTGCTCAATCTCATGCACAATTTTCTTTTGTTACAGGAATTAAAGTGGCTGGGTCTTAATGAATTCAACCCAAGAGGGTGAGAGTATGACACCAACTTATAGTTGAGATTTTTGTATTATAATGCCTTAAGGTGCATGCTTGTTAGGGGAAGATTGATACTTGAGAGATGAACTTGAAATTAGTACTTTCTCTTAAATCTTGAGTATATTTCTGTCTAAATGAGTACAACGAATGATGATTACAGCCTAGTTTCCCTTAAATGTACGAATAATAAATAAACTTGTGTTTTGTGGTGATTTTTTTTTTGTTTCTGGTGACAAGAAAAACAGTTTTTTTTAAGAATCATGCATGTTTAAACAGGGAAGCTGTAGTTGGACTTGTTGAAGTAATATGCCAGAATCCGAATAATAATTGCAGCGACTTGATGACTTCTTTGACTGGTAACAGCAATGTTATTGTCTTGCTCACAGCACCTTGAAATAAACAAGATATTTTTATCCATATCGACTGATTTGCTGCAATTGCTAGCATAGGCAAGAATTGCTGTGTGAACTCCTCCACGACAGATGTTTTTCTGCAACACGAGCCTCAGTCAACAGCAACAAAGAACATGATTCATCTAGCTCAGAGTAAGTTCATGGTTAGTAAACTAAACCAAAACTATTCAGCATGCATGTTCCTACTTGGAAGGGTATGGGGAGGGTTTAATCTACTTGCTAACATTACTCGTTGCTCCCGTTTTAATATCATGTCTGTTATTTTTACAAAGCATTGTGTTTTATTGCACAGTGATTAGAGGAGGAAAAATAGCAATGTATGATTACGGAAGTGCAGAAGAGAACAACAAGCACTACAATCAGACAACCCCTCCGGAATACCAAATGGCAAGCATTCCACCAAATGTTCCGCTTTTTCTCAGCAATGGAGGCCAGGACTTGCTCTCTGATGTGAAGGATGTGCAGACTCTGCTCGACAGTCTAGATGAACACGAAAGCGACAAACTTGTAGTCCAGTTCACCGCAGACTATGCACATGCTGACTATGTTTTTGCTGTGAACGCAAAGCAAGTTGTTTATGATCCTCTCATGGCCTTTTTCAAACTTCATCACTAAATCACTTCTAGAACTGTGGATTGACTTTAATATCATGGATTTTACCAGTTTAGTAATGTAACAATAAATATACTAAGATCTAGACTTTGCTAATTGCTATAATTTAAGTTGGACCCCCTTTTTTTTTTTTTTTTTGCTTTAATTCTCGATAGGGTTAATTATCAAACCAGTCATTGATTGGGGCCAAATATATCAAGTAGGTCACTTATTGCAAAAGTGACTCATTTAAGTCACTTATTAGAATATTTGTATCGGTCCGTTAATCGAATATTATCAAAAATTGTAAAAGTTATCCAAAAATGAAACGGAGCATGGATTTGTGTACAACATCATGTAGGATTCATTTTGGTTACTAGAACATCAAAATTGGAGTTCAATAACATCTTCAAAAGTGTTTTGATTCTCAAGAACAACTCAAGAATATCACGAACAAATTTTTGCAGAATTTACCCAACAATGAATCTGATGTTGGTTTTGTGTAGGATAGCATGTGGGATTCAGTTTGGTTACTCAAACTCATGATTTGGAGGTCAATAACATTTCCAAAACAGTTTCAATTAATATTCGATTAACAGACCGATACAAATTTTCTAATAAGTGACTTAAATGAGTCACTTTTGTAATAAGTGACCTACTTGATACATTTGGCTCCAATCAGTGACTAGTTTGATAATTAACCCATTCTCGATATTACTCCTATTATTTACTTTTTTTCATTTAGTTAGGCAAAAAATGTTTAATATACAATATGTTAATTTAATTTCGGAAAAAAGGAGCCTTAACCAATCAAAATACTTGTTTTCATTTCAAAATTTAAAAATTAGTTTTCATTTAGGCCTACCGATTCGGATTTAAGCGAATACTTGATCGAATACTCGAATGTTGAAAATGATTACTAAAAAATTGATCGATTACTCAACTCAAATTTAAAAGATACACCCAAATAAAATCGATTTCCAAATTCCAAAAAAAAAAACGATTTCCAAATTTTATAACTTTACTATTCATACATATATTCAAAATATTATAAGAGAAGTCAATAATTTATTTAGTAATATTATTATGGTTAAATGTTACTAATGGGTAAAAGAAACAGAAGATGGTCATATTGACTTGAGCAACCACGTGTAAGTCTCTTATTGGCCAATACACGTAGCTCATTTCAGCAAATAGAAACTCAACCCAAGGGTTTTTGATTTCTCCTCTTCACTCACTCGCTCATCTCGTCGGAACTCGGACAGTTGACTCAGTTAATCACTCTTCTGAAAACAAAAAATGCATAAATCTTCAGCTATATTCATAACAATTTCATCAATCTTATATATATTTGTATATAGCACCAGCGTTGAGGCATTGTATGGATCATCATCACCTGTGCTTCAGCTCACTCCTGACAATTTCAAGTCCAAGGTACTCTACACACAACTATTCTATACGTATATATCCATTTATTTTTTCAGATATTTTATTTTTACTTCTTTTAATCAATTATGTTTCGTGAATGCTTGATTATCTTGAGATCTGATTTGTTTAGTTACTAATTACTAGAATCGTTGGATTTGCAATTGAGGTCAGCTGCTTATACTGTGTATTGTGCATATCATCATATAGACTGATAGAGGTGAACAATGAGAAATCACAATGACAAACATTCACATTAGGTTTTTCGTAAATCACTAATCGCTAGTTTGGAACATATGGTTTTTTGATTTTGTATGCTCGACATGGATTTCATCTGTAATTAGTTAGGTTTGCTATACTTACCTACCACAAGGTTTTTACTTCAACCTCGTTTATACTTCTACTATTTTAGCATTTTGCTTATATAAAAATCCGTAGATGAAAAAGTAAAAATCGTAAGAATAAATATTATACTGCTTGTTGTGTGTTCTGCTTCTGCTTATCTGTCTACAAATGTGGGGATTATTGGTTTCTATTTTGATCAATTGCCTAATTATATTCAACATGACTACATTAGTTTTGTGCATGCTCTTTTTTTTTTAATTATTATTTTGCTATAAGTTTGTCCTTTGACCTTATCAATGTTTTTTTTGTATACTAGCATCTGATACAATGCCAGCAATCGTAGCCGAAAAAGCAAAAATACTGGAGCATTAACATGTTTTCAGTAATATATTATCCTTTTGCAAATGGTTGCAGGTTCTAAATTCAAATCGCGTAGTACTAGTTGAATTTTTTGCACCTTGGTGTGGTCATTGTAAAGCTCTTACCCCCATCTGGGAGAAGGCTGCCACTGTCTTAAAAGGTGTTGCAACTGTAGCAGCTCTTGATGCTGACGCTCACAAATCACTTGCTCAGGTTTGATATAGATGGATAATGGTCTTATAAATGAATTATCTGAATATTTTACCTTTCATGGATTCATTATCTGGATCGTCATCAACGAACCTTATACATAATTGGCGAAGGTCTACATTTAATGGAAAATAATTGGTAGGAAATTGTAAACATCTGTTTGTCACTATACCAGTACATGGTATTTATATACTTTGGCGTAAGCTGCATTTCTTTGCTTTGTTTAAAAGTCTTTATGTTTTTTATTTTCATCTTCTCATACTGTAAAATAACATGTATAGCAATATTTAACAAGGTATAGATAGGTACACACAAGGAATCAATGTATCATTGTAACTGATCTTTCATACTAGCATCGCTTTACAGAAATTCTTTCTACAAGCTTTAATGTCCTGTTAACTAGCTCTCGTATAAGCACTTCTAATCTGTTCTATTTTTTGGAATAATATACTTGTTATTGCTGACCTAGTCTTCTTTTTTTTTTATCTACTTTAGGAATATGGGATTCAAGGATTTCCAACAATCAAGGTGTTTTTACCTGGAAAACCTCCGGTAGATTACCAAGGTGCTAGGGATGCCAAAGCAATTTCAAATTTTGCATATCAACAGGTCGGCGCTTGTAATCTGAGTAGTAGAATTTGTCTTTTAAATTCTTTCCACCATTTGTTGCATAAGGTTTATAAGTTACATGAACTGGGGAGGAGTGTCCACTTGGACATGTATCCTTTAAAGCGTCCAGCATCTTTTCCAATTTATTACACTAAGTTGAGATGTCTAGAAGGATCAGAACCTTCATGCATGTCCAGGTGTCAACAGTGGCCGAGACTAGTACTGTGACTAAAGTGTTTCATTTAACATGTCATTTTATGTTACAATAATATATGTGATAGGGCAAAGTCAGATTTTTTTTCATTAGATGGGTACCCCTGTAACATCCTATAGATAATTACCGTGAGAGCATCTTCAAGAGCCTCTTAGTTCACTCCTAAAAATTATATAAACAATTAAGTTTCTAGTAAATTGTTACATTGGTTAATGTCTAGAGTCCAACAATACTTTTTATAGTTGCTCTCTGTTAATATTTTATTCAGTGATTTAAATTAAAGTATGTGCAAGTAGTGGAAGAGTGAGAAAGGAATGAGTATTGTATTTATAAAATTAAGTTAAGAGCCATGTAGAGAGAGGAGGCTCTAAAGTTTTTAAAGAACCTCCTAGAGTCTCTTGGAACTCTAATCTAAGAAGCCCTCTTTATTTGTTCTAACTTAAGAGCTCATATGAAGAGTTTCTTGGAGATGCTCTAATGAGGTTAATGTGGTATGGTGTGGTATTTTCATCAGTGGCCCCCACAAAACTAAAAAGATAGATTTTGAAAAGTAAAAAAAAATAAGAAAAAGAGACATTTAACAGCAATAATATAGTTAGCATAAATACAAGTAACCAATTAATACGATTAACAATATTATAATGTTTTTAATTTCCTATATATAATTAGCTTAAGGTGGTTAATGTGGTATGGTCGTCAGCAAGCCCCAAAAACAAAAAAAAAATATTAAAAGGAAAAAAAATAATTGTAAGTAATATTTATGATGATTTACAAAAAGTTGCCTAGCTGAAAAATTGTTTGATAGGCCAATGCTGATGTGTTCTGCTTTATACAGATTAAGGTACTTTTAAAGGAGCGGTTAGATGGAAAAGCAACAGGAAATTCAGGTGAAAAATCGAGTGCGAAATCAGAACCCAGTGCATCAGTAGAATTAACATCTCTCAATTTTGATGAGTTGGTGCTTAAAAGTAAAGAGCTTTGGGTTGTGGAGTTCTTTGCACCTTGGTAAGTAGTGAGTCATGAGTTTTGAATCCCATTTGTAGCTGTGGAAAAAGGAAGTCATACCTTTACTCTTCACTCTGAAATATCTTGTTTCATAAGAAGCAAAATCCAAGCCAGGTGTGACAAAGTTACTTTAATCAAGAAGACCAGAACATTGATGTATTGAAAAATACAAATCAAGTAATAAGAAAACCAGTAAACAGTAAAACAGATTTAGTCGGTTGAATAGCTTGCCTACATGTCAGGTTATGCCTCAACTAAGTATATTACTAGTTTTCACGGTCAAAAATTTACAGATACAAGAAGTAGTTTTAATATATAGGGAAAATTAGGTCAAATTCTTCAGATGAGAGTTGGCCCTTGCTGTGAACATTATACCGAGCCATCCCGTGTAACTATGAACAACATTAAGGGAAACTAAGCAGTGAAGTACCTTTAGCACATACTCACTGAAGTGGAAGCATAAGTGGTTATGTTATTCTGTTGTCTAACCTTTATTTTGTGAAGATTAACAATTCACTATAATAGACATTACTGTGTCTGTATGCAAGTATGTATTTTTCTATTTTAGTGGATTGTCAGCTCGTTATCATGTACTTAATCCTGATTCTGCTTAATTGGTGAGTTAATCGGCTACTTAATCTACTCTTTTAAAGCACTGTATCCGTCTCCACTTTCGTTAAGCCCAATCAGATTCCCTATTATAGTAAGTGGTAATATTAAGGTAGCCTCAATTTTTTGAGTCATTTTATGGTCTCGTCTTTAGCTGTCCAAACATGGCATGACTAGACTTCAAACTATACTGATTAGTCTGGTCATATGCGGACAAATTATGTCTCACTGTGTATGCCAAATTATATCACGTGTTCTACATGATAATTTTTCTCCCTTAAGGTGTGGGCACTGTAAGAAGCTTGCTCCAGAGTGGAAGAAGGCATCAATTAACTTGAAAGGCAAGGTGAAGCTGGGCCATGTTGATTGTGAAGCTGATAAGGTATCATTTGGTTATTCTATTTATTTGTTTTGGCCTGTTCGATTGTTAAATATTTATAACTGTTTGTTTTTTTGCTAAATAACTAATTGCTCGACTAATATGCTACATGTAATACACTAATACTCCTCAATTTGGTTCTGGTTTTTCGCTATTGATTGCTGACTTGAGCAAATTATATACTTATTTGCCTTCTGTTACATTTTTTTAGTTCCTTTATGCCAACTATTTGTGAAGCACCAATTTGCATTATGATGGTCAGCTTAACTTTGGAATGTGTTCATCTGATTTTTGTTGTGGTTTGGAGTTACCAGACTCTTATGAGCAGGTTCAATGTAGAAGGTTTCCCTACTATCTTGGTATTTGGTGCAGACAAAGACAGACCCTCTAAATATGAAGGAGCAAGATCTGCCTCCGCAATTGAATCATTTGCTCTTGAGCAACTGGAAACTAACCTTCCACCTCCAGAAGTTACCGAGTTAACGAGCCAAGTAAGCTTTTTCAAAATCATGTATTGCAATTAACAATCGTTGGTACATATCATTCTCTTTTCTTAGATAAGTATACCTGAAGTGCCAAGTATACAATCTTATACCGTTTCTTTCTGATCATTTCATGTAGGACATAATGGAAGATAAGTGTGGCTCAGCTGCCATCTGTTTTGTTGCTTTTCTTCCTGACATCTTGGACTCAAAGGCTGAGGGAAGGAATAAATACCTAGAACTGTTGTTATCTGTTGCTGAACAGTTCAAAAGGAGTCCTTATAGGCAAGAAAGCACTACCCTTTATTTTTGTAATCAGAGTTGTATATGCTATCCTTTGACAAACTAAAATCCCAATTTCCACACTAGTAGCATCTGATATGTTATGAGAGATAAGAACTAAGATAAGCACTAACATCATACACCTCTGTTGGCTGATAGAAACATGAGAGGCGGGTTAATAATTTGTATTGGGGAATTGTAACGAGGTTTATATTTCTTGCAGCTATGTCTGGGCAGCAGCAGGGATGCAACCAGAGCTTGAGAAGCAGGTAGGGGTTGGTGGTTATGGGTATCCGGCTTTGGTAGCTCTGAATGTGAAGAAAGGAGCTTATGCCCCACTTCGCAGTGCTTTCGAACGTGATCAGATTATGTAAGCATAATTTGATGTTAATCTTGATTAATTATTATGTTAACTTGAGCGGATTGTGAAGCTATATTGTTCGATCTCGTTTTCAGAGATTTTATCATAGAAGCTGGACTTGGGGGAAAGGGTAATCTGGCTCTTGGGAGTGCACCCGTGATTGTAAAGACTGAACCATGGGATGGAAAGGATGGACAAATTATTGAGGAAGATGAGTTCTCTCTTGATGAGCTTATGGGGGAAGAAAGCAAAGATGAGTTGTGAACTTTTGGACCACATCCAACAGCATAGAAAATGAATTGCAACTGTCGCAGAAAGATTTTGATCTTTACAGCATGTATCTGTAATTTATAGTTTGTTTGATAGATTTTTAAATAAGATACTGATCATTACTCTATATTCATCAAAAACCTAGTGGTATTATTAGCTTTTTTCCCTCATAATTTGTGTTTTTCTTTCTGTAGATTTTTTTCTAGAAAAAAGATAATTACAAAACCCGCAGCTGATGCAAAGGATAAAAGATCATTGTGCAATGATAAATAGATGGTTCGAGCAGAAGCAGGAGAGGATCAACCTTCAAAGGCAAATGACCTAAAAAGTTGATCAAACTTGAAAGAATAATTGCTTAATTCTCCGTTTGATCGAAGAAGGTTTAATTGCTTAATCCAATGGTCGAAGAAGGTTTTAAGTGCAAATAGTGAAAAAATAGTAAAATAAGGGGTCAAGGTTTAATGATTGGATTTATAAAGTAGGAAAAATAGAAATTTTTATATTTTTCCTAAACATTTCAAGAGTGACTTAAATCATTGGTGAAAAGGATTGTATATGAATCGATACATTCGCGAATGGTTTGGTATTCGATTCAAAAAAATCGGTTCGGATTCTGTTCAATTCACAAACAAGTCGATCCTGAATAGGATTTTAAGGATCGATTTATAAATCACTGTTAAGTTTGACTTGATAGCTTGTGAATAAATTCCATTAATGTGCTAATGAATATTTTCGGGAATAAGTTTGATAATTGAGCTCGTTAACATGTTCAATATACAAGTTCATTGACAATTAATAAAAAATTCAATAAATAATTTCATATATGGTATACATTTTTTTTTTACAAACAAAGAAATTTTATTAACTTAAAAACTTAGCCGGAACCGACTATCAATACAAACATGTTGGAAAACAATTAAATAAGCTAAACAATTAGTCACATTGTTTCTTAATCGTTTTAAAAGCTGAATATTTAAAATATTCTTGACAGAAAAAATGATTACAATAGAATCTCGAACAATCCAAACGACACCAACATCCCTGAAAAAAGCAGCATCACAATTGACCTTCACACATAAAAAACTGGTGACAATCCGGTGTTCAAATCCTTGAACAATCTTTCGTTGTGAAATGTTAGCTCTTGCGACATTCATTACCGTTCCAGCTACGATACAGGTTTCTTAAATTTTCCAAGACACCATGGAAATCATTCTCAACACACTGAAAACAAAAATAACAACAAATAACATGACGGCTAACAATCACACACAGCGATACCATGTCAAAAGGCAAGACGAAAACCCAAAAAAATCAAAACCTCGGAATGACACCAAATATTGGTATGGTGTTAAGCCGGAGATTTAGAGTCTACGGATGATTTTTATTTGAAGATTCGAGCTAAAGACCTATGCAGATCTGATAAAGCTCAAATAGGTTTTATTGAATGAAAATGAATGAAAAACAAGAAAGAGGGATTAAATGAGAAGATGGAGGGTCGAAAGTGGGTTGATGGAAAGATGGATGATTGAAGAGATAGAGGAAGGTTGAAAAATGGGGGAGTCGACTCTCATTGAGCCGAGAGAGATAAGCTAGGCTGCTCACCCGTTGTCGAAATTAATCGCTATAGTATACATGTTTAATTATTAGAATATACTCAAAACTCTTATTAATTGTAAACCATTAACTAAAATATCTTGTATGATATGTTAGATATTGTAATCATTTTTATCTGAACAACAACAACAACAACAACAACAATAATAATATAATAACAACAACAATAACAATAATTATTATTATTATTTTATTATATCCTTATATGCACTATGCCCAACATATTAAAAATAAAAAATTATATTGTGAGAATAAAAAATATTGCTAATATTTAAAAAAATTGTGAATATTAACAAATAACTGTAAATTAACATTATTATAAATATTAAAAAGAATCCATGCATCGGACGCGTTATGAATTTGTAATAATAATAAGAAAAACAACAACTCAATCTTGCAGTTAGCTTAATTAGTATATATTTGTCAAAAATTTGTTATCAAATTAAATATTACATTATTTTAAGTGTTAAATTTTAATATGGTATATCATACCTTTTGACTAACCGATGATCCAGTACCAGACTTTGCCTTTTTGGCTACTTAAATATATAAAAAGATAATAATATATATTTTTATGATTGTGTAAAATTTAAAACTAAAATAAGTTGTTATACTTGTAAATATTTTTTAATATCAGATGTTCGTATACAAAAATAGCAAACAAGTTTATGAGTTGTTCACAAGTGAGTTTGTGAGCATAAGTTCGCGAGCAATATTTAAAATTTATTTGTGAGCACAAATTCGTGAACATGCTCGTAAACAAGGTTGTTGAATTGTTCGAAAATAAAAGTTTGTGATCAAGCTCTTGAGACATGTTCATGAGCTGTTCGTGAACAATATTTTTTCTTAACGAACCAAGATCATACACATTTTTTGGATCGATTCGTGTCCTAGTTCAAGTTCAAGAATTTCTTAACAAACGATACATGAATATTTTTGAGTTTGGCTCGACTCGGCTCATTTACACCCCTATTCATGAAAATAGTATAAAATATTAACAATATAGTTCCATCTCGAAGAACCTATATGCTTGGTAAGTCATGTAACTTTGGCAATGCTCATCGTGTTTGGATGGATATATGGCACTTGAAAACAATCCCGAAAGTCTATCACTTTCTTTGGAGAACTTGCACAGGCTCCTCTCTTCCTTCCAGTAAGAGCCCTCTGTTGGGGTCCGTCCCGAATTCCTAATTAAGTTAAGAATCCTATTATGAGAAATTTGTGATAATTGAGGTAATTCTTAATTCGGTAGGAATATTATTTATGGAAGGATATCTATCCAATATAAGAAAAGATGGTAATTGTCACAAAGAGGATTTGAAATAGAATAGAATTAGAATATTTGTGGTGCCTATAAATATAGATATTTTTAGGAGTTTTTGGAGCATTGCAAAAGTTAGAGAGTTGTGTGCGATATACTAGAGTGAGCTTTTGTGATCAAGGTGAGGTGATTGTATTCAAGAGTGTTGAGTGAGGGAGCGACTCCAATCTTGTAATACATTCATATTTAGTGGATTTGTGGTTTAACCCTCCCTTGAGAGGTTTCCACGTTAATTTGTTGTGTTCTTTACTTTCGTGTTTGTTATTGTGTTTGATTTACGTTGATCTATAGTGGATGCGATCCTAACAAACTGGTATTAGAGCCAGGTTCGAGAAGCAGATTCGGCGTTAAAGAAAAGGCAATCACGAAGTAGACTGTTTGCGCATTGTTAGTTGGTCTTGATTTGATTTTCTTGGCTTGATGGAGGATCTAAAGTCGCTAAGAATTGATGCACCCAAGTATGATGGGAAGATGAATTTTACTATGTGGTAGTTAACCGTTAAGGATGTGTTAATTGAACAAGGACTTGATGATGCCTTAGAGGAGAGGACGCCAAAAGAGATGAGTGATACAGATTGGGCGAAAATCCAGAAGAGAGCGGCGAGTACAATCAGGCTAGCACTTGCACCCGATGTGAGGTATAACGTGTTGAAAGAGTCAACACTGAAAGAGATATGGGATAAGTTAGCAAGCATCTATCCGTCGAAGTCGTTGACCAACCGAATTAATTTGAAGATGGAATTGTACTCTTTAAAACTAGACGAGGAAGGTAATCTCCATGATCACATAAGTTGTTTTAATTAGTTAGTGCGTCATCTGGCTAATGTTGACGAGCCGATGAAAGACGCGGAACAAGCTCTATTGTTGTTGTCATCGTTGTCGAGTTCCTTCAAGTATTTTAAGCAGAAGCTGCTATTAGGGAGGACAACTCTTACACTTGATGATGTGTTAAAAGCGTTAAAAGATAATGAGAGGATGATAGAGGATGCTGCTTCTCAAAGTGGTGAGGCAATTTTAGATGTCCCAAGTGCTGAAAGAGGGAAGAGTCGCAACCGCAGTGACCTGCAAAGAAGAAGTAAATCTCAACCAAGTAAGAAGGATATGAGCACTGTTGAGTGCTATTATTGTGGTGAAACAGGTCTATGCAAATGTTCTGTCCAAACTTTAAAGAAGATCTGAAGTCCTTTAAGCAGATGAAGGGAAAGAACAAAGATGATGATGCGGACTCTACACATGTGATTGAGGATGGAGAGTTTTTGATGACGAGTGACGATACCGTTCCTGGTTCGATGAAGAATAAATCAGAATGGGTGATGGATTCTGCTGCTTCCATGCATATATATAGAGATCGAGCGATGTTTGAGACTTTCTGCACTGATGAAAATCTTGGTAATATCATTGTGGGGAATGATGAGAAGATGAAGGTTCAAGAAGTTGGAATAGTTCGTCTTAAACTCCATAGTGGTACGATCAAGAAAGCTCTCAATGTGGGATATATACCAGATGCGTCAAAGAATGTGTTGTCTTTGATTGTGCTGGCATCACGGGTACAGATTCGTTGGACGAGGGCAAAGTTGCAAGGTGTATAATGGAAAGAGCTTGATTCTACAAGGGATGATGAATAAGAAGAACATCTATTGTTTAGATGAGGAAGCAACGACGATGAAGACCGAGAAAAAGGTAAGATTCTCGGAATCGGTTGAGGTATTAGAGAATTCGAGCCGCGAGAGGATTTGTTGGGGTCCACCCCGAATTCCTAATTAAGTTAAGAATCCTATTATGAGCAGAATTCTAATTTGTGATAATTGAGGTAATTCTTATTTTTGTAGGAATATTATTTATGGAAGGATTTCTATCCAATATAAGAAAAGATGGTAATTGTCACAAATAGGATTTGAAATAGAATAGGATTAGAATATTTGTGGTGCCTATAAATATAAATATTTGTAGGAGATTTTGGAGCATTGCAAAAGTTAGAGAGTTGTGTGCGATACACAAGAGAGAGCTTTTGTGATCAAGTTGAGGTGATTGTATTCAAGAGTTTTGAGTGAGGGAGCGACTCCAATCTTGTAATAAATTCATATTTAGCGGATTTGTGGTTTTACCCTCCCTTGAGGGGTTTCCACGTTAATTTGTTGTGTTCTTTACTTTTGTGTTTGTTATTGTGTTTGATTAACATTGATCTATAGTGGATCCGATCCTAACACCCTCTTCAAACAACGCCATATATTAGAATGTGATGATTGTCCTTGGTGTTCTGGTAAATCAGAAACGATAAGTCCTGCTCTTTTTAATTGTCGTTTTGTTAGTGATTTGTGGAAATAATGTGATTGCGAGGACCTTCTCAACGATGAAGAAAAGGTAAACTTTAAATCACTCTTTGAAACCTGGAATAAAAAATTTGAGAAAAAACAACAAATGGGTGCAATGCTAATGTAGGCTGTTTGGAACAGAAGAAATGATATGATCTTCAATAATAAGGAAACTCCACATCAGATCTTTGTTAAATGGGTTAAGCGTCTCGTGGAAGATTATAACAAATATAACCTCAAGATTTATGGGCGTACTAGCAAAATCTCACCTGAAAAGCACCACCTTCAGACATCATCAAGATTAATTGTGACGCTTCTAAGAGACAGGGGCTTGGATAGGCCTTGGTGTTGTCGCGAGGAACGCTACAGGAGATGTATTATTTGCTGGTATAAGAAGGATTAGAGGATGCTGGCTTCCCATGGTTGTAGAGTGTAAAGCTCTTTTATTTGGTATGCAACTGCTAGCTCGTAGATATGGTTCAACAAAAATTATTTTGAAAATGGATTGCTAAGTTTTGATTAATCGGCTTACCAAAACCTCAATTTACTTCACTAACTTGGACTACTTGCTAGAAGATGTTCTGCAAGTAAGCTCTACTCTTGATTTTATCTCGTGGATGCACGTCAGAAGAGGTGCTAATGGTGTTGCGCATACTCTACCTAGAGTTTTCCCTTTTGGTAGTGAACAAGTATGGAAATATCATTGTCCTAGATAAATTTCTTCTTTGGTATTTATGGATAAATTGTCTCTCTATTTATAAAAAAAATTCCTCTAAAAAAAAATCTCGAATAATTTTTTTTAATATAATCCTCGTTTTATATTTATATTATTAAAAATAAATTATATTCATCAAACTACCTCTTGAATTATCTAATAGATGATTTGATAGACAAAATAGATATGGTATTTTTGAAAATACTTAAAAAATTTGTAACACCCTCATGCATTTATATGATTTTTTTAATATAAATTTAAGTAGTTATCTATGGATGGATAAGAGAGAATGTTTTATTGTAAATTGATTATTATATAATAATAGTTAAGAGTAGCTAATAATTCTTAAAAATGATAAGAAAGCAGAAAATTTTAATAAATTTCAGAATTATTAGAAATTTTTTAAGTAAAAAGAAACTACCTCCTTCTTTAAACTCCAAGTTAAAAAATCATTAGGCCTCAAAAAAAATTAAAAATCATTTTAATGAGGCAGAGGCACATGTAAATGCTCCAAGTCCAACAACTTCCCTATATTGCTTCATAAGTCAAGATTTAAGGAATTTGGTACAAAATACTACTTCAACAATGTGATAGTGGTTTCCTAAAACACTAAGGACCTCTAGTCATTCCCTACTTTTAGGGAACCACTAGCCATCAAGTTGATTTCTATCAATAAAAAATTCATTTCACTCCATATCTCATTCTCTAATTGATTTCAATTTTATCATTATAATAATAGGAATGAATATAGGGAATGTTGTTGGAGTTGATGTACAAAACAAGATTCCTAAATCACTAGGAACCATTATTTATTATATTTTTTGGAACCAACTAAGGAGCTATTGGACTTGCTCTTAGGGCATCACCAATGGTATCCAACTTTAACTTCAAATATAAAGTTACTCTATTTTTAATTTCAAATATGAAATCATATTATTCATTACTCTTGATAACAAACACTGATTAGGCTAACAAAATAGCATTCATGTTAAATCAGAAATAAGTGAAAGCAAATAATTCAAAATAGATGCAGAGTAAAGTATTTCTCAACACACAAATATTCATACAAACTACATAATATAAAATGAAAAGATAAGATCACTACATATAGGAGACAAGTCCTCATTAATTCCTTAACATAACTAATTTTGGAGGTTTATGCCAATCATTATGTGGGTTGTTAGCTTCAGGTTGTCTATAGCACAGCAGTGGTCCCAGAAATGCTAATGGTGAATAGTAGTCCCCTTAATACTCCCCCTCAAGCTAGTTTGTGAGGCACAATAACAGCCAGCTTGTGCACATGTGATTAGTGAAGAAAGAGAGGCAGAATCTTAGTCAGAATATCAGCAATCTGAGAACTAGAGGAAACTTTAGTAGGGATGATGTGTCCGGCCTTGATTTCATCTCGAATAAAGTGACAATCAACATCAACATGCTTTGTTTTCTCGTGTAACACAGGATTGGCAGCAATTGCAAGAGTTGCTTGATTGTCACAGTGAAGTATAGCATGAGGAATGTGGCCAAAGCCAAGATCTTTCAGCAAAGCAGTGAGCCCTGTAATTTCACATGTTATGAGGGTCATTGCCCAATACTCCGCTTCAGCAGAGATTCTTACAACTACTGTTGGTTTTTTGGCCTTCCAGGATATTGGAGAGTCTCCAAAGAAGATGCAGTAGCCTGTTGTTGAGCGCTTGGTAGTGGGACAGCTGGCCCAATCGCTGTCATAGTAGGCATAAAGTTGTGCTACATTGTCAGTTGCCAGCAAAATTCCTTGAGGTATAGTTCCAACTAGATATCTGAGTAGTCTCTTTGCAGCTTGGAGATGAGCACTGGTAGGGGTTTGCATAAATTGACTCAGGAGTTGAACGGAGAATGCTATGTCATGCCTTATGATGGTGAGATAAATTAGCTTACCCACCAATCTTTGATACACTTTAGCATCATGCAGAGGTTCACCTTTGTCAGGAGTGAGTTTGATGTTTGCTTTCAGAGGCTTAGCTGAGAGCAAGCCATATTCTTTAATGAAATCTTTGGTATACTTTTGCTGTGACAGAAAAAATCCAGCAACTGTTCTGTCTACTTCAAGGGCCAGAAAATATCTCAAGGGTCCCAAGTCTTTCATGTGGAATGTTTGTGATAACATATCTTTAAGATTGAAGATCTCAGACCTATCACTGCCACATATAAGAAGATCATCTACATATATTAGCACAGCTGTGATACTAGAATCAGACTTTTTAAGAAACAAACTGTAGTCAAACTTTGACTGAGAAAAACCAAGCTTCAACAAAGTAGTAGACAATTTAAAAAATCATTGACGGGGAGCCTGTTTGAGGCCATACAAAGCCTTTAAGAGCAGACAGACAAGTTAAGGATTTGGTTTGGTGTTAGAAGCATTGACTTTAATTCTATCTCCAACAAAAGAATAGCCCTGAGGTAATTTCATATACACTATTTCATGGAGGTCACCATGAAAGAAAGCATTGGTGACATCCATTTGAACTGTCTCCCAATCGACAACAGCAGCTATTGCCAACAAAGTTCTCACCGTGGTCATCATGGCCACAGGAGCAAAAGTTTCAGAAAAATCCTCACCATATGTCTGATGACACCCAAAAACTATCAGCCTAGCCTTTTTTCTGTCAATAGCTCCATCTGCCTTATATTTTTTCTTAAATACCCATTTGCATCCAATAGGATTTTATCCGATGGAAGAGTGGTGATTTTCCAGGTTTGATTCTTTTCAAGTGCTTCCAGTTCAAGGTTCATTGCACTGACCCATGCAGGATCAGTCACAACATCTTTAAAAAACCAGGAATCATTGTGTAGTGACAAAGTTGAGAGAAAACAGCTAAAGTCAACTTGGGTAGTGGTGAATGCTAGATTAAAGATGTGTGTGACCTTAGTATTAGGAAAATGAGTATCAGTTGTGGTATTACAGGTCTGAAAAGGTTGTAGCCATGTGGGTTGTTTGTGTGGTCTAGATGATCTTCTTAAATGTGGTTTCTGAAGTGTTGACTGGATTAGAAGGTGATGTAGGTACACTGTTGGGTATATCTTTGCTAGCAGTGACATGATCAGATGTCAAAGGTGTCGAGTCAACAAATGCTAGATCACATAAATCATCTGTGACAGTTGGGTGTATGGTTGTGGTAGGGAGAGGTAAAGGTGTCATAAACTCTTGTAAAGAATCAGCTTGATAGGGAAAAATAGACTCTTGAAAAGTCACATCTCTAGATGTAAAGTGAGTTCTAGTCACAAGGTTGTACAATTTATAGCCTTTCTTTGAAGAGGGGTATCCTAAAAATACACAGGGTACACCACTAGCTGCAAATTTAACTGAGGTAAACTCTGGATTCCTAGCAAAAGCTAAACACCCAAAAACCCTAAGGTTGTCATACTGATGTGACTTATTAAATAAAGCATAATAGGGAGTTGTGTTAGTCACAGAGGCATGCCTGTTTACATCTAATAACAAGCCTAATTGTCTGTAATGCTTTGCATTACTTACATGACCTCTTAACTGAGGGATCTCTAGTTGTAGAGTTTCTATTTGTTTTGTACTTGCAATAGGCATCAAATCCTAGTTGTGTAACTGTACTTATATAGTCAAGAATAATGCTTGAAAGAAGTTCCAAGGTTCATGCCTCAAGCAAGAAGATAAAGACTGTCAAATAATCACAGTTGGGATTTGAAGAAATGAAGAATTTGCCTAAGTACCAATTCGAGAAGTACTTTTGTCTATTCGAGAAGTCTAGCGTTCGAGAAGTCAGAGATTCGATATCTAAGAAGACACTGTTCGATATCTCTGAATGCACTATTCGATATCACAGAGATTCGACATGTCTAAATGCTCTATTCGAGAACTCAAGAAGTCAACAAGTCAAAGTGGTATTCGAGTTCTCAAAGAGTCAACAAGTCAAAGTTCCATTCGATATCTCAAGGACTCTAAATGAACTATTCGATATCTCAGGGATTCGATAAGTCAAGTGTTCTATTCGACAACTCAAGGAACCCTGGAGAAAAGTACTATTCGAGAAGTGATTCGATATGTAAATCATACAGTATTCGAGAACTCAGAGTTATCTAATCCTAGTTCTCGCATCAATCACTTAGTCACTTCTCGAAGACATTCTTGGAGACAAAATACTGAAGAAATTGTACAAGTCTGAAACCTCCAACAAGCCAATGCAATTTATGGACCACAATCTGTAACGTGCTCTGGAAAGCCTACAAGGAAGCTTGGAGAGATATAGAAGAGACAAAGAGCTAAAGAAGTGGATCTGAACAGAACTTTGCAAAGTCAAATCTGTAGCCGTTTGGACACTTACTCAAAAAGGATAGACATACCAGAAAGTAATTTGTTTTAGCTACCTTATTTGCAGTAAGTAGGTTGTATTAATGTTCTATAAGAATACAGCCTCACTTCCTTAGTAGGGATCTTGGAGAGGAAAAGTTTTTCATACACACTTAAGACATATCTCTCTGAGAAAAACGAAGCTGAGAATACTATCATTTGTATTCACAGATTGTAGCAACCTTTATCTAATAATATATTAGATTAAAGTGATATTGTGTCTTGTGTTATCTTTATCCACACCAATACATTTACACACACAAACACTTATCTGCTACACAGATTCAAGAACTAAGAAAAGTTCAAGAATCCATTCACCCCCTGTATTCATTTACTATATTCAATACTCAACAAGTGGTATCAGAGCTGGCTGTTTATTCAAAAACAGAAAAACGATCATGAGTTCGAATACACCAAAGACTACAGGAACGGTGAAAGTCCTTAAGTTTGACAAAGAGAATTACAACCTCTGGAAGATAAAAATGATGTTGTTCATCAAAGCCTCTCATCCTTTGTATCCTGAGATTCTCAAGAATGGTCCCTTTGTTCCATAACAAGAGATACCTGAGAAGACTGTTGGAACCATAACTGTTCCAAGATCTTATGTGGCCAAGGAACCATCTAAATGGACAGAATCAGAAAAGGAGATGGTTGCTCTTAACAGTCACCTCATGTTACTAATCATTGATTCCATGGACATGTCGATGTTTACAAACATTGCAACATGCACATCTACCAAAGAAATGTGGGATCACATTGAGGTGTTATGTGAAGGAACGGATGAGGTCAAGGAAAACAAGAAACAAATACTGGTCACACAGTATGAGGCTTTCATGGCACAGTCCAAGGAAAGCATCACTGAGATGTTTAAGAGATTTCACAAGCTAGTTACTGAGTTGTAGATGAATGGCAAGGTTTACAGCTCAAAGGAGTTGAACATGAAGTTTCTGCTATCTTCACCAAATCATCTAGAGCAAAGGGTCATTTCTCTAAGGGAAAGAGATTTGAACAAAGTTATATATGATGTGCTCTATGGGGTTTTAAAAACTCATGAGCTTTAGTTGCTTCAGAAAAGGGCTATCCAAGCCAACCAAGGCAGAATGATAAACAAATCATGTGCCTTGATTGTCAACAAATCTATTCAAGACCTAGAAGCATCTACAAGCCAACTGAGGATAGAGGAGATAGTAGATGATGAAGAAACTGAAGCTAAGGTTAGTGAACCTGTTGAAGAAAAGGAGGAAGAAGAGTTTTACACTCTTGAAGAACTAGATGGGATGGAAAACACTTCATCTGCTTTCATGGCCAGAAAATTTCCAAACATCAGATGCAAGAGGAATCAACCCTTCAAACCTAAAACCCAAAACCATTCATTCAACAAGAGAAAGGCGCATGTGAAACCAAACAAGAAAAATTTCAAAACCAGCCATGTGGATAGGTCATCTGTAAGGTGTTATAGATGCAATGACCTAGGGCATTTTGCCAGTGAATGCAAGAAGCCTAAAAAGAAGGATAGAGAGTATCTTGAGCTCGAAGCTAAGTATGAGGCCCTTCTGAAAAAGTAGACACAAGGTAAGGCCTACATAGCTGAAGGGAAGTGCTGGGATGATTCTGACAGTGATGGAGAAGAGCAGGAATTTTGTAACTATGCCTTGATGGCCAATTCCAAGGATGACACATCTTCATCAGACTCTCAGGTACCATCTCTCACTACTATAGACATGTCTGTTTCTGAGTATAAATTCATGATTGAACAACTATCTGTTGAGATGTTTAATATTCATACTAGTATGACTGCTGCTAATGAAGAAATTGCTAAATTGTCTACTAGAAATGAAATATTAAGCAAAAAGAATGAAGAACTTGAGCTAACTGTTATGCAAGTAAAAAACCTTAAGAAAGAAGTTGAATATCTGCAGAATAAGGTTCTATGTGCTAGTCAAGTTGAAAAGGCCCTTAGGGATGAACTAGCTGAAAATGAATTCAAACTCAAAACTTTTAAGAAATCATCTAGTCTAGTACAATCCTATTGTGAGAAGATTCAAGCTAAACCCAAGGCTGCAATTAGACTTGACTATGACACTCTTAAACAGAGGAAAGGTTATGCTGTCATTGAAGATGACATTGTTGTTCAGATGGAAGTGCCTCAGATTTTGAAAAAGGCTCAGACTCCAATTTTTAAAGAATCAACATTTGAAATTGATGATGATGCCTTACTCATCAAGCAAATGTTGAATGATGAGGATGAGGCACAATCCAGTGAACAACAAGCATCCTCTAAGAGTGAGAGTGTCAAGTCAAAAGCCAAGGAGCCAGTAGATGATAGGTCAAGACCTAAGAAGTTTGTAAAGTTTGTTTCAGCTGGGAAGAATAAATCTGAGAAGAAAGTGACTAAGAAGAAACAGAACAGAAATGGCAAGTTAGGGATTAACAAAGATAACAACTATGCTTATATGCCTAATGCCCCTAGAAAGACCTGTCAGAATTGTTTCAGTACCAATCATTTAACTCATGCATGCAAGAAACCTGTTGGTAGTGTGCCCAAACCTTTCTATGATTGTTCTGTGCCTCTAAGACATAGAGATGCTCCATTTTGTGACAAATTTGACTGTATGCCATGCAATATGAATGTTATGACTAGTTATTTCAATTTGAGAAGACAATTCATTGATGGTTATATCAGTCACAATTCTCACACACACCACACAAGGCCAAAGTCTTCAAGTCCTCCTAAAGCTAGGAAGGTACCTCTGTCACCTAAGTCTAAAACCTCAGGTTCTAAGACTTCTAACAGTGACAAGAAGACTAACACCAAGAAAGTTGATAAGCATGTTTTTTATGATAAAACTGTTTCTAAGTCACATGGACCCAAACTTGTTTGGATACCAAAGGAGAAGTAATAACTTTGTGGTTGCAGGGCAAAGAAAGTGAAAAGAAGGTCATGTGGATTTTGGACAGTGGATGCTCAAATCATATGACTGGTGATATGGCCCTGCTGTCACAGTATGAGGAGAAGGCTGGCCCAATGGTTGCTTTTGGAGATGACAGCATGGGTAACACATTGGGATATGGCAAGTTGAAAGTTGGTAATGTCATCATTGAAGATGTAGCACTAGTCAAGGGACTCAAGCATAATCTGCTAAGTGTTGGTCAGTTTACTGATAGAGGATTTAAAGTGGATTTTGACAAAGATGAATGTTTGATCACCCACAAGAAGACTGGTGATTTTGCTCTATCTGGAGTAAGGAAAGGAAGCCTATTTGTAGCCAATATGGACTCTGCAAACAAGGACAAAATTTGTTGCTTATACTCAAAAGCATCAAATGAAGATTGTTGGCTGTGGCACAAGAAATTATCACACCTGAACTTCAAAGCCATGAATTCTCTAGTCAAAAGAGAGTTAGTGAGAGACATGCCCACACTTGAATTCTTTCAAGAATGAGTGTGTGAGGCTTGTCAAAGAGGAAAAATGAAAAGATCAAGCCACAAGTCAAAGACAGTGACATCAATAACCAAGCCCCTGCAACTCATTCATATGGACTTGTTTGGGCCTGTCAATATTATGTCACTAGGAAGAAAGAAGTATGCCTTGGTGATGGTTGATGACTTTACAAGGTATACATGGGTGGAATTTCTAGCATCAAAAGATGAGGCTCCACAAGTAATCATTGAGCACATAAAGAGAGTTAACAAGGAAGCAAAGGCCAACAATGCAAGTGTGATTGCATTGAGAAGTGATAATGGAACAGAGTTCAGAAATGCCATAGTTGAAGCATTCTGCAAAGAGAATGGAATTTCTCAGCAATTCTCAGCTCCAAGGACTCCACAACAAAATGGAGTTGTTGAGAGAAAGAATAGAACTCTAATTGAGGCTGCTAGAACAAAGTTGCTTGATGCAAAGATGCCTACATGTTTTTGGGCTGAGGCTGTGAGCACTGCATGCTATATCCAGAACAGAACCCTCATCAACAAAAACATTGGAAAGACACCTTACAATTTGATGACTAGAAAGAAGCCTACTCTAAAGTATGTTCATACTTTTAGAAGCAAATGCTTTGTGTTGAAGGATAATTCAGAATATGTTGGAAAATTTGATGCAAAGGCATTTGAAGGAATTTTTCTTGGCTACTCTATGGAAAGAATTGCATACAAAGTTTATGTCATCAGTCAAAAGAAAATTATGGAAAGCACAGATGTGACATTTGATGACAGTAAACTACCTGGATTAGAAGAAGCCAATGATGAAGATAAAGATCCATTAAAGTTTGATAATCTAGATGATTCTGATGAAGGGATTGAAACTGGAGTTGAAACTCAAATTCAACAAACTCAAGTGAATGATGATACAAGAGAAGAGTTTGTGCCAATCAATAGTGGAGAAACAAGCATCCAAGACACACCTGTGATTAGTGGCAACATCACATGGGGAGGAAATGAGAATGATCATGACTTGGATGATGAGGCAACATCAAGAATGAGAAATCAGACTGAGCATTCAAGGAAATGGGATAGATCACACACTGCAGAGCAAATTATTGGAGATCCTAATGCAGGAGTAAGGACTAGGAGAGCAACTCAGAATGAGTGTCTCTATAACTGTTTTCTATCTCAGGTTGAGCCTAAGAAACTTGATGATGCACTGTTGGACCCAGATTGGATTATTGCCATGCAAGAGGAGCTGAATCAATTTGAAAGAAACAAAGTATGGGAACTTGTGCCTGCACCAAAGAATAGAACCTGTGAGACAGTCTTGTTTTAATAAGATTGTACGACAGTCTCCACGTATAAAAGTTTTGGTGATTTGTCAAAATACGAAAGTGAAAAATTAATTTACTACATTGTTTAGTAAATTCCGCTTTATCGTACTAATGATTAATTTAGATAAGGAATGTCAGTAAAATGATATTTTCTAGTCTAGATTATTTGTGGTACATTTTTTAAGCAAAGTCAAAAAGGCATAAATATTGAAATATTTCGAACAATGATTTTACGAGCCGTAAATGCTAGATTTATTCTAGACGATGTTCATTTCAAAGGTTTTGCCCTTGAATATATTCAATATATTTTTAAAAGTAATATTTTCAAGATTGCATTATTTATTGACTTGCAGAAAGAATAAAAAAACGAATTTTATCCTGAATCCTTAACAGTTTTCGCTTAAATGGATAAAATCATAAAATATTCAAAATGAATATTCCGAGGACTTCATGGTCTTTATTATTTGAGGAATATTATACTTGAATATTTTCCAAGTCAAAACTATGGCCAAAATGTCGACAAGTTACGACAAAAGGCTAAGGTATTTTATTCCGTCGCGTAAGTGCACTTTATCAAAATATTTTTTTGGATAAAATACCTAGACACATTATTTTGACTTGAAATTTTTAGGATATCACTAAAATGATTAAAAAGAGTTTTGGACAAAATTTCACGATTTTTGAATGACTCTTTCCCGGACCTCTAAAATCGACTCGTAATTGATTTTTCGGTCGTTTAAAAGTCATAGAAGTATAACTCATTTTTAAGTGAAATTTTTACCATATTCTTCTGGGAATATTTCAAGAGGATTCCCAAAGTTTTATAATTTTTAAGATATTTTTCGATTTATCTTAATATAGTGGGTGTTTCGTGCTAATATGCGTAGTTTCAATTTATTCGGATAAAACGAAACTAATATACAATCCCTACACTTATATAGCTGGTATATACACATAGATTGGGGACCAAGTTAGCATGAATTTCCAGGAAAGTGGCTTTGCTATTTGTTTATTAGTAGGTGCCAAGTGTCATGGTCTTATTGGCTCACTTTTACACAATTTTGCCTATAAATAGCAAGCTAATCCCACCCATTTCACTTGAGCATTTTGTATCCTAGAAGTGCTGCTGATTTTTCTCTAGAATCTCAGCCTTCTTAGAGTACCAAAATCCTCCAAAAGATTTGGATAACAAAGCTTTGTTGCTCCATTTTATAACATCTTTAAAGCTTTGTTGTTAGTCCATTTCTTGAGCAAATAAACATCATCCGGCCATCACTCTTGGGGCAGCTCTTGAGCTCGTTTTTAGCAGTCCCCAAAGTGTTCTTGAACGTGGTTTGAGTCACCAATTTATCCTCCTTGAATTACATTCAAGTGGTGCTCAACTAGGCCTTGTTTAAGTGGTGTTTTTGGTCCTTTTTCTTGCACTTCTTCCTACCTCTCGGCAAGTACTTTCAAGGCAGCCTAGTGCACGTTTTTAACAGCCTTGTAAAGTGTTCTTACTTTTATATTTGAGTCACCTTTGGTACCTCCTTGGTTGCCTTTCATTTGGTGCTCAAATCCGGCCATTTGGTAGTGATTTTGGACCTCTTTCTTGCTCATCTTTAAGCTCTCGGCCAAGCCTCTTTAGGCAGTTTTGTGCACGTTTTTAACAGCCCTTGAGTGGTTTTGTTTGTGCACTTGAGTCACCATAATATCCTCCTTGATTACTTCTTGGTTGGTGCTCATTTGGCTTGAGTTTTGCTTGCACTTCGTCACCAAAGTATACACTTGTTCTTGATTAATTCGTGTAGTGTATATTGACATTTTGTGCAGAATTTTTGAAGAGCTTCTTGAAGTGATTACTTGCTCTTCTTTAAGTCCTTAACAACCTCTTGATAATACTTGGTTGAAAGGCTAAGAACATCTTTTGATTTGTGCTTAAATAGTGCATAAAACAAGTGGTTTAAACTTGTTATTTTTAGATCAAAAGAGAGCTTCTTAACTTGGTTCATTTTAGTCCTTTTAATCTTACTTGAGCTTAAACGTTTAAGGACTAAACCAAGGCATATTGAACTTTCTCTTAACCGAAGCAAGATTCAAATCTCTCGGCCCCTTTTGCTTGCTTCATTCGGCCGAAGCATATAGACAAGGTGTTGTCTATTAAGAGGAGATACTTAACATCTCATAAACTCCTCTTTAAGTCCTTAGTAACCACTTGACTTACACTCAGTTATAAGGCTAAGATCTATCTTTTAATTTGTGTTTTAAAGTTGCATAAACAAGTTGTTTAAACTTGTTAGCTTTAAATCAAAAGAAAGTTTCTTAACTTGGTTTATACTAGTCCTTTTAAACTTACTTGAGCTCATATCTTTAAGGACTAAACCAAGCATCTTGAACTAGTTTCTTAACCGAAACCAAAATTCATTATATTCGGCTATTTGCCTGAACTATTATACTATTACGTGTTTACATTTCTCGCACTAATTTAACGCATAATAGCGGCCCTCATGTATGTCCTATAGACAAAGTGAGTTACATTTCCGTACGTGTGAGTTGTATTTAAATGCTTGTGTGTGGTGTGCTTAATTGATTGTTGTGTGTCTTTTACATATTCTCCACACTAGCATTAACGCGTAATAGCGTCCTTCGCTTAGACGAGCTATATATATATATATTCGGCTATATACAAAGCCATATACAAAGTGTTGTTGTGATAACACTAATATTTGTCGATTTTAAGTAGCTTGTTCTATATTCTTGCGAATATAAGCAACTCGCTCTAGCTTCGATAAATCAAGGTCGTTTTGGCCTAGGAATATTATTTTCGACCATTTCATTGTTGATCTAGGTCTTATAATATTTCTATACAAGTGTTTAACATTTGTATACTTTGAGTTAGTAGCTTGTTTAATATTCTATGGGATATTCTTAACTCACTCTTCCTCGTATTTATTTGTGTTGTTTTACACAAGTAAATTGTATATTTAATTTTATTTATATTCGGCCACACCGAATATTTATTTAAATTAATATACTTGATTTATATTTGTATTAACGTAGTCGAACTCGTTAATATTTATATATGCTCCCACTTGATCTAGTTTGGATACTAGTTCATTCATTTTTAATCGTCATTTTATAAAGGATTTTCAAGTCGTAGTGCTTGTATTATATCCTTTGACGTGAGGTGAGGTGATTCTCGCTCTAAGACCCAAGCCTTAGATACACTAACGGGGAGTTGGGTATCTTTGCGCCGTGAAGGGGAGAAAAGACCCAAGACCTAAGACCTAAGACCCAAGACCGTTAAAGGGTGTAGATACTTGTTGCCCAGTAAATTGTTACCACCTTGCTGTTCATGAATAGGTTCTCCATTGGAATTTCAAACACAAAAGATGAGTTAATTTTGAAATTAGGGTTTGAGAGTGCAGAGACAAAGAGAGACGATGTTTTACTGATAGTTTGAGAAAACTAAATCAATTAGTAAACTTAATTGATTTTAGACAATACTTGTAACTTCTCAAAAACAGGTGTCAGTAAATCATTCGTTTAGGCTAAAGTAATGGACCAAATTATGTGAGAGAGTGGTGATGATTACACGCGTCATGACTTACATATTTAACTGTATGTAAGCATCGAGTGAGCACACGCGCTACATATTATTCGGAAAATAAAATTGTGACCAAAATAAAACATGATAATTTTGTTTTAAATAAAGAAATTTAAAACAACATAATCGAATAATACCTGGTACTTGCACCAGTAATATGAATCGTTTCATATTCTCGTTTCACCCTTCTCTATTTAATCTTAGAGACTTGTCCACTTACTTCTTTAACGCTTCATTATCTCCTGTAAGAAAAATCAGAAAAACCCTTCTCATCAAAAGTTTTAGCAATGTCGAACCTTAACATCATTGAGAAAAACCTCCATCTCTTAGAGAAAAGAGATATTTTTAGTTATACTCGTGAAGAGTTTGATGCTTTCGACTGGGAAAGACAACTGGAGACTCTCTGGTTACAGATGGATGCAGGTCTCGAAGAAATCGAGAAGGAAAAACCTGCAAAAGTGATCGACATAGATGCTGCCCTCCAAACAGCATTCGCATGGCTTTCATCTAAGGCATCCTCATCCAACTCCATCAACCATTGTTAATGAATATGTCAGCAAAAATAACCTTATCCCTGTCAACTTCCACCCAAACAAAGTGGCAAAGATGGGATCTGGGATGGCTATTAACAATGGAGTGGATTGGTCTCTTATTTCCTGTTGAATAGATTAGTAGATAGAGAGCACAAAAGATGTAATCTTTGAATGTAAACTCTTTCTTATTATCAATGAAAAATCTTGTTTATTCTATTCTATTCAATATTTTTCCTGATTTAACATGTTATCTGAAAATAAATATGAGGACTAATTAAAGTGATCACATTATCAGGAATTCAATAACATTAACCATAGCTTGAATCATGAAATTGAGATAAATGAAGACAGTTAGATTCTGACAAAATACTGATTATTGAATCGTTGCATCAGGATTCAACGTTGACCATTGTCAGGATTGACTTTCCATCAGTATGTGCAAGTCGTCAGTATCTGATGGCTTCTTTTTCTCAGGAACTGCCATAGTTTACCATTCCAAGTTCATTCACCAACTTTGTAAAAGTAGCCTCAGATAGTGGCTTGGTGAATATATCAGCTAACTGTTGATCAGTAGGAACAAAATGAAGTTCAATTGTTCCTTCCAGTACTTGTTCTCTGATGAAGTGATACCTGATGCTGATGTGCTTTGTAAGAGAATGTTGAACTGGATTTCTTGTCATAGCAATAACACTTTGGTTATCACAATAAATAGGTATTTTTGAAAATGACAAACCATAGTCCATTAGCTGATTTCTCATCCACATGATCTGAGCACAACAGCTTCCAGCAGCAATGTACTCAGCTTCTGCAGTTGATGTGGAGATAGACTTTTGCTTTTTACTGAACCAAGAAACTAGTCTTCCTCCAAGAAACTGACAACTGCCTGAAGTACTTTTCCTGTCTATTTTGCATCCAGCAAAATCAGCATCTGAATAGCCACATAAACTGAAGTCTGATTCTCTGGGATACCAAAGGCCAAGAGAGGATGTTCCCTTTAGATATCTGAAAATCCTTTTTACTGCAATGAGATGTGGTTCTTTAGGATTTGCTTGAAATCTTGCACATAGACAGGTTGCATACATGATATCAGGTCTGCTAGCAGTTAGATATAAGAGTGAGCCAATCATTCCTCTATAGTTGGTTACATCTACTTCAGTTCCTTGATCAGGATCAAGCTTTGTAGCTGTAGCTATAGGAGTGGAAGCTGTAGAGCTGTCTTGCATGTTAAACCTTTTTAGTAAATTCTTTGTGTATTTTGACTGATTGATAAAAATCCCTTCATCAGTCTGTTTAACTTGAAGACCTAAGAAATAGCTCATTTCTCCCATCATGCTCATTTGGTATCTCGACTGCATTAACTTTGAAAACTTCTCACACAGCTTAGTATTAGTTGACCCAAAAATGATATCATCAACATATATTTGAACTAACAGCAAATCCTTACCATGATTCAAATAAAATAAGGTTTTATCAATTGTACCTCTGTTGAATCCACTTTCCAGTAAGAATTGAGCTAGGGTTTCATACCAGGCTCTTGGAGCTTGCTTTAGTCCATAAAGTGCTTTATCCAGTCTATAGACATGATCTGGATGTCTGGGATCAATAAATCCAGGAGGTTGTTCAACATATACCTCCTCTTCCAGTTCTCCATTGAGAAATGCACTTTTTACGTCCATCTGGAATACTTTGAATTTCTTGTGAGCTGCATATGCCAGAAAAATTCTGATGGCCTCCAGTCTTGCAACAGGAGCAAAAGTCTCATCATAATCTATTCCTTCCTGTTGAGAATATCCCTTTGCTACTAGTCTTGCTTTATTTCTCACAATTGTGCCATCTGAATCAGTCTTATTTCTGAATACCCACTTTGTACCCACGATAGACCTTCCTTTGGGTCTTGGTACAAGTTTCCAGACTTCATTTCTTTCAAACTCATTCAGTTCTTCTTGCATAGCTGTCACCCAATCAGCATCCTTAAGTGCATCTTCAACTTTCTTGGGCTCCTCCTTTGACAGAAAGTTATTATATAAACATTCATTTTGAGTTGCACTTCTTGTCTTAACACCTGCTTCAGGATTCCCAATGATTAAATCAGGAGTATGACTTTTTGTCCATTTCCTTGCTGATGGTAAGTCATTTCTTGAACTAGATGCTCCCCCTGGATTGGTGTTTTCTTCAAAAGAACTAGAGTTGCTAGAAGCTCCCCCTGAGATAGTGCTATCTTCAACTGATGTAATATCTTGATTGTCACTTGAGTCTGTTTCTGATGAATCTCTACTTGATGTTTGAGTTGTATCAGTACTAGTGATGTCTCGCTCTTGCTCCCCCTCAACATTTGCATTATTTGAGTCATCATCAGTAACAGGTGTTTGATCAGGAATTGATCGATCGTCAGGATCTGATGGAATATCAGTATCTGACATGACTTCATCAGGATTATTGGTAGCTTCATTTGCAAAAGTTAAACTGTCATGAGAGTCTTCTTTTATTCCTGTTAGCTTTCTATCATCAAAAGATACATTAATAGACTCCATGACTGTCTTTGTTCTCAGATTGTAGACTTTAAAGGCTCTTGTTGTTGGATAGCCAATAAAGATGGCCTCATCAGCTTTTGTCTCAAATTTTCCTAGCTGTTCTGGATGAGGTCTTAGAACAAAGCACTTGCAGCCAAACACATGTAAATGCTTCAAACTTGGCTTCTTTTCCTTAATCATCTGATAAGGAGTTACACCATGTCTGTTGATTAGTGTTATATTTTGAGTGTAACAAGCTGTGTTGACTGCTTCTGCCCAGAAATATGTAGGTAGTTTAGCTTCTTCCAACATAGTTCTACCAGCTTCAATAAGAGTTCTGTTCTTTCTTTCAACTACTCCATTTTGCTGAGGAGTGCCAGGAGCAGAGAATTGTTGAACTATTCCTTTGTATTTGCAGAACTCTTCCATTGCTGAATTTTTGAATTCAGTCCCATTATCACTTCTCAGAATCTTGACTTTGTATTCCGTGCCAGTTTCAATAAGTCTAACATGGTCCAGCAGTATTTCAGCAGTTTCATCTTTTCTGTGAAGAAAATAAACCCAGGTAAATCTAGTATATTCATCAACAATCACTAGAGTATATCTTTTCTTACTGATGGACATAATATTCACTGGTCCAAACAAGTTGAGATGTAGCATGTGATATGGTTCATCAATTGAGGATTCAGATTTACTCCTGAATGATGTCCTTCTCTGTTTAGCCTTCTGACAAGCATCACAGAGTCCATCAGGAGTATATAGAGCCTTTGGTAATCCTCTCACCAAGTCTTTCTTGACCAACTCATTTATATTGTTAAAGTTGAGATGAGAAAGCTTCTTATGCCAATTCCAACTTTCATCTACAGATGCTTTACTGATGAGACATGTAGTTGGATTTTCAGTGTTGGTGTGAATGTTGGCTTCATAAATGTTACCATGTCTTTGACCTGTTAATGCAATCTTTCCAGTAGATTTGCTGATAACTTCAAAATGAGTATCATTAAAGTTGACACGATAACCTCTGTCTGTGATCTGACTAACACTCAACAGATTGTGCTTTAGTCCTTTCACCAGAGCTACTTTTTCAATGATGACATTTCCAATTACAATGCTGCCATATCCCAAAGTTTGTCCAATGTTGCCATCTCCATAAGACACAGTTGGCCAGCCTTTTCCTCAAATTCTGATAGCAAGGTTTTGTCTCCAGTCATGTGCACAGAACATCCACTATCCATGACTAACACATTTTTCTTTTTACCCTGCAATCAGAATCACAAAGAACTCAGTTAGAATTTTTAAGAACCCACACCTGTTGGGTTCTCTTTTCATGCAAATCAACATCTTTATTAATAGAAGATTTTCTTGTAAAGACATTTTCATCAGAATTAACTCCATCAGAATTAGTTTTATCTTGACAGATGCATGTTTAGAATTCAAGTTCTTTGATTTTCCAAAATTTGCACTTTTATTGAACTTAGGCAAAGGCTCATAATAATTATAGTACAAATTATGGTATTCTTCACATGTATAAATAGAATGCCATTTACTGCCACAATGGAAACAAGGATTCTGTGGTTTATAGAATACTGATTTATTCCTAATGTCAGACTTAGGAACTACAGTTGGCTTCTTTTTACTCTTCCTGCAATCAATAGCAAGATGATTAGAATTACCATAGTTAAAGCATGCTTTTCTTGGTGCATTTGGAATATACTTGTAATTATTTTCCTTGTTTATTCCAACTTTACCATTCCTGTTCCTTTTGACAGTTGGAACTCTCTTGCTCTCTGTTACCTCACAGATTCTGTCCCTTAATTGCTTTTTGGACAAAAGACCCACATTTTTGTTTTTGACAGTTCTAGACTCAGAATGATGTGTAGAAGTAGATCCCTCTTCTGAAGTAGATTTGGGAATCTCTGGATACACATAATTAACTGGCTTTAATTTGGTTTTGGTACTGTCTGTAACATATCTGTAGGTTTTTGGATTTGTTGAGTTATTAACTATAACTCTTCCAGGGTTAGATGAAACAACCTTTCCTTTGTCCTTTTTCTCATTTTCTGGCTTATACCCTAGACACTCTTTCCAGTTTTTATCAGAAATGATTTCATGAGTTTTTGTACCAGAATGTGTCCAGGTTCTGAGTTTTTCATTAGCATCTTTAAGTTGCCTCTCAAGTTCATTATATTTAAACTCCATTTCAAGTTTCATGTGTTTAGCATTATCACATTCTGCTTGAACTTCATGCAAGAAAATTAACTCAGCTTCTAGATGATCATTTCTCTTAACAACCTCTGCCATTTCAGATTTTATTCTTGTATTTTCAAGAGATTGACTCCTAAAACTAATATGCAGAGATTTTAAGAAAGATCTTATCTCAGAAACATTATTAGTATCAAAATCAAATAAAACTTCAGATACCTTGGTTTCACCAGCAGAAGTCTCATCAGTTTTAGCCATCAAAGCATAATTCACTTTTTCCTCTTCAGAGTCAGATGATGAGTCCATCCAATCCTTGCTTGAAGAAATGAGAGCTTTGGTTTTGGTCTTCTTGCACTCAGTTGCAAAATGACCCATCCCATCACAGTTATAGCATCTGATTTTTGACTTGTCAAACTTGCTGCTTTTGCCTTCTTTCTTCTTGTACCTGTCTTTGTCAGCATTAAAGGTTTTCTTCTGGAATTTCCCTTGCTTCCTAGCCTTTCTGAACTTCATCTTTTTGAAGCCCTTGACTATCATAGCAACCATTTCCATCATATCAGAATCAGTAGAGTCATCATCAGTATCAGGATCAGACTCAGTATCAGTATCTGATGATGAGTCATCAGGAATTGACTCTTCCACTCTACTCTTTCGGTTATAAACCTCCTCAGCTTTTCCCTTTGATTTTGATTCAACATTCAAAGCAACAGATTTTGCTTTGACATTTTTCTTGTTCTTCCTCTGTTGAACCTCAAGATCATGAGTTCTTAGCATCCCATAGACTTCATCAAGAGACAGCATCTTCAAATCATATTGATGCCTTATGATTGAAGCTTGAGTATCCCACTCTTCAGTTAAAGCTCTGAGAAACTTGGTATTCGAATCCTCTGGATCATACTCTTTGCCAACCAGTGATAGATTGTTCAGTAAAGTCAAGAATCTATCATACATATCAGTAAGGCTTTCATCAGATTTAGCATCGAATTGCTCATACTCCTGAATCAACAGAGCCCTTCTGTTTCTTTTGATAGATTCAGTACCTTGACATTGAGTTTCCAAAGTATCCCAAATTTCCTTCGCAGTCTTGCATGCTATTACTCTGTTAGACATGACATTATCAAGACTGTTATGCAAAATATTCTTTACCTTTGCATCTTTGAGTACTTGAACCTTTTCTTCTGCCGTCCATTCATTCTTTGCCTTAATGACATAGTGTTCAGCAACAGTCTCTGTTCTTGCAACTAGTTTTGTTGGAAGAAATGGTCCATCATTGATCCTGTCAAGATAGTCAGGATCAGTTGCTTCTAGATACATCAACATTTTCACTTTCCAGGTTGGATACTCAGTCTTCTTGAGAATTGGAATTTTAATGCTTTCATACTTGCTTGTCGACATCTTAAGATCGTTTCTGATTTAAATTAATCAGTTTAGCTCTGATACCAATTGTTGCCCAGTAAATAACAATTGTAGAAGGGGGTTGAATACAATTGTATAAGATTTTCGACTTAAAACAAATAACACAAGTATGAATCAATAACAGCTTTATTAACTCTGATATAAAACTGTTACAAAACTCTCTTAAGAAATTCTTATGTTCTTAAGAGCTGCTAGGTTACAATATAACTCGTGCAAGCGATTACTAAATGTAAAACCTAAACTGTGTTTATATAGTGTACACAGTTGCACTATCAATTACAAGATATTCTAAATCAATTACATATATCTCTGAATGCATATCTTGTATGATAGCTGCCTTCCTACAAATTAGGAACCGACATATCAATCTTCCTTGATCTCTGGTCTGATGAAAATCTTCATGGAATCCTGACCAGCTTCTAATCCTGATAGTCCAATACTGACGTTGTATTCCTGATGACGTCAGCATCAGTATCTGATCAGTTATGCCCAGATCCTGATCATCTCTTGAATCAATATCTAATAATACTAAAGTCTACGCAAAGGTTTTGCTTGCATAGTTTTGAGAAAGTAACTTGGAGTTACGTTTCAAGATAAACTTGTAAGTGGTTTTATTACGTGGTTTTGAGAAGGTAGTGGAGAAGCTACGCTTCAAGATAAACTCGTAAGGTCTTACGTAGTTGTGAGGAAGTAACGGGGAGTTACGTTCCAAGATAAACTCGAGGTGACGGGGAGTTGCGGTCCAAGATAATCTTGTAAGGGTTTGCTATTGTATTTTGAAGAGGTAACAGGTAGTTAGGCTCTAAGATAAATACATAGTGTTTGTAAAGGCTTCTCCGCCTACTATAAAGAGTGTGATTCTTATAGTGGATAAATCTCGAGTTCGGGAGGAGCTCGGGGACTGGAGTAGGGGTGTTCGAATCCGTTAGGGGATTGCGGGCATCGCGAACCAGGATATATCGATCGTGTCAATCTTTTTACTTTCTCGCTTTTATATTTCGAATTTTATATTACTTGTTTATAAGTAATTAATTTTAAAAAGAGAAAGAAATTTAAAAATGCCAAGCTCTATTTTTTAAAAAGGGTCATAAGCTATTCAACCCCCCCCCCCTTCTAGCTTATTTTACCCTCCTTCGG
This sequence comes from Kitagawia praeruptora, assembly GCA_037693485.1. Lineage (NCBI taxonomy): Eukaryota > Viridiplantae > Streptophyta > Magnoliopsida > Apiales > Apiaceae > Kitagawia > Kitagawia praeruptora. The sequence continues at coordinate 84,086,702 of CM075350.1, forward strand.
GACCTATCAGAACCATTATTGGAACAAAATGGGTTCTGAAGAATAAGATGGATGAAGATGGTGTAATAGTAACAAACAAAGCAAGGTTGGTTGCAAAAGGATACTCTCAACAGGAAGGCATTGATTATGATGAGACATTTTCCCATGTTGCTAGATTGGAAGCCATCAGAATATTCTTGGCGTTTGCTGCTCATTCAAACTTTAAATTTTATCAAATGGATGTCAAGAGTGCATTTCTGAATGGAGAGTTGGAAGAAGAAGTTTATGTGCAACAACCACCTGGCTTTGAGGATCCACATTTCCCAGAATTTGTCTACAGATTGCTTAAGGCATTGTATGGACTTAAGCAGGCTCCAAGGGCATGGTATGATACTTTATCACAATTTCTCCTTGAAAATCAATTCACCAGAGGCACATTAGACAAAACACTGTTTTACAAGAAGCATGGTGATGATATTATCCTAGTTCAGATTTATGTGGATGATATCATATTTGGCTCTACCAATGAGAAGCTGTGTGAGAAATTCTCTAAACTCATGCAGAGCAGATATGAGATGAGTATGATAGGAGAGTTGACATTCTTTCTTGGGTTGCAAGTCAGTCAAAGAAAGGATGTATCTTTATCAGTCAAACCAAGTACATCAAGGATTTATTGAAGAAGTTTGACTTGGAAGACTGCTCACCTGCAAAGACACTCATGGCCACTGCCACTAAATTGATTGAAGATGCTAAAGGCAAGAAAGTAGATATCTCAGTCTACAGAGGCATGGTTGGTTCTTTACTCTACCTCACTGCAAGTAGGCCAGACATCATGTTTGCTACATGTCTGTGTGCAATGTTTCAATCAAATCCAAAAGAATCACATTTGATTGCTATAAAAAGGATCTTTAGATATCTGAAGGGCACTCCAAACTTGGGTTTATGGTATCCTAAGGACACAGGGTTCAATCTGGTTGGTTATTCTGATGATGATTATGCTGGATGCAGAGTGGATAGGAAAAGCACCTCAGGTAGCTACCAGTTTCTTGGACAAAGGTTAGTCTCTTGGTATAGCAAGAAACAACAATCTGTGTCAACTTCTACAGCTGAGGCTGAATACATAGCTGCTGGAAGTTGCTGTGCTCAAGTGCTTTGGATTAGAAATCAACTTAGAGATTATGGACTTGTGTTGGAAAGAATTCCAATCATGTGTGACAACACAAGTGCAATCTCTATAGTTGCCAATCCTGTCAATCATTCTAGAATAAAGCACATTGACATCAGATATCATTTCATTGGAGAACATGCAACTAATGGAACCATTGAGTTGCATTATGTCTCTACAGATAAACAACTAGCTGACATATTCACTAAGCCATTAGATGAAGCCACCTTCACAAGGTTGGTTAGTGAGATTGGAATGCTGAATTCTTCGGATTCTGGCTAAGTGAATATATCATCTAGATTGTTGCAGCAGTAAACACTTACTTTATCTAAATTCTCAATATTTTTGGAGTAAGTGTTGGCTGAAATTTGATTTATAAATATTTCACATCTGTTGCATATGTTGGAAAATCATATTTTATTAACTTGAAATTTCTATGAAATTTTGAGAAAATCACTGTTTAATTTGCTGTAATATTCTTCATTGAATATGACTGGTAAATTTTAAAAGATAGTGAAAATTAATTTTTGTGTGTGATGAGTATATTTCGATAAGTCAGACTTCTCGAATGGTTCACTATTCGACATCTCTAACAAGTCTCATTAGAGCACTCTCGAGTTCTCGAATAGAGTCTTTTAGAGATATCGAATAGAGGTATTCTTGACTTCACGAATATGGTAATTGAGTTCTCTAATGACTGAGTTCTCGAATACTATATTTGAGTTCTCGAATCAGTTGAAAAGGCTGAATTCTTGCTAAATCTCAACCGATTTTAGATTTTTGTCTAAAATTTTAATTCACTCATAAAAACACATTTTATTTAATTTAGAATTATTTCTAAGTTAGATAAATGCCAGCTGTGAGTTACCATCTGCTTGAGTTATCGAATAAGCCTTTCTTGACTTATCGAATAGTTGTTTTCTACTTCTCGAATGCCTGACTTGTCGATACAAAACGTATATCTAATCCACAATTCAAGTACTTCATACTTATACAATCCTACATCTATTCAATTCATTTCATTCGACTACTAAAGCATCTAAACTCCCAAAACCTCTGAAAACCCTAACTGCCAAAAGCTAAATTTCTTCTTCAACCTTTACTTTTCCATCTCTTCTCTCTGTATCAATGGCAACCGTGAAATTCAACACCAACTTTATCTCCCTAACCAGTGATGTTGAAGCACCCAATTCGAACTTCAAATGCTTTGTGAAGTGGATGTCTGAGTCATACATCAAGGATGCCCTCTCTGCCAACCCGACTCTGTATCTAGACATCCTGGAACAGTTTTTGGGCACTGCTATTGTGGAAGTTGTAGCCCTGGAAAGCGCAATAACATCATATATCATCTACTGCAAGATTCAGGATAAGGAAATCACTATCACCACAGCAGACATGAATCAAGCACTGGGCTTACAACAAGAGTCATATGACACACTGGCCACAAATGCACAGTTGGAAGAATTCTTTGAATTCATCAACTACTCAGATGGGATTAATCTTGGAAAGCTAAACAGGAAGAATCTGAGAAAGGAGTGGAGCTATGTGTTTGCAACTCTCCTTCAAGTCTTCACTGCCAGGAAATCAAGTTTTGACCAAATCAATGCACCGGCGTAGCAAATTGCCTATGTATTGGCTTATGGAAGAAAGATAGATGTTGGTCAAATCATCCTACAAGAGTTGTATGGGAGACTTGGTAAGAACACAACCAAGAGAGGTACTGACATTTTCTTCCCTCGCTTTATTCAATCTGTACTTAATTTTAAAAATGCTCAATTGGTTGATTTGCCTGGGATAGATAAAAATAGAATAGGCTATCCTAAATCCATGATCAAACTCATTTTTGGTAATTTAGAGACTAGGAATGATGTGGATGTAAGACTTAACATAACTCCCCATATGGAGGGTTTGTTTAGGACTTACCCCCACAACATGCCAATATTTGATTCCAAGTCACAGTTAGCACAGCCCAAGCAAGTAGAACAAAATGCTAACCCAGGGCCTGCTAACCAACCCTCTCAGCCAAACACTCTACCAAACATTGAGCCAACTGCATCATCCTCTCAAAAGGGTGATGTTAGTAAAAAGAAGAGAAAGGAGATAGCTTCTGCACCATTAATCATATTATCTGAAGCAGCATTAGCTGTAGAATTAGAAAGTGAGGCACCTGAGTCACCCTTGACAAAGCCAAAGAAGAAGAAAGCTAAAACCACCTCTTTAGTCACACAAATGGCTGAAGTTGTAAAATCAGGGGCAAACAGTTCACTAGATGTATTCTCTCAACAGGGTGCATCTATAGAATCAAGCATCCTCCCCAATGCACCTATCTGTACAGAGTCAGCACATGGGAGTGATAAGGCTGGCACAACACTGAGTGGAGAGCACATCACATTTGAAACTCCCTCTATTTTTCAGGGGGAGTTGCCAAAATCTATTCCACAAGACACTTCTCTTCCAGAACCTACACCTGAAATTTCTTTTCAGCCTGCAACTCAAGCAATTGAGGAGCAAGGACTTGATCATCAAGAATTCTTCTCTCTTGATAAGCCAACAAATTCAAGTGACATGGTGCTTGACACTGTGCTCACCACCCAGAAACCACATTCAGATGGTGAGGGAATGCTAGCTGGGGCATATCCTGATGACACCATCACAAACACAGAGGATTCACTAGTTTTTACTAGAGACTCTGTGCCTGTATCAACTACTGTTGTAATTCATCCCACTCTTGTGGAGACAATAGTAGTAGAGTCATTCCATTCGGTTACAGAAGTTGCATCTGTAACTGAGGAGTCTAGCTTGCCTAGCTCTAGCTCTAGCTCTAACTTCTTGTCTCAATGGCTGAAGCCTGTGCAACATGACAGTTCTTTAGGATCAGGGTCTGTTCCACCTCAATTGACGGTTGAAGCACTTCAAAGCTTAATTATGGATCAGATCCCTGAGTTCACAAAGATTGCTCAGCACCTTCTCATTGCAAACATGCCAAATCCAGATTATGAAGCTATTCTCTTATGCCACAGAGATGATGTGGAGATGAAAAGGGCTAAGATAGTTGATGATACCGAAAGAGATGACAATGTGGATGCCTGACTACAAGGAAAATTGGACATTCCTCTCTCAGAAGGCCTTCAGTACATCAGAGAAGAGTACATTACTTCACTAGGGTCCAATGCCAAATCTCTCTCCCCTAGTGATGTGTATGAAGCAGTGAATGACAGCTACAAGGGTATTCTCAAGGCTGCACACTACCTTGGCAAGGGTCTAAAAACAGAAGTTCATGAAGTGTGTACAGCCACAATTACGGAGGTGCATGAGATAAAGAGGGCTTTTGATGCCAAATTCCCTCCATTGGAGACTGTTCTCAAAGATATTCTAGCCTGCAAGTTGTGACAGCCCCAAATCCGGGGTCATGAATCTGGGCCATCACGGACCAACTTCCATTCAAAATCAATATCTCTTGGGTTTTTTTTTTATAATTAATACTTATGCAATTGACCCCACAGTAATACACACACACACACCAGTCATATGCTCAAAGAACAACATTCACCATAGTAAAAGTTTAGAGTTAGAAAGTTATTACAAACCCAGAATCATACTTAAGTACATTGTTGAGTGATGCTTCTACAAGAAGCATTTCAACAACCAAATTTATTACAACCTTACACACTTAATGTACATAAGACCACTAAACCCCTTGCGCTGGTCGTCTACCTCGGGGATTGATGCTAACGAGCTCTCAGAAGGTCGCCTTTCCCTTACCCTCTTGCGGGGCGTTCTGCGTAGTATTGACATACCTAGCTGTATATAGATAAGTAGCAAGAGTGAGCTATAATAGCTCAGCAAGATAATATTGTAACTAGAATTTAAAATGTAACCAAATATACATGTATATACATATGTAAGTAGTAACCAAATTATAAACTTTAAGGGAGAATAAAACTCTTATTTAATAATACATCATCCACTTAATATTATAAGAAAGAAATCTAGGATAATACAATATCAGTTTCTCTTCTTAATAATATACAATCAATATGACCTTTCCATGTAATATTCCAAGGTAACATGAATACTTGAATAAATCTCTCACTAGCACCTTATCATTTCCTTCTTATGCAACAATTTATAAATTAATATAAAATCAGTTTCTCTTCATCTATAACAATAATTCTATCTTTCATATCATTTTCTCTTTTCAGTATACCAATCTGACTTTATCATTGACTCTTTATTCAAATATTTGGGGGTTTTCACTGTTGCCGAATACGTGAGGCACGATGATCAGTCGCCCTCCGTATCCGTCCCTTTTTACTACCGGTAGAAGGAGGAAGGTCCACCACTACATCCCCCTGGAGGAAGGTACACCACTACATCCTCCTTCGGCAACTCTTGGGCCGAATTAAAATATCGATTGCTAGACTGTGCAGCACACAGCCTCTTACGCTTTTTATTGCTAACCCCCTTTTCGTTGTTCTATTTACTAAATGTCATTCCACATTTCCATTTTCTCACTTTCATTTCCACATATCATTTACTCATCTCCTTTCCATTCTCGCACATTATTTCTATAAAATATATACATAACATAATACTCCGATTATGATTCAGACATCTCTTTTATATTTAAGAATTCAAATATGTTTTTATATCATATTCCGTCTACTTAAAGGGTAGTAATTAATAATCAAATACTATTTGTAATACTACTAACACTAAAAGGAATATCTTTAATATAGTATTATAAACCATATAACCCTGGATAACAACAATAACATCATATATATATTCCATAATGTCATTTTATTCCAAGGATAAATAATCTTCAAAGTAGGGATAGAAAAATCTTGCCTCGGTTTCTGTATCCTGACAGTATGGCTGGTTCCTCCTCCGGAATTTCTATAAACACAAAAGGACCGTCATTAGAATACCACATCTCTTACTCACTACCCTCTCATATAACAAAACCCTTTACACTTCAACATATGTTTAACATATTATTATTATCCCAAAGGCTCAAGAACTTAACCATTTATAAGCTCAATCGAAGTTTCAGGGGTTTTCACCATTTTCCCTAACGACCACACTTAACTGTAAAAATTCTCAGAAAATATGGATTTCGAATGTAATGTAAGGTCAACTGTCAAGGGTCCTCTGACCACCCTACTACACTATCCCAAAATTTCGTGACTTATAAAGATGTCTAAGTATGGTAATTTTAGCCTCAAAGTTGATACAATTACGTTTTCTCGGTTATCGAACGTCTTTCACTAAAACTGACTTTTCTCCTAAACCGTTCATCAGATTTTAACGCACCTTATATCAAAACGATCTATGAACTAAGATCTATCATTTCATGGTCAATTGGTAACCTAGGCAGTGAGGTACCGTATGAATACAGGGGTCACAAAACAGGGCAGTTTTCGTTCTAACGAAAATCGGACATTATAACTGCTGTAATTTCATACTTTCCAAAATCAAACTCCTCCAAATCAATCATCAAACACAATAATCATCACCTACACCATGTGGTCTTCATTACCAGCCATGGTTACACTCCCAAACTCCTTCCAAAATCAACTCAAACCACTTACAAACACTTATAACATAGACTCATTGTAATTTCATACTTTCCAAAATCAAACTCCTCCAAATCAATCATCAAACACAATAATCATCACCTACACCATGTGGTCTTCATTACCAGCCATGGTTACACTCCCAAACTCCTTCCAAAATCAACTCAAACCACTTACAAACACTTATAACACTTATAAATTCTATGAAAAGGAGAATAATTGTATTTTGGGGGTAAACCATAGACTCATTGTAAGAAACACTTATAACATAGACTCATCTTCCAGAAATCCGACTAGAATAAGATTCTTTGAAACAATTGTAAGAAAATACTACCTATAATATATATTTCCTGTTCGTATTTAAATGAGTCTATGGTTTACCCCCAAAATACAATTATTCTCCTTTTCATAGAATTTATAAGTGTTATAAGTGTTTGTAAGTGGTTTGAGTTGATTTTGGAAGGAGTTTGGGAGTGTAACCATGGCTGGTAATGAAGACCACATGGTGTAGGTGATGATTATTGTGTTTGATGATTGATTTGGAGGAGTTTGATTTTGGAAAGTATGAAATTACAGCAGTTATAATGTCCGATTTTCGTTAGAACGAAAACTGCCCTGTTTTGTGACCCCTATATTCATACGGTACCTCACTGCCTAGGTTACCAATTGACCATGAAATGATAGAGCTTAGTTCATAGATCGTTTTGATATAAGGTGCGTTAAAATCTGATGAACGGTTTAGGAGAAAAGTCAGTTTTAGTGAAAGACGTTCGATAACCGAGAAAACGTAATTGTATCAACTTTGAGGCTAAAATTACCATACTTAGACATCTTTATAAGTCACAAAATTTTGGGATAGTGTAGTAGGGTGGTCAGAGGACCTTTGACAGTTGACCTTACATTAAAATTCGAAATCCATATTTTCTGAGAATTTTTACAGTTAAGTGTGGTCGCTAGGGAAAATGGTGAAAACCCCTGAAACTTCGATTGAGCTTATAAATGGTTAAGTTCTTGAGCCTTTGGGATAATAATAATATGTTAAACATATGTTGAAGTGTAAAGGGTTTTGTTATACGAGAGGGTAGTGAGTAAGAGATGTGGTATTCTAATGACGGTCCTTTTGTGTTTATAGAAATTCCGGAGGAGGAACCAGCCATACTGTCAGGATACAGAAACCGAGGCAAGATTTTTCTATCCCTACTTTGAAGATTATTTATCCTTGGAATAAAATGACATTATGGAATATATATATGATGTTATTGTTGTTATCCAGGGTTATATGGTTTATAATACTATATTAAAGATATTCCTTTTAGTGTTAGTAGTATTACAAATAGTATTTGATTATTAATTACTACCCTTTAAGTAGACGAAATATGATATAAAAACATATTTGAATTCTTAAATATAAAAGAGATGTCTGAATCATAATCGGAGTATTATGTTATGTATATATTTTATAGAAATAATGTGCGAGAATGGAAAGGAGATGAGTAAATGATATGTGGAAATGAAAGTGAGAAAATGGAAATGTGGAATGACATTTAGTAAATAGAACAACGAAAAGGGGGTTAGCAATAAAAAGCGTAAGAGGCTGTGTGCTGCACAGTCCAGCAATCGATATTTTAATTCGGCCCAAGAGTTGCCGAAGGAGGATGTAGTGGTGTACCTTCCTCCAGGGGGATGTAGTGGTGGACCTTCCTCCTTCTACCGGTAGTAAAAAGGGACGGATACGGAGGGCGACTGATCATCGTGCCTCACGTATTCGGCAACAGTGAAAACCCCCAAATATTTGAATAAAGAGTCAATGATAAAGTCAGATTGGTCACTGAAAAGAGAAAATGATATGAAAGATAGAATTATTATTATAGATGAAGAGAAACTGATTTTATATTAATTTATAAATTGTTGCATAAGAAGGAAATGATAAGGTGCTAGTGAGAGATTTATTCAAGTATTCATGTTACCTTGGAATATTACATGGAAAGGTCATATTGATTGTATATTATTAAGAAGAGAAACTGATACTGTATTATCCTAGATTTCTTTCTAATAATATTAAGTGGATGATGTATTATTAAATAAGAGTTTTATTCTCCCTTAAAGTTTATAATTTGGTTACTACTTACATATGTATATACATGTATATTTGGTTACATTTTAAATTCTAGTTACAATATTATCTTGCTGAGCTATTATAGCTCACTCTTGCTACTTATCTATACACAGCTAGGTATGCCAATACTACGCAGAACGCCCCGCAAGAGGGTAAGGGAAAGGCGACCTTCTGAGAGCTCGTTAGCATCAATCCCCGAGGTAGACGACCAGCGCAAGGGGTTTAGTGGTCTTATGTACATTAAGTGTGTAAGTGTGTAAGGTTGTAATAAATTTGGTTGTTGAAATGCTTCTTGTAGAAGCATCACTCAACAATGTACTTAAGTATGATTCTGGGTTTGTAATGGTCATGAATCTGGGCCATCACGGACCAACTTCCATTCAAAATCAATATCTCTTGGGTTTTTTTTTTTTATAATTAATACTTATGCAATTGACCCCACAGTAATACACACACACACACCAGTCATATGCTCAAAGAACAACATTCACCATAGTAAAAGTTTAGAGTTAGAAAGTTATTACAAACCCAGAATCATACTTAAGTACATTGTTGAGTGATGCTTCTACAAGAAGCATTTCAACAACCAAATTTATTACAACCTTACACACTTACACACTTAATGTACATAAGACCACTAAACCCCTTGCGCTGGTCGTCTACCTCGGGGATTGATGCTAACGAGCTCTCAGAAGGTCGCCTTTCCCTTACCCTCTTGCGGGGCGTTCTGCGTAGTATTGGCATACCTAGCTGTGTATAGATAAGTAGCAAGAGTGAGCTATAATAGCTCAGCAAGATAATATTGTAACTAGAATTTAAAATGTAACCAAATATACATGTATATACATATGTAAGTAGTAACCAAATTATAAACTTTAAGGGAGAATAAAACTCTTATTTAATAATACATCATCCACTTAATATTATAAGAAAGAAATCTAGGATAATACAGTATCAGTTTCTCTTCTTAATAATATACAATCAATATGACCTTTCCATGTAATATTCCAAGGTAACATGAATACTTGAATAAATCTCTCACTAGCACCTTATCATTTCCTTCTTATGCAACAATTTATAAATTAATATAAAATCAGTTTCTCTTCATCTATAACAATAATTCTATCTTTCATATCATTTTCTCTTTTCAGTATACCAATCTGACTTTATCATTGACTCTTTATTTGTAATAACCCTAACTTCAGTAATGCTACAGTGGTCACATGAATAGTAAATTTCGAGGATTTAGAGAAATGGTATATAGGTACTCTATAATGGAAATGGAAAATGAATAAACAGAAACCATATTAGTGTTGTACAGTGAAAATAAGTGACTCGAAATGACGTTAGATTTCAGAAATTCCCGAAACATGGATTTTGAGGATTTTGATTTCGAATAAGCTTCTATTGGACATTAAGGAGCATGGAAACATTATAAGAATTATATATTGAGGTATTAGTGAATTTAGATTTGAGCCAGGGGATTATTAAGTTAAGAGAATACCAATGGAATTTGGATTGTTAAATGATTTCAAAACCACTGAGATAATGAGGTACATTCGAAACGAACCACAATTAGACGAATATGGAGATTAAGCAACGAAGATTTATAATATAACAAGGATACATACCCCATTATAATTACCAAGAGTACTAGCATTATAATTAGAAAAGAAAATCAAGAAAAAGAGAATTATGAAGTCATGTTAATGATGTCATCTTCCACTAAACCAAATTAAGGGTAGATTAGTCTTTTAACACATAGATTTTTTACCAAGCTTCCAATACACTCTAAATTAAGTAAGATTAAGATGAGATGAGATCAAACCAACACAAAAATCTCTCCCCCTTCTCCATTCATCCATTCGGCAATAAACAAGAAAAAAGAGAAAAACAAAATAAAAAACCCTAGCTCTCATCAAGATTAAATCAAGAGAAAAATTATGGAGGCTCTTGGAGGTTAGAAAGGATCATCTACAAAGTTTCAAGGCAAACCAACATCATTTGCATAGGTAATAAAATCATTGAAGTTGCTTGATGAATAGTGATGAATAGTGATTTCAAGAAACTAACTTGGTTTTTATGATTTCTTTAGTTAATTCAAGCTATTGTAAGGTTGTTTAAGGGCTAGCTAAGGATTATTAAGTGTTGATAAAGCTTCAAGAAGGTATAAACATGCTTGCCCTTTTGTATTTATGATAGATATTGTTGTGTTTAGTGATTAAGTGGTATAAAGGTTATGTTTATGATGTTATAAGTGTTTGTAAGTGGTTTGAGTTGATTTTGGAAGGAGTTTGGGAGTGTAACCATGGCTGGTAATGAAGACCACATGGTGTAGGTGATGATTATTGTGTTTGATGATTGATTTGGAGGAGTTTGATTTTGGAAAGTATGAAATTACAGCAGTTATAATGTCCGATTTTCGTTAGAACGAAAACTGCCCTGTTTTGTGACCCCTGTATTCATACGGTACCTCACTGCCTAGGTTACCAATTGACCATGAAATGATAGAGCTTAGTTCATAGATCGTTTTGATATAAGGTGCGTTAAAATCTGATGAACGGTTTAGGAGAAAAGTCAGTTTTAGTGAAAGACGTTCGATAACCGAGAAAACGTAATTGTATCAACTTTGAGGCTAAAATTACCATACTTAGACATCTTTATAAGTCACGAAATTTTGGGATAGTGTAGTAGGGTGGTCAGAGGACCCTTGACAGTTGACCTTACATTAAAATTCGAAATCCATATTTTCTGAGAATTTTTACAGTTAAGTGTGGTCGTTAGGGAAAATGGTGAAAACCCCTGAAACTTCGATTGAGCTTATAAATGGTTAAGTTCTTGAGCCTTTGGGATAATAATAATATGTTAAACATATGTTGAAGTGTAAAGGGTTTTGTTATACGAGAGGGTAGTGAGTAAGAGATGTGGTATTCTAATGACGGTCCTTTTGTGTTTATAGAAATTCCGGAGGAGGAACCAGCCATACTGTCAGGATACAGAAACCGAGGCAAGATTTTTCTATCCCTACTTTGAAGTTTATTTATTCTTGGAATAAAATGACATTATGGAATATATATATGATGTTATTGTTGTTATCCAGGGTTATATGGTTTATAATACTATATTAAAGATATTCCTTTTAGTGTTAGTAGTATTACAAATAGTATTTGATTATTAATTACTACCCTTTAAGTAGACGGAATATGATATAAAAACATATTTGAATTCTTAAATATAAAAGAGATGTCTGAATCATAATCGGAGTATTATGTTATGTATATATTTTATAGAAATAATGTGCGAGAATGGAAAGGAGATGAGTAAATGATATGTGGAAATGAAAGTGAGAAAATGGAAATGTGGAATGACATTTAGTAAATAGAACAACGAAAAGGGGGTTAGCAATAAAAAGCGTAAGAGGCTGTGTGCTGCACAGTCCAGCAATCGATATTTTAATTCGGCCCAAGAGTTGCCGAAGGAGGATGTAGTGGTGTACCTTCCTCCAAGGGGATGTAGTGGTGGACCTTCCTCCTTCTACCGGTAGTAAAAAGGGACGGATACGGAGGGCGACTGATCATCGTGCCTCACATATTCAGCAACAGTGAAAACCCCCAAATATTTGAATAAAGAGTCAATGATAAAGTCAGATTGGTATACTGAAAAGAGAAAATGATATGAAAGATAGAATTATTGTTATAGATGAAGAGAAACTGATTTTATATTAATTTATAAATTGTTGCATAAGAAGGAAATGATAAGGTGCTAGTGAGAGATTTATTCAAGTATTCATGTTACCTTGGAATATTACATGAAAAGGTCATATTGATTGTATATTATTAAGAAGAGAAACTGATACTGTATTATCCTAGATTTCTTTCTTATAATATTAAGTGGATGATGTATTATTAAATAAGAGTTTTATTCTCCCTTAAAGTTTATAATTTGGTTACTACTTACATATGTATATACATGTATATTTGGTTACATTTTAAATTCTAGTTACAATATTATCTTGCTGAGCTATTATAGCTCACTCTTGCTACTTATCTATATACAGCTAGGTATGCCAATACTACGCAGAACGCCCCGCAAGAGGGTAAGGGAAAGGCGACCTTCTGAGAGCTCGTTAGCATCAATCCCCGAGGTAGACGACCAGCGCAAGGGGTTTAGTGGTCTTATGTACATTAAGTGTATAAGTGTGTAAGGTTGTAATAAATTTGGTTGTTGAAATGCTTCTTGTAGAAGCATCACTCAACAATGTACTTAAGTATGATCCTGGTGTGTAATAACTCTTTAACTTTCTAACTCTAAACTTTTACTATGGTGAATGTTGTTCTTTGAGCATATGACTGGTGTGTGTGTGTGTGTGTGTATTACTGTGGGGTCAATTGCATAAGTATTAATTATTAAAAAAAAACCCAAGAGATATTGATTTTGAATGGAAGTTGGTCCGTGATGGCCCAGATTCATGACCCCGGATTTGGGGCTGTCACAGTTTGGTATCAGAGCTAAGAGTCATAATGCTCAGGAACAAGAGTGATAATAATATTGTATCATTTATAATATAAAATTTTGAACTTCCATCAAGTTCAGGGGTGGTATATCGCAGGTAGTAGTTATTTTAAGTATTGTATATAATTTTATAGACCGTTACTAATAGAATTTTATGTTTTATTATAGGGAGCGGAGATGGGTGAGCCGGGTCAGGACCCCCAGTGGCTAGGACTACCCGAGCAGGAGCTTAGAGACTTGTTGCTGGTAGGTGTAGAGGTTCCAGAGTATGCTATCGCTGACCTGAGGAGGAGAGTTCGCGCAGAGGCCATGGAGAGGCACGAGATTAGAGTGAGACTTGAGGAGGCAGAGGAGCGCAGGCAGAGGGATGCTGTGGCCATAGTGCCATATTCTGGTAGACCATATGTAGGACCTGATGGGGCCGGACCTTCCCGAGTGCGGTCGGATATTCCTGAGGACGAGATGCCCTTGCGTAAGAGGCCTAGGTTATCTGTTATACCTGAGGAGCCGATTGAGTGGAGGGACATTCATGTGACTCCTACTCCTGTCCCACCTGTCCCAGTGCCATCACCAGTTCCATCTCCTCTACCTAGCCCTGACCCTTTTGAGGACCCAGTTGAGTAGTTCACTCCACCGGGACACTTTATTTTGTCAGAGGATGAGTTGGAGGAGGACCCTTCCGAGGATGCGGACACGGAGCCAGTTCCTCCATCCCCACCATTTGCACCTCCACCACCACCTCCACCAGTGGATGCACCCCCACTTGTAGATGTACCTCCCCCAGATGCTATGCCACCTCAGGAGGCACCTATATTTCCAGCTGGTCAGTTGCCAGCTATTTTCTTGCCAGAGTACTTTGCCCTTCAGGGACAGCTGGATGAGTCCCGTCGGACTATAGATACACTTGTGCAGAGGTTAGACAGGACGAGAGGAGGAGGAGGTGTGATACCAGATGGGTTGACTTTGAGCATAGTTAGTATCGAGCTGCGGGCACTCGGTGATATTAGGACGATGTTGGGAGACAGAGGGGATCCAGTATGGAGGGCTCAGATAGTTGATGTAGTCACCACTATGGTAGTGCAGATCAGAGACGTTATCAGGGCGTCGTTACCATGATTAGGAGTAGTAGTCTTGGATACTAATCAGACTAGTCATCTTGTGGATGTCATTTTGGGGATTAGGTTAGTTGTTTACTGTCTTAATCCCAGTCTGATTAGAGGACAGCTAGTAGTGCTTTTGTTATAGCGAGTTAGTATGTACAGTTATGCTTTTGGGGTTTCGAACCTTGTACTTTATGATGTATGATATTAGTAGTAAAAGACGTTGTACCCAAGTTGTAAAAATATTTATGTAAATTAATGAAGTTTATGTATTTTGCCTAATTTTATCATATTTTGATATTAAGTGTTGAGATTCGAAATTATTAATGTGTGCCAGGTAATTGACTTAAATGAAAAAGGGTTATTATGCTAAAAGTGATAAGTTTATTTAATGAGGTAGTATTATAACTAGATATTAACTGTGATGCATAAATAAGGTAACAAATGATATAGTTGTGAATATATGGAAATGATGTATGTTGTACCCTAAATTCGGGTGATTAATGAAGAATATTGTTATATACAGAATCATGCCGCCTAAGCATAATAATAGAATGAATGCAAGGGAGAATGAGAGAGAGGAAGGAAGTCATAATAGGCAGGGTGAAAACGCTCATAACGAACAAGATCATGAGGAAGAAGAAGATGAATCAACTGGTCAACAGGGAAATCAGGGTGGTAACCCTTTTAACCAATTTATGGAACTTTTGAGGCAGAATTTTGCTAATCCACAGAATCCGCCACAACCACCTGTTCTTCCCAACCAGGCAGCTAACTCTTTTCGTGCTTTTAAGTCACTAAAACCCCCAGAATTTGAGGGAACCACTAACCCAGTAGCAGCCAGGGCATGGCTGAAAGAGATGGAGAAGGCTTTTGAGATACTGAGGGTAGAGGAAGATCAGAAGACAGTCTTTGCAGCCTATCTCCTAAAGGGAGAGGCAAATTATTGGTGGGAAGCTAAGAAAAATCTCGAGGGAGCGGGAGTGATAACTTGGGAGCGTTTCACTAGGGTGTTTCTAGACAAATATTCCCCTAGGTACTTAGAGAACCAGATGGAAATAAAATTTTTGGAGCTAAAGCAGGAAAATCTAACAGTAGCTGAGTATGAAACGAAATTTACCGAACTGTCTAGGTTTGTTCCAGAGTTTGTGCGTACTGAGGAACAACGAGCGAAAAGGTTCCAACAAGGATTGAAACCATGGCTACGGACAAGAGTGGCACCATTTGAGTTGACCGAGTATGCTGCGATGGTTCAGAAGGCATCTATTATTGAGGCCGAGAGTGAACAAAACCAATTAGGTCGAGAGAACAAGAAAAGAAAATTTGAGGGTCCAAAAGGAGGTTCAAGTGAGGGAAGCTACTTTAATAAATTTGGTAAAGGACAAAAACCCCAGTTTGGAAAGTCAGGGAATAATAAGACTAACAGTGAGACGGTGAATCAGGGTGGTAGGTCCACAGGAACCTTTCAGTCTAATCAATCGCGACCACCATTGCCAGACTGTAACACGTGTGGTAAAAAGCATATCGGAGAGTGTAAGATGTTGGGAGTAACTTGCTTTAAGTGTGGACAGAAAGGGCATTATCAGGACAGGTGTCCATCAGCTGATAAGGGTGATGTAAAGTGTTATCAATGTGGAAGACTAGGACATATTGCTAGGGATTGTCGTTCTGGTGGGTCGTCTGCGCCAGGACAGAGTGTGACTGCTTCAAACAGGCCTACTGCTAGAGTGTATAACATGACTTTAGGAGAGGCATTGAGAAAGCCGGATACAGATGCAGGTGAACATTTTTCTAGTATTTAAATTTTTAGTGTAAATGTTTGGTTAGGAATCAATGTGGTCAATGAATGGTATAGGTAGGTTGATAATCTAGATAAGGAAAATCAGTATCTGTTGGGGGTTAGAAATTCTATGAAAAGGAGAATAATAGTATTTTGGGGGTAAACCATAGACTTATTTAAATACGAACAGGAAATATATATTATAGGTAATATTTTCTTACAATTGTTTCAAAGAATCTTATTCTAGTCGGATTTCTGGAAGATTTTACAGAGACAAGATATAATAAGATCGAGGTATGTATATTTTATGTCATGATAGAGATCAACATGGGGATAAACCATAAATGAGATACACTACCATTCAGGAGAGGCCAATGTGGTGGCCGATACCATAACTAAAAGAGGGATGTTGATGAATGACAAGCAAGTTTATGTTGGTGTAATTTTGCGCAAACAAGATAGAGATATTATGAAGGAAAAAGGATGAAGAAAGTGGTATAGAAGTTATAAGGTGTAGATGAAAAGGTATCTATAGACATTTCTGACGTGATTCCGGGACGGAATCCTTTTAAGGAGGGAAGGATGTAATAACCCTAACTTCAGTAATGCTACAGTGGTCACATGAATAGTAAATTTCGAGGATTTAGAGAAATGGTATATAGGTACTCTATAATGGAAATGGAAAATGAATAAACAGAAACCATATTAGTGTTGTACAGTGAAAATAAGTGACTCGAAATGACGTTAGATTTCAGAAATTCCTGAAACATGGATTTTGAGGATTTTGATTTCGAATAAGCTTCTATTGGACATTAAGGAGCATGGAAACATTATAAGAATTATATATTGAGGTATTAGTGAATTTAGATTTGAGCCAGGGGATTATTAAGTTAAGAGAATACCAATGGAATTTGGATTGTTAAATGATTTCAAAACCACTGAGATAATGAGGTACATTCGAAACGAACCACAATTAGACGAATATGGAGATTAAGCAACGAAGATTTATAATATAACAAGGATACATACCCCATTATAATTACCAAGAGTACTAGCATTATAATTAGAAAAGAAAATCAAGAAAAAGAGAATTATGAAGTCATGTTAATGATGTCATCTTCCACTAAACCAAATTAAGGGTAGATTAGTCTTTTAACACATAGATTTTTTACCAAGCTTCCAATACACTCTAAATTAAGTAAGATTAAGATGAGATGAGATCAAACCAACACAAAAATCTCTCCCCCTTCTCCATTCATCCATTCGGCAATAAACAAAAAAAAAAGAGAAAAACAAAATAAAAAACCCTAGCTCTCATCAAGATTAAATCAAGAGAAAAATTATGGAGGCTCTTGGAGGTTAGAAATGATCATCTACAAAGTTTCAAGGCAAACCAACATCATTTGCATAGGTAATAAAATCATTGAAGTTGCTTGATGAATAGTGATGAATAGTGATTTCAAGAAACTAACTTGGTTTTTATGATTTCTTTAGTTAATTCAAGCTATTGTAAGGTTGTTTAAGGGCTAGCTAAGGATTATTAAGTGTTGATAAAGCTTCAAGAAGGTATAAACATGCTTGCCCTTTTGTATTTATGATAGATATTGTTGTGTTTAGTGATTAAGTGGTATAAAGGTTATGTTTATGATGTTATAAGTGTTTGTAAGTGGTTTGAGTTGATTTTGGAAGGAGTTTGGGAGTGTAACCATGGCTGGTAATGAAGACCACATGGTGTAGGTGATGATTATTGTGTTTGATGATTGATTTGGAGGAGTTTGATTTTGGAAAGTATGAAATTACAGCAGTTATAATGTCCGATTTTCGTTAGAACGAAAACTGCCCTGTTTTGTGACCCCTGTATTCATACGGTACCTCACTGCCTAGGTTACCAATTGACCATGAAATGATAGAGCTTAGTTCATAGATCGTTTTGATATAAGGTGCGTTAAAATCTGATGAACGGTTTAGGAGAAAAGTCAGTTTTAGTGAAAGACGTTCGATAACCGAGAAAACGTAATTGTATCAACTTTGAGGCTAAAATTACCATACTTAGACATCTTTATAAGTCACGAAATTTTGGGATAGTGTAGTAGGGTGGTCAGAGGACCCTTGACAGTTGACCTTACATTAAAATTCGAAATCCATATTTTCTGAGAATTTTTACAGTTAAGTGTGGTCGTTAGGGAAAATGGTGAAAACCCCTGAAACTTCGATTGAGCTTATAAATGGTTAAGTTCTTGAGCCTTTGGGATAATAATAATATGTTAAACATATGTTGAAGTGTAAAGGGTTTTGTTATACGAGAGGGTAGTGAGTAAGAGATGTGGTATTCTAATGACGGTCCTTTTGTGTTTATAGAAATTCCGGAGGAGGAACCAGCCATACTGTCAGGATACAGAAACCGAGGCAAGATTTTTCTATCCCTACTTTGAAGATTATTTATCCTTGGAATAAAATGACATTATGGAATATATATATGATGTTATTGTTGTTATCCAGGGTTATATGGTTTATAATACTATATTAAAGATATTCCTTTTAGTGTTAGTAGTATTACAAATAGTATTTGATTATTAATTACTACCCTTTAAGTAGACGGAATATGATATAAAAACATATTTGAATTCTTAAATATAAAAGAGATGTCTGAATCATAATCGGAGTATTATGTTATGTATATATTTTATAGAAATAATGTGCGAGAATGGAAAGGAGATGAGTAAATGATATGTGGAAATGAAAGTGAGAAAATGGAAATGTGGAATGACATTTAGTAAATAGAACAACGAAAAGGGGGTTAGCAATAAAAAGCGTAAGAGGCTGTGTGCTGCACAGTCCAGCAATCGATATTTTAATTCGGCCTAAGAGTTGCCGAAGGAGGATGTAGTGGTGTACCTTCCTCCAGGGGGATGTAGTGGTGGACCTTCCTCCTTCTACCGGTAGTAAAAAGGGACGGATACGGAGGGCGACTGATCATCGTGCCTCACGTATTCGGCAACAGTGAAAACCCCCAAATATTTGAATAAAGAGTCAATGATAAAGTCAGATTGGTATACTGAAAAGAGAAAATGATATGAAAGATAGAATTATTGTTATAGATGAAGAGAAACTGATTTTATATTAATTTATAAATTGTTGCATAAGAAGGAAATGATAAGGTGCTAGTGAGAGATTTATTCAAGTATTCATGTTACCTTGGAATATTACATGGAAAGGTCATATTGATTGTATATTATTAAGAAGAGAAACTGATACTGTATTATCCTAGATTTCTTTCTTATAATATTAAGTGGATGATGTATTATTAAATAAGAGTTTTATTCTCCCTTAAAGTTTATAATTTGGTTACTACTTACATATGTATATACATGTATATTTGGTTACATTTTAAATTCTAGTTACAATATTATCTTGCTGAGCTATTATAGCTCACTCTTGCTACTTATCTATATACAGCTAGGTATGCCAATACTACGCAGAACGCCCCGCAAGAGGGTAAGGGAAAGGCGACCTTCTGAGAGCTCGTTAGCATCAATCCCCGAGGTAGACGACCAGCGCAAGGGGTTTAGTGGTCTTATGTACATTAAGTGTGTAAGTGTGTAAGGTTGTAATAAATTTGGTTGTTGAAATGCTTATTGTAGAAGCATCACTCAACAATGTACTTAAGTATGATCCTGGTGTGTAATAACTCTTTAACTTTCTAACTCTAAACTTTTACTATGGTGAATGTTGTTCTTTGAGCATATGACTGGTGTGTGTGTGTGTGTATTACTGTGGGGTCAATTGCATAAGTATTAATTATAAAAAAAAAACCCAAGAGATATTGATTTTGAATGGAAGTTGGTCCGTGATCCGGGGTCATGAATCTGGGCCATCACGGACCAACTTCCATTCAAAATCAATATCTCTTGTGTTTTTTTTTTATAATTAATACTTATGCAATTGACCCCACAGTAATACACACACACACACCAGTCATATGCTCAAAGAGCAACATTCACCATAGTAAAAGTTTAGAGTTAGAAAGTTATTACAAACCCAGAATCATACTTAAGTACATTGTTGAGTGATGCTTCTACAAGAAGCATTTCAACAACCAAATTTATTACAACCTTACACACTTACACACTTAATGTACATAAGACCACTAAACCCCTTGCGCTGGTCGTCTACCTCGGGGATTGATGCTAACGAGCTCTCAGAAGGTCGCCTTTCCCTTACCCTCTTGCGGGGCGTTCTGCGTAGTATTGGCATACCTAGCTCGGTTTCTGTATCCTGACAGTATGGCTGGTTCCTCCTCCGTAATTTCTGCATCTGTATCCGGCTTTCTCAATGCCTCTCCTAAATTCATGTTATACACTCTAGCAGTAGGCCTGTTTGAAGCAGTCACACTCTGTCCTGGCGCAGACGACCCACCAGAACGACAATCCCTAGCAATATGTCCTAGTCTTCCACATTGATAACACTTTACATCACCCTTATCAGCTGATGGACACCTGTCCTGATAATGCCCTTTCTGTCCACACTTAAAGCAAGTTACTCCCAACATCTTACACTCTCCGATATGCTTTTTACCACACGTGTTACAGTCTGGCAATGGTGGTCGCGATTGATTAGACTGAAAGGTTCCTGTGGACCTACCACCCTGATTCACCGTCTCACTGTTAGTCTTATTATTCCCTGACTTTCCAAACTGGGGTTTTTGTCCTTTACCAAATTTATTAAAGTAGCTTCCCTCACTTGAACCTCCTTTTGGACCCTCAAATTTTCTTTTCTTATTCTCTCGACCTAATTGGTTTTGTTCACTCTCGGCCTCAATAATAGATGCCTTCTGAACCACCGCAGCATACTCGGTCAACTCAAATGGTGCCACTCTTGTCCGTAGCCATGGTTTCAATCCTTGTTGGAACCTTTTTGCTCGTTGTTCCTCAGTACGCACAAACTCTGGAACAAACCTAGACAGTTCGGTAAATTTCGTTTCATACTCAGCTACTGTTAGATTTTCCTGCTTTAGCTCCAAAAATTTTATTTCCATCTGGTTCTCTAAGTACCTAGGGGAATATTTGTCTAGAAACACCCTAGTGAAACGCTCCCAAGTTATCACTCCCGCTCCCTCGAGATTTTTCTTAGCTTCCCACCAATAATTTGCCTCTCCCTTTAGGAGATAGGCTGCAAAGACTGTCTTCTGATCTTCCTCTACCCTCAGTATCTCAAAAGCCTTCTCCATCTCTTTCAGCCATGCCCTGGCTGCTACTGGGTTAGTGGTTCCCTCAAATTCTGGGGGTTTTAGTGACTTAAAAGCACGAAAAGAGTTAGCTGCCTGGTTGGGAAGAACAGGTGGTTGTGGCGGATTCTGTGGATTAGCTAAATTCTGCCTCAAAAGTTCCATAAATTGGTTAAAAGGGTTACCACCCTGATTTCCCTGTTGGCCAGTTGATTCATCTTCTTCTTCCTCATGATCTTGTTCATTATGAGCGTTTTCACCCTGCCTATTCTGACTTGCTTCCTCTCTCTCATTTTCCCTTGCATTCATTCTATTATTACGCTTAGGCGGCATGATTCTTTATATAATAATATTCTTCATTAATCACCCAAATTTAGGGTACAATATACATCATTTCCATATATGCACAACTATATCATTAGTTAATCTTATTTATGCATCCCAGTATTTTTAACTTCACACAAGTAATATTTAATCATAATACAACTTTGACAAATAAGATTAGTACCTTTAGCACAATAACCTTTTCATTTAAGTCAATCACCTCATATATATCAATATTTCTGAATCTCAACATTTAATATCAAAATACGATAAAATTAGGCAAAGTACATAAACTTCATTAATTTACATAAATATTTTACAACTTGGGTACAACGTCTTTTACTACTAATATCATACATCATAAAGTACAAGGTTCGAAACCCCAAAAGCATAACTGTACATACTAACTCGCTATAACAAAAGCACTACTAGCTGTCCTCTAATCAGACTGGGATTAAGACAGTAAACAACTAACCTAATCCCCAAAATGACATCCACAAGATGACTAGTCTGATTAGTATCCAAGACTACTACTCCTAATCATGGTAACGACGCCCTGATAACGTCTCTGATCTGCACTACCATAGTGGTGACTGTATCAACTATCTGAGCCCTCCATACTGGATCCCCTCTGTCTCCCAACATCGTCCTAATATCACCGAGTTCCCGCAGCTCGATACTAACTATGCTCAAAGTCAACCCATCTGGTATCACACCTCCTCCTCCTCTCGTCCTGTCTAACCTCTGCACAAGTGTATCTATAGTCCGACGGGACTCATCCAGTTGTCCCTGAAGGGCAAAGTACTCTGGCAAGAAAATAGCTGGCAACTGACCAGCTGGAAATATAGGTGCCTCCTGAGGTGGCATAGCATCTGGGGGAGGTACATCTACAAGTGGGGGTGCATCCACTGGTGGAGGTGGTGGTGGTGCAAATGGTGGGGATGGAGGAACTGGCTTTGTGTCCGCATCCTCAGAAGGGTCCTCCTCCAACTCATCCTCTGACAAGATAAAGTGTCCCGGTGGAGTGAACTGCTCCACTGGGTCCTCAAAAGGATCAGGGCTAGGTAGAGGAGATGGAACTGGTGATGGCACTGGGATAGGTGGGACAGGAGTAGAAGTCACATGAATGTCCCTCCACTCAATCGGCTCCTCAGGTATAACAGATAACCTAGGCCTCTTACGCAAGGGCATCTCCTCCTCAGGAATATCCGACCGCACTCGGGAAGGTCCTGCCCCATCAGGTCCTACATATGGTCTACCAGAATATGGCACTATGGCCACAACATCCCTCTGCCTACGCTCCTCTGCCTCCTCAAGTCTCACTCTGATCTCGTGTCTCTCCATGGCCACTGCGCGAACTCTCCTCCTCAGATCAGCGATAGCATACTCTGGAACCTCTACACCTACCAGCAACAAGTCTCTAAGCTCCTGCTCGGGTAGTCTGATAAGTGGATTTATATCCACTTGGAACATTCTAAATCGGCTTAAATTGATTGTCTTGGGCTCAAGTTTCTTGTAGTTTTGATGTGTTTTGTTTAGTTGTGCAGATTTACAAGGATGATGATTATGGTGGATGTTTTTGTCGTTTTTGGAGATTTAATTTATTAAAATTCGGATTTATTGGGCTACACGCGTGAGATTCACTGTTTGGGCCATATCTTGAGTTCTATAAGTCTGTTTTCAGCCCGTAAGCAGTCCACGCGAAGATAACGAGATTCTCTATCATTCTAAGGTGGTCCAGAGGTCCAATTACGTCTGGAACGGCTCTGGAAAACAGAAGAAAAGTCAGCTACGAATTTTCCTTAATAAAACGGAATCAGTTTAGGAAACGTATCTTGCAGAAATTCTATTATAATTCTGTTTTGGTATTTTCTTGCTGGGCAAGATGTCTAGAGCCTATATAAACACATCCAACCCTTGTAAATTGTATGGAGGAAGATCATCATCATTAGGAGTAGAACTATTACATATCAATTACTTAGGTTTATTTGTATATTTTCATATTTTGTTTTTATCATGGTTTCATCAGATCCCATGATGACGAGAGGTTCGATTATGAACTAATCGTTGTCATGGGATTCTAACGGATTTATTTATGGAGCTTTAGTATCTTGATTGCTTTAAAGATCTGTGTGTGGTGTATATCTGATATCCTCGTATGGTTATGCTTAATTGATAGATGCGTCGCGAACATCTAATTTGTTAATCTCTTGTGAAGTGAAAGTGGATCTTGAGATTTAGAACTTGCCATGCTAGCATAGGTTCATAATTGTTTATCAATATGGTTGTGGTGTGAGATGAAAATACTTATACTGCCCTATGTGATCTTTATGGATAACTTGTTCTTCAACCGCTATGTTTTCAAATTCTATAGACATATAGGGTCTAAGCATAATTGGTGTCTATTCATCTTCTATCTCTTTTGTGGATGTATGTTTAGTTTGGTATGCGTATGCTGACAGGTAGCGTATACTTGATTCGTGTTGTCCGATCAGATATCATAACCATTGCATATAGTGATTAAAGGCGTCAGATCTAAGCGAAGTATTTAATGAAGTTAGGATTCCATGGTTTTTCTTGCAGACGTAATTAGATTTTAATTCTTGTTAGTTAGTTAATTCTTAGTTTTGTTAATTTGTGTCTTAGTTAATTTAGTTTAATAAACCCAAAATTGTTATTGTCTTAGCAGTGCATAATAACCAAACATTGTTGCATAGGCATATTTACTGAATAGAACCATAACTTGATCCCTGTGGGAACGAATTTGGACTTAACCTTATATATTACTTGTGACCACGTACGCTTGCGTGATTTAGCATAACAAGTTTTTGGCGGTTTGAGGGATAAGTAGTTGTTGTATTATTTGTTCATGTAGGATTTCATGCTTTGCATATTAGTAGTAGTAAATTATGCATTTATGTTCGTGTTATCTACGTTTGTTTCATATAGGGCATTCTGTTTTTATGTTCGTATTTTATGTGAGTTCATAATAGTTGCATTTGCACCCATGCTTGATAGGAATTTTGTGTTGTTGACGCTTTTGTTTGAGAAGTGATATGCTTTGTTCTTGTGCACACACATACACTAGTGAGTTGAAGCTAGTAGACTTATTGAATGTTGTAAGTGATTAGAAGGACATGAATATGTGTAAGATGATTTAGTTTGCATGCTTTGAATACAAGTTGGTGCGTTAGAGAGATGTTGCTTGGGATTGAGTATGTTTTTCCACCAAGTGAGATTTTGAGCCTTATTGCATATTTGTTGCAATTTATTCGTTTGCTTGAGTGTCCACGGATTGTTTGCATTGCTAGCAGTTGTTTGAGGTCTTTCTTGAAACGCATGACATTATTTGACGATTAAAATGATAAAGGCACTTAGGAATAACCGCATATTTTCCCATATTACCACACCATGTTTACATGATCAATTAGTTAACCCGTTGAGCTTAATCCTATTTTTTCGGTGACATACCACATTACTTGCCTAAACCTTTTTCTTGTATTGGCCTTACATTAATTTGAACCCACATTGTCAAAGGCTAGTAGAGTGCTTAAGGGAGTAAGAAGGTGTGTAAGGAGGGGTTTATTGTTGGTCTTACTTTTGGGGGAAATAGTGAAATTGGGTTTGTGTACTTGATAGTCGACATATGTAATAAAATTATGGGATCATTGTTATTGTTTATATTATTGTTTGTGTTCTATTTAGCTCTCGAAAAAAAAAAAGAAGAAAAAAAGAGAAAAAAAAAGAGAAAAAAAAAGAAAAAAAAATATATATTATGAGAGCATGTTGTTTTTGTTGTGATCCTACTTTAGTCGACTAGTTGAGTGTTTGTTTTGAGTAAAAATTATGTGGGGGGGAATATGGTGTTGTGTATGATTTATTATGGTACTTACTAGCTTTCGACACTACACCTGTTTTGGCTTATTTGACATACCTTGTCCCTAGCCCCGTTACAACCCAAATAAAGACCTTTTGATTGTCGTCATTGATGTATGTTGTGTTAAGAGTTAGATTGATACCAAATGTCAAGCATGTTCATGATTTTGTTGGAATTGAGTGATACACTTACCCTTGTTCTTGAGAGAGTATTCTTTTGTGAGTGGATTGTGAGTGTTTGCTTGTTTTTGCGTATGAGATCCCGAGTTTTGTCTCAAAGATGTACTCTTGTAGGCTTAGCATGTTTACTAACTTATTCTTACACTTGACATGGGCTTGTGAGAACTTATGCATATTCATTGAGTAGACTATGTGAATACTTGCACTTTCGACACCAAGACATTGCGTATTTGCTTTGATTCTTAAGTTGATATGGCATGAGAGGATTTGAAGGTATGGTAGATTAGATTAATTGCATTTTCATAGTAGTTGCATTCATGCATTGCATTGCATTAGGATAAATGGATTTTGTGGGTACATTCACTATAGGCCCTCACGAGACCTTACTCGTCCACTAGGGCTGCCTAGGGGTTTAAAGGGCTTGTTGCATATGCCAAATGCAACCGTGATCACCTACGGAAGTGGTACTAGTTAGTTAGTTAGTTGTAATTATTTATGCTTGAGGACAAGCATCGGTTTAAGTTTGGGGGTGTGATAAGTGGATTTATATCCACTTGGAACATTCTAAATCGGCTTAAATTGATTGTCTTGGGCTCAAGTTTCTTGTAGTTTTGATGTGTTTTGTTTAGTTGTGCAGATTTACAAGGATGATGATTATGGTGGATGTTTTTGTCGTTTTTGGAGATTTAATTTATTAAAATTCGGATTTATTGGGCTGCACGCGTGAGATTCACTGTTTGGGCCATATCTTGAGTTCTATAAGTCTGTTTTCAGCCCGTAAGCAGTCCACGCGAAGATAACGAGATTCTCTATCATTCTAAGGTGGTCCAGAGGTCCAATTACGTCTGGAACGGCTCTGGAAAACAGAAGAAAAGTCAGCTACGAATTTTCCTTAATAAAACGGAATCAGTTTAGGAAACGTATCTTGCAGAAATTCTATTATAATTCTGTTTTGGTATTTTCTTGCTGGGAAAGATGTCTAGAGCCTATATAAACACATCCAACCCTTGTAAATTGTATGGAGGAAGATCATCATCATTAGGAGTAGAACTATTACATATCAATTACTTAGGTTTATTTGTATATTTTCATATTTTGTTTTTATCATGGTTTCATCAGATCCCATGATGACGAGAGGTTCGATTATGAACTAATCGTTGTCATGGGATTCTAACGGATTTATTTATGGAGCTTTAGTATCTTGATTGCTTTAAAGATCTGTGTGTGGTGTATATCTGATATCCTCGTATGGTTATGCTTAATTGATAGATGCGTCGCGAACATCTAATTTGTTAATCTCTTGTGAAGTGAAAGTGGATCTTGAGATTTAGAACTTGCCATGCTAGCATAGGTTCATAATTGTTTATCAATATGGTTGTGGTGTGAGATGAAAATACTTATACTGCCCTATGTGATCTTTATGGATAACTTGTTCTTCAACCGTTATGTTTTCAAATTCTATAGACATATAGGGTCTAAGCATAATTGGTGTCTATTCATCTTCTATCTCTTTTGTGGATGTATGTTTAGTTTGGTATGCGTATGCTGACAGGTAGCGTATACTTGATTCGTGTTGTCCGATCAGATATCATAACCATTGCATATAGTGATTAAAGGCGTCAGATCTAAGCGAAGTATTTAATGAAGTTAGGATTCCATGGTTTTTCTTGCAGACGTAATTAGATTTTAATTCTTGTTAGTTAGTTAATTCTTAGTTTTGTTAATTTGTGTCTTAGTTAATTTAGTTTAATAAACCCAAAATTGTTATTGTCTTAGCAGTGCATAATAACCAAACATTGTTGCATAGGCATATTTACTGAATAGAACCATAACTTGATCCCTGTGGGAACGAATTTGGACTTAACCTTATATATTACTTGTGACCACGTACGCTTGCGTGATTTAGCATAACAAGTTTTTGGCGCCGCTGCCGGGGATCATTGGTGTTTTATTTTTGGTTTATGTGCTTGTCAATAGTGGTCGTTAGAGTTCACTGACTCAGATTTTTTTTTTTTTTTCTCATCTATTCTTGTAGTTCGTTGGTGTTTCAGGTACTTGTCAGAGAAAGATGGATTTTTACTATGGAGTTCAGCAGGTGGCTAGTGTTTGCGAGCTATGTGCGGGCGCACATGAGACGTATCAGTGCTGGAGCCACCATGGTGGTATTCAACAGCCTCAGCAATGTGACCGGTGTTTGGGCGTTCATGATCCATCGCAATATTGTTACTATGGAGGAGTTGATCCATATGTCACTTATGAAGAACAACCATATTTTCAATATTATCCTCAACAGTACCAGCAAGATGTTCCAGATATGTCATATGTATTTGGTAGTGAAGAGTTTCAACATCAGCAACCTACTCCTACTTTTCAGTCAGATGATGATTTGAAGGAGATTAGGGAGGAGATTAGGATGCTTGCAGAGAATAATGAGAAGCTTGTCAAATCTATGGGGACATTAGCTGCTCAAGTTTTGAGAGTCTTGGAACAAGAGAATCAGCAATTCATACCAGAAGCAATTCCAGAAAATATTGATGACTTGGAGCAAGGTACTGCATGCTTAATTGAAGAAGACAAATTCCAAGAGGAGGAGAGTGTTCATAAGCCATGTGAGGAATTTGATCAAGCTAGTGAGGTGGATGATTTGGAAAGGGCACTATTTGAGACAGACACTGATGAGCTACGCAAATTTCAAGAATTGTTTTGTGCGAACCTAGAAGACACTGTTGGGCTACAGAAATTTCAAGAATTGGTATGTGCGAACCAAGAGGCTGATGAACATGAGAAAGATGCAGGTCTTCTACTTGTCTCAGAATTTAAAGATGGAGGTAGCGCATTAGAGCCAATGGAGGAAGTTCTCGTTGAGGAACCAAAGGTTTCAGCAATTTACATTTACCCTCCTCCATTATATTCAAGTGAAGCCCGTGAAGGTGTGTTGTTCTACAAATTGTCAGATTTTGGGTCAACAGATGAAGGCATTGGAAGAGGACATGGTTGTTACCTGAATAGGTCAAGCGAGGAGAAGGAGCAAAAAGTGTGCCGCCGAGATGATGATGAAGTATTGCGAAGAGAGGACCAGGCGAACTATTATCATCCTTAATGGAAACTTGGAAGTAACGTCAAGCTATTGACGTTAAAGAAGCGCTTCGTGGGAGGCAACCCATGCCATTAGTGTAGGAAAAAAAATTGAGTGTTGTATGAAAAAAAAAAAGAGTAGTAGTGTTTTATGAAAAAAAAAAAAAAAAAAAAGATGAACAGTGAAATTTCGCGCAGACTGCACCCCTGTAACGCAGGTTGCGCCTGCGTTACTGCTATCGGGGCAGTTTGCGCCCGTGTAACGCAGGTTGCGCCTGCGTTACCAGCCCTTATTTAGCCTGTCACGCATTTCAGTCCTGCGCGTCTGAATCTGCCGCGCCCAGCGCCCTGTAACGCAGCATCTGGATGCGTTACACCCCCTTCTGCCCAGTTTTTTTTCCGAATTTCAGTGTTTTAACCTACAATTTTTTCCCCAAATTCAATCCTAAATCAAATTTCTTCAATTCTAAATTCCTATATCTATCCTACATCAAATCCTAACCTCTCCAAATCTCTCCTACACTCTAAATTTTTAAATCCCATCTATCCATCATCTTATATATATACACACCTATCCATACAAATCCAATTCCTCTTCTATTATTTAAATCTCCAAAAATTCAATTCTAAAGAGGAATTATTTGCAAGTTCACCTCTCCAATTCGTAGTGGGTTTATTTCTTCTCAAATTTTATTTTGATTACGAATTTGTGTTCTTGTAAATTGGGATTTGTATTATTCTGATATTTTGGGATATTTTTGGTGTGTTATTGCTAGCTTGGTAATTTTTGGTGGAGCTTCTTGTGAGTTGGGAATTGATTCTTTTGGCTCGTAAGCATGGGAGAGATAGTGCTAATGTTGGGATATTTTTGTTTTCGATGGCGGAGGTTAAATTTAATCGGTTGTTTTGAGGCCAATTGCTAAGGAAGGGGGATTTTTGCGAGAAAAAAAAAATTGTTGGGTATGCTTCGGGATTCAGGTATGTTTTCTACTTTCCCTTGTATTACTTTCCATTCAATGCGGACATTGAATATTTTAAGTTTGGGGGTGGTTTGAGGGATAAGTAGTTGTTGTTGTATTATTTGTTCATGTAGGATTTCATGCTTTGCATATTAGTAGTAGTAAATTATGCATTTATGTTCGTGTTATCTACGTTTGTTTCATATAGGGCATTCTGTTTTTATGTTCGTATTTTATGTGAGTTCATAATAGTTGCATTTGCACCCATGCTTGATAGGAATTTTGTGTTGTTGACGCTTTTGTTTGAGAAGTGATATGCTTTGTTCTTGTGCACACACATACACTAGTGAGTTGAAGCTAGTAGACTTATTGAATGTTGTAAGTGATTAGAAGGACATGAATATGTGTAAGATGATTTAGTTTGCATGCTTTGAATACAAGTTGGTGCGTTAGAGAGATGTTGCTTGGGATTGAGTATGTTTTTCCACCAAGTGAGATTTTGAGCCTTATTGCATATTTGTTGCAATTTATTCGTTTGCTTGAGTGTCCACGGATTGTTTGCATTGCTAGCAGTTGTTTGAGGTCTTTCTTGAAACGCATGACATTATTTGACGATTAAAATGATAAAGGCACTTAGGAATAACCGCATATTTTCCAATATTACCACACCATGTTTACATGATCAATTAGTTAACCCGTTGAGCTTAATCCTATTTTTTCGGTGACATACCACATTACTTGCCTAAACCTTTTTCTTGTATTGGCCTTACATTAATTTGAACCCACATTGTCAAAGGCTAGTAGAGTGCTTAAGGGAGTAAGAAGGTGTGTAAGGAGGGGTTTATTGTTGGTCTTACTTTTGGGGGAAATAGTGAAATTGGGTTTGTGTACTTGATAGTCGACATATGTAATAAAATTATGGGATCATTGTTATTGTTTATATTATTGTTTGTGTTCTATTTAGCTCTCGAAAAAAAAAAAGAAGAAAAAAAGAGAAAAAAAAAGAGAAAAAAAAAGAAAAAAAAATATATATTATGAGAGCATGTTGTTTTTGTTGTGATCCTACTTTAGTCGACTAGTTGAGTGTTTGTTTTGAGTAAAAATTATGTGGGGGGGAATATGGTGTTGTGTATGATTTATTATGGTACTTACTAGCTTTCGACACTACACCTGTTTTGGCTTATTTGACATACCTTGTCCCTAGCCCCGTTACAACCCAAATAAAGACCTTTTGATTGTCGTCATTGATGTATGTTGTGTTAAGAGTTAGATTGATACCAAATGTCAAGCATGTTCATGATTTTGTTGGAATTGAGTGATACACTTACCCTTGTTCTTGAGAGAGTATTCTTTTGTGAGTGGATTGTGAGTGTTTGCTTGTTTTTGCGTATGAGATCCCGAGTTTTGTCTCAAAGATGTACTCTTGTAGGCTTAGCATGTTTACTAACTTATTCTTACACTTGACATGGGCTTGTGAGAACTTATGCATATTCATTGAGTAGACTATGTGAATACTTGCACTTTCGACACCAAGACATTGCGTATTTGCTTTGATTCTTAAGTTGATATGGCATGAGAGGATTTGAAGGTATGGTAGATTAGATTAATTGCATTTTCATAGTAGTTGCATTCATGCATTGCATTGCATTAGGATAAATGGATTTTGTGGGTACATTCACTATAGGCCCTCACGAGACCTTACTCGTCCACTAGGGCTGCCTAGGGGTTTAAAGGGCTTGTTGCATATGCCAAATGCAACCGTGATCACCTACGGAAGTGGTACTAGTTAGTTAGTTAGTTGTAATTGTTTATGCTTGAGGACAAGCATCGGTTTAAGTTTGGGGGTGTGATAAGTGGATTTATATCCACTTGGAACATTCTAAATCGGCTTAAATTGATTGTCTTGGGCTCAAGTTTCTTGTAGTTTTGATGTGTTTTGTTTAGTTGTGCAGATTTACAAGGATGATGATTATGGTGGATGTTTTTGTCGTTTTTGGAGATTTAATTTATTAAAATTCGGATTTATTGGGCTGCACGCGTGAGATTCACTGTTTGGGCCATATCTTGAGTTCTATAAGTCTGTTTTCAGCCCGTAAGCAGTCCACGCGAAGATAACGAGATTCTCTATCATTCTAAGGTGGTCCAGAGGTCCAATTACGTCTGGAACGGCTCTGGAAAACAGAAGAAAAGTCAGCTACGAATTTTCCTTAATAAAACGGAATCAGTTTAGGAAACGTATCTTGCAGAAATTCTATTATAATTCTGTTTTGGTATTTTCTTGCTGGGCAAGATGTCTAGAGCCTATATAAACACATCCAACCCTTGTAAATTGTATGGAGGAAGATCATCATCATTAGGAGTAGAACTATTACATATCAATTACTTAGGTTTATTTGTATATTTTCATATTTTGTTTTTATCATGGTTTCATCAGATCCCATGATGACGAGAGGTTCGATTATGAACTAATCGTTGTCATGGGATTCTAACGGATTTATTTATGGAGCTTTAGTATCTTGATTGCTTTAAAGATCTGTGTGTGGTGTATATCTGATATCCTCGTATGGTTATGCTTAATTGATAGATGCGTCGCGAACATCTAATTTGTTAATCTCTTGTGAAGTGAAAGTGGATCTTGAGATTTAGAACTTGCCATGCTAGCATAGGTTCATAATTGTTTATCAATATGGTTGTGGTGTGAGATGAAAATACTTATACTGCCCTATGTGATCTTTATGGATAACTTGTTCTTCAACCGTTATGTTTTCAAATTCTATAGACATATAGGGTCTAAGCATAATTGGTGTCTATTCATCTTCTATCTCTTTTGTGGATGTATGTTTAGTTTGGTATGCGTATGCTGACAGGTAGCGTATACTTGATTCGTGTTGTCCGATCAGATATCATAACCATTGCATATAGTGATTAAAGGCGTCAGATCTAAGCGAAGTATTTAATGAAGTTAGGATTCCATGGTTTTTCTTGCAGACGTAATTAGATTTTAATTCTTGTTAGTTAGTTAATTCTTAGTTTTGTTAATTTGTGTCTTAGTTAATTTAGTTTAATAAACCCAAAATTGTTATTGTCTTAGCAGTGCATAATAACCAAACATTGTTGCATAGGCATATTTACTGAATAGAACCATAACTTGATCCCTGTGGGAACGAATTTGGACTTAACCTTATATATTACTTGTGACCACGTACGCTTGCGTGATTTAGCATAACATAGTCCTAGCCACTGGGGGTCCTGACCCGGCTCACCCATCTCCGCTCCCTATAATAAAACATAAAATTCTATTAGTAACGGTCTA
The DNA here is from genome assembly GCA_037693485.1 of Kitagawia praeruptora. NCBI lineage: Eukaryota > Viridiplantae > Streptophyta > Magnoliopsida > Apiales > Apiaceae > Kitagawia > Kitagawia praeruptora. Next base: position 84,119,884 of record CM075350.1, read on the forward strand.
TAAAATTATAAACAATACTTAAAATAACTACTACCTGCGATATACCACCCCTGAACTTGATGGAAGTTCAAAATTTTATATTATAAATGATACAATATTATTATCACTCTTGTTCCTGAGCATTATGACTCTTAGCTCTGATACCAAACTGTGACACCCCCAAATCCGGGGTCATGAATCTGGGCCATCACGGACCAACTTCCATTCAAAATCAATATCTCTTGGGTTTTTTTTTTTATAATTAATACTTATGCAATTGACCCCACAGTAATACACACACACACCAGTCATATGCTCAAAGAACAACATTCACCATAGTAAAAGTTTAGAGTTAGAAAGTTATTACAAACCCAGAATCATACTTAAGTACATTGTTGAGTGATGCTTCTACAAGAAGCATTTCAACAACCAAATTTATTACAACCTTACACACTTACACACTTAATGTACATAAGACCACTAAACCCCTTGCGCTGGTCGTCTACCTCGGGGATTGATGCTAACGAGCTCTCAGAAGGTCGCCTTTCCCTTACCCTCTTGCGGGGCGTTCTGCGTAGTATTGGCATACCTAGCTGTATATAGATATGTAGCAAGAGTGAGCTATAATAGCTCAGCAAGATAATATTGTAACTAGAATTTAAAATGTAACCAAATATACATGTATATACATATGTAAGTAGTAACCAAATTATAAACTTTAAGGGAGAATAAAACTCTTATTTAATAATACATCATCCACTTAATATTATAAGAAAGAAATCTTGGATAATACAGTATCAGTTTCTCTTCTTAATAATATACAATCAATATGACCTTTCCATGTAATATTCCAAGGTAACATGAATACTTGAATAAATCTCTCACTAGCACCTTATCATTTCCTTCTTATGCAACAATTTATAAATTAATATAAAATCAGTTTCTCTTCATCTATAACAATAATTCTATCTTTCATATCATTTTCTCTTTTCAGTATACCAATCTGACTTTATCATTGACTCTTTATTCAAATATTTGGGGGTTTTCACTGTTGCTGAATACGTGAGGCACGATGATCAGTCGCCCTCCGTATCCGTCCCTTTTTACTACCGGTAGAAGGAGGAAGGTCCACCACTACATCCCCCTGGAGGAAGGTACACCACTACATCCTCCTTCGGCAACTCTTGGGCCGAATTAAAATATCGATTGCTGGACTGTGCAGCACACAGCCTCTTACGCTTTTTATTGCTAACCCCCTTTTCGTTGTTCTATTTACTAAATGTCATTCCACATTTCCATTTTCTCACTTTCATTTCCACATATCATTTACTCATCTCCTTTCCATTCTCGCACATTATTTCTATAAAATATATACATAACATAATACTCCGATTATGATTCAGACATCTCTTTTATATTTAAGAATTCAAATATGTTTTTATATCATATTCCGTCTACTTAAAGGGTAGTAATTAATAATCAAATACTATTTGTAATACTACTAACACTAAAAGGAATATATTTAATATAGTATTATAAACCATATAACCCTGGATAACAACAATAACATCATATATATATTCCATAATGTCATTTTATTCCAAGGATAAATAATCTTCAAAGTAGGGATAGAAAAATCTTGCCTCGGTTTCTGTATCCTGACAGTATGGCTGGTTCCTCCTCCGGAATTTCTATAAACACAAAAGGACCGTCATTAGAATACCACATCTCTTACTCACTACCCTCTCGTATAACAAAACCCTTTACACTTCAACATATGTTTAACATATTATTATTATCCCAAAGGCTCAAGAACTTAACCATTTATAAGCTCAATCGAAGTTTCAGGGGTTTTCACCATTTTCCCTAACGACCACACTTAACTGTAAAACTTCTCAGAAAATATGGATTTCGAATTTTAATGTAAGGTCAACTGTCAAGGGTCCTCTGACCACCCTACTACACTATCCCAAAATTTCGTGACTTATAAAGATGTCTAAGTATGGTAATTTTAGCCTCAAAGTTGATACAATTACGTTTTCTCGGTTATCGAACGTCTTTCACTAAAACTGACTTTTCTCCTAAACCGTTCATCAGATTTTAACGCACCTTATATCAAAACGATCTATGAACTAAGCTCTATCATTTCATGGTCAATTGGTAACCTAGGCAGTGAGGTACCGTATGAATACAGGGGTCACAAAACAGGGCAGTTTTCGTTCTAACGAAAATCGGACATTATAACTGCTGTAATTTCATACTTTCCAAAATCAAACTCCTCCAAATCAATCATCAAACACAATAATCATCACCTACACCATGTGGTCTTCATTACCAGCCATGGTTACACTCCCAAACTCCTTCCAAAATCAACTCAAACCACTTACAAACACTTATAACATCATAAACATAACCTTTATACCACTTAATCACTAAACACAATAATATCTATCATAAATACAAAAGGGCAAGCATGTTTATACCTTCTTGAAGCTTTATCAACACTTAATAATCCTTAGCTAGCCTTTAAACAACCTTACAATAGCTTGAATTAACTAAAGAAATCATAAAAACCAAGTTAGTTTCTTGAAATCACTATTCATCACTATTCATCAAGCAACTTCAATGATTTTATTACCTATGCAAATGATGTTGGTTTGCCTTGAAACTTTGTAGATGATCCTTTCTAACCTCCAAGAGCCTCCATAATTTTTCTCTTGATTTAATCTTGATGAGAGCTAGGGTTTTTGATTTTGTTTTTCTCTTTTTTCTTGTTTATTGCCGAATGGATGAATGGAGAAGGGGGAGAGATTTTTGTGTTGGTTTGATCTCATCTCATCTTAATCTTACTTAATTTAGAGTGTATTGGAAGCTTGGTAAAAAATCTATGTGTTAAAAGACTAATCTACCCTTAATTTGGTTTAGTGGAAGATGACATCATTAACATGACTTCATAATTCTCTTTTTCTTGATTTTCTTTTCTAATTATAATGCTAGTACTCTTGGTAATTATAATGGGGTATGTATCCTTGTTATATTATAAATCTTGGTTGCTTAATCTCCATATTCGTCTAATTGTGGTTCGTTTCGAATGTACCTCATTATCTCAGTGGTTTTGAAATCATTTAACAATCCAAATTCCATTGGTATTCTCTTAACTTAATAATCCCCTGGCTCAAATCTAAATTCACTAATCCCTCAATATATAATTCTTATAATGTTTCCATGCTCCTTAATGTCCAATAGAAGCTTATTCGAAATCAAAATCCTCAAAATCCATGTTTCAGGAATTTCTGAAATCTAACGTCATTTCGAGTCACTTATTTTCACTGTACAACACTAATATGGTTTCTGTTTATTCATTTTCCATTTCCATTATAGAGTACCTATATACCATTTCTCTAAATCCTCGAAATTTACTATTCATGTGACCACTGTAGCATTACTGAAGTTAGGGTTATTACACAAGTCTACCTGTACTAAGATGGATAATGGCTTAGCTCTACTCAATGACACTGTCACAGGTCTGGGAAATAAATTTCAAGCTCTATCTGAACAGACCACAGATGCCAATGCCATGCTAAGGACCATGTTCAAAAATATATATGGAGACAAGCTGATTACTGAAGTCCCATTGCATGCTATGACTAGGTTTAAAGTGCAGAGACTTAAGGAACAATCCCTATCTAGCTTCAAATCTACTAAATTATTCACCAAGGTTGATGCTCTTGAAAAGGAGGTAGCTTCTCTCACAAAGTCTAATGCTCATCTTACAGACAAGGTTGCAATTTTCAATGAACAGTTGGACACCCAAGCCTCCACCACAGCTAATGTCCTTCTGCATCAACAATCTATGTTGTCTGCTATGATGAAGCACATGGGTCTCCCTCTACCTGAAGAATCTTCCAACCCAAAGGCCACTCCTAAAGCCTCTGTGCCTGACAACAAGCCTAAGGGGAAGAAGAGGTTAAGGAATTCAAATCCAAAGGGGGAGAAACCTAAGGAGAAAGACATATAGCTAAATGAGGGTGGTCACCAAAGGGCTCCAAAACTTATAAATGTGCCAGGGAAAGGGAAATCCAAAGTTGATGAGCCCCCAACCACTCTGCCAGTTGTTACTCTACCAACTGTGCATGTCATTACTCCTAGTGGCCAGAAGCAATCCATCACAACCACAGTGGTTGCAGGGAGTATGCCATCTGATAAACCTCCATCCTCCAAATCTGAAAGTGCCAAGCCTGTAGAAGTAAAGGTGGTTACTGAGGCCAAGCTACAAGAAGTTGCAAAGTCAAATGTCTATCATGATGAAGCATTCTTGGAGTTTCTGAAAGTCTCAAGGGAGCAGGCTAGTGACACTCAATTTTATCTGAGGAGCCTGAAGGATCATATTGACTGTCTCACTGTTATACCCAGGAAAATCAATAGCTCATGGTTCAAGGAGATAATGATGGTATCCAATTCAAAGATAACATCTAACCTACAAGACTCTTCAAGCCCTAAAACACTCTGAGGTAGATGCCATACTTGAGCTTATTGAGAAGAGAAATGAGAACAACAAGAGTCTGTATGATGACTTAAGGAATGATTAACCTTCAAGGCTTCCAGAAGTAATCAAAAAGCCATGGACAATCATCTACCAGTCTGGCACCAAAATTGAAGACATCAAGCAATTGGTCATTCCCAATGACCTCACTTCTAGAAATCACAGACTTATCATTGCTATCACTGATCAACAACAGAAGAAAGGTGGAGTCAGAAATGCTGAAGAAATAGAAGTACTGCACATCCTCAGATCTTTCATAGCAACTGGTGCAATTCCAGAAATGGCTCTACCTAGGAGAAATAAGGATGATGACTCTGAAGATAAAAGTGATGGGAGGAGAAGACATCACAGGAGAGATAAGGGTGATGAAGATAAGAAGAAGAAGAAGGATGACAAGAACATGAAGGATGATGATGACCAAGGTAAAGTCTATGAGAGGAAAAATGGAAAACAGCAAGCCTTAGGCATTGCTAGCAGTAACCTCACCACAACACAAGACTCTAAGTCTAAGGTGAATACTGTTAGTAGTGACCTAGCAAAATCTACATCTATGGCTTCTGCAACTGTTTTGCCATCTCAAGAAGAGAAGAAGATTCAAGTCAAGAAACCATCTGTGTGTTTCAAAAAGCAAACTGCTAATGGAATACTACAATGGTCTATAAACAAAGGTCACATGCTACTGCCAGGCAACCATGTAAAAAGGATCAAATTCAAACAAGCTGCAAGGAAACCAAAGCTATCCAAATCAAGAACCCTAACTATCTATCCTGGACTGAAACTCCAACCTCTTAATGAAGACTTTGATGAAGACCAATTGCAATATCTAAGAGCTTAGAGAATCTACTATGCTGCCATTGTGAATAACCGCCTTGAGATTAAATATACTGATGGAAGGGAGAAGAAATTCAAAAAAGGACATTGTCAAAATTGGGGCAAGCTATATGAAATAGAAAGGATCATTGCATTATTGGATTCTGAAGACAAAGTGGAGAAAGTATGAAAGCTGGAGTTGATTGATTTTGTGAAGATGAAGAGAGACTATGCTGAGAAGTTAAGAAAGGGGTGCTTTGAGAAATGGATAGAAAGGGAAAAGGAGATTGATAGGCTAGAAGTTGAAGCAGAAAAGCTAAGGGCAAAAGGATTGTGTAGAGCTCAATTCAATCCCTATGTGGTGAAGTATAGGAGGAGAAATGGAGATAATGTCAATATAAGAATGAACCTACTCAGTCACTATCCTGCCAACATTCTGAAACCAGTACTTGAAGATTTCAAAGACTCTATCATGCTTGAAGAATTGGATTCTTTGGCAGAGATCTTGATGGCCATGGATGAGAATGCAAGAAAGGAGAAAGAAAGAAAACAGAAAGCATATGATGATCTACAAGCCAAAGCAATGGAGATGGAATCAAATGAGAATGACTAGTATTTCATCATACTGTAAGATTATTCATCTTGTAATTTCATTCATGTGCTCAATCAAATTTCATACATGTACTTTCAAGTTTTATCTTTATGTATGTTAGGCTTGTTATCAGACATGAAATTGTGACTAAGGGTCTCACTCACAATTTGGGAGAGATTGTTAGTCACAGAGGCATGCTTGTTTACATCTAATAACATGCCTAATTGTCTGTAATGCTTTGCATTACTTACATGACCTCTTAATTGAGGGAACCTCTAGTTGTAGAGTTTCTATTTGTTTTGTACTTGCAATAGGCATCAAATCCTAGTTGTGTAACTGTACTTATATAGTCAAGAATAATGCTTGAAAGAAGTTCCAAGGTTCATGCCTCAAGCAAGAAGATAAAGATTGTCAAATAATCACAGTTGGGATTTGAAGAAATGAAGAATTTTCCTAAGTACCGATTCGAGAAGTACTTTTGTCTATTCGAGAAGTCTAGCGTTCGAGAAGTCAGAGATTCGATATCTAAGAAGACACTGTTCGATATCTCTGAATGCACTATTCGATATCTCAGAGATTCGACATGTCTAAATGCTCTATTCGAAAACTCAAGAAGTCAACAAGTCAAAGTGGTATTCGAGTTCTCAAAGAGTCAACAAGTCAAAGTTCCATTTGATATCTCAAGGACTCTGAATGAACTATTCGATATCTCAGGGATTCGACAAGTCAAGTGTTCTATTCGACAACTCAAGGAACCCTGGAGAAAAGTACTATTCGAGAAGTAATTCGATATGTAAATCATATAGTATTCGAGAACTCAGATTTATCTAATCCTAGTTCTCGAATCAATCACTTAGTCACTTCTCGAATACATTCTTGGAGACAAAATACTGAAGAAATTGTACAAGTCTGAAACCTGCAACAAGCCAATGCACTTTATGGACCACAATCTGTAACGTGCTCTAGAAAGCCTACAAGGAAGCTTGGAGAGATATAGAAGAGACAAAGAGCTAAAAAAGTGGATCTGAATAGAACTTTGCAAAGTCAAATCTGTAGCCGTTTGGACATTTACTCAAAAAGGATAGACAGACCAGAAAGTAATTTGTTTTAGCTACCTTATTTGCAGTAAGTAGGTTGTATTCATGTTCAATAAGAATACAGCCTCACTTCCTTAGTAGGGATCTTGGAGAGGAGAAGTTTTTCATACACACTTAAGACATATCTCTCTGAGAAAAACGAAGCTGAGAATACTATCATTTGTATTCACAGATTGTAGCAACCTTTATCTAATAATATATTAGATTAAAATGATATTGTGTCTTGTGTTATCTTTATCCACCTATACATTTGCACACACAAACACTTATCTGCTACACAGATTCAAGAACTAAGAAAAGTTCATGAATCCATTCACCCCCCCTGTATTCTTTTACTGTATTCAATACTCAACAAGTTGTGTTGTTTAAAACAGATGAAGGCAGTCTATTTATAATATGAACATCACACATAACACAATCACCCCAAAAAGAAATAGGCAAATTAACATGGAATCTTATAGCTCTATGGACTTCAAGTATGTACTTGTGCTTCCTTTCCACTCTTGTTGAGGCCTATGAGAGCATGAAGTTTGATGGAGTATACCCCTTTTTTGCAAATACAGAGCACATTTGGAGTCCAAGAATTCCATGGCAGTATCAGATCTGATGACTTTGACAGAGGTGTTGAATTGTTTTTCAGCATATTCATAGAAGGCTTCAATGAAAGAGAAAGCTTCTGATTTCTGCCCAAGCAAAGATACCCATGCATGCCTACTTTTGTCATCCACAATTATCATAAAGTATTTCATATTTCCCTTTGTGCATACCTTGTAAGGCCTACATATGTCTATGTGTATTAAGTCAAATATTTTATGGGCATGAGAGTCACTCAATGTGAATGGTAGTTTGGTAAATTTTGCCATTGGGCAGGTTACACAAATCTGAGAGGTAGTTTTTGTGGTGGAAATTTTAGGAATCAAACTGATTTTAGACAGGACTGCATGCTCTAGTCTATGATGCCATACTGTTATGGGGGCTGACTTGATATTTGAGTTGGCATTCAGACAAGTAGAGGGGACAGATTTAAATTTGGATAGCCAAGTTGTAGGATCATTGGTGTGCACAAGATAATATAGTCCATAATTTTCTTCTCCTACAGCCTTAACAGTTTGGGTTTTGACATCAAGTATAATGTAGTGTGTATGCAAAAATTTGGCTTCAAAATTATTGTGTTTTATAAGCTTTTGAACAGATAAAAGTTTATGCTTAAAGTAAGGAACATATAGCACATCAAACAAATGAAGGCCATTAGAAAGAATAGTAGTACCAGTGTGAGTAATCTGTGTTGTAGCTCCAGTGGGGAGATTGATATGATTTTTGAAGCGACAACAACTGGTGACACCAAGTTAGAGAGATGAGCAGTCATGTGATCAGATGCTCCGCTATCTATTATCCATGCAGTTGATCCTCCAACAATTGCATTGCAGCTCATCATTCCAGAAAAAGGACTTTCTAAAACATCAGTATTCTCAGTTGAAGCAGTGGATTATAGTCCAGGCAATTGCATTAACTGAGCAAGTTGACTCAATTGTTGGGGAAAAAAACCATCTGCACCAGAATCTAAAGTTTGAGCTATATTTGCAGCTCTGAAGTTCTGTTGCCTATTGTTGTATTTCCAGTGTTGCCTCCAGTAAACTTATGTAAACGTGTGGCTCCAGGTCCCTTATATTTCAAGTGCCACTGGGATACCCGAGAACAACCCAACATCGATCAGTTGTATGTCCCTTGGCTCCACAGGAGGTGCAGTTGTAAACCTTGGATGGTTGTCCTTTGCTATACATTGCCAGAATCTCATGATCAGTGTCTTTATTGCCAAGCAGGAGATCTCATTGAGCTTCTTCTTGATGGAGCATAGCAGTAGCTGCTTCAACACTAGGCAGTGGTATAGTTAACAAGATCTGACTTCTTTGAGAAGAGTACATATCATTGAGGCCATTTAGAAATTGAAATAGTTTGGATTCCTCCTTTTGGATCTCAATATCACTAAGCAATTTGACAACCTCTACTGTAGGAGTGGTTATAGTAGATAGAATATTCATAGCATCAAGCTCTTCCCATATGGTTTTAAGATATGTGTAATAATCAGTAATAGACATGGTATTTTGTTTGATTTCATAAAGACTCTTGCTTAATTTGTATTTGCGAGAGCCATTTGTGAGAGAAAAACGTTGTTCAAGATTATTCCAAATATCTTTTGAGGTGTGCGTATAAATTACAGATTTACAAATAGCAGGTGTGAGATTAGAGGTTATCCAGGATATTACCATGTTGTCACATGTTTCCCACATCTCTGCTTTGGATGTATCATCTGTAGGATGAGGTACAGTTCCTTTGACAAACCCTAACTTTCGTTTAGAGGACAAGCTGATTTCCATAGACCGCCTCCATGCTCTATAATCTGAGCTTCCCTGGAGTTTTTCCACCTGAATAGAACTGGGGTTGTCAGCGGGATGAAGATATAAGGGATTCACCATATCTTGATATGTGACCCGAGAACCAGATGTGTTATTGGTAGCAGATGCACTAGTAGCAGCCATTACAACTCAATAAAAATACACAGTTGGTAGATATAACACAACTGTTTTAAAAAACTTAGCTTATAAAAATAGATCTGAGAAAAAAGATGTAGACAAACACCTTAAAGCCAAGCTGATAAAAAACACAGGAAAGGATATCAACTATTGAGCACTTGACAGCTCTGATACCATGACAACAAACATAGATTTGGCTAACAAAATAGCATTCATGTTAAATCAGAAATAAGAGAAAGCAAATGATTCAAAATAGATGTAGAGTAAAGTGTTTCTCAGCACACAAATATTCCTACAAACTGCATAACAAAAAAAATGAAAAGATAAGATCACTACATATAGGAGACAAGTCCTCATTAATTCCTTAACATAACTAATTTTGGAGGTTTGAGCCAATCATTGTGTGAGTTGTTAGCTTCAGGTTGTCTGTAACACAGAAATGTTAGTGGTAAATAGTAGTCTCCTTAATATTCTATCTTTAACTTTAAATAGAATTTATTTAGATAAATGGTTGAAAAGGAGTAAAAATATGAAGTGAACAATTGGAGATGCCCTTATAGGTATCACTGGACTATGATTGAAAGATTCGAAAGCGGTTTAAAGTCCAAAGTGTTAATTAAATTTGGGCCCATTTTTAAAACATTTATAGTATTAAAAAGAGCCCACAGCGCACCAAATTAGTCCAGCTCCTAAAACCTCGTCGGTGCCGGAAAATGTTTTCGACTATTCAGGTACTCGTTGTAATTATGCTTAAATGATATGTAAGTTATAGCTGAAGACTAATTGTGTGTGTGTGTTTTGTTGAGGGAGATTTGAAGATGCTTAGAACAGCAAGGGTTTATAAAAGAGTTGGCTTAGTGAAAAGATGGTTTTCATATTCTGCACTAGATATGGCTTCTAAAGATGGAGAATTAAGGGTGTTCATAGTTGCTGGAGAAGTTTCTGGAGACTCTATTGCTTCTCGCTTAATGGCTTGTTTGAAAAACCTCTCTCCTTTTCCTACACGCTTTGCTGGTGTTGGAGGGTATAATATTTTCTTAGCTTTGTCTTCTATGATGTTATGAACAAGTTCTTTACATATGAAGCTTTTAGCCTAACCAAAGGCGTATTTTTTGTTGTTTGGAAATGTTAATGCTGTTACTGAGGGGTCATATTTACCTATGGGATTTCTGTTATCATGCTTATAAATTGTTTGCTCAAATAGTTGAATGAGTAACTTGGAATTATTCTCTTCCATGGTTGAGGGAATGTATATTGGTCATTGACGTAAGGGTTAACGTAACCCTGGAACAAAAGTGCCAAAGGCAACACAAATGCAGTTGTCGGAAAACCTATAAGGCATAGGAATAATGTTTAAGTCTTTAAGACCATGTTGAAGCTACATCATCTTCATATTTTTCTTCTCGGAGATAAGACTACTAGAACATCTTTTGCTACATACAGACTAAGGCTCTGTTAGGGATTGTAGTTAAAAACTGTTAGTGTTGTTACGAAAACCAGATAACTGTTTGGTAATATTTTTAATATATGCATATTTTGGGTATGATTTATCAAAAATAATGTTTTTGGTGAATTTTGATATTGATATTAGTAACTGCTTCCCGCAAAAATCGAAAAACAACTTTTTTCAAAAGTATGGGAGTACATGCTTTCTGTAAAAACAGCTTTTCAACCAAAAACACTTTTCAGAAAAGCTGCTTTTAAAGTCTACCAAACAGTTTTTTACTTGCTTAGTTGTTGTTGTATACAACAACAGTACCAAACGGGACCTAAGACGACTATATGTACATAATATGACGAGCTTAGACCTTAATGGCCCTCACTTAGTGCTCAAAAACCAATTTACCAATGTTGGGGCAAGGGCAACAAAATGAATTAAATACCTTTTAGCATTAAGGTGAGCATATTTTAGAGCAACATTATCAGGATTGTATACTTACCCGTGCAACTCAGCTATTTGTTAATTTGTTACCCATGTTTGAATATGGTAAAAAATGGCAGCAGTGTGTAGAGCATCTACACATAATATGTAATGAAAGTAAATTCCGAATTTTAGGTTTGTAAGAGAAGATTTTAAGTTAGACCGTTCTGACAATTATATTACTTGGGTTTGCATGGCCAAAATCACCTATGTTCTATGATGTCATACTGTTGTGGTTGTAACATGTAGTTAGGGATCTTTCAAAGTATGCACTGTTGTTTGCAGAGTTCATCAGTGCTAAGTAATATTCTGTGCGTTGCAGGGTTATGATGTCCAAGCAAGGGTTAAAATCTTTGTTCCCCATAGAGGATATAGCAGTGATGGGAATCTGGGAACTACTGCCACATCTGCATAAGTTCAAAGTAAGAAGTTATATGTCTTCGACTCTAATCCAAACTTGTAGTATGTCAAATATTGTGTGCTAAAATAAGTCTACTTGCTACAGTAAGTCATAGTCAGAAGATCCACAGTAATTGTGATGTAATCAGTTACGTAGATGAAGGCTAATTAAGCTTATAAATAGGGCTTAGGAGCTCTTGTAATCAACAACACAGAATATTAACACAGAACATTTATTGAATCCTTCTGTTGTTCATTCCTTAGCATAGCTAGGGTCTTATTTTTAACATGGTATCAGAGCAGGTATAATCCAAAAGCTCCGCCCCAGTTTTTCAGTTGGTTCTTAAGGGACTAAACTGCAAACCCAGAAAATACTCCTCTGTTGAAAAACTCAAAATTCAAAACACACCCAAACACAAATACAAACATACCATAGTATAGTGCACTACCAGAGGAGCCCCCAGAATTTTTCCGATCTGAAGAACAAGGCCACACGCGCTCTCACGCGCCGCCCCACGCGCGCCACGCGCCGGCGCGTGGGGCCTCTTCCAGACGTTTTGCGGCGACGGTTCTTCAGGCAAAGTTGCTCGCCTCTCCTAGGCTAGCTTTTTCGTGGTAATATCCTCTTCATTCAGAACAGTTGATATAAATTATATATACACGTATATATATATATATATATCTGCCAGCCATCTCAACCACAAATCGATACAGAGAGAGAGAGATGTAGGGAGAGGAAAGAGAGAGGAGGAAGATGGAGATGAATTTACTGAGCAGGCCGAGGAGTGTTAGAGTGTGGATTAGGAGCTTGGGGAAGAATAGGTCTGAGTAGCCTAGTGGAAAGCCCATGGTTATATTATATATTGAATTTTGTACGTATAGTTTGATGAAGAGGTTGTAAGAAAAAAAATAAAGGGCAGAGATGCTAAAGTAAAAGCATCCACTAAAAAAAAAAAAGTAAAGCAAAAGCATCCAAAAAAAAAAAAGGGAAGATGCTAAAAAAAAAAAAAATGTTGTCAACCAGAAAAAAAAAATGTTGTCGACCATGAGGCTGGTTGCAGTAAAAAAAAAAGGATAAGAAAAGAAAAGAAAAGAAAAAAAAGATAAAAAAGTGATTATATGATTTTAGATCCGATAAAAAAATTATTTTACATTTATTTTCTTAAGGGGAAGTAGTGTTAATATTTAAAAAAAATCGGGATCTTTTTAAAAGTGTATCACTTTGATTTTAAGAGTTTGCCCGATTATAGATTTAATTGTGTAGTATTCAAATGGTTGTTGATATTATGGTATTTCTCCAATTTATTACGATGCTGCAAATTAAATAGTTCAGGGGGCGTTATTCCGACGAAGCAGCAGAAGTAGTGTATATACAGATGTACACACAGTTCACTGCCACGACGACAAAGCAGCAGAAGTAGTAGTATGTATACAGACATACACACGGTTCACTGCTATATATTGTTAATACCGAGTGATCACAAAGTCGAGTCTCGGTTTCTTAAATAATCAGTTCAAGGACTGATTGGTGGTCATCCACCGTTGTGCTGAAAAGCAGCACTTTCTATTTTTGACATGGCCTAAAATATACCATGTGGTCGCAAGTTCGAGTCCAGGTATCCCAAAAGACTCAATAAACTCAAGATCGGTCGATCCTAAAAATGGGTACAGTTGGACGCTCAGATTAAGCTTAATCTCAAGGGCTACTAGTGTCCACTCTTCAATCCCAAGAAAGGTCTTTCATCCGAAGATGGGATTTCGAGTGAGGGGGCGTGTCAAATATTGTGTGCTAAAATAAGTCTACTTGCTACAGTAAGTCATAGTCAGAAGATCCACAGTAATTGTGATGTAATCAGTTACGTAGATGAAGGCTAATTAAGCTTATAAATAGGGCTTTGGAGCTCTTGTAATCAACAACACAGAATATTAACACAGAACATTTATTGAATCCTTCTGTTGTTCATTCCTTAGCATAGCTAGGGTCTTATTTCTAACATAGTACTTGCAAAATAGTGGGAAACTTTATCACTTCCTCTTATCCATAATTTTTTTTCTAACAGGTAGTTTAGGTTTCTTAAAATAGTGAATCTGATTGGGACTAATCTTCTATTAAAACTTGAAATGGCAGGTTCGTTTGAAACAAACAGTAAAGGCAGCGGAGTTGTTTCAACCTCATGTTGTGGTGACAGTAGATTCGAAGGGGTTCTCATTTCGTCTTTTAAAGCAATTACAGGGTACATATTCAGCCATCAGAGATTGTTTGATTTCTAAACCTTTTTCTTATTTAACTAAAGTATGTTGTAGGAAAATTGCGGAATCCTTTTTGCAGTTAGATATGTTCAGCAAGGATTGGTTGGCCCTCCACAGTTTCACTATGTAGCACCATCATTCTGGGCCTGGAAAGGAGGTGAAAAGAGACTCAGAGGCCTTTCTCAATTTGTTGATCATGTTTTGTGCATCCTCCCATTTGAGGAGGAAGTTTGCAAACTAAATGGATTACCTGCAACTTTTGTGGGCCACCCTACACTGGAAGATGTTTTAGAGTTAAAGCTGGTAATAATGCATCCTTAATTTTTTTTCTCTGAAATATAAGATAGTTTTAGAGGGCATACATAATCAAGCAAGCAACTGCGTGTCCATGATGATGCTCATGTCTACTATCTTTATTAGGAAAAGAATTCTGCAATTGATTGGAAGGTGCTAGGAAATGCCGAAAATTTTAAAAGTAAATATGGAATATCTTCAGGTAGCAACTGCAGGAGTAAATCTTTTCTTTTTCTTATCCATTTGTTGTTGTCCCTATAGAAAAAGAAAGTTTGATGTGTGTTTGAGCTAAGTTTACTGTACTAAATCCATCTATTCATGATTTTATTTAAAGGATCCACTATTGTTACCCTGCTTCCTGGGAGTAGATTACAAGAAGTTACCCGTATGCTTTCTGTCTTCTCAAGCACTATGGAATTACTAAAGAGCTCAATTACAGAGTTGACTGCAGTAATTCATGTAGCACCTAATCGGCATGTGGAAGACTACATCAACAAAGTTGTTGACGAGTGGCCTGTACCAGTTGTATTGATTCCTGGGGAAATATCACGCCTTAAGTACGATGCATTTGCTGTAAGGCATCTTAATCTTTTAACGTAGTTTCTTGTGGAATTTGACCATAAGTTACTGGCAGAGTAACGTTTTTAGCATCAGTTTTGATAGTAATATAATGATTGGGCATCTGTTGTAATTCTAACCCAGGACTCCTATAACGTAAAGTCCTGTTCATCTAATTCACTCATCTGCTGTTTTGCTTTGTAAATTGACCATATGATCCAAGGAGAAGTGATGGAACCCTTTGTTTGTAAAGTGAGCCTTACAAAATTTATGTTGATGATTTGTATGATATGAAACGAGACAAATATCTACTGTACCCTGGTTAGCAACTTAGTCCCTGCAAAAGCTATTCTAATTTTTCCTTTCTTCATGCATGCTTGAAATGTGCTTCCTGCCGGATAGATAATCCCACTTAAAAAGTGCTTATTTGTTTCATCATAGGAAGTGGCTTCCATTGGAACTTGGTACTTCCTCGGTATTTTATTCATTTACGAAATTTCTAGGAAGTTGAAAAACATGTTTGGTTGACATGTAGGAATCTGTACTTCCTAGTAAGTGTTAGGTACTAGGAGGAGGGTAGGTAAGGAACATCCTATGTTGGGTTCCTAAAAATTTCACTTCCCATGTAAATGTTAACCAAACAACTCTAGTAATTTTTACCTCCCAGGGAGTTGAAGTACCTGGGTTTATTTGCATGTCATGCAATAGTATATGTTTTTCTCTGAAACTCCCTTTGCTTCATTATGATCCATGTTGATTCATATGTTTTCAGTGGTTGCATTTGATAAGTTGTTCTATGTTGGTCATGCAATATTGAACATGGCTACCAGCCCTCTTATATTCTTGGACAGACCTGGTGCATTCCTGTACTCACTAATTTATGAACATAGGTCCTATATCTGGATATATGACTGAAGAGTACTGATACTTGATGAAATTGCCAAGTTTGATTCTTTATTTTATTTTTTATGTAGTTTTTTTACTGATATTTTTTCCCATCCAAATTGATGTGTATTCATTTAGGCAAGCAGAGTAGCATTATGTACATCAGGGACAGTGGCTTTGGAATTGCAGCTTGCACAATTACCATGTGTAGTTGCATATCGTGCCCATCTATTAACTGAGCTGTTCATACGTTATAAAGCTAAAATATCACATATCTCCCTGCCAAATATTCTTCTGGACTCGGCTGTAATCCCCGAAGCTCTCTTCACAACGTGCACTCCCTCAAAGCTGGCACCGCTGCTTATGTAAGACGCGTTATATTAACAAAAATGCTCTTGGTATCTAGTCTTCTTAGAAGTATGAAATCAGAGCTCTGGACAAATACTCTTTGTCAGTGTGATGGAGAATTTTTATTATAATATGAACCTGATTGGTATGAGCATTTACCTCGTTATAAGTCGAATAGAAGTGTTTACCTGTCCAGAAAGGCTAGAGGAAAGTGAACTTACATGGAAGTATCTTTTAAAGAGTATCACGTAATGTGACGTGTATATAGTATCTCAAAAATTCTGTTTTTACTATAATTCTATTTACTACATGTGGTCGATTACTCATCTAGATCTAAAAAAAGCATGAGAGTAGTGGACGAAAGAGTCTTTTGTAGATTGTTGACCTCTGTGCCGCATAACATTGTCAAAAAGTATAGTAAATTCTTGTAGCAAGTAAAGGATTACTCAAGATATTGTTAATACTTTGTTTTCTGGCCATCTCGTTACCAAACTATGCTTTATTCTTAAAAGTAATTATTCCTAACCAGTCCTTACTTCAAAGATGTAAATATTTGCAGGGACCTCATAAACAATGAAGCCTGTCGAGAACAACAGATTGCTGCTGCAAAAAAGGTTATTGAATTATTGTGTCCAATGAAACGACTTGAATCGATGGATCCGGGTCTGAATAATCCAGAATGTGTGTTGCCTTATTACACACCAAGCTCTATTGCTGCCCATACTGTTTTACACACTAGGAGAATTGTATGAATTGCATTTCAGTCATCATAGTTTAAAATAGTGCCGCTGTTCAGTATCCCTGTTCAGAATGGATACGAATACCACAACACTTGGGCCAAAAGGAAAAACTTCTTTGATACTTGAAGGTCCATTTTGCAGTTTGTCTAGGAAGGAGGCATTTTTGCCAAGTCAGTTCTAAGTTTGTAGGTTGGTGGTATGAATTTGGAAAAAATGTTAGTATTAATCTGTGCTACAGTTTGTAGTTTCAAAACCACCAAATTTTTTGAAAGATTGTTATTTTAATCTCGACACTATTTCTACGACATGAAGGTACCTAGTTGTGGAGAGTAGTTCATTTTCTATTTTTCTTACTAGCGTAATAACCCGTGTTCGCACTGGTCATCTTTTAGCCATTGATATAAATTTGTGCATTTTTATGATTAATTTTTTTGAGTATAATTGTACATATTATGTTTACACATATTACAATATCACTACTTTAATTTATGGATCATTTTATTTATGCATAAATCATATGAGCACTAAAAAAAGGATGTTTTGTAGCATATAAATATATTGTATAGACTATAACATAATTTCTTTTAAAGCAATGATAAAAGGACATATAACAATATAAGTCATCATTAACATATTTACAAAAAAGTTAAATTAATAGTAAAAATAGGAAAAAGGAGAGACCGGGTTTAAATAATACGGCTTTTTAATTCAACTAAAAAACTTATGTAGCTCAATGGTTATAAGGATGAGTTTTTTCGAGGAGGATATGAGTTCATTCCCCATAAGAACATAATTTACTCAAATTTTTTGTGTAAAATTGTGAATAAAAGAGTTTATTTATGCATAAATCATATGAGCACTAAAAAGAGGATGTTTTGTAGCATATAAATATATTGTATAGGATATAACATAATTTTTTTAGAGCAATGATAAAAGGACATAAAAGAATATAAGTCATCATTAACATATTTACTAAAAAGTTAAATTAATAGGAAAAAGGAGAGACCGGGTTTAAGTAATACGTTTTTTACTTAAAACTCAAAAACTTATATAGCTCAATGGTTATACGGGTGAGTTTCTTTCTTCGTAGAGCCGTGTATTGTAAGTGATCCGAACCTGCTTTGAGGAGGACATGAGTTCAATTCCCCATAAGAACATAATTTACTTAAATTTTTTTTGTGTGAATAAAAGCATGAGGTTATAGTTTAAATAGATTGTGGCATTTTTGTAAATAATGTAATTACTATTATACCCTATGGAGAATCTTAGTTACCTCAAATATGGAGAATCTTAGTTACCTCCTAAAATTTAAGGATAAAATTGTACTTTCACAGGGGTAATCTCAGGAACATCAAACTATTTTCTAAAATCTAAAGATAAAATTGTACTTTCACAGAGAATTTATTAGCTCAAAATTATCCATGTTCTACTATTATATATATAAAAGATAATTTACACTTGAAGGGTAGTTTTGGATACTCTATTATCTTATTTATGTTGGTCATTAATCAAAATTCGTGTATTTAGCAATCAAATGAAATTACTAAATTAAATCTCAATTATTTACTTATTTAAAAAAAATTAATATATTTGATACTAAATTTTTTTATTAAGGAAATGTGGCCAATATTTTTGGTATTTGTAAAAATGGAATTGTGACAATATAAACGGGATGGAGGAAGTATTTGATTACTCCCGAGCAATATTCTAAAAATCGTCGATTAAATTGTTAGATGGGAGGTTCTATTTTGATTAAGCAAAAATTGGATCAAAGGTGGTTTTCAAAAATTTGGTCAAAAATTTGATGAGATAGTGAATAATCGATTAAAAATATTAAATATTTAAAAAAAATTGATCAAAATTGAAAATATTTGAAAGTAAAATAGACATGATCCTAAATTCCTTATAATAAATTTATTAAAGTAAATTTATCCATTAAATATTTTAATTAATCATTCTAATTAATCACCGTTTAATAAATTAATAGTTTGAAATGTGTTTTCATTTATGATTTTCCTCGTTCCTTTTTCTTACACATCGGTCAAACGGTAATCACATCGGTCAAACGGTGGTCACAGAATTAATAGACTCATGCATCCTACCAATATCCAAAAAATGATAAAAGTGGCTGTTTTTTGAAAAAAATAAGATGAAAATACCCGTTTTTTGAGGAGTACGCAAAATTACCCAGTGAATTACGCATTTGACAAACGAATATTTGGAATACGTATCCTTCACAATTCTTTTTTTTAAAATTCTGCATGTGTTACGCATTGCCAAATGCGTAACCCAGACTACAGTATGCGTATTCTACATAAAAATATTGTTTAAATATTCAATTTTTTAATTAATATTTTAAATTTTTATTAGTATTTTATTTGGGATTAAATAATTTTTATTTAGAGTTCAACGGGTTCCAGTTGGAGTTTAAAAATATTCAATTTTTTAATTAAATATTTATAATTTTATCTGTATTTTCTTAGGATTTCAACAATTAACCTTTGGGGTTCAACGTTTCCATATTGGGTTTTAGAAATATCCGGAATGAAGAATAAACCGTATACGGACTTAAGGACCCTAGACCCAAAACCCTAATTTATCCTGATTTTTAAAAAATCGGGAATGGCCCACAATTTTATAAAAATCGGACCGCCGAATTCGGTAAGAAAAAATAATTTTTTTAATCTGTATTCCCTTATGTGTTCAACAATTAATCTTTGGGGTCCAACGTCTTCATATTGGGTTTTAGAAATATTCGGAATAAATAATAAAGCATAAACGGACTTAGGGCTTAGAATTTAATGGACCAGTCCCGATTTTTTAAAAATCAGATCATCGGACTCGATAAGAAAAAATAGTTTTTTTTTTAAATCAGGCTATATTGCATCTCCATTTGCGTATTCCTCACGATACCCTTTCACTTGATTTGTATTTACGGTTAAACCTCTTTAAAGTAATACTGTTGGGATCGGGAAAAAATATTACTTTACCGAATTTATTACTTTATCGATATAATAATATTTTATTATTTTATCGATAAAATAATATTTTATTACTTTACCGAATTTTTATGTTTATGTACTACAATACTTTATGTTTAAAAACAAGAATCAATCACATGCAATGTATTTGATCTAAAATTACTTTTGTTATGATTAATTATATCTAAAAAGTAGATTCATGCATATAAAAAATTGCACCAGATACATGTAACATGTGTTGTGTACATCGTATAGAAACTCAATCATCTAAAGTTTATTGTAATTCTAAAATATAAATTCAACATACAACATAATATTAAATGATAATATTGACATGATAGAATTTCATCAGCACTTTGAACAATTATTTGTTATAACACGAGCAAAACATACCAGGAATTATTTATGCTTCACATAAAGTAAGTCAAGGATGAGGTTAATTTTGGCTTTGGTGGAAAGTAGAAACAAGCTACTATAGATTCATTTTTTAAAAAGAATTAAATTTTGTAACTCATATACATTATATACATTATATATATATAATTCTAAAATTATTACTTTACATATTATTTGGGCCCTTAATGACTTTCTAATTTTTTATTATCTTATGCTTTTAGCGAGAATATTACTTTACAACATTGACCCAAGTTGGGACCGACGAAATTTATTACTTAAGCGAGGTTATTACTTTATCGAATATTACTTAATCGAGGTTTAACTGTAGTTAAAAAATAATCAAATAAAATTGGGTCCTACTAATGTATGTTCAGATATCGATCACACTTTTGCAAGATACGCAAATCTTGATTACTTATTCAATCAACTAGTAATATGCCCGTGCTACGCATACGGAGTTATCCAATTTTTTAATTTTTTTTAAAATTTCTATTTTTAAAATTTCTATTTCTAAAATTTATTTTGGGTTTCACGTACCTGAGGATGACCTCAGGTTAGAACCATGAGGATAGAACAAATCAATACAAAATTTAAGGGCATTTGTGTAAATTACTGATAAAAAAAATTAGATTTACAAAACTCCCCCTGCGGGGCCCCTTACTTTATAAGCAATATTTCTTATAACCTCAGAGGAGATCCCTGAGGTTGTCCTCACGCCCAGTTTTCTCAATTTATTTAAAAGTAAATTTTAAATTTAAATAAATCTGTATTTTTTTGTAATTATTAGATGGTGTTAATTATATTCATCATTGTGGGCATAAGGTGGTTGATAAAAATAACGAAAAGTTTCG
Source organism: Kitagawia praeruptora (assembly GCA_037693485.1). Taxonomy (NCBI): domain Eukaryota; kingdom Viridiplantae; phylum Streptophyta; class Magnoliopsida; order Apiales; family Apiaceae; genus Kitagawia; species Kitagawia praeruptora. The sequence continues at coordinate 84,141,059 of CM075350.1, forward strand.
TTTTTAGAGGATTACATATTACATGTTTAATTTAAACGACAATGTCAGTAACATTCAAAATTCTTGTAGCCAGATAATGGATTTTTGGTTGCAAAGCAATTACATGTATTTAATTTTTATAAAATAATTACATAAGGTGTAATGCCCTATTTGATAAATGTGAATAAATGCGAATTTGAAATGGTTTCTGTTTAATAGAATGGGAAAAAAAGATTTGGTGAAAGCCTAAAAAATTAAATTAATTTAATAAAAAGAAATGGTTACCATAATATGTAATACCGATGTTACTTATATTTAACCTTGTCAGTCAGATACATAATATAAAAATATGGAATTAAAATTCTATTCATAGAATGACAAAAAGATTGAGTATTTTTTAAAAAGAAAATAGAACGATTAAATATAATTTTTTTTAAATCACTTATTTTAATAATGGGTAAAATATTTAAATATTTTTAAAATTTTAAAATAAAATACTTCTTGATACAATTTAATTATCACAAAAGCAGGTAGCAGTTGAGACACTTATACACTTTAATGTGTCCTAATAAAAACTTATGAGGGTATTTATGATAAGAGTAAGACCGTTAGAGATATGTCCCTTACATAATTTTAGAAAAACATGGAAACAATATAGGTAACAAAAAATCCCTAAATTGTAGTTGCATGCAGAGTATATACATATCTCAACTGTGGGAAGAGAATACGGGTTGTGTGCAAACTCTGTAGAAGAGTGACATTCATCAAATGGAGGTACTAAATTACTCATCTTTTTTATCACTGATTTCCTTGATAATGAATTATTCTTCGGAATTTGGATGTATTGATCGATTGTATGTATTGATTTGGATTTAGTTTGTAATTGTATATTTCAATTGTTATCAATCATATATATCAATACTTATGCTTAATTTTTTGCATATTTTGTTGATTTTTCACTCCAGTGTATGAATGTTTGGTTAATCAATACGAATCTGATAAGCCTAAGCATAACTATGTTTGTATTATATGTTTGTTTTCATAATATTATACGATTATACAAAGAACCTCTCTTACAACTTGTACGCATTCTTTATAATTGTATGTAATTTGTATCAAAATTGTTTGCATAGTTCTTCTTTATTAGTTGCTTAAACTAATTACAACCTTGTTAGCATATTGTTTCTGATAAAACAGAATCTGCATTACAATAGTTCTATTTACTTTAAATACAGGGTACAATTGTGACCTACAGGAGTCGAGATAAAGCCTTTTGTACTGGTATGATGAATTTTCTGGAAATCAATTACTCAAATACACTACTGATAATAATGATTTTTATTAGGTTACTGTGATTTAGTGTTTCAATCAATAAACGACTTTTAATGTAACAGGAGATAGACCCATATTGTCAAGTTTTGTTTCAGCCAATAATGATAAGCATGGCTATGGATCATTTGTAAGTATGATCTGTAAAGTATATAATTTAACATTGTGATAAAATTTAACTATTAATCTTGAAAAGGAACAAATGTCATTTACATTTTTACTGTTTTGTACAGAGAATGCCTAAATCATTTTTTGATGAATATGGATATCAACTATCTCCAAAGCTGATCATTAGGTGCAAAAAATTAGTTTGGAAAGGGAAATTAGACGATGAAAGTAAAGAAATTTATGGCTTAATAAATTTCATGAGATTTTATGAGATTAAACTTTACAACCTTGTTCAGTTTGATTACTATGGGAATGATTTGTTTAAAGTGAAAATCTTCAAAGATACTGCTGTTGAGTGTAACTATCCGATCAAGGATCCAGAAGAGTTTTTTAAGGATGACAATATAAATTCTTGGAAAAAAGAGCAATATATCATCAACTGTTTGTCATTGGAATATCAGAAAGCTTATGCGCTTTGGAAGTTTAATTGCTATGAGAATTATGTTCAATCATTCGATATCCATGTTGGTAATGCTGATCTTGATAAGAATCTATTGTCTCTGGTGAGTCCTATTTGATGCTTGTTCTCTTTGCTAGGAAACTATGCATCTTTAGTTTGTACTAAATCATTTCTGGTTATTTTATTTTTGAAATCAGAAATTAAAAACGGAAGTGGAAAGCTTTTACAAAGATTGGACAGATGGTAAAAAGGTATTGCTAAGGTTTATTGAAACATTATGGGAGATTGATATTGAGTGGAAGGATGGTACATGTATGTTGGGCAAAGGATGGTATGATTTTGCTTTAGAAACCGAACTCAAGGTTGGCGATAGATTGGTTTTGTTTAAAGTACCTTCTGCTGGATCCAATATTGTCAATGTCTACATTTTTAAAGATGAAGATCAAGTTATTGATGACAATCCTGGTAATAGATACATTTTAATTATTATAATGTTGTACTTTCTTTTTATGTAGTATTTACATTCCTCTTGACATTATTGAAAATAAAAACAGAAAGTGAAGAGTGGAAAAGATCTTTTCTAAAAGTTGTTACAGAGCCTTGTTTAACTTAAGGACTTGTGGTATGTATTTCTGTTTTTAATTCCTTATGCATAAATCTATCAAATGCACTTTCTGCTCTCCTTTAACTTCATTAAAATGATAAACTTTGTGCCATTTACCTTGATAGTACATCTTACTTACATGTTAATATATTTTATGTTAATCAGTATGTCCCAAAATGGATTAAGGAAATCTACAGTGAAAAGCTTAAACGGATAACAAAACTTGAAATTGGTGGCAAAGAGTGGGGTATTTCTTACAATTATATTGAAGGATACCTCACAAACCTTGAAGCAATGATGGAAAACTTCAAATTGACACCAAGGGAGACTATAATTTTCACTATGAATAACAGTGATGTGCTGTACGGAAGGATCTTCGAGGAAGATGGGAAAGAAATAAATTATTCTAGAAGTTCCTCCGGTGTTTCAATTAATGGAATTAGCAACTGGTTCTGGAATGTTGATTGGAATTCAGATTCTGGTACACTCAACTTATCTTGCTTAGAGATACACAAATGCAAGAGTTCTTTAGAAATGTATGTGTTAACAGTTAGAGTAAAAATTAAAACATGATCATTTCTTTTACAGATTCTGAGGAGGAAAGTAATAATGATATTAAAGAGGATGAAGTACAAAGAGCTCCTGCCATTGTTGGTTTGGTACGTCTCACATTTAACTTCATTTATGTTTATCTACTTAGCTGAGTTGATTGTGAATGTTTGATCACTATATTTGAATATTAATCTTTAATTTTGTAGAATAATGTTGAAGACGGAATTTATCGGCAATTTATCATTGCTTTAAAGCCTAAACAGTTTGAGGAATGCAGGCTGGTAATTTTTTGTTAACCTTTAAAGATTCAAAATTATTCAACGCCAGATAAAAATATATTTCATTAATTATATTTATTCATGAATTGTTATCAGACAATGCCAGATAAATTCTTTCTGGAATATGGTTACCAAATACCATTAAGTGTCACACTACAGTTACCAACGGGACGTCAAATAAATGCTAAATTTGAGAAGACTCAGCATTATCTATATCTATATCATTTATCAGTCTTCTTTAAGGAAATTATAAATGTGTTCGGTTCCATCTTGGTATTTGCTTATAAGGGAAAAGGTATTTTTATGGTTCATGTGTTGAATGATGATTCATCAGAGGTAGATTATTTACCATTGAGAACAGTTCGAAGATCTACTGTATACCATCAAGGCAAGTTAAATTTTAGCATTGGAAAACAATTGGATAATAATTAAGAATTACATTTTATAATGTAGGTTTTAATTATCTTTTGTTATTTTGCAGATAAGAATTCTGGAGTTGGAATGAAATTCCTACTATCTGTTTCGGGTCGAGCAATTGAATCTGGAGAAATGGTATGGTTTTTTACAACTGTCTTATATTAAGCATGTTAAATGAATGTTTTGGAAACCTTATATATGCTGCATGTTTGTTGTATGAGGTAGTTATATTTTTGGTTGTTTTTAGGATATCCCGGAATCTTTTTATGAACGTTTCGGAAAGCTTATACCTGCTGCAATTAAGTTTGAACTACAAAATGGGGAAGTTTTCAATGGCATCTATGTGGTAAATGAGAGAAAATTTCTTGGATTGCTTGAGATAATTGGTATAAAACAGCTGGAGAGAAGAGATAATTTGCTGTTTACCTATTGTGGCAATGGAAAATTTGAACTTTGTATATTCGATAAATCAAAGGTTGAGAAGTTTTTTCCTGTCATTCAAGCTGAAAATGAAGCTCAAACTGGTAAAATTTGCATTCATAGATTATGTACTTTTCCTGTTAACCTTTGTAGTCTTAAAAGTTTTTATTTATTTAATATGTCATGAATGTAAGATTAATGATTAATCTTTATCTCTTAACGTAGTATCAAATATGGATATGGAAGAACAGATTATGGATAATGTTGAACAGAATTTGATGATTGAAGCAACTATATCTGATAATGGAGAAGAGGAAGAAATGGATGATGAAGAGATGGAAGATATTGTCAATGGAGAGCAAGAGGAAATGGGTGAAGAAGACATGGAAGAAATAACCATGGAATTCACTACAACATTAACATTTTCAAATGTGAATCACTCATCACATGGAGTGGTAATCTGTTAATATTTAATTGTGATTATTGAATTTAGTAGTTCAATCTATGTGAATTTAATCAATCTTCTAATATGCTTGTGCAGCATATACCAAGAAATGTGATGCCACTGAACAGAGTTTGGGAAGCTGGTGAGCGTGTGAGATTAAGAACTGCAGCAGGAACATGGATAGTTAAGATAGTATTTAACAATGGAATCCCACGGTTTTCAGCTGGTTGGAACCAATTTGCGAGATCATAAAAGTTAAAGGCCAATCAGATTTTGGTTTTCACTTTGTTGGAGGATGAAGATGGAATAGTATTTGATGTTCAGATTCCATAGAATATTAGTTTATTATATTCTATCAATCGATAAAATGTTGAAGATATATTTTCCTTATTAGAAAATTGTCATGTTTCCTTTTATTTATATCTTTTAAATTGCTGCTTTGATTTTTAATGAGATACATGTAGTCCTTGGAAGTTGATTTTATCTATATATAAACTTTTGGATATGTAAAATATGTTTGGTGGTCATCTACGCAAATTAGGTACTTTCTAGGGTATGACATTAGATTTATGTCTTTGGGAAACCCAGTTTATCAGTTTTAGATTTGGATTACAAATTTATCCTGGAAAGACTTTAGAATCGAGAAAAAAGAAAAATAGCCTATTTGATAGTGTTTCTTTTACATTTCTTTATATTTTACTACCGGAAATATATGATTGTATCAGTACATTGTTCGTTTCTTGCGCTAATGTTATTATAGAATATCAGTAATGTTTGTTTCTTGTAGTTATAACAAATCGTTGTTTCAGTTATTATGAACCATTTTACACCAAATGAAAGATGTATAGAAAGATGGATAATACTAATAGATTAAGGTAATCTTATTTATACACATTTGCATGTAGCTTGGGTTTGTATGATTACCTATTGCAACCTTTCCTTGGCATTATACAATCTCATCTGATAAAGGCATATATGAAAATTAAATGGGAATTTAATAAGATCCACTTAAACTTGTTATATATTATCCACACATTTGACATTCATGAAGGATGTTCAGCTCCAATTTGGTAACGTATTTTAAGAATTTGTTGGAGTTTAAAATGTAAACTAAGTGAATAGTACAAAGAATTTAGGATGCAGAGTGTTTATATTTATTACAAAAAAAAATTCATATCCGAAAAAACAATCACCAAAATGTCTTAAAAAGCAATACTTAACAAAACCCGGAATTCATGCAATTCAAACTAACTTATTCTGGAATCAAACAACATAATGAAAATGAAATTGCTCCCCATGAGGACTTCAACACAAACTTTAAATGATAAACTGGAATGAAGACAGCACTTCAGCTACAAACTGTCAATTCTCCTGCATAAAACATGAGAAATATAGTCAATTTCATATTCAATTAAAAAAGGATATTTTGAGAGATACTATATGTAGTTAACTATGAAATTTATGGTTATACCGTCTTAATTTTCTTGGAAACAGACTTAGCAGAACCAGGAGTGTAATCACTTTTGGATAGGTCGATCACATTCTGTTGTAATGTTAAAAGTAAAATGAGGGAAGAAATTAAAAATAAAAATCGTGTTGCATTACTGCTAGATATCAAATATATGGAATGGAAAGTTGGAGATCCTTACTTTTGTAGAGTTAGTTTCACTATATCCAGCAATGGAAGTTGAATAAGTTGATGTGGAACCAACTGAATCATCATATGCATCAGACACTGTGAAAATCTTAGATTGGAGCAAGACATTGTCTTTGGTTATCTCGATTTTAAACGTAACCTCCTTTCCGACCAAATTCTTTATAACTGGAGGGTAGTGTATATTGGATAAACACTACATGCAGTATATTAAACATTATAAATAAAAATTAGTGAATTAAACTTGTAACTGATGAACGTACTATTTACATTGAAGTATGTAATTATATAAATGTATACCATTTTATTCTCAGCAAGCAATTTTGTGCATGTCTTCCGAATTAAACGTCTTCCAGCACGATCTGCTATAATGAAGTTATAAGCCTCAGTTGAGTCCTCAGCTAGCACAACAATCTTGTACCTATATATGATATCTTGAAGTATTAGTTACTCAATTAGACAGTAATATAAATATGTATCCTAACAATAATGTCAGTAAACTATCAAAAAAATGTAATCTGTAATACTTTTTCTCAGCAACGGGCATTGTCTTTGGACAATTCGTACACTTAATCTTTCCTTCCAGCTGTGTAACTTCTTCCTCGCAATCAGTACAACTATTGAACCACCAATTTGCAGTCTCCTCAACACTTGTGATCTTTACGATGCATAAGAAGTGTTTCTGTTAACAGATATCATGTTAACTAATGTAATAATTAAATGGATTTAAAACAATTTATCAAAACAAAGTGAGTTGAAACACATTTAAGATTAGAGAAAATACACCTTTAGATCACTGGTGTTCGTTTTAAGAGCCAAATCTTGCAGTGATAATGTTTCAATGACAGGGGTAGCTTTGACCGGTGTTGGATTATCCAGTTCAATTTCCGGGACTGTATATCCTTCTGCCTCGATTCTAAAAATAAGTAATAATAGTAATTAGCTTCCCTAACTAATATTGAATTATTAAACTATGCCAAATTGACACATTATCAAGACATTACTTAAATATTGATATTGTAAAAGGTACAAAATCATACCTCTGTCGCATAGCATGCACCAAATCATTGTCCAAGTTGAAGTAGATCTTAGAAGATGGAATTGTATTAATTTGTACAGAGCCTGTGCATATAACCAATATTCGGTACTTAGAAATTGAATTACAAATGGATTTAACAAAAAATTAATGCAATATACAAACACAAAGCTATGAGTATATTTATTGACAAATAATATCTATATATGAATCATGTTAAACTTGTTAAAAGTTTACTCTTGAATATCTTCATCTTAGCACTGCAAACAATAGCTATTATTGGTGTCTGCGTAGCAGTTTCATATTGCTTATCTGTTGATACAGCAAGATTGCCCCAAACAGTGACTTTGTGCGAGTACCTAAGACATTATTTAACATTAATAGTTAAATGTTATCGTTAGCTACATTGTTCTATCTTTTGAAAATAAAAAACTGTAATGTTTATATTTAAAAAAAATTTGGTACCTTCCATCGGTGATCCTGAATTTGACAATATCTTTCTCACCATACATTGTCTGGATTGGCCTTACTCTTTCAAATTCTTCAACAACACCAATGACATCTACAAATGTTAAAAAAATGTGATTACAAAAGTATGAAATTAAATGCTATGTATAAAATGAGTTCGTAGAGAACATTAAAAAGTTGTAAATGTAAATACCTGTAGAAAATGTTGGATTCTCATCATTGCCATAAGCTTTTGCAATCTCTAATAATTCACTTAAATCAACAAACTCAAATTTGTGCATTGGTATCATAAAATCGTCATCTTCCAATTTCTCAACAGTGGTTGAATTAGAGAAATTAACTATAATTTTGGAACTTGTTGGACGAAGATTACTCATTGCTTCCTTTGTATAGAAATTGGTGATTACGTAGATACCACCTTCAACCATATCCTTTGAGATAGCCTTCCATTTATCAGCATATACATAAGCATGTACATGAGTATTCTGTGCAAGAACAAAATATAATATCGTAGTGATTAGTTAAAATGTCATGTTTATGCTTTAAGATTGTAACTATGTCATAAAAAGTACATAGTCCTTAAAGCAAAAAATTGTAATAAAACAAATTATTAGGAAATGAGTAATTTCTTACGTTATCATCCAGCAATATAAGATTGTATCCTTTTAAGTCTTCACTGTTAGTAGCAAATGAAGGCCACATCCTACTAACCCGAACCATTACTTTCCATGATGTTCTTGATGTATCTAGGGACGAAAGTTGGTCGAACATTGCCATATTGATGCTGCAAACAGAAAATTGACATGATAGATAGTAAGTTCGAAAACAGTTATGTTAAAAAAGTGAATGTCATTCAAAATATGATGGTAGCAGAGAAAACAGAGAAGCCAAGAAACTTACTTAAGAATAATCTTTAGAATTAGCTACGACGTGATATGAGTTGTGATAAACAATTTCTTAAGCAGTTTTTATAGGTCCATGAGTAACACAGTTAAAATTTGTATAGATAGGTTTTCCAAATTTGTATAGATAGATTTTTCATGTGTGCGTCAATTTTGGATAGATTGATATAGATAGGTGATTTGCTCCAAGATCATTGACAAAATATTTGTTTTAACCACTTTTGATGGATAGATTGATATTGTTAGGTGATTTGCTCAAGGATGATTGATAAAATATTTGTTTTAACTACTTTTGATCTTAATACCTTACATTATGGAAGATAATGGTTACCCTTTAACAAAGTATATCCTATCAATGAAAATATTTGATATCAAATATAAGGATTACATATATTAAACACAAATTATGTAAATTAATGTGGTTCTCCGATTTTCGTAATCTATTTTTATCATTCTTTAAGGAATATATATATATATATATATATATATATATATATATATATATATATATATATATATATATATATAGTACTAAATATACTAAACATTTTAAATGATTTGGAAAGTCTCTACAAATAATTATTATAACATAATTACACTAAATTATAAAACACATGGACATATCTTTTAATTATTTCGTTTGTCAACACAAATTTAATTAAATAACGTAATACAACATAAAGCAATAATGATAAAAATGATTGTACAAAAATAATCTTATTTTTATAATGGACACGAATAAATTTGTATGAAAAAAATTGTATTAATCCAGTAATTAAAAGTTATTAATTTGTAACTGAAATTGGAAATCCAATTTTTTTGTAAAAGGAGGTGATATGGATCCATTTTCAAATTGTTACATTTTTCCAAAAACTTTACAAAGTATTATTGCGATAATTGTAACAATCATCCAGGAGAGATTGATATAAAAATATCTTGTAGAATATGGTCACTACAGGAGAGAAAAAAATTGTTAAGTGATTAGCTCCATGATCATTGGCCAATTGCCTAATATTATATATAGCAATGCTAAAGTCTTGGAGGGCCATACCAATTTTGTATCAATAATCTGTTACAATATATTGTAATGTGACATCAATAAATTTAAATTAATTTATTTAATTCCTGATTGGTATATTTAACATCTGTAATCTTCAAACTTATGTAATTATTATTGTAGAATTATTATATCTAACATTTTGAATATGAGATAAGTAGCTCTTAAAATTTGATTTGTAATCTTCATCACTATGTAAGAATCAACTGAGAAATACTAAAGAAGATTAGATTTTCAATCTTCATAATTATGTAATAATCTTATGATTTGTAGTATTTGATTTTATGTGAAATGGTAAAAACCAATTTAATTACTGGAAATATAATTAGTTAGCACCAATATACAACAAACATCGTGTGATTGTCTATTCTTAAGATTATATATCTATTAGTAGCTTAAGTTGATAAACTAAATTGTAAGAGGTAGTATATGTATGGACATTTTTACAAAATATTAATTAATCAACATTAGGATTAAATTTTTTATTAATTTTCATAAGTTTAGTCGTTTAGTATGCAAAAGAAAAAACAGGAACATTGCGGGTAGCTTATCTAAAAAGTTCAAATTTACTTACATGCCAAAATGCATGTTTTATTCAAACAAACATCGAAACGAAATTATAATTTTCAAATACAATAGAATGATTGAAATAACAAAAACAAAACGAAACTTCAAAAGCAACCATTAATAATATTTAAGCAAAACACCAAATCTTCGACGAAGCTCTTCTCTTTCATCAAAATGCATTGTCAGGAGCCAAGTAACCTTGATCAATAAGCCTATCAAGGAACAATATCCAAATAAATATAAGTTGACAAATCAAACTTCAAATGTCTTTTGTAAAAAAAAGTATAGTTTACAACCTCTGCCTAATTCTTGCAACTGCTTCATAATCAATATTAATAAATAATCTCGATGCTCTTATACCGGATATCTGCACTCTTTCTAGAACATTAAAATAAGAGTTATTACAGAGAAAATGTAATGAAATAAAATTGCAATTACTTTGATCGTATTGTATACAACTATAACCTTGATAGAGTTTAATACGCATAGCGGACAAAACAACTATTGGCGGATTCTCAAAGTTGCCATTAATTAAAGCATCTATGATGTTAATATTGTCATCCCAAAAAGCAACTTTGACAGTGGTTCTGTACATTACAAAAACGTAGATTGATGATTTATGAAACAGAATGACGATCAATATGAATTATTCATTACGTAAATGTGATAAGGATATGTATAAACTTAAAACGAAACAAACCGTCCATCATAAATCCGGAAACGAACAAAGTGTCTTTCTCCAAAATGTGTGTTTATGTGCATAGGAGGTTCCAAATTTTCCACAATCCCAACAACATCTACAAAATGACATATTATATTAAAAAAAATGTAATATGAGAACGTAGAATGATTTTTCATAATGTAACAAAAAATAGCAATCACCTATAGCATGAGTTGGCATCTGATTTTGAGGATATTGGATAGCAATATCGTACAGATCCTGAAGTTCAACAACTTCAAATTTATGCATAGCTATTGGTGTGATAGGATTGTTAACAGCAGGTTGAACAATAGTGAAGTTTGTTAATCTCAGACAGATTGTAGAAGAAACTGGTCTAAGTACTCCATTTGCCAATCCAACAATGAAATTAGAGATCCGATATATATCTCCCACAAATATAATATTCTCAAACGCGTTCAATATGGGAGAGTGTACAACAGCATGTACGTGAAAATTCTGCACAATATGTAAAAAGATTAGTATAAGTCATACAAATAAAACATATCACTGTGTATAAAACATTGTGACATAACCATTTATAATGTCAAAATTACCTGAGCATCAAGGAGAATGTAGTTTAAACGACTCAAATTCCCATTGTTGTCAAAAGAAGGCCAAGACCTGGTAACTCGAACTGTTATGCTCCAGTTTGTCCTACTTTGATCCAATGTTTCAAGGTTATCAGACATACCTGCGACATTATACAAATGTAAGTAGTGTAACAGATGCGTAATACAAAATTTGTTTGGACTTTAAAATTTTTGAGAAACTCTGTATACTGGATTAAAACATGAGGAAAAATCAAACCTTCAGTAATGCAACGTTATTGGTTTGTTAATCGACGGTGAGTATTTTTCTTAAAGGGGATTAAAAATAGCTACATATAAGGACTCGAAACTTATCACTTAAGAAAATTAGAAAATGATAAAGATGGTAATGTGATTACATTGTGATCTTGAAATGCCAAGTATCCTTCAATTATCTAAAAAAAATCTTTGACTTATAATAGGAGTTTGTTAGTTTTTATTTTGGAAATATGACAGTGATTTTTATAAAAGATATTGACATACTTATCTTCAATCAGAAAATATCTTCCTAAAATTATGATAACTAAATTGATACAGTTTGTTAAAAGGTTTTTCTATGTTCATTACTATTTTACTTGATGAAATATATTACTTAAGACATGATCGATTTGAGTTATAATGAAAATTGATACATATCTATAGTAATTAACGATATATATAGCCAGATTTTTTTCCTATTTAAGAGATATTAGAGTTAAATGTGATTAATCACCATTAAAATGTGATTGATCCTATAAGATAATGCTCAGTTGTCAAAATTTAATTACTAATTTAAAAAAATAGTATAAAACAATGAACTAAAATACTTTTGAATGTTATAAAAAATCCTTATAATATATGTCTTTATATTTATTTAAGAGAGCCAATAAAAAGATGTTGCAACATGTATGTAATTAACTAATTATGGTAAAACACAGTGGTATAGAATATTAAAATAATCTCCATTACGTGACATACTATAAACAGAGGAACAAAATGTAAAGCAATCTTGTAGCTTGAGTTATTGAAGTAAAAAGTTCACTGAAACTACAAATAAGAAAAATACAAAAAAAACATTTTCTATTAAATTACTAATCGCCAACTGCTGGAAGATTGTAGAAAACTTCATCAAATACTACATTTGCAGTGAAATTATTGGATTTTCCAGTATCACCTTCAATGAGTATGTGAAGACCATCAGGAGAAGTGACTCTTGAAAAAGCTACATATAGTTGTCCATGAGTAAAAACAGGTCGGGGAAGATATAAGCCAACTTTATCCAGTGATTGACCCTGACTCTTATTGATGGTCATGGCGAAACAAATTTGTAGTGGAAATTGTATTCTTTTGAATACAAATGGCCAATTTGTATCAGTTGGTTCCATCTCAATTCGTGGAATAAGGTGTTTCGAGCCAACATGAGAGCCAGTTAATATTTGGCATTCAACACTATTTTTCAAGCACTTGGTAAGAATCATTCTTGTTCCATTGCAAAGACCCATGATCTGATTAAGATTTCTCATAAGCATTACTACCGAACCAACCTTCAATTTCAATTCATGTTTTGGGATGCAAGGCATGTTAATGGAATTCAGATATTCAACTGGAAATGAAGATTCATACTCATCTTCGTCATCTCCATAAATATCATCTATTGAATCCTGGGAGAGGTAAGTATAAGTAGTACCTGGAATGAGATCCAATACATGAGAATTAATGTCATCAACGATTGCATTTGTAGGAGTAAGAATAGCTCGCTGCCTCAAATACTCCTCGGATTTCATATTTTTTAAAAAATCTGGGTAAGTAGCACTAACGATACTCTTAACTGAACTCTTGAAATTCTGGATGAGAAATTCACTTGGAATCATGATTTCGGGATCAGAAAAATCATCTTCAGAATGAATGTTTTCCACTTTACCATCTCCAACTTCAAGAACCCATCTTGAAAATTCTTCTATTTTTTTGTTCTCAATATCAGATTTACCGGAGCCTAAACGCATATTTTTAGTGAGTAAACAGACTTTACATGAACTCCATAAATAGGACTGGTTCAGTGAAGCATTCACAACTTCACTTCTTGTAGCTTTAGGAATGACTGGCAAAATTTGTCGAAAATCACCTCCAAAGACAACAGTAATACCACCAAATGGAAGATTCTTCCTTTTATGATCGATAGATGACATTATATCCTTGAAACACCGATCAACAGATTCAAAAGCGTAACGATGCTGCATGGGAGCCTCATCCCATATAATTAAACTGGTTTGTTTAATTAGTTCTGCAATATCAGATCCATGCTTGATGCTAGCAACTGAATACTGGTCTAATTTAAGGGGGATGTGAAATCTTGAATGGGCAGTTCTACCACCGGGAAGCAAAACAGCAGCTATTCCAGAAGAAGCAACAGGTAGTGCTATTTTACCTTGACTACGCAGTCTTGCACATAATGTTTTCCACAGGAAAGTCTTTCCACACCCACCAGAGCCATAGACAAAAAATAGACCTCCTTTTCCACTCTCTACAGATTGTATTATGGAGTTATATACGTCCAATTGTCCAGAATTTAAATTAGAAAAAAGGTGGTCATGTTCCAACTGCATTTCAGATCTATCATAACCTGTTTCTTCTTCAATAAGCCTATTTGACAAACCATGTAAATAAGCATCATCTGGAAAAGGCAAGGTCGGAAAATCTCGGAGTGTTTTGCCCACTTCGTTCAAAATCTTCTCAACCTCTGCAAATGAAAATATTTCCTTTTTAGAGAAAAGGAGAGAGGTATTAAATTATATTAACATGGAAAAACAAAATAAAGACAATATCTGAACTTGTTCAGACCTGCAAGAGTGAAATTTTCCAAATCATGTTCAGAAAGATTAAGATTCTGGTTATCGGTTGCTTTGCGTTTGGAATACAATATATCATCTGACATAGTCTTCCAGTGTTGTGTCCACAAATTCAAAGGATCTGCAACTGGACAATTTGTTAAAATATGGACAAACATAGATCTTATTTGTTGTGGCATTGCTGACTGAGCATTCTCCATAAGTGCTGAATGCCATTGATTGTCATCTTTCAACAATCCAAGAGCATCACATGCTTCTTTAAAAGTACCATATACCCGATTCTGTACAGTTCGGAGATCTTTAAATGAGGTAGCACCTTTAACACGCATTAGCAACATGCGGAGATAAAAAGCTTCGCCACTTGATGCATGGACTTCACATAATCTCCCAATAACAATACCTCTCTGGCGTATCTTCCACTTGGATTGAGTGACATTCCATGTAAAACCACGTGGAAATTCCTGATATGTATACTCTCGAGCAACAGGAATGTTTTTGTTTGCAATGAACCAAGCTTCCAACTTACTCTGTCTAGCCAGTGCTTTGTTTGCAACTTGTTCCAGATTATCCTTGATGTTGAAAGATACATTTTTACCACCTGGAACGTGAACAGGTAAACGTTCAACGGAAGGATATCGATAATGAATATCAAACCCTAAAATCCTCCAAGCAGCTTCAGAAGCACATACGTAACGACCATCGAGATAGTGCTTAACCTCATCTACTGGCTTCTTATTATTCTTAGAAGCTGATGACTTATCACCTTTCTTTGATTTTAGCAACATGGTAGCATTGTCATGTCCTTTCAAACAGTACTTGAACAGATATTTCAGTGATCTAGAATTGTTGCAAACCTCAAGATTAATGTGACATTGGAATCGGATAAGCAAATCCCTGCAATAAGGAACAACAAATCTATTATCAAGGGAATGTTTGTTTTTGACAACATGTCGATCCATTTTCCGTCTTCTATAAACTGGGAATCCACAATCATCAAAGAATGTATGGCCGTTAAACCTATCCAAAAATTACCAAATATTACTATTAGATACATAATTACCTAAATGTACTTATAATCTTTTAAGTTTAATGTAAGTATACAAACCTCTTTGGGAAATGACGTATACACTTGCCATTAGACATACACGGAGAATATGAAAAATCTTTTCCACATGGACCATGAATTATGTAGTTTTTCACGGCATTGTATCCAATTGGATCTAAGTCTTTGTCTGGAATTTCAGCAGAAATTATTTCATCAATTTCTTCTGTATTTTTTGGACGATCATCGGGATGTAGCCAAACTAACATATGAGCATGAGGCAGTCCACGCTTCTGGAATTCGATAACATACATAACTGTTACAATAAATAAACTCATTAAGTTGATATAAGTAAAACATATATCATTTTTAATAATGATATGTGAATGTAAAAATGAGATAAAATGAGTTATACCTCCAATGCATTTACCAAAGTAGTTTTTATTCTTAATCAAATCAACCAATTGATCCAACTTCATTTTAAAAACTCTAGCAACAACATCTGGTGAATCGGATACAGTTGCACCTGGAATTTTTTCCACCAGACGTTGGATTTCAGGCCATTTTGTGTTGCAAGTCATTGTAAGAAAAAATGAAGGATGCCCAATGGAGCGACAGATAGCAAGGGAATCCTTAAAATACTGAGACATGTAGCGCTTTGATCCAGTAAATGTTGCCAGCAAAATTACATTTTGGCCAATACATTCAGGATTTGAATCACCTTTACGTAGTGAATCACGAATTGATTTGTACAAATCTGAACGTATGGTCTTTTGATGTGTCTTTACCCAATCAAGTCTGTATTGCTCAATAGCAGTGAAGGCATCAACAACGTACTGTTGCCATAAACGCCCGCTTTGATGAGGCGTAAGGCCTGCATAAAATTAAGAAATAATTTTAAAGTTGATCACTTTAAAATAAACAATAATAATCACGTATGCAATATTTAAAAATATGTAAAGACAGAAATATGTTCCAATCATTTTTACCTTCATGGAGTCTTATCATCAGTTTATAGGCATAGAATTCTCTCATGGTAATATACTCCCTGTGCTTACGTTCATCTTCCAGTTCAACAAATTCATCAGTGATAACTGGTTGTTTTTTATTATCTTTTTTCTTTAAGGGAATTTCCTTATGAAAACCGTCATCACCGTTAGGAAAGAGGAGCGGATATTGAAGTTGCATAAAGTGAACATTAGTTTCATAAATACGCTTCAATTTTTTGTTCTTCTTTTGGACAACTATATCTCTCCAGCCACATGTATTTTGAAGGTCTCCAACAATTAAAGCACCAACTTCGTTGGATGGACCAACTGGATTGGGACGTCCAGATGCTGATGACGAAGAAACTAATAATAATTTAACTTCTTCCGGCTCCTGATTTCTGAATCTATCCCTTGCCATGCGGAATCCTTTAACCAGCTTGTTATTCTCATCAAGCATTAGAAGCAACCCTTGCACAATATCTGGATCAGTATCGTCACTTCCTGGAATAGCATTTTTTCTGTTTTCTGTTTCATTTTCTGTGTCATAGACATAGAGTTGACAGTACTTTGGGGTTTCTCCGTTAACTGGACATATGCTTCCTATCAAATGGTAATTTTGGCCACACAACTTAAATGTGTAAGGAGCTCTACCCCTGTTGATCTTGTTATCTATTTTCCCTTCCAAAGACGTGAATGCAAACATAGAATTATAGATCCTAATATTTTTTTTGTAATGTGCCGTTCTTGGTCCTCCAGACAATAATTCTGCTAAAAATGGGGGAGGTTGCCTTTCCGGTGGAAGATTTACCTGGCCATTCTTGCAACACATTGAAAAAGTTGGGCTATGATACTTGTTTGATTTGTTATTTCTCTCAGCATTCCACATCAAAGCTTTACAATGAGGACAAACTTTATCAGGATTACCAAGATCCATGTATCCATTCCACATGTCTGCATGTTTATTTAACATGTTTCATAAAGATATCATGAAATGCACATTATTAATAAATTTTCCTAATAAGGATAACTTGTGCAAAAACAGTGATCACTGTCAATTAATAATCTTCATTTAATGCAGATGATATGGCAGACATACCTTCTGAAAAAATCTCAAATTCATGTTCGTCGTTATCACTGCCATACTCAGAAGGAATTGCTGCATTACAAAAACTAAATTTAATTAATTGTGTATATAACAAAATAGACGATAAAACCTTATTGGATATGGAATCTAAACATCTATTTAGCATTAAACATACAATCTACTTCATCTTCATCAGAGTTTGTTGGTACTTCGTAATCTGCAATAAATAATTTTTTTGAATTAGTTGTGATGAGTAAATTTTAGTGAGAAAGACCAAGTGAAACCATATTCTCCTTATTGGACTACCTGATTTGTCTTCGTTCAGCACCTCTTTAGTTTCATTAAAACTGTCAAATAAGTCCTTCTTTGTACTTTCAAGATATTTCTCACTATGATTATTATTCATTTGCCGAGGTTTTTCTTCTAAACCTGAAATTATCTCATAATTTTAAAAGAAATATAAGACCGCATAATAAACTTTCTATGCTTCGATCATTTTATGCACTTACATGTCTTTTTGAATCGTGATATAGTTGATGCAGGCAATTCAAATTTTGGTATAGGAGCATTACTCTTTTGCACAAATTTTGATTTTGGGATGGTAGATGTTGCGGATGATAAGCCTACCATAATGCATTAATAATTTTAGAACCTGAAAAAAAAAATAATTTTGACCATAAAAATGTATTAAGACTTTTAATTAAATGACATACATGGTGCATTAGCAGGTGATATGGTCGAAGCTGGTAATTGCCAGGTTGGTGTGCTTGAAGATGGCATATGTGCATTAGCAGGTGATATGGTCGAAGTTGGTAATTGAAAGATTGGTCTGCTTGAAGATCCCAAAGTGTTATTCGAGATAATGCTTTGTGGATTTGAATTTGAGTTTGATACACCTAATATAGATTATGACAACGCTGTAGGTATAGTTGTTTTAAAAAATGCAAATCAAAAGCAAAGCTTT
Organism: Kitagawia praeruptora; assembly: GCA_037693485.1. Lineage (NCBI taxonomy): Eukaryota > Viridiplantae > Streptophyta > Magnoliopsida > Apiales > Apiaceae > Kitagawia > Kitagawia praeruptora. Next base: position 84,159,547 of record CM075350.1, read on the forward strand.
AACTACTTACTAATGAGAATGTACCTGATAAATTTACATCACATAGACTCCTATTAGCTGGCGAAGACATTTGAACTGAGTATATGTAACATGTCAAGTAAAACAAATTTACCTATAATTGTAGATGTTGCCGCAAACATACCTATATTTCTTTCTTTAATCTTGCCAGCATGATTAACATGGCTTGAAGAACCTGTTATAAAAAAAATCAACTTATAAGACTTTTGTTATCTTTTACTAACATGTTAATGTGGATATGCAATAATAAATAATATACCTGCACCAAAGTTGGATGATTTAGAAATTTGAATTTCAGAAAATTGAGTCCTCATGCCTCTGTTAATTGTCAGAATTGAAGTGATTAACCTATCTTGTATAGCGTTTTGGTCTATATCAGATAATGGTCTTCTAGAATGACCTGTTACAATTGATAATAAAAAGAGGTTTTCTCAAATATTGTAAAACCACATATGTTTTACTCATATTACGAAAAATGATATTGAAGGTGTAAGCTAAACACTTCTAAATACGGTATTTACAGGAATCAAAATGAGAAAATTAATCATCCCAAAACTATAATAAATTAAATTACCTGTAGCTCGATCCATATTGCCTTTTTTTGCGATTGCACATTAGGATCAGAATTCTCTTTCAGAAATGTAATTTGGGAATGTATTGGATCTGACATGTTTGAATTAAAATTTTGAATGGCATTCATACGGCGTATGGGATCTTCATTTGGCAAAAAATTCATCATAATTAAAGTGAAACATATTCGAAAAAATTGAAATTGTACTTATAATAAATCGATGATGCAAAGTATACTCACTTTGGAGAACATTTGTAGTGGTGTTATAATGCAATGATCTTGAGATTGGGTTAGACTTCGTATCAGACAAATTTGTAGCACGTTTTTTAACTAAATAAATTTTGAACACAACAAAAGGTTATTCTAAAATATTGAATAGCTATGAACGTAGAAAAGCAATAATTAACAATGTTATTTTAAATCCTGGAAAGCTCAAATGTGTTTACCTTGTTTTGTTGATGAAGGAGATAATTGGTTGGAAGTGTGTACTCTTTTAAATCCTGTACAATCGCAAAGATTAAAGAAAATTCTTATAAATTCTGAGTGTTTATAAGGTATGAAGTTTTAAAAATATGATTTTTAACCTGTTGTTTCATTACTATTGCAATGATTTGGTGCCAAATTCGGGTTTAAATTCTCTGAAACATTAGAAATCTGAGTTTGTAGTGGAGTAGAAGCAGCAGTGCCAAATTTATGAATGGGATTCATGCGGCCTACAACATATGTAATAATGGTACACATAAAATTAGTGATGAATAATAAAGAAGGAAATATCAAACTACCAAGAGAATTATAGTAACTTTGGGAATCATTGGTAGGCAAACCGTATTCCTGAGAACCCTTAACTATTGAGGAACAGTTAAGATTAAGATTCGTAGCTGGTTTTTTAACTAAATGAGAAACATAAAAATTGGATTGTTAGTCAAGGCATCGTACAAAACTGTAATCTGAAGAATGTAGAATAGAAAATAATGAACAAAGATTTAAAACATTCTGGATCATTTAAGATGTTTACCTTGTTTTGGTGGGGTTGGAGAAAGCTGGATGGAAGTGTGTGATCTTTTAAAGCCTGAACAATCGCAACCAAAAAAATAAATAATACCCATACAATGTAGTCAGTTTAGGCATCAAACAGATATGTACTGATATTAACCTGTTTTGTCACTACTATTTAAGGGCTTTGAAGATGAATTCGTTTTAAAATTCTGTGACCCATTTGATATCCGAGTTTGCAATGGAGTAGAAACAGCAGATGCAAATTTATGAATCGGATTCATACGGCCTATAAAATCTGTAAGAATGGTATGCACTAAATTAAAATGAACAACAGAGATACAAAACAAAAAACTACCAATATAAGTACACTCACTTTCAGAAGCATTGGCTGGAAAACCATATTGCTTGAAATTCGATACTGTTGAAGAACTCTTAACTTCCGGATTTGTATCTATTTTTTCAACTAAAAAAAACAATTATATTGTTAGTATAACCTGATTACATAAAATACATATTCAGTGATCTTCATACCTTGTTCTGGCGATGGAGTACAGTGCTGGTTAGACACATGTGATCTATGTAAACCTGTAAAGTCGAAAACAATTATCATGTCGGAATTCTGTTTACATTGTTCATTTGATTTAACACAGTCAAACAACAGAACAAACCTTTTGTATCTTCATCCATATCAGCAGAAAGTAAGCAAAGAGATTAAGCTTTTCACTATGTGGTATATTACATTTGACATGTAAAGCATAATGGAGCCATGAAAACGTAGATTGATGATTGTCTGGAATTTGAAATCTCCACTAAACAGAATGACGCTTAAATTTTGGAAAGGTTAAATTCAAATCATTGATAAGGCAAAAATCGTGGATCATATATTGTTTATGTATTCAATGCAAACAAATCAATCCTTACCCATATTACATAACCGATGGATAATCCAAGATCCATGGACAAAAAAATCCAAGATCCGATAAATCCACATATATTTATATGCGTTTGTAGTGTATTTTGAATGGATATCCATATATGCTGGATAGTCCAAGATCCAACCCATTTACCCATAATTAAAGCGGAAATGTCTGGAAGGTCCTTAATTATAATACAATATGAAAAAAAGAGAAGGGCAAACTGGTAAAATCAGGAAGTGCTTCACTAGCACAAATTTATTATAATAGATACCTAGATATATCTAGACTTACGTATTCCACCAGTATTTTTATAAAAAATTCGGAGAATGGATAGTTTCGTTACTATTGCCTAAAAAAATGGGCAGAATGGGCAATATCTATCCAGCATTAACACACCTGGCAAATTGGATAAACAGATTGGTTTCGGATCGGATCTGCTTCGTATCGGATCCACTTTCTATTATGATATATTTAGAGCCCGTTTGGTTCGGATCGGATATGATTCGGTTCAGATCCACTTTCGATTAAGGTATATTTTTGGGACTGTTCGGTTCAGATCGGATCTAATTCGTTTCGAGTCAAATTCGGATTAAATCGGATAAAGTTTGGATTAAGATCGGATCAAATTGGATTCGGTTCTTTTTTGGATATTACTGTTTCAGATCGATTCTGTTTGGATGTAGGAAAATTCGGTTCGGGTCGCATTTGTCAAGATATATCTAATTTAGTGATTTTCCCAAATTTTTAAAAATTACAAAATTATTTTGGTTTAAGATCTATAGTAATAATTAGGGGTGTACAGACGATCCGCTCAATCGCATAAACCGCTCGCACCGCTCACAACCGAATCGCATTTTGCGGATAATCGCGAAATGTGGATTGGTTGTAGATGTAATTTTTAATAATCGCTCATTTGCGGTTTGGTTGCGGTTTTATATATTCAAAAATCGTAAAATCCGAACCGCAACCGCAAATCGCAATATATAAATAATATATATATATATATATTATATAAATTAATAATTTAAATACATATATGTTTATTTATTATGTGGTTCAATATTTTGTTCCCTTGTTATGTATTTAAGTATTACCAGATTTTCTGTATATTTACTTTTGCCTCAAAAATGATGATCAGAACCTATTATATGTAATGTTTGTTATATTTTGAATTTAATATTCTCAAGTTATTGTTTATTTTTATTTGGTGGTTGAACCGCAATCCGAACCGCAACAACCGCATTTTCGCGATTGGAATTGATGTGGTTAATCGCAACCGCAAATGCGGTTGTGGTTGAAGTTTTTATAAAATCGATATATGCGGTTTGGTTCGACTTTTAGTCCAAAACCGATCCGATCTGAACCGCGTACACCCCTAGTAATAATCAACTAAATTGACTAATACTAGTAACTAGTGCTTTGTCACGGAATGTTGTTTCAATTTTTTTAAAAAATACTTCTCGATGATCCAACCGTACGGATGTTAAAATAAATCTAATATATTGATGTTCCCAAATTTTCAAAAAATAAAAATTATTTTGTTTTTAGATCTTAGCAATAAACAACTAAATTGACGGTAACTAGTGCTTTATCCCGGATCATTCTTCCTATTTTTTTAAAAACAATTCTCGATGATCCAACCGTACGATGTTAACATATATCTAATTTATTGGTGTTCCCAAATTTTCAAAAAATAAAGAATTATTTTGGTTTGAGATTTTAGCAATAAACAACTAAATTGACTAGTACTAATAACTAGTACTTTGTCACGAACTTTTGTTTCGATTTTTTAAAAAACATAATTCTCGACGATCCAACCGTACGGATGTTAAGATATATCTAATTTATTGATATTCCTAAATTTTCAAAAAAAAACAATTATTTTGGTTTGAGATATTAGCAATAAATAACTAAATTGACTAGTACTAGTATTTAGTACTTTGTCACAAACTGTTATTTCAATTTTTTTTAAAAATAATTCTCGACGATCCAACCGTATGGATGTTAATATATATATATAATTTATTAATATTTCCAAATTTTCAAAAAATAAAAACTTATATTGTTTTGAGATCTTAGCAATAAACAACTAAATTGACTAATACTAATAACTAGTTCTTCATCACAGAATTTTGTTTCGATTTATTTAGAAATAATTCTCGATGATCCAACCGTAATAATGTTAATATATATCTAATTTATTGATGTTCCCAAATTTTAAAAAAATAATTAATTATATTGTTTTGAGATCTTAGCTATAAACAACTAAACTGACTAGTCCTAGTAACTAGTGCTTTATAAATTTGATCGATATCGGTTGAATTTGGGGTCGGTCGAATTTAACCTATTTGGAGGGAAATTTGCCGCCAATTTTTGGTCAAAATATTCAAATACATTTTTGACCAATTAAGTTATTTTTGATAAATTTGACCGGTTTCGGTTGAATTTATATTTTTAGAAAATTTCGAAAATTAATAATTAATTATATAAAGATCTTTATACATAATCAAAAAAATGTAAACATTCAAGTATAACGTTTATTACAAGTTAAAATTTAATTCATTTAAAAATTATCAAGAAATGTTAAATATAATAAGAAAACATCGAATTTTCATTTATTTAATAGTTTCATAAATATAAAATAAATGTCTACTAATTTTTAAAAAATATAAAAAAAATATGTGTGCTTTAGGATGCATATTACATGTAATAAAGAAATTGGAAGAGTAATTATGATAAAAAAAAATAATTCTTCTCAACTTGGTACATTAACGAGAGAGTGAGGGAGAATAAAAGTGGTTTATTTAAAAAAATCATACAAGATTAATTTGAAATTTTATAAAAAAAATATGCACATGACTAAAATCATTATATATTATCATCCGTGCGTTTGGATCAACGAAAAATATATTTAAAAAAAATATAAACAACAATATGGGACAAAGTACTAGTTAGTAGTATTAGTCAAATCAATAGTTGACTACTAATTTTAATATTCAAATTAATTTTTTATTTTTTAAAATTTTGGGAATATCACTAAATTAAATATATATTGACATCCGTACAGTTGGATTGTAGATAAATATTTTTAACAAATATAAATAACAATCAGTGACAGTACTAGTTAGTAGTACTAGTCAAATCAATAGTTGACTACTGGTTCCACTATCCAAATTATTTTTTTAATTTTAAAATTTTAGTAATATCACTAAATTAGATATATATTAACATCCGTACAGTTGGATCGTCGATAAATATTTTTAAAAAAATAGAAACAACAATTTGGGACAAAGTACTAGTTTTTTTTTTTTTTTTGGAAACAATTAAATCGTACTTGCATTACTTAGAAATTATCACTTTCGAGTACATGATTAATAAATGGAGTGACAGACCACTCTCTATAGTCTGACATAGAATTTGTGCAGCATTTGCAAGTAAAAGAACCACAGGAGTCGCAGACCGATAATCGAACTACTAGCACTTGATCAATTTGGGACAAAGTACTAGTTAGTAATACTAGTCAAATCAATAGTTGAATACTAATTTCACTACCCAAATTAATTTATCATTTTAAAAATTTTGGGTGCATCACTAAATTAGATATATATTGACATCCGTACGGTTGGATCATCGATGAATATTTTTTAAAAAATAGAAACAACAATTCGGGACAAACCACCTGTTAGTAGTACTAGTCAAATCAATAGTTGACTACTAATTTCATTATCCAAATTAATTTTTTAATTTTTAAAATTTTGGTAATATCACTAAATTAGAAATATATTGACATCCGTACAGTTGGATCGTCGATAAATATTTTTAAAAAAATAGAAACAATAATTTGGGACAAAGTACTTGTTAGTACTCCCTCCGTCCCTTAAAACTCTTCCCATTTCTCTTGGACACGTTTGCCAACGCACACTTTTACTCGTTAATATCTTTAATTTCGTATTAGTATTGAATATAAAAACTTCACTGTATTAAAGTACTCATAAATACGAATCCAACAAGATCACTCATGACTATATTTTGTTTTATAGATTAGACGTAAATTAGTAATTTGTCTCTTGTTATGAACAGTCCCGACATTCTAAACGGAAAGAAAATAAAGGGACAGAGGGAGTAGTACTAGTCAAATCAATAGTTGACTACTAATTTCACTATCCAAATTAATTTTTTATTTTTTAAAATTTTGGGAGTATCACTAAATTAGATATATATTGACATCCGTACGGTTGGATCGTCGATGAATATTTTTCAAAAAAATAGAAACAATAATTCGGGACAAACCACCGATTTATAGTACTAGTCAAATATATAGTTGACTACTAATTTCTTTGTTCAATCATCGAAAAAATATTATTATGATAAGTTAATAAGATACGATATTATTATCGATATGATTAAATCATCGAAAAAATGAAAAATACGAATGAATTTTACAAAATTAAATATAATTTAAATATTTAAAGTCATTTAGAAATTCTGCAAAATTATTGTTTGGTAATAAATATTTAAGAAAATCATATTCTAGTAAAGAATATATTTCTAAATATTTGAGAATTTCTGGGAATTTTTATATTAATTTATATATTTTTTGCACAAGTTTTAAGCTAGTATATAATATAATACATATATACATATCTTTATTAACTACCCACTCGCCCACCCGTTGCCACCCCTATGCCCCACCCCTCCTCCCCCCTCCCGGTTCCGGAGCTCAATCCACTTAAGCAGCAATTCTATCTCTCTAACATGTATATAAAAATTTAATTTTCAAAAAATTAAATCTCTCAATCTACTCATCCAAAATTAATGATTTACATATGTATGTGTTCTACAAATCGAGCTCTATACATTGATATAAATATTTGCTTATTTCGAACAAATATTTTTCTGGATAATATTTGGAATTTAATTCAATTTGAAGGTTTGATGGAGTTTTTGATGATTTTGAGCCTGCAAGGTTGTATATCGATATTTATTTATGCTTAGGTATTAATTTCATAATTTTTTGAGTAAATTTTTATTTCGTCGGAAAATTCTTGAGTTTGTCGCTATCGATTATTATATATTTTTTTTATTTTTTTGTTTTGACTATTGTATATAATATCGCATGCACGTGTATATATATATATATATATATATATATATATATATATATATATATATATATATATATATATATATATAGGGTCTTGTTCTAATAGAAACTAACTTGAAATAGAAACTAGAAACTAAAACTAAATTAAATATTTCAAGCTAATTTAATTACCAAACTAGGGGTACCTCAATACAAAAAACGTATAAAATTATTGGCTCTATTCAACAAAAAAATTAAAAAAAATTAAAAAATTAAAAAAGAAAGTTACTATTCACGTGATGACGTGGCATGTGAACAATAACTTATTTATTTATTTTTTTATATTTTTGTTGATTAGAGCCAAGAATTTTATAAGTTATTTGTGAAGGTGCCCCTAGCGGGGCCATTAAAATAAATGAAATAAAATTTATTTAGTGTAGGTTTCTAGTTTCTATTCTAAGATTGGTTTCTATTTGAACGCTAGCCTATATATATATACATATCAAATTGAGATTTTTTCAAATTTGTTTTGACTCGTCAGAAAATGTTTGATTGATCGGAATTTGGGTTTTAGTAATCACATTTGATCGGTTTCGGATCATCATCTGATCAAGTATTTCGGATTATTATCGGTTAGATATTCGATTCGGGTAATTTTCGGATCGGATGAGATCGGTTTTCGGACAATAATCGGATTTGACTATATCGGATCGTATTTCGGTTCAAATCGGATTGTTTCGAATTTGATTAAATTTCGGTTAATCTATTTCGGATATAAAATCGGATATCGGTTCCATGAATTTCGGATCGGTTTTTCGGATACAGACCCAATTTGCCAGGTCTAAGCATTATATACCCGTACAAAACGGAAGTCTTTACTAATTAATAATTTTTTTGAATAGTTTTGAGCTATAAGTTTTTAAATTTGTATACGAAAAATTATCATTTTATTTTGATTTCAATTTCATAAATTTTTAATGATATTAAAACTTAAAAATATACATTTACTTTAAAACATATTTATTTCAGCTTATGTTAAATTTTTAAAATGATACATATTTTGAATATTTTACATTTTTAAAATCAATAAAAAAAATTGTGACTATCAATTTAGTCATTCATAATTTTCCTAAATTTAACTTTTGTAATTTTTATTTAGTATTTGTTTATGTTATATCAAACAATTTGTTGACAATTTTTTTAAAAGTTTCAAACATGTTATCATTAGTAGAAGAATTTTTTTCATCTCTATTTTTAATATTTTCCTATCAGTTTTGGATGCATTAAGCTTAATTATATTACATTTACTTTTCTAATTTCGTTTGTTACAATCTTATTTTTCCTAGAACTATTGATTTTGCGATTTTAATTTACTAATTTTTGAATAATTAAAATTATTGATATTTTTACTAATATATAAAACTTGTTTTGGTATATTTATAAATTTACATTTTTTAAAAGGACATTCTTAATTTGTGAAATTATTTTTATTGAAAACTTTTTTAACTAGTAACGTACACATGGATTCCAAAGACCACAAGAATCATAAAAATCACACGAATTCATACAATAAATTAACTGTTTTAGTAATTTAGTTATTACTTAGTTATTAATTAACAATTTTTTAAATTCAATTTTTTGAAAATTTATGATTTTCTTATTAATATTTATTTGTAATTTTTCAATTACGTTGTATAATTAATTTGTAATTTTTTTAAAATTATATTAGTAACTATAATGTTAGATCTATTTAACTGATATTTTAAATTTAATTAAATATTTAAATCATTTATAATGAGAATGAGAAATTTATTTATTTTAAATATTCAAGCACCTATGTACTACATAAATATTTATGTTTTGAGTTAATTTACATTGATCATAATTAATCAGAGTATATTAATATATATCTCACTTAGGAATCTAGTTTTAATTATTTTTTTGCTAAATAGTTATCCTATTTTATTGTTTTAAAAATCAATTTTAAGATTTATCTTTCTTGTAGATATATCATATGTAATTTTTATATTTTTTAAGATGGTTCGTTTTGGGTGAATGCCCTTTCTACCCACTTTTTATTAATTCTTGTTCAAAATGCTCAGATTCGCGAACATCCGCCCAAAATACCTACGCAATACGCCCATGACAGAGGAGTATCGTTGGATACGCCCACACAAGAGGAGTAATTAATCGAACATGCCCATATAGGAGGAGTAAGTATCCGGATACGCAAACAGAAAAGTCGCATGTACCTGTGATACGCATGTCTGTACGGCGCATCCGCGGTAACGCATTCTGTACATGCGTGATAATGTCATCATCACTTTTCTCACTTTTTCTCAGAAACGCGAGCTCTGGCGATTTTTTGTGCGATTTTGGTGACTTTCCGGCGAAGCTCGACCAACACCATCACTTACTTTCCGGTTATGTTCTATACATCAATGGAATCGGTTTTTCATCCTCTACAACCCTATGCCATTCGTTTATCGTTTCTAATGCCGAATTGTAAACCCCCAATTCGAACCTATCCCCCGATTTTCCGACGAACTCACTACTCCTCCGTTCGTCCAGTTCTGTTAAGCTTTCGTTGATGTTTTATAGTTCATTAGATTCGTCTCAACACGATCTAAAATCCTATACCAGTGATTAACCCAGTTTGATTGCCGGAAATACAACCCAAATCGTTCAATGTTTTGCCGGAAAGAGAGGAAAAAAGAGAGAGAGTGCGAAGAGGAAGAGAGACACGAGGGACATGGGATACGCCTTCTCCAACCGCATATCCCATGGGTAGATAGGGCAGTGTATTTCAAAATGGGTATTTTGGTAAGGAAGGTAGTAAGAAAGAAGTATTTTGGGCATTCTTTCGTTTTTTGACATGCAATATAAATTTTGCTTTTTATTTTAGTAAGATTTTTTCTTAAAAATGTTCAAATAAACTACATTTTGTTTATTATTTGTGATGTAGGATTTATACAAATTCTACTTCCCTCTCATCTATTATATAATCTATATTAATATATTAAAGTCGAAAAATTGAAATTTTGATCGATTTGATTTTGGGTTTGGTTATCCTAATTATTAAAATAAAAAAAATAATTACTAACATAATTATTCTAATTCCAATCAAATTCCTCACAAAACACGATATCGAACGCAGTTCCTCTCGAACCTCTCCTCATCCTATTATACCCAACACCACCACCTCCGCCTACACCAGATTTAGGCCTACTCTCTTCCTGCCCAAATTTATGAAACCCAGTCGAAGACTACCACCAGCGTCAAAACTCCACATCAAAACTCCACGGAATTCCACTCAAAACTCCAAATAAAATAAATAATATAATTAATGTAATATAATAAAATAAAATAAATAATTAATGGTAATTAGTTGATTGTCCTTTTTAATTAAAAGACTTTTACTTTAAATTAAAGATATTACCCTTTATAAACACCTAAAATATCGTATCTTCCGATCATCAATTTTACTTTTTTAATTAATAGTGGTAAGATATGGAGTGATATTTGTGGGTATAAATTAATGATCGTAAGATCACGTTTTATATCAAAAAATTAACTTGTTATAATTAGAAAAAAATATTAATGATTGGAATATACGATATTTTAGGTGTTAATATCTTCAATTAAAAGTAAAAGATCTTTTAATTACAAAAACAATTTGCTAATTACCATTAGTTACATATTTTCATTATTTATTTTAATAATTAGGATAATCAAACTGAAAACCAAACTCACAAACTTTTAAAACCGATACATTGAAAGTGTGTCGATTTAGTTTTCGGCATGGTTATACTAATTATTAAAATAAATAATAGCATGATATAATTAATGATAATTAGCCAGTTACCTTTTTCACATTTACTTTTAGTAAGATATTATATTTTATAAACACTTAAAAACATCAATCGTGTCATATATTCTAATCATTAATATTTTCTTTCTAATGAAAACATGTTACCCTTTTTATTTAAAATTAATTTTACAATCATTAATATATACCCGAAAATGGTAATAAAATTAATATATACAAAAAATAAAAATGTGTAAACAACAAATGAAGACCGTTAGTTTTTTTAGTAATAAATAAAAATAGATCTAATGATTAAATATTGTATATGATTAAATTACTTTACTAAAGAATAAAGTTTCAAATTTTGTCAACAACATATTAAATTAAAATTCATAATATAAGTTTTAATCATGCATATCTAATTAAATTTTTATAAATTATGTATATTAAAATTATAATAATTATATAAAAATATGATTATAACATAAAATTAAATTAATTACATATCAAAATAAATCCGTAATTCGCACGAGTTATAAGCTAGTAATATATATAATAGAGCAATAGGGGTTTCTTAAATCATTTTATATTTAGAGCATCTCCAAGGGCCTTGAGTCCTTACCAATATTGATGCCACCTGGAGGAAAATAGGGAATGCACACTAAACTTCAAGCTCCAACAGTAGTGTTCCTTGCAAAAAAAAAATTATGGGGAGGAGAGAGGTTACCGGGGATTCCCTATCTCTCCTATATCTTCTTTTTTAACTTTCTTTCTCTCTCTTGTCTATCTTTTCTTTTTTTTCTTTCACTGTCTCATCTTCTTAAAATATTATTTTAATGTTATTTTTAAATTATAGGGAATCAATATAAGAAATACCATTGGAGTAAAACAACTTTTTGATTACCTATATTTTAGGGAATCAATATTTTACTATATTTTAGGGATCCAAAGTAGGGACTAGCATTGGAGTTGCTCTTAGAGCAACTCCAAGAGACTCTTTGCAAATTCCTTAAAAAAATTATAAACAATAGAACTTTTAGTCATTTAGGATAAGTTTAGGAGTAGTTACTCCAACAATACTCCTTATATGTGTTTCTTATTATTATTATAATAATAAAGAGAGAGATAAAAGTTAGAAAGAGAGATAAAAAGATGTTGAAAAAAAGGAGGGAATTGAATATTTTATTGGTGAAAATTAAATAAGGGAGGACTAGGAGATCCTTAAAAATAAAGCATGGAAGACATATGCTAAATTTTAAGGGGTCATTTAGGAAATTGTTGGAGTGCAAAATTAGATCATATTCCTTAAATTTTTGTTTAGGAGCTAGAGATGCACAAAAGGCCCATCGGGCCGGGTTTTGACCGGGCTTTTAAAAGCCCGGCCCGGGCTTTGACTTTGACCGGGCCGGGCCGGGCTTCTGTGAAAAATGTGAGCCCGTTTAGGTCCTCGAAGCGGGCCGCGGTGGGCTTTTTTCCGGGCCTGAAGCGGGCCGGGCCGGATCGGGCTTTTTTCGGCATCAAACCGGATCGAGATTTTATGTTACATAAGAATGTTCTTTATGTAATAATGGTAGACATGTGTTAAACAATCTATTTTGCCGATACAAATATTACATTTATCGATTTACTTTTTGATTTGATGATATGTTAATTGATTACACGTGTACTTAACTTGTTTTCGTTCATGTATCGTAATATATGCATATAAATAATCTTATTATCAATAATGAATATTTAAATATATATGTACTTAAATTATTTTTATATTTGTAGGAAGTGTAAATACATAAATATTTATGTAAGTATACTAGAATAATCGAATTTTACCCGGGCTTTTTCGGGGCGAACCGGGCTTTTAATCGGGCCGGGCCGAAGACCGGGCTTTTGCCGGGCCGGGCCGGGCCGGGCTTTGCCCAAAAATATAGGGACCGTTTAAGGCCCTCGGGCTGGGTTGACCGGGCCGGGCTTTGACCGGGCTTTGCCGGATCGGGCCGGGCCAGATTTACGGGCTCGGGCTTTTTGTGCATCTCTATTAGGAGCTCATATAAGGAGTCTTTTGGAGTTGCTCTTACGATGCATATATTAATTGCACCTTATTTACTATGCATGTAATAATTAGTATATCTCATTATTACAAATGATTATTATTACTTCATTATTTAATATTAATAATTTATAATCATATTTTTTGTTTTAAGTGGATAAATTTAAAATACTGATCATATTTATGAAAAAAATATTATAAGTATATTAGAACTTAAGCACGAAAAGTACAAAAATGATTTTTGATGATAACTATGTGGGAGACTATTTTAAGAAAATATAGTTTTTCGTGGTACGATTAAAATTAACCATTGATAAAGATTGGATCGGAGTTTCTGAACATGTATGATTTACAATTGAAACATTTAAACATAAAATTAATAATTACATCGGTGATTGATAATTTTAAGGTGAATTATGTCTTCCAAAAAATAAGTATTACAGATAACACCTCAACCCATAAGGCCATAACAATACAAAAATCTAATTTGACTTCATTTTTCATGTTTAGTTATTACATTTATAGTTAAAATAAATTTAAATTCATACAAATTTAACAGAAATTGAAATTTTCATATATTAAATAATAACACTTAAACAAGGGTTTTGGTCCCTGACAATAGTTTGCCAGGGACCGTTTGCCAGGGACCGGTTATTTAACAATCGGTTCCTAAATCGTTGGATCGTTGATCCAACGGCCCCCTGGATTAAAAAAAAAAAAAAAAAATTACTGTCCGCTATAATTTTTCGCGGACAGGCGAAAATTTTCATCCGCCTATCCGCGGAAAATTATAACGGATAGACTGCCTATCCACGGAAAATTATAGCGGACAGTAATTTTTTTTTTTTTTTTTAATCTCAGCCGTTGGATCAACGATCCAACTGCTGTGGAACCGATTGTTAAATAACCGGTCCCTGACAAACGATTATCAGGGACCATGACCGGTGACCCTTAAACAAAATAGGAAATCATTAATCTCACAACACATACTTCCATCAAGTTCAAAGATCAAATAACTCGTTTATCGCATATTTAACATGTTGCACTTGCACGGAGACTAAAGAGCAGTTTAATTTTAAAAACCCATCTGCATTTAAAAAAGTTGCCTCCCACCGCAAGACACAGTACTTTTACCAATACGCAGGTCGTACATGTAAAAGAGAGTCAAGACAGTTGACAGAATTTCCTTTCTTTATCTCATATAAAATTAGAGATGGAAAGATCTTTACATATAAGTAAACGAGAACTTAAAGTTTGCAAACCGTAACAAAAAAAAATTAAATCCAAACATCACTTGCCATCGGATATTCAAACTTTGGCTGCAGGCTCTCTCAAAGTTCGTAGCTAACTTGACTCTTGAGTATTGACCAAACGAGGTACTGTGGAAAACAGAAGCAAATTCAAGAACCATCCATAGACACATCACTACCATTTGCATTCGGTGGATTTACCCCCAAGGGAACGCCAGAAGTGTTCTGAATTTGAGCTGCTCCAAAAGTGAACTCCTGAGGAGAAATGTCTAAAGTTGGTCGGTTGAAAATGGAGGTTGTTCCAGTATTACTGAAAGCAGGTAAAACAGCTGTTTCATTGGGCTTCGGAAAGCCAAAGCTGAAGGCAGGTGCACCTGAAGAAGATGAGAAGAACGGCAAAGTAGGATTGGTACCCTCAATATCCCCAAAGATCTTTAGCTCAAAATCACGCAGTTGCTGGTAAACAGCTACAATTTGTGAAAGAAAAGAAGGATGTTGGATATAAGATAACTATTGCTGATAAACAAAAATAACTACAAGAAACACAAAGGTTAAACAGATGTAATGTGCTTTTTAAATGTAAGAACTCCCGTTCTAACCCAAAATATCAAGCAGGGAGATGTAGAAAGTGAAACCAAACATTTAGGACAGAAAAAATTTAGGGAGGAAAAAGGGTCTCCTAACCATGAAATTATAGAGGAAACAAAAACATTTAACTAGAATAGCTGAAATCAACTACTAGATATATATGCTGCTTTATAAAGCTTAAAGTAAGAATGCTCAGATTCCTAGAAAACAAATCAGTTGTGTCCGCAACACTGACAAGAGATTTTCCAAAAAGGTTGCGTACAGTAATTCAGTAAATGATGATCCAGGGTCCAAAACAAAGTAACATGAGGGAACTAAAAACTATCAGCTTTTCTCATCATTTAAAGAGACATGTCAAATATTCAAGGTGACCAAGGTGTAATGAATACAATCAGAACGTGAACCATGATATTTCCCACTTTTACTGAATCCTTTACAAGATTCAACAGTTTCTTCTGTGGGAGAAATTAGAATGTTAGCTAAAAAGTACACCGCCAAATAAAAATAAAAATACTAAAATATTTGTCTGAGCACTTTAAAGTTTTTGAACTTGTTCAATGTATTTTTTACTACTACTGAAAACTCACTTCAAACACAAACGCTATATAAAGGAAAAATATAGGACATTTAGAGACCTTGACTTATTTCAACTGAAGGTCTGCGCTCTTTTACCCACTGGTAGCCCTGACCAAGCCTCCAACCTTTACTCTTCATCAAGTAAGCTACCACAACAGCTGGCGATCTGTCAAATAACCACATCATAAAAATTTTCCTAGAAGTAAATAATACATGATACACTTCTACAGTTCTACTACACAGATATAGTGTCAACTTATTCAAGCATCTGCAGAGCATATCCTAGGTTCCTAAAGAATACCCCTCTTCTTAATATGAGGTCGTGGCTTCCAACCCTGGTGGGGGTAGGGTGCGTGGGTATTAAAATTTCTATAATTGTACCATTACCAAAGTATCATGAGGATATTTTCTTAGGTTACACCATAATCCTTAAACACTTCTAGCACGCATGGTGTAGCAATAACAAAACCCGAACTCGCATTTTTCATCCAATGTAAAATTTCTAGTAAGACGTGACAGGGATGCAAAAGATTCTGGTCTATGGCTATCAACCTTTAGCTTTGTTTATTTTGAAGAATAACATTTTCTGAAAAAGTTTAGTAAATATTTCTTATTTAGAAAGGCAGATACTTTAATTGAAACTGAGACAAAGTTGACACCACTGGGCACTGACCACACATATAGACTAGTTTTTCAAAGGAAAAGGAGAAGACATGCATAGAAATCACTAATCAAATCAGCATGTCAATTTCCCATAAAATCAGCATGTCACCCGAGACTTTTTTCCAAACAAGCATACTTATTCTGTGAATGTAAGAAAATAGATTTAGTTTTAACTTTTAAGATGAGCAATTGAGCATTACCTATTTTTTCCAGACATGCAGTGCACAAGAACACGAGCTCTGTCCTTTTCACATTGCTCTGCAAAATGAAAGAGTGGGCTTTAAAATTTTCTGGAAACAATATTAGCTAGCATTTTCAACGTATCTGCAAGGAGTGATTTGCACATTAAGCTTTATGTCTCGTACAAAAGCTGCAGCTTTAAACTATATATACATAGCTAGTATATAGATGTAGCAACTCATCATGTCCTCCCAAATCAAAGCCAAGCCAATAGTTGAGTTTTTCTATTAGCTCAATTTCTAGACAAACTCATTCGTTAGTCGTCAACTATCATTAAATGTAGCAACTCACCAAAAGATTAGTCTGTGGATATGTGTTCTTCTGATTTGCAAAAGGCTAACATTTATTGTTTCTGTATCTTAAGCTTGTTCCTCATTTTATAATAAAGAATAAGTTTCTTTTTATAGCAAGAACTATATTAAGGAGGCAAGTATAGAAGCATTAACCTGTAACACAATCTCCAAATGAGACTATAATAAGTGTTATCTTCATTGGCATGTAAACTGATAGTTCTTTTAATATACATTTTTATTTTATAGAAAAATAAAAATGTAAGGAACAACAAGTTATAAAATACTTCGATATATAGAAGTTGAGATACATACCTAGAAAATGCAATGCATCATCAAATGGTATGTCTTGGTCACCTTGCAGACAGTAATAAGTAAAAGAGTTCTTGTACAGATTCTGACAAGCAGGTACTGTCTGCACAGAACAAAAAACAATCAGGCTCCTCGACAGTAATTGATCCATATAATTCTGAAAATATGAAAAAGCAAGAAAACGGATATAAAGACATTAGCGTGTTTTACTTTTTGGTGTGGATAACTTTACCACTGACTGAATCAGCATACAACCAGATTCTTTCCTTTTATCATAATCATATGGTTGAACACTAATGTTTGAAAAGATGGAATAAAAGGCCTCAATGTAGATAGCAAGAAGTTGAATGGCCATAGATACTAATGGTCATGGTGGCATGATAGCTCTCTTGCATTTGTAAGTAACATTATCCAAACTTACGCAAATTTTTGGGAAGTAAAAAGATACATAGCTCAATCCCAATGTTGAAGCAATTGATACTCATCACATTCGAACTGAAACTCTAACCCCCAGTCAAAACCCAAGCTCCAATAAAACATCGGGTCTATTAAAGAATCCCAAGTCCACTGGACAAAATGCAACAACCTTCAATTTCCACAAGTCCATCGCAGACCCCCTAAAGATCATTATTTGTTCACATGCTAGTTGGACTAAGCTTACAAATTGCAGCACATGTTTTGTGGAGGACAGGATTGTTACAAACACTCCACCTTAGCGGGTTGATGATGTTGAATAATAAATTAATTTGTATATATTTCACACTATGATTCAGGACTAAGATTATTTGTAACTGATTAGTTATTCCCGTCATATAAAGTAATGCATCATATTAACAAAACCTAAAACACCTTATATTGTTGGAGGAATGGAATGTGACAACTCCATGCATTATTATAAATGAGAACACTTTTAGAGATGATTTATTTGTACAAGTTATGATGATGAATATCAAAATTAATTTTTCAATACACATTGTACAAGTTAGTAATGTTAATGATGTGGAGATGATACATGGGGATGATTCAAATTCTTGAAGATGCTAAAAAGGCAAAGAGAGTTTTTGTTAATATAAATATTTGATCCTCGTAAGCCAACCTAGTGATCCGCTCTTTGACTCGAATAATGGGGTTTCGAGTGAGGAGGGATGTTAAGATAAATATATGATCCTGGTAAGCCCAACTCCTAACACCTTGAGGTTTTAGGAGAACTGGTAACTTTACATGGTATCAGAGCACTGGATGTGGGAGGTCTCAGGTTCGAGTCCCTCCTACCCGCCAATATTCTCATTTATTGAAATATTGAAATTGTGTGCTATGGTGGACCCAAAAAGGGACGAGATCCCCACCTAGTATTGAAAATCGAACCAACCAAACGTTAGGGCCAATGTGATCCACTCTTTGACCCAAATAATGGGCCTTCGAGTGAGGGGGGATGCAAAGATAAATATATGATCCCGGTAAGCCAACTCCTAACACCTTGAGGTTTTAGGAGAACTGGTAACTTAATAGTTTTCAAACAATTCATATTGACTTTATTATTCCTCAATGGTTTTTGAAGTCAAAAATGTAAGTGAGATATCTCGATGACTTCTAAAAGTTCATGTGTTCATCACCTGTGGAGACTCAGCATACTATTCGAGGATTATAGATTCTTCAAAAACAGAGTAGAATGATGTGGAACAAGGAATTAATATATTAATTTGTATATATTATACATTATTCAAGAATAATATTATTTATATTAAATAAGTAAATCATTAGAAACATTCTAGATTATAATAGTAGAACAGTAAAAGAATTTTTTTTCCTTTAATTAATTATGGAATTAGATATATAAGTATTAAGTTTCCTTTTCATTACGAAATTACTTGGCTTCCAAGTAATAGTTTATCGATATAACTCTTGTAATTTTTTATTATTAAATCGAGATGAATATTATGAACTGAATTTTTTGAACAAGTTTGAGAATTTATTTGTGACTACCGATTCTGCGAAAATTGGTATTAATGTTCTTAAACCGTTTTTCCACTTTGTCCTACATCAGTTAATGTCCTCAACAAACCCATAGAAGTCGTGCAAAACTCTTTGATGTATGACAGGTCTAGAAAGGGGGTAAAAACAAGGGTAAAACCTATCTCCCCAAAAAATCAGAATCAACACTCATAGATAAAACCCTTAGATGTATCTGATAAATATCAATTCGTAATTTCATCATATATCCAATTATGAAAGATTACAAGAATTTATATATATAATTTAGTACTTGAAAACCAAGTAATTGAAAACTAAAGTCTAATCTATATCTACCACTATAAACTAGAATGTCCTTACAATATACTCCCTCCGTCCCATTTTACATGTCCCTTTTGACTTTTTAGTGGTCAAATTGATTTTTTACTAAACATTAAAAATTATTCAATTATTATTTTAGAAAACTGAAAATTACATTTTAAAATAGATTAAATAAACTTTTCAATGATATAATTTTTTAATTTTAATTATGATTGATGGTATAGTTGGTGTGCATGGACTTGTGTAGCACATGTTGCTAACTGTTGTTTACTAAGAACCAAACTCATTGATATTGTAGGGCTCGAGTTTATTTAAAACTGAACTAAAACAAACCTGGATTTTTTATTTAGGCTTGGGATTTGACCCAAACTGTTAGAGATGATATCAGAGACTAGCAAAAGCTTGTACTCTGGCCACGTCATCCAGTCGGTAGAGAGATGAAGGGTCATGCCACCTGGCAGTATTATCCACTATGGCTAGAGATGCTACAATATTGGTCGTCTATGGTTTTATTCATATCTCATGGGGACTTTGGGAATTTAAGTGGGGGAGTTTTTAAAACTTTAACAATGGACAGTTTGCTTAGATAAAATGCTTAAGTCCAACTACCAAGTGCACCAACAAATCATCATCTCCTGGGGAGTGTATGTTGGTTTGTGGATTATCAAGTTAATTACATTTGAACTGGTAAACTCAAGTTTACTTATAGTTCCTAGTTTCATTAATCAATTACGTTGACAAAGATTACAAGGAATATATGCCACTACAACATGATTCTACTAAACACGTTGCCCACTTGCGTAATAACCCAAAACTTGAACTTGTGATTTCTCTAAAGTTACCAATTACAACTCATGTAACAAAACAATTTATCAACGTGAACAAAATCTTGGCACCACAAAATACTCTTTTTGCAAATCCCAACCCACAAAACAAGATCTGATTACAAACCTAAACAAAATTTTGGCAACAGACTAAGCAGCAGATACAAACTAAACATGAGTGAAATATGTTATACATTTTCTCCCATGCCCAAAAAGAGTCCACAAATACAAGCAACAATCTCAAGCCCAAATTTGGGTCAATTAGTATTCTAGAATCATTTATTGCGGTTCGTCTCTACAATAATGAATGTAATAAAGGCAAACAGGAAACATCTTGATCAGTCATTCAGTCTACACAATTGGCATCAAATAATCAACTTTAAGTTACATATACCAAGTCCATATATATAATCATCGACAAAACACAAAATATAATTTCTTGAAAAACTGTATCAATCTAACAAATCAATCTCTAATTTTCAACATTCTAATGAGAAAAACACTCACATTCAAAACATGGGAAATCCCTTGAGTCTTAAGAAGCTCGGACCGCGACGCGTTGTCATAGCTACCAAGATACAAAAACTCAGGCAAGATCTCAGAAGGAAAAGCACTAACTTGAATAGAAGTTTTGAGACCATCATCAGGCATACGATGACCACAAATCCCACAAACCTCTCCTTCTTCAAATTTGTGGTAGTGCCCACAAATCCCACATGGGTTTTCTCGCTCTCTTTTCCTCATATTTTCTTGATTCACACCAATATATATAATTTAATTGCACTATCTATCAAAACAAGTATGACCCAGATCAAGATTTAGCCTAAAAAGCTTAGATTTATATATATTGATTGGATGTGGATAAAGGGATTATTAGTTATTATTATAATAAAACTTTAAAACTTGGTGAATTTCATCTTTGAACAAAGCCCCTCTTTCTTTTTCAACTGGATTTATGAATTTGCATTCATTACTGTTTTTCTCTAAAAAATCGCCTTAAATCAATTTATTTTATTGTTATACTGTAGTATCTCACGTTGACAGTGATAACTGATAGGTAGGTCTCAGAACTACAGTCAAAGTACGTTACTTACCAAAATTCTTTTTTTCTAACATGGAGGTACCAGGCCAGGTGTATAAAGATGTGATTTTTATTTATAAATTTAAGAAAAGAAATCATTTTTAAAGATTACAAAAATCTTGAATGTACTAAATCAATCATTGGAGATATGTCCAAAATATAGATATATTTAAATTATCAAATGAATAAAAATTTGTAATTTAAATTAGATTGGGTTGAATTGAATCGAGCGAAAAAATATCGAAAAAATGCCCAAAATACCTCTTTTTTAGTATCCCATTGTCCAAAATGTCGTTTAGCACGATATGTCGCCCTAAATATCCACGGCATGCACATTAGAGTAATGCGTATAGTGTTTTTTTTTTGTCTCCACTATGTAGCATTATGCTAATGCGTATATGTTTTTTTTTTGTCAATGATGTACGCATGATACTAATGCGTATAGGGATTTTTAATTTTTTTTCCTTTAAAATAATGCCCAAAGCTGCTAAGTGGTGGAAGAGAATGGTGGTGCTAAGTGGTGGAACTAACTGATGGAAGAGGCATTGGCCCTTTCTATCACATTTCCAACATAAATGGCCCCAAATATCACAGTTCAAAAACTTGACCTCAAATATCACTCCAAGACACAGTCAAATATAACGTTTTAATTTTTTTAGCATTAACGCTACTTCGTGTAGCGTTTCCCCCAAAACACCACTTTAAATTGTGTCTTTTCCCTTCAAAACACAACTTAATCTAGCGTCTTCCCCAAAACACCACTTTAAACTGTGTCTTCTCTCTCCAAAACGCTAAACGCATTAGCGTTTCTTTAAAAAAAATATTTAAAAAAAATAAAGAACGCTACACGAAGTAGCGTTTTTGCCCCAAAAATTAAACGCTAGACGATACTGTGTCTTGGACTGATATTTAGGGCCAACTTTTTGAGTTGTGATATTTGGGACCATTTGTATTGGAAATGTGATATTGAGGGCCTTTTCTCAAGAGAATGGTGGTGCTAAGTGGTGGAACACACTGGCGAAAAAGTAAATAAAACCAAAAAAAAAAAAGAATTAATCTGAATGGTGCTGACTTGGTCAATTGTGGAGAAATTTGGGCCTCATTAAAATATCCAATTTTTTTATTTAAAATTTTTTAATATTCTTTTAGGGTTCAACAATTAACTTTTTGTGACAGCCCCAAATCCGGGGTCATGAATTTGGGCCATCACGGACCAACTTCCATTCAAAATCAATATCTCTTGGGTTTTTTTTTTTATAATTAATACTTATGCAATTGACCCCACAGTACTACACACACACACACACCAGTCATATGCTCAGAGAACAACATTCACCAAAATAAAAGTTTAAAGTTAAACAGTTATTACAAGCCCAGAATCATACTTAAGTACATTGTTGAGTGATGCTTCTACAAGAAGCATTTCAACAACCAAATTTATTACAACCTTACACACTTACACACTTCATATACATAAGACCACTAAACCCCTTGCGCTGGTCATCTACCTCGGGGATTGATGCTAACGAGCTCTCAGAAGGTCGCCTTTCCCTTACCCTCTTGCGGGGCGTTCTGCGTATTATTGGCATACCTAGCTGTATATAGATAAGTAGCAAGAGTGAGCTATAATAGCTCAGCAAGATAATTTTGTAAACTGGAATTTAAAATGTACCCAAGTATACATGTATATACATATATAAGCAGTAACCAAATTATAAACTTTAAGGAAGAATAAAACTCTTATTTAATAATATATCATCCACTTACTTTTATAAAAAGAAATCTAGAATAATACAGTATCAGTTTCTCTTCTTAAATAATATAACAATCAATATAATCTTTCAGTGTAATTTTTTTCAGGATAACATGAATATTTACTTAAATCTCTTACTATCATCTTCTCATTTCCTTCTTATATAACAATTTGTATAAATTAACATAAAATCAGTTTCTCTTCATCTATAACAATAATTCCATCTTTCATATCATTTTCCCTTTTCATTATACCAATCTGACTTTATCGTTTATTCTTTATTCAAATATTGTAGGGGTTTTCACTGTTGCCGAATACGTGAGGCTCGATGATCAGTCGCCCTCCGTATCCGTCCCTTTTTACTACCGGTAGACGGAGGTAGGTCTGCCACCATCCCCCAGGAGGAAGGTCTACCACTACATCCTCCTTCGGCAACTCTTGGGCCGAAATGAAACATTAAGTGCTGGACTGTGCAACTTCCACACGGCCTCTTACGCTTATTAAGTGCTGGACTGTGCAACTTCCACACGGCCTCTTACGCTTATTGTTGTAAATTCCCCTTTTTATAAGATCATCATTCAATTTATCATCACCATTTCACATTTCCATTCTCGTATATCACTTTCATTCTCGCACATTATTTCTATAAAATATATGTATATAACATACACTAAAAAGAATGTTTATAATATAGCATTATAAACCTTATAACCCTAGATAACAACTGATACCATTCTCTTTCATATCTCTTTTACCATAAAGCATATTCGCTTCAATTCGTAATCATATCCACATTCATAACCCATATTCAAAAATCTTAGTAAACAGGGAATATATCCCTACTCATCTCATCATATAAGATTCATATATTATCCACCAAAACCATTTCCTTTGAACATAAACAGTATATCAAAATAAGGATAAAAGAAATCTTGTTCCCTTTAATCCATATCCATACTCATATCTCCCTTTAATTTCCAAAATCAGGAAAACAAATTCTTAACAATATAGCAATAATAGAATCACATATATATTCCATAAAATCATTTTTCTTTGCAGATAAATAATTTTTCAAAATAGGGATAAAAGAAATCTTGCCTTGGTTTCTGTATCCTGATAGTATAGCTGGTCCCTCCTCCGGAATTTCTATAAACACAAAAGGACCGTCATTAGAATACCACATCTCTTACTCACTACCCTCTCGTATAACAAAACCCTTGATACTTTAATATATGCCTAACGTATCACTATTACCCCAAAGGTTCAAGAACTTCACCATTTATAATCTCAATCGAAGTTTCAGGGGTTTTCACCATTTCCCCTAACGACCACACTTAACTGTAAAAATTCTCAGAAAATATGGATTTCGAATTTTAATGTAAGGTCAACTGTCAAGGGTCCTCTGACCACCCTACTACACTATCCCAAAATTTCGTGACTTATACAAATGTCTAAGTATGGTAACTTTAGCCTCAAAGTTGATACAATTACGTTTTCTCGGTTATCGAACACCTTTCACTAAAACTGACTTTTCTCCTAAACCGTTCATCAGATTTTAACGCACCTTATATCAAAACGATCTATGAACTAAGCTCTATCATTTCATGGTCAATTGGTAACCTAGGCAGTGAGGTACCGTACGAATGCAGGGGTCACAAAACAGGGCAGATTTCGTTCTAACGAAAATCGGACATTATAACTGCTGTAATTTCATACTTTTCAAAAATCAAACTCCTCCAAATCAATCATCCACCTTATACACCATCACCTACACCATGTGGTCATCTTACCAACCATGGTTACAAGCACATACTCCTTCCAAAATCAACTTTAATCACTTACAAACACTTATAACATCATAATCATAACATTTATACCACTTAATCACTAAACACAACCATATCCATCATAAATATAAAAGGGTAAGCATGATTATACCTTCTTGAAGCTTTGATAACCCTTAACAATCCTTGATAAACCTTGGGCACTCCTTAAACAACCTTAGATTAACTTGAATCAACTAAAGAAACCATGAAAACAAAGTTAACAATTCGGAATTACTATTCATCAGCTGAAAGAACATGAAAAACGACCCCTTTACCTTGCTTTTCTGGAAAACTCTTGTGAAATACGACTTGTAGGTTATCTCATGGGCTTTCTAAAAAGCTATAGAACGCAAAATTTGGCTGAGAAACGAAGAAGTTATGCTCATTTTACTGGGCTGTTCTTGTTTTGGCCGAAATTTGATGATAATGGATGGGGGAGAGTTTCTTGCTTTTGTTTTGATCAAATCTTGTGTTAATCTTGGTGATTCTAGATTGTCTTAGAAGCCTTGTAGATATTTTGTGGTTAACACCTTGCAAAGTTACTAATTTACCCTTAAAAACAAGTTAATGACTAATGACACCACTTTGATAATCCAATAACCTCTTTTCTTGTTTTCCGAAGTAAAATGCCAATCACATTGGTAGATGATAATGTGGTATGTATCCTTGTTATATCGCTAATCTTGGTTGCTTAATCTCCATATTCGTCTAATTGTGGTTTGTTTCGAATGTACCTCATTATCTCAGTGGTTTTGAAATCATTTAACAATCCAAATTCCATTGGTATTCTCTTAACTTAATAATCCCTTGGTTAAATCTAAATTCACTAATTCCTCAATATATAATCCTTATAATGTTTCCATGCTCCTTAATGTCCAATAGAAGCTTATTCGAAATCAAAATCCTTAAAATCCATGTTTCAGGAATTTCTGAAATCTAACGTCATTTCGAGTCACTTATTTTCATTGTACAACACTAATATGGTTTCTGTTTATTCATTTTCCATTTCCATTATAGAGTACCTATATACCATTTCTCTAAAACCTCAAAATTTACTATTTATAGGATCACTGTAGCATTGCCAAAGTTAGGGTTATTACATCCTTCCCCCCTTAAAAGGATTCCGTCCCGGAATCACGTCAAAAATGTCCATAGATACCTTTTCATCTACACCTTATAACTTCTATACCACTTTCTCCATCCTTTTTCCTTCATAATATCTCTATCTTGTTTGCGCAAAATTACACCATCATAAACTTGCTTGTCATTCATCAACCTGCCATTTAGCTTATCAATAGTAGTGCTTTTCATTATCTTCCCTTACTAATCTCTTCCTGTACTTAATCGTTCTATTTTATCTCCTCATTCTCCTCCCTTTTTACTAGTACCTCGGCCACCACTTTGGCCTTTCCTTACATGGTAGTGTATCTCACTATGGTTTATCTGTATTTTGATCTCTATCATGACATAAAATATGAACACTTCAATCTTGTTATATCCTATCTCTGTAACATCCTCCAGAAATCTGACTAGAATAAGATTCCTTGAAACAATTGTAAGAAAATACTATCTATAATATATATTTCCTGTTCGTATCTAATCAAGTTTGTGCTTTTCTCAAAATACTTATTCTCCATTGCATAGAATTTCCTGGCCCCTAACAGATACTGATTTTCCTTATCTAGATTGTCAACCTACCTACACCATTCATTGACCAAGTCGATCCCTAACCAAACATTTATACTTACATGTGTAAATAATTAAAGAAAATATTTCACCTGCATCTGTATCCGGCTTTTTCAACGCTTCTCCTAAGGTCATATTGTACACTCTGGTAGTAGGTCTCTTTGAAGCAGTCATACTTTGTCCCGGCGTAGATGACCCACCGGAACGACAATCTCTAGCAAAGTGTCCTAGTTTCCCACATTGATAACATTTGATATCAATCTTGTCAGTTGATGTGCACTGATTATAATAGTGTCCTTTCTGTCCGCACTTAAAGCAAGTTACTTTCGATCTCCTACACACTCCCGTATGCTTCCTACCACACGTGTTACAGTCTGGAAATGGTGTTCGAGATTGATTAGATTGAAAGGTTCCTGTGGATCTACCACCCTGATTCACCGTCTCACTAACAGTCTTGTTACTCCCTGTCTTTCCCACAAACTGAGATTTTTGTTCGTTATGAGCATTTTCATTCTGTCTATTTCGTCTTCCTTCATCTCTCTCATTTTCCTTTGCATTTGCTCTATTATTACGCTTAGGCGGCATGATTCTGTATATAACAATATTCTTCTTTAATCACCCAATTTAGGGTATAATATACATCATTCTCATATACACAATTATATCACTAGTTAACTCATTTATATACCATAATATTCTCAACTCAACTTTATCAGTTAAGCGTATCACCTTTAGCACAATAACCTTTTCATTTAAGTCAATCACCTTATATTCATCAATATCCTTGAATCTCAACATTTAATATCAAAATACAATAGAATTTACAAACTTCATTAATTATCCCCACTTCCTTTGTTTATCCTTATTCTAATTCTATCCTCAAAATACACCTTACTCTCAATAGTAAATCTCAATTATGCCTTAAAATTCCTCATATTCTTTTGTCTCACTAATCCTCAATTATACCCTTTTTCTTCTCACGAAATTCCTTCCTCTTTTATAACGAAACGTTTCTAGCTCTAATCATCTCTTATTGAAATTTCCCTTGAAATCTCGAGTTTCCTCGTATAATCACGTATATATACTCTAAACATTGCTTCCATTATCCCATCCATTACTGAAATCTTCTATACTCGAAATAATTTATAGAATTTAAGAAACTTTGAATTGAAACGAACCCAAAAACAAGCAAGTGTCCCACAACAATGTATAGGATTAAGAGTTTTAAATAGCTCTTATTTGAAACAAAAGGATATTTGGGAAATCAATAGGATGGAAGAACCCGTACGTAACACAAGTGAGGGCGTCCCCTCCGACTTTCAATCACACAGACAGATCGTCCTTGTGTATACATATAGGATTGTTCCTCTTAGTTGAAAGAAGAAGTATAAAGAAAATATTTAATCACGATGATAAATACCCTTTTCCAAAAATGATCTTAGGGAAATATTTTGACTAAAATAGATAAAATACAATTTTGAAACACATTCCAAAGGTACCAGAAAGTTTTGAAAAGATACCGGCCCCTTTTTGAATAAGAGATGATAGGTCACCCTGGAATTACTCACGAAGTTATCTAACGTACACTTCCCGATACATCAAGTATTCCCTTCCTCATATCGATCTCGCGTGCTACATAAACTTAACACTTTTGGCATAATAACCTTTACTAGCAATAATCTATAAAATTATAATCACGACTCAGAATAAACGCTTCGTTCGATAAACCCCCCCTTGAACTCGATGTGAGTTCACAATTTCTATTATTACTGATATATTTATTATTATCACTCTTGTTCCTGAGCATTATGACTCTTAGCTCTGATACCAAACTGTGACAGCCCCAAATCCGGGGTCATGAATTTGGGCCATCACGGACCAACTTCCATTCAAAATCAATATCTCTTGGGTTTTTTTTTTTATAATTAATACTTATGCAATTGACCCCACAGTACTACACACACACACACACCAGTCATATGCTCAGAGAACAACATTCACCAAAATAAAAGTTTAAAGTTAAACAGTTATTACAAGCCCAGAATCATACTTAAGTACATTGTTGAGTGATGCTTCTACAAGAAGCATTTCAACAACCAAATTTATTACAACCTTACACACTTACACACTTCATATACATAAGACCACTAAACCCCTTGCGCTGGTCATCTACCTCGGGGATTGATGCTAACGAGCTCTCAGAAGGTCGCCTTTCCCTTACCCTCTTGCGGGGCGTTCTGCGTATTATTGGCATACCTAGCTGTATATAGATAAGTAGCAAGAGTGAGCTATAATAGCTCAGCAAGATAATTTTGTAAACTGGAATTTAAAATGTACCCAAGTATACATGTATATACATATATAAGCAGTAACCAAATTATAAACTTTAAGGAAGAATAAAACTCTTATTTAATAATATATCATCCACTTACTTTTATAAAAAGAAATCTAGAATAATACAGTATCAGTTTCTCTTCTTAAATAATATAACAATCAATATAATCTTTCAGTGTAATTTTTTTCAGGATAACATGAATATTTACTTAAATCTCTTACTATCATCTTCTCATTTCCTTCTTATATAACAATTTGTATAAATTAACATAAAATCAGTTTCTCTTCATCTATAACAATAATTCCATCTTTCATATCATTTTCCCTTTTCATTATACCAATCTGACTTTATCGTTTATTCTTTATTCAAATATTGTAGGGGTTTTCACTGTTGCCGAATACGTGAGGCTCGATGATCAGTCGCCCTCCGTATCCGTCCCTTTTTACTACCGGTAGACGGAGGTAGGTCTGCCACCATCCCCCAGGAGGAAGGTCTACCACTACATCCTCCTTCGGCAACTCTTGGGCCGAAATGAAACATTAAGTGCTGGACTGTGCAACTTCCACACGGCCTCTTACGCTTATTAAGTGCTGGACTGTGCAACTTCCACACGGCCTCTTACGCTTATTGTTGTAAATTCCCCTTTTTATAAGATCATCATTCAATTTATCATCACCATTTCACATTTCCATTCTCGTATATCACTTTCATTCTCGCACATTATTTCTATAAAATATATGTATATAACATACACTAAAAAGAATGTTTATAATATAGCATTATAAACCTTATAACCCTAGATAACAACTGATACCATTCTCTTTCATATCTCTTTTACCATAAAGCATATTCGCTTCAATTCGTAATCATATCCACATTCATAACCCATATTCAAAAATCTTAGTAAACAGGGAATATATCCCTACTCATCTCATCATATAAGATTCATATATTATCCACCAAAACCATTTCCTTTGAACATAAACAGTATATCAAAATAAGGATAAAAGAAATCTTGTTCCCTTTAATCCATATCCATACTCATATCTCCCTTTAATTTCCAAAATCAGGAAAACAAATTCTTAACAATATAGCAATAATAGAATCACATATATATTCCATAAAATCATTTTTCTTTGCAGATAAATAATTTTTCAAAATAGGGATAAAAGAAATCTTGCCTTGGTTTCTGTATCCTGATAGTATAGCTGGTCCCTCCTCCGGAATTTCTATAAACACAAAAGGACCGTCATTAGAATACCACATCTCTTACTCACTACCCTCTCGTATAACAAAACCCTTGATACTTTAATATATGCCTAACGTATCACTATTACCCCAAAGGTTCAAGAACTTCACCATTTATAATCTCAATCGAAGTTTCAGGGGTTTTCACCATTTCCCCTAACGACCACACTTAACTGTAAAAATTCTCAGAAAATATGGATTTCGAATTTTAATGTAAGGTCAACTGTCAAGGGTCCTCTGACCACCCTACTACACTATCCCAAAATTTCGTGACTTATACAAATGTCTAAGTATGGTAACTTTAGCCTCAAAGTTGATACAATTACGTTTTCTCGGTTATCGAACACCTTTCACTAAAACTGACTTTTCTCCTAAACCGTTCATCAGATTTTAACGCACCTTATATCAAAACGATCTATGAACTAAGCTCTATCATTTCATGGTCAATTGGTAACCTAGGCAGTGAGGTACCGTACGAATGCAGGGGTCACAAAACAGGGCAGATTTCGTTCTAACGAAAATCGGACATTATAACTGCTGTAATTTCATACTTTTCAAAAATCAAACTCCTCCAAATCAATCATCCACCTTATACACCATCACCTACACCATGTGGTCATCTTACCAACCATGGTTACAAGCACATACTCCTTCCAAAATCAACTTTAATCACTTACAAACACTTATAACATCATAATCATAACATTTATACCACTTAATCACTAAACACAACCATATCCATCATAAATATAAAAGGGTAAGCATGATTATACCTTCTTGAAGCTTTGATAACCCTTAACAATCCTTGATAAACCTTGGGCACTCCTTAAACAACCTTAGATTAACTTGAATCAACTAAAGAAACCATGAAAACAAAGTTAACAATTCGGAATTACTATTCATCAGCTGAAAGAACATGAAAAACGACCCCTTTACCTTGCTTTTCTGGAAAACTCTTGTGAAATACGACTTGTAGGTTATCTCATGGGCTTTCTAAAAAGCTATAGAACGCAAAATTTGGCTGAGAAACGAAGAAGTTATGCTCATTTTACTGGGCTGTTCTTGTTTTGGCCGAAATTTGATGATAATGGATGGGGGAGAGTTTCTTGCTTTTGTTTTGATCAAATCTTGTGTTAATCTTGGTGATTCTAGATTGTCTTAGAAGCCTTGTAGATATTTTGTGGTTAACACCTTGCAAAGTTACTAATTTACCCTTAAAAACAAGTTAATGACTAATGACACCACTTTGATAATCCAATAACCTCTTTTCTTGTTTTCCGAAGTAAAATGCCAATCACATTGGTAGATGATAATGTGGTATGTATCCTTGTTATATCGCTAATCTTGGTTGCTTAATCTCCATATTCGTCTAATTGTGGTTTGTTTCGAATGTACCTCATTATCTCAGTGGTTTTGAAATCATTTAACAATCCAAATTCCATTGGTATTCTCTTAACTTAATAATCCCTTGGTTAAATCTAAATTCACTAATTCCTCAATATATAATCCTTATAATGTTTCCATGCTCCTTAATGTCCAATAGAAGCTTATTCGAAATCAAAATCCTTAAAATCCATGTTTCAGGAATTTCTGAAATCTAACGTCATTTCGAGTCACTTATTTTCATTGTACAACACTAATATGGTTTCTGTTTATTCATTTTCCATTTCCATTATAGAGTACCTATATACCATTTCTCTAAAACCTCAAAATTTACTATTTATAGGATCACTGTAGCATTGCCAAAGTTAGGGTTATTACACTTTTGGGGTTCAATGTTTCCATTTTGGGTTTTAGAAATATTCGAAACGACAAATAAACCGTATACAAACTTAGGGTTACTTATCCTGATTTTTAAACGCGTTAGCGTTTAAAAATCAGGCCGCCGGATTCAATTTTTATTTTTAAATTTTAAATTTTATCTGTATTCCCTCATGTTGAACTCAGGATTTCAACGGTTAACCTTTGGGGTTCAACAGTTCCATTTTGGGTTTAGAAATATTCGGGACGATGAATAAACCGTATACAAACTTAGGGTTTGGGGTTTAGGGTTATTTACAACCCTAAACCCTAGACCCTAAACCCTAACTTATCCTGATTTTTAAACGCGTTAGCGTTTAAAAATCAGGCTGCCGGATTCAATTTTTTTAATAAAATTTTAAATTTTATCTGTATTCCCTCAGGATTTCAACTGTTAATCTTTGGAATTCAACAGTTCCATTTTGGGTTTAGAAATATTCGGGATGACGAATAAACCGTATACGAACTTAGGGTTTAGGGTTGTTTGAGTAACCCTTGAATACCCAACTGTACCATGCGTATTAAATAAATTCACTTGCTACTAAGTGGTGGAACAGATTGGTGGGAAAAAAAATAAAACCAAAAAACTAAGTGGTGGAAAAGATTGGTGGAAAAGATTGGTGGAAAAGAAGAGTGGTGGAAACAAAAATAAAACAAAAAAAAGTAAGGGGTGGAAAAAAGACTGGTGGAAACAAAAATAAAACCAAAAAACTAAGTGGTGGAATAGATTGGTGGAAAAGAAAATACATTGAATGGTGCTAACTTGGTCAACTGGTAGAAAAATTTGGACCTCATTAAAATAATTTTTAAAATTTAAAAAATACATTTTTAATTAAATTTAGGGGTTCAACAATTAACTTTTGGGGTTTAACGTTTCCATTTTGGGTTTTAAAATATTCGGAACGAAGAATAAATCGTATACGAACTTAGGGTGTTTAGGGTTGTCAAATTCAAAATTTTGCTAAAAAAAAGGTGAAATTCAAAATTATTGAACCATACGCATGCTACCAATGCGTTGTCCATTTGACAAAGAAACTTACCAATGAGCTATACGCATTGGTACAATGCGTGGGCTTATTTTATATTAAAAAGAAATATACACGCATGTTGTACATGCGTGGCCTACTTCAAAAAAAAATAAATAAAGAACACGCATGTGAGACATGCGTGTACTGTGTACGCATGTGACACATGCGTGTTCCGTGGGTAAAAAGGGCGGAGGTTTCCCCCGGTAGGTATTTTGGGCAACTGAAATTAAATGGTGGGTATTTTGGTGTTTCACCCAAAAAAATTTAATCCATGTTCAACATAATCAAGTTTCGTGGTTTTTTTTTATCAATTTATTTGATCCAAAAGAAGATCAAATTAATTCGATTTGAAAGTACACCCACTGTATATATCATTGAAAGTACAGTAAAATCTCGAAAAATGAATAACTTTATAAAATGAATATTTTTTCGGTCCTAATTTTGGATAGTAGGATAAATAAATAATTCTTTAAATGCAATAATGTTATTGGAATTTTAAAGATCCTATATAAACATAAATGAATATTTACTAAACTTGAAATAATATATATTTTTATGATAAACGTAGTCTGGTCAAAAAAATTCATAAATTCATATATTAGTTCAACAGACTTTAAGTACTTTATCCATACAATCTTATAAATAGTCTCAAATATGTTAAAATAGTTACACTATACTTATACTTAATTTATACGTGAAATCCAAGTATGTATAACACTGAGTGTGAAAAAAATATATCATAAGTTATAGGCCGGACCCAATCGACCCAGTCTAACTCTCATTAATCATAAAAAGAGCAAGGCTAAAGCCATAAAAGCCCAACAAACCCAAACTTCCTAGCACGGATTCCTAGATGCACATAGCAGCCATGTGCCTTATTCCCTATATTTACTAATGTTAACCAACAAGAAAATGGTTCACAAATTTTCTACATACATAGTAAGCTCTACCTTCTCTCTAACTTTCTTTCTCCCAAATACTTACTCTTACAACAAAGGTGTCCCCGGATGTCCGACATCCATCAGGCATTCCCTTTCAGGTACCCCGAAGCTTAACTCCAGCCTGAATCAGTAGTCCTAAGCCCATATTCGGCCCAATACCGAGAGTGATAAGGTCCAAGAGATCTAGAAATTCATCATTTGGCGCTAAAAGGAGGGGCCTCCCTAAGCTCCCCCCCAACATCCTGACCTAAATAGTACGCCTCCACGCTTATTAGTACTTAACTAGGCCACGACTCAGTTAACATCCAATCAGTGACCGAGACCCGAACTCAACATGCCTGTCAATACCCGGAGCGGAATAATTATTGCCGCCGATAACCTTACGAGTCAGGATCAGGTAGGATCAGCCCCCACCCCATGACACGGGCCCATCTGCTCCCAAGGAGGTGGAGGACCGGAGGATCTGGTCCGGAGGCTCTGGCTTGATTAAATCGAACATGAAAGGCGAGATAAGGAAAAGGAAGAAGCATAGGAAAAAGCCAATGACACTCGACCTAACCCCAATCAAACTCCTAGCCCTCAACCAGCACCAACTCACCGCACTAGTGGCCTTCTACCAAACCATGATGCCGACTCCCGTCTCTATCACCCCTCTCATGGTGACTCCTAGCCAAATTTCCAACCCTCCCAAAGAAAAGAAAACGATCGACGACCAAGATTCGAATGAAAGCTCTCAGGCCGGGTCTCAGATGCGGCTCGACCTTTCAACCCTAGGCGAGTCTTGCAAACCCGATCACCTAGATCACAATGGCTCCCAACAAAAAAAACCTGGGAGCTCTACAAGAAACACCCGAACTGGTTCCGTGACCCTAAGGAGTCCTCCTTCATGGTCAAACTCGAGTCCCAAAGACGGGACCCAAAATCAAGTATCCTCAACTCAGATTCTACAATGGCGATCGAAACCCGGGCGACCATACCCAATTTTTTGACCAACAGATGGCCCTTCACGACTAAAATGACTTAAACAAGTGTTGACTATTTGCATCCTCCTTTGAAGGCCACAAACAGAAGTGGTTTTTCGTACTACAATCCATCGGCACTTGGGCCGAGTTCCGGTCCACCTTCTTCCATGATATACACACAGTGTCCGTGGAGGCCATCATCTAGAGGAAGAATGAAAGCCTCGGGGATTTATCGAAAGGTTCAAAGAGGGGTCAACAAAGTAAGTTCCTTGGACGAACACAAGGCCATCAGCGCTTTCCACCGCAACCTCAATAGCTATGTCTATAAGGACTATGTCCTTGAACTCATCTGTGAGAAACTAAGGGATCTTTCCAAGGTCTATGCAATGGCCTTGGAGTATATTATTGCTGATAAGGCCTTGAGAGCTATTCAGCTTAACCGAGAAGATGAGGAGTATAACGATTCTGGATCCCACAAGAACACTGGCTACCACAAAGATAAGAAGAACAAGTACCACCACCCGAATCCTACTCCGGCTCCATCCTAGCAAAGACACCTAATACAGTAGTCGGCCCTGTCCAATCCATCCTCAACGACTCCCTCTTTAGTCTAAAGTAACCGGTCCTAGTTCTCGAATGCCACTCGACCTTCGTAGCCCCTACCAGAGTGGCTCGCAGCAACTCATCCATCTTGTCGGTAATCAAAGACAAACCCTTCTTCGAAATACCGAGATCTGTGGCATCCACAACCCAAAATTAAGCCAAGCATCGTGACTTCTACAATGAGTTTGGCCACACGATCGAAGTGTGCCTATCCCTGAAGTTCTAAGCTAAACCAATATATGCATGCTGGCTCTAAGCAACCAGAGGCGACCCCAACCAAGGAAAAAATAGTCATCAACATGTTCGTGGGCGGTAGCAAATTCCCGCCACCAACCCCGCACTCCGATCAGGTACTCTCCGTTGAGCACCTTTCAGTTGACTATAGTGTTATATCTTTTGGCGATGCTGATTATAAAGGATCCAACCCGTATCAAAGTCAAGCCCTTATTATCACTTTGGACATATCCAATCACGACGTGAAGAAGACCTTGGTTGACAATGGCTCATCGGTCGATGTCTTGTTTGCACACACGCTTGATCGAATGCAGTTGGGTGCCTTAAAGCCGCCTGCTGACAAGCAGTCCCTCTACAACTTTGGCTACAATGCAGTCCCCCTCGACCCATGGAAGAGAGATAGCTTTGAGCTGTCTATCGGATCAGAATTTGAACCTGACTCCTTCCGACCCTCGCCTGTCAAAAAGACTAAACATATTTAGGTTGTTCAGGGCAACGCTGAAAAAACCGTGAGCATTGATACGGGGCTGGGTGCCAAACTTTGGACGAGTCTCATGCACCTTATCCGTGAATATTCAGACATCTTCGCTTGGAGCGTGGCTGACATGCCTGGCCTACCAGAGTCGTTCGCCATGCATTGGCGACATCATATATGAGATCATATATGAGATCTGTACCTAGAGTGGCTAGCGAATGTAGTCATGGTAAAGAAACCCAACGGAAAATGGAGGATTTGTGTCGACTACACTAACCTCAACAAAACCTGCCCCAAGGACTCTTATCCTCTCCTAACCATAGACCAGCTGATCGACGTCTCTTACGGTCACCTTATGCTCTGCTTCATGCACATCTTCTCTTGCTACAACCAAGTTCTCATGGCTCCCGAGGACCAGTCGAAGACGGCCTTTATCACCCACAGGGTGGTCTATGCATACAAGTTCATGTCCTTCGGTTTGGTCAAAGCTGGGGCCACATACCAAAGCTTAATGAATACAATCTATAATTCCCAGCTAGGCCGCAACATAGAGGTCTATTTTGATGACATGATCGTCACGTCCTTCATGGCCGAAATTCACCTTGAAGACTTAAAGGAATGCTTCGACAACCCGCGTCAAAGTGGCATGAAACTCAACACGGAAAATTGCACTTTCAGCCTTGTGGCTGGTAAATTTTTAGGCTTCCTCATTAGCAACCGCGGGATAGAGGCCAAACCCGATAAAATCCAAGTCGTCCTCGACATGCGACCTCTCCACTGTCAAAAGGATGTCCAAAAGCTCATCGACTACCTAGCTGCACTTAGGTGCTTCATCTCCAAGCTAGCCGAGCGCTGCCTCCCGTTCTTTGACACCCTTAGCGGGGCAAAAACCACCAAGGCCTTCACATGGACTCTAGAGTGTCAATCCACATTCAAAGCTCTCAAGAACTATTTAGTTTCCACCCCGTTCTCTAAAGCTCTCCCTAAAGAACCCCTTTCTCTATACCTTTCCACCGGCCCAAAGGCGGTTAGTGCGGCCCTAATCCGAGAAGAGGCCTGTCTATAAAAGCCAGTGTACTATATCAGCCAAATCCTCAAGGTCACCGAGACTCGCTATCCAAACTTTGAAAAATTTGCCTACGCCTTGGTCATGGCTAGCCAAAAACTCAAACACTACTTTTAGGGGAGAGAGATCAGGGTCGTGACTGACCATCCCCTACCAAAGATTCTCCATAAGGCGGACCTCTTCGGATGGATGGTGAACTGGGCTACGGAGCTCAGCCAGTTCTAGCTAGAGTTCATCCCTTGAACTTTCATTAAAACGTTGGCCTTAGCAGATTTCTTCATGAAGTTCACTTTCCCCGAGTCCGATCCGATCAATCCCGGCACTCCAGATCCCGAAGCTCGTATGGATCCACACCCCAACAACTGGGAGATCTTCATGAACGGATCTTCAATCAACGAGCATAGTGGGGCGGGAATCATTCTGTCCTCCCCCCGACGGATTCCAGACCAAACAATGCCTCAGATTCAAATTCAAAGCCATAAACAATCTCATAAGTGGATTTTATATCCACTTGCAGCGTTCCATATCGGCTTAAATTGATTGTCTTGGACTCAAGTTTGTTGTAGTTTTGATGTGTTTTGTTTAATTATGCAGGTTTGCAAGAATATCGATTATGGTTGATGCTTCTGTCGTTCTTAGAGGTTAAATTGATTAAAATTCGGATTTTTCGGGAAGGTTACGCAGTCTACACTGTTTTGGCCATATCTGGAGTTCTATAAGTCCGTTTTCAGCGATCTTACAACATGGAACAGGTTTTGCACGTGCAGGCCGCGCGTGGTGGGCGCAGGCAGTGATAAGTGGATTTATATCCACTTGGAGCATTCTAAATCGGCTTAAATTGATTGTCTTGGGCTCAAGTTTCTTGTAGTTTTGATGTATTTTGTTTAGTTGTGCAGATTTACAAGGATGTTGATTATGGTGGATGTTTTTGTCGTTTTGGAGATTTAATTTATTAAAATTCGGATTTATTGGGCTGCACGCGTGAGATTCACTGTTTGGGCCATATCTTGAGTTCTATAAGTCTGTTTTCAGCCCGTAAGCAGTCCACGCGAAGATAACGAGATTCTCTATCATTCTAAGGTAGTCCAGAAGCCCAATTACGTCTGGAACAACTCTGAAAAATAGAAGACAAGTCAGCCACGAATTTCCTTAGAAAACAGAATCAGTTTAGGAAACGTCTTTTGCAGAAATTCTGTTTTAACTCTATTTTGGGTATTTTCTTGCTGGGCAAGACTTTTAGAG
Organism: Kitagawia praeruptora; assembly: GCA_037693485.1. Lineage (NCBI taxonomy): Eukaryota > Viridiplantae > Streptophyta > Magnoliopsida > Apiales > Apiaceae > Kitagawia > Kitagawia praeruptora. The sequence goes on from CM075350.1 coordinate 84,198,299, forward strand.
CCTATTTAAACACATCCTACCATTGTAATAGATATATACAGATTATCATAGTTTTATTATTGTAACCTAGCTTAGATTTGCAAGGGAGAAAAGGAGAGAAGGGTTCAACGCTCGTGACAAGCAACGGATCTAGATCTACTTCATCCTTTGTTCTAGATTTGTTTTCTCAAACTTTAGTTTTATTAATATTATTGCTTCTTTTATTCATATCTTGTTATTTATCATGTTTTCATCAAATCCCACGATGAAGAACGGTTCAATTATGGGCTAATCGTTGTCGTGGGATCCTAGTGGATTTATCTATGTAGCTTAGTAGTTTGCATGCCTTAAAGATTTATGTGTGGTGAATTCTTGATATCCTCGTATGGTTAATCTTAATGCTTTTGGATGCGTAGCTAACATCTAAATTGAATTGTTAATCTCTTGTGAAGCGAGAGTGGATCTTGAGATTTAGAACTTGCCATGCTAGCATAGGTTCATAATTGTTATCAATATGATTGTGGTGTGAGATGAAAATACTTATACTGCCCTATGTGATCTAAGTGGATAACTTGTGCTTCAACCTTTATGTTTTCAATTTCTATAGAGATATAGGGTCTAAACATAATAGGTGCCTATTCATCTTCTATCTCTTTTGTGGATGTATGTGTAGATTGGTACTAGTATACCGAGAGGTAACTTTTACTCTTTTCGTGTTATCCGATCAGATATCAAAACCATTGCACATAGTGATTAAAGGCTGCAACTCTAAGTGAAGTAGATGATGAAACTAGGGTTCCATGTTTTAATTCTCATAAGTAACTCGATTTCTATTCTTATTAGTTAATTTAATTCTTAGTTTTATAATTTTGCATCTTAGTTTAATTTAGTAGTTAGTAAAAATACAATTTGTTATTTGTCTTAGCAGTGGATAAAAACCATACATTGTTGCATAGGCATATTTACTGAATTGAACACCATTCTAGATCTCTGTGGGAACGAATTTGGACTTAACCTTATATATTACTTGTGACCACGTGCGCTTGCGTGATTTTGTGTAAACAAGTTTTTGGCGCCGCTGCCGGGGATCATCGGTGTTTTTATTTTAGTTTATGTGCTTGTCATCAGTGGTCGTTAGCGTTCACTGACTCGGATTCTTATTTAGTTTGTTTGTTCGTGGTGTTTCAGGTACTTGAGTTTGTATGCGAACACGCTTACAAGCTCGTTTGGAAGAACTGGCGGAAGACGATCTTATAGTAGATAATAAGAACGAGGAAACTGAGACTACAGTAGCAATGGCAAATGCAGCAGAAGCAGCTAAGGCTTTGAGGGAGTATTCTCAGCCGAAACTCAATGATATTCAGTCTAGCATTGTTAGGCCAGCTATTGCAGCGAACAATTTTGAGATCAAGTCGGGCACAATTCAGATGGTGCAGAATTCAGTCCAGTTTGGGGGTGCTTCTACGGAGGATGCCAACATGCATGTTAGGGACTTTATTGAAATCTGCGACACTTTCAAATGTAATGGTGTGACGGATGATGCTATCAGGTTGAGGCTTTTCCCATTCTCTCTGAGGGATAAGGCTAAGAGCTGGCTACACTCTTTACCACCTGGTTCCATTACTACATGGGAAGATCTTGCTCAGAAGTTCCTTACTAAATTCTTCCCTATGGCGAAAACTGCAGCATTAAGGAACCAGTTGACTCAATTCCAACAGCAATCTGGCGAGACCTTATGTGAGGCTTGGGAACGCTACAAGGAGATGCTACGCAAGTGTCCTCATCATGGCATGCCTGATTGGATGATTATTAATGGTTTTTACAATGGGTTGGGAGCACAGTCTAGGCCCTTGCTAGATGCAGCATCAGGAGGAGCTCTGTGGGCAAAGAGCTATGATGAAGCTTATGATCTTATAGAGATGATGGCTGCGAATGAATATCAAAATCCTACCCAAAGGCTATCTCAAGGCAAGGCAGCAGGAATTTTTGAAGTAGATACAGCTGCAATGATTACAGCTCAGTTGAAAGCTCTTGCTATGAAGGTGGATTCTCTTGCTAATTATGGAGTTCAGCAGGTGGCTAGTGTTTGTGAGTTATGTGCGGGCGCACATGAGACGAATCAGTGTGCTATCTCTTCTGAATCAGTACAGTTCGTGAGTAATTTTCAGAGACCTGCTGCACCAGTTCCAACCACCTATCATCCTAATAATCGGAACCATCCCAATTTCAGCTGGAGCAACAATCAGAATGTTCAACAGTCGTATCAGCAAGCGAAGCCGTACAATCAAGGCTATCAACAGCAGTATGCTCCAAGGCAACAATTTCAGCCTCCGGGATTTCAGCAGCAACCCCAGGCTCATGCGGGGCAATCTTCTAATGAGATAGATGATATGAGAGTGATGATAAAGAACCTGCAAGCTGGCCAGAAAGTTTTGGAAACTCAGTTGGGGCAGATTACAAGTGCCTTGGTAAATATGCAACAAGGAACTCTTCCAAGTGATACGGAGACTAATCCAAGCAGAAGGGAAAGCAAGGAACAGGTGAAAGCTGTTACTTTGAGATCCGGAAAAGTCACGAGTGATCCTAAATCAGCAACTGAAGAAGATGAAGAGGTTCAGAATCAGCAGGTTGAAAAATCTGCAGTGCCAAAAATTGAAAAATCTGATTTAGTGGCTAATCAGCTTGATGGTGAGAAGAGCAAGAAACCTGTTGAAAAGTCTATTCCGGAGCAATTTTCAATTAATAATCAGATTTATCCGCCTCCTCCATTCCCTGGACGTTTGAAGAAAAGTCAAGAGAAACAGTTTCAGAAATTCATGGATGTCTTCAAGAAACTGTCCATTAACATTCCTTTTGTTGAAGCATTGGAGCAGATGCCAAGATATGCTAAGTTCATGAAGGATATTTTGTCAAGGAAGAGAAGGTTGGAAGATTTTGAAACAGTGGCATTAACGGAGGAGTGCAGTGCAGTGTTGCAACAGAAATTGCCTCCTAAACTTAAAGATCCGGGAAGCTTCACTATTCCATGCACTATTGGTAATCTATTCTTTGAGAAGTGCTTGTGTGACTTGGGAGCTAGCATTAATCTTATGCCCTTGTCTGTTTTCAAGCAACTTGGTCTACCGGAGCCAAAGCCAACTAACATCTCTTTGCAGTTGGCTGATCGATCTATCACTTATCCGAGGGGCATAGTGGAGGACGTTTTGGTGAAGGTTGATAAGCTCATCTTCCCAGCTGATTTTGTGATTCTAGATTTTGAAGAAGATAAGAAGATTCCCATAATCTTGGGAAGACCGTTCTTGGCTACAGGAAGTACTTTGATCGATGTGCAGAAAGGAGAGCTTACAATGAGGGTGCAAGATCAGAGTGTCACTTTTAATGTGTTCAAGGCTATGAAATTTCCAACAGAGGATGAGGAGTGTTGCAGTGTGGATGTAGTTGATACGGGTCAGAGAAAGAAGTTTGATCAGTTGCTGAGCGAGAAATCGGACAGTTCTTCGGGTTGTGATCTTTCGGAAGTAAAATTTGGAAAACTTCCACCACATTTGAGGTATGTCCTTTTGAATAATGAGCTAGTGATTTTTGAAGAAGGGCATGATAACGTGTTGCGAAGGTGGAAAGCAGATGTTAAGGAAGAAGAAATTTTTGTTCAACCGGTTGAGTCGGAGAAGCATTTTAGAGGTGTGAAAAAGAAAAAGAAAAAGATTTGGCCGTTGGGTAGTAAAATTAGGTTGAAATCTGATGGAAGAGATTTGTGGAAAGCAAGCAATCAAGATGTCAACGTTCGTATGAGTGGTTTGTCTGTTGAAGATGGTTCGGTTATTCTTTTGAAACCGCCTTGATTTGAGGAAGTAACGTCAAGCTATTGACGTTAAAGAAGCGCTTCGTGGGAGGCAACCCATGCATTAGTGTAGGAAGGAAAAAAAAAAAATTTGAGTGATTGTGTGAAAAAAAAAAAAAAATAAAATAAAAAAAAATGAAAAAATCGAATTTTTTGGGTGTCACGCAGGAGCAACCTGCGTTACAGGGCAATTTGCGCGCCTGTTGCGCAAGTTGCGCCTGCGCAACTGGAAGGGAGGCAGTTTGCGGCCCAGTGGCGCAGATTGCATTGGCGTGTCTGGAAAGGGGGCAGTTTGCCCTTCACTGAAGCAGTTGGCGCGTGAGTCAGAATGATCAGCAAATTTTTTCCCCAGCCTTGTGTACTGTTCAGCCGTGAGTTTGTGTGCTTATATATAAAAAAAAATTTCTTGCACCCCAAATTCTTTTTATAGCCCCATCTTTCCCCTAAATCTTTTCCTATTTTAATTCTAAAACCCCTCATCTCTCCTAAAAAAATTCCAATTCCTATTTCTTTTCTAATTTTTTTTTTTTTTTTTCTTTTATCCATTAAATATTTTTTCTATCCCATATCAAATTCCAATTTCCACCAAATTTTTTTTCCTATTCACATTAAAATTCTTATATTCATCCTATCACTCCATGGCCTATATATATCCATACCTACACACCCAATTCATTATTTTCCTCCTCTACATCTCTTAAAAGTTCAAGTTTGGGGGAAAATTAGTACAAGTTCACCTCTTTGATTCGTAGTGGGATTTCTTTTCTCTATTTTATTACGAATTTGTGTTCTTGTAAATTGGGGTTTTGTATTATTCTGGTTACTTGGGTATTTGTGGTGTGATTTTTCTTGGTGGTTTTTGGTGGGATATTGCTTGGTGGTTATTGGTGGAGCTTCTTGTGAGTTGGGAATTGATCCTTTTGGCTCGTAAGCATGGGAGAGATAGTGCTAATGTTTGGAAATTTTCGTTTTCGACGGTGGAGGTTAAATTTAATCTGTTGTTTTGAGGCCAATTGCTACGGAAAGGGGATTTTTGCGAGAAAAAAAATGGTTGGGTATGCTTCGGTTTTCAGGTATGTTTTCTGCTATCCCTTGTATTTACTTCCATTCAATGAGGACATTGAATATTTTAAGTTTGGGGGTTGTTTGAGGGATTAGTAGTTGTTGTTGTATTAGTTGTTCATGTAGGATTTCATGCTTTGCATATTAGTAGTAGTAAATTATGCATTTATGTTTGTGTTATCTACGTTTGTTTCATATAGGACATTCTGTTTTTATGTTCGTATATCATGTGAGTTCATGTTAGTTTGCATTTGCACCCATGCTTGATAGGAATTTTGTGTTGTTGACGCTTTTGATTGAGAAGTGATATGCTTTGTTCTTGTGCACACACATACACTAGTAAGTTGAAGCTAGTAGACTTATTGAATGTTGTAAGTGATTAGAAGGACATGAATATGTGCAAGATGATTTAGTTTGCATGCTTTGAATACAAGTTGGTGCGTTAGAGAGATTTTTTGCTTGGGATTGAGTACGTTTTTCCGCCAAGTGAGATTTTGAGCCATATTGCATATTTGTTGCAATCTTATTCGTTTGCTTGAGTGTCCACGGATTGTTTGCATTGCTAGCAGTTGTTTGAGGTCTTTCTTGAAATGCATGACATTATTTGACAATTAAAATGATAAAGGCAATTAGGATTAACCGCATATTTTCCCATATTACCACACCATGTTTACATGATCAATTAGTTAACCCGTTGAGCTTAATCCTTTTTTTTCGGTGACATACCACATTACTTGCCTAGACCTTTTTCTTGTATTAGCCTCACATTAATTTGAACCCACATTGTCAAAGGCTAGTAGAGTGCTTAAGGGAGTAATAAGGTGTGCAAGGAGGGGTTATTGTTGGTTTTACTTTTGGGGAAAATATTGAAAATTGGGTTTGGTTGTTTACTTGATAGTCGACATGTGTAATAAATTATGGGATCATTGTTATTGTTTATATTATTGTTTGTGTTTTATTTAGCTCTCGAAAAGAAAAAGAAAAAGAAAAAAAAAGAAAAAGAAAAAGAAAAAAAAAAGAGAAGAGAAAAAAAAATATTATGAGAGCATGTTTGTGTTTATTGTGATCCCACTTTAGTCGACTATTCGAGTGTTTTTGTTGGTTAAATTTATGTGGGGGAAAAAAAAATAGGTGGTTGTGTATGATTATTATAGTTCCTACTAGCTTTTGACACTTCACCTGTTTTGGCTTACTTGACATACCTTGTCCCTAGCCCCGTTACAACCCGAATAAAGACCTTTTGATTATCGTCATTGATGTATGTTGTGTTAAGAGTTAGATTGATACCAAATGTCAAGCATGTTTATGATTTTGTTGGAATTGAGTGATACACTTACCCTTGTTCTTGAGTGAATATTCCTTTGTGAGTGGATTGTGAGTGTTTACTTGTTTTTGCGTATGAGATCCCGAGTTTTGTCTCAAAGATGTACTCTTGTAGGCTTAGCATGTTTACTAACTTATTCTTACACTTGACATGGACTTGTGAGAACTTATGCATGTTCATTGAGTAGACTATGTGAATACTTGCACTTTCGACACCAAGACATTGCGTATTTACTTTGATTCTTAAGTTGATATGGCATGAGAGGATTTGAAGGTATGGTAGGCTAGATTAATTGCATTTGCATATTAGTTGCATTCATGCATTGCATTGCATTAGGTTAATTGGATTTTGTGGGTACATTCGCTATAGGCCCTCACGAGACCTTACTCGTCCACTAGGGCTGCCTAGGGGTTTAAAGGGCTTGTTGCATATGCCAAATGCAACCGTGATCACCTACGGAAGTGGTACTAGTTAGTTAGTTAGTTGTAATTGTTTATGCTTGAGGACAAGCATCAGTTTAAGTTTGGGGGTGTGATAAGTGGATTTATATCCACTTGGAGCATTCTAAATCGGCTTAAATTGATTGTCTTGGGCTCAAGTTTCTTGTAGTTTTGATGTATTTTGTTTAGTTGTGCAGATTTACAAGGATGTTGATTATGGTGGATGTTTTTGTCGTTTTGGAGATTTAATTTATTAAAATTCGGATTTATTGGGCTGCACGCGTGAGATTCACTGTTTGGGCCATATCTTGAGTTCTATAAGTCTGTTTTCAGCCCGTAAGCAGTCCACGCGAAGATAACGAGATTCTCTATCATTCTAAGGTAGTCCAGAAGCCCAATTACGTCTGGAACAACTCTGAAAAATAGAAGACAAGTCAGCCACGAATTTCCTTAGAAAACAGAATCAGTTTAGGAAACGTCTTTTGCAGAAATTCTGTTTTAACTCTATTTTGGGTATTTTCTTGCTGGGCAAGACTTTTAGAGCCTATTTAAACACATCCTACCATTGTAATAGATATATACAGATTATCATAGTTTTATTATTGTAACCTAGCTTAGATTTGCAAGGGAGAAAAGGAGAGAAGGGTTCAACGCTCGTGACAAGCAACGGATCTAGATCTACTTCATCCTTTGTTCTAGATTTGTTTTCTCAAACTTTAGTTTTATTAATATTATTGCTTCTTTTATTCATATCTTGTTATTTATCATGTTTTCATCAAATCCCACGATGAAGAACGGTTCAATTATGGGCTAAAGCGTGGCAAGCAGACTGATGGGAGTAGAGAAATTACTGTTTTGCCCTTTTCAAGTTCTAATTGTATTTTGGGCAGTTTTTGGTACCTTAATTGAATTCTAATTGTAATAGAAGGTAATTTCTTGCTGGGCAAGAAATCTAGAGCCTATATAAACACATCCTACCATTGTAATTTGTATAACCATTACATATCAATTACTTAGGTTTATTTGTATCTTTTCATATCTTGTTTTATATCATGGTTTCATCAGATCCCATGATGACGAGCGGTTCAATTATGAGCTAATCGTTGTCATGGGATTCTAACGGATTTATTTATGGAGCTTTAGTATCTTGATGCTTTAAAGATCTGTGTGTGATGTATATCTGATATCCTTGTATGGTTATGCTTAATTGTTAGATGCGTAGCTAACATCTAATCTGTTTATCTCTTGTGAAGTGAAAGTGGATCTTGAGATTTAGAACTTGCCATGCTAGCATAGGTTCATGATTGTTTATCAACATGATTCGTAGTATGAGATGAGAATACTTGTATTGCCCTATGTGATCTTTATGGATAACTTGCTCTTCAACCGTTATGTTTTCAAATTCTATAGACATATAGGGTCTAAGCATAATTGGTGTCTATTCATCTTCTATCTCTTTTGTGGATGTATGTTTAGTTTGGTATTCGTATTGAGAGGTAGCGTTTACTTGTTTTGTGTTGTCTGATCAGATATCATAACCATTACATATAGTGATTAAAGGCGTCAGATCTAAGCAAAGTATTTAATGAAGTTAGGATCCCATGTTTCCTCTTGCAGAAGTAATTCGATTCCAATTCTCGTTAGTTAGTTAATTCTTAGCTTGTTAATTTAATTCTTAGTTAATTTAGTTTATTAAACCCAAAATTGTTATTTGTCTTAGCAGTGAATAATAATCATACATTGTTGCATAGGTACTAAACTGAATTAAAACTCAGATCTCTGTGGGAACGAACTTGACTTATTCATATATTACTTGTGACCATGTACGCTTGCGTGATTTAGTGCAATCACAATCAAACCAAGTATGAAGCCCTCTTGGATGGCCTTAGGCTAGCCCAACACCTGAAGGTCGATAAAATCACAGTCCACATCGACTCTCAGTTGATCATCCGCCAAATCCGGGGTGAATATTCGGCCAAGGACCCAATCATGATATAACATCTGAGACTAACCCAAAAAGCTATCCTTGGCTTTAACAAGTTCAAACTCTAGCAAGTTGTAACATCCCAAATTTTTGAGATATTAATTCTAAATACGAAACTTAAATAAATGAATTTTTTTTTCAAATAAACCAAATTAATGATAGTCAAAGCAGCGGTCAAATTCCATATTCTAAAATCATCAAACCGGAGACGCAGCTCCACAAATCCAATATTCAATATCTAATAAAATACTGAAAAATTTATTCAATAATGCGATAAGTCTTTTCCAATGATAGCATCTAATCAAGTAGCACGAAATCCACACAGTTCAAATCCTTAATCTTAATAAGCTTCCAAAAGTCCGAACCTGAAACAAATTAAAACAATGAGCTGCGAAGCCCAGCAAGTAACTATCGCCCATCAAGTAACAATGAGCTGCGAAGCCCAGCAAGTAAATCGATAAAAGAATCTACACAATAAAATCATATTTTATTCCCACAGTTCTAAATTACGGTCACACTAAACCAGTGACACGGTTCTATGTTTGATGGGGCCAATTTACGTATCTATGTGTTCCGGAACGTGCGTAAACTATTTCTATGATTCGATATGTCACACTATCCAGTGACCGGATTCTATGATTCGATACGCAACTAAAACCGGGGAATTCTAAAATAATACTTTTCTAAAATCAATTTTCGATATCACAAATTTCGATAACCAAATCAAACAGATATTTTGTAACATATATAAAAATAACATTAATAAGCAACGAAAAGTTACTTACCTCGAAAACGACTGAAATTGAAAGTTAATACTCGAACAATCCTAAAATAATATTACAATTAACAAATAATTAGCAATTAAAAAGCTGGTCACATGTTCACTTAACTATCACAAATAGTTAATAAACGAACTAATTTAAAACAATATCAACTGAACACACGTGAAGTACACTGAAGTTGTATCAACAGAACATGTAAAAGTTGATAAATGGATCTTAAAACTCATTATACAATACAAGACCTGTCCATGCAAATTAAATATGCGACCTAGCAACTAGATTGACAAAATGCAAGCAAGTACTCTTTTTTTTTACCCTACTATTTTCGTTGACTGTATCTGTTGTGGGAGGATTTTAGCACAACAGATTATGAGGCCTCGTGCTGGAATAGCGCCATTAAACAAGGAATCGTCCAACCACCCAGAAAGGCTCGTGGTTGATGATCAATGGCTAGCCGCCCGGGAAGGCACACGACTAGGGTTACCGAAGAACACAGGATGTGGTTCCTCGGAAGGATCGGACTGAATCTACGGAATGAGAGTTCAAGGACCAAATGTTGGCCAGCCAAGAACCCTAATTTGACTGTGTCACACAAGAGTGCTCGTGCTCTAGCTACTCAAGGAGTGTAAAGTGTCGAAGAAGATCCCGTAAACTGCCTACATACCACTATTTATAGTGGATCAAGCCCGAATGTAGTTCTTGTATGATATGATTGTTTGTTCATGATGAGTTATCCTCTCTCCAGTGGGATAATGACTGTTATTTCTGATAATAATCGAGTGTGATGTATAAAATCAGGTTACCAAGCAGTTTAGGTAACATAGAATGATTATCTCTTGTATTTATCATGATTTTGTATCATTTATCAAGTATATATATGACATATATCCTCAAATAACTGAATGTTTATCTGTTTGAGAGTGTTTTTAGATGATATAGACGTATTCCTAAAAAATAGGAGGCGTGCCTTATCTGTATTGGCAGCCTAATCAGGCTTCCGGCGGAAGCTGGGGGTACCGCCCGGTAGCCTGGCTCCGTACCCCCCCCCCCCCCCGGTAACCCCTATCACGGGAGCTACTCTGGAAGCTCTACTGGATGACTGGTAATAGTTATAGGTTATCCTCAAGGGGATGCCTTGAGACCCTTAGCCATGTGTTCCCGTGCTGCAGCGTACATGGTAACCCCTAGGGCTACCGTAGGCTTCCGGAAACCTGACAGATTACTCATTCTCTTCATGGATCTGGACCCTAATCCTCTAGTGGGCCTAAATCTAACCCATGCGAGATTTTGGTCACAACAACTACCCCCCGGTTCCCTGAAGTACTGTGTGCAAGGGGAACCTTATTATCCACGGGGTGCCGGTTGCTAAGAAAATTCATCTTTTTGCTATCTTGCTAAATCAACACCACATGTCAATACTGAAAACTCTTAATCATAGAGTTGGGGCTAATTCTGATGTTTATAATTAGCAGCTCTCGTATTTGTGCTACAGAAGTTCAAATCAGCATAAAAGCGGAAGCCTCGTATTTTTACTCGTTTAAGGATAGATTAATCATTTTAATTCTTTGGAAATAAAATGATAACTATTGAGGAGGAAAAAATAGGCAAGGACTCTACCGTTTTTTGCACAGATAAATTGAAAAAATCAGCCATTTTCCCAGCAAAGGACGTTTCCCACCCCATCTCATTTTCTGTGCCACATTCATTAATCAAGGGGGGACACGTCTCTTTTCTCACCGTTTGTATATATCTATTCCCTTAACCCTTTGTATTTTATCTTTTCTCCACATCCTCTTTTGGGCAAGCAAGGGTTGCAAAGAAGTTTCCGACGAGAGCTAAGACATTCGAACTCCCGTTTCTACATTCTTCACCCAGGTATGTCTGTGACCTTGGAATTAGTACTGTAAATCATAGTAGCCATGCATATCTTGTGTTCTATGCCTCATATGTCCGTATATGCATATTAATGTTTGTCTTTGAATCGACACTTGTTTTGATACCATCCATTTCGGTTTACCCAAGTTTCATATGTTTGGTCTTTGATCCATGCTATACTTTTCAATTGTTGACCCTGTTTTGGATAGATCTGACTGGTTGAACTTTTATAAAGAATTGTATGTGTAAATCTTCTTGCTCATAGTGCATGTATCAAAGGGATTTCGGGCGATTTGTATTCCGGTTGCCCCCTCTAATCACTTTTCTAGATGCTCATGGCATGCTCGATGTTTGTTCTCATTGACTTGTGTTGTCTTAGACTTGTCCTGTTAAGCTAATACTTGGGGATTATTGATAGGGGTGTGACCATAGTGCCTTAGAAAGATTCCCGTGGTTCCTATTTTATTCTGGTAACCCCAGCATCATCATATTAGGTTGCCGTGTCGATGACTATTTTCACACTCTAGCTCTCTTTTGGCTTGGCCATTTTTGCATATTCTGGGTGTCCCGTTGGTTGGGCGTTAGAAACATTGCCCAACTCTAAGTCATCCCACTTCAATCCCCTTTGTTAACCTGCTTCCTATTTGTGGTTGCAGATGTCTCTTTCATCGGCATCGAGGGAGTCTTCCCAGTCATTAGGATATTTATCACCCGTGTCTGGGGAACCGTCTGATTCGGGGTCAACTCATCTGAATAATCTTTTGCTTTCCCAGCCCCTGCTTGAATCTAAACCATCAATTAGCTCCAGGACACGTTCCCAGGTAGAAGTAATAGACCCCTTGTCTGCTGAGATTGTCAGCCGGTATCCTAGCCTTTCCCTGGAGGCCGGTTCATCGAATTCGGATGGTGGAGAGGCAGAAAGGATTGATGTTAGTTCCAACACTGATGAAGGGGAAAAAACTATAAATGATCTCTGGCTGGGTGGTGAACAACCATTCTTCAGCAATGATGATGTGATGGGAAGGAATGATAATGCTGAGATGCCGTTGGTGGCAGAGGTTGAGCGAAAGCCCAATGTTCCTGCAGGTTCTGTTCCCTCTTGTGAGGATACAGTTTCGTCCATGAATGCTGACAGACTTGCGAGGTTGAAGGAATCATGCAATCCAGGATGCAACCTGGTGGTACCTAGCGTTGGTGAGAGGTGCCACAGGTTCAACAACTTTGAACCTGACCAAGCTATACCTAATGCAGTACTGTCTGCATCCTTTTTCAAGCTGGGATTCTCTATGCCGATGCATCCGTTTTTTGTTGACATGCTGAACTTCTATGAGATAGCTCCTATGCAACTGTCACCTAATTCCTTCAGGGTGGCGGCATGTATGTATATCCTTTACGATCAAACCTTTTCTGTCCCTATTACCCCTAGGGAATTGGGGTACTTTTATCAACTAAAGGGTGTAGGAAGGAAGATAGGTATTTTTTACCTCACCTCCAGGAATGACAGATAAGGGAGATGTATTAAGGGAAATAAGCGGGGAATGTATGACTGGATGGAAATGTTTTTGTATTGTTATGATTGTGAAGAGATGAGAAAAGAGTGGAATCTGACTCCGGGTAAGCATCCGGTACCCTCGTTCATTACTGGTAACCTTTATTTGGTTAATTTTCTACATAGCTCTTACCCCCTTTTTACTATCTATTATCTCATTTAGGGATCCCATCGCAAACTTTGCTCGAGGGGGCTGAGGCAAAGAGAGCCGAAAAGATTATGAGGTTGGCTGCTAGTTTAGGAGATGGCGAGAGTTTGTTAACTCCGGAAACCTTAGTGAGGTTGGGATTTGCGAGACTCCTGGCTCCCTCTCCCCCTGCCCAGGGGAGGGAGGCTGAGGAAGGATTGGAAAGAGAGCCTAGACCTCAGGGTACTGACAGGAAGCGTGGAAAGAGAGATGGGGCTTCCACTGACTTCTCTCCCGGTACCCCAGGCTACCGCTCCCTACACCTTTTCCTTACATTCTCACTAAACATGTCATGCTCCTTTGTTCATAGATACTCGTTATTAGTGGCGTCTCTATTGCTTTTCTCATGTATATGCTTCGAAACTGTGTAGTACTTGTTGCATTTCTCTTACTCATGTTATCATATGCATCCAGAAATCGGGCTCCGGTAACCCTACTGGTAACCTGATATTTCCTCATATAGTTACGTGTTACGGTTACTAACATCTCCAATGTTCCATCATTTCAGGTATGTCAGGATCTGTGCCATCCTTCATCAAACCATCTGATAAATATGAAGATTTATTTCCTGAAGACGATTTGCTCATGATGGAAACCCCTATTGCCGCTACTCCGATTTCCAGGGTCCCAGCTCCTGCACCCATCAAGGTTGAGCTTTCAGCTACTGAAAAACGCAGATTATCTCAAGCTTCCGGGAGTTTCAAGACTACCCCAGAAACTCGATCTTCGAAGAGAGTTAGGATATCTCAGTAAGATGCTCCCGTAGGTGAAGTGGAGCAGTTCTATCAGATGTCTGGAGGTCAGATTCCCATGGAGACGATTGCTGGGTGGGTTAAACAGAAAACCTCTGATGCTGCGAGATCCATGCTGTTTTCAGCGGGCGAGAGCTTCTTTCATCAACTTAGGCTTTCCAATCAAATGGCCCTGGCTACCCGTGGCGATATGAGGCTCCGAGAGGAAATCAAGCAATTGAAGTTAGATATGCAAGCTGCGGAAGGTGAGAAGAAGAAGCTGTCTGAGACTGGTAAGAGATTGAAGGGAGAGTTATCTGTGTTAGCCAAAGAAAAGGATAAGTTGGGTAAGCTGGTTGCCACTCCGGAAGAAGAGAAGGAGGAAAGGATGGTAGTCCATGCCTCCGAGATTAAAGAACTGAAGCTACAGGTGGATTCCCTGCAAGCATCGGTCAGAAGGCTCAAGGAGGCCCTTCCAGAAAGGTATAATTTGGGTTTTGCCAAGGGAGCTACCGATTACATGAGGTCTACTTGGCAAGTGATGCCTGACCTGAATTGGGCGCTTCTAGGTGAGGATGCCGTAAAGCAGGTGGAGAACTTCAAAGCAGAGGCTGCCAAAGCGATACCCAAGTCACCGATAACTCTGAAGGATACCACCGAAGATGTCCAAGATACCAAGGCGGAAGCTCCCGCAGGTGCGGTCGAGGTTACTCCAGGTGATGCCATTAAAAAGGTTGACCCTGTCGAGGATTCCCCTAGTTCTGAGGCTACCAAAAACCTTTCCTCTCCTCAGTGACTTTCTCTCCAGCCATTTCAAACTTTATTCTCGTTTGTTTGTGAACTTTTGGTTTTAACTTAGGGGGTGGGCTCCTATAACGCTCCACAGATGTAAGGATTTGGCTCTTTAACTCTGTTCGTCGTATGGCCTCGGGCCTGGTACTTTTGAATTTGCTTTCGTAATGCATGTTTATCTCATTATCTGGTTTTTATGTAGTAGGTATGATTGTCGCATCATTTCTGATTATGCAACGAGAACCAACTTGGACTTACTAATCCTTACTCATCGAACCCCCATAGTACTCATTCTCTAGGGTACCAATATGCTAAGTAAGAAAGGTACTACGATAACTTAAAATAGTGCATAACTAAACACCACCATCGAATTCTATCCGGTAAAATGACTCTCCTCACTAATTCTAAAACAGGTTTGTACAAGTGCTCAGAGGATATATGTCATATATATGTTGATTAAATAGATATTAGATCATGAATCAAGATAAGAACGATAGAATGGTATCGCAGTGTAAAAGAGTACAAGAGTAAATATGGCAACACATACCTGGAAAGGTGGCCATAAAACTGATAGACTACTTGTACCTTTATCTGCTTGGTTGTCACTGTGGGTGTGGGGGTACCGTCCGGTATCCCTATAGCATTTGGAAGCCCGAAGGCAGGAATCTGACTCCGGGAGCCCCGTGGCCGGTAGCCCCTATCCGGTAGCCTGGGTACCGGGGCTCAGCCTGGAAACCTTTGTTCCGGGAGTCCCAGCCTTTTAATAAATCATGTGTGGTGATGCCATGTAGGCCAATCCTGCAAAGATGTCTTGCAATAAAGGGATCCAAGTGGGTAGACCAGGATACCACACAAGCCCAAATGATGAAGGGAACCATGTATGCCGAACAGGGTTCCATACATGCCCTGGTAACCAAGTAAGCCATGTGAACCACTCAAGGTTCCGTACATGTCTGATAATGAAGGGATCCAAGTGTGCCAATCAGGTTACCACACAAGCCCAAGTAATGAAGGGAACCATGTATGCCGAACAGGGTTCCATACATGCCTTGGTAACCAAGTAAGCCATGTGAACCACTCAAGGTTCCGTACATGTCTGGTAATGAAGGGATCCAAGTGTGCCAATCAGGTTACCACACAAGCCCAAGTAATGAAGGGAACCATGTATGCCGAACAGGGTTCCATACATGGCCTGGTAACCAAGTAAGCCATGTGAACCACTCGAGGTTCCGTACATGTCTGGTAATGAAGGGATCCAAGTGTGCCAATCAGGTTACCACACAAGCCCAAGTAATGAAGGGAACCATGTATGCCGAACAGGGTTCCATACATGCCCTGGTAACCAAGTAAGCCATATGAACCACTCAAGGTTCCGTACATGTCTGGTAATGAAGGGATCCAAGTGTGCCAATCAGGTTACCACACAAGCCCAAGTAATGAAGGGAACCATGTATGCCGAACAGGGTTCCATACATGCCCTGGTAACCAAGTAAGCCATGTGAACCACTCAAGGTTCCGTACATGTCTGGAAATGGCAAAAATTTGAAATTCTGATAATTTCAACCTGTTAAGCTGAGAGGTGTATCCACTACTACCCCCCTAGTTCTGGATGGTAGCCTAGCTGCCATGTAGAACTATGCTTGTAGGTCTTACATATCTTTCTGAAAATATTTATAAGTGGTAAATGTAAAAGAAAACAATCAACTTCTACTTTTACTGAAAATCAAAGAGTACGAATACATCAAATTTCATCCAGACGGGGTGTGCATCCACTACCCCCCGGGCATCTATTGAAAATCATGAAATCCTAAGAACTGAAAGGGAAATGGTGCAACCACAACTAGTAGGTTGCCTTTATTCATCCTAAGCCTGAAAGAGGCCTACGTTTGCTCTGAAAAGAGTCTTACTGATAGTACTTTTTTAGGTGCTCGGCATTCCAAGCACGGGGAATAGTGTTCCCATCCATGTCTTCAAGGTGGTAAGTGCCTTCCCAAAAGATAGACTTTATTTTGTAAGGCCCTTCCCAGTTTGCTCCAAAGGCTCCGTGCCCGGGAACCCGCATATTGGGCATCATTCTTCTCAGTACTAGGTCGCCAACCTTGAGGGGTCGAGGGCGTACCTTGTTGTTATAGTATTTGCGGGTCCTCTGCTGGTAAGCCGCAAGTTTCAGCTGAGCGGTAGCCCGGCTTTCCTCTACCATGTCTAGGGCCAGCCTCTGATTTATTTCATTTGATTCTTGACTGAAATTGTCCCTTCGGTAGGACCCTGTCCCAACTTCCACTGGGACCATAGCTTCACAGCCATAGGTTAGAGCAAAGGGAGACTCTCCGGTTGTGGACCTGGGAGTGGTGTTGTAAGACCACAAGACCATTGGAAGCTCCTCTGGCCAATTTCCCTTTTTATCTTCCAACTTGGCTTTTAGAGTGTGTTTGATGATTTTATTCACAGCTTCCATCTGCCCATTGCTTTGGGGGTGGCAAACGGCTGAAAAATCTTTCTTTATTTCCAAGTCCTCACATAGACTTCTCATTTCTCTACTATCAAATTGCTTGCCATTGTCTGAGATAAGCTTGTACGTGTTAGTAGTATTTTTTGTGTGTTCGTTCTCAGGGAAGGACTGAATTGTAATATCGAGTTCAAGTTTTTATCTCTCACAATTTAGAAGTGTAGAAGAATGTTTGGTGTGTTTATAAACTAAATTAAACTAAACAAAATTAAACTAATTATCAAAAGAGAATAAAATATATGAGGAAAACAATCTAAGAACTGGGGTTCTTCACTTGGTCTCAATACATGCTCAATATTAATGTGATATCTGTGTTCCTACCTTGCTGAAAACAATTCTTCTAAAGTTATACTGCACCCTCCCAGATTACAATATAGTGCCTACAGCTACACCCTAATTGTCACTCCCGTGATACAATCAAAGTATATCTATAAACTGTTAAGTGCCAAGAATTATATGTCTCATAATTCTCCTATTAATCTCCCAATCAAATATTCAAATTATGTCTGTTAAATCATGTACTAAGATTGCAACTTCTCTCCCGAGCTTATTACAATCCCTAGAATACAATCAAAAGTTAGCTACTCTTCTAATTGTGTTAAGATCTCATTAACAGATCAGCAAAGCAGAAAATCACGTAATCAAGCATGCATGAATACCAAGGAATACTACCCAATCCTCAGATTAGAGAATTAGTTACACATAATTAAAGAAGAAAACAAAATAATAATGATAATGAATAAAAACATAATATTGAAAAAGAATTGAAAATCAAAAGTACCTTGATACGATTACAAGCTATGAAGTGTTCTGATTTACAATGGTATGATGTGTTTATATAGGCTCTACAAATCTTGCCCAGCAAGATATTGCCTTCTATTACAATTAGGATTTAAAGAAGGTACCCAAAACTGCCCAAAATACAATTAGAATTAGAAAAAGGGCAAAACAGTAAATTCCCAGCCTTCTTTAATAAAGATTACGTGCGCGCCTTTAATAAGTACGTTTCTTGCACTTGTTTCCTATCCCAGGTTGTAGAAAATCTCTCAAGCTTCGCGTGGGCAGTAAGATCGCTGAAAACGGACTTCTAGAACTCCAGATATGGCCAAAACAGTATAAGCTGCGCAACCTTCCCGGAAAATCCGAATTTTAATCAATTAAATCTCCAAAAACGACAAAAGCTTAGATATTCTTGGAAACCTGCACAACTACACAAAACACATCAAAACTACACAAACTTGAGTCCAAAACAATCAATTTAAGCCGATTTAGAATGCTCCAAGTGGATATAAAATCCACTTATCAAACACCCCCAAACTTAAACCGATGCTTGTCCTCAAGCATAAACAATTACAACTACCTAATTAGTACCACTTCCGTAGGTGATCACGGTTGCATTTGGCATATGCAACAAGCCCTTTAAACCCCTAGGCAGCCCTAGTGGACGAGTAAGGTCTCGTGAGGGTCTATAGCGAATGTACCCACAAAATCCATTTAACCTAATGCAATGCAATGCATGAATGCAACTAATATGAAAAATGCAAGATTTAACCTACCATACCTTCAAATCCTCTCATGCCATATCAACTTAAGAATCAAAGTAAATACGCAATGTCTTGGTGTCGAAAGTGCAAGTATTCACGTAGTCTACTCAATGAACATGCATAAGTTCTCACAAGCCCATGTCAAGTGTAAGAATAAGTTAGTAAACATGCTAAGCCTACAAGAGCACATCTTTGAGACAAAACTCGGGATCTCATACGCAAAAATAAGCAAACACTCACAATCCACTCACAAAAGAATATTCACTCAAGAACAAGGGTAAGTGTATCACTCAATTCCAACAAAATCATAAACATGCTTGACATTTGGTATCAATCTAACTCTTAACACAACATACATCAATGACGATAATCAAAAGGTCTTTAATTGGGTTGTAATGTGGGCTAGGGACAAGGTATGTCAAATAAGCCAAAACAGGTGAAGTGTCAAAAGCTAGTAAGTACCAATATGAACCATTCACAACACCCTATTTTCCCCCCACATAAATTTTACTAAGAGCACTCGACTAGTCGACTAAAGTAGGATCACAACAAACACAAACATGCTCTCATAATTTTTTTTTTTCTTTCTTTTCTTTTTTTTTTTTTTATTTTTTTTATTTTTTTTTCTCTTTTTTTTTTCCTTTTTTTTTTTCGAGAGCTAAATAAAACAATAATATAAACAATAACAATGATCCCACAATTTATTACATATGCCGACTATCAAGTAAACAAACCCAATTTCAATATTTTCCCCAAAAGTATGACCAACAATAAACCCCTCCTTGCACACCTTATTACTCCCTTAAGCACTTTACTAGCCTTTGACAATGTGGGTTCAAATTAATGTACGGCCAATACAAGAAAAAGGTCTAGGCAAGTAATGTGGTATGTCACCGAAAAAATAGGATTAAGCTCAACGGGTTAACTAATTGATCATGTAAACATGGTGTGGTAATATGGGAAAATATGCGGTTATTCCTAAATGCCTTTATCATTTTAATCGTCAAATAATGTCATGCGTTTCAAGAAAGACCTCAAACAACTGCTAGCAATGCAAACAATCCGTGGACACTCAAGCAAACGAATAAATTGCAAATATGCAATAAGGCTCAAAAACTCACTTGGTGGAAAAACATACTCAATCCCAAGCAAACATCTCTCTAACGCACCAACTTGTATTCAAAGCATGCAAACTAAATCATCTTGCACATATTCATGTCCTTCTAATTACTTACAACATTCAAAAAGTCTACTAGCTTCAACTTACTAGTGTATGTGTGTGCACAAGAACAAAGCATATCACTTCTCAATCAAAAGCGTCAACAACACAAAATTCCTATCAAGCATGGGTGCAAATGCAAACTACTATGAACTCACATGATATACGAAAAAAACAAAAAAAAAACAGAATGTCCTATATGAAACAAACGTAGATAATACGAACATAAATGCATAATTTACTACTACTAATATGCAAAGCATGAAATCCTACATGAACAATTAATACAACAACAACTACATATCCCTCAAACCACCCCCAAACTTAAAATATTCAATGTCCGCATTGAATGGAAGTAAATACAAGGGATAGCAGAAAACATACCTGAATATCGAAGCAGTCACCCTCCTCGGATGAATCTGGTGGAGGATATTATGTACGAGCTCCATAGACTGGCCACCTTTCATGAACACTACAAAATCCAATTGACAAGAACACAAATTCGTAATAAAAATAAGATTAGAGAAAAAGATTTACCCAATACGAATCAAAGAGGTGAACTTGCAATTAATTCCTCTTTAGAATTGAATATATTAGATATATAAATAAAATAGAAGAGGAATTGGATTTGTATGTATAGATGTGTATATAATAATAATAATAATAATAAATAATAATAATAATAATAATAATAATAAAGAAAATAATAAAGAAAATAATAATAATAATAATAATAATAATAAATAATAACTATAATAATAATAATAATAATAATAATAATAATAATAATAATAATAATAAAATTAGAATTAGAAAAGAAATTGGTTTAGAATTTTGGAGAAAAGATGGGAGGTTTTGGAATTGAAATAGGAAAAGAATTAGAGAGAATGGGGTATAAATAGAATGAGAGGGGAAAGAATTTTTTTTTTTTTTTATATAACAGCTGCTTAACAGAAAAAAAATTTCGGACAAAAACTGCTCCAAACGCAAGCTGCGCAAGTGGGTGCAAACTGCTCTATACTCAGTGACGCAGGCGCAGGCTGCGTGACAACCAGGCAAACTGCGGCTCATACAGTAACGCAGGCGCAACCTGCGTTACACAGCTGCAATCTGCGGAAAGACCAGTAACGCAGGTGAAGCCTGCGTTACACCCAAAAACTCGTTTTTTTTTTTTTTTTTTTTTCTGAAAACACTCAAATTTTTTTTTTTTTTTCTACACTAATGCGTGGGTTGCCTCCCACGAAGCGCTTCTTTAACGTCAATAGCTTGACGTATTTCTACCTGCAAACTTCAATGAACAGAAAAAGCAAACAGATGCACATATCTATGAATTTCTAATATAAGCATATTGTGCAAATAAACCTTAGATTCATTGAAAGGTACGAAAACTTTCAAGAACCTATCATGCTCAAGAGACTTGGAAACATCAAAATAGCTAGAAAAGTCATCAGAATAATCATTATAAGTACGACTCATATACTCCTCCCAAATCGGATCCTTATACTCTAAAGCAAGATTTTCAACTTCATCAATCTTAACTTCCTTCTCTTTTATAATTGGACACTCATCAATTTTAATCTCGTCTACCAATGTATTAAGCTCAAAATTTTCTAGATTTGGTAGAATTTCAATTGCATCCAAATTATCATTAATGCGCATGGGACAATTATCAACTACACAAGTAGACTCATCAGACACAACATTATCATCAATTGCTAAACAAGAATCATGGCATAGAGGAAAATTGACACAAGGGGGAGTTCTATAACAACCTTCATACCACACTGCTCGAACTTCCCAAATAAAATTATTTAATTTAGCATTCTCCTCGTACCAAGCTATTGAATCACATGGAATATCATCATCACTAGCAATTTCTAAAGTTGGTTCATCAACAACTCCCAATGAAAGTAAGGGAGGATTAGACTGAGTTCCTTGAATCATTTTATTGAGCGCAATCTCCCAATCAGCAAGTAAAGAAGGATTAGACTGAGTTAAACTCGTATCAACATCATTACACATATATGGATTAAGATCATCATGATATTGATTTTCAAATGAATATGAATAATCATTGCTAGGGGCATATGGAGCATAACATGAGTTCTCAGAATAGAACGAATTCACCTGATATGCATTACAATCCTCATAAGCATTGAATTGTGGGTAAGGATTGAAGTCTTGATATCGTTCCTGACTGTTGTAGAAATTCTGAGCATTGTTCCAACCAAAGTTGTACTCCATCTAGTCTCTCTCCTCAAAACCTATTTAAGTTGTCTACCTCAAAGAACCTGTAGACACTCCAAAGAAAGAAACACAAAAGAAAGAAAAGAAAAATATATACAAAGATAAAATCTAAACAATAAGAAACAATTAACCTAAACTCAACTATACTGCCTTCCCCGGCAGCGGCGCCAATTTGTTAGTAGTATTTTTTGTGTGTTCGTTCTCAGGGAAGGACTGAATTGTAATATCGAGTTCAAGTTTTTATCTCTCACAATTTAGAAGTGTAGAAGAATGTTTGGTGTGTTTATAAACTAAATTAAACTAAACAAAATTAAACTAATTATCAAAAGAGAATAAAATATATGAGGAAAACAATCTAAGAACTGGGGTTCTTCACTTGGTCTCAATACATGCTCAATATTAATGTGATATCTGTGTTCCTACCTTGCTGAAAACAATTCTTCTAAAGTTATACTGCACCCTCCCAGATTACAATATAGTGCCTACAGCTACACCCTAATTGTCACTCCCGTGATACAATCAAAGTATATCTATAAACTGTTAAGTGCCAAGAATTATATGTCTCATAATTCTCCTATTAATCTCCCAATCAAATATTCAAATTATGTCTGTTAAATCATGTACTAAGATTGCAACTTCTCTCCCGAGCTTATTACAATCCCTAGAATACAATCAAAAGTTAGCTACTCTTCTAATTGTGTTAAGATCTCATTAACAGATCAGCAAAGCAGAAAATCACGTAATCAAGCATGCATGAATACCAAGGAATACTACCCAATCCTCAGATTAGAGAATTAGTTACACATAATTAAAGAAGAAAACAAAATAATAATGATAATGAATAAAAACATAATATTGAAAAAGAATTGAAAATCAAAAGTACCTTGATACGATTACAAGCTATGAAGTGTTCTGATTTACAATGGTATGATGTGTTTATATAGGCTCTACAAATCTTGCCCAGCAAGATATTGCCTTCTATTACAATTAGGATTTAAAGAAGGTACCCAAAACTGCCCAAAATACAATTAGAATTAGAAAAAGGGCAAAACAGTAAATTCCCAGCCTTCTTTAATAAAGATTACGTGTGCGCCTTTAATAAGTACGTTTCTTGCACTTGTTTCCTATCCCAGGTTGTAGAAAATCTCTCAAACTTCGCGTGGGCAGTAAGATCGCTGAAAACGGACTTCTAGAACTCCAGATATGGCCAAAACAGTATAAGCTGCGCAACCTTCCCGGAAAATCCGAATTTTAATCAATTAAATCTCCAAAAACGACAAAAGCTTAGATATTCTTGGAAACCTGCACAACTACACAAAACACATCAAAACTACACAAACTTGAGTCTAAAACAATCAATTTAAGCCGATTTAGAATGCTCCAAGTGGATATAAAATCCACTTATCAGTACGGTACCCCGTATCTACATATAATGGCTCGCTTAACAAATTCCTTCAGCTTACCGGCAGTGATGGTAGCTAGGGGTTCTGCCTCTGCCCACTTGGTAAAGTAGTCAACGGCTACCACGGCATATTTCACACCACCTCTGCCTTTGGGAAGCTCCTCAATCAGGTCAATCCCCCATATTGCAAAGGGCCAGGGGCTTCCAATGGGTCTTAGTTCCACAGCTGGGTTGCTATTGAAGTTAGCAAACCTTTGGCATTGATCACAAGCTTTAGCAAAGTCATAAGCATCAGTTTTCATGGTAGGCCAGTAATAGCCCTGTCGGAGAATTTTGTGGGCCAGGGAGGTACCCCCCGAGTGGTTGCCACAAATGCCTTCATGAATTTCCCTTAGGATGTATTCACATTCATTTCCAGATATGCACTTAAGTAGAGGTTGATTAAATCCCCTCTTGTATAGGATGCCATCATAGATCACATAACGGGCAGCCTTATATTTGAGTTTCCGAGCTTCATCTTTGTCTTCCGGAAGTGTCCCCTTGGTGATATACTCACGTATTGGGGTTGTCCATTGGCTTTCCATTGAAGAATCTATTTCCATAGTCTCCTCTCGATGGATACTTGGTTGGAGTTGCACTTCAAGGGGTATCACCCCTAACAGGACAGCTTCTTTTTGGGATCCCAACTTGGCAAGGGCATCGGCATTGGCATTTTCCACCCTTGGAATTTGATTTAGATTTAGCAATTTGAACCTACTGATAAGTTCTTGGGCATACCTCATGTAGAGTTCAGTGCGGGGGCCTCGACTCTGGAAGCTTCCTTTAATTTGCCATACAATCAGCATGGAGTCACTAAACACATTTAGGTATTCTACTTTCATTTCCAGAGCCAGCTTCAAACCAGCAATCAGGGCCTCATACTCTGCATCATTGTTGGTAGCCCTGAAGCCAAAGTGTATGGCACTCTGAATTCGGTGCCCCTCTGGGCTTACCAACTCTATTCCTGCACCTCCCCCATTTTTATTTACTGCACCATCAACATACAGGTTCCACCATAATTGGGGGCTTTCGGCATCCCCTTCGGTAACTGGGGCTACCGGGGTACAATCTTCTCTGGTAACCTCAAAATCAGGAGGAAACTCCAGTAAGAAATCGGCCAGTGCTTGGCCTTTGATAGCAGTTCGGGGCTTGTAATCAATTTCAAACTGTCCTAGCTCAACAGCCCATTTCATCATTCTACCGGAGGCTTCCGGCTTGTGCATCACTTGCCTTAGCGGGAAGGATGTTCTAACTTCAATTTTATGGGCTTGAAAGTAAGGCCTTAGCTTCCTGGAAGCCAATATTAGAGCATATGCTAGCTTTTCCATGCTGGGATACCGGGCTTCCGCATCAAGCAGCCTTTTGCTCACATAGTATACCGGGTATTGTACTTGTTCTTCCTCCCGGATCAACACAGCACTTATAGAGTATTCAGAAACAGCTAAATATAAAATGAGTACCTCACCTTCCAAGGGTTTGGAGAGCAAGGGTGGGCTTCCCAGCTGTTCTTTTAGTTTCTTGAAGGCTTCCTCACATTCCGGGGTCCATTCAAAGTTTTGACCCTTCTTGATAGCCTTGAAAAACTCCTTGCATTTGTCGAAAGATCGAGATACGAATCTATTTAGGGCTGCTACCCTTCCGGTAAGCCCTTGGACTTCTTTTACATTCCTTGGGGACCTCAGTTCCAGCAATGCTTTGATTTTGGCAGGGTTTGCCTCAATCCCTCTGTGGTTCACAATGAATCCTAGAAATTTTCCAGACTCCACCCCAAAAACACACTTTTGGGGGTTCAGTTTCATCCGGTACTTCCTTAGGATATCAAACATCTCAGATAGGTGCAACACATGGTCGGCTGCCACCTTTGATTTGACCAACATATTGTCAACATAGACTTCCATAGTCTTACCAATCTGTTCTTTAAACATCATGTTTACCAGCCTCTGATAGGTAGCCCCGGCATTCAATAGCCCAAACGGCATCCCCACATAACAGTACAGTCCCCTATCAGTTATGAAGCTGGTATGCTCCTGGTCCGGTTCAAACATTGGTATCTGGTTATATCCGGAGTAGGCGTCCATGAAACTTAGCAAAGCATGGCCTGCCGTGGCATCCACCAGTTGATCAATTCTGGGTAGCGGGAAGCTATCCTTAGGGCATGCCTTATTTAGATCAGTAAAGTCAACACATGTCCTCCATTTCCCATTAGGCTTCCGGACCAGTACTGGGTTTGCTAGCCATGTTGGGTAGAAGGATTCTTTGATCAAACCAGCCTTCAATAACCGGTCTACCTCTTCCTGGAGGGCGGTAGCCCTTTCACCACTGACAGGCCTTCTCTTCTGCCGGATACCCCTTCTCTCAGGGTCGATGTTCAAGTGGTGGCACATGACTTTCGGGTCAATCCCCACCATGTCAGAATGACACCATGCAAACACATCAAGGTTGCTTTTAAGGAAAGCAGTCAACCTTTCTCTTGTATTTTTATCTAGCTGTTGCCCGATTTTCAAGATTTTACTAGGATCTTCAGCATCCACTAGTATAGGGATAGTATCCTCGGCAGCCCCTGCCTTTTCCAGGGTACCGGGCATCCTGGGATCAATGTCAATCTCAACCGGGAGTCCTCTCTCCGCTCCCTGGTTCTCATTCTCTAGCATTGCTCCGTCTAGATCATCATCTGAGGCACTTTTTACTATGCCTTCCAGCGAAATGTTATGAATTTCATCATTTTTTTCGGCAGCTTCCAACAACAAGCTTTGTGGTGGTATTACCCCCCGAAAATTAGGAACCTCTTCAGTAGGTTCATCTGGCAATTCCACTATCATGATGGCATTACACGATGCTCTTTCAAACTTCTGTGGCTCAAGCCCATGGCTTCTCATTAAGGCTTCTCCATCAGCCTTTTCTTCAACTTGAATAGGTTTGTCTGCCTTCTCGGCAGCCTGCACAGCTCTGTTATAGCATTCCCTTGACTCATGTTGACATCCTTTCACACACCCAATGCCATTTGGTGTAGGAAACTTCATTGAAAAGTGGTATATTGAGGTTACCACCCTCATATCTTTCAATACTGGTCTACCGAGAATTGCATTATGGGATATGTCTTCATTTACCACCATGAATTCTGCCATTTGGGTGGCCTTGCAGGGATCCACACCCAATGTCAAGGGTAATTTAACCCTGCCCATGATTTGGACTGGGTTACCGATAAACCCATATAGCTCATTATTGGTAGGCAGTAACTCTTTGTCCAAAAGTCCCAATTTCTGGAATGTGGTATATGCCAAGATATTTACTGAGCTTCCATTATCAACCAGCACTCTGTGCACATTCATTCCACTAATACTCACGGTTATCACCAAAGCATCATTATGAGGGTGGTGAACCCACTTGGCATCCTCCTCGGTAAAGGAAATATCAGCGGTTTCCCCTTTAAACAGCTTAGGGGGCCTTTCTGCAAGGTGGAACACATTAGTTAAGGGTTTGTCCCTGGCTTCCCGGGCATACCTATCTCTGGCATTCCGACTGGCACCCCCCAAATAAGGGCCGCCAAAGATGGTATGGATGCTATTAGCTCGGGTAGTCCTTTCTTGGTTTCCGGGAGCCTTGTCCTTGTTATCTCTACCTTCTTTATATTTCTTAGCCTCTTGGGCTACAAATTCAGTCAGGTATCCACCTCTAATCAACTCTTCAATTTGATCTTTCAAGTGCCTGCAATCAGCAGTCTCGTGTCCATTCACTTCGTGGAATGCACAGTACTTTCCTTGATCTTTCACTCCTGGGGGCCCTGCCCGGTAGGGCCTCCGGAATAGCCCATTCTTCTCATTCACTTCGAGAATATGACTGATTGGGACAGTCAAAGGAGTATACTCTGAGTATTTCTGAAAATTCGCCTTTGGAGTGAGTCTGTCCTTGGCAGAAACTCTATCCTTAGTTGCATTAACAGCAATAGGGGCAGTCTTGTCATCATACCGGGGGGCTCCTAAGCCGGCAGTACCACTCCCGGAAGCCCTCTTGTTCGAATCCCTTTTAGGGCTGTAAGAACGATTTCTTTTGTTCCTGCTCCAACCTCGGGAACTGGAATCTTTGGACAATTTTGCCATGGATTCCTCAATCACTTTGTGGCGTTCTGCTTGTTGGTAAAATTCCGCCAGGGTTCCGGGCTCCTCAGTTTGCAATTCCTTCCAAAACTCGGTTCCAGGCCTTACCCCGGCTATCAGGAAGTTCTTCAGAGTTTCATCAGAGGCCTTCTTCACTTTTGGCACTTGCTCATTAAATCTTTTGAAATACTGTCTTAAAGACTCGTGAGTTTCTTGCTTGATATTAGCCAGAGTATTCACCGGTGGGGCATAGGCCACGGTAGCCCTGAATTGAGAGATAAACTGATCTCCCATCCTCCTCCAGGATTTGATAGACCCTTCGGCTAGCCTTTTGAACCATTGGTGGGCATTTCCAGTCAGTGTAGATGCCAATAGCCTACACCTTGCTAAGTCCTCCACCTGGTAGACATCCATTTCCGTATTAAAACGGCTCAAGTATTCAACTGGATCGGAGTTTCCATTGAACTTCAAGTCAGTATTCATCTTAAAGAACCTTGGCAAGGCTGCCTTTTTCACTTTCACAGAAAAGGGGGAACCGGCAGTGATACCGGACTTAAACTTTTTCTCCTCCTTGATCTTTTCCAAGGCTTTTTTCCAGTCAGACATCCTGAACTGTCCATTTTCACCATCTGAAAGCGTATCACTTTCAGAATCATCATCTTCATTGGCTGTCTTGCTTCTTCTAGGGACTGAACTTTGATGGGAGCCGGAATCCTGATCGGTACCCCCACCGGTAGGGACTCCGGTAGAGCGGGATCTTCTGTTTCTATGCCAAGAAGAGTGACTGCTTTGCCTATAATTCCTTCTGCCATCAGATCTGGATCTCCTGGAAATGCTTTTTGGGGGTACCGTTTGGGACCTCTCTCGGCGTTCTCGGGAACCCTGAGTTGTGGAACCTCCATTGCCATCTCTCCGATCTTTGCTTCCAGTGTGAATCAGTTTGTGACGAAGGTCTTTGTTAGTCAGTTTTTTGCCAACTCGATCAAAAACACTTAGACTCCTGGTGGGTGAGCCTTCGGCACCCTGAGTTTCCGGGACATCAGATTGGTCACCCTCATATTCTTCTTCCACAGGCTCTTCTGCGTCTTCTTCAGATGGGACATGATCAGTGTTGTCCTCAATATTGTCCTCAGACTCGAAATTCAGCCTTGTCGGAGTCACATTCTTCTTTTTTGACTTCGACTTGCACTTCCTTTGCCAATTTTTCATTTTCTCGGAACCTTTTTCCAAGTTGTTGACTCTTTCATTCATCGTCTTCAGATAGTCCATGATGTCCTTGTTACTAACATCATCACCACCTTTGTTTCGTCCATTACCATCCTGAGACGGTGTTTTATCACTTTCAGAATTGTCACTCGCCATATCTCCTCCAAATGACGACTTTTGAGGCCCCTCCTTCGGGCGCCAATTGTTGTGGGAGGATTTTAGCACAACAGATTATGAGGCCTCGTGCTGGAATAGCGCCAATAAACAAGGAATCGTCCAACCACCCAGAAAGGCTCGTGGTTGATGATCAATGGCTAGCCGCCCGGGAAGGCACACGACTAGGGTTACCGAAGAACACGGGATGTGGTTCCTCGGAAGGATCGGACTGAATCTACGGAATGAGAGTTCAAGGACCAAATGTTGGCCAGCCAAGAACCCTAATTTGACTGTGTCACACAAGAGTGCTCGTGCTCTAGCTACTCAAGGAGTGTAAAGTGTCGAAGAAGATCCCGTAAACTGCCTACATACCACTATTTATAGTGGATCAAGCCCGAATGTAGTTCTTGTATGATATGATTATTTGTTCATGATGAGTTATCCTCTCTCCAATGGGATAATGACTGTTATTTCTGATAATAATCGAGTGTGATGTATAAAATCAGGTTACCAAGCAGTTTAGGTAACATAAAATGATTATCTCTTGTATTTATCATGATTTTGTATCATTTATCAAGTATATATATGACATATATCCTCAAATAACTGAATGTTTATCTGTTTGAGAGTGTTTTTAGATGATATAGACGTATTCCTAAAAAATAGGAGGCGTGCCTTATCTGTATTGGCAGCCTAATCAGGCTTCCGGCGGAAGCTGGGGGTACCGCCCGGTAGCCTGGCTCCGGTACCCCCCCGGTAACCCCTATCACGGGAGCTACTCTGGAAGCTCTACTGGATGACTGGTAATAATTATAGGTTATCCTCAAGGGGATGCCTTGAGACCCTTAGCCATGTGTTCCCGTGCTGCAGCGTACATGGTAACCCCTAGGGCTACCGTAGGCTTCCGGAAACCTGACAGATTACTCATTCTCTTCATGGATCTGGACCCTAATCCTCTAGTGGGCCTAAATCTAACCCATGCGAGATTTTGGTCACAACAGTATCAAATCAATCCAATGTATAGAACAAAACCGGACACAATTTTTTTTTTTTTTTTTACAAACATCATTTACAATGTAAAAAATTCATAAAACATAATTAATTGTTCACGCATACAAGTACAATATTTGTAACTATAATTAGAAAACAGGTAGGTAAAACATGAATCATGTAACAATTTACTTACAATTTTGCTAATAATATGCATAACAGAATCGATAATTTTGACTTCGATAAACATTATATACGTAGAACAAAGCATCAATTTATGGTTCTATCATGTTGTACAGATCATATAAACATTAATTAAAGTAATTCTCTTAAATCATATTTTGGACCTTTATATTCAAAAAGAAACGGGCCAATAATCATTATAGGACATTCACACACATAAATATAAATCAGTTATAGATCAAACAATAAGCATGCTGATTGCGAGGCACAAAAAAGAAAATTTAGGTGGAGACGTACCTTAGTAGATGAGGGGTTGTACGACTCTTTTTGCTATCTATTCGAGTGTTTATATAGGTATGAAAACCCTAAATTAATTAAGGTAATTCTAAAACCTTCCTCTAAAATATTAGAGACACCTTCAAGTAATTCCTTAAAATAAAGATTCTAGCACACATAATTAACATAATTAAAATGATATCGATTCACTAAAATATTCTTACTCTTCTTTCCAAATATAACGAATCTTATTCTTTAAAATTCTAAAATTTTCTAAATAAACTAAATACTCCCTCTGTCCCATCCATTTCTTAACATAAAAAACTGCGTATCTGACACGCATTTTAAGGTGTATTTTAAGGATAGTTCTATAATTTATTTTAGATATTTTCTTTTTTGTATAAAAATAGGATTGTTCTATTTTTATACAAAAAAAGAAAATATCAAAAATAAGTTATTGAACTATCCTTAAAATGCACCTTAAAATCCGTGCCAGAAACTGGTCCGCAAATGTTAATAATTCAATGGGACGGAGGGAGTATCTAATTAAAAATTACTTTAAAATATAATATCTAATAAAAATAAATTACAGATTTTACATTCTCCCCTCCTTAAAAGAATTTGTTCCCCAAATTCACAAAATAAAATCAAATGTGTTACAAGTGAAATGAAATCATACCTTAATTACGATTGTTGGCGTGATTTTCCGTGAGCATAAATACATGTCCGTTACCGGTCTTGTTATCTGCTTCTTTCCTTGGTGGTGGATTATGTGGGCATTGAGCAATCCTATATCCGACTTCACCGAAATGAAAACACGCGCCTCTATTCCAACGACTCTCTATATCAACATGGTTTCCGCCACACCTAGTGCACTTATCTTGATTTCCTTGACCTCCTATTCTATCATACATGTAAGGTTTCTTGAGTGGTCCTCCTTGTGAAGATTGTCCACCAGTTGGAGCGAACTGTTTCTTGTTCCAATTGCCTGCTACCTTTTCGGATTCTGCTAAGCCTCTCTCGATCACCAAAGCCTTGTTGGGCACGGCCTCATATGTCTGAAGTTCAAAAGACGCCACAGAATTCCTGATGTCGGTCCGGAGTCCTTCTTCCAATCTTCTAGCTCGACTGGTCTTGTCACCAACTAATGTCGGCGCATACTTTGCAAGCTTTGAGAATTCTGCTTCGTATTCAGTAACAGTCTTTCCTCCTTGCTCGAGCCGAATGAAGTCCCTCTCCTTTTGTAAACGAACTGTTCTCGGAAAGTACTTATCTTCTAGAGCCTTCTTGAACTTTGCCCATGTGTATAGTTCAGGACCTCCCTCAGTGGTTGCAGTCTCGTTCTTTCTCTTCTCCATGAGCCACTAGTCGTTAGCACTTCCTTGTAGTTGATACACAGCTGAAGTGACCTTCTGTTCTTCAATGCTGCCTAGCAGTCCGAAAGCCTTCTCCATCTCTTGTATCCACATCTCGACTGTGGTCGGATCAGTCGCCCCATCGAAAGTTGGTTGGTTCAAATGCTTAAACTGAGAGACGACATTCTGCTGTTTG
Organism: Kitagawia praeruptora; assembly: GCA_037693485.1. NCBI lineage: Eukaryota > Viridiplantae > Streptophyta > Magnoliopsida > Apiales > Apiaceae > Kitagawia > Kitagawia praeruptora. Next base: position 84,230,258 of record CM075350.1, read on the forward strand.
GGTACGTTGCTGATTTATGAGCGTAACCAGAGTCTCAGCTAACAGATCGACTACATTTCTTCCTCCATTATTGTTGTTACCATTCTGATTATCATTGCCCTGATTGCTATTGTTTTTGCCATTGTTACCTTCTCCGTCCATCTTTTCTCAAAACAACAAACTTTCAAACTTAAATCAATGATCAAAAAGCACAAAAGTCAAACAGGTTACATAATCACACAAACAAGTGCCTTAAATTCAAAATAATTTACTAACTTAAAGGTCAAAATCTATATGATAGTCTATAGGATCTGTTAACGGAGGAATTTGGGAAAACAAATTCGGGGAGGGTTGCTGTAATTATGGTGGTGGTTGATGACGGTGAGCGGCGTAGGATGCTTAGGGTTAGGGTTGGTGATTTGGGGATGGCTGAGATTGTATGTGAGAGTTATTGCAATTTAGATCGAATATTGAATTCTCTCTTTTTCGCAAGGGTTGCATCATGACATACAATGTGCCTACGTATCCTATTTATAGGAATCAAGCCAAACGTAGTTCTTGGGGAGCAAGTAATCGTAATGGGCTAGGTTACCTTGTTTAGGAAGCCCATTGGATTAAGACCACCGCCTTTGATGTTATCATTATGGACTTTAAAGCCCAACTACTTTCTCGGAACATATCGGTTAAGCTATTGACCCGGTATTTTCGGGGTCAACGCTTTCCCTGAGTTACGGAGATAAAATAGTTGTAGGGCAGCCCTGAATGAGGGCGAGATCTTTCTGAAACGGACGAGATCCGTTTTAAAGGGCAAGATCTAGCCTTTAGATAGTTCAAGGACCCTATTTGTAGTCCATAATCTTCGAATTCAGTAATTGCCACCACAAAGGGCGAGATATTACAGTGTTGGGCCTAGACGTTTTAAAAGGGCGAGATCCTTTATATATGGGCGAGGTCTTCTGAAATAGTAATGTTATCCTTCCATGGGTCAGGCCCAATAAATGTCACGTTTCCTCATGCCACGACCCATGACACGAATTACTTCTTTTACCCGGCCCAAACGAGATCGACACTTCCAAAATAGGGCGAGAATGTTTTTGGGTATAACAACTACCCCCCAGTTTCTTGCAATATATTTATAAAAGAAACTAACTTCTTGAAGTTTTCCCAAAAAATATAGGCGAGCCTTATTCCACAAGAAATAAAATTGACACGCCTCAATTTCTGTTCTCATTCCAATTAGAACATGCCACGTGTCCCATGCTAGCTATTACTATATAAACCCCAAACTTTCCTTCTTTTCCTATCTCATTTTCAAAAGCTCACGAAGTGCTGCTTGATTTTTATCCGGAGGGCGAGGTTCGTAATTGCTGTAAGCGAGTTCTTCCATTCTTCTAGGCGACATCCTACTACCGAGGGCGACTTCTTCTAACAAGGTATTTTCCCTCTTCTCGTCTTTTTTGTTGATTTGTTCTGTACTTTTTCAAAATAACTGCTTACAATGAGAGTAACTCGCCTAGGATAGATAATGCGTTCTCGCTAGTCTTTCGCTTAGGACCGCTTCCAGCTAAGAGGGCGAGGACCCCTACCATACTCTTTTCTTTATTCCTTTTTATCTTCAGGAAACAATTTTTAACATAGTCTTCGCCCTCTCTTAAAGATGTCAAGAGAGGATCTTTCTTCCGATACCGGGTCAATGTCACCCTCGACCTCGAACTCTCTTGATAATCAGGATGATATTATCTCTATTTCTGATAGCCTTCACGTGGGTGATGTTGCTGATGATTTGGCCAGCATTTATCATGCTCAGGATTTAGGTGACACGGGTGAGGGGGAGGATGATTTATATGGCTTTTTCGCTGCCCTAGATCCTCAAGAGCCTGGTCCCTCTAGAAAGGGTCATGGCAAAGACTTGGCAAATTTTAGAAGAATACTCGACGAGGCGAGGGATGAAGAAAATAATGATGAAGGCGAGAATTCAAAAGAGGACAGGACCTCCAGTCAGGATGAAGATAATATTGACTTTGAGGATGCTGAAATTGAGAACGCAGATGAAGTATTATCCGTCTCGCCTGTTCGTTATGCAATGGAATTACCTTCTCCTCCCAACAACCCATACAAACAACCCGTCCGTGTATGCGACCTCGATCTTGATTTTGAAGATGATGTTAGCGAACCACTCAGAATGAAACATAGGTTCGACCAGAGCAGAATCTCCTGTGCAGGACTCGCCTCAAAAATATCCTCAGAAGAAATTATGTTTTTAATTGAGTATTATAATCTGGAAGGAAAATGGCTGCGACCTCGCTCCTTCATGAGAATGCACATCTTCAATATCAACGGGTTACCAACGCCGAGAATGGTTCTAACCAACAAGTTGATAGAGCTTGGCTTTGGAACACCTATGCATCCTTACCTTCACCAAATCATCACTTATTTTAACATCGCCCCGGTACAATTGTCCCCCAATAGCTATAGGGCAGCTATTGGCTTGTACATGATGTACAGAAATGAAGGGTATGATGCCCCAACCATGGCCGAGCTGAGCCATTTTTTTTCTTTAAGACGATGCGGGAAAGACGTGGTGTAATAACCCTAACTTCAGTAATGCTACAGTGGTCACATGAATAGTAAATTTCGAGGATTTAGAGAAATGGTATATAGGTACTCTATAATGGAAATGGAAAATGAATAAACAGAAACCATATTAGTGTTGTACAATGAAAATAAGTGACTCGAAATGACGTTAGATTTCAGAAATTCCTGAAACATGGATTTTGAGGATTTTGATTTCGAATAAGCTTCTATTGGACATTAAGGAGCATGGAAACATTATAAGAATTATATATTGAGGAATTAGTGAATTTAGATTTAACCAAGGGATTATTAAGTTAAGAGAATACCAAAGGAAAGTGGATTCGTAAATGATTTCGAAAACCACTGAGATAATGAGGTACACCCGAAACGAACCACAATTAGACGAGTATGGGAACAAGACAACCAAGATTAGTAATATAGCAAGGATACATACCACATTATTATTATCCAAGATTATTGTCATAATACTTAGAAAAACAAGAAAAGAGATTATTAGATCATCAAGATGACATCACCATCCATTAACACTTGTTTTAAGGGTAAATTAGTACTTTTGCTAGGCTTAAACCATAAATATCTTCCAAGGCTTCCAAGACAAGCTAGAATAATCAAGATTAAGGAAGATAAGATAAAAAATCAAGAGCAAAATCTCTCCCCCTCCATTTCTTGCAAATTCGGCCAAAACAGTAGCAGTCCAGAAAAACAGCCATAACTCCTTCGTTTCTCAGCCGAATTTTGTGTTCTTTAGCTTTTTGGAAAGGTATTGAGATGCCCTACAACTCTTCTTTAGGAACCTTGTCCAGAAAACCAAGGTAAGGACCTCGTTTTTCATCTTCTTTCAGCTGCTGTTTAGTAACTCTAAGAATTAACTTGTGTTTTATGGTTTCTTTAGACTATCCAAGCTACTTTAAGGTTGTTTAAGGACTAGCCAAGGATTATTAAGTGTTGTTAAAGCTTCAAGGAAGGTATGGAGTTCATGAACCCTTAGTATTATCTTGAGGTTATGATGATTTATGGTTGGTTTAGTGATTAAGTGGTATAAATGTTATGATTATGATGTTATAAGTGTTTGTAAGTGATTAAAGTTGATTTTGGAAGGAGTATGTGCTTGTAACCATGGTTGGTAAGATGACCACATGGTGTAGGTGATGGTGTATAAGGTGGATGATTGATTTGGAGGAGTTTGATTTTGGAAAGTATGAAAATATAGCCGTTATAATGTCCGATTTTCGTTAGACCAAGAATCTGCCCTGTTTTTGGACCCTGAACCAATACGGTAGGCTACTGTCCAGACCCCCAAATGACCATGATGAGATAGAGCTTGGTTCATAGATCTTTTTGATATAAGGTGCGCTAAAATCTGATGAACGGTTTAGGAGAAAAGTCAGTTTTAGTGAAAGACATTCGAAAACCGAGAAAACGTAATTGTATCAACTTTGAGGCTAAAGTTACCATACTTAGACATTTTTATAAGTCACGAAATTTTGGGATAGTGTAGTAGGGTGGTCAGAGGACCCTTTACAGTTGACCTTGCATTAAAATTCGAAATCTATATTTTCTGAGAATTTTTACAGTTAAGTGTGGTCGTTAGGGGAAATGGTGAAAAACCCCTGAAACATCGATTGAGTTTATAAATGGTTAAGTTCATGAACCTTTGGGGTAATAATAATACGTTAAACATATGTTGAAGTGTAAAGGGTTTTGTTATACAAGAGGGTAGTGAGTAAGAGATGTGGTATTCTAATGACGGTCCTTTTGTGTTTATAGAAATTCCGGAGGAGGGACCAGCCATATTATCAGGATACAGAAACCGAGGCAAGATCCTTCTATCCCTACTTTAAAAATTATTTATCTTCGGAATAATAATGATATCATGGAATATATTTATGTATATGTGATGCTTTTGTTGCTATATTGCAAAGAATATATTCTCTTGATTGTGGGAAGTTAAAGAGAGATGGATATGTTTTCTGAAATATGAATATAGAGATGATTACGAATGGAGCGAATATGCTCTAGGGTAAAAGAGATATGAAAGAGAATGGTATCAGTTGTTATCTAGGGTTATATGGTTTATAATGCTATATTATAAACATTCTTTTTAGTGTATGTTATATACATATATTTTATAGAAATAATGTGCGAGAATGAAAGTGATATACGGGAATGGAAATGTGAAATGGTGTTGATAAATTGAATAATGATCTTATAAAAAGGGGAATTTACAACAGTAAGCGTAAGAGGCCGTGTGGAAGTTGCACAGTCCAGCACTTAATATTACAACAGTAAGCGTAAGAGGCCGTGTGGAAGTTGCACAGTCCAGCACTTAATATTACAACAGTAAGCGTAAGAGGCTGTGTGGAAGTTGCACAGTCCAGCACTTAATATTTCATTTCGGCCCAAGAGTTGCCGAAGGAGGATGTAGTGGTAGACCTTCCTTCTGGGGGATGGTGGCAGACCTACCTCCGTCTACCGGTAGTAAAAAGGGACGGATACGGAGGGCGACTGATCATCGTGCCTCACGTATTCGGCAACAGTGAAAACCCCTACAATATGTGAATAAAGAATAAATGATAAAGTCAGATTGGTATACTGGAAAGGGAAAATGATATGAAAGATGGAATTATTGTTATAGATGAAGAGAAACTGATTTTATATTAATTTATAAAAAAATTGTTACATAAGAAGGAAATGAGAAGATGATAGTAAGAGATTTAAGTAAATATTCATATTATCCTGAAATCTTACACTGAAAGATTTTATTGATTGTTATATTATTTAAGAAGAGAAACTGATACTGTATTATTCTAGAATTCTTTCTTATAAAAGTAAGTGGATGATGTATTATTAAATAAGAGTTTCACTCTTCCTTAAAGTTTATAATTTGGTTACATTTTAAATTCTAGTTTACAATATTATCTTGCTGAGCTATTATAGCTCACTCTTGCTACTTATCTATATACAGCTAGGTATGCCAATAATACGCAGAACGCCCCGCAAGAGGGTAAGGGAAAGGCGACCTTCTGAGAGCTCGTTAGCATCAATCCCCGAGGTAGATGACCAGCGCAAGGGATTTAGTGGTCTTATGTATATTAAGTGTGTAAGTGTGTAAGGTTGTAATAAATTTGGTTGTTGAAATGCTTCTTGTAGAAGCATCACTCAACAATGTACTTAAGTATGATTCTGGGTTTGTAATAACTGTTTAACTCTAAACTTTTATTATGGTGAATGTTGTTCTCTGAGCATATGACTGGTGTGTGTGTGTGTGTATTAGAGTGGGGTCAATTGCATAAGTATATAAAAAAAAAACAAGAGATATTGATTTTTGAATGGAAGTTGGTCCGTGATGGCCCAAATTCATGACCCCGGATTTGGGGCTGTCACACGTGGGATTCTACTACCTCGCCTTTTGGTCGAGTCATAACAAGAAGGGTTTTATTACTGGTAACCCCAGTAACATGAAGATATGGAAAGAAGATTTTCTTTATATGTACGATGTTCCAAGAATTAGAACTCAATTCAATCTACACCCTTGTAAGTATCTCGTCCTTATAAAGAATTTTAAATCTCGTCCTCGAAACCCTAAATTTATTTTTTATTTATTCTTTCCGTAGACAAACCCGCCCAGACAAAATTAACGGGCGATGCTGCAACCAGAGCTTTGGCTATCTCTCAACTTCCTAGGTTAAAGAAAGATCTCGACGTCTTAGTGGTACCTGATAACCTCCGTACCCATGGTTTCTATAATGAGGGCTATGGAAAGATTCCATACGTTAAATTCAAAAGGGGAACTAAAAGAAGTACTCGTAAAAAACAAATAGAAGGGCTTACTGGTAAAGGTACCTCGTCCTTCAAACACAACCTCGCCCTTTAACTAGAACTCTAATCATTATACTTTTACTTGTATATCTTAGGAATTTGTATGAATAACTTGTCCACTTTATGTGCAGGTCAAATGTCGAGACTTCCTTTTGGACGAAACCCTTTTGCTGAGCCAGCTCCTTCTGCAACAGTCAACCAACCTCGCCCTTCAATTTCAACATTGGCAAACCAATCTCGCCCAAATATTCCTATTATTAATCAAGTCGAGAATGCACTCAAGAACAAAAAACGTGATTTGGCTGAAACTTCCAAGAACCTGCAAAGTAAGAAACACAAGACGTCCGCTGCTGAAGAATCGCCCTCAGATTCTGTGGCTTCCACTTTTGGCTCTGTTGCTGCAGAAAATTTTTCTGACAATGATGCTAAGCTTTTAAAGAATCGCACTGACGAAGAAGCAGAGTTCAATTTTAAAGTTGGACTTGGAGACGCTTTCTACCACGGTTTAAAGGTTCTCGCCCTGAAGAATGCCACCATCAAAGATCAAGACAAATCTCTAAGGAAACTCAAAGGCGAGGCTGCTTCCTACAACTCCAAAATGAGCGAGATTCAGAAAAAACTTGATAATGAAATTAAAGCAAGGAAGGAAGATGTTGATAAGATCCAGCTGTCTTTTGATAAAGCGAAATTTGATTTCGACCAAGCCACCAAATCGTATGAGGACGAGATTGCTAAGCTTAAAGGCGAGAATGAGGCGCTTATAGCTGGGACAAGGAAGAGTCAGGGTGAAGCCTATAATGCGGGATTCCTGGATTACCTGCAGCTGATCCTAACTATGATTGGTCCACACACTTCGCCCCTTCTACTCCTGGCTATATGCTGAAGTTCCAAACTTACAATGCTGAGCTCATTGATGCTGCTAAGAAAGATCTCAGAAAGAAAATTGAAGCAGAAAGAAAGGCCATAGCCGAGGAGGAGGCGAGAAAGAAAGGGGTAGCAGAAGGCAGTAATGCCGGCACAATCTCACCCTCCGATGCTGCTGCCAAGGGACTCTATGAACTCTTTATGATTGCGAACACAATAGGAGTGCGGGCCCTCCTATAATGGCCTCGCCCTTTGTAATTTTTCTCTTAATTCACTTGACTTACTCCTCTTTAACTAATTGGAGTGTGCGTCCTCCATTTAAAGACGTCGCCCTTGTATCGACTTGGTTTAATTATTATGTCTTCCTTAAGCATCTGCCTACGTTTCCCTAGTACTCATATTAATTTTAATATATCTTGCCTTTATTATAGAATCTCGCCCCTTGATGGGAATCTCGCCTTTCTTCAACTTAATTCATGAACTTTAATCAGAATCTAATTCATGAACCTTAATAAATATCTCACTTCAAAGGTAACAACTACCATGTCTTCCAGAGGGTATCTCCCTCTAAGGGAGTCATTTTCCTTAGAATTTAATAATTTTATTATACTCTCCTCAGAGGAGATCATTACTAAGTTCAGAAATACCCTCCTCACAGGAGGTGAATTTTCCGAAACTCGAACCCTGATGAGGTGCCAGAAGTACGGACATCCCCCCCGGAAGTACAGTTTTTGCAAGGATTTAACAATTTGGGATACCCTCCTCAAAGGAGGTCGTTCCCCATTCCATAAATATCCCTCCTCACAGGAGGTGGATTTTCCGAAGCTCGTGCCTTGATGAGGCGCCGGAAGTACGGACATCCCCCCCGGAAGTACGGTTTTTGCAAGGACTTTGATAATTTGAGATACCCTCCTCAAAGGAGGTCGTTCTCCATTCCAGAAATATCCCTCCTCACAGGAGGTGGATTTTCCGAAGTTCGTTTTTATCCTCTCCTCAAAGGAGATAATGTTTTAATACATCCCATGAAGATCCTCCTTAGAGGAGGTCATCAATCACATAATTTACACAAAAATTTATCAAAGAAGCATGTTTTATTAATAAATATAAATCCTGGCTAAGGAGTGGTACGTACACTACCCCCCTAGACTTTTACGGAAATAAATTAAGAGAAAGTAGAACAAAGGCAGGAAACACATTACCTCCCTGTGAGAACTATTCCCTTTGGTTTATGGCAGATTCTTTTTCGGCACGTTGATTTCCTCCGTGTGTTTGATAGCTCCTCTCCTAGTTATGATGACTCTCCCTTAGATCCTCTCTCTCCAAGTGGCGGCAAGGTCCACCATGATTCAGGCGAGATCCAGCAAGAAACTATTTTTTCCTCTCCATCGCATCCAGCCTAGCCCCCATACGATCGTTATCGTTTCCCATAGTGATTTTGTTCCAAATCTCGGCGTTACTTATTAGGAAAAGGGGATCTCCCTCAATTTGAGGGGTCGCCCGTCTATCGGGAATCCTAGGCATAGCATCCATCGGATCTGAGTTCGTCGGTTGTTGCAGGGGTAAATTTTTCGTGGTCCTAACTTCTTTCACACGACGATCATCAACACGTTCTTGATTTGACTGTGACATCCTTCCTCCTGAGATGTCAAAAACCCCTCCTTCTAGCGCCAATTGTTAACGGAGGAATTTGGGAAAACAAATTCGGGGAGGGTTGCTGGAATTGTGGTGGTGGTTGATGACGGTGAGCGGCGTAGGATGCTTAGGGTTAGGGTTGGTGATTTGGGGATGGTTGAGATTGTATGTGAGAGTTATTGCAATTTAGATCGAATATTGAATTCTCTCTTTTTCGCAAGGGTTGAATCAAGCCAAACGTAGTTCTTGGGGAGCAAGTAATCGTAATGGGCTAGGTTACCTTGTTTAGGAAGCCCATTGGATTAAGACCACCGCCTTTGATGTTATCATTATGGACTTTACAGCCCAACTACTTTCTCGGAACATATCGGTTAAGCTATTGACCCGATATTTTTGGGGTCAACGCTTTCCCTGAGTTACGGAGATAAAATAGCTGTAGGGCAGCCCTGAATGAGGGCGAGATCTTTCCGAAACGGACGAGATCCGTTTTAAAGGGCAAGATCTAGCCTTTAGTTAGTTCAAGGACCCTATTCGTAGTCCATAATCTTCGAATTCAGTAATTGCCACCACAAAGGGCGAGATATTACAGTGTTGGGCCTAGCCGTTTTAAAAGGGCGAGATCCTTTATATATGGGCGAGGTCTTCTGAAATAGTAATGTTATCCTTCCTTGGGTCAGGCCCAATAAATGTCACGTTTCCTCATGCCACGACCCATGACACGAATTATTTCTTTTACCCGGCCCAAACGAGATCGACACTTCCAAAATAGGGCGAGAATGTTTTTGGGTATAACAGGATCGCTCCTAGGGAATGTACTAGTCCCATACCTAATACACTCCGATGGAAAACCTAGGCTCTGATGCCAACTGTAACATCCCAGTCCCACACCGAGGAGATTTGGGACTTTAGTTCAATTTATAAGGCAAAAGTACTACCCAAGTTGGCTGCATTTGGGCCAGTTTGCTTTGGCTTATTTCGGATCGGAATCGGGACTCGACCCAATTTTCGAAAAAGGCTCAGGATTTGACCCGGGTTGTCACAGTTGGCATCAGAGCCTAGGTTTTCCTTCGGAGTGTATTAGGTATGGGACTAGTACATTCCCTAGGAGCGATCCTATAGACTATCATATAGATTTTGACCTTTAAGTTAGTAAATTATTTTGAATTTAAGGCACTTGTTTGTGTGATTATGTAACCTGTTTGACTTTTGTGCTTTTTGATCATTGATTTAAGTTTGAAAGTTTGTTGTTTTGAGAAAAGATGGACGGAGAAGGCAACAATGGCAACAATAAAGGCAATCAGGGCAACAATAATCAAAATGGTAACAACAATAATGGAAGAAGAAATGTAGTCAATCTGTTAGCTGAGACTCTGGTTACGCTCGTAAATCAGCAACCCAAACAGCAGAATGTCGTCTCTCAGTTTAAGCATTTGAACCAACCAACTTTCGATGGGGCGACTGATCTGGCCATAGTCGAGATGTAGATACAAGAGATGGAGAAGGCTTTCGGACTACTAGGCAGCAATGAAGAACAGAAGGTCACTTTAGCTGTGTATCAACTACAAGGAAGTGCTTACGACTGGTGGCTCATGGAGAAGAGAAAGAACGAGACTGCGACCACTGAGGGAGGTCCTGAACCATACACATGGGCAAAGTTCAAGAAGGCTCTAGAAGATAAGTAATTTCCGAGAACAGTTCGTTTACAAAAGGAGAGGGACTTCATTCGGCTCGAGCAAGGAGGAAAGACTGTTACTGAATACGAAGCAGAATTCGCAAAGCTTGCAAAGTATGTGCCGACATTAGTTGCTGACGAGACCAGTCGAGCTAGAAGATTGGAAGAAGGACTCCGAACCGACATCAGGAATTCTGTGGCGTCTTTTGAACTTCAGACGTATGAGGCTATGCTCAACAAGGCTTTGGTGATCGAGAGAGGCTTAGCAGAATCCGAAAAGGCAGCAGGCAATTGGAACAAGAAACAGTTCGCTCCAACTGGTGGACAATCTTCACAAGGAGGACCACTCAAGAAACCTTATGTGTATGATCGAATAGGAGGTCAAGGAAATCAAGATAAGTGCACTAGGTGTGGCGGAAACTATGTTGATACAGAGTGTCGTTGGAACAGAGGCGCGTGTTTTCATTGCGGTGAAGTTGGACATAGGATTGCTCAATGCCCACATAATCCACCACCAAGGAAAGAAGCAGATAACAAGACCGGTAACGGACGTGTATTTATGCTCACGGAAAATCGCGCGAACAATCGTAATTAAGGTATGATTTCATTCCACTTGTAACACATTTGATTTTATTTTGTGAATTTGGGGACCAAATTCTTTTAAGGAGGGGAGAATGTAAAATCCGTAATTTATTTTTATTAGATATTATATTTTAAAGTAATTTTTAATTAGATATTTAGTTTATTTAGAAAATTTTAGAATTTTAAAGAATAAGATTCGTTATATTTGGAAAGAAGAGTAAGAATATTTTAGTGAATCGATATCATTTTAATTATGTTAATTATGTGTGCTAGAATCTTTATTTTAAGGAATTATTTGAAGGTGTCTCTAATATTTTAGAGGAAGGTTTTAGAATTACCTTAATTAATTTAGGGTTTTCATACCTATATAAACACTCGAATAGATAGCAAAAAGAGTCGTACATCCCCTCATCTCCTGTAAGAACCCAGATTTTTGGGTAGAATTAAAACTTTTTATTATGTAATAATATGGGAATGAATAGTGGTTATGACTGCGATGTAACGAATGTCTATTAAATGAATGGAATGGATTTGAATTCAATTATTTATATGTCATGCAGAATACTTTTGGTTGATAGCATAGATAAGAATGATCTATCTCCTAAGGATATAAGTATATTACCTCAAGTAAGATTATTCTTGTGTCATCCAAATCAATATCTATTATAAGTCCAGCGGTTCCGTAAAAAGGTTAAGGAACACTCGAGGGTGAACCAGGTTCATTTTCCTAATTATAGGAATTAAATAAAAATAAGTGATGAATAGTGATTTTGGTGTAATTTGGAATATTATTATAATAATGTTATAACCGGTATTCGGAACGGATTTCTGGGTTCGTATTAGTGATCCAGGAGGAAAATAAGTGTATGTAAAGGCTGTCGAATTCAGAAAAATAGCACTTTTATTTTCTCCGAGAATTCCCTGGACACTGCAAGACATAAGGAATTATTAAAGGGATTTAAGGAAATTAAATTCGAGAAGTATTAAGAAAGATGGAGAATAGTATTAGAAATATTAAAAAGGTTTTCGGTAAAACCCTAACTAGAAACGAATGAGCTATTCCCTCGAACGATCAATGAATTGAGCAGTAAACGGACAAGGAAACAAGCAGAGGGAGCAAGAGTCATGCATAAGCTACTAGAAAATATCTAGTAACCATTTAGTTACAAGAGTAACTAGACAATTGGAGCATAAACCAAGTACTTAGAAATCCAACCAATACTTAGCATGAAAACCACTTAAACATCAACACATGGCTTGCAAAATGCATCACTCCATGCATCATCACTTTAATAAAGTGAACATAAGATGAGATATTATTCAAGGCATCACTTTATGCATTATTGTTCAAAAAATCAACCAAGCAAACTCATCCTCTCCACAAAACCTTCCATTCGGCTTTCTTGTTAATTCAAGAATCAAAAACTCACTTCCCACCATTGGTTGATCTTGAAACTTTTTATGTGAGTCCTATAATTCATAAAAATGATCTCCTCAAAATCTTAGCATCAAACTCATCTTTTTCCATTTTCAAAAAAATGATTTAAGAGGAGGGTGAATAGTGTTTTCAAGAACAAATCTTGGTTTTCTTGATTTCTTGGATGATCCAAGCTTGGTTAAGGATAGGCATGGACTATACAAGGCTTAGCAAGGGCTTTAACACTCTCCAAGGAAGGTATAAACCTCATGAACCCTAGATCTTACTTTGGGTATATGCTTGTTCTTGATGGATTTAAACTTAGTTATGTTAGTAGTAAGTTATAAGCATGATTACAAGCATGACTATGGTTTAGTTTTGATAAATGTTAAAAATAGCCTAGGTGAACGGAAAGGCATTGCTTGGCCTCAGTTCATGGTTATAAATCATGTATATGTTGTTTGGAGTAGATATCATGATTATTGGGAGTTTTGGAATTTGGTAAATATCCGATTTATAGCCGTCGTAATGCCGAAATTTCGTTAACCTTAAGAACACGAGTTTGACAGTAGGTATAAGTCACTGATTAGCTTCGATTTCTTCCATGATAAGCTAGATTATGTTATAAGCTTCGTTTTGATATAAAGATCGTATGAAATGGACTTACGGTTTAGGAGTTATGATTAAATTCGTAAAAGAGGTTCAAAACCGTAATCGAAAGTTCGTAACTGAAATTGGAATCCCTTAACATGACTAAGTCAGTGACGAATCATGGTAATTAAATATTAGAGGTCATAAGGAAGGCGTGAGAGAAAACCACAAGTAAAATGGATCGTTTTCCGATTTTATAAAAATGTTCGAATCGAGGATAAGTGCGAAGAAACCACTTTTCGGAGGTAACATTATTCATTAAAACCTCCTGCCCTGTTTTGGCAAAATTCCGAAAAATTAATCTTCTGATCTAAGTCCAATTTTGAGTTAGCTACCTTCTAGACATTCTCTAGATCATGTACGCGAAAACGGTGCGTCATTTGAGTTAACGGTTACCGAGTTATGAACGTTTTAGTAAAAGAGGTGTGAATAGTAAAGATCCGTAGTCGACTGAACTTCAAAAATACATTTCACCTATTTAGACTCGTGGCTTCGAATTGGAAATTTTATGATAAATATTAAAAATACCAAAGATGATTTTATAAGTGGTTTCGTAATTAAATACGTTTCCAGTGATTTATTAAAAGTGTTGAAGTACGAGTCTCGAAATAGTGATTCTCAGAAAAGTCAACCCTAGGGGTACTAATTTGGCCACCCTTTTTGGCTAAGTTAAAAAGGGAATTTCGAGTCGACTAAAACACGAAACTTGTTAAGAATTATCAAGACCACATATTGGTGCAAAGAACGAGGTTATAATTGATTAAGTAAGATATACGAAAAATCTGACAATAAGGGTGGGTTCGAGGTGTGTTTTGGACTAAACTTACATGACTTAAGTTAAGTTATACTTAACCTTCGAAATGTTAAGTGATTGACCTCGGTTGTTGTGACTATTTATAGATCACTGGATCGACACGAGACACACTACCCCTACAGGATTACCAGGCAAGTTTCCAATACTTGGAACTGTTGTTGTGATAATATATATAATGATTGTTGTATACCTATGCCATAACATGCATGCCTACTTTCAAGTCTATTGATATGCTTATTCCCTGAATTGATATTGGCTTATAGACTAGATATGAATTATCAGTTATAAGCAAGATTATTTTGCTAAGACCCTTAGTGAAAGGCGTATGATATTCATTCTTTAAATATAAGACCGGGAGTCAGTATTTTGTGATATATAGATAGCCGTGGAAACCCGGAGGGATTCCAGCGGCAGAGTAGTACTCATTTTGAGGAATGTTATTAGTAAACATTATTTATATTTTCATAAAGTATTGATTACTTGGAAATTACTCGAGGAATGCTATTTGGATATTATCTCAATCGAGAGGTACTATATGAATATTATTTTGAATATTCATTCGCGTATATTTATTTGCTGAATATTATTTTAATATTCATTCGAGCTTTAATTACTTAAATGAATATTAGTTCCGAATATTCGTTTAGAGTTTGATTATTCAATGAGTAATTACTTTAGTATTCTTTGAAATTTATTTATTAAATGAATATTATCGTGAATATTCATTTAAGATTTTATGTACTTGATGAATATTATTTTAAGATATTCATTCGAAGTTCTATTTACTTAAGGAATATTGCTTCGAATATTCCTTTAAAGTTTGATTGCTAAAAGAATATTATTTGGATATTTATTTAGAATATTAATTATTAAATGAATATTATTTTCAAATATTCATTTAATGTTTGATTTGTTTAGTGAATATTATTTTAAACATTTACTTGGGCTTATTTAATTAATGAATATTATTTTGAATATTCATTTAAAGAAGAGAGTTATTTAGTAAATAATTCTATGTATTTATTCGAGGATTACTTACGAGCAATATTATGATTTAATCATATTCCTTAATTATTATTGATTTAATAAATATTCTTGGAATATTTATTTAAATTCTTTTAAGTTCTTTTTATAATATTTCTTATTATTCAAAGATTATATTTCATCTTCAGATATGGTGTAAAATAGTTCAGAGTATTTTATGACTATTTTTGTCAAGGGGAGGTTCCCAAAACTTTATTTCCATTTAAATCTATCTTATAAGAAGATTTAAATACTCGCTCAACTTCCAAAAATATATAAGGGGACCTCACTTGAGAGATGTTATTTATTGGGCTGCCCGGTCCTATACTTGCTAAAACTATCTTGTCACTCACATCTTGATTCTTTCAAGCATCGATATGAGTCTGTTTGGTTACCTCCTCAACGCTCGAGGGGTAAGAATTGATGGAACAAGTTTATATCCATTAACAAGCATCAGCTTGGGAAATATTGGTGATTTTTCCTTTCCAACTAGATACGACTACTTTGTGGAGTCCTATCAACAAGTAATATACTTGGGGAAAGGGGGAGGAACTTCACGTTTCAAAGTTATGGATGTGAAATGAACTAGGAGATGCGTAAGTGACCCAGTGGCGCCGGTCCAGCAAATGGCCCAACCGTTGGCCGGGGGGTTCCAGAGGGCGGTAGACAAGTAAATCCGTCGGTGCTTCCTTCTACATGTAGTAAACAAGAGGTGGGGAGCATAACATGCGACTGATCATCGTGTAAATGCTATGTCTCCTGGCGCGTCAAACTCCAGTATTAGTTCATCTCTCAATGTTGGAAATTTCCTGCAACCTTATCATTATTGGCAGGTTTGAAAAGTGTTTGAATTGGAATTGCAATATTCTTCCTGCAAGTTCCTCTATTATGAAAAGTTGATAATATCTGGCTCATCTTTGACATAGCAGATATTTATTCAAAACAAATATATTTTGAGTTACCTTGTAACTTCATCTCATACCTTATATTGGTACTACATCGTTAATGCATGGCATATGGTTTCAAAGATATTTTGGACTGTTATATATTATCACTGTTCAATTATATTTTTGGTGGGCTATTGCTCACCCTTGCTTTATTTATTTATATCACAACAACAGCTAGATCAGATGGCCGCGCAAGGCATACTCAGCATAGGCAGGTGTCAGCCGTCAGAGGATTAACCGCTGAGGACATAGCTACCATTGCTAAGGATGCAGCCTCTGGTAGGCTAGTTGTTAGCATTTGTGCATCAAATGTATTTATATATATGGCATATACCAATGGATGGCAAAGAGCATGTAATTGTAAAATTGTAATTCTTTGGGTTGTAAGAACTCAAACTTGTGATTAATAATATTGATGATTACTCTGATTTCATCTCTGGGACTATAACGGGTGTGTTTTATGATGTTGTTTTGGGTCACAAGGTTGTAATTTAAATTATGTTGGTTTTATGGATGGATATTGAGACCGTAACGACCAGATCCCTGACCCTGGATCTGGGGATGTTACAGAAATGGTATCAGAGAGAGCGTTATATATCCCAGAGATGACGCGACGTTAAAACAATAAATTTATTAAGATAATAAGAACTCTTGCCAAGTTCATAGTCGGACTACTTAATGTAGTATTGACATATAAAACCCTTATGGGAACTATTAAGTATCATGATAGTAACTTAGCTCGTTCTTGTACCGACTAGTAAGGCGACAGACCTTGAGGCATACGAGCAGCAGCACGATGATGCCTGATTATATGCTGACGATCGGATGGTGAATGCGATAGAGTACCCTACTGAGGACCCAGAAGAGGTTCCAGCAGAGGGGGAGAATCCTGTTAGAGACAGGGAAGTTTACCTTGAGGAGATGAGGGCTGCAGCCAGAGAGACTGTAAGAATCTAGATATAGTGATCAGAGAAGTGAGCGTAAAGAATTGATATATTATGAAGAGAATTAAAGAGGTATATTGGATCTATAGCTGGACTGCCGGATAAAGTACCAGCAAACAAAACGGATTCGGGGAATTACTTTAGATCTTATATGGGGTTAGATAAGAATCCTTAGAGACTTCCAGATCAGAGGGAAAAGAGTGAGAATGATGCATGATTATCAAAGGCATCAATATATGTTAGGGAGCAAAGTCTCCAGGAGCAGTTGAGATAGAGGCAGCAAGTGCCACATTATTTGATAAATGGATTAGTGTGAATCTTATTAATGATAATTCGCCATGAGAAGGCAGATTTCCTAGGTTATAATTTATAAAGTCAATTGAGATTGATGAGGTGATTATCCAGTGAGATGTCCATTTTATGAATGGATCAGCCTAGAAAGTAAAGATAATGGAAAGTGATAGCCTGAATGGATAAAGAATATAAGGAAGTAGTAAGTGAGACAATGATCTCAGAACCTACAAGAGGAAAAGACCAGTGAGTCTGTGATAAACTAGTAATAAGGCTATTGTCAGGAACCAAGTATAAGTCTAGTTCAATTTAGTGGAAGGATGGACCAGAAACATTAGAAGCATGTGATTCGAAGGAATATTAAATTTTTTTTCTGTTCCTTGAATGGATTATGGTAGTTACCTTGAGTTTATTCTGACACTGAATCATAAAGGGATTAGGCAAGGCAAGCAGTGGTTGAGATGTAATTGAGAATGCTTTTAGATGCAACCTGAAAGAACAGGTGTAGGACATGTTCTCGAAATAAGAGTTTTAGCAAAATGAAGTCCAGCAATAGGACACATGATCAATAAGAGTAGTGTTGGTCGGCCCTACCAAGTTAAAGACAGTTTCAAATGGAGATTGGCCAACCACACTGGCAAAGGTGAGAAATTTCATAAGATTCCTAAGGTATTACCAAAGATTTGCTCAGGACGTTATAGAGAGTGCAGTCCCGTAACCCGACTTATTGTAAGGATAAAAGTTTGAATGGACAAGATAAATGGGGGAAAATCTCCCTGGAGTTAAAGATAAAAACTGGTGATGACCCAGCATTGGCGTTACCTAATGGAAGAAGGAGAATTTTGGAATATATTAGGATGCACCTCGTACAGGTTTAGGTGTTGTGCTTGTGCAACATGACAACATAATTTTCGAATACAATTGGACAACACGGTTCACCAGATTCGGATGACCTTGGTAGTGCCAATTCTGGGAAGCGACTGACCCCGATGGTAGCGTTCCTTCTGAGACTAGTTGTTAAGTAGACTGGTATTCGGTAGTATCGACTATTAGGACAAGCATGTATTGGGGAGGTATGGCATGTTTAGTTTGAAACTTTTGATTCCCCTTCTAAGGATGATGTATATTTGGTTTCCTTCTAATGATTAAACTCTCAGCTTTATGTCAATCATTTCGCTACTATAACTGTTTATGGTTCGACCAACTCGGATGTTCATAGAAATATTCTTTGGGTATCGAAATGGATTTTCTTAATGTAACCAGTGGGTGGATAGATTGACCGAAGTTTCCCTAATCCTGGAAAGGAATTGGACAAAATTTGGCAAACCTTGTCTTTCGGATTATCTGAATACATCACTGAGGAGTCGATTGAGACTTATATGGAGTGAAGTTTTTGAAAAGATCAAAAGGTATCAAGTAGAAGGCACTATGCCAGCAATTGCTAGAAAAGTAATGCTATTAGCCGACCCCCTAAACTCACATATTTTAGCATGGCCAGTGGTGCCAAGTCACTAAGGATTATCAAGTGACTAGACCAGCAATGAAAGGACAAAGCAGGGCTGCTTCTAATCAAGTGCCAACCGCGAGGGCTTTTGATATAAAATGAATTGAGATACAGGATGATGGATTTATATATACCATGGACGTATCAGGATTGAGGGTAGTGACCACTGAAAAGCTACGAAAATTACCACAGTTAGTGCACTATGATGCATAAATGTTATCTGAAGCTTAGTGTCCTCAAAAAGAGCATTAGGCACTAAGAGATTCAAGTTGAACAAGACCAATATCTTCCAGAACATCCTTGCTACCATTACCAAGTTCTGTAAGATAGAGCAGATAGACATGTGTTGTCTTATGGAAAGTCATATAGACTGACATTCGTTTCAGAGAAGAGGCTAGCATTAAGCTACCTATAGATTATCAAGATGAAAATGATTGAAAAGAGACCCTTATTATGGATATATGATTAAATTGCCAAGTACAGGATGTAAGTATTCCTTGAAAATGGAATTGAGGATAGAATGTCCATAGATTAATACGAACCCTGGGGGATGCACAAAGGATCGCATTACCCCTAATATAGGCATTGTGAAATCGGACGATATAAGTTGAATCGACCAAGGTATCAATAACCTGAAAGGATTTGTGGAAAAGAGTCTCTAAAAGTACATAGACAGGATTGTTATGGAATTGATTAATGATGTTTGATATACCCTATAACTAGGAGATACAGGAGGAATGATGAGGATGGCCTAAGAAACCTTACGAGGGAAGAGGTAACATTCTGAACTTTAAAAAGGGAAATTTGATAAGGAATGTATGACATAGTAGCAATAAGGCCAGATAAAGCATGTATGAAACCATGAAAAAGTATGGATTGAACCAATAAGGTTGAGATTATCCTAAAAACAAGAAGGGAGTTAAGTAAGGAAATATCCTAGGTATGATTGGGAGCACCTGTAGTCAAGATCGCACCAGAAAGGTGGAAGCAATGACTTTTGGAAAAGACTGGATTATGCTTTCTCTCATTCAGCAGAATTTAAGGGAGAATGCTTCCATTCTGAGTTGGAATAGATCCAGAAAACATTGATTTCAAGAAATTATTGCATTCAGGAAAGGCCAATGAGGTGGCCGACACTTTAAGTATAAGGACGTAAGTATATATGCTCATACTAAAGAGATAGAGTGATAGGAAGAAGGACCTTGAAGGTCAGATTGTGATGGAGGAATTGACGTTCCCCTGATGATTGTGCGAGGATCAATTATAAGGATAGTTTAAGTAAAGATTCGATTCCTGATGTTGCCGGTAGCACATTACCGACATTAGGAGGCTCTACGACAAACCAGACCAAATTCCCCAAGAGACTCGCCTTTTCTTTGGCAAGAGAGAGGGGAGGTTAAGTAACAATGGATTGGTAGTAAATGACCAGAAATAGAGAGGGTACAAATACTGATAAGCTAAATGGCACGATGATGAATGACAAGCAAGTTTATGTTGGTGTGTTTCTGCGCAAACAAGATAGAGTACATGAAGTTAAAGATTCATGATGCTGAAAGGTATCCCTGCATTAAGGATTATCAAGATTGGAAAGTGATTAAGTAGGACGCTGAGCTTCCAGTCTTCAATTAGAGATGTACGATTAAAAATCTCCTCAACCTATCATAGCTGCGATGCTTGAAGCTTCTCTGCAATTTTATCTGCTTCATGTAAATATCTACGTCAAGTTCAGGAAGCATTCCCTATGGATAGGGAATAGTGATTATTTTGTTTTCCTAGAGGATCTTGAATTGACAATTATGAAACCCGTACGTTTAGTTATTCAATCACTGCGTAAACGATAAGCGATGGTGATCCTTCTGAGAAATTAGGTGGTAACGACTGTGGAAATGTCGAATTGAATCTAAGTTAGAGAAATCATCCAGGTTTATTTCGGATGGTGTAATTTCTGGAACGACGGGATATTTGAAATGAAGAATTAGGTTATGATGATTCATAAAATGATTATAGTAGAAATAAAGACAAGAGACTGATAGAGATGGAAATAGAATTGGGAATTAATAAGAGAGTCAGATAGGCAGACTCATGAGAAGCTCCAGTAATGAAGCGAGAAGAGTATGGAATTGGCAAGGTAAGGGTATTGACCAAAACAGAAAGTTGGAATTAGGAGCATGAATGACATACAAATTGACTCCTTTTAAGTTTGGAAAATCCGAGGAAATATGGAATAGTTTGATTGAGTAATAAAAGAGACTCATGGAATGAGAAAGTGAAATCTAGATGGTTGAACAAAGGAAAGTTTGACCACAAACGTGCCACGTATATTGAATAAAGGTAACACGTGTTCCCCTAATAAGATGACGGTGGAGTTCAATAACAGAAGTGAATGAGAACTAGATGATAAGATGGATGTGATTGATAAAGAAAAGAGTGGGAAATAATTATGGAATGTGAAGCAAGAAATGTTATGAATGGATTGATGAATGGGTTTTTCCTAACGAGCACTCGGAATGACAACCTGATAGTGTTAGTATTATGAATATGAAAGATCCAGTTTCGTGGCGTGAAATGTCAGTTATAATAAAGTCAAGCGAGGAATCCAAGATTTAACCTGAAAGGTTGAAGGATTTTCCAAAAAGTAAGTGGTGCTAATATCAAGCAAGAGTATAGGTCCATAGAATGATGGACAGAGCAGCAAGGACATGTGAGATTACGAAAAAGTGGAATTTGATACGAATATGATTATTTTTCTTCTCTAATAAACCTCTATAGTTCTGAGGTAAATTCTAAGTATGATATTTTGACAATCATGAAAACTTTCTTATATGATTCTTTGAAATTCGTTCTTTTCTTCTCCCTTATTTATCTTCTTCTAAATTGAGAAGAACAACCCTTTAAGGAGGGGAGGTAATACTACGTGACTCTCTGTCTGTGTGATAGGAGTCTAAGTGGAATGCCATTAATTGTTTAATTGCTTGTCAAGTACTAAAGGCTGGCCCCCTTCTGTACTAGCTATGCAATATAACAAATGTTCATTGATCACAGTGATCTCTCGATAAATTTTTTTTTTTCACCTAAATATATATATACATCGAGATTGCGAAGATTAAAGCGATTAGGAATTGCAAAATTACGAGTGAGGTTATCTCCGGACTTCGTAACACGTTAGTGATACCGAAGTCACTGCACGTACCAATAAGGTTAATAGTATAAGACCGGACAAGAGCGTATACCAGATAATGTGTTGTGTGAAAGTACCAAAGAATTGGTAGAACGTATAAGGGGTGTATTGTAACACCAGTACGAGGCGCTTTAGAAAGATTGGAATGTGTAAGGATTGACCAGAGAATTGGAAAGTGAAATAACCAACAAATACCCAATTGTCTTCTACCTGATTCCGGGACAGAATCCTTTTAAGGAGGGGAGACTGTAAGAACCCAGATTTTTGGGTAGAATTAAAACTTTTTATTATGTAATAATATGGGAATGAATAGTGGTTATGGCTGCGATGTAACGAATGTCTATTAAATGAATGGAATGGATTTGAATTCAATTATTTATATGTCATGCAGAATACTTTTGGTTGACAACATAGATAAGAATGATCTATCTCCTAAGGATATAAGTATATTACCTCAAGTAAGATTATTCTTGTGTCATCCAAATCAATATCTATTATAAGTCCAGCGGTTCCGTAAAAAGGTTAAGGAACACTCGAGGGTGAACCAGGTTCATTTTCCTAATTATAGGAATTAAATAAAAATAAGTGATGAATAGTGATTTTGGTGGAATTTGGAATATTATTATAATAATGTTATACCCGGTATTCGGAACGGATTTCTGAGTTCGTATTAGTGATCCAGGAGGAAAATAAGTGTATGTAAAGGCTGTCGGATTCAGAAAAATAGCACTTTTATTTTCTCCGAGAATTCCCTGGACACTGCAAGACATAAGGAATTATTAAAGGGATTTAAGGAAATTAAATTCGAGAAGTATTAAGAAAGATGGAGAATAGTATTAGAAATATTAAGAAGGTTTTCGGTAAAACCCTAACTAGAAACGAATGAGCTATTCCCTCGAACGATCAATGAATTGAGCAGTAAACGGACAAGGAAACAAGCAGAGGGAGCAAGAGTCATGCATAAGCTACTAGAAAATATCTAGTAACCATTTAGTTACAAGAGTAACTAGACAATTGGAGCATAAACCAAGTACTTAGAAATCCAACCAATACTTAGCATGAAAACCACTTAAACATCAACACATGGCTTGCAAAATGCATCACTCCATGCATCATCACTTTAATAAAGTGAACATAAGATGAGATATTATTCAAGGCATCACTTTATGCATTATTGTTCAAAAAATCAACCAAGCAAACTCATCCTCTCCACAAAACCTTCCATTCGGCTTTCTTGTTAATTCAAGAATCAAAAACTCACTTCCCACCATTGGTTGATCTTGAAACTTTTTATGTGAGTCCTATAATTCATAAAAATGATCTCCTCAAAATCTTAGCATCAAACTCATCTTTTTCCATTTTCAAAAAAATGATTTAAGAGGAGGGTGAATAGTGTTTTCAAGAACAAATCTTGGTTTTCTTGATTTCTTGGATGATCCAAGCTTGGTTAAGGATAGGCATGGACTATAAAAGGCTTAGCAAGGGCTTTAACACTCTCCAAGGAAGGTATAAACCTCATGAACCCTAGATCTTACTTTGGGTATATGCTTGTTCTTGATGGATTTAAACTTAGTTATGTTAGTAGTAAGTTATAAGCATGATTACAAGCATGATTATGGTTTAGTTTTGATAAATGTTAAAAATAGCCTAGGTGAATGGAAAGGCATTGCTTGGCCTCAGTTCATGGTTATAAATCATGTATATGTTGTTTGGAGTAGATATCATGATTATTGGGAGTTTTGGAATTTGGTAAATATCCGATTTATAGCCGTCGTAATGCCGAAATTTCGTTAACCTTAAGAACACGAGTTTGACAGTAGGTATAAGTCACTGATTAGCTTCGATTTCTTCCATGATAAGCTAGATTATGTTATAAGCTTCGTTTTGATATAAAGATCGTATGAAATGGACTTACGGTTTAGGAGTTATGATTAAATTCGTAAAAGAGGTTCAAAACCGTAATCGAAAGTTCGTAACTGAAATTGGAATCCCTTAACATGACTAAGTCAGTGACGAATCATGGTAATTAAATATTAGAGGTCATAAGGAAGGCGTGAGAGAAAACCAAAAGTAAAATGGATCGTTTTCCGATTTTATAAAAATGTTCGAATCGAGGATAAGTGCGAAGAAACCACTTTTCGGAGGTAACATTATTCATTAAAACCTCCTGCCCTGTTTTGGCAAAATTCCGAAAAATTAATCTTCTGATCTAAGTCCAATTTTGAGTTAGCTACCTTCTAGACATTCTCTAGATCATGTACGCGAAAACGGTGCGTCATTTGAGTTAACGGTTACCGAGTTATGAACGTTTTAGTAAAAGAGGTGTGAATAGTAAAGATCCGTAGTCGACTGAACTTCAAAAATACATTTCACCTATTTAGACTCGTGGCTTCGAATTGGAAATTTTATGATAAATATTACAAATACCAAAGATGATTTTATAAGTGGTTTCGTAATTAAATACGTTTCCAGTGATTTATTAAAAGTGTTGAAGTACGAGTCTCGAAATAGTGATTCTCAGAAAAGTCAACCCTAGGGGTACTAATTTGGCCACCCTTTTTGGCTAAGTTAAAAAGGGAATTTCGAGTCGACTAAAACACGAAACTTGTTAAGAATTATCAAGACCACATATTGGTGCAAAGAACGAGGTTATAATTGATTAAGTAAGATATACGAAAAATCTGACATTAAGGGTGGGTTCGAGGTGTGTTTTGGACTAAACTTACATGACTTAAGTTAAGTTATACTTAACCTTCGAAATGTTAAGTGATTGACCTCGGTTGTTGTGACTATTTATAGATCACTGGATCGACACGAGACACACTACCCCTACAGGATTACCAGGCAAGTTTCCAATACTTGGAACTGTTGTTGTGATAATATATATAATGATTGTTGTATACCTATGCCATAACATGCATGCCTACTTTCAAGTCTATTGATATGCTTGTTCCCTGAATTGATATTGGCTTATAGACTAGATATGAATTATCAGTTATAAGCAAGATTGTTTTGCTAAGACCCTTAGTGAAGGGCGTATGATATTCATTCTTTAAATATAAGACCGGGAGTCAGTATTTTGTGATATATAGATAGCCGTGGAAACCCGGAGGGATTCCAGCGGCAGAGTAGTACTCATTTTGAGGAATGTTATTAGTAAACATTATTTATATTTTCATAAAGTATTGATTACTTGGAAATTACTCGAGGAATACTATTTGGATATTATCTCAATCGAGAGGTACTATATGAATATTATTTTGAATATTCATTCGCGTATATTTATTTGCTGAATATTATTTTAATATTCATTCGAGCTTTAATTACTTAAATGAATATTAGTTCCGAATATTCGTTTAGAGTTTGATTATTCAATGAGTAATTACTTTAGTATTCTTGGAAATTTATTTATTAAATGAGTATTATCGTGAATATTCATTTAAGATTTTATGTACTTGATGAATATTATTTTAAGATATTCATTCGAAGTTCTATTTACTTAAGGAATATTGCTTCGAATATTCCTTTAAAGTTTGATTGCTAAAAGAATATTATTTGGATATTTATTTAGAATATTAATTATTAAATGAATATTATTTTCAAATATTCATTTAATGTTTGATTTATTTAGTGAATATTATTTTAAACATTTACTTGGGCTTATTTAATTAATGAATATTATTTTGAATATTCATTTAAAGAAGAGAGTTATTTAGTAAATAATTCTATGTATTTATTCGAGGATTACTTACGAGCAATATTATGATTTAATCATATTCCTTAATTATTATTGATTTAATAAATATTCTTGGAATATTTATTTAAATTCTTTTAAGTTCTTTTTATAATATTTCTTATTATTCAAAGATTATCTTTCATCTTCAGATATGGTGTAAAATAGTTCGGAGTATTTTATGACTATTTTTGTCAAGGGGAGGTTCCCAAAACTTTATTTCCATTTAAATCTATCTTATAAGAAGATTTAAATACTCGCTCAACTTCCAAAAATATATAAGGGGACCTCACTTGAGAGATGTTATTTATTGGGCTGCCCGGTCCTATACTTGCTAAAACTATCTTGTCACTCACATCTTGATTCTTTCAAGCATCGATATGAGTATGTTTGGTTACCTCCTCAACGCTCGAGGGGTAAGAATTGATGGAACAAGTTTATATCCATTAACAAGCATCAGCTTGGGAAATATTGGTGATTTTTCCTTTCCAACTAGATACGACTACTTTGTGGAGTCCTATCAACAAGTAATATACTTGGGGAAAGGGGGAGGAACTTCACGTTTCAAAGTTATGGATGTGAAATGAACTAGGAGATGCGTAAGTGACCCAGTGGCGCCGGTCCAGCAAATGGCCCAACCGTTGGCCGGGGGGTTCCAGAGGGCGGTAGACAAGTAAATCCGTCGGTGCTTCCTTCTACATGTAGTAAACAAGAGGTGGGGAGCATAACATGCGACTGATCATCGTGTAAATGCTATGTCTCCTGGCGCGTCAAACTCCAGTATTAGTTCATCTCTCAATGTTGGAAATTTCCTGCAACCTTATCATTATTGGCAGGTTTGAAAAGTGTTTGAATTGGAATTGCAATATTCTTCCTGCAAGTTCCTCTATTATGAAAAGTTGATAATATCTGGCTCATCTTTGACATAGCAGATATTTATTCAAAACAAATATATTTTGAGTTACCTTGTAACTTCATCTCATACCTTATATTGGTACTACATCGTTAATGCATGGCATATGGTTTCAAAGATATTTTGGACTGTTATATATTATCACTGTTCAATTATATTTTTGGTGGGCTATTGCTCACCCTTGCTTTATTTATTTATATCACAACAACAGCTAGATCAGATGGCCGCGCAAGGCATACTCAGCATAGGCAGGTGTCAGCCGTCAGAGGATTAACCGCTGAGGACATAGCTACCATTGCTAAGGATGCAGCCTCTGGTAGGCTAGTTGTTAGCATTTGTGCATCAAATGTATTTATATATATGGCATATACCAATGGATGGCAAAGAGCATGTAATTGTAAAATTGTAATTCTTTGGGTTGTAAGAACTCAAACTTGTGATTAATAATATTGATGATTACTCTGATTTCATCTCTGGGACTATAACGGGTGTGTTTTATGATGTTGTTTTGGGTCACAAGGTTGTAATTTAAATTATGTTGGTTTTATGGATGGATATTGAGACCGTAACGACCAGATCCCTGACCCTGGATCTGGGGGTGTTACATCTACTAAGGTACGTCTCCACCTTAATTTTCTTTTCTGTCCCTCGCAATCAGCATGCTTATTGTTTGATCTATAACTGATTTATATTTATGTGTGTGAATGTCCTATAATGATTATTGGCCCGTTTCTTTTTGAATATAAAGGTCCAAAATATGATTTAAGAGAATTACTTTAATTAATGTTTATATGATCTGTACAACATGATAGAACCATAAATTGATGCTTTGTTCTAAGTATATAATGTTTATCGAAGTCAAAATTATCGATTCTATTATGCATATTATTAGCAAAATTGTAAGTAAATTGTTACATGATTCATGTTTTACATACCTGTTTTCTAATTATAGTTACAAATATTGTACTTGTATGCGTGAACAATTAATTATGTTTTATGAATTTTTTACATTGTAAGTGATGTTTGTAAAAAAAAATAATTTTGTGTCCGGTTTTCTTCTATACATTGGATTGATTTGATACAGTCAACGAAAATAGTAGGGTAAAAAGAAAAAAGAGTATTTGCTTGCAATTTATCAATCTAGTTGCTAGGTCAAATATTTAATTTGCATGGACAGGTCTTGTATTGTATAATGAGTTTTAAGATCCATTTATCAACTTTTACATGTTCTGTTAATACAACTTAAGTGTACTTCACGTGTGTTCAGTTGATATTGTTTTAAATTAGTTCATTTATTAACTATTTGTGATAGTTAAGTGAACATGTGACCAGCTTTTTAATTGCTAATTATTTGTTAATTGTAATATTATTTTAGGATTGTTCGAGTATTAACTTTCAATTTCGGTCGTTTTCGAGGTAAGTAACTTTTCGTTGCTCATTAATGTTACAAAATCTATTTTTATATATGTTACAAAAATTTATAACATCCAAGCCCACAACTGAATGCATACCGGACCCAACAACCCACCACAGGTTGGTCCAAAAGTGCTAGCAAATTGGTACACATTAGTTATTGACTTGTATCTATAAAGGCCCCAAATACTCTTTTTCTAATCAATGTGGGATGTTACAAACACCCCCTCTTATTGGGTCGACGTCCTCGTCGAGCCCACAATCACACATTCGGAACCCGGGCAGTGCCTCTGCACTTCCAGTCGGGTAGAGCTCTGATACCATTTATAACATCCAAGCCCACAACTAAATGCATACCGGACCCAACAACCCACCACAGGTTGGTCCAAAAGTGCTAGCAAATTGGTACACATTAGTTATTGACTTGTATCTATAAAGACCCCAAATACTCTTATTCTAATCAATGTGGGATGTTACAAAAAAGAAAATGTTGCTGCAAGACTTGAACCCCTGGCCCGCTGCTAGTGCCAGATTCCTATTTGAAAGTCTCCACCAACTAGGGGACACGAAGGCTGGTGGTATTATCCCACAATGGACAGAGGTCCGAAGGTGGGGACACGAAGCCAGCCGATATTATCCCACAATGGCTAGAGGACGTCAGGAGTTTAAGTGGGGGAGTTTGTAACACCCCAGTCCCACATCGAGCCAGTCCTACATCGAGGAGATTTGGGACTTCTGTTCAGTTTATAAGGCAAAGTACTACTACTAATTACACCAACAAATCATGATCTTTTGGGGGCCTGTGGTGGGCTTGTGGACTTCCCAAGTTGGCTGCATTTGGGCTAGTTTGATTTGCCTTATTTCGGATCGTAATCGTGACTCGACTCGATTTTCGAAAAAGGCTCGGGATTTGACCCGGGTTGTCACATATGGTATCAGAGCTGACTCTCGAAAGCTTGATTCGTCAAGTTGCCAGAGGTGGGGACACGAAGGCTGGTGGTATTATCCCACAATGGACAGAGGTCCGGAGGTGGGGACACGAAGCCAGCCGGTATTATCCCACAATGGCTAGAGGACGTCAGGAGTTTAAGTGGGGGAGTTTGTAACACCCCAGTCCCACATCGAGCCAGTCCCACATCGAGGAGATTTGGGACTTCTATTCAGTTTATAAGGTAAAGTACTACTACTAATTGCACCAACAAATCATGATCTTTTGGGGGCCTGTGGTGGTCTTGTGGACTACCCAAGTTGGCTGCATTTGGGCCAGTTTGCTTTGGCTTATTTCGGATCGGAATCGGGACTCGACTCGATTTTCGAAAAAGGCTCGGGATTTGACCCGGGTTGTCACACAAGTGGTCAGGGAAGACAATGTCGTGGCCGATTCCCTAACAAAATTGGAAACATCTGAACTTGAGAAGCTTGATGGTTCGATTTACCTAGAACACCTCGAGAGACCTAGCATAGACCCGGGGGTGGACCTTATAGAAATCACTAACGAATACAGTTGGCAAACCCCCTTCATGGACTATCTTGGACAAGGCATCCTCCTACCAGACTCCAAAGAAGTAAAGTTGCTGAAAGCCAAGGCCTCCCGCCACTCCCTCATCGACGGGATCCTCTACAAGAAAGGTTTCCACGACCCTTTACTCAAATGCCTGGGCCTGGCCGAGTACACTATGATCGAGGTCCACGAGGGGATGTGCGGCGACCGTATGGGTGGAGAAGCCCTCGCCCACAAGCTCCTACGAATGGGATATTATTGGCCGACTCTCTTCAAGGACTTAAGAAATAATGCTAGAAAATGCAAACAATGTCAATTCTATAGTAATGTGCCAAAGCAAGCTCCAACGCCTCCATCCTCCATCACGTCGCCGATCTCATTCTCCACTTGAAGGGTAGACATCATGGGACCTTTCCTCCCGGCACCCGGCCACCTCAAGTATGTCATAGTCGTCATTGACTACATGACCAAATGAACTGAGGCCAAATCACTGGCACATATTAAGGACAAATATTGTAAGAGATTTCCCTACGAAAATGTCATCCTCAAGTTCATAATCCCACTCACCCTTATTTCCGACAATGGAACTCAGTTCACAAGTGCCTGTTTCACTGAGTTTCTTCAAGACTTCAACATCTTGCACTGCTGCTCAGCCGACGTCCACCCACATTCAAATGGTTAGGTAGAGGTCAATAATTAGAGCCTACTACGGGGAATGAAAAAAAGGTTACTAGAGACCAAGGGAAAGTGGGCCGAAGAGCTACCAAAGGTACTTTGTTTCTATCGAACAACGCCCAGGATGACTACTAGAGAAACCTCATTTAAGCTATGCTATGGAACTGAAGCAGTCAATATCCCCATCAAAATCGGTTCTCCATCCTTTAGAATGGTTCATTTTAATAAGCTTACAAATAAGGAAGGCCTGCGTATCAACCTAGACCTATTCGACGAATGCAGGGACCATCCCATGATCTGTATGGATGAAAACAAGCAAAAAACCATGGCCTATTTTGGAAAAATGATCAAGCCCGAATTGGGAAGGATCATACAAAGTAACCAATTAAGGTAATCAGACCCGGTACCTACCGGCTAGCGACTATGGAAGGCATAGAAGTTCAAAATGCCTGGAATGGTCTCCGTCTTAGAAAATGTAATCATTAACATAGTAAGTAATATAGTGTACACAATCGCAAGGAAGTAATATAGTAGTAAATACCAGATATCGTTCATCAAGGACTATCTAATTGTATAAATCGCAATCAATATCAAACAATTTTGTTTTAGAACATAATAAATTGGGTTTTTATATTTTTAATTAAGCTAATTAATCAATAACTAAATTAACTAAATAATATTATACTAGCAAAGAGAGTTGGATGAGTTTTAGATACGAACAACTAAGTTAAGATAATTACTTCATCCTATTATGTTCATGTCAGCAATAAAGCAGTGTAATACTATAGCAATATCACAGTCTACTAACCAGAAATTCAACGGTCATAGATTTCTCTTGAAATCACTATGGTATAGATTTTGTAATTAAATTAACATATGTCTATGCACAATTCAACTTCCAGAATACAATTAATCACTAATTTCACGGCTATCCAAGGTAACAATATATGTCTATACCATCACAAAATTAATATCAATAGATATAATCATGCACCATTCAAGTATTGTGTCAGCTAACTGTAACCCTCTCAGTATTATAATTAACTCAACAATCTACTACTGTCGGCCAAACAATAGCAAATATATATCATGATATCCACTTGAACGAATAAACTGCAAACTATATATAACACTTCTTATCAAAACACCAACAATCCCATACTATGGTTCCATAAAAATCCCAACTCAATATATTTAGTTCAAAATCAAGATATCAAAACAATCCAAAGTTAGCCAACACATAATCTTAAGAAGAGATATAAAAAGACAAAGAGAAAACAAAGCCAATTGAATGTCATCAATAGCTGAATTCCTCGTTGTTGATTGCTTCTCTTCCTCCTTTGTGCGGCTTCTTCTCTATTTTGTCGTACTCTATTAGGTCTGATATATCTAATATTACCCTCTAATAAAAGTATTTTTAATTATTTAATAAAATTACAAGAAGATTTCCCAATCAGAATTGAATTCCAATAATAGAAATTCGTAGTCGACTTTTTGACTCTAATTTTGTGTTGATTCGGCTGGATTTTAAATTCAAGACCACTTCAGAAATAAAGCTCTTCTCCTAAGATTTCCGTGGGCTTTTGAATCGCTAGAATCGGACTTGTAGAACTCCAGATATGACCCAAACAGTGCAGATTGTGCAAGCTACCCAGAAAATCCAAATTTTAATCAAATTAATCTCCAACTCTTGCAAATTAAACTCCAAGTCTTCCTTTGTTAGAACTCCTTGATACCTACAATAAAACATTATAATTTATTAAATAAAAATCCAAATCAATACAAAATAACTTAAATATAGGGACAATATTAGGATTAAATGCACGCTTATCACAATACACCCTTTTGTAACTCGACATCCGGCTTAGATATATAAAGGCCGGGCACAAGCCCTTATGTTATCAATCTACATAGAATATTTTTCAACTTTAACCTGGCACAGAACCCTAAATTCGGACCATCGTCTTTGGTAGATCCTCCTTCGTGACCAAAACATAGTGTTCCTACAAACTACCCCAAAGAAGGGACGAATTAGACAATCAAATAACAAGGAAAATAAGAGAAATAACAAGTACGAAGAAAAGAAATGCATTTAAACCAAGTTCGAAGTTTGAATCAACAATCACAAGCAACAAATTAAAAGCAAGGCTCAAGGCCGATATTGGCCTAACATAAAACCTAAAAATCAAGTTCAATAGTACTAAAAGCAGGAAATCCTATCATTTACTTATTACAAACTACGGGAATAAAAGGAAAACATCGTAAGGACGGACAATTACTCCTCGGCCTCTTCCTCTTCGGCTTTTGATAATAGCTCCTCCAAGCGAATCTCGTCTTCGAACGGAGCCCTAGGATTGGCCTCTACCACCTCTTCGATCTCAGGCCCTACCTCGGGTTCTTTCTCCATCTTTACCTGCAGATTCGCAGACATTACCAGCACCAATGGAAGCCCCTGAAGTCGGTAAACCCCATCAAATAGGAGGGAGCTACCTTCTGATTCAACAAATCTTTGAAGGTGTTAGTCTTTAAGAACCATATCACGACCCCTACATAGTCCCCATATGACCCAGAAGGACGAGACTTCAACTCCTCATTTTTCTTCCTCAACCTTTCCAGCTCGGTCTATTCTGCATCCCATGCCTCTTTTTCCTTCCTTAAGTTAGCCAACTCCACATGTAAGTTGACAAGGTCCACGTTTCGATGCCCAAGCTCAGCATTCAAATCTACCGCCTTTCCTTCCTAGAGCTTCCCCGGTCCTTGGCCAACTTTAGTTGGGCCTCGACATGTTCCTGATGGAAACTGGCCATATCAGCCTTCCTCTTCTCGGTATCAGCTGAGTACCGCAGCTGGCCATATAGATCGCTGCAAGCCATGAAAGCCAACATGAACTGCGTAACACAATGGGACGGGTTAGAAGGGAAATATAAAAACCTTCTAAGGCAAATACAGCAAAAAGATCAAATGCCTAATCCATTTTTTTTGTGGTTCTAAGGTAAATACAGAGAAAGGAAACAAAGTTAAATTACCTTGCTCGCCTGCAACTGGAGTTCGGACTTGTCCCGCGGCTCGAAACTATGGTAATGAGCCACCCCATGTAGGTCCGGATACCCATGGTCGAACAACCCTGAGCACCTTGGGGTTCGGTCAGCTTCTTGATAGGCTCCTCAAAACCTCCAGCCACGGATTTCACCCCCGGCTACACTTTCTCCTTATACACGCCACTAGCACCGCCCTCGGTCTGTGGGCCCTTCACCTTGTTAACCTTTGGAAGGCTAGTTCCCTCGTCAGAGCTCAGATCTGTTCAATCTTCGGCACGTCCACGAGCCCGGTGCGGTCCAAAGCCGTTTATAGATAAGGCTGTAGTGTCTTCTTCGGCTTCTTGGTTACCTGTCCAATAGTAATATCACTAGCTCAAGAACCAGTGATAAGTGGATTTTATATCCACTTGGAGCGTTCCAAATCTGCTTAAATTGATTAACTTGGCCTCAAGTTTGTGGTAGTCTTGATGTGTTTTTGTTTAGTTGTGCAGATTCGTGATTCGTCGTTTAGGGTTGATTGTTTTCGTCATTGATGGAGTGGAATTCAAGTATAGGAATGATGAATGGAGACTTGCGTGGAGCTACCATAATGATTTGAAGACTAGAGAATTTATGACGGAAGTTGGTGCAAAAAGAACGGAAGGAAAAGACGAAGAAACGAAGAAACAGAGCAGAAAATGGCGAACCGACAGCAACTGGCGCACAGGCAGCGCCCGAGACGCGCAGGCTGTGCCTGCGTCTCCTGCCCATTGCGCAGGCAGCGCGTGTGGCGCGCAGGCTGCACGCGCGCGATGCTGAAAAATTACAGTTTTGCCCTTTTTATTATTTTGGCCATATCTTGAGTTCTACAAGTCCGTTTTGGACGATCTTACTGTCCACGCGAAGCTTACGAGATTCTCTATCATTCTAAAGTGGTCCAGATGTCCAAACACAACTGGAACGGCCCAGAAATAATGAAGAAAAGTCAGTTACGAATTTTCCTTTAAAACAGAATCAGTTTAGGAAACGTATTCTATTTTAATTCTGATTTGGTAGTTTCCTTGTTGGGCAAGACTTCTAGAGCCTATTTAAACACATCCTACCATTGTAATTTGTATCACCATTACATATCAATTACTTAGGTTTATTTGTATCTTTTCATACTTTGTTTTTATCATTGTTTCATCAGATCCCATGATGACGAGCGGTTCGATTATGAACTAATCATTGTCATGGGATTCTAACGGAGTTATCTATGTAGCTTAGTAGTTTGATTGTTTTAAAGATTTATGTATGGTGAATTCTTGATATCCTCGTATGGTTATGCTTCATGTGTTTAGATGCGTCATGAACATCTAATTTGTTAATCTCTTGTGAAACGAGAGTGGATCTTGAGATTTAGAACTTGCCATGCTAGCATAGGATAGGTTGATGTTTTAACATCATGATTTGTAGCGTAAATAGAGATATTATGCTACCCTATGTGATCTTAATAGACAACTTGTTCTTCAACCGTTATGTTTTCAAATCTTATAGAGATATAGGGTCTAAGCATAATTGGTGTCTATTCATCTTCTATCTCTTTTTTGGATGTATGTTTAGTTTGGTATTCGTATACTGAGAGGTAGCGTTTACTTGTTTCGTGTTGTCTGATCAGATATCATAACCATCACATGCATTGATTAAAGGCATCAACTCTAAGCGAAGTATTTAATGAAGTTATGATCCCATGTTTACTCTTGTAGAAGTAATTCGATTTTAATTTTCATTAGATAATTAATTCTTAGTTGTTAATTTATTTCTTAGTTAATTTAGATAATCAAAACCCAAATTTGTTAATTGTCTTAGCAGTGAATAATAATCATACATTGTTGCATAGGTACATCTACTGAATTAAAACCATTACCAGATCTCTGTGGGAACGAACTTGACTTATTCATATATTACTTGTGACCACGTACGCTTGCGTGATTTAGTGCAAACAAGTTTTTGGCGCCGCTGCCGGGGATCATCGGTGTTTTATTTTTAGTTTATGTGCTTGTCATCAGTGGTCGTTAGAGTTCACTGACTCGGATTGTTTCTTACATAGTTGTTTAGTTTTATGTGTTGCAAGTAGCAATGGGAGAACCAGCAGCAGCAGGGAAAGCATAGATGTATTATACTCAACCAAAGATCAATGACGTCCAATTTAGCATTGTCAGGCCATCAATTGTAGCTTATACTTTCGAAATCAAGCCTAGCATAATTCAGATGGTGCAGAATTTGGTTCAGTTTGGGGGTGCTCCGACTGATGATCCTAACATGCACATCCGGAATTTCATTGAGATCTGCGACACTTTCAAGATCAACGGGGTGTAGAAAGATGCTATCAAATTGAGACTTTTCCCATTCTCTTTGAGGGATAAAGCTAAGGGTTGGTTGCACTCTCTACCAGCAGTATCTATTTTGACATCGGAGGATCTTGCTCAGAAATTTCTCACTAAATTTTTCCCCATGGCAAAGACCGCAGCAATCAGGAATGCTTTAACTCAGTTTTCACAGCAGTCTGGAGAGTCTTTGTGCGAGGCTTGGGAGAGATATAAGGAGATGCTAAGGAAGTATCCACATCATGGGATGACTGATTGGATGGTGATTAACTGCTTTTATAATGGCTTGGGTGCACAGTCACACTACGCCACAAATGGGCTTCAGCAACGCTTTTTTCAGTGTTACGAGCAAAAGTGTAGCCATATATGCCTTAAAATTGGTCTACGCCTACACATTTTTTTAATGTTACAGTTGATATCAAATAGTGTTATCGTAGAGATGGTTGGGTACTATGGTAACATCAAAAGCAGTGTAGCCATTTCTCTTTAATAAATGTGTTACTAATCACCAAACAAGATAGGCGGGAGAAAATGAAATATTAAAAAAAATAGGCGGTTCAATTAATTTTTCAGGGCGGGTCAATTATTTTCAATAAAGCGCTCAATTACTTTCGCTCTCTCTCAATTCACACACACTCTCGTTTTGCCAAAAAAAAATTCACACACTCTCTCTCGCTCAAAAGTCTCTCTCTCTCTCTCTCTTGCCATAAATTAGGGTTCTTTACGGGTTCTATAATTTTAGGTCCCTAGGGTTCTTTGGATCTTTATTCATAGATTGGAAGTAACTAGGGCTTCAATTGGATGTAATTAGGGCTTCAATTATTTCTTCTTAATTGAGGTTTCTTCTTCTCTTGTGCTTCTTCAGGTCCTCTTTACTAATTCCTTAGGCCTTCTTAATTGGATTGTATTTTTTTGTATGTTATGCTTTTTTAATTGTGAATATTATGAATCTTTCGATTGTGAATGTTTTGGGTATACTTCGATTGGGCATATTATGTATAGTCCTTTTTACCGACTATATGCGCGCGTTGAACCTATATGTGTGTTCTCTGTTCCTTTACTCTTTCTCTCTTTCTATTCTATGTTTCTTTGTTTTCTTCGAACTCCCTGCTTCTGCCATCTATCGTCACCACTGTCCACTGTAATATGTTGCAAGACTTCTGATAGATATGTTTATATTGCTACAATGATGCAGCTTTGTGGACATGCTTTTGAGCTGAATGTGGGTGGAAAGGTAGTACACAAGTAACATTTGTTTGTTCTTTTAAGTTGGGTTCATATTTATGCAACATGTTGTTCAGGGTAAATTTGCTTTGAGATTTACATTGGATTGCAGACTTTGCCAAACAAGTCAAGTAATGGAAAGATGTATAAATTCACCAAGCCTAAGGCAATTAGGCAAATAACAGAGCAGGGATTGGATTTACAACCTCTTTGCAGTGAGGTAGTTACTTTTGCAATATTCCTTATAACTGTACTTGTATCAAAGTCCATTGTAGTTTGGTACCTTGGTTTACATCATAGGTCATTATTTATTTCCATAATCTCATCTCACAAGCAATAGCAAAGCTAGCAAGAGGACTTCACTTGCTAAGAATCAAACCTTTTCGAGTGCAAAACTTTAACTTGTATTGTATATTGGTGTATTTTATGGAATGGAAGAAGATAAACTTTTTTGTCTTTACTTAATTCATAATATGCCATTGTTTTTCATTCACTTATGATTTAACGATGTGCATGAAGATTGAAGATTGACATAGTTTTTTTATGTTGATACAGATACGTGCATATTTTTCCGAGAGAATGATATCGGAGGAGACATTAAAGAGAAACTTTGTCATGCAAAAAACATATGGTGATCAGGTGCATGATAAGAGAATTTCTAGGAATATGTACTTCATATATGTTTTGTTCTTTTTCATGGGATTCTGGTTTGCTTCTTTTCTAAGACAAGTTGGTGCTTAAAATTCAAATCGCCTAGTTTTAAATATGTAATTGATGTCACACTGATGCTGGATGCATTGTGTAGCTGTCCGGTTGAGGTATGTGTCTAGGAGTTAGGTCTGGTTAGACCCTGACACTAGTCTAGTATATGAATACTAATAATAGAAAAGCCCTTACATATGATCCAAATAAGTGCATACTCGAGATGTCTGACATGATTATTGCAATTTGTTTAAGATTATTGATTACATATGTGTTCCAAAGAAGATATAAGAATTGACTTTGCAATAAATTGTATGACTTATTTTAATAATGTGAAGGAGAAAGGGTTAAGTCACTTAGTTACATAAATATAACAGTTTAGATGAATAGACGAGAGTACAATATGGCTTGTAGTCATTAAGACAAACTTTCTTTCGTAATTTGTTATAGATATAACAAAAGCTTTATGTGTGTAGTGTGTGCCTGGTCGATTGTTTTTCTCCACCCTGTGCTTTTTACCATGCGCAACCTAAGGTTGTAGTTGCAAGTTGCCATGTCAGTTTTGTATAGTTTTAGGGTAAATAATGTAAATGATCTTTATGATTGCTTTTAAGATTTTTCGTAGGTATTCTAATTCCCATGGGGTGCAATATAGTATCTACACCATTAATAATTTCTTTCTGATCATTTTTAATTTTAATAGTTGGAGAAGTTGAAGCAAGATGACACACTTTCAGACTTAAGTAACCTGTTGGGGGAGCTGAAGGATATGGCTGTTGACATGGGGTCAGAACTTGAAAGGTTAGTTATTTTATTATATTCCTCGGTAACTAATATTACCACCAAAATGTCCAGTTTAAAATCTGTACAGTCCTAGGTGTATCCAAAGTCTTCTCTACCACCTCATGTCATATCAGCATTAGCTTTAGCTGGAACAGAGGAAGGTATGCTAAGCTGTCTAGCTTAAAGTTTTATGTTATAGATTATTACTAGTAGTTTTGTTGTCATTACATTTTTTAATTTCTGAATTGATCTTTTAATTCTTTCGTATTTATTTCTCTTTGCCTTTGTTCTGTAATTTCTTCAGGGCAAATGGATTTCTTGAGCAAACGGCAAAGTGCACGGGAGGATTCCTTTCGAAGTCTGTATTACATGCTGAGAAAAGAATGTGTGCAACATCTTTTATGGTAATAGTAACATCATGGGCAGTTGTCCCTCCGAATCCACATTTTATTTATTTGGCAGTATCGTGTTATTTATTTTTGTTAACAGATTTTAAAGTTAGTTAGCCTTATGTAATATACAATTTTGTTTGTTCTTTTGCAATCTCTAGTTTGCACTGCACAATTTGTGGTCATGTTTACTAGTGCTAATATTTTAAAATGTTGCTTAATTTGTATCCAGGATTACGAAAGGAAAAGCAATATTTTGTCAAGTACAGAGGTCTTGCTCACATTCACAACCTGTGGATTCCGTAAAGTTGGTTGTTTCCTGAAGCTGAAAACTTATTGATGAATTTAATAAGGAAAGAGAGGTTAAACATATATCGAGGCCCCTTCTTATTTTTAACATTTCACCATTGAGTTTACTAGAATAGTGGAATTCTTACACAGTTAGTCTTACTAGAATAGTGGAATTCTTAAACATATGTGGATTTGATGTAGTTATTTTGGATGGGATTTTATGTATTGGAATGGCTTTTGGATAGCCTTTATGTATTGGAATGTTTGACAATATTTTGAATGAGAATCTTTATTTTTCAATTTTACATGTTGCCTTTCTTTATTTAAAATGTTGGTATAGAGCGTGTAAAAATGTAGCCATTGGCTCTGAAGTATTAATCATTATGTGTTGGCAAAAGATTAGCAAAGTGTTGGCATAGATCTATAGCAATACTTTTAATAGTGTTACTACAAAGATAATGGTGTAGCCATAGATCTATAGCAACATCTTATAAGGTGTAGCCACAGATCAGAAAGGTGTTGGCATAGGGGTCTAAGCCTACACTTTTCTCCCATGTTACCAAAAATTGAAAAAGTGTTAGCATAGACCCCTATGGTTGCACCCAATTTTGTAACACTCCCAAATTTGGTCAAAGTGTAGCCATAGCTGGTTTTAGGCTCTTTTACCAACAATTTTTGCCCTATAATCACACTTTTTTGGGCGTAGCCGTAGGCCATATGTGGCGTAGTGTCAAGACCCATGCTAGATGCAGCATCAGGTGGAGCTTTATGGGCTAAGAGTTATGCGGAAGCTTATGAGCTAATTGAGATGATGGCTGCGAAGTTAATACAGTCACAGCTCTAGCAGCTCAGCTAGAGGTACTTAATAAGAAATTGGATTTTATGTCAAAGCAAGGGGTGACTCAAGTTGCTAGTGGTTGTGAGCTATGTGAGGGCGTACATGAGACGAGTCAATGTGCCATATCTTCTGAATCGGCACAGTTTATGAGCAACTTCCAGCAACCTTCGCAACCAGCTCCAGCCACCTATCATCCCAATTTCGGCTGGAGCAACAATCAAGATTTTCAGCAGCAACAGTTTCATGGGGATGATGGTCAATCTTCGAAAAAAAAATCTGAATTGGATGAATTGAGGTTGATGATTAAAAGTCAGGCGGTATCTCTCAAGACATTGGAGAATCAGATTGGGTAAATTGCAAGTGCCTTTCTCAACGGACCGCAGGGAGTTCTTCCTAGTGACACAGAGGTGAATCCAGGAAAACAAGATGGCATGGAGCATGTTAATGCCATAACACTCAGATCTGGAAAAGTCACGAACGATCAGAATTTAGCAATTGAGGATGAAGAAGAAATTCATGATCAGGACCCTACAGAAAAATAAGAACATTCTGTTTTGTCAGAACCTGTGGTGGATAGTGATGAGGAGGAAGAGTGTGAGTCACTAGGCTTGGCTGATCTCTGGGATTCTAAGGTGCTGGTTGATGAGGTGGTTTCATGGTCAAATCTTGAGGATAGTGCAATTGAGTCTTTTCTTGAGGAAGATGTTTTGATTGAGGGTAATAAAGATCTTCATGAGTTGTATAGGACTTTTACTTCGGATGAGATGTTAGAGGAATTGAATGCTATTTGTGCTAAGCATGAAATTCAACTTGATGATAGTTCTTTTGATCCTAAGTCTGTTGTTAAGACTTCTGTTGGTGAACTACTCACTTCCGTTCCTAATCCGTCTATTTCCACTCTTGCTCAGTCTTTGGTGGTTAATAATGAAAATCATCATGTTGAAGAAACTTCCAGACTCGAGTTTAAACCACCAGATCAGCTGAGGTATGTATATTTGGGTCAATCATCTACTTTGCCTATTATTATTGCTCTTAACTTGTCAGGTAGTGAAGAGAACAATGTTACGAACACTTTTGAGGAGTAAAGATATAACGCCCTAGAAAATATAATAATTATAAATATTATTTTTTAATGTTAAATGTAAATTATATGGTGTAAAATTTTTTTAGGATAAAATATATGTGACATCATGTTTACATGTTTATATGGTGATGTATGTGTGTCGTGTAGGTCCGTATATTTTTATTTGAATTTTTGTGAGTAAAAAAATCTATTTAAAATATGTATTATTAATCTTCTTAGATTTTTATAAAATCATCGGAGTATTTAAAAATCCCAAAAATCTTTTGCAATATCAGATTTGTATATTTATTTAGTTCTAAAATTATTGGGAGAATTATTTTGGGTGTTTTAGTATTTTAAAATGATTTTAAGAGTTTTATTGCACCTAAATGCTCTTTATTTGTAAAATTCATATTTAATTCATTTTTGATCCCAAAAATATTTTAAAAATATGTGTATGTTCGTAATTTTGTACTCTTCTTCTTAAAAATGAAAAGTTTAATTTAATTTCCAATTATTTTCTATTTAAATTCAATTTTTAAAAAGAGTTTAATTATTGTTTTAAATTAGATCTTAGCAAAAAGTGAAATTATAAAATTGTCTTCCTCTTTTATCCAATAGAAACCACAGCCCCATCCCCCCATTTTCTTGAAGGTTCTGGACATTTCTTGATTTAGCAGACCTGTTCTTTATCTCTCTACAATCTCTCCCTTAACTCTCTCTATCTCTCTCGCAATCTTCCTC
The DNA here is from genome assembly GCA_037693485.1 of Kitagawia praeruptora. Taxonomy (NCBI): domain Eukaryota; kingdom Viridiplantae; phylum Streptophyta; class Magnoliopsida; order Apiales; family Apiaceae; genus Kitagawia; species Kitagawia praeruptora. Next base: position 84,271,822 of record CM075350.1, read on the forward strand.
TCTCGAGCTCCCTCTCCTCTTTTCTTTCCCCCACGAGGCTCTCTCTCTCTTCCCTTTTTGCTGCTGCGATTGTGGCGCGTGTAGCTGTGTAAGTGTGATGGGTGTGTGTGTGTGTGCTGTTATATATACATACAGGCGTGTATAGAGAATCAGTGTGTGTAATGGGCTAGAGTGCGTGTGCGTGTGTTGAAACGATAGTGTGTCTGTATTTGCTGTCGAGTGTGTGCGCAGCCGAGTTGGGTGTTTGGTGATTCGGGGGTTTTGTTTTATTTGGTGTAGAGGTGATGTTGTTTAGCAGTAGGTTGGTGTGTACGGCCAAACTATTGGTGAATTGGGAGTTTGGTGTAGTAGTTTGATGCTTGTGTATACCTGCTATGTTAATTAAAAGAGCTGCATGAAGTGTGTATGGATGTAAGTATTCGATTGGACAGCAAGCAGGAGGTGAGGGTAAGGAACAGGGGGAGATGGTGGAAGAAATACATGAGGGTAGTGCAGCGTTTGTATGTGTATTGGAATGTAGTGATCAAGAGAGTGCAGTGGACTTGGGCTTTTGCAGGTTGGGTTGTCATTATATACTGATGTAATTGTGTTTAGATGATGCAAGGGATTTATGTAAGTGTTTGTGAGTGTCAAGCAAGGAGAACCGAGAGGAGTATGATTTTGTGTGAGTCTGTGTGTAAATATTTTGTTTGAGTGTGTTTGGCGAGAAGAACAGAGGAGGAGTAAGAGAAGAACAGAGGAGGAGTAAAAGAGACAAAAGAAGTCATGGTATTAGTGGTTCCTGGTGGGTTGTCCGAATGTAATAAAAGTATGTCGAATCTTTAGAGGTTACTTGGTTTAACATTCGAGTTCAGATTGTAAATTGCTTTGTTAGTTCGAATTGGTTGAGAATGTGATTGATTGGATTAGAAGTCTAAGGTTTGAATTTTATATGTGAATTTCATTATTAAATTGGGAATTAACCAAATTGTTTAGCTTGATGGTTAGTTCTGAGTTTGTTTGCGGTAGTGGGATGGATATATGTGTGTAGTAACTTGGAAACTTGATAGTAAGTCGACTGGTTAAAAGTGGAACATCGAGTATGTATGTATAGTGTATGTACCAAGGAGAGCTTGTTAGTTGATTGGGTAAATTATATTCCGACGGGTTATGCCATTTTATATTTTAAAGGAGATATTGTCAAATTTTTATTAGAATTATTTTATGATTCATGTAGTATTTCGATAAAGATTATTGGCGTGCAAGTATTATATGTGAGACATAAGGTATAAGTGTAAGCTGATAATCAGTGCTAAGTGTTTATGTGGTTTATGTGATTAATATGTGTTGTATGTGCTAAGTGTAAAGTGTATTAGGACGCGTTTGGGTAGAATATAATTAGACGATTAAAGTTATATGCGTACTGAAATAGTATTCTACCTGTATATAGGTACGCATAGGAGGCCAGCTCAGAGCCAACGCTTGTGTAGATGGAATATAGAGGAAAGAAATAATTGTCGGGACTGACAAGTGATAAAGGAAAAATGGATGTGTGATCGAAGACAGGTCAAGTAGAGACGGATGTAAAGTGATAAGGAGTTAAAGTATTGGAAATGGAAACCCTGTGTATTGAGGCAAGTTTACTATCCCTCACTTATTGTTCAAGTGATGTGAAATTTTTGTATTATTTATTTGTTCCTTCGATATCTTTTCCTGCAAGCAAATTATACTCTCCAATTTTATTCTGAATAACGTGAACCTGTTCTGTTAATTATCCGATATTCCTTTCAAATCTTTTTGCTAGTGCCTATACTTTTCATTTTATTCCCAGTGACATTTTCTTCTATTAAGTTACAAACATTTATTCTCAAATTATCTGTCATTGTTTATTTTTCCCACCTATCGTTCAGGTGTTAATTTATTTTAAAATTAATTCATTTCAATATTCTTTGTTTATACTAATATTCTACAAAGTACGTTTTCTTTCAAATTGATGTAAATTAATTCGAGGTTTATACTGTTGTTGAGGCATGTGTTGCTCAGTGACGGTTAAAATCGAGAATGAGTTGAGATCTTCTTAATTATACAAACTCATGATTTGTCATGCCGGTTCTGGCAGCTAAAGCCTATGAGTGCTTAGCCGATAAGAGTGAGATTTTGAGTAATTGAGAATTTCTTAAATCTTCATTTTCACTATGCTAGTTCAAGTTTTACAACGGGATTTCAACCATTGATAATATTTGAAATGAGCAGTTATATCCAGTGCAGTAATTTAATTCTTCTGCTAAACTTTAAATCTTCCATATTCCATGATTTCCTTATTAATTGCTGTTCGAATTCTCAATCTTAGTAATTGTTTCATTTCTTAATTGATTAATGTTTCCTTGTTGATATATGATTTTGTTCTGCTGAAATATACCATGCTTAGTTTAATCTTATTGTTTTATCGTTTATGACTCTTTATATCGAATACCTCCCTTAATCTGTTATTCTAGCCCATTAAAATGGATTAATTAATTAAAGATGTTTTTAAAATTCCTTATACCGGGCTGATCTGTTATCAGTGAGTGTAAAGGACTTAAGAGTGAAATGTTTTAAAGGTTTTAAAGATTTTATTGTGGGGGATTTCGTCAAAATGTTTTCTACGGATTCCTTCAGATTGGAGGCGTAAGTGGCTAGGGTGGTCCTAGTCCAGCATTTTTATTTTAGCGTAAGAGTCTAGGGTGGTCCTAGTCCAGCAATTTAAAGGCCAATGTGTTGCCTAATTGGGAACCCAATTTCAAGGTCCAGAGGGACTTCGTGTCTGGTATGGGGACTTTACGTGGCTGATCACCCGTATTGTCCGATGTTTAGGGAAAATCTCCAATCAGCTTTAATGTTTTTTTAAAAGGTTTTATGAAAAATATGTTTAACAATAGAATGGTTTTAAGAAAAAGAAGGTTTTAGTGAAAAGTGATGAAAGAAATGAATGTTTTGATAAGATATATATGTTTCAAGGTAAATGGTTATTGGTTTCGAAATTGTACTCAGTAAAACAATGGGATTAAGGATGGATAGAAGTTTTCCATTTATTCCCTTCTCGAGTAACATTGTACGTGAAAGGGGAGTAAGAATGATTGGGGAATTCCTTGATATTCTTTTTCTCAAAGTTTTATCTGAGGCATTATGGTTGAAGGGAATGGAAAGTTTAATCCTATAATGAAAATTGAATGATCTTTTGAGATAAAGTATTCATTGATATTGTTCATCAATGAATTATCGTAATATTGTTGTTTCACTATAATATATACTTGCTGGGCGTTTTGGCTCACTCTTGCTTTATTTTCCCTAACCTTTCAGTTAGGATTAAGGGTGGATGTCTAGACCTTACAAGTCATATGAGAGCAATGAAGCAGCCTATATAGGAAAGATCTCGAAGTCAGAGCGGATAACTGGATAAGCATAGATTGGACGGTATAGTAAGTGTATTCAGAGTAGTGAGAGAAATTGTAATAATTTGTATAGTTTAGATTCTTGTTTCATACCATAACCTGGAATTGATCCTCGGTGAGAAATCGTTGGTGTATTAAATTTATATACAGATGGATAGTCCAATTTACGAATACTGCATGCCAAATTTTTATAAAATTCCCCTGTATCAAAGTCTATTTTATTATAAAAAATATATTTTTAGTATTTGGTAGACGGGATGTTACCGGTTGGTATCAGAGCGACATGTTATGGTCACTGAAACAAGTTAGGATGATTAGGTGTGCGTATTTAGGTTAGACGTTAGATGGAACGATTTAGGATAAGGTTCGCCATACATTAGTACGACGAGTGCTGCTACGTTATTTGGTATTTCGACATATCGCACGAGCAGAAATTCGATTCATCCGGAGACTCAATTTAGGACGAGGCAGATAATTCGGAACAACATACGCTAAATAGATGACCGGAGCTATCAGTTTGGAAGACGTTACCTGTAGACTTTCTTATACCTTTTAGAATTTCTTTTGCGATTTTAGTTATACCGTGTACGTTATAGACAGTATAAAAAGATGGTAAACAAGATGCAAAATGCGATTTCTGGCATGTGTTGGAGTATGGGCGCGATTATTCACTACTAACCGTTGGTTTCATTTAATTTATTGATTAAGGAGATTTCACCTTTCTTTCTATTTCTTCTTATCTTGATAATACCCCATCACCTTTGATAATCAACTATATTTCAATTGATGACGAATTTTTTCAAATTCATTTAAACATATTTCTATTTTTGAAAGATACCTCTATTTTCAGGGGATCACTTGATTCAACATGATCCATATAAATTATTGAGACCCTTGAATTCTTTCTAACTTCCCGGAATAATTGTTATTCCTTATTCAACATTGTATATATATAAACTTTTGAATTCATTTTGTTTCTCTCTGAATACTTGACCTTATTTATTCTGACTGGGATGAACAACCCTATGTATATAGGGGATTCAAGGACATCTTATCTATGTGATAGAAGTCTGGTGGGACGCCACTGATTGTGTTTGTCATGAAAGTACAGAAGGTTGGCCCCCTTCCTGTGCTATGGCGGTTGACCTAAGTGACAAATGCAACCTGATAATAGTTCAATGATCATATTGATCTCTCGGTTAAATTCTTTTACAAAATTCTTATCAAACAAAACTCAGTTCATATTCATACAAGTTAACACCTATCTATTTCAATGATTCTTTTTGTTATAAATCCTTATGTTTCCTAAAGTGACCAGTGATTGAAAGTAGTAAAGATGGAGATGTTTGTCGATTCAGAATTTGATGATCATGTTTGAGAATTGAAGTTAAAGCAGAGATTGAATATCAAGTTAGATTACGCAGTGGATTGACAGTACACGTACAAGATTCGATAATACGGATAGACTGATTTTGGTTAAGGAGCAGATGACAAGGACATGAGAATAGCATATATACGATTTCTAAGTACGAGCTTTGCGATTGGAAGAACTATAATTTTCAGGATATGACGAGAGGATCGAAGTGAATGCCGTGACGACGAAGCAGTAATGAATCGGGGAAGGCCTAAGGCGCCAGCAGAGATCGAAAACTTTGAAGTACCGGCTAAGGATTATCGAAGGTTGTTAAAGATTTTACCAAGATAGCTATAGTAGTGGACAAGCCTACCAATCAAGAAACGAAGGGATAAAGGCGGAGAAAGATTTCAGGAGTCAGTGAAGAGATTGAAAATCGACCTAGAGTCCGTGTAACCGGATGGACAAAGAAAAGATGAGTATGGTTATGAGTAGGAGCGTGGAAGTGGTATCAATTGTAAGTCGCGTGGATTTCGTTTTAAAGATTTTAATTATTTACTTGATATGTGTTAATATGTGTTACTATAATTTGGTATTTTTATATTTTTCACATTTTATTAGCTAAATTATAGATATTTATGTGTATATATATTTATATTCATAAGAGAATTTTCGCATGTTGTCCGGGGCCAACATGTGTGTCCTTCGGTTAGATGATGAATCGAAAGAAACTCCTTATTAGGATATTGTATTCCTGTACAATTCATTTATGAAATATATTTCATTCCTGACAAAAAAAGAAAAATACTTCCTCTTTCCTTTTTGATGAAGCCTTTTCGGACGAAATAAATATCTATCCCAGTAAAATTCATCCGCAGTGATTCTTTTTCCCACTTTCCAAGTCCATACATCACCGGGATTTGGCCAATTGGTAAACCTATCAGGAGTATGTAGATTGGCCAAACCCTTGTGATGCATGCACTTGGAAGAAAAGCATTATAGCAAAAGGAATGAGGAAAGATTTTAATAGCAAAAGGAAAGAGGAGGGATTTGATTTTAATAGCAAGAAAAGCATTATAGCTTATCTCCGATCCGAATTCCCCGAGACAGATGTTGATGCCTTTTTCAAATCTTTCACTTGGAAGGTCCCGATAAACTTCAACAAGTCCGGCGATTAAGGTAAAAATTTGCACTGTACTCTCTGTTATAATGTATAATGTAATGTGTATGCTAGATTCTGTAACCAGTGCAACAAGTCATACTGAAATTTGTTAATTGAGCTCGAGTCAACTGTTTTAAAAAAGCTAGTCAAGGTGACCAACAAACGGTGTCGTTTAATAAGAAGGAAATCAACATTGGATCATGTGTAGTTTGTTATCAGCTAGCCAATGGAAAACCAGCACGTGTCCCCCTCTATTTGGCATAAAAGAAGTGAGACAGCTCCTGGAGAGAACAGACTGGAATGATGCTTGTTTTATTATTCTGTTTTATTGTTCTTTCCTTTTAAGTTTTTATCCCTGTAATGGCTACTATCAGTCTCTTTTATGTTTTTAATTGAAGATTTGCCTCCAGTTTGCTTATTTTCTTGTCTGTCCAGTATTATTTCATTATCTAGTTTAACCTGTTGGTTACAAGCGGTATCAGAGCTTTTCTTTCCTTGGCATATAAAATGGTGGAAGGTACTAGATCTCAAAGGTTGGAAGAACGTATGGGTGTTCAAGAGCTTCAGGTGGGTGAGATTTCTGAGACTATTAACAAACATACTCAAAACTTTGTTGACATGGAACTCAGATTGGAACGTATGGAGACTCGAATGGAGAAAGTGGATATGACGTTGGGAGAACTCAAGGAGCTCATTCTGGGTCTTCACTCCACTCACAGAGATGATGAAGGTCTGGGCAACACAAATAGTGGAACTGATACTAGTGCTCAACCTTCCCAGCCTCTCAACTCCAGATCTGACACCATCGTCGTGGTTCCAGACCAGGTACCACACTCTAGCCCACCTCCTTCAAATGCTTCTATGAGTTTCAACACTTCGGTTACTATGCCTTCACATACTAATGCTATGATTCACACTCCTCCGGTTATTTCACCACCACTGGCACCCCCACACACTCAATTTTATTATGCTCAACCCACTTATAGTAACCCACCAGTAACTTATCCGCAATTCCAGTCTCAACCACATCCTTACACTAATATGTCTGCTAATGTGTCTAACCCATCATCTCAATTTACTGGCCATCAAATGAACTGGCAACCGTCCATACCTCAATACCAGCATCAGTTTTCCCCACCAGTGCACTCGTACTCCAATGTTGGGTCTCATACTTTCGCTCCTCAACACACACTTTTTAATCATAATGGCAGTCCATTCCATCAGTTTAATCCAGTTGCCAAACTGGAATTCCCTAAATTTGATGGGACTGACCCTAAAGGGTGGATTATAAAGGCCGAACAATATTTTGATTTTGTGCCTATTGATGAAGGGAAGAAAGTTAAGATGGCAGGGTTGCATTTCGAAGGCAGGGCCAGTACTTGGTACAGATATTACCAAGTTAGTAAGTCTAACTTTAATTGGAAAATTTTCCAAGGGGATGTGCTTTCTCGTTTTGAGAATCCAGATACCAGAGATGTCCAAGAGCTGTTTAATAAGCTCAAGCAAACCTCTTCAGTTGCAGAATATGAGGACAGGTTTGAAGAACTTAGAGCTCAAGTGGTTCACAGGAATAGAAGCTTGGGAGAGGACTACTTTGTCTCTAGTTTTCTCAGTGGACTCAAAGACCACATAAAGACTTCAGTGAGGATGTTTCGTCCCCAAACACTCTGCGATGCTGTGTTCTTGTCTAAACAAGAAGAAGCCAAAACCTACAAACTTGCTGCTAGTGCACCCTCCAAAGTGGCTCCTGTAATTCATCAGTCTAGTGTAGCTGCCAAGTCCAGTCCAACTTCTTTTTCTGTAGTGAAACCAGCCCCCAGGGAAATGGTAAAATCTAAGTCTGTGCTTAGCAGCAAGGAAATTCTCGAACGTCTAGCAGCAAGGAAATTCTCGAACGTCGAGCAAAGTGTCTTTGCTTCCATTGCGACGACAAATATCATCCCGGACAAGAGTGCAAGGCCAGATTATACTAGTTGGAAGGTGAAATAATACCCCCTGTTTCCAGTGACACTGAAGTCTTAGGGGTTGTCCAAGACATGGAGAATTTGCTCCAAGAAACAGCTGCACCATGTGAAATTTCGATTAATGCACTGGCTGGTCACAACTCCCTGTCTACTATCAGATTGCAAGGGTCCTTGAAGAAACATAAGGTCCACATTCTAGTGGATAGCGGATCTACGCATAGCTTCATCAGTACCGAGCTAGTTAAAAACCTCAAACTGACAGCACAAGTGGTGGCTCCCTTGTTGGTATCAGTAGCAGACGGGACTCAGATGTTGGTGGATTCAATTTGTTACAATGTTGTTTATGACATACAGGGGAATTGTTTCAAGACCAACCTGAGACCATTCTCTTTGGGAGGAGCTGACTTAATCCTAGGAGTAGACTGGTTAAGAAGTCACAACCCGGTTACATTTGATTATGAGGCCTATAAAATCACTATTAATAAGGATGGGCAGTTAATGGTTTTAAACGGTGTGATGAGTACAGGGGGGTTGCAATCTATTTCTGGTAAAAGATTGGATAAGTTGTTGAAGTCAAAAGATGGTGTTGCTCAAGGATATGTGTGTATGATTACTGCTGGACCACAGTTGACACCACAGGCAAAAAATCCTGAAGAAACAGTTCAGCCATTGCAAGAATTACTCAGTCAGAACCAAGGCATCTTTGCAGAACCACAAGGTTTGCCTCCAACAAGAACACACGATCACAGGATTCCATTGTTGCAGGGTAGTCAGCCCTTCAATCAACGAAGCTATAAGGTGCCCTACGTGCAGAAAGCGGAGATCGAGAAGCAAATAAAAGAGATGTTGGCAGCTGGGATTATTCAGAAAAGCACGAGTCCATATGCTTCTCCTATCATATTGGTCAAGAAAAAAGATGGAACGTGGCGGATGTGTGCCGACTATAGACAACTCAATAGCCTCACCATAAAAAATAAATATCCTATCCCACTAATAGACGAGCTACTTGATGAACTTAGAGGAGCTAGTTGGTTCACGAAATTGGACTTACGAGCGGGATATCACCAAATTAGGGTGGCACCTGAGGATATATTCAAGACGGCTTTTCGAACTCACCAAGGGCTGTACGAGTTCAAAGTAATGCCTTTTGGGCTGACCAACGCACCGGCCACTTTTCAAGCGTTGATGAATGAGATTTTCGAAGACCAATTACGTAAGAGTGTTTTGGTTTTTTTTTACGATATCTTGGTATATAGTGACACTCTTGAGCATCATTTGTCACACTTAGAGACTATTTTGCAACAAATGAAAAAACATTGTTTATATGCTAAGAAGAGCAAATGTTTATTTGGGCAAAGGCAAGTGGAATACCTATGGCATATCATTTCAGCCCATGGTGTAGCTACGGATCCCTCGAAGGTACAGGCCATGGTGGACTGGCCACAACCGAAATCTATCAAACAGTTGAGAGCTTTTCTTGGTCTTACGGGTTACTATCGAAGGTTTGTGTAGAATTATGGTATTATTAGCCGACCATTGACTGAATTGCTTAAGAAAAATTCCTTCCAATGGAGTTTTGCAGCAACTAAAGCATTTGAAGACTTAAAGAAGGCTATGGCTTCGACCCCTGTGCTTACTTTGCCAGATTACAAACAGCCCTTTGTAATCGAAGTTGATGCCAGTGATGTGGGAATCGGGGCAGTTCTGATGCAACAAGGGCAACCTCTGGCCTATCTTAGTAAGGGATTATCACTTAAACATCAAAAACTTTCCACGTACGAGAAAGAATTGTTGGTTGTGGTTATGGCTACCCAGAAGTGGCATACGTACTTGCAAGGTAACCACTTCATTATCAAGACGGATCACCAGAGTTTGAAGTACCTTCTTGAGCAGAAATTATCTACCTTGATGCAGCAGAAATGGTTGGCTAAGTTGATGGGTCTCGATTACGAGATTGTGTACAAAAAGGGGAAGGAAAATGTCGTAGCGGATGCCTTATCTCGATTGCCAGGAGATGCTGCTAATAGAGGTCAGTTGCAACAAATTTCAGTAGCCCTTAATGGTTGGATAACAGAGGTAATGGCAAGTTATGAAGGGGATGAAACAGCCCAACAAATATTAGGTGGTTTGGCTGCTAAAGATGCGAATTAAACGCAGTATCAGTTCACTAATGGTGTTATTAGGAAGGATGGCCTCATTTATTTAGGAGGAGGAGGAGCAGTACGAAAACAAATACTATGGGAATTGCATGACAGCCCCCAGGGTGGGCATTCTGGCCAAGATGCCACGTTTCACAGAATGGCTCAGTACTTTTTCTAGCCACACATGAGGACGGACATCAAGGATTATGTTAAAAACTGTGATACATGTCAACGAATCAAAACTGGTAACTCATTTCCAGGTGGACTGCTGCAGCCTCTTCCAGTTCCAGATCAGATTTGGGAGGATATCTCCCTCGACTTCATTGAAGGTTTGCCTAAATCTGGTGAGGCTAATTGCATCTTGGTGGTGATTGATAGGTTTACTAAGGTGGGACATTTTTTACCTTTATCACACCCCTATAGTGCTACGACTGTTGCTCAGTTATTTCTCGATAACATCTATAAATTACATGGCCTGCCTAGAACCATCACTTCAGACAGGGATAAAATATTTACAAGCCAATTCTGGAAAGAATTATTCAGTCTAGCTGGTACTAAATTGCAACTGAGCACGTCTTACCACCCACAAACGGATGGTCAAACGGAACGTCTAAATAGATGTGTGGAGCAGTATTTAAGGGGAATGGTGAGTCACAGACCGAGACAGTGGGTGAAATGGTTGTCTCTTGCCGAGTGGTGGTATAACACCACCTATAATACTGCCATTAAGAGAAGCCCGTACGAAGCCCTGTATGGTGTTCAACCAAGACAATTTTGTATTCCAGCTGGTCATCGAACTACAGTGGAATCTGTCATGGATTTTCAAGTTCGAAGAGAAGCTATGAACCAGCTGCTTAAAGAATCAATCACAGTGGCCCAGAATAAGTATAAACAATATGCAGATGCAAAGAGGACTGAGATTTCATTGCAGGTGGGTGATATGGTCTATCTAAAGCTCCAACCTCACCGTCAATTATCTGTAGCAGTTCGTAGGTACCTCAAGCTTTCCCATAAGTACTTTGGCCCATTTAAGGTATTGGAAAGAATTGGGCCAGTAGCATATCGCTTGGAATTACCAGTGGGATCCATGGTGCACCCTGTCTTCCATATCAGTCTGCTAAAGAAGAAGGTTGGTGCACAGTATGCTATTACAACTGAATTGCCCAAGATTGGTGTTGATGGACAATTCTTGGTCTATCCAGTCAAGATATTACAGAGAAGAATGGTCAAAAGGAATAATCAAGCTGTTATTCAATGGTTGATCCAATGGAGTCATTCGATTCCAGAAGACGCGAGCTGGGAGGATGCAGCCATGATCCAGGAGCAATTTCCTAATTTCAACTCGGGTCTCAATTCTTGAGGACAAGAATTCTGTAAGGGGAATGGTGTGTAACCAGTGCAACAAGTCATACCGAAATTTGTTAATTGAGCTCGAGTCAACTGTTTTAAAAAAGCTAGTCAAGGTGACCAACAAACGGTGTCGTTTAATAAGAAGGAAATCAACATTGGATCATGTGTAGTTTGTTATCAGCTAGCCAATGGAAAACCAGCACGTGTCCCCCTCTATTTGGCATAAAAGAAGCGAGACAGCTCCTGGAGAGAACAGACTGGAATGATGCTTGTTTTATTATTCTGTTTTATTGTTCTTTCCTTTTAAGTTTTTATCCCTGTAATGGCTACTATCAGTCTCCTTTATGTTTTTAATTGAAGATTTGCCTCCAGTTTGCTTATTTTCTTGTCTGTCCAGTATTATTTCATTATCTAGTTTAACCTGTTGGTTACAGATTCTCTGTCTCAAGCCCTTGGCTGTGTGGTATAATTGATCATGTTCTTGATGTTGCTGGACATGCTAATCATCATCTAGTCAAATCCTAATATTTCTTTGGCTTTTGAGATGGATGGTATCTGTTGCTTTAAAGAATCAAAACTTTTGTGGTACATGGACCAGCTGCTCTCAATCGCGAGATTGATCGCAGATTCTTGATTCTGTAGTCCTGTTTTACTGCTACACTTGTTTATCGAACCTTGTTTGACTAAGCCTTCACTGACCTGTGCTTATAATTTGTTTATCTTGCTATGAATGTTGGATGTCCATTTCTATGAAACTGCGACAACGAGGATTAATATGCTAGAGATTAAAACCCTTAATATACCATGAAGTTTGCAGTGTAAGTAATGTGAAGGTTAACAAGTTCCTTCCTCTAGTTTGAAGAAAGCAAAAATCGTATATTCTATTTTCAAATACTAAAAAAATATATAATCTACAGTGGATAAGAGCGGTGCCATTTCCTCTGGTGAGCTTCACAATCTAGGTATGAAGCATATGTTTCCTCTTATCTCACTCTTTAACCTTCGAATTCTCAAACTAATTTGATTGTCCATATGTAGCCAAATTAAGCACATACTTCTCCTAAGTGCAACTATTGGTAAGCGCTCCTCATTAAAGATTTTGCAAACTGAGCTTACTCAGCACAGTACATGAACAAGCTCCTATTCTGGACTTGATCTGTCCAAATTCAACTGTTATTAGTCATCCAAGCCCCCGTGATTGTGCTTTTTCGAAACTTCGCTGATTAAGCCTAATCAATGGTGAATGGACCAGCAGGGATGTGTCTACAGTAGACTGGGATGACCACCTGCCTACCGCCCCAAATTTTAAAAATTGTCATATATATAAATTTAGTAGTTTATTTCTTTTTTAAATTTATTCCCCGTCTTCACCATTTAGTAACTAAAGCTACAGGCATTCAATTTTTTCCACTCAACAATCGTTCTTCATCTTACTTGAAAATATTGAAATTTCAATTTTTGATTATATTGGTCCCCCTAATAAACTATGTATGGTCCTATTGGCAAGTTACTAGTTTACTCATTTTGTATCTTCTCAGTAAAAAACAAAGCATTATTACGATTTAAGTTAAGATTAAGCAGTAGTGTAATTCGAGTCTAAATTTTTTAAGCTCTAACTTATATAAACAGACAAATCTGTTGGCGTTGGTTTTTGGATTCTAGGCCAACCTGACCAAGTAAAATCCAATTCTTAATACAAGTATACAAGTAATCACTATTCAAGAAGTTAAACGACCAAGGTATACCAATACCAACTGATAGTTGTATTTGTCCACAAATAAGTACAATTTTTGATATATCAGGCAAAATCTTTTATTCATGTTGCATTCCAGTTTGTAGTTCCAAATCATGTAATTCAAACCTTAGATCAAAAAATTTCTTAGAGGGAAGAGAAGTTTGTAACCATAACTGGCATTTTTCAACCGAGTAGAAACATATTCTACATTGATAGTAATGAGCAATGACTCAAGGTATTAGATATCATGTACATTTATAACGATTCTCGGTTATATCATTCAGCCGTCACAGAATAATAAACAAACTGACTGACTCGAGCATATTAAATTGCAATCAACTTGATCTTTTACTAGACTATTTTTAGAGTTTTCTGATGATGTAGCCTCTGTTTTTTGGCAGCTCAAACAACCCCTTGTCCTAAAAAGGTCCAACAATGGTCTAAATCAGAAAAAAATGGAAAAACGGAATGCAGAAGAAGATCGTGGAGGCTTACCATGTCTAAGTCTTCTTCGAAAAAAAGAATTCGGTTTAGTCCTAAAGAAGTGAAGGATGTAATAGACTTGTCTTCATGGAGTAATGGGACAGGATCATGCGAGTCAACAGATGATAATTCAGAGAGTGCTACTGATTCTGAAAATATTCAAGCCTCAACCAGCCATAATACTGGTTCACAGAGTTCCAAAGCTGGTACCCATTGTCATTCTTATAAAGAAATTCCATCCAAATTGATTCCTAATGACAGTGACATGCTTTTCGATTCTGCTGATAATTTCGTGTCTCAGTCTTTTCCTAAAGCATATGATGTAGGTCCTGTAAATGATCAATCTGCAACCAGCCAAGAGGTTTGCTCCTCCTAACAGTTTCATTTTGATAAGGTCTCAGAATTGTTGACCTTAGTGTGTACGGAAGACTCACCTTAGTGTGTACGGAAGGCTTCTATTAGAAACTATGTATAGTTTTTGTATTACTGGATTCAAAATGAGTGTTGTTAAGTCTTTTCTTAGGGTAATTTGTCAAAAAAAAAGGGGAACTAAACTACATTTTATATAACTATGCATGCATAAAATTGAAAAATGTATAAGTTTTGGGGGGACGGCCGCCACCCGTGCCCCGCTCTAATTCCGGGCCAATTTTTCTTTTTGAACATAACAGAAGATAGATAGTATCACAACTATTTGCAACAGATTTACGAAGAAAAACATAGCATTTGTTCTATTTTTTAGTTATAACTTGAATTTATAAAAAAAAACTACTTTGTGATTTTGGCATCATTGAGACACTTTTGTGGTAATGCAAGAGATATCAGTTAGGGGGCTAATGTAGTAGGTATCAAGAAGCTAAGATTCATGAAAAAAATTGTATGATTCTACTTTTCATGCATTTTTGAATTATGTAAATTTTTTTTAAAAAAATCATGGGAATAGTTAATTTGTCATTTTTATGGGATGCGGTTAAAAATTCATAGGATTATTTAATTTGTCATTTTTATGGGATGCTGTTTTAATGGTTTTAAGATTGTTTCCGTACCTTTTGTCATTAATTCATGTTATAAATTCAAGATACCTTCTAAATGGTTATGGTCATTCATGATGTACATTTGAATATTAAATTGGTGAAATAGCAATATATATAATATTAAAGTTAATAGCATTTAAGTTGATGAAGGAAAGAGATTTTTTTATTGATTTATCGAAGAAAAAAAACTATCGAATGCATTTTTATTGAATGTGACTTGTGTGTTTTTCTCAAGAATCGAGTTCCAAGGTCTAGAAAAATTCTGTTTTAGAGGAATCGAGAAACTGATCTTATATGGGAGTTGACCCCTTCCAATATATGGATGACAACGGGTCGGATCGGATCAGATCGGGTCTTTAAGGTATCCAAATCCAAATCATTTTATCAAATCCAAATCCAATTGGATTTTAAAATCGAAATCCAAATCCAATCCAACGGATTTCGGATTGGGTTCGGGTTTATCCAAATCCAAATTGTGAAATTCCTAAACCAAAAAATTGCTTTGTATTATTTTTTTAGTTTGAACCTAAAAATTCATGAAATTTTAATTTCAGTTAAATATTTTAGCTTACAAACCAAAAACAATACTAATCATTATGGAAGACAAATAAAAGCTCAAATTCTAGAGTCTTAGTTCCCAAATTAAAACAAATACAAATTACAATAATAAGAATTACTACATATATCAATAAATATATGTATATTACAAATATTAATGTATATTACTATTAATGTATATACTACATATATTAATGTATATTACTAATAATGTATATTTTATATATGAATTTTTTTTCGGGTTTTGGGTTTGGATCAGGTTTTGGATTTCGGGTCGCGTTTGGATCGGAATGCCTAACATCCAAATCTAAATCCAAACTCTTTCGGGTTTGATGCCTACAATTCAGTAAGTCGCATAATTATTGAAGCTGACCACTGAATATTCTAATGTGAAGTAACCTTGGGAGGATTTGGAATGGGGGTGATAAAAATCTAAATCGTTTTCAATTATTTTTTTGTCAGAACCGTTTTTCTGTTGATTCTATTAGACAATTAAAACACAAAACATATAATACATATATAAAATCGAAATATTAAATTATATACATATATATATACATACATACATATATATATATATATATATATATATATATATATATATATATATATATATATATATATATAGGCTAGTGATCAAATAGAAACCACTTTTAAAATAGAAACTAGAAACCATTATCTACACACCCTACTTTACTATCTCCACACCATATTTTACTATCTCCAATTACTATCTCCACACCATATTTACTATCTTCACTCCTATACATCACCCACCCCCAATATGACATCACCATGTCACCCCCACCTGACATGCCACCCCCATCACCACCGACGCACCACCACCTCCACCTCCACCGATGCACTACCACCGCCATCTTCTTTTCCGACCACTGGCCCCGCAGGGGCTCCGATTCCACCACCAATTTCCGATTCCGATTGCAGATTTACTTCTTCCCGATCATTAATTGTGTAACTACAAATATAATTTAGTGATTTTTAACTTTAGATCGTAATCTTATCTTCATCTACTGATTCTGAACATTCCGATGATGACTTCCAGATCTGAATTTGTGTATTTGTGTGTATGTAACGATGTATGTGTGTATGTATCTGAACAATCATGGTGGTGGTGGTCGATGGTAGCGATGGCAGGTGGTGGTGGCGTTGACAGGTGGTGTGGTGGTCGATTGCAGCGATGACAGGTGGTGGTGGTGATGGCAAGTGAAGGTGGGGCTGGGGTAGGTACGGTATCAGTGATTTTAGCTGTATAGATTAGTGATTTCTACCATACTAGTTAGTGATTTCTGCAATACAAATTAGTGATTTCACGTATATCTAGTAATTTATGTTCATAATATGCTTAAATTCAATTCTGATTAGTTTTGTGAAAGGTGATGATTGTTTTGGGAGTCGGCTGGTGAAAATCGAACTTATGAAGTAGAGAAATATAGATCAAAGAGCGGTAAACAAAAAGGCATCGAAATTAATGGTGATTGGAGGTGGTGGCCAGAATTAACGGTGGTTGAAGGTGGTGGTTGGAATCAATGGTGGTTGAAGGTGGTGGCTGGAATCAATGGTGGTTGAAGGTGGTGGTTGATGATGATGATGTGGGATGTATATGTACGAGATGTATATGTTAAAACTTGAAACAGAATGTTATGGGGTTAGGTGGAAAGCGCGTGAGTCAGAGAAAGAATAATGAATTGGTTTCTAGTTTCTATTTTAATTTGGTTTCTATTGGAGTAGGACCCTATATATATATATATATATATATATATATATATATATATATATATATAAGTAAGGATCTAGGGAAAACCTCGTTTAATGGAAAACTTGGAAAACTTAGAAAACTAAATCGAAATATAGCATATATGGTATGCAAACTAATCGTTGGGAGATGAAGAAAAATGTGGTGAAATTAAATTTAAAAAAAATATCACCGATTGACGGGAAAAATCAAATTAAAAATGGAGGGGATAAGGTGTGATTCTGTGTGTGAGGGTGTATTTGATTAGTGTGTGAGTGCCCCTGGCGGGGCCATTGATCTTAATACATCTAATGGCTAGGATTAGTACCTTAGTTTTCTTCAAAAAATAAGTTCTCTTTTGAGCACTTGCCTATATATATATATATAGGGGGCTGCTCAAATGAGACCCCTCTTATATTGAGACCCTCTCTTATAATGAGTCCCCCTCATATTTCTTGTATTCTAGAGGGCCCCGGCAGGGGCACCCACTACGAAAAAGTCTTATAATTCTATCCTCTATCCATTTATGAAAAGAAAAAAAAAAATTTTGGAAAAAAATGATGACGTGGCAATAATTTTTTTTATTTTTTTAATTTTTTTATGAATGAATAGAGGGTATAATTATAAGACTTTTTCGTATTAGGTGCCCTTGGTGGGGTCCTTTAGAATAGATAAAATATGAGGGGGACTCATTATAAGAGAGGGTCTCATTATAAGAGGGGTCTCATTTGAGCACCTCCCTATATATAAGCCCGCGTTGCTGGGCGTTGATGTTTTAAAAAAAAAAAATACTCAAAAGGAAAGTTGACAATAGAGTTTTACTTAAACATTAGTTCATAATTGAAAGTGCGTTGTTACATAAGCTGGTTACTCCTATGGTTGAGGTGATTGGAACATGAGGCCAGACATTCGATCCATGTGGTATGTTAATGAAGATGACTGTTAGAAAAGAAAAAGAAGAAATTAATATTTGTATTAGTTATTGAGTATTAGCAATAAATAAGAAAAAAACCTGAGATGTTTTATTTGTGTTCCTTAATTCCCATTGCACCTTATTTTTTCTTCATTTCCAACAATTGAAAATTTTGATCAAATACTACATCGTATATGACTTTAAAAAAATTCTCAATCCCACCAACTCCGAGATCTCTCACCATATATATGATTAAATAAAAAGTAACTTAAATATGTTTTATTCAAAATTGTGTGAATTCTAATATTTGAAAATAACTATGTATATATATTAAAAAATTATTTTTTTGTATGTTCATAATTAAATTTTTTAAGATATAATTGTATGTTGAATTTAATATTTATAATAAATCTTCTCGGCCTCGCCTTTGGCGAGACCTCGAATTTTACACGTTAATGAAATAAAAATATATTTAGACAAATTTTTGTTAGTTAAAAATATAATAATCTTATTACATAATAAAAAAACATTTGTGTATATTTAAATAAGTAATTGTTACTTATATGTTTCATAGTTATAATTTTGTAATATCTTCTTTATGAATGAAATTTAATAAATATTTTATTTACATTTAAAAAGGTAACCGTTTTTTTATATTTATAATTAGAATTTTTAAGATAACTTTAAGATAACTTTTTATTTAAAATATAATATTTATAATAATACTCCTCGGCCTCGCCTTCGGCGAGACCTCGAATTCTACATATTAATGAAATGATAAACTTAAATAAATTTTGTTGTTAGAAATATATGACATGTTGACGTTGATGATTTTAAACTATAAATGTATTAAAATATGGTAATTAAAATTTAATATTATAAAAATTTTATTGATCCTTTTTTCGGTACCCATATATATAATTGCAAAATATATTTTTGTAAAAACTAAAAATAAAAAATGCATAATCTTTTTAGGTTTTAAAAAAATTAAAAAAATTTGTGAAAATGATAAATACAATTTTATTAATTATTATATATAATATCTAACAATAATACCTTCTCAGCACCGGCTTCGCCGGCGCCTCGAATTTTATCATCAACTGAATTTTATAAAATATTAAAATTTGTAAAAAAAAATAAATTTTGTTAATTAGTATATGATATCTAACAATAATACTTCTCGGTACAGCTTTCACCAGAACCTCAAATATTATATTGAAATGAACCTACTTGTATAAAAATATGTTTAAATTAATCATAAAATTTTTAAAGCATGTAGATATTATTACATGATTTAAGAAATAATTCACTTCGCATACTTTCACACAAATTTCAAATTAAAAATGCATAACCCTTTTAGAATTTTACAAAGTATAGAAATTTATGTAAAATAATAAATATAATTTCATTAATTATTATACAATATCTATCAATAATACTTCTGCCGGTACCTCGAATTTTATTATGAAGTGAAATGCATTTTTATAATTTTATAAAGCTTTAAAATTTGTAAAAAATATTAAATAAAAACAAACTGAACAGATTGCATTAAAACTAAATAATGCACACACACAATAACAGTAGTAGTTGTAGTGTTCAATAACCTAAATTCAAATGAGGGTTGGTTGGTGGTATTGGAATGAGCATGGACTAAAGCTGTGTAGTGCATTCCATTAAAAAAAACACTTGCGGCGTAATACTCACAACCCATAAGGTACATGTGTTAATAGTAAATGAATCTACAAAACTGATTGATATGATCAGTCTTTCTCCTGGAAAGTAATATGCTTCATACATAGACGGATGTACCACCAAGCCAAACATAACAAAGGAACAAACACAGCTTGAAAAATACTCCCTAACCTTGTAATTCCACTCCTACAACATCCACTCTTCCACTAACACTAACATATACCACCTTAGATGTCCGGCAAATGGCTGTGGCTGCAGACATCATCAAGACATTAACCTTCAATGGAAAGATATTCATTGTTCTGTCTTACGAAAAACAATTAATAATAATATCTAGGGAACTAATATTTAATATTTATACCCTCCATGCATATGAGATCAGCCTTGAGAAATAAAGTCTTGCATCAATTATCTTTTTTTCTATGGTCCCAGGCATGAATTAGAGAGGCACATGCATAGGCTGCATAACGTAAACTGCTCAATTGGACCTTTCTCCTATGTTCAACTGCAATAAAGTGTTGTATGTCAAGGCTAGATAAGAAGAAGCTTAAATATATTTTGCATCTCATTTGAAGTTACAATACTACAGTAGGGCAGGGCAAAATTGATACGACCAACTGCATCAAACCCATATTATCAAAACAACAAAAGAACTTATTTTTAACCTTTTAAAATTAGGGAAAAAAACATATGTAAGAGAAATCAGGTGTAAGTACAACATGGCATGAGATATAAAATTACAATGTATCTTGATTTCTGGAATTAGAAAAGGCAACCTTCCCTAATAAGTCATTAAAGAAAACAACCTAAATTCGACCAATTTAACCCTCCTAAGCAGCTTAAGAAATAAACCCTTATCAAATTTAACTATTTCCGTCATCATCAGCATACCAAGCACCACACTCTTTTTCAAGACAGAAATTACTTTTCGGTGTATATAACCATTCTCTCCTTCTTTAACTCTTCATTCCCATATTATTTAAAAAATTGAGGCTGGGATGGTGAATGAATTTATGTAGAGAGTAGGGATTTTGGTGCCTTAAAATGAAGTCAGAGAAAAGATATGAAGGTTGGCCTGAGAGAATGATAAGCCGGTGCAAGGAGGGGAGACAAACGATATATGGAAAATGTTCTGAATAATATTTACATCTTCAAACATTTTCCATAGATTTAAGATGAAGTAATAACATCTTCAAACATCTTTTGAGCACTTGCCTATATATATATATATAGGGGGCTGCTCAAATGAGACCCCTCTTATATTGAGACCCTCTCTTATAATGAGTCCCCCTCATATTTCTTGTATTCTAGAGGGCCCCGGCAGGGGCACCCACTACGAAAAAGTCTTATAATTCTATCCTCTATCCATTTATGAAAAGAAAAAAAAATATTTTTTTGGAAAAAATGATGACGTGGCAATAATTTTTTTTATTTTTTCAATTTTTTTATGAATGAATAGAGGGTATAATTATAAGACTTTTTCGTATTAGGTGCCCTTGGTGGGGTCCTTTAGAATAGATAAAATATGAGGGGGACTCATTATAAGAGAGGTTCTCATTATAAGAGGGGTCTCATTTGAGCACCTCCCTATATATATATATATATATATATATATATATATATATATATATATATAGAGAGAGAGAGAGAGAGAGAGTCCCACTCTATAGAGAACATATTGTATAGAGAATTAGAGAGAACCCTCATCTTAACCATTCAATCTTTTTAACGGTCTAGATTAGAAAGGGTAAAATTATTAGTTAATAGTAACAAAATACTGTCACACTCGATCCACGCACCTCACATCACCTCAGTTCCGCTGTAAATATACACACATTATACATACAAACACCGGAGAGAAAGTAGAAAACACAACCAAATACATCTTCAAATCGAGGTAATGATTCTATCGACTTTAATTCATAATTTAACTAATATTTTTTTTACTTCTTCAAGTTAATTCAGTTGGATAGAGATTAAGATGTTTCCGAGGAGAATAGTTATTATTAGCTATTTTTGCTTTAAAAAATGTATATGCAGGTGTATTTTGTGGATGTATATGCAATTTTAAACTTTGATTCTATGGTAGAATGCAAAATTTATAGGTAATTGAACTTTATTTGCTAATAATTTGATTCTACAATAGAAAGAACCAGATTTGATATATTTTTTGGTTTTGTGTATTTTGATTCTGCTATAGAATCAGATTTATATTGGTATCCTTTAGCGTGAGTTGTTTTCGAGTTTTGTCTCATTTGTACTTACTCGATCTACCAGTGCATTGGCTACACTGCGTACATTGATTCTAGTACAGTATCATATTTATACTTTTTATTATTGCATGTAATTCGATTCTACTACAGAATCACATTTGTATTTTTTTTTTACTGTTGTGTATAGTTTGATTCTATTACAGAATCATATTTATGTTGTTTATAGTTTTTGATTTTATTATTAAAGAGTTTTGGTTCCGCAATAGCTTTCTCTATAGGTTCTAATTCAATATCTATGAAAAACTTAGTAAGTTACTGATTCCTTAAGTTTTGATTGATTTTAGTACAATTTTGAGCTATAATTTAGTGCGCATTTAACTTGTATCATATTTAATTTTTTAAGGTTAATTATGGCTGAAAAGAGATATTCCAGAGTGTTTTCTTGAATAGGTCGTGTACTTTTTTCATAATATTGGTGATTTTTTGTGTAGTGTTTTGGTTTTACAGTAGAATCATATATATGTATTTTTTCTATAATTTAAAGATTTTTTTTTGAATTATTGTGTAGTGTTGTGGTTCAATATTAGAATAATATTATTTATTTATGTTTTACAGTAGAAGCATATTTATATGTATTTTTTATAATTATTGTGTAGTTCTATGGTTCTACATTAGAATAAATCTTATTTTGTATATTCTATATATGTATTTTATGTTCTATAGTAGAACCATACTAGATCTAATTCTAGTGAAGTGTGCTTTTATGTTTTACGATAGAATCATATTATATGAATTTGATATATGTGTTCTACAGTAAAAGTATAATTTAAAGTATTTTTTAAATTTTTTGTGTAGTTTTATGGTTCTATAATAGAATCATATATATATGTATAGTTTAGTATATCTGATTAAGAAATTAAAAAGTGGAATAAATCTTATTTTAATTGTATACGTATTTTTGTGTTCTACCGTAGAAGCGTGTATGAATTTTATGTGTGTATTTGATAGGTCTAAATTGTAGTTTATAGTTTTATGTGGATTTAAGTAGATTAAAGATCTATAGTAGAATTATATTTTAATTTTATATTATATAGTCCTATTAATTATCATTTTTCGAACTAGAATTAAATTCAGGTTTCATTCAATATAATTTGGTCATGTGTTTGGCTACTACTTACGTGTTTTCGAGTTAACTGTATTATATAAATATACTAGATCTAATTTTTAATCTTGTCTCTTATGTGTTTTATTAGTGTCACGGCTATAGCACAGTATATGAACCTTATAACAAAGTGAAGGATTATTGAATTTAGGAGTTTTGGCAGTTGTCCTTAATTCTTTAAAATCATATATAGTTCATTTTTCGGAATATAAGAATTTAAAACTTCTCCTTATTTGCAGTTCAACTAAAGAATATTATTAAATATCATAAAAAGTGAAACAGGGTAAGAATTTAGTCTTCCCATTTCCATTTACGATACGATGATGTTGATTTGATAAGTAGTGGTTCTAGCAACAACCTTTTACAAGTTTAACATTGTAATCATGTGTATTTTTGTATCCTGAAATTAAATTTTTACTTAATTATAGAAGAATAATATGATAGAGTTGATTTATAATCATGTGTATTTTTTGTTTATATATGAAATGGCAGTGCAATGAATTTGTAACGGTGATGAATAGTAATCACCACTCCCTTCTCTTTATCCAATATTAGCTTAATTTCTCAAGCTTCGGCATCTGATATAGTTGTTTTCGGATAAAAATGTCATAAGTTTGTAAAAGGGGAAGTTATGCATATAAAAGATTTTTTAGAAAAAGTGATAAGTTTCGCATGTGTTTCATAATTCATTAGAATCAAAATTTCTGCATTTCATATTATACAATTGCTTTTGTATGATCTAATCTGCAATTGTTTTGATATTTTTAGGTTTATTTCAAGTGTAAATAGATATTGAGACATGTTTCTACATTAGGTACTTAAAACTTTTTTATTTACAAATATGTAAGAAAAATATGTGTGCGTGTGTTTATGTTGGAACCAGGTCACTTAACTTTTTTGGTTCTATCAAAAAGAGTATTTATTTTGCTCTAGAACTATCTGGGCCTCAAGTGCAACTCGATTGCTTGTGTAGTAATTGATGTTTATTTGCTGGTCAACTTTATCCGTTTTAGTCAATTTTTCAGTTCTCTAATTTCTGGGATCTTAGTGATATGCCTATGAAGGTAAAAAAAATTTGGTTGTTAGTTCAGTAATGTCCTATCACTAATATAATTCTATGTTCGAATCAATTCATGTCCCTGAAATTCAACTTTCTAATCAATTTTTTCGTTTGTGTTAATTTATTTTTGTGAAATTCAACTCTATCATTGGAAACAAGCTTAGTCACCCTTTATTTTCAAATTTGACCCCTCACAACCATCCCTAATAACCTAATGAACCACATTATAACTAGTATATGAAATGATCTAATTTTGAACCTAATAATAACTATAAAAAACATTTGAATGTAGAACCTAGTAAGAACATTAAAAAATAAATATTATACAACTAGTATATGAAACAATTTCAATGTGCTTCAATTATAGATTCTAAGTAAAACACTATACATGTTGAGATTCTACTGTAGAATCAAAAATTTTACACTAGAATTAACTGAATCGACTAATTATATAACATTTTTACTAACTTGATTCTATAGCAGAATCAAAAATTCTGTGTAAAATTTTGAGATTGAGATTTGTTCCTTAAGAATCATGATTCAGATTCTATAGTGGAATAAAATACTTTAAAAGATCTTTATAATATGAAAATTAAAGAGCACAGCCTAATACAAAAGAACAAAAAAATCATTCACAAATTAAAGTTTATACTTAAATAGTGTAATGACTAATTTTAAGATTTTGTAATAATTAGACCCAATTGTGTAAGTTATAATGTGACCACTTACGAAAATAAATAAATAATAATAAGTTACCAGGAGCATTACCTTGAAGAAACAAACAATGCAAGCAATCTTCGAAAAACAAGCAACATCATATGAAGATTCTCCATAAGAAACAAAGGAGAAGGTGTCCAGCAAGTAGAACTACTATTTCAGCCCAACTTCCTCCACCAGTGCAAACCTGCATTACCAAATTTTTATCACTACTTTGCCATTTATTCCAATTGTATCCAAACTTACCAAATTTTTTTTACAAAGTAGGACCCTGTTAATTTCATTCTACACTAGAATAGAAAGCCTGTTTTGTATAATGATGCTTAAGTAATAGTTAATTTGATTTTATTATAGAATCAAATTTTGAGTACAAAATGGTTGCTTTCGAGTCATTCCTCTATAATATTGTATGTAGTAAAAGTTTATTATAGAATTAAAATTTCTACACTAGGATTAGCAAAATTAGATACATAAATTTTTGTTTCTGTAGTAGAACCAAAAGAGGAGGGAAAGGCCTACCTAAAATTTTGATAAAAAAATTTGTTGCTTTTGAATCATTTCTCAGATTTTGCATTACAATTTAAGCGTGAAATGCCTATTGTTGAATCAAAATTTATGCTCTAATATTTAAAAAATTAAAGAAATATCAACTTGATTCTATAGCAGAATCAAAAGGCACCTAATACTTTGAGCATAAGATTTGTGATTTGCTTACGAGTCATTCATCAGTATCTATAGTATAATTTATGTAGTGCAAGCCTACTATAGAATCAAAATGTCATCATTAATATTTGAAAAATCTAATTGATATTAATTCAATTCCAAAGTAGAATCAAACAAAAACAAGTTCAAAATAACAACATACTTAGATGGAATCAAGCAAAAACACAAATTACATAATCTAATTACAGTGATTGAATTATATGTAAAGTACAGTTAATAACTTTAAGAACTAAGATAATCACAGATCGAAACATCACGATAATTGAATCAAAAACAAAAATACCTGAAGTGGTATATGAATCTCGAGATCTTAACATGGAGATCGTAAAGATTGAATCTTTAATTTAGTACAAATTGAAGAAAGCTACGCTATGATGGATCAATCGATTAGGAAAATCTGAGAAATATACATACAATTATCGTGTATGTATCTGTATCGCAATGTTCATTAATCTAACATGTTATTTATTCATCTTGTACCGTTGGATGTAATTCTAATCTAACGGTTAAAATTAGTTTAAAGGGTTCTCTCCTGTACTCTATATAATAAAATGGTTCTATATGGAATAATTGTCAACATATGTAATTTACTGTTACGTGGATTTATAGAAAATATTATTTACGGTTAGTAGTAATTTATAAAAATAAAAATAATGTGATAATTGAAACGAGATATTATTATATTTAAATTTAATTTAACCGCGATTAGTAAATTAGAATAAGCATGGTAAATAATAAAAATTTTGTATATGATTGATTGATTGAAAATTTTGAAGTGACTTCTGATTGTATCTAAAATATTTTTTATTTTTTGATTGGTAATTTATTCACCAACCAATAATAATATTCTTCTAACGTATATTTAATAATTTACATAATTAAAATATATGTAGCGTTGGTTTATATGCATTTATTAATTAATTTAATTAACAAATTATGAATAAATAAATTTTTGAGCTTTTAAAAGAAATTGAGTATTTGAAGGAATGGAAATTATATATGTATATATATATATATATATATATATATATATATAATAGAGCAAATGGGGGGGGTTTCCATGAGCAAATTTATTCATATAAAAAGTCATATTTACTCCTACTAATTATATCTATGTTATATTTCTGGGGTCTATTTAGGTATTGCAACACTAACATATTTATTACATAATAATAACTGATATGAACTAATATGCATTTATTATTATGTTATTAATACTTGTATGTATCTCTGTATCCATCCATGTTAACTCTATATATTTATATTTTGAAGTACAGTTTTGATCTTAACATTAACCAATTTATTACATATCGTTCAAGTTTGCTTTAACAAAACAAAGCATAGAGTAAAATATAAAATAGATTTAATTTAACCAGAATTATAATTTGCATGTCACGATCAGGTATTGCATAAATTGTATTTTCTCACAACAATTGCTGCGAAAATATGAACAATCGAAGATATCAACAATCCAATCCCACGTGATCATGAATAATTCATAAATATTTGTAATCTAGAGCATGCTCGTGCCTTGCACGGACTAGACAGCTGTATCTTACATCTAAATTAACCAACACTATAAATTTGTACTCCCTCTGTCCCATCCATTTCTTTACAATTTCCTTTTTGGGCCGTCCCACCATTTCTTTACATTACCCAAAATAGTAAGTTTTAACATTATTACACCCACTACTTCACTTATTTTAACAATACTTTACACTATTTCACCCATTACTTAACTTATTTTAACAATAAAATCACTATTACACCCACTACTTCACTTATTTTAACAATAAAATCACTATTACACCCACTACCTCATTTATTTTAACAATATTACACCCACTTTACACCCACTATCCTTTACCTCCGTGCCCAGCCGCCATGTAAAGAACTGGCTGGGACGGAGGGAGTAGTAATTACTCCACTTCTCCATCACAACTTCTCTCCTGGTGGGTTAAAAGAATATAGTTTCTTTATCCTCTTCTAATTCTGGTACAACGAAAAAGTGCAAAACTTTACGGATACATCCTAGACAAAGGTTTTTTTTTGATGATATACTCCACCATATTAGTTGTGGAATGTCTCAAAGTATGTTGCTACCAGAAAAGTACATATCATACATGCCAGTATATATTTTCATTATTATCTTATAAATGCCGGTATATGTTTTTATTATGAGTAATGTTTGGGTTACCAAAATAGTTCCCAAAAGTGATATTCATATTAACACATGCGAGAGGTCCATTATATTTATGTGAACGATGTAGTTACTAGTCTCTTTATAAACGATGTAGTTGTATTTTGTAAGGCACTCGTTTTCCCTCTTAATTTTTTTTCATAGAGTTTTATTCTTACGGGATTTTAACGAGACCTTTTGATGGTTTTCTTTTCACACATTTAAGGTTTTATTATCTAAGCTTCCAAGGGAATCTCTTTCCTTACATTACGGCCTATGAATTGATTAAGCATAACTTTCGATTAGATGATAAACTTTTGTAAATGAAAGAAACCTTCAAGACCCATTCCTTTTTGGGTTTTTGTACTTCGATTTCTTATTAATGAAAATTCTCATTCTTGGCAAAAAAAAAAAGACAAACTCACTTTTTGGAAATTTTTTTGTAAATATTTTTGGGAGCTCTAAAATTACTCTTTCATTATTATCCATTTATCACTGATAGCTTCTTTGTACTATATTCCTGGGAATCCAGAGACAGGTTCATCTAGTTGACCGCAATCCAGAGAAATGAGATTCAGCAACAAGAACTGTGTACTTTGTGCAAAGTCACCGAGGTCTAAACATTAAAAACCAACCATTTGATTTTACATTCCGTGGTAAGAGGAGGTTACAACAGACATAATTACATATGAAACAGCAATTACATTGACGGCTACCAGTGATTCTTCCTTACAAGGACTTCTGAATCCATCTATTTGGGTACCCGAGTGAACTACTATGATTGTAGGAGTCTGTGAAAGTGACATCACTGCAAACTGTTACTGCAGAATCTGAAAAAACTATTTCTGCATTCTGAAGTTTGAAGCCATGGATAATTGGCAGAGGAAATCCTTTCCCAAGGCGTGAGTTAGCATATGGCAAGCATACAGTTTCAATAAGAGTCCACACTATAGGCTGCAAAAGAATTTACAGAATTTTATAACTAAAGGAAATAATCACAATAAGAATTATTCATTTTCCTGCATACTATTTTTTACATAAAAAAGTCAAACAGTTAAGGTACAAGATCCTCTCATGGAGAGTTTCTTAAAATTATTGAATAAATATCTTAGATCCATCAACTTATGGAAAAGTCAGTTCAATTATCTCAACTAGAAACATATTCTCTCGCTGTCTTTTAGGATATGTTCAGCATGTGGTCAAACAAAAGAAAGAGATGTATATAGACAACATAGTGGATGTATCAATATAGTAATATAGTAAGAGAGTAGGGAGCCTGAGATATATCTCAGGTAAATTTCCTGAGATACTTAGTTTTTATATATAAAAATGGGGTGGGTATTTTAGTAAATTCAAAGATTTTTAATTAGCCCTGCGGGCCTAGCAAGATTTAAAGGATATTTAGCATGTATCTTAGGAAAAGTTCCCTGAGATATATCTCAGGGTCCTTTTTCTCATATAGTAATATATGATATAAAAAATAAAGTTTGAACACCGTAAATAAATATATAATTTACGACCATTTCGACACTTGAAGGTCGAAATGCACACATGACACACAAGTCACAACTACCTTTTATTTCGTACAGATGCAGAGAAGCTAACATATATAGAGAGTATATCCCATGTGTAACACCAAGGCAGTAGCTTGTCAAGATTCATAATGTATTTTTCTAATAATAATTTTGCAGTAAACTTTCTTAAAGTTGGCGCGACACAGTTGGCTTATATTTGTTAGATCTATATAACCAAATATGTATAAAATTATGACACTTCCCATGAAATCACCGAGAAAGATGCATAATAATAGTATAATACTGTAAATTGGGATTTCTTCTTGATGTCGGCATGTACCTGAATTAAGTACATGTGGAGTTTACCAATTTGGCTCCATTTCAGTTGCATTGTGAAATCATCCAATTGCAAGCTACCAGCAAGATTGTTTTGCACGACTTTTACCGAACCTGAACCACGTATAACCTGAATCAGGAAAAAGCATAGTATCAGACACCAAAAAAGTATAACCACCATTAACAAGACTTCAAAAGCAAAAATATAATGGCCACTGTCTGACTATGGAGATGCATATGATTAGGAGGAGATGACACTATACGGCATGCACTAAACCTTCTCTGCTACTAGAATACCCTAAGCTCAAGCCAGCCTAAATGTCAGGGGCCAAAGACAATGACGAACATTGCACAAAACTAAGCTCAACAGCATGTTTTATTAACCTAAAGTTAGCTCAATTGCGAGTCAAGTTTCGTTAATTTGTTGAATTTTGTTTTTATCATTTCTAGTTATCTCCTCTTCTTTGCAGATGTGGTGAGGAAAAAGATAATAATCCAATTCAATGATCTCAATTTTGAAACTATGATAAGTAATGACATCATCTAGGTCCATATCAGAGACAACATTTGTAGTTGTATTTTAGACTGAGCTACTTTGTCCCTTATCTCCATTTAATTAGTTATCCAATCAAAAAATATGGAAAAATAATTTATAAAAAAACAAAGAAAGATCAGAGGAGCTTGTGAGGGTTGAGGTGATATTTTAATCTAGTCAATAATCTTACCAATGATATACAGACTACTGGAACTATATTCTCGCCTTCCAGGACATCAATGATTAGATCTGCATAAACAGTGGCACTAATACCATGTGGTGAGATTCGCACAACTGGAGGAGCGGAAAGAGAGATATTAAGATTCATATCATCATTTGGGTACTTCTTGTAAAGTTGGGGGATAAGATATCTCCACCATGCAGTGTTTAACATCGCCTGATCTGGTAGTGTATCCACAGTCCATAGCATAAATTCTGCCTGATAAAAAAAATGTTTTCTTATATCTCAACTAAAACAATAACACACAACACACCAAATTTTCTTTTAAAAGTACATCCTATATTCTAAAACTTAGGCCCCGTTTGGGGTTTCATAAAGCCAGTAACTTATGGCTTATATGGCCATAAGTTCTTATGTGGGGTGTTTGCCAAAATAAGTTTTAGCTCAACTTATAACTTATAAACCCATAAGTTGAATGTTAAGAATTGTTAACTTTCAACTTATAACTTATAACTTATTCTCGATATACGCAATATATCATATCCTTCAAATCTTCAAAACCTTATATCTCTCGATCCGTTCATTAGAAAATTGATATATATATATCAAATTTCTCTATTCATCGAGATCTATCCATTGATATCCATTGTTATATATAAAAAATAAATATTTTGAAAATTATAAAAAAAAAGTTAACTTATAAGTTCTGATTTACCCAAACAATCTACTGATTATAAATTCTGATTTACCAAACACTCTAATCTCTGCTCTACTCATCACCTATATGACATAAGTGCTTATAAGTCATAATCTACTTATTTTAAGATACCCCAAACATACACTTAATAGCTCACAACAGTCGCAGTGGCAACTTTACATTGGATTTCGGAGAAACTCTAAATGATGCATGTCTGCAGTTGCAACAAATATATTATCCATTTAATAACTTTCTTACTTACATTGTAGTACAAGGCAGATGCAGAGTTGAAAACAGCCTCGTCTAACAATATTCCAAGCATTTTTGGTGAATATGTGCAGGAAACCAAGGATTGGGAATTCTTGTGGAACACAGTTGATACTTTTCCCTTTTCAGTTCTTGTGAATAAGCCATTGATTTCAAAACCAATAGAATTATTACTAATTAGCGGGTCATTAACTAAAGTTACATTTAAAGAAGCTGTGTCGTCCACGGGTATTTCTTTTGGAAGGCCTTCCAAAAAAGTTTCAAGCTTTAAAACTCCTTCTTCTAGTGCCTTTGCAATTGCATTTTCTACTGCAGATGCAATTTGTCCTTCAAAAGCATTCACCATCCTTCGAAGTTGAAAAAAATTAAAATAAACAAACAATATTAAGCAACTTAAAGAATCATAGTTCTCCAGCAAATAAACATAGAAAACTGATTACAGGTCTTTATAAAAGCAGTAATAAAAGCTATCTGCTGCCCTTTTTCCCCTGACATTAATCCTCGCGTACAGTAGATAAGATCTCTTCAAAGGGCCAAAACAAAAGGTAGAAGACATATATATATATATATATAGGCCTTTGCTCCATACAGAACACTCTTATATAACAAACAATAAAGAACACTATAAAATCATTTATTCCAATAGATCCATTGGCCCCGCCAGGGGCACCCAATACAAAAAGTTCTTATTTTTTTAGGCTCTATCCATCCAGCAAAAAAAAAAATTGAAAATTTACTGTTCATCGATGACGCCACTGATGACGTCATCGATGAACAGTAAATTTTCAATTTTTTTTTTTTTTTTTGCTGGATGGATAGAGCCTAAAAAAATAAGAACTTTTTGTATTGGGTGGCCCCGCCAGGGGCAATGGATCTATTAGATATGAGGTGTTCTTTGTTGTTTGTTATATAAGGTGTTTGCTATGGAGTCCAACCCTATATATATATATATATATATATATATCTGTTAAATATGCACATACTTGACCCTACTGGTGTGTCGATTCAATCAAAAGCTATATTTTATAACATTAGACGATGACAAATTAAGAATAGATAATGAAAATGACATCCTTAAAAGAAACATACCCTTGATACAACCAAGAGGCTCCTCCATCCAGTTTAATGATGATGTCTTTAACATAGCAGCCACCTTCAAGGAGAGAGATGTCTATAACTCCCTCCTGGATTTTCAAGCCAAGAGTCAGCCCAATTTCCATGCCTTCAACCTTTTCCCAGAGGTGTAATCAATCAGATCCTTTTGAAAACACATACTTAAAATGAGCACCAAAGAATGTATTCTAAAAGAGAAGGCATTTTAATTACATAGTATGTATGGCATATGTATTAACTGCACATGAGCTCAAAATAAATATTCAACCACTATTAATTCATCCAAAATCAAAATTCATACTTGCATTCTTACAAAACAATACACCATGGGGTTTTTAGTAAACTTAATTATATCATTATACAATAACAGTTTTCTACACATGGTTCTTCTACAGATCACATCCACCGAACTTCAACTCTAGTCATTAAGTTATTGCAATGAGTATGGAACTTTTTTGGGATGTGAATGACCGAATGTATGGTCTTATTGTCTTCGCCAAACGGTCAATACGATATAAACCATAGACGTCATAATTTTGTAAAAGCAGATACTCCCTAGTAACCGAATTACTTATGTTGTGTTTGGTCCCGATGAATGAAATTGGAGGGAATGAAATGAAATTCGAACTAAAATATGAATAATGTTGTGTTTGGTTGGGATGAATGAATGGGGAGGGAATGGAATGAGCTTTGAACTATAATATGCCAAAACGTTGAAATTTTTCATTCCATCCTCCATTCCATTCCTAACAACCTCTACTAGAGCTCAAACCCTCCAATTTGAGAAGGAATCCCCTTCTCCCTCATACCCAAATCTCATCAAAGAAAATTTTCACACTCAATTTTCTACGAGTCTTCCTTCCTAACTCCCATTATTTCCTTTGAATTTCACTCATTCCATTCACACCAACAAAACTCAACATAAATGTTTAAAGGTTTCATTCCTTCCCCCATATCATTCTTAACAAACTCAACTAGAGCTCAAAACCCTCCAATTTAAGAAGGAATGCTCGATTCTACATCTACCCATTTTTTATCCAAACCTCATCATAGAAAATTTCCACCCACTCATTTTTTCAAGTAATTTCTCTTACCTCTCAATTCTCATTATGTCCTCCTAATTTCATTCATTCTATTCCATTCACCCCAACCAAACACAACAATAAAGTACATAAAATTCTTACATGCCAAAGTAACTACACAATAAGTTTTTAATCATGAAAAGTATTACTCCCTCCGTCCCAAAATACATGTCCCTTTTGAAAAATGGATTTGTCCCATTTTACATGTCCCTTTTCTTTTTTCAATACAAATTTAAGTTAATTTTCCAAAATTATCCCTACATTTATTATATCCAAAATTTGACTTTTTTTCAAACTTAACATTATTCTCATTTTCCAATGTATTAGTTAAGGGTATTAGTTGGAAAATATTATCCAACTAACATTTATCTTAATATGTGTGCTTTTTAGAAAAGGGACATATAAATTGGGACGGAGAGAGTAAACCATACAAAAAATCTCATAATCCTAGTACACAATATAGAAAATTAATGAACATAAGAGTAAAATGTGACAATAAACTCCATTCTCATCTTCACGCCTACAATAATGGAATTGGTCAATTTTAAACATACATCAATACGAAATCTAATCTTTAATATTATACAAATCAAACAAGAAAAAAAAAAAGGAGTCTTTAAAGAAATTAAGTACGAGGGGAATATTTGCTTTACATGAGTCTGTATTTTGTCTTCATAACTTAAAAGTTAAACATTATCAACCGAAATAGCAACTTATCTAAACTAACTTTCCTAGGCAAACATATTCTCTTGTAAAATGTTTTACTTTTACACCAAACAAATCGGGATCGCCTAACAGGTAACTTTTTAACTAAATCACTAAGCAAAGTAACTAGGAGAGAGAGAGAGAGAGAGAGAGAGAGAGAGAGAGAGAGAGAGAGATTCTCTCACCTGAACAGAAGCAAGGCCGCTGTCGGAAATAGAGACAGGAACAAGCCAAGTACCATAAGAATAATGCCAATTCATACTAAGATTACAACTAGTACCCGACCCCACAATAGCAATCCCAGTATCACCAGGCTTAATAAACGAACTGGGAACATCAACATGATAAATAGTTATATTCGATAAAACCACATGTATTTTACCAAGAAGGGGTATTTTAAATGTCTTTTCAATCTGGGGTAATTCAAGGGGTGTGATAGAAGCAATAGCGTTGTTGACGAGCAGTTGTTTGAGAAAGTCGAGGCCAGTTTGGGAAATAAGCATGGAGATGAAGGACTCATCGGTCAATTCAGATGATGAAGAAAAAGGGGTTGTGATAAAGAAGATGAGAAGGATGTAAGCAGTTGTTGCGGTGGCCATTGATGAGCTGCTTTTGGGGGGACTTCTTTGGTGGGAAGGACAGAGATGGATCGTGTTCGTGTAATGTTTAGAACACTGACTATGAATAGTACTATGTTTTACGCCCAGTATATATCTATGGGTTTTGGTCCATGACACATGTTAAATAACAATCAGTTTCTAAATCGTTGGATCGTTGATCCAACGGCCCCCTGGATTACAAAATTTTTTTACTGTCCGCTATAATTTTCCGCGGATAGGCAGATTGCCTGTCCGCGGAAATTTTCCGCGCGGAAAATTATAGCGGACAGTAAAATTTTTTTTTTTTTTAATCTCAGCCGTTGGATCAACGATCCAACGGCTATGAAACCGATTGTTAAATAACCGGTCCCTGACAATCATTTGTCAGGGACCAGGACCCTATATCTATTATCTATACTATCTATCTACATATATACTATAATAAGTAAACTGGGGATAATTGGTAGTTTGGTTCAACCCTATTTTTTAACCATAATTTTAGTTCAATTAAAAATAAATTTAATTAATATTTTATCTACCTAAAAACATTCCCGGGTAAGCAAAGATTTAGCCGAGAGTTTTGATCGAGAGGAGTGGCGTGTGTGTGTGTTTTTTTTTAATTTTATTAATAGGATAGTGTTTAAGAGAGAATTACCAAAATGCCTATTTTTCCTAAGTTTTTGCCCAAAATACTGATTTTGAAAAAAATGGCCCGAAATACCGACGGAATACGGAGTTTCGGCCTCCGTATTACCCTAATACAGTACACCGTGTACCGTATTATGCATGATACGGAACACGGTCTTCCGTATTATGCATGATACGGAACACGGTGTTCCGTGTTAGGTGGGTGCGCAGCACTGTCACGGAACACCGTCCACCGTATCATGCATAACACGGAAGACGGAGCTCCGTATCATGCCCTGTTACGGAGGACGCTTCTCCGCATCATACCCCCTATCACGGTACACGATGTACCGTGTCCCGTCAGTAAAAAGGGCCATCCAGTTTCCCAGGTGATTATTTTGGGCCTTCACCCAGTGTTTAACAGGAGAGTGTTTTGTGTGTTTTTTTACATTTTTTTTATTATTATTAATAATAGAGATTTAAGCAAATCAAAGAGTGACCAAAATGAGTGACCAATAAAAAAGTACCAAACCGAAAACCAAATATATCCTATTTCGCTTATAATAGTATTAAATTAGGGGATAATTGGTAGTTTGGTAGTTTGATTCAACCCTATTTTTTAATATTAAAAAACATATTAAACAAATAACAAATTACACTATAACAAATTAAAATTAAAATTTAGAATATTAAAATTAATATTTATAATATTATATTACACTATAAACAAATTACAAAAAATTAAAAGCAACCCATGCTTTGCACGGGTTACAAGCTAGTATTATTAATAGCACAACATAGGTTTTGAGAAGAGAATTTAATCCATGTCATCATCCACATCAGCTGCCACCTGGATGCCACCTCACCTATATTGATAAAAAAAAATTGCTCTTAGTGAGAATTGAACCCCAGACCTCTAAGATACAAGTGAGAATCCCTACCACTATGCTAGACATTGAACTTGAATATATTTTAAAACTCATCATTAATATATCATGAGATAACCCTCACATATTATATTAATGACAAAAAATTGTTCCTACAAGAATTGAACCCTTGACCTCATACTTAAAAGGGAGATTGCTTACCACTAGGCTACACAACAATTTTGAAAATATTATAAAACAAATTATTAATATATCGCGAGACAAACCCCATGAGACAAACCCCATATATTATAATAAAAAAATTGTTCTTAATAAGAATTGAATCATTGACCTCTAACTTAGAATGGAGACTCCTTATCACTATGCTACATCAATTTTGAATATATTATAAAAATCAATATTAATATATCATGAGATAATTTAATTATCATGAAATTACTAAATTATCCCTCATATATTATATTATTGATAAAAAAATTATTTCTAATGAAAATTAAACCTCTTATTATTTCTGCCTTTCTTTCCCATGACGACTAACTTAGAAATGAGATTTTTTACTATTATGCTAGATATCAGTTTTGAAAATATTTTATTTTTGATTATATATACATCATAAATAGATAATCTTTTAGATTTATTTTGCGTACTAAGCATTAACATGTTCTAGCACCATTTATTTAAGAGAAAAAGGATCCTGAGATATATCTCAGGTAACTTTTCGTGAGATACATGCAAAATAGCTTTAAATTTTATTGGGCCTACAAAGCCAATTAAAAAAATCCTGAATTTACTAAAATGTCCATCCTATTTTTACATATAAAAGATGGGTATCTTAGGAAAGTTACCTGAGATATATCTCAGGTTCCTTACTCTCTTTATTTAATTATAAAGTAACATAAAAACATTGTAAGTGAGAATCCTTACCACTATGCTAGATATGAGTTTTGAATATATTCTAAAACTCATTATTATTATATCGTGAGAAAACCCTCATATTTTATATTAATGATAAAAATATGTTCATAAAGATAATTGAACTATTGACCTCTAACTTAGAAAAAAAATTATTTACCACTACACTAGACATTAGTTTTTGATATATTGTAAAACTCATTATTAATATATCGAGAGACAATTTAATTATCTTGAAATTACTAAATAACCCCTCTATATTATATTAATAATAACATTTCACTAATATATCGCTAATATAATAAAGAAAATTGAACCCTTGACCTTTAACTTAGAAAAAAGATTACTTACCATTATGCTTGATATTAGTTTTGGATATATTAGAAAACTCATTATTAATATATCAAGAGACAATTTAATTATAATGAAATTACTAAATTACCCCTCTTTCACTAATATATCGCGATTATAATATTTTACAAACATACATACAATTGTAGATGCTAGAGCTTTCCCGTGCCTTGCACGGGCTACAAAGCTAGTTCTTTTTTAATATGCAATAATTTAACTTAAAAATATGACTAGAAATTCTTCTTTATAATGAGATACATCTATTTATTATTCGACTAGCAATTCTTCTTTACGATGAGATATTATCTATTTATTATTCGAGACTATCAATTTATATTCTATTTTTATTTAAGAAAACGAAAAGTAGGAAAAAAAAAGTTAATGTAAACAAACATTCAAGTTTTGTAATATAAAAATTCAGGGTAAGTGCCCTAAATATCCACTTTTTATTGTTTGATGTCC
Organism: Kitagawia praeruptora; assembly: GCA_037693485.1. Classification (NCBI taxonomy): domain Eukaryota; kingdom Viridiplantae; phylum Streptophyta; class Magnoliopsida; order Apiales; family Apiaceae; genus Kitagawia; species Kitagawia praeruptora. The sequence goes on from CM075350.1 coordinate 84,309,693, forward strand.
AAAATGGCCAGATCTCGTGCTGCGCGCCCAAAATATCCATGGGATACGCCCATGACAGAGGAGTATCCCCGGATACGCCTTTTACAGAGGAGTAAATGATAGGATACGCCCATAACTAAGGCGTAAATAAAAGATTACGTCTATGGATGAGCAGTATTTACTTTAGATGCGCATTCTGGTAAGACGTATCAGGTATTGCGCATTCGTGATATGCGTGATGACGTCATCATCGCATTTCTCAGAAAAAATCACGAGCTCTGGCAATTTGGCGACTTCTCCGGCGTGGCTCGTTCTCGACCATCAGTCAGTTTCCGTTCAACTCACATATATCACTAGATTCATCTTTCAAATCTCTACAATCCTATGTCAAATTTAAACGATTTCTATTCCCGGATTGTAAACGCCCAATTCGAACCCAAAACCCAATTTTCTGACGAACCACTTCTCGTCCGTTCATCCAGTTCCATTAACGTTACATTGATGTGTTATAGGTCATTAGATTCGTCTCTAGACGATCTACAATCCTATACCAGTATTAGCCCAGTTCGATTGCCAGATGTTTAAGCCCCAAATCGACGATTAACGTCGGAAAAGAGAAAGAAACGGAGAGAGGAAGTAAACGACTGCTACAGTAAAAACGAAGGATACGCCATCCCAAAATGCGCAACAGGGGGTATTTTGAGCAGTGTTTTGAAAATTGGGTATTTTGGGTAGTGGGTACTAAAAAAGTGGGTATTTTGGGCAATTTTTCAAAAATTCATGTATAACATTTTCTGTTTTCACAAAAATAACAAATCTCCTGACACTCATCGCTGAATAATCATAGTGATATGGGCTAAAAGTAAGCCTTAAGGACACATTTAATGTAACAGCCCCAAATCCGGGGTCAGGGATTTGGTCGTCACGCGGAAATTCTCATAAACAATTCACCTGTTTAACAACATTAATCCATCTGTAATCATTTGATAACTGAAATACAATCATTGAGACCCCAACCATCAAGAATCTTTTAGGTTATAGGGCTAGAAACAAGAACTAAAATCTTTACATTACTCACTTCATTACATTCATTGAATCAAATTACACTGTGTCTTACAAATCTTATCCCACTAGTATAGCTTCGTTGAGAAGTATACCAGTAACTAGTTCTACTCTATACAATGTGATATATATATATATTACACATTAATAAAACCATAGGTAACTTACTCCCGCTATAGATGTTCTGGATCATGTCGTCTCCACAAGGGTACCTTGTCTGCTTCTTCCGAGCTATGCAGATTATGCCTCATTCGTCTACCACTTCTGAAAGACTAATATATAAAACAAAAAAACAAGTATGAGCGAAAGAATTGCTCAGCAAGTGGTTACTAGGGTTCACAAAATCTCCCATCATATACGTGGGGTTTTCATAATACCACGGATACTTAGTATCATTAATAAAATATCTGTATCCAAGAAATCTCAATAGGGAAAGCATAATGATTAAAATAATCATTAAATGAACATGATAAGTTCATAATCACAATAATGACCTTTCTGTCAAAATATCTGTTAGGAGTAGGGAGTCATATATCATAATATATCTGAAATCTTTATCGCAATATGAACAGTTCTTGCATTTTATAAAAGGATGAGGTTTCAAAGTACACCAATAACCTTTTCGTAAAATCATGTCTGCTATAATAACCATAAGCAGAATATCAGCATATATCTTAAAAGATGAAGCTATAAGGAAGGTTATTGTAACATCAGTTTTAACACTTTTAAAACCCTGCCAACATGACCGGCAAACCTTTCAGTACATGTTGCAGAAATATCCACAATTGGATGATGAACTAATACTGGAGTATTCACCGCGCCCGTTATTCCATCTACGATGATTTACTTGTCTACCGCCCTTCTGGATCTCCCCGGCCAATAGTTGGGCCAATGGGATGGACCGGCGCGACTCGGCCTCTTACACGACTCCTAGTTCGAGTAAAATCCATGACTCTGAAACGTAAAGCTCATCCTCCTTTCTCCAAGTATATATACTTGTTGATAAGACTCCACAAAGTAGTCGTATCTAATTGGAAAGGAAAAATTCACCAATATTTCCCAAGCAGTTGCTTGTTAATGGATATCGACTTGTTCCAGGAATTTACTCCTCGAGTATTGAGGAAGTAACCGGAGTCATCATGACTCATAATACTTGGATTGGAATTAATTCAACCACAATATCTCATGACTCAAAAGTCAAATAAAAATCGAATTCCTCAAGTAAGGTTCCCCAGTTTTGAAGGAAAACGACGCCATTACGGCCAGAAGTTGATTTGCAATCATGGGGACCTAAATGGTATACTTATAATCTTTTTCTGAAAATCTTTGTTAGGCAAAATAGGTTAGGCTCTCAACATAGTTTATAGAAAATCCAGAAGTCAGAAATATACAAGATACCTTTAATAAAACTCATAATATACTTCATTTCCATTGAAATCAAATATGCATTTATATACATAAACTATTCCATCTATATGAAAGTATTTAATAAATATCCAAATAATATTTATTAAATCAAAATATCTGACGGATATAGTTTAACAAAAGAATTATGATCCAATCTAATTGAATCTTGAAAATAATATCCAATAACTAAACAATCCGTAAAGGATAATAAGAAAGACCTTTAAACGAATATTCGAAATAATATTCATTTAATAATGAATCATAGAATATAAGAAATTAAACTTGAATTATATTTACAATAATATTTATCAAAATCAAGATATTTGAATAATATAATTATCAAAATAATTATACTCAAATCTCAAAGTGAATATTGAAAATAATATTCACTACCAGATTAATCCTCAAAATGATAATAAGAAAATCTTTAAATGAGTATTGGGGAGAATATCCATTAAGTAATTAATCATCAAATACTAATTGGAAAAGCCTTGAAATGAATATTCAAAATAATATTCATTTAATAAATAAATAATAGATGATATGAAATCATACTTTAAATAAATATTTGAAATGATATTCTCCACGTAAATATAATCCTCGAATATTATTTACTCGATAAATAATACTCAGAAAATAATCTCAAAACGTATACGATACACCATCTCGCGGTTCGTAACAAAATATTCAAAACATATGCCCTACACTAAGGGCTATCATAATCATGGCTTATAGATCCTAGATCCCATCTAGCCTATAAGTCATCTTATCAAAAGCACAATGCAAGTATGACCATATATCAAGTCAAAATAACTATGCATACACCTTGCCTCGTATATCGTAAAATATTCAATAATACTCTTAAATGAATAATATTCTATTAATATTTCTCAAGTGAGATAATACTCGAATAACAATCCTTGAATCTGACTCAAGTAATAAATACTTTTTGAAATTATAGTAATGATACTAAATAACAATCCTCAGAGTACATAGTACTTTGCCGCTGGAATCCCTACGGGTTTCCACGACTATTTACATATATCCAAATACCGACTCCCGGTCTAGAGTCGAACACAAGAAGTATGCTCTTATACTTAGAGCTACACGATTCACCAGTTCATAACTATTCATCTCAAATCTTATATGTGAATCAGAAGGCCAACTATATATATATGGCAACATAAGCAATAACTGCAAATCTGTATAACTCTATACATGGCAAAACAGGAATATAGAACCAATACTACAAAGTATGGTTTAGAACACTTGCCTGGTACTCGCGATACGATAGGGCTCGCGACGATGTCGGTCCATCTAGACAAAGTCAAATAAGAACATACCATTAATCCCCTGGATAACCATTCTTAACTCAAGGTGTAAATATGCAACAAACACCACCAAAGCATTACTTGCTCGCTTTAGCGTCATACTAAGTCCATGTTAATCAATAAATACTTAGGTCGAAGATTTGTTTTAGAAATTGGATCTCGTTCGCTCGTTTTACTAAGTGGTTCTCAAAGTTATAACCAAGTGCTCCTCTAAGGGGTTCCTTCGCACTTAACCTTGATTCGAACATTTTTATAAAATCGAAAAACGATCCATTTGACATGTGGTTTCTTCTCACACCTTCCTTTTTATCTCTAGTATTTAATAACCTCGATTTGCAACTGAATTAACTACGTTAAGGGAATCCAATTTTAATTACGAACTCGCGTTTACGGTTTCAAACCACTTTTAGTAAATCGGCCATTTCTCCTAAACCGTAAGTCAGAATGTTTCGATTCTTTTTCCAAAATTATCTACGGCTCGAGATCTATAAGGACATATCATAATATTGCCAAGGTCAGGAAATTATATTAACTTTCCTGCTCGGTTTCTAAGTGTTAACAAAAATTCGGCATTACGACGGCTATAAATCGGACATTCCAAAAATCGTAATCATCAAACCAAGCCACACCGGGCATCAATACAACTTATACACATAGTATACACCTCAACAAGTCCAGAAGCTACTGATCTTAGCATCAAAATCATCATGCTTCTTAAATAAACTAAACCACTTAACTAAGCATGCTTATAATATCATCATGAACATACTACTCTAAAATCACCAAGAACATGCTTAGATCTCAAAACAAGAGCTAGGGTTTCAAAGATTATACCTTCTTGAGAGTATGTACTAGCCTTACTAAGCTTTGTATGATCCTTGTCTAGCCTTAACACACCTTAGATCATCCAAGAAATAAAGAAAATCAAGTTAGTAATTCGGAGTTATTAGAATCCGACTTAAAGATCATGAAACACGAGGCCCTTACCAAACTTTTCTGAACGAGTCTTCCAAATGAAAGTTGTAGAGCATCTTAACAGATTTCTAACCATATAAAGAACAAAAAATTTCATTAAGTAATGAAGGCTCTAGGCCCGTTTTACTGAGAGGGTGTTCTGCTGGGCAAAATGGTTTTGTTCTTGGTTTTATGTTCTAATAATGCCATACACTTGATATATATCTATTTTTGGTTGGATGCATCTCATCCTTGCTAGGTGGCAACCTCTCATTGGCTCCTCTAGATTTCTTATCCACTTAAATTGCAACCAAGTCCTTTGCTAATTGCAAGCAAGTCCTTGTCTCTTGTTTCTTGCACTTAAGTCCTTTTGTTTTGTTTTCTTTTCCACCGCTTTGATTTCCTTGTCGTTTCTTGAATAAAATAAATACGTTACAACTTATACATTGCATATTATTGCTCTAATATAGCACAATACCTCGAACGAATATTAATTCCAACATCCCTTGTTTATTTCTCTTTATCTCAGAAAACGTTCTCCCGATTTCTCAAGCATTCACTATTTCTCCAATTCTAAGAGTTTATTCTCAATCCTTTTTCCCTCTCATAATATATCCTTCCTTGGACTCTTAATATACCATATCCTTAATCCATGATTCGTTCGCTCAATCGCTTAATCTCGTTGTAAAGTCTCAACGGTTTCTAGAACGTTCGTTCCACTTACGTTTTAAATCCTCAAATCAAATATAATAAAGTCCTAACATATTAAATCCTTACTTCCACAAATTTAATATCTCATTTCTTGAATATAATAATATATAATTCACTGCCCGGTCAAATATTACACCGAAATACAAATTGGAATTTCTGAATTCCGATCGTCTTTGCATACACTTATTTGCTCTGTAGATCACTAATATGACTTCAGAATATCCATCCTATGTCTCATACATAGATGACATGAAAAATTTTCTTAATCCTCAAAATCACTATTCATCCACCAAAATCACTATTCACGCATGATAAACACTATTCACGTATATACTCATTCTTAATAAGAAAAGTTTTAATTCTACTGAAAAATCTGAGTTCTTACATTTAATGTGGCATTAATTAGACCTAGAATGGTTCAAATATGGGGCCCACCAGATAGGCTCAAACCCAATTTATAATATTAATTTCGTAATTAATAATAGGGGTAATAAACAACTCAGCAAATAAGAGTCAAATAAGGATATAACTCTTGCCTGAATTAGCCTCCAAGATATCTATTTCAACATGGAAACTGGTTCTAATATGGAAGGAGACTAGAACCTTCTTCTAGGCGGTGGCTTGCTCACCAAGTCGCCTAATTCTACTACGATTCTAGGGCTTCTCAGCCTATATAAAGGGTCTGACCCCTCATTCTCAGAACTACGTCTTGGCTTGATTCTCAATAACGAGATACGTAGGCACTCTGTGAGGACCGATCAGTCTCGAATACAAAAACAACCATTAAAGCAAGAAGCTCCCGAATCCTAGCATTAATTACAAATTCGTGACCTAGATTTTATTCCACAACATTTGGCGCCGTCTGTAGGAAGAAGACATCAACCATGGTTCAAACACGAAGAACATCACCAATCACTACTAAGGCTTTGCCTCTAAGTTTTGCTCCACTGCTACTGAGCAGGTACCCCCAACAACAGGGGCGATTACTCAAACTCAGGCTTCTCAACCCCCAGGGACGAATCCCCATGCTGAGGGGACGTTACCTATGGTCATCCACCCGGGTCAAGGAACCAGCTCCCTTCAGATGCTGGTTTCCCCTTTAGTTGATCCCAATCGCCCGCCACCAGGAGTACAGATCCATACTACAGATCTCCCCATGAATACCAACCCGATGTATGGTCTGCCTAATGACCCTCCAATTACTCAAGGTCCCGGACCTAGTGGCCATGCCTTGCTGATCCGAGATCGAGAGTACTATGACTACTTCGGCCCCTATACCAATGATTCATCATCTGACGATGATGATCGTGATGAAGTCCCGAGGAGGCGACGTGCTAGTAGAGAACCTAGAAGGAGAACACAAACTATCCATGACGGACCTCCTCAGACAGCTGCTGAGAGAATCAAGGCTCATGAGGCCGAGATTCTAAGGATAAAGGAAGATATTGCAAGGGAACAAGCTTGGTTGAACCAAACTCAACCTCCTCCAACCTCAGGACCGACGATTCCCATCATAGACTTAGAAAGGTCTTCCAGAAGGCAGAGAAGGGCTGACGCCCCCACCGGAAAACAACAAGGGTTGAAACCCCTAAGAGCAACCCCAAGGATCTGATGCCACTTGGGGATCTTGATGATCCCACACCCCCGTTTACTGAGGAGGTGATGAATGCTCGTATCTCAAAGAAGTTTAAGATGCCAACAATTAAGGCTTATGATGGAACGGGTGATCCCGCAAACCATGTTAGGACGTTCTCGAATGCGCTGCTGCTGCAACCTGCGAGTGATGCCTTAAAGTGTAGGGCGTTTCCTCAAACCCTGTCGGGCATGGCTCAAAGATGGTATAGTCGATTACTTGCAAATTCAATTGGCTCTTTTAAGGAGTTGAGCGCTGCCTTTGTTAGCCAATTCATTAGTAGGAGAGTTCATGAAAAAAGTTCTGCATCCCTCATGTATATAGTGCAAGGGAAGAATGAGAATCTGAGAGACTACCTTAAGAGGTTCACTAAGGAGACGTTGAACATCACTGATTTGGAGAATAGGTGGCGATGGTAGCCCTGGAGCATGGCACCACCGACTTATACTTTAAAAGGTCATTGGCAAAGCATCCTCCCGAGAATATGGCTGAGCTCCAGCGAAGGGCTGACAAGTATATCAAGGCTGAGGATAGTATAAAGAAGGAGGTCACCGTAGGCAATGGTCGGGGTAACAATGTTACGAAGAAACGAAAGCAAGAGCAGGAGTATGATGCTAGGGACAAGTATCCCCGAACTAGCAAGGACTCTGATTCACCACCGAAAAAGAGTTTGGGACCAAGGTTTTCTGACTATGCAAGGTTGAATGCCCCAAGGAGCCAGATCTTATTGGATATCGAGAAGGACAAGGACTTTCGATGGCCGAAGCCACTTAGGGGAGGCCCCGAGAAGAGAAACAAGGATCTGTACTGTAGATTTCATAAGGATGTGGGACATGATACGGATGATTACAGACAATTGAAGGATGAGATTGAGTTCTTAATCCGTAAGGGAAAGCTAAATAAATTCACTAAGGGTGAAGATCGTGGAGCCTAAAGAAGGGATTATGACAGGAGAGACGATGATAGAAGAGATAATAATCGTGATCCTAACACACAGCCCCGAGGGCCAGTTATCAACATGATTTGGGGAGGTCCAACGGCGGCCGGCACAGCTCGAAATTCACGAAAGGCCTATGCTAGAGAAGTGATGCACATTGTAGGAGAGGCCCCAAAGTGTGCTAAGACAGAAGTAGCAATTGGTTTTGACGACTCAGACCTTGAATGGGTGAAGTTCCCCCATGATGACCCGTTGGTCATAACCCCTGTGATTGGAAACTCAGAAGTAAAGCGAGTCTTGATAGACAATGGAGCCCCTGTTGATATTTTGTTTCATGATGCTTTTGTGAAAAAGGGATACATTAATTCTCAGCTGACCCCGACAAACATGCCCATCTATGGATTCAATGGAGTTGAGTCCAAGGTTGAGGGTACTATTTAGTTGTCCATGACAATTGGGCAAGAACCTAGGGAGGCTACTCAGATGCTGAATTTTCTGGTAATCAAGGCAGCCTCAACCTATAATGCAATCCTTGGAAGGACCGGACTTCATGCGTTCAAGGTTGTAGCCTCAACCTACCACATGAAAATCAAGTTTCCAACCCAGAATGGTGTTGGAGAACAAAAGGGCGATCAGAAGATGGCATGAAGTTGTTATGTGTCTGCATTGAGAGCTGATGGAGTCGGGGGGCAGGTACTCCCAATTGAAGACATGGATGTCCGTGTAGATGATGAACATCGTGGTAAGCCAGCAGAGGACTTGGTTCCCATACCTCTGGAGCTAGGCGACCCTGAGAAAGTTACCTATATAGGAGCTTCTCTGAAGGAACCTCTGAAAGGAAAGTTGATAGCATTCTTACAGGAGAATAGTGATGTGTTTGCTTGGACAGCTGCTGATATGCTAGGGATTGATCCCCAACTCATAACTCATAAGTTGAATGTTGATCCTGACCGGAAGAAGGTAAAACAGAAGAAGAGGAATTTTGCTCCTGAAAGGCAAGAGGCCATTAAGCAAGAAGTTGATAAGCTCTTAGAGGCTGGGTTCATTGAAGAGATTCAATTTCCCGAATGGTTAGCTAACCCTGTGATGGTCAAGAAGGCGAATGAGAAGTGGAGGATGTGCATAGACTTCACCGATTTAAATGACGCATGCCCAAAGGATTGTTTCCCTCTGCCAAGGATTGACACCTTGATTGATGCCACAGCTGGGCATGAGATGTTGAGCTTCATGGATGGATTCAGTGGCTACAATCAGATTAAGATGCACAAGGATGACATCCCTAAGGTATCTTTCATAACTGACTTTGGTGTTTTTTGTTATCTTGTTATGGCTTTTGGTCTAAAGAATGCAGGAGCTACTTACCAACGACTGGTGAATAAGATATTCGCCCATCTGATTGGGAAAACCATGGAGGTCTATGTGGATGACATGTTGGTCAAGAGCCTATCCAAGTCAGACCATATCAAGCACCTCAAAGAGGCATTCGAAGTGCTGAGGCACCACAAGATGATGTTGAATCCAGCCAAGTGTGCTTTTGGTGTTGGATCAGGAAAGTTTTGGGGATTGATGGTTTCGAAGAGAGGCATAGAGGCCAACCCTGATAAGATCAAAGCGATCTTGGACATGGAACCACCCCGCTCTATATGAGATGTAAAGAAGCTAACTGGCCGAGTTGCAGCCCTAGGGAGATTCATCTCCAAGTCCGGTGACAAGTGTTTGCCTTTCTTTCAGGCATTAAAGAATGTGAAGAATTTTGAGTGGACTACTGAAAGCCAAGAGGCCTTTGAACAGCTGAAGAAGTACATGGCTGAGGCCCTGTTGTTGGCCAAACCAAGTCCTAGGGAGAATCTTTACTTATACCTGGCGGTATCTGGACAAGCATTGAGTGCTGTCCTTGTTCGAGAGGAGAAAAAGATTCAGAAACCTATCTATTATGTGAGTAAGGTTTTGCATGGGGCAGAGTTGAACTACTCGACCATTCGAACAACCATCAAGGCTCAGGCATTGGCTGACTTCGTGGTTGAATGTACCATCGACAACCAAGAAGTCGGGGACAGGAGATAGTACCCAACCAAGAAGATGAGAATAAAGATGAAGAACTTGTACCCAATGTGAAGGAGTATTGGGTGCTCTATTTTGATGGAGCATCAAAAACAAAATCTAGTGGTGCAGGTTTAGTCTTGCAAAGCCCCGATGGGTTCACAGTTGAGTATGCTTTGAAGTTGGACTTTCCAACGACCAACAACGAAGCTGAGTATGAAGCTTTGATAGCCGGATTAGGCTTGGCCAGAATCATGAGGGTCAAGAATCTCAAAGTTTGTGGTGATTCTAGACTAGTGGTATCACAAGTGAATGGAGAGTTCGAGGCCAAGGATGAAACTGTGGCAAAGTATTTAAGGGTTGTGAAAGCAGTTATGACCCAGTTTAATGAGTGCTATGTGGAGCACATTCCGAGGGAAGAGAACGTTAAGGCTAATGCCCTGTCTAAGTTCGCTTCTTCTGAGATAGAGAATTACGCAGGAAGTGTCTACTTCCAGGTCTTGAAGGCCCCGACCATCAACTCGAAATTGGTGGCTCCGATTGATGTGGGAGGTTGCTGGATTGATCCTATCAAAGCCCACCTAGAAAGCGGATGGCTCCCTGACATTGCCTTGGAGGCACGAAAGATGTTAGTAAGAGCATTGAGATATGCCCTGATCGAAGGCATCCTGTACAAGAGATCGTTTGTCATCCCGTACTTGAAGTGTTTAAGGCCCCAAGAGGCAAAGGAATCATTAGAGGAAGTTCATGGAGGGATCTGTAGGCAACACTTGGGGGGCAAAGCCCTAGCTCACAAGATCACTCGACTAGGATTCTATTGGCCAGAGATGTTGGCCGATGCACAAGATTATGTTAAGAAGTGTGACAGATGCCAAAAGCACGCTCCGATTGTAAGGCAGCCGCCTGAGATGTTAACTTCGATTAAATCTCCAATTCCGTTTGCAATGTGGGGAATGGATATACTTGGTCCTTTTCCCGTGGCATCAGCACAAAGGAAGTTCTTGATAGTGGCCATCGACTACTTCACCAAGTGGATTGAGGCTAAGCCCTTGGCCAAGATAACCACCAAACAAGTTGCCCAATTCTTTTGGGAGAACATCATCTGCAGGTATGGAATCCCACGAATCCTTGTGACAGATAATGGGACACAGTTCAACAATGAAGAGTTTAAGAAATATTGCGAGGAAAATGCTATTGAGCTTCGTTTTACTTCATTAGCACATCCGCAAGCAAATGGACAAGCTGAAGTAGCCAATCGAATCATCCTTGATGGACTGAAGAAGAGGGTCGAACGCTCAAGGAACACTTGGGTGGACGAGTTGCTGCCTATACTTTGGGCTTACCGTACTACTTCTAAGGTGACAACCGGAGCAACCCCGTTTTTGCTGGCTTATGGAGTGATAGAATATATTTTTATATATATTTTAGATGATTTTATTCTCATATTTATTGTGTTTTGCATTGATTTGGATTTTTTTTATTTAATAGATTTGATTGTTTTATTGTAGGAAATAAAGAATTCATGACTTGGAAGGATTTGGAGCAAAAAGAGCTATTTTGGAGATAAAATAGAAGGAAATTCGTATTGTTGGGCTACACGGGCTGTTTAACACTGTTTGGGCCATATCTTGAGTTCCAGAAGTCAGAATTTGACGATCTTACTGTCCACGCGAAGCTTGTGGAATTATCTTTAATTCAGAAGTGGTCCAATATTAGTATTCCAACGGGATCAGCCCAGAAACAGGCCAGAAAATCCAGCAGCTTCCAGAAATTCAATTTGAAGTGGGAAACTTCCATAAATCCAATCCTAATCAACATGGAAACACTAGGGGCACCAGGAACATTCTAGAGAGCTGTGTTAAGCGTGGAAACTTGCAATTCTTACTTCTATTCAAGCTTGGAAGCTTGCCATCTTCTATTCCAACTCTAAGAAGGCAATTGCTTGGAGGCTAAATCAAGAGGCTATATAAACACATCTTGGGACACATTATTAGGGATGTAATATTAGATCAGATAATATAGTTTAGAGTAGATTAGTATTATTAGTTGGAGATGTAGAGAAACACCATGACTCTTCTTTTGGGTGACAACATTGAAGTTTGAAGGTTTTGTTCTCTTAATCTTTTCTTTGTTCTTATTAGTTTAATTATGTTTTCTTGTTTTACTAGTTGTTTTACTTGTTTAATTATTAGCGAGTAGTTATTTCTAGGGCTTAAAGGGAAGCCATGTTTGCACTAATATTGGCATGATTTTCATAGTGATTTGATTGGTTATGGTTAATTCTGATTGATATATTTTAATCGTTAATTTGTGTAATCGGCCGATATCATGGATTAATTATATGCAAATAGGGGTATGGATCGAGAGATTTACTTACTAGAGGCACACATACGATTAGCAGAATTGAATTTGAGTGCGGAAGCATCATTGGATTTCTGAGAGCGTTAATGCTTGGAAGAGATTAACTTGAATCTAATTACCTGATTGATTGAATTACTAAAAGTGGTTAATTGTGTTGAATGTTTCGAGAGTGTTAATGCTTGGAAGAGATTAACATACTCTAGTTATAGGATCACATTGATTGCTTTAGCTTAAGAGCCAATTGTGTAAGCATGGTGGACCTGATTGCCCTAGTTTTTAAATAATTTGTTTATCATCTGTTTGATTAGTGTTAATCTTGTTTAATTAGTTAATTAATATTCTCCAATAATTGTTTGTCCCTGAAACAATTAGCGATAACTGAAAAGGAATTAGTAGAACCTGTCTCCTTGTGGATTCGACCCGCTTGCCATCTGTACTAGAAATAGACACCGTGCGCTTGCGGTTAAGTATAATTTGACACATCATGGAGCCGAGGCAGTTGTGCCCTTGGAAATTATGCATGCATCACCTCGAGTTGAGGCATATGAACAAGAGACTAATGAAGAAGGCATGAGGCTTGCCTTAGACCTGATTGATGAGGTTAGGGACGAAGCAAATGCCTGAAATGCAGAGCATCAGAAGAGAGCATCCTTTCACTACAACCAAAGGGTTAAGGAGAGGTTCTTTCGACAAGGCGACCTGGTTCTGAGAAAGATAGAGGCTTCTGGAGTTGGCCAAAAGGGAAAACTAGCCCCTAACTGGGAAGGGCCGTATCGGGTCAAAAAGACATTAGGACGAGGATCCTACAAGTTGGAGACATTGGATGGGAACGAAGTACCATGCACATGGCATGCTTTGAACCTGAAGATTTATTATGTCTGAGCTATCCTAATAAGGACTTAGCTTTTTATCTATCTAGTAGGAGAAGTAGAAATAAGGTTCGATGAAACCATCCCAGGGCTTAGTGCCCCGAGTAGGATAGTAGTAAACTATGTAAGGGATGAACCCATTTTGAGTTATTAATGTAAGTTTGTTTTCCATTCTATGATTCTATGTTTTGTTTATGTACCTAGCATCTGCTGAGTGTAAATCTAGAAAGACCAAGTACCGAAAATAAATGAACATACGAATGAAAGAAACAAGTGCATAAATAAAGACCCCGAAGGGCCGACAGTTAAGTTACATCGCTTAGGCAAATAAAAGTTTGATCCCGAAGGACCTTGATTGAAAGCTAGAAATATAAAGCCACATGCGGCTAAGCTAGGCCATGCAAGGCCACAAAGCAATCCCAACTACTCATCCGAGGATTCCTCCTCACCGCTTTCCTCTTCACCACTTTCTTCTTCACCGCTCTCTTCCTCCGAGCTTTCCTCGTCAGGGCCATTATCCGGTTCAGCCACCACCATTGGTTGAGGCACAGTCTTTATGACTCCAACATCTTCCTCCTCAGAAGATGAGCTATCTTCAGTTTGAGCCACTCTGTTTGGAGGAATTGCTCGGCGAGCTACTCTACCCTTCTGCGCGGACATAGGCCTTTTCCCGAGAGAGTCCGAGGAAACTGAATCGTCCATAGTAGCTTGGATGCCCCCTCTAGAGCCGGAGCCAGAACGGCGATGACTCCTCCTGGAGCCGGAACCCGATGTTTGGGCTACTGGGTTGGCTCCCGAGCCTGAAGCAACCTGACCATAAGGACTTGGGAATTCCCTCGGGTTAAACACAGTTGGATACCTCTTGCTCACAGCATTGACGGCTCTATCCCAGCCAACAGACATGATACCCGGACGTACTTCATCGTCGTGCTTATCTATAAGCTGAAAGAAATCCTCAGACTACTGGTAAGCTTTCACCACCAACTTGTAGTCAGTTGCCCTTTTGTTGTACAAGGAGTCATACTGTCTCTGAAGAGAATGAGCATCAGCCCGGATGGCCCTAGACTCCAAGTCTTGGCATTTCTCGTCAAAAGCTGCCTTGTCCTTCTTTAAGGCCACATTTTCATCTCGATATGCTCGGCCTAGGCGAGTGCTGGCCTGGAAGTGGGCGTTGGCCTGAAACAAGGAATCAGTGAGACATTTACAATGATAAGTCATATAAAAATATTACATCTAAGATGAAGAGTGTGAGACCTGATATAGGGCCTGAGCTCCTAGCAACTTCGCCTCATCGGTTTTGTCCCCGGTAGTCACTGTCAAAAGATCAGGGGGAGTGATGCTGAACTTAGACCAATCCAAGGCCGACTCTAGGCATCCCAAGACAGAGTCTTGTTCGTAGATACCTCAACCAGGGATGAAGGGGGTTTTGACTCTCCCGTCAACATTCCGGGATCTCTTTGAAGAACATCCCGACAGGAACTATGGAATCTTCGGCCCAATTTGGGCGCCAGCCGCCTCGGCTTTCTTGATCATCCTCCTAGTGACTCTCGGCTGGTTCTCGGGCCGGCTGTCTATCTCCTCATCAACTGAAATTGCAACAGAAAAGATATCGGGATAAGAACAAACAGAGTTCATAATGTGCAAATAAAAAATTACCCTCAGAAGAAAGTAAGCTAAGGCCAGCTTTTACAAGTCTCTTCTCGGTCAAGAACACTTTATAGTGAGTTCGGCCATCATCAGCAAGTAATCTATCTCGGTCAAGTAGCTCTTTCTCGTCAAGATCACACACAAAGTGCATCGCGTCTTGCACTTCCCCAAATTTGGATAAAAAGAAATGGCCCCAGTCGCCACCATGCCATGTCAGAATCACGAACTCTCTATCCCAAAAATGATGGGAATCTGGGAAAGAGAAGGCATTCACAATATGTGGAACATTAGTTCTGTACTGGATACTAACCCATCCTTTCTGAACCTCGGAAGAGTTCTTGATGGCGAATATACTCTGGAACATTGTAGTAGTTGGTTCGATGTCTAGATCCCGGCACCTTAGCATGAAAATGATAATAGCCCGCCACGCATTAGGATACAACTGGCAGGGATGAACCTGGATTTCTGCTAGAAGCCTGATGATGAACTGATCGACTGGGAATCTCAGACCTGCTTCAAGGGCTCCCTTGTAAACACACAGCTTCTCTGGGAGCCAATTACAGGTTCCGTCCGCCAAGCCAGGAAGGCGGACCTTGATCGCGTCCGAGAAGCCATATAACTTCTTAATTTTATTGACATCATCCTTGTCGAGCTTACACAGACTATGGTACGAGGCTAATTCAGAACTATTTGGGAATGCATCCCTCATAGTATTCAACAAGTCTAATAAAGAATGAAATCGACGATCAATATATGAGGAAGGATGCAATCTAAGTTTACCTCGAAAAGTTTTGGCCATGGTTCTCTTGGACATCGCCTCGGACATAGAGAATGACGGAGCTGGAGCGGTTGCCATCTGCCATCTTGATCTCGAACTTGAAACTAGAACTTGAAAGCTTTAGAGCTTGAGAGCTTTAGAGAGAATTTCAGAAGTAAGAAGAAGTGGAGTGAATGAAAATGAAGGCTACTCTCACTCTTTTATAGAAGATGGATGACTTCCTATACCAGGTTGAAACACAGCTCGGTTCGTGTTTGCAGGTTATCTATCGTTTATACACGAAAAAAGATGAAATTCATCTGTTATATTTGACAAGAACTGTAACAATTCATACGATTCTGGAAAAGAAAAGAAGGATTTAAGTGAAGATATAGCAACAAGCTGTGTCAAAGCACTCATCTAAGCTTAAGGAGCTAATTACGTTTAAGGAAGATAAATCACTATTGGTTAGCCTCGTTAGCAAAGAGATTAATTATGCTCTGAAAGGAGGTATACAACATCCAAAAGTCGAGGATGTGATTCAAGAACGAGACTCCAGGCATTGCGAAAAAGCTATGAGAGGCACGACAAGGCAACCAGGAGCATCCTCCAGCCGACCTGGTGCCACGAAGGGGCTCCAGCCAACCAGGAGCATCCCCCAGGCAACCTGGAGCATCCTCCAGCCGACCTGGTGCCACGAAGGGGCTCCAGCCGACCTCCTGGCACTTATCCTGGCACCTCCCGTCAGTTGATTGGATCGTTTGATGGCTCTGTTGAAGGTTTTTTACTTTCCGGAACGAACATCGACCTTCAACTTAGCGTTGTTTAGCGTCGTTTAGCATCGTGTAGTGCCGTATTATGCCATTCAACGTCGTTTAACATAGATTAAAACGTTGTTCAAGCATCGCTTAGCATCGCTGAAGTCAACATGGATCTCCCGTCAACCTGCCTGGCAACCAGGAGCACCTGGCAGCCGACCAGGTGCCACTAAAGGGCCCTGGCCGACCAGGAGCACCTGGCAGGCAACCAGGAGCACCTGGCAGCCGACCAGATGCCATGGAGGAGGTTTGGCCTACCAGGAGCACCTGGCAGCCGACCAGGACCTCCTATCGGCCGACTAGTTGCCCGGAAGAGGCTGCAACTGTCCCAGATCTCCTTTTGTTAGCACAGATTAGTGTCGATTAGCACCGATTAGTGTCGTTTAAGCACCGTGTAGTACTGATTAGCACCGTTTAGCGCTGATTAGTGCCGTATTATGCTGTTTAGCATCGTTTAACACTGTTTAAACGTTGTCTAAAGCTGGTTAGCACTGTATAGTGCCGTCTAACACCGATTAGTGTCGCCCAACATCGTTGTAAGCGCGTTGGTCGCTCCACGCTTTACGTTAAAACGATATTGTAGAAATACTCGTGCACGAGCAGTGAACCCTGACCCGAGTCTCGAGTAAGGCCGTTATAACTTCAAGGAAAACCTGATCAGTTTTCCTAGAAGTTGGGGGGCAAATGATATGGGCTAAAGTAAGCCTTAAGGACACATTTAATGTGGCATTAATTAGACCTAGAATGGTTCAAACATGGGGCCCACCAGATAGGCCCAAACCCTATTTATAATATTAATTTCGTAATTAATAATAGGGGTAATAAACAGCTCAGCAAATAAGAGTCAAACAAGTATATAACTCTTGCCTGACTTAGCCTCCAAGATATCTATTTCAACATGGAAACTGGTTCTAATATTGAAGGAGACTAGAACCTTCTTCTAAGTTGTGGCTTGCTCACCAAGTCGCCTAATTCTACAACGATTCTAGGGCTTCTCAGCCAATATAAAGGGTCTGACCCCTCATTCTCAGAACTACGTCTTGGCTTGATTCTCAATAACGAGATACGTAGGCACTCTGTGAGAACCGATCAGTCTCGAATACGGAAACAGCCATTAAAGCAAAAAGCTCCCGAACCCTAGCATTAATTACAAATTCGTGACCTAGATTTTATTCACAACACCTAGTATTGTAAAAAAGTGGAATTCGGAACAAATCGGTGAATGCACAAAATAGAAATTAAACGGATAATCGGGAATTAATCGGAGTATTAATCGGAATCGATTTTATATTATTTTTATATAAAATTATTTTAAATACATATAATATAAACTTTAAATAAATATTTCATAAAATTTAAATTTAATATATTTTTTAAAAAATTTTGACCGAACTTGATCGTTTTTAGACCAAATTTACTGCTAATTGACCGAATTATCCGCTTATTGATCATTTTTTCAGAAAACGATTTTTGTCTAAATTTTGCTAAAATTCGCTTGGAGAGGCATCAAATAGCGACTAATCAGCGATTAATCCCGATTAATCGTCGTTTTTTAGAACACTATCAGTGATACGCTTTAATATGCGAATACTGTAATTACAGTAAGTGAATAACTATCCGGATGAATTGAAGTCTATGTGAGCAGCTTTTACAAACTTGCCTATCTCCGTATTGCATAGCATCCTTCACTCCCACCTTCCAATTTAAAAAAAAATCACAACAAAAAAATTTTGTTATACATATGCAGTAATATGATTTAAAGAAAGTTAAAGAAAAATATCAATCAGTGATATACCTGATCAAACAGAGCAGCTAACGAAACAGGAGAGTAGCAGATTGCCTTCTTAGTAGCATATATTGCAAATTGATCTCCTAATATATTAGCATAAATTAGTAGTTTATGCTAATGATATTTTTTTGTTAGGATTGTCCTGTTAAAAACAATCAACATGGATATCTGATTCTGCTCATGCTTATAGTTGTAGACTTGTAGTCATATACTAGTATATATTTGTAGACATAATTTGTAGTCATATAATTTAATATCTTGAATTCTTTTTGAAGAAAATAGTCATATATATCTTGGAGATAGGCATACAGTGTATTAAGGATAAGTATACAACTGACATCATATTGATAAAAGTTGGACTTGACAGAAAAAGATGAACTAGAAATGTACCTGCTTCCTCCATGGTCATTAGCACAAAGAGAAGAAAAACGTGATCTGAGTTCCTTGTGAATCAACTCTGATTTTCCTCTTCTTCAAAAATAACACAAACTTGAATCAGAAAAATGCATGTACAATTTCATAATATACAACTAACTATACAACACCACCACTGCATACAGAAAAACCAAGCTTAATTATTACATACCTGCTAAGCAACTTAATCGTGTTGATTCCCTTCAATTTATGAGTTGCTCTACTTGGATCTAGCCTATGTACACACACAGAGAGCGTATAATATGTATGTCCAATTAAGATATCATTGGTATAAACGTAAAGATCTACCAGTAACATAATCATTTCTTATTTAAAAAGAAAGGAGGGAGGCATGGACTATTATAGAGATGAAGGGACCACAAATGTATTATACTTGGCATAGCATAGTAGGATTAAGAAGCATTATTTGAAGCATTAACAAAAGGCATCCAAAGCAAAAAGATTAAGGTAAAGAAGAGATATTTATATAAGTGTAATACACATTAACAATGTTAATGCCTGTCACTTTGCTGAAACTGTGGAGACAAGTGTTAGACAACCCCGGAATACAAAATAGGAGTACCATGTAAAACTCTCCTAGATTATGGAGGTACAAACTGCAGCGTCAATCCAAACCATTTGTATTACTAGACCAAGGACACTTTTTTATAACAGTTTAAAGGCATGACCGTAATGTATGACATTATTGTCTACACCACAATAAAATAAATGTAAACACATACATAAACACACATAAAACTGAGATTAACAAAACCCAAAATTGAAACAAAGTCAATTAGAGATTTACTACCTTGAGAATAACAAGCAAACAACTTAATGAATGTCTTAGAATGAAATCCCTAAAATGAAAGGCCGAAAATAATCACATGAAAAATAAAATAAAAACCCTAAAAATTCACAATCGGAGAAAATTACCGATTGGATCTTGTAATCTATAAATCGGAGCTTGTAATCTCTGAATTGGAGCTTGTAATCGGGTGGGTGAGAGAGAGAGAGGAGCGGGTGAGTGAGAGAGAGGAACATGTGAGTGAGAGAGAGACAGATGAGCGGGTGAATGAGATAATGAGTGTTTGTCGAGGGAGAGTAAATCGGAGTTCAATCGGAGGGGAGGGAGAAAGAGAGAGCAGGCTGGTGAGTGAGTGAGTGAGTGAGAGAGATAGCAGCGGGGTGAGGGGATAGAGTGCTTTGGGTGATTGTTTTGACTTTGAGAGTGTTTTGATGGAAAGTCCGCCCAAATTGTCCACCTAAATTTTGAGTGAATTTTAGGGGGTGATATTGTATAATGACTTTTAATGATAATTCTGGGGAGAATGACTTTAATGGATTTTATAGATTTTTAATGATTATTAATGACTCTTGTTGAATTTCAAAAATTTCAAAATACTTTTAATGACTCCTAATAAAATGATTTTTAAAAACTTTCATAGATTTTTTGATAGATTTTGAGGTGTATTATGAGCAGGATGCAGACTACATATGATAATGGACACCTTTTTCAAGAAGATTACGGAACTGATAAAACCCCATGAATGCATAAGCAGAAATTGTCCAAAGCAAAACTCTTTATCACTTCTTTATCACTTCCAATGGCATTTTGAATAATGGTATTCAAAAGATGTGTAACTTTCTTTTAGATAATGTTTCTTGATTCTGATAAGGTAATTCATAATTTGAAAATAGAGGGTGGAATTAAAACAGGCCTATGTAACAAGAGCTACAAGTAGGATTAGATTTACGTCAAACACAAGTTGACAGTACATAACAACAACAGTGGTTTCATTTTCTCAGGATTGCAGAATCACCTATGAATGAATCTTTGTGCTCATTCATCAACCAAATAGATTTACATATCTTCTTTTAAAGATACTACTAAATTCTTATTTTGAAATAGTGGTCAAAGTACTTTGACAGAACAGAGGCAAAAACTCAGAAATGAGTAGGAACTTTACAGCCTCACCACATATGTACATAATCTTTATGATATCACAGTTATAATCGGGACCGAAGGAGTAATATTTTTCGAGATTAAAGTAGTCAAAAGTAGTTGAAACAAGAGAGGGGAAAATAGATCATCAAGATCTTTAGCTGCTTCCATTTCACTAGAGAAGTTAGAACATGAAACCTCAAAACCTCAAACATAATATAGTATTGCAAATTTGTTATAAAATGATTCATCTCATCCCAAAGCACTTGGCACCGCCTTGATGCCAAAATTAGCTGTAACTAAACAGGTTCTGGCAATTTAGTGAAAGCTATAGAATTTGGTTTCATCGTCTTCCAAACACCAATGAGTGCATGCTCTACCCGTCTAATCTTCATAGGAAATTGAAGATTCTGTGATACTTCGTCATGACTGGCTCTGTAAACAGAGTATTTAAAGGCATTCTTGCATCGTATTCCAGTATGTCAGGATCATCATACTGTGAACCGGAGGAACTTATTGCACTCTCCAACAACCCAGCAAGCTTAAACGAACTGATAGTATTAGCAGATAGCTCAGGCCCAACAATATCCATCAAATACTGAACAAAATCACCTTGCTCGAGCAATAAATAACACATCTGCACAAATTGATGCAGAGCATCTAGAGTAATAGAGGGAAAGAAACTCCTATAAGAAGAAGCAAATACAACTTCACTAGGTGGGAGAAAAAAAGTAACCTCTTTCGGCAGGGATGTAACCCTAGATGGGAGCTATCGTTGAGCCCTAGATGACGTGACAATTTTTGGAGAAAATATATACACTGTTTCATAAAAAGTCATAAAAAGTCGCTCACTTTTATTTTTTCACCAAAATCATTGACTTTTTGAATAACAAGTGACTTTTAATAACTACTTAAAAGTTGTAATTGAATACCTTAAATTTTTAAAGATTTTTTTAAAATCATGATACAATACCTCCTTACTTTTAAAGAGTCTTTAAAAGTATTAATTGAATACCTCTAAACTTCTAAAGTCTTTAAAAGTATTTAAAAGTTATAATACAATACCACCCCCTTAGTCCCCGCCCCTTATCTCATCTTACCCGCTTCCGTTCATAAATTTAATAAAAGTTTATAATCAATTTTTTAATTCGATTTTTGAAACTTAAATCAGTTAAATCATTTTCCACATATAAAGTTATAAGATATATATACAATTGTTTAATATTTTTATAATAATATAAAAAAATATTATTCATAATATAAAAATATAATTTATATGAAGATATATAAAATGAAATCAATTAATTAAATCATTTTACCCATATAAAATGAAAATGATAGTTCAAGTAAAGCCAATTTTGATTTGAGGGGAAAATTCTCCCCCCTTTTTTCACCCTTGTGCCTTTCTTTTACATCAGTATTGTTGTTTTAAATTCATTTTAAATTTTTTAATTAAAAATTTTAATTTCTTAATAATAATAATATAATATGTATTTATAATAAATATTTGTAATACAATGTAAAAAATTTAAAAATTTAAAATCTATGATATATCAAAATTTTGTATTTTAATAATAATATTTGTATTTTTTATAATATTCAACAAATAACTATGAAAAACTTTTATATTTTAATTAATTTATAAAATAAAAATTGTGAAATTTATTTATATTAAATATACGTGAAATAAGTATATATTTATAATATGTTATATATCAAATTTGAAAAGTAAGTAACTTAAGAAACATTAAATTTCATTTTCTTGAAAATAAATATTCAGCTTTAGTAATTATAAAAATTTAAATTTATTGCAACACCATAAAATATGCGTTACACACTAATCCCATGCAACACCAAATGTATGTCTATTGCAACACTATTTGAACAGCGTTGCAAAAGACCAAATATGAGCAGAGCTATTGAAACGTTTTGGTGGCAATGCTCACTAAAAGCGTTGCGTATGCTCACTTATGGCGTAGTGTAAAATTGTATTTCCTATTTCAAGGTAAAATTTTATTCATAGGTGACATTAAAGATCATATTTTGTAAATTATGTTATATGAGACTATTTAATTTCAAATTATGTCATAAAGATTAAAGGACCATCACCCATAGTTAGTATATAAATCACGATCATCGATTTGACCTGACTATGTTAAATTATACTCCTACTTGATATTTAGACATCCATCTTCTGCTCATAAGATATATTATCAAGTGTTTTTCTTAGTTTTTTTCCCCTCAGCAGCTAGCGAAACATGTAAACTCAAGCTTTCTCATAACAATGAACTCGATAATGTTTTTCTCTCCTTTATGTGAGAGTTTTTGAGTTTTTCTCTCTTTTCTTCTCTTAAGAAGAATTGTGTGAGTCTTGTTTTGTTAAGCATGGAGGACATAGAGATGCAGTTGGCTGAGATGGATATTGCGAATGAGGAAAATGAGGAACTAGTGTTCGATGAAGGGGTGGAAGAGGAGATTAACAGGTTCGAGCTTTGTTTGGTGAGGCGGTTCTTGACAGAGAAGAATATCAATGTGCGTGCGATGAAGACGAAACTTGCTGATCTGTGGAAGCCTACCATGGGTATTAATATTAAAGACTTGAAACAAGGGCTATTCCTGTATCAATTCTACCACAAGGAGGATATGAATTGGGTGGTTGTTAACGGACCATGGACATTCGATGGGGCATTACTGGTGTTGAATACGATTCAGCCAGGAGAGGATCCTATTAGAGTGCCTTTGATTGAAGTGGATTTTTGGATTCAAATCCATGATTTACCGGTGGGTTATATGTCTGAGGTAGTAGGTAAGCAATTGGGTAACTTTTTTGGGAGTTTTATTCAGTATGATTTGAATAACAACTCGAGTGTTTGGATGGAGTACATGAGATTGAGAATAAGGGTAGATGTTCGTAGGCCGTTGAAGAGGAAGAAAAAGATTTGTAAAAAAGACAAGACTGAAGTGATGGTAAACTGCAAATATGAGAAATTAGGCGATTTTTGTTTCATTTGTGGGTTGCTTTCTCACACTGAACGTTTCTGTCAGAAGAAATTAGTAACTTGTAGTGAAGGTGTTAGCAAGGACTGGGGACCATGGTTACGAGCTCAACCTCGTAGGGCGGTTGGTGGTGGTAAAAGCAAGTGGTTGAGGGATGACGGTGACGGAGATTGGGGAAGTCAGGGGAGGATGGGAAGCAATAGATCGGAGAAGCAAGGATTTCAAAATCCTGATTTTTCGCAGTCAAACAAATCAAGGAGTGATATTAGGGGGAATACAACTGTTTTTGCGGATATCTCGGGTATTTCAAATTTTGGAGATAATGTGGCACGTAAGGAGGGAAATTAGTGGGCTGGATTCGGAGGAACAATATGGGCTTAACTTGGAAGAAAGAAAAAGACAGAGGATTGAGGCCCATGAGAAAATGATGCAGACAAAAGAAAAAGAAAACACAAATATGGACTCCACACTTTCTGGAACGGATTGTTTGGAGACCTCCCCATCTTTTTTGGCTACGCTTGCAAGGCAAGCTAGCCAGCAGCAATGAGTTGCATCAGTTGGAATTGTCGAGGACTTGGGAATCCTCGCACAGTTCGAGCACTTAGTGACCTGTTAAAAGTTCACAAGCCCAGCTTTTTATTTTTAGTAGAGACTATTTCATTCAATAGTAGAATAGAGGAGCTCAGAGTTCGGTTTGGTTTTGATTATTGTTTTGCAGTTGATAGAGTAGGTCGAAGTGGTGGTCTTGCTGTGCTTTGGAAACGATCGATGCAATGTGAAATCTCTGGGTATTCACAGCATCACATTGATGTTCTGTTTTCGGAGAATGGTAGTGTCTCTTGGAGGTTGTCTTGTTTTTATGGGTACACTGATAGAACTAGACGAAGAGAATCGTGGGAATTGATTCGTAGGTTGGCTAATATTTCTTCTCTGCCTTGGTGTATATGGGGGGACTTCAACGATCTCTTGCATGCATCAGATAAGAAAGGTACCATTCCTCATCCCCAGGTTCTTTTGGATGGTTTTGGTAAAGTTATTGAGGATTGTAATCTTTCTAAACTTTATATGTGTGGGGGTAAGTATACTTGGGAGAAAAGTAGGGGTACGAGTAGCTGGGTGAGGGAGAAGCTAGATCGATGTTTTGCTACTTCGAGTTGGTGGAGCAAATTTCCGTTGAATAATTTGAAGCTTTTGCACACATCTGTATCTGATCATGAACCTATTTTAGTAGAATTATTCAAAGCTGACATAGCCAAGAAAGCATTCAGGTTCAGATTTGAAAATATTTGGCTTAAGGACTCGAATTTTGTTAAGGAGGTGACTCAAGTTTGGAAAAATATTCCTATGATGCATCTCCTTCCTAAGTTTATTGAGGTGTCATCTTTTATGGCTCGATGGGGAAGGTCTTTTTTTCATAAATTCAGGGAGAAAATGAAGGAACATAAAGTCAATTTGGACAGACTGGTGGACTGTTATGATGACATTAGTGTTAAGAAGTATCTGGAAGAAAGGGAGAAGCTTAACAGTCTTTTGCTGTAGGAAGAGACTTATTGGAAGCAACGAGCTAAGGTTTTTTGGCTTCAAGAAGGTGATGATAACACCAGGTTTTTTCATTCCTCGGCATCAGCAAGGAAGAAAACGAATAAAATTAGTTTTCTGATCAATAATGATGGAGACAAAGTTGAGGATCGGGAGGGTATGTGTAAGGTTGTTAAGGAGTACTTTATCCAACTCTTCACAGAGGATGTCAATACAGTAGTATCACCAGAGGTAGATGGGCACAGGATTGTAACTGAAGAACAAAATAGAAGGTTGACTGAGGAGTTCTCTTTTGAAGAATTTACAGTAGCAGTTAAGCAGATGCATCCAGATAAGGCATCGGGGCCTGATGGTCTCAACCCTGCTTTCTTCCAGAGTTTCTGGGCTGTCATGGGGGAAGAAGTTTTTAGCTACTGTTAAACATGGCTTCGTACGAAAACTTTTCCAGGTGAACTTAATTGTACTAATGTTGTTCTTATTCCGAAGAAAGATAATGCTTCTTGTTTAAAGGATCTCAGACCTATAGCTCTCTGTAATGTTTTGTACAAAATCCTTGCGAAAGTTTTAGCCAATAGACTGAAAGTTGTTCTTCCTTTTATCATATCGGAAAATCAGTCAGCTTTTGTGAAACATAGAAGCATAACTGATAATGTATTGGTTGCTTTTGAGCTTATTCACCATATGAGTCGGAAAAAACATGGTGTCGGGGGAGAAGTGGCTCTCAAACTTGATATTAGTAAGGCGTATGACAGAGTTAGCTGGTCTTTTCTCTGACAAAGGATGAAATGTTTGGGTTTTTGTGAAACTTGGGTGGATTGGATGATGTTATGTGTGAGAACGGTTACATATAGCTTCTGTTTTAATGACTCAATCATTGGTCCTATTGTGCCTCAGAAAGGGTTAAGACAGGGGGATCCTCTCTCCCCTATCTATTTTTGCTTTGTGTTGAAGGGTTATCGAATGCACTAGATGATGCTTCGAATGCTGGTGAGATCAAAGGTTGTAAAATAAGTCAGACATCTCCAGTTGTGTCCCATCTTCTGTTTGCAGACGATTCTTTCTTGTTCTTCCAAGCGACGACTGAGGAGGCTAATAATATTAAGAGTTTGCTTGTGAAGTATGAGGAGTGTTCAGGTTAGTCTGTTAATTTCCAGAAGTCAGGAATTTACTTTAGTGCAAATGTAAGGAGAGACAAGCAACTTGAGTTATCAGCAATCCTGGGGGTACATAATGAGATTACAAATACAAAATATCTTGGTCTACCTTCGTTAGTGGGAAAGTCTAAAAAGAGAGTGTTCAGTTATCTGAAAGACAAAGCTAGCAAACGAATTCAAGCTTGGAAGGCGAAGCCAATTTCACAAGCTGGCAAAACTGTGTTAATCAGAAATGTGGCACAAGCTATACCCTCTTATAGTATGTCATGTTTTCTACTTCCAAAAACACTTTGTCAGGAGTTGGAACAGCTCTTTAATCATTATTGGTGGAGATCTGGTAGTACTACTAATCAGAAAGGTCTTAACTGGCTTGCGTGGAATAGCATGAGTACTATGAAGAGTAAAGGAGGGTTGGGTTTCAGAAATCTTCATGGCTTTAACATTGCGTTATTAGGTAAGCATACTTGGAATTTTTTGCATAATCCGGAGTCATTGGTGACTAGATTATTTAAAGCAAGATATTTTCCAAATTCAAATGTTCTTAAAGCTGGTAAGGGGAGGGATCCTAGCTTTGTGTGGTCAGGTATTTGGGCTGCGAAAGAAGAGTTGCAGAAGGGGTTTAGATGGGTATTTGGGAATGGTAGAGACATTAATGCTACTAAGGATCCATGGCTGAGAAAGAAAGCTGATTTTTGTGTGGAGAGTAACTCTTTTTATGAGGGGAGGAATGAAACTACCTCGAGTTTACTGATTCCTAACGAGAGAAGGTGGAATACAAGTTTAGTCAGAGAGAGGTTTATTCATGAAGATGCAGAAGCAATTCTAGCAATTAATGTCCCTCAAAGAGATGTTTTGGATAAAGTTGCTTGGACGGGAGCAAAGGATGGTGTCTACAATGCGAAATCTGGGTATCATTTCTGGTACAACTCGAAGTTAGGCAGCAATACAGTTAATCAGAGTGTTGGTTGGAAAAGAATCTGGCATTTGCAAGTTCCGCAGAAAATTAAGGTTTTTATATGGAGATTTTGTCACAATGTTGTTCCAGTTCGTAGAAGGCTTAGTTTGAGAGGTATTAGAATTCCGATCACATGTCCAATGTGTTTAGCTGACATAGAACACATGGCACATCTCTTTTTCGATTGCGAATTTGCTAAGGGTTGTTGGGATCATGTTGGAGTTTATTATGATTGGAGTGTAATTGAATATGCACACGATTGGTTGTTAAGTAAAGTCAATACTGCACCCATGGAGGAGATAGTCAAAATTTGTGTTGTTCTTTGGGGAATTTGGTTTTGGAGGAATAAGAAGGTTTGGGATGCAAAAATAGTTACGTCTGCATTTGCTATGGATAGTAGCTTCACAATTCAGTCAGAGTGGGTTGAGGCTCAGAAGATTAAGGTAACTAAAGTTGTTCAGTCGAGTAAAGCAGAGCACAAGAGTCCAACTAAATGGCAATGTCCACAGCCAGGAATCATTAAGGTGAACGTGGATGCTTCTGTTTTCCAGAATTCTCAGTCTTTTAAGGTGGGTATGGTGATGAGAGATTGTCAAGGTGCGTTTCTAATGGGAAGAAGTGTGTGTCTTCCTATGGTTGAGTCTGTATTTGAGGCTGAGGCAGTAGGAGTTCGTGAAGCATTGTCTTGGATCAAAAACCAGCAGAATAGCGAAGTTGAAGTAGTGGTGGAAACGGATTCTTTACTCACAGTTCAAGCAATAAGAGGTGATAAAGAAAATTGTTTAGAGGTGGGTGAGGTTATTGAGGATTGTAAGCAAGCTCTTTTGAATTTGCCTTTGGTTTCTTTATGTTTTATCCGGAAGAATGCTAACAAGGTAGCTCACGAAATGGCTAGGATCCCTTGTTTAGTTAATTCCCAGAACATTTTCACGTCTCCTCCTACTTGTTTGTTGGAGGCTCTTTCGTGTGATCTTTTAAGTTGAATGCAGATTTGTTTGGTTTCAAAAAAAAAAAAAAAAAAGCTTTCTCATAATATCCAAGATTATAAGTTGCGGCGTTGTAATAAAACAATTAAAGTTGGCATTCTTCGTTGATATATTTAACTTATTTTTCCTATGTGCGTAAATATGTAATGCAAAAGGAGTACTGGCTGAACTACAGTCTCCACTGCAAATATCAAGTAGCCAACACACTAATCACAAATTCAACCTGAGATCCATTTTGATAGAATATGGGATTGATGATTTTCTTATTAACAATCAGTTGGCTTTATACACTCATGTAAATGCAACTAATGCCTAAATATACGGAAGTAACACTTATCTACACCTGACTCCACTACCCACTATCTGAACTGACTCAACAAACTATAACTACATTCGAATACATCAGAGTATAACTACTACAACTACTTATCACCCCCCCTCAAGCTGAGCGCGGAAGAATCTGTGAGCGAAAGCTTGCTAACAAAGTCTTTATGTTTAGCTTTTACTTGACCCTTTGTGAAAAAATCTGCTAGCTGATGTTGAGTTGATATGTATATGATCTTCAATAAACCACGAGCAAAACGTTCACGAACAAAATGATAATCAACTTGGACATGCTTAGTACGAGAGTGTAGAACAGGATTGAAAACCATATAAGTAGCACTGATGTTATCACAATATAAGATGGGTGCCTGCTTGGTGAATATTGACAAATCTCTGAGAAGATATTGAATCCAGGCCACATCAGTTGCTGTGAGGGCAAGCGCCCGATATTCAGCCTCAGTACTACTACGAGCAACTGTAGGCTGCTTTTTAGATGCCCAAGATATTAAATGATTCCCAAGAAAGACACAACTACCAGTAGTAGAACGTCTGGTATCTGGATTTCCTGCCCAATCTGCGTCACTAAAGGCCCGAAGCTGATAAGAAGAATTAGTACCAAAGAATAAACCACGTCCTAAAGTGCCTTTCAAATAGCGTAGTATTCTCTTAACAGCCTGAAAATGAGTGTCAGTAGGGGAATGCATAAACTGGCTTACTTGGTTAACAGAATAAGTTATATCCGGCCGTGTTATAGTTAGATACTGTAATGCCCCAACTAAGCTACGATACAAAGTGACATTAGAAAACAAAGCACCATCATACATAGATAATTTTCCACCAGAAGAACAGGGTGTAGAGACAGGCTTAGCATTAATCAGATCAATTTTGTTAAGAATATCAAGAGTGTAACGGTTTTGACTGAGATGAAGACCAGATGTAGTTCTTATGATTTCCATCCCTAAGAAGTAATGTAGATCACCAAGGTCAGTCATAGAGAAATTCTTGCCAAGATCCTCAATGAAATTAGGTAAAGTTGGATCAGAACCTGTTAACAAGATGTCATCCACGTAAAGAAGTAAAACCAATATTCCTTTCGAAGATTTTCTCGTGAATAAAGATGGATCAGATTGAGATGCCACAAAATCAAGTTCAAATAAGTATGAAGTGAATCTACGAAACCAAGCACGAGGTGCTTGTCTAAGACCGTAAATGGCTTTATTCAACTTACAAACATAATGGGGATACTGTTTATTGATAAAACCAGGTGGCTGGGCCATGTAAACATCTCTATCAATCAAGCCGTGTAAAAAAGCGTTTTTGACATCTAGTTGTCTAATAGGCCAAGACTCGCTGACAGCTATACTTAAGACAAGTCTAATGGTCACAGGTTTGACTACGGGACTAAATGTTTCTTCGTAATCAAGACCATATTGTTGAGAGTATCCTTTAGCTACAAGGCGTGCCTTGTAACGATCAATACTACCATCAGATTTTTGCTTGATTCTATAGACCCATTTACAGCCAACAATATTCATGTCTGGTTGTGGCGGTACCAAGGACCATGTATTGTTTGAGAGAAGAGCATTAAATTCATCGTTCATGGCTTGTTGCCATTTTGGATCCTTTGACGCAACAGAAAAACAAGTGGGCACAGGTGGAATATCATGCATAACAGATAGTAAACAATCTGAAATAGGATATTTTGTGGCAACAAGAGAGAATGGAATTTTTGGTTTATAAATACCTGACTGAGATCTTGTGACAATTGTGCGTTGTACAGGACCCGGATTAGGAGGTTGTGCGTCCACGGAGGAATAAGATGGAGAACTATCTGGTTGAACAATCGATCCCTTACTGGCACATAACTCTGGACCAACACTTTTAGCGTTTGTCATGGGTGGGGACATGGTTTCTGTACTTGAAAGATAGTTAGGAGTAGACATAACGGTAGGTGAGGATGAGGAATTTGTGAAAGAGGGGGTTTTAGAGATAGGTGAAAGAAGTATTGTGGAATCTGTATAAGGAGGATGAGTGGGCGGACGGTGCACTTGATTTGTGGGAGGAATAAATACAACTGGTGAATTTTTGAGAGTGACAGACCCGTGGGTGGGAAGTTGAGAATGTTGGTTATTTGTGGATGCATATGGAAACAAGTGTTCATCAAAAATGACATCACGCGAAATGTATACCCGATTAGACTTTGGGTCAAAACATTTGTAGCCTTTATGAGCATCACTGTAACCCAAGAAAATACAAGGTTTTGTTTTGGAATCCATTTTGTGTTGACGATAAGGAACTAGAAATGGATAGCAACGACAGCCAAAAACTTTTAAAAAATTATAATCGGGATACTCGTTGTATAATTTTTCATAAGAACAAGTACCTTGTAAAACATTAGTAGGCATTCGATTTATTAAATAAGCAGCAGTGCTAAAAGCATCAGGCCAAAAATACTTAGGAAGTGAGCTTTGGTGTAGAAGAGTAAGGCCGGTCTCAACTATGTGTCGAATTTTACGTTCCGCTACGCCGTTTTGCTGAGGTGTATGCGGACATGAAAATTGATGAAATATGCCATTAGCAAGTAAGTAATCACGAAGAGAATGAGAGACAAATTTTCCACCACCGTCACTTTGTAAAATTTTAATTGAGGAATTAAATCGATTTTCCACTAATGTTTTAAAATTTTTAAAACATTGAAATACTTGGGCTTTGTTATGCAAAAAATATAA
Source organism: Kitagawia praeruptora (assembly GCA_037693485.1). Lineage (NCBI taxonomy): Eukaryota > Viridiplantae > Streptophyta > Magnoliopsida > Apiales > Apiaceae > Kitagawia > Kitagawia praeruptora. Next base: position 84,341,031 of record CM075350.1, read on the forward strand.
CCAGGTGAAGCGTGAACAATCATCCACAAACAACAGAAAATAGCGAAACCCGGACTTAGAAGTAATAGGAGCCGGACCCCAAAGATCAGAATGAATTTTAAATAGAACTTCACTAGATTTATTGTCATTCAAAGCAAAAGATAGCCGATGATGTTTGGCATGAATACAACTGTCACAAAGGCCTGATAATTTATTGGACGTTAAAGAAATGCACTTATTTGAAGCTAATGATTGAAGAACTTGACGATGAGGGTGACCTAAGCGCATGTGCCAAACAGCAGCTGTGGTTTTGACACCCATATGTGCAGCAAGAGAGAAATCACTAAAGCGAGGGAATTGATTGTCCTGAAGCAGATAGAGACCACCTTTTCTAGGTCCGTGGAGCAGTACTTTTCCTGTTTTCCGGTCCTTAACAACAAAACCAAAACGATCAAATGTAATAGAGCAATCAGAATCACTTGTAAGTTGAGAAACAGAGATGAGATTTTTTTGTAAGTTAGGAACATGAAGGACATTCTTTAGTGGAAAATTAGTGGATGGTGTTTGTAAAGTAATGTTACCAGTATGTAAAATAGGGAGGAGATTACCATTTCCAACAGCCACCTGTTCTGCACCTTCATAAGATGTTCGATCCAACATCTGACCATCATCTGCAGTCATGTGATGAGTGGCACCTGAGTCAGGATACCAATGTTGATCATATGGAGTCCCATTGAGCTGCATGGCAGCAAAAGTTTGTGGGAGATCTCGTGCCTGGTACGAATGATCGAAACGATGATAACATTGAAGAGCAGTGTGTCCCATTTTTCCACAGACTTGACATCCAGAAACTGGAGGAGGAGTACCAAGAATGGAAGCTGATGAACCATACTGTGGGGTAAAACCTCCAGAAAAATGCCCTCGGCCATTTCCTCGACCACCAGGACGAGTAGTTCCACGAGAACCACGTCCTCCACGACCAGAATTTCTACCACCACGATTGTGAAGATTCTGTTGTGAACTGGGCGCATATTGGCTACGGTTTGTGTTATGTGGAGGAAGCTGCATATGTGAGGTTTGGTTGTCGAAAGATGAGGACTGTGTTCGGGCGATAAAGGCTGAAGATTGAGACTGATTTATAGTAAGATTATGGGACTGAATGAGGCGGACCTCATGATTGAGTAACAGAGGATAAAGCTGAGAGAAGGTAGGAAGTGATTCTCTAGTCTCAATTGCTGTGACAAACTGATCATATTCAGGACCAAGACCACGGAGTGTATGTTGAACAAGAACAGGATCAGAAACAGGTGTAGGAGTATAGGCAAGAGAGTCAGAAATAAGTTTAATATTAGCAAGATACTCGTTAATAGATTTGGTTCCTCGTTGAATTTGTTGAAGCTGTGTAAGAAGCTGATGAGTACGAGAGGTTATCTGGGCAGTAAAAGATTGTTCCAGATGAAGGAATAATTCAAGAGAAGAGGTGAAAGTTGGGGTGCGAGCAAGAAAATTTGTAGAAAAGGTAGCTTGAAGAAAGGTGAGGAGAATCTTGTCCATTTTCTTCCATTTTTGGATTTCAGTGGCAGGAGGAGTGAAATCGGAGTTTATGTAATTGGAAAGTTCCAATGAATCAAGAAGAGTGCTGATTTGTTTCTTCCAAACAAGAAAATTTTCATCATCAAGTTTCACTGAGATGAACTGCAATTGGTTTTTGAGATTTGTGATCTCAGCCACTGTAGAAGGGGAGGATTCGGTAGAAGTCATTGACTGAGATGTAGATGAAGAGGATGAGGAACCTGAAGCTGCTGATACCATGATAGAATATGGGATTGATGATTTTCTTATTAACAATCAGTTGGCTTTATACACTCATGTAAATGCAACTAATGCCTAAATATACGGAAGTAACACTTATCTACACCTGACTCCACTACCCACTATCTGAACTGACTCAACAAACTATAACTACATTCGAATACATCAGAGTATAACTACTACAACTACTTATCACATTTCACTCTAACAAAATTGAAGACCCAACCTTGAAGTAGTTTTTTTAAGTAACCAACTCATCAAATACATTAAGGTGGCGTTTGTAACTACAATTTCATTTGAAATCCATGATTTAAATTCCAAAATTTGAAATCCATAATTTCAAATCCAAATTCTTTGTTTGGTAAGTATCAGAATTTCAAATTCAGAAATTCTAAAATTTGAAAAAATTTTGCTTAAAAAATTTCTCTTCTCGAGAAATTTTTCCCGGAAAAAATTTCACGAGAATTTTTTCCCTAAAAAAATTTCTCGTAATAATTTTACTATAAAAAAATTCTCGAAAAAAATTTATCGATAAAATTTTCCCGAAATAAAATTTCTCGAAAAAATTTCCCTAGAAAAAAAATTTCTCGAGAAAATTTCCCGGAAAAAATTTCTCGGGAAAAATTTCCCGGAAAAAAACTTCTCGAGAAAAATTTCCCGGAATAATTTTCTCGAAAAAAATTTCCCGGAAAAAAAATTCTAGAGAAAAATTTCCCGGAAAAAATTTCTCGGGAAAAATTTCCCGGAAAAAAATTTCTAGAGAAAAATTTCCCGGAAAAAAATTTCTAGAGAAAAATTTCCCGGAAAAAATTTCCCGGGAAAAATTTCCCGGAAAAAAATTTCTAGAGAAAAATTTCCCGGAAAAAAATTTCTCGAGAAAAACTTCCCGGAAAAAAATTTCTCGAGAAAAATTTCCCGGAAAAAATTCCTCGGGAAAATTTTCCCGAAAAAAAATTCCTCGAGAAATTTTTCTCGAAAAAAATTTCCCCAAAAAAAATTCCTCGAGAAAATTTTCCCAGCAAAAAAATTCCTCGAGAAAAAATTCTCTAAAAATGTTTCCCGGAAAATAATTTCTAAAAATTTCTCGAGAAAATTTTCCCGAAAAATAATTTCTCAGAGAAAAATTTCTTAGAGAAAAATTTCCCGAGAAAAACTATTTCTTTAAAAAATTTTCAAAAAAAAATGATGCTCATGTATTTTGGTGGATAAGAATTTCAATTGACTACATTTCACTTGTAATTTCAAATTACAAAAAAATAGTTAATATTGAATTGGTATGAAATTCATCAATTTCAATTCTAAATTTTTTTAATCTTACCAAACACTAAATTTGGTCAATTCCAGGAATTCAAATGAATTCCAAGTTACCAAACAAGCCATAAGGTATTTTGAGAAAGTTCCAGTAAGTTCTTATATTTTATTCTAATATTCTCAACTCGAAAGCACATATATGTATTGAAGGATGACGCACGTATATGCACCCATCTTTGAAGCATAACTTGCATTAATGTTTTTTATGAGTTTTTTTCTACTTTGTTATCGTAATTATTGTCGCAACATTGATTTGGTTGATTTTTTTCAACATCATTTCTTCTACTTTTTAGACCTAGAAAATTTTATTATCTAAATTTACAAAGATATTTTTGCATGTCCTTTGATTAAATAACAAAATTTTAATGAATGAAAGAAGCTCTTTTTTTTTATTGTGGGTATCATATTTCGATAGAAATTATTTATGTGAAAGTATTTCATGACAAAAAATAAGTTTAAAAGCGAGGTTATAATAATAAATGACATTCAAATAATTTTAAATAATTTTAGAATAGGTGATGTTTTAAATTTTGTCCGACAATCTAGTGTTATAATTTTAAACACGTTGATTTATTCGAAATAAAGTTTTGTCACAAATTACGTGCGACAATTTAATATCTACTAGCTTAAAACCCGTGCGATGCACGGATTTTTTTAAATGTTATATTAAAAATTTTAATTATTTGAAATAATTTTTTTAAAACATAATTTTTGGAGACTTAAAATTTTAAATGAGATTATATGATGATAATTATATAAATGTTATTCGTGATAATTCTAGAAAATGGGGAATTTTAGTTAAAAATTTAGAAAAGATGGTGGATTTTAGTTGAAAAAGATAATCGATTAATTATAAGTAATTATAAAATTATTTTTTTATTAGATAGAATGCCCATGATATAATTGGAAAAATAGAGGATTTGGTTAGAGAAAATTAAAAAGGTAACATGTTTTAGGTGAAAAAGATAATTGATTAGTTTATAGTAATTATAAGTTAATTATGTTATTTTACTAAATAAATTGCTTGTAATGTTTTTAGAAAAAGAGAAATTATTGTTGCCCGTGATATTTCTAGAAAAAGATGGATTTTAATTATAAAATATAGAAAAAATGATATGTTTTAACTGAAAAAGTAATCGATTAATTATTAGTATTATCATATTACTATTTTATTTCATATAATAGAAATACCCTTAATATACTTGAAAAATGAGATATTTTAGTTAGAGAAAATAGAAAAAAACGGGAAAATTAAAAAGGTGACATGTTTTAGGTGAAAAAGGTAATTGATTAGTTTATACTAATTATAATTTAATTATGTTCAATTACTAATTAAAATTGCTCCTAGTGTTTTTTAGAAAATGAGAAATTAACATTGTCCGTTATATTTCTAGAAAAAAAGGAAATTAATTAGAAAAAAAATAGAAAGATGATATGTTTTAGTTGAAAAGATAATCAATTAATTATTAGTATTGTAGTGCACGGGTTTCTTGTATTATTTATAAATTTTATTAAATATTAAAATTATATTTTTATATAATCATTATTTTAATAATTATTTTAATTTTAATTTGTTATAATTTAATATACTCATGTTTACAGATTATAATAATGTTTCCTTATTATAAACAACGTATATGATTTTTAATATATTTTATTAATAATTGAAAATTTTGGTGTGATATTTTCGAGTATATATTAATGATTGTAAGATTTGTTATAAATTAAAAAGGTAACGTGTTTTAGTTCGAAAGGACATATTAATGATGGAAAGATATGATACGATTGGTGTTTTTAGGTGTTTATAAAAGGTAGTATCTTGACTATGTTATTACTTATTTTAGATTGTAAGATTTGTTTTAAATTAAAAAGGTAACGTCTTTTAGACTTTTAGTTCGAAAGAAAATATTAATGATGGAAATATATGATACAATTGATGTTTTAAGTTGTTTATAAAAAGTAGTATCTTGACTAATTATCATTAATTATATTATGTTATTACTTATTTTAGGTGTATTTTTTTTATAATGAAGGGTAAATAATTAAATTCACGAAGTACCAAAAAATAGGTACCAAAAAATAGGTACAAAATTTTAATGTTTCAACTTTTATATAATAGTATAGATTTGTTTTAAATTAAAAGGTAACGTGTTTTAGTTCGAAAGAAAATATTAATGATGGAAAGAAATAATACGATTTACTCCCTCCGTCCCTTTGAATTCTTTACATTTGCGGACCAGTTTCTGACACGGATTTTAAGGTTTTATACAAAAAAAATAAAATATCAAAAATAAGTTATAGAGGAGTATGTTTTTAGGTGTTTATAAAATGTAATATATTGACTAATTACCATTAATTATATTATGTTATTACTTATTTTAGATTGTAAGATTTGTTTTAAATTAAAAAGGTCCTATTTTTATACAAAAAAATAAAATATCAAAAATAAGTTATAGATGAGTATGTTTTTAGGTGTTCATAAAAGGTAATATCTTGACTAATTACCGTTAATTATATTATGTTATTACTTATTTTAGATTGTAAGATTTGTTTTAAATTAAAAAGGTAACGTGTTTTAGACTTTTAGTTCGAAAAGAAATATTAATGATGGAAAGATGTGATACGATTGATGTTTTTAGTTGTTTATAAAAGGTAGTATCTTGACTAATTACCATTAATTATATTATGTTATTACTTATTTTAGTTGTATTTATTTTTTTATAATGAAGGCTAAGTAAGTAAATTCACGAAGTACCAAAAAATAGGTACCAAAAAACAGGTACCAAAACTTTTAATGTTTCGGTTTTTATATAATAGTATAGATTTTATTAATAATAGAAAAAAATATGGTACGATATTTTCGGATATATATATTAATGATTGTAAAATTAGGTTTAAATCAAAAAGGAAACGTATTTTAATTCGAAGGAAATATTAATGATTGGAATATATGATAAAAGGTAACATCTTCAACTAAAAGTAAATATGAAAAAGGCAATCGACTACTTACCATTAATTATATTATGTTAATATTTATTTTAGGTGTTTTAATATATATTTTTCTTTATAATGAAAGGTAAATAAGTAAATTCACGAAGTACCAAAAAATAGGTACAAAAAAACTTGTACCAATTTATATAATCATTATTTTTTACATAATTTTTAATTTTAATTAATATAATTTAATATACACATGTTTACGGATTATACTAATGTTTCCTTATTATAAACAAAGTATATTTTTAATATATTTTATTAATAATTGAAAATTATTGTATGATATTTTCGAGTGTATATTAATGATTGTAAGATTAGTTTTAAATCAAAAAGGAAACGTATTTTAATTCGAAATGTAATATTAATGATTGGAAGATATGAAAAAAGGTAACATCTTCAACTAAAAGTAAATATGAAAAAGGCAATCAACTAATTACCATTAAGTATATTATGTTAAAATTTATTTTAGGTGTTTTAATATATATTTTTCTTTATAATGAAGGGTACATAAGTAAATTCATGAAGTACCAAAAAACAGGTACCAAAAAATTGGTACCAAAAAACAGGTACCAAAACTTTCAATGTTTCGGAATTTATATAATAGTATAGATTATCTATTATCTATCTATTATCTATTATATATATAATACCACAACATTGTACCATTTTAATCCAACTTAAATTACTATTTTGACCCTCTGCATTCATTAATGCACATCAATTAAAATTCGTATTTAATATGTATATTCATTAATATACATCATTTAATACTATCTACTTAATTATAACACTTTAGGTATGTTGCAATTAACTAACCATTCGAAAAAATTTGTGTGTCGCACGAGTAAAGAGCCTTACAACTCATTATAAGTGATCAAACATTATTGAAGAAATAATATTGGAACATTAACTTCAGATTGCTAACAACATATATATTTTTGCTATACAATTTCACTAGTACAAAATAGGCTTTTAGCGTCGGTTAAAATAGGCATTAGGTGTCTGTTATTAGGCGTAGTATATGAAGGCGACACTATAGGTATAGGCCTATGGCGTCGGTTAATTGGGCGACGCTATAGGTATAGTAAAAGCGTCGGTTGCTTAATGAATCGACGCTTAAAGTCCTAATATTGGCGTCGATTGCTTAAGAACCGACGCTTAAAGTCCAACTATTGGCGTCAGTTGCTTAAAGAACAGACGCTTAAAGTCCAAACATTGGCATCGGTTGCTTAAAGAACTGACGCTTAAACTCCTACTATTGGCGTCGGTTGTTTATAGAACCGACGCTCAAGGTCAATTTTTTAAAAAAAAATTGAAAATGCAATTTCAGTAACCTTTAATTCACACCAACAAATACCATATAGTATATGACAATTATACCCTGCCAACAAACATGAAATTTATCATCTAAAGAACTAATCTCAAACTTCAAAAAGGAAGTGACCACATTTAATCTTATTAATAAAAACAATATTACATAATCATTCTCTACATCAATTTAGTCGCACCAAGAATATTACATGAACTTGTAAAAAGTATTATTCTACGGGCAGGAACGCCATAAGTAGTGGTACAGATAATGTAGTGGAGCTGAATGAGTACAGAGCTTAGAAATTCAAAATCTGCCATGATTAGCACCTGCACATCCTCCCATAATAACTCCATTCAGAAATGATACCTACAATATCAATTGCCAGATAATATAAATGCATGAGCATTCCTACCAAATATCAATAACCGACTTGTAAGGATCTGTTTAGTACTGAATGCGGATAGTCCATGATTTCCATGAAGGTGCAGAATTTAGATGGATGAAATAAATCAATAACTTTCTTAGACCATATCATCTTCTATACACTAAGCCAGAAGAGATCAAGCAAAAAATTATTATGCAATGCAACCAGCTCCAGAAACATATATAATATCTACCCAATTATGCAAGTGAAGACAAACCTTAGCATTCACACCATTTGGAATAATTTGATTTTCAGATTTCCACTTCAGATAATCAGTACGACTGAATTTGGTGAAACCCCTGTCAACAGTGAATAAGAACGTTGTAAGCAAAACCAAGGCCAACTATACATGGATATAAAACTGTATCATGATTTTTATTCTCCCAACTTAAGTTCGTATTGTGTGATTGCATGAAGCTAAATGTTGTAATGATATGAATAAATATTAAAGGATTTACTTTGTTTCTACTCTAAGGCCAAAGAATGATCTGTATGCAGTCTTCATTAAAGAATGAGAAACTAATGTTCCAGCAGTGAGTAAACATTTACCTTACTGATAAGTGGAGTTTATATCCACTTGGAACATTCTAAATCGGCTTAAATTGATTGTCTTGGGCTCAAGTTTCTTGTAGTTTTGATGTGTTTGGTTTAGTTGTGCAGATTTGCAAGGATGTTGATTATGATGGATGTTTTTGTCGTTTTTGGAGATTTAATTTATTAAAATTCGTATTTATTGGGCTGCACGTGTGAGATTCACTGTTTGGGCCATATCTTGAGTTCTATAAGTCTGTTTTCAGCCCGTAAGCAGTCCACGCGAAGATAACGAGATTCTCTATCATTCTAAGGTGGTCCAGAGGTCCAATTACGTTTAGAACGTTCCAGAAAAACTGAAGAAAAGTCAGCCACGAATTTTCCTTAAAAAAACAGAATCAGTTTAGGAAACGTATCTTGCAGAAATTCTATTATAATTCTGTTTTGGTATTTTCTTGCTGGGCAAGACTTTTAGAGCCTATTTAAACACATCCTACCATTGTAATAGAGACATACACATTATCATAGTTTTATTATTGTAACCAGCTTAGATCTGCAAGGGAGAAAAGTAGAGAAGGATTCAACGCTCGTGACAAGCAACAGATCTATATCTACTTCATCCTTTGTGTTACTTTGGATTATAGATTTGTTTTCTCAACTCTTTAGTTTTATTAATATTATTGCTTCTTTTATCCATATCTTGTTTTATACCATGTTTTCATCAAATCCCATGATGATGAACGGTTCAATTATGGGCTAATCGTTGTCATGGGATCCTAGTGGATTTATCTATGTAGCTTAGTAGTTTGCATGCCTTAAAGATTTATGTGTGGTGAATACTTGATATCCTTGTATGGTTGTGCTTATTGAATTTAGGTGCATCGCGAACATCTAATTTGTTAATCTCTTGCTAAACGAGAGTGGATCTTGAGATTTAGAACTTGCCATGCTAGCATAGGATAGGTTGGTGTTTTGACATCATGATTTGTGGCATCAATAGAGATATTATGCTACCCTATGTGATCTAAGTGGATAACTTGTGCTTCAACCTGTATGTTTTCAAATTCTATAGAGATATAGGGTCTAAACATAATAGGTGCCTACTCATCTTCTATCTCTTTTGTGGATGTATGCGTAGATTGGTACTAGTATACCGAGAGGTAACTTTTACTCTTTTCGTGTTATTCGATCAGATATCAAACCCATCGAATGTTTTAATTAAAGGCTGCAACTCTAAGTGAAGTAGATGATGAAACTAGGATTCCATGTTTTATTCTCATATTAGTAATTCGACTTTAATCTCTTTAATTAGTTAATCTTTAGTTTGATAATTAATTTAGTAGTTAATAAAAATCCAATTTGTTATTTGTCTTAGCAGTGGATAAAAACCATACATCGATGCATAGGTACATTAATTGAATTGAACACCATTCTAGATCTCTGTGGGAACGAACTTGATTTAATCATATATTACTTGTGACAACGTGCGCTTGCGTAAATTTTGCATAACAAGTTTTTGGTGCCGCTGCCGGGGATCATCAGTGTTTTTATTTTAGTTTATGTGCTTGTCATCAGTGGTCGTTAGCGTTCACTGACTCGGATTCTTACTTAGTTTGTTTGATTCGTGGTGTTTCAGGTACTTAAGTTTGTATGCGAACACGCTTACAAGCTCGCTTGGAAGAACTGGCGGAAGACGATCTTGTAGAGAATAAAGAGAATAAGGAAGAGGAATCTGAAACTACAGTAGCAATGGCAGATGCAGCAGTAGCTAAGGCTTTGAGGGAGTATTCTCAGCCGAAACTCAATGATATCCAGTCTAGCATTATTAGGCCAGCTATTGCAGCGAACAATTTTGAGATCAAGTCGGGCACAATTCAGATGGTGCAGAATTCAGTCCAGTTTGGGGGAGCTCCTACGGAGGATGCCAACATGCATGTTCGAGACTTTATCGAAATCTGCGACACTTTCAAATGTAATGGTGTGACGGATGATGCTATCAGGTTGAGGCTTTTCCCATTCTCTCTGAGGGATAAGGCTAAGAGCTGGCTACACTCTTTGCCACCTGGTTCCATTACTACATGGGAAGATCTTGCTCAGAAGTTCCTTAATAAATTCTTCCCTATGGTGAAAACTGCAGCATTAAGGAATCAGTTGACTCAATTCCAACAGCAATCTGGCGAGACCTTGTGTGAGGCTTGGGAACGCTACAAGGAGATGCTACGCAAGTGTCCTCATCATGGCATGCCTGATTGGATGGTTATTAATGGGTTCTACAATGGGTTGGGAGCACAGTCTAGGCCTTTGCTAGATGCAGCATCAGGTGGAGCTCTGTGGGCAAAGAGCTATGATGAAACTTATGATCTTATTGAGATGATGGCTGATAATGAATATCAAAATCCAACCCAAAGGCTATCTCAAGGCAAGGCAGCATGAATTTTGGAAGTAGATACAGCTTCAAAGATTACAGCTCAGTTGAAGGCTCTTGCTATGAAGGTGGATTCTCTTGCAAAATATGGAGTACAGCAGGTGGCTAGTGTTTGTGAGCTATGTGCGGGCGCACATGAGACGAATCAGTGTGCTATCTCTTCTGAATCAGCACAGTTCGTGAGTAATTTTCAGAGACCTGCTGCACCAGTTCCAGCCACTTATCATCCTAATAATCGGAATCATCCTAACTTCAGCTGGAGCAACAATCAAGGTGCTCAACAACCTTATCAGCAGCCCTATCAGCAGTTTCAGGGTCAGCAAGAAAAGCCATTCAATCAAGGCTATCAACAGCCTTATGCTCCAAGGACACCATATCAACCTCTTGGATTTCATCAGCAACAGCCCCAGGCTCATATGGGGCAATCATCTAATGATAAATCAGATGAGGTGTGGATAGCGGTAAAGAACCTACAAGCTGGCCAGAAAGTCTTGGAAACCCAGATCGGACAAATTGCAAGTGCCTTACTTAGTAGGCCTCAAGGAACTCTTCCTAGTGATACGGAGGTAAATCCAGGCAGAAGGGAATGCAAAGAACAGGTCAATGCAGTTACTTTGAGATCCGGAAAAGTCACAAGTGATCCTAAATCAGCAACTGAAGAAGATGAAGATGTTCAGAATCAGCAGGTTGAAAAATCTACAGTGCCAGAAATTGAGAAATTTGATTTAGTGGCTGATCAGCTAGATGGTGAGAAGAGCAAGAAACCTGTTAAAAATTTTACTCCGGAGAAATCTTCAATGAATAATCAGATCTATCCACCTCCTCCATTTCCTGGACGTTTGCAGAAAAGTCAAGAGAAACAGTTTCGGAAATTTATGGATGTCTTCAAGAAACTGTCCATTAACATTCCTTTTGTTGAAGCGTTGGAGCAGATGCCAAGATATGCAAAGTTCATGAAGGATATTTTGTCAAGGAAGAGAAGGTTGGAAGATTTTGAAACAGTGGCATTGACAGAGGAGTGTAGTGCCGTTCTGCAGCAGAAGTTGCCACCTAAATTAAAGATCCAGGGAGTTTTACTATTCCATGCACTATTGGCAACCTTTCATTTAACAAGTGTTTATGTGATTTGGGAGCTAGTATTAATCTCATGCCCTTGTCTGTTTTCAAGCAACTTGGTCTACCGGAGCCAAATCCAACTAACATCTCTTTGCAGTTGGCTGATCGATCTATCACATATCCTAGAGGCATAGTGGAGGACGTTTTGGTGAAGGTTGATAAGCTCATATTCCCAGCTGATTTTGATATCTTGGATTTTGAAGAAGATAAGAAGATTCCCATAATCTTGGGAACACCGTTCTTGGCTACAGGAAAGACTTTGATTGATGTGCAAAAAGGAGAGCTTACAATGAGGGTGCAAGATCAGAGTGTCACCTTTAATGTGTTCAAGGCAATGAAATTTACGACAGAGGATGAAGAGTGTTGCAGTGTGGAAATAGTTGATACGGGTCAGAGAAAGAAGTTTGATCAGTTATTGAGCGAAAAATCTGACATGTATGTGCTAAAGTATCCCATTAGTGATTCCATTGACAGTTCTTCGGTTCGTGATCTTTCAAAAGTAAAGCTTGGGAAACTTCCACCACATTTGAGGTATGTCCTTTTGAATAATGAGCTAGTGATTTTTGAAGAGGGGCATGATAACGTATTGCGAAGGTGGAAAGCAGATGTTAAGGAAGAGGAAAGTTTTGTTCAGCCAGTTGAGTCGGAAAAGCACCTTAAGGGTGTGAAGAAGAAAAAGAAGAAGATTTGGCCGTTGGGTAGTAAAATTAGGTTGAAGTCTGAAGGAAGAGATTTGTGGAAAGCAAGCAATCAAGATGTCCACGTTCGTATGAATGGTTTGTCTGTTGAAGATGTTTCAGTTATTCTTTTGAAACCGCCTTGATTTGAGGAAGTAACGTCAAGCTATTGACGTTAAAGAAGCGCTTGGTGGGAGGCAACCCATGCATTAGTGTAGGAACAAAAAAAAAAATCGAAATTTTAGTGTGTAACGCAGGTTGCACCTGCGTTACTGACGTGGCAGGCAAATTGCGCTCCTATCGCGCAACTTGCGCCTGCGCAACTGGACTGGAGGCAATTTGCGCCCCAGACGCGCAAGTTGCACTGCCGTATCTGCATTGGAGGCAAATTGCAGGTCATGCGCGCAACGGGCGCGTGAGTCAGGGAAAAAAAAAATTGTCAGTTTGTTGTCAGTGTTGTGCGCTGTGTTGTATATTATATATAAAAAAAATTCTCTACACCCATTCTATTTATACCACATTCTGCCTAAATCTTTTCCTATTTCAATTCCAAAACCCCCCATCTTTTCTCCAAAAATTCTAAACCTATTTCTATTCTAATTCTAATTCATATTATTATTATTATTATTATTATTTTATTATTATTATTCTTATTATATTTTTTATTTTTATTTTTTATTATTATTATTATTTTTTATATTCCCACTTATACATACAAAACCTATTCCTCTTTTATTTATTTAAATCTTTAAAAATTCAATTCTATAGAGGAATTTATTGCAAGTTCACCTCTTTGATTCGTATTGGGTAAATCTTTTTCTCTAATCTTATTTTTATTACGAATTTGTGTTCTTGTCAATTGTGGGTTTTGTAGTATTCAGGCAAGGTGGCCAGTCTATGGAGCTCGTGCGCAATATCCTCCACCAGATTCATCCGAGGAGGATGAGGACTTGTAGGTTTGTTTTCTGCTATCCCTTGTATTTACTTCCATTCAATGCGGACATTGAATATTTTAAGTTTGGGGGTGGTTTGAGGGATTATTAGTAGTTGTTGTATTATTTGTTCATGTAGGATTTCATGCTTTGCATCTTAGTAGTAGTAAATTATGCATTTATGTTTGTGTTATCTACGTTTGTTTCATATAGGACATTCTGTTTTATGTTCCTATATCATGTGAGTTCATAGTAGTTTGCATTTGCACCCATGCTTGATAGGAATTTTGTGTTGTTGACGCTTTTGTTTGAGAAGTGATATGCTTTGTTCTTGTGCACACACATACACTAGTAAGTTGAAGCTAGTAGACTTATTGAATGTTGTAAGTGATTAGAAGGACATGAATATGTGCAAGATGATTTAGTTTGCATGCTTTGAATACTAGTTGGTGCATTAGAGAGATTTTTGCTTGGGATTGAGTATGTTATTCCACCAAGTGAGTTTTTGAGCCTTATTGCATATTGCAATTTATTCGTTTGCTTGAGTGTCCATGGATTGTTTGCATTGCTAGCAGTTGTTTGAGGTCTTTCTTGAAACGCATGACATTATTTGACGATTAAAGTGATAAAGGCATTTAGGATTAACCGCATATTTTCCCATATTACCATACCATGTTTACATGATCAACTAGTTAACCCGTTGAGCTTAATCCTATTTTTTCGGTGACATACCACATTACTTGCCTAGACCTTTTTCTTGTATTGGCCTTACATTAATTTGAACCCACATTGTCAAAGGCTAGTAGAGTGCTTAAGGGAGTAATAAGGTGTGCAAGGAGGGGTTATTGTTGGTCTTACTTTTGGGGGAAATATTGAAATTGGGTTGTCTACTTGATAGTCGACATATGTAATAAATTCGTGGGATCATTGTTATTGTTTGTGTTATATTTAGCTCTCGAAAAAAAAAGAAAAAAAAAACAAAAGAAGAAAAAAAAAAGAAAAAAAAAAGAGAAAAGAAAAAAAAAAGAAAAAAAATATATATTATGAGAGCATGTTTGTTTTTGTTGTGATCCTACTTTAGTCGACTAGTTGAGTGTTTGTTTTGAGTAAAAATTATGTGGGGGGAAATATGGTGTTGTGTACGATGTATTATGGTACTTACTAGCTTTTGACACTTCACCTGTTTGGCTTATTTGACATACCTTGTCCCTAGCCCCGTTATAACCCAAGTAAAGACCTTTTGATTATCGTCATTGATGTATGTTGTGTTAAGAGTTAGATTGATACCAAATGTCAAGCATGTTTATGATTTTGTTGGAATTGAGTGATACACTTACCCTTGTTCTTGAGTGAATATTCTTTGTGAGTGGATTGTGAGTGTTTGCTTGTTCTTGCGTATGAGATCCCGAGTGTTGTCTCAAAGATGTGCTCTTGTAGTCTTAGCATGTTTACTAACTTATTCTTACACTTGACATGGGCTTGTGAGAACTTATGCATGTTCATTAAGTAGACTATGTGAATACTTGCACTTTCGACACCAAAACATTGCGTATTTACTTTGATTCTTAAGTTGATATGGCATGAGAGGATTTGAAGGTATGGTAGGATATTAGTACTAGATTATTTGCATTTTTCATATTAGTTGCATTCATGCATTGCATTGCATTAGGTTAAATGGATTTTGTGGGTACATTCGCTAAAGGCCCTCACGAGACCTTACTCGTCCACTAGGGCTGCCTAGGGGTTTAAAGGGCTTGTTGCATATGCCAAATGCAACCGTGATCACCTACGGAAGTGGTACTAGTTAGTTAGTTAGTTGTAATTGTTAATGCTTGAGGACAAGCATCGGTTTAAGTTTGGGGGTGTGATAAGTGGAGTTTATATCCACTTGGAACATTCTAAATCGGCTTAAATTGATTGTCTTGGGCTCAAGTTTCTTGTAGTTTTGATGTGTTTTATTTAGTTGTGCAGATTTGCAAGGATGTTGATTATGGTGGATGTTTTTGTCGTTTTTGGAGATTTAATTTATTAAAATTCGGATTTATTGGGCTGCACGTGTGAGATTCACTGTTTGGGCCATATCTTGAGTTCTATAAGTCTGTTTTCAGCCCGTAAGCAGTCCACGCGAAGATAACGAGATTCTCTATCATTCTAAGGTGGTCCAGAGGTCCAATTACATTTAGAACGTTCCAGAAAAACTGAAGAAAAGTCAGCCACGAATTTTCCTTAAAAAAACAGAATCAGTTTAGGAAACGTATCTTGCAGAAATTCTATTATAATTCTGTTTTGGTATTTTGTTGCTGGGCAAGACTTTTAGAGCCTATTTAAACACATCCTACCATTGTAATAGAGACATACACATTATCATAGTTTTATTATTGTAACCAGCTTAGATCTGCAAGGGAGAAAAGGAGAGAAGGATTCAACGCTCGTGACAAGCAACGGATCTAAATCTACTTCATCCTTTGTGTTACTTTGGATTATAGATTTGTTTTCTCAACTCTTTAATTTTATTAATATTATTGCTTCTTTTATCCATATCTTGTTTTATTCCATGTTTTCATCAAATCCCATGATGATGAACGGTTCAATTATGGGCTAATCATTGTCATGGGATCCTAGTGGATTTATCTATGTAGCTTAGTAGTTTGCATGCCTTAAAGATTTATGTGTGGTGAATACTTGATATCCTTGTATGGTTGTGCTTATTGAATTTAGGTGCATCGCGAACATCTAATTTGTTAATCTCTTGCTAAATGAGAGTGGATCTTGAGATTTAGAACTTGCCATGCTAGCATAGGATAGGTTGGTGTTTTGACATCATGATTTGTGGCATCAATAGAGATATTATGCTACCCTATGTGATCTAAGTGGATAACTTGTGCTTCAACCTGTATGTTTTCAAATTCTATAGAGATATAGGGTCTAAACATAATAGGTGCCTACTCATCTTCTATCTCTTTTGTGGATGTATGCGTAGATTGGTACTAGTATACCGAGAGGTAACTTTTACTCTTTTCGTGTTATTCGATCAGATATCAAACCCATCACATGTTTTAATTAAAGGCTGCAACTCTAAGTGAAGTAGATGATGAAACTAGGATTCCATGTTTTATTCTCATATTAGTAATTCGACTTTAATCTCTTTAATTAGTTAATCTTTAGTTTGATAATTAATTTAGTAGTTAATAAAAATCCAATTTGTTATTTGTCTTAGCAGTGGATAAAAACCATACATCGGTGTATAGGTACATTAATTGAATTGAACACCATTCTAGATCTCTGTGGGAACGAACTTGATTTAATCATATATTACTTGTGACAACGTGCGCTTGCGTAAATTTTGCATAACACTTACGATCAAACATAAAGACATACATACCACTTTCTGCTCACGATAATCTTCTGACGACCAGGGAACTTAAATTTGGCACCACGCAAGGACTCCTGTGTAGGGAAAACCTATACATCTCCTAATTACACAGAAAATATGCTGACCATTGGATTAGCAAAAAAAATAAAATATGCTGACCATTGATGAGCTGAAATAATGTAACCTGAGGGCTATAGCTAATATAGACTATATTCGAGAAGATAAAAATGGAAATAGGCTTGGCTTACTTCAGTGCATATTCTGTGTTGGAGACTGTAATAAAAAACTGAAAGATGATAATAAAGAAGCTTTGCCCATATACTTATTCGGGTTTTATATCAAAGTGCCCACTGTTCTCATAAAAGTATATCACCTGACCAGACCTCCACAAGTTGGCAACTAACTTAAACCAAAACCACTTATCTTCTACATTACCTAAAAATCAATGATATTTATTTTTCTTTTACGAGCAGATCTGAGACTAAATCTATTAAAAAATTTAAAAAGTGGTAATTTAATAGCTAAAAGTACTCCTTATCTTTAGAACCAACAATATTTTAACAAGACAACAATAAATATACATGGATATATTACATAATGCAGCAAGATATATCTCAAGACAAATGTTTAAATAAACCAATTTATGAAAAGGATATTTTAAAAGACAGACATTTTCCATGGTGATGCGGCCAACGAGATCCATCCCCACCATTGTTTCACATATTGGACATGCCTGCATTAGAGTAAAATAATGTAACTAAAACTAGTACTAAAAACAACTCAATAAACTATTATAGTAGCAAAAAACAAAAAAACAAGCTTCTCAAATGAAAGTAACTTGCATCCAGCGTGGCCATTAAAGACAATAATAAATCTTAGGTGTCAATCTAATTGAATGACAAGATAGTATTTATTATACTGTTACTTTACATGCCAAACATTCAGCTGCTAGAAACAAATTATTATATTAAAATAGAGCACTTGAGAAGATCTTTGCTGCTAGTATTCAGGAGAGATGATTACATAGTACAACATCAATTACTAGAAGATACTTTCAAAGAATTTATATAGTAAATCTACAGATGTCCTCCCCCCCCCAGCTCTACACCTCGTCTCTCCTCTGTAGCACGTAAATAAATCATGATTTTTGTTAGTAACAAATAAATACACAAAATGTATAGATCAAACTACATGGTATATCATGATCAAATATACCATCATGATTTTAGTTAATAACAAATAAATTAACAACTAAAAAAGATGTATAGATCAAACTACATGATTCCTCGCCAATTTACATCTTCTTGTTCAGTTCCCCAACTAAAATCTTGCAAACAAATCTTGCCAACCATAGTAATTTTGGGTAACAATACGTTTGATTGAGATTCTTTTTTCTCGCAATCATGGGAAGATCTTAAAATAGGGAAATTTATGGACAATAGACTGGTTTGAATTGTATTGGTGGCTACTAATAGAAAAAGAGAAAAAGAAAATGAGAGCCTTAGAGGCCCTGACTGTTAACCTACAGAAATTTAACAAGATGGACAGGACAGGAAAAACTTAGTCTTCTACCAGCATTTTCCAACTAAAGCTAATATTTCTCAAGTGAAACACCTGATATACCTATCCAATCTCAAACACCAGAAAAATATTAAGTGTCATAATTCAATAACAAACAGTTACATACCTTCTCCTAATTACAAAACACTAAGCTATAGAAACACAGTAAAGCTATAAAGAATAGCTAGTAAAACCTGATATCTCCTCGTCATCCTCACCAACATCGACCCCAAGAAGTCCAAGCTACAATCATCAACACAAAAAATTAGTAGAATAATTAAAATATTAGCCATTCATTGTATAGATTTTGTAGTTAGTAGTTACACATGGACAACCATTCATTGTATAGATTTTGTATGGTAGTTGAAACACATTTTTGCTAATAGAATATTTTTTCAGTGAGTGGCTCCTAGAGTCCTAGTCCTAGTCAAGATAAAAAATAAACTCAGATTGACGTAGGTAAGAGACAATGGGGCATAAGTTAATGGCGATTCACTTATAGTATAATTTTTCTTAGTCTTTTATACTCTTTTTTTCGAGGACGATGGTACAGTAATGATAGAAACTTGAAGCATAATATAACATGCATGAGAATCCATACTAACTGTATCGAAGCTATAGGTGGTTTATCATCGTGCATTCATGTTCACTTGGTGCCTGGTATGCTGCTGGTTCAGGTGCATTTATGTTCATTGTTATTCTGTTCTTTATCTTTTTTCTAGATTATTCTGTTCTATATTTAAGTTTATTTCATTACTTACATGTTTTAATTCATTGTGTCTATGTTTCTTTCCTTCCCTTTAACTACCTCTGTTCTGCAGGAATTTGGTGTTTCAAATTCCTTCAAACATTAAAATTAATAATCTCAGCACTCAGCAAACAGGTAAAACATAGAGTAATATAGGCAATCAAAAAAATTAGAGACAAAAGTGCATAAAAGCTACACAAAATTATGGGCCTGTTTGTTTTAGCTTTTTACTGTTGACTTATGCCTTATAAGGCCATAAGCACTTATGGGGGGTGTTTGCCAAAATAAGTTTTAGCTAAACTTATAACTTATAAACCCATAAGTTGAATGTTAAGAATTCTTAACTTTCAACTTATAACTTATAACTTATTCTCGATATACGCAATATATAATATCCTTCAAATCTTCAAAACCATATCTCTCTCGATCCATTCATTAGAAAATTGATATGTATATATCAAATTTCCCTATTCATCGATATCTATCCATTGATATCCATTGTTATATATAAAAAAACAATATTTTGAAAATTATAAAAAAAAGTTAACTTATAAGTTCTGATTTACCCAAACAGTCTATTGATTATAAGTTCTGATTTACCAAACACTCTACTGACTGCTCTACTCATCACTTTTATGACATAAGTACTTATAAGTCATAATCTACTTATTTTAAGATACCCCAAACATACACTATGTAAACAAGCAGGATATGCAACTCTGGATGCTTGAGTATATCTTAATAGTTAATAATAGAATGACTACCAACAGTAGTATATTAGGAATAACAAAATTAAAGAACATATCCGCAAAATGATAGTAATAGCTGAGAAATCAATATATATACCTTAATATCATCCCATATTGCATCTTTCAATCCTTCATTAACTACTTTTCATCATATGCAGACACTTCTACACATATCTACTTTTCATATATTTGTTATAAAGTTTAGCTCTGCTGCTCCACACCTTACCTGAGTTACAATTACAAGTCTCTCAACAGCCTGATCATTGACAACCATTTCATCATCTTCATCATAGGTCCAAAGAGGGGTCTAATACAATTAAGACATAATCAGTTAGCAACTTCAATATCAACTCTTCTAAACATATGCCCAATACAAACTGAAGTGCAGATGTTGATCGAACCCGCTAACCTGATCCGTATGTAATTATTATATAGTAACTTTGAGCACGCTAAATCATAAATAATTAGATTCCAAATATTATGCCTGAAAAAAAAATCCTAACAAGCCTATGTGCTGCACTGCACAGCAAGTTGTAAAAACTGGTCAGACATGGACTGAACAATACAAAAGCCTGGTACAAAATACACAACCTTGATGTCAAAAATCTTATACCTGGACTGATGAATTTTTAGGTACAAAATAGAGTTATATCCCAATATTGCACAATTAAAACAAATATATCAGATATAAGAAAACAATGACATACCATGTCTGTACGAAAGAATAACACCGTTGAATGAATGAATTGGATATGAGAAACCTGACCTGGTTGTGCCTGGTGAAGCTTTGAATAAAACTGATATAATTTTAACACATCGCTTGACAAATACATACAGAGAGAGAGGGAGGGAGGGAGGGAGAGCGAGAGAGAGAGTACCAACACGAGGGATTGAATTATTCGAGATGACAAACAGAGTTGTAACTCTTCAAGTCTCACAATCGTCCTACAAATCCCTAAAAACCAAGAAGCAAAGCCCGATTGAGTATGACAAAAATCGAGCCCTAGAAACCCAACAACAAATTAGATTGAGAGATTGGGAGAAATTGAACCCAACACTATCAAATTGAAACCTAATCGAGCCCATGTATCATTATCAGAATGCAAGTTAACTGGACGGAGTGGAGTGGGCAGGAGTGGGAGTACGCATATATAACTCAGATGACCCAGATCAATGTGCTAAGTGTTTCATAATATGACCGTAATGTTTTATTAAGTATATTTTTACTTTTTTAAATTTTTTAATTAAAACTTTAAGCCTCTGCATTTAAAGAACCAATGCATAAAACAGGTTTAAGCGTCGTCATTCTTATGCCCGATGCTATAAGTCCACTATAAATGATCAATAGCGTCGGTTGAGTAATGACCGACGCTAAAGGATAGGTTTTAGGCGTCGGTTTAGTAAAGTCCGACACTAAAGGCCCATTTTTAGGCGTCGGTTGTTTATGACAGACACTAAAGCTTTTAGGCGTCGGTTGACTTAAGACCGACGCTAAAGGGTCGGATTTTATGCGTCGGTTGTTTATGCGACGATAATGATATGTTTTAGGCGTCAGTTGAGTAAAGACCGACGCTAAAAGGTTAGTTTTAAGCGTCGGTTGTTTTCTGACCGACGCAAAATGTCTAGCACAAATGACATTAAGCGTCGGTTAAGTTCACAACCGACGCCTATAGTATGTATAGGCCACGGTTCTCTATTTGACCGACGCTAAAAGTGCGACGCTAAAAGCCTATTCTGTAGTAGTGTTTACAGAATAAATTAAGAATAAATTAATTTTGTGTACTGTAATTTAGTATTTTTACTTTATAGAAATGTGTCTACTACAATATTTTTTTTATACTTTCTTGGCTCCGGTGCATTACTTGACAATCTGTAATATCAAATACAACATATACATGATTTAAGGACTTTGGAAAAATAAAAAGCACATCTGAATGTTTTAATCAAAATGGGAGATCTTGAAAAGGGGACAAAATAAATGTTGGTTAAAAAAGAATGCGATAAACTGAAAAGAATTTTAGACATCACAATATCAATTGCTAATATTAATATCAAAACATAACGAGAAAAAAATACCAATTACAGTATAAAATAGAGCAATCCCATTCCTTGCATGGAAATTGAAGCTAGTTATGAATAATAACGTAAAATATGTTTGAACTGACGTTCGATTTTAAATGTTACCAAATATTATAGAGTAACGTACATAATGGTAGCTGTATTTTACACCAATTTTCAAAATAGTGGTCAAATTTTCAGATTCTCAAAAGAGTGGCCAACTTTTCTTTCCGATTTTCAAAAGAGTGGCTGCCGTCAACTTCCGTTAAATTTTCACCGTTAACTAATATATTTAAATAGTAAATTACAGAATGGTGGCCATACTTTACAATGATTTTCAAAATAATTAACGGTGAAAATCATTAAATAGCCAATATTTTGAAAATTATTGTAAAGTATGGCCACCATTCTGTAACTTATTCTTTAAATAGATTAGTTAACGGTGAAAATTTAACGGAAGTTGACGGCAGCCACTCTTTTAAAAATCGGAAAGAAAAGTTGGCAACTCTTTTGAGAATCTGAAAATTTGGCCACTATTTTAAAAATTGGTGTAAAATACAATCACCACTATATAATTTACTCAATATTATACTATGTATTCTTCAATTTACCCTGACTTTGGTTGAAAGTATTTTCAACTTGTCCATCCATCAATTTTGTCTTGAAAAATGGCTGTGTGGGAATGGAACATAAAATAGCAATCAAAAATACCAAATTTACGTAGACATAGTGAAAATAACTTTTTATTAACATGTATATACTATAATGCAGCCGTCTAAATCGTAGTACATGAGGGAAAGTATCATTGAATTACAATCGCTTTCTAGTTTGGAAATTTTCATTTCAGAGCATCTCCAACCCAATAAAATTTTTAACTAAAATTAAATATGAAATGCCATAAATAAAAAATATTGAGAATATGTAAGCAAAATGTTCACTCCAATGGGAAAACCCTTAGCAAAAATTTTAGCCAACTTGGCTATATATAGCCAACCTCTAGGGACCTCTAGCAATATTCCACATCATCTTTTACCATATATAAATAATATAATCAATTTATACCAACTTAAAATAATAATAAAATACTATTTTTAAAATATAGCCAACATCATTGGAGTACAACATCCTACAGATTCAGCAAATATCTTACAGGTTCAGTAAATTTTATTTTAGCCAAACAATTTTTAACCAACACTATTGGAGATGCTCTTAGGATTGTATATATAGACGGGTCCTAGTCCCTGACAATCGTTTGTCAGGGACCGATTATTTAACAATCGGTTCCACAGCCGTTGGATCAGACAGTAATTTTTTTTTTTTTAATCCAGGGGGCCGTTGAATCAACGATCCAACGGTTTAGAAACCGATTATTATATAACCGATCCGTGACAAATGATTATGAGGGACCAAAACCCTATATAGACATAGGACTGTATATATGGACATAGTAGTTAGCTATTTCATATCAATAGAGAAAAATGGAAAGCTGCTCCGCACATTTGTAGTGTCTTTTCTCTATATATACTTTTTCTCTCATTCTTTTTTCTCTTCCTAATATATGTCCTTTACATTTATTTAGTACTCCCTCCATCTTCAATCTTTTTTTCTATTTTCCTTTTAAGGATATTTAAATTTTTTTTCTTCTTTCTATTTTTGTCCATAAAAAATAATATTCAATACCCACTACTCCAAGGCACCCACTACTTCTTACAAATAATATTCAATACCCACTACTCCATCCACTAATCATTACAAATAATATTCCACCCACTACTCCAAAAAAACAATGGGGCTGTTTGGAAGTTAGAGGTTTGGGATAAAATTAGAGGTTTGGGGGTAAATTAGAGGTTTGACCAAATGAAACCTCTAATGTGAGTGTTTGGTTGTTAGAGGTTTGAGTTAGAGGTTTGGGATCAAAAAGCTCATTTTGAAAAAGCTCATTTTAGGAGCTTTTTCGATTAGAGGTTTGCTATGTGTCACAAAAAGTTATTCAAAAAGCTATTTACCAAACACTTTTATTCAAAACAGTTAATTTCAATCCGCTAGTCAAAACAGCTAATTCAATCCGCTAGTCAAAACAGCTAATTCAATCCGCTATCAGCTAACAGCTAATTGCCAAACAGGGCCAATATTCAATACCCACTATTCCACTCACTACTCCTTAAAAATAATACTCCGTATTCAATATTCACTACTCCACCCATTATTTCAACAAAACAATATTCAATACCCACTACTCCTTAAAAACAATATTCAATACACACTACTCCATAAAAAAACAATATCCATTCTCCACTATCTTAAAACCCGTGAAATTCAGCAAACAGGAAAATAATTTAGGTACGAAGGAAGTAATATATTAGCATGGTTCTAAAAATCCCCGATTTAGCCGATTAATCCCCGATTAATCCTCTGTAAGGTAACTAGCCGATTCGATTTTTGAAATCCGATTAATCCTGTAAATATATTTAAAATGATAAGTTTAATTGAAAATTAGACTAATATATTAAATATTATTATAATATCCGATTAATACTCCGATTAATCCTTCCGATTAATCCCCGATTATCCGATTAATCTTAAATCAGTATCTCAACCGATTTATACCGATTACCGATTTTTACAACTATGTATATTAGTATTATGAAGACAAATCCTAACTTATGTTGTACTCGTAAGATCAACTGTTGCCCCTTCTTGAATCCATGATGACATGAAAATTAAGGTGTACTTGGTGGAAGCATATTTTTAAATATGTATAATTTACTTTAATAAATATTTTCAGGTACGATTACAATGTGACATCCGACATTGATGTGCAAAAACTCATCTGTGCGCTCGAACAAATATTTTCATATATTAATTTTGTGCACAAGTACACTAATTGTGCAAGAATATATAAGACGGTGCACTTAATACATTTAGACCATTAAAAATATAATTTTTTTTCATTAAAAAAATACTCCCCCTGTCTCGTTTTACTTTTCTTATTTGAAATGTCGGGATTGTTTATAACATGAGACAAATTACTAATTTACGTTTAATCTATAAGATCAAATATAGTCATGAGTGATCTTGTTGGATTCGTATTTATGAGTACTTTAATACAGTGAAGTTTTTATATCTAAAACTAATACGAAATTGAAGATATTAACGATCAAAAGTACGCGTTGGCAAACGTGTCCAGTCAAAACAGGAATGATATTTAGGGACGGAGGGAGTAGTTGGAAACTAACGGTTTTTATTTTTTTCAGCATCCCTTGCTTCTAGTTTTTAGACGTAGAAAATTTTAGGGTTATTTACAAAAATAAATATGTTTTTAACTTTCTTTTACGTTTTTACTATCATTAACTTCCTTTTTCAATTCTATACTTTTACAAAAATATTACCATCTTTGTTTTTATAGAATCAATTTTTCAAAAATACTACCTTTCCTAATATAACCTCATATGCAACCTTATATGCAACCTTATATATATATATGTGTGTGTGTGTGTGTGTTGTACTCCATAACAAACACCTTATATAACAAACAATAAAGAACACCTTAGATCTAATAGATCCAATGCCCCTGGCGGGGCCACCCAATACAAAAAGTTCTTATTTTTTACCTTCTATCCATCCATCATCTCAAAAAAAAAAAAATTAAAAAAGTTACTGTTCATGATGATAACGTCATCAGTGACGTCATCATGAACAATAAACTTTTTTTTTGCTGGCTTGATAGAGGGTAAAAAAATAACAACTTTTTGTATTGGGTGCCCCTGGCGGGGCCAAAGGATCTAATAAATCTAAGGTGTTCTTTATTGTTTGTTATATAAGAGTGTTCTGTATGGAGCAAAGGCCTATATATATATATATATATATATATATATATATATATATATATATATATATATATATATATATATATATATATATATATATATATATATATATATATATATATATAGGGTTGGACTCCATAGCAAACACCTTATATAACAAACAACAAAGAACACCTCATATCTAATAGATCCATTGCCCCTGACGGGGCCACCCAATACAAAAAGTTCTTATTTTTTTTAGGCTCTATAACCAAACCAAACCAAACATACCCAGTATATCCCGCACAGAGCAGGGTCTGGGGGGGTGAAGTGTACGCAGACCATGCCCCTACTTTTAGGCTCTATCCATCCAGCAAAAAAAAAAATTTTGAAAATTTACTGTTCATCGATGACGTCATGATGACGTCATCAGTGACGTCATCGATAAACAGTAAATTTTCAAATTTTTTTTTGCTGGATGGATAGAGCCTAAAAAAATAAGAACTTTTTGTATTGGGTGCCCCTGGCGGGGCCAATGGATCTATTGGAATAAATGATTTTATAGTGTTCTTTATTGTTTGTTATATAAGAGTGTTCTGTATGGAGCAAAGGCCTATATATATATATATATTAGATTCCAAAAAAGTGGTCAAAAATGCTAAAAAATGCATATTTTCGAAAACTGGAAAAATTGGAAACTATAAGTTGCAACTTCCAGTTTTCAGTTGCAACCTTTGCAATCTCATTTGCAACCTTTGCAACCTCATTTTGCAACCTCATTTGCAACCTTTGCAACCTCATTTGCAACCTCAGGGCGGCGCCAGCCGTGTGCCTTTGCAACCTCATTTGTAACCTAGGGCGGGGCCAGCCGTGTGCCTTTCAACTGAGGTTGCAAAGGTTGCAACGGAGGTTGCAAAGGTTGCTAAAGAGGTTGCAAAGGTTGCAAAAGAGGTTGCAAAGGCACACGGCTGGCGCCGCCCTGAAGTTACAAATGAGGTTGCAAAGGAGGTTGCAAAGGTTGCAAAAGAGGTTGCAAAAGAGGTTGCAAAGGAGGTTGCAAAGGCACACGGCTGGCGCCGCCCTGAAGTTACAAATGAGGTTGCAAAGGTTGCAAAGGTTGCAAAGGAGGTTGCAAAGGCACACGGCTGGCGCCGCCCTGAAGTTACAAATGAGGTTGCAAAGGAGGTTGCAAATGATGTTGCAAAGGTTGCAACTGAAAACTGGAAGTTGCAACTTACAGTTTCCATTTTTTCCAGTTTTCTAAAATATGCAGTTTTCAGTATTTCTGATATATATATATATATTCCAAAAAAGTAGTCGAAAATGAGATCTGAACCCAGAACTTGCAATCAGAAATTTGTAGCATCAAAGTTGCAAATGAGGTTGCAAAAGTTGCAACTGAGGAAGGTAGTATTTTTGGAATTTTGAAAACAAGGTCGATATTTTTAGAATTTTAGAAAGGTTGGTAGTATATATTTAAAAATTTAATAGTTGACATGGGTAGTTTTAAACTTATCCCAAAATTTTATTATCTAAATTCATGAGGATATTTTTGCATGTTGTTTGGTTGGATAACCAAATTTTCATGAATGAAAGAAGCTTTTTTTATTGTGGATATTATATTTCGACATAATTTATTTACGCGAAAGTATTTCATGACAAAAAAAAAGTTTAAAAGTGTGATAAGTCATCAATAATTGACATTCAAATCTCTTATCTATTATCTATCTATTCTATTACTATATATTAAACTTCAACACAAGGGTAAAGATTACCAATTTAATGGGTGTGAAGTTACGGTTTACCCCTCTTTTTTAAAATATTATAAAAATACTATCCTTTAATAATTATGTAAAAAATAATGAAATTATGCTTGTGTTGGATTCGAACCACTACTCTTCTACTCTCAAACTCATGCCTTAACCAATTGTGCTACAATTGATTCTTAATTTTTCTTAAAAATCCTATAAGATAAACCACATGCCGTCTCTTTTTGTCTCATCTTTTTTTTAGTAAATAAAATGTTGGTTCATATTATTTTTAAAATATGGGATAGATACAATTATAAAATATGTTTTAATCGACTGAGCATTCTCTACAATTCTCTTTTGCCATTTTAAATAATTGATATAGAAAAAAATAGATTATATATAATGTAACCGAGTCAAAAAAAAAAAAAGATTTATTTACATACATCTCCATGTAGATGTTAAATTATTTAAGTAAAAAATAAGATTTGGTTTTAAGAAATACGTAAATTTTAGTTATCAAACTATACATAACTAGCTTTGTAGCCCGTGCAAGGCACGGGCATGCTCTAGATTACAAATTTATGAATTATTCGTAATCACGTAGGATTGATTTGTTGATATCTTCGATTGTTCATATCTTTGTAGCAATTGTTATGAGTAAATAGAATTTATGCAATACCCGATCGTGACATGCAAATTATAATTCTGGTTAAATTAAATCTATTCTATATTTTACGCTATGTTTTGTTTTGTTAAAATAATTAAACTTGAACGATATGTAATAAATTGGTCAATGTTAAGATCAAAACCGTACTTCGAAATATAAATATATAGAGTTAACATGGATGGATACAGAGATACATTCAAGTATTAATTACATAATAATAAATGCATATTAGTTCATATCATTTATTATTATATATGTAATAAATATGTTAGTGTTGCAATACCTAAATAGCCCCCGGAAATATAACATAGATATAATTAGTAGAGGTAAATATGACTTTTTATATGAATAAATTTGCTCATGGAACCCCCCCATTTGCTCTATTATATATATATATATATATATATATATATATATATATATATAGGTTTTTGCTCAAATACAAACCAATCCTTAAATACAAACTACAAACTAACACTAAATTAATTATATTTCATTTATTCCAAGGTTCCCGCCAAGGGTACCTTCACAAAAAATGCTTAAAATAATTGGCTCTATCCAACAAAAAAAATAAAAAAAAAATCCCTGCCGTGGAAATGCGAAGCATTTAAGACAGTAAACGGATGAGTTAGGTAGTCATGAGGGCCGAAGGCTCTTGAAACACCCGTCAATCGTCTATTGCCTTTACCATTGATTGCCATTCCTTACAACTTTAGAATGATAAAGGCGCGAAGCGCCGTACAAGAAGGTGCGAAGCACCGTTAACCAGTGAAATCCACTGCCACGTCATCACGTGAACAGTGATTTTTTTATTATTTTTTTTTGTTGGATAGAGCCAATTATTTTAAGCATTTTTTGTATTGGGGTACCCCTAGTTTGGTCATTAGATTAGCTTGAAATATTAGATTAGTGTTTAGTTTTTAGTTTGTAGTTAATTTTAGTTTGTAGTGGAGTAGGACCCTATATATATATATATATATTTGTTATATTGTTTTATGCGTTTACGTATTAAAGATGTGATTGATGAGTTTTACGATAGTTAATGTTAATACAAGTTTGTATTATACTTACATAGGCATGAAGGTTTTTTTTGTATTGGGATATTTTTTGTAATATTTAATTCGTAAATAATTAAAGTAGATCTAAAATAATTAATAAGATATGGTATATGTTAGTGAATATTATAGTACATTATAACATATCCACATAAATTTATATATGTATTTATGTTTGTACAAGTTTATGTATGTATAATTATGCAGTAATTAATATATTATAAATAATGAAATATTAATAGATTATACAACATAAATGTATGTATGTATGTATGTATGTATGTATGTATGCTATATAGTATGTATGTATATATGTATATAATATTATAGTAGATTATTATATATGCACATAAATTTATATATGTATGTATTTATGTTTGTACATGTGTATGTATGTATAAATATGCATATTAATTATACAACAATTAATAGATTACAAATAATGAAATATTAATAGATTATACAACATAAATGTATAAGGTGTGTGTTAGAGAAGGAGATGACCTGTTGGTGGAGAAGTGATGGTGTGGGTCGCGAGGCGGGAGGAGAAAGTACGGGAGTTGAAGAGAGGGGTGAGAGGTGTGTGTTAGAGAAGGAGATGACCGGAGAAAGAAGAGAAGAAGTGCTGGTCGTGGTGGTTATTGGCGAACAGACGGAGAAGATATGGGTTAGGAATTGAGTGAAAAAAGAGGTTAGAGGTAATGGGTGTAGCGAGGCAGTTGGAGAAGTGAAGAAAAGGGGTGGACGCCTGGACCGTGCCGGAGTTGTGAGGGGCGGCTTATGTACCTGACAAAAAACCAGTGAATGTTGATGTTATTCATTTTATATTAAATGACCAAATTACCCTTCATTTACTTAACTGAGTTAAATGATTTGAGGCGGAGCCCTCACATCGCTTTAAAATTAATTGTTCGGGTACCATATTTGCGAATTTAATACATTGGCCACCAAAGTGCAAAAATATTTTAGTTTAGGCCACCAAAATGCAATTTACTCTATATTATATGTATGTATGTATGTATGTATGTATGCATGTACGTATGCATGTATAATTAATATTTATGTTGTATGTATAAATGTATGTATGCATATATACATACATACATATATACATACAACATAACTATGCATGCATATATGTATGTATGTATGTATGTATATATGTATATATGTATGTATGCATGTATGTATGTAACTATGTATGTATGAATGTATGTATGTATATATGTATGTATGCATGTACAAATGCATGTATAATTAATAGTTATGTATGTATGTATGTACGTACGTATGCATGTATAATTAATAATTATCTACAAATATACATTCTAATTAATAATTATACATTATCTGAGTTAAGCCAACTGAGATTTATCTACAAATTAATACATATAAACAAAAATATGTAGTATGTGTATGTATATAATATTATAGTACATTGTTATATATCCACAAAAATTTATATATGTATGTATTTATGTTTGTACATGTGTATGTATGTATAAATATGCATATTAATTATACAACAATTAATAGATTACAAATAATGAAATATTAATAGATTATACAATATAAATGTATGTATGTATGTTATATAGTATGTATGCATGTATGTATGTATATAATATTATAGTATATTATTATATATATATCCACATAAATTTATATATGTATGTATTTATGTTTGTACATGTGTTTGTATATGCATATTAATTATACAACAATTAATATATTACAAATAATGAAATAATAATAGATTATACAACATAAATGTATGTATGTATGTATGTATGTATGTATGTATGTATATAGTACTTATGCATGTATAATTAATAATTATGTATGTATGTATGGATGTATGTATGTATGTGTGTATGTACATATGCATGTATAATTATTTATGTTTATGTATGTATAATTAATAATTATGTATGTAGTGTATGTATGTATGTATGTATATATGTATGTATGTATGTATATATGTATGTATGTGTGTATGTACGTATACATGTATATTTATTTATGTATGTGTAGTATAATTAATAATTATGTATGTATGTATATATGTGTTTATGTATGTAGATAATGATTTTTAATATAAGATAAATGTTCACATAGCTCAACTGGTTATGGTGTTGCATTAGTTATGCAAGGTCATGGGTTCGAATCCTTTGAATAACATTATTTTTACAAATATTTAGAGTTAGGTTTGGAGTGAGGTTCGGAGGGTCCGAGCCTATGAATAAATTTGCTCAGAAAACCCCCCTGTTGGTGTATTAGATATATAATAGATTAATAATTGCATCACATAACTTTTAAGTATATAAAATTTTAAATATGTGAGTCATATTAGAGGGTTTTGGTCGACCAACTATTTAGACTTTCAACGATTTAAATATATGATTGGTCTAAAAACATAAACATTTAATATATACGAAAAAATAATTAAAATATGTTAAAAAGATGAAAACTCTAAAAATATGATTTATGTTATATATAAAAAATAAAATAGTTAACATTCAAATTAAATTAAAAAAGATATAATTTTTTTAATCATAAATATTACAAAAGTACAATATTTAAAATGATCAATTTAATTATAACCCAACTATAAAGTATGGTACATATGATTTTTTAGATAATATATTGATCAATATAATACATCATTTAAATTTTATTACATAAATACCATTTTTTTTAATTTTGCCCAAAAATATCAGCCTATTACACATCTATTTTTTGATTGTCTGCGAAAAATTTTCTTGTGACAAGCACATCAGCTTGTCAAAAAGTTAAAAAAAATTGGTATTTTTGTCATTTCTTCTAATATATAATATAATATATAATGGTTGAGTTATGACATATATTTAGATCAATATAAGATAAAATTAAAAGAAATGATCTTAAATTTCATATACATGCACGGGTCATTAAATTTGTTATATTTTACATTGATTGAAATATCTAGAAAATTTTAAAATTGAGTTAAAAAAACAATTCAAAATTTTAATATAAAAAATATTTCAATTTACCCAATTTTTTGTTGAACTTCTATAGTGTAATAAATATTAGACTAAAACCAAAAATTTAAGTTTAAAAGTGTATAAGTGTGTATCTTTAGAAACAATGATTGAGACAGTCATAAGGATGACTTTTATTAAATATAACGAGATTTTGTAATATGTTTTAAAATATAATCTTACATATACGATCAATTTTTTACAACAAAATTAATGAGTTTACATACGCCTCTATTATAAACCGATAATTTTACTAAGATAATTATTTATATTATACTCAAATGTTCAATTTGATAAAGTTCATTTCATGCAATCGAAAACTAAATTAATAATTTAACAATCATAAGTATTCATGTGATTATTATCGTATGAATATTTATCCAAATTTTATGAAATCTAATCAAATTATAAAATATTTGTTTAAAAAAAGGTATTCAATATTACAAAAAAACTATAAAAATATTAGGTAAATCGAAATTTTATCGTTTATCATAATTTTAATTACAAAATTATTTCAATATATATAATTTCAGATGAGAAATTAGTTCAGTGCCCGTGCCTTGCACGGACATTTACGCTAGTATATATCTAATACACCAACATGGGGGTTTTCCTGAGCAAATTAATTCAAAATGACAATTTTACCCTCATTTGTAATATATCTTTTCAGGGTTATTTTGGTCTTTTAACATCAATATATTTAATACATATTATTAATACTACAAAATTAATATACATACTTATACATACATATATACATACATACAAATACATACATCAATATATAATTACTACATATCATTAAATGTTACAAAATTAATATGCATATTTATACATACATACATATATATACACACACATACATACATGCATGCATGCATGCATACATACATACATGCATACATTTATGTGAATATATGATAATATTTCACTCAACAATTTTGATTTTTTGGTTGCATACTCGTATAGACATATGTACATACATACACATATGTATAGATTTATATAGATGTATGATAATATATGATCATATACACTAACATATACCATATGTCATTATACTATTACCAGATTTACTATAAATTTTTATGAATTAAATATAGTAAAAAAATATATTATTTGAGTAAAATTTATATATTAAGCATGTATGAGAATTGTAGTTATTTATAACTCTAATAAATCAAACTATACATAATCTTTGACATATTTTAATAGGGGTGTGCACGGGTCGGTTCGGCTCGGTTTTTACCGAAAACCGTTACCAAACCGTAGATGTCGGTTCGGTTCGGTTTTTAGCTATTAACCGTAACCGAACCGTTCGAAACGGTTTTTTTCGGTTCGGTTAACCGTTGGTCGGTTTCGGTTTTTTTTTGGTTTTTTATTTTAAATACTTAACACCTTAATATCATACTAATAAAAATTTATAAATGTTATTTTAACATTTCCTAATAATTGTCATTAAACAATCATATATTTACATGTGTACACGGATTAAAAAGAAAATGTAATTATTTGATTATAATAGGAGCTTAGTTTTTTGACATTGCAATTTTAGTCTCTAACCATGACACTTTGTTAATTGGAATGAATGGGGTGAGACAATGAAAATAAACATAGAGAACAGAGGACCACAAAGCAACTGATATTACAAAATTCAAACACATATGTATACCTATGGTCGGACTTTATACCCGTAACACCTCAATATTTAGTATAAATTGTTAGTATATATGTATAATATGTATATTTTTATTTAATATAAATTGTATAAATCTGACTATAAAATCCTATATTTTACATAAGTATATAATATGAAATTAAAATTATTAAAATAATATATTTTCGGTTCGGTTTTTCGGTTCGGTTATTGACATAAAACCGTAACCGTTACCAAACCGTTCCGTCGGTTCGGTTCGGTTACGGTTTTTTTCGGTTTTAGTCGGTTACGGTTTTTTTCGGTACGGTTTTTCGGTTTTTCGGATCGGTTTCGGTTTTTCGGTTTTATTTTGCTCACCCCTATATTTTAAGTATTATATTTGCATGTCACAAATACGTTCAAATGAATAAAAGATAATAAATAAATAAATAAAATTTTCATGTATATAAATGTAATACAAATTTGTACTAACTTTACTTGTCGAATAACTCATAAATTGTTATTCTAACACGCAAATGTATAAAAAATTCTCGAACAAACTAATAGGAATATCCCGTGCAATGCACGGGCTAAAAAGCTAGTAATTTAGAGTAGGTGACACTTTTAATTGTGTCCGACAATTTAGTGTTATAATTATAAGAACGTTGATTTGTTCACTACAAGAAATCTGCAATCAGACGACACCCCTCAGACAACACCCATGGAAAAAAGTGTTGCCCGAAATGATCAGACAACTAGTATTTTCCTGCTCGAAAAAGTATTGTCTAATCCTACATTCACACAATGGGCCAAAACCAGGGGTGTTGTGTAAATGCATAAGTATTTTTTAGATTAGACAAGTGTTTTTAGGTCTGTTGTCTAAGTAGCAGTCATACAATATGTTATCCATAGTGTTGTGTGACAGTTAACCAACACACAACATTTTTTAGAAATATTATGTGAATGATGCATAGACAATACTTCGTAAAAAGTATTGTTAGAATGAAATAAGTGATTTTCAATGTGGTATTGTGTGATGATATTTAACACAAGTGCTTTTACATAGTGTTGTATGAACTTAATCCAACACACAACAGGTTCTGGCCTATTGTGTGTTTCAACTCATACAAGTGTCTTCTGTTTAAAACTGTTGTCTAATGAGCTGTACAAGGGAAAAAAAAGGATAGTTAAAATGAACAGATTAAGATGTATCGAAAGGGTAGTTAAAATGAACAGACTTGTTCCTGCTTTGCACAATGGCAGTCTCATCAACATAAACATGCACACCTATGCCAAAATCACCAACATCACTATCCTTGGCACTGGTAGATATCATTTGCCCAATTTTCATACAACTGCAGAAACATAATGAGATCATAAAAGTGTCAAACTAAAAAAGTCGCAAAAATGTAAAATTTATGGTGTTGCAATTGTGCATGCCGAAAACCTAAACACTCTGTAGCAAGTTCTATCATCAAAATGTTACAAGATATGTAGATAAATATGTTGCTCAAAAGAAATGCAAGTATCACCTGCTAGGTTCATGAGCTAAGAACCAGAGCAGCTAACACAATCTCCACCCTGTTTATTACGATTACTAGAAAAATAAGGTTCCATCTCAAAATTAAGCTTCTGAATTGAAGCTTCAGGAAGCCCTGAATAAGCCTTTGAGGAATCTAAAACTCCAATATGAGACATTTTATGCAACATTGTTGATGCTTTAAGAATATAATAAACTTTATAGAGAGCTATTAGACTATATAAAGAAAGTCACATACAAGTCTGAGAGTTAGCAGACTTACCCATCCACTCCATTCCAGAATGACCAAGTGTTACGGCATGTACAAAATTCCTCCTACCAACCCACCTGCTTTTTCAAAACGCTAAAATACCAGGAAAAAATATTAGGTATGCATGAAAATTGCGAAAAGATTAAACAACATTCTACCATGAGAGATATGGTACAAGAACAAAAACACGGTTCAATAATACAAAATATGGACCTTTGGAAGTGCTTTCTTTACCACTATAGAAAGAAGTGTCTAAAGTTCAAATTTCTTAGAAGTGACGGAAGTGTTGATAATAACAAGTGAAAATGCAACTGGTGTTGCATACAGAAAATTTTGGTTCTTTAAAAGAACAGCTTTAAACAAGACATGGCAAGGCACTTAATCTGAAAAAGTAATTTACGGAGAAGATTCGGGTGCTTTTGAAACTTGATTCAGATAGTACAAATAAATAATGATAAACCAAAGAGCTAACAACTTCCGGTAATTCTTGATATTTTCTAAATTTGTTTTGCAGGTTGAGGAGAGAAGATACAATCTGAACATATCCCGGATGTAAATCCCAGTGACAATCTACCGAGGTGAAGGTACCAAGCACCCTGTCAACAAAAATTAAAATCATTCATTCTCTTGATATTTGATGATAAATTGTAACTAAAATCTGAGATACATATGAAATTGTTAGTATTAATTCTTCTCAAAAAAATTGCTGCAGAAACCACACCAATTTGTTGCAAGAAAAAATGAGCGTTACCATGAATTAGGAAGTATAAATCCAAGAATTATCTCCTCACCACCACCAATCCCACCTCTGTTCATCATCGCAACTCGACCGCCGCCTGCTTCATCACCTCGTTCTGCCACCCCCTTCATCAAACACCACCACCCAAAACTGCTCCACTCCATTCCGTTCAATCCCCCTCTGTCCACCACAACAGCACCCACCAACTCCGGCATCCACAAACTCCAACCAAACCTCACACATCCGTTCTTCTTCTTCTTCAGTTCATCACCACAAAGACAGAGTGAGTGAGAGAGAGATGTAATATACTTTGAAGATCGAAGACCGAATTGTAGCTTCTAATTCTTTGGCTCACACCATCTCTTTGTGTTGTGTTGAGACTGACTTATAGCTAAAAGGGGATGAAATTTTAGGTTAAGAGTTGAAAGGGGGGAAATGAAATTGGCGTGGGGGAAAAATGAAATTTTAGGTTAAGAGTTGAAAGGGGGAAATGAAATTGGCGTGGAGGAGGGAAATGAATTGAGGAAATGATAAAAATTTCATTTTTATATTATAAAATGAATTTGTAATGTAGTAGTAGTAATTTTTTTTTTTTGCCATAATAGTAGTAGTAATTTGAGTAAGTACTATTTATTAAAAAAATTATATATGATAAATTTAAAATTTATATTTTTTAAACATGATTTTTTTTAAAATTTAAAATCATAAATGTACTGATTTTTGTGATGTGTACAAAGAATTAAAAATAAAACGAATCATTCTTGTATGATATTTTAATGGTCAACAAACTAGTATAATTTTGGAATAATATTTTTTCTAAATTTTTTTCGACGATCCAACCGTACGGCTGTTAATATCTAATGATTTGAGTGATGTGTACAAAAAAAAAAGAAAATATAAATCATTCATGTACGTGTTTATAGTATAAATCCGACAAAAGTACTACTCCCTCTAACTAGTGTCGTACCGATTGAACATGATCTATTTTTTAAAAAATATTTTTCGACGATCCAAGCGTACGGATGATGTTATATACTGATTTTAGTGGCGTTTAAAAAAAATTAGAGAAAAACAAATCATTCTTATATGATATATTAATGGTCAACTGTCAAAGTACTGCTTGGTCAAACTAGCATAATTTTGGAATAATATTTTTTCTTATTTTTTTTTCGACGATCCAACCATACGGATTATGTTATATACTGATTTGAGTGATGTATCCAAAAATTAGAAAATATAAATCATTCTTGTACGTTTTTTAGTATAAATCCGACAAAAGTACTACTCCCTCTAACCAGTGTCGTACCGATTGAACATGATCTATTTTTTTTTAAAAAAAAAACGACGATCCAAGCGTACAGATTATGTTATATACTGATTTTAGTGACGTGTAAAAAAATTAGAGAAAAACAAATCATTCTTATATGATATATTAATGGTTAACTGTCAAAGTACTGCTTGGTCAAACTAGCATAATTTTGGAATAATATTTTTTCTTATTTTTTTTTCGACGATCCAACCATACAGATTATGTTATATACTGATTTGAGTGATGTGTCCAAAAATTAGAAAATATAAATCATTCTTGTACGTTTTTTAGTATAAATCCGACAAAAGTACTACTCCCTCTAACCAGTATCGTACCGATTGAACATGATCTATTTTTTTTTAAAAAAAAACGACGATCCAAGCGTACAGATTATGTTATATACTGATTTTAGTGACGTGTAAAAAAATTAGAGAAAAATAAATCATTATTATATGATATATTAATGGTTAACTGTCAAAGTACTGCTCGGTTATAATCTTGGAATAATATTTTTTCTTATTTTTTTTTCGACGATCCAACCATACGGATTATGTTATATACTGATTTGAGTGATGTGTCCAAAAATTAGAAAATATAAATCATTCTTGTACGTTTTTTAGTATAAATCCGACAAAAGTACTACTCCCTCTAACCAGTGTCGTACCGATTGAACATGTTCTATTTTAAAAAAAAAAAAACGACGATCCAAGCGTACAGATTATGTTATATACTGATTTTAGTGACGTGTAAAAAAATTAGAGAAAAACAAATCATTCTTATATGATATATTAATGGTTAACTGTCAAAGTACTGCTTGGTCAAACTAGCATAATTTTGGAATAATATTTTTTCTTATTTTTTTTTCGACGATCCAACCATACAGATTATGTTATATACTGATTTGAGTGATGTGTCCAAAAATTAGAAAATATAAATCATTCTTGTACGTTTTTTAGTATAAATCCGACAAAAGTACTACTCCCTCTAACCAGTATCGTACCGATTGAACATGATCTATTTTTTTTTAAAAAAAAACGACGATCCAAGCGTACAGATTATGTTATATACTGATTTTAGTGACGTGTAAAAAAATTAGAGAAAAATAAATCATTATTATATGATATATTAATGGTTAACTGTCAAAGTACTGCTCGGTTATAATCTTGGAATAATATTTTTTCTTATTTTTTTTTCGACGATCCAACCATACGGATTATGTTATATACTGATTTGAGTGATGTGTCCAAAAATTAGAAAATATAAATCATTCTTGTACGTTTTTTAGTATAAATCCGACAAAAGTACTACTCCCTCTAACCAGTGTCGTACCGATTGAACATGTTCTATTTTAAAAAAAAAAAAACGACGATCCAAGCGTACAGATTATGTTATATACTGATTTTAGTGACGTGTAAAAAAATTAGAGAAAAACAAATCATTCTTATATGATATATTAATGGTTAACTGTCAAAGTACTGCTTGGTCAAACTAGCATAATTTTGGAATAATATTTTTTCTTATTTTTTTTTCGACGATCCAACCGTACGGATTATTTTATATACTGATTTGAGTGATGTGTACAAAAAATTAGAAAAAATAAATCATTCTTGTACGTGTTTATAGTATAAATCCGACAAAAATACTACTCCCTCTAACGTGTGTCGTACCGATTGAATCTGATCTATTTTAAAAAAAATATTTTTCGACGATCCAAACGTACGGATGATGTTATATACTGATTTTAGTGATGTGTACAAAAAATTAGAAATTTTAATATTAATCTTATATGATTTTATAATTTATATAATTTAATATTAATCTTATATGATTTAATTATATTCTTATGTGACAAAGCACTAGTTACGACTACGAGTCAATTTAGTAATTTTGTACTAAGATCTCAAACCAAATTAATTTTAGAAATTTTGGAAAATTCTAAAACTTTAGATATATCTTGACATCCGTACGGTTCGATCGTTGAAGAAATCATTCAAAAAAATTATTCAACGAATCTGGATCGTGTCCCGTTATAGGAACCAACACTTTTACTACGTTTTTGTTAAAATTTCGTACAACCCGACCTTTTTATTTATTGATTATTTTTTACCAACACTAAAATGAGTGTTTATTAACTTTCGTAAGGTTCGATCATCGAAAAAATCATTCAAAAAAAATATTCAAAAATTAATTAAACTAATTAAACTATTTAATTCTTAATATGTTGTAAAATTAATTAAGTAACAATATATTTTCTCCCATTCTCCCGCTTATCCAAAATATTTCATTTCTCCCTTCTCCAAAATTTTCATTTTTTGTTTCCCCCTTTGCTCTATATGTCCAAACACTTACATAAACACAGATCTACATCTCTATATCTCTGTATCTAAAATTCATCTCTGTGCTATTTCTCTCGGTGTGGATTTAAGAAGCCCTATCTCCAATTAAGAAGCCCATGCTTTTTTCTCATAAACAAAAACATCTACAACATAAAGTAAATCCACCCCCTCTTTTTTCTCTCCCCGCTCAAGAACCCTAACCCATCTCCCTACTTCAATTAGCTCCGATTAGCACCAATTAGCAGCTCCGTCGAACTCGAAAGTGGTCAAAATCGAATCCTACAGCTCCATCTAAGTCGAACGAGGTCTCTCTTCTCATCTCTCTGTCCCATCTTTCTGTCTCTTTCTTCATCTCTCTCTATGAACCATCCGAAAGTGTGCTTTTGTAATAATTCAAATGGTCAAAGAATCAGGTACTAATTCCTTGCATTGTGTGCTTTTGAGATAATTGATAATATATTTATAAATTTCTTGCTCTTACGCTTTCTTCTTAGCCATGGAACTGAAATTCTTAAAATTTGGGAAGTTTCGAAAATCAATATGAACGAAATTGTATATAGAGTCTGGATTTGCCTCGCTTTGATTACACAACTTCATGCTGCTCTCCAGTTTTGAATTCGCACTCTTGGACAGTAGCACTTTACTGAACTAAGCAGATGAAACCTAAGCTAGCTTAGTTTACATCCATTGTGGGTCATTTTATGTAGTATTCTCTGTAGTATATATAGTTATGTATCCTGATAAAATTTGTTGTACTTCAAATCTTAAAGTGACAACACAATATAGCTGTTTCTTTCAGCTCAAGCGGTATTTTCTTTTTCATTCCATTAAAGATTTGTGAGCTACCTAAAGAGATTTTACATGTTTATTTCCATTTAACATATTTATATTTTCCAGTTAAATGTATTATTTTGTTAATTTTACTTAGGTGAGAAAGCTGGAATTATTGATCACTATCTTAGTGTTTGTGATGGCCGCATGCTTTTTTGGAGAACTGAGCTATGTAAAACCTCCTGTAGTAGATGTAATAAAGGGAATGTTCATCCCAAAACTTAAAGGCTCAGGCGCCAGTAGGGATGCCATTGCATTGTTAGGTGCCCTTGTCATGCCGTATGATCTCTTCTAATCTCACATGTGTTGCTAATTTTTTATATTCAAGCACTATGATTTACATGACTAGTTTGTCTTCCTTTGTCAACAGGCACAACCTCTTCCTTCATTCGGCTCTTGTACTCTCCAGGAAAATCCCAGACTCTGTTCAAGGCATCAATGTAAACCAGAATAATATATTTTTATATCCTCTCACACACATCATGCATGTTAGCATATGCAGCTCCTTGTAATTAATTATATTCCAAATAAAACACAGGATGCCTGCAAATACTTTCTGATCGAGAGCGGATTTGCACTAGCGGTGGCATTTCTAATTAACGTATCAATTATATTAGTGTCGAGTACTGTTTGCTCAAGTAAAAATCTCTCTAGCTAGTATTGATATGGATAGATGCAGTGATCTAACCCTTAATTCAGCCTCTTTCCTTCTCAAGGTCTGATTATGCACTAAAGTGGTATGTATATTTTCTAGACTACATACATAAATCTTGCATCCTATCCTGTTTTTGCAGAACGTGTTAGGGAAGTCAAGTTCAACAGTTTATGCCATTGCCTTACTAGCATCAGGGCAAAGCTCAACCATTACAGGAACTTATGCCGGACAATATATCATGCAGGTAAAATTAAACACACGTATTCAATCATATCGTTATCTGAAAAGTACATCATGCTAGCTAATTTCTTGGAGTCATGCATCGATCAGGTACTAACCATCCGAAAGTATGCTCTTGTAATAATTTAAATGGTCAAAGAATCAGGTACTAATTCCTTGCATTGTGTGCTTTTGTATCCTTCGTCAAGTATATTGATTACGTAACTTATATGAACTTGAAATTTTTTGTTAATAATCTGGTTTGCAGAAATATTTCACCTATTTGATAACATTACATCATGTATGATCTTTCAGGTTGTCAAAGGTCTGATCATTTATTTGCAACCCTTCAAGCATTGAACCGAATGATTCACGCAACTGCATTGAAGCTGTTATGGATACTGCAGGAGAGGATGAACCTTCTCAAGATACTAGTTCTTTGATCACCTTAAGCCTGACAATCACTCTCAAATTTGTATGTATGTATATAGATTGGTCTAGCAGATATTAGACCTTATTTTTTGATGGTTGTGTAATGATTGTATTAAATCTACAATGTTGACATTGTTTTTATTAAATAATGTTTAATTTATAGTAATTTTGGTGTGTTGATTGTATTGTCTAGCATAGTTTTTTGTCTCAATAAACCATTGTCTAGTCTAATTTTAGCCAATGGAGGCATCTTTAATAACAGTTGTTGTAAATCATATGAGACAATAGCTACGTAACAGACAACACCTCAATATACATGTTGTAAATCATACTAAGTGTTATCCTTCCTACATAACAACAACATGCCATATGAGATAACATGTTGTACATCTAACCATAAAACAAATCGTTTTTGCTAAGAAACCATTGTTTGTAGTGACATACAACAACAGTCCTGATCAAGTAAAGGATTGTATCTTTTGCACTTAAACAATAGGCTTTCTTTTAAAAACCATTGTCTTTACTGCTTAAAACAACAATATATTCGTTAAAACGTGTTGCATTATTGGAGCTTTGACAACAGGTTTCCAAAAAAGTGTTGTTGTTTCTGGGTATCAAACAACACTTTTCAGGTGTCTTTTACTTGTCTTTCAACTCTCACACAACAGTTTGCTGTGTGTTGTCTGAGGTGTGTATCAGACGACTTCTCGATAGTCAACAGTTTTCGGGAGGTTCAGACAACACGTTTTGAGTGTCGTCTAAAGCAAAAATCCTTGTAGTGGTTTGAAATAAATTATCACGAATTACGTGCGATAATTAAATATTATGAATAATGTCGTAAAATCTGTTTGAACTACGTCCAGTTTTAAATATCATGCGTATTCTTCAATTTACCCCTTACTTTGGTTGAAACTATGAACTAAAATATTTTGATGGTTTCAAATTATCCAACTCTCGCCTATGAACTAAAAGATATTGTAATGGATCTGATTCGCCTTTCTTTACCTCATATTTAAAAATCCATGAAAGTCATTTGTCATTGTTCCACGAACCATATTACGTGGAGAACCGTGGAGAACCACTTAAAATGCATTAAAATAAAGGCCCCGCAGGGGCACCTTCACAAAAAAGTTTTATAATTCTACCCTCTATCTATTTATAAAACAAATTACAAAAAAAAATTTAAAAAAATTTTAAAAAATGATGACGTGGCAGCAGTTTTTTTAATTTTTTTAAAAAAATTAATTTGATGAATGGATAGAGGGTAGAATTATAATACTTTTGAGTGAAGAGGCCCCGCCAGGGGCCTTATATAAAGGGCAATTTTAATGCATTTTAAGTGGTTCTCCACGTAAGATGGTTCTCCACGGTTCTCTACGTAATATGGTTCTCCATGGAACAATGTAATTTTTTTTATAAATAGATAGAGGGTAGAATTATAAGACTTTTTTGTGAAGGTGCCCCTGCGGGGCCCTTATATAAAGGGCAATTTTAATGCATTTTAAGTGGTTCTCCACGTAAGATGGTTCTCCATAGAGTGGGACTCATATATACGGTGAATGCCAAGAAAGAAGTATCATGTCCAACTAGATTTTGTTTCAAAGATGTGATCTCACAGAACTTGGTTTATTTATTATGTCCTATAACAGTGATGTATGAAACCCGAAGTAGTTTTCTAACATGTTGTCTAAGGTACCCTGTATTACTACGAGGAAAGATCAAAGAGACAAATAATGACCTGGTTCAGGTATCTGAAAATTTAAAAAACTCCAGCAACCTGGGACCTTTGCATTAAATTCAATTGAGATCTTTTTTATTGTCAAATTATGATTTGGAGGGGTAAAATTATTGAAGAAGATGCGCAGCGAGCAGCCTCTGTCCTTCATGGACATTGTTTTATACACATGGCTTTATAGATTATTATAGTCTCACATGAACATAAAATGCATTTGGGTCCTAAATATAAGGATCCATTTTGTGATGTATGTATAACAATTTCCTCTAGGTTTATGCAAGACTTAATAATTTACAATTGCAATCTGATAACATCCATAAATAATTAAGTTTTGATACTTTGATACCTAATACCAAGTATATAAAGTAACTAGGCTACACAAAGGTTTGCAATATTATGCATGCACAGTTTAGTTAAGCTATAAACATGTTCGATGAAAAAAGAAGCATAAAGCTTGCAGAAGACAAGTACAAGTCTTTTCTTCATGATGCAGAAGCCGACACTCAATGAAGAAATGCAAACATTGTTGGGTATTTTACACTAGACACAACAATGAGGCAGTGATATATATTAAAACAAGAACAAGCATATAACCAATTAACAAACAAATCACGAAGGCAAAAAACAAAGAACAATCAGTAACTGTAATTAATAAGAAAGACTTATCTCCCACAGCAGCTATAGCAAGTACTGATAAGAGAAGAAGAACAGCTGAGTCGCCAAACCCTTCGAGAGGACTTGACTGTTCTTGAAGAGAATATTGCCCCACTTACACTGTGTTGGGCTCCAGCAATACCACTTCCAGGATAAAACAGCACAGATTAAACCGGTCACAGAAGCGGAGAGATCAACAGCGACTAGCACCTCAGTTCACCTGAGAATTATGTATTTAACTGTATGTATTGAGGGAGAACAGAGAGAAGGCAGCTAGGGTTTTATGTCCCTTAGAATTATTTTCTAA
Source organism: Kitagawia praeruptora (assembly GCA_037693485.1). Classification (NCBI taxonomy): domain Eukaryota; kingdom Viridiplantae; phylum Streptophyta; class Magnoliopsida; order Apiales; family Apiaceae; genus Kitagawia; species Kitagawia praeruptora. Next base: position 84,385,977 of record CM075350.1, read on the forward strand.
ACGTTCTATACTGTATGTATATATAATACAAAACATAAAATGTAACTGATAATCCATAAAAGGAAAGTAAATATTCTGATTTAATTTCATTAACTGCATCAGTATTTCAGTTACAACAGCATCAGGATTTACCCATCGTCAGGAACTGAAGTCCATCAGGATTGGTCATCATCAATATCTGATCCATCAGGATGTTAGTCCGTCAGGATCTGATGCCCATCAGTATTGGGTTATGTTCAGAGTCTGTCCATCAGGATTTGATGTCTGATCAGCTCAATAAACCAAGTACTGAACCAACTGTAGTAACAAATAAATCTGATTTCCTGTTAAAAATAAATCAATATTCCAGGTAATAAAATTCCTCGCCCAGGTCGCCTCGCGTACGCGAGACGCCGAGACATTCGCTAAATCGCCCTTCGACCCGACCCGTGTCGTGTCGTGACGTGGCGTGGCGTGGCGGGGCGGGCGGCGGCGCGCGTGTGTGTGTGTGCGCGCGAGGCTCACACTACAACCATGCACACCCACATGCCTTAGTAGTTATACACTACACTTGCACATGGAGCTATATAAAGCCTCCAACCTCTCATTACCAATTCTATGTGGGACTCAAGTTATTTCAACTAACTAACCCACATAACCCATTTCAAGCAAGCAACTTCAACTCAATTTATTTATGGATTCCACTAAGAAAATGTCTTAGATCCAAACATGAAAGTTTAAGTCCTCATAACAAGGAACAACCTTCACTTGTTAGTTTCCGGAAATTACATCAAGAACATATTGTAAATATGCCTCAAACTTTCCATTTTCTAACAATCCCCCACGAATCCATACAGAAATGCATATCGATTCTCATCATGACTTGTTTTTCAGAGTAGGTACCCTTCCGGGTTTGAACCCTCCTAAGTCCTCTACTTCGATGGCTACCGGATTCAGATGAAATGTTTCACCTTGAATCTTTATCCGTTTGGTGTAACCACACTCCATAGACGACGACAAGTCAAAGGCTATGGTGCTAATCTACGGCTTTGAGACGTTAATGGTCATGTCTCGATCCTGTTCGTCGAATGTTTCAAGGAATAACCCATTCCTCTAATTGCGACCACACAATTACATTCGCTTAGCTGGGCATCTCCAGAGATGTACTGCTAGCATCTCGTCATATGACTTGACCCCATTCAGAGTTCACATAACTCTTGCTATTCTGGCAGTGACAGTACCTTTTAGGTTTACAGGGGATAGACCCCAGATACGTGAGTATCAGTCTATGTAGTTTAAGGTACAACCAATTCACCCTTACAACTTGTTATTACCACATTGAATACACTTTTGAGGGATCTCTTCTCATGTGTATTGGGTTCCCGCTATAGATGAATTACTATGGGCTATCAGTCCCATCCCCAACCTAGACTTAAGGACTACAGCATGCTCAAGCCCCTTAGTCAAAGGATCAGCTAGGTTTTCTTGAGTTCCAATAAACTCAACAGCTATGATCCTTTCAGACATTAAACCCCTTATAGACTTCAGTCTAACTTGGATATGTCTCTTTGTTTTCACATTATACTTCTTGCTGTTTATCTTGTCGATAGTTGTACGGCTATCACAATGAACAGCAAAAGCAGGAAGTGGACGACTTACTACAGGTAACACTGACATAAGTCCATGTAACCATTCAGCCTCAGTCCCCGTGGCATCTAATGCACACAACTCAGCCTCAAAGGTAGACCGAGTTATAATAGTCTGTCTTGAAGACTTCCAAGATACTGCTCCACCCGCTAGGGTAAACAGGTATCCAGTCACTCCATTGGAACCAGACTTCTTAGCTATCCAACTTGCATCACTATATCCCTCTAGCACTCCAGGAAACCTCCTGTAATGCAGACCAAGATATATGGTGCCTTTCAGATATCTAAGTACTCTATCAAGAGCATCCCAATGAGTCTTGTTTGGACAGCTTGTATATCTTGCTAACTTAGACACTGAATATGAAATATCCGGCCTAGTACCATTAGCAAGATACTGCAAACTCCCAATAATCTGAGAATACCTTAACTGAGGCACAGGTACTCCTGAACTATTCTTGACAAGGACAATTTTAGGATCATACGGAGTACTTGCGATTCTACAATTTGAATAACCATACTTCTCAAGTATAGATTTCTCTATATAATGAGATTGTGACAAGGTTATTCCATCAGTTGACTTAGTCAACTTGATACCAAGAATCACACTAGCCTCTCCCATATCCTTCATTTCAAAATGCCTTTTTAAGAACCTTTTTGTCTCATTAATAATCTCAATATTGGTTCCAAACAATAAAATATCATCCACATATAGGCACACAATAATACATTCATTTCCTTTAACCATGTAATAGACACACTTGTCACTTTCATTAACTACAAATTCTGATTCTAAAACAGTTTCATCAAACTTTTTATGCCAGTCTCTTGGAGCTTGTTTTAAGCCATATATAGACTTGATTAACTTACATACTTTCCTCTCATTTCCAGAGGCAACAAATCCCTCAGGCTGATCCATATAAATCTCTTCTTCAAGTTCACCATGAAGAAAAGCTGTCTTTACATCCATTTGATGGATGATAAGACCATGTACAGAACCCAATGCTATAAGCATTCAGATTGTTGTCATTCTAGCAACTGGAGAGTATGTGTCAAAGTAATCAATGCCTTCCTTTTGCTTAAAGCCCTTAGCTACCAGCCTAGCCTTATACTTATCTATTGAGCCATCAGGATTCATCTTCCTTTTGAACACCCATTTACATCCTATAGTAGAACACCCAGGAGGTAGATCAACCAACTCCCATGTTCCGTTAGAAACAATAGAGTCAATTTCACTTTTTACAGCACCTTTCCAGTACCTAGATTCTGAAGAATCCATGGCCTGTCGAAAAGTTAAAGGTTCATCCTCGATATTGTAAGTGATAAAATCACTTCCAAAATCCTTGACTACCTTAGCACGCTTACTCCTTCTAGGTTCCTCAACTTCATCAGGAATAGAGCTACTATTAGGATCTACCCCCACATTTGTCATCCTTTCCACATGATCAGGAATGGACCTCAATGTGTGAGTGGGATCATCATCAGGAATACCCTGAGGTATACCAGTCTTCATAGGGAACACATCCTCAAAGAATGTTGCATCACGAAATTCAACTATAGTGTTAGCCACTATTCCGTCTATGTCAGATTTTAATACTAAAAATCTCATAGCCGTAGTGGTTTCAATATAGCCTAGAAAGATGCAATCAACAGTTTTAGGCCCTAGTTTCTTTCTTTTGTGTTCAGGGACAAGTACCTTTGCAAGGCACCCCCACACACGAAGATATTTTAAACTAGTCCTTTTCTCTGTCCATAATTCATAAGGTGTCTTGTCCATATGTTTCAGAGGAACTCTATTCAGAATATGGCAAGCCGTATTCAGAGCTTCTCCCCACATGTACTTAGGCAACCCAGAATTAATCAACATACTATTGATCATATCTTTAAAGGTTCTGTTCTTTCGTTCTGCCACCCCGTTAGACTCAGGTGTGTATGGTGGAGTTACCTCATGAACTATACCATTGCTCTTGCAAAATTCATTAAACGAGTTACTCGTATACTCACCACCTCTATCTGATCTCAAACGTTTAAGTACTTTACCAGTTTGTGTTTCAACTTCAGTTTTGAACATAATGAATTTATCTAGTGCTTCATCTTTATGTTTAAGCAAATAAACATAACAATATCTACTACAATCATCTATAAAGGTAATGAAATATCTATTATGTTCCTTGGTCAAAACACCACCAAATTCACATATGTCAGTGTGCACTAAATCTAACACATTCGAATCCCTAACCACATTATGAAAGGGTTTCCTAGTTTGTTTAGCAGTCACACATACTTGACATTTAGATTTCTTATCAATGGCATGTTTTGGAATCAACTCTAAGTTCATCATATTCTTTAGAGCACCAAAATTCAAGTGACCAAGACGAGCGTGCCACAAATCAGATGATTCAACACAATTAACAGAAGGAGCAACATTATTATTAATAAAACTGCCCAGAACAGACTCAACATTTATTAAAAATAATCCATCTGACAAGTAACCTTTGCCAAAAAATACACCAGTATTTGTAATAACTACTTTATTACATTTCAAAGAAACTTCAAAACCATTCTTAACTAAACAACTTTCACTTATTATATTTCTACGAATATCAGGAACATGATGCACTCTAGTGAGGGATAGAACACGCCCAGAAGCGAACTTCAGGTCTACGTTTCCTATTCCAAGTACTTGAGCTACACTAGCATTCCCCATCGTCACAGTCATTCCATGAGTCTGTTGATAAGATACAAATAGAGTAATATCAGTACAAATATGTACATTAGCTCCAGTATCAATCAACCATTCATGAGACGAATAAGTAGAAAGAAGTACAGGGTTGTAGGTCACATACCCGTTGTCAGTTTCAGAAGCAACAACCTCACCAACAACCATGTTAACCATAGACCCACCAGTGGTTCCAAGCACAGTGTTAGCTTGTGCTCCCACAACAGGTTTCTTAGCTTTCTTTACAGGACAGTCCTTGCTCCAATGACCAACCTGTCCACAAGACCAACATGGTTTGTTTGCCTTTGGTTTCTTAGCCTTGTTCTTGTCCTTAGACTTAGGGTTTTCCTTCTTAGTGACAGACTTTCTTTTCTGTCCTACAGTCACTACATTTACCTTCGAACTCCCAGCATGTTCAGTAGGCATCACATGTCCTTGCTTGGACTTGTGTTGCTCCTGCACAGAGATGTCCAACATCAGGTTTGTCCAAGTGATCTCTCATTTCTGTCTTTTCAGGGAGAGTGCAAACTCTTCCCAAGACTTAGGGAGCTTTTCAATCACGGACATAACCTGAAACTTTTCAGGTAAGTCCATACCAGACTCCTTCAAAGCATGAACTAACATCTCAAACTCATGCACCTGCTCAGTCATGGATTTAGTATCCACCAGTTTAAAGTCAAGGAACCTAGCCACAGAATACTTTTCCAACCCTTGCGAATCAATATTATGTGTCTGGTCAAATTTCTCCCATAAGAGCTTAGCAGTGTAGGAGTCAGATGAATAAACATCGAATAGAGTGTTCGCTAAAGCTGCCAGAATTGCAGCCCTAGCCACCCCATCCTTTTTCTCCCACATGGTATAAGCCTTAACAGTTTCAGCTTTCTCCTTAACCACAATTGGTTTCTCATACTGCACCACTGGCCATAGACCCTTTACCGTTAACCACAGTTTCATCTTTTTCTGCCAACGAGAAAAACCAACACCCCCACCGAATTTATCAGGCATACCTGACATATCGATAGGCTATGGGAAACGGTACGTAGTCCAATCAATGGTGGGTACAGTAACACCTTACCCAGAGCTAGTCTCAACAACAGGAGTTTCAGTTTCGTTAACCATCTTGTTAATTAGCAATATATAACACAAATATTCTCTTCAAGATTGTTGGGTATTTTACACTAGACACAACAAGGATGCAGTGATATATATTAAAACAAGAACAGGCATATAACCAATTAACAAACAAATCACGAAAGCAAAAAACAAAGAACAATCAGTAACTGTAATTAATAAGAAAGACTTATCTCCCACAGCAGCTATAGCAAGTACTGATAAGAGAAGAAGAACAGCTGAGTCGCCAAACCCTTCGAGAGGACTTGACTGTTCTTGAAGAGAATATTGCCCCACTTACACTGTGTTGGGTTCCAGCAATACCACTTCCAGGATAAAACAGCACAGATCAAACCGGTCACAGAAGCGGAGAGATCAACAGCGACTAGCACCTCAGTTCACCTGAGAATTATGTATTTAACTGTATGTATTGAGGGAGAACAGAGAGAAGGCAGCTAGGGTTTTATGTCCCTTAGAATTATTTTCTAAACGTTCTATACTGTATGTATATATAATACAAAACATAAAACGTAACTGATAATCCATAAAAGGAAAGTAAATATTCTGATTTAATTTCATTAACTGCATCAGTATTTCAGTTACAACAGCATCAGGATTTACCCATCGTCAGGAACTGAAGTCCATCAGGACTGGTCATCATCAGTATCTGATCCATCAGGATGTTAGTCCGTCAGGATCTGATGCCCATCAGTATTGGGTTATGTTCAGAGTCTGTCCATCAGGATTTGATGTCTGATCAGCTCAATAAACCAAGTACTGAACCAACTGTAGTAACAAATAAATCTGATTTCCTGTTAAAAATAAATCAATATTCCAGGTAATAAAATTCCTCGCCCAGGTCGCCTCGCGTACGCGAGACGCCGAGACATTCGCCCAAATCGCCCTTCGACCCAACCCGTGTCGTGTCGTGTCGTGACGTGGCGTGGCGAGGCGGGCGGCGGCGCGCGTGTGTGTGTGTGTGCGCGAGGCTCACACTACAACCATGCACACCCACATGCCTTAGTAGTTATACACTACACTTGCACATGGAGCTATATAAAGCCTCCAACCTCTCATTACCAATTCTATGTGGGACTCAAGTTATTTCAACTAACTAACCCACATAACCCATTTCAAGCAAGCAACTTCAACTCAATTTATTTATGGATTCCACTAAGAAAATGTCTTAGATCCAAACATGAAAGTTTAAGTCCTCATAACAAGGAACAACCTTCACTTGTTAGTTTCCGGAAATTACATCAAGAACATATTGTAAATATGCCTCAAACTTTCCATTTTCTAACAAACATATTTCTACTTTATTTCTACTTTATATATTTTTGATCAAGTTAATCTCCTCTTGGAAGAGGGGCCGAACCAAGGTATATAAATCACTTTATTTCTACTTTATATATTTTTGATATCATGTATTTTGATATGCTTAACATATTTTATATATCTTGTATGATATATGATTCTTTTTTGATGTTGCAGGCATGGACTGAAGGATCCCTGGAAGAGACAGTTCAGAATGCAAAAAAGTCATGGGAAATGGAGCTTTCTCACAAGACTTGCCTCCAATATTTTCGATCTATTAACCCTAACAAATTCAAGCTCATCGTTAATGGTAATCGCTTCTTTTTGTCTTAGTCGTTCAAGTGTCCAACGAGTGAAAAATATGAAATGGCACCGATTAGACATAATACATTTTAGCAAATTAATATACACATATTATGGCACCAATTAACATGCACCTGTTGCTTCTTTCAACTGTTATGTTTGGCTGATGGAGTTTACATGCAGGAGAGGAGGGATTGTCAGGAGAAGAAACACTGAGGGTGGCTTAAGACTTACTTCATAATGCAACTTCATGGACTTATTTATAGCCTCTCTAGACTCTACTTACATCATGGCTTACATCATTTTACTAGCCTACAATTGACTAGACATTATTGTTGAATTTGTTGCAGCCATCTTGGATCTTTGTTGCAGCCATCTTTGATCTTTGTTGCAACCATCTTTGTTGACAACACACCAAATACCCATAACTTCAAGTTACGGGTTACCACACCAAATACCCCTAACTTCAAGTTATGGGTTCTTTCTAGAATGATAATTTAACACCCCCTCTCAAGTTGGTGCATAGATGTCATATAAGCCCAACTTGTCCAAGAAATTTGAGAACACTCGGGTTGATACAGCTTTGGTGAGGATGTCCGCCAATTAATCTTCTCATCTTATTTCTGGAAGTTCTAAAGTATTGTCTTCTATTTTTTCTTTGATAAAGAATCTATCCACCTCAACATGTTTAGTCTGATCATGGTTAACAGGATTGTAAACCATGTCACGAGCAGACTTATTATCACAATACAACTGAATTGGTTTCTTTGTTGCATATCCCAAATCTTGTAATATGAACTTCAGCCATAAACCTTCACATGTTCCCAGAGCCAACCCCCTGAGTTCAGATTCTCCACTTGATCGAGAAACAACATGTTCTTTTCTGCACCTCCATGTGACTAAATTGCCACCTACAAATGTAAAATATCCAGAAGTGGACCTTCTATTTGTCTTGTCTCCTGCCCAATCTGCATCAGTATATATATCTATGGTCTGCTCCCCTTTATTTCTAGAAAATAAAATTCCTCTACCTGGAGCTGACTTCAAGTATCTCAAAATGCGCATAACTGCATTCATGTGTTGTTCTCCAGGGTTATGCGTAAATTGACTGATAACGCTTAATGCATATGCAAGGTCTGGTCTTGTATAGGCCAAGTACATTAATCTGCCAACAAGTCTTTGATATCTACCTTTGTCAACTGAAACTTGGTCATTTTTGATACATAGCTTTAATCCTTCTTCAACAGGAGTATCAATAGGTTGACAAGCTGACATTCCCGTTTCTTCTAGCAAGTCTAGGACATACTTTCTTTGAGATAAATAAATGCCTTTCTCTGATCTTGATACTTCTATCCCAAGGAAGTATTTTAAATTACCAAGATCTTTCATCTCAAACTCTTTGGCTAAATGTTCTTGTAAATCTTTTCTTTCTTCTGGATCATCTCCTGTGACTATCATATCGTCAACATAAATGATAAGTGTTGTGACCTTTCCTTGTTTTTTCTTTATGAACAAAGTATGATCAGAATTACTTTATTGATATCCAAAGGCTTTCATTACCCTTGTAAATCGTCCAAACCAAACTCTTGGAGATTGTTTCAACCCATATATAGATTTCTTCAACCTGCACACCATTTTTTTATACTTTTCTGGAACCATGCATCCTGGTGGCAGATCCATGTAAACTTCTTCTTGTAATTTACCATGTAAAAAGGCGTTTTTTACGTCAAATTGTTAAAATGGCCAATCCAGATTTGCAGCAAGAGACAATAGAACTCGTACTGTGTTAATTTTCGCCATGGGGGCAAAAGTCTCGGTGTAATCGATTCCATAGGTCTGGGTGTACCCCTTTGCCACCACTCTCGCTTTACATCGCTTGATTGTACCATCAGCTTTGTATTTGATTGTGTAAACCCATCGACAACCAACTGTTTTCTTTCCAGGTGGAAGCTCGACAAGTTCCCATGTTTTATTTTCTTGTAGAGATTTCATCTCCTCGTTCATGGCTTCTTTCCATCTGGGATCAAGAGAGGCTTCCTGCACACTTTTAGGAATAGATACAGCAGTTAATTTATTTATGAAAGACACATTTGATTCTGATAAGCGATGGTTGGAAACATAGTGGCTCATTTGATATTTGACTTTGGAGGATATTTCAGGTTCATATGTGAACTTAGGGATACTTCTGTTGTGACGTGGGGGCAGTTGCCTTCTTTGTATCTCAAGAACATCCTCAGTAAGAGATTGTTGTGGTATATCGTCCGAGGTTGAAGCTATATTATCAAAATTTGATCGATCTGGAGATGCATCTTCACTACGGTCCTCAATTAAGGGAGGTATACCACTACTTTGATCACTTTCATATGTTTCCTGATTTTGATCAATTTATGTGTTATTACCACTTTCATCCAAAACAATTACATTGTGATTGTCATCTTCATCATAAATGAGAGTTTGAATTTCTCTCCTATACTCCCCCTGAAATTCAGTCTCAGAGAAGAACATAATATTTTCATGGAAAACAACATCCATTGTGACAAATACTCGATGAGTTGGAGGATGATAGCACCTGTAGCCTTTATGAGTAGCATACCCGACAAAAATACACCACAAAGCTCGAGTTGTTAATTTCGTACGTTGGTGTTTATGAAGACGAACAAAGACTACACATCCAAATATACGCGGGGTTAAATTTGAATCTGGTGGAGCAACATCAATCTCAATAAGAGTCTGGAATGGGGTTTTGAAATCAAGAGTACTTGAAGGAACTCGGTTGATCAGATATGCTGCAGAAGCTAGAGCTTCCCCCCAATAAGATAAGGGAAGGTGAGCACTAATTAAGAAAGCTCGAACAACCTCAAGAAGGTGCCGATTTTTTCGTTCTGCTACCACGTTTTGTTGGGGTGTGTTAGGACAAGTAGTGTGATGAATCATTCCTTGATCTTCCAAATATTTTTGAAAATCAGTACTTAGATATTCTCCGCCATTATCAATGCGAAGGACTTGAATATTTGTTTTGTACTGAATTTGAACAAATTTATGAAATTTTTGAAATAATGAGTTTACCTCGCCTTTAGATTTCATCATACATACCAATGTCATCCTCGTACAATCATCGATAAAAGTTACAAACCATCTTGATCCACCTAAAGTATTAACTTTAGAGGGTCCCCAAACATCAGAGTGAATGATCATAAAATGAATGCGACTTTTATTTAATTGTAACGGGAAAGAAGTGTGATGACTCTTTGCAAGTTCACAAATATCACATTGAAAAGAAGAGACATCAATTTGCTGAAATAAACTAGGAAATAATTTTTTTAGATACCCAAAAGATGCATGCCCGAACCGACGATGCCATAACCAGATGTTTTCTTCCCTTGTTTCCCTTTTTTTAACTCCTACTGCCAAAGCTTATCGAAGATCTTCAATACTCTTTTACTCCATATCTAAATAATATAGCTTCACTCTTCGAATACCACAACTAATCGTCTTCCTGGTATTGATGTCCTTAAAAATACAGAAATCCGGCCAAAAAATTACAACACAAGATAGGTTAGTTGTTATTTGAGAAACGGACAATAAATTATTTTCTAAAGATGGGACAACTAGAACAGAATTCAGATTTATGGAATCAGTTAAGGTTAATGATCCTTCCCTGATGACTGGGGCTGAACTTCCATTAGCAGTAGACACACACTTTTGATTGGAAGATTTAAGAGGTGAAACATGTCTAGACTCAACTGTCATATGATCGGTGGCACCAGAATCAATTATCCACGTATTATATGCAATAGGTGTAGACGTAGTAAAGACTTTACCATCACTGTTTGAAGACATGACAAATGCTGAAGATAGTTTGGTACTTGTGTCTTCTTTTTTTGTTCCACCAGATGCTATATTAGAGGACCCTTGAAATTTTTTTGTTTCACTTTGTTGAGTCTTGCGACTACGATCCCACCATTCGGGATAGCCCACTAGTTCAAAGCATTGCTTTTTCGTATGACCAATTTTCTGGCAGTGATAGCACTTCAGAGATGACTTGTCCATATTTTCTTACCTGGGGTAGTTAGGTCGATGCTTGGTGGCCAAAGCGGTAGCATCTTGCATTATTGAAGTGAAGGTACTCTGACGCACTGCCTTCCTCCGTACAATCGAATAACATTCTTCCATGTCCGCAATAGTATCATTTCATAGAATTTCTCTACAGATTTGTTCGAAGTCTCCATCCAATCTGGTAAGAAAGATGTGTACACGTAACCGATCAACAGACTTCTTATATTCCAGGACATCATCTAGATCCTTCATCTTTGTTTTGTCACGATAGTATACGGATAGTGGTCTTCCATTTTGTTTAGCAGCGAAGGCTTGTCGATTCAATGTGAAAACTTGCAATTCATCATTGTCATCCGAAAAAGCTTTTTCCAGGGCTCTCCAAACTTCACGAGTAGTAGGTAAACGTAGATAGCGTTTCATTATGTCCGGAGACATTGACATTAGAAGCCATCTTTTTACCTTTTGATTCTCAGATTGCCATTTGTCGTAACCACCATCTTCTTTCTTTGGTGGTTCTTTCTTTCCATTGATATATGATAACTTCTCTCTTTCGGTGATGTGCATCTCCATAATCTGAGACCACACATAATAGTTTGATTCTGTAAGAATCATTCCTGCATTGAATGCACTTTCAGATTGCACGTATATGGGGACAGAACCCATTCCTGTTTCGTTGGATTTATCACCAGTTGCTTCACTTTCTTTGTCAGACATTTTATTGTATTGAAGTCGATTCTCTTTGAACAACTTTCATGATTAAACTATTCTCTTCCAGGGCCATCTGAACAGGCAAAAATCCAAGCCCGTCAGCCATAGCGAGCATCATCTGCATCATCTTGGCCTTAAATTCATCCATATCTACAGTTCCATTAGAGTCATGATAAAAAAGTAAAAACAAATTATAATAAACTTGAGTAAGCTCATCTGGATCAGTCTTCACGTCAATCCCAAAATGAGTTTCCAAGACCCTGAGACTTTGTAGCTCTATCAGCATCTCTGCATACGACAGGACCCCGTCGTGGTCTGTGTCAAGAAGCACTAAGCGCTCCTGAATGGAACCGGTAAATGCTTCATCATCTTCCACAAAACTCACAATGGTGGCACCATCCAACACTTGTACACTCATTTTTACTGTTCAGATTGTGATTAACAGCTACTAAATCAAGAAAAGGTATCTTGGTGTATATTTAATAGAAATGGAGAGCTTTGGTTGATGTTTTGATATATTGGTGAAGTTGAATATTAGACACATCATTTGAGGATAAAACTTTGATTGTCTTTGTACTAACCTTTTTTTAGCTACGATATCTAGTCATACAAAACATGCAGATCAACTTTCTTTTTTACTTAAATTTTACGAAAACGAAACGGATGCACTGAACAAGCAAGTGTTTAGATCATTTGATTGTTAGTTTTAGATTGGGCGGGTCTAGATGTAAGGTGAAATGAGCTTTGCTTCTGCTACAGATTTAGGATATGTGATTATATGCACTCTCTTTAATGGTTGATAGAATCATAAAGTGAAAACTTTTATTCTTTTAACATCTCAATACAATGTAGGAAAACACAAGAAGCAAGTAGGGGGAAAGGAAGTAATGTAGATTTAAGGATGGTAGGGCAGAGCAGGCAAAATTTGTTGGTAAGTTCGGACTAATTGATGAGGGAGTTGCATTCTCTTTGGACAGCTTTCATGAGTAGGCTATCCTCTTCAAGGGCCATTTGAACAGGCAAAAATCCAAGACCTTTAGCCATTGCGAGCATCATCCGTTTCATTTCCGCCTTAAATTCATCCATGTCAATAGTGCCATTGCAGTCATGATCAAAAAGTAAAAACAGATTATCATAAACATGGCTAAGTTCGTCTGGATCAGTCTTTATGTCAATCCCGAAATGAGTTTCCAAGACCCTGAGACTCTGTAGCTCTTTAAGCATCTCTGAATACGACAAGACCCCGTTGTGATCTGTATCAAGAAGCACAAAGTGCTCATGAATGGAACCGGTGAATGCTGTTAGAAAATGGAGTTTTTAGATCATAATTATTTTATGTTCTTGATGTTAATTCCGGATTTTAACGATTGAAAATTGTTCCTTGCTATGAGGACTTAAATTTTCGTATATGGGTCTAAGTAATTTTCTTAGTGAAATCCATAGAGAAATATAGTTGAAGTGGGTAGCTTGAAAGAGCTTGAAAATGAGAATGTGTATTTGTCCCACATTGAAATAAATAAAGGGGGTTGTTCGCTTTATATAGAATCATACACATGGGTAGTGTACAACTACTAAGGTGTATGATGGTGCATGGTGTTACTGTGTGCTTCACACACGCGCGCCGTCGTCCACCTCGCCACGTCACGTCTCGGGTCGTCTCGGTTGAAGGGCGATTTGGGCGAATGTCTCGGCGTCTCGCATACGCGAGGCGACCTGGGCGAGGGATTTGACGATCGTCAGATCCTGACGGACGAAAATACTGATGGATCATGTTGGGTCATAATTTGATAATATATATATATATATGTTCGGATTAATTAAAATAAAAACTAAAATGTGTGGATAAAATATACAGTAACTGTTACGTTTTATTTAATTTAAATCAGCCGTTTTGATTGTATTAAATCGACCGTTTCGTTTTATTAAATGAAAATCGGTAGTTACAATATTAATTGGGTGGCATCAGTTACACTTAGCTTTTCCTATAAATAGAGAGCTAAGTTACTGGTTTTTATGTACCACACCATACATTCTCTTCTCTACACTCTCTACACTCCCTCTATATACAGTACTCCACTCGTAGGTTTTCTGGCGACTGAGGTGCTAGTCGAAGTTGAGCTTTCTAGTTACTATGATCATATAGCTCGAAGCTATTTTATCCTGGAAGAATATCGCTAGCTGTTTTATCCTGGAAGAATATCGCCAGCATCCTGACACAGTGTGAGTGGGGGCGATTATCACTTCAAGAGCAGTCAGGACTTCGAACAAGGCCTAACGACTCAACTATTTTCTTATTTGTTTGATATACTGATATAGCAATGGCTACTGGTATGTCTTCTGTCTTTCCTTTCTTTTATAGTTACTGATATGCATGTGTTTTACCTTCGTGTTTTGTTTCGTTAATTGTGTGCTTCGCCTTGACTTGTTAAATACGATATATAACTACCTCTATATTGCTTTATTAGTGATTATTTCCAACATTCTTGAAGAGATAATCTGTTATATAGTATTTAGCATAATGGTTAACGAGAGTGAAGTTCCTGTTAGTGGTAGTTCGGTTGCATTTGCTGGGGGTCATAGATTGGACCGCTTACAGTTTTCCACAACCCGTTGAATTAACTGGCTTGCCAGAGAAATTCAATGGGGGCGTTGGCTTTTCTCGTTGGCAGAAAAGGATGAAATTGTGGTTGACTGTAAAGGGTTTATGGCCTATTGTGGAATATGAGAAGCCAGTTGTGGATCAAGAGAAGGCTGAATCAGTTAAGGGTTTTGCGAAGTGGGCTGAGAAGGATGGGGTGGCTAGGGCGGCCATTTTGGCTGCTCTAACGAACACCTTGTTTGATGTGTACTCTTCTGATGCCTACACCGCAAAACTCTTATGGGAGAAGCTGGACCAGACACATAATATTGACTCAAAAGGTCTGGAAAAGTATTCTGTGGCTAGGTTCCTTGATTTCATGCTGGTGGACAATAAGTCCATGACTGAGCAAGTGCATGAGTTCGAGATGATAGTGCATGCTTTGAAGGAGTCCGGAATGGACCTCCCCGAAAAGTTTAAGGTGATGAGTGTGATTGAAAAGCTCCCAAAGTCTTGGGAAGAGTTCTCTCTCTCCCTGAAAAGACAAAAAGGAGAGATCACCTGGACCAACCTTATGCTGGACATCTCGGTGCAAGAACAACACAAGTTCAAACAGGGACATGTGATGCCAACTGAGCATGGAAGCTCGAAGGTGAATGTAGCAACTGTAGGACAGAAAAGGAAGGCTATCTCTAAGAAGAGTAATAGTAATTAACCTAAGAATGACAAGGACAAGGCCAAGAAACCAAAGGCAAACAAACCATGTTGGTCTTGTGGGCAGGTTGGGCACTGGAGTAAGGACTGCCCTACAAAGAAAGCGAAGAAAGCCGAGGCGGTAGCTCACGCGAATGCTGTGCTTGGAACCTCAAGTGGACCTGTAGCAAACATGGTTGTTGGTGAGGCTTTGGCTTTGGCTTCTGAAACCAACGTGGACCGGTATGTCACCTACAACCCTGTACTATTTTCAACTTATTTGTCAAATGAATGGTTGATTGATACTGGAGCTAATGTGCATATTTGTGTTGACATTAGTTTATTTGTATCTTATCAACAGAGTCATAGCTTGACAGTGACGATGGGGAACGCAAGTGCCGCTCAAGTACATGGAGTAGGAAACGTGGACCTGAAGTTTCCTTCGGGTCGTGTTCTATCCCTGACGAGAGTGCATCATGTTCCCGACATGCGTAGAAATATAATAAGTGGCAGCTGTTTAGTAGCTAATGGTTTTGAAGTCTCTCTCAAATGTAATAAAGTAGTTCTTATTCATACTGGTACATTTTTTGGCAAGGGTTACTTGTCAAATGGTTTATTTGTAATAAATGTTGAGCCCGTTTTGGGTGCGTTGATTAATAATATTACTCCTTCTGTTAACTGTGTTGAATCTTCAAATTTATGGCATGCTAGACTTGGTCACTTAAATTTTGGTGCTCTTAAAAATATGATGAATTAGAGTTGATTCCAAAACAAACTATAGAAAAGAATTCTAAATGTCAAGTATGTGTGTCTGCTAAACAAATAAGGAAACCTTTTCATAATATTGTTAGGGATTCAGACTTGTTAGATTTAGTACACACTGATATTTGTGAATTTGGTGGTGCGTTGACTAAGGACCAGTTTAGATACTTCATTACCTTTATAGATGATAGTAGTAGATACTATTATGTTTTTTTACTTAGACATAAGGATAAAGCACTTAGTAAATTCATTATATATAATACTGAAGTAGAAAAACAAACTAGTAAGGTACTTAAAAGGTTGAGATCTGATAGAGGTGGTGAGTATACGAGTAACTCCTTTAATGAATTTTGTGCAAGCAATGGAATAGTTTGTTGGTTCGAAAACTAACTGCGCAAGTGTACGCGGTCACAAGTAATATAATAAATTTGATCCCACGAAGACTTGGTGTTTGTTCAGAAATAATGTTTAAGCAACGACGTATGATTAAACAACAAACTGCTTGAATAAATATAAAAGGGGGGGTTTTGTTGTATTTTTCTAATTGATTAATTAAATTAATAATATTAAATAATTCAAACTACTTGATTTAATTAAATGAGAATTTATATGTGAGAAAAACATGGGATTCTAATTTCATTATTTATTTCATTTAGAATTGATGCCTTAATTTCAAAGTAATTTTGATAATTACGAAAGCTAGTCGGGAACACGAAACTAACATAAGCGCCTTTCAGCTTTAACTCATATCAAACCACACGAACATCCACTTAAAAAGATAGACGTCGCGTGGACACCTTTTATGCTTAGACCCTATATGTCTATAAGATTTGAAAACATAATTGGTTTACATGACAATTATGAACCTATGCTAACATGGCAAATTCTAAATTCCTAAATCCACTTTCGCATTCATTAGGAATTAATAATTTAGACGTTAGCTACGCATCTAATAAATTAAGCGCAACCACATTAGGCAATCTGAAATTTTATCATAATACAAATTATTAAGGCATCGAATTACTAAATTACGTAAATAAATCCATTAGAATCCCATGACGGCGATTAGTTCATAATCGAACGGATCGTCATCATGGGATTAAATGAAAACATAATAATAATAATAACTAAATTAAAAATTGAGATGAATTAAATATAAAATTATAAGAGTTTAGAAAGTAGAACCGAAATAGCTTCCAATGAAAGAGAGGAGCAATCCAAATAATCTCCTTAAAATCTTCACCCGAAATAAAACTTAAACTAAATTTTCCGAAAATTAAAATGTATAAAATGGAACTGAATTACAACAAAGGAAGGCTAGAGAGAAAACTGAATTACAAAGAGAAGCTCAGTCGAGGTCCTCCAAATCCTACTGCAAATACTTCTATTTATAGGCCAAATTAGCACACCAGCAATAAAGAATTCGGCCGAAAACAAGAAAAAAATTACTAGAAAAATACCAACCTAGCCGACAACTTTCCGCCCACCAACTCTTCTTCATCAAATGAATAATACAGGAAGGTGAAGGCACGCGGGATCTGTTTTGCTGATTTTTTTCTGGCGCCTGTGGACCACTCGCTGTCAGGTGAGTGAAGCTTTAACGCTGTACAGGAGGCTGGCCGCTCTAATTCATTTACAACTTATAAAAGAATTGTAAAAGACATGATGACCTGATAAACTAATCACAAAGGGCCTATTTCGTCCTATTATGAATGGGCTCCGTAAAATGCTTTTTAACCCGCACAACTTATAATCTTTAATTAATAAATAATTATTTTAATCCAGAAATTATAAAAATAAATATCTAATATTATTAGATATTTATAAATATAATTTTCTAAATTAATAAAATTATTTAATAATATAAATAAATCCTTATTGTCTAAGCTGCAGTCTCTAGCCGTCTGAAACCGGACTCCTTTTGCTTAACAGAAAATATATCAATCCCAACCGGGGTTCCTGCTTTAAGAAAATATCACTTTCCATATTTTTGTGATAATTCTTATTTCTTCATTGTTCGTCCAGATGTAAGTTACGGTCTCTTGAGGATCTAAAATCGGACTCCTTTTGCTTAGAAAAAAATATAACAATTCCAACCGGGGTTTCAGCATTAAGAATATATCACTCAGAATTTCTTTATGATAATTCTTTTTCCTCTTGGCCAGTCCTCCTTGCTCTCTTGGCAACTCTAAATTCCGAATTGAGGTAGAAATCCACAGTTTTATCCTTTTATCGCCACAATACCTAAAGTTGCGAGTTCTGCACAACAAAAACTGAAACAACAAGAAAAATGAATTAAAAGACACCACATACTTAAGGATAAACCACCAATTTAAGTCCAATTAGCGCATAATAAGTGGATATAAAATCCACTTATCACACCCCCAAACTTAAACTGATGCTTGTCCTCAAGCGAAAACAGACTCGACTACCTCTAAATGCATGAATGCAACTGATGCAAGGATCCCATAAGCAAAGCAATAACCAACTTAGCACAGTGTTTCAGAGAATGTGATAATTCTAAATAGAGATCGATTAAATACCAGCAAATTAACATTTACAAGTATAGAAACGTGCGTGTGTGCCATGCTCATCAGAAATACTTTTAGCACTAGATCAAAACCATACATATTCTTCGCCAAGATAATCACGAGTTTATAAATAGAATGAACGCTAGACACTTCATAACCTAGAAACACCTCCATCATTATTTGAGTTAGACTGGAATTCATGCTCTATTACTAACAACTATGACGCATAATACTATACATAACACACATGCTTATTTGACCGTGCAATGGATGAGACCCCAAAAGGCTTATACAATAATACCCATGTAGCGAGCGTTAGGTTAGTGGATCCCAGACCGGAAAAGTCTTAGGTCACTAGGCTTGAGTCCCCTAGAACTTAATTGCTCGAGTATTAAAGAGCTCACCCTGACCAATTCTGCATACCCACACTTTCATAAAACTCTATTTTTTTTTTCCTTTTTTTTTTCTTTTTTTTTTTTGAAATCTGGAATGAGTATTCTCATCCAACCCTAGAATACTCATAAAATATGAGCGGCTACTAGCCATTTGACGCCTAGCCATTAACAACTAAACAACTAGCATGAAAGCCCTGGTTTCCCCCAAACTTAAATTTTAGTGCTCCTACGCCATCAAGGGAATAAAGAAAATTCTGAATATAATCAGGTGATTAAATCTCAAACAACCAAACAAGCATGACCTTAACCTAGCCCAAAAAGCATACGATGAGTTGTGTAAGATTGTGTTTCTGTAACATGCACGTCAATTCATAAGCATTTAAATCAGTCCTCTATCCATCATTATCATACTCGAATTCATCATTGACTACTAAACGGAACCACCAAACGCTACGGGATCAAGGAAAATATGATATGCAACTAATCATGAATATGAAATTTTTTTTTTTTCCAAAATATGAATTATATGAAATTAAACTAGCATGATGTATTATGAATTACATGAAACTATATGCAATATTATGACTCGATTAATCAAATATCCTAAATCACCCCCAAACTTAAAATATTCAATGTCCTCATTGAAGGTATAGATAAAGGATAAAAGAGAACTCCCCTAACTATCGGCATCGTCGCCCTCCTCGGGCGGTGAATCAGGTGGGGAAATGAGCTCCAAACTGAGGCCAATCTACCTTGAGAGAAGAATTTTTCTTTTGTGAAGCCAGTTCCTATAACTTGCCAATGACCTACAAACTTGACATAATACTGAACAAAATCACACAAAATCAAACCACACATAAAAACACCAAACCTATGGGTTGCCTCCCATGAAGCGCTGTCGTTAACATCATTTAGCCGGATGCTGCTTCCTCAACTCATGGCGGTTTCAAGAGAACAACCGAACCGTCCTCAACAGAAAGACCATTCATACGAACGTTGACATCTTGATTGCTTAGTCCCAACACAACTCTTCTTTCAGTCTTCACCTTGAGTTTTCCGCCCGTCGACTTCTTCGCCTTCTTTTTCTTCCTCACACCTCTAAGGTGTTTATCCCTAGCTCTCAACCGATTGAACAGAACATTCTTCTATCTCATCATCAACTATCCACCTTCTTAACACATTATCATGACCCTTTTCAAAAATCACTAACTCATCATTCAAAAGGACATACCTCAAACGCAGTGGAAGTTTTCCGAGCTTTAAATTCGAGAGATCTCGAATTGAAGAACTGTCAATGGAATCACTGATGTGATGCTCTAGCTTGTGCATGTCCGACTTTTCGCTCAACAACTGATCAAACTCCTCTGCCTGGCCCGTATCAACTATTTCCACGCTGAAACACTCTTCATCTTCTGCTAGAAATTTCATGGCCTTGAACACATTAAAGGTGACATTCTGGTCTTGTACCCTCATTGTAAGCTCTCCTTTTTGCACATCGATTAAAGTACGACCTGTAGCTAGAAAAGGCCTTCCCAAAATTATGGGAATCTTCTTGTCCTCTTCGAAATCTAGAATCACAAAATCGGCAGGAAATATGAGCTTATCAACCTTCACCAAGATATTCTCTACTATACCCCTTGGATAAGTGATTGACCGATCAGCCAGCTACAACGAGATATTGGTAGGTTTTGGATCAGGCAGACCAAGTTGCTTGAAAACAGACAAGGGCATGAGATTAATGCTAGCTCCCAAATCACATATGCATTTGTCAAAAGACAACTTTCCAATGGTGCATGGAATTGTAAAGCTTCCTGGATCCTTAAGTTTGGGAGGTAATTTCTGTTGCAACACCGCACTGCACTCCTCTGTCAATGCCACTGTTTCAAATTCTTCCAACCTTCTCTTTCGTGACAAAATATCCTTCATGAACTTTGCATATCTCGGCATCTGCTCCAATGTTTCAACAAAAGGAATGTTAATGGATAGTTTCTTGAAGACCTCCATAAACTTCTGAAATTGTTTTTCTTGATCTTATTTCTGCAATCATTGAGGGAATGGAGGAGGTGGATAAATATACTTTTCTGGTGTCGGTGCTTTAACTGCTTCATTTTTTTTTGGATTCTTCATGCACCAACTCTTGAGGCTTTTCATTAGACTCAGATTTCTTGATAACCTCTTCATCAGCTTTCTTTGAGTTCCCTTCAATCTCCTTACCACTTCTGAACGATACTGCATTGCAAGTCTCCTTCCGCTCATTCTTTGGATTTGGCTCGGTGTCACTAGGAAGATTTCCTTGTGGCCTATTCAACAAGGCATTAGCAATCTAACCAATCTGGTTTTCTAAGGTCTTGATAGAAACTGCTTGGCTTTTGCACATCATCCTCAACTCCTCCAATTCAGATTTTTTAGAAGACGGTTGCCCCGCACTTGCCTGAGGCTGCTGCTGAAATCCCGGAGGTTGGAATTGTTGCCTTGGAGCATACTGCTGCTGATAGCCCTAATTGAATGGCCTAGCTTGTTGACCCTGAAACTGCTGATAAGGCTGTTGCGATTGTTGAACACCTTGATTGTTGTTCCAGCTGAAATGGGGATGGTTCCGATTGTTCGGATGATAAGTTGTTGGAGCTGGTTGCGAAGGTCGCTGAAAATTGCTCACAAACTGTGCTGATTCAGAAGAGATTGCACACTGATTCGTATCATGTGCACCTGCACACAGCTCACAAACACTAGCAACCTGCTGAACTCCATAATTAGTAAGAGAATCCACCTTCATCGTAAGAGCTTTCAACTGAGCTGCTATAGCTGTTGCTGCATCAACTTCAAGAATTCCTGCTACCTTACCTTGAGAAAGCCTCTAGGTTGGATTTTGATATTCATTCGCAGCCATCATCTCAATAAGCTCATAAGCTTCATCATAGCTCTTAGCCCACAGAGCTCCACCTGATGCTGCATCTAGCAAAGGTCTAGACTGTGCTCCCAACCCATTGTAGAAACCATTAATAACCATCCAATCAGGCATCCCATGATGAGGACACTTTCGAAGCATCTCCTTATAACGTTCCCAAGCCTCACATAAAGATTCACCAGATTGCTGTGCAAATTGAGTTAGCGCATTCCTTATTGTTGCAGTTTTAGCCATGGGGAAGAATTTTGTAAGAAACTTCTGAGCAAGATCCTCCCAAGTAGTGATGGAACCGGCTGGTAGAGAATGTAACCAGCCCTTTGCCTTATCCCGTAAAGAAAATGGGAAAAGTCTCAATTTGATAGCATCATCCGACACACCATTGAATTTGAAAGTGTCACAAATCTCGATAAAGTCCCTGATGTGCATATTAGGATCCTCCATTGAAGCTCCCCCAAACTGAACTGAATTCTGCACCATCTGAATTGTGCTTGGCTTGATTTCAAAAGAATTAGCTGCAATGGCTGGCCTGACAATACTAGACTGAATGTCATCGATCTTTGGCTGAGAATAGTCCTTCAAAGCTTTAGTAGCTGCTGCTACTCTGTCACCCATTGTTGCTTCTACTATCACTCCAAGCTCTTCTGTCGCTTCAAGCTCTTCTTCTTCCAGCTTATTTTTCAGAGTTTGAGAACGTGTTCGCATAAACAACTTAAGATCCTTATACTGGCAGAGCGAGGAAACACGACGTGAGAAAAAAAACTATCCAAGTCAGTTAAGTTTAACCTCCGTTGATGTTAAACACAAATTCTGAAAATAACACCGAAGTCCCCGGCAGCGGCACCAAAAACTTGTTGGTTCGAAAACTAACTGCGCAAGTGTACGCGGTCACAAGTAATATAATAAATTCGATCCCACGAAGACTTGGTGTTTGTTCAGAAATAATGTTTAAGCAACGACGTATGATTAAACAACAAACTGCTTGAATAAATATAAAAGGGGGTTTTGTTGTATTTTTCTAATTGATTAATTAAATTAATAATATTAAATAATTCAAACTACTTGATTTAATTAAATGAGAATTTATATGTGAGAAAAACATGGGATTCTAATTTCATTATTTATTTCATTTAGAATTGATGCCTTAATTTCAAAGTAATTTTGATAATTACGAAAGCTAGTCGGGAACACGAAACTAACATAAGCGCCTTTCAGCTTTAACTCATATCAAACCATACGAACATCCACTTAAAAAGATTGACGTCGCGTGGACACCTTTTATGCTTAGACCCTATATGTCTATAAGATTTGAAAACATAATTGGTTTACGAATAAATTCCTTTATTATGACTACATAGGGTGATATGATCCAAAATCCTACCACTTATCGTAATTGTACATGACAATTATGAACCTATGCTAACATGGCAAATTCTAAATTCCTAAATCCACTTTCGCATTCATTAGGAATTAATAATTTAGACGTTAGCTACGCATCTAATAAATTAAGCGCAACCACATTAGGCAATCTGAAATTTTATCATAACACAAATTATTAAGGCATCGAATTACTAAATTACGTAAATAAATCCATTAGAATCCCATGACGGCGATTAGTTCATAATCGAACGGATCATCATCATGGGATTAAATGAAAACATAATAATAATAATAATAACTAAATTAAAAATTGCGATGAATTAAATATGAAATTACAAGAGTTTAGAAAGTAGAACCGAAATAGCTTCCAATGAAAGAGAGGAGCAATCCAAATAATCTCTTTAAAATCTTCACCCGAAATAAAATTTAAACTAAAATTTCCGAAAATTAAAATGTATAAAATGGAACTAAATTACAAAAAAGGAAGGCTAGAGAGAAAACTGAATTACAAAGAGAAGCTCAGTCGAGGTCCTCCAAATCCTACTGCAAATACTTCTATTTATAGGCCAAATTAGCACACCAGCAATAAAGAATTCGGCCGAAAGCAGGAAAAAAATTACTAGAAAAATACCAACCCAGCCGACAACTTTCCGCCCACCAACTCTTCTTCATCAAATGAATAATACACTGTCATGCTGAAAACCAATCTCGGACAGGAAGGTGAAGGCACGCGGGATCTGTTTTGCTGATTTTTTTCTGGCGCCTGTGGACCACTCGCTGTCAGGTGAGTGAAGCTTTAACGCTGTACAGGAGGCTGGCCGCTCTAATTCATTTACAACTTATAAAAGAACTAGTCGATAAAGCCGCGCTTCGCGGCGGCGTTAAAATATTTTTAAAAAAA
This sequence comes from Kitagawia praeruptora, assembly GCA_037693485.1. Classification (NCBI taxonomy): domain Eukaryota; kingdom Viridiplantae; phylum Streptophyta; class Magnoliopsida; order Apiales; family Apiaceae; genus Kitagawia; species Kitagawia praeruptora. The sequence goes on from CM075350.1 coordinate 84,409,954, forward strand.
TTCAATACATTTACGTTATATTATAATATTAATATTAAATTTTAATAACTAAATAATCTTCTCTAACGAATCGATTTCTTGTTAAACATGATTCTTTCGATTGAGCCGCTCTCTCGTTAAAACCGAAATCCCAACTTTAGTTATAAAGACTTATATAATAATTTTTATCCATAAAATCGAACTGTAAAAAAAAAAATATGACATCAGTATCAAATTCTAATAGCTAATATAATCTTTGGAATCGAAATTTTAACTTCAATATATAAAGAGAGTAAATTCCAATTTTTATATTATTTAAACTTACAGCTTCCGCATGGGAATGTCTTTCTGTTATGTTAACATATAAAGAAAATTACAAAGACTTTTCGTTACGGGAATAATATTAAATTTATGGATATTTTTTTCTAATGCAAGTATAATTAACTTGTACAAAAAAGTTAAAATAAAGAATTTCCAAGAAAAAAAATAGGCAATTTTAAAAAATTGTATAAGATGTCTCCACCGTCCTCGTATTCTACTTCCAATAAAACATTTAATTATATGTATTCCTTATATATTCAAGCATCTATTATACGGTCTTCTCTAATGAACCGCTTTCCCGCTAAACACGATTGTTACTATTGATCCGCTCTCTCGTTAAAACCAAAAACCTAACTTTTACATATATCACTTGTATGATAATGTTTATCCATAAAAATCAAATCCTAAAAATAAAATAAAATTTATAACACCAATATGATATATTTTTAATAGGTAATACAATCTTTTATAGTGAGTCGTCTTCCCGTTAAACACGTTTCGAGTCGCTCTCATTTGGGAACGAAATTTTAACTTCATTATATATTATTGATGATACTTATCTTACACAATAACATATTCCTTAAAATCAAAACCTAAAAAATAGAGCAAATTCCAATTTACACTTATTCCAGACTTTCTAAAAATTATGGAGTTTTAGAAAATGAAAACACATCTTATTTTCTCTTTATATTATAGATATTCCTGTATTTATTTAGGATTGCTACATGACAATGTTCTTTTGTTATGTTAATACATCAATTATTATTATTATTTTTAAACAATGACTTTTTTATGACAATAGTATTGGATTTATGAATAAATTTTTCTAATAGAAATATAACTAACTTTTATAAAAAAATATAATTTAAGAATATCGTACTTTCTATTAAATATTTAATTATATGTCTACTCTATATATTCAAACACCTATTCTACTTCTAACAGAATTTTTATTTATATGTTTTTTCTATAAATTCGAATTCTTATTCTCTGTAAATTTGAACTTCTATTCTACTTCCAATAGAACTTTTAATTCCAATAGAATTTTTAATCATATGCGTTATAAATACTTATTCTACTTCCATTAGAACTTCTAATTATATGTCTTCCCTATAAATTCAAACTATTCTCCTCTATAAATTCGAACACCTATTCTACTTCTAATATGTTAAATGATATTTTTCTACTTCTAATAGAATTTTTATTTATGTGTTTTTTCTATAAATTCGAACTCTTATTCTCCATAAATTCGACTCATATTCTACTTGCAATAGAACTTTTAATCATATGCATTATTAATACTTATTCTACTTCCAATAGAACTTCTACATGATGTCTTCCCTGTAAATTCGAACTCTTTTCCTCTATAAATTCGAACATCTATTCTACTTTTAATATGTTAAATGATATTTTTACATTTATTAATGTTTAAAATTCTAAAATTCTAGAAAATTAGAAAAATAGTTTAGACGATCTTAGAGCGCCACCTAAACGCTTCCAATAGAATATTTAATCATATGCGTTATAAATACTTATTCTACTTCCAATAGAACTTCTAATTATATGTCTTCCCTATAAATTCGAACTATTCTCCTCTATAAATTCGAACACCTATTCTACTTCTAATATGTTAAATGATATTTTTCTACTTCTAATAGAATTTTTATTTATATGTTTTTTCTATAAATTCGAACTCTTATTCTCCATAAATTCGACTCATATTCTACTTGCAATAGAACTTTTAATCATATGCATTATTAATACTTATTCTACTTCCAATAGAACTTTTACATGATGTCTTCCCTGTAAATTCGAACTCTTTTCCTCTATAAATTCGAACATCTATTCTACTTTTAATATGTTAAATGATATTTTTACATTTATTAATGTTTAAAATTCTAAAATTCTAGAAAATTAGAAAAATAGATTTAGACGATCTTAGAGCGCCACCTAAACGCTTCCAATAGAATTTTTAATCATATGCGTTATAAATACTTATTCTACTTCCAATAGAACTTCTAATTATATGTCTTCCCTATAAATTCGAACTATTCTCCTCTATAAATTCGAACACATATTCTACTTCTAATATGTTAAATTTTTTCTACTTCTAATAGAATTTTTATTTATATGTTTTTTCTATAAATTCGAACTCTTATTCTCCATAAATTCGAACTCATATTCTACTTGCAATAGAACTTTTAATCATATGCATTATTAATACTTATTCTACTTCCAATAGAACTTCTACATGATGTCTTCCCTATAAATTCGAACTCTTTTCCTCTATAAATTCGAACATCTATTCTACTTTTAATATGTTAAATAATATTTTTACATTTATTAATGTTTAAAATTCTAAAATTCTAGAAAATTAGAAAAATAGATTGAGACGATCTTAGAGCGCCACCTAAACGCCCGCGTATCCTCCTTTATATATATATATTGATTGTAAAAGACATGATGACCTGATAAACTAATCACAAAGGGCCTATTTCGTCCTATTATGAATGGGCTCCGTAAAATGCTTTTTAAGCCGCACAACTTATAATCTTTAATTAATAAATAATTATTTTAATCCAGAAATTATAAAAATAAATATCTAATATTATTAGATATTTATAAATATAATTTTCTAAATTAATAAAAGTATTTAATAATATAAATAAATCCTTATTGTCTAAGCTGCGGTCTCTGGCCGTCTGAAACCGGACTCCTTTTGCTTAACAGAAAATATAGACTAAATTGCATTTCGCAACCCTTTTGTTCTTTCCAAAATCACTTTGGTATTCATAGTTTGCATAAATGCACTTTGCAACCCACAACTTAATTTGCCGGTTCAAATTGCACCCCTTTCGTCTGTTTTTGACCAAATTGCCCTTGATAATTAAGGAAAATTTTAAAAAAATTAAGGAAAAATTTGAAAATTTAGGAAAAAATTACAAAATTAAGAAAAATTCAAAAAAAAAAAAGGGAAAATTCGAAAAAATTTAGGAAAAATTAGAAAATTCGAAAATTTAGGAAAAATTCGAAATGTAGGAAAAAGCAAAAATTCGAAATTTTTTAATAAACTAAGGGATATTTTCAAAAATTCGAAAATTTATGAAAAATTCAAAAAAAAATTAGGAAAAATTCGAAAATACGAAAATTTAGGAAAAATTCAAAATTTTGGAAAAAGCAAATATTCGAAAAATTGCAATTTTCCATATTTTATTTTTTTAAAAGTACTAAATTTTTCGATTTTTATTGTTATGCCATATTTTATTTTTCGAAATTTTGAATTTTTCCTAATTTTGAAATTTTTCCTAAATCGAATTTTTTTCCGATATTTTGAATTTTTCCTAATTTTTCGAATTTTTCCTAAATTTTTTTAAAATTTTCCTAATTTTTTCTAATTTTTTGAATTTTTCTTAAATTTTTTAAAAAAAATTTCTAATTTTTCGAATTTTTCCTAAAATTTTTTAAATTTTTTTCTAATTTTTCGAATTTTTCCTAATTTTTTCGAATTTTTCCTTAATTTTTTTAAAATTTTCCTTAATTATCAAGGGCAATTTGGTCAAAAACAGACGAAAGGGGTGCAATTTGAACCGGCAAATTAAGTTGTGGGTTGCAAAGTGCATTTATGCAAACTATGAATACCAAAGTGATTTTGGAAAGAACCAAAGGGTTGCGAAATGCAATTTAGTCGAAAATATATCAATTCCAATCGGGGTTCCAGCTTTAAGAAAATATCACTTTCCATATTTTTGTGATAATTCTTATTTCTTCATTGTTCGTCCAGATGTAAGTTACGGTCTCTTGAGGATCTAAAATCGGACTCCTTTTGCTTAGAAAAAAATATAACAATTCCAACCGGGGTTTCAGCATTAAGAATATATCACTCATAATTTCTTTATGATAATTCTTTTTCCTCTTGGCCAGTCCTCCTTGCTCTCTTGGCAACTCTAAATTCCGAATTGAGGTAGAAATCCACAGTTTTAGCCTTTTATCGCCACAATACCTAAAGTTGCGAGTTCTGCACAACAAAAACTGAAACAACAACAAAAATGAATTAAAAGACACCACATACTTAAGGATAAACCACCAATTTAGGTCCAATTAACGCATAATAAGTGGATATAAAATCCACTTATCATAGTTCATGAAGTTACTCCACCGTACACACCTGAGTCTAATGGGATTGCTGAGGGAAAGAACAGAACATTTAAAGATATGATTAATAGTATGCTTATTAATTCTGGGCTGCCTAAATACATGTGGGGAGAGGCTCTGAATACGGCTTGCCATATTATGAATAGAGTCCCTCTGAAACACATGGATAAGACACCCTATGAGTTATGGAAGGGCAAGAAGACTAGTCTCAAGTATCTTCGTGTGTGGGGGTGCCTTGCTAAGGTACTTGTCCCTGAACACAAGAGAAAGAAACTAGGTCCGAAGAATGTTGATTGTATCTTTCTGGGCTATCTTGAGACCACTACAGCTATGAGATTTTTAGTAAATCTGACATAGATGGTATAGTGGCAAACACGATAGTTGAGTTGTGATGCTACATTCTTTGAGGATGTTTACCCTATGAAGACTGGTATGCCTCAAGATACTTCTAATGAAGATCCTACTCACACATCAAGTTCTATTCCTGATCATGTGGAAAAGATGACAAATGTGGGGGCGGAACCTAGTAGTAGCTCTACTCCTAAGGAGGTAGAGGAACCACGAAGGAGTAAGCGTGCAAAGGTAGTCAAGGATTTTGGAAGTGATTTTATCACTTACAATATCGAGGACGAACCTTTACTTTCCGACAAGCTATGGATTCTTCAGAGTCTAGGCACTAGAAGGGCGCTGTAAAGAGTGAAATTGACTCTATTGTTTCTAACGGAACATGGGAGTTAGTTGATCTCACTCCTGGGTATCCTACTATCGGGTGTAGATGGATCTTTAAAATGAAGTTGAATCCTGACGGTTCAATAGATAAGTACAAAGCTAGACTGGTAGCTAAGGGTTTTAAGCAAAAGAAGGGCATTGATTACTTTGACACATACTCTCCAGTAGCTAGAATGACAACAATCCTTGTAGCATTTGATAGTGTTAGTGCCCTAGAGACAATGTAGTTGTTCTTCTAAGAAATACTATTTTGTTATTTAATGATTATGTTCTACTGATTATTCTACATTAATTTATTATGTCTTAATTTACTGCGATATAAATGTTAGAGTAATAAATGTCCTTGGAATATAGAACATGTATTCTATATCTTTAAGTATGTGACTTAAAAATGAGATTATATGAATAGTGTTTATATTCCTAGATATCCCTAATCGAGCATTATTAATTTGGGACAAATATTGATTTGTTTTAATAGTCTATTCATTGATCAAGGAAATCCGGATTAAACGTTGAAGAGGATGAATAATGACATGCCTCGAGTTTAATCTATAATATTTGGTTAAAGGGATTATATTACACGGAAACATTAATCACGAAAGGTTTAATTGGATCACAAATTATTATTATTACTTGGGTAGCAATGATGTATTACTAGATGCCGCTCATTGTTTATAATTTTATTGTTAGATATTAAAATTATTTCCAACGTAATAATAACCTAAAGGGATACACAATAAGAACGTTTAAAAGGAGTTTTAATTTAAATTATGAATTTAAATTAAATTATTAAATTCGAAATTGGATATTTTATTAATTGAGCTGGTCTTAATTATAATTAAATAGCATTCGAATTGATTAATATTAAAACCAAATCAGAATGGGTTTGGAGAAGCCGAATTCGATTTAGGGTTTAGCCCAATCTCTCTTCCTATAAATACATTATGATGTATTGTTTAAAGATAGACTTTTGCAATTCGTTTTTAGAGAAAAACGTTTGAGAGGCTAGAGAGAGAGAGGCAGGTTCTTCGGCTAGTACCAGCTCCGGTGATCGTTGGACGATCAAGCGTTCGTGTGGACTACTTTGGCAACGTAGATCTTGAAGATGGTTGCGTGGTGATTGCTTTGGACCTCCATCTGTCATCAATTTTTAAAGCTTCTTTAAGGTAATCATCTAACTCCGAATTAAATATCATGTTTTTGCATGGATCCTGCGGTAGGGTTTCGATTTTTATTCTTTTTCGCGTTTAATTCCGCTGTATTTAATGCTCGAAACCCTTCAATGGCATCAGAGCTACTTTCAAAAACATTTTAATTCGGTTGTATGTTACAGTTTTGATATATATATGATCATGTTTGATGATTGTCATGTATGATGCGTTGATTTTGATATATATGTATAAATTGTATGTTAATGATGATTGAGATCATGTTTGATGATTGTCATATATGATGATTACATAATCTGTATGTATACTAATATATATGATTTATGTTTGTTCTTGATATGGGGATTGTATAGGATATGATTTCTGTATACGCTGCGCAGATTTGGTGAAATCTGTGTCCAGTGTCCGATTTTCGCAAACGATATGTATTTTTTGACTGGAAACGAACGTCTGAACAAAACTGATAGCAAAGCTATCATCGACGCGGTTGTAAGGCGTTTGACGCCGTTTAGTGCCTGAAAACGGCGATTTATTATTATCAGAATTTGATTCTGATTTTTGCGTTATATGATTTCTTTGATTGGATCATCTGAAATATTATATGGTTACATGTTCTTAATTGTTATATGAGCATGGTGATTGGTTATGGCCCTTAGACCAATAGGATAGTGGTTTTGATTTTATGGTTTGGTTTTTAAATACGACTTGCATGTCGTTATTCCTTATAATTAATAAATCTCGAATGTAACTCGAGTTCATCTTGTAAGTTTATTAGTGTAGCATGTTTTTCAATTATTCAATGTAACTATTAAAGAAGACAAGAAGAACAAGGAAGCAAGGAGGCGATTCCCCACGAAGATGCGATGGAGAAGACATGTATTTAAATTGTATTTTGTTAACCACCATAGATTGACCTTGATCTTTTCATTAGCTTGAAAAGATCATATAGGATGGGCCATAACCAAACACGTTTAATTAATGCACTTTACATATATATGAATGTATGCGATACAATGTATGTGTAGAGATAAAGATGCATGTTTAATTAGATTAATCATGTATGTATTAGATACGACACCCATGCCATGCCTGCTTAAACAAGATAATATCTGTAACGACTTGAGATTTTATAATTAAACAATAACGACTATGAGATTTCTGTGTTATGAAACACGGAATTAAATACGAATTTTTAATTATTTCGATATGGGGAGATTTTGTCAAAAACGGGTCATACCTGTAAGGAAGTTGAGTATTAAGTGAGGCCACTTGTGACTCCTCCAACAACCTGGAAATCAAACCATTGGTGAATATTGATTTGAAGTATTTAATTCAAGGAAAAATTGGGAATCTCTTTATGATGGGATCATGGTCGTTTTAATTAAAAGCCCCTAAGTAAAAAAATATTAGTTTAAGATGCCTTCCATATGGGAAACACTCGTCAAGACCTAGATCGACAAAGGGTAGGTGCGCCAAAGCGGAGTACCCTTGTTCATCGTGGTAAGGCGCGATCGAGTAAGTTAGTGATACTCAACTGTTAGACCTTTGGGTTTGACTTAACTAAGTGACCACAATAGGATTGTGAACTTAGAGGCATAGAGTTTGGTAAGATTTATTGGATAAATAGGAACAAATGTTGTTATGTGAACAAATGTTGTTCTACCAAGTTATCCAAGAGTTATATATGATATAATTGACAAATGTTGTCTACCTAAATAATCATTTTAAGGAGAAAAGCCAAAGCTGACCTTAAAAGTGATGAAATATGGATCTTGGCTCACTAGAAAGGTTTAGAGAAACTTTTCCGAATTGATAGGTAGGGCTATTAATTTGATAAAAATAGTGGGAGATATATATTGTGAATATATATATATAATCACTTGAACATAATTTAACAAATCCGTGGACTAATTATTTTATGCAATTTTAACATTATAGATATTCGAAATGGCAAACAACTCAAATAACTTATCTGTATGATCAGTCCTTGAGAAGGACAAGTTGATAGGAACTAACTTCCTAGATTGGCAAAGGAATATGAGGATTGTCCTCAGGCAAGAGTGAAAGCTCTATGTCATAGATATTCCTCGCCCTGGACCTCACCCTGAAGGTGCAACGGAGGCTCAACGAAATGATTATCAGAAGCATTTGGATGATGACACCGATGTCACCTGTTTGATGCTTGCGACTATGAGTCCTGAGCTACAGAAACCGCATGAGAATTTTGATTCTTATATCATGATAAACGTAATTTTGAAGGACATGCTCGTCAAGTGAGATTTGATACAAGCAAGGCCTTGTATGCGTGTAAACAGGGTGAAAGGAAGAGAAACTGTCAAAATTATTTGGAGGATCTAAAGAAACTGAATGTTGTTCAGATTTCTGATTCAGGTATTTATGTTATAGAAGTCAATTTGTCTACTTCTACATCATGGGTATCAGATACTGGATGTGGTTCCCACATTTGTATAAATGTGCAAGAACTTCGAAGAAGTAGAACTTTGACGAAAGGAAAAGTCGACCTACATGTTGGCAATGGAGCAAAGGTTGCTGCTTTAGCTGTAGGGACTTATTATTTATCGTTGCCCACCGGGCTTATTTTAGAACTTGAGAACTGTTATTACGTGCCTGCGATTTGTAGAAACATTATTTTCGTTTCTTGTTTGGACAAGATTGGATTTTCATTTTTGATTCAGAACAATGGTTGTTCGTTTTCATTGAATAATGTTACCTATGGGGTTGCATGTTTGTTTAATGGTTTACATGTTCTTAATCTTGATACTCCTGTCTATAATATAAGTAATAAATGTCTTAAGACAAATGACTCAAATCAAACATACCTCTGGCACTATCGTTTAGTCCTTATAAATGAGAATTGCATTTCCAAATTACATAGGGATGGATACTTGGATAAGTTTGATTTTGAATCATACGAAGAATGTGAACCGTGTCTCATTGGCAAAATGACTAAAGCTCCTTTTACCGGTCAAGGTGAGAGGGCCACCAACGATTGGAATTGATACATAGTGATGTATGTGGTCCAATACGTACGATGGCAAGAGGTGGCTTTTATTATTTCATAACCTTTACTGATGATTGTAGTAGATACGGATATGTGTATCTTTTGAAGAACAAATCCGAATCATTTGAAAAATTCAAAGAGTATAAGGCTGAAGTTGATAAGCAATTAGGCGAAAGTATTAAAACTCTACGATCTGATCGTGCGGGAGAAGACTTAAACTTGGAATTCAAGAATTTCCTAAATGAGTGTGGTATCGTATCACAACTCACTCCTCATGGAACACTACAATGGAATGGGGTGTTTGAAAGGAGAAATCGTACCTTATTGGATATGGTACGGTCGAAGATGAGTCATGCGGATCTTCCAATCAGTTTCTGGGGTTATGCCCTAGAGACGGCTACACAAACACTAAACCGAGTTCCTTCAAAATCGGTTCAAAAGACACCATATGTGATATGGACTGATAAACATAATAGCGTGTCATTTATGAAAGTTTGGGGATGTGAAGCGTTTGTGAAATGCTTGGTCTCTGATAAGCTAGGATTGAAATCAGATAAATGTAATTTTGTAGGATACCCATTAGAAACTGAAAGGTATTATTTCTATAAACCTTCTGAGAACAAAGTGTTTGTTGCTCGAACGGTTGTGTTTCTAGAGAAAGAACTGCTTTCTAAGAAAATAGTGGGAGGACAATAGATCTCGATGAGGATCGAGAACTACAAAATAATGTTGAACTAGAGTTGGAACATGAGCAGAATGAGACTCAAGATGTTGAGAACAATACTGCTCAAGAAACACAGGTCGTTCGTAGATCTAGTAGGATTCGCCATGAGCCAAAGAGATGTTACGGATTTCTCCTGACTCAATGTGGCGATGTGATGCTTGTAGATAATGATGAGCCTCTCACCTACAAGGATGCTATGAATAGTCCAGATTCTGAGAGATGGCCGGAGGCCATGAAATCTGAGATGGATTCCATGTATGAAAACCAAGTATGGACTTTGGTTGAACCACCTGATGGGGTAAAACCCATAGAGTGCAAGTGGATTTTCAAGAAGAAAACTGACATGGATGGAAATTTACAAACCTACAAAGCAAGACTAGTGGCGAAAGGTTTCAAGAAAATTCAGGGTACTGACTATGATGAAACTTTCTCACCAGTAGCTATGGTCAAATCCATTAGGATTTTGCTTGCGATAGCAGCTTGTTATGACTATGAGATCTGGCAAATGGATGTCAAGACCGCTTTCTTAAATGGGAGCTTAGAAGAGGATGTGTATATGACACGACCTCAGAGTTTTGTCGATTCGAGGTTTGCTAGAATGGTTTGTAAGTTGCGACAATCCATTTATGGATTAAAGCAGGCCTATAGAAGATGGAACATCTGTTTTGATGAAACAGTCAAAGAGTTTGGCTTCATACAAAATGAGGATGAGCCGTGTGTTTACAAAAAGGTTAGTGGGAGCCATGTGGCATCCATAGTATTATATGTAGATGACATATTACTAATAGGGAATGACATTCCTTCTCTATAGGCTGTGAAGACTTGGTTGGGAAAAGTTTCTCTATGAAAGACTTAGGCGATGCTACCTATATCTTAGGGATCAGGATCTATAGAGATAGATCTAAAAGATTAATCGGCTTAAGTCAAAGTACATACATTGACAAGGTGTTGCATCATTTTGGGATGTAAGAGGCAAAGAGGGGATATGTCCCAGTGTCTCACGGGATAGTGATCTCAAAGGAAAACTGTCCTAAATCATCAGATGATAAGGACCGTATGAGTAAAGTACCATATGCTTCGGTAATTGGTTCTATAATGTATGCAATGATATGTACTTGTCCTGATGTCTCGTATGCTTTGAGCATGATGAGCAGATACCAGTCTAATCCAGGTGAGGGTCACTGAAAAGCTGTCAAGAATATTTTTAAGTGCCTTAAATGGACTAAAGATTTGTTCTTGATATATGGAGGAGATGAGAAGCTGGTTGTAAGAGGTTACACTGATGCTAGTTTCCAGACAGATAGGGACGATTCTGTGTCCCAGTCTGGATTCGTGTTTTGTCTAGTTGGAGGTGCTGTAAGCTTGAAAAGTTCAAAGCAAGAGACAGTAGCTGATTCTACAATGAAAGCTAAGTATAATGTTGTCAGTGAAGCATCCAAAGAGGCTGTTTGGATTTGAAAGTTTATTACAGGACTTGGTGTGGTTCCATCGATCGTAGATCCAGTTGATCTGTATTGCGATAATAATGGAACCATTGCGCAGGCTAAGGAACCAAGGTCCCATTCCAAGGCAAAGCATATACTAAGGAGATATCACCTTCTTTAAGAGATAAACGAGGGAGGAGATATACATATATATAAAGTGCATACTAATGATAATGTTGCGGACCCACTGACTAAGGCTTTGTCGCAGCAGAAGCACGAAGGTCACACTAGTTCAATGGGTATTAGATACATGGGCGATTGGCTCTAGTGCAAGTGGGAGATTGATAGTGTTAGTGCCCTAGAGACAATGTAGTTGTGCTTCTAGGAAAGACTATTTTGTTATTTAATGATTATGTTCTACTGATTATTCTACATTAATTTATTATGTCTTAATTTACTGCGATGTATATGTTAGAAAAATAAATGTCCTTGGAATATAGAACATGTATTCTATATCTTTAAGTATGTGACTTAAAAATGAGATTATATGAATAGTGTTTATATTCCTAGATAGCCCTAATCGAGCATTATTAATTTGGGACAATTATAATGCATAAAGATTAGTATGTTTGTTGATGGATGACCACATCTCATTAATCATAGGTATAGTGATACTAAAGTCATGAACATAGGTGCATGTAATTTTATACATGGCACTGGATTAACCCACGATGAGATTCTACATGTTGATATTGTCATTAGAAAGACTCACAGTGATAATGGTGTAATGATCGTTAGACTTGAGATCATTATATTTCTATACGAGGATTAATATACTTTGACTACATTAAAAGTTACCTTTGACCGGGTGATGATAAAAGTGTACATCGGCTATATTATGAGTCGTATGAAAAATATGAATGATAGATAAAGGATTTAACCCTCCTATTATTAGGAGAGATATTATTGGCCTCTTGATTGAGTGAGACTATGAAAATGCATAGCCATGCTCAAATATTGATTTGTTTTAATAGTTTACTCAATGATCAAGGAAATCCGGATTAAACGTTGAAGAGGATGACTAATGACATGCCTCGAGTTTAATCTATAATATTTGGTTAAAGGGATTATATTACATGGAAACATTAATCACGAAAGGTTTAATTGGATCACCAATTATTATTATTACTTGGGTAGCAGTGATGTATTACTAGATGCCGCTCATTGTTTATAATTTTATTATTGGATATTAAAATTATTGCCAACGTAATAGTAACCTAAAGGGTTACACAATAAGAACGTTTAAAAGGAGTTTTAATTTAAATTACGAATTTAAATTAAATTATTAAATTCAAAATTGGATATTTAATTAATTGAGCTGGTCTTAATTGTAATTAAATAGAATAATCTCTCTTCCTATAAATACATTATGATATATTGTTTAAAGATAGACTTTTGCAATTCGTTTTTAGAGAAAAACGTTTGAGAGGCTAGTGAGAGAGAGAGGCAGGTTCTTCGGCTAGTACCGGCTCCGGTGATCGTTGGACGATCAAGTGTTCATGTGGACTACTTTGGCAACGTAGATCTCGAAGGGGGTTACGTGGTGATTGCTTTGGACCTCCATCTGTCATCAATTTATAAAGCTTCTTTAAGGTAATCATCTAACTCCGAATTAAATATCATGTTTTTGCATGGATCATGCGGTAGGGTTTCGATTTTTATTCTTTTTCGCGTTTAATTCCGCTACGTTTGATGCTCGAAACCCTTCAGCATTGGCTTCCGTACATGGTCTTATCATCCATCAAATGGATGTAAAGACAGCTTTTCTTCATGGTGAACTTGAAGAAGAGATTTATATGGATCAACCTGAGGGATTTGTTGCATCTGGTAACGATAGGAAAGTATGTAAGTTGATCAAATCCATCTATGGCTTGAAACAAGCTCCTAGGGATTGGCATAAAAAGTTTGATGAAACTATAGTGTCGTTCAAAGCTCCTAATGATAGTGACAAGTGTGTCTACACCAAAGTTAAAGGTAGTGAGTGTGTCATCTTGTGCCTATATGTAGATGACATATTACTGTTTGGAACCAATATAGAGATTATTAACGAGACAAAAGCCTTCTTGAAAAGGCATTTTGAAATGAAGGATATGGGCGAGCTGACATAGTCAGTTGAGGGAATAACTTTATCACAGTCTCATTATGTAGAGAAATCTATACTTGAGAAATATGGTTATTCACATAGTAGAATCGCTAGTACACCCTATGATCCTAAAGTTGCCCATGTTAAGAATACTTCAAGAGTACCTGTGTCTCAGTTAAGGTATTTTCAGATTATAGGGAGCTTGCAGTATCTTGCTAACTGTACTAGACCAGATATTTCATACTCTGTGTCTAAGTTGGCTAGATATACAAGCTGTCCAAACAGAACTCATTGGGATGCTCTTGATAGAGTACTTAGATATCTGAAAGGCACAATGTACCTTAGTTTACACTATAGGAGATTTCCTGGTGTGCTTGAGGGGTACAGTGATGCAAGTTGGATAACTAAGAAGTCTGGTTCCAATGGAGTGACTGGATAGTTCACCTTAGCAGGTGGAGCAATATCCTGGAAGTCGACCAAACAGACTATAGTAACTCGGTCTACTTTTGAGGCTGAGTTGTGTGCGCTTGATGCCACGGGGACGGAGGCTGAATGGTTACACGTACTTATGTTCGCGATACCTGTAGTAAGCAGACCGCTTCCTACGTTTGCTATTCATTGTGATAGTGAAACAACTATCGACAAGATTAGCATTAAAAGTATAATGCTAAAATAAAGAGGCACATCCAAGTTAGACTAAAGTCTATAAGGGGTTTAGTGTTTGATAGGATTATAGCTGTAGAGTTCATAGGAACTCAGAATAATATAGCCGATCCTTTGACTAAAGGACTAGAACCTGCAGTGGTCCTTATGTCAAGGTTGGGGATGGGGCTGTCAACCCATCATAGTTCATCATCAGTGGGAACCCAATGCACATAAGAGGAGATCCTTTGAAGTGTATTCAATGTGGTAATAACAAGCTGTAAGGATGAATTTGTAGTACCTTTGCTACATAGATGATACTATCGTATCTGAGTCTATCCCCTGTAAAACTAGAAGGTATTGACACTGCTAGTAAGCAAGAGTTATTATAACTCTGAATGAGGTCAAGTCATTCGACGAGATGGTAGCAGTACATCTCTGGAGATGCCCAGCTAAGCGAATGTAATTGTGTGGTTGCAATTAGAGGAAAGGGTTATTCCTTGAAGCATTCGACGAACAGGATCGAGACAAGACCAATAATGTCTCAAAGCCGTAGATTGGCACCATTCAAGGTTGCAATTAGAGGAAAGGGTTATTCCTTGAAGCATTCAAGGTGCAACATTCCATCTGAATCCGGTAGCCATCGAAATAGGGGACTCAAGAGGGTTCAAACCCGGAAGGGTACCGACTATGAAAAACAAATCATGATGAAAAACCTGAAGCATTTCTGTATGGATTTGTGGGGGATTGTTAGAAAATGGAGTTTTTAGAGCATAATTATTTTATGTTCTTGATCTTAATTTCGGATTTTAACGATTGGAAATTGTTCCTTGCTATGAGGACTTAAATTTTCGTATATGGGTCTAAGTAATTTTCTTATTGAAATCCATAGAGAAATATAGTTGAAGTGGGTAGCTTGAAAGAGCTTGAAAATGAGAATGTGTATTTGTCCCTTGAAATAAATAAAGGGGGTTATTGGCTTTATATAGAAACACACACATGGGTAGTGTACAACTACTAAGACGTATGATGGTGCATGGTGTTACTATGTGCTTCACGCACACACACACACGCGCCGTCGCCGCCCGCCTCGCCACACCACGTTTTTAATTAGAATATATATATATATATATTAATTGGGATCTGTACTTGGAATAAATCATGAGGAACTGGTCAGACATCTAATACTGATGGGCCAAGTCCTGTTGGATAAAATCCTGAAGGTACCAGATGCTGATGGACATCAGATCCTGACGGACGAAAATCCTGATGGATCATATCCTGATTTTGGGTCAGAATTTGATAATATATATATATATATATATATTCGGATTAATTAAAATAAAAACTGAAATGTGTGGATAAAATATACAGTAACTGTTACGTTTTATTTAAATATGTCATTTTGATTGTATTAAATCGACCGTTTCATTTTATTAAATGAAAATCGGCAGTTACAATATTAATTGGGTGGCATCAGTTACACTTAGCTTTTCCTATAAATAGAGAGCTAAGTTGCTGGTTTTTATGTACCACACCATACATTCTCTTCTCTTCTCTACACTCTCTGCACTCCCTCTATATACAGTACTCCACTCGTAGGTTTTCTGGCGACTGAGGTACTAGTCGAAGTTGAGCTTTCTGATTACTGTGATCATATAGCTCGGAGCTATTTTATCCTGAAAGAATATCGCTAGCATCCTGACACAGTGTGAGTGGGGGCGATTATCTCTTCAAGAACAGTCAGGACTTCGAGCAAGGCGTGACGACTCAACTGTTTTCTTATTTGTTTGATATACTGATATAGCAATGGCTACTGGTATGTCTTCTGTCTTTCCATATGCATGTATTTTACCTTCGTGTTTTGTTTCGTTAATTGTGTGCTTGACCTTGATTTATTAAATACGATATATAACTGCCTTTATATTGCTTTATTAGTGATTATTTCCAAAAAATGCTTCATCGTCTTCCACAAAGCTCATAATACTGGCACCATCTAAAACTTGCACACTCATTTTTTTATTTTTCCGTTGTGAATTACAAGTTTACAACCAATAAAAAAGGAAAGATTTCTTGCTCGAAAACAAAGACAAATGGAGAATTTTGTTTGATGCTTCGGTGAAGTGGAATTCGGACTACCTACGTGGAGAAGTTTCTACAAGTTAATTGTAGAAGAAGTGCCTAGATCTAACCAATTCATGAACCCAGAGAACAATTGTAGTCAAACCAAAAAACATGCGACTATTTTAAGTGCAATACATATAGGGAGACCCGCTGGCCGCATGGAATCTGTATTTTATTCACACACATATCTTGTCTATCCATATATATACACTAGATTTGTTAGCATTCATTCTAAGCTTCATTTGCATTTCTTCTTCGGTTTCTTCGACTTCTTCAAATCTCAACTTGTCTCTTAATCTCATCCTTTCCACTTTTCGGCAAATGCCCCTCCCCGTCTTCTTTATTTCCGCTCAAACCCACAACCCAGACATTCTTCTTTCTTCTTGTTTTTCTTGTTTTTGATTTACGCGGCGCTCCCCCCTTTCCCTTTCTTCTTTCCCTTTTTCCTTTTAATTCAACCGAACAACACAACCCCATTTCATCTTGTTTTTGTTTAGCTGCTTTTGTTATTTTCTTTTCGTTATTTCTTACCGTTATTAATTATTATTAATATTATTATTATAATATTTATTATTATAATTATTATTAGTATTATTTTTATTATTAATATTATTATTATTATTATTATTATTATTATTATTACGTTGGTTTGTTATTGTTTTGTTGGTTCTGTTTTTGTGTGCGAGTGCAGATTCTGGGTTACTGATTTTGGTTTTCTGCGATCTCTTGTCATAGCTTAGTTAATTGATCTCGATTTATTTGGTCGATGTCGCGTAATTTGCGTGTGGCCAGTTTGAATTTAGGTACTCTAATGGGCAAATTTTAGGAGCTTGTGGATGTTTTGAAGAAGCGTAGAGTGGATGTGGCGTGTATTCAAGAGACTAGGTGGAAGGGGGCTCAGTCCAGAGAAGCGAACGGGTATAAATTGTGGTACTCAGGTCTTGTCAACTCGAGGAATGGAGTGGGTATTCTTTTGGCGAAAGATCTAAAAGACAACGTCGTGGAAGTGAAGAGGTGTAACGACAGGATCATGTCCGTCAGAGTTGTGGTTGGAGAGAAGGTGGTGAACGTGGTGTGTGCGTATGCCCTTCAAGTCGGTTTGGGCGATTCGGAGAAGGAGGCTTCTGGGTCTGTTTAGATGATGTAACACCCCCAGATCCAGGGTCAGGGATCTGGTCGTTACGGTCTCAATATTCATCCATAAGACCAATATAATTTAAATTACAACCTTGTGACCCAAAACAACAACATAAAACACACCCGTTATAGTCCCAGAGATGAAATCAGAGTAACCATCAATATTATTAATCACAAGTTTGAGTTCTTACAACCCAAAGAATTAAAATTTTACCATTACATATTCTTTGCCATCCATTGGTATATGCCATATAATAAATACATTTGATGATCAAATGCTAACAACTAGCCTACATGAAGCTGCATCCTCAGCAATGGTAGATATGACCTCAGCGGTTAATCCTCTGACGGCTGACACCTGCCTATGTTGGGTACGCCTTGCGCGGCCATCTGATCTAGCTGTTGTTGTGATATAAATAAATAAAGCAAGGGTGAGCAATAGCCCACCAAAATATAATTGAACAGTGATAATGTATACAGTCCAAAATATCTTTGAAACCATATGCCATGCATTAACGATCGTATTACCAATATAGGGTATAAGATGTAGTTACAAGGTAACTTAAAATATAATTGTTCCAAAGAAATATCTGCTATGACAAAGATAAGCAAGATATTATCAAATTTTCATAATAGAGGAACTTGCTGGAAGAATATTGCAATTCCAGTTCAAGCACTTTTCAAACCTGCCAACAATGATAATGTTGCAGAAAATTTCCCAATTTGGAAGATGAACTAATACGGGAGCTTGCCGCGCCAGGAGCCACAACATTTACGATGATCAGTCGCATGTCATGCTCCCCATCATTTGTTCTCTACATGTAGAAGGAAGCACCGACGGATCGCCCGCCCTCTGGAACCCCCCGGCCAACGGTTGGGCCATTGCTGGACCGGCGCCACTCGGCCACTTACGCGTCTCCTAGTTCGAATAACATCCATAACTCTGAAACATAAAGTTCATCCCCCTTTCCCCAAGTATAGTACTTGTTGATAGGACTCCACAAAGTAGTCGTATCTAATTGGAAAGGAAAATTTCACCAATATTTTCCAAGCTGATGCTTGTTAATGGATATAAACTTGTTCCATCAATCTTACCCCTCGAGCATTGAGGAGGTAACCAAACAGACTCATATCGATGTTTGAAAGAATCAAGATGTGAGTGACAAGATAGTTTAGCAAGTATAGGACCGGGCAGTCCAATAAATAACATCTCTCAAGTGAGGTCCCCTTATATATTTTTGGAAGTTGAGCGAGTATTTAAATCTTCTTATAAGATAGATTTAAATGGAAATAAAGTTTTGGGAACCTCCCATTGATAAAAATAGTCTTAAAATACTCCGAAATATTTTACACCATATCTGAAGATGAAAGATAATCTTTGAATAATATGAATTATTATAAAAAGAACTTAAAAGAATTTAAATAAATATTCCAAGAATTTTTATTAAATCAATAATAATTAAGGAATATGATTAAATCATAATATTGCTCGTAAGTAATCCTCGAATAAATATATAGAATTATTTACTAAATAACTCTCTTCTTTAAATGAATATTCAATATAATATTCATTAATTAAATAAACTCAAATAAATATTTAAAATAATATTCACTAAATAAATCAAACCTTAAATGAATATTTGAAAATAATATTCATTTAATAAATAATATACTAAATGAATAGCCAAATAATATTCTTTTCGTAATCAAAACTTTAAAGGAATATTCGAAGCAATATTCCTTAAGTAAATAAAACTTCAAATGAATATTTTAAAATAATATTCATCAAGTACATAAAATCTTAAATGAATATTCAAAATAATATTCATTTAATAAATAAATCCCAAATGAATATTCAATTGATATTCATTAAACAAATAATGTTCTAAATGAATATCCAATTAATATTCATTTAACTAATAATATTCTAAATAAATATCCAAATGATATTCATTTAGTAATCAAAACCTTAATATTCGAAATAATATTCCTTGATTAATTAGAACTTCCAAAGAATACTTTTAAAATAATGTCTCAAAGCCGTAGATTGGCACCATTCAAGGTTGCAATTAGAGGAAAGGGTTATTCCTTGAAGCATTCAAGGTGCAACATTCCATCTGAATCCGGTAGCCATCGAAATAGGGGACTCAAGAGGGTTCAAACCCGGAAGGGTACCGACTATGAAAAACAAATCATGATGAAAAACCTGAAGCATTTCTGTATGGATTTGTGGGGGATTGTTAGAAAATGGAGTTTTTAGAGCATAATTATTTTATGTTCTTGATCTTAATTTCGGATTTTAACGATTGGAAATTGTTCCTTGCTATGAGGACTTAAATTTTCGTATATGGGTCTAAGTAATTTTCTTATTGAAATCCATAGAGAAATATAGTTGAAGTGGGTAGCTTGAAAGAGCTTGAAAATGAGAATGTGTATTTGTCCCTTGAAATAAATAAAGGGGGTTATTGGCTTTATATAGAAACACACACATGGGTAGTGTACAACTACTAAGACGTATGATGGTGCATGGTGTTACTATGTGCTTCACGCACACACACACACGCGCCGTCGCCGCCCGCCTCGCCACACCACGTTTTTAATTAGAATATATATATATATATATTAATTGGGATCTGTACTTGGAATAAATCATGAGGAACTGGTCAGACATCTAATACTGATGGGCCAAGTCCTGTTGGATAAAATCCTGAAGGTACCAGATGCTGATGGACATCAGATCCTGACGGACGAAAATCCTGATGGATCATATCCTGATTTTGGGTCAGAATTTGATAATATATATATATATATATATATATATTCGGATTAATTAAAATAAAAACTGAAATGTGTGGATAAAATATACAGTAACTGTTACGTTTTATTTAAATATGTCATTTTGATTGTATTAAATCGACCGTTTCATTTTATTAAATGAAAATCGGCAGTTACAATATTAATTGGGTGGCATCAGTTACACTTAGCTTTTCCTATAAATAGAGAGCTAAGTTGCTGGTTTTTATGTACCACACCATACATTCTCTTCTCTTCTCTACACTCTCTGCACTCCCTCTATATACAGTACTCCACTCGTAGGTTTTCTGGCGACTGAGGTACTAGTCGAAGTTGAGCTTTCTGATTACTGTGATCATATAGCTCGGAGCTATTTTATCCTGAAAGAATATCGCTAGCATCCTGACACAGTGTGAGTGGGGGCGATTATCTCTTCAAGAACAGTCAGGACTTCGAGCAAGGCGTGACGACTCAACTGTTTTCTTATTTGTTTGATATACTGATATAGCAATGGCTACTGGTATGTCTTCTGTCTTTCCATATGCATGTATTTTACCTTCGTGTTTTGTTTCGTTAATTGTGTGCTTGACCTTGATTTATTAAATACGATATATAACTGCCTTTATATTGCTTTATTAGTGATTATTTCCAAAAAATGCTTCATCGTCTTCCACAAAGCTCATAATACTGGCACCATCTAAAACTTGCACACTCATTTTTTTATTTTTCCGTTGTGAATTACAAGTTTACAACCAATAAAAAAGGAAAGATTTCTTGCTCGAAAACAAAGACAAATGGAGAATTTTGTTTGATGCTTCGGTGAAGTGGAATTCGGACTACCTACGTGGAGAAGTTTCTACAAGTTAATTGTAGAAGAAGTGCCTAGATCTAACCAATTCATGAACCCAGAGAACAATTGTAGTCAAACCAAAAAACATGCGACTATTTTAAGTGCAATACATATAGGGAGACCCGCTGGCCGCATGGAATCTGTATTTTATTCACACACATATCTTGTCTATCCATATATATACACTAGATTTGTTAGCATTCATTCTAAGCTTCATTTGCATTTCTTCTTCGGTTTCTTCGACTTCTTCAAATCTCAACTTGTCTCTTAATCTCATCCTTTCCACTTTTCGGCAAATGCCCCTCCCCGTCTTCTTTATTTCCGCTCAAACCCACAACCCAGACATTCTTCTTTCTTCTTGTTTTTCTTGTTTTTGATTTACGCGGCGCTCCCCCCTTTCCCTTTCTTCTTTCCCTTTTTCCTTTTAATTCAACCGAACAACACAACCCCATTTCATCTTGTTTTTGTTTAGCTGCTTTTGTTATTTTCTTTTCGTTATTTCTTACCGTTATTAATTATTATTAATATTATTATTATAATATTTATTATTATAATTATTATTAGTATTATTTTTATTATTAATATTATTATTATTATTATTATTATTATTATTATTATTATTACGTTGGTTTGTTATTGTTTTGTTGGTTCTGTTTTTGTGTGCGAGTGCAGATTCTGGGTTACTGATTTTGGTTTTCTGCGATCTCTTGTCATAGCTTAGTTAATTGATCTCGATTTATTTGGTCGATGTCGCGTAATTTGCGTGTGGCCAGTTTGAATTTAGGTACTCTAATGGGCAAATTTTAGGAGCTTGTGGATGTTTTGAAGAAGCGTAGAGTGGATGTGGCGTGTATTCAAGAGACTAGGTGGAAGGGGGCTCAGTCCAGAGAAGCGAACGGGTATAAATTGTGGTACTCAGGTCTTGTCAACTCGAGGAATGGAGTGGGTATTCTTTTGGCGAAAGATCTAAAAGACAACGTCGTGGAAGTGAAGAGGTGTAACGACAGGATCATGTCCGTCAGAGTTGTGGTTGGAGAGAAGGTGGTGAACGTGGTGTGTACGTATGCCCTTCAAGTCGGTTTGGGCGATTCGGAGAAGGAGGCTTCTGGGTCTGTTTAGATGATGTAACACCCCCAGATCCAGGGTCAGGGATCTGGTCGTTACGGTCTCAATATTCATCCATAAGACCAATATAATTTAAATTACAACCTTGTGACCCAAAACAACAACATAAAACACACCCGTTATAGTCCCAGAGATGAAATCAGAGTAACCATCAATATTATTAATCACAAGTTTGAGTTCTTACAACCCAAAGAATTAAAATTTTACCATTACATATTCTTTGCCATCCATTGGTATATGCCATATAATAAATACATTTGATGATCAAATGCTAACAACTAGCCTACATGAAGCTGCATCCTCAGCAATGGTAGATATGACCTCAGCGGTTAATCCTCTGACGGCTGACACCTGCCTATGTTGGGTACGCCTTGCGCGGCCATCTGATCTAGCTGTTGTTGTGATATAAATAAATAAAGCAAGGGTGAGCAATAGCCCACCAAAATATAATTGAACAGTGATAATGTATACAGTCCAAAATATCTTTGAAACCATATGCCATGCATTAACGATCGTATTACCAATATAGGGTATAAGATGTAGTTACAAGGTAACTTAAAATATAATTGTTCCAAAGAAATATCTGCTATGACAAAGATAAGCAAGATATTATCAAATTTTCATAATAGAGGAACTTGCTGGAAGAATATTGCAATTCCAGTTCAAGCACTTTTCAAACCTGCCAACAATGATAATGTTGCAGAAAATTTCCCAATTTGGAAGATGAACTAATACGGGAGCTTGCCGCGCCAGGAGCCACAACATTTACGATGATCAGTCGCATGTCATGCTCCCCATCATTTGTTCTCTACATGTAGAAGGAAGCACCGACGGATCGCCCGCCCTCTGGAACCCCCCGGCCAACGGTTGGGCCATTGCTGGACCGGCGCCACTCGGCCACTTACGCGTCTCCTAGTTCGAATAACATCCATAACTCTGAAACATAAAGTTCATCCCCCTTTCCCCAAGTATAGTACTTGTTGATAGGACTCCACAAAGTAGTCGTATCTAATTGGAAAGGAAAATTTCACCAATATTTTCCAAGCTGATGCTTGTTAATGGATATAAACTTGTTCCATCAATCTTACCCCTCGAGCATTGAGGAGGTAACCAAACAGACTCATATCGATGTTTGAAAGAATCAAGATGTGAGTGACAAGATAGTTTAGCAAGTATAGGACCGGGCAGTCCAATAAATAACATCTCTCAAGTGAGGTCCCCTTATATATTTTTGGAAGTTGAGCGAGTATTTAAATCTTCTTATAAGATAGATTTAAATGGAAATAAAGTTTTGGGAACCTCCCATTGATAAAAATAGTCTTAAAATACTCCGAAATATTTTACACCATATCTGAAGATGAAAGATAATCTTTGAATAATATGAATTATTATAAAAAGAACTTAAAAGAATTTAAATAAATATTCCAAGAATTTTTATTAAATCAATAATAATTAAGGAATATGATTAAATCATAATATTGCTCGTAAGTAATCCTCGAATAAATATATAGAATTATTTACTAAATAACTCTCTTCTTTAAATGAATATTCAATATAATATTCATTAATTAAATAAACTCAAATAAATATTTAAAATAATATTCACTAAATAAATCAAACCTTAAATGAATATTTGAAAATAATATTCATTTAATAAATAATATACTAAATGAATAGCCAAATAATATTCTTTTCGTAATCAAAACTTTAAAGGAATATTCGAAGCAATATTCCTTAAGTAAATAAAACTTCAAATGAATATTTTAAAATAATATTCATCAAGTACATAAAATCTTAAATGAATATTCAAAATAATATTCATTTAATAAATAAATCCCAAATGAATATTCAATTGATATTCATTAAACAAATAATGTTCTAAATGAATATCCAATTAATATTCATTTAACTAATAATATTCTAAATAAATATCCAAATGATATTCATTTAGTAATCAAAACCTTAATATTCGAAATAATATTCCTTGATTAATTAGAACTTCCAAAGAATACTTTTAAAATAATATTTATCAAATGCATAAAACTTAAATGAATATCCGAAAGTGATATTCATTTAGTGAATAAAATCCCAATAAATATCAAAGTAATTGTTCATTAATAATCAAGCTCTAATGAATATTCAAAAATAATATTCATTTAATATTTCTCGACTGAAATAATACTCAAATAACATTTCTCGAAAGATTTCCAAGTATTTGATACTTTTATGGAAATATAAATAATGTTTAATAATAACATTCCTCAAAATGAATACTACTCTGTCGCTGGAATCCCTCCGGGTTTCCACGACTATCTATATAACACAAAATACCGACTCCCGGTCTCATATTTAAAGAATAAATATCATACGCCCTTCACTAAGGGTCCTAGCAAAACAATCCTACTTATAACTGATAATCCATATCTAGTCTATAAGCCAATATTAATTCAGGGAACAAGTATTCCAATATACTTTGAAAACAAACTTGCATGCTATGGCATATGTATAACAACAATCATATATATTATCACAACAACAGTTCCAAGGTATTGGAAACTTGCCTGACAATCCTGTAGGGGTAGTGTGCCTCGTGTCAATCCGGTGATCTATAAATAGTCACAATAACCGAGGTCAATCACTTAACACTTTTTAAAAGGCTAAGTATAACTTACTTAAGTCGAAACACGTTTTCGAGTTATCTCATTAAACACCTTTTAGTGCAATTCTCTTCATTCTCGCTATGACCCGTCATTCGCTCGCTACTAAGACACGTCGTCATACTTACACTTTGTATATACTTAAGTCATGTAAGTTTTAAGATCGATCATTTACGAATCAAGATTGTGCCATGAGTTTTATCGCCCGTTTTCTAAGTTATAACCAAAGTCATACTTTTAAGGGGTTCGTTCGCATTTAACCTCGATTCGAATATTTTTATAAAATCGGAAAACGATCCGTTTGACATGAGATTTTCTCTCACACCTTCCTTATGATCTCTAATATTTAATTGTCAAGATTCGACACTGAATTCATAACACTAAAGGGGTCCAATTTCAGTTACGAACTTGCTTTTACGGTTTCGAACCACTTTTACGATTTTAACCATAACTCCTAAACCGTAAGTCCGTTGGTTTCGATTCTTGCGCCAAAACGATCTATGAATCAAGATCTACAAGTTCATGGCAGGTCCTCAACCTTGTAAGAAACTTACAGTTTCGGACATGCTCTGTTTTTAACACCTATGTAAATTTTGACATTACGAAGGCTTAAAAACGAATAATCCAATTTTCAAACAATCCAAATAATCCTTCAACCAACAACCAACACTCATGGACACTATTTATCATCTTCCTCACTGTCTCAACAGGTCTTGGAGCCACAAAATATATTTTAACATTTTTATAACACCCACATAACATACACGCTCTAAATCATGCATACAAGCCATAAACACCATCAAATCTCATATAAAACTCAAAGGTGGGTTAAGGGTTTACCTTCTTGGAAGATCTAGGAACACTATCAAGTGTTTATAAACACTTAACAAGCCTTAGATAGTCTTTATATAGCTTAATCCTTAAGAACAAAACAAGAAAACTAGTTAATCACTTCGGAGTTACTATTCATCAGTCCAAAGAAATGCAAAAACGAGGTCCTTACCTTGCTTTTCTGGATCAGGGTCCTAAATAAGAGTTGTAGAGAATCTAACCAGCTTTCCAAAAAGCTAAAGAACACCAAATTTCATTGAGTAATGAAGGAGATATGGCCATTAGAAAATCGGTCTAGAAACTGTCAAGCATCAGGACAGTTTGCTTCTTCAACTTGGGGAGGTGATTTGCCTAGGATATACTACTTGGATTGCTATGAAACTTTGAGCGAATATTGACCATGGAGTGGAGAGGCTGTGGTAAAAATTTGGTGATTTTATCATGGATAGAAATGGAGATATGAATTGTTCTTTAAGTTGTGTTCTTGCTTGGCAGTTTTGAAGAAATGGAGAGAATGGAGTTTTGCTTTATGTTTTTTGGTGTGTAATGACATAATGCTTGTAATATCTAGCTATATTGGATGCATCTCTTGCCTTTTAGGTTGTTAACAATCTATTGGACCAAGTGTCACCCATCTATTTGGCCACTTGTTGGCACCACAACATGCAACTCCATTTTTGGCAAAGTGCAAGTACACCACTCACTTGCTTGTTGACTTATATGTGAGTCACTTGTATCTTTATTTTTCCACCAATTTATTTCTCTTCTATCTTGGCTCCCTACTTGTCTTTTTGTCCGGTTATTACTCAATTTGATCGATCGCGCGTAGGAATGTCTCAAGGATTTCTAGTTAGGGTTTTAGTGGAAACCTTCTTAATAATAATACTATTATTCTCCATCCTCCTTTATAATTCTTGAATTTAAATTCCCTAAATATTTTTATAAATCCTTAAGTCTTTCAGTGTCCAGGGAAATCTTGGAGAAAATAAAAGTGCTAATTTTCTGAATCCGATATCGTTTACATACACTTATCTCGCCCCTCGATCATGAATACGAACTCAGAAATCCGTTCTGAATGCTCCTATATAGCGTCGTCTAATAATATTTTTATTTTCCACCAAAAACACTATTCATCCCTTATTCTCTTTTATTCCTTATATATTGTAAAAATGTCCTTGTTCTCTTTCGGGCGTTCCTTAACCCTTTCGCGGAACCACTGGACTAATAACAGATATCGATTTGGATGACATGAGAATATTTCTTCTACTTGGAATTTCCATATCTTATCTTTCTAGGAGTTAGATTATTCTTATCTAGGTTGTCAACCCGTTGCATTCTTCCTAACATATAAACCTTAGAATCTATATCCATTCACATTCATTGTTAATACCTTGTAGTCGGAGTCACTGTTCATTCTTTCATCAATATATAAAAAAAGTTTCAATTCTACCAAAAATTCGGGTTCTTACAGTCTCCCCTCCTTAAAAGGATTCCGTCCCGGAATCAGGTAGAAGACAAATGGGGTAATTGTTGGTCATTTCACTTTCCAGTTCCCCGGTCAATCCTTAATCATTCTAATATTCTTACAACACACCTCACTAGTGCTATAATATATCCTTTATCCTTTTTCATCAACTTTGCTACTTTTCGAATAACATACTATCCGGGTTATGCTCTTACTCAGTCATATACTACTTGCCTTATTGGTATCGGTAGTGACTTAATTTGGTATCACTATCGCGCTGCGAATTTCGGAGATAACCTCACTCGTAATTACGCATTTCCTAATCGCTTTAATCTTCGCAATCTCGATCATTATAGAGAATTAGAGGAATTTGTTGAGAGATCACTATGATCAATGAACATTTGTCCTATTGCATAGTTAATACAGAAGGTGGCCAGCCTTTAGTACTTGACAAGCAATTTAGACAAGCTATGGTATTCCACTTAGACTCCTATCACATAGACAGGTAGTCACGTAGCAGTACCTCCCCTTCTTAAAGGGTTGTTCTTCTCAATTTAGAAGAAGATAAATAAGGGAGAAGAAAAGAAAAGAATTTCAAAGAATTATATAAGAAAATTTTCATGATTGTCAAAAATATCACACTTAGAATTTACCTCTGAACTAAAGAGGTTTATTAGAGAAGAAAAATAATCGTATCCGTATTAAATACTACTTTATCGTAATCACATGTCACATGTCCTTGCTGCTCTGTCCATCATTCTATGGACCTATACTCTTGTTCGATATTAACATCACTTACTTTTGGAAAAATCCTTCAACCTCTCAGGTTCAATCTTGGATTTCTCGCTGGACATTATTATTACTGACATTTCACGCCACGACACTGGCTCTTTCATATTCATAATACTAACACTATCAGGTTGTCCTTCCGAGAGCTCGTTAGGAAAACCCATTCATCATCCATTCATAACATTTCTTGCTTCACATTCCATAATTATTTCCCAAACTTTTCTTTATCAATCACATTCTTCTTATTGTCTAATTCTTATTTACTTCTGTTGGTTAACCTCCACCATCATCTCAGTGTTGAGACACTCGTCACATTTACTCAATACGTGTTACACGTTTGGGTCAAATTTTCCTTTGTTCAATCATCTAGATTTCACCTTCTCATTCCATGAGTCTCTTTATTACTCAATCAGTCTATTCCATATTTCTTCGAATTTTCCAAACTTAAAAGGAGTCAATTTGTATGTCATTTATGCTCCTAATTCCAACTTTCCATTTTGGCCAATACCCTTGCCCTGCCAATTCCATACTTTTCTCGGTTCATTACTGGAGCTTCTCATGAGTCCTATCTGACTCTCTTATTGATTTTCAACTCTATTTCCATCTCTATCTGTCACTTGTCTTTATTTCTACTATAATCATTTTATGAATCATCATAGCCTAATCCTTTATTTCGAATATCCCGTCGTTCCAAAATTAAACCATCCGAAATAACCCTGGACGATTTTTCTACTTAGAGTCCATTTGACATTTCCACCGTTGTTATCACCTAATTTCTCAGAAGGGTCATCATTGCTTATCGTTTACGCAGTGCTTTAATAGCTAAACATACGGTTTTTATGATTGTTAATTCAAGATCCTCTAGGAAACAAAATAATCACTATTTCTTATCCATAAGGAACGGTTCCTAAACTTGACGTAGATATTACATGAAACAGATAAAATTGCAGAAGAGCTTCAAGCATCGTAGCTATGCCAAGTTGACGAAATTATCAGTCATATATCTTTAGTAGAAGACTGGAAGCTAACGGTTTACTTAGTCAATTTCATACCAGGTCCTGGTTTACCTCAACATAGGACCTCCTAACGCAGGTAATATGCTTAAGACAACATCAGGAATCGAATATTTACTTAAACTACTGTTATGGTTCATTCTTGCACAATCATTAGAGGGAATGTAAATTCCTCCACCATATTCTGACCTTCAAAGTCCTTCTCAACACCATTTCGTTTCTTTGGTATGAGCATTCATAATTACTCCTCAATACTTAAAGTGTCGGCCACCTCATTGGCCTTTCCTGATAATAATTTCTTGCAATCAATGTTTTCTTGATCTATTCAACTCAACTTTTTCTACCTTATTCCCATCACTGTTGGGTGAAAGTATTCTTCCTTAAATTCTGCTGAAGGAAAAAAATATCCATCAGTCTTTTTCCATAAGTTACTGCTTTAATCCTTAAATGTGACTTTTATCCCGGCTAATATCCTCATCAGGTCTAGGATATCTCTTGTCTCAGGTCTTTCTTGCTTTAAAACAATCTCAACCTTATTGGTTTAATCCATACCTTCTCATGGTTTCTTATATGCCTCATCCGGCAACATCATTATTATGTCATACATTCTCTACCAAACTTCCATTTTGAAACTCAGAGTATTACCTTTTTACTTGTAAGGTTTCTTAGGTCATCCTCATCATTCTTTCTGTATCTTCTGGGTACAGGGTATATCAAACATCATCAATTAATTCTATAACAATTCTGTCTATGTACTTTTCGAGACTTTTTTTCAACAAATTCTTACAGGTTATTGATACCTTGGTCGATTCACTTATATCATCTGATTTCACAATGTCTTTATTAGGGGTGATGCTATCCTTTGTGCATCCCCCGGGGTTCGTCTTAATATATGGACATTCTATCCTCAATTCTATTTTCAAGGAATACTTACATCCTGTAATTGGCAATCCAATCATATATCCTTAATAAGGGTCTCTTTTCAACCATTCCCATCTTGATAATCTATAGGTAGCTTAATGCTAACCTCTTCTTATGAATGTCGGTCTACATGACCTTCCAAAAGACAAAATATGTCTATCTGCTCTTTCTTACAGGACTTGGTAATGGTAGCAAGGATGTTCTGGAAGGTATTGGTCGTGTTCAACGTGAATCTCTTATTATCTATTGCTCTTCTTGAGGGCACTAAGCGTCAGATATCATTTATGCATCACACTACACCATCTCTGACAATCTTTATAACATTTATTGGCCACCATCCTCAGTCCCAATATATTCAGGGTATTTATAAAATCCATCATCATGTATCTCAATTCATTTTACATCAAAAGTTCTCGCGGTTGGCGCTTGGTAAGAAGCAACCCCACTTTGTCCTTTCATTGCTAGTCTAGTCACTTGATAATCCTTTGTGACTTGGCCTCAACTAGCCACACTAAAATATGTGAGTTTAAGGGTTGGCGAATAGCATTACTTTTCTAGCAATTGTCGGCATAGTGCTTTCTTCTTTGATACCTTTTGATCTTTTCAAAACTTTACTCCATATCAGTCTCAATCGACTTCTCGGTACCATCTCCGGTCACCTTTCCTTTACTTTTATCCTTGTGACTACTCTTATCGATTCCACGTGCCATATAAGATTAACACTTCTGGCATAACGGCCTTTTTATTTGAGTCAATCCCAGAGTTTCTCAGTCCGGCTTGTTTCTTAATTACATTTCCCTTTTTCCATCCAATCTCAACTTTAAAATTTTGTCTCTATTATCAATTGTAATAATCGAGGTCTGCCTACCAGCCCGTATAGCGGCTACCTTACCCAATCCATAGGGTTTGCTCCAGTTTCCACTCTCTTCAGTGACGTATTCTGATAATCAGAAAGACGAGGTTTGCCAAAATTTGTTGAAGTTCTTTCTAGAATCAGGGGAATTTCAGTCAATCTATCCACCCACTAATGATACTAAGAAGATCCATTTCGATACCCGAAGAATATTTTTAGGAGCATCCAAGCGGGTGGAACCATAAACAGTTATATTAACGAAATGATTGATATTAACTTAAGAGTTTAATCATTGAAAAGAAACCAAATATATATAGCCTACAAGGGAAATCAAAATTCCCAAACTGAAACAGGCCACATTTTCCCGGTACATATTCGTCCTAATAGTCGATGCTTCTAAATGCCAGTCTACCTAACAACTAGTCTCAGAAGAAACACTACCGTTGAAATTAGTCATTACACAAAATTGGCACTATCAAGGCTATCCGAATCTGGTGAACCGTGCTGTCCGTATACATCCGGAATCACCCTACCGTGTTGCACAAGCACAGCACCTAAACCTGCACGAGGTGCATCCTAATAAATTTCCAAACATTTTCCTTCCCCCATTAGATAACGCCAATGCTGGGTCGTCGCCAATTTCATCTTTAGCTCCATGGAGATTTCTCCCCATTTATCTTGTACATTCAAACTTCTAGTCTTACAATTAAGTCGGGTTATGGGACTACACTCTTTGTAAAGTCCTGAGCAAATCTTGGGTGATACCTCGTGAATCTTATTAAATTTCTCACCTTTGCCGGTGTGGTTGGCCAATCTCCATTTGAAACTGTCTTTAACTTGGTGGGGTCGATCAATCACTACTTCCTATTGCTCATATGTCCTATTATCTGGACTTCATTTTTCCAAACTCATACTTCGAGAACTTGGCATACACTTGTTCATTCAAGCTTCATCTAAAAACATTCTCAATTACATCTTAACCATTGATCAGCTTACTGATCCATTCATGATTCAGTGTTGGAATAACTTAAGGTAACTACCACGATCCATTCAAGGAAAAGAAAGAATTAATATACATTTGAATCACATGCATTAGAGGTTCCTGGTACATCATTCCACTGAGTTGAGCTAAACTTATACTTAGTTCTTGACAATAGTCTCATAACTAGTTTCACATAGACTCACTGGTCTTCTCCTCCTATAGGTTCCGAGATCGTTGTCTCGCTTACTACTTCCTTATGTAACTTTATCCACTCAGGCCATCACTTTTCGCTATCTTTACTTTCTAAGCTGATCCATTCATAAAATGACATCTCACTGACGATAACCACCTCATCAATTTCAATGGTTTCATGAATTATAACCTATGAAATCTACCTTCTCATGGCGAATTAATATTGACAATATTCAAACTTAGCCCATTTATCAAATGATATGGCACTTGCTGCCTCTATCTCAACTGCTCCTGGAGACTCTGCTCCTTGTCCTCTATTGTTGTCTTTGATATTCATGTACCACTCTAACTCTTTTCTCATTAATCTAAAGGTCTCTAAGGATTTTTATCTATCCCCATATAAGATCTCAAGTAATTCCTCAAATCCATCTTACCTGCTGGTACTTCATCTAGCAGTCCAGCTATGAATCCAATACACATCTTTAGTTCTCTTAATAATATCTCAGTTCTTTACGCTCACTTTTCTGAGCACTATACCTTAACTCTTACAGTCTCTCTGGCTGTAGCCCTCATTTTCTTAAGTGTAAACTCCTTATACTTATCTATATTCTCCTCCTCTGCTCGAACCTCTTCCGGGTCCTCAGTAGGGTACTCTATCGAATCCACCATCCGATCTTCAGCATCAAAACAAGCATCATTGTGTTACTGCTCGTAATCCCCAAGGTCTGTCGCCTTACTAGTCGATACAAGAACGAGCTAAGTTACTATCATGATACTTTAGGGTTCCCATAAGGGTTTTATATGTCAATACTACATTATGTAGTCCGACTATGAACTTGGCAAGAGTTCTTATTATCTTAGTGAATTTATTGTTTTAACGTCGCATCATCTCTGGGATTTATAACGTAACTCTCTGATACCATTTCTGTAACACCCCCAGATCCAGGGTCAGGGATCTGGTCATTACGGTCTCAATATTCATCCATAAGACCAACATAATTTAAATTACAACCTTGTGACCCAAAACAACAACATAAAACACACCCGTTATAGTCCCAGAGATGAAATCAGAGTAACCATCAATATTATTAATCACAAGTTTGAGTTCTTACAACCCAAAGAATTAAAATTTTACCATTACATATTCTTTGCCATCCATTGGTATATGCCATATAATAAATACATTTGATGATCAAATGCTAACAACTAGCCTACATGAAGCTGCATCCTCAGCAATGGTAGATATGACCTCAGCGGTTAATCCTCTGACGGCTGACACCTGCCTATGTTGGGTACGCCTTGCGCGGCCATCTGATCTAGCTGTTGTTGTGATATAAATAAATAAAGCAAGGGTGAGCAATAGCCCACCAAAATATAATTGAACAGTGATAATGTATACAGTCCAAAATATCTTTGAAACCATATGCCATGCATTAACGATCGTATTACCAATATAGGGTATGAGATGTAGTTACAAGGTAACTTAAAATATAATTGTTCCAAAGAAATATCTGCTATGACAAAGATAAGCAAGATATTATCAAATTTTCATAATAGAGGAACTTGCTGGAAGAATATTGCAATTCCAGTTCAAGCACTTTTCAAACCTGCCAACAATGATAATGTTGCAGAAAATTTCCCAATTTGGAAGATGAACTAATACGGGAGCTTGCCGCGCCAGGAGCCACAACATTTACGATGATCAGTCGCATGTCATGCTCCCCATCATTTGTTCTCTACATGTAGAAGGAAGCACCGACGGATCGCCCGCCCTCTGGAACCCCCCGGCCAACGGTTGGGCCATTGCTGGACCGGCGCCACTCGGCCACTTACGCGTCTCCTAGTTCGAATAACATCCATAACTCTGAAACATAAAGTTCATCCCCCTTTCCCCAAGTATAGTACTTGTTGATAGGACTCCACAAAGTAGTCGTATCTAATTGGAAAGGAAAATTTCACCAATATTTCCCAAGCTGATGCTTGTTAATGGATATAAACTTGTTCCATCAATCTTACCCCTCGAGCATTGAGGAGGTAACCAAACAGACTCATATCGATGTTTGAAAGAATCAAGATGTGAGTGACAAGATAGTTTAGCAAGTATAGGACCGGGCAGTCCAATAAATAACATCTCTCAAGTGAGGTCCCCTTATATATTTTTGGAAGTTGAGCGAGTATTTAAATCTTCTTATAAGATAGATTTAAATGGAAACAAAGTTTTGGGAACCTCCCCTTGATAAAAATAGTCATAAAATACTCCGAAATATTTTACACCATATCTGAAGATGAAAGATAATCTTTGAATAATATGAATTATTATAAAAAGAACTTAAAAGAATTTAAATAAATATTCCAAGAATTTTTATTAAATCAATAATAATTAAGGAATATGATTAAATCATAATATTGCTCGTAAGTAATCCTCGAATAAATATATAGAATTATTTACTAAATAACTCTCTTCTTTAAATGAATATTCAATATAATATTCATTAATTAAATAAACTCAAATAAATATTTAAAATAATATTCACTAAATAAATCAAACCTTAAATGAATATTTGAAAATAATATTCATTTAATAAATAATATACTAAATGAATAGCCAAATAATATTCTTTTCGTAATCAAAACTTTAAAGGAATATTCGAAGCAATATTCCTTAAGTAAATAAAACTTCAAATGAATATTTTAAAATAATATTCATCAAGTACATAAAATCTTAAATGAATATTCAAAATAATATTCATTTAATAAATAAATCCCAAATGAATATTCAATTGATATTCATTAAACAAATAATGTTCTAAATGAATATCCAATTAATATTCATTTAACTAATAATATTCTAAATAAATATCCAAATGATATTCATTTAGTAATCAAAACCTTAATATTCGAAATAATATTCCTTGATTAATTAGAACTTCCAAAGAATACTTTTAAAATAATATTTATCAAATGCATAAAACTTAAATGAATATCCGAAAGTGATATTCATTTAGTGAATAAAATCCCAATAAATATCAAAGTAATTGTTCATTAATAATCAAGCTCTAATGAATATTCAAAAATAATATTCATTTAATATTTCTCGACTGAAATAATACTCAAATAACATTTCTCGAAAGATTTCCAAGTATTTGATACTTTTATGGAAATATAAATAATGTTTAATAATAACATTCCTCAAAATGAATACTACTCTGTCGCTGGAATCCCTCCGGGTTTCCACGACTATCTATATAACACAAAATACCGACTCCCGGTCTCATATTTAAAGAATAAATATCATACGCCCTTCACTAAGGGTCCTAGCAAAACAATCCTACTTATAACTGATAATCCATATCTAGTCTATAAGCCAATATTAATTCAGGGAACAAGTATTCCAATATACTTTGAAAAAAACTTGCATGCTATGGCATATGTATAACAACAATCATATATATTATCACAACAACAGTTCCAAGGTATTGGAAACTTGCCTGACAATCCTGTAGGGGTAGTGTGCCTCGTGTCAATCCGGTGATCTATAAATAGTCACAATAACCGAGGTCAATCACTTAACACTGTTGTGGAATAAAAACTAGGTTACGAATTGTATTTAATGCTAGGGTTCGGGAGCTTCGTGCTTTAATGGCTGTTTCTGTGTTCGAGACTAATCGGTCCTCACAGAGTGCCTACGTATCTCGTTATTGAGAATCAAGCCAAGACGTAGTTCTGAGTTGAGGGGTCTGACCCTTTATATAGGCTGAGAAGCCCTAAAATCGTAGTAGGGTTAGGTGACTTGGCGGGCAAGTCATCGACTAAAAGAAGGTTCTAGACCCCTTCCTTGTAGGAGTCAGTTTCCATGTTGGAACGTGTATCTTGGAGGCTAAGTCAGGCAAGAGCAATATCCTCGTTTGACTCTTATCTGCTGATCGGTTTATTACCCCTAATATTAATTACGAAATTAATATTATAATTAGGGTTTGGGCCCATTTGGTGGGCCCCACGTTTGGACCATTCTAGGTTTAATTAATGCCACATTAAATGTGTCTTTAGGGCTTATTTTTAGCCCATATCAAACACTTTTTAAAAGGCTAAGTATAACTTACTTAAGTCGAAACACGTTTTCGAGTTATCTCATTAAACACCTTTTAGTGCAATTCTCTTCATTCTCGCTATGACCCGTCATTCGCTCGCTACTAAGACACGTCGTCATACTTACACTTTGTATATACTTAAGTCATGTAAGTTTTAAGATCGATCATTTACGAATCAAGATTGTGCCATGAGTTTTATCGCCCGTTTTCTAAGTTATAACCAAAGTCATACCTTGAGTTCATTCATGGTTGTTGGTTATCATCAACCCTTGACTCTCATCCTTGTGATGAAGTTCTTTAGTTCTTACCTCATCTTTGTTTCTCATGGAGGAGGTCTTCCTTCTCGGTTGATCATTCAGGTAGTTCACTCGCTCCTTAGCACTTGACTTTAGGCCTGGTATGCCTTTGTTGGTTTTCAACCCTTTAGCTTGATTCTAGGTTTCCAACCTTATTTTCTTATGCTCATATAACCTTTCTTAGGTCTCAACTTGATTGACAACTCTTGGTTCGAGTCCTTAAACTCAAACGACAAGCTCGATTGGAGGCAGACAGCCTTGTTGGCCATCGAGGCTTAATTAATGTTGTGTTGAGATTTGAAGTTCAAGGATTCAATCCTTAATCTTGGAATGTGTTCATCATCCCAGATTTCCAACCTGTAGAATCCTCGTCCTGGTGTCTTCCTGACTTGATACGACCCTTCCCAATTGGGGGATAGTCTTCCCTTCTGGCCAACTCTGGAGGCCTCTATCTTCCTCAGAGTCAAGTTGTCTTGTCGAAAGAACTTCTCCTTAACCCTTTGGTTGCAGTGAAAAGATGCTCTCTTCTGACGCTCTGCGTTTCTAGCATTCGCTTCATCCCTAACCTCGTCAATCAGATCGGGGGCGAGCCTCACGCCTTTTTCATTGGTCTTGGGATCATATGCTTCCACTCTTGGCGATGCATGTGTAATCTCTAGGGGGCACATCTGCCTCGGCTCTATAAGCCAGCAAAAATGGGGTTGCTTCAGTTATCACTTTGTAGGTGGTGTGGTATACCCAAAGTATAGGCAGCAACTCATCCACCTAAGTGTTTCTTGAGCGTCCGACCCTCTTCTTCAGTCCATCAAGGATAATTCAATTTACTACCTCAGCTTGTCCATTAGCCTCAGGGTAAGCTACTGAAGAAAAATGAAGTTCAATAACATTCTCCTTGCAGTACTTCTTAAATTCTTCATTGTTGAATTTTGTCCCATTATCCGTCACAAGGATTCGGGGGATTCCCTATCTGCAGATGATGCTCTCCCAAAAGAACTGGGAAATTTGTTTGGTGGTTATCTTGGCTAAGGGCTTAGCCTCAATCCACTTAGTGAAGTAGTCGATGGCCACTATCAGAAACTTCCTTTGTGCTGAAGCTACGGGAAAGGGACCAAGCATGTCCATTCCCCACATTGCAAATGGGATAGGAGAGTTAATCGATGTTAACATCTCAGGTGCCTGCCTCACAACCGGTGCGTGCTCTTGGCATCTACCGCATCTCTTGACATAGCTCTGTACATCAGCCAGCATCTCTGGCCAATAGAATCCCAAGCGGGTGATCTTGGGAGCTAGGGCTCTGCCCCCCAAGTGTTGCCCACAGATCCCTCCATGAACTTCCTCCAGTGCTTCCTTTGCCTCTTGGGGCCTTAGACATTTTAGGTACGGGATGACAACATAGACCTCTTGGGGCATCAGCCTTAACGTTTTCATTTCTTGGAATGTGCTCCACATAGCACTCCTCAAATTGGGTTATAACACCCTTTACAATCTTTAGATACTTTGTCATGGTTTCATCCTTGGCCTCAAACTCGCCATTCACTTGTGATACTACAAGCCTTGAGTCTCCGCAGACCTTGAGGTTCATGACCCTCATTAGATTTCTAATCCTGCACCACTAGATTTTGTTTTTGATGCTCCATCAAAATAGAACACCCAATATCCCTTCTGATCAGCTACAAGTTCTTCATCTTTATCTCCACTTTCAGGGGTGGTTACTATCTCCTGCCCCCCGACTTCTTGGTTGTTAATGGTGCATTCAACCACGAAGTCAGCCAATGCCTGAGCCTTGACGGCTGTCCGAGGCTTATACTTGATATCATACTCTAAAAGTTCTATGGCCCACTTGATTAGCCTTCCACTGGCCTTAGGGTATGCAATATGTTTCTCAGCTGCTGGTCCGTCCGGACTTCAATTTTGTGCGCCTGGAAGTACGGTCGTAGCTTCCTCGAGGCCGTTATCAATGCCAAGGCAAACTTCTCGATGGTAGAGTAATTTAACTCAGCCCCATGCAACACCTTGCTTACATAGTAGATGGGTTTCCGAACCTTGCTTTCTTCTCGAACGAGAACGGCACTCAGTGCTTGCTCAGATACTGCCAAGTATAGGTAGAGAGTCTCTCCGGGACTAGTTTATCCAACAACGGGGCTTCGGCCATGTACTTCTTCAATTATTCAAAGACCTCCTGGCTCTAAGGTGAGATCTCAAAATTTTTCACTTTCTTCAATGCTTGAAAAAACGGCAAACATTTATCACCAGATTTGGGGTTGAATCTCCCCAAGGCCGCAACTCGGCCTGTCAACTTCTACACATCTCTTATAGAGCGTGGTGGCTTCATGTATAAGATCTCCTTGATCTTGTTAGGGTTGGCCTCAATGCCTCTTTTTGAAACCATCAGTCCTAAAAACTTCCCAGATCCAACGCCAAAGGCACACTTGGCTGGATTCAACATCATCTTGTGGTGCCTCAGCACTTTAAATGCATCTCCGAGGTGCTTAATATGATCTGCCGTGAATAGGCTCTTGACTAACATATCATCAACATAGACCTCCATGTTTTTTCCAATTAGATGGGCAAATATTTTATTCACCAATCGTTGGTAAGTAGCTCCTGCATTCTTTAGCACAAATGCCATAGCAAGATAACAGAAAACACCAAAGTCGGTTATGAAAGATACCTTAGGGATGTCGTCCTTATGCATCTTGATCTGGTTGTATCCACTGAAACCATCCATGAAACTCAGCATCCCGTGCCCAACTGTGGCATCTATCAACGTATCTATCCTTGGTAGAGGGAAACAATCCTTAGGACATGCATCATTCAAGTCAGTGAAGTCTATACACATCCTCCACTTCCCATTTGCCTTCTTGACCATCACAGGGTTAGCCAACCACTCGAGGAACTGAATCTCTTCAATAAACCAAGCTTATAAGAGCATGCCAACTTCTTGTTTAATGGCATCTTGCCTTTCTAGAGCGAAATTCCTCTTCTTCTGCTTTACTGACGTTCGTTTAGGATCGACATTCAATTTATGAGTTATGAGCTGGGGATCAATCCCTGGCATATCAGCTGCTGTCCAAGCAAACACATCACTGTTCTCTTGTAAGAATGCTGTCAACTTGCCCTTCAAGGGGTTCCTTCAATTGGCTTTCGGGCAATGCAATATGTTTCTTCAACGGGTGGTCCATCAGGACTTCAACGTTTGTCTTGGTTCCATCATTTTTTTTTGTTTTTATTGATTCTAGGTCAAGGATTCAAGGTTGATTCCTCGATTTAGATTTCAAATTAAACAATCATGTGGGCTTCTCGCCTTTTAAACTCTTTAAAACGAGAGTTTGCTTGAACTTCTTGATCATTGTTTAAGGTTCTCTATTGGTCTTCTACCTTAGATTCTCCATCCAAGTCATTTTTGAAAACATTAAAAAGTGGCTAGTCTTTAGCCTCCACAGCCTTGCATGGCTTTGATTGCCAGATGTCTTTTATCCCGGATCCTTCAAGGACTTGAAACACTTATTTGGTTGTGCTGTAACCTAACTCTCGACCCTTCAGAGTTTTATTTATGCGTTTGTTTGTTTCCATTCGTATATTCTTTTATTTTCGGTACTTGGTCATCTTTGACTTACACACATCAGGTGCTTGGTACATAAATAGAATCATAGAACGAAAAGCAAACTTGTATTAATAACATAAATGGGTTCAACCTTTATATAGAGTACTACTGTCCTACTCAGAGCGACATGCTCTGCATGGTTTCATCGAACCTTATTTCTACTTCTACTAGATAAATATGAAGCTAAGTCCAACTTTGCAAGACTAGGCCTGCATGGCTTGATTTTGTTTTTGATGCTCCATCAAAATAGAGCACCTACTACTCCTTCTAGTCTCCTCATTCTTCTTCTGAAGTTCACTTTCTTCCTGGGGTACTATCTCTTGCCCCCCGACTTCTTGGTTGCCAATGTTACATTCAACCACGAAGTCAGTTGACGCCTTAGCCTTGATGGCTGTTCGAGGCTTATGTGTGATGTCCTCTTCTGGACTTTCTTGGTGTTCCTTATCACTGCGGACGTCCGTGTCTTCAATCAGAAGGACCTGCCCTCCGACTCCGTCAGGCCTTAACGCGGCTAAATAACAGCTTCGTGCCATCTTTTGATTGCCTTTATGTTCTCCAACACCATTCCGGGTTGGGAACTTGATCTTCATATGATAAGTTGAGGCAACAGCCTTGAATGCATGAAGTCCAGCCCTTCCGAGGATAGCGTTGTACGTTGAAACCGCCTTGATTACCAGGAAGTTCAAGATCTGAGTGGCCTTCTTGGGCTCCTGTCCAATAGTCATAGGTAATTGAATAGTCCCTTCAACTTTAGATCCTACTCCATTAAATCCATATATAGGCATGTTATTGGGGGTCAACTGAGAATCATTGTAACCCATCTTCACAAACGCATCATGAAATAGAACGTCAACGGAAGCTCCATTATCTATCAAGACTCGCTTCACTTCTGAGTTTCCAATTACAGGAGTTATGACCAACGGGTCGTCATGGGGGAACTTCACCCCTTCAAGATCAGAATCATCAAAACCAAGTGTGATTTCAGTCCTAGCCCGCTTCGGGGCCTCTCCCACTATGTGTATCACTTCTCTGGCATAAGCCTTCCGAGATTTCCTTGTTGTGCCGACTGTAGTAGGGCCTCCTGAGATCATGTTGATTATTGGCCCTCGGGGCTGTGGGTTACGATCTTGATCGTCATCCCTTCTGTTATAATCTCTAATTTGATTAACACGATCTTCACCCTTAGTGAAGTTGCTCAATTTCCCTCTACGGATCAAGAACTCAATCTCATCTTTGAGTTATTGCAATCATCTGTATCATGCCCCACATCGCGGTGGAATCTACAGTACTGATCCTTGTTTCTCTTTGCGGGATCACCCCTAAGTGGCTTCGGCCATCGAAAATCTTTGTCTTTCTCAATATCTAACAAGATCTGACTCCTAGGAGCATTCAGTCTTGCATAGTCATTGAATCTTGGTCCCAAACTCTTCTTCGGTGATGATTCAGAATCCTTGCTAGTCCGGGAATACTTGTCCCTAGCATCATACTCTTGTTCTTGCTTTCGTTTCTTAAGGTCATTGGAGCCCTTGCCATTGCCTCCAACAGCTTCTTTCTTCATGCTATCCTCAGCCTTGATATACTTGTCAGCCCTTCGCTGGAGCTCAGCCATGTTTTCAGGAGGAAGCTTGGCCAATGACCTTTTAAAGAACTCGTCAGTGGTTCCGTGTTCCAGGGCTACCATGGCCACCTTATTCTCCAGATCAGTGATGTTCAAAGTCTCCTTGGTGAACCTCTTAAGGTAGTCTCTCAGATTTTCGTTCTTCCCTTGTACCACATACATAAGGGATGCAGAACTTTTCTCATGAACTCTCCCGCTAATGAATTGGCTGACAAAAGCGGCGCTCAACTCCTTAAAAGAGCCAATCGAATTCGTAGGTAGGCGGCTATACCATCTTTGAGCCATGCCCGACAGGGTTTGAGGGAATTCCCTACACTTCAAGACGTCGCTTGCAGGCTGCAACAGCAGTGCATTTGAGAACGTCCTAACATGGTTTGCGGGATCACCCGTTCCATCATAAGCCTTAATTGTCGGCATCTTGAACTTCTTTGAGATACGAGCATTCATCACCTCCTCAGTAAACGGGGGTGTGGGATCATCAGGATCCCCAAGTGGCATCAGATCCTTGGGGTTGCTCCTGGGGGTTTCCACCCTTGTTGTTTTTCCAGTTGGGGCATCAGCCCTTCTTTGCCTTCTTGAAGGCCTCTCCAAATCTATAAAGGGAATCGTTCCTGATGTTGGAGGAGGTTGAGTCTGATTTGACCTAGCTTGTTCTATTGCCATATCTTCCTTTAATCTTAAAATCTCGGCTTCATAAGCCTTGATTCTTTCCGCAGTTGTAGACGGGGGTCCATCATAGACAGTTTGATGACTCCTCTGGGGTTCTCTGCTAGCACGTCGCCTTCTTGGGGCTTCTTCACGATATTCATCATCAGAAGACGATTCATCAGTATAGGGACCAGAGTAGTCACGATACTCTCGATCTTGGATATGCAGGGCATGACCACTTGATCCAACTCCTTGAGTAGGAGGGTAGTTAGGCAGCCCATACATCGGGTTGGTATTCACGGGGAGATCCGTAGTGTGGATCTGGACCCCTTGTGGAGGGTTGTTGGGATCTATAACCAAGGGAGAAACCACCATCTGAAGGGGATTAGTCCCTGGATTTGTGTGGACGATTGGAGGTAGCGTACTCTCAACATGGGAAGTCGTCCCTAGGGGTTGAGAAACATGATGTTGAACGATCGTTCCAGTCGTTGGGGGCACCGGATCCGTGGTGGGCGGAGCAGAGCTAATTGGTAAAGCCTCGGTAGAGCTTGGTGCTGTTCTTCGTGTAGTTACCATGGTTGTTGTCTTTTTCCCACAGACGGCGCCAAATGTTGTGGAATAAAAACTAGGTTACGAATTGTATTTAATGCTAGGGTTCGGGAGCTTCGTACTTTAATGGCTGTTTCTGTGTTCGAGACTAATCGGTCCTCACAGAGTGCCTACGTATCTCGTTATTGAGAATCAAGCCAAGACGTAGTTCTGAGTTGAGGGGTCTGACCCTTTATATAGGCTGAGAAGCCCTAAAATCGTAGTAGGGTTAGGTGACTTGGCGGGCAAGTCATCGACTAAAAGAAGGTTCTAGACCCCTTCCTTGTAGGAGTCAGTTTCCATGTTGGAACGTGTATCTTGGAGGCTAAGTCAGGCAAGAGCAATATCCTCGTTTGACTCTTATCTGCTGATCAGTTTATTACCCCTAATATTAATTACGAAATTAATATTATAATTAGGGTTTGGGCCCATTTGGTGGGCCCCACGTTTGGACCATTCTAGGTTTAATTAATGCCACATTAAATGTGTCTTTAGGGCTTATTTTTAGCCCATATCAAACACTTTTTAAAAAGCTAAGTATAACTTACTTAAGTCGAAACACGTTTTCGAGTTATCTCATTAAACACCTTTTAGTGCAATTCTCTTCATTCTCGCTATGACCCGTCATTCGCTCGCTACTAAGACACGTCGTCATACTTACACTTTGTATATACTTAAGTCATGTAAGTTTTAAGATCGATCATTTACGAATCAAGATTGTGCCATGAGTTTTATCGCCCGTTTTCTAAGTTATAACCAAAGTCATACTTTTAAGGGGTTCGTTCGCATTTAACCTCGATTCGAACATTTTTATAAAATCGGAAAACGATCCGTTTGACATGAGATTTTCTCTCACACCTTCCTTATGATCTCTAATATTTAATTGTCAAGATTTGACACTGAATTCATAACACTAAAGGGGTCCAATTTCAGTTATGAACTTGC
The DNA here is from genome assembly GCA_037693485.1 of Kitagawia praeruptora. Taxonomy (NCBI): domain Eukaryota; kingdom Viridiplantae; phylum Streptophyta; class Magnoliopsida; order Apiales; family Apiaceae; genus Kitagawia; species Kitagawia praeruptora. The sequence goes on from CM075350.1 coordinate 84,453,778, forward strand.
TTTTACGGTTTCGAACCACTTTTACGATTTTAACCATAACTCCTAAACCGTAAGTCCGTTGGTTTCGATTCTTGCGCCCAAACGATCTATGAATCAATATCTACAAGTTCATGGCAGGTGCTTAACCTTGTAAGAAACTTACAGTTTCGGACATGCTCTGTTTTTAACACCTATGTAAATTTCGACATTACGACGGCTTAAAAACGAATAATCCAATTTTCAAACAACCCAAATAATCCTTCAACCAACAACCAACACTCATGGACACTATTTATCATCTTCCTCACTGTCTCAACAGGTCTTGGAGCCACAAAATATATTTTAACATTTTTATAACACCCACATAACATACACGCTCTAAATCATGCATACAAGCCATAAACACCATCAAATCTCATATAAAACTCAAAGGTGGGTTAAGGGTTTACCTTCTTGGAAGCTCTAGGAACACTATCAAGTGTTTATAAACACTTAACAAGCCTTAGATAGTCTTTATATAGCTTAATCCTTAAGAACAAAACAAGAAAACTAGTTAATCACTTCGGAGTTACTATTCATCAGTCCAAAGAAATGCAAAAACGAGGTCCTTACCTTGCTTTTCTGGATCAGGGTCCTAAAGAAGAGTTGTAGAGAATCTAACCAGATTTCCAAAAAGCTAAAGAACACCAAATTTCATTGAGTAATGAAGGAGATATGGCCGTTAGAAAATCGGTCTAGAAACTGTCAAGCATCAGGACAGTTTGCTTCTTCAACTTGGGGAGGTGATTTGCCTAGGATATACTACTTGGATTGCTATGAAACTTTGAGCGAATATTGACCATGGAGTGGAGAGGCTGTGGTAAAAATTTGGTGATTTTATCATGGATAGAAATGGAGATATGAATTTTTCTTTAAGTTGTGTTCTTGCTTGACAGTTTTGAAGAAATGGAGAGAATGGAGTTTTGCTTTATGTTTTTTGGTGTGTAATGATATAATGCTTGTAATATCTAGCTATATTGGATGCATCTCTTGCCTTTTAGGTTGTTAACAATCTATTGGACCAAGTGTCACCCATCTATTTGGCCACTTGTTGGCACCACAACATGCAACTCCATTTTTGGCAAAGTGCAAGTACACCACTCACTTGCTTGTTGACTTATATGTGAGTCACTTGTATCTTTATTTTTCCACCAATTTATTTCTCTTCTATCTTGGCTCCCTACTTGTCTTTTTGTCCGGTTATTACTCAATTTGATCGATCGCGCGTAGGAATGTCTCAAGGATTTCTAGTTAGGGTTTTACTGGAAACCTTCTTAATAATAATACTATTATTCTCCATCCTCCTTTATAATTCTTGAATTTAAATTCCCTAAATCTTTTTATAAATCCTTAAGTCTTTCAGTGTCCAGGGAAATCTTGGAGAAAATAAAAGTGCTAATTTTCTGAATCCGATATCGTTTACATACACTTATCTTGCCCCTCGATCATGAATACGAACTCAGAAATCTGTTCTGAATGCTCCTATATAGCGTCGTCTAATAATATTTTTATTTTCCACCAAAAACACTATTCATCCCTTATTCTCTTTTATTCCTTATATATTGTAAAAATGTCCTTGTTCTCTTTCGGGCGTTCCTTAACCCTTTCGCGGAACCACTGGACTAATAACAGATATCGATTTGGATGACATGAGAATATTTCTTCTACTTGGAATTTCCATATCTTATCTTTCTAGGAGATAGATTATTCTTATCTAGGTTGTCAACCTGTTGCATTCTTCCTAACATATAAACCTTAGAATCTATATCCATTCACATTCATTGTTAATACCTTGTAGTCGGAGTTACTGTTCATTCTTTCATCAATATATAAAAAAAGTTTCAATTCTACCAAAAATTTGGGTTCTTACAGATGAGTTGGTTGGAAGTATTCCTGACGACCAATTTCTAGTGTTGGGTGGCGATTTCAATGGCCACATTGGTGAGAGGGTAGATGGCTATCCCAGCGCGCATGGGGGTTTTGGCTTCGGGGTCAGGAATGGCGGTGGGTCCGCGTTGTTGGAGTTTGCTACATCCCAGGAGATGGTTATTGTAAATTCAGTTTTTCAGAAGAGGGCCGAACACCTCATCACCTTTAGTAGTGGGGGGCACAATACTCAGATCGATTACCTTCTTATGCGCAGTCGTGATGTTAGGGCGTGCGTGGATTGCAAGGTGTTCCGGAGTGAGGCGTGTGCTTCCCAGCACCGTTTGTTGGCCATGGATCTATCCATGGGGGTTCGAGTTGCTCGTAGGACGAGAGAGTCTAGACCAAGATTCCTTTGGAAAGATTTGAAGGGCGAGAAGGCAGCAGATAATTCAGGGAGTCTCTGCTCAACGAAGGTTGTTTTGCGCGTGGTGGAGATGCTAACTTTAGGTGGACCGACATGGCGAAGGCTATTCGCTGTGTGGCCGAGAAGGTACTAGGGGTGTCCTCAGGGAGGTTCAGTGGTCGTAAAGAGTCGTGGTGGTGGAACGAGGAGGTTCAAAAGAAAGTAAAGGATAAATGTGCACTCTTTAAAGAGCTTCTTTTGACCAGTGCAGGGGCGGAGAGGATTTTGAAGATGGAAGCGTACAGAGTGGCGAGACGAGAGGCAAAAAAGGCGGTGGCAAAAGCCAAAGGTGAAGCCTATGATGGGCTGTACAAGCGCCTAGATACCAAGGAAGGAGCGAATGCTATCTTTAAACTAGCTAAAGCTAGGGAGAGAGGGCGTCGCGACCTGGGTTCTGTGAAGTTTGTTAAAGATGAGGCAGGCCAAGTGTTAGTGAACGAAGATGCTATTAAGGAGAGGTGGAGTTCGTATTTTCATAATCTTTTCAATGAGGCTAGGAGGAATGGTGCAGGTGTGGAGCAAGATGTCCCCCTCTCGTCGGTGCCTTCGTTAGGTGCATGTGAGCGTACCAGCAAGGAGGAAGTTAAGGGAGCCCTTCAAAAGATGGCTAGAGGGAAGGCTTTGTCTTGGTGAGGTCGGCGTTCAATGGCTAGCAGATCTGTTCAATGCTCTCCTCTTGGGTGATCAGATTCCAGGGGAATGGAGGCGTAGTATTGTGGTCCCTTTTTTCAAGAACAAGGGTGATGCCCAGAGTTGTAGTAACTATCGGGGTATTAAATTACTCAGTCATACTATGAAACTTTGGGAGAGAGTAGTTGAATGTCGGATTAGAAGAGAAGTTGAAGTATCAGATAATCAATTTGGTTTTATGCCTGGGAGATCGACGACCGAGGCCATTCATCTCGTCAGACGCCTTATGGAGAAGTTCAGGGATCGTCGCAAAGACCTCCATATGGTGTTCATTGACCTTGAGAAGGCATATGATAGCATCCCCCATGAAGCTCTTTGGAAGATCCTTGAGGAGAGGAGTGTGTCGTCGTCGTACGTTAGGGCGATTGAAGACATGTACTTCCAAGCTAGTTCTTGCGTCAGAATACCAGTTGGTGACTCCCGTCTTTTCCCTGTTGAGATTGGCCTCCACCAGGGGTCGGCCCTAAGTCCTCTTCTTTTCGCCCTTGTCATTGATGTCATGTCGCGAGGGATTCAAGATGTCGTCCATTGGTGCATGCTCTTCGCTGATGATATCGTGTTAGTGGCGGAGTCGAGAGGGGAGGTGAACGAGAAGTTGGAGTTATGGAGAGCTACTTTGGAGTCCCAAGGCTTGCATTTGAGTCGGACTAAAACCGAGTACCTCTGGTGTAACTTTAGTGGTGAGGCCAACGAGGAAGGGGTGGAGGTTAGGATTGAGGATCAGATCGTACCTCGTACAGATAAGTTCAAGTATTTGGGTTCGATCATCCACAAGGAAGGAGAGATCGAAGACGATGTCACGCATCGTATCAAGGCTGGGTGGCTAAAGTGGAGGGCAGCGTCAGGGGTGATGTGCGATAAGAAAGTACCTTTAAAGTTGAAAGGGAAGTTCTATAGAGTAGCAATCCGTCCTGCGATGCTGTATGGTTCTGAGTGCTGGGCGACGAAGAAGGCTCTTGAGAGCAAGTTGGAAGCGGCAGAAATGAGGATGTTGCGGTGGTCTTGTGGGCGCACGATGTTGGACAAAATCCCAAATGTAGTTTTTAGGAGCGAGCTGGAAGTGGCACCTTTGTCTGCAAAAGTGAGGGAAGGGAGGTTGAGATGGTTCGACCACGTCAGTAGGATGCGGGCTGAAGCCCCAGTGAGAGTGAGGAGGGTCGAGAGTCTTTCGGTTGTGGGGGTGAGGAGGAGAGGTAGACCGAGGAGATCGTAGGAAGAGCAACTTAGATTGGATCTGAAGACCTTAAACTTAAATGAGACCATGACCGCGGATAGGTGTTCTTGGAGGCGTCAAATCAGAGTGGTGGATTCTCTGTTAGGGAGCGGCTCTGTTGTTGAGAGTCTCAGAGTTGGGTTGTCCCGGTTAGCCTTATTCTAGAAGTTTGGCTTTTTCGCTCGCATTTTTAGTTTTATATTGTCTTTTGTTTTCTAGTTTTGCAGGTACAGGGAGCCTAGCTCATGTGTTTAAAGCCATGGGCACAGGGATTTGTGCGAAGTGTCATCTTAGATCAGAGTGTTTCGAGACGGGAATGGATAACCTCCGCGTAGGTAAGTCCCATGTGATCTAAGCCATGGGCTCAGGTATGGCTGCGATCTTTTCCAAAATTTATGAAGCCTTTGTAAATATCACTCTCTATTTTTCTGTCGTGCACTAAGCTGGGGGCCTTCACGGAAACAGCCTCCCTACCGTAAAAGGCAGGGGCATGGACTGCGTACATCTCACCCTCCCCAGACCCTGCTCTATGCGGGATATACTGGGTATGTTTGGTTTGGTTTGGTTTTTAATGAACATAATATACTTACTATTTTTTAACACTGTTTTTCACTATTACACCCACTACTTCTCCACTTTTTTATTAAATAAACACTATTACCCCCACTACTTTCCTCCACTATCTCAAATCTATTATTAAATAATGATAGGTCCCACCACTTTACTCACTTTTCAACTAACTTTACTCTTTTTCTACTACAATTTCTTAATCTCCGTGAAGATCAAAGTGGTTCATATAATATGGGATATAGGGAGTAATACCGGAAAGCATAATACCAAACTTTGATTATCACTATTGGGTAAAGGGAGGGCTAAAGTTAACTTTTCTAAAGTTAACATTAAAATCAAGATATTACAATCATTAATAATCATCCCTACTAATAAATAACTAAACTCATAAAACTTCAAAGATTAACTTTAAAAAATTCTTCTAAAATTAATTTTAATTAGAAACCTTTTTCTCATATTTATTTATGAATTTTTTCATAAAATAACCAAGCCCAAAACTTTTTACAAAAATAGGAGTATCTTTATTGAAAAAATTATTTTCTAAAAATACCAAAATTTTAAAAATATTTACAAAAATATGTTTTGCAACCATATTTGCAATTGACATCAACCAAAATCAACATAATACAACTTTAAAATTTTATAACTGAAATCATGCATCATAGTTTGCTTAACAAGTTGCATACCTCGATTGGAACTAAAATCAAACTCAAATGCAACCAAAATCAACTTCTATTATTTTTTTTAAAAAAATGTAAAAACAGGTTGCATTTGGTTGCAGAAGGTATTGTTGTAAATATTTTCAAAAAATTATTAAATTGTTAAAAAAAACTTAGAAAAAGTGATATTTTTGGTAGTTTTCCTGTAATAATATTATATTTATATTTATATTACATTTATATTTATATTTTTTATTTATTAATAATCAAAACCCTTTTTCGTTGAGGCATGGTACTAAAATTTGATCATCATCATATTTATTTATTTTATTTTATATTTATTTATTATTATTATTATAAATATACAATTTTACACGATGAAGCACACCACTCTAAGTCTTATTGCACAATCAAAATTGATTATGAGTAAATATATTAGACTAAATCAACCTACAATACTTTTGAAAATCTACTATTTATTTAATTATATATAATCTACTACTTGTTTATTTATTTTATTATCATATTTATAAATTTATTTATATATAAATTACTACACGATTAAACACACCTAGGATTACTATAAATTTTGTTATAATCAAATTTTGGTTAACACTATATTTATGGGCTTTTTTCATAAATAACCAAGCTCAAAAACATTTTTGCAAAAATACCTTTATTTAAAAAACTATTTTGCAAAAATATCAACTTTTATAAAATATTTGTAAAAATACACTATGCAATTTTTGTAATCAAATTTGCAACTAATATCAACCACTATCAATCATAAATACAACTTTAAAAAAATTTAAAAATTGAAATCATTTTGGTTGCATAATAAATTAATTAACAAGTTGTACTGGTTAAACGTGCAACCAAAATCAACCTCAACCTCTACCAAAATCAACTTCAGAAAATTGTAAAAATAGGTTGCATTTATCATTTGGTTGCTCTGTTATTGAAATCGGTGAAAAATCGGTGATAAATCGGCCAAAAATCGGTCAAAATTTTGGAACCGATTCGGCCGATTTTACGAAAATCGCCGATAAATCGCCGATTTGTCAACCGAATCATCCGATAAATCGTAAAAATACCTTAACCGAATAGTTTCGATTTCCGAAATCTGCAACACTGTTTGGTTGCACAAGATTTTTTTTGCAAATATTTTTAATTGCAGTGGCCATTAATGAGCTGGGTCTGAGTGGACTTTTTTGTGGGAAGGAGAGAGATGGATTGTGTTCGTGTAATGTTTATATGAATTATGATTAGTTTTTTTTTGTCAGGATGAATTATGATTAGTTTGTTTTAACGTCAAGTATATTTTTTAATAAATAAAATAATTTAACTTAATTTATATGAATTATGATTAGTTTGTTTTACGCCAAATATATTATTTTATGGGTTTCGTGTGTCTGAGGATGACCTCAGAGTTCTACCTGAGGTTAAAACATTTTAATACAAATTTAAGGGGTATTTATGTAAATTCACTAAAAAAAATTTATATTTACAAAAATGCCCCTGCGGGGCCCTTACTTTATAAGTACAAATTACTTATAATCTTAGGAGACATCCCAGGTTATCCTCAGGCTCAGTTTTCTCTTTTTTTTATAAATGCAATAATTTAACTTTAAAAAATGACTATCAATTCTTCTTTACGATGAGATATTTAAGATGTAGTCTATGCATTATTTTACGACTACGATCCCACCATTCTGGATAGCCCACTAGTTCAAAGCATTGCTTTTTCGTATGACCAATTTTTTGGCAGTGATAGCACTTCAGAGATGACTTGTCCATATTTTCTAACCTGGGGTAGTTAGGTCGATGCTTGGTGGCCAAAGCGGTAGCATCTTGCCTTGTTGAAGTGAAGGTACTCTGACGCACTACCTCCCTCCGTACAATCGAATAACATTCTTCCATGTCCGCAATAGTATCCTTTCATAGAATTTCTCTACAAATTTGTTCAAAGTCTTTATCCAATCCGGCAAGAAAGATGTGTACACGTAACTGATCAACAGACTTCTTATATTCCAGGACATCATCTAGATCCTTCATCTTTGTTTTGTCACGATGTTCAAGTTCTTGGAAAATTTCTGTGAGCTCTCCATAGTATACGGATAGCGATCTTCCATTTTGTTTTGCAGCGAAGGCTTGTCGATTCAATGTGAAAACTTGCAATTCATCCTTGTCATCTGAAAAAGCTTTTTCCAGGGCATTCCAAAATTCACGAGTAGTAGTAGGTAAACGTAGATAGAAGCCATCTTTTTACCTTGTGATTCTCAGATTGCCATTTGTCATAACCACCATCTTCTTTCTTTGGTGGTTCTTTCTTTCCATTGATATATGATAACTTCTCTCTTTCGGTGATGTGCATCTCCATAATCTGAGACCACACATCATAGTTTGATTCTGTAAGAATCATTCCTGCATTGAATGCACTTTCAGGTTGCACGTATATGGGGACATAACCCATTCCTGTTTCGCTGGATTTCTCACCAGTTGCTTCACTTTCTTTGTCAGACATTTTATTGTATTGAATGGTAATAATTTTTGTGAAGCATGATAAAGATGGCCAAGCTCTGATACCAACTTAAAATTAGTGGAAGAATGAATCTTTTTTCATACTCAACACTTACTTCATAATACAACTTCATAGACTTATTTATAGCCTCTATAGACTCTACTTACATCATGGCTTACATCATTTTACTAGCCTACAATTGACTAGACATTATTGTTGAATTTGTTGCAGCCATACCACACCGAATACCCCTAACTTCAAGTTATGGGTTCCTTCTAGAATGATAATTTAACAGGAGCTACAATGCTTTGTTGAAAAATTCTCTGCCTGAAAGAACTGAAATGCTACAAGGCAGATGAAGAGAGCTTTGAATCTTCTCACGATGCATTTCGATCAGCATTTCCTCGGGGATTTGCCTGGGAAGTGTTAGTTGTTTATTCAGGACCTCCGACTATAGCATACAAGTTCAGGCACCGGGTTTTCTTTGAAGTCCCCTTTAAAGGTCATGCCCTTTAAAAATACGTGGTCTGTCTTGCTGCATATGGATTGTAAGCAACTTCTGAAATTAATAAAACGTAATGAACATGCTAGATTAGATTAAATATAGTTAATCTAATTATTTAAAGAAGGAATCGATCAGTCTTTGACATAAATGTTGGACATCAGGTTGATAAAGCGTTGAGGGCAGAAGATGTTGAAATATATTATGATCCAGCTGAATTATTTTCCGGGCTTCTGAGTGGTCCACCAATATATGCTGATTATGAACAACTCGACTCTCAACAAGATAACTTTGCTGCTTCTACTAAAACAACATCCACAAAACGTTGCCGACTGTTGGATATTTTAGTTTAATTGGATTGGCTAGTTGATCAATGTAATCGTAATGCTACATCGAACAAGTCAGGAGAATGCGGAGTGCATGCTCTGTTCGAGTTCGTTATGATTTCAGAATTATTGCTTATGGGACATGTCTATTGGCATCAGATGAGGTGTGTCTATTGGAAAAGACACACCTTGAGGTGTGTCTATTGGCATTGGACATGACTGTTGGAAATGAGATGTGTCTATTGGAAAAGACACATCTTGAGGTGTGTCTATTGGCAAAAGACACATCTGTTGACATCTATAAATAAGTGTGGCATTGATCATTTTACACACTGGTTCATTTTGAAATACACAGCAAAATACATTCTCTCTTCTTGCAGATTTTCTGATTTTATCCGATTGAATTATTTGGGTGAACCACAAATAACTTCAATCTAAAAGTGTTCACACGACTTCAGAAAAATCCAAGTTATCACCCAACTCCCCAACAAAGATTGAAGTTATCTATTTTCTGAAGATGGCAAACTCAGAATCTGCAAGAGACATGACAAGCAAGTTTGCAAAGTTGGACAAGTTTGAGGGTCAGGATTTTAGAAGATGGCAAAAGAAGATGCATTTTCTATTGACAACGCTGAAGGTTGTATATGTTTTGAGTACCCCCATTCCAGAAGTGGTTGAGGATGAAACCGCTGAACAAACAAGGAGGCGTTGCAAATGGGAAAACGCTGATTACATATGCCGCGGTCACATCTTAAACGGTATGTCTGATTCCCTTTTCGATGTATATCAAAATGTTGAGTCGGCAAAAGAATTGTGGGATTCTCTTGAATCCAAATACATGGCAGAAGATGCTTCTAGTAAGAAGTTTCTGGTCAGTAATTTTATGAATTACAAAATGGTCGACTCTAGACCTGTGATGGAACAATACAATGAATTGTTAAGAATTCTGGGTCAGTTTGCCCAACACAATCTGAAGATGGATGAATCTATCTCGGTTTCTGGTATTATAGACAAACTACCACCATCATGGAAGGATTTTAAACACTCCTTGAAACATAACAAAGAGGATATGACTCTAGTTCAACTTGGAAGTCACTTCAGAATTGAAGAGGCTTTGAGGACTCAAGAAATTGAGAATAATCCTAAGGGCAAGAACCAAGTCGATAACTCTTCTGTGAATATGGTTGAAGATGGTGGATCTTCAAAGAATTCTAAGTATGGCAAGGGTGATAAACGAAAGTTTAAAGGAAACAACAACAATTCTTCCAATAAAAGGCCTAAGATGGCATGTTGGAAGTGTGGCAAACCTGGACATTTCAAGAAGGATTGTCGGGTTGGTAAAGGCAAGCAAGAAAAGCAAAATGCTGGTCCAAGTGGATCCAAGGATCCAGAAATGCAACAAGGTCAGATTTTAATGCAAAATTGTAATTCTAGTCAGAATTATGTGTCACTAATATCTGAGGCATTTTATGTGCAGGATGACAATGTTGTTTGGTGGATTGATTCAGGAGCAACGAGTCATGTATGCAAAGATCTTCGTTGGTTCATAGACTTTCAACCAATCGAAGATGGATCTATCTTAAAGATGGGAAATGTTGCAACTGAACCGATCAAATGACTAGGAAATGTCAAGATAGTTTTTACTTCTGGCAAATGTATATTGTTAAATAAAGTGTTGTATGTTCCTGGGATTCGTAAGAATCTCTTGTTTGCTGTTGTATTGAACAATTGTGGATATAAACAAGTTTATGAAAGTGACAAATATATATTGTCAAAACATGGTTCTTTTGTTGGCTTTGGCTATTTTTGTAATGGCATGTTTATGTTGAATGTAAATACTCCATTTATTGATGAATCTGCTTGCATGGCTTCTACTAGTACTAGCAATAATTTGAACAAACCAGAATTATGGCATGCTAGACTAGGACATGTACATTACAAAAGAATAAAGGATATGTCTAAAATGAGTCTCAAACCTGCTATTGATTTAGACAATGAAAAATGCAAAACATGCATGTTAACAAAGATAACAAGAAAGCCCTTTAAGGAGGTTAATAGGGTGTCTGATGTTTTAGAACTAATACATAGTGATTTGTGTGATTTCCATTCTACACCATCATTAGGAAATAAAAAGTATGTAGTTACTTTTATTGATGATGCTACTAGATATTGCTATGTATATTTATTGCATGCTAAGGATGAAGCTCTTGACTTCTTTAAAATTTATAAAGAAGAAGTAGAGTTACATCAGAGTACCATGATTAAAAATCTACGTACTGATAGAGAAAATGAGTATTATGATCCGGTTTATTTTCAATCTACTGGTATAATACATCAAACCACGGCTCCTTATACACCACAGCAAAATGGTGTGGCAGAGAGAAAGAATAGGACTTTGAAAGAAATGGTTAATTCCTTGTTATCCTACTCGGGATTGAGTGAGGGATTTTGGGGTGAGGCTATGTTGACAGCCTGTCACTTATTGAATCGAATTCCTAGTAAGAGGAATAAGATTACCCCTTATGAACTTTGGTTTAAAGAGTCACCAAAATTAAGTTTTCTGAGAGTTTGGGGATGTAGAGCAGTTGTAAGACTCACTGAACCCAAAAGAAGAAACTTGGGTGAACGAGGTATAGATTGCATATTTGTTGGCTATGCTGAGCATTCTATAGCATATAGATTCTATGTGTTAGAATCTAATGACTATGTATCTATGAACTCAATTATCGAGTCAAGAGATGCTATATTTGATGAAAACAGATTTACATCTATACCTAGACCAAGGGACATGCTTCAGATTTCTTCTAGTAGGAACTCGGTTTCTACTGAAGATGTGAATGGACCGTCTGAACCAAGGAGAAGTACTAGAGCTAGAAAAGCAAAGTCTTTTGGAGATGATTTTCATCTTTATCTAGTAGAAGGCTCTAGAGATGAAATTGAATATCAATACCAATATTGTTTTGTTATTGAGGAGGATCCAAATACTTTTAGCGAAGCTATGAAATCTAGGGATGTTGCATTCTGGAAAGAAGCTATCCAAGATGAAATGGATTCTATCATGAATAACAATACTTGGGAATTGAGTGATCTGCCCCCTGGCTGTAAAGCGTTGGGAAATAGATGGATCTTCAAAAGGAAAATGAAGGTGGACGGTACCATAGATAAGTTTAAAGCCAGATTGGTAATCCAAGGTTTTAGACAAAAAGAAGGGATTGATTATTTTGATACTTATGCTCCTGTTGCTAGAACCTCCACTATTAGGTTGTTAATAGCACTTGCTGCTATACACAACCTTGTCATTCACCAAATGGATGTGAAAACTGCATTCTTGAATGGTGAATTAGATGAAGAGATTTATATGAAACAACCCGAAGGGTTTGTTATGCCTGGTTGTGAGAACAAGGTGTGTAAATTGAAGAAATCAATTTATGGTCTGAAACAAGCACCGAAGGATTGGCATGATAAATTTGATACTGTAGTCTTGTCTAACGGTTATTTTCTTAACCAAGCAGACAAGTGTGTATATAGCAAATTTGATGCTTCTGGTAAAGGAGTTATAATTTTTTTATATGTGGATGACATGTTGATTTTTGGTACTGACCAAAATCAAGTGGATAAAACCAAGAAGTTCTTGTCATCTAATTTTGATATGAAAGACATGGGGGAGGCTGAGGTGATTCTTGGTATAAAGATCAAGCGTGAGAACAATGGCATTTCAATTTCTCAATCTCATTATATTGAGAAGATTCTTAAAAGATTTAACTTTAAGGATTGTTCTCCTGTTAGCACTCCTCTTGATCCTAGTATTAAACTCCTACCTAATACAGGTGTTGCAGTATCTCAACTTGAATACTCAAGGGCTATTGGTAGTCTCATGTATGCCATGATAAGCACTAGGCCAGATATTGCCTATGCTGTTGGAAAGCTTAGTAGGTATACTAGCAAGCCAAGCACACATCATTGGCAAGCCTTAAGCCGAGTGTTCAAATACTTGAAAGGAACCATGGATTATGGTTTGACATATACTGGATTTCCTTCGGTTATTGAAGGTCATTCAGATGCAAGTTGGATTTCCAATAAAGAAGATCATTCTTCCACAAGTGGATGGGTATTCCTTCTTGGGGGAGGTGCTATCTCTTGGGCATCAAAGAAACAAAGTTGCATTACTGATTCAACGATGGAATCTGAATTTGTAGCACTATCAGCGGCTGGTAAAGAAGCTGAATGGCTAAGAAATCTGATTTATGAGATTCCATTGTGGCCTAAACCGATATCACCCACATCTATCAGGTGTGATAGTGAGTTATAAGTGGATTTTATATCTACTTGGAGCATTCTAAATCGGCTTAAATTGATTGTCTTGGACTCAAGTTTCTTGTAGTTTTGATGTGTTTTGTTTAGTTGTGCAGATTTATGAGAATGTTGATTAAGGTTGATGCTTCTATCGTTTTTGGAGAATAAATTAATTAAAATTCGGATTTCTGAGACGGTTGCGCAGTCTACACTGTTTTGGACATATCTGGAGTTCTAGAAGTCCGTTTTCAGCGATCTTACTGCCCACGCGAAGCCTGGGAGATTTTCTACAACTTGGGATAGGATTCCCACGAGCAAATTGCGCCGGGTAGGAGCAATCTGCGCGAAGAACAGACTGTTGGGCGCAAGTTGCCCCTGAAAAATTACAGTTTTTATTATTTTGGCCATATCTTGAGTTCTACAACTCCGTTTGAGGCCCATAAGCAGTCCACGCGAAGATAACGAGATTCTCTATCATTCTAAAGTGGCCCAGACGTCCAATCACAACTGGAAAGGTTCGGAAATACTGAAGAAAAGCATATACGAATTTCCTTAAAAAACAGATTCAGTTTAGGAAACGTATTTTGCAGAAATTCTATTATAATTCTGTTTTGGTATTTTCTTGCTGGGCAAGACTTTTAGAGCCTATATAAACACATCTAAATATAGTTTTTGGGGAATGGAAAAATTATTGTACATAACTTGTATATTCTAGTATAGAGAGATTGGAGATAGCTATTCACTTTTCTTTGGAGATTGAAGGTTTTTTCTCTATTCTTTATAATGTTATATCTCTTGCTTTATTAGTTTAATTATGTATGAGTAGATAATTAATCTAGGGTTAAGTAGAACCCTAGTTATGATTGATGTGTGATTTTCCCAATTCCCCCAATTTGATTGTTTAATTGCTCTTGCTTATTGAGTTGTTTTAATTAGCAATTACAAATCAGACGTGATTATGTTTATTGTTTGAACCATTGTTTATTTATCAACGAGAGTTGGATTTAGATGGTTGTGATTTATCCAATGAGGACATGAACTTCTCCATGAGAATAGGTAGAACGGATTGTTAGGAAGTTAGGGTGCTGTGATTAATGTCTCTAAATTGCATGATACCATGAGAATAGGCTTGATTGTATTTTAGAGAAGCCATTAATACTCGAGAGAGGTTATTGGTAATTTATAGGGCGCACCTTTCCTTTTGAGTATTATACGATTGATTGGGGAGGGAATTCACGATTGCATTAATTCATGCTAGTGGGGATACTTAATTCTGGATATTTTTAATATTTGATTTATATAAACACCATTCTCTTTAGTATAAAATTAGTTTAATAACCTCTCAATATTTACTGTGTTACTTGCTTAGCCGAATTAAATCAGAAATAACTGGTGATTAATACGTTTGTCTCTGTGGGATCGACTCTGACTTACCCTGCTACATAGTTAGAAGGATTTGTTAGATATTATTATTTGATAGGCACGCGACAGCCTTGTCAAATTTTTGGCACCGCTGCCGGGGACAAAGCAGTGTTAGATTAGTTAATTTTTGAGTTAGTTTGGCCAAGTTGTTTAGTTGTGTTGCTTCGGCTATTATTCTTGTTCTGTTTGATCTTTGCTTGTGGTTTTTCTTACTTCTTTTAAAATTGATTTTCAGATTCCTATAACAAGAAATTAAGCGAGTAAAGAGAGGAGCAAGAAGAAAGCATGGAGGCATTGGTTGAGACTATGCAGGCATTATCTCAAAAGATCGATGATATTGAGTCAAGAAATTCTTCTTTGTTTGCCACTTGTGATGTTTGCGGTATACATGGACATACTCAAAATAATTGCCAATTTAATATCCCTTACTACCCAAATCAAACACAATTTTGGGATGGTAATTTTTATTACAATACCCATGACCACCCTCACCAGCCACCACAATATAATCCTTATGCTGATACTTACACTTCTGGTTGGGAAGATTACACTAATTTTTCCTACCAAGACAATCCACTTCAGCCACCACAGAAATCCAACTTGGAAAATCTTTTGGAAGGAGTTGTTGTTGCACAGCTGAGCAAGAATGAAGAGGTTGAGACAAGTCTTAATGAGTTGAAAGTTCAAGGTAAGTTGATTGAAAACTCAATTGCTCAACTTGCTCAAGAGGTAACTGAATTCGTTGAGAGGCGCTCTCAATTGGAGGAAATACCAATGAGTCAATTTGATGATGCAACTTTGTGGAGTGGTAAGGAGTTCGAAGAGTCACCAAATGAGGTTAGTAATAGTGAGCTAATTTTTGATGATTATGATGATTTTGATGATGATTTTGAAAGTCTCACTCTTATTGACCCATATGCTTCTCAAGAAATTAACTCGTGTGAAAACTCTTTTGATAATAATGATGTTGATTTCTTAGATGACTCTATTTGCATGCTATTTGACGAGGATGATAGTATGGTTGTGGTAGATATAAATTTGAATAAGGATATTTTGATTCCCACTGTGGTAGATGAGATAGAACCGAATTTGGATACGCTTGACTTGAAGAATGCTAAGATTGAGAATGTGTATATGCCTGTTGTAGACCCGATTTGAGAGGGATTTGTGAAAAGTAGTCATAAATGTTTTGATGCGGATTTTGTTAAATATTTTCACATCCCGAAATTTCGTGAACATCACTTGAGTCTCACATGCCAATTTATGTATCTTCTTGGTTATCTAATTGGTGCTCACATCATTAGATTAATTCAAATTAGGAGATATGTACATCTATATGCTTTTTCGCCAGGATAATTGTCAACAGGCGTCGGGCTAACGACGTTAAACAAATGCGCTTCGTGGGAGGCAACCCATGTATTAGTGTAGGAAAAAAAAATTTGAGTGTTTTTTTCAAACAAAAAAATTAAAATAAATAAATAAATAAATCAAAATTTTGAGTGGGTAACGCAGGTTGCGCCTGCGCTTCTACTGTGTAATGCAAGTTGCGCCTGTGTTACTGGTCTTGGGGCAGCCTGCATGCCTGACGCGCAGCTTGCGCTGGCGTGACTACTTTGGGCGCGGTTTGCTTTTGACGCGCGCAGCTTGCGCATGGAGCAGTTGTTGGTCTCTTGTTCAGCAGTGTTGTACATATAAAAAAAAAAAAAAACTTTTCCACCCCATTCTATTTATACCTCTATTTTATCTAATTCTTTTCCTATTTCAATTCCAAAATCCCCCATCTTTTCTCCAAAAATTCTAAACCTATTTCTATTCTAATTCTTATTTATTTATTATTATTATTATTATTTATTATTATTCTTATTATTATTATTCATATTTATTTTTATTTATTATTATTATTATTATTTATTATGTATTATTATTATTATTATTATATTTAGTATTATTATTTATTTTTATTTTTATTATTATTATATACCCACCTACACATACAAATCCAATTCCTCTTCTATTTTATTTAAATCTCTAAAAATTCAATTCTAAAGAGGAATTTATTGCAAGTTCACCTCTTTGATTCGTATTGGGTAAATCTTTTTCTCTAATCTTATTTTTATTACGAATTTGTGTTCTTGTCAATTGTGGGTTTTGTAGTATTCAGGCAAGGTGGCCAGTATCCTCCACCAGATTCTTCAAGGAGGATGAGGACTCAGATGTTGAGGTATGTTTTCTGCTATCCCTTGTATTTACTTCCATTCAATGAGGACATTGAATATTTTAAGTTTGGGGGTGGTTTGAGGGATTAGTAGTTGTTGTTGTATTATGTGTTCATGTAGGATTTCATGCTTTGCATATTAGTAGTAGTAAATTATGCATTTATGTTCGTGTTATCTACGTTTGTTTCATATAGGACATTCTGTTTTTTATTTTTGTATACCATGTGAGTCATAATAGTTTGCATTTGCACCCATGCTTGATAGGAATTTTGTGTTGTTGACGCTTTTGATTGAGAAGTGATATGCTTTGTTCTTGTGCACACACATACACTAGTAAGTTGAAGCTAGTAGACTTATTGAATGTTGTAAGTGATTAGAAGGACATGAATATGTGCAAGTTGATTTAGTTCGCATGCTTTGAATACAAGTTGGTGCATTAGAGAGATTTTTTCTTGGGATTGAGTATGTTTTTCCACCAAGTGAGATTTTGAGCCATATTGCATGTTTGTTGCAATTTATTCTTTTACTTGAGTGTCCACGGATTGTTTGCATTGCTAGCAGTTGTTTGAGTTCTTTCTTGAAACGCATGACATTAATTGACGATTAAAATGATAAAGGCATTTAGGAATAACCGCATATTTTCCCATATTACCACACCATATTTACATGATCAATTAGTTAACCCGTTGAGCTTAATCCTATTTTTCGGTGACATACCACATTACTTGCCTATACCTTTTTCTTCTATTAGCCTTACATTAATTTGAACCCACATTGTCAAAGGCTAGTAAAGTGCTTAAGGGAGTAATAAGGTGTGCAAGGAGGGGTTTATTCTTGGTCATAATTTTGGGGGAAATATTGAATATTGGGTTTGATTGTTACTTGATGGTCGGCATGTGTAATAAAATCGTGGGATCACTGTTATTGTTCATATTATTGTTTTATTTAGCTCTCGAAAAAAAAAGAAAAAAAAAGAAAAAAAAAAGAAAAAAAACAGGAAAAAAAGAAAAAAGAAAAAAAAAAGAAAAAAAATATTATGAGAGCATATTTGTCATATTGTGTTTATTGCGATCCTACTTTAGTCGACCAGTCGAGCATTTTTGTGGAAAAAAAAATAGTAAAATCATGTGTGGGGGGAAAAGTAGGGTGTTGTGAATGGTTTATTAAGGTACTTGCTAGCTTTTGACACTTCACCTGATTTGGCTTATTTGACATACCTTGTCCCTAGCCCCGTTACAACCCAAATAAAGACCTTTTGATTATCGTCATTGATGTATGTTATGTTAAGATTTAGATTGATACCAAATGTCAAGCATGTTTATGATTTTGTGGGAATTGAGTGATACACTTACCCTTGTTCTTGAGTGAATATTCTTTTGTGAGTGAATTGTGAGTGTTTGCTTGTTTTTGCGTATGAGATCCCGAGTTTTGTCTCAAAGATGTACTCTTGTAGGCTTAGCATGTTTACTAACTTATTCTTACACTTGCCATGGACTTGTGAGAACTTATGCATGTTCATTGAGTAGACTATGTGAATATTTGCACTTTCGACACCAAGACATTGCGTATTTACTTTGATTCTTAAGTTGATATGGCATGAGAGGATTCGAAGGTATGGTAGGATATTAGTACTAGATTAGTTGCATTTTCATATTAGTTGCATTCATGCATTGCATAATATTGCATTGGATTTTGTGGGTACATTCACTATAGGCCCTCACGAGACCTTACTCGTCCACTAGGGCTGCCTAGGGGTTTAAAGGGCTTGTTGCATATGCCAAATGCAACCGTGATCACCTACGGAAGTGGTACTAGTTAGTTAGATAGTGTAATTGTTAATGCTTGAGGACAAGCATCGGTTTAAGTTTGGGGGTGTTTGATAAGTGGATTTTATATCTACTTGGAGCATTCTAAATCGGCTTAAATTGATTGTCTTGGACTCAAGTTTCTTGTAGTTTTGATGTGTTTTGTTTAGTTGTGCAGATTTACGAGAATGTTGATTAAGGTTGATGCTTCTATCGTTTTTGGAGAATAAATTAATTAAAATTCGGATTTCTGAGATGGTTGCGCAGTCTACACTGTTTTGGACATATCTGGAGTTCTAGAAGTCCGTTTTCAGCGATCTTACTGCCCACGCGAAGCCTGGGAGATTTTCTACAACTTGGGATAGGATTTCCATGAGCAAATTGCGCTGGGTAGGAGCAATCTGCGCGAAGAACAGACTGTTGGGCGCAAGTTGCCCCTGAAAAATTACAGTTTTTATTATTTTGGCCATATCTTGAGTTCTACAACTCCGTTTGAGGCCCATAAGCAGTCCACGCGAAGATAACGAGATTCTCTATCATTCTAAAGTGGCCCAGACGTCCAATCACAACTGGAAAGGTTCGGAAATACTGAAGAAAAGCAGATACGAATTTTCCTTAAAAAACAGATTCAGTTTAGGAAACGTATTTTGCAGAAATTCTATTATAATTCTGTTTTGGTATTTTCTTGCTGGGCAAGACTTTTAGAGCCTATATAAACACATCTAGATATAGTTTTTGGGGAATGGAAAAATTATTGTACATAACTTGTATATTCTAGTATAGAGAGATTGGAGATAGCTATTCACTTTTCTTTGGAGATTGAAGGTTTTTTCTCTATTCTTTATAATATTATATCTCTTGCTTTATTAGTTTAATTATGTATGAGTAGATAATTAATCTAGGGTTAAGTAGAACCCTAGTTATGATTGATGTGTGATTTTCCCAATTCCCCCAATTTGATTGTTTAATTGCTCTTGCTTATTGAGTTGTTTTAATTAGCAATTACAAATCAGACGTGATTATGTTTATTGTTTGAACCATTGTCTATTTATCAACGAGAGTTGGATTTAGATGGTTGTGATTTATCCAATGAGGACATGAACTTCTCCATGAGAATAGGTAGAACGGATTGTTAGGAAGTTAGGGTGCTGTGATTAATGTCTCTAAATTGCATGATACCATGAGAATAGGCTTGATTGTATTTTAGAGAAGCCATTAATACTCGAGAGAGGTTATTGGTAATTTATAGGGCGCACCTTTCCTTTTGAGTATTATACGATTGATTGGGGAGGGAATTCACGATTGCATTAATTCATGCTAGTGGGGATACTTAATTCTGGATATTTTTAATATTTGATTTATATAAACACCATTCTCTTTAGTATAAAATTAGTTTAATAACCTCTCAATATTTACTGTGTTACTTGCTTAGCCGAATTAAATCAGAAATAACTGGTGATTAATACGTTTGTCTCTGTGGGATCGACTCTGACTTACCCTGCTACATAGTTAGAAGGATTTGTTAGATATTATTATTTGATAGGCACGCGACAGCCTTGTCATGAGTCTGCCTTGTCTAATGCTTATAGACAAGTGTTCAAAGGCAAGTCTAGACACTTAGGTGTTAGACACAGCATGATTCGTGAGCTTATCACGCATGGTGTTATATCAGTGGAGTTTATAAGAACTCAACATAATTTAGCCGATCATCTAACCAAAGGGTTGAGTAGAGATCTTGTGCACAAGTCGGCTGTAGGGATGGGATTAAAGTCCATCGAATAACCTCTCATGTTGAGATACCCAATTCCCATCTAATATGACATTAGGTGCTGAATTCAATGTGGAAAGCTTAACATTTAGAGATTGGAACACATTAAAGCATCATCCCAAGGTATGTGTTCAGACCTGCAAGTTAAGGAGGTTGAAGTTTGTCTTCTTAATAGTTCTTTTGAAAAATTGCATATGCAGGTGCGAGAATAAAAGAACTACCTATTTGAGCATGATGTTTAGCCGCTTCAAGAAGCTTGGACTTGGCTTTGATATGCTTATGAAGGATTAGGACACTAGGCTAGTAAAAGATAGTGTCATGTAAGAACTTTTGAGAATGTAAATTTATGTGTATATTATCTTCATGTATTCAATATGAATAGTAAGGTTCAATCCATAGTGATACCTTGATATTCGAATATTTGGAATGTGTAATATACTAATGTGAAATTCAATCGTCACGATATTTCATTTATGCATAAGTTTGTCGTTTGTTGTGATTTTGTTTAGTTAATCATGGATTACGCTAAAATGGGGGAGGATTGTTGGATATTTTAGTGTAATTGGATTGGCTAGTTGATCAATGTAATCGTAATGCTACATCGAACAAGTCAGGAGAATGCGGAGTGCATGCTCTGTTCGAGTTCGTTATGATTTCAGAATTATTGCTTATGGGACATGTCTATTGGCATCAGATGAGGTGTGTCTACTGGAAAAGACACACCTTGAGGTGTGTCTATTGGCATTGGACATGACTGTTAGAAATGAGATGTGTCTATTGGAAAAGACACATCTTGAGGTGTGTCTATTGGCAAAAGACACATCTGTTGACATCTATAAATAGGTGTGGCATTGATCATTTTACACACTGGTTCATTTTGAAATACACAGCAAAATACATTCTCTCTTCTTGCAGATTTTCTGATTTTATCCGATTGAATTATTTGGGTGAACCACAAATAACTTCAATCTGAAAGTGTTCACACGACTTCAGAAAAATCCAAGTTATCACCCAACTCCCCAACACCGACTTCACTGAAACTGCTCATCAAGAACTTTCGCTGCTAAGAATGATCCAATTCTAGCTAGCACCTTGATATTAGGTCGATTAATAAATTAATATTGCATTTACATCCTTTAATGTTCAACTTATATCTATAATTCAGTGACAGTGTTGACGACTGGATTGTGTTTACTATTTTCAATAATAAAATTTCCCTAATGATCTCAGTTTAAAATTTAGATCAGATTAAGCATTGTTTATAGAGAAATGAGGATATCTTAGCAACATAAGCCTCCCACTATATGACCTTAATTTCAAGGTCATAGTTCGGATGTTCGTACTGTTTTCCACATCTCTATAAGTTACTATAACAGAAAACATATGATTTACCAATCATCCCAATACCAATATAACACATAGAATTTTGAAGATGAGTGCTTTGCTGAACCAAACAAGAAATGATGATTTAAAATCTGGGAAGCTTTTGGCTGACTTGTTGGAACAATTTGGTGAAAAGATTTTTTTTTTCATTGAGTTGTATTTAGCTGTCTGTCTCCATTGGAAAGAATTTGATATTATATTGCCAGAAGATGCCAAGCTTTTGAGTATAAATTCTCAACTATTTGGATTTGTAGTGTGCTGTGTGTTCTGTGTACCATAGCTTTTGAGTATAAATTTAGGAGTAAAATGCATTCTGTGTACCTGAAGTTTTAGCATTGTGCATTTTGTGTACCTCGATTTTAGAAATTAGCAAAAAACATGCTGAACTTACAGAAATTGTGCACTTGGTGTACTGCCGTTAGTGTAGGCTTAACACAGTTAGATTGCCTTGCAAAATGACTTAAAAAGGAGGGTATAACAGTAATTATGGCAGCTTCAGTTCGTGGGTTTATAAGAGCATCTCCAACCATTACCATCTATTAGTTAAAAAATCTAGTTGTCACTTTAATATACATATTAGCTAAAAATATAGCCCTCCAACCATCAGAGCTGTTAGCAATAATTATAGATATCCTTCATCTCGTCTTCTATTTTTGTTGAGTCGTAGTCATTAGCTAAAACATCCATGTCAGCTTTATGCCATATTTAAATTAGATCTACACATTAATATATACCATTTAAATCAATTCCTACCCATCCATTATACAATATATACTGTTTTTGAATTATAGCCAACCATTATAGCTAATACCATTGGAGCACAACCCCTTACAGGTTCAGCAAATTTTAGCTAACTATTATTTTAGCTAATCATTATACCTACTACCCTTGGAGATGCTCTAAGGTGGTAAAAGTCAGCCATTCAATATAAATTTTAATAAATATAAATATTAAGAAAATTTTGTTTAATACTATAATCTTATAATTATAACATTAGAAAAATAAATATAATTATATTCTTATATATAATAAGCGTAAAAGGATCTTATCCATAATTTTGGTTTGGTCACTATACTACCAAAATATCTCAACCATCGAATCTAATATTTTTAAAATAGATGATCAAGATTATATCATATTAAAAAGGAAATTATAATCTAATAATACTGTACTATCAAAATATCTCAACCGTCGAATCTAATATTTTTAAAAATAGGTGATCAAAATTATATTATATTAAAAAGGAAATTTCCTTTTTAACGGCTTAAGTATTTTCTAAGCCGAGTAGAATACATAATATGGTGAATAAAAGGCTTAACTGTTTTGTTGGTACATTGTTGTGAGTCGTGATTATTAGAGTACAAATATTAAATCGAACGTGTAAAATCTTAAATATATTAATTTTTTAATAACAATTTGATAAGTAAATTAATAACATATATAATTTTTAAAATCATCAATATCAATATATATATATAAAGGGGGGTACGCGGGAATTTAGGTGGCGCTCTAAGATCGTCTCAATCTATTTTTCTAATTTTCTAGAATTTTAGAATTTTAAACACTTATAAATATAAAAATATCATTTAACATATTAGAAGTAGAATAGGTGTTCGAATTTATAGTGGTGAAGAGTTCGAATTTATAGGAAGACATATGATTAGAAGTTCTATTGTAAGTAGAATAAGTATTTATAAAGCATATGATTAAAAGTTCTATTGAAAGTAGAATATAGGAGTTCGAATTTATAGAGATAAGAGTTCAAATTTATAGAAAAAACATATAAATAAAAGTTTCTATTGGAAGTAGAATAAGTATTTATAAAGCATACGATTAAAAGTTCTATTGGAAGTAGAATAGGAGTTTGAATTTATAGAGAATAAGAGTTCGAATTTATAGAAAAACATATAAATAAAAGTTCTATTAGAAGTAGAATATGTGTTTGAATATATAGAGCATCCATATAACTAAATATTTTATAGAAAGTATGATCTTCTTAAATTATATATTTTTTATATAAGTTAATTATACTTCTATTAGGAAAATTTATTCATAAATTCAATACTATTATCATAAAAAAGTCATCGTATTTAAAAGAAAAGAATTGATGTGTTAACATTATAAAAGAACATTCTCATGCAGGAATCCTAAATAAAAATAGGAGTATCTATAATATAAAGAGAAAATAAGATGTGCTTTCATTTTCTAAAACTCCATAAATTTTAGAAAGTCTAGATAAAGTATAAATTGGAATTTACTCTATTTTTTAGGTTTTAATTTTAAGGAAAAAAGTTGTTGTGTAAGATAAGTATCAATAATAATATGTAATGAATTTGGAATTTCGACCCAAACGAGAGCGGCTCAAAACGTGTTTAACAGGAAGACGGCTCATTATAAAAGATTGTATTAGCTATTAAAATATCATTTTGATGTTATAAATTTTATTTTATTTTTAGGATTTGATTTTTATGGATAAACATTATCATACAAGTGATACATGTAAAAGTTAGGTTTTTTGTCTTAACTAGGGAGCAGATAAATAGTAATAACCGTGTTTAACGAGAAAGCGATTCATTAGAGAAGACCGTATAAAAATGTTTGAATATATAAGGAATACATAAAATAAAAATGTTTTATTAATAGAAGTAGAATACGAGGACGGTGGAGACGTCTTACACGATTTTTAAAATTATATATCTTTTTTCCTAGAAATCCTTTATTTTATCTTTCTTATACAAGTTAATTATACTTGCATTAGAAAAATATATCCATAAATTTAATATTATTCCCGTAACGAAAATTCTTCGAATTTAATCTTTTTATATGTTAACATAACAGAAAGACATTCTCATGCAGAAGTTGTAAATAAGTACATGAATATCTATAATATACAGAAAAAATAAGATGTATTTTCATTTTTAAAACTCTATAAATATTAGAAAGTTTAAAGAATATAAAAATTGGAATTTACTTTCTTTATATAATTAGTTAGAATTTCGGTTCCAAATAAGAGCGACTCAAAACGTATTTAACGAGAAGACGACTCACTAGAAAAGATTGTATTAGCTATTAGAATTTGATATTGATGTCATAATTTTTTTTATTGTTCGATTTTATGGATAAAAAATATTATATAAGTCTTTATAATATATGTTAAAGTTGAGATTTTGATTTTAATGAGAGAGCGGCTCAATCGAAAGAATCGTGTTTAACAAGAAATCGATTCATTAGAAAAGGATATTTAATTATTAAAATTTAAAATTAATATTACAATATAACGTAAATGTATTAATTTTTTTAAAAAAATTTTATAACGCCGCCGCGAAGCGCGGCTTTATCGACTAGTTTAATATAATTATAGATATTAAAAAAATAATTATTGTAGATTTTACCAAAGGATGATCTCAGAGTTTTACCTGAGGTTAAAATATTTTTAATACAAATTTAAGGGGTATTTATGTAAATTCACTAAAAAAAGTTTATATTTACAAAAATGCCCCTGCGAGACCCTTACTTTATAAGTACAAATTACTTATAACCTTAGGAGACATTTGAGGTTGTCCTCAGGCCCAGTTTTCTCTTTTTTTATAAATGCAATAATTTAACTTAAAAAAATGACTATCAATTCTTCTTTACGATGAGATATTTAAGATGTATTCTATGCATTATTTTATTTTGATTTTTTTTATCTACTTATTATTTCAGGTTATCAATTTATATTCTATTTTTATTTAAGGAAAGGAAAATTAGAAAAATAAATAAATTAATGTAAATGTTGAATTCCAACAATAACAACCAAGATTGTAGAAGGGATGTTAATAAAATCTTGACCCTTCTTTTCTTTTCGAATTGTTTTGAGGCTAACAGTTTATATATGAGAAAGAAAGCAATGAAGAAAAGTAAATGTAAAGACACAACACTATTCCCTGACAAAAAAGAAAAAGAAAAGATACTCTTCTATAACTTCCCTTTGCAATTCTATGTGTATGTTTGGGGTATCTTAAAATAAGTAGCTTATGACTTATAAGCACTTATGTCATATAAGTGATAAGTAGAGTAGAGATTAGAGTGTTTGGTAAATCGGAACTTATAATCAGTAGACTGTTTGGATAAATCAGAACTTATAAGTTAATATTTTTTTATAATTTTCAAAATATTTGTTTTTTATATATAACAATGGATATCAATGGATAGATCTCGATGAATAGGGAAATTTGATATATACATATCAATTTTCTAATGAATGGATCGAGAGATATATGGTTTTGAAGATTTGAAGGATGCGTATATCGAGAATAAGTTATAAGTTATAAGTTGAAAGTTAAGAATTCTTAACATTCAACTTATGAACTTATAAGTTATAAGTTTAGCTAAAACTTATTTTGGCAAACACCCCCCATAAGGACTTATGGACTTATAAGCCATAAGTTCACAGACAAATGAGAAAACAAACACCCCCTATATCTTGTGGCATCATTGACATCCATTAACTCACTTACAATGACTGCTTCCTCCCTTATCACCCCAATACTTGCATTTCAAGGTCATAGTTCGGATGTTCGTACTGTTTTCCTCCCTTAGTGTTTACTGTTTTCAATAATAAAATTTCCCTAATGATCACAGTTTAAAATTTAGATCAGATTAAGCATTGTTTATAGAGAAATGAGGATAGCTTAGCAACAAAAACCTCCCACTGTATGACCATTCAAAGTCATAGTTCGAATGTTCATACTGTTTTCCTCATATCTATAAGTTACTATAACAAAAAACATGTGATTTACCAATCATCCCAATACCAATATAACACATAGAATTTTGAGGATGAGTGCTTCGCTGAACCAAAAGAGAAATGATGATTTAAAATCCGGGAAGCTTTTGGCCGACTTGTTGGAACAGTTTGGTGAAAAGATTTTTTTTCTTTTATTCGAGTTCCAGAATTGTATTTAGCTGTCTCCATTGGAAAGAAATTGATATTACATTGCCATAAGTTGCCAAGTTTTTGTATATAAATATCAACTATTTTAATTGTAGTGTGCTGTGTACCACGGAAAGTGTAAGCAGCCAGCGTCTGCAATTGCAAATACTGTATGTTAAACAGGTGAAGATTCCCAGGCATAAATATAACATTATTGGCTAGAATAATAGTGTGACATTTGAAATTTTATTCCGTGAACACAATGCATGAAAAACACATGAAGCAAATACAGGGAATCCAATAGGAGGAAATACATGTAACAAAACTTAGACTTGGGATGGGATCAATCATTTGAATAGGGAAGTGGATTCTCTTTGAACAGCTTTCATGAGTAAACTATTCTCTTCCAGGGCCATCTGAACAGGCAAAAATCCAAGCCCGTCAGCCATGGCAAGCATCATCCGCTTCATCTCGGCCTTAAATTCATCCATATCTACAGTTCCATTAGAGTCATGATCAAAAAGTAAAAACAAATTATCATAAACTTGAGTAAGCTCATCTGGATCAGTCTTCACGTCAATCCCAAAATGAGTTTCCAAGACCCTGAGACTCTGTAGCTCTATCAGCATCTCTGCATACGACAGGACCCCGTTGTGGTCCGTGTCAAGAAGCACAAAGCGCTCCTGAATGGAACCGGTAAATGCTTCATCGTCTTCCACAAAACTCACAATGGTGGCACCATCCAACACTTGTACACTCATTTTTACTGTTCAGCCTGTGATTAACAGCTAATAAATCAAGAAAAGGTATCTTGGTGTAAAATTAATAGAAATGGAGAGCTTTGGTTGATGTTTTGATATATTGGTGAAGTTGAAGTCAGGGAATGTTTCATTATATAGAATTGGTAATAAAGTCTAGAGGTTTCTGCCTGAAGTTTCTTGTTGTTTGCAGACATTTTTCAGCATTTAGTTTTGAGTTGCCACTTATTTGACTCTAATATTCCTACAGTTTGATTAAAACCAAATTAACTAATCCATAGAATATAGTCAAGCCAAAGCTTGCGACTATTTCAAGTCCAATACTGGGAGAACCATTAGAATCTTTTACTCATTGTTTACTTTCTTATTGTGGTATCACAACATTGCATTGACATCATCTTATTAATTCAATCAAAATCTTAGTTTGATTTCGATAAACATATCTTAGTTCCTAACAATTTGTAGTAAATATTAGACACATCATTTGAGGATAAAACTTTGATTGTCTTTGTACTAATCTTTTTTTTAGCTAGGATATCTAGTCATACAAAACATGCAGATCAACTTTCTTTTTTACTTAAATTTTACGGAAACGAAACGGATGCACTGAACAAGCAAGTGTTCAGATCATTTGATTGTTACTTTTAGATTGGGCGGGTCTAGATGTAAGGTGAAATGAGCTTTGCTTCTGCTACAGATTTAGGATATGTGATTATATGCACTCTCTTTAATGGTTGATAGAATCATAAAGTGAAAACTTTTATTCTGTTAACATCTCAATACAACATAGGAAAACCCAGGAAGCAAGTAGGAGGAAAGGAAATAATGTAGATTTAAGGATGGCAGGGCAGAGCAGAGCAGGCAAAATTAGTTGGTAAGTTGGGACTATTTGATGAGGGAGTTGCATTCTCTTTGGACAGCTTTCATGAGTAGGCTATCCTCTTCAAGGGCCATTTGAACAGGCAAAAATCCAAGACCTTCAGCCATTGCGAGCATCATCCGTTTCATTTCCGCCTTAAATTCATCCATGTCAACAGTGCCATTGCAGTCATGATCAAAAAGTAAAAACAGATTATCATAAACATGGCTAAGTTCGTCTGGATCAGTCTTTATGTCAATCCCGAAATGAGTTTCCAAGACCCTGAGACTCTGTAGCTCTTTAAGCATCTCTGAATACGACAAGACCCCGTTGTGATCTGTATCAAGAAGCACAAAGCGCTCATGAATGGAACCGGTGAATGCTTCATCGTCTTCCACAAAGCTCATAATACTGGCACCATCTAAAACTTGCACACTCATTTTTTTTATTTTTCCGTTGTGAATTACAACCAATAAAAAAGGAAAGATTTCTTGCTCGAAAACAAAGACAAATGGAGAATTTTGTTTGATGCTTCGGTGAAGTGGAATTCGGGGAATGTTTCATTATATCCGCGTGGAGCTTTAAGTTTTGTGTAAAGACTACCTTCGGCATGTAGTTTTGAGTTGCGAGTTGACTACCTACGTGGAGAAGTTTCTACAAGTTAATTGTAGAAGAAGTGCCTAGATCTAACCAATTCATGAACCCAGAGAACAGTTGTAGTCAAACCAAAAAACATGCGACTATTTTAAGTGCAATACAGGGAGACCCGCTGGCCGCATGGAATCTGTATTCTTTATCAATACCGGAAAGCATTATACCAAACTTTGATTATCATTATTGTGTAAAGGGAGGGCTAAAGTTAACTTTTCTAAAGTTAACATTAAAATCAAGATATTACAATCATTAATTAATAATCACCCCTACGTAACTCTTATAAATAAAAAGTATAAATAGTTAAAATCATAAAATTTTAAAGATTAACTTTAAAAAATTCTTCTAAAGTACCCTTTTTACTGACGGGATACGTTAAATCGTGTACCGTGATAGGAGGGTTAATACGGTACTTCGTGTACCGTGATATGAGGTGATACGGAACACCATGTACAGTGATATGAGGTGATACGGAACACCATGTACCGTGATAGAGCTGATACGGAACACCATGTACCGTATCCATCTAATACGGAGGCCGAAACTCCGTATCCCGTCGGTATTTCGGGCCATTTTTTCCAGAATCAGTATTTTGGGCAACTTCATCCCAAAAATCAGTATTTTGGTAATTCTCTCTAACTTTAATTAGGAACCTTTTTCTTATATTTATTTATGAATTTTTTTCATAAAATAACCAAGCCCAAAACTTTTTACAAAAATAGGAGTGTCTTTATTGAAAAAAATATTTTCTAAAAATATCAAAATTTTAAAAATATTTACCAAAATATGTTTTGCAACCATATTTGCAATTGACATCAACCAAAATCAACCTAAATACAACTTTAAAATTTTATAACTGAAATTATGCATCATAGTTTGCTTAACAAGTTGCATACCTCAATTGGAACCAAAATCAACTTCTATTTATTTTTCAAAAAAATGTAAAAACAGGTTGCATTTGGTTGTAGAAGGTATTTTGTAAATATTTACAAAAGAAGATAAAATTGTAAAAAAAAACTTAGGAAAAGTGATATTTTTGGTAATTTTCCTGTAATTATATTATACTTATAGGGTTTGATTCAAATGAGAACCACTACCTAAAATAGAACCAGAGAACCATTGGATCCTACTACAACAGAACTTATTTTGTTTTGTAATAAAAATATAGTGTTCTGCTACTGAATTTAAAAGTAATGCATATGAAATAAAAATTTCTACAACTGAACTTACTTCTTCTACAAAATTCTACAAACGAACTTCCTTACCATTGAGTTTTACTGCAAATCTATTTTATTTCGTACTAAAAATATAGTGTTCTGCTACTGAATTTCAAAGTTATGCACATGAAATTAAAAGTTCTACAACTGAACTTGCTTTTTCTAAAAAGTTCTACAAATGAACTTACCTTTTTAACAAATATTCTGCTACTGAACTTAAAAGTCTGAATTTAAAGTTATGCACATGAAATTAAAATTTATACAAATTGACTTGCTTATTCTACAAGATTCTACAAATGACTTACTTACTATTGATATCTACTACAAAATTTATTTTGTTTCGTACAAAAAATATAATTTTTTACTACTGAACTTCAAAGTAATGCATATGCAATTAAAAATTGTGTTAATTGGCTATTTCATAACTGAACTCGTGCACAACTTGCAGTTGGGTAATCGAACTCAAAAAACTTGCATTAACGTCATTAAACTAACTAAACCTTGCAATCTCATAATTAAACTATTAAAAACTTGCACGATCGTAAACTT
Organism: Kitagawia praeruptora; assembly: GCA_037693485.1. Classification (NCBI taxonomy): domain Eukaryota; kingdom Viridiplantae; phylum Streptophyta; class Magnoliopsida; order Apiales; family Apiaceae; genus Kitagawia; species Kitagawia praeruptora. The sequence continues at coordinate 84,484,445 of CM075350.1, forward strand.
TCGTTGACTTTTAACGGAGGTCCGTTAATTTTGTATAGGTAAGGGATAAAATGGCTAATTCATAACTGAACTAACCCTCAACTTGCAAATAGGTAATTGAACTCAAAAGGTTTGCAACTAGATAACTGAAATTACACATTAAAACATGCACATATCTCATTATTTAATAGTATTTCAATATTTTTATATTACAATTTGTACTTGAACAAACATGTTCATATGACTTATATGTCTTCTTGTGTCTTAGACAAAAAAAGTTTAATTTGCGATTAACCGAATTAATTACAAGCACAAAAGGTGATTACAAAATTAGATTTTAGGTGGTATAAAATTGTGAGAAATTCATCCCTCTCTCTCTCTCTAAGACACACAGATATATATTGTTAGTTAATAAGCAGCCAGATTAACTCCATTAGTATGAGGCCTTTTGGGAGTGACCCAAAAACAAATCCGTGTGGGCCTGACCCAACCCAAAGCGGACAATATCATACTAATGTGGAGTTAAGGCCTGCTTGACAAGCCCAACAAGTGGTATCAGAGCTATGGTTATAACGGTCCATAACGATCTCAATGGGCTCAAGAATGGATCCAAGAAGAGGCAGATGGGCTATCCCAGGTTGGGCTTAAGGGGGAGCAGGTGGGCTTTCTAGTATGGGTCTAGGGGGGGCAGATGGCCAGGAACTTTCAGTATGGGTCAAGGGGAGCAGATCACAGAGAATGGTGGTAGATAGCTAGTTAGAGCTATGGTTGTAACGATCCAGAACAATCTCAAATGAGCTCCTAGAAGGATCCAGGAAGAGGCAGATGGGCTATCCAGGTTGGGCTTAAGGGGGAGCAAGGTGGACCTTCCAGTATGGGCCTAGGGGGAGCCAGATGGCCAGGGACTTCCAGTATGGGTCAAGGGGGAGCTAGATCACATAGAAGGAGGCAGATTCGACAGGTGTCGAGCCCAATGTGTGAAGGGGGAGATTGTTAGGAGTTGTCCCACATCGTTTGTGGGAGGGGCAGATTGTTAGTTAATAAGCAGCCAGATTAACTCCATTAGTATGAGGCCTTTTGGGAGTGACCCAAAAACAAATCCGTGCGGGCCTGACCCAACCCAAAGCGGACAATATCATACTAATGTGGAGTTAAGGTTGAGTATACAACAACGAAAGCAAAACCCAAAGCGAATAAACAAGAACAAGAAAATAAACGACAATCACACAAGACAAAGATTTAACGTGGTTCGGAAATTCCTACTCCACAAGCCGCACTAATTTTGTATTGATCTCTCACAATTGTGTTGTGTTGTTATGTTACAATTACATGAGTATTTATAAGAGAAGAAACTGGGTCTAAGAATCAGAGACTAATTCTGAAATCCTAACTCTAATTAGAGTCCAATTCAGGATTCCTAACTCAAGTCAGAATCCAATTCCAATTCTGAAACCTGATAGACTCCACAAACCCAACATATATAATATGTACATCACTTGCACGCCATATTATCTAAACTCAAATATTGGAAATTTTTTATACATTATACTTAATAAGTAAAAAATATATAAAATTTATATATGACCAATGATTAGCTTCACAAGATGATATATTTTTGAAAATCAATAAATAATTAAAATTTGGAGGGTGCACGTTTACGTTCTTTGCACAGGCTAAAGAGCTAGTTTAATAAGTTAGTTGTTTAGAATATTTTTATAACACTAAATATAAGTAAAAAATATCGTTCCATCATATATTTTTATATATTATTGTTTAGAATATTTTTTATAACACTAATTGATGAGTTGATTGCAACCTTTTTGAGTTCAATTACCCATCTGCAAGTTGATGATCAGTTCAGTTATGAATTAGCCATTTTACCCATTAAAATTCTTGTCACGTCATTTTTCCGTCACTCCCGTTAAATGAGTTAACGGCAGTTATGAGATTACAAGTTTTAATTAGTATGAATGTATGATGAGTTGACTGCAAACTTTTTGAGTTCAATTACTCACTTGCAAGTTGAAGTTCAGTTCAATGATGAATAAGCCAATTAACCCATTAAAAATTCTACAACCGAACTTGCATTTTTACAAATTTCTACCACTGAACTTAATTTTTTCAACAAACATTCTGATGCTAAACTTAAAAGTTATGCATCTGAATTTTGAAGTCGTACATGAATTCTAAAATTCTGCTACTGAACTTATTAGAATTCTCAGGTTCTCAGTATGATTCTCCATAGAACGTGACCCTTTCTATATTTATATTATATTTATATTTTTTATTTATTAATAATCAAAACCCTTTTTCGTTGAGGCACGATACTAAAATTTGGCCATCATCATATTTATTTATTTTATTTTAAATTTATTTATTATTATTATTATAAAACAATTTTACACGATGAAGCACACCACTCTAAGTCTTATTGCACAATCAAAATTGATTATGAGTAAATATATCAGACTAAATCAAGCTACAATACTTTTGAAAATCTACTTTTATTTAATTATATAATCTACTACTTGTTTATTTATTTTATTATCATATTTATAAATTTATTTATATATAAATTACTACACGATTAAACACACCTACGGTTACTATAAATCTTGTTATAAACAAACTTTAGTTATCACTATATTTATGGGCTTTTTTCATAAATAACCAAACTCAAAAACTTTTTTACAAAAATACCTATATTTAAAAAACTATTTTCCAAATATATCAATTTTTATAAAATATTTGCAAAAATACACTCTGCAACTTTTGTAACCATATTTGCAACTGATATCGACCACTATCAATAATAAATACTACTTTAAAAAAAAATTAAAAATTGAAATCATTTTGATTGCATAATAGATTAATTAACAAGTTGCAATGGTTAAACGTGCAACCAAAATCAACCTCAACTGCTACCAAAATCAACTTCATAAAATTGTAAAAATAGGTTGCATTTACCATTTGGTTGCGGAAGATTTTTTTGCAAATATTTTTAAATTGCAGTGGCCATTAATGAGCTGGGTTTGAGTGGACTTTTTTCGTGGGAAGGAGAGAGATGGATAATGTTTATATGAATTATGATTATTTTTTTTTGTCAGGATGAATTATGATTAGTTTGTTTTAACGTCAAGTATATTTTTTTATAAATGCAATAATTTAACTTAATTTATATGAATTACGATTAGTTTGTTTTACGCCAAGTATATTTTTTTATGGGTTTCATGTATGAGGATGATCTCAGGTAGTTTAAAAAAAAAGGATAATCTCAGGTTAAAATATTTTTAATACAAATTTAAGGGATATTTATGTAAATTCACTAAAAAAAAGTTTATATTTACAATACAAATTACTTATAACCTTCGTAAAAAAAAAGGATAATCTCAAGTTAAAACATTTTTAATACAAATTTAAGGGATATTTATGTAAATTCACTAAAAAAAAGTTTATATTTACAATACAAATTACTTATAACCTTAGTAGACATCCCAGGTTGTCCTCAGGTCCAGTTTTCTCCAGTTTTCTCGTTTTTTATAAATGCAATAATTTAACTTAAAAAAATGACTATCAATTCTTCTTTACGATGAGATATTTAAGATGTATTCTAGGCATTATTTTATTTTGATTTTTTTATCTACTTATTATTTTAGGTTATCAATTTATATTCTATTTTTATTTAAGGAAAGAAAAATTAGAAAAATAAATAAGTTAATGTAAATGTTGAATCCCAACAATAAAATCTTGACCCTTTTTCTTTTCTTTTCGAATTATTTTGAGGCTAACAGTTTATATATGAGAAAGAAAGCAATGAACAAAAGTAAATGTAAAGACACAACACTATTCCCTGACAAAAAAAGAAGAAGAAAAGATACTCTTCTATAACTTGTTTGTATTCCCTTTGCAATTCTATATCTTGTGGCATCATTGACATCCATTAACTCACTTACAATCGCTGCTTCCTCCCTTATCATCCCAATACTTGCATTTCAAGGTCATAGTTCGGATGTTCGTACTGTTTTCCTCCCTTAGTGTTTACTGTTTTCAATAATAAAATTTCCCTAATGATCACAGTTTAAAATTTAGATCAGATTAAGCATTGTTTATAGAGAAATGAGGATAGCTTAGCAACAAAAACCTCCCACTGTATGACCATTCAAAGTCATAGTTCGAATGTTCATACTGTTTTCCTCATATCTATAAGTTACTATAACAAAAAACATGTGATTTACCAATCATCCCAATACCAATATAACACATAGAATTTTGAGGATGAGTGCTTCGCTGAACCAAAAGAGAAATGATGATTTAAAATCCGGGAAGCTTTTGGCCGACTTGTTGGAACAGTTTGGTGAAAAGATTTTTTTTCTTTTATTCGAGTTCCAGAATTGTATTTAGCTGTCTCCATTGGAAAGAAATTGATATTACATTGCCATAAGTTGCCAAGTTTTTGTATATAAATATCAACTATTTTAATTGTAGTGTGCTGTGTACCACGGAAAGTGTAAGCAGCCAGCGTCTGCAATTGCAAATACTGTATGTTAAACAGGTGAAAATTCCCAGGCATAAATATAACATTATTGGCTAGAATAATAGTGTGACATTTGAAATTTTATTCCGTGAACACAATGCATGAAAAACACATGAAGCAAATACAGGGAATCCAATAGGAGGAAATACATGTAACAAAACTTAGACTTGGGATGGGATCAATCATTTGAATAGGGAAGTGGATTCTCTTTGAACAGCTTTCATGAGTAAACTATTCTCTTCCAGGGCCATCTGAACAGGCAAAAATCCAAGCCCGTCAGCCATGGCAAGCATCATCTGCTTCATCTCGGCCTTAAATTCATCCATATCTACAGTTCCATTAGAGTCATGATCAAAAAGTAAAAACAAATTATCATAAACTTGAGTAAGCTCATCTGGATCAGTCTTCACGTCAATCCCAAAATGAGTTTCCAAGACCCTGAGACTCTGTAGCTCTATCAGCATCTCTGCATACGACAGGACCCCGTTGTGGTCCGTGTCAAGAAGCACAAAGCGCTCCTGAATGGAACCGGTAAATGCTTCATCGTCTTCCACAAAACTCACAATGGTGGCACCATCCAACACTTGTACACTCATTTTTACTGTTCAGCCTGTGATTAACAGCTAATAAATCAAGAAAAGGTATCTTGGTGTAAAATTAATAGAAATGGAGAGCTTTGGTTGATGTTTTGATATATTGGTGAAGTTGAAGTCAGGGAATGTTTCATTATATAGAATTGGTAATAAAGTCTAGAGGTTTCTGCCTGAAGTTTCTTGTTGTTTGCAGACATTTTTCAGCATTTAGTTTTGAGTTGCCACTTATTTGACTCTAATATTCCTACAGTTTGATTAAAACCAAATTAACTAATCCATAGAATATAGTCAAGTCAAAGCTTGTGACTATTTCAAGTCCTATACTGGGAGAACCATTAGAATCTTCTACTCATTGTTTACTTTTTATTTTGGTATCACAACTATGGCTGAGCAGAAAAATCGAAATGAAACCGAAACCGAACCGAAACCGATAAAAACCGATAAAAACCGAACCGATAAAAATCGAACCGAATTAAAACTGAAAAACCGAAAAACCGAACCGATACTAATGGTCCGGTTTCAGTTTTGGAGTGAAACCGAACCGAAAAAACCGAAACCGAACCGATTATTATGATATATATTTATATACTTATATATATATATATTATATAATATATAAAATTTTATTATAAAAATTATACATATATGTTTTAATAATTACAGAATGCTTAAAATTTAATTACATGGGTGATAGGCCTGTCCAAAATCTTCAATCTAAGCCCAATTAACCACCTACCACCCTCCTCCCTCATTCCACTCTCCGATCCTCCCCCAATCTTCTCCCCTTTTTCCATTTTTCAAATAAAATCGAATCAAAGCCAAACATCTTAGAATTTATTTCTCAGATCTATCTTGGTTTTGAGTCTTAATCCTCAAATAAAAAATACCTTTAGATTCAAATTCTCCTCCTTAACATCATACCAAGATTTGGTGTCATTCCGAGGTCTTTGAATTTTTGGTTTTTGTCTCGCCTTTTGGCGTGTGTCTCTCCTTTTAGAGTGGTTTGAAGTTTTTATGTATTTAATTATTTATGTATCTCTATGTTCGTGGTTGGATCTGCTGAGAATAAATTTGTTGATGTCTTGGGGGATCTGTAAAGATTGCATCGAAGTTAGGACGGTGAAGATTATTGCAAGAGCTCACCACTCACAACCAAAGATGGTTCATCATTTTTTGGAGGTTTTCACTTTCGGCATGTCTATAGCTGGTATCCGGCATGTAGATAGCTGGGGTGTTACTTATCCTTTGAGGGTTTCCATGTTCGGCATGTCTATAGCTGGTATCCGGCATGTAGATAGCTGGAGTGAGGATTCTGAACACTGGGGTATCAACGGTTCTTATGTGATGTGGTCAATTGTGATATCGCTATTTTCAGGGATTTTTATGCAGTTTGGATCACTTAGGATGTTTTCGAATTTGTTTTTAGTTTCAAGAACTTTTATGTTCATCTTGTTGAACGATCAGAAAACAATTTATTTGTTTATTACCCTGATGGTGTTGACAGTCGGGGGTTTGTCCCGCTGTTATATTGAGTTGTTTGATCCAATAATATAATTCTATGCTTTTCGTAAAAAAAAAAAAAAATATCCCACTGCCTAGCCCACGCTTCAGAACTCGGTGTTTCTACTTCACAATGCTAATAGCCTAATACACTAATACCTAAAAACTAAATCATTAAAAACTAAATCATCGAGGCAAGAAGACTGAAGAGGAAGACGCGCCGCGCCACGGCCACTGCACAAAATTGAATACTAAATCATGTCCGAACAAACTCCTAATCAACAAGAAGTTGGACATCGATGACTAAGTCAGGTCTGCAATTTTTCTGACTTTCTGCACTACTTTATTGATTTAATTAGTAGAGTGAGGCCTGTAATTTTTCTATGTTTCACTGCATATCTTGTGGAGAAACTATATGTGCTTGATTAATATGTGTTTGCCAGATGATCGTTGCCACTACAACTGGGACAGACTATGCATATCTATCCAGCAAAAGGTTGAAATCACTTGAAAAATTTGGATTCATTAAAGATTTAGATTTAATGCAGCAACTAAGTTGTTACTGGTTCTATGAGAATGTTATGTATAGTGCTATCCTGAGTTTGGTATCTTATACATATCTCAACGTTAGTCTATCTGTGAATTTGCCTTCTGTTGTGTCATTGACTAAACAAAATGATTTCTGACAACATTTACCATGAATGTCTACTTGTGAGCTCATTTGTAATGTACTGCAAAGGTTTTGACAGAAGCTGACATTGGTCTAACTTAATATTGAAATAAAAGTGCTGTATATCTTAGCCTGGTGTGGCAGAAGTTGTTGTTAGTCATTCATTAGTATATCTAGTAATTTATGACATTCTTATTATTTGATCAGCTTTATTTATGACATTGTTATTGTGCTCCTTTGATTATGACATTTTAATTGTGCTCCTCTGATTAAATCGATAGTTCAGAATTATGCTTGTAATGTTGTTCACAGAAAAGCTAGCTCGAATGCTATTAGTAGAAACCATTTTCTTAATTTAATTTTGCATATGCTTATGATTATTTATGTCCATCAGGTACTCCAAAGTGTAATTAGCAAGCTAATGTTATGCTTTTGTGTTGTGTTGGAAACTATATCATATTATTTATACTGGCATCTAATTATTGAATATGCAGAGTGTATTTTGCAGATCATCATTGATGAATGGTTGAATGACTTTGCACTTTGCAGATCATCATTAAATAAGCTAGCTTTATTTATACAAGTTGTAAAATTTTTCATTTTCGGTTTTAAAACCGATCCGATTACAACCGAACCGAGGTTTTTGAAACCGAAACCGAAACCGATGATTCGGTTGCGGTTGCAGTTTTCATTTTCTAAAACCGAAGAGTTTCGGTTTCGGTTTTATCCAAAAACCGAACCGAACCGAACCGTACTCTCCCCTAATCACAACATTGCATTGACATCATCTTATTAATTCAATCAAAATCTTAGTTTGATTTCACTAAACATATCATTAAATCAGTGTTCTCCTATCTTGACTGCAACACATTATAGAAAATGTTTTTTCACACTCAGTTTTCACAATTGGTAGAAGTGAAACTAACTTTCAACTTTTTAATGTAGTGGAAGAAAAAAAGAGTTTTTGTGTCAGGTCACGCTCCAGTGAGAACATGTGAGAACAGTGAGAACACACATATTCACCACATTTCAAGCTATTTTAAAGGGTCTCGCTAGGGGCACCTTTACAAAAAAATCTTATATTTCTACCCTCTATCCATTCTTAACAAAATTTTTTTTAAAAAAAACAAAAAAAAAACTGCTGCCATGTCATCATTTTTAAATTTTTTTAATTTTTTTTTAAAACTTTCTTTTTTGATGAATGGATAGAGGATAGAATTATAAGACTTTTTCATATTGGGTGCCCCTGGCGGGGCCCTTTAGAATAGCTTGAAATGTGATGTTATCATTGTTCTCCAACATATACGTGTTATCACCTGAATCATACCCTTTTGTGTCAATCAAATTTGTTAAACAAAATTCTGAAATTCCATCAAATACATTTTTAAGTAATTACTGGATTTGGTTAAAATAAAAGAAACCGAAAGGATCAGAATAATACATTTCATTTTGTAAACCCCCCATATATGACAAACATATAATGAGAATAAGAATAGTGAGAATGATTTATATGTACTATAAAAAAATTCAAATTACTAATGATTCTGTACATTTTATATAAAATTCATATTATATCATTCTTCACGTTTCAAAGAGTGCAGAATTCTCCAAGTAAAAATTATTCTTAACAATCACTTTCTTTTTATTTCTTCTATTTTGTTCCTAACAATTTGTAGTAAATATTAGACACATCACTTGAGAGTAAAACTTTTATTGTCTTTGTACTAATCCTTTTTTTTAAAGCTATCTAGACAGCTAGTCATACAAAACAAGTGTTCTAAAAAGCGCTAAGCGGTTCTAGGCGACGAGACGACCTTCGAGTGCTTAAGCGGCTAGGCGGGAGCTTAAGCGGATTTCAATGCGGACCAATTAAGCGGATTATATAATATATATTTAATTATTTATATACATAAGTATATATATATATTTAATAATTATATAAAATCGGGGAATAAGCGGCTAACATAAAATCGGGACGGTTGGGGGACCTTCGACGCTTAAGCGGACCGTTTAAGCGGCTAGGCGGCCTTGTTTTAGAACACTGTACAAAACATGCAGATCAACTTTCTTTTTTACTTCAATTTTACTGAAACAAAACGGATGCACCGAACAAGCAAGTGTTCAGATCATCTGATTGTTACTTTTAGATTGGGCGGGTCTAAATGTAGGGTGAAATGAGCTTTGCTTCTGCTACGGATTTAGGATATGAGATTATATGCACTCAGGTCGATATCTCAATACAACACAGGAAAACACAGGAAGCAAGTAGGAGGAAACAGACCGTTCCTGGAAATTGCTAGTCCCAAGCAAATAAATTTTTTGTGCCCCAACAATTATACACATCAAATATATGCAATTTGTTCTTTGAGAAAAAAAAAAATTCTAACAACTTTGATAGCAAAATCATCACAAGTCTTTCATAAATTTATATCCTAATTTTTTGTTTGTTGAAATGAATCTCCTAATTTGTTTTTGTCCCCTTACATATCACAAATTTTATCTTTTGCCTTTTAATGTAAAACTAAAAATGTGCACCTAAAATTTCATTTTTTTACAGTACCCCCATTCAAGAACATAAGCGACTTGGCCTTAGGACCGGCTCTAAGAGGAACACTACACCATAAATGTTCACATGCAATGCTTTTAGAAAGTGTTTCACTGAAAGTGTTTCGTTAGATATGAAATTTTGGCTCTTTTGTTGTCTTTTGCAACAGAGCTGAACTGGTGTTGCATTAGATATAATTTAGTGTTGCATATTACCCACGGTATTTCACATAATGCAACACTAACTACTGGTGTTGCATTAGATATTTTTTAATTTAAATAAATGCTGACGTGGCAGAAGTGGGACCCACATGTGCTGACATGGCATTTGCTGACGTGGCAAGTGTGGGGTCCACAATTGCTGACGTGGTAGAAGTGGGACCCACCCGTGCTGACGTGACATTTGCTGACGTGTCAAAAGTGTTGTATTAGGTAAGAATAGTATTGCATTTGCTGTTTAAAGTGCTGCATTAACTACTTTTAAAATTTTAATAAATGCTGACATGGCATGTGTGGGACCCACCACTGCTGACGTGGCAATGTGGGACCCACAAGGGTAACAGGATGCCCACTAATGCTGACATGGCAGGTGTGGGGCCCACAATTACTGACGTGGCAGAAGTGGGACCCACCTGTGCTGACGTGGTATTTGCTGACGTGTCAGAAGTGTTGCATTACGTAAGAATAGTGTTGCATTTGCTGTTTAAAGTCTTGCTTTAACTACTTCTCTTACTCTTTTTTTTAAATTATTTTTTCAACGTTCCAAACGTACGGATGTCAAGATCAAACGATTTTAGTGATGTGAACAAAAAATTCTAGTTGTATTTGGTTTGGTTTTATAACGGTCAAACCGATAAAAGTAGACTTTTCTTTTAAGGGTTAAATATCAAATTGACCACTGAATAACTTGACATATCTCAGATTGCACACTGATAAATTCAGGATCTCATTTAAAACATTTTTAAAGACGTAAATATCAAATAGATACCTTCAAAATGTACTGGGAAAGTAAAAATAATTTTTCATCGAGTTCTACATATTTTTCTTGAATGCTACCATAACCAAATGAAAGGTTAATAATTCTAGTATTTTTGATAATATATTTAGATTTTAAGAAATTTATTTACTATTTAATTTTAATTAAATCAAAGAAAATAACCATTGAATTAAAAATAAATAGTAAATAAATTTCTTAAAATCTAAATATATTATCAAAAATACTAGAATTATTAACCTTTCATTTGGTGTTGGTAACATTCAAGAAAAATGTGTAGAAATCAATGAAAAATTATTTTTAATTCCCGAATACATTTTAAAAGTATCCGTTTGATATTTATGTCTTTAAAAGTGTTTTAAATGAGACCCCGAATTTATCAGTGTGCAATCTGAGATATTTCAAGTTATTCAGTGGCCAATATGATATTTAACCCTTTCTTTTAACTAGACTTGTCCCGAATGATGAATCTATTTTTTTAAATTATTTTTTCGACGTTCAAAACGTACGGATGTCAAGATCTAACGATTTTAGTGATGTGGTAAATTTTTTAAAAAAATTGCTAGATGTATTTGGTTTGCTTTTATAACGGTCAAACCGGTCAAAGTAGGTTTTCCTTTTAACTAGTTTTGTCCCGAATGATGAATCTATTTTTTTAAATTATTTTTTCGACGTTCCAAACGTACGGATGTCAAGGTCTAACGATTTTAGTGACGTGGTAAAATATTAAAAAATTTGCTAGATGTATTTGGTTTGGTTTTATAACGGTCAAACCGGTCAAGGTAGGCTTTCCTTTTAACTAGTCTTGTCTCGAATGATGAATCTATTTTTTTAAATTATTTTTTCGACGTTCCAAACGTACGGATGTCAAGATCTAACGATTTTAGTGATGTGGTAAATTTTTTATAAAAAATCTGGATGTATTTGGTTTGGTTTTATAACGGTCAAACCGGTCAAAGTAGGCTTTCCTTTTTAATAGTCTTATCCCGATTGATGAATCTATTTTTTAAAATTATTTTTTTGACGTTCCAAACATACGGATTTCAGGATCTAACGATTTAGTGATGTGGTAAATTTTTAAAAAATTTGCTAGATGTATTTGGTTTGGTTTTATAACGGTCAAACCGGTCAAGGTAGGCTTTCCTTTTAACTAGTCTTGTCCCGAATGATGAATCTATTTTTTTAATTATTTTTTCGACGTTCCAAACGTACGGATGTCAAGATCTAACTATTTTAGTGATGTGGTAAATTTTTGAAAAATTTGCTAGATGTAATTGGTTTGGTTTTATAACGGTCAAACCGGTCAAAGTAGGCTTTCCTTTTAACTAGCCTTGTCCCGAATGATGAATCTATTTTTTTTAATTATTTTTTCGACGTTCCAAACGTACGAATGTCAAGATCTAACCATTTTAGTGATGTGTAAATTTTTTAAAAATTTACTAGATGTATTTTGTTTGGTTTCTCTATCCTTTTCACTTCTTATTACTCTTTTCGTTTACTTTTTCTAACATTTCTAGTACCAACTAACGGTCAAAGTAGGCTTTCCATTTAACTAGTCTTGTCCCGAATGATGAATCTATTTTTTAAAATTATTTTTCCGACGTTTCAAACGTACGGATGTCAAGATCTAACGATTTGAGTGATGTGGTAAATTTTTAAAAAATTTGCTAGATGTATTTGGTTTGGTTTCCTTTGTAGTTGTTGTGCCACCTAGGATAACCAATGACAGACCAACATCGATCTTGAGTGTGCCCTTTGCCTCCAAAAGCAGTATAGTTGAACACCCTTGAGTTTGTGCCCTTACTGTACATACCCAAAAAATCAGCACTATTTGGCTTGGACCCTTGCAACAATTCCCTCTGAGCTTTTTCTCGTTGTATAACAGAGGTGGCATTTTTCACACTGGGTATGGGAATAATCAACAACAATTGACTTCTCTGTGGAGCATAAACCTCATTTAAGCTATTAAGAAACAGAAATAGTTTAGATTCTTCTTTTTGAAGTCCTATCTCAGCTAAGAGTTTAGTCACTTCAATAGTAGTGTTTGGAATAGCAGGGAGAACATTCATTGGGTCTAACTCTTCCCAAACTGTTTTCATTGCAGTGTAATAGTCATTGACACTGAGAGATCCTTGCTTAATATCATACAAATCTTTACTAAGTTTGTATTTTTGAGACCCATTGGTTAAAGAAAAACGTAGCTCTAAATTATCCCAAATTTCTTTAGAGGAGCTCAAATAAATGACAGATTCCTTGATAGTAGGAGATAGATTAGATGTAAGCCAAGAGATTACCATGTTTTCACTGGTCTCCCACATTTCAATCTTCACTGGATCATCAATATGAAGAGGGACAGTGCTTTTTATGAAACCAAGCTTTCGTTTAGAGGTTAAGCTGATTTTTATGGCTCTCCACCATGCTCTATTATTAGAACTGCCTTCAAGTTTGTCAACTTAAATCGAATTGGCATTATCAGAAGGGTGCAAAAACAAGGGATTAAGCATATCTTGATAAATAAGGCGTGGATTAGCCATGAGTCAAGATGAGTGCAAGGATAAAAAAAAGAAAACCAGATCTGAAACAAGAAAAACACACACAGAAACAGATCTGAAATACAGTTTATAAAGACAAGGGTGTAGCCTTTGAATCAAGAACAATAAAGAATAGTCAAGAGAGCTCTAATACCATGATGACTGGATAAAGGCTATTAAACAAGATCAAATCAAAGACAATACATGATAGATATAATCATGAACAAATGCTATGCAGAGAAAAAGAGAGATCAAAAGATAATATTAATTTTGTATTGTCTTGAAAATGAGTACATCAAGCTACATAAATAGAACCAGACACTACATAAATGGAACTAGACAAAAGGATAGAAAATAGATGAATAGATACTACAGACTATCATTAATAGGCTAACTAACTTTGGGAGTTAGTGCCAATCATGAGAGACAAAAAACTTCTAGTGGACCCTGAGACATAAGCAGCTTTATTTCAACATACTTCAACAATTTCCGCCTTCAATTCATCCATGTCAACAATGCCATTGCAGTCATGATCAAAAAGTAAAAATAGATTATCATAAATGTGGCTAAGTTGGTCTAGATCAGTCTTTATGTCAATTCCGAAATGAGTTTCCAAGACCTTGAGACTCTGTAGCTCTTTCAGCATCTCTGAATACGACAAGACCTCGTTGTGATCTGTATCAACAAGCACAAAGCGCTCATGAATGGAATCGGTGAATGCTTCATCGTCTTCCATAAAGCTCATAATAGTGGCACCATCTAAAACTTGTACACTCATTCTCTTTATTTTTCGTTGTGAATTACAACCACTGTAAAAAGGAAAGACTTCTTGCTCGAAAACAAAGAGAAATGGAGAATTTTCTTTGATGTTTCTGTGAAGTAGAATTCAGGGAATGTTTCATTATATAGGAATCGTGTCCGCGTGAAGCTTTAGGTATTGTGTAAAGACTATCTTCGGCATGTAGTTTTGAGTTGCGAGTTGAGTACCCACGCGTATAAGTTTATAAGAGTTAATTGTAGGAGAAGTGCCGCCTAGATCTAACCAATTCATGAACCCAAAGAATAGTTGTAGTCAAACCAAAAAAACCTTCAACTATTTCAAGAAAAATACAGGAGACCGTTGGCGCTGGCCGCATTGAATCTGTACCCTTTATTAATCATGCCACGTTACTTACTTAGAGGTTCATTGAACTCAGATATCTTGTTAAATTATAGGGAACCTCATGCCTTTGCTGCAATAAGCATATATATATTACAAACATATGAATGGTTGAAACACAAATACAAAATGCATTGCATTGTTTAAACTCTAGTTTAAACAATGCAATGCATTTTTTTGCTAAGTAATATCATGTTGTTCAACAAAATAACCAATCTACATCAGATTGCCCAGGTACCTTTTTTATATGTTTCAACTGTTCCAAATACTTGACAGTGGCGGGGGAGGTGGTAAAGTCTCTCCATCAGCAGGCTTGTAAAAAAGCCAAAATTTGATATTACAAAGGCAGAAAATGAAAATTAAAACTAATAAAATTTAGACAGTTTATAATGCAAAGAATTAAACTAAAAATTGGAGTAGTACTATATAAGGATCGACTTACGCGAATGTACAAACAAGGCAGACAAGCATATATGTAAAAACAGAGGACACATACGAAAAAAAAAAACATGGTCAGAAGTAACTAGTCTCCACACTGCATTGTTCATAAGGTTAAAAATTGTTAAGAACATGCATTAAATTAATGTAGTCGAGGGACACATGTTTGAAGTCAACAGCTTACCAACTCTTGTCTCTTCCTGGAAGTGAAGTGAAGTGAAAAACACCAAGATCAATCACTACAAGTGAAGTGAAGAATACATTATAGAAAGACATATATACCAATCATTATAAGCAGTTTGTCTAGAGAAAGAAGCATAGGAAGGGGGTACCTTCCACAGACCATCACTTGTAAGGATCAGGAGATCTGTATCCCTGTCAATACTTGCATCTTTTACATCTTTTACTCTTGAAAAAACTCAGACTAAATGAATGCATATGTGTCCATGGTATACGCTGTTTGAAATATTGCAATTGTATTTTACAGCTATTAGCAATAAATTTCAAACAAAGTACACCATGGACACGTATGTATCCATCACCAAGTGACAAAACAACAGAGTACGCCATGATAGTGTCCATGATTTCTTCAGTTTCTAATGATTTTACATTTGATCTTCTCTAATATGAAACAACAGATATTCATTTGTAAAGTATCAACTGTATCCAACAAAAGGGCTTTCTTTAAGTGCATATGACAGTGAGGTGTGCTAAACCAATTAAGTGCCGGAGATACTTACTGACACGGCTTCCAAGTTCACGTCTTCTCTTTCTCTCTTGTTAAACAATGCTAAGAATGTCTTCCTATAAAGTAGGATTAGGGAACTAAGTATTTAGATACATGGAACCTTAAAAGAAAGAAGAATATATATTAGCTCAACTATGACAAATGCAATTGTTGTGCCCAAAATCTCCATGGGCTAGATTTAGGCCCATTAAGCTATAGGGTTCGATCCATACGAGCCAGAAGATAGATCCAGTACGAGTTGTGATGGTCAGATAGAAGAAATGACTAAGGAAGTATGAATATCAGGAGGTTCCCAATGGTCAGGAAGCTGAGCTGAGCACTAGAAGACCTGGTTCCTCCCTGCAGAAGAGTTCAAGACAGCCTAGCAGCAGTAGTGAAGACAGCAAGAGCATATGGGAACCACAAAGAGGCTCCCCAAACTAATATATTTGTTATTTATGCAGGTACAAGTGCCTATAATGAGGTCCCTAAGCAATATGTCCCGAAATAAGGAGGTTCCTGAGAAACAGGTTCCTAGACAGAGGTTCCTGAGAACCAGGTTCCGAAATACAGGTTCCTGAGCACCAGGTTCCTGAGACATAGGTTCCTGAGCACCAGGTTCCTGAACGTAGCCAATCAGAAAGAGACCGAATTATTATTGGAGTGTAATTCTAGGGCGCAGTTGATCCTAGAATGCCTCTAATAGACATGAGAATTATAGTAGGGTACGAACTCGAGTTCTACTCTACTTAGCCAACTAGTTCGTGAAAGGCTCTAAAGGAACCTGAGTCCTACACGAATTAGGTGACCGAATACAGCTATTCCAGTAAGAGACAGAATCATATTAGAACTACGTGAGCTTGATCCCTATAAAAACAAGGGTACGTAGGCACCTTGGGAGAACGACCACAGATCTCGCTAATGGAACCTGCGATGATTCTCGTAACCTCTCAAGCTCAGCTCACCCCCACCATCAAATCACACCCAAATCACCAAAAACAGCCAATTACATGTGTTACACTTGTAAATTCCAGCGGGCCTCCGAAAAACACGTTGATTACGAAAATCCTCCATCAACATTGGCGCTAGAAGGAGGGGTTTCTTGCTCATTTGGGGAGGACAAACGAGAGATAAAACAAAGACAGGTGGGTTACTTACGATTTGGGGTTGTTGTTGAAAGAAACTTACACGGTTGTTTACAGAGAATTTTTACAAACGTTAAAATCAATAATCCATGCGTTGGTATGATGATAGAGACGATAGCAAGATACAAGCTAGTAAATTGTCAGCAACAGTAAAAAAATCTTATGGTTATGTATGTATATGTAAAGTACGCATGTGGCCGTATTGGATATTTAACAACGTCAACAAGGAAGAAGATATCAGTTTTGAATGATCTGCGTGCGTACCGTTGGCGATGAGTTTGACAGAAAACATAAGTAACCATCGGAAGAGACGATAGATATAAAGAGACATATTACAAGAAACTTATATACACAGGACCACCTACAACCATGTCTCGGGGATATGAAAATCTTGTATACAACTAGCTTTACAAACACCTGGAAACAAGGACATAGTACTAGATATGGACGAAACGAGATAGCATGGACAGATACTGCAGTACTTGTAGTTGCTGTTGTATCCAACAAGAACGTACAGATGATTTACTATGTTCCAAGGATGTAGACGATAGCATAACAGAGAAGGTAGCAGCAGTGTATAAAATCAGACCAAGAATCTTAAATCGACAAATCGTGTTAGGTGCCAAACAAAAAGAAAGAGTGGTAAAGACAAATTAGAACGCAGGTTGAGTATAGATTCGATGATGGTATATACACATGCACGGTTATTGAAGCATTAACACAGGGTAAAATCAGAAACGATCTACGGACAGCAACGACTATTGTCTAAAGAAGAGTATCAAGCAAAGTGGGACAGATGGTTAAAATTGAAACTGATGGCGGCCATGACGGTGTGCAGGCGACAGTTTTTACGGTTTGAATATTTCCTACAAATTCATACATGTATAGAGGACGGGCTGTGACAAGGACCAGGGGTTGCAGAATATATTGATGTGGTGATATCTTCGATATATTGGCGAAGTCCGATTCAGTGACCACAGCTGGCAACAATCATATTTTGAGAAGACGAAGGACATGAGTTGAATTGTTGGTGGTCTAGTACTAATAATATATCACGATTATGATTACGGGAAAATTTGACTTGCATGTGGATTGGATAGAAGATCTAGCCAAGGCGGTAGTTGCCAAACAAAGATCGACAAAACAGCTTGCGTGCATTTCTTTGGTTCGAGGATTTGATCTCAGATGGATAAAGAACGATGAAGCTTTGTGATGCAGTCCGATATTGTTATAAGAAAAAGATGATCGTTATATTCATGGTAGTGAAGGTTCCCTCCAGGTTTCCAGAAATCTTATGCACGTCATATGTATATCAAGAGGAGATCGGGCTGTGATAGAGAATTAAGATGGTCGCAAAATTCAATGATAAGAGCAGCAGATGCTAAGTTTACGGCGTCAAGGGCTTTAATGTACCCAAGAAAACTGTGTTGTCATCGATGCGTTGAATATTAGTCACAAACATATACTTCAATGCGGATGTAGAACGAGGCTGTAGAGAAGCGATGCCTAACGGAGCTGTTCAACCCGTCATACACATATGAGGTTTTGGCAACCATCATAAGGGCCTGCAGAAGATTGCGACAACATTTAAGCACAGGGTAGTGCTCACTGGTGGCTCTAACTGTCAGAGAAGATCAACAAACTCATATGTGGATAGCGCATCAAACTGAGGTCGTGATACGTACTGTATAGTAGGAAATACAAGGAAGCAATGTCGATGTACCTGCAAATAAATACTTATATAGTTATATGTGTGTATAAGGTCAGGATATAGAGATTCAGAGATGGAGTTTCCATCAATTCGGGCAACCATACAACCAGGAGACACCAGAGCATAAACGGTGACAGTTGTGGTTACTGGAGAAGATTAACGAACCGGAAGATTGATAGATAGAGCGTTAAACCGAGGCTGAAGGTTAAGTCAACGTAGAGCATATGGGAGATGGTACATTGATAAAAGTAATAAAAGATAAAAAATATGAAGCCCAGAACAGCATGCATATATGGTGTGGAGATACGCGTGGCAAGAGCGATTGTTAGGGCATCAAACGATTCAAATTAAAGCATGAGGTCGTGCCAGTGTACATAGCATGAGATGTGGTTCACTGGATGGCAGGAAGATGATGATGATGGGCCTTAAAGGTTCAGATCCTTGTGGTAAACCAGCTACTGTCAAAACATTCTGTAAATGTTACCTACACGCCTGTGATATTGGTGCAGCTTGGAGATTGAATTAATGAGAAAAATCCTGCAACAAAAGGAGCGGCTGAAATGGGTTTAAGATGATAAGAACTTATAGGTTGTATATACCTGGTCGATGTTTTGGCAGTGGCTAGCCATCAAAGAACATTATGATCATGTACAAGCAATGACAAGATGGATAGAGATTGATGAAACTTTATGATGTGGTCTGGTATATTCGTAGGAAAAAATGATGTATATGTACGTGTATAGTTTGAAGTGGTGAAGGCAGAAAACCAACAGCTGTGGTTATCAAGAATGTCAAACCAAGTATTACGACGAAGTATGAGTTTTGTTTTACTGAACCATTGGTGCACTAGCAGCAGTGGAGGATCATGTTAAGTTTTCTACAGTCTCGAATGCATTCTGGAGGCAAATGTAAGCACTATTACCATGCGCTGGAGTATGTACATGGTGAATGTCCAAGGATGACAAATAAGATAAGCCAAAATACAAAGATATCAATCAGTCAAACCAAGCATCGGTATGGAGAAACAAGAGTTCTGTTTTATTTGTATGGTGATAAAATAATGGCAGCGGTGGTCATATATAGATGTTCTGTACACGAGGCAAATGAAGTTCGTTCTGGATTCTATAGAACTTCGAACAACAGCAACATGCCCTGTTATTGTGTGAAAATCTGAAAGCCGTGTATAGCTATGGACAAAAATTACAATCATCAAGCATCCAACATCAACGGTAGCCAGGCAAGAATTAAAAAGGAAGCAGTGACCGGCAAGGATTAGCAACAGCTGCTGGTGACATATTTGATGTCTGGTAACAACGAAGAAGGACATTCGTAGCGCATGTTACTTTTTGAGGAATAGTGAAGAAAGAAGAAGCAACTAGGGGCAGGAGCGCATAAGGAAGACTTGTAGAAAAACACAAAATAATATTCAAAATATGTGAAGCTCCAGGAACTTGGGTTTGGAAAAGCCCTCCTACTATGCAAATTCAGCCTCTTGGCTACTCGGCAAGTAACAAAGAAAACAGAAAGGAGAGGAGTATCCTGGATAAAAAAGCTAACTCGGAGTTATGGACATGAACATAAAAAGAGAGAATTAATCCCGGAAGTAGCCTGAATGATGCACCAGTGGTATGTTGATACGCATAAGGAAAGAAAAGATGGTAGCAACAGAAGTGGAGAGAACGACCATGGTTATATGCCTTGAGGTTTCACCTCCGCGGTGGCTGGTTAGTGGTTACATATTTATAGCAAAGCGGAGCTACAACTGTAAGAAGATATAGGATGTGTGAGAACAGGTCTTATACGAAAGAAGACTACTTGGATGCTAGCATGGAGGACCCCGTAATGAAGAAGCTTGCCAATCTTAGTTATAAAAGAAATTATGGGTCGTACATTTGGAAGACTTTAGTTAAAGAATTCGATAATCTGGAAAGCCAAAGCAGTCTAGCTCTAGAGGAGAGAGTAGCCAGTAGACCTGTTAAAGAAACCTGATCTTGCAGCTATAGTGAGAATCGTGAGGATTAGTATAAAAAACATGGAAGCACAGCTTTGGCGACGATGAAAAAGAATTACAGAAGTCAAGACGTGAAAGTACGGAAAACGAAGTACACACGCAAGTTCAATCAGAGCATCACCTTGAGCTAAGTTTTTTCATTTTCTGCTCTATTTTATTATTTAATTTTGCAAATAGAGATATCAATGGCATGCATGCATAAACTAATATTGTTATACCTAGAATATTTTACTTGCATCTTGTTATTTGAAATGTGTGTAGAAATAACATGGCAAGTACCGATATCAGTTGAATTTCTTTAAAAATGGACAAAGCATATTCATTCGGAAGTCGCTTTGCAGAAAAACAGAGCTAAGCCTCCTACCTTATCCTATTCTTTATTTTGCAGATAACATATATATGCCATGCATGTATTTAAATATTTAATTGAATATAGAAAAATTCATGCTAGAAAGCCACAGCAGACATAGTTAAATGAATAAAATATAATGACTGGCCTGCACCCGAGAGAGATAGAAGCTAGCAATGGAAGTGACGAATTAAGTTTAGCAGTAGATCCCCGAAGCAGCATAGTATGAAAATTCATTTGACTAGCATGCTAATAAAAAAGAGAAAGTCATTTAAAAGAAACTAAATTTAATATTCTCCATATATTACATAAATCAGATATTTGCATGAGGCATACATAATAGAATGCATGTGCATATTATGTGTCACAATTATCATATTCATTAATGTGCATTAATCATATCATGAATATATGCTATTGCACTATATATATGCCTGCAAAATTGAGATATCGTGCAGGATTGCTCGCTAAGCACTACAGACCTAAAGTGAGGAGCTTCATTCAATTCAGTGAGCTACTGAAAATACTTTACAGATAATTTCTTTAAGTACCTCTTGTTTCTTACAATGAGTTAGCTCGCGTAAGCTTAGAGGTGCTATATTGGGATATTTGTATTCGATATAGAGGAGGTTCCCGAAAGCAGAGGTCTCTCCCATACACAAGAATTTTGCTGATGAGTATATACTTGAGGAAGAAGGCCAAAAGATGAGGTCTCGAGAAGAATATACCTCACTCATGTGATCATATGATTTGAAGAAGAAATTAGAGGAAAATTTGAAGCTATAAGCAAGAATGAAACGAAAAGGTTACAATATCGATCGAAATGTTGAAGAGGATTCAGCATAGTTTGAAGATCAGATACAGTTAAAGATTTTGATGAAGAGTAGATGCAAGAATCATTCTTGATTTTGACAAGAGTAATTTTGATAAAGTCGAACAGTTCATGTCCCCTAATAGAGAGAAGGGAACCTCTTGAAAATCAAAAAGAAATGAAGCTCAAATTGAAGAAAACGCGCATTACTCAACTTCACAGAGGAATGTTCAGCAACTTGTTAGAGAGCAGTTGATATGATGATTAAAACTGGTATTAGCAAGATCAGAAAAGTTGATATTTGTTATGATGAGAGAAATTGAGCACTTTGCCTCAAGATTAATGAAGAATTGTGGAGCTTCCAGAATATAGTTCTTCACCGAAGACAAACTTCCCTGAAGAACTGGGGGGTAGTATAATCACTATTGCACATGGTAGTTTGAAAAAAATAAGGATTTCAAAATTTTAAGAATTCAAGTTTAGGAACCTCACGGTCAGGTTCAGAGCCACAGGATTTGGTCTGGGAACCACATGACCAGGATGTAGTTTTGGAACCTCATAGCTCATATATGGTTCAGAAACCTTGCGGATTGAGTTGGTCTAGTACCTTGAAGAGCAACATGCTTGCATCATGAACACGTCAATGAGTTTTCAAAACTTAACGGAGGCTTCAACTCCACGGCAGATCAATCTAGAGAAAGATTCGGGTGATACCTCTCCATTTATGCTTATATACTCGTAGAAACCTCCCAGGTACACGCAACAAACTCTTGCTATACATAAATCATGCATAAGCATCTATGCTGTTGAGGTCTTACATGAGATAAAGCTATGATTATGTCTTGATTATGTTTCTAGATGTTAGAATGCACATACCTACAACTCGCAAGTTCCTTGATATTTACCTACATTTAGTAGATTCCTTGTTATTTACTTGCACCTCGCAGGTTCCTTAATGTTTACCTGCAGATCGCAGGTTCCTTGAAATATACCTGTAGCTTCCAGGTTCATTTATATTTACCTGTAGCTAACAGGTTCTACGTTACTCATATGGAGATTCTGGTAATAGCTTCCAAGTATAGCTATTTTACCAACATCTAGTAGATTATTCGCTATTTTCTTGTAACCGACATGTTACAGGTTCATTCATATATACCTGAAGCTTTTATGTGACAGCTTTCAGGATCATTGATGTTTGTTAGAAGCCAGTTGAAGACAGCTTTTGATTAGCAACTTCCTGCTAGAAGTTTTTAGCCAGTCGATACTTGAGTAGAAGAAAGTGTGTGTTGCTGCAAAGATTTTATGTATCTGTAGTTAACAGGTTTTATGTTGTTCACCTGTAATTTCAGGTACAATTGTATTTTTCCGAAGCTCACAGCAATAACTTCCAGATTTACCTGTAGCCAACAGGTTCATATGAAGAGATTCCGGTGCACATACCGCGAGAGCTTTCTATCCATAAAGGATCACATAATATCCAATTGGATTCACGTAAGTCTTTACCAGGTTAGCATTCTGATTAGACAGCATGACATTTCTTTTATGCAAGCATTGATGATATTAGAAGAATATCTATTCTGCTTATGATGAGGTTAGTCTTCCTTATTCTGAGAATGACGATGATGATTATAGCTTCCTTATTGTTCTTTTACGTAACAGTAATTACCCAAAAGAACTGGGGGGTAGTATTCCTACTTAGACAGTATTGTGCATGATTGATTAAGCTATTTCATATGCCAATTTGAAAAATTTTAAGTGCTTGTTTTAGTACTTGTATTGTGGAACAGGTTACCTTGACTAACAGGTTCCTATAGTATTGACAGTATTTGCAGGTTACCTGAGCTGACAGGTTCCTGTAGCATTGACAGTATTCACGAAGTATGAGTATGAATTGACAGAATGTGCAGACTGCGATTGATTGATCAGAATTAGCTTGTAGACAGATTGTGTTGAGAAAAATATTAAGCCTCGGGCAGCTTCCCGAGCAAGCATTGAATTAAGCCTCAGGCAGCTTCCTGAGCAAGAGTTAAGTCTCAGGCAGCTTCCTGAGCAAATATTAAGCCTCGGGCAGCTTCCCGAGCAAGCATTGAATTAAGCCTCAGGCAGCTTCCTGAGCAAGAGTTAAGTCTCAGGCAGCTTCCTGAGCAAGTATTAAGCCTCGGGCAGCTTCCCGAGCAAGCATTGAATTAAGCCTCGGGCAGCTTCCTGAGCAAGAGTTAAGTCTCAGGCAGCTTCCTGAGCATGAATTAAGCCTTGGGTAGCTTCCCAAGCATGCATCGAGAAAAGTCCCAGGTAGCTTCCTGGGCATCGAGCAAAGTCCCAGGTAGCTTCCTGGGCATCGAGAAAAGTCCCAGGTAGCTTCCTGGGCATCGAGCGAAGTCCCAGGTAGCTTCCTGGGCATCGAGAAAAGTCCCAGGTAGCTTCCTGGGCATCGAGCGAAGTCCCAGGTAGCTTCCTGGGCATCGAGAAAAGTCCCAGGTAGCTTCCTGGGCATCGAGCGAAGTCCCAGGTAGCTTCCTGGGCATCGAGAAAAGTCCCAAGTAGCTTCCTGGGCATCGAGCAAAGTCCCATGTAGCTTCCTGGGCATCGAGAAAAGTCCCAGGTAGCTTCCTGGGCATTGAGCAAAGTCCCAGGTAGCTTCCTGGGCATCGAGAAAAAAAAAGTCCCAGGTAGCTTCCTGGGCACGAGAAAAGCCTCAGGTAGCTTCCTGAGTAAATGTGATTGAAAGCCTCAACTGACTGAGCATGACATTGTTGCCAAAAGCCTCAAGTTCCTTGAGCACGTGAATTAAAGTCCTGACAAAAGGCACCTAAAGTCCTGACAAAAGGCACCTAAAGTCCTGACAAAAGGCACCTAAAGGAACCTGTGTGGAGCCTAGACCGGCACACTTGTTCTTAAAGAGAAGCCTAATAAGCTCTCCCTCATGTGGAACCGCCTTTGGCACATGGGAAGAAGGGATAAAATCCTTAGCATTTACCTTCATAAGATGTCTAGCCTGACACATGAAGAAGAGGAATCTGTGTGGACTCCCAGAACGGCACACAGGTTCCTAGAATCGCCTCGAGGCACAAAAAGGAACCAACATGTCTCGAGGCATGTTGGGACCTAGAGAATAGGACTGGGAACCAAGCAGGTTACCTTTCCAAGAGAAAAAAGGAACTAACATGTCTCGAGGCATGTTGGGACCTAGAGATTAGGATTGGGAGCCAAGCAGGCAACCTTTCCAAGAGTTGACCCGAATTGAACAAGAGAAGTTTTACTAACATTAACTGGTTTCTGTTTTATGTTTTTACTTTGCAGGATTAGTAGTCATCAACAGTTATTCATAAGGAACCTGGTCTAGTTATTCAGTAATGAAAAGTTAAAAAAGTTATCAAGAAAGGTTATGGTTTAGATTATGGTTTTGGAAACAGTACTCGAAGTATGAAGACAAGAGGTTCTAAGTTTACAAAGGTTTGAAAGTTCCAAGTAGAGCAAGCAGCTGAGGTTTCTAGGAAGCTATTTAGATGGTTCAAGAGGTTCCAGGGTTGTTTCATCCTACGAATAATGGAGACTCCTGGGGTTATAAGCAAGCTGCCAACGTATTCTATGAAAGCATTGGATGAGAAATCAGTTCATACAAGTCAGTTCGGAAGAAGAAAGAAGTATTGCTTGAACAATTAGAGAGTATTTACGACGAGTTTTGCAGTCTGATGATAATGATCTACGAGAAGACGGCTTCAGAAAAGTTTCCAGGTTAGTTTTCAGCAGGATTCTTTGATTTTTGATTTGAGGATTTAATTTGGAATCTGCATACAGAAGCGTAGTGTATTCTGTTTCTTACACCGAGTTAGCTCATGTAAGCTTGGATGCACGATGTGAAAATTATGCATTTTCCCAAAAGGAGTAAATAAAGGTTGAACCTCTTGATTGGAAGCTGTTAAGGTGCCACTCGCTTTTCAAGACTTCTAGATATACAAAAGACATGTGAAGACATTGAAGACAAAGATCACCTAAGAAGATACAAGAGTAAGCAGAAGTATGATAATATCCCGAAACCTCAGAAGTGTTCTTGGAGAGATTTTGCAAAGTCATTAGAAGAATGTACAGAGAATGACTAGCAGTTGAAGAAGTGAAGACTTGTCAGAAGAAAGAGTTTCGAAGAAGAAGAAGAGAACATGTTCCTCACCAAGAAAGAAGCTGATCGATACTATGTTTACTAAAACATTATGTGTCCTGTTTCTTACGCCGGGTTAGCTCATGTAAGCTTGGATACGTGTTGTTGAAGTAATACATTTTAAGAGAAGTGATAAAGCATTGAACCCCATATCAGAAAGTTGAATAGGTTCCTTTCGTATTGCATGACTTCAAGGAACCGGGGGGTACTTGTTGTGCCCAAAATCTCCATGGGCTAGATTTAGGCCCATTAAGCTATAGGGTTCGATCCATACGAGCCAGAAGATAGATCCAGTACGAGTTGTGATGGTCAGATAGAAGAAATGACTAAGGAAGTATGAATATCAGGAGGTTCCCAATGGTCAGGAAGCTGAGCTGAGCACTAGAAGACCAGGTTCCTCCCTGCAGAAGAGTTCAAGACAGCCTAGCAGCAGTAGTGAAGACAGCAAGAGCATATGGGAACCACAAAGAGGCTCCCCAAACTAATATATTTGTTATTTATGCAGGTACAAGTGCCTATAATGAGGTCCCTAAGCAATATGTCCCGAAATAAGGAGGTTCCTGAGAAACAGGTTCCTAGACAGAGGTTCCTGAGAACCAGGTTCCGAAATACAGGTTCCTGAGCACCAGGTTCCTGAGACATAGGTTCCTGAGCACCAGGTTCCTGAACGTAGCCAATCAGAAAGAGACCGAATTATTATTGGAGTGTAATTCTAGGGCGCAGTTGATCCTAGAATGCCTCTAATAGACATGAGAATTATAGTAGGGTACGAACTCGAGTTCTACTCTACTTAGCCAACTAGTTCGTGAAAGGCTCTAAAGGAACCTGAGTCCTACACGAATTAGGTGACCGAATACAGCTATTCCAGTAAGAGACAGAATCATATTAGAACTACGTGAGCTTGATCCCTATAAAAACAAGGGTACGTAGGCACCTTGGGAGAACGACCACAGATCTCGCTAATGGAACCTGCGATGATTCTCGTAACCTATCAAGCTCAGCTCACCCCCACCATCAAATCACACCCAAATCACCAAAAACAGCCAATTACATGTGTTACACTTGTAAATTCCAGCGGGCCTCCGAAAAACACGTTGATTACGAAAATCCTCCATCAACAGCAATGTTCGATTATTTGGCTTACACATTCCCTCTGAAGTTTAGCTGCTTCATCTTCATTTTGCCTTTGCTCACTTTGAATCACTTTCAAACTAGTTTCAAGTTCAACAATTGCATCTTCTAGCTCATTTTTCCTAGTCCTAAGACTTTCAAGCTCCACAACATCCACATCTGGAGAAGGAACAACAGTGTATATTGTTAGGCCGAATACACAATTATAATCAAGTTCGTATGAGAGAATAACAAGCAAAACACTTTCGAACAATTAAAAACTATTTTTAATTAAAAACTCCTCTCTCAGTGATGTAAAATATCACAGAGAGCTGCTTAGGTTACATTGAATGATAATTCGTTACACGATGATACCCTTCTAGGGTTAACCTAACTGTATTTATAAGATATACAACTGCTATACAATCGTAAATTGATACTCCTATAAATTAGCTATACAATTGTTATCACTCACGATTGCTACACGTCTCCTTAGTCAACACAATCTCTTTGACAGCTTTCCAATCTTCAAAGATATTGCTTCTATAATTATCTTCAAGTATTCTTCAAACTCTGTTGACCTGTAGACGTTTCCTCCAGACAGAGTTTAACAAACTCTGTCGAGCTTCCATCCGTCAGCGTTTAACTAAACTCTGACTGCTTCCAGCTAAACTCTGATTTTTCACTGTAACACTTAAACACTGATTAATATTTACGTCAATTATATTTAACAATCTCCCCCAACTTGTTCATTAGCAAAAATGCACAAGTTCATAATAATTGATGATGTCAAAACAATAAGATAAATACAGTGTTTAATATACAAACAGAGTTTAAGCTTCTACTTAACAAAATCTATAGAAAGCAAGAAATTCTTACAGAGCATTATTCACTTAATTTCCTCAACATCTGGTGTTGTTCTGAGATAGTCAATAAGTAATCTTCTCTCTGCATTTTCAAGTTCTCTCTGCATAATCTTCTTGATCTCTTTCAGCTTAGGATCATTTTCACCTGTTTGGTAGATAGCAGATCTCAGAGAATAGATTTTGTTTTTCCTCATTTCATTCCCCAGTTTGATGAATTGTGCTTTCTCTGACTCAGAATTAAAATCAAGAACTGTTATACCCAAGTCTGTCTTTAGCTTAGCACTATTCTTCTTCATCTCAACAATATTTCCATGATAATCTTTATACTTTGGGACATACTCACTTTTGTATTTTATACCTCTGACTGCCAAATTATGTAGCATCTTATTCATTGCACATTCGCAGCTTGTTGAGTCCTTTGATTCTTCACTTTGAAAATATATAGAACATACTCCAATTCTTCCCAAAGTTTCAAATCAAGATCATACTCACCAATTTTGTATAGAGTCTCATCAACCATGAAGTACAGTAGAAAATCTTTCTTTAAGCTCTTTTGATGAATCAACTGTACTGATTCCAGTCTGTCTAAACTCTCTTGAGTAACACCTTGACCTGGAATAGTAAGTGATGAAGGATCTTGAGGACTGGTATTCATCCTATTTTCTCTATGAGAGCCCAAACCAGCTTTATCTCTTCCAATCTTACCCATTAAAGCTCTGCTCTGTAGAAAATTACCTCCAGCCTCTCCAACCTCCAGAGTTTGTTCACGAATTGTTGATTTCCCAAAAATTGTTTGCATTTGAGTAGACAATTGCTTCTGTACAACTTGTGTAGCAACAGAGGTTGCAATCACTTTCTTCAACACCTTTTCTTCTTCAACAGCTTTACCCTTCAGCTTCTGTTTAGTCTCTGCTTCTGTTGGTTTTCTAGATATCTGTATTCTCTGATCAGCACCAACATTTTCTTTGATAGTAATGCCTTCAAGAACATGCCTAGGAGCTTTTACATTCTTTTTAAATTTGCCAGACTTCAAAGCTTTCTGATGCTCTTCTTGTAGATTCTTCTCTTCAGCTTGAATGTCTGCAATAGTAACTCCTTCTTCATTTTCCTCATGGAACGATCTAGCAGCTAATTCCTCATCAGTCTTTGGATTATCAATGAATAGCAAACTCTGGGTCTTTGATGTACCCTGAGTATCAGTATTTACTCCATCAGACTTTGACTTAGAAGTTTTTCCAGATTTTAGACTCATATCAGCTTTTGATTGTAAACTCTTTTGATCATTTGCTCCTCCATCTCTAGCATCATCCTTCTTAGCCAGAGTTTGAGATTCCTTGCATTTTGACTTAGCAACTCTCTCCCCCTTTTTGACATCATCAGGAATCAGAATAGATGTAATCAGCTCCAAGGAGGTAGCAATAGAATCAATCTTATCAGACAAGCTTTGGCCTTTTCACTGTTGCAAGAGAATATGAATAACCAATTTGCTGCAACATCTCTTTCAGGGTATTTTCAGGAGCAACACTGTAGGAAGTGTGGATATCAAAACCCATGGTTTCTCTGATAGTAGTTGGAGTAATAACATACTCTGCTTCCTCATATGTGAAAATAATAGACGGAGTCCCATTCTCCCCTCCATCATCATAAACAGAGTTTTGCCAGAAAGAAGAAATCTGCGTGGCAGAAAGCGTTGGTGGCTCGACCAGAGCTTGACCTATCTCTGAATCTCTCAAGAAGTTTTGAATCAAATGAAACGCGTCTGGAACGTTTTCATTGTTCAATGGAGCTGCATAATTATTGGAAACAAACAATAACCCTTGAGCAGTAAAAGCTTTGGTGGCCATTAGAATCGATTTGAGAAGAAAATATGAAAGAAAATGATGTGTATGAAAGGTGTTTTCAAAAATGCCCAAGTGAAAAATGAAGTAACTGAGTGGTTGTGTGAAAAGTAACTGTGAGTGGATGTGTGTAAGTGGATGAGTGAATATGAACCGTGTAAGTGAAACGATTAGATATGTAATTAAAAATTAAAACCAATCGTTTAACATTAATACATGCAACCAGTTACCATGTGTGAGTGGGACACGATCCTAGAGAAATGTGTGAGTGGGACACGCGACACATATCCAACGAAACAACTTTGCATGATCAGTAATTATAGCAATAATTACTGCTACTATCTCTCCTATTACCAATACACTTTAACACTCTATTACTGATCAACAGTTGGTAGTTAACACTTTTTACCCCAAGTATAGAAATTGTCTGAAATAAAATATACCTTAGAGTATTAGACAAAATTCATCAGTGTTTGTCAATTCTCCAACTTCATTACCGTAACCCTTTCAAAAACTGCACAGGTGTGAATATATGTGTATGTATAGCAGAGTTTACTAATCCAATTTTTAGAGCATCTAATATTTCATAAAATCCATAAAATAAATCAATAAACACTGAATGCACAAACTCTCATAGTAAACACTGAATGTATGATGAATGCTAAACTCTGTAGAAAATTTATATACAGAAACTCTGAACTAACTTATACCCCCCTTCTAACCTTTTTTTTTAATTAGAGGTTGTAACTAGTCACCAAAAATCCTATAATTTTAGCCCTTATCAGTTTGATAAGTTCCTGGGTCTTCCTAATCTCTGACCAGTCACCAAAAATCCTATAATTTTAGCCCTTATCTTTTGATAAGTTCCTGGGTCTTCCTAGTCTTTGACTAGTCACCAAAAATTAGAAAATTTTAGCCCTTATCTTTTGATAAGTTCATGGTTCTTCCTAGTCTTTGATTAGTCACCAAAAATTAGAGAATTTTAGCTCTTACTTTTTACCAGCAAGTTCCTGGTTCTTCCTAGACAGAACATAATCAGAAAGAAATTCTAACATGTTATATACAATTTCTTTTGGAGTTTACTAAATACAGCATCTTACTTAACAGAGTTTAACTAACAGAGTTTAGAAGTCCTCAACATCAGAAGTTATTCATGAGAGGCAATGCACATAGTATTTACAGACTCAGATTTTAGGATAGATAAACTAAGAGATGCTATAAATATGAAACAGTATCATGCTTGTGTTAATTTGCTGCACAGTCTAAGATTAGATCACAAATAACTTAGAAAGATTCATGATTAATTACTGATAATCATGCTTCATACAGATTTCTTCATCGGTGTTCATATCAGACAATAATCTTATCAGAGTTTAACAGTGTTTATCCAACATGTCAACAGTGTATGACCTACAAAGCATGCTAGCAGAATTTAACAGTATACGAACAGAGTTTGCATAGCAGAGTTTAAAAAAAAGAGTTCACATAGCAGTTTAACACATCACAGAAACATAAGTAACACATTACATAAGTAAAATTTTGAGTCTCACCAATATCTCTAGTCAAAACCAGAGACCATTCCTAGTTCATTTACCAGCCTTGTAAATATAGCTTCACTCAATGGCTTGGTGAAGATATCTGCAAGCTGTTGTTCTGTAGACACAAAATGAAGCTCAATGTTTCCTTCCTCTACATGTTCTCTGATAAAGTGATACCTTATGCTGATGTGCTTTGTCATTGAATGTTGTACTGGATTACCTGTCATAGCAATAGCACTTTGATTATCACAGTAAATAGGAATCTTACTGTACCCAATCCATAATCCAGCAATTGATTCTTCATCCATAGAATCTGTGCACAACAGCTACCAGCTGCAATATACTCTGCTTCAGCTGTAGATGTAGAAATTGATTTATGTTTCTTGCTGTACCAAGAAACAAGTCTGTCACCCAGAAATTGACAACTTCCACTGGTGCTTTTTCTATCTATCTTACAGCCAGCAAAGTCTGCATCAGAGTAACGAAGTAGCTTGAAATCTGATTCTCTGGGATACCACAGACCTAAAGTAATGGTGCCCTTGAGATATTTAAAAATTCTTTTCATAGCTGTGAGATGTGGTTCTCTAGAGTCTGCCTGAAACCTTGCACAGAGACAGGTTGCATACATGATATCAGGTCTACTTGCTGTCAGATAAAGAAGAGACCCTATCATGCCTCTGTAGTTTGTCATATCTACTGTGGTTCCTGTGTCTTTGTCCAACTTTGTTGCTGTTGCCATGGGAGGTGATGCAGATGAGCAGTCAAGCATGCCAAATTTATATTTTGCTTGATTTATGAAAATCCCATCATCTGTTTGCTTCACCTGTAGGCCTAGAAAATAACTAAGCTCTCCCATCATACTCATTTGATACCTGGACTGCATTAGCTTGGAAAACTTTGTACAGAGTTTATCATTAGTAGACCCAAAAATTATGTCATCAACATATATTTGAACCAAAAGCAAGTCACTACCAGATTTAAAGTAGAACAGGGTTTTATCAATTGTACCTCTGTTGAACCCACTTTCTAGAAGAAATTGAGCCAAAGTTTCATACCATGCTCTTGGTGCCTGCTTAAGTCCATATAGTGCTTTATCAAGCATGTAGACATAATCTAGATATTTGGGGTCCACAAATCCTGGTGGTTGTTCAACAAACACTTCTTCTTCAAGTTTCTCATTCAGAAAGGCACTTTTCACATCCATCTGAAATACCTTGAATTTCTTATGAGAGGCATATGCTAGAAACATCCTTATTGCCTCCAATCTTGCAACTGGAGCAAAAGTTTCATCATAGTCTATTCCTTCTTGCTTTTTTTTTTGCTAAATTCTATTCCTTCTTGCTGTGAATAGCCTTTTGCCACAAGTCTGGCCTTGTTTCTTGTAACAACCCCCTCACTGTCAATTTTACTCCTGAAAACCTATTTAGTACCAACAACAGACCTATTCTTTGGTCTTGGTACAAGGGTCCAAACTTCATTTCTCTCAAATTCATTCAACTCCTCCTGCATTGCTGTTATCCAGTCAGCATCTTGAAGAGCTTCTTGTACCTTCTTTGGTTCAGATTGTGACAAGAATGCATGAAACAGACATTCATTTGTTGTAGCACTCATTTGTGTGTGAGATTTAGTCCATTTCCTAACTGAAGGTAAATGACTTCTCTCAGTATTTGATTCTCCCACTCGATCCATGTTCTCTTGATTTTCTTGTTGCCTTTCTTCATTCTCTGAGGCTCCCCCTGAATTTGACTGCTCAGAGTTTGAACTGTCAGATTTTGGACTGTCAGAGTTTGAGTCATCAGAGTTTGATCCAAATTTTTCAGCTGACTTACTTTCAGTATTTTAGTCATCACTTTGAAGAGACTCTTCATGCTCTGCCTCAACTGGTTCTCCCATTGTTTGTGGCTGAGAAGTTTCTTCAGTGTTTACCAGTAGAGGTTCAGAGTTTACTTCAACAGAGTTTGTCAGATTAGTTTCATCAGAGTTTACTTCATCAGAGATTAAGTCTTCATTTTCAAAGTGCAGTTGATCATGTTCATCTACATCTTCAAGTCCAGTTATTTTTCTTGTCATCAAATGACACATGAATTGACTCCATGATCACCTTGGTTCTCGGATTATAAACTCTGAATGCCTTAGTTGACAGTGGATAGCCAACAAAAATTCCTTCATCAGCTTTTAACTCAAATTTTGTCAACTATTCAGGATGAGTTTTCAGCGCAAAGCATTTACACCCAAAAATATGAAAATATTTCAGGTTTGTCTTCTTTTCTCTCACCATCTCATATGGTGTTTTTGATAAGTGGATGTTATATCCACTTGGATCGCTTCAATTCGGCTTAAATTGGTGTACTTGGACTCAAGTATGTGGTGTTTTTGATGTGTTTGTAGTGAATTTGTGCAGGAATAAGAGTCGGATGTGGGATGATGTGTTCCATGTTTAATTGGTGGGTTTTGAGCTTAAAGAATGAAAGTACATCAAATTGGAGAGTGCCGGAAGAAACGGAATGAAAATCGGAGTTAAAACGAAGAAAATAGAGCAAAATCAGCAAATGAACAATAGGTCGGGCGCGGCCGCGCCTAATTTGTGCTGATTTCGGGCGCGGGCGCGCGGGAATGAACAGTAGCGCGCGGCGGGCGGCGCGGGCGCGCGGGCGCGCGGGCGCGGGAAAATCAGCCAAAATTTCTGATTTTTGTTTTGGCCATATCTTGAGTTCTACAAGTCCGTTTTGGACGATTCAACTGCCCACGCGAAGATAACGGAATTCTCTTTCATTCTAAAGTGGTCTTGAGAACGTAACACTGCCAGAAAATTCCAGAACTTTTGGAAACCTATTCTGAGAAGGAAATTGCATTGTTTTCTAATTCTAATCATTGTGGAATTACCTTGGATGACCAGAAGCTTCTAGAATCAGACTTATACATGGAAATTGCAATTCTATTTCATTCAAGAAAGGAAAATTACCGGAATTCTATCCTAAATCAAAGACGGTAATTACTTGGTGGAGGAGGCACTTGGGGCTATAAATACACACCTTGGGGGGACATAATCAAGACCACGACAAGACACAACACACCAGAAATTTATATCATTGTATTTGTTTTACATCATGTTTTCATTAGACCCCGTGACGATGAGAAGTTCGATCATGAGCTAATCGTTGTCATGGGGTCCTAACGGATTTATTTATGGAATTTAGTAGTTGATTGCTTATTTGATATGTGTGTGATGAATTATTGATATCCTTGTATGGTTGTGTTTCATGTGTTTAGATGCGTCATGAACATCTAATTTGTTAATCTCTTGCTAAACGAGAGTGGATCTTGAGATTTAGAACTTGCCATGCTAGCATAGGATAGGTTGATGTTTTAACATCATGATTTGTGGCATGATTAGAGATAATATGCTACCCTATGTGATCTAAGTGGATAACTTGTTCTTCAACCTTTATGTTTTCAAATTCTATAGAGATATAGGGTCTAAGCATAATTGGTGTCTATTCATCTTCTATCTCTTTTGTGGATGTATGTTTAGTTTGGTATTAGTATACCGAGAGGTAACTTTTACTTGTTTCGTGTTGTCCGATCAGATATCGAAACCATCACATATATTGATTAAAGCATGATCTCTAAAGGAAGTATTTAATGAAGTTAGGATACCATGTTTTCTCTTGTAGAAGTAATTCGATTTTAATTCTCATTAGTTAATTAATTCTTAGTTTATTAATTTTGTTAATTTGCTTCTTAGTTTAATTTAGTTAGTTAAAACCTTAATTTATTAATTGTCTTAGCAGTGAATTAAGATCATACACTGTTGCATAGGTGCGTTTACTGAATTAAAACCATAACCAGATCCCCGTGGGAACGAATTTGGACTTAACCTTATATATTACTTGTGACCACGTACGCTTGCGTGATTAGTGCAAACAAGTTTTTGACGCCGCTGCCGGGGATCATCGGTGTTTTATTTTTGGTTTATGTGCTTGTCAATAGTGGTCGTTAGAGTTCACTGACTCGGATTGTTTCTTATATAGTTGTTTAGTTTTATGTGTTGTAGGTAGCAATGGGAGAACCAGCAGCAGTAGCGAAAGCATTAATGTATTATTCTCAACCAAAGATCAAGGACATCCAATTTAGCATTGTCAGGCCAGCTATTACAGCTAATACTTTCGAAATCAAGCCTAGCATAATTCAGATGGTTCAGAATTCGTTTCAGTTTGGGGGTGCTCCTACGGAGGATCCTAACATGCACATCCGGGACTTTATTGAGATCTGCGACACTTTCAAGATCAACGGGGTGTCGGAAGATGCTATCAAATTGAGACTTTTCCCATTTTCTTTACGGGATAAAGCTAAGGGCTGGTTGCACTCTCTACCAGCAGGTTCTATTTTGACATGGGAGGATCTTGCTCAGAGATTTCTCACTAAATTTTTCCCCATGGCAAAGACCGCAGCAATCAGGAACGCTATTACTCAATTTTCACAGCAGTTTGAAGAATCTTTGTGCGAGGCTTGGGAGCGATATAAGGAGATGCTAAGGAAGTGTCCACATCATGGGATGCCTGATTGGATGGTGATTAACTGTTTTTATAATGGCTTGGGTGCACAGTCAAGACCCATGCTAGATGCAGCATCAGGTGGAGCTTTATGGGCTAAGAATTATGAGGAAGCTTATGAGCTAATTGAGATGATGGCTGTGAATGAATACCAGAATCCAACTCAGAGATTATCACAAGGCAAATTAGCAGGAATTCTGGAAGTTAATACAGTCACAGCTCTAGCAGCTCAGCTAGAGGCACTTAATAAGAAATTGGATTTTATGTCAAAACATGGGGTGCCTCAAGTTGCTAGTGTTTGTGAGCTTTGTGAGGGCGCACATGAGACAAGTCAATGCGCCATATCTTCTGAAGCGGCACAGTTTGTGAGCAACTTCCAGCAACCTTCGCAACCAGCTCCAGCCACCTATCATCCCAATTTCGGCTGGTGCAATAATCAAGATTTTCAGCAGCAACATTTTCATGGGGATGATGGTCAATCTTCGATTGAAAAATCTGAATTGGATGAATTGAGGTTGATGATTGAAAGTCAGGCGGAATCTCTCAAGACATTGGAGAATCAGTTTGGGCAAATTGCAAGTGCCTTTCTCAACGGACCACAAGGAGTTCTTCCTAGTGCCACAGATGTAAATCCAGGAAAAGAAGATGGCATGGAGCAGGTTAAGGCCATAACACTCAGATCTGGAAAAGTCACGAACGATCAGAATTCAGCAATTGAGGATGAAGAAGGAATTCATGATCAGGATCCTATAGAAAAAGAAGAACATGTTGTTTTGTCAGAACCTGTGGTGGATAGTGATGAGGAGGAAGAGTGTGAGTCGCTCGGCTTGGCTGATCTCTGGGATTCTAAGGTGCTGATTGATGAGGTTGTTTCATGGTCAAATCTTGAGGATAGTGCAATTGAGTCTTTTATTGAGGAAGACAAATTCCAAGGTGAGGTGAGCGTTCATAAGCCGTGTGAGGAATTTGATCATGTTAGGATGGTAGATGATTTGGAAAGGGCACTATTTGGGACATACACTGTTGAGCTACGCAAATTTCAAGAATTGGTATGTACGTACCAAGAGGCTGATGAACATGGGCAAGATGCAGGTCTTCTACTTGTCTCAGAGTATAAAGATGGAGGTAGCGCATTAGAGCCAATGGAGGAAGTTCTCTTTGAGGAACCAAAGGCTTCAGCAACTTACATTTACCCTCCTCCATTACATTCAAGCAAAGCCCGCGAATGTGTGTTGTTCTACAAATTGACAGATTTTGGGTCAACAGATGAAGGCATTGGAGTAGGATATAGTTGCTACATGAATATGCCAAACAAGGAGAAGGAGAAAAAAGTGTGCCGCCGTGATGACGATGAAGTCACGCGAAGAGATGACCAGGCCAACTATTATCATCCTTAATGGAGGCTTGGAAGTAACGTCAAGCTATTGACGTTAAAGAAGCGCTTCTTGGGAGGCAACCCAAGGTATGTTTTCTACTTTCCCTCGTATTTACTTCCATTCAATGAGGACATTGAATATTTTAAGTTTGGGGGTGGTTTGAGGGATTAGTAGTTGTTGTATTGTGTGTTCATGTATGATTTCATGCTTTGCATATTAGTAGTAGTAAATTATGCATTTATGTTCGTGTTATCTACGTTTGTTTCATATAGGACATTCTGTTTTTATGTTCGTATATCATGTGAGTTCATAATAGTTGCATTTGCACCCATGCTTGATAGGAATTTTGTGTTGTTGACGCTTTTGATTGAGAAGTGATATGCTTTGTTCTTGTGCACACAAATACACTAGTAAGTTGAAGCTAGTAGACTTATTGAATGTTGTAAGTGATTAGAAGGACATGAATATGTGCAAGATGATTTAGTTTGCATGCTTTGAATACAAGTCGGTGCATTAGAGAGATTTTTGCTTGGGATTGAGTATGTTTTTCCACCAAGTGAGTTTTGAGCCTTATTGCATATTGCAATTTATTCGTTTGCTTGAGTGTCCACGGATTGTTTGCATTGCTAGCAGTTGTTTGAGATCTTTCTTGAAATGCATGACATTATTTGACGATTAAAATGATAAAGGCAATAGGAATAACCGTATATTTTCCCATATTACCACACCATATTTATATGATCAATTAGTTAACCCGTTGAGCTTAATCCTATTTTTCGGTGACATACCACATTATTTGCCTCGACCTTTTTTTGTATTGGCCTTACATTAATTTGAACCCACATTGTCAAAGGCTAGTAGAGTGCTTAAGGGAGTAATAAGGTGTGCAAGAAGGGTTTATTGTTGGTCATAATTTTGGGGGGAAATATTGAATATTGGGTTTGGTTGTTTACTTGATAGTCGACATATGTAATAAATTCATGGGATCATTGTTATTGTTTATATTATTGTTTTATCTAGCTCTCGAAAAAAAAAAACAGAAAAAAGAAAAAAAAAGGAAAAAAAAAGGAAAAAAAAAAGAAAAAAAAAATATTATGAGAGCATGTTTGTGTTTGTTATGATCCTACTTTAGTCGACTAGTCGAGTGTTTGTCTTAGTAAAATTATGTGGGGGCAAAATAGGGTGTTGTGTGTGATTTATTATGGTACTTACTAGCTTTTGACACTTCACCTGTTTTGGCTTATTTGACATACCTTGTCCCTAGCCCCGTTACAACCCAAATAAAGACCTTTTGATTATCGTCATTGATGTATGTTGTGTTAAGAGTTAGATTGATACCAAATGTCAAGCATGCTTATGATTTTATTGGAATTGAGTGATACACTTACCCTTGTTCTTGAGTGAATATTCTTTTATGAGTGGATTGTGAGTGTTTGCTTGTTTTTGCGTATGAGATCCCGAGTTTTGTCTCGAAGATGTACTCTTGTAGGCTTAGCATGTTTACTAACTTATTCTTACACTTGACATGGGCTTGTGAGAACTTATGCATGTTCATTGAGTAGACTATGTGAATACTTGCACTTTCGACACCAAGACATTGCATTATTACTTTGATTCTTAAGTTGATATGGCATGAGATGATTTGACGGTATGGTAGGATATTAGTAGTAGTCATTTGCATTTTCATATTAGTTGCATTCATGCATTGCATTGCATTGGATTTTGTGGGTACATTCGCTATAGGCCCTCACGAGACCTTACTCGTCCACTAGGGCTGCCTAGGGGTTTAAAGGGCTTGTTGCATATGCCAAATGCAACCGTGATCACCTACGGAAGTGGTACTAATTAGGTAGTGTTAGTTGTTTATGCTTGAGGACAAGCATCGGTTTAAGTTTGGGGGTGTGATAAGTGGATGTTATATCCACTTGGATCGCTTCAATTCGGCTTAAATTGGTGTACTTGGACTCAAGTATGTGGTGTTTTTGATGTGTTTGTAGTGAATTTGTGCAGGAATAAGAGTCGGATGTGGGATGATGTGTTCCATGTTTAATTGGTGGGTTTTGAGCTTAAAGAATGAAAGTACATCAAATTGCGAGAGTGCCGGAAGAAACGGAATGAAAATCGGAGTTAAAACGAAGAAAATAGAGCAAAATCAGCAAATGAACAATAGGTCGGGCGCGGCCGCGCCTAATTTGTGCTGATTTCGGGCGCGGGCGCGCGGGAATGAACAGTAGCGCGCGGCGGGCGGCGCGGGCGCGCGGGCGCGCGGGCGCGGGAAAATCAGCCAAAATTTCTGATTTTTGTTTTGGCCATATCTTGAGTTCTACAAGTCCGTTTTGGACGATTCAACTGCCCACGCGAAGATAACGGAATTCTCTTTCATTCTAAAGTGGTCTTGAGAACCTAACACTGCCAGAAAATTCCAGAACTTTTGGAAACCTATTCTGAGAAGGAAATTGCATTGTTTTCTAATTCTAATCATTGTGGAATTACCTTGGATGACCAGAAGCTTCTAGAATCAGACTTATACATGGAAATTGCAATTCTATTTCATTCAAGAAAGGAAAATTACCGGAATTCTATCCTAAATCAAAGACGGTAATTACTTGGTGGAGGAGGCACTTGGGGCTATAAATACACACCTTGGGGGGACATAATCAAGACCACGACAAGACACAACACACCAGAAATTTATATCATTGTATTTGTTTTACATCATGTTTTCATTAGACCCCGTGACGATGAGAAGTTCGA
Source organism: Kitagawia praeruptora (assembly GCA_037693485.1). Lineage (NCBI taxonomy): Eukaryota > Viridiplantae > Streptophyta > Magnoliopsida > Apiales > Apiaceae > Kitagawia > Kitagawia praeruptora. The sequence continues at coordinate 84,524,332 of CM075350.1, forward strand.
TCATGAGCTAATCGTTGTCATGGGGTCCTAACGGATTTATTTATGGAATTTAGTAGTTGATTGCTTATTTGATATGTGTGTGATGAATTATTGATATCCTTGTATGGTTGTGTTTCATGTGTTTAGATGCGTCATGAACATCTAATTTGTTAATCTCTTGCTAAACGAGAGTGGATCTTGAGATTTAGAACTTGCCATGCTAGCATAGGATAGGTTGATGTTTTAACATCATGATTTGTGGCATGATTAGAGATAATATGCTACCCTATGTGATCTAAGTGGATAACTTGTTCTTCAACCTTTATGTTTTCAAATTCTATAGAGATATAGGGTCTAAGCATAATTGGTGTCTATTCATCTTCTATCTCTTTTGTGGATGTATGTTTAGTTTGGTATTAGTATACCGAGAGGTAACTTTTACTTGTTTCGTGTTGTCCGATCAGATATCGAAACCATCACATATATTGATTAAAGCATGATCTCTAAAGGAAGTATTTAATGAAGTTAGGATACCATGTTTTCTCTTGTAGAAGTAATTCGATTTTAATTCTCATTAGTTAATTAATTCTTAGTTTATTAATTTTGTTAATTTGCTTCTTAGTTTAATTTAGTTAGTTAAAACCTTAATTTATTAATTGTCTTAGCAGTGAATTAAGATCATACACTGTTGCATAGGTGCGTTTACTGAATTAAAACCATAACCAGATCCCCGTGGGAACGAATTTGGACTTAACCTTATATATTACTTGTGACCACGTACGCTTGCGTGATTAGTGCAAACAAGTTTTCCCATGCTTGTTGATCAGAGTGGCATTCTGAGTAAAACAAGCAGTTTGAACAGCTTCTGCCCAGAAATAGGTTGGCAATTTGGCTTCATCAAGCATAGTTCTGGCAGCTTCTATCAAGGTTCTGTTCTTCCTTTCAACTACACCATTTTGCTGTGGTGTACCAGGTGCAGAAAACTCTTGCTTCAATCCTCTATTCTTGCAAAATTCTTCCATTGTTGCATTTTTGAATTCAGTTTCATTATCACTTCTGATTATCTTAACTTTATGTTTTGATCCTTTGTCTAGCAGCTTTACATGCTCCATCAGAGTTAATGCAGTTTCATCCTTCGTTGCTAGAAAATACACCCAAGTATATCTGGTGTGTTCATCAATAATGACTAAAGCATATCTCTTTCTTCCAATAGACATCACATTTACTGGTCCAAAAAGATCAACATGTAGAAGATGATAAGGATCAACAATTGAAGATTCAGACTTGCTCTTGAAAGATGACTTCCTTTGTTTGGCCTTTTGACAGGAATCACACAGGCCATCCACATTTAATAAAGATTTTGGGAGTCCTCTAACAAGATTCTTTCTTATCAGCTTATTGATGTTGTTCAGATTCAAATGAGAGAGTTTCTTGTGCCACTTCCAACTCTCTTCACTGGACATTCTTGTTGACAGGCACACAGCTTTTCCATTAGAGTTTGTTGACAACCTTATTTCATAGATATTATTGTGCCTGTGTCCAACTAGAACAACTTTCCCTATAGATTTACTGATGATTTCACAATATTCAGGCTGAAAATCTACATGATATCCTCTATCACATATTTGACTCATAGATAGTAGATCATGCTTGAGTCCTGGAACCAGAGCTACATTTGTGATGGTGACACTTCCAAGATTGATATTGCCATATCCCAGAGTACGTCCTATGTTTCCATCACCATAGGAAACTTTTGGGCCAGCCTTGTCCACATACTCTGATAGCAGGGCTTTATTTCCAGTCATGTGTCCTGAACATCCACTGTCCACGACTAGGGTACTCTCCCTGATGCCCTGTAATCACAAACATTCACTGATGATTAGATTTAAGGATCCAGACTTGCTTGGATCCTTTTGCTTTCTTAACTTTGTTAGCTTTAGCAGCGGAATTCACATTATCAGGGTTTAAGCTAACTTTATCAGAGTTTACACTTTCAGAATTAACCTTAACCCATTTCAAGTTGGGCTTTAGTTCATAGTAATTATGATAAATAGCATGATAATCCCTGCAAGTATACATAGAATGCCAAGTACTTCCACAATGTTTGCATAAAGTCTGTGGTCTAGTTCTAACATTATTTTTCTTTACTTCAGACTTGGAAGGTAAAGAATTAATATTTTTATTCTTTCTGCAAAAACTAGCAGGTTAGTGCTACCACAGTTATGACATGTCTTTCTTGGAGCAAAAGTAGCAAGCATTGGATAATTACCTTGAGTAATGCCTACTTTACCATTTCTGTTTTTCCTAGACACTTTCTGTTTCTTAACAGATTTTAACTCCTTAAGCTTATGCTTGAGTTGTTTATCTGTCATTGAACCAATATTAACCTGTTTAACACTAGTTTTTACTGGTTCTTTCTTAACAACTCCTTTTTCAGCTTCAGACTTAGGTTCATTTATTTCATGAACAAATTTTGTAATTGGAAGATGTGTTCTAATTTTGTTCATCTCCCTCACAGTAACCTATAACCTAAACCAACTGTGTTTGACTGAAAAACCTCATTTATGTCTTTTCCAGAATGAGTCCAAGTTTTAATTATGTGATTTGCCTTCTCCAACTCAGATTCTAGTTGCTTATATCTTCCTAGCAACTCTTGTTCTAGATAAACAGCATCATCTCTTTCTTTCTGAACTTGTTGCATGTTTTCAAGTTTCTCTTCAACAATTTTATTTCTCACTTTAAGTTCAGAATTCTCAGATTTAATTCTCTCATTCTCTAAAGTCTGATCCCTATAACTAATATGCAATGCCTTAAGATAAATTCTCAATTCAGATATATTATCAGTATTATAAGCATAGGTTGTTAAGGGTACCTTGTTTTCAGAATCTTCAGGTTCATTCTCAATAGAAGCCATGAGAGCATAGTTGACATCCTCATCTGAGTCTGAAGTGTCTGCCCAATCTCTGCCTTTTGTGATAAGTGCTTTTTCAGTTTTACCCTTCTTGCACTCAGGAGCATAGTGACCCATCCACTTACACTTGTAGCATTGAATCTCAGACTTGTCTTTCTTCCCAGATTTAGTCTCCTGTCTCTCAGACTTTATGAAACTTTTCCTGTCTGAATTTGAACCTTTAGAGAACCTGTTTCCCTTCTTGAAGTTCTTGAAACCCATCTTCTTGAAAGTCTTCACCATCAAGACAGCCATTTTCCTCATTTCTTCTTCATCATCCTCAGAATCAGATGATTCATCAGTGTTTGAATCAACATCAGAGTTTGATGACTCACTTTCAGAATGTATGACTAAAGCCTTTCCCTTAGCTTTCTTCCTTGATGCTTCCTTCTTCAAGGGTTTCTCTTCAACATTAAGAGCAACAGACTTTGCCTTCTTGCTTGTTCTCCTGTTTCTCTGCTCCATTTCCAATTCATGAGTTTTGAGCAGCCCATAGATTTCATCAATCTCAGTATCAGCAAGATCATAATTGTCTCTAATAGTGGTTGTTTTCACATCCCACTTTTCAGGTAGAGCAAGAAGAAATTTGAGATTTGAGTCTTCTAGATCATACTCTTTATTTACCAATGACAAATCATTGAGCAGCTTACAGAATCTGTCAAATGTTTCTATCATGGTTTCTTCAGATTTTGCCTCAAAGTGCTCATACTCTTGTGTGAGTATGTTCCTCCTATTCTTCTTGATAGTAGTAGTTCCTTGACATCTAACCTCAAGAACATCCCAAATTTCTTTTGTAGTTGTGCAATTTATGACTTTGTTAGACATAACATTATCTAAGGCACTATGAAGTAGATGTCTAACCTTTGCATCCTTAGCAATAGATGAGATATCCTCAGGAGTCATATCTTTCTTTTCCTTTGGAACTGTCTTAGCTTCTTGACCAGCAGTAGCAACAGATAGCTTTGTAGGCTTATGAGGACCTTCATAAATTTTGTCAAGATATTCTGGATCTGTAGCATCCAGAAACATAGTCATCTTCACCTTCTAGATAGCATAATCTGCTGGCCTCAGAATTGGAACCCTGATTTTCTCAAAACGACTCACAGTAGTTGGTTGAGCCTTCTCAGACATAGAACCTGATGGAGGAGGTATTTCTAACATGATTATACTTGTGTGTGTGGATCTTAAACTGTATAGAATAACAGATCTGCTCTGATACCACTTGTTAGGCCGAATACACAATTATAATCAAGTTCGTATGAGAGAATAACAAGCTGCTTAGGTTACAATGAATGATAATTCGTTACACGATGATACCCTTCTAGGGTTAACCTAACTGTATTTATAAGATATACAGCTGCTATACAATCGTAAATTGATACTCCTATAAATTAGCTATACAATTGATATCAATCACGATTGCTACACGTCTCCTTAGTCAACACAATCTCTTTGACAGCTTTCCAATCTTCAAAGATATTGCTTCTATAATTATCTTCAAGTATTCTTCAAACTCTGTTGACCTGTAGACGCTTCCTCCAGACAGAGTTTAACAAACTCTGTCGAGCTTCCATCCGTCAGCGTTTAACTAAACTCTGACTGCTTCCAGCTAAACTATAATTTTTCACTTTAACACTTAAACACTGAATAATATTTACATCAATTATATTTAACATATATCAGTAAAAAGTACAAGCAATTTGAATGACTTTGTTTACCAGGGTTCCAGGTTCATACTGCATAAAAGAAGACGTGACTGGTTCACTGATTCAACATGTTGAGAAGTTAACACTAATTTGATAACACTAATTAAAACATGATAAACATCAATAAAATTAAAACCCCAAATCAGCATTCTTAACAAAATCCCAAATTAAAACATGATAAACATCAATAAAATCTTAATTCCGAAATCAATATTCTTAACAAAATCCAAAATTTAAAAAACCCCAAATTCACAAACCAACAAAACAGGAAAAATAGAAACTAACATATATACTTTCATAAGCTCAAGTAAAGGCTCAATTAAACATACATTGAACATACACACTGCATTTAACATATACACATACTCGATTGAACATGCAGTGTTCAGACATATAAAATAAAGTACGATTTGGGAAGAAGATTTACCTTCTCCGAGCTTGATAATTTCCTTCAGTTCTTCAGTTCTCCGAGAGCTTCAGTTCTCTAGATTTACTTTTGTTTTGTCTATGTGTTTGTGTCTCTATCTATGTGTTTTGTGTCTTATTTTTATTTTATTTTGTTTTGTTAATTTCATTGCATGGGAAACTATTTTTCAGAAGCCCGCTCATATTTTCATCAGATTTTAAGAAGCCCGCCAATTTTGAGGCCCAATAGTGATGGCTACAACAATGCCTTATAGCAACGCCTTAAAAAACCATTGCAATAGATAGCAAATTTTACAATCTGTAACGATTTTTCACTTCAATTGTAACGGTTTTGAAAAGCATTACTGTAAAAACCCAGATTTTTGGGTAGAATTAAAACTTTTATTATGTATTGATGTAAGAGTGAACAGTGGTTACAACTACAATGTAATACTGGCTTTAAAGAATGAATAATGAAAGGATATATATTCCAAGGTTATATGGCCTGAAGGATGCTATTGGGTGATAACTTAGATTAGAATAATCTATCTCCTAGAAAGTTAAGATGAGATTCCCTAGAGAGAAATAGACACCCTCATGTCGTCCAAATCAATATCTATTATAAGCCCAGCGGTTCCGTAAAAAGGTTAAGGAACACTCGAGGGTGAACCAGGTTCATTTTCCTAATTATAGGAATTAAATAAAAATAAGTGATGAATAGTGATTTTGGTGGAATTTGGAATATTATTATAATAATGTTATACCCGGTATTCGGAACGGATTTCTGAGTTCGTATTAGTGATCCAGGAGGAATATAAGTGTATGTAAAAGCTGTCGGATTCAGAAAAAGAGCACTTTTATTTTCTCCGAGATTTCCCTGGACACTGCAAGACTTAAGGATTTATAAAAGGGAATTAAGGAATTTAAATTCGAGAAGTATTAAGAATGATGAAGAATAGTATTAGGAATATTAAGAAGGTTTTCGGTAAAACCCTAGTTAGAAACGAATGAGTTATTCCCTCGAACGATCAACGAATTGAGCAATAACCGGACAAAAGAATCAAGCAGAGGGCCAAGGGGCAACCATGTACTAGTAGATAAGAGATTTATTATGTCAAGGAATTAAGGATTTTATTTAATTATGATTTGAGAAATTAGAATGAAAATCCTCGAGTTAGAATGATAAGCGTTTTAGAAATCGCTAGAACTTTATAACGAGATTAAGCGATAAAGCGAACGCGAAACGAATTACGGGTTAAATATATAACGAGATGAGAAACACCACATGATCATCTAGGGTTTACTAATATTAGATTGGTGGAAAAGAAATGAGAAAAGAAAAGAAAAAGGAAAGGATGAGGTGTGTGATTTAGAATGAAACAACAAGGCTACATGTCACCACTCTTTTCTAACACACCATCAAGTCTTGACACTTGTAATTAGAGTGTATTAGCAGCCATAACACCCCACAAATATCACAAAATCATTTCACCAACAAGTCAAAAGAGAAAAAGGAGAGAAAGATCAAAAAACAACACCACCACCTCCAAGAACACCCATTCGGCTTTTGGCTAATTCAAGAATCAAAATCCTACTTCCAACCATCATTTGATCTTGAAACTTTTTATGTGAGTCCTATAATTCATAAAAATGATCTCCTCAAAATCCTAGCTTCAATCTCTTCTTTTTCCATTTTCAAAAAAAAATCATTAAAGAGGAGGGTGAATAGTGTTCTTCAAGAACTAACTTTGATTTTCATGTTTCTTTGGTTGATCTTAGGTTTGTTAAAGCTAGACAAGGACCATACCAAGCTTTGTAAGTCCATATCACACCCTCAAGAAGGTATAATGATCTTGAAACCCTAGATCTTACTTTGAGACTATGCATGTTCTTGATGATTTAGTGTAGTTAGGGTGTTAGCATGATTATAAGCATGATTAGTTAGTGATTTGAGTTGATCTATGTAATTTGATGGGTATGTTGTTAAGGTCAGTGGATGTTGGACTTGTAAGATGGATAATATGATTATGAGATGTATGGTATGCTCGGTGTGGCTTGGTTTTGATGTTACGATTTTTGGAATATCCGAATTATAGCCGTCGTAATGCCCGATTTTAGTTAACACCTAGAAAACCGTGCATCACAGTAGCTCTAACCCACTGTTTAGATTCGATTTCTGCCATGATAAGCTAGATTATGTTATAATCTTCGTTTTGATATAAAGTTCGTATGAAATGGACTTACGGTTTAGGAGTTATGATTAAATTCGTAAAAGTGGTTCGAAACCGTAAACGAAAGTTCGTAACTGAAATTGGATCCCTTTAATACCACAAAATCAGTGGCGAATCTTGATAATTAAATATTAGAGGTAAAAAGGAAGGTGTGGGAGAAAACCACATGTCGAATGGATCGTTTTCCGATTTTATAAAAATGTTTGAATCGAGGTTAAACGCGAACGAACCCCTTAATGGTATGACTTTGGTTATAACTTAGAAAACGGGCGATAACACTCGAGGTATAATCTTGATTCGTAAACGACCAACCTTAGAACTTATACGACTTAAGTATATACCAAGTATAAGCATGATGACATGTCTTGATAACGAACGAATGTCGGATCGTATCGGTGATAAAAAGAGTTACACTAAAAGAGACGTAACGAGATAACTCGAAAACATGTTTCGATTTAAGTGGAGTTTATACTTAGCCTTTTAATAAGCGTTAAGTGGTTAATCTTAAATATTCTGATTGTTTATAGATTGTCGAGCTGACCCGGGACATATTACCCCTACCCGCACTCGATTCTCAGGCAAGTTTCCAATACTTGGAACTGTTGTTGTGATAATATATATGATGATTGTTTTATACATATGCCATAGCATGCATGCCTACTTTCAAGTTAATATTGAATTACTTGTTCCCTGAATCGATATCGGCTTATAGACTATATATGAAGTATCAGTTATAAGCCGGATTGTTTGGTTAAGACCCTTAGCGAAGGGCGTATGTTATTCATACCTCAATATAGACCGGGAGTCGATATTTTGTAATATATAAATAGTCGTGGAAACCCGGAGGGATCCCAGCGACAAATTTATTACTTCGAGGATTTTTATTCGATTACGAATCCTTCGAGGAGCGTTATTTGAGTATTACCTCAGTGAAGGAATATTTAATGAATATTATTTTAATATTCATTTAGAATGTCATTTATTTAAAGAATATTATTTTGATCATCCATTGGAGTTATTTAGTTAATGAATATTATTTTGAATATTCATTAGAGTTATTTGGTTGACAAATACCATTCCCAAATATTCATTTGGCTTACTTATTATTATTTGGAATATTCATTTGATCTTTATTTATTAATGAATATTACTTTCGAATATTCATTTAAGGTTTGATTTACTTAATGAATATTATTTTAAAATATTCATTGGAAGTTCTATTTACTCAAGTAATATTACTTCGAATATTCCTTTAAAGTTTTGATTACTAAATGAATATTATTCGGATATTCATTTAGGATATTATTTGTTAAACGAATATTATTTTGGATATTCATTTAGAATATTATTTGTTAAATGAATATTATTTTTGGGATATTTATTTAGAATATTATTTGTTTAATGAATATTATATGGATATTCATTTGGAATGTAAATTGTTAAATGAATATTATTTTCAAATATTCATTTAAGGGTTGATTTATTCAGTAAATATTATTTTAAATATTTATTTAAGTTTATTTATTCAATGAATATTATTTTAAATATTCATTTAAGAAGAGATTTATTTAATAAATAATTCTATATATTCATTCGAGGATTACTTACGAGCTATATTATGATTTAATAGTATTCCGTAATTATTATTGAATTAATAAATATTCTTGGAATGTTTAATAAAATTCTTTTGAATTCTTTTTATAATGATTTATATTATTCAAAGGTTATCCTTCACCTTCAAATATTATGTAAAATATTTCGGAGTCTTTTATGACTATTTTATCAAGGGGAGGTTCCCAAAACTTTAATTTCATTTAAATCTATCTTAAAGAAGATTTAAATACTCGCTCAACTTCCAAACGTATATAAGGGGACCTCACTTGAGCGATGTTATTTATTGGACTGCCCGGTCCTATACTTGCTAAAACTATCTTGTCACTCACATCTTGATTCTTTCAAGCATCGATATGAGTCTTTTGGTTACCTCCTCAATGCTCGAGGGGTATGATTGATGTAACAAGTTTATATCCATTAACAAGCATCAGCTTGGGAAATATTGGTGAATTTTCCTTTCCAATTAGATACGACTACTTTGTGGAGTCCTATCAACAAGTGTTACACTTGGGGAAAAGGGGAACGAACTTTACGTTTCAGAGTCATGGATGATATTCGAACTAGGAGACGCGTAAGTGGCCGAGTGGCGCCGGTCCAGCAATAGCTCAACCGTTGGCTGAGGAGTTCCAGAGGGCGGTAGATAAGTAAATCCGTCGGAGCTACCTTCTACATGTAGAGAACGACTGATGAGATGCATGACATACGACTGATCATCGTAAACGTCAGGGCATCTGGCGCGGCAATGACTCCCGTATTAGTTCATCTTCTAAAAGTGAGAAATTTCTGCAACACTGTTGGTGTTGGCAAGGTGAAAAAGTGTTGAAACCGGAATTGCAATATTTTTCCTGCAAGTTCCTCTTTTATGATAATTGAGAATATCTTGCTTATCTTTTGCATAGCAGATATTTATTCAAAACAAATATATTTTTGAGTTACCTTGTAACTTCATCTCATACCTTATATTGGTACTACATCGTTAATGCATGGCATATGGTTTCAAAGATATTTTGGCCTGTCATATATTATCACTGTTCAATTATATTTTCTGGTGGGCTATTGCTCACCCTTGCTTTATTTATTTATATCACAACAACAGCTAGATCAGATGGCCGCGCAAGGCGCACACAGCGTAAGCAGGTGTCAACCGTCAGAGGTTTACCGCTAAGGTCTTGGCTACCTTTGTTGAGGATGCAACTACTGGTAGGCTAGTTGTTAGCAATTGAGCCTCAAATGTATTTATATTATGGTACCTATTAATGGATGGCAAAGAATATGTAATTGTACAATTGTAATTCTTTGGGTTGTAAGAACTCAAACTTGTGATTAATAATATTGTTGGTTACTCTGATTTCATCTCTGGGACTATAACGGGTGTGTTTTATGTTGTTGTTTTGGGTCACAAGGTTGTAATTTAAATTATGTTGGTTTTGTGGTTGGATATTGAGACCGTAACGACCAGATCCCTTACCCTGGATCTGGGGGTGTTACAATTACAATATGTCTAATTTTGTAAAAACTTGTCAAGAAATAGCAACGCTTTTTAACAAGTCTGGTTGCCATAGTCAATCTATGGTGTAGTGCAAACAAAATCAACTTCAAATTATTTTCAGAAAAATGTAAAAATAGGTTGCATTTACCATTTGGTTGTGGAAGCTATTTTTGCAAATATTATTAAATTGCACTGGCCATTAATGACATGGGTTTGGGTGGACTTCTTTGATGGGAAGGAGAGAGATGGATCGTGTTCCATTAATGACATGGGTTTGGGTGGACTTCTTTGATGGGAAGGAGAGAGATGGATCGTGTTTATGTAATGGTCAATATAAATTACAGTATGATTAGTCTGTTTTACGCAAAGTAAACTTTTTTAATATACGCAAAATTTAATTTAAAAATATGATGAGATATTTAAGATGTATTTTATACATATATTTTTTTTTTAATTTTTGTATCTACTTATTATTTCAGGTTAACAATTTCCATTCTATTTTTATTTAAGAGAAAAGGAAAATTAGAAAAATAAACAAGTTAATGTAAGCATTCAAGTTTTGCAAGATAAAAATTCGCTGTGAACTTTATTTTGGGACGAATGTATAATATTTTGGCCATGTTTGTTTTGAGAGATTATAATCCGGGGATAATAATTCGGGTATAATAGTCCCATCTTTGATAATCCTTTAAATAGTTATCTTTTAAATTATCTTATTTCATGTTTGTTTGGAATTATTAAGTTTACGATTGGACTATAACCTTAAGAAATATTTAATTTTTTAAATTATCATATCCCATGTTTTTTTAGGGATATCCTAAGAATTGGACTATTATCCTTTAAAATTTTTAATCCTACTTTTGTTTTACAAGGTATTATGGTGAAGGGATTGTAATTCTTTAAAAAAATGATTTATAGCAAAGGATTAAATAATACCTCCTCCAACCAAGTATTAAAGATTATTATCATCCTTTATTCATCCCAATCTATTTTAAAAGATTATAATCCTTAATCCAATCCCAAATAAATTTTTACAAAACAAACGTTTTAATAGATTATAGTCTTGTCCCCTGCTTAATCATATATGAAACAAACATGACCTTTGTTTTCACAAAAACAACAAATCTCCTGTCGTCTTAGTCTGATGGTACTCATCACTGAACAATCACCCGCTAATATGTTATACTGCAACTACAATCCTATATGAAACAAACATGACCTTTGTTTTCACATAAACAACAAATCTCATGTCGTCTTAGTCCAATGGTACTCATCATTGAACAATCATACGCTAATATGTTATACTTTAACTACAATAAGTGAATAACTATCCGGATGAATTGAAGTCTACGTGAGCAGCTTTTAGAAACTTGCCTAATGCTGGATTATATGATTGTTAGTTACTTATGTTGTGTTTGGTTAGGAAGAATGGAATGGAATGGAATGAAATGGAATTGATGAAATTAAAGGAAAATAATGAAAATTGGAAGGAAGATTAAAAAAAATGACAGTGCAAAATTGCTATGATAAGAATTGTGAAGAAAATGAATGGGGCAAGTAATGAAGCATTCCCACTTAAATTGGGGTGCAAATGTGTTTAAATTATAATGTAGATGGCTTGGAATGGAATGGATAAAAAAAATGAAAATCTTAAATTTTTATTCATTTTATACTAATCTCATTCCATTCTGTTCCATTCCAATCACCCTAACCAAACACAACATTAGTTGTTTTTGGTTTCCATCTAGGAGATGTCTACTGACTACTATAGGATTGTTGGTCTTTTATTGCAAATCTCTAAAAAATTTATAGTTTTAACTTACCTCATGAATAATCTTGATTCTTGGATATCGATTAATTTATATGTTGACAAGATGATAGAGAAAATGATTCAATTATCACTTTTCTTTTTGAAAAAATGAATCAATTCATTAATCAAAAGTCATATGGCATCTACAAATACAATCAAAATTGGAAAGACGCTTAAGAATATCGTTGTTGAATCCTTCCTTCCTGGAGAGGCAACCAAGAGATTTGAAGATGATTTGAATGCATGTACTTTGTTGGTTAATAGGGTGATAATAACTTGGATTTTTCTGAAGTCGTGTGAACACTTTCAGATTGAAGTTATTTGTGGTTCACCCAAATAATTCAATCGGATAAAGTCAGAAATTCTGCAAGAAGAGAGAATGTATTTTTGTTGTGTATTTCCAAAAAAATGAAGAAGTCCTGAAAATGATCAATGCAACACCTATATATAGATGTCAACAGATGTGTCTTTTTCCAATAGACACATCTCAGTATTTTGCCAATAGACACATCTCAGTATAAGAGTCATGTCTAATGCTAATAGACACAACTTTTCCAACAGGTGTGTATAATGCCAATGGTCATGCCTCAGATACATCTTTTCCAACGAGTGTGTCCAATGCCAATGGACATGTCTCACAAGACACAATAATACTGAAATCATAATAAACTCGAACAAAGCGTGCACTCCGCACTCACCCGACTTGTTCGATGTAATATTACGATTACATTGATCAACTAGTCAATCCAATTACACTAAAATATCCAACAATCCTCCCCCATTTTAGAATAATCCATGATTAACTAAGCAAAATCACAACAAATAACAAACTTATGCATAAATGAAATATCATGACGATTGAATTTCACATTAGTATATTACACATTCCAAATATTCGAATATCAAGGTATCACTATGGATTGAACCTCTACTATTCATAGTGAATACATGAAGATAATATACACATAACTTTACATTCTCAAATGTTCTTACTTGACACCATATTTTACTAGCCTAGTGTCCTAATCCTTCTTAAGCATATCAAAGCCAAGTCCAAGCTTCTTGAAGTAGCTAAACTTCATGCTCAAATAGGTAGTTCTTTTATTCTCGCACCTGCATATGCAATTTTTCAAAAGAACTATTAAGAAGACAAACTTCAACCTCCTCAACTTGCAGGTCTGAACATATCCCTTGGGATGATACTTTAATTTGTTCCAATCTCTAGATGTTAAGCTTTCCACATTGAATTCAGCACCTAATGTCATATTAGATGGGAATTGGGTATCTCAACATGAGAGACTTTTAGATGGACTTTAATCCTATCCCTACTGCCGACTTGTGCACAAGATCTCTACTCAACCCTTTGGTTAGATGATCAACTAAATTATTTTGAGTTCTTATAAACTCCACTGATATAACTTCGTGTGTGATAAGCTCACGAATCATGCTGTGTCTAACACCTAAGTGTCTAGACTTGCCTTTGAACACTTGTCTATAAGCATTCGCCAAGGCAGACTCACTATCACATCTGATAGATATGGGTGATATCAGTTTAGGCCATAATGGAATCTCATAAATCAGATTTCTTAGCCATTCATCTTCTTTACCAACCGCTGATAATGCCACAAATTCAGATTCCATCGTTGAATCAATAATGTAACTCTGTTTCTTCTATGCCCAAGAGATATCACCTCCCCCAAGAAGGAATACCCATCCACTTGTGGAAGAATGATCTTCCTTATTGGAAATCCAACTTGCATCCGAATGACCTTCAATAACCGAAGGAAATCCAGTATATGTCAAACCATAATCCATGGTTCCTTTCAAGTACTTGAACACTCAACTTAAGGCTTGCCAATGATGTGAACTTGGTTTGCTAGTGTACCTACTAAGCTTTCCAACAACATAGGCAATATCTGGCCTAGTGCTTATCATGGCATATATAAGACTACCAGTAGCCCTTGAGTATTCAAGTTGAGATACTACAATACCTGTATTAGGTAGGAGTTTAATACTAGGATCAAGAGGAGTGCTAACAGGAGAACAATCCTTAAAGTTAAATCTTTTCCGAATCTTCTAAATATAATGAGATTGAGAAATTGAAATACCATTGTTCTCACGCTTGATCCTTATACCAAGAATCACCTCAGCCTCCCCTATGTCTTTCATATCAAAATTAGATGACAAGAACTTCTTGGTTTTATCCACTTGATTTTGGTTAGTACCAAAAATCAACATGTCATCCACATATAAACAAATTATAACTCCTTTACCAGAAGCATCAAATTTGCTATATACACACTTGTCTGCTTGGTTGAGAAAATAACCGTTAGACAAGACCACAGTATCAAATTTATCATGCCAATCCTTCGGTGCTTGTTTCATACCATAAATTGATTTTTTCAATTTACACACCTTGTTCTCACAACCAGGAATAACAAACCCTTCGGGTTGTTTCATATAAATCTCTTCAACTAATTCACCATTCAAGAATGCAGTTTTCACATCCATTTGGTGAATGACAAGGTTGTGTATAGCAGCAAGTGCTATTAACAACCTAATAGTGGAGGTTCTAGCAACAGGAGCATAAGTATCAAAATAATCAATCCCTTCTTTTTGTCTAAAACCTTGGATTACCAATCTGGCTTTAAACTTATCTATGGTACCGTCCACCTTCATTTTCCTTTTGAAGATCCATCTGTTTCACAATGCTTTACAGCCTGGGGGCAGATCACTCAATTCCCAAGTATTATTATTTATGATAGAATCCATTTCATCTTGGATAGCTTCTTTCCAGAATGCAACATCCCTAGATTTCATAGCTTCGTTAAAAGTATTTAGATCCTCCTCAATAACAAAACAAATTGGTATTGATATTCAATTTCATCTCTAGAGCCTTCTACTAGATAAAGATGAAAGTCATCTCCAAAAGACTTTGCTTTTCTAGCTCTAGTGCTTCTCTTTGGTTGAGACGGTCCATTCACATCTTCATTAGAAACTGAGTTCCTACAAGAAGAATTCTGAAGCATGTCCCTTGGTCTAGGTATAGATGTAAATATGTTTTCATCAAATATAGCATCTCTTGACTCGATAATCGAGTTTACAGATACATAGTCATTAGATTCTAATACATAGAATCTATATGCTATGGAATGCTCAGCGTAACCAACAAATATGCAATCTATACCTCGTTTACCCAAGTTTCTTCTTTTGGGTTCAATGAGTCTTACAATTGCTCTACATCCCCAAACTCTCAGAAAACTCAATTTTGGTGACTCTTTATACCAAAGTTCATAAGGGGTAATCTTATTCCTCTTACTAGGAATTCGATTCAATAAATGACAGGCTGTCAACATAGCCTCACCCCAAAATCCCTCACTCAAACCCGAGTAGGATAACAAGGAATTAACCATTTCTTTCAAAGTACTATTCTTTCTCTCTGCCACACCATTTTGCTGTGGTGTATAAGGAGCCGTGGTTTGATGTATTATACCAGTAGATTGAAAATAAACCGGATCATAATACTCACCTCCTCTATCAGTACGTAGATTTTTAATCATGGTACTCTGATGTAGCTCTACTTCTTCTTTATAAATTTTAAAAAAGTCAAGAGCTTCATCCTTAGCATGCAATAAATATACATAGCAATATCTAGTAGCATCATCAATAAAAGTAACTACATACTTTTTATTTCCTAATGATGGTGTAGAATGGAAATCACACGAATCACTATGTATTAGTTTTAAAACATCAGACACCCTATTAACCTCTTTAAAGGGCATTCTAGTTATCTTTGTTAAATGAATGTTTTGCATTTTCATTGTCTAAATCAATAGCAGGTATGAGACTCATTTTTGACATATCCTTTATTCTTTTGTAATGTACATGTCCTAGTCTAGCATGCCATAATTCTGGTTTATTCAAATTATTGCTAGTACTAGTAGAAGCCATGCAAGCAGATTCATCAATAAATAGAGTATTTACATTCAACATAAACATACCATTACAAAAATAGCCAAAGCCAACAAAAGAGCCATGTTTTGACAATATATATTTGTCACTTTCATAAACTTGTTTATATCCACAATTGTTCAATACAACACCAGACAAGAGATTCTTCCAAATCCCAGGAACATACAACACTTTATTTAATAATATACATTTGCCAGAAGTAAAAACTATCTTGACATTTCCTAGTCCTTTGATCGGTTCAGTTGCAACATTTCCCATCTTTAATATAGATCCATCTTCGATTGGTTGAAAGTCTATGAACCAACGAAGATCTTTGCATACATGACTCGTTGCTCCTGAATCAATCCACCAAGCAACATTGTCATCCTGCACATAAAATGCCTCAGATATTAGTGATACATAATTCTGACCAGAATTATAATTTTGTATTAAAATCTTACCTTGTTGCTTTTCTGGATCCTTGGATCCACTTGGACCAGCATTTTGCTTTTCTTGCTTGCCTTTACCAACCCGACAATCCTTCTTGAAATGTCTAGGTTTGCCACACTTCCAACATGCCATCTTAGGCCTTTTGTTGGAAGAATTGTTGTGTTTCCTTTAAACTTTCGTTTATCACCCTTCCCATTCTTAGAGTTCTTGGAAGATCCACCATCTTCAACCATATTCACAGAAGAGTTACCGACTTGGTTCTTTCCCATAGGATTATTCTCAATTTCTTGAGTCCTCAAAGCCTCTTCAATTCTGAAGTGACTTCCAAGTTGAACCAGAGTCATATCATCTTTATTATGTTTCAAGGAGTGTTTAAAATCCTTCCATGATGGTGGTAGTTTGTCTATAACACCAGAAACTGAGATAGATTCATCCATCTTTAGATTGTGTTCGGTAAACTGTCCCAGAATCCTTAACAATTCATTGTATTGTTCCATAACTGGTCTCGAATCGACCATTTTATAATTCATAAAATTACTGACCAGAAACTTCTTACTAGAAGCGTCTTCTTCCATGTACTTGGATTCAAGAGAATCCCACAATTCTTTCGCTGACTCAACATTTTGGTATATATATATATCAAAAAGGGAATCAGACATACCGTTTAAGATGTGACCGCGGCAGATGTAGTCATCGTTTTCCAATTTGCAACGCTTCCTTGTTTGTTTAGCGGTTTCATCCTCAATCACTTCTGGAATGGGGGTACTCAAAACATATACAACCTTTAGCGTCGTCAATAGAAAATGCATCTTCTTCTGCCATCTTCTAAAATCCTAACCGTAAAACTTGTCCAATTTGCAAACTTGATTGTCATATCTTTTGCAGATTCTGCGTTCGCCATCTTCAGAAAATAGATAACTTCAATCTTTGTTGGTTAATAGGGTGATAATAACTTGGATTTTTCTGAAGTCGTGTGAACACTTTCAGATTGAAGTTATTTATGGTTCACCCAAATAATTCAATCGGATAAAGTCAGAAATTCTGCAAGAAGAGAGAATGTGTTTTTGTTGTGTATTTCCAAAAAAAAAATGAACCAGTCCTGAAAATGATCAATGCAACACCTATATATAGATGTCAACAGATGTGTCTTTTTCCAATAGACACATCTCAGTATAAGAGTCATGTCTAATGCTAATAGACACATCTTTTCAAACAGGTGTGTCTAATGCCAATGGCCATGCCTCAGATACATCTTTTCCAACAGGTGTGTCCAATGCCAATGGACATGTCTCACAAGACACAATATTACTGAAATTATAATACACTCGAACAAAGCGTGCACTCCGTACTCACCCGACTTGTTCGATGTAATATTACGATTACATTGATCAACTAGTCAATCCAATTACACTAAAATATCCAACATACTTGTTCTCACTCGTATGTTCTATGCAATTGACCAAAGATGTGATCCCATAATAACCTATCATCCCTGAACCAAACCCATGAAAATCTTGCCGATCTACCTTGGTCATGGAGAACACCAAAACCAAAAACTAAACTCTCACCATGGGAGACTAACAAAACCCAAATAAATTGGGAACTTATTGAAGAAAATCAAGATTTTAAACAAAGAAAGCGAAAAAAAAGGATTGGGGCTTTCCACCGGTGAAAATCGATGAAAGCCCCTACAAAAATCTTTAATGGAGGCTATGGTTTAGAAGAGAGAGGGAGAGAGCCTAGGAAAATATCACTTTTCTATAATATATGGTCCAGAATGGTACAATTTAAAATTAGGGCTGTCAAAAAAATCCGGATATCCGGATATCCGTCCGAAAAATCCGAATCCGTATCCGAAAAATTAGGATATTATCCGTATCCGAAAAATTAGGATATTATCCGTATCCGAATCCGACATATTCGTATCCGAAAATGTAATAACTGATATATATTTATATATAATATTTAAAATTTATAATATATTAATATATGTCTTTATTCAATAATTAATATATTTTTGTTAGATATATTTAAGTGTAGACATTTTTAAAAGATTTATATGTTATAAATATGATATATGAATATATTATTTTAATATATTATATTAATAAATTATATTAATAAATTATATTAATATATTATATATCATATATTAATATATTATATTAATATATTAATATATTATATTATATATTATATATCATATGATATATTCATATATAATATATTAATATATTAATACATAATATATTATATGACATATATTAATATATTATATTAATATATTAATATATTATATTATATATTATATATCATATGATATATTAATATATAATATATTATATATAATATATCATATTATATAATATATTAATATATTGTATTAATATATCATATATCATATTAATATATTAATATATTATATTAATAAACTTTAAATATGATATATATCATCATTTATATATTGCTGTAAAAAAATTTCCGAAATATCCGAATATCCGTCCGAAATATCCGTATTCGTATTCGAAAAAATTAGGATATTATCCGTATCCGAAAAAAATTACCCGTATCCGTATCCGAAATATCCGTTTGACAGCCCTATTTAAAATAGGAGCTGATAGGTGCACACCACACGTTTATAGATATTTGTTAATTATATCTATTCTTGATAGTTTATTATATTGTAATCTCAGTAAGTTAGTATATATTCGATTATTGATAAATGAATATTTATTGATATAGATAATAAATTTACCTTTTTCTTATGATAATACTATTTTGTCTACTATAATATTATCTTTTTTATATTATTAACTTTAATGATACACAAATTTTAATTTTAATTAGTTGCACCGTGTGCACATCCTTTAATGAGATTTGGACCAAATTACCCGTATATACATCTTTTTCATTTTTTATTTTAAAAGGTAATTAGATTAAAATAAAAACAAAGATAAGACAATAACATACAAACACACCATGCTAACTTCGACTAAACTAAGGTAACTAGAAGACACTTGACTTAAACATACCACTGGTGACGTAAACACACCAGAAAACTAGAGGATATTACTAACACAAACTAAGACCACATACTACAAATAGAGACTACCGCAAATAATGAGACTAAACTAGAGCTTTTAACGAACAGCTCGAGCTCGGCTCGATAAGAGCTCGGTTCGGCTCGAGCTCGTTAAGAGCTCGAGTGGAGCTCGAACAAGATTTTTGTTCGTTAAGCTTAATGAGCTCGAGCCGAGCTTTAGGGTGTCCGGCTCGAGCTCGGCTCGAGATTGGCTCGGCTCGTTAAAGCTCGAAAAAAATCAAAATTTTTACTTTTTATTTTTTTTTATCTACAACCAAATTAATTTTTATTTTTTTAAAATTTGGGAATATCACTAATTAGATATACCTTGACATCCATATGGTTGGATCGTTGAGAAATATTTTTAAAAAAATAGAAACAACAATTCATGACACATCATTAGTTACTAGTACTAGCTAGAATAGTAGTGATCAACTAAGATCTCCAACCAAATTAATTTTTTATTTTTTGAAAATTTGGGAATATCACTAAATTAGATATATCTTGACATCCGTATGGTTAGATAGTCGAGAAATATATTTTAAAAAATAGAAAGAACAATCCGTGACAAAGCACTAGTTACTAGTACTAGTTAGAATAGTATTGATCTACTAATATCTCTAACCAAATTTATTTTTAATTTTTTGAAAATTTGGGAATGTCACTAAATTAGATATATCTTGACATCCGTACGGTTGGATCGTCGAGAAATATTTTTTAAAAAATAGGAACAACAATCCGTGACAAAGCACTAGTTACTAGTACTAGTTAGAATAGTAGTGATCTATTAAGATCTCCAACCAAATTAATTTTTATTTTTAAAAATTTGGAAATATCACTAAATTAGATATATCTTGACATCCGTACGGTTGGATCGTCGAGAAATATTTTTTAAAAAATAGAAACAACAATCCGTGAAAAACACTAGTTACTAGTACTAGTTATAATAGTAGTGATCTACTAAGATCTCCAACCAAATTAATTGTTCGCGAACAGCTCGAGCTCGGATCGAGCTCGGCTCGAGGTTGTTCGTGAACAACTCGAGTTCGGTTCGGTTCGGTCAAAGCTCGGCTCGGTTCATTAAGAAATTAGCTCGGTTCGTTAAGATCAAAGCTCGGCTCGGTTCGTTAAGGTCAAAGCTCGGCTCAGTTCGTTTACAGCCCTAGACTAAACCATCCGAACTAGATCGGACTAAATCATCTAAAATCTTAAAATAAGCCGAATAAATCATCATCTTCAATGTCCAACTGATCTTCATAAATCACATCATACATTAACCCCACCTCAACCCCAATAAAGCAACTGCCAAACCTTCCTCGCCTTCCTCCCTAGCAACTTCTCTTTTTTATTTTTTGTTTCAATTTTTTTAGCACACTAAAAAGTGGTTTTAGCAACTTACATTTAGTCATCCAAATAAATATTGGTGAACTCACTTTTAGACCAATGTATTTTTTGCAAAATAGATTTTTTTAAGCACAAGAATATGTACCAAATACTACATAACATAAATCATTTTCTCTTATTCAATTGAATACTCTTTTCTTTTTGGATAATGGCCAAAAATTCCATTTTTTAAAGATTTTATTAAACAAATATTGATTTTTATTTTTTTGGCCAAAAATAACAGCCTATTACGCATTTCTAAAAAGGGTAATGCTATTACGCCTTCGAGGAACGGGTATCATGTAAGAAATTTTTAAAAAAATGAAAAGAAATAAAAAATAATAATGGTGATACACACACTTCTTTTGAAGGTGATACGCATTTCTAGAATGCGTAACACAGTCAATTTTTTTTATTATTTTTTTTACTTTCTTTGTAATATCCAATTGACAAATGCGTAATAGTATTACCCACACTACTCCATAGAAGGCTTTATACAACACTTAGGGGGGGGGGTGTTTCCTTCTTGAGTGTTACCATAGCTATGAAATTTTGGACCTATCACAACACTCTAGTTTTGGTGTTACCATATCCTTAAAGGTATGTTACCATAGCTGTGGAAGGTGTTAAACTTAGTAACACCATGGGCTATGTTAACTTAGAGTATAAATAACATATTTTTGAATTTTATTTATAATTAACTATTTAATAATTATTAAATTTTAAAATTCAAAAATTGTAATCCAGTCATTGAAATTATTATTATAAAAATAAAATTATATCATTAATTGAATTATTTATATATTTATAGTAGCAATATATTTTAATTTTTTTTCATAAATTTAAAATAAATAGGTTTAAAATAAAATATTATATAAAAACTATTAAAGTTTGATTATAATTATTAAAAAAATTATCGTACAAAATAACAGCTTGTAACAACTATGGATTATTATAAATTAATTAAATAATAATTTTTTGTAATAATATTAATATCAAAAAAGTAAAAAAAATTATAATATTATTTAAATAGAAAAAAAAGTTTGGTAATGACATAAATATCTGTGAACTCTGTGAATTGTGTGAGCGGTAGATGAAATATTTGAGCCCTGAGCGGCAAAACTAAATTGGGGGAGCGGCAAACAAATTTGGGGTTGATAATTCATTCTCTCTCTCATCTCATCTCCCTCTGTACTATCTCTCTCTTTGGTCTCTCTTTGTACTATTCTATCTCTTTCGTTTTTCTCAATCACACACACCCATTCACAAACATACAAACACAATAAGTGCCCTAAATCGAGACCTCGAAACTCTGCAATTAGCTCAATTCTCTGCTAGATGATACTTTGAAAGACGATACGAACCTTAATTCGAGCCATATTACACCAATCCAGGTCAATTAATCGGATTCTCTGCAATTAGCTTAACTTTGTAAGTGCATTTCTGGTTTATCTTTGTTTCTTGATTTCACTTTTTTTTTGAAAAGTTGAGTTCTGTTTAGATTTTTAATTTGGTAAAAATCTCTTACATGTTTGTTGGTACTAAATTCCGGAGTAAAATTCTTGATGGTTCCTCCTACTAATTGTTGATGTAGCTAGGCTCTTTTTTTCGCTTCTGTATATCATTTCAAATCAAGGCTTGTTGTAGCGTAGAATGGTTCATCAATACGCTTGAATCCACCTACGGGTTTATCTGTAATTGCAATTGATAATTCTCTCAAGCAAATACCTTATCTATTGGTCAGGACCAGGGGATATCAGTTCTTAGAAAAGCGATTGTTGCGTGTAGCCAATAAATAGAACGCCACCAAGGGAAACTTATTGTGAAAGAGGCGCCAAGAGCGGTGAGTTCTTTTCTGCTAATGAAAATTTAATTATACTTTTTTCCCCATACATGACCTGTGAATTGGTAGTGACCTTTTTTATAGAGTACTTGTCTTAGCTTACAAAAATGTCTGATGATGATATATAATTACAGGTGAGTGAAAGGGAGGACCAAAATTGAACACCAAAATTGTATTATAGAATGGAATATTTAAGTTAAGTTCATCTCACCGGCAAGATAGGCAAAACTTTGTTACATATTTTTGAAATACATCATTCTTGTAATATGAAATACTCATGTTTATGATCATGTTAATTATGTAGGCCTTCGAGAACTCTATTGTGAACCTGCGCCATTTTGCATTTTTCACGTTTGGCGGTCGATCAGGGAAGCTTCATTGGACCAGGAAGAATGAGGTTGGAAAACTTATGTGCTCCAAAGTTCGACCGGTTTCCCAGAAATCATTTCCTAAGTGTTTCTAATTTAGATATATCTCTACTGTTAATTGTTTTTTTAGAAGTAAACATTTTGCTATACCAGACTTCTATGAAGGAACTGTTGCAAAATACCTAAACACTCTGGTTCAATATTCTAACTAGGTGACACTTCCATTTACATTTTACATACATGGCTACTGCTATGACTTAGAATAGGCCAAGTATAAAATGAACCTAGTGATTTTATAGAAGGTCCAAAAGGATTAAGATATGGGACCGGCCCTTCAAATTTATTGTAGTTGGGCTTTTTATTAAGTAGACAGAGATATGCATGGCGTAAGCTTTAACTTTTAATCATATAATTACATCGAGGTTGTAGAAACTGTAAATGATAAAATTTTGAAACTTATGCGTGGGAAGTGCATCCTCTGTTTGCTAATCAATATTATGCTGTCACAGGATATTGAAACACTGTCATCAGACACATCTCAGTTAATTCCACAGCATAATTACAAGCTTGATGTACATGCTTTAAACAGTCGCCGTCCTGGAGAGGTATGATATAGGTTAGATTGACAGATCAAGTTTGTTATTATGTAGTTGTACTTAAATTATTAACTTTTGTAACCTGCCTAGTACTCTATTTAGTAAATCTCTTTAAGTTGTTATAATTATGATGTGGAGTACAAAAATATCTATCTTATTTATGTCAGATATAACTATCAGTTTCTTTGTACCAAGGTAAATGTATTATTCTCTAAAGAGATGACATGATTACATAGACCTCTTATTCTTAGATTTTAGTTGTACTAAAATTAAAAATATGTAATGCATACTGCATCTTTATTTGTTCCTTGGAGTACCCTGGACCTAGAATATGAAGTAAATAGTTTATGGCTTTCTTGTATATTTTTGTTTTGAGAAATATTATTTAAGGTGAACTTACATTCTCTATACAGTCAACCTACATGAACGATGTGCAATCTTGCAGGGTACTGCTTTCTGGATGGCTCCTGAGGTTTTGCTTTACCCCTGTCTTTGTTATTTGAGATCTGTGTGGTTGTATGAGTCTTATTTGTTATGATCATGTGCTATCTAGTATGGGTAATGGGTTGAGTTATGTTAGTGTGTTATCAGATGTGTAAAGCTTTTTCTTTTTTTATATGACTTGTTGTAATTAGAATCACGTGGGTCATGTTATATATATTGCTGATTGATCTAGTGATAGGTTATCATCATCTGATTTGAACTGGAGTTCCAGATCAGCTAAGGTTATGCATGAGCGTAAATCAAATCAAATACCTAGAAACGTGAACTCTGATGTAGGGTCTGGTGCATTAGCAAAGACATTGTTTGCAAATGAACCCACAAAACCAGATTTTAAGTACTTAATCTTTTCCTTAGTTTTTGTTTGGTGGCAACGCAGAATTAATCTTAATATACGAGGTTGATTTGAATTCATTATATGGTAATATAAATGTAATTATTGAGTGGCATGTTTTTTGCTTGTGTTCATGATGAACCATTGGGGATGTGTGGACATTTTAACTTTTTGATTTTACCATTTGTTTCTTTGGGTTTTTGTGAAAATTGCATCAGCTGTTATTCATAATAAAGGTGACACCTAAAATTGTACCTGACCATCATATTGTACTTTTTTATCAGGGCCGTACCTTCTGTAATGTTTTCTCAGCCGCCTATTGGGCAAGTTGGTCTTACCGAGGAACATGTATGTCAATTCGGCGTCAAGTCCGCACCATGTTGATATGCTCTTTGTGCCTGACATTTTGAGGGTATATATGGACAAATGTTGATTTTTAGTTGAATAATTATGCTGTAGAATTTATGTGTGAATGCTACACATAACCGGATACAAGAGCTCCTGGAAAAGGAGAAAAAGGTACGTTCCGTTATAAGAAAAGTATATATATTGATGACAATAGCTGAATATCATTAAAAGGAAACGTGTATAGATACGGTGTCAATCATTTTTAATTGATTACAGGAGCAGTCTGCTGCTCAAGCAGAAGGTAAACTGGCCCCTACTCTAAGAAGTAGTGCAGATATCCATCCTTTAAACATGAACGACTTTAAAAAAGCTCATGAACAGGTAAGATTGTAACTTATGATTTAAAGATACTTGTTTTAACTGGTGTGTTAGAACTACATCTTTACTTTTGATCATCACAGGTTTCTGCGAGTGTTGCGTCGGAGTCCCAAAACATTAGAGAAATTCAACAATGGAATGAACTGCATGGTGACGGGGGTTCTAGAAGAAAAAACTATCTGCCTTACTTCATGTAGAGGCTGCTTTTTATCTGTAAAACTGTTGTATTCCCGCTCCAGTACTTCCATCTACCAAGGCAAAATGTCGCTTGATAAGTGGATTTATATCCACTTGGAGCGCTTCATATCGGCTTAAATTGATTGTTTTGGACTCAAGTTTGTGTAGTTTTGATGTGTTTTGCTTAGTTGTGCAGATTTACGAGAATGTTGATTAAGGTTGATGCTTCTATCGTTTTTGGAGATTAAATTGATTAAAATTCGGATTTTCCGGGAAGGCTGCGCAGTCTACACTGTTTTGGCCATATCTGGAGTTCTAGAAGTCCGTTTGAGGCCCATAAGCAGTCCACGCGAAGCTAACGAGATTCTCTATCATTCTAAAGTGGTCCAGAGGTCCAATTATGATTGGAACGTTCCATAATATCTGAAGAAAAGTCAGCCACGAATTTTCCTTAAAAACAGACTCAGTTTAGGAAACGTATTTTGCAGAAATTATATTATAATTCTGTTTTGGTATTTTCTTGCTGGGCAAGACTTTTAAAGCCTATATAAACACATCTATTGTATTATTTTATAGATAGAAAAATATATTATGCAGATAAATTTGTAAACACTTTCTTTTGAGGGATTTTTGGAGAACTATTATTTTCTTTGAAGATTGAGGATTAAAGGTTTTTCTATAATCTTATAATTATGAGTTCTTCTATTTCTATTGATTCTTGTTTTGTGAATTTAATAATGTGTAACTAAATCTCTAATCTAAGGATTGGGTAGTATTCCTTGGTATTCATGTGTGTTGTGGAATAAAAACTAGGTTACGATTTGCGGCTAGGGTTTGTGTATATTTAATGCTAGGGTTCGTGAGCTTCGTGCTTTAATGGCTGCTCTCGAGCTCGTGGCTAGATCTGCCTTCACAAGATGCCTACGTACTTTGATGTGTATCAAAGATCAAGCCAAAAACGTAGTTCTGAGATGAGGGGTCTGACCCTTTATATAGGCTGAGAAGCCTTAGAGTTGTATTAGGGTTAGGTGACTTGGTGGGTAAGTCAACCTCGAGGAAAGTTCTAGACCCCTTCCTTGTAGGAGTCTGTTTCCTTGTATGAGTGTATGCCTTGGAGGCTACTCCTTGTAGAGATAATGTTCTTATCTGACACTTATTGCTGAGCTGTTTATTATCCCTAATATTAATTACGAAATTAATATTGTAAATAGGATTTGGGCCCACCTGGTGGCCCTCACGTTTGGACCATTCCGGGTCTAATTAATGCCACATTAAATGTGTATTTAGGGCTTACTTTTAGCCCATATCATTTGCCCCCCAACTTCTAGGAAAACTGATCAGGTTTTCCTTGAAGTTATAACGGCCTTACATGAGACTTGGGTCAGGGTTTATTGCTCTTACATGAGTATTTTCAACTTATCATTTTAATGTAAAGCGTGGAGCGACCGACGCATTTACGACGATGTTGAATGACACTAAGCGGTGTTAAATGGCACCAGGCAGCGCTAATCAGCCTTGAACAATGCTTAAAAAGTGTTTAAACAACGTTGAATGGTGTAAAACGGCACTAACGGCACTAATCGGCGCTAAACGGTGCTAATCGGCACTAATATGTGCTTAAACGGCACTAAACGGTGCTAATTGGCGCTAGCGGGGGTCCGGGGGCGGCAGCCCCCGGGCGGGGTCCAAGGGGCGGCAGCCCCTGGCGAGGTCCAAGGGGCAGAGCCCCTGGCTGGGGTCGAGCTCAAATTCAGAAATTATCGTTTCGGCTCGAAATTTTGCAAACCCGAGCTCAAATTCGAGCTCAAACTGCCTCAAGGTCGCAACCATTTTTCTTACTTTCTAAGTCATTTTCGACCTGGAAATTTCGAGCAGAGATTAGTTCATTTTCGAGCTCAAAAACGAACTCAAACGGGGGCCAAGTCGTGGCTTCTTTTCAGGATTTTCAGTGTTTTTTCGACCTCGAATGGACGAGCTCAGAAGGTGTTGAAACGACCTCAAATTGGGAGTGAGGTCGCGAGAAATTTCTATTCTCTCTAGTTCATTTTCGACTAGGATGCAACGAGCTCAGCGTAAGCTTTTTCTATGCCCAGGTCGCACGTTACAAGCCCTATTCGTAGTTCAACTACGAGCTCGATGCTTCGACCTCAAATCAATATAACCACGACCTCATATCTCAGGCCGTTTACGACCTCAACCCAGGGCTTTAATCAACTTCTTGGTCGTTTGAACGAGTTCGAAAACATGTTGCAAAACGAGGTCGTTGGTCTCGACCTCAGACAACTTCGTTTGGGACCTTTGGGCCTTTCCTCTGTTTCGGGCCTTAGACTCATCAGAGTTTGGGGCCTTTCCTCATGAACCCAATCGCATATTTGGGCTCTTCATCTTGAAGTCCTAATTGATTTTGACTTGGGCCTTAACAGGCCTTGTTACTCAAGTCCAACTAAAAGTTTCTTAGGCTTTCGTGCCTTTGTTATCAACTTTCGCCATTCATTTTTGTCTGGACCTTATCAGGCCTTTAGTTTGGGCTTGATCCAAGATGGGCCTACATAATTTATTAAGCCTACTATCACTTGTTCCTTCATTCTTGAGTCATTTGCTTGACTTGGACTTTGTAGAGCCTTTAGGCCACTTTTAATCATTTCAGCCTTTTGGGATTTCTACAGAAATTTGATTGGGCCATGTTAGGCCTTGATTGCGTCATGGTGTTTAGCCTTTAAGACTAAACCTAATTAATTTCCGGCCTTTTGTTCGACGTGGGCCTCACATTTCAACTGTTTTTCGACCTCATCCGTAGGTTATTAACGACCTCAAGGTTTCGTCCGCACAGGGATGTAGATCGTCGTGTTTTACCTTACCTCTGCATGTATTTTCGAGCTCAAACTTGCGAGCTCAAACCTTTATTTTTCGACCTCATTCCAAGGCCTTTCACGATCTCATTTCGCCGTGAGATCGAAGCATTCAAACCTCTTTTGTGGTATAATTTCGACTTTACCTCTGCGACTTGGAATTAGCAATAATTCGACTTTAAAATTTTGAGTGCTCCTTTCGGGAGTTTATTCTGTTGGACATGACCCGTTTGGGGTTTGGGCCTAGCCAGCATGGGCCTTGATTGAACTAGGCCTAACCTGGCCTAAATTCATTGCCTCGCTTTGAGCTTAGAGTTTTCTGGGCCCAATCTTCATTTTTTAAAGATTTTCTGGGCTCGATCTTCATCCCTTGATGATTTCTTGAAGACTTGAAGAACTTCTGGGATTAAAATGGCTGATCTTGCTTCCCAACATCCATGATAATGCACTAAGATTTCATAGAAATTATACTGGTCTTTTTCGAGACTTGGGATCTTATTTCGGCTTCAAGCCTTACATTGAGCATATCGAATGATGGGGTTTGGACTGAATGTCTTAGGTTCATGGGGTTTCAACCCTTTAGTCCATTTCGGATAATTCAATTTGCAACCTCAGCTTGCCCATCTGCTTGAGGATGGGTAACAGAAGTGAAACGCGATTGGATATCATTCTCTTCACAATACTTCTTGAACTCATCATTGTTAAACTGAGTTCCATTGTCCGTAACCAGGATTCGTGGAATTTCACATCTGCATATTACACTTTTCCAGAAGTGCATTACTTGTTTGGTGGTTATCTTGGTTGAAGGTTTAGCCTCAATCCACTTGGTGAAGTAGTCGATTGCTGCTATCAAGAATTTTTTTTGCGCACTGGCTATTGGAAATGGCCCAAGTATATCCATTCCCCAAATGGCAAATAGGATTAGTGAGTTAATGGATGTCAACATCTCTGGTGGTTACCTGACCACTTGTATTGACAAATTGGGTGATTAACACCTTACTCAAGTCTTTGAGAGACCCGGCAGAGTTTGGAGGTAAGCGATTATACCAGCATTGTGTCATGCCCCCCAAAATTTGGGGAAACGCCTTACGTGGCTACATTTGTTAGCATCCGTGACTGCTTGTAACAAGGATGTGTTGGAAAATCCTTATATGATTTAGTTGATCACCACCCTATCATCGATCGTGATCATGGGGTATCTTGAATTTCTTTGTAAACTTTCGTTGGATCATCACGATCTCTTAAACGCACCAAGCCATTAGGTTCAATTTTTGGGTATCAACCCTCGTCCTTCCGGGAGTATAATTCGAGTTAATAACAGAGGGGATTCTTTCTCTTTGGGACTTTCGAGTCTATAATCTTTCCAGATCTTGTTTCAATGATTGAATATGAGCTTCACGAGCTAATTTCATCAATCTTCTTAAAAATATCTGTCGAATCATTGATAGAGGCCACCCTAGGCCTTAAGGGCTGTCATGCCTATTGATGTATCAAACGTGCTTCATGAGCTAAGATTTATTATTTCGGACCTTCGAGGTTGAGGATAATCATCCCGAGAGTTTACGTGCTTCCATGACATCTTCAGGGAGCCATCCCGTTTCCAAGTGAGCCTTGATAGGATCCATCCCACAGCTTTGCACATCGATCGGTGTCACCAACTTCACATTGATAGTAGGGGTCTTCAAGACCTGAAAGTAAACACTCCCAACATAGTTCTCTATCTCCGAGGAAGCGAACTTAGAGAGGGCATCTGCCTTAATGTTCTCCTCCCTCGGAATGTGTTCCATGTATCATTCCTCGAATTGAGTCATAACACCCTTGGCTATCCTTAGATATTCTGCCATAGTTTCCTCACGAGCTTCAAACTCACCATTCACTTGTGCAACTACAAGTCTCGAGTCTCCATAAACTTTGAGGTGCTTGACCCTTAATTTCCTTGCTAAGGTCAAACCGGCTATCAGAGCCTCATACTCAGCTTCATTATTAGTCGTTGGAAAGTCTAGCTTTAGAGCATATTCGACTAGGAACCCATCTGGACTTCGCAGAACTAGACCAACTCCACTTGTTTTTGTTTTTGATGCCCCATCAAAATAGAGCACCCAGTATTCTTTGGACATCAAGTCTCCTTCATCTTTCTTCTCTTCCACTATCTCTTCATGCCCCCCGACTTCTTGGTTGTCAATGGTACATTCAACCATGAAGTCAGCGAGTGCCTGAGCTTTTATGACCGTCCTAGGCTTATACTTGATATCGAATTCTCCTAGCTCAATAGCCCATTTGATCAATCTTTCGCTCACTTTAGGACTATGCAAGATGTTTCTCAGAGGCTGATCAGTCAGGACCTCAATCTTGTGAGCCTGAAAGTAGGGTCGTAGCTTCCTCGAGGCCATTATCAAGGCTAAAGCAAACTTCTCGATAGTAGAGTAGTTTATCTCGGCTCCATGCAGGATCTTGCTTACATAGTATATGGGTTTCTGAACCTTCAATTCTTCCTTTACCAGGACGGCTCCTAGTGCAATGTTGGAGACGGCCAAGCATAGATAAAGAACTTCATTTGGTTTTGGCTTGGCCAACAGTGGCGCTCCGACCATGTACTTTTTCAGGGCCTCAAAGGCTTCTTGGCTTTCAGCCGTCCATTCGAAATTTTTCACGTTCTTAAGTGCTTTGAAGAAAGGTAAGCACTTCTCCCCTGACTTGGAGATGAATCTTCCCAATGCCGCCACTCTTCTTGTCAATTTCTGGACGTCCTTGACAGTCCGTGGTGGTTCCATGTCTAGGATTGCTTTAATCTTATCGGGATTGGCCTCAATTCCTCTTTTGGAAACCATCAGGCCTAAGAATTTTCCCGAGCCTACTCCGAAGGCACACTTAGTTGGATTTAACATTATCTGGTGGTGCCTCAGTACTTCAAATGCCTCACGAAGGTGTTTTATATAATCTGCCTTATCGAGGCTCTTGACTAACATGTCATCCACGTAGACCTCCATGGTCATGCCAATGAGGTGTTCAAAAATTTTGTTCACTAGCCTTTTGTAAGTGGCTCCTTGTTGGTGTCATCCTTGTGCATCTTTATCTGGTTATAGCCACTGAAGGCATCCATGAAGCTTAACATCTCGTGCCCAGCCATAGCGTCAATCAGGGCATCGATCCTTGGTAAGGGAAAACAATCCTTAGGACATGCGTCATTCAAGTCTGTGAAATCGACACACATCCTCCACTTCCCATTGGCTTTTTTGACCATCACCGGGTTGACCAACCATTCCGGGAACTGAATTTCTTCGATGAAGCCCACTTCCAGGAGCTTATCAACTTCTTGCTTGATGGCCTCTTGCCTTTCAGGAGCGAAGTTCCTCTTCTTTTGTTTTATGGTCTTCCTATTAGGATCCACATTCAACTTGTGAGTTATCAACTGGGGATCAATCCCTGGTATGTCCGCCGCTGTCCAAGCGAAGACGTCGTTATTTTCTTGAAGAAAGGTAGTCAACTTGCCTTTCAAAGACTCGGTCAATAGAGCTCCGACATAAGTGACCTTATCTGGTTCTTCTGGGATCAAGGGGATGGGGATCAGATCCTCAACTGGTTTTCCCCTATTCCCCTCATCATCCCGGACATCCATGTCTTCAATTGGGAGTACTTGCCCCCCCCCGGTTCTGTCAGGCCTTAACGCGGCTATGTAACAGCTTCTAGCCATTCTTTGGTCACCCCATTCTTCTCCAATCCCGTTTCTTGTTGGGAATTTGATTTTCAGGTGTTAGGAAGAGGCTACAGCCTTAAATGCAAGGAGTCCCGTCCTTCCCAGGATTGCGTTGTAGGTCGAACTTGCCATGATGACTATGAAATTCAACATCTGGGTAGTTGATTTCGGGTCTTGTCCCATTCTCATGGGAAGTTGTATCGCGCCTTCTACCTTTGATTCCACTCCATTGAAACCATAGATGGACATATCCGATGGTGTTAACTGGGTGTCTGAGTAACCCATCTTGATGAAAGCGTCATGGAAAAGAATATCCACTAACGCCCCGTTATCAACTAGAACTCTTTTAACTTCATAATTGCCTATCACAGGTATGATGACCAAAGGGTCATCGTGGGGAAATTTCACTCCCTCCAAATCAGAATCATCGAAACTTATGGACACATCTGTCTTGGCACGCTTTGGTACCTCTCCGACCACAGTCATTACCTCTCGGGCATAAGATTTCCTTGAATTTCTGGAAGGCCCAGCAGCAGTTGGTCCTCTCCATATCATGTTAATAACCGGCCCTCGGGGCTGCGGGTTACGATCTCGATCTCGATCATCATCCCTTCTACCGTTGTCTTTTTTATCATAGTCCTTCCTTTGAGTTCCACGATCATCACCCTTAGTGAACTTGTTCAGCTTTCCTTTCCGGATCAAGAATTCAATCTCATCCTTCAACTGCCTACAATCATCTGTATCATGTCCCACATCGCGATGGAACCTGCAGTATTGATCCTTATTTCTCTTTGCGGGATCACCCCTAAGTGGCTTCGGCCATCGAAAATCTTTGTCTTTCTCAATATCTAACAAGATCTGACTCCTAGGAGCATTCAGTCTTGCATAGTCGCTAAATCTTGGTCCGAAACTCTTTTTCGGTGGTGATTCTGAATCTTTGCTAGTCCGGGGATACTTGTCCCTAACATCATACTCTTGCTCTTGATTTCGTTTCTTAAAATCATTTGAGCTCTTACCATTGCCTCCAGCAGCTTCCTTTTTCATACTATCCTCTGCCTTGATATACTTGTCAGCCCTTCATTGGAGCTCAGCCATGTTCTCAGGAGGATGCTTTGCCAAAGACCTCTTAAAGAAAGGATCAGTGGTTCCGTGTTCCAAGGCTACCATGGCCACTTTGTTTTCCAGATCCGCAATATTCAATGTCTCCTTGGTGAATCGCTTGAGATAATCCCTTAGATTCTCGTTCTTCCCCTGCACAACGTACATGAGGGACGCAGAACTCTTTTCATGAATTCTTCCACTAATGAATTGGCTAACGAAAGCCTTTTGCAACTCCTTAAAAGAGCCAATTGAATTAGTAGGTAATCTGCTATACCATCTTTGAGCCATACCCGACAGGGTTTGAGGGAACGCCCTACACTTTAGGGCGTCACTAGCAGGTTGTAGAAGTAGTGCGGCTGTGAATGTCCTGACATATGTTCCAGGATCGCCTGTTCCATCATAGGCCTTGATTGTCGGCATCTTGAACTTCTTCGAGATACGGGCATTCATCACCTCTTCTGTGAACGGAGGTGTTTGGTCATCAAGATCTAACGGCATCAGATCCTTGGGATTGTTTCTGGGGGCTTCAGCCCTTGTCATTCCTTCAGTTGAGGCATCGGCCCTTCTTCGTCTTCTAGACGGCCTCTCCAGATCTATAATAGGAACACTGATTGGAGGAGGTCGATTCAGACTTTGATTCTGCCTTGCTTGCTCCCTAGCGGCGTCATCTTTCAGCCTCTGGATCTCAGCCTCATGAGCCTTGATCCTTTCCTCAGTTGTTTGTGGAGGTCCATCATGGATTCTTCGGGGCCTTCTTCGGGGCTCTCTGCTAGCACGTCGCCTCCTTGGGGCTTCATCACGATCATCATCGTCATCCTCAGATGTCGAATCAGTAGTATAGGGACCAGAGTAGTCTAGATACTCGCGATCATACTCGCGATCTCGGATCTGTAAGGCATGACCACTAGGTCCAGGTTGAGTAGGGGGATAGTTGGGTAACCCATACATGGGGTTAGTATTCCTGGGGAGATCCGTAGTGTGGATCTGTACCCCGGCTGGAGGGCGATTAGGATCGACCAGGGGAGAGACCACCATCTGAAGAGAGTTGGTTCCCTGATCTGGATGGACAACCATAGGCAGTGTACTCCCAGCAGGGGGATTCGTCCCTAGAGGCTGGGAAACTTGATTTTGGGGAACCGTCCCTTGTTCTTGCGTGGCTGTCCCAGAGGTAAGAGGTGGGGCGGAATTGATTGGTAAAGCTTCGGTAGAGCCAGGTGCAGTTCTTCGTGTGTTAACCATGGTTGATGTTTTTGTCCCACAGACGGCGCCAAATGTTGTGGAATAAAAACTAGGTTACGATTTGCGGCTAGGGTTTGTGTATATTTAATGCTAGGGTTCGTGAGCTTCGTGCTTTAATGGCTGCTCTCGTGCTCGTGGCTAGATCTGCCTTCACAAGATGCCTACGTACTTTGATGTGTATCAAAGATCAAGCCAAAAACGTAGTTCTGAGATGAGGGGTCTGACCCTTTATATAGGCTGAGAAGCCTTAGAGTTGTATTAGGGTTAGGTGACTTGGTGGGTAAGTCAACCTCGAGGAAAGTTCTAGACCCCTTCCTTGTAGGAGTCTGTTTCCTTGTATGAGTGTATGCCTTGGAGGCTACTCCTTGTAGAGATAGTGTTCTTATCTGACACTTATTGCTGAGCTGTTTATTATCCCTAATATTATTTACGAAATTAATATTGTAAATAGGATTTGGGCCCACCTGGTGGCCCCCACGTTTGGACCATTCCGGGTCTAATTAATGCCACATTAAATGTGTCTTTAGGGCTTACTTTTAGCCCATATCAATGTGTGTTTAATTATTTGTGATTTTCTTGCTTTGCTGATCTGTTATTGAGGGCTTAACACAATTAGGGGCGTCATGAACCTTTTATTGGATTTTAGGGATTGTAATAACTTGGAAGAGGAGTTGCAATTTTAGTACAAGATTTAACAGACATAACTCGAATATTTGATTGGAAGATTAATAGGAGATTTGTGAGACTTATAATTCTTGGTGCGTAATAGTTTATGATTGTACTTTGATTGTATCATGGAAGTGACAATTAAGGTGTAGTTGTAGACATTATATTGTATCTTGGAAGGGAACATTATAATCTTAGAAGAATTGTTTTCAGCAGAGTAAGAACGTAGATGTCACATAGATATTGAATGTGCATTGAAACCAAGTGAAGAACCCCAGTTCTTGGATTGTTTTCCTCATATATTTTATTCTCGATTGATAAATAGTTTAATTTAGTTTATAAACAAACCAAACATTCTTCTACACTTCTAAATTCTGAGAGATAAGATACTTGAACTTGATATTACATTCAGTCCTTCCCTGCGAACGAACAACACAAAAATACTATTAACAAATTGGCGTCGCTGCCGGGGAAGGCAGCAATATTGATTTTGAGTTAATTGTTTCTTGTAGTTTGGATTTTATCTTTGTATATATTTTTCTTTTCTTTCTTTTTGTATTTCTTTCTTTGGTGTGTCTACAGGTTTTTTGAGGTAGACAACCTAAACAGGTTTTGAGGAGAGAGACTAGATGGAGTACAACTTTGGTTGGAACAACGCTCAGAATTTCTACAACAATCAAGAACGATATCAAGACTTCAATCCTTACCCACAATTCAATGCTTATGAGGATTGTAATGCATATCAGGTGAATTCGTTCTATTCTGAGAACTCATTTTATGCTCCATACCCCCTAGCAATGATTTTTCATTTGCCTTAGAAAATCAATATCATGATGATCTTAATCCATATATGTGCAATGATGTTGATACGAGTGAAATTCAATATGATTCTTCTTTACTTTCGATGGGAGTTTTTAATCACTTTGAGGACCCACCATTAGAAATTGCTAGTGATAATGATATTCCATGTGATTCAATAGCTTGGTACGAGGAGAATGCTAAACTAAATAATTTTATTTGGGAAGTTCGAGCAGTGTGGCATGACGGATGTTATCGAACTCCCCCTTGTGTCAATTTTCCTCTATGCCATGATTCTTGTTTAGCAATTGATGATATTGTTGTGTCTGATGAGTCTACTTATGTAGTTGATAATTGTCCCATGCGCATTAATGATAATTTGGATGCAATTGAAATTCTACCAAATCTAGAAAATTTTGAGCTTAATACATTGGTAGACGAGATTAAAATTGATGAGTGTCCAATTATAAAAGGGAAGGAAGTTAAGATTGATGAAATTGAAAATCTTGCTTTGGAGTATAAGGATCCGATTTGGGAAGAGTATATGAGTCGTACTTATAATGATTATTCTGACGACTTTTCTAGCTATTTTGATGTTTCCAAGTCTCTTGAGCATGATAGGTTCTTGAAAGTTTTCGTACCTTTCAATGAATCTAAGGTTTATTTGCACAATATGCTTATATTAGAAATTCGTAGATATGCGCATCTGTTTGCTTTTTCTCCTCATTGAAGTTTCCAGGTATGTATAAGTCGAGCTAATGACATTAAACAAGCGCTTCGTGGGAGGCAACCCGCGCATTAGTGTAGGAAAAAAAATTGAGGGTAGTATTCAAAAAAAAAAACAAAAACAAAAATGAACAGTAGCGCACTCTGCCCCCCAACACGAAGGCTGCGCCTGCGTGACTGCTTCGCCCGCAGTCTGCCTACACGGTAACGCATGTTGCGCCTGCGTGTTACGTAAGTCCCGCACATTCTGCCGCCCTGTAACGCAGGCTGCCCCTGCGTTACTGACTCTCGCGCGCCCAGCGCCCCTGAAACGCAGTCTGCGGCTGCGTGACACACCTGTTCTGCCAGATTTTTTCCCGAAAATTCTTGTTTTTAATCCTAAAAAATTCCCCAAATTCAATTCCAACTCAAATTTCTTCAATTCTAAATTCCTATATCTATCCTACATCAAATCCTAACCTCTCCACATCTCTCCTACACACTCTTAATTTTTTTTTATTATTCATCATATCCATCATCTTATATATATACACACCTCAACATACAAATCCAATTCCTCTTCTATTTTATTTAAATCTCTAAAAATTCAATTCTAAAGAGGAATTAATTGCAAGTTCACCTCTCCAATTCGTAGTGGGTTTATTTCTTCTCACAAATTTTATTTGTATTACGAATTTGTGTTCTTGAAAAATTGGGATTTTGTATTATTCTTGGTATTTGCCTATTTTTGGTGTGTTATTGCTTGGTGATTTTTGGTGGAGCTTCTTGTGAGTTGGGTATTGATTCTTTTGGCTCGTAAGCGTGGGAGAGGTCGTGCTGGTGTGGAAAATTTTCGTTTTCGACGGCGGAGGTTAAATTTAATCAGTTGTTGCGAGGCCAATTGCTAATGAAAGGGGTTTTTTGCGAGGAAAAAAATATTGGGTTGGTTCATATGATTGGTGATAATTCGGGTATATTTTCTACTATCCCTCGTATTTACTTCCATTCAATGAGGACATTGAATATTTTAAGTTTGGGGGTGGTTTGAGGGATTAGTAATTGTTGTTGTATTATGTGTTCATGTAGGATTTCATGCTTTGCATATTATTAGTAATAAATTATGCATTTATGTTCGTATTATCTACGTTTGTTTCATATAGGACATTCTTTATTTTGTTTTTATGTTCGTATATCATGTGAGTTCATAATAGTTTGCATTTGCACCCATGCTTGATAGGAATTTTGTGTTGTTGACGCTTTTGATTGAGAAGTGATATGCTTTGTTCTTTTGCACACACATACACTAGTAAGTTGAAGCTAATAGACTTATTGAATGTTGTAAGTAATTAGAAGGACATGAATATGTGCAAGTTGATTTAGTTTGCATGCTTTGAATACAAGTCGGTGCATTAAAGAGATTTTTGCTTGGGATTGAGTATGTTTTTCCACCAAGTGAGATTTTGAGCCATATTGCATATTTTTTTGCAATTTATTCCTTTGCTTGAGTGTCCACGGATTGTTTGCATTGCTAGCAGTTGTTTGAGGTCTTTCTTGAAACGCATGACATTATTTGACGATGAAAATGATAAAGGCAATTAGGAATAACCGCATATTTTCCCATATTACCATACCATTTAAACATGATCAATTAGTTACCCATTTAGCTTAATCCTATTCTTTCGGTGACACACCACATTACTTGCCTATATCTTTTTCTTGTATTGGCCTTACATTAACTTGAACCCAATTGTCAAAGGCTAGTATAGTGCTTAAGGGAGTAATAAGGTGTGCAAGGAGGGGTTTATTGTTGGTCGTACTTTTGGGGGAAATATTGAAATCAGCTTAAATTGATTGTCTTGAACTCAAGTTTCTTGTAGTTTTGATGTGTTTTGCTTAGTTGTGCAGGTTTACGAGAATGTTGATTAAGGTGGATGCTTCTATAATTTTTTGGGAATTAATTGATTAAAATTCGGATTTTCTGGGAAGGCTGCGCAGCTTACACTGTTTTGGCCATATCTGGAGTTCTGTAAGTCCGTTTTCAGTGATCTTACTGCCCACGCGAAGCCTGAGAGATTTTCTACAACTTGGGATAGGATTCCCAGGAGAAAATTGCGCTGGGTAGGAGCAATTTGCGCGAAGAACAGACTGCTGGGCGCAAGTTGCCCCTGAAAAATTACAGTTTTTACTATTTTGGCCATATCTTGAGTTCTACAACTCCGTTTGGGGCCCGTAAGCAGTCCACGCGAAGATAACGAGATTCTCTATCATTCTAAGGTGGTCCAGAGGTCCAATTATGTTTGCAAAGTTCCAGAAAAACTGAAGAAAAGTCAGCCACGAATTTTCCTTAAAAAAAACAGAATCAGTTTAGGAAACGTATCTTGCAGAAATTCTATTATAATTCTGTTTTGGTATTTTCTTGCTGGGCAAGACTTTTAGAGCATATTTAAACATATCCTACCATTGTAATAGAGAGGTACACATTATCATAGTTTTATTATTGTAACCAGCTTAGATCTGCAAGGGAGAAAAGGAGAGAAGGGTTCAACGCTCGTGACAAGCAACGGATCTAGATCTACTTCATCCTTTGTGTTACTTTGGATTATAGATTTGTTTTCTCAACTCTTTAGTTTTATTAATATTATTGCTGTTTGGGGGTGCTTCTACGGAGGATGCCAACATGCATGTTCGGGACTTTATCGAAATCTGCGACACTTTCAAATGTAATGGTGTGACGGATGATGCTATTAGGTTGAGGCTTTTCCCATTCTCTCTGAGGGATAAGGCTAAGAGCTGGCTACACTCTTTGCCACCTGGTTCCATTACTACATGGGAAGATCTTGCTCAAAAGTTCCTTACTAAATTCTTCCCTATGGCGAAAACTGCAGCATTAAGGAACCAGTTGACTCAATTTCAACAGCAATCTGGCGAGACCTTGTGTGAGGCTTGGGAACGCTACAAGGAGATGCTACGCAAGTGTCCTCATCATGGCATGCCTGATTGGATGGTTATTAATGGGTTCTACAATGGGTTGGGAGCACAGTCTAGGCCTTTGCTAGATGCAGCATCAGGTGGAGCTCTGTGGGCAAAGAGCTATGATGAAGCTTATGATCTTATTGAGATGATGGCTGCTAATGAATATCAAAATCCAACCCAAAGGCTATCTCAAGGCAGGGCAGCAGGAATTTTGGAAGTAGATACAGCTGCAATGATTACGGCTCAGTTGAAGGCTCTTGCTATGAAAGTGGATTCTCTTGCAAATTATGGAGTTCAGCAGGTGGCTAGTGTTTGTGAGTTATGTGCGGGTGCACATGAGATAAATCAGTGTGCTATCTCTTCTGAATCAGCACAGTTCGTGAGTAATTTCCAGAGACCTGCTGCACCAGTTCCAGCCACTTATCATCCTAATAATCGGAATCATCCCAATTTCAGCTGGAGCAATAATCAAAATACTCAACAATCTTATCAGCAAGCGAAGCCATTCAATCAAGGCTATCAACAGCCTTACGCTCCAAGGGCACCATATCAACCTCCTGGATTTCAGTAGTAACAGCCCCAGGTTCATGTGGGGCAATCTTCTAATGAAAAATCAGAGATGGATGATTTGAGGATGATGGTGAAGAACCTGCAAGCTTCTCAAAGGATCATGGAGAATCAGATGGGGCAGATTACAAGTGCCTTGGTAAATATGCAACAAGGAACTCTTCTAAGTGATATAATGGGTAATCCAGGCAAGAGAGAGGTCCATGAGCAGGTGAAAGCTGTGACTTTGAGATCCGGAAAACTCACGAGAGACTCTAATGTAGCAACTGAAGAAGATGAAGATATTCAGAATCAGCAGGATGAAAAATCTGCATTGCCAGAAATTGAGAAATCTGATTTAGTGGCTGATCAGCTAGATGGTGAGAAGAGCAAGAAACCTGTTGAAAAGTCTACTCCGGAGCAATCTTCAATGAATAATCAGATCTATCCACCTCCGCCATTTCCTGGACGTTTGCAGAACAGTCAAGAGAAACAGTTTCAGAAATTTATGGATGTCTTCAAGAGACTGTCCATTAACATTCCTTTTGTTGAAGCATTGGAGCAGATGCCAAGATATGCTAAGTTCATGAAGGATATTTTGTCACGGAAGAGAAGGTTGGAAGATTTTGAAACAGTGGCATTGACAGAGGAGTGTAGTGCCGTTCTGCAGCAGAAGTTGCCTCCTAAACTGAAAGGTCCGGGAAGTTTCACTATTCCATGCACTATTGGCAACCTTTCTTTCAACAAGTGTTTATGTGATTTGGGAGCTAGTATTAATCTCATGCCCTTGTCTATTTTCAAGCAACTTGGTCTACCGGAGCCAAAGCCAACTAACATCTCTTTGCAGTTGGCTGATCGATCTATCACATATCCTAGAGGCATTGTGGAGGACGTTTTGGTGAAAGTTGATAAACTCATATTTCCTGCTGATTTTGTGATCTTGGATTTTGAGGAAGATAAGAAGATTCCCATAATCTTGGGAAGACCGTTCTTGGCTATAGGAAAGACTTTGATTGATGTGCAAAAAGGAGAGCTTACCATGAGGGTGCAAGATCAGAGTGTCACCTTTAATGTGTTCAAGGAGGAGTGTTGCAGTGTGGATATAGTTGATACGGGTCAGAGGAAGAAGTTTGATCAGTTATTGAGTGAAAATCGGATATGTGCATGCTAAAGCATTCTATCAGTGATTCCATTGACAGTTCTTCAATTCGAGATCTTTCGTGTGTAAAGCTTGGGAAACTTCCACCACATTTGAGGTATGTCCTTTTGAATAATGAGCTAGTGATTTTTGAAAAGGGGCATGATAACGTGTTGCGAAGGTGGAAAGCAGATGTTAAGGAAGGGGAAATTTTTGTTCAATCGGATGAGTCGGAGAAGCACTTTAAAGGTGTGAAGAAGAAAAAGAAGAAGATTTGGCCGTTGGGAAGTAAAATTAGGTTGAAGTCTGATGAAAGAAATTTGTGGAAACCAAGCAATCAAGATGTCAACGTTCGTATGAATGGTTTGTCTGTTGAGAACGGTTCGGTTATTCTTTTGAAACCGCCTTGAATTGAGGAAGTAACGTCAAGCTATTGACGTTAAAGAAGCGCTTCGTGGGAGGCAACCCATGCATTAGTGTAGGAAGAAAAAAAAATCAAAAATCAAAAAAATCGGATTTTTGGTGTGTCACGCAGGAGGAAGCTGCGTTACAGGGCAGGTTGCGCGCCTGTGGCGCAACTTGCGCCTGCGCAACTGCCTTTGAGGCAAGCTGCCCCCCTGAGGCGCGATTTGCAGTAGCGTGTCTGTCCAAGAGGCACTTTGCCCCCCACGCGCGCAAACAGCGCTTGTTCCAGGAGAAAAAAAATTTCAGCCTGCTCCCTTGTTCTGTGTCCGCGTGGTTGCTGTTGTATTTATAAAAAAAATAAATGTTTCTTTCACCCCCATTCTTTTTACACCCCATTCTTTTTATACCCCCATTCTATCTAATTCTTTTCCTATTTTAATTCCAAAACCCCCCATCTTTTCTCCAAAAATTCTAAACCTATTTCTATTCTAATTATTATTATTATTATTCTAATTATTATTATTATTATTTTCTTATTATTATTCTTATTATTATTCTTATATTTATTATTATTATTATTACTATTATTTATTATTTATTTATTTATTTTTATTTATTATTATTATTATTATTTTACTATTATTATTATTATTTTTTTTTTTTTATATACCCACCTATACATACAAATCCAATTCCTCTTCTATTTATTTAAATCTCTAAAAATTCAATTCTAACGAGGAATTAATTGCAAGTTCACCTCTTTGATTCGTATTGGGTAAATCTTTTTCTTTAATCTTATTTTTATTACGAATTTGCGTTCTTGTAAATTGGGGTTTTGTAGTATTCAGGCAAGGTGGCCAGTCTATGGAGCTCGTGCGCAGTATCCTCCACCAGATTCATCCGAGGAGGAGGAGGACGAGTAGGTATGTTTTCTGCTATCCCTTGTATTTACTTCCATTCAATGAGGACATTGAATATTTTAAGTTTGGGGGTGGTTTGAGGGATTAGTAGTTGTTGTTGTATTATTTGTTCATGTAGGATTTAATGCTTTGCATATTATTAGTAGTAAATTATGCATTTATGTTCGTGTTATCTACGTTTGTTTCATATAGGACATTCTGTTTTTATTTTCGTATTTCATGTGAGTTCATAATAGTTGCATTTGCACCCATGCTTGATAGGAATTTTATGTTGTTGACGCTTTTGATTGAGAAGTGATATGCTTTGTTCTTGTGCACACACATACACTAGTAAGTTGAAGCTAGTAGACTTATTGAATGTTGTAAGTGATTAGAAGGACATGAATATGTGCAAGATGATTTAGTTTGCATGCTCTGAATACAAGTAGGTGCGTTAGAGAGATGTTGCTTGGGATTGAGTATGTTTTTCCACCAAGTGAGATTTTGAGCCTTATTGCATATTGCATATTTGCAATTTATTCGTTTGCTTGAGTGTCCACGGATTGTTTGCATTGCTAGCAGTTGTTTGAGGTCTTTCTTGAAACGCATGACATTATTTGACGATTAAAATGATAAAGGCATTTAGGAATAACCACATATTTTCCCATATTACCACACCATATCTACATGATCAATTAGTTAACCCGTTGAGCTTGATCCTATTTTTTCGGTGACATACCACATTAATTGCCTAGACCTTTTTCTTGTATTGGCCTTACATTAATTTGAACCCGCATTGTCAAAGGCTAGTAAAGTGCTTAAGGGAGTAATAAGGTGTGCAAGGAGGGGTTATTGTTGGTCGTACTTTTGGGGAAAATATTGAGATTGGGTTTGATTGGGATCATTGTTATTGTTTATATTATTGTTTGTGTTTTATTTAGCTCTC
The DNA here is from genome assembly GCA_037693485.1 of Kitagawia praeruptora. NCBI lineage: Eukaryota > Viridiplantae > Streptophyta > Magnoliopsida > Apiales > Apiaceae > Kitagawia > Kitagawia praeruptora. The sequence goes on from CM075350.1 coordinate 84,567,886, forward strand.
GAAAAAAAAAGAGAAAAAAAAAATTTAAAAGAGAAAAAAAAAAGAAAAAAGAAAAAAAAAAGAAAAAAAATATATATTATGAGAGCATGTTTGTTTTTATTGTGATCCTACTTTAGTCGACTAGTCGAGTGTTTGTTTTAGTAAAAATTATGTGGGGGGGGGAATATGGTGTTGTGTATGATGTATTATGGTACTTACTAGCTTTTGACACTTCTCCTGTTTTGGCTTACTTGACATACCTTGTCCCTAGCCCCGTTACAACCCAAATAAAGACCTTTTGATTATCGTCATTGATGTATGTTGTGTTAAGAGTTAGATTGATACCAAATGTCAAGCATGTTTATGATTTTGTTGGAATTGAGTGATACACTTACCCTTGTTCTTGAGTAAAGATTCTTTTTTGAGTGGATTGTGAGTGTTTGCTTGTTCTTGCGTATGAGATCCCGAGTGTTGTCTCAAAGATGTACTCTTGTAGGCTTAGCATGTTTACTAACTTATTCTTACACTTGACATGGGCTTGTGAGAACTTATGCATGTTCATTGAGTAGACTATGTGAATACTTGCACTTTCGACACCAAGACATTGCGTATTTGCTTTGATTCTTAAGTTGATATGGCATGAGAGGATTTGAAGGTATGGTAGATTAGATTAATTGCATTTGCATATTAGTTGCATTCATGCATTGCATTGCATTAGGTTAAATGGATTTTGTGGGTACATTCGCTATAGGCCCTCACGAGACCTTACTCGTCCACTAGGGCTGCCTAGGGGTTTAAAGGGCTTGTTGCATATGCCAAATGCAACCGTGATCACCTATGGAAGTGGTACTAGTTAGTTAGTTAGTTGTAATTGTTTATGCTTGAGGACAAGCATCGGTTTAAGTTTGGGGGTGTGATAAGTGGATTTTATATCCACTTGGAGCATTCTAAATCGGCTTAAATTGATTGTCTTGGACTCAAGTTTCTTGTAGTTTTGATGTTTTTTGCTTAGTTGTGCAGGTTTACGAGAATGTTGATTAAGGTGGATGCTTCTATAATTTTTTGGGAATTAATTGATTAAAATTCGGATTTTCTGGGAAGGCTGCGCAGCTTACACTGTTTTGGCCATATCTGGAGTTCTGTAAGTCCGTTTTCAGTGATCTTACTGCCCACGCGAAGCCTGGGAGATTTTCTACAACTTGGGATAGGATTCCCAGGAGCAAATTGCGCTGGGTAGGAGCAACTTGCACGAAGAACAGACTGCTGGGCGCAAGTTGCCCCTGAAAAATTACAGTTTTTACTATTTTGGCCATATCTTGAGTTCTACAACTCCGTTTGGGGCCCGTAAGCAGTCCACGCGAAGATAACGAGATTCTCTATCATTCTAAGGTGGTCCAGAGGTCCAATTACGTTTGGAAAGTTCCAGAAAAACTGAAGAAAAGTCAGCCACGAATTTTCCTTAAAAAAAACAGAATCAGTTTAGGAAACGTATCTTGCAGAAATTCTATTATAATTCTGTTTTGGTATTTTCTTACTGGGCAAGACTTTTAGAGCATATTTAAACACATCCTACCATTGTAATAGAGAGGTACACATTATCATAGTTTTATTATTGTAACCAGCTTAGATCTGCAAGGGAGAAAAGGAGAGAAGGGTTCAACGCTCGTGACAAGCAACGGATCTAGATCTACTTCATCCTTTGTGTTACTTTGGATTATAGATTTGTTTTCTCAACTCTTTAGTTTTATTAATATTATTGCTTCTTTTATCCAAATCTTGTTTTATACCATGTTTTCATCAAATCCCATGACGATGAACGGTTTAATTATGGGCTAATCGTTGTCGTGGGATCCTAGTGGATTTATCTATGTAGCTTAGTAGTTTGCATGCCTTAAAGATTTATGTGTGGTGAATACTGATATCCTCGTATGGTTAATCTTAATGCTTTTAGATGCGTAGCTAACATCTAAATTGAATTGTTAATCTCTTGTGAAGCGAGAGTGGATCTTGAGATTTAGAAAGTGCCATGCTAGCATAGGTTCATAATTGTTTATCAATATGATTCGTGGTGTGAGATGAAAATACTTATACTGCCCTATGTGATCTAAGTGGATAACTTGTGCTTCAACCTTTATGTTTTCAAATTCTATAGAGATATAGGGTCTAAACATAATAGGTGCCTACATCATCTTCTATCTCTTTTGTGGATGTATGCGTAGATTGGTACTAGTATACCGAGAGGTAACTTTTACTCTTTTTGTGTTATTCGATCAGATATCAAAACCATCGCATGTTTTAATTAAAGGCTGCAACTCTAAGTGAAGTAGATGATGAAACTAGGGTTCCATGTTTTATTCTCATATTAGTAATTCGAATTTAATCTCTTTAATTAGTTAATCTTTAGTTTGATAAATAATTTAGTAGTTAATAAAAATTCAATTTGTTATTTGTCTTAGCAGTGGATAAAAATCATACATCGGTGCATAGGTACATTAATTGAATTGAACACCATTCTAGATCTCTGTGGGAACGAACTTGATTTAATCATATATTACTTGTGACAACGTGCGCTTGCGTAAATTTTGCATAACACATGTTTGTGTTTGTTGTGATCCTACTTTAGTCGACTAGTCGAGTGTTCTTAGTAAACTTTATGTGGGGGGAACATAGTGTTATGTATGATTTATTATGGTGCTTACTAGCTTTTGACACTTCACCTGTTTTGGCTTATTTGACATACCTTGTCCCTAGCCCCCGTTACAACCCGAATGAAGACCTTTTGATTATTGTCATTGATGTATGTTATGTTAAGAGTTAGATTGATACCAAATGTCAAGCATGTTTATGATTTTGTTGGAATTGAGTGATACACTTACCCTTGTTCTTGAGTGAATATTCTTTTGTGAGTGGATTGTGAGTGTTTGCTTATTTTTGCGTATGAGATCCCGAGTTTTGTCTCAAAGATGTGCTCTTTTAGGCTTAGCATGTTTACTAACTTATTCTTACACTTGACATGGACTTGTGAGAACTTATGCATGTTCATTGAGTAGACTATGTGAATACTTGCACTTTCGACACCAAGACATTGCGTTTTACTTTGATTCTTAAGTTGATATGGCATGAGAGGATTTGAAGGTATGGTAGGATATTAGTACTAGATTAATTGCATTTTTATTTAGTTGCATTCATGCATTGCATTGCATTAGATTAAATGGATTTTGTGGGTACATTCGCTATAGGCCCTCACGAGACCTTACTCGTCCACTAGGGCTGCCTAGAGGTTTAAAGGGCTTGTTGCATATGCCAAATGCAACCGTGATCACCTATGGAAGTGGTACTAGTTAGTTGTTTATGCTTGAGGACAAGCATCGGTTTAAGTTTGGGGGTGTGATAAGTGGATTTATATCCACTTGGAGCGCTTCATATCGGCTTAAATTGATTGTTTTGGACTCAAGTTTGTGTAGTTTTGATGTGTTTTGCTTAGTTGTGCAGATTTACGAGAATGTTGATTAAAATTCGGGTTTTCCGGGAAGGCTGCGCAGTCTACACTGTTTTGGCCATATCTGGAGTTCTAGAAGTCCGTTTGAGGCTCATAAGCAGTCCACGCGAAGCTAACGAGATTCTATATCATTCTAAAGTGATCCAGAGGTCCAATTACGATTGGAACGTTCCAGAATATCTAAAGAAAAGTCAGCCACGAATTTTCCTTAAAAACAGACTCAGTTTAGGAAACGTATTTTGCAGAAATTCTATTATAATTCTGTTTTGGTATTTTCTTGCTGGGCAAGACTTTTAAAGCCTATATAAACACACCTAGGGTATTATTTTATAGATATAAAAATATATTATGCAGATAAGTTTGTAAACACTTTCTTTTGAGGGATTTTTGGAGAACTATTATTTTCTTTGAACATTGAAGATTAAAGGTTTTTCTATAATCTTATAATTATGAGTTCTTCTATTTCTATTTATTCTTGTTTTGTGAATTTAATTATGTGTAACTAAATCTCTAATCTGAGGATTGGGTAGTATTCCTTGGTATTCATGTATGTTTAATTATTTGTGATTTTCTTGCTTTGCTGATCTGTTATTGAGGGCTTAACACAATTAGGGGCGTCATGAACCTTTGATTGGATTTTAGGGATTATAATAACTTGGAAGAGGAGTTGCAATTTTAGTACAAGATTTAACAGACATAACTCGAATATTTGATTGGAAGATTAATAGGAGAGTTGTGAGACTTATAATTCTTGGTGCGTAATAGTTTATGGTTGTACTTTGATTGTATCATGGAAGTGACAATTAAGGTGTAGTTGTAGACATTATATTGTATCTTGGAAGGGAACATTATAATCTTAGAAGAATTGTTTAGATGTCACATAGATATTGAATGTGCATTGAAACCAAGTGAAGAACCCCAGTTCTTGGATTGTTTTCCTCATATATTTTATTCTCGATTGATAAATAGTTTAATTTAGTTTATAAACAAACCAAACATTCTTCTACACTTCTAAATTGTGAGAGATAAGATACTTGAACTTGATATTACATTCAGTCCTTCCATGCGAACGAACAACACAAAAATACTATTAACATCGCTCTTCCAGGATGTTGTGATGCCATTTTGAATGAGCAAACAAGTATTGGGTACCAGTTCTTTGAGATGGTACATGAAATGTTGATACTATTTGGTTGTACAAATTGATTGAATTTAAATGCCATGGAATTGGCTATATAATTATTTTCTTTTACCTTCATGAATTTTTTCCACCTTCATTGTTATCAAAGCCTTGAAATTTTGATATTGGGTTTAATATTTTGTATATCAGAAAATATTGGCAATCGTAAATTTAAAAAAATAGATTTTTTTTTTGCAAAATCGTACAAGTGGGGCCCACTTTGGTGGGGCTCACATGTGGGACCCACATAATTGATTAATAATTTTGCAAAATTATAACATCTAAGGTAACATAGATTTGGTGTTGCTATAGAATGCTTAGTGTGTTGTTGTATAGGTCTATGGTAACGAAAAATGGCTATGTTAGCTTAGGTATGTCGAAGTGTTGTCTTAGACTCCAAATGTTACATAGAACAAAACTATCCAAGCTAAGGTGTTACCTTAGCCTTTTTTTGGCCTTTGGTAACAGAATTTAGGGTCTAAGGTAACACAGTTGTGATGTTACTGTATGTCATCTATGGCGTAGTGTCATTTTGGAAATGCGTAATATACTGGTATTTTTGGCCAAAAAATTCAGAAGTGGTATTCTCGTCAAAAAGTTAAAAAAAGGTATTTTTGGCATTTTTTTCATTTTTTTATAAAAGCATTCAATTAAATACTCTTCCAAGTATACAAGGCTGTAACCTTTTTTCATTATGTTAAAAAAATTACAGTTGTCAATAAATAAATAAATAGAAAAGATGTGTATAATGTTAATTTGGTCCAAATTATATTAAAGGATGTCCACCTATAAGTTTATGATGTGCATATTAGGGGTGGCAATTTCAGACACGACCCGAAATCCACCCGAACCCAACCCGAATCCGTAACCCGATTTACTGAGACAAAACCCGAAAGTGACCCCGAAAATGATCTGGTCTATCCGAAAAAAACCCGAAAATGACCCGATTTTAGATTTTCATTTGTTTATGCTTGGATATTTAATTTCATTCAATTTTAAGTAATTTTACCTTGGCCCGAAATTAAGGCTCAGAATCAGTGATGGGAATCAGATCATTTTAGGACCGGGGAGTGTTATCCCCGTCCCCGAGCCCCGAACCAGTACCCATTCACAGAACCCGTCTCGATCCTTGAACGAGGATTAGTTTGCTCCCCGATCCCTGCCCTGAGCGGGTACGGGGATCCCCGCGGGTAATCATAGATTTTTTTTAATAATTACATTTTATATATTTTAAAATGCATTTTATAATAAAGTTAAGTTATTAAATCATGGTATATTATATATGATTAAATTTTAATCTTATATTTGTAAAAAAAATCAAATTAAAATGTACTTAATATAAAATATAAAAGGTAATATAACTCATTAAAAATAAATTTTAATTTTACTATTAAATTTGGAATTTTGAAATGAATTATAATTTAAAATTAAATATAAATATAGGGGTGATCATTCGGTCGGTTCGGTTTTTAACCGAACCGAATAACAAAAACCGAATAACCGAAATCCGATTTTTACCAAACCGAACCGAACCGATTTATCAGTAGAAACCGAACCGAAAAACCGAACCGAAATATTTTGCCAAAACCGGACCGAATCGATTTAAAAAAAATTATATATAATATTATTTTTTTAATTTTAAAATTAATTTTAATAGCAAATATATTAAAATATGTAACAATTAAAACAAAATAAAACACAAACTATCAATTTAAATATTTAAACTTAATTTTGAATTAATTAAATCATGCATATATATAAAATATAAACATATACATATATAATATAAATAAAAAATATATATAATTCGGTTATTTCGGTTTGAACCGAAGTTTTTAAAAAAAAACCGAACCGAACCGAAATAAATTTCGGTTTAAACCGAAAAACCGAAATAACAGAAATTTCCAGAAAAATACAATCCAAACCGAACCGAAATTCAACATTTCGGTTCGGTTTTGCTCAGCCCTATATAAATAGGTTTTTAAATAAAATTGAATCCTCAATGTAAAAATTTGTATAACAAATTGAACATAAACTCAATGTAATATTAAGAAAATTCTCAATGTAAATATTATTGTATGATTAATTTTGTTCAAAACTTTGGTAATCGGTAGTTTGGTCTTCCTTACGACAAAATAAATAAGAATCGTTAAATGTTTAAATGAAATAAATGAAAAACATTGGATCTAGCATAAAAAATATTTTATGTTTTAACATGTAAGAGAATAAAGTTCATGAGATTACCTCAGGAAATTTATCTAAGTTATCATTATGAAGTTACCTTGTTTTATGCATTCTTGTATATTTTTCCAATTAGAAAATTATTTATTTTCCTTGTATAAAATCATGCACAAATCTTATATTTACATCTAGATACAAATGCCATGCATGTGTCATGTTATTACTGGTTCTAATTCTGTTACATCAGATAAGTTTCCTTAGGTAATCCAGGAACTCTATTCTCAACATGTAAACTAAAAGTGTATTTATATTAGAATACGAAAAAAATTATGTCAACGATTTAGTTCATATATAATTGGATTTTCTACATTAAATAGGATTATCAATGTAGTCTTCTACACTGAATATGATTAATGTAAAAATTCGTAATTACATTTTCTCTTGAAATTCTGATTGTTTCCATTTCGATAATAATTGTTAAATCATCACTACATTAAATACAATTTCATCCTGTAAAAATAAACTTTTATGAGCTTTGTGTGGGCTATAAAATTATCCAAATCTAATTTCTAAATATCGAAATAGTGCCCAAATAATAAATAAGAACTTTTTTTAATATTAATAAAAAATTGATAAAATTCAATTGTATCCTTTTTCAGTTATATACTTTTCAAATTATATTTTTTTTTAAATTCAATTATGATACAACCTTTTTTAGTTATATCCTTTTTTGATTATAATTTTTTTTAATATGACATAATCTTGATCTACTTTTAAAAATATCATATTCAACTATTGGAATTATTTTGATAGTATAGTGACCAAAATTAAGGGACCAAATTATAGATAAGATCAACTTACGGTTATTATATATAAGGATATAATTAAAAAAGAACCGTGCTCCCCGTCCTTAACCCCGATTTTTTTTTAATAATATTCTCTACTCCCAACCCAGAACCCAAAAAAATTTCCGAATTCACGACCCGAACGAAGTTGTGATCGGATTGGGATCAGAGGGTGCGGGTGAAATGCCCATCCCCACCCGGAATGATATAAGGAAATCAAACATCGAGTAGCATTTGTAATATTCTTAGTGCTTTATCGTAGACTACTATAGGTGGGCCCCACCATGTTTTCAACAAGAAAATGCGCCGCTTTAATGTTTCCATTAGACATTTATTCGTGTTTTTGAGTTAGTGTTCGCTATAATTGTAGGTTGAACACTTGAACTTGCATTTTCATTATTATTTTTTTTAAACAATTCAATACAAAACATGAGTTAAAATTACGTTTCCTAAAATTTTAAGATAAAATTGTGTTTGTAGGTAATCTACTAATCTTAAGTGTCATATTTTTTAAATTGTGTTGTATGAGACTATTTCATTTTAAATTATGCCATAAATGACCATGGTCCATGATAAGATAGTTGGCATACGAATCATAGTCATCGATTTGACCTGACAATGTTAAATTATATTCTCTCCGTACCAACCAATTGTTTACACTTTCTTTTTTGGGACGTACCAACCAATTCTTTACGTTTTCTAAAATAGTAAGTTTTAACACTATTACACCACTACTTCACTTATTTTAACAATACTTTACACTATTACATCCACTACTTCACTTATTTTAACAATAAAATCACTATTACACCCACTACTTCACTTATTTTAATCTTAATTCTTGGTCTCTGTTGACGGAGGAATTTGGTAACAACAAAATTCGAGGTACTTTGCCGGAAACAAGATCTACAGCGGTGGTTCTTTGCCGAAAAGAGTGGTGGCGTGTCGTGGCTGTTTGTGATTGGTGGCTGAGATTGATAGGGTTAGTGGCGGCTATTCAGAGCTCTCGACTTCCAACCCCTCAATCGGCCTACGTACCCCGGTATTTATAGGGGATCAAGCCATACGTAGTTCTTGGAGAACAAGAAACCCAAATGGGCTTGGATAACGGACCAGCTTCCGGAATGTTCTACTATGAGGCCTAACCACAAAGGCCCAAGGCTCATCCAAGAGCTCAAGACTACACGGATAAGGAAACTTCCCCCGTCGAGGACTAGTCCTATCCGCTACCAGCTATTTCTTGATTTAAAGTATGCAGGTATAGTCGTGGTTTACCCCAAGTGCAGAACGCATCTCTGTCCCCCGAATGAGAAGCACCCACCAGATAGCAGGACAGGTGATCCAGAGCTTTTAGGTGCAAAGTGCAGGATTACTCCAAAGTTCCCCAATGAGGGCGCGCCCATTGGCTACAGGAACAGAGCTCCCAAAGCACACACCAAAAAGTCCCCATCTTTCCACCTTAGGGCGCGCCCTTAGTGTTTAAGAAGGGTCCTTATATCCAGGCAAACCCCTGGAGGCCTTCTGCGACGGACATCCCCCTCCTGAGATACGACAGGAGGGAATTCCATCCTGAATGGAATTCTAGGAGAGATCTTCAGTGTCTTCTCAGAAAAGCATCTTTAAAAATAAATACTTAGGGCGCGCCCTCTTTGTAGGGAAATAGAGGGCGCGGCCTGACTTCCCCTTTTCTACCAAAACCCTAATTAAACTTAGAATTTCCCAAATTGAACCCGTATTTGACCCGAATCCATCTTTAAATACCCGAACCGAATTTTGGCTATAACAACTACCCCCAATTTCATATGAAATCAAAGATAATATATGGAATTCTCTTCAGAAAATCCAAAATTCTGTAACTCTTAACAGGGCGCGCCCTAGGAGAGGGCGCGACCTCAGAATTCCGATCGACTCATTTTCCCAGCCATCATCCACTACTCTCTATTTCTCCTATAAATACTCCCCTCTCTCCTACTTTACTCTTTTACTTTCTCTTTCTTCTTCTAAAAAACTCCTCCGGCGACTTCTCTTTTCCGAGCAACAATCTGACCGATTCCATCACGTTCTTGTGCATTTCTTCACCAAATCGTACTCTAGAACTTCCAAGGTACATTTTCATACCTCTATTTTGTATTTTAACCGTGTAAATCGTTTGATTTAGCAAAAATGACTGTTCACTTTTCTCGTGTTCTTCGTCTTTGACATGTATATATATGTGTATGTAATGCTGTTTGATCTCACCTAATTGCAATTCTCTCCCACATAACGTTTCTGATAAATGGACATGATTAATTAACTCACAATAATTATTAGGGCACGCCTTCGACACAGGGCGCGTCTCAGCCTCTTATGATACATCTTTTTTTTTTTTGAAATTCACCTTTAATAGAATCTGTAACACGCTTTAGATTCCTAGAATAGCTTTTGCAAACGTCCTTAGATGTCGACCTATTTAATTCTTGGGCGCGCCCTAAGTCCCTTTTTATTTAATTTTGCAGCTGGAGGACAAGGGCGCGTCCTTTCCATTCCATCCTTTTAAAGAATTCAACGTTCGTCTTGGAATTTATTCTCCATTACCACCCCCTTATCTCCTGAACATTATAGGCTTCCTTTCTCGTTTATTTCTCCAAAAGACAAGGCGCGCCTTATTCAAGAATTCAACGAAGACAAGATGAGTTTCTCAAGCGAGGACACCCTCGATAATATCCCCCTTAGCGATCATTTAAAAAATAAGATAACAAGCCCAATACAGACACCTGAAAAAACTTTGAAACCTTCATACACAGATCCTTCCGATAACAATTATACTCCAAACACCCATTCTCCTAGTGACACACATTCTTCAGATACCTATGCCACAGAGGGCGCACCCTCTGCTTCTTCTATCTCGCCCATGGTCAATCCTGAGCCAACATCTCCTCCCCCTTCACCTATCCCATTTGAACATTTGAAAATTCGTGATGAAGAAATTGATCTTGAATGGGGGAGATATGAGGATATGTCTGAAAAAGAGAAAAAACAACTCAGAAGAAAGCAAGGTAAGCTAGCCTGCGTGAGCATGTCTTCCACTGCCACAAATGATGAAGTGGAATGGACCATGAAATACTATGGGCAAGAAGGACTCTGGGCCATTCCATATTCTCACCACCGTCCTCATATTTTCAACTATGGTGGAAATTTCAGAATTCCTAGGATGGTTCTGACCCCAAGACTGGTCGCCCTTGGTGTGGGCGCGCCCTTGCATCCATACCTGAGAGAAATCCTTGAATGGTATAACCTAGCCCCTATTCAACTTTCTCCCAATAGCTACAAGCTTGTGTTGGGTTTATTCATTCTTTATCATGACCTCGGATTCAAAGCACCCTCCATGCCAGAAATTAGCTACTTCTTCAGCATCCGTCAGTCAAATATAGGTTACTATTACCTAGTGATCAACAAACGTCATAATAATAAAGGTTTCTCCGAAGGAAGGATTAGCCACATTAAACGTTGGAAAGAACCTTTCTTCTTTGTTTGGGACGTCCCCAGAGTCCGCCTTCAATTCAACACGGATCCCTGTAAGTGAGGGCGCGCCCTACACTTTTCTTGACCCTCTAGTTTTTCCTTCAAGTTTTTACTAACTCTTTTAAGTAAACAGATAGAAGAATCCAAAAAACGCTTCAAGGCGCGGCCTCATCCCGGGCCAGAACCGTCCTCAAAGTTGCAGCGGAGAGATTTAATCTCCAAACTCTAATCACAGAAGAAAATCTAAAAAGGGTTGGAATCCTCTTTAATAGAGTTGGCTCCATTTGTAAATTTAGAAAATTTAGAAATGGCGTTGCCGTTCCCACATCTTCGTCTAGTGATAGTGAAAATGAAAACTCCGATTCTGACGAAGGTATGAAATTATATATTAGGGCGCGTCCTAACCTTTTGGCTGTGCATCTGCTGTCTTTTATAACTGTATTTTTCATGAGGGCGCGGCATAATCCCATTTCCTTGCTTTTATGCAGATATGGCTCCCAGAATTCCACGTGGTTTTGGAGCTACAAAAAAGAAAGATGATAAGGAAAAGAACGTTGATCAAACTTGCACCTTTGACTCCAGGGCGCGGCCTGTACAGATGAAAGATTCTAGTGACACAGTCATTCCTACAGGATCTTTGAAAAGAAATGCCGAGACCCAAGGAACCACCGTCGACAAGGGTAAAAAACCAAGAACTGAGGGCGCGCCCTCATATGTGGAAACCTTAATTGGCCCTGCTGCTGCTTCCCTTGTTGGAGAAAATGAAGTTGACATTTGGCAAAATATGAATGCGGATGAGGAATCTCAATCCATGATTCGGGCATCTGCTCAACTGCTTATTCAATCTCTAGGGCGCGCCCAGAGAGTTCACAAGGAAAAGCTCCATATTAACAAGCTTGAGGCTGAAAATAGAAAATATTCAAAGATGATTGTTGAAAATGACAACAAATGGAAGAAAGATCTGGATTCCAAAGATGACAGAATTGCTGATCTGAAGCATGACCTGGATGAATCTATTGAACATCGCCATCTTTTGAATACCAAAAATGACAAGCTAGAGAAAGAGGTGGAGGAATTGAAGATGCAATGTGACACTCTTGAGATTGAAAAAGCTGATTGCTGGAAAGATGAGAAGCAAGCCATGGAAGATCGAAATTTCCAAGCTGGGTTTGACTTCTATCTTCTTGGTTTTCTAGCAAACGATCCTGATTACAATTGGGAAGAAAAGTTTGGTCCAGAAAGTGCTGAGGACATTAAGCAATTCAAGATACTGCATGCAAATGCCATCAAGGCAAAAAGGATCGAACTTGGCCTGGAAGAAGACCCTGAAGGCGCGCCTTCCACTGAAAACGTTCCAGCAGCCCAGGATATTCCTAATCCAAGCTCTACAGCTATCCCCAATCCAAGCTCTCATCCTGAAGATGTATCTCCCCATACAGTTGTTCCTCCAAATAATACCCAGGACGCGCCTCTTTCACCTCCCAAGGACGCGTCCTAGGGTTCTACATTCAAACTCTGTCCGAATATTTACTTTAACTTCTAAGGTGCGGGTCCTTTGTAAAACCCTGCAAGTTGTAAGCCTAAACTTTCATGCCTACTTTTGATTATGTTTCCATATTTAACTGCCGAATTGCTTTTGCCATAGACCTTGTTTTGTTCTTCTAGATCTTCAAAAATAATTACAGGGCGCGCCCTAACACATAGGGGGCGGCCTTCTTGAAATATTCTTTACTAATAACATGTAACATATCTTCAGAAAAGAAAAACTCAGGTAATTCTTTTATGCAAGCTTAGGGCGCGCCCTTCTGTTGTTGGGGCGCGGCCTTCGGATATATGTCTTCAATCTATATCATATGATGTCTTAAAAAATGTGAAACAATTGGTAAAATAAAAAATACTCGTAAATTCTTCATTGTAAATACAGGGCGCGCCCTAGTTGCTTTGGGCGCGGCCTCATGTACTTTAACCACCAAATGGCATTCTTCTAACTCTTGAAAACATTGACTATCTTGAAAAAAAGTTGAAAATCTTGAACATCTTCATTAAACTTGAGTCTTGACAAAATAAGGGAAAAACAACAAATGAAAAATGTGGAAAACAAACAAGTCTCGACTAGAACTAAGGAAGGCATATATGCACTACCCCCCTAGACTAGGAGAATATTTATTAATACTAGTATATAACTTAAATATAAGCCTTCATAAAATAAGGGGCCGAAGCCGCACCCTACTAGTAGTACTTCTTCAAATGCTCCGCATTCCATGCTCTTGGAATTGTATTGCCATCCAAATCTTCCAAATGATAAGTGCCTTCCCAGATGATAGACTTGATTTTGTAAGGTCCTTCCCAATTTGGACCAAAAACTCCATGAGCTGCAACTCTTGTATTTGGCATAACCTTTCGAAGAACCAGATCACCCACATTAAAAGGACGAGTCTTCACTTTCCTGTTATAATACCTTGCAACTCTCTGCTGATAAGTTGCCAATCTCAACTGCGAATTTCCCCTTATCTCTTCTAGGAAATCAAGATTTAGCCTTTGATTTATCATATTCAATTCTTCATCATAGAAATCCCTTCGGAATGACCCTGCTCCAATTTCTACCGGAACCATTGCCTCACACCCATAGGACAACATGAAAGGGGATTCCCCAGTTGTGGTCCTTGGAGTTGTATTATACGACCATAAGACCATAGGAAGCTCATCGGGCCAATTTCCTTTGCTTTCTTCTAGCTTAGTTTTCAAAGTATGCTTGATTATCTTGTTGATAGCTTCAGTCTGCCCATTGCTCTGAGGATGATACACGGCTGCGAATTTCTTCTTGATTCCCAAGTCTTCGCATAGCTTTCGCAACTCCTTACTGTCAAATTGCTTTCCATTATCTGAAATAAGCTTGTAGGGAATCCCGAACCTGCACACAATGGAGTTAAACACAAAATCCTTGATTTTCTTCGCTGTGATTGTGGCCAAGGGCATTGCTTCCGCCCATTTGGTGAAGTAATCTACAGCAACAACAGCATACTTGACTCCTCCCTTAGACTTGGGGAGTTCTCCAATAAGATCGATTCCCCACATAGCAAATGGCCATGGACTCATCATAGAAGTCAAAGTAGTCACCGGAACTTTTGAAAAATTGGCAAACCTCTAACATTTATCACATGCCTTGACAAACTCATAGGCATCCTTCTTCATAGTAGGCCAATAATAACCTTGCCTTAACATTTTCATTGCCAACGAACCACCCCTCGAGTGATTACCACAAATTCCTTCATGCACCTCCCTTAGGATATAATTGCATTCATCTCCATCTATGCATTTCAGAAGCGGTTGATTGAAACCTCTCTTGTATAGAATTTCCTCATACTCTACAAACCTGGCAGCATGATATCGAAGACGCCTTGCTTCAATCTTGTTGCTCGGAAGAATCCCCTTACGGAGATACTCTAAAATTGGAGTCATCCAAGTAACTTGCGGGATAATTTCCACTTCCATGATTTCCACTTCCGGAATACTTGGCACTTCTTGAATTTGTAGAGGAACCGTTCCCAACAGCATAGCATCTTTCTGAGATCCTAACTTGGCTAAAACATCCGCACTACAATTTTCATCTCGAGGAATACATTCCAACCTTACTTCACGAAACTTCTGAATTAATCGTTGTGCATACTTCATGTAGAGCTCTGTTCTTGGACCTCTACATTGAAAACCTCCCTTGACCTGCCTAACTACAAACTCTGAATCACTTGACACGATCAAATTCGCCACCTTCATCTCCAAGGCCATCTTCAATCCATTAATCAAGGCTTCATATTCTGCATCAAACTTGAAATGAATGGCACTCATCAGTCGATTTCCTTCAGGTGTTACCAAAATAACACCTGCACCAGCTCCTCCGTTGTTCACAGCTCCGTCTACATGCAACTTCCACCAACGTTGAGGAACTTCCTCAAGAGGGCACACTCTCTTTGGAGGAATTCCAGGTTCCATCAATACAAGTGACTTTTCCTCAGTTTCTGAATCAAACTCCAGGATGAAATCTGCTAAAGCCTGACCTTTAATAGCCGTTCTTGGTGTATATTCCAAATCAAACTGTCCCAACTCAATAGCCCACTTCAACATTCTCCCCGAAGCTTCCGGTTTATGAAGGATATCTCTCAACGGGTAAGCAGTACGAACCTCGATTTTGTGAGCTTAAAAATAAGGACGAAGCTTCCTTGCTGCCAAGATTAAAGCGTAAACCAACTTTTCCATACTGGTGTATCGAGTCTCTGCATCATGCAAACGCTTGCTCACATAGTAAACCGGGGACTGATGATCAATCTCTTCTCTTACCAATACTGCACTAATGGAGTACTCCGAAATTGCCAAGTATAATATCAAAGTTTCTCCTTCCACGGGCTTGGCTAAGAGCGGAGGATTCCCCAACTGCTCCTTGATTTTATGAAAAGCTTCTTCACACTCAGGAGTCCACACGAAATCTTTGGATGCTCCCTTGATTGCCTTGAAGAATTCTCTGCATCTATCCGAAGATTTTGACACAAAGCGATTTAGTGCGGCAATTCTCCCAGCCAAACTCTGAACTTGCTTCACACTAGATGGAGATTTCAGGTCAAGCAAGGCTTTAATCTTGGCTGGATTTGCCTCGATCCCACGATGGTTGACAATGAATCCCAAGAACTTTCCGGATTCCACTCCAAACACACATTTTTTAGGATTCAACTTCATCCTGAACTTCCTCAATACTCCGAACATCTGCTCTAAGTGCTTCACATGGTCTTCCGCCCTCAGAGATTTAACAAGCATATCATCCACATACACTTCCATAGTTTTCCCAATCAGATCTTTGAACATCATGTTTACCAACCTCTGATAGGTGGCTCCGGCGTTGATCAAACCGAATGGCATTCTAATGTAACAGTACAAACCTCTATCTGTGATGAAAGAAGTATGCTCTTGATCTGGCTCATACATAGGAATCTGATTGTAGCCCGAGTAAGCATCCATGAAACTCAAAAGAGCATGGCCAGCTGTAGCATCTACCAACTATCAATTCGAGGGAGAGGAAAACTATCTTTAGGACAAGCCTTGTTCAGATCCGTGAAATCCACGCAAGTTCTCCACTTTCCATTAGGCTTCTTGACAAGAACTGGATTAGCCAACCAATCTGGATAATATGATTCCTTGATCAAACCAACATCTAGAAGTCTATCAACTTCCTCTTTCAATGCTATAGCTCTTTCTCCACTCACAGGTCGACATTTCTGGCGAATTCCTTTCTTGGTGGGATCTATGTTCAGATGATGACACATAACCTTTGGATCGATTCCCACCATATCAGCATGACTCTAAGCAAAGACATCCAAATTATTCAAGAGAAAATTAGTGAGCATTCCTCTCAACTTGGAATTCAGTTGAGATCCAATTCTCAAAACTTTACCTGCATCTTTCTCATCCACCATGATTGGGATGGTATTCTCTGCAGGACCAGTCTTTTCCACGGGTTGTGGTGATCTTGGATCTAGATCAAAATCAAAGTTTCGTGGATCCTCGATTGGTGCTACATCCTTGGAGGGCGCGTCCTCTTTAAGAGGGAAGTCTTCATCAACAAGGGTATGCACCAAGCCTTCAAGTAACATTCGCCTCCCTTCGACCTGCTCACCTCTGATATTAACTGAAATCACCTCCTCTGAACCTTCTTCAATTTCCTCCAGAATTCCATCTTGAAGATCATCAAGTACTGGAATTCTCTCCTCAGGGCGCGCCCTGTAGCAGGGCATTCCCTCTGGCTCTTGAACAAAATAATGGACTTTCACTTCTCCAGGAACAATACTCATAACTCCTGAACCACTTTTACTGAGGGCGCGCCCTCCATCCTGCTGTCTCCTGAATCCCTTGATTGCCTTGTGATAACAATCTCTCGAGTCATGCTGGGATCCTCGGATTGTTCCCACACCGTTTGGCGTAGGAAACTTCATTGCAAGATGATAGATGGAGGTCACAACCTTCATTTCTTTCAACAAGGGACGTCCTACCAAAGCATTATGTGACGATTCCACATTCAAAATCATGAAATCCATCATTTGAGTCACAGAAAGAGTTCCTTCCCCGAGAGTTACTGGTAACTTGATAGCTCCCATGACATTTACAGATTCGCCCGAAAAACCATAGATCCATCCATTATCTTGAATCATATCCTTATCTAGGAGTCCCAACTTTTGGTAAGTGCTGTAATATAGAATATTCACCGAACTTCCATTATCAACAAAAACTCGATGCACATTCTTGGAGCCAATCTGAATTGCCACCACCAAAGCATCATTGTGAGGATGGTGTACCCACCTTGCTTCTTCTTCAGTGAAAGTGATATCAGCACATTCTCCTTTGAACAATTTAGGCGGCCTCAATTCCAAACTATTCAAATTTGTAAGAGGTCGGTATCTTGCTTCCCTAGTATACCTCTCCATAGAATGATTGCTGTCACCTCCCAGGTGATGTCCACCAAAGATGGTGTGAATACTTCCTTCCTTGACAAACTTCTTCTCTTCAGGCTTGCCGTCAACATGGAGGGCGCGCCCTCCATCTCTCTTGTCAGGATTCTCCCTATGTTTCTTCACCTCTCTGACAATCCATTCTGTCAAATATCCTTCCTTGATTAGATCCTCGATTTCATCCTTCAATTGATGGCACTCATGAGTATTGTGACCTGAAGACTCATGGAATTCACAGTACTTCCTCTTGTCTTTACTTTGCCAAGAAGAGAGAGGCTCTGGCTTTCTGAAGAATCCTTTATTTTTGTTTACTTCGAAAATATGTTCAATGGAGGCTGCCAGGGGAGTATAATTACCCGGCCTTTGATCATAGGTATAAGTATCTGGGGGACCCCAACTCCCTCTAGAATCAGCTAAATTCACTCGATTGGCACCAGTCGCTATACGACGTGTTGGACTAGGTGACCTGTCCTTCCTCTTGTTGGTCTTTCCCTTAACACCACTTTGAGAATCTGATTTCCGATTGTCTGCTAAGGATTGCTCTACGATCTTGAAAGACTCGGCCTGTGCGAACACATCAGCTAGAGTCGGTGGATCTCGCCCTTGAAGATGCTTCCAGAAATCAGTTCCTACTGATAATCCAGCTATTAAGAAACTCTTGAACGTTTCATCAGTCGCTCCTCTCACCAAAGTAGACTCCGAGTTGAATATTTTGAAATAAGATTGCAAACTTTCTCCTTCCCTTTGCTTGATATTAGCCAAAGTTGTGACTGGAGGGGAATACTTCACTGCCGCTTGGAATTTAGTCAAAAACAAATTCCTCATCACGTGCCAAGATGTAATCACTCCCGGGCCAAGTTTCTGAAACCATTGCTGAGCACTCTCCCTGAAAGTTGCTGCCAACAATCGACACCTAGCTAGCTCCGTCACTTGATAAACATCCATCTCGATATCAAAGCGTCCGAGGAATTCCACAGGGTCTACGTTTCCATGAAAACGCAAATCATTTTTCATAGATCTATACCCTATAGGAAGCTACGCCTCTCTAACTTTAGTTGAAAAGGGAGAGGATGTTTGCACAGTAGCAGATATTCTTCCTCCATCCAAGTGAGCAAGGAGCTTCTTCAAGTCATCCACATTAAAAGTTCCGACCCCAGGAACATTCTGAATATTTGGTTGTGTCGCAGTTTGTGTACCCCCCGGGGGTAGAGGTGGAGGTGGAGCTGTTGTCTGAGTACCTCCCTGAGCCCCCGCTTGAGGTTGAACCACAACATCCTCTTGAGTTTGAGTTTGCTGGCCTTGAGGATTTCCCTCAATCTCTGGATTTCCCTGAGGCCGTTGATTCCCTTGAGGCTGTGGATTTCCATTAGGTTGTGGATTTCCTCGAGGCTGTGGATCTCTTTGCGATCCTCTTTGATATTGTTCTCCTGAGTGAGGGCGCGTCCTTGACCCGGACTCAATAGAGGTTCTTGAATGAACTTGATGAATGCGAGGAGATCTCCTACCTAAGGGCGCGCCCTGATTACGGGGCCGCCCATTTCCTTGATGCAAATCCATTCTTTTATCACCGTTATCACAGTTTCCTCTTGTTCTAGGAGTATCATGATGAAAAGCTTGTTTAGATCCAAGGGGCCGCGACCTGTTGTGAACAGGGGGCACGCGCTGTGGATTGTTATTGCGGGCAAGTGTCCGTTCATGTCCAAGGGGCCTCGACCTGTTGTCAGGGGGCACGCGCTGTGAATCATGGGGCCTTGATTCCAAATACTTGCTTTTCTTCTGTTGCTCAAGAAGTACCATCCTTAAATCGTCATCATTAAGCCTTATTCCAAGGCGTTCTTTCAAGCTGGCATAATCTCTCCTTTCCCTTGCCATCTGCTCTTCATCCCTTTGGATTTCACCAGGGGTGTGCCCTGAGCAGTGTGGATGAGGGCGCGCCCTCTCTTGAGGATTCGACAACCTGCGTTCAGAATTATCTTTACTAGGATGTTCAACAATAGGATCAGAATAATCTAACCTTCGAGGAGTGACCAGCTGAAATCTTCTTTCATGATTTTCCTCCCTCCTTCGGGAATCCTCCTCAATCTGAGGGGATTTCCCTAACCGGCGATAATTTCGTGGGATGCTCCGAGATTCTCTCCTTGATCCCTGATTTTCCTCCACCGAACTCAATCTTGCTCCAAAATTATTTAGGGCATCCCCCATACGATACAGCTGTTCCATTAACGCTGCGTTACTGATAAGAACAGGAGGCTGTCCGCCGGCGGCGATTGGAGTCCCATGATGGTGCGGAGGAGCGGAGATTTCCTCCGGAACATAAGCCTCCTGGTGGGTTGGATTTCCCCCCATGCTATCTTCAGAATCGTAATCCTCTTCTCCATGAGAACCTCTGCGCTGATTGTGCGACATCTTTTCCTCCTAAGATTCAAATCTTGATTGGCTGCCCTCCTTCTAGCGCCAATTTGTTGACGGAGGAATTTGGTAACAACAAAATTCGAGGTACTTTGCCGGAAACAAGATCTACAGCGGTGGTTCTTTACCGAAAAGAGTGGTGGCGTGTGGTGGCTGTTTGTGATTGGTGGCTGAGATTGATAGGGTTAGTGGCGGCTATTCAGAGCTCTCGACTTTCAACCCCTCAATCGGCCTACGTACCCCGGTATTTATAGGGGATCAAGCCATATGTAGTTCTTGGAGAACAAGAAACCTAAATGGGCTTGGATAACGGACCAGCTTCCGGAATGTTCTACTATGAGGCCTAACCACAAAGGCCCAAGGCTCATCCAAGAGCTTAAGACTTCACGGATAGGACTAGTCCCATCCGCTACCAGCTATTTCTTGATTTCAAGGATGCAGGTATAGCCGTGGTTTACCCCAAGTGCAGAACGCATCCCTGTCCCCCGAATGAGAAGCACCCACCAGATAGCAGGACAGGTGATCCAGAGCTTTTAGGTGCAAAGTGCAGGATTACTCCAAAGTTCCCCAATGAGGGCGCGCCCATTGGCTACAGGAATAGAGCTCCCAAAGCACACACCAAAAAGTCCCTATCTTTCCACCTTAGGGCGCGCCCTTAGTGTTTAAGAAGGGTCCTTATATCCAGGCAAACCCCTGGAGGCCTTCTGCGACGGACATCCCCCTCCTGAGATACGACAGGAGAGAATTCTTCAACTTCTGGAATACCAACTCGAGTATAATTCCATCCTGAATGGAATTCTAGGAGAGATCTTCAGTGTCTTCTCAGAAAAGCATCTTTAAAAATAAATACTTAGGGCGCGCCCTCTTTGTAGGGAAATAGAGGGCGCGGCCTGACTTCCCCTTTTCTACCAAAACCCTAATTAAACTTAGAATTCCCCAAATTGAACCCGTATTTGACCACAATCCATCTTTAAATACCCGAACTGAATTTTGGCCGTCTTAAAAACAAATGATAACAAATCGTTGGGACGGAGGGAGTACTTCTACTACTTGATAGTTAGACATCCATCTTCTGCTCATAAGATAGATTATCATTTTTTTTAGTTTTTTTCCCTCGACAGTTAGCGAAACATTATGTGTTGCAACATTAAAATGAAATAATTAAAGTTGACATTCTTGATTGATATATTTAATTTACTTTTCCTATATGCGTAAATATGTAATGCAAAATGAGTACTTGCTGGACTTCAGTCTGCAGATAGGTAGCCAACACACAAATCACAAATTCAACCTTAGATCTATCTCACTCTAGCAAATTTGAAGACCTCAACATGAAGTAGTTTTCATTAAGTAACTACCTGATCTAAAACATATTGGTGTTAGAAAAAGTTCTCAATTAGATCTTTTATTATATTCTAATATTCTCACAGGCACCCATCTTTGAAGCATAACTTGCTTTCATGCTCATAATAATGAGAATTAGTTTTTTTCAACTTTCTTATCGTAATTAGTGTCTGTAATTGCACTAAATCACGCAAGCATACGTGGTCACAAGTAATATATGAATAAGTCAAGTTCGTTCCCACAGAGATCTGGTAATGGTTTTAATTCAGTAGATGTACCTATGCAACAATGTATGATTATTATTCACTGCTAAGACAATTAACAAATTTGGGTTTTGATTATCTAAATTAACTAAGAAATAAATTGGCAACTAAGAATTAATTATCTAATGAAAATTAATATCGAATTACTTCTACAAGAGTAAACATGGGATCCTAACTTCATTAAATACTTCGCTTAGAGTTGATGCCTTTAATCAATGCATGTGATGGTTATGATATCTGATCAGACAACACGAAACAAGTAAACGCTACCTCTCAGCATACGAATACGAAACTAAACATACATCCACAAAAGAGATAGAAGATGAATAGACACCAATTATGCTTAGACCCTATATCTCTATAAGATTTGAAAACATAACGGTTGAAGAACAAGTTGTCTATTAAGATCACATAGGGCAGCATAATATCTCTATTTACGCTACAAATCATGATGTTAAAACAGCAACCTATCCTATGCTAGCATGACAAGTTCTAAATCTCAAGATCCACTCTCGTTTCGCAAGAGATTAACAAATTAGATGTTCGCAACGCATCTAAACACATGAATCACAACCATACAAGGATATCACGAATTCACCACACATAAATCTTTAAACCAATCAAACTACTAAGCTACATAGATAACTCCGTTAGAATCACATGACAACGATTAGTTCATAATCGAACCGCTCGTCATCATGGGATCTGATTAAACCATGATAAAAATAAAGTATGAAAAGATACAAATAAACCTAAGTAATTGATATGTAATCGTGATACAAATTACAATGGTAGGATGTGTTTAAATAGGCTCTAGAAGTCTTGCCCAGCAAGAAACTACCAAAACAGAGTTATAATAGAATTTCTGCAAAATCCGTTTCCTAAACTGATTCTGTTTTGAAGGAAAATTCGTAACTAACTTTTCTTCAGTATTTATGGGTCGTTCCAGTTGTATTTGGACATCTGAACCACTTCAGAATGATAGAGAATCTCGCTAGCTTCGCGTGGACAGTAAGATCGTCCAAAACGAACTTGTAGAACTCAAGATATGGCCCAAATTAACAGTGAATCAGGATTTTTAGGACAATTTCCGGAGTTGGACAGCGGCCATGATAGGCTGCGGCCTAGCTCCAATTCTGTTAGCAATTTTTCAGCATGCTACTTCCTTCGTTTTCCTTCGTTTTGCCTTCGTTTCCTTCCGTTCTTTTCCCCAGAGCTTCCATACTTCATTTCTTTGACTCCAAATCTCCCAAGAATAGTGTGGAAGACTTCATTCTTCATTAAAAACTCAAAATCCACACCAACATCAACTCAATTCTCCCACCATATCCAATGATTTATAACCTTGCACAACTACACGAAACACATAAAAAATACAACAAACTTGAGGCCACGTAAATAAATTTAAGCCGATATGGAACGCTTCAAGTGAATATAAAATCCAGTTATCAGTGATTTGGTTCATTTCTTTCAACATCATTTCTTCTACTTTTTAGGTCTAGAAAATTTTATTAACCAAATTGACAAGAACACTTTTGCATGTCCTTTGATTAAATGACAAAATTTTCATGATTGAAAGAATCTTTTTTTTTTTTTATTGTGGGTATTGAATTTTGATATAGTTTATTTATGTAAACGTATTTCATGACAAAAAATAAGTTTAAAAGCGAGATAAATCCTAATAAATGGCATTCAAATAATTTTAGAATAGGTGATGCTTTAAATTAAGTCCGACAATCTAGTGTTAATTATAATTATAAATGCGTTGGTTTATTCAAAATAAAGTGTTATTACAAATTATGTGTGACAATTTCATATCTATACTATACTATTATAAGCGAAATAGGGTATATTTGGTTGTCGATTTGGTACTCTTTTTTTGTCACTCTTTTTGGTCACCCAATAACAACCGTTAGATTTTAAGATAAATAAATAAGAACCGTCGGATCTAATGCTAAAAGAATATTCCTTTTTTAATATTTAAAATACTATTATAGGTTCCAAGTTCGAATCCCACCAATAACGTATCTCTATTAAATATATATATTATTTTATAAACTAATTACCATTAAACTAAAAAGTTCATGATTAATTTTTTTTAATAACGAAATTCGAAACAGATGTAAATTTATACAATTCGTAGTGTGATAAATAGAAATTGATTACGATTTGGCCTGTATGCGTGAAGCTCAAACCCGTCAACAACATATTATTAATTAGAATACTATCGTTAACAATACAATCAAGTATTACAATATTTTATTATCTTCTATAATTTATTTTCCTACTAATTAAAAAATATATATAAATATATGAAAATATGGATAATAAAACAAAAAATATTTAAAAAAACATCCGTGCATCACACGAGTAATAAGCTATATAGTAAAAAATTACACAAAATCTGTAAAACATTTATAATATAGAAAATTTTGTATAAAAATCGAAAAAATATCTACATGATTAGATAAATTTTACTTTTTCGACTAAATAAAAGTTAAAAAACAAATTTTGTGTAATATTTATATCTATACGTATGTATTTTAAAGTAATAATTTAAAATAAATAATTTTAATAATATTTATATACATGGAATTATAAAGTTAAAAGTTCTTTTAATAATAAAAATATATATACAACTTAAAATTTTAATAATAAAATATAATTAAAAAATTTACAAGGAACCGTGCATCGCACGAATTATAGGCTAGTTATGAATAATAACGTAAAATATGTTTGAACTAACGTCCGGTTTTAAATCTTATCAAATATTATGTATTATGCATATTCTTCAATTTACCTTTATTTTGGTTGAAACTATGTGCAACTTGTCCATGCATCAATCTTGTCTTGAAAAATGGCGATGTGGGAATGAAACTTAAAATTTCAATCAAAAGTAGTTTTCTCATTCGAACAAATTTACGTAGACGTAATGAAAATAACTTTTAAGTAACATGTATATACATTGATGCATGTAGTGTATATCAGGGAGAGTATGATAATGATCAACTCTTTTTCTTTAGTTAAACACACGCATATGCTAGGAGTTGAACCTTTGACCTCTGTTAGCCCTTGTTTGGTTGGAGGAAAAAGGAGGGGAGGGGAGGGGTATGAAATATAAAATGATGTTTGGTTCAAAATTGGGGAGGGGATTGGAGCGGAGGGGAGGGGATTGGAGGAGAGTTTTTGTTTGATTTTATCATCCTCCAATTTGGGGTTTTTTGGAGGGGAGGGGAGGGGAGGGGCAACATTTATTTGACAAAAATACCCTTACATGTGTATTTTTAATTTAAATTCTTTTTGCATATATAAGGTTATAAATGTAATTTAATCATAAAACCCTCCCTTCCCCTCTTGTACCAAACAAAAAATGAATCCGCTCCCCTCCCTTCCCCTCCCTTCCCTTCCTATGAACCAAACATAAATATTATTAAAACCCTCCCCTTTCCATCCCCTCCCTTCCCCTCCCCTCCATTAAAATCCCTCCCCTCCCTTCCCCTCTCTTGAACCAAACATAGCCTTAGAGAAGACCTTGGCTTCTATAAGAAAGAATAAAATTTAGAAAATTAAATCCGATTCACTATCTTTGCCCACCCTTACTCATGATAATATAATAACTAAAAATATGTCATTGATATTCATTGGAAAGAAATAATCATAGTGCCTCTGTTATTAGATGGGAAATATATGTACCGAGAGAAGCAGATCAATGTAATTGTTAGTAGGTACAGAAACAATAATCTACATGGGCCTACAATTTTGTTTATGGGCCTGGTGTTCTTATTTGAAACTCTGTAGATTTAAATTCATCACTTTGTTTCTTTCCTTTTTCTACTTTTTGTTATTTTTTTAAATTCTACAGTAATCATGTAGTTTTGTG
Organism: Kitagawia praeruptora; assembly: GCA_037693485.1. Classification (NCBI taxonomy): domain Eukaryota; kingdom Viridiplantae; phylum Streptophyta; class Magnoliopsida; order Apiales; family Apiaceae; genus Kitagawia; species Kitagawia praeruptora. The sequence goes on from CM075350.1 coordinate 84,593,455, forward strand.
AATTGATTATTTTTTCTCCCTTTTATAGTAATTTTTCTTTAAAGGATCTTTTTCTAAGTAATTTAATTTAATATGTAAAATATATAAGACAAATTCTAAATAAAGAAAATCTATGCTATTTCTACAAATATGAAATTAGATTATAAAATTAAAATTATAATAAATGAATTTGACAAAAAAAAATAAAGTACAAATGACGCCGCCCCTTCTACTATTTTCTGGTTCCGCCACTTACTGCACAAATGAGCTATCAGATAATGATCATCTCAATGATTGTATTTGAATTAATGTATCATTGAATTATAATCACTTTTCTTGTTTGGGCATTTTCATTTTAAGACTGTATGTATATACATAGTATTTAGCTATGAGAAAACTGGGCCTGAGGACAACCTCAGGGATCTCCCCTCAGGTTATAAGAATATTGCTTGTAAAATAAGGGGCCCCGCAGGGGCAGTTTTGTAAATCTAAATTTTTTATCAGTAATTTACACAAATGCCCTTAAAATTTGTATTGATTTATTCTATCCTCAGGGTTCTAACCTGAGGTCATCCTCAGACACATGAAACCCTTAGCTATTTCATGTCAAAATAGAAATGGAGAGCTGCTCCGCACATTTGTAGTCTTTTTTTCTCTGTATATACTTGTTCTCTCACTCAAACGTTTTTTTCTCTTCCTAACATATGTCCTTTATATTTATTTGGAAATACAAGCCGATAACCCGTGCGAAGCACGAATTATGATAAATTATCTTAAATTTCTAATTTTTAATTTTTTAAAATGAATAAAATCTTGAATCACCAAGTTGTATATAATAATATATTCTCGACTTTTATTTCGATTGTTAGTTAATAGAATCCTAGTATATAATTTCAATAATAAATTAAATTAATGTTTAATTTTAACATTTTTAAATGAATAAAATCTTGAATCACCAAGTTGTATGTAATAATATATTCTCGACTTTTATTTCGATTGTTAGTTAATAGACTCCTAGTATATAATTTCAATAATAAATTAAATTAATATTTAATTTAATTATTTTAATTAATGAAATTCATATAACTTATCTCTGGTAATATAAGAATAGTTATATTATTAATCTATTATAGGTATATTTTAAATATTAATTAATGAAGCCCTAAATCCTATATTCTCGATTTTTATTTCAATTTTTAGTTTAAATTAAATTAATATTTAATATTATGATTTTAATTTTATTAAATTAATTAATATTTGGTGGCATACCGCGGTATACATTAATTAATTGGCATACCGTATTTTAGTTCGGAGAGGACTTGTTTCATTAGTAGTTCTTATTCTTATTGGCCTTCTATACACTTAAAAAACAGTTTTTAAAGTAAGATCAAATCGTAAAATAAGTTATTATTAATTAATTAAATAATTAATTAATTAATTGGCATACCGTAAAAACAGTTTTTAAAGTAAGATCAAATCGTAAAATAAGTTATTATTAATTAATTAAATAATTAAATAATTAATTAATTAATTGGCATACCGTGTGTGACAGCCCCAAATTCGGGGTCATAAATCTGGGCCATCACGGACCAATTTCCATTCAATATCAATATCTCTTGGGTCTTTTTTTTTTTTTACAATTAATACTTATGCAGTTGACCCCGTAATAATAAACACACACACACACACCAGTCATATGCTCAGAGAACAACATTCACCATAATAGACGTTTAGAATTTAACAGTTATTACAAACCCAGAATCATACATAAGTACATTGCTGAATAATACTTCGACATGAAGCATTTCAACAACCAAAAGTTTCTTACATGTTTACACACTTAATTATACATAGAGCTCCCAGAACCCGTCTGCCACTACGCTACCTCGGGAATCGATGCTAGCTTACTCTCAGAAAGTCGCCTTCCCCCTACCCTCTTGCGGGGCGTTCTGCGTAGAATCAACATACCTAGCTGTATATAGATAAGTAGCAAGAGTGAGCTATAATTGCTCAGCAAGATAATATTGTAAGCTAGAATTTAAAATGTGACCAGGTATACATATATATGCATATGTAAGCGGTAACCAATTATAAACTTTAAGGAAGAATAAAACTCTTATTTAATAATACATCATCCACTTACTATTATAAGAAAGAAATCTAGGATAATATAGTATCAGTTTCTCTTCTTAAATAATATAACAATCAATATACCCTTTCAGTGTAATATTTCAAGATACTATGAATACTTGAATAAATCTCTCACTGTCATCTTCTCATTTCCTTCTTATGCAACAATTATATAAATTAATATAAAATCAGTTTCTCTTCATCTATAATAGTAATTCCATCATTTCATATCATTTTCCCTTTTCAGTATACCAATCTGACTTTATCGTCGATTCTTTATTTGAAAATTTTGGGGGTTTTCACTGTTGCCGAATACGTGAGGCACGATGATCAGTCGTCCTCCGTACCCGTCCCTTTTACTACCGGTAGAAGGAATGAAGGCCACCTGCTAACATCCTCCCTTGGCATCTTCGTGCCGAATCATATAATGAATGCTGGACCGTGTCGCACACAGCCCTGACACAGCCTCTTACGCAAGTTTGTTGCTATTCCCCCTTTTTATAAAATCATTATTCCATTTATCAACACCATTTCACATTTCCATTCCCGTATATCATTTCCATTTATCATTACTCGTATCATTTCCATTCTCGCACATTATTTCTATAAAATATATATATAACATAATACTTTGATTATGATTCAGACATCTCTTTTCTGTTCAAGAAATCAAATATGCTTTTATATTGATAAAATATTCCGTCTATTTAAGAGTAGTAAATAATAACCAAATAATATTCATTAAACCACTAATACTCAAAAAGAATATTTACAATATAGCATTATAAACCATATAACCATAGATAACAACTGATACCATTCCTTTATATAACTCTAGATAACAACTGATACCATTCTCTTTCATATCTCTTTTACCATAGAGCATATTCGCTCCATTCATAATCATATCCACATTCATAATCCATATTCAAAAATCTCAGTAAACAGGGAATATATCCCTACTCATCTCATCATATAAGATTCATATATTATCCACCAAAACCATTTCCTTTGAACATAAACAGTATATCAAAATAAGGATAAAAGAAATCTTGCTCCTTTTAATCCATATCCATACTCATATCTCCCTTCAATTTCCAAAATCAGGAAAACAAATTCTTAATAGTATAGCAATAATAGAATCACATATATATTCCATAAAATCATTTTCTTTGCAGATAAATAATTTTTCAAAGTAGGGATAGAAGAAATCTTGCCTCGGTTTTGGTATCCTGACGGTATGGTTCGTGTTTCTTCCAGAGTTTCTATAAACACAAAAGGACCGTCGTTAGAATACCACATCTCTACTCACTACATTATTGTATAACACGACCCTTTACACTTCAATATATGTTTAACGTATCATTATTACCCCAAAGGTTCAAGAACTTAACCATTTATAAACTCAATCGAAGTTTCAGGGGTTTTCACCATTTCCCCTTAACTACTACACTCGACTGTAAAATTTCTTAAAATTTTTAAATTTCGAATTTTAATGTGAGGTCAACTGGACATAGTTCTCTGACCACACCACTACTATATCCCAAAATTTCGTGACTTCTAACAATGTTAAAGTATGGTAATTGTAACCTCAAAGTTGATACATTTACGGTTTCTCGGTTTTCGAACGTCTTTCACTAAAACTGACTTTTCTCCTAAACCGTTCATCAGATTTTAACGCACCTTATATCAAAACGATGTATGAACTAAGCTCTATCATTTCATGGTCAATTGGTAACCTAGACAGTAGGGTACCGTCCGAATACAGGGGTCCAAAACAGGGCAAATTACCTCCTAACGAAAATCGGACATTATAACGGCTATATTCTCATACTTTCCAAAAATCCAACTCCTCCAAATCAATTATCACACACAATAATCATCACCTACACCATGTGGTCTTCATTACCAGCCATGGTTACAAGCCCAAACACTTCCATATTTAACTCAAACCACTTACAAACACATAAATCACCATAATCTTAACATTTATACCACTTATCCACTACTTACATCAATATCCATCAATAATAAACAAGGACAAGAGTGATTATACCTTCTTGAAGCTTTAAAGATCCTTAATAAACCTTGATATATCCTTAAACCACCTTGAATTAGCTTGAATCAACTAAAGGAGCCATTAAAACCAAGTTAATAATTCGGAGTTACTATTCATCAGCTGAAAGAACATGAAAAACGACCCCCTTACCTTGCTTTTCTGGAATATTCTTGTGAAATACGACTTGTAGCTAATCTCATGGGCTTTTTAAAAAGGTATAGAACGCAAAATTTGGCTAAGAAACGAAGAAGTTATGCTCGATTTACCAACCTGCTGTCTTGTTTGGCCGAAAATGATGTTATGGAATGGGGGGAGAGCTTTTTCTTGCTTGGTTGTTCTTATCTTGCACTAATCTAGCTTATCCTAGAGTCTTGTGGATTGGTCAAGAAGATTGTGGAAAAAATCTCATGCAAAATGACTAATCTACCCTTAAAAACAAGTTAGTGGATGATGATGCCATTTAGATGATCTCATAATTCTCTTTTTCTTGATTTTCCTAAGTAATTTGCTAAAATCTTGGTAAATGGTAATGTGGTATGTATCCTTGCTATATTACTAATCTTGGTTGTCTTGTTCCCATACTCGTCTAATTGTGGTTCGTTTCGGGTGTACCTCATTATCTCAGTGGTTTTCGAAATCATTTACAAATCCAATTTCCCTTGGTATTCTCTTAACTTAATAATCCTTTGATTTCACCTAAATTCATTAATCCCTCAATATATAATTCTTATAATATTTCCATGCTCCTTAATATCCAATAAAAGCTCATTCGAAATCAAAATCCTCAAAATCCATATTTAGGAATTTCTGAAATCCATCGTCATTTCGAGTCACTTATTTTCAATGTACGACACTAATATGGTTTCTGTTTATTCATTTTCCGTTTCCATTATGGAGTACTTATATACCATTTTTTTCTAAATCCTCGAAATTTACTATTCATGTGACCACTGTAGCATTACTAAAGTTAGGGTTATTACATCCTTCCCCCCTTAAAAGGATTCCGTCCCGGAATCACGACAGAAATGTCCATAGACACCTTTTCATCTACACCTTATAACTTCTATACCACTTTCTCCATCCTTTTTCCTACATAATATCTCTATCTTGTTTGCACAGAATATACCAACATAACCTTGCTTGTCATTCATCAACATTCCTCTTTTGGTTATGGGTATCGGCCACCACATTGCCCTCCCCTGAATGGTAGTGTATCTCACTTATGGTTTATCCCTATGTTGATCTCTATCATGACATAAATATACACACTTCGATCTTATTATATCTTGTCTCTGTAAAATCTTCCAGAAATCCGACTAGAATAAGATTCCTTGAAACAATTGTAAGAAAATACTACCTATAATATATATTTCCTGTTCGTATCTAAACAAGGGTGCTCGTATTTTCTCTCTGGATTGGCATATCTTACTTCCTACTCAGATAGATTATTCTTATCTATGCTATTAACTCATTTACACCATTCATTGACCACGTTAATTCCTAACCAAACACTTATACCTACAAGAGTAAATTATTAAAGAAAATATTTCACCTGTATCTGTATCCAGCTTTTTCAATGCTTCTCCTAAAGTCATGTTATACACTCTAGCAGTAGGTCTATTTGAAGCAGTCATACTTTGTCCTGGCACAGACGACCCACCAGAACGACAATCTCTAGCAAAATGTCCTAGTCTTCCACATTGATAATACTTGACATCACCCTTATCAGCTGATGGACACCTGTCCTGATAATGCCCTTTCTGTCCACACTTAAAGCAAGTTATTCCTAACATCTTACACTCTCCGATATGCTTCCTACCACACGTGTTGCAATCTGGTAATGGTGGTCGCGATTGATTAGACTGAAAGGTTCCTCAGTACGCACAAATTCCGGAACAAACCTAGATAGTTCAGTAAATTTAGTTTCATACTCGGCCACTGATAAATTATCCTGTTTCAATTCCAGAAATTTCATCTCCATTTGGTTTTCCAAATACCTAGGGGAGTACTTTTCTAAAAACACCATAGTGAAACGCTCCCAGGTTATCACTCCCGCTCCTTCTAGGTTTTTCTTAGCCTCCCACCAATAATTTGCCTCTCCCTTTAAGAGATAGGCCGCAAAGATTGTTTTCTGATCCTCTTCTATCCTCAATATCTCAAAAGCTTTTTCCATCTCTTTTAACCAGGCTCTGGCTACTACTGGGTTAGCAGTTCCCTCAAACTCTGGGGGTTTTAATGACTTAAAAGCGCGAAAGGAGTTAGCTGCCTGATTGGGAAGAACAGGTGGTTGTTGAGGATTCTGTGGATTAGCTAAATTCTGCCTTAATAGGTCCATGAGTTGGTTAAAAGGGTCACCACCCTGATTTCCTTGTTGGCCAGTTGATTCATCTTCTTCTTCTTCATGATTTTGTTCATTATGAGCGTTTTCACCTTGCCTATTATGACTTCCTTCCTCTCTCTCATTTTCCCTTGCATTCGCTCTATTATAACGTTTAGGCGGCATGATTCTGTATATAGCAATATTCTTCATTAATCACCCAAATTTAGGGTATAATATACATCATTTCTATATACACATTCTCATATACACAATTATATCACTAGTCAACTCATTTATATACCATAATATTCTCAACTCAGCTTTAGCAATTAAGCGTATCACCTTTAGCACAATAACCTTTTCATTTAAGTCAATCACCTTATATACATCGATATTCTTGAATCTCAACATTTAATATCGAAATACGATAGAATTTAGACAGAATACACAAACTTCATTAATTGTCTCACTTCCTTTGTTTATCCTTATTCTAACTTTTCCTCAAAATACACCTTACTCTCAATAGTAAGTCTCAATTATACCTTAAAATTCCTCATATTCTTTTATCTCGCTAATCCTCAATTATACCCCTTTCTTCTCACGAAATTCCTTCATCTTCTATATCGAAACGCTTCTAGCTCTAATTATCTCTTATTAAAATTTCCCTTGAAATCTCGAGTTTCCTCGTATAATCACGTATATTCTAAACTTGGCTTCCATTATCCCATCCATTAATGAAATCTTCTATATTCGAAACAATTTATAGAATTTAAGAAACTTCGAATTGAAACGAACCCAGAAACAAGCAAGTGTCCCACCACAATTTATAAGATTAAGAGTTTTAAATAGCTCTTATTTGAAACAAAAGAATATTTTGGAAATCAATATGATGGAAGAACCCGTACGTCACACAAGTGAGGGCGTCCCCTCCGACTTTCTATCACACAGATAGATCGTCCTTGTGTATACTTATAGGGCTGTTCCTCTTAGTTGGAGTAAGAAATATAGAGGAAAATTTAAATCACAATGATAAATACCATCTTCCGAAAATAATCTTAGAGGAATATTTTGACTAATACAATTTTGAAACACATTTCAAGGATACCAAAAAGTTTTGAAAAGATACCGACCCCTTTTGAATAAGAGATGATGGATCACCCTGGAATTACTCACGAGGTTATCTAACGTACACTTCCCGATACATCAAGTATTCCCTTTTCTCGTATCGTTCTCGTGTGCTACATAAGCTTAACACTTTTGGCATAATAACCTTTATTAGCAATAATCTATAAAATTATAATCACTACTTAGAATAAACGCTTCGTTCGATAAACCCCCCTTGAACTCGATGTGAGTTCATATTTTATATCATTACCTATATATCTATATGTGTATATTACTATCACTCTTGTTCCTGAGCATTATGACTCTAAGCTCTGATACCATCTGTGACAGCCCCAAATTCGGGGTCATAAATCTGGGCCATCACGGACCAATTTCCATTCAATATCAATATCTCTTGGGTCTTTTTTTTTTTTTACAATTAATACTTATGCAGTTGACCCCGCAATAATAAACACACACACACCAGTCATATGCTCAGAGAATAACATTCACCATAATAGACGTTTAGAATTTAACAGTTATTACAAACCCAGAATCATACTTAAGTACATTGCTGAATAATACTTCGACATGAAGCATTTCAACAACCAAAAGTTTCTTACATGTTTACACACTTAATTATACATAGAGCTCCCAGAACCCGTCTGCCACTACGCTACCTCGGGAATCGATGCTAGCGTACTCTCAGAAAGTCGCCTTCCCCCTACCCTCTTGCGGGGCGTTCTGCGTAGAATCAGCATACCTAGCTGTATATAGATAAGTAGCAAGAGTGAGCTATAATAGCTCAACAAGATAATATTGTAAGCTAGAATTTAAAATGTGACCAGGTATACATATATATGCATATGTAAGCGGTAACCAATTATAAACTTTAAGGAAGAATAAAACTCTTATTTAATAATACATCATCCACTTACTATTATAAGAAAGAAATCTAGGATAATATAGTATCAGTTTCTCTTCTTAAATAATATAACAATCAATATACCCTTTCAGTGTAATATTTCAAGATACTATGAATACTTGAATAAATCTCTCACTGTCATCTTCTCATTTCCTTCTTATGCAAAAATTATATAAATTAATATAAAATCAGTTTCTCTTCATCTATAATAGTAATTCCATCATTTCATATCATTTTCCCTTTTCAGTATACCAATCTGACTTTATCGTCGATTCTTTATTCGAAAATTTTGGGGGTTTTCACTGTTGCCGAATACGTGAGGCACGATGATTAGTCGTCCTCCGTACCCGTCCCTTTTACTACCGGTAGAAGGAATGAAGGCCACCTGCTAACATCATCCCTGGAGGAAGGCCGCCTGCTAACATCCTCCCTTGTTATCTTCGTGCCGAATCATATAATGAATGCTGGACTGTGTCGCACACAGCCCTGACACAGCCTCTTACACAAGTTTGTTGCTATTCCCCCTTTTTATAAAATCATTATTCCATTTATCAACACCATTTCAAATTTCCATTCCCGTATATCATTTCCATTTATCATTACTCATATCATTTCCATTCTCGCACATTATTTCTATAAAATATATATATATATAACATAATACTTTGATTATGATTCAGACATCTCTTTTCTGTTCAAGAAATCAAATATGCTTTTATATTCATAAAATATTCCGTCTATTTAAGAGTAGTAAATAATAACCAAATAATATTCATTAAACCACTAATACTCAAAAAGAATATTTACAATATAGCATTATAAACCATATAACCATAGATAACAACTGATACCATTCCTTTATATAACTCTAGATAACAACTGATACCATTCTCTTTCATATCTCTTTTACCATAGAGCATATTCGCTCCATTCATAATCATATCCACATTCATAATCCATATTCAAAAATCTCAGTAAACAGGGAATATATCCCTACTCATCTCATCATATAAGATTCATATATTATCCACCAAAACCATTTCCTTTGAACATAAACAGTATATCAAAATAAGGATAAAAGAAATCTTGCTCCCTTTAATCCATATCCATACTCATATCTCCCTTCAATTTCCAAAATCAGGAAAACAAATTCTTAATAGTATAGCAATAATAGAATCACATATATATTCCATAAAATCATTTTTCTATGCAGATAAATAATTTTTCAAAGTAGGGATAGAAGAAATCTTGCCTCGGTTTTGGTATCCTGACGGTATGGTTCGTGTCTCTTCCAGAGTTTCTAAAGACACAAAAGGACCGTCGTTAGAATACCACATCTCTACTCACTACATTCTTGTATAACAAGACCCTTTACACTTTAATATATGTTTAACGTATCATTATTACCCCAAAGGTTCAAGAAATTAACCATTTATAAACTCAATCGAAGTTTCAGGAGTTTTCACCATTTCCCCTTAACTACTACACTCGACTGTAAAATTTCTTAAAATTTTTAAATTTCGAATTTTAATGTGAGATCAACTGGACATAGTTCTTTGACCACACCACTACTGTATCCCAAAATTTCGTGACTTCTAACAATGTTAAAGTATGGTAATTGTAACCTCAAAGTTGATACATTTACGGTTTCTCGGTTTTCGAACGTCTTTCACTAAAACTGACTTTTCTCCTAAACCGTTCATCAGATTTTAACGCACCTTATATCAAAACGATGTATGAACTAAGCTCTATCATTTCATGGTCAATTGGTAACCTAGACAGTAGGGTACCGTCCGAATACAGGGGTCCAAAACAGGGCAAATTACCTCCTAACGAAAATCGGACATTATAACGGCTATATTCTCATACTTTCCAAAAATCCAACTCCTCCAAATCAATTATCACACACAATAATCATCACCTACACCATGTGGTCTTCATTACCAGCCATGGTTACAAGCCCAAACACTTCCATATTTAACTCAAACCACTTACAAACACATAAATCACCATAATCTTAACATTTATACCACTTATCCACTACTTACATCAATATCCATCAATAATAAACAAGGACAAGAGTGATTATACCTTCTTGAAGCTTTAAAGATCCTTAATAAACCATGATATATCCTTAAACCACCTTGAATTAGCTTGAATCAACTAAAGGAGCCATTAAAACCAAGTTAATAATTCGGAGTTACTATTCATCAGCTGAAAGAACATGAAAAACGACCCCCTTACCTTGATTTTCTGGAAAATTCTTGTGAAATACGACTTGTAGCTTATCTCATGGGCTTTCTAAAAAGCTATAGAACGCAAAATTTGGGTAATAAACGAAGAAGTTATACTCGATTTACCAACTTGTTGTCTTGTTTGGCCGAAAATGATGTTATGGAATGGGGGGAGAGCTTTTTCTTCCTTGGTTGTTCTTATCTTGCACTAATCTAGCTTATCCTAGAGTCTTGTGGATTGGTCAAGAAGATTGTAGAAAAAATCTCATGCAAAATGACTAATCTACCCTTAAAAACAAGTTAGTGGATGATGATGCCATTTAGATGATCTCATAATTCTCTTTTTCTTGATTTTCCTAAGTAATTTGCTAAAATCTTGGTAAATGGTAATGTGGTATGTATCCTTACTATATTACTAATCTTGGTTGTCTTGTTCCCATACTCGTCTAATTGTGGTTCGTTTCGGGTGTACCTCATTATCTCAGTAGTTTTCGAAATCATTTACAAATCCAATTTCCATTGGTATTCTCTTAACTTAATAATCCTTTGGTTTCACCTAAATTCACTAATCCCTTAATATATAATTCTTATAATATTTCCATGCTCCTTAATATCCAATAAAAGCTCATTCGAAATCAAAATCCTCAAAATCCATATTTAGGAATTTCTGAAATCCATCGTCATTTCGAGTCACTTATTTTCAATGTACGACACTAATATGGTTTCTGTTTATTCATTTTCCGTTTCCATTATGGAGTACTTATATACCATTTTTTTCTAAATCCTCGAAATTTACTATTCATGTGACCACTGTACCAGTACTAAAGTTAGGGTTATTACACCGTGCATACAGCGGTATACATGGTATACCATTTAAAGGGAGTTTCTGCTTTTAATAAAGAGTATAAATATATTTACGGAGATAAATCCTAAGTTATGTTGTACTCGTAAGATAAAACTGTTGCCCCTTCTTGAATCCATGATGACATGAAAATCAAGGTGTAGTTGGTGGAGGCAGATTTCTAAATATATATAATCGATTATGATAAATATTTTCGGGTACGATTACAATGTAGTACAAATTAAAACTCATCTGTGCATTCCAAGAGATATTGTCATATTTTAATTTTGTGCAAAAGTACATTAATTGTTCAAGAATAATTGTAAGACATTGCACTACTTAATACATTTAGGCCATTAAAAATATATATTTTTCCGATTAGCAAAATAGTTGGAAACTAATGGTTTTGATTTTTTTTCAGCATCCCTTTCTTCTAGTTTTTAGATGTAGAAAATTTCATTATCTAAATTCACGAGGATATTTTTGCATGTTCTTTGGTTGGATGACCAAATTTTCATGAATGAAAAAAGCTTTTATTATTTTGGGTAGTATATTTGATATAATTTTATTTATGTGAAAGTATTTCATGACAAAAAATAAATTTAAGAGTGAGATAAATCATATTAATTGACTTTCAAATAAATTAGAATATGTGATTCTTTACATTTTGTCCAACAATCTAGCGTTATAATTGTAAACATTTTGATTTGTTTGAAATAAATTGTTTTCACAAATTACGTGCGACAAAATATTGCCGTAAAATCTATTTGAACTGACATCAAGTTTTAAATATTATGTGTATTCTTCAATTTACCCTTAATTTTGGTAGGTTATTAAGACATTGACCCTCGAAGTTTGGCCAAATGTACACATAAACCCTCAAAGAAAAAAAACTTACCTTCTTACCCCTTAAGTATGTCTTCTATACACCTTGGCCCTATTTCTTTTGTACCTTCTACTTTCCATTCTTTTTGTAATGTTACATAGACGAATGAACATACTGACCCTTAAAGTATGGTTATTTGCACAGATGAACACATTCAAAAATTTAGGATTAGATCAATTTTAGATCGAAACAACTTCCAATGTGATATATTTGAATATTGGATTGGCTCGGATGTAGCACTACGTCATAGATGGCATATTGCAACCTTTTGGCATGGGTGTTACCACTATGGATGTTACCATAGGTATGAAATTTTTGAGCTATCGCAACCTTGTGATTGTGGTGTTACCAAATCCACAAAAGTATGTTACCTTAGTTATAAAAGGTGTTACAGTGGGTAACACCATGAGATGTATTACCATAGAGTATTCATGAACAATTTTTTTATTTTATTTAAAATTAATGATTCAATAATTATTTGACTTTAAAAATAATTAATTTTAACAAAATCGTTGAAATTATCTTTTTAAAACGTAATATTCCATCAAATAATAAAATTATTGTTTTTTATAAATATTAAATTTTGTTTATAAATTTTGAATAAAAACGTTTTAAAATAAAGTAATATAAAAAAATTATTAAATTTTAACTAAATTCATTAAAAAATTAATAAAGAAGACTAAATTTTGTATAAATTGTGAATTATTACAAAATTATGAAAATAATAAATTAACAATTATATTTTACTTTCAAGAAATTAAAATAAATTTATAATATTTTTTTTTGAAAAGTACTACAGTATAATTTTATTTCATTTACTGAGCGGGAAATGAAAATAGAGAGCGGCATTAGAGAGTGGCAAATGAAAATTTGGGAAAAAACAAGTCAAAGAGGAGTCCCATTAGGGTCTCACTTTCACTTCTCACTTCTCACTTTCTCTCAAACACTTAGCCGCCTCTATCACAAGCAGTTTAGGATTCGAGCAGGGTCAATCGAAGCTTGGCTCCACGATTCAATTAGGGATGCTGGGGTCAATCGAAACTTGGTTGAAGATTTTAATTAGGGTTCGAGCTTTATTCAATTAAGGTATAAATCTTTCCCACTCTCTCTATCTCTCTTTGTATATCTATGTATCTCTCACTCTCTCTCTCTCTTCCCCCCTCTCTCTCTCTCTCTCTCTCTCTCACTCTCTCTCTCTTTGTATCTCTTTGTTGTTAATGTTTTTGTTGTTAATGTTAAGCCGTAATCTTCTTTCAGCTATTTTTGTTGAAACTGTGTCCACTCGTGTATTGAGTGGTATTAGTTTTGTCTTTTCTGCAATATATGGGATTGTGGTGAGTATCATTTTTCATTTGTCGGTGTATAATTATTGAATCCTAAAATCTGCCATTTTAAGATGTTTTGATCGAGTTGGATACGCAAATTTACAGAACAATTCAAGAAGCATTTTCGAAAGTTATATTATAGCACCATCACAAATTATTCACTGTGGGATCATGTTATTATATCTGTTCACATTTTTAATGTCTTGCTATCTGGACAAACAGGTATGTGCAATACTGAAAGGGGCCATTGGTATCGGAAATGACTCTTACTTCATTGCTGTTACTTAATTTCAGGTTTATTTGTAGACTTGAGCTCCATAGAAAATAATTTCATTCAAGTTCATTAAAATCTAATGTTGAGTTCTACTATTTCAAATGGTGCAGAGGGGAGTAGGTGACAAAGCAGTGAACTAGTTGGAGAAGTCGGTGAACTCTAACTTGAAGCTACTATTGCTAGGAGTTTGCAGGAAAACAAATTCAAGTTTGCATAACTCAATCTCAAATGCAATAGAAAACAAATTCAGGATTGAAGGTTGGCGCTGGTTATATGTTATTGAAATAAAGTAATGACAATGCACTAGGAGTTGCATGTGTTGAGTGATAATATTGATTTTTGCCAAAAAGTCAATTACAAACTTAATTTGATACTGCATTTCAGAAGGAAATGGCTGAGCATACAAGTGCAGCTCAACACAAATTTGAATCCACACATTCACCATTGGCACTTGCTTTAAGGGTTAGAATTATGCACCATTTCTTTTTTTCCTGTCATATTTTAATTAAATTTCTCCCATATTATGTATCGATGTATTATTATGAATCTGGAGCTGAACAATTAATTTCTTTGAACTTTTAAATTATTAGTGTGTTGGTCCTTCTTAACTTTTTTATCTCTATATTGTAATTGGCAGGAGATTATCAATTCAGCATCATTTATGACTCAAACTTCTACAGGAGAAAGCATGCTGAATTGTCTGGAGAAATCACAAACCAGATATAGGGGTTCTTACCATATATAGCCATTTCAATGTTGGGCCACCAGATAGAATCTCCCTCTGCACACTATAGCGGACCAGGGCCATCGAAGGCTCGAGCACTAGCAGTACTAGTACTAGGCACTCTTTCGAAAATCAAATACATTGGGGGTCCGTCCAAACAGTCACCGTGAGTCATTTAGCTGCTAAGTTCCGGTAGTGTAGAAAAGTATTCAGTCTAAAACCAAATTTTACAAAAGCTGAATAGAAATGGTGTTTCTTATAAAAAAATGTAAAGGTATTGTATTTTTTTGAGATGCGCTTAATCTTTTCATTTTGGCAGTTGTAACCGTTTTTTTTACTGTTTTCATATGGATTCAGCTAGAACCTTTATACGTGCAGGTACTTCTGTTTGGTGGGCAGGTTACTTCTTGGAAGAATGCACGAAGAGAAGAATTGCTTTATATGAGCAACAAGGTTAACCGATTCTTGCTCTTCATGTTTCCAAAATAATGACTTGATCATATCATTTAGATATGGTTTTCAATTGCTGTGTTTGTTGGGACAATCGGATCGTGGCCCTGCGATTTTTGATACAATAATTAAACGAGTACGAATACAAAAGTCACCTTGTTAACGGTTGATTCCACGCTCTTTGATGTGTAAAATAACTGCAAGCGCACAGTGGTTAATTGTAGCAAATACAGATCGATCCTCAGAGACTATGAATTTTCAAAACCCTAATAATTAACTCAGGCGAACTAGACAAATAGATTTGAGATGAGTTTTAATTAACCTAATTAACCTAATTAGCAAAGATTATCAAATAATATGGAAAACCTAGGAATCCGAATCCATTAATCAATCACAATTAATATCAACTCGCCCTAAAATCAATCCTAGTGCAACTCCTAAAATCACGCGGGTGACCCGGGTTCGATCCTCGGCAGCGGCGCCAAAAACTTGATGTGTAAAATAACTGCAAGCGCACAGTGGTTAATTGTAGCAAATACAGATCGATCATCAGAGACTATGAATTTTCAAAACCCTAATAATTAACTCAGGCGAACTAGACAAATAGATTTGAGATGAGTTTTAATTAACCTAATTAATCTAATTAGCAAAGATTATCAAATAATATGGAAAACCTAGGAATCCGAATCCATTAATCAATCACAATTAATATCAACTCGCCCTAAAATCAATCCTCTTTTCTTCACAAATAAGATATATCAATTAACGAGACAAGCATATACTATGAAACTTGTTATCTAACAATAACCTATCAAAACTTCAAAGAGCAAGCATAGGCTATGAAAAACAAATCCGGTAACAATAATATATCAAAATCACTTTGTCAATCGATCAATTAAGCACCAAGAAAAATAATGAGAATCAATTAATAGGAACGAGAATAAATCAAAAGTAATTAAATCAACTTCATCTTCATCCTAGGGTAAGAAAATTAGCTACACATAATTATAGAATAAACGAAACAATTATATTCAAAGCATATAATAACCACGATTGAATAAAGTAATGTAAACTAATATTATTGATACGAATTACCTGGACAACTAAACAACTTTAAAAGTCTACCTTAATACACGTGAATGGCAGGAAAACAGATTAGACAATTAACATAAACTAATGCTTAAACTACAAAACGGGGAAGGAAAACGAGACAAGAAAATAAGTTTATTAATGAAAGAAATAGAGTATACGGCTCACATAAGGAAAATAATCTGATCTAACAACAATGAATAAAATTCTAGATGTCTAAATTGGTGTCTAAATTACAAGAGAGGAGCCCCATATATATAGGGAAAAATATTGGACTTGGGTCTTCGATTACAAATTTGATATTGAATATAATTTCTTCAATTTCCTTTTATTCTCCAATAAGTATTTGATTTTTCCTCCAATTTCTTTGACTTCAAGAATTTTCCACCTCCTTTCCCTTTTTGCACCTTTTCCTGCTTGAAATCTGATTTTATTTATTTTCCTACAAAACAAAATAAAAAATTTATTAATTAATAAAATTACGAAAACGGACATAAATAGGTATTAAAATTATTATAAATTATGGACCTATCACTCTTCTATTGTATTCCCAAATTCCCTTGAGCGAAATGTGGCCTTCGTCTTCTCAAGTTAACCTCTCTTCTTGCTCCTAGGTGGCTACAAAATTTTTCTAGACCCAACCCTAGCAAGAAGAGAATAAGAATATATATAGGGCTACAATAGGGATCATGGATAATTAGGTTGGGCCTTCTAATTACATCTTGGGCCTAGCCCAATGTAATTAAATATTAATTCAATCCACTAAAGAATTAATATTTGCACTACCTTTCCTAATACCGCAACTTAATTATTTAATTGGGTTCCAATATTATTTGCTTATTAAATTCCCCATGTTTAAAATATCGCATGTCCATTAATTAAATAAATTACTGATAATTCATTTAATTAATATCTTTTATCCTTGATTATCCACTCAACCTTTATTTAATTATGCCGGAATAAATCCACCTGCAGGGTTTCACATAATTAAATCTTTTTGAGCTTTCAAGGGGACATTATTAACCCGAATATTATCAGGACATGGATTCTTTCTATAAATAATATTCACCATGTATATAATTCCATCACCCAAAATATAATGATATAATTCAAAAGAATTATTTCATATATAAATCGAAGCATGTGAATAATATACACGTGTCAATTACTATATCCGGATTAAGAACCTAAGCATTAATAATAACATAGAATCTTAGTTCTCCTTCTTAATCAGTATAAGGGAACAATTCTAAATTTGATCCTGTTCAATATACACAAAGTATACTAGTATTATTTATTAGTCAATATAAACTAATCTGAATAATACTACAGCCATACCAGTGGATTGTCCAACACCACCTGTGCTGTGAACCTTATTATATTATATAAACCGTATTTAACAATCTAATATTCTGTATCCCATTTGATACTAGATTGTCCACAATATATAATATTAGACAGCATGTAAACATTTAAATGATTCTCAATAAAACCGGGCCAGAAATAAATGTATATACTTAAAATAAATATTTTCAGTATACACTAACAATCTCCCACTTATACTCAAAATATTCTATGAGTATATCAATGTTTATTTAATCCACTATTACATTGAAAACTATGTGTCCATCCATCTGACTCATATCGCTTCCACATGCCTGTCAAAAACGTTGGCTGGCAAGCTCTTCGTGAAAGGATCTGCCCGGTTGTCTTCTGATGATATGCGAGCCACAACTATATCTTCTCGCTTTACGATTTCACGTATGAGATGATACTTACGTTCAATATGTTTAGCTGCTTTGTGGTCTCGCGGTTCCTTTGAATTTGCCACAGCACCAGTGTTATCACAATACACTGTCAAGCTTCTAGGCAAATTAGGTACCACATCTAAGTCCAAAAGGAAGTTCCTGAACCATACAGCCTCCTTAGCAACCTCAGAGGCCGCTACATACTCGGCTTCCATGGTGGAGTCTTTAATGCATTTCTGCTTTACACTCCTCCATATAACGGCTCCACCTCCCAAAGTAAAAACATATCCCGAGGTTGATTTCCTCTTATCCCTATCTGATTGAAAATCTGAATCAGTATATCCCAAAGGAAATAGATCTGAGGCCTTGTAAATTAACATATACTCCTTAGTCCTTCTCAGGTACTTAAGTATAGTTTTTACTACACTCCAATGTTCCTGACCTGGGTTCGACTGATATCTACTAACCATGCCTACAGCAAAGCAGATGTCAGGCCTCGTACATAACATAGCATACATCAAGCTTCCACATGCCGAAGCATAAGGAACTGCTTTCATGCTCTCTATATCCTTAGGTGTCGAAGGACACTTCTTCTTAGATAGAGCAACTCCATGCTTAAAAGGTAGAAAACCTTTCTTGGAGTTCTGCATGTTAAAACGAGCTAATACTTCATCAATGTAAGGATCTTGAGATAAAGCCAACATCCTTTTCTTGCGATCCCTTATTACTTTGATCCCAAGGATGTATGCCGCTTCACCTAAGTCCTTCATGTCAAATTGTTTGAACAACCATGCCTTTACTGATGACAACATCTTAACATTGTTTCCAATGAGTAAAATGTCATCTACATATAGTACTAGAAAAACCACTGCATTACCCTCACTTCTCTTATACACGCATGATTCGCTTGGACTTTGATCAAATCCATATGACTGGACTGCCTGATCAAAACGAATATTCCAGTCCCTAGAAGCTTGTTTTAGTCCATAAATAGACCTCTTAAGCTTACATACCAGATGCTCTTGGCCTTCCTTTATGAATCCTTTTGGTTGCTGCATATAGATGGTTTCCTCAAGACTTCCATTAAGGAAAGCTGTCTTGACATCCATCTGTCAAATCTCATAATCGAGATGAGCTGCTATAGATAAAAGAATCCGGATCGACTTAAGCATAACAACCGGCGAAAAGGTTTCCTCATAATCGATCCCTTCTTTCTGAGTATACCCTTTCGCAACAAGTTGTGCTTTCCAGGCTTTCACCTTTTTGTCAGATCCTCTTTTCTTCTTGTAGATCCACCTACATCCAACGGGTTTTAAACCTTTGGGTGGTTCCACGATCTCCCAAACTTGATTGGAATACATAGATTCCATCTCAGATTCCATTGCCTTTTGCCATAGATCTGCATCTTTATCTAGAATTGCCTCTTCGTATGTCCTGGGATCCTCATCATGTTCACCAGAGACCAAGTCCGAAGACTCTCCCAAAAACACGAATCTTTTAGGTTGTCGAACAACCCTCCCACTACGACGAGGCACTGGTGCGATACTAGTGTCAAGTTGTGCATTTTCTTGTGGTTGTTCTACTTGTACTATTGGCACTTGGGGATTATCTGTTCCTCCCACTAATTCCTCTAAAACAACACTACTCATGGGTTTGTGGTTCATTATATAGTCTTCCTCTAAGAATCTAGCATTGGTGCTAACAATGATATCTCGATCCCTAGGACTATAAAATGAATAACCTTTCGTTCCCATGGGATAGCCTACAAACAACCTTACTTCTGTACGAGATTCTAGCTTGGTCGCGTTCTTATTCAGCACATGTGCTGGACAACCCCAAATCCGAATATGTCTTAGACTTGGTTTGCTACCAATCCATAATTCTATTGGAGTCTTGGGAACCGACATAGAAGGTACCAAGTTCAGAAGGTAAGCCGCTGTTTCTATAGCATATCCCCAGAACGACTTAGGTAAATCTGAATAACTCATCATCGATCTAACACTCTCTAAAAGAGTACGATTCCTTCTCTCTGTTACACCATTCTGCTGAGGTGTGCCAGGTGCAGACAACTGGGATGTAATCCCATTTTTCGATAAATATTCCCTAAATTCTCCAAGCAAGTATTCGCCACCATGATCTGATCGTAGTGACTTGATACATTTTCCAAGATGTCGCTTCTCCGCACTTGCTTTGTACTCTTTGAATTTCTCAAAGCACTCAGACTTACGGCGCAACAAATAAATGTACCCATATCTAGAATAATCGTCAATGAAAGTGACCAAATACTCATAACCTCCTCTTGCTTGGATACTCATAGGTCCACATAAATCAGTATGAACAAATTCTAATACTTCTTTGGCTCTATTCCCCTTTTCTTTAAAAGGTCTATTAGTCATCTTACCTTCCAAGCAGGATTCACAAACCGGAAATGGCTCCACTGCCAACGAGCCTAATGGCCCATCTACTACCCGTCTTTGAATCCTCCTCAAGTTAATATGACCTAATCTTAAGTGCCAAAGATATGTTTGGTTCAATTCAGAAGGTTTCTTTCTCTTATTTGAGCTAGAAAGAATGTTATTAGATTCCTTTTGTTGCAGCATTGGTTGGATAGGATTGATAATATATAAATTGTCTTGCAATGTACCAGAACTTATAACTTGTTTATTCATCATAATAGAAACATTACGATCCAAACAAACATTATAACCATCCATAGCAAGTTTAGAAACCGAAATTAAGTTCCTTCTAAATGAAGGTACATAAAGACAATTGTTCAAAACCAAAATCCTATCTTCCCCAAAAGACAATGTAATTATTCCAACTGCAACTACTGCTACTTTTGTAGCATCTCCCATGAACACATATATCTCGCCATCTCTAAGCATTCTGGTTTGCTGGAACCCCTGCATAAAGTTACAAACATGGTCAGTGGCTCCTGTATCTACACACCAAGTACTCGCAGATATAGCCGCTATATATGTTTCTATAACTAGAGAAAGAGACATACCAGTATTGTTTGTCTTTTTAGGAAGAGGACAATCCTGTTTCTAGTGACCTGACTACTTGCACCTGAAGCACTTGCCCTTAGGCTTTTTCACACCACCTTGAACTCCCACTGCATTAGCAACCTTTCCAGCTTTTTGTGTCTGAACCTTTTTCTTATTCTTGCCTTTCGGCTTAGAGGAAGAAGCTTTCTCAGCCACATTCACTTGAACATTCTGTTTAAAGAGTCCTTCAGCTGCCTGAAGTTCTGTCAGAAGTTCCGCGAGACTATACAACCTTTTGTTCATGGTGTAATTCAAGCGGAACTGCTCAAAACTTTTGGGTAGACTCATAAGGATGATATCGATCTGGGTTTCTCCATCAATATCAGCACCAAGGATCTCCATCTCATTCAGATGAGACATCATCCTGAGAACATGATCCCTTATAGGTGTTCCTTCAGCCATCTGAGTGTTCATTAAAGCCTTCATTGCTACTTGCCTAGCAGCCCTATTCTGTTCTCCAAAAAGTTCCTTGAGATTAAAGAGCATATCTGAAGTTGTGGGCATAGCCTGATGCTGATGCTGCAAAACACCCGACATTGCTGCCAGAATGTAACATCGCGACATCTCATCAGCCTTAATCCACCGCTTATAATACTCCTTCTCACTTTCAGGAGCATCTTCAGCAGGCTGATCTGGCTTGGGTTCATAAGTGCAAAATTTGTACTCCTCAGCAGTCAACACTATGTCCAAATTACGTTTCCATTCAATATAGTTTGGTCCAGTAAGTTTGTTATCCTTAAGTATGGTGAATAGTGGATTAAAGCCCATAGTGATCTAATCCTGAGAATCATACATGTAACACATAATCAGAGAGTTGCACAAATCTTAAAACCTATTGGTTTCCTCTAACAATTAATTAAAATTAATGCACTAATATTTAAACACCATAAGTATCTGGTACGCCACGATGGGTGACATATATACCACTTAAATTCGTTTAAATATTACTTCGGTCCTATTACTAAATAATACGCCACGTTAGGGTGGACTATATATTATTTTTCACAGTTAAGTGTATACCATTATCAAATCTTAAATTAATAACAATAAGACCGGATGCCACCATTAAATATTTCAAATCAATAATCGATAATAGGATAATTCCCTGATCGGGGGGAGCATTGTCAAGAGGCGTCACTTAAGACCCCTTTCTAGACAGAATCATCCTTTCTCTCAATATCGAAAATCTATATTCAATCATTGGTACCCTTCTAATTAATCGAATTCTATGAAACTTGGTACGCCACGTTGGGTGGCATGTATACCTTTCAATATTCGTAATTAATTTAGGAAGTTTGTTCTAGTAATATCCATAACACTACCTGACACCATAAATCATATGCCACGTTAGGGTGGACTATATATAATTTATATTCGTCTTAGTGTTAAATTTACATACAAACAATAATGGAGACCGTGGGATTTAATTCCTAATTAATTTCCTCACCCACTTAGAATTTTTATTAAAAATTGAGGAATTTTAAAAAATTAAATGGGACCTATGTCGTTACAATTATGTCCCATATACAATTGGCAGATTTATTGGGTGTCCAGTAGTGATGGATGAGGATGACAAACTAAGAAATGCTAAACAGGGATGCACAGATGTTCCAGAACATTCACTGGAAGCTGATGCAATTTATCTAAAAGATGGTGGTCAACAAATGATTCCGGTACAAGGGATGGTTCAAGAAAAGACCCAAACAAGAACAGATACGGAGGAGGTAATCACAGAATTGCAGCCACTTTTGCTTACAAATGCATTTCACTCTCTATCAGAAATTGAAGATGGGGAAATTCTTGCAATTAAAAATCGCCCTGTTGATTCAGAGAACAGGGTGTTTCCTGCTGAAATTCGTACTTCATCAGAAAATAAGCAACAAGTGTTGAAACATAAAGTTGTTCCAAAGGATAATTACACAAAAGTTTCTCAAAGAAGATCTCCTAGGTTGGTAGGCAGACCAACTATCCTTAAACGTTTGTAATGAATTTTGCCTGTTGGAATGTTCGAGGACTTAATAAAAGTTCTCATCAAAAGGAACTCAAGCACTTCATTTCTAGCAATAATATTTCTCTTATGAGCTGTATTGAAAATAGAGTGAAAGCTAAAAATTCCATGCGTATTTCGAAAAGAATTAGTAGCTCATGGTCATGGCTATTTAATTATGAGCATCATTCCAATGGGAGAATATGGGTAGGATGGGACACTAATACTTGGCATCTTACACCGCATACAAAAACGGCTCAGACTATTACCTGTTTCATCACTCACATTGAAAAACAAGTGCATTTCTGTGTTACTTTTGTGTATGCCTTGAATAAACCACATCTACGTCTTCCTTTATGGGATGAAATTTTGGATCTTAGCAAGCTTATCACAAATCCTTGGTGTGTTCTGGGTGATTTTAATTGTGTAACAAGCCTCACAGAAGTTAATGGAGGCAGAGAATGCTGGACTACGGATATGCAACAATTTAAAGATTGTATTTTCACCGCAGCTTTGGGACATACAAAAACTGTTGGTCCCTTGTTCACCTGGGCAAACAATCAACCAGATTATTTTATTCAAAAGCGTCTGGACCGTGCTTTGGGGAATCAAGCTTGGTTCAACACATTTCTGGAAAGCACAACCATTGTTCATCAAAAAGGTATTATGGATCACTGTCCACTCCTTGTTACAATTCCTTTGCAGATCACTAAGGTACGAAAACCTTTTCAGTTTTATTCTTTTATGAGTAAACTTGACGGATACCAGGATACTGTAAAAGAAGCTTGGCAACAACAATGGTATGGTGACCCAATGGGTATTCTTTGCAAGAAACTAAAACAGGTCAAGCAAGCGCTAATTGCTTTCAATAAGAGAAACGGAAATGTCCACTCTAATGTAGATATTGCTAGAAAGGATCTAAATATCTTGCAGGAAAGGGTCCAAACTAACCCAACAGATTGTGATCTTAGGAAGTCTGAATCAGAGGCAAAAAAGAAGCTGGAAGAGGCTCTTACCCAAGAGGAATCTCTTCTTCACCAGAAATCTCGTGTAAAATGGCTTTCTCTAGGGGATCGTAATAATAGTTTCTTTTTCAATCAAGTTCGAGCTAATTGGAACTATTCAAAGATCTTGGCCATCGAGAATGATAGTGGTAATATTGTGTTTGGTCATAATCAAGTGGCTGCTGTTGCAGAATAATACTTCAAGGATTCGCTAGGCACAACCACTAATGTTTCTGACTACAACATTGCAAACTTGAGTATTAACCAAATTTCTGAAATCCAGGCTTCTCATCTTGAGGATAGAATTACTCCTGAGCTCATTCATGCTACTTTAAAAACAATGAAGAGAAACAAGGCACCAGGACCCGATGGCTTTACAGTTGAATTCTATTTATCGACTTGGGACATTGTTGGGAAAGATTTCTCTGAGGCAGTTTTGCATTTCTTCAATACTTCAATGATGCATCAAGGCATCAACTCTATGAGTATTGCCTTAATCCCCAAAGTTCCTAATCCAACTTCAATGAAAGAATTCAGACCAATCTCATTGTGTTCGGTGGCTTATAAATGCATCGCAAAGATTATTGCCAATCGATTGAAGTTGGTTCTTCCTGATCTTATTGATATCTCTCAATCGGTGTTTATTAAAGGAAGGCACATTTCGGATAACATTCTTCTAGCACAAGAGTTATTTTGAGGTTATAATAGAGACACTGGCCCGGCTAAATGTGCGCTAAAAATTGATCTTCATAAAGCTTTTGATTCACTAAGCTGGGATTTTTTATTAGATGCATGTCTTGAAGAACATGAGATTTCCTCCAAGATTTGTAAGTTGGATTCAGGCATGCATAACAACTCCAATGTACTCTGTAAAAGTAAATGACGAGTTGAAGGGTTATTTTAAGGGGGCAAAAGGTTTGAGACAAGGAGATCCTATGTCTCCTTACCTCTTTGCTATTGCAATGAACGTTCTATCATGTATTCTGACAACAACTCCAAGCACTTTTAAATTTCACTCGAAGTGCAAGGACATGAAACTAACTCACTTATTCTTTGCGGACGATGTCCTACTGTTTGCTCATGGAAATAAACCATCTATGCAACATCTGATGAATTCAATGGACAGGTTTTCAAAAATGAGCGGTCTTCGTCCAAATGCTGAGAAAAGTACGGTGTTTTTCTGCAACTGTACTCAGGAGGTAACTGCATGGCTTGATGACAATTACCAAATTCCTCATGGCCACCTTCCTGTAAGATTTTTAGGAGTTCCTCTCATATCTACAAAGCTTACAACAAATGACTGCATCCCCCTGATAGATAAGATAACAGCTCGTATCTATGTCTGGACGAACTATCTCCTATCTCTTGCTGGTCGTGCGCAACTGATCACCTCTGTTCTCTTCTCTATCCAATCTTTTTGGTCGAATCATTTTATTCTCCCAGGAACTGTTCACCAGCAGCTGCAAACGATATTCACCCATTTTTTGTGGCAAGGAAACATAATGAGAAAAGGGGGAGCCAAGGTGAAGTGGGAGCATATTTGTCTACCAAGGAAAGAAGGGGGTTTGGGATTCAAAAACCCAAGGGAATGGAACAAGGCTCAAATCCTAACTCACTTATATAAAATCGTAAACGGCAGCAAATCCTTATGGTCAATGTGGGTCAACAAAACTCTTTTAAAACGTCACAAGTTTTGGACTATGGAAATCCCATCAGACTGCTCCTGGATCTGGCGACGTCTTCTTAAACTAAGGCCAGTGGCAAATCAGTTTATATCATACAATATAGGGAATGGTTTGAGCACTTCGCTTTGGTTCACCCCCTGGTGGAATTCTGAGTGCTTAGCTATGTCAAACTATGATCCAATTATATCTCAGGCGGGAAGTCATGCAAATGCTACTGTTAATGATCTTATAAGCACGGGTGCTTGGATTCTTCCAACAGCAAATAGCAGGCTTCATCATGTCAACGAAAAGCTCTCCAGGTGGTTATCTTCGTTCACATCTCCTGAATTTGACCTTAATCAAAATGACATTATTACCTGGAATGGGACGCAAATCTCAAAATTAAAGACTTGGCACATATGGGATGCGATTCGTTTCAAATGTCCAGATGTCCAATGGTATGACCAGGTCTGGCATCGACTTTACATTCCTAGATTTGCGCACTATCAATGGCTGCTTTGTTTAGATAGGCTACCCACCCTACATCGATTGTTTAACATGGGAATCATTACGTGCAAGCAATGCTATTTGTGTGTGAGTGGGGAGGAGGATTCAAACCATCTGTTCTTGAGTTGCCCTTATAGTCATTGGATTCTAAGGCAACTGGCATCAAAGCTTCAACTCTCTACTCAAGCTACCTCATGGCTGCATTTGTTGAATTCTTGGTATGAATCACACAGATCGAGTCACCGCACCCTGGCCATGCTTGCTGCTCAGGTTTTTGTGTACCATATTTGGCGTGAAAGGAATTCCCGTGCTCATGATAGGGAATGCTTGGGCCCTCAACAGCTTCTAGCTTCTATAATTATAGATGTAAGGTGTTAGAAATGATTGATGAAAACAGTGTTTGGAAGCTAAAGTCAGAAAACAGAGTTTAGCTGGAAGCAGTCAGAGTTTGATTAAACACTGACTGGAAGCGCAAACAGAGTTTGTTAAACTCTGTAGCGGTATTGTCTGAAGAGTCAACAGTGTTTGAAGATTGATAAATATGGAAGCAATATCTTTGAAGATTGGAAAGCTGTCAAAGAGATTGAGTTGACTTGGAAGACTGAAGCAATCGTGATTGATATCAATTGTATAGCTTGATTTTAGGAGTATCAGTTACTGATTGTACGAAGCTGTATGTTCTATAAATACAGTTAGGTTAACCCTAGAAGGGTAGTCGAACATTGAGATATTCATCCATTGTAACCTAAGCAGCTCTCTGTGATATTTACATCACTGAGAGAGGAATTATTAATTCCAAACAATTTTTAATTGTTAAACAGTGTGTTCTTATTAAGTTACTCATACAGTATTTGATTGCTTATTGTGTATTCGACCTAACAAGTGGTATCAGAGCCAAATCTGTTATTTTATTACAGCTAAAGATCCAAACACAATAGTAATCAATGGCAGAGATACCTCCACCAAATGAGAAAGCCCCTACTACTGTTAGTAGGTATGAGACAATCAGGGTTCCTATACTTAGGCCACCAGAGTATGCAATTTGGAAGGTGAAAATGACCATGTTTCTGGAGGCTACAGATCCAGAATACCTTGATAGAATTTATGAAGGTCCTCACAAACCAACAAAATTATCTGCTGCTGCTGCTGGTGAGGAGGCAAAGGTCATTCCAAAGGAAAAGAAAGATCTAACTGCTGAGGATCTTTCATCTATTGCAAAGGATGCAAAAGTGAGACATTTACTTCACAGTGCATTAGACAATGTTATGTCTAATAAAGTGATTAATTGCACAACTGCAAAGGAAATATGGGATGCACTTGAAGTTAGGTGTCAAGGAACTCCTGCAATCAAGAAAAACAGAAGAAACATACTCACTCAGGAGTATGAGCACTTTGAGGCAAAGTCTGATGAAACCATGACAGAAACATTTGACAGATTCTGTAAACTGCTCAATGATTTGTCATTGGTTAACAAAGAATATGATTTAGAAGACTCAAATCTCAAGTTTCTTCTTTCTCTACCTGAAAAGTGGGATGTGAAAACAACCACTATTAGAGATAATTATGAACTTGGTGAAACAGAGATTGATGAAATTTATGGGCTGCTCAAAACCCATGAATTGGAATTGGAGCAGAGAAACAAAAGAACAAGTAGAAAGTCAAAATCTGTTGCACTCAAGGTTGAGGAGAAACCATCAAAGAAGGAGGCATCAAGGAGAAAGGAAAAAGGGAAAGCCTTAGTCATCCATTCAGAGAATGAGTCATCAAACACTGATGTTGACTCAAACTCAGATGGTTCATCTGATTCTGAAGATGATGAAGAGATGATGCAAATGGCTGCATTGATGGTAAAGACCTTCAAGAAGATGGGTTACAAGAACTTCAAGAAGGGAAAGAGATTCTCAAGGGACTACTCAAAGTCTGACAAGAAGAATTTCAAGAAAGCTGAGGGAAAGAACTTCAAATCTGGAAAGAAAGATAAGTCTGAGATTCAATGCTACAAGTGTAAGGAGATGGGACACTATGCTCCAGAGTGCAAGAAGGGTAAAACTGAAAAGGCACTCTACACCAAAGGCAGAGATTGGGCAGACACTTCAGATTCAGATGAGGAAGTCAACTATGCTCTCATGGCTACTACTCAGACTGAAAATGATGATCTCAAGGTACCTCCAACTACTTATGCTTATAACACTGATAATATAACTGAATTGAGAATTTATCTTAAAGCATTGCATATCAGTTATAGGGATCAGACTTTAGAAAATGAGAGGATAAAGTCTGAGTGTTCTCAACTTAAAGAAAGAAATAAACTTGTTGAGGAACAGCTAGAGAACATGAATAAAGTTCAGAAAGAGAGAGATGATGCAGTGTTTATTGAACAAGAGTTGCTAGGTAAGTATAAGCAACTAGAATCAGAATTGGAGGATACTAAACACATCATTAAAACTTGGACACACTCTGGTAAAGACACTCAAGAAGTGTTTCAGTCAGACACAGTAGGTCTAGGTTACTCTGTAGGAGATGAACTTAGATTTGAAAATCAGGTAAAGAAAAGACCACATTATTCATCTGAAGGTAATGTCATGGGAACAGGTGGACCTAAGACTGAAGCACAGAAAAAGGCTGTTAAGGAGTCATATGCT
Source organism: Kitagawia praeruptora (assembly GCA_037693485.1). NCBI lineage: Eukaryota > Viridiplantae > Streptophyta > Magnoliopsida > Apiales > Apiaceae > Kitagawia > Kitagawia praeruptora. The sequence continues at coordinate 84,622,394 of CM075350.1, forward strand.
AAAACTTTTGTTAAAGAGGCTAACATTGGTTTAATGACAGATAAACAACTCAAGCATAAGCTTAAGGAGATAAAATCTGTCAACAAACAGAGATTGCCTAAGAAAAACAAAAATGGAAAAGTAGGCATAACTTCAGGAATTAAGCCAATGCTTGCTTCATTAGCTCCTAGAAAAACATGCTTTAATTGTGGTAGCACTAATCATCTTGCTAGTTTCTGCAGTAAGAATAAGAACATTAATTCTTTGCCTTCTAAAACTGCAGTAAAGAGTGATTATGTGAGAACTAGACCACAGACTTTATGCAAACACTGTGGAAGTACTTGGCATTCTATTTACACTTGCAGAGATTATCATGCTATTTATTATAATTACTATGAACCCAAACCAAATTTGAAATGGGTTAAAGTAAACTCTGCAAATGTAAACTCTGAAAAAGTTAGCTTAAACTCTGTTAATTTGAATTCCGCTGCAAAAGCTAACAGATTTAAGAAAGCCAAAGGATCCAAGCAAGTCTGGATCCTTAAAACTAATAATCAGTGATTGTTTGTGATTGCAGGGCACAAGGGTCAGTACCCTAGTCGTGGACAGTGGATGTTCAGGACACATGACAGGAAATAAAGCCCTGCTATCAGAGTTTGAGGAGATGGCTGGCCCAGAAGTTTCCTATGGAGATGGCAACATAGGACATACACTGGGATATGGCAATATTAATCTTGGAAATGTCATCATCACAAATGTAGCTCTTGTTCCAGGACTCAAGCATGATTTGCTATCTGTGAGTCAAATCTGTGACAGAGGATATCATGTAGATTTTCAGCCTGAATATTGTCAAGTGATCAGTAAATCTACAGGGAAAGTTGCTCTAGTTGGAAACAGACACAATAACATCTATGAAATCAAATTGTCAACAAACACTGATGGCAAAGCAGTGTGTCTGTCTACAAGGATGTCCAGTGAAGAGAGTTGGAAATGGCACAAGAAACTCTCTCATTTGAATCTGAACAACATCAATGAGCTAATCAAGAATGATCTTGTAAGAGGTCTACCAAAGTCCTTGTTGAATGTAGAAGGACTGTGTGATTCTTGTCAAAAAGCCAAACAGAGAAAAACATCTTTCAAAAGTAAATCTGAGTCTTCAATTGCTGATCCTTATCATCTACTACATGTTGATCTTTTTGGTCTAGTGAATGTGATGTCTCTTGGAAAGAAGAAATATGCATTAGTCATTGTTGATGAATATACCAGATTCACATGGGTATATTTTCTTGCAAAGAAGGATGAAACTGCATTAACACTGACAGAACATGTAATTCAACTGGAAAAAGGGTCAGAGCATCAAGTGAAGATAATCAGAAGTGACAATGGAACTGAATTCAGGAATTCATCTATGGAAGAATTTTGCAAGAGTAAAGGGATAAAACAAGAGTTTTCTGCACCTGGTACTCCACAACAAAATGGTGTAGTGGAGAGAAAGAACAGAACCTTGATAGAAGCTGCCAGAACCATGCTAGATGAAGCAAAATTGCCAACATATTTCTGGGCAGAAGCAGTTCAAACTGCTTGTTTTACTCAAAATGCAACACTGATCAACAAGCATGGTAAAACACCATATGAAATGGTGAAGAAGAAAAAGCCAAATCTAAAATATTTTCATATTTTTGGATGCAAGTGCTTTGTGTTGAAGACTCATCCTGAACAGTTGACCAAGTTTGACCTAAAGGCAGATGAAGGTATTTTTGTTGGCTATCCACTGTCAACTAAAGCATTCAGAGTTTATAATCTGAGAACCAGAGTGATCATGGAATCAATTCATGTGTCATTTGATGACAAGAAAATAACTGGACTTGAAGATGTAAATGAACATGATCAACTGCATTTTGAAAATGAAGATTTATTCTCTGAAAAAGTAAACTCTGATCAGACTGATGTGTCAAACTCTGTTGATCTAAACTCTGAACCTCTACTGGTAAATACTGAAGAAACTCTTCAATCAGAAACAAGGGAAGAACCAGTTGAGGGGGAGCATGAAGAATCACATCAAAGTGAAAATTCAAACACTGATAGTGACTCAAATGATAACTCTGAATCAAACATTGTTGATTCAAACTCTGATCATTCAAATTCTGAGCAGTCACATTCAGGGGGAGCATCTGAAAATGAGGAAAGACACCAAGAAAATCAGGAGAGCATGGATCAAGGGGGAGGATCACATGATGACAGAAGCAATCTACCTTCTGCAAGAAAATGGACTAAATCTCACACACCTGATTTGATTATTGGTGATCCAGATGCAAAAGTAAGGACAAGAAGTGCAACAACAAATGAATGTTTATTTCATGCATTCTTGTCACAATCTGAGCCAAAGAAAGTGGAAGAAGCTCTTAAAGATGCTGACTGGATAACAGCAATGCAAGAAGAGCTAAATGAATTTGAAAGAAATGAAGTGTGGACACTTGTACCAAGGCCTAAGAATAGATCCATTGTTGGTACTAAATGGGTTTTCAGGAATAAAACTGACAGTGAGGGTGTTATCACAAGGAACAAGGCAAGACTGGTTGCAAAAGGCTACTCACAACAGGAAGGAATTGACTATGATGAAACATTTGCACCAGTGGCTAGATTGGAGGCAATCAGAATTTTTCTAGCATATGCCTCCCACATGAAATTCAAAGTGTTTCAGATGGATGTAAAAAGTGCATTTTTGAATGGAAAACTTGAAGAAGAAGTGTTTGTGGAACAACCACCAGGGTTTGTAGATCCAAAATATCCAGACCATGTCTACAGGTTAGACAAGGCACTCTATGGACTTAAGCAGGCACCAAGGGCATGGTATGAAACCCTTGCCAAATTTCTACTAGAAAGTGGATTTCACAGAGGTACTATTGACAAAACTCTGTTTTATTTCCAAAATGGTAGTGACTTGCTTTTAGTTCAGATATATGTGGATGACATCATTTTTGGGTCTACTAATGATAAACTCTGTAAGAAGTTTGCCAAACTCATGCATTCAAGATATCAAATGAGTATGATGGGAGAGCTTAGTTATTTTCTAGGCCTACAGGTGAAGCAAACAGATGATGGAATTTTTATAAATCAAGCAAAATATACCAGAAACCTTCTCAAGAAATTTGGTATGCTTGACTGTTCATCTGCAACAACTCCCATGGCAACTGCAACAAAATTGGACAAAGATGCAGGATCATCAGTAGATATGACAAGCTACAGAGGAATGATTGGTTCTTTGCTCTATTTGACAGCTAGCAGACCTGATATCATGTATGCAACTTGCTTGTGTGCAAGGTTCCAGGCTGATCCAAGAGAACCACATTTAACAGCAGTAAAGAGAATATTCAAGTACCTGAAGGGCACTATAACTTTGGGGCTGTGGTATCCAAGGGAATCAGAGTTTAAACTTCTTGGTTACTCTGATGCAGACTTTGCTGGATGTAAGATAGACAGAAAAAGCACCAGTGGAAGTTGTCAATTTCTGGGTGACAGACTTGTTTCCTGGTATAGCAAGAAACAGAAGTCAATATCTACATCTACAGCTGAAGCAGAGTATATTGCTGCTGGTAGCTGTTGTGCACAGATTTTATGGATGAAGAATCAACTGCTGGATTATGGATTAAGGTATTCCAAGATACCTATTTACTGTGATAATCAAAGTGCTATTGCAATGACAGGTAATCCAGTGCAACATTCAATGACAAAGCACATCAGCATAAGGTATCACTTCATCAGAGAGCATGTAGAGGAAGGCAACATTGAGCTTCACTTTGTGTCTACAGAACAACAACTTGCAGATATCTTCACCAAGCCATTGAGTGAAGCTACATTTACAAGACTGGTCAATGAACTAGGAATGGTCTCTAGTTTTGACTAGAGATGTTGGTTAGACTCAAAAACTTATTGCTCATGTTTTCTGTAAATTGTTAAGTGCTATGTGAACCTTAGTATTAAACTCTGTTCTGCATGCTAATGTTTAAATCGTGTTAAACTCTGTCAGCATGTCTGTCTGTTAAATACTGTTAACATGTTAGATACACTCAATGAATTCAGAATTGATTATTGTCTGAATGAAAATACCAATGAAGAAATATGTATGAAGCATGATTCACAGTAATTAAATCATGATTCTTTCTGAGTCACTGCTATCTAATCAGACTTTGTGCAGAAAATTAACACAGCATGATACTGTTTCATATTTATAGAATCTCTTAGTTTATTCAGTCCTAAACTCTGAGTCTATGAATATTGTGTGCATGGCCACTCATAAATAATCTTGGTTATTGATGAACTCTAAACTCTGATCAGTGACATTCTGTTTCCAAAGGTATGGTTCATGACAATTCCTTGTTTGTACTTGTGAAAATCATAAAACTTGAGATGTGTCAGTGATTAGTTTGGTGAGTTCAGATTCATATTTACACCATGTGAGAGTTTGAGCCAAATCAGTGATTGATACATTTTCTATCAATCAGTATTTATTGTTGTGTGATATTCATCAGGTAGTATGTTTCTCTAGAACTTGTATTAAACCACTTTGAGACTACATGATATGTGTGTGCATGAAAATGATAAAGGCAATAGGATTTACCATTCTTTCAAACACTGTTCAAAATTCTTTTGAACATTGTACAAACACTGTATAAACACTGTTCATAAATTCCATCCTTAGTAAACTCCTTTGAGCCTTATTAACTGCTCATTTTTCCTATACTCTGAAGTATTAAGAGCAGTTAAATATTTTTTTTCTCAAACAGATGAGTGTTTCTCAAGAAAAGAAAAAGTTTACTCAGTATATATGCTAAATAAATAAATAAATAAATAAATAAAAAAAAAAAGGAAAAAAAGAGCATATATACTGATCTTGTACAAATATATACTGTGACTGAACACTTTGTTCTCTTAAGATGCTCAGCTTGAAGTCACTCATGAATAAAACATCTCTTTTCATCTGTTTGATCTTACTCCATTTAAACCCTGAATAAAGTCCTTTTGATTTGTGAATACATGTACTCAAAGTAGTGTAGAATTGGTGGACATTCAAGCATATGGTAGACTCTGCTATTTCTGATTGAATGTGAGTGTAAACACATCACCTAAACACTTGTGTGCTTTGAGAGTTTGTGAGGTTATACAGTTCATGACTGTTATTCACTGAATGATGCTCTGATTTCTATCTCTTGATATTTTTGTCTTTAAAGACTGTGTGCTTACTTGGATAATCATGGACATCAAAGGGAATGGAAGTTTTCAGATTTCTGTATAACAGTAACTACAGAGTTTAGCATTCATCAAACAATCAGTGTTTAATATGAGAGTTTGTGCATTCAGTGTTTATTAACTGTTTGTTATGGATTTTATGAAATATTAGATGCTCTAAAAATTGATTTCAGTAAACTCTGCTTCACACACACTCATATTCACAACTGTGCAATTTTTGAAAGGATTTTAGTGATAAAGTTGGAAAATTGATAAACACTGTTGAGTTGTGTTAAGTACTCTGAGGTAAAGTCTTATTGAGATGATTTGACTATTTTGGAGTAATTGGGGGAGTTGACAACTGTTAATTAGTGTTAATGTGTCTAAGTGTCGTGATTATAGGAATAACAGCGGTAATTATTAAGTGATCCATTGGCTGTTTGACACGTGTCCCATGATTGTGTCCCACTCACACACTACTCTTCAACAGTTGCGCGTTTGTACTAAATAAACGATTGAGTTTTAATTTTACTCTAATCGTCTTTAGTCTCTCACTCCATATCGATTCACATTCACCCACTCACAGTTACTTACATACTTATTCATTTTCACACTTCTCTTATTCTCTCCTTCACTTTTTGATAAACACTTACAGTGCATTCAAATCTTTTCTCTAAGTATCTTCGTATCTTGTTACTAATGGCAACTAAAGCGTTTGATGCAGCAGGGTTAGTTTTTCTCCCTAGTAACTATGCAGCACCATTGGATAATGAAAATGCTCCACAGGCGTTTCACTTGTTCCAAAACTTCTTGAACGATTCTGAGATAGGGACGGCTCTAACTGCACCACGAACATTATCTGCTTCACAGATTGCTACTTTCTGGACAAACTCTGAATATGATGATGGAGGAGAGGCTGGCACTCCAACAATCATTTTCACTCATGAAGAATCAGAGTATATCATTACTCCAACCACTGTCAGGGATGCTTTGGACTTTGAGACACACACTTCTTACAGTGTTGTTGGTCATGATCGATTGAGGACAATGTTGGAACAAATTGGATGTGCAGGAAACTTGAACAAGATAGGGTCTTTGAGACGGCCAAGTTTGAGAAAGGAATGGAGTTTCTTCTTTGATTGTATAACAAGGGCTTTTGGAAAGAAGACAACAAACTGGGATGCACTGCCTCTGGATACTCTCCAAATTGGTCATGCTCTACTATATGGAGGTAACTTTGATTTTGGTAGACTAGTACTAATGAACTTGGGAGAGAGATTATCTGAGTCTACTACTGTGTATTTTGCTCGTTTTTGTCAATTGTTATTTACTGCCTGTGTGCCTAACATTCCAATTGATGAAGCTGATGTAATTCAGCCTTTTCAAGTTGCTAAGAGAATGTTCACTGATTTGACAAACAAAGATGTCACTAAACAGCAAATACCTGAGTTGTTTATGCCTTTAGCCTTACAAAACTATGTGAACCAACCACAAGACCCTCAATCACCACAACAAATGCCTGAATCACCAGAAACCATAAACTCTGAACCAACACCTCCAACACCCACAACTACTGTACCTACTACATCTCAACAACCACAACCAGAAACTTTAAACTCTCCACCCTCAAACACTGAACCCTCAAACACTGAACCATTAAACACTGAAGCTTTAAACACTGATACCTTACACTCTGAGCCAGCACCTACTGAACCAGCCAAAACCAAGCAAAAAAGAAAGAAACACACCGCCCAAAACACTAAACATTCAAAGGCTAAACAGACATTACCTGGAGCTGTTTATACTAGAAGGATGAAGCAACATGCAAACAGACCTTCACTTTCACCACCAAAAGAAAGCTCAAGTGAAGATGAAGAGGAGATTGTTGTGCCAATCAAGAAAAGGAGACTAATTCTTTCTGATTCAGATGCAGAGAATGTTGTTGAAGCTCCAGAGGTGGTTTCACAGCAAACACCTACTGTTGAGGATACAGTGAATGTTGAAGTACCTGCAAAAGTTGACATGCCTGCAAAGAATATTGTGAATGACAAAGTACAAATACCTGCAGAGGTTGAAATGCCTGCAGAGGATAATGTTACTGTTGAAATACCTACAGAGGATAAAATGCCTGTAGAAGAGGATCAAAGAGATGGTTTGTCACCAGTACATGATGTTCCTGAATCAATTCTTGATCCTGTCTCACCTGCAGTACATATTCCTGAAGCTATAGCATCACACACAGAGTTAGTAACTTCTCCAATTCAAGACAAAGTTGATGAAGCTACAAAGGTAAACTCTGTTGCAGAGCCTGTGCAACATGAGGTGATTATTGAAAAGGTTGCAGAAGTTATTGCAGAAACTGTGGCTGACACTGCTCAGCACAGTGGTTCTTTCAAAGATGGTCAAGCTCAAGGTGCAAGTGATGAAGATAAATCTGACAGTGATGCAAACTCTGACTCTTTTGTGAGTGCACCTGCACAGACAGATAGTAAACATACACCTTTTGCTCAGCCTTGTCCATCACATGCTGTTGAAGTAGAGCATCTTGCTAAATCTGCTGAAAATTGGTATAGACAAGATTGCATTTTTCCAAAAGGGAGAGCATCGGAGTTTGTTAGGCAAACTGCAAAGCAGATTTCAAATCCAGATATCTTATCCTGTTTAAAGGCAACTGTAGTACAAGTCAAGACTCTGGAAGGGAATTTTGCTGACACTAAACACGAAATTGCTTCCTTGAAGACTGAGATTCAGTCAAGAGAGTTGAAGATGGAAAGAGAGTCCAAAATAAAAGCTGTTCAGCTGTCCAAAGTTCAAGACACTCTCTTTGCCAGGCTAGGAAAGGTTGAAGAAAATCAGACTGCTTTATCTGCTAAAGTGGATTCAATTGCAAACTCTTTAGAGCTCATTACATCAATACTAATTCCTGATGATGTCAAAAAGGGGGAGAGAGTGACTAAGTCAAAATGCAAAGTTTCTCAAACTCTGACTCAAAAGGATGATGCTGGAGATGGAGGGGCAAGTGATAAAAGCAAGGTTTTAAACTCTGAAAGGCAAACTCTGAGATCTGGCAAATCTTTTAAATCACAGTCTGTTGGAACAAACACTGAAACTCAAGGTACCTCAAAGACCAAGAGTTTGGAATTAACATCAAACCCAAAGACTGATGAGGAGTTAGCTGTTAAGCTTTTCATGGAAGAGAATGTAGAAGGAGTGACCATAGAAGATGCTAAAGCTGAAGAGAAGAGTTTACAAGAAAAGCACCTGAAAGCTCTAAAGTCTGAAAAAGCAAAGAGGAATGTGAAAATTGCTAAAGCTGCAAAGCCTGTTCTTAAAGGCATTCAAATCAAAGAACCTGTTGGTACAGATCAAAGAATGCAAGTATTCAGAAAACCAACAGATGCAGAAGCCAAGCAAAAGCTGAAAAGTATAGTTACAACCTCTGTTGATACACATGTTGTACAGAAGAATGAAGACACAACCTCTGTTGCTGCACAAGTGGTGACCACACCATTAGTGTCTTTTCAGTTGAAATCGACATTTAAAAGAGGTGCTCCTCATGATCCAAGACTAGAAGCTACAATTCCAATGGACTTTGCTGATGGTAGAGCATTATCTGGTAAAGTTGGATACAACAAAGGAGGCATAGGCTCATACAGAGATAAAAGACAATATGTTGGTCCTAGAGATCCTTCTTCACTGTCTGTTCCAGGAGGTGGTGTCACTCAAGAGAGTTTAGACAAACTGGAATCAGTACAGCTTGTATATCAGAAGAGTCTAGAAAAGGATTTCTTGTTATATTTCATGGCTGATGGAACAGTATTTAAAGTCTCTGAAAAGGATATTGAATTAAAGTATGCTGAAGAACTTGAATATGTCCTATATATTTTCAGAGTGAGAAGTCAAAGAACTCAGTCAGTTGCAAATGTGCTTCAACAAAGAATGATTCAAAACCTTGCAAGAAGACAAATGAAATTCAACAGCAAGTATGTTCCTAAATACAGAGATTGGAATGGCAATCTGATTGAAATGGAGAAGGGAACTACAAAACTGAAGACTGATCTTGGGATTACTGTTCTGGATTTCAATGTAAAATCTGAAGAGGTGAAATATATCAGGTTGGGAAATGAGATGAGAAGAAACAAAATCTACGATCTTAGAGCTGCTATCTATCAAACTGATGAGAATGATCCTCAGTTGAGAGAAATCAAAGAAGCTATGCAGATAGAGCTTGAAAATGCTGAAAGAAGGTTGCTTATAGACTATCTCAGAACAGTGCCTGATCTTCAAGAGATTAGAGATTAAAGTCTGTAAGAATTTTCTTATTTCATGTAGAATTTGTTAAGTAATAGCTTAAACTCTGTTTGTATGTTAAACACTGTAAACTTTGTATTTGTTTTGACATCATCATTTACTGTAAAACTTGTACATTCTTGCTAATGGACAAGTTGGGGGAGATTGTTAGAAATGATTGATGAAAACAGTGTTTGGAAGCTAAAGTCAGAAAACAGAGTTTAGCTGGAAGCAGTCAGAGTTTGATTAAACACTGACTGGAAGCGCAAACAGAGTTTGTTAAACTCTGTAGCGGTATTGTCTGAAGAGTCAACAGTGTTTGAAGATTGATAAATATGGAAGAAATATCTTTGAAGATTGGAAAGCTGTCAAAGAGATTGACTTGACTTGGAAGACTGAAGCAATCGTGATTGATATCAATTGTATAGCTTGATTTTAGGAGTATCAGTTACTGATTGTACGAAGCTGTATGTTCTATAAATACAGTTAGGTTAACCCTAGAAGGGTAGTCGAACATTGAGATATTCATCCATTGTAACCTAAGCAGCTCTCTGTGATATTTACATCACTGAGAGAGGAATTATTAATTCCAAACAATTTTTAATTGTTAAACAGTGTGTTCTTATTAAGTTACTCATACAGTATTTGATTGCTTATTGTGTATTCGACCTAACATAAGGAGTAGAATATCTAGTTCAACCTGGTTTGCTAGTCATAATCATTCGAGTGGCCTTCGAAGCTGGCTAACCTTTTGATGTTTATTTTTAGCAATTTGTCTTCGTAGTTTCATGTTTCTTCATTTTTCAATCTGGACTGTAGATTGATTTTTGATGCCTCCTCTATGGCTTGTCATAGAGCAAGGGTAAATCTCTGTTTTTGTGTTTCCTTTTAATTTATATACAACTTAGCTAAAAAAAAAAAAAAAAATACACACATAATTTAACAACATATAACATTTAATTAAAGCAATAAATAAAATATCTATGTCCATGTCGTCCTAATTACGTTAAACATGTAATTAAAAAACTACACACATAAATAACAACACACATAACAATTATTTAAAGCAATAATTAAAAAATTAAATAGCCGAATTAAAATTAAAAAACATAATATAAATCCACTATTAGAGCATCTCCAATGGAACCCCTTCCTTACCTATAAAATGTCATGCTGGAAGCTTTTAGTGGTTTTCCTCCAAAAAACCATCTCCAATGGTACTCCCCCTTACCTAAAATTTTTAGGTGAGAGAAAATGGAACCCCATATTTGAGGGATGAAAAGTGATCCCGTATATATTGTCATGTCATCTCCCGCTGGTTTCTCCTCCAATTCCTCATCTCTCCCGCCTGTTTATGTGTGTGTCTGGGCTGTTTATGTGTATGTCTGGGCATGTATATATGTTTTGTGTCTGTGTTCGGTGTCTGTTCATGTATTTTATGTGTTTTGTGTGTGTCTGTGCTAAATTTCATTTTTTTGTTTTGTTTTCATTTTTGTTTTTTAGTTTTTTAATTTTATCTTAATAAATTAATGATTTAAAATTCAATATTGGGTAAAAAAAAAAGAATGTATAAGTAGTTGGAAACAATCATATAAATTATATTGTAAAACACAAAATTTAAAATACTAGTAAAATTTTAATTTTGAAAATATAGGGAATCAATATAGGGATTACCATTGGAGTAAAATAGGTCCAAAATAGGGAAGCCCATTGGAGATGCTCTTATGGCCCCGAAATTAATTTGCTGGAGCCGCTTTTATCCGAAATTGTTGCGGGAATTTCTAAAGCTGTAGTCAACCCTTCCTTTTGATACCTGGGGTCCACTGCCTTGTGCCCCTTAATCATGTACGCGGAAGAACCAGGACAACAAAAAAATTGCAAAATAAAAACATGTGATTTACGCCTGTTAAGATGCTGAACCACACGTCTCCCACTCGCCAGTAAATGCATGTGTCACGCGTGTGACCACGCGCCTCTGACCACGCGCCTAGTTGTTGCTGTCTATCACTTTTCTGCGCCGCCGGGAACAAAAAAGAACACACCAGAAGCTTACGCAGCGGAAGCAATTATCTCCGGTTTTGATTTCCAATCGCATATGTAATTATTACAAAGTACCCGAATTTTTACAAAATCCATCAAACAATTACATAAAAAATAGATCTAATACAAAACTAATTTTGTAAAATCTATTCTAACACGATCAACCCTCGTGTTTACAACCACGATAAACCACGTGGAAAAACCAAACAAAATAACCACGATTAAACCACGTGGGATCCAATCACATAATTATAAAAACATGGCCATAATAGTGGATAACAACCTGCAAAACAAAATATACAAGCCTACCACTATACACATGCATATATAATTACGACATTTACATCATATCAAAAATCGAAGAACCATAGAACCAGGCTCTTGACGCCAATTGTTGGGACAATCGGATCGTGGCCCTGCGATTTTTGATACAATAATTAAACGAGTACGAATACAAAAGTTACCTTGTTAATGGTTGATTCCACGCTCTTCTATTGTATTCCCAAATTCCCTTGAGCGAAGTGTGGCCTTCGTCTTCTCAAGTTAACCTCTCTTCTTGCTCCTAGGTGGCTACAAAATTTTTCTAGACCCAACCCTAGCAAGAAGAGAATAAGAATATATATAGGGCTACAATAGGGATCATGGATAATTAGGTTGGGCCTTCTAATTACATCTTGGGCCTAGCCCAATGTAATTAAATATTAATTCAATCCACTAAAGAATTAATATTTGCACTACCTTTCCTAATACCGCAACTTAATTATTTAATTGGGTTCCAATATTATTTGCTTATTAAATTCCCCATGTTTAAAATATCGCATGTCCATTAATTAAATAAATTACTGATAATTCATTTAATTAATATCTTTTTTCCTTGATTATCCACTCAATCTTTATTTAATTATGCCGGAATAAATCCACCTGCAGGGTTTCACATAATTAAATCTTTTTGAGCTTTCAAGGGGACATTATTAACCCGAATATTATCAGGACATGGATTCCTTCTATAAATAATATTTACCATGTATATAATTCCATCACCCAAAATATAATGATATAATTCAAAAGAATTATTTCATATATAAATCAAAGCATGTAAATAGTATACACGTGTCAATTACTATATCCGGATTAAGAACCTAAGCATTAATAATAACATAGAATCTTAGTTCTCCTTCTTAATCAGTATAAGGGAACAATTCTAAATTTGATCCTGTTCAATATACACAAAGTATACTAGTATTATTTATTAATCAATATAAACTAATCTAAATAATACTACAGCCATACCAGTGGATTGTCCAACACCACCTGTGCTGTGAACCTTATTATATTATATAAACCGTATTTAACAATCTAATATTCTGTATCCCATTTGATACTAGATTGTCCACAATATATAATATTAGACAGCATGTAAACATTTAAATGATTCTCAATAAAACCGGGCCAGAAATAAATGTATATACTTAAAATAAATATTTTCAGTATACACTAACAGTGTTTAGATTAATATGTACTGTGCTCTTGAATAATCACTTTTACATGTCAAACGTCAAACTGATGGGACTTGGTGTTGTTCTTTATTATAAGTTAAGATTATTGATTTAGTAGAAGCTGAATAGTTTAGATAATTACTTTAATTATCCCCAACAGTGTGGCGTAACTTTACAAGCATAGTTTTACTCAACCAATGTGGAAAACATCATCTTGTGATCTTGTTAAATGTGAACGTGGTTTATAATTTAACTTTGAAGTTGGAACATATGTTTAATGAATAGTATGAAGTAAATCATTTGTGTTAATCTCATGTTTCTTCTAAGGTATCTGACTAGTGGTTTTTTCCCAAGTTCCGATCACAAAATTTGTCCTGTTTATTTTGACAAAGGTGGTTATTGACAAATCATTGTTGCCCTTCACACAGGATAGAGATCGTAAGCTGAGAATTTGTGCTGGCAGTGAACACCCATTTGGTGACAGGCCTGTTGAAGACTATGCGATTCCTCCTCGTCAAGTACGAGAAACACGTCCTCGTGCAAGAAGAGCCTTAGTTCGAGCTCAAAAGAAGTCTGAGCAGCAAGAGAGCAAGGAACTTCCGATACAAGAAAGAAGAGAAAAAGGGAAGATGTGGAGCCAGAGACAAGCATGTGATGGATAAAGTCATTGTCTTCACCAGCAGACTATACACACTTTCTTTTGTAACTATGATTTGACACGTTGGTTTTGTACTAGATGATGTTATTGATATGGATTTTGGATTAATATCGGATCAAAATTGGTAAAGATAATTTTTTTTATTATAGTTAAACACACTCACACACCCATCTTGTCTTTGATAAGGTTCGAACCCATCCTGTTAAGGGAGCTAGGGAGATACCGTACACCAAGAGGTGACAGGTTCAGATTAAATTTAATTATGATCTTTTCAAATTTTTATTGTTTTAGATCGGATAAATGTAAATATGAATTTTGCTTATGTATGGATAAATTAAATGAATAAAAAAAGAGAATATATTTATGTAGGCTATGACATATAAAAGTTATAAAAACCTGAACTTGAATTCGTTTATCACTTTTTTAGTTAGGGATTTACATTGGATTTCATACTTAGAATTAGGGCTGCACATGGGTAGGGTTGGGTCGGGTTTTTATCAAATTAAATCCCGACCCAACCCAATTAGTTCAGTTTTATAAGAAATTAACCCATTAACTGAAAAAAAATTCTGTAACCCAACCCCGACCCAACCCAATTAGTTCGGTTTGGTTCGGGTTGGGTTGGGTTAAATTTACTAATCGGAAGAATTTTGTAGAAAATTTCGCAAATTTTAGAAAATTCTGCACTTCGTAGAAAGTGTTGCAGAATCCAGAAAGTGTTGCAGAATGTTGCTAAAAGTGTTGCAGAATGTTGCAGAAGCCAAAAAGTGTTGCAGAATGTTGCAAAAAGTTTAAATAGTGCAGAGAATTTATAGAATTTGTAGAAAATATGCTACAAATATACATAATATATATAAAATATGTAAAAAAAATTGCATTTTATGTAAACGGTTTGGGTTGGGTAAGGGTTAAAATTTGTTAAACCCTTACCCAACCCAATTAGTTCGGGTTTTTTAAAAATTAACCCGTTTAACCCATTGTTTTGGACGGTTCGGTTTGATCGATTAAAAATAGGGTTGGTTCGGGTCGGTTTGATCGGTTAAAATTTTTATTCGGTTAACTAGTCATCAGCTTTTTGGATGACTTTCAGCTCGTGTAATATTTGGATCAAATTAAATTGGATCTCGGTTTCATGTATTCTGGTCGATTCCAGACCCTTTTTGTTTGGTATGGTCTTAGTGAAATAAGAGTTTTTTTACATTTTTTAAAAATATGTTCATATGTCCAAATAATCATATTTTAAGGGTCAATATATTCATTTAGTTATAAAACTTTACAATAAACTATAAATTATACCCTTGCCCTTAATTAGAAAAGCCAATATGAATATTCTGGCCAATTTGAAAGAAAAAATGGTTAAGGTATACAACAGAGGTGCACTTTTTTTCTTTAACGGTTTATGTGTATATGTTGACGGAGGAATTTGGGAACAACAAATTTTGAGGTACGTCGCCGGAAACAAGATCTACAGTGGTGGTTCTTTGCTGGAAAAAGCGGTGGTTGTATGTAATTGGTGGCTGAGATTGATAAGGGTTAGTGGTGGCTGCTTTAGAGCTCTCAACTTCCAACCCCTCAATCGGCCTACGTACCCAGGTATTATAGGGATCAAGCCATACGTAGTTCTTGGAGAGCAAGAAACCCAAGTGGGCTTGGATTGATGGTCTAGCTTTCGGAATGTTCCACTATGAGGCCTAACCACAAAGGCCCGAGGCCCATCCAATATCTTAAGACTTCACGGATAAGGAAACTTCCCCCGTCGAGGACTAGTCCTTTCCGCTACCAACTATCTCCTAATTTCAAGGACGTAGTTATGGCCATGGTTTATCCCAAGTGCGGAGCGCATCCTTGCCCCCCGAATGAGAAACACCCACATTTGTAGAAATAATAGGTTAACTAATAGTTAGCTAATTCATGTCAGTGAAGAAATGTCAGTGTAGGACTATTTTAGGACTATTTATATATAAACATAATAGTTAACTAATTCATGTCAGTGTAGAAATGTAGAGCTTTGCGTACATTTGTACGTCTTTTTTCTCTATATATACTTGTTTCCTCACCCTTTTTTCCATAATATATGTCCTTTACATTTATTTAGAAATATATTATTATGAAGACAAATCATAAGTTATGTTGTACTCTTTTTATGCAATTGTAGTCGTAAGATCAAATTGTTGCCCCTTCTCGAATTCATGATGACAAGAAAATCAAGGTGTACTTCGTGGAGGCAGATATATATGTACTTCGTGGAGGCAGATATATATATATATATATATATATATATATATATATATATATATATATATATATATATATATATATATATATATATGTAACACCCCCAGATCCGGGGTCAGGGATCTGGTCGTTAAAGTCTCAATATCCATCCACAAAACCAACATAATTTAAATTACAACATTGTGACCCAAAACAACAACATAAAACACACCCGTTATAGTCCCAGAGATGAAATCAGAGTAACCATCAATATTATTAATCACAAGTTTGAGTTCTTACAACCCAAAGAATTAAAATTTTACCATTACATACTCTTTGCCATCCATTGGTATATGTCATATTATAAATACATTGATACTTGAAAGCCAATCATCTAGCCTACCACTAGCTCCTTAATCAACAGTGGCAGCTATGATCTCAGCGGTTAATCCTCCAACGGCTGTCACCTGCTTGCACCAAGTGCGCCTTGTGCGGCCATAAAATCTAACTGTTGTTGTGATATAAATAAATAACGCAAGGGTGAGCAATAGCTCACCAAAAATAAAATTGAACAGTGATAATATATAACAGTTCAAAATATCTATGAAACCATATGCCATGCTTTTACGGAAATGATGCCAGTATAACTTAAAAGATGAAGTGACTAGGTAACTCAAAATATATATTCTGTGGAAATATCTGCTATGCAAAAGATAAGCAAGATATTCACAATTATCATAAAAGAGGAACTTGCAGGGAAAAATATTGCAATTCCAGTTTCAACACTTTTTCACCCTGCCAACACCAACAGTGTTGCAGAAATTTCCC
Organism: Kitagawia praeruptora; assembly: GCA_037693485.1. Lineage (NCBI taxonomy): Eukaryota > Viridiplantae > Streptophyta > Magnoliopsida > Apiales > Apiaceae > Kitagawia > Kitagawia praeruptora. Next base: position 84,639,125 of record CM075350.1, read on the forward strand.
AATTTGGAAGATGAACTAATACGGGAGCATTGCTGCGCCAGGAGCCACAACATTTACGATGATCAGTCGCATGTTATGCTCCCCATCATTTGTTCTCTACATGTAGAAGGAAGCACCGACGGATCGCCCGCCCTATGGAACCCCCCGGCCAACGATTGGGCCATTGCTGGACCGGCGCCACTCGGCCACTTACGCGTCTCCTAGTTCGAATAACATCCATAAGTCTGAAACGTAAAGTTCGTCCCCCTTTCCCCAAGTATAGTACTTGTTGATAGGACTCCACAAAGTAGTCGTATCTAATTGGAAAGGAAAATTCACCAATATTTCTCAAGCTGATGCTTGTTAATGGATATAAACTTGTTCCATCAATGTTACCCCTCGAAAGTTGAGGAGGTAACCAAAAAGATTCATATCGATGTTTGAAAGAGTCAAGATGTGAGTGACAAGATAGTTTAGCAAGTATATGACCGGGCTGTCAAATAAATAGCCACTCTCAAGTGAGGTCCCTTTATGTGTTTTTGGAAGCTTGAGAGAGTATTTAAATCTTCTTATAAGATAGATTTAAATAAAAATAGAGTTTTGGGGACCTCACCTTGATAAAAATAGTCATAAAAAGTCTCTTAAATATTTTACATAATATATGAAGGTGACAGATAATCTCTGAATAATATAAATCATTATAAAAGAATTTAAAAGAATTTAAATAAATATTCCAAGAATATTTATTAAATCAATAATAATTAAGGAATATGATTAAATCATAATAGTGCTTGTAAGTAATCCTCGAATGAATATATAGAATTATTTACTAAATAACCTTTTCTTAAATGAATATTCAAAATAATATTCATTAATTAAATAAACTCAAATAAATATTTGAAATAATATTCACTAAATAAATCAAACCTTAAATGAATATTTGAAAATAATATTCATTTAATAAATAATATTCTAAATGAATATCTTATTCATTAAATAACCAAACTCTAAATGAATATTCGAAACTAATATTCATTTAAATAATTAAAGCTCAAATGAATATTAAAATAATATTCGGTAAATAGATAAACTCGAATGAATATTCAAAATAATATTCATATAGTACTTCTCGATTGAGATAATGTTCAAAAAAACATTCCTCGAATAATTTCCAAGAAATTAATACTTTATGGAAATATAAATAATGTTTATAATTAACATTTCTCAAAATGAATACTAATCTGTCGCTGGAATCCCTCCGGGTTTCCACGACTATCTCTATATCTCAAAATACCGATTCCCGGTCTATATTTAAAGAATGAATATCATACGCCCTTCACTAAGGGTCTTAACCAAACAATTCGGCTTATAACTGATAATTCATATCTAGTCTATAGGCCAATATCAATTCAGGGGAACAAGTAATTCAATATTAACTTGAAAGTAGGCATGCATGCTATGGCATATGTATAACAACAATCATATATATTATCACAACAACAATTCCAAGGTATTGGAAACTTGCCTAGTAATCCTGTAGGGGTAGTGTGCCTCGGGTCAATCCGGTGATCTATCAATAGTCACAATATCCAAGGTTAATCACTTATACTTTGAAAGGCTAAGTATAACTTAACTTAGGCTAAACACGTTTTCAAGTTATCTCGTTATCCACCCCTTTTTGTGTACTCTTATTAACACCGATACGATCCGACATTTGCTCATTATTAAAACATGTCATCATACTTATACTTGGTGTATACTTAAGTCGTATAAGTTCTAAGGTCGGTCGTTTACGAACCAAGATTATACCTCGAGATTTATCGCCCGTTTTCTAAGTCATTTACCAAAGTCATAACTAAGTATGCTTCTAGGGGTTCGTTCGCATTTGACCTTGATTCGAACATTTTTATAAAATCGGAAAACGATCCATTCGACATGTGGTTTTCTCTCACACCTTCCTTTTTACCTCTAATATTTAATTATCAGGATTCGCCACTGATTTCGTAGTATTAAAGGAATCCAATTTCAGTTACGAACTTTCGTTTATGGTTTCGAACCACTTTTACGAATTTAATCATAACTCCTAAACCGTAAGTCATACAATCTTTATATCAAAACAAATCTTATAACATAATCTAGCTTGTCATGGCAGAATACAAAGCTAAATAGTGAGTTAAAGATACTGTGATGCACGGTTTCTTAAGGTTTAACGAAAATCGGGCATTACGACAGCTATAAATCGAATATTTCCAAATTCCAAACTTTCCAATAATCATAGTTTCCACTCCAAACAACATATACATATTATTTAACCATGAACTAAGGCCAAGAAATGCCTTTCCGTTCATCTAAACTATTTTATCCTTCACCAAAGCCCAATCATATTCATGCTAACACTATAACTACTTAGATCCATCAAGAACAAGCATATACTTAAAGTAAGAGCTAGGGTTTTTGATGAGATATACATTCCTTTTAGAGTGCTAGAGCCTTACTAAACCTTGATCTAGTCCTTGGGTGGCTTAAGCTAGCTTAGATCAAACAAAAGAAATCAAGAAATCAAAAGTTAGTTCTTGAAATCAATATTCACCCTCATCTTCAATGATTTATTTGGAAATGGAAAAAGTGGAGATCACTTTTATGAAATATAGAACTCACCATAAAAATTTGGAGGTCAAACAATGGTTGGAAGCTTGATTTTGCTTCTTGAATTAAGCAAAAATTCGAAGTGCCTTTTTCAAGGGGAAAAACAGGGTGACTTCTCGAATTTATTTACCCATCCAAACGATCTTCAAAAATTATGAAATTAAATCCACAACTTCATCTTGATGTGTAGAAGCCCCGTGAATTTGTTCATGATTTTTAGATGAGAAGAACTAGGTGAAAAAAAATCGCCAAGACCCCTGCCCTGGAAATGAGAGAGAAAAGAGAGAAAAGGGTGGTTGGCTTGCTTTGTTCTCATCCAATGTGTATTATTGCTAGGATAAGAAGATATCAAGGCCATAAAGCTACTTTATTAAAGGGATTATGTCATGGATGAGGCAATACAAGGGACAAGTGTTGAAGTTTAGTGGTGAGATGATGAAATGAAGCTAAGTACTTGGTTTGATTTGCTAAGTGTGCTAGTTACTCTTGTAACTAGTTGGTTACTTGGTCTTATCCTCTTGCACATGCATGTATCTTGATTCCCTGCTTGTTTCTTTGTCCGGTTATTGCTCCTTTCATTGATTGTTCAGAGGAATATCTCAAGGATTTCTAGTTAGGGTTTTACCGGAAACCTTCTTAATATTTCTACTATCATTCTCAATCCTGCTTTATAATTCTTGCATTTAAATTCCTTAAATCCTCTTAATAAATCCTTAAGTCTTTCAGTGTCCAGGGAAATCTCGGAGAAAATAAAAGTGCTATTTTTCGGAATCCGATATCGTTTACATACACATATCTCGCCCCTGGATCATGAATACGAACTCAGAAATCCGTTCTGAATACTTCTATATAACGTCGTCTAATAATATTCTCATTTCCACCAAAAACACTATTCACTCTTTATTCTCTTTTTATTCCTTATGTTTATAAAAATGTCCTTGTTCTCTTTCGGGCATTCCTTAACCCTTTTACGGAACCACTGGACTAACAACATATATTGATTTGGATGACACAAGAATATTTCCTTCCTCTTTGGAATGCCATATCTTATTTCTTAGGAGATAGATTATTCTAATCTAGGTTGTCAACCCATTGCATTCTTCATGACATAGAATTATTGGAATCTATACCCATTCACATTCATTCATTAGAACTATTAATACCTTGTAGTCGGAGTCACTGTTCATTCTTTCATCAATATATAAAAAGTTTTAATTCTACCAAAAATTCGGGTTCTTATAATATATATATATATATATATATATATATATATATATATATATATATATATATAATCGATTATGATAAATAATTTCGCGTACGATTACAATGTGACATCCGACATTGATGTAAGAAAACTCAGGTGTGCGCTCGAAGTTATATTTTCATATTTTAATTAATTAATTGAAAAGGAGATTAAAATACTTAGAAACCGCTTAAATTTATGGTCAAATTAATTTGTGAGAATAACTAACCATCTTGATTAATTTGTGGTGAAATTAGTATCACCTACTTCAAATTGTGTGTTTAATTAATTAATTGACGAATTAAACTTGACCATTCTTTCAAAAAGGTGATTAAAATGCTTAGAAATCGCTTAAATTTATGGGTTCAAAATGGTCAATAGCAGTCTAATGAGAGAGTCGAACCTGTGTCCTCCACATATCATGCTTTGTAACCAACTCATCTAATATCTTAAGATGCTAGAGGAAGACCACAACTGGATCTTATATTATATTCTAACGGTTCTTAACAATGTCAAAACTCTTGTGATAGTTGAGAGGTAGCATCTTCACGTTTCACTTCTCGTAAACTTTCTGCTCGCTGTTTTGCCAATAGTAATGTTTTTTGACCACCCTATCCTCCCCTACACAGTCTTTCTTGATCACCTGTATCAGTTCATATATATATGTTAGTTCTGCTGATATAGTATTGTTCATTCAATCTCACTTGAGTAACGTAAACAGAAAATAATAAATATTTAGGGTTAAATATCAAATTGTTCACTGAAGTGAAGCCGTATTATCAATTCTTTGATTTTACTTATCGGGGTCTCATTTGCACCATTTTAGTAGACGATAATGACAACACCGTTACTTTGACCAGTTGACCTAACGGACGAACCTACGTGGCAGTTGCATGTTTGACAGAGTTGATGCTCACAACTACGTGGACTCCAACGGCTATATGCATATAGCCACATATAAGTCGACATATACATATAGTTTGTTGGGTTTCTTGTTTCTAAGGTTCGAAGAGTGCAAAAATCGGAGCAAAAGGTCGATTAAGTTCAATTCCTTCAAGCTTCAGCAGCTGGGGATGATGTATAACGGAAGCCCTAACACCGAAACATGTGGTAGCTCCTCCAACAAATCTGTGAAAAACTGGGAGCACAAGCATTGCTTTTGTGGGAGGATTGCAAGGATTAACACCTCTTGGACTCTTAAAAATACGGGGATAAGGTTCTACACATGTCCAACACCAAAGGTTCATAGCATTTTTTTTTCTAATTTTGTTCATTGTAATGTATGTAATTAACTTCGTGTTTTATGCTATCACACTAGGATATCCAAGGTTGTCACTTTTTACAGTGGGCTGATGAAGGATTTTATGGTAGAGCTTTTGATGTTATCACACATTTAAATCACAGAAGGATTTATTTAGAGGAGAAGCTGAAACTCGTGGAAGAAAATGTTGAGCAAGGCGTTGAAACAAGTAGAGTTTTGAAGGCTGAAAAGAAGGCACTTGAATTTGAGATTAAACATCTTCAAAGGCAGTTGAGGCTATGTTCGTTTGTTCCTGTTGTTGCTGTGATTTTTCTGTATGTTTGTTGGTAGATGTAGTATTAATAAACTAGGTTGGTTGTAAAGCATGGAAATGTTGGTAATTGTAGTGAATGGAAATGCAGTTGGTTGCTAGATGTAATGAATGAATTATCTAATGAATGAATGTAAGGTTGGTTGAATGGAAATGTTATGTTCGACTATATGAGTGTGCACTAATCTATTATGTATCCAAAAACACAAAAAGATAAGACAAAGATATAGAAAATTTCATAAATTCCATAACAAATGATAAGGTACAAAATACATGCTACCCACATCATTTAAACAAAAGAAAAAGCAGTCATAGCCAATTGGTCCCAAAAGCATAAGTATGTCATAGAATTACGTACCAAAAGGGAATCTAGATAAAGTTATAATTATAAAAAAGGGCCACCAGTTCACTAAGAAATATCACTTTTTCACTTGTCCCTTGGATGTGGGTAGTCCCACCCCGCCCTTGGATAAGCCTTAAACTCTACATCAATACCAATTGGTCCCTTGACCTCATACTTTAGCCTCCAATTTTCTTCATCTGATAACTCAGCAGATGGATCCCTGGCCAACCTCTTCTGATAAGCTTTTTTCTTTGGCACATAAGGAAACAAGTCTTTGGCTGGTGGAGAGCTTCTTGGTGGTTTATATGGAGTGAAGCCTGGTGTAGCTAGGCACAAACACAGCCTCAGATCTAACTATTCCCCTGAGTTTATCTTCTAGTTCCTGGGATTTATTGCCATTTAAACAAAAATCCTTTCCCTCAGGGTCATCTTCCCTCACAAAGGGAAACTTCTTCTTAGGTATTTTTGCTTTGCCCTTGCCCTTGACTACCTTCTTCTTAGGTGCAATAATAGGTTCATCCTGTGTCACCACTGGCTCTTATGGTTATGAAAGCTCAATCTCTTCAACTCTTTCTTCATTTTGTGGCACAACATGGTCTTCAATTTGAACTGGTGTTGATGCTTGCCCCATATCTTCACTACTCTTCACAACCTTCTTCACTGGCCTCTTAATTTGTAACTTCTGTCTCTTAACCTCTTTGCAGCTCTTCTTAGCATTGTTCTTGTTGGTAGCTGGCCTTGAAACTTGTCCTTGCTCAATGTTCCTTATTTTAGCTTCTTCATCATTTGAGGAAGGTGTGTTCTTCTTTGGATAGTTTATTTTCCTATGTGATGAGACTCCATACAAGCTGCAATGCATAATCCACTTATTACTGTATCTTTGCACAACAAGCCCCCCAACAGTCTGTGATCCCTGCACCCTATTCCCACCTTCCCAATCTTCCTTTCTTCTCATCTTCTTTGGCGTACCCCTTAGTTTCTTAGGTAGATCTGGTGGCAAAAGTTCATCTGTAGAGGGCACTTCCCAAAAATCTTCCCCCTTCAATGCCTCTAGTGGAAAACTATAAGATGCCAAGAATCTATCTTTTTTTGTAGAAATCAGATACATAATCAACTGGATGATGCCTTCTGTCATGAATAACAGCAATTGCATGCTCACAGGGTATCCTAGTGAGATCATACACCCTGCAATCACACCTCTTTGCATCTAAGTCAACAGTTACAACTCTTGTACCTGATTTCACAGAGTAAGATGTTGCTCCATTCCAACTAGCCCTCCAATTTCTTGATTCAGTTACAAGGGCATCAAGTTTCTTCTTTATCCTAGGACAAATTTGGTGTTCATGTCTGGTCATGGCATTTTTGTTCACTCTGATTCTTGTAAGCAGCTTGAAATGGATTTCTTGCGTCATAGTCAACAATGGCATATACCTGCATCAACAAATGAATATAAGCAAAATATATCCATGATAAGCTTAATTTTGCCGTTGAAGAATCATCATCTAGTAAAGGCAAGATCAAGACTTGTTCTTTTCTTGATCACCAAGATGATGGTTCTGCAATTGCAAAATTAAACCATCCTGGTCATACATCTCCACATATATGCAGATATTTCATAACAGGTAAACACTTATACTATGAAAATGTACTAACCTCTCATGTATAATCCAAGCATTAAAAGATTCAGACATATTGTTCTCCACATTTTTAGCTTTGCAGGTTGTTGAAAAATGTGCCTTGGTCCACACCTCAGGGTTTAGCTTTGACAATTGTTAATATGCAGGTTTTGACAATCTTTGCAAATCTTTCATTGCTCTTGCATGTGCAGCAGGATATGTTGCCATGCATGTATTCCAGAAAGCTCTCTTTAGCATTAATGATGAAAACCTAATAAAGCAAAAAACAAACATTAGTGAAACCCCTTTAGTACAAAATTATAGTGTTAAAAAATAGAGAAATATATACCTTTTCATGTAGTTGCTGTACAAGTGCCTAGCACAGAATCTGTGCTCCACCCTAGGTAGAAGCTCCTTCAAAGCATTTTCTAACCCCTTTTGTTGGTATGAAATTATGGTGAATCCAAATCCATCCCCCAAGTCAAGATCAGCACTTAGCAAATCTGTAAACCATGTCCAACTCTCTGTATTTTCCTCTCCACAACTGCATAGGCAATGGGAAACATTTGATTATTCCCATCCCTGCCAACAGCACTCAGTAGTTGCCCTCCACAAACTGTCTTTAGAAAACAACCATCCAGACCTATGACAGGTCTGCATCCAGCCTTCCAACCTTCCCTCAAAGCATGGTAAGAAACATAAAATCTTTTAAATTTGTTTGGATCTCCCTCATTCAATCTGGTTGTCCTTACTTGCACTGTGTTTTTTGGATTACTTTTAAGAATCTCATTTGCAAAATATCTCAACCTTGAGTAATGCTCTTTTAGTGACTCATGTATACTTCCAAAGATGCCTTTCTCACCCTCAATATCTTAATCCTGGGCACCTCTATCTCCAGCTCTTGCTTCATAGCCTCTGCCATTTCTTTCACTTTCCACTGTGGATTCTTTCTTATCTTGTCTCCATACATCTTAGTTAGCAACTTCACACTGGCCAGCTTGTTTGAGTAAGGCTTACTGCAATTATGCTCATCATACAAGGTTTTGATGGTGCAGTTCTCACCATCTTTGTCCTTACTACACCATATATAGAACTTACAGTCAGCTTCACAACATACCTGGACCCTTTTTGCATCATTAGTGACAAACTGCACTCCTCTTCTTTCCTTGATTCCATATTGCCTAACAGATTTTCTAAATTTTGCTAGAGATGAAAACTTCATCCCCACCTCCCATTTAATGCTGTCATCCTTATGTCCATACATGATCACATTTCTCTTTTTCTTTCTTTTCTTAGGATTAGGAGGGCCAACATATCCTATCTTGTGGTTCTCATCCTCACTAGATGATGACTCTAACCTCAACTCATCAGAACCATACTCTGAATCATCACTTAAACAAACATTTGACACATTCACATCAACCTTATTAGTATTCATCTTTAGTGACTCTTTAAACTTTATCTTTTCCTGCCTTCACTCTCTCAATTCATCATCACTGTCACCAAATGAATCATCACCACTCCAATCATCTTTTGACTCATCACTCTCAGTCTTTACATCATACTCTGGATCATCAGGATCACTATCATCACCACTCCAATCCCCCTAATTCCCACCACTACCAAGCCCCTCATTTTCACCACTTTCAGCCCCCCCATTCTCACCACTTCCAGCCCTCTCAACCCCCTGCCCTTGAGGCTGATCAATAACCTCATCCAGTTCATAATGATCAACATACAACTCAATTTTACCATAAGGTTTATGGATTCTTACAATATCAGTAACATTTCTATCATCATACAAAAGCCTAACACCATTCTCAAAGGTTCTACCATCATTTTTAAAATACACTAAATCTTTCCGGTTATAACCACATTTGTCACCAAAATCATCCAAATCTCTAAACGATAGCAAATCACTGTCAAAATCTTTTATAACTTCTACTTTACCACCAGCGTAATTTGGATTAGGTTGAGCTCCAAATTCACCATGGTGGTGTATATATATAGTAACCAACGAATCCATACTGTCAAATTAAACACAAGACCAAAACAAAACGGACACGATTTCAATATTCAACACATTTAAAACACATAAACGAGTTTGTAATTACAGACACGAACATAGTATATCAAATACGAACACAAGACAGGTACAGACATCATATATACACATTCGAAGGAGGTCGATTGAACATACCTTTTTAACTGAAGAACAACGTTGAATATATCAGAGTTGCTTTGCAGTCGATCTAGGGCTTCTTCAGAGCAATTGGCCGTTTAGTGTTTTAATCCCCAATTTAGGGTACGTATATATATGGTCGCGTATAATTAAGTATGTTTTTATTTATTTTACATTCAATTAAACGTATAATTATAAGGCATGCCTAGTCAGATGCCATGTAAACGAGTTGGCTTGTGCCACGTTAGCGACACGTTTCAGTAATTTCACGCCGTAACCACTTCCGTCAGGTCAACTGGTCAAAGTAACGGCGTTGTCATTATCGTCTACTAAAATGGTGCAAATGAGACCCCGATAAGTAAAATCAAAGAATTGATACTACGGCTTCACTTCAGTGACCAATTTGATATTTAACCCTAAATATTTATAAGCTTATCACTAAGAAAATACTGCATTTTTTATTTACTGTAATTATTTTTATTTTATTTTTGGGCAAACATTAACATTCTTCTCTGGATAGTGGTAGCTCGGCAAAGTCTTGCATCTTGAAACGCTTGTCAGCCTTAATGTATCTTCTCGAGGTTCGATGTTCTCAGCCTTTTCTTGTTGGAAAGCCGAGACAGATGTATTTTAAGTTGTACGGATACTTCATTTGGTCCACAACTCTTGTCTTCTCCTGTTACCTCAAATAACAGGCACTTCCTCACAGCAGATATTTGGTTGCTGTTAGGCTGCTCATATTGCTTACTGATGTTTAGTAAGCAATTTTCCTGCTGGCGGGTAGCCATCCAACGTTCGAGCCAACTCCAACCCATGCTAGATTCCACCACATCCGACTTGGATCTGCTATGTTTCTTCTTTGAACAGACTCTTAGCTAAAATAACAAGATATAAGTGTTAACATGGTATAACCCCTGCTTTAATAATCAATAAATCAAGCGCATTTCTGTTAGTCATACATTTTATGACATTTTTACCTGTTGCAAGAAAGCATATGCTATTGCTCTTTCATGCCAAGTTGTTGCTTCCAATCTGTTTTGCATTGGTAGCTTTGATATGTTGCTTTACTTACAGTGCTATCATTCCAGTCGTCCTGCAGGCATCAGTAATATTGGATAAGAGTAGAACTACTCAAAGCTAATTTCATTCTTGTAATTGGAAATTCAGGGCCCAAGGTTTTATTCATTAATATGCACATTTAGCATAATAGATAAAATGATAAATAACTAAAGTGACATCTGCAATTTGTATATAGTTTTTAACTGCCTTCAGAAATTGATTTGTTTTGCTTTACACGCTCCTTATATCTATGTGGTTACCAAGAGAACTATAATATGTTGGTCTACCTCAAGCGTCAGTCCTTGAGGTCTACCTTTGACTTGAAGTGGTTGAGGCATACCCCCCATTTTATCTCTAAAGAAGTGTACTCCTGTTGCATTCCCTGATTCAAATTCGATGGATGTTCCAGTAGAACCATTTCTTCGACTTTCATCCAAAAGCGGGATTATCATTACCATCTGCTAGTGGACTATAATGCAAGGAATTAAAATCCTATGTCTACAGAAGATGTACATGGAAGGACCTCGAGGAAAACAGTACTATAATGCACAGATGAGCTTCATCTGTGAAGTAGAAAATTAAATATTATGTACGTACGTTACCCTGGAAACGTATAGTGTTTTTCAGTTACATGTATTAATGCCTTTGCCAGTCAACTTCTGACTTGAAATCTGTAAGTAATCGGTTACATGCAATGCCATTGAGAGTCAACTTCGTATGTGCAACCAGTACGTCAGTTACGTGCAATGTCATTGCCAGCCAAGTCACTATCTGCTGCAATCCCAACGTTTCCCCTACTTTCAAATGCAGATGTAATCCCAACACTGAATGCAGAGCATGCAGGAAGGTTTGAAAATTGTGCCAGCAATCTTGTATACGTAAGATCAGGTGCGATGTGGCAATCCGTAATGGTTTTCTTTATGCACATATGCGATCTGGCACACTTACCAGCTCATACTGATTTACGTGGCAGCACCATAAGTGATGATACTCTGCATGCCAAGAATTGAGCCTCTGACTAATTGAATTCTCATGCAAAAACTTCCAAATATCAACCCCTAACTACATTCTACTACTGGATGGGTGGTTAGATGTTAAACAAATCACAATAAGACACTCCCCTCATATACTTCTAAGGTGTATGCCTGTGCATATAAAAAGGGAGCAAGATGGATCGAGAGAGAGCAAGTTGAAGTTGTAGTCTCTTCATCTCATCCACATATACATAGTCTTATATCCATTGATAGAGGAAAATGAAGCTCGGGCCTCTTAATTTCTTGCCTCTTCTACTTGTAATAGTCTTCTTCATAGCTTTGATTGCCAATGCTGAAGAAGAGAAGAGTAAGCACACAGCAATTACAGACATGCGTATACATTATGCGTTTTTAACAGAGATTATAACTGTGTCTGTCTACAAGAAGATGTGCTAGAAAGGGAAAAAAACATTTATAATCTCATTATACTTTGTTCTATACGGTCTTTTAAGTTTAAAATAAATATGCTGAAAAATCTTAACATATTTTATGCTAATTAACTTTATGATTTTGCGAATGGAAGATAAATGGCTTGCTGATTTTTTTTGTGTTTGATGCAGCTGCAGTAGTATCTAAAATGCATAGCAGCTATGCATTAGGTCGTCGCGGAGGATATGTAGATTTTGATGACAAATGGGGCAAAGGATCTGGCCATCACCATGGAGGTGGTGGTCACCAACAAGGTGGATATGGTGGACAACCAGGCGGTGCACAACCAGGTGGAGGTGGTGCTCAACCAGGAAGTGGTGATCAACAAGGTGGATACGGTGGACAACAAGGTGGTGGTGGTCAACAAGGCGGGGCTCAACCAGGAGGTGGTGGTCAACAAGGCGGTGCTCAATCAGGAGGTGGTGGTCAACACGGCGGCGCTCAACCAGGAGGTGGTGGTCAACAAGGTGGATACGGTGGACAACAAGGTGGTGCACAACCAGGTGGTGGTCAACAAAGCGGTGCTCAACCAGGTGGTGCTCAACCAGGTGGTGGTCAACAAGGTGGTGCACAACCAGGTGGTGGTGATCAACAAGGTGGTGCTCAACCAGGTGGTGGTCAACAAGGTGGTGATGTCGGTCAACCTGGTGGAAGTGGTGGTCAACAAGGTGGATATGGTGGTCAGCCTACAGGAGGTGCTCAACCTGGTGGTAGTGGCCAACCTGGTGGAGATGTAGGCCAACCTGGTGGAAGTGGTGGTCAACCTGCAGGAGGTGCTCAACCTGGAGGTGGTGGTCAACCTGGTGGAGATGTAGGCCAACCTGGTGGAAGTGGTGGTCAACAAGGTGGATATGGTGGTCAACCTGCAGGAGGTGCTCAGCCCGGTGGAGATGTAGGTCAACCTGGTGGAAGCACTGGTGGTCAACCTACAGGAGGTGCTCAACCCGGTGGAAATGTAGGCCAACCTGGTGGTGGTGGTGGCGTGCTCAACCTGGTGGAGATATAGGTGGAAGCAGTGGTCAGCCAAGTACAGGTGGAGCTCAACCAAGTGGAAGTGGGGGTCAAGCAGGCATTGGTGGTCCTCAACAAGGTGGATATGGTGGCCAACAAGGAGGATCTATAGGTGCTCAACCAAGTGGAGGTAGTGTTGGAGGCGCTCAACCAGGTGGTGGATATTAAACATCTTAAATGGCGAGGATAATGTGAATTAATCATGTAGTATGAATTAAGCTTGTGAATGCGGCATTTAATTAACATGTAAGACGTGATGATTCACATGTAACGAGTTTTTTATCTAATAAAATAAAAAGAGAGGTTTTAATTAGAAAAAATAGAAATTGTTAAGCGTTTTAGTTGGAAAAGATAATTCATTAGCTAACAGTAATTATAATATAATATTTTGTTTCATTAAATAGAATTGATCTTAGTAATTTTACAAAAAAAAAAAATTTAGTTAAATAAAATATAAAAGATATAGTGTTTTACTTGAAAAAGGAAATTGATTAGTTATTAAAAAATAGACAAGGTATTATATTTAACCTAAAAAATGAAATTGATTAGTTTTTAGGAGAAATCTATCTATAATTAAGTAATGGTTATTAAGTAAAAACACGAACTACCGTATATCGATCGATCAAACTTTTAATATTTCATCTTTAATAAATACTAGCTGAAAACCCGTGCCATGCACGGACTTTCTTATATTAGATAATTTTTTTAATTTAAATCAAATATTTTAAAACTTGAATTTTGTAGGACTGAATTTTTAAATAATATGATTTAATAATATTTATATATACATGTACTCGTGATAGTTTTAGAACACAATGGATTTTAGTTAAAAACTATAGAAAAGATGATATGTTTTTGTTAAAAAGGTAATTGATTAATTATTATTATTTATAATATTATTATTTCATTTTAGTAAAATAGAACCGCACGTGATATTTTTGGAACAAAAGAAGTTTTAGTTAGAGAAAACGTAAAGGTAACATGTTTTAACTACGAAAGCTTATGGTTAGGTGTTAGTAATTACGTATAAGATTGTTATTAATTTTAGGTATTAGTAATTATAGTATTTAATTTTATTAGATAGAATTACCCGTAATGTTTTTAAAATTGGAGAAATTTTAGTTAGATAAAATATAAAAGATGGTGTACTTTACTTAAAAAAGGAAATTATTATTTATTAAAAAAAGGAAACATATTTTACATAAAAAGGGAAATTAATTACTTTTTGGTATCCATAATATTCTTATTTAATTTTAATAATTAGAATAACCGTATCCAAAACCAAACTGATAAATTTTCAATGTTTCGGCTTTAATATAATAGTTGTAGTTTAGAACTCGTGCGATGTATAGATTGTTTTAATATGATATATTTTTTACTTAATTTGTTATTGAAAATTTTAAGATATCAATTTTGTAGGCTTAAATTTTTTAACTGATATAATTAAATTGTAATATATATATATATATATATATATATATATATATATATATATATATATATATATATATATATATAGGAGGAGGTTCAAGAGAGAACCCTTCTTAGCAAGAGAACCAGAAGACCCCGATCATCACCATTGATTTAATTTTAATCATGTGGCTTAGATTTTGTATACATATACTAGTATATTACTTGTTTTATAGTACAATGGTAGTATTTGACTAAAGAAAAATGTATTACTGACATACGTATATCATTAAATTCATTACCATGTTTATAAAGATATGATTAAATATGTTATATTGTAATTTATACACTTTCCATATAACAGTTATCAATTTATATTATATAACTGATTCATTGAATATTTATTAATTTTGATTAAAAATCATGACAATATCAGTTCAAACTTTATCATCCTTATATTTGATTTTTTTTAATATGCATATTATCTTGAATATAGAACTTTCATCTTTCATCGTATATCTTTCATCTTCCCCAGGCAAAGGAAATTCCAGGACTACATCAATACGATCAGCAACTGCTGAATCAAGATCGCCAGGACGGTTTACATCAATAAAAAGTGTTCCCATCGAGAACGAATCAGGATTAACATCAAATTAGAGAACACTTATAAATTTCAGTTTTGCTTGTTCTTCATGATGTTCTTTGTGGTGTTCTGGAAAGACTTCTTGATAGCAAACGAACTTGCTACGGCAGGGTTTGTGCTAGGGCCTGCACCATTTTCATTAGGAGGCACGGTACCCCACCTTCCCTCTGATTCCAGGGGTTCAAGAACGTGAACGCCACCATCATTAAGTCCCAAAGCAAACTGATTAGGATCATTAGGATGAGCTGTGATGACAAGCGGATACGCCCTCATGCTGTGTAATTGTATCAAGAGTTAGAGGGAAATAACTATGGTATTGGCTCTTGAACAGATTGTATATTTCTTTGGTGTTTAGCACACATACCTTGGGTTTGCAGGTAAATAAGCTGTAGGGCTAATCCGACATCTCAGACCAAGTGCTGTGGCAGTAAAAACATAAATGCTACCATCTTCAAGAGCCGCATATACCGACTGGCTATCGCATGAATATGTAGCATCAGTGATTGAGGAACTTGATTCTCTGGGAAGCCACTGGAAGAAGAAGGTTGGAATATTGCAAAATCAAGCTCAACTCAACTTCGAAACCAAGACAATGGATACTTGAATGAACTTCATTTTTCCATACCTGTTTAGTGCATTCAAGCTTTGGAGCCTCGTAAATTGCTAACTGAGTTTCATGCACAACCAACACATGAGTTTGGTCTTGGTGAAACTGTACACGGGTCTGCCCAAGAGGGTTTGGAGCTCGACCAGCAGGAATCTGCACAAATTTACTGGCTTGCTTCTCCCATCCGTCCATGCTCCAAACACAAATCTGAAAAAAGTACCAAAATGACTATAAATATCTAGAGACATACCGACAGAAGCATATAACATCTTCTACATTTGGCAATGATGTTGATCATTTACATAACCACAAAAATACCTGAGCATCGGCTCCTGATGATACAAGTATATTTAGAACATTGGAAAACGCAAGGCCAGTAACCCTCTTCTGGTGACCTTTTAACTTGCTTTTCACCTATGTAAAATGAATAGTTACAGACTACGAAGAAATATATATTCACTTAATTCAGATACAAACTATTAGGTATCACCTCATCAATCCGAACGTTGTATATTTGTATTGAAGAGTCCTCCATGCCAATTGCAATAATGTTGTTGTCTTGAGGATGGAAGGCAAGAAAAGTTGCAGCGGGAGGCGGGGGCATAAATGTTGTCATAGTCTGCACAAATTAATTTAATAAGCACAATCCATTGATTTTTCAAAAATATTACCCACTGTGTTTCTCCATTGTTGCTTGATCTGCTTCTTTTCTCCATTGTTGCTTGATCTGCTTCTTTTTCTTTAGCTGTTATTCCAGATGTAATAGTTAGTAATGAAAATAAACTACTTAATAATGTTGTTACAAGGAAATAATATTTATTAATTTCTTCCATGTTTAGATCGAGTAATACTGGTTTGAGATGACTATCGCTCTTTCCATGTTTAGAGTAATAAAAAAATTATTTCCAATTTCTTGAAGTAAGGCAAGGTTCTCTAACGTGTTTGGCAAATATAAATTGGTTTTAAATGTTTTAGTACGTTTGAATAACATGGAATCTTAGATTGAAATCTTACAAAACATTGAATGGAATTTTAGATTGAAATCTTAAAAATTAAATTTTAAAAAACCCAAAAAAAGAAATAAAAGATCGTAATGTTAACACTAGAAAATATATAACAACTAATATATCAATGTGCAACACCTAAGGTAAGAAGATAATCTTACACATAAAATAAATAATTAAAATATGGATCGAAACACTTAATCCAAAACAATTAATGGAATCTTAGACCGAAAACTAAAATATTGTTTTTAAAAATATCCAAAAAGGTCAAAAAATAAAGTATTCCTAAAAATAAATTAATATTAACACTAAAATAAATAATAACAAATTATTCATCAATTGGCAACACCTAGGAGAATCTTGCAATTTATAAATTTTTTGAGAAAAAACTAGAGGAGGAAATTGAATAATTAATACGTTATTACAAAACTCTTAGTGGAATCATGGATTGAAAAAATAAAAAATTAATTTAAAAAATATACTAAAATGTAAATGAAAATAAAAGAATCTTAAAAATAAATAAATATTAGGATCATAAAAAATAATACCAAATAATTTATTAACATTTTAAAAATAAATAAATATTAGGATCATAAAAATTATCATTTTGAGATTATCTTATTATAAGATTATGTGAAACACTTAATAGAATCTCGTCTGAAATGACACAAGAATATAATTCTTGTCTAGTAGTTCAAATAATTTGAATAATTTTTCAAATGTCTTCCGTTGCGTTGGTCACTTCTCAGTAATATGTTTCAATTTTTACTTTTTTTGAGGTTTATTTATAGGTAGAACACTTAATAAAATATAAATTAAAGAAAAGTACTCATATCCTTCTAAATATTCTTTTAGAAAAAATATTTCATTTTTTTTGTAACTTTTAGATATATTGTGAAGTTCATTAAAATGTATATAATGCACATTGTCAATGTGAAATTCCTAAAAGTGTTTTGATAAATATTTTTGACAAAATTTTAAAAGAATTTGTAAATATTTTATTAAAACACTTAACGAAATCTTCAAAATATATATTTGATTGATCCATCACAATTAAAAAATATTTATCGAAATACTTGACTATTTTTTTTATAAAAAGTACTTATATTAAATTCTACTAAATATTTTATTGATCTAAAATATGTTTTGAATATAGTTATGAACAAGTACAACACTATAAATGATTCATCGAAAATTTAAAAAAATCAATATACTTTTTTTTGAATTAGAATTCAAATTTCTTATAACATGTCTTTTAAAATAATTTTCGAAGGAATCTCAAAAGATAATCAAAGGAAATAAATTGATAAATGATTGAAACACGTAAGAGAATCTTGGTGTATTAGATGATATTTTTATTTGTAACTTAATTTTAAAAGAAATGTATAGTTTTCTCTTTTTTTTTATGTGACTTAATTTTAAAATAAATTTTTTAATTATCAAACTAAAAATATTGTTAGTTATCAATATTTTTGGTTAAATATTATATGATATTTTTAGTTTTCTTTACGTCGTTAAATATTGTTAGTTATCAAACTTCGTTTTTTTATAGTATACATCAATTACTTTTAACAACATTTTTTAAACTTTTTTGAAATTCTTCAAAGTATTATCATATTTTTATTTAAAAAATATTTTTAATTTTTTTAATTTTTTGAAATATATTTAATTTTTTTTATAACATATCTATTTAAGACAATTCTCGAAGGAATCTCAAAAAGAAAATAAACTGATATATTGATTATTTGAAACACCTAAGAGAATCTTGGTGTGTAACATAATATTTCTACATGTAACTTAATTTTAGAAGAAATGTGTATTTTTTTAAAAAATATATAGAAAAATATTATGTAATACACCAAGATTATCTTAGGTGTTTTCTTAATTACTTTGAAATCTTAATACTACTTTATTAGGTATTTATATTAAAATTCTACTAAATTTTAAAAGAATTTGTAAATATTTTATTAAAACACTTAACGAAATCTTCAAAATATATATTTGATTGATCCATCACAATTAAAAAATATTTATCGAAATACTTGACGATTTGTTTTATAAAAAGTACTTATATTAAATTCTACTAAATATTTTATTGATCTAAAATAAGTTTTGAATATAGTTATGAACAAGTACAACACTATAAATGATTCATCGAAAATTTAAAAAAATCAATATACTTTTTTTTGAATTAGAATTCAAATTTCTTATACCATGTCTTTTAAAATAATTTTCGAAGGAATCTCAAAATATAATCAAAGGAAATAAATTGATAAATGATTGAAACACGTAAGAGAATCTTGGTGTATTAGATGATATTTTTATTTGTAACTTAATTTTAAAAGAAATGTATAGTTTTCTTTTTTTTATGTGACTTAATTTTAAAATAAATTTTTTAATTATCAAACTAAAAATATTGTTAGTTATCAATATTTTTGGTTAAATATTATATGATATTTTTAGTTTTCTTTACGTCGTTAAATATTGTTAGTTATCAAACTTCTTTTTTTTTATAGTATACATCAATTACTTTTAAGAACATTTTTTAAACTTTTTTGAAATTCTTCAAAGTATTATCATATTTTTATTTAAAAAATATTTTCAATATTTTTAATTTTTTGAAATATATTTCTATTTTTTTATAACATATCTATTTAAGACAATTCTCGAAGGAATCTCAAAAAGAAAATAAACTGATATATTGATTATCTGAAACACCTAAGAGAATCTTGGTGTGTAACATAATATTTCTACATGTAACTTAATTTTAGAAGAAATGTATATTTTTTAAAAAAATATATAGAAAAATATTATGTAATACACCAAGATTATCTTAGGTGTTTTCTTAATTACTTTTAAATCTTAATACTACTTTATTAGGTATTTATATTAAAATTCTACTAAATATTTTATTGATCTATTTTGAATAGTTAGGCACAAGTACAACACTATAAATGATTCATCGAAAATTTAAGAAAATCTAAAAAAAAATTAATTAGAATTCAATTTTTTTATACCATGTCTTTTAAAATAATTCTCGAAGGAATTCAAAAAGATAATAAAAGGAAATAAATTGATATAATAATTTGAAACACGTAAAAGAATCTTGGTGTATTAGATGATATTTTTATATGTGAATTAATTATAAAAGAAATGTATAGTTTTTTATGTAATAAAAAATTTATTTCCAATTTCTTGAAGTAAGGCAAGGTTCTCTAACGTGTTTGGCAAATATAAATTGGTTTTAAATGTTTTAGTACGTTTGAGTAACACATTGTATGGAATCTTAGATTGAAATCTTACAAAACATTGGAATTTTAGATTGAAATCTTAAAAATTAAATTTTAAAAAACCCAAAAAAGGAAATAAAAGATCGTAATGTTAACACTAGAAAATATATAACAACTAATATATCAATGTGCAACACCTAAGGTAAGATAATCTTACACATAAAATAAATAATTAAAATATGGATCGAAACACTTAATAGTTAGGCACAAGTACAACACTATAAATGATTCATCGAAAATTTAAGAAAATCTAAATTTTTTTTAATTAGAATTCAATTTTTTTATACCATGTCTTTTAAAATAATTCTCGAAGGAATTCAAAAAGATAATAAAAGAAAATAAATTGATATAATAATTTGAAACACGTAAAAGAATCTTGGTGTATTAGATGATATTTTTATATGTGACTTAATTTTAAAAGAAATGTATAGTTTTTTTAAACAAATGTATAAAAATATTATGTAACCCACCAAGAATTTTGATGCATTTCCCGCTCAATCAAAACCAAACAATATGTAAGAGAATCTTGGTGTGTAACATAATATTTCTAAATATAACTTAATTTTAGAAGAAATGTATTAAAAAAAGAAAAGAAATATATGGAAATATTAAGTAATAGACCAAGATTCTCTTAGATGTATTCTTAATTACTTTGAAATCATAATACTACTTCATTAGATATTTATATTAAAATTCTATTAAATATTTTATTGATCTAAAATAAGTTTTGAACATAGTTAGGCACAAGTACAATATTATAAATGATTCATCGAAAATTTAAGAAAATCTATATAATTTTTTTTTTGAAATACAATTGAATTTTTTTATACCATGTCTTTTAAAATAATTTTCGAAGGAATCTCAAAAAGATAATAATGATTCAATTTATTAGAAATTTCCCGTTTGGTGTTTTTATAATTTAATTAAAGATTCCGTTAAGTGTTTTACTAATCTATTTAAAGATTTCGTTAATTGTTTTTAATTTTTATTAATTTATAAAGATTATGTTAAGTGTTAAATAAAATATAAAGAAAATAATATACAAAATTTTTAACAAAACATCATTACTTTTCGGATAAAATACAAAATTTAATGTAAAATAATTTTTTTTCTATAATATACAAATTGTTTTTACATATTTTAAATATTTTTCAAATATTAATCGGAAACTTAAATTTTTTTTGGCAAGTAGAATGTGTGAAAAGGTCAAGTAAGCCTTAAATTATTTTCTTTTCGATGGATAAGTCTTAAATTATTTAAAAAATACTTAAGATTCCATTAAAAGTTTTTAAGATTTCTTATAGAATCTAGCCAACCATATACAAATGTTATGCAAATGTTATGCAACGTTCTGGGAAGTCTTTATATACAACACACTATAGAAATTTTAGCAGAACTATAGAAATTTTAGCAGAATATACACAATATAAAAAACCTAGCTTTAAGAAAATATCCACCCAATTCATTGCAAAGGTATTTATATACAGAACACCTTTGAGAATCTTAAGTATTTGGACACAAGATTGAACACAAGATTGAACCTAGCTTTCAAATTGAACACAAGATTGTAGGAAAAAAATAGAGAAAAACTAAACACAAGGAGGACAAATAATTAGCATGAGTAGTATAATGTGTTATTGATCTATCCGTCGACAATTTATTTTCATGCTCCGTTCTGTAGTGCCGGAGCAGGTGCTGGAGCCAACGACGAATCTCCGAAAATTCCTGCAAATGGATAGAGAATTAATTCTCGAAAATTTTATAAGTTTCATGTGTATTGTACATTTGATTAATATTTTAGCAAGCAAGAAATTGAATTTGAAATTTATGGAAATAAGTGACTGACCACATAGAAGAAGGTTTTGAGGTGGTGGTTGTTCTTTTGCAGGGTTAGGATCACTGTTATGAACTCTGATATAGAGTTCTGCACCCATGTACCAGTGCTTCATGTGTTGTGATCTTAAGTTCCACATTCCTGGATTGTCCAAAAATGTATAAACTGCAGTCCACCCTCCCGGATACACTTGAACTGTAGAACGAACAACCGGATCAAATAGATTGTACGTGCTACGCGAGTCTGATGTCCATTCTCCGTCTCCAAACCTGTATAACGTTTGCACAATTCCAAATTACGTATCTGTTTTGATTCTTTTTTTTTGTGCATTTTGCATAGTACAAGGTCATGATACATGTAAATTGGCAGGACTTAACAAACTTCGCCTTATTTCATGTGTTTATAAAAACATATTGACTTGTTTTCTTGAAATTTATGATTTATCATTGCAATGAAAGACTTACCCAACCACGTAGAATCCGAATCCATCCAAATGCCAAGAATCCATGACATCTAAGTCATTTCTGAACACAATTTCATGCCAGCCTTTGTGGATTCCGGTAGCAACAAAAACTCCATTTACAGCAGCATCATTGACAGAGTCCACAGGAAACTCATCAAGGTTGTAAACACCAGTTCCGTTGACAAAGTAATCAGCAAGTTTTACTGGTGTATTCGGTGTAAAATACGAAACGTTATTGACTACATAGCGAGGATCACCATTGATATTAGAGACTGATCCCTCAAGAATAAAGGTTTGTGATAGTGTTACATTTGTTACATTGAAAGTTCCTTGAGGATTTGGCCTTGCAGCACCACTAGTCATATTCCACCTATCTATCAAGTTTAATATCGATTGAGTTTGTGAGTAGGAAAATGGAGTTGATTAGAAGACTATAGCTTTGCAAAATTACAAAGATACGATGATAGCTACTCATTGTATATATAGTGTACTTTGACAATTCAGTGAAAAATAGTGAAATGCTATAAGATTTTGCAATCGAGATTTACCTGATAGATTTTGCTTGTTCTACAGAAAAATCTATATCAAATGGATCTGGGCCACTAGGAAGAGGGCTGGTAACTGATGAGGCAGAATTAGAATAGTGTAGCACTCCTTTAGCCACTAGGGCGCTGTCATCCGTAGTGTTAAGCATTTTTGGGGAAGCGACAATGTAGTAATCAGCATCATCTTGAATTCTTACCTACATCTTATAGATTCCATTAAAAGTTTTTAATAATGTTATGCAAATGTTATGCAACGTTCTGGGAAGTCTTTATATACAACACACTATAGAAATTTTAGCAGAATATACACAATATAAAAAACCTAGCTTTAAGAAAATATCCACCCAATTCATTGCAAAGGTATTTATATACAGAACACCTTAGAGAATCGTTACCTTGATCTGAAAAAGCTTGATCATTGTTACCTTTGATCTGAAAAAGCTTGATCATTGTTACCTTGATCTGAAAAGATTGCAGAACATCTTACAGAATCTCAATTAATATACCACATAAACTGCAAAACATCTTACAGAATCTCAATCAATATAACCATATTAATATATAAATTAGAAAATCAACACTCTATACCGTAAGATTCTTAGTGTTCTTCGTGTGTTTATCTGCTTCTTTCTTGACGCTAATATGCTTTTGTTCTTCTATCTAGGTATAGAAGTTTGATATGTCGTTGATTTGAATAAATGTGTACAACAAATCATTACAGACAAGTATGTTCAATCATGGATACCTTTCCATATTTGAAAATCTTAAATTATACAATCAAATATTGATTGATATTTTGTTTCCTTAAGTAATGCTACAGACCGTATTTTCTACATAATGAAACAAAGCAAAAAAACCATGATTATTAAATGTATTTACAACAATGCCATTATACACATTATTATTAGATTTATTAAAAATCTAAATATTGAATGGTCAGGATTGAGTCTTCTGGTTCTCCCTAGAACCTTACCCATATATATATATATATATATATATATATATATATATATATATATATATATATATATATATATATATAATATATGGCAATATATATATATATACATATATATATATATATATAGATTTGCTCAAGAGAAAACTTTTTTTTGGAAAAAACTTAAGGTACCTTTTACATCCCTTGATTCAATTTTAATCCAATGGTTGTTATTAGTCCATTAATATTGCATAGATTTAATTAAAAGGCCATAAGAGTAATTTAAGAATTCTTACACAATTAATTCAATCTATGCAATAAATGTATGTTTCAATCATTCCATAAAAAATGTATTTAATGTAACTTACCAATTTTAAAAAAATCTTCCTATTTTAGTTTATTCTACTTTGAAATTTAAAATCTTTCAAGATGAAATCGGACAATTGTGTTGTACTCATTTTTACATTACTAAAATGTTATAATTCATTAAATAAAAAGGTACGTTATAGAGTATCGTGAAAAAAGATTCTAAACAACTAGCTAAACGAGACATACACCATAGATTATAAAAACTATTTTCAGAGACACAATAAATTCGGCCTGATTTTTTAAAACACCTAGTAGAACCTCAATATTATTGTTTAATTAATACACTATACTTAAAAAAAATTAGGAAGATACTAACGAAGAATTTCAATAGTTTCACTTTTTAAAATATAATATATAGAATCTTATTTAAAAATAACCACTAAAATATATAAAAGAGCATGAGTAAGTAAAATCTGTAAAAGAGCACGAGTAGAACACATGATAGAACACATTAGATTTCGAATAATAAGTGTTCTTTTAAGTAATCTTTCTGAAATAATTTAATTTTAAATATTTTTCCAATTATTCTTTTAAGTGATGCACATCCAATTGCAGGCCAAATAGGGAAGTGGGAGAAATTATGGTCGATCAAAGTACCGCCAAAAATTCAAAATTTTCCAGTGGAAACTCGAATGGGGCATTTTACCAACGAGACACTTCTTGAGCCAGAGAATAGAACCATTTAACCCTTTATGCACATGGTGCAATCAAGATATAGAATCGCTAAATCACATATTCTGGACATGTCGCCCGGCTACATGGGCATGGGATTTTGTGGGCAGCTGGTGGAGTATGTCGAAAACATTGTCAAGGATACCAACCTTCTCACTCAATGCCATCCTCTCTTGCATAAAAAGGAGATGTGTTGACAAGGCCATGGCATCTGGTTGTGGCTGCCACGGCTTGGACTGTGTGGCTTGTGCGAAATGACATGGTTTTATCAAACAAAAGAACGAGTAAAGAATTATTGCAGTTGCTAATATTAAAGAGAGTAGAAAAATGGGGAAAGGCCACAAAAATCATGGATTTTGGCAATGTCCCCCTCTGGCGGATTAATCCACAAGGTGCAATCACTCTTCGACATCATAGAATATTGACAGGATACTGGAATTACAGGCTAGAGGTGTATGATATGGTCTGTGCAGTGGATGGAGCATGGGGAATAGATGTTCACAGGGGAAGGACAGGAGGAGGGATTGGTGGCACAATTACAACTAGAGGTGGACACCTTTTGCATGTCTTCACAGGGCTAGTCGAGGTGCGTACGAGTGAAGCAGCAGAAATTGAAGCAATAGTTTATGTGCTGTGAATGGTGTTGGATGGAGTTTTCGGGAATAAGAAACTAGTAATATACTCTGACTCCAATAATGCCATTGAAGAAACTACCACAGGTCTGAAGTGTTATTCTCTTGTGATGGGCTCAATTAAACTACTTCGCTCTATAATGGGCTCTAGGGTACATCTTCATTACGTGCCAAGAGACCTAAACCTAAATGCAGATACACTTGAAAAATCGGGCATTAGTAGGTCCAACTTGGCCACATATTGGGCTCCTACATAACCCAGGACGTAATTGGGCCTGATTCATCTATATGGCCCATTGTACAGTGGTTGCATCTAGAGTTCACGGGGTGGAGATTTTGTTTTTGAACATATCTCTACAACGTTCTTTTTTCCAGCTTTATCCACTAAGTCAACATCTATCCAGTTTCTCGAGATATTAAGTCACGAGTGATACCCTAGGTCACCTACAGAATGCGAACAACAATTCTCAAGGTTTTCCTCTTCCATGCTTGCCAGATCTGGGGCTCATCCTTTAAAAACAAAGCTCTTGAAGGTCTTTCCAAAACTATACATGTGTCTCATGCGTATCTATTTTTTTTTCACCGTTCTTTAGAAACATGGATACCTACATAACATACACAGCTTCACTATATATACGCTGCCTCATGGGTATCCCCCCCATCTTTGAAAACAATCTCCCTTCTCTCTAATTTCTTCCTTTTTTCTATCTGCCCCTCTCACTTCAAACACAATGGAGTACAATTGGTTAATCCCAGAACCAGGATTTGCCAAGATTAACGTCCATGTGGTAGAGTCTTCAGTGCCACTTCCAAATGGAAACGAAATCAGCCTTGGTGTGATTGCTAGAGACCATCAAGGTAACAAGGTATGGAGTGCACTAGGGCCGATCAGTGGGATGTCTATTCATCAAGCACTCGTTTGGGGAGCTCAAGCTGGAATCATTCATTCAGTGGCAAGGGGCTTTTCGAAAGTGCATATAGAAACAGTGAGCAGAGAAGTCTTTGATTTCTTTCGATTGCAAGAGGTCATCATACTCCCCCCAGACCTGGAAGAAGTCTTTAAGCAGCTAAATACTTTCTATGCCAACCACTTCGACGAAGAAGTCTCTGAAATCAAGGTGTCGAACATAACTGAAGAACGGAACTCTACTGCCAAATATATGGCGGAATATGGACTGCAAAATCTGTCATCGTTTGTGGAAGCTCCAGAGGCGTTTGGTAACATACAACACCTACTAGACAGTGACATGGGCATCGCACTACCCTATCCTGAAATGGAGTTTCTTCTGAATCTTGGACATGGTGAAGTCATTGATGCATCACCACCTGCATCTCCAGCATAAAGTATCGTTAAGGAGAACATCCTCCAGGAAGAGGAGGGGGGTTATGGAGTAGAAGAGACAGACACAATGGAATTGCCTGCATTAGTGCCACCAAACTTCGAACATGAACAGGTTAGCATCAGTACTCCTCAGGTTCAGTATAATCTCACTTTAAATCTGATTCTCAAGGTAGGTTCAGAGGAAGTAGAGACTCCATATCCAGCTGTGAAAATTCCATAAGACAAGGGAAAGGAAAAGGTACTGGAAACATATGCATTCAATAACAACAGGCTAATGAATCAGGAGGGTATGAACATCATTGATGCAGCGGCGCTAAGGACTGTAGTCAGCAGTCTTAGCAACACAGTCATTGACATGGAGAAAGAGGTCTTTGAAGGCATAAGGGTGAAGAATATTTTGGACAAAGCAGTTAAAGAGCTAAAAGCATCGTCGATCCCTATGACAAGTAATTCCAAAGCCATGCAAATGGCACACACTAAGACAAACTCAGTGCCAAGGTATCCTGATCAGATGGAGCTAATGGATGTGGAACAGGTTCTCTTGGAAATGGCCAAAATGGATGAGGAGCAGAGGGCAAACCAGTGATTCAGTCTCAGTATTCAGTCTCAGTGGTTAACTTCTAAGTATCGAAGGCATAGTTTTTTCCAATTGTATTGCCTTTAATTATTAGATAGTAGTAGTAGTAGCTGCGGCAGTTATTAGGATATCATGCTACGTTTTCTCGCTCTGTACTGTTCACAGGCTAGCCTATCTATATATTTCTGATTTATCAAAAAAAAAGTGTTCTTTTAAGTATTCCACAAAATAAAGGAACATGTTTTTTGATGATTTTGATGATTTCGAATTCTTATTAAAATAAAATAATTAAAATACTAATAACGTGTTTTTCTAAGTGTTCTATTAAAAATTAAAAAATAACTCAAATTTAGTTAAAATGTTAATAAGTGTTCTTTCAAAAGTTCCAATAAAATAAATATAAATAACATAATAAATGAAAAATAGCATAATTTTTCAATAAGTGTTCTTTAAAAAGGTAATAAACTAATACACAATTAAAGTGTTTCCGAAACATATAAAATTATCTTTTTTTCTAGAATTTTATACTCAAATAAAAATAATAACATGTTCTTTAATTAAAAAAAATTGTAACGTTCTTTCTGAAATAATTTAATTTTAAATAGGAACATGTTTTTTGATGATTTCGAATCCTTATTAAAAAAATAATTAAAATACTAATAAGTGTTCTATTAAAAACTAATAAACAATTTAAATTTAATAAAAATTTTAATTAAGTATTCTTTTAAGTGTTCTTTATGAAATAATTTAATTTTAAATATTCTTCCAAATATTCTTTTAAGTGTGTTTTTTGATGATTTTAGAATTCTTCTTAAAAAAATAATTAAAATACTATTAACGTGTTCTTCTAAGTGTTCTATTAAAAATTAAAAGATAATTCAAATTTAAGTAAAATATTAATAAGTGTTCTTTTAAGTGTTCCAATAAAGTAAATATAAATAACATAATAACGTGTATAATTTTAAGTGTTCTATAATTTTGTATTCTAACAAAAAAATTAATAAGGTATACTTTAATTAAAAAAATTGTACGTTCTTTTAAGTGTTCTTTCTCAAATATTAAAACACTTAAGAGAACACATACTAAAACACTTAAGAGAACACATGATAAAATCTCAAAAAAATTAATATTTTTTTGAGTGTTAAATCTTATCTTAAAAAAAATAAATATGAAAGATACTATGCACTATTTTAATATTTTGGCTTTTTAAAAATTAAATCTTATTTAAAGATAATAAGATAAATATGTATTATGACACTTAATAAACTCTAATAAAACGCTTAAAAGAACACATATACTGTAAATAAGATAAATAATATAACTATTATAGAACACTTAGTAAAACACATGATAGAACACTTGGTTAATATAAATTTTATAATTTACTTATGTTAGATTCCTTACTAGATTTTCTATTTTTCGAAATTAACTTCTTAATTCTCTTTAAACACGAGATCTTAGGGGTGATGGTGTAGCTCATGTGATAAATGAGGACTATGCCTTGTCGAACCAGCAAGGTTCGATTCTCCCCTACCGCATGTATCAGAACAGATACTAAAATAATAGAATCAATGTGGCAAAAAAAAACACGAGATCTTTCTTGCATTGTAGTGTTTTATTTCCAAGTTCATGCTCAAGTTACTTAGTGGAACAATGATAAGATCATTACCTTGTATACTCTATATAATTAGTTGATTGACCTTGCAAACAATCACGTAAGCTGTTAAATTCAACAGATAGTTTCCTTGTTTATTTTTTTTTGAATAATGCTAGGGACACCAAAATTGGTTCCCAAAATTTCCACCAAATACACATGGCAGATTTTGATTTGCTATAATAATAAATGGGCCCCCTGTATTCACACCAACAAAACCAATCAAAATAACCCATACTGCCACATCAGCATGCCATGTCATTTGGTGACAATTTTTTGTACCTTATTTTGGGGCCTCTAGCACTACTCTTTTTTTTTACCCTTAACAATTCTACTTGTATTTATGAAGTTACTATTTCGCCATTATAAAATTTATTTTGAATTCATTAATTACAAATGTAATCAATGGTGTAGATCTAGTATGTTAAGTTTTCTATCTAAAAAGTTTTATCTAGATCCTTACTCATATATATATATATAGGCTTTTGCTCAAATACAAACCAATCCTTAAATACAAACTACAAACTAACACTAAATTAATTATATTTCATCTATTCTAAGTTTCCCGCCAAGGGTACCTTCACGAAAGATGCTTAAAATAATTGGCTCTATCCAACAAAAAAAAAAAATCCCTGCCGTGGAAATGCGAAGCATTTAAGACAATAAACGGATGAGTTAGGTAGTCATGAGGGCCGAAGGTCCTCGACACACCCGTCAATCGTCTATTGCCTTTACCATTGATTGCCATTCCTTACAACTTTAGAATGATAAAGGCGCGAAGCGCCGTACAAGAAGGTGCGAAGCACCGTTAACCAGTGAAATCCACTGCCACGTCATCACGTGAACAGTGATTTTTTTTTGTTGGATAGAGCCAATTATTTTAAGCATTTTTTGTATTGGGGTACCCCTAGTTTGGTCATTAGATTAGCTTGAAATATTAGATTAGTGTTTAGTTTTTAGTTTGTAGTTAATTTTAGTTTGTAGTTGAGTAGGACCCTATATATATATAGTTCTTCTCCAATAGAAACCAAATTAAAATAGAAACTAGAAATTAAACCATAATCTAACATTTCAAGCTAATCTAATGACCAAACTAGGGGTACCCCAATATAAAAAGTGTCTAAAATTTTAGGTTCCATTCAGCAAAAAAAAAAAAACTGTTCACTGAAACCAGACCCAGTCCCCTGAGAAATCACTAAATTATATTATAGAAATCTGCCGTTTATATTACAAAAATCACTAAATTATACGGTGGAAATCAGCAGAAATTTCAGAACAAAACCCATTTCTTCTTCCATCACCTACCCCCACCACCACCCCCACCACCACCACCACCACCACCACCAACACCACCACACCACCACCACTACCCCACTACCATCAACACCATCACCACCAGATCTACAAATTGTTACCGGTTAACGGTGCTTCGCACCTTCTTGTACGGCGCTTCGCGCCTTTATCATTCTAAAGTTGTAAGGAATGACAATCAATGGTAAAGGCAATAGATGATTGACGGGTGTGTCCAGGACCTTCGGCCCTCACGACTACCTAACTCATCCGTTTACTGTCTTAAATGCTTCGCATTTCTATGGCACGTATGAAACTAAACCATAATCTAACATTTTAAGCTAATCTAATGACCAAACTAGGGGTACCCCAATATAAAAAGTGTCTAAAATTTTAGGCTCCATTCAGCAAAAAAAATTACTGTTCACTGCTGACGTGGCAGTGACGTCAGCGTGAACAGTAATATTTTTTTTTTTTTTGCTGGATGGTGCCAATAATTTTAAACACTTTTTGTGAAGGTGCCCTTGGCGGGGCCATTAGAATAAATGAAATATAATTTATTTAGTGTTAGTTTCTAGTTTCTATTTAAGAGTTGGTTTCTATTTGATACTTTGTCTATATATATATATATATATATATATATATATAACTGGTCCTGGGGTGTCCTCAGGGATTTCTCCTGAGGTTATAACATAAAGAGCCTATAAAGTAAGTGGCCCCACATGGGCATTTTTTAAATATTAATTTTTTTCAGTAATTTACCTAAATACCATCTATATTTGTATTGAAAAGCTTTTAACCTCAGGTAGATTCGTGAGGTCATCCTCATGCACATGAATATATATATATATATTTGAGCACTTGCCTATATATATATATGGGACCCCTTCTACAGCCACAGTTGGATATAATCTAATATCCAACCAACCCATCTGTGACCATCCAGTAAACTAATGGACGGCTAGGATTGGAAAAGCTTACGATATATTATATAGCGTATACGCTATATAATATAGCGTAAGTTTATACCCAAATCCCTCCGTTTCTAATTTGATTTTTTCCTTCAATTGGTGAGACATTTTTGAAATCCGACTTCACTGTATTTTTCTACATCTCACAATGATCCTTTTGCATACCATATTTGATATATTTCGACACAATTTAAATGTGGGTTTTGAAAACTTGAACTTACGCTATATTATATAGCGTATACGCTATATATAATAGAGCGTAAGTCCCCTCATCCTGGCCGTTGATTGGATGTTTTAATGGTAAAGATGGGTTGGTTGGATATTACAAAATATCCAATTGTGGCTGGTGACCCATTTCCTATATATATATATATATATATATATATATATACACATATGTTGGTGATGATTTTTTTTAAAAATGAGACATTTTAGTTAAAAAAGGTAATTGGTTAGTTATTATGAATTATAATTTCGTTATTTTATTTTATAAAACGTAATTACCCGTAATTACTATAAATAAATATGTACCAAAATAAAACAAATTAAATAAAAATAACTACATAAGGGTAATTAAGTAAAAATACATAGTACAGTACCGACCAAAGTTTCAATGTTTTGCCTATTATAATATAGTATAGATAGTATAAATTTATGAAATGTTAATGAAATATATTCACGAGCATATATATCGAGTTTGTGCACTAATCATAATAAACAATATTTACAAGTTTGTTCACGAACGTGATTGATGAACTATATTACAAAATTGTTCACGAATTATATAATGATATAATCAAACTTGTTCGCAAACTTTCAAATCGAATTATTTCGTGTTTAAGTTCAACTCATTTACAAGAAAAGCCTCGAAATCGTATTTACGTTCAATTTGTTTATAAGTTGAATCGAATTCAAATGGAACCTTTTTCGATACCAAATATCGAATAATTCATAAACGTATCGACTAGAGCCCTACTTTTCAGCGTCTTAGTTGTTTTCAAGCCCACAAGGATTAGTTATATATGGGCTTCATATAAACCATCTCTTTCTATATATAATAGAGCAACATGGAGATAATTTGAGCCAATAAACCCCCTGTGAAATTACAGTTATACCCTTACAAATTATAAAATTACATGAAATGCCACTCTTTTATTTAAATGAAAAAAAATGAGTTGTTTTGGTGAATCGAACCTAGAACTTCCACTACACAAGTTATCCTAACAACCACTTTGCTACACTGAATCTTTTGTTTTAAGTTAAAAAACCTTTTACATAAACCCGACTTCTCCATTATCTTATTTTTACTATTATTTTAATTGGAAAAAAATGAGTTATTTTGGTCAATCGAACCTAGAACCTCCTCTACAAAAGTTATCCTGATGACCAGTGTGCTACATTGACTTTTTTGTTTTAAGTTAAAAAACTTTTTACATAAACCCGACCTCTCCATTATCTTATTTTAATTTTTGAGTAAAAATAATGGTGATTCGCATTATTTTAAAAATATTATATTTTAGGTTTCATAATATGGTACACATCCATCCATTCTTTCTATATATAATAAGATAACAAGGGGATTTTTAGGGGCATGTTGAGCCAATAAATCATCTGTGATATTACAGTTATACCCTTACAAGTTATAAAATTACATGAAATGTCACTCTCTTATTTAAATGGAAAAAATGAGTAAATTTTATTCTTATGGTGAATCGAACTAAGATCCTCCTCTACACAATTTATCCTACTGACCATTGTGTTGCACGGACTTTATTATTTTGAGTTAATAAGCCTTTTAAACAAACTCGACCTCTCTATTATCTTACTTTTATTATTACTTTAATTCTTGAGTAAACATAATGGTGACTCGTATTATTTTAAAAATGTCATATTTTAGGTTTCACAATATGGTACAAAATCTATCTATCTATTACTATATATTAAACCACAACACAAGTGCAAAAAGTGTCATTTCAATGGTTGTGAACTTACGATAATATCCCTCTATGTTTAAACATTACAAAAGTACCATCCTTGTAATATTTATGCAAACAATATATGAAATTATGTTAGTGTTGGGAATCAACCCTCTCGAAATTTCAGAGTATAATTCTATGCGACTTATATCTTGATGAGATATTTAAAAAAATAAATATTAAGAAGCGTTCTAATTTTATCTAGAAAGTATTGTATGACGAGTATTATTCACATCGATGATATGTCTTTTTATCATTGTTCTAAAAGAAATTGTGTTATAACCTATATAATATATGTATATACTACAAAACATCCTCTTTTTAGTGCTCATATGATCTATACATAAATAAAATAATACATAAATTAAAATACCGATATTATAATATGTATGAACATAAAAGGTGCAATTATATTCAAAAATATCCTTAAATCGTAAAACTATACAGAATTTATAGCAATTGCTAGAGGATGACCCGTGCCTCGCACGGGTTATTATGCTAGTTTATGTGAATGGCCAAACAACCACCAAAGAAAATAAGTAAATAGATGGCTATTTGTGTTTAACAGAAGTAAATTTGAAAAAGTGTTAAAGGTGTCAAATTTGGTATTAAAAATGTTTATCAAATGTCATGTATCACATTCTTCGTTATATCTCAACTAACTAAATTTAGGATGTTGGTCTCTCTATCACAATTTCAAGACAAATGATCCTAAATATCACAAATAAAAAAGTTGGCCCCGTATCTACTTCGTGTAGCGTTTTTTTTTTTGAAAAACACTACTTCGTATACCGTTATTGGTCAGGGAAGTGGCATTTTAGGGGAGGGGGAGGGATGTAATAGACCGATATTTATTAATATATTAAGTC
Organism: Kitagawia praeruptora; assembly: GCA_037693485.1. Lineage (NCBI taxonomy): Eukaryota > Viridiplantae > Streptophyta > Magnoliopsida > Apiales > Apiaceae > Kitagawia > Kitagawia praeruptora. Next base: position 84,673,329 of record CM075350.1, read on the forward strand.
TCGGATAATTACGTTTATCGTGTGTTACGATTATTATATAAGCTGTGGTATAAATATACATTCCAGTTTGATGAGTCAACTTTATATGTGTAGTATAAAGTTAATTTATGTGTTTATGTGACTTAAACATGTCATATGTGCATGCTAGTGTGTGTGGTTATAATCGTCATGTCTATTATAGATATTTCTTAATAGTTTATGAATATTGTAAAAAATGAGATTTAGGATAAAATTATAAAAAAAATATAAAATCGTTTTGAAAAGTTCTTTTTATAATTTACTACTGTTGAAAATTATTTTTAGGACTTTTTAAAAATACAAAAATATTATTGTTGTAGAAATTCAATTTTTAAATGATTTAATATCAAATTTTCTTCTAAAATTCGTAATAAATCCAAAAATGGTTTAAAAATTCTGAACATTTATTTATAGTAGTTTTATAATATTATTAGGCTTAGATAAATTTTTCATGATTTATAGAGGATTTTTCGAGTAATTATTGTATCGTGATTTTCAGCATTAAAACGAAACAAAATGTGATTATTCGATTAGGAGGACATGTGGCAAGCATATAGGAGCAGATTTTTGCATGAGGACACATGTCAATTGCTGGGAGTGTGGTTTAGGTGAGTCACTATCAGTGTTAGTGCATGTAAGACAAGTGGCATAGTGTAAAAATAAAAAAATAAAAAAAAGAAAGAAAACAAACACAGAAAAATCTCATCTCTCATTCTCTCATTTCTCTCCTCACTCTCGTCTCTCCTCTCTTCCTCACCACTCCCGAATTCTCTCCCCCTCCCTTCTTCTTGTTTTGTAAAATTTTAAAGTTTCAAGTGCAGTATATTTTGGAGTTAACATTTCAATCAAAGCAAGCAAATTCAAATCTCTCCTCCTCTTGCATTTTCGAAAAAGGGTATAACCTAAACCCTTAATGTGTTTCATTTAGATTAACTTATATGATTAGCTAGGATGATTATATGCATGAGATAAATGAATAAAATGATGTGCATGTGAGTTTTGGTTTAAGTATTGGAATTGCATGCAAAGTATGATATAGATTTATATGATGTTAATTTGAATGATTTGATTATGTGATTAAATGTTAAGTGAATTGTGAATGTTAGTGGATGAGATGGTGATGTGGTGGTGCCGAGTGGCCCCCACCGTGTATGTATGTATAGTAGCTGTGTGTGTATATATGTTATGTGTGAGTTTTTATTTAATGGGTAAGTTTATAAATGATGTTATAATTAGTAGTATATATAAAGTTTGGGTACGACTTGTGAATTTATGATGTTGCCAAAAAGGGCTTGTTCTTGTTGGTTGTGCCGAGTAAAGGCATATATATGTGAGTAGTTTAATTTCATTAAGTCGTAGAGTTGTTAGTCGTAAAATTTATTGAGTTGTTAAATATTCGAGTATTAACGAAGTCATTTAAGGAATTGTATGAGTCGTGCTTAGTCGTTAGTATAGAGTCGAGTTTTTGATTAGCGTATGATTGTATATTGATTGTTGTTGTTTGTCGGATGTATCCCGACTTGGTAAAGTTATATAAACAAAGGAAGTGCTGCTGAAATTTCTAAAATTATAAGTCTTTTAAAAGTATTATCGGTACGTTCCGTGAGTTAATTTCTTTATTAAATAGAGTATTATATTATGTCAAGTATATTACGTGCTAAGTGCTTTACGTGTTTACGTGTTCTATAGATGCATATAAGTATAGGTTATTCGTCGAGGATTGAGAGACTGACACGCGTTATTATATGGTTATAGGGTCGAATAGAAGAGTTGGCAAAGAGCCGGTGATAGAAGTATCGAAAGTATACCCCGAGGGCTTTAGCAGTCAGTACTATATACATAAGGCAAGTGTTCTTTATCCTCCACTTGTTATTCGAACATTGTTTCCACCCTTTTTGGGGTATTGTTCAGTTCTATATAATACCTTTGTTAAGCCCCTTAAATTGAATTTCAGTTTCATATCCTGATTTTTATAAACCGTATTATTGATAAAAAAAAATGTTTTGCAAAGTACTTTGAAAATCTTTTCAGTTGTTCATTCAGTTCAGTTTAAATTTGATTATAGTTTAAAGTTTGGTTTTATTGTTAAAGTTAAAGTTTTATGTTATGTTTTAAATCTTTGGGAATCACTAAAATGTGCCAAGGCCAATGTCAATAAGTGCCAGAGATTTTGGAAAAGAAGTAAGTTGGAGTCACACGAGAGTGTTGACCCGGAGTTAATGCGTTGGCTGATCACCTAGCTTAACTCGTAGCGTCGAATTGATAATCCCATTATCTTATAATGTTTTCAAGAATTGTTTATAATGTTGAGCCTTGTGATTTGAAAAGCAGTTGAGAAAGTTTTGATAAAAGCATATCTTTACAAATGTTGTTAATAAAAGATTATTTCTATTTCCATTGTTATATCTTGAATCTTTCGGATAGATTATTATTGTTGTTGATTACACTTGCTGAGCATTTTAGCTCACTCCCTTGCTTCCTAACCCCTTTCAACAACGTTAGAAGATGGTGCGAATATTCCACACCGCGCGTAAGTCAACCGATGGTTCCGCTAGTGCTGTTAGGAGTCAGTTGCAGAGGCAGGCGGGATTAGTAATCCAAGTGGATTGTAACCATAGTTAGTTTTTGGAAGATCACTCTGATAACTTTTGAACTTGGTTTGTAATAAATAATTTTGTAGGTTGATTTCAAACTTGAACCTGTTGGCGATCTAGGTTGTATGTGGGTTGGCTGGGTTATATTATACATGTAATCACTGCCGTCATTGTTGATTATTGTTAATTAATGAACCTGTAATAGTGTAGTATTTTTGGGGTGTTACAAGGGAGATGCCACTTTAAGTGGTGTTGGAGTGGCATTGGGGGGGGGGGGGGGTTTAAGTGGTGCAAACGCCACTTGAAGTGGTGTTTGGGGTGTGTTACATATTTTTTTTTTTGCAAATAATTTTAAAAAATTATAACAAATGACAAATTCAAATTGCATTTTTTAAATTTAAAAATTGAATATTTCTAAACCCAAAATGGAACTGTTAAACCCCAAAGGTTAACTGTTGAAACCCCGAGGGAATACAGATAAAATTTTTAATTTTTAATTTAAAAATTAAAGTCGGCGGCTTGATTTTTAGTCGTTAGCGCGTTTAAAAATCAGGATAATTTAGGGTTTAGGGTTATTTACAACCCTAAACCCTAAGTTCGTATACGATTTATTCGTCATTCGGAATATTTCTAAAGCCCAAAATGGAAATGTTGAACAACAAAAGTCAATTATTGAACCCATAATTAAGGAAATACAGACCGCCTGACTTAATACAAAAACACAATTTGAATTGACTATTTAATTATAAATTTTTTAATATTATTTGTGTTGGTCCCGTATGAGGGCTATATTAAACTAGAAGGGGGTTGAATAGATTAATTACCAGTTTAAAAATTATTGTGACGTTTTAAAAATATTTATCCCTTTTCAAATATTTTAATGAGTCGTTAGAAGTTTATAAGTGCGGAAATAAAAGACGGGGGAAGAAAAATACCACACAGGAGATTTTATCCTGGTTCGCGATGACGCAACCTCTAATAGATTCGCTCACCCCTAATCCAGTCCCCGAGCTCCTCTCCGGACTCGAGATTTCCTTATAAAAATAAACTCGCTCCTTTAGTAGGCGGAGAAGCCTTTACAACCTTACAAATATTTGTCTTGGTGCGTAACTACACGTTACCACCTCAAAATAAATGCAAACACCTAAACAACTTATCTGAGACAATAACTCCCCGCTATTTCTTCAAAGTTGATGTAGAACCTTTGGTGTAGAATTTTTATTTTTAGCTTTTGTCGGTCCTGGGTCATAGATGAGAGGTCTTGGGTCTTTTCTCTTCTTCACGGTGTGAAGACTACTAACTCCCCGTAGTACGTCTAGGACTTGGGTCTTAGAACGAGAATAACCTCACTTCTTCTTCACCTCACTACAAAAGTTAGAAACACAATATCTACGAGACAAATATAGTCAATCAAGATATATATTGGACTAGTATGTTACGGTACTAGATCCAGAGGGTAACTTTAATTAATATTTGTAAAAGAACATTAAGTTATATTGTATTTTTAAGTATAATTTCTTTAATATTAAATTATAATCATAGCATACTTTTAATTACTCCAAGTAAATATAAATATGGATGGAGTAATATTAGAAGACCTTGTTAAAAAGGTATAGTGCTTTAAGGCTTCGAGATGTATACTTCTTTTTGACTAATATAGTGTCAAAGTATACTTATAACTTCTTTCACGAGCCACAACAAATATAAAAAGTAAGTGTAATAAAACAAGTGACTAGACGTGTGCTTATTAAAAGTTTATGTTGTACGAAGTATTTCTTTAAAGAATATCCTACGGAACACTAAAGATGTTAGTTGGGAATCCGTAAAAATACTTAATCGTAACAACTTTGATTTATTGTTAACTATTTTTATATCAGTAAGATGAGATTAAATGTAGATCTCGGAGTTTGTTGATATTTAAAGTTCGTTGAGATAATAGGCTTAAGGCTTTTAAGATATATACTTCCATTTGACTGAAGACAATGTCAAAGTATACTCTTCTTTTTACTTCTTGCAATAGATTAGTTATAGCCACGATAAAAAAAAAAGTGAGATAAACAAGTGGCTGAACTTATGATTTTAAAAGTTTAAGTTGGATGAATTATCTTTATAAAGAATAACCCATGTTACACTAAAGATGTTAGTTGGGTATTCATATAAATAATTTCGTTACAACTTTGACGTATGGTCAAATAATTTCTTTCTCTTTTATAAAGAGACTTTTGGAATATCCAAGAATAGAGATTAAGATGAAGTATAGAAGTTAAGAACAAATCTCAAATATAAATATGGTCGGTTAAGACACAAGGACGAAGCTAAAACTTACCACTTGGGCAGCCCTTCGGGAGGCCGGAAAGTGGTGGTACATGAGCTAGCTTGGGTGGACAAAGCTTGGTTGGGTGGAACTAAGCTTGTTGAACAAAAACCTTGTACATATAAATATATATTGAAGAGAGAGAAAATTTTTGAGATGAAGTAGATGAAGAGAGTATTTGTATATATTGAAAGAGTGTTTACTTCAAAAATCCAAGCAATTCGTTAGCTCTTACCTTGTATCTAAATGTGTGTGTGGAGTGGGGTATTTATTGATGGAGTTGGGTGGGAGGAATGGTGGTCGATTGAATGTATAGAGAGTGGTTGAGATTAAAAAGGTATGGACTGATGACATGTAAAGTAGATTGTGTTTCTTTGCAAGTGGATACCAGAAAACAAAATAAGATCACAGCACATTTGAATCTATAATATAATATTAGACTTGTTCCGATTATTAATGAAATATGTACTCCCTCCGTCCCTCTAATTTCTTTACAGTTTTTTTTTTCACTACTTGACACTAGGGCTGTCAAAAAAATTAGAAAAATTCGATATCCGTCCGAAATATCTGTATTCGTATCCGAAAAAAGCGGATATTGTCCGTATCCAAAATAAAGCGGATATTATCCGTATCTGAATCTGGAATATCCGAATCCGAAATAAATAAATATGATATTTAAATTATATATATATATATATATATAATTTATTTATTTTTTCTATTAGCTTATACAATAAAACCTCCTTAAATTAATACTCGATTAATTAATAACCTCTATAAGTTAATAATTTTTTTGGTCCCAACTTGGGACCATTTTAAAAGGGGACCAATTTCGATAAGATAATAATTTTTTTGGAAAACTCTATATAAATTTATGTTCCCAATAATAAAATATAAATTGTACGATTCATTCTATTTAAATTTATAAAAATAAAAATTAATTTGTTTGATGTCGAAAATTTTCAATAAATTAATAATTACTAATTTATCGATTAATTAATACAATTTTCCGGTCCCGACTATATTAATTAATAGAGGTTTTACTATAGTGTTTGTTTGTGTATATTAATTAAATAATATATGTATACAAATTTTATATAATTGTAAAAATATTATAGACATATATAAATAAATAAAATTTGAGTTTAATATTTTTAAGATAATAAAAATAGATTGAAAAGATAAATATAATTAGCATGGCATTCGCAGTTTTATTTTTTCTAAATGAAAAAAATATTGTTTTGAAATAATCGTGAATACGCGTAAAAAAATCCGAAAAATCCGATATCCGTCCGAAATATCCGCATTTGTATCCAAGAAAAAGCGGATATTATCTGTATCCAAAATGAAATGGATATATCCGTATCCGAATTATATGTTTGACAGACCTACTTGACACGCATTTTATGACTCCTAAAAAATATAGTTCCATAACTTATTTTTAAAATTTTCTTTTTTTGTATAAAAATAGGACAATTTTATTTTTATACACAAAAAGAAAATTTTAAAAATAAGTTATGAAACTTTTCACAAAATGCACCTTAAAATTCGTGTCAGAATTACGTTCCCCAAGGAAAAGAACCAAGGGGGACAGAGGGAGTAACACGTATCTTTAATTAAATAACAGATATCTCCAAAATTACCCAATAAATAAATCTAAAATATGGGACACTTAGAAATATTATAAAATTAATATCTGAAAAGTTTCGTCAATTTTGGTCAATGTTGACTTGATCAAACGTGGGACCAATTACCTCGGTTTTCGTGTCGGACGAAATTTCTCGAAAAATTATGAAACTTTAACCATGCATAGAAAATAGTATTTAAATGATCAGTCACAAGTTTCAAGTCATTCTAGCAAGTGAAAGTATTTTATTTAAATTTAAAACGATTAAATCAGTTTTCGATTCCGAATAAAATAGATTTGATCTTTTCTTGAAATAGATAAATTTTTTGACCAATGTTTTGACTAGAATAAGTACTTAGAATATATTTCCTAATATAAAAAATATTTTGAGAGTGTAGGAAATATTTTTGAATAAATAAAATAAATTTTCTCCGAAATAAAATATATTTATGAAGTTGGAGAAAAAAATTAATTTAAATATTTCTGGCGCGAGATAAAGTAGGGATTAATATTCTATCAATGAATATTAATATATCTGAGTGAAAAAGTCTTTTCTATGATGAGAAAACATTTTGAGTGCAATGACAAAATTCTTTTCGGATAAAAACTGATCGTTTTTCAATTTAGCACGAGTTCTCTAACGAATATTAAAACTCTAATATTCCTTGTTTGAGTTTGTTGCCTTATTAATGTTGCAACGGAGATCTAAAAAATATCAAATCTCGATATTTCTTTTTCGATCTTATTGAAAAAATAATTTTATGTTAAATATATAATTCGATCCATGAAAATATATAATTTGATATTTCGAAATAATGGAATATCTCTTATAGATTTAAAATAGGATGATAAATTTTGCTAGAGTTGACCATTTGACTTTTGACCAAATTGATTAAATAAATGACCTAGTGGAAAGGATTCTACATATAATTAAATTTTATGTTAAATCGTACAAATACCAAAATAAATAATATATCAAAGATATCCTTTCAATCTTCCCATTTTTGGTATTTTCCAAACAAATAAAAAAATTAAATTTTAAAAGTGTGTGCTTCCCCTTGATGTATGCATGATATTTGAAAAATACTTTCGCACATAAAGATATTGAGTAAAGGAGGGTTCTTATCAATCCTTTCCTAGGAAAATAATTAATTCCTGCAAAAAGCAAATCACTTGTCAGATATAGAAAAATCATAAAAATTTGATTTTGAATAGGTATTCCTTTTTCCCCTTTTGTTTGGTAAAAAACCAAAAATCTATTAATTAATCTCTTTCTTCTCCTTAACAAATTACTAACATTTCTCTCTTCCCCTTTATGAACAAATATTTATCTTTTTCTTTTCCTCCTTTTTTAAAAAAAATGATCACATATTTTATTCTTCTTCCCATTTATAAGAAAGCACTTATCATGGAAGATAGCATGAAGAAGCATGCATTTAGGAAGTTCAAGAACAGGATTTAAGATAGCATTTCTTAATTATCATATTTGATGCTTATATGGAGTAATATGCATGGTATTGAGTTTAGACTTTAGAGTAATATTATGCATGGCCATGTTTCTATACAGAAAATAAGCTAATATAAGAACAGTTCAAGTATAGCAGGCATGTACGTTACATGAGTCAATTAGCTAGTAAGGATCCTGGTAACTTGGTAAGCAATTTGTTTAAATCAATTTTCCTACTTGTGACCAACTTAAATAAAGTCCAAACATAAGATACATGCATGATAAATCTGTTAGAAAATGTGGGTTTTAGATCCACATTGTCGAGTCATTTTGAGCTCCGATTTGAGTGTGCCTTGTGTGCGTGTTTGCAACAAGTCGTGCTTGGAGATTGTTCTCCTCCGCGAGAGCTTTCCAATGCATATTTGAACACTCAAAATGACTAAGGGATGGATGAGTTATGATTACTCAAAGTTGGTCCCTTAAGAGTGGAAATTTTGTTGTAAAACTTGAAGTCCCATATTGATAAGGAAAAGGGGTGTCTTTTGCTTTATATAGTACAACACAAGTGGAGTGTTTACTTGTGTTGGTTGAGTGTTGCTCCATCTCCTACGTGCGCGCAGGGGTGCAAATCATGGGATTTCGAGGGAAAATTCGTGGCTTCGCAAGCCTTCAGGCTTTCCTCGTGTGCGACCTGCGGACACGAATGCAACAGAAAATTGGACTAATTATTTTCTAGAATATAATACCATCATCCTGCATATCTACACATTTTACATCAACCTTATTTTCTATTGACTATAAGTAATTAAAACAAGTCATAGGAAACCAAATTAAAGTCAATTGTTGGATATCATTACGGACGAAGCAAAGCAAATGTTGTTAATACACTAATTGTTATACAACATAAACCAATGTTAATTACAAGACGCAATATTTACATGGATAAATGCTAATGCATTCTAATTAAAATTACAACCAGCCTGCTAACCTAGACAGTTTACATCATCCTTTGCATAAACACTTCTAGAGGCATTCTATAACTTGTACATCAACTAATGTTAATACAATCTAGATTATCATGGCAGTGTTTGTAAATAGCTTGGAAAGAACTGAGGCATGCTGCAGACACATAAAGTCTAAGACATGTAATTGCATTGTGTAAAATTAACATGGCAGTTACAATTTATATAAGGTCTGTGCATTACCAACAGATCAAACATTTAAAAGTTTTGTAATGAGGAGTACCTTATTTATGTAATACCATTTCTGTAGAGCCTACCTATGTGTAGAGATCAGTTTTAACAGAAGAATTTCCAGCTTGATACTTGAAAGGACCGAGTCAAGTTCAAATTCTTCTTGTATCTGTTCATAGGTCTTGACAAGACATGTATATTTTCCATAGTTCATAGAGCTGTCTTAAGTTACATACCAGCAGAAGTGCAAGCACTTCTTGAATTCAAGGCAAGCCGAAATACAAACATTAAAGTCATCCAGCAAAAATGTAAAGAGTTTAAGTTATAGACCATGAAACTAACATACAAACAGTACTTAAACCTATCATAAGGTTCCGAAACCGGTAACATACATCACAATCAGTTACAACAAGAGTAGATCAGTCCATTAGATGTAAGCACAAAACCAGTAGTATCAAACATTCAATAAATCAACACAATTTTCATGTCAGTAACAATACCAAGTTTCCCAACAATATGATCAGAAAAAAATAGTAGGAAACAGCATGACAGTACAGTACACCCCAAACAAAGAAGTGCATTCTCAATCAGTTAGGATCAATTTAATCTGAATTTGATTTCCACATTCCAATGTACCCTACTGTTTATGAATATCCATCACACTTGCCTAGTATTTCATATATAGAATACTAATCAATATAGTCATTGGAAGGAATTTAGACAACAAGTAAGTTATATATAAGGGCATGGAAGAAGCAATTCAATATAACACATAACATCAAGATCAACTAGAACTTGTACCACCTAATTCATATATAACTCTGGAAAGCATATACGAGCATCATGTAGGAACATAGATCACGTTTAATTTTTCGAATATATTTATCAGTAAAAGCAGCAATCACACTAGACATGTTGTACCATTTCACAAAACATAAGAATTATCATTTTGAAGCAAGAGAACCTCATTTGATACTTCCACCATCATGTTTTCTAAACTTTAATACTTACTAAAAAGCACATAAATAAATTTAAAAGTATAGAAACAGCCAAACAGGTAGGCATATGAACATGAAGCTTACAGCTAGAGGATGGAACTAAGACTTTTAGCTGTTAGCCTATTCGATTTTGATGATTCGATGATTACATATATTTTGGAATGTTATTTATTATACTAACTTGCTATTGATTTTGATGATAATATGTTCACATTCATTTTGCTTATTAAGAGATATAAAACAGCATGCTACTTGTATTTGTGCTAACTTGGTTTTGCAGGGCTCTACAGCTTACTGATTGTATAATCAGTTTGTCATAAACAGCAAGACAGAATTAGAAAACAGTGACAGTTTGGCAAGCCATTTGCTCACAGAAAATACGCAAACAGCAAGCCATTTCCAACTGTTCAGAATTCCTGTAAATAAAGATCAAATAGACATATTCATACTCTCAGGTATCTTGGTTGATGATATGGAAGAGCAAAGGTTACATTCAGCCTATCAGAACCAAAGCAGCATGCTGGATGATCTCGCTATAACGCAAACAGCAAGCTGTTTCTAATGAATCCTCTGATATATTCTATCACGCCAGAGCATCACTCAAGTATATTGGGGACAATATATTCCTTGCTTTGAATAAGGAAAGTAGCATGACATCTTTGACTTTTCTTTTCCAACCATATGCTCTTGTCTCTTCCTCATCATAAACAAATATTATTCTCCATACACTAAACACGCTCCATATCTCTTTCTCCTTTAGTTGATATTCAAAGTCCTCCCACGTTCTTAACATCATTTCTATTCAAGGAAAATCAATTCTAACGGCTTCAAGAATTCCTACCGTTGGAGCCTTTCTAGATTGACTTTAAAATACTCTTGTTTATCTATTTAAGAGCTGTTCTTATTCAGTTCTTATCAACCCCCATACAAGTACAGAAACAAGACTATATACACAACCACAAAGCATACATTGCAAAATCCTTCTAAACCTTTTAATCCCATATATACATGCATATATATATATATATATATTCGGAGGGGTTCATAGGTTGAGTTGTAATTGATTCAAATCATTGTATTGTTCAAGTTGTATTAAATAGTTGCTGTACAAGGTTGGCTTAAGGTTTTGGGTGGGTTGAACTAGACTACAGAAGTGTACTTGGGAAGTATTGCTTAGAAAGTTAGTTCTAGTACAGAAAATAGCAAGCCATTTGTAAACAGCAGGGTGTAAGGGAGATATATTGTTGTATCTTGTAATCGGTTTATAGTTGATCAATAATATATTCTCTTACCAAGTTTGGTAAGGGACCAGGACGTAGACCATAGGGGTTTAGGGGTCGAACCTGGCTAAAATATTGTGTGTCTCATTTTACTTACCGTTTATTTCTTTCTGCAGTGCATATTAGATACAAACAGCGTGCCATTTGTAAACTGTGTTATTACAAACAGCAAGCTGTTTGTAGCATTTTTCAAATCAGTTCATAACTAAGCATTGTTGGCCATAAACACCTATTCACCCCCCCCTCTAGGTGTTGTTTTCAATTGGTATCAGAGCCTTGGTATACTAACATTTCTGTAACAGGAAAGTATCGATCAAAATGGCTGAATATTATCTCAAAGCTAAATCCAATTATAGAGCTCCTCTCCTCATTGGCTCGGAAAACTACAACTGGTGGAAAGGTAGAATGGAAACATACCTGTCCAAGAAGCCACTGGTCTTGAGAGTTATTCAGAAAGGAGACTTTGAATTTCTAGATACGGAGAAGAAGCCAAAAGATGTTGATGATCTCAACCCGAGGAGATTATCAAATTTGGTTATAATGGAGAAGCTAGAAACTCCCTAATGAATGCTTTGGGTCAAGCTGAATATGACAAAGTTTCCTCTCTAAAAACAGCAAAGGAAATGTGGGATGCTTTGGAAACCTATCATGAAGGTTCGAAATCTTTAAGAAAGGTGAAACTTAGCAACCTAATGAATGACTTCAGAAATTTCAAGCTCGACGATGGTGAAACTATCAAGGAAAGTCAAGCAAGGTTCCAGGTCACTATAAATACATTAAAGAGACTTGGAAAGGATATTCCACAAGATGAAATTAACATGAAAGTGTTAAGTGCTGTACCATTCATTTATGAGGCTAAATTCACGGCTTTGGAATCATCTTCAAATATTGACACTATGGATCACCTAGCTGTTTTTGCTGAGCTAGAACAGTTTGAAAACAAGATAAATAACAGCCAGGTTGAAGGTGTTCGGGCTCCTCTATCCAAAATGAAGAATTTGGCTCTTCATTCTAAAAACAACAAGCCAATCGAGTCTGAAAACAGCAAGCTGAAAGAATCTGATGAAGAACTTGCACTCATTTCAAAGAAGATTAAGAGGCTGATTGAAAGGAAAGATAGAATGAAAAAGGACAGAGGAGGTTTCTCTAACAACAATGAGCAAACTTGTTTCGAATGTGGCAAGCCTGGTCATTATGAAAAGGTTTGCTATAAGTTAATGTCAAAACAGCATGCTGTTTTCAATAACAATAGAAAATCAAAGGCTTCACTGACTTATAGTGATGATGATTCAGACTCCAGTGATGACTCAAGCGAAGACATGATGAATTTGGCTCTTGCAGGTCTGAATGATGAAGATAGTTCACAAGGATCCATAAAAGAAGCTTTTGTGGATAGTGATGATTCTGATTCAGAAGATGATGCAAGTGAGGTAAATTCTTTTAAAGATTATGTATCTTCAGATGATGATATTTTAGAGTCACTAACCATGCAGGAACAAAATAGTATTAGCATTGAAGAACATATGGCACTAAAGGCTGAAATCAGCAAGCTGACTGATAAGAATGCCCATCTATCCAAAATGGTAAAAGACTTGTTGCCAAAAATGGAAGAATGGGATTCAACTTCATTAGGCAAAGCTACAGAGATCAAGGAGCTAAATGCCAAGAATAGTCAATTAGAGGCTATTAATAAATTACATGAAAAGAGAAACAAGACCTTGATGGCGAAACTCAATGAGCGGATGAAAGAAATCAAAGAGCTGAGATCAGATGTTAAAACGAAAGATAAAGAATTGGAGACATACAAGCTTAAAGAATCTAGTCAAGCCGAGTCTTAAAAATCTGTTGAGAAGCAAATTCAGCAAGCTGAACTCACCAAACAGCAAGCTGAATTGATCGATCTCCTAGAAAAGGAAGTCAAAGATCTCCAGAAAGGGATGGAAACTTTTGTTCAAGGAGAAGACAGCTTAAAAACAATGATGAAGAAGACAAAAGTTCCCTTGGTCAGAGAAGGAATTGGCATGAACTTAAACAAGAAGCTTGGTGCACTCAAATATGATGGAAGAAATGACATACCTAATGACTATGCTATGCCTTGGAAGACATGCAACAAGTGTGGTGGAAAAGGTCATCTGGAAAGACATTGTGTGGTTCAAATCAATCATCAAGGGAAAACAGCTTACCAGAATAGACCAGACAGACGACAAACAGCATACCATAATGCTTCTGACAAAAGACAAACAGCTTACCAGAGTAAACCAGTCAGAAGACAATCAGCATACCATAAAGCAAATGACAGAAGACAAACAGCTTACCATTATCAGCCTGGCAGAACACAAAGGACCAGAAATCAAGCACCAAAAGTGATACAACAGTGGATCAAGAAATCTGATCTACATGATCTTTATATTCTATCAACAAACATTGGTGGATCCAACAAAATTTGGGTACTCAAGTAGTAAGTATGTTATTTGTCCTCGTATATTCCTTTGAATATGAGTATATTATTATTTTGATACTAACGAGTTTGCTCTAGTATATAGATGGGACAAATATATGTATATATATTGTATTATGCAGGAAACAGCATGCTGCCTGGCTGCAATAGACAATGATCCATATATGTGGCATAGAAGGTTGGGACATGCACACATGGACTTGCTTATCAAGCAAGAAACTGATCAGAGGGCTACCCACACTAAAGTATGCTAACACCGAGGTGAAAGTGAAAGAATGCAACCTTAAGTTACTAGCAATCAGCAAGCTGGAAGTTCAAATCAGCAAGCTAAAGTTGAAGATGCAATTTCTAAAATGACTTTGGAAGGTCCTTGAGGTTCAAGGGCTACTGAGAAACTATCTCTTTGTGATGAAGAAGATCATTCACCACCAGAAAAGATGAGAAAGACAACTCATGAAGAAATAGCTCAACATTCTTTACCAAGGTCAACAAGGACGGTAAAGAATAATTCCCCAGAGTTGGTATTTGTCTCAACTGAAGTTCAACTAGCGGATATCTTCACAAAGCCACTAGCTGAAGAAAGGTTTTCAGTCATACGAAGAGAGCTTGGCATGTGAACTGTGTAGTCAGCAAGCTGACAAGCACAGAATGGGTAACGTTGGCTTACCATTTGTATCTGAACTCTTTATATGCCATTACCATGATTTGATTTTATGCTTATATTGAATATGCTACGTGATTACCCTTTTTAATGATTAAGGGGGAGAGATTTTAGGAGGTTAACTCTTAAGGAGGTTATGTGTTTGGGATTCTAATTCATATAAATCCTTATGTGCTTAATTGAATATCATGTTGTTAAATCAATGATGCATGTGTTGAGGGGGAGTATGTACTCCTAAAAATATATGTTGGTAATCATCAAAAAGGGGGAGATTGTTAGCCTATTCGATGATTACATATATTTTGGAATGTTATTTATTATACTAACTTGCTATTGATTTTGATGATAATATGTTCACATTCATTTGGCTTATTAATAGATATAAAACAGCATGCTACTTGTATTTTTGCTAACTTGGTTTTGCAGGGCTCTACAGCTTACTGATTGTATAATCAGTTTGTCACAAACAGCAAGCCAGAATTAGAAAACAGTGACAGTTTGGCAAGCCATTTGCTCACAGAAAATACACAAACAGCAAGCCATTTCCAACTGTTCAGAATTCCTGTAAATAAAGATCAACTAGACATATTCATACTCTCAGGTATCTTGGTTGATGATATGGAAGAACAAAGGTTACATTCAGCCTATCAGAACCAAAGCAGCATGCTCGATAAACTCGCTACAACACAAACAACAAGCTGTTTCTGTCTGACAGAAATATATAATCTTGCGATTTTCAAGGAGCAATTGGTGGAGACATCTTTAGAAATATTGTAATGAATCCTCTGATATATTCCATCACGCCAGAGCATCACTCAAGTATATTGGGGACAATATATTCCTTGTTTTGAATAAGGAAAGTAGCATGACATCTTTGACTTTTCTTTTCCAACCACATGCTCTTGTCTCTTCCTCATCATAAACAAATATTATTCTCCATACACTATATACGCTCCATATCTCTTTCTCCTTCAGTTGATATTCAAACTCCTCCCACGTTCTTAACATCATTTCTATTCAAGGAAAATCAATTCTAACGGCTTCAAGAATTCCTACCGTTGGAGCCTTTCTAGATTGACTTTAAAATACTCTTGTTTATCTATTTAAGAGTTGTTCTTATTCAGTTCTTATCAACCCCCATACAAGTACAGAAACAAGACTATATACACAACCACAAAGCTTACATTGCAAAATCCTTCTAAACCTTTTAAACCTATATATACATGCATATATATATTCGGAGGGGTTCATAGGTTGAGTTGTAATTGATTCAAATCATTGTATTGTTCAAGTTGTATTGAATAGTTGCTGTATAAGGTTGGCTTAAGGTTTTGGGTGGGTTGAACTAGACTAGAGAAGTGTACTTGGGAAGTATTGCTTAGAAAGTTAGTTCTAGTACAGAAAACAGCAAGCCATTTGTAAACAGCAGGGTGTAAGGGAGATATATTGTTGTATCTCGTAATCGGTTTATAGTTGATCAATAATATATTCTCTTACCAATTTTGGTAAGGGACCGGGACGTAGACCATAGGGGTTTAGGGGTCGAACCTGGCTAAAATATTGTGTGTCTCATTTTACTTACCGTTTATTTCTTTCTGCAGTGCATATTAGATACAAACAGCGTGCCATTTGTAAACTGTGTTATTACAAACAGGGTGCTGTTTGTAGCATTTTTCAAATCAGTTCATAACTAAGCATTTTTGGCCATAAACACCTATTCACCCCCCTCTAGGTGTTGTTTTCATTAGCATGCTTTTCATCTATGTATACATACTTTGTGCCTGAGGATAGATAAGTTTTATTCCTAATTCATACATATTCAAAATAGACTACATGGCATAAAACATAGTATGTGTGATAACAACAAAAGTGAACCTTATGCATAGTGACATATGTGAGTAGAATAGAGTATAAGCACCTAAGTGTTAGACTGGTAATAAGACAAGCAAGCACACATTTTCATGTTAAATGTCTATAGGCCAGAAAAACAAAAATTCACTTAAATTTAATTAAATTTTACTTTTTAAATTTAATTAAATTGTACTTTTTAAATTTAAAAAATACAATTTTAATTAAAAAAATTTTTTTAAAAAATGCACCCAAACATGTGGCGTTTGAACTGAAAACATAGTATGAGCTAGGGTTTCAACAAAAAAAAAAAACAATCCTGATAACGTTAAATGCATTGGCGTTTTAGAAAAAAAATAGAAACGCTATATTATACTGTGTTTTGGAGTGATATTTGGGGCCAAGTTTTTGAGGTGTGATATTTGGGGCCAAGTTTTTGAGGTGTGATATTTGGGGCCATTTACTTTCAAATTGTGATATTGGGGGCCTTTATTCAAATATTTTTAGCATAAAAATTTTGTTTTCAATGAGTGAGATGAATCAGTTTTAATATTGAACGGAAAGGATTAACTGGGTCGGATTGGTCTGGGTCAAAATGACCGAAAATAAACAGAAAATATTTATTTTTATGAAAATATTTTTGCAAAACAATTAATATATATATATATATATATATATATATATATATTTGGAATTTATTTCTAAAATATTGTTGAGATACTAGAATTATGATATTTATGCTCACATATCCAATATATATTTTACTATTTTGATTCTTTGTATGTGAGCATAAATGTCATAATTCTAGTATCTTAACAATATTTTAGAAATAAATTCCAAAAATATTTATTCGAATAGTTTTATCTCTTTGATAGAAAAATAAGATTCTCAATAAAACCCGTTCGATAAAGTTTCATATGTTATCATCATCGACAAATTTGAGTTTTATGGTGCCTTAATAATTCGATCAGATGATCTCTTTTTCGTGAGACAACTATGAATCGTAACAAATATTTTCACAAAATATAAATAATATTTATATAAATAGATGAACCATTTATTTTGGAAATTCCAATATTCCTAAATTCAAACGGAGTTTAGCGAATCTTTCGGAATTTAATGGTTTTGTGAATATGTCAGCGAGATTGTACTCAGTTTCAATATGAGTCATTTTTATGTCGCCTTTATTGACATGATCACGCAAAAAATGATGTCTCACATCTATATGCTTAGATCTTGAATGTAACACGGGATTTTTGTTGAGATCAATAACACTTGTGTTATCGCATAAGATGGATATAACATCAAATTTAATATCGTAATCGGCTAGTGTTTGCTTCATCCACAAAATTTGAGCACAACATTTTGCAGCCTCTATATATTCAGCTTCTGTTGTGGAGATAGATACCAAATTTTGTTTCTTGGAAAACCAAGAGACCAGGCATTCTCCTAGAAACTAACATGTACCACTTGTACTTTTCTGTCGACTAAATAACCAGCATAGTTCGAATCAGAAAATCATACTAAGTTGAATGGTACTCCTTTCGGATACCAGAGACCTACATCAGTGGTTCCTTTTAGATATCTCAAAATCCTTTTTACCGCGGATAGATGGGATAGGTGTTACTTGAAATCTAGCACACTTACAAACACTATATTGTATATCGTGACGACTTGCGGTTATGTAAAGCAAGCTACCGATAATACCCCGATATTTTTTAGTGTCTACGGGAATCCTGTTGGGATCTTCTGTTAATTTTTCAGAAGTAGACATTGGAGTAGAGATGGGTTTAGCATTATCCATTTCGAATTTCTTTAACATCTCTTTACAATACTTGGATTGAGAGATATGGATGCCTTCGTCAGATTTCGAATTCTTTGCTCATTTTATCAGAGATTTCTTTATATAGTGCATCATTGGTTGAACCAAGAATGATGTCATCCACATTTATTTGTACGAGTAAGATATCATCTTTTTCTTGTCTCGTAAATAAGGTTTTATCGGCAGTTCCCATTTTGAAATTATTCACTAATGGGAACTTGCTTAACCTTTCATACCAAGCTCCTGGAGCTTGTTTCAATCCATATAGAGCTTTGTATAATTTATATACATACTCCGGATGTGTGGCATTTTCAAAACCGGGAGGTTATTTTACATAAACTTCTTCTTCTAATATCCCGTTTAAGTAGGCCGATTTGACATCCATTTGATATACCTTGAAATCTTTATGACACGCGTAAGCTAATAGCATTCGAATTGATTCGATTCGAGCTACGAGTGCATAAGTTTCATCAAAGTCTATACCTTCTATTTGGGTATAGCCTTGAGCGACTAATCGCGCTTTATTTTGAACAACCGTTCCATTTTCGTCTAACTTGTTTCTAAACACCCACTTAGTTCCAATTATGGAAGTATCTTTGGGTTTTGGAACAAGTTCCCAAACTTTGCTACGAGTGAATTGTAATAATTCCTCTTGCATAGCCGAGATCCAATCCTCGTCTAACAAACCTTCTTTCGCGGCCTTAGGTTCTATTTGTAATAGAAAACTAAGATGATTCACAACATTTTGTACTTGTGACCGCATTTGAACTCCTTTATATAAGTCTCCAAGAACATTGTCCAAGGGATGACTTTTAATTATAGGAATTTCTTTTGGGAGTTCAACTTCCGTTTTGACCAATTCTAATGGGTTTCTTGGAAGAGGGGTCTCGAGATCCATATTTTCAAATTGTCGAATAATATTTTCTACATCATGTTGTTCGACATCGTCTTTTTCAACAAGATCTTTGTACTTTGGTGGTGGTTTACTTTCATCAAATGCTACATTCATTGATTCTTCCACCACAAGAGTTATGAGATTGAATAGTCGATAGGATTTACTATTTTTAGAGTATCCAAGAAATATACCTTCACTTGATTTAGGATCAAATTTAGTGAGGTAATCTTTCGAGTTTAGTATGAAGCATTTACTTCTGAATACTCGAAAATAGCTTAGTTTAGGTGTTTTGCCAAAGTAAAGCTCGTAAGGAGTCTTTTGCTTTATAGGCCGTAGCAAAACCCGATTAAGAATATGGCAAGCGGTAGACATAGCTTCGGCCCAAAAATATTTAGGTCGACGATATTCATTTAGCACTGTGCTAGCCATTTCTTGTAAAGTTCTATTTTTCCTTTCAACCACTCCGTTTGATTGAGGAGTGTAGGGAGCGGAAAAATTATGTGTGATACCATTTTCATCACAAAATTTCGTAAAGCTAGAATTCTCAAATTCTTTACCATGATCAGTCCTTATATAGACTATGGTATTATTTTGTTGATTTTGAATCTTTTTACATAGGGAAAAGAAGGATTCAAAAGCATCACTTTTATATTTGAGAAATTCCGTCCACGTATATCTTGAATAATCAACAACGATTACTAACGTGTAAAAACTACCTCTGAGACTTTGTATAGGAACCGGACCGATAAGATCCATATGTAAAATCTCGAGAGGTCCAGAGGTAGATACCATGAATTTTGCTTTGTGAGAGGCTCGAATTTGTTTTCCAATTTCGCAAGCTTCACATGTACGGTCTTTTTGATAATTCAACTTTGGTATACCTCGTACATGATCTTTTGTTGATATATTTTTAATCAACTTCATGTTTGCATGTCCTAATCTTCGATGCCAAAGCCATGGGTCATCGTTTGTAGTGATTAGGCATACATTCTCATACTTGCTCATGCCACATGTATAGACATTTTTGTTTAGAGGGCAAGTGAGAACCAATAAGTTCTTATCTAAAATACAACAATGAGTAGTATAGAAAATAGCCTTGTTATCATTGTCACAAAGTTGAAAAATTGAGAGTAGATTGTACCTTAGTCCCATGACTAGTTGTACGTTTGAGATCTTGAAATGACTATTCCCGATGTCTCCTATTCCGAAAATAATGCCTTTACTACTATCTCCAAATGTGACACTTCCCGCGGTGACCTTTTTCATGGTGTTCAAAAGTGTCTTGTTACTGGTCATGTGTCTTGAACATCCACTATCAAGGTACCACATGTCTTGCTTAGCGGCAAGACAAACCTACAAAATCAATCAATTAAATTTATAGGTACCCTTTCGTCTTGAGGGTCCTGGGGTTAGTACATCCTAAAAACATTTGAATTTGAATGATAGAATCTAGGCATAGGATAATCATTGTTAGGCATGTAAAGATTTCTAGGTGCATTATGTCTAACATGATGTGTGTGTCTAGCATTATCATAGAATCTAGAGTTATCACGATGCACATTATATCTATCATTTGCAAAGTAGGGAGCATATTGAGGATACACATTACGATTAGGCATATGTTGATTTCTAGATGCATTCCTACTAGCACTGTTATGATACCTTGTGTTTCTATTTTGAAACATCCTAGGTTGTTGAAACCTTTGTTGCCTTTGACCATTATAAGTAACTTTGTTAAATGGTACTTGTTTTTCAACCTTCTTGTATGGTTTCGATTCTTTACAATCCATACATGCTTCCCCTAAATTTCACCACTCTTGTTTTTGCAATAAAGGACCGAATGTCCATCTTTATTGCAATATGAACATTTTAAAGATTGTGGTTTATGAGGATCTATTGTAGGTTACACTCTTGGTTGAACATCTCGTTTTGGAGGAGAGTTCTTATCATATCCCAAACCTTCACAGTTAAAGGAGGTTTTTGAGTGTACTATTTTATCTAAAATCTCATTGCCTTTGATAAATCTTTGAACAACAGTTCCAAGATTTTCTTTTTCTTTTTCTAAGGCATCAATCTTGTTGTTAAAGAATCTTGCTTGATCCATAACTTGAGCCATGAGCTTTGAATTTTCTTCTTTCAATCTTTTAAGTTTCTTCTTGTAATTTCTTTTCTTTTAACTCAAAGATTTGTGATAGCTCATTCTCTTTTTCAAGATTATTTTCTTGATATTGAGATGTTACATTGTTTTGAACTATTGATTCGTTTAAAATCTTTAAGTTCAATATATCAACATTAAGTTTACTAATGTTGTCATTAAGTTGTAAGTTCTCATTTTCCATTCTATTTGAAGTACTAAAGACACATTCTCTACTTCAAGATTGAGAGCATTGTCTTTGAACTTGTTGACTTCACTTTTTAAGAGATTATTTTGATCATTCAAGAGAGTTATTTCACTTTCGTGTTCAATTTTTGAATCCATCATTCGAGTGAACTCTTTACTTTGTGTATGATGCATTTCTTCGAGTTTCATTTTCTCAGACCATAATGAATGAAGCCTTTTATCAACATCTTTATATTTATTGTTGATTCCTACTACAAGATTAATCAAATCATACTTACTCATATCAACCAAATTCAAGTTATATTCATGTAATTGCAATTTATTTGAAATGTAGTTGAGGTTGGATTTTACCTCTTGATTTGAAGTGGAGGCTTGCGTTGATGTAGCTTCATCTTCGATAGCCATTAAGCTTAGGTTAACAACTTCTTCACTAGCTTCCGGAGCTTCTTCATCTTCACTTAAATTCCAACCAATTTCGGTCATGAGAATTTGTCCTTTAGAAAGTTTAGGACATTCGCTTTTAAAATGACCCGGTTGCTTACACTCGAAACACACTTCTTGTGTTTCCTCTGGATTTTGTTCCTTGTGCTTTGGAGGAGTGTAAGGGGGATTATTGTTGTTATTGGAATT
Organism: Kitagawia praeruptora; assembly: GCA_037693485.1. Lineage (NCBI taxonomy): Eukaryota > Viridiplantae > Streptophyta > Magnoliopsida > Apiales > Apiaceae > Kitagawia > Kitagawia praeruptora. The sequence goes on from CM075350.1 coordinate 84,695,455, forward strand.
ATTGTAGGAATTAGTATTTTGAGTGCCTTTTCCTTTGTTATAGCTCGTTGACGGAATATTACTCTATTAGTTAGGAGTATAGTTTTGAGAGTAATTTGGCCTTCCTTTAGAGTTGAAAACTCTTTGTTGGTTGTTTGATTTCAGGAAGCCTTTTTCGTATCTTTGAGCTTTGATTTGAAGCACACGACGAAGTTGTCTTGTTAGTAAAGTAGTTTCGCTTTCATTGAGATTTTGAAGTTCTTCGTTTAATTCCTCGTCACTTTCATTTTCATCGATTAATATAGCTTTTAAAGCCATTTTTTTCTTTTTATCTTCCACTTTAGGAATGACCTTATTGTTAACTCGAATAACTTGTAGAAGGGGGGTTGAATACAAGTTATGTAATCGTGTCTGATTTTTGCTTGAATAATTAAACAAGAATAAACGAATAAACCAAACTGTTTGTATTAATAAGATCAAATACAAACTCTACCAAAGGTGTACAAATACCTTTAGCAGCTGCTGAAAATACAAATCTCTCTCTGTTTGTTTCAAACTCTCGAATACAAACCTTATACTAAGCTCTTGTTCTTCAAACTCACGACTTCTTTTACAATGATATAGAGAGAGTATTTATAATGCTACCTATCAACTAATAACAGAAAGTTAATCTATACATGACAATGTTCTGCCGTCTAGTTGATATTTTCCATCAATAGAAAATTCTTTCCTTCATGATACCTTCTTGCTTGTTCTTCAAAACAACGATCCTGTTTTATAGTACTTTCCAGTTTCTGTAGCATCCATAATGACATCATCAGTAACACGACTAATATCATAGCATCCGTATGACATCATCAGTAACACGACTGATATCTGAATTTCATCTTGCATCAGGATCTGACCATCCATCAGTGTTTGACTTGTCGTATCAGGATCTGCTCTCAATTCCTGAAATGTAGTCCTCGATGCCCTGTTCCTGACTTAACTTTACAGATTACTATTTAACACATATATCTTTTACAAAAATGCTAAATCCTTTATAAGATCAGGATATACAAGAAGTATTTGCAAATTCTATTCTTAACATCACAACTTATGAATTATTCCTAACAATCTCCCCCTATTTATGCTTTAGAATCTGAAGCATAAATCTAAGTTATAGATGTCAAAACATATAACAATTCAACCAGAATAGAATTTATGAATTTAAGATCATGAAGTTAAGTACCTCCTTCTTCAAATGTAGACAAATATCTAGTACTTAGAAGAAAGAATTCAACTATTTGATGCTTCTCTTCCTTTACCACTTCCCTGATGAGATTCACCTCTGTCACCCTTAGTTCTTCTTTTATCTCCTCCAGTCTGTTTATATCCCCCAGTCTGTTGCCTCTGAATTGTTTTTATCTCCCCCTTTTTGACATCAGCAACATTAATTCCAAGAGATTCAGTAACAGAACAAATGAGATTCATCAGAACTGCTTGATTTTCCATAATAGTGACTTGGTTATCTTCAAGTGTTTGAAGTCTTGATTGAATAGCAATTTGAGAATTCTGAATATCCTTTAGAATTTCAGAATTGACTTCAATGTTGGAAGTATTTGTTATATCTTCAGACTCAGATGCAAAAATAACCTTATCTTCAAGCCTTGTAGAAGAAGTTGCCTGTGTAGCATGATATTCAAGCAATAATACTTGAGTAGTATTACAAACATCTTCATTTTTCTAATCTGAAGCTGAAATATGATTATCCTGTCCTTCACCGGTATTTTGTGTACTAACATCTACAAATCCTGACTCCTCCTTAGAGTGATCAGACAATGTTGATGTCTCAATTCTAGCTGATATTGGAAGTACATACAAAGGAATACTAGGATCATTAGGAATTTCTTCTGGTACATGTGAAGTAAGAGATTGTCTTAGCCTTTCACCTCTTCTGTTGATGATTCCTGCAAGCCTTTCTTTTTACTTCTGAGCTTTAACCTCTGCCTTTGCATTGTGCTTCGCTAAGTGATTCTTCTCATACATCTTGATAAAAGAATAAGTACCAGCATCCATACCAAGATTATCAGACCAAGATTCTGGAAAAACCTGATCCCAGAAATCAAACGATGGTTTCCTAATTTTCTCTCCCTCACTAAGGAGTTGATCATCCATACCCTCATTGTCACTTTGACTATCTAAAGTCAACACTCTTTCTACCTCTCCTTTTGCCTGGTCAGGAGCCATCCTCTCTGTTTGTTGATCTATGTCCATCTTTTCAAGTGTATCACTCAAATTTGGATAAGTGCTCTCATGACCTACAGAAAAATAGGGGTTAAAAGAAGTTTTTATACCTGAACTCACATGGAGAGAGGGTTCCTCATATGGCAAGGGGATTGAGGTTTTCTCCATGGAGTGAGCTGCTATAGTCTTTGAACCCTTACAAGCATCTACTACCTTTCCAGAGACTACAGGCTCTAGTATACCACTTTCAGGTTCTATACTAGACTCTGATGTCTTCAGTAATACTTCATTAGACACCATAGCTAGCATGTCACCATCTCTAAGTGTTGTTTGCTGAGACTCACCCTCAAGGTGGATAGACTCTGGCTGAACAATATTTGTTTGATCTTCAAAAAAATCAATCAAATCCATTCCTCCCATATCATAGGGTATCTCACTTTCAGTGTCAGTCATCACAGAAGACCTTTCAGCATCAGCTATCATAGTTCCTGAGTCATCCAACCTCTGACTAGATGATTCTTTTGTTGTAGTGACTGTGATCTGATCTGTCCTACTATCCACCACTGGTGCAATAATATCTCCTATTGACTGCATTCCTCTATCCACTGCCTCCTTTTATTCACCTTGATCTGGAGCATCTTCAACAATAAAATCCTTGTGAAACAAGTATGTATGAAGTGATTGAAGTGCACCATGCTTAGAAAGTCCAAATTTCTTGACTAATTCCTTTCTGACAGATACATAGAAATTCATTTTCATTAAGTCAAGTCTTTGATGTAGAAGTCCATATTCTTCAGGAAATGAAAGTCTTGGAACTCTTTCAATCAGAAAATCTAGAATAGGCTTGGAAAGTTTAACTTTGATAGAAATAACTTGCATAGCCAGTCTGTATGTCAATGTAGTTTTCCATGAAGAATCAATATCAAGATCTCTATTGTCAATTGCTGACTTGATTGTAGCTTCATTTATAGAGACCTGCATAATGTTAGTTGGACTAGACTCTATGTGTGTAGGTGACAAATGAATTTTTCTCCTTGTTCTCCTGTTATAGTGAGCAACATATTTATCTTGAGAAGACTCAAGAGGTATAGACACAGAAGTGATCTTGGGATTAGATCATTTTTCAATAGACACAGTCTTTTGAGAGATAGTATCCAATAATTGTTTTCCCTTTTTAAGTACTACAGCCTTTTGGGAGACTGCAGTCTGGCTGTGACTAGGTGCTTCATCTCTTTGTCCTAGCTTAGAAAGTTAAATTGCAGCCTTCAATTCTGCTCTCTTAGCAAGAGATTTATTATCATCATCTTCACTAGAACTACTACTAGAAACAACAAATCTTCTCTTTCTTACAACTGATGTCTTTTGAGAAACACCAGAGGTTGGTTTCTTTGAAACAATAGGTTGTGGATCAAAATTTGGTTCTTGAATTGCTTCAGAGACTATAATGTTTTTGGCTACTTGGGTAGACACAGGGGGGTTCTCCACCAAATGAGATTCCTGAGTCATTTCACCACCAAAAAAAGAATTGTATAGAGTAGGAAGATGAGTTTTTAGAAGTACCTGAACATGTTGTGGATAGTGTATTGCAGGTATTTCATCTAGATTCTTTTCATTGTCCTTCTTTGTAATGTGAGAGAAAATTATATTTTGCTATACATAAGAAGAAACACAATGTTCTCTACCAAATCTAGCTTCAACATCAGGAATAAAATGGTTAATAAACAATTGCATGAATCTGTGATAATAAACCATTTTCCTATCTTGATCTCTTGACCCAAGTTTGATACACATCTGACTTAAGATAATGTGACTAATATTAATTACTCTGTCATAAAGCAAACTATAAGCAATATCTGATGTAACAGAAGTAATTTGCAGAAAAGAACTACATTTATCAGTATAACATTTAGCAATTTGATCAAAGAAGAAAGACCATTCTTTCCTTAGAAAGGCTGTATTTAACTGGATCATGTTATCTAGGGGTCCATTATAACCTAACTCAGATAACATAATTCTAACATTATCATCAGATGGTACATTCTCAAAATTCATACTGATGGGTAAGTGAAGTACTGAACTAACAACAGATTCAGTAATGTCAAATGAGTCTTGTCCTGAGTGTAGAACAATCTTACCTGTTTGACTCTGAGTAGAATCAATTACCTCATCATTCTCCCAAGCTTGTGAAACAACAGCTTGATTAATCTGTGGAGATGCTGTCAATGCATAACTTAATGGTGCTCTCGCCATAAAGTCCAAAATAGGGTGAAAATCTGCTGACACCCCTTCGTTGTTGGTGATAGCTACAACATGATTGTTCATCATAAAATCAAAGTCACCAAACTTGAAAGCTAATGATTTGGGTAGTCTTCTTTGAGCTGCCATTTTGATCTGAAAAGAACTTGAGAAATCTTTGAAATTGATTAGTGATTTTGAGAACTCGAGAGTGTTTTTCGCTTTAGAAAATATGAATTAAGAGAAAGCAATAAACAATTAGAGTTTCAAAACAATTATATTTCAAAAATCCTTCAGACCCACTATCCCACGTTGACACATAGGTTGACAGGTGTCAGTCCCTAAAAAATGCAGTTACCCATGATTTTTGGAAAATAAAATCCAAAATTGATTTCAATAAAATAAATTAGGGTATAATCAAGATAAAAATTAATACTGATCAACTTCCTTAACTGATGTGATCTTCCCACCAAGATAATCACAAATCTCAATGTGATTTAAGAATTAAAAATAGACATCAATCCTGATGAAATCACTCTTGTACTCCTGATCACTATCATCCTGATTCCAGAGACTAAATGGAGTCCACGTGACATTTTCTTTTATCTGAAAAAGAAATAAACAATAATCTAAACAAAATCAATTGGTTAGATTCGTTCAACAATTCTTGAAAATACAAGAAATACAGTCATGCGCAACAATAACTACTGCATTGATAATCTCCAAATGACTGTTCAGTTTCCCACGTCTTTCTATAAAAAAAACTGACGCCTTATGCCATACTCCAAAACCTTTCAATCTTTTCTCTGTAAACCATGTCTTTTCAAATGGCTTTCAACCCAAATATTCATATGAACCCTAACTTTTCTATTCATTTCTTCTGACTTAGAAGAGATGACTTTTCTCATCGAGTTCAATATGGTTAGTATCAACCCAAATGATTTCCAAAAGTCTCTTCTAAAACATCTACCAGTTGAACAAAATCTCCTTCTAATCTCCTCACACCTTGAGGATAAAGAATTTGATAAAGAGTCTGAGGTTGATCTTGATGGAGATGCAATTCATTTATCCATCAGTCCTCAATAAACATGGAATTGTACCAGCTGCTCTCATTCAAGTCATCCTGAGAAGAAATTCAAGAGCAGATGGATCTGTGCAAATCCCTAATGGATTTCTTGAGATGCTCCTTGTCCTGTATCTTAGATGCATGAAAGAAGCAAAATCCAAAAACATAAGACAAGTATAGGATTATCAGTAGAAGTTAGACAAAAAGATGTTTGTATTTCATTTCCATGTATGTAATGCTTTCGATTAATGAAAATACAAGCTTTCTTATTATCTACTTGTCTATTGTCTGTTTATTTGACTGATCTGTATAAATTATCAGTATGCATGTGTTAAAACTCGATTACATATACTTAACAAATCTCAGAATTGAATCACTGAATAACATGAACTTCAGGATTTGAAACAGTAAGACACACAAATTTCACAATCCTGATACTGACGATACAATCCTGATGACGTCAGCATCCTGATAGCAATCCTGATCCTGATGATTATTAACAAGTCTACCATACTATAATTTATCAAAGTAAAATGTTACAGCTTAAGCATTTAACAATCAAATATAGATCCTGACAAAAATATCGAGTCTATAAGCTGAAACACATACCTTGCTACTTATGCAGATGTTAAAGATCTAGTAATTTAACATTCCTAACTCACTAACCAATCTAATGAATGTAGCCTCATCAAGTGGTTTAGTTAGAATATCTGCAAGTTGTTTGTCAATAGGAACAAAATGAAGTTCCACTGTACAATTCTCAATATGTTCTATAATAAAATGATTCCTGACATCAATGTGCTTAGTCCTTGAATGTTGAACTGGATTTTCTGCAATTTTGATAGCACTAGTATTATCACAAAACATAGGAATATTACTAAGTGTCATACCATAATCCATCAACTGATTTCTTATCCAAAGGAGCTGTGCACAACAACTGCCTACTGTAATGTACTCAGCTTCTGCAGTCGAGGTCGAGACAGATTGTTGCTTCTTGCGTGCCTAAGAAATCAATTTGTTTCCCAAGAATTGACATGTACCTGTAGTGTTTTTCCTGTCTATTTTACACCCTGCATAATCAGAGTCTGAATAGCCAATTAGGGAGAAATCAGATTCTCTAGGCTACCACAAACCAAGATTTGGAGTTCCTTTGAGATATCTAAAAATTCTCTTCACAGCAATTAAATGAGATTCCTTAGGATCACTTTGGAATCTAGCACATTAACAGGTAGAAAACATTATATCTAGTCTACTTGCAGTTAAATATAACATTGAGCCTATCATATCTCTATAGCTAGTGTAATCAACACTCTTTCCCTTAGGATCAGAGTCTAGCTTAGTGGCTGTTGTCATGGGTGTTTTTGCAACTGCACAATCTTGAAAGTCAAACCTTTTTAAAAGATCTTTGATACACTTTGACTGATTAATGAAAAATACCAGTCTCAGTCTATTTGACTTGCAAACATAAAAAGAAATTTAATTCACCCATCATGCTCATCTGATACTTAGACTACATAAGCTTGCTAAACTTAGCACACAACTTTTCATTAGTAGAACCAAATATGATGTCATCAACATAAACTTGAACTAAAAGCAATTCACCTTTAATCTTTCTAAAGAATAGAGTTTTGTCAATTGTACCTATTATGAAGCCATTTTCAAGAAGAAATTTAGACAAAGTCTTATACCATGCTCTGGGTGCCTACTTTAGTCAATAGAGTGCCTTGTCAAGTTTGTAGACATGATTTGGAAATTTTGGATCAACAAAACCAGGTGGTTGCTCCACATACACTTCCTCATCAAGCTTACCATTTAGAAAAGCACTCTTTACATCCATCTGGTATACCTTGAATTTTGAATGAGCTGCAAATGCAAGAAACATTCTGATTGCTTCTAATCTTGCTACAGGTGCAAAGGTTTCATCATAATCAATTCCTTCTTCCGGAGAATAACCCTTGGCCACCAGTCTTGCTTTGTTTCTTACAATCATACCAGATTCATCTAGCTTGTTTCTGAAAACCCATTTTGCACCAACAATAGATCTATCTTTAGTTCTTGGTACCAGTTTCCAGACCTTGTTCCTCTCAAACTCATTTAATTCTTCCTGCATTGCAATTACCCAATCAGGATCCTATAAGGCTTCTTCAACCTTATTAGGTTCATTTTTAAGAGAAAACAACTGTACAAGCATTCATTTTGAACTGATCTTCTAGTTCGAACACCACTATTTGGATCACCAATTATCAAATCTTCAGTATGATCCCTTGTCCATTTTCTAACAGGTGGTAGATTACCTCTACTAGACTCTCCCCCTAAGTTAGTAGTATCTTTTGTAGAAGAGTGTTCATTTCCTTCAAAAGCTCCCCCTTGATCAGTAGAATCAGTAGAGTCTATAATGCTGCTAGTTCCTGATCTTCCTTCATTAGTCTCTGAAGGATCAGTTCCTGATGGAGTAGACACTGAATAACTAGTCTGCTCCTGATGAACACTGTGTTCTCCTTGATTGATTTGCTCCCCCTCAACAGTAGCATTCCTTTGAGTAGCAATATAAATTTCTTCTGGAGAACCATCATCATTACTGGAGAGCATCTCAGATTCCTTAAGATTTTCAAATTCCAAATTGTCATGGCTTTCATCAGTTTGCAAAATTCCAAACTTCTTGTCATCAAATGCAACATGAATTGATTCCATAACAATCTGAGTTCTGAGATTTTAAACTTTAAAGGCCTTTGATGCTGAATATCCTAGATAGATTGCTTCATCCAATTTGGCTTCAAACTTCCCAAGTTGTTCTGGATGAACCTTCAGCACATAGCATTTGCATCCAAAGATGTGAAAGTATTTCACACTTGGTTTCTTTCCTTTGATCATCTCATAGGGAGTCTTTCCATGACCATTTACCAAGGTGCAATTTTGAGTGAAACATGCAGCGTTGATAGCTTCTGCCCAGAAATAAGTTGGAAGCTTTGCATCTGCAAGCATGGTTCTTGCTGCCTCTATGAGAGTTTTGTTCTTTCTTTCTAATACACCATTCTGCTGAGGTGTTCCAGGTGCAGAAAACTGTTGAGTAATTCCATTGTCTGCACAATACTCCTCCATTGTAGAATTCTTGAATTCTGTACCATTGTCACTCCTAAGTACTTTAACTTTGTACTCTGAGCTATTCTGTATATTCTTGACAAGTTCAATTAATAGCTGAGGAGCTTCATCTTTCTTATGTAGAAAGAACACCCATGTGAACCTTGTGAAATCACCCACTATAACTAGAGCATATCTTTTCTTGCTGATAGACATAATATTTACTAGACCAAATAGATCAAGATGCAGCATGTGAAATGGTTCAGTAATTGAATTTTATGTCTTGCTCTTGAAAGTGGTTCTTCTTTGTTTTCCAAGCTCACAAGCATCACCAAGTCCATCTTGCACATAATTTGCCTGAGGTAGGCCTCTCACTAGATTGTGCTTAATAAGTTGATTAAGCTTCTTGAAGTTAAGATATGAGAGCTTCTTGTGCCAATTCCAGCTTTCTTCATTTGTTGCCTTGTTGTAGAGACATCTAACAATTCCTTTAGATGTATCACTCAAGCTGGCTTCATAGATATTACCATGTCTTTGACCAGTTAGAACAATGTCTCCATTCTGCATATTCAAGATTTTGCATCCTTCTCTATCAAACAAAAGGTAACTAGTTAGAAATTTTTAGGACCCAACTTTGATTGGATCCTTTCTTACTAGATTTAGAAACAACAGGCTTTGAAGATTTTACCTTGGAGTTACCTGTTGCAGAGTCAATCTTAGACTCTGATTTCACAAACTGTTTGTGACTAGGAGTTTTAGATTTCAGAGAATAATAGTCATAATACAGTTCGTGATATTCTCTACACATATAAATAGAATGAAGTAAACTACCACAATGCTAATAAGCTTTTTGTGGTTGGTATTGAATTTTCTGAGTCTTGGAGAATCTAGACTCAGTTTTCCAAGAAGGTTTTTGATTGCAGTCTAGGGCCAAATGATTATGATTTCCACACTTATAACATTTTTTCCTAGGTGCATGAGGTACATTCTTGTAATTATTCTCTTTGTTAATACCTTCTTTTCAGGGGCGGAACTAAGGGGGGCTAGCCCCGGTCGAACCAAAAAAATCAAGTAAATTTTTTTTTTAGCCCGGGGTTAATTTTGAAAATGACTATATATATATTTTAATAGCCCGGGGTTAAAGTGCAACAAATTCTTTGAGTACGTGCTTGTGTTTTGTTCTTGACATCAAAACTATAGTCCAGGTAGTAAAAATAAGTCACAAGCTCAACAGTCTCATCCCACTCTCACTCTCTGCTTTTTTTCGATTGTTTTTTGACATCAAAACTATAGTCCAAGTAGTAAAAATAAGTCATTTATAGTGGTAACATTGTCGGATCCAAAAAAAATTTTCGTCGATGACAACAGTGTCGGATCCAAAAAAAAATTTCATCGGTGGCACTAAGCTATTTGAGCCCCGGCTAGATTCAGGTTCTGGTTCCGCCACTGCTTCTTTTCCATTCCTATTTCTCATGATCTTGCTAGACTCTGAAAGACCATCTTCTCTCTGTTTCAACTGAGACTTAGACAGAAAACCTATATTGACATTCTTAGGTTTCTCTAACACTTTCTCATCTGAATTACTATTGTTAATTCTCTTGTGTACAACAGGGGTACCTTTTGAATCAACAAATTTAACATGTTTAGGTTCAGAAACTATCTTCTTACTTTCAGATTTAGAAGTGCTAGCTTCTAGTTTACTATCATCATTGACAATAACTACAGTCTCTTCTTTTCTAGCCTTATCAAAACCTAAACCATTAACTTTACCAAGAATTTGATTTTTAATGATTTCTTGAGTCTTTTTACCAGAATTGTTAATGGTTCTAATCATATTTCTCTCTTCCTCTAGTTCTTTTCTGACATAGTCATAAGCCTCAAGAATAACACTATAATCATGCTTAGCTTTATCAGAGCTTAACCTATATTCTTCCATTTGAATACACTCAGATTCAAGAAAATTATTTCTGTCAACTAATTTATCATTCTTAATCTTAAGTTCATCTCTTTCACTAGTAAGAATTCTAAAAATTAGTCATAAGATTCTTAAACTCAGCATGAATAGATCTAATATTATCAGAATCTAAGCTATCAAATGAATCAAGAGAGTGAAGTGATACCTTAATAGAAGATTGAGAAGTTTTCTTTGGAGATCCAGGTTTGTCTGAAACATTTGCCATCAATGCAATGTTATCATAATCCAATTCATCTTCAGAATCACTAGAATCAGCCCAATCCTTCTGTGTGACCATGAGTGCATTACCCTTTCCTGAATTCCTAGGCTTCTTACACTCACTGGCAAAGTGTCCAAGCTCGCTGCAGTTAAAGCACTTGATCTTTTCCTTATCAAGCTTGATAATTGTACTTTTGCTCTTATCACTCTTCTTCTCATCTTTCTTTCGAAAAGGTCTTTTGCTAAATCTTTTCCTGTTGAATCTTCCTTTATTGAAAGCTTTAGCAAACATAGCAAAGAGTTCCTGCATCTCTGTTCTAGAATCATCATTGTCAGAGTCTATATCAGTAGTGTGACAGCCCCAAATCCGGGGTCATAAATCTGGGCCATCACGGACCAATTTCCATTCAATATCAATATCTCTTGGGTCTTTTTTTTTACAATTAATACTTATGCAGTTGACCCCGCAATAATAAACACACACACACCAGTCATATGCTCAGAGAACAACATTCACCATAATAGACGTTTAGAATTTAACAGTTATTACAAACCCAGAATCATACTTAAGTACAATGCTGAATAATACTTCGACATGAAGCATTTCAACAACCAAAAGTTTCTTACATGTTTACACACTTAATTATACATAGAGCTCCCATAACCCGTCTGCCACTACGCTACCTCGGGAATCGATGTTAGCGTACTCTCAGAAAGTCGCCTTCCCCCTACCCTCTTGCGGGGCGTTCTGCGTAGAATCAGCATACCTAGCTGTATATAGATAAGTAGCAAGAGTGAGCTATAATAGCTCAGCAAGATAATATTGTAAGCTAGAATTTAAAATATGACCAGGTATACATATATATGCATATGTAAGCGGTAACCAATTATAAACTTTAAGGAAGAATAAAAACTCTTATTTAATAATACATCATCCACTTACTATTATAAGAAAGAAATCTAGGATAATATAGTATCAGTTTCTCTTCTTAAATAATATAACAATCAATATACCCTTTCAGTGTAATATTTCAAGATACTATGAATACTTGAATAAATCTCTCACTGTCATCTTCTCATTTCCTTCTTATGCAACAATTATATAAATTAATATAAAATCAGTTTCTCTTCATCTATAATAATAATTCCATCATTTCATATCATTTTCTCTTTTCAGTATACCAATCTGACTTTATCATCGATTCTTTATTCGAAAATTTTGGGGGTTTTCACTGTTGCCGAATACGTAAGGACGATGATCAGTTGCCCTCCGTACCCGTCCCTTTTACTACCGGTAGACGGAGGTAGGTTCTCCACCATCCCCCAGGAGGAAGGTTCACCACTACATCCTCCCTCGGCACTCTTGGGCCGGAAATATTGAGTGCTGGATTGTGCCACTTCCACACAGCCTCTTACGCTTACTGTTGCAATGCCGAACTGTGCCACTCCCACACAGCCTCTTACGCTTATTGTTGCAATGCCGGACTGTGCCACTCCCACACAGCCTCTTACGCTTATTGTTGCAATCCCCCTTTTTGGTCAAAATCATTATTCCATTTATAAAACACCATTTCACATTTATCCTCACCTTTAAAATATATATATCATAATACTTTAGATATGACTCAGACATCTCCTCTTTGTTCAATGAAATTCAATACTCTTATATATATATAAAATATTCCATCTACTTTTAAAAGTAGTAGATAATTAAATAATACTTATTAAAGCACAATATTTAAAAGAATAACATTATAAATCATATAACCTTAGATAACAACTTATACCATTCTTTCATATAACTCTAGATAATAACTGATACTATTCTTTCATATTCTCTTAATCATAAAGCATGTTCACTTTATGCATGATCATATCTATATTCATACTCATAATCCATAGTTCATATCCATCCCTCTTTAATTCCCAAAATTAGGGAATAAATTCATTAATAATATAGCAACAATAGAATCACATGAATGTATTCCATGAAATCATTTTAATTTGAAGATAAGTAGTTTTCCAAAGTAAGGATAGAAGAAATCTTGCTCCCTTTAATCCATATCCATACTCATATCTTCCTTTAATTTCCAAAATCAGGAAACACAAATTCTTAACAATATAGCAACAATAGCATCACATAAATATTTCATGAAATCAAGTTTCTTTGAAGATAAATAATTTCCAAGTAGGGATAGAAAAGATCTTGCCTCGATCTCGGTATCCTGACGGTATGGCTCGTCCCTCTTCCGGAGTTTCTTCCTTGAAGCTTTAACAACACTTAATAATCCTTGGGATATCCTTGAAAACAACACCTATAGGGGGGGTGAATAGGTGTTTATGGATAACAATGGTTATTTATGACCTGTTTTGAAAATAACCAGAAACAGCTTGCTGATTGTGATTAAGCAGTTTACAGATGGCAAGCTGTTTATGCAGTGCAGTAAGTAATGTGCAGGAAAAATAAAGAACACCACAATCTTTTAGCCAGGTTCGACCCCTAATCCCCTATGGTCTACGTCCTGGTCCCTTACCAACTTGGTAAGAGAATATATTATTGATCAAAGATAATCCAATTACAAGATACAACAATATATCTCCCCTTTTCTTAGCTACTGACAAATGGCTTGCTGAACACCTGTTCTGAACCTGCTCTCTAAGCTATACTTCCCAAGTATACTTCTCTAGCAACGTTCACCAACCCTTGTTCCCTAACCAATCTGCCCAGCAACTAAAATACCCAGCTGCTTACAAATGGCTTGCTGTTCCTGTGCTGAACTAACTTTCTGAGTAACACTTCCCAAGCTTACTTCTCTAGTCTAGCTCGACTCACCCTAACACACTAAGCCAACGTTTGTACAGCAACTATTCAATACAACTTGAACAATACAATGATTTAAATCGATTACAACTCAACCTAATGACCCTCTGAATATATATGATATATACGTGTATAGGGTTTGAAAGGTTTATAAAGATTTTGCAATGAAAGCTTTGTAGTTGTGTAACTCTCTTTGTTTTTCTGCACTATATTGTTAATAAGAACTGAAGAAGAACAGTTCTTAAATAGGTAAACAAGAGTGTTTGAATGAAGGCTTGAAATGGCTCCAACGGATAGAATTCAAGCCGTTAGTAATGGAGAGCTTCTTTTGAGCAATGGGATGTTTGATTCTCTGCAAAGCTAGAGGTCTGGAGCGTGTAAGGAGTTAAAAACATGCAGGGAATATTTGATAAGATGTGTCCCATGTGATGTGTTTAAGTGGAGGAATGGTGAGGATTATTTGATAAGAGAATCACGTGAAGGAAGCAAATGAAGAAGAGTGATATCAACGTGAGTAGCAGGTGGTGTAGAGAATATGTATGACAAAGAAGATATTATCATGTGAGTATTTGAGTGGAAGTGAAGTGGGTGTTTAAATTAATGAAAAGTAGAACTTTACTTTTCCATAATAAACATAAGGAATATTGTTTTGTCTTCATGCATGATTGAGGTATGGGAGTTTATATATTCATATATAATCAGAGGACCCATACAAATGACCCTAACAAAGATTCCACTTGATGTTCCTTGAATTCTTGATATTCGGCAAAACTGTCCAGACTGAAAACAGCATGCTGTTTTGAGAAACTAGCTTGCTGTTACTGAAACTGGCTTGCTGAATGAGTATTCTCATCAGTAATATATTTTTCCCTGCAAGACCAAGCTATCACAATACACTGCACAACCAAGTTAGCACAATACAGAAATAACATGATGTTTTATTATCAAACAGCTTGCTGTTTGCGTATTGACCGTGTGCAACTGGCTTGCTGTTACTGATATTGGCTTGCTGAATGATGAGTACTGATTGGACAATCAGTAAGCTGTTTTACCCTTCAGAAACACGTTAGAGCATACACAAATGGCATGCTGTTTTAACCTGCAAGACCAAGTTAGAACAAACATAATAGCATGATGTTTTTATATCTAAAAGCGAGCCAAACATATTATCAACAAAATCAATAGCATGTTAGTATAATAAATAACATTCCAAAATATATGTAATCATCGAATCATCAAAAACAATAGGCTAACAATCTCCCCCTTTTTGATGATTACTAACATATATTTTTAGGAGTACATACTCCCCCTCAACACATGCATCATTGATTTAACAACAAGATATTCAATTAAGCACATAAGGATTTATGAACTAAAATCCCAAACACATGCATCATTGAGAGTTAACCTCCTAAAATCTCTCCCCCTTAATCATTAAAAAGGGTGATCACGTAGCATATTCAATATAAGCATGGATAAAATCATGGTAATGGCATATAAAGAATTCAGATACAGATGGTAAGCCAACGTTACCCATTCTGTGCTTGTCAGCTTGCTGACTACACAGTTCACATGCCAAACTCTCTTCGTATGACTAAAAACCTTTCTTCAGCTAGTGGCTTTGTGAAGATATCCGCTAGTTGAACTTCAGTTGAGACAAATACCAACTCTGGGGAATTATTCTTGACCGTCCTTGTTGAGCTTGGTAAAGAATGTTGAGCTATTTCTTCATGAGTTGTCTTTCTCATCTTTTCTGGTGGTGAATGATCTTCTTCATCATAAAGAGGTAGTTTCTCAGTAGCCCTTGAATTGGTGGTTCCAAGTGTTTTATGCTCAACTCAATTGGTAAAGATGGTAAATTCGATGCTAAATCCTATGAAGCCATATTTCTTGGTTATTCTTTAACAAGTAGAGCTTATAGAGTTTATAATATTAATAAGCATATTGTTGAAGAATCTATTAATGGTATCTAACAATGATCTACCAAGAGATGAGGAAGAATTTGCAGGTGAAAAAGAAAGTATGCAGCCTCAAGTTTCTGACAATCAGCAAGCTGGAAGTGCAATTCATCAAGCTAGAAATGCAAATCAATAAGCTAAAAGAACAAATCAGCAAGCTGGAAGTGCAATTCATCAAGCTAGAAATGCAAATCAATAAGCTAAAAGAACAAATCAGCAAGCTGGAAGTTCTAAACAGCAAATTGAAGATATAGTTGACACTGGAAGTCAGCAAGCTAAGAAGGATGCAGACACTGACAATCAGCAAGCTGAAAGTTCAAATCAGCAAGCTGAAGTTGAAGATGCAGTCTCTAAAATGACAAAAATGACTTTGGAAGGTCCTAGAGGTTCAAGGGCTACTGAGAAACTACCTCTTTATGATGAAGAAGATCATTCACCACCAGAAAAGATGAGAAAGACAACTCATGAAGAAATAGCTCAACATTCTTTACCAAGCTCAACAAGGACGGTCAAGAATAATTCCCCAGAGTTGGTATTTGTCTCAACTGAAGTTCAACTAGCGGATATCTTCACAAAGCCACTAGCTGAAGAAAGGTTTTTAGTCATACGAAGAGAGTTTGGCATGTGAACTGTGTAGTCAGCAAGCTGACAAGCACAGAATGGGTAACGTTGGCTTACCATCTGTATCTGAATTCTTTATATGCCATTACCATGATTTTATCCATGCTTATATTGAATATGCTACGTGATCACCCTTTTTAATGATTAAGGGGGAGAGATTTTAGGAGGTTAACTCTCAATGATGCATGTGTTTGGGATTTTAGTTCATAAATCCTTATGTGCTTAATTGAATATCTTGTTGTTAAATCAATGATGCATGTGTTGAGGGGGAGTATGTACTCCTAAAAATATATGTTAGTAATCATCAAAAAGGGGGAGATTGTTAGCCTATTGATTTTGATGATTCGATGATTACATATATTTTGGAATGTTATTTATTATACTAACATGCTATTGATTTTGTTGATAATATGTTTGGCTCGCTTTTAGATATAAAAACATCATGCTATTATGTTTGTTCTAACTTGGTCTTGCAGGTTAAAACAGCATGCCATTTGTGTATGCTCTAACGTGTTTCTGAAGGGTAAAACAGCTTACTGATTGTCCAATCAGTACTCATCATTCAGCAAGCCAATATCAGTAACAGCAAGCCAGTTGCACACGGTCAATACGCAAACAGCAAGCTGTTTGATAATAAAACATCATGTTATTTCTGTATTGTGCTAACTTGGTTGTGCAGTGTATTGTGATAGCTTGGTCTTGCAGGGAAAAATATATTACTGATGAGAATACTCATTCAGCAAGCCAGTTTCAGTAACAGCAAGCTAGTTTCTCAAAAATTGATAAGGATTTTTGTCCATTACAGCCAAACAGCACGCTGTTTCCAAACAAACCGGTACCAATGATTCGAAGAGTCTTGCTATTTCCAATTGTAACTCTTCCACCCTTCTTTATTTGGAGACTTATGAACTGGGACTTGTCTCCACACATATGTCTAGTGCATCCGCTATCAAAATCCATCGATTTGATTTTACTTTGGCGGCAAGACATATCTACAAAACAAACAAACACAAACTTAATGTTTTGGTACCCATATAGGTTTGGGTCCAAACTGGTTAGTAGCAAGAATATATAAAACATTTAAATCAGATTTCTTGATCCACATTTGGATCACTTTTGATGACTGATTTTGCTTTATTTTACTCTTCTGGTACGCTGTTTGTCTTCTGTCGGGAGCATTCTGGTATGCTGTTTGTCGCCTGACTGGCCCCTTCTGGTAAGCTGTTTGTCTTCTGTCAGGAGCATTCTGGTATGCTGTTTGTCGCCTGACTGGCCCCTTCTGGTAAGCTGTTTGTCTTTTGACTGGTTCATTATGGTAAGCTGTTTTCCCTTTATCATTTACTTGAACCACACAATGTATTTCCAGATGACCTTTTCCACCACACTTGTTGCATGTCTTCCAAGGCATAGCATAGTCATAAGGTATGCCATTTCTTCCATCATATTTGAGCGCACCATGCTTCTTGTTTAAGTTCATGCCAACTCCTTCTCTGACCAAGGGAACATTAGCCTTCTTCATCATTGTCTTTAAGCTGTCTTCTTCTTGAACAAAGGTTTCCATCCCTTTCTGAAGGTCTTTGACCTCTTTTTCTAGAAGAGAAATCAAATCAGCTTGCTGTTTGATAAGATCAGCTTGCTGTTTTCTCTTCTCAGCAGTTTTAGAGGATTCGGCTTGGCTAGCTTCTTTAATCTTGAATGTTTTTATACATTCATCCTTAGCTTCAATCTCTGACTTCAAATCTTTGAGTTCTTTCATGAGCACCTCATTCCTCCTTAGAATTTCTTTGTTGACTCCTTCGAATTGAATGATTTTCTCTTTTAAATCAGCAATAAGATCATCATGGTTGATTTCAGGAGCCTTCTCAGCCATTAAATCCGAAATGATTTTCTTCAAATGAATATTCTTCTTTTTCAGCTCGCCATTCTTATTTTTCAACTCCATGAACTCAATGATGGATACATTACTATGTTCCTGCATGGTTAGTGATTCCAAAATATTATTTTCAGAAGATGAATTAAGTTGAAACGAGTTTACCGCACTAGATTCAACATCGGAGTTCGAATCTTTGCTTTCTACACGAACATCATCTTTGTTTCCTCGAACCATGTCATTGTCAATGCTAACCAATGCAAAATTGATCATCTCTTCACTTGAGTTTTCTCTTGAATTAGATTCTTCATCACCCCATGTCATTTGAGCTTTACTTTTCTTTTTGTCCGTTGAGGCAGCTTGCTGTTTGTGACAATCAGCTTGCTGTTTTGGATTGACACATATTGTAGCTTGATAATTCATTTCTAATGTATCCCATATTTCCTTTGCTGAGATGCACGTAGAGACCTTGTCATAATCTGAATCTGAAAGACCACAAATTAGTGTATACTTGGCATTTCCATTATAGCTTGCTTTTATCAATTCTTCCCCGGTAAGATCATCAACATCTTTTGGCTTGCCGTTTTCATCCAAAAAGGTAAACGGGCCATCTTTAACAACCAACCATTCAAGTGGATTTCTGCTCAGAATCAACTTCATCTTTAGTCTCCATAGATCATAATTTTCTGTACCAACGAGAAGTGGTGGCATGTTTGATGATTCTCCCTCTACATAAATGTGTGCCATAGGATCTATACTTTCCTGTTACAGAAATATTAGTATACCTCGCTCTGATACCAATTGAAAACAACACCTATAGGGGGGGTGAATAGGTGTTTATGGATAACAATGGTTATTTATGACCTGTTTTGAAAATAACCAGAAACAGCTTGCTGATTGTGATTAAGCAGTTTACAGATGGCAAGCTGTTTATGCAGTGCAGTAAGTAATGTGCAGGAAAAATAAAGAACACCACAATCTTTTAGCCAGGTTCGACCCCTAATCCCCTATGGTCTACGTCCTGGTCCCTTACCAACTTGGTAAGAGAATATATTATTGATCAAAGATAATCCAATTACAAGATACAACAATATATCTCCCCTTTTCTTAGCTACTGACAAATGGCTTGCTGAACACCTGTTCTGAACCTGCTCTCTAAGCTATACTTCCCAAGTATACTTCTCTAGCAACGTTCACCAACCCTTGTTCCCTAACCAATCTGCCCAGCAACTAAAATACCCAGCTGCTTACAAATGGCTTGCTGTTCCTGTGCTGAACTAACTTTCTGAGTAACACTTCCCAAGCTTACTTCTCTAGTCTAGCTCGACTTACCCTAACACACTAAGCCAACGTTTGTACAGCAACTATTCAATACAACTTGAACAATACAATGATTTGAATCGATTACAACTCAACCTAATGACCCTCTGAATATATATGATATATACGTGTATAGGGTTTGAAAGGTTTATAAAGATTTTGCAATGAAAGCTTTGTAGTTGTGTAACTCTCTTTGTTTTTCTGCACTATATTGTTAATAAGAACTGAAGAAGAACAGTTCTTAAATAGGTAAACAAGAGTGTTTGAATGAAGGCTTGAAATGGCTCCAACGGATAGAATTCAAGCCGTTAGTAATGGAGAGCTTCTTTTGAGCAATGGGATGTTTGATTCTCTGCAAAGCTAGAGGTCTGGAGCGTGTAAGGAGTTAAAAACATGCAGGGAATATTTGATAAGATGTGTCCCATGTGATGTGTTTAAGTGGAGGAATGGTGAGGATTATTTGATAAGAGAATCACGTGAAGGAAGCAAATGAAGAAGAGTGATATCAACGTGAGTAGCAGGTGGTGTAGAGAATATGTATGACAAAGAAGATATTATCATGTGAGTATTTGAGTGGAAGTGAAGTGGGTGTTTAAATTAATGAAAAGTAGAACTTTACTTTTCCATAATAAACATAAGGAATATTGTTTTGTCTTCATGCATGATTGAGGTATGGGAGTTTATATATTCATATATAATCAGAGGACCCATACAAATGACCCTAACAAAGATTCCACTTGATGTTCCTTGAATTCTTGATATTCGGCAAAACTGTCCAGACTGAAAACAGCATGCTGTTTTGAGAAACTAGCTTGCTGTTACTGAAACTGGCTTGCTGAATGAGTATTCTCATCAGTAATATATTTTTCCCTGCAAGACCAAGCTATCACAATACACTGCACAACCAAGTTAGCACAATACAGAAATAACATGATGTTTTATTATCAAACAGCTTGCTGTTTGCGTATTGACCGTGTGCAACTGGCTTGCTGTTACTGATATTGGCTTGCTGAATGATGAGTACTGATTGGACAATCAGTAAGCTGTTTTACCCTTCAGAAACACGTTAGAGCATACACAAATGGCATGATGTTTTAACCTGCAAGACCAAGTTAGAACAAACATAATAGCATGATGTTTTTATATCTAAAAGCGAGCCAAACATATTATCAACAAAATCAATAGCATGTTAGTATAATAAATAACATTCCAAAATATATGTAATCATCGAATCATCAAAATCAATAGGCTAACAATCCTTAAACAACCTTGTACTAGCTTGAATCAACACATCTTGGCCTCTGTATAAGCTTTGATTTGAGATATAGATCACCAAAAACAAAGCTTCCTAGCTATGGTTTTGAGCTCCATCTTTCCGCTGGATAGAAACTGGACAGATTGGGTTGTCCAACTTTGAGCATGGATTTGACTAGGCTATACTAATTGGATTCTCATGAAATTTGGGGCGAATAATACCCATGGAGTGGAGAGGTTGTGGTTCAAATTTGGTGATTTTATCATGTATAGAAATGGAGATATGAATTTTTCTTTGAGTTGTGTTCTGGTTTGGCAGTTTTGAAGAAAATGAGATGGAGGGCTTTTTCCTTTCTTTCTTTCACTTGTTCAACTAAGTTTTGATCAAATATTGTTGATAAGATCAGATGGGGTGGCTGAGTATGATCCTTGGGATTTGTGCAAGGTGTATCCAAGAAGTTTGATAGATATTTGTTTGGTTTTTGGTTTGTTTTTACCACCTTATCCTTGCATTTTCATAATTCTTCCACTCTTACCCTTGCCCCTGCCCCTTGGCTTTCACCATAAGCCACTTAATTAAATCAATAAATCAACTCCTTGTTTTGTATTGGGCCGAAGTTTGGGCTTCGTTCAAATTTCTCTCGTCATTTGATTCATCGATTGATTTCTGCGATCGTCTCAGTGGTTTCTCCTTTGTAAATTCCTTGGATATATAATATCCTCTCCCACATCATATATTAGTGTGTTAGGGTGATTCTAATCCTCAAGTAGGTATTAGATCCAATATCCTTGGTATATTCTCTTTTTCTCAGAAGTTGCTCTCCCGGTTCTCAAGCATTCCCAAACTCGTTTAACAACCTAAATTCCCTTGGCATTTCCTTGACTTGATCACTCCTTGGTTTAATCTAATTTCACTAATTCCTCAATATATAATTTCCTTAAATATCTCCATGCTCCTTAATATCCAATAGAAGCTTATTCGAAATCAAAATCCTCAAAATCCATATTCAGGAATTTCTGAAATCTATCGTCATTTCGAGTCACTTATTTTCATGGTATATCCCTAATATGGTTTCTGTTTACTCATTTTCTGTTTCAAGTGTAGAGTACCTACATACCATTTCTCTAAATCCTCAAAATTTACTATTCATGGGGTCACTGTAGCTTTGCTAAAGTTAGGGTTATTACAAGTAGTCTCTGATCTAGAACTTTCTTTGCTTTTCTTTTTCCTTGAGTCCTTTACAATAGACTCAACATTATGTTCTTCTGGAAGCTTCTTTGATTCAAATTGAGCAGTGAGTGCAACTGTTTTCATCTTTCCTTCACTCCTGCTCTTCTTCTGTTGCTTGTCAAGTTCATAAGCCCTCAGTTTTCCATAAACTACCTCTAATGATATTTCATCCAGATCATTAGCTTCTTCAATTGCAGATATCTTCTCATTGTAGAAATCAGGCAAGGCTTTCATGAACTTAGTATTCATATCCTCCAAGTCATAATATTTACCATTCATGGCCATCTCATTGATGAGTTTAGTAAACCTATCAAAGGTATCAGTTAGTGACTCACCAGACTTGGATTCAAAGAACTCATACTATTATATAAGTAGTGTTCTCATATTCTTCCTGACAGGTTTAGTTCCTTCACAGTGAACCTTTAAATTATCCCATATCTCCTTAGTAGTTTTACAAGAGAGAACATAGTTAGTGAGAACAGAATCAAGACTATTGAATAGTATGTTTCTCACTTTAGCATCTTTAAGAACGTTCTCCTTTTCCTTATCTGTCCATTCAGATTTAGGCTTCTCTGCTATATGTTCTGGAATAACTTTTCTGTTGAGTATTGAATACGACTAAAGAATACAGGGGGGGTGAATGGATTATTAAACTTTTCTTGTTCTTGAATCTGTGTAGCACAATATGTGTTTGTGTGTGCAGATGTGTAAATGCGGATTATATATGAACAACACAAGACACAATATCACTTTAATATAATATTTTATTAGATAAAGATTTGCTACAACCTGTGAATATAAATGGTAGTATTCTCAGCTTCGTTTTTCTCAGAGAGATATGCTCTTACAATGTATGTGAAAAACTTAATCTCTAAAGAAATGAGGTTGCATTCTTATAGAACATGAATACAACCTACTTACTACAAATAAGGTAGCTAACCAAGTTTACTTTCCAGTGTGTCTATCCTTTTTGAGTAAGCATCCAAACAGCTACAGATTTGACTTTGTAAAGTTCTGTTCAGATCAACTTCTTTAGCTCTTTGTCTCTTGTACATCTCTCCTGAAAGAGTTTGTCCTAGAATTCAATCAGGCATGATGATTTAGGAAGAACTTTCTTGTACTCTTAATTGATTGCATTAATATTAATGAAAGACTTATTTGTTTTTATTATGGGCTTTATCTATTTAAAGTGTTTTAAATAAGATGTTCCATAGTTTAGAGTAAAGCTTCTAGAATTATAATGAGATTATAATAGTGAGATTTAGAAGATGATAACTCTAGACTTAAATAGTTCCTGATCATAGGATAACTAATCAGAAGTTCATGAAACATAAACTACTACAGTTCAAAAGGAAACTCCTGTTCAAACTAAACAACCTTACGTGGCATAGTGTTGACTCAGAGAAATGGCAGAGTGCCATGAAATCCGAAATGGATTCTATGTATGCCAACCAAGTATGGACCTTGGTTGAAGCACCTGAGGATGTTAGACTTATTGGGTGATAAAGGGTATACAAGAGAAAGATTGGAGTAGATGGCCAGGTGGAGACCTATAAGGCCAGGCTCATGGCAAAAGAATTCAGACAAAGGCAAGGGATAGACTTTGATGAAACTTTTTGCATGAAACCCTACTCATATCAATTTGGATTTTGCTTGTGATCCATATATGGATTGATGAAAGCTTCTCGTAGATGGAACATCTATTTTAATGAGAAAATCAAATAGTTTGATTTTATCAAGAACATAGATGAACCATGTGTCTGCAAGAAGGTTAGTGGGAGCGCGGTAACATTTCTTGTATGGTATGTGGATGACATACTTCTTATAGGAAATGATATACCGATGCTGCAATCAGTCAAAGTGTGGCTATCAAAGAACTTCACTGTGAAGGACTTGGGAGAAGCATCCTACATTCTCGGTATGAAAATCTATTGAGATAGATCTAGAAGAATGATAGGTCTTACCCAGGGTACATACATCGAGAAAGTGCTTAAAAGGTTTAGCATCGAAAACTCCAAGAGAGGTCTCATATCGATGAGCCATATGGAGTATCCCTTTCCGAGAAGATGTCTCCTAAGACACCTGAGGAAAGAGAGCGTATAAGTAAGATTCCTCATACTTCAGCAATAAGATCTATCATGTACGCGATGTTATGTACTAGGCCTGATGTTGCTTATTCAATCAGAGTGGCGAGCAAATATCAGTCCAATCCAGGTGAAGACCGCTGGAAAGCAGTGAAGAACATCCTTAAGTACTTGCGAAGGACTAAGGATATTTTTCTTGTTTTTGGTGGATATGAGTTGAAAATAGAGGGTTATACTGACTCTAGTTTTCAATCAGAAAGTGTTGATAACAAATCCATGTTAGGGTACGTGTTTACTTTGAAGGGTGGAGCGTTTAGTTGGAAGAGTTCCAAACAGCCTACAACGGCTGACTCAACAGCCGAAGCAGAGTTTATAGATGCAAGTGATGCTACAAAATTGTTTTGTAGTGCTTTCTTTTGATTTGGGAGATCATTGAAAGTAGAGATGTCAACATTGAGAGAGTTGACAAACATAACAACATAGCAGACCCACTTACTAAGCCGCTATCTAAGATTCACTTCAATCGTCATAATGAGTGAATGGGTATTAGATACCAGAGTGATGGGCTTTAGTACAAGTGGGAGATTGAAAGAGTTTGTCCTAGAATCCAATCATGCATGATGATTTAGGAAGAACTTTCTTGTACTCTTAATTGATTGCATTAATATTAATAAAAGACTTATTTGTTTTTATTTAGGGCTTTATCTATTTAAGGTGTTTTAAATAAGATGTTCCATAGTTTAGAGTAAAGCTTCTAGAATTATAATGAGATTATAATAGTGAGATCTAGAAGATGATAACTCTAGACTTAAACAGTTCCTGATCATAGGATAACTAATCGAAAGTTAGTGAATCCGCAAAGATTGGTACATACTATGCTTACTCCTTTCAGGAGGATGTCTGTTCTCATAGTCATTTGTGTGGTGACACTATAGCTAGTATGTAGGTGCTTATTAAGGAATAAGTTCACTGAACATGACTCGATAAGTTGAACAACTAATGGAGTTTACTCACGTGTCGATAGTTGTTCATTGAGTGATAGTTGTACAAGTGTACTTAGACTTGAGATCGTTAGAGTAATTTTGTATATAATGAACTGTGCTTTGGTTTAGTCATTAGTCTCAAGGACATCCATTAGGTCTATTTTGGGCATAGGGATTTGTGTATGGAGATAGTTAAGGATCAATAAAGGATCTACCCCTTCCAGTAAGGAAGTGAATATCCTATGTTATTCTTAGTATGCGAGTTCTGGAATCTCTGGCTAGAGTGAATGAAATTAGAAAGGAGTTTCTAATTTGCATTAATATGAACTTTGCATTATGAATAAGAAATCATATGATTAAATTTGATAGGCTTGACACGAGTTCCATGCCTTGTATATAATCGGGATATTGTAGGGTAGAAGGAATTGATTGTACTGTAACTAGTCACTGACAGGTTCTTGGTATTCTAAACAGTGAATTCATATTATCCGGATAGTCGCGATATGTTGAGAAGCATCACTCACGATGTAGAATAAATATAATTAATCAGTTAATTATATTTAATGAATTATTAGAATTCATATGAATAATAAATAAAAAGTTTATTATTATTTATTTCTACCACTGGCTTAATATTGAACCTACAGGGTCACACCATAAAAAGAATGATTTATTGATGAAAGTATTTTGAGTGAGCAAATTGTTTTCTAAAGAGTTTAGAAAAAATAATAATGATTAAAATAGTTTTAATTATTATTTATACATTTTATAAGATAAAATGTTAACTCGAATAACTTGTAGAAGGGGGTGGTTGAATACAAGTTATATAATCGTGTCTGATTTTTGCTTGGTTATATGAACAAGAATAAACGAATGAATCAAATTCTGTTTGTATTAATAAGATCAAATACAAACTCTACCAAAGGTGTACAAATACCTTTAGCAGCTGCTGACAATATAAATCTCTCTGTTTGTTTCGATCTTTCGAATACAAACCTTATACAGAGCTTCTAACGAACTTACAATTCGTTTAATCACAATCGCTCTTTTACAATGATATATAGAGAATATTTATAATGCTTCTTATCAACTAATCACAGAAAGATAATCTATACATGACAATGTTCTGCCGTCCAGTTGATAGTTTCCATCAATAGAAAATTCTTTCCTTCATAAAATCTTATTGCTTGTTCCTCAAACAAAGATCCTGTTTTATAGCACTTGACAGTTTCTGTAGCATCCATAATGACATCATCAGTAACACGACTGATATCAGGATTCCATCTTGCATCAGGATCTGACCATCCCATCAGTACTTGATCAGTAGTTGACTTGACATATCAGGATTCAATCTCAGTTCCTGACATGTAGTACTCGATGCACTGTTCATTCCTGACTAAACTTTACAGATAACTGTCTAACACATATTTCCTATATAAAGTGCTAAATCCTTTATAAATCAGGATATACAAGAAGTATAAGTAAAATTCTATTCTTAACATCACAACTCATGAATTATTCCTAACAATCTCCCCCTATTTATGCTTTAAAATCTGAAGCATAAATCTGAGTTGTTGATGTCAAAACATATAACAATACAATCAGAATAGAATTTATGAATTCAAAAATCATGAAGTTAAGTACCTCCTCTTTCAGATATGGACATAGTATCCAGTACTTAGAAGAAAGAATTCAACTATTTGATGCTTCTTTTCCTTTACCACTTCCATGATGAGATTCACCTCTGTCACAATCTTTATCTCCCCCAGTTCTTCTTTTATCCCCAGTCTGTTGTTGTTGTCTTCTTTGAATAGTCTTTATCTCCCCCTTTTGACATCAGCAACATTAATTCCAAGAGATTCAGTAACAGAACAAATGAGATTCATCAGAACTGCTTGATTTTCCATAATAGTGACTTGGTTATCTTCAAGTGTTTGAAGTCTTGATTGAATTTCAACTTGAGATTTCTGAATATCTTGTAGAACTTCAGAATTGACTTCAATTTTGGAAGTGTTTGGAATATCTTCAGATTCAATTCTTGTAGAAGAAGTTATCTGTGTAGAATGATATTCAAGTAATAAAACTCGATTAGATTTACAAACATCTTCATCTTTCTGATCTGAAGCTGCAATATGATCATCTTGTCCTTCACCAGTATTCTGTGTACTAACATCTTCAAAACCTGACTCCTCCTTAGATTGATCAGATACTGTTGATGTCTCAATTCTTGCTGATATTGGTAGTACAAACAAATGAATACTTGGATCATTAGAAATATCTTCTAGTACTGATGGTGTAGAAGTTTGTCTTAGCCTTTCACCTCTTCTGTTTATAATTCCCGCAAGCCTTTCTTTTTGCTTCTGAGCTTTAACTTCTGGCTTTGAGTTGTGCTTTGCTAAGTCATTCTTCTCATACATCTTGATAAAAGAATAAGTACCAGCATCCATACCAAGATTATTAGACCAAGATTCAGGAAAAACCTGATCCCAGAAATCAAACGATGGTGGTTTCCTAATTTTCTCTCCCTCACTATGGAGTTGATCATCCATACCCTCAATCTCACTTTGACTATCTAAAGTCAACACTCTTTCTACCTCTCCTTTTACCTGGTCAGGAGCCAGCCGCTCTGATTGTGGATCAATATCCATCTTTTCAAGTGTATCACTCAAATTTGGATAAGTGCTCTCATGACCTACAGAAAAATAGAGTTTAGAAGAAGTTTTTATACCTGAACTCACATGGAGAGAGGGTTCCTCATTTGGCATGGGGCTTGAGTTTTTCTCCAAGGAGTGAGCTGCTATAATCTCTGAACCCTTACAATCATCTTCTTTCCTTCCAGAGACTACAGGCTCCAGTATACCACTTTCAGGTTCTTTACTAAACTCTGATGTCTTCAGTAATACTTCATTAGACATCATAGTTAGTACATCACCGTCTTTAAGTGTTGTTTGCTGAGACTCACCCTCAAGGTGGATAGACTCTGACTGAAAAATGTTTGTTTGATCTTCAATAAAATCAGTCAAAGTTATTCCTCCCATATCATAGGGTTTCTCACTTGCAATTTTAGTCATCACAGAAGACCTTTCAACATCAGCTATCACAGCTCCTGAGTCATCCAACCTCTGACTAGATGGTTCTTGTGTTGTAGTGACTGTGATCTGATCTTTCCTACTATTCTTCATTATTGCAATAGTATCTTCTGTTGACTGCATTCCTCTATCTACTTCCTCCAGTTGTTCACCTTGAGCTGAAGCATCTTCAATAATGACATCCTAGTCAAATAAATATGCATGAAGTGATTGAAGTGCAACATGCTTCGAGAGTCCAAATTTCTTGACTAATTGTCTTCTGACAGACACATAGAAATACATCTTCATTAAGTCAAGTCTTTGATGTAGAATTCCATATTCATCTGGAAATAAAAGTTTTGGTACTCTTTCAACCAGAAAATCTAGAACAGGCCTTGACAACTTCATTTTGAGAGAAATTAGTCCCATAGCAAGTCTGTATGATAATGTAGTTTCCCATGAAGAATCAATATCCAGATCTCTATGGTCATTTGCTGACTTGATTGTAGCTTCATTTGTAGAGACCTGCATGATATTAGTGGTCATTTGCTGACTTGATTGTAGCTTCATTTGTAGAGACCTGCATGATATTAGTTGGACTAGACTCTGTGTGTGTA
Source organism: Kitagawia praeruptora (assembly GCA_037693485.1). NCBI lineage: Eukaryota > Viridiplantae > Streptophyta > Magnoliopsida > Apiales > Apiaceae > Kitagawia > Kitagawia praeruptora. The sequence goes on from CM075350.1 coordinate 84,724,039, forward strand.
GGTGACAATTGAATCTTTCTCCTTGTTCTTCTGGTATAGTGAGCAAAAGATTTATCCTGAGAAGACTCAAGAGGTGTAGACACAGAAGTGATCTTGGGATGAGATCCTTTTTCAATAGACACAGTCTTTTGAGAGACAGTATCTAGTAACTATTTTCCCTTTTTAAGTACTACAGTCTTTTGAGAAACTACAGCCTGGCTGTGACTAGGTGCTTCATCTCTTTGTCCTAGCTTAGAAAGTCGAATTGCAGCCTTCAATTTCTCTCTCTCAGCAAGAGATATATTATAATCATCTTCACTAGAACTACTACTACTTGACACAACAAATCTTCTCTTCCTTTTACAACTGATGTCTTTTGAGAAACATCAAAGGTTGGTTTCTTTGAAACAATAGGCTGTGGATTCAAATGTTGTTCTTGATTAGTTTCAGAGACTATAATGTTTTGGGCTACTTGGGTAGACACAGGTGGGTTCTCCTCCAAATGAGATTCCTGAGCCATTTCACCACAAAAGAAAGAAGAATTGTAGAGAGTAGGAAGATGAGTTTTAAGAATTAACTGAACATGATGTGGATAATGAATTGCAGGTATTTCATCTAGATTCTTTTCATTGTCCTTCTTTGTAATGTCAGAGAAAATTCTCTTTTGCTGTACATAAGAAGAAACACAATGTTCTCTACCAAATCTAGTTTCAACATCAGGAATAAAATGGTTAATAAACATTTGCATAAATCTATGATAATAAACCATTTTCCTGTTTTGATCTCTTAACCCAAGTTTAATACTCATCTGATTTAAGATAATGTGACCAATATTAATTACTCTGTCATAAAGCAAACTATAAGCAATATGTGAAGTAACAGAAGTAATTTGATCAAAAGAACTACATTTACCAGTAAAGCATTTAACTAATTGATCAAAGAAGAAAAAACACTCTTTCCTAAGACAAGATCTTCTTAACTGGCTCATGTTATCTAAAGCTCCATTATAACCTAATACAGATAACATAGTTCTTACATCATCATCAGATGGTACTGTTCGCACTTATTCACGCAAGAGAACGTGGTCAACAAGTAATATAGAGTAAATAGGATTCGTTCCCACAGAGACTCAAATTGTTCGTTATGTTCACTTATGCACCAGCTAATGATTTCCACTCACTGCTAAGACAATCACAATTTTGGTTTGATTTAACTAATGATTGATTACCAACTAAGCCAATTACGAGAAAATAACTTACTTAAACCTTATAATAAACAAACATGGGATTTCAACTTCAATTACTACTTCATCTAGAATCTTATGCCCTTTAGCCTAGCATGTGACCGAGTTGATTACTGATTAGATGCACTAAACTGATACATACCAACTTTCGTTGGGCATATACTATCCTACTGATCATCCACAATTGATAGAAGTCAAGTAGTCACCAAATATGTGTAGTCCCTATATGTCTATAACAATTGAACACATACCGGTTAAAAATCAAGCACCCATTAAACCACATAGTCAATGCAAGACGGTTAGAATCACATCACAAATTAATACATGCTCTTCACATGCAAAAACCTATGCTAGCATGAATTGTTCTAAACCCTAGATCCACTTTCGCATTCACTAGGATTAAACAAACAATTACAAGTGTTCGCGACGCACTTATAACGAATAAGCATAAACATACTAGGCAATCAATACATTCAATCACACACCAAGGCATATTAACACTCAATAACTAGAATCCATAGCAAAATCCATTAAAACCCCATGATAACGAATTAGCCCATAATTGACCTAATTGCCATCATGGGTTCTATTGAAAACATAACTCTAAAATCAACAAGTAAAAATAAAGAAGAAGAATAAGGTTTAGAATTGAATTCCCACAAAAGAAGAATACAAAGGTATCAAGAATAATCCTTGCTTGTCACTAGCTTGGAAGAATTCCTTCTCCTCCTCTCTCCTCTGTATAAAACTAGGTTACAATATGAACGTATGTATCTTCTAATTACAAGGGTAGGACGTTTATACATAAAAAACGTTCCTCCCTCTTGCCTAATAAAAATATTTAATATTCTATTACAATTAGAATTTAATTAAGGTGCTAAAACCTGCCCGGAATATAATTAGAACTCGAAAAGGGCAAAACAGGAATTTCCCAGCCATGCTTCACAAAGCCTGCCAGCGCGAATTAATTCAGTACTTTACTTGCACGTGATTCCTATTCCAGGTTGTAGAAAATCTCTCAAGCTTCGCGTGGGCAGTAAGATCGCTGAAAACGGACTTACAGAACTCCAGATATGGCCAAAACAGTGTAAGCTGCGCAGCCTTCCCAGAAAATCCGAATTTTAATCAATTAATTCCCAAAAAATTGTAGAAGCATCCACCTTAATCAACAGTCCCGTAAACCTGCACAACTAAGCAAAACACATCAAAACTACAAGAAACTTGAGTCCAAGACAATCAATTTAAGCCGAATTAGAATGTTCCAAGTGGATATAAATCCACTTATCACACCCCCAAACTTAAACCGATGCTTGTCCTCAAGCATTAACAATTACAACTAACTAACTAGTACCACTTCCGTAGGTGATCACGGTTGCATTTGGCATATGCAACAAGCCCTTTAAACCCCTAGGCAGCCCTAGTGGACGAGTAAGGTCTCGTGAGGGCCTATAGCGAATGTACCCACAAAATCCATTTACCTAATGCAATGCATGAATGCAACTACTATGAAAAATGCAAGATCCCCTTCAAACTCACCAAAACCAACTAACAAGCAAATATCTCAAAGAATGTAACAAATCCAAGCAGAGCTCGACTAAATCCCCGTATACTAACAAATACATGAACAGAAACGTGCGTGTGTGCGATGCTCATCAGAAATACCCCCAGAACTAGGTCAAAAATCATACATGCTTTCCGTCAAGACAATCACAGGTTTATAACTAGAATAGACTGTAGACACTCCATAGCCTAGGAACACCTCCACCCTCATCCAAGGTAGACAGAAACTCATGCTTTATTACCATACTACGACACTACATATACAATACGCATGCTTATTTAACCGTGCAATGAATGAGACCCCAAAAGGCTTATACAATAATACCCATGTAGCGAGTGTTGGGTCAGCCGGATCCCAGACTATAAAGCCTTAGGTCACTAGGACTAAGTCCCCTCAGACTTAATTACTCGAGTATTAAAGAGCTCACTCTGGTTAATTATGCATTTAAATTATTTATATGACTCTTTTTTTTTTTCCTTCTTTTTTTCTTTTATATTCTCTTTTTTTTTTATATTTTTTTTTTTTTCGCAATCTGGAATGAGCCTTTCTCATTTCCAACCCTAGACTACTCATATAAATATGAGCTGGCTACTAGCCATTTGACGCCTAGCCATTATTGACACATATTAACAACTAGCATGAAAATTCCTGGTTTTCCCCAAACTTAGACTTTAATGTTCCTACGCTATAAAGGGAATAACGAAAATTCTAAATATAAACAAGTGATTAAATCTCAAAACATCCCACAGGCATGACCCTAACCTAGCCCAAAAGCACCCCAATGAGACTGTGTAATAAATTTTGTTCCCGTAACATGCAAGTCAATTTCATAGAAACTATAAATCAGCCCTCTACTCATCATCATCACACCCAAATCAACATCCACCTATCAATCAGACTCAACTCGTCCTAAGGGATCATGAAATATGCATGCCATGAAAATGCAACTAAATGAAAACTCACATGGTATACGAAAATAAAAAATAGAATGTCCTATATGAAACAAACTTAGATAATACGAACATAACAATCATGCATGAACTATCACTACTATGCAAACATGATATCCTATATGAACACAAAATACAACAATATATACAACTACTAATCCCTCAAACCACCCCCAAACTTAACATATTCAATGTCCGCATTGAATGGAAGTAAATACAAGGGAAAGTAGAAACATACCTGAATCCCGAAGCATACCCAACATTTTTTTTTCTCGCAAAAATCCCCTTTCCTTAGCAATTGGCCTCAAAACAACCGATCAAATTTAACCTCCGCCGTCGAAAACGAAAATTCCCCAACATTAGCACTATCTCTCCCATGCTTACGAGCCAAAAGAATCAATTCCCAACTCAAAAGAAGCTCCACCAATAACCACCTCAAAATATCCCACCAAAAACCACCAAGCAGAATCACACCAAAAATACCCAAGTAACAAGAATAATACAAAAACCCCAATTTACAAGAACACAAATTCGTAGTAAAATAAAATAGAGAAAGAAATCCCACTACGAATCAAAGAGGTGAACTTGTACTAATTTTCCCCCAAACTTGAATTTTTAAGAGACGTAGAGGAGAAAGATAATGAATTGGGTGTGTATGTATGGGTATATATATAGGCCATGGAGTGATAGGATGAATATAAGAATTTTAATGTAAAAAGGAAAAAATTTGGGTGGAATTTGGAATTTGATATGGGATAGAAAAAATATTTGATGGATAAAAGGAAAAGATTTAGAAAAGAAATAGGAATTGGAATTTTTTTTAGGAGAGATGAGGGGTTTTTGGAATTAAAATAGGAAAAGATTTAGGGAGGAGATGGGGATATAAAAAGAATTGGGGTGAGAAAAGAATTTATTGTTTAATATACAAACACATAACTCACGGACATACACTGATAAAAGCTTACAGTGATATTCTGAAAATCTCTTCACCCTACTGACCACGCGCCTGTTGCCTGAGTGGAGGGCAACTCGCCCAACTTCCAGTAACGCATATGCAACTTGCGCCACAGGGCCGCAAGTTGCTTCCCTTCCAGTAACGCAGACGCTAATTGCGTCTCAGGGCCGCAACTTGCCTCCATAGCAGTAACGCAGGCGCTAGCTGCGTTACTGACCTGCAATTTGCCCAAAAATTCGTTTTTTTCTTCTTTTTTTTTTTTTTTTTTTTTTTTTTTTTTAGAAAAACACTCAAATTTTTTTTCTTTTTTTTTCCTATACTAATGCATGGGTTGCCTCCCACGAAGCGCCTTTCTTTAACGTCTTTAGCTAGACTTGGCCACGATTTTCATCTTGAAAATTTTCTACACCGCATCTCTATAAGGCCATTTAATGATCTTTTCTGGAGCGACATCTTCAACGACAAGCTTTACCCGTATTCGCTCCTCACAAGATCTCTTAACAACATTCTCCCGCCTACCTGAAAAGTTTGCAGCAATAACAATAGCAAGCAAAGGATTTGAATTACAAGAAACATACCCCAGGTGAACTAGCAATGTTTTGATCTCGAGTTCGGGAGCTCCTTCAATTGATGGCTTAAGGCGCACCTGAGAATTCCAGAGATCTTCCACTCCAAGCAACTTATGTGGAATACGTAACCCCATTAACCACGGCACTGTAATCCTCAGTTGGCCATGCTTTGCCTTCTCCTCCGTGTCATACTTTTTACTCTGCCCTGCATCAACCAATTTCAAGCTAAAACACTCCTCATCCTCCGCCGTCAAATTCATGGCTAGAGTTTGCTTCTGAAGCCTCTGTGGATATGGAGGAGGAAAATTGATTTGGACGATCTCTGTAGTCTTCTCCGGAGTATATTTGTCAACAGGAGTGATGCTCTTTTCCTCTTCGGCCTCCAGCTGGTCGAAGTCAGATTGCAACGAAGCGGCATTCAACAACTGAACATGCTCTTCTAATTTATCATCTTCCACACTGAGACCCTCTTCATCCTTCGAAGGAAATAGCATAGCCACTTGAGCCTTGGAATTTTCTTGATCTTGGGCTAATTCTTCAAAATTTTCAGATTGCAAAGGAAGTGGTTGCGGCTGATTATTCAGAATTGAATTTTCTGATTGGTTTGCCTCCGACTCTGCTTCCTTATCAGCTTCATGTTCTGCTTCTTCCCCATCTCTGCCCTCAAACTCTCCTTCCTGAACTTCGATCATGGTCTCACCCGTGGCTAAGAAAGGCCAGTCAAGATTGATAGTAAGGTTCTTGTCCTCCTCCTCTACATCTAGGCCTTCTGTGTCACTTGCAATTTGATTCAATGTTTGTAATGCATTTGTAATTTGACCAATCTGAACTCCTATTCTCTGGAGCGACAATGCATTGCTTTTAGCCATCAACCTCAATTCTTCTAATTCAGCTTCTTCGGTCGACTGTTGGATAGACCAAGTCTGAATTTGCTGCTGCTGAAATTCAGGAGGTTGAAAGTGTTGATGCACTGGGGCATACTGATGCTGAAATTGTTGCCCCTGTTGCTGCTGAATTCCCCCTGGACTGTATGGCTCATCTTCAAACTGCTGATTTTGGAGCGGGTAGAATGGATATTGAGATTGCTCCATACCACTCTGATTGTAGTCCCAGCTGAAATTTGGCCGGTTTCTGTTATACTCACATTGATGAGTGTAATGTCCACCTGCACACAGCTCACAAACAATTACGAATTCCTGCTCCCAATAATCCATCAAATAAAAAGAAAAAAAAACGTCTGAGTCAGTGAATTTAACCCAAATTGATGACAAGATCATAAACTAAACAAACAATGAACCGAGTCCCCGGCAGCGGCGCCAAAAACTTGTTCGCACTTATTCACGCAAGAGAACGTGTTCAACAAGTAATATAGAGTAAATAGGATTCGTTCCCACAGAGACTCAAATTGTTCGTTATGTTCACTTATGCACCAGCTAATGATTTCCACTCACTGCTAAGACAATCACAATTTTGGTTTGATTTAACTAATGATTGATTACCAACTAAGCCAATTACGAGAAAATAACTTACTTAAACCTTATAATAAACAAACATGGGATTTCAACTTCAATTACTACTTCATCTAGAATCTTATGCCCTTTAGCCTAGCATGTGACCGAGTTGATTACTGATTAGATGCACTAAACTGATACATACCAACTTTCGTTGGGCATATACTATCCTACTGATCATCCACAATTGATAGAAGTCAAGTAGTCACCAAATATGTGTAGTCCCTATATGTCTATAACAATTGAACACATACCGGTTAAAAATCAAGCACCCATTAAACCACATAGTCAATGCAAGACGGTTAGAATCACATCACAAATTAATACATGCTCTTCACATGCAAAAACCTATGCTAGCATGAATTGTTCTAAACCCTAGATCCACTTTCGCATTCACTAGGATTAAACAAACAATTACAAGTGTTCGCGACGCACTTATAACGAATAAGCATAAACATACTAGGCAATCAATACATTCAATCACACACCAAGGCATATTAACACTCAATAACTAGAATCCATAGCAAAATCCATTAAAACCCCATGATAACGAATTAGCCCATAATTGACCTAATTGCCATCATGGGTTCTATTGAAAACATAACTCTAAAATCAACAAGTAAAAATAAAGAAGAAGAATAAGGTTTAGAATTGAATTCCCACAAAAGAAGAATACAAAGGTATCAAGAATAATCCTTGCTTGTCACTAGCTTGGAAGAATTCCTTCTCCTCCTCTCTCCTCTGTATAAAACTAGGTTACAATATGAACGTATGTATCTTCTAATTACAAGGGTAGGACGTTTATACATAAAAAACGTTCCTCCCTCTTGCCTAATAAAAATATTTAATATTCTATTACAATTAGAATTTAATTAAGGTGCTAAAACCTGCCCGGAATATAATTAGAACTCGAAAAGGGCAAAACAGGAATTTCCCAGCCATGCTTCACAAAGCCTGCCAGCGCGAATTAATTCAGTACTTTACTTGCACGTGATTCCTATTCCAGGTTGTAGAAAATCTCTCAAGCTTCGCGTGGGCAGTAAGATCGCTGAAAATGGACTTACAGAACTCCAGATATGGCTAAAACAGTGTAAGCTGCGCAGCCTTCCCAGAAAATCCGAATTTTAATCAATTAATTCCCAAAAAATTGTAGAAGCATCCACCTTAATCAACAGTCCCGTAAACCTGCACAACTAAGCAAAACACATCAAAACTACAAGAAACTTGAGTCCAAGACAATCAATTTAAGCCGAATTAGAATGTTCCAAGTGGATATAAATCCACTTATCAGGTACATTCTCATAATTCAAACTAACAGGTAAGTGAAGTACTGAATTAACAACAGATTCAGTAATATCAAAAGAATCTTGTCCTAAGTGTAGAAAAATCTTACCTTATTGACTCTGAGTAGAATCAATTACCTCAGCATTCTTCCAAGATTGTGTAACAGCTGCTTGATTAATCTGTGGAGATGCTGTCAATGCATAACTTAATGGTCCATACGCCAGAAATTCCATGATTGGGTGAAAATCAGTTGACACTCCTTCCTTGTTGGTGATAGTTGCTACATGATTGTTCGTCATAAAATCGAAGTCACAAAACTTGAAGGCTACTGATTTAGGTAATCTTCTTTGAGCTGCCATTTTTTATCTGAAAAGAACTTGAAAAATTCTTGAAATGAATTAGTTATTTTGAAAACTCGAGAGTGTTTTTGCTTTAGAGAATGTGAAATTAGAGAAAGCAATTACATGATTAGAGTTTCAAAACAAATATATTTCACAAATCTTTCAGACCACTATCCCACGTCGACACGTAGATTGACAGGTGTCAGTCCCTGAAAAGTGCGGTTACCCACGATTTTTGGAAAATAAAATCCAAAATTGATTTTCATAAAATAAATCAGGGTATTATCGAGATAAAAATCAATACTGATCAGCTTCCTTTTCATGTTGTGACCTCCCATCAAAATAATCACAAAATGCAATGTGATTTAAAAATAATAATTCTCAAATCCTGATGGTCACACTTGAAATCCTGATCAATATCATCCTGATTCCAGAGACTTAAATGGAGTTTCCACGTGGCATTTTTTTCTTTTATCTGAAAAATAAATAAACAATTAATCTGAACAAAATCAATTGGTTAGATATATTCGACATTTCTTGAAAATACAAGAAATACAGTCACACGCGATAATTAGCATTTGACTTCATTGATAGTTCCAAGTGACTGTTCAGCTTCTCACGTCTTTCTATAAAAGAAACAGACGCCTTATGCCATTCTCCATAAACCTTTCAATTTATTTTCTTCTCAACAATTATTCTCAAACCAAAAATCCATTCAAACCCATTCTTTAGGTTTTTCACAGTCGATGAACATCCTGTTCTTGATCATCTCTTTGGAAAGACGACTTTTCTCATCGAACTAGTCATGGATGGAGTAGTTTTAGATAATATCCAAAGGTTTCTCCTAGAACATCCATCTGTTGGATACAATCTTCCCCTAACCTCCTCAAAACTTGAGGATGAAGAATTTGGCCGAGAGTCTGAGGTTGATTTTGATGGAGATGATATTCATTTAAGTTAGCTACTCTCATTCAAGTCGCCCAGACAAGGAATCCAAGAGTAGACGAGGCTGTTCAAATCCCCTGATGGATTTCTTGATGCTCCTTGTCCTATATCTCAGAATCCATATCATTAGACAAGTACAGGATTATCAGTAGAATTTAGACAAAAAGATGTTGTATTTCATTTCCATGTATGTAATGCTTTCAATTAATGAAAATACAATTTCTTATTATCTACTTGTCTTTTGATTATTGAATGATGTATAAATTATCAGTATGCAAATATTAAAACTTGCTGGCATAGACTTAACACATCATAGAATTAGATTACTACACAAAGTAAACGTCAGGATCTGAAACAATTTTCATAATCCTGATACTGACACAATACTGATGATGTCAGCATCCTGATAACAATTCTAATCCTGATGATTATTAACAAGTCTATCATACTGAAATTTATCAAGGCAAAGTGTTATAGCTAAAGCATTTAACAATCAAATATAGATCCTGACAAGAATATCAAGTCTATAAGCTAAAAACAACATACCTTGCTACTTTTGCAGATGTTAAAGATCTAGAAATTTAACATTCCCAACTCACTTACTAATCTAATGAATGTAGTCTCTGTTATTCCCAGATTACACACTTGTATAATTGTAAAAGGGGGGGTTGAATACAATTCTTGATATTTTGTAAATTTCTGATAAAAACCACAGAAATCTATAAGGAGATAATTGCTGAATGAGAAATGATTCACAAACACATAAAAAATCAGGTGGTTAAATGTACCACCTGAGACTTTTATTCGAAGAAAACTCTGTGATACAAATGTACACAGCTTCTGTTTTTACAACTCTTTGCTTCTAAGGATATTCAAGAAACCCTAAGCAAATATGTCTGTTTTCTCTGTTTGTAAAGAGTTGCTACACTTGGTTATATATCCCAAGTTTACAAGTACTACAGGAATAAGATAATTTTAATCTAATTCAAGTTGACTTGCTACTCCACTCCAAATCCACATGTAGCCGAAAGGTTGTCCTTGTGAACAGATATGTCCCCTGCACATTTCTCGTATGTACTGTGAAAATGGAATGCTTCTTTCTTCTGTGTTTCCAAAGTATGGCTGCCATACTGCTTTTTATACTTACTATCAACCCATGTGATCTGTCAGTCAAACCTGTCCTTATCAACTGCTAATTCCCAGCTAGCATAGGATAAAGTGTTAATGATTATTCGTTGCTGTTGTGCACAGTTATCCGTTGATGGTAGTTTGAGCTGTATCCGTTGATAGAGTAGATTTGAGTTGTATCCGTTGATAGAGTCCTGTTCTCATCCGTTGATACACTTTCACTTAGACAGAATTACATAGCATAGCTTATTTACAATTGGCTACCCTATTCTGCCTATCCATTGATGGTCAACATGACTCTGAATTAAAACACTATCAACTGATAAATAGAGATATTGCAGTATGCTACAAAACCTCATCCGTTGATGAACTACCTGTCAACGAATAGAGTTTCAATGTCTTATCCGTTGACAGTTACAAAACTTGACTTATACAATTTTGCTTGAATGTTAAGTTATCATCAACTACAACATATTCCTAACAATCTCCCCAAATTTATACTTGGTGGCAATAAAGCATAAATTCAGAACCTTGATGATAACAAAACATTCCTAAAGATATATATACTAAAGTCTGCAAACATTGTATTAAGCTACAAAAATTAAAATCAGAAAGCTTTAAGAAACTTATCAGAGAGGTGCTCTTTTAGATTGAGCAAATTAGTGATGTTTCCTCTCGCTGGTTGGCTGCACCCTTGACTTTTCTTCCTTGGCAGAGTTGGACTCAATTTGCACTTGAAGTTGCCTATAGAAGGCATTTTCTTCAACAACTTTTGGATTTAGCTTTAGTTGTAACCATCTTAGGTATTCAGAACTAGCCTTTGACAGTTGGTCTTCTAACCTGAAGAATCTCCTAGTGCCCTCTTCATCCCTGAACTCCATCATCCAAAAGGGTTGAATGTGGATTTTCTGTCCATTATATGGGATCTTCATTTTCTTTGGTAAACTTGAGGGTGAGTTACATTCTCTCCTTATTTCTTCTATTCTGCTCATTATCTCCCTTCTAGCTGTCTCAGAGAACCCTGTGTGTCTCTTGAATGTTGAGAACACTTTGGTCAATGTGTAATAATTCTCTCCAAGAACCTTCTGTAATGGCCATGTCCTCTGATTTCCTCCCTTGTAGACAAACACTAATCTCTCAGGCAGATGCTTGAACTTGTCAATTCCTCTCACTTCTGACAATTCATCCAAATATAGATTCATGCCAGAGTATTCTTCAATTTCTGCCTGATAGATAAAGTCTTCTTTGTTTTACAAGATTGGCTGTTTGACAATAGCAGGTACCCTAGCAACTTGAACTGGTCCCTTTGAAAGTTGCTTCCTTGGAGCTCTTTTCTTCTGTTTTGGATTCAGCAAGATTGAAGGAACTTCAATTGAATCAAAATTCATTGGTTCTTCTTTAGGCATTATGGGGTCACCATGAAAGTTCACAGTTGGGTTGATTACTGTTGCAGATATAGATACTGATGAGCCAGTAGTTTCTTTTTCTGGAGAGGGTTCTGGAGAAAGAACCCTTTTGGTTTTAGCTTTCATTCTCTTAGGTTTGGATTTGGAGACTTCCTCAGGTTCCCTCATTTCATCCTCTACCTCATCCATTAACTCTTGAGCCAGCCTGGCTTGCTTCTCATCTGAGTTTTCATGTTAATTTTCTTCACTTGGATGAGCTTCCCTTTGGATTCTGGAGAATTCTTATCTTTTAGCTTCCACAAATCTAGGATGGCTGTTGGATATATATAATACTTTTCCATTCCTTTTAATTACAGCCATCCAATCTCTTACATTATTACTTGTCCTTTCTTTGAATGTTATGATTGCATCTCCCATTAGCTTCTCTTCATCATCCTTGGGAAATGGGTAGTCCAATTGAAGCTTGTTCTTCCCATTTTCCTTTGGTGGTGGTAAACTCTGGTTGGATGACTGGTTCAAATTCTTTGACATATGATGGCTCAGCATCATAGAATGTAGGAGCCACAATCTCTGGAGTGAGCACCTTCATGATTGTGGTAAATATTGTTGGAGCAGAAGATTGAGCATTAAGAAACAGAGATGATGCAATTGATTCATTAATCATCCTCTCTGTCTTTAGAATTCTTTCATTAGTCTCCTTATTGATCTTTTCCAAAGCTTCTATTCTGGCTTGCCTTTCACCATCTGAGATTTCTTCTAAACTTTGACTCTCAGGCAAAGCCACTTGGTTCTTCACAGGGGAAGGCTTTATTTCAAAATCTGTTGGATTGACCACTATAATTGGCTGTTGTTCCCCCTCAATCTGTGCTATCTTACTACTGGTAGCTAGAATTTGACCAGATGTTGCAGCCTTTTCTTTGCTTGTTCCTTTTTTCTCCCCCTTTTTGTTAGCATCAAGGGTTGGGGGTGAAGCTGCAAGTAGCATTTCCAGTAGTTGAGTTTGTTTTGATTGATTGGCAATGATAGTTTGCATTTGAGATTCCATACTATCAACTCTAGAGGAAAGATGCTGAACAGACTTAGCCAGGCTATCTTCTTTGAGAAGTTTGCTAGTAAGCAGGAGCAAGTGCCTCAATCCTGGCATCTAGTTCTATCTTCATATCTTTAATTGCAGTTTTGACCTCCTCTTGTTGTGTTCTTTGAATAAATGTTTGCATCTTTTGCAATTTCAGTGAGGCCATAACCTGCTCAAGAACAGTCTTTCTCTGTGGTTCTGCAGTTTGGTGCTCAGCCTTAGCAGATTGATATTGCTTCATGATTTCCACATTGAGATCCCCAAGCTTATTGGCATTGGAAAACATCCATTTTGGAGTTTCCTCCTCATTGATTTCTTCATCATCTGAACTTTGACTGTCATCACTGCCAAATTCTTCACTTTCAGCATCTGAAGGCAGAGCTGTCAAAGCTTCCTTTGCTCTTTGTAGAGATTGAGAGGTGTGCACTAGGTGCATTGCCTCCTCTGCCTCCACATTGCCCTGTTGTGCCATGACTTGATAGGCAGAAACAGGATGAGTAAAGGTTTCAGGATCCAAAGAGATGGAGTCAATAATTGACTGATATTCTTGTCGAAATTCCATCTCCTTAGAGGCTTCATTAACCTCCATTAACTCACTAGCAATGGCTGAATCTTCCTGCCTTATTTCTCCTGTAGTCCCTTCTCTCCTCTCATCTCTCTTTTCTTGCATCAGGGGCTCCCCCTGGCTCACACCTCTCACACCCTCACCTTCACCTAATAAGGTGGAACTCTCTTGCTCTTCTTTTGCCTGACCTGAATAAATGGCCAGCCTCTCTGTATTTACCTCTCCTTTTGCCTGCTCACAAGGCAGCCTCTCACTCCCTTCCCTCATTCCTAAAAGTGTTTTAACTACTACAAACTCCTCCATAGTTGACATGGGAATGTCACATTTTGCAGTGGTAGAGAGAGTTGTCAACGGATAAAATGTATCCGTTGATGTAGTAGTTATTGCTGTCAACGGATGATTAGTTGTAGACACATCCGTTGATGGAGAAACACTTGTCAACGGATGAAGGATATCCGTTGATGAAGGAAAAAGAGTATCCGTTGAAGTGAAAACCAACACTGAATCTGTGGTGATTGATTTTAAGGAAGAGGCCACAGATAGTGTTGTGAATTTAGGAATGGAAGATTGATGGCCCAACAAATCTTCTAAAAGATGATGACCACCAATTGTTGAGTGGGGCTTCTCCAAGAATTTTAAAGATGGAGAATCAGGAATTGACGTAGATATCATATCCACATCCAGAGATGGAGTTGGTGATGGTGGATTAAAATGTGTATCGATTTGAAGGTTAAGATCAAGGGGCTGTGACTCCACATTTATTGAAGTCACATCAAACTGAATTTGAGAAGGTACAGTTTGCTATACTGTGTGTGCACCCTGTGATTCCCCAATGGTTTTGGATTTTACTCTTCCACCATAGGTTTTTGAGTGAGAGCTATCTGTGTCTCTTGCCCTTTTGTGCAGTGTTCCTGGAGTGGAACTTAAATCAGTAGTCACACCCTGTTGAGAGGATGTAACTAGAATTTGGCTTGAAGGTTCATTAACAGTCTTTTGAGAGACTGAAATGTTGGTTGCACCTGCCTCACCTTCCTTATCCTTAGGGCTTCTTTGATGTTCACCATGTCCCTCACCACTCACTACCACCTTCACACTCCCCTCAAGAGTTTTGGTAGTTTTTGCAACAGGTGCCTTTTGAGAGACACCTGAGGTTTGTCTTTTGGATTGTGGTTTTGAGACTTTGGATTTAGTCACTTGGGTAGGAGCCTGTTTGACAACTACAGACTCCATTGTGACATTGGAAGGCAAAGAAATTTGGGTAGAGATAGGAGTAATAAGATTAGAAGCTACCTGAACAATTGGTGGATAAACCAATTGTACTCCTGCATTCAGATTCATTCGAATCAAGTCACTGAGGACTCTCTTCTCCTGTACAAAACAACTGAACTTGCTATCCGGGTTAGAGAGGGATAGCTCATTCTCTGACATATGCAGGCCTAAGAGCATCAAAAATCTAGCAAAGTAGATATTTTTGCCCCTAGTTTCTTTGTTGCCTAATTTAGTTGCTATTTCATACATTACTAGTGTGCCAAAGTTGTAGTATTTATCAGTTAAAAGCATACAAAGCATCACTAGTATGGATTTAGTAACAGCATCAAAATTACTAATTTTACCAGAAAAAGTTTTAATGAAAGCATCACACAGATAACTCCATTCTTTAACCATACCCTTCCTAACAATTTTGCCTAAATTGTCAGTACTAAATGCATATCCACTTGAGTTTAGCATGGTAACTATTTTAGCATCGGTTGGTGATGATGAACAATTATTTTCAGGTAATTTTAAACATGCAGTAAAGACATCAGAATTAGCCACATAATTTTTACCCTTAAGAGAAAAAGAGATAGTTTCATCAGTACCATTAAATTCAGTCGATGTCCACATTTCCTCAATTACTTCATGGATGAGGGGTGTGGTGGTAGTCATAGCATATGACAGTTTGCATTTCTTCATGAAATTCATCATGGTGTGATATACTTCTGGAGTGTTCGCTGTATCAACAAAGGTTGCAAAATTGTTCTTCTCATAGGTAAACCCAGTGGAAGACATCATCTTAACAATAGGCGCCATTGAAGTATTTGAACTTTTGTTGCAGAGAGAGTTTTAGTGAAGAAGATGCAGTTAACTTATGAGATTCTTGAAAATGAATAAAGGTGAGATGTGAGAGCACAAGATAGTCTTTTATATTTTTCAAGAATTAAAAATGAAATAATTAAAAGTAATTACCCCATTGGACAAAAGTAACTGTCAGATAATAAATGAAAAGAAAAGAAGTACAGCCGTGACTAATTATACACGTTTACCAACAGCTATATAAAAAAAATATGTATATCAACGGATAAAGAATGGACGGTTGAGAAAACAGTTTATCCATCGATGACGTGGACAACCTGTTATCCGTTGATATACGAAAATCTAGTAATGTGTTTATACTACCAACGGATAAAAGGATATCCGTTGATAAGCAAATTTTGCCTTAGACAAAATTTCTACTAAACATTTATCTGAGAGTTTTTAATTCTCAAGTAAATCAAAACACATTTCTAGCTGCAATACAGTATGATTAGATATCACTAGGAATTACGAAAAATTAAGCATACCTAGTTCACCTACCAACCTTGTGAATGAAGATTCATCAAGAGGCTTGGTGAAGATATCTGCAAGCTGCATTTCACTTGGCACAAAGTGCATTTCTACTGTACCATTCATCACATGCTCTCTAATAAAGTGGTATTTGATGTCAATATGCTTGGTTCTCGAATGTTGCACTGGATTCTCTGTGATGGAAATAGCACTAGTGTTGTCACAGAAAATTGGGATCTTCTCAACTTTTAGACCATAGTCAATAAGTTGATTTTTCATCCAAAGAATTTGTGCACAATAACTTCCAGCAGCAATGTACTCAGCTTCAGCTATAGAAGTGGAGACTGAGTTCTGTTTCTTACTGAACCATGACACAAGCCTGTTTCCTAGAAATTGACAGGAGCCTGTAGTACTTTTCCTATCAATTCTGCAACCTGCATAGTCTGCATCTGAATAGCCAATTAGATCAAAGCCAGAATCTCTTGGGTACCAAATGCCAAGGTTTGGTGTTCCCTTGAGATACCTGAAAATTCTCTTAATAGCAATCAAGTGAGACTCTCTAGGGTCAGCTTGAAATCTAGCACAAAGACAAGTGGAAAACATTATATCAGGTCTACTAGCTGTTAGATATAGAAGTGAGCCTACCATGCCTCTATAGCTTGAGATGTCCACAGATTTTTCCTTAGTATTCAACTCAAGCTTAGTTGCAGTGGCCATAGGTGTTTTTGCAGAGGCACAATCCATTAAGTCAAATTTCTTTAAAAGATCATAAATATATTTTGTTTGACTTATGAAAATTCCCTCATTAACTTGCTTTACTTGTAAACCAAGAAAGTAAGTTAATTCACCCATCATGCTCATTTCATACCTACTTTGTATAAGTTTGGCAAACCTTTTGCAAAGCTTCTCATCTGTAAACCCAAAAATAATATCATCTACATAGATTTGAACAAGTATTGAAGAACCATTGACATTTCTATGAAATAAGGTTTTATCTACTGTACCTCTAGTGAAGTGATTCTCCAAAAGAAATTGAGATAAAGTGTCATACCAGGCTCTTGGTGCTTGCTTCAAACCATAAAGTACTTTCAAGAGAAGATATACATATTCAGGAAATTCTGGATCTTCAAAGCCAGGAGGTTGATGGACATATACCTCTTCTTCCAATTCTCCATTTAGGAAGGCACTTTTGACATCCATCTGATAGACTTTGAAATTGGCATGTGCTGCATGGGCTAGGAAAATTCTAATTTCTTCAAGTCTTGCCACTGGAGCAAAAGTTTCATCAAAATCTATCCCTTCTTCTTGAGAATAGCCCTTTGCCACTAATCTAGCTTTATTCCTCACAATTATTCCATTTTCATCAGTCTTATTCTTGAGAACCCATTTGGTACCTATGACACCTCTATCATCAGGTTTGGGCACAAGCTTCCATACTTTATTTCTATCAAATTGGTTTAGCTCTTCTTGCATTGCTAAGACCCAATCTGGATCTAGAAGGGCATCTTCCACTTTCTTAGGTTCCTCTTGAGATAGGAAACTACTGTATGGACATTCTTCTTGTATGGCCCTCCTAGTTTGGACTCTTGAGTTTGAGTCACCAATGATTAACTCAAAAGGATGATCTCTGGTCCATTTTCTTGAAGGTGGAAGGTTTGATCTAGATGAGGTTGCTTCATCTAAGTGAGCATGATCTTGTTGATTGGATATTGAGTTTTGACTTTGAGAAAATCCCCCTGAGTTTGTTGTCCTTGCGGAATTATGAAGTTGACTATCAACGGATGCATCATTTTGTCTATCAACGGATGCTCCATTTTGCCTGTCGACGTGTTTGGAATAATTCATAAGTTGTGATGTTAAGAATAGAATTTACACATTATACTTCTTGTAATCCTGATCTTATAAAGGATTTAGCACTGTATATAGGATTTATGTGTAAGACAGTTATCTGTATAGTTTAGTCAGGAATGAACAGTGTATCGGAGACTACATGTCAGGAACAAAGGGCAAATCCTGATGATGGTCTAATACTGATATCAGTCGTGTTACTGATGATGTCATTATGGATGCTACAGAAACTGGCAAGTGCTATAAAACAGGATCGTTGTTTGAAGAACAAGCAAGAAAATATTATGAAGGAAAGAGTTTTCTATTGATGGAAACTATCGACTAGAAGGCAGAACATTGTCATGTATAGATTATATCTTTCTGTTATTAGTTGATAGGTAACATTATAAATACTCTCTCAATATCATTGTAAAGAGCGTGTGTTGTGAAGACGAAGTTGTGAGTTCGTGTGCGTAGCTCTGTATAAGGTTTGTATTCGAGAGTTCGAAACAAACAGAGAGATATTTATATTGTCAGCAGCTGCTAAAGGTATTGTACACCTTTGGTAGAGTTTGTATTTGATCTTATTAATATAAACAAGAGTTTGATTCATTCGTTTATTCTTGTTCATATAATCAAGCAAAAATCAGACACGATTATATAACTTGTATTCAACCCCCCCTTCTACAAGTTATTCGAGTTAACAATTGGTATCAGAGCAGGTTGATTTCGAATAATCATAAAGATCTACAATCATGTCTGGTTACAAGGATGGGAATACTAAAATTCCTATGCTCAAGAGAAACGAATATACTCTATGGGAAGTAAAGATGTTGCATCATCTGGAAGCAACAGATCCTGATTATCTTGACAGAATCAGAGATGGACCTTTTGTTCCAACAAAGGTCGTTGGACAAGCAACTGTTGATGGTGTGGTTGTTCCAGAACATACAGCAGAGAAGCCAAAATCTGAATGGTCAGATAAGGACAAGGAGAATGTTCTTAAAGATGCTAAAGTGAGAAACATATTATTCAATAGTCTTGATTCTGTTCTCACTAACTATGTTCTCTCTTGTAAAACTGCTAAGGATATATGGGACAATCTTAAGGTTCACTGTGAAGGAACTAAGCCTGTCAGGAAGAATATGAGGACATTACTTATACAACAGTATGAGTACTTTGAATCCAAGTCTGGTGAGTCACTTACTGATACCTTTGATAGGTTTCCAAAACTCATCAATGAGATGGCCATGCATGGTAAATATTATGACTTGGAGGATATGAATACAAAGTTCATGAAAGCTTTGCCTGATTTCTACAATGAGAAGATATCTGCGATTGAGGAAGCTAATGATCTGGATGAAATTTCATTAGAGGCAGTATATGGAAAATTGAGAGCTTATGAACTTGACAAGCAGCAGAAGAAGAGCAGGAGTGAAGGAAAGATGAAGACTATTGCACTTACTGCTCAATCTGAAGCTAAGAAGCTTCCTGAAGAACAGCATGAAGAGATTGCTGTAAAGAATTCAAGGAAGAAGAAAAGCAAAGAAAGTTCTGAGTCAGAGACTACTGATATGGACTCTGACAACAATGATTCTGAATCTGAGATGCAGGAACTCTTTGCTATGTTTGCTAAAGCTTTCAAGAAAGGAAGATTCAACAGGAGAAGATTTAGCAAAGGACCTTTTCAAAAGAAGGAGGAGAAGAAGAGTGACAAAAGCAAAAGTACAATTGTCAAGCTTCATAAGGCCAAGATCAAGTGCTTTAACTGCAGCGAGCTTGGACACTTTGCTAGTGAGTGTAAGAAGCCTAGGAATTCAGGAAAGGGTAATGCACTTATGGTCACACAGAAGGATTGGGCTGATTCCAGTGACTCTGAAGATGAATTGGATTATGATAACATTGCATTGATGGCCAATAGTTCAGACAAACCTGGATCTCCAAAGAAAACTTCTCCATCCTCTGTTAAGGTATCACTTCACTCTCTTGATTCATTTGATAGCTTAAATTCTGATGAAATTAGATCTATCCATGTTGAGTTTAAGAATCTTATGACTAATTTTAGAATTCTTACTTGTGAAAGAGATGAACTTAAGGTTAAGAATGATAAATTAGTTGATAGAAATAATTTTCTTGAATCTGAATTAATTCAAATGGAAGAATACAAGTTAAGTTCTGATAAAGCTAAGCATGATTATAGTGTTATTCTTGAGGCTTATGACTATGTCAGAAAAGAACTAGAAGAAGAGAGAGATGTGATTAAGACCATTAACAATTCCAGTAAGAAGACTATAGAAATCTTTGAAAGTGGAATTCGTGGTAAGGTTAATGGTTTAGGTTTTGATAAAGCTAGACAAGAAGAAAAGGTAGCTATTGTCAATGATAATAGTAAAATAGAATCTAACACATCTAAATCTGAAGGTAAGAAAACTGTTTCTGAACCTAATCATGTTAAATTTGTTGATTCAAAAGGTACCCCTGTTGTACACAAAAGGATTAACAATAGTAATTCAGATGAGAAAGTGTTAGAGAAACCTAAGAATGTAAACATAGGGTTTCTGTCTAAGTCTCAGTTGAAACAGAGATTAGATGGTCTTTCAGAGTCTAGCAAGATCAAAAGAAATAGGAATGGAAAAGAAGGTATTAACAAAGAGAATAATTACAAGAATGTACCTGATGCACCTAGGAAAAAATGCTATAAGTGTGGAAATCATAATCATTTGGCCCTAGACTGCAATCAAAAACCTTCTTGGAAAACTGAGTCCAGATTCCCCAAGACTCAGAAAATTCAATACCAACCACAAAAAGCTTGTTATCATTGTGGTAGTTTACTTCATTCCATTTATATGTGTAGAGAATATCATGAACTGTATTATGACTATTATTCCTTAAAATCTGAAACTCCTAGTCACAAACAGTTTGTGAAATCAGAGTCTAAAGTTGACTCTGCAACAGGTAAAATAAAAGCAAAATCTTCAAAGCCTGTTGTCTCTAAATCTAGTAAGAAAGGATCCAATCAAAGTTGGGTCCTAAAAAATTCTAACTAGTTACTTTTTGTTTGCAGGGCACAGGAAAGAAGCATTCAATTATCTTGGACAGTTAACTCTAAATCACGCAAGCGCACGTGGTCACAAGTAATATATAAGGTTAAGTCCAAATTCGTTCCCACAGGGATCTGGTTATGGTTTTAATTCAGTAAACGCACCTATGCAACAGTGTATGATCTTAATTCACTGCTAAGACAATTAATAAATTAAGGTTTTAACTAACTAAATTAAACTAAGAAGCAAATTAACAAAACTACGAATTAACTAACTAACAAGAATTGAAATCTAATTACTTCTGCAAGATAAACCATGGAATCCTAACTTCATTAAATACTTTGCTTAGAGCTGACGCCTTTAATCACTATATGCAATGGTTATGATATCTGATCGGATAACACGAAACAGGTATACGCTACCTGTCAGCATACGCATACCAAACTAAACATACATCCACAAAAGAGATAGAAGATGAATAGACACCAATTATGCTTAGACCCTATATGTCTATAGAATTTGAAAACATAACGGTTGAAGAACAAGTTATCCATAAAGATCACATAGGGCAATACAAGTATTCTCATCTCATACTACGAATCATGTTGATAAACAATCATGAACCTATGCTAGCATGGCAAGTTCTAAATCTCAAGATCCACTTTCACTTCACAAGAGATTAACAAATTAGATGTTAGCTACGCATCTAACAATTAAGCATAACCATACGAGGATATCAGATATACATCACACACAGATCTTTAAAGCATCAAGATACTAAAGCTCCATAAATAAATCCGTTAGAATCCCATGACAACAATTAGTTCATAATCGAACCTCTCGTCATCATGGGATCTGATGAAACCATGATAAAAACAAAGTATGAAAAAATACAAATAAATCTAAGTAATTGATATGTAATGGTTCTCCCTAATGATAATGATCTAATTTTACAAGGGTTGGATGTG
This sequence comes from Kitagawia praeruptora, assembly GCA_037693485.1. NCBI lineage: Eukaryota > Viridiplantae > Streptophyta > Magnoliopsida > Apiales > Apiaceae > Kitagawia > Kitagawia praeruptora. The sequence continues at coordinate 84,745,970 of CM075350.1, forward strand.
TTTATATAGGCTCTAGACATCTTGCCCAACAAGAAAATACCAAATCAGAATTATAATAGAAGTAAGTTTCCTAAACTGATGCTGATTTAAAGGAAAATTCGCAGCTATCTTTTCTTCAGATTTTCTGGAATGTTCCAGCTGCAATTGGGCCTCTGGACCACTTTAGAATGGTAGAGAATCTCGTTATCTTCGCGTGGACTGCTTACGGGCCTCAAACGGAGTTGTAGAACTCAAGATATGGCCAAAACAAAAATCCGAAATCTGGCAGAATTTTTACGCGCGCTGGCTGCGCTGGTGGAGCGCTGGCTGCGCTGTATCTACTGTTCATAGCGCTGGCTGCGCTCCTTTGGCTGCCGGGAGCTGATTTTGGCTGATTTTGCTCTATTTTCTTCGTTTTAACTCCGATTTTCATTCCGTTTCTTCCGGCTCTCTCATAATTTGATGTACTATTATTCTTTTAGCTCAAAACCCACCATTTAAGCATGGAAAACATCATCCCACATCCGACTCTTATTCCTGCACAAATTCACTAAAAAACACATCAAAAACACCACATACTTGAGTTCAAGTCATCAATTCAAGACGATACGAAGCATTCCAAGTGGATATAAAATCCACTTATCACACCCCCAAACTTAAACCGATGCTTGTCCTCAAGCATAATAATTACAACTAACTAACTAACTAGTACCACTTCCGTAGGTGATCACGGTTGCATTTGGCATATGCAACAAGCCCTTTAAACCCCTAGGCAGCCCTAGTGGACGAGTAAGGTCTCGTGAAGGCCTATAGCGAATGTACCCACAAAATCCAATGCAATGCAATGCATGAATGCAACTAATATGAAAATGCAAATAATCTAGTACTAATATCCTACCATACCTTCAAATCCTCTTATGCCATATCAACTTAAGAATCAAAGTAAATACGCAATGTCTTGGTGTCGAAAGTGCAAGTATTCACATAGTCTACTCAATGAACATGCATAAGTTCTCACAAGTCCATGTCAAATGTAAGAATAAGTTAGTAAACATGCTAAATCTATAAGAGTACATCTTTGAGACAAAACTTGGGATCTCATACGCAAAAACAAGCAAACACTCACAATCCACTCACAAAAGAATATTCACTCAAGAACAAGGGTAAGTGTATCACTCAATTCCAACAAAATCATAAGCATGCTTGACATTTGGTATCAATCTAACTCTTAACACAACATACATCAATGACGATAATCAAAAGGTCTTTATTTGGGTTGTAACGGGGCTAGGGACAAGGTATGTCAAATAAGCCAAAACAGGTGAAGTGTCAAAAGCTAGTAAGTACCTTAATAAATCATACACAACACCCTATTTTCCCCCCACATAAATTTTACTAAAAACAAACACTCGACTAGTCGACTGAAATAGGAACACAACAAACACAAACATGCTCTCATAATATTTTTTTTTCTTTTTTTTTCTTTCATCTTTCTTTTTTCTTTTTTTTTCTTTTTTTTTCCTTTTTTTTTTTTTTTTTCGAGAGCTAAATATAACACAAACAATAATATAAACAATAACAATGATCCCATGAATTTATTACACATGCCGACTATCAAGTAAACAATCAAACCCAAATTTCAATATTTCCCCCAAAAGTAAGACCAACAATAAACCCCTCCTTGCACACCTTATTACTCCCTTAAGCACTCTACTAGCCTTTGACAATGTGGGTTCAAATTAATGTAAGGCCAATACAAGAAAAAGGTCTAGGCAAGTAATGTGGTATGTCACCGAAAAAATAGGATTAAGCTCAACGGGTTAACTAATTGATCATGTAAATATGGTGTGGTAATATGGGAAAATATACGGTTATTCCTAAATGCCTTTATCATCTTAATCGTCAAATAATGTCATGCGTTTCAAGAAAGACCTCAAACAACTGCTAGCAATGCAAACAATCCGTGGACACTCAAGCAAACGAATAAATTGCAATAAATATGAAATATGCAATAAGGCTCAAAAACTCACTTGGTGGAAAAACATACTCAATCCCAAGCAAAAATCTCTCTAATGCACCTACTTGTATTTAAAGCATGCAAACTAAATCATCTTGCACATATTCATGTCCTTCTAATCACTTACAACATTCAAAAAGTCTACTAGCTTCAGCTTACTAGTGTAATGTGTGTGCACAAGAACAAAGCATATCACTTCTCAATCAAAAGCGTCAACAACACAAAATTCCTATCAAGCATGGATGCAAATGCAAACTATTATGAACTCACATGAAATACGAACATAAAAACAGAATGTCCTATATGAAACAAACGTAGATAACACGAACATAAATGCATAATTTACTACTAATATGCAAAGCATGCAATCCTACATGAACATAATGACTAACAATCACATATATATACACTACTTATCCCTCAAACCACCCCCAAACTTAGAATATTCAATGTCCTCATTGAATGGAAGTAAATACAAGGGAAAGTAGAAAACATACCTTGGGTTGCCTCCCAAGAAACGCTTCTTTAACGTCAATAGCTTGACGTTACTTCCAAGCCTCCATTAAGGATGATAATAATTTGCCTGGTCCTCTCTTCGTGAGACTTCATCATCATTACGACGGCACACTTTCTGCCACTTCTCCTCGCTTGGCCTATTCATGTAACAACCATGACCTATTCCAATGCCTTCATCTATTGACCCAAAATCTGTCAATTTGTAGAACAACACACACTCGCGGGGTTCGCTTGAATATAATGGAGGAGGGTAAATGTAAATTGCTGAAGCCTTTGGTTCCTCAAAAAGAACTTCCTCCATTGGCTCTAATGCGCTACCTCCATCTTTATACTCTGAGACAAGTAGAAGACCTGCATCTTTCTCATGATCATCAACCTCTTGGTTCGCACATACCAATTCTTGAAATTTCTGCAGCTCAACAGTGTCTGTCCCAAATAGTGCCCTTTCCAAATCATCCACCATCCTAACATGATCAAATTCCTCACATGGCTTGTGAACACTAACCTCCTCTTTGAATTTGTCTTCCTCAATTAAGCATGCAGTACCTCGCTCCAAGTCACCGTTATTCTCTGGAATTGCCTCTCGTATGAATTGCTGTTTCTCTTGTTCCAAGGCACTCAAAACTTGAGCAACAAGTGTCCCAATAGATTTGATAGACTTCTCATGACTCTCTACAAGCATCCTAATCTCCTTCCTAATCTCCTTCAAATCATCAACCTCATCAGGCTGAAAAGTAGGAATAGGTTGCTGATGTTGAAACTCTTCACTACCAAAGACATATGACATATCTGAAACATCTTGCTGGTACTGTTGAGGATGGTACTGTAAATATGGTTGTTCCTCATAAGTGACATATGGATCAACTCCTTCGTAGTAACAATATTGTGAGGGATCATGAACGCCCAAACACCGCTCACATTGATAAGGCATGGATGTACTCGAATATGCCCACCATGGCAACTCCTGGCCTGCCATCTTCAAACACTCAAGTACCTGAAACACACCGAACTAAACAAAATAGGTAAGAAAAACAAATCCGAGTCAGTGAACTCTAACGACCACTATTGACAAGAACATAAACCAAAAATAAAACACCGAAGATCCCCGGTAGCGGCGCCAAAAACTTGTTAACACTAAATCACGCAAGCGCACGTGGTCACAAGTAATATATAAGGTTAAGTCCAAATTCGTTCCCACAGGGATCTGGTTATGGTTTTAATTCAGTAAACGCACCTATGCAACAATGTATGATCTTAATTCACTGCTAATACAATTAATAAATTAAGGTTTTAACTAACTAAATTAAACTAAGAAGCAAATTAACAAAACTACGAATTAACTAACTAACAAGAATTGAAATCTAATTACTTCTGCAAGATAAACCATGGAATCCTAACTTCATTAAATACTTTGCTTAGATCTGACGCCTTTAATCAGTATATGCAATGGTTATGATATCTGATCGGATAACACGAAACAAGTATACGCTACCTGTCAGCATACGCATACCAAACTAAACATACATCCACAAAAGAGATAGAAGATGAATAGACACCAATTATGCTTAGACCCTATATGTCTATAGAATTTGAAAACATAACGGTTGAAGAACAAGTTATCCATAAAGATCACATAGGGCAATACAAGTATTCTCATCTCATACTACGAATCATGTTGATAAACAATCATGAACCTATGCTAGCATGGCAAGTTCTAAATCTCAAGATCCACTTTCACTTCACAAGAGATTAACAAATTAGATGTTAGCTACGCATCTAACAATTAAGCATAACCATACGAGGATATCAGATATACATCACACACAGATCTGTAAAGCATCAAGATACTAAAGCTCCATAAATAAATCCGTTAGAATCCCATGACAACAATTAGTTCATAATCGAACCTCTCGTCATCATGGGATCTGATGAAACCATGATAAAAACAAAGTATGAAAAAATACAAATAAATCTAAGTAATTGATATGTAATGGTTCTCCCTAATGATAATGATCTAATTTTACAAGGGTTGGATGTGTTTATATAGGCTCTAGACATCTTGCCCAACAAGAAAATACCAAATCAGAATTATAATAGAAGTACGTTTCCTAAACTGATGCTGATTTAAAGGAAAATTCGCAGCTATCTTTTCTTCAGATTTTCTGGAACGTTCCAGCTGCAATTGGGCCTCTGGACCACTTTAGAATGGTAGAGAATCTCGTTATCTTCGCGTGGACTGCTTACGGGCCTCAAACGGAGTTGTAGAACTCAAGATATGGCCAAAACAAAAATCCGAAATCTGGCAGAATTTTTACGCGCGCTGGCTGCGCTGGTGGAGCGCTGGCTGCGCTGTAGCTACTGTTCATAGCGCTGGCTGCGCTGGTTTGTGCGCTGGCTGCGCTCCTTTGGCTGCCGGGAGCTGATTTTGGCTGATTTTGCTCTATTTTCTTCGTTTTAACTCCGATTTTCATTCCGTTTCTTCCGGCTCTCTCATAATTTGATGTACTATTATTCTTTTAGCTCAAAACCCACCATTTAAGCATGGAAAACATCATCCCAAATCTGACTCTTATTCCTGCACAAATTCACTAAAAACACATCAAAAACACCACATACTTGAGTTCAAGTCATCAATTCAAGCCGATACGAAGCATTCCAAGTGGATATAAAATCCACTTATCACTCTGGACACATGACTGGAAAGAAGTCCCTGCTTACAAAGTTTGAGAGGAAAGCTGGCCCAGTAATATCTTTTGGAGATGGCAACAAAGGAGAAACTCTGGGATATGGCTCAATTGTTTTGGGGAATGTCATCATAGAAAATGTAGCACTGGTTGAAGGCTTGAAATATACTCTTTTAAGCATAAGTCAACTGGGTGATAAAGGTTACAAATCAATCTTTGACAGAGAAGGATGCAAAATCTTGAATATGCAGAATGGAGACATTGTTCTAACTGGTCAAAGACATGGTAACATATATGAAGCCAGCTTAGGTGATACATCTAAAGAAATTGTTAGATGTCTCTACAGCAAAGCAACAAGTGATGAAAGCTGGAATTGGCATAAGAAGCTCTCACATCTTAATTTCAAGAAGCTTAATCAACTTGTTAAGCACAATTTGGTGAGAGGCCTACCACAGGCAAATTTTGTGCAAGATGGACTTTGTGATGCATGTCAGCTTGGAAAGCAAAGAAGAACCACTTTCAAGAGCAAGACTGAAAATTCGATTACTGAACCATTTCACATGCTACATCTTGATCTGTTTGGTCCAGTAAACATTATGTCTATCAGCAAGAAAAGATATGCTCTAGTTATGGTGGATGATTTCACAAGGTTCACATGGGTGTTCTTTCTACACAAGAAGGATGAAGCTCCTCAGCAAATCATTGAACTCATCAAGAATATTCATAATAACTCTGAGTACAAAGTCAAGGTACTTAGAAGTGACAATGGTACAGAATTCAAGAATTCTACAATGGAGGGGTTTTGTGCAGACAATGGAATTACTCAACAGTTTTCTGCACCTGGTACACCTCAGCAGAATGGTGTAGTGGAAAGAAAGAACAGGACTCTCATAGAGGCAGCAAGAACCATGCTTGCAGATGCAAAACTTCCAACCTACTTTTGGGCAGAAGCTATTAACACTGCATGTTTCACTCAAAACTGTACCTTGGTAAATAATCATGGAAAAACTCCCTATGAGATGATCAAAGGAAAGAAACCAAGTGTGAAATACTTTCACATCTTTGGATGCAAATGCTATGTCCTAAAAATTCATCCAGAACATCTTGGAAAATTTGAAGCCAAATCGGATGAAGCAATTTTTCTAGGATATTCAGCATCTAAGGCCTTCAAAGTTTATAATCTCAGAACTCACATTGTTATGGAATCAATTCATGTTGCATTTGATGATAAGAAATTTGGAATTTTGCAAACTGATGAAAGCCATGACAAATTGGAATTTGAAAATCTGAAGAATTCTGATATACTCTCAAGTGATGATGAAGGTTCTCCTGAAGGAATTTCTATTGCTTCTCAAAGGAATGCTACTGTTGAGGGGGAGCAAATAAATCAAAGAGAACACAGTGATCATCAGGAGCAGACTAGTCTTTCAGAGTCTATTCCATCAGGAATTGACGTTTCAGAGTCTACTCCATCAGGAACTGACCTTTCAGAGTCTACTGAGGAAAGATCAGTAACTAGCAGCAATATGGAATCTACTGATCAAAGGAGATTTTTTGAAGGTAGAGAGAATTCTTCTACAAGAGATACCACTAACTTAGGGGGAGAGACTAGCAGAGTTAATCTACCACCTGTTAGAAAATGGACAAAGGATCATACTGAAGATTTGATAATTGGTGATCCAAATAGTGGTGTTCGAACTAGAAGATCAATTCAAAATGAATGCTTGTATAGTTGCTTTCTCTCAAAGAATGAACCTAAGAAGGTTGAAGAAGCCTTACAGGATCCTGATTGGATAATTGCAATGCAGGAGGAGTTAAATGAGTTTGAGAGAAACAAAGTCTGGAAACTGGTACCAAGACCTAAAGATAGATCTATTGTTGGTGCAAGATGGGTTTTCAGAAATAAGCTAGATGAATCTGGTATGATTGTAAGAAACAAAGCAAGACTGGTGGCCAAGGGTTATTCTCAGGAAGAAGGCATTGATTATGATGAGACCTTTGCACCTGTAGCAAGATTGGAAGCAATCAGAATGTTTCTTGCATTTGCAGCTCATTCAAAATTCAAGGTATACCAGATGGATGTAAAGAGTGCTTTTCTAAATGGCAAACTTGATGAGGAAGTGTATGTGGAACAGCCACCTGGATTTGTTGATCCAAAGTTTCCAAATCATGTCTACAAACTTGACAAGGCACTCTATGGACTAAAGCAGGCACCAAGAGCATGGTATGAGACTTTGTCTAAATTTCTTCTTGAAAATGGCTTCACAAGAGGTACAATTGACAAAACTCTATTCTTTAGAAAGATAAAAGGTGAATTGCTTTTAGTTCAAGTTTATGTTGATGATATTATTTTTGGTTCTACTAATGAAAAGTTGTGTGCTAAGTTTAGCAAGCTTATGCAGTCTAAGTATCAGATGAGCATGATGGGTGAATTAAATTATTTCTTAGACTTGCAGGTCAAACAGACTGAGACTGGTATTTTCATTAATCAGTCAAAGTATATCAAAGATCTTTTAAGAAGGTTTGACTTTCAAGACTGTGCAGTTGCAAAAACACCCATGGCAACAGCCACTAAACTAGACTCTGATCCTAAAGGAAAGAGTGTGGATAATACTAGTTATAGAGGCATGATAGGCTCATTGTTATATCTAACTGCAAGTAGGCCAGATATAATGTTTTCTACCTGTTTATGTGCTAGATTCCAAAGTGATCCTAAGGAATCTCATTTAATTGCTGTGAAGAGAATTTTTAGATATCTCAAAGGAACTCCAAATCTTGGTTTGTGGTATCCTAGAGAATCTGATTTCTTTCTAATTGGCTATTCAGACTCTGATTATGCAGGGTGTAAGATAGACAGGAAAAGCACTACAGGTACATGTCAATTCTTGGGAAATAGATTGATTTCTTGGGCAAGCAAGAAGCAACAATCTGTTTCAACCTCAACTGCAGAAGCTGAGTACATAGCAGCAGGCAGTTGTTGTGCACAGCTCCTTTGGATAAGAAATCAGTTGATGGATTATGGTATGACACTTAGTAATATTCCTATGTTTTGTGATAATACTAGTGCTATTAAAATTGCAGAAAAATCCAGTTCAACATTCAAGGACTAAGCACATTGATGTCAGGTATCATTTTATTAGAGAACATATTGAGAATGGTACTGTGGAACTTCATTTTGTTCCTACTGACAAACAGCTTGCAGATATTCTAACTAAACCACTTGATGAGACTACGTTCAGTAGACTAGTAAGTGAGTTAGGAATGTTAAATTTTTAGATCTTTAACATCTGCAAAAGTAGCAAGGTATGTTGTTTTTAGCTTATAGACTTGATATTCCTGTCAGGATCTATAATTGATTGTTAAATGTTTGAGCTATAACACTTTGCCTTGATAAATTTCAGTATGATAGACTTGTTAATAATCATCAGGATTAGATTTGTTATCAGGATGCTGACGTCATCAGTATTGTGTCAGTATCAGGATTATGAAAATTATTTCAGATCCTGACGTTTACTTTGTGTAGTAATCTGATTTTGTGATGTGTTAAGTCTATGCTAGCAAGTTTTAATATTTGTATACTGATAATTTATACATCATTCAATAATCAAAAGACAAGCAGATAACAAGAAACTGTATTTTCATTAATAGAAATCATTACATGGAAATGAAATACAACATCTTTTTGTCTAAATTTCTACTGATAATTCTATACTTGTCTATTGATATGAACTCTGAGGTACATGACAAGGAGCATCTCAAGAAATTCATCAGGGGATGAACAGCCTCATTTGCTCTTGGATTCCTTGTCTGGGCAACTTGAATGAGAGCAGCTAACTTAAATGTATAGCATCCCCATCAAGATCAACCTCAGACTCTCGGCCAAATTCTTCATCCTCAAGTTTTGAGGAGGTTAGGGGAAGATTGTATCCAACAGATGGATGTTCTAGGAGAAACCTCTGGATATTTTCGAAAACCAATCCATTCATGATTAGTTCGATGAGAAGAGTTGTCTGTTCAAAGAGATGATCAAGAACAGGATGTTCATCGATCGAGAAAAATCTGAAAAATGGGTTTGAAGGGAATTTTGGTTTGAGAAGAATTGTTGAGAAAAAAAGAAATTGAAAGGTTATGGAGAATGGCATAAGGCGTCTGGTTCTTTTAAAGAAAGACGTGAGAAGCTGAGCAGTCACTTGAAAGTTTTAATGAAGTCAGATGCTAATTATTGCGTATGACTGTATTTCTTGTTTTCAAGAAATATTGAATATATCTAACCAATTGATTTTCTGTTCAGATTATTTGTTTATTTCTTTTTCAGATAAAAGAAGAATGCCACGTGGAAACTCCATATTAAGTGTCTGATGATATTGATCAGGATTTCATGTGTGACCATCAGGATTTGAGAATTATTATCACATTGTGTTTTGTGATTATTTTTATGAGAGGTCAACAGGAAAAGGAAGCTGATCAGTATTAATTATTTATATCCTGATTTATTTCATGAAAATAAATTTTGGATTTTATTTTCCAAAAATCGTGGGTAACAACATTTTTCAGGGACTGACACCTGTCAATCTACGTGTCAACGTGGGATAGTGGTCTGAAAGATTTGTGAAATATATTTGTTTTGAAACTCTAATCGTGTAATTGCTTTCTCTAATTTTACATTCTCTAAAGCAAAAAACCACTCTTGAGTTTTCAAAATCACTAATCCATTTCAAGAATTTTTCAAGTTCTTTTCAGATCAAAAATGGCAGCTCAGAGAAGATTACCTAAATCAGTAGCCTTCAAGTTTGGTGACTTTGATTTTATGACAAACAATCATGTAGCAGCTATCACCAACAAGGAAGGAGTGTCATCTGATTTTCATCCAATCATGGACTTTCTGGCGTATGGACCATTAAGTTATGCATTGACAGCATCTCCACAAATCAATCAAGTAGCTGTTTCACAAGCTTGGGAGAATGCTGAGGTAATTGATTTTACTCAGAGTCAATCAGGTAAGATTGTTCTACATTTAGGACAAGATTCATTTGACATTACTGAATCTGTTGTTAATTCAGTACTTTGCTTACCTGTTACTGATAGTTATGCTAGTGAACCATCTGATGATAATATAAGAACTATGTTGTCTGAATTAGGTTATAGTGGACCTCTAGATAACATGAGCCAGTTGAATAGGTCTTTTCTTAGAAAGGAATGGTCTTTTTATTTTGATCAAATTGCTAAATGTTTTACTGGCAAATGTAGTTCTTTTCAGCAAATTACTTCTGTTACATCACATATTGCTTATAGTTTGCTTTATGACAGAGTAATTAACATTGGTCATATTATCTTAAGTCAGATGAGTATTAAACTTGGGTCAAGAGATCAAAACAGGAAAATGGTTTATTATCATAGATTTATGCAAATGTTTGTTAACCATTTCATTCCTGATGTTGAAGCTAGATTTGGTAGGGAACATTGTGTTTCTTCTTATGAACAGCAAAAGAGAATTTTCTCTGACATTACAAAGAAGGACAATGAAAAGAATCTAGATGAAATACCTGCAATTCATTATCCACATCATGTTCAGGTAATTCTTAAAACTCATCTTCCTACTCTCTACAATTCTTCTTTCTTTTGTGGTGAAATGGCTCAGGAATCTCAATTGGAGGAGAACCCACCTGTGTCTACCCAAGTAGCCCAAAACATTATAGTCTCTGAAACAATTCAAGAACCAAATTTTGATCCACAGCCTATTGTTTCAAAGAAACCAACCTCTGGTGTTTCTCAAAAGACATCAGTTGTAAGGAAGAGAAGATTTGTTGTGTCAAGTAGTAGTAGTAATTCTAGTGAAGATGATGATGATTTAACTCTTGCTGAGAGAGCAGAATTGAAGGCTGCAATTCAACTTTCTTTGTTAGCACAAAGAGATGAAAAACCTAGTCACAGCCAGGCTGCAGTCTCTCAAAAGGTTGTAGTTCTTAAAAAGGGAAAACAGTTACTGGATACTGTCTCTCAAAAGACTGTGTCTATTGAACAAAGATCTCATCCCAAGATCACTTCTGTGTCTACACCTCTTGAGTCTTCTCAGGATAAATCTTTTGCTCACTATATCAGGAGAACAAGGAGAAAGATTCAATTGTCACCTACACACACAGAGTCTAGTCCAATTAATATCATGCAGGTTTCTACAAATCAAGCTACATCTATGTCAGTATTTGACAAGAGAGATCTGGATATTGATTCTTCATGGGAAACTACATTATCATACAGACTGGCTATGGGACTAATTTCTCTCAAAGTGAAGTTGTCAAGGCCTGTTCTAGATTTTCTGGTTGAAAGAGTACCAAAACTTTTATTTCCAGATGAATATGGACTTCTACATCAAAGACTTGACTTAATGAAGATGTATTTCTATGTATCTGTCAGAAGACAATTAGTCAAGAAATTTGGACTCTCAAAGCATGTTGCACTTCAATCACTTCATGCATATTTATTTGACAAGGATGTCATTATTGAAGATGCTTTAGCTCAAGGTGAACAACTTGAGGAAGTAGATAGAAGAAAGCAGTCAACAGAAGATATTATTGCACCAGTGGTGAATAGTAGGAAAGATTAGATCACAGTCACTGTAACACAAGAACCATCTAGTCAGAGGAAGGATGACTCAGGAGCTGTGATAGCTGATGTTGAAAGGTCTTCTGTGATGACTGAGAATGTAAGTGAGATACCCTATGATATGGGAGGAATGACTTTGGTTGATTTTTCTGAAGATCAAACAAATTTTGTTCAGTCAGAGTCTATCCATCTTGAGGGTGTGTCTCATCAAACAACACTTAAAGACGGTGATATACTAACTATGGTGTCTAATGAAGTATTACTGAAGACATCAGAGTCTAGTAAAGAACCTGAAAGTGGTATACTGGAGCCTGTAGTTTCTGAAAGGAAAGAAGATGATTGTAAGGGTTCAGAGACTATAGCAGCTCACTCCTTGGAGAAAACCTCAAGCCACATGCCATATGAGGAACCCTCTCTCCATGTGAGTTCAGGTATAAAAACTCCTTCTAAACCCTATTTTTCTGTAGGTCATGAGAGCACTTATCTAAATTTGAGTGATACACTTGAAAAGATGGACTTAGATCCACAATTTGAGCGGCTGGCTCCTGACCAGGCAAAAGGTGAGGTAGAAAGAGTGTTGACTTCAGTAAGTCAAAGTGAGAATGAGGGTATGGATGATCAACTCCATAGTGAGGGAGAGAAAATTAGGAAACCATCATTTGATTTCTGGGATCAGGTTTTTCCTGAATCTTGGTCTGAAAATTTGGATATGGATGCTGGTACTTATTCATTCATCAAAATGTATCAGAAGAATGACCTAGCACATCACAATGCAAAGCCAGAAGTTAAAGCTCAGAAGCAAAAGGAGAGGCTTGCAGGAATCATTAACAGAAGAGGTGTCAGGATAAAGCAATCTCTTGATACATATGTACCAGATGAAGTTCCTAATGATCCTAGTGTTCCTTTGTATGTACTTCCAATATCAGCTCGAATTGAGACATCTACAGTCTCTGATCACTCTAAGGAGGAGTCAGGATTTGAAGATGTTAGTACACAGAATACTGGTGAAGGAGATGATGATAATGTTTCAGTTCCAGATCAGAAAGGTGAAGATGTTGATACTTCTAATCAGGTTTTATTACTTGAATATCATACAACTCAAGCAACTTCTTCTACAAGACTTGAAGATACATTTCTTTCTGATTCTGATACTGAAGATACTAGAAGCACTTCCAACATTGAAGTTCATTCTGATGTTTTGAAAGATATTCAGAATTCTCAAATTGATATTCAAACAAGACTTCAATTACTTGAAGATAACTAAGTCACAATTATGGAAAATCAAGCAGTTCTAATGAATCTCATTTGTTCTGTTTCTGAATCTCTTGGAATTAATGTTGCTGATGTAAAAAAGGGGGAGATAAAGACAATTCAAAGACAACAACAACACCACCAGACTGAGGATGATAAAGCTGGGGGAGATAAAGAGCAGACAAAGGGTAGTAAAAAGAAGAACCAGGAGTGACAGTGGTGAATCTCAGCTAGGAAGTGGTAAAAGAAGAGCAGCATTAATAGTTAAAATTCTTTCTTCTAAGTACTAGATAAATGTCTACATTTGAGAAGGAGGTACTTAACTTCATAATTCTATATTCATAAATTCTATTCTGGTTGTATTTTGTTATATGTTTTGACATCCACAACTTAGATTTATGCTTAAGATTTTAAAGCATAAATAGGGGGAGATTGTTAGGAATAATTCATAAGTTGTGATGTTAAGAATAGAATTTACACATTATACTTCTTGTAATCCTGATCTTATAAAGGATTTAGCACTGTATATAGGATTTATGTGTAAGACAGTTATCTGTATAGTTTAGTCAGGAATGAACAGTGTATCGGAGACTACATGTCAGGAACAAAGGGCAAATCCTGATGATGGTCTAATACTGATGGTTGATCAGATACTGATGCAGTGTGCAGATCCTGATATCAGTCGTGTTACTGATGATGTCATTATGGATGCTACAGAAACTGGCAAGTGCTATAAAACAGGATCGTTGTTTGAAGAACAAGCAAGAAGATATTATGAAGGAAAGAGTTTTCTATTGATGGAAACTATCGACTAGAAAGCAGAACATTGTCATGTATAGATTATATCTTTCTGTTATTAGTTGATAGGTAACATTATAAATGCTCTCTCAATATCATTGTAAAGAGCGTGTGTTGTGAAGACGAAGTTGTGAGTTCGTGTGCGTAGCTCTGTATAAGGTTTGTATTCGAGAGTTCGAAACAAACAGAGAGATATTTATATTGTCAGCAGCTGCTAAAGGTATTGTACACCTTTGGTAGAGTTTGTATTTGATCTTATTAATATAAACAAGAGTTTGATTCATTCGTTTATTCTTGTTCATATAATCAAGCAAAAATCAGACACGATTATATAACTTGTATTCAACCCCCCCTTCTACAAGTTATTCGAGTTAACACGACGGATGCATGAGAATGCCTATAAACGGATGCATCTGATGCTCTAGTATGACTGTCAATGGATGCTTCATTTCCAGTGTTAGCATCACTTCTAGTTGGTCCAACAACTCTAGGTGAATTTCCATAACCATGATCTTCATTTTCCTCATCATCATCAATGTACATTCTACCTTCTACCTCATTCTCAAATCTCAATTCTTCATGGAAGCCTTCATCATTTAGACCTAGAATCTTTTGATCATCAAATACAACATGTACAGATTCCATAACAATGTTGATTCTTAGATTGTAGACTCTATAGGCTTTCCCTGCTGCATATCCAACAAAGATAGCTTCATCTACCTTTGCTTCAAATTTGCCCAAGTTATCTCCATGATTTCTTAGCACAAAACACTTACATCCAAAGACATGAAGAAAAGCTAACGTTGGTTTCTTGTTGGTGAATAACTGATAAGGAGTCATTCCTCTAGCTTGATTGATCAAGGAAATATTCTGAGTGAAACAGGCAGTGTTGACAGCTTCAGCCCAGAAATATGTTGGCAATCTTGATTCACTTAGCATTGTTCTAGCTGCTTCAATGAGAGTTCTGTTTTTCCTTTCAACAACCCAATTTTGTTGAGGTGTTCTAGCAGCAGAAAACTCATGGACAATTCCATTCTCTTCACAGAAAATCTTCATTGTGGAATTTTCGAATTCAGTGCCATTGTCACTCCTGATTCTTTGCACTTTTACTTCAGAACCATTGTTTACTAGTCTGAGATGATTGATGATGATTTCACTTGCACAATCTTTGGAGTGCAGAAAGAAGGTCCATGTAAACTTAGAAAAATCATCTACAATCACCAGACAGTATTTCTTCTTTGAAATGGACATGACATTTACTGGACCAAATAAGTCCATATACAGCAATTAAAGGGGCTTAACATGGATGACTCTGTCTTGCTCTTGAAGGATGGTTTCTTTTTTTTCCCTAATTGGCAGGCATCACACAATCCATCCTTGATGAACTCCAATTGAGGGATTCCTCTAGCAAGATCCTTTCTTACCAAATCATTCATAACTTTAAAATTCAAATGTGACAGCTTTTTATGCCATAGCCAACTCTCATCCTTGCTTGCTTTGCTGAAGAGACAAGTAATGGATTCTGAGCATACTGAGTTGAAGTCAGCTATGTAAACATTTCCTTTTCTAAAGCCTGTCAATACCACATTATTGTTTTCCTTGGCAGAAACAACACAGACTTCTTTAGTGAACTTTACTTCATAGTCTTTGTCACAAATCTGACTGACACTCAGTAAATTGTGCTTCAAACCTTCAACTAAAGCCACTTCTTCAATGATGACATTGTCCTTTGAAATCAATCCATATCCCTTAGTATATCCTTTGCTGTCATCTCCAAAGGTAATTCTAGGGCCAGCTACCTCCTTGAACTCTGTGGGCAGGGTTGAATATCCTGTCATATGCCTAGAACATCCACTGTCTAGGTACCATAGATTCCTTTTATTTCCCTGCACACATTCCAAAATACAAATCAAGTTGATTTTGGTACCCAAGTTTCCTTGGGTCCTTTCTTGTTAGCCTTTGGTTTTGCATTCTTAGCAATCTTCACTTTAGGTGTAGATGCTAGAGTGATAGGTTTTGACAGATGCTCATTTGCATAAATATTTGATGCATGCATTTGTGGAAAGTTGGCATACATATTATCCATGCTAGGAATGCTCCATGACATTTGTGGCATATTCACAGATTGAAAATAAGGATTATACACATATGGCATGTTCACATATGAATTTGAAAAACTAGCATTCTGATACAAACCAGGCATTGCAGGCATACTTGGCATAGATTGAGGTACATGAACAGGAGTCCTTTTAACAGACTTGCAATTAGAAGATAGGTGATTGACACTATTGTAATTACCACAATTTTTCCTAGGAGCAAACTTGTCAGGAGAATAATTGTTTTTCTTGTTAATGCCTATCTTACCATTTCTGTTCTTTTTCCTTTTACCCTTAGTTTCTACCTTTTCATTAACTGATTTACCAATAGCCTTTTTGTTAAGTAAATCACCTGCCTTAGCCTTCTCACTTGATTTGGCTTGGCTACTTTCACCAGAAACAAAGTTCTTGGCTACTGGACCATACTGATTATTCAGTTTCTTGAGTTCCTTCTTACTAACAGACTTTTTCCTAGTCGACGGATACCTCTCATCCGTTGATGGTTCATCTGTCAACGGATGATCACTATCCGTTGATTCACAAATAGTCTCTAGATCCTCAAGGCAAGGTTCTAGCTCCTTTTTCTTTTGAGTCCAGGTATCCTTCACAAATGATTCTATTCCCTGGACTTCTATTATGTTTTGACAAATATTCCTACAGCTTTGAAATTTAGCAATTATCCCTTGTTCTTTTTCAAGCTGGTTTCTTAAAATCTGTTTTCTTTTTAACACAGCTTCAAGTTCACTTTTAGCATCATTGCAATCAAATTTCATTTTCTCAAATTCTAGAAATTGAGTTTCTAGAGCAGCATTTCTATCACTTAAAAACAAATTAGCCTCTTTAATCCTATTGTTCTCTTTAGTAAGTGATTTAAGAGTAACTCTCAAGTGATATAGTTCAGTAGACATATCATCTATAACACTATTGCATTCCTCTTTGGTGAGCTCAGAGAGATTAGTAGAAAATACCTGATTGCTAGCTGAACTTGCTTCCTGCTCAGAATCAGCCATCAATGCAAGGTTGACAAACTCAGCATCATCATCAGAATGATTTCCATCAGCAGCCCAGTCATACTCTTGGGTCATGAATGCCTTTCCTTTCTGTCTAAGAAGATCAAAATATTTCTTCTTGTAGTCAACAGTTTTAGTTGGCTTTCCCTTGTTCTCAGATCTAGGCTTCCTGCATTCACTTATCATGTGACCAGCAATTCCACAATTGTAGCATTTAATTTTGGATTTATCCACGTAGTTGCTTGTGGAAAAATCCTTGTTAAATGGCTTAGCCACCCCAGAGTTTCTTCTGAATTTTAGCTTAGAGAATCTCCTAGATAGAAAGGCTAAATGCTCATCTATCTCATCCAATTCATCCTGTTGAAGGACACTCACTTCTTCAGACACCTTTTCCTTGCTTTTTCTTGATTCTGTTCTACCTTCACAAACCTCCCTGTTTGGTGTAGATTTAGCAGCTTCAGACCTCTTCTCCTCCTTCTGCTCCAAGTTGGCAACAAGTGCAACTGACCCACTTTTCTTTTGGGCCTTCTCAATTTCTTCATCCTGCTCCATTTCTAGTTCATATGTCTTTAAAGTTCCATAGAGCCTTTCAAGAGTAAATGACTTGTACTCTTGAGTGTTTCTTAAAGAAACAGTCATTGGCTTCCACTCCTTGGGTAGTGATCTCATAAATTTGAGATTAGAATCTTTCACTTGGTAGATTCTTCCATACAGTTTCAAGCCATTCAATAGCTTTTGAAATCTACTAAATGTGTCATTCAATGTCTCTCCATTCTTGAAATGGAAGTGCTCATACTGTTGGATCAGTAGCTGCATCTTGTTTTCCCTTACCTGTTCTGTACCTTCACAAAGGGTTTGAACAATGTCACATACTTCCTTGGAGGTAGTACAATTGATAACATTGTCAACCATGTCTGTTTCTAAGCCATTAAACAGAATATTCATGGTCTTTTTATCTTTGTGGACTTCTGCAACGTCCTCAGTACTCCACTCAGAAATAGGTTTGGGAATGTAAGTGTCTGGTGCATCTGCAGCAAGGCCAACTCTTGAAGCAGCCTTCATTGGAACATGAGGACCCTTCTCAATGCAATCTACAAAACCTTCATCAATAGACATGAGATGTAGACGCATTTTTACTTTCCAGTGAAAGTAATTTTCTCTATCAAGAACCGGTATCTTCACTCCATAATCCTTCTTAGACATGTTGGAAGTGTGTTGATCTTTAAACTTCAAATATGTTAGAAGCTTGCTCTGATATCAATTGTTATTCCCAGATTACACACTTGTATAATTGTAGAAGGGGGGGGTTGAATACAATTCTTGATATTTATAAATTTCTGATAAAAACCACAGAAATCTATAAGGAGATAATTGCTGAATGAGAAATGATTCACAAACACATAAAAAATCAGGTGGTTAAATGTACCACCTGAGACTTTTATTCGAAGAAAACTCTGTGATACAAATGTACACAGCTTCTGTTTTTATAACTCTTTGCTTCTAAGGATATTCAAGAAACCTTAAGCAAATATGTCTGTTTTCTCTGTTTGTAAAGAGTTGCTACACTTGGTTATATATCCCGAGTTTACAAGTACTACAGGAATAAGATAATTTTAATTTAATTCAAGTTGACTTGCTACTCCACTTCAAATCCACATGTAGCCGAAAGGTTGTCCTTGTGAACAGATATGTCCCCTGCACCTTTCTTGTATATACTGTGAAAATGGAATGCTTCTTTCTTCTGTGTTTCCAAAGTATGGCTGCCATACTGCTTTTTATACCTACTATCAACCCATGTGATCTGTCAGTCAAACCTGTCCTTATCAACTGCTAATTCCCAGCTAGCATAGGATAAAGTATTAATGATTATCCGTTGATGTTGTGCACAGTTATCCGTTGATGGTAGTTTGAGCTGTATCCGTTGATAGAGTAGATTTGAGTTGTATCCGTTGATAGAGTCATGTTCTCATCCGTTGATACACTTTCACTTAGACAGAATTATATAGCATAGCTTATTTACAATTGGCTACCCTATTCTGCCTATCCATTGATGGTCAACATGACTCTGAATAAAAACACTATCAACTGATAAATAGAGATATTGCAGTATGCTACAAAACCTCATCCGTTGATGAGCTACCTGTCAACGAATAGAGTTTCAATGTCTTATCCGTTGACAGTTACAAAACTTGACTTATACAATTTTGCTTGAATGTTAAGTTATCATCAACTACAACATATTCCTAACAGTCTCATCAAGTGGTTTAGTTAGAATATCTGCAAGCTGTTTGTCAGTAGGAACAAAATGAAGTTCCACAGTACCATTCTCAATATGTTCTCTAATAAAATGATACCTGACATCAATGTGCTTAGTCCTTGAATGTTGAACTAGATTTTCTGCAATTTTGATAGCACTAGTATTATCACAAAACATAGAAATATTACTAAGTGTCATACCATAATCCATCAACTGATTTATTATCCAAATGAGCTGTGCACAACAACAGCCTGCTGCTATGTACTCAGCTTCTGCAGTTGAGGTTGAGACAGATTGTTGCTTCTTGCTTGCCCAAGAAATCAATCTATTTCCCAAGAATTGACATGTACCTATAGTGCTTTTCCTGTCTATCTTACACCCTGCATAATCAGAGTCTGAATAGCCAATTAGGAAGAAATCAGATTCTCTAGGATACCACAAACCAAGATTTGGAGTTCCTTTGAGATATCTAAAAATTCTTTTCACAGCAATTAAATGAGATTCCTTAGGATCACTTTGGAATCTAGCACATAAATAGGTAGAAAACATTATATCTGGCCTACTTGCAGTTAGATATAACAATGAGCCTATCATGCCTCTATAACTAGTATTATCCACACTATTTCCCTTAGGATCAGAGTCTAGTTTAGTGGCTGTTGCCATGGGTGTTTTTGCAACTGCACAGTCTTGAAAGTCAAACCTTCTTAAAAGATCTTTGATATACTTTGACTGATTAATGAAAATACCAGTCTCAGTCTGTTTGACCTGCAAGCCTAAGAAATAATTTAATTCACCCATCATGCTCATCTGATACTTAGACTGCATAATCTTGCTAAACTTAGCACACAATTTTTCATTAGTAGAACCAAATATGATATCATCAACATAAATTTGAACTAAAAGTAATTCACCTTTTATCTTTCTAAAGAATAGAGTTTTGTCAATTGTACCTCTTGTGAAGCCATTTTCAAGAAGGAATTTAGACAAGGTCTCATACCATGCTCTTGGTGCCTGCTTTAGTCCATAGAGTGCCTTGTCAAGTTTGTAGACATGATTTGGAAACTTTGGATCAACAAATCCAGTGGCTGTTCCAGATTTACTTCTTCATCAAGTTTGCCATTTAGAAAAGCACTCTTTACATCCATCTGGTATACCTTGAATTTTGAATGAGCTGCAAATGCAAGAAACATTCTGATTGCTTCCAATCTTGCTATAGGTGCAAAGGTCTCATCATAATCAATGCCTTCTTTCTGAGAATAACCCTTGGCCACCAGTCTTGCTTTGTTTCTTACAATCATACCAGATTCATCTAGCTTGTTTCTGAAAACCCATCTTGCACCAACAATAGATCTATCTTTAGGTCTTAGTACCAGTTTCCAGACTTTGTTTCTCTCAAACTCATTTAACTCCTCCTGCATTGTAATTACCCAATCAGGATCCTGTAAGGCTTCTTCAACCTTCTTAGGTTCATTCTTTGAGAGAAAGCAACTATACAAGCATTCATTTTGAATTGATCTTCTAGTTCGAACACCACTATTTGGATCACCAATAATCAAATCTTCAGTATGATCCTTTGTCCATTTTCTAACAGGTGGTAGATTGACTCTACTAGTCTCTCCCCCTAAGTTAGTGGTATCTCTTGTAGAAGAATTCTCTTTGCATTCAATAACTCCCCTTTGATCAATAGAATCAGTAGATTCCATATTGTTGCTAGTTACTGATCTTTCCTCAGTAAACTCTGAAAGATCAGTTCCTGATGGAGTAGACTCTGAATAGCTAGTCTGCTCCTGATGATCACTGTGTTCTTCTTGATTCATTTGTTCCCCCTCAATAGTAGCATTCCTTTGAGAAGCAATAAAAATTCCTTCTGGAGAACCTTCATCATCACTGGAGAGTATCTCAGAATTCTTTAGATTTTCAAATTCCAATTTGTCATGACTCTCATCAGTTTGCAGAATTCCAAATTTCTTATCATCAAATGCAACATGAATTGATTCCATAACAATGTGAGTTCTGAGATTATAAACTTTGAAGGCCTTAGATGCTGAATATCCTAGAAAGATTGCTTCATCCGATTTGGCTTCAAATTTTCCAAGTTGTTCTGGATGAACTTTTAGGACATAGCATTTACATCCAAAGATGTGAAAGTATTTCACACTTGGTTTCTTTCCTTTGATCATCTCATAGGGAGTTTTTCCATGACCATTTACCAAGGTACAGTTTTAAGTGAAACATGTAGTGTTAAAAGCTTCTGCCCAAAAATAGGTTGGAAGTTTTGCATCTGCAAGCATGGTTCTTGCTGCCTCTATGAGAGTCCTGTTCTTTCTTTCCACTACACCATTTTGCTGAGGTGTACCAGGTGCAGAAAATTGTTGAGTGATTCCATTGTCTGCACAATACTCCTCTATTGTAGAATTCTTGAATTCTGTACCATTGTCACTCCTAAGTACTTTGACTTTGTACTCAGAGTTATTCTGAATATTCTTGACAAGTTCAATGATTTGTTGAGGAGCTTCATCCTTCTTGTGTAGAAAGAACACCCATGTGAACCTTGTGAAATCATCCACTATAACTAGAGCATATCTTTTCTTGCTGGTAGACATAATATTTACTGGACCAAACAGATCAAGATGTAGCATGTGAAATGGTTCAGTAATTGAATTTTCAGTCTTGCTCTTGAAAGTGGTTCTTCTTTGCTTTCCAAGCTGACATGCATCACAAAGTCCATCTTGCACATAATTTGCCTGAGGTAGGCCTCTCACCAGATTGTGCTTAACAAGTTGATTAAGATTCTTGAAGTTGAGATGTGAGAGTTTCTTGTGCCAATTCCAGCTTTCATCACTTGTTGCTTTGCTGTATAGACATCTAACAATTCCTTTAGATGTATCACTTAAGCTGGCTTCATATATGTTACCATGTCTTTGACCAGTCAGAACAATGTCTCCATTCTGCATATTCAAGATTTTGCATCCTTCTCTATCAAAGATTGATTTGTAACCTTTATCACCCAGTTGACTTATGCTTAAAAGAGTATGTTTCAAGCCTTCAACCAGTGCTACATTTTCTATGATGACATTCCCCAAAACAATTGAGCCATATCCTAGAGTTTCTCCTTTGTTGCCATCTCCAAAAGATATTACTGGGCCAGCTTTCCTCTCAAACTTTGTAAGCAGGGACTTCTTTCCAGTCATATGTCCAGAGCATCCACTGTCCAAGATAATTGAATGCTTCTTTCCTGTGCCCTGCAAATATAAGTAACTAGTTAGAATTTTTTAGGACCCAACTTTGATTGGATCCTTTCTTACTAGATTTAGAAACAACAGGCTTTGAAGATTTTGCTTTTACTTTACTAGTTACAGAGTCAACCTTAGACTCTGATTTTGTAAACTGTTTGTGACTAGGAGTTTCAGATTTCAGAGAATAATAGTCATAATAAAGTTCATGATATTCTCTACACATGTAAATGGAATGAAGTAAACTACCACAATGATAACAAGCTTTTTGTGGTTGGTATTGAATTTTCTGAGTCTTGGGGAATCTGGACTCAGTTTTCCAAGAAGGTTTTTGATTGCAGTCTAGGGCCAAATGATTATGATTTCCACACTTATAGCATTTTTTCCTAGGTGCATCAGATACATTCTTGTAATTATTTTCTTTGTTAATACCTTCTTTTCCATTCCTATTTCTTTTAATCTTGCTAGACTCTGAAAGACCATCTAATCTCTGTTTCAACTGAGACTTAGACAGAAACCCTATGTTTACATTCTTAGGTTTCTCTAACACTTTCTCATCTGAATTACTATTGTTAATCCTTTTGTGTACAACAAGGGTACCTTTTGAATTAACAAATTTAACATGATTAGGTTCAGAAACAATTTTCTTACCTTCAGATTTAGATGTGCTATCTTCTACTTTACTGTTGTGCCCAAAATCTCCATGGGCTGGATTTAGGCCCATTAAATTATAGGGTTCGATCCATACAAGCCAGAAGATAGATCCCTTACGAGTTGTGAAGGTCAGATAGAAGAAATGACTAAGGAAAAAGGAGTATCAAGAGGTTCCCAATGGTCAGGAAGCTGAGCTGAGCACTAGAAGACCAGGTTCCTCCAAGCAGAAGAGTTCGAATTAGCATAGCAACAGCCATAGAGATGATAAAATCATGTGAAGAGTTATCCAGTCTAACTAGTTTGTTATTTGTGCAGGTACTGACACCTAAAGGGAGGTCCCTAAACGATATGTCCCGAAATAAGGAGGTTCCTGAGAAACAGGCTCCTGAGATGTAGGTTCCTGAGCACCAGGTTCCTACAAGTTGCCCAACAGAAAGTTCTAGAAGCCATCTAGAACAGATAAACGAATTGATATTGGAGTATAATTCTAGGGCGCAGATGATCCTAGAATTATCTCTAATCAATGAGAGAATTATAGTAGGGTACGAACTCGAGTTTGCACTCTACTTAGCCAACTAGTTCGTGAAAGGCTCTAAAGGAACCTGAGTCCTACACGAACTAGGTGACCGAATACAGCTATTCCAGTAAGAGACAGAATCATATTAGAACTACGTGAGCTTGATACCTATATATACAAGGGTACGTAGGCACCTCAGGGTAAGACGCATTGAGTTCTCTAATTTTCTCTAAAGGCACTTGAGATTATTGGAGATACCCTCGAGCACAGCTCAACCCCCACAAACATAACCCAAACCTTTCACAGAACAGTTGATCGATAGCCTATACAACTACCTGTAGACCTCTCATAAGTTGATTACGAAATCCACTCATCAACATTGGCGCTAGAAGGAGGGCATAGTTAATATCTTAAGAGTGGAAAAGATGTCAGGCAACTCTGATAGCGAAGCAACCCGTTCTGAACGACAGATTCACGAGGGGAACAAATCTCCTCCCAGAGCACCGAAGGTTACTAAAGCAGCTATGATGGAAATCTTAAAGACTGTGGGAGAACGTTTGTCGACGTTGGAGCAAGCTTCAAGTAAAAAGAAGAAAAAGAAGGCAAAGAAAGGCAAGAAGTCGAAGGTTACTCCGAAACAGTTGAACTTTGAGGAAGAAGAATCTGAGAATGGAGAGGAGGTTCCAGAAGATGGTGGAGAACCAAAGCAGAATAATGGTGACGAAGAACTAGAGAATCCTGAGAAGAGTAAAACTGTTAGCAAGGGCCGTACAGGGTCCAAGGGAAAGAAGAAAACCAAGACTGGAGGTTCCTCACAGAAAAAGAAGAAAGATAAAGACCAATCTGTTGAGATAGTTGAAGAAGAAAGCACAGATTCAGATGAGGATACTGAAGAATCAAGCACTGCAGAGTCGCAAGAGGAGGAAGGAACGAGTAAAAAGACAAAGGCGGAAGCTACTGGGGAGGTGACAGCAGAAGATGTCAAGAAAATTTTGGCTCAACTCAAGGACGAAAAGAATCTTGCTGTGAATCCCATAACTGCTTCTCCTTTCACCAAGAAGGTTCGAAAATCGGCTCTGCCTAGGTCTTATAGGCCTTCGAATGAGTTGAAGTTCGATGGAACTACTGACCCCATTGAATATCTTAGTCATTTTGACACGGAGATGGATGTCTATCAAGTGAAGGAAGCCACCAGATGCAGGTTACTGGCTGCAACTCTACAGGGTGGAGCCCATCAATGGTTCAAAAGGTTACCTGCTGATTCGATTGGTTCTTGGGCAAGTATGGGGAAGCTCTTCGTCACTCAATTTAGAGCATCTATTGCGTTCGCGCCACCAACCAATACCTTAGCCAATATCAAGCAAAGACCTAGTGAGACATTGACAGAATATTTCAAAAGGTTTAATGCAGAGGTTCCTAAGGTTAGGAAAGCATCTGAGGAAACCATAAAGAATTTCTTAATTGCTGGAGTCAAAGGAGGCTCAGACTTTTGGAAAGCACTTCAAGGAAAAGAACCAGAGACGTTGGCAGATTTTTACGCCCAGGCAGAACCCTTTCGTCTGGTGGAGGAATATCTAGCCGAATTAAAGAAGGATCCAGATTTCGTAAGGCAAAGTGGAAGCAAAAGATCGAGACAAAGAAGCCCCAATGGTCGTGACAATAAAAAGGTGGTTAGTCGCACATCCCAGGTGAAGCCTGAAGCTGTGAATCCTACCAAACCTGTCATGGGTCAGGTCCCGCCACCAGCTTCCTATAACAACAATAAACATGAGAGACCTGTCTATGAAACTTTCACCCCTTTTGTAGCCCCGATCAATCACATTTACGCGGTGAATGAGAAGTCCTCATGGTTTAAGAAGCCTTTCAGAACTGGTCCCCCAGGGAATAAGAATGAGCGCCCATACTGTGACTTTCATGATAATAATGGGCATAATACTGCAGATTGTCATCACCTCAGAGACCTAATTGAAACTCTAATCAGACAAGGGCAGTTAAGTGAATGGGTGGCTCAGGAAGGAAAAAAGTATAGAGATGAGAAGACTCAGAAGACACAGACACAAGAACCTGTCGTGATGGAAGGAC
Organism: Kitagawia praeruptora; assembly: GCA_037693485.1. Lineage (NCBI taxonomy): Eukaryota > Viridiplantae > Streptophyta > Magnoliopsida > Apiales > Apiaceae > Kitagawia > Kitagawia praeruptora. The sequence continues at coordinate 84,771,664 of CM075350.1, forward strand.
CACCTAAGGCTGGATGCATACGCACAATTATAGGAGGTCCCCACATTGGAGGAAGCAGCAGGAGTGCCATGGAGAGGTATACCCGTGAGGCTAAAGAACGTCCTTTGACCAGTATTTATAATCTGTCACAGAGGTCCCCAAGGCTGTTTGAAGGAGAGGATGCAGATATCACTTTCACTGAAGAAGATGCTTCCTGGGTGCACCATCCCCATACCGATGCTTTAGTGGTTGAGGCAGGAATCGGGTCTTATGAGGTTCATCGAGTGCTAGTTGACAATGGAAGCTCTGTAAACTTGCTATCTTACTCAGCTTTCAAGAAGATGCATTTTCTGGATAAAGATTTAACTCCAACAAACGATACCTTGTATGGATTCACTAATAATCAGGTTCCTATCAAAGGTAAGATTCGTTTGCCAGCAACTTTAGGTGATAAACCATGTTGCATTACACAGCTGGCAGAATTCATTGTTATAAAAGAGAATATGAATTACAATGTTATTCTGGGAAGACCCATTTTGAAGGAGATGAGGGTGGTAACCTCCATTTATCATTTAACTATGAAGTTCCCAACACCAAATGGAATTGGTGTAGTTCGAGGATGCCAGTATGAGTCTAGAGAGTGCTACACCAAAGCTTTGCAACATGCAGCTAAGGCTACTAAATTGCCTGAACCCATGGACGAGGTTCCTGATGATTTCCCAGGAAAGAACCCAGATAAAATAACGCTTGATCTGCGTAGTACGCCCTTGGAAGGCTTTGTACCAGCATCCTGTAGAGCCATAAGAATTGAAGAGATCATAGAAGAGGAACCTCAGGATGAGATTCCAGTTTTTCGGGGACCAGATACCCCTTATTTGCTGATAGAAGGTGCACCTCTTACGGACAAGGATGGTGATGTGTGTATGGCAGAAGGTTTGAATGAAGAAAAATCCTGAAAACTGAAACATAATGAAAGCAATGAAGACAGTCAGCCAGCATCAAAGAGAAGGAATATCATGCACGAAGTCCAAGAACCTCAAGAGGACTCAACCACAGAGATGGAGGTAGACTTGGATCCTCGAATGCCAACAACCATGGTCAAGGCTGGACCAGCTGGTGAAACTTTGGATGTGAAGATCAATGACAAAGATGGTACAAAAGTGTTGAAGATTGGAGCTCAACTCGACCCAGCCTTAAAGGAATCTCTCATTACCTTTTTGGGCAAGAACCTGGATGTGTTTGCATGGTGTCACGCAGATATGGAAGGGATAGATCCAAAGGTCATGTGTCATAAGTTGAATATTGATCCAGAAAAGAAAGGAGTGAGACAGAAGCGAAGACCAGTTAGTGGAGAAAGAGCTCAGGCATTGAAAGAAGAGGTCGATAGATTATTGGATGCAGGATTGGTTAAAGAATCTTTCTACCCAGTATGGTTGGCAAACCCTGTTTTGGTAAAGAAACCTAATGGAAAATGGAGAACTTGTGTGGACTTCATAGATCTCAACAAAGCATGCCCGAAAGACAGTTTCCCATTGCCACGAATTGATCAGTTAGTGGATGCAACAGCTGGACATGCCCTACTCAGCTTCATGGATGCATATTCAGGTTACAATCAAATTCCTATGTATGAACCTGATCAAGAGCACACTTCTTTTATTACAGATAGAGGTCTTTATTGTTATGTATGCATGCCATTTGGATTGATTAATGCTGGAGCCACATACCAACGGTTAGTAAATATGATGTTTAAAGATCAAATTGGCCATACTATGGAAGTATATGTGGATGATATGCTAGTTAAGTCTAAGGAAGTTGTTGACCATGTAAAGCACTTAGAAGAAATGTTTGGAATCTTGCGAAAGTACATAATGAAGCTGAACCCTAAAAAATGTGTGTTCGGGGTAGAGTCAGGAAAGTTTCTGGGTTTTATGGTGAACCACAGAGGTATCGAAGCCAACCCAGCCAAGGTTAAAGCATTAATTGATATGAGGTCGCCGAGAACTGTGAGAGAGGTTTAGTCCCTTACAGGAAGAGTTGCAGCCTTGAATAGGTTCATTTCGAAATCCACTGATAAGTGTCAGGAGTTCTTTAAAGCTATAAAGAAAGGAAGCAAATTCGAGTGGACAGTAGAATGTGAGATTGCGTTTGGAAGGTTAAAGGAGCATTTGGGGAGCCCCCCACTGTTAGCCAAACCTGTGGATGGAGAAACATTGATACTTTACTTGGCCGTATCAGAGTATTCCATTAGTGCAGTTCTGGTTCGAGAAGAGAATGGACAGCAGAGCCCAGTCTACTATGTTAGTAAAAGGTTACTTGATGCAGAAACAAGGTATACAGGAATGGAGAAACTGGTTTTTGCCTTGATTCTAGCTTCCAGGAAGCTGAGACCTTACTTCCAAGCTCATAAGATTGAGGTAAGAACCTCATATCCACTTAAGCAAGTGATGCATAGGCCAGAAACTTCTGGGAGAATGCTAAAGTGGGCTGTGGAGTTAGGACAGTTCGACATAGAATACAAGCCAAAGACAGCAATCAAAGCTCAAGCTCTAGCAGATTTCTTAATCGAGTTTCCACCTCATGTAGAGGTTACCGGCCAGGAGGGGCCAAAAGAGGTGGTAGAAAACCAGGCAGATAATGACAACTGTGCACCTTGGTGGACACTGTATGTGGATGGAGCTGCTAATAGTGGTGGAGCAGGTGCTGGCATAGAACTAGTTAGTCCAGAAGGGCACCAACTCTATAGCTCGATTCATTTTGCTTTTAAAGCCACGAACAATGATGCAGAGTATGAGGCATTGATTGCAGGCCTCAAGTTAGCTTTGGAGATGAAAGTGGAGAATATTAAAGTGTTTAGTGATTCGATGTTAGTAGTTTGGCAGATTCGTGGTGGTTTTCAGGCAAGAGGTCCAAGAACAGACTTGTATTTGAGGTACTCCCAGGAGTTGATCGCGAGGTTAAAAGAGGTGAAGCTAGATCAAATACCTCGAGGAAAGAATACCAAGGCAGATGCATTGGCCAAGCTAGGATCTCAGAGAGAATCCACGTTATTGGGGGTAATTCCACTTCAGATTCAGGAGCAACCTAGTGTTTTCAAAGAAGAAGTGATGGATATCGAGTTCCCAGTTGAAGATTCCTGGATGACCCCAATACATCGTTACCTGGATAAAGGGGAGCTACCTCCCGGTCAAGATGATGCCAGGAAGCTGAGGTATCATGCAGCCAAGTATGTAATCTATGATGGAATTCTATATAGAAGAGGATTCAATCAACCTTTGCTCAAGTGTGTAGCTGGAGAGCAATGCAAGTATATCCTCGAGGAGATTCATGAAGGAGTATGTGGAAATCACTCGGGGGGTAATTCTTTAGCCATGAAGGTCCTTCGACAAGGATATTATTGGCCAACCATCAAAGCAGATGCTACAAAATTCGTGCAGGCATGCAGTAATTGTCAGAGGTTTGCAAATCTTGATAATCGTCCTGTAGCACCTATCAAACCGATTGTTAGCCCTTGGCCATTCGCTGTTTGGGGAATAGACCTCATTGGAGAACTCCCGAAAGGAAAAGGAGGAGTGAAATATGCAGTGGTTGTAGTTGATTACTTTACAAAGTGGGCAGAAGCAGAACCACTTGCTAAGATTACAGCATCAAAGTTGACTGAGTTCATGTTTCGAGCCATTGTATGCAGGTTTGGCATTCCGCAGAAACTGATTTCTGACAACGGGAAGCAGTTTGATAGTAGAGAGCTTAGAGGGTTGTGTGAGCAGTTTGGAATTCAGAAGGCATTTTCAGCAGTGTATTATCCGCAGAGTAATGGACAGACTGAAGCAGTGAATAAGATTATCAAGCATACTTTGAAGACGAGGCTTGAGGATAAGAAAGGAAGCTGGCCAGAAGAGCTTCCTGGAGTCTTGTGGTCGTATAACACCACGCCTAGAACTACAACTGGTGAGTCTCCTTTTACTCTTGCTTATGGTTGTGAAGCTATGGTGCCTGTGGAAGTTGGAACAGGTTCATTGAGAAGAAAGTATTTTGATCCCGAGAGCAATGAGGTCAATCAAAGACTGTATTTGGACATGATCGAAGAGTTGAGAGCAGATTCGCAAGTGAAGTTAGCAGCATATCAACAGTGAGTTCGAAGATACTACAACAAAAAGGTGAAGGCAAGACCTTTTAAAGTTGGAGACCTAGTTCTGAGAAAAGTCATGCCAAATACCAGGGTTCTGGCACATGGAGCCTTTGGAGCGAATTGGGAGGGACCTTACCAGATAAAGTCAGCAATTTGGGAAGGAACCTACCATTTGATGGATATGGATGGGAACCTCATTCCGAGAGCTTGGAATGCAGAACATCTCAAGAAGTATTATCAGTAACTCTTTTATGTGCTTTTTCTTAGGAAAAGTAAGGCTCTTTCAGCCCACGAATAAAGGCAGCTTATTAGTTATAGCTAACCAGTATTTTGATTTCAGTATTTAATTATGCATGTACTCGGGGGGTACTTGATGTGAACCTCCCTACTTGCAAGACGATTTCTTTCTAAAGTATTGAGCGATAGATAGCTCTACGTTGAATATTTTGAGTGCATTCTTTGCAGCTATAGCTCCTTAATAGTTCTTTTATGTAACAATAATTACCCAAAAGAACTGGGGGGTAGTATTCCTACTTAGACAGTATTCATAGTGATTTGATGTTTCATATGCCAATTTGAAACTTTTGAAACAGGTTACCTTGACTAACAGGTTCCTGTAGCATTGTATTGTATTTTGCAGGACACCCTGACTTACAGGTCCCTGTAGCATTGAAAGTATGAATGTGATTCGATAAAAGTATGCAAGTTGAGAATGACTGACTTGAACTAAAGCCTTGGGTAGCTTCCCGAGCACGCATCAAGAAAAAGTCCTAGGTAGCTCCCTGGGCACGAGAAAAGTCCCCAGGTAGCTTCCTGGGCACGAGAAGAGCCTCAGGTAGCTTCCTGAGCAAATGTGATTAAAAAGCCTCAGCTGACTGAGCACGACATTGTTGCCAAAAGCCTCAAGTTCCTTGAGCACGAGAATTAAAGTCCTGACAAAAGGCATCTAAAGTCCTGACAAAAGGCACCTAAAGTCCTGACAAAAGGCACCTAAAGGAACCTGTGTGGAGCCTAGACCGGCACACTTGTTCTTAAAGAGAAGCCTAATAAGCTCTCCCTCATGTGGAACCGTCTTTGGCACATGGGAAGAAGGGATAAAATCCTTAGCATTTACCTTCATAAGATGTCTAGCCTGACACATGAAGAAGAGGAATCTGTGTGGACTCCCAGAACGGCGCACAGGTTCCTAGAATCGCCTCGAGGCACAAAAAGGAACCAACATGTCTCGAGGCATGTTGGGACCTAGAGAATAGGACTGGGAACCAAGCAGGTTACCTTTCCAAGAAAAAAAAGGAACCAACATGCCTCGAGGCATGTTGGGACCTAGAGATTAGGATTGGGAGCCAAGTAGGCAACCTTTCCAAGAGATGACCCGAATTAAACAAAAGAAATTTTACTAACCTTAACTAGTTTCTGTTTTATGTTTATCTTGCAGGTTTAATGGTCGAGGAACCTGGTCAAACTATTTAGGATCTAAGGTTATCAGAAAGGGTTTTTAGTTCAGAATGCGACTCTGAAAATGTTGAGTGAAGCATAGGAAAAGACGTGTTTAAGCTTATAAGTAAGTTGTTGCGATTTGATGGCTTTTTATTTCGAGAAATTATATAGTGAAAGTACGAGTATATTCTGTTTCTTACAAAGGGCTAGCCCACGTAAGCTTGAATGCACAAGTACGGACACTAAGTAATTGTTAGGGGGAATAAAGGTAAAATGCAATGATGGAAGCACATAGGTACAAATATAGATATGCAGCAAAAGCAAATAAATATCATAAACCATGAAGAGAGGGGTACAAAGACCCATAAAACCAGCATAAAGAGTTATTGGCACGAAGGCCATGGAAACCAAATTTAAAATTACATCTTGCGAGGCGTTACGAGGGGCCCGCGACCTCATCAAAAGTTATCAAAAGTTATCAAAGGATCTTGTTGAAATTACGAAGGAGGAACTTCATCGGAACCCTTGCTGACAACAGGAGGAGTTGGAAGGATAGGCTGAACAACTTCAGGAGCAGGAACCTCTGCAGTCTCAAGGCTGGCACCTGGAGACCTCTCAACCGATTTCACGGGAGGTACAGAGGTTGCAGCAGCAGCTTCATTCTCAAAGTCCTTGATCATCCCCACTACGTCCTCGCCTAGGAGAGACCAGTTTAGCTCGGGCATTTTCTCCCACATGGACCTCATGTAGTCACGAACGCCTTCGTCATAACCTTCATCATACCTAGCTTTTTCCTGGACGAGCAGTGATGATTTGACAGTAGCGGCCGCAGCATTTAAAGCATCAACCTGAGCTTTTAGTTCATTGATTTTCTCTAGCATGGATAATTTTTCATCCTGCAAACTCTTCACCTGTTCCTGAAGCTCATCCCTGCTATTCTTTAGTGAGGTTTCAACAGCTTTAGCCCTCCTTACCGCAGCAGTGGCAATATTCACGCTCTCCTCTCTAGCAACCAGCTCTTCTTTGAGTTTTGAGATCTCTCCTTGCAATCGGAGGTCATACTGTGTCTTCAAGGCAAAATCATCACAGTATTGTAGGGCAAAAAATGCATTTTGGGCAGCAGAGAACCTCATGGCATGCATAGCCTCGGTAGAATCTGTTGTGCCCAAAAATCTCCATGGACTAGATTTAGGCCCATTAATCAATAGGGTCCGATCCATACAAGTTAGAAGATTGATCCAATACGAGCCAGGAAGATCAAATAGAAGAAATGACTAAAGAAGTACGAATATCAGGAGGTTCCCAATGGTCAGGAAGCTGAGCTGAACACTCGAAGACCAGGTTCCTCCCAGCCGAGGAGTTCGAATTAGCATAGTAACAGACATAGAGATGATGAAAACATGTGAAGAGTTATCCAGTCTAACTAGTTTGTTATTTGTGCAGGTATTGACACCAAAAGGGAGGTCCCTAAGTGATATGTCCCGAAATAAGGAGGTCCCTGAGAAACAGGCTCCTGAAATGTAGGTTCCTGAGCACCAGGTTCCTACGAGTTGCCAACAGAAAGTTCTAGAAGCCATCTAGAACAGATAAACGAATTGGTATCTGAGTATGATTCTAGGGCGCAGATGATCCTAGAATAACTCTAACCAATGAGAGAATCATAAGTGGGGTACGAACTCGAGTTCTACTCTACTTAGCTAAACTAGTTCGTGAAAGGCTCTAAAGGAACCTGAGTCCTACACGAACTAGGTGACCGAACAACAGCTATTCCAGTAAGAGACAGAATCATACTAGAACTACGTGAGCTTGATCCCTATAAATACAAGGGTACGTAGGCACCTCAGGGTACGACACATTAAGTTCTCTAATTTTCTCTAAAAGCACCTGAGATTATTGGAGATACCCTCGAGCTCAGCTCAACCCCCACAAACACAACCCAAACCTTTTGCATAAGAACAGTTGATCGCTAGCCTATACAACTACCCATAAACCTCACATAAGTTGATTACGAAATCCACTCATCAACAGAATCCATCTTGGCCCAACTGGCAATCGCTTCTGGAAGCACATGTGTATCAATCAATTCTTTAAATTGATTCTGTGCCACAACTGATTCAACTTTCACAGCTTTGCTCTTCCTCATGGACCTGGTTTGTGAACTCCCAGAGAGGTCAAGAGTAGTCTGAGCTAACTTGCGCTTGGAGGAGCTAGATGGTTGAGTCTGGACAGAGGCTGGGGTAGGGACTTGGCTGATTGGTGTTGCTGTGAGCGGAATCTCCTGTGTCTCAACGTCAGCTTTAAAGATCTCGTCTACATTCTTGGTTCGTTTGACGAAAGAGGGAACTTTGGGAGCCATGTCTGCATAAGACAATAAGTTAAAAATTAGAGAGGCATGCATGAAGTAAAAAGATGTATTCACAAAGATACAGTTAAGAAGGAAAGACATAACAATAAGGAAGCTCATACCAGTGTTTGAAGGAATAAAACCTAGGGAAGTCAAATTTTCAGGGGTCATCAGAATCAAGCAGTCCCTAATGGAAGCTGATAGTTTCAAGATCTCTTTTGCCCTCTCTAAACATACTCCAGTCAGAATGGTTTGTTTGGGAATATTTGGTCGGCGATTAAAAGCATACTTAACATCAGGGCAGTCAAAACAATAGACAAATTGCTCTTGCCACAAATCAAAATTTTGTTTAACATTTTTTATACATTGGCCCTGATGACAAGGCCATGCTGACAGATAAAAACAACCTGAGCTTCTCCCGGTATCTTTCAACCTAAAGAAATAGCCTAACTCAGGGGCAGACAGGGGAGTTGTGAATTTGCTGGAATACAGAATAAAGGTGCTAATGGCCAAACGATAAGAGTTGGGAGTCAGTTGCATAGGTGCTAAGTTATAAAACTCTAGTACTTCCTTTAGAAAAGGATGAAGGGGTATAGAAAAACCTACCCTAAAAAAAGCAGCAGAAATGACAGCATTGGGAATCCCACGATCAGGGGTTCTGATATCAAACCTGTGAGCTCTTTCACCAGGCTTAGGAATCACAATACTACAGATTGGACGGGGACATTCCTCAAGAAGTTTTTCTAATTTAACAGAGGTCATGATGGAATCAGTTTTCTCACAAAAAGGTGTAATTTCCTGTTTGAACAACTCTCTCTCAACAGTCACCTCACTCTGAAAATCAGGTTCTAAGAGGGATTCGAGTCTGAGTTCAGGTTTCGACACCTCCTCATAATCAGAAGGCCAATCATCTCCTAAGTCGATAAATGTAGGGATAGGAAGTTGAGACAATGGAAATACTGGGGGCTTAATGAGTATGTCCTCAGGTTCATTCACATTGGGTATTACAACCCTGGATCTAGTTCTCTCACCAATCGACATAGCAACTAAGGGTTGAGTCGAAGATTGGTGGTCAGAATGGGTAGATTCAGAAGACATCTGCAAAAAGACAGACGAAGAAGGGTCAGGTCTTTATGGAACCGAGGAGAAAGATTAGGGTTCTAAAGTGTTTAGACACGGTGCAGTTATTGACAGGGTATATTACAGAAAACCTTGAAGAAGGCATGTACCAACAAAATTAGAAACATATGAATAGACAGATAGCTAAGGATTATGCTAAGATCATGACGACGCAACCATGAATCGACGGTTAAAGTACTGATAAACCAGAGATTGTGAACGTTCATGTGTGTGAAATATGGAATTTGAAGAACAGATACAGACGCGTACATACAAAGAAAACGACGGCATGCAAAGTCCAAGGAAACAGATGATTGAAAAACGAGACAAGGACATAAGAGAATAGAAAGAAATAAGTCGAAACCATACCTTGATTTGAATTGAACGGCGATGGAGAAGATGAATTAAGCGGACGACTGTCGAACTCCTTTTGTTCTCTCTCCAAGAATTTTTACAAGTGTTTGGTAAAGGTAAAAACGGACCTGAGAAGGTGAGAGATAATTAAATAGTTGAGGTAAATGGGAGACTGCCCGTACACGTGGCAGCACATTACTGGAACGATAAAGTGAAGAGGTACACGCGTGGGAAGCGTATGAACCTTGGGAACTTACACATTAACTACAGCTTTGGTAAGAGATAAGTTTAATTCAAATTTTGAATTATCTTCTACAACCAACCATTATCCCCTCTTAAATTATTAAATTTAAAGAGGCGTGAAGTTGAGTGACAAGTTAGATTCCCTGAGAAGTTGAATGCAAACATAAAGTAGATTTCAAAGAGCTGAAGCAAGAAGAAGAAAATAGAAAGATAACAGGTTCCTTAATACAAAGGAAGCTTACTCAAGATTATATTCAGCTAAAAATATTTTATGTCCTGTTTCCTACGCCGAGTTAGCTCACGTAGGCTTGGATATAGAATGTTGAAGCAAGGTGTTGTTACTAGAATGGTTTAGCATCGAACCTTTGATCATAGAATTAGAATAGGTTCCTTTCACATTACATGATTTCAAGAAACCGGGGGGTACTTGTTGTGCCCAAAATCTCCATGGGCTGGATTTAGGCCCATTAAATTATAGGGTTCGATCCATACAAGCCAGAAGATAGATCCCTTACGAGTTGTGAAGGTCAAATAGAAGAAATGACTAAGGAAGAATGAGTATCAAGAGGTTCCCAATGGTCAGGAAGCTGAGCTGAGCACTAGAAGACCAGGTTCCTCCAAGCAGAAGAGTTCGAATTAGCATATCAACAGCCATAGAGATGATAAAAGCATGTAAAGAGTTATCCAGTCTAACCAGTTTGTTATTTGTGCAGGTACTGACACCTAAAGGGAGGTCCCTAAACGATATGTCCCGAAATAAGGAGGTTCTTGAGAAACAGGCTCCTGAGATGTAGGTTCCTGAGCACCAGGTTCGTACAAGTTGCCCAACAGAAAGTTCTAGAAGCCATCTAGAACAGATAAACGAATTGATATTGGAGTATAATTCTAGGGCGCAGATGATCCTAGAATTATCTCTAATCAATGAGAGAATTATAGTAGGGTACGAACTCGAGTTTGCACTCTACTTAGCCAACTAGTTCGTGAAAGGCTCCAAAGGAACCTGAGTCCTACACGAACTAGGTGACCGAATACAGCTATTCCAGTAAGAGACAGAATCATATTAGAACTACGTGAGCTTGATCCCTATATATACAAGGGTACGTAGGCACCTCAGGGTAAGACGCATTGAGTTCTCTAATTTTCTCTAAAGGCACTTGAGATTATTGGAGATACCCTCGAGCACAGCTCAACCCCCACAAACACAACCCAAACCTTTCACAGAACAGTTGATCGCTAGCCTATACAACTACCTGTAGACCTCTCATAAGTTGATTACGAAATCCACTCATCAACATTTACTATCATCATTGACAATAGCTACTTTTTCTTCTTGTCTAGCCTTATCAAAACCTAAACCATTAACCTTACCACGAATTCCATTTTCGATGATTTCTTGTGTCTTTCTACCAGAAATGTTAATGGTCTTAATCACATCTCTCTCTTCCTCTAGTTCTTTTCTGACATAGTCATAAGCCTCAAGAATAACACTGCAATCATGCTTAGCTTTATCAGAACTTAACTTGTATTCTTCCATTTGAATTAACTCAGATTCAAGAAAATTATTTCTATCAACTTATTTATCATTCTTAATCTTAAGTTCATCTCTTTCACAAGTAAGAATTCTAAAATTAGTCATAAGATTCTTAAACTCAGTATGGATAGATCTAATTTCATCAGAATTTAAGTTATCAAATGAATCAAGAGAGTGAAGTGATACCTTAAGAGAGGATGGAGAAGTTTTCTTTGGAGATCCAGGTTTGTCTGAAACATTTGCCATCAGTGCAATGTTGTCATAATCCAATTCATCTTCAGAATCACTGGAATCAGCCCAATCCTTCTGTGTGACCATAAGTGCATTACCCTTTCCTGAATTCCTAGGCTTCTTACACTCACTAGCAAAGTGTCCAAGCTCACTGCAATTAAAGAACTTGATCTTGGCCTTATCAAGCTTGACAATTGTACTTTTGCCTTTGTCACTCTTCTTCTCCTCCTTCTTTTGAAAAGGTCCTTTGCTAAATCTTCTCCTGTTGAATCTTCCTTTCTTGAAAGCTTTAGCAAACATAGCAAAGAGTTCCTGCATCTCAGATTCAGAATCATTGTTGTCAGAGTCCATATCAGTAGTCTCTGACTCAGAACTTTCTTTGCTTTTCTTCTTCCTTGAGTTCTTTACAGCAATCTCTTTATGCTGTTCTTCCGGAAGCTCCTTTAATTCAGATTGAGCAGTAAGTCCAACAGTCTTCATCTTTCCTTCACTCCTGCTCTTCTTCTGCTGCTTGTCAAGTTCATAAGCTCTCAGTTTTCCATACACTGCCTCTAATGATATCTCATCCAGATCATTAGCTTCCTCAATCGCAGATATCTTCTCATTGTAGAAATTAAGCAAAGCTTTCATGAACATTGTATTCATATCCTCCAAGTCATAATATTTACCATGCATGGCCATCTCATTGATGAGTTTTGTAAACCTATCAAAGTTATCAGTAAGTGACTCACCAGACTTGGATTCAAAGTACTCATACTGTTGTATAAGTAGTGTCCTCATATTCTTCCTGACAGGCTTAGTTCCTTCACAGTGAACCTTAAGATTGTCCCATATATCCTTAGCAGTTTTACAAGAGAGAACATAGTTAGTGAGAACAGAATCAAGACTGTTAAATAATATGTTTCTCACTTTAGCATCTTTAAGAACATTCTCCTTGTCCTTATCTGACCACTCAGATTTTGGCTTCTCTGCTGTATGTTCTGGAACAACTTGACCATCAACAGTTGCTTGTCCAACAACCTTAGTTGGGATAAAAGGTCCATCTCTGATTCTGTCAAGATAATCAGGATCTGTTGCTTCCAGATGATGCAACATCTTTACTTCCCATAGAGTATATTCGTTTCTCTTGAGCATAGGATTCTTAGTATTCCTGTAAGAACCCAGATTTTTGGGTAGAATTAAAATTTTTTATTATGTATTGATGTAAGAGTGAATAGTGGTTACAACTACAGTGTAATACTGGTTTTAATGAATGAATAATGAAAGGATATAGATTCCAAGGTTATATGTCCTGAAGGATGCTATTGGGTGATAACTTAGATTAGAATAATCTATCTCCTAGAAAGTTAAGATAAGATTCCCTATAGATAAATATATACCCTCATGTCATCCAGATCGATATTGGTTACAAGTACGGAGGTTCCATGAAAGAGTTAAGGAACGCTCGAGGAAGCACAAAGATATTTTCTAAGTGCCAGGAATAAAAAGAGAATAAGTGATGAATAGTGTTTTTGATGGAAATAGGAATATTATGAGACGACACTATATAGAAGTACCCGGAATGAATTTTTGAGTTCGTATTAGTGATCCGAGGGGAAAATAAGTGTATGTAAGGAATGTCGGATTCTGAAAAACAGCACTTTCATTTTCTCCGAGATTTTCCTTAGACACTGATAGATTAAGGATTTAATATTCAATATTTGAGAAATATTAATTTGAGGATATTAATGAAAGATAGAAATTATAATAGAATCATTACAGAGGTTTCCGGTAAAATCCTAACTAGGAATCCTTGAGATATTCCTACAAACGATCAATAAAATGGAGCAATAACCGAACAAGGAAACAAGCAGGAATTCAAGGTGCATGCATGAGCTAGTGGAAGGTGACATAATCACTTTATGCCAAGATATTATCAAGACATCACATTAATGCAAGTAACTAGCATCTTTATAAACAAACCAAGTTAGTTAGTAAACACTACAAGAAAAACACGATCCTGTAACAGATTTTCACCGTTGTCTGACCTCCGTTTTTTTCGTTGTCTATCCGACAGTTGTCTGATTGAAAGCAGACAACAGTTATTTACCCGATGCGTAGAAGAAGGTAATACAACAGTTTTAAGTTGTTGTTAAAAATTACGTAACACAACAGTTGTATAATAAGAACCGTTACTGGAAACAGCATAATGCAATGGTTTTTTGACTAATAGACAACATGGAATAGATGTCATGCAAGGGTTCTCAATCTTGCCAGGCTCTTTTTCAAACAACAGTTATTGTAATCCTCTGTTGTCTGAAAACATAACAATAACAGTTTTATAGCAACCCCGTCATCTCAATTGGTGTTAGACAACGGTGCAGACAAACACACATGTAGTCGTTTTGGCGTTAGACAACAGTTTGTTTAAAACATTAACCATTGTGTAAGCATTTGACAACAGTTTGTTTAAAGCAACTTAATTGTGGTTCACCGTTATCCGAAAACTCTTTAAACCACAGTTTAAGTGTAACTCATATTGTAGTTTAAGTTTTCAGACAACGCCATATAACTCCTCTTGTTATAAAAATATTGCAGACACAACGGTTTACAAGTTTTACACATTTGTTTATTTACACAATGCAATAAATAAGCATAAAGGGGAATAAAAATTGAATAACACAGTAACTTCATGAATTTATACATCAGTTTTAATGGGATTGGGATTCCATGTTTTACGACAAAAGCTCTCGGACTTATCATCTTCATCATCCTCCATGCTATTAGTTCTTCCTATCGAAGTTCCTTCAGTGGCTTCAGTTAACTGAAGAGGGCCCTGCGGGGAACTAGACTGCGACTGGCTCTGCTGTGCGGATTCAATGTACTGGTCTTGGCACGTCTATAGCCCTCCCAGAGCAAGTGCAGGTCTATTTGAAGGTGTGGGGGTTGTACCAGCTGGTACTTTACGAGTGTGAAGCCGATATTTCTGAATTATAAAGAAAGCCACTCAACATCAGTTGGTAATCAAAATTCATGTCAATATAAGTTAGATCAAGTGGTAAGACAGACTTACTTGCAAATGACTCTTGACTTCGTCATTTGTAAGACCATCAACCTGCATAAGCTCTCTAATATGCTTTGGAGTTGCTACTGCATAATGAAAAACATATATGAATCAGAATTAGATTGAAAAACGTGATGATACCAATGTCTACAATGCAATAAAGTAAAAAACAATATAACATTAGTTACAGAGTGATCAATAGCTCTTAATCCCCTTTAACATGTTCTTTGCGCCTTTGCTTATTCTTCATCTAAATCTATCATACATACATACTACAGTGCATCTAAATCCCAGTCCCATCTTTTGGTAATTTTGGTAATACTACATATACATACAGATCTGAGCTTGATGTTATTTTAGTTTTTGAAAATATGGCATCCAAACTAAATATATACACTTCATAGAGAAATGCTCTCAACCTGGAGTTCAGATGGCAGGTAGTCAAAGCCTAGTCGATTTCCAAATCCAAGCAAGTGCACTACTCCATTCTTCAGAGGAGGCAAAACTATTAAGATAATCAAGAACTATTGCTTCCTTAGGAATATCCGCATCAGTAATCTAAAAATAAGCTGAAAGAGTTTAGTCATTATTCTCCCATGACATAATTTATCAGAAATAAAGTTTGAACAAGGGAATTCCATACTAGACTACCAGTTGCTTCCAGGTCTAGAGAATGCAGATGAGAAGGGGTCTCTTTAGGATACAATTTCATCCTAAAAAACACCACCACCAAATCTCACATGTCAAACCATATCCCAAGACAAAGAAAACATATCACTACTAGGAGTGTAAAAGAAAAACGTGGTCATTATTTTTTCAGAATTAAAAAATAAGATTAGTTGTAGAGGGGTGTACAATTTTATTTCAAATATACTAGATAAAAATAAAGAACAATTACCCTTGACCATGTGCAGGAGGAGGCCTTGGTGCTGATTTCTTTGCCATTCCAACAGTGATTTTATAGTCTCTCATGTCATGATCTGATAAAACCAAACAAATATAAGAACTTAACAAGATTATGATACTTTTAAATAGAAAACTTAAATTGTGCTCAATATATACTATTATAGAAGCCCCCGGCAGAATGAGCTGCAGATGGATCTTCATAGACCACACAACCATCGCCTTTGGATTTCATCATATGTGTATATTTTAATGTTCCAGGGCCACTGATCCTTATAACCTCTCTTTTGCTTGATTCTTGCAACCTAAATAACAAAAGCACCACCAGTATTAACGCTCTAAATGTCGCAACATAACTAAAAGTAAAAACGCCAACTAGCATGAAAAAAGTAAAAAATTCAGAGTGAATTTAAGCCAAGGAAACGAATATAACAGGACATGCTTCCTAGTGAGCAACCAGTATTTGATTATCACTAATACAGTTCTGACAAACAACACCAACCATGATCTCGAAAAAGACGGAGCTACAAAATTGAATTCACTGCAACCATACACCAACCATGATCTCGAAAAAGATGGAGCTACAAAATTTCATCCTTCAGTGAATTCATGAAATGTTCCTCTTGATAGATATCACCAAACTGGCTGCAGTCCAAGTGTATTCAAACCATGTAATCTTAGTTAGTTACAGTTGTATAAAAAATACACATGATTTACTACAGACTTCACATATCATAGATGTAGTCACAGACCTGGGGTCTTGGGTTGTTTCTTTAAAATATTCTTTGTAACTTTGACAACGAAGTTCAGTACCTCTTCCTTTAAAGGAAACCTGAAACAATATAAGATATCAAAAGTGTAGCATCTCGAAAACTAAAACACATCAAACTCCCTTACCCAGTTCTTAACAACCTTACCTATGTCTCACATGGTGAAGATACACAACAGCCAAAAGAGTAATAGCACCAGCAGAAGCTGCCATCACCGACCTTTCTAACACCGCCTCCAAATCATCAACCAAACTCTGCAAATCCCTAATCTTTACATCCCTCTCCTCAATTGAGGGGTGAGGTGTTTGAGGCAATTGATTATATAAGTAATTAATTGAGGGGTTTAATACAAGAAGGAGAAGAATCATATAACAAAATTGAATAAAAATATAGAAAAGGCTAAGAGAAAACCAATTGAAACTGAGAGAGTTCATGAGCTGGGTTAGTGAAATGAGAGAGGAATGGAAAAGATTGGGCGGCTGAGCTAGGTTAATGAAAAGAGAAATGGAAATTGGGGGGAAATGAAATATTCATAAGGGGGGGAAATATTTACAAGGGGGGAAATGAATCAAAGGAGGAAAGTGAAATATGCATAATTTTTTTACTAGTAGATGAAAAATCAATCGAAATAGATAAATTTCATATAACATAAATTTGAATTTTTTTGCAATTTTTAAATTATTTTTAATTAATTACTTTTAAAAATGATTATTAAACATACAAGATAAATTTGAATTTTTTAGTTAATTTTGCACATCACTAAAATGATAAGATCTTAACATCCGTATGGTTTTTAATATTTTAATAAACACTTTTTTTGGTGAGTTTATATTATAAACTCATACAAGAATAATTTTAAATATTTTAAATTTTTTTGCACAACAATATATTCAATATAGATTATCATCCGAATGGTTGGATCGTCGAAAAAAAAATTAATACGGAGTTGTTCCAAAATTAGACTACTTTGACCAAATAGTACTTTTTGATAGTTGACCATTAAAATATCAAACGAAAATAATTTGATATTTTCTTAAAAAAATTTCATATCACTATATTCAATATATAATATCATCCGTACGGTTGGATCATCAAAAAAAGATTTTAAAAAAATAGAGTACGTTCAATCGGGAGGAGACTAGTTAGAAGGAGTAGTACTTTCGGAGTATTTATATTATAAACTCGTACGAGAATAATTTTAAATGTTTAATTTTTTTGCACATCAATGTATTCAATATATAACATCATCCGTACGGTTGGATCATAGAAAAAAGATTTTTAAAAAATAGATTACGTTCAATCGGGATGAGACTAGTTAGAAGAAGAAGTAGTACTTTTGGTGAGCTTTTTTTATAAACTCATACAAGAATAATTAAAAATATTTTAATTTTTTTTGCACATCAATATATTCAATATAGATTATCATCCGTATGGTTGGATCGTCGGAAAAAAAATTAATACGGAGTTATTCCAAAATTAGACTAGTTTGACCAAATAGTACTTTTGATAGTTGACCATTAAAATATCAAACGAGAATAATTTGATATTTTCTAAAAAACATTTCATATCACTATATTCAATATATAATATCATCCGTACGGTTGGATCATCGAAAAAAGATTTTAAAAAAATAGAGTACGTTCAATCGGGAGGAGACTAGTTAGAAGGAGTAGTACTTTTGGAGTATTTATATTATAAACTCATACGAGAATAATTTTAAATATTTTATTTTTTTTGCATATCAATATATTTAATATATAACATCATCCGTACGGTTGGATCATAGAAAAAAGATTTTTAAAAAATAGATTACGTTCAATCGGGATGAGACTAGTCAGAAGAAGTAGTAATTTTGGTGAGTTTTTATAATAAACTCATACAAGAATAATTTTAAATATTTTAAATTTTTTTGCACAACAATATATTCAATATAGATTATCATCCGAATGGTTGGATCGTCGAAAAAAAAAATTAATACGGAGTTATTCCAAAATTAGACTACTTTGACCAAATAGTACTTTTTGATAGTTGACCATTAAAATATCAAACGAGAATAATTTGATATTTTCTAAAAAAAAATTCATATCACTATATTCAATATATAATATCATCCGTACGGTTGGATCATCAAAAAAAGATTTTAAAAAAATAGAGTACGTTCAATCGGGAGGAGACTAGTTAGAAGGAGTAGTACTTTTGGAGTATTTATATTATAAACTCGTACAAGAATAATTTTAAATGTTTAATTTTTTTGCACATCAATATATTCAATATATAACATCATCCGTACGATTGGATAATAGAAAAAAGATTTTTAAAAAATAGATTACGTTCAATCGGGATTAGACTAGTTAGAAGAAGTAGTACTTTTGGTGAGCTTTTTTTATAAACTCATACAAGAATAATTAAAAATATTTTAATTTTTTTTGCACATCAATATATTCAATATAGATTATCATCCGTATGGTTGGATCGTCGGAAAAAAATTAATACGGAGTTATTCCAAAATTAGACTAGTTTGACCAAATAGTAGAGTAATTTTTAATAATTTTAAAATCAACAAAGTAAAAAATATAATAAATATTTAATAAAAAATATAGAATGAATACCACTAAAAAAACTTTTTTATGAAAATAGAGATTTTTTTTATAACCAAATTGTGAAAATGAATGTTTAAAAAATTTAAATATTTATTAAAAACAGTATATATTTTAATTAATTTATAAAAAAAATAATAAAATGATAAATTTTCAATATACATGTGACTCGTGAATAGCGATCAGTACTGTACATTGAATTGGGTGAAAATAACGAGCGGCAAAAATACCGCCTTCGCCCAATTTTTTCAATGACTAAGGCTTTCCCCACTTAAAATTTTCAATTTATCCCTCTTAAACACTTTGCTTCTCTCTCATATCTCATATCCGGTGTTATAGATCGATTTAGGTATTCAATTTTAGGGATAGATTTAGGGATTTAAGCTTTTAGTTTAGGGATTGATTTAGGGGTTCAAGCTTCGATTTAAGGATTCAAGCTTTCAATTTAGGAAGATTTAGGGGTTCAAGCTTCGATTTAGGGATTGAATCAACATTTTGGCTACAATTAGGGCTTCAACTGGATCCCTCTCTAATTTAGGGCTCTAGCTACACCATTTTCTTATACAGATGCTCAAAGTGAAGTTAAAAGTCTGGATGAATGGATTTCTTATAGTCTTCTGTTTATTGTTAATCTAGTAACATGCTTTCAATTAATTGTGTACATTTCTATTGGATAGATGTGAAGGAAATTCGAGGGATGGGCTTGTTTTTCCGTCCACCACCAACAGAGATCGATAGCAGAAGGAAGTTGTGAAAAAGGTATATCTAATGTTTTGGTTTCAATTTATCTTCCTCTTATGTAATTTTTACTGCTGAGTAATTTCCTCTCATGTTTTGGTTTCAATTTATCTTCCTCTTATGTAATTATGTAATTTTTGTTGCTGAATCAATCTAGGTGTCAGGGTCATCTTTAAGGTTATAGATGTGTTGTTTGCACCTCTAATTTGCTTGCGACTGCTGGTAGTCTTAAGTGGAAAATGGTAAATCGTAAGTACAGTTCTAAAATCTCTTTGTTATCACAAGATATTAACTGTTAAAACGTGATTTGATTTTTCTTCCAGGTTTTAGATTTAAAGAATCAAAATGCCTCTACTGGTAGTCCAGCAACAAGACATTTAATAGTTTTGTTGTAGACTAGATGCTCCTGCTTGATTGATCACATTCATATGCCTTAATCTATTATTGAAAGGATTGTAGTCATATTAGTCTACTATTGTGATGTTGCCTGTTGGCTTTTTGTAGTTGTAACTGGTAAGTAGCTCAATTTTGCCATATATTTGTAATTCATGAATATGAATAAGTTGCCTTTTATTAGTCTATAGAACTTCAAGAAAGTTTGATTTGCAGATCAGAGTGCAAAAGTATAAGTACGAGATATAAGTTTGATTTGCAGATCAGAGTGCAAAAACTTTCAGTAAGTACAATGAAAGTAGCATTGAAGATTTTGTGGGAACTATAAGCGATGAAATGCTTGAGAAAATGCACTACCTGCATGCGGCTTTGACAGAGACCTTGAGTCTGTACCCTGCAGTGCCTGTGGTAATTGTCCAAAGAACCTCAGGAAAATAATGTTATTTCTATATTAAACTACCTTTAATATATTGGTATAAAGCAGAAACTCTACAACTAATAACATATTGTTTGATATTTAAGGATAGAAGGTGTGTTGAAGAAGATGATATTGTTCCTGATGGTTATAAGTTGAAAAAACGGGATGGCATTTATTACCTGTCATGCGCAATGGGAAGGATGCCTCAGATATGGGGAGATGATGCGAAGGATTTTCGACCGGAAAGATGGCTTAACAGCGATGGGGTTTTCGTTACTGAATCGCCATTTAAATTTGTAGTTTTTTTATGTATGTCAAGTCTTTTGGCTATAACAGAACTGTTACATAAATAGCAAAAATATCTAACATTTTTAGCTCAAATTGTGATGATTTTGTAGGCTGGACCTCGAATTTGTTTAGGAAAAGATTTTGCTTATCGTCAAATGAAGATAGTATCGATTGCTCTGCGTCGATTTATTCGTTTGAAACTAGCTGATGAGAAAAAAAAATGTGACCTATAGGACCATGTTCACACTTCACATTAATGGAGGTCACATATATCTCTGTTTAGACCAATTTGTGTTTCTACAACATAGAGACAAAAGTATGTACTCGTCTAGTTACGATAGACGGCAATTATCAGATCATAATACATAAACACCGGATGCAAATGCAACTAATACATATATAAACTATAAAGAGAAAGTGAAGATCAATACATATATTAAGTTATGACAAGTGAGGATCAATACATATATTAAGTTATGACAGAGTAGTCAATTTTGTTTTCTATCCTTAGTAAACAGACAACAGTTATTCTAGCAATGTGTAAAACCGTCTTCTAAAATAGGATGTTCAACAACGGTATTCGCTCTGTTGTATGAAATCCATTCATCTCACAATGTTAATAACCATTGTCTATCAACTTTCCTTCTGACAACGGTATTTAAAACACATTGTCTGATGTTCCATACAACAACACTTCCAATAAACTGTTGTCTAACTTACACCACGGCTTTGTCCAAAAGCGTTGTCTGAAGATAATATGAAGTTGTCTACATACAACAGTTCTACACACTTGTATGAAAAGGTTCACACAACACATATATTCTAGAACTGTTGTCTGATTTTATCAGAGCATACCGCTCAGACAATGGTTGCAAAACTGTTGTCATAGAAAGACTCCGACAACAGTTTTACGAGGACAAAACTTTCACCGTTGTTTATTTTTTTGGGACAACGGATTTTTGTTTAACTATTGTGTGAATGGTGTTGTCTGATTGAGTTTTTCTTGTAGTGAAAGATGTGCACCATAAGACACCAATACTTGCTCACATGGTAAAAAACCCTTAACCAATCCTTAACCCATCAACTAGACCATGGTTAACCAAACAAATATCTAACATTATTGATCACTTTTTACAAGATGAGATCAAGACCAAGCCAAGCAAAACTTCATCCTCCCCATTTCCTTTCAAAACCATTCGGTTGGTTTTTAACAAAAACCAAACCCTACCTCTGTTAGATATTGATTCAAGTGATGATCAGGATCTGGGCATTACTGATCAGATACTGATGCTGACGTCATCAGTAATACAACGTCAGTATTGGACTATTATCAGGATTAGAAGCTGGTCAGTATTTCGTGAAGATTCTCATCAGACCAGAGATCAAGGAAGATTGATATGTCGGTTCCTAGATTATAGGAATGCAGCTATCATACAAGATATGCATTCAGAGATATATGTAATTGATTTAGAATATCTTGTAATTGATAGTGTAACTGTGTATTCTATATAAACACAGTTTAGGTTTTACATTATTGTAATCGCATATACAAGTTATCTTGTAACCTAGCAGCTCTTAAGAACATAAGAATTTCTTAAGAGAGTTTTGTAACAGTTTTATATTAGAATTAATAAAGCTGTTATTGATTCATACTTGTGTTATTTCTGTTTAAGTCGAAAATCTTATACAATTGTATTCAACCCCCCTTCTACAATTGTTATTTACTGGGCAACAATTGGTATCAGAGCTAACTGATTAATATTAATCAGAAATGATCTTAAGATGTCGACAAGCAAGTATGAAAGCATCAAAATTCCAATTCTCAAGAAAACTGAGTATCCAACATGGAAAGTGAAAATGATGATGTATCTAGAAGCAACTGATCCTGACTATCTTGATAGGATCAATGATGGACCATTTCTTCCAACAAGACTAGTTGCAAGAACAAAAACTGTTGCTGAACACTATGTCATTAAGGCAAAGAGTGAGTGGACGACAGAGGAAAAGGCTCAAGTACTCAAAGATGCAAAGGTAAAAAATATTTTGCATAACAGTCTTGATAATGTCATGTCTAACAGGGTAATAGCATGCAAGACTGCAAAGGAAATTTGGGATACTTTGGAAACTCAATGCCAAGGTACTGAATCTATCAAAAGAAACAGAAGGGCTCTGTTGATTCAGGAGTATGAGCAGCTCGATGCTAAATCTGATGAAAGCCTTACTGATATGTATGATAGATTCTTGACTTTACTGAACAATCTATCACTAGTTGGCAAAGAGTAAGATCCAGAGGACTCAAACACCAAGTTTCTCAGAGCTCTAACTGAGGAGTGGGATACTCAAGCTTCAATCATAAGGCATCAATATGATTTGAAGATGCTGTCTCTTGATGAAGTCTATGGGATGTTAAGAACCCATGATCTTGAGGTTCAACAGAGGAAGAACAAGAAAAATGTCAAAGCAAAATCTGTTGCTTTGAATGTTGAATCAAAATCAAAGGGAAAAGCTGAGGAGGTTTCTAACAGAAAGAGTAGAGTGGAAGAGTCAATTCCTGATGACTCATCATCAGATACTGATACTGAGTCTGATCCTGATACTGATGATGACTCTACTGATTCTTATATAATGGAAATGGTTGCTATGATAGTCAAGGGCTTCAAGAAGATGAAGTTCAGAAAGGCTAGGAAGCAAGGGAAATTTCAGAAGAGAACCTTCAATGCTGAAAAAGACAGGTACAAGAAGAAAGAAGATAAAAGCAGCAAATTTGACAAGTCAAAAATCAGATGCTATAACTGTGATGGAATGGGTCACTTTGCAACTGAGTGTAAGAAGACCAAAACCAAAGCTCTCATTTCTTCAAGCAAGGATTGGATGGACTCATCATCTGACTCTGAAGAAGAGAAAGTGAACTATGCTTTGGTGGCTAAAACTGATGAGACTTCTGCTGGTGAAAATAAGGTATCTGAAATTTTGTTTGATTTTGATACTAATAATGTCTCTGAGTTAAGATCTTTTTTAAAATCTCTGCATATTAGTTTTAGGAGTCAATCTCTTGAAAATACTAGAATAAAATCTGAAATGGCAGAGGTTGTTAAGAGAAATGATCATCTAGAAGCTGAGTTAATTTTCTTGCAGGAAGTTCAAGCAGAATGTGATAATGCTAAACACATGAAACTTGAAACAGAGTTTAAATGTAATGAACTTGAAATGCAACTTAAAGAGGCAAATGAAAAACTCAGAACCTGGACACATTCTGGAACAAAAACTCATGAAATTATTACTGATAAAAACTGGAAAGAGTGTCTAGGTTATAAGCCAGAGAATGAGAAAAAGGACAAAAAAAAGGTTGTTTCATCTAATCCAGGAAGAGTTATAGTTGATGACTCAACAAATCCAAAAACCTACAGATGTGTTACAGACAGTACTAAAACCAAATTAAAACCTGTTAATTATGTGTATCCAGAAATTCCCAAATCTACTTCAGAAAAGGGATCCACTTCTACACATCATTCTGAGTCTAGAACTGTCAAAAACAAAAATGTAGGTCTTTTGTCCAAGAAACAATTAAGGGATAGAATCTGTGATGTAACAGATAAGAAGAGAGTTCCAACTGTCAAAAGGAACAGGAATGGTAAAGTTGGAATAAACAAGGAGAATAATTATAAGTATATTCCAGATGCACCAAGAAAAGTATGCTTTAACTGTGGTAACTCTAATCATCTTGCTATTGATTGCAGAAGGAGTAAAAAGAAGCCTACTGTAGTTCCTAAGTCTGACATTAGGAATAAATCAGTATTTTATAAACCACAGAATCCTTGTTTCCATTGTGGCAGTGAATGGCATTCTATTTATACATGTGAAGAATACCATAATTTGTACTATAATTATTATGAGCCTTTGCCTAAGTTCAATAAAAGTGCAATTCTTGGAAAAACAAAGAACTTGAATACTAAGCATGCATCTGTTAAGAAAAAGATTAATTCTGATTGACTTAATCCTGATGAAGGTGTCTTTACAAGAAAATCTTCTGCTGCTAAAAATGTTAAGTTGCATGAAAAGAGAACCCAACAAGTGTGGGTTCTTAAAAATTCTAACTGAGTTCTTTGTGATTCTGATTGCAGGGTAAAAAGAAAAATGTGTTAGTCATGGATAGTGGATGCTCTGTGCACATGACTGGAGACAAAACCTTGCTATCAGAATTTGAGGAGAAGGCTGGCCCAACTGTGTCTTATGGAGATGGCAACATTGGACAAACTTTGGGATATGGCGGGATTGTAATTGGAAATGTCATCATTGAAAAAGTAGCTCTGGTGAAAGGACTCTTATTGAAGCTGGTAGAACTATGTTGGAGGAAGCTAAACTACCTACATATTTCTGGGCAGAAGCAGTCAACACAGCATGCTACACTTAGAACATCACCCTAATCAACAGACATGGTGTAACTCCTTATCAGATGATCAAGGAAAAGAAGCCAAGTTTGAAGCATTTACATGTGTTTGGCTGCAAGTGCTTTGTTCTAAGACCTCATCCTGAACAGCTAGGAAAATTTGAGACAAAAGCTGATGAGGCCATCTTTATTGGCTATCCAACAACAAGAGACTTTAAAGTCTACAATCGAAGAACAAAGACAGTCATAGAGTCTATTAATGTATCTTTTGATGATAGAAAGATAACAGGGATTATAGAAGACTCTCATGATAGTTTGATCTTTGCAAATGAAGCTACCAAGAATTCTGATGAAGTCATGTCAGATACTGATCCTCTGTCAGATCCTGACGATCGATCAACTCCTGATCGAATACCAGTTACTGATGATGACTCAAATAATGCAAATATTGAGGGGGAACAAGAGCAAGACATCACCAGTACTGATACAACTCTAACATCAAGTAGAGACTCATCAGAAACAGATTCAAGTGACAATCCTGACAGTATATCAGGGTGAGATAGCACTATCTCAGGGGGAGCTTCTAGCAATTCTAGTTCTTTTGAAGATAACACCAATCCAGGGGGAGCATCCAGTTCAAGAAATGACTTACCATCAGCAAGGAAATGGACTAAAAGTCATACTCCTGATTTAATTATTGGGAATCCTGAAGCAGGTGTTAAGACAAGAAGTGCAACTCAGAATGAATGCTTATATAATAAGTTTCTGTCAAAGGAGGAGCCTAAGAAAGTTGAAGATGCACTTAAGGATGCTGATTGGGTGACAGCTATGCAAGAAGAACTGAATGAGTTTGAAAGAAATGAAGTCTGGAAACTTGTACCAAGGCCCAAGGGTAGGTCTATTGTGGGTACAAAGTGGGTATTTAGAAACAAGACAGATTCAGACGGCACAATTGTGAGGAATAAAGCAAGGCTAGTAGCAAAGGGGTATTTTCAACAGGAAGGAATAGATTATGATGAGACTTTTACTCCTGTTGCAAGACTAGAGGCCATCAGAATTTTTCTGGCATATGCAGCCCACAAGAAGTTCAAAGTATTCCAGATGGATGTAAAAAGTGCATTCCTCAATGGAGAATTGGAAGAGGAGGTATATGTTTAGCAACCTCCTGGCTTCATTGATCTCAAATATCCAGATCATGTCTATAGACTGGATAAAGCACTTTATGGACTAAAGCAAGCTCCAAGAGCCTGGTATGAAACCCTAGCTCAATTCTTACTGGAAAGTGGATTCAATAGAGGTACAATTGATAAAACCTTGTTTTATTTGAATCATGGTAAGGATTTGTTGTTAGTTCAAATATATGTTGATGATATCATTTTTGGGTCAACTAACTCTAAGCTGTGTGAGAAGTTTTCAAAGCTAATGCAGTCTAGATATCAAATGAGCATGATGGGAGAAATGAGCTATTTCTTAGGTCTGCAAGTTAAACAGACTGATGATGGGATTTTTATCAATCAGTCAAAGTACACAAAGAATTTACTGAAAAGGTTTAACATGCAAGACAGCTCTACAGCTTCAACTCCTATAGCTACAGCTACAAAGCTTGATCCTGATCAAGGAACTGAGGTAGATGTAACCAACTACAGAGGAATGATTGGCTCACTCTTATATCTAACTGCTAGCAGACCAGATATCATGTATGCAACCTGTCTATGTGCAAGATTTCAAGCAAATCCCAAGGAACCACATCTCATTGCAGTGAAAAGGATTTTTAGATATCTTAAGGCACTTCTTCTCTTGGCCTTTGGTATGCTAGAGAATCAGACTTTAATTTATGTGGTTACTCAGATGCTGATTTTGCAGGATGCAAAATAGACAGGAAAAGTACTTCAGGCAGTTGTCAGTTTCTTGGAGGAAGACTAGTTTCTTTGTTTAGTAAAAAACAAAAGTCTATCTCCACATCAACTGCAGAAGTTGAGTACATTGCTGCTGGAAGCTGTTGTGCTCAGATCATGTGGATGAGAAATCATCTAATGGACTATGTTTTGTCATTTTCAAAAATACCTATTTATTGTGATAACCAAAGTGCTATTGCTATGACAGGAAATCCAGTTCAACATTCTCTTACAAAGCACATCAGTATCAAACTCTTCACGAGTATAGCTAAAGATGTCTCTTTTCTCTAAGAGATGGAGATTCTTCTCTTTGATGGTAAGGTTCGACATTGTTGTAAAATTTTGCTGTGAAGGGTTTTTCTATTTTTTTTCAGGAGAGAATGAAGGGTTAAGGAAGTAAGTGGACAAGTCTCTAAGATTAAATAGAGAAGGGTGGAACAAGAATATGAAACGATTCATATTTCTGGTGTAAGTACCAGGTATTATTTGATTGTGATGTTTTAAATTTCTTTATTTAAAACAAAATTACCATGTTTTATTTTAATCACAATCTTATTTCTCAAATAATACAAGAGCGTGTGTTTCACTCAATCATTACATATAGTTACAGATGGTAAGTCGTGACGCGTGCAATCATCACCACTCTCTCACGTAATTTGGTCCATTACTCCAGTATAAACGAATAGTTTACTGACACCTATTTTTGAGAAATCATAAGTATTGTCCAAATATCAATTTAGTTTTCTAATTGATTTATTATTCTCAAAACCATCAGTAAAACATCATCTCTCTATCTCTGCACTCTCAAACCCTAATTTCAAAATTAGCGCAATTCTTGTGTTTGAAATTCCAATGGAGAATTCATCTTTCATGAACAGCAAGGTGGTAATCAATGGAGTTACTTTTAACACAAATAACTTCACTGCAGTTCTAGATCATCAGGACTTGCCCAATGATTTCCACATTATTCAGGACTTTTTGGCCTCAAGCCCAATCAATTATGCTCTAACCCAACCTGCCAAGATATCTTTTCAGTCTGTAATGCAGGTTTGGAACACAAGTGTCTTTGGGAAAGGACTTCCATCAGAAAAGCCTCAAATGAGCTTTGAGTATAATAATGTTACATACTATGTGACTCCTGAGATTGTCACTGAAGCCCTACACTTACCATCAATCATTGGTAAGCCAGTATTTAAAGTTCCTGATTCAAGACTCCTTGAGTATGCTGTAAGTTTGGGTTACAATGGAGCGCCAAAGAAGTTTGGAGAGCTCTACAGAACAAAGCTTAAGAAGGAATGGAATTTCTTCTTCGACACTATCAGCAGATGTTTCTTGAATAAAGTGTCAAATTTTGATGCTTTACCCACAGGTTCTGCCAAAATTGGGTATTCTCTAATTCATGATCTCTCATTTGATTATGGGTCTTTTATACTAAAGGCATTAAGTGAAAGAAAAGCAGATAAATGTGGTTATGTTTGCTTTCTTAGATTTTTCCAATTAATATTCTCTCACTTATGTCCTCATGCTGTTTTTGAGAATGATACAATTTTGCCTATATGTAAAATCTCAGAAAACAATATAAAGAGTCTAATCAATTCTGATAAGGCAAATAAGTTTGATGGAACTCCATACATTCCTGATGAAGTATGGTCTCTTTTAAGAAAGAAAATGCCTATTCAATATGGCCCAGCAACTGGTGCTATGGGACAGGACCTTACACATCCTATTCCTGACACAAGCACACAACCTAAACACTCTTCTAAACAGTCAACCACCTCTGGTGTCTCATAAAAGGCATCAGTTGTAAAATCAAAGAAATTAGCTAGATCTGATGTGTCTGAGAGGCAATCAGGATCAAAGGATTTCTCCACTCCAACTCACTCTCAAATGAAGTCACAAGGGGGTGAACAAGGGGTTCTGGGAACATCTGGTCTGAATAGCGAAACAGGAGTAAAGAGGAAAGTTAGTCAAAGAGCTGATTCTGATTCTGATGATGACACAATGCCTATATCAGTCTTGATGAAGAAAAAGGAGATTGATGTTGTTGATACTAGAGAAGTGGCTGTCTCTGAAAAGACGAAGAAAAGAAGAAGATTACTCAACAAAGGCAAATTTGTTATTCCTACAGACTTACAAAATCTTACTGATGCTATGGAGAGCAATCCTGATGTATCTATTAATCAAGATGGATCATCAGTTCCTGACACTACTGCTAATCCTGACATCTCTACTCCTGATAATTCAGCTGTGAAGACTGTTGAGATCTCTGATTCTCCAGCACCTGCATCTCCAAAGAGAAGAATTATTGAGGTGTCTGTTGATCAAGTAAATGCTATTGCTGCTCAGTTGGGTTTCAAACCTTCACCACTTGAAAAGAAAACTGCTGAAGCAAATGTTTTTCATAGACAGAAGAAACAGAGGACTACTATGTCACCTCTGAAAGGATCAAGCCCACAAGAACCTGAACTTCAAAGGAGTTCAGAAGCTATTGCAGATCCAGTCACACAAAAATCACCTACTCAAAGTGTAGGTGCAGACATTTCTGAAGGAATAGTCACACAAGAACCACTTTCTCAAAGGGAAGGTGAAGACAAGAATATTCCTGCCCCACAAGAACCATCTTCTCAAAGTGAAGATGCTGGCAAAATCACATCAGCAGGGGAGTTTCCTGACAATGCTCAAGGGGCTTCTGAAATTGAAATTGAACTAGCTAGAAGTCTGGCAGATAAAGCTGCTCATGATTTGCACATTGCTGAATGTGATGAAGTGATCGCTGACACTGCATTTGAGGGAAGAACACAAGAACCTTTGACTCAAAGTGTTGAAGAAGCTTCACAACCTCAGACTACACAAGAACCATCAGTAGCTAATACTGATGCAAGTCATGCTATAGTTGCAGTGGTCGATCCTGATGTAAGTACTACTGATCCACTTGTTCCATTGCTTATTGAGCCAATTTCTGCAAGGCCAATGGATTCTTTAACTACTTCGTCAGGTAACATCTCTATCTCTACTTCCTTTACTACTGATAGTATGATTACAGATAGACCTGATAAAAGGGATACCTCTATTTGTATGACTTCAGACCACTCTTCTCAGCCACCTCTTATTTCTTCACATTTAATGAGTCAGAGCCTTTCTTGTGAAATTGAGAGTGAGCATTTAGAGAAAAAGAAGAGTGATGAGAGGCAGTCTCCTGAACTGGCAAAAGGAGAGGTAGAACTGAGTGAGAAGTTGTTAACTTCTAGTGAGGTAGCAGTTACTATTGACAGTAACTTAGGTAACACTGTGAGAAGTGATGAGATCACTTTAAAAGAAACGAGAGATTTAGGAAATGTTACTATTCTGTCTGCAGGTCATCAGGATTCACCAGCTGTATCTACTGGTGAATTAAAATTGAAAGGTGTTATGCTTCCTGATGAGAATGTTGATGATAGGATTCCGACAAATATATCTGGTTCAAATTCAGATGATGATCTTGATAATCCTGAAGTAATTCAAATGCAGGCAGCAATAAAAGCAAGTCTACTATCTACTTATGGGTCTTCGAGTAGATACATGCTGTCTGTTACTCAAGAAGAGTTCAGAGGGGAGTACAGTTCCATACTTCCTCCTGATACTCGAGCTACAAGGGGATATGAATGGGATACTGAATGGAATCAGCCGAATGCTGAGATGAATTTTCAAAATGCTCTTTTTCATTCTGGTCATATTACCACGAGGATACCTACTCCTGAACTTAAGGCTCTTCTCAAGACTAATGCTCTTCTAGCAAAGGGATTAAAGAGTGAGATTGACTCTATGAAGGCTGTTACTGATAAATTTCAAGCGGGTATTCAAACATCTGTTTCTATATCTGCTACTGCTTCTCAAGCACGTCTTCTTGCTGATGATGTTAAAGCACTTGAAAAGAAGATGGATTCCAGAATGACTATCTTGGAATCAAAAGTTGATAATATTGATGAAACCCTCAAGCTTATCTTGTCTTTCTTCATTGAAGAAGATGCCGATGTCAAAAAGGGGGAGAAGATAGTCAAAACAAAATGCTCACCTAATCCAGTTGTACAAAAGGATGATAATTCTGGAAATGATGGTGGTGCTAAGTCACATAAAGTTGAAACCTCTGATGTTGCTTTAGTAACAAAGAGAAGTCAATCTAATACTCAAACTATGCAGTCAACTCATGTTTCTAGATCTGGTAAGAAGACAGTGACAACAATGGTACAATCTCAGAGTCCAAAAGAAGAACAGTTCGTAACACCTGGTCAAACTCTGTCAACCATTCCTGAGGATGATGTGTATGTGGAACAGGATGAAGATGTTGCAAATCTGTTTCATGAACTTGACACTGGGGATGGTCGTGTTCTTAAACTGTTTCATAAAGACAAAAGAGTTCAACAGTATCATGCTGAGAAGGCACTTATCTTAACTACTGGAGAAAATCCAAACATGACTACTGATGAGTTCTTAGAAGAACAGAAAAGGATTCTTGAAGAGATTGCAAAACAAAATAAAGCTCTTGCTGCAAGAAGAGGAAGAGGCAGAGGAGGAAGATACAGAAGTAGAGGAAGATTACCTGCTCAAACAAGTACAAGGCAAACAAGATCTAGTGGAATCAAATTAAAAGATGTTTCTGAAAATGAAAAGAAGAAAACTCCACTATCTCTTGCACTAACTCCGGACAACAGATTCAATGCTCCTGAAGAAATTGAAGAGGAGATATTGCCTTTAAAAAGAAAGATCAAGGTTGCTGTTCAATCTACTGTATCTAATGAGAAGTCAGTTTTTGGTTCAATTCCTGATGTTGTCTCTGATTCTGAAGAAGCTGAAATTTTAAAAGAACTTAAGATTATGATTCTTAAGGTTGTGGTTGAATTTCACAATATGGAAGTTATTGAAGATACACTGAAGTATGAGCAAGAGAACTTTAGAAGATTTGAAAGAGAAAGTGAAATCAGAGCTAAAGCAAGAGAAGCAGAAAGGATAACAACCAGAGATTACTTGAAAAATGTTCATAAATCTAACAGGGAGTTATGGTATGATAAAAATAAATCTGTTCCTGAACATTAGCAGTATTATCCAACAGATGAGAAGAAGAAGAGTAAAAAAAAGGAGAAGAGTGAGTGTGATTATAGGAAATCGATTGTTTTCAAATCTGCAGGATTGATAACAGAGTCTTCTTTGATTAATGAATCTTTATCGATTGTTAAATCAAAGTCTACTGCATTTATTGCTGAAAATCCACCAAAATGGGTAAGTATGCAATCTGGTTTGAAAGGATTGGAACCTGGAACAAGAGGAGGTATTGGGTATAGTCATGCACAGATTATTTTCATTGTACAAACTGATCAACATGCTCTAGTTGACAAGATTGGTTATGAGTTAACTGTTGATCATCTCTGGAAACTTGAAGCTGTTGCTATCATTGCTGATTGTCATGCTGGTGCTAAGAAAATAGAAAAGATGTTGTACTTCATGAAAGACAGAAGTGTAAAGAAGATTGCTATTCATGAGTTGTTGTGCAAATCTGCAAAAGAGCTGAAATATGTTCTGTATCTGCTCAGAAGTAAAAGAATCAATGTTAAAGAAAGAGAAGTTTACTATAATTGGTTTGTTATGATTTACAGGACAATCAGACAGAGATTTATTGATGGAGGAACGAGGTATGATGGCGATTATATTCCTATGTACTTAAATTTAAGAGGAATAGAGGTTGAAATGAAAAAAGGTACTGCTGTTAGAGAAGTGTATCTAGGCATGGAACAACTGTCTCTTAATCCAGATGGGAAGGAAATTGCTTATGTGTTGCTAGGTGATTTAGATCTTCCAAGAAGCTCAATTCAGAATCTCAGGGCAGCTATCTATCAGATTAATGAGGAAGATGAAGGACTCAAAAATATGAAGAAGAAACTGATTCAAATTCTTGAAAGCAAGGAAGAAGAATTGATATCTGACTTCTTGAAGATGAATCTGTTTTATCAAAGAATTTCTGAAACTGTTCCTGATGATTTTTAGAAGGTATTTTGTTTTGAGTTTTTGACATCTTTGAATCAAGGAATTTGTGCTTTATTTCACAAAGAACAAATTGGGGGAGATTGTTAGATATTGATTCAATTGATGATCAGGATCTGGGCATTACTGATCAGATACTGATGCTGACGTCATCAGTAATACAACGTCAGTATTGGACTATTATCAGGATTAGAAGCTGGTCAGTATTTCGTGAAGATTCTCATCAGACCAGAGATCAAGGAAGATTGATATGTCGGTTCCTAGATTATAGGAATGCAGCTATCATACAAGATATGCATTCAGAGATATATGTAATTGATTTAGAATATCTTGTAATTGATAGTGTAACTGTGTATTCTATACAAACACAGTTTAGGTTTTACATTATTGTAATCGCATATACAAGTTATCTTGTAACCTAGCAGCTCTTAAGAACATAAGAATTTCTTAAGAGAGTTTTGTAACAGTTTTATATCAGAATTAATAAAGCTGTTATTGATTCATACTTGTGTTATTTCTGTTTAAGTCGAAAATCTTATACAATTGTATTCAACCCCCCTTCTACAATTGTTATTTACTGGGCAACAACCTCCCACCATTCAACAATTCTAAGATTAATCATGTGAGTCTTATAAATCATAACCAAGATCTCCTAGAAATCTTAGCCTCAAAATCCACTCCTAGCTTAGTTAAGAAAATCATCAAAGTGGAGGATGAATAGTAACCTCAAGAACAAACTTTTGGATCTTGATTTTGGTTGATGATCCAAGCTTCATGGAGGCTATACAAGGCTTAGTAAGGCTATATCACTCTCTAAGGAAGGTATAACCTCTTGAAACCCTAACTCTTGTTTGAGATTTAAGCATGCTTATGATGGATATAGCTTAGTTATGGTTATGTTAAGGTTAAAGCATAATTAGTTAAGTGATTTAGTGATTTTGGTAGCATGATGGTTATTATTATAAAGCATGATGTTCTTGGACTTGTTTAGATGCAAATCATGTGTACAAGTTGTTTAGATGCCCGGTGTGGCTTGGTTTGATTGTGGTAATTTTTGGAACGTTCGATATATAGCCGTCGTAATGTCGAATTTTTGTTAACCTTAAGAAACCATGTTTGACAGTAGCCAAAAATCACTGTCCAGTTTCGTGTTCTGCCATGAAAAGCTAGATTATGTTATAAGCTTCGTTTGGATATAAAGATCATATGAAATGGACTTACGGTTTAGGAGTTATGATTAAATTCGTAAAAGTGGTTCGAAACCATAATCGAAAGTTCGTAACCGAAATTGGAATCCCTTAACATGACTAAGTCAGTGACGAATCATGGTAATTAAAAATTAGAGGTCATAAGGAAGGTGTGAGAGAAAACCACAAGTAAAATGGATCGTTTTCCGATTTTATAAAAATGTTCGAATCGAGGTTAAGTGCGAAGAAACCACTTTTCGGAGGTAACACTATTCACTAAAAGCTCCTGCCCTGTTTTGGCAAAAATACGAAAATTTAATCTTCTGACCTAAGTCCAATTTTGAGTTAGCTACCTTCTAGACATTCTCTAGATCATGTACGCGATAACGGTGCGTCATTTGAGTTAACGGTTACCGAGTTATGAACGTTTTAGTGAAAGAGGTATGAATAGTAAAGATCCGTAGTTGACTGAACTTCGAAAATACATTTCACCTATCTAGACCTGTGGCTTCGAATTGGAAATTTTATGATAAATATTAAAAATACCAAAGATGATTTTAGAAGTGGTTTCGTAATTAAATAAGTTTCCAGTGATTTATTAAAAGTGTTGAAGTGCGAGTCACGGAATAGTGATTCTCAGAAAAGTCAACTCTAGGGGTACTACTTTGGCCACCCATTTTGGCTAGATTAAAAGAGGAATCTCGAGTCGACTAAAACATGAAACTTGTTAAGAATTATCAAGACAACATATTGCTTCAAAGAACGAGGCTATAAATGATTAAGTGAGATGTACGAAAGATCCGACAATAAGGATGGATTCGAGTGTCGGATTATAACGGTATTAATAAGGGTTATGTTAGGAATTGCCTAACGGGATAATTTGAAAACATGTTTAGCCTAATTTAAATATATACTTAGCCTTTCGAAGTGTTAAAGTGATTAACCTCGAATGTTGTGACTATTTATAGATCACCGGATTGAACCAAGGCACACTACACCCACAAGATTACCAGGCAAGTTTCAAATCCTTTCTAAAGGCTGTTGTTGTGATAATATATATATGATTGTTGTTATACATATGCCATAGCATGCATGCCTACTTTCAAAGTCTATTGAAATACTTGTTCCCTGAATTGATATTGGCTTATAAACTAGATGGGGATTATCAGTTATAAGCCGAATTTTTTGTAAGCCCCTTAGTGAAGGGTACATAATATTCATTCTTTAAATATAGACCGGGAGTCGGTATTTTGAGATATAGAGATAGTCATGGAAACCCGGAGGGATTCCAGCGACAGATTAGTATTCCTTTTGAGGAATGTTATTATTAAACATTAATTATATTTCCATAAAGTATAAATTACTTGGAAATCTTTCAAGGAATGTTATTTGAGTATTATCTCAGTCGAGAAATATTAAATGAATATTATTTTTGAATATTCATTAGAGTTTGATTATTAATGATTAATTACTTTGATATTCATTGAAATTTTATTCATTAAATGAATATCACTTTCGGATATT
The DNA here is from genome assembly GCA_037693485.1 of Kitagawia praeruptora. Lineage (NCBI taxonomy): Eukaryota > Viridiplantae > Streptophyta > Magnoliopsida > Apiales > Apiaceae > Kitagawia > Kitagawia praeruptora. Next base: position 84,807,183 of record CM075350.1, read on the forward strand.
CATTTAAGTTTTATGTAATTGATAAATATTATTTCAAAAGTATTCTTTGGAAGTTCTAATTACTCAAGGAATATTATTTCGAATATTAAGGTTTTGATTACTAAACGAATATCATTTAGATATTTATTTAGAAAATTATTTATTAAATGAATATTATTTGGATATTCATTTAGAATATTATTTGTTTAATGAATATCAATTGAATATTCATTTGGAATTTATTTATTAAATGAATATTATTTTGAATATTCATTTAGGATTTTATGTACTTAATGAACATTATTTTAAAATATTCATTTGAAGTTCTATTTACTTAAGGAATGTTGCTTCGAATATTCCTTTAAAGTTTTGATTACGAAAAGAATATTATTTGGTTATTCATTTAGAATATTATTTATTTAAATGAATATTATTTTCAAATATTCATTTAAGGTTTGATTTATTTAGTGAATATTATTTTAAATATTTATTTGAGTTTATTTAATTAATGAATATTATATTGAATATTCATTTGAAGAAGAGAGTTATTTCGTAAATGATTCTATATATTTATTCGAGGATTACTTACGAGCAATATTATGGTTTAATCTTATTCCTTAATTATTATTGATTTAATAAATATTCTTGGAATATTTATTTAAATTCTTTCAAGTTCTTTTTATAATAATTCATATTATTCAAAGATTATCTTTCATCTTCAGATATGGTGTAAAATATTTCGGAGTATTTTATAACTATTTTTATCAAGGGGAGGTTCCCAAACTTTATTTCCATTTAAATCTATCTTAAAGAAGATTTAACTACTCGTTCAACTTCCAAACATATATAAAGGGACCTCACTTGAGATATGTTATTTATTGGACTGCCCGGTCCTATACTTATTAAACTATCTTGTCACTCACATCTTGATTCTTTCAAGCATCGAAATGAGTTTTCTGGGATACCCACTCATCATTCGAGAGGTAAGAACGTTGGAACAAGTTGGTATCCATTAACAAGCATCAGCTTGGGTAATATTGGTGAATTTTCCTTTCCAACTAGATACGACTACTTTGTGGAGTCTTATCAACAAGTATTATACTTGGGGAAAGGGGGACGATCTTTACGTTTCAAAATCATGGATTTACTCGAACTAGGAGTATTTTTGTAAGAGGTTGTGGGACAGTCCATCATTGATAATCAGTGTAAGAGGCTGTGGGACAGTCCATCCTTGAAATAGGGTCCGAGTGGCGCCGGTCCCGTCTATGCCCAACCGTTGGCTAGGGAGATCCGGCGTATGGTGATGTCCATATGTTCTTCCTTCTACATGTAGAGAAACAACTCTTGAGATGCACAACCTACGACTGATCATCGTAAGGCGGTGTCATCTGGCGCGACATACTCCAGTAATGGTTCACTATCCATAGTCTATTTATTTTCTGCAACATCATCATGGTCGGCAGAGTTGAAAAATATTTAAAACTGGAATTGCAATATCTTCCTTGCAAGTTCCTATTTTATGAAAATGATGCTATCTTACTTATCTTGAAATAGCATATACTTCCACGAAATACATAGGTGTTGAATTACCTTGTAACTTCATCCTTTATATTGAACTGGCACTATTTTCGCTAATGCATGGCATATGGTTTCAAAGATATTTTAGACTGTTAAACATTATCACTGTTCAATTATATTTTTGGTGGGCTGTTGCTCACCCTTGCTTTATTTATTTATATCACAACAACAGCTAGATCAGATGGTCGCGCAATGCGTACCCAGATAGGCAGGTGTCAGCCGTCAGAGGATTAACCGCTGAGGTCATAGCTACCCTTGCTGAGGATGCATCTTCTGGTAGGCTAGTTGTTAGCATTTGGGCAGCAAATGTATTTATTATATGGCATATATAAATGGATGGCAAAGAGTATGTACTAGTTAATTGAATTCTTTGGGTTGTAAGAACTCAAACTTGTGATTAATAATATTGATGGTTACTCTGATTTCATCTCTGGGACTATAACGGGTGTGTTTTATGTTGTTGTTTTGGGTCATAAGGTTGTAGTTTAAATTATGTTGGTTTTGTGGATGGATATTGAGACCGTAACGACCAGATCCCTGACCCCGGATCTGGGGGTGTTACAATTCCCATCCTTGTAACCAGACATGATTGCAGATCTTTATGATTATTCGAAATCAACCTGCTCTGATACCAATTGTTAACTCGAATAACTTGTAGAAGGGGGGTTGAATACAAGTTATATAATCGTGTCTAATTTTTGCTTGGTTATATGAACAAGAATAAACGAATGAATCAAATTCTGTTTGTATTAATAAGATCAAATACAAACTCTACCAAAGGTGTACAAATACCTTTAGCAGTTGCTGACAATATAAATCTCTCTGTTTGTTTCGATCTTTCGAATACAAACCTTATACAGAGCTTCTAACGAACTTACAATTCGTTTAATCACAATCGCTCTTTTACAATGATGTATAAAGAATATTTATAATGCTTCCTATCAACTAATCACAGAAAGATAATCTATATATGACAATGTTCTGCCGTCCAGTTGATAGTTTCCATCAATAGAAAATTCTTTCCTTCATAAAATCTTCTTGCTTGTTCCTCAAACAAAGATCCTGTTTTATAGCACTTGCCAGTTTCTGTAGCATCCATAATGACATCATCAGTAACACGACTGATATCAGGATTCCATCTTGCATCAGGATCTGACCATCCCATCAGTACTTGATCAGTAGTTGACTTGACATATCAGGATTCAATCTCAGTTCCTGACATGTAGTACTCGATGCACTGTTCATTCCTGACTAAACTTTACAGATAACTGTCTAACACATATTTCCTATATAAAGTGCTAAATCCTTTATAAATCAGGATATACAAGAAGTATAAGTAAAATTCTATTCTTAACATCACAACTCATGAATTATTCCTAACATAAAATGTGGGGTTTAATATAATAATATATATTGATATATTAATTATATTAAAACCTAGGTGAGCCATATAAATAGAATGAGATGTGGAGTTTTAGAAAAGACTTGTGTTTTTGTGAAAAACCTAAAAGGAGCTAGCCTCCACCTTCTTCATCTCTCTCTCTCTCTCTCTCTCCCCCAAAAACTCCATTTTATAAAGCTTTGAGTTTTATAAAAAGCTTCATCGAAGGATTATTCTAGGTGGATACCGGTAGAGTGCTTCACACTCTGAGAAGCAACTGCTAACAACCATCTAGACACCATCTTCGAATTTTCAAGGTAAGGTTTTGATTCCTTCGCTCTCTCATTTTATATGCTTTTCTATATGTGCGATACATGGTTTTTACGGAATAATTATTATATCACGCTTCCGCTCATCCGTAAACAACCTTCAATGGCATCAGAGCTAGGTTCTGCATATAGAGATTCATATAAAAAATTCAAATTTTTTTATGCTTGTATGGATTTGTTATGATTTTTGCAAATTTATTTAGATTTAATTATGACTTAATTCGAAATAATGTTAACATGAGATTTTGACGACTGATATGGGTTCTACAAGTGTTGTGGATCATGTAGGTATTTTTTTCATAATTTTGTGATGTGTAGATTATTTGTTATGAATTGTTAAAAATTGTTTTAATTAAAATTCATAAAATAATCATGCATGTGAATAATATAAAATTAAAATTTGCACAAGGACCCTTGGCTGATCTGATCATTTTACTGCTGTTGATTTTCAGAAATCATGTCCTTATAATTTTTTATTAATTAATTAATTAATTGTTAATTAATTTATTAATATAAAAATTATAAAGATATTAATAAAAGTTATTACAGTAGTTATTGTTAAAGTGGCTGTTACTTTGAATGAGTTGATGTTTCGACCGTTTTTTGTTTTGATCAGTTATGACAGTCTGATTGTCAGATTAATAATAAAAAAAAACAAAAACAGAAACTGATGCAGCTGCTGTTCCTCGCGCATGGCGCGGCAACTGGGAAGGAGGTGTCGCGTTAGGTAATGCGTGATAGAGCCTGTCGCGCATTATCCGAATGCGTTACATAATTTAATAGATTTAAATTGTTGTAACACATTTTAGTAATGCGTTACAGCCTTTCTGTCCAAATTAAATTTGAGTTTTTTGGAGTTCCGTAACTCCGTTTTGGGCGTGGAATATATCGTTGGATTCGTTTTTCCGAGAAGAATCTAATGGAGTGGTCAAATATTATTTATATATAGTTTTGAACTATTTATATTCCCAGAAGTGTTTTAAAGCATGTTTTAATTGCTTTTAAATACTATAATAAATCCATACATCAATATATCATTGTGTGACATGATATTGCATGCATGCTTACTTGTTTATTTATTTTTATATATGAGATATATGCCTATGTTTACCATGCGATGATAGATTTAGGTGAACTTAAATCAAAATAAGGCGTGCTCTAGAAAATCTAGAATAGGAATCGTCTCTTGCCTTAACAATAATATTATGAATGCAATCATGAGATTCTTGTGTTTGTGAAACACGTAATTAATTAAATACGAATTTTCAATATTGAGAGAAAGGATGATTATGTCAAAAACAGATTTCGATCTGTAAGAAAGGGGTATTAAGTGACGCCTCTTGATAATGCTCCCCCCGATCTGGGAATCATCCGATTATCGATTATTGATTTGAAATATTTAATTGGAGAAAAGAATCTCTTTATAATATGATTATGATTGTTAAATAATATTAGTTAATTAATAATGGTTGATAATTATTTATTTATGAAATAAATAATTAGTTAGCAATTTTATTAATTGATTAAATGAGATTTAATTTATTATAAAATAATTAAGATGTGATCTTAATATTATTAATTATTTATTTAATTTATGAAATTATATTAAGGGAGAGATTAATTTTCTAAAGAGTTTAGAAGTAGAATTAATGATTAAAAGAGTTTTAATTATTAGTTAATAACAGAAAGATTTATTGTGACGGCCCCAAATCCCTTAATCAAAATTAACTAGATAATGGTAAAGCATGCATATTAATTATTTAGACATTACCAATCCCACGCCTAGATCGCCAACAGGTAAGAGTTTGAAACAATATAACTACCAATTCAAAACCATTTATTATTACAGACCACAAATTATTCTAAGTCAAAAGATTATAGACTAAGTCAAAAGTCTAGCAAGACAAGATCCATCAGATCGCCACTCCCTTCTACCTGGAACTGCCTCCTATAGGCTACACCTGAACCACCACAATTCTTACGCGCAGTCTCAAGAGTCCTTACCATCTTCGAGTTTCACTGAAAGGTTAAGGAAAAATAATATCATTGAGCCAATTGCTCAGCAAGTGCATAAACAACAATATAAGACTGGCAAAATAATTCAACTGTAAGCAAGATATGAAATCTGCAAATGAACTGTATCAACTGAATCAATATCAAAATAAAATGAGAAGGAATTGGAATATCTGATAAGACGCTACGAGCAACGCTGGGTGATCAGCCCACGACAGAGCTCCGAACCCGCATATCCAATACGGTGTTCATCAAATATAAGGGGATCCCAGGCACACATTGGCCTATAATAGTAACATGATTTGGACCGGCGCCTCGGTCAAAGTAACATTCCATCCAATTCCATTAAGGTTAAACAATGTTTATCAATTTCAATTCATCTCAAAGAAACAAGAATTCTCAATGTTATATCAAGTTGCTAATAAGCATGAATAGGATTCTCGGATTTCAAATGAATGATTTTCAGATTTTCGAATAAATGACAAGGCAAAGTGAAGAAAGTCAATCATTCTAAATTCTTAGGAGTTGGGATTCTGTTTAGTATAACTTGGTTAAGTCAAGAAAGATTAATTCAAGAAAAGTTAATCACGAAAGGTTAATCAAGAATCAACAATTGTTTTTAGTTAGAAACGAGTTCAAGTACAAGAAGATATTTAAGTAATTGGTTCGAGGATTCAAGAATTCGATAAGGTTATGAAAAGGTTTTCCAAGAAATATGATTATCGATTAGCAAGTCAAGTCAAGTTCAAGGGGTATGAAATCAATCACAAGATATATGACAATAATAAGGTCGGAAAGAACTAGTTTGTGACAAACTAACAATTCAATATCTCATGGCATTCATCATATGGTAACAACAAGGTAGGATAGTACACTTGCCTTAAATCACGAGTTCAAACTAGATAGCGTCCTCCTCAATCGGCTCCTTGCCAGGCCTCCTACTCGGACCTATAATAATAATAATAAACAATATCTTATTTTCCCCTCTTTTGTTTACATATCACAAAGCAATCCTAATAATGCTAACGCCCCATCGATATAATCATGTTATACACATACATATATACATGTAAACACATAAGTCATGTAAGTCACTTAGCACACAATTCACTTAACATACAATGTAGTATGGTATAGTACTATAATGATTCTACGACTTAACATTGGAGATGTGCCTTTAGGGTTTTGGAAATCACTTATTATATTTTTAGAAATTTCGGCGGCATCTCCTTTGTATAGTCGTCAAACCATACCGAATATAATCGGTCTCAATCAATCACAAAACAACACAATGCACCTCCAATGGCTACAACTCCATCATCAATCGACTACTACAATCACCAAGCAATCCTAGGCTATCCTACTCTCTCCACGACGACTCATTAAGCAATTCATAACTCAAATTCACATAGCAATTCAATCATGCAACCAATTAATTCATGTAACAATTTAATCAATTAGCACTTAAACAATTCAAGCAAGTAACTCACAATAATTCACACAATTCCCACAATCTCTCTTCTCTTCCTCCCTCTCTCGGCCTCTCGGCCTCTCTCTCTCCCTCTCCTCTCTCTCTCTCGGCTTCTCCCTCTCTCTTCCTCCCTCTCGGTCTCTCTCCCTCCTCCATCAATCTCTCTCGGCCTCTCCCTCTTCTTCACCAACAATCACATACAAAACCCTCACAATGACATACACCATTACTTACATGCATATCAATTCACAAAACCATAATCTCACATACCCACCAATGTTACTTATAAATTTTACAATCAAAATCAATTTATAAACTTAACCCATCAAAGTTCATAACATTAAATCATCAAAATCACTAACCTTCTTAATTTGACACCTACTAACAATCATCAACTAACAAAACAAGCATACCCACAACTTGAAATCTTATAAAAACTCAAACCCATCATCAAAATCAACATAAAAAGTTATAAAAATTCACATGCAAACACATATCACCTACTAATCATGTAAAATCATAAAATTAACACTTGCATGCAACCCTTCGGCTCACTTTCATTCATGGCCGAAGGTTTGGGGTCCTCCGGAGAGCCCGAAAATTCGTGGGTCTCTTCCTGGGAGTATACCCAATCATCAACACCCACAAACTTACCTTGATTCTTTGATTTTCGAAAAACCCTAAATTGGAAAAGTTAAGAAATTGAAATTTAAAACCATGGGTTTGTAGAGGATGACAAGAGGAGTGTTTTTATGTATAATAGAGTGGAGTTTGAATGGAGGAATTACCTTGATTAGAGCTTGAGAATCAATGGAGGTTATGAGGGTTCTTGAGAGAAAAAGATGAAGTCAGTGTGGGGGGTTGTGTCTCGGCCGTGGGAATAAAATGAGGGAGGGGAGGGTTTTGTCCAAGCCTACTAACACACACATGTATTTTAATTACATTTTATTGATACATCTTTTAATTAAATAAAAGACTTGTAAAAATAATTCTATTTACAAGATATTTTGGATCCAAAAATAATTTATTGACACATAAAATTAAAATATGGAATTCTCTTCCTCAATATATTTTTAAAACATTTTTAAAATCATTTTATGAAAAGATTTGAATTTTACAAGTTTTAATATTTTAAAAATAAAAGTAATTGGAAAAATCCTTGTAAAATATTTAAATGCGAAAATAAATTAAACTTTTATTTTTAAAAAGTCTTTAAATACATGAAGATAATAAAACAAGAAATTTCATGATTTTTACTAACTCCAAGAATTTTATAAAAAATGTTTAAGTAAAAAAATAAAATCATGTTTTAACATTTAAAAGCTATACAGAATTTTAATAAAATTTCACGTCAACACATCTAGCAATTAGACACGTAACACATATTCACAATCACACAAACATGTAATGACTCATCAATTAAGGCACATAATAATATTTTAATGCCAAATAATATTATTTATAGAGTACGAAATTCCCAGATATTACATCCTTCCCCCCTTAAAAGGATTCTGTCCCCAGAATCAGCTATGTAAACAAATGAGGGTACTGTTCTAACATATCACTTTCTAACTCCCAGGTTGACTCTTCAACCTTAGGATTCCTCCACAAAACTTTAACTAAAGCAACTGATTTATTTCTAAGCACTTTCTCTCGGCGATCTTCTATTCTGATCGGCCGCTCTACATAATACAAATCTGGCTGAATTTCTACTGGCTCATACTCTATTACACACTTAGTGTCAGGATGAAACTTCTTAAGCATCGATACATGAAAAACATTATGAATATGCTGCATCTGAGGCGGTAAAGCTAATTCATAAGCTACTCTGCCCACGCGTCGCAAAATCTCAAAAGGTCCTACAAATCTCGGACTCAACTTTCCTTTCTTCCCAAATCTGGTTAATCCTTTCCATGGCGAAACTTTTAACAACACCGGATCACCTACTTCAAAATCTACTTTCTTTCTTGCTGGATCCGCATACTTTCTCTGTCTGTCTTGAGCAGCTCGCAATCTTTTCTGAATTATTTCCACTGTTTCTTTCGTCTGCTGAATCAATTCTGGTCCTACAATCTTTCGCTCACCAACTTCTTCCCAACACACAGGAGATCTACACTTCCTTCCATAGAGAGCTTCATATGGAGGCATCCCAATACTAGCATGATAGCTGTTGTTGTAAGAAAATTCCACCAAAGGTAGATGCTCGTCCCAATTGCCTTTAAAATCTATTGCACAAACTCTAAGCATGTCTTCAATTGTCTGAATCGTTCTTTCGCTCTGACCATCTGTCTGAGGATGATAAGCAGTACTCATTCTGAGTTGCGTTCCGAGATGTTCTTGAAACTGTCTCCAAAATCTTAAATTGAAACGGGGATCTCTGTCCGATACTATAGATACTGGAACTCCGTGACGAGTCACAATCTCCTTCAAATACAAATGCACCAACTTGTCTAGCGAAAATCTTTCGTTAATCGGCAAGAAATGAGCTGATTTCGTCAGTCGGTCAACTATAACCCAAATCGCATCATGATTAGCCTTCGATCTTGGTAGACCTATGTTAGGTCGAATACACAATAAGTAATCAAATACTGTATGAGTAACTTAACAAGAACACACTGTTTAACAATTAAAAACTGTTTGGAATTAATAATTCCTCTCTCGGTGATGTAAATATCACAGAGAGCTGCTTAGGTTACAATCAAAAGATTTCTCAATGTTCGACTACCCTTCTAGGGTTAACCTAACTGTATTTATAGAACATACAGCTTCGTACAATCAGTAACTGATTCTCCTAAAATCAAGCTATACAATTGATATCAATCACGATTGCTTCAGTCTTCCAAGTCAACTCAATCTCTTTGACAGCTTTCCAATCTTCAAAGATATTGCTTCCATATTCATCTTGAAATAATCTACAAACACTGTTGACTCTTCAGACAATACCGCTACAGAGTTTAACAAACTCTGTTTGCGCTTCCAGTCAGTGTTTAACTAAACTCTGACTGCTTCCAGCTAAACTCTGTTTTCTGACTTTAGCTTCCAAACACTGTTTCCATCAATCATTTCTAACAATCTCCCCCAACTTGTCCATTAGCAAGAATGTACAAGTTTTACAGTAAATGATGATGTCAAAACAAATACAAAGTTTGCAGTGTTTAACATACAAACAGAGTTTAAGCTATTACTTAACAAATTCTACAGAAAAATAAGAAAATTCTTACAGACTTTAATTTCTAATCTCTTGCAGATCAGGCATTGTTCTGAGATAGTCTATAAGCAACCTTCTTTCAGCATTTTCAAGCTCTACCTGCATAGCTTCTTTGATTTCTCTCAACTGAGGATCATTCTCATCAGTTTGATAGATAGCAGCTCTAAGATCGTAGATTTTGTTTCTTCTCATCTCATTTCCCAGCCTGATGTATTTCACCTCTTCAGATTTTACATTGAAATCCAGAACAGTAATCCCAAGATCTGTTTTCAGCTTTGTAGTTCCCTTTTCCATTTCAATCAGATTGCCATTCCAATCTCTGTATTTAGGAACATACTTACTGTTGATTTTCATTTGTCTTCTTGCAAGATTCTGAATCATTCTCTGTCTGAGCACATTTGCAACTGACTGAGCTCTTTGATTTCTAACTCTGAAAATATACAATACATATTCAAGTTCTTCAGCATATTTTAATTCGATATCCTTTTCAGAGACTTTAAATACTGTTCCATCAGCCATGAAATATAGCAAGAAATCCTTTTCTAGACTCTTCTGATATACAAGCTGTACTGATTCCAGTTTGTCTAAACTCTCTTGAGTGACACCACGACCTGGAACAGACAGTGAAGAAGGATCTCTGGGACCAATATATTGCCTTTTATCTCTGTGTGAGCCTATGCCTCCTTTGTTGTATCCAACTTTACCAGATAGAGCTCTACCATCAGTAAAATCCATTGGAATTGTAGCTTCTAGTCTTGAGTCATGAGGAGCACCTTTCTTAAATGTTGATTTCAACTGAAAAGACAATAATGGTGTGGTCACAACTTGTGCAGCAACAGAGGTTGTGTCTTCATTTTTCTGTACAACATGTGTATCAACAGAGGTTGTAACTATACTTTTCAGCTTTTGCTTAGCTTCTGCATCTGTTGGTTTTCTGAATACTTGCATTCTTTGATTTGTACCAACAGGTTCTTTGATTTGAATGCCTTTAAGAACAGGCTTTGTAGCTTTAGCAACTTTTACATTCTTCTTTGCTTTTTCAGACTTTAAAGCTTTCAAATGCTTTTCTTGTAAACTCTTCTCTTCAGCTTTAGCATCTTCTATGGTCACTCCTTCTGCATTCTCTTCCATGAAAAGCTTAACAGCTAACTCCTCATCAGTCTTTGGGTTTGATGTTAATTCCAAACTCTTGGTCTTTGAAGTACCTTGAGTTTCAGTGTTTATTCCAACAGACTGTGATTTAAAAGATTTGCCAGATCTCAGAGTTTGCTTTTCAGAGTTTAAGACCTTGCTCTTATCACTTGCCCCTCCATCTCCAGCATCATCCTTCTGAGTCAGAGTTTGAGAAACTTTGCATTTAGACTTAGCCACTCTCTCCCCCTTTTTGACATCATCAGGAATAAGGATTGATGTAATGAGCTCCAAAGAGTTTGCAATTGAATCCACCTTAGAAAACAAAGTAGTCTGATTCTCTTCAACTTTTCCTAGCCTGGCAAAGAGAGTGTCTTGAACTTTAGACAGCTGAACAGCTTTTATTTTAGACTCTCTTTCCATCTTCAATTCTCTTGACTGAATCTCAGTCTTCAAGGAAGCAATTTCTTGTTTAGTTTCAGCAAAATTTCCTTCCAGAGTCTTGACTTGTACCACAGTTGCCTTTAAACAGGATAAGATTTCTGGATTTGAAATTTGCTTTGCAGTTTGCTTAACAAACTCAGATGCTCTCCCTTTTGGAAAAATGCAATCTTGTTTATACCAATTTTCAGCAGATTTAGCAAGATGCTCTACTTCAACTGCATGAGATGGACAAGGCTGATCAAAAGGTGTATGCTTATTATCTGTCTGTGCTGGTGCACTCACAAAGGAATCAGAGTTTGCACTACTGTCAGAAACATCTTCAGCACTTGCATCTTTAACTTGAGTATCTTTTAAAGAACCACTGTGCTGAGCAGTGTCAGCCACAGTTTCTGCAACAACTTCTGCAACCTTTTCAACAGTCTCCTCATGTTGCACAGGCTCTGCAACAGAGTTTGCCTTTGTAGCTTCAACAGGCATGGATTCAGAAATTATCTTTGTTGCCTGATCAACTTCATCACCTTTGTCTTGAATTGGAGAAGATACCAGCTCTGTGTGTGATGCTTCAGCTTCAGGAACTTTGACTGCAAACTCATCAGCTACACCAGGAGCTTCAGTATGAACAATAGGTGAGATAGAATCAGAGAATGGTTCAAATGAGTCAAAAATATTATCCATTGGTGAAAAACCATCTCTGTTATCCTCTTCTACAGGCATTTTATCCTCTGTAGGCATTGGAACATTAACATTATCCTCTGCAGGCATTTTAACCTCTGCATGTATTTCAACTTTGTCAGTGATAATATCCTCTGCAGGCATTTCAACCTCTGCAGGTATAGCAACATTCACTGTAATCTCAACAGTAGGTGTTTGCTCTGAAACCACCTCTGGAACTTCAACAACATTCTCTTCATCTGAATCAGAAAGAATTAATCTCCTCTTCTTGATTGGAGGCACCACATTCTCCTCTTCATCTTCACTTGAGCTCTCTCTTGGTGGTGAAAGTGAAGGTCTGTTTGCTTTCTGTTTCTTCCTTCTTGTATAAACAGCTCCAGGTATTGTTTGTTTAGCCTTTGAGTGTTTAGTGTTTTGGGCAGTGTGTTTCTTTCTTTTTGGCTTGGTTTTGGGTTGTTCAGTAGGTGCTGGCTCAGAGTTTAAGGTTTCAGTGTTTAAGATTTCAGTGTTTGAGGTTTCAGTGTTTAATGGTTCAGTGTTTGAGGGTTCAGTGTTTGAGGGTTCAGTGTTTATTGGTGAAGAGTTTAAGGTTTCTGGTTGTGGTTGTTGAGATGTAGTAGGTACATTGGTTGTGGGTGTTGTAGGTGTTGGTTCAGAGTTTATGGTGTCTATTGGTTCAGGCATTTGTTGTGGTGATTGAGGGTCTTGTGGTTGGTTTACATAGTTTTGTAGGGCTAAAGGCATAAACATCTCAGGTATTTGCTGTTTAATGACATCTTTGTTTGTCAAATCAGAAAACATTCTCTTTGCAACTTGAAAAGGCTGAATTACATCAGCTTCATCAATTGGAATGTTAGGCACATAGGCAGTGAATAATATTTGACAAAAACGAGCAAAATACACAGTAGTAGACTCAGACAAACGCTCTCCCAAGTTCATTAGTACTAGTCTACCAAAATCGAAGTTACCTCCATATAGTAGAGCATGACCAATTTGGAGAGTATCCAGAGGAAGTGCATCCCAGTTTGTTGTCTTCTTTCCAAAAGCCCTTGTTATACAATCGAAAAAGAAACTCCATTCCTTTCTCAAACTTGGCCGTCTCAAAGACCCTATCTTATTCAAGTTTCCTGCACATCCAATTTGCTCCAACATTGTCCTTAAACGATCATGACCAACAACACTGTAAGAAGTGTGTGTCTCAAAATCCAAAGCATCCCTAACAGTAGTTGGAGTAATAATATACTCTGATTCATCATGAGTGAAAATGATTGTTGGAGTGCCAGACTCTCCTCCATCATCATATTCAGAGTTTGTCCAGAAAGTAGCAATTTGTGAAGCAGATAGTGTAGGTGGTGCTGTTAGAGCCTTCCCTATTTCAGAGTCTTTCAAGAAATTTTGGAACACATGAAACGCCTCTGGAGCATTTACAGTCTCCAATGGTGCTGCATAGTTACTAGGGAGAAAAACTAACCCTGTTGCATCAAACGCTTTTGTTGCCATTAGTAAAAAGTGATACGAAGATATTCAGAGAAAAGATGTGTATGCACTGTAAGTGTTTAGCAAAATGTGAAGGAGAGTATAAGTGAAGTGTGAAAGTGAATGAGTATGCAAGTAACTGTGAGTGGGTGAATGTGAATCGATATGAGTAAGAGACTAAAGACGATTAGAGTAAAATTAAAACTCAATCGTTTATTTAGTAAAAGCGCGCAACTGTTGTAGAGTAGTGTGTGAGTGGGACACAATCATGGGACACGTGTCAAACAACCAATGGATTACTTAATAATTACCGCTGTCATTCCTATAATCACGACACTTACACTAATTAACAGTTGTCAACTACCTCAATTACTGCAAAATAGTCAAATCATCTCAATGAGATTTTACCTCAGAGTACTTAACACAACTCAACAGTGTTTATCAATTTATCCAACTTTATCACTAAAACCCTTTCAAAAATTGCACAGTTGTGAATTAAGTGTGTGTGAAGCAGAGTTTACTGAAATCAATTTTTAGAGCATCTAATATTTCATAAAATCCATAACAAACAGTTAATAAACACTGAATGCACAACCTCTCATATTAAACACTGATTGTTTGATGAATGCTAAACTCTGTAGTTACTGTAATACAGAAATCTGAAAACTTCTATTCCCTTTGATGTCCATGATTATCCAAGAAAGCACACAGTCTTTGAAGACAAAAAGATCAAGAGATAGAAATCAGAGTTTCATTCAGTGAATAACAGTCATGAACTGTATAACCTCACAAACTCTCAATGCACACAAGTGTTTAGGTGAAGTGTTTACGTTCACATTCAATCAGAAATAGCAGAATCTACCATATGCTTGAATGTCCACCAATTCTACACTACTTTGAGTACATGTATTCACAAATCAAAAGGACTTTATTCAGGGTTTAAATGGAGTAAGATCAAACAGATGAAAAGAGATGTTTTATTCATGAGTGACTTCAAGCTGAACATCTTAATAGAACAAAGTGTTCAGTCACAGTATATATTTGTACAAGATCAGTATATATGCTCTTTTTCCTTTTTTTTTTTTTTTTTATTTTATTTTTTATTTTTTATTTTTTATTTTTTATTTTTTATTTTTTTTATTTAGCATATATACTGAGTAAACTTTTCTTTTCTTGAGAAACACTCATCTGCTTGAGAAAAAAAATATAACTGCTCTTAACACTTCAGAGTATAAGAAAAATGAGCAGTTAATAAGGCTCAAAGGGGTTTACTAAGGATGAAATTTATGAACAGTGTTTATACAGTGTTTGAACAAAGTTCAAAAGAATATTTGAACAGTGTTTGAAGAAATGGTGAATCCTATTGCCTTTATCATTTTCATGCACACACATATCATGTAGTCTCAAAATGGTCTAATACAAGTTCTAGAGAAACATACTACCTGATGAATATCACACAACAATAAATACTGATTGATAGAAAATGTATCAATCACTGATTTGGCTCAAACTCTCACAGGTTGTAGACATGAATCTGAACTCACCAAACTAATCAATGACACATCTCAAGTTTTATGGTTTTCACAAGTACAAACAAGGAATCATCATGAACCATACCTTTGGAAACAGAATGTCACTTATCAGAGTTTAGAGTTCATCAATAACCAAAATTATTTATGAGAGGCAATGCACACAATATTCATAGACTCAGAGTTTAGGACTGAATAAACTAAGAGATGCTATAAATATGAAACAGTATCATGCTGTGTTGATTTACTGCACAAAGTCTGATTAGATTACAGTGACTCAGAAAGAATCATGATTTTTTTACTGAGAATCATGCTTCATACATTTTTCTTCATTGGTGTTTTCATTCAGACAATAATCAAATCTGAATTCACTGAGTGTATCTAACATGTTAACAGTGTTTAACAGACAGACATGCTGACAGAGTTTAAAAAGATTTAAACATTAGCATGCAGAACAGAGTTTAATACTAAGGTTCACATAGCACTTAACAATTTTTAAATCATGAGCAATGAGTTTTTGAGTCTAACCAACATCTCTAGTCAAAACTAGAGACCATTCCTAGTTCATTGACCAGTCTTGTAAATGTGGCTTCACTCAATGGCTTGGTGAAGATATCTGCAAGTTGTTGTTCTGTAGACACAAAGTGAAGCTCAATGTTGCCTTCCTCTACATGCTCTCTGATGAAGTGATACCTTATGCTGATGTGCTTTGTCATTGAATGTTGTACTGGATTACCTGTCATTGCAATAGCACTTTGATTATCACAGTAAATAGGTATCTTGGTATACCTTAATCCATAATCCAGCAGTTGATTCTTCATCCATAAAATCTGTGCACAGCAGCTACCAGCAGCAATATACTCTGCTTCAGCTGTAGATGTAGATATTGACTTCTGTTTCTTGCTGTACCAGGAAACAAGTCTGTCACCCAGAAATTGACAACTTCCACTGGTGCTTTTTCTGTCTATCTTACATCCAGCAAAGTCTGCATCAGAGTAACCAAGAAGTTTAAACTCTGATTCTCTTGGATACCACAGCCCCAAAGTTATAGTGCCCTTGAGGTACTTGAATATCCTCTTTACTGCTGTTAAATGAGGTTCTCTTGGATCTGCCTGGAACCTTGCACACAAGCAAGTTGCATACATGATATCAGGTCTGCTAGCTGTCAAATAGAGCAAAGAACCAATCATTCCTCTGTAACTTGTCATATCTACTGATGACCCTGCATCTTTGTCCAATTTTGTTGCAGTTGCCATGGGAGTTGTTGCAGATGAACAATCAAGCATACCAAATTTCTTGAGAAGGTTTCTGGTATATTTTGCTTGATTTATAAAAATTCCATCATCTGTTTGCTTCACCTGTAGCCCTAGAAAATAACTAAGCTCTCCCATCATACTCATTTGATATCTTGACTGCATGAGTTTGGCAAACTTCTTACAGAGTTTATCATTAGTAGACCCAAAAATGATGTCATCCACATATATCTGAACTAAAAGCAAGTCACTACCATTTTGGAAGTAAAACAGAGTTTTGTCAATAGTACCTCTGTGAAATCCACTTTCTAGTAAAAATTTGGCAAGGGTTTCATACCATGCCCTTGGTGCCTGCTTAAGTCCATAGAGTGCCTTGTCTAACCTGTAGACATAGTCTGGATATTTTGGATCTACAAATCCTGGTGGTTGTTCCACAAACACTTCTTCTTCAAGTTTTCCATTCAAAAATGCACTTTTCACATCCATCTGAAACACTTTGAATTTCTTATGAGAGGCATATGCTAGAAAAATTCTGATTGCCTCCAATCTAGCCACTGGAGCAAATGTTTCATCATAGTCTATTCCTTCCTGTTGTGAGTAGCCTTTTGCAACCAGTCTTGCCTTGTTCCTTGTGATAACACCCTCACTGTCAGTTTTATTCCTGAAAACCCATTTAGTACCAACAATGGATCTGTTCTTGGGCCTTGGTACAAGTGTCCACACTTCATTTCTTTCAAATTCATTTAGCTCTTCTTGCATTGCTGTTATCCAGTCAGCATCTTTAAGAGCTTCTTCCACTTTCTTTGGCTCAGTTTGTGACAAGAATGCATGAAACAGACATTCATTTGTTGTTGCACTTCTTGTCCTTACTTTTGCATCTGGATCACCAATAATCAAATCAGGTGTGTGAGATTTAGTCCATTTTCTTGCAGAAGGCAGATTGCTTCTGTCATCATGTGATCCTCCCCCTTGATCCATGCTCTCCTGATTTTCTTGGTGCCTTTCTTCATTTTCTGATGCTCCCCCTGAATGTGACTTCTCAGAATTATCAACAGAGTTTGAATCAACAGAGTTTGAATCAACAGAGTTTGATTCAGAATCATTAACTGAGTCACTTTCAGTGTTTGAATTATCACTTTGATGTGATTCTTCATTCTCCCCCTCAACTGGTTCTTCCCTTGTTTCTGATTGAAGAGTTTCTTCAGTATTTACCAGTAGAGGTTCAGAGTTTAGATGAACAGAGTTTGTCATATCAGTCTGATCAGAGTTTACTTCTTCAGAGAATAAATCTTCATTTTCAAAGTGCAGTTGATCATGTTCATTGACATCTTCAAGTCCAGTTATTTTCTTGTCATCAAATGACACATGAATTGATTCCATGATCACTCTAGTTCTCAGATTATAAACTCTGAATGCCTTTGTTGACAGTGGATAGCCAACAAAAATTCCTTCATCTGCCTTTAGGTCAAACTTGGTCAACTGTTCAGGATGAGTCTTCAACACAAAGCATTTGCATCCAAAAATATGAAAATATTTTAGATTTGGCTTTTTCTTTTTCACCATTTCATATGGTGTTTTACCATGCTTGTTGATCAGTGTTGCATTTTGAGTAAAACAAGCAGTTTGAACTGCTTCTGCCCAGAAATATGTTGGCAACTTTGCTTCATCTAGCATGGTTCTGGCAGCTTCTATCAAGGTTCTGTTCTTCCTCTCCACTACACCATTTTGTTGTGGAGTACCAGGTGCAGAAAACTCTTGTTTTATCCCTCTACTCTTGCAAAATTCTTCCATTGATGAATTCCTGAACTCAGTTCCATTGTCACTTCTGATTATCTTCACTTGATGCTCTGACCCTTTTTCCAGTTGAATTACATGTTCTGTCAGTGTTAATGCAGTTTCATCCTTCTTTGCAAGAAAATATACCCATGTAAATCTGGTATATTCATCAACAATGACTAATGCATATTTCTTCTTTCCAAGAGACATCACATTCACTGGACCAAAAAGATCAACATGTAGTAGATGATAAGGATCAACAATTGAAGACTCAGTTTTGCTTTTGAAGGAGACTTTTCTCTGTTTAGCCTTTTGACAAGAATCACACAGTCCTTCTACATTCAACAAGGACTTTGGTAGACCTCTTACAAGATCATTCTTGATTAGCTCATTGATGTTGTTCAGGTTCAAATGAGAGAGTTTCTTGTGCCATTTCCAACTCTCTTCACTGGACATCCTTGTAGACAGACACACTGCTTTGCCATCAGTGTTTGTTGACAATTTAATTTCATAGATGTTATTGTGTCTGTTTCCAACTAGAGCAACTTTCCCTGTAGATTTACTGATCACTTGACAATATTCAGGCTGAAAATCCACATGATATCCTCTGTCACAGATTTGACTCACAGATAGCAGATCATGCTTGAGTCCTGGAACCAGAGCTACATTTGTGATGATGACATTTCCAAGATTAATATTGCCATATCCCAGTGTATGTCCTATGTTGCCATCTCCATAGGAAACTTCTGGGCCAGCCTTCTCCTCAAACTCTGATAGCAGGGCTTTATTTCCTGTCATGTGTCCTGAACATCCACTGTCCACGACTAGGGTACTTACCCTGTTGCCCTGCAATCACAAACAATCACTGATTATTAGTTTTAAGGATCCAGACTTGCTTGGATCCTTTGGCTTTCTTAATTCTGTTAGCTTTTGCAGCGGAATTCACATTAACAGAGTTTAAGCTAACTTTTTCAGAGTTTACATTTGCAGAGTTTACTTTAACCCATTTCAAATTTGGTTTGGGTTCATAGTAATTATAATAAATAGCATGATAATCTCTGCAAGTGTAAATAGAATGCCAAGTACTTCCACAGTGTTTGCATAAAGTCTGTGGTCTAGTTCTCACATAATCACTCTTTACTGCAGTTTTAGAAGGCAAAGAATTAATGTTCTTATTCTTACTGCAGAAACTAGCAAGATGATTAGTGCTACCACAATTAAAGCATGTTTTTCTAGGAGCTAATGAAGCAAGCATTGGCTTAATTCCTGATGTGATGCCTACTTTTCCATTTTTGTTTTTCTTAGGCAATCTCTGTTTGTTGACAGATTTTATCTCCTTAAGCTTATGCTTGAGTTGTTTATCTGTCATTAAACCAATGTTAGCCTCTTTAACAAAAGTTTTAGCATATGACTCTTTAACAGCCTTTTTCTGTGCTTCAGTCTTAGGTCCACCTGTTCCCATGACATTACCCTCAGATGAACAATGTGGTCTAACTTTTACCTGATTTTCAAATCTAAGTTCATCTCCTACAGAGTAACCTAGACCTACTGTATCTGACTGAAACACTTCTTGAGTGTCTTTACCAGAGTGTGTCCAAGTTTTAATGATGTGTTTAGTATCCTCCAATTCAGTTTCTAGTTGCTTATACTTACCTAGCAACTCCTGTTCAATAAACACTGCATCATCTCTCTCTTTCTGAATTTTATTCATGTTCTCTAGCTGTTCCTCAACAAGTTTATTTCTCTCTTTAAGTTGAGAACACTCAGACTTTATCCTCTCATTTTCTAAAGTCTGATCCCTATAACTGATATGCAATGCTTTAAGATATATTCTCAATTCAGTTATATTATCAGTGTTATAAGCATAGGTAGTTGGAGGTACCTTAAGATCATCATTTTCAGTCTGAGTAGTAGCCATGAGAGCATAGTTGACTTCCTCATCTGAATCTGAAGTGTCTGCCCAATCTCTGCCTTTGGTGTAGAGTGCCTTTTCAGTTTTACCCTTCTTGCACTCAGGAGCATAGTGTCCCATCTCCTTACACTTGTAGCATTGAATTTCAGACTTATCTTTCTTACCAGATTTGAAGTCCTTTCCCTCAGATTTCTTGAAATTCTTCTTGTCAGACTTTGAGTAGTCCCTTGAGAATCTCTTTCCCTTCTTGAAGTTCTTGTATCCCATCTTCTTGAAGGTCTTTACCATCAAAGCAGCCATTTGCATCATCTCTTCATCATCTTCAAAATCAGATGATCCATCAGTGTTTGAGTCAACATCAGTGTTTGATGACTCATTCTCTGAATGGATGACTAAGGCTTTTCCTTTTGCCTTTCTCCTTGATGCCTCCTTCTTTGATGGTTTCTCCTCAACCTTGAGTGCAACAGACTTTGACTTTCTACTTGATCTTTTGTTTCTCTGCTCCAATTCCAATTCATGGGTTTTGAGCAGTCCATAAATTTCATCAATCTCTGTTTCACCAAGTTCATAATTATCTCTAATAGTGGTTGTTTTCACATCCCACTTTTCAGGTAGAGAAAGAAGAAACTTGAGATTTGAGTCTTCTAAATCATACTCTTTGTTAACCAATGACAAATCATTGAGCAATTTACAGAATCTGTCAAATGTTTCTGTCATGGTTTCATCAGACTTTGCCTCAAAGTGCTCATACTCCTGAGTGAGTATGTTTCTTCTGTTTTTCTTGATTGCAGGAGTTCCTTGACACCTAACCTCAAGTGCATCCCATACTTCCTTTGCAGTTGTGCAATTAATCACTTTATTAGACATAACATTGTCTAATGCACTGTGAAGTAAATGTCTCACTTTTGCATCCTTTGCAATAGATGAAAGATCCTCAGCAGTTAGATCTTTCTTTTCTTTTGGAATGACCTTTGATTCCTCACCAGCAGCAGCAGCAGATAATTTTGTTGGTTTGTGAGGTCCTTCATATATTCTATCAAGGTATTCTGGATCTGTAGCCTCCAGAAACATGGTCATTTTCACCTTCCAAATTGCATACTCTGATGGCCTAAGTATAGGAACCCTTATTGTCTCATACCTACTAACAGTAGTAGGGGCTTTCTCAGATGGTGGAGGTATCTCTGCCATTGATTACTCTTGTGTTTGGATCTTTAACTGTAATAAAGTAACAGATTAGGCTCTGATACCACTTGTTAGGTCGAATACACAATAAGTAATCAAATACTGTATGAGTAACTTAACAAGAACACACTGTTTAACAATTAAAAACTGTTTGGAATTAATAATTCCTCTCTCGGTGATGTAAATATCACAGAGAGCTGCTTAGGTTACAATCAAAAGATTTCTCAATGTTCGACTACCCTTCTAGGGTTAACCTAACTGTATTTATAGAACATACAGCTTCGTACAATCAGTAACTGATTCTCCTAAAATCAAGCTATACAATTGATATCAATCACGATTGCTTCAGTCTTCCAAGTCAACTCAATCTCTTTGATAGCTTTCCAATCTTCAAAGATATTGCTTCCATATTCATCTTGAAATAATCTACAAACACTGTTGACTCTTCAGACAATACCGCTACAGAGTTTAACAAACTCTGTTTGCGCTTCCAGTCAGTGTTTAACTAAACTCTGACTGCTTCCAGCTAAACTCTGTTTTCTGACTTTAGCTTCCAAACACTGTTTCCATCAATCATTTCTAACAACCTACTACAAAATCCATTGCAATGTGCTCCCACTTCCACTCGGGTATCTCCAATGGTTGAATTAATCCACTTGGTCTTTGATGTTCTGCTTTCACTCTTTGGCATGTATAACAACGACTTACCCACTCTGCAATTTCTCTTTTCATATCTGGCCACCAAAAGTTCTTCTTCAAATCTTGATACATCTTCGTGCTTCCAGGATGTAATGAAAACTTAGAACTATGGGCATCACATAATAATTCTTCTTTCAACTCTTTCACATCAGGAATCCATATCCTTGAGGAAAATCTTAAAATACCTTGGTTATCTTTCTGCGTACAAATTTCTTCTCCGGTCAATTCATTCAATCTTTGATTCATCACTTCTTCTTGGCATTTCCGAATTTTGTCCAATAATACTGGTTGAAATGTCATGGTATAGACTTGCTCTGCTGGAATCTCTGTTGCACAAACTTCAATTCCTAACTTCTCAAACTCTCTAAACAATTCTTGGGTCATTGACAACGTATTCAATCTTTCCTTCCTGCTTAGCGCATCAGCTACGACGTTCGCCTTTCCCGGGTGATAACTAATGGTACAATCATAATCCTTTATCAGTTCTAACCATCTTCTTTGTCTCATGTTGAGTTCCTTCTGAGTAAAAATATACTTAAGGCTCTTATGATCCGTGAATATCTCACACTTCTCACCATAAAGATAATGTCTCCACAATTTCAATGCAAATACGATCGCCGCTAACTCGAGGTCATGGGTAGGGTATCTCTGTTCATGAGGTTTCAGTTGCCTTGAAGCATACGCAATCACCTTTCCATGCTGCATCAACACACACCCTAAACCCTTATGCGAACCATCGCTGTAGATTACAAACTCTCCTTTATCATCCGGTAATGCTAACACTGGAGCAGTTACCAATCTTTGCTTAAGCTCTTGAAAATTCCTTTCACACTTATCAGTCCATTCAAACTTTTCATTCTTCCGTGTCAACTTGGTCAATGGTACCGCAATCTTAGAAAAATCCTTAACAAATCTGCGATAATATCCTGCTAGTCCCATAAAACTTCTTACTTCTGTTGGTGTCCTTGGTCTTTCCCAATTCACAACTGCTTCAATCTTTGCTGGGTCAACTCGAATTCCTTCTTTACTCACAATATGTCCCAAAAATTGGACTTCCTTCAACCAAAACTCACACTTGGAAAACTTGGCATACAACTTCTCCTTTCTCAATATCTCCAATGCTATTCTCAAATGCTCTGCATGATCCTCTTCTGATTTAGAGTATATCAAAATATCGTCGATGAAGACTATCACAAACTTATCCAAAAATCTCTTAAATACTCGGTTCATCAAATCCATAAATGCTGCTGGTGCGTTCGTCAATCCAAAAGCCATAACCAAAAATTCATAGTGACCATACCTTGTTCGAAAAGCAGTCTTCGGTATATCCTCTGGTTTGATTTTCAGCTGGTGATATCCTGACCTTAGATCTATCTTCGAAAAACATGTCGCTCCTTTCAACTGGTCAAACAAATCATCAATCCTCGGTAATGGGTATCTATTCTTGATAGTCAACTTATTCAACTCTCGATAGTCGATACAAAGCCTCATACTTCCATCTTTCTTCTTTACGAACAATACTGGCGCTCCCCAGGGTGATACACTTGGTCTTATAATTCCTTTGTTCAATAAATCCTGAAGCTGATTGGCGAGTTCCTTCATTTCAGACGGTGCCATTCTGTATGGAGCCTTGGAAATAGGTTCTGTCCCTGGTGCTAAGTCAATTGCGAACTCAATCTGACGATCTGGAGGTAATCCGGGTAGTTCTTCGGGAAAAACATCAGGAAACTCATTGACTACGGGAATATCCTCTAATTCCACTCCTTCTCGACTCTTATCTATCACATAAGCAAGATAAGCCTCACATCCTTTCCTTAACAATCTCTTGGTTTGCATCATGGTAAGAAACGTACTAGTCTGCCTACGCCCCTTAAAGATAACTCTATCGCCTTCTGGAGATTTCAACGTAACTTTCTTATTCCTACAATCGATATGCGCATCATACTCGGCAAGCCAATCCATTCCTAAAATAACGTCAAAATCTCCTAATTGAAAAGGTATCAAGGTGACGGGAAAAAGATAACCTGAAATCTCTACTGCACAAGGTGAACATACCCTATCTACTGGTATCTGATCCTGATTAGCTAACACAATATTCAAAGTTTCTCTTAACATACGAGTATCACACTTCAACTTATTCACAAAATCTTTAGCAACAAACGATCTAGTAGCACCCAAATCAATTAACACTTTAGCACTAATGGCGTTTACGAAAAGCGTACCTGCCACTACATCCGAACTTCTCACTGCATCGTTCATGTTCATGTTGAAGGTCCGGGAATGAATTGGATAGGCTGAAGCTTGATAACTTGGAGCTTGAAGAGCTGGAATTTGCTGAAGTACAGGTGGATTTAGAATCTAAGTTGGAATCTGAGATGTTGCCATTTGGTTCATTGGGGTAGAGGTAGTCAATCTCATCAAGTTGTTGTTTGGAACAGGCGATCTGCACTCCCTAGCCATGTGTCCTACCTTACCACACTTGTAACAAATTACACTCGATTTCGAATTCCTGCACTCGTTAGCATAATGACCTTTCTGGTTACACTTGAAACAAACAATATCTGCCTTCACACACGCTCCGGTATGCCTCTTAGAACATGCCTTGCACTCTGGAATAGAGGGTCGGGGAAATCTTGGTTGATTGGGGTTCTGAGGAAGGGTTTCTGAATTCCTGTTTCTGGGCACATTCCTTTTGAAATTTCTTCCCTGGTTCTGAAATCCGGGCTTTCTATCCATCTGATTAGTTGACTTTCCTTGATCCTGATTCCTTTCGATTGCTTCCACTTTCCTCTTTAAATTGCCCCTTTCCTTCTGATTCTGATCACTCTCACCTTCTATTATCATAGCCTTCTGAACCACTTCTGCATACGAGTTGATCTCAAAAGCTGCAACTCTGCTCCTTAACCATGGCTTCAATCCCTGTTGAAACCTCTTCGCTCTCTTTTCATCCGTATCCACATAATCTCCTACAAACCTTGCTAATTCTGTAAACTTCTTCTCATACTCATCAACACTCATATTTTCCTGCTTAAGATTAAAGAACTTTAACTCCATCTGATTCTGCATATATCTAGGAAAATACTTCTCCAGAAAAATCCTTTTAAACCTATCCCACTGAATCACTTCTGCTACTTCCAATGCCTTAGCCGACTCCCACCAATAATTAAATTCACCCTTCAGAAAATAACTAGCAAATTCTACCTTCTGTTCATCACTAACCTTTACCAATGCGAAGGCCTTCTCCATTTCCTTAAGCCATATCTGGGCTTCAACTGGATCTTTTGTTCCTTGAAAATCTGGGGGTTTCACAGCCTGAAAAGATTTAAAAGTTACCACAAGTTGGGCTGGTTGTTGCTGTCCTTGTTGCTGTTGCAATTGCTGATGTTGTTGCTGAAGTAGCTGCTGCTGCTGAGCCAACGTAGTCGTCTGCTGTTGCAAAAGTCCCAAAAGCTGGGCCATATCCATATTGCCTTGATTATCATCTCTATTCTGATCATCTTGATCCCTATTCTGGTTAGCTCTAGTATTGCTCCTTCTTGGAGGCATCTTTCTGAATATTAAACAAGCATCTACTCATCCACAAGC
The DNA here is from genome assembly GCA_037693485.1 of Kitagawia praeruptora. Taxonomy (NCBI): domain Eukaryota; kingdom Viridiplantae; phylum Streptophyta; class Magnoliopsida; order Apiales; family Apiaceae; genus Kitagawia; species Kitagawia praeruptora. The sequence goes on from CM075350.1 coordinate 84,832,801, forward strand.
ATACATCTAACCGCAACATGGCACAATATGGTCTAACAGTTCTAATATGACATGGTACAACCTAAAATTTAAACAATCTCACGCGCCCAAATGATACGATAAAAAGGAAACGATAATAATAAACGATACGGCACTGATGACATCCATCGATAACCCAAATCCAAAGGTCAAAGTACCAACCAACATAAAGTTCGAAAACCGAAACTGAAAGTACGATAAAGTCTAACAACATAAGTCTGATAATCATATGGCTATACTATAAGCCATCGCATAAAACTCATAACATAAAACTAGTTATCCATCAAATGGCTGATCACACGCTGAAGCTCGTCCACCATCATCTGCACCATCGCATAACTCTCCCAATCTCGATGAGGTACCATAGCGCGAAGCCTCTCGTTAGCCGTCTCGATGAGTGACTGAAGCCTGGATGCAAGAGTCGGGACGTGATCCTCGGGTACATCCCCATCATCACTATACAATGCATCAACTCTCCTCTGAAGCTGAGCGTTCTCACCATAAAGATGATCACACTCCCTAAGCAACTCCTGATAGACGGACAAAGGTACAGTATCTGCTATCTCGGCCGGAGGTGGAGCTGAAGGTCCTGGTGCCCTCTGTCGCTGCCAATAATAATATAATATATATATATATATATAAGCGTCAGATAAAACTTAGAAGCATACTACTTAAACACTCTCGATAATAGGGGTCAATCAATCCTATTCTTTTAGAAATATCATACTATTTATATTCTAAGTGAGTTTCTATTTTAATCCTAAGTGATTATTGAAAATGTGATCTATCTTGTTACCTAAACCTATATTGTTCAGTGACTCAAACCTGTGGCTCTGATACCAAACCTGTGACGGCCCCAAATCCCTTAATCAAAATTAACTAGATAATGGTAAAGCATGCATATTAATTATTTAGACATTACCAATCCCACGCCTAGATCGCCAACAGGTAAGAGTTTGAAACAATATAACTACCAATTCAAAACCATTTATTATTACAGACCACAAATTATTCTAAGTCAAAAGATTATAGACTAAGTCAAAAGTCTAGCAAGACAAGATCCATCAGATCGCCACTCCCTTCTACCTGGAACTGCCTCCTATAGGCTACACCTGAACCACCACAATTCTTACGCGCAGTCTCAAGAGTCCTTACCATCTTCGAGTTTCACTGAAAGGTTAAGGAAAAATAATATCATTGAGCCAATTGCTCAGCAAGTGCATAAACAACAATATAAGACTGGCAAAATAATTCAACTGTAAGCAAGATATGAAATCTGCAAATGAACTGTATCAACTGAATCAATATCAAAATAAAATGAGAAGGAATTGGAATATCTGATAAGACGCTACGAGCAACGCTGGGTGATCAGCCCACGACAGAGCTCCGAACCCGCATATCCAATACGGTGTTCATCAAATATAAGGGGATCCCAGGCACACATTGGCCTATAATAGTAACATGATTTGGACCGGCGCCTCGGTCAAAGTAACATTCCATCCAATTCCATTAAGGTTAAACAATGTTTATCAATTTCAATTCATCTCAAAGAAACAAGAATTCTCAATGTTATATCAAGTTGCTAATAAGCATGAATAGGATTCTCGGATTTCAAATGAATGATTTTCATATTTTCGAATAAATGACAAGGCAAAGTGAAGAAAGTCAATCATTCTAAATTCTTAGGAGTTAGGATTCTGTTTAGTATAACTTGGTTAAGTCAAGAAAGATTAATTCAAGAAAAGTTAATCACGAAAGGTTAATCAAGAATCAACAATTGTTTTTAGTTAGAAACGAGTTCAAGTACAAGAAGATATTTAAGTAATTGGTTCGAGGATTCAAGAATTCGATAAGGTTATGAAAAGGTTTTCCAAGAAATATGATTATCGATTAGCAAGTCAAGTCAAGTACAAGGGGTATGAAATCAATCACAAGATATATGACAATAATAAGATCGGAAAGAACTAGTTTGTGACAAACTAACAATTCAATATCTCATGGCATTCATCATATGGTAACAACAAGGTAGGATAGTACACTTGCCTTAAATCACGAGTTCAAACTAGATAGCGTCCTCCTCAATCGGCTCCTTGCCAGGCCTCCTACTCGGACCTATAATAATAATAATAAACAATATCTTATTTTCCCCTCTTTTGTTTACATATCACAAAGCAATCCTAATAATGCTAACGCCCCATCGATATAATCATGTTATACACATACATATATACATGTAAACACATAAGTCATGTAAGTCACTTAGCACACAATTCACTTAACATACAATGTAGTATGGTATAGTACTATAATGATTCTACGACTTAACATTGGAGATGTGCCTTTAGGGTTTTGGAAATCACTTATTATATTTTTAGAAATTTCGGCGGCATCTCCTTTGTATAGTCGTCAAACCATACCGAATATAATCGGTCTCAATCAATCACAAAACAACACAATGCACCTCCAATGGCTACAACTCCATCATCAATCGACTACTACAATCACCAAGCAATCCTAGGCTATCCTACTCTCTCCACGACGACTCATTAAGCAATTCATAACTCAAATTCACATAGCAATTCATTCATGCAACCAATTAATTCATGTAACAATTTAATCAATTAGCACTTAAACAATTCAAGCAAGTAACTCACAATAATTCACACAATTCCCACAATCTCTCTTCTCTTCCTCCCTCTCTCGGCCTCTCGGCCTCTCTCTCTCCCTCTCCTCTCTCTCTCTCGGCTTCTCCCTCTCTCCCTCTCTCTTCCTCCCTCTCGGTCTCTCTCCCTCCTCCATCAATCTCTCTCGGCCTCTCCCTCTTCTTCACCAACAATCACATACAAAACCCTCACAATGACATACACCATTACTTACATGCATATCAATTCACAAAACTATAATCTCACATACCCACCAATGTTACTTATAAATTTTACAATCAAAATCAATTTATAAACTTAACCCATCAAAGTTCATAACATTAAATCATCAAAATCACTAACCTTCTTAATTTGACACCTACTAACAATCATCAACTAACAAAACAAGCATACCCACAACTTGAAATCTTATAAAAACTCAAACCCATCATCAAAATCAACATAAAAAGTTATAAAAATTCACATGCAAACACATATCACCTACTAATCATGTAAAATCATAAAATTAACACTTGCATGCAACCCTTCGGCTCACTTTCATTCATGGCCGAAGGTTTGGGGTCCTCCGGAGAGCCCGAAAATTCGTGGGTCTCTTCCAGGGAGTATACCCAATCATCAACACCCACAAACTTACCTTGATTCTTTGATTTTCGAAAAACCCTAAATTGGAAAAGTTAAGAAATTGAAATTTAAAACCATGGGTTTGTAGAGGATGACAAGAGGAGTGTTTTTATGTATAATAGTGTGGGGTTTGAATGGAGGAATTACCTTGATTAGAGCTTGAGAATCAATGGAGGTTATGAGGGTTCTTGAGAGAAAAAGATGAAGTCAGTGTGGGGGGTTGTGTCTCGGCCGTGGGAATAAAATGAGGGAGGGGAGGGTTTTGTCCAAGCCTACTAACACACACATGTATTTTAATTACATTTTATTGATACATCTTTTAATTAAATAAAAGACTTGTAAAAATAATTCTATTTACAAGATATTTTGGATCCAAAAATAATTTATTGACACATAAAATTAAAATATGGAATTCTCTTCCTCAATATATTTTTAAAACATTTTTAAAATCATTTTATGAAAAGATTTGAATTTTACAAGTTTTAATATTTTAAAAATAAAAGTAATTGGAAAAATCCTTGTAAAATATTTAAATGCGAAAATAAATTAAACTTTTATTTTTAAAAAGTCTTTAAATACATGAAGATAATAAAACAAGAAATTTCATGATTTTTACTAACTCCAAGAATTTTATAAAAAATGTTTAAGTAAAAAAATAAAATCATGTTTTAACATTTAAAAGCTATACAGAATTTTAATAAAATTTCACGTCAACACATCTAGCAATTAGACACGTAACACATATTCACAATCACACAAACATGTAATGACTCATCAATTAAGGCACATAATAATATTTTAATGCCAAATAATATTATTTATAGAGTACGAAATTCCCAGATATTACATTTATTTTCTAAAAGGTTTAGAAATAATTTAAATGATTAAAATAGTTTTAATTATTAATTAATTGGTTAGTAATTATGATACTTTATAGATTTTTTTTGAAATTTTTGTCTATAAATATATATAATTATAAACCTTTCAATAAAATCTCTCTTAATAATATCAAGTAGTAATTGGCCAATGACACAACGGGCTTGTGTCGGTCACAGCCTTCCAACATGGTAGAAAGTAGTTCTCATTTTTAAATCATTGTCATTTCGTGCTACAGCCGAGGGCTTTGATTTCGAAATTAGAAATACTTGTCTATTACATAGAGATGTGTACAATGAATTAGAATCTAATGGTCGTTACGTGCTACAGTCGTGGGCCGTTGGAGACTGATTCAATTGTACGAAATGTTGGGTTAGACTTGACTTAGAATATTGAGTTTGTCGTGCTACAGCCGTGACTCAATTATTCAAGAGGTGAAAGTTTTATTAGGGAATAACATGAGATGTAATTGACAAGAGTTGTCTGCCTATTGAACATCACATGGCGTTTCGTGCTACAGCCGAGGTTGTATGATGGAATGTAGGATCCCTATTCCCACTAGCATTATGAATGCTTAATTTTTCACTTAGGGGGTTGTATAAATTAGATAAACTAGTGGGAGCCACTTATGAATAAAGACCCGATTCATATAGTGTTTTGAAATGAAATTGAATATTTGCTAAGTGTTGTTATGTGTATATCATTTGCAGACTTAATATATATATATATACACTAGGTCTTCTGCACAATCACTCCGTAGCATACTAGATGCTCACATATTGATTGGTCCCAACTATGCTAACTAGCTTCGAAGCTTGAGAAAAAGTTCTCAAGGGCTAAGAAGTTGGGATATGATATTTGTTTTCACTGTAACAAGGTGAGGCACTGAAAGAGGAACTGTAAGGTTTACCTTGCAGAACTGAAGGTGAAGAAGGCTAGTGAAACTGCCGCTTCTAATTCAGATATGTTTATGACTGAAGTAAACATGTCACTAAATCAAACTTTTACTTAGGTATTAGATACTACTTGTGGTTCTCACATTTGCAATTCGTTGCGAGGACTAAGGAGAAGTAGGGCTCTTGGGGAAGAGAAGGCGATTCTACGGATGGGCAATGGAGCAAGAGTTGCTGACATAGCTGTAGGGTCAATTTGATTTACATATGCCTACGGGCAAGACTATTATTTTAAATAATTGTTATTTTGGTTCCCTCGATTGTGAGGAATATTATTTCTATTCTAATGTTAGACTTGGATGGATTTTCATTTATTATTCAGAATATTAAACATTCAATCCTCAGAAATAATGTTCTTTATGGTAGTGGAACTTTAAATAATGGTCTGTATCTATGTGACATGGAATATGTTTTACTTCATATTAAACAAAGAAAAAAAGATGATGAAAATCCTACCTACTTATGGCACTACAGACTTGGTCATATTAGTGAAATAGACTTCGGACATTGCATAAGGGAAGGTTACTAGAACCTTTTGATTTTGAATCTTATCCTATATGCATGTCTTGTCTATTGGGTAAAATGACCAAATCTCCATTTACTGGACATAGAGAGAGCGCTAGAGAGTTGCTGGTATTGGTACACATAGATATATGTGGACAAATGTCTACGCAAGCCATGGCTGGATTTTAATACTTCGTGACTTTCATAGATAATTGATCTAGATTCAGATATATGTATTTGACGAAATACAAATCTGAAGCCTTTGAAAAGTTCAAAAAAATACAGTTATGAAGTAGAGAAACAAACCAAACATAGTATTAGAGCTCTTCGTTTAGATCGAGGAGATGAATACTTGAGTGGTGTGTTTCTAGATTATCTCAAAGAAAATGGTATATTCTCCCAATGGACTCATCCGGACACTCCGTAGTTGAGTAGAGTATCTGAAAGGAGAAATTGAACTTTATTAGACATGGTTCGATCCATGATGAGCTATGCAGATCTTCCAGTATCACTTTAGGGTTATGAATTGGAAACCTCAACATATTTACTGAATAAGGTGCTTTCCAAATCTGTTCCTCAAACTTCACATAAGATATGGAAATAAAGGAAACCGAGTCTTAAACATGTTAAGATTTTGGGATGTCTAGTTTATGTCAAGAAAGTTGACCATGATAAGCTGGAATCTTGATCCGTAAAATATATGTTTGTGGGATATCCTAAAGAGATTTTAGGGTATTACTGTTACACCGATCATAGGGTGTTTCTCTCCAGACATGCTACCTTCTTAGAAAAATAGTTTATCCTTGAAGGGAACAGTGGGAGCAAGATTGAACTTAAAGAAGTTCATGAAACACAAACTACTACGGTTCAAAAGGAAACTCCTGTTCAAACTAAACAACCTTACGTGGCATAGTGTTGACTCAGAGAAATGGTAGAGTGCCATGAAATCCGAAATGGATTCTATGTATGCCAACCAAGTATGGACCTTGGTTGAAGCACCTAAGGATGTTAGACTTATTGGGTGATAAAGGGTATACAAGAGAAAGATTAGAGTAGATGACCAGGTGGAGACCTATAAGGCCAGGCTCATGGCAAAAGAATTCAGACAAAGGCAAGGGATTGACTTTGATGAAACTTTTTGCATGAAGCCCTGCTCATATCAATTTGGATTTTGCTTGTGATCCATATATGGATTGATGAAAGCTTCTCGTAGATGGAACATCTATTTTAATAAGAAAATTAAATAGTTTGATTTTATAAAGAACATAGATGAACCATGTGTCTACAAGAAGGTTAGTGGGAGCGCGGTAACATTTCTTTTATTGTATGTGGATGACATACTTCTTATAGGAAATGATATACCGATGTTGCAATCAGTCAAAGTGTGGCTATCAAAGAACTTCACTGTGAAGGACTTGGGAGAAGCATCCTACATTCTCGATATGAAGATCTGTTGAGATAGATCTAGAAGAATGATAGGTCTTACCTAGGGTACATACATCGAGAAAGTGCTTAAAAGTTTTAGCATGGAAAACTCCAAGAGAGGTCTCATACCGATGAGCCATATGGAGTATCCCTTTCCGAGAAGATGTCTCCTAAGACACTTGAGGAAAGAGAGCGTATGAGTGAGATTCCTTATACTTCAGGAATAGGATCTATCATGTACGCGATGTTATGTACTAGGCCTGCTGTTGCTTATTCAATCAGTGTGACGAGCAAATATCAGTCCAATCCAAATGAAGACCGCTGGAAAGCAATGAAGAACATCCTTAAGTACTTGCGAAGGACTAAGGATATTTTTCTTGTTTTTGGTGGATCTGAGTTGAAAATAGAGGGTTATACTGACTCTAGTTTTCAATCAGAAAGTGATGATAGCAAATCCATGTTAGTGTACGTGTTTACTTTGAAGGGTGGAGCGTTTAGTTGGAAGAGTTCCAAACAGCCTACAACGGCTGACTCAACAGCCGAAGCAGAGTTTATAGATGCAAGTGATGCTACAAAACTGTTTTGTGGCGCTTTCTTTTGATTAGGGAGATCATTGAAAGTAGAGATGTCAACATTGAGAGAGTTGACACACATAACAACATAGAAGACCCACTTACTAAGCCGCTATCTCAGATTCACTTCGATCGTCATAATGAGTGAATGGGTATTAGATACCAGAGTGATTGGCTTTAGTACAAGTGGGAGATCGAAAGAGTTTGTCCTAGAATCCAATCATGCATGATGATTTAGGAATAACTTTCTTGTACTCTTAATTGATTGCATTAATATTAATAAATGAGTTATTTGTTTTTATTACGAGCTTTATTTATTAAAAGTGTTTTAAATAAGATGTTCCATAGTTTAGAGTAAAGCTTCTAGAATTATAATGAGATTATAATAGTGAGATCTAGAAGATGATAACTCTAGACTTAAACAGTTCCTGATCATAGGATAACTAATCGGAAGTTAGTGAATCCGCAAAGATTGGTACATACTATGCTTACTCCTTTCAGGAGGATGTCTGTTCTCATAGGCATTTGTGTGGTGACACTATAGCTAGTATGTAGGTGCTTATTAAGGAATAAGTTCACTGAACATGACTCGATAAGTTGAACAACTAATGGAGTTTACTCACGTGTCGATAGTTGTTCACTGAGTGATAGTTGTACAAGTGTCCTTAGACTTGCGATCGCTAGAGTAATCTTGTATATAATGAACTGTGCTTTGGTTTAGTCCTTAGTCTCAAGGACATCCATTAGGTCTATTCTGGGCATAGGGATTTGTGTATGGAGATAGTTAATGATCAATAAAGGATCTACCCCTTCCAGTAAGGAAGTAAATATCCTATGTTATTCTTAGTATGCGAGTTCTAGAATCTCTGGCCAGAGTGAATGAAATTAGAAAGGAGTTTCTAATTTGCATAAATATAAACTTTGCATTATGAATAAGAAATCCTATGATTAAATTTGATAGGCTTGACACGAGTTCCATGCCTTGTATTTAATCGGTATATTGTAGGGTAGAAGGAATTGATTGTACGGTAACTAGTCACTGACAGGTTCTTGGTATTCTAAGCAGTGAATTCATATTATCCGGATAGTCGAGATATGTTGAGAAGCATCACTCACGATGTAGAATAAATATAATTAATCAGTTAATTATATTTAATGAATTATTAGAATTCATATGAATAATAAATAAAAAGTTTATTATTATTTATTACTACCACCAGCTTAATATTGAACCTACAGGGTCACGCCATAAAAAGAATGATTTATTGATGAAAGTATCTTCGAATTTTCAAGGTAAGGTTTCGATTCCTTCGCTCTCTCGTTTTATATGCTTTTCTATATGTGCGATACATGGTTTATACGGAATAATTGTTATATCACGCTTCCGCTCGTCCGTAAACAACCTTCATCTCCAAGCTTCTTTGTAGGCTTTCCAGAGCACGTTACAGATTTTGGTCCATAAAGTGCTTTGGCTTGTTACAGGTTTCTGACTTATACAATTTCTCAGTAGTTTGTCTCCAGGAATGTATTCGAGAAGTGGCTAAGTGGTTGATTCGAGAACTAGGATTAGATAACTCTGAGTTCTCGAATACTATATAATTGACATATCGAATTACTTCTCGAATAACTCTTTTCTCCAGGGATCCTTAAGTTGTCGAATAAAACACTTGACTTGTCGAATCCCTGAGATGTCGAATAGCTTTCTTAGTCCTTGAGATATTGAATGGGCCTTGACTTGTTGACTCCTAGAGAACTCGAATGATGCTTTGTTGACTTTCTGAGTTCTAGAATAGAGTAGTAGACATATCGAATCTCTGAAATATTGAATGAGATATCGATCGAACAGTGTATTCAGAGATATCGAACAGTGTCTCGAAGCCTAGACTTCTCAAATATAACAAACATACTTCTCGAATTGGTACTTAGGCAAATTCTTCATTTCTTCAAATCCCAACTGTGATTATTTGATAGTCTTGTTCTTCAAGCTTGAGGCATGAACCTTAGAACTTCTTTCAAGCATTATTCTCTTACTTTCAAGTACAATTACACAGATAGGAATTGATGCCTATTACAAGTACTAAGCAAGTAGAAACTCTACAACTAGAGGTTCCCTCAGTTAAGAGGTCATGTAAGTAATGCAAAGCATTACAAACAATTAGGCTTATTATTAGATGTATACAGGTATGCCTCTGTGACTAACAATCTCCCCCAAAATTGTGAGTAAGACCCTTAGTCACAATTTCATGTCTGATAACAAGCCTAACATACATAAAGATAAGACTTGGAAAGTGCAGGTATATAATTTGATTAGAAATGCAAACAGGCATCCTTACAAGTTATGAGGAATTACTAGCCATATTCTTTTGGATTCATCCCTTGAGCTTTGGCTTGCAAATTCTCATTTTCCTCTTTTCTTCAGCTTCTTTAGCCTTCTTCTTTGCATTTTCTTCCAGTACTGCAAGAATAAGGTCTTCCATTGCAGTGAGTTCTTCAATTAGAGGGGAGTCTGATAAATCCTTGAGTACTTCATTCAGCTGTTTCTCAGAGTAGGAACTGATGTAGTCCATTCTAATCTTTGCAGTTCTTCCATATTTCTTGTATTCAATGATGTAGGGATTAAATTTGACTCTACACAGACCCATAGCCCTCAACTCATTAGCCTTAGCTTCCATTTCTGCAAGCTCCTCCTCTCTTTTCTTTAGTAGCTCTTTACTCTTCTTTTTCTGTTCTGCCTGGGATCTCTGTTCATTTTGACAAAGTCAATTAACTCCAGCTTCCATACCCTTTCCACTCTATCTTCAAAATCCAACATAGCAATAATCCTTTCTATGTCATATAGCTTGCCCCAATGCTGACATGTCCCTTGTCTAAATTTCTTCTATCTTCCATCAGTATATTTAATTTCAAGATAATCATCAACAATGGCAACATGATAAATTCTTTGAGCCCAAAGGAACTGCAGTTGGTCTTCATCATAGCTTTCATCTAGAGGTGGTAGGTTTAACCCTGGAGTGATTGTCAGTGCCTTAGATTTAGACAACTTCACCCTTCTTGCAGCTTGTTTGAATTTGATCTTTCTCACTTTATTGCTAGGCAGAAACTTGTGACCTTTGCTTGTAGACCACTGTAGTATACCATTAGCAGTTTGCTTTTGGAAACATACAGTTGGTTTCTTGATTTGAATCTTCTTTTCTTTTTGAGGTGGCAAAACAGTTGCAGAAGCCATTGATGTAGATTTTGGCAGGTCATTACTAACTGTATTCACCCTAGACTTGGAGTCTTGTGTTGTGGTGAGATTACTGTTAGTAATGCCTAAGGCTTGCTGTTTTCCACTTTTCCTCTCATAAACTTTGCCTTGGTCATCATCACCTTTCTTGTCCTTGCTATCTTTCTTCTTCTTCTTATCTTCATCACCCTTATCACTCATGTGATGACTTCTCCTTCCTTCACTCTTGTCTTCATCTTTGTCTTTATCACCATCCTTGCTAGGTTTGAACTTAGCAGTTTTAGGTACAATGCCAGTTGCAATGTATGACCTGAGATAAGATAGGGCTTCCAATTCTTCTGCTGTTCTTACACCCTCCTTCTTGTTCAGCTTCTCAATGATGGCAATAATGAGAGGTTTGTTCTGAGGGGTTAGATGCTTAGGAATGATCAGCTGCTTGATATCATCAATTCTTCTTGCAAACTGGTAGATGATGGTTCTAGGATTTGTAAATACTTCAGGCAGTATGAAGTGTTGCTCATTCCTTAAGTCATCATAGAGGCTTTTGTTGTTCTCATTTCTCTTCTCAATAAGCTCAAGTAGCACATCCATCTCTGAGTATTTTAAAGCTTGTAAAGTGGTGAAGGTTAGATGCCATATCTTGGACTTGGACACCATCATTATCTCCTTGATCCATAATCCATCTATCTTCCTGAGTATCACAGTAAGATAGTCAATCTGATCCTTCAAGCTCCTTAGATACAATTGAGTGTCACCAGCCTGTTCTTTTGAGACTTTCAGAAACTCCAAGAATGCATCATCATGGTAGACATTAGAATTTGCAATTTCTTGTAGCTTGGCCTCAATAACCACTTTTACTTCTACAGGCTTGGCACTTTCAGTTTTGGAGGATGGAGGTTTATCAGATGGCATACTCCCTGCAACCACCGTAGTAGTGATAGTTTGCTTTTGACCACTTGGAGTAGTGATATGTACTTCTGGTAGAGTTACAATTGACAGAGAAGATGGGGGTTCATCAACTTTGGCTTTCCCTTTGCCTTGCACATGAATTGTAGATTTTGAAGTTCTTTGATGACCACCCTCATTTATTTTAATGCCTTTCTCTTTCGATCTCTGTCTCTCCTATAACGACCTAGAAAATTTCGATTTTTAATAATATTTATTTATAATAAATTATATTATGTGAGTATTGTTGGAAAGTGGAATGTATGTGAATTTGTGTTTACGTGCTTATGTGATGATCTGGATAAGTTGTGAAGGCCCATGTATTTTTATTTGTATTTTTTAGGATTGAGTATATTTAAATCATGTATTTTGATCCTCTGTAAATTTTATAAAATTATCGGAGGGCTTAAAAATCATGAAATCTTTTGTAATATTATCTTTACATATTTTTTTAGTTTTTAAAATTGTTGGGTGGATTAATTTGGATGCTTGAGTATTTTAAAATGATTTTAAGAGTTTTATTGTTTTTAAAGGATCAAAACTTGTAAAATTCATATTTAATTCATTTTTGATCCGAAAAATATTTCGAAAATATGTGGGTGTTCGTAATTTTATATTTTTTATTTTAAAAGTGAAAAGTTTAATTTTTTGAATATTTTATTGGATTTCGATTTATTAGAGTCGTTTAAGAAGTATTATATGGGCCGAAGTGAGGTGTAGTAGTGATTTGTTGTTAGTAGGCCTAAGCCCAGTTAGAAAAAAAAGGCAGTAGAAGAATCGAGAGAATCGGGAAGAAAGAAAATAAGAGAGGAAGAGAAGAAAAAAAAAAGAGAAGAAAGAATTGAGAGAAGCAGAGAAGAAAGATTGGGAGAGAAAAGAGAAATTGAGGAGAGGTCAAGGAGGAGAGTTGAGGGTGAGCTGGTGGGCGTTGCTCAGGTGCTGATCGCGCGGGGGAGGGCGGCGTCGGAGCTGCAGCGGCGGCGGCAGGACGTCCGGTGAGGCGTGGTGGCGTACTGGCGGCGCGAGCAGAGGAGACAGCGGAGGAGGCTGTGCTGCGGGGCTTGTGGTCGCGCGGGGAGTGTAACAGCAGAAGGAAGAAGAAGAGAGAAAAGAAAAAGAAGAGAGAGAGAGAGAGAGAGAGAGAGAGATGGAAGAAGAAAGAGGGAGAGAGATGGTGGAGCTTGATTTTCCTTGCGAATCAAATCGGGGCGAACGAAATGGTATACTTTCGTAATTTTAATTATTTTAAGTTTTCGTATTAAATTTAGTTGTGAAGTTCGATATATTGTTTAATAGTAGTGACTTGATTAATTAAGTGTTGTAATTTAATTAGATTTAAATTATGAGTTTATTGTGATAATTTTCGTAATTAGCTTAGTATTGTTAATTATGAATATTGTTTGGATTTCCGAGATTAAAATTCGGAAAGTATATTAGTTAAATTGTAAGATTGTTGTCTTGATTTTCGTGAGTAATTCGAAGAGCATAATTGTTAATAATCATTGTTGAGTTAATTGTGAGTCCGATAATATGTTCGGGTTAGTAATTATTAATTGTTAATTGTTTAAGTGCTAAATGCTAATTGTCGTAAGTCGAGTTAAAGTATGTGTTAAATGCCTTAATTGTCAATTACTTGGTTGGTCTATATGTGGCTAAATGATTGTGGGTCACGCATATCGGTTTTAGTTATGTGAGTCATATTATGACTATTGGTGGATGTCGGAAGTTTTCTTATAATAAGAATACATTTACTGGTTGTATAGTTCTCAAATGTGGTCTATAGCAAGAATAAGCTGTTAGTTTACCTTCTTACATGTTAAATGTTAGAATTTTATAATAGTTAGAATTGTGCTAGGGGTTATGAGAAGATCACAAGTTTTTAAATGTCAATATTTAAAGGACTTGTGTAATTATTTTCGACTAATCCCTAGGGCTTACGAATATCCATGATTAACTATCACGAGTATAATTAATATACTTGAGTGATGTGATCATCGATATAGCGTAAGTAATAGTTAATGCTAGGGGTTGTTCCCTAGGGCTTACGAATATCAATGATTGGTTGTCACGTGTATCATTAAAATGCGTGAGAAATACGATCATTGGTGTAGCGTAAGTAGTAGTGTAATATAAATTATTATGTGCTAGGTGCCGCATGTCTGGGCGGGTACTTTTCTTGTTTACTTTTATGTTGCTGCAAGTTGAGGCAGCTTTATTTTTTTGTAAAAACAGGTTTGGATTGTTGTTGATTGATATTGAGGGGTTGTGCCCATAGTCCGATAAACGAATACTTCATGCCGAAATTTTCTAAAAATCCCCTGCAATTTTATTTAAAAGTCTATATGAGTTATTTGATTTCAAGGCTTGAAAGTATGTTATGATTTTAAACGGTTAAGTATATGTATCAGTGGATTATTTCGAGAATATAGGGTGGTTGTAAATATTAAGTGGTTGTGTTGTTTTGAAATGGTTATGTGATGTGTTTATGTGACTTAGTTGTTTACAGTAAAACTATTGTGTTAATATGAATGAGTATGTCTATATGTATTGTGTATGTAAGCGTTATAGGACGCGCATGGGTAGAATAGAGCAAACGATAAGGTTTTGCTTGAATTAGTATTGAAACCGTATTTGACCTTGTAAAGGTTCGAATAGGAGATTTGGTCAAGAGCAATGCGCGGGTAAACGTAAAGAGGAACAGAAGGACAAGTATCAAAGGTAGTGGGTGAGCTACGAAGTAAAAAAGGGAAGTAGGGCCAAATAAAAGGCTAGCAAGTAAGGGTTGGGGTGAAACTGAGTCGAGATCGATGTTAAGATCGAGAACTCCGTGAATCGAGGCAAGTGTTATTACTCATCACTTATTATTCAAGTGATGCAATTCTGTTTATTATTTATTTATCAGATGTGTCGGTCAAACTATGTGTACAAATTGACGTCCTTCTCCAAATGACGTGCCCATGTTTATATTTCCACCTATAGTGCAAGCGCAAATTTTCAAATGATTTTACAAATACCCTTTTTCCTCAAAAGATATTTTAAATTGTGGTATGTTAATGAATCCCTCAGTAGAGTGGCATTTCTTTTATCTTCTTCGAAAGTATTTAAGAAATTTCCTAAGCAGAGGAAATCCAAGATTTTCAATTCTTATAAAAGTCTTTGAGTCAAATTTCTGAGTTTTAACATATTTTACCCGATGAACCCTCTTTAGGGGATGTTTCTTCAAACTGATTGGCGATAAATTTTCCTGAAATTATTTTATAAATAATTGTTTTTTTTAAACTGCCTTATTCACTTATGCTGACTCAAATCATTCAACGTGTCGTAAAATTTTATTAAACGTGCTGAGCTTGATTATACCCCTGCTCCAACTTAGAATTTTACTTGTTGATAATCTTGTTGTACTTTATATCTTTTATTGTTGCACAAATTCGAATCTCCCATTAGACAAGTTAATGACGTTATGATCCAAATACTCATACCTATCTTGTTGATATCTTTTATTCTTATTGTCTATTCGTTTACACCCCACTTATTGTATCGAACTTGTCGATACCTATTGATAATCTTGATTAGTCAGTTATTACCCTTTAGTGTATCGAACTTGTCGATACTATTTATTATTTTTTTTTCGTGTTGAACTCGTCGACATCTGTTGCTTGTGAATTCTTCTTTAACTCTCGAATTATGAGTTATTCTGGAACGTGAGTTTTCCAGTTGGTTGGTTGACAAGGGTTGTCGATTGTTCCGACACATAGTGCAGTTGATATGGAATTGGAAATGTTTTTAAAATGGATGTCCCTTCGGGGAGACCATATTATGGTCAACGGATGTCCCTTCGGGGAGACCAGTTTAATGGTCAGATGTTAAGGCCAATGTGTGCCATGGATCCAATTAAGGACATTGCTGTGTGCGTTTGTCCGGGGTTAGTGCGTGACTGATCAGCAGCCTAACCTTGATGTTTTTTTTAAAATAAATAAATAAAAATTCCAATTCTAATCTATACTATGAGATTGAGATGTTCAGTTCTTGACTTCTTGAAAGTCCGTTTGAATAATACTTTGATATCAGAATTCTTCCCAGTTCTAGTTTTGATGCACCTTATGAATGGTGAATTGTTGGCACTCGGGGCAATCTAAAAGTTGATACAACTGATTCCTTCATAAAATAAGATGAAATTCTTTTCCTTATCAAGATTATCGTTGTTATTGAAAATTGTCATCACTATTTACACTTGCTGAGCATTGTTGGCTCACTCTTGCTTTTGTTTGTTTTTCTCCAGTTAATAGTGAAGCGTAGTAGACCTAGTAGTGGACCGTGAGTATTGATCTCCGGACAGCGAGAAGAGACAGTCGAGTTATGGATCACGCCAAATAGTGGATTGAGAATGGCCGAGGTTGGAAATAGAGTTAGATAGTAATTTCATTTATTCACAGAAATGTATAATATTTTATTATTCTGGCCTTGAGTTGTAATAATGTAATTCGATAGTTTGTTTCATACCATAACCTGTATGCGATCTTGGTTAAGGGGTTTTAATGTTTTATCAGTTTATATAATGTTTATATTCAGAGTTTATATTATTGTTTATGGTTAGTGGCCCCATATCTGTACCCCGGATTTTGGGACTGTTACATCTCCTCTGTAGGCTTCTCCTTCTTAGGCTTTGAGTTCCTTAATGGCCTCTTCTCCACCTTAGGCTTGTTGTCAGGCACAGAGGCTGGAGTAGCAACCTTTGGGTTGAGAGATGTGGGAGTGACAGATTCATTAGGTAGAGGAAGTCCCATTTGCTTCATTATAGCAGACACTATCAGTTGTTGATTGAGAAGAACATCAGCATTGGCAGTAGCTTGAGTGTCCAACTTGTCATTAAGAATAGCAACAGTGTTTGTCAACTAAGCATTAGATTTCTTGAGAGAGACCACCTCCTTTTCAAGAGTATCCACCTTGGTGAATAACTCAGAGGCCTTGAAACCAGAGAGAGATTGGTCATTGAGTCTCTACACTTCAAATTTTGTCATGTCATATACAGGGACTTCTGTCACCAGCTTATCTCCATATTGATTCTTAAAAAGTGTCCTCAGCATGGCATTGGCATCAGTTGTCTGATCAGATAGAGCTTGAAATTTGGCTGTTAGAGTACTGACAGTGCCATGAAGCAATGCCAAGCCATTGTCCATCTTGATGCAGGTAGAATTGCAGTCTTGTATAGTTTTGAAGACAGAATCTAGAGATGGAAACTTGGCATCAAAGTCTCTCTTGATTTCACTCATTTCTTTGGCTGTGGAATCACAAACTTTATTGACTTCTGTTTTGACTCCCTTGCCAAGGTAGTGAGCAGCCTTGAGAAATCCCTTGTATGAGTCATTCATAGCCTCATACACTTCACCAGGAGTTAGAGATTTGGCATTGGAGCCCAGTGAAGTGATGTACTATTCCCTTAGGTATTGAAGTGCTTGATTAAGAGTAATGTTATACTTTCCTTGCAACCAGGCATCTACATTGCCATCTCTCTCAGCATCATCTATTATCTTGGCCTTTTTCAACTCTACATCATCTCTGTGACAGAGCAGAATTGCTTCATAGTCTGCATCTGGCATGTCTGTAGTGAGTAGGTTCTGAGTAATCTTTGTGAACTCAGGAATCTGATCCACAATTAAATTTTGAAGAGCTTCAACCGTCAATTGTTGTGGAACAGACCCTGATCCTGAAGCACTATCATGTTGCACAGGCTTCAGCCATTGAGACATGAAGTTAGAGCTAGAGCTAGGCAGGCTAGACTCCTCAGTTACAGATGCAACTTCTGCAACCGGATGGATTGACTCTACTACTCTCCACATGAGTGGGATGAGTTACAAAAGTAGTTGACACAGGCACAGAGTCTCTATTGAAAACTAGTGAATCCTCTATGTTTGTGATGGTGTCATCAGGATATGCCCCAGCTTGCATTCCCTCACCATCTAAATGTGGTTTCTGGGTGGTGAGCAAAGTGTCATGCACTAAATCACTTGAATCCATTGGCTCACCAAGAGAGAGGTATTCTTGATGATCAATGCCTTGCTCCTCAATTTCTTGAGTTGCAGGATTCAAAGAAATTTGAGAAGTAGATTCTGGAAGAGAAATGTCTTTTAGAGTTGATTTTGGCAACTCCCCCGAGAAATAGAGGGAGTTTCAAGTGTGATGTGCTCTCCACTCAGTGTTGTGCCAGCCTTATCACTCATTTGTGCAGACTCCATACAAGATTGTGCATTGGGGAGAATGCTTGATTCTATAGATGCACCCTGTTGAGAGGATACATCTAGTGAGCTGTTTGCCCCTGATTTTACAACTATAGCCATTTGTGTGACCGAAGAGGTGGTTTTTGATTTCTTCTTCTTTGGTCTCTGTAAAGGTGACTCAGGTTCCTCACTTTCTAAACCTAATTCTACAGCCAATACTGCTTCAGATAATATGTTCAAAGGTTCAGAAACTATCTCCTTTCTCTTCTTTTTACTAACATCACCCTTTTGAGAGGATGATGCAGTTGGATCTGTGTTTGGTACAGTGTTTGGTTGAGGTGGTTGGTTAGCAGGCCCTGGGTTAGCATTTTGAACTACTTGCTTGGGCTGTGCTAACTGTGATTTGGAATCAAATATTGGCATGTTGTGGGGGGTATGTCCTAAATAAACTCTCCATATGGGGAGTTATTTTGGTCATGGACCTAGGGTAGCCTATTCTAGTCTTATCTATTCCAGGCAATTCAATTAACTTATTATCTACAAAATTGAGTGCAGATTGAATAAAACAAGGAAAGAAAATTTTAGTACCTCTCTTGGCTGAGTTCTTACCAAGTCTCCCATACAGCTCCTGTAGAATGATCTGTCCAACATCTATTTTTCTCCCATAGGCCAAGGCATAGCCAATTTGCTGTGCAAGTGCACTGATTTGGTCAAAACTAGACTTCCTTGTTGTGAAGACTTGAAGAAGAGTAGCAAAGACATAGCTCCATTCTTTTCTCAAGGACTTCCTATTCAACTTTCCAATATTGATTCTATCTTAGTAGTTGATAAAATCAAAGAAGTCTTCTAACTCTGCATTTGTGGCCAGTGGGTCATACTCCTCTTATTGTAAGTCCAGTGCTTTATTCATGTCTGCAGTGGTGATAGTGATATCCTTACCTTGAATCTTATAGTAGACCACATATGAGGTTATAGCATTCTAAAGAGCGATGACCTCCACAGTAGCAGTCCTCCAAAATTGTTCTAGTAAGTCCAGATACAGAGTTGGGTTGGTTGAAAGTGCATCCCTGAGTTGAGTTGGGTTGACTCAGACATCCATCATACAAAGCACTTGAAGTTTGCATTTGGTGCTTCCACATCATTATTTATTGCAATGAAATTGGTTTGAGTGGGTATGGTGAGTTGGGTGTTTGCCATTGTTATACAGTGAGTAAGGAGAGAGTGGAGTTTGAAGAAGAAATTTGGATTTTGAAATTATGATTTACAGGGGTTTTGGAACTTTAGATGCTTGAGAAATCGAATGAAATGAGTCGAATAGATGTAAAATTGTATAAGTATGAAGTACTCTAATTGTAGATTATATGTATATTTTGTATCGACAAGTCAGACATTCGAGAAGTAGAAATCAACTATTCGATAAGTCAAGAAAGGCATATTCGATACTGAAGCAGGTTAGAACTCACATCTGGCAGTTATCTAACTTAGAATAAATTATAAATTAGGTAAAATATGTTTTTATTAGTGATTTAAAATCCTGAATAAAAATCCAAAAACGGTTAAGATTCAACGAGAATTCAGCCTTTTCAAATGATTCGAGAACTCAAACATAGTATTCGAGAACTCAGTCAATAGAGAACTAAAACACCTTATTCGAGAACTCAAGCATTTCTCTGTTTGATTTCTCTAAAAGACTCTATTCGAGAACTCAAAAGTGTCCTGAATAGGCTTGTTAGAGAAGTCGAGCATTAACAAGAAATGAATCATTCGAGAAGTCTGACTTATCGAAATGTTCTTTTCACTCATAAAAATTCAATTTTCACTATTTTTTAAAATTCACCAGATATATTCTATAAAGAATATTCTAACAAATTAAATAGTGATTTTCTCAAAATTTCATAGAAATTTTAAGTTGACATAATATGATTTTTCAACATATGCAACAGATTTGAAATATTTATAAATCATATTTCAGCCAACATTTACTTCAAATATATTGAAAATTTAGATAAAGTAAGTATTTACTGCTGCAACAATCTAGGTGATATATTCACTTTAGCCAGAATCTGAAGAATTCAGCATTCCAATCTCACTAACCAACCTTGTGAAGATGGCTTCAACTAATGGCTTAGTGAATATGTCAGCTAGTTGTTTATCTGTAGAGACATAATGCAACTCAATGGTTCCATTAGATGCATGTTCTCTAATAAAATGATATCTGATGTCAATGTGCTTTGTTCTAGAATGATTGACAGGATTGGCAACTATAGAGATTGCACTTGTGTTGTCACACATGATTGCAATTCTTTCCAACACAAGTCCATAGTCTCTAAGTTGATTTCTAATCTAAAGCACTTGAGCACAGCAACTTCCAGCAGCTATGTATTCAGCCTCAGCTATGGAAGTTGACACGGATTGTTGTTTCTTGCTATACCAAGAGACTAACCTTTGTCCAAGAAACTGGCAGCTACCTGAGGTGCTTTTCCTATCCACTCTGCATCCAACATAATCAGCATCAGAATAACCAACCAAATTGAACCCTGTGTCCTTATGATACAATAGACCCAAGTTTGGAGTGCCCTTCAGATATCTAAAGATCCTCTTTATAGCAATCAAATGTGAATCTTTTGGATTTGATTGAAACCTTGCACAGAGGCATGTAGCAAACATGATATCTGGCCTACTGGCAGTGAGATAGAGTAGAGAACCAACCATGCCTCTGTAGACTGAGATATCTACTTTCTTGCCTTTAGCATCTTCATCCAATTTAGTGGCAGTGGTCATGGGTGTCTTTGCAGGTGAGCAGTCTTCTAAGTCAAACTTCTTCAATAGATCCTTGATGTACTTGGTTTGACTGATAAAGATACCATCCTCCCTCTGACTGACTTGCAACCCAAGAAAGAATGTCAACTCTCCCATCATACTCATCTCATATCTGCTCTGCATGAGATTAGAGAATTTCTCACACAGCTTCTCATTTGTAGAACAAAATATGATATCATCCACATAGATCTGAACTAGGATAATATCATCACCATGCTTCTTGTAAAACAGTGTCTTGTCCAATGTGCCTCTAGTGAATTGATTTTCAAGGATAAATTGCGATAAAGTATCATACCATGCCCTTGGAGCCTGCTTATGTCCATACAATGCCCTAAGCAATCTGTAGAAAATTCTGGGAAGTGTGGATCCTCAAAGCTAGGTGGTTGTTGCACATATACTTCTTCTTCCAACTCTCCAGTCAGAAATGCACTCTTGACATCCATTTGATAGACTTTAAAATTCGAATGGGCAACAAATGCCAGGAATATTCTGATGGCTTCCAATCTAGCAACAGGGGCATATGTCTCATCATAATCAATGCCTTCTTGTTGAGAATATCCTTTTGCAAACAACCTTGCTTTGTTTCTTACTATTACACCATCTTCATCCATCTTATTCTTTAGAACCCATTTTGTTCCAACAATGGTTCTGTACTTTGGTGCAGGTATAAGTTCCCATACTTTGTTTCTTTCAAATTGATTCAGCTCCTCTTGCATAGCAATAATCCAATCTGGATCCAACAATGCATCAACAAGTTTCTTAGGCTCAATCTGAGATAGAAAACAACCATAGAGACACTCATTTTGAGTTGCTCTCCTAGTCCTCACTCCTGCATTTGGATCTCCAATAATTTGCTCTGTAGTGTGTGATCTATCCCATTTCCTTGAATGCTCGGTCTGATTTCTCAACCTTGATGTTGCTTCATCATCCAAGTCATGCTCATTCTCATTTTCTCCCCCTGTGAAGTTGTCACTATTCACAGGTGTGTCTTGGATGCTTGTCTCTCCACTGTTGATTGGCATAAATTCTTCTCATGTATCATCATTCACTTGAGTTTGTTGAACTACAGTTTCAACTTCAGTTTCAATCTTTTTATCAGAATCATCTAGATTTTCAAACTTTAATGGATCTTTATCTTCCTCATTGGCTTCTTCTAATCCAGGTAGTTTGCTGTCATCAAATGTTACATCTGTGCTTTCCATAATTTTCTTTTGACTGATGACATAAACTTTGTATGCAATTCTTTCTATAGAGTAGCCAAGAAAAATTCCTTCAAATGCCTTTGCATCAAATTTTCCAACATATTCTGAATTATCCTTCAGTACAAAGCATTTGCTTCCAAAAGTATGAACATACTTTAGAGTAGGCTTCTTTCCAGTCATCAAATTGTAAGGTGTCTTTCCAGTGTTTTTGTTGATAAGGGTTCTGTTCTGGATATAGCATGTAGTGCTCACAGCCTCAGCCCAAAAACATGTAGGCATCTTTTCATCAAGCAACATTGTTCTAGTTGTCTCAATTAGAGTTCTATTCTTTCTCTCAACAACTCCATTTTGTTGTGGAGTCCTTTGAGCTGAGAATTGTTGAGAAATACCATTCTCTTTGCAGAATGCTTCAAGCATGGCATTTCTGAACTTTGTTCCATTATCACTTCTCAATGCAATCACACTTACATTGTTGGCCTTTGCTTCCTTGTCAACTTTCTTTATGTGCTCAATGATTACTTGTGGAGCCTCATCTTTTGATGCCAGAAATTCTACCCATGTATACCTTGCAAAGTCATCAACCATCACCAAGGCATACTTCTTTCTTCCTAGTGACATAATATTGACAGGCCCAAACAGATCCATATGAATTAGTTGCAGGGGTTTGGTTATTGATGTCACTGTCTTTGACTTGTGGCTTGATCTTTTCATCTTTCCTTTTTGACAAGCCTCACACACTCCTTCTTGATAGAATTCAAGTGTGGCATGCCTCTCACTAACTCTCTTTTGACTAGAGAATTAATGGCTTTAATGTTCAAGTGTGATAATTTCTTGTGCCACAGCCAACAGTCTTCACTTGATGCTTTTGAATAAAAGCAACAAACTTTATCCTTGCTTGCAGAGTCCATATTGGCTACAAATAGGCTTCCCTTCCTAACTCCAGATAGAGCAAAATCACCAGTCTCCTTGTGGGTGATCAAACATTCATCTTTGTCAAAATCCACTTTGAATCCTCTATCAGTAAACTGACCAACACTTAGCAGATTATGCTTGAGTCCCTTGACTAGTGCTACATCTTCAATGATGACATTACCAACTTTCAATTTGCCATATCCAAATGTGTTACCCATGCTGTCATCTCCAAAAGCAACCATTGGGCCAGCCTTCTCCTCATACTGTGATAGCAGGGCCATATCACCAGTCATGTGATTTGAGCATCCACTGTCCAAAATCCACATGACCTTCTTTTAATTTTCGTTGCCCTGTAAACACAAAGGTATTACTTTTTCTTTGGTACCCAAACAAGTTTGGGTCCATTTGACTTAGAAACAGTTTTATCATTAACAACATGCTTATCAACTTTCTTGGTGTTAGTTTTCTTGTCACTGTTAGAAGTCTTAGAACCTGAGGTTCTAGACTTAGGTGACAGAGGTACCTTCCTAGCTCTAGGAGGACTTGTGTAGTGTGTATGAGAATTGTGACTGATATAACCATCAATGAATTGCCTTCTCAGATTGAAACAGCTAGTCATAACATTCATATTGCATGGCATATAGTCAAATTTATCATAGAATGGAGCATCTCTATGTCTTAAAGGCACATAACAATCATAGAAAGGTTTAGGCACACTACCAACAGGTTTCTTGCATGCATGAGTTAAATGATTGGTACTGAAACAATTTTGACAAGTTTTCCTAGGGGCATTGGGCATATAAGCATAGTTATTATCTTTGTTAATCCCTAGTTTGTCATTTCTGTTATGTTTCTTCTTAGTCACTTTCTTCTCAGATTCATTTTTCCCAGCTGGAACAAACTTCTCAGTTCTAGGTCTACTTCCTACAGGCTTCTTGGCTTTTGGCTTGACACTCTCACTCTTAGAGGATGCTGGTTGTTCACTAGACTGTGCCTCATCCTCATCATTCAACATTTGCTTGATGAGTAAGGCATCCTCATCGATTTCAAATGTTGATTCTTTAAAAATTGGAGACTCAACCTTTTTCAAAATGTGAGGCACTTCCTCCTGAACAATTATGTCATCTTCAATGATAGCATAGCCTTTTCTCTGTTTAAGAGTGCCATAGTCAAGTCCAATGGCAGCCTAAGGTTTAGCTTGGATTTTCTCATGGTAGAATTGCAATAGACTAGATGAGTTCTTAAAGGTTTTCAGTTTGAATTCATTTTCAGCTAGTTCATCCCTAAAAGCCTTTTCAATTTGACTAGCACATAGAACCTTATTCTGTAGATATTCAACTTCTTTCTTAAGGTTTTCTACTTGCATAGGAGTTAGCTCAAGTTCCTCATTCTTTTTTATGAACAATTCATTTCTAGCAGACAGTTTAGCAATTTCCTCATTAGCAGCAGTCATACTAGTATGAATATTAAACATTTCAACAGATAGTTGTTCAATCATATTCTTGTACTCAGAAACAGACATGTTTATGGTAGTGAGAGATGGTACCTGAGAGTCTGGTGAAGATGTGTCATCCTTGGAATTGGCCATCAAGGCATAGTTGCAAAATCCTTGATCTTCTTCATCACTATCAGTATCATCCCAACACTTCCCTTCAGCTATGTAGGCCTTGCCTGGTGTTTGCTTTTTGAGAAGGGCCTCATACTTAGCTTCAAGCTCTAGAAACTCTTTATCCTTCTTTTTAGGCTTCTTGCATTCACTAGCAAAATGCCATAGGTCATTGCATCTATAACATCTCACAGATGACCTATCCACATAGCCAGTTTTGAATTTACTCTTGTTTGGCTTCACAGGTGCTTTACTCTTGTTGAATGAATGGTTTCGGGGTTTAGGTTTGAAGGGTTGGTTCCTCTTGAATCTGATGTTTGAAAATTTTCTAGGCATGAAAGCATATGAGGTGTTTTCCATGCCATCTAGCTCTTCAAGAGTATAGAACTCTTCTTCTTCCTTTTCTTCAACAGGTTCACTCACTTCAGCTTCAGTTTCAGTTTCTTCATCATCTACTATCTCCTCTATTCTCAGCTGACTTGTTGATGCTTCTAGGTCTTGAACAGATTTGCTGACAATCAAGGCACATGATGTGTTTACCATCCTGCCTTGGTTGACTTGGATAGCCTTCTTCTAAAGCAACTCAAGCTCATGAGTCTTTAAAACCCCATAGAGAACATCATATGTGATTTTGTTCAAATCTCTTTCCCTTAGAGAAATGACCCTCTGCTCTAGGTGGTTTGGAGAAGACAATATAAACTTCATATTCAGTTCTTTAGTGCTTTTGAAATCTCTCAAACATATCAGTAATGCTTTCCTTGGGCTGTGTCATGAAAGATTCATACTATGTGACCAGTATCTATTTCTTGTTTTCCTTGACCTCATCCGTTCCTTCACATAGAACCTCAATATGATCCCACATTTCTTTAGCAGAACTATTTCTTGTTTTCCTTGACCTCATCCGTTCCTTCACATAGAACCTCAATATGATCCCACATTTCTTTAGCAGAAGTGCAAGATGCTATGTTTGCAAACATTGACATATCCATTTAGTCTATGATTAACAGCATGAGGTGACTATCAAGAGCAACCATCTCCTTTTTCGATTCTATCCATTTGGATGGTTCCTTGGCCACATAATATCTTGGATAAGTTGTGGTTCCAACAGTCTTTTCAGGTATTTCTTGTTGTGGAACAAAGGGACCATTCTTGAAAATCTCAGGATACAGAGGATGTGATGCTTTGATGAACAACATCATTTTTATCTTCCAGAGATTTAAATTCTCTTTGTCAAACTTAGGGACCTTCACCGTTCCTGTTGTCTTTGGTGTATTCGAACTCATGATCGTTTTCTGTTTTGATCAACAGCCTGCTCTGATACCACTTATTGAGTATTGAATACGACTAAAGAATACAGAGGGGGGTGAATAGATTCTTGAACTTTTCTTGTTCTTAAATCTGTGTAGCACAATATATGTTTGTGTGTGCAGATGTGTAAATGCGGATTATAAACAACACAAGACACAATATCACTTTAATCTGATATTTTATTAGATAAAGATATGCTACAACCTGTGAATACAAATGGTAGTATTCTCAGCTTCGTGTATCTCAAAGAGATGTGCTCTTACAATGTATGTGAGAAACTTAATCTCTAAAGAAGTGAGGTTGTATTCTTATAGAACATGAATACAACCTACTTTCTATAAATAAGGTAGCTAAACGAGTTTACTTTCCAGTATGTCTATCCTTTTTGAGTAAGCATCCAAACGGCTACAGATTTGACTTTGTAAAGTTCTGTTCAGATCCACTTCTTTAGCTCTTTGTCTCTTGTATCCAAGCTTCTTTGTAGGCTTTCCAGAGCACGTTACAGATTGTGGTCCATAAAGTGCTTTGGCTTGTTACAGGTTTCTGACTTGTACAATTTCTCAGTAGTTTGTCTCTAAAAATGTATTTGAGAAGTGGCTAAGTGATTGATTCGAGAACTAGGATTAGATAACTCTGAGTTCTCGAATACTGTATAATTGACATATCGAATTACTTCTCGAATAACTCTTTTCTCCAAGGATCCTTGAGTTGTCGAATAGAACACTTGACTTGTCGAATCCCTGAGATGTCGAATAGCTTTCTGAGTCCTTGAGATATCGAATGGGCCTTGACTTGTTAACTCCTAGAGAACTCGAATGATGCTTTGACTTGTTTACTTTCTGAGTTCTCGAATAGAGTAGTAGACATATCGAATCTTTGAGATATCGAATAAAATATCGAACAGTGTATTCAGAGATATCGAATAGTGTCTTTTGAGATATCCAATCCATGACTTCTCGAAGGTTAGACTTCTCGAATATAACAAACATACTTCTCGAATTGGTACTTAGGCAAATTCTTCATTTCTTCAAATCCTAACTGTGATTATTTGATAGTCTTGTTCTTCAAGCTTGAGGCATGAACCTTGGAACTTCTTTCAAGCATTATTCTCTGACTTTTAAGTACAATTACACAGATATGAATTGATGCCTATTAAAAGTACAAAGCAAGTAGAAACTCTACAACTAGAGGTTCCCTCAGTTAAGAGGTCATGTAAGTAATGCAAAACATTACAAATAATTAGGCTTGTTATTAGATGTATACAAGCATGCTTCTGTGACTAACATTTTCCATCGACAGTTCCTTGTCCAACAACCCTTGTTGGAACAAAAGGTCCATCTCTAATTCTGTCAAGATAATCAGGATTTGTTGCTTCCAGGTGATGCAACATCTTTACTTCCCATAAAGTATATTCGTTCCTCTTGAGCATAGGGATCTTAGTATTACCATCCTTGTAACCAGACATGATTGCAGATCTTTATGATTATTCGAAATCAATATGCTCTGATACCAATTGTTAACTCGAATAACTTGTAGAAGGGGGTTGAATACAAGTTATGTAATCGTGTCTGATTTTTGCTTGAATAATTAAACAAGAACAAACGAATAAACCAAACTGTTTGTATTAATAAGATCAAATACAAACTCTACCAAAGGTGTACAAATACCTTTAGCAGTTGTTGACAATATAAATCTCTCTCTGTTTGTTTCGAACTCTTGAATACAAACCCTATACTAAGCTCTTATTCTTCAAACTCACGACTTCTTTTACAATGATATAGAGAGAGTGTTTGTAATGCTACCTATCAACTAATAACAGAAAGTTAATCTATACATGACAATGTTCTGCCGTCCAGTTGATAGTTTCCATCAATAGAAAATTCTTTCCTTCATGATACCTTCTTGCTTGTTCTTCAAAACAACGATCCTATTTTATAGCACTTGCTAGTTTCTGTAGCATCCATAATGACATCATCAGTAACACGACTAATATCATAGCATTCGTATGACATCATCAATAACACGACTGATATCAGGATTTCATCTTGCATCAGGATCTGACCATCCATCAGTATTTGACTTGTCGTATCAGGATTTGCTCTCAGTTCCTGAAATGTAGTCCTCGATGCCCTATTCCAGACTTAACTCTACAGATTACTGTTTAACACATATATCTTTTACAAAAGTGCTAAATCCTTTATAAGATCAGGATATACAAGAAGTATTTGCAAATTCTATTCTTAACATCACAACTTATGAATTATTCCTAACACTTATCCGGTATATTATCTTCTTCGTATGCACGAAGGTTTCCGAATAAGCTATCGATGTCATAATCATTTAGATTATGCATTTCATTAATTGTAGTGACTTTAACCTTCTAACTAGGAGGTAAAGATTTAAGAACTCTTCTGTTCTTTTCATTTTGAGTATAAATCTTTCCGAGTTGGGATAATTCATCAATAATACGAGTAAATCTTATTTCCATATCGATGATATTTTCTCCTTCTTGGAGTTTAAAGTTCTCGTATTCTTGGATCAACGTATCCATCCGAGAATCTTTATACCAGTGGTTCCTTCGTAGGTAACCACAAATTTGTTCCATATTTCTTGTGCGGAATTGCAATTATTTACACATTTATACTCTTTTTCGGCAAGGGCATTTGTGAGAACCATTTCCGCTTTTGCGGCAATATTCATCATATTTTCTTCATCGTGAGTGAATTCACCAACCTTCTTTTCAATGATGATATCATCAACTATTTTGGTAGGAATAACAACTCCGTCTTCTATGACCATCCAAACTTTGACTCCTTGAGACCTAGCATAGATGTGAAACCTCGTTTTCCATGTTGCAAAGTTGGTGCCATCAAATAAAGGAGGGCGAGAGCTAGATAGGCCTTCACCATAACTGATGGTATTTAGATATGCCATGTCGGATCACTTTTTGTTGTGCCTGTAGATCTGCAAATCACTCAACAAACACGCTAAAAATCACTACTCTGATACTAATTGTTAGGTCCCGTATGAGGGCTATATTAAGCTA
This sequence comes from Kitagawia praeruptora, assembly GCA_037693485.1. Lineage (NCBI taxonomy): Eukaryota > Viridiplantae > Streptophyta > Magnoliopsida > Apiales > Apiaceae > Kitagawia > Kitagawia praeruptora. The sequence goes on from CM075350.1 coordinate 84,861,713, forward strand.
GAAGGGGGGTTGAATAGCATAATTACCAATTTAAAATTTATTATGGTATTTTAAAAATATTTATTCCTTTTTAAATATTTTACCGAGTTGTTAGCAGTTTATAAGTGCAGAAATAAAAGACAAGGGAAGAAAAATACCACATAAGAGATTTTATCCTGGTTCGCGATGGTGCAACCTCTAATAGGTTCGCTCACCCCTAGTCCAGTCTCCGAGCTCCTTTCCGGACTAAAGATTTCCTTATAAAAATAAACTCGCTCCTTTAGTAGGCGGAGAAACCTTTACAACCTTACAAATATTTGTCTTGGTGCGTAACAACCCGTTACCACCTCAAAATAAATGCAAACACCTACACAACTTATCTTAGACAATAACTCCCCGCTATTTCTTCAAAGTTGATGTAGAACCTTTGGTGTAGATTATTGATTCTTGGCTTTTGTCGGTCTTGGGTCTTAGATGGAAGGTCTTGGGTCTTTCCTCTTCTTCACGGTGCGAAGACTAATAACTCCCCATTAGTACGTCTAGGACTTGGGTCTTAGAAAGAGAATCACCTCACTTCTTCTTCACCTCACTACAAAAGTTAAAAACACAATATCTACGAGACAAATATAGTTAAGCAAGATATATGTTGGACTAGTATGTTACGATACTAGATCCAAAGGGTAACTTTAATATTCGTAAAAGAATATTAAGTTATAACTAAGCATACTTTTAATTATTCCAATTAAATATAAATATGGGTGGAGTAATATTAGAAGACCTTGTTAAAAAGCTATAGTGCTTTAAGGCTTCGAGATGTATATATACTTCCTTTTGACTAATATAGTGTCAAAGTATACTTATAACTACTTGCACCAGCCACAACAAATATAAAAAAGTAATTGCGATAAAACAAGTGGCTAGACGTATGATTATTAGAAGTTTACGTTGTACGAAGTATTTCTTTAAAGAATATCCCACGGAACACTAAAGATGTTAGTTGGGAATCCATAAAAATACTTAATCGTAACAACTTTGACTTATTGTTAACTATTTTTATATCAATACTCCGTTAAGATAAATACTTCCGTTTGACTAAAGACAATGTCAAAGTATACTCTTCTTTTTACTTCTTGCACTAGATTAGTTATAGCCATGATAAAATAAAAATAAGTGCGATAAACAAGTGGCTAAACTTGTGCTTTTAAGAAGTTTAAGTTGGACGGAGTATCTTTTTAAAGAATAACCCATGGAACACTAAAGATGTTAGTTGGGTATTCGTATAAATACTTTCGTTACAACTTTGACGTATGGTCAAATAATTTCCTTCACTTTTATAAAGAGACTTTTGGAATCTTGTAGATCCAAGAATAGAGATTAAGATGAAGTATAGAAGTTAAGAACAAATCTCAAATATAAATATCGTCGGTTAAGACACAAGGACGAAGCTAAAATTTAATTACCACTTTTGGAAAACAATCGGAAACGTTTGCCAGAAAACTTTGCAGAGGTTCGGCCGAATTTTGAAACTTGGTCCAACTTGGGCAGCCCTTCGGGAGGCCGGAAAGTGGTGCTAGATGAGTTAGCTTGGGTGGACAAAGCTTGGTTGAGTGGAACTAAGCTTGTTGAACAAAAACCTTGTATATAGAGACATATATTGAATAGAGAGAAGGTTTTTGAGATGAAGTAGATGAAGTGAGTATTTGTATATATTGAAAGAGTGTTTACTTCCAAAATCCCAGCAATTCTTTAGCTCTTAGCTTGTATCGAAATGGGTGTGTGGAGGGGGGTATTTATAGATGGAGTTGGGTGGGAGGAATAGTACGGGTCGTTTAAATGTAAAGAAAGTGGTTGAGATTAAAAAGGTGTGGATTGATGACACATGTAAAGTAGTTTGTGTTTCTTTGCAAGTGGATACTAGCAAACAAAATAAGATCACAACACAATTGAATCTATAATATAATATTAGACTCATTACGATTATTAATTAAATACGTAACACGTATCGTTAATTAAATAATCGATATCTCCAAAATTACCCAATAAATAAATCTAAAATATGGGACACTTAAAAATATTATAAAATGAATATCTGGAAAGTTTCGTCAATTTTGGTCAATGTTGACTTGGTCAAACGTGGGACCAATTACCTCGGTTTTCGTGTCGGACCAAAAGTCTCGAAAAATTCCTAAACTTTAACCATGCAGTATTTAAATGATCAATCTCAAGTTTCAAGTCATTATAGCAAGTGCAAGTATTTTATTTTGATTTTTTTTGCTAAATATTTTATTTGGATTTAAAACGATTAAATCAGCTTTCGGTTCCGAATAAAATACAATTGGTCTTTTCTTGAAATAGATAAATCTTTTGACCAAATTTTTGACTAGAATAACTTAGAATATATTTCCTAATATATAAAATATTTTGAGAGTGTGGGAAATATTTTTGAATAAATAAAATAATTTTTCTCCGAAATAAAATATATTTATGAAGCGGGAAAAAAATTACTTTATATATTTTTTACACAAGATAAAATAGGGATTAATATTATATCAATCAATATTAATATATTTGAGTAAAAAAGTTTTTTCTATGATGAGAAAACATTTTGAGTGCGAAGACAAAATTTTTCTCGGATAAAAACTGATTGTTTTTTAATTTAGTACGAGTTCCCTAACGAATATCAAAACTCTAATATTCCTTCTTTGAACTTATTGCCTTATTAATGTTGCAACAGAGATCTAAGAAATATCAAAACTCGATATTTCTTTTTCGATCTTATTGCCTTAGTGTAGAGATATATATATTCCACGAAAATATATAATTTGATATTTCGAAATAATGGAATATCACTTATAAATTTAAAATAGGATGATAAATTTTGCTAGAGTTGACCACTTGACTTTTGACTGAATCAATTACATAAATGACCTAGAGAAGAGGTTTCTACATGTATTTAAATTTTATGTTAAATGATACAAATATCAAAATAAATAATATATCGAAGATATCCCCCCTCCCACCCCCCAAAACCACCATCTTAACTAGCATTCCCTTCCCGGACGCGGTGTCGTCTAGCGTTCTCCTCCAACGCTACTTTAAGTAGTGTCTTCACTCTTTCTTCTCCAAAACGCTAAACGTTTCAGCATTTAAAAAAAATATCAAAACGCTTCACACAACTGTATTTTGAAATGATATTTGGGGTCAAATTTTTGAGCTGTGATATTTGGGATCAATTACTTTCAAATTATGATATTGGAACCTTTATTCCTAAATGTAATAGATCAACTTGCAATTATATTAATATCATCTCATAAAAATATTACATAATGTTATATTCTCATTAATTTTGCATCATTTTCTGACAATGATATACACCTGACATTACTCTAAATTTAAAAATGAGTTGTGATCTTTTTAAAATTAATTAATCTCATTTTAACTTTTGAAAGTAGGAAGGGATATTTCTTTTAAAGGAAGTAAGGAATAAATTAAGTATAGGTTTATCGAGGATAAAATATGTAAATTATACTCCCTCCGTCCCGAATTGTTTGATACTCTTTGACTTTCACGGAAATTAAGAAAATGTAGTAGAAAAAGAGTAAAGTTAGTTAAAAAGTGGATAAAGTGGTGGGACCTATTAATATTTAATAATAGATTTGAGATAGTGGAGGAAAATAATGGGTGTAATAGTGTAAAATAGAGTATAAAATGAAGAAGTAGTGGGTGTAATAGTGAATAGTAGTGTTCAAAAATAATAAGTAGGTTCATTAGTTTTGGAACGTCCAAAAAGGAAAGTGTGTCAATCTTTTTGGGACTAGGGAGTATATGACAGGGAACCTTTTTTCTTAATAAGCCAAAATTAAAATTTTACAATGAAGAGTACAATGAGCCTAGCCCATTACACCCAATTATGGGCGAAGATTAAGTACTACAGTTCTTGGTTGGGCTCAATAAAATTTAAATATAAGAAAAATATGCTCGTGTAGACTTTTAATTGGAAAAAAATATATAATTTTCTTTTCATAAATTAGCATGCACTTTAAATAAATTGTAAAACAAATAAAATTAAAAATTCAACAATAACAGTTGATAGACTATAATGCAAGGAATTAAAATCCTATGTCTACACAAGATGTACATGGAAGGAGCTCGAGGAAAACAATACTATAATGATATGTGCACACCCCATGCTTATAGCTCCCAAATTAAATCTGGAGTATGTACGAACGTTACCCTGGAAACGTATAGTACATTTTCTATGGCTATGGATAATATGGTGACTTGTGTTTTTCAGTTACATGTATTAATGCCTTTGCCAGTCAACTTCTTAGTTGCAATCTGTAAGTAATCGGTTACATGCAATGCCATTGACAGTCAACTTCTTATGTGCAATCTGTACGTCAGTTACGTGCAATGTCATTGCCAGCCAAGTTCTTATCTGCTGCAATCCCAACGTTTCCCCTATTTCAAATGCAGATGTAATCCCAACACTGAATGCAGAGTATGCAGGAAGGTTTGAAAATTGTGCCAGCAATCTTGTATCCGTAAGATCAGGTGCGATGTGGCAATCCGTAATGGTTTTCTTTATGCACATATGCGATCTGGCACACTTACCAGCTCATACTGATTTACGTGGCAGCACCACAAGTGATGATACTCTGCATGCCAAGAATTGAGCCTCTGACTAATTGAATTCTCATACAAAAACTTCCAAATATCAACCCCTAACTACATTCTACTACTGGATGGGTGGTTAGATGTTAAATAAATCACACTAAGACACTCCCCTCATTTACTTCTAAGGTGTATGCCTGTGCATATAAAAAGGGAGCAATATGGATCGAGAGAGAGCAAGTTGAATTTGTAGTCTCTTTATCTCATCCACATATACATAGTCTTATATCCATCGATCGTGGAAAATGAAGCTGGGGCCTCTTAATTTCTTGCCTCTTCTACTTGTAGCAGTCTTCTTCATAGCTTTGATTGCCAATGCTGAACAAGAGAAGAGTAAGCACACAGCAATTACAGACATGCCTATACATTATGTGTTTTTAACAGAGATTATACTGTGTCTGTCTACAAGAAGATGTGCTAGAAAGGGAAAAAACATTTATAATCTCATTATATTTTGTTCTATACGGTCTTTTAAGATTAAATAAATATGCTGGAAAATATTAACATATTTTATGCTACCTTCATGATTTTGCAAATGGAAGATAAATTGGCATGCGCGCTGATTTTTTGTGTTTGATGCAGCAGCAGAAGTATCTCAAATGCATAGCAGCTATGCATTAGGTCGTCGCGGAGGATATGAATATTTTGATGACAAATGGGGCAAAGGATATGGCCATCACCATGGAGGTGGTGGTCATCAACAAGGTGGATATGGTGGACACCAAGGTGGTGCACAACCAGGTGGAGGTGGTGCTCAACCAGGAGGTGGTGATCAACAAGGTGGATACGGTGGACAACAAGGCGGTGCACAACCAGGTGGTGGTGGTCAACAAGGTGGGGCTCAACCAGGAGGTGATGGTCAACAAGGCGGTGCTCAACCAGGAGGTGGTGGTCAGCAAGGTGGATACGGTGGACAACAAGGTGCACAACCAGGTGGTGGTCAACAAAGCGGTGCTCAACCAGGTGGTGGTGATCAACAAGGCGGTGCCCAACCAGGTGGTGGTCAACAAGGTGGAGATGTAGGTCAACCTGGTGGAAGTGGTGGTCAACAAGGTGGATATGGAGGTCAACCTGCAGGAGGTGCTCAACCAGGTGGTGGTGGCCAACCTGGTGGAGATGTAGGCCAACCTGGGGGAAGTGGTGGTCAACCTGAGGGAGGTGCTCAACCCGGAGGTGGTGATCAACACGGTGGAGATGTAGGACAACCTGGTGGAAGTGGTGGTCAACAAGGTGGATATGGTGGTCAACCTGCAGGAGGTGCTCAACCCGGTGGAGATGTAGGCCAACCTGGTGGAAGTGCTAGTCAACCTGCAGGAGGTGCTCAACCCGGTGGAAATGTAGGCCAACCTGGTGGAGGTGGTGGTCAACCAGCAGGAGGTGCTCAACCTGGTGGAGATGTAGGTCAGCCTGGTGGATACGGTGGTCAACAAGGAGGATCTACCGGTGCTCAACCAAGTGGAGGTAGTGTTGGAGGTGCTCAACCAGGTGGTGGATATTAAACATCTTAAAAGGCGAGGTTAAATGAGAATTAATCATGTAATATGAATCAAGCTCGTGAATGCGGCATTTAATATGTAAGACATGATGATTCACATGTAACGAGTTTTTGATGAATAAATAAAATTTGTTTCAAATAATTATTATCTTAAATATTATTTGTTTAAATTTTAATTCCTTCTAGAATGATTCTAGTTTCTCCGCTTGATGAGGAGGTGTACGTACATGGATCGACAAATCTAATTAAATTGACCCTATTTTCGATCGATCAAAACGAATCATTACGATATGTATTTGGGTTATGAAAACGTCAACCCGACTTTAATGAATTAGTATAATTTTTAATTTTTCTTAACCAACTCAATCCAACCCGGTCTTAAAATATTGCATTGTAAATATATCTTACATTATACTTATCTGTATTTAAATATTCATATTATATGTTGCGATCGAATTTGTTGCTCTATATTTTAAAATTTGTTTCTAATATGCCTTATTGTCGAAAACATTGAATACCTACTCATGCTCGCTATAGTAGCATTTATATATTCTTACGAAAATTATTTAAATTTTAAAAAGTTTATAAAATAACTCACTTTTTATTTTACCATTTCTTATTTTCAAAATTTACTAATAACCTGTTTAAACCGATCCAAACTGACATATAACAAGTAGGGTTGGGTTAAATGGGTTGGATTAAAAATTTTAAAATTGATTTAATTGAATTGGGTCGCTAAAAACCCTAAACCCACCCAACGAGACTCGTGTACACCCTACGTATGGAGATTTTTTGTAGGGAGATTTTTGAGACGGATAGATTGCATTTTAGGGATATGTAGAAAGCAAAATCTTAATACGTATGTAGATCCATGCCGACCATATATATATGGTCTTGTTCTAATAGAAACTAACTTAGAATAGAAACTAGAAACTAAACCTAAATTAAATATTTCAAGCTAATCTAATGACCAAATTAGGGGTACCCCAATACAAAAAACGTTTAAAATTATTGGCTCTATTCAACAAAAAAAAAATTTAAAAAAAGTTACTGTTCACGTGATGACGTGGCACGTGAACAGTAACTTTTTTTTATTTTTTTTTATATTTTTGTTGAATAGAGCCAAGAATTTTATAAGTTTTTGTGAAGGTGCCCCTAGCGGGGCCATTAAAATAAATGAAATATAATTTATTTAGTGTAGGTTTCTAGTTTTATTCTAAGGTTGGTTTCTATTTGAACGCTAGCCTATATATATATAATGTATTAGTAAGAAACATAAAATTTATTAACTATATCTTTAAAAGAGAAACTAATGTTAATGATATACCAAGATAAAAATTTTAAGAAATTTTTGAGAGAATAACATAAGCGGCCACTAAATTTTTTTTATAAAAAGATTTGAGAAATAACACAAATAGAAAATGATCAATTTGTCAATTATGCTACTCACCGGTAAATTTATGGCAAATTATATATATATATACACCCCTTATTACTCATGATATATTACATAGGCCTTTGCTCCATACAGAACACTCTTATATAACAAACAATAAAGAACACCTTAGATCTATTAGATCATTTGGCCCCGCCAGGGGCACCCAATACAAAAAGTTGTTATTTTTTTACCCTCTATCAAGCTAGAAAAAAAAAATTTAAAAGTTTACTGTTCATGATGACGTCACTGATGACGTCATCATCATGAACAGTAACTTTTTTTTTTTGAGATGATGGATGGATAGAAGGTAAAAAAATAAGAACTTTTTGTATTGGGTGGCCCGCCAGGGGCATTGGATCTATTAGATCTAAGGTGTTCTTTATTGTTTGTTATATAAGGTGTTTGTTATGGAGTCCAACCCATATTACATATAAAAAAGAATTAACAACTAACACAGTCTTTGTATTGATTTGGATCTTATCGTTTATTGTGCTCAGTTGCGCTTTTGCTTTTAAAAAAGGAATTCGAGCATTATAAGACAATTTTATCCGAATTGAAGTGTTTATACCTTTTTTTTTTAAATTGAAGTGTTTATACCTTGACTACGCAACATAAATAAAATGGAGAATCTACAAACTATTTGCATATATAAATATAGGCCTTTGCTCCATACAGAACACTCTTAAATAAAGAACAATAACAAACACTTACAAAAGATCTGGTCCAATAATTCTTTATCTAATCTAACGGATCAGATTAAAACCTAATCCTATATTATGTCTCTCTCTTTCGCGCGAATATTTATCTCTCTCTCTTGTTCGTGCTAATCTCTCTCTCGTTCGTAGGATCTCTCTCTGACTCTCTCTCTCTGTCTCTGTATCTCTCGTAGTAGTGATCTCTCTCGTTAGAATCATCTTCAAAGTGTGTTGATGGATTCTACTTGCGGATTGAATACTGTTGATTCCGTTGAATTACTATCAGGTTCGTAATTTTTTTGTTGTTACTATAAATTTTATCTTCAATGTGTCATATTTTTATATTCAATATCATCAAATCATGTTCCTTTGTTTCTGTGAAGGCTTTTTAATTGTTCATATGTTGATTCTACTTTAGATTCTATAATATCTACAGTTGCAGTTGTGATCCGTACGGTTTAGTTTTCTATACGGATTGAGTAAATATTTTACTATGATTCTACAATAGATTCATTTGTTTTTATCAGCATTTGTTTGTAATTTTGTTATCGCGATCTCTTTCGTCTATTGTGTTTAATGTGTTTTCTGCTTTAAATTGTTAATTTACATTGATTAATTTGGTTAGTATTGATATATAGTTTAGTTTCTGCTTTAATTTGTGATTTGTTATGATATTCTATTTGGTATACTTTTTTGTGTGTGTTTGTATGTATAGTAGCATCGTATCTGTGTTTATAATTTTTTGTTAATATTCTGTAATAGTGATTCTACTCTAGATTCTAACCTTCAAATATCAAATGTGTATTATAGGCTCATTTTAAATTTTTGTCATTTTTGATTCTATGTTAGATTCTATACTCTTTATACTAGCAGTTGTGTTCCATGTGGCTTTGATTTTTATAACTTTTCCACATAAGATTTTGATATAAGATTCTGTGATTCTAATTATGAATTTTATGCCTTATTTGCTGATATAGGTTGTGATTCTACTGCAAATAATGAAGTTGGGGAATTTATAGAGGGTTTTGGGAGGAATTACAATGAGAAGCTTGATGTGTGGAGTGCTGGTGTGATTTTGTATGTAATGCTAACTGGTGTTGCTCCGTTTTACGGTAATTAGGCTACAGAGATTTTTGAGGCAGTTCTTATGGCAGATTTGCGGTTTTCGGCTAGATATTTTCACTCGGTGTCAGCGGCTATTAAGGATCTGTTGCGGAGAATGCTGTGTAAAGATGTGTGGAGTGCTGGTGTGATTTTGTATGTAATGCTAACTGGTGTTGCTCCGTTTTACAGTAATTCGGCTACGGAGATTTTTGATGCAGTTCTTATGGCGAATTTACGATTTCCGGCTAGATATTTTCACTCGGTGTCACCGGCTATTAAGGATCTGTTGCGGAGAATGCTGTGAAAAGATGCTTCTAGAAGATTCTCTGCTGAGCAAGCCCTTGGTGAGTACAGTTGAAGCTACGGTTGATTCCGATAAATTAATATTTTATCTCGATAATTTGATAAGTACGATTCTCCACCAAATGAAACAATAAATTTATAGAGATTTTACTGCATATAAGTATATTTTTCGCTTCATTGTTAATCTGTTTCTTGTCGAAGACTGAAGTTGTAGTTCATATTTTTTCTTCGATATATGAATTTAACTGTATATTCTTTAATATGTGTACTTTCGATGTGATTATGCAGGACACCCGTGGATGCAAGGCAACCGAGAGATGAACATTCCGATGTGAAAATTTTGAATCTATCGATGGATCTAATTGTATGTATATGCTTGTAGAGGCATCCTTGTTTGTATAATAATCCACTAAACTTCCTACTAACTGGGTGCTAAAGAGTGTAATTCTCTATTTAGAGAATCTTATCCTTTGTAAATATATGTGGTTTGGACTTTGAATGCTCATCTTTAGTTTCAAATTAAGCATCATTAGCTCCCACAATATGGTTCTTTTCTTTACTATAACAAAAAGTATGTCTGAGCATATTCGGGGTTTCAAGAAGTTCAATTATTATGCTTGTTTATGAATGGAGTAAGGAATGATAGTGGGATTTTACTATGTTTTGGTATATGCTTTGAAGAGCATATCTTATCTTCAATATAGGCAATGATGTGCAAGACAAAGTGATATGAGATGTATTATAGTTTATCAGAAATGTGCTAGCTGTTATTTATTTGTTCTTTTATTAAGGAATGACAAAGAAACAAACTTCATAGCCATAGGTTATATACAAAAGTAGCTTCTGAATAGAAGAAAGAAAATAGCCTACATTGTCCAGAAATGTTTACAAGAATTAGTTATTTTGATGTATAAAACTATTGCCCCGATATGTTCTATTGATTGTTAAACTCAGACAAACATCAAACTGAATTGAATTTCTCAACATGCATTATTCATACAACTCTTATCAGGGATTTGAAAAGTAACATGTAATAATGACCTCCAGAAGACAACAATTATGATTTGGAGTATAAGGTTCATATGCTTTAGCTGCATATATAACATCATAATAAACTAGGATTGCCCTACTATCTTCTGGCTTCGACGACTCCTCTTCTTCGACATTTTCTTGAGACATTTCCTCTATTGATTTTCCATTTGCTTCAGGCACTAAGAACGTAAACATCATGCCTAGAAAGTTGACAATGCCAAGAACTATAAGGGAGTTCTTTACTCCAATACCTGGTGGATATCCTTTATCTGTTTTGGTTTTGTCCTGGTTCCAAGCTGCATACAAAAACCCGAATGCCCCGACCATCACCCCAGCTTTTCCCCATGCTGCTGATATACCATGGCACATAGAACGTAGCCTTGCAGGGAATATCTCAGCCGGAACAACAAATGTAGTTGCATTTGGACCAAAATTTGAGAAGCAAAAGGTTAGTGACATAACCACAAATCCAATCAGATTTTCTCTATGAGTCCAGTGATCGTATGGAACAGCCAAAGCAAACATGAAGACTGTCATGAAAAAGAAGCCCATTAACTAAATCTTAAATCTTCCTATTTTATCAATGAATGCCACAATAAACCGGTAACTAGGGGCAGTACTGTAGAGAGCTATAAGAGTTTGGGCCCTTGCAATTTTGTAAACCTCTTCAATTGCATTCATAGTTTCAGCAAGGAAGCCATCCTATAGCAGTGAAAATGTCTTTTTGGAAAAGATTGGAGCTGTAGAAAGCAGTGTCTAGCAAGAACCATGTACTAGTGGTCCCAAGCAAATGAAGACCGTGGCATCGAAGAAACTCTCTCCTAAACAAACCAAAATCTTTAATTAACTTCTGCTTCTATCTCAATATGCAGCTTTTAGACATATCAGAAGCTGCCAGTTGGCCATTTTTGCCACCAAAGCTGTGTACCGTGCCGTTTCATACATTTTTATGCGCCAATATTATGTCATGGCGGCAAAATTCCAAATCCCTGCATTGCGAAAATAGATGCAATGAAAGTATCAGAAAATTATCAACAATAATCAGCAATCCTATATACAGTATTTTAGTGACATTGTACGCACTACATAAGATGTGATTTCCTGAGCTCACTATTTTAGTGCAACATGCTACGTTAGATAACTGATTAAACAAATGAAAAGGTGTGCATAACCTCATGGGACACTTCTGTAGTTTCCTTGTGAGTTGTGAACAAATTATCATGCACACAAAGATGTATATGTATGTGTGTATCTACTTGTTATACTTGAGTACTTGCAAGTATGGGAATTATTATAAAGATAAAACAAGAGAAGTACTGTTAAATCTCATTGACTTGTATGATTTCTAAACTGTTGGGTGAATAAATTACTATTGGGTTCTATAGTTGTATGAATTTTGATCAAATAAAAAATTGAGTTGAAACCTAGTTAAGGGCCACAGACAATAATTATGAAAGTGAGAATTTTGATGGCAAACATCTGGGAACACACAACCGACAGTACTTATGTTATTTTATATACCCTCCATGTTTTCTTTGATTTTCACCAACAATTTTTAACCAAGTAGTATATGATATATATACTTACCTATGCTTTGATTGCTAAAGAACAGGGGCGAGGAAAAAGAATGATATATGATATCAAAATTGAATTAAAATAGCACAAAATTAATAAAATCGACAAACCGAAACATTCATTGTTTGATTCCAATGTCTAATCGAATCAAACCAAACCGAACCGAATAGAAATAAGCGAACTAAATCATGTTTATGATCAGCATGTGTTGTCTTTGGAAGTTCATGGTATTTATCAGGACATTTGCGGTATGTATTAAGCTGAATATTAATGTATCAAGCAGAAAGTTCGGAATCATATTGTAGGAATATGACATCATATTAACTAAGATACATTCCTGGTATCATTACTTTGTAGATGTCATTAAGAGGATTTTAGAATGTTAATTAGGCACATGAATACTTAGGTCCATACCACCAATGCCAAAGACTAACCAAAACCTAAAGAAACACAATGTGGCGATAACAGCTTTGGGGTTTTTACTAGAAGAAAGGCAAGAACCAATGGAGCATATGACCATAATCATAAGGAATAAATCTTGGATTACACCCTTATACACTACTAAAACACTACCTAGATTATAGGACTAGTATATTACTCTATAATTATATTTTTTTTATTTTTTATTTTATTAAAATATGCCCCGCCAGGGGCACTTTTTTAATACTAGTAGTGTTTTAGTAGTGTATAAGGGTGTAGGCCAAGATTTACTCAATCATAAGTGTCATACCATAGACTCTTTTTCTCCCCATTTTGTCTCCTAGCCATCCAAAAAACAGGGTGCCAACAAAAGCGACACCATTAATCGCGACTGCTATCAGGTCTTTCATTTCGTACCAAGTCGAATCAAAAACTAAAAGGAACATAAATTCAGCTATAAAAATATAAATATTCAACAATGTAGCGAATATGTAAAGAATCTCACACAAATAGAATCTCAGACATGGAATCTTACATATCATCTAGTACAAATAGAATCTCATATGTCATATATCTCAGGCATAGAATCTCACATAGCATCTACCACATTTATCAACAATCAAACAAAATAGAAACTCACTGAACATATATCAATAACTGTTTAGATATAATACAAGGTCATTTAAGTATTTTATTAATATTCTAGAATCAGGGTAATCATGGCTGGGTTTACTTAGGTAAGGAATTAGTTAGGAATTTGAATTAAGTAGGATTCCTTTAAGCTCATAATAACTATAAAAGTAATCTTTTATTTTAGTTTAGTTTAGATCATAAAATTATAAATTGGTTATTTGATTTTTGTCAATTTAAAGGCCTTGTTTATCTCTTAAAATTTCTACATCCCTTATTCTATCACTTCTTCATCTAAATCCTAAATCTTGTCCTGCATCAGACATAGTGCCATGGCATATAATAAAACTTCAGACTAAACGATGCAATCTTTTCTCGTTGCAAATCAAAAACCCGTAAATGACAAACACGTGCAGTGACGGGCATATGGAAAACAATATAAGAAGCATGCTCACTACTGCTTATAAATTATACATACTTTTATATAAAGCAAAAAACATCCTGCCTCTCTGTATGATCAGTTGCTACATGGACCTTGGTAACAGAGGATTGTAGTAACGGTTAAACATCACTACACCATATATGGCCTACCGTAACCCCTACCAGAAAAATGTTACCCCAATATGTTACCTTAGCTATACTACTTACATCCTAAGGTAACACTGTGTTTTTTATGTTACCTTAGCCAAAAATATGATGTTACATTAGCTAGAAAGTGTTAATGCATGTAACATTAATATGTACGTGTTACATTAGAGTTGGCCATGCCAACTCTTTTCATCTAATTTAATTTTTTTTTAATTCTCTATATAAATTTAATTTTTTAAATTTGTTAACTTTTTTATAAAATGAGTTGGGAAATTATTTCATTTTTTTAAATTATTTTTTTTTTCAAAAAATATTTTTTTTCAGAAATTGTAATATTTTTTAGAAATTATAATTTTTTTTAAAATCATGCTCACAATTTTTTTGTAAAGAGTTTTTTTTAAATTGTTAAAATTTTTCTCGAATTTTTTAAAAAAATCGAATAAAAAATTTTTTATAAAAAAATATCAAAATTATTATTTTTTTAATAAATACTTCACGTTTGTGTAGTAAAATTTTTATATTAAATTATTAGTATTTTAATAAAATATTATTAACAAAGAAACAAAAAAATTCACTGTATATTTTGGGGGGATTTTTTGTTGGGCGGGATGTTTTGAGAGTTTTTTTTTGGCTGAGCGGGATAAGGGTCGCTTTACTTTACTTTTAGTTCCCCTCTTTCGAGCTCCTCATAATCAAAAGCAAAAACAAATTAAAGCAAAAACAAAAAACCTCACCCCCTTTCTCTCTCGACGACCTCACCCCCTCTCCCTCTCTCTCACCTTACCCATCTCTCTCTCTCTCTCTCTCAATTCGTAATCTCTCTCCCTCTCTCGTATCTTTCTCGCTCTTAATCGATCCAATTTGAAGCAGTTCATCAAACCCTAATATTTGAAAATTGGGGATCTTTTAATTAAGGTTAATTGGTGATTCCTATTTGTTTTGGTGTATATCAATGTATGTAAACTCATATATTTGTGATTTACAGGGACTTTGATGGCTGGGACTGGGAAGGTCACTGCTGGGATGGGGCGAACAAGATGGCTCTGAGTACAATTAACAAGGAGTCAACGCGAGTCATCAAAAGATGTAACTTAATAAGATTCTTGTATTTTCTTTGTATTATATATGTATATGTTTTTTAATTGTTTATGTTTGTTCATGAAATCTAATCGGTGGCTTTTATAATACTGTAGCTCTTCTGGGATGATTGGAAATTTACTACGGTCACCAACACTGCGTATTTGGTATTCTCCGCCTATTGTTTAAAGCGGATGGCGGAGAATATTTAGTATGTAATATGTTTTTTGCTTTTCAATTAAGGCCATCTTCGATGCTTGTTGTTTGATGCTATTATATATATATATATATATATATATATATTTGTTGTGATTTTTAGCTATGCAATTTCCAATCTTCCTTCTTAATTCATACCTCCATTGTTGTTTTGTTGATAATTTTCTGCAAGTACACTTAGGGTTTCTAGTTTGTTCATTTTTGCAATTGAATCGGTGAGTGTGAACTTAAACACTGAGTGAAAATGAGTTTGTTCATGTCTGTTTGGATCTGTTGTGGAATTTTGTGTGTTGTCTAATTTCGCTGTTACTTCTTACAAACTACTTGGTTTGTTGTTAGTGATTTAAATCTTATCAAGTGTAAACCAGACTGCTTTGTCCACTATCTCTAGTCTATAAGTTAATGTACGTGAATAATTATTTGTTGGTTTTGTTGCGTCTTGCGGACCCTAATTGCTGCAACCAGATTGTATTTTTAGTGTAAATTTTCATTCTTTAGGTTTGTTTCTTTGTGTTTTGTAGGATTATTGTTTACCTGCCAAGGCACTCTAATAGTCTGATATGCCTAGACCCATAATTTTATACAGATCTGCCATGTTTAGGATTCAATATTTGGCCCAAGTGGTTTGGCAGTTAAATAAAAGTTGTAATTGTGGGGAAGAAGACATCTTGGGTAGGTAGATGTCGTAAAATTTAATGGAGTTCTAGTTCTTCTACAAGCTAAATGAAATGGTTGCTGGAAGTATTTTGTTAAAAAGTGAGAGTCAAATTGTAAAGACTGTACCTTTATGTTTCGACTTTGTTTCCTGTTGTGTGAATTTTTCCGAGGAATCATTATTAAACTTAAAATTGACTTTCATATGCTGAGAGCATATGATGTTGCTCAGCAGAACTTGATTATATGCCTAATTTGTTGTCTAGTAGCTGAAATTGAATGTTAGGAGCTTCCTTATCATCAGTAACCCACCTCAAAAAAGTAAATCGGAGTAGCCTTAACTCGAATGATAGGAACATGATTATATACATCATTCAAAGTCGGTCATACTAGACAAATCAATATGTTTCCCTAGTACCCTAATGTAACAGAATTTTTGGGTTACCGCAGGCTGTTTACCAAAATGCTAGAAATTTTGGAACCGAACCGAACCGAAATAACAATTTCGGTTCGGTTTTTTGGTTTCGGATCGGTTTTGCTCAGCCCTACCTGTACCCTTGTTTGCCACATCATAATATTTCAGATTCAGTAAAAGCTTAAAACAGATTATATCTCCAACCAAGACCTAAACTTTGTAAGATACAAGCTAATCTATGCTGTATGGCATCTAGAGGAATTGCATCTCATAACACTTAAAATTAAATGAGAACTTGTACATCTTATCAATTTCTACTTAATTGATGGGGTTTCAGAAAAGTGGAAATATTACATACAATGGTCATATGCTTGATGATTTTTGCATTCAACGGACTTCAGCTTATATTAGTCAAACAGATAATCACATCGCAGAACTGACTGTACGAGAAACGTTAGATTTTGCTACAAGATGTGAGGGTGCAAGTGAGGGTTTTGCAGGTTTGTTCGTATGATTTTAAGAACTCTTTTATTGTTCATATTTGTTTATTTATATTTTATTTCTGTTCTTCAAGTCAGATTCAGTATTAGCATCAGTACTTTGTTTTTTGTAGCTACATTTGGCAAGTCATGCCTCAGTTGACGATCACTTATGAAAATAAATGAGCATTCAGTTCCCCACTTGATCTTTTTGTTTTGGATTTTAGCCTTTTGCATTCTACAGTAATTGTTTTTTTTGGTAAAAGCAGCATTAATTTTTGTTGCTTATTTAAAAAAATAAGTATTATAGTATAGTTTTTAGAACTTGCTACTTTGCTAGTATTTGTAAACTGACAACAAAAGAATCTCCTGTACATGCATGTGACACTATCAATAGATTACATAGTTTCCTTAGTCCTCTTATGCAGCAATATGAATTGATCTTTTCTTCCAGGATTTTTGAAGGATCTTACTCGATTAGAAAAGGAAAGGAATATTCGGCCCAGTCCTGAAATTGATGCTTTTATGAAGGTTTTTACCTGCTACATAACATTGTGGGAATTCATTTATCACTGAAACCTTTTACCCTTATATTTTTGTAAATAAATTTCCTTGGTCAGGCATCATCTGTTGGTGGAAGAAAGCACAGTATCTCTACGGATTACATTTTGAAAGTTCTTGGCCTTGATATTTGTGCAGACACAGTTGTCGGCAGCGACATGAACAGGGGTGTCTCAGGTGGACAGAGAAAGAGAGGTACTACAGGTATCTTGGCACACACATTCTTATGTTTGATATACGTGTTTTACATTTTCTGAGTTGTAATTTTTATGATTTGTCGCTTTGGGAATCCACCAGATTCATTTGCTTTATTGTGCCTTTAACTTGCCATGTTTTCCTTAATCTCTTTCAGGTTTCTGTTTATATTTTTCTGATGTATCACTCTATCTATTAGCATATTATACAGCGACAACATATGATCAACCCACCTCATAAAATGTTATTTGGTTTTACCATGACTAATAATTTACACTCACGAAAAATTTGTGAAACACAAAAATATAACAATGGAAATAGCAGACTAGCAGTAGATCTGTGGTGCTGGAGAAATTGGGAAATTAAAGTTATTAGAGAATGTCAAAACACTGATGAATTTACTTTTGATTTAAACTTATGTCATAAGCTCTTTTTTAGAACCGTTGGTAGAAACCTACATCTTAAAGCCTGCTTAACTAGAAGGAGATTAAGATTTTTATGCAACGATTTCAATCAAATATTCACTACGCCATAAACGCACATATGCAACCCTTTTTACAAAGCGTAGCACAGAAAGCGTTTCGTTAGATAGAAATTTTGGGTCTTTTGCAATTGAGTTGAACTGGTGTTGCGTTAGATATAATTTAGTGTTGCGTATTACCCACAGTGTTTCATATTATGCAACACTAACTGATGGCGTTGCGTTAGATATTTTTTTATTTTAATAAATGGGGATGTGGCAGAAGTGGGACCCACATGTGCTGACGTGGCAATTGTGGGACCCACATTTGTTGACGTGGCAGAAGTGGGGCCCACCTTTGTTGATGTGGCGTTTGCTGACGTGGCAGAAAGCGTTGCATTAGATACTAGTAGTGTTGCATTTGCTGTTTGAAGTGTTGCATTAGATATATTTATATTTTTTTTAAAAAATATGACGTGGCAGATGTGGGACCCACCACTGCTGACGTGGCAGTGTGGGACCCACAGGGGTGACGTGGCAGGAGGCCCATCATGCTGACGTGGCAATTGTGGGACCCACAATTGCTGACGTGGCAGAAGTGGGGCCCACCTTTGCTGACGTGGAAGAAGCTGATGTGGCAGAAGCGTTGCATTAGGTAACAGTAGTGTTGCATTTGATGTTTGAAGTGCTGCATTAGATATTTATTTTATTAACTATTATTGTCCCAAATGATGAATCTAATTTTTTAAATTATTTTTTCGACGTTCCAATCGCACGGATGTCAAGATATAACGATTTTAGTGAAGCTGTAATTTTTTAAAAAAATTCCTACATGTATTTGGTTTGGTTTTATAACGGTCAAACCGGTCAAAGTGAACTTTCCTTTTAACTAGTTTTGTCCCGAATGATGAATCTATTTTTTTAAATTATTTTTTCGACGTTCCAATCGCACGGATGTCAAGATATAACGATTTTAGTGACGCGGTAATTTTTTAAAAAAATTCCTACATGTTTTTGGTTTGGTTTTATAACGGTCAAACCGGTCAAAGTGGACTTTCCTTTTAACTAGTTTTGTCCCGAATGATGAATCTATTTTTAAAATTATTTTTTCGACGTTCCAATCAGACAGATGTCAAGATATAACGATTTATGTGATGTGGTAATTTTTTTAAAAATTTCCTAGATGTGTTTGGTTTGGTTTGGTAACGGTCAAACCGCTTAAAGTGAACTGTTCTTTTAACTAGTCTTGTCCCGAATGATGAATATTTTTTTAAAAAATATTTCTTTAATGTTCCAATTGTACAGATGTCAAGATATAGTGATTTTAGTGATGCAGTAATTTTTTTGAATAATCTTAAATTTTTTGATTTGATCATATAATGGTCAAATCGATCAAAGTAGACATTTTGTTGATTTATTTCTTAATTTGCAATATTATTATGTATAATACGTTATGTATTGCAACTATTTTCACATTCATTTTTTTATAACATTCATCATGTTTTCATTTTTTAAAACTCTCATTGCTTAAAATTAGAAAATTATAATTATAATTTTATTAAAAAATTATAATAATAACACAACACCCAACTGTGCACAACACACAGGTTTCTAGGTGAAAATTTTGGGCGGGATATTTTCCCCCCTTAAGCAAATAATTCAGACACAACTTTCCCCCTAAAAACAGTCGCCTCATTCTCTATCTCTCTGATATCCACTACTACTAGTACTTTACTCTTTACAGCTCTTTCTTCGTCTCTCTCTCACTATCTCACAAACACTGTATGCCTTTATTCACATTCTTGATTAATATTACAAGCTCTGATTGATCTCATTTTCTTGCATTTAAATTTCTACTCTCAGCTCACACATATATTTTTAATTTTGTAGGTGCTTATTGAATTTGGGGCTTTCATTTTAGGGCTTTCAATTAGGTTTTTAATTTCTAACTGATATTGTTTTCAGTCTAGGATTTTGTATTTAAGTGTTTGGGTTTCTATCTTTTTTTGTTGTTCAGATTAGGATTTGATATTTGACTCGGTTCTGTGTTAACTGTTACAGACAGAGATAGAGAGATAGAGAGAAAAAGAGGAGAAAGACAGGAAGAGACAGACAAAGTGTGTAAAAAGCAGGAGGAGCTTAAAGAAGAATTGAAGGTAGTTATAAAATTGCTCATGCTTCATATCGCCTACAAAGTGTTTGTCGAAATGCTTCACTCATATTCCATCTTAATAATCTTCATCCTTTGTTAGTTTTAGCTCTAAATACTAATTATAATGCAAGAACAAAGTGCAAGCATAAAGCTGTTGAGTCACATATATTTGAAATCTGTTGAGTCACCTATATCTTCGGTGCACCTCCATGTTAAAATCTGTTTTGCGTCATATATTTGAACATTTGGTTCACTCGTAAAGAGTCACATCTATACATTTGTATTGTCAAGTAAATGTCAAATAATTATTACATCAGTTTATAATCTTAACCGTTTCTATAGGAATGCTGGTCGTGGTGGGTCTGTTATGACTATTTTTATATAATGGTTTAGATGATGGTAATATAAATGTTTGGTATATCATGTAAATTTTAATAAATAGAATTGAGTTAAATTCCATAGAATTGAAATATGTTGAATGACATGGAAATTTCCTGCTGCGTATCGTGTAGCTATTGAAATCGAAAAATGATGCATGGAGATTTTAATGATGCATGGAAATTTACTCCGGAGTTTGATGTAGTGTGGTCTGTTTTGGTCTAGTACTGAACATACTACAAATTTCATTACATAAAAATTAAGCACATCCAACATATTTTCCGTCCATTTGCTACAACTTACAAGTCTATTGCTTCACCTAAAGACTACATTCAGTTGAGCTCCTTACGTTCTGTAGTAAATCTTTCTTATCGATCTAACAAATTTCCTTGACTGTTTTTTATTTTTTTATTTTATGTTTCTTCCTTTTTAGTTTGTTTTCTGTACACCAACTATCTTTTCCTGCACTTAATAAAAAGAATTAGAAACTTTGGGAAGTGTTATTCAACAAGTTTTATTGGAAAGATTTAATTTAATTTTTACTTGTTCTTCATTTCCTGGTTTCAAATAATGCACATTGATGATATGCAGGCACCATAAAAAAAGAGCATGTGCAACTCGTGGATGTGACATTAAAAGCCGTGATACAGAACAAAAGCATGGAGAATACAATTGCGGCAGATGTGTTGATGACAATTGGTGAAGTTTAACTAGGGTAATGGATCCTTTTTTTTATAAGGAGCAATTGATGAGCAAATTGGTATTTTTTGTGATTGATCACCTGACATCATATGTATGTATTAACGATTCATATTAATTGTTACAGGTGACTACTCCATTGCTATTTAAGCTAATTCCTCCTGTGATGCATCTTGGGATTCTGTTACGGTGGTTCTCCCCTGATTCTCAGACTGAGGTAATTATAGAGATAGTTGAATACTGACAACTTTTTGATTTTGCTTATTCCAGTTATTTATCTGGTTTTATCTACTACTCCTATCATTGTTCTGGTTGTTTAATATCGAGTTCGCTCGCTTGTAGATTGTATTCAAAGGAGAGATCCTCCGGTCTGACAATGCTAAGCAACGTGTTGCGATAGTAGCTAAGGATCTCATGATGCACGAAGTTTAGGAAGTTTACAGAATGTGGACAATCAGTTGTAAATATTATTGCCAGCGATTTTACACTACCTGTTTCAAACACTAAGTTTTCGATTTTACAGCTTTTATTTGCTAGACAATGCTGATTGCAAACTAAAGATTTTATCAAAGCAAAACAAATCACATATATTGGGACTTTGTATAAAATTACTATTGATACAAAATTTCTAATAATTTTAATGAAAAAGAACCAATGTTTCTCACTTTTAGTTCTATGTTCATTAGGGATGAGCAAGTTTTGCATATGGTAATTTCACCTCTTTATGCTTGTCTTTCAGGGTCAATTTGAGATACTCTCCTTAATCGGATCATTAATGCCCTCTGAAAATGGAGGTATAAGGAATAGGTCCGGAGGAATGAGTGTTTCTTTAGCAGGGCCAGATGGACGCGTAGTTGGAGGTGGTGTTGCTGGTCTTCTTGTAGCTGCGAGCCCTGTGCAGGTCTGGCTTCTGTTTTACACTAAATGTTAAACTTTTTAGATCCGCAATGAGAAAAAGATGACTAACATGATGCATGTTCAATGTCAAAATATTTAGAGTGTTTTTTTCATGTGTTCCCTGCAATTAAATATTGATTCTCTCTTTGTATAAACATCACAGATTGTTGTCGACAGTTTTTTGGTTCAAGTAACAAATGTTGATAATATCCGTCGTTTCTCTGTTGATTCTTAAACTAACAAAAGTTGTAGCTTCATCACCAGGATACATCATCTATATTACATACTTTTCTATATTTTTTAGTATACATCATCTTAACATGTGACAGGACATGTTTGAGGAGAGCAAGCGCATTCTAAAACCAGCAGGTGAGTTGCTTTAAATTGCAATATCTAATAAGTGTCTTAGTAACCAGTTAAGTGGTAGCATTCCTGATTCAATTGCAGATGTTCAGACACTTGAAGTTCTGTGAGTTCTCTTCTCCAAGGGCAAGTGCCACAAGACCTTTTTGGTCTCCAACAGATTCAACAAGTGTAATATGATACATATAATTTCCCAAGCTTCTTAATGAGTATAATTCACAAAAAAAGAGAATAACACTTGCTTGTCTTTTTCACAGGAAACTGAGGGATAATGCATTTGATAAAACATTGAACATGGGGCGAGCAGATAGAAAATTTATAGACTGTAGACTTTTGAAGATAGAAAAGCGTATGTAAACTATTAAGTACTTGTGTTGGCAATGACTGTTAAGTACTTTTGTTGGCTGATTTGTGGTTGGTTTTTGGACATTTAGTTGTTTTGGATTGGACAGGCTGGCATTATGTATGAACAAAGCTTCCATTTCAAATTTTTTATAAAAAACTGTTGCATTTGACTCTATTTAATGTTGCATTAGCATAGTTTTAAAGTTGCAATAAAAAAGAATGGTGTTGCTTAAAAAAAAATTAGTGTTGCATTAGGCTCAAAAAGCGTTGCGTTAGATAGTGGATCTTATTGCTGACGTGGCATGTGGGCCCTACTGCTGACGTGGCATGTGGGCCCTACTGCTGACGTGGCATGTGGGCCCATTGCTGATGTGGCACCATGGTGGGCCCCACTGATGACGTGGCATGGCCCCCATTTGTGACGTGGCACTTGTGGGTCCCACTAATGACATGTCAGCATGCTGACGTGGCACCTTGCTTACATGTCAGCATGCTGACGTGGCACCTTGCTTCCATGTCAGCATGCTGACATGGTTGAAATATCTTATGCAACCCCATGAAGTGTTGTGTTTGTATGCTTTTGGTGTTGCATAAGGCCTCTTATGCAATACTTTTTGAAGTGTTGCAATAGCTTGGAAAAGCATTGCGTTAGGGGTCTTACGCAACGCCAGTATTGGTAACGCCCCTCTAGCGTTGCGTAAGACCTTACGCAACGGTTTTCAGGCCTTACGCAACTGAAAATGAGGGTTGCGTATGTGCGTTTATGGCGTAGTGATTTTTGCACTGGATTGTCTGTGGTTCAATCATCTGGTATTTTAATTTTTCATCATTGTGTGAAGAAAAAAAATAAAACAAAGAGTGTGTTAGTATGTTATATGTTGCAGAGATGCTCTGCAACACATTCATCAGATGATTCAATTTTCTATACATTTGCATGAGAAATGGTTGTTGGGCCCAGAAAAACCCTGTTTATGGATGAAATTTCAACAGGACTTGACAGCTCTACAACGTAACAAATTGTAAAATGCGTAAGGAACTTTGTACATCTAATGGAAGGCACAGTTTTGATGGCTCTACTCCAGCCTGCACCCGAAACATTCGAGTTGTTTGATGACCTGATCTTATTATCAACTAGAATTTAGATTTCTACTGCAGAGACTTGGCATGTTTAAAAAACTTGGAGAGGCCAACCCGGACATCACAGTTGATGTCGAGAAGTTGTGTGCAATTGCTACAAGTGAAGCTGATGATGGTACACCTATCACTGGAGGCAGTAGCTTCTAGTATCACTTCTTTCTAAGTTTAAGCTTCTAGTACATTATTTAACTTAGAATTGGGATGTAAAAGTACTTATGGATGTTAACTAGCTTTTATATTCTAATTCGGATGTTAAATTAGTTTGTTTTGTTTGGATGTTGAATCAGAATTTATAAGTTTGTTTGGATGTTGAGATTGATCTCTTTGTGGTTCATTGTGCTTGAATGGTATTCTGGAATTGTACACTTTTAAAGAGGTGTTGTTCAATTGTTTTTTTGATATAGTGTTACATTAGCCTGTCAAAGTGTTACATTAGACTGTTATAGTGTTACATTAGCCTGTCAAAGTGTTACATTAGCCTGTGAAAGTGTTACATTAGCCTGGTTAAAAAATAGGGGCCACAGGTGGGGCCCAGTAGTGGGGTCCACAGGTAGGGCCCAATAGTGGGGCCCACTGGTGGGGCCCAATAGTGGGGCCCACTGGTGGGGCCCAGTAGTGGGGCCCAGTAGTGGGGCCCAGTAGTGGGGCCCAGTAGTGGGGCCCACTGGTAGCCCAACTTTTTTAAAAAATTGAAGCACCCTAAGGTAACCGAATTTTATGTTGCAATATGTCATTTTTATGTTACAGTAGACCTCTATGGTAACCAATAGGGCATGTTACCCTAGGGGTGAAATATGTTACCTTAGGTACCCTAGGGTAACATCGAAAATTGTAACTTATAATTTATGTTACCTTAGCCCAAAAATGGGTCTATAGTAACATTTTAGCACCCTAAGGTAACATAATTTTTTGGTTACGGAAGGCCATATTTGGTGTAGTGCATGGAAAATTTACAATACCAGACTTATTCTTACAAGACATGAAGGGAATGTGAGGAAGTACTACAATAACGATAATTGCAAGAAATGACAGATATGACTAGTATAATAAACAAGCAAAAGTATACTTGTCACCAGATTCATCACTGCCTGTTGTCTCAATCAGAATATAAAAGTTGTGCATCAGGGCAGGTAACAGATTCCGAGCACCTTTTAGGTGTTTCAGAACCTGTTGAACAATATAATGACCGTGCCAGGAGTTTTATTTTAACCATGACAAATAAGAATACGTATTATTTATATTAAAAAAATTTAAATTAAATTAAACAAATTATCATCTAGTAACTCTTAAAAAGCACTGTAAAACACCCGACTAGTAAAAATCTGTTGATATGGACTCAAAAATGTGGTCTATTGCTAATTCCTAAAGAATATTTACCAGATCAAGTGATTGGACTTCCAGAAACTCGTATGCAGACAGAATTTCTCCAAGCTTCCGCTTGGCCTCTAAATCTCTAATAACAGTTTCTGGTTCATTTTTAGAATGTATTCACATTAGTCACTAATATCTCAGAATATTAGAGGAAAAATATAGAATCTCACATAGCATCTAGCACATATATCTAGTATTAAACAAACATAAAAACTCATTGAGCATCTCAGACATATATCTACACTTTAATATAACATAGAATCTCACACATATCTAAACAAACATATAATCTCGCACAAAATATCTCACACATATACCTACATTCAAAACAAACACATAATCTCGCACAAAAACATATATAACTGATCATGCCATAAATGGATTTACATTTTTTAATCATTTTTTTTCAAGTTGCTGAGGCCCATATAAAATTACCAATAGTACAAGATGTTTAATCCCAGGCAACCTAAGAACAAAAATGGGTAATTTGATTTCAGTTGTGGTGTAGAATCTAGAGGGGAAATACAGAATTGTCAGCATAAAATTCATGCCCGAAACTTGATGCATTAATCTCTTGACTCAACAGGATTCTGGTGTTGTAGTAACGATATTTAGCAGGTCAGCAGGCTATCAATTCAGACGCAAATCAATCACAAGGTTTATATCAATTCAGGAGGTTAAGGGAAGTTGAGACCTGCCACAGAGCATGTTAAATTGGTGGGGAAGTTTAAGCTGCTTAAATTTCACTTAATAACAAGTCTTACATAAGCTATTAGAGAATTTACCACAAAAACTCAAATATATACCTCAAATCAAAGAGATCCAACTAAAAAGTATAGAATCTCACCTAGCATCTCGCACATATATCTACAATCAAATAAACCTAGAAACTCACAGAGCATCTCAAACATATAAACACTTAAATATAACATAGAATCTCGCAAAGAATCTCATACATATATCTAAACAAACACATAATCTCGCATAAAATCTTACACATATACCTACATTCAAACAAACATGGAATCTCGCACAGCATCTCACACATAATACGTTTATAAAATCAAATTTATTACAAATTGAGAAACGCTTTAAAAATAAAATCATCTAGTTTAAAATCTAACAGAAAATCAAACAGAGAATCACTTGTAAATTTAACAGAGAATCACTCGCACTCTAGAAAAAACACTTTAAACAAATAATCATCTTGGAGAATCTCACAGAGAATCACTTGTAAATTTCTTATAGAATCACATACATGTATAGATACAGATATATATATACAAAATTTAACTTTTAAAATCATTACCTCAACGATTTTGCACAGTTTTGAATGATTCTGAACGACTCTTCAAGTTTTTGACTATTTTTCTGACAATTCCACACTGAATATTGAAAGAATTAACTCCGTTTTCGATTACGAGCTTGGATTCTTTAATTTATGCTTCGATTCTTCAATTTCTGCTTCAATTCTTCGATTACTTCTTGGATTCGATGATTTCTGCTTGGTATGTATGATTCTGATCTTTGAATCTTCAATTTAGGCCTCGATTTTTCGATTATGGGCTTAGAATCTTGAATTTCGACTTCGATTATCATATGTGAACTTTGTGTATCGCATGTTTTCTCGGGAGTCGTGAAATTGTTATTTTTGGCAACGAACAACGCAGCGTATAGTTTGTACTGTGCTTCTCAATCTTTTAATCTTGAGCGTCCATTTTTTTATTTTAATTCAATGGTGGAGATTGAGGTTCTTTATTGTTCTTTATCTAAAGTGTTCTGTATAGAGTGCAACTCATATATATATATGCATTATAAAGTTTTGTACCTTTGGATATAATTAACTAATTTCTCCATACCAAATTAACTATACTCTTTTCGTATGATCAAAATGAATGTATCAACTTTTTATGATCATACTGATTGAAATTTGACTGAAAAGTATCATTGAAGAAAATTATAAAAACTATATTATAAAAAAATATATTCAATACATTTTAATTTATTTTTTCTGTTTTTAAAATTTATAAGAGATTAATTTTAATTTCAATCAAAATTGGGTCAACTTGACTACAAAAAATCAAACATGACACTTAATTTGGGAGAAAGCTAGTATATGAATGCAAAGCGTATTCATAAATTCATGTTTTCTTTCTCAACCTACATCAATTATAATTATTAGTGTACAACGATCACTACCCTTAACTAATTGTTAGGAAAATCTTCTAAATAAATTTTGCAACATATGTGTTTAACATAAATATCGCGAGAGGTCGTTATTGCAATATAATTAGTGCTTTTGATTATTTTCATTGATCTCGTATCTATTAAAATGAAGCAAATAATTTGAAGTTAAACATGACAGTTAACTCGAATTCATATAAATTTAATGGTGTGGCTTTACCTTTTGTTTTTTTTTTTTTTGAAACTAGCTTTACCTTTTGTTGTCGTTCCAATATTAGAGGAGTTAATCTTGTATGGAAAATGAGCCTCACATCTTCTAAAGTCATGTCTCTTCTATTTGCAGACTTCAACTCGTAGGTTTGGTTGTCAATGCTACAGAACATTGGAAGGACACGGGGTATAAAATTCAAATTTGTTTTTAAATTTTTTTGTATAATTTGACTATAGATAATAAAAAGTTGGAGATGACTATCTTAAACATTTTTCTTAACTTTACTCGTGTGCATTAGAGGCACGTTGCAACAAATAGCAGCCTTATGTATTTAATCCTTCGAATAATTTTTTTAATAAATATTTTTAAAATATGGAACTTGACTATCACACTTCAATTCTCCCTGGCAGCAAAAGTTTTTATAATAGTCATTTTTTCAATTGTTATCTATTTGTGTGGGTGTGTAGTTGATTGAACTTAAATTTTAAGAACTACTACTGATTATTTATGGTAACTAAACAATTATTAAGTGAACATCCCATGGAGAATTGAAGTGTGATAGTCAAGTTCCATGTTTTCAATTCTTTAATTTGCATGTCTCTCATACTATCTTGCTTGTACTGAAATTATATGTATTGAAGTCTTAATACATAAGGTGTATATTTTATATAATTCTTGATTTTATATGTTAAGTACATGCAATTTTTGTGATGCAACAGGTGAGGTTCCTAAAATAAACGATAATTTAGGTTGGGTTGGAAGAAAGCGACTAGGGATTGTGGCATCAATTAGGTTGCAGCTGAAACATTTTTGTCCAAAGCAAATTAAATTTAAAGATTCGTGTAAGGATTGATTGGGATGCCTTTGCATGGTTTGGAAAATTGATTATCCATGGATAATCTAGGCATGACACAAACAAAAGATGATAGATATGTCAAGTGTCCTGGTTTCTCATGAATCTCAACAAATACCAAACTTAGTGATACCTCTAAGATCTCAACAAACTCAACTTCCACCTATAAAGATAGAAGAGATATATAGTTGAGGTGGATAAAAATTCTATTCTGGAACTCAAAGATGTTGAAGATGATGACTTCTATACAATTGAAGAGATGGAAAACATGGAAAATTCAACCACGACTTATATGGCTAAGAAATTCTCAAATCTAATTTTTAGAAAAAATAAGCCTACAAGTGTAAGGGTCAAACATCTAAATTCAACAAAGGAAACACATCCAAGGCTGGAGGAAGTGCAACAAGATGAGGCTACAAAACGGGGTTGGTGGCTATATCCAAATTCAAGTGTTACAACTATAATGAGTTTGGGCATTTTGCTACTGAGTGCATAATACCCAAGTAAAGTCAAAAGATAGAAAGTGGTTATGGAAATTAGTCCAATAAAGGTTAGAGAAATGCTTATATAGCTGAAGAAGAATGTTGGGATGACTCTGATGATGAAGAGGATGATCTGATGATGAAGCATCCACCTTTTCGAATCAGGTACCTACACTTGTCTCCCTTGATATATATATTAAATGCTGAATATTAATTGATGATAAAAATCTTAAGTGCTGAAAATTTTAATATTTACACTAGTTTAGCTTTTACTAATAAAGAAATTAACAGATTAACAAAGTTGAATGCTAAGCTTTAGACTAAAAATGACATGTTAAAACTTAAGTCCTCTTGATGACTTAGTTAAGGAGAATGCTAGTCTCAAGAATATTATTGATTATGAGTTGAGAATTTCTGGAAAAAAAAATAGAAGAGAATGAACTTAGGTTATCAATATTGCATTCAACCCCATTCTGCAATACTCCAAGGGACTAACAATCAGTCTTGTATCTATTCACATGGATAAATCTAGGCATGCATTTTATAATTTTGAAAAGTATCATACAATCTCATCCGATCTACAACATAGGCTTCATCTAAACCCCATAAAATAAATTAGCTATTCATGAAAATACAAAACATGATATGGATACAAAACCGAATTTCAATATACAAAAATTCGGTTATATCATTAAATTTTTAAGTTAATTTTTTCACATACATATTTTAAATTTTTATTTCATAAGACCACCAAAAGAATAACTTAGGACGATGGCTAACACGAAAAACAAAAAGAAGTCAAGCACTGCATAAGAGTTGTGCTCAGTGAAATAAAAACAAAGGTAATTCATGCTCCAACCTACTTTTAAATTTGGACTTTGAAGTTGGTGACTTTATTCTTCATTTTCTCTTGTGCTCATGCGCAAATTGCAATTGATCATGATATATATATAAACATTTTCTGATTTATCATTGGATGTTTATTTTTTGCATTAGGATTTGAAATTATTTATTATTTTTGAATTTAATTTGAATTTAATTTATAAATAACAATAAAAATTTTAGTGTTTAAGCTGCTTTTTTTATCTATCTCA
This sequence comes from Kitagawia praeruptora, assembly GCA_037693485.1. Classification (NCBI taxonomy): domain Eukaryota; kingdom Viridiplantae; phylum Streptophyta; class Magnoliopsida; order Apiales; family Apiaceae; genus Kitagawia; species Kitagawia praeruptora. The sequence goes on from CM075350.1 coordinate 84,891,869, forward strand.
TTAAAAAATAAATAATATCCATTTTTAATTAATAATTTTAGTATTTAAGTTGTTTTTTAATATATCCCTTAAGCAAAAAAATAATATCCAATTTTTAATTTATCTCGAGTTGAGCGAGAGTCAAACCGAGAGTATTAGGGAATAGTACTTTTTCCCATGAGGTAATTAATTCCCTAATTGAAATTCATATGACATAAAAAAATAATCAAAGTTGATCAAACATGTATTAAAATATATTAAATCAGGATTTCCTTCATCCAACTACTCTGGTTTTGATCAGATCTTCAATTATGATGCACAGTTTGTAGTAATCATGAAAAACATATATAATATATATATATAGGTAAGTACTCAAATGAGACCCCAACTTAAAATGAGAATTGAGACTAAATCTCAATTATATCAATATCTTATAATCTGGACCACACATTCGCTATCCCTTCTTTCACTTCTTTCACCTCATCTGCTTAATCTCTCTTACCTCTCTCATCTACCGCACAATCATTCCCATACTTTTATACATACAATGATATATGTATATACTTTATTCCCTGATATCTTCTCCGACGAACTTATATTTTCTCTGACAAGTTCGTATATTTCTGCTTGCTGCCTATCTCTTTCTCTATTCTTCGCTAATCAAAGAAATGAATAAGCTCAATACCACTTCCTGAACAATGTTATTTATACAAATAGATACTACATCATTATATAAATATTTTAAAGATTCACATGGAGGGGAAAAGGGATAAATAGCTAAAGCATCATAAGAGAGAAGAAGGGAATGGTACGTGTATACTCAAATTTGAAACTTTTGTTGATTTGATTTTAAAAAATTCGCTGATATTAGTGTTTAGTATTTTGTGATTTACCTATTAATTTTAGTAATTTCAGATAAATTTTGGTGATTTGAGCTTGATTGTGATTCCAATTAAAATTTTGGTGACCTGATTCTAGTGATTATATAGGTGTTGGTCATCTAGTGTAGTTTATATTTTAATAATTCTTAACCAAGTTTTTTAGATCTAATACCGGAAGACAATTTCATGACAAATTTATTCTATGATATCAGTTTTATGTAATTGATTTAATTTAATTTACGTAATTTTAGTGATTTACTACTAAGTACTAGTTTGTGATACATGTACCGAGTGGATGTAAAATGTTACAAGTTTGTGTACTCTTCTGGAACCATCTTAAAGCTTCTTACAATAGTTGTATACTTGTATTGTTGATATTCGGAAGTAAACTTTTTATGATTTTATTAGTCATATTTGGAGCTTAAGGGACAAAAAATTGTATTACGAACATGGTGCGCGTTTTCTTTGTGTTCTAATGATGCTGGTAGCTTTGTCATCGTCTTTGTGTCTTTTGTTAGGTTTTTTATAGGTTTTTTTATTTCATCGTCTTTGTTTTTTAATAGCTCCTACTATAACAATGTTGTAAAATACTTATTATATATATTTATCAAAAAAATTCGGACACTATGTCTCATATTTTTTGTTTTCTCAGTTCTAATAAGTATGGTCTCAAATCAAATTATTTCCTTGCTATTTGTGTTATTTCTGCTAGCTTTAACAAATTTTTGTCAACAAACAATTTTTACGATGCTGGTGCTGAGATTTCAGGAAAAGAGATGTTGCAAATGGTTTCAATGGGTATTTGGTGCCTGATAGGTTGTTGTCCTGGTGCCTTTAATGAGGAGGGTTCTCTCATTTTGTTATTTTTCAGTCATGTCTTTTACCTTTTTTTCACATGGTTTTAATAAGCAGCAGGCATTTGTTTAGAGATAGATTGTGTCATGTTTGTGTTTTCTTTTATGGAGCTTGTTCCAAGAGACTCATCTTTGTAGAGGGTCCTCTCTCATGTATACTATTTTGTTATGATTAATATATTTTCATTGTGTACGAACCTTCCCCATTTACTAAAAAATGGGTACGTTGTAGGGTATTGTTGGTCCCTGAGTATTATAGAAGGGGGGGGGTTAAATGCAATATTGATAAATTCAAATTTCGACTTCAACAACAGTAATAAAGATTTTAATCTATCAGTAGAAGAAATACAAACACAAGTGGTTACTCAAGATATTCTCACAAAATAAATGTTTTACTTATTTTGCAATGTGTTGCTACAACCTAGAGAAAAGATATTTTCTCCAGCTTTGGTTTCTTGAGTGATACAGATAGAATGAGAGACAGGTCTCTATATAAATCTAATTTGTTCTACCATCTCTATCTACATGGGTTGTGGAGCTGCTGTCATTTTCAATTTGAAGCTCTTTACAAAATTGTAGACCCACGTGACTTTCCTAAATTGCAATACAATCAGAGTTATCAGTACATAGAAAGCAATCTAGATACATTCAAAATTAAGCTGACACAATTCTAGTAGATATCGATTTGTCATACTCTTGAATTGGTTAGCTTTGTCTTGTTCTCTTTCAAGCTTCTGTCATAGTCTTTGCAGGTCTGCTACAATCTTTGGATACTGCAGCACGCTTGTTTCTTGAACATCTTCTCTATCACATGTTTGACTTGGTAGATCCCCAATTCAAAATGATTCCATTGAGACAGTAACCTTTGACGCTTGTCATGAGAAAGTACTTTGGATGACAGTATGAATCCCCGTCAATGTTGCTATCAGGAATTCCAAACTTGCTGTCAAGATGTGAGAATGTTGTTGTTAGAGTTGATTTCTATCATGACTTGCAACATGCTGTCTTCTTGTAACCTTATTGTCAATGCCATGACAGTAACTTTTATTCTTGTTGTCGAACTGATGTACTACTTGAGGCTTGAACATTAGAATGAACTTCTACCAAGATGTACACTTATTATATGACAGTAATTTATTTGGTTACAAGAACATACTCTGGCTATCACAGACTCACAATATGTTCTACTTAGCCTATACAATAAAACTAAGTATAATCAAATCTAGTTAAGTTGTCTCTAAGCTATCACCCAAAAATCCCAACACGTATAATTGTGTGTTTTTTTTGGTGATTTAAACCTATTTTTAATGACTATGCAACATAGACAATAAATAAAATTTTCATAAAATTTAGCTCTTTAACTTTAAGAAAAATGAGATTTGTATATATTTTTTGGTGATTTCTGTCTCATTTATTAAATAGGGATATTTAAAAAATTACCTAATTTTTTGAAAATATTTTCAAAAAATTATCTGAAGTTGCAAATGAGGTTGCAATGTTGGCACTGCAGGTGAAAATCGATTGCAAATGAGATTACAAATGTTGCAAATGGGGGATGCAAACTAGGTTGCAAATGTTGCAACCAAATTTTTGAAAAAAATTACAACTTGGGTATTTTTGAAAAAAACCCCTAAATATTTGATATAAATGACAAATATTATTTTATAACTCGACTATTTAAATAGAAAAAGGTTTTTTACTCTTTTTTTGATAATTAAAACCTTCTTGTTCTATGAAATCCAATATAAACAACATTATTTTCATAATTTCTCTTCTCTTTATGTACAACAAAAATAATTGATGTTTGTTTTTCAGAGATTTGCTATAAAAATAATAATTATGTTTTAAAAAATGCTAAACGTGATTTCTGTGTACTTTTTTGGTAATTTGTGTTTTTAATTTAATTATGAAAATATCAATATTAATATTATTTTTATATATACTAATCTTTTTAAACAAAAAAAGGTGATTTTTATGTATTTTTGGTGATTTGTGTGATTTTTTTATAATGGCCACTAAATTTATAATCTTAACAAATGATCACCTCCTCTTATACAAAAAAGATGATTTGTATGTACTTTTTTTATGATTCAGAATACTCAACTATAATGTAATCAAAACTGATATTTTGTGTATTTTTTTATTGATCTTACAATTAAAATGATAAATATTATTCTTATAAATATTCAACCCTTAAAACACAAAAAAGATAATTTGTGAATTTTTGTAAAAAATAATAAATTTAGTTTCACTCTTAGTGAAATGGTATTTACTCATTTAGACATGCCCATTATCCAATTTTTAGAGTAATTTTTACTCATTTGTGTATAATCTTTTTTTTAGTATTCTAAAATATAAATTGGGAAAAAAGTGATTTGGATTTGAATGTCAACCGAATCTCTTTTATAAGTTGATTTCCAAGACAAAATTTTCACATATTACATAACTAAGAAAAGTACATCTGCCTTTTTGAATTTGATAAGACTAGTACTCCATTTGGCTAAACAAAAATGTTAACATGGGTACACATTCTATTAAATTTAATTTGTTTCATCAAATAAATTACACTTGAGATTTCTTTTATTCTCAAGTAAACATTTGTATACATCTAAGAAAGAAAAGGCTTCTGATAAACCAAAAAGTTAGCAAGAAAAAAAAAATTACGACAAAATTATTTACATGTGTAATTTCCATGGTAAAGGTAGAATAGAAACTAACCAAGTCACAAGAGCAAAACATGATCGTAAAAACCTTACTTTCGACCACATTGATGCAAAAAAAATCTCTGCCAACGTCCTAGTAACGGACCATGACTAACTTCAGACCAAATCACAACAAGATCCCAGTTATCATAGTCATTTTGGTTGCCACTTTTCTACAAGTTCGATTACTGCTTTCGGTCTTAGTGAATACTTGCCTCGCTTCAAAATCAATGAAACTTCAAAACCAATGAACTTAGGTTACGAATTTGCACATAGTCTTAAAAATTCTTATATATACAACTTTAAACGTCACTATTTTGAAGTAACAAAGTATTAATGAAATCTATAAAAAAAAAGGCCAAAATTACTCTTTTTGACAAACAAACCACACTACTTATAATTAAAAAAAAAAAGAAGAATAATCTACATACTGTATAAAGAAAAATTATCAACAATCACATATTTATGACAATAAAATACAAATAAGGCTAAGTGTAAAAATTATGATATCTATCATTCTTTTAACGCAAATTACCAAATGTCAACATTGTATATGTTTATATTAAACTAAAATCACTAAAACTAAGAAACAAATTACCAGTAACATGGAACAAATCACCGGACAAATATGCCAAATCACCAAAAACAGGGCACAAGAAATTGTGATTTTTATTATTAATTTACAAATCAGCTTTCAGGACACTTAAAAAACTAAGATCCATACATATTTTTACAAGAGTATAGGATCAAATATTATATTAAAAACATTCTCTAAAAGCACATATTAGCTTTTAGTATCACCTAATTACCAGAAATTATAATTCAAAAATTACCCGAAAAAGCTAAAATATACATATCACCAACAGTTAAGAAAAGAATAAAAGAAAATCATTATATATTTCATATGTTTACCTGAAATTGATAGTAATAAAAATCCAAATTTGTTAGAATTTTTACAAATTGAACTTAAAAAAAGTTACAATATCGAGAATTGATTACATGCTCCACTTATACAATCACATTAGTACATAAAATGGTAAGAAAAATTCAAAAATCAATAAATATAAAAAAACAATATATAAAAACATTGTTTGAATGTTTGTTTCTTGGGTCAACAATTTATTAATGATAGAATAGTGAAATACATCAATAACTCATTATTGATGGCCAATATGGTAAGAAAAATAAAAAATCACTAAATATAAAACAACAATATATAAAAACATTGTTTGAATGTTTTTTTATTGTGTCAACAATTTTTTAATGATAGAATAGTGAAATACCTCATTATTGATGACCAGTACGTGTAGATCTGGCTATAATTCTTCAATTTTGCACGATATATGTGCAAAATATTGACACGAAGATGCATACATACATAAGTTGCATATGTGATTGTATTTTAATTTTTTGAAATGGTGTTGATATCAAATTTGAGGGTGAATCACTCGACAAAGAGGGAACGCTGCAAATTTTCAATGGATTTACAATTATAATTACAATTATAACTCACATTACAATGGCAGGATTTGGATAGGTTTTGATCCTTCTATTTGGAATTGTACAGAACTCTCACATCAGCACAGCATCTAACATTCTCCTTGCAAAAGAAATCAACAGGGGAGGTCTTTTTTGCTTCCTTCATCTATGCTCTCAATGTTAGACAATCTGTGAAAATTGTACAAAAATAACAGCAATCGTGTGTGTGAATAACAGAACAATTAAAACAAATAAAGAGGAGGCAGGAACAGAAAAACCCGAGTCCAGTGCGTGACTGTCTCCTTAAAGAGTATTAGCCATCACCGTATGTGTGAGCGAAACGCCTCCCAGGATAAAACGGATTGCAGCGAAGCTATAAAAACGTCGCTCCCAGCGAGTTTGAAACGAGCAAGAATATCACCGAAGGAGAAAAGGCTGTGTATGAGAAGAGGATGTGTTTTCGAATGAATAATCCTAAGGCTCTACGAGAGTTTATATAGGATAGGAAAACTTGTGCGCTACACAATTGGCCTAATTAATTAGCTGTACTAATTAAAAAGTCGGTGGCAATTTTCCTTTATTAATTAACCGCGTTAATTAATTAAGGTAAGGCGGTGGCAAAAAATTTGTTATAAAAACTAAATTGATTTTACCACAATTAATTCCAAATTCGAATTAATGGCAAAAAATCCGTTATAAAAACGGAATTGATTTCACCAAAATTAATTCCAAATTCGAATTAATTTAGTAAGATCTTTAAGCTCAAGCCCAGTGGAATTAATAATTAGCAAAACTAGTCCGGGTTTATTCGGCCCAATTTTCTGCTGCATTCGTGTCCGTAGGTCGCACACGCGGAAAGCCCGAAGGCTTGCGAAGCCTCGGTTTTCCCTCGAAATCCCATGATTTGCACCCCCCATGCGCGCACGTAGGAGATGGAGCAACACTTAGCCAACACAAGTGAACACTACTCATGTGTTATACTATATAAAGCAAAGGAAACTCCATTTCAATGTGGGACTTCAAGTTCCATTCTATAATTTCCACTTCTAAGGGAGCAACTTTGGATAATCATAACTCATCCATCCCTTAGTCATTTTGAGTGTTCAAATATGCATTGGAAAACTCTCGCGGAGGAGAACACTCTCCAAGCACGACTTGTTGCAAACACGCACACAAGGCACACTCAAATCGGAGCTCAAAATGACTCGACAATGTGGGTCCAAAACCCACATTTTCTAACACTCAATACCCATACAGAAAGGAGACAGCTTTGGAGAGATTTGTTATCCATTCAAAACTTAATCAAGGATGCTGCCTGGTGCATCCTAGGGGACTTTAATGAGTGCCTCAAGCCAAACGAGTCAAGCAACACTAATGCTTTACTTGGTATGTTTGAATTCAGGGACTTCACAATGCAATCTGGAATTAGTGATCTTAAAAGCACAGGTCAGTCCTTTACTTGGTGGGACAGTTGTCTATCGAATCCCCTGTTTAAGAAACTGGATAGATGCCTTGTTAATGATATCTAGCTCCAAACCTTCTCACCATCTCAAGCTGATTTCCTTCCCAGAGGCCTCTCTGATCACTACCCTAACGCAGTTGACTTTGGTTCGGCTGCTGAACAACATTATAAGCCATTTCAAATTTTTAAACATCTCATCAATGATAGTCAGTTTCTGCCTGTGGTAAAGAATGCCTGGAGTGTGAATATTGTGGGTGACCCATGGTTTGTTCTCACTTGCAAGTTAAGGAGGGTAAAACAAGCTCTTCGCTCTCTTAATAATAAGCAATAGGAACCTTAATGATTTAGTGGCCTCGGCTAGATCCAACTTGCTTCAGTTTCAAAATGATCTTCCCTAGATTCCTAGCCTTGACCAATTGAAAGAAGAAGTTCAACTTCGTAGCAAGCTTTATGATGCTCTTCAGGAAGAAGAAATCCTTTTAAAGAAAAAATCCCGTGTCACTTGGCTTAAAAAGGGGAACAACAACAACTGTTACTTCTTTAATTACTCCCAAGGTCGATGGAACAACAATAAACTGCTTTCTATGAAGGATAGTCAAGGAAACACAGTTACGTCGCACAGCGATATCTCTCAGGTGGCTTTTGATTTCAATAAAGATTTGCTTGGTATTGAGAAACCAGTTGACCCTTTCCCAAATGATCTAGAAGTTCCTCAGCTTACTTCCTCTCAACAGGATGATCTCTGTGCTCCTTTTGAAGCCTTTGAGGTTCTGAACACCTTTAAAGGAATGGCTAAAGGTAAATGTCCAGGTCCGGATGGCTTGACTGTGGAATTCTATCTAGCTACTTGGTCAATTATTGGTGAGGGAGTCACTAAAGGCATCTTATATTTTTTTTGACACTCTCCACCTGCCCCGTATTGTGAATGCCTCTACATTAGCCCTCATTGCAAAGAATCATCACTCCTCTTCTATGCTAGACTACAGGCCAATATCCTATTGCAACATGCTATATAAGTGCATTGCAAAGTCAACGGTTAAAGTTTGTGTGGAAACCACGATGTTATCGGTTAAAGTCAACGGTTCGTTAGAAGGATTCTTCAAAATCTGGATTGCGCCAAGGCGACCCCTTGTCCCCTTAGGCCCTTATCTCTTTGTCATTGCAATGGAAATTCTAACGGCTTGCATAAACATTTCAACTCGAGTTAAGGGTTTCTCCTATCACTGGAAGACAAAAGATACTAGGCTTACTAATCTCATCTTTGCGGACGATGTATTCTTTTTTTGTAAAGGTGACATACCTTCCAACTCTGGGACAAGCAAGTCGCTTCCAACTTATTAAGGCTGTGTTGTTTGGAGTTCAAAGTTACTGGGCCTCTCATCTTTTCCTATAGAAAGGTATGCTTAAAAAACTCCAAACGCTCTGTGTCACTTCCTTTGGGGAGGAAATTCTACTACCAGGAAGCATGTAAAGGTTTCATGGCAAGATTGTTGTCTCCCAAAGTCTGAGGGAGGACTGGGCTTACGAGATCTTTGCGAGTGGAATAAAGCCTCAATCCTTTATCAACTTTGGCATCATACACAACCTACAGGTCATTCTATCTGGATATATTGGGTTCATCGCACTTTACTCAAGAACTGCTCTATTTGGACTCTCAAAAAACCCTCTTATGCTTCGTGGGGTCTCAAAAAGATCTTAAATGAGGAAGCTCTTCATTTTATTACTTACAACGTAGGACGTCTCTCTACTATGTTGTTCTGGCATGATCCATGGATAGATAAGAGACCTTTAATCAGTATTTATGGCACCAAAATTGTTTCTCTAGCTGAATCCTCTCCCATGATTTGCGCTAATTTGTACATGGACAACAGACATTGGAACCTTCCCAACCCAAATCATACTATTATGGATGATCTTCGAGGCAAAGTAAGTGCTATTAACATCCAACTTGCAGACTCTATTTCCTGGCTTTCCACTCCAGCAGCACATGTAAGAATCTCGACTATCTGGAATTCCTTAAGAAAGACTGGGGTGCCTCCAAGTTAGCTAAACGCTGTCTGGTTTCCCCTGGCCATTCCTAAATGCTCCTTCATAGTTTGGCTTGCTCTCAAAAATCGTCTCCTTACTAAGGATAGAATGTAGCACTTCGGAATGTCTAAGAATAAGAGATATGATTTCTCTATGAAGTTGTTCTGAAATGATTTTGATGATTCAATCAATTTACATGAGTCAGGTATTTAAACATGGTATTGATAACTACATCTGTACATTGTTATATATCCTATTGTTATGAAGTTACAAGAGATAAACATAATCTGATAATTTATATTTATCACTTATCAACTACTTTGTTGCTGCTGGAATGTTGGCTTGACTTATCACGTTGTTACTGTTATTAGGCCCCCTCAAGTTGGGCAGCGTTTCAACAAGACCCAACTTGCTAATGTGAGACTGAAAGGTAGATCGAGAAAGAGGTTTGGTGAGTGTGTCAGCAACCTGGTCTGCTGAATGTATATGTAATACCTCCACAAGCTTTTTCTGGACTTGATCTCGGACAAAATGAAAGTCAATTGCAATATGCTTCATGCGGCTGTGGAACACAGGGTTCTGACAAAGATAAGTTGCCCCGACATTGTCACAGAAAATTTTAGGAATATTAGTTAATGGAACCCGTAATTCACGCAACAGATTTATCAACAAGTTTGTTTCTGCCAGTGCACTTGCAACAGCACGATATTCGACCTCTGTAGATGAACGTGCAATAATACGTTGCTTCTTTGAAGACAAGCTGATTGGATTACTACCAAAATAAAGAATGTAACCTGTGGTGGAGCATTTGTCTGATGGATCACCAGCCCAATCGGAGTCAGAGTAGATAAATAATTGATTGGCTTTATTTTATGTGAGAAACAATCCATATGAGTAGGTGTGCTTCAGATAATGCAATAGTCGTTTAACAGCTTGCCAGTGACACTATTTGGGACAATGCATAAATTGTGATAATTTATTGACACAGAAAGAGATGTTAGGTCGTGTAAAAGAAAGATATTGCAAATTATCAAGTACCCTGTGATATGCAGTTTCATCTACTCTAGGACTTCCAGAATCTAAGGAGAGGAAGCCATAGGTGTATGAACACCATTACTATCTGCCATGTGAGTCTCTTGTAGCAAGGTACTGATGTTTTGCTTCTGTGAAAGAATAATACCATTTGGCCTGTGTAACACCTCGACTCCCAAAAAATATTCAAGTGGACCAAGGTCTTTTAACGAGAACCTGGCAGAGAGAAAAGTGATAACTTGTTGTGTAATGGTGTAGTTAGAACCAGTGAGAATAATGTCATCCACGTAAACAAGCACATACACTCTAAATTGGGAAGTATGCAAGATAAATACCGATGTATTTGACTGTGACATGATAAATCCCGTAGAAAGTAGAAAAATTTGTAGTTTAGTGTACCATAACCGGGAGGCTTGCTTGAGGCCATAAATGGCTTTTCTGAGTTTACAAACATAATGAGGAAAATCAGGATGTTCAAAACCTGCTGGTTGGGACATATATACATCCTCATCTAAATGCCCTTGAAGAAACGCATTATTTACATCAAGTTGGTGGAGTGGCCATTTATTTTGCACAGCAATAGACAATACCAAGCGCATAGTTGTAGCTTTAATAACAGGACTGAATGTTGAATGGTAATCCAATCTAAGGCGTTGAGTGAAACCCTTAGCAACAAGTCGCGCTTTGTAACGGTCAATAGAGCCATCAGATTTATGCTTCACTTTGAATAACCATTTGCAATCAACAATATTTTTCGAATCATCCCGCGGAACAAGATCCCATGTATGATTTTTTATTAAAGCATCAAACTCATCTTGCATCGCTTTACGCCAATGAGGAAATTTTTGTGCCTGTCTACATATATATGTAGTGGGAACAACATAATGCGTTAGCTTAGCTGCATAATCAAATGGTAACTTTGGTCTGTGAATCTGATTCTTGGAACGAGTGGTCATTTGGTGAGTTGATTGAACCTCTAATGCATTAGGAGGAGGTAACTCAAGTGCACTAGTGGCAGAAGATTGGTGTGGAGATGATGTGTCACTAGTAGAAGAAGGTAATAAAAGAGGTGTGGAATTTGACCAACCTGGTGAAGTGGGGGAGTACCCTGGTGATGTCGGCGGTGCAAGCTGTGACGGTGATGGTTGATGGATGGAAGTAGGTATTGGTGGAAGTAGAGGTGACATGTGGTCTTGGATTGAAGCTGTTGGTGAACTGGAATGTGACTGATTAAAAAACACAATATCCCACTCTTTAGGAGAAGTGTTTTGACTATGATGTGAGAACATGGATGTGAAGGGAAAGTAATTTTCATTAAAAACAACATCTCGGGAGATGTATAATTTTGACTTAATGGGATCGTAACACTGATGTGCATGATGTTGGGTTGAGAAGCCGAGATACACACAAGGAGTAGAGCGAGGCTACAAATGAACGTAACTGTGTGAATTTCGGAACATCATTAAATAAAGCTTGAAATGGGGTTTTATTATGTAAAGATTGAGAGGGTAATTTGTTGATAAGAAATACAGCATGGTAAGGTGTTAGAGAAAGGCCTTATATGGATCTTAGATTATATGTTAACACTCCCCCTCACTCGAAAGCCCATTTTTGGGTCGAGAGTGGATCACGGGCGCCCATCTTTGGGGCATAAATTTGCCTTCGTGTCCGAAATAAATTGTGAGAATATTGGGGGTCGTAGAGAGTCGAACCTGGGACCTCTGCGTGCCTGAGCTCTGATACCATAAGAATAAGAGATATGATTTTTCTATGAAGTTGTTCTGAAATGATTTCGATGATTCAATCAATTTACATGAGTCAGGTATTTATACATGGTATTGATAACTACATCTGTACATTGTTATATATCCTATTGTTATGAAGTTACAAGAGATAAACATAATCTGATAATTTCTATTTATCACTTATCAACTACTTTGTTGCTGTTGGAATGTTGGCTTGACTTATCACGTTGTTACTGTTATTAGGCCCCCTCAAGTTGGGCGGCATTTCAACAAGACCCGACTTGCTAATGTGAGACTGAAATGCAGACCGAGAAAGAGGTTTGGTGCGTGTGTCAGCAACCTGGTCTGCTGAATGTATATGTAATACCTCCACAAGCTTTTTCTGGACTTGATCTCGGACAAAATAAAAGTCAATTGCAATATGCTTCGTGCGGCTGTGGAACACAGGGTTCTGACAAAGATAAGTTGCCCCGACATTGTCACAGTAAATTCTAGGAATATTAGTTAATGGAACCCATAATTCACGCAACAGATTTATCACCCAGTTTGTTTCTGCCAGTGCACTTGCAACAGCATGATACTCGGCCTCTGTAGATGAACGAGCAACAGTACATTGCTTCTTTGAAGACTAGCTGATTGGATTACTACCAAAATAAAGAATGTAACCTGTGGTGGAGCATTTGTATGATGGATCACCAGCCCAATCGGAGTCAGAGTAGATAAATAATTGATTGGCTTTATTTTGTGTGAGAAACAATCCATATGAGTAGGTGTGCTTTAGATAACGCAATAGTCGTTTAACAGCTTGCCAGTGACACTGTTTGGGACAATGCATAAATTGTGATAATTTATTGACACGGAAAGAGATGTCAGGCCGTGTAAAAGAAAGATATTGCAAATTGTCAAGTACCCTACGATATGCAGTTTCATCTACACCAGGACTTCCAGAATCTAAGAAGAATGGAGAAGAGGAAGCCATAGGTATATGAACACCATTACTATCTGCCATGTGATTCTCTTGTAGCAAGGTACTGATGTATTGCTTCTGTGAAAGAATTATACCATTTGGCCTGTGTAACACCTCGACGCCCAAAAAATATTCAACTGGACCAAGGTCTTTTAACGAGAACCTGGCAGAGAGACAAGAGATAACTTGTTGTGTAATGGTGTAGTTAGAACCAGTGAGAATAATGTCGTCCATGTAAACAAGCACATACACTGTAAATTGGAAGTATGCAAGATAAATAGCGATGTATCTGACTGTGACCTGATAAATCCCGTAGAAAGTAGAAAAATTTGTAGTTCAGTGTACCATAACCAGGAGGCTTTCTTGATGGCATAAATGGCTTTTCTGAGTTTACAAACATAATGAGCAAAATCAGGATGTTCAAAACCTGGTGGTTGGGTATACATCCTCATCTAAATGCCCTTGAAGAAACGCATTATTTACATCAAGTTGGTGGAGTGGCCATTTATTTTGCACATCAATAGACAATACCAAGCGCATAATTTTAGCTTTAATAACAGGACTGAACGTTGAATGGTAATCCAATCTAAGGCGTTGAGTGAAACCCTTAGCAACAAGTCGCGCTTTGTAACGGTCAATAGAGCCATCAGATTTATGCTTTACTTTGAATAATCTTAGGAGTTGATATTAGCCACCATTCTTCATTCCATATCATCAATCAACTCCACAAAACGCTCCAAAAACGACGGAAACTACACCTTTAATCGATTTTTCTTCAACCCTGCACAATTACACAAAACACATCAAAACTACCACAAACTTGAGGCCAAAGCAATCAATTTAAGCCGACTTAGAATGTTTCAAGTGGATATAAGATCCACTTGTCAAATAACAATTTGCAATCAACAATATTTTTTGAATCATCCCGCGGAACAAGATCCCATGTATGATTTTTTATTAAAGCATCAAACTCATCTTGCATCGCTTTACGCCAATGAGGGAATTTTTGTGCCTATCTACATATATATGTAGTGGGAACAACATAATGCGTTAGCTTAGCTGCATAATCAAATGGTAACTTTGGTTTGTGAATTTGATTCTTGGAATGAGTGGTCATTTGGTAAGTTGATTGAACTTCTAGTGCATTAGGAGGAGGTAACTCAAATGTACTAGTGGCAGAAGATTGGTGTGGAGATGATGTGTCAATAGTAGAAGAAGGTAATAAAGGAGGTGTGGAATTTGACGAACCTGGTGAAGTGGGGGAGTACCCTGGTGATATCGGCGGCGCAAGCTGTGACGATGATGGTTGATGGATGGAAGCAGGTATTGGTGGAAGTAGAGGTGACACGTGGTCTTGGATTGAAGCTGTTGGTGAACTGGAATGTGACTGATTAAAAAACACAATATCCCACTCTTTAGGAGAAGTGTTTTGACTAAGATGTGAGAACATGGATGTGAAGGGAAAGTAATCTTCATTAAAACAACATCTCGGGAGATGTATAATTTTGATTTAATGGGATCGTAACGCTGATGTGCATGATGTTGGGTTGAGAAGCCGAGATACACACAAGGAGTAGAGCGAGACTACAATTTGTTAGATGTATAGGGTCTCAACCAAGGATAGCATAGACAACCAAATGAACGTAACTCTGTGTATTTTGGAACATCATTAAATAAAGCTTGAAATGGGGTTTTATTATGTAAAGATTGAGAGGGTAATTTGTTTATAAGAAATACAGCATGGTAAGGTGTTAGAGGAAGGCCTTATATGGATCTTATATTATATGTTAACACTCCCCCTCACTCGAAAGCCCATTTTTTGGTCGAGAGTGGATCACGGGCGCCCATCTTTGGGGCATAAATTTGCCTTCGTGTCCGAAATAAATTGTGAGAATATTGGGGGTCGTAGAGAGTCGAACCTGGGACCTCTGCGTGCCTGAGCTCTGATACCATAAGAATAATAGATATGATTTCTCTATGAAGTTGTTCTGAAATGATTTTGATGATTCAATCAATTTATAAGAGTCAGGTATTTATACATGGTATTGATAACTACATCTATACATTGTTATATATCCTATTGTTATGAAGTTACAAGAGATAAACATAATCTGATAATTTCTATTTATCACTTATCAACTACTTTGTTGCTGCTGGAATGTTGGCTTGACTTATCACGTTGTTACTATTATTAATGTCTACCAATGCAATATGTATTCTTTGCAGCAAGGCCAACGAAACTGCTTCTCACTTGTTCTGTGCCTGTGAATATATGAAAAAACTATCAAATTGTGCTCCATTTGAGCTGACTTGTAACTGGTACTTGCGAGGTGATTTCACTCTGTTCGGGGAGAAATGAAAAAATAGCTAACCTATCTTTATTTTTGTGTCTCGATGTTTATGGTCTAGAAGGAGAGAAATGATCGAATGCATGGCAAGAACATGGCCAAGTCTATAGACCAATTGACATTTTTAATCAAGCAAATGGTTAGAGAGAAGGCTAGCACCAATAGATTGTTTAAGCAAAAAGCATCTAAAGATGCCACCCTTGTTTCCTCTTTGTATTAGTTCATTTGCTGGCTAATTTTTTATACTTTAGTCTGGTTCTAGATCCATAATTTTAGACTCTTCACGAGTTGTTTCTTTCGCGGGGTATGCCCCTAGATAGTGTTCTCCTTTTTTGAGTAATATATTTTTTATTTATAAAAAAAAAAAGGGGACGAGAAGTGGAGAGAAGAAGTTGGTTTAATTAGTGAGATGTGAGAGACTGATTGGCAGATTCTAGTGACAGAAACGGGTTATCATGCATATTGGGCTTTCAAAAGGCTCAGTTCTCAATTCACAATACCACAATCCTTTATTATAATACTCGAGTCTACCCATGTATACAGTTAGATGTATACAGTTAGATGTAGTTAACCAATCAGAAAACTATGAATTATTTTAGGATCAATTAGAGGTCATTCATAAATTTTTGGCCAATCATATTATATTAAAATTTTTCCTTATTTACCATTCTCATCCTATTATATTAATCATGGTTAGTTAACAATTCTAATTTAAGTATAGTAATGACTTAATTTAACATATCCATATATTAAATATTTTTTTAATTTCAAAAAATATTTATAGTAAATTAATTTGATACGTCAATCCTCACAACTCACCAAAAGCCAAAGTAAGGATATTTTTGTCAACTACTTCCTACGACAATAATATTAAATTATTCGTACACGAGTGGGGCATATCATTTTTATAATATATAAAGGTAATTCAACAATTAAAATATCAAATCAATACAATAAATACTAATTCACGTTTTTTCATACCCTAGCATATCTAAAACTCAATTTGTACAACTTCAAGAAAAACAAATATTACCATAATTATTAATCTTAATGATCACAATTTTCTCTTCTCAATTTTACACACACAAAAAACACATTAGATGCAGTTAACCAATCAGAAAATTATAAATTATTTAGGGACAATCAGAATTCATTCCAAAATTTTAAACAAATCATATTACATTAAAAATTTTCCTTATTTACCATTCTCATCCTATTATGCTACCCATGATTAGTTAACAATTCTAATTTAAATATAGTACTGACTTGATTTAACGTATCCGTATTGTACATATTTTTTAATGTAAAAAAATATTAATAATAAATTAATTTTTTAAATTAAAATCAATTAGGATTATAAAAATATATAATATTAAGCGATTTTTGCAATATGAACTTTTCATTCTTTTGATTTACAATTAATCATAATTGCATTATTATATATTACGAAGTAATTTTCATAAAAATTTATAAGAGCCAATTAGAATTTACCAGTCAAATTAAATTAATTATAAAAATCAATTACAATTATATTACTATATATTAGCACATCTGTTTTTTGCGCCACTCTCTATGTATGAAGCCATTTTTCAAAATTGTGTATTTATTAATTATTTTTAATACAAATTTATTATTTTAAT
Organism: Kitagawia praeruptora; assembly: GCA_037693485.1. Lineage (NCBI taxonomy): Eukaryota > Viridiplantae > Streptophyta > Magnoliopsida > Apiales > Apiaceae > Kitagawia > Kitagawia praeruptora. Next base: position 84,908,986 of record CM075350.1, read on the forward strand.
GCATGGGTCTATTTATCTATATTATTAAATATAATAATTTTTATATCTCAAACACTCGATCTACAATCATAAGGTGGAAACAAATTTGAATAAATCTAATATTATTCAATTAAATATTTTAAAAATAAAAAATATTTACTATACTATTCTAAACACACCTTCAAAAAATATTTATAATATTAATATAAACTTTTAAATTAATCAGTTATAAAAAAAGCTAAATTCAACCAATTAAAATATTAAAAAATGAATTTTAAACCAATTATCATTAACATTTTACTTATCGGTATTTTTTATTTATGCAAAACTTAATGGGACGAATAAATTGACTTGACAATATATTTGAATTATTCAAGATACTTAATAAACTCTCAAATAGTATTAGACATTATTCGGTGTATAAATTATCAATCCAAAAAATAAAATTCATTACGTAATCAATTATTGTTAGTGAATATTTTCATTGAAAATTGGTCAATTCAACGAGAAAAATCTAATAAATCACTATTTTTTTTATAAGTAATCAATTTATCAACAAAAGGGCATATGTCATCTACACAAATAATCATTCAAATTTTCTTCTAAATCACTAACTTTTATAGGGAAATAATTTATCAATAAAAAATCATATATATTCAAACACATATTAAAATAGATCATATCAAGGTAACAAGGTTCCTTAATCCAAACTACAATGAAAAACAAAGTAAAATCAAGAAAAAGAAACGGGAGTTATCATTCACATGGAGAAAGTACAAAATCTAATATATCAGTAGATAAAACCCACCAACATGGTACTAGACTCTTAATAACTTTAGAGATATTTATTGAAAAACAAAGAAAAATCAAGGAAAACAATAAAAATGGGTTTATCATCAACCAAAACCCCTAAACTTTAGTTTAATATTTTTTAGAAGAGAAGAAGACAGAGAAACGACTATAGCAGTGTTTAAAAATCAATATTATTGATAACTAAATAGGTGAATACATACAAAATTATATATTGTTTCTAATAAAAGGTGCCCATTTAATTTTGTATTCTTGAATTCAAGTAATTGTATTAAATTCTTATATCCTCATCTAAGAGCAGACATATCGAATTGACTTGGTTGGTTAATACTCCCTCCGTCCCTTTTGATTGTTAACATTTCACTTTTTCAAAACTTTCTGGCACGCATTTTAAGGTGCATTTTAAGGATAGTTAAATAACTTTTTTTTAAAAATTTTCTTTTTCTGTATAAAAATTTAATGTTTAAATTTTTATACAGAAAAAGAAAATTTTAAAAAAAAGTTATTTAACTATCCTTAAAATGTACCTTAAAATGCGTACCAGAAAGTTTTGAAAAAGTGAAATGTTAACAATCAAAAGGGACGGAGGGAGTAATATTTATTTTTAATATGAACAAAACCTTAAATAAAGGTAAAAATTTTAATAACTTGGTAGATAGATTCTAATCAAACAGAGATATTAATTAACAATAAACAAAAAAAAAAAAGAGGGCTTCATTTTGATGTACTCAAAGAACGAGATAAATTGGATTTGTTTGGTTAATTTATAATGTTTATTTTTCTACAATAAATCAATCCACTAATAAATGAACATAAAATTTGTAAAAATGATATGGAACAAACAAATAAGAAACTAGATTAGATGAAAGTTTTTCCTTTATCATAATCATGTTCGTTTAATGGATCTTGCAAAGTAATGATCATTTCTCATATCGTTGAAACATGCAACTTTTTTAAGAGACAATCTAATTATTCATAACGGTCGTAAGAAATAAGTGTTTATGAGTTTTTAATATCTATTCGAAAAATTGATCATGACCCATGCAAATATTTTGAATATTAATATAATAAAAATTATGAAATCCGTTGTACTACACATTTAAATATACCAAATTTTCAAAATAACAAAACTTAAAATATGTATAAAAAACTTATGAACTTGGTTGAAATATTCTAAAAAATGAGAGAAGTCAAATGAAGAAAAAAATTAAGAAAAAACAATAAAAAGGGGCTTAGAATATTTGAGCGGGGATGTGAATGTCATGATAATTATTTGATAATATCAATGCAATTCGTATAAATTGGCGATAATTTATACTAAATTTTTGAAAAAAAATTTGGGAACTCTAGAATTACTCCAAAAAAGTTGCTCAATTTCATTTTGTTTGCATTAATTAAATGAAAAATATGTATTTGATTTATTTTTCTATTAATAATTATGTTTTAATTGTTTTCTACGCCTGATCCTCAAAACATGATGATATTGAACCGAAATTTCTGTAAAAATAGCATAAAATGTAGTTAAATTACTTGGAAAAAAACAAAAGAAAATAAGAAAATTGATATGTATCAAATGAATGTGTTTTGATATTAATCTTTTTTTATATACATAATTTTTCAAAATCTTTTGACATGCGTCCACACAATTACACATAATTTGAGAAAAGTTACTTGAGATGCATATCAAATTAAAATATAACAAAATAATTTATTTTTTGATACACTATATATTTTTGTAACTATTTAAAATTTTAAAATTATGCTTTCGGTACGTATCACGGGTGAAATGCTAGTTCTCATTAGAGTAGCCCCTATATATATATACACACATATTGGGTTCTCTTTTTTATTTGATTTTTCTATCTATCTATCTATCTACCTACCTATCTATCTATCTATCTATCTATCTATCTATACTAGGGTATATTTGGTTGGTAGTTTGGTACATTATTTTTTGTACACTCAATAGCAACTGTTGGATTTTGAGACCAATTAATGGGAACCGTTGGATGTAATGCTAAAAAAATATTATTTTTATAATATATAAAATACTCTTATAGGTTCAAATCTCGTCAACAATATATTATAACAAATTTTAGTTAAAAAATTATATTATTTATTTTCACCATATTATTAATAAACACTTATATTATATTTTAAACTACTCAAAGAATTTCAAGGTTCAATTCACGTCAACAACATATCAAGTAGCTACCCAATCTTCACGACGATTCGTTTAGACCACTTAAGTGTCAAAATATATCACTTTGATTAAAAAAATTAGTATGCTAATTCGACAGACTACCTAGAAAAAGGAAAAAAAATATAAAATAATTAAATAATTATTTGGTTGGTAGTTTGGTACATTATTTTTTGTACACTCAATAGCAACTGTTGGATTTTGAGACCGATTAATGGGAACCGTTGGATGTAATGCTAAAAAAATATTATTTTTATAATATATAAAATACTCTTATAGGTTCAAATCTCGTCAACAATATATTATTGTTATTAAACAATTATATCATCTTACAAACTACTCCTAAAAGTTCAAGGTTCAATTCTCCTCAATAACAAATTTTAGTTAAAAAATTATATTATTTATTTTCACCATATTATTAATAAACACTTATATTATATTATAAACTACTCAAAGAATTTCAAGGTTCAATTCACGTCAACAACATATCAAGTAGCTACCCAATCTTCACGACGATTCGTTTAGACCACTTAAGTGTCAAAATATATCACTTTGATTAAAAAAATTAGTATGCTAATTCGACAGACTACCTAGAAAAAGGAAAAAAATAAAAAATAATTAAATAACAAGCTATTGATCAAAAAACAAAAAGTAAATACGTTATTATGACAAAACACATGCATTACATTCACGCAAATGGGAGAATTATATGCAAACGAAAGAAAATTATGAAATCTTAGTATGAATCCTAATATACTAGCAAAAATATAAGTACGATATACAAAGAAAATTAGCAATCATGTTCTACCTCGTTAGTCCAATATCCAAATATCCATTATGTGTCATCCGAGCATGACACATCATCGCATCTTTAACATTGCCTGCCAAATTTTTGAAATAAATTTAATGGAATGATACATTTTATCACTTTAGTGGTTTAAATGGGTCGTCATGAAGATTGGGTGGCTACTTGATATTTTTTTGTGAGATAAGTTGGCAGTTTGATATAAAACCCTTTAAAATTTTATTTACCTATTTTCAATATACAAGCAAAAAACTATCATTTAAAATATTATCTAATACGAATAATTATATTTTATTATCTTTTATAATTAATTTTTTTTAACAATTAAAAAATAAATATTAAAATTATGAATAATAAAATAAAAATATTAAATAATAAGATAAAATATTTAAAATCTTCCATGTACACAGTACGGATTATAGTACGTAACAATAAACAGAATCTATATTTATGAATTCAATCGAAATGTATTGTCAATGACTTTAATCCGGGTAACATGAATTTGTAACCGGAACTGTTCGAGCATATTGATAAAACCATGTACATTAACAAGTCATAGGAAATTCTAAAGACGTTTATAGTCTTTTAGACTAGATCTTCACATTCTTACGTAAAATAAACCGAGAAACAAACACTTTTTTCTCTCTCTCTCTCTCTTTCATTCATTTCCCTTTCTTGAAACTTAAAAACAAGCTGCACCAGATATTAAAATTATTTGAAAAAATTTCAGAAGCCAAAAAAATATGCTTTATGAGTATTAATATCAGATTCACACTTTTATAATAGATGTGCATATAGGAAATTTAAGTACATTAGAATAGTTATTAGCACTTAGAGCATCTCCAACCATGTTGAACCCTTAGTTAAAAATAATTAAAACATACTATAAATATAAATTATAGAGATTATGTAAAAAAAAATCAACTCCAATGGATCATTTCCCTTGTCTATATTTTTAGCCAATGTCTATATTTTTTGTCATGTTGGCTATATTTGTCGAACCACTAGAGACCTGTAAGAAGATTTCACATCATCTCTTACCATATTCAAATGATATATTCTATTTATAATAACTTAAAATAATAATAACATATCATTTTTAAAATATAGCCAATCAATATAGCCAATACCATCGAAACCTTACAGGTTCAGTAAATTTTACATAATCAATATTTTCTATCATTTTAGACAATCACTTTAACCAACCCCATTGAAGATGCTCTTACACTTTCAGAACTACTGAAAATTTAAAAAAGAAGTTTCCACCAAAATTTACATTATCTAGGGAGATAATCCAACAACTTTTTCAACGTTTTAAACAAGTGGATCCAACTGCCTCTAATAATCTCGGCCTAAATAAAGTTAATAATTAATTAATCCTTATTATTCGAATGATTTTTTAAGTGTTTTTTGTATGAACCATAATTACGCCTAATTGGGGCTAACAAGCCCTACGGGTGTAATTCAAGTTGAGTCTAGTCGAGTCGAGTTTGTGCTTATCAAATTTGAGTTCGAGCTTTTTTTGGAGTCGAGCCTAACCTAAAATTTATCGAGCCTGAAATTTGTGTTCGAACTCGATTCATTTACTATACGAGTCGAGTTCAAGCTGTTATCGAAATTTCGAGCTTACCGAATTTTTAAACGAGCTTTCGAGCTTATCGAATTTTTAAACGAGTTTCAGAGATTTTATCGAGTTTTCAAGTTTTCGAGCTTATCGAATTTTTGAGTTTTCGAGTTATCGAATTTTTACCGAGTTTTCTAGTTTTTTTCGAGTTTTCGAGTTTTTCGAGTACTTATCGACTTTTCGAGTTTATGGGTTTTTGTCGAATTTTCGAGTTTTGACTTAAGTTCCATGAAAGCTATTATTTATATTATTTTCTTTTCAAGTTTAACCAAATTTTTTTCCCCAATTTCAAATGACAATAAACTTTCAAAATTTTCATTTTATGATTTCGATAATCAATTTTTCCAATCAATTAAGTAATCTTTTAGTTTATTCTATTCATATGTATTTACGGATAAATTTTATCTTTATTACATAAGCATCTTAAGTAGTAAACGATGATAATAATAGAATAATAAAATGTGAAACATATTTTGATTGTGAGCTCATATATATTTTATTTTCCAAAATAGGAAAATTAGCACCCTACACCAAGAGTCATTAGTTATTTTATAATTTTTATTTTTAATTTAATAGAACTATTGCATACAACAAGTCTATGATGTTACAATCTTGTCGTTGTAGTTTATAATTGTATAAGGATAAAATATATGGAAGTAAAATTCAGAATCGAACTTGATCGCTGATAACTAAGGATCGGCTAAAAGATCAATCGAAATAGTAATAGACTAATCGTGATATCAGATATATTTTGATATTTTAATAACAATTTATAATATTAATTGAATTTTAAAATCTGTGTATGTTATAAATCTTTTATTCGAGTTACTAATCTATACGTCTGCGTGTAAGAACGTAAATAATTAATTTAATGTTATAAGAAAAAAAAATCAAATTAAGTTTTAAAAGTAATAATATAATATTGCACATAATATATGAAAAAAATATCAAGTTAAGTTTTAAAAGTAATTTTCATAAATAGTTAAGTAATGACACATATAATAATAAACACATGACAATTTAAAAATTAAAAAATAATCGAGTTCAAGTTCGAGCCGAGTCGAGTTTAAGTTTATCGAGCTCAAAAAAACTCGGCACTCGAGTTTTTTTTATCGAGCCCAAAAACGTGTTTGAACTCGAGTTCGTTACACCCCTAACAAGCCCTAATTTATTATCTATACTATAATAAATGAAATGTGGTATATTTTGTACTTTGGTTTTGGTTATCCCTTTCATTCACAACCATTAGATCGGTAGCTCAAATAGATGATGGACGTTGGATATAATTCTAAAAGTTGTTATAAAAATTGTTACATAGAAAGGTCTAAGGTCTAAGGTTCAATCTCGTCAATAACATTTTAATTTAAAATTAATACTAAAAAATGTTAAATAGAAAGGTTGAAAGTTCAATTCCCGCCAACAACATATTAATTTAGATTTAATAATAAAAGTTGTTATATATACAAAGGTGAAATATTCATAATATTATAAAACTACACTATAATTAAATTAAAAAAAAGTTAAAAATAACCTGTACTTTGCACGGATTATAAGCTAGTATAATATATAAGTAAACCTTTTATAGTACTACTACTTCAAATTAATTGTAAGTATAAATTTGAAAAACAGAGACCAATTGTATTATATAAATCAGACGAACGTTATGACCAAAACTCTGCTTTTATGTATTTGATATGTTATGGATCTAAAAATTCTTTTGTTTAAGCACACTTGAAGGTAGTCGTTTCAGGATTATTAAAATTTTGTCTTGTCTTTTGACATGATTTTGATATGTTAGGTTGAAGTACGTACGTCAGTTTTGTCTCTTAATCATATCATTTCATTTTCTTTTCAATTAATAGTCATGGCATCATCCAGTAGCATTCTTGATTACATGAATAACATCACATTGGAGGATGAGGTGGAAGGGGTTCTGGCTATTGAGGATGAAGGGACGAACAGAAATAATCAAGGATTTGCTAAATACTATTGATTTATGGGTCCAAATACATGATCTTAAGCCAGGGTTTATGTCTGAGAAAATCATAACTGAGATTGGAAATTACATCGGCAAGTTTATAGAGTCATGCAATACAAATTTCAAAGCAGTATGGCGTGATTATATGTGTATTCGTGTATCTCTTAATCTCTCCAAACGTCTAAAAAGGTGAATGAATGTGAGAAAATCAGGGGATGATTGATTTTGGATCGCGCTCAAATATGAGAATGATCCTACGTGTTTATCTATGGATTTCTTGGGCATTCTGATAAGTTTTGTTCCCATCTGTTTGACACTACTGAGCATGAAATAGTTAGACCTTATGGGGTATGGATGCGTGCTCCATTCATAAATCAAGTTAAACCGATAGGTGCAAAGTGGCTTCGCAGTGGTGGTGAGGAAGCTCCATGGAACACGGGGGAAGGAGGTGAGACGATGAATTCAGTTACAGAAGGAAACAAACTGTGCATGTTGGTACAGCTGAGGGAGGTATTGGAGGGAAAATTCAAACTACAACAAATGTCATAAATTTACGGATAAGGGGGAACATGGAACTGAAACCACAATTCAACGAAGTAAGTCAGTAATAATTGATACGAAAAAAAGGAGAACTGATGATGGATTGGGCCATAATAGTGGATTGGGCCTGAATACAGAAATGAGTAGAGATTCAGATGAAGAAGATAACATGTTTGTAGAACACGGCCCAGAAAATTTTAGTGATCCAAAAAATGTCCAAGAGGCGAGTACTCAGAGTAGTGCTCGCCTAGCATTATGAGTGTCATAAGCTGGAATTGCTATGGGCTTGGGACCCCATGGCCTTTCCAATTCCTTAAAGAAATAACGTCCCAGAAGAAACCAAATTTTATTTTCTTGTGTGAAATTTTGTGTAATAAAAATAGAGTGGAGGTAGTGAGAAACTCTTTAAATTTTGAAGGGGCTTTTACTGTTGAAACGCAAGGTCATAGTGGGGGTATTACGTTCTTGTGGAGGTATGAAGATGAGGTTAAGCTGCAGTCTTACAGTAAAAATCACATTGATTTAGTTATTAAAAATAGAGGGGGCTTGGAGTTCAGGTTAACAGGGATTTACGGTGAGCTAGACAGGAGAAAGGGGAAGGAAACATGGGATTTAATTCCTTTACTAGCTACAGGTAATAGTCTCCCCTGGGTTTTAATTGGAGTATGAATAATGTGTTATCCCAAAATGACAAAAGAGAAGGAAGACCATATTCGCAATGGTTGATACAAGGTTTTTAAAGAAGTGGTGGATGATTGTTGGCTTAGCGACATGAAAATGAGTGGGTATCCATTCACATGGGACAAAGGTTATGGTACGGAGAATTTGGTTGAAGTCATCAGATTGGATCGAACATTAACAATGGAGAATTTTCTCAATTTGTTTAAGAATGCTAGACTGACAAATATGAAGCTAACAACATCTGATCACTGTCCTCTATTGCTCGAGCCTTGTGAAAATGTTATCTTACGAACTGTAAAAACATTTTGCTTCGAGAATGAATGGTTGAGAGAACCGATGTGCAAGCAAATAGTGGAGGAAGCTTGGCACTACGATCCTAATATGTCCTTTTATGACAAGTTGGTTGGGTGTTCACAAAAATTATCAACATGGGGGCAGGAGATAACTGGCAGCTTTTGTAAGAGAATTAATCACAACAAACATATCTTGAAACACTCAAAGGCAGGAGAGATGCTCATTCTATTGACTTGAGTAGGGTAGAAAAAACAAAGCTAGCATAAGTGTATGCCCAGCAGGAGGTTTTCTAGAGGCAAAGATCGAAGCAACTCTGGCTTCGCGAAGGGGATCAAAACAGTAAATTTTTCCATAAGGCTACTAAGAAGAGAAGGAGAGTTAATCATATTTCGACCTTGCTGGATGCTTCAGGAGTTAGGGTTGGTTGGGGTACTGGTCTAGAGGAGACAATGGTGGATTACTTCAGTACTATTTTCAAGGCGTCAGATACAGAGTGGAGTGAGATAACGAGTTGTGTGTTGACGAGGATCTCTCAAGCTCAAAATGAGATGATGATGTCTCCAATAGAAGATGAGGAAGTGAAACAAGCATTATTTCATATGCATCCGGATAAGTCTCCAGGTCCGGACGGAATCAGTCCGGGAATTTATCAGAAATTTTGGGCCATTGTTGGAAGTGATATCGTGCAATTGGTTAGAAATTTTTTGACGATGGTAATTTATCGAGTCAACTAACCAGTACAAACATTGCATTGGTGCCGAAGAAGAAGGATCCACAGACTATGGCTGATTTGCGTCCGATTTCGTTATGCAATGTGGTGTATAAAATCATATCAAAAGTAGCCAGAGTGAAACGTATTTTTGATGGGATTATTTCGGATACTCAAAGTACTTTCATCCCAGGTCATCTAATTTAAGATAATATAATGGTGGCTCACGAGATAATGCATTTTATGAGGAGGAAGACAATGGGAAAGGAGGGTTGGATGGCTTTGATGTTAGTTATGAGCAAGGCATATGACCGTGTAGAGTGGGGTTTTTTAAAGGCTGTTTTAATCAAGTTGGGATTTGATCAAAACTGGTTGGACTTCTTATGTCGTGTGTTGTTTCAGCTAATTACCAGATAGCTCATGCAGCTCGAATTTTTGGTTCAATAGTCCCACAAAGGGGTATAAGGCAGGGAGACCCGTTATCTTCATACCTATTTTTGATTTTTGTATCTAGGGATTTACTGCTCTTATTCAAGATTATGAGCGGAGACAGCTGATTAAAGGTATAAAGGTAGCTCGCATGGCCCCTCCTATTTCTCATATGTTATTTGCACATTATAGTTTCATCTTTTGCAAAGCAACAACTAGAAGTGCTGATAGTGTGTTACAAATGTTAAAGATTTTTGAAAAAGCATCAGGTCAGCAGATAAATGTGGTCAAGTCATCCATATTCTTCAGTAGAAATACAAACAAGAGAGTCTGTTACAATAGTTGCAATTCCAGGAAGCAGGGGATAATAGTCTTTATCTAGGCCTTCCGAGTTTGATGCAAACTTAATTCTTTCTATCCCTATTAACTCTAATGAGAGTGACACATGGTATTGGAAGTTTGAGAAGATGGGAGATTACTCGGTGAAAAGTGTGTATGGACATATAAGGGATAACAAAGAGAGTAATCACATTGATGATAATTTTGGTTTCTGGAGGCGATTGTGGAACCTGAAAATTCCACCGAAAGTTAAGCATTTTTTGTGGAGGGTAATAACTGGAAGTTTACCTACAAAGAATAATCTGATATGTAAAAGAGTGGAGGTAAACGTCTGGTGTCCAGTGTGTCAGGATAATGTAGAATCAATTATGCACACTCTAGTAACATGTTCTTTTTTAGAGGAATGTTGGAGTTACACAAGTCTTCAAGTGTCTCTGGTGAGTTCCATTTGTTCACAGAGTGGTTCAAAGAGGTGTTGCAAAAGTATGGGAAAAGTGAGGTCCATTGGATTGACATGGTTTGCTGGATGTTGTGGAGAAATCGTAATGATTTAGTATGGAATCAGCGTAGCTTACATGTGAGTGAAGTAGTAGAGTCAGCAAAATCTGTCTTTGACCAATGGAGGAGGGTTCAAGATGAATACTTTGACATCTACTTGGGTTATATGACTCAAGATGATGGTCATGAACACTGGAGATTACCACAGCAAAACAAAGTTAAGGTTAATATTAACGCAACTATCTTTGAAGGCTCGACCAGATATAGTTACGCGTTCGTGGCTAGAGATAATGTTGGACAGCTGATTGAGGCAAGATCCAAGTGTTTGCAAGGTAAAGTGGCTCCAGAGATAGCAGAAGCTATTGGCATTAGATAAGCACTAAGTTGGATCAAAGAGTCGCAGCTTTCGGGTATTGAAGTGGAGTCAGACTGTTTGCAGGTGGTACAGGCCATTCGGTCTTCTACTGCGAGTTTTTCATACTTGGGGAGGGTAACAGAAGAATGTCGAGTATTATTAGCTAGTTTAAAAGCCCGAAATTTGCTTATTCATTTTATGAAGCGATCAGCGAACAGAGTGTCCCAGTACTTGGCGAGATATAGTTATTACTTGGCGAGATACAGTTGTTCTATAGCTTACCGTATTTGGAGGTTTGGAGATGTCCATTCCGAATTTCAACATATATTATTGAGTGATCTGAAAAATTAATAAAATTATTTTTCTTGGAAAAAAAATTCTTTTGTTTTCATACTTTTTGACTTTGACTTTTTCAAGTTTTTTTCAACAAAACTTTTTTCAGTTTTTAATTACACCCATCATATAGATTAAAATTTGGTCAGATAAGAACAAATAGTTGGGTGCGGGGTATCTTTTGTTATCAAAATTTTCACAATAGCATAAAGGTTTTTTTTTTGCCAAGAGCATAAAGGTTCTTAATCACAGTATTTACATTATATTAAAAGAGGTACAAATTTTGACAAAAAAAAGAGAGTACAAATTATAATGTGTCATTTGGATACATGCCATTTTTCTAAGTTAAATTGAACACATGTCTTTTTCTTGTTGCTTATGTTTGGTATAATGAAAAAAAATATTTTTATATTTCACTTATTCTCTCATTTACTATTTTTTATTTATATTTAACTTATTATCTCTCCTCCTCATTTAACTTTCCTTTCTCCACTAATTTTCCCGCTTTCTTATCTTTTTTTATATATGTTTCATTCTGATATGGGCTAAAAGTAAGCCTTAAAGACACATTAAATGTTGCATTAAATGAACCTAGGTTGGTCCAAGGTTAAAGCCCATTAATGAGGCCCGAAAACCCTAATTAAATGCTAAATTCGTAATTAATAAATTAGCTGATAAAACACCCCGTTGTTGAGTCCAACAAGGACCCAAAATCTTCAAGGAGTAGTCCCCAAGGCATAGGAGTCCAATAGGAATCAGCCTTCCTCATGGAAGGATCCAGAAGTCTATCTAAAACGGGTATCTTATCCAACAAGACACCAAACCCTACTCTAATTCCAGGGCACCCAATATCTATATAAAGGGCATGACCCCTCATTCTCAACAGGAACGTTTTTGGGGCACAGCTTCATACGTCACCCACCGCGTTTTAGGCTTAGTCCTCGAATAAGGACATACAAGCCACTACGTCACTACGCCGCGAGGGCGCATCAAGCCACGTAGGTAACTCTAGAACTACATTTTGGCTTGATTCTTGATATTCATCAAGGTACGTAGGCATCTTGCGAGGATCGACAAGTCCCGACAACAAGAACAGCCACCATTAAAGCTCGAAGCTCTCAATCCCTTGCAATCAATACACGAATTAATTACACCCTAGTTTTTATTCCACAACATTTGGCGCTGTCTGTGGGAAGAAGACATCAACCATGGAAAATACATGGAGATAAAAATTGATGTGATGGTCCACCAGCCTCAATACGCGTTCCGACCACCATTGCGGGAATTCAGCCAACACATACCACTACTTAAGGGTTGAACCCTCTAATAATTGGAATTTAAACGAGTCTCCATGGAGATGGAGTCCAAGAACGATTCTAAACTCTCTAGGGGCAGATCCAATCCTAGGCATGGCTATGTCCATAATAGGCTAGCATGATTACAAAACTCTACTACGGTGCTTCCACCACTGACTACTCAAAACCCAAGTTATGGGCTTCCACCCCAATGAGGAGATCATTCACCCAATATTTGAGGCTTGGAAACTTCGCATATAGCAGGAGGGAGAAATCTCGATCGTACACTAACGACGTTGAAAGAACAATTGGACTAATGATCCACTCCCCTCAACTTCCAATCAGGGAACGGCTCCCCCAGAGACGCGTCTCCAAGGGGTGATCCCCAAGGGATGATCCAAAATCCACTAACTCAAAGAGAGAATCTGCAATTGCAGATGGTGATTTTACCTCTACCTAATGGAGCACGAGGAGCATGGATCGCCACCACCATCATGCTAATTCCAATAACTCGAAACCCCGTTTATAGGTTGTCATCGTTCCCAATTGCTGATGGAACCATTGATCTACTCATGAGAAGTATGTGCCTCAATACATTGAAGGCTTGGTCCCCTTGTTGGAGGACACCAAAGTTTCTCCGAGTCATATGCCAAAGACAACTCCTCGTCTGAAGAAGATGAGGAAGATGACGTCCATTATAGTAAGAGACATCAAGCCAAGGAGCCCTCTAGAGGAGCAAGTCGTTCTCAACCCCAGGGGACTCAAGGAACGGCTCTTTAGGCAATAGAAGAAAGGATTTAGGGGCTCAAATTACCAATCCGCAACAACCGACTGTGGGTTCAATGAATTCAGGGATGAATCCCCATCTCTATCATTACACAATGAACTTAAGTTCCCACCAATGGGATGTCATTCATCGATGGTAGAAGTGGCTAGCAACGCGAGGCATATGTGCCTCAACAAACTCAGGGCCTAGAACGCCCATGAACGAGTCAGGATTTTTCCAGACCCTATATTGTTGACAATTCATCATCCACTGATGAAGATAATTATCTCAGAAAGGAAAGACCAGGCAAGAAGCTCGAAAGAGGGTTAGGGCCTTCTAAGACCCGAGGATCCAAAGGACTAGCTCCCAAGACTCTAGGCAGCCCCCAAGGGCTAGGATCCCCAATGTTTTTAATTCGAGTGATACCCCTAGGAGGAGAAGGGTTGATACACAAAGGGCTAATCCCGATGACTTGATGCCTCTAGGAGATCATGATGATCGAATCTTGTCCTTCACCAACGAGATAGTGAATGCTTATAACTCAAGGAAATTCAAGACGCCCACCATCGAGGTGTGTGATGGGCAGGAGATCCCACTAATCATGTGAGGACATCCTCCAATGCACTACTAATTCCAGCCCATGACTGGTGTAATCAAGTGTAGGGTGTTCCCTCAAACCCTGGGGGGCATGACACAACGATGGTATAGTCGGTTGTCCTCGAATTCAATCGACTTCTTTAAAGGATTAAGAAGGGCATTCATCACCCCGTTTATTGATGAAAAGTTCATGAGAAACGTTTTACATCCCCATGAATGTGGAACAAGGAAAAAATGAATCCTTGAGAAATTACTTGAACCGAATCACCAAGGAAGCCTTGAAGGTCTCGAACTGGGATGATAGAGTAACTATCAAGGTAGAAGAAAGTTTAAAGGAAACCTCAACCCCTGTTGGAGGCAATGAAGGTAACAACAAGAATCGAATGGGGTCAAGAGTAGGATGTTAAGGATAAGTATAGACTCTGACTCTACCTGGAAGAAGAGCAAACAAGGACCGAGATTCACCAGCTATGCACGTTTGAATACTTCCAACGCTCAAATCCTGATGGACATTGAGAAATACAATAACCTTTGATGGACGAAGCCACTAAGGACTGATCTCGAGGTTAGAAATAAGAACCAATATTGTCAATTCTATAAGGATGTGGGAAATAACACTCACGATTGAAGACGATTGAAACACAAGATCAAGTTTGTTTCAAATCCGAAGAGCAGGGTTGAATAAGTTCACCAAGGATGGCCAACAGTGTAACCTAAGGCAGGATTATGAAGTAAAGATTATGAAAGGAAGGATGGCGGTCAAGATCGTAATCCATAGCCCCGGGGGCCGATGATAAGCATGATTTATGAAGACCCAACATCGGTCGGGAATACAAGAAGCTCTCATAAAAGCTTACGCTCAAGAAGTTATGCAAATTATAGGAGAAGCTCCAAAGTGATGAAATATCGAAATGGCATTTGCCTTTGATGATTCTGAAGGGGTCAAGTGCCTCCATGATGACCCGTTGGTCTTAACACCTATGATAGGAAATTCGCAAGTGAAAGGAGTCTCAATAGAAAATGGAACATCAGCGGATACCTCGTATTCTCAAAGATGGGATAGAACGATTCTCAATTGACCCTCTCCAACATGCCCGTCTATGGGTTCAATAGAGTTGAGTCAACAGTTGAAGAAACTATTTGGCTATCCATGATAATGGGACGAGAGCATAAGAAGGCCACTCAGATGTTGAACCATTTGGTGGTTAAAGCAACTTCCGCTTACAATGTTATCCTTGGGAGGACAAGCTTGCATGCCTTTAAGTCGGTTGCCTCAAGATAAGACTTGATGATTAAATTTCCTACATGGAATGGAGTTGATGAAGAGAAGGGAGATCAAACAATAACAAAGGGTTGTTACACAGCCACTTTGAGGCCAGATGGAGTTGGGGGCAAGACTTCCCGATTGTAGACATGGATGTCCAAGAAGATGATAAACAAAGAGGAAAACCTACCGAGGACTTAGTCCCTACTCCCTTAGCTCACGAAGAACCTGAAAAGTTACCCACGTAGGGCATTGCTGAATGAACCCTTGAAGGGCAAATTGGATGCGTTCCTACAAGAGAACATTGTTGTATTTGTTTGAATAGTAGTTGATATGCCAGGGGTCGATCCCCAATTATTTACGTAAACTAGACGTCCACCCGAATAGGGAGACGATGAAACGGAAGAAAAGAAAATTTGATTCCAAGAGGCAGGAAGGCCAATGGAGGATGAAATATGTGCATTGACTTCATTGATATGAGAGATGCATGTCTCAGTGACTACTTTCCCTTACCAAGGAATGATAGGCGACATATCGAAGATTGATGAATAAGATCTTTGAGTATCTTAGTGGGAAGACTATAGAAGTCCACGATTTAATCAAAGGCCTTGATAAGGTACATCACATCGAGCATTCTCATGAGGCGTTTGAGGTGTTAAGGCACCACAAGAAGATATTGAATCTGACTTAATACGCCTTCCTTATAGGATCAGAAAAATTTTTGGGTTTGATGGTCTCCAAGCATGGAAATTGAGGCGAACCCCGATAAGAGTAGAGCAATTCTTGACACGGAACCTCCATGTGTTGGCATAACCAAATTACAGAAAGTTATTGTATCTATACTTGGCTGTATTTGATACGGCTTTGAGTGTCATCCTTGTGAAAGAGGAAGACAAGGTTTGGAAACCCATATGTTACGTGTGAAAGGTCTTGTATGAGATAGAGTAACCAAAATAAATCCCCAAGAACTCACTGACTTCGTGGTTGAATACACTATTGACAACCAAGAAGTCGGGGGGGAGGAGGTAGTACCCTAGGAGGGCAAAGGATAAGAGAATGAGAATCCAGAAGCGGTACTAAAGGAATATTGAATCAATTTTGATGGAGAATCAAAAACAAAATTAAGTCAATGCTTGAGTATGCCCCGAAGTTAGATTTCCCAACAACAAATAACGAGGCTGGATGCAAAGCCTTGATATCCGATCTTGGCTTGGCCGGAGGCCCGAGGGTCCAAAACCTCAAAGTCGATAGAGACTTAAGATCAATAATAATACCAAAAGTGAATAACGAGTTCGAGGCTAGGTCTAGAACCATGGCAAAATACTTGAAGCTTTACTCAATTCAGTGAGTGTTACATGAAGTACATCCAGAGGGAGGAAAACGTGAAGGCCGATGCCATATTCAAGTTTGCCTCACCGGAGATAGAGAATTATATTGGAAATTTTTACTTCCAAGTCTTGGAGACCCAAAGCGTTGATACAAAATTGATAGCATCTATAGATGTGGGGAGCTGTTGTATAGATCCTACAATGGCTCACTAGGAAGCTGGTTGGTTACCCGACAATGCCCTGGAGGCACGGAAGTTGTCTGTAAAAACACTAAGGCCTTAAGAAGCAGAGTTAGCCTTGAAAGAAATCCATGAGGAAATCTAGGGACAACACTCGAGGGGCAGAGCCTTTGCACACAAGATGACCCGATTGGGATTCTGCTAGCCAAACGTAATGGCTGATGCCAAGAGTTACGTGCAATCAATGTCCAAAAATACATAACTGTTGATCAATCCCCTGAAACGTTGACAACCATCCGTTCCCCCATTCCCAATGGCAATGTGGGGGGATAGGTGTTTTTGGTTCGTTCCCAATGGCAAGTGCCTAGAAGAAGTTCCTGATAGTTGCAATTGATCCTTTCATGAGGAAGACTGAGGCCAAACCCCAAGTCAAGATAGCCACCAAGTAAATGACACAATTCCTGTAGGAAAGTGTGATACATAGAAATGGACTTCCGCCAATCCCGATAGCCAAAAATGGATGACAATTCAAAAATGAGGCTCTTGCAAGCTAGAAACGTTTGGAAAAAATATGCCTAGATTCGGCACACCCCAAACCTCAAGGTTTACCGTATCTGCAAATCCGGGTAGGACACACCACCTGGTTACACTAAGTAGAGATAAGGTTGGATGAAACAACAAGCTTCTAGGTCCAAGAAACCAAAGGCTTGAAAAAGTCCACGTTCCATTCAATTGAAGGCTCATGGAGGCCCCGTTCCATCCGACTAAAGGCTCGTAAAGGCCACGCTCCGCCCAAATGAAGGCTCATAGAGGTCGTGTTTCGTCCAAATGAAGGCTCGAATAGGCCACGTTCCATCCAATTGAAGGCTCGAATAGTCCATGTTCCATTCAATTGAAGGTTTGACAAATGCGAGCAATAAGCGGCAAACTATCACAAAAAGATAGACCTCGGAATGAGATTCGATTTGATATATTCAAAAATCAATTCGGAGTAATGAGTAAAAAATTATGAATATTTTTGCATTCCTGAACTAGGGGATCAGGATTCCTGATTTATGGTCTTAATTCAACCAGG
Source organism: Kitagawia praeruptora (assembly GCA_037693485.1). Taxonomy (NCBI): domain Eukaryota; kingdom Viridiplantae; phylum Streptophyta; class Magnoliopsida; order Apiales; family Apiaceae; genus Kitagawia; species Kitagawia praeruptora. The sequence goes on from CM075350.1 coordinate 84,927,064, forward strand.
ATTCTGGTCTAAATATGGATCAGGATTCTTGATCGAAAAGCCTTCGATTAGAGGGAAGAATTGGCCTTAATTCGACCAGGAGTGAAGAATTGGCCTTAATTCGACCAGGATCCTGGTCTAAATATGGATCAGGATTCCTGATCGAAAAGCCTTCGATCAGAGTGACGAATTGGCATTAATTCGACCATGATCCTGGTCTAAATATTAATCAGGATTCCTGATCGAAAAGCCTTCGACCAGAGTGAAGAAAACGCCCGTAATTCGACCAGAATCCTGATCTAAGGGATCAGGATTCCTAATCAGGAATCCGAATCTATGGGATCAGGATTCCTGATCGAAATTGCTTCGATTAGACTATAAAAATGGCCCATAATTCGACTAGGATCTTGGTCGAAAAGCCGCCGACCAGAGTGCAATTAAAGACCATAATTCGACCAGAATCCTGATCTAAAAGGTCAGGATTCCTGGTCCAAGGGGTTGCGATTCCTGATTTGAGAGGACAGGATTCCTGATCTAAAGGTTCATAATTCATGGTCTAAGGGATAAGGATCCCCGATCGAAAATCCATTGATTAGGATGCGCAAAACACCCATAATTCGATCAGACTCTTGGTCTACAGATCAGGATTTCTGGTCTAAAGGGTTAGGAAGCATTTTTGAAATAAATATTTTGAAAAATAAGAAATAATTTATAAAATTATTTCTATGCATGTTGCACAGGAAAAAAATGCATATATTTCGAAAATTTATATGTGCCTACAGTCATGAAAGACCTCAATTTAGGACGAATTTCGTAGTTTTGGGAGCCAAAAACGTCAAAAATATGATCTTAAATTATGAAAATATTAGGGCTGATGGCCCCTCCAAAATTATGAAAAAATTATTATTATTATTATTTTAATAATAATAATAAAATCCGGGTTGAATATTATTCGAGTGAAATTTTATCCAAGTGGGACACCTCCGATTTGGGGTTGAAATTATCCAAAATTCGGACAAATCAAATATTATTATTGAATATAATAATATTAAAAAAAAGGAAGAAGTGAAAAAAAAAATTAAAAAAAATAAAAAAAATTTGATCGATCTCAATCCTGCTCGATATCTCGAGCAGAATCCTCCTCCAAAATCATGAGATCAGACTGCTCAAAATCGTTTAAGGCCTCGTTTGGTTCGGTGTAACTCAACTAAGTAACTTGAATTACATTGGAAGATAAACGAGTTCCACTATTTGGTTGAGCAACTTTGTAAATGGACAAAGTAACCCGCACTTCCCAGGTGTTTAGAGTTACTACAAAACACGGTAACCTAGTTACCTAGTCTACCCTTGGTCACCTCCAGTTACGTAGTTCTTTATCATTTTTCATTTTTTTATATTTAATTATGAATTTTCATTTTCCTTTATTAAACAACTCAATTTTCCCATTATTAATTAAAATTAATATTTTCATATAACCCATTTACATATATTTATTTTTAATTTTTAATATACCATTTTTAAGATAGTTATAACTTATAATTAGTTTTTTTTCCTTTTTGATATCAATATAATTGGTATTGTCATTAAAAGGAATTAAATGTATATTTTTTTTTAAACAACAAATTTTGTGATTTTTCATTATATTTTTTTATTAATCTTAAAAAAAATTAATTTTTTTTATCAATCTTTATAATAATATACAATTCTCAATAATAGTTTACAAATTATTCTAAATAGTTTACATTTCTAAGATAGTTTACAAATTAATTTTTTATTTATATTTATATGTATTTAATGGAAGTTACAAAAATAAATGGAAGTTACAAAAAAACTACCGAACACGTACTTTTCATAAACACGGGAACTCTAAACATGTAATTTAGTTCCAGAAAAGTTAAAATTATCTATGTAACCATAAATCCTGATAAACAAACAAGGCCTAAGTCGACCAGGTGATAATTTACCTAACAAATTGCAGTTTAGTATCCCAAATTATGCTGAGTCTATGAAAAGGCCCCTGTAGTTTGTAAAATTACAAACAGGACCCTAAGATTTATGTATTGACAAATCAGTCCCTGCATAATTACAAAATGAACCCTGGTGGGTAAAATTACAAAATGATCCCCATAAAAAGCATGTTTGCACAAATTTAATATTTTTGATTAAAATATTCGAAAATATATTCAGGAAAGTGTCCGATGACACCAAAAATTATGAGAATTTCAAATTTTGTAGGATTGAGTTCCCATAAATTATTTTAAGTCTCGTATAAGATCAAATAATTCATGAATAACATATTTAAATTGTCGAGAATGATCCAAAAAATACCTGTGTGTACTAGAAAATTCATAAAATATTAGGAAAACTTAAGAAAAATACATGTGGGTACTAGAAAATTCCTAAAAATTAGGAATAAATAAGACAAATACATGTGGGTACGAAAAAATTCCTAAAATATTAGGAATAATTAAGAAAAATACCAGTGGGTACGAAAAAATTCCTAAAATATTAGGAATAATTAAGAAAAATACTTGTGGGTACGAAAAAATTCCTAAAAAATTAGAAAAAAATAAAAAAAACCTGTGGGTACTAGAAAATTCCTAAAAAATTAGGAATAAATAATTAAAATACATGTGGGTACGAAAAAATTCCTAAAATATTAGGAATAATTAAGAAAAATACCTGTGGGTACGAAAAAATTCCTAAAATATTAGGAATAATTAAGAAAAATACATGTGGGTATGAAAAAATTCCTAAAAAATTAGGAATAAATAAGAAGAATACCTGTGAGTACTAGAATATTCCTAAAATATTAGGGATACTTAAGAAAAATACTTGTGGGTACCAGAAAATTCCTAAAAAAATAGGAATAAAGAAGAAAAATACCCGTGAGTACTAGAAAATTTCTAAATATCGGCCAGAAATTTAAGGTTAAAAGGCCTGTTAGAAAAATTCGAGTGCTAAAAGTTTAGGCCCAACTCCAAAAAAGACACAGGCCCAATAGAACAAGGGGCCCAAAGGCAATGAGCCCAAAATATTTTTGATGAAATTAATCAAAAATTATGAAAAGTGCCCGGGAGCACAACGAAGATTCCCAAAAAATGCAAGAAAATTATTAATAATTTTCTGTAAGACATAAAAATTGTTATTTAGCCTCGAATAAGGCAAATCGTTGCAAACGTGTAGATTGCTCCACACTTTACATTCAAGACGATATCTGTGAAACACTAGTGTACCAAAAATCCCGTATTTAGGGTAGGTAATAAATCTCAGATAAGAGATAGACCCCAAATCTCAATAGTGACAAATTATAACTTCGATGAAAACCTGATCAGTTTTCCTAGAAGTTGGGGGGGCAAATGATATGGGTTAAAAGTAAGCCCTAAAGATATATTTAATGTTGCATTAAATGAACCTAGGTTGGTCCAAGGTTAAAGCCCATTAATGAGGCCCGAAAACCCTAATTAAATGCTATATTCGTAATTAATAAATTAGCTGATAAAACACCCCGTTGTTGAGTCCAACAAGGACCCAAAATCTTCAAGGAGTATTCCCCAAGGCATAGGAGTCCAATAGGAATCAGCCCTCCTCATGGAAGGATCAAGAAGTCTATCTAAAACGGGTATCTTGTCCACCAAGACACCAAACCCTACACTAATTCCAGGGCACACTAGTACAAAACTGACCTTATACGTCGGTCAAATTGACCTTTTACGTCGGTTAAAAGCCGACGTATACAAAGGCGACGTATAAAGTATGAGCCTTATACGTCGGTTGAAAAAGTCGACGTATATTGTATCCTTTTACGTCGGTTGTTCTAAACAACCGACGTATAAGGTCCAAAAAATTAAAAAAAAAATAAGAACATTTAATTAATAACCGACGTATATTGTTATCCTTTTACGTCAGTTCTTCTAAACAACCGACGTATAAGGTCCAAAAAATTAAAAAAAAATATATATATATATTATTTTTCTGTACAATAATTCCCAGAATCAACCAAACAATAATTCAATCAAACAAAAAAATTATTTTTGTTTCAACCGAACATGACAATTCCACCACTCCTTTCCTTTCTTCACCGCTACCTCTTCAATTCAACCACCGTTATCCCTTCTCCAACAGCCTTCATTCCACCCCATTTCCTTCAATTCACTCATCCACTCTACACCTCTTTATCACCACCGCAGCCCTTCCTCTTTCACCATCAGCCACCGTCCTCCATTCACCTCCTCTTCCACCCGCCAACATCCCACCTCCATATTCCCCACACAACAGCCTCTGTTGCAAACCTCTCCCACCCATCTCTCTTCACCTCCGCATCACACCGACCACTGCCCCTGCTTCAACAACCAACCCACCTCACCACTGCTCCCTCGCCCTCCAACAATACTCCTTTATCCTATGTTCATACCACTTGTAAATCACTGGTCCAGTCATCCTCACAATCGTCCCTGCAACAAAAACACCCTAATTAAGAACCAAGTCGTCAAAACAAAAAAGCCAATCGATATAGACATATATGATTACCAATATAAAGAACATAATACCCGAGAGAGATAGCCGGAGAGAGAGAGACGTGAGCAGAGAGAGAGGGAAAGAGAGATGCGAGTAGAGAGAGAGAAAGATGGGAGCGAAGAGATGGAGAGGAGAAAAGAAAGAGCGAGAGATTGAGATTGAGGTCAAGAGATTGATAGAGATTACGGTGAGAGATAGAGAGGATAGAGATTGATTATAAAAAATGAAAATGAGTAAAAAGAGTTAAAGTGAAAACAAATTAAAAAGAGTTAAAATGAAAAAAAAATGAACGGTCGAGATCGTTTCTTGTTAATTCATCCAACGGTCGAGATCTTGTTAAAGAAGCACAATCCGTGTGCTCCAAAATGGTCCAATAATAATGTGACAAGTGGCGACACAGACCCACTTCTAATTTTTTTTAAAGGTTTTATACGTCGATTATATTAAGTGCGACGTATATAGTCTCATTATATACGTCGCCTTTTTCTCAACCGACGTATAAAGTAGCATTATATACGTCGCCTTTTCCTCAACCGACGTATAAAGTAGCATTATATACGTCGCCTTTTCCTCAACCGACGTATAATATGACTTTGTACGTCGGCATTTTCTTCAACTGACGTAAAAAATGTTTAAAATTGACCTTATACGTCGCCTTTATGCGGAACCGACGTATATAATTACTTTATACGTCGCCTTTGCCCAGAACCGACGTAAAAGAGGCGACGTAATAGGTCATTTTTGTACTAGTGGCACCCAATATCTATATAAAGGGCATGACCCCTCATTCTCAAGAGGAACGTTTTTGGGGCACAGCTCCATACATCACCCACCGTGTTTTAGGCTTAATCCTCGAATAAGAACGTACAAGCCACTACGTCACTACGCCGCGAGGGCGCATCAAGTCACGTAGGCAACTCTAGAACTACGTTTTGGTTTGATTCTTGATATTCATCAAGGTATGTAGGCATCTTGCGAGGATCGACAAGTCCTGACAACAAGAGCAGCCACCATTAAAGCTCGAAGCTCTCAATCCCTTGCAATCAATACACGAATTAATTACACACTAATTTTTATTCCACAACACATTCAAAAAATCTTTATCCCTTTCGATTTCTCATTTCCCATCTCTATTCAATTAAATTATAAATTTTTATTTAACCTATTTAAATAAAATCTGAAATAAATCTATTAAAAATTCTAATTTAAGTATGTTAACTTTAACATAGTATTGCTTACTATGTCTAATTTTATCTATCATATTTCATAAATATATAATATATCACAAATTATACATATTTAAATTAATTTTATAAAATATTTAAATGAAAATAAATATTATGTAATCGGGCATCTTTCCAGAACTAATCCAGTGAAAAAGTAAGGATAAAAATCTGAGAAATAGAGTTCCTAGAGGCTAGAACGATCTAGGACCATCTTTCACTTTAAACATACTCTGTCCATTTCATTTCTTTACACATTACATCTACTACCTCACTCCACCTTTTCAACCCTTTACACTATTACACCCACTACTTCACTTATTTTAACAATAAAATTATTATTACACACACTACTACATTTATTTTAATAATACTCCCTCCGTACCTTATTTCTTTTCTTGTTTGCTGAATTTCACGGGTTTTAAGATAGTGGAGAATGAATATTGATTGTTTATAGAGTAGTGGATATTAAATATTGTTTTTAAGGAGTAGTGGGTATTGAATATTGTTTTTTTGGAGTAGTGGGTGGAATAGTGGGTATTGAATATTATTTTTAAGGAGTAGTGGGTGGAGTGGTGGATATTGAATATTATTTTTAAAAAGTAGTGGGTAGAATAGTGGGTATTGAATATTATTTGTAATGATTAGTGAGTGGAGTAGTGAGTATTGAATATGTGGAGTAGTGAGTATTGAATATTATTTTTAAGGAGTAGTGAGTGGAGTAGTGAGTATTGAATATTATTTTTTATGGACAAAAATAGTAAGAGGAAAAATATTTTGAATATCCTTAAAAGGAAAGTAGGAAAAGAAATAAGGGACGGAGGGAGTATTATATTCACTATCTTGGTCTCCGTAATGATAAGAAATAAAAAAAAACAGAGGGAATACTAAATAAGTAAATGTGAATCTAAGATATATTTTTTTAATAATGATTATATTATATTGTTGATTGTTACGGGGAAAAACAGTAATTTTAATATAACAATTAAGATAAGAATCTTTGTGGACATTTTTAGGTCGTTTCTTTCGTTTATATAAATGGATCAAATTAGCGTTTGTTAATTGAAATAACTTAGCACAAAATCTCACATATATATATTTCACTCCTGCATAACTTGATTTTGTTGATCATTTTCTTAGATTGATAAACTCCTCTAATATTAATTAGAAATGAAGTTTTTATCTTCAAAATTCTTGTGTGTTGTGTTTGTAACACTTTTTATTTCAATTCTCACAGTCAATGCCGGCCAAAAAAAGAGTGAGCATTTTTCAGTTCATATGTCTTCCATTTGTCAGCTTTAATTTCTTCTAATGTTTTTTTTTAATTTATAGAAATTGTTACATGTGCTTGCAGCTAATGGAGTAAACCAATCATATTACGAGGGGCCAATTGAAGAGAAATGCAGTATAGATAAAGGAGATTGTTGCGTTTGGTTCTTCACATGCTTGAAATGCTGTCACACTGGTACTACAACACCTTAACAATTATCAAATTATTTTACAATTATGAATACTACAACACCTTAACAATTATCAAATTATTTTACAATTATGAATGTACGTGACAAGCATTGAAACCTTGATTTTGTAAACATGCAGAAAATGGAACTTCCAGTAAGGAACAAGTCTACAGCTTGATTGGACGACGTGGGGGTCGGGGTTCGGTCACAAAGTCTAAAACACAAGAGCCGTAGGACATGGAGGCTTTACGATAGATATTATTAAGCAGGGATCGTGGATCCATAATAAGACATGTGTCTAATTTTCATGTTATATTATTATAAATTAATAATAAATAAATACATGTCAAATTATAGTTTCATTAAAAATATTTCCATTGTTTTAATATTCAATTTAGATTTTAATGGATTGATAATAATTCATGAATTTTAGAAGATTTTTGTTGATTTCAATTCTACGTTGATTTTGATAGAGTTGATGAAAAATCTCGTAAAGTCTTGCTTATTTAACTACAATTCACGACAAATTCTTCAAAATTTCATTGATTTTGATGAGATTTCAAATGATATAAAATATACTAGAAAATCTTTTAAAATCCATCATTTTATCAAATACAAAAAAATCATGGAATTTTGAATACCATCAAATTTGGAAGGACTTTTTAAAATCTAAAACGAATACACCCAGATTTTAATGGTCTTTTTAAAATCTAAAACGAATACACCCAGATTTTAATGAATTTTTTGAAATCCTTATTGAATACCACCAGATTTTAAAGGAATTTTTAAAATCCAAATTGAATACCCTAGAATATTAGAAATTCAAAAAAATCCTTCAAAATCCGAATTTAATACACCCCTCTAAATATAACCTTGCAATAACATTAAATACAATGGCAATGCTATGTTAACAAATAGACTTCTCAATAGCATTGCCATTGTATATGATGTTATTGCAAGGTTAATAGACTTCTCAATGAGCGTGATAATATAGCTCAAGTGGTAAGGGCTTATATCTTATCGTCCTAGGGTTCTGGGTTCGATTCTCGCTCACCCCCCAGATTTATTGGAACAGATACTCATTTGTAAGACATATAAACCTAAATAGTAAAAAAAAATAGACTTCTCGATCATTACTAAAAAGGATAAAATTTATAATAAAGATATACTAAAAATTTAGCTAAGCTTTTCTTGTTTTCGTATCACTTACTATCTCCGTCCCAATTTTAGGTGACTCTTTGAATTTTCACAAATTTCAATATGGTCGGTTGAGCTACTATCTTATATTTTTATTTAAAATAAAAAAATTGAAAAAATATTATTTACTAGTACCTCAATCGAGGGCACTGAATACGTGAAAAAGTCAAAGAATCATAAAAAATGTGACGAAGGAAGTATATAAAAGTTATAATCAGTGTTATGAAAAGCGGGATTCGAAACTAATCGATGAAGACACAAAACATGGATTATTCAGATAATTTGGGATTAATCGTAATGGCTAATCGAATCTATTTAATATTATCTTATACATATAATTATTATTATTATTATTATATATATTACATAAAGTTTAAATTCAATGAAACGTGTAAATTTTAATTTTTTTTAAAGAAATTTGATCGAACTTGTTCGTTTATTAGCCGAATTTATTGCTTTTGATTGAATTATCTAGTTTTTTTTATCGCTTTTAAAAAAACAATTTTCTTCAAATTTTGTTAACATTCACTCAGAAAAACACCAAACAATGATTAATCGATAAATAATCTCAATTAATCTTCATTTTTTAGATTACTAATTACAATAGATTTAAACAAAAGATGAAATGTAACTTTACATACAGGAACTGGGATCGGGGATGGGATGGTGATGGGGAGGAGAACGAATCTTGAAAAGGTTCATTCCTTGGAGTTTGGCACTAAAACTGTATGTCCATTCATCAATTTGGTTTAATGATGATTTTTTTTTTCATATTCATTCCTTTGCACTTTTTCTTCCTTATTTTTTCCAAGTTATTTTTCTATCCCATTTAATATGATCATATTTCCTATTCTATCTGATTGGTGATAAATGAATTGGATGAGCAAAATGAGGTGTTGCTAAAGGCTCTATCTTTTGAAGAATTCTCTGAGGCAATAAAATCTATGCACCCAGATAAAGCCTCTGGGCCGGATGGGGTCATCAACCCGGCTTTTATCAGCATTTCTGGGCTCTCCTGGGAAGAGATGTGTTTAGCTGTTGTCAAGAATGGATAGAGAACTGCAAATTGTCATCTAGTATAAATGATATGACCCTGGTGTTAATTCCAAAGAAGGAAAATGTAGAGGAAGTCAAAGACCTGAGGCCTATAGCTCTGTGTAATGTGTTATACAAAATTGTAGCAAAGGTCCTTGCTAATAGGCTCAAAAAAATCCTTCCAATGACAATATCTGAAGAGCAGTCAACTTTTGTGCCAAACCGAAATATTTCTAATAATGTCCTTGTTGCATTTGAAGTGTTGCATCATATGAAACGAAAAAGAACAGGGGAAGTCGCATTGAAGCTAGATATTAGCAAAGCGTATGACAGAGTTTGTTGGGAGTATTTGGAAAACAGAATGTTATCGATGGGTTTTGTGAAAAAATGTATTGAGTGGGTCATGATGTGTGTAAAAACGGTGTCTTACTCCATTTCTTTCCAAGGGTCCTCAATTGGGCCAATTATCCCAAAACGAGGTCTTCGTCAGGGTGATCCGTTGGTGCCATATCTGTTCGTGTTATGTGTGGAAGGGTTGTCTCTAGCTCTAAAGAAATCAACTAGCATAGGTGATATCCATGGTTGTTGTGTGAGTCAACCGGGCCCAGCTGTTACTAATCTTTTGTTTGCTGATGACAGCTTCCACTACAAGGAAAACTGAAATATACAATGGTTATTGCCCGTTGTCTGATGCCCTGGAATAGCGTTGTCTATCGAGCAGGTGTCTGATACCAACATCACACAACGGTACACAAATCGTTGTCTGATATCCGGAACAACAACACACCAGGCTCCAAAAGCGTTGTAACACACCCAGAAACCACAACGATTATGGAATAAAGCGTTGTTGAAATGGTGATATTACAACGTTTTTGTTTATTATGAATGTTGTTAGATTTTAATGTGCACAACTGTTTTGGTGAATTAGAGGCACGCAAAGCCAACATTTACACAACATTCACATGTGATAGAATTCATTGTCATCATGTTTTTTGTACAATGTTTTGTAGCTTCAAAAGTGTTGTTAGATTCGAATGTGCACAACTGTTTTGTAGCTTCGAAAGTGTTGTTAGATTCGAATGTGCACAACATATACATGTGATACAATCGTTGTCTGAATTGTTTTTGTACAATGTTAGAATCGTTGTCTCATGGGCTAAAAATAAACTAGACAATGCACCAATAAAATACTACCATTATGACCAATATTCGCTATTACAACGAACCAAAATCCACCATTACAACCAAAATTCATCATCAACCAACTAAAATTCAACCACCTAATACCATTAATTTCTAAACAAAAATCAATTACATAACCTAAAAATAAACTCCAAGAACTGGAAATAACCTAAGTGTTATATACAAGGCTGCAACCCATGGTTTCCTACGCTCCAATATATCCAAAGCCCAGTGACAAGCCGTGCTTATTAGTTCAGCAGGTGAGGCTACTACATCTACAGAAGTTCTTTTGTTGGTATGACTGCAGATGTTCCTCCCCCAGAGACTGCAGAATGTAATTCCTGAATTTCAACCATTTCAAGGTTTAGAATATAGAGAGATAAGTAATTTGATGGAAGTTATTAAAAAATATAGGGAGATAAGTAACTTTATTACTAGAAATCAAGACCTGATAGAATAACATAACTGTTCTGTATCTACCATTTTACCTTGATTTTATTGTGACAATTTTTCCAACCAAAACAACTACACCACTCAAAAATATGCAAGCCATATCAAATTACGACAGATAAAGCCGGCGCAGAATAAAAAGCAAAAAACATATAACACTCAGATTTCACCTCACACTCTCTATCTTCAGATACACAACTAAAGAAAATGGGCCAACAGCATCAATAAAGCAGGAAGTAAAATGACAAACCTGGCACTGTAGACAATTACAGAAGAAGCATTTAGGGACGGTGGAAATGCAAGTCCTATAACCTCTCCAGGAAATTCTTTGCAACTCCTGGGAAGAGTAAATGTGTGCCGAATAGACCATTCACCCAACTGTTTAGCATCAACATCAAATACATATACCTGATTTGAGGAGGTGGAGATTACAAGGATGTTACTGTTACGAGGAGTAAAACCGCCAGCGGTAACATAAGCGCCATCTAATCTGGAAATGAACCAGTGTTGTCTGTTCCAAAATATAGATGAAAGCGTCAGATACTGCCTCATAGATGTGATACCTTTCACTGGAGATGATATTTCAAAACATCCAAATTCCTACGCTCAAAACATTTTTATGAATATATAAAAAAACTTCTACACGTTTTTAAACAAATTTAGGTTCTAATGTAATGGAAGCCTGGCAATTTCTAAACAGATGCATCAAGACAGGTTAATGAAATACTTGTCTGGCATATATACAAAGCAACTTACTGCACTCTTTTGATTAACAATTACTACAGCAGTATCAGTACCTTTGTATCTCCAGATTAAATATGTATACATCTCCAAAACAGTTGACAGCTGCCAACCACTGTCCATCAGGACTAGTGAACATCCTTGTTATAGGAGGCTCACTGAGAATTTTATCATCGATGTCTTTGCAACGAGGGGTATACGTGCAAATCAGTTTTAGGCTTTCCACATCTACAACCTGCATCACAAATTAATACACAGTATGTGTGCTTAGTTGTGAATATTTATCAAGTTACATTAGAAATCTAGGGGTTTTATAAGAATCTTCAACAAGGCAATTAAATAAAAGTCACGAAAAATAATTATGGCAGTAAAATTAGAAGTATACTTCAGAAGAAGGATATAACTGGACTGAAGTATGACCGGAAAGGGCAATATGCAACACTATATATTACAGAAGGGCACTGTCAAAGACTTAACACCCCAGTAATATTCTCGTAACAATATAGATTGTAACTTTTGAGTAACTTAAATAATATTTACCATTGGGTCATATCAATGTTGAGATGAGGAAACCTCCGACTGTTATTTCGATTCTTATACACTGGTATATAATGTAAAGAGAAACAAGCCAAAGTCATTCAACCCTAAACATATAACTTAATCTAAATCACTGGATTTGTGTACGAGAGAGTAATACCTTGGGTCAACTGATAGAAGAGAAGGATAACAATTACCAAAAAAACATTGTGAAAAGAAAGTGACAATGCGATAAAAATTGAACATTCAAAGAGAATTCTTACATATATATTTCTATCGTTCCCTGCTATCATCAGCCAAGAAGAATCATGAGTGAAGCACATGGAATGTGCAACTGGCAACTTCGGAAGTTTCCTTTCTTCAATAGTCCATGCACTTTTTCGAGCTTCGGTTTTATTTAGCTTTAAAAGACTTGGTTTCATTTGATCGGAGTATGAAAAGAACACTCCTGAATCAGACATGGAGCTACAAATGATCGTCTGAGAGGTCTTACTCTTGACTCTGACAACACGGTCCGTGGTCGCAATACCGACAGAAGGGCTAGAACTTCTATCATCTCTGACAGAAGAATTGTCATCAGCTGATCGAGATACATCTTTTGAGAGATTATAGAGTATAACCTACAAAGACACAAAGACAAAACCAACTAAATACGTAAGAAGAGTTCATCCGTGAAAAAAGAGGACAAAAACAGACAACGAGAATCATACATTCAAAACTTGTTATATCTAATCAGCATATGAAAGAAGACAATTATGGTGGTTAGATTGATACTAAATGTAAAGCATGCTCTTAATCATAAGGATTTCTAGACGGATAATACTTCTAACACTCGATCAATTCTCAGTTTTTCCACTATACATTAATATTCTAATTGTTGTAGATGTGAAAAGAACAAAATTTTCACATAAGCCCACCTTTCTTTTAATGCACAGTCCATCATACTCAGCAAGAATATGATCCAAATCCTCCTTCAAACTTGAATCTACTACTACAATTCCAATAATAAAACTTAATGCAGCTGACAATAACAATTTAATCAATAAAAGAAGCTGGCATTGCATAATTAAAATACCCGAATTTCGACAAACATGAACTGCAATGACACGGTCTCCAGGAAAACATGTTCAAGGCGTGGAATCCACTGGGATCTCTTGCTGCATAAGTGGGTTTTCCTCGCCACCATCTGAAGGCATAGCCAGCCGCTGCAGTGGCTTCAGAGCAACTGCGAGCTGTGCAAATGAAGGTCGCAAGTTTGGATCGTTGCAATTAGTAGAGAACAAAGAAGTTAGCCAAAACCAAAACAGTTCTAAGGCTGCAACTTTGGAAAAAGACAATTAATTAATGACTTACGTCTGCCAACATTCCCAAATTATCCTTGCAACTAAAGGATCAAGATTACTGGGGATGTCCAGGCGACGATTTTGGAAGCCCACTGCACCAACGACTTGCATTCGGTTCATCCCGCTTCAAGGCAAATAGAAGTGAGAGGATATAAATTACAAATCGAAGTGAGAGAATATAAATCAAAGAATCATACAAATTACAAATAGAAGTGAGAGGATATAACCTGAAATCGAAACTCAAATTCAAAAAAATCCCTAATTGAAGTCAAATCCAAGAAGCCCCAACTTAAATCAAACCACCAATCGAACCCTAAATCAAGTGAATGAGAAAAAGCTTTGACGCTTGCAAGATAGAGAGTAAGATACAACGATTATTGCAAGATATAAGTTTTGTGTGTATTCTGTGAGAGAAGCAAGTTGTAAGTTGTAAGTTTTGTGTTTGGGTTTGTTAGAGAACAAGATATGAGCGGCTGCTGAAAAATAAGGGGGAAGTAGAAGGTGAAATGAAATGATGGGAAAGAGGGAATTGAAAGAGGGAAAGGATATTTTCATTAAGGGGGGGAATGAATTATTGGTTTAAGGGGGAATAAGAATACATGAAACAAATGTTGGTTTGATTAATAATTTGGGAGAGAATAAAATTATATAAAATATATTTAATATTTATAAAAAAATTTAATTTAGTAGATTCAAAATTTTAATAAAAATATTTTTTTGGTTTCTCAAAAATCAAACCAATTTTTGTTAATATTAGTTAGTTCTAAAAGCAAAATATTATTCAAAAATTATATAAGAATGATTTTTTTTAACAAATATCATACGAGATTTTAACAAAAAAAATTTGATTCAGATTCACTAAATTATTTTTTTGATTGATTTCTTCGACGATCGAACCGTACGAAAGTTAATAAACACTCATTCTAGTGTTGGGAAAAAATAATCAAAAAATAAAAAGGTCGGGTTGTACGAGATTTTAACAAAAACGTTGCAAAAGTGCTACTTCCTATAACGAGGCACGATCCAGATTCACTGAATAATTTTTTTGATTGATTTCTTCGACGATCTAACCATATGAAAGTTAACAAATACTCATTCTAGTGTTAGGAAAAATAATCAAAAAATAAAAAGGCCGGGTTGTACGAGATTTTAACAAAAACGTTGCAAAAGTGCTACTTCCTATAATGAGGCACGATCCGGATTCACTGAATAATTTTTTTGATTGATTTCTTCGACGATCTAACCGTACGAAAGTTAACAAACACTCATTCTAGTGTTGGGAAAAAATAATCAAAAAATAAAAAGGTCGGGTTGTACGAGATTTTAACAAAAACGTAGCGAAAGTGCTACTTCCTATAACGAGGCACGATCCAGATTCACTGAATAATTTTTTTGATTGATTTCTTCGACGATCCAACCTTACGAAAGTTAATAAACACTCATTCTAGTGTTGGGAAAAAATAATCAAAAAATAAAAAGGTCGGGTTGTACGAGATTTTAACAAAAACGTAGCGAAAGTGCTACTTCCAATAACGAGGCACGATCCAGATTCACTGAATAATTTTTTTGATTGATTTCTTCGACGATCCAACCGTACGAAAGTTAACAAACACTCATTCTAGTGTTGGGAAAAAATATTCAAAAAATAAAAAGGCCGGGTTGTACGAGATTTTAACAAAAACGTAGCGAAAGTGCTACTTCCTATAACGAGGCACGATCCAGATTCACTGAATAATTTTTTTGATTGATTTCTTCGACGATCCAACCGTACGAAAGTTAACAAACACTCATTCTAGTGTTGGGAAAAAATAATCAAAAAATAAAAAGGTCGGGTTGTACGAGATTTTAACAAAGACGTAGCAAAAGTGCTACTTCCTATAACGAGGCACGATCCAGATTCACTGAATAATTTTTTTGAACGATTTCTTCGACGATCCAACCGTACGAAAGTTAAAAAACACTCATTCTAGTGTTGGGAAAAAATATTCAAAAAATAAAAAGGCCGGGTTGTACGAGATTTTAACAAAAACGTAGCGAAAGTGCTACTTCCAATAACGAGGCACGATCCAGATTCACTGAATAATTTTTTTGATTGATTTCTTCGACGATCCAACCGTACGAAAGTTAATAAACACTCATTCTAGTGTTGGGAAAAATAATCAAAAAATAAAAAGGCCGGGTTGTACGTGATTTTAACAAAAATGTAGCGAAAGTGCTACTTCCTATATCGAGTCACGATCCAGATTCACTGAATAATTTTTTTGAACGATTTCTTCGATGATTGAACCATACGAAAGTTAATAAACACTCATTCTAGTGTTGGGAAAAAATATTCAAAAAATAAAAAGGTCGGGTTGTACAAGATTTTAACAAAAACGTAGCAAAAATGCTACATCCTATAACAAGGCACAATCCAGATTCGCTGAATGATTTTTTTGAATGATTTCTTCGACAATCAAACCGTACGAAAGTTAATAAACACTAGTTCTAGTGTTGGGAAAAAATATTCAAAAAATAAAAAGGTCGGGTTGTACAAGATTTTAACAAAAACGTAGCAAAAATGCTACATCCTATAACAAGGCACAATCCAGATTCGCTGAATGATTTTTTTGAATGATTTCTTCGACGATCAAACCGTACGAAAGTTAATAAACACTAGTTCTAGTGTTGGGAAAAAATATTCAAAAAATAAAAAGGCCTGGTTGTACGAGATTTTAACAAAAACGTAGCAAAAGTGCTACTTCCTATAACGAGGCACGATCCAGATTCACTGAATAATTTTTTGAACGATTTCTTCGACGATCGAACCGTACAAAAGTTAATAAACACTCATTCTAGTGTTGGGAAAAAATATTCAAAAAATAGAAAGGCCGGGTTGTACGAGATTTTAACAAAAACGTTGCAAAAGTGCTACTTCCTACAACGAGGCACGATCCAGATTCACTGAATAATATTTTTGAGTGATTTCTTCGACGATCGAACCGTAGAAAAGTTAATAAACACTCATTCTAGTGTTGGGAAAAAATAATCAAAAAATAAAAAGGTCGGGTTGTACGAGATTTTAACAAAAACGTAGCAAAAATGCTACATCCTATAACGAGGCACAATCCAGATTCGCTGAATGATTTTTTTGAATGATTTCTTCGACGATCGAACCGTACGAAAGTTAATAAACACTCATTCTAGTGTTGGGAAAAAATAATCAAAAAATAAAAAGGTCGGGTTGTACGAGATTTTAACAAAAACGTAGCAAAAATGCTACTTCCTATAACGAGGCACGATCCAGATTCGCTGAATGATTTTTTTGAATGATTTCTTCGACGATCAAACCTTACGAAAGTTAATAAACACTCATTCTAGTGTTGGGAAAAAATAATCAAAAAATAAAAAGGTCGGGTTGTACGAGATTTTAACAAAAACGTAGCAAAAATGCTACTTCCTATAACGAGGCACGATCCAGATTCGCTGAATGATTTTTTTGAATGATTTCTTCGACGATCGAACCGTACGAAAGTTAATAAACACTCATTCTAGTGTTGGGAAAAAATAATCAAAAAAGAAAAAGGTCGGTTGTACGAGATTTTAACTAAAACGTAGCAAAAATGCTTAATATTAAACAATGGTTTTTTTATGAACATTAAACAACGGTTTTTTTTATGAAAAACTGTTGTTGTGCTTAATATAACACAACATTTATTATAATAAAACCGTTGTCTGATTATTTTCATTATTTCCCACCAAATTCAATTCAAATTATTTCATTATTCCCACCAAATATTTCATTATTTCCCACCAAATTCTATTCAAAATTTTTGTAGTTTAGACAACGGTTTCATAAAAACCGTTGTCTCATCAAAACACGATTTAACAACGGTTAATTATTCCGTTGTATGAATTGTAATAACACAATGGTATATGAAAACAGTTGTGTGAATCATACAACGGTTTATAAACATTGTCTCAAAACAGATCAGACAATGTTCGTAAAAACAGTTGTGCAACCTTACTCGTCTTTACAACACCACATTTCAAAAGCCGTTGTCTGAATAAATTTACTAGACAACTTTTTTAAACCATTGTAGGGTACCTGGATGACACAATACTTTTCTGAAGTTACAAAAAAACCGTTGTCTCTTAATTCCAAACAATGCTTTTTCGTCCGAGCGTTGTCTGATGAGTGTTGTCTGATTGCGATTTTCTTGTAGTGTTCTTATTTTTCAAGGCCACCAGTGATGAAGCGAAGAACATAAAGCTTCTTCTTAACTCTTATAAAGAACGGTCAGGCAAGCTGTTAACTACTTGAAATCAGTTGTGTTTTTTAGTGCAAACGTAAGACAAGATAAACAGGAGGAAATCAAAGGTTTACTTGGAGTATCGAATGATATAGGGGAGAGTAAATATTTGGGACTTCCTTCCCTTATTGGCAGATCAAAGAAAACGGTGTTCAAGTTCCTCAAAGACAAGGTGTGGCAGAGAATTCAAGGATGGAGCAAGAAACTGTTGTCTAGGGCTGGCAAGGCGATTTTGATTCGAAATGTGGCCCAAACAATTCCTTCATATTGTATGTCATGCTTTTTATTACCAAAGTCACTATGTTAGGAATTGAGAGGATGATGAACTCTTTTTGGTGGAAAACTAATTCATCTAATAGCAAGGGCATTCGATGGCTTATATAGTTCAAAAAAGAGGTCGAAAATGACAACTGAAAAATGGAACTTGAAATCAGAAATTTAGTTGCATGTGGTTGCATTCAGTTGCATAAGAAAGTTCCATTTTTCAGTTATCATTTTCGACCTCTTTTTTGAACTCTATATATATATAGAGTTCAAAAAATAGGTCGAAAATAACAACTGAAAAATGGAACTTGAAATCAGAAATTTAGTTGCATGTGGTTGCATTCAGTTGCAAATTTAGTTGCATGTGGTTGTATTCAGTTGAATATGGCCCCTGCGGGGCCTTGCAACCCAAATCCACCAAAATCACCCCCCTTAAAAAAAAGCATGGTTGCATTCAGTTGAATATGCCCCTGCGGGGCCTTGCAACCAAAATCACCCCCACCTTAAAAAAAAATCGAATCTGGGCAGGCTGGGTAGGGGGAAGGGGTGCCCTAATTTATAGTATTTTTGCAATTTTGAAACTTAGTTTAGTAAAATTGTAAATAGTTTTTCTTAACAAAAGCAAAATTACAAAATTTTACTTTTGACAATATATTTATCAGAAAAGCTCTAAATCTTTTTTGCTTTATGGAGAAAGGGCTAGTTAAAATGAAACAAGATAAAATAAAAAATAAAAAGTTAATAATTATAATTATAAAACAATATTATTATTAGCCAAGTATATATAATTAATTGGCATATTAATCTAATCAATTCTCTTGTTAAAGACAAATTTAATGTGTTCTTTTTGCCAAGTGCTTATTATTTATATTTTTTTAATGGGCAAGTTTTAAAAAAGGAAAGGGAAAATGAATTTTTTTTGTCTGAACACTCAACTATGAATTTTTCTTTTTTATTCACTAACGTTAGATCCGAATTTCTTTTAGTCACTAAACTTAGGTTTAGATTTTGTATTACTCACCAAACATAGGTTTGGATTTGATTATTAGCATTATGTTAAATTTTTTTAGTCACTAATCTTAGGTTCGGAGTGAAAAAGCCAATTGAAGTTTTAATTCTTAAAAATGATGCCTTATACAATTTGTTAAACTTTAATACTTAAAAATGATGCATTAAACTTTATCTTGAAAATAAATCGATTAAATTTAATAAGATAAAATCTGCATTAAACTTTCTCTTAAAAATAAATCGATAAATTTTAATAAGATAAAGTGTACATTAAATTTTATCTTGAAAATAAATCGATAAATTTTAATAAGATAAAGTTATTCTCTCTAATAAAGTTACCACTTAATACATCATTAAGTTTGGGGAATTTTTTCCAGAAAAAATCAATTTTAAGACAAAGTTAGAGATTTCTAACTTTTTTTCAGAAAAAAGTTAACTTTTTTAGTAACTTATAGAATCTAAAACATATATTAAATACTTGAATAAAAAAAATAATCAAGATATGATATTTTTATCCGAAAATAAGTCCAAAAAAACTTATTTTAAGTCTAGCCAAACAGGTCATTTATCTTATTAAACTTTATCGATTTATTTTCAAGATAGATTTTAATGCAGAATTTATCTTATTAAATTTAATAGATTTATTTTGAAGATAAAGTTTAATGCATCATTTTTCAAGTATTAAAGTTTAACAAATTGTCATCTATAATGCAACTTGTTCACTCCGAACCTAAGTTTAGTGAGTAAAAAAATTAAAATAATGCTAATAATCAAATTCGAACTTAAATTTAGTGAGAAAACAAAATTTGAACTTTTTTAAAAGAAAACCGGATCTAATTTTCATATTTGTATTCGGTTTAAATATATATATTCGGATTCGTATTCGTTTATTACCCGAATAATTATTTGTATTCATATTCGGATTCGGTTAAATTCACGAACTATTCATATTCATTTAAGGTACTCATTTAAGAGAAAATGAAATCCCATAGTCCCATACTTCACTAGTTCAAGCAAATTATAAAGTAATAATATTACAATCATCCAACTCAAAGAAAACAAAATTCAAATTACAACCAAAATGTAAAAGTTTAATATGCCTTAATTAATTTGAAGCTCATGCAACAAAACCTCCACTGGCTCTTCATCCTCCTAGAAAAAACATTATGACAAGTGAGAATTTTTGTAATTAAAACTACAAGTAGTTAACTTCTTTGACAATATATCCGAAAGTATAAAAAATAGAGAAATCTTACATGAGTTTTTGGTTGCTTCTTTATTCCATGAAGACGACGAACCCAATCTCCTCCACAGATTAGTACCTGTACCATTTCACTAGATAAAGCAGCACGGTATGAATCTAAAACTCTAGTTCCTGCACTAAATGTAGCCTCTGAAGCAACACTGCTAATAGGGATAGCCAACAAATCACGAGCAATTTTTGATAAAATTTTATATTTCAATTCATTGGCTTTCCACCATGCTAGAGCATCAAATTGAGAATTCTCTTCTTCATTCTGGCATCTATAAACTCCCTCTTCCAATTATATATTCAATTCTAATTTTATCGGCACACATGTCTCAATAGAATCCAAATATTGAACAAACCTAGATAAACCAGAAGGTGTGACATTTTGTTTCTGATTTGATGGCCTCTGGCTATAACTAGAAGAGCTCCCCTTACCAGTACAAGTTGTTTGCATTGCGTACTCGTTGAACAATTCATAAAGTGAATCACGCACATTGTTTAATTTAGAGCGAACATCACAATTAGGTCAATATATAAAGCAAGTAATAACAATTAATATTATTTAGTACCTGTATGAGGAGGAGGGAGATCCACGAAACTAAGAACACGTTTCTGAAGTTGCCAATCTGAATCAACAAAATGTCCTGTTACGCACATGTAGGATATCTTCTGCACTTTTGATTTCCAAATATCCGTGGTCAGAGAAATCTTGTTAACCTTTTTAAGCTGTTCTTTCAGCTTCTTTTTTTCAATCTCATAAACACTAATGCAATCTGTCCTAGCTTGAAAGCGTGTAATCTTCTCGAATTGAGGAAGATTGACTTTCATCATAAAAGAATACCCTGTTTCTTCCACAACAGAAAATGGCTTCTCGTGCATAAGAATCCAGTGGGCAACTGCTTCTCTTTGCCTTGAATGATCATACTTTCCATCTGATAAAGGGGATATCTCCATCTTACAAGCAGTCGGTCCAAATTGTAATCTTTTCTGGTTTTGTAAAGCCATTTCTTCTTAAGACAAGTTTTTCCGTGATTAAGATACGGAGTAGTAGGTCCACCTGTTTTATATGCAAGTTTTTTCGAACAATACTTACACTGAGCTTTTTGGATGCCATTTGATAGATTAATCACCACAAAATCCCCCCATACCACTGAAGTTTTCTTTCTCTTTCTTCGTTGAAAAGCATTTGACTCCTTGTTAACTTCTTTTGATTTTTCATCCCCGTCATTTGGATTTTGATTCACAACTTCTTCTGCTACATCTTTATTTCGTATATCTTCATTAAATTCTTCACCTTCTAACTCAATAACATCATCCAAGGCAAACGAAGAAGAAGGGCAAGTCATTTAAAAAAAAATAAAAAAAAAGCTTGAGTTGAGAATTAGGGATACAGAGAAGGAGGCGACTTGACGAGAGACGGAGAGAGGGTTGTGATTTGTGAAACAATTAGGGATCATTTAGGGTTGATTCTTATACGGGTTCTAAATTATATGGACTGGACTGGGCTGGAGTGCTGGACTGGGCTGGATGGACTAAGTGTTAAGTGTAATCCATAATCCTATTAAATAAAAAATATAATATTTTTCTATATAATATAAAATTATATATATATATATATATATAATATTTAATTTCCGAATAATTAAGCGAATAGCGAATACGAATATTTATCTATTCGAATTTGTATTTGTTAACAAACCGAATATTTTTTAAGATTTGAATTCGTATTTGTATTTGTTAATAAACGAACACGAATAATGTTAAACGAATTCGAATACCGAATATTTCATTAAATATTCGTTTCGTTAACAACCCTATATATAGAGTTCAAAAAATAGGTCGAAAATGACAACTGAAAAATGGAACTTGAAATCAGAAATTTAGTTGCATGTGGTTGCATTCAGTTGCAAATTTAGTTGCATGTGGTTGTATTCAGTTGAATATGGCCCCTGCGGGGCCTTGCAACCCAAATCCACCAAAATCACCCCCCTTAAAAAAAGCATGTGGTTGCATTCAGTTGAATATGCCCCTGCGGGGCCTTGCACCAAAATCACCCCCACCTTAAAAAAAATCGAATCTGGGCAGGCTGGGTAGGGGGAAGGGGTGCCCTAATTTCTAGTATTTTTGCAATTTTGAAACTTAGTTTAGTAAAATTGTAAATAGTTTTTCTTAACAAAAGCAAAATTACAAAATTTTACTTTTGACAATATATTTATCGGAAAAGCTCTAAATCTTTTTTGCTTTATGGAGAAAGGGCTAGTTAAAATGAAACAAGATAAAATAAAAAAATAAAAAGTTAATAATTATAATTGTAAAACAATATTATTATTAGCCAAGTATATATAATTAATTGGCATATTAATCTAATCAATTCTCTTTTTAAAGACAAATTTAATGTGTTCTTTTTGCCAAGTGCTTATTATTTATATTTTTTTAATGGGCAAGTTATAAAAAAGAAAGGGAAAATGAATTTTTTTTTGTCTGAACACTCAACTATGAATTTTTCTTTTTTATTCACTAACGTTAGATCCGAATTTCTTTTAGTCACTAAACTTAGGTTCAGATTTTGTATTACTCACTAAACATAGGTTTGGATTTGATTATTAGCATTATGTTAAATTTTTTTAGTCACTAATCTTAGGTTCGGAGTGAAAAAGCCAATTGAAGTTTTAATTCTTAAAAATGATGCCTTATACAATTTGTTAAACTTTAATACTTAAAAATGATGCATTAAACTTTATCTTGAAAATAAATCGATTAAATTTAATAAGATAAAATCTGCATTAAACTTTCTCTTAAAAATAAATCGATAAATTTTAATAAGATAAAGTGTACATTAAATTTTATCTTGAAAATAAATCGATAAATTTTAATATGATAAAGTTATTCTCTCTAATAAAGTTACCACTTAATACATCATTAAGTTGGACTTTGGGGGTGTTTGGGGAATTTTTTCCAGAAAAAATCAATTTTAAGACAAAGTTAGAGATTTCTAACTTTTTTCAGAAAAAAGTTAACTTTTTTAGTAACTTATAGAATCTAAAACATATATTAAATACTTGAATAAAAAAAATAATCAAAATATGAAATTTTTATCCGAAAATAAGTCCAAAAAAACTTATTTTAAGTCTAGCCAAACAGGTCATTTATCTTATTAAACTTTATCGATTTATTTTCAAGATAGATTTTAATGCAGAATTTATCTTATTAAATTTAATCGATTTATTTTGAAGATAAAGTTTAATGCATCATTTTTCAAGTATTAAAGTTTAACAAATTGTCATCTATAATCATGGTTCTAAAAATCCCCGATTTAGCCGATTAATCCCCGATTAATCCTCTGTAAGGTAACCCACCGATTCGATTTTTGAAATCCGATTAATCCTATGAATTTATTTAAAATGATATGTTTAATTGTAAATTAGACTAATATATTAAATATTATTATAATATCCGATTTATACTCCGATTAATCCTTCCGATTAATCCCCGATTACCCGATTAATCTTAAATCGGTACCTCAACCGATTTATACCGATTACCGATTTTTACAACCATGTCTATAATGCAATATTTTTAAGTATTAAATATTCAGTTGACTTGTTCACTCCGAACCTAAGTTTAGTGAGTAAAAAAATTAACGTAATGCTAATAATCAAATTCGAACTTAAATTTAGTGAGAAAACAAAATTTGAACTTTTTTAAAAGAAAATCGGATCTAATTTTAGTGAGTAAAAAAAATTTCATAATTAAGTAATAGGTTTTTAAAAAGATCAATAATGACAAACAAATTTCATTTTCCCGAAAGGAAAAAAAACCTATTTGAAACCAAAATTCCAGAAAGTAATTATTTTATTCAAATTTATTCAACTTTATTTTATTGTATTATGTTATGATATTAATTTTGTTTTTGAGATTTTATTTTGCTATAGGATACAAATGGACTTATGGTTTTCTCTTTGTCATTTTGTAATTTTCAATTAAAAACTCATAAGATACTTTATGGAGATTTGGATGGACAGATGCAGATGAAAGGGGATGGAAGGAGGACCTTGATGGCAGTTGGGACTTCACTAAAGACACTAATGCTACCAGAAGCTACGAATTTAGTTTTAGCCTCTTTGTAAATATTGTATTTCTATTTGGAGGGCACTCTTTTTTCCCCTTGAATTTTTTTTCATAGGATTTTACTCTCGCGGGGTTTTAACGAGGCCTTCTTTTGTGGGTTATCTTTTCAGACATTAAAGGTGTTATTGTCTAAACATCCTGGAGTACTTGCCTTAATTTCGGTTAGATGATATCCTTTTTTGAATGAAGGAAATTCCTTTGTTTGAACATTGTATCTTGACGCAATTCAGTAATGAAAATGTTGCTTTAATAAAAAAAATTCCCAGAAAGTAATTAGCAAAAGCAAGTAAAACAAAAAGTTAGGATTGTTTTTGTACAGTATTTTAAAGATCAGCAAAATCAAATTCGATTGAGACACATCACCTACATTTCATCCTCATCTCATCTCCCCCCTAAAATCTCTGAGCTTTGTTTTCTCTTATTCATTTTATAATTTATATACATACGTATAAAATTGCATTTCTGTTTTCTGTCTTAAAATTAATGAGTTTTGGCCAAGAATACCCCAAAAAGCTATATCACATAACAAGATCACTCCTTTCCTAGTTCAATTCTGTCTCTTATTCTACCCACCCATTCCACTCCTTCATCAACAATATTAGCATATACCATGTCATCATCTGTGTCTGAGTAGTCAGAATCATCAAAGTCATAATCATCCAATTCATCACTCCACTCTACTACTTTATTACTTCCATCTCCTTCTCTTTCACTCCTTTCAAATACATTAATGTCATCAAATGCCCCCAAATTTGTTTCATCACAATGCTCCACTTATATATCTATCTTGCTATCATTTTCCATATCATATACTTTCATTGCAACTACATAACTATCATCTGTGATTAACTACATACTTTTCTCAAATTCTACATTAGGTCTCCTATAATACAAACAGAACAGTCCCTTATAACCCATAGCTTTAGCATATGTTCTCAAACTATCATAGCTAATATCTATGTCTTGCAAGTAATATACTATCACCTGACCACCTACATATGTTACTTTTGGTAGCCTTTTTAACCTTCCACCGTGAAATATACTAACACTTATTGTGTCATCACCTTCAATACCAACAAATATACATACAATCAGCACATTTTAACATAATACCCACATCATGAACACAACATAAACAAGATACTTCAACAAATAACAATCAAGTTGAAAAAAGTGATCAATAATGCATAAATATTAAGCGCTGATAAACAACAAACAAGTTTAATTAACAATCACAAAAGAGAGTTAACAATCATACCAGTCTCGAAGGAATTAGAATCCGACATTTCCTTCTTCAATCGCCAATTTTCTTCTTCAATCTCGAGTTTAATTGAGAGGTAATTGAGAGGAATTAAGTTAAAGGGGTTAAACTGATCGTCAATAAATATAAACCTAGGTTTATTGTGTTAATATCGGCTGGTGAAATGTCTTTTCTATCCCTCAGTTCTGTACCGTTTTTTACCCGATATGTACTCTGACGCGGTAAAGTGGCTGAGAAGTACATTTCTGAAGTTGGTGTGGCAAAAAGGAACGAGTTTAAACGTTAGGACTTTATGGGTATAAATGTGCAAATTTTAATGGCCAAAAGGTCATTAAGCCTTAAAAAAAGTACTATAGTTTTTAGCACAACCTTAGCTATCATCTATAAATTACAGCAAAACTTTAACTACCCTTAATAACTTCTGCCCTTTTTGATTCATGTATCTCCAAAAGCGAAGAACCAAAAAGATAGGAGTACTAGTTTTCAAAAAAAAACCAAAAAGATACTAATGTGTAGTAAAATCATGGTTATAAAAATCGGTAATCGGTATAAATCGATTGAGGTACCGATTTAAGATTATTTGGGTAATCGGGGATTAATCGGAAGAATTAATCGAAATATTAATCGGATATTATAATAATATTTAATATATTAGTCTAATCTACAATTAAACATATTATTATAAATAAATTCATAGAATTAATCGAATTTCAAAAATCGAATCGGTTGTTTAGTTTAAAGAGGATTAATCGGGATTAATCGTCTAAATAGGGGATTTTTAGAACCACGAGTAAAATACACTGGGCCCTTGACAGTTTCGCGAATAAGAAGATTATTTTAATTTTTTAGAATTGTTTACCCACAATTAGCTATCCTAAAAGTCTTTTTTATTGGTTTCAATAAAACAAACTTTTATTAGATTAATAGGTGTTATTAATCTATTAGAAGTGGGGCATGTTATTGATCAATGCAAGTTACTGCAGCAATGCTGCAAGATTCACCTTTGTTCCGAGCGAGTCATATTAGAAGGTAAGCCAATAGGGTGGCGCATAGCTTAGCTAGAGTCCCCTATTCGTTATTTTGTTATATTGTATTTACATCTCCTCGTACACATTTGGTGGAGACTATCTTGAATGATTGTTTGATTTAATGGAAGTAAGTTATTTTCAAAAAAATAAAACAAACTTTTGATGCATATTACAAAGATCTAAATTTACGTTTCTAAATTACAAATTCTGAAATTTAGTGTGATTATGCAATGATACATTTATATAATCACTTTTTTTTTTTGAACAAAAGAAATCAATCCATTAATCAAAAGCCATACGGCATCTACAAAAACAATCGCAAGAACAGACGCTTAAGGGGATCGCTGTTGAATCCTTTCTAAAGGCAACCAAGCGATTTGAAGATAATTGATATATACATGTTTTTACTTCAATCATCGAACTGTTCTGAACCGACGACCATAGATGCGATTCCATAGTAGCCTTCATCTCTGAATCAAAATCATGAAAAACTTGCCGATCTATAACCTCGGCCATGGAAAACTTCCAAATTCAATCCAAACAAAAACCAAACTCTCACAAGGAGAGGCAAACACAGCCCAAATAAATTGGGAATAACTGAAACCCAAATAAATTGGGAACTTTATTGAAAGGAAAGAAAGCAAGACAAACGAAAAATGAATTGAATTGGGGCTTTCCACCGGTAAAACCCGATGGAAGCCCCCTCAAAAAACTTTAATGGAGGCTAGGGTAGAAGGGAGAGAGGAGAAGAGGCATATATAATCACTTGAACAATTTTTAAAAATGATTTCAAAACTGGAAGCTTACAAAAAATATGACAATTGTGTTTCACAATTTTAACCAAATGACAAGTATTATACCAAAATTAATTGAGTGATTGCAAAAAAATGTCCATCAAATCTAGTAGATTGTTTTTTTTTCTCACCCACGAATTCTCGTAGATTTTTTTGACACCCACAAACTCTTGTAGGTTTTTTGATACATGATAAAATATGCTGTCAAGGTTATATTTTATTCAGTCACCAAACCAATACTTAAATAAAGACTGACTTGGAGCACAAGACATACCAAGTAACTCCAATCACACGTAAGGAAATTCCCTATTATCAATAATATAAATAAAAGCAATATTTCAATATCCCAGATATAATATATAAATATCTTTTAACAATCTATCTATACTAATATATAATAAGCAAACTAGGGGGATAATTGGTAGTTTGGTTGTTTGGTTCAACCAAGCCTTAAAACAATAGTGACCAATATTGACCGTTAGATATTTAGTAAACAGATGATAACTGTTAGATCTAATAATAAGAAATATAAGAAATATTATATCTTTAAATCTCTGATCCAAGGTTCGAATCCCGTTAACAACAAATTTACATTAAGATTTTATATTATTATTTTAAACAATACTTGTCATTTATTAAATAACTATTATTATTATTACTTATAATTTTATTAATTAATGTTACAAATAATATACTATATTATAATAAGTGAAAAAAGGATTAATTTATATTTAATATTATAAATTAATGTAAAGTTCAAATTTTTCTAATAACATATTAAAATTAATATTTATAATATTATATTACACTGTACAAAATTTATAAAAAATTAAAAGTAACATGTGCTTTGCACGGGGTATAAGCTAGTAATAATAATATACGTTAACAAGATCTTAATTTTCTTTAAATAACGTGATCAACTACATAAAATTTGATGTTCAAATCAATTACGAGGAAATAAATAAAATAATTAGTACAAAACTTCCTTAAATTATGCTTAATTCTATCACTTGTTTCCGAACATTGGTAGAGTTGGATTGACAATTACATTAAATCTACATTATCTACATTTAGGGTTGTCAAAAAAATTCGAAAAATCCGATATCTGTTTGAAATATCTGTATTCGTATTTCCGTATTCGATTTAAAGCGGATATTATCTGTATCCGGATCCGTATCTTTTAATATCCGACAAATATTATCCGAATTCGTATCCGAAAATATCCGAATCCGAAATTAAATATATATGATATATAATTATACAGTTATATATTTTATTCAATTTTAAATGTACTAGCATATAACCCCTTGAAATACACGATTCTTTTTTAATATTTAAAATTACATAGGTTATATTATCAAACAATTTTTAAATTAATATTTATTAAGATATAACTATTTTCATGTTTAGATTTTTTTCAAAATATTTATCAATGATCCAATCGTACGGATGTCAAGATATATCTAATTTATTGATATTTCCAATTTTTTAAAAAATAAAATATTAATTTGGTTAGAGATCTTAGTAGATCACTATTATCCTAACTAGTACTAGTAACTAGTGCTTTGTCACGAATTATTGTTTCTATTTTTTAAAAAATATTTCTCGACGATTCAACCGTACGGATGTCAAGATATATCTAATTTATTGATATTCCCATATTTTCAAAAAATAAAATATTAATTTGGTTGGAAATCTTAGTAGATCACTACTATCCTAACTAGTACTAGTAATTAGTGCTTTGTCACGAATTGTTGTTTCTATTTTTTAAAAAATATTTCTCGACGATCCAACAGTACGGATGTCAAGATATATCTAATTTATTTATATTCCTAAATTTTCAAAAAATAAAATATTAATTTGGTTGGAGATTTTAGTAGATCGCTACTATCCTAACTAGTACTAGTAACTAGTGCTTTGTCACGAATGGTTGTTTCTATTTTTTTAAAAATTATTTCTCGACAATCCAACCGTACGGATGTCAAGATATAATTAATTTAGTAATATTTCCAAAGTTTCAAAAAATAAATATTAATTTGATTGGAGATAAAAAAAAGTAAAAAATTTATTTTTTCGAGATTTAAAAGATAATAATTTTTTTTATATGACTTGTCAGTTGTCGCTGCTTTATTTTTTTATTATTACTTTATTACTCTTGTGTCGGGGCTATATAGTTCTTTTGTTCAAAGTTGCAGCTGTTAAAGTTAAAAATGATATAGAGTAGGGTTATGGTCAATACTAACACAAATACCAACATCATGTGACTGTAATACCATTTTTCATAAAAGTGGCCAAAAATACCCTTTTATTACGCATTTGAGATAGGGGTAATAGGTTTTATACAAATTACGCATTTGAAAAAAGGGTAATAGACTCTTCTGGCGGCGCTTATTACGCATTTTGAGAATGGGTAATGCTATTACGCATTTTCCAAATGCGTAATAGAGAGAAAATTGTATGCTAGTTACCCAATTATCAAATGCGTAATATGCTGAGTTTTTTTTTGTTAAGCTTCTACCAAATGCGTAACAACAACTTTTTTTTATTATGCATTTCACAAATGCGTAACTGGTGGGTATTTTTGGCCACCAGTTCCGGAAAACGTTATTTTGGTACAAATTGTTTGAAATTGTGGTATTATTGTCATTCTTTCTATATAGTAGTATAGACCAAGACAATGTTCTTTTGTTTAACCCTACCCACTTCATTTTCATTTCCATCAGCCGACCCTCCTCCTTCTCCCTCTTTTCTCTCTCGACTTTCTCTCTCTTGTTCTTCCCAAAACATCAAAATTAAACCCTCTTTTCTTTTGATTCTAATATTCGATTTATATTATATATATACTTAAAACGACCCTCTAATACCCTCTACGTAGCCACACAATTATCAATCCAGTTCCATATTTATGATTTCTGGTGAGCCTCGATTTATTACTCGATTCTTCGATTTTCATAAGGGTTCAATAATTTTGTTGTAGTACGTGTGCAGATCGATCGATTGGAGGTTAATTCAGGTGAGCCCACTCAATTTGAGGGTCACCGCCACCGCCGCCGGTGATGAACGCCGCTGTATTTTGAGATGTATACGTGTGTAGAGCTTGAGATGTATTTTGAGAATTACATTTGATATCACTTTTTGACCTTTTTGAGCTTGAGGTATATAATTATTTGTGTCATTCGTGTTTTATGTTTGGAATTTATGCATATTTCAAAAATAATTATCAATTTATCATCATTTGAAAAACGGATCCGGATATTATTCGTATCCGGATAATATCCACCGGATTCGGATACGAATATACTTTTTCGGATAGTTTCGGATTCGGATACGGTTTCGAACTTCCGGATTTGGATTCGGATATAGCTATATCCGTATTCATTTTATCCGATTGACATCCCTATCTACATCTGTACTTCTATACTATATTATACTATAAAAAAAGTGGTATAGTTTATAGTTTGGTTAATCCCATTTTTGGTTATCCCTTAACTTTAAGGCTATGCCATCCTAAGGTTATTCTTTTTTTTTTACAATCATTAAATTTGAAACTTAAATAAATAATAACTATTGAATATAATACTAAAAGTTGTTATTATATATAAAAATTGATATGGGATAAAAATAAGCTCTAAAGACACATTTAATGTTGCATTAATTAGACCCAACATGATCCAAACATGGGGCCCATTGGTGGGCCCCAAATCCCTAATTAAAATATTAAATTTGTAATTAATATTGGAGGAGATAAACAGCTCAACAATAAGAATCAGATAAGGATATTACTCCTACCAAACTTAGCCTCCAAGGAATCCAATTCAATAAGGAAATAGACTCCTACAATGAAGGGATCTAGAACCTTCCTCAAGGCGGTGGCTTGCCCACCAAGTCTTTAAATTTTACCATAATTGTAAGGCTCTCACAACCTATATAAAGAGACTGACCCCTCATTCTCAGAACTACGTCTTGGCTTGATTCTCAATAACGAGATATGTAGGCAATCTGTGATGAGGGATTAGTCTCGAACACTATTAAAGAACGAAGCTCACGAACCCTAGTGTTATAGCCAAAATTTGGTTTGGGTATTCTAAAATGGATTCGGGTCGGATACGGGTTCAATTTGGGGATTTTTAGGATAATTTAGGGTTTTAGCATGAAAAGAATAAATCAGGCCGCGCCCTCTCCTTCTCTACAAGGAGGGCGCGCCCTCTGTGATAAATTATTATTGAAGATATTATTAAATGATTTTTAATAAAGACTATTGAAGAATTCCCTCCTATCGTATCTCAGGAGGGGGATGTCCGTCGTAGAAGGCCTCCAGGGGTTTGCCTGGATATAAGGACCCTTCTTAGACACTAAGGGCGCGCCCTAAGGTGGAAAGATGGGGACTTTCTTGTGTGTGCTTTGGGAACTCTGTTCCTGTAGCCAATGGGCGCGTCCTCATTGGGGAACTTCGGAGTAATCCTGCACTTTACACCCAAAAGCTCTGGATCACCTATCCTGCTATCTGGTGGGTGCTTCTCATTCGGGGGACAGGGATGCGTTCTGCACTTGGGGTAAACCATGGCTATACCTGCATCCTTGAAATCAAGAAATAGCGGTAGCTGATAGGACTAGTCCTCGATGGGGGAAGTTTCCTTATCCGTGAAGTCTTGAGATCCTGAATGAGCCTTTGGCCTTTGTGGTTAGGCCTCATAGTAGAACATTCCGGAAGCTGGTCCGTTATCCGAGCCCATTTGGGTTTCTTGTTCTCCAAGAACTACGTATGGCTTGATCCCTATAAATACCAGGGTACGTAGGCCGATTGGGGGGTTGGAAATCGAGAGCTCTGAATAGCCGCCACTAACCCTACCAATCTCAGCCACCAATTACAATCAACAACCACAAGCCACCGTGCACCACCATTTTTTCCGGCAAAGAACCACTGTCTCAGATTTTGTTTCCGGCGACGTACCTCGAATTTTGTTGTTACCAAATTTCTCCATCAACAAATTGCATTAAATACAATTCGATAACCTAGTTTTTATTCCACAACAGAAATGTAAAGTTCGAATCCCACCAACAACATTTTAATTTAAAATTAATACAAAAAGATGTTATATAGAAAGGTTGGAAGTTCGATTTCCGCCAACAACATATTAGTTTAGATTAAATACCAAAAAAATTTATATACAAAATTTCAAGTTTCGAATCCTTCCAACAACATATTAAAAATATTATTTATAACATTATAGCATAATGTATATACTACACTATAAGTAAATTAAAAGAAAAAAAAATGTAATTCATACTTTACACAAGCTATAAGCTTTTTTGACGAAAAACATTGTTTCATTAATAACATAATATAGTCAGAACAAATCTCCAACTATCATTACGACCAGATTGAGAAATAAATAACAAACTAAACATAATTAGTTGATTTGTTTTCTGATCGTTTAACACATAAAATTTAAATATTCTTGAAATTAAAAACGAAGTCGACGACATCCCGAGCAATCCATATTGCACCAACATCCCGGAAAGCAGCAGCATCACAAATGACCATATCACATAAAAACAATTGTTAGCCCAGTGTTCAAAAACCCCAAGTGTAGGAGCGACACCCCAGCTATCTACATGCCGGATACCAGCTATAGACATGCCGAAAATGGATTCTTCACCCCAGCTATCTACATGCCGGATACCAGCTATAAACATACCGAAAGTGAAAACCGATAACGAATGAACAATCTTTAATTGTGAAAGGTGAGCTCTTGCAATAATCACCACCAATCCAGTTTTAATGCGGGTTTTCCAGATTCTCCAAAACATCAACAAAATCATTTTCAACAAAACCCCGCTCATAATTAAGAAGTGAAAACCAAAACTCTCACATAGAAGAGACATAAAATCACCCAAAAAGATGGACGAAAATAATCAAAATCTCACCCAGAGATGAAGATTAATGAACTTATTAATAAGTAAAAAGAGAGAAGATGAGGTAGATCTAGAAGAGGGGAAGGAAAGGTGAGGATGAAGAAGGGGACGGATGGGGGAGGTGGGTGGTGGGGGAGGTGGGAGGGACGGAGAAAGGTGAGGGAGGAGGGAGGGACGGAGAAAGGTGGGGGGCGGCGCTATTTAGTGACTCTCATGGGAGAGTTTTTTAGAGAGAATGTGTTTTTAGTTTTTATTGAATATACACAAGCTATAAGCTAGTAAGGATAGAAATTGAATTTAGTTAAAACAATCTCGAAGTGAATATTGGTGCATCCTTTGGAAAATATATGAATCAAGAGCATCTTTAGGTAAAATTTTAGTCAAGTTCATTACATTAATCATATTTGTTGAATATCTAAGGACCTGTAACGAAACTCCACATTCATACTAAAATAATATTTTATTTGCTAAATAAAATAATACATTTTATTTATAATAACTTAAAATAATAATAATATAGCATTTTTAAAATATAGCAAATCACTATATTCAACTCTATTGAAGCCAACATCTTATAGTTTCAACAAATTTTACATAATAAATATTTTCTTTTATCATTTAGCTAATATCGTTGGAGATGCTCTCAGATCATTTGCGGAAAATAAGGGTGGAGGTTATTAGGATAGGTAAGGCTCTCCTATAATTTATGGAGGATAATTATGGATTCGTGGAAAATTATAAAGGATAGCCTGAAAAAATTGTTTTAATCCTAATTGTTGAAAACTCGATCCAACAGATAAGAAACTCATTGTTAGATAAACTTTTCTTTCTGACAATTTGTCAGGGATAGGACCCGAAATGAAATTGTATGGTCTAAATTAACTTAAAAAACATACATGATACTCTTGTCACCGAATGTGAAAAAGAATGTAACCAGCCTTGGCAGCATTTGGATAGTTTTTGCGATAAAGTACGTCTGTTTGGTCTCACCTGGTAGTGAGGTTAGTATTCTTTGTTAAAAGGAATGAACTGAGAGAGTGAGAGACTCTCTAGTTCACAACTTTAATTTGGACAAATGTGCCAAGAGAGACTCTCTAGTTCATAACTTTAATTTGGACAAATGTGCCAAATATGAACTCCTAGCGAACAACTTTTTGTTACATCTAATATAGCACAGCTGGATTGTGCACAGCTGGAGTCCAAGTGTACTGCTGAGGTGGCAAGTTAGTTAGACAAATTAGTTTGTTACAGATTGTATATAAGTCAGATGAGTTAGTTAGAGAAGTATCTTCAAGAATAATCAATTCTCTCTCTCTTGTAACTCTCTCTGTATCTCTCTGGAGAGATGAAGATCATTATCTTCTTCATGATTCTTGTATACAATTACTGAGATTTATCTTGAATAAACTTTAGCATTTATGCACTTGTGTTTGTGTCATGGTATCAGAGCGAAACTCTGATCTCTGGTCTCTGTATCTATTGTCTTCATGATTGTATCTACATTTCATTGAAGTTCAAGCTTTAGTTCATGAATAAACGTTCATATTCCGCTGCTGTATCATCTACTCCAATGGCGAATCAAACATCTAATACTAATGCGAATCAAAGTGATAATCAGACTCGATCTACTACTAATCCATCGACAATCGATGCATATCATCCATACTTTCTGCAGAGCTCTGATAATCCAGGTATCGCACTTGTTACTCAATCTTTAACCACTCAAAACTATCAACAATGGAGTAGATCTGTAAAATTAGCATTGTCAGCTAAGAATAAAGTTGGATTGATTGATGGATCGTTGCCTAAGCCTGCTGCAAACTCTGCTCTATATGCATTTTGGCATTGTTGCAATGATATGGTTCTGTCATGGTTGTTGAACTCAATATCTACTGAAATTAGAGATAGTGTAGTCCATTTCAGTACTGCTCAAGAAATTTGGGAGGATTTAGCCACAAGATTCTCTCAAAGTAATGTTCCTCGCATCTTTCAACTCAAGAAAGATCTTACAGGATTGAGTCAAGGATCTATGTCAATTACTGGTTATTTTACTCGAATGCGTACCCTAACTGATGAGTTGAATGCTTTGTCACCTATTCCTAAATGCATCTGTCTACAGAATTCATGTTCTTGTGGAGTTAGTACTAAATTGGAGGCTTATGAACAGATTAATAGCCTTAGCCAATTCTTGATGGGGCTGAATGATTTGTATACTGGTATTCGAGGTCAAATGCTTATGATGAAACCATTACCAACTTTGAGTCAAGCATATTCACTTTTACTACAAGAAGAAAGCCAACGAGCATCTCTTGTTGTGGCTGAATCTGTGGCTATGAATGTGAAACATGTTAATTCTAGAAAGCCATATCCTGCAAATGCAATCAAGAAAACAACTACTGAGTCAATCACTGAAGTTTGTGATTACTATCAAAATCCTGGACATACACAGGATAAGTGTTTCTTTCTTCATGGATATCTAGATTGGCATCGATTGTATGGTAAGCCTAATCCAAAGTTGAGAACCAAGAAAATTGCTCAAGTGACTGTTAAGTCTGTTGATGCTGGAGAGAAAGTAGGTGGTGATTCTAAAGACAAAGAAATGATGTTTTCAGAAGCTCAGTTTGATCAGATTACTAAAATGATTCAGAATAGTATGAAGAATCTTACTGGTTCAGGTGGTTCTGTATCACATTTGTCAGGTAAGATTTATAGTGTTTCATCTTCACACAATGCATATAGTGTGCAATCTTCTTCTAACATCACCTGGATTCTAGATTCTGGAGCAACTGATCACATAGTAGCCAATGCCTCTTTGTTGAAAAACTCTAAACCTCTGACTTCTGTATTACACTTACCAAAAAATACCACAGTGCCAATCACTCATGTTGGTGATGTTCAATTAACCTCCACAGTACTGTTGTCTGATGTACTGTGTGTACCTTCTTTTCACTGCAATTTGATATCTATTTCGAAATTAACATCAGATAGTTCTGTTTCTGTTATTTTCTCCAATCATAATTGTCTATTGCAGGTCCCTTTCCAGAAGATGATGGTAGAGATTGGTAGAGCTGAAGCTGGACTTTACAATCTCACCACACCTTCTAATTCTCTTCAATCATTCAATTCTGTTAATCATCAATGTTCAAGAATACATGTTGAACCATCTATTGAGGCTCAGCTCTGGCATTCCAGACTTGGTCATCCTGCTGCTCTTGTTTTTAACAAAGTGTTTGTAACTCCATCTGTAAATAGTTCACATTTTACTACTTGTGATGTTTGTCTTAGAGCTAAACAACAAAGGTTACCATTTCCTGTTGCTAATAGCTCTAATTGTGGATTGTTTGAATTGATTC
Source organism: Kitagawia praeruptora (assembly GCA_037693485.1). Lineage (NCBI taxonomy): Eukaryota > Viridiplantae > Streptophyta > Magnoliopsida > Apiales > Apiaceae > Kitagawia > Kitagawia praeruptora. The sequence goes on from CM075350.1 coordinate 84,964,022, forward strand.
ACTGTGACCTCTGGGGACCTTATAAAGTTCACACTCATGGTCATTGTAAATTTTTCCTCACTATTGTTGAAGAATGTTCAAAAAGTACCTGGGTGTATTTGCTTTCAGAAAAATCTCAAGTCTCCTGTTTCTTACAGAATTTTATTTGTTTTGTCAAAAATCAGTTTCAAGCTAATATCAAGACTGTTAGGTCGGACAATGGAACTGAGTTTGTCAATCATACTCTTCAGCAATTTTTTAATAAATCTGGTATTGTTCATCAGACTACATGTCCTTACACCCCCCAACAGAATGGGGTGGTGGAAAGAAAACATCAACACATTTTAAATGTTGCTAGGTCTTTGCTTCTTCAAGCACATTTACCTAAAACTCTGTGGGGTGACTGTATTCTTACTACAGTTCATCTTATTAACATTCTACCTTCTCAACAACTAAATTTTAAATCTCCTTATGAGATTTTATTTCAGAAACAACCAGACTATGATTTCTTAAAAGTCTTTGGTTGTTTATGCTATATATCTGATGTCACTAGTCCATCTGTCAAATTTAATCCTAGGGGATTACAGTGTGTGTTTCTTGGTTACCCTTATGGAAAGAAAGGTTACAGAGTTATGGATCTTTCTACTAGAAAATGCTACATATCTAGAGATGTGATTTTTGTTGAAAATGTATTTCCATTTAAGGATAAAATTTCAATTACCTCAGATCTTTCATTGTTTCCAGTTAACACCATTTCACCAGATAATTCTACACCAGTTGACATACCTATTTTATCTGTTTCATCTGAATCAGAATTGTCTAATGCTTCATCTGATTCTGTTACTGCTCCATCTGTGAGTACTTTTAGTGGTTCATTAGAAATCAATTCCTCAAATCAACCAACTGTTTCTGATGAACCTGTGACATCTCAGCCAATTCCTACTAGACCTGTGAGAACCAAAATTTTACCTACTAAGTTCAAAGACTTTACAGGTCTACCACAATTGTCTAAGTCAACTGTTGCTACCTGTACTTATCCTTTACATAAGTACATCTCTTATCATGTGTTTAAGCCTTCTCATACAAAATTTCTAGCTAATATCACCAAAGTTTCTGTACCTTATACTTATAAGCAAGCTGTGGTTCACAAACATTGGACTGATGCTATGGTGGCAGAAATTAGGGCATTAGAAGATAATCAGACTTGGGATATTGTACCTAAGCCACCAAACAAAAACATAGTTGACTGCAAATGGTTATTCAATGTCAAGTATACACCAGAAGGCAAGGTTGATAAGTATAAGGCACGTCTTGTAGCTAAAGGATTTACTCAAACTATAGGTGTGGACTATTTTGAAACCTATGCACCAGTTGCTAAAATGATCACTGTTAGAGTAGTGTTAGCTTTGGCTACCAAATATAACTGGCATTTACATCAAATAGATGTAAATAGTGTTTTTTTACATGGTATTTTGACTAAAGAGATATACATGAAATTGCCTCCTAGTTTTCAACATTTATCTACTAGTTCTCAATCATATCCTGCTGGTGTTGAATTTGTTTGCCGTTTGAGAAAATCCATTTATGGATTAAAACAGGCACCCAGGGTATGGAATCAGAAATTGGTTACTGCTCTGTTAAAATATGGGTTCTTACAAGCTACTTGTGATCATAGTTTGTTCACCTTCAAGAATGGGACTGGTTTTATTGCTGTCATAGTATATGTCGATGACATTTTACTTGCAGGCAATTCTGTTGATTTACTAAGTCAAGTTAAAGAGTTTCTTCATTCTCAATTTAAGATCAAGGATTTAGGTGCTCTCAAGTATTTTCTTGGTCTTGAAATAGCTCGATCTCCTGCTAGTATATTTGTTAATCAAAGGAAATATGCCCTTGACATCTTATCTGATATTGGCATGACTTCTGTCAAACCCTCTGCTGTTCCTATAGAACAGAATCATAAACTAATTGATAACACATCTGATCTGTTGTCTACCAATGAGGTTGCTGTTTATCGAAGATTAGTTGGACGTTTATTGTACTTAACTATTACTCGTCCTGATTTAGCATATGGTGTGCATGTGTTGTCCCAGTTTATTTCTTGTCCTCGTACAGATCACTTGACTGCAGCATATAAGATGGTCAAGTATATCAAGGCATCACCTGGTCAAGGGTTATTTTTCTCTGCTCATTGTCCTTTGCAACTCACTGCTTGTAGTGATTCAGATTGGGGGGGTTGTGCTGAAACTCGCCGATCTCTCACTGGTTATTGTGTCCTGTTAGGAGATTCTTTAGTCTCATGGAAATGCAAGAAACAGCCTACGGTTTCAAGGTCATCTGCAGAATCTGAATATCGTGCTATGGCCGATACTTGTTGTGAGGTAGTGTGGCTGGTTAATCTGCTGAAGTTCTTACAATCTCCTACACTATTGCATGTTCCTCTGCAGTGTGACAATAACTCTGCTTTACACATTGCCAAGAACCCTGTGTTTCATGAACGTACAAAACACATTGATATAGACTGTCATCTTGTTCGTGATAAATTTCAGTCTGGTTTGATTTCTTCTATGCACATCAGCACTTCAGTTCAACCTGCTAATATGTTTACCAAGGCATTATCATCTCATCAACTAGCCTTTCTTCAGTCCAAGTTAGGTGTGGCTAATCTTTTTGCCCCAGCTAACTTAGGGGGGATGTTACATCTAATATAGCACAGCTGGAGTCCAAGTGTACTGCTGAGGTGGCAAGTTAGTTAGACAAATTAGTTTGTTACAGATTGTATATAAGTCAGATGAGTTAGTTAGAGAAGTATCTTCAAGAATAATCAATTCTCTCTCTCTTGTAACTCTCTCTGTATCTCTCTGGAGAGATGAAGATCATTATCTTCTTCATGATTCTTGTATACAATTACTGAGATTTATCTTGAATAAACTTTAGCATTTATGCACTTGTGTTTGTGTCACTTTTCCATCCCGAAAAATGGGTTTTTGAGATGAAAAAATCGTGCATATTGCACCTTCTAGAGAATCGAAATTTATGGTTAGAAGAGCGGGTAACTTAACATTATTCACTTAACATTATTCATCACATGAAGAAACACATAAAACTCGAACCAAACATACTCATACATTTTGTAATTAACAAATGATACATAAATTTACTGTCTCGCAAATTGCAATTCTACCTTGTCATCTTGTTAGACATATTGAGTAGAAGAGTATTTTTGTATGAATATATAGTTTAAGATGTACCTAAAATTAAAAATGCAGTTTTATGTACTTCACTTTTATAGTTCTCTCTCTTGTTTGATATCTCACGAGGGTTCTTTTGCATCGGCGGGTGGCTCACTGGATTCAGTCTCGGCGGGTGGCTCACTGGATTCATCAGCCTCGGCCGGTGCCTCACTGGATCCAGCCTCGGCCGGTGCCTCACTGGATTCAGCCTCGGCGGGTGGCTCCCTGGATTCAGCGTCAGGTGCTTCATTTTCCATAGCGTCAGTTGCTTCATTTTCCATATCACGGTCTTCCTCTTCTGTTGGAGATTCCTCAATAGTTTCACTATTATCGGGAACTGGAGGCAAATTCCGTTCTCTCTTTTGGTTTAGACTCCAAAACATGATGCTTGCTGTTAGAATGAGAATCATCTTCGAGTTCACCTGTCAAAGATATTTGACCTATGCTAAGGTGATGTTTCCAGCCATTATATGAAGGAACCGCTTTTAAATTAGATTTGCAATCTTGCTAATACATGCTATTTTTAACAAGAACCATTATTTGGCGTTCAGGTACAACCATGTATGCATCTATCACTAAATCGAGGAACTTCAAAGAGTTGTGAACATGGTAAACTATATAGGAATATTGAAATTTGGCTAACTATAAACCTAGTCTTACGTACCTCCATAATATCCTCTGGCAATAAAAAGATTGAGCAGCCTAGCTTGCGTGCTACACTAATTATATATGTCGCGTTTGATTTCTTATCCTCATCTGCAGTTGCAGTAACAATTATCATTATTTTGCAACTGGTATATATAGTGACCAGAGTTCTAATATCTACTTACCATTCTCGCCTTTAGTAACAAGATCCCAGTTGACAACTCTCGGCTCCACTGCACTAAGAAGTTCAAGGAAGAAAACCCCATTTGAAAGGCTTTTATCCTAATAAAAGTCTCACAAAATTTACGAATCAGGTATTCGCATTTATACAAGTTTTGAGATAATAATATTTCCTCACCTTGAAGCTATCCATCTGACTTTTCTTTCCTGACTTTTTTACTTTGTCATTTGCCCAATTTAAAATATCGCCATCTGTTATCTCCTTTCCTACGGAGTGAGACCTTAAGTTTTTGAGTAGCTGGAGCATGCTAAACCTCATCAGTTGCCATAGAAAAGCTGGGTAAAGAGATTAATGAGTTAACATCCAATAATATGTAAAAACTACTGGTATATGTTTAAAACAAGAAGCATGGAATCTAGCAGATGCCTTTTAAACAATTACAAGCAGATATAAAAAGGAACCATGATTCACTTTGAGTGCCAGCAAAAAAAGGCACTCAATTCAGGAACAACCAGATCTGCAGGTAGGAGTTTCTCACAGATAATGAACGTCCAATCCATATCTTCCTAAACACAATAATACTACTACTTAGGTCCTAAGCGAGCTCTATTAACCAGATGAAAACTCGTCCCCTAAATGAAGTACTACTGCCGAAAGAAATATGTACGCATTCACATGTGAAGCAAATATTCTAGTCTTTTAGTATTAGCGAAGTGTATTGATTGATTAGATGTTGCCTCCTTTTTTTTTCTTGTTTTTTTTACTTATGGGAGGATGCAAGATAGAAGGGAGAATTAAAACAGACTAACCCACTATGAGCTTCTTGTTTCCTTGTACAAAATCATTTCCTGCTACATTTACTAGTGAGAAGTTTAATTCTCTTCCAATCTCAATGGCTTGGTTGCAATTCTCAACTTTTTTAAAAGGCATCTTTATGGGAGGTTTTGTCGCTTTCTTCCAGTTGACTGTTCCAGGGAATATTTTGTCAAGAACTTCCAACATGATCCATCTGTATGCAAGGACATAAACATCGACATTTTCACAATTTTACGGGATCTTAATGTTGCAAAGAAGTGGAAGAAAACTCACCCAGGTCTTATATCTTCAAACAAATTATTCACATATGTTCCAGTTCCAAGACTGTTGATCCACAAACGGAAGCATCTCTCTTCTCTAGAACTCTCAGCATCATCTGTCATCATTTCTGCATAGGAATTTTGGGTATCCTCTGTCGGTTCATGTAGACCATTTCTGAGGTATAATACACAGTAACAACATTAAAAATGAATAGAGACAACTGAAAATAGAGAGAACATAATAATGACTAAAGATGAAAAATAGGTTTAGCGTAGATTATGAAATTCCAATACAAAAAGTAGCACTACTGTACATGGTCCAAAACATTCTTTTGGGGTACTGTAGGATATAAATCCAAGAAACAGTAGGAAGTCGGAAAATGATTTTGATCAGATAAAGAAGGCAACACAGGGATAAAGAATCATGTGGCAGGCGACATTTTTTCAAGCTTCAGTAAAGGTTACAAAGTAATACACCAACAGAATATGATGGTGCGAATCAGCAAAAGTACAAACTTCATAATATTATTATCAAAATAGTCTGACCTGTGCTGAAATATTTCTGCAACGAATGCAAGATTTAAATTTGTTGAGCCCTCAACAATATCATCTGGACTAACGTATCTTTTGACATCCATTTTATCCGCTTGCTCCAGGATCATATTTGCTCTTTCATTAGGATCTTTTGTCTCCATTGCTTCGGCAGTATCAAGTTCCGGAGCAAGAGCACTGAGCAAGTGAGCATAGGCCATTCCATCCTGCAATTGATACATCCTCTCAAGTCAGTATGATCGAGCACAGAAAACAGTTAGAAATACAGGTAATCCACTTTAGCAACTACGAGTATTAGATGAAGAATACATCTGTCGCTAAGAAAACACAAAAATGTTCGCAAACATATAATATTGTTTTATGTCCTGATGAAGGTAAATAAGTAATTTGTTGTCGCATTTGACAGTCTTTTCCCAGAAGTAAATTGTTTATTTCTTCTTCCTTATGGTGCAGAGCCATACAACCGCTTTTAAGTTTTGATTTTGTGATAACTGTACATCAAGTCAGCAGTTCCAAAGTTTCATTTTTTATCCATATACGAAATCTCAATCACAGTCATGCATAAGTTCCAGAACTAGATTCCCTTTAAAGAAAAATGTGCCAGAACTAAAGAGGCATTTAGCTCAGAAATGGTACGTGAGCTTGTATAATATACTGTACCCAAGCATAATAGGTCAACTGACTCATTAATTAGGATGGTAGGACCTCCTGGCCTCACGCGATATGTTTTATGTGCTATGTTGCGATTTAAACTAGTTATCAAGCTTAAGATTGAGGAAGGAAAAGTGCTCGTTAAGGATTACAAGGAGAAAGATGATATTAGTCTAGGCACATAGAATATCCCATTATGTGGAAACGTAGTGAATCTTGTTGATATAAATTTATTCAAGACGGACCATAGAGAAGCATGCAAAGAAGTGCAGAGAAACAGAATTGTATCTTGTTGAAACAATGTAATGTTCGTAGTAATAAAGCCAAAACATATACAATGAGACTAATAGAAACAAACAAAAATTATCCAAACAGAGGGATGAATGATCACTAAATTGAAGCACAGTGGACATACATATATAAATAGAGTACAAGGTGCTCAAAAGTAGGAGCATCAAACTTAAATCAAACCAGTACCAGTGTGATTGGATAGTTCATGTGTAACTACTCAATCTATAACATTAGAGAAATTAATCTCTCACCTTTAAATCGCTGGAAAAATTTGTAACCTCCTTTTCATATCCTGATTTCTTTAGGTGAAAGTTCATCCATTTTAAGAGAACCTTTTCAGGAGCCATACCCTTGAGCTCTTCCACATCCTGGATAGAATTGAAACAATATTATTATAATAACACGACGAAAATCACATTGCAGGCAAAAGGCAACACTTGAATGTGTTATAGAACAGAAACAACAAAAGTGTTTACAATAATTTGTGTGTGTGATTCTTGCAACCTTTTCTTCTTCCACCAGTTCCAGTAGCTCGGGAGTTTTCTTGATATTGAGATTAGCTAGAAGTTGTATCTGATATGGAAATGCAACAAAGTAAAATATAAATAAAATTCATGGCATTAAATTTATGATTTTTATGTTCTAAAGGATGTAAAAACTTGAAAGTAAACATACCTTAACTATCTGGGAAATCAATCCAAGTATCAGATGGGGCTGTAGAAATAGAAAACAACACGACCTAAGCAATATCACGGAGGCTTAATTCTGATAAAAGTCAGTACTGAGAAGCGGAGAGCAAAGATATGTTTGAGTTTGTTCATCCAACATTACCATCATACCTTTAGCTCCATCGGTGATTAAAGAGAAAGGTGAGGATATCTCATTATATGTCTCATCGCATTTAAGGATGATTTTCATATAGAAATAACTAATTCTTTATTCCTTTTGAGGTTTTATAAGAACATAGAAATTTGGAACAGCGCAGGAAAAGGATAAAAGTAATTGAAGCCTTTCCTTGTCTTAGATAATGCCTTAGATGAAAGTATTTGAAACCTGGCAATTAATACTAAAAAAGCATGATTTAATGTAGGTTTTGGAATTAACTATTCTCATTCTAGATTAACAAATCTCATTTAAATTACCCTTCTCTGGACTAAAACTGAAAAATTGAAACAGATAGATGACTGGACCACAATATAAAGGTCTACAAATTAAATGCTAAAATTAGAGTAGATGTTTCTGTTTATAATAATACTAACTTACCCTAGCTTCAGCCAGGTCCTCTGTGCCAATGTTCACTACAGTGCAGCCAATGGCCTGTGCAGAGTTGAGGCACAACGTATGATTCTCAGTTCTCTCCCAGGGATTAAGCCTACTCTTCGTATTTATTGCCCGCTCGTCTATTGTACCAGGGACAGCCACATTGATAAGCTTACTGTGGAATATTGTCGTCAAGTTAATCAAAAACTAATTAAAATCAGGAACCAAAATGATTAAAAAAAAATAGTAAAGTGGGTCCATCAAAAGTACCAGAGGAGAACACCATCCTTAACAAGATCAAACAACGCATTGGTGTCCGGATCTATAGGAAGATGCTTCTTTAGAAACGGATCTTCTTCAAGATATCTATTAATGTGGTTGACATAAGATGTCTTCTCTGATTGGCTAATGGTGTGGCGATTTGTGGTCGTGGGTGCCTTGAGGAAAGAAGTTGCAGTTCTAAATTTTGAACCACCTGCCTTTGTTCGAGCTCGAGCATTTATACTCAGATACATCTGCCAGCATAAATTCTGGTTGGTTATATTATTCCTTGGTTATTAAATTTATAATTTTTTTAGTTCATTGTTCAAACATAGTAAACATGGGTATTTTTTTAGTAGTTCTTTGGGCAAACGTTCTTATGGCCCAATAGTTCGACTCAAACAAGTATCTCTGCAATGGAAACTGACCCGCAGGAAGGATTCGAAATCAACTTCGTGATCCATGTTTGAGTTTGTCTCACTCAAGATAGCTTTGATGTCCCTCTCTCTGAAAAGCTCACCAAAATTCTTTAACTGCAACATCACTGGTGGTAGATCCCCTAACCTGACATGGCCTGATTGATTTTTTGCTGAAAGAAACTGCATGCCAATGCCACACATTTCACATAGAGATCAAACACATGTCACTTAAATTAGAATAAATCAGGGAAGAATTATAAAGTTAAATATAGAATATTATATACTTTGGATTTGAGTTTGCGAAGCTCGATTTGAGCAAATTGACTCTCAAGCCATGAATCAGAGATGTGAATTGCTTCAAAGCCTGATGCCATCTTGTAAAGTTATATGTAATTACATGTGTACACAGTATGTCTTGTCCTCTTCGTGTAGAATCCCTAATGGGAAGAAGGAAACCTGATCGCCACAGGAAACAGATCCAAGCATCAAAAACATTGTAAAAATAAGTCTCAGATTCATAATAGTGCAATCTACCAATCAATACCCAGTTGGAAATAGTTATATACATGTTGCATAACGATTGTTCACCATGCATGCATGCTACACAATGCCGATACTGAGTACTTGTTTTTATGTGTCTTAGCATTTTCTAATTATCCCAAAACATAATTAACATGTAATAAGAGATAGGTAAAATGTACAAAAGCAAAATGAAATACTGCAGCATGCACTAACTAACCTTTTAAAGACCAAGAACTTTTGAAATATTACTGTGTGTACATTCTTTCCTTCTTGTGTTGTTTCGAATGTAGGGTTATTTTTGAGGGTGTGTTGCAATGGGGGACGGAGAGAATGAGAAAGTTGGAAAGAGAATGAGAATGAGATAAAACCGTTTTGCCTTAGAGACCCGCGAATTTCTCACAGTGTCTTAACAAGTACTAGGTACATATAAAAAAAAATATTTTTATGGTTACTATGGGAGTACAAATTTTATGTCCGTGTCTCTGTTTAAAATGTCAACTATACTATGTAAAAGGTCATTTCACTAAAATTCATATGTTCCACTAACCACAAATATCACAATTTTGATTCCAAGTATCTGCAGGGGTTATATAAACCAAGTGCGACAAAAAAGAATTGTCCTCAATTTAAGCACTATGAGGTCTTTCCGGAGCAATCCAAAAACAAATTTGTGCCGGTTTATCACCTCGGTCCAAATCGGACAATATAATACTAATACTAATGTGAAATTAAGGAATGGCAAGCAAGTTTCCAATTCCAAAAGTATATTATCCATATACTTGAGCAACCAACCTTCCATAGGAGAGAGGATGGTCCTCAACATCATCCTACCGGAGAAAAATAATGTGATACTGCTTACGCCAACCCACTCGGAGAAAATATAACCACTTCATTGTATACTTTGGATGTGTGACAATGTTTACAACACAATAGGAGACACAAAATGAAAAATGAGGAAGGGTAGAGAATGGGCATGGCTAGCTGCTACCTATGTAAGAGAAAGAGGGGGGGGGGTGTTTGCAGGGGAAAGATCTCCAAATGCAAATATTATGCTTATTTGAACACAAGTTGAATGTCAAAAGAAAAATAAATGATACTTACGTCAGTACTAGCAAAAAGCATAGTAATTTATAACACAATGAATCTCATACAAATATGATCACCAAAAAATGCTTGAATCAAATTAAAAGAATGAATGGTTGTGAATCCCTTGCATATAAATTATGGCACTACACATATTCTCCCTTACAAGAACAAGGCAATTCCACCTGAGAGAACCAAAACCAAGCAACTCCAAGCATTCGTGTTTATAATCCTATTAGAAGATGACGGAGTTGAAGTTGATTCTGATGGTGCATGTCCCCGTCCCCCATCCGCAACTGGAGCATCTGCAGAAGGGGCGATGATATCAGGAGACGGTGCAGGAGCAGGCATTGGAGGTATATCTGTACCGAAAATTGCTTCAGGAAGAAGCACCTTATCAACCTGATAAACTGCAACAGGATCAGTTGAACGCACACTACTACTGACTTTTGTGTTTGTCCATCCGGAACCAACTAGAATGCTGCCAGAATTATCAGTGAAATTTAAAGTGTATGTACCACCAGCTAATGTCATAATGGGGCTCGCTTGACTGAGGTTCTTAAAATCTGATAGAGAGTAGTAATGCGGCAAGGCATGGAAAAGGCAGAGTGATTTGAGTTGGTCTGCAGTAAGGTTGGATAGAGAAGGAGTTTTAAGTGATGAAAACGCCTTGTCTTTGGGTACAAACAAAGTAAGTCCTTCCTCAGTATCATTGGCTTGGTTCTGCAGGGTTTCAATAACTTTGGTTGACACAAGGTAATCGAGAAATGTGTGGAATGGACCAGCAACAGACAGTAGCTCGGTGAGGTTTACGTGTTCTGGAGCAGGTGCTGGTGCAGGAGTTGGGGTTATGGATATCGGTGGTGATGGAGGAGATTTAGCCTTTTGTCCATATGCTGATGTAGAACATAAAAGGAGCACTAGTGTGCTACAGACTATGAACATCATGGTCTTCTCTAAAATCCTGAAAATTTAAAGATCTAACATAGTAAAGTCTTCGTAAATTACCACAACCAATAATCCAATACATAAGATTATCCTGCAACATTTTACATATATCAAGTCTAAAACCAATCTCGAAATCTAGATCAGGCAATAATGTCAAGTTAGATCTGGGCCTTGTAGCACAGTTTTGTAGCAGGGTAAGTTCAATCACGATGTCAGCAACTTAAGAATTCTATAGATACAAAAAACCCAGTCCTGCAAGATATTCAAGATTTTTAAACCAGCAACTCCATAACTGTATGAACCAGTAACTAAAGATTTAAATAAATAAAATCTCTGGAGTAGCCCTGAGCAAGATTTAAAAACAAGATCAGAACAATCTTTACTACTTGATTAAACAAGTAGACATCAGCTAGATATCTGAGGTCAAGAAGTTATGAACTACAGGAACCTAACCACTGAAGTTCCCTCAAGATTATCATGCACTTAAAGAAATTAGATCAAGATTCCCTTTTTTAAACCATAGATAATTACTAAGCAAACAAAAAAATATATAGTTAAGCAATGTAGTAAGCTAAAACATGAGAAAGGACAGATCTATAGTAGTTAAGATACGAACAAGCAACAATGAGAAGAGATACAATTCCAGATAGTAATGAATACAGAATATATGAGAAGTGATGATAAGAAAACTGACCTGGGGCAGAGGATCTCAGAGGGGTAGAAGTGTGAGTGAAATTATGAATGGAAGAGATTAGAATGTAGGAGACTTTAATTAATTTGATTTTAAAGACTTGCAAGTAAAACTTGTGCCCGGTAGTGAAAGTGCTAGTTGAAGCTGGTGTGAACAATTAGTGCATCACAGTGTACAGCTACAAAGTAGACTTTTTTTTATAATAATGAGCGTGTTTGGCGTTCATTTTTTTTTTTTAGAGCCCACTTTAAGTAGAAATGAGCCGTTTGGCTCGTCTTTAATTTTACCAACTTAAAGTGAAACTGGGCTTAAAAAAAAAAGTAGACTTGAGGTACTTTTTTTCCACTTATTTTTTTTTTCATATCAATTTTTATGTATTTGAGTCACCTTTTAACTCGTATTATATTCTTTGCATATATTTGTATTTTACACTTTTATATTATGTTTAAAAAATATAAATTTCCTTTTTTTTAGTTATTTTTTTAAAAAAAAATTTACTTTAAGTAAAATTAGCCAAACAGATACACCTAACTTTAAGTGAAAATTATCACTTTTCACTTAAAGTGAGTAAGTAGCACTTTAAGTGATAAGTAACAATTTTTAAGTTAAGCCAAACACGCTCAATATTTTAATGATTATATTGAAGTAAATTGTATCTTACACTTCCATTATATATTTACGTTGCTACATATTGTTAGCTTAGAGCATCTTCAATGTAATGTAAGAAATTCTCAGCAAAAAAATCTTAAATGGAAAATATTATACATAATTTTTATAAATTGTGCAACTTTGATCATACAAAATCTTTAGGTAAAATTATAGTCAACCTTTTATATGGACTATATTTATCGAATCTTTCAAGAATTCTAACAAAACTGTACGCATGAATTTTATGAATATAACCAATATCATTGAAATACAACACCCTACAAATTTGATAAATATTAACCAATCATTATTTTAAGTAATTATTTTAACCAATCTCATTAGTTGCACTAATTTTATCCTTCAACTTTTGAATTTAATTAAGATGTACATAATATCAATACCTAGTATAATTTTTTGGGTGGTGATTTATGCACACCCCAAATTTATTCATGCACACCCTAAAATAAATTTAGACCAAAATAACCTTACCTACATCAACATGTATATCAAATCTTTTCAGTTTTTTCCTTCGGGCCTATAATCTTACCATTTTATAAAATATTTTATCAATTTCTAACTTAAATTTATTTTTTAAAGTTTTATTATTTTTATTAATTTTATTAGTTCCGCTATACCTATAACTTACAATTATATTTATCAAATTAAAAATAATGAGTTATTTCTTCAAGTAACAATGTATGGAAGTAAATATAATAAAATAAAGTAAATTTATTTATTCACTATGTTCGTATCACATTTATATTATTTATTTTTTACTTTTTTAAGATAAGAAAGTTGATAAATTTAGATCAATGTATCTAATTTCTTCTTAATTTTTATGATTTTTTAAAATAATGTTTTTGTACATGGTTAATACAAAACTTATATATTCGCATCATTTTTTTATTGATTTATGTGTAATGTGTTTCATATTTCTAAATAAATGTATGTTCTTTAATTTTATTCAAAAATAAAAAAATATGTATACCAAGAACAAAATTATTTTTAATCATTCGATCCTTGTTTTCAAACTTATTAATGTGACAATCTTGTATGACCATATTATCATCAAATAAAAAATGTGAACTGTTTTTTTCTTATTTGGAAAATGTTTCGGGTTTACTTATATTTTTTATTTTACTAGCTTTATACCCGTGCAATGCACGGGTTGCTTTATTAACATTTTATAATATATTTTTTATTCTGATTTTTTTTGTCAAAAGTATTTTTTATAATATTTTTAATTATTTTTTATCTTTAATGATAATAAATTAATAATATGCATGTTTTTGTACTTATATATATATTAAAATTATTACGAAAATATATTAATTTATAATAATAAATGATTAAGTTGATAATGAATATTTTATTAGTTTTATTCATTATTAATTTACTTTAAATTTTATTGTTGATGAAATTTAAAATTTTTGTAACTTTTAAATTATTAAATTATTATAGGATTTTTTGTGGTTATTATATTTAGATTCTTTATAAATTATTTTATTTTGGATTTTCGAATTGTTTTTTAATTTATTTACAATTTTAGTACAACTTTTCTTAGTATAAATTTTAAAAACATGCTTGTTGCGTGGTTGTAAAAATCGGTAATCGGTATAAATTGGTTGAGGTACCGATTTAAGATTAATCGGGTAATCGGGGATTAATCGGAAGGATTAATCGGAGTATTAATCGGATATTATAATAATATTTAATATATTTATCTAATTTACAATTAAACATATCATTTTAAATAAATTCGAAGGATTAATCGGATTTCAAAAATCGAATCGGTTGGTTACCTTACAGAGGATTAATCGGGGATTAATCGGCTAAATCGGGGATTTTTAGAACCATGGCTTGTTGTAAAATCTAAAAGTAAATTTTTTTTATGTTTCTTTTAAAAAAAAATTAGGTTTCTTAGAACTCTTTTATATGGTAAGGTTTTTTTAAAATTATATTTTAAATTTTAGTCTAAAATATCTTTGTTTTAATTTCGGTTAACAATACTTTTCTCAACTTTAATTTTTTCTATTTTATCGTATATTATTTTAGTATATCCTCTTTTGATTGCTTGTTTTTTAAATTAAAAATAACATTAATGAATTAATTAATTACTTAGTACTTAGTAGCATAGTTTTAGCTAGTCTTTTAAACCAATGCTCACCAATGCTCGGGCTCAGCTCGTTCTTTAGCCCATTTCTAATTTCTAATGAATTTACTTTTTTAGCCTTGACGACCAGACGACCACGTAAACCCCCTTACGCTAATTATATATAGGATATAATTTTACATTTATTAAAATTTATGTTTATAATAATAATAATAATAATAATAATAATAATAATAATAAAAGGATAAAAATAATTTAATATAATGGTAGCATTGCCACAAAAGTAAAGAAGTCTATTTGAGTAAGGGTATATAAAATGGTTAGAGGATATTTTAGTTAAATGAAAAGAAAGGGTGTGCATGAATAAGTTTAGGGTGTGCATAAATCAGCACCCAATTTTTTTCCCTGAATTTACATAGTTGTTCCGTTCAACAGAATTCTTGTTTAATATCTGCAACCGTATGATGTGCAAAGAGCAAAAAATATAAATATTAACAACGTACCGCAATCTGGTCTAAAATTCAATAATGATGTTAAATGCGTGGCACAGGACAATTTAGATTTTAATTGTATCCAACAGATTGACAAGAAATGGACTTGGTTGGATTCTGTTATCCTAGCTAGTAGAGCATTGCCACCGTTAATTTGTTGCAGGTACACACAAACATGGAAGAAATTGCAGACTAAAGTCTTGAACAGCAGGATAACAGAATCCAACTTATATGCCTTACCAATAAATATGCAGGATTAACAAGGATCACAAGAATCAAATCCAAAATCTACAACGACAAAAAATGAACTCTTACCTTATTACTTAAATTATTTCATCGCACTCATTATCTTCTACTAGCTGATAACCCGTGCGAAGCACGGGCATAGATTGAACACGAGTCGAGATAAAAAAATTAATATTAATACACTATTTAATTATGTAGTTATAAAGAATCGAATCCGAGATAAAGTTAAAAAAATTAAAGTAAATAAATATTTATAATTATGTCAGGAATTGAACCCCTTATAGGAAATCGAACACGCGATGAAATTAAAGAATAAATTAAATAATAAATCTTGTATAATTATGTAGTTGGAAAGAATCGAACCCCGAGTTAAATGATAACCGTCAAACCCCTTAATCGAATCCCTTATAAGAAATCGAACATGGGGTGAAATTAAATTAAATAATAAATCTTGTATAATTATGTAGTTGGAAGGGATCGAACCCGAGTTAAGTGATAACCCAATTTGGTACTTTTGGTACTTTGGTACTATTGTGTACCATTAAAACATGGTTTTGCACATTAATATAGAGTATAGATGCCATAATTTACGAAATAATTCCCCTCATTTCTTTAAGTGCAATGTGATCCCTATTCATTGTGTACTAAAAAAGTTCATTTCGAGGGTTTTATTTAAAAAAATGTGCTCCTATTGATATGAAAAAAGAGAATAAAAAGACCTCAACACAGGGAAGAATCACCATTCAATGGACTTCTAACGTCTTCCATCATTTTGTTGATGGAAGCTAGGGATGGCAAAACAATCCGAACCGACGGATACCCGATCCAAAACCCGACTTTTTGGATATCCAAAACCCGACTTTTTGGATATGGATATGGATATGGATTTGAATATCATACCCGAAATTTTTTGGATATGGATATGGATTTTATGTATACCGATCCGAAACCCGATCCGAAACCCGAAACCCGATCAAAACCCGAGCCGAACCCGAAACCCGAAAAATACCCGAATTTTATTTATTATATTTTATATTTTCTATATTATATATTTTATATATTATATATTATATATAAATGTATATTATAAATACATATTATACATACACTTATATATATATATATATATTATATAAATGTATATTATAAATACATATTATACATACACATATCTTTGAGACATAAGATATGGAAAGATCGAGAAAATAAATTGTCATGGATGTAGCGGTATTTTTTAACTTACTTACACAATTTTTTTTTATTTTTTTGTTAAGCAACTTATTTACACTATTTTTAATTTTGAATACCTGAAAAAACCCGATCCGATCCGAAACCCGATGGATTTGGATTTGGATATTGAGTTTTGGATCCGAAACCCGATACAATCCGAAACCCGAAACCCGAAAATATTTGGATTTGGATTTGGATTTTGCAAAACCCGAGCCGAACCCGACCCGTTGCCATCCCTGATGGAAGCATCCGTATGTAGTAGACCCGAATGTACCGCCTCTTTTAGGCCCATTTTCTCAACTTCTCTAGGACTGAGTGAGTAGTCCTTGATAATTGTAAGAGCGAGTCATCAAGAAATTATCTTTCTCGCCTCGAACAACAGATTCCAGTCCACTACCTCTCATTTCTTCGAAAATAGTTGCATAAGTATCTATTTTTACCTGCACCATTTACTGTACTATTTTCTAAGCAATTAAATGCTAATATTATAAAATTAATGTACATATGGGCTAAAATAGTGGTTCACAATTTATAATGGGCCTAAAGATGAAGATTGGGTCACCAAAGCCCACCACCAGGAGCTAGTTCAACATTCTACCAACACAAATTCTTTATAAAAGTCTGCGACCACGAGTCACGGGTCGAGTTCGATAAGCAGTCCCCAGTATGGGATCGCACCTACCTCATCCTCATCTCTCTACAAGGTCCAGTGTGACCTAGCGTATTCTTATTATGAAGGCTCACGATTAAGCTCAGCGAGATCGCATGAGTAGATATGAAGGCTCATGATTAAGTCCAGCGAGGTCGCATGAGTAGATATGAAAGCTCATAGCTAAGCCCAGCAAAGTTACATGAGTAGATATGAAGGTCGCATGCTTGTACCCACAAGGTCGCATGCCTGTACCGAGGAGGTCGCATGCCTGCACCCACGGGAGGTCGCATGCCTGTACCAACAGGGTCACATGCCTGCACCAACACGGTCACATGCCTGCACCCAGGAGGTCGCATGCATGTACCCACACCTGAGATCACCTCGCATGACTAAGCCCAGTGAGGTCGCATGCGAGGCCCATGTGAGCTCTCCATTAGCCTCGCCAGTGAGGCCTCGTGATTCTAGCATCATGTTAGCCATAGGTAACCTTTATTGGGCCATGGGTCATGAGCAGAATTAATGGACTATTAGCATCAACCCAAAAGTGAGTGGACTTGGGCCAAGATGGACTATTAGCATCAGCCCAAAAGTGAGTGAACTTCGGCGAAGATGGATCTACAAAAATCCTAGCCCGTCTGGGTAACTTATTCTCCAAGAATTACGTGTGGCTTGACTCCCTATAAATAGGGTACGTAGGCCTCTTGTTAGGATTGATTGACAGATGGCAGCAAGAGAGAATAATCAGTTTTTTCTCTGACATTCAACGAACAAGATCAACCACAAACATTCACAAATTTCCTCCGTGTTCTTCGTGTTCTTAGCGAAATATCCGTATTTTGTTCCATGATTCCAGCAATCTCCATAATTATTGTTATACCAATTTTTTCCTATAACAAAATACATGAATAGTAGGAAGATAATAGTAAAATAAAGATATGAGTACGTTTTGAGAGTGCATGGTGGCATGATCAAGTTATTGGATTGTACTCCCTCAGTCCCGTCCATTACTTAACATTTCAAAATAGGGTGTTCGGCACGCATTTTAAGGTAAATTTTAAGGATAGTTGCATAACTTATATTTGAAATTTTCTTTTTTTGTATAAAAATAGAACAATCCTATTTTTATATATAAAAAGAAAATTTCAAAAATAAGTTATGGAACTATCCTTAAAATTGACCTCAAAATGCGTGCCAGAAAGTGACAAAAAAAGTGTTAAGAATTGGGTGGGACGGAGGGAGTATGACTCTGCCAAAGCAAAAAAAAAAAAAAAAAAAAAACAGCAAACACCCATGAGAAATAATGCATGTTCGTGTTCAATTTTTGCATTATCATGCTACTGTTAATTATTATTTATTTTTAGTTAAAATTTGTTTTAATTTTATTTTTAGAATTTTATATTTCCATATAAACAATACTATGATGTAACAAATTATTATCTTTTATTGAAATAAATGAAAATCCTAAGAATATTCTATCATATTTCTTGTGAATTCGAAAATTCTACCTTATCGATTCAAGTGTTGTCTTGTGAAATCAACATGTTCAACATGTAAGAATATTTTAGAAATTAGCCCCTTTTTTTTTCTTGACTTTCATGTTACGTAGCACCCTCTTGAAACTTCAGTCTGATAAACTCATAAACATCATAAATGTAGGATGCTGCATATACACCAAAGTCGGCAGAGAGCTTTATACAAATCTTAAACTGTTGCGCATAATATTGGTTTCCCTATGTGGCAAACTGGCAAAACCATTGTATCACTAAACTCTAAAAGAATCTCATGTCCCGCTTCTTCTTTTTTTTTTTTCAAACAATACATGGACTGAGAAAATTGGAAAAATAGAACA
Source organism: Kitagawia praeruptora (assembly GCA_037693485.1). Taxonomy (NCBI): domain Eukaryota; kingdom Viridiplantae; phylum Streptophyta; class Magnoliopsida; order Apiales; family Apiaceae; genus Kitagawia; species Kitagawia praeruptora. The sequence continues at coordinate 84,983,043 of CM075350.1, forward strand.
TTACCATAAGAAGAATTTCATGAAATAATGATAATATTAAAGCACACAAAGTACTCCTTTGTAATCCTCTGTGCTGTTCTACAGCCAAAGCTTGTACATAAAATCATAAATGATTGATAAAATTTGTCTACATACTAATCTGGATTTGAAGAACACATCAAGGCATCATTGTAAGTCTGCTCACTTGTGGGAGTAATTATTTGTATCTTGAGAACTCATCAAGCATAACAATGTACCTTTTGTCAATAGTGGGGTAATTATCTGTAACTTATTATTGAAGTAATAGTCACTAACTAAAAGACATTTGCTCGTTGTTAACCCTAATCTAGATACAGTAGTTCTACAACTCAGCGGCTGCAATCAATAGTGTTAACCAAGTGAAAGTAGGAAAGTTTAAGAAACAGAAACTACAAGAAAAAAAATTCTACCAACTAAATCATGCTCGAACTCAATAGTCCTATACTCGGCAACTGCAATCGATAGTGTTACCAATCTAAAGTAAGAAGTTTGAAGAAACAGAACCTACAACAAAGAAAATTCCACCAACTAATTCATGGTCATCTAGCTCAAAACAAATGGCAACTTGGTTCAGAAACTAAGACATATAAATACAACCAAGCGCTTTTTTTTTATTAACGGGATAATCCACCTTGCAAGACTTCGGCTTTTTATAAAACAACTACCATCACACTAAATTGTTTTCTAACATACAGAGCGAATTCTACTCAAGGGTTGGCCCAATCCTTTCGAATGTCAAATGTATACTGGATATCCAGGTAGCACTTGTTATCATCATCGACAAACTGAAAATAAATTAGATTCAAACAATGCTTGTCAGTATAACAACAATTAACTATGCAAAAGATAATATAACACATAGACACAATATTCTTAAGAAATAAATTTGCTGCATGTGCTGGAACTCTGGGAAATAATGGCCAAATTGTACAATCTATATATTACTGAGTGGCCTAAAGTTTTAGAAAGGAAAACCGTTGTAATAGGCTAAGTAGGCTGCTTAAAAAAATGTCAAGGGTATACAAGATGCTATCTTTATCAAATAAAAGTATACATATAATGCAGAGTGCAGAATGCTGTCCTGTAAAATGAATACAAGTACATCATAATAACTAGTTATATAGACAAGGAATAAAAAAGTATTCTAACCATTATAGAGCAACTCCCTTTTCCAATATACATCTCAAAATTTAATTTATTTTGTTAAAACAAAAGGGATAATTATAGACATCCAACTCAAAATGCATTGTACTGATAATGCAAATAAATTTTAAAGAACAGAAAACAATTAAAACTACACATTGTAATCTGATCGCCATGTTATATCTAGCATTTTATCTAAGGCTAAATTTTCAAAAGATCGTTACAGATGAGTTCTACAAATATTTCAGCCCAACTTCAGCCATGATTGATCCCACAACACTAACAGTTGTGCCTCCTATTATAATTGCTAACAATTTTGACACAAATCATACGGTAACTACAATGATCTGCACGGTTTGTACAGAAAGTCATGAATGGTCGGAGCCAGTAGTATGAACAAAAAATCATGAATCTCTCAAGTGCCATTTAAACTCTCAATATCTCTTATGTTCTAGTAAGACTGAAAAGAGAAAGGAAGCAATCACAAAACAAAAAGTTTGATGGAAGTGGTTTTACAGAGTTTTCTGCTCATGTACTAGACAAAGTGCGTGTTAGATAAACTTATTTGGAAAAATAGTACTTATATCATGGAAAAAGTACCAATTTCGGTACTCTTTAGGGGAGATAATTCCTTACTTTAGTAGAAAAAGTTAAACCGAACACCCCCAGAGTCCGAAATGAATAGTTGTACTAATCGATATACATATAGATCTACTCATATATATCACTATGATATATTTTATTTCAGTTGCACTAGTGACTATCCAAGGCATATAAGTATTTTACCCACTATCATAATTTTCATGTCATGCTTTGTTGCGTACCTTTGACTTTGCAGTATATGAACCTCTAGCAAAGTAACCAGAAGGGGTGGTTTCCTCGGGCGCGTCAAATGTATAGGGCTCTAGCTGAGGACTAAAAGTTCCAAGCATCTCTTTTGTGGTATCAACTGAAATAAAAGAACTGTTATATGACACGTTCTCCTCAGTAATTTCTGTTAAGTAGTTTAATTAGCTTACAGGTTGCTCACCCTTGACACCAGTTTTCCATACATTGTTTGTGTACCTAAAGCCGACAACAATGTTATTGCTGACTTGGAATGAAAATCTTAGGCTGTAAATACTGCCTTCTTTCAAAGTAAACCACGGGCCCTTTGGTTTTCCATCTTCTGGAATAGGAAGAACAATGTCAGGTCTACCAGGTGAAATAATAGAGAGACTGATGATCTTTACTTCTGGATCTGCAGATTCTGTAATAATTGAAGAGATGAACCGAGTTACAAACAGTAGTCGAGAGTGACTTAATATGAGCTCCACTTGTTATACATGTCTAAATCTTCAGTTTTTTTTTTGAAAGGCAAACTGAAGAAAAGGTATAAAAATACACAAGCTTCGCTGGTTCATAACAGATATCAGCCAGAACTTTCTTACTGTGATATGAATAATGTGACTATCTTGTGCACAATTTTTTAAATCTATGAAACAATCAACAAAAGGGTGACCGTTACTTGAACAAATTGGACTTGGGCCATTAGGGTGTTTTAAGATTCAGCCGGGGGGACATTAGAAATACTAATCAAGAGATGTAACAAGTTACTTAAACTTTTAGTTATGAAACTGATAAGTAGACCCGAAAGACAGGACAAGGTCTTCAAAAACAGCAACTGGAGTTCTTTTAATCAGACATGATTTTTGAGGACATAAATATATGGAAAATCAAGAAAAAGATCAATACTTTGGTCATAGCATCTTGTCAATTAAAACAAAACCTGGCTTTCAGTTTGGAACAGGAGACTTATTATAACTTATTGGCAATAATATTAGGCAAACATCTGACAAATTAAATTGTCACGTTAGGAAGAAGAAACTACGGCACAGAGTACGCAAGACATAATATTTAAGGACATAGAAACAGTAATGAGGGGAACTAAAGATAAAAACCTCCAACATTGTTAACATCCACAGCTCCAAGTAGCTGTTCCTTCCACCTCCTCAAGCTCTCATCATCCTAACAAAACCAAAAACCCCAACAAAAGATTAACAAACATATATATAGCTGAGTAACATCTATAAGCTGTTAATACATATAAACATATATTAACAGACCTTGTCTTTTTCAAGCTGTTCCTTGAGAGTGTACTGAGGACCCAATTGTATAGTAGCATCATCTTCATCCTCCTGATCAGTAGAATATAAAGAAGCTTCACTGGGACTTCTCTTTACATGTTCATCACCACTCTTCTGTGCATCCTCCTCATCAATTCTCCCCATCTTACTATTATTATTTGAACTAGATACAGCTCCAACAGCTAAAGACATATCAATTCATACACACTTTTTTCAACCCCCCACCAGTTTTAAATCCTCAATGATTCTTTAATTTTTAACCAAGCTACCTGAATAACAAAATCCAAATAATGGGTTTTCAAGAAAATAGAAAAGATGAGATTTTTGTGAAGAAAAAAAAGGAGAGAGGATAGAAGAGGGAGTTGGTACAAAATAGATACAATCTGTGTGTGTATGTGTGTGAAAAAGTCTTGTGGTGATCCGTATAATTATGTCTGCAGAGACTGAAAGAGAGAGAGTTGGAAGGGGGGAGTTTCAGTTGCACGCACGGGGGGCAAAAGCTGTCTCTTGGGGACCAACTCAAAATCTAGACACTAGTCCTGTGACCACCAGATCGAGTTTTTATTGGTTCACATATTCACATAATCACATTCTACTCGAATTTATATTTACTTCTTCGAATTTATTTGTATTATTAAAAAAATTAATTTTCTTTAAATTGAATCCAAATTTGAGTACAACTATTTATATATTTAACTAGCATAATAACTCGTGCGAGATACGGGTCATCCTCTAGCAATTGCTATAAATTCTGTATAATTTTACGATTTAAGGATATTTTTGAATATAATTGCACCTTTTATGTTCATACATATTATAATATCAATATTTTAATTTATGTATTATTTTATTTATGTATAGATCATATGAGCATAAAAAAAGGATGTTTTATAGCATATAAATATATTGTATAAGTTATAACACAATTTCTTTTAGAACAATGATAAAAAGACATATCATCGATGTGAATAATACTCATCATATAATACTTTCCAGATAAAATTAGTACGCTCCTTAATATTTATTTCTTTAAATATCTCATCAAGATATATAAGTCGCATAGAATTATAATCCGAAATTACGAGAGGGCTGATTTCCAACACCAACATATTTCATATATTGTTTGCATAAATATTAAAGAGATGGTGCTTTTGTAATTTTTAAACATATAGAAATATTATCGTAAGTTCACAACTATTAAAATGACACTTTTTGCAGTTGTGTTGTGGTTTAATTTATAGTAATAGATAGACTGTGTACCATATTGTAAACCTAAAATATAATATTTTTAATATAATATGAGTCACCATTATTTTTACTAAAAAAATTAAAATAATAGTAAAAATAAGATAATGGAGAGGTCGGGTTTGTGTAAAAGGTTTATTAACTCAAAATAATAAAGTTCATGCAACACAAAGGTTAGTAGGATAAATTGTGTAGAGGAGGTTCTAGGTACGATTCACCATAAAAATAAAATTTACTTATTTTTTCCATTTAAATAATAGAGTGAAATTTCCTGTAATTTTATAACTTGTAAGGGTATAACTGTAATTTGATAGAGGATTTATTGGCTCAAAAACCCCCTAAAAATCCCCTTGTTCTCTTATTATATGTAGAAAGAATGGATGGATGTGTATCATATTATGAAAACTAAAATATAATATTTTTAAAATAATAGTAAAAAATAAGATAATGGAGAGGTCGGGTTTATGTAAAAGAGTTTTTAACTCAAAATAAAAAAGTTCATATAGCACGGTGGTTGTTAGGATAAGAGGTTCTAGGTTCGATTCACCACTAAAACTCATTTTTTTCCATTTAAATAAAAGAGTGGCATTTCATGTAATTTTATAAATTATAAGGACATAACTGTAATTTCACAGGGAGTTTATTGGCTCACAATTATCCCCTTGTTGCTCTATTATATATAGAAAGAGATTTTATTAAATTATAGCTCGTGCTACGTATATTTAATAATAATAAAAATTGAAATAATTCTATATTTAATATTGAATTATAATTATGAAAAAATTAATATTAATACGTTCAATGCGCTGCTTTTACATATTATAATAAATTTATTTAAAATTATTTTAATTAAATATTTTATTGTATATATTATGTATGTAATGAAATAATCTACATTAATAATTTATCAAAATTTAAAGATTTATTCAACATTCTGTAAATAAGCTTACCTTAAATAATATAGACATTTAATGATCTTTAAAATTTCCTATAATTGAAGATGGATTAAAATAATGATATGGATGTTGGATCTTTTACCAACCTAAATAGGGATACAAATCTAAAAATGGATGATTCATTGGATCAAATCAATGTTAAAAATCTTATCCAATTATCCACTAATTTATAATACTAGTGCTTGTTTGGTTGATGATAGGAAGTTATTTCCTATGTAACTTTTTTTTTTTTTGACAAAATGTAGATTCATTCCATTAAATTAAAACAAGTCTAGCCGGGACAAACCCCAACTAACAATGCAATCAGGTTGATAAACAACAAACGAGCTAAGCAAATAGCCGCATTGTTTCCAGACCGCTTAACACACTGAATCCATAGATTCATGAAACTGAAAATGAATACAAAGGCTTCCTAAGTAATCCAACCTACATCACTCCTGGAAATGCTAGATTCACAATTGACCTTCATAATAGTTTCATGGCTGTTGCGGTGTTTAGGCGACTCAGTTGCAAAAACTAAGATATGAGGAACAAGAATCCTCGAATAACGAACAACTATAATTTGTGAAAGGTGAGCACATGTGGTCGCCACCGTTCCAAGCATACCGCAGCTATCTACATGCTGGGAACCAACTATAGACATGCCGAAAGTATTAATAATGCGGTAAATCCAGATCTCCCAAAATTCCATCGGAATCATTCTCATTGATAACAACACAAAAACATAACAACCACAAATATAATAACGCATAACAACCCAAAAAATTGGGTACTAAAACACACGCCAAAAGGCGAGACGGAAAAACAAAATCGAACCTTATTGAAACAAAGAAGAACAGATTCGAGGATAAAACTCGATTTTATTAAATTTCCAATGGAATTAATAATACCCAAGAAGTGTGAATTTGTGTTTGGTAGATATGTAGGAAGTAAATTCCCATAGGAAGTGTAGGTTAACAAATAGGAGGTGGGTAAGCAACTTCCCCCATTTGGTGGGTATTCGAACTTCCTAGGTATTTTCACTTTTCTTATTAGTGATAACCAAACAACATTTTAAAATCTCACTTCCCAGGTATTCCAACTTTCTAGTTATTTGAGGGTCAACCAAATAAGCACCTAGTTTATAATCCGTGTAATGCACGACACCTTTTTTTTTATATCTATAATTATATTAATTTATTAAATATTTATATGTTATTAATTTACATATTAAATTTTTGTTAAAAAATTGATGTATATATGAGATTTTACATATTTAATTTAATATTTGTGTTCTATCTTTAATTCTTAAAATATGATTTGGATGATATAGCCCACGTGAAATTAACAAAATAATTTTTAATTTAGTGATGGTTTAACAATTATTTTCCAATTAAAACTACTTAAAAACAAAAGAGAAAAGAAATTGATGATTTTTACGTTAAAAATTCTATTTGATTTATAAAATCTACTTATATTTCTTTTTTATTATTAAAATACTCTTCCTAATATTTGAAGATAGTTCTACCAACAACTAGGTACAATTTTAAAAATAAGTTTATGATTTTATCCAAAACTTTGGTAATCGGTAGTCTTGTACTCAATACGATAAATTAAATAAAAATTGTTAGATCTTAAAGTAAATAGATGAAAACTGTGATCTATCATAAAAAAATATATTTTATATTTTAATATATAGGATCTTACTCAAATGAGAACTCATATTATTGATGAGAAATAAGATCTAATCTCATCCACAAATTTTTACATCTAAATTAAATCCTAGCCACATAAATACACTAATATAACTAAACTCATCACCACTAACAACTGCCTCAACCCACCACCACCTGCACCCACCTGCCTCCACCCCACCGCCATTCGACCACCCATCTCCTCATGCCCGCCCGCCTGCCCGCCTCCACCCACTATCACATGTTGCCATCCCCGCCCCTTGCCGGAATTAGTGATGGCCGGAAATGATTCTGGAAGATGATTAAAATTCGAAGGAGGTGTTGGTGATTTTTATTTAATGGTGGTGATTTTATTTTGAACAGTGATGATTATAGTGATGACGTTGGTAATTATTGTTGGTTGCCGAAAATGGCGGTAATTAGTGGCCGAAAGTGGTGGGTGGTGGATGGGTGCGTTCAGGTGATGAAATATTAAAATTTTAATTAAATTAATGAATCGTGGTAGATGAATATAGGATATGAAAATGAGTTGCTAGGATTAGTTTTCATACTTCACAATAGTGGGGTTCTCACTTGAATAAGACCCTTAGAGTAATTCCAACCACATCAAAATTATTCGTAAAATCCTATGTGGCATTTATTTTTAGAGAATTGGAACAAAAAAAATCAAATCCAACCACTCTATAGCTAAAATTATACAAAACTCTAAACTCATTGGCTATATTTGCTAGTCAATTACCATTCTCTATATTTGCCACATAGACTTTCACTCACATTTCTTCTTTATTTGATTTTGTAAATCATAATAACATAAGGATTTTACATAACAGTTAACTAATATATAAAATAGGGTTGTAGTACAACACCTTTTTTATCCTCTATATTTTAGAAAATGATTATTTTAATATTATTTTAGCAAATCATATAGCTACTTTAGTTGGAGATGCTCTTAATATATAAATTAAAAAATGTGTTTATATTGACATACAAAAAAGTGTATGTTAATAATTTAAATCATATATAATTAAGTTTTCTACATTGAATAAAATTATCAATGTAGGTCTTTTACAATGAGAATGATTAACGAAAAATTCGTAATTATATTTTCTCTTGACATTTCGAGTGTTTTCAATTGGATAATAATTAGGAAATCATCACTGAATTAAAGATAATTTTATGAGTTTCGTGTGGGCTGTAAAATTATCCAAATCTGATTTCTAAATCTCAAGATAGAACCCGAATAGTAAATAGGAATTTTTTTATATAATAAAAAAATAAAAAAATTCAATTCTAATACGACCGTTTTAATTTTATCTTTTTTATATTATAATTTATTTTTAAAATTAAATTAAAAGATGAATAAACAAAATTCAATTTTAATACAACCTTTTTTTGTTATATCTTTTTAGATTGTAATTTTCTTTTTAAAATTCAATTTTAATACAATTTTTTTAAATTATAACCTTTTTAGAATATAATTTTCTTTTATATATAATATAATTTTAATCATCTATTTTTAAAAATATTAGATTGAATAGTTGAGATTATTTTTTGACGGTATAGGGATCAATATTAGATTTAGTTCGAATGGAATGTTAAACTACTCATTCTTATGTATTTGAATGCATATTCGAATTCTCTTAAGTTATTTTAATTACTTAAAATAAATATAAATCTATACTATCTATATCTATACTATTATATACATTCCGAAACATTAAAAGTTTGGTTGGTCGGTTGGTTGGTACCTGTTGAATTTACCTAATTACCCTTACTTAATTACAGATAAAATCTTTTTTTATATTTTATCTAACTAAAATTTTTGTTTTACTAATCAATTTCCTTTTTCAAGTTAAACATGTTACCTTTAAAATTTTTGTTTTACTAATCAATTTCCTTTTTCAGGTTAAACATGTTACCTTTTCTTTTCTTTTTAATAACTAAACAGTTTCCTTTTTCAGTTAAAATATAATATCTTTTATATTTTATCTAACTAAAAAGCATATTATAATTACTATTAACTAATTAATTAATTTTTTCATTCAAATTATCTTTTTTCTTTTCTCTAACTAAAATATCTCTTTTTCCAATTATATCACGAGTTACCTTTTAAAAATCTTCTTTTATATTTTATTTAACTAAAATTTTTACTTTACAAATCAACCTACTTTTTCAGGTTAAACGTGTTACATTTTTTTTAATAACTAAGCAGTTTCCTTTTTCAGGTGGTACCTATTGAATTTACCTAAGTTGGTACCTGTTGAATTTACCTAATTACCCTTACTTAATTACAGATAAAATCTTTTTTTATATTTTATCAAACTAAAATTTTTGTTTTACTAATCAATTTCCTTTTTCAGGTTAAACATGTTACCTTTAAAATTTTTGTTTTACTAATCAATTTCCTTTTTCATGTTAAACATGTTACCTTTTCTTTTCTTTTTAATAACTAAACAATTTCCTTTTTCAGTTAAAATATAATATCTTTTATATTTTATCTAACTAAAAAGCATATTATAATTACTATTAACTAATTAATTAATTTTTTCATTCAAATTATCTTTTCTCTTTTCTCTAACTAAAATATCTCTTTTTCCAATTATATCACGAGTTACCTTTTAAAAATCTTCTTTTATATTTTATTTAACTAAAAATTTTACTTTACAAATCAACCTACTTTTTCAGGTTAAACGTGTTACATTTTTTTTTAATAACTAAGCAGTTTCCTTTTTCAGGTGGTACCTATTGAATTTACCTAAGTTGGTACCTTTTGAATTTACCTAATTACCCTTACTTAATTACAGATAAAATCTTTTTTATATTTTATCTAACTAAAATTTTTGTTTTACTAATCAATTTCCTTTTTCAGGTTAAACATGTTACCTTTAAAATTTTTGTTTTACTAATCAATTTCCTTTTTCAGGTTAAACATGTTACCTTTTCTTTTCTTTTTAATAACTAAACAATTTCCTTTTTCAGTTAAAATATAATATCTTTTATATGTTATCTAACTAAAAAGCATATTATAATTACTATTAACTAATTATTTAATTTTTTCATTCAAATTATCTTTTATCTTTTCTCTAACTAAAATATCTCTTTTTCCAATTATATCACGAGTTACCTTTTAAAAATCTTCTTTTATATTTTATTTAACTAAAATTTTTACTTTACAAATCAACCTACTTTTTCAGGTTAAACGTGTTACATTTTTTTTAATAACTAAGCAGTTTCCTTTTTCAGGTGGTACCTATTGAATTTACCTAATTACCCTTACTTAATTACAGATAAAATCTTTTTTTATATTTTATCTAACTAAAATTTTTGTTTTACTAATCAATTTCCTTTTTCAGGTTAAACATGTTACCTTTAAAATTTTTGCTTTACTAATCAATTTCCTTTTTCAGGTTAAGCATGTTACCTTTTCTTTTCTTTTTAATAACTAAGCAGTTTCCTTTTTCAGTTAAAATATAATATTTTTTATATTTTATCTAATTAAAAAGCATATTATAGTTACTATTAACTAATTAATTAATTTTTTCGTTCAAATTATCTTTTCTCTTTTCTCTAACTAAAATATCTCTTTTTCCAATTATATCACGAGTTACCTTTTAAAAATCTTCTTTTATATTTTATTTAACTAAAATTTTTACTTTACAAATCAACCTACTTTTAAGGTTAAACGTGTTACCTTTTTTTCTAATAACTAAGCAGTTTCCTTTTTCAGGTAAAATATAATATCTTTTATATTTTATCTAATTAAAAAAAATTATAAATACTGTTAACTAATAAATTTTTTTTTCTTTTCTCTTTTCTCTAACTAAAATATTTTTTTCCTCATTATTTTTAGTAATAAATAAGAATCGTTAGATCTAATAATAAGATACATTACATGATTAAATTAATTTACTAAAAATTCAAAGTTCATAATTATAATGTTAAATTAATTTTATAACCTATCAAAAGAAACCGTGCTTCGCACGGGTTATAAGCTAGTATTATATAAATTCCGAAACATTAAAAGTTTGGTTGGTTGGTTGGTACCTATTGAATTTACCTAATTACCTTTACATCCAATTAATATTATTAATATTACTATAACTCTACGACGTAGGTAATATATTTTCAACCACAACTGTAAGAACCCTGATTTTTTATATTATTGGAGTAGACGGAATGAATAGTAACTTTGTTATGTAAGAGAAGTGAATCCCACCCCCATATATGAATGACGGATAAATGAAGATTTGTAATGATATTATGTTCCCTTATGGAAAATAAGTGTATGTAAATGTCGACGGATTTCGCAAAATTCTATTTTATTATTTTCGTACATTTCCGGGGTATCGATAAATACGAATACTACGACAAGATCATGGTTTTATTATTTTGAGAACCAAGGAACTATATATATACTTAAAATTAGGAAGTTGGATTTTAGAAAGAATATTGAAGGAAAAACTCCACCAAAAATGTTTAAGATTTATTTAGAAAATTATGGAAATTGGAAAATACCTACTAACCATGCAAGGTGGCAAGATTTCATGCATCCCATGCAAATTCCATGCAAACCACCTAGTCTAAGATTAGAACCAAGTAGTTGGTAGCTAGTTAGAAACAAACTAAAATACAAGAATCTAATTAGTACCTAGTTAGTTGCTTTTTCAAAAAGGTGGAGACAAGACGGCATGGTGGCCTATACCTAGACTTGTACATGCATCACATATCTATACACTAATATATGTATCAACCAACATACTTTATCAACAATTCACCCAACACCAAAAAAAAAAAAAAGCAAAACTCTCTCCCTTGTTCATAAACCATTCGGCCAAGAACATTCAAGAAGGAAATTAATTTCCTTTCTTCCACTTCCCATCACTCTAAATTCAAGACAAAAATCCTAGGTACTCTACATCATATAAGAAAGGTATGCTATGAATTTCAACCCTTTTCATCCATTAGTTTTCTAGTTATAAATTCTTAAAGTTCTAGGTGAATAGTAACTCTTATTGTTCTTGTTTTTTGGATCTTGAAGATTAAGCCATAGATTGATCAACCAAGGTGTTTGGAGAGTATTTCAAGCTTTGTTAAGTTACTAAGAGCTTCAAGGAAGGTATAAATTCTAACCCTTAGTAGCCATGGCAAGAACATTGCTTAGTATTAGTAGATCTAAAAGATTGGTGCACAAAAGTGTTGATTATAGTTTGATTTATGAAAAATCATGGATGTTGATGGTTATTGTCATATTGAAAATTATTTTTATGTGGTATGAGGTCCCATAAGTGTATGAGAATTTTGTTGGGAATTTGTGATGATTTTTGGAGTTGGTGGAATTTTGAGAAGAGACATGACTTGTGGTAAAGGAGTTGTTGGACAATCTGCACTGACCCCTTTTTGAAACTGTAATTCGGAACCCTTAAACTGATCCCCTGAACACCTACCTTATATTGTTGGAAAGGTCTTGATCTGTAGTTTCTGAATATGTAAGGTTCATAATTTTGTGATGTATAGATTTTAAGTTATAGCCGGAAGAGTGAGTTGTGTTTCTGGACTATGGACTGCACTAAGTGACCCTCTTGTGGACCTTGTTTAAACCCCTAGAAATATGTGTAAAATCATGGAAAAATCTGAGAAGATAGGGAATGCAGTGGGGAAGACCACCCAAAAAGAATTGGATTAAAATATGAATTTTTGGATTTTATAAAAATGATAGAGTAAAATTCGCGCAAGGGAAAAAGTCGATTAGTGGACCAAAATTCTAAGTTAATGACTATGATTCGAGCGTGGTAATTAAATTAGGTCGAATAAGTGACGATCGTGATCGAGTGATGACATGAACCTATAGTGGGGCTAGGGAGTCATAAGACGAAGTCGTTAAGTTAATTTCGTGTCCCCTTAAAACCCCGTAATTAGAAAGAAATTGTTAAGGTACTAACGAACGATTATTGTTTATGTATAGATCGTTCGAATTCACGCGCTCGACCACCCCAACCAAACCAAGGCAAGTTTACTTTTCAAAACTTATACATATACAAGGATTTTCACTGTTGTGTTTGTAGTTTTCAAATTATATCAAATGCTATGTTTATCGAAGTATTGATGCAATTGAAATTGAACAAGTACATGTATGCTTTTACCCCTTGAACTTAGATTGAAATGTTTTCTTCGGATAACGACTCTAGCAATAGAGGTCGTAGCGGTCCGTATATACTATTGACCGGGGAGCGGTATATTATTATATCGTATCTATATTGCGAAAACCCGAAGGGTCATTCGGGTGGTATCGTATATTCAAGTAACTATTATTATATCTTCGTAAATACTCGAAACCCTATCTTGGATTAAAAGTTTATTTATTAAATAATTATTTTATTAATTATTAATATTAAATCTTAAAATATCATTTAATGATTATTGTTCACTATTTTAAAAACAAAGTTAATCCAAGATACCTTTTAATACTTTCAAACTCGAACTTTTTCGAACTCAAAACCTTTTCGAAAACCCCCGGTCAGGATTCGCTTCTTGTATGATTTCAAGAATTATCGGTCGACTGATGTCGAACCACAACTACTCTGTTTTCAATCAAAATCTGGTTTTAAAAAGAAAAAGAAAAAGGGGACTCTGGCAGGTGTGGGAATCGTTGACGAACGATTCCCGGGATGTGTAAGCGGCCGTGAGCCAGGCGGTCCATCAATTATTATTCCGGCACAGGTGTTGCCGAAGGATGATTACGGATGTAGTTTTCATCGAGGGTGATTACGGATGTAGTTTTCACCCGAGGATAGTTACGGATGTAGTTTCTATCCTTCTACCGGTAGAGAAGACCCGCGGATTATTGGACTCGGATGTGGCGACTGATCATCGTCAATCCCTGTCAGGTTTTATGTTTTCTTCCAGTCCCATCCTCCACTTTGGAAAAATGCTTTGACACTGCATCCTAGGCCTATGTGCCAGTTGCCGATAGTGTCCTATTTTGATGAGAAAGATGTTGACTTTATGCAGTAGCTAGAACTGCAAGGTTATTTTGAAAACAAGGGCACGTACTGGTGCACCTTTGAAATTTACCAATAATGACAAGTGATTTTATAACCGATTGATACAACGAGTTTAACGACTGTTATATATATATGAAATGTTATATTTCTTATCTTATACCTATATTCTTGCTGAGCTATAGTTGCTCACTCTTGCTTGTTTTCAAATTTTACAAACACAACAGCTAAGAGAAATGGCAAGAACCAGTCAGACTGTTCGAAAGCAGGTGACTAGACCCCAGGCTGCAGTCGAGATTCCACCGGTAGGCCCCATTAGCCGGATTGGTCGGCAACTTTTGTTAGTACGTTTTATTTATAAGTATGACCTGTGCAAGGCAGTGTACCGCAACAAACTTTCAAGCCGCCAACTTCGCTTCATATCGAAGTGTTGCTGGTAGCATAAATGCTATTTAATTCGGTCTGTAATAACTCTAAAAACTTTTACTTTTGCTCAATCAAATGTATGACGTTTCTGAGACTCTAACCTGTGTGTGTGTGTGTGTGTGTGTGTGCGGTGTGAGTTTATTGTGGGGTCGATGGCTGTTTATTTATATTATGTGCAAGAACAAGTATGTTAATAATGGAAAATGGACCGTGAGCGCCTAGATCTCCGACCCCGGATCTGGGGGCGTCACAGAAATGGTATCAGAGAGAAGGTTACAGTTCTCAGAAACGATAGTAACTTAGGGAAGCAACCATAATGATACTAATAATAATAACAATAATAATAATCCCATTAATACCTAGAGCTCTCATCGAGTTCACAGTCGGGTTATCGGATATAGCCCTGACTTCTAAGTCCCGTGAGGGAACTACTCCTTAAACCCTTCTTTTTGGTTAGTAACCTAGCTTATTTCCCTTGTGTAGATGGAGGAGATACCAGACCCTGAGGCCTATGAGAGGGAGCATGATGAGGCACTACTGAGAGAGACTGAGGACCCTGTTGAGGATATTGATGCTGACTCTGAGACCGACCCTGTGATTGAGCTGATAGAGGACACTGAGGAGGAGGATCCCGATGAGGAGCCCTTTGTTGAGCCTGAGCCTGTTACCCCCTCCCCTGTGGCCACTGATGAGGAGAGTGTGCGATCCGGTGAGGACCGTGTTGTGTCACCCCCACCCTCTCCACAGTCATTGAGCCCCACTTCTTCAGATGATGACTTCGAGGAGGATACTTCTAGCGAGGAGGAGCGTGACCCTACCCCTGCTCCTGCTCCTACCCCTGTTATGCCACCCCCACCACTGGACCTACCCCCAGTATCGGGCGCCGAGCACGCCTATGTGGTGCAGTTCCTGACCCGAGACTTACTTTCTGCGGAGGCCCGACTTAACGAGGCGAGGAGGGTGATAGTGGAGGAGCGCGAGGCGCGCTTGAGGATCCAGGCTGAGATGAGGACTACTGTTGCTAGGAGGACTAGAGCTCGACTCCACAGGATTGAGAGGAGGAGTCGCGAGAGGGTTCTCGGATTAGGGATCCGCGGGGGCGGAGTGATCCAGGCTAGGGATGTTAGACGTGTTGTGCGTCGTGCATTTGCCCGAGTGAGGACCTTGCTCCGTCGCGGTGCGGCCCCGTGATGTGTTACTGATAGCTCAGTCCCCTAGGTTCAGATGACATTAGTATGTCGATTTTGCGGGATAGTTGACTTGTGCAGTGGCGTCCTTTCTGACCAGTGGATGAGTAGACTGACCTACATATATGTAGATGTGACTTCGGATAGTATGTACGGATGTAGCCCTACTTTTGTGTAGCCCTGACTATTCGGATTATGTACTTGTATTTGTTCCACTTTTGCTAGACTTTGACATTGGAACTATGTATTTGGCTCTAACATCCGAACTTTGTGACCACCCTTGTACCGTACTTATTTAGTTTCAGTTTCCTTGATATTGTCTCAACTGCTTTACTTTCCGATGCCATGCTCTACTGTTTTGATATACAACTGTGATTATACAACTGCTACAAGCCCCAAATACAACCATGCTATTTCAAATTTACGATATGCGATTTCAAATTGTTCTCTACATTTTCCAAAATGTCCCTACAATTTTTCTAAAATAAACCTTTCAAAAAAAAAAAAACGGTTTTAGTTTATTTAAAATTCTAAAAATATTTCTACAGATTACGAAGTTTCGAAATTTTGGAAATTCCTACAAATGTTTTCGAACCACGTAACGACTTTCCTAAAAAGGTTTTACAGTTTATCGCCATCATAAGGGCACTGCGAGTTCGAAATTTTAACCCTGTATAAGAAGGAACAATACGTTCCTGACTTCTCTAAATACGGTCAAATAAATTGAAAACCCTAACCCATTTTTGTCTTATTATCAGAATCATGCCACCCAGAAGAATGAACACTCGAGCTCACCCGGCCAGCTCTGAAGGCCAGGGTAGCCACCATGGGCCGGAAGGCCACCAAAACCGAGAGAAAGAGGATCAGAATCTGAGCGAGGATGAAGGTAGTGACTATAACTTGTTTGATAACTCTGAGTATGATGAAGAGGAAGCTGAAGATGATACCCTAGAGGTGGAAAACCCAAGGAGAGACCCTATGGAGCGATTCATGGACCTACTCAGGCAGAACTTGGACCGTCCCCCGGTTCAGCCACCACCCAACAATGCGAATGCCAATGCCTTTCGGAATTTCAAATCCCTGAAACCCCCGGAGTTTAAGGGAACTGCGGACCCAGTCGAGGCAAGAGCCTGGCTGAAAGAAATGGAAAAATCTTTTGAGATACTAGGAGTCGCTGAAGAGCAGAAAACTGTTTTCGCCACCTATCTGCTGAAGGGTGAGGCAAACTACTGGTGGGAAGCTAAAAAGAATTTGGAGGGAAGAGGTGTGGTGACCTGGGAGAGATTTAGCGAGTTGTTCTTGGAAAAGTATTTCCCTAGGTTCATGGAAATACAAATGGAGCTGAAATTTTTGGAACTCAAGCAAGGTAACATGACGGTGGCCGAGTATGAGGCAAGATTTACTGAGCTGTCAAGGTTTGTGCCGGAATATGTGAACTCTGAGGTGAAGAGGGCCCGAAGGTTTCAACTGGGGCTAAAGCAATGGATTCAGAATCATGTGGCGGTTCTTGAGCTGACAGACTATGCCACCCTGGTACAGAAAGCATCGATTGTTGAGGCTGGAGGTGAACAGATGCAGAAGGAGAGGGAAGGAAAGAAGAGGAAGTTTGACAGTCGAAAGGGAAACTCTGCGGGAGGGAGCTTTCCGAGCAAATTTAAGCGAGGAACAATGTCCCAACCCAGCGGAAACTTTGGAACCAAGAGAGCCGAAAGTTGGAGTGTGGGCCAGGGCGGCCGACCTCAGGGATCATCGTACTCTACCCCACCCCGAGCCCCACTCCCGGAATGCAATAAATGTGGAAGGAAACATGCGGGCGTGTGTAACCTGCAAGATGTGAAGTGCTTCAAGTGTGGGCTGACGGGACATTATGCTAACACCTGTCGAGGGACCAGTAACAACACCAGTACCGGAGGTAACTGCTTCAAGTGTGGGAAACCAGGGCACCGAATGAGGGAATGTATGTCCTCTGGGCCAGCTGCATCAAGAGTGAGTGGAACTGCTTCTAACAGGGCCCCGACTGCAAGAACTTTTAACATGACTGTGCAAGATGCCGTGAGGAACACGGATGTGATCGCAGGTACCCTACTACTCAACTCAGTTAATGCGAATGTTTTATTTGATTCGGGAGCTACCAAGTCTTTCATATCTCTAGATTTTGTAAGTCAGTTAGGCCTTAAGACTGAACCACTGGGAGACAGACTGCAAGTAGAGAAAGCAAACCATGAAATTATTCCTGTTAACCAAGTATGCCCAGGTTGTGACCTAGAAATAGAAGGGCGACACTTTCGGGTAGATTTAATACCATTTAAATTAGGAGAGTTTGACGTAATAATAGGTATGGATTGGTTGACAACCCACGGAGCTCAGATTGATTGTGTGAAGAAGAAAGTGAGTTTAAGACTGCCAGGGGATGAGGAAGTAGTGTTTAGTGGGAAACGACAAACCCAAAAGTTTCTAACTATGATTCAAGCAAAAAGGCTGTTACGTAAAGGATGCGAGGCCTATTTAGCCTATGTAAAGGATACCAAGAAGGAGGCGCCAAACCTACAGGAAATCCCAGTCGTTAATGAGTTCGCGGACGTATTTCCGGATGATCTTCCAGGACTACCACCTGACAGAGACATCGAGTTCGCTATAGATTTAGTTCCGGGCACGGCCCCAATTTCGAAGGCCCCGTATAGGCTAGCCCCAGTGGAGATGAAAGAGTTGGCCACCCAATTGCAAGAGCTGTTGGATAAAGGAATGATAAGACCTAGTGTGTCACCGTGGGGAGCCCCGGTGCTATTCGTGAAAAAGAAGGATGGCAGTATGAGATTATGCATAGACTACAGGGAGTTGAATAAGGTGACCATAAAGAATAAGTATCCTTTGCCCAGAATAGATGATCTGTTTGACCAACTAAAGGACGCGGTTTATTTTTCCAAGATCGATTTGAGAACCGGGTACCACCAGTTAAAGATTAAGCCAGAAGATATACCAAAGACGGCCTTTCGCACCCGGTACGGACACTATGAGTTTCTAGTAATGTCGTTTGGGTTAACGAATGCACCCGCAGCTTTCATGGACTTAATGAATCGAGTCTTCAAGAAGTACCTGGACAAGTGTGTTATAGTCTTCATCGATGACATCTTAATTTATTCCAAGACGAAAGAGGAACATGCAGAGCACTTGAGGATTGTATTAGGAGCATTAAGAGAAGAAAAGTTGTACGCTAAGTTCTCGAAGTGTGAATTTTGGTTGAAGGAAGTTCAGTTTTTGGGGCATGTGATTAGCGAACAAGGCATCCTAGTGGACCCAGCCAAAATAGAGGCTGTATCAAATTGGGAGAGACCAACCACTCCGACAGAGGTGAGAAGTTTCATAGGATTGGCTGGCTACTATAGGAGATTTGTCCAAGACTTTGCCAAGATAGCAGCCCCTTTGACCCGGCTAACTCGCAAGACTGAGAAGTTTGTGTGGACAGAGAAATGCGAAGAAAGCTTTCAAGAGTTGAAAAAGAGGTTGGTGACAGCACCAGTACTAGCCCTACCCGATGATAAGGGAGATTTTGTGATTTATAGCGACGCATCCCATAAAGGTTTAGGGTGCGTGCTTATGCAGCACGGTAAGGTGATTGCGTATGCGTCCAGACAACTTAAGGAATATGAGATAAGATACCCCACCCATGATTTGGAATTAGCAGCGATAGTCTTTGCTTTGAAGATCTGGAGACATTATCTTTACGGAGAAAAGTGTGAAATCTACACGGATCACAAGAGCTTAAAGTACATATTCACTCAGAAAGAGTTAAACATGAGGCAGAGGAGATGGTTAGAGCTAATCAAGGATTATGATTGTGAGATTCATTATCACCCAGGGAAGGCCAACGTAGTGGCCGATGCACTTAGCCGAAAGGAGAAGCTTAAGATGATAACGTCAGTGGATGAATTGATCAAGGACCTCGAGAGGCTGGAGATTGAGGTGAGGTTGCCAGGAATTGGCCAAGAGAGTCTAATGGAAATAAAAGTCCAACCACCGCTATTGGAAAAGATTAAGTTATGCCAGGAAAAGAAGATAGAAGAAGAAAAGAATTCGATGGAGAAAATTTTGACTGGCGAAGAAATTAGGTGTGAGAAGGACGGGAATGGAGTTATGAGGTACGCATCTAGGATATGGATCCCGAACGTTCAAGAATTGAAAGATGAGATTTTGCAAGAGGCCCATAGCTCAAGGTATTCGATTCATCCTGGAGGCACCAAGATGTATAGGGATTTGAAAGAATATTATTGGTGGCCAAATATGAAGAAGGACATAGCAGAGTGGGTAAGTAAATGCTTGACATGTCAGAGAGTGAAGGCCGAACACCAGAGGCCCAGTGGATTGTTGCAACCCTTAGAGATACCCGAGTGGAAGTGGGAACAGATTGCGATGGACTTTGTGGTCGGATTACCAAGGACCAAGACTAATCATGACGCCATTTGGGTAATTATTGATCGATTGACCAAGTCAGCACATTTTCTTCCAATCAACGAGAGATACACCGTCGACAAGCTGGTGGATATTTACTTAAAAGAGATTGTGGTTAGGCATGGGGTTCCTGTGAGCATCGTATCAGATAGAGACCCAAGATTCAACTCCAGGTTCTGGAGGAGTTTTCAGGATTGTGTGGGGACTAAGTTAAACATGAGTACTGCATACCATCCCCAAACAGACGGACAGAGCGAGAGAACCATCCAGACCATCGAGGACATGTTGAGAGTATGTGCCATAGATTTCAAGGGAAGTTGGGATGACCACTTGCCATTGATCGAATTTTCCTACAACAACAGTTACCATGCGAGTATAGGCATGCCCCCATATGAAGCTTTGTACGGACGAAGATGTCGGTCTCCATTGTGTTGGGAAGAGGTAGGAGAACGGAAGATTTTAGGGCCTGAACTGGTCCAACAGACAAGAGAAACTATCGAGCTTATAAGAGGACGGCTGGTAGCGGCCCAAGACAGACAGAAGAAGTATGCGGACCAGTCCCGCAAAGATAAGGAATATGAGGTAGGAGAGTTCGTGATGTTGAAAGTATCACCGTGGAAGGGATTGATGAGATTTGGTAAGAAGGGGAAACTAAGCCCGAGATTTATTGGACCTTTTGAGATCTTGAAACGAGTTGGAAAGTTAGCCTATGAATTGGCTTTACCTCCGAGCTTACAGCAAGTACATAATGTGTTTCATGTGTCCATGCTACGACCCTACCATACCGACTTCCGACATGTGATAGAACATGATCAAGTGGATCTGCAACCAGACTTAACATACGTGGAGCAACCTGTAGAAATCATGGATAGAAAAGAACAGGTGCTGAGGAACAAGGTTGTCAAACTAGTGAGAGTCTTGTGGAGGAATCAGAATGTCGAAGAATCAACATGGGAACTAGAGAGCGCGATGCGTGAAAAGCACCCCCAACTGTTTTCAACCTGATTCCGGGACGGATTCCTTTTAAGGAGGGGAGGCTGTAAGAACCCTGATTTTTGATATTATTGGAGTAGACGGAATGAATAGTAACTTTGTTATGTAAGAGAAGTGAATCCCACCCCCATATATGAATGACGGATAAATGAAGATTTGTAATGATATTATGTTCCCTTATGGAAAATAAGTGTATGTAAATGTCGACGGATTTCGCAAAATTCTATTTTATTATTTTCGTACATTTCCGGGGTATCGATAAATACGAATACTACGACAAGATCATGGTTTTATTATTTTGAGAACCAAGGAACTATATATATACTTAAAATTAGGAAGTTGGATTTTAGAAAGAATATTGAAGGAAAAACTCCACCAAAAATGTTTAAGATTTATTTAGAAAATTATGGAAATTGGAAAATACCTACTAACCATGCAAGGTGGCAAGATTTCATGCATCCCATGCAAATTCCATGCAAACCACCTAGTCTAAGATTAGAACCAAGTAGTTGGTAGCTAGTTAGAAACAAACTAAAATACAAGAATCTAGTTAGTACCTAGTTAGTTGCTTTTTCAAAAAGGTGGAGACAAGAGGGCATGGTGGCCTATACCTAGACTTGTACATGCATCACATATCTATACACTAATATATGTATCAACCAACATACTTTATCAACAATTCACCCAACACCAAAAAAAAAAAAAAAAGCAAAACTCTCTCCCTTGTTCATAAACCATTCGGCCAAGAACATTCAAGAAGGAAATTAATTTCCTTTCTTCCACTTCCCATCACTCTAAATTCAAGACAAAAATCCTAGGTACTCTACATCATATAAGAAAGGTATGCTATGAATTTCAACCCTTTTCATCCATTAGTTTTCTAGTTATAAATTCTTAAAGTTCTAGGTGAATAGTAACTCTTATTGTTCTTGTTTTTTGGATCTTGAAGATTAAGCCATAGATTGATCAACCAAGGTGTTTGGAGAGTATTTCAAGCTTTGTTAAGTTACTAAGAGCTTCAAGGAAGGTATAAATTCTAACCCTTAGTAGCCATGGCAAGAACATTGCTTAGTATTAGTAGATCTAAAAGATTGGTGCACAAAAGTGTTGATTATAGTTTGATTTATGAAAAATCATGGATGTTGATGGTTATTGTCATATTGAAAATTATTTTTATGTGGTATGAGGTCCCATAAGTGTATGAGAATTTTGTTGGGAATTTGTGATGATTTTTGGAGTTGGTGGAATTTTGAGAAGAGACATGACTTGTGGTAAAGGAGTTGTTGGACAATCTGCACTGACCCCTTTTTGAAACTGTAATTCGGAACCCTTAAACTGATCCCCAGAACACCTACCTTATATTGTTGGAAAGGTCTTGATCTGTAGTTTCTGAATATGTAAGGTTCATAATTTTGTGATGTATAGATTTTAAGTTATAGCCGGAAGAGTGAGTTGTGTTTCTGGACTATGGACTGCACTAAGTGACCCTCTTGTGGACCTTGTTTAAACCCCTAGAAATATGTGTAAAATCATGGAAAAATCTGAGAAGATAGGGAATGCAGTGGGGAAGACCACCCAAAAAGAATTGGATTAAAATATGAATTTTTGGATTTTATAAAAATGATAGAGTAAAATTCGCGCAAGGGAAAAAGTCGATTAGTGGACCAAAATTCTAAGTTAATGATTATGATTCGAGCGTGGTAATTAAATTAGGTCGAATAAGTGACGATCGTGATCGAGTGATGACATGAACCTATAGTGGGGCTAGGGAGTCATAAGACGAAGTCGTTAAGTTAATTTCGTGTCCCCTTAAAACCCCGTAATTAGAAAGAAATTGTTAAGGTACTAACGAACGATTATTGTTTATGTATAGATCGTTCGAATTCACGCGCTCGACCACCCCAACCAAACCAAGGCAAGTTTACTTTTCAAAACTTATACATATACAAGGATTTTCACTGTTGTGTTTGTAGTTTTCAAATTATATCAAATGCTATGTTTATCGAAGTATTGATGCAATTGAAATTGAACAAGTACATGTATGCTTTTACCCCTTGAACTTAGATTGAAATGTTTTCTTCGGACAACGACTCTAGCAATAGAGGTCGTAGCGGTCCGTATATACTATTGACCGGGGAGCGGTATATTATTATATCGTATCTATATTGCGAAAACCCAATGGGTCATTCGGGTGGTATCGTATATTCAAGTAACTATTATTATATCTTCGTAAATACTCGAAACCCTATCTTGGATTAAAAGTTTATTTATTAAATAATTATTTTATTAATTATTAATATTAAATCTTAAAATATCATTTAATGATTATTGTTCACTATTTTAAAAACAAAGTTAATCCAAGATACCTTTTAATACTTTCAAACTCGAACTTTTTCGAACTCAAAACCTTTTCGAAAACCCCCGGTCAGGATTCGCTTCTTGTATGATTTCAAGAATTATCGGTCGACTGATGTCGAACCACAACTACTCTGTTTTCAATCAAAATCTGGTTTTAAAAAGAAAAAGAAAAAGGGGACTCTGGCAGGTGTGGGAATCGTTGACGAACGATTCCCGGGATGTGTAAGCGGCCGTGAGCCAGGCGGTCCATCAATTATTATTCCGGCACAGGTGTTGCCGAAGGATGATTACGGATGTAGTTTTCATCGAGGGTGATTACGGATGTAGTTTTCACCCGAGGATAGTTACGGATGTAGTTTCTATCCTTCTACCGGTAGAGAAGACCCGCGGATTATTGGACTCGGATGTGGCGACTGATCATCGTCAATCCCTGTCAGGTTTTATGTTTTCTTCCAGTCCCATCCTCCACTTTGGAAAAATGCTTTGACACTGCATCCTAGGCCTATGTGCCAGTTGCCGATAGTGTCCTATTTTGATGAGAAAGATGTTGACTTTATGCAGTAGCTAGAACTGCAAGGTTATTTTGAAAACAAGGGCACGTACTGGTGCACCTTTGAAATTTACCAATAATGACAAGTGATTTTATAACCGATTGATACAACGAGTTTAACGACTGTTATATATATATGAAATGTTATATTGCTTATCTTATACCTATATTCTTGCTGAGCTATAGTTGCTCACTCTTGCTTGTTTTCAAATTTTACAAACACAACAGCTAAGAGAAATGGCAAGAACCAGTCAGACTGTTCGAAAGCAGGTGACTAGACCCCAGGCTGCAGTCGAGATTCCACCGGTAGGCCCCATTAGCCGGATTGGTCGGCAACTTTTGTTAGTACGTTTTATTTATAAGTATGACCTGTGCAAGGCAGTGTACCGCAACAAACTTTCAAGCCGCCAACTTCGCTTCATATCGAAGTGTTGCTGGTAGCATAAATGCTATTTAATTCGGTCTGTAATAACTCTAAAAACTTTTACTTTTGCTCAATCAAATGTATGACGTTTCTGAGACTCTAACCTGTGTGTGTGTGTGTGTGTGTGTGCGGTGTGAGTTTATTGTGGGGTCGATGGCTGTTTATTTATATTATGTGCAAGAACAAGTATGTTAATAATGGAAAATGGACCGTGAGCGCCTAGATCTCCGACCCCGGATCTGGGGGCGTCACAGAAATGGTATCAGAGAGAAGGTTACAGTTCTCAGAAACGATAGTAACTTAGGGAAGCAACCATAATGATACTAATAATAATATCAATAATAATAATCCCATTAATACCTAGAGCTCTCATCGAGTTCACAGTCGGGTTATCGGATATAGCCCTGACTTCTAAGGCCCGTGAGGGAACTACTCCTTAAACCCTTCTTTTTGGTTAGTAACCTAGCTTATTTCCCTTGTGTAGATGGAGGAGATACCAGACCCTGAGGCCTATGAGAGGGAGCATGATGAGGCACTACTGAGAGAGACTGAGGACCCTGTTGAGGATATTGATGCTGACTCTGAGACCGACCCTGTGATTGAGCTGATAGAGGACACTGAGGAGGAGGATCCCGATGAGGAGCCCTTTGTTGAGCCTGAGCCTGTTACCCCCTCCCCTGTGGCCACTGATGAGGAGAGTGTGCGATCCGGTGAGGACCGTGTTGTGTCACCCCCACCCTCTCCACAGTCATTGAGCCCCACTTCTTCAGATGATGACTTCGAGGAGGATACTTCTAGCGAGGAGGAGCGTGACCCTACCCCTGCTCCTGCTCCTACCCCTGTTATGCCACCCCCACCACTGGACCTACCCCCAGTATCGGGCGCCGAGCACGCCTATGTGGTGCAGTTCCTGACCCGAGACTTACTTTCTGCGGAGGCCCGACTTAACGAGGCGAGGAGGGTGATAGTGGAGGAGCGCGAGGCGCGCTTGAGGATCCAGGCTGAGATGAGGACTACTGTTGCTAGGAGGACTAGAGCTCGACTCCACTAGAGGACTCCTAATATAAGACCCGATCCCAGAAAGACTAAAAGAAAATCGTGTATTGGTCCGGGTAAATCCATTCTATATATATAAATAGATAAAAAAATAGAAATCTTTCATAATTTTAATTGACCTGGCCAGGAAAAAAGAAGTCATTTTATCATACTTCTTCATTATTAATTGAATTCAATTTGAACAGATGTAGATGTGGATTGATCTAGATATAGTTATTGCACCTATTTCGTTCTTTATCCGAAATATTTTTTTTTAACTAAATATATATTTCAAATCAAATCCAAATTTTACCATGATTCTCATCAACAAACAAAACCAATCAATCAATAGTTTGGAGTTGTAATTATTCACCAAGCAAGAGCCTCATTCTTTTACAGCAAAATGGGGTCTTATTAATTGGGAGTTGCTCTTGAATTAAGTCTTTTTTATTTCAGGCAAATTCAAAATTGTTCGAGTCGTGTAATCGTTAATTATTGACATTGGTAAATGCCCTAAAGCAATTTGATTATAATTCAATTCGTGACGATCATATGTAGAAAGTTCATATTCTTCAGTCATTGATAAACAATTTGTTGGACAATACTCAACGCAATTACCACAAAATATACAGATTCCGAAATCAATACTGTAATTAAGCAATCGTTTCTTTCTAATATCCGTTTCCAATTTCCAATCTACAACAGGTAGATCTATAGGACATACACGAACACATACTTCACAAGCAATGCATTTATCAAATTCAAAGTGGATTCGGCCGCGGAAACGCTCCGATGTAATCAATTTTTCGTAGGGATATTGAATAGTTACAGGTAAACGACTCGCATGTGATAAGGTAATCATGAAACCTTGACCGATGTACCTTGCAGCTCGTACTGTTTGTTGACCATAATTCATGAACTCAGTTACCATAGAGAACATATCGTGAATATCTATAAAAAATTTTATACTTGTTTTGTTTCTTTCTCTTGTTCTTGTTTAAGACAAGTCGTGAAGATAGAATATAGAATATTGTATTCTTTTACAGTGAAAGAAGTTGGGAAGAAGTTGTTAATAATAGATTGCCGAGAGATATAGGTAAAAGAAATTTCCACCCAAGATTTAAGAGTTGGTCCATTCTTAGCCTTGGTAAAGTCCATCTTGTTGTGATAGCAATGAATAATAACAAATAAGTTTTAGCTAATGTAATAAAGATACCAATTATTGTTCCAAAGACTCTACCCCCTTTATTTATTTCAAAAAAATAAGGAACGACTATGTACGGAAGAGAAAGATTCCAACCCCCCAAGTAAAGAACCGTTACAAATAATGAAGAAACTAGTAAATTCAGATACGAGGCAACGTAAAATAAACCAAATTTTATACCTGAATATTCGGTTTGATAACCTGCTACCAATTCTTCTTCTGCTTCTGGTAAATCAAAGGGTAATCTTTCACACTCGGCTAAGGACGAAATTAGAAAAACGATAAACCCTATAGGTTGACGCCACAAATTCCACCCCCAAAAACCATATTTTGACTGCGCTTCAACTATATCAACTGTACTTGAACTGTTAGATAATTATAGTCGACGATAACATTACTGTTCGCAACGCTATTACAGAACCGTACATGAGATTGTCACCTCATACGGCTCCTCAAAGGTCACAAATAAATCTAAGACCCGTTTGCTATTTTTTATCTTGATATGCTTTGTAGGATAGAATCCAAATCTATCACAAGGTCCCCAATTAGACAATGGAATTCTGTCTGCTATCTATTATTTTTTATTATAAAGTGCTTCTGAATTGATCTTATCTTTTAAAAATTTAAAAATTTTTTGTTGAGTAATAACTTAACCTTTAAATAAAAAGTTTTTTGTATAAATCTCAATAAATATTTCAACCTAGCATTTTTTATTACGAAAAAAAAGATACATTGCATTAGTTCACGAAACATTACAAGGATTCTATCTCTCTAAAACTCTCGAAAAAAGATCTTTTTTGTAGTGCAAGTTAATTCTTTCGAGTTTTATTTAATTTAATTGATTATTCATGAACAAATTCGATAATTTTAATGAAATACATGTTTAATAATTAATATTTATTCCTGATTTTTATTTATTTGATTACATTATTTAAAATAATATATTGTAGTAGGTAATATAACTATATTATAAGTTTTGATGGATAATATTTATTACCAAATAATAATATTATATCATAATAATAATAATATTAGTAGTCAATTAGATTAACCAATATATTTGTATTTTATTTATTAGTGAGCACAAAATCGTGAATAAACTCGTGAGTAATGTTCGTAAGTTATTCACGAACACAGACTCGTGAGAAAGCTCGTGAACTATGCTCGTGAGTTGTTCGCTAACCATTTGTGAACAACATTTATCCTTAACGAACCGAGCTCAAACATAATATTTAGCTCGATTCAAACTCGAGCTCGAGTTCGAGTTCGATAGTTTCTTAACAAACAATTCATGATCACTTTAGAGTTCGGCTCGGCTCGATTCATTTACATAACTATTTTTACTTATTATAATCCAAGTGATACTGCCAATTGGAGGTTTGTCCCTATTATTTTAAAAGTTAATGAAATTTTCACATTGTTCTTAAAAAAATATATAAATATCCATTTGTCACAAAAGAAAAAAAATATATGTATTCTCATAATCGTAGCCGGATTCGTTTTGAACCAGCGTCTTCAAAACAATGAGCTATTTGCATCTAAGCCAGCCCAGCATCTTTAATGTTGACTTTGGGCTTTGAATCATAGCGAGCAAAGTTCTTTTTTGGTCGCCACATTGATAATCTTGTTTATGCCCTTTCAACTTGTTTTCAAATAATTAACAAAGAAAAAAATCTATCTATACATATACTAATCTATACTATCTATATCAATATTATCTATACTATAGAAAGGGGGTATAATTTGTAATTTGGTTATCCCACATTTTTTGTTATCCCCCATTCACAACCGTTAAATCATAAACTCAAATAGATCATGATAGTTAGATATAACAATACTAAAAGTTATTATATAAGGTCCAGGGTTCGATTCCCGCTAACAACATATTAATTTATATTTAATACTAAAAATTATTATATACAAAGATTTAAGATTCAAATTCTTCCAATAACATATTAAAATTAATATTTACAATATTATATTATACTATAAAAAAAATTATGAAAAATTAAAAATAACCCGTGCTTTGCACGGGCTATACGCAAGTATACTAATAATGATAGAAGATTAAGATTAGAGCTATGATTTTTTTATTTCTTATCCCCATTCCTAAAAACATAGTGCCTAATCATATTTCCTGGGATTCAGCTTCTACTTAAATATTAGGGAAGAACACAGTTTGGTTCAATTCGATTTTTGGATAAAAGTAAAATCGAAATCAAACATCTTCAATTTTGGAAATCGAAAATAGCAATCGAACCATCGATTTCGATTTCAAAAATCTCGGTTCTGTTACAGTCGAATTGATTTCGGTTTTAAAACCCCAAAAAATAAAATTATTTTAACTTGAATAAAAAAATATATTTAAAGAAACTCAGATTTAATTTTTGAGTGTAATGTATTATTTGAGTGTATTGATTTGTTGCTTGTTGGTCTGTGATTGTCTGTGGAGTGGACTGGCCGTGGTAAAAGAGTAAATACTTTGGACAGGCTCAAACAATCACTTTAATCAAATACAACATTAAATTAAAATAACTTAAGGGAATACTTTGCTACTCATCTGAAGTGTAATGTAAGAGCATTCAGAGTCCCATCCTCATTTCTTCCCCATCCCTATAATTTGCAAGATAGCAGCATTTTTAGCAAAAAAAAAAAAAAAGAGCTCCACATATATGTATATATAATAGAATGTGATAATAGTAGGGATTTAAAACCTTCATCCTTCGGATAGAGACACAATTGAGTTCGCTTGATGTTTTGGGGGGCAACTTGGCAATGGTCCCAGAAAGCAGAGGCAACCTATGATGAACAAATAAAAAGAGATTAGTGGCCAAGTCAAATTGGTATCATAAACATATTGAAGATCTGCTTAGCAAAACAAACATATTGAAAATCTGTTCTCTGCTTAGAGAAACACACATATTGAAAATATGTTCTTACTTCATTAGCTCAGAAGAGTACCCCTTGGAATCACGAGCAGACGCAGACCAAGATCGGCAACAGTTGACTATGATGATGCATAAGGATGAATGATGGTGTTTTATGGGTAGGCAAGGCAATGTTTAGAAAACAGGTAATAGTGCTTCTTTTTTGGTTTCTGGTGCTAATTGTGCTGGCAAAGTTGGACTTGCACATTGCCAGAACCATTGTTTTAAAAAAAAAAATGCCAGAAGCATTGGACTTTATGGGACTACTATTGGAGTTTCTATGACTACTCGAAAAATTCAAAACAATAAAGACATCAACTCAAGAAAAAAAAAATTAATAAAATAAACTTAATTGTAAAAATTGTAAAAATAAAAATAAAAATTGTAACCAAAGATTCCATTTTTTGTCACACATGATATGAATTTGTTTACAGAATAACATTTTTTCAGGTAAAATAGAATATCTTTTATATTTTATCTAAATAAAATTCATCCTTTATGAATCAATTTCCTTTATTAGATTAAACATATTACCTTTTTCAATTTTCAATAATTAAATACTTTCCTTTTTCAAGTAAATTAGAATATCTTTTACATTTTATGTAACTAAAATTTCTCCTTTTTAAAAATACTACAAAAAATTATATTTAATAAAATAACATAATTATATTATAATTACTATTAACTAATCAATTAGCTTTTTCAGTCAACACACGTTAATTTTTTTTTCACTAACTAAAATCTTTATTTTTCCAATTATATCTTGGACTGTACGGTTACCTTTTTCTTTTTAAGCCAAAACACGTTACCTAAACCTCCTTTTTTCCAAGTATATCATGGAATAAAATTATTGAGCCGAAAACAAATAACTTATTACATCCATTTTTTTTTAGTTTTAGATAGATACATACTTATCTAGATATAGAACAATAGATAAAATATAAGACTAAACAATTCAAATGTCTCGGTATATTTAGATACTAGATGAATCAATGAGTTATCAGAAAAATATTAATCTACTTCTGCAGTGGCTCATAAGAGAGGGCTAAAATACTTTGATTTCTTTTGTTTGTGTAAACCTGATTAAACCTCACATAGCAGACATGCGGATTTTAATTTCTTTATCTTTATGAATATAATTATGAATATAATCTTTGTATTTATATGATATGATTAATTTATATGATTAATACTATTTATTCAACAAATTAGATTGATTGATACGAGTTGATTTTCTGTTACGATAAATTGATGAAACAATAGCTAGTCCAATAGCGGCTTCAGCGGCTGCAATAGCTATAACAAAAATAGAGAAAATTGCTCCTTTTAATTGACGACTATCAAAAAAATCAGAAAATGTTACAAAATTTATATTAACTGCATTCAAAATAAGTTCAAGACACATAAGGGCCCTAACCATATTTCGACTTGTAATCAATCCATAAAGACCAACAGAAAATAAATAGGCACTCAAAACAAGTACATGTTCGAGCATCATTAAAAAACTCCTTATCAATCTCGATTCATTTCAATATGAACAAAAATTAAACTAATTTCCTTTAATAGAATAGAATATAACAAATACAGAACAAAAAAATATATTGGTAATAGATCGAACTAAAAGAATTCTCTTTGTGATATATTAATTAAAAAAAAGAAGGTAAATAAATGTGATAACCCCCAACAAAGTTTGATTTGGATTCCGAATTCGAAAGATTTATTATTGACGAGCTACAGCAATCGCACCTATTAACGCAACTAAAAGAATTATTGAAATGAGTTCAAATGGAAGAAAGAAATCTGTTGATAAATGAATCCCAATTTGTTGACTATTACTTAGCAAATCTTGCTCTACAATCTGGTTTGATTTTGTAGTCCAAATAATCCCGTACCATGACGTATCTGGAATAGTAGTAATTAGTGAAACAAAAATACTTGTACAAACAATCGACGTAACTCCGTCCCCAACGGTCCAAAGATGAAAATCTTTGTAATATTCGGAACCATTCATGAACATCACAGCAAAAACGATTAAAACATTTATGGCTCCTACGTAAATAAGAAGTTGCGCAGCAGCTACAAAATGGGAGTTTGATAGAATATAGAATAAGGATGTACAAACAAGAACCAATCCCAATGAAAAGGCAGAATAAATTGGATTGGGGAGTAATACCACTCCCAGACCTCCTAATATAAGACCCGATCCCAGAAAGACTAAAAGAAAATCGTGTATTGGTCCGGGTAAATCCATTCTATATATATAAATAGATAAAAAAATAGAAATCTTTCATAATTTTAATTGACCTGACCAGGAAAAAAGAAGTCATTTTATCATACTTCTTCATTATTAATTGAATTCAATTTGAACAGATGTAGATGTGGATTGATCTAGATATAGTTATTGCACCTATTTCGTTCTTTATCCGAAATATTTTTTTTTTAACTAAATATATATTTCAAATCAAATCCAAATTTTACCATGATTCTCATCAACAAACAAAACCAATCAATCAATAGTTTGGAGTTGTAATTATTCACCAAGCAAGAGCCTCATTCTTTTACAGCAAAATGGGGTCTTATTAATTGGGAGTTGCTCTTGATTTAAGTCTTTTTTATTTCAGGCAAATTCAAAATTGTTCGAGTCGTGTAATCGTTAATTATTGACATTGGTAAATGCCCTAAAGCAATTTGATTATAATTCAATTCGTGACGATCATATGTAGAAAGTTCATATTCTTCAGTCATTGATAAACAATTTGTTGGACAATACTCAACGCAATTACCACAAAATATACAGATTCCGAAATCAATACTGTAATTAAGCAATCGTTTCTTTCTAATATCCGTTTCCAATTTCCAATCTACAACAGGTAGATCTATAGGACATACACGAACACATACTTCACAAGCAATGCATTTATCAAATTCAAAGTGGATTCGGCCGCGGAAACGCTCCGATGTAATCAATTTTTCGTAGGGATATTGAATAGTTACAGGTAAACGACTCGCATGTGATAAGGTAATCATGAAACCTTGACCGATGTACCTTGCAGCTCGTACTGTTTGTTGACCATAATTCATGAACTCAGTTACCATAGAGAACATATCGTGAATATCTATAAAAAAATTTATACTTGTTTTGTTTCTTTCTCTTGTTCTTGTTTAAGACAAGTCGTGAAGATAGAATATAGAATATTGTATTCTTTTACAGTGAAAGAAGTTGGGAAGAAGTTGTTAATAATAGATTGCCGAGAGATATAGGTAAAAGAAATTTCCACCCAAGATTTAAGAGTTGGTCCATTCTTAGCCTTGGTAAAGTCCATCTTGTTGTGATAGCAATGAATAATAACAAATAAGTTTTAGCTAATGTAATAAAGATACCAATTATTGTTCCAAAGACTCTACCCCCTTTATTTATTTCAAAAAAATGAGGAACGGCTATGTACGGAAGAGAAAGATTCCAACCCCCCAAGTAAAGAACCGTTACAAATAATGAAGAAACTAGTAAATTCAGATACGAGGCAACGTAAAATAAACCAAATTTTATACCTGAATATTCGGTTTGATAACCTGCTACCAATTCTTCTTCTGCTTCTGGTAAATCAAAGGGTAATCTTTCACACTCGGCTAAGGACGAAATTAGAAAAACGATAAACCCTATAGGTTGACGCCACAAATTCCACCCCCAAAAACCATATTTTGACTGCGCTTCAACTATATCAACTGTACTTGAACTGTTAGATAATTATAGTCGACGATAACATTACTGTTCGCAACGCTATTACAGAACCGTACATGAGATTGTCACCTCATACGGCTCCTCAAAGGTCACAAATAAATCTAAGACCCGTTTGCTATTTTTTATCTTGATATGCTTTGTAGGATAGAATCCAAATCTATCACAAGGTCCCCAATTAGACAATGGAATTCTGTCTGCTATCTATTATTTTTTATTATAAAGTGCTTCTGAATTGATCTTATCTTTTAAAAATTTAAAATTTTTTTGTTGAGTAATAACTTAACCTTTAAATAAAAAGTTTTTTGTATAAATCTCAATAAATATTTCAACCTAGCATTTTTGATTACGAAAAAAAGATACATTGCATTAGTTCACGAAACATTACAAGGATTCTATCTCTCTAAAACTCTCGAAAAAAGATCTTTTTTGTAGTGCAAGTTAATTCTTTCGAGTTTTATTTAATTTAATTGATTATTCATGAACAAATTCGATAATTTTAATGAAATACATGTTTAATAATTAATATTTATTCCTGATTTTTATTTATTTGATTACATTATTTAAAATAATATATTGTAGTAGGTAATATAACTATATTATAAGTTTTGATGGATAATATTTATTACCAAATAATAATATTATATCATAATAATAATAATATTAGTAGTCAATTAGCTTAACCAATATATTTGTATTTTATTTATTAGTGAGCACAAAATCGTGAATAAACTCGTGAGTAATGTTCGTAAGTTATTCACGAACACAGACTCGTGAGAAAGCTCGTGAACTATGCTCGTGAGTTGTTCGCTAACCATTTGTGAACAACATTTATCCTTAACGAACCGAGCTCAAACATAATATTTAGCTCGATTCAAACTCGAGCTCGAGTTCGAGTTCGATAGTTTCTTAACAAA
Source organism: Kitagawia praeruptora (assembly GCA_037693485.1). Taxonomy (NCBI): domain Eukaryota; kingdom Viridiplantae; phylum Streptophyta; class Magnoliopsida; order Apiales; family Apiaceae; genus Kitagawia; species Kitagawia praeruptora. The sequence continues at coordinate 85,017,405 of CM075350.1, forward strand.
CAATTCATGATCACTTTATAGTTCGGCTCGGCTCGATTCATTTACATAACTATTTTTACTTATTATAATCCAAGTGATACTGCCAATTGGAGGTTTGTCCCTATTATTTTAAAAGTTAATGAAATTTTCACATTGTTCTTAAAAAAATATATAAATATCCATTTGTCACAAAAGAAAAAAAATATATGTATTCTCATAATCGTAGCCGGATTCGTTTTGAACCAGCGTCTTCAAAACAATGAGCTATTTGCATCTAAGCCAGCCCAGCATCTTTAATGTTGACTTTGGGCTTTGAATCATAGCGAGCAAAGTTCTTTTTTGGTCGCCACATTGATAATCTTGTTTATGCCCTTTCAACTTGTTTTCAAATAATTAACAAAGAAAAAATCTATCTATACATATACTAATCTATACTATCTATATCAATACTATCTATACTATAGAAAGGGGGTATAATTTGTAATTTGGTTATCCCACATTTTTTGTTATCCCCCATTCACAACCGTTAAATCATAAACTCAAATAGATCATGACAGTTAGATATAAAAATACTAAAAGTTATTATATAAGGTCCAGGGTTCGATTCCCGCTAACAACATATTAATTTATATTTAATACTAAAAATTATTATATACAAAGATTTAAGATTCAAATTCTTCCAATAACATATTAAAATTAATATTTACAATATTATATTATACTATAAAAAAAATTATGAAAAATTAAAAATAACCCGTGCTTTGCACGGGCTATACGCTAGTATACTAATAATGATAGAAGATTAAGATTAGAGCTATGATTTTTTTATTTCTTATCCCCATTCCTAAAAACATAGTGCCTAATCATATTTCCTGGGATTCAGCTTCTACTTAAATATTAGGGAAGAACACAGTTTGGTTCAATTCGATTTTTGGATAAAAGTAAAATCGAAATCAAACATCTTCAATTTTGGAAATCGAAAATAGCAATCGAACCATCGATTTCGATTTCAAAAATCTCGGTTCTGTTACAGTCGAATTGATTTCGGTTTTAAAACCCCAAAAAATAAAATTATTTTAACTTGAATAAAAAAATATATTTAAAGAAACTCAGATTTAATTTTTGAGTGTAATGTATTATTTGAGTGTATTGATTTGTTGCTTGTTGGTCTGTGATTGTCTGTGGAGTGGACTGGCCGTGGTAAAAGAGTAAATACTTTGGACAGGCTCAAACAATCACTTTAATCAAATACAACATTAAATTAAAATAACTTAAGGGAATACTTTGCTACTCATCTGAAGTGTAATGTAAGAGCATTCAGAGTCCCATCCTCATTTCTTCCCCATCCCTATAATTTGCAAGATAGCAGCATTTTTAGCAAAAAAAAAAAAAAAGAGCTCCATTCGGATCCCCATTTTGGGGTTTAAATTTGCAGACAAAGTTTCAATCCCCAAATTTGGGGACTTTGGTTGCTGCCTGCAAATCCTTTCTTTCTTCATTCTAATAATACTAGCTTAAAACCCGTGCGATGCACAGATGTTCTTTAATATAATAGAATTCTTTTTAATTTGAATTAAAATTTTTATGACATAAATTTTCTTGACTTAAAATTTTAAAAAATATGATCTGATATAATTATATATTTGTTGTCCGTGGTATTTTTAGAAAATAATGGATTTTAGTTTGAAAATATTGAAAAGATGAAATATTTTAGCTGAAAAACGTAATTGGTTAGTTATTAGTTATTATATTGTTCTTATTTTATTGTACTTAAATAAAGCAAACCAAATAGATTTTTCTGAAAAAAAATAAAAAAATAGAAAAGATAATGTATTTTAGCTGAAAAAGGTAATTGGTTAATTATTAGTAATTATAATATTTTATTTTATTAAACATAATTGCTCATAGTTTTTTTAGAAAAGGAAAACTTTTAGCTAGATAAACGGTATTTTACGTAAAAAGAAAAATTGGCTATTGAAAAATAGAAAAGGTAGCATATTTTACTTGAAAAGGGAAAGAATTTCTGATATTTTATGTGAAAAAAGATTAGTTATGGAAAAATAGAAAAGGTAACATGTTTTACCAGAAAAAGGAAATTTATTAGTTATTAGTAATTATAAATAATTAAGTAAGGATAATTACGTAAAATAACATGTACCATTAAATAAGGGTAAATAAATAAAAATAACTGAAAAAAATAGAAAAATATAAAGGGTAACATATTTTAGCTGAAAATGGTAATTGAATAATTATTAGTAATTATAATATTTCATTTTATTAAACAGGTATCGTACCGACCGACCGACCAATCGACCAACCAAATTTTTAATGTTTCGGCTTTTATATAATAGTATAGATAGCTTAAAACCCGTGCGATGCACGAATTTTCTTTAATATAACAATTTTTTTTTAATTTGAATTAAAAATTTTAAGACATAAATTTTTTTGGCTTAAACTTTTAAAAATATGATCTGATATAATTATATATATGTTGTCCGTGATATTTTTAAAAAATGATGGATTTTAGTTTGAAAATATTGAAAAGATATTGAAAAGATGAAATATTTTAGCTGAAAAACGTAATCGGTTAGTCATTAGTTATTATATTGTTATTATTTTATTGTACTTAAATAAATCAAACCAAATAGGTTTTTCTGAAAAAAATAAAAAAAAATAGAAAAGGTAATGTATTTTAGCTGAAAAGGGTAATTGGTTAATTATTAGTAATTATAATATTTTATTTTATTTAACATGATTGCTCATAGTTTTTTTAGAAAAGGAAAAATTTTAGCTTGATAAACTGTATTTTACGTAAAAAGAAAAATTGGCTATTGAAAAATTGAAATGGTAGCATATTTTACTTGAAAAGGGAAAGAATTTCTTATATTTTATGTGAAAAAAGATTAGTTATTGAAAAATAGAAAAGGTAACATGTTTTACCTGAAAAAGGAAATTTATTAGTTATTAGTATTTATAAATAATTAAGTAAGAATAATTACGTAAAATAACATGTACCATTAAATAAGGGTAAATAAATAAAATTAACTGAAAAAAATAGAAAAATATAAAAGGTAACATATTTTAGCTGAAAAAGGTAATTGATTAATTATTAGTAATTATAATATTTTATTTTATTTTATTAAACAGAATTGCTAATAGTGTTAAATACAACCTCTGGTGATATAATTGGAAAAAGAAATATTTTAGTTAGAGAAAAATAGAAAGGTAACATGAAGATGACATGATTTATGTGAAAATGGCAATTGATTAGTTTATAGCAATTATAATTTAATTATGTTATTTTACTATATAAAATTGCTCATAGTTTTTAGAAAATGAGAAATTAATGTTGCCCGTTATATTTCTAGAAAAAAAGGAATTTAATTAGAAAAAATAGAAAAAATGATATATTTTAGTTGAAAAGGTAATCAGTTAATTATTAGTATTATAATATTATTATTTTATTTTTATTAAATAGAAACGTCTGTGATATAATTGGAAAAAAAGAGGTTTTAGTAAGAGAAAAGAAAAAAGGTAACGTGTTTTGGCTGAAAAAGGTAACCGTCCATGATATAATTGTAAAAAGAAAGATTTTAGTGAGAGAAAATAGAAAAGGTAACGTGTTTTGACTGAAGGTAATTGATTAGTTAATAGTAATTATAATATAATTATGTTATTTTATTAAACAAAATTGCATGTATGTTTTTAAAAAAGAGAAATTTTAGTTATATAAAATGTTAAAGATATTCTAATTTACTTGAAAAAGGAAATTATTTAATTATTGAAAAATAGAAAAGGTAATATGTTTAACCTGAAAAAGAAAATTGATTCATAAAGGAGAAATTTTAGTTAGATAAAATATAAAAGGTATTGCATTTTACTTGAAAAAGGAAATTATTTAATTCTTGAAAATAGAAAAGATAATATGTTTAATCTGAAAAAGAAAATTGATTAGTTAGTAGTAATTGAGTAAGGGTAAATAAGTAAAATCAACAGGTACCGTACCGACCGACCGACCAACCAAACTTTTAATGTTTCGGCTTTTATATAATAGTACTAGCTTAAAACCCGTGCGATGCACGGATTTCTTTTAATATTATATGATTTTTTTATTAATTTGAATTACTCTTTTTAAAATAAGAATTTCGGAGGCTTAAATTTTTAAATGAGATGATTTGATAATAATTATATAAATGTTATCCGTGAAATTTCTAGGAAAAGAGAAATTTTATTTATAAAATATTGAAAAAATGACATTTTAGTTGAAAAAAATAATCGGTTAATTATTGATACTTATAAAATTTATACCATTATATAAAAGCCGAAACATTGAAAGTTTTGGTACCTATTTTTTGGTACTTTGTGAAATTACTTGTTTACCTTTCATTATAAAGAAAAATAAATACACCTAAAATAAATAATAACATAATATAATTAATGATAATTAGTAATAATAACATAATATAATTAATGGTAATTAGTCGATTGCCTTTTTCACATTTACTTTTAGTTGAAGATATTACCTTTTATAAAACCTAAAAACATCAATCGTATCATATCTTTCGATCATTAATATTTTCTTTCGAATTAAAATATGTTATCTTTTTAATTTAATTAAAATATATTACCTTTTTAATTTAAAAAAATTTTTACGATCATTAATATATACCTGAAAATATCACACCACAAACCTAAAATAAATAGATTAGTAAGTAATAATAACATGATATAATTAATGTTAATTAGTCGATTACTTTTTTCACATTTACTTTTTGTTGAAGATATCATCTTTTATAAACACCTAAAAACATCAATCGTATCATATATTTCGATCATTAATATTCCTTTCGAATTAAAATACGTTACCTTTTTAATTTAAAACAATTCTTACAATCATTAATATATATCCGAAGATATCACACCATAATTTTCAAGAAAAATATAACACCTAAAATAAATAATAACATAATATAAATTAATAGTACTTTACCTTTTTAATTTAAAACAACATTTTCACATTAACATTAATAAAATTAATGGTAATTAGTCAATTGCCTTTTTTACATTTACTTTTAGTTGAAAATATTACCTTTTATAAAAACCTAAAAACATCAATCGTATCATATCTTTCGATCATTAATATTTCCTTTCGTATTAAAATACGTTACCTTTTAATTTAATCACTAATATATACCCAAAAATATCACACCATAATTTTCAATTATTAATATAATATATAAAAAAATGTATACATTATTTATAATAAGGAAACATTAGTATAATTCGTAAACATGAGTATATTAAATTATATCAAATTAAAATTAAGAAAATTATTTTAAAAAATTATTATATAAAAACAAAATTGTAACATTAATTAAAATTTATAATATAATAAAAGAAATCTGTGCATTGCACGGGTTATAAGCTAGTTATTATTTAAATTTATTAAATAGAATGTCGTGATTTAACTGGAAAAAGAGAGGTCTTAGTCAGAGAAAATTAAAAAGAAAACGTGTTTAGGTGAAATAGGTAACTGATTAGTTTTCAGTAAATATAATTCAATTATGTTATTTTACTAAATAAAATTGCTCATAATGCTTTAAGAAAATGAAAAATTAATGTTGCCGGTGATATATTTAGAAAAAAAGTGATTTTAGTTATAAAAAATAGAAAAGATGATACATTTTAGCTGAAAAAATTAATCGATTAATTATTAATATTATAATATTGCTATTTTATTTTATTATATAGAACCGCCCGTGATATAATTGGAAAAAGACAGATTTTAGTTAGAGAAAATAGAAAAGATAATGTGAAAATTAAAAAGGTGACATGTTTTAGGTGAAGAAGGTAATTGATTAGTTTATAGTAATTATAATTTAATTTATGTTATTTTACTAAATTAATTAAATTGCTCGTGTCTTTAGATAGTGAGAAATTAATGTTGACTATGATATTTCTAGAAAAAAGGAATTTTAATTATGAAATATGGAAAAGATGTTATGTTTTAGCTGAAAAAGGAAATCGGTAATTATTAGTATTATAATATTATTATTTTATTTTAGTAAATAGAACCACCCGTAATATAATTGGAAAAAATAGATTTTTGTTACAGAATAGGAAAAAAGGTAACATGCTTTGGTTGAAAAAGGTAATTGATTAATTAATAGTTACTATAATATAATTATGTTATTTTATTAAACAAAATTGCTCGTAGTGTTTATACGAAAAGAGAAATTTTAGTTAGATACAATATAAAAGATATTGTGTTTTACCTAAAAAGAGAAATTAATTAGTTAGTGCATAATAGAAAAGGTAATATGTTTAATCTAAAAAAGGAAATTAATTAGTTAGTAGAATGGATTTTATTTGTAATTAAGTAAGGGTAATTAGGTAAATTCAATAGGTACCAACCAACCAAACTTTTAATGTTTCGGCTTTAATATAATAGTATAGATACATAAAATAATATTTATAGTAGTGAGTGGATTTTGGTAATTAAAATTATTAATGAAAGAGATATAAAGAAGTAATATAAAAAAAAATATAGGAATATGGGGATGTTGAAAATTTTTGATAATTTTGGGAATTTACTATTTTTATTTAAAAATTTACTATTTTTAATAAGTTTTTGAGGATGGAAATAGGGGACGACTCGAAATGCTCTAAGGGAAATGGAATACAACATATATCAAGTAAATTTAGTCGTACAGTGGGATTACTGATGTGGGTCCGGATCCTTTGTCCCCTTCCTCCGTGTCCCCTGCTCTTTTTAGTATAAAAAGAGTGCCCCTGCGGGGCCCATTTTAATAAATAATAAAAATGGGCTCCACAAATGCATTTTTTTTGTATTAAAAACAACAGGGGACACATAGGAGACACGGAGGAAGGGGACAGAGATCCCAACTCTACTGATGTATACTGAATTACTGATTGCTATCATCTACACTGGGTTGTGTAGTGACACTGTGACACCGCGGCTGCCTGCCTACTACAGTTGTTCCTTAAAACAGGAATTAGTACTTTGGCGTTAATATGATCATCATCACTAAGGTTTTAACGGCTATCTGGTTTGCGAGAAATAAGAAAGTCTGGGAGGGGAAGGTGATGGAGGCAAATATGGTTCTGGAGATGACCTCAAAACAATTTTCAGATTGGCAGCTAGCAAATAAGAAAACAATTCAACCTACGAATCAAACGAGGGTCGAGGCTGTAAGTATGGAAAAATGGAAACCTCCACATTCCGGATGGGTGAAACTCAACGTAGATGCTTCAGTGAAAGAGGAGGATTCACACTTTGGGGTAGGAATGGTCATCCGAAATGATCAAGGTCAGTTTATTATGGGAAAGAACATGAAGATGCTAGGTAAAGTAACTGTTTTGGAAGCGGAAGCGTATGGAATATTAGAAGCTCTTCACTGGATCCAAGAACTCCATCTCAACCAGGTGATTATTGAGAATGATTCTAGCCTGGTGGTTCAAGCATTGCAGAAAGGTTCTGAGTACTATGCAGAGGTTGGGAACATTCTGGAAAATTGCCTAAATGTATTAAAAAACCGAAGTGATTTGATTGTTTGTCATGTTAAAAAGCACGCAAATGGGGTAGCACATAATCTTGCTAGAATTCCCTGTTTGATAGGCTGCTTTAATGTTTTTATATTTCCTCCACATTGTGTGTTGGAGAATCTATTGTATGATCTACCTTCTATTTAATAGAATCTGTTTGGTTTTTCAAAAAAAAAGTACTTTGGCGTTAAATAATTCACAATATTATGAACTCCATGCAGTTAAAATAATTACTTATAACTTAAAATTATTTAATAAATTATAATTTTAAATTAATATATGTTCAGATATTTAATATTACCAATAATTTATGAGTTAACTTATAATATAAAAATAAGAATAAATTTGATAAATGATCCATTCTGATGATAATAGTAACTATTTTCTAACTTATAATATTAAGTTTTATAAATTAAAATCATTAATATAAAATAATTTTTTGAAAAAATAGTTTTTACCGACTTCTGACTTTTTAGGGTGTTTATTTAATTTTAAGTCATCTTTTAATTTATTCGGAAAACATACATTATTTTATTTAAAAGCTAAAAATCACTTTACTTTCAAAAAAAAAAGAAGCTAAAAATCACTTTAAATCCAGAGCTTTAATCCTAGCCCAACGACCTTGGACAAAAAACTTACTGATATCGATATTTTGGCAGTGTTGTTGCCAACATTTAAAAACATATTTCTTGGCACGCTAATTTATGATGGCCCGTAACGTAACGAAGTCTGCTGTTGGGGTGAAAATCTGCAAATTTCACTGATTGTTTTCACTTGTTTTATCAAGTCTTTTATTTTTTTACTAGTTAAAGTTAAAAATTGGAAACTTAAAACCAACGAGTATTAAAATTTTCTTTGAGGGTTATTACGGAAAATTATTTTTTCAGATAGACTTTCATGAAAGCTTAATGTCATTCAAGATTAGTACTCCCTCCGTCCGCCGTGATTGTTTATATTGGGTTTTTTCACGGAGATCAAAAATTATACTGTAATTAAAATAAGTGAAATAGTGGGTGTAATAGTAATTTTATTGTTAAGATAAGTGAAGTAGTGGGTGTAATAATGATTTTATTGTTAAAATAAGTGAAGTAATGGATGTAATAGTGTAAAGTGTTGAAAAAGTGGAGTGAAGTAGTGGATGTAATAATGTATTTTATTGTTAAAAGTTACTATTAATGGTATCTAAAAAAAAAAGAGGAGCGTCCCAAAATAGAAATTGTAAAGAAATGAGAGGGACGGGGGGAGTATATTTTAGGGATATTTACAGAAATACATAAGATTTTAACAATTCTTTCCAATTTTACTACCATCCAACTATCATTTTACTTCTATAAAATCATTTTTTTCAAAAATACTACCTCATTATAATTTTATGTTTTTAATATTCCAAAAATACTACATTCCTCAATTGCAACTTTTGCAACCTCATTTGCAACTTTGATACTACAAATTTCTAATTGCAAGTTCTGGGGTTCAGATGTCATTTTCGACCAGTTTTTTGGAATATATATATATATATATATATATATATATATATATATATATATATATATGAGTAGAGTTCAAGGGAGAACCCCTTAATCAAGAGAACTAAGAGACCCCATCATCTACCATTGAATAATTGTAATTAAATAATATGTAAATTAAACAAATGCAGTGGCAGATTGGTGATTAAATCAAAGATTCATGGGCAGAGACTTTACACTAGAAATAAAATCAACTGATCGAATTTTGTTAAAATTGGAAACAACGGCAATCACATATTGATTGATACCAATCTTTGATTACTGCTGCAAACATTGAGGTAATTAACAACTAAAATTTCCTTGTAAACACATGCATTACATGATTAGGGTAAATACATACATCTCCACGTACATATAGTTCAAAGGAAAAAAATCGACCAAGCAACAATGGAGAAAAACAAAACTACCAATGGGTTATTGTTTTATTATTTAACGCTTTTCGTTTAATCTATGATTCTAAAAAATTATCAACTATGTTTTGATTAGTGTTTCGTTTGGCGTTCATGGATATAATGTAAGATTCCGGTGTGTGTTCTTATAATTAACATGTTCTTGTATCCTAATAGAAGTTTTTTCTTTTGCAGGAAAGATTTGATTAAGGAACCTTCTAAAGAAGCACGGGATAAAGGATGTTATTCATTGGTAATGGTAAGGATGAACATTAAGTGCTTCAAGGTTACTCGGAATTCTAGATAGTGGCACTCTTACAGTAATTTCAGAGTCATTTGACAAACCAGAGATTGATTTGGATGAGCAGATTTTCTATGGCGTTTATGCAAAAGATATTCTTCATAGCGCTGTGAGTCTGTGATCGGGAAGCTTGATGAGATTTTGGAAAAGGTTAAAGAGCTGAAAGGCAAAGGTAAATGCATATCTCTCATGCCACAAGACCAGTGTGTTGATGAAGAAGGAAATGTGCGCATGGAACCGATGGAAGAGCTCATAAATGTAGAGGTGTTTCTTCAAATGGCTATGCTTGAGTAATGGGCAAAAGGAGATGCTGTCTGGCTTGGTGTCTTTTTCATATGCATGGGATATATTCAATTTTAGTATTTTAGTGGTTTTTGCGTTGTCTCAAGGCCTGGCCATTGGCTTTGATACTTTTTGAATTGTATGCTTTGCATTGCTTGAGATATGGGGGCTTTCTACTATTTACATGGACTGAATGAGTTTTATTCTTTTTACTGAACATCACTTGAGGATATGTAGAACATGAGAATTAGTAAAACGGAGTTATCAGAGGATTAGTAGAACACTTACTAGAACAACATTTGAGTTGATAAACATTTAAATAGAACAATTATGACACTAACAATTATAAATATTTTAACAAAATTTGTTATGTGTTTTGTTGTAACAGATTTTATCCTTAAGTCTCATAACAATTTACTTATACATTCTATCAGGTGTTCATTATGAATACATAGTATTAATTTATATTTTATTAGGTGTCCTACAAATAAACAAATTAGTATTTTTTTTATTTATATTTTTCACTTTTCCAACGCCAAGAAAGTGTTTAGCATCCATGTGTCACTTTTATTCAAGAGATTCTCTTAAGTGTTTGTTAAAAATATTAAACACTTCAAAGAATCTTAATATAAAAAACACCATAAAAATGATACTCATTTAAAACACCTTAGAGAATCTTGAAATAACTTAAAAGAATTTTAATGAAACACTTAAGAGAGTCTATAGTATTGGATATATTATCATGTACATGAATTATTTGTAGTGTTGGATAAATTATCATGTAATATCATTTTTCAATAAAAATAATAAGTATAACACCTTAGATTTTATTTTGTAATTTTTGACAAATTGTTTATATATTTACTCATCTTTAATTATTTTTTAAGAATATTTTGACTACGTTTCATTTAAAAAATTATAATTTTTTATTAAATTATAAAAATAATTATAAAATTTTACACTCCAGATTCGACTAGGTGTCTTGATATTTTACGATTTTGTTAAGTGTTTGAAAATTCTATTATGTAACGATAAAATTCTATCAAGTTATATATAGAAATGTGTACCAAGATTCTTTTACGTATTTCAAATCAATATGTCAATTGTTTTTATTATCTTTTCGAATTTTTTTCCAAATAATTAACAAAATACCTAAGAGAATCTTGGTATATTACATTATTTTTCTACATATTTTTTTAAAAGAAAAATTAGACATTTCTTTTAAAATTAAGTTATATAGAAATCTTAGGTAATACACCAAGATTATTTTACGTTTTTTAAATCAATATTTCAATTTTTTTTTTATATTTTCGAGATTCTTTTTAGAATTATTTTAGAAGACTTGCTATAAAAAATTGAATTTTAATTCGAAAAAATATTCTATTGATTTTCTTAAATGTTTGAAAAATTATTTTTAGTGGTGTACTTGTACATAACTGTATTCAAAACTTATTATAGATAAAATAAATATTTTAATAAAAAATTAATATTTTAATATTTATTTATAGTATTGGATAAATAATCATGTATATGAATTATTTATAGTGTTGGAGAAATTATCAAGTAACATCATTTTTTAACTAAAACAATTAGTATAACACCTTATATTCTACTAGGTCTTTTGATACTTACTTGGAATCAATTTTATTTTATAATTTTTGCCAATTTTTTATATTTTATTTACTCATTTCTAATTATTATTATTTTTTAATATTTTGACTACATACCATGTATAAATATTATAAAATATTATTATTTATAAAAATAATTACAAAATATTACACTCTAGATTCAACTAAGTGTCTTGATATTTTACGATTCGATTAAGTGTTTGAAAATTCTATTAAGTAATGTTAAAATTCTATTAAGTTATATATAGAAACGTTAGATAATTCAACAAGATTCTTTTACGTGTTTGAAATTAACATATCATTTTTTTATTTTTGAAATTCTTTCGAGTATTATTTTTATTTTATTTTTTTGCTAAGTTTTTTTTTCGAGTATTATTTTAAAAGACATGCTATAAATAAATTGAATTATTTAAGTGTATTCGTGAGAATGTATATCATTTTAATTCTTTCTTGATTTGTTTTTATATTTCATATCTTTTTTGGAAAAAAATTGATCTTTCTTATTTTCTTTTAATTTATTTGAATTTTTTTAAAGTGTTTTATTTTTAGCTATTAAGATTCTTCTTGTTTATTTTGCAATATACATTGAACCTTCTGAAAATAAAGATGGTAGATTTTCTTTTATGTTTATTGAAATAGATTTTCTTACCTGTTTAAAATGAAGACGGTCTACCGTATTAGCAGGATACGAAACACGGTCTTTCGTGTTATGCATGATATGAAAGAGCGTGTATCGTGTTTGTGTTGCGCGCACCCGCCTAACACGAGACATAGTACACCGTATTACACATAACATGTTACACCGTGTACCGTATCATGCAATGTTGCGGAAGACGAAGTACCGTATTACCCCTCATATCACGGTACACGAGTAAGTAAATGGGGCCAAACATGCTCAAATATGAGTATTTTGGTAATTTTCTCTTAAAAAAAACTTAACAAAATCTTTAATAAATTAATAAAAACACTTAATGGAATCTTTAAGAAATTAATATAATACATATTAGAAAAAGATAACAAATATTATAAATAAAAAACTTAACATAATCTATAATAAGATTCTCTTAGGTGTTTGCTCCTTTGTCAATTGATATATGATTTCTAGTTATATTTTTATTGTTATTGTTAATTAATTTTTAGAATTCTTTTAATTTTTTAAACTTTTTTGGGTATTTTTAAAATAAATATTTTAAGTTTTCGGTTTAAGATTCCATTACCTATTTTACACATTTTTTAGTTAATATTTTTGATATATTCTTTTTTTTTTCTAGTAAAAGATTTAAAATAAGGTATTTTTTTTAAAACTTTTAACAAACATTCAAATATTTATCATTCAAATTTTAATTTTATGTAAATAAGACACATATTGATAGGGAAAAGTATGTGTATAGAAAATTTGATGGACCCCTCTCCATTAAAAAAAAATTATCAAAACACTTAACAGAATCTTTTAATAATACTTTTGTAGAAAATATATTTAATATTTTTTTTTTAAATTCAACGAAGATTCTTCTAGGTGTTTTAAAGTAAATTCTATTAAGATTCTACTACCTATTAGCAAGATGTTTTGATATAAAATTAAGTAATTTTTAATAAATAAAGTTTATTACTCCGTTTTTACTAGCATTTTATTGCATAGTTTCTTATTTGTTTGATTGTATTTTAGTTATATTTCATTAATTTAAAGAACTCATATCACGATTCAGTAAATGGGGCCAAGCATGCTCAAATATGAATATTTTGGTAATGTTCTCCTAAAAGAAACTTAACAAAATCTTTAATAAATTAATAAAAACACTTAATGGAATCTTTAAGAAATTAGTATAATACAGATTAGAAAAAGATAACAAATATTATAAATAAAAAACTTAACATAATCTTTAATAAGATTCTCTTAGGTGTTTGCTCCTTTGTCAATTGATATATGATTTCTAGTTACATTTTTATTGTTATTATTAATTAATTTTTAGAATTCTTTTAATTTTTAAACTTTTTTGGATATTTTTAAAATAAATATTTTAAGTTTTCGGTTTAAGATTTCATTAACTATTTTACACATATTTTAGTTAATATTTTTGAAATATTCTGTTTTTTTATAGTAAAAGATTTAAAATAAGATATTTTTTTTCAAACTTTTAACAAACATTCAAATATTTATCATTCAAATTTTAATTTTATGTGAATAAGACACATATTGATAGGGAAAAGTATGTGTATAGAAAATTTGGTGGACCCCTCTCCATTAAAAAAAAATTATCAAAACACTTAACAGAATCTTTTAATAATACTTTTGTAGAAAATATATTTAATATTTTATTTTTTTTTCAAATTCAACGAAGATTCTTCTAGGTGTTTTAAAGTAAATTCTATTAAGATTCTACTACCTATTAGCAAGATGTTTTGATATAAAGTTAAGTAATTTTTAATAAATAATGTTTATTACTCCGTTTTTACTAGCATTTTATTGCATAGTTTCTTATTTGTTTGATTGTATTTTAGTTATATTTCATTACTTTAAAGAACACCTTAAATAACACGAAAATTAACAAGACCTAGACACGAAGAACACATTCAGGAACACTTTACTAAACTAGGCTTTTTATATGGTAGCACCCAACTCAAAACTCAAATTCACTTGATTCCCACAGTGCCAGCCACGATTTCCAGGAATATTCTTAAGACCAAATTCAAGCATATGTCCATGCAGCAAAAATAGGTGCACGAGGTCCGAGTTGCGCCGTTGAAATCCAAGAACCTGTTGTTGAACTACTTTTAAGAACACCCTCCCGTTTCACCAAACAAAATTTATAAGTTAATGGTTGTTTTCGTTACCACACATATCATACAAAAAAACTAACTATAAAAAGCATGTTAAATAAGATGATCAGATTTGTATTGCTAGTATTTGCATGTATCAATTTGGCAAATTTTGCAGCTAAAGCGAAGATGATAAAGTACTGATATACATACAGCTGTGATATACATACAGCCGTGTATATTGCTTTTAATTACTATATGGTGTTAATGATGTAATTGGTTTGTAAAATTAATTCATATGTAACGTGATTCAAGATTCTGATTTTTACATGATTGTGGTAAATCATATCAACTGCAGGTATGATATAATTTTAATTGTTTTGTTGTTTTCCAGTCATACCCTTTAGCTATATATATGGTATTAAGCTAATTAAATTCTAATTTATCTTTGACCAATCTTACCCGTTAGATTTAAACTTATCAATGGCTCACAAAGTGGTCTCCTGGTTCCCCCCATAGCCATGGTTCTCCCTTGAGCATAGGCCTATATATATATATTCCAAAAAACTGGTCGAAAATGACATCTGAAAACTGGAACTTGCAATCAGAAATTCGTAGCATCTCAGTTGCAAATGAGGTTGCAAGGCCTCGCCAGGGGCACTCATAATTGGTGGATTTGGGTTGCAAGGCCCCGCCAGGGGCACTCATAATTGTTGGATTTCTGATTTGCAACTTTCAGTTTTCAGTTGCAACTTTTGCAACCTCAGTTGCAACAGAGGTTTGCAACCTCAGTTGCAACTTTTGCAACCTCAATTGCAACTGAGGTTTGCAACCTCAGTTGCAACTTTTGCAACTTTTGCAACCTCAGTTGCAACTTTTGCAACTGAAAACTAAAAGTTGCAAATCAGAAATCCACCAATTATGAGTGCCCCTGACGGGGCCTTGCAACCCAAATCCACCAATTATGAGTGCCACTGGCGGGGCCTTGCAACCTCATTTGCAACTGAGATGCTACGAATTTCTGATTGCAAGTTCCAGTTTTCAGATGTCATTTTCGACCAGTTTTTTGGAATATATATATATATATATAAATATATATAGGCAAAGTATCAAATGGAAACCAACTCTTAAATAGAAACTAACACTAAATAAATTATATTTCATCTATTCTAAGGTTCCCGCCAAGGGTAACTTCACAAAAAATGCTTAAAATAATTGGCTCTATCCAACAAAAAAAAATCTTGCCGTGAAAATGCGAAGCATTTAAGACAGTAAACGGATGAGTTAGGTAGTCATGAGGGCCGAAAGCTCTCGACACACCCGTCAATCGTCTATTGCCTTTACCACTGATTGCCATTCCTTACAATTTTAGAATGATAAAGGCGCGAAGTGCCGTACAAGAAGGTGCGAAGCACCGTTAACCAGTGAAATCCACTGCCACGTGATCACGTGAACATTGAATATTTTTTTTTGTTGGATAGAGCCAAGTATTTTAAACATTTTTTGTATTGGGGTACCCCTAGTTTGGTCATTAGATTAGCTTGAAATGTTAGATTATGATTTAGTTTCTAGTTTCTATTTTAATTTGGTTTCTATTGGAGTATGACTATATATATATATATATATATATATATATATATATATATATATATATATATATATATATATATATATATATATATATATATATATATAAATATATATAGGCAAAGTATCAAATAGAAACCAACTCTTAAATAGAAACTAACACTAAATAAATTATATTTCATCTATTCTAAGGTTCCCGCCAAGGGTAACTTCACAAAAAATGCTTAAAATAATTGGCTCTATCCAACAAAAAAAAATCTTGCCGTGAAAATGCGAAGCATTTAAGACAGTAAACGGATGAGTTAGGTAGTCATGAGGGCCGAAAGCTCTCGACACACCCGTCAATCGTCTATTGCCTTTACCACTGATTGCCATTCCTTACAATTTTAGAATGATAAAGGCGCGAAGTGCTATATATATATATATATATATATATATATATATATATAGGGGGCTACTCCAATACAAACCTCCTTAAAATACAAACCTACAAACCAAGCATAATCTAATATTTCAAGCTAATCTAATGACCAAACTAGGGGTACCCCAATACAAAAAACGTTTAAAATACTTGGCTCTATCCAACAAAAAAAAAATCATTGTTCACGTGATGACGTGGAAGTGGATTTTACTGGTTAACGGTGCTTCGCACCTTCTTGTACGGTGATTCGCGCCTTTATCATTCTAAAGTTGTAAGGAATGACAATCAATGGTAAAGGCAATAGACGATTGACGGGTGTGTCAAGAGCCTTCGGCCCTCATGACTACCTAACTCATCCGTTTACTGTCTTAAATGCTTCGCATTTTCACGGCAAGTTTTTTTTTTTGTTGGATAGAGCCAATTATTTTAAGCATTTTTTTTTTGTGGTCGAAAATGACATCTGAACCTCAGAACTTGCAATCAGAAATTTGTAGCATCAAAGTTGCAAATGACATTGCAAAAGTTGCAATTGAGGAATGTAGTATTTTTGGAATTTTGAAAACAAGGTCGGTATTTTTAGAATTTTAGAAAGGTTGGTAATATATATTTAAAAATCTAATAGTTGACATGGGTAGTTTTGAAACTATCCCTATATTTTAGTAGTCTGATTACTACTTTGTGATTCAAAGTGAAGCAGTTCAATTTCCCTCAAACTCGGATCACTTCAATGAAGATTTTGGTCCATCAACGTCCATGCACGCGGTACTAAAATAGTAAAATTGTACTCCCGCTGTCCCCCTTGGTTCTTTACCTTGGTGGACATCATTCTAGCATGGATTTTAAGGTGCATTTTGTGAATAGTTTCATAACTTATTTTTAAAATTTTCTTTTTTTGTATAAAAGTAGAATTGTTCTATTTTTATACAAAAAAGGAAAATTTTAAAAATAAGTTATGCAACTATATTTTTTAGGAGCCTTAAAATGCGTGTCAAGCAATGAAAAAAACTGTAAAGAAATGAGAGGGACGGAGGGAGTAGCTATGAACTTATATGGGATGACACATTGTTAATGATAAAATATATTACACAGCTAGCATTAAAACCCGTGCGAGGCACGGCTCTGCTACTTAAACTGTATTTTTTAATCAAATTATTCAGGATCAATATTGGTTGAAATATATATGTGATTGTTTTTCATAGAGTTTTTCTTATTAGTGGCATATGTGATTATTGTGTACTTACTTAAATATGTTCAAGTTTGTACTTTAGAAATTAATAAGAGTAATACAGATAGCAATCATGTCAGTTTTTAATTTTGTTGTGGGTCATAGAATATAATTTCAGTGGTATGTGGGTGTTGTCTAATTAAGATGATTTTTCAGAGCACCTACAATCCTAAACATTCTTCAAAAATGATGCATCCATTTAGCTGATCTCCAATAATATTCAAGGTAAAAACTAAATACTCTTCAAGATGTTGCATTCTGAGAATGTAGGTTTCAATCCTGATTCTAATAAAAAATCTTCGTAAATCTTCTAAAATGCTTCTCAGGTCTTGTGCTCACTTCTTAAAACCACATTTCTAACTGTTTTATTTATTTTCATCTAATTTCTTGCCTTTGGTTCTCTTCCAATGTCCGTTTGACTTTCATCGAGTCACCTCCATAATTAAAATAACATATATAATATACGATCCTTTCTTTCTACATAATGTCATATTTTAAATTAAACATTAACAAATTTGTATGTAAAAGATAATGTGTTATTTATAGGATTCGTTTTTCTAAAGCCAAATATTTTGACGACCCGAATTGTTTGACTAATAAATTATCGTATGTTGTGTAGTAATATACAATTTTCATTTTACGTTAACACCTCAAAAGTTTTTACTCTAATATATTGTTTGATAATATCCATTATATTAATTATAATGTCGTTTTATAGCCCAGTTGTGTATTTTACATAATTCTTTAATTGATAAATGATAAAAGAGTCCAAAACTCATTTAAAATCCAGTAATATTTAATTAATAATATTTCATCAATATCACACACATACATATTGTGTGTATGATTTAAAATACATGTGAATGTGTGGCGTAATGGTATGAATATGCACAATTTAACTCGGTGTTCCAAGTTCAATTAGAATTGAAAATAATACTTCTATATATAAATAGGAACTTAGAGGTAAATTGGTACTTTTAAATCATGAATAAATTACTTTAGTTATTGACTTGGTCTTATATTTAATACTTTTCATAAAAATACAATATGCATTTCATTTTTTTCTTTATATAAACCAAATATTGCCCCGCTTGTGCGGTACACATAAAGATATCATGTGTATTATTGAAAACACGTATAGATGAGTGCTTAGGTTGTTTAAGAGAATAACAGGTATATAGTAATTTATTATTATTATGTTGATTGCTATTGTTATTACAATTTTATAATATAATTAAATTATATATTATGTACCAATAATTAATATTTTGATATAATATATTATAGTCCAAATCAATAAATGTAAAAGTAAAATCAGGACAAATCATACAAATACAATATGCATTTCATTTTTTTTCTTTATATAAAACCAAATATTGCCCCGCTTGTACAGTACACATAGAGATATCATGTATAATATTGAAAACACGTATAGATGAGTGCTTAGGTTGTTGTTGTGGAATAAAAACTAGGTTATCGAATTGCAGTTAGGATTTGTATGTATTTAATGCTAAGAGAGGTTGAGCTTCGAGCTTTAATGGATGTTTCCGTGTATCGAGACTAATCGGTCCTCACAGAGTGCCTACGTATCTCGTATCGAGAATCAAGCCAAAACGTAGTTCTGAGAATGAGGGGTCAGGCCCTTATATAGGCTGTAGGAGCCTTAGAATTATGGTAGGATATGGAGACTTGGTGGGCAAGCCACCGCCTTGAGGAAGGTTCTAGACTCTTTCCTTGTAGGAGTCTATTTCCATATCGAATTGGATGCCTTGGAGGCTAAGTCTGGCAGAAGTAATATCCTTATTTGACTCTTATTGTTGAGCTGTTTATTACCCTTAATATTAATTACGAAATTAATATCATAAATAGGGTTTGGACCCATCTGGTGCGCCCCACGTTTGGACCATACTAGGTCTAATTAATGCCACATTAAATGTGTCTTTAGGGCTTACTTTTATCCCATATCATTTGCCCCCCAACTTCTAGGAAAGCTGATCAGGCTTTCCTTGAAGTTATAACAGCCTTTTTCGAGACTCGGGGTCCATCTTTGTACACTAGTGTTTCATGAATACCGTCTTCATGTAAAGCGTGGAGCGACCAACACATTTACGATGATTTTAAACGATGCTGAACAGCACTAACTAGCCTTAAACGACACTTAAACAACGTTAAGTGACGCCAACCGGCATAAAACGACACTGAACGGTGCTAGAAGACATAAACGGTGCTAAACGACACTATCGGTGCTATCGACACTAAACAGCCTTAAACAACGTTTAAACGGTGTTAAACGACGCTAAACGGCATAAAACGGCACTAAACAACGCTAGATGACGCTAAACGGCGCTAAACAGCCTTAAACGATGTTTAAAGGATGTTAAACGACGCTAAACGGCATAAAACGGCACTAAACAGCGCTAATCGGCACTAATCGGTGCTAATCTCAATTTCAACTTCTACTTGATTATTTTGTTCAAAAACAATCTCAATAGTGATCTTGATTATCGAGGTGGAGAAACAAAAACAAAAATATGAAAACCCAACTCGACCACCACTGTCAGTCGGCCAAACGAAATCGGCATGCTGACCATCGATGTCGGTCGGCCGAGGGGTCTCCGGTAAGCCGGTCGGTCGGGACCTCGGTCGGCCAAATTTTTTTTTTTTTTTTTGATATCGACCATCGACGTCAGTCGGCCAGAGGGTCTCCGGTGAGCCGATCGGCCGAGACCTCGGTCGGCCATTTTTTTTTCAGTCGATCGAAGCAAAATCTCGACGCGATGACCGATGTCGGTCGGCCGGAGCCTTCCATTGGTGCCGGTTCTCGGTCGACTGGGGGAAATCTCGTGCTGACTATCAATGTCAGTCGGCCGGAGCCTTCCGTTGGAGCCCGGTCGGCTGGTTCTCGGTCGGCTGGGCGAAACCTCGTGCTGACTATCAATGTCAGTCGGCCGGAGTGCCCCCGGTGCCTCAATCGGTCGTGTTTCGGTCGGCCGTCTTCGACATCATATCTTGAAATCTAGTACCGATGATCGCCATCAATCGGCCGAAGCTCCCCCGGGAGGTCAGTCGGCCGGTGGTGGGTCGGCCGGAGGCCTCCTCGGGAGCTCGATCGGCCGGCCCTCGGAGCTTGGTCGGCCTTTTCTCGGTCCTTAAACTTCAATGTCAATATTCGAACATCAATATTTGGACCTCAATGCCAGTATTCGAACGTCGATATTTGGACCTCAACGTCAGTATTCGAACGTCGATATTTGGACCTCAACATCAGTATTCGATCGTCGGATGTCATTATTTAAAGTCGATGACCAAACAGACATCCTTGACTTCAAATTGGCTTTCATAACTTTCGTGACCTTCTGGGCCTTAACTCGCTTGTTGAATTCTTGGTTTTAAACCTTGAATCCATTTATGGTTGTCGGTTATAACCAACCCTTCATTCTCATTCTAAGATGTGGATCTTGTGGTGAAGCTTTTTAGTTCTTGCCCCCTTACTTCGTGTGGTGGAGGTCTTGCTTCTCGGTTGATCGTTCAAGAAGTTCATTTGCCACTCAGCACTTGACTTCAAGTCTGGTGTGCCTTGGCTAGTTGTCACTCCTCTATCTTGACTCTAGGATTCCAACCTTATTCTTATACTCATATTACCTTGCTTAGGTTTCAACTTGACTAATGACTCTTGATTCGAGCCCTTAAACTCAAACGACAAGCTCGATTGGAGGTAGACAGCCTTGTTGGCCATCAAGGCTTAATTTTTGTGTCGGGATTTGAGATTCAAGATTTTAAGTATGGAATGACAAAGGACCTCTTATCTCAACACTTTCTCACTAAAAGTTTCTGTGCCTTCAAGGCATTATCAGGGAGCCAACCAGTCTCAAGATGAGCTTTGATAGGGTCTATCCTTCAACTTCCTTCATCAATCGGTGCTACCAACTTAGAGTTGATGGTTAGGGCCTTCATGACCTAGAAGTAACCACTCCCTGCATAATTCTCTATCTCAGAAGAAGCGAATTTAGATAGGGCATCGGCCATAACGTTCTCATTTCTTGGAATATGCTCCACATAGCACTCATCAAACTGAGTCGTAACACCTTTCACAACTCGCAAATACTGCTTCCTCAAGGCTGTTATCAATGCCAAAGCAAACTTCTCGATGGTTGAGTAATTCAACTCAGCTCCATGCAACACCTTGCTAACATAGTAAATGGGTTTCTGAACCTTTTTCTCTTTTCGAATGAGGACGGCGCTCAGTGCTTGTTCGGATACCGCCAGGTATACATAAAGAGTCTCCCCGGGACTAGGTTTGGCCAACAACGGGGCTTCTGCCATGTACCTCCTCAATTGCTCAAAGGCCTCTTGGCTCTCAGTAGTCCACTCACAATTTTTCACTTTTTTCAATGCTTGAAAGAATGGCAAGCATTTGTCACCAGACTTGGAGATAAATCTCCACAGGGCTGCAACTCGGCCGGTTAGCTTCTGTACATCTCGTATAGAATGGGGTGGTTCCATGTCCAAGATCGCTTTGATCTTATCAGGGTTGGCCTCTATGCCTCTCTTCGAAACCATTAATCCCAAAGATTTTCCTTATCCAACGCCAAAAACACACTTGGCTGGGTTCAACATCATCTTGTGGTGCCTCAGCACTTCGAATGCCTCTCTGAGGTGCTTGATATAGTCTGCATGGAAATTGAATCTTGACTAACATGTTATCAACATAGACCTCTATGGTTTTCCCAATCAGAAGGGCGAATATCTTATTCACCAGTCGTTGATAAGTAGCGCATGCATTCTTTGGGATGTCATTCTTGTGCATCTTAATCTGATTGTAGCTGCCGAACCCATCCATGAAGCTCAACATCTCATGTCCAGCTGTGGCAACTATTAACATGTCTATCCTTGGCCGGGGGAAACAGTCCTTCGAGCATGCATCATTCAAATCAGTGAAGTCTATGCACATCCTTCACTTCCCATTTGCCTTCTTGACCATCACAGGCTCAGCCAACCATTCGGGGAACTGAATCTCTTCAATAAACCCAGCCTCTAAGAGCTTGTCAACTTCTTGCTTAATGACATCTTGCCTTTGAGGAGCAAAATTCCTCTTCTTCTATTTTATTGTCTTCCATTCAGGATCGACATTCAACCGAAGGGTTATAAATTGTGGATCAATCCCTGGCATATCAACCGTTGTCCAAGCAAATACATCATTGTTCTCTATTGGTCTATATCCTTGGATCCTCAATCCAGGTACTTAAGACATATTGAAGAGTAGCTAGTCCTTAACATCCTCGGCCTTGCATGGCTTTGATTGTTGCATGTGGCTTTTATCTGCTCGTCTTTTAACCTGGGTCCTTCACGGACTTAAACTCTTATTTGGTCGTGCTGTAACCTAACTCTTGACCCTTCGGGGTCTTTATTTATGCATTTGCTTGTTCTCCATTCGTGTATTCTTTTATTTTCGGTACTTGGTCATCCTTAACTTGCACTCATCAGGTGCTTGGTACATAAATAAAATCACACAATAAATGAATGGAAAACAAACTTGCATTAATAACTTGAAATGGGTTCAACCCTTACATAAAGTACTACCGTCCTACTCGGAACAACATGCTCTTCAATGGTTTCAATGAACCTTATTTCTATTTCTTCAAGATAAATATGAAGCTAAGTTCTACTAGGATAACTTGAGCCCATCGGGGCTTTACAAGACTAGGCCTGCACCAGATTTTGTTTTTGATTCTCCATCAAAATAGAGCACCCACCACTCCTTCTGGTCTCCTCCTTATTATTCTGAGGTTCACTTCCTGCTTGGGGTATTATCTCCTGTTTGCACTAAATCACGCAAGCGTACGTGGTCACAAGTAATATAGAATAAAGTTGAGTTCGTTCCCACAGAGATCTGGTTTAGGTTTCAATTCAGTTAATGCACCTATGCAACAATGTATGGTTTTTATTCACTGCTAAGACAATTAACAAATTTGGTTTTTGATTATCTAAAATTAACAAAGGAAGTAAATTAACAAACTAAGAATTAATTAACTAACAAGAATTAAAATCTAATTACTTATGAGAATTAAAACATGGGATCCTAACTTCATTAAATACTTTGTTTAGATCTGACGCCTTTAATCACTATATGCAATGGTTATGATATCTGATCGGACAACACAAAACAAGTACACGCTACTTCTCAGTATACGAATACCAAACTAAACATACATCCACAAAAGAGATAGAAGATGAATAGACACCAATTATGCTTAGACCCTATATGTCTATAGAATTTGAAAACATAACGGTTGAAGAGCAAGTTATCCATAAAGATCACATAGGGCAATATAAGTATTCTCATCTCATACTACGAATCATGTTAATAAACAATCATGAACCTATGCTAGCATGGAAAGTTCTAAATCTCAAGATCCACTTTCACTTCACAAGAGATTAACAAATTAGATGTTCATGACGCATCTATCAATTAAGCATAACCATACGAGGATATCAAATATACATCACACACAGATTTTTAAAGCATCAAGATACTAAAGCTCCATAAATAAATCCGTTAGAATCCCATGACAACGATTAGTTCATAATTGAACCTCTCGTCATCATGGGATCAAGTGAAACCATGATAAAAACAAAATATGAAAAGATACAAATAAACCTAAGTAATTGATATGTAATGGTGATCCTAATTACAATGGTAGGATGTGTTTATATAGGCTCTATAATTCTTGCCAAGCAAGAAATTGTCTTCTATTACAATTAGAATTCGATTAAGGTACTAAAAACTGCCCAAAATACAATTAGAACTTGAAAAGGGCAAAACAGTAATTTCCTGCTCCCATCATTCTGATTGTCGATCTGTCTGCGCCCAACACACGCAACCTGCTCGTGCAAGACCTATCCCTTGTTGTAGAAAATCTCTCAAGCTTCGCGTGAGCAGTAAGATCGCTGAAAACGGACTTATAGAACTCCAGATATAGCCAAAACAGTGTAGACTGCGCAACCTTCCCGGAAAATCCAAATTTTAATGAATTTAATCTCCAAAAACGATAGAAGCATCAACCATAATCGACATTCTTGTAAATCTGCACAATTAAACAAAACACATCAAAACTACAACAAACTTGAGTCCAAGACAATCAATTTAAGCCGATATAGAATGCTCCAAGTGGATATAAAATCCACTTATCACCTCCTGCCCCCCGATTTCTTGGTTGCCAATGATACATTCAACCACGAAGTCAGTTAACGCCTTAGCCTCAATGGCTGTCCGAGGCTTCTGTGTGATGTCCTCTGACGGCCTTTCCTGACGTTTCTTACTACTACGGACATCCATGTCTTCAATCGGAAGGACCTGCCCCCCGACTCCATCAGACCTTAACGAGGCTACATAACAGCTTCGGGCCATCTTTTGATCACCTTTATGTTCTCCAACACCATTCCTGGTCGGGAACTTGATCTTCATATGATAAGTTGAGGCGACAGCCTTGAATGCATGAAGTCCAGTCCTTCCGAGGATAGCGTTGTACGTTGAAACCGCCTTGATTACCAGGAAGTTCAACATCTGAGTGGCCTCCTTGGGCTCCCGTCCAATAGTTACAGGCAACTGGATAGTCCCTTCAACTTTGGATTCTACTCCATTAAATCCATATATAGGCATGTTATTAGGGGTCAACTGAGAATCACTGTACCCCATCTTCACAAATGCATCATGAAATAGAATGTCAACGGAAGCTCCATTATCTATCAAGACTCGCTTCACCTCTGAGTTTCCAATCACATAAGTTATGACCAACGGGTCGTCATGGGGGAACTTCACCCCTTCCAAGTCTGAGTCATCAAAACCAACCACTACTTCAGTTTTTGCACGCTTCGGGGCCCACGATGTGCATCACTTCTCTAGCATAAGCCTTCCGAGAATTCCTTGTTGTGCCAGCCGCAGTTGGGCATCCTGAGATCATGTTGATTACTGGCCCTCGGGGCTGTGGGTTGCGATCTTGATCGTCATCCCTCCTATCATACTCTCTTCTCTGATTACCACGGTCGTCACCCTTAGTGAAGTGGCTCAGTTTCCCTCTACGAATGAAAAACTCGATCTCATCTTTGAGTTGCTTGCAATCATCAGTGTCACGCCCCACATCTCTATGGAATCTGCAATACTAATTCTTGTTTCTCTTTGCGGGATCACCCCTGAGTGGCTTCGGCCATCGGAAATCCTTATCCTTCTCAATATCCAACAAGATTCGACTCCTAGGAGTATTCAACCTTGCATACTCAGTGAACCTCGGTCCTTGGTTCTTCTTAGGGGCATGGTCGGAGTCCTCGCTAGTTCGGGGATACTTGTCCCTAGCATCATACTCCTGGTCATCATACTCATGGTCTTGATTTCGCTTCTTGGAGTCGTTGTTACCTCCTCCTCCACTTACTGTGGCTTCTTTCTTCATGCCATCTTCAGCTTTGATGTACTTGTCAACCCTTCGTTGGAGCTCGGCCATGTTTTCAAGAGGATGCTTTTACAATGACCTTTTAAAGAATAGATCAGTGGTTTCGTGTTCCAGGGCTACCATGACCACCTTATTCTCCAAATCAGTGATATTCAACGTCTCTTTAGTGAAACTCTTGAGGTAATCTCTCAGATTTGCATTCTTCCCTTGCACCACGTACATGAGGGATGCGGAGCTTTTCTCATGAACTCTTTCGCTGATAAACTGACTGATAAAAGTAGCGCTCAACTCCTTAAAAGAGCCAATTGAGTTCGCAGATGGTTTGCGGGATCACCCGTTCCATCATAAGCCTTGATTGTCGGCATCTTGAACTTCTTTGAGATACGAGCATTCATCACCTCCTCAGTAAACGGAGGTGTGGGATCATCAGGATCCCCAAGTGGCATCAGATCCTTGGGGTTGCTTCGGGGGGTTTCCACCCTTGTTGTTCTTCCAGTTGGGGCCCTTCTCTGCCTCCTTGAAGGCCTTTCCAAATCGACAAAGGGAACCCCTCCTGAAGTTGGAGGAGGTCGATTCTGGTTCAATCTTGCTTGCTCCCTCGCCAATCTCGGCCTCATGAGCCTTAATCTTTTCAGCAACTGACAAAGGGTGTCCGTCATGGATAGTTTGAGTCCTCCTTCGAGGTTCTCTGCTAGCACATCACCTCCTCGGGGCTTCATCGCGATCATCATCATCAGATGACGATGAATCATCAGTATGAGGACTAGAGTAATCGTCATACTCTCGATCTCGGATCTGTAATGCGTGACCGCTTGGTCCAGGGTCCCTTTGTTGAGGGGGATAGTTAGGCAGTCCATACATCGGATTGGTACTCAAAGGGAGCATGGTGGTGGAGATATGTCCCTCCAATAGTGGACGATTGGTTAAAGGAGAGATCACCATCTGAAGAGAGGTGGTTTCTTGACTTGGCTGGATGACTACAGGTAACGTACTCTCAACATGGGGATTCGTCCCTATAGGTTGAGAAACTTGAGGCTGAGTGATCGTCCCTGTCATTGGGGGTACCTGTTCAGTAGCGGGAGGAGCAGAACTGAGGGGTATGGCCTCGGTAGAGGTCATTGATGTTCTTCATGTTTGAACCATGGTTGATGTTTTCTTCCCACAGACGGCGCCAAATGTTGTGGAATCAAAACTAGGTTATCGAATTGCAGTTAGGGTTTGTATGTATTTAATGCTAAGAGAGGTTGAGCTTCGAGCTTTAATGGCTGTTTCCGTGTATTGAGACTAATCGGTCCTCACAGAGTGTCTACGTATCTCGTATCGAGAATCAAGCCAAAACGTAGTTCTGAGAATGAGGGGTCAGGCCCTTATATAGGCTGTAGGAGCCTTAGAATTATGGTAGGATATGGAGACTTGGTGGGCAAGCCACCGCCTTGAGGAAGGTTCTAGACTCCTTCCTTGTAGGAGTCTATTTCCATATCAAATTGGATGCCTTGGAGGCTAAGTCTGACAGAAGTAATATCCTTATTTAACTCTTATTGTTGAGCTGTTTATTACCCTTAATATTAATTACGAAATTAATATCATAAATAGGGTTTGGACCCATCTGGTGGGCCCCACATTTGGACCATACTGGGTCTAATTAATGCCACATTAAATGTATCTTTAGGGCTTACTTTTAGCCCATATCAGTTGTTTAATAGAATGACATGTATATAGTAATTTATTATTATTATTATTATTATTATGTTGATTGCTATTGTTATTACAATTTTATAATATAATCAAATCATATATTATGCACCAATAATTAATATTTTGATATAATATATTATAGTACAAATGAATAAATGTAAAAGTAAAATCAGGACAAAAAATTATTAGTGTGTCGCACTAATTAAAATATTCACACACACATACATCTATATTGTGTTTGATTTAAAACACATGTGATTGAGTGGTGTAGTGGTCAAAGGATGCATGAATTAACTAGGAGACCCAAGTTCAATTCCCACCAACCATAATTTTTTCAAAAAATTGAGATGAGGGGCAAACTGGACTTTTCATGTACATTAAAAAGTCTCACCATTTTTTTCTTGTGTTGGCCTATTATATATATAACTAGCATAAAAGCCCGTGCAAGGCACGGGCCGGTAGCTTAAATATATTTATAAATCAAATTATGTTAATGTCGTTAGTTAAGTATGTGCAAGTTTATAATTTGAAATTTTATACGAGTAGTACTGATAGCAATCATAACATTTTTATTAATTTGTTGTGGATCATAGAATATGATTGGAGTATTCGGTGGGTGTTTTCTACTTAAGATGACTTTTCAGAACACTTACAATTCTAACCATTGGTTCTTCGAAAATGGTGCATCCCTTTAGCAAATTTATAACCATTTTTAAGGTAAAATCTAAATATCCTTCAAACTATTCAATTCCCAAAGTGTAAGTTCTGGTCTTGATTTTAATAACAATCCTTTGAAACTCTGCCCATGCCTTGTTCTTTAAGTTCTTAAAGCTCTTTTTCTAATTTTTCCCTCTCTTTTCTTCTAATCTCTTGATATTTAAGAATTCATTGTCTTTGTTTCTTTTTCGACATCTATTTATCACTCAAGATATCAGAAAATTCAATTATGAATAATTGACTTAACAGATCTACCTTGCGTAACAAACTTATCATTCTTTTGACCTATGCGCTTGAGAATTGATGAATTACGTCTCGAGAAAATTCAATTATGAATAATTGACTTAACAGAATTCAAGATATTATCAATGACATTTGTAAATGTGTTAAATTTACAAATATAAAATTGACAAAATTTTATGTTTTCTGATATTTTTTTTACTTTTTAAAAAATATTTATTCAAGTAAATGACTAAAATACCCCGGAAAATATCAATGTTGACTAAATCAACTTTGACGAAAATTAGCACAGAGGATGGAAAATGTTGCGGGGTACTAAAATAAAGGGATGCACAGTGTTGATTCTGAAACTATTGAACCTTAAGTGCAAAAAGCTAAAACCAGTGGAATGCAAAGTGTAAATTACTCTTTTTAATATGAGTAAAGGGAATCTAAAGTTACCATTAGATAATTTCTCTAAAGTTAACTATTAGAAGGAAGACACATAAGTATACTTATTGATGCCCCTGCGGGGCCCTTTAAAATAAAAGATAAAAATGGATCAAAACTACGTAGTTTTGATGGTTAACTTTAGGAAATCCTCCTAAAGTTAACTTTAGATTCCTTTTTCTCTTTTAATATTTAGATTAT
Source organism: Kitagawia praeruptora (assembly GCA_037693485.1). Taxonomy (NCBI): domain Eukaryota; kingdom Viridiplantae; phylum Streptophyta; class Magnoliopsida; order Apiales; family Apiaceae; genus Kitagawia; species Kitagawia praeruptora. Next base: position 85,046,795 of record CM075350.1, read on the forward strand.
TAAATATAATATACACTAGCACCTCTATATAATTATACTCTACATAAGAATAACCTCCTGTTATAATAAAAAATTACGATCCCAACTCGAGCCAGTTATATTTAAGAATAAACTTTATATTGTGATATTCCATACATTTTTCAAGTCCATCCTTTATAAAATTTCCTCTATATAAGAATAAATATGCTTAAAATATATATCCAATAATATATAATCCTGTTACATGACCATTTATGATGACTTAAAATATTTTTCTATAGTTGTCTGTGATAATAATGATTTGATAATGACTTCATCATATACTATATCTTCTAAATTCATATATTTATGATATATAATAAATATTTATTAATTTAATTTTAAAATTAAAAATTTATATATCAACCTCTATTAAAGAATAACCTTTATATAATAATATTTTTCACCGGTCCCAAAAATATTACTGTACGTGTAAATAGATAAGCACAATTTGCTTTGTGGTTAGATTTCTCCCATCACCTTCATTTTTGACGTGTCTCCCACCGCCTTATATTTAAACAAAAAAGAATGTGTAAGCTTCCCACGGCCTACCTAGTACCTAGACACCCAATGCGCCAATCGTAGGAAACTCTTTTAAGTTTTATAAAATTAATTTAATGGCTCCTGAATTATATACTCCCTCCGTCTTTTAATGTGTTTTCTATTTTTCTTTTTGGGTCATTCAAAATATCATTTCTGTTTCCATTTTTAGCCAAAATACAACTTAAATCATTCTCTTAATAATTGTGCCCGCTTTAATATAAAACAATACCCCCATTTGACCTTTCTTTCTTTTATCAAAATATCTACACCGTACCCCCTTCTCTCTTCAACCTACAAACCCTAGCCGATCATCACTAATTTCAATCTTAAAATTAGCCTTGATTCCACCATCACTAATCACACAAATCTTGAGTCTAAAATATGAATTCGCATTACGGTTTTTTGTATTCCGGTGATGAGGATACGGATTCATATCATTGTTCCGATCCCGATCATTGCGACAAAGGCGATGAGTGTGACGGCGAACATACCTACAGCTTGGAATACTACTGATCGTTGGCAGGGGAGCTATCTGAAGACAAATCGGAGACGGTGGACGGAAAACCTCAATCCCCTTCTTTACCAGTTGTAATTGATGATTGTGAGGGTGATGACAAATCCAGTGATGACAAATCTGCTGATAAGAAATCCGGTGACGCGGATCCAGTCCAATCCAGTGACAATTCCAGGGAACACAACTCTGATTCCGGTGACGACGATCATAAATCTGATTCCGAAGATGCACAATCATGTTCCTAACTCTGTAAGTTTCCTGATCTCGTTTGTTTGTTTGTTCTTAAATTGTTCCAGTGCTAATTTGTTGAATTTGTGATAATTTGTGCTTGTTTTTTCTGTTAATTTTTGCTAATTTGTGCTAATTTCTGCTAATTTGTGCTTTTTTCTTTCTCTAACTGATCACTCCCATGTCTTCGAAATTTTATAATTTATGGATGTCATTCTCTTTTAGCCATTTTAAGTTTGTTGATTGGATGGGGTCTCCTTTATAGTCGTGTGAAAGTACTATTGACTCACATATGATCTACATTACTTAAAATTAACATAGTCATTACTTATGCATTATTTTGAATACATGTAATCAGTACATTCAAACATGCTCCCAAAACATAGTCTTGTCCCCAAAACATAAAGTCCCAAAACATGCCCCTGTTAGACAAACTATATAACCTATAGATCAGCCTTGTTGTTGTGCTCCATATACCAAGTTCCATGCTTCAAACACAGCCCACATTGGTGCTGTAACTTGAAGTGGAAGTTGTCCAGCAGCCTTAAGCTTGTTTTTGTTGACATGGGGTACAAGATAGTCATTTGACCCCTTCACCTTTAGAACTTTATTCATCACATACTGATAGGATAGCCATATATCTGCAAGTGTACTTGCCTTTAACTCATAGAAAGCTTCATGCACTGCATCCATCATAGCGTCAATATCTTTTGGCATCTTCTTGTGCATCAAGGATGTTGGGGAAATATGGTAATTACTTGGATTTTTCTGAAGTCGTGTGAACACTTTCAGATTGAAGTTATTTGTGGTCACCCAAATAATTCATTCGGATAAAGTCAGAAATTTTGCAAGAAGAGAGAATGTGTTTTGTTGTAAATTTCAAATGAACCTATATCTGAAAATGATCAATGCAAAACCTATATATAGATGTCAACAGATGTGTCTTTTGCCAAGAGACACATCTCAGTCTTTTCCCAACAGTCACACCTCATTCTAATAGTCATGTCTAATACTAATAGACACATCTTTTCCCAATAGGTGTATCTGATGCCAATGGACATGCCTCATAAGCTTATCCCAACAGGTGTATCTGATGCCAATGGACATGCCTCATAAGCAATAATACTGAAATCATAACAAACTCGAACAAAGCATGCACTCCGCACTCTATCGACTTATTCGATGTAATATTACGATTACATTGATCAACTAGTCAATCCAATTACACTAAAATTTCCAACAATCCTCCCCATTTTAGCGTAATCCATGATTAACTAAATGAAATATCGTGATGATTGAATTTCACATTAGTATATTACACATTTCAAATATTCGAATATCAAGGTATCACTATGGATTGAACCTCTAATATTCATAGTGAATACATGAAGATAATATACACATAATTTTACATTCTCAAACGTTCTTACTCGACACTATATTTTACTAGCTTAGTGTCCTAATCCTTCTTAAGCATATCAAAGCCAAGTCCAAGCTTCTTGAAATGGCTAAACTTCATGCTCAAATAGGTAGTTCTTTTATTCTCGCACCTGCATATGCAATTTTTCAAAAAACTATTAAGAAGATAAACTTCAACCTCCTTAACTTGCAGGTCTGAACACATACCTTAGGATGATGCTTTAATGTGTTCCAATTTCCAAATGTTAAGCTTTCCACATTGAATTCAGCACCTAATGTCATATTAGATGGGATTTGGGTATCTCAACATGAGAGGTTTTTGATGGACTTTAATCCCATCCCTACAGTCGACTTGTGCATAAGATCTCTACTCAACCATTTGGTTAGATGATCGGCTAAATTATGTTGAGTTCTTATAAACTCCACTGATATAACACCATGCGTGATAAGCTCACGAATCATGCTGTGTCTAACACCTAAGTGTCTAGACTTGCCTTTAAACACTTGTCTATAAGCTGTTAACTCGAATAACTTGTAGAAGGGGGGGGGGGGGTTGAATACAAGTTATATAATCGTGTCTGATTTTTGCTTGATTATATGAACAAGAATAAACGAATGAATCAAACTCTGTTTGTATTAATAAGATCAAATACAAACTCTACCAAAGGTGTACAATACCTTTAGCAGCTGCTGACAATACAAATCTCTCTCTCTGTTTGTTTCGAACTCTCGAATACAAACCTTATACAGAGCTACGCACACTTGCTTAACACACTTGTTCGACTCTTTTTACAATGATATAGAGAGAGTATTTATAATGCTACCTATCAACTAATAACAGAAAGATATAATCTTTACATGACAATGTTCTGCCTTCTAGTCGATAGTTTCCATCAATAGAAAACTCTTTCCTTCATAATATCTTCTTGCTTGTTCTTCAAACAACGATCCTGTTTTATAGCACTTGCCAGTTTCTGTAGCATCCATAATGACATCATCAGTAACAAGACTGATATCAGGATCTGCACACTGCATCAGTATCTGATCAACCATCAGTATTGGACCATCATCAGGATTTGCTCTGTGTTCCTGACATGTAGTCTCCGATACACTGTTCATTCCTGACTAAACTATACAGATAACTGTCTTACACATAAATCCTATATACAGTGCTAAATCCTTTATAAGATCAGGATTACAAGAAGTATAATGTGTAAATTCTATTCTTAACATCACAACTTATGAATTATTCCTAACAATCTCCCCTACTTATTCTTTAAAATCTGAAGCATAAATCTAAGTTGTGGATGTCAAAACATATAACAATACAACCATAATAGAATTTATGAATGTAGAATTATGAAGTTAAGTACCTCCTTCCCAGATGTAGACGTTTATCTAGTACTTAGAAGAAAGAATTTTAACTATTAATGCTGCTCTTCCTTTACCACTTCCTAGCTGAGATTCACCACTGTCACTCCTGGTTCTTCTTTTTACTTCTCTTTGTCTGCTTTTTATCTCCCCCAGCTTTATCTCCTCCAGTCTGGTGGTGTTGTTGTTGTCTTTGAATTACCTTTATCTCCCCCTTTTTGACATCAGCAACATTAATTCCAAGAGATTCAGAAACAGAACAAATGAGATTCATTAGAACTGCTCGATTTTCCATAATTGTGACTTGGTTATCTTCAAGTGATTGAAGTCTTGTTTGAATAGCAATTTGAGAATTCTGAATATCTTTCAAAACATCAGAATGAACTTCAATGTTGGAAGTGCTTCTAGTATCTTCAGTATCAGAATCAGAAAGAACTGTATCTTCAAGTCTTGTAGAAGAAGTTGCTTGAGTTGTATGATATTCAAGTAATAAAACCTGATTAGAAGTATCAACATCTTCATCTTTCTGATCTGGAACTGAAACATGATCATCATCTCCTTCACCAGTATTCTGTGTACTAACATCTTCAAATCCTGACTCCTCCTTAGAGTGATCAGATACCGTTGATGTCTCAATTCGAGCTGATATTGGAAGTACATACAAAGGAACACTAGGATCATTAGGAACTTCATCTGGTACATATGTATCAAGAGATTGCTTTATCCTGGCACCTCTTCTGTTAATGATTCCTGCAAGCCTCTCCTTTTGCTTCTGAGCTTTAACTTCTGGCTTTGCATTGTGATGTGCTAGGTCATTCTTCTGATACATTTTGATGAATGAATAAGTACCAGCATCCATATCCAAATTTTCAGACCAAGATTCAGGAAAAACCTGATCCCAGAAATCAAATGATGGTTTCCTAATTTTCTCTCCCTTACTATGGAGTTGATCATCCATACCCTCATTCTCACTTTGACTTACTAAAGTCAACACTCTTTCTACCTCACCTTTTGCCTGGTCAGGAGCCAGCCGCTCAAATTGTGGATCTAAGTCCATCTTTTCAAGTGTATCACTCAAATTTAGATAAGTGCTCTCATGACCTACAGAAAAATAGAGTTTAGAAGGAGTTTTTATACCTGAACTCACATGGAGAGAGGGTTCCTCATATGGCATGTGGCTTGAGGTTTTCTCCAAGGAGTGAGCTGCTATAGTCTCTGAACCCTTACAATCATCTTCTTTCCTTTCAGAAACTACAGGCTCTAGTATACCACTTTCAGGTTCTTTACTAGACTCTGATGTCTTCAGTAATACTTCATTAGACACCATAGTTAGTACATCATCGTCTTTAAGTGTTGTTTGCTGAGACACACCCTCAAGGTGGTTAGACTCTGACTGAACAAAATTTGTTTGATCTTCAGAAAAATCAACCAAAGTCATTCCTCCCATATCATAGGGTATCTCACTTGCATTCTCAGTCATCACAGAAGTCCTTTCAACATCAGCTATCACAGCTCCTGAGTCATCCTTCCTCTGACTAGATGGTTCTTGTGTTGCAGTGACTGTGATCTGATCTTTCCTACTATTCACTACTGGTGCAATAGTATCTTCTGTTGACTGCTTTCCTCTATCTACTTCCTCCTGTTGTTCACCTTGAGCTAAAGCATCTTCAATAATGACATCCTTGCCAAATAAATATGCATGAAGTGATTGAAGTGCAACATGCTTTGAGAGTCCAAATTTCTTGACTAATTGTCTTCTGACAGATACATAGAAATACATCTTCATTAAGTCAAGTCTTTGATGTAGAAGTCCATATTCATCTGGAAATAAAAGTTTTGGTACTCTTTCAACCAGAAAATCTAGAACAGGCCTTGACAACTTCACTTTGAGAGAAATTAGTCCCATAGCCAGTCTGTATGATAATGTAGTTTCCCATGAAGAATCAATATCCAGATCTCTCTTGTCAAATACTGACATAGATGTAGCTTGATTTGTAGAAACCTGCATGATATTAGTTGGACTAGACTCTGTGTGTAGGTGACAATTGAATCTTTCTCCTTGTTCTCCTGATATAGTGAGCAAAAGATTTATCCTGAGAAGACTCAAGAGGTGTAGACACAGAAGTGATCTTGGGATGAGATCTTTGTTCAATAGACACAGTCTTTTGAGAGACAGTATCCAGTAACTGTTTCCCCTTTTTAAGAACTACAGCCTTTTGAGAGACTGCAGCCTGGCTGTGACTAGGTTTTTCATCTCTTTGTGCTAACAAAGAAAGTTGAATTGCAGCCTTCAATTCTGCTCTCTCAGCAAGAGTTAAATCATCATCTTCACTAGAATTACTACTACTACTTGACACAACAAATCTTCTCTTCCTTACAACTGATGTCTTTTGAGAAACACCAGAGGTTGGTTTCTTTGAAACAATAGGTTGTGGATCAAAATTTGGTTCTTGAATTGTTTCAGAGACTATAATGTTTTGGGCTACTTGGGTAGACACAGGTGGGTTCTCCTCCATTTGAGATTCCTGAGCCATTTCACCACAAAAGAAAGAAGAATTGTAGAGAGTAGGAAGATGAGTTTTAAGAATTACCTGAACATGATGTGGATAATGAATTGCAGGTATTTCATCTAGATTCTTTTCATTGTCCTTCTTTGTAATATCAGAGAAAATTCTCTTTTGCTGTTCATAAGAAGAAACACAATGTTCCCTTCCAAATCTAGCTTCAACATCAGGAATGAAATGGTTAACAAACATTTGCATAAATCTATGATAATAAACCATTTTCCTGTTTTGATCTCTTGACCCAAGTTTGATACTCATCTGACTTAAAATAATATGACCAATGTTAATTACTCTGTCATAAAGCAAACTATAAGCAATATGTGATGTAACAGAAGTAATTTGCTGAAAAGAACTACATTTGCCAGTAAAACATTTAGCAATTTGATCAAAGTAAAGAGACCATTCCTTTCTAAGAAAAGACCTATTCAACTGGCTCATGTTATCTAGAGGTCCACTATAACATAATTCAGACAACATAGTTCTTATATTATCATCAGATGGTACATTCTCATAACTATCAGTAACAGGTAAGCAAAGTACTGAATTAACAACAGATTCAGTAATGTCAAATGAATCTTGTCCTAAATGTAGAACAATCTTACCTGATTGACTCTGAGTAGAATCAATTACCTCAGCATTCTCCCAAGCTTGTGAAACAGCTTCTTGATTAATTTGTGGAGATGCTGTCAATGCATAACTTAATGGTCCATACGCCAGAAAGTCCATGATTGGATGAAAATCAGATGACACTCCTTCCTTGTTGGTGATAGCTGCAACATGATTGTTTGTCATAAAATCAAAGTCACCAAACTTGAAGGCTACTGATTTAGGTAATCTTCTCTGAGCTGCCATTTTTTAATCTGAAAAGAACTTGAAAAATTCTTGAAATGGATTAGTAATTTTGAAAACTCAAGAGTGGTTTTTGCTTTAAAGAATGTAAAATTAGAGAAAGCAATTACACGATTAGAGTTTCAAAACAAATAAATTTCACAATTCTTTCAGACCACTATCCCACGTTGACACGTAGATTGACATGTGTCAGTCCCTGAAAAATGCGGTTACCCACGATTTTTGGAAAATAAAATCCAAAATTGATTTTCATGAAATAAATCAGGGTATAAATAATCAATACTGATCAGCTTCCTTTTCCTGTTGACCTCTCATCAAAATAGTCACAAAATGCAATGTGATTTAAAAATATAATTTTCAAATCCTGATGGTCACACATGAAATCCTGATCAATATCATCAGAGACTTAATATGGAGTTTCCACGTGGCATTTTTCTTTTATCTGAAAAAGAAATAAACAATTAATCTGAACAAAAATCAATTGGTTAGATATATTAAATATTTCTTGAAAACAAGAAATATAGTCACACGCAATAATTAGCATTTGACTTCATTAAAACTTCCAAATGACTGTTCAGCTTCTCACGTCTTTCTTTAAAAGAACCAGATCCCTTATGCATTCTCCATAATCCTTTCAATTTCTTTTCTTCTCAACAATGCTTCTCAAACCAAAATTCCCTTCAAACCCATTTTTCAGATTTTTCTCGATCGATGAACATCCTGTTCTTGATCTTCTCTTTGAACAGACAACTATTCTCATCGAACTAATCATGAATGGATTGGTTTTCGAAAATATCCAGAGGTTTCTCCTAGAACATCCATCTATTGGATACAATCTTCCCCTAACCTCCTCAAAACTTGAGGATGAAGAATTTGGCCGAGAGTCTGAGGTTGATCTTGATGGGGATGCTATACATTTAAGTTAGCTGCTCTCATTCAAGTCGCCCAGACAAGGAATCCAAGAGCAAATGAGGCTGTTCATCCCTTGATGAATTTCTTGAGATGCTCCTTGTCCTGTACCTCAGAGTTCATATCAATAGACAAGTATAGAATTATCAGTAGAAATTTAGACAAAAAGAAGTTGTATTTCATTTCCATGTAATGATTTCTATTAATGAAAAAACAGTTTCTTGTTATCTGCTTGTCTTTTGATTATTGAATGATGTATAAATTATCAGTATGCAAATATTAAAACTTGCTGGCATAGACTTAACTCATCACAAAATCAGATTACTACACAAAGTAAACGTCAGGATCTAAAACAATTTTCATAATCCTGATACTGACACAATACTGATGACGTCAGCATCCTGATGACAAATCTAATCCTGATGATTATTAACAAGTCTATCATACTGAAATTTATCAAGGCAATGTGTTATAGCTTAAGGATTTAATTATCAATTATAGATCCTGACAGGAATATCAAGTCTATAAGCTAAGAACAACATACCTTGCTACTTTTGCAGATGTTAAAGATCTAAAAATTTAACATTCCTAACTCACTTACTAATCTACTGAATGTAGTCTCATCAAGTGGTTTAGTTAGAATATCTGCAAGCTGTTTGTCAGTAGGAACAAAATGAAGTTCCACAGTACCATTCTCAATATGTTCTCTAATAAAATGATACCTGACATCAATGTGCTTAGTCCTTGAATGTTGAACTGGATTTTCTGCAATTTTAATAGCACTAGTATTATCACAAAACATAGGAATATTACTAAGTGTCATACCATAATCCATCAACTGATTTCTTATCCAAAGGAGCTGTGCACAACAACTGCCTGCTGCTATGTACTCAGCTTCTGCAGTTGAGGTTGAAACAGATTGTTGCTTCTTGCTTGCCCAAGAAATCAATCTATTTCCCAAGAATTGACATGTACCTGTAGTGCTTTTCCTGTCTATCTTACACCCTGCATAATCAGAGTCTGAATAGCCAATTAGAAAGAAATCAGATTCTCTAGGATACCACAAACCAAGATTTGGAGTTCCTTTGAGATATCTAAAAATTCTCTTCACAGCAATTAAATGAGATTCCTTAGGATCACTTTGGAATCTAGCACATAAATAGGTAGAAAACATTATATCTGGCCTACTTGCAGTTAGATATAACAATGAGCCTATCATGCCTCTATAACTAGTATTATCCACACTCTTTCCTTTAGGATCAGAGTCTAGTTTAGTGGCTGTTGCCATGGGTGTTTTTGCAACTGCACAGTCTTGAAAGTCAAACCTTTTTAAAAGATCTTTGATATACTTTGACTGATTAATGAAAATACCAGTCTCAGTCTGTTTGACCTGCAAGCCTAAGAAATAATTTAATTCATCCATCATGCTCATCTGATACTTAGACTGCATAAGCTTGCTAAACTTAGCACACAACTTTTCATTAGCAGAACCAAAAATAATATCATCAACATAAACTTGAACTAAAAGCAATTCACCTTTTATCTTTCTAAAGAATAGAGTTTTGTCAATTGTACCTCTTGTGAAGCCATTTTCAAGAAGAAATTTAGACAAAGTCTCATACCATGCTCTTGGTGCCTGCTTTAGTCCATAGAGTGCCTTGTCAAGTTTGTAGACATGATTTGGAAACTTTGGATCAACAAATCCAGGTGGCTGTTCCACATACACTTCCTCATCAAGTTTGCCATTTAGAAAAGCACTCTTTACATCCATCTGGTATACCTTGAATTTTGAATGAGCTGCAAATGCAAGAAACATTCTGATTGCTTCCAATCTTGCTACAGGTGCAAAGGTCTCATCATAATCAATGCCTTCTTCCTGAGAATAACCCTTGGCCACCAGTCTTGCTTTGTTTCTTACAATCATACCAGATTCATCTAGCTTGTTTCTGAAAACCCATCTTGCACCAACAATAGATCTATCTTTAGGTCTTGGTACTAGTTTCCAGACTTTATTTCTCTCAAACTCATTTAACTCCTCCTGCATTGCAATTACCCAATCAGGATCCTGTAAGGCTTCTTCACCTTCTTAGGTTCATTCTTTGAGAGAAAGCAACTATACAAGCATTCATTTTGAATTGATCTTCTAGTTCGAACACCACTATTTGGATCACCAATTATCAAATCTTCAGTATGATCCTTTGTCCATTTTCTAACAGGTGGTAGATTAACTCTGCTAGTCTCTCCCCCTAAGTTAGTGGTCTCTCTTGTAGAAGAATTCTCTCTACCTTCAAAAACTCTCATTTGATCAATAGAATCAGTAGATTCCATATTGCTGCTAGTTACTGATCTTTCCTCAGTAGACTCTGAAAGGTCAGTTCCTGATGGAGTAGACTCTGAAACGTCAATTCCTGATGGAATAGACTCTGAAAGACTAGTCTGCTCCTGATGATCACTGTGTTCTCTTTGATTTATTTGCTCCCCCTCAACAGCAGCATTCCTTTGAGAAGCAATAGAAATTCCTTCTGGAGAACCTTCATCATCACTGGAGAGTATCTCAGAAATCTTCAGATTTTCAAATTCCAATTTGTCATGGCTTTCATCAGTTTGCAAAATTCCAAATTTCTTATCATCAAATGCAACATGAATTGATTCCATAACAATGTGAGTTCTGAGATTATAAACTTTGAAGGCCTTAGATGCTGAATATCCTAGAAAAATTGCTTCATCCGATTTGGCTTCAAATTTTCCAAGATGTTCTGGATGAATTTTTAGGACATAGCATTTGCATCCAAAGATGTGAAAGTATTTCACACTTGGTTTCTTTCCTTTAATCTTTCATAGGGAGTTTTTCCATGACTATTTACCAAGGTACAATTTTGAGTGAAACATGCAGTGTTAATAGCTTCTGCCCAAAAGTAGGTTGGAAGTTTTGCATCTGCAAGCATGGTTCTTGCTGCCTCTATGAGAGTCCTGTTCTTTCTTTCCACTACACCATTCTGCTGAGGTGTACCAGGTGCAGAAAACTGTTGAGTAATTCCATTGTCTGCACAAAACCCCTCCATTGTAGAATTCTTGAATTCTGTACCATTGTCACTTCTAAGTACTTTGACTTTGTACTCAGAGTTATTATGAATATTCTTGATAAGGTCAATGATTTGCTGAGGAGCTTCATCCTTCTTGTGTAGAAAGAACACCCATGTGAACCTTGTGAAATCATCCACCATAACTAGAGCATATCTTTTCTTGCTGATAGACATAATGTTTACTGGACCAAACAGATCAAGATGTAGCATGTGAAATGGTTCAGTAATCGAATTTTCAGTCTTGCTCTTGAAAGTGGTTCTTCTTTGCTTTCCAAGCTGACATGCATCACAAAGTCCATCTTGCACAAAATTTGCCTGTGAAATTTCCAAGCTGACATGATGTCTCTCACCAAATTGTGCTTAACAAGTTGATTAAGCTTCTTGAAATTAAGATGTGAGAGCTTCTTGTGCCAATTCCAGCTTTCATCACTTGTTGCTTTACTGTAGAGACATCTAACAATTTCTTTAGATGTATCACCTAAGCTGGCTTCATATATGTTACCATGTCTTTGACCAGTTAGAACAATGTCTCCATTCTGCATATTCAAGATTTTGCATCCTTCTCTGTCAAAGATTGATTTGTAACCTTTATCACCCAGTTGACTTATGCTTAAAAGAGTATGTTTCAAGCCTTCAACTAGTGCTACATTTTCTATGATGACATTCCCAAAAACAATTGAGCCATATCCCAGAGTTTCTCCTTTGTTGCCATCTCCAAAAGATATTACTGGGCCAGCTTTCCTCTCAAACTTTGTAAGCAGGGACTTCTTTCCAGTCATATGTCCAGAGCATCCACTGTCCAAGATAATTGAATGCTTCTTTCCTGTGCCCTGCAAACAAAAAGTAACTAGTTAGAATTTTTTAGGACCCAACTTTGATTGGATCCTTTCTTACTAGATTTAGAGACAACAGGCTTTGAAGATTTTACTTTTATTTTACCTGTTGCAGCGTCAACTTTAGACTCTGATTTCACAAACTGTTTGTGACTAGGAGTTTCAGATTTCAAAGAATAATAGTCATAATACAGTTCATGATATTCTCTACACATGTAAATGGAATGAAGTAAACTACCACAATGATAACAAGCTTTTTGTGGTTGGTATTGAATTTTCTGAGTCTTGGGGAATCTGGACTCAGTTTTCCAAGAAGGTTTTTGATTGCAGTCTAGGGCCAAATGATTATGATTTCCACACTTATAGCATTTTTTCCTAGGTGCATCAGGTACATTCTTGTAATTATTCTCTTTGTTAATACCTTCTTTTCCATTCCTATTTCTTTTGATCTTGCTAGACTCTGAAAGACCATCTAATCTCTGTTTCAACTGAGACTTAGACAGAAACCCTATGTTTACATTCTTAGGTTTCTCTAACACTTTCTCATCTGAATTACTATTGTTAATCCTTTTGTGTACAATAGGGGTACCTTTTGAATCAACAAATTTAACATGATTAGGTTCAGAAACAATTTTCTTACCTTCAGATTTAGATGTGTTAGCTTCTACCTTACTATCATCATTGACAATAGCTACTCTTTCTTCTTGTCTAGCCTTATCAAAACCTAAACCATTAACCTTACCACGAATTCCACTTTCAAAATTTCTATAGTCTTCTTACTGGAATTGTTAATGGTCTTAATCACATCTCTCTCTTCTTCTAGTTCTTTTCTGACATAGTCATAAGCCTCAAGAATAACACTATAATCATGCTTAGCTTTATCAGAACTTAACTTGTATTCTTCCATTTGAATTAATTCAGATTCAAGAAAATTATTTCTATCAACTAATTTATCATTCTTAACCTTAAGTTCATCTCTTTCACAAGTAAGAATTCTAAAATTAGTCATAAGATTCTTAAACTCAACATGGATAGATCTAATTTCATCAGAATTTAATCTATCAAATGAATCAAGAGAGTGAAGTGATACCTTAACAGAGGATAGAGAAGTTTTCTTTGGAGATCCAGGTTTGTCTGAACTATTGGCCATCAATGCAATGTTGTCATAATCCAATTCATCTTCAGAATCACTGGAATCAGCCCAATCCTTCTGTGTGACCATAAGTGCATTACCCTTTCCTGAATTCCTAGGCTTCTTACACTCACTAGCAAAGTGTCCAAGCTCGCTGCAGTTAAAGCACTTGATCTTGGCCTTATCAAGCTTGACAATTGTACTTTTGCTTTTGTCACTCTTCTTCTCCTCCTTCTTTTGAAAAGGTCCTTTGCTAAATCTTCTCCTGTTGAATCTTCCTTTCTTGAAAGCTTTAGCAAACATAGCAAAGAGTTCCTGCATCTCAGATTCAGAATCATTGTTGTCAGAGTCTATATCAGTAGTTTCTGACTCAGAACTTTCTTTGCTTTTCTTCTTCCTTGAATTCTTTACAGCAATCTCTTCATGCTGTTCTTCAGGAAGCTTCTTAACTTCAGATTGAGTAGTAAGTGCAATAGTCTTTATCTTTCCTTCACTCCTGCTCTTCTTCTGCTGCTTGTCAAGTTCATAAGCTCTCAATTTTCCATATACTGCCTCTAATGAAATCTCATCTAAATCATTAGCTTCCTCAATCGCAGATATCTTCTCATTGTAGAAATCAGGCAAAGCTTTCATGAACTTTGTATTCATATCCTCCAAGTCATAATATTTACCATGCATGGCCATCTCATTGATGAGTTTTGTAAACCTATCAAAGGTATCAGTAAGTGACTCACCAGACTTGGATTCAAAGTACTCATACTGTTGTATAAGTAATGTCCTCATATTCTTCCTGACAGGCTTAGTTCCTTCACAGTGAACCTTAAGATTGTCCCATATATCCTTAGCAATTTTACAAGAGAGAACATAGTTAGTGAGAACAGAATCAAGACTATTGAATAATATGTTTATCACTTTAGCATCTTTAAGAACATTCTCCTTGTCCTTATCTGACCATTCAGATTTTGGCTTCTCTGCTGTATGTTCTGGAACAACCACACCATCAACAGTTGCTTGTCCAACGACCTTTGTTGGAACAAAAGGTCCATCTCTGATTCTATCAAGATAATCAGGATCTGTTGCTTCCAGATGATGCAACATCTTTACTTCCCATAGAGTATATTCGTTTCTCTTGAGCATAGGAATTTTAGTATTCCCATCCTTGTAACCAGACATGATTGCAGATCTTTATGATTATTCGAAATCAACCTGCTCTGATACCAATTGTTAACTCGAATAACTTGTAGAAGGGGGGGGTTGAATACAAGTTATATAATCGTGTCTGATTTTTGCTTGATTATATGAACAAGAATAAACGAATGAATCAAACTCTGTTTGTATTAATAAGATCAAATACAAACTCTACCAAAGGTGTACAATACCTTTAGCAGCTGCTGACAATACAAATCTCTCTCTCTGTTTGTTTCGAACTCTCGAATACAAACCTTATACAGAGCTACGCACACTTGCTTAACACACTTGTTCGACTCTTTTTACAATGATATAGAGAGAGTATTTATAATGCTACCTATCAACTAATAACAGAAAGATATAATCTTTACATGACAATGTTCTGCCTTCTAGTCGATAGTTTCCATCAATAGAAAACTCTTTCCTTCATAATATCTTCTTGCTTGTTCTTCAAACAACGATCCTGTTTTATAGCACTTGCCAGTTTCTGTAGCATCCATAATGACATCATCAGTAACAAGACTGATATCAGGATCTGCACACTGCATCAGTATCTGATCAACCATCAGTATTGGACCATCATCAGGATTTACTCTGTGTTCCTGACATGTAGTCTCCGATACACTGTTCATTCCTGACTAAACTATACAGATAACTGTCTTACACATAAATCCTATATACAGTGCTAAATCCTTTATAAGATCAGGATTACAAGAAGTATAATGTGTAAATTCTATTCTTAACATCACAACTTATGAATTATTCCTAACATAAGCATTAGCCAAGGCAGACTCACTATCACATCTGATAGATATGGGTGATATCGGTTTAGGCCATAATGGAATCTCATAAATCAGATTTCTTAGCCATTCAGCTTCTTTACCAGCCGCTGATAATGCCATAAATTCAGATTCCATCGTTGAATCAGTAATGCAACTCTGTTTCTTTGATGCCCAAGAGATAGCACCTCCCCCAAGAAGGAATACCCATCCACTTGTGGAAGAATGATCTTCCTTATTGAAAATCCAACTTGCATCTGAATGACCTTCAATCACCGAAGGAAATCCAGTATATGACAAACCATAATCCATGGTTCCTTTCAAGTACTTGAACAATCGGCTTAAGGCTTGCCAATGATGTGAACTTGGTTTGCTAGTATACCTACTAAGCTTTCCAACAACATAGGCAATATCTGGCCTAGTGCTAATCATGGCATACATGAGAGTACCAATAGCCCTTGAGTATTCAAGTTGAGATACTGCAACACATGTATTAGGTAGAAGTTTAATACTAGGATCAAAAGGAGTGCTAACGGGAGAGCAATCCTTAAAGTTAAATCTTTTCAGAATCTTCTCAATATAATGAGATTGAGAAATTGAAATACCATTGTTCTCACGCTTGATCCTTATACCAAGAATCACCTCAGCCTCCCCCATGTCTTTCATATCAAAATTATATGACAAGAACTTCTTGGTTTTATCCACTTGATTTTGGTCAGTGCCAAAAATCAATATGTCATCCACATATAAACAAATTATTACTCCTTTACCAGAAGCATCAAATTTGCTATATACATACTTGTCTGCTTGGTTAAGAAAATAACCATTAGAAAAGACCACATTATCAAATTTATCATGTCAATCCTTCGGTGCTTGTTTTAGACCATAAATTGATTTCTTCAATTTACACACCTTGTTCTCACAACCAGGCATAACAAACCCTTTGGGTTGTTTCATATAAATCTCTTCATCTAATTCACCATTCAAGAATGCAGTTTTCATATCCATTTGATGAATGACAAGGTTGTGTATAGCAGCAAGTGCTATTAACAACCTAATAGTGGAAATCCTAGCAACAGGAGCATAAGTATCAAAATAATCAATCCCTTCTTTTTGTCTAAAGCCTTGGATAACCAATCTGGCTTTAAACTTATCTATTATACCGTCCACCTTCATTTTCCTTTTGAAGATCCATCTGTTTCCCAATGCTTTACATCCAGGGGCAGATCACTCATTTCCCATGTATTATTATTCATGATAGAATCCATTTCATCCTGGATAGCTTTTTCCAGAATGCAACATCCCTTGATGTCATTGCTTCGATAAAAGTATTTGGATCCTCCTCAATAACAAAACAATATTGGTATTGATATTCAATTTCATCTCTAGAACCTTCAACTAGATAAAGATGAAAATCATCTCCAAAAGACTTTGCTTTTCTAGCTCTAGTGCTTCTCCTTGGTTCAGACGGTCAATCAACATCTTCAGTAGAAACAGAGGTCCTACTAGAAGAATTCTGTAGCATGTCCCTTGGTCTAGGTATAGATGTAAATCTGTTTTCATCAAAGATAGCATATCTTGACTCGATAATCGAGTTCACAGACACATAGTCATTAGATTCTAACACGTAGAATCTATATGCGATGGAATGCTCAGCATAACCGACAAAGATACAATCTATACCTCGTTCACCCAAGTTTCTTCTTTTGGGTTCAATGAGTCTTACAACTGCTCTACATCCCCAAACTCTCAGAAAACTCAATTTTGGTGACTCTTTAGGGGATTTTTTATTCCTCTTACTAGGAATTCGATTCAATAAATAACAGGCTGTTAACATAGCCTCACCCCAAAATCCCTCACTCAAACCCGAGTAGGATAACAAGGAATTAACCATTTCTTTCAAAGTCCTATTCTTTCTTTCAGCCACACCATTTTGCTGTGGTGTATAAGGAGTCGTGGTTTGATGTAATATACTAGTAGATCGAAAGTATACCGGATCATAATACTTACCTCCTCTATCAGTACGTAGATTTTTAATCATGGTACTCTGATGTAGCTCTACTTCTTCTTTATATATTTTGAAGAAGTCAAGGAGCTTCATCCTTTGCATGCAGTAAATATACATAACAATATCTAGAAGCATCATCAATAAAAGTAACTACATACTTTTTATTTCCTAATGATGGTGTAGAGTGAAAATCACATAAGTCACTATGTATTAGTTCTAATACATCAGACACCCTATTAACCTCCTTAAAGGGCGTTCTAGTTATCTTTGTTAACATGCATGTTTTACATTTTTCATAGTTCAAATCAATAGCAGGTATGATACTCATTTTAGACATATCCTTTATTCTTTTACAATGTACATGTCCTAGTCTAGCATGCCATAATTCTGGTTTGTTCAAATTATTGCTAGTACTAGTAGAAGCCATGCAAGTAGAATCGTCATTAAAAGGAGTATTTACATTCAACATAAACATACCATTACATAAGTAGCCAAAGCCAACAAAAGTGCCATGTTTTGACAAAATATACTTGTCACTTTCATAAACTTGTTTATATCCATAATTGTTCAATACAACACCAGACAAGAGATTCTTTCGAATCCCAGGAACATACAACACTTTATTTAATAATATACATTTTCCAGAAGTAAAAATCAACTTGACATTTCCTAGTTCTTTGATCGGTCCAGTTGCAACGTTTCCCATATTTAAGATAGATCCATCTTCGATTGGTTAAAAGTCTATGAACCAACGAAGATCTTTACATACATGACTCATTGCTCCTAAATCAATCCACCAAGCAACATTATTATCCTGCACATAAAATGCCTCAGATATTAGTGATACATAATTCTGACCAGAATTACAATTTTGCATTAAAATCTGACCTTGTTGCTTTTCTGGATCCTTGGATCCACTTGGACCAGCATTTTGCTTTTCTTGCTTTGCTTTGCAGACCCGACAATCCTTCTTGAAATGTCCAGGTTTGCCACACTTCCAACATGCCATCTTAGGCTTTTTGTTGGAAGAGTTGTTGTTATTTCCTTTAAACTTCAATTTATCACCCTTGCCATTCTTGGAATTCTTAGAAGATCCACCATCTTCAATCATATTCACATAAGAGTTACCGACTTGGTTCTTGCCCTTAGGATTATTCTCAATTTCTTGAGTCCTCAAAGCCTCTTCAATTCTGAAGTGACTTCCAAGTTCAACCAACGTCATCTCATCTTTATTATGTTTCGAGGTGTGTTTAAAATCCTTCCATGATGGTGGCAGTTTGTCTATAACACCAGAAACAGAGATAGATTCATCCATCTTCAGATTGTGTTGAGCAAACTGTCCCAGAATCCTTAGCAATTAATTGTATTGTTCCATCACCGGTCTAGAATCGACCATTTTATAATTCATAAAATTACTGACCAGAAACTTCTTACTAGAAGCATCTTCTGCCATGTACTTGGATTCAAGAGAATCCCACAATTCTTTCGCTGACTCAACATTTTGATATACATCGAAAAGGGAATCAGACATACCGTTTAAATGTGACCGCGGCAGATATATGATGTGTAAAATAACTGCAAGCGCACAGTATTTAGTTGTAGCAAATACAGATCGATCCTCAAAGACTATGAATTTTCAAAACCCTAATAATTAACTCAGGCGAACTAGACAATAAGATTTGAGATGAGATTTAATTAACCTAATTAGCAAAGTTTATCAAATAATATGGAAAACCTAGGAATCCGAATCCGTTAATCAATCACAATTAATATCAACTCGCCCTAAAATCAATCCTCTTTTCTTCACAAATAAGATATATCAATCAACGAGACAAGCATATACTATGAAAAATAAATCCGGTAACAATAATATATCAAAATCACTTTGTCAATTGAACAAATAAGTACCAAGAAAAATTATGAGAATCAATTAATAGAAACGAGAAGAAATCAAGAATAATTAAATTAACTTCATCTTCATCCTAGGCAAGAGAATTAACTACACATGATAAACGAATAAACAATAAATACTATTACAAATTACTAATAGTAAACAAAAGTCAACGTGATTGTATCGCATGTAATAAATTAATAAACAATTAACTTAATGAATAAAGTGGATGTAATGGCTAGGAAAAACAAATAAGATTATAGTATTAAATAAACAAGATCAAAAACAAGCTGCCAAATCAAAGTTAAAGATGAAGATTAATACGCGCGAGTAATAAACGTCAGAGCAATAAAAATAATTGTATAAATCTAAGCCTACTCCTAAATTGGTGTCTAAGGTGGTGTCCCAAATACAAGAGAGAAGTCCCATATATATAGGGAAAAACTTGGGCTTGGGTCTTCGATTACCAATTTGATATTGAATATAATTTCTTCAATTTCCTTTTCTTCTCCAATAAGTATTCGATTTTTCCTCCAATTTCTTTGACTTCAAGTAATTTCCACCTCCTTGCCTTTTTGCACCTTTTTCTGCTTGAAATCTGATTTTATTTATTTTCCTACAAAACAAACTAAAACAATTTATTAATTAATAAATTTACGAAAACGGACATAAAATATGTATTAAAAATATGATGAATTATTGACCTATCAAATGCCCCCATACCTATTTTTTGCTCGTCCTCGAGAAAAATATAAAATAAAATACTATCTAATATATAATACCACTTCCGTAGGTGATCACGGTTGCATTTGGCATATGCAACAAGCCCTTTAAATCCCTAGGCAGCCCTAGTGGACGAGTGAGGTCTCGTGAGGGCCTATAGTGAATGTACCCACAAAATCCATCTAGCTCATGTAAAAGATTGCTCAATGCAACACCACACATACAAGTCATCTCATGCTACATCAACTTAAGAAATCAAAGTGAATTTGCAATGTCTTGGTGTGTAAGGTGCAAGTATTCACATAGTCTACTCAAAGAAATATGCATAGGTCATCAAAAGTCCACGTCAAGTGTAAAAATAAGTTGGTAACCATGCTAAGCCCACAAGAGTACATCTTAGAGTCAAAACTTGGGATCTCATATGCAAAAACAAGCAACAACTCACCTTTCACTCACAAAAAAAATATTCACTCAAGAACAAGGGTAAGTGTATCACTCAATTCCAACAAAATCATAAGCATGCTTGACATTTGGTATCAATCTAACTTTAACACAACATACATCAATGACGATAATCAAAAGGTCTTTTATTTTGGTTGTAACGGGGCTAAGGACAAGGTATGTCAAGTAAGGCCAAATAAGGTGAAGTGTCAAAAGCTAGTAGGAACCATAATAAATCATACACAACACCATACATCCTCCCCATACAGATTTCCAATCTTCTTCCAAAAAAATGCTTGACTAGTCGAATGAAGAAGGATCACACAAACACAAAAACATAAGTATGCTCTCAGATAATATTTACTTTTTTCTTTTCTTTTTTTGTTTTTTTTTCTTCTTCTTTTTTTTTTTTTTTTTTGAACGGAACTAAGATATATACTAGAAATATATACAGAACCACAATCCTTCTTCAAACATTTCTTGAACGACTAACAAGTAAGCAACAAAACCCAAAATTTCCCCAAAAAGTAATGAACAAAAGTTAACCCATCTCACACACCTTATTACTCCCTCAACTTCCTACTAGCCTTTGACAAATTGGGATCAAGTATACGTTAGGCTACACGAGAAAAAGGTCTAGGCAAGTAATGTGGTATGTCACCGAAAAAATAGGATTAAACTCAAAGGGGTAACTAATTAATCATATATAAAGGGTGTGGTAATTTGGATAGTAATAGGTTATTCCTAAATGCCTTTATCATCTTATCATCAAATAATGTCATGCATTTCAAGAAAGGTCTCAAACAAGTGCTAGCAATGCAAATAACATGTGGACACTCAAGGAAACGAATATAAAATGCAAAAGATATGCATATAAGCTCAAAATCTCACTTGGTGGTAAAACATAATCAATCCCAAGCAAAAGTCTCTTTAATGCACCTACTTGTACTCAAAGCATGGAAACCAAATCTTCTTGCACATATTCATGTACTTTTAATTACTTACAACATTCAATAAGTCTACTAGTTTCAACTCGCTAGTGTATGTGTGTGCACAAGAACTTAGCATATCACTTCTCAATCAAAAGCATCAGAAACACAAGAGTATACTATAGCATGTAAGGGTGCATCAAGCCTACTTAAACAAGTAATCATTTCACACAGCTAGAATTATTTTTTCATTTTTTCATTTTTTTCAATTTTTTTGGATTTTTAAAATAATAATACTACTAAATCCCTCCCCCATACCTAAATCATGCATTGTCCTCAATGTATGGAAATGAGAGAAAAATGACAAAGTAAAAGGACGAGAATACCTGATAAAGGATGAAGGAGATACATAATTACCTATAAAACACACACACACACACACACACATAAAAGAACACACACACACACACACACACACTCCCCCATACCTAAACTTGACTATTTGGGAGACACTTCATGAAACATATATATTAACCAATACCAGATCGAGGAAAAACAACACATGTACCACAATCATCAAACATGTGAAACACACCCATAAAAACATCATTATCCACTAGAGAAATAAGATCACTCACCAAAATAAAACTCATACACCTAACATCATTCATAGACCAATTATACGCTTCTTTATGTTGTTTAAGCAGATTAATCACTTGAAATTCTTGGTTATGAACTATGTCACTAGAAAGAACATGATGAGTTTCATTATCAACTACCAAAGACTGATCAAGAGTGAAAAAAGACGGATTAGGAATGAATGTGGGTGGCTCACCTACAGAAGTCTTAACAATGGACTTAGGATTAAAAGAAATATCCTCAAGTTGGGTTTCATGCTTAGAACAAATAGCATTCAATTCATCTAACATTGGATCAGAAGTAAAACTTCTATAAAGCTCATGAATTTCTTTATTGCTCTCATACTCTAACATAACATCTTCCTCAAGAAAAGACTCAATTGAACTATTCTCAAGATTCGACCACGAAATAACCTCATCTATCAAATTAACTCCTACAGGTTGTTCAAAAAGCTCATTAGGTTGATTACATACATTAAAGACATTAAGATCTATCGTCATGTTTCCAAAAGTGAGTTTCATCGAACCATTCCTACAATTAATCAAAGCATTAGAGGTAGCAAGAAAAGGCCTTCCTAAAATAATAGGAATTTGATTTTTGAGATTTTTGACTAGTTTGGTTTATAGAACAACAAAATCGACGGGAAAGACAAAATCACCAACCTTAATCAACACATCTTCCACTATACCCTTAGGAGTTTTAACAGAACGATCAGCTAACTGAAGAGTAACACTAGTCTTCTTAAGTTCACCTAAACCCAATGCTTGATAGATAGATAATGGAAGAAGATTCACACTAGCTCCTAGATCGAGTAAAGCTTTATCAATGAAAGTATCACCTATGACACAAGAGATGGTAGGACAACCAGGATCCTTATACTTCACAGGGATTTGATTTGACAAAATAGAACTAACATGAGATGTTAGGAAAGCTTTCTTAGGAACATGAGTGGTTCTTTTATGGGTACATAAATCTTTTAGACACTTAGCATAAGAGGGAACTTGTTGAATTGCATTTAAAAGAGGAATGTTGATCTTGACTTGCTTAAAGACTTCCAAAATCTTGTCTAACTGAGCAGATTGTTTGTTTGAAGTAAGCCTTTGAGGAAACGGGGCTTTCGGCTTAAAGACTTTTTCGTTAGATGCATCAGAGTGGGGTTTCGAAGGTGGTTCATCGGATGGTGATGACTCATCAGATTTATCTACTTCAGAACTCTTGGGATTTGAAGATTGCTTAAGACTAGGATTCAAGAGCAAATGATTTGGTTCAGATGTTAGCTTATCTTCTTCTTGAGTATTGACACCAGCATGATTATTGAATTGATTACCAGACCTTAGAGAGATAACAGAATTCACATTTTCATGAGACTTTTGATTTGGATGAAACTTAGGATTAGTCTCAGGTTGACTAGGAAATCGATTTATCTCTCTCACTGATTGTGTTTGCCAATTGATTGACTTGGACCTCTAGCTTAGATATGGCTTGAGTGTTAGAATTTAATAGCTGCCTATCTTGGGTCATAACTTGCACGAAAGATTGTTGAGATTTGAGTAACGCCTCCATACTCTTTTCTAAAGAAGTCAGTTTCTTATCAGATTCACTAAAACCAGGAGGATTCATGGGGACTGAGTTTGGATAATGACCAAGATTTTGCGGAGGATATGAATTAGGATTTTGAGTTGGGTATGGACCAGGATTGGGCTTTTGAAAAGCAGGTTGAGGATTTTGATTGTACTGATTATATTGACCTTGGTTCCATGAGAAATTTGGATGATTCTTCCAACCAGGATTGTATGTGGGTGCATAAGGATCATTCCTAGCTCTAGGTTGAAACATGGCATTGACTTGCTCAATTTCAGGGCAATTCTCTACCACATGATTAGGAGAACTACAGTTTGCACAGAGAGACATTTGAGATGACACATTGTTGGTTTCTAATGCTTCTAGACGTCTAGTGATTGTAGCTAACTTAGCTTCGGTTGCAATAGAATTACCAACTGCGTGTAAGCCCTTAGATGAGTTAGATTTTTTAGCTTCCTGATTAGGTTCCCTAGTTGACTCCCACAACATTGTTCTTTCAGCTAACTCCTCAAAAAATTTCCAAGCTTCATCTTCATCTTTATCCATAAACTTACCATTGCACATAGACTCTAACAAAGCAGTGGTTTGGCTATCTAAGGCTTCATAAAGAATTTTGCAAAGTCTCCATTTTTCTATACCATGTTGAGGACATTTAGACAACAACTTTTTAAATCTATCAAAATATTTCCAAAAGGACTCATTCCGATTTTGTTGAAATTGGTTGATTTCATTCCTAAGTCTGTTTGCCTTATGGTTTGGAAAATATTTTTTTAAGAAAGATAGCAACAAATCCCTCCCATGTGGAAATAGAATTAACGGGTAGACTATACAACCATTGTTTAGCATCTTCTTTTAAAGCAAAATTAATAAGTCTGAGTCTAATGGAATCCTCACTTAATTGTTGAAGTTTTTGCAAAGCACACACTTCCTCAAACTCTCGAATGAAAAGATATGGATCCTCTCCCTCTACCCCAGCAAACGTAGGTAACATGCTAATGTTGTGATGTTTGATTTCAAAATTATTCGCGGTTACTACGGGTAAGATTATGCATGAGGGTTGAGCGGTACGAGCGGGGTAACAACGGTCTTTGAGTGAAACAGCCATGATTAGGGGTTGAACTTCTAATTCTTTTGACTCATTTCTAATGGGTGAAGAAAACTCGAGTTGTCTTACTACTTTAGGAGATGACAAATTGGTTTGTCTTACTAATCTAGATGTAGTGTCTCGAACCCAAGCACTTTGCATACAAGAGAAGTAATCAAATAAACACGTAGCTGACAAGAGCTATAAGTAAACACCTAAAAAAAAGGAAAATTAAAAGGAAAAATCTATATATTATCCTAAGAAAAATCTAGACCTTGCTCCTAACAATAAGATACTACTAAAAGTCACAACTCAAAAAGAATTCGTCCTGACTGGCCAGGCAGGTGCAAGCATTGCCAAGAGGCTAAACACCTTTCTAGACACCAATCTAAATTAGCCAGGTAAGCGTCAAGCTTGCCTAGACACCAAACGAAAGAATACTTAGTGATTCATTCCTCCTAGATTCTCTTCCTAATTGAGCGCGAGATCCTAGGGGCCAACGTCTACTTAATTTTATTAAGGAAAGGGTATGCAAGATGAACGAATTAGTGATTTGTGGGCCAAGGAAAGGGTGATGAAATCCCTCACCTTATCTTGTAATTGGGTGGCACCCTTAAGATTGATTGAATGATGCAACACACAAAGAACAAGAAAATAAACACTTATGGATGCACTACACTACGTGTGAAATCAATAAATACAATAAAAAAAATCTAGATGATGTGATCCTATGTGAGAGAATGAATGATGCAACAAATTGGTTTTTAACAAACAATTAACTAACTAATATTTTTTGGATTTTTTCGAATTTTTAATTTTTTTTGTGTTTTTTTCAATAATAATGAAGAAAAGAAAAATTGAGAGAGGTGATACGGAATACCGAAAAGCGCTTCCAAAAATTTCAAAAGAGACAGCGAGGCCTTCCAACGATCTTCTTGTCCAAGCTTTTCTCCGCTTCACAATTCCATAAAAAAAAAATAAAAGAAAACAAGAAACTAATCCGAAGAATTAATATCAAGGAGTGAAAAATACCAATAGTCCCCGGCAGCGGCGCCAAAAACTTGATGTGTAAAATAACTGCAAGCGCACAGTGTTTAGTTATAGCAAATACAGATCGATCCTCAGAGACTATGAATTTTCAAAACCCTAATAATTAACTCAGGCGAACTAGACAATAAGATTTGAGATGAGATTTAATTAACCTAATTAGCAAAGATTATCAAATAATATGGAAAACCTAGGAATCCGAATCCGTTAATCAATCACAATTAATATCAACTCGCCCTAAAATCAATCCTCTTTTCTTCACAAATAAGATATATCAATCAACGAGACAAGCATATACTATGAAACTTGTTATCTAACAATAACCTATCAAAACTTCAAGGAGCAAGCATAGGCTATGAAAAATAAATCCGGTAACAATAATATATCAAAATCACTTTGTCAATTGAACAAATAAGTACCAAGAAAAATTATGAGAATCAATTAATAGAAACGAGAATAAATCAAGAATAATTAAATTAACTTCATCTTCATCCTAGGCAAGAGAATTAACTACACATGATAAACGAATAAACAATAAATACTATTACAAATTACTAATAGTAAACAAAAGTCAACGTGATTGTATCGCATGTAATAAACTAATAAACAATTAACTTAATGACTAAAGTGGATGTAATGGCCAGGAAAAACAAATAAGATTATAGTATTAAATAAACAAGATCAAAAACAAGCTTCCAAATCAAAGTTAAAGATGAAGATTAATACGCGCGAGTAATAAACGTCAGAGCAATAAAAATAATTGTATAAATCTAAGCCTACTCCTAAATTGGTGTCTAAGGTGGTGTCCCAAATACAAGAGAGAAGCCCCATATATATAAGGAAAAACTTGGGCTTGGGTCTTCGATTACCAATTTGATATTGAATATAATTTTTTTCAATTTCCTTTTCTTCTCCAATAAGTATTCGATTTTTCCTCCAATTTCTTTGAATTCAAGTAATTTCCACCTCCTTGCCTTTTTGCACCTTTTTCTGCTTGAAATCTGATTTTATTTATTTTCCTACAAAACAAAATAAAACAATTTATTAATTAATAAATTTACGAAAACGGACATGAAATAGGTATTAAAAATATGATGAATTATGGACCTATCAATATAGTCATCATTTTCCCATTTGCAGCGCTTCCTTGTTTGTTCAGCGGTTTCATCATCAATCACTTCTGGCATGGGGGTACTCAAAACATACCCAACTTTTAGCGTGGTCAACAGAAAATGCATCTTCTTCTGCCATCTTCTAAAATCCTGACCATCAAACTTGTCAAGTTTTGCAAACTTGCTTGCCATGTCTGTTGCAGATTCTCCGTTCGTCATCTTTAGAAGCAAACTAACTTCAATCTTTGTTGGGGAAATATGGTAATTACTTGGATTTTTCTGAAGCCGTGTGAACACTTTCAGATTGAAGTTATTTGTGTTTCACCCAAATAATTCAATCGGATAAAGTCAGAAATTCTGCAAGAAGAGAGAATGTGTTTTGTTGTAAATTTCAAATAAACCTATATCTGAAAATGATCAATGCAACACCTATATATAGATGTCAACAGATGTGTCTTTTGCCAAGAGACACATCTCAATCTTTTCCCAACAGTCACACCTCATTCTAATAGTCATGTCTAATACTAATAGACACATCTTTTCCCAACAGGTGTGTCTGATGCCAATGGACATGCCTCATAAGCTTATCCCAACAGGTGTATCTGATGCCAATGGACATGCCTCATAAGCAATAATACTGAAATCATAACAAACTCGAACAAAGCATGCACTCCGCACTCTCCCGACTTGTTCGATGTAATATTACGATTACATTGATCAACTAGTCAATCCAATTACACTAAAATATTCAATAAAGGACTGAATGGTTCTAAAAAATCCTAAGTCTAAAATATTTAAATCTGGACTATTTGGTGGTTGTTGAACAAGAATAAATGTAAATTCACCTTGTTGATGCACTTGTTGCCATTCTTGATCAGTTTGCGTAATATGTGTCCTCGCATTGTCCTGTTGTATGAAGATAACTTTAGGACCTTCACTTGGTGGCCATTTCTGAATAATTGCTGGAATTATTTGATTTATAAGCATGCTCCTTGTTTCTTTTTTTCCCACTGATTCTACCACCTTAGTGATAATTGTGCCCTTAGCTCTGTACTTAGAAGCCCTCTTCGCTGGTTCTTCATATGTGAATGGAAATATGCCTAACTTGCCATCAAATATGCATTTACCCACAACATTAAACCTAGGTCTTGCAACAGCAGCTATGAACATCACCTTAGGTATAAATTTACTTGACTTGGCAGACCTATATTTGCCTTTTTCATTTCTTTCCAAGTACACTCTTTGTGATTTCTTACTTAGGTAGAACTACTTTTCATCTATATGCACAAAATCAAACATAGTCTGATATTGTGTTTTTGCTTGTGGTGTATCTCCTATGAGGATGTCTAGAACCCACTCCATCCTTTGCAACCTGTTTGGATCTTTTAATCCAGGATGCAAAGGATTGGTGTGGGGTTTGATAAGTCCCCTCTTTATTATTCTGCCACATGTAGATGATGACACCTTCAATTTACTTGCCAAATCCCTTATACATGATCTTTCACCCATGTTTATGTCTGTAATTGCATTAGGTGCCAACTGAAATCTTTCCTTCCTGATATATGCCAATTTGTTGCCATGTTATAACTCTGCTGTGCTGCCCTTTGTTTCTTTGCTACACTCCATATGTTGCTAATAATTCTCGTTGTCACATTGAAATGGTTGGCTGCATCTTTAATTGCACCATGGGTAGGTTTTTCGGGAGTTTTCTCTGATGGGTAGCTTAGCAAGAATACAAGTATTTCTGATCTTACATATGCACTGACCTTGGCACTTTTTCTGTTGGCAGCTTGTTGATTTAAATCAAACTGGTGCATTTCTTCTTGTGGTGGTTCATTGAGATCAAACTGGTGGTGCTGCTGCTGGCTCATTTCTTCTTTACACTATTTTGTGAAATCTTGTAAACCGATGGGAGTATTTTTTTTGTGATGTATGTTGTAGTATTTGTCCAATAAATGTTATCTTAATCATCCAGGTGTATGGTGTATATATCTAAAGCAGTGTTTTCATTGGTTGGTGTAATTTAAATATGCTAAATGGGGGAAAAGTTATCTAATCTCCCCCCAAATTTTATCTAATCTCCCCCCCCCCCCCAAAATTGTCCATTCAATCATTGATAAACATAGATTAATATTTTTCTTAAAACCTGTGCTTTTTATCAAATGAGAAACATAATTAAAGACAGAGGGAGTATCTTTTATTATCTAGGTTTTTGAATTATTTCTTTTAACATTGTCAACTTTAATTATTCAAATTTTTTTAATTTGCATCCGTCCGAATTTGATTAACGAACGTTAGTTAATTCTGACATGGAATTTTCAATTGCTATGTCATACCACGTCGTGCCACGTCAGCATTGACTAATATCTGTTGGTCAAATTCGAACGAAAGAATGTGAATTAGAAAATTTTAAATGATAAGGGTCGCAATATTGGAAAAAATAATTCATGTACCTAGACAATAAAAGGTATATAATTCAGGGACTTTTGAATTAATTATTCTTTTAAATAACAAAGAAAAATGAAGACGAAAGTATAATGGTGTAAGAGTAGGCAAAAAATTAGAAATATATTTACTAATTTTTTGGCGGATTTAAGGATATTGAGTGAAATTATTTCATTCGTTTGCTCTAAAGTTGAAAGAAACATATTTACAATGTATCCTTTTTTTTTTTGTCAGGACAATTTATCCTTTTTAACTAGAAGTGAAATGGTAAATAGTGAAGATACATTTTTCTGAAGTTAAATGGGTGTTTGGGATATTTTAAATTTTGTAACTTATAACTTAAATGAATAAATATGATATAAGTGATAAATAGAAGAATACTTATAAGTTATACAAGTGTTTTGATAAATCTATTATACCTATAATACCACAACATGTCACATTTTAATCCACTTGGATTAATTTTTTTTCAAAAAATTGTTGCTCATGAGAATCGAACCTAGGTTTTTAGGTTCATTTGCCAAAAAATCTGCTATGTATGTTGGGTGATGAATGAAGAAATTGTTGCTCATGAGAATCGAACCTAGGTTTTTAGGTTCATTCATCACCTTACCACTAGGCTAACACATCACATTTGTTGTAAATCATAAAATATGCTATGTATGTTGGGTGATGAATG
Organism: Kitagawia praeruptora; assembly: GCA_037693485.1. Lineage (NCBI taxonomy): Eukaryota > Viridiplantae > Streptophyta > Magnoliopsida > Apiales > Apiaceae > Kitagawia > Kitagawia praeruptora. The sequence goes on from CM075350.1 coordinate 85,076,804, forward strand.
AAGAATCTTTGGTATTTTGATTTCTAAGATATTTTAATCATTTTTCTTCGTTTTACATTTACATATTTATGTTTTATTATGTTATAGTTTAGTATAAATGAGTGATATATGGTATTTAGTGAACTTAGATATTTTGAAATTATTCGATTTAATAAAATAAAATTAGTAATTATTATTTGCAGTACATAGATAATTATAATAAATTTATTAAATTTGAATACATGTTTTCTAAAAAATGGTTAATGAACACGTAATAATCTAAATATTTAAATGCATACCACAACATGTCACATTTTAATTTATTTAATTTTACAAAATGCCCCTAAATGTCAAGTCAAGTAAAAAAAATATTACGATATAGATGACGATCGAACCTTTGACATAATGAATCTACTAATCATGAATTCAAATTCACCGTTATGACCATTCAGCTACATGTATATTTGATTAAATTTTATGATTCATTAGATACATTCAGAAGTGTCAGAGTGTCCTATATTATGTCCTATATTATTTACCTTATTTACCTATCAATCATGTGTTTTTTTATCAGTATTTGTTTTATAATTTTACATATTATTATTTGTATATATACAAAAATCTCTATGTCTACTTCATTTTAATAAAATTTGTATTATTTTATTTCATGCGAAATTTGAAAAAAGTGACAGGATCTTAAATAAAATATTTGAAGGGTATTTTGCGGAAACAAATCACCATTATTCTAATTGTTTATAAAAGCACCAATAGAAATGTAAAAAATATTAAAGATATTGTATAATTATACAATTATAATATTCGGATTAGAAATGTGATAATAAAATCTTAGTACTCATTTTAATTCTGAACGATCTTATTTTTTGTTATTACTTGTCTTTTTAGAAAATACTTTTTTTGCAATATTTTCAAACTACCGTCCTAACTGACCGGCACATCGCTTTCTCCCGAATATTTTGGGAGATTCGAATACTTAATCGATACATGTGATTTGAATTGCAATTTGGGAGGGTTAATTGGCTACTAGATCGACACATATTAATTATGACCTAACACGTTTATAACTCGTGTATGGTCAAACTTTTTATATCAAATTTTAGGCATGTATCTTAGATAATTAATCGGACATGTAGTAATTACAGTATATGAGGCTCTAGGTAACTAGTGGATATGAAATGATAAATTATGATAGGGCAATATGTCACATTTTAATCTATCAAATTTTACCATTATGTTTCTCAATTTGTTATGATTTACCATAGCGTCATCTGAAATTAAGATCTACAATATATTAAAATTGTGTCACATAAGTGAGAACTGAACCTTTAACATCTATATAATAACCTTATTTTTATGAATTCATATTTTATAAATCCATAAACGAATTATTGAAGCTTCAATAATACTTAGTAGTAGTATTAAATCAAAAGTCACATTCATATAATCCCATAATATATAATTGTATGCAAATATAATAGTTTAATATAGATTAAGAGATGATCATCCAAATAAACTTATGAAAAATGTTGAAAGTACATTCGTCAATTATTTTTCTAACTCTAATCGCAAGAAAGGCATCAACACTCTAAAAACAACAATAAAAAGATAGAGACACAAAATATCGGTCTCTTTAGATACATATTTCAAAAAAAAAAAATGCATATCTAAAAGAGTTAATTGCAAAAAAGTGGCCAGATTTTACACTCATTTTCAAAAAAATGGCCGGACTTTTAATTTTGTAAAATAGTGGTCAGACTTGTCTTTTTCCTTTCAAAACAGTGGCTGGAGACGATTTTCAGCTTATTTAGCAGGGATAAAATGGGAAAATATGTTATTTTACTAAAAAAAATGCTAAAAATCACGAAAATTATCCAAAAAATCCCCAAATTAATATGTGTCACCATATGATTGGTTATATTCGTAATAATAATAATAATGCCCCCCATGCATGCACATAAATTGAATAATTAAATCTTGACAACTCATATTTATGGATTTTTTTGGTGAATTGATGTGCATACATGGGAGGCATTATTATTATTATTACGAATATAGCCAATCATATGGTGATACATATTAATTTGGGAATTTTTGTGGAAAATTTTTGGAATTTCTAGCATTTTTTTTCCATTTTACCCCTGTCAAAAAATTGAAAATCGCCTGCAGCCACCTTTTTGAAAGGAAAAAGGTAAGTCTGGCCACCATTTTGCAAAATTGAAAATCTGACCACTTTTTTGAAAATGAGCGAAAAATCTGACCACCACTTTGAAGTTTACTCTATCTAAAATGATTTTTATCGTCACAATAGAAACATCGGGCATTAACATAACGCACAATGAAGAAAAAAATTCATATCGTAAATTAGAGTAATCTCGTGCCTTGCACGGGTATTGAAGCTAGTTTATTTATAAGTTGGTGAACTATTCATTAAATTTAATTAAAAATATACGGAGTATTAATTATTTAATAAAATAATTTGAATACATGCATAAAGCATTTATAAATACAAATACAAAAATATTAAATATTAAATAAGTAAAAAAATCAAGTAATAAGAAATAAGTTGGAAAAAGTACGTCGTTACTAACTTTCAAATTATTAATATATAAGTTATAAATTGAATTAAGTAATAAATTGCAGGCTTAGGGGGTGTTTGGGGGAACTTTTTTCCAGAATAAGTTAACTTATTTTAAGACAAAGTTAGAGATTCATAATTTTCCAATTTACTTTCCAACTTATTTTTGCAACTTATTAAATCTCAAACATACATTAAATACTTACATAAAAAAATTATCAAAATATAAAATTTTTACCCGAAAATAAGTACATAAACCCATGAAATAAGTCTAACCAAACATGCTACTCCTATTATTAAGCTAACTTATACGGAGTATAGGTGTTGCCAAAGAGGTCCTAAGATGGATGGACAGCTCAAAAGTTGTAGTCTCTTTTCATTAAAATTAGACGGAAATGGAAATAATCAAATGGAGGGGAGGGAGACATGGTGAATGATAAACCAACGAAAAAGATAGATATGGGCCCCCACTGCTGCGTCGCTTCTTTTGAACGATGATAGAAGTGGGATCCACTGCTGAGTCACCCAATGTCTCTTATGTCACCACACCGTCTTCTCAGATTGACAGAGTTGGCAAATGAGCACTCCTGAACTTAAAAATATTATAAATAATTGATCTCTTAATAATTTAGAATAAGTTAAGAAATGCTTACTCCAACAACGTTTCTTATATATGTTCCTTATTATTATTATAATATTAAAGAGAAAGAAAGAAATAGGAGAGAGAGAAAAAGAATATCAAAAAAAGGAGAGAAATGAATATTTTATTGGTGAAAATAATATAAGTGACATGTTACTATATTACTAGGATTCCCTTATAAATAAGGAAGAAGAGACATGTCTTAAGTTTTAAGGAGTCACTTAAGACATTGTTGGAATGTATTTTTGTGTCAAAATTCTTATATTTTGATTTAACAGACCTAATAGCTAATCTCTTGAAGTTGCTTTATATTTTGATTTAGGAGGCCTAATAGTTAATCTATTGGAGTTGCTCTTAACAAATCATTGCGCATAATTTATCTGCATCGCAGTAGACCTCTCTTATAGTAGATTTTTAGTTCAATCACATAAAATAATTATTTTAATTTGTTAGTTATCTCAATTTGTTAATCAAAATATATAACTCAATTCGATAATCATCAATTGTTAAAAAAGCAGGAATCGAATTTAATTGGTAGAAATATTGTCGAAGGATTAATCATGTATTTAGGAACTAATTGGAATGATTAATTGAATATTCGAATTATTAATTAGTGCGACAATCCATGAAATAAGGATTAATTCCAATTAATCACCAATTTTTAGAAGAATGATTACCACCATTATTATTCTTAGTTGAACAACAAATAGAATTAATAAATGGAAATTTAAATGTTGCAATTTAAGAAATGTTTTTTTAATCAAATCTATATTCGGATAGAATTTTGGACATATGTTTTATGTGGAAAATATTTCCCAGAAAATGTCTTTTATGAAAATCAATTTGAAAAATGTTTCCATAAAAATATTTTTTTAAAAAATATTTTTCAAAATGAAATAATTTTTCGACAAAGAAACGAAACTTTAATAGCATATTTTAATCAATTTATGTGGCCATGAAAATGTTATTATCACTATATTACTATTTATTTGCTCTCTTAAACAAACGCAAGATAAGCTATATTACAACCTACAATGAGGTGATAGCATGGAATGAAAATAAATAATAATGAGCCTGTTTGGGAAATCTTATTTTTCAGAAATAAGTTACTTGTTTTGGAAAAAAGTTAGGAAATATGTACTTTTTTCTGAAATAAGTAACTTATTTTTGCAAGATAACGAATATTAAACTCCCGATACACATTTTTCTCTAAAAAAAAGTATGTAAATACAAAAAATTTCCCGAAATAAGTAACTTATAAGTCGATCATCAGATTTGACAAACACCGCCAATATCTTATTTTTCTTTTTCAGTACTCCCTCCATCCCAGCCGATTCTTTACAAACGACCGGAACACGGAGACCAAGGAATACGATTTAAATAGTGGGTGTAATAGTGTAGTAGTGGATGCAATAGTGATTTTATTGTTAAAATTAGGGCTACAAACCAACCGAACTGATCGTTAGACTCGACTCGACTCGTTTAACTCGGCTCGATAAGATAATGAGCTCGAGCTCGAACAAAAAAATTTGATCGTTAAGATCATCGAGTCGAGCCGAGTTTTTGGAGTGTTCGACTCGACTCGATTTGATATGGGCTCGTACTCGAATCGGCTCGAGCTCGGCTCGTTAAAGCTCAAAAAAATCAAAAATTTTACTTTTTATTTTTTTATCTCCAACCAAATTAATTTTTATTTTTCGAAAATTTGGAAATATCACTAAATTAGATATAAAAAAATAGAAACAACAATTCGTGACAAAGCACTAGTTACTAGTACCAGTTAGAATAATAGTGATCTACTAAGATCTCGAACCATATTAATTTTTTATTTTTTGAAAATTTGGGAATATCACTAAATTAGATAATTTTTGACATCCGTACGGTTGGATCGTCAAGAAATATTTTTCAAAAAATAGAAACAACAATCCGTGACAAAGCACTAGTTACTAGTACTAGTTAAAATAGTAGTGATCTACTAAGATCTCCCACCAAATTAATTTTTTATTTATGAAAATTTGGGAATATCACTAAATTATATATATCTTGACATCCGTACGGTTGGATCGTCGTGAAATAATTTTTTAAAAAATAGAAATAACAATTCGTGACAAAGCACTAGTTAGAATAGTAGTGATCTACTAAGATCTCCAACCAAAGTAATTTTTCATTTTTTGAAAATTTGGGAATATCACTAAATGAGATATATCTTGACATCTGTGCGGTTGGATCGTCGAGAAATATTTTTTTAAAAATAGAAACAACAATCTGTGACAAATCACTAGTTAGAATAGTAGTGATCTACTAAGATCTCCAACCAAATTAATTGTTCGCGAAAAGCTCGAGCTCGGCTCGAAGAGACTGTTCGTGAACAACTCGAGTTCGGCTCGGTTCTGTCAAAGCTCGGCTCGTTAAGAAATTAGCTCGGTTCGTTAAGATCAAAGCTCGGCTCGGTTCGTTAAGGTCAAAGCTCGGCTCTGTTTGGTAAAAGCTCGGCTCGACTCAGTTCGTTTACAGCCCTAGTTAAAATAAGTAAAGTAGTAGGTGTAATAGTGGGGGTGTTTGGGGGAACTTTTTTCCAGAATAAGTCAACTTATTTTAAGACAAAGTTAGAGATTCCTAACTTTCCAACTTATTTTCCAACTTTTTTTTGCAACTTATTGAATCTCAAACATACATTAAATACTTCTATAAAATTTTTTATCAAAATATAAATTTTTTACCCGAAAATAAGTCCATAAGCCATAAAAAAAAGGTGAGGCAAACGGGCCCAGTATAAAGTGTTGAAAAAGTAGAGTGAAGTAGTGAAGTAGTGTAGTAGTGGGTGTAATAGTGTAAAGTGTTGAAAAAGTAGAGTGAAGTAGTGGATGTAATAATGTATTTTATTGTTAAAAGTTATTATATTTAGTAATGTAAATAAATGAATGGAACATCCCAAAATAATAATTGTAAAGAACCTGTTGGGACGGATGAAGTACTTGACACCTCATTTCAAGGTACATATATGATCAATTTTTATACGTAGATGATCAAACACAAGGATTAAGAAGAATCTCAAATGAATCAAGTTAGCTAGTAACATGGGAGGAGCAAATGAAAAATCCAAAAGTGTATGCATGTTTCGTGAAGCAAATCATAGCTAGCATGAACCCACCCACTAAATAAATAAATTCGAAAGCTACGACAAAATATAATAAATTGATTGACAGTACTACTTAAAACTTTTACACCGGCCAATTATCTTTACAAACCGTCCGACAAGGCTCAAGCCGTCCTCTACAAATTGAAGGACCCTCAGCTTAGAGCTTCACCACCATTAAACTTAGTAAGGGTTGGGAGTAACTCAATTGGTAAAACTAGTCATCAATCATTCTCATCTTCAGGTTTTGTTTTCTATTCTCATTTATATCAAATCTGTATCAAATTATTAAAATTAGTCGATTAATTTGATAAAATTTGTTACGAAGTAAAATTATACTTTTGACATACGAGCCTATGAAATATTTATGTAGAAAAATTGTATAAATCTATTGCAAAGTATACATAACATTAATTTTTTTTGGAGGAAAAATTGTACTCCCTCCGTCCCACCAGATTCTATACAGTTTTTTTTCACTGCTTGGCACGCATTTTAAGTCTCCTATAAAGTATAGTTCCCTAACTTATTTTTAAAATTTTCTTTTTTTGTATAAAAATTTAACATACCTATTTTTATACAAAAAAATAAAATTTTAAAAATAAGTTATGGAACTATCCTTAAAATGCACCTTAAAATGCGTGCCACGCCCCCGTCCCCCAATGTATACTTTCTAACGGGACAGAGGGAGTAATAGGTTTGGAAATTTTCCAATATTTTAGCGATATCACACCCTCTCACTAAAAATTCATGTTTTAGTATCGAGAAGGTAGTAATCGAGTATGGTAAAAACCCTTTTTTTTATAATTCGGAGTTTGGATCAGCTTACGCGCACCTCGATTAATTCGAAGATGTATATGATATCAACATGTGTGTGAATAGGAGGGATAGTGGTTGCTAAAAAAGTGAATCATGTTACACACAACTATTGTAGTTAAATAGGGAGATGGATTTTATTGGATCCATAAAACTACGGTTGATTTAAGAGATTTCGTGTTATAGAATGAGGTAACCTTAGAAGTTAGAACATGAAGGCATCATTAGTGATTTAGTAAAGCGTTTCAACAGGTCACCTACATTCCCGACTGCACAAAGCACAGCTGCTCCATTGCACACGCAACCAAAAGGAGATGATAGCTTGTACTAGTAGTATTTTTATATTTGGGTTTCATTTATTTTAAGCTATCTCTAATGGAAAGATAACAAACTCCCACACTACCTCATTCATCACACTCATGGACCTTCCAGCTATTTTTTCACATTTTATTATGCAATTATTTTAAGGGTCTTTAAATTTTTTTAAAATTCTTTCTCTCGAAATTATGTTAAAATATAATATAAGATTCAATAAAATTTTATTTAATATTTTAAATTTTTAAATAAGTTGGTAACTTAACCTGATATAATTTTCAATTTGTAATTATTTATCATTGATAAAATTAAGAAGCTATATAAATCACCTAGTCTTGTCAATGGACATATATCGTTCGCATATCTTTTGTAGGTAGTCAACTACCCTTTTTTTTATAGGTATACTCACTCGATAGAACAAAGAGGGAATCATTTGAAAACATCTCATCAACAGAAAAGAAAAGAGCCGAGGATGGAAATGCCCCGGAGATGCAGACGATAAGAGTAGTGGAGATTTGTAGCTTAAATAAAGAAAGCTCCGCTTCGAAACCATCTTCGTGAAAGAATTGCAACTACGAAAACCTGTTCACGGACGCTTTCTTGAAACTCATTCATAGGCGCCTTTAATTAGTTATACTTCTATAACTATGAATTTGAAGTTCTATTTGAATGAAAAACCCTTTTTATATTATAGCAACGTGCTGCTATATCTTTTTTTGATATATAATCTTCTTTTAAGTCGATTTAGCATAAAACTAATCATACTTTAAACCCACCTCAATAGCTCAGTGGTAGAACGGCTAGACAGAGGCTATCGGATATCTGATTTGAGTCTTGATAAATGAATATGGATTGAATAAAAAAGAATCTGATCCGACAATAATTCAATCCAACAATGATCCGATATATAATGAATCGGAAATGGATTTTAATTTATCTGATTCAATAAAAATTCGATTCGATCATTTATAATTATTTGTATATAATTTAATATAATATATAAGATAAATTTAATTATATATAATCAAATTAATCTACTAGGATTTATTATTTTATTTCATATTCAAGTATTTTCTTCATCTTTGATTCAAGTACTTTATTTCATATAGAACATTATATCATTAGATTCAAATGAAAGATATGTAAGTTGGAAGTTATTTTTATACATACTTTCAAATACTTTTTTTTTGAGTTCTCATTTTTTTTTTTCTAATTATGAAATTCAAAAGTACTCTAATTCTTTAAACATGATATATGATAATTTGTTCATATTTATTTATTTGATTGTTATATTCATGTTAATAGTTATAATATATATATACAAATCACATACACTTAAATTCAAATTAAATTCTGAATATTATATTTTGGGAATTATTTTGATAATTTAATTTTTTTTTATCCAAATATAAATTTAAATAAATATGAATATAGATTTAACCATCGACACATTTGCAAACCTAAAACCACCGGCCGCTTGTAATGTAATGAGAAATTCATTTGCCTTTTAAATTATTTTTTATCATATTCACTTAAATCATTCGATATTTCATATCTACTCTCGCATCCTATTTTATATGACTAGTTGGATTTCATATCCATGTGACCCTTAGATAATTAAATTTCCTGTTTACGTGACTCTTTGAAATTTACAAAGGTGCTAAAACGAGGCATCGCACCTCTATATAAACCTCTTTTGGTCGATCATCTCTACTCACCTCTTCAAGCTATACTCTCTACATTTATCTTCCCCGCCCTCTCCAATCTTCTTAGATCAATACTAGCAGTTCATTCAATTTTCTCTTGTATTTATAATGGCCACAGTCGAGGTAACCAAAACTGTCTCTGTTTTCATTGTAACTTATACATGATTTATTTGTTAGAATTACTAAAAGTATAAGAATTATTTCTTTGTTAAGGTTTTAGGAGAGTCGGTAACTTAATTAATGACTCTAATGATAGTGGAGTGTTGTACGTGCAGGTTGTATCAGCAACATCAGCCTTCCATGCAGAGAAAGTTGAAGATGTAAAGACAACTACTGAAGCAGCAGCCGCAACAGTGGAGGAAGTAGTAGTAGCTCCAGCAGAACCAGAAGTGGCAAAAGAAACTGAGACTACTACTCCTACAGCTGTTGTTTCGGATGAGTCAGGGGCCGCAACCAATGTTGAAGCCCCGGCAGTAGAGGAAGTCAAGGCCACTGAAGAAGAGGTCAAGCTTCAAAGTATTCCAAAAGAAGCTGTGGAGGAAGAGAACAAGCCTAAAGAAGAAGAAGTGGTGGCACCTGCTGAGGCGCCAGTTGCTGACAATGTTTCCGAGGCACCTGTAGAAATTGAACCAGAAGCTGAACCCGCAGCAGAAACAGAAGCTAAAATCGAAGCTGAAGTTGCAAAAGAAGATGTTGTCGCAGGTACTAACGATCAAGAGGAGAAGACTACTGAGGAAGTTGAAGCAGCATCAGCAGTAGCTGAGGTGGAGGAGGAGATCAAAAAGACTGAAGAATAAATAAATTACATGCAGCATCAGACTACTGGCACTTTTTGGTGTTTGTGTTTGTTTTAAATAAAGAGTTATGTTTACTAGCTAGTACTATATTATATATGTGTCATGTATGCATTTTGGGACCTTGTCGTTATAATATAAATCCTGAAGGGTAAGGTCACCTGAAAACGTGAGGCGAAATGACCATGGCGACGTTCTAGCCTTGGCTGTTGGAATCACCGATCATGTGGTATGTGGTCACTGTGTAATATTTGTCTCCACCAATAATGTAATGTGAAATAGAGTGTAATGTTTTAATTAATTTATGGGCTACTAGTTATTTATTTGATGTTGCACTATACCTATATTCCAGTTTCATAATGGATCAATATTTGGGGTTTGATCTTATTTTGTTATCTGGTGCTGTTACGGACAAAAAATAAACAGTTGTTTTCGACAGCATCTGTAGCGATAGTAAATTTTCAATAGTTTGAAATTTGTTAACAAAGCTTACTCTGCTTTCTGCTCTAAAGCCTCTAATAGCATACCACAGATATGTACGGAACAAATTCTCATTGCCTCTGATAAATACAGAGGCTAACCACGTGTATATGGTACAACTGATCACTAAAAATTTTGAGGCAAGAGGGATGATAATGTATTGAGACTTGAGAGCATTAACGGGTTCATTAACAGGCAACGCAGCAGTAACGGGTCAGCCCATCTGGTAATGCATACTGCTTACTCTCTCAACATTCGGGGTTTCCATCATTCGATAGTGTTATAATCATGCTTCCTAGCTCCTCACTGGCTCAGTCTGATCAGGTTCTATATTTGTAACGTACACTTACTGCTCGATCAGATGTAAATTTAATTTGATAAGAAAGAAAAACTAACCAGAGGTTTACATTTATACCACGTCTTCAAAACTTTCGTGTCCTACCTCCAATGAAGAACCTGATCTGATCCAGAGTCATCTTGACGTTTTACACTTAATAGCAGATCAAGCCTTTTGTGTACACAATCTATCTAGCCTACATTTTCCAACATGGAAAATATTGTTCAAATCAGACTATAATTGCTGCCTCCTCGATCATTCACTTTTTGATCAAATGAATTTTTAAGTTTTGTATATTGTGTGGATTGATTAAAGATTCCTAGGAGGCCAGTAACAATACAATTCTTGACAGAAACAAGCACGATATACGTTTAAAAGGAATCTATATTATATTCATGTTAGTGGAGCTGTTTTTTATTCCCCTGATCATTAGATTCAAGTTATTAGGTAAAACTGACAAGAAATGTATACTGTTTTTGCTGCTCATGAACAGGCCAATAAAATCGTAATTTGTCTACGATCAACATATACGAGGGTCGAGGGATAAACGAAGTACAATTTCGACAAGTGTTCTTTATCGTGCATGTCTGAGAATTGCTTTTACCTTTTAGTTCTATGTAATATGTACGTGTACAGTAGTAGTTTGTAGAACAAGGAGGATGCAGAAGATCCTGCCATCCTGGTTAAATATGAACTTTTAAGCTGATACTGACAGATTACTTGCAGTGCAGGAACTTTTACACTCTGGCCTCACCTCACTACATGTTACTCTACTAGTAATTTTTAGTCTGTCAGCTTTTGGTATCCTTTGAGCATTTAGCATCTAAGTTTGGGAAGGTCTTTATTTATTGAGGTTGGGAATAATCTAGCCTTTTTCTGTCAGGAATAATCTTGCCTTTAAGAGAGAGATTGTTCTTTTCTTTAATTGATGGGTAAAGAGACAGATTCTTAATTGCTTGGATATATTCCAAAAAAATTAGGGTATAACTGTTTTATTTCTTCCAAATGCATACTTAGTTCAGTAGCTTCCATTAAGAACTTTATCGCAAATAGTTAGAACAGTTGACTTCTAGGCTCAATTTCCATTTGACAGAAACCAGAGAACATAATTACTAATGGAGTGCTTAAAGTTAATTTGCATCAGACAGTAGCCTGTGAATAAATCTGAAACTGATAATCGAGAAGTTGAGTTACATAAAGCATTGGCGGAGATGTGATTGAGAGTGTACCTGTGCAAAACCGTTGCATAATTTCAGAAGTAATGAAGGAAATGCAGCCAAGATTATTTCATTTAAGAATTCATTCGCACGTAGCTGTTGTCTAATGTTATAACTAATGATAGAGAACCTAAAATGAAATCGTTTTTAATTACTGAGTCATCATAATAGGATTGTGACGGGTATCTACTGTAGGCCAGTTGTTTGTGGCTACTTAGCACTTGGTAAGGCATATGCATGTCATATAGTGCCTGCTGATGAAGATGTCCACTTTAGATCGAACAAACGAAGTGAGGCAAAAAGGAAGAGAGAAATAGAAGATGACAAAATCCCCACTTAATCTGACGATTTAGTGCAGGTCTGTTGGGTTCAATTGGTATGGCAGAGCATGATGAAGGATTGCTAAAGCAAGTATTGGGTGACTCAACATGTGGAAGAGCACTCGTGGTGGTTGATGCACGTGATTTTGTAGATGGATACATCGTTATGGTGAACAACGATGGTTAGGTTTGGAGGGTCACTATATGGGTTTTAGCGACGTCGATGGCTTTGATGGTCACTAACAAGGTCCACTTGGACCATAAAATGGACTAACCATCAAGCATGCTGGATAGGTACTATGGTAGTCATGATACACAAGTCGGGTCATGTATGGCTGAATAAACAGGGGACTGCACGTAAAACAGATAAGAACTTTTCAGTCTATGATCTCCAAGTGTATGCGGTACATGATTCCAGTTTCAGAGGCTCAGAGCTGAATATTTACTTTACAGCATTCTCAAGAACATACTTCAATTGTACTCCTTTTTATCTAAAACTTATTACTGGAACAGATAAGAACTTTCAAATTTCTGAGCTGTGGTGTTTGATTCCTGTTTCAGAGCTAGGTATCTACACTACAGCATTCTCAATAACTAATATTTGGATTTACTCTTATGATCTAAAACTTTTTGGTTTACCAAATTACGCTTCTAACTTGAACCTTTCTTCTAATACTCCGCGAAATCCCCATCTTGTCATTAAAGTCGGAAAGTAAATGGATAGTATTTCATTTTTACTCTTAATTGAATGCAAGTAACCTTTCCAATGTGCTATGCAAAATACTATATAGAATCAATTTTTATGTCAATGTCTGCATTTCCTACTAAAGTGTTTGACAACAATTACAGTGTGCAAAATTAGAGTCCAGAATCCCAGCTATTTTAGTATTCCTCTCTAGACACTACAAGAGCATAAAATTAAAAGCATACATACATACTCAAGCCTACTTACAGATTCACATCAGAATAGCATAACGCATGCTGTCACTAACCATAAGATGATTCATCTCAGATATGTGTGCCAAGTCTCCAGACACCAGAACACCATCAGCGTTATTGATGTGCGGATGAGACAGACAAGACAAAAGTGAGAGAGGAGCTCGAACAATACTACATATAACGGCAAGTCCATACCAACCTTGCCTCGTTCTGTTTTGTGCTAAAATAGGTAAGGCAACACCATTGTCGCCAAACATGTTCTCGTCAGCTACTCGTGGACTCTTACGCCTCATCTTCACAGACCTAAATTCAAGTGTTTGATAGAAATTGTTGAAGGAAGGTAGACTTAGTTTTAAGTGAAGAGCATGCACGATTTCAACTTAGAAGAGCCAACCTTTGTATATGTCTGGGGTAATGGAAGGTTGTGGTGGCCGGTCTTGTTAGTGCTTGTTCTTATCACATAGTTTTATTGGGTGCATTTCACTTGTTTAGTTTTCTATTTCTGTGGGGTCTTTTAAAACCAACTTTGCCGACAAAGGTTCCTAATCCTTCTAAACTAGCTATATAATTTAGTCCATTTGGGTGAATTCAGGAGACACTTTAATGTAGTAACTTACAATGATAAGGTTATTGTACTATTGCAGCACATTTAGATAGATGATGATGATGATGCTAGTGCTTCCTCTGGTTCCCAAAAGACCAGAGGAGATGTTTGCTGGCATCTGCCTACAAGTGATTTCTGTACTGTGTAGAAAAACTTAAATTCAAAATCCTGATCATGTAACATGTTTGCACTTAAAATAGGTACATAATATATGATACACAGATAAGAACTTTATTGGTAAACTTTCGATCAAGAAGTCTGTGTCTTGAGACCCAGATTTTCAAAATTGCAGGGAGCCGATACTTGTGCAGAAAGAAACCTTTGTTTGTTTGTTTGTTCATATTTTATTTTTTAATCTAATGAATAGATTTCTTTTCAAATTTCATCTTGTTAGTAGAGATTTGTAATCAAAATGGTAAATTGCTTGTGAGTTCCCCCATCTTTTTCACTCTAGAATTTTGATTCATTATCCCTAACAAAATCACACTAGTGTCAAGAGCGCGCAATATGATTAGCATTTAAGTATATAACAAAAGCATAACTCAATGATTCTTCCCCCAGATTAATGAATCGTATTTTATATACTAATGCATCCTGCATTTGCAGAGTTATTTAATCTCTAAAAAGAAAAAGGGATTGTGATGAAAAGCACTAGCAACAATCTGCAGCACGTTGTTTACATACAAGTCAAACAGAACAATCTGCAGAATAAGTGGTTAAGTATCTTTAAATTGTGCTAATTACCATTTATATAGGTTAACTCAATGTACATTAATCCACAAAAACTGAATCTAGTACGATAACTAGAATATTATTCAAGCATAAACAATTTATATCATAAAATTTAAACTCTTGTGTCCACCAACTCTTCATGCGTAGCAGGAAGGGGTGCAGGAAATAAGTAAAGCCTGTGGTTATGTGAATATGTACACAGCACTTGCTACCTCTACATTTAAACAACATATATACATCAGCAAGAGCATTTACCCTAGGAAAATGAAAGAAATTACGGTGTTGTTGAACAAGGGGGAGGCAGGATTTGGCCAGTCATTGTTGGCTGAACATTTACACATTGAGAGACGCCATCTCCATCTGGACCATGGTACGTCAAATTTATGTCACTCAACTCCACATTCTGACAAGGTATCCCTTTGCTGCAAGCAATCTTCGATACAACTTTTGTTGAAGACGTTCCGTGAATTCCTTTGAAACTCACCTGGCTAATCTTAACTTTTGAAGGAGCCTGCAAAAACAGCAATTTTAAAATTTTATAACAGCAACAAGTACTGCATTTCCTACTTTTGCACTCGATTTAATCGAAAAACATATTAGTGTTACATACCTGTGCTTGGCATTGACCATATGGGCAATACTGTTGATCTATCAAAATAGGGGTGCCAACATTATCCATTTGTAAATTCTCGAAATGCAAGTCCTGACAGATGCCATTGGGAGAAGATGGCCATGTTTTGATACGAACACCGTTCATTGTGTTGGTAAATGTACAATCTCTGACAAAAACTCCCATGACAGGTTGTTCATCATGGTACTTTCCTAAGCTTCCTACACTAATGCCATGGCCAGGTCCACATGTCACCTTTTCTATAGTCACTTGCTGACTTCCGTCACCCATGGAGATACAGTCATCTCCGGTTTTAATATCGGAATCCGTGATCGTTATCCCCGTTGAGCGACCAATATGAATGCCATCAGTGTTGAGGCTGTCTGCTGGCGCATTTATGGTTATATGGCTAAGAGTTAAGTTCTGGCATTGTAGTAAGTTCATGTGAAACAACTTGCTGTCCACTGAAGATAGGCCTTGCACCATTGAATTGGTCACCTTGTTGAACCGTATATTCTATCAACACCAAATAAAAAACATGCATGTAGTCAATATAAAATTCTAATCTGACAACTAATAATTTAACATGGGTTAACAATTATTATATACATACTATGGGTAAATTGCTGCATTTTCCAGTTTGGGCACAATTATTTTGAGACCAAGCAACTTTGCCTTGACCATCGAAGACACCACCATTAAGCGTCATGGCATCGATTTGTTGGAAAACGATCCATCCGTCCTGTGATTTGAGCTGGTTGATGTCTGTAGGAGCCTTCAAATTTCCTTGAAACTGAACTGTAATGGGAGCTTTACAGGGACCAAGGAATGTCATCGGCCCAGCAGCATAATTCCCTGGTGGAACCACTAGCTTACTCGGAGTTGGCGACGAACATGCTTGTTGCCAAGCACTTGTAATAGCCTTAAAAATATATCAAACAAGCGACTCAAATTTAATTTCAAAAACTAAATATTTCAAAACGATAATAACAATGATTTATTTGTTCACATTTCACCTTGCTATCATCCGTAACACCGTCACCTTTTGCTCCACTCTGTTTTGCATCAACAACTGATTGACCTTGGCCTTTTGTAATTATTGACATCCATACTAGGAAACATAAAAATGCTTGAATGGGTTTAAAAGTAATCATCTCCATATTTTTCGAACCAGCAGATTGGGATTAAATTTGCAAAAACAGGATCACGTAATGTACTTATAGATTGATGAAAAGGGACCCTGAGACGACCACCCCATATCTAGGAAGCCTAAATTTAGGCAAAGTATCTTTGAGGCCACCGTGTATTGTTACTGTTTGGTGTATAACTGTATATAAACATGAGGTTGTGATTAACTTGGTGCTGTTCACAAAAAAAAATAGAATCAAAAATAGCACACTGCAGAACCCTCAGGGTGCACAAAAATTTTCATTTCTCAACCATAACTTTACTATTATCATTTCACATTTAAGTTGTTCAGTAGGTATGGCTACAACTATAAATAAAAAACATGATCTACAAAGTATTTCAACCCATGCATTTCTGCTTTATGTCTATTACAAATTTACAAGAGGTTGCGTGCCCATGAAGCAGAAAGTATAATGGGGAACTAAGAATTTCCATATTCCAAGTGTCTTACATAAATGTTCTGTTTTCAGTTGCATGCTCCATTCGGCTGATAAAATCGTCGACTGCCATGGATCCGAGCTCCCCGGAAAACCTTGACCTAACTGTAACTGTACGTGTCTCAACTTCTTTGGGCCCAACAACTGCCATTAGAGGAATTTTTTGCTTTTCAGCATTTCTAATGAGCTTTGGCAGACGGTCACCACTGCAAACTTCAGCCCGAATACCATTAGCTTTCATCTTTCTGGTCACCTCTTTACAGTAGTCCAACTGTAGAAAAGCACAATCTCATCTTATACCAAGAGATATACAGGTTTTATATATGTTACTAATACTTGGACGGTTTGCACATACATAACTTTCATTACATTTTGGTAAACCAAATGGACAACTTTAATCTGATGAACAAACGTTTGATAAATGGGTCGGCAGAAGTTAAATGTAGAATGTTAAGGGGAGGGGGAGGGGGGGGGGGGGGGGGGGGGAAGAACTTACCTGCGTGTCTGTGACAGGCAAAATTCTAGCTTGAATGGGAGAAAGCCATAATGGAAAATCTCCAGCATAATGCTCTATAAGCACTCCGAAAAACCGCTCCAAGGACCCAAGAACTGCTCTATGAATCATGATAGGGCGCCTTTTTACCGAATCAGAATCAACATATGTAATGTCAAAACGTTGTGGTAAATTAAAATCAACCTGCATATGAACAAGAACACTGGTTTAACTAAGAACAGCATATTAACTGTTTGCCAATAGAAGTGCAGATTAAACCATACTGGGAAAACAATTCAAAGAGCACAGATAATCTCATTGCTACCTAAAAAAACATATGATTATCATTATATATAACCAATATTGGTGCTAAGACTTGCCTGTATAGTTGAGCACTGCCACTTTCTTCCAAGAGCATCCTCAATCTTGAGATCAATCTTTGGTCCATAAAAAGCACCACCGCCTTCATCAATTTCATAATTCCACCCTTTATCTTCTAAAGCATCCTTAAGCGCCAATGTTGCTTTTTCCCATATGTCATCACTTCCCACAGATTTCTCTGGTCTGGTGGAAAGGTTTACTTCGTATTTCTCAAAACCAAATTGCAGTAATATTTCCTCTGTAAGATCAAGAACGCCCCTGATTTCATCTTTAATTTGATCTTCTAAACAAAATATGTGAGCATCATCCTGCAAAATCAACAGATATTATCTTGGGATATGCTATTTTGAGAAGCAAATAATTCAGAGATATCAGTCAAAGAAAGCTACACTATAAATGATCACAGCATGTGCTTTCAGTATCTTTCTATGAAATCAATAATTCAGCTACCAGTGCTAAGATTAGTGCCTCCGCCTAGTTAGTTGTACGTATTTTTTAATTAGTTTGATGTTATTTGCCCCCTTACTATCCCAGCTACCAAAGTGCTCTTGGGAAAATATATGATTTATCTTATAATATATCTCTGATTTGTTTAACTTCCATTAATTTCTTAAATTTGGTTCCATTTTTAATCCATTTTAAAATTTAGAGTTGATGGGTTGAACAGTTTGATGGTTCTTTTCAGCTTGTTATTCTTGAAGCAGCTGCACTTATGAGTTATGACTGAGTTAAAAGATCCAATCTTTTTTTATTCTTGTGGTAGGGTTATTAAAGCTTTAGGTTGGATGATATGTGCAACAAATAACTAGTAAAAGAAGAGAGATTATCTTAGAAAGATATACACATTAGTGTAACCAACTAAATCAACCGAGTGAATATGGTTCGTTATTGTCATCATTCAGTTTGGTTCGGCTTCATAATAGAGAATATATATCTGTGTGTGTATGTTTCGGTTTGGCCCTCCATAATCAACCAAACTGACCAATTATCACCCCAACTACCAGCTATATTCGGCAAAATTGTTGGACAAAAAAGCCAACATATCTTTTGTAGTCATATATAGATTTGTTGTTTTGGTTTATAGGTAAATTAATTTCGTAAGTGACACACCGTCAGAATATTCTTTACCCCCACTGGTCACTACAAACTTTCCTAGTTTAATATAGACACATGAGCCAGTAAAACAATATTGATCTAACTGCTTCCCGACATCCGGTGAATACAAAGCAAATATTTACATATAAGCGAACACATATACCTAATATACACCTACGAGATAACAAGACAAAGAATGTACCTGGGTGAAACCTCTTACACGGAATAGACCGTGCAAGGCGCCAGACAACTCATACCTATACACTGTTCCAAGCTCCGCAACTCTGATGGGAAAATCCCGATAAGAATGCGGCTTTCTTTTGTATACCAGAATATGATATGGACAATTCATTGGTCGAAGCTGATAAAGCTCCTCCTCAATGTTCATCTGGTCATACATATTTTCCCTATAAAAGTCCAGATGGCCACTTATCTTCCACAGATCGGCCTTTGCCACATGTGGGGTATACAGAAGATCATAGTCTTGCCTAATGTGAATTTTTTTCCAAGCATCCTCAATCATATGTCTGACAATTGAACCCTTCGGATGCCAGAAAACTAGACCACCGCCAGCTTCATCCTGCACGATTTGCACTAGGATTCTTATAAGCTAAGCGTATTTAATAGAATCATCTTAAAAAAGTGAATGGTGCTTAAAAGTGGAATCCATGCTCAAAGCACCCAATCGAAATCCACACCAAAATTTATCAATTTTGACCGGAAATTCTTTTACCTGTATAGAAAACAGATCAAGGTCTTGGCCAATGCGACGGTGGTCCCGGCGCTTAGCCTCCTCTTTAAAGTGAACATATGCCTTCAATTGTTCTTCATTCTCCCATGCTGTGCCATAGATTCTCTGGAGCATCGGTTTATCTGTGTCTCCTCTCCAATATGCACCAGCAACAGATTCAAGCTCCACAGCTTTCCTGTTAATATTTCCAGTGGATTCAACATGAGGCCCAGCACAAAGGTCCCACCATTCATTACCTGGAAAAATTGAAGGGTGAGACAATCAGCATAGAATCAATCACATAATAAGTAAAAGCATAGCTCTTACTGGCTTACAGCAAAGCTAATTATGCAATCACGGGTTACAGTTTAACAGGTATTTATATTCTATAGGCCCTAACTATTAAGCAACTATCTAAAACCAAACCCATATTTAGTTGTTCCTTCATTATTATTCCCGCACTGCTCCCACTATCGATATTGAATTGCCAGCATAACATAAATCAAATTAACACCAATAAATATCTTACCTATGTGGTAGATTGTTATCGGCTCTTCCTTTATGCTTTCCAAAATCTCCATTTTGTATGGTTCATTAATGGCGGTTATCCTTTTCTGAGCTTCCTCTCTTGTAACTTCCTCCCTAACTAGAGGTAAGTTCCGGCTAATAATGCGATCCTACAGATGATTTAAGAAATAAATTCCGTACCCTGAAAGAATAGGCTAATAAATATCTTTTCGTGTATTGAGAAAAAAAGAGAATAATGGCAATACTGCACTTGATGCTCACCATTTCCTTCTTAATCCTTTTGAGATCCTTGTCAGTTAGAGGCTCCACGTCAAAGTCGTAGTAGAAACCATTATCAATCCACGGCCCTATTGTTACTTTAGCATCTGGGAAGACCTTTTGAACAGCCATGGCCATAACATGAGCACACTGCATCCATGCACATTTAAATTTAGCTAGCTGGTATGTTTAATATTTATTTCCAACATTCTCTGTGGGCTGTGCCACAGAGAATTTCATTCCATTTCCATGAGTAAACAATTAATTTTCTTGATATTTGGGTTTCGGATCATCTTTCTTCTATTCTATATATATAATTTAGAGTTCAGTGTAGACCATTTAAATGTTGGATCCTTAGACCACATATATATTTATATACATAGTACATACATACATACTAGCTTATAACTCGTGCGATGCACAGCATTTTTAATATTTTGTCATATTTTTTACATTATAATATATATTTTTTTCATTGGTAGGAAAATAAATTATATAGAACAATAAAATAATTATTGTGTTGGATGGTATTTTGAACCATGGTCTTTTGCTTGTTTATTTTTATATAGATAATATAAATGTTTACAATAATGTATTGAAAAATTCGAACCGCTGAGGTTTAAAAAAAATCGACATCGGCATACGTTTGTCAGGGACCAGGAACCTTTAAAACTATGCATTGGACTAGAAGCATCAAAAATCATTTTTCCAGTTGATAATATAGCAATACCCAACGTTTTTTAGCACTAGTATTGGACATACATGGTCTTTTAAAGTCTAAAAACATGCATGCTAAGTAAGTGTTCGATAAAGTGTCAAAGAAAGCATTTAGCTCAAACTCAGTTACATGTTACAAGTCTACTTTAACACACACACACACACACATATTGCATATAGAGGAAAGACAAATGGGTAAAGTGAGAAATTACAGTGTGACGGATTCTAAGGAGCTTTCCGGAAGATTGATTAGTTGGAAGAAGAACTTTGTTATCTTGTGATTGGGTAGCTGCTGGTATCACAATTTTGTTATCTGATTTGACTAGTTCAACTGCGGCGGAGATTTCACGGCGGCGAAAGTGTTGAGTAGAGGGGAGTTTAGGAGTGAATAAACGGAAAGAGGGAGTTAGTTTTAAGAGCGATGGCGATACACTACGTATCGTTGCCATCACTTCCGCCGATGAATTGGGCCTTGAAATATCCCCCACCCACCCCCAGTATATCTTGTCTTGTGTGGCTCTAGTTTCCGGAATAAACAAAAACATCAATTATTTACTGTATTATATCCTCAGTCCTCTACAATTAATTAATTATTTATATTATATTTTTATTAATAATCAATCTCATTCCAATTTATAATTATTATTACAAGGCATTTTCTTGATATAAATAATTTTGTGGCTTTTTAGATAAATACTAATTTATAGCTTGATGTTTCCTTTATTATTTTTTAATTTATTATTCATATTATTATTTTTAAGATCTAAATTGTATAAATTTATATTTTATTAGCTTTACTTAATTTCATGAGTAGAAATATAATTATATCAGTTTGTCTCTTTTTAATTCTCATTAGGACATGTAAACTTTAAAAAATATTTCAAACAACAAATACATCCTTTATTTTATTATAATACCTGAATCTACTAATATGTAGTTAACCATTCAGAAAATTATGAATTATTTAAAGATCAATCAGAACTAATTCTTAAATTTTAAACCAATCATGTTATATCAAAAATTTTCCTTATTTACATTCTCACCCTAACTCATTAACCATAGTTAGTTAACACTTCTATTTTAAATACAATAATGATTTTATTTATCATATCCATAAATACATATTTTTTAAATCAAAAACTTTTACTAAAAATTCACAATTTTAATTTGAAATCAATCATGTTATACTATTACATATAAACGATAAAGTGAAAAAAAGGCGAAAATAAAAAAAGAAAAAGAAAC
The DNA here is from genome assembly GCA_037693485.1 of Kitagawia praeruptora. NCBI lineage: Eukaryota > Viridiplantae > Streptophyta > Magnoliopsida > Apiales > Apiaceae > Kitagawia > Kitagawia praeruptora. Next base: position 85,099,091 of record CM075350.1, read on the forward strand.
CAAGACAAAAGTGACGCCGTGATAAAATGTATTTATTCATAATTTCTAATAAAATTAATTAATATATGTAAGCTAACACTACAAAATTAGATTTGGATCATATTTTAAATAACTTGATAAAATCCATATCCTCAAAAATTAGATTTTTTTAAAGGTTCAAAAATATATTTATTCATAATTTTTTAATAAAATTAATTAATAAATTACCAATCAAAAAATTAAAATTATTTTAAAGGCAATCAAAATTCACTTCTATTTTAAGTCAATCAATCATATGCAAAATTTTTATTATTTACCATGCCTATTCCAATTGACTAATCACGATTAAATTAAATTAAAATATAATAATACTTGATTTAATAAACTCGTATATCACATGGTTTTTAATTTTAAAATATTACTACTAACTGTAAACAATATTTTCTATAAATACACATCTATCTATACTATTATATTAAAGCCGAAACATTGAAATTTTTCAAAGTTTTGGTTTTCGGTTTGGCTATCCTGTTTATTAAAATAAATAATAACATAATATAATTAATGGTAATTAGCTGATTGCCTTTTTCACATTTAGTTTTAGTTGAAGATATTACCTTTTATAAACACCTAAAAATATCAATCGTACCATATCTTCCAATCATTTATATTTTTTTCTAATTAAAACACGTTACTTTTTTGATTTAAAACTAATCTTACGATCATTAATATATACCCGAAAATGTCACACTATATTTTCCAATTATTAATAAAATATATTACTATTATATTAAAGCCGAAACATTGAAAATTTTCAAAGTTTTAGTTTTCGGTTTGGTTATTCATTTTATTAAAATAAATAATAACATAATATAATTAATGATAATTAGTCGATTGCATTTTTCACATTTTGTTTTAATTGAAGATATTATCTTTTATAAAGACCTAAAAATTTCAATCGTACCATATCTTCCAATCATTAACTTTTTTTCTAACTAAAACACGTTACTTTTTTGATATAAATTGTAACAAAAAACAAAAATTATTATATTTCAAAAAAGCCCTTGAATCGCACGGGTTTTAAGCTAGTACTATTATATTAAAGCCTAAACATTGAAAGTTTTGGTTTTCGGTTTGGTTATCCTATTTATTAAAATAAAAGTTTTGATTTTCGGTTTGGTTATTCTATTTATTAAAATAAATAATAACATAATATAATTAATGGTAATTAACTGATTTTCTTTTTCACATTTACTTTTAGTTGAATATATTATCTTTTACAAACACCTAAAAAATCAATCGTATCATATCTTTCAATCACTAGCATTTTGCCCGTACTTCGTACACGACATTCATTTAATTTAAAATATCATTTTAAATAATTTTAGGAGTTTGATTGATCACCTACAAATATGTTCCATTCAATTATACAATTATATAATTATTTAATGAAATAGTGTTATGAAAAAATTTATATAAAGAGTATCATACAATTCTATTTTGACAATGCTAAAAATTTATTCTATCCATCAAAAATTGCAATTTAATTATTAAATATTTTTGAAATTTTGTTAGATTGATTGTGACATAAGATTGAGATTCTGAATCTAGGTTAGATACTTGTTGATGAAGATCAGATGCATAAAAAAATGTTAGAATTATTCAAAATAACGATCCGCACATCAATCCAACTAATAAGGAAGACAAATACAATTCAAAATATCAACAATTAGATACCTTCTGATCGGAGGAGATGAAAACCAAGTAAGTGGTGTGCAAATTTCTAAATACCTCGATTTGGTACTTACAGAAGATTGTATTATTTGCATATTGGGGCTGAATTTATATATGTACTGTAATAAGCGAGATTAGTAACATGTGTAACTGTTTTGTTATTTCCTTGTTTGTGCGGAAGATTGATATATATATATATATATATTGTTTGTACTAAATCACGCAAGCGTACGTGGTCAAAAGTAATATAGATATAAGTCGAGTTCGTTCCCACAGAGATCTGGTTATGGTTTTAATTCAGTAGATGTACCTATGCAATAATGTATGATTATTATTCACTGCTAAGACAATTAACAAATTTGGGTTTAATAAACTAAATTAACTAAGACGTAAATTAACAAATTAAAAATTAACTAACTAACGAGAATTGGAATCGAATTACTTATGCAAGAGAAAACATGGGATCCTAACTTCAATAAATACTGTTATTCCCATATTACACACTTGTATAATTGTAGAAGGGGAGGTTGAATACAATTCTTGATATTTATAAATTTCTGATAAGAACCACAGAAATCTATAAGGAGATAATTGCTGAATGAGAAATGATTCACAAACACATAAAAAATCAGGTGGTTAAATGTACCACCTGAGACTTTTATTCGAAGAAAACTCTGTGATACAAATGTACAAAGCTTCTGTTTTACAACTCTTTGCTTCTAAGAATATTCAATAAAACCCTAAGCAAATGTATCTGTTTTCTTAGTTTCTAAAGAGTTGCTACACTTGGTTATATATCCCAAGTTTACAAGTACTACAGGAATAAGATAATATTAATCTAATTCAAGTTGACTTGCTACTCCACTCCAAATCCACATGTAGCCGAAAGGTTGTCCTTGTGAACAGATATGTCCCCTGCACCTTTCTTGTATGTACTATGTAAATGGAATGCTTCTTTCTTCTGCGTTTCCAAAGTATGGCTGCCATACTGCTTTTTATACCTACGATCAACCCATGTGATCTGTCAATTAAACCTGTCCTTATCAACTGCTAATTCCCAGCTAGCATAGAAGAAAGTGTCAATGATTATCCGTTGATGTTGTACACTGTCATTCGTTGATGGTAGTTTGAGTTGTATCCGTTGATAGAGTAGATTTGAGTTGTATCCGTTGATAGAGTCTGTTAGAAATGATTGATGAAAACAGTGTTTGAAAGCTAAAGTCAGAAAACAGAGTTTAGCTGGAAGCAGTCAGAGTTTGATTAAACACTGACTGGAAGCGCAAACAGAGTTTGTTAAACTCTGTAGCGGTATTGTCTGAAGAGTCAACAGTGTTCGAAGATTGATAAATATGGAAGCAATATCTTTGAAGATTGGAAAGCTGTCAAAGAGATTGAGTTGACTTGGAAGACTGAAGCAATCGTGATTGATATCAATTGTATAGCTTGATTTTAGGAGTATCAGTTACTGATTGTACGAAGCTGTATGTACTATAAATATAGTTAGGTTAACCCTAGAAGGGTAATCGAACATTGAGAAATCTATTGATTGTAACCTAAGCAGCTCTCTGTGATATTTACATCACTGAGAGAGGAATTATTAATTCCAAACAGTTTTTAATTGTTAAGCAGTGTGTTCTTGTTAAGTTATTCATACAGTATTTGATTACTTATTGTGTATTCGACCTAACAAGTGGTATCAGAGCCAAATCTGTTATTTTATTACAGCTAAAGATCCAAACACAATAGTAATCAATGGCAGAGATACCTCCACCAAATGAGAAAGCCCCTACTACTGTTAGTAGGTATGAAACAATAAGGGTTCCTATACTTAGGCCATCAGAGTATGCAATTTGGAAGGTGAAAATGACCATGTTTCTGGAGGCTACAGATCCAGAATACCTTGATAGAATATATGAAGGTCCTCACAAACCAACAAAATTATCTGCTGCTGCTGCTGGTGAGGAGGCAAAGGTTATTCCAAAGGAAAAGAAAGATCTAACTGCTGAGGATCTTTCATCTATTGCAAAGGATGCAAAAGTGAGACATTTACTTCACAGTGCATTAGACAATGTTATGTCTAATAAAGTGATTAACTGCACAACTGCAAAGGAAATATGGGATGCACTTGAGGTTAGGTGTCAAGGAACTCCTGCAATCAAGAAAAACAGAAGAAACATACTCACTCAGGAGTATGAGCACTTTGAGGCAAAGTCTGATGAAACCATGACAGAAACATTTGACAGATTCTGTAAACTGCTCAATGATTTGTCATTGGTTAACAAAGAATATGATTTAGAAGACTCAAATCTCAAGTTTCTTCTTTCTCTACCTGAAAAGTGGGATGTGAAAACAACCACTATTAGAGATAATTATGAACTTGGTGAAACAGAGATTGATGAAATTTATGGGCTGCTCAAAACCCATGAATTGGAATTGGAGCAGAGAAACAAAAGAACAAGTAGAAAGTCAAAATCTGTTGCACTCAAGGTTGAGGAGAAACCATCAAAGAAGGAGGCATCAAGGAGAAAGGCAAAAGGGAAAGCCTTAGTCATCCATTCAGAGAATGAGTCATCAAACACTGATGTTGACTCAAACACAGATGGTTCATCTGATTCTGAAGATGATGAAGAGATGATGCAAATGGCTGCATTGATGGTAAAGACCTTCAAGAAGATGGGTTACAAGAACTTCAAGAAGGGAAAGAGATTCTCAAGGGACTACTCAAAGTCTGACAAGAAGAATTTCAAGAAAGCTGAAGGAAAGGACTTCAAATCTGGAAAGAAAGATAAGTCTGAGATTCAATGCTACAAGTGTAAGGAGATGGGACACTATGCTCCAGAGTGCAAGAAGGGTAAAACTGAAAAGGCACTCTACACCAAAGGCAGAGATTGGGCAGACACTTCAGATTCAGATGAGGAAGTCAACTATGCTCTCATGGCTACTACTCAGACTGAAAATGATGATCTCAAGGTACCTCCAACCACTTATGCTTATAACACTGATAATATAACTGAATTAAGAATTTATCTTAAAGCATTGCATATCAGTTATAGAGATCAGACCTTAGAAAATGAGAGGATAAAGTCTGAGTGTTCTCAACTCAAAGAAAGAAATAAACTTGTTGAGGAACAGTTAGAGAACATGAATAAAATTCAAAAAGAGAGAGATGATGCAGTGTTTATTGAACAGGAGTTGCTAGGTAAGTATAAGCAACTAGAATCTGAATTGGAGGATAGTAAACACATCATTAAAACTTGGACACACTCTGGCAAAGACACTCAAGAAGTGTTTCAGTCAGATACAGTAGGTCTAGGTTACTCTGTTGGAGATGAACTTAGATTTGAAAATAAGGTAAAAGTTAGACCACATTGTTCATCTGAGGGTAATGTCATGGGAACAGGTGGACCTAAGACTGAAGCACAGAAAAAGGCTGTTAAAGAGTCATATGCTAAAACTTTTGTTAAAGAGGCTAACATTGGTTTAATGACAGATAAACAACTCAAGCATAAGCTTAAGGAGATAAAATCTGTCAACAAACAGAGATTGCCTAAGAAAAACAAAAATGGAAAAGTAGGCATAACTTCAGGAATTAAGCCAATGCTTGCTTCATTAGCTCCTAGAAAAACATGCTTTAATTGTGGTAGCACTAATCATCTTGCTAGTTTCTGCAATAAGAATAAGAACATTAATTCTTTGCCCTCTAAAACTGCAGTAAAGAGTGATTATGTGAGAACTAGACCACAGACTTTATGCAAACACTGTGGAAGTACTTGGCATTCTATTTACACTTGCAGAGATTATCATGCTATTTACTATAATTACTATGAACCCAAGCCAAATTTGAAATGGGTTAAAGTAAACTCTGCAAATGTAAACTCTGAAAAAGTTAGCTTAAACTCTGTTAATATGAATTCCGCTGCAAAAGCTAACAGATTTAAGAAAGCCAAAGGATCCAAGCAAGTCTGGATCCTTAAAACTAATAATCAGTGATTGTTTGTGATTGCAGGGCACCAGGGTTAGTACCCTAGTCGTGGACAGTGGATGTTCAGGACACATGACAGGAAATAAAGCCCTGCTATCAGAGTTTGAGGAGAAGGCTGGCCCAGAAGTTTCCTATGGAGATGGCAACATAGGACATACACTGGGATATGGCAATATTAATCTTGGAAATGTCATCATCACAAATGTAGCTCTTGTTCCAGGACTCAAGCATGATTTGCTATCTGTGACTCAAATCTGTGACAGAGGATATCATGTAGATTTTCAGCCTGAATATTGTCAAGTGATCAGTAAATCTACAGGGAAAGTTGCTCTAGTTGGAAACAGACACAATAACATCTATGAAATCAAATTGTCAACAAACACTGATGGCAAAGCAGTGTGTCTGTCTACAAGGATGTCCAGTGAAGAGAGTTGGAAATGGCACAAGAAACTCTCTCATTTGAATCTGAACAACATCAATGAGCTAATCAAGAATGATCTTGTAAGAGGTCTACCAAAGTCCTTGTTGAATGTAGAAGGACTGTGTGATTCTTGTCAAAAGGCCAAACAGAGAAAAACATCTTTCAAAAGTAAATCTGAGTCTTCAATTGCTGATCCTTATCATCTACTACATGTTGATCTTTTTGGTCCAGTGAATGTGATGTCTCTTGGAAAGAAGAAATATGCATTAGTCATTGTTGATGAATATACCAGATTCACATGGGTATATTTTCTTGCAAAGAAGGATGAAACTGCATTAACACTGACAGAACATGTAATTCAACTGGAAAAAGGGTCAGAGCATCAAGTGAAGATAATCAGAAGTGACAATGGAACTGAATTCAGGAATTCATCTATGGAAGAATTTTGCAAGAGTAAAGGGATAAAACAAGAGTTTTCTGCACCTGGTACTCCACAACAAAATGGTGTAGTGGAGAGGAAGAACAGAACCTTGATAGAAGCTGCCAGAACCATGCTAGATGAAGCAAAGTTGCCAACATATTTCTGGGTAGAAGCAGTTCAAACTGCTTGTTTTACTCAAAATGCAACACTGATCAACAAGCATGGTAAAACACCATATGAAATGGTGAAGAAGAAAAAGCCAAATCCAAAATATTTTCATATTTTTGGATGCAAGTGCTTTGTGTTGAAGACTCATCCTGAACAGTTGACCAAGTTTGACCTAAAGGCAGATGAAGGTATTTTTGTTGGCTATCCACTGTCAACTAAGGCATTCAGAGTTTATAATCTGTGAACCAGAGTGATCATGGAATCAATTCATGTGTCATTTGATGACAAGAAGATAACTGGACTTGAAGATGTAGATGAACATGATCAACTGCATTTTGAAAATGAAGATTTATTCTCTGAAAAAGTAAACTCTGATCAGACTGATGTGTCAAACTCTGTTGATCTAAACTCTGAACCTCTACTGGTAAATACTGAAGAAACTCTTCAATCAGAAACAAGGGAAGAACCAGTTGAGGGGGAGCATGAAGAATCACATCAAAGTGAAAATTCAAACACTGATAGTGACTCAAATGATAACTCTGAATCAAACACTGTTGATTCAAACTCTGATCATTCAAATTCTGAGCAGTCACATTCAGGGGGAGCATCTGAAAATGAGGAAAGACACCAGGAAAATCAGGAGAGCATGGATCAAGGGGGAGGATCACATGATGACAGAAGCAATCTGCCTTCTGCAAGAAAATGGACTAAATCTCACACACCTGATTTGATTATTGGTGATCCAGATGCAAAAGTAAGGACAAGAAGTGCAACAACAAATGAATGTTTATTTCATGCATTTTTGTCACAATCTGAGCCAAAGAAAGTGGAAGAAGCTCTTAAAGATGCTGACTGGATAACAGCAATGCAAGAAGAGCTAAATGAATTTGAAAGAAATGAAGTGTGGACACTTGTACCAAGGCCCAAGAATAGATCCATTGTTGGTACTAAATGGGTTTTCAGGAATAAAACTGACAGTGAGGGTGTTATCACAAGGAACAAGGCAAGACTGGTTGCAAAAGGCTACTCACAACAGGAAGGAATTGACTATGATGAAACATTTGCACCAGTGGCTAGATTGGAAGCAATCAGGATTTTTCTAGCATATGCCTCCCACATGAAATTCAAAGTGTTTCAGATGGATGTAAAAAGTGCATTTTTGAATGGAAAACTTGAAGAAGAAGTGTTTGTGGAACAACCACCAGGGTTTGTAGATCCAAAATATCCAGATCATGTCTACAGGTTAGACAAGGCTCTCTATGGACTTAAGCAGGCACCAAGGGCATGGTATGAAACCCTTGCCAAATTTCTACTAGAAAGTGGATTTCACAGAGGTACTATTTACAAAACTCTGTTTTATTTCCAAAATGGTAGTGACTTGCTTTTAGTTCAGATATATGTGGATGACATCATTTTTGGATCTACTAATGATAAACTCTGTAAGAAGTTTGCCAAACTCATGCAGTCAAGATATCAAATGAGTATGATGGGAGAGCTTAGTTATTTTCTAGGCCTACAGGTGAAGCAAACAGATGATGGAATTTTTATAAATCAAGCAAAATATACCAGAAACCTTCTCAAGAAATTTGGTATGCTTGACTGTTCATCTGCAACAACTCCCATGGCAACTGCAACAAAATTGGACAAAGATGCAGGGTCATCAGTAGATATGACAGGTTACAGAGGAATGATTGGTTCTTTGCTCTATTTGACAGCTAGCAGACCTGATATCATGTATGCAACTTGCTTGTGTGCAAGGTTCCAGGCTGATCCAAGAGAACCACATTTAACAGCAGTAAAGAGAATATTCAAATACCTGAAGGGCACTATAACTTTGGGGCTGTGGTATCCAAGGGAATCAGAGTTTAAACTTCTTGGTTACTCTGATGCAGACTTTGCTGGATGTAAGATAGACAGAAAAAGCACCAGTGGAAGTTGTCAATTTCTGGGTGACAGACTTGTTTCCTGGTATAGCAAGAAACAGAAGTCAATATCTACATCTACAGCTGAAGCAGAGTATATTGCTGCTGGTAGCTGTTGTGCACAGATTTTATGGATGAAGAATCAACTGCTGGATTATGGATTAAGGTATTCCAAGATACCTATTTACTGTGATAATCAAAGTGCTATTGCAATGACAGGTAATCCAGTGCAACATTCAATGACAAAGCACATCAGCATAAGGTATCACTTCATCAGAGAGCATGTAGAGGAAGGCAACATTGAGCTTCACTTTGTGTCTACAGAACAACAACTTGCAGATATCTTCACCAAGCCATTGAGTGAAGTTACATTTACAAGACTGGTCAATGAACTAGGAATGGTCTCTAGTTTTGACTAGAGATGTTGGTTAGACTCAAAAACTTATTGCTCATGTTTTCTGTAAATTGTTAAGTGCTATGTGAACCTTAGTATTAAACTCTGTTCTGCATGCTAATGTTTAAATCTTTTTAAACTCTGTCAGCATGTCTGTCTGTTAAATACTGTTAACATGTTAGATACACTCAGTGAATTCAGAATTGATTATTGTCTGAATGAAAATACCAATGAAGAAATATGTATGAAGCATGATTCACAGTAATTAAATCATGATTCTCTCTGAGTCACTGCTATCTAATCAGACTTTGTGCAGAAAATTAACACAGCATGATACTGTTTCATATTTATAGCATCTCTTAGTTTATTTAGTCCTAAACTCTGAGTCTATGAATATTGTGTGCATGGCCACTCATAAATAATTTTGGTTATTGATGAACTCTAAACTCTGATAAGTGACATTCTGTTTTCAAAGGTATGGTTCATGATGATTCCTTGTTTGTACTTGTGAAAATCATAAAACTTGAGATGTGTCAGTGATTAGTTTGGTGAGTTCAGACTCATGTTTACACCCTGTGAGAGTTTGAGCCAAATCAGTGATTGATACACTTTCTATCAATCAGTATTTATTGTTGTGTGATATTCATCAGGTAGTAAGTTTCTCTAGAACTTGTATTAAACCATTTTGAGACTACAGGATATGTGTGTGCATGAAAATGATAAAGGCAATAGGATTTACCATTCTTTCAAACACTGTTCGAAATTCTTTTGAACATTGTACAAACACTGTATAAACACTGTTCATAAATTCCATCCTTAGTAAACCCCTTTGAGCCTTATTAACTGCTCATTTTTCCTATACTCTGATGTATTAATAGCAGTTAAATATTTTTTTTCTCAAACAGATGAGTGTTTCTCAAGAAAAGAAAAAGTATACTCAGTATATATGCTAAATAAATATAAAAAAAAAGATAAAAAAAAAAGAAAAAGAGCATATATACTGATCTTGTACAAATATATACTGTGACTGAACACTTTGTTCTCTTAAGATGCTCAGCTTGAAGTCACTCTTGAATAAAACATCTCTTTTCATCTGTTTGATCTTACTCCATTTAAACCCTGAATAAAGTCCTTTTGATTTGTGAATACATGTACTCAAAGTAGTGTAGAATTGGTGGACATTCAAGCATATGGTAGACTCTGCTATTTCTGATTGAATGTGAGTGTAAACACATCACCTAAACACTTGTGTGCTTTGAGAGTTTGTGAGGTTATACAGTTCATGACTGTTATTCACTGAATGATGCTCTGATTTCTATCTCTTGATATTTTTGTCTTTAAAGACTGTGTGCTTACTTGGATAATCATGGACATCAAAGGGAATAGAAGTTTTCAGATTTCTGCATAACAGTAACTACAGAGTTTAGCGTTCATCAAACAATCAGTGTTTAATATGAGAGTTTGTGCATTCAGTGTTTATTAACTGTTTGTTATGGATTTTATGAAATATTAGATGCTCTAAAAATTGATTTCAGTAAACTCTGCTTCACACACACTCATATTCACAACTGTGCAATTTTTGAAAGGGTTTTAGTGATAAAGTTGGAAAATTGATAAACACTGTTGAGTTGTGTTAAGTACTCTGAGGTAAAGTCTTATTGAGATGATTTGACTATTTTGGAGTAATTGGGGTAGTTGACAACTGTTAATTAGTGTTAATGTGTCTAAGTGTCGTGATTATAGGAATAACAGCGGTAATTATTAAGTGATCCATTGGCTGTTTGACACGTGTTCCATGATTGTGTCCCACTCACACACTACTTTACAACAGTTGCGCGCTTTTACTAAATAAACGATTGAGTTTTAATTTTACTCTAATCGTCTTTAGTCTCTCACTCCTTATCGATTCACATTCACCCACTCACAGTTACTTACATACTTATTCATTTTCACACTTCTCTTATTCTCTCCTTCACTTTTTGATAAACACATACAGTGCATAAACATCTTTTCTCTGAATATCTTCGTATCTTGTTACTAATGGCAACTAAAGCGTTTGATGCAGCAGGGTTAGTCTTTCTCCCTAGTAACTATGCAGCACCATTGGATAATGAAAATGCTCCACAGGCGTTTCACTTGTTCCAAAACTTCTTGAACGATTCTGAGATAGGGACGGCTCTAACTACACCACCAACGTTATCTGCTTCACAGATTGCTACTTTCTGGACAAACTCTGAATATGATGATGGAGGAGAGGCTGGCACTCCAACAATCATTTTCACTCATGAAGAATCAGAGTATATCATTACTCCAACCACTGTCAGGGATGCTTTGGACTTTGAGACACACACTTCTTACAGTGTTGTTGGTCATGATCGATTGAGGACAATGTTGGAACAAATTGGATGTGCAGGAAACTTGAACAAGATAGGGTCTTTGAGACGACCAAGTTTGAGAAAGGAATGGAGTTTCTTCTTTGATTGTATAACAAGGGCTTTTGGAAAGAAGACAACAAACTGGGATGCACTACCTCTGGATACTCTCCAAATTGGTCATGCTCTACTATATGGAGGTAACTTCGATTTTGGTAGACTAGTACTAATGAACTTGGGAGAGCGATTATCTGAGTCTACTACTGTTTATTTTGCTCGTTTTTGTCAATTGCTATTTATTGCATGTGTGCCTAACATTCCAATTGATGAAGCTGATGTAATTCAGCCTTTTCAAGTTGCTAAGAGAATGTTCACTGATTTGACAAACAAAGATGTCACTAAACAGCAAATACCTGAGTTGTTTATGCCTTTAGCCTTACAAAACTATGTGAACCAACCACAAGACCCTCAATCACCACAACAAATGCCTGAACCACCAGAAATGATAAACTCTGAACCAACACCTCCAACACCCACAACTACTGTACCTACTACATCTCAACAACCACAACCAGAAACTTTAAACTCTCCACCAATAAACTCTCCACCCTCAAACACTGAACCCTCAAACACTGAACCATTAAACACTGAAGCTTTAAACACTGATACCTTACACTCTGAGCCAGCACCTACTGAACCAGTCAAAACCAAGCCAAAGAGAAAGAAGCACACTGCCCAAAACACTAAACATTCAAAGGCTAAACAGACATTACCTGGAGCTGTTTATACTAGAAGAATGAAGCAACATGCAAACAGACCTTCACTTTCACCACCAAAAGAAAGCTCAAGTGAAGATGAAGAGGAGATTGTTGTGCCAATCAAGAAAAGGAGACTAATTCTTTCTGATTCAGATGCAGAGAATGTTGTTGAAGCTCCAGAGGTGGTTTCACAGCAAACACCTACTGTTGAGGATACAGTGAATGTTGAAGTACCTGCAAAAGTTGACATGCCTGCAGAGAATATTGTGGATGACAAAGTACAAATACCTGCAGAGGTTGAAATGCCTGCAGAGGATAATGTTACTGTTGAAATACCTACAGAGGATAAAATGCCTGTAGAAGAGGATCAAAGAGATGGTTTGTCACCAGTACATGATGTTCCTGAATCAATTCTTGATCCTGTCTCACCTGTTGTTCATGTTGAAGCTCCTGGTGTAGCTGATGAGCCTGCAGTACATGTTCCTGAAGCTGTGGCATCACACACAGAGCTGGTATCTTCTCAAATTCAAGACAAAGATGATGAAGCTACTAAGGCAAACTCTGTTGCAGAGCCTGTGCAACATGAGGTGATTATTGAAAAGGTTGCAGAAGTTATTGCAGAAACTGTGGCTGACACTGCTCAGCACAGTGGTTCTTTCAAAGATGGTCAAGCTCAAGGTGCAAGTGATGAAGATAAATCTGACAGTGATGCAAACTCTGATTCTTTTGTGAGTGCACCTGCACAGACAGATAGTAAACATACACCTTTTGCTCAGCCTTGTCCATCACATGCTATTGAAGTAGAGCATCTTGCTAAATCTGCTGAAAATTGGTATAAACAAGATTGCATTTTTCCAAAAGGGAGAGCATCTGAGTTTGTTAAGCAAACTGCAAAGCAAATTTCAAATCCAGAAATCTTATCCCGTTTAAAGGCAACTGTGGTACAAGTCAAGACTCTGGAAGGAAATTTTGCTGACACTAAACACGAAATTGCTTCCTTGAAGACTGAGATTCAGTCAAGAGAGTTGAAGATGGAAAGAGAGTCCAAAATAAAAGCTGTTCAGCTGTCCAAAGTTCAAGACACTCTCTTTGCCAGGCTAGGAAAGGTTGAAGAAAATCAGACTGCTTTATCTGCTAAGGTGGATTCAATTGCAAACTCTTTAGAGCTCATTACATCAATACTAATTCCTGATGATGTCAAAAAGGGGGAGAGAGTGACTAAGTCTAAATGCAAAGGTTCTCAAACTCTGACTCAAAAGGATGATGCTGGAGATGGAGGGGCAAGTGATAAAAGCAAGGTTTTAAACTCTGAAAGGCAAACTCTGAGATCTGGCAAATCTTTTAAATCACAGTCTGTTGGAACAAACACTGAAACTCAAGGTACCTCAAAGACCAAGAGTTTGGAATTAACATCAAACCCAAAGACTGATGAGGAGTTAGCTGTTAAGCTTTTCATGGAAGAGAATGCAGAAGGAGTGACCATAGAAGATGCTAAAGCTGAAGAGAAGAGTTTACAAGAAAAACATCTGAAAGCTTTAAAGTCTGAAAAAGGAAAGAAGAATGTGAAAGTTGCTAAAGCTGCAAAGCCTGTTCTTAAAGGTATTCAAATCAAAGAACCAGTTGGTACAGATCAAAGAATGCAAGTATTCAGAAAACCAACAGATGCAGAAGCTAAGCAAAAACTGAAAAGTATAGTTACAAACTCTGTTGATACACATGTTGTACAGAAGAATGAAAACACAACCTCTGTTGCTGCACAAGTTGTGACCACACCATTATTGTCTTCTCAGTTGAAATCAACATTTAAAAGAGGTGCTCCTCATGATCCAAGACTAGAAGCTACAATTCCAATGGATTTTGTTGATGGTAGAGCTTTATCTGGTAAAGTTGGATACAACAAAGAAGGCATAGGCTCACACAGAGATAAAAGACAATATGTTGGTCCTAGAGATCCTTCTTCGCTGTCTGTTCCAGGAGGTGGTGTCACTCAAGAGAGTTTAGACAAACTGGAGTCAGTACAGCTTGTACATCAAAAGAGTCTAGAAAAGGATTTCTTGTTATATTTCATGGCTGATGGAACAGTATTTAAAGTCTCTGAAAAGGATATCGAATTAAAATATGCTGAAGAACTTGAATATGTCCTGTATATTTTCAGAGTTAGAAATCAAAGAGCTCAGTCAGTGGCAAATGTACTTCAACAAAGAATGATTCAAAACCTTGCAAGAAGGCAAATGAAATTCAACAGCAAGTATGTTCCTAAATACAGAGATTGGAATGGCAATCTGATTGAAATGGAGAAGGGGACTACAAAGCTGAAAACAGATCTTGGAATTACTGTTCTGGATTTCAATGTAAAATCTGAAGAGGTGAAATACATCAGGCTGGGAAATGAGATGAGAAGAAACAAAATCTACGATCTTAGAGCTGCTATCTATCAAACTGATGAGAATGATCCTCAGTTGAGAGAAATCAAAGAAGCTATGCAGATAGAGCTTGAAAATGCTGAAAGAAGGTTGCTTATAGACTATCTCAGAACAGTGCCTGATCTTCAAGAGATTAGAGATTAAAGTCTGTAAGAATTTTCTTATTTCATGTAGAATTTGTTAAGTAATAGCTTAAACTCTGTTTGTATGTTAAACACTGTAAACTTTGTATTTGTTTTGACATCATCATTTACTGTAAAACTTGTACATTCTTGCTAATGGACAAGTTGGGGGAGATTGTTAGAAATGATTGATGAAAACAGTGTTTGGAAGCTAAAGTCAGAAAACAGAGTTTAGCTAGAAGCAGTCAGAGTTTGATTAAACACTGACTGGAAGCGCAAACAGAGTTTGTTAAACTCTGTAGCGGTATTGTCTGAAGAGTCAACAGTGTTCGAAGATTGATAAATATGGAAGCAATATCTTTGAAGATTGGAAAGCTGTCAAAGAGATTGAGTTGACTTGGAAGACTGAAGCAATCGTGATTGATATCAATTGTATAGCTTGATTTTAGGAGTATCAGTTACTGATTGTACGAAGCTGTATGTACTATAAATACAGTTAGGTTAACCCTAGAAGGGTAATCGAACATTGAGAAATCTATTGATTGTAACCTAAGCAGCTCTCTGTGATATTTACATCACTGAGAGAGGAATTATTAATTCCAAACAGTTTTTAATTGTTAAGCAGTGTGTTCTTGTTAAGTTATTCATACAGTATTTGATTACTTATTGTGTATTCGACCTAACAGAGTCCTTTTCTCATCTGTTGATACACTTTCACTTAGACAGAATTACATAGCATAGCTTATTTACAATTGGCTACCCTATTCTGCCTATCCGTTGATGGTCAACATGACTCTGAATAAAAATACTATCAACTGATAAATATAGATATTGTAGTTTGCTACAAAACCTCATCCGTTGATGAGCTACCTGTCAACGGATAGAGTTATAATATCTCATCCGTTGACAGTTACAAAACATGACTTATACCATTTTGATTGTGAAGTTATCATCAAGTACAACATATTCCTAACAATCTCCCCCAATTTATACTTGATGGCAATAAAGCATAAATTTAGGACCTTGATGATAACAAAACATTTCTAAGGATATATATATAGAACTATGCAAAAATTGTATTAAGCTACAAAAATTAAAAACGGAAAGTTTGAGAAATTTACAGAGAAGTGCTCCTCTAGACTGAGCAGATTAATACTGTTTCTTCTCTCTGGTTGGCATCACCCTTGATTTTCCTTCTTTGGCAGAGTTGGACTCAATCTGCATTTGGAGTTGCCTATGGAAGGCATCTTCTTCAACAACTTTTGGATTTAGCTTTTGTTGTAACCATCTCAGGTATTGAGAACTAGCCTTTGATAGTTGGTCTTCTAACCTGAAGAATCTCCTGTTACCATCTTCATCCCTGAACTCCAACATCCAGAAGGGTTGAAGGTGGATTTTCTGTCCATTGTATGGGATCTTCATCTTCCTTGGTAGTCTTGATGGTGAGTTCCATTCTCTTCTTATCTATTCTATTCTGTCCAGTATCTCCCCTTTTGCTATCTTGGAGAACCCTGTGTATCTCTTGATTGCAGAGAACACTTTGGTTAAGGTCAGATAACTTTTTCCAAGAACCCTCTGTAGTGGCCATGTACTTTCCTTTCCTCCCTTGTATACAAAGACCAATCTCTCAGGCAAATGTTTATATTTGTCAATTCCTCTTACTTCTGACAATTCATCCAGATACAGATTCATGCCAGAGTATCCTTCAATATCTGCCTGATAGATAAAATCATCCTTGTTTTTCAAGATTGGCTGCTTGACAATAGCAGGTACCCTAGCAACCTAAATTGGTTCCTTTGAAGGTTGCTTCCTTGGTATTCTTTTCTTCTGTTTAGGCTTCTGTTGAGGCTTTAGCAAGAATGAAGGAACCTCAATGGAGTCAAGATTCATTGGTTCCTCTTTAGGGATTATAGGGCCACCATGGAAATTCACAACTGGGTCAAATACTTGTGCAGAAAAAGATTGTGATGAGCAAACAGTTTCTCTTCTTACAATTTCTGGAGAGACAGGCCTCCTTGCCTTTGATTTCACTCTCCTTTTACTTTTGGATTTGGGGACTTCCTCAGGTTCCCTCATTTCATCCTCTACCTCATCCATTAACTCCTGAGCCAGCCTGGCTTGCTTCTCTTCTGAGTTTTCATATTGATTTTCTTCACTTGGATGAGCTTCCCTTAGAAGTTTGGAGGTCTCCTCTCTTTTTACTTCAACAAATCTAGGATGGCTGTTGGATATATTTAACACTTTTCCATTCCTTATTATTACAGCCATCCAATCTCTTACACTCTTATTTGTCTTTTCCTTGAACTCTTTGATTGTCTTTCCCATTAGCTTTTCATCATCATCCTTGGGAAATGGAAAGTCTAATTGTAACTTGTTCTTCCCATTTGCCTTAGGTGGAGAGAAGGCTCTGGTTCTTATGCATGGTTCAAATTCTTTGACATAGGATGGTTCATCATCATAGAATGTAGGAGCCACAATCTCTGGAGTGAGCACCTTCAGAATTGTAGTTGATGTTGTTGGAGCTGAGGATTGAGTAGAGAACAGAGTTGATACAATTGATGCATTGATCATTCTCTATGTCCTCAGAATTCTTTTATTTGCCTCCTTGTTGATCTTTTCTAAGGCTTCTATTCTGGATTGCCTTTCACCATCTGAGATTTCTAATAGACTCTGAACCTCAGGCAACACCATTTGTTTCTTCTTCACAGGGGAAGCCTCTATAGAGAACTCTGTTGGATTGACCACTATAATTGGCTGTTGCTCCCCCTCACTTTGTGCTATCTTGCTACTGGATGCTGGAATTTGACTAGAAGTAGCTGCAACCTCTTCTACCTTTTTCTCCCCCTTTTTGTTAGCATCAAGGACTGGAGGTGAGGCTGCAAGTAGCCTTTCCAGTAGCTCAATCTGTTTGGCTTGGTTGGCAATGACTGTCTGTATTTGAGATTCCATACTATCCACTCTGGAGGAAAGATGGTTAACAGATTTGGCCAGACTATCTTCCTTCAATAATTTGCTAGTCAGCACCTTCTGAGTGGTAGTAGGGGCTAGTGCCTCAATCCTGGCATCTAGTTCTACTTTCATTTCCCTTATTGCAGTTTGGACCTCCTCCTGTTGTGTTCTTTGAATAACCATATGCATCTTGTGAAGTTTGAGGGAGGCCAGTATTTGCTGAAGGACAGCCTTCCTCTGTGGGTCTGCATTCTGGTGCTCAGCCATAGCAGATTGATATTGCTTCATAATCTCCACATTGAAGTCACCAACCACAGTGGTAGAAGAAATTAGCCATTCTGGAGTATCCCCCATATTGACTTCTTCATCACTTGATGTGCTATCACTGTCATTATTGCCAAACTCTTCACTTTCAGCATCTGAAGGCAGAGCTGTCAAAGCTTCCTTTGCTCTTTGTAGAGATTGTGAGGTGTGCACTAGGTGCATTGCCTCCTCTGCCTCCAAATTGCCCTGTTGTGCCATGACTTGATAGGTAGAAACAGGATGAGTAAAGGTTTCAGGATCCAAAGAGATGGATTCAATGATTGACTGATATTCTTGTCGAAATTCCATCTATTTAGAAGCTTCATTAACCTCCATTAACTCACTTGCAATAGCTGAATTTTCCTGCCTTATTTCTCCTGTAGTCCCTTCTCTCCTCTCATCTCTCTTTTCTTGCATCAGGGGATCCCCCTGGCTCACACCTCTCACACCCTCACCTTCACCTACTAAGGTGGAACTCTCTTGCTCTCCTTTTGCCTGACCTGAAGAAATGGTCAGCCTCTCATTATTTACCTCTCCTTTTGCCTGCTCACAAGGCAACCTCTCACTCCCTTCCCTCATTCCTAAAAGTGTTTCAACTACTGAGAACTCCTCCACACTTGACACAGGAATGTCAGATATAGCAGTGGTAGAGTGAGTTATCAATGGATAAGGAATATCCGTTGATGGAGTAGTTATAGTTGTCAACGGATGGCTAGGCATAGGCGCATCCGTTGATGGAGAAACACTTGTCAATGGATGAAGGATATCCGTTGATGAAGGAAAGATAGTATCTGTTGAAGTGAAAACCAACACTGAATCTGTGGAGATTGATTTTAAAGATGAGGCCACAGATGTTGTTGTGAATTCAGGAATGGAAGATTGATTGCCCAACAAATCATCTGGAAGATGATGGCCACCAATTGTAGAGTGGGGCTTCTCCAAGAATCTTAAAGATGGAGAATCAGGAATTGATATAGATATCATATCCACATCCAGATATGGAGTTGGTGATGGTGGATTGTCAAGTGTTTCGATTTGAATGTTAAGATCAAGGGGCTGTGACTCCACATTTATTGGAGCCACATCAACCTGAGTTTGAGAAGGTACAGTTTCCTGTACTGTGTGTGCACCCTGTGATGCCCCAATGGTTTTGGATTTTACTCTTCTACCATAGGTTTTTGAGAGAGGGCTAGTGTCTCTTACCCTTTTGTGCAGTGTTCCTTATGGGGAACTTGATTCAGTAGTCACACCCTGTTGAGAGGATGTAACTAGAATTTGGCTTGTAGGTTCATTAACAGTCTTTTGAGAAACTGAAATGTTGGTTGCACCTGCCTCACCTTCCTTATCCTTAGGGCTTCTTTGATGTTCACCCTGTCCCTCACCACTCACTACCACCTTCACACTCCCCTCAAGAGTTTTGGTAGGTTTTACAACAGGTGTCTTTTGAGAGACACTTGAGGTTTGCTTTTTAGATTGTGGTTTTGAAGCTTTAGATTTGGTCACTTTGGTAGGATCCTGTTTGGTCACAACTACAGACTCTATTGTGACACTAGAAGGCAAAGAAATTTGGGGGTTGGAGATATGAGTTTCAGGGTTAGAAATAGTTACCTGAACAATTGGTAGATATACCAATTGTACTTCTGCATTTAAGTTCATTCGAATCAAATCAATTAAGACTCTTTTCTCCTGAACAAAACAATTGAACTTGCTATCCGGGTTAGCAATGGATAGCTCATTCTCAGATACATGCAGTGCTAAGAGCATAAAAAATCTAGCAAAATAGATATTCTTGCTCCTAGTTTCCTTTTTACCTAATTTTGCTGCTATCTCATACATTTCTAGTGTGCCAAAATTATAGAATTTATCAGTCAAAAGCATAAACATCATAACTAGCATGGAATGGGTAACAGCATCAAAATTACTAATTTTGCCTGAAAAAGTTTTAATGAAGGCATCACAAAAATAACTCCATTCTTTAACCATACATTTCCTAACAATTTTCCCTAAGTTCTCAGTACTAGGGGCATAATTTATGGAATTAAGCATGGCAACAATTTCAGCATTACTGGGTACTTCCAGACAGTTATTCTCAGGCAATTTTAAACAAGCATTTATCACATCAGAATTAACTACATAGTTTTTACCCTTTAAAGAAAAGGCAAGTGTACCGTCTGTGCCAATGTACTCAGCAGATGCCCACACCTCTTCAGTTACCTCGTGGATTAGAGGAGTGGTCGCAGTCATAGCATATGACAGTTTGCATTTCTTCACGAAATTCATCATGGTGTGATAAGCTTCTGGAGCATTCACTCACTACGCCATAGATTGCTTATAGCAACCCCCAAACTGTGTTACCATAGACCCCTGTTTGAAGTTACCATAGGCCAAAATAGAGCTATGGTAACACTTCAGCTGTGTTAGGTTCTCAGCAGTAACTATAGATATCTAAGGTAACATCAAAACACAGCCTAAGGTAACATAGCAAATGTGGTTACTAAAGACCTCTATAGCAACATCTTAAACACTCTACAGCAACTAGTTTGTGTGTTACAATAGAGGATATAATTTTGCACATGGACAACTGTGGGGCCCACATCTAGGTGGGGGTCCATAATCTATTGTAACACCCTCTTTTACCGATTGTAACACATTGAGTGTTACATAATTAAAATCATTTATAACTAATTTTAATAACAAAAAAAATTATGACATTTAAATATTACATTTTCCATTAAAAGAAATTTTCAATAACATGTACCAAGCTGGCGACGAGCAGTTGTATTCAGACAGCGTTTCTGCTCCTTTAGCTTCCTTTTGTATTTCCACACAGCAGATAACTACATTATAAAAACAATATAAATAAAAGAAAGAAAAAACCACAAAAATCTTATAACTAGTTGTGTATAATTCTAAGTATTTTATGGTCAATATTGAAACACACTCCACAGTAGGAAAACCCTGTTTCACTCATACTACCAAAAGTCATAAGCTTTACTTGCTATTTTCTCTTAACAACTCAGAGAATCTATTTTACACAGAACTTCAGCGATACTCTTGGACACTCTGGATACACAGTATTCTAATAGAAGCATTCCAGGTTTCTTGATGATCTTAAGATCATGTTGCTTAACACTCAAATTTGACTTGGGCCTATGTATGTTCTTCAACAGATGCCTCTGTCCTCACAGAAAACATTCATTTGCACACTCCCACTTGTCAGTACCAATCTTGCGAAATCCCTGGATATGATAATAGTTAGTCCCATCATGAATTGTAGTAAAGAATAAGTCCAAAAAATAGAATTTTAAACTTTCTAAAAGAAATCATTTCATTATTACAAGATGCAAGGTGATCCATTGTTGCATTGCAAAGATAAGTTAGATATCAAACATTAGCATGACAGAGCGTAACAAATTAATAATTTAGAAAACTACCTGCAAGATACTGATTTTCCCACTACCATAGAAGCTTGAGTGGGAACGATAAATCTCTAAGTGAAGAGCAAGATAGAAGCTCCTCCTTAAACATTCCCAATCACCATAATATATTACAAACCATAAATGCCACTAATCATAGTTCATAGAACTTAACCCTTAAAAACACCGAACAATTTCAAGAAGACTGAATTAGGAAACAAAGATACTATCGCGAAGCAAGTAGATCTCTCACTAGCTTTTAATTATTACATTGGAGCTAGCATCCAATTGATTTGGTACTGATATCATGAAAAGAATTTATCTCATCCAACACGGTATTACATCAAAGGCAATATTACATCAAGAACAAGATAGAAGACTAAAAATATAACATGGTATGTACAGAGTAATGGTCCTAATACAATTACAAGACTAACTAAAATTACAACACGAATCAAAACATACAAAGATGCGGATTTTACAAGAGAACCTGATCATGGAAAAAGAGACAGAGAGAGGGAGAGAGAGAGAAAGAGAGGGGGGGAGAGAGGGAGAGATACAGAGAACACGGAGAGACAAAGAGAGGTCAAATCCAAGCATAAATGCAACACAAACTTAGCTACAATTATATACAAATCAAAGCATAGAAAGAAAGATTTATAACTTTAAATCAAATCAAACAACTTTAAACACAAACCCTACTCCGATTAACCATAATTGAGTCCTTGAACCAAGCTTCGATTAACCGAGGTCGAACCTTAATTGAATTTGAACAAAGATTCGATTAGCCCTAATTCAGTGAGAGAGACGAGAGAGGCGAAAATTGAGATAGAAGTGTATTTACCCCCAATTTTCCTCAAGACTTGTATTTGACCCTAATTCTAAATTTTCATTTTGCCGCTTTGTGTATTTGTTTGCCGCTCAGCCCATTTTGTTTGCCGCTCAACCCATCTTATTAATTTAGTGTAATCGATTTTTCTTTTATTTTCTTTTTTTAAAAAATATTATGAATTTATAATAATTTGTTGATATATTATAACTAATAATTTTATTATTTTCGTTATATTGTAATAATTCTCAGTCTTTATAAAATATCATTTTCTCTAATAAAAGATTTAATGATTATAAAAATAATTAATAATTTTTGAAATTACTTTATTTTAAAATCATTTATTATAAATTTCTCAAAAAAATTAATATTTAAAAAAAAATCAATTATCTGATTGAATATTACTTGTTATAATAATAACTTCAATGATTTTATTAAATTAAATTATTACTAAATCAATAATTTTAAATATTATAAATTTATTTTAATTTCTTGATATTAAAATACAATTGTTATATTTATTAGTTTCATTATTTTTTAATAATTCACAATTTATACAAAATTTAGTTTTCTTTATTAAATATTTTAATGAATTTAGTTAAAATTTAATAATTTTTGGATATCACTTTATTTTAAAACCTTTTTTCTAAATTTATAAACAAAATTTATTGTTTATGAAAAATCAGTAATTCAATTATTTGATGGAATTTTACGTTTTACATTGATAACTTCAATGATTTTGTTAAATTAATTATTTTTAAAGTCAAATAATTATTAAATCATTAATTTTAAATAAAATAAAAATTTTGTTTATGAATACTCTATGGTAACACAGCTCATGGTGTTACCCACTGTAACACCTTTCATAGCTATGGTAACATACTTTTATGGATTTGTTAACACCATAATCACAAGGTTGCGATAGCTCAAAAATTTCATATCTATGGTAACAACCAATATGGTAACACCCATGTCAAAAGGTTGCAATAGGCCATCTATGGCGTAGTGACTGTATCAACAAAGGCCGCGAAATTGTTCTTCTCATAGGTAAACCCAGTGGAAGACATCATCTTAACAATAGGAGCCATTGAAGTGTTTGAACTTTTGTTGCAAAGAGTTTTAGTGAAGAAGATGCAGTTAACTTATGAGATTCTTGAAAATAAATAAAAGTGAGATGTGAGAGCACAAGACAGCCTTTTATATTTTTCAAGAGTTAAAAATGAAATAATTAAAAGTAATTACTCCATTGGACAAAAGTAACTGTCAGATAATAAATGAAAAGAAAAGAAGTACAGCCATGACTAAATATACACGTTTACCAATGGCTATAATTAAAAAAAATGTATATCAACGGATATAGAATGAACGGTTGAGAAACAGTTTATCCATCGATGACGTGGACAACCTGTAATCCGTTGACATACGAAAATCTAGTAATGTGTTTATACTACCAACGGATAAAAGGATATCCGTTGATAAGCAAATTTTGCCTTAGACAAAATTTTTGCAGAAAATTTTTCTTAGAGGTTTTTAATTCTCAAGTAAATCAAAACACATTTCTAGCTGCAATTCAGTATGATTAGCTATCACTAGGAATTATGAAAAATTAAGCATACCTAGTTCACCTACCAATCTTGTGAATGAAGATTCATCAAGAGGCTTGGTGAAGATATCTGCAAGCTGC
Organism: Kitagawia praeruptora; assembly: GCA_037693485.1. Classification (NCBI taxonomy): domain Eukaryota; kingdom Viridiplantae; phylum Streptophyta; class Magnoliopsida; order Apiales; family Apiaceae; genus Kitagawia; species Kitagawia praeruptora. The sequence goes on from CM075350.1 coordinate 85,122,968, forward strand.
ATTTCACTTGGCACAAAGTGCATTTCTACTGTACCATTCATCATATGCTCTCTAATGAAGTGGTATTTGATGTCAATATGCTTGGTTCTCAAATGTTGCACTGGATTCTCTGTGATGGCAATAGCACTTGTGTTATCACAGAAAATTGGAATATTCTCAACTTTTAGACCATAGTCAATAAGTTGATTTTTCATCCAAAGAATCTGTGCACAACAACTTCCAGCAGCAATGTACTCAGCTTCAGCTGTAGAAGTGGAGACTGAGTTCTGTTTCTTACTGAACCATGACACAAGCCTGTTTCCTAGAAATTGACATGAGCCTGTAGTAATTTTCCTATCAATTCTGCAACCTGTATTGTCTGCATCTGAATAGCCAATTAGATCAAAGCCAGAATCTCTTGGGTACCAAATGCCAAGGTTTGGTGTTCCCTTGAGATACCTGAAAATTCTCTTAATAGCAATCAAGTAAGACTCTCTAGGGCCAGCTTGAAATCTAGCACAAAGACATGTGGAAAACATTATATCAGGTCTACTAGCTGTTAGATATAGAAGTGAGCCTACCATGCCTCTATAGCTTGAGATGTCCACAAACTTTTCCTTAGTATTCAATTCAAGCTTAGTTGCAGTGGCCATAGGTGTTTTTGCAGAGGCACAATCCATTAAGTCAAATTTCTTTAAAAGATCATAAATATATTTTGTTTGACTTATGAAGATGCCCTCATTAACTTGCTTCACTTGTAAACCAAGAAAGTAAGTTAATTCACCCATCATGCTCATTTCATACCTACTTTGCATAAGTTTGGCAAACCTTTTACAAAGCTTCTCATCTGTAGACCCAAAAATAATATCATCTACATAGATTTGAACAAGTATTGAAGAGCCATTGACATTTCTATGAAATAAGGTTTTATCTACTGTACCTCTAGTGAAGTGATTCTCCAAAAGAAATTGAGATAAAGTGTCATACCAGGCTCTTGGTGCTTGCTTCAAACCATAAAGTGCTTTCATGAGAAGATATACATATTCTGGAAATTCTGGATCTTCAAAGCCAGGAGGTTGATGGACATATACCTCTTCTTCCAGTTCCCCATTTAGAAAGGTACTTTTGACATCCATCTGATAGACTTTGAAATTGGCATGTGCTGCATAGGCTAGGAAAATTCTAATTGCCTCAAGTCTTGCCACTAGAGCAAAAGTTTCATCAAAATCTATCCCTTCTTCTTGAGAATAGCCCTTTGCCACTAATCTAGCTTTATTCCTCACAATTATGCCATTTTTATCAGTCTTATTCTTGAGTACCCATTTGGTACCTATGACACTTCTATCATCAGGTTTGGGCACAAGCTTCCATACTTTATTTCTCTCAAATTGGTTTAGCTCTTCTTGCATTGCTAAGACCCAATCTGGATCTAGAAGGGCATCTTCCACTTTTTTAGGTTCCTCTTGAGACAGGAAACTACTGTATAAGCATTCTGCTTGTGTGGCCCTCCTAGTTTGGACTCTTGAGTTTGAGTCACCAATGATTAACTCAAAAGGATGATCCCTGGTCCATTTTCTTGAAGGTGGAAGGTTTGATCTAGACGAGGTTGCTTCATCTAAATGAGCATGATCTTGTTGATTGGTCATTGAGTGTTGACTTTGAGAAACTCCCCCTGAGTTTGTTGTCCTTGCGGAATTATGAAGTTAACTGTCAACAGATGCATCATTTTGTCTATCAACGGATGCTCCATTTTGCCTGTCGACGAATGCATGAGAATGCCTGTCAATGGATGCATCTGATGCTCCAATATGACTGTCAATGGATGCTTCATTTCCAGTGTTAGCATCACTTCTCATTGGACCAACAACTCTAGGTGAATTTTCATAGTCATGATCTTCATTTTCCTCATCATCATCAATGTACATTCTTCCTTCTACCTCATTTTCAAATTTCAACTTTTCATGGAAGCCTTCATCATTTAGACCTAGAATCTTTTGATCATCAAACACAACATGTACAGATTCCATAACAATGTTGGTTCTTAGATTGTAGACTCTATAGGCTTTCCCTGCTGCATACCCAACAAAGATAGCTTCATCTGCCTTTGCTTCAAATTTGCCCAAGTTATCTCCATGATTCCTTAGCACAAAACACTTACATCCAAAGACATGAAGGAAAGCTAAAGTTGGTTTCTTGTTGGTAAATAACTGATAAGGAGTCATTCCTCTAGCTTGATTGACCAATGAAATATTCTGAGTGAAACAGGCAGTGTTGACAGCTTCAGCCCAGAAATATGTTGGCAATCTTGATTCACTTAGCATTGTTCTAGCTGCTTCAATGAGAGTTATGTTTTTCCTTTCAACAACCCCATTTTGTTGAGGTGTTATAGCAGCAGAAAACTCATGGACAATTCCATTCTCCTCACAGAAAATCTTCATTGTGGAATTTTTGAATTCAGTGCCATTGTCACTCCTGATTCTTTATACTTTGACTTCAGAACCATTGTTTACTAGTCTGAGATGATTGATGATAATTTCACTTGCAAAATCTTTGGAGTGCAGAAAGAAGGTCCATGTAAACTTAGAAAAATCATCTACAATCACCAGGCAGTATTTCTTCTTTGAAATGGACATGACATTTACTGGACCAAATAAGTCCATATGCAGCAATTGAAGTGGCTTAACAATGGATGACTCTGTCTTGCTCTTGAAGGATGATTTTTTTTTGTTTCCCTAATTGGCAGGCATCACACAATCCATCCTTGATGAACTCCAATTGAGGGATTCCTCTAGCCAGATCCTTTCTTACCAAATCATTCATAACTTTAAAATTCAAATGTGACAGCTTTTTATGCCATAGCCAACTCTCATCCTTGCTTGCTTTGCTGAAGAGACAAGTGATGGATTCTGAGCATACTAAATTGAAGTCAGCTATGTAAACATTTCCTTTTCTAAAGCCTATCAATACCACATTGTTGTTTTCCTTGGCAGAAACAACACAGGCTTCTTTTGTGAACTTTACTTCATAGTCTTTGTCACAAATCTGACTGACACTCAGCAAATTGTGCTTCAAACCTTCAACTAAAGCCACTTCTTCAATGATGACATTGTCCTTTGAAATCAAGACATATCCCTTAGTATATCCTTTGCTGTCATCTCCAAAGGTAATTCTAGGGCCAGCTACCTCCTTGAACTCTGTGAGCAGGGTTGAATCTCCTGTCACGTGCCTAGAGCATCCACTGTCTAGGTACCATAGATTCCTTCTATTTCCCTGCACACATTCCAAAATACAAATCAAGTTGATTTTGGTACCCAAGTTTCCTTGGGTCCTTTCTTGTTAGCCTTTGGTTTTGCACTCTTAGCAATCTTCATTTTAGGTGTAGATGCTTGAGTGATAGGTTTTGACAAATGCTCATTTACATAAATATTTGATGCATGCATTTGTGCAAAATTGGCATACATATTATTCATGCTAGGAATGCTCCATGACATTTGTGGCATATTCACAGATTGAAAATAAGGATTAGACACATATGGCATGTTCACATATGGATTTGAAAAACTAGCATTCTGATACAAACCCGGCAAAAACAGGCATTGCAGGCATAGATTGAGGTACATGAACAGGAGTCCTTTTAACAGACTTGCAATTAGAAGATAGGTGATTGACACTATTACAATTACCACAAGTTTTCCTAGGGGCAAACTTGTCAGGAGAATAATTGTTTTTCTTGTTGATGCCTATCTTACCATTTCTGTTCTTTTTCTTTTTACCCTCAGTTTCTACCTTTTCATTAACTGATTTACCAACAGCCTTTTTGTTATGTAAATCACCTGCCTTAGCCTTCTCACTTGATTTGGCTTGGCTACTTTCACCAGAAACAAAGTTCTTGGCTACTGGACCATACTTAATATCCAGTTTCTCGAGTTCCTTCTTACTAACAGACTTTTTGTTAATCGACGGATACCTCTCATCCGTTGATGGTTCATCTGTCAATGGATGATCACTATCCGTTGATTCACAAATAGTCTCTAGATCCTCAAGGCAAGGTTCTAGCTTCTTCTTGTTTTTATTCCAGGTCTCCTTCACAAATGATTCCATTCCCTGGATTTCTACTATGTTTTGTGAGATTTTCCTACAACTTTGAAATTTAGCAATTATCTCTTGTTCTTTTTCAAGCTGGTCTCTTAAAATTAGTTCTCTTTTTAACACAGCTTCAAGTTCACTTTTAGCATCATTGCAATCAACTCTCATTTTCTCAAATTCTAGAAATTGAATTTCTAGAGCAGCATTTCTATCACTTAAAAACAGATTAGTCTCTTTAATCCTATTGTTCTCTTTAGTAAGAGATTTAAGAGTAACACTCAAGTGATATAGTTCAATAGACATTTCATCTATAACACTATTGCATTCCTCTTTGGTGAGCTCAGAGAGATTAGTAGAAAATACCTGATTGCTAGCTGAACTTGCTTCCTGCTCAGAATCAGCCATCAATGCAAGGTTGACAAACTCAGCATCATCATCAGAATGATTTCCATCAGCAGCTCAGTCATACTCTTGGGTCATGAATGCCTTTCCTTTCTGCCTGAGAAGATCAAAATATTTCTTCTTGTAGTCAACAGTTTCAGTTGGCTTTCCCTTGTTCTCAGATCTAGGCTTCCTGCAGTCACTTATCATGTGACCAGCAATTCCACAATTGTAGCATTTAATTTTGGATTTACCCACATAGTTGCTTGTGGAAAAATCCTTGTTAAATGGCTTGGCCACCCCAGAGTTTCTTCTGAATTTCAGCTTAGAGAATCTTCTAGATAGAAAGGCTAAATGCTCATCTATCTCATCCAATTCATCCTGCTGAAGGACACTCATTTCTTCAGACACCTTTTCCTTCCTTTTGCTTGATTCTGCTCTACCTTCACAAACCTCCCTGTTTGGTGTAGATTTAGCAGCTTCAGTCCTCTTCTCATTCTTCTCCTCCAAGTTGGTAACAAGTGCAACTGACCCACTTTTCTTTTGGGCCTTCTCAATCTCTTCATCCTGCTCCATTTCTAGTTCATATGTCTTTAAAGTTCCATAGAGCCTTTCAAGAGTAAATGTCTTATACTCTTGAGTGTTTCTTAGAGAAACAGTCATTGGCTTCCACTCTTTGGGCAGTGATCTCAGAAATTTGAGATTAGAATCTTTCACTTGGTAGATTCTTCCATACAGTTTCAAGCCATTCAGTAGCTTTTGAAATCTACTAAATGTGTCATTCAATGTCTCTCCATTCTTGAAATGGAAGTGCTCATACTGTTGGATCAGTAGTTGCATCTTGTTCTCCCTTACCTGTTCTGTACCTTCACAAAGGGTTTGAACAATGTCCCATACTTCCTTGGAGGTAGTACAGTTGATAACATTGTCAACCATGACTGTTTCTAAGCCATTAAACAGAATATTCATGGTCTTTTTATCTTTGTGGACTTCTGCGATGTCTTCAGTACTCCACTCAGAAACAGGTTTGGGAATGTAAGTGTCTAGTGCATCTGCAGCAAGGCCAACTCTTGACGCAATCTTCATTGGAACATGAGGACCCTTCTCAATGCAATCTACAAAACCTTCATCAATAGACATGACATGTAGACGCATTTTTACTTTCCAATGAAAGTAATTTTCTCTATCAAGAACTGGTATCTTTACTCTATAATCCTTCTTAGACATGTTGGAAGTGTGTTGATCTTTAAACTTCAAATATGTTAGAAGCTTGCTCTGATACCAATTGTTATTCCCAGATTACACACTTGTATAATTGTAGAAGGGGGGGTTGAATACAATTCTTGATATTTATAAATTTCTGATAAGAACCACAGAAATCTATAAGGAGATAATTGCTGAATGAGAAATGATTCACAAACACATAAAAAATCAGGTGGTTAAATGTACCACCTGAGACTTTTATTCGAAGAAAACTCTGTGATACAAATGTACACAGCTTCTGTTTTACAACTCTTTGCTTCTAAGAATATTCAATAAAACCCTAAGCAAATGTATCTGTTTTCTTAGTTTCTAAAGAGTTGCTACACTTGGTTATATATCCCAAGTTTACAAGTACTACAGGAATAAGATAATATTAATCTAATTCAAGTTGACTTGCTACTCCACTCCAAATCCACATGTAGACGAAAGGTTGTCCTTGTGAACAGATATGTCCCCTGCACCTTTCTTGTATGTACTGTGTAAATGGAATGCTTCTTTCTTCTGCGTTTCCAAAGTATGGCTGCCATACTGCTTTTTATACCTACTATCAACCCATGTGATCTGTCAGTCAAACCTATCCTTATCAACTGCTAATTCCCAGCTAGCATAGAAGAAAGTGTCAATGATTATCCGTTGATGTTGTACACTGTCATCCGTTGATGGTAGTTTGAGCTGTATCCGTTGATAGAGTAGATTTGAGTTGTATCCGTTGATAGAGTCCTGTTTTCATCTGTTGATACACTTTCACTTAGACAAAATTACATAGCATAGCTTATTTACAATTGGCAACCCTATTCTGCCTATCCGTTGATGGTCCACATGACTCTGAATAAAAAAACTATCAACTGATAAATATAGATATTGTAGTATGCTACAAAACCTCATCCGTTGATGAGCTACCTGTCAACGGATAGAGTTATAATGTCTCATCCGTTGACAGTTACAAAACATGACTTATACAATTTTGATTGTGAAGTTATCATCAAGTACAACATATTCCTAACAAATACTTTGCTTAGATCTGATGCCTTTAATCACTATATGCAATTGTTATGATATCTGATCGGACAACACGAAACAAGTACACGCTACCTGTCAGCATACGTATACCAAACTAAACATACATCCACAAAAGAGATGGAAGATGAATAGACACCAATTATGCTTAGACCCTATATGTCTATAGAATTTGAAAACATAACGGTTGAAGAGCAAGTTATCCATAAAGATCACACAGGGCAATATAAGTATTTTCATCTCACACCACGAATCATATTGATAAACAATTATGAACCTATGCTAGCATGGCAAGTTCTAAATCTCAAGATCCACTTTCACTTCACAAGAGATTAACAAATTAGATGTTCATGATGCATCTATCAATTAAGCATAACCATACGAGGATATCAAATACTCCCTCTGTCCCACTCAAAGTGGCATGTTTGACTTTTCTTGGTCAAATTGACCAATTTTGCAACTTAAATTACGGATATTATATGTTAAATATAGTTAATGAAAAAAATATAATAAGAAAATATAGATCATTTATTATAACCTACATTTTTTAGATTTATAAAATGTTATTCGATAATTTTTAAAAGTCAGTCAAAGTTTGGTCAGTTTGACCAAAAAAAGTCAAACAAGCCAGTTTAAGTGGGACGGAAGGAGTATACATCACACACAGATCTTTAAAGCATCAAGATACTAAAGCTCCATAAATAAATCCGTTAGAATCCCATGACAACGATTAGTTCATAATCGAACCGCTCGTCATCATGGGATCTGATGAAACCATGATAAAAACAAAGTATGAAAAGATACAAATAAACCTAAGTAATTGATATGTAATGGTCATCTAAATTACAATGGTAGGATGTGTTTATATAGGCTCTAGAAGTCTTTCCCAGCACGAAAATCAACCTATAATACAATTGGAAATAGGTTTGGGTACCAAAAATACAACTAGAATTCGAAATAGGGGCAAAACGGATAATTTCAGGAATTTCCATCGATTCTACGCGCTCCAGGCACGCGAAATTACTGTTCTACGCGCTACAGGCGCACGTTTACGTGATGCAGGCGAACAAACATTCTGCCGAAATACTTTAAACTTCAAGAAAATCTCCCAAGCTTCGCATGGAATTTAAGATCACTGAAAACGGACTTCTAGAACTCCAGATATGGCCAAAATAGTGTAGACTGCGCAACCATCCGAATTTTCCACAATTTGCTAATTCCTCATCCGTTTTCTCTTCCGATTCTTTTGCCACTTCCCTTTCTTCAATTCTTGAGCGTGAATCCTCATGGTAGCCTAGGGAAATACACCATCCTTCATTCCAATGCTCAAATTTAACTCCAAGATTAACGAAAACATTAATCCTAGTCGACATTCTTGCAAACCTGCACAATTAAACAAAACACATCAAAAATACCACAAACTTGAGTCCAAGATGATCAATTTAAGTCGATATGGAATGCTGCAAGTGGATATAAAATCCACTTATCATATATATATATATATATATCCATCAAAAATTGCAATTTAAGTAATAAATATTTTTGTAATTTTGTTAGATTGATTGTGACATAAGATTGAGATTCTGAATCAAGGTTAGATACTTATTGATGAAGATCAGATGCATAAAAAAATGTCAGAATTATTCAAAATATTTTCTTTATTGAGAATTATGGTGAAGGTAAATTCTTTCCCAACAATATCTTTGACCTCTTCCGGAAATGTATCAGCTGTTTTTTTTCTACCAAATATGAAGACAAATATAGTTAAGTTTAAAAAGTTATTTGATGACACTAATAGAGTCTGTATTACAACAAACGAATTCATTTGTAAATTATACCTTTTTGAAAGCTCGACTTAAATTTGTTGCAGTGGTATTAAGAATTCTTTTTGCAGGTAGATCAAGGAGGATCATGTTTGATGTTGCAGTTTCATCCTCTACCAACATTAGTACCTTAAATCTGAAGTTTAATTATAAGAGATTATAATATTAAATATATAATTAAGCGTATATATATTTTTTCTAAAAAATAAACATATATACGACGCAATTAGTGAGTTAGAATTACTATAAATACCTCTTATCAGGAACATGAAAACTTCTTGGATAAAGTAGGCATTTAAATGTGGCATCAATCTTATTAACTTCCTTTCGCACTGAGGGCAGTAATTGTAATACCATTTGCACTCCTCATTGACCTTGCTAACCTTGATACGACAAATAACTTCTTTCTGCGCATAAATTTTTAGATACATATATAGATTATGTTTTATATTGAAAACTTAGATATTGAAATGAAGGTATATTAAAATTCAATTTTTTATAACACAACATCGATCAATTCAGCATCTTTTAAATTATGGAGACCATTCAAAGTGTAAAGTTCAGTTTGAGTGTTGTCAACTTGTTCCTCAATGATTGTAGATTGAGATGACACATATCCAACTTCTTCAAGTCTATATTAATGTTAAAAAATATGAGTAGTTTGTTTTTTCTATTGTAACATTTAAATGGAAATATATATGTGGTGTATAAAAATGCCTATATCTCATTATTTCAGTGGTAGCGTCATCAATATTCAAATATACTTTAGTGGATGACAAAGATTTAATTTGCACAACATCTGACAAATGTTAGAAATTCATGTTAAAATATAATAATAATAATAAATGAAATGACATTATTATTGCATACCTTTCCAGGTCACGACTTTCGTACTGGCTAGAATTAAAATAATTTATTCTGAATCATCGGCACCAATCATCCTTTTAACTGATGATACAAGATCTTCCTATATAATCACATCATGAGCACATCTATTTTCGGAATAGATAAATATGTTGAAATTGGTGAAATTATTTCAAAAAAATTTAAAAATTGCGTAGCAACATTAAAATAATAATTAATATTTCAAATGGCTAATTTTATATTTTATAAATATTAATTTACAATTACAATATATTAGACGAATATAAATAAAATTAAAGTATTACTTAAAATATATATTTAAGTATACCTTATGTAAATTCTAGTTCTCCATCTTTATAAGTAGGCTCATCAGGACACGTCTCTATTGCCAATGACTTTAAATCTTCCAACTCTATACATTCGTACTTGTTCATCACCAAAAGTGGATCATTTTCTTGTACATGAACACTTCTGTTGCATTTGTAAAAAAAATAGCCATTTTTGACGATACTGGTCGTAGTTTTTCAAATGCGCTCCTCATAGTGAAGTTAGTGATAATAAAAATTTCTCCCTCCTCTAATTTTTTCTTTGGATTTTTCCAGATGTCCACATATACAAATGCTTGAATATGTAATCCTGGAAGACAACATATATGTTAAATAATTAAAAGTTATAATCAGTAAAAAGTTTACATAAAAAAATGGATATATAATGCATCAGGTACATACATCTATATCTACCAACAAAAAATTCTGTCCTCGGAAAACTCTTTCAGCATTCATTACTGGTCACATTCTTTTCACTATAACTTTAATTTTCCAAGAGGTTTTTGAGGCATTCAAGCTTTGTTGAGTATTGAATACGGTAAAAGAATACAGAGGGGGGGTGAATGGATTCTTGAACTTTTCTTGGATTGAGTCTATGTAGCAGATAAGTGCCTGTGTGTGTAGAAGTGAAGGTGCGGATAAAGAAACAACACAAGACACAATATCACTTTAATCTAATGTATTATTAGATAAAGGTTGCTACAATCTGTGAATACAAATGGTAGTATTCTCAGCTTCGTTTTTCTCAGAGAGATATAGCTTACAGTGTATGAAAAACTTGACTCACAAAAGTTACTAAGTTATGAAGTGAGGCTGTGTCCTTATAGAACATGGATACAACCTACTTACTGCAAATAAGGTAGCTAAACAAATTACTTTCTAGTCTGTCTATCCTTTTTGAGTAAGTGTCCAAACGGTTACAGATTTGACTTTGCAAAGCCTGTTTAGATCCACTTCTTTAGCTCCTTGTCTCTTCTATATCTCTCCAAGCTTCCTTGTAGGCTTTCCAGAGCACGTTACAGATTGTGGTCCATAAAGTGCATTGGCTTGTTGCAGGTTTCTGACTTACAATTTCTTCAGTATTTTGTCTCCAAGAATGTATTCGAGAAGTGACTAAGTAAGTGATTCGAGAACTAGAATTGACTTGATCGATAACTCTGAGTTCTCGAATACTGTTATATTGACATATCGAATCACTTCTCGAATAGCTCTTTTCCATCAGGATTCCTTGAGTTGTCGAATAGAACATTTGACTTATCGAATCCTCGAGATATCGAATAGCTTTCTGAGTCCTTGAGATATCGAATGGAACTTTGACTTGTTGACTCTTTGAGAACTCGAATACCATCTTGACTTGTTGACTTCTTGAGTTCTCGAATAGAGTAGTAGACATATCGAATCCCTGAGATATCGAATGAGATATCGAACAGTGTATTCAGAGATATCGAATAGTGTCTTGAGATATCGAATCCCTGACTTCTCGAATGCTGGACTTCTCGAATAGACAAATATACTTCTCGAATTGGTACTTAGGTAAATTCTTCATTTCTTCAAATCCCCAACTGTGATTATTTGATAGTCTTTAACTCCTTGCTTGAGGCATGAACCTTGGAACTTCTTTCAAGCATTATTCTAGACTTTATAATTACAATTACACAACTAGGATTTGATGCCTACTATAAGTACAATACAAACAGAAACTCTACAGCTAGAGGTTCCCTCAGTTAAGAGGTCATGTAAGTAATGCAAAGCATTACAAACAATTAGGCTTGTTATTAGATGTGTACAGGCATGCCTCTGTAACTAACAATCTCCCCCAAATTGTGAGTGAGACCCTTAGTCACAATTTCATGTATGATAACAAGCCTAACATACATAAAGATAAGACTTTAAAAGTACAGGTATGTATATTGAACACATAAATGGAATTACAAGATAAATGCTCTTACAATATGATGAGGTACTAGCCATTTTCATTTGATTGCATCTCCATTGCTTTGGCTTGTAGATCATCATATGCTTTCTGTTTCATTTCTTTTTCCTTTCTTGCATTCTCATCTATTGCTCTTATGATTTCTGCCATAGCATCCAATTCTTCAATCATGATAGAGTTTTTGAAATCTTCAAGCACTGGCTTCAGAATGTAGGCAGGATAGTGACTGAGTAGGTTCATTCTTATATTGACATTGTCTCCATTTCTTCTCCTATACTTCACCACATAGGGATCAAGCTGAACTCTACACAATCCCTTTGCCCTTAGCTTTTCTGCTTCAATCTCCAGTCTGTCAATTTCTTTCTCCCTTTCTAACCAATTCTCATAGCAGCCCTTTCTTATCTTTTCAGCATAATCTCTCTTCATTTTCACAAAGTCAATCAATTCCAGCTTCCATACTTTCTCCACCTTGTCTTTAGAGTCCAGCAATGCAATGATTCTTTCTATCTCATACAATTTACCCCAATTCTGACAACCCCCTTATTTGAATTTCATTTCTCTCCCATCAGTGTACTTGATCTCAAGGTGGTCATCCACAATTGCAGCAAAGCATATCTTTTGAGCTCTTAGAAATTGCAATTGCTCTTCATCAAAGTCTTCATCAGGTGGCTGGAGTTTCAATCCTGGAATGATTGTTAGGACTCTTGATCTGGATAGCTTCACTCTTCTTGCAACATGTTTAAATTTCATCCTCTTGACATGGTTGTTTGGCAGAGACCTTTGACCTTTGTTGGTAGACCATAGTAGTATTCCATTAGCAGTTTGCTTTCTGAAACATACACATGGTTTCTTGACTTGAATCTTCTTCTCTTCTTGAGGTGGCAAAACAGTTGCAGAAGCCATAGATGTAGATTTTGCTAGGTCACCACTAACAGTATTCACCCTAGACTTAGAGTCTTGTGTTGTGGTGAGGTTACTGCTAGCAATGCCTAAGGCTTGCTGTTTTCCAATCTCCCTCTCATAGACTCTTCCTTGGTCATCATCATTCTTCTTATCCTTGTCACCTTTCTTCTTCTTCTTGTCTTCATCACCCTTATCTCTCCTGTGATGTCTTCTCCTCCCATCACTTTTATCTTCAGAATCATCATCCTTATTTCTCCTAGGTTGAGCCATCTCTGGGATTTCACCAGTTGCTATATAAGTTTTGAGGATGTGCAGTGCCTCAGTTTCTTCAGCATTTCTGGCTCCAACCTTCTTCTGTAATTGATCAATGATAGCAATGATCAGTCTGTGATTTCTAGGGGTGAGATCATGGGGAATGACCAATTGCTTAATGTCTTCAATTCTGGTGCCAGACTGATAAATGATTGTCCATGGCTTCTTGATCACTTCTGGTAACCTTGAAGGTTGGCCATTCCTCAAATCATCAAACAGACTCTTGCTGTTCTCATTCCTCTTATCAATGAGCTCAAGTATGGCATCTATCTCTGAGTGTTTTAGGTCTTGTAGAGTCTGGTATGTTAGATGCCATATCTTTAATTTGGATATCATCACTATCTCCTTGACCCATAGATTATTGACTTTCTTGGGGATGATAGTGATGTAGTCAATCTGCTTCTTTACCTCCCTCAGATAGAACTGAGTGTCACCAACCTGTTCCCTTATGGCTTTCAGAAACTCCAAGAAGGCTTTATCATGATAAACATCTGAGTTGGCAACTTCTTGCAGCTTGGCCTCAGTAACAACTTTAACTTCTACAGGCTTGGCACTCTCAGATATAGAGTGTGACGCCCCAGATCCGGGGTCGGAGATCTAGGTGCTCACGGTCCATTTTCCATTAATAACATACTTGTTCTTGTACATAATATAAATAAACAGCCATCGACCCCACAATAAACTCACACCGCACACACACACACACACACACACACAGGTTAGAGTCTCAGAAACGTCATACATTTGAATAAGCAAAAGTAAAAGTTTTAGAGTTATTACAGACCGAATTAAATAGCATTTATGCTACCAGCAACACTTCGATATGAAGCGAAGTTGGCGGCTTGAAAGTTTGTAACGGTACACTGCCTTGCACAGGTCATACTTATAAATAAAACGTACTAACAAAAGTTGCCAACCAATCCGGCTAATGGTGCCTACCGGTGGAATCTCAACTGCAGCCTGGGGTCTAGTCACCTGCTTTCGAACAGTCTGACAAGTTCTTGCCATTTCTCTTAGCTGTTGTGTTTGTAAAATTTGAAAACAAGCAAGAGTGAGCAACTATAGCTCAGCAAGAATATAGGTATAAGGTAAGCAATACAACATTTCATATGTATAACAGTCATTAAACTCGTTGTATCAATCAGTTATAAAATCACTTGTCATTATTGGTAAATTTCAAAGGTGCACCAGTACGTGCCCTTGTTTTCAAAATAACCTTGCAGTTCTAACTACTGCATAAAGTCAACATCTTTCTCATCAAATAGGACACTATCGGCAACTGGCACATAGGCCTAAGATGCAGTGTCAAAGCATTTTTCCAAAGTGGAGGAATGGGACTTAAAGAAAACATAAAACCTGACAGGGATTGACGATGATCAGTCGCCACATCCGAGTCCAATAATCCGCGGGTCTTCTCTACCGGTAGAAGGATAGAAACTACATCCGTAACTATCCCTCGGGTGAAAACTACATCCGTAATCACCCTCGATGAAAACTACATCCGTAATCATCGTTCAGCAACACCTGGGCCGGAATAATAAGTGATGGACCGCCTGGCTCACGGCCGCTTACACATCCCGGGAATCGTTCGTCAACGGTTCCCACACCTGCCAGAGTCCCTTTTTCTTTTCTTTTAAAACTTGATTTTGATTGAAAACAGAGTAATTGAGGTCCGACATCAGTCGACCGATGATTCTTGAAATCATACAAGAAGCAGAATCTGACCGGGGGTTTTCGAAAATGTTTTGAGTTCGAAAGAGTTCGAGCTTGAAAGTATTAAAAAGTATCTTGGATTAACTTTGTCTTTAAATAATGAACAGTAATTAATAAATAATATTTTAAGATTTAATATTAATAAATAATAAAATAATTATTCGATAAAATAAACTCTTAATCCAAGATAGGGTTTCGAGTATTTACGAAGATATAATAATAGTTATTTGAATATACGATGCCATCCGAATGACCCTTCGGGTTTTCGCAATATAGATACGATATAATAATATACCGCTCCCCGGTCAATAGTATATACGGACCGCTACGACCTCTATTGCTAGAGTCGTTGTCCGAAGAAAACATTTCAATCTAAGTTCAAGGGGTAAAAGCATACATGTACTTGTTCAATCTCAATTGCATCAATACTTCGATAAACATAGCATTTGATATAATTTGAAAACTACAAACACAACAGTGAAAATCCTTGTATAGGGATAAGTTTTGAAAAGTAAACTTGCCTTGGTTTGGTTGGGGTGGTCGAGCGTGCGAATTCGAACGATCTATACACAAACAATAATCGTTCGTTAGTACCTTAACAATTTCTTTCTAATTACGGGGTTTTAAGGGGGTACGAAATTAACTTAACGACTTCGTCTTATGACTCCCTAGCCCCACTATAGGTCCATGACATCACTCGTTTACGCTCGTCACTTACTCGACTTAATTTAGTTACCATGTTCGAACCATAACCACTAACCCTAGAATAATGTTCCACTAATCGACTTTTTTCCATTGCGCGAATTTTACTCTAGCATTTTTATAAAATCCAAAAATTCATATTTTAATCCAATTCCTTTTGGGTGGTCTTCACCACTGCATTACCTACATTCTCAAAGTTTTCCATGATCCCAAACATATTTTAAGGTGTTTAAACAAGGTTCACAAGGGGTCACTTAATACAGTCCATTGTCCAGAAACAAAATCCACTCCTCCGGCCATAACTAAAAATCCACACATCACCTAGCTATGAATCTTACATATCCAGAAACTACATTCAATTATCTTTCCAACAATATAAGGTAGGACATCAGGGGACATCATTTTGATGTTCAAAATCGTGCTACAACACAGATCAAAGTTCCTGGACAAACTCAGCAAGCTCAAATCACTTAGATCAACCATTTTTCATGCTTCCATAACATAAACACCACTTAAAACACTTAGATCATGACTCATAACACTCATGGAGATATATATATTAACCATAGTCATAAAATTCACAATCTCAACATCAAAACCCAAGATCCATGTTATCCAATACATATACATTCAAGATAACCCCTAAAATGCATGGATCTACTACCATACTACATGAACAACACATAACCAAGGGTGGTTTGAGATTTCATACCTTCTTGAGCTCCTAGAGACCTTGAACAATCTTTATACAACTTAAAAACACCTTAGATGGCCTCCTACAACACTCACAATGCAAGATCTAAAAGATAATAAACTTATGTTAACATTTCTCTAAACTTCCAACAATTATAACTCAAGAACCAATGGATGGAAGGCTTTGAAATTGATACCATACCTCTACTATGATGCAAGGAAGCCCTAGGAAGGTTGTAGATGAAGAAAACTTGGAGAGAAAATCTCTCCCTCTCTCCCAAGATGGTTCGGCCGAGAGCTATACAAAGGGGGGGGGGAAGTGTTTTTGCTTTGTTTTGTTTTGGAAAGGTAAAAAAGAAATGCTAGAATGACTTGTATTATTATGGTTAGTAAGGAGTAGTCACATGTTGCCAAGCTAGCCTAGGTTGCATCCATGCCCTATTGTCCCCTAAGTACATCACCCACCATGCTAGTCACTATTCACATTTGCTTTTATGTTTTCTAGTTCCTTTTTCTAACTATCTAGTTACATGGCACTTGCATGTAATTCCTTTCCTTGTAATATTATTCTCCCACCAATGCTTGTTATTTAATCCTTACTTCGTATCGTAACTTAATTATTCTCTCGTAATAATATTTCGTCGCGTAGAGATTTCCCCTATAATTCCTTAAGTACTTATTGTGTAAATTCCTCGAATGTCCAAAATTCCTCGTCATAATTCTTAATAAATCCTTTAATATTCTAACCATTCTCAAATCCCAAGCTTTATAAATATTACTAACAGTAAGACTCTTGCCTTCACAACCTCTCTGCATATCTTACATCATAAATGCAACAACACAGTTTCTCAGACAATCGATTCTATAAATCAACAGGGATGACTAGAAAGGTTCCATAATGATAATGTCACAAGATATTAAATAAAAGAAAATATTACCAAAAATTAGGGTTCTTACATAGAGGTTGGAGGTTTGTCAGATGGCATACTCCCTGCAACCACTGTGGTAGTTATGGATTGCTTTTGTCCTCCAGGAGTAGTGATGTGCACAGTTGGTAGAGTGACAACTGGCAAGATAGATGGAGGCTCATCCACTTTGGATTTTCCTTTGCCTGGCACATTAGGTAGAGATTTTGAAATTCTTTGTTGACCACCCTCATTGATTTTTATGCCTTTCTCCCCCTTTGTATTTGAGTTCCTTGCCTTCTTCTCCCCCTTAGGCTTGTTGTCAGGCACAGAGGCTGTAGAAATGTCCTTTGGGATTGAGGATTCATCAGGTAGAGGGAGACCCATATGCTTCATCATAACAGCTAACATGGATTGTTGATGCAGAAGGACATCAGCTGTGGTGGATGCTTGAGTGTCCAACTGGTCATTTAGAAGTGCAACCTTGTCTGTAAGATGAGCATTGGACTTGGTGAGAGTAGCCACCTCCTTCTCAAGTGCATCTACTTTGCTGAATAACTCAGTAGATTTGAAGCCAGACAGGGATTGTTCTTTGAGTCTCTGCACTTCAAATCTAGTCATGTCATGTACTGGGACCTCAGTGATCAGTCTGTCTCCATATAGATTTTTGAACATGGTCCTCAGCATGGCATTGACATCTGTGGTCTGATCAGATAGAATTTGAAATTGATGCCCCAGACCTGTGACAGTATCCTTTAGCAGAGCTAGCCCATTGTCCATTTTGGTGCAGGTGGTGTTGCAGTGTTTGAGGTCCTTGAACACACTGTCTAGCTGAGGGAATTTGGCATTAAAGGTCCTCTTGATTGCTTCTACTGTGGTGGTGGTCTTATCACACACTCTATTGACCTCAGTTTTAACACCTTTTCCAAGATAATGTGCAGCCTTGAAGAATCCCTTGTGTGTATCATTCATAGCCTCATACACTTCACCAGGGGTCAGAGATTTGGCATTGGAACCCAGTGAAGTGAGGTATTCCTCCCTGAGATACTGAAGAGCTTCATCAAGAGTAATATCATATTTTCCTTGCAGCCAGGCATCTATGTTGCCATCTCTCTCAGCATCATCAATGATCTTTGTCTTCTGCAACTCCACATCATCCCTATGGCATAACAGAATGGCCTCATAGTCTGGATTAGGCATGTCTGCAGTGAGAAGGTTCTGAGCAATCTTTGTGAACTCAGGAATCTGATCCACAATTAAGCTTTGAAGTGCTTCAACCGTCAATTGTTGTGGAACAGACCCTGATCCTGAAGCACTGTCATGTTGCACAGGCTTCAGCCATTGTGACATGAAGTCAGAGCTAAAGCTAGGCAAGCTAGACTCCTCAGTTACAGATGCAACTTCTGTAACCGGATGGATTGACTCTACTACTGGTGTCACCACAGAAGTGGGATGAATTACACCAGCAGTTGACACAGGCACAGAGTCTCTAGTAAGAACTAGTGGAACCTCTGTGTTTGTGATGGTGTCATCAGGAGATGCCTCAGCATGCATTCCCTCACCATCTAAATGTGGGTTCTGTTTGGTGAGCAAAGTGTCATGCACTAAGTCACTTGAAATTATTGGCTCATCAAGAGAAAAGAATTCTTGATGATCAATGCCTTGCATCTCAGTTGCCTGAGTTGCAGGTTCCAAAAAAATTTCAGTGTTAGATTCTGGAAGAGAAGTGTGTTTAAGAGTAGATTTTGGCAACTCCCCCTGAGAAATAGAGGGAGTTTCAATTGTGATGTGCTCTCCACTCAGTGTAGTGCCAGCCTTATCACTCCCATGTGCTGACTCTGTACAAGAACGTGCATTGGGGAGAATGCTTGATTCTATAGGTGCACCCTGTTGAGAGGATACACCTAGTGAGCTGTGTGCCCCTGATTTTACAACTTCAGCCATTTGTGTGATTGAAGAGGTGGTCTTAGTTTTCTTCTTCTTTGTCCTGTGTAAGGGTGACTCAGGTTCCTCACTTTCTAGACCTAATTCAACAGCTAATGTTGCTTCAGATAAGATATTTAATGGTGCAGACATTACTTCCTTTCTCTTCTTTTTACTAACATCACCCTTTTGAGAGGATGATGCAGTTGGCTCAGTATGTGGTAGAGTGTTTGGTTGAGAGGGTTGGTTAGCAGGCCCTGGGTTAGCATTTTGTTCTACTTGCTTGGGCTGTGCTAACTTAGATTTTGCATCAAATGTTGGCATGTTGTGGGGATAAGTTATAAACAAACTCTCCATATGGGGAGTTATGTTTAGTCTTACATCCACATCATTCCTAGTCTCCAAATTACCAAAAATGAGTTTGGTCATGGACTTAGGATAGCCTATTTTATTTTTATCAATCCCAGGCAATTCAATCAATGAAGCATTCTTAAAATTAAGTACAGATTGAATAAAGCGAGGGAAGAAAATATCAGTACCTCTCTTGGTTGTGTTCTTACCAAGTCTCCCATATAGTTCTTGGAGGATGATTTGGCCAACATCTATCTTCTTTCCATAGGCCAATGCATATCCAATTTGCTGCACAGGTGCACTGATTTGATCAAAGCTTGATTTCCTTGCAGTGAAGACTTGGAGAAGAGTTGCAAACACATAGCTCCACTACTTTCTCAGATTCTTTCTGTTTAGCTTTCCAAGATTGATCCCATCTGAGTAATTGATGAACTCAAAGAATTCCTCTAACTCTGCATTAGTGGCCAGTCTGTCGAATGACTCTTGTTGTAGGCCCAATGCTTGGTTCATGTCTGCAGTAGTGATAGTGATTTCCTTATCTTGAATCTTGCAGTAGATGATATATGAAGTGATTGCGTTTTCCAGGGCTACAACTTCCACAATAGAAGTACCCCAAAACTATTCCAGGATATCTAGATACAGAGTTGGGTTGGCAGAGAGTGCATCCTTGATGTATGACTCAGCCATCCATTTCACAAAGCACTTGAAATTGGCATTGGGTGCTTCAACATCACTGGTGAGAGCGATGAAGTTGGTGTTGAACTTTACTGTTGCCATTTGTGTAGAAGGGAGGAAAGAAGTTGAAGGTTGGAGAAGAAATTTGGCTCTTCGTAGCTAGGGTTTCAGGGGTTTATAGAGTGTAGATGCTTGAGAAATCGAATGAAATGAATCGAATAGATGTGAAATTGTATAAGTATGAAGTACTTGAATTGTCGATTAGATGAAAGTTTGTTTCGACAAGTCAGGCATTCGAGAAGTAGAAAACAACTATTCGAGAAGTCAAGAAAGGCTTAATCGATAACTCAAGCAGATGGAAACTCACAGCTGGCAGTTATCTAACTTAGAAATAATTCTAAATTAAATAAAATGTGTTTTTATGAGTGAATTAAACTTTTAGACAAAAGTCCAAAATCGGTTAAAATTCAGCGAGAATTCAGCCTTTTCAAATGATTCGAGAACTCAAATATAGTGTTCGAGAACTCAATCATTCGAGAACTCAGTTACTATATTCGAGAAGTCAAGAATACCTCTATTCGATATCTCAGAAAGACTCTATTCGAGAACTCAAGAGTACTCTAATGAGACTTGTTAGAGATGTCGAATAGTGAATCATTCGAGAAGTCTGACTTATCGAACTATACCCATCACTCATAGAAATTTGATTTTCACTATCTTTTAAAATTTACCAGACATATTCACTGAAGAATATCCTAGCAAATTAGATAGTGATTTTCTCAAAATTTCATAGAAATTTTAAGTTAACAGAAATATGATTTTCAACATATGCAACAGATTTGAAATATTTATAAATCATATTTCAGCCAACACTTACTCCAAAAATATTGAGAATTTAGATAAAGTAAGTGTTTACTGCTGCAACAATCTAGATGGTGTATTCACTTAGCCAGAATCTGAAGAATTCAGCATTCCAATCTCACTTACCAACCTTGTGAAGGTGGCTTCATCTAATGGCTTAGTGAATATATCAGCTAGTTGTTTATCTGTAGAGACATAATGCAACTCAATGGTTCCATTAGTTGCATGTTCTCTTATGAAATGATATCTGATGTCAATGTGCTTTGTTCTAGAATGATTGACAGGATTGGCAACTATAGAGATTGCACTTGTGTTGTCACACATGATTGGAATTCTTTCCAACACAAGTCCATAATCTCTAAGTTGATTTCTAATCCAAAGCACTTGAGCACAGCAACTTCCAGCAGCTATGTATTCAGCCTCAGCTGTAGAAGTTGACACAGATTGTTGCTTCTTGCTATACCAAGAAACTAACCTTTGTCCAAGAAACTGGCAGCTTCCTGAGGTGCTTTTCCTATCCACTCTGCATCTAGCATAATCAGCATCAGAATAACCAACCAGATTGAACCCTGTGTCCTTAGGATACCATAATCCCAAGTTAGGAGTGCCCTTCAGATATCTAAAGATCCTTTTTATTGCAATCAAATGTGATTCCTTTGGATTTGATTGAAACCTTGCACACAAGCATGTAGCAAACATGATGTCTGGCCTACTTGCAGTGAGGTAGAGTAGAGAACCAACCATGCCTCTGTAGACTGAGATATCTACTCTTTTGCCTTTAGCATCTTCATCCAGTTTAGTGGCAGTGGCCATGGGTGTCTTGGCAGGTGAACAATCTTCCAAGTCAAACTTCTTCAATAAATCCTTGATGTACTTGGTTTGACTGATAAAGATACCATCCTTCCTTTGACTGAC
Organism: Kitagawia praeruptora; assembly: GCA_037693485.1. NCBI lineage: Eukaryota > Viridiplantae > Streptophyta > Magnoliopsida > Apiales > Apiaceae > Kitagawia > Kitagawia praeruptora. Next base: position 85,144,593 of record CM075350.1, read on the forward strand.
TTGCAACCCTAGAAAGAATGTCAACTCTCCCACCATACTCATCTCATATCTGCTCTGCATGAATTTAGAGAATTTCTCACACAGCTTCTCATTTGTAGAACCAAAAATGATATCATCCACATAGATTTGGACTAGGATAATATCATCACCATGCTTCTTGTAAAACAGTGTCTTGTCCAATGTGCCTCTAGTGAATTGATTTTCAAGAAGAAATTGTGATAAAGTATCATACCATGCTCTTGGAGCTTGCTTAAGTCCATACAATGCCTTAAGCAATCTGTAGACAAATTCTGGGAAATGTGGATCCTCAAAGCCAGGTGGTTGTTGCACATAAACCTCTTCTTCCAACTCTCCATTTAGAAATGCACTCTTGACATCCATTTGATAAACTTTAAAGTTTGAATGAGCAGCAAATGCCAAGATTATTCTGATGGCTTCCAATCTAGCAACAGGGGCAAATGTCTCATCATAATCAATGCCTTCCTGTTGAGAGTATCCTTTTGCAACCAACCTTGCTTTGTTTCTTATTATTACACCATCTTCATCCATCTTATTCTTCAGAACCCATTTTGTTCCAACAATGGTTCTATTCTTTGGTGCAGGCACAAGTTCCCATACTTTGTTCCGTTCAAATTGATTCAGCTCCTCTTGCATGGCAATAATCCAATCCGGATCCAACAGTGCATCATCAAGTTTCTTAGGCTCAACTTGTGATAGAAAACATCCATAGAGGCACTCATTTTGAGTTGCTCTCCTAGTCCTTACTCCTGCATTAGGATCTCCAATGATTTGCTCTGCAGTGTGTGATCTATCCCATTTCCTCGAGTGTTCAGCCTGACTTCTCATCCTTGATGTTGCTTCATCATCCACATCATGGTCATCCTCATTTCCTCCCCCTATGAAGTTGCCATTACTCACAGGTGTGTCTTGGATGCTTGTTTCTCCACTATCGATTGGCACAAATTCTTCTCTTGTATCATTAATCACTTGAGTTTGTTTAACTTGAGTTTCAACTCCAGTTTCAATCTCTTCATCAGAATCATCTAGATTATCAAACCTCAATGGATCTTTGTCTTCATCATTGGCTTCTTCTAGTCCAGGTAGTTTGCTGTCATCAAATGTTACATCTGTACTTTCCATAACTTTCTTTTGACTGATGACATAAACCTTGTATGCAATTCTTTCCATAGCATAGCCAAGAAAAATTCCTTCAAATGCTTTTGCATCAAATTTTCCAACATATTCAGAATTATCCTTTAGTACAAAGCATTTGCTTCCAAAAGTATGAACATACTTTAGAGTAGGCTTCTTTCCAGTCATCAAGTTGTAAGGTGTCTTTCCAGTGTTTTTGTTGATGAGGGTCCTGTTCTGAATATAGCATGCAGTGCTCACAGCCTCAGCCCAAAAACATGTAGGCATTTTTGCATCAAGTAACATTGTTCTAGCAGCCTCAATTAGAGTTCTATTCTTTCTCTCAACAACTCCATTTTGTTGTGGAGTCCTTGGAGCTGAGAATTGCTGAGAAATGCCATTCTCTTTGCAGAATGCTTCAAGTGTGGCATTTCTGAACTCTGTTCCATTATCACTCCTCAGTGCAATCACACTTGCATCGTTTGCCTTTGCTTCCTTGTCAACTTTCTTTATATGCTCAATAATTACTTGTGGAGCCTCATCTTTAGATGCCAGAAATTCCACCCATGTATACCTTGAAAAATCATCAACCATTACCAGGGCATACTTCTTTCTTCCAAGTGACATTATGTTGACAGGCCCAAACAAATCCATATGGATGAGTTGTAATGGCTTGGTTACTGATGTCACTGTCTTTGACTTGTGGCTTGATCTTTTCATTTTTCCTTTTTGACAAGCCTCACACACTCCTTCTTGGCAGAATTCAAGTGTGGGCATGCCTCTCACTAACTCTCTTTTGACTAGAGAATTAATGGCCTTGAAGTTCAGGTGTGATAGTTTCTTGTGCCACAGCCAACAATCTTCATTTGATGCTTTTGAGTAAAAGCAGCAAATTTTGTCCTTGTTTGCAGAGTCCATATTGGCTACAAACAGGCTTCCCTTCCTTACTCCAGATAGAGCAAAATCACCAGTCTTCTTGTGGGTGATCAAACATTCATCTTTGTCAAAATTCACTTTGAATCCTCTATCAGTAAACTGACCAACACTAAGCAGATTATGCTTGAGCCCCTTGACTAGTGCTACATCTTCAATGATGACATTACCAACTTTCAGCTTGCCATATCCCAATGTGTTACCCATGCTGTCATCTCCAAAAGCAACCATTGGGCCAACCTTTTCCTCATACTGTGATAGCAGGGCCATATCACCAGTCATATGATTTGAGCATCCACTGTCCAAAATCCACATGACCTTCTTTTCACTTTCTTTGCCCTGCAAACACAAAGGTATTACTTTTCCTTTGGTACCCAAACAAGTTTGGGTCCATGTGACTTAGAGACAGTTTTATCATAAACAACATGCTTGTCAACTTTCTTAGTGTTAGTCTTCTTGTCACTGTTGGAAGTCTTAGAACCTGAAGTTTCAGACTTGGGTGACAGAGGTACCTTCCTAGCTTTAGGAGGACTTGAAGACTTTGACCTTGTGTAGTGTGTGTGAGAATTGTGACTGATACAACCATCAATGAATTGCCTTCTTAAATTAAAACAACTATTCATAACATTCATATTGCATGGCATACAGTCAAATTTATCACAAAAGGGTGCATCTCTATGACTTAGAGGCACAGAACAATCATAGAAAGATTTAGACACACTACCAACAGGTTTCTTGCATGCATGAGTTAAATGATTGGTACTGAAACAGTTCTGACAAGTTTTCCTAGGGGCATTAGGCATATAAGCATAGTTGTTATCCTTGTTAATCCCTAACTTGCCATTTCTGTTCTGTTTCTTCTTAGTCACTTCCTTTTCTGATTCACTCTTCCCAGCTGAGACAAACTTAACAAACTTCTTAGGTCTTGGCCTATCAACTACTGGTTTCTTGGTCTTTGACTTGACACTCTCACTCTTAGAGGATGCTTGCTGTTCACTAGATTGTGCCTCATCCTCATCATTCAACATTTGCTTGATGAGTAAGGCATCCTCATCGATTTCAAATGTTGATTCCTTAAAAATTGGATTTTCAGTTTTTCTCAAAATGTGAGGCACTTTCTCATGAACAGCAGTATCCTCTTCAATGACAGCATAGCCTTTCCTCTGTTTGAGAGAGTCATAGTCAAGTCCAATAGCTGCTTTGGGTTTAGCTTCAATTTTCTCACAGTAGGATTGCACTAAACCAGATGATTTCTTGAAAGTTTTCAGTTTGAATTCATTCTCAGCTAATTCATCCCTAAGTGCCTTCTCTACTTGACTAGCACATACAACCTTGTTCTGCAAATATTCAACTTCTTTCTTAAGGTTTTCTACTTGCATAGCAGTTAGCTCAAGTTCCTCATTCTTTTTGGTTAATATTTCATTTCTAGTAGACAGTTTAGCAATCTCCTCATTAGCAGCAGTCATACTAGTATGAATATTAAACATTTCAACAGATAATTGTTCAATCATGCATTTGTACTCAGAAACAGACATGTCTATAGTAGTGAGAGATGGTACCTGAGAATCAGATGAAGATGAGTCATCCTTGGAGTTGGCCATCAAGGCATAATTGCAGAATTCTTGTTCCTCTTCATCACTCTCAGAATCATCCCAACACTTCCCTTCAGCTATGTAGGCCTTACCATGTGTCTGCTTTTTCAGAAGGGCCTCATACTTAGCTTCGAGCTCAAGATAATCTCTATCCTTCTTTTTAGGCTTCTTGCATTCACTGGCAAAATGCCCTAGGTCATTGCATCTATAGCACCTTACAGATGACCTATCCACATAACTGGTTTTGAACTTATTTCTGTTTGGTTTCACAGGTGCCTTGTTCTTGTTGGCTGAATGGTTTTGAGTTTTGGGTTTGAAGGGTTGATTTCTTTTAAATCTGATGTTTGGAAATTTTCTGGCCATGAAAGCATATGAAGTATTTTCCATCCCATCAAGTTCTTCCACAGTGTAAAACTCTTCTTCTTCTTCCTCCTTTTCCTCAACAGGTTCACTCACCCCATCTTCAGTTTCTTCATCATCTGCTACCTCCTCTATCCTTAGCTGGCTTGTAGATGCTTCTAGGTCCAGAATAGATTTGTTGACAATCAAGGCACATGATGTGTTTATCATTCTACCTTGGTTGGCTTGGATGGCCCTTTTCTGAAGCAACTCAAGTTCATGAGTCTTTAGGACTCCATAGAGCACATCATAGGTGACTTTGTTCAAATCTCTCTCCCTTAGAGAAATGACTCTTTGCTCCAGATGATTTGGTGAAGACAACAGAAATTTTATATTTAACTCCTTGGTGCTGTAAACCTTGCCATTCATTTGCAACTCAGTAACTAGCTTGTGAAACCTTTCAAACATTTCAGTGATGCTTTCCTTGGGTTGTGCCATGAAAGCTTCATACTGTGTGACCAGTATATGTTTCATGTTTTCCTTAACCTCATCAGTCCCTTCACACAACACCTCAATGTGATCCCACATCTCTTTAGCAGACGTGCATGATGCAATGTTTGCAAACATTGACATGTCCATGGAATCAATGATAAGCAGCATGAGGTGGCTGTCAAGAGCAACCTTCTCCCTTTCTGACTCTGTCCACTTTGATAGATCCTTGGCCTCATAAGATCTTGGGATAGTTGTGGTTCCAACAGTCTTCTCTGGTATCTCTTGTTGTGGAACAAAAGGACCATTCTTGAGAATCTCAGGATACAAGGGATGAGAGGCTTTAATGAACAACATCATCTTTATCTTCCAGAGGTTGAAGTTTTCTTTATCAAACTTAGGGACCTTCACCGTTCCTGTAGTCTTTGGTGTATTCGAACTCATGATCGTTTTTCTATTTTTGAATAAACAGCCCGCTCTGATACCACTTGTTGAGTATTGAATACGGTAAAAGAATACAGAGGGGGGGTGAATGAATTCTTGAACTTTTCTTGGATTGAGTCTATGTAGCAGATAAGTGCCTGTGTGTGTAGAAGTGAAGGTGCGGATAAAGAAACAACACAAGACACAATATCACTTTAATCTAATGTATTATTAGATAAAGGTTGCTACAATCTGTGAATACAAATGGTAGTATTCTCAGCTTCGTTTTTCTTAGAGAGATATAGCTTACAGTGTATGAAAAACTTGACTCACAAAAGTTACTAAGTTATGAAGTGAGGCTGTGTCCTTATAGAACATGGATACAACCTACTTACTGCAAATAAGGTAGCTAAACAAATTACTTTCTAGTCTGTCTATCCTTTTTTAGTAAGTGTCCAAACGGTTACAGATTTGACTTTGCAAAGCCTGTTTAGATCCACTTCTTTAGCTCCTTGTCTCTTCTATATCTCTCCAAGCTTCCTTGTAGGCTTTCCAGAGCACGTTACAGATTGTGGTCCATAAAGTGCATTGGCTTGTTGCAGGTTTCTGACTTGTACAATTTCTTCAGTATTTTGTCTCCAAGAATGTATTCGAGAAGTGACTAAGTAAGTGATTCGAGAACTAGAATTGACTTGATCGATAACTCTGAGTTCTCGAATACTGTTATATTGACATATCGAATCACTTCTCGAATAGCTCTTTTCCATCAGGATTCCTTGAGTTGTCGAATAGAACATTTGACTTATCGAATCCTCGAGATATCAAATAGCTTTCTGAGTCCTTGAGATATCGAATGGAACTTTGACTTGTTTACTCTTTGAGAACTCGAATACCATCTTGACTTGTTGACTTCTTGAGTTCTCAAATAGAGTAGTATACATATCGAATCCCTGAGATATCGAATGAGATATCGAACAGTGTATTCAGAGATATCGAATAGTGTCTTGAGATATCGAATCCCTGACTTCTCGAATAGACAAATATACTTCTCGAATTGGTACTTAGGCAAATTCTTCATTTCTTCAAATCCCCAACTGTGATTATTTGACAGTCTTTAACTCCTTGCTTGAGGCATGAACCTTGGAACTTCTTTCAAGTATTATTCTAGACTTTATAATTACAATTACACAAGTAGGATTTGATGCCTACTATAAGTACAATACAAACAGAAACTCTACAGCTAGAGGTTCCCTCAGTTAAGAGGTCATGTAAGTAATGCAAAGCATTACAAACAATTAGGCTTGTTATTAGATGTGTACAGGCATGCCTCTGTAACTAACAAGCTTTATAATTTTTGACAATGTTCCTCTGCCATTGTTTGGTTAAGACAAAATATGATGAATGAATAAATGATGGTAAAACTATCAATATATACATGTAACTTAAGCAATGATATAGTACATAATTTGAGCATACAATTAGGGTATTTGCTTCTAATATTAACGTAGATAAATGATTAAAAATTCAATTAATTGATTTGATGACATCTAAATTCCATAATTATAATTTTAATGATTAGACCAATTGTGTGTCTAGATTTTGGTGTGTAGTGTGTGTATATATATATACATATATATATATATATAACTGGTGTTTGGTGTTTGGTGTTTTTTTATTTTTTATTGTTTTTAATAATTATGCTCTCAAAAACAAAAATTAAAAAATTAAAAAAAAAAATTAAAATGATGATGTGGCAGCAATTTTTTTAATTTTCTTTTTGATTAATGGATAGAGGGTAGAAGTGAAGTTGCCCCTCGCGGGATCCTTAAAATAAATGAAGATAAATGATGTTCGATTTTTTGCTCACCCCTACTCAAAACTGTCTCGTTTTGTTTTGCCCCATAAAATAACCCCCAATCTCTTATAACCCCACTCTATATTTCTTGATACTCATCGGGTCGTTCCTTTTTCAATTTATGTGTACTGTAAAATATAACACACTTATTATTTTTATTTTTAGTCCCAATTAAGACTCTGTTTGGGATTGCTGTTAAAAATTGTTGTACTGTTAAAAAAAGTACAGGTAAAAAAAGTGATGTTGTAAAAAGCTGAAAACTGTTTGGTAATTTTTTTGAGATGTGCATGTTTTGCTGTAAAAATATATTAAAAATAATGTTTTTGATGAGGTTTAATGTTGAAATCAGCTACTGCTTTCCGCAAAAGCTTAAAAACAACTTTTTCCAAAAACATGGGGGACCTGCTTTCTCTAAAAGCAGCTTTTAAGCCAAAAGCAATTTTCAGAAAAGCAGATTTTAAATTTTACCAAATACATTTTCAGCTGCTTTTCAGAAATAAGCTGCTGTTGCTGTATGCAACAACAATCCCAAACACACCCTAAGTTGTGATTGTTTATTCTTGCATAGTGAAAATTAATAAAGTAGATCTTGACAAGTACTAATTTTTTTTTATTGATGGTGTTATTATGTTATAGATCTAGCAAAGGTGATTGTTGTGGAATAAAAACTAGGTTATGAATAGTGCGGCTAGGGTTTGTGTGTATTCAATGCAAATGGGTTGGTGAGCTTCGAGCTTTAATGGCTGTTTCCGTGTTCGAGACTGATCGGTCCTCACAGAGTGCCTACGTATCTCGTTATTGAGAATCAAGCCAAGACGTAGTTCTAGGTGATGGTGCCATCGGGGCTATGGCGACGAGGGCTCACCTAGGACGTAGTGGCTTGTATGTCCTTATTCGAGGATTGAGCCAAAACGTAGTTCTGAGAATGAGGGGCAGACCCTTTATATAGGCTGAGAAGCCTTAGAATCGTAGTAGATTTAGGTGACTTGGTGGGCAAGTCACCGCCTAGAAGAAGGTTCTAGATCCTAGTATGTAGGAACCAGTTTCCATGTTGAAATATGTGTCTTGGAGGCTAAGTCAGGCAAGAGTAATATCCTTGTTTGACTCTTATTGCTGAGCTGGTTATTACCCATAATATTAATTACGAAATTAATATTATAAATAGGGTTTGGGCCCACCTGAGCTGGTTATTACCCATAATATTAATTACGAAATTAATATTATAAATAGGGTTTGGGCCCACCTGGTGGGCCCCACGTTTGGACCATTCTAGGTCTAATTAATGCCACATTAAATGTGTCTTTAGGGCTTACTTTTAGCCCATATCATTTGCCCCCCAACTTCTAGGAAAACTGATCAGGTTTTCCTTGAAGTTTTAACGGCCTTTCCGAGACTTGGGTAAGGGTTTATTGCTCTTACGTGAGTACTTTCAACAATATCATCTTAATGTAAAGCGTGGAGCGACCGACGCATTTACGACGATGTTTGAAAGACACTAAACGGTGTTAAACGGCACTACACAGCGCTAAACAATGTTTAAACAGTGTTAAACAATGTTAAATGGCACAAAACGGCACTAAACGGCACTAATTGGTGCTAAACGGTGCTAATCGGCACTAAACGGTGCCAATCGACACTAAACTGTGCTAACAGGCACTAATTGGTGCTTAAACAGCACTACATGGTGCTAATCGGCACTAAACTGTGCTAACAGGCACTAATCGGTGCTTAAACAGCACTACACGGTGCTAATCGGCACTAAACTGTGCTAACAGGCACTAATCGGTGCTTAAACAGCACTACATGGTGCTAATCGGCACTAAACTGTGCTAACAGGCACTAATCGGTGCTTAAACAGCACTACACGGTGCTAATCGGCACTAAACTGTGCTAACAGGCACTAATCGGTGCTTAATTTTCACTCCCCTTAATTACCAAATCAGAAAAACAAAAAACAAAAAAAAGAAATTTTTGCAAACCCAACTCGAGCATCGCTGTCGGTCGGCCGGGCAAAAACCCGTACCGACAGTCGATGCAGGTCGGCTGGAGCACGTTACAGAGGGCCGGTCGGCCGGAGACCCGGTCGGCTGGTTTTTTTCGGTCGGCCGGCTCCAAGACTGTAGAAAATTCAGAGCGCTTCGCGTGGACAGTAAGATCGTCCAAATCTGACATCCGGAGCTCAAGATATGGCCCAAACAGCGTTGAAGGGTCGGATTGAGTTCCCGGTCGGCCTAAGGGCTCCAAAATGCCTCGGTCGGCCAACCATCAGTCGGCCAAGGGTCTTCAAGACTGTAGAAAACTCAGTGAGCTTCGCGTGGACAGTAAGATCGTCCAAATCTGACATCCGGAGCTCAAGATATGGCCCAAACAGCGGTGAAAGGTCCGGGACATGAGGTCGGTCATCAACGTGACATATCGATCATCAAGGTGAAGTTTCAAACATCAACTTCTGGTTTCAAACGTCAATTTCAGTATTCTAATCATGGATTTCCATCTCCGAACATGATCTAAGTGGCATCAAACTGTGCTAAACGACACTAAACGGTGCTTAATCTCAATTTCAACTTTCGCTTGATTATCTTGTTCAAGACAATCTCAATAGCGATCTTGATCATCGAAACGGGGAAACAAAAACAAAAAATGTGAAATCTCAACTCGACCACCACTGTCAGTTGGCCGAACCAAATCTTCATATCGACCATCGATGTCGGTCAGCCGGGGCGTCCCCGGTGAGCCGGTCGGCCGGGACCTCGGTCGGCCGATTTTTTTTTTTTTTTTTTGAAACGAAGGCAGAAAACCCGTATCGATGACCGAAGTCGGTCGGCTGGAGGGTTCCCCGGAGGGGCGGTCGGCTGAGGAGCCGGTCGGCTGGAACGAGCCCGTACCGAGGGTTGATTCCAATCGGCTGGAGCATGTCTGGGGAGGCCGGTCGGCTGAAAATTTTTTCCCTTCTTCTTTTTTTTTTTTTTTTTTTGTCGAACCCATACCGACCGTCGACGTCGGTCGGCCGACGTGTGCACGGAAGGCCAGTCGGCTGGGACACCGGTCGGCCGGTTCAATATCCATGCTGGCGGTCGAAGTCGGTCGGCTGGAGGGCTTCCCGGAGGGCCGGTCGGCCGGGACTTCGGTCAGCTACAAAATTTTTTGCTCCGTTTCTTTGTTACAGTGGTTGGCTCGATCTCTATCAGTGATTTTGATCTTCACATACCGACATCAACCATCGACATGGAACCGACTTGGTCACTATTAGTGATTTTCAATTTTTGCATACCGGCTTCGACCATCGATATGGAATCAATGTTTGGCCATTCATGGCTAGAGTTACTTACTTTCGCATACCGATATCGATCATCGATATGGAATCAATGTTGGCCATTCATGGCTAGAGTTACTTACTTTTGCATACCGATATCGATCATCGATATGGAATCAATGTTGGCCATTCATGGCTAGAGTTACCTATTTTCGCATACCGATATCGATCATCGATATGGAATCAATGTTGGCCATTCATGGCTAGAGTTACCTATTTTCGCATACCGATATCGATCATCGATATGGAATCAATGTTGGCCATTCATGGCTGGAGTTACTTATTTTCGTATATCGATATCGATCATCGATATGGAATCAATGTTGGCCATTCATGGCTAGAGTTACTTATTTTCGCATATCGATATCGATCATCGATATGGAATCAATGTTGGCCATTCATGGCTAGAGTTACCTATTTTCGCATACCGATATCGATCATCGATATGGAATCAATGTTGGCCCTTCATGGCTAGAGTTACTTATTTTCGCATACCGATATCGATCATCGATATGGAATCAATGTTGGCCCTTCATGGCTCTATTTGAGGTTTTATATAGTACCTTGATTCTCGATATTGAACCTCGACACCAATATTCGTATTTGATTTTCAAACTTGAATATCGACCTTGATCATCGATATTGAACCTCGACATCAATATTCGTACTTGATTTTCAAACTTGAATATCGACCTTGATCATCGAGGTGGAGAAACAAAAACAAAAATGTGAAAACCCGACTCGACCACCACTATCAATCGGCCGAGTCAAAAACCCGTACCGACAGTCGACGTCGGTCGGCCATCACACGCACGGGAAGCCAGTCGGCCAGGAGGTCAGTCAGCCATGTTGAAAACCCACACCGACGACTGATGTCAGTCAGCCAGAGCTCCTTTGTAGGCCTCAGTCGGCTGCTTTGCGGTCGGCTAGGGCGTCTTGCACTACCAGTGATTTTGATTTTCGCATACTAACATCGATCATCAATATGGAATCTTAACATCAATATCGACTTTCACTACTTGAAAATCAATAACTTGGTCATTCATGACTTTTATTTAAGGCTTCCCCTAATTTCTTGATTAGCTTCAATCTCCTTTTAAGAGTTTCATGCTTGCCTGATCTTAAATGGAAATTACTTCGAATCTTTCAATCACCATGTTGGAATGTTAATTCATTGGCTCATTCTTGAACTATTCTTTAATTTCTTGATCCAAGGTTGGCTTTAGTAGCTTTGTTGGCCTTCAATGGCTTAAGCTTAGCTTTCATATTCGAAACGACGTCGGGATCGACTTTCGACATCGAAACGATGTCGGGACTCTCGACATCGAAACAAAGACCGGTCGGCTGAAGCTTCCCGGGTGCCCCGATCGGCGGCCTCCGGTTTGTTGAGCCCCAATTTTTAAACCTCAACGTCACTATTCAAATGTCAATATTTGGACCTCAATGTCAGTATTCGAAGTCGATGACCAAACAGACATCCTTCAATTCAAATTGGCTTTCGTGACCTTCTGGGCCTTAACTCGCTTGTTGAATCCTTGGTTTTAAACCTTGAATCCGTTCATGGTTGTTAGTTATCATCAACCCTTAACTCTTATTCTAAGATGTAAAAATGATGAAGTCCCTTAGTTCTTACCCCCTTGCTACATATGGTGGAGGTCTTGCTTCTCGGTTGATCGTTCAAGAAGTTCCCTTGCCATTCAGCACTTGACTTCAAGTCTGGTATGCCTTGGTTGGTTGTCAACTTTTTATCTTGATAGAAGGTTTCCAACCTCCTTCTTATGCTCACAGGACCTTACTTTGGTTTGAATTCGATTGACGGCTCTTGGTTCAAGTCCTTAAACTCAAACGACAAACTCGATTGGAGGCAGACATCCTTTTTTGGCCATCAAGGCTAAAATTTTGTGTCAGGATTTGAGATTCAAGATTTTAAGTATGGAATGACAAAGGACCCCTTTATCTCAACACTCTCACTCAGTTTATGTGCCTTCAAGGCATTATCAGGGAGCCAACCAGTCTCAGGATGAGCTTTTAAGAGGGTCTATCCTTCAGCTTACATCAACTGGTGCTACCAATTTTGAAATAATAGATGGGGCCTTCAAGACCTGAAAGTAAACACTTCCGGCGTAGTTCTCTATCTCAGAAGAAGTAAACTTAGATTGGGCATCAGCCTTAACGTTCTGTTCTCTCGGAATGTGCTTCTCATACCATTCATCAAACTGAATCATCACGGCCTTCACGACTCTCAAGTACTTTGCCGTAGTTTGAGATTCTTGACTCTCATAATTCTAGACAAGCCCCATTCGGCTATCAAGGCTTCATACTCAGCTTCGTTGCTGGTTGTTGGGAAGTCCAACTTCAAAACATACTTAACTGTGAACCCATCGGGGCTTTGCAAGACCAAAACTGCACCATTAGATTTTGTTTTTGATGCTCCATCAAAATAGAGCACCCAATATTCCTTCTGATCAGGTATAATTTCCTCATCTTTATCCTTTCTTCCAGGGGTGGTTACTGTCTCCTGCCCCCCGACTTCTTGGTTGCGAATGGCACATTCAACCACGAAGTCCGCCAGTGCCTGAGACTTGATGGTTGTTCGAGGTTTATACGTGATGTCAAATTTTCCAAGCTTAATTACCCACTTGATCAACCTTCCACTGGCCTTCGGGCTATACAATATGTTCCTCAATTGCTGGTCCGTCAGGACTTCAATCTTGTGCGCCTGGAAGTATGGTCGTAGCTTCCTCGAGCCTGTTATCAATGCCAGAGCAAACTTCTCGATGGTTGAGCAATTCAACTCAGCTCCATGCAACACCTTTCTAACATAGTAAATGGGTTCCTGAACCTTTTTTCTCTTCTCGAATGAGGACGGCGCTCAGCGCTTGTTCGGATACTGCCAGGTATAAATAAAGAGTCTCTCCGGGACTAGGCTTGGCCAACAACGGGGATTTAGCCATGTACTTCTTCAGCTGTTCAAAGGCCTCTTGGCTCTCAGTAGTCCACTCACAATTTTTCACTTTTTTCAATGCTTAAAAGAATGGCAAGCATTTGTCACCAGACTTGGAGATAAATCTCCCCAGGGCTGCAACTCGGCCGGCTAACTTCTGTATATAGCACGGGGTAGTTCCATTTTCGAGATCGCTTTGATCTTATCAGGGTTGGCCTCTATGCCTCTCTTCGAAAATTTTTCCTGATCCAATGCCAAAAGCACACTTGCAACATCATCTTGTGGTGCCTCAGCACTTCGAATGCTTCTCTAAGGTGCTTGATATGGTCTGCCTTGAATAGGCTCTTGACTAACATGTCACCAACATAGACCTCCATGGTTTTTCCAATCAGATGGGCGAATATCTTATTCACCAGTCGTTGGTAAGTAGCTCCTGCATTCTTTAGACCAAAAGCCATAACAAGATAGCAGAAAACACCAAAGTCAGTTATGAAAGATACCTTAGGGATGTCCTCCTTATGCATCTTAATCTGATTGTAGCCGCTGAAACCATCCATGAAGCTCAACATCTCATGTCCAGCTGTGACATCTATCAACATGTCAATCCTTGGCAGGGGAAAACAATCCTTCGGACATGCATCATTCAAATCAGTGAAGTCTATACACATCCTCCACTTCCCATTCGCTTTTTTGACCATCACAGGGTTTGCTAACCATTCAGGAAACTGAATCTCTTCAATAAACTCAGCCTCTAAGAGCTTGTCAACTTCTTGCTTAATGGCATCTTGCCCTTGAGGAGCAAAATTTCTCTTCTTCTATTTTATTGTCTTCCTTTCAGGATCGACATTCAACACGAAGGGTTATAAATTGGGGATCAATCCCTGGCATATCAGTCGTTGTCCAAGCAAATACATCAATGTTCTCTATTGGTCTTCATCCTTGGATTCTCAAGCCAGGTACTTAAGACATATTGAAGAGTAGCTAGTTCTTAACATCCTCGGCCTTTCGTGGCTTTGACTATTGCATGTGGCTTTTATCTTCTTGCCTTTTATCCAGGGTCCTTTACAGACTTAAACTCTTACTTGGTCGCGTTGTAACCTAACTCTTGACCCTTCGGGATCTTCACTTATGCATTGGTTTGTTTTCCATTCGTGTATTCTTTTATTTTCGGTACTTGGTCATCCTTGACTTGCACTCATCGGGTGCTCGGCACATAAATAAAATCACGCAATCAATGAATGGAAATCAAATTTGCATTAATAACTTGAAATGGGTTCAACCCTTACATAGAGTACTACTGTCCTACTCGGAGCAACATGCTCTTCAATGGTTTCAATGAACCTTATTTCTACTTCTACTAGATAAATATGAAGCTAAGTTCTACTAGGATAACTTGAGCCCATCGGGGCTTCGCAAGACTAGGCCTGCACCAGATTTTGTTTTTGATGCTCCATCAAAATAGAGCACCCACGACTCCTTCTGGTCTTCTCTTTCTTATTCTGAAGTTCACTTCCTGCTTGGGGTACTACCTCCTGCCCCTCGACTTCTTGGTTGTCAATGGTACATTCAACCACGAAGTCAGTTAATGCCTGAGCCTCAATGGCCGTCCGAGGCTTCTGTGTGATGTCCTCTGCTGGCCCTTCTCGGTGTTCCTCATTACTACGGACATCCATGTCTTCAATTGGAAGGACCTGCCCCCCAAGTCCGTCAGGCCTTAACGCGGCTACATAACAGCTTCGTGCCATCTTTTGATCGCCTTTATGTTCTCCAACACCATTCCTGGTCGGGAACTTGATCTTCATGTGATTAGTTGAGGCAACAGCCTTGAATGCATGAAGTCCAGTCCTTCCGAGGATAGCGTTGTACATTGAAAACACCTTGATTACCAGGAAGTTCAACATCTGAGTGGCCTTCTTGGGCTCCTGTCCAATAGTCACAGGCAATTGAATAGTCCCTTCAACTTTGGATCCTACTCCATTGAATCCATATATAGGCATGTTATTGGGGGTCAACTGAGAATCATTGTACCCCATCTTCACAAATGCATCATGAAACATAACGTCAACGGAAGCTCCATTATCTATCAAGACTCGCTTCACCTCTGAGTTTCCAATCACATGAGTTATGACCAATGAGGCGTTATGGGGGAACTTCACCCCTTCAAGGTCAGAATCATCAAAACCAATTGCTATTTCGGTTCTAGCACGTTTCGGGGCTTCTCCCACGATGTGTATCACTTCGCTGGCATAAGCCTTCCGAGAATTCCTTGTTGTGCCGGCCGCAGTCGGGCCTCCTGAGATC
This sequence comes from Kitagawia praeruptora, assembly GCA_037693485.1. Lineage (NCBI taxonomy): Eukaryota > Viridiplantae > Streptophyta > Magnoliopsida > Apiales > Apiaceae > Kitagawia > Kitagawia praeruptora. The sequence goes on from CM075350.1 coordinate 85,159,913, forward strand.
ATGTTGATTACTGGCCCTCGGGGTTGTGGGTTGCAATCTTGATCATCATCCCTTCTATTATAATCTCTAATTTGATTAACACGATATTCACCTTTAGTGAAGTGGTTCAATTTCCCTCTACGGATTAAAAACTCGATCTCATCTTTGAGTTGTTTGCAATCATCAGTGTCATGCCCCACATCTCTATGGAATCTGCAATACTGATTCTTGTTTCTCTTTTCAGGATCACCCCTGAGTGGCTTCGGCCATCGGAAATCCTTATCCTTCTCAATGTCCAACAAGATTCGACTCCTAGGAGTATTCAACCTTGCATACTCAGTGAACCTTGATCCTTGGTTCTTCTTAGGGGCATAGTTGGAGTCCTCGTTAGTTCGGGGATACTTGTCCCTAACATCATACTCCTGGTCTTGCTTTCGTTTCTTGGAGTCGGCGTTACCCTTTCCATTACCTCCTGCGGTTTCTTTCTTCATGCTATCCTCAGCCTTGATATACTTGTCAGCCCTTCGCTGGAGCTCAGCCATGTTTTCAGGAGGATGCTTGGCCAATGACCTTTTAAAGAACTCGTCAGTGGTTCCGTGTTCCAGGGCTACCATGGCCACCTTATTCTCCAGGTCAGTGATGTTCAACATCTCCTTGGTGAACCTCTTATGGTAGTCTCTCAGATTTTCGTTCTTCCCTTGCACCACATACATAAGAGATGCAGAACTTTTCTCATGAACTCTTCCGCTGATAAACTGACTAACGAACGCAGCACTTAACTCCTTAAAGGAGCCAATTGAGTTTGCAGGCAGCCGACTATACCATCTTTGAGCCATGCCCGACAAAGTTTGGGGAAACGCCCTGCACTTCAAAGCGTCACTTGCAGGCTGCAACAGCAGTGCGTTTGAGAATGTCCTAACGTGGTTCGCGGGATCACCCGTTCCATCATAAGCCTTAATTGTCGGCATCTTGAACTTCCTAGAGATGTGAGCATTCATCACCTCCTCAGTAAACGGGGGTGTGGGATCATCCGGATCCCCAAGTGGCATTAAATCCTTGGGGTTGCTCTTGCGGGTTTCCACCCTTGTTGTTCTTCCAGTTGGGGCATCAGCCCTTCTCTGCCTTCTTGAAGACCTCTCTAGATCTATAAAGGGAATCGATCCCGAAGTTGGAGGAGGCTGAGTTTGATTCAACCTAGCTTGTTCTCTCGCAATATCTTCCTTTATCCTTAGAATATCGGCCTCGTGAGCCTTGATTCTCTCAGCAGCTGTCATAGGAGGTCCATCGTGGATAGTTTGCGTTCTCCTTCTTGGCTCTCTGCTAGCACGTCGCCTCCTCGGGGCTTCATCATGATCATCATCGTCAGTAGATGAATCATCAGTGTAGGGGCCAGAGTAGTCATAATACTCTCGGTCTCGGATCTGCAAGGCGTGGCCACTTGGTCCAAGACTGTGAACAATTGGAGGGTCATTAGGCAGACCATACATCGGATTGATATTCCTGGGGAGATCCGTAGTATGGATCTGTACTCCTGGTGGCGGGCGATTGGGATCAACCAGCGTCTGAAGGGAGCTGGTTTCTTGACCCGGATGGATGACCATAGGCAACCTCCTCTCAGCATGGGGATTCGTCCCTGGAGGTTGAGAAGCCTGAGTTTGAGTGATCGCCCCTGTCGTTGGGGGTACTTGCTCGGTGACAGGTGGAGCAGAGTTTAGAGGCAAGGCCTCAGTAGAGGCAGCCTCGGTGGAGGTTGGTACTGATCTTCGTGTGTTCACCATGGTTGATGTCTTCTTCCCACAGACGGCGCCAAATGTTGTGGAATAAAAACTAGGTTATGAATAGTGCGGCTAGGGTTTGTGTGTATTCAATGCAAATGGGTAGGTGAGCTTCGAGCTTTAATGGCTGTTTCCGTGTTCGAGACTGATCGGTCCTCACAGAGTGCCTACGTATCTCGTTATTGAGAATCAAGCCAAGACGTAGTTCTAGGTGATGGTGCCATCGGGGCTATGGCGACGAGGGCTCACCTAGGACGTAGTGGCTTGTATGTCCTTATTCGAGGATTGAACCAAAACGTAGTTCTGAGAATGAGGGGTCAGACCCTTTATATAGGCTGAGAAGCCTTAGAATCGTAGTAGATTTAGGTGACTTGGTGGGCAAGTCACCGCCTAGAAGAAGGTTCTAGATCCTAGTATGTAGGAACCAGTTTCCATGTTGAAATATGTGTCTTGGAGGCTAAGTCAGGCAAGAGTAATATCCTTGTTTGACTCTTATTGCTGAGCTGGTTATTACCCCTAATATTAATTACGAAATTAATATTATAAATAGGGTTTGGGCCCACCTGGTGGGCCCCACGTTTGGACCATTCTAGGTCTAATTAATGTCACATTAAATATGTCTTTAGGGCTTACTTTTAGCCCATATCAGTGATATATCTTGATGTTTAATTTTAGGAAAATGTTAACCACAGCCCTTAGGGTTATAGTTAAGGTGTTAAGTGGTAGTTTTTAATTGGCTCAAGGTTGTGCCCCACTTGCAAAAAAGTATGTGCCCCCATGCATTCACATAAATCATCCAATAAAAATCCACCACATGGCAAAAATTAATCCTTAAACATAGCCCTAAGGGCTGTTGTTAACAGGACCCTTAATTTTATTAAACTGGTTAGTTGTAACTACAAATCATAACTTGTTTTGTTACTGTACATTGTTAATTGCTAAATTGACAGTTTGTATCTGGGCATTGTCAGTTCTAGTACATTGTTTTGTTAGATTGTGGGTTTTTCATATGCACTCTTAGATTCCAGGATATTTCCAGTTTTCGCGATTTGTGGAAGTGATTGATAGTTTTTTTTTAATTGTGTTGTGTATTGATTGAATTATTGGCTTTGGCAGCTAAAGATATAGTCTTTTGAGTGTTTTGTTGGTGGGTTTGAGATGGGTGGGCAATCGGAGAAATGGGTGTTGAATTTGATGGTAACAAACATTGCAGTGATTAAGTATTGGGGGAAGAGGGATGAGAAACTTATTTTGCCGATTAATGACAGTATTAGTGTGACTCTGGATCCGGATCATTTGTGTACAACTACTACTGTTGCTGTCAGTCCGGGTTTTGATCAGGACAGAATGTGGCTCAATGGAAAGGTATGATTATCAAACTATGAAAGTGGTCGTTTAAAGATATTGTTTTCTTGTGATGTCTGTATTTGCTACAAGAGTATCACCTTTATGTTTCTACTGAGCCTTCTTTTTTTTTTTTTTCATTCCTGATTTGCTTGTTGTATAGCTTGTTGATTTGTTTGGGGCTCTAGTCTATGTTTTTGGTATCTGTTTTGTTATATATTTGCCAGGGTTGTAAAAATCGGTAACTCGGGTCGAGTACTCTGCCGAGTACTCGTTTTGACTTCTAAACTGATCCGAGTAATGATTAATCGGACCAAAAATCGGTTTTTGCTATAACTCGGTCAAGACTCGGATTGACTCCGAGTAAACGGGGTCAAACTCGGGTTTGACTAAAAAATATATTTTTTTTTGCTAAGTACTAAAATATATTTTTTATTGCTCAATTTATAGATTATAGTTATAATCTAGATTCGGCCCAATTAAAAGTTCTCTCTCTCAAAAATTCTATACATACACTTATATCACGTTTTAATATTATTAGTAATATTAATATTATTACTTAGGAAATATTAGGATTGGCCGACCAGCAATATAAAATGAATATCTATTCAGGAGAGAATGGTATAATATAAGTGGATCAACCAAGAATTTTAGGAAAAAGATTAGATTAGATTTTTTTTGAGCCACACATACATTACCTTGGGATAAGATAAAAAAGAATCTTTCAAAAACTAGTCAATGATGGCCCTCCATGGATTCCCCTATATAAGCCGCGGCTAAAGTTGTAAAAATCAGAGCTTGAATACCACTTGTAAATAATCCAAGGAACATGACAGGTATAGGAACCACTAAAGGTACTAAAGAAACAAGAACAACAACTACTAATTCATCAGCTAATATATTTTCGAAAAGTCGAAAACTAAGTGATAAAGGCTTTGTGAAATCTTCTAAGATGTTAATGGGTAAAAGGATTGGGGTTGGTTGAATAAATTTCCCGAAATAACCAAATCCCTTTTTGGTAAGACCCGCGTAGAAATATGCCACTGACATGAGTAAAGCCAAAGCAACAGTAGTATTTATATCATTCGTGGGTGCGGATACATGTACACTAAAATTAGAATAAAGGGTCCAGGTCCCTGACAATCGTTTATCAGGGACCGGTTATTTAACAATCGGTTCCACAGCCGTTGGATCGTTGATTCAACGGCTGAGATTAAAAAAAAAAAGTTACTGTCCGCTATAATTTTCCGCGGATAGGCAATCTGCCTATCTGCGGAAAATTTCCGCGGACAGGCAATCTGCCTATCCACGGAAAATTATAGCGGACAGTAAAATTTTTTTGTAATCCAGGGGGGCCGTTGGATTAACGATCCAACGGTTTAGAAACCGATTGTTAGATAAGCCGTCCCTGACAATCATTTGTCAGGGATCTCCAGCCTAGAATAAATATTATTAGTAATATTAATATTATTACTTGTTAGCAGGATTGTAATAATATTATTACTAATATTAATATTATTGTTAAGTTTTAAGTTTAACACATGTACACTAAAATTAGAATAAATACATATAAATTATGAGAAAAAAAAGTTAAAAAACAATATCCGATTAGTAGTCCGAGTACTCATTCCGAGTACTCGCCGAGTTTCCGATTACTCATTTTTCTGGACCAAAACCGAGTTAGTCCGATTTTTACAACCTTGATATTTGCAGGCTTGTCACCATTGAAATGTTCAACAGGTTAAATTTGGAAAATATAAAAATAAAAAAAAATCTAAAGCTTCTGTCCGAGTTAGAGATAAACTTGCCAATACAAATCTAGAACTAGTTGTATTAGGCTTGTGTTAAATGCAAAGTGTCTCGTACAGGAACAATTAGATTTTATCAGATTTTGTTATTTAAGTTAATTAATATCTCTAACTTTGATAAAATCAAAGTTAAATTATAATTATTTAATATCGATTATAATTATACAATATATAATATAAAAATCATATGATAATATGATTGTGATTGATTTTATATTAAAAGAGTGGTTGATTAATGAATGATTAATTGTAAATTTAATTTAAAATATATAGTGGTATACTGGTATATCGTGATTGATTTTAAATTAAAATTGTGATTTTCAAATAAATATTTTTTGATTTAAAAAATAGGTATTTATGGATATGTTTAATAAAATCATTATTGTATTTAAATTAGAAGTATTAACTAACCATGGTTAAAAATGTAGGGTGAGATTGTAAATAAAGAAAGATCTAAAATTTTAGAAATTAGTTTTGATTCTAAAATAGTTACTCGATTCTTATTGGTTAACTGACGTCAGGTATTATAATAAAGAATAATGATTTTGGATCTTGTTATCAAACTCCCTACAATCTGATAAACTATTGCTTACCTCATGTAATCATGTCTGTTACTTTCAAAAAAAAAAATGTAATCATGTCTGTTAATGGGCAATTGGGCATCAACATTAAACAGTTCAATATCCCGCGTTGTGGAGCCACTCAGACTTCAGTTGAGCCCTTAATTTAAGTAATGAATTCTTCTTTTTCAACTACTTTCGTCCACCGTTTGGAAAGTTTCCAACAAATTTGTAACATGCCTCGACTGTTTTAATATTATAGATGCAAGGAAAATACTTGGTAAATGTTACAGAAATTTCACATCAAACCGGCTTTAGCAAAATATATACTAATTCAATCGATAAAATTATATTCTAGTGATAGGCACCCGCTGTAAGCGCTTACAGCGGGCACCCGCTGTTGACCAACCAAAAACATTACTTGCTTTTCTATACACGTGTCATAAGATATTATCTTTCCTAAATTACTCAACTTAACAACAAATATCCTATCACCCACTTGCACAACAAATATCCTATCACCCACTTGCACAACAAATATCCTATCACCCACTTGCACAACAAATATCATATCACCCACTTGACAACAAATATCTTACACCCACTTGCATGTCACAAAGATCTTACACCCACTTGTGTGCATAAAGCATTTGATAGCCGCATTTGGTACAGTAGCAAAAGAACCCAGCCTATAAATACATGTCTTTGTTCACATAAGACAGGGGGCTCACTCTCTCTCTCTCTCTCTCAATTTTCATACGCTCAAGCTCATAAATATACACAGGCAATATCAGACACACAAAAGCTTACAATTACATATTCAGACAGATATATTCTTACCAGTTCGATTATTATTATTCCGATTACTGATTTTCACACCGGAGGTGCTTGACGGCCACCACCCCCGGGCAAGCATTATTTTGCAGATACCCAAACTCAGGTGAAGTACCTCCGGAACAGTGATCGGAACTGTGATCGGAAGCCATTAATCGACCGTGAGGATTATCATTTGGCGCTAGAAGGAGGGGTTTTTTCTTTAAGAAAAGCCTCCACCAGCTCTACCATCTCAGCACTGGGCAAACCAATATGCGTGCGTCCGTTGTCAAAAACGGACCCGCTGTCAGAAAAACGTCCGCTGTCAAAAACGGACCCGCTGTCAGAAAAACGTCCGCTGTCAAAAACGGACCCGCTGTCAGAAAAACGTCCGCTGTCAAAAACGGACCCGCTATCAGAAAAACGTCCGCTGTCAAAAACGGACCCGCTGTCAGAAAAATGTCCTCTGACAAAATGTCCTCTGAAGCAACCAACTACAAAATTACAGAAGTCCCAATGGGCCAGCAACCATTCACACATTACAAAGTCCCTCTGCGGACATTTACACAAGTTACAATTACAAAGTCTTTACACATGTTACAAATTGCAACCATTACAAGGTCTTTACACATGTTACAAATTGCAACCATTACAAGGTCTTTACACATGTTACAAATTGCAACCATTACAAGGTCTTTACACATGTTACAAATTGCAACCATTACAAGGTCTTTACACATGTTACAAATTGCAACCATTACAAGGTCTTTACACATGTTACAAATTGCAACCATTACAAGGTCTTTACACATGTTACAAATTGCAACCATTACAAGGTCTTTACACATGTTACAAATTGCAACCATTACAAAGTCTTTACACATGTTACAAATTGCAACCATTACAAAGTCCCTCAGCGGACATTTACACAAATTACACATTACAAAGTCCCTCAGCGGACATTTACACAAGTTACACATTACAAAGTCCCTCAGCGGACATTTACACAAGTTACACATTACAAAGTCCCTTTGCGGACATTTACACAATTACAAATCCCAAACTTAGCAAAGTCCCATAGCGGGCAACAAATATCAACAAAAAAGTTATCTATCACAAGATGTGCAAAATTTGTCTAAGTCCCCTGGTGGGCATCAAATATCAACAAAGAAGTGCTACGTGCAAGATGTGAAAAATTTTCTAAGTCCCCATAAACTTTGATTCGGGGAAAGCCCGCTGTCAACAAAAAGCCCGCTGTCAACAAAAAGCCCGATGTCAACAAAAAACCCGCTGTCAACAAAAAACCCGCTGTCAACAAAAAATTCGCTTACAAACAAAAAGCCCGCTGTCAACAAAAAGCCCGCTGTCAACAAAAAACCCGCTACTTACAAAAGCAACCAACAAAGTCTAAGTCCCTTGATGGGCAACAAATATCAACAAAGAAGTGCTGCTTACAAAAGCTCACGTACTTGGCAAACAAAAGCAAGCACACAACAAAAGCAAAAAAGCAAGCAAGTAACAAAAACTCCGTCAAAGCATACCTCCGGATCACTACGACAACTACAGGTTTTCCCTTCAATACTAAAAGCACTATTTATATCCACTGATGCTATCACATACCTGCTTATCTTATTTTTACTTATGTAATCGCATCATCTTTATAGCTATAATATCCACACCACTTCCCATAAATTCATGCTACAAATTGCGCACACTAAACAAAAATGTTTCAACTTACAAGCCCGTCAAGCACCACATCCAGCTACACCAAACAACCGTCTAACAAAATTTAGCAAAATTTTTTTTTAACTCCCAAGTGATGACCGCCAACACTTGGGGGGCACCAAAAGCACAAAATTTAGCAAAATTTTTCTAACTCCCAAGTGATGACCGCCAACACTTGGGGGGCACCAAAAGCACAAAATTTAGCAAAATTTTTCTAACTCCCAAGTGATGACCGCCAACACTTGGGGGGCACCAAAAGCACAAAATTTAGCAAAATTTTTCTAACTCCCAAGTGATGACCGTCAACACTTGGGGGGCACCAAAAGCACAAAATTTAGCAAAATTTTTCTAACTCCCAAGTGATGACCGCCAACACTTGGGGGGCACCAAAAGCACAAAATTTAGCAAAATTTTTCTAACTCCCAAGTGATGACCGCCAACACTTGGGGGGCACCAAAAGCACAAAATTTAGCAAAATTTTTCTAACTCCCAAGTGATGACCGTCAACACTTGGGGGGCACCAAAAGCACAAAATTTAGCAAAATTTTTCTAACTCCCAAGTGATGACCGCCAACACTTGGGAGGCACCAATACCACAAATTTTAGCAAAATTTTTCTAACTCCTAAGTGTTGTCCGCCAACACTTGGGGGACATATTTTCACAAATTTTTCTAACTCCTAAGTGTTGTCCGCCAACACTTGGGGGGCACACGTAGTAACCTTGTTCAAAAAAATTTCAACATTGCCGTGTGTGACTTTTTTAGTTTTCTCCTCCTCCTGTCCGCTAAAGCGCACAGAAGGAGTGGGGGGCAATGATAGGCACCCGCTGTAAGCGCTTACAGCGGGCACCCGCTGTTGACCAACCAAAAACATTACTTGCTTTTCTATACACGTGTCATAAGATATTATCTTTCCTAAATTACTCAACTTAACAACAAATATCCTATCACCCACTTGCACAACAAATATCCTATCACCCACTTGCACAACAAATATCCTATCACCCACTTGCACAACAAATATCCTATCACCCACTTGCACAACAAATATCATATCACCCACTTGACAACAAATATCTTACACCCACTTGCATGTCACAAAGATCTTACACCCACTTGTGTGCATAAAGCATTTGATAGCCGCATTTGGTACAGTAGCAAAAGAATCCAGCCTATAAATACATGTCTTTGTTCACATAAGAAGGAGGCTCACTCTCTCTCTCTCTCTCTCTCTCAATTTTCATACGCTCAAGCTCATAAATATACACAGGCAATATCAGACACACAAAAGCTTACAATTACATATTCACACAGATATATTCTTACCAGTTCGATTATTATTATTCCGATTACTGATTTTCACACCGGAGGTGCTTGACGGCCACCACCCCCGGGCAAGCATTATTTTGCAGATACCCAAACTCAGGTGAAGTACCTCCGGAACAGTGATCGGAACTGTGATCGGAAGCCATTAATCGGCCGTGAGGATTATCATCTAGTACTGGTAAGAGAACATTTAAATAAATGTATTATCCTACACCTTGTCCAAATATTGTTTTACGAGGATAGGAACATCAGATTTTGGTGTGAGACCTCCAAACAAGCATCCCACTTCCAAGAACCTCACCTGAACTCATGGTCAACTTTGCCCCTAGCTTATCTACTCCCAACACAACTGTCTTCCTCCATCCCTGAAAGCATAAGAAACTGATTGTTAAATAATCGGTCCCTGACAATCGATTGTTAGGGACCAACTTCCATCCTTAAAATACATCTTAAAATGCGTGCAAAAAACATCATTTTGAAACATAAACATCTATATGGGACTGAGGGAGTACATTTTTATGTTTCCCCAAAAGCAGATTACTGTGCAACAGGTCTTATCGAGTATTACTGTAGAAAATCATAAGGAAATGGTGACACCTTTGTGCAGCAAGCAAATGCATCTTCATGCACCAAGGATGCTGTACCGATACATTCAAAGCGCACCACCGTCCGTCATCTCTATTATCACCAGTTAGATAAGTAATATTTTTCGCCCTCAACACACAGTGCCTCCGCAACACAAAATCAAAATCGTAGTCGATCTAATGACTTGATACTTGATATGAGCCACCACTTCATGAACTTAGTTTTGCAAAAGCATAAAACTTCCCAAGATTCATATTGATCGTTGTTACATTTACTCAAACATATGTGATACACCCATCAAAGCTTCCAAAAGAATGTAGTTTCTGAGATTAGAGTTTAATAAAACAAAAACAAAACAACTTATTTTTTTGAAAACAACAAAAGAATAAAAAAGGAGTAACCATGGTTCTAAAAATCCCCGATTTAACCGATTAATTCCCGATTAATCCTCTGTAAGGTAGTCAACCGATTCGATTTTTGAAATCCGATTAATCCTATGAATCTATTTAAAATGATATGTTTAACTGTAAATTAGACTAATATATAAAATATTATTATAATATCCGATTAATACTCCGATTAATCATTCCGATTAATCCCCGATTACCCGATTAATCTTAAATCGGTAGGTCAACCAATTTATATCGATTACTGATTTTTATAACATGGGAGTGACATGTAAAACCTTGCATACTGCACTAATTTAATGTACCTGGCCCACAGATTTATCACCACATGTGCGAGAGTTTACAAAATCAGTAACTCCAAAATCTTTTCGCTGCATGAAAAATTGAGTGGCATCAATTTGCAAGTAGATGTCATATATCTAAATCTCCTAACGAGAGTTCCACACAAGTTCATTAAGGCATTACCTATCTCATACTCCCTCCGTCCCAAAAAGAATGACCCTCTGACTTTTTCACGCATTTCAATGTGCTCGGTTGAGCTACTTATACGTAATATTTTTTTAATTTTTCAATTTTGTATAAAAATATATGATCTATATTTTAATACAAAACAAAAAAATTGAAAAAATAATATTTCCAAGTACCTCAACCGAGCACATTGAAATGCATGAAAAAGTCAAAGGATCATTCTTTTTGGGACGGAGGGAGTATTTGTCTTCATTCATATCCACCCCAATAATTCTTCTAGCTCCACCAAGTCTTGAGCCTTCTGAGAACTATGACATATCTCAATCACTTTTATCATGTAGCACCAAAACCATGATATATCAATTCCAAGTTTATTGATTGGATATCAGAAGACCATACAAATCATACCGCCGGCCAATCCAATGGCTCCAAGTCCAAAGATAGCTACTGTGGATCCAGCTTCTACATTTGTTGTTACGACTTGATTGTGAATCTCATTCCTCCTATTTAATAATAATAATAATAATAATAATAATAATAATAATAATAACAATAAAAAAATAATCTCATCCTCCTCTCTTTCTGTGTGCTACACTGCTACCCTGCCAACCACACCTAATCACAACTTTTATTTTCAGGGTTACCAACTTTTTAATATGCTAAAAAAACAGTAAGTATATGTTCTTCACAACTTTGCAAGTTATCATATTATTATTATTCTCTTGATGTACTGCAGTTGTAATCTGTGGTATATGAATTAAAGTATTTCTTAGAAGATAACATAAAATAGTAAAGTTTAGTTCAAGCTCATCATCATCATCTGCAAATTCAGCGAAGAAGCACCATCCTTTGCCCGTGGATACTTCATATAATCAGACTGGCCTCTATTGTTCAGAGGAAGTAGCTTTAATCTGGGCTCTGCTACTCACTATACTTGCCATCATCATCCGTACTGTTTCTATTAAGAAGCACTGTCTTTCTTCCAAACGTACCACCAGCAATCTCCAATTAGCTGCCCCTTATTCTTCTCCCTCTTCTTCTTCATCTCCACCTACTTGGGACGTGTTCTTGAGCTTTTACGGAAAGGACACTCGCACCAACTTTACTTCACATCTTTACTCTGCTTTGGATCAAGCTGGATTTCTAACCTTCAGAGATGATCCTGCTCTTGAAAAGGGTCAAGAAATTTCATCTGCACTACTTGACGCAATTACAAATTCAAAGATTTTTATCGTTGTTGTCTTCGAGAACTATGCTCGTTCGCCATGGTGCCTGAATGAGCTCGAACAGATCCTTTGTTGCAACAGAACAGATATTCATGTCGTTCCTGTATTTTACTATGTTGATCCATCAGATGTTCGACACCAGAAAGGCAGTTTCGGGAAAGCTCTTGATGGCCATACGAAGCGTTACTCTGTTGATATGATTGTCAAGTGGAAATCAGCTCTTTCTGAAATTGCTGAGCTCTCAGGACACCATCTCAGAAAAGAAGCAAATGAGTACGTCCCTTTATTTTAATTTTTAAAATAACATTTTTTGTTGTATACAAGTTACTAAGGTCATTACAATCTAAATACTCAAGAATTTTCATAGATAATTAGGAGTGATTGAGACTAAGAACCTGAAGTTCTCTCCATACTGGATTTTTTTTCTCATCCTAAGAATAAAAATTGATAGAATCAAAATTCTGTGTTAATGATTAAAAACAGGAATGAATCGGACACCATTCAAGAAATTGTGGGGAATGTGGCAACACGGGCCTCTAAAACAGTATTACACCTTGAAAAGTATCTCTTTGGGATAGATTCTGCTGTTGAAGAGATATATCAAAAACTAAGCATGGAGTCTGATGATGTACGTGCCCTAGGTATATGTGGGATGGGTGGGATTGGGAAAACTACAATTGCTAAAGCTTTCTACAACAAATATGTCAACAAATTTGATATTAGCTGCTTTAATGAAAATGTTAAACAGTATTCACAAGGACGTAGTCCTATACTTCCTTTACTCAAACAACTCTTGATTGGTATTCTCAAACAGAAGGATTATAAGGTTACTGATGTTGAAAGTGGTATAAGAAAATTGAAAAAAATTCTTCATTCTAAAAAGGCTCTCATCATTCTGGATGATTTGGACCGATCAAACTATTCAGAATTGCTAGCAAATCTTAGCGACTTGTTTTCACCTGGAAGTAGAATTATTATCACGACAAGAGATGCAAACCTGCTAAATAAAATAAAAGTGGATATACCAGAGGTAGATGTGTACATGGTGAAGACATTAGAAAAAAGTGATTCGTTGAAGCTCTTCGGCTATCATGCCTTCAGAAAACCAGTGCCACCTGAAAATTTCAGGAAGCTCTCCCTAAGCTTTGTTACTTATGCGGGGGGTCTTCCATTAGCTCTCAAGGTGTTGGGTTCGTCTTTGCTCGGGAGGACTTGCGAGTTCTGGAAAGCTAAACTTGAAAAAGTTCAAGAAATTCCAGAGAATGATATACAGGAAATCCTTAAATTGAGCTATGATGAATTAGATGATGAGACAGAGAAGGCAATTTTCCTTGATATTGCATTCTTTTTCGTTGGAAAGGACAAAGATGAGGCTGTTAATGTATTCAAATCTTGTGATTTCTTTCCGGAAGTTGGAATAGCAATTCTATTGGACAAATGTCTGCTAACAATTAATTCAAGTACTAATAAGTTTGAGATGCATAGTCTTATCCAAGACATGGGAAGAAAACTTGGAAAAAGCACACGCTTGTTTTTGCGAGGAAATGCATGGAAGGATTTGCTAAATGTAGAGGTAACCAAATGCAAAAACTATAGTAGTTAGTGTTCATTATCACTTGGCATAAAACTTACAATAAAATGCAATGAGTTAGGTTAATTAACTAATCTTAGTATCTTAAGATCTATAATAATTAAAGATAAAGTAATGTGATATTTTTTTCGTGCACGATGTTAGAATACCTTTATTAAGCATCACTGAGTTCGTGCAAGACAGAGGCTATCCTTTTTTAACTTGTGGTACATTTTTTAACTGGTTCTTTTCTAGCTACTGTCAATTGCTTTTAGTTATTATATAATCCGATTTTTAAAAGTTCATCATTTTATAACTCAACTGTATGGATTGTTAAAAACAAATTCAATCCAATTATCTTCATTATGTTCTGACCCAATAATTTGGCTCAAAGTTATGAGTGCAATTTTGCATTTATGCTCTAACAATATATTACTAGAGGCAATATTTGAATTCTTATATGAGATTTTCCAAAATTCTTATCATAGATTTAGTATCTATATGATTTTCACCAAATAAAATTACGGGTCACATGTTAGACTTAACAATGTCCGGATTAAATGAATAACCATATCAACCCTGACAAAATCTTTGTATAGCTTCTTCAATTTCTCGATAAATCGAAATATATGACCAACAGTAGTTGATCAAAAGGTTTGTGTGTCATAATAGCTATAAAAAAATAAAATATTGCACCGTCTAGATCCGTTAGCATTTATTTCAAAAGTTTTATTTTGCCTTCCTTCTAATTTATTCTTTTCTTTATTGATAAAATCAGGAAAGAAATGATATTGAAGGTCTCATCTTAGATTTAACGACTTCTACACATGGACAAGCGACTATCTTTTTGTTTGAAAGAATGCCAAATTTGCGATTACTTCAAATAATCGGTGCACCTAATATTAAAGGAAATTTCAAAATTTTATTTCCTAATTTAAGGTGCATTAGATGGCATACTTGTCCGTGGACGCATATACCTTCTACATTTTGTCCACCTAACCTCGTATGGCTTGATATGCCTTCAAGCAAATTCAAGATTTTGTGGAAGGGACCAATGGTATAATTTCTCTCTAGTAATCAATATATTGATAATATTCATTTATAATTTTTGATGAATTTAAAGTTTTAGAGAAAAATTCTAATTAATGTTCTTTTTCAAAAAAAATACAAAAAGTTAATATTTAAAAATATGTTTTTCATACACATTATCATAACAAACCATTTAACCCAATTTGTATGTTCGAAATTTAAAAAAGAAAAAAATGAAACTGAGCAATGTTATAGTATTTATACTCTTTATTAAAAGCAAAACCCCCCTCTTAATAGTATGGTATGTCATGCATACCGCGGTATGCCACTAAATATTAAATTAATTTAATTAATTAAAATAATATTATATATTAATTTAATTTTATAATGAAGTTATATACTAATAGTCTATTAACTAAAAATCGAAATATAGTCGAGAATATAGTATTATATACAACTTAGGGCTCCATCAATTAATATTTAAAAAGTATCTATAGTAAATTAATAATAAATACAATATTGTTAAAATATAATTAAAAAATATTGTTAAAATATAATTAATAAATACATATATCCAATATAATTAAAATATCTTTTTTAACTTTCGATTAAAATCAATAGTGTTAAAAATTAGTTTCAACATTTTAAAAAATATATATAATTAGAATTTGTTAACTACTTTAATAATATATAATTAAATACCATCATGTATAGATATAAAATTTAAATAAGAGTTAAATACATTCCGTGTATCTAAAGTATGTATATTATGCAATTTGTGTACCTGAATTATCAATTGTGCACTTTGTGTACTTCGACTTTATAAAAACAATCAATTTGTGTACCTAAATTTTAAATGTATACTTTGTGTACCTGAATTTTGCTTGAAATTACTTTTTTACCCTAACAACCAAACCATATATAGGATATAATTTACCTTACACTAATTATATATGGCTGGGATCCTCTTTCCTCCGTGTTCCCTACTCTTTTTTAATACAAAAAGAGTGTCCCTGCGGGTACCATTTTAAATAAAAAAATATTTTTATTTAAAATGGGTCCGGTAAGGACACTCTTTTTATACTCCCTCCGTCCCAATTTACATGTCCCTTTTCTAAAAAGCACACATATTAAGATAAAGTTAGTTGGGTAAAATTTTCCAACTAATACCCTTATTTAATACATTGGAAAATGATAATAGAGTTAAGTTTAAAAAAGTCAAATTTTTGATACAATAAATGTAGGGATAGTTTTGTAAAGTTACACTTAAATTTGCATTGAAAGGAGAAAAGGGACATATAATTTGGGACAAATTTGTTTTAGAAAAGGGACATGTATTTTGGGACAGAGGGAGTATTAAAAAGAGTAGGGACACAAAGGAAACACGGAGTACAAGGGACGGAGGATATAATTTACAATGCAGTTGTGCAATTTTCCTGACTTTGGTCGGTCTGAAACAGCCTATCAAACAATTAAATTATCTGAGTTGTTTGGATCTGAGCGAATGCCATGAAATGAAACGACTACCAGAGCAATTGGGTGATTTGAAGGCGTTAAAGAAGATTGATGCAAGTTTTACAGCAATTGAGAAACTACCGGATTCAATTACTCACCTCAAGGATTTGTTTGTGCTAAACGTTTCCAATTGCAAGAAGCTTAGAAAATTACCTGAGCAAATTGGAAATATGAAAAGCTTAAGGTTATTTGATGCAGGTGATACTGCAATCGAACAATTACCACATTCATTTGTAGGCCTGATTTTTGGAGGATCTAGATTTGCGTTCGTGTAAAAACCTTAGAAATCTTCCAAAAGACATATGGAAGCTCAAGTTGCTGAAGCATCTATATCTGGGCAATTGTTCAAATCTGGAGCAATTGCCTGAGCAATTGGGGAAGATGCAATGTTTAGAATGGCTGGATGCATTTGACACAGCAATTGAACAAGTGCCAGATTCTATTGGACTGCTGAGTAGGTTACAAGCGTTGAATCTATATGATTGCAAGAAGCTTAGATATGTGCCCCAAGTATCTGGAATCTTACCTCAATTGAAAAATTGGCTATTCACCCAGGGGATACAGGTGGGATCAGTTTACCTGATTCAGTAAAAAATATGAAGAAGTTGAAAGTTCTGGTCCTGAGTTGTAATGTAAGATTATGCCTGCCTATAATTCTATGTTTCTCTTCTTTGAAAAGGTTAGCTCTTATTGATGAGGGACAGATTCTCTCTTCGGCAAAACCTTTCAGCCTTTCTGAACTTTTCAACCTACGATTTCTTAGATTGAATAACTGTACAAGTCTTGGGTCCTCCCTTCCGGAACTTCCTTTGAATCTGCAAGAGTTAGAGATATATAATCACATCTCACTAGAACAACTACCTGATTTATCGAGCTTAAGAAAGTTGAAATACTTGGATATATATGGATGCAACAACCTTCAATCAATCTCGTTTCTTCCTTCTCATCTTCGATCACTTCACGTTGAAGAATGCACAAGCCTACAAGAACTCCCAGATTTGTCATTGTTGAAGGAATTGGAACAATTGAGATTTACCCAGTGCTACAATCTGAAAAGATCAGTGGCTTTTCGGTCTCTTATGATAAAGCAAATGAGAAGAGAAGTGGACATCCATGAGAGCTGTTATTACAAATGACACGGAACGTATAACAGAGAACTATACCATCTATGTAGAAACTGTAGTCGGTGAAGCACAGTCGAGGGTACACTGCATTACAGTTACAGGAGAGGAGATCTCAATGAAAAGTGGAGACAGAATTAAGGTTTCTATTCCAAGGTTATTGTATTCTGATTATAAACTTCAAGTTCGTATTGGAGAAGTGAAGGTCAATATGATTGGGGTTCATGTATTACAAGATAGACCCTCAACTTCAGTTTATTAAATATGATTGGGTCAATATGTTCTGTCAATGTTGAAAACTCTTTCAACATTGACAGAACATATTGACCCAATCATATTTAATAAACTGAAGTTGAGGGTAATGTAATAAACTGAAGTTGAGGGTCTATCTTGTAATACATAAACCCTCCAGGTTGGTGCTGCAATCTGAATTTTTATAGTTTGAAACAAAGTCCCCTCCAGGTTGGTGTAGGCCTCTCTTTTTTTATCCGTTCTCATGACAATCAAACTTTAATCTATATATTTACACTTTCTTATGTTACAGGTAGGACGAGACAACTGCTCTTCATTTACAGCCAATCTTCCAAACAGGGAAATTGTAGAATGGTTCTACTACAAGAGCAATGGGCGTTCAGTATCTTTAGAGATCCCACCAGACTTGGGAGATAGCTTTTTAGGTGTTGTGCTCTGGATTGTTTATACTGGCAAAACCACTAATCGGTTTAGTCCATACATTAAAGCTATTATTAAGAATAAAACAGAGGTTATGAAAAAAAGCTACAATCGATGGTAGAATGCATAAGGGGGGATACAATCTCAGTGAAAAGTGGAGACAGAATCAAGGTTACATTTCAAAGCTTGTTGTATTCTACTTGTGGAGACAGAAAACATCCTCCACGCCCTAATATTCTCTCTTCTTTCATCTTGCAAATTAGTAATAATTCCTGATGTTGATCTCATACTATTTAATGCCATGGTGCTACAAGTATCAGGATTGAGGTAATGCCGTAGTTTTTTTTTCTCATGTAATATATATGCTAATTTATCTGTTTTATTGAAACACATTAGTTACGGCTTGATTAATCTCTCAACTTCTTTTTGGAGAAAATATACAGTATTTTTAGGTCTATTGATAGTAGGTGTTTAAAATTAGTGACGCACAGTGTTTTTTGATACCTTGTTAGAGCACCTCCAAGGGTGAAATCTAAATTTATTAGCTATAATGCTTATCTAAATGAATTATACAATTTTTTTGCTAACAATGCACATATACACTCCAATGGTGTTATGTATAATTATGTTAAGCTAAAATTATACCTAAAAACTTTTCTAGTTCAACAAATATATTGAATCATACATGGTTATCTATATTCTTTTTGCTAATGGGTGATGGTTGGAGCACAATATTTTTTACATATCATCTAAAAGGGCCACCTAAATGACACATAGGGTGACACATAGATATTTTAGCTAACTGTTTTATACCCTTGGAGATGCTCTTAAGACTTAAGTAATGCATCGAAGCTAAATTTGGTTAATGATGTTAGACATATGATAATTCTATTTGAGATTGCTATTAAAAATTGTTGTGATGTTGAAAAAAGTGTTGTTAAAATAAATGTTATTGTGAAAATTAGATAACTGTTTGGTAATATTTTTGATATTTGCATATTTTGAAAATATTTTATCAAAAATAATGTTTTTGGTGAGGTTTGATGTTGAAATCAGTAGGTGCTTCCTGCAAAAGTTGAAAAGCAGCTTTTTTTTTCAAAAGTATAGAGTACATGTTTTCTCTTTAAGAGTAAGTTCTCATAAAAGAAACTTTTAAAATTTCTTAAATACTATTTACCTGATTTTCAAAAATAAAATACTTCCAACACCAATACCAAACAAGACCTAAAAGAATAAACTATTTTAACATATTGAAAAATTCTCATACATTAACAGTATCCTTATTAATTCAATAATGATTTTGGATCTTGTTAACAAACTCCCTACAATCTGATAAACTATTGCTTATCTGTCCCTCGTGTAATCATGTTTGTTAATGGGCAACTGGGCATCAACATTAAACTTCAATATCCCATGTTTATGTTAATATATATTATTGTGAGAAAATATGGAAAATTACCGTTATTGTATTATTAGTAAATAGGGAGAGTTCTCTTAATATGTTAATTTCCATTATTGAGAATTAGGAATTTGCTATATAAATAATTGTGATGTATTGTAATAAACTTGAGGCGAGTGCCTCCCCCATTAATGAGAAGAGAATTTGCGCGACTATTTTATCATGGTATCAGAGCCATGGGAGAAAAAAAAACCTACGAGAGTTCGTGGGTGTGAGAAGATCCCGCGAGAGTTCGTGGGTGAGAGAAAAAAAGATCCCGCAAGAGTTCGTGGGTGAGATGAAAAAAGATCCTACAAGAGTTTGGGGTTTGAAAAAAAAACTACGAGAGTTTTTGAATGTGGAAGAAAAGGAGAATTTTGATTACAAAGTTGAAGACAAGACGATGATGATGGATTCACTACACCACAAATGGTCTATGGCAACACCCGAAATAAGTGTTAAAAATGCTGAAAAATGTTACCATAGGATTTAAGGCAACACTTTGGTCAATTTTGAAGGTGTTGGGAATTTGCATGTGGGCTTAGAGATTAAGCCAACACATTTTGTCAAAACTATGGCAACATCAACATGATGTTGCCTTAGACACTTATGCCAACATTTCATGCAAAATAGCAACACTATTTTTGGTATTGACATAAAGTCTATGACAACACTGTCTACTCAACACCAACACCCTTGCGATGTTGCCATATAGCCTATTTCAACATCTTTGTCCCTCTACAGCAACATCAGTTGGTATAAATTTTCTGAAAATTTATATTGTAATTATTTTTTTTGAATTTTGTTTTATTTGTGATATTCTTAAAATTTTCAAAAATACAATAAAAAAAATTAACGCAAGTCAAGGTAAATTAAAATATAATTTGAATGAATCACATTTATCAACTTTTATAAAACTAAAATATATCACTAATTCCGTTACAAAAAATTACTAATTACACAAGTAAAATCATTATACATTAATAAAAAGGTCCTCAAATTCCTATGGCATTCTGGAACTTGCCCAACTCTCCGCATTAATAAGAAGGTACTCCCTCCGTCCCGTTGAGTTCTTAACATTTGCTTTTTGCACGGATACCAAGATAGTGGGTGTAATATTGTTAAAATAAATGAAGTAGTGGGTGTAATAGTGATTTTATTGTTAAAATAAGTGAAGTAGTGGGTGTAATAGTGTAAAGTATTGTTAAAATAAGTGAAGTAGTGGGTGTAATAGTGTTAAAACTTAATATTTTAGGAAATGTTAAGAATCTATTGGGACATCCCAAAATAGAAAGTGTTAAGAATCAAAAGGGACGGAGGGAGTATGATTTTTTGTCAATTGCTAGTTGTAATTCTTCAGCAGCCTCATGCACTTCTTCTAGTAAATCTCCTGGGCTTAATTTTTCCATCCTTTCAACCTTTTCTCCAAGCTCAAGTAACACTTTAGCACCTGCAGTGCTAACTTTCTGGATCTCGCTGCTAAAGACCTGTCGCAACTCAGCTGCTGCCTGTAAATGTTAAATTATAAATTTGATATCAAATGGCATGATCATACATGTTAAGAGTCAGGGATCTTTACAAAAACAACCTCTCCACTCTTAAAAGTATATGTAAGGTCTGCAACACCTTATCCTCCCTACGACACATTACGCATGCGTGGTTTGGTTTATACATGTCAACATCAGTCAAAGTTACCCTAAGTGCAAGTAAATGGTCTAAGGTAAGTTGCCTTGATTTAACTTGTGCTGGAGAGATGCAGTGAAGAAACTCAATGGCTTCTGCGGGTGTTTATTTTTTAGTGAAATCGAAACAGCTCAAGTTTACCTTAGAGCTGCAGAAAAGTGGTAGAATATTATATTAATTCTGCTGCTGTCTCCACCATTTTCTCCATTAGTAGTTCTGTAAGAAAAAAATGGCCTGCCCAAGAAGCATTATACCACTAGTTTAGACAAGGTCGATTACAAAAATTCCTTCTTAAATAATACTAGTGAGTGCAATGGCAAGAATTTTCTCTACATGGAGAAAGAAGTCATAAATAGATATAGTGATTAGTGAATGATCTAGGAGGCATAGTTCGATACCCAAGTAATTTATGGCAAAAGTCATTTCAATTTTATCTTCGAAAAACTCCAACTTATTTGAGAATTTCTCAGCATTGTTTCTGCATGAACAATGCGTATAACAAGTTTGAGTGTTTGACATCAACCATCAGTTATTACAAAAATATAAACAAACAAAGTAAATTTAAGTAGCTAAGTTAAAGTTTAAAGAGATAAAGTTTAGATTACAGAAGAATACTCGCATTAAGATATTAAGAGGTAATTTTAGAGCCAGGAACTTGGTGCAAAATCTCTTGATGGAAGATAATGAGCTTAAATCAATCTCCAGTATTATAATTTCACCTCATGACTCTCCTTTTCGATCTTTTCTTTCACTTCAGACGCCTTTTTTAAGTCTCTTGCTGGAATCACTACTCTTACTTCTCTTTTTAGCTAAAACTCTCGCAGTCTGTTCTCCAATCCCAGACGTTGCTCTTGACAGAAATTACACATAAGACGTGTATGTTTATGTACATTGCAGCATTTCTTGAAATACATCTAATAAATAAGAAATTTATATAATATTGACAGCATATAACAGTCATGCTGATGCTATATACTAAAAATAAAAATTGAGGTGAAAATTCTTTTTATTTAACATAATCTGCGGAGATTAAACGAACAAAGATAGACAATTATTTAACAAGCAGTAATCTTGTATGATCAGTCTTTGCGAGAAAAAGGAATCCAAAAGAGACAAACTTATATCTTTGGTTATATTTTAAAGAGCCACATATAAACATACACAACTTAGTAATTTAACTGTAATTTAACTACTGTTCTTAGGGCTGAGCAAAACCGAACCGAAACCGAAAAACCGAACCAAACCGAGTAATTTCGGTTCGGTTTGGATTGCATTTTTCTGGAAATTTCGGTTATTTCGGTTTAAACCGGAAATATATCGGTTTGGTTCGGTCTGCAGAATATCGGTTCGGTTAAAAACCGAATTAACCAAATTATATATACATATATTTCTAAATTATATATTTATATTCATTATTCTTATTTCTTTCACTTTCATAGTTAATAATACAAACATACGACTCAATCTTAGATTTAGCCATTTAGGTCAGACTCACACTCACGCCGCTCACGCCCTACGCTCAGTCACCAGACTCAAATCAAATACTCAATCTTCAGTTCTTCACATCGATTCAACGAGTTCTTTAATTCGATTCTTATATTCTTCGAATCAGTATCTTCTAATTAGGTAATCTTCTAATTAGGTTTCAATCTTCATTAACTAAATTAGTATCTTATATTCTTATATTCTTATTCTTAATTACAGTCGATTAAATTAGGTATATATTCGATTCTTTAATGTTTTGTGCAGGTTAAAGTTTGAACTATGTCACAATCACATCCCGAGACTCTCGAGACTGAGATGAAAGATTCAAACGATGCTAATACTCAAGCTAATACTCAAGCAAGCTCTGCGAAAAGGAAACGAAAGCCAATGAGAGCAAGGTCTATGGTGTGGGATCATTTTAACAAGTTTACGGACACAGATGGCTTCATAAAATCGAGGTGCAAGTACTGTGATAAGGTATATGCTTCCGATAGTAGTCTAAATGGCACTTCTGCACTCAATAATCACCTAAAAGTTTGTAAAAAACTTCCACTTAGTGGTGAATCGAAGCAAACACAGCTATCTTTGCAATCGGTAAAAGGAAATGAGGCGAGCACTCTTAAGAAATGGTTTTTTAACCAAAAAATTTCTAGAGAGAAATTAGCTGCCATGATTATAATTGATGAACTTCCGTTTAGATTTGTTGAGGGTGAGGGGTTTATTGATTTTATGAAAG
This sequence comes from Kitagawia praeruptora, assembly GCA_037693485.1. Classification (NCBI taxonomy): domain Eukaryota; kingdom Viridiplantae; phylum Streptophyta; class Magnoliopsida; order Apiales; family Apiaceae; genus Kitagawia; species Kitagawia praeruptora. The sequence continues at coordinate 85,183,177 of CM075350.1, forward strand.
TACTCAACCACTTTTTAAGATGCCTTCTCGTTTTACCGTAGCACGAGATTGTTACCAAATTTATTTGGATGAAAAGAAAAAATTGGCTACATATTTTAAAATGTCGGGTCAAAGAGTTAGTATCACCACGGACACTTGGACTTCAATACAAAAGATTAATTATATGTGCATCACGGCTCACTACATTGATCAAAATTGGAACTTGCACAAAAAAATAATTAACTTTTGTCCTATAGAGGGTCATAAGGGTGAGCTTTTAGCTAGGGACATTGACATGTGTTTGAAAGAATGGGGAATTGCAAAAGTGTTTGCAATTACGATTGATAATGCAAGTTCAAACACTACTTGCATGGGTTTTTTAAGAGATAGGTTCTCTACTAGGGGTTGTGATTTCTTGAAAAAAAAATATATGCACATGAGATGTGTTGCACACATAGCTAATTTGATTGTGAATGATGGACTTCAAGAACAAGATCCATCGGTTGTAAGAGTTAGAAAGGCGGTTAGGTTTGTGAGGCAATCTCCGGCTAGAGTAGCCAAATTCAAAGAGTGCATTGACTTACAAAATATTGATTGCAAATCTATGTTGTGTTTAGATGTAAAAACAAGATGGAACTCCACTTATTTAATGTTAATGGTAGCTCAAAAATTTCAAAGTGCATTTGAGTTATTTGAAAGAATGGATCCATACTTTCTAAATGAGCTTAATGAGGCCGAAGGGGTGCCTACTTCTTGGGATTGGGGTAATGTTAGAAGGTTGGTGGATATCTTAGTTCATTTTTATGAACTTACTTTGAGAATTTCGGGTTCTTTGTATGTCACATCTAATGTGTTCTATCATGAAATTAGCAATGTTAATTATTTGTTAAAAGATTGGATGAATAGTGAGGATATTGAGGTGAGGCTAATGGGTGAAAGAATGAAGGAAAAATATGATAAGTATTGGGGTAATGTACACAAAATGAACAAACTCATCTATGTGGCGGTTGTTGTCGATCCTAGGTACAAACAAGAGTTCATTGAGTTTGCACTTTGTGAGGAATATGGAAAAGAAGTTGGTTGGAAGTTGGCAAATGACACAAATCTAGTGTTGAGAGAGTTATTTGAAGAGTATAAAAACACTTGTCAACCTAAAACTAGTCAAGTTAATCAACAAGCTCAATCTTCAAATAATTCCCCAAGCATAAATTCAAGCATATCTTCAAGAACACAATCGGTATTAGGAGCTAGATTTATGAGACAAAAAATGGAGAGTGGAGAAGTAGAATCCAAGTGTGAATTGGATATCTATCTTAGAGAGAGTGTGTATGTTACAAAAAATGAGGATGAGTTCGACATTTTGAAGTGGTGGAAGGTTAATTCAAGTAGGTTTCCCATCCTCTCACAACTTGCTCGTGATGTACTAGCAATTCCTATTTCCACCGTGGCATCGGAGTCCGCATTTAGTACGGGTGGAAGAGTCCTTGATCCATATAGGAGTTCTTTGACACCTAAAGTTGTTGAGGGTTTGATTTATGCTCAAGATTGGTTACGATCGGCCAAACGTCCAAAGACGATTGAACAAGATGTGGATGATATCGAGAAATTCGAAGAAGGTATAATATTTGTCAAATTTACTATTTGAATTTAATTTTGATTGAGTTAAGTGCTAACATATCTTGTTATTCTACAGCTTTTTCTGCACTTTCTCTTAAAGACAAAAAGGATGCAGCGCCAACCATAGACTTGGACATTTACAACTAGCCAACTAGGTACTGCTCTTCTGTTCTGCTTTTTCCTTTACTGCTGTTTTGGCCCTCTACTGCCCTCTTCTAGTCTTCTGTCTAGTTTATGTTCTGTTAGATTATGTCTTCTGTTAGATTGGTTAGCATCTAACCAATATATGCACATGAGATGTGTTGCACACATAGCTAATTTGATTGTGAATGATGGACTTCAAGAACAAGATCCATCGGTTGTAAGAGTTAGAAAGGCGGTTAGGTTTGTGAGGCAATCTCCGGCTAGAGTAGCCAAATTCAAAGAGTGCATTGACTTACAAAATATTGATTGCAAATCTATGTTGTGTTTAGATGTAAAAACAAGATGGAACTCCACTTATTTAATGTTAATGGTAGCTCAAAAATTTCAAAGTGCATTTGAGTTATTTGAAAGAATGGATCCATACTTTCTAAATGAGCTTAATGAGGCCGAAGGGGTGCCTACTTCTTGGGATTGGGGTAATGTTAGAAGGTTGGTGGATATCTTAGTTCATTTTTATGAACTTACTTTGAGAATTTCGGGTTCTTTGTATGTCACATCTAATGTGTTCTATCATGAAATTAGCAATGTTAATTATTTGTTAAAAGATTGGATGAATAGTGAGGATATTGAGGTGAGGCTAATGGGTGAAAGAATGAAGGAAAAATATGATAAGTATTGGGGTAATGTACACAAAATGAACAAACTCATCTATGTGGCGGTTGTTGTCGATCCTAGGTACAAACAAGAGTTCATTGAGTTTGCACTTTGTGAGGAATATGGAAAAGAAGTTGGTTGGAAGTTGGCAAATGACACAAATCTAGTGTTGAGAGAGTTATTTGAAGAGTATAAAAACACTTGTCAACCTAAAACTAGTCAAGTTAATCAACAAGCTCAATCTTCAAATAATTCCCCAAGCATAAATTCAAGCATATCTTCAAGAACACAATCGGTATTAGGAGCTAGATTTATGAGACAAAAAATGGAGAGTGGAGAAGTAAAATCCAAGTGTGAATTGGATATCTATCTTAGAGAGAGTGTGTATGTTACAAAAAATGAGGATGAGTTCGACATTTTGAAGTGGTGGAAGGTTAATTCAAGTAGGTTTCCCATCCTCTCACAACTTGCTCGTGATGTACTAGCAATTCCTATTTCCACCGTGGCATCGGAGTCCGCATTTAGTACGGGTGGAAGAGTCCTTGATCCATATAGGAGTTCTTTGACACCTAAAGTTGTTGAGGGTTTGATTTATGCTCAAGATTGGTTACGATCGGCCAAACGTCCAAAGACGATTGAACAAGATGTGGATGATATCGAGAAATTCGAAGAAGGTATAATATTTGTCAAATTTACTATTTGAATTTAATTTTGATTGAGTTAAGTGCTAACATATCTTGTTATTCTACAGCTTTTTCTGCACTTTCTCTTAAAGACAAAAAGGATGCAGCGCCAACCATAGACTTGGACATTTACAACTAGCCAACTAGGTACTGCTCTTCTGTTCTGCTTTTTCCTTTACTGCTGTTTTGGCCCTCTACTGCCCTCTTCTAGTCTTCTTTCTAGTTTATGTTCTGTTAGATTATGTCTTCTGTTAGATTGGTTAGCATCTGTTTCTGTCCTATTTTATGTTGCCTTCTACTTTTAATTTATTTGGTTTGCACATCCTTTTAAATGAGCTTTATTATTGTTTACCATGATTTGTGAAAATGCGAACGTCTGTTCTATACTGGTAAGTTCCAGTGCAATATGCCAATATTACTAGGCAAATTGTAGTTATTTTTCTTCAGAATGTGTTCATGTTTCTTGTTTTTTGTTTGTCATCAAATGTAGTATTTGATGAACAGAACTTGCTATCAAGATTCTGTTTAAGTGGCTCAGTAACGACTAATGAAGTAATGATAGACGTTGGTCATTGTTAATGAATTATATTAATATGCTTGTATAATTGTGCATATATGCTGGTTACAACTATATTTGATAAAAAAATATGCAGAGCTGTTGGTACCATACCTACAGAAACCTTGTTTTGTTTAGGGATTTGTTCAGAGTTCGTCGGAGACTACAAGTCTACAAGTCATTAGGCGGGTTGGTTATTGGAAGGTTAAAATAATCAGTTTGTTGCCTCCACACAAACGAGCTGATGGACTTTGCCAACAAACCTTCTGTTCTATACTAATGAACTTGCTAAAAGCTACTTTGTATGCAAATCACTCAACCAACTGTATTTACCTGAATGACTTGTTACTCACCATTCCTTGTAGTACTCGAATACTCGATAATTTACTAACCCTGCTACTAATACTATTAATTGTTCTGTGGCCCTTTACTATTAATTGTTACTCATCATATGATTACATCTGCATTAATCAAAACTGGAAATCAACATAACATATGTAATAACGCAGTGATGTAAATAAGAAAAAGTTGATTTGCTACCATCTGACTAATTTAGTGTTGATATTTTTTAGCTTACAGGAAGCTTGCCAGGAATTACCATCCTGCTGTAAACAAGTAAGTGATCTGTACTTTTAGATGCATGCTGTATTTGTTTAAAATTAACTAAGCAGGGGCCCTGTATCTACTATAGGGTGACCCATGACGAATTGTGGTAGCATAATTGTTCTTGTTGTAGTCTGAAATTGGTTGGCTTTGGCCTTTCAGGAATGGACTTCTCATGTTACTGCTTGATGTTGCACAGTTGCAGATGCAGCAGACCAGCAGTCAAGGACTCAAGGATGGAAAATTTAATTTTAGTTCATGACTTCATGTAATCATGTCATTATCACTTTGTTAATTATTATTGTTCCAAACTTCCAAATTCCAACAATGTAATTTTATTTTGGCACTTCATTTGCTTGTTTTGCGGAAGCTACTTGACTTTGTAGTTGTTAATGGGAAAGAACCATTCTACTGAAGCTTCATTTTATTTTGTTGACAAATGAGAACTTGAGAAGGCTGTTTAAAATATGCAATTTTGAAATTTCGGTTTTATAGTAAACCGAACTGAATAAACCGATCCATTTTATTTCGGTTCAGTTCGGTTTTGCTAGTCAAATTGGTTCGGTTCGGTTCGGCAAAAAATACAATTCGGTAATTTGGTTTTTACAATTCGGTTCGGTTTTGAACCGAACCGACCGAATGCTCAGCCCTAATTGTTCTATCTACATAAACAAAAAGAGGCACCAAATGAAGAGGCACGTGATAAGTCATTGTATAAGCATTTTATATGAATACCAAGCAAAGCACATCAATAATAAGTTAATAGATAGAATAATTGAACAGTCACCCTGGTTGGCAATAAGTTAATGGAATTATTTTATAAGACTTCATTATAAATGGTAATACTGGATATGGTACAAGGTAGATATGCTCTGTAAATTATGTAACAGATATAACCTAATTACTAATTGGAATTAGAGCCTGGTAAGTTGTTCCCACCCATCAAAGTGTTATATGCATTAATGCATATGTAAATGGATACAGACAGCCTAATCTGTTACTAAAACAGACTCCATGATCAAAATTAAATTTCCAAATGCTTTGTATCTATTCCGGTGCCAGAACTGGAAAACATTAAACATGTTGCACAAACATATACACACAGACTTTATCAGCAAAGCTTTAAAAAAAAGATCAGATGATCAGAATTCAACATACTATCTTGTAGCAGTACAAATCACTTACCTCAACTACACGGGAGAAATCAAGACTGGCTTCATGAAAATCTAGGTCTTCTATCTGCAGGCTTCAAAATCTGGAAGGAGCACATTAAGCTTTCATCGACACTCATCATTGCACCAACATTATCAAATTCACCACAGTAGTTAGGGGCTGAGAAAATTGGTACAAGCTGACATTCGGCAAAAAATTCATACCCATCCTCCATAACCTATGAAAAAACATTTAAGTAGACATTACACATCAAATAGAAAGTATAAAAGAAAAATAAACGAAAATGTGGAAACCTGATGAGCACGACAAACCAAATCCATATCATGCTGCATCAGAAAATTTGCCAAAAATTCTATTAAAAAGATTTGTCAAGATGATATTTTGGCATCCCCCCTCCTTTCTTTACTGCATCTCTCCAGCACAAGTTAAACCAATCCATGCCTTTGTAATTTGTCACAAAGTTTGGTGCATACCTATAATATATTACTAATAAGCCTTTTATCCACGTATCATTGCTATATATGTGGTAGTGTTCCCCAATAAACTCTACAAACCAACTAAAAATCAGTAAGTTAACTAATAAAATATTATGACGAGGAAAGAACATATACTTTTAACAACTCTACAATAGGAATCGTAAAAGACACTCATTTAGAGTGTAAATCAATCCACCCTCTCTTCCGCATTCTGCTGGTCGTGGAGGTTCTATCTCTCTCGTGATATTGGTATAAATTATGTGATATGATATTACCAATGCTCAACAAATCCCCTGCTACGAAGTTCAGATACCAAATTGTTCAACTTTGTTTGGGATTCATATAAAAACACTAACATACATATACTATATATATATATATAAATTATCTACATATAAAAAACACTAACAAACCTTACGAATGAATCTTAACATATGGGAAAGAAAAAGCAAATTTGAGTCAATACAATCATACCCTTAATTCAATGTTTTGAGCTGTTGAAGAGCTATCAAGAGATAACAGTACTGAGCAAGCTAAACCAACATCAATCAAGCTTACAAGACGCCAACAGCCCAACACAGTGCTATATCACACTAATTACTACTCAATTAAGAATATTCAAATAATTTCGAACCCGAAAATAATTCAACACAAACACTTTAAGAATTCAACAGAATCAACAAACCCCCAAAAAAAGTCCCAATTAGAAAAAAAAACCCCAAAAAATAGGGTTTGTAAACCCCCAAAATTAACAAAATAAAAAACCCCAAAAACTAGGATTTGTAAACTACGAATGAACTAATTAAACTAGGGTAATTAGACAGAGAAACAAACATACCACGAACTAGAGATGAGCTTCGACCGGATATGAGTTTCGACCGGCGATGAGCTTCGAACCGGAGATGAGTTCGACCTAGAGATGAGCTTCAAACGGAGTCAAAGAGGTTTGAACGGAGTGAAAGAGCTTCGAACCGGAGAAGTTGCTTCAACGGGAGAGTTTTGACAGAGAGAGAGAGAGAGGGGGGAGAGAGAGTTTGAGAGAGAGAGAGTATAAGTGTAAGGCCTTGCTCCCGAGTATTTTTAAGGAAGGAAAACAAGTGAAAAGGAAGTAAAGTAACATAATTTACCTCTGTGTTTGTGCTCCCGAGTTTTTTTTAGGAGCGAAAGCGAGTGAAAGGTAAAGCAAGTTTTGTAAATTTTCATCCCAAAACTTTCATCCCAAAATTGGGATGAAAGTGAAAGCAAGTGAAAGTAACTTAATTAAAAACATTTGATATTACATATATACCCTTATCATTTAAATGAAACATTTTATATCTAAGGATAGAATTGTAATTTGACAATCATTTACATGCTTTCCTTCCTACTCGGGAGCACGTGAATGAAAATAGTTTCACTCATTTTTTATTTACGCTCTATTTTTCATCAAGAGCGGGCTTTATTTTTCACCAAGAGCGAGTTTTTCCCCCCAATTTTTCAAAACATTTTTTCGGGTATCAAAGCCAACACCCTTATAAGTGTTGGCATTAAGTAAAAGATTGTATTTTAGGCAACATCAACGGCAACATCCGACTATGATGTTGACATATATCCATTTTAATTATTTTTAGACATCTAAGACAACATTTTTCATGGCAACATCGTTTTTCAGTTTTGGTAAAGACCATTTGTGGTGTAGTAATTTGTGGAAAAGACTGTCCTAAACGACAAGAAAAACTTTAAGAAGAATTGTGACAGCGTAAACAAAGATGGCGATGGAGACAAAGATGATAAAAATGAGGATGAAAAATTGATCGCAACGAGAAACTGATTCAAGCGGATGATTATGATTGGAACGGATGATTCAATATTTTTTTTTTTAGTTTTGGCAAACTCTCGATTGAGTATCGTGAGTTTGAGGAGGGATTTTGAGATATATGTTAATATATATATTATTGTGAAAAAATATGGAGAATTACCTTTATTGTATTATTAGTAAATAGGAAGAGTTCCCTTAATATGTTAATTTCCATTATTGAGAATTAGGAATTTGTTATATAAATAATTATGATGTATTGTAATAAATTTGAGGCGAGTGCTTGTACCATTAATGAGAAGAAAATTTATTTTATCAAGTTCAGCCCTTAATTTAAGTATTGAATTCTTCTTTTTCAACTACTTTCGTCCACCGTTCGGAAAGTTTCCAACAAATTTGTAACATGCCTCGATTGTTTTAATATTATAGATGCAAGGAAAATACTTGGTAAATGTTAACTGCTGTTTCGTTTCATAAAAAAAAAGGTTTAGGTATAATTTTAGCTTAACATAATTATTACATAACACTATTATTATGTACATATTTTTTATATATTATCTAAATAATGCCGCTATATGCCAACTAGATGTCATGTAGATAATTTAGCTAAGAATTTTACATTCTTAGAGATGCTCTAAAAAGACTTTTAGATATAATTTTAACTTAACATAATTAGTACATAATACTATTGAAATGTATATCTATACTGTTAACAAAAAAAATTGTATAATTCATTTAGATAACCATTATAACTAACAAATTTAGATTTCACGAAGATGCTCATACTATTTGATACCATCAGATCGTGGCGTCGAAGTTGAAGAAACACAGAATGAAAAAAGTTGAAAGAAACACACTTGAAAATTGAAATCACAAGTCGAGTTGAGGTATATGTTAAATGAAAAACTTGATACTTATTATAAAGGTTAAAGAAAAAGTAAACAAAATAATTTTATTAATTTGAAATAAACACGATAAAGCCTCTCAGAAACAAAACTGAAAAATGAGCACCATAAAATAAAGCAAAAGCCAAAAACCAATCAACATAATTTCGAGCACTATCTCTATTGCCAATTTGCCATGCTTCAAAGCTAAGCAAAAGATATCAACTAGAGTAGAATAGTAGATGTCATAATTCATTTTACTGGCCATAACCATTATTCCCATCACCCATAAAATACCCTTTTGATAGTAAAGCATCACCAACCAAACACTCACATATGTTAAATTTCACATCTCTGTCTCTCAACCTATATCAACACTAACTACTCTTCTTCTACCACCAACACCACTATGCTTCCCTACTTCTTGTTCTTGCTCTCCTTCCACCACCTCACCAAAGTTTCCGCCCACTGCACTACCTCCACCGCTACCAAAACTTTCGAAAAATGCACTACATTACCCTCCCAAGATGCCTCCATAGCATGGACATTTCATCCACATAATGCCACCCTTGACCTTGTCTTTTTTGGCTCCTTCATTTCACCCTCCGGTTGGGTTGCATGGGGAATTAATCCCAATTCTCCTGGAATGACCGGAACACATGCACTAATAGCCTTCCCCGATCCTAACTCCGGCCAAGTAGTATTACTACCTTACATTTTAGATCCTAGTGTCAAACTCCAAAAGAGTCCACTTCTCTCCCGTCCTCTAGACATTCACCTCCTCTCTTCCTCAGCCGCCTTGTATGGCGGACGGTTGGCCACCATCCACCGTGGAGCTGCCATTCAGATTCATGCCACGTTAAAACTTGTTGCAAACAAGACCAAAATACATTATGTTTGGAACAGAGGCCTTTATGTCCAAGGCTACTCTCCGACTATTCATCCCACCACAAATAGCGACCTTTCTTCTGTCACTACCATAGACGTCATGTCCGGCAACGCAGCAACCACTCATAACAACATCCATACTCTAAAGATGGTTCACGGTGTGCTGAATGCCATCTCATGGGGAGTTTTACTCCCTGTGGGGGTAGTTGTCGCGCGCTATTTAAGGCACTTTCAATCATTAGGACCTGCATGGTTTTACTTCCATGCAGGCATCCAACTTTCAGCAATATTACTAGGAACCACTGGATTTGCCATTGGGATCCGGCTAGGACAAATGTCATCCGGTACAGTGTACGGACTTCACCGGAAGCTAGGGATTTCGGCATTCTGTTTGGGTAGTTTGCAAACGTTGGCATTGTTGTTTAGGCCTAAAACAACAAACAAGTATCGAAAGTACTGGAAATCTTATCACCATTTTGTTGGGTATGCATGTGTCGTTTTAGGTGTTGTGAATGTATTTCAAGGATTCGAAGTGATGGGGGAGGGGAGGTCATATGCGAAATTGAGCTATTGTTTGTCTCTATCAACATTGACTGGGATCTGTATAGCTCTTGAAGTGAATGCATGGATAATTTTTTGTAGAAAAGCAGAGGAAGATAAGTTGAGAAGAGAAGGATTGATTGTGGGATCTGAAAAGGCCAGTACCATAAGCCATAATTACATACATTAAGCAGTTTACTTGATATATGAAGTTTCTTGTTCATCTTAACTGTTGCAATTTTGACTTGATATATGAAGTTTTTTGTTTCATCTTAACTGTTTGCAGACTTTGTTTATAGAGATGGTAATGAAATTTAGGGTTAGCATCAAGTGTAAGAAGAACCCTAAAAAATACATTGTTTTAAGATACACTAAGCTAGTTTAATCATTCACCAGTTTCTGGTTATTCGGACAGGATCGACCTTCGTCTGATGTCAAAAATGGCAAGTAGGAAGCTATACTTTACCTATTAGACATTAACATTCGAATAGACTCATTTTAATTAGAAATTCAATATAGCAAGAACTCCAATATTGAAGTTACAAAAACGCAAACGTTGGGGACTTGCAAATTACAGTACTACTGTATTCAATTAGTGCCCTTTGGCAAAGCTGACAAGCTGCTTGCAACTTGAAAGTAAAAATTGAGTTCCTATGCTTTCATTTAATAACTTAAAAGAGGTGGCCAGCATCTATAGTTGTTTGATCTCCTAATATCACAAACAACTTAATGGTTTCTTAATAAAAACAACTAAATGCTAAGAAAATAAATCAAGTAATAGATCATATACCAGAATATTATGGTAAATTTATTCATTAGACCTTAAATATCCTCCAAATGTTTCACAATAAACAGTAAGATATTCCTGATCTTGCAAAGAAACAAACAAACAAAACAACTGAACTGAACAGAACAGAACAAGAAGTCTACTAGATTCAGGATAACCTGCATTTTTGCAGACATAGCAGCAAGGTTAACCACCAAAGAATCCAGATAATTAACCACAACCAAAGGTCTGCTCCCTTTTCTTTTTGTTTTAGTATCATGCCTTAGCAGAAATGCTGATGTGGCGATGTGCTTCTCACTATATGCCGCAAACAGATTATACAACTCACTCAAATATCAAATGGAAGACCTAAATATAACTGAAACTCAAAATCCTCAAATCCAAATCATTTATATAATCTATATCTAAACTTAAATTCTTCAAAAACAGGCAGTCCGCTTAGCCAAGATGATAAAGTTCTCTTTTACTTTCCACCTGAAAATAACGCTAACAAGGGAGGTACCCAAAATTCACAGTTTACTTGCTAGTTGCTACATCAGCTCCATCTACTATTAAATCCTCTTCAGTATCTTCCTAGCCGGTAATTCCTGCAGCAAGTGAAAATCATAATATTAAGCAAAGCCAGAAGAATATTTGTAAAATTATAGTTGATTGCTAATAAGATTTTTTTTTAAAAAAAAAACTACATATTAAATACTTTAACTTTGTACAAATATATTATGGGTAAAGCAATCCTACCAAATGAATACTTCAATCTAGATAACAGCAACTGAATGCTGCTCCATACTACAAGTCTACAACTACACTATCACAGTAGCAGGGGAGTGGCTAGTGTCATGCCTGTAATTAAAACTTATTATAGTCAGCAAAGAGTGGCAATTTCGGGTTCTAGTCGTATCCAGGTTTGTAAACTGGTTAATTTCACTCAGGCTGAAACTATAAAAATTTAGTAATATGGAATACTAAAGTTTAAAATTCTAATAAATGGGTCATTTCGGGTCACATTCAGGTCGATTGGGTCATTCTTGTGTCACTTTTGGGTTTCTTTCGGGTTCTAGTCGCATCCAGGTTTGTAAACTGGTTAATTTCACTCAGGCTGAAACTATAAAAATTTAATAATATGGAATACTAAAGTTTAAAATTCTAATAAATGGGTCATTTCGGGTCATATTCAGGTCGATTGGGTCATTCTTGTGTCACTTTTGGGTTTCTTCTTGTAAAATCGTGTGCAAATGGGGTCAGGCATGGGTCATGTCTAATATTGCCAACACCCGCCTGTAAATCAGGTTACGTAACACAAAAACATTGAAGTATTGGGTTGTTTGCCACTATAACCACAAAGCAGGCATATATACACTTGGTAGGGGCTAGAGCCTAAAGGGCAAGAATTTCGTAATTCTTAAATTGTAATTGTCTCTGCAATTAAAGATATGCAAATGGGGCAACCAAAATCTTTTAGTAACAACATATGAGTAGAGACTGCTTAGTTTGAGGCGGTTTTAATATTTTCTAGCAATGAACCTTCAAGTCAATAGAAGTTGATAGATTGAAAGAACTAAGCAGTGTGCTACGAACAGCACTATATTCATAGAAAAAGATTTTGGTTGTAAAAGTTAAACAAGCTCCAAACTAGAAGCAATCTGGAGTTCAATTTTCACCTTCCCCTCTCCCTCTAATAAAAATTATTTCAACTATACGATAAAAAATAGACATAAAATTTTTTAAAAAAATCATTACCTCTGTTAGTCTGTCTCCTGGGAACCCCGTAACCTTCAACATCACCAGGAGAACTTTTGATCTGAGCATCACTAGCTCCATCACTAAGTCCATAACTAAACGCTCCAGATTGCTCTTGCTCGGAATTTGCTGAGTGCCAGGTGCTGTCACCATATACTGGGCGACTACTATAGATATCTCCAAAAGTTGAATCATAACCACCATTTGATGAGGAATGGGATGACATGCGAGCAACAGTACCGGCACTATTTCTTCCATATGCTCCGGCAGCCAAATTGTAACTGCCATCAACTCCTCCGTATCCTAAAATACCACCCTGACTAGATACATTTCTTCCACCTTGAGCCTGTGGTGAAATAGGAGAAGAATCCCAGTTGAGTGCATTGATGCCCAAATTTCTAGCTCCAATGCTACCAGTTGATCCCACATAAGCACTTGAGTTAGTAGGATTAGTTCCATAATCAAGCCCTCCATTACCCCACAAATTCCGAGGTCGAGAATTAAAAAAAGAAGCAGTGTTTCCTAAATTCCCACCATCAAATCCCGTAGGATTATTGAATCTGTTTGAACTGTAATAAGGGTTCACTCCCCTTCCAAAGCTAACAGAATTGTTCAGATTTACATTTCCTCCATAATTTGGGTTCATCCCTAAATTCAAGTTCATTCCATAGCCTGAACCAAAAGGAGCAAATCCGGTTCTTCCAGCCGTAATTGGACTAAACCTGCCATCCATCCCGACACCCAACCCTCCTACCGCATTAGGTGAGTATCCCTGATTGTAGCCATTTAGGACGCTGTTGAGTCTGCTCAAGCCATAGTTGTAATTCCCAAGTGGACTTCGGCTAGGACTAGGTGAGAGCTCTTTTGGGACTGCCCGTTTGACCTCTACCATTTTACCATTGAGCTCATGAAAAGTTCTGAGCAACACATTGTCCACCGAATCCTCTGAATCATAAGTGATGAATCCAAATCCTCTTGGTCTCTGAGTGTTGTGATCATACATCACCACAACATCTGTAATAGTCCCAAATTGCTCAAAATAGCTTCTAAAGTCACTTTCCGTGACAGTAGAAGCTAAACCTCCAACAAATATTTTTCTAGTGCGAACTGGACCAGGAGATCCCTGAATGCTACCACTGGTTCTGCTAATTACGCTACTATGGTCATCCTTAGGAACAGCTTTTTTTGCTTCAACCTGTAAACGAAATTTCAAGTATGAAAACCAAACACAGGGTGAGCCAATATAAAAGTTACTACTTCAAACATCATTATAACAACAGACAGCTAATGCAAGATCAAACAAGTGAAAGGTGCAGTAACACAGGAACAAAAAGATCTACCAGAACATAGCGAAAAAACCCCAGGTAAACCTACACCTAAATACGTTGTACCCAATTAAATCTAAATTTTGACATCGTTATATGCAATTAATATACAGCATGTCGTGTCTAACCAAACTCTTAACATAAAAAGACTTGGTACATGATAATGTCCATTAATGGAGAATTGTGGTTAACCACTGATAAATTAAGATAAAAGAACAAAAACAAAATCATTACCAGTCTGCCATCAATATTGTGCTTCTCCTTGATCACTCTATCAGCAACAACAGGGTCCGCAAATACAATAAAGCCAAAACCACGAGCTCGCCCAGTTGTTCGATCTTTCATAATCACAGCTTCAAGTACCTCACCGAAACTACTGAAATACTCTTTGAGACGCTCTTCATCAGTGTCCCACGAGATTCCACCAATAAATAATTTTCCAAGATCAGACTGCATCTTTCCTACACAAACACCAAACAATTGAATTCCATTAAAGCAAAAACCAGATCGAACATGAACTTCACTTACAAGTCACTTAAACACATTCAACCAAATTCCAAACATAACATGGATCTAGCCATCTCGCAATCATCACACATTCCAAACCAACCACAAACTCATTAAAGTTCAAATTTTTCACTAGCCCAATAAAGAAAATGCAGATTAAAACTAATCAAGAACCAACTTTTTTAACTTTCAGTCTCAAAACCCACAAAAAAAACACAAATCTAAAGTTCTCTAAACAATTCAATTTTCTTGGATTCAAGCAAACAACATCGGATCCATTGCTGATCAACCCAACAACAAATTCAAGCATCCTATAAATTTTAACAAACATATAATACAAAAACACGTGAAATCAACAAATTTTACCATCTATTTCGATCACAGAACAGATAAAAAATTACAAGTGAAGTGTAAACTAATGAATTTGATGAGTACTCACCAGATTAAAACTGAAGGGCGATGAGAAAAAGATGAAAGTACTTAAGATCTGTAAGGAGTTGTTGTAAGAAGCGAGGGCATGTTGTAAACGCCCCCTGTTTTATCAAAATCTCCCTGTGAGAAAAAATTACTTACAAGATATAAAAATATATGGGATTGGAAACACCAAAACAGATGAGAAGATGGGTGTCATATCCGCATTATATATTGTCCTGACGATTGGTATGCGTGTGTGTGTACTATGTTCCTTTGCTTTCCTTTAAAATACATATAGAATAAATCCAACTTTGTGTTTTATTTCAAACCAGATATATATTGAGTTCGTATCGTGTGCATGCATATCTTTTCGATTTTTAAAAATATTAATTTGTATACTTTAATAAAAATTCATTTATAAAATTCAACTTTAACAACTGACATAAGATATTATTGTTATCGTATCTCTATGATCAACATTTTCGTCAAATGAATAAATATCTCTAGAAGGTTCGACAGTTGATTATACGATTTTTGTTGAATTTTTTAGAATTGATTTGACAGATTTTTTAGCCAAAGATTCCAAATTTATAACTGAACAAATACAAATTTCTGAGCAATATTTTTGTGACTGTGTGATACTTTCCAATGATTTTGTGTCTTTGTCCATTGTAAATTTGTTATCCATCCCGTTTGATGGATTTAATCTCATATTTTCTAGACTCAATCCATATACTACATGTAACATCTTAAATAGGGCCGTAATTCGAGTCGAGCCGGGCGAGTTCGAGCCGAGCTTTAAATCGAGCCGAGCTTTTTCTGACGAGTTGAGCCGAGTTCGTTTATTAAACGAGCCGAAAATCCCCGCCGAACTTGGCTCGTTTGTTACACGAGTCGGGTCGAGCTACTCGCGAGCCCTCACGAGTCGAGGCGAGTTACTGTTATACGAGTCGGGTCGAGTTCTATTAAATGAGCCGAGCCTAACAAGCTGTTAAACGAGCCGAGCCTAACGAGCTGTTAAACGAGCCTAACGAGTTTCTATTAAGATCTCCAACGAAATTAATTTTTTATTTTTTAAAAATTTGGGAATATCATTTAATTAGATATATTTTGACATCCGTACGGTTGGATCGTCGAAAATTATTTTTAAAAAATTGAAACAATAATATGGGACAAAACACTAGTTACGAGTACTAGACAATATAGTAGTGTTCTATTAAGATCTCCAACCAAATTAATTTTTTATTTTTTCAAAATTTGGGAATATCATTTAATTAGATATATCTTGACATCCGTATGGTTGGATCGTCGAAAAATATTTTTAAAAAAATAGAAACAATAATCTGGGACAAAGCACTAGTTACGAGTACTAGACAATATAGTAGTGTTCTATTAGGATCTCCAACCAAATTAATTTTTTATTTTTTCAAAATTTGGGAATATCATTTAATTAGATATATCTTGACATTCGTACGGTTGGATCGTCGAAAAATATTTTTAAAAAAATAGAAACAATAATATGGGACGAAGCACTAGTTACAAGTACAAGACAATATAGTCGTGTTCTATTAAAATCTCCAACCAAATTAATTTTTTATTTTTTCAAAATTTGGGAATATCATTTAATTAGATATATCTTGACATCCGTACGGTTGGATCGTCGAAAAATATTTTTAAAAGAATAGAAACAATAATCTGGGACGAAGCACTAGTAACAAGTACAAGACAATATAGTAGTGTTCTATTAAGATCTCCAACCAAATTAATTTTTTATTTTTTCAAAATTTGGGAATATCATTTAAATAGATATATCTTGACATCCGTATGGTTGGATCATCGAAAAATATTTTTAAAAAAATAGAAACAATAATATGGGACGAAGCACTAGTTACAAGTACAAGACAATATAGTCGTGTTCTATTAAAATTTCCAACCAAATTAATTTTTTATTTTTACAAAATTTGGGAATATCATTTAATTAGATATATCTTGACATCCGTACGGTTGGATCGTCGAAAAATATTTTTAAAAGAATAGAAACAATAATCTGGGACGAAGCACTAGTAACGAGTACAAGACAATATAGTAGTGTTCTATTAAGATCTCCAACCAAATTAATTTTTTATTATTTCAAAATTTGGTAATATCATTTAATTAGATATATCTTTACATCCGTACGGTTGGATCGTCGAAAAATATTTTTAAAAGAATAGAAACAATAATCTGGGACGAAGCACTAGTTACGAGTACAAGACAATATAGTAGTGTTCTATTAAGATCTCCAACCAAATTAATCTTTTATTTTTTGAAAATTTGGGAATATCATTTAATTAGATATATCTTGACATCCGTACGGTTGGATCGTCTAGAAATATTTTTAAAAAAAATAGAAACAATATTTTGAAAAACAACAAAAAAAATTGTAAACGAGCTCGAGCCGGGTCGAGTTCGAGTCGAGCCGGGTCGAGTTCGAGTTTTCGAGCCGGGTTTCATTCGAGCTCGGCACATACCCGGACCGGCTCGTTTATATAAACGAGCCTAAAATCGCTGCCGAGCTCGACTCGTTTACGAGCTCGAATCGAGCCGGGTTCAGTTAAACGAGTTCGAGCCGGGTAAGCTCGCGAGCCACCCGACTCGAATTACAGCCTTAATCTTAAAGTTCAGACTTCAGAGGTTTTTTCACAAATACAAAAGTTCGGAAACTTTTCTTGCCAAAAAATATTTTTTTTAAAAATTATGAAACTCTCATTTTTATAAAATATTTATAAAAATATATTTTGCAATCAAATCTATCAAATACAACATATACAATTACATCATGTACCAACTTTTATGTAGTAAAATATTTGCAAAATATAAAGCAACGTAGCAAATTCAATTAAAATCAACTGAATTCTACCAACAATTGCATCTTGTTGATTTGGTTGCAAAACGTATTTTTACAAATATTTTATAAAAAATAATATTTTCAAAAAAAATTAATTATTCTTATAAATATTTTGAAAATATTCTAAATTCACAAAAAAATTAAATATATATATTTTTGATAAATACCATAAAATTTATCATAATAATTGTGTATTGTATCTTCAACAATTTACCACATATTTAACGATTTTGATACTCCCTCCGTCCCACAATAGTAGTCTTTTTGAGAAAATTTGTTTCTTATAATACATATTCATTTCCAATTTTTAATGTAAATTTGTGATCATTTTTTCTAAATTGCCCTTTCCAAAAATTGTATAGCAATTAATGAGAAATGATCAAAAATATAAAATAGCTCATCTTTTAAAAAATCAATGCATTTATAGTAGGTATAAGAAAAAATGTATCATTTGATTAATGTCCTTTTTAAAATTCGTAATTTTTTTAAAAAAAAGATGGGATAGAGGAAGTAGTTTATTCCATTCCTGTTAAATCATAAATGTTAGGCGCAAACTTGCATTTATATCCATATTCAAGCTCAATTGTTAGATTCACAAACATGGTTCAACAAAATAATTAACTTGCGAAGTTATGATCAGTTTTTCGAACAAAATTAACGTCCAGTTATTTTTTAGTAGCTTTAAACTCGTGTGATGCACGGATTGTTATTATGGACTCTTTTCTAAATAAATAGAAAAAAGTAAATTTTTGTACATTTACTTTTGTTAAGAATAGTTTTTTGCAATTTTACTAACTAAGTTTCTAAATTGCAAAAATACTAACCCCCCACTCCCACCCCCACCCCCACCCCCACCCCCACCCCCACCCCCACCCCCACCCCCTTCTTTCTATGAAGTGCCGACTGTACTCTTTTTTTTTTTTTTTTTAAGGTGGGGGCTATTTTAGTGGATTTGTGTTTCCTAGCCCCGCAGGGACATATTCAAATGAATGCAACCACATTCAACTAAATTTGCAACTGAATGCAACCACATGCAACTAAATTTCTGATTTCAGGTTCCATTTGTCAGTTGTCATATATATATATATATATATATATATATATATATATATATATAAGGTGGGTGATATTTTGGTGGATTTAGGTTCCATGGCCCCGCAGGGGCATATTTAACTAAATTTGCAACTGAATGCAACCACATGCAACTAAATTTCTGATTTCAGGTTCCATTTGTCAGTTGTCATTTTCGACCTCATTTTTGGACTATATATATATATATAGTCCAAAAATGAGGTCGAAAATGACAACTGACAAATGGAACCTGAAATCAGCCACTGAATGCAACCACATTCAACTAAATTTCTGATTTCAGTTGCATTCAGTTGAATATTGTCCCTGGCGGGGCCTTGCAACCCAAAGCCACCAAAATCACCCTACCTTTTTTTAAAAAAAGAAGTTGAATGTGGTTGCATTCAGTTGAATATTGCCCCTGGCGGGGCCTTGAAACCCAAAGCCACCAAAATCACCCTACCTTTTTTAAAAAAGAAGTTGAATGTGGTTGCATTCAGTTGAATGTGGTTGCATTCAGTTGAATATTGCCCCTGGCGGGGCCTTGCAACCCAAAGCCACCAAAATCACCCTACATTTTTTTTAAAAAAGAAGTTGAATGTGGTTGCATTCAGTTGAATGTGGTTTCCCCTGGCGGGGCCTTGCAACCCAAAGCCACCAAAATCACCCTACTTTTAAAAAAAAAAAAGAAGTTGAATGTGGTTGCATTCAGTTGAATATTGCCCCTGGCGGGGCCTTGCAACCCAAAACCACCAAAATCACCCCACCTTTTAAAAAAAGTTGCATTTGGTTGCATGTGGTTGAATGTGGTTGCATTGAGTTGCAAACCAAAATCCACCAAAATAGCCCCCGTCTTAAAAAAAAAAAAAAAAAGGTACACAAGTCGGCAGTGGGCTGGGCTGCGAAGGAGGGAGGGGGAGGGGGAGTGGGTTGGGCTGGGAAGCAAGGATGGAGGTTTGTATCTAAACTTGAGGGACTGGCTAGTAGAGTTTATAAAGCGCGTTATTTTCTGAATGATAATTTCTTTGACTCAAATTTGGGAAATAACCCTAGCTTCATGTGGAAGAGTATTTGGGAAGCTAAGAAAGTAGTGATGGATGGTGCTAGGTTTAGGTGGAAACTGGGGAATGGTAAGGATATCAAAATCTGGGGTCAGCCTTGGTTTCAAGATGAAGCAAATCCATATGTTAGTTCTGAATGTCAAGGCCTTGAATACGCTACAGTTTCATCTTTAATGTGCATAGACCATCGTGAGTGGGATATAGATATTATTAGAGATTTGTTTAATGGTCGAGATCAACAATGCATTCTAAATGTCTCAATTACAGAGGAAGGAGAGGATGACTGTTTATTCTGGGATAAGGAAAGCTCGGGAGTGTATACAATGAAGAGTGCTTATCGTATGTTGCAATCTCAAAAAGGTTTATGGAATAGTTCTGATAATCAAAGTTTGTGGAAATCAGTTTTGCGTATTAAGGCTCCTCCTAAGGTTTTGAACATGGTTTGGCGGGCTCTTTCGCAATGTCTGTCTACTAGAATTGTGTTATTTTCGAAATACATGCCAGCTGATGTTAGGTGTCCTATTTGTAATGGAGGAGATGAGACTATCATGCATGCTCTTGTCGACTGCCCTTTTGCTGCTCAGTGTTGGAGGAGTATAGGGAGAGTGTGCAGTAATTCAGGGGATGACAGGTTTTCAGTTTGGTTAGAAGGGATGCTGGATCAGAAAAAAACCAGTGGAAAAAGCGGAAATTGTGACGCTGTGTTGGAATATTTTGAAGGCTAGAAATAACTTGGTTTGGAATAATATCAAGAGTTCTGTTGTTGGTGTTGTTGCTTAGACAAAGCAGTATCTTGCAGATTGGTCGGATGCCCAGAAGAATACAACAAAGGCTCTGTTTCAAGACATAGTGTATGGAGATGGAGCAGTTCACTGGGTAAACCTCAACAGAATATAGTCAAGATATCAGTAGATGCAGCGACATTTGCGGAATTCTCGTCTCGGTTTGATGGCCAGGGATCATGAAGGTGAAGTTATAAAGGGTCGATCGGAGTTGTTTCAGGGTGATAAAAGACCAGAATGGGCTGAAGCTGTTGCAATTAAAGAAGCGCTTAGTTGGGTGAAAGAGAAAGGTTGGAAGGAAGAGGTTATTGAATCTGACTGCTTGGCTGTTATTCAAGCTATTAGAAGTAAGGTTGTTATGGTCTCTCCTCCTTTTGGACAGATTATTTTGGAGTGTCGTAGGATTCTTCGTTAGTTAAACACTGAGTTGTTTTTTGTTAAACGAACTGCTAATATGGTAGCCCATTTGCTAGCTAGGGCGTCATATTCTTTTTCCGTTCGAGTTTTCGATAGGAGGTCTATTCCTATTTAGTTAAATTCTGCTTTGTTGGCTGATTTGGTTGATTAATAAAATCTCTTTTGTCAAAAAAAAAACCAGAGCATTTTTGTGAACATTTAATTTAATTATATAAAATACAAGTTCAAATATGGCATAAAATGTTTGGAAAATTGTGAAAATTTGAAGATTTGTATTTAATTTCTAATTGCCTAACTTCAAGAATTGAATACCATCTCAACCAAGTTAAAAAGATCTAAATTTGTAATATAACATCCAACACATAATTATGAATTTTCAAATAAGTAATAAAATATAAAAGTTAAACTTTCAAGATGAAGTCATATTGTTGATTTATAATCGACAACAGAATACCTAAATATTAGCTCTTGTAAAGCATAATGTAACGTAATATGTAATAGATGTAACGATAACTCAATACAGGAACAAAGACAATATCAATATTAAATGAAGTACCTGAATCTAGAAGATTAGAAGACATGATAATTATACAGAATCAAAATACGAAAAGTATTTTTGAAGTCCGTCAAAGAGTCATGGAAAGAAGTTAATTGATAGGTTCAGGCCTCAATGACGAATAAGCTTCAAGACTTTCGAGACTACATAAGTTTTTAAGGTTCAATGTTAGTGTCAAACTATTCCAGTGGATATTACTCGAAGCAACAACGGAATTTCAGACTTGTTCAATTGGTATTGTAAAGAAAGTATGGTGATAAAGATCAAGGTTAGCTGTTTGTGAACCAGACTAGTGCACTAAGCGTCAACTCAATGAAACAGATGATTGTATTTAAAGAGACAAAAGAATTGATCGAGTAATTTCATGAAATAAGATTTTCAGGCTATGATACAACAATTTGAAGATCTTAAGAAAAGCATGGAATAGTTTGTCAGGCAATCTCAATCAATCCCAGCTCTGACTTTAAAGGATAACACTACTAAGGAGGGAGAAAGGGATGCAAAAAAAAGTGGTAGTAAGCACTAAGGAAGCTGAAACTGAAAAGATTGATTTATCTAAAGAAACTGAAGTGGTTGTTACCAAAGATAAAGCTGTTATTGAAACAAGGGTGGATAAGAGGAAAGCGAAACTCGTTGAAGAAGCAAATTAATCTCACACTCAGGAGGAACTCTTTCATGATATGGATATTGAAGATGGGGAAATACTGGAGAAGGATGAAAGTAGAGCAGTTGAGCTGGATGTCCCGTATATTCCTATGGAAGTGGAGAGTGTTCCACGAGATGATGGTGATTTGATACAAGATGGAGATGCATTTGTAGAGGTGTTTGCTTTTAACACTGATTGTTTTCCTGAAGAAGAGTTTGTTGATAAAAGTTGGAATGATGCAAGAACTCATCAGGAGAAAGTCAAAGAGGTTTGAAGATGAGGTTGGAACGTGCCAATGAACTTAAGAAGAAGAAGAAGGAAGACGTAATAGCAAAAATTATTAAAGATTGGGATGATGCCAGGAGGTTGTTGGAAAATAAGCAAAAAGAAATGAAGACACATAAGGAAAATACTTTCTACTTCTACTCAAAGCTTCGAAAACTTCCCGATGACAACCGTAACATCAAAAACTAATATCAGGTCCTCAAATTGACTTTTACTTCTTTGAATATCATTCCAAATTCTGGTTTTGGTTGGAGGATGTTGTTCACTAAGATTCGTGGTGGAACTGGCATACAAGTCCCTTTCTTTGTAATTGAAGATCTTGAACCAACTGAGCTATTCCACTTCAAGAACATAGTTCAAGCTAGCTCAAAGTACAACGAGGTGTTGAGAGACAAGATAGAAGAAATCTTAATTAGAAAGGGAGTGCAAGTTTGTTCAAACCCTCCAATGGTCAAGTATTACAAGAATAGAGTGATGCATACTATGACTCTTACAGAAGAACATCTTGATAAAGCAAGGGTAGAGTATATGACGTATGTTGAAAGGGAGATTAAGAAATTTGGGAAACTGGAACCTAATCAACTTGAAGCAGAGGAGCTATTGTATGCATTCAGACTAAATGCTTACACTAAGACGGGAGTAGATTTATCCAGAATTGAACGTTGTTATCCCTCATCTAGAAAGAACTTTGAGATTACAAGAGTTAATGTAACAAACCGACTTTTCGGACTATTATTTCTAATTACAAAACTTAAATAAAATAGATTCTTTATTCAAATAATTCAAAATTAACGTAAGTCAAATGCAGCGGTAAAATTTAATATTCTAAAATTATCAAATCGGAGACACAGCTCCACAAATTCAATATTCAATATCTAATAAAGTACTGCAAATTTAATCAATATTTCGATAAGCCTTCCCACAATAGCATCTAAATCAAGTAGCACGAAATCCACACAGTCCAAATCTTTAATCTTAATAAGCTTCCAAAAGTCTGAACCTGAAACATATTAAAACAATGAGCTGCGAAGCCCAGCAAGTAACTATCGTCCAACGGCTCAAAAACAATATTTTTAAAAGAGAACAAAATTTCTAAAACTTTAAATCGATAAAAAGAATATAAACAAATAAATCATATTTTATTCCCACGGTTCTAAATTATGGTCACACTAAACCATTGACACGGTTCTATGTTCGATGGGGGCTAGTTTACGTCCCTCGTTAAGCCTCACTCAACAAGGTATCTATGTGTTCTAGAACGTACTTAAACTAGTTCTATGATTATATATGTCACACTATCCAGTGACCGGATTCTATGATTCGATACGCAACTAAAACTGGGGAATTCTAAAATAATTCTTTTTCTAAAATCAATTTTCGATATCTCAAATTTCGATAACCAAATCAAACAGATATTTTGAAACATAATAAAACAGATTTTATAACATTAGTGAGCAACGAAAATTCACTTACCTCGAAATCGACTGAATACTAAAATTTAAACACGAACAATCCTTGGTTGTTGAAGGGTTGTACAACCCTTTTTGTTATCTATTCGAGTGTTTATATAAGCACGAAAACCCTAAATTAATTAAGGTAATTCTAAAATCTTCCTATAAAATATTTGCAACACCTCCAAGTAATTCCTAAAAATAATATTCTATTCACACATAATTAACTTAAATAAAAAGATATCGATTCACTAAAATATTCTTACTCTTCTTTCCAAATATAACGAATCTTATCCTTTAGAATTCTAGAATTTTCTAAATAAAATAAATATCCAACTAGAAATTACTTTAAAATCTAATATCTAATATTAAAAAATAAAAATAAAAATAAAAATTACGGATTTTACATTCTCCCCTCCTTAAAAGAATTTGGTCCCCAAATTAACAAAACATCAAATAAGTAAGTTAAAAGTGAAAAGAAATCATACCTTAATTACGATTGTTCGTGCGACTTCCCGTGAGCTGAAACACACGGCCATTACCTGTCTTGTTATCTGCTTCCTTCCTTGGTGGTGGATTATGTGGGCATTGAGCAATTCTGTGTCCGACTTCACCGCAATGAAAGCACGCACCTCTATTCCAACGACATTCGGTATCAACATGGTTCCCGCCACACCTAGCGCACTTATCTTGATTTCCTTGACCTCCTATTCGATCATACACGTGAGGTTTCTTGAGTGGTTCCCCTTGAGAGAATTGTCCACCAGTTGGAGCGAACCGTTTCTTGTTCCAATTGCCTGTAGCCTTTTCGGATTCCGCGCGCTAAGCCCCTCTCAATCACCAAAGCCTTGTTGAGCACAGCCTCGTACGTCTGAAGTTCAAAAGACGCCACAGAATTCCTGATGTCGGTCCGAAGTCCCTCTTCCAATCTTCTAGCTCGACTGGTCTCGTCAGCAACTAATGTCGATGCGTACTTTGCAAGCTTTACGAATTATGCTTCGTATTCTACAACGGACTTTCCTCCCTGCTCAAGCCGAATGAAGTCGCTCTCCTTTTGCAGATGAACTGTTCTCGGAAAGTACTTATCTTCTAAGGCCTTCTTGAACTTTGCCTATGTGTATGGTTCAGGATCTCCCTCAATGGTTACAGTCTCGTTCTTTCTTTGCTCCATGAGCCACCATCATAAGCCCTTCCTTGCAGTTGATACACAGCTAAGGTGACCTTCTGTTCTTCATTGCTTCCTAGCAGTCCAAAGGCTTTTTCCGTCTCTTGTGTCCACATCTCGACTATGGCCGGATCAGTTGCCCCATCGAAATTTGGCAGGTTCAAACGCTTGAACTGAGAGACAATAATCTGCTGTCTGGGTTGCTGATTCACGAGCGTAGCCTAAGTCTCAGCTAGCTGGTCGAATACATTTGCACCATCACCATTGTTGTTGCCATTCTGATTATTGTTGCCCTGATTGCCATTGTTGTTGCCATTGTTGCCTTCTCCATCCATCTTTTTTAAAAACAACAAACTTCCAAACTTATAATCAATGATCAAAAAGCACAAAAGTCAAATTGGTCAAATAATCACAAAAAGTGTCCTAAATTCAAAATAATTTATTGACTTAAAGGTTAAAACCTATACGATAGTCTATAGGATCGCATCCTAGGGAATGTACTAGTCCCATACCTAATACATTCCGGAAGACGACCTGCTCGGATACCAACTTTTATATCCCGAATTTTTGGGATATTAAATCTAATTACAAAACTTAAATAAAATAGATTCTTTATTCAAATAATTCAAAATTAACGTAAGTCAAATGCAACGTGTTGACGGAGGAATTTGGGAACAACAAATTTCGAGGTACGTCACCGGAAACAAGATCTGAGACGGTGGTTCTTTGCCGGAAAAAATGGTGGTACCCGGTGGCTTGTGGTTGCTGATTGTAATTAGTGGCTGAGATTGATAGGGTTAGTGGTGGCTATTCAGAGCTCTCGACTTCCAACCCCCCAATCGGCCTACGTACCCCGGTATTTATAGGGGATCAAGCCATACGTAGTTCTTGAAGAACAAGAAACCCAAATGGGCCTGGATTGACGATCCAGCTTCCGGAATGTTCTACTATGAGGCCTAACCACAAAGGCCCAAGGCTCATCCAAGATCTCAAGACTTCACGGATAAGGAAACTTCCCCCGTCGAGGACTAGTCCTACCCGCTATCGCTATTTCTTGATCTCAAGGATGCAGGTATAGCCATGGTTTACCCCAAGTGCAGAACGCATCCCTGTCCCCCGAATGAGAAGCACCCACCAGATAGCAGGATAGGTGATCCACAGCTTTTGGGTGCAAAGTGCAGGATTACTCGAAAGTTCCCAAATGAGGACGCGCCCATTGGCTACAGGAACAGAGCACCCAAAGCACACACCAGAAAGTTCCCATCTTTTCACCTTAGGGCGTGCCCTTAGTGTCTAAGAAGGGTCCTCAAATCCAGGCAAACCTCTGGAGGCCTTCTGCGACGGACATCCCCCTCAAGAGATACGATAGGAGGAAATTCTTCAATAAAACCTAAGAAAACAATCCAAATAAACATTCCTAACATCAATCACCCAGAGAGGGCGCGCCTTCTCCTAATGAAAGGAAGGGCGCGACCTCATTGCTGTAAAACCAACCAAAACCCTAATTAATTCCTAAAATCCCAAAATTAAACCCATTATTAACCCGAATCCATCTTAAAAATACCCGAACTGAATTTTGGCTATAACAACTACCCCCCAATTCTATGTAAAATCAGAGATGAAGCATGGAATTTTCCTTTTATGAACCCAAAATTTATTTTTCTTTATGACGCGCCCTTCACAAATTTAACTCTAGATTTTATTTTTCTTAATTTTCCCACCTTTGGGCGTGCCATATCCTGAAGGCATGTTACATGAATTCGTATCGTTTCCGATGTGCGCTACAGCTGTCTTCCACCGTCTCATTTTTCCCCTATAAATACTAAACCCCCTTCATTTTTTCTCTTTTTACTCTCTCTTTCTTCTCTAAACATACCCATTGGCGATCTTCTTCTTTTCCGGCAAGAATCCGATCAAATCATCCGTTTTCAGCACCTGTTTTCCACAACACTTGATCGAGAACTTCCAAGGTGTGTTTTAGTGTACTTTTTTCACATTTTTACCGTCTTTTCTTGTTCATATTTTGGATCTTTATTCTTGTTCCACTCGTGTTCTTCATTTTAATTGTATGTATACATGTATATATCCCCATTTGATTTACTTTTCACCCAAATTGAAAATGAAAACACTGTTTGTCGACTGTTGGCCTTCCCTTTTTATACCAAGTATTCTCTAATTATAATAATAAATAATTTGTGGGCGCGTCCTTACCTAAGGGCGCGTGTTTCCTATGTCTAGTTGCAAATCTTTGTAGAACGTAGAATTTTGTGTGTTACTGTTAGGGTGTATCTTCATTCAGGATGCGCATTCACACCTTTATACTTATTTTTTGTCTTCAGCTAGAGAACGAGGGCGCGTCCTCTCCATTTCACCCCTTTAAAGTTTTCAACAGACGACTTGGCACCTATTCACCTCCATCCATTTCATTTCCTCCAGAGCATCCCACATTTCATTTTGTACCCAGTCTCCTTGAAATCATGTCTGATTCCTCTTTTGATTCTCTTAATCATGTCCCTTTGGATCCACTCCTCAACCTATCATTGAAGATTGGATGGATAATACTGAAACCGGGCAAACTTCCTATGACGAAAACAAACAAAACCATTTTTTCTATTGAAAATAATACCTATGAAGAAACCCATCATTCCTCTGAAGGCGCGTCCTCTAGTGAGGGCGCTTCTTCAACTGAAGAGAGTTTTCAAAAACCTTATTCTCCTTCTCCATCTCCAATCCCCTATGTACACCATTTGGTCAAGAAAAGTGAAATAGACCTAGATTGGAGCACCTACGAGGAAGAATTAACTGAAATAGAAAAGAATGCATTACGAAAGAAAGCAAGGAAGGTTGACTGTGTCGGCATGTCGAGCAAGGCTACTGTGGATGAAATCGAGTGGTGTATGAAATACTATAATATGAGTGGCATATGGGGGCGCCCTCCTTCCATGATGCGGCCTCATATTTTTAATTACGATAAAGACTTTAAAATTCCTCGAACAGTCTTGACTCCAAAATTGGTTGCCCTAGGAGTAGGCGCGCCCTTACACCCATATTACCGAAGAATTATTGAGTGGTATAACGTGGCGCCCATCCAACTATTCCCCAACAGTTATATCCTTGCAGCAGCTCTCTTTATCCTCTACCATGATGCTAACCTCGGAATGCCAACTATGGAAGAATTTAGCTATTTTTTCAGCATCCGCAAATCAGGTAAAGGATATTTTTACTTTGTGGTCAACAAGAAACACAATAAGAAAGGATTTTCCGAGGGAAGAATTAGCAATGTCAAAAATTGGAAGGACCCCTTCTTCTATGTCTGAGATGTTGACAGAGTTAAAACTTCCTTCAACTATGATCCATGTAAGGATGCGTCATTTCTTCCTTCTATCTTCGAATTTCTTCGTTTACCAACTTTGTCTTATATATATTCAGCTCGCAGAGTAGTTGATGAACTTGTGGGTGCGCCCTTTCTGCGCGCTCAAGCTATTCTTAATCTTCCTCCTGGAAGTTTTGACACATCCATCCTTGTTAATGAAGCCAATCTAAAGAGAGTTGGGCTTCTCTCAAATGAGGTCGGGTCGATAATCCCTTTTCAACATTTTAGGAAGGGTATTCCTATAAAACCCTCTATAATTGATGACTCAGAAGAAGAAAACCCCGAAGACCAGAATACTTCTTACACCGAGGACGCGGCCCCAAGCGAAGGCGCGTCCTTTAATGCTGGTAGACCTTAGCTGATCATAGTTTCTTTAATTCTTATTTCTTGTGTTGCAGCTAATTCATATCTTTTATATTACTTACAGTTGCTGTTTTATATTTTCAAACATGGTTGATCTTCCAAAGGGATTCGGAATCGATATTGAAAAACCTTTGACTGTTAAGCCTGCAAGGACGCGCCCTCCGCGTACGAAGAGTGTGCCTCCTTTGACCAAGTCACCTAAAAAAAAAACCATCAGCTCTGACACTGACCATGCCAAAGAGGACGCGCCGTCAAAGCATCCAAAAATTGTTGAACTTACTGACCCAACTGTGCAAACATTTCTTGGGGCTGCATCTTCTAAGTTTTTTACAGAGGAAGAGGTCAAAGGCTGGTCAACTCGAACTGATGAGCAAATAGCAAATGCTTTAATTTCTTCCTCCGCTCAGTTACATTTTCATGCTAATCACATCAAAGAGCTGAACAGCAAAATGAGGGCGCGCCTTGTAGAGCTGGAAACCGAAAATAAAAACATGTCCAAGCAATTGAAGGGTAAAGATGATCAATTCAAGAAATTGAGGTCAGCCAAGGACACCCAGATTGAAAAGCTTAACAAAGAATTATCCTGTGCAAAGGATCAATATAAATCAATGACCAAATCTCTCGACAGCCTAAAGGCAGCCAACTCTTCTCTTAAGCTGGAAAGAGATTCTCTCTCAGAGGACAAGGAGAATGGGTGGGCTGTCGAGAAGAAAGCTCTACAGAAAGCGTCCTTTTCAATTGGTTTTCACAACTATGCTTCTGGCTTTCTTGCTGTCGATCTAGAATATGACTTCTCCAAATTTGGGCAGGAGACTGTGGATTGGATTGAAAAATTCAAAGTTGATGATGCTGAGAACATTAAAGCAAAAAGGATTGCCCTGGGTCTTGAGCCGCCAGAAGTTGATGAGGACGCGTCCTTGGATGGAACTCCTCCTCCTGAAGATAAAATTCCTACTCCTGTTGAGGAGCAGGAGGGCAATCTTATCACTTCACCTGTTAAGTCTCCTCACGCTGAGAATGTGTCTCCCACCAAGTCTCTTGATGCTGGAAATACTGAAAAATCTGAGACCGTAATTCCTTCTAAGGACGCGTCTCCTGTAAAGGACGCGTCTTGGTTCTTATCTTGAAATTCAGAATTTTTACATGATCTTGAATTCACTGAGGTGCGGGCCCTCTGTAAAACCTTGCAAGCTGTAATCTTTAATCTCTGCCCTTGGTAACTATTAAACTTTGATGTTAGCTTTTGTGGTTTTTTCGATAATGCCATGCTATGATTCCAAGTTACTTTCGGTTTTACTATTGCCTTAGAAAGTTAAACTTTCATTTTTTGTTTTTTTTTAACTTGTAGGATACGTCCTAAGGTAAAGGCGTGGACTGTTAGGAGAGTCTTATAAACTACCCTCGCAGCCTTGCAACTATATTCTCTTGTCATTACTTTAGGCCTTCTCATTTTGATTTTCTTTTTATAATAGGGCGCGCCCTTTGATGAGGGCGTAACCTCCCAGATTGCAAATCAAAATTGTTTTCCACCTGCAGATTTCATATTGTCTAATACCATGTGGTAAAGATATATCTTCAAAATCTTTATGTAATTCATTTATATATGCACATTAAGGGCGCGTCATGTTGTATTAGGACGCAGCTTGTTGATCAAAATCCTAATCAATTTCAAATCTTCGTAACTTGTTAACATCATAACTTTTAGACTTGCAAATTCTTGAAATTAACGAAAATCTTCAATAGTCTTGAATTTCTTCAGAATAGGGGAAGGTGTATTACCCCCCTAGCTAAGGAAAATAATTATTGAAAAGTGTGAAAAAACAGCAAATCTCGGCTAAATATCTGAGGAAGGCGTATATACACTACCCCCTAGACTAGGAGAAGATTTGTTGATACTAGTCTATAACTTAAATATAAGTCTTCAAAAAAATAGAGGGCCAAAGCCACACCCTACTGATAATATTTCCTCAGATGCTCCGCATTCCATGCCCTTGGGATAAATACCTTCCCAGATGATAGACTTGATTTTGTAAGGTCCTTCCCAGTTCGGACCAAAAACTCCGTGTGCTGATATCCTCGTATTAGGCATAACCTTCCGTAGAACTAAATCACCCACCTTGAAAGGCTGAGTCTTCACCTTCTTGTTATAGTATCTTGCAGCTCTTTGTTGATAAGTTGCCAAACGTAGCTGTGAGTTTACCCGTGCTTCTTCCAATAAATCAAGATTCAGCCTTTGATTTACAATGTTTGCCTCTTCGTCATAAAAATCCCTACGGAACGAACCTGCTCCAATCTCCACGGGAACCATTGCTTCACATCCATAACATAACATAAAAGGAGATTCACCAGTTATGGACCTTGGAGTTGTGTTATACGACCACAGAACCATGGGGAGCTCCTCGGGCCAATTACCCTTGCTTTCTTCCAACTTTGCCTTCAAGGTATGCTTGATAATTTTGTTAATTGTTTTCGTCTGTCCATTACTTTGAGGATGATAAACAGCAGCAAACTCCTTTTTTATTCCCAAGTCATCACATAACTTCCGCAATTCTTTGCTATCAAACTGTTTCCCATTATCTGACACAAGCTTATATGGAATTCCAAACATGCACACAATGGAATTAAACACAAAATCTCTGATTTTCTTCGCAGTAATGGTGGCCAAAGGCATGGCCTCTGCCCACTTGGTGAAATAATCAACAACAACCACTGCATACTTAACACTTCCTTTAGCCTTGGGGAGTTCTCCAATGAGATCAATTCCCCACATAGCAAACGACCATGGACTCATCATAGAAGTCAATGTAGTCACCGGACTAGTTGAATAATTGGCAAACCTTTGACATTTATCACATGCCTTGACAAATTCATAGGCATCCTTCTTCATAGTAGGCCAATAATAACCTTGCATTAACACCTTCATCGCCAGAGAACCAGCCCCCGAGTGATTACCGCAAATTCCTTCATGTACCTCCCTGAGAATATAATCGCATTCATCGCCATCTATGCACTTAAGAAGTGGTTGGTTAAAACCTCTCTTATATAGAACTCCATCATACTCTACAAATCTAGCTGCTTGGTACCGGAGTCGCCTAGCTTCTACTTTATCTACCGGCAAAGTCCCTTTACGAATATACTCTTGAATCGAAGTCATCCAAGTCACCTGCGGAGTGTCTTCCATTTCCATGACTTCTACCTCCGGAATACTAGGCACTTCTTGAATTTGTAGAGGAACGGTTCCCAATAGCATGGCATCCTTCTGAGATCCCAACTTGGCTAAAACATCTGCATTACAATTCTCGTCTCGAGGAATACAATCTAACCTTACTTCACGAAACTCCTGGATCAAACGTTGCGCACACTTCATGTAAAGCTCCGTCCTTGGACCTCTACATTGAAATCCACCTTTAACCTGACCAACTACCAACTCAGAATCACTTAACACAATTAAATTTATTACCTTCATCTCCAAAGCCATCTTCAACCCATTAATCAAAGCTTCATATTCCGCATCATTGTTTGTTGCCTTAAACTTGAAGTGGATTGCACCCATGAGCTGATTCCCTCGGGGGTAACTATAACTATGCCTGCACCAGCTCCTCCATTATTTACAGCCCCGTCAACATGCAACTTCCACCAAGGTTGAGGAACTTCCTCAAGAGGGCGCGCCTTCTTAACAAGGACTTCTGGTTCCACCAGCACAAGTGACTTCTCTTTATTTTCTGAATCAAATTCCAATATGAAATCAGCTAACGCTTGTCCCTTGATGGCAGTCCTAGGAGTGTATTCCAAATCAAACTGGCTTAGCTCAATTGCCCATTTCAACATCCTTCCCGAAGCTTCAGGTTTATGAAGAACTACCTTCAACGGATAAGACGTGCGAACCTCAACCCTATGTGCCTGAAAATAAGGACGTAGCTTCCTTGTTGCCAAGACCAATGCATAAACAATTTTCTCCATGCTAGTATAGCGATTCTCCGCATCCAATAACCGCTTGCTCACATAATAAATGGGAGACTGATTATCCACTTCCTCTTTTACTAGTACAGCGCTCACAGAATATTCCGACATAGCTAAATACAAAATCAGAGTTTCTCCCTCATTTGGCTTTGCCAATAATGGCGGATTCCCCAAATGTTTTTTGATTTTCTGAAAGGCTTCCTCACATTCAGGAGTCCACACAAAGTCTCTGGATGCACCTTTGATTGCTTTGAAGAACTCTTTACACTTATCTAAAGACTATGAGACAAAACGATTAAGAGCAGCTATCCTTCCTGTTA
The DNA here is from genome assembly GCA_037693485.1 of Kitagawia praeruptora. Taxonomy (NCBI): domain Eukaryota; kingdom Viridiplantae; phylum Streptophyta; class Magnoliopsida; order Apiales; family Apiaceae; genus Kitagawia; species Kitagawia praeruptora. The sequence continues at coordinate 85,216,273 of CM075350.1, forward strand.
AGCTTTGAACTTGCTTTACACTAGATGGGGATTTCATGTCTAGTAAAGCCTTAATCTTTGCTGGATTTGCTTCCATTCCACGATGATTGATGATAAATCCCAGAAACTTCCCGGACTCAACCCCGAAGACACATTTTTGAGGGTTTAACCTCATCTTGAACAACCTCAAAATTTCAAACATTTGTTCCAAATGTTTTACATGATCTTCTGCCTTCAAGGATTTTACAAGCATGTCATCCACATAGACCTCCATAGTTTTCCCAATCAGATCTTTAAACATAATATTCACTAATCTTTGATATGTCGCCCCAGCGTTAATTAATCCGAATGGCATTCCAATATAATAGTATAACCCTCTATCTGTGATAAAAGAGGTTTGCTCTTGATCAGGCTCATACATTAGAATCTGGTTGTAACCGGAATAAGCATCCATGAAACTCAAGAGAGCATGACCAGCCGTAGCATCCACTAATTGATCAATCCGAGGAAGAGGAAAACTATCCTTAGGACAAGCTTTATTCAAATCGGTGAAATCTACACACGTCCTCCATTTTCCGTTAGGCTTTTTAACCAGAACCGGATTGGCTAACCAATCTGGGTAATAAGACTCCCTGATCAAACCAACATCTAGAAGTCTATCAACCTCCTCCTTCAATGCTATAGCTCTCTCTCCACTTACATGCCGACGTTTCTGACGAATTCCCTTCTTAGTGGGGTCTATATTCAAATGGTGACACATAACCTTTGGATCAATGCCTACCATGTCTGCATGACTCCAAGCAAATACATCCAAATTATTTAACAGAAATTTGGTGAGCATTTCACGTAACTCGGAATTTAGCTGAGGTCCGATCTTTAAAACCTTATTCGAATCCTTCTCATCCACCATAATCAAAATTGTGTCCTCTGCAGGACCAGTCTTCTCTACCGGTTGTGGTGTTCTTGGATCAAGATCAAAATCAAAACTTCGTGGATCTTCAACTGGTAGTTCTTCCTTGGAGGGCGCGTCCTCTTTAAGAGGGAAGTCTTCCTCAACAAGGGCATGCACCAAACCTTCAAGTGACATTCGTCTTCCTTCAACTTGTTCACCTCCAATATTGATAGAGATCACATCCTCTGAATCCTCCTCAATTTCCTCAAGAATTCCTTCCTGCAGATCGCCAAGTACCGGAGTATCCTCCTCAGGGCGTGTCCTATAAAGGGGGGCATCCTCTTTTGGTTCTTGGACAAGATAATGAACTTTTACTTCTTCTGGGATAATGCTCATGACTCCCGTATTATTTTCATTTAGGGTGCGCCCTCCACCTTGCTGTCTCCTAAACCCTTTGATTGCCTTGTGATAATAATCTCTAGAATCATGTTGAGATCCTCGTACAATTCCCACACCATTGGGTGTTGGAAATTTCATTGCGAGATGGTAGATAGAAGTTACAACCTTCATCTCTTTCAACAGGGGACGTCCTACCAAAGCATTATGTGATGATTCCACGTTCAGAATCATGAAGTCCATCATTTGGGTTACAGAGAGAACTCCCTCCCCAAGGGTTACCGGTAACTTGATAGCTCCCATGACTTTCACTGACTCGCCTGAAAATCCATAGATCCATCCGTTGTCTTGAATCATATCTTTATCCAGAAGTCCCAACTTCTTATAAGTGTTGTAGTATAAAATGTTCACCGAACTTCCATTGTCAACGAAAACCCGATGTACATTCTTTAAACCGATCTGGATTGCTACTACCAGAGCATCATTATGAGGATGGTATACCCACCTCGCTTCTTCTTCAGTGAAAGTGATATCAGCACATTCTCCCTTGAACAATTTAGGTGGCTTTAGCTCCAAGCTATTCACATTTGTAAGAGGTCTATACCTTGCTTCCCTGGCATACCTCTCCATAGCATGATTACTATCACCCCCCAGGTGATGTCCCCCAAAGATGGTGTGAATACTTCCTTCCTTGACGAATTTTCTCTCTTCGGGTTTATCATCACCATGGAGGGCGCGCCCTCCATCTCTTCTGTCCGGATTTTCTTTGTGTTTCTTCACCTCCCTGACAATCCATTCTGTCAAGTACCCTTCCTTAATTAAATCCTCAATCTCCTCACTGAGTTGGAGGCACTCATGAGTGTTATGCCCTGAAGATTCATGGAATTCACAATACTTCTTTTTATCTTTACTCTGCCAAGAAGTCAGAGGCTCCGGCCTCCTGAAGAACCCTTTGTTCTTATTTACTTCAAAAATGTGCTTAATGGAAGCCGCCAAAGGAGTATAGTTACCTGGCCTTTGATCGTAAGTATATGTATCGGGAGGACCCCAATTTCTTCCAGCTTCGGCTAAATTCACCCGATTTGCACCAGTTGTTATGCGGCGAGTAGGACTAGGAGACCTATCCTTCCTCTTACCAGCATTTCCCTTAGAGCTGCTCTAACTGTCAGTCTTTCGATTATCTGCCAAAGATTGTTCCACAATCTTGAAAGACTCAGCTTGTGCAAACACATCAGCCAACGTAGGTGGATCCCTTCCTTGAAGGTGTTTCCAGAAGTCAGTTCCTACTGACAATCCGGCTATTAGAAAACTCTTGAGTGTCTCATCAGTTGCTCCCCTAACCAAAGTAGACTCTGAATTAAATCTTTTGAAGTAAGATTGCAAACTCTCCCCTTCCATTTGCTTAATATTAGCCAAGGTTGTGACTGGAGGGGCATATTTCACCGCAGCCTGAAACTTAGTCAAAAACAAATTCCTCATCACCTGCCAAGATGTAATTACTCCTGGCCCGAGTTTTTGAAACCATTGATGAGCACCTTCCCTGAAAGTTGCTGCCAACAACATAAATCTAGCCAGTTCTGTTACCTAATATACATCCATCTCAATATCGAAGCGTCCCAGAAATTCCACAGGATCTGCATTTCCATGAAAGCGCAGATCATTAGTCATAGACCTATACCCAGCATGAAACCGTGCCTCCCTGACTTCAGTCGAGAATGGAGAGGATGTTTGCGCAATAGCGGATATTCTTTCTCCATCTAAGTGGGCTAAAAGCTTCTTTAAATCATCCACATTGAAAGTTCCCACTCCGGGAATATTCTGGATATTTGGTTGTGCCACAGCCTGAACACCCCCCGGAGGCGGATGTGGAGGTGGAGCAGCTGTCTGAGTGTCTCCTTGAGCCCCTGTTTGTGGTTGAATCACAACATCCTCTTGGGTTCGAGTTTGAGTTTGCCGATCCTGAGGATTTCCATGAGGTTGCGGATCCCCTTGAGAACCTCTCTGATACTGTTCTCCTGAGTGAGGATGCGTCCTCGACCGGGACTCACTAGAAGTACTTGAGGGAATATGATGGATACGAGGAGATCTTCTACCAGAGGGCACGCCCTGATTACGGGGTCACCCATTTCCATGATACCAATCCATTCTTCTATCACCGTTATCACGGTTTCCTCTTCTTCCAGTGTTATCATGATGAGGAGCTTGTTTAAATCCAAGGGGCCGCGACCTGTTGTGAACAGGGGGCGCGCGCTGTGGATTATCATTGCGAGCAAGAGATCGCTCATGTCCAAGAGGCCTTGACCTGTTGTCAGGGGGCGCGTACTGTGGATCATGACTCTGTGGAAGGGCTCACTCATGTCCAAGGGGCCTCAACCTGTTGCCAGGGGGCGCGCGCTGTGGATCATGGGGCCGCGATTCCAAATATTGGTTTTTCTTTTGATGATCCAGGAGTACCATCCTCAAATCGTCATCATTAAGCCTTATTCCAAGGCGTTCCTTCAAGCTGGCAAAATCTCTCCTCTCTCTAGCCATCTGCTCTTCATCCCCTTGAATCTCACTAGGAGTGCGCCCTGAACGGTGAGGATGAGGGCGCGCCCTCTCTTGAGGATCTGACAACCTGCGCTCAGAATTATCTTCACTAGGATGTTCAACAATAGGATCAGAATAATCTAACCTTCGGGGAGTGACCAGCTGAAACCTCCTTTCCTGATTTTCCTCCCTCCTTCGAGAATCTTCCTCAATCTGAGGGGATTTCCCTGATCGGCGATGATTTCGTGGAATACTCCGAGATTTTCTCCTAGATCCTTGCTCCTCCTCCACGGAACTCAATCTTGCCCCAAAACTATTTATGGCATCTCCTATGCGATACAACTGTTCCATTAATGCCGCGTTAATGTTAAGAACAGGCGGCTATCCACCAGCGGTGACTGGAGCTCCATGGTGGCGTGGAGGAACAGGGATCTCCTCCGGAACATAAGCTTCATGGCGGACTTGGTTACCCCCCATACTATCTTCAGAATCGTAATCATCTTCTTCACGAGAACCTCTACCTTGATTGTGAGACATCTTTTCCTCCTAATATGAAGATCTTGATTGGCCCCTCCTTCTAGCGCCAATTTGTTGACGGAGGAATTTAGGAACAACAAATTTCGAGGTACGTCGCCGGAAACAAGATCTGAGACGGTGGTTCTTTGCCGGAAAAAACGGTGGTACGCGGTGGCTTGTGGTTGCTGATTGTAATTGGTGGCTAAGATTGATATGGTTAGTGGTGGCTATTCAGAGCTCTCGACTTCCAACCCCCCAATCGGCCTACGTACCCCGGTATTTATAGGGGATCAAGCCATACGTAGTTCTTGGAGAACAAGAAACCCAAATGGGCCTGGATTGACGATCCAGCTTCCGGAATGTTCTACTATGAGACCTAACCACAAAGGCCCAAGGCTCATCCAAGATCTCAAGACTTCACGGATAAGGAAACTTCCCCCGTCGAGGACTAGTCCTACCCGCTACCGCTATTTCTTGATCTCAAGGATGCAGGTATAGCCATGGTTTACCCCAAGTACAGAATGCATCCCTGTCCCCCGAATGAGAAGCACCCACCAGATAACAGGACAGGTGATCCAGAGCTTTTGGGTGCAAAGTGCAGGATTACTCCGAAGTTCCCCAATGAGGACGCGCCCATTGGCTACAGGAACAGAGCTCCCAAAGCACACACCAGAAAGTTCCCATCTTTTCACTTTAGGGCGCGCCCTTAGTGTCTAAGAAGGGTCCTCAAATCCAGGCAAACCCCTGGAGGCCTTCTGCGACGGACATCCCCCTCCTGAGATACGACAGGAGGGAATTCTTCAATAAAACCTAAGAAAACAATCCAAATAAACATTCCTAACATCATTCACCCAGAGAGGGCGCGCCTTCTCCTAATGAAAGGAAGGGCGCGGCCTCATTGCTGTAAAACCAACCAAAACCCTAATTAATTCCTAAAATCCCTAAATTAAACCCATTATTAACCCAAATCCATCTTAAAAATACCCGAACCAAATTTTGGCTATAACACAACGGTCAAATTCAATATTCTAAAATCATCAAATTGGAAACGCAGCTCCATAAATTCAATATTCAATATATAATAAAGTACTGCAAATTTAATCAATAATTCGATAAGCCTTCCAACAATAGCATCTAAATCAAGTAGCACGAAATCCACACAGTCCAAATCCTTAATCTTAAAGCTTCCAAAAGTCTGAACCTGAAACATATTAAAACAATGAGCTGCGAAGCCCAGCAAGTAACTATCGTCCAACGGCTCAAAAAAAATATTTTTAAAAGAGAACAAAATTTCTAAAACTTTAAATCGATAAAAAGAATCTAAACAAATAAATCATATTTTATTCCCACAGTTCTAAATTACGATCACACTAAACCAATGACACGGTTCTATGTTCGATGGGGGCCAGTTTATGTCCCTCGTTAAGCCTCACTCAACAAGGTGTCTATGTGTTCCGGAACATACGTAAACTAGTTCTATGATTCTATATGTCACATTATCCAGTGACCGGATTCTATGATTCGATACGCAACTAAAACTGGGGAATTCTAAAATAATTCTTTTTCTAAAATCAATTTTCGATATCTCAAATTTCGATAACCAATTCAAACAGATATTTTGAAACATAATAAAACAGATTTTATAACATTAGTGAGCAACGAAAAGTCACTTACCTCGAAATCAACTGAATACCAAAATTTAAACACGAACAATCCTTGGTTGTTGAAGGGCTGTACGACCCTTTTTGTTATCTATTCGAGTGTTTATATAAGCATGAAAACCCTAAATTAATTAAGGTAATTATAAAATCTTCCTATAAATATTTGCAACACCTCCAAATAATTCCTAAAAATAATATTCTATTCACACATAATTAACTTAAATAAAAAGATATTGATTCACTAAAGTATTCTTACTCTTCTTTCCAAATAAAACGAATCTTATCCTTTAAAATTCTAGAATTTTCTAAATAAAATAAATATCTAACTAGAAATCACTTTAAAATCTAATATATAATTTATAAAATTAAAAAATACGAATTTTACAGTAAGGCCACTGAACCTCTGATTGCTTTCAAACATGGCAAATCTCCAAGGTTGGTACTAAGGAAGACCCAGAAGGCTGCAAAAATCAGTATAAACAATATGCATTTGAGCTCTTCTAGTGTAATCAAGAGATTCATGAGGTTGATTAAGAGGTCTATTCATAAAAGAGACAAGCTGGTCTTGAGTCAAGTGGAAGATATCCACATGCGAAGATTGAAACTTGAAAACCGAAAATATCAAACGAGTTAAAGCCAATCCAAACATGATAGTTGTATATGTTGGAGTGAAGAACATCTCACTAAAATTCTCATCAATAGGAACTACAAACAACATCACATATCTAAAGAGGGTTCTGCAGAAGTTTAATGATTCACCGCCAAGTACTTCACTAGAGCAAATAGCTGTCAATCTTCTATAGACCAGAATTGAATATCTCCAAAAGCAACAAACAGACATGTTCGAGTCTGAAAGACTAAAGAAAACTTATGTTGCAAAAGATGTCAGGGAACAAAGAAAAAGGAAGGATTAGATTTGTTCAGTCTAGAGGAACACTTTTGTTTTGTGCTTTACTTTTGAAATTTGGAAATGTATATATGATCTAGAAAGTATTTAATATTATTTATTGTCTTTCCTTATTTACGTTTTATTGTTATCAGTTGAGTTATCCAGTAGGGATTTGCTTTTGAACTCTAACAAACAAATAGGGGAAGATTGTAAAGCATAATGTAACGTAATATGTAATAATGGTAACGATAACTCAACACAGGAACAAAGACAATAACAATATATATATAGGCTTTTGCTCCATAAAGACCACTCTTATATAACAAACAATAAAGAACACTATAAAATCATTTATTCCAATAGATCCATTGGCCCCGCCAGGGGCACCCAATACAAAAAGTTCTTATTTTTTTAGGCTCTATACATCCAACAAAAAAAATTGAAAATTTACTGTTCATCGATGACGTCACTGATGACGTCATCGATGAACAGTAAATTTTCAATTTTTTTTTTTTTTCGCTGGATGGATAGAGCCTAAAAAAATAAGAACTTTTTGTATTGGGTGGCCCCGCCAGGGGCAATGGATCTATTAGATATGAGGTGTTCTTTGTTGTTTGTTATATAAGGTGTTTGCTATGGAGTCCAACCCTATATATATATATATATATATATATATATATATATATATATATATATATATATATATATATAGAGTTGGATTCAGTGGAGACCATGTTTTTTGTGGAGTCCTGGAGTCCACTTTTGTTCTGCATACATTCATCAGTATTTTACATTGCATTTAATAATTTTCTACGATCATCACCAAGATTAGTTAGGGTTTTTTCAACAATATCGTCAAAATCCATCACAAATATACATTATATTGCCCGCAATGACAAAATATTGAATTTGCAGAACAAATTTTATATTGCAGAACCAAGTGTTCAATAACAAAATTCTAAAAATTAATTCAAGAGATGTTTTGCCGTGTTTCGAAGCAGTTTACGATCATGTTCAGAGGAAAACGTTTTTACATTGGTAAAACATTGTTAAATGTGGATGAATATATGCAGAACAAAGGTGGACTCCAGGACTCCACAAAAAACATGGTCTCCATTGAACTTTGTTATATATATATATATATATATATATATATATATATATATATATATATATATATATATATATATATATATATAGAGTAGGGATCTAGAGAAAACCCCTTTAAAAGGAGAACTTAGAAAACTAAATTAAAATATAGCACATATGGTATTCAAACTGATCGTTGGGAGATGGAGAAAAATGTGGTGAAATTAGATTTTAAAAAAATATCACCGATTGACGGAAAAAATCAAATTAAAAACGGAGGGGATTAGGTGGGATTGTGTGTGTGAGGGTATATATATATATATATATATATATATATATATATATATATATATATATATATATATATATATATATATATATATATATATAGGGTTAGGCTCCAGAGAGAACACCCTTAAAAAGAGAACGAGAGAACACATCATCTAACCATTGAATCTATTAGATCTAATGGTCCCGCCAACAACACCCAATACAAAAAAGTCTTATAATTTTACCCTCTATCCATTGATTAAAAAAAAATTAAAAAAAAAATTTTTTAAAAAATAATAATGATGATGATGTCACTGTGACGTCACAACAGGTTTTTAAATTTTTTTAAAAAAAAAAATTTTTAATTTTTTTTTTTATGAATGGATAGAGACTAGAATTATAAGACTTTTTTGTATTGGGTGCCCCTGGCGGGGCCATTAGATTTAATAGATTCAATGGTTAGATGATGTGTTCTCTCGTTCTCTTTTTAAGGGTGTTCTCTCTAGAACCTTGGCCTATATATATATATATAATAGAGCAAATGGGGGGTTCAAATACACCCTCACACACACAATCCCACCTAATCCCCTCCGTTTTTAATTTGATTTTTCCCGTCAATCGGTGATATTTTTTTAAAATCTAATTTCACCACATTTTTCTCCATCTCCCAACGATCAGTTTGAATACCATATGTGCTATATTTTAATTTAGTTTTCTAAGTTCTCCTTTTAAAGGGGTTTTCTCTAGATCCCTACTCTATATATATATATATATATATATATATATATATATATATATATATATATATATATATATATTTACACAACTTTTCCTTTAGATAATCATTAAAAATTAAGGATATAATCTAAAGCAATTCTATCGTACAATTAAATTTATTCAAAATGATTCTACTGAGAATCAAATTCAAATCAAGTTTTTTGTTTAGATTTTATATGTTAAATCATTTGTAAAGTTTGTATGTCGTTAATATTATACATTAGAATCAAATTTTTTGTTTTTAAAAATTTATTTGTAATTTATTGATGAAATTATATGGTGGAATTAATGGTTCTCTCCGGGATTCTATATAAGAAGATTCTCTCTGGAATAATAATAATATATATATATATATATATATATATAGGGTTTTGCTCAGGTGAGAACTCACTATTATTGTGAGAACTGAGATCTAATCTCAGCCCCACAAATTTTAAACTATTTTAAATCCTATCCATACACATAACACACCCCATCAATGACCAAACACGCACAAACACATACATACATTGCAACAACCCACTCACCTCCCTTCCTCCCTCCCTCCCTCCATCCGATGGCTGCCGCCACCAATTTCCATCGCCACCAAATATCACTACCTCCATCTACAAAATCACCACAAAATCATACACCACCCATAAATCCCAATCTGCCACAACCCCTCACCATTACACCACCGTCGCCGCCCGACCATCAACCTCCGACCGTCACCGTTATAACCTTGTCTCCACCGATGTCGTCTCGAGTCTTCAACATCCAGAAACAAGCCACGATGGAGCTCCGACAACTCGCGAAGAACAATTCCGATAATCACATCACCGATTGTGGTGATTTGTTTTTGGTATGAGAATGGTGGTTCAATTGAGGATGTAGAAGGTGGAGTGGTGAATTAAACGGAGAGGCAGGGGGAGTGGCGGAGTATGTATATGTGGTGAAAGTCTTCTGATGTGAGCTAATCGAAAAGGAGGTTGGATTTTGTGGTGATGTTCGGGTGTTTGTTGGTTTTGGGTGATTTGTTTGCGATTTTCTTTGAAATTTCAGGCTCCGCAGGGGACAAAAGATGGTGATTTGTGTTGACGGTGGTGATTTTTGGTGGTGGCCGGAAGTGGTGGTGGAGATGGGGTGGTTTGTAATGGTTTTGGCTGTGGTGATTTTTGTTTTCCGGTGGTGATTTTTGGTGCCAGTGGCGGCAGTGTGGTGGTCGGAGGTGGTGGAGTGCGGTGATTTTTGTTTATAGGCGGTGGTTTTTGTTGGTAGTGGCGGTGACGTGGTGGTTGGAGGTGGTGGTAATGTGGTGATTTTCTGTTTACCAGCGGTGATTTTCTGGGTTGGCCGGAATTGGTCGCCGGAGATGATGATCGGAGTTGGTGACCGGAATGGGGAAGAAGATGATGGTGGAAGATGATGTTGAATTAAATGAATAATAAAAAATCAAAATTTTAAATATTAATTGTATGGTTATGATTTAGTTTAGATATAAAAAACATGTGGTTAGGATTGGATCTCATATATCACCATAAGTGAGGGTTCTCAATGGAGCAAGACCCTATATATATATATATATATATATTGATTTCAGAAATTCATTTTAAAACCAAAATAATGTGTAATACTCCATTTTTATACTATAAAATATTTATATTTAAAAACTCATACTCACGGGTCTCTAAAAATATTCAAATTGCTGACAAGCTGCTTGTAACTTTAAAGTGAAAATTTGAGTTCCTATTCCGTCATTTTTTCACTTAAAAGAGGTGGTCATCATCTATAGTTGTTTGATCTCCCAGCATCACGAACAACTTAAGGGTTTCTTAGTAAAATCAACTAAACGCTAGGAAGATAAATCAAGTAATCGATCATAACCAGAATATTATGGTAAACTTATTCATTAGACCTTAAATATTCTCCAAATGTTTCACAATAAACTGTAAGATATTCCTGATCTTGTAAAGAAACAAACAAACAAAACAACTGAACAGAACAAGAAGTCCAATAGATTCAGGATAACCTGCATTTTTGCAAACATAGCAGCAAGGTTAACCACCAAAGAATCCAGATAATTAACCAAAACCAAGGTCTGCTCCCTTTTCTTTTTGTTGTAGTATCATGCCTTAGCAGAAATGCAAGACGTGGCGATGTGCTTCTTACTATTTGCCGCAAACAGATTATACATCTCACTCAAATTTCAAAAGGAAGACCTAAATATAACTGAAACTCAAAATCCTCAAATCCAAATCATTTATATAATCTATATCTAAACTTAAATTCTTCAAAAACAGGCAGTCCGCTTAGCCAAGATGATATAGTTCTCTTATACTTTCCACCTGAAAATAACGCTAACAAGGGAGGTGCCCAAAATTCACAGTTTACTTGCTACATCAGCTCCATCTACTATAAAATCCTCTTCAGTATCTTACTAGCCGGTAATTCCTGTAGCAAGTGAAAATCATAAAATCATGAAAAGCCAGAAGAAGATTTGTAAAATTATACTCCCTCCATCCCTCTAATTTCTTTATAGTTTTTTTCACTTGTTGGCACGCATTTTAAGGTGTATATAAAGTATAGTTCCATTATTTATTTTTAAAATTTTCTTTTTTGAATAAAAATTTAAATATTAAATTTTTATTCAGAAGAAAAAGAAAATTAAGATAATTTATGGAATTACACTTTATACGAGTCTTAGAATGCGTGTCAAACTCTCTGTTCCAAATGTAAAGAACCTAGTGGGATGGAGGGAGTAATTGATAAGTAATATTGTAATAAAAAACTACACATCAAATGCTATAACTTTGAACAAATATTTCATGAGTAAAAAAAAAAAAAAACATGCACATTATATTGTTCCATAATTGATATGCGCAACTTATGAGTAATGCCAATATAGCAAGTTATAACCATATCTGGCATTGGCAATCCTACCAAATGAATACTGCAATCTAGATAATAGTAACTGAATGCTGCTCCATACTACACTACTATTACACTAGCACAGTAGCGCGGGACTGGCTTGTGTCATGCCTGTAATTAAAAATTACAATAGTCAGCAAAGGGTGGCAATTTCGGGTTTCTAGTTGTATCCAGGTTTGAAAACTAGTCAATTTCACTCAGGCTGAAACTATTAAAATTTAATAATATAGAATATTAAAGTGTAAAGGAACAAATTCTAATAAATGGGTCATTTCGGGTCATATTCAGGTTGATTGGGTCATTCTTGTGTCACTTTTGGGTTTCATCTTGTAAAATCGTGTCGCAAATGGGGTCAGGTACGGCTCGTGTCTAATATTGCCACCACCCGCCTGTAAATCAGGTTACCTAACACAAAAACATTGAAGTATTTGGCTGTTTGCCACTGTAACCGCAAAGCAGGCATATATACACTTGGTAGGGGCTAGAGCCTAGAGAGCAAGAATTTCGTAAATCTTAAACTGTAAATGTTTCTGCAATTGAAGATATGCAAATGGGGCAACCAGAATCTCTCAGTTACAACATGTGAGTAGAGACTGCTTAGTTTTCTAGCAAAGAAACTTTGTCAATAGAAGTTAATAGATTAAAAGATTAAGCAGTGTGCAACAAACAGCACTATATTCTTAAAACAACTTCACGAGAATCAAGGAGTGCCAGAGCAGTGGTAAACGAGCTCCAAGCCAGAAGCAATCTGGAGTTCAATTTTCACCTTCCCCTCTCCCTCTACTACAAAATATTTCAACTATACGATATATATATATATAATAATAAATTTAAAAAGTAATTACCTCTGTTAGTCTGTCTCCTGGAAACCCCATAACCTTCAACATAACCAGGAGCACTTTTGATCTGAGCATCACTAGCTCCATCACCAAGCCCATAACTAAAAGGTCCAGATTCCTCTTGCTCGGAATTTGCTGAGTGCCAGGTGCTGTCACCGTATACTGGGCGATTACTATAGATATCTCCAAAAGTTGCATCATAACCACCGTTTGGCGAGGAAAGGGATGACATGCGAGCACCAGTACCGGCACTATTTCTTCCATATGCTCCGGCAGCCAGATTGTAACTGCCATCAACTCCTCCGTATCCTAAAAAAGCACCCTGACTAGATACATTTCTTCCACCTTGAGCCTGTGGTGAAATAGGAGAAGAATCCCAGTTGAGTCCATTGATGCCCAAATTTCTAGCTCCAATGCTACCAGTTCCGGATCCCACATACCCACTTGAGTTTGTAGGATTAGTTCCATAATCAAGCCCTCCATTACCCCACAAATTTCGAGGTTGAGAATTAAATAAAGAAGCAGTGTTTCCTAAGTTCCCACCATCAAACCCCGTAGGATTATTGAATCTGTTTGAACTGTAATAAGGGTTCACTCCCCTTCCAAAGCTGACAGAATTGTTCAGATTTACATTTCCTCCATAATTTGGGTTCAACCCTAAATTCAAGTTCATTCCATAGCCTGAACCAAAAGGCGCAAATCCTGTTCTTCCAGCCGTAATTGGACTAAACCTGCCATCCATCCTGACACCCAACCCTCCTACCGCATTAGGTGAGTATCCCTGATTGTAGCCATTTAGGACGCTGTTGATTCTGCTCAAGCCATAGTTGTAATTCCCAAGTGGACTTCGGCTAGGACTAGGTGAGAGCTCTTTTGGAACTGCCCGTTTGACCTCTACCATTTTACCATTGAGCTCATGAAAAGTTCTGAGCAACACATTGTCCACCGAATCCTCTGAATCATAAGTGATGAATCCAAATCCTCGTGGTCTCTGAGTGTTGTGATCATACATCACCACAACATCTGTGACAGTCCCAAATTGCTCAAAATAACTTCTAAAGTCACTTTCCGTGACAGTAGAAGCTAAACCTCCTACAAAAATTTTTCTAGTGCGAACTGGACCAGGAGATCCCTGAATGCTACCACTGTTTCTGCTAATTACGCTACTATGGTCATCCTTAGGTACAGCTTTTTTTGCTTCAACCTGTAAACGAAATTTCAAGGATGAAAATCAAACACAGGGTGAACCAATATAAGAGTTACTACTTTAAACATTATTATAGCAACACACAGCTAATGCAAGACCAAACAAGTGAAAGGTGCAGTCACACAGGAACAAAAAGAACTACCAGAACATAGCTACAAAACCCCAGGTAAACCTACACCTAAAAAAATTGTACCCAATTAAATCTACATTTTGACATCGTTATATATGCAATTAATATACAGCATGTCGTGTCCAACCAAACTCTTAACATATAAAGACTTGGTATATGATAACTAAACATATGTCCATTTATGGAGAATTGTCATTAACCACTGATAAAATTAAGATACAAGATACGTTAAACAAAAACAAAATCATTACCAGTCTGCCATCAATATTGTGCTTCTCCTTAATCACTCTATCAGCAACAACAGGGTCCGCAAATACAATAAAGCCAAAACCACGAGCTCGTCCAGTTGTTCGATCTTTCATAATCACAGCTTCAAGTACCTCACCGAAACTACTGAAATACTCTTTGAGACGCTCTTCATCAGTGTCCCACGAGATTCCACCAATAAATAATTTTCCAAGATCAGACTGCATCTTTCCTACACAAACACCAAACAATTCCATTCCATTAAAGCCAACAACCAGATCGAACACGAACTTAACTTACAAGTCACTTAAACACATTCAACCAAATTCCAAACCAAAGTTGGATCTAGTCATATCGCAATCATCACACATTCAAAATCAACACAAACTCATTAAAGTTCAAATTTTTCACTAGCCCATTAAATAAAATGCAGATTAAAACTAATCAAGAACCAACTTTTTTAACTTTCAGTCTCGAAACCCATAAAAAAAACACACAAATCTAAGTTCCTCTTAACAATTCAATTTTCTTGGATTCAAGCAAAGAACATCGGATCCATTGCTGATCAACCAAACAACAAATTCAAGCATCCTATAAATTTTCACCATCTATTTCGATCGTAGTACAGATAAAAATTACAAGTGAAGTATAAAGAAACAAGTATTGTTTTAAGTACCCACCGGATTAAAATTGAAAGGCGACGAGAAAAAGATGAAAATTTACTAAGATCCGTAAAGAGTTGTTGTAACAAGAAGCGATGGCATGTTGATAGTCCTGTGTATACGCCCCTGTTTTATCTATCTATTTCAATCTCCTCCCGATAAAATATTAGGGATGTTCTTGATGGCACACATGTGGCTTTTTATTTGGTATGTCGATGTGCTCACATATTAGTTCGATGTTTGGTTTAAAAAAATCTGATTTGGGTTCAATTTAATTTGTAAATAAGTCGAATATAATATTATTTTGAGATTTCGTTTTATAAAAGAGATGAGTTTGAGCATAATATGATTCGACTCGAAAATTTGTAAATAATTTAAATTATATAATTCGTGAATAAATTCATAATTATGGTATATAGACCTGGCCATTATTTTAGAGAATATCTTCTTATATAGAGAACTTTAAAAAAATTCAATACATTTTTTATAAAAAAAAAAATTCTATACATTTACATTATATTATAATATTAATATTAAATTTTAATAATTAAATAATCTTCTATAATGAATCGATTTCTTGTTAAACACGATTATTTTGATTGAGCTGTTCTTTTATTAAAAGCAAAACTCAACTTTAACTTATATTATAAAGACTTATATATTAACTTTTATCCATAAAATTGAACCGTAAAAATTAATAAAAATTATGACATTAGTATTAAATTCTAATAGCTAATACAATCTTTTCTAGTGAGCCGTCTTCCCGTTAAACACGTTTCGAGCCGCTCTTATTTGGAACCAAAATTCTACCTTCATTATATAAAGAGAGTAAATTTCAATTTTTATATTCTTTAAACTTTCTAATATTTATAAAGAGAGTAAACTGTCTGTATATTATAGATAATCCTGTATTTATTTACAACTTCCGCATGGGAATGTCTTTCTGTTATGTTAAAATATAAAAAAAATTAGTACGAAGACTTTTCGTTATGGGAATAATATTAAATTTATGGATATATTTTTCTTATGCACGTATAATTAACTTGTACAAAAAAGTTAAAATAAAGGATTTCTAGAAAAAAGATATATAGTTTTAAATAATCGTATAAGTCGTCTCCACTGTCCTCGTATTCTACTTCCAATAAAGCATTTTATTTTATGTATTCCTTGTATATTCAAACATCTTTTATACGGTCTTCTCTAATGAACCGCTTTCTCGTTAAACACGGTTATTACTATTGATCCGCCCTCTCGTTAAGACCAAAAACCTAACTTTTACATATATCACTTGTATGATAATGTTTATCCATAAAAATCAAATCCTAAAAATAAAATAAAATTTATAATATCAATATGATATTTTAATAGCTAATACAATCTTTTATAGTGAGCTGTCTTCCCGTTAAACACGTTTTGAGTCGTTCTTGTTAGGATTGAAATTCAAACTTCATTACATATTATTGATAATACTTATCTTACACAACAACCTTTTTCCTAAAAATTAAAACCTAAAAAATAGAATGAATTCCAATTTATACTTTCTCCATATTTTCTAAAATTTATGGAGTTTTAAAAAATGAAAACACATCTTATTTTTTTCTTTATATTATAGATACTGCTGTATTTATTTAGCAATCCTGCATGAAAATGTTATTTTATTATGTTAACATGTCAATTAATTTTTTTAAATACGATGACTTTTTTATGACAATAGTATTAGATTTATGAATAAATTTTCCTAATATAAGTATAATTAACTTATATGAAAAAGTATAATTTAATAAGATCGTACTTTCTATAAAATATTTAATTTTATGTCTGCTTTATATATTCAAATATCTATTCTACTTCTAATAGAACTTTTATTTTTTTCTATAAATTCGAACTCTTATTCTCTATAATTAAATTCTAACTCATATTCTACTTCTAATAGAACTTTTAATCCTATGCATTATAAATACTTATTCTACTTGCAATAGAACTTCTAATCATATGTCTTACCTATAAATTCGAACTATTCTCTATAAATTCGAACATCTATTCTACCTCTAATATGTTAAATGATATTTTTACATTTATTAGTGTTTATAATTCTAAAATTCTAGAAAATTAGAAAAATAGATTAATACGATCTTAAAGCGCCACCTAAGCTACCGCGTATCCTCCTTTATATATATATATATTGATAGGGGAGAACTACTAATTTTATGATTCTATAGTAGAATCAAAATTTTAATTTTTGGTTCTATAATAAAAAAAAGACCAATTTTCTGATTCTGTAACAGAACCAAATGCTGACGTGCCATTGTTGCTGACGCGTCATTGCTAACATCATCTGCCACGTCATCACTGCCGACGTGGTAGTGCCACGTCATCAATGATGGCGTCACTGATGACGTGGCACTGCCACGCCACGTCAGCAGTGGTGGCATGGTAGTGCCACGTCAGCAGTGATGATGTGGCAGTGCCACGTCAGTATTGATGTGGCAATGCCATATATCTTTTTTTGGAGAAAACATTTTTGGGCAAAAAATTAAAAAAAATTGGTTCTGCGGTAGAATCAGAAAAAATATATGGTTCTCTCCGATTTTCTATATAACAAATTATCTCTAGAAGGGGACTCATATAGATCTTATATAGAGTCCCGGATAGAATCATTGATTCTACCATAGAATTTCATTAATAAATTATATATAAAAATTTTAAAATATCATCTTCTTTAATTAATTGCATATTTACTTGTATTTTTAAAATAAAGCATTTAATTTGCAATTATACCTTTAACCAACTCTGCCTAAAGTTCCGTTACTTTTTGTTACAGTGTTTTCCATCTTTTTCTCTCTACTACTCCCCTCTCTTTCTCCGTTTACCCTTTCTCTCTCTCTCTCTCTCTCTCTCCATCGTCTCTCTCCGTGTAGTCCGTCATCTCCGTCTCTTTTGTCTTTCCGCGATTTTTGCTACTTATAGGTGATGATATGGATCGAAAATAAGCCCTAAAAATACATTTAATGGTGCATTAAATGAGAATAGGACGGTCCAAGGTTAAAGCCCAATTACGAGGCTCAAAACCCTAATTATGATAATAAATTCGTAATTAAATAAATCAGTCAAGATAGGACTCCGTCATTGAGTCCAATAAAGACCCAAATTCTTTAAGGAGTAATCCCCAAGTCATATGAGTCCAATATGGGTCAGCCTTCCTCATGGAAGGATACAGAAGTCTATCTAAAACAGGTATCTTGTCCAGCAAGATACCAAACCCTAATTCCAAGGCCCCCGAGCATATATAAGGATCTGATTCCATACAAACAGAACTACGTTTTATTGGCTTTATTCTTGATATTTAAAAGATACGTAGGCATCTTGTGAGGACCCAAGTTAAGTCACGAAACACTTGATCAGCCATCAAAGCTCGAAGCTCTCCCTAACCCTAGCATTCAATACGCAATAAATACACCCTAATTTTCGTTCCACAACATTTGGCGTCGTCTGTGGGAATGGATATCAACCATGGTTACCACCAGGAGAACACCAACGCTTTCTGAAATTACTACCATCACCACCGTACCCCCGATTGGGGAGCAGCTACCCCCAAGGACGGGTTCCCAGACGATGGTCACTCAGCCTCCAAGGACCGAAACACAAACTCATGGATCGTTACCCTTCGTGACGAATCCCTCTACTCAAGGGATGAATCCCCTACAGATGATAGTCTCTCCTCTTAGAGGCCAATCCATTCCCCCACCGCTCAGATCTCAACTACTGTGATTCCCGCAAGTACAAACCCGATGTATGGATTGCCAAATTATCCCCCGTATCAGCCTGGACCAAGCGGTCATGCCCTCCAGATACGCGATCCATACATCCCACCTTACATAAGGGGTTTAGGACCCAATCAAGGCCAACAATATCAAGATTACTCCGGCCCGTATTCTAATGATTCATCCTCGGAAGATGGGGATATACCCCCAGGAGGCGTCGTCCAAGTAAGGAACCTATTGGACAATATCGCCGAAGGATCCATGATGGACCCCCCTAACAACTGCTGAAAAAATTAAGGCTCATGAGGCCAAGATCCAGAAACTGAAGGAGGACATAGAACGGGAGCAACAAAGACAGAATCAGGGCCGACCCCCACCAACGACAGGAGGAGAAATTCCTTTTGTTGATTTGGAAGAAACCCCGAGGAGAGAAAGCAGAGCTGAGGCCCCTAGAAGTGGAAACACGAGGGTCGAAACCCTCAGAGGCAACCCTAAAGACCTAATGCAACTCGGAGATCCTGATTATCCGACCCTTCCATTCACTGAGGAGGTGATGAATGCACGCATATCATGGAAGTTTAAGATGCCCACCTAAAGGCTTATGATGGAACGGGAGATCCCGCTAATCATGTAAGAACGTTCTCTAATGCACTACTACTACAACCTGCCAGTGACGCTCTAAAGTGTAGGGCGTTCCCCCAAACCCTAGCGGACATGGTGCAACGGTGGTATAGCCACCTCCCACCAAATTCCATCGCCTCCTTCAAGAAGCTGAGCACCGCTCTCGTCAGCCAATTCATTGGAGGACGGATTCATGAGAAAGATTCTGTATCCCTCATGATAGTGATACAAGGGAAGAATGAGAATTTGAGAGATTGCCTCAAACGGTTCACCAAAGAGACTCTCAACATTACTGATTTGGAAAACAAAGTGGTTATGGTAGCTTTGCAGAATGGAACTTCAAATGTTTATTTCAAGATGTCATTGGCCAAGCATCCCCCTGAAAACATGACGAAGCTTCAACAAAGGGCAAGCAAGTACATCAAAACTAAAGATAGTTTAAAGAAGGAGTCAGGAACGGGAAACACCGGGAATGGTGACAATTCTATGAAGCGAAAGTCGAAAGACGAATATGATGCTAGAGATAAGTACCTGCGTACGTGCAGAGATTCTGATTCGGCCCCTAAGAAGGGGAGTCCAGGGCAAAGGTTTAAGGATTATGCAAGGTTGAACGCTCCAAGGAGCCAAATCCTGATGGACATAGAGAAGGATAGGGACGTGAGATGGCCGAAGCCACTTAGGACGGATCCTGAGAAGAGAAACAAGAACCAATATTGCAGATTTCACAAAGACATGGGACATGATACCGATGATTGTAGGCAATTGAAAGATGAGATTGAGTTCCTGATTCGAATGGGAAGGTTGAGTAAGTTTTGCAAAGATGGGAATCAAGGAAACCCAAGACGAGATTACGATAGGAAAGATGATGATCGCAATCACAATCGCAATCCACAGCCCCGGGGGCCGATAATAAATATGATTTTTGGTGGCCCAACAGCGGCCGGGACAAGTAGAAATTCCAGAAAGGCGTATGCATGAGAAGTGATGCATATTGTTGGGGAAGCACCGAAGCGTGCAAAGATGGAGGTCTCGATTGGATTCGATGAATCGGACCTTGAAGGGGTGATGTTCCCCCATGATGATCCATTGGTGATCTCACCTGTGATAGGCAAGTCCCAAGTAAAGAAAGTCTTGATAGACAATGGAGCCTTGGTGGACATTCTGTTCCATGATGCCTTTTTGAAGATGGGATATACTGAGTCTCAGTTAACACCATCAAACATGCCCATATACGGGTTCAACGGAGTGGAATCGAAAGTTGAGGGGACAATTCAGCTACCCATGACTATAGGGCAGGAGCCACGAGAGGCAACTCAAATGTTAAATTTTTTGGTTATCAAAGCCACGTCTACCTACAATGCTATCCTGGGTAGGACGGGACTTCATGCTTTTAAGGCGGTTGCTTCAATCTATCATTTAAAGATTAAGTTCCCGACCAGAAATGGTGTGGGAGAAGAGAAAGGGGATCAAAAGATGGCGAGGAGTTGCTATGTGGGTGCATTGAGGCCGGATGGAACCGGGGGGCAGGTCCTCCTGATTGAGGATATTGGAGTTCGTGAAGATGAAGAGCGGAGAGGAAAACCAGCAGAGGACTTGGTTCCCATACCTTTGGAGTTGGGAGATTCTGAGAAAGTCAATCATATCGGGGCATCTCTGAAGGACCCTTTGAAAAGCGAGTTGATTGCCTTCTTGCAAGACAATAGTGACGTCTTTGCGTGGACAGCAGCTGATATGCCAGGGATAGATCCCCAATTGATAACACACAACTTGAATATGGATCCAGACCGGAAGGCGGTGAAACAAAAGAAGAGAAATTTTGCACCTGAGAGACAAGAAACCATAAAACAGGAAGTTGATAAACTCCTAGAGGCAGGGTTCATTGAAATCCATTTCCCGGAATGGTTGGCCAATCCTGTAATGGTCAAGAAGGCTAATGGGAAGTGGAGGATGTGCATAGACTTCATTAATCTAAACGATGCATGCCCAAAGGATTGTTTTCCCTTGCCAAGGATCGATATGTTGATAGATGCCACGACTGGGCACGAGATGTTATGTGACACCCCTAGATCCGGGGTCAGGAATCCAGGTCATCACGCTCCAATTTCCCTTTATTAACAATATCTCTTGATCTTTTTTTTATACTATTTAATACTCACACAAATGACCCCACAATAATATTATCACACACACCAGTCATATGCTCAGAGAACAACATCCATTAATGATAGCATGCAGTTAAAGATAAACTATTATTACAATCCCAGAATACCATCTATTACACCCATATATAAGTATATACTACCTTGAGAACAGGTATCGATACTTTCTCATAAGGTAGACTTCCCCTTTACCCTCTTCTGGGTTGTACTGCGACATTTCGGCACCTGATCTAGCTGTTATATAAATAAATAGCAAGAGTGAGCTATAATAGCTCAGCAAGATAAATTTTGTAAACTAGCATCAAAGGAAAATATATATATATATATATAAACTGAAAATTCACTATAATAATTCAAGAGAAAAATTTATCCTTAATTACTCCACATAACCTTTCATTTTCGTTTATAAGAAAAAGACATATAGAATAATATAATATCAGTTTCTCTTCTAAACAAAATAATAATCTATACTTCATCTCAGTATAATATCCCAGATAATATAACATTTGAGTAAAATCTTTCAATATAATCTTTTCATTTTCTTTTTATACAACAATCATATATAAAAATAATATAAAATCAGTTTCTCTTTTGTCCATAAAGTAATTCCATACTTTCATACCATTTTCCCTTTTTCAGTATATCAATCTGAAAACCATTATCAATTCTTTATTTTAAAGTTTTGGGGATTCCTCTAGCGCCAGATACGTAGGACGATGATCAGTCGACTGACCGTACCTGCTCTCTGTTTACTACTAGTAGAAGGGATGATCCCACCTGGTCATCAACCCTGGAGGAAGGCCACCTGCTACATCCTCCTTCGAAAACTCTTGGGCCGTAATAAAATAATGGGTGCTGGACTATGCCGCACACAACCTCTTACGCTTTCTGTTGCAATCCCCCTTTTTGTCAAATCATTATTCCATTTATAAAACACCATTCCACATTTTCCATTTTTTCGTTTCCATTTCCATTCACATATCCATTCACATTTCCATTCACATATATCATTTCCATTTCCATTTCCATTTATCATCACCTTTAAAAATATATATGTCATAATACTTTGATTATGACTCAAACATTTCCACTGTATTCAATGAAATCAAATACGCTCTTATATACATAAAATATTCCATCTATTTTAAAAGTATTAAATAATAATCAAATAATATTTATTAAATCACAAATATTTAAAGGAATATTTTTAACATAATATTATAAACCATATAACTCTAGATAACAACTGATACTATTCTTTCATATCCCTTTAAAACATAAAGTATATTCGTATCCATATCCATAATCCATATTCAAAATCTCAGTAAACAGGGAATATATCCCTAATCATCTCATCATATAAGATTCATATATTATCCACCAAAACCATTTCCTTTGAACTTAAACAGTTTATCAAAATAAGGATAAAAGAAATCTTGCTCCCTTTAATCCATATCCATACTCATATTCATATACTTCTCCATTTAATTTCAGAAAATCAGGAAAACAAATCCTTAACAATATAGTAATAATAGAATCACATATATATACCATAAAATCATTTTTCTTTGAAGATAAATAATTTTTCAAAGTAAAGATAGAAGAAATCTTGCCTCGATCTCTAATCCCAAGAGGAATGATCCGGTGTTCGTCTCGAGTATCTATAGAAACGAAAAGGAACACCATCAGAATATATTCCACTTAACCACCAAACCCTTATATAGAAATACCCTTGACACATAATATATGTTTAACATACCCTTTATAGACCACAAGCTCCAAGAACTTATCCATTTTTAGACTCCATGAAGTTTCAGTGTTTTTCACCATTTCCTTATTAACCACACATGACTGTAAAATTTCTCATAAATTATCAATTTCGAATTTTAACACAAGGTCAGTGGGGTTTGATTCTATATTCACCCTACTATATTTTCCCAAAATTTCATAATATTTAAAAAATTTTAAGTATGGTAATTATAGCCTCAAAGTTGACACAATTACGTTTTCTCGGTTTTCGAACGTCTTTCACTAAAATTCACTTTTCTCCTAAACCGTTCATCAGATTTTCACATACTTTATATCAAAACGATCTATGAACTAAGCTCTATCCTCTCATGGTCAGTTGACACACCCTACTTACCCTTACCAGTTCGTGACCTCTGCCCAAATACAAGGTAGTTTTAGTTTTAACGAAAATCGGACATTATAACGGCTATATTCTTAACAATTCCCAAATCATCACTCCTCCCAATCCATCATCAAACACATATATTATTCTCTACACCATGTGGTCATCATACCAACCATGGTTACAAGCACAACTCACTTCCATACTCAATCAAATCACTTATAAACACATATATCATCATGATTTCATACTTTACACTAACTTAATCCAAAAAATCAACCATAAACTCAAGATTCAAGCTAGGGTTTCAAGTGGTATACCTTCCTTGGAATGAGTAAAAGCCTTAATACACCTTGTATAACCTTTATACCGCCTTAGTATAGCTTAGATCCTCCAAAAAAAATCAAGAAAACAAAGTTAGTTTGTAAGGGTTACTATTCATCATCACTTTTGTAAAAATCATAGAAAATTGAAAAATAAGAGTTTGGCTCTCAAATTTTTACCACATCTTGGCCTCTTCATAAGCTTTGATTTGAGATATAGATCACCAAAAACAAAGCTTACTAGCTATGGTTTTGATCCCGTTTTTCCCCCTGGACAGAAACTGGACAGATTTGTTTCCCCAACTTTGAGCATGGATTTGACTAGGCTATACTACTTTGTTTGCCATGAAATGTTGAACGAACCTTACAAATGGAGTGGAGAAGGAAGTTATGGTTAAAATTTGGTGATTTTATCATGGATAGAAATGGAGATATGAATTTTTCTTTGCCTTTGGTTTCTGCTGGACAGTTTGTAGAACTTTTGTGTTTCTTTGTGTTTTCTTTTCTTTCTTTCTTTGACTAATTCAACTAACTTTTGATCTAATATCTTGATAATATCAGTTGGTTGGCTGAGTTTGATCCTCTTGGGGCTTGTGCAAGGTGTATCCAAGAAGCTTCATTGATATTTGTTTGGTTTTTTTTTTTACCACCTTACCCTTGCCCTTTCATAATTCTTCCACTCTTGCCCTTGCCCCTTGGCTTTCACCATAAGTCACTTGATAAATCAACTCCTTGATTAGTATTGGGCCGAAATTGGGCTTTCCCCCTTGCTCTAGGGCTTTATGCAAGTTCTTTCTTCATTTCTTTCATCGAATGATTTCTGTGATCGTCTCAGTGGTTTCTCCTTTGTGAATTCCTTGGATATATAATATCCTCTCCCACATCATATATTAGTGTGTTAGGGTGATTCTAATCCTCAAGTAGGTATTAGATCCAATATCCTTGGTATATTCTCTTTTTCTCAGAAGTTGCTCTCCCGGTTATCTCTCGGTTTCTCAAGCATTCTCAAACTCGTTTAACAAATTTAAATTCCCTTGGCATTTCCTTGACTTGATCACTCCTTGGTTTAGCCTAATTTCACTATTTCCTCAAGATATAAACCCATTAACATTTCTATACTCCTTAATATCACATTCAATAGAGTCTCAAATCAAAATCGAAAATCCTTAAAGTCCATATTCAGGAATTTCTAAAATCCATTATCATTTTGAGTCACTCATTTTCATAGTACAACACTAATATGGTTCCTGATTATTCATTTTCCATTTCTAATCTAGGGTACTTACATACTATTTCCTTAAATCCTCAAAATCACTATTTATTTAGGTACTGTAGCATTGCAAAAGTTAGGGTTATTACATGTTAAGCTTCATAGATGGCTTTAGTGGCTACAACCAAATCAAGATGCATAAGGATGATATTCCTAAGGTATCATTCATCACTGACTTTGGTGTGTATTGTTACCTGGTCATGGCCTTTGGACTGAAAAATGCAGGAGCTACCTATCAGAGGTTGGTAAACAAGATTTTTGCCCATCTCATTGAAAAGACTATGGAAGTTTATGTAGATTGTTAGGTCGAATACACAATAAGTAATCAAATACTGTATGAATAACTTGACAAGAACACACTGTTTAACAATTAAAAACTGTTTGGAATTAATAATTCCTCTCTCAGTGATGTAAATATCACAGAGAGCTGCTTAGGTTACAATGGATGAATATCTCAATGTTCGACTACCCTTCTAGGGTTAACCTAACTGTATTTATAGAACATACAGCTTCGTACAATCAGTAACTGATACTCCTAAAATCAAGCTATACAATTGATATCAATCACGATTGCTCCAGTCTTCCAAGTCAACTCAATCTCTTTGACAGCTTTCTAATCTTCAAAGATATTGCTTCCATATTTATCAATCTTCAAACACTGTTGACTCTTCAGACAATACCGCTACAGAGTTTAACAAACTCTGTTTGCGCTTCCAGTCAGTGTTTAATCAAACTCTGACTGCTTCCAGCTAAACTCTGTTTTCTGACTTTAGCTTCCAAACACTGTTTTCATCAATCATTTCTAACAATCTCCCCCAACTTGTCCATTAGCAAGAATGTACAAGTTTTACAGTAAATGATGATGTCAAAACAAATACAAAGTTTACAGTGTTTAACATACAAACAGAGTTTAAGCTATTACTTAACAAATTCTACATGAAATAAGAAAATTCTTACAGACTTTAATCTCTAATCTCTTGAAGATCAGGCACTGTTCTGAGATAGTCTATAAGCAACCTTCTTTCAGCATTTTCAAGCTCTATCTGCATAGCTTCTTTGATTTCTCTCAACTGAGGATCATTCTCATCAGTTTGATAGATAGCAGCTCTAAGATCGTAGATTTTGTTTCTTCTCATTTCATTCCCCAGCCTGATGTATTTCAATTCTTCAGACTTTACATTGAAATCCAGAACAGTAACTCCAAGATCAGTTTTTAGCTTTGTAGTCCCTTTCTCCATTTCTATCAAATTGCCATCCCAATTTCTGTATTTAGGAACATACTTGCTGTTGAATTTCATTTGCCTTCTTGCAAGGTTTTGAATCATTCTTTGTTGAAGCACATTTGCAACTGACTGAGCTCTTTGATTTCTCACTCTGAAAATATACAGGACATATTCAAGTTCTTCAGCAAATTTTAATTCGATATCCTTTTCAGAGACTTTAAATACTGTTCCATCAGCCATGAAATATAACAAGAAATCCTTTTCTAGACTCTTTTGATGTACAAGTTGTACTGACTCCAGTTTGTCTAAACTCTCTTGAGTGACACCACCTCCTGGAACAGACAGTGAAGAAGGATCTCTAGGACCAACATATTGTCTTTTATCTCTGTGTGAGCCTATGCCTTCTTTGTTGTATCCAACTTTACCAGAAAAAGCTCTACCATCAGAAAAATCCATTGGAATTGTAGCTTCTAGTCTTGAATCATGAGGAGCACCTCTTTTAAATGTTGATTTCAACTGAGAAGACAATAATGGTGTGGTCACAACTTGTGCAGCAACAGAGGTTGTGTTTTCATTCTTCTGTACAACATGTGTATCAACAGAGGTTGTAACTATACTTTTCAGTTTTTGCTTAGCTTCTGCATCTGTTGGTTTTCTGAATACTTGCATTCTTTGATCTGTACCAACTGGTTCTTTGATTTGAATACCTTTAAGAACAGGCTTTGCAGCTTTAGCAACTTTCACATTCTTCTTTCCTTTTTCAGACTTTAAAGCTTTCAGATGTTTTTCTTGTAAACTCTTCTCTTCAGCTTTAGCATCTTCTATGGTCACTCCTTCTGCATTCTCTTCCATGAAAAGCTTAACAGCTAGCTCCTCATCAGTCTTTGGGTTTGATGTTAATTCCAAACTCTTGGTCTTTGAGGTACCTTGAGTTTCAGTGTTTGTTCCAACAGACTGTGATTTAAAAGATTTGCCAGATCTCAGAGTTTGCTGCCTTTCAGAGTTTAAAACCTTGCTTTTATCACTTGCCCCTCCATCTCCAGCATCATCCTTTTTAGTCAGAGTTTGAGAAACTTTGCACTTAGACTTAGTCACTCTCTCCCCCTTTTTGACATCATCAGGTATAAGTATGGATGTAATGAGCTCTAAAGAGTTTGCAATTGAATCCACTTTAGCAGATAAAGCAGTCTGATTTTCTTCAACCTTTCCTAGCCTGGCATAGAGAGTGTCTTGAACTTTAGACAGCTGAACAGCTTTTATTTTAGACTCTCTATCCATCTTCAATTCTCTTGACTGAATCTCAGTCTTCAAGGAAGCAATTTCTTGTTTAGTTTCAGCAAAATTGCCTTCCAGAGTCTTGACTTGTACCACAGTTGCCTTTAAACAGGATAAGATCTCTGGATTGGAAATTTGCTTGGCAGTTTGCTTAACAAACTCAGATGCTCTCCCTTTTTGAAAAATACAATCTTGTTTATACCAATTTTCAGCAGATTTAGCAAGATGCTCTACTTCTACTGCATAAGATGGACAAGGCTGATCAAAAGGTGTATGTTTATTATCTGTCTGTGCAGGTGCACTCATAAAAGAGTCAGAGTTTGCATCACTGTCAGATTTATCTTCATCACTTGCACCTTGAGCTTGACCATCTTTGAAAGAACCACTGTGCTGAGCAGTGTCAGCCACAGTTTCTGTAATAACTTCTGCAACCTTTTCAATAATCACCTCATATTGCACAGGCTCTGCAACAGAGTTTGCCTTAGTAGTTTCATCACCTTTGTCTTGAATTGGAGAAGTTACTAACTCTGTGTGTGATGCTATAGCTTCAGGAACATGTACTACAGGCTCATCAGCTACACCAGGAGCTTCAACATGAATAACAGGTGAGACAGGATCAAGAATTAATTCAGGAACATCATGTACTGGTGACAAACCATCTCTTTGATCCTCTTCTACAGGCATTTTATCCTCTGTAGGTATTTCAACAGTAACATTATCCTCTGCAGGCATGTCAACTTTTGCAGGTACTTCAACATTCACTGTATCCTCAACAGTAGGTGTTTGCTGTGAAACCACCTCTGGAGCTTCAACAACATTCTCTGCATCTGAATCAGAAAGAATTAGTCTCCTTTTCTTGATTGGCACAACAATCTCCTCTTCATCTTCACATGAGCTCTCTCTTGGTGGTGAAAGTGAAGGTCTGTTTGCTTTCTGTTTCTTCCTTCTTGTATAAACAGCTTCAGGTGTTGTTTGTTTAGCCTTTGAGTGTTTAGTGTTTTGGGCGGTGTGTTTCTTTCTTTTTGGCTTGGTTTTGGGTTGTTCAGTAGGTGCTGGCTCAGAGTGTAAGGTATCAGTGTTTAAAGCTTCAGTGTTAAATGGTTCAGTGTTTAATGGTTCAGTGTTTATTTGTGGAGAGTTTATTTGTGGAGAGTTTAAGATTTCTGGTTGTGGTTGTTGAGATGTAGTAGGTGCAGTAGTTGTGGGTGTTGAAGGTGTTGGTTCAGAGTTTATGGTTTCTGGTGGTTCAGGCATTTGTTGTGGTGATTGAGGGTCTTGTGGTTGGTTCACATAGTTTTGTAAGGCTAAAGGCATAAACAACTCAGGTATTTGCTGTTTAGTGACATCTTTGTTTGTCAAATCAGTGAACATTCTCTTAGCAACTTGAAAAGGCTGAATTACATCAGCTTCATCAATTGGAATGTTAGGCACACATACAGTAAATAGCAATTGACAAAAACGAGCAAAATAAACAGTAGTAGACTCAGACAATCGCTCTCCCAAGTTCATTAGTACAAGTCTACCAAAATCGAAGTTACCTCCATATAGTAGAGCATGACCAATTTGGAGAGTATCCAGAGGTAGTGCATCCCAGTTTGTTGTCTTCTTTCCAAAAGCCCTTGTTATACAATCAAAGAAGAAACTCCATTCCTTTCTCAAACTTGGCCGTCTCAAAGACCCTATCTTGTTCAAGTTTCCTGCACATCCAATTTGCTCCAACATTGTCCTTAATCTATCATGACCAACAACACTGTAAGAAGTGTGTGTCTCAAAGTCCAAAGCATCCCTGACAGTGGTTGGAGTAATGATATACTCTGATTCTTCATGAGTGAAAATGATTGTTGGAGTGCCAGCCTCTCCTCCATCATCATATTCAGAGTTTGTCCAGAAAGTAGCAATCTGTGAAGCAGATAATGTTGGTGGTGCAGTTAGAGCCGTCCCTATCTCAGAATCGTTCAAGAAGTTTTGGAACAAGTGAAACGCCTGTGGAGCATTTTCATTATCCAATGGTGCTGCATAGTTACTAGGTAGAAAAACTAACCCTGCTGCATCAAATGCTTTAGTTGCCATTAGTAACAAGATACGAAGATATTCAGAGAAAAGATGTATATGCACTGTAAGTGTTTATCAAAATGTGAAGGAGAGAATAAGAGAAGTGTGAAAATGAATAAGTATGTAAGTAACTGTGAGTGGGTGAATGTGAATCGATATGGAGTGAGAGACTAAAGACGATTAGAGTAAAATTAAAACTCAATCGTTTATTTAGTAAAAACGCGCAACTGTTGAAGAGAAGTGTGTGAGTGGGACACAATCATGGGACACGTGTCAAACAGCCAATGGATCACTTAATAATTACCGCTGTTATTCCTATAATCACGACACTTAGACACATTAACACTAATTAACAGTTGTCAACGACCCCAATTACTCCAAAATAGTCAAATCATCTCAATAAGACTTTACCTCAGAGTACTTAACACAACTCAACAGTGTTTATCAATTTTCCAACTTTATCACTAAAACCCTTTCAAAAATTGCACAGTTGTGAATATGAGTGTGTGTGAAGCAGAGTTTACTGAAATCAATTTTTAGAGCATCTAATATTTCATAAAATCCATAACAAACAGTTAATAAACACTGAATGCACAAACTCTCATATTAAACACTGATTGTTTGATGAATGCTAAACTCTGTAGTTACTGTAATACAGAGATCTGAAAACTTCTATTCCCTTTGATGTCCATGATTATCCAAGTAAGCACACAGTCTTTAAAGACAAAAATATCAAGAGATAGAAATCAGAGCATCATTCAGTGAATAACAGTTATGAACTGTATAACCTCACAAACTCTCAAAGCACACAAGTGTTTAGGTGATGTGTTTACACTCACATTCAATCAGAAATAGCAGAGTCTACCATATGCTTGAATGTCCACCAATTCTACACTACTTTGAGTACATGTATTCACAAATCAAAAGGACTTTATTCAGGGTTTAAATGGAGTAAGATCAAACAGATGAAAAGAGATGTTTTATTCAAGAGTGACTTCAAGCTGAGCATCTTAAGAGAACAAAGTGTTCAGTCACAGTATATATTTGTACAAGATCAGTATATATGCTCTTTTTCTTTTTTTTTCTTTTTTTATTTTTTTATTATTATTTTTTTTTATTAATTTATTTATTTAGCATATATACTGAGTAAACTTTTTCTTTTCTTGAGAAACACTCATCTGTTTGAGAAAAAAAAATATTTAACTGCTCTTAATACTTCAGAATGAGCAGTTAATAAGGCTCAAAGGGGTTTACTAAGGATGGAATTTATGAACAGTGTTTGTACAATGTTCAAAAGAATTTCGAACAGTGTTTGAAAGAATGGTAAATCCTATTGCCTTTATCATTTTCATGCACACACATATCCTGTAGTCTCAAAATGGTTTAATACAAGTTCTAGAGAAACATACTACCTGATGAATATCACACAACAATAAATACTGATTGATAGAAAATGTATCAATCACTGATTTGGCTCAAACTCTCACAGGGTGTAAACATGAGTCTGAACTCACCAAACTAATCACTGACACATCTCAAGTTTTATGATTTTCACAAGTACAAACAAGGAATCATCATGAACCATACCTTTGGAAACAGAATGTCACTTATCAGAGTTTAGAGTTCATCAATAACCAAAATTATTTATGAGTGGCCATGCACACAATATTCATAGACTCAGAGTTTAGGACTAAATAAACTAAGAGATGCTATAAATATGAAACAGTATCATGCTGTGTTAATTTTCTGCACAAAGTCTGATTAGATAGCAGTGACTCAGAAAGAATCATGATTTAATTACTGTGAATCATGCTTCATACATATTTCTTCATTGGTATTTTCATTCAGACAATAATCAATTCTGAATTCACTGAGTGTATCTAACATGTTAACAGTATTTAACAGACAGACATGCTGACAGAGTTTAAAAAGATTTAAACATTAGCATGCAGAACAGAGTTTAATCTAAGGTTCACATAGCACTTAACAATTTGCAGAAACATGAGCAACATATTTTAGAAATAAGTTTTTGAGTCTAACCAACATCTCTAGTCAAAACTAGAGACCATTCCTAGTTCATTGACCAGTCTTGTAAATGTAGCTTCACTCAATGGCTTGGTGAAGATATCTGCAAGTTGTTGTTCTGTAGACACAAAGTGAAGCTCAATGTTGCCTTCCTCTACATGCTCTCTGATGAAGTGATACCTTATGCTGATGTGCTTTGTCATTGAATGTTGCACTGGATTACCTGTCATTGCAATAGCACTTTGATTATCACAGTAAATAGGTATCTTGGAATACCTTAATCCATAATCCAGCAGTTGATTCTTCATCCATAAAATCTGTGCACAACAGCTACCAGCAGCAATATACTCTGCTTCAGCTGTAGATGTAGATATTGACTTCTGTTTCTTGCTATACCAGGAAACAAGTCTGTCACCCAGAAATTGACAACTTCCACTGGTGCTTTTTCTGTCTATCTTACATCCAGCAAAGTCTGCATCAGAGTAACCAAGAAGTTTAAACTCTGATTCCCTTGGATACCACAGCCCCAAAGTTATAGTGCCCTTCAGGTACTTGAATATTCTCTTTACTGCTGTTAAATGTGGTTCTCTTGGATCAGCCTGGAACCTTGCACACAAGCAAGTTGCATACATGATATCAGGTCTGCTAGCTGTCAAATAGAGCAAAGAACCAATCATTCCTCTGTAGCTTGTCATATCTACTGATGACCCTGCATCTTTGTCCAATTTTGTTGCAGTTGCCATGGGAGTTGTTGCAGATGAACAGTCAAGCATACCAAATTTCTTGAGAAGGTTTCTGGTATATTTTGCTTGATTTATAAAAATTCCATCATCTGTTTGCTTCACCTGTAGGCCTAGAAAATAACTAAGCTCTCCCATCATACTCATTTGATATCTTGACTGCATGAGTTTGGCAAACTTCTTACAGAGTTTATCATTAGTAGACCCAAAAATGATGTCATCCACATATATCTGAACTAAAAGCAAGTCACTACCATTTTGGAAATAAAACAGAGTTTTGTCAATAGTACCTCTGTGAAATCCACTTTCTAGTAGAAATTTGGCAAGGGTTTCATACCATGCCCTTGGTGCCTGCTTAAGTCCATAGAGAGCCTTGTCTAACCTGTAGACATGATCTGGATATTTTGGATCTACAAACCCTGGTGGTTGTTCCACAAACACTTCTTCTTCAAGTTTTCCATTCAAAAATGCACTTTTCACATCCATCTGAAACACTTTGAATTTCATGTGGGAGGCATATGCTAGAAAAATCCTGATTGCCTCCAATCTAGCCACTGGTGCAAATGTTTCATCATAGTCAATTCCTTCCTGTTGTGAGTAGCCTTTTGCAACCAGTCTTGCCTTATTCCTTGTGATAACACCCTCACTGTCAGTTTTATTCCTGAAGACCCATTTAGTACCAACAATGGATCTGTTCTTGGGCCTTGGTACAAGTGTCCACACTTCATTTCTTTCAAATTCATTTAGCTCTTCTTGCATTGCTGTTATCCAGTCAGCATCTTTAAGAGCTTCTTCCACTTTCTTTGGCTCAGATTGTGACAAGAATGCATGAAAAAGACATTCATTTGTTGTTGCACTTCTTGTCCTTACTTTTGCATCTGGATCACCAATAATCAAATCAGGTGTGTGAGATTTAGTCCATTTTCTTGCAGAAGGCAGATTGCTTCTGTCATCATGTGATCCTCCCCCTTGATCCATGCTCTCCTGATTTTCTTGGTGACTTTCATCATTTTCTGATGCTCCCCCTGAATGTGACTTCTCAGAATTATCAACAGAGTTTGAATCAACAGAGTTTGATTCAGAATCATCAATTGAGTCACTTTCAGTGTTTGACTTGTCACTTTGATGTGATTCTTCATGCTCCCCCTCAACTGGTTCTTCCCTTGTTTCTGATTGAAGAGTTTCTTCAGTATTTACCAGTAGAGGTTCAGAGTTTAGATCAACAGAGTTTGACACATCAGTCTGATCAGAGTTTACTTTTTCAGAGAATAAATCTTCATTTTCAAAATGCAGTTTATCATGTTTATCTACATCTTCAAGTCCAGTTATCTTCTTGTCATCAAATGACACATGAATTGATTCCATGATCACTCTGGTTCTCAGATTATAAACTCTGAATGCCTTAGTTGACAGTGGATAGCCAACAAAAATACCTTCATCTGCCTTTAGGTCAAACTTGGTCAACTGTTCAGGATGAGTCTTCAACACAAAGCACTTGCATCCAAAAATATGAAAATATTTTAGATTTGGCTTTTTCTTCTTCACCATTTCATATGGTGTTTTACCATGCTTGTTGATCAGTGTTGCATTTTGAGTAAAACAAGCAGTTTGAACTGCTTCTGCCCAGAAATATGTTGGCAACTTTGCTTCATCTAGCATGGTTCTGGCAGCTTCTATCAAGGTTCTGTTCTTCCTCTCCACTACACCATTTTGTTGTGGAGTACCAGGTGCAGAAAACTCTTGTTTTATCCCTTTACTCTTGCAAAATTCTTCCATAGATGAATTCCTGAATTCAGTTCCATTGTCACTTCTGATTATCTTCACTTGATGCTCTGACCCTTTTTCCAGTTGAATTACATGTTCTGTCAGTGTTAATGCAGTTTCATCCTTCTTTGCAAGAAAATATACCCATGTGAATCTGGTATATTCATCAACAATGACTAATGCATATTTCTTCTTTCCAAGAGACATCACATTCACTGGACCAAAAAGATCAACATGTAGTAGAT
This sequence comes from Kitagawia praeruptora, assembly GCA_037693485.1. Lineage (NCBI taxonomy): Eukaryota > Viridiplantae > Streptophyta > Magnoliopsida > Apiales > Apiaceae > Kitagawia > Kitagawia praeruptora. The sequence continues at coordinate 85,250,851 of CM075350.1, forward strand.
GATAAGGATCAGCAATTGAAGACTCAGATTTACTTTTGAAAGATGTTTTTCTCTGTTTGGCCTTTTGACAAGAATCACACAGTCCTTCTACATTCAACAAGGACTTTGGTAGACCTCTTACAAGATCATTCTTGATTAGCTCATTGATGTTGTTCAGATTCAAATGAGAGAGTTTCTTGTGCCATTTCCAACTCTCTTCACTGGACATCCTTGTAGACAGACACACTGCTTTGCCATCAGTGTTTGTTGACAATTTGATTTCATAGATGTTATTGTGTCTGTTTCCAACTAGAGCAACTTTCCCTGTAGATTTACTGATCACTTGACAATATTCAGGCTGAAAATCTACATGATATCCTCTGTCACAGATTTGAGTCACAGATAGCAAATCATGCTTGAGTCCTGGAACAAGAGCTACATTTGTGATGATGACATTTCCAAGATTAATATTGCCATATCCCAGTGTATGTCCTATGTTGCCATCTCCATAGGAAACTTCTGGGCCAGCCTTCTCCTCAAACTCTGATAGCAGGGCTTTATTTCCTGTCATGTGTCCTGAACATCCACTGTCCACGACTAGGGTACTAACCCTGGTGCCCTGCAATCACAAACAATCACTGATTATTAGTTTTAAGGATCCAGACTTGCTTGGATCCTTTGGCTTTCTTAAATCTGTTAGCTTTTGCAGCGGAATTCATATTAACAGAGTTTAAGCTAACTTTTTCAGAGTTTACATTTGCAGAGTTTACTTTAACCCATTTCAAATTTGGCTTGGGTTCATAGTAATTATAGTAAATAGCATGATAATCTCTACAAGTGTAAATAGAATGCCAAGTACTTCCACAGTGTTTGCATAAAGTCTGTGGTCTAGTTCTCACATAATCACTCTTTACTGCAGTTTTAGAGGGCAAAGAATTAATGTTCTTATTCTTATTGCAGAAACTAGCAAGATGATTAGTGCTACCACAATTAAAGCATGTTTTTCTAGGAGCTAATGAAGCAAGCATTGGCTTAATTCCTGAAGTTATGCCTACTTTTCCATTTTTGTTTTTCTTAGGCAATCTCTGTTTGTTGACAGATTTTATCTCCTTAAGCTTATGCTTGAGTTGTTTATCTGTCATTAAACCAATGTTAGCCTCTTTAACAAAAGTTTTAGCATATGACTCTTTAACAGCCTTTTTCTGTGCTTCAGTCTTAGGTCCACCTGTTCCCATGACATTACCCTCAGATGAACAGTATGGTCTTACTTTTACCTTATTTTCAAATCTAAGTTCATCTCCAACAGAGTAACCTAGACCTACTGTATCTGACTGAAACACTTCTTGAGTGTCTTTGCCAGAGTGTGTCCAAGTTTTAATGATGTGCTTACTATCCTCCAATTCAGATTCTAGTTGCTTATACTTACCTAGCAACTCCTGTTCAATAAACACTGCATCATCTCTCTCTTTTTGAATTTTATTCATGTTCTCTAACTGTTCCTCAACAAGTTTATTTCTTTCTTTGAGTTGAGAACACTCAGACTTTATCCTCTCATTTTCTAAGGTCTGATCTCTATAACTGATATGCAATGCTTTAAGATAAATTCTTAATTCAGTTATATTATCAGTGTTATAAGCATAGGTAGTTGGAGGTACCTTGAGATCATCATTTTCAGTCTGAGTAGTAGCCATGAGAGCATAGTTGACTTCCTCATCTGAATCTGAAGTGTCTGCCCAATCTCTGCCTTTGGTGTAGAGTGCCTTTTCAGTTTTACCCTTCTTGCACTCTGGAGCATAGTGTCCCATCTCCTTACACTTGTAGCATTGAATCTCAGACTTATCTTTCTTTCCAGATTTGAAGTCCTTTCCTTCAGCTTTCTTGAAATTCTTCTTGTCAGACTTTGAGTAGTCCCTTGAGAATCTCTTTCCCTTCTTGAAGTTCTTGTAACCCATCTTCTTGAAGGTCTTTACCATCAATGCAGCCATTTGCATCATCTCTTCATCATCTTCAGAATCAGATGAACCATCTGTGTTTGAGTCAACATCAGTGTTTGATGACTCATTCTCTGAATGGATGACTAAGGCTTTCCCTTTTGCCTTTCTCCTTGATGCCTCCTTCTTTGATGGTTTCTCCTCAACCTTGAGTGCAACAGATTTTGACTTTCTACTTGTTCTTTTGTTTCTCTGCTCCAATTCCAATTCATGGGTTTTGAGCAGCCCATAAATTTCATCAATCTCTGTTTCACCAAGTTCATAATTATCTCTAATAGTGGTTGTTTTCACATCCCACTTTTCAGGTAGAGAAAGAAGAAACTTGAGATTTGAGTCTTCTAAATCATATTCTTTGTTAACCAATGACAAATCATTGAGCAGTTTACAGAATCTGTCAAATGTTTCTGTCATGGTTTCATCAGACTTTGCCTCAAAGTGCTCATACTCCTGAGTGAGTATGTTTCTTCTGTTTTTCTTGATTGCAGGAGTTCCTTGACACCTTACCTCAAGTGCATCCCATATTTCCTTTGCAGTTGTGCAATTAATCACTTTATTAGACATAACATTGTCTAATGCACTGTGAAGTAAATGTCTCACTTTTGCATCCTTTGCAATAGATGAAAGATCCTCAGCAGTTAGATCTTTCTTTTCCTTTGGAATAACCTTTGCCTCCTCACCAGCAGCAGCAGCAGATAATTTTGTTGGTTTGTGAGGACCTTCATATATTCTATCAAGGTATTCTGGATCTGTAGCCTCCAGAAACATGGTCATTTTCACCTTCCAAATTGAATACTCTGATGGCCTAAGTATAGGAACCCTTATTGTTTCATACCTACTAACAGTAGTAGGAGCTTTCTCATTTGGTGGAGGAATCTCTGCCATTGATTACTTTTGTGTTTGGATCTTTAACTGTAATAAAGTAACAGATCAAGCTCTGATACCACTTGTTAGGTCGAATACACAATAAGTAATCAAATACTGTATGAATAACTTGACAAGAACACACTGTTTAACAATTAAAAACTGTTTGGAATTAATAATTCCTCTCTCAGTGATGTAAATATCACAGAGAGCTGCTTAGGTTACAATGGATGAATATCTCAATGTTCGACTACCCTTCTAGGGTTAACCTAACTGTATTTATAGAACATACAGCTTCGTACAATCAGTAACTGATACTCCTAAAATCAAGCTATACAATTGATATCAATCACGATTGCTCCAGTCTTCCAAGTCAACTCAATCTCTTTGACAGCTTTCCAATCTTCAAAGATATTGCTTCCATATTTATCAATCTTCAAACACTGTTGACTCTTCAGACAATACCGCTACAGAGTTTAACAAACTCTGTTTGCGCTTCCAGTTAGTGTTTAATCAAACTCTGACTGCTTCCAGCTAAACTCTGTTTTCTGACTTTAGCTTCCAAACACTGTTTTCATCAATCATTTCTAACATAGATGATATGTTGGTGAAAAGCCTACACAAAGCCGATCACATTGAGTTTCTAGGTGAGGCATTTAAAGTGTTGAGACACCATAGATGATGTTGAACCCAGCCAAATGTGCTTTCGGTGTTGGGTCAGGGAAGTTCTTGGGTCTTATGGTCTCGAAACGAGGAATCAAGGCTAACCCCGACAAGATTGAAGCTATTCTGGATATGGAACCACCACGTTCCATAAGAGATGTACAGAAGCTGACTGGGAGGATTGCTGCATTGGGAAGATTCGTCTCCAAATCCGGGGACAAGTGTTTGTCATTCTTTAAAACCTTGAAGAAAGTAAAAAAATTTGAATGGAAAGAAGAAAGACAAGAGGCCTTTGAGCAAGTGAAGAAGTATATGGCTGAAGCCCCGCTGTTGGCCAAGCCAAGTATGGGAGAAATCCTCTATCTTTACTTGGCGATTTCGGATCAAGCTATGAGCGCGGTACTGATAAAGGAGGAAGACAAGGTTCAGAAACTCGTATACTATGTGAGCAAGGTTTTACATGGAGCAGAGTTGAACTACTCCAGAAGTTTGCCTTAGCATTGGTAACTACCACTAGGAAGTTACGGCCCTATTTTCAAGCACACAAGATCGAGGTTCTTACAGGACAACCATTAAGAAATATTCTGCATAGCCCTAAAGCCAGTGGTAGGCTCATCAAGTGGGCAATTGAGTTGGGAGAATTCGATATTAAGTACTAGCCAAGGACGGCCATCAAAGCCCAGGCACTTGCTGACTTCGTGGTTGAATGCACTATTGACAAGCAAGAAGTCGGGGGGGAGGAGATACCTCAGGAAGGAAACAAGGAAGACAAGGAACCCGTGATTGAGGAGAAGGAATTCTGGATACTCTATTTTGATGGGGCATCAAAAACAAAAACAAGTGGTGCAGGTCTTGTCCTACAAAGTCCCGATGGATTCGCGATTTTGTACGCCCTGAAGTTAGACTTCCCAACAACCAATAATGAGGCAGAGTATGAAGCTTTGATAGTTGGACTTGGTTTGGCAGGAGCGCTAAGGGTAAAAAATCTTAAAGTTTGTGGAGATTCAAGGCTAGTTGTGGCCCAAGTCAATGGAGAATTTGAGGCAAGGGATGAAACCATGGCCAAGTATTTAAGATTAGTGAAGGCAGTGATGACTCAATTTGATGAGTGTTACTTGGAGCACATTGCGAGGGAGGAAAACATCAAGGCTGATGCCTTATCTAAGTTTACCTCCTCCGAGATAGAGAATTATTCTGGTAGTGTCTACTTCCAAGTTCTGAGAATCCCTACAATCGATTCGAAGCTGGTTACACCTATCGGGGTAAGGGAATGTTGGATAGATCCCATAAAGGCACACCTTGAGACCGGTTGGCTCCCGACTAATGCCATGGAGGCACGAATATTATCTGTGAGGGTGTTGAGGTATGCTCTGATTGAAGGAATACTCTACAAGAAATATTTTGTGATTCTGTATCTTAAGTGTTTGAGGCCTGAAGAGGCCAAATCAGCTATTGAGGAGGTCCATGAGGGAATTTGTGGACAGCACTTGGGGGGCAGGGCCCTAGCTCACAAGATAGTCAGACTCGGATTCTATTGGCCTGAAATGATGACCGATGCTAAGGAATACGTAAAAAAGTGTGATCGGTGCCAGAAACATGCACCAGTGGTTAGGCAACCACCAGAGATGTTGACATCCGTCAGCTCCCCCATTCCTTTTGCTATGTGGGGGGATGGATATACTTGGGCCCTTTCCTATGGCCACTGCTCAAAGAAAGTTCCTGATTGTAGCTATTGATTACTTCACGAAGTGGATTGAGGCCAAGCCTTTGGCTAAAATCACAACCAAGCAAGTTATGCAGTTCTTCTGGGAGAACGTCATGTGTAGATATGGAATACCACGAATCCTGGTTATGGATAATGGACTACAATTCAATAACAAAGAATTCAAGGACTACTGTGAGGAGAATGGGATTGAGCTTCGGTTCACCTCAGTTGCCCACCCTCAAGCTAATGGGCAAGCTGAAGTTACCAATCGAATCATCTTTGATGGACTTAAGAAAAGGGTGGAACGCTCCAGAAACACTTGGGTGGATGAATTATTACCCATACTTTGGGCATACCGAACCACCTGCAAGGTAACCACTGGGGCGACCCCATTTATGTTCTTACGGAGCTGAAGCTATTGTACCAGTAGAAATCATGCATGCATCTCCACGGGTGGAGACCTTTGAACCTGACACTAACGAGGAAGGAATGAGACTAGCCCTCAACTTGATCGATGAGGTAAGGGATGAAGCCCATGCTAGGAATACTGAACATCAGAAGAAAGCTTCCTTTTACTACAACCTAAGGGTGAAAGAAAGGTTCTTCCATCAAGGGGACTTAGTACTCAGAAAGATTGAAGCATCCGGAGTTGGACAGAAAGGAAAACTAGCACCAAATTGGGAAGGTCCATATCGCGTCAAAAGGAACACTAGGTCGTGGATCATACAAGTTGGAGACTTTGGAAGGAAACGAGGTGCCTCGCATTTGGCACCCATCGAATCTCAAAGTCTATTATGTTTGATTGCATGTATAGGACATAGCTTATATCTAGTAGGAAAGTAGAAATAAGGTCGACGAAATCATTCTCAGAGTTTTCATAACTCCGAGTAGGAAGTAGAGTACTTATGTAAGGGCTGGACCCATTTCAAGATTCGTTTATGCAATCATAAAGTCTGATTTTCAGTTTCCCTAATGTTCATATTTTATGTCTAATATGTATCAATGCATAACTAAATTGCAAGCTTGTAAAGGCCAAATACAAATGACAAAATAATCAATAAAAGGAAAGTTGGGAAAAGCATAAATAAATAAGCCCGAAGGCTATAAGTTAAGGTTTACAAAATAAGGAAAATAAATCAAACGCCACGCATGGCAATAATAAACTACTAAGTATCAGCCTCGTTAGAAGAAGCCGATTTCTCCTCATCCCCCTGAGTCTTTGAGATCCCTGCAAAACGGGAGGGGGATGTCTTAGTAGTGTCTGAGGCTCTCCGGAGAGGGTAAGCCTCAGGATCAAGAATCCTATCCCCATCCTCCATGTTCTCATCCTCACCTTCTTCCTCCTCCGTAGGGAGAACAGGAGAAGGGTGTGGACTAGGGATGGGCGTCGGGGCACTTCGGGACCGGGGAGTGCTATCCCCGCCCCCATCCCCGAATTCAAACCCGATCCCCGTCCCCGGCCCGATCTCCGTCGGGGACTATTTTTCATTCCCCGTCCCCGGCCCAAACGGGTAACGGGGATCCCCGCGGGGAATCGGGGAATTTTATTTAAAACAAAAAATAATATTAAATAATTTGAAACACTAACTAGTGAGCTCAAATGCACTAAATTAAGATAAAAAATATTACTTAAAGAAACAATTATAAATAATATGGAAATGAAGTTATTTAACTATTAGAAAGACAAACATTTAAAATTAAAATATCATTTTGTTTCCAATATGGAGTTTTGGAAATTAGTTTATATTAATATATGATTATTAATATATATATATATATATATATATATATGTATATTAAAGTGTTGTGGAATCGAATCGGGATTAAAAATAGGGTCGGGTAGAGAAAATCGGGGCGGGGTCGGGGATCGGGCCGGGGACACATAAAAACCCGGCCCCGGACCGCTCCCCGATTTTTTTTTAAAAACTGTCCCCGCTCTCCGGCCCGTACCCGAAAAAATCCCCGAATCCCCGCCCCGTTCGGTACGGGGATCGGATCGGGATCGGACGGGCCGGGATGAATGCCCATCCCTAGTGTGGACTAGGGAAGTCTTCGAGAGAAAATAATCCAGGGTGCTTTTTAAGCACCGCTTCTAAAGTCTCATCCCAACCATCGGTGTACTGGACAGGATAAAGAACCCCATCGTGCCTCTCCATCAAGGTTTGAAAGTCCTGAGAGTCCATGTACTCGTCGATGAGGTCCTCCTTCTTAGCCCGCAAGCGCACCAACTCAGCTTGGGTAGCCTCCAACTTTTCTGCTTTTCCCTTCAGCTTCTCTTCGATTTCTCTACATCTTATCTTCTCTTTCTGAAACTTAGTCTCGAAAGACTTGGCCTTGTTCTTCCAGGCCTTGCCCTGGTGAGTCATGCTCTGGAAATGTATGTTTGCCTACAAAAATTTTAGTTCAATAAGGAACTACAATATCAAAATGACATTAAGAAAAGGAAAAAGTGATAAAGAATAACATACAGATGCCAAAGCTTGAGCTCCTAAGTGCTCAGCCTCGTCCATGTTTCCTCCCGATATAAAATCCTTGTAGTCACAAGGAGTTATGGAATTTAGGGACCAGTCCATCGAATGTTTTATGGAGCCAACCACAGAGTCCTGCTTCCTAAAGCCTATGTAGGCCTATACACAGTCGATTGAACATTAACCTGTACAGGCCCGTCTTCCTCATCTACATTCACCAAATCCTGTTTTTGCACCTTGTGTGGGCGAAGGAAAGAGGGTTCTATAGCCTTGCCCATTGTGTCAAGGGCCCCCTTTGCCCTCCTCATACGGCACTTAAAGATTCCTCATTAATAAGGTCCCAACACAGAGTTTCTCCATTATCTTTGATAAGTTCTTTGTAGGCCGCTTGCTCTTCCGTGTTGAGAACTATTTTGTTAGGGTTGCCGTCGGCCACCTTACCAAAAGAGCTTCGGAAAAGGGTGCCCCAGTCACTCCCTTTCCAAACCAAATACATAAATTCCTCTTTCCACTTAGGGTTGTTGTCAACAACCGAGTGGCCGTTAAAAATGTGTGGAATTTTAGGGTGCTATCTAACATAGACCCACCCCGGTTGAACAGAAGAGCTATTATAAAACTAAAATATTTTCCTAAACAAGGGAACAGAAAGAGGGAATTTGTTCTTAAGGTATAAAACCATAAAGCACAAAATGGATCGCCAGGCGTTGGGAGGAAGTTGACATGGGCTGATTTGGACATCAGCCAAAAGCTTAGGAATAAAATCGTGAAAGGGAAACCTAAGCCCAACTATGAGGGCATCCCTAAAAATACAGAGCCCATTGGGCCTCCAATGGAAAGGCATGTCGCCAGGCCCATCCTTAACAAGCCTATAGGGTGTTTTGATCTTATAAGTTTTATTGTAATTTTTAATTACATCATCATCATGAAACTTGTTACAGCAGTTATAAGCATCTAAATTAGCTAATGAGGGATAATCATCTCCGCGAAGGTTGATCATTTCAGTTAAACTCATGTAAGAAGAACGAATTTCAATATCTTTACCTCTTTTCGAAGCGGTGTTCATCTTTGCTAGACGCTGTGCTGATTTATACATCATTGATCTTCAAAGGTTGAATACTCTAGCCCAGAAATCTTAGTGTAGAAGATGAAGATGCAACAAAATCCCAGAAACTCTTCAAAGAAACCTAGAAACCGGTAAGAAATTCGTCGGAAATTGAGGAAATTGTTGGAAAAACCACCGGGAATCGCCCTAACTTAAGAAAAATGCTTAAGAGAATTTTTAGAGGAAAGTAGAGTGTATTAGAGTGAAGTGAGAAATGAATCTCACTCCACTCTTTTATAGAAATTTTGTAACTGGCTAGTAGCTGGTTAAAATTCCAAGTAACCGGTCATAGCCGGTTAAGGCCCATAGAGAGGCCCATAGGCCCAAAGAAAGGAAGGACCTAGAAGATTCTAGAATATCTAGAAGGTCCCAAAATAAATATTAATTAAAATAGTATATGGATTAATCAATCCAATAATGCAATTGAAAGAAAACGGGTTAAGACCCAATAAGTCTGATTGGCCCAGTAAGACGGCCATAGTTCTAATCGATTCTCCCAACTATTGGTTAGAGGCCTAGCCCAAAATCTATAAAATAAAGACCAAAAAGTTTTGCAGGCCCAAGTTGTAAAGCCCAAAAATGTTTGACCAGGATCCTGATCGAAATGTCGACCAGGAATCCATGTCGAAATGCCTTCGAACAGGCTGTCAAAATGGCACTTATTCGACCAAGATCCTGATCGAAATGTTGACCAGGAATCCATGTCGAAATGCCTTCGAGCAGGTTGTCAAAATTGAGTTTATTTGACCAGGATCCTGATCGAAATGTCGATCAGGAATCCCTGTCGAAATCCTTTCGAGCAGGTTGACAAAAATGAGTTTAGCCGACCAGGATCCTGATCGAAATGTCGACCAGGAATCCTCGTCGAAGTATTGTCGACCAGAGCGTCGAATTGAAGTTTAGTCGACTAGGATCCTGATCGAAATGTCGACCAGGAATCCTCGTCGAAGTGATGCCGACCAGAACGTCGAAATGAAGTTTAGTCGACTAGGATCCTGATCGAAATGTCGACCAGGAATCCATGTCGAAATGCCTTTGAGCAGGCTGTCAAAGTTGAATTTAGTCGAACAGAATCCTGATCAAAATGTCGACCAGGAATCCTCATCGAAACACTGTCGACCAGACTGCAGAATTGAGGATAAGTCGACCAGGATCCTGGTCAAAAATTCGATCAGGAATCCTGGTCGAGATGCCATCGACCAGAGTGTCAAAAGTGAGTTTAATCGACCAGGATCCTAGTCGAAAAGTCGATCAGGAATCCTGGTTGAAATTTTCTAATAAATTTAGTTGATTTTCTTAGAAAATGGCATTTTTTGGAAATTATGCACAATTGCGATATGATTAATATATATCGACAAATAAATAATGGAAAATACCCGTGGGTATAAGAAAAACAAGGATTTTACTCATAATTTTCTTGTAAATATAGTTGGTTAGCCTCGAATAAGGCGAATCGTCGTAAATGTGTAGGTCGCTCCACACTTTACATTCGAGGCGATATCTGTGAAACACTAGTGAACCTAAACCTTAACTTCCATGAAAACCTGATCAGTTTTCTTAGAAGTTGGGGGGCAAATGATATGGGCCGAAAATAAGCCCTAAAAATACATTTAATGGTGCATTAAATGAGCATAAGACGGTCCAAGGTTAAAGCCCAATTACGAGGCCCAAAACCCTAATTATGATAATAAATTCGTAATTAAATAAATCAGTCAAGATAGGACCGATAAGTGGATTTTATATCCACTTGGAACATTCTATAATGGCTTAAATTGATTGTCTTGGGCTCAAGTTTCTTGTAGTTTTGATGTATTTTGTTTAGTTGTGCAGATTTACAAGGATGTTGATTATGGTGGATGTTTTTGTCGTTTTTGGAGATTTAATTTATTAAAATTCGGATTTATTGGGCTGCATGCGTGAGATTCACTGTTTGGGCCATATCTTGAGTTCTAGAAGTCAGTTTTGGGCGATCTTACTGTCCACGCGAAGATAACGAAATTCTCTATCATTCTAAAGTGGTCCAGAGGCCCAATTACAGCTGGAACGTTCCAGAATTACTGAAGAAAAGTCAGCTACGAATTTCCCTTTAAATCAGAATCAGTTTAGGAAACGTACTTCTATTATAATTCTGATTTGGTATTTTCTTGTTGGGCAAGATGTCTAGAGCCCATATAAACACATCCAACCCTTGTAATTTATCATCATCATTAGGAGTAGAACTATTACATATCAATTACTTAGATTTATTTGTATATTTTCATACTTTGTTTTTATCATGGTTTCATCAGATCCCATGATGACGAGAGGTTCAATTATGAACTAATCGTTGTCATGGGATTCTAACGGATTTATTTATGGAGCTTTAGTATCTTGATGCTTTACAGATCTGTGTGTTGTAAGAACCCAGATTTTTGGGTAGAATTAAAACTTTTATTATGCATTGATGTAAGAGTGAACAGTGGTTACAACTACATTGTAATACTGGCTTTAAAGAATGAATAATGACAGGATATATATATTCCAAGGTTATATGGCCTGAAGGATGCTATTGGGTGATAACTTAGATTAGAATAATCTATCTCCTAGAAAGTTAAGATAAGATTCCCTAGAGAGAAATAGATACCCTCATGTCATCCAAATCAATATCTATTATAAGCTCAGCGGTTCCGTAAAAAGGTTAAGGAACACTCGAATGTGAACCAGGTTCATTTTCCTAATTATAGGAATTAAATAAAAATAAGTGATGAATAGTGATTTTGGTGGAATTTGGAATATTATTATAATAATGTTATACCCGGTATTCGGAACGGATTTCTGAGTTCGTATTAGCGATCTACGAAGCAAATAAGTGTATGTAAACGTGATCGGATTTCAGAAAATCCAAAATTTATTTTTAGGAAAATCTGATCGAGCAGTAAAGAGCATATTAATGCGGACAAGATAAGAGAATTATTATGTCAAGGAATTAAGGATTTTATTTAATTATGATTTGAGAAATTAGAATGAAAATCCTCGAGTTAGAATGATAAGCGTTTTAGAAATCGCTAGAACTTTATAACGAGATTAAGCGATAAAGCGAACACGAAATGAATTACGGATTAAATATATAATGAGATGAGAAACACCACATGATCATCTAGGGTTTACTAATATTAGATTGGTGGAAAAGAAATGAGAAAAGAAAAGAAAAAGCAAGAATGAGGTGTATGTTCAAGGATGTGACAACAAGGCTCTTGGTCATCTTATTTCCTACAAACCACATGTGATTAACACATGGATTAGAGAGTGACATAGCTGCTATACAACACCAAATATCATACAAACACTTTCCAACAACTAGTCAAACAAGAAAGAAAGAGAGAAAAGCAAGAACAACCAAGAAAACACCAAACTGCCCAGCAGAAACCAAAGCCAAAGCAAAATTCATATCTCCATTTATATCCATGATAAAATCACCAAATTTTAACCATATCTTCTCCACTCCATGGACAACACTCGTTCAAAATTTCATGACAATCCAATGAGTATAGCCTAGTCAAATCTGCTCCCCAAGTTGATGAAACCAAACTGCCTGTTCTTGACAGTTTCTATCCAGCGGAAAAAGAGGGCTCAAAACCCTATCTAGGAAGCTTCAAATCTGATGAGCTAGGACTCAAATCAAAGCTTATAAAGAGGCCAAGATGTGGTAAAACTTTGAGAGCTAAACTCTTATTTTTCGATTTGTTATGATTTTTACAAAAGTGATGATGAATAGTAACCCTTAGAATCTAACTTTGATTTCTTGCTTTGTTTGGATGATCTAAGCTTTGTTAGGGCTATACAAGGACTATACCAAGCCTGGTAAAACTAGTTCACACTCCAAGGAAGGTATAAACTTCAAGAATCCAAGTTTTAATTTGAGTTTTAATGGAGTTTTAGATGAGATTTGATGATGATGTTAGTATAAGCATGTTTACATGATCATGTAGTTGTTCTTAGTAGTTATTTAGTCATGATTCAAGTCCTTGATGATCTTGAGGTTAAGACCAGTGGTGCTAGGACTTGTGGATATGAGAATCATGTTTATGAGTTGTGTTGATGCCCGGTGTGGCTTGGTTGTGTTGCTACGATTAGTAGAACGTTCGATTTATAGCCGTCGTAATGCCCGATTTTCGTTTAATCTTGAAATCCGAATTTGACAGTAGATAAAACTCACTGCACAGCTTCGACTTATGCCATGATTAGCTAGATCATGTTACAAGCTTCGTTTTGATATAAAGATCGCATGAAATGGAATTACGGTTTAGGAGTTATGATTAAATTCGTAAAAGTGGTTCGAAATCGTAAACGAAAGTTCGTAATTGAAATTGATTCCCTTAAACGTCGTTTAATCAGTGGCGAATCTTATTAATTAAATATTAGAGGTAAAAAGGAAGGTGTGGGAGAAAACCACATGTCAAATGGATAATTTTCCGATTTTATAAAAATGTTTGAATCGAGGTTAAACGCGTACGAACCCCTTAAAGGTATGACTTTGGTTATAACTTAGAAAACGGGCGATAACACTCGAGGTATAATCTTGATTCGTAAATGACCAACCTTAGAACTTATACGACTTAAGTATATACCAAGTATAAGCATGATGACATATCTTGATAACGAACGAATGTCGGATCGTATCGGTGATAAAAAGAGTTACACTAAAAGAGACGTAACGAGATAACTCGAAAACATGTTTCGATTTAAGTGGAGTTTATACTTAGCCTTTTAATAAGCGTTAAGTGGTTAATCTTAAATATTCTGATTGTTTATAGATTGTCGAGCTGACCCGGGACACATTACCCCTACCCGCACTCGATTCTCAGGCAAGTTTCCAATACTTGGAACTGTTGTTGTGATAATATATATGATGATTGTTTTATACATATGCCATAGAATGCATGCCTACTTTCAAGTTAATATTGAATTACTTGTTCCCTGAATTGATATCGGCTTATAGACTATATATGAAATATCAGTTATAAGCCGGATTGTTTGGTTAAGACCCTTAGCGAAGGGCGTATGATATTCGTACTTCAAATATAGACCGGGAGTCGATATTTTGTAATATATAAATAGTCGTGGAAACCCGAAGGGATCCCAGCGACAAATTTATTACTTCGAGGATTTTTATTCGATTACGAATCTTTCGAGGAACGTTATTTGAGTATTACCTCAGGGAAGGAATATTTAATGAATATTATTTTAATATTCATTTAGAATGTCATTTATTTAACGAATATTATTTTGATCATTCATTGGAGTTATTTAGTTAATGAATATTATTTTGAATATTCATTAGAGTTATTTGGTTGACAAATATCATTCCCAAATATTCATTTGGCTTACTTATTATTATTTGGAATATTCATTTGATCTTTATTTATTTAATGAATATTACTATCGAATATTCATTTAAGGTTTGATTTACTTAATGAATATTATTTTAAAATATTCATTGGAAGTTCTATTTACTCAAGGAATATTACTTCGAATATTCCTTTAAAGTTTTGATTACTAAATGAATATTATTCGGATATTCATTTAGAATATTATTTGTTAAATGAATATTATTTTGGGATATTCATTTAGAATATTATTTGTTAAATGAATATTATTTTGGGATATTTATTTAGAATATTATTTGTTTAATGAATATTAATTGGATATTCATTTGGAATGTTAATTGTTAAATGAATATTATTTTCAAATATTCATTTAAGGTTTGATTTATTCAGTAAATATTATTTTAAATATTTATTTAAGTTTATTTATTCAATGAATATTATTTTAAATATTCATTTAAGAAGAGATTTATTTAATAAATAATTCTATATATTCATTCGAGGATTACTTACGAGCAATATTATGATTTAATAATATTCCGTAATTATTATTGACTTAATAAATATTCTTGGAATATTTAATAAAATTCTTTTGAATTCTTTTTGTAATGATTTATATTATTCAAAGGTTATCCTTCACCTTCAGATATTATGTAAAATATTTCGGAGTCTTTTATGACTATTTTATCAAGGGGAGGTTCCCAAAACTTTATTTTCATTTAAATCTATCTTATAAGAAGATTTAAATACTCGCTCAACTTCCAAAAATTATATAAGGGGACCTCACTTGGAGATGTTATTTATTGGACTGCCCGGTCCTATACTTGCTAAAACTATCTTGTCACTCACATCTTGATTCCTTCAAGCATCGATATGAGTCTTTTGGTTACCTCCTCAACACTCGAGGGGTATGATTGATGTAACAAGTTTATATCCATTAACAAGCATCAGCTTGGGAAATATTGGTGAATTTTCCTTTCCAATTAGATACGACTACTTTGTGGAGTCCTATCAACAAGTGTTACACTTGGGGAAAAGGGGAACGAACTTTACGTTTCAGAGTCATGGATGATATTCGAACTAGGAGACGCGTAAGTGGCCGAGTGGCGCCGGTCCAGCAATAGCCCAACCGTTGGCTGAGGAGTTCCAGAGGGCGGTAGATAAGTAAATCCGTCGGAGCTACCTTCTACATGTAGAGAACGACTGATGAGATGCATGACATACGACTGATCATCGTAAACGTCAGGGCATCTGGCGCGGCAATGCTCCCGTATTAGTTCATCTTCTAAAAGTGAGAAATTTCTGCAACACTGTTGGTGTTGGCAAGGTGAAAAAGTGTTGAAACCGGAATTGCAATATTTTTCCTGCAAGTTCCTCTTTTATGATAATTGAGAATATCTTGCTTATCTTTTGCATAGCAGATATTTATTCAAAACAAATATATTTTTGAGTTACCTTGTAACTTCATCTCATACCTTATATTGGTACTACATCGTTAATGCATGGCATATGGTTTCAAAGATATTTTGGACTGTTATATATTATCACTGTTCAATTATATTTCTGGTGGGCTATTGCTCACCCTTGCTTTATTTATTTATATCACAACAACAGCTAGATCAGATGGCCGTGCAAGGCGCACACAGCGTAGGCAGGTGTCAACCGTCAGAGGTTTACCGCTAAGGTCTTGGCTACCTTTGTTAAGGATGCAACTACTGGTAGGCTAGTTGTTAGCAATTGAGCCTCAAATGTATTTATATTATGGTATCTATTAATGGATGGCAAAGAGTATGTAATTGTACAATTGTAATTCTTTGGGTTGTAAGAACTCAAACTTGTGATTAATAATATTGTTGGTTACTCTGATTTCATCTCTGGGACTATAACAGGTGTGTTTTATGTTGTTGTTTTGGGTCACAAGGTTGTAATTTAAATTATGTTGGTTTTGTGGTTGGATATTGAGACCGTAACGACCAGATCCCTGACCCTGGATCTGGGGGTGTTACAGAAATGGTATCAGAGAGAGCGTTATATATCCTAGAGATGATGCGACGTTAAAACAATAAATTCATTAAGATAATAAGAACTCTTGCCAAGTTCATAGTCGGACTACTTAATGTAGTATTGACATATAAAACCCTTATGGGAATTACTAAGTATCATGATAGTAACTTAAGCTCGTTCTCGTACCGACTAGTAAGGCAACAAGCCTTGGAGATTACGAGCAGTAACATAATGATGCATGTTTTGATGCTGAAGATCGGATGGTGGATTCGATAAAGTACCCTACTGAGGACCCGGAAGAGGTTCCAGCAGAGGAGTAGAATATTGATAAGTATACGGAGTTTACACTTAAGGAATGAGGGCTACAGCCAGAGAGACTGTAAGAATCTAGATATAGTGCTCAGAGATGTGAGCGTAAAGAACTGATGTATTATGAAGAGAATTAAAGAGGTATATTGGATCTATAGCTGGACTGCTGGATAATGTGCCAGCAAGTTAGATGGATTTGAGGAATTACTCAAGATCTTATGTAAGGATAGATAAGAATCCTTGGAGACTTTCAGATTAATGAGAAAGGAATTAGAATGATGCATGATTATCAAAGACACAGATAGAGGACGGGGAGCAGAGTCCCTAGGAACAGTTAAGACATAGGTGGCAAGTGCCATATCTTCAGATAAATGAATTAGTGTGAATGTGATTAAGGATAATTCGCCATGAGAAGGCAGATTTCATAAGTGATAATTTGTAAAGTCAAACTTAGATTGATGAGGTGGTTGGGTTCAAGGAAATGTCCATTTTATGAATGGATCAACTTAGAAAATAAAGACATTGAAAGGTGATGGCATGATTGAATAAAGTATAAGGAAATAGTAAGCAAGACAATGATCTCAGAACCTACAAGACTAAAAGACCAGTGAGTCTATGATAAACTAGTAATGAGGCTATCGTCAAGAAACCAAGTATAAGTTCAGTTCAATTCAGTGAAATGATGAACCAGAAACATTAGATGCATGTGATTCAGAGGAATATTAAATTCTTTCTTTTCCTTGAATGGATTATGGTAGTTACCTTAAGTTTATTCCGACACTGGATCGTAAATGGATTAGGTAAGGCGAGCAGTGATTAAGGTGTGATTGAGAATACTTTTAGATGAAACCTGAAAGAACAGGTGTAGGCCAAGTTCTCGAAGTAAGAGTTTTGGCAAAATGAAGTCAACTTAATAGGACACATGATCAATAAGAGTAGTGTTGGTCGGCCTTACCAAGTTAAAGACAGTTTCAAATGAAGATTGGCCAACCACACTGGCAAAGGTGAGAAATTTCATAAAATTCACAAGGAATTACCAAAGATTTGCTCAGGACTTTACAGAAGGTGTAGTCCCGTAACCCGACTTATTATAAGAATAAAAGTTTGAATGGACAAGATAAACGTGAGAAGATCTTCCTGGAGCTAAAGGTAAAGTTGGTGATGACCAGGGTTGGCGTTGCCTAATGGAAGAAGGAAACTTTGGGAGATATTATGATGCAACTCATACAGGTATAGGTCTGCGCTTATGCAGCACGACAGCGTAATTTCGAATACATTTAGACAGCGCAGTTCATCGGATTCGGATGGCCTTGGTAGTGCCAATGTTGAGGAACGACTAACCCCGACGGTAGTGTTCCTTCTGAGACTAGTTGTTAAGAAGACTGGTATTTGGTAGTATCGACTAATAGGACGAATATGTATCGGGAAGATGTGGCATGTTACTAGTGGGTGAATAGATTAACTGAAATTTTCCCAAATTCTGGAAAGGAATTCAACGAATTTTGGCAAACCTTGTCTTTCTGATTATCAAAAGACGTCATTGAAGAGAGTGGAACTGGAGCGAACCCTGTGGATTGAGTAAAGTAACCGCTATACAGGTGGGTAGACATACCCCGATTATTACAGTTGAATGTAGGGATAAAATTATGAAGTTGAATGTAATTAAGAAACAAGTCGGACTGAGAAATTCTGGGATTGACTTAAATGAAAAGGTTGTTATGACCAGAAATGTTAAGCTTTTGTGGTACGTGGAATTGATAAGATTAATTGAAAGAATAAAAGTGAAGGAAAGGTGACCGGAGACGGTACCGAGAAGTCGAGTGAAACTTATATGGAGTAAAGCTTTGGAAAGATCAAAATGTATCAAAGTAGAAGGCAATATGCCAGCAATTGCTAGAGAAGTAATGCTATTAGCCAACCCCTAAGCTCACATATTAGCATGGCCAGATGGGGGCCAAGTCACTAAGGATTATCAAGTGACTGAACCAGCAACGTAAGGACAAAGCGGGGTGCTTCTAATCAAGTGCCAACCGCGAGGGCTTTTGATATAAATTGAATGGAGATACAGGATGATGGATTTAATATATACCATGGACGTATTAGGATTGAGGGTAGTGACCACTGAAAAGTTACGAAGATTGCCAAAGTCAGTGCAGTATGATGCATAAATGTTATCTGAAGCTTAGTGTCCTCAAAAAGAGCATTAGGCGCTAAGAGATTCACGTTGAACACGACCAATATCCTCCAGGACATCCTTTCTACCATTACCAAGTTCTGTAAGAAAGAGCAGATAGACATGTGCTGTCTTTTGGAAGGTCATATAGACTAACATTCGTTTGAAAGAAGAGGTTAGCATTAGTCTACCTATAGACTATCAAGATGAGAATGATTAAAAGAGACCCTTATTAAGGGTATATGATTGAATTGCCAAGTACAGGATATAAGTATTCCTTGAAACTAGAATTGAGCATAAAATGTCCATATATTAAGACGAACCCTAGAGGATGCACAAAGGATAGCATCACCCCTAACAATAGGCACTGTGAAATCAGACGATATAAGTTGAATCGACAAAGGTATCAATAACCTATAAGGATTTGTGGAAAGGAGTCTCGAAAAGTACATAGACAGAATCGTTATAGAATTGACTAATGATGTTTGGTATACCCTCTAACCAGGAGATGCAGGAGGAATGATGAGGATGGCCTAAGAAACTTTATAAGGGAAGTGCTAATATTCAAACGGGAAGTTTGGTAAGGAATGTATGACATAATAACAATAAGGCCAGATGAAGCATGTGTGAAACCATGTAAAAGTATGGATTGAACCAATAAGGTTGAGATTATCCTAAAAACAAGAAGGGAGTTAAGTAAGGAAATATCCTAGGTATGATTTGGAGTACCTGTAGTCAAGATCGCACTAGAAAGGTGGAAGCAATGACTTTTGGAAAAGACTGATAGATGCTTTCTCTCATTCAGCAAAATTTAAGGGAGAATGCTTCCACCCTGAGTTGGAATAGATCCAGAAAACATTGATCTCAAGAAATTATTATAATCAGGAAAGGCCAACGAGGTGGCCGACACTTTAAGTATAGGGGAGTAAGTATAAATGCTCAGACCAAAGAAATAGAATGATAATGTAAGGACCTTGATGGTCATAATAGGAAGTACATTCCGTCTAATGATTTTGCCAGGATCAACTATAAGAATAGTTTAAGTAAAGATTCGATTCCTGATGTTGCCAGTAGCACATTACCGACATTAGGAGGCTCTACGACAGACCAGACCAAATTCCCCTAGAGACTCGCCTTTTCTTTGGAAAGAGAGAGGGGAGGTTAAGTAACAATGAATTGGTAGTAAATGACCAGAAACAGAGATGGTACAAATACTGATAAGCCAAATGGCACGATGATGAATGACAAGCAAGTTTATGTTGGTGTATTTCTGTGCAAACAAGATAGAGAATTATGAGATTGGCAAGCGATTAAGCAAACCGCTAAGCTTTTAGTCTTCTACCGGAGATATATGATTAATAATCTCACCAGCCTGTTCCAGCTGCGATGCTGGAAGCTTTCCTGCAATTTTATCTGCTTCATGTGATATCTACGTCAAGTTCAGGAAGCATTCCCTATGGATAGGGAATATTGATTATTTTGTTTTCCTAGAGGATCTTGAATTGACAATTATGAAACCCGCATGTTTAGTGATTCAAACACGACGTAAATGATAAGCAATGATGACCCTTCTGAGAAACTAAGTGTGTACGACTGTGGAAATGTCGAATTGAATCTAAGTTAGAGAAATCATCCAGGTCAGTTTCGGGTGGTTTAATTTTGGAGACGACGGGATATTTGTAATAAATAATCCGGATATGATGGTTCATAGAATGATTATAGTAGAAATGAAGACAAGTGACTGATAGAGATGAAAATCAATAAGAGAGTCAGATAGGACTCATGAGAAGCTCCAGTAATAAAGCAAGAAAAGTATGGAATTGACAGTGCAAGGGTATTGACCAAAACAGAAAGTTGGAATTAAGAACATAAATGACATACAAATTGACTCCTTTTAAGTTTGGAAAATTCGAGGAAATACGGAAAAGATTGATTGAGTAATAAAGAAACTCATGGAATGAAAAAGTGAAATCTAGATGGTTGAACAAAGGAAAATTTGGCCCCAAACGTGTAACACGTATTGAATAAAGGTGACGAGTGCCTCAACCCTGAGATGACGGTGGAGATAAACAACAAAAGTAAATAAGAATTAGATAATAAGAAGGATGTGATTGATAAAGAAAAGATTGGGAAATAACTAAGGAAGCGATGCAAGGAATATTATGAATGGATTGATGAATGGGTTTTCCTAATGAGCTATCGGAATGACAACCTAATGGTGTTAGAATTATGAATATGAAATGGCTAGTGTTGTGGCATGAAATGCCAGTATTAATAATGTCAAGCTGGAAATCCAAGATTTAACCTGAGAGGTTGAAGGATTTTCCAAAAAGTAAGTGGTGCTAATATCAAGCAAGAGTATAGGTCCATAAAATGATGGACAGAATAGCAGGGACATGTGATATGTGAGATTACAAAAAAGTGGAATTTGAGACGAATATGATTATTTCTCTTCTCTAATAAACCTCTATAGTTCAGAGGTAAATTCTAAGTATGATATTTTTGACAATCATGAAAACTTTCATATATGATTCTTTGAAATTCGTTCTTTTCTTCTCCCTTATTCATCTTCTTCTAAATTGAGAAGAACAACCCTTTAAGGAGGGGAGGTAATGCCACGTGACTCTCTGTCTGTGTGATAGGAGTCTAAGTGGAATGCCATTAATTGTTTAATTGCTTGTCAAGTACTAAAGGCTGGCCCCCTTCTGTACTAGCTATGCAATATAACAAATGTTCATTGATCACAGTGATCTCTCGATCAATTTTTTTCCACCTAAATATATATACATCGAGATTGCGAAGATTAAAGCGATTAGGAATTGCAAAATTACGAGTGAGGTTATCTCCGGACTTCGTAGCGCGTTAGTGATACCGAAGTCACTGCACGTACCAGTAAAGTTAATAGTATAAGAACGGACAAGAGCGTACACCGGATGATGTGTTATGCGAAAGTATCAAAGAACTGGTAGAACGGATAAAGGGTGTGTTGTAACACCAGTATGATGTGCTTTAGAAAGATTGGAATGTGTAAGGATCGACCAGAGAATTGGAAAGCGAAATGACCAACAAGTACCCCATTTGTCTTCTACCTGATTCCGGGACGGAATCCTTTTAAGGAGGGGAGACTGTAAGAACCCAGATTTTTGGGTAGAATTAAAACTTTTATTATGCATTGATGTAAGAGTGAACAGTGGTTACAACTACATTGTAATACTGGCTTTAAAGAATGAATAATGACAGGATATATATATTCCAAGGTTATATGGCCTGAAGGATGCTATTGGGTGATAACTTAGATTAGAATAATCTATCTCCTAGAAAGTTAAGATAAGATTCCCTAGAGAGAAATAGATACCCTCATGTCATCCAAATCAATATCTATTATAAGCTCAGCGGTTCCGTAAAAAGGTTAAGGAACACTCGAATGTGAACCAGGTTCATTTTCCTAATTATAGGAATTAAATAAAAATAAGTGATGAATAGTGATTTTGGTGGAATTTGGAATATTATTATAATAATGTTATACCCGGTATTCGGAACGGATTTCTGAGTTCGTATTAGCGATCTACGAAGCAAATAAGTGTATGTAAACGTGATCGGATTTCAGAAAATCCAAAATTTATTTTTAGGAAAATCTGATCGAGCAGTAAAGAGCATATTAATGCGGACAAGATAAGAGAATTATTATGTCAAGGAATTAAGGATTTTATTTAATTATGATTTGAGAAATTAGAATGAAAATCCTCGAGTTAGAATGATAAGCGTTTTAGAAATCGCTAGAACTTTATAACGAGATTAAGCGATAAAGCGAACACGAAATGAATTACGGATTAAATATATAATGAGATGAGAAACACCACATGATCATCTAGGGTTTACTAATATTAGATTGGTGGAAAAGAAATGAGAAAAGAAAAGAAAAAGCAAGAATGAGGTGTATGTTCAAGGATGTGACAACAAGGCTCTTGGTCATCTTATTTCCTACAAACCACAAGTGATTAACACATGGATTAGAGAGTGACATAGCTGCTATACAACACCAAATATCATACAAACACTTTCCAACAACTAGTCAAACAAGAAAGAAAGAGAGAAAAGCAAGAACAACCAAGAAAACACCAAACTGCCCAGCAGAAACCAAAGCCAAAGCAAAATTCATATCTCCATTTATATCCATGATAAAATCACCAAATTTTAACCATATCTTCTCCACTCCATGGACAACACTCGTTCAAAATTTCATGACAATCCAATGAGTATAGCCTAGTCAAATCTGCTCCCCAAGTTGATGAAACCAAACTGCCTGTTCTTGACAGTTTCTATCCAGCGGAAAAAGAGGGCTCAAAACCCTATCTAGGAAGCTTCAAATCTGATGAGCTAGGACTCAAATCAAAGCTTATAAAGAGGCCAAGATGTGGTAAAACTTTGAGAGCCAAACTCTTATTTTTCGATTTGTTATGATTTTTACAAAAGTGATGATGAATAGTAACCCTTAGAATCTAACTTTGATTTCTTGCTTTGTTTGGATGATCTAAGCTTTGTTAGGGCTATACAAGGACTATACCAAGCCTGGTAAAACTAGTTCACACTCCAAGGAAGGTATAAACTTCAAGAATCCAAGTTTTAATTTGAGTTTTAATGGAGTTTTAGATGAGATTTGATGATGATGTTAGTATAAGCATGTTTACATGATCATGTAGTTGTTCTTAGTAGTTATTTAGTCATGATTCAAGTCCTTGATGATCTTGAGGTTAAGACCAGTGGTGCTAGGACTTGTGGATATGAGAATCATGTTTATGAGTTGTGTTGATGCCCGGTGTGGCTTGGTTGTGTTGTTACGATTAGTAGAACGTTCGATTTATAGCCGTCGTAATGCCCGATTTTCGTTTAATCTTGAAATCCGAATTTGACAGTAGATAAAACTCACTGCACAGCTTCGACTTATGCCATGATTAGCTAGATCATGTTACAAGCTTCGTTTTGATATAAAGATCGCATGAAATGGAATTACGGTTTAGGAGTTATGATTAAATTCGTAAAAGTGGTTCGAAATCGTAAACGAAAGTTCGTAATTGAAATTTATTCCCTTAAACGTCGTTTAATCAGTGGCGAATCTTATTAATTAAATATTAGAGGTAAAAAGGAAGGTGTGGGAGAAAACCACATGTCAAATGGATAATTTTCCGATTTTATAAAAATGTTTGAATCGAGGTTAAACGCGTACGAACCCCTTAAAGGTATGACTTTGGTTATAACTTAGAAAACGGGCGATAACACTCGAGGTATAATCTTGATTCGTAAATGACCAACCTTAGAACTTATACGACTTAAGTATATACCAAGTATAAGCATGATGACATATCTTGATAACGAACGAATGTCGGATCGTATCGGTGATAAAAAGAGTTACACTAAAAGAGACGTAACGAGATAACTCGAAAACATGTTTCGATTTAAGTGGAGTTTATACTTAGCCTTTTAATAAGCGTTAAGTGGTTAATCTTAAATATTCTGATTGTTTATAGATTGTCGAGCTGACCCGGGACACATTACCCCTACCCGCACTCGATTCTCAGGCAAGTTTCCAATACTTGGAACTGTTGTTGTGATAATATATATGATGATTGTTTTATACATATGCCATAGAATGCATGCCTACTTTCAAGTTAATATTGAATTACTTGTTCCCTGAATTGATATCGGCTTATAGACTATATATGAAATATCAGTTATAAGCCGGATTGTTTGGTTAAGACCCTTAGCGAAGGGCGTATGATATTCGTACTTCAAATATAGACCGGGAGTCGATATTTTGTAATATATAAATAGTCGTGGAAACCCGGAGGGATCCCAGCGACAAATTTATTACTTTGAGGATTTTTATTCGATTACGAATCTTTCGAGGAACGTTATTTGAGTATTACCTCAGGGAAGGAATATTTAATGAATATTATTTTAATATTCATTTAGAATGTCATTTATTTAACGAATATTATTTTGATCATTCATTGGAGTTATTTAGTTAATGAATATTATTTTGAATATTCATTAGAGTTATTTGGTTGACAAATATCATTCCCAAATATTCATTTGGCTTACTTATTATTATTTGGAATATTCATTTGATCTTTATTTATTTAATGAATATTACTATCGAATATTCATTTAAGGTTTGATTTACTTAATGAATATTATTTTAAAATATTCATTGGAAGTTCTATTTACTCAAGGAATATTACTTCGAATATTCCTTTAAAGTTTTGATTACTAAATGAATATTATTCGGATATTCATTTAGAATATTATTTGTTAAATGAATATTATTTTGGGATATTCATTTAGAATATTATTTGTTAAATGAATATTATTTTGGGATATTTATTTAGAATATTATTTGTTTAATGAATATTAATTGGATATTCATTTGGAATGTTAATTGTTAAATGAATATTATTTTCAAATATTCATTTAAGGTTTGATTTATTCAGTAAATATTATTTTAAATATTTATTTAAGTTTATTTATTCAATGAATATTATTTTAAATATTCATTTAAGAAGAGATTTATTTAATAAATAATTCTATATATTCATTCGAGGATTACTTACGAGCAATATTATGATTTAATAATATTCCGTAATTATTATTGACTTAATAAATATTCTTGGAATATTTAATAAAATTCTTTTGAATTCTTTTTGTAATGATTTATATTATTCAAAGGTTATCCTTCACCTTCAGATATTATGTAAAATATTTCGGAGTCTTTTATGACTATTTTATCAAGGGGAGGTTCCCAAAACTTTATTTTCATTTAAATCTATCTTATAAGAAGATTTAAATACTCGCTCAACTTCCAAAAATTATATAAGGGGACCTCACTTGGAGATGTTATTTATTGGACTGCCCGGTCCTATACTTGCTAAAACTATCTTGTCACTCACATCTTGATTCCTTCAAGCATCGATATGAGTCTTTTGGTTACCTCCTCAACACTCGAGGGGTATGATTGATGTAACAAGTTTATATCCATTAACAAGCATCAGCTTGGGAAATATTGGTGAATTTTCCTTTCCAATTAGATACGACTACTTTGTGGAGTCCTATCAACAAGTGTTACACTTGGGGAAAAGGGGAACGAACTTTACGTTTCAGAGTCATGGATGATATTCGAACTAGGAGACGCGTAAGTGGCCGAGTGGCGCCGGTCCAGCAATAGCCCAACCGTTGGCTGAGGAGTTCCAGAGGGCGGTAGATAAGTAAATCCGTCGGAGCTACCTTCTACATGTAGAGAACGACTGATGAGATGCATGACATACGACTGATCATCGTAAACGTCAGGGCATCTGGCGCGGCAATGCTCCCGTATTAGTTCATCTTCTAAAAGTGAGAAATTTCTGCAACACTGTTGGTGTTGGCAAGGTGAAAAAGTGTTGAAACCGGAATTGCAATATTTTTCCTGCAAGTTCCTCTTTTATGATAATTGAGAATATCTTGCTTATCTTTTGCATAGCAGATATTTATTCAAAACAAATATATTTTTGAGTTACCTTGTAACTTCATCTCATACCTTATATTGGTACTACATCGTTAATGCATGGCATATGGTTTCAAAGATATTTTGGACTGTTATATATTATCACTGTTCAATTATATTTCTGGTGGGCTATTGCTCACCCTTGCTTTATTTATTTATATCACAACAACAGCTAGATCAGATGGCCGTGCAAGGCGCACACAGCGTAGGCAGGTGTCAACCGTCAGAGGTTTACCGCTAAGGTCTTGGCTACCTTTGTTAAGGATGCAACTACTGGTAGGCTAGTTGTTAGCAATTGAGCCTCAAATGTATTTATATTATGGTATCTATTAATGGATGGCAAAGAGTATGTAATTGTACAATTGTAATTCTTTGGGTTGTAAGAACTCAAACTTGTGATTAATAATATTGTTGGTTACTCTGATTTCATCTTTGGGACTATAACAGGTGTGTTTTATGTTGTTGTTTTGGGTCACAAGGTTGTAATTTAAATTATGTTGGTTTTGTGGTTGGATATTGAGACCGTAACGACCAGATCCCTGACCCTGGATCTGGGGGTGTTACATGTGTGATGTATATCTGATATCCTCGTATGGTTATGCTTAATTGATAGATGCGTCATTAACATCTAATTTGTTAATCTCTTGTGAAGTGAAAGTGGATCTTGAGATTTAGAACTTGCCATGCTAGCATAGGTTCATAATTGTTTATCAATATGATTCGTGGTGTGAGATGAAAATACTTATACTGCCCTGTGTGATCTTTATGGATAACTTGTTCTTCAACCGTTATGTTTTCAAATTCTATAGACATATAGGGTCTAAGCATAATTGGTGTCTATTCATCTTCTATCTCTTTTGTGGATGTATGTTTAGTTTGGTATTCGTATACTGAGAAGTAGCGTATACTTGTTTCGTGTTGTCCGATCAGATATCATAACCATTGCATATAGTGATTAAAGGCGTCAAATCTAAGCAAAGTATTTAATGAAGTTAGGATTCCATGTTTTCTCTTGCAGAAGTAATTAGATTTCAATTCTCGTTAGTTAGTTAATTCTTAGTTTGTTAATTTGCTTTTTAGTTAGATTTAGTTTATTAAACTCCAATCTTGTTAATTTTCTTAGCAGTGAATAATAATCATACATTGTTGCATAGGTACATCGACTGATTTAAAACCATAACCAGATCTCTGTGGGAACGAACTCAACTTTATTCTATATTACTTGTGACCACGTACGCTTGCGTGATTTAGTGCAAACAAGTTTTTTGGCGCCGCTGCCGGGGATCATCGGTGTTTTATTTTTGGTTTATGTGCTTGTCAATAGTGGTCGTTAGCGTTCACTGACTCGGATTTCTTACTTAGTTAGTTTGTTCGTAGTGTTTCAGGTACTTGTCAGAGAGTGTGGGCATTGAAGATGGATTTTCTAAAGTACTATGGAGTTCAGCAGGTGGCTAGTGTTTGTGAGCTATGTGCGGGCGCACATGAGACGTATCAGTGCTGGAGCAACCAAGGTGGTATTCAACAGCCTCAGCAATGTGAGCGGTGTTTTGGCGTTCATGATCCCTCACAATATTGTTACTACGGAGGAGTTGATCCATATGTCAGTTATGAGGAACAACCATATTTTCAGTACCATCCTCAACAGTACCAGCAAGATGTTCCAGATATGTCATATTTCTATGGAAGTGAAGAATTTCAACATCAGCAACCTATTCCTGCCTTTCAGTCAGATGAGGTTCCTACTAGGGAGGATATTAGGATGCTTGTGAAGAGTAATGAGGAGTCTCTCAAATCTTTGGAGATTCTAGTTGCTCAAGCTGTGAGAGCCTTGGAACAAGAGAAACAACAATGCATATTAGAGGCAATTCCAGGAAATAATGATGACTTGGAGCAGGGTATTGCATGCATAATTGAAGAAGACAAATTCCAAGAGGAGGTGAGTGTTCACAAGCCATGTGAGGAATTTGATCAAGCTAGTGAGGTGGATGATTTGGAAAGGGCACAATTTGAGACAGACATTGATGAGCTTCACAAATTTCAAGAATTGTTATGTGCGTACCAAGAGGACACTGATGAGCTACGCAAATTTCAAGAATTGGTATGTGCGAACCAAGAGGCTGAAGAACATAGGAAAGATGCAGGTCTTCTACTTGTCTCAGAGTTTAAAGATGGAGGTAGTGCATTAGAGCCAATGGAGGAAGTTCTCTTTGAGGAACCAAAGGCTTCAGAAACTTACATTTACCCTCCTCCATTATATTCAAGCGAAGCCCGCGAATGTGTGTTGTTCTACAAATTGACAAATTTTGGGTCAACAGATGAAGGCATTGGAAGAGGATATAGTTGCTACATGAATATGCCAAACAAGGAGAAGGAGCAAAAAGTGTGCCGTCGTGATGACGATGAAGTCTCGCGAAGAGAGGACCAGGCAAACTATTATCATCCTTAATGAAGACTTGGAAGTAACGTCAAGCTATTGACGTTAAAGAAGCGCTTGGTTGGAGGCAACCCATGCCATTTGTATCAAAAATAAAAATAAAATTTGAGTGTTGTATGAAAAAAAAAAGGAATGAGTGTAGTGAAAAAAAAAAATCTGTGCAAAAAAATAAAAATAAAAATAGTGAACAGTGAAATTTCGCGCAATCTGCGCCCCTATAACGCAACCTGCGCCCGGGTTACTGTATTCAGCGCAATTTGCGCTTGGGTAACGCAGTCTGCTCCTGTGTTACAGCCCGTTTATACCCCCTAACACGCATTAACGTCATGCGTGTCTTCCTGTTCCGCGCCTGATGCCCTGAAACGCAGCCACGGGATGCGTGACACCCCCCTGTCCAGAATTTTTTCCCGAAAATCAGTGTTTTTGCCTCCAAAATTCCCCCAAATTCAATCCTAACCCAAATTTCTTTAATTCTAAATTCCTATATCTATCCTACATCAAATCTTAACCTCTCCAAATCTCTCCTACACTCTAAATTTTTAAATCTCATCTATCCATCATCTTATATTTATACACACCTAGCCATACAAATCCAATTCCTCTTCTATTTTTTTTTAAATCTCCAAAAATTCAATTCTAAAGAGGAATTAATTGCAAGTTCACCTCTCCAATTCATAGTGGGTTTATTTCTTCTCTCAAATTTTATTTTGATTACGAATTTGTGTTCTTGTAAATTGGGATTTGTATTATTCTTGATATATTGGGATATTTTTGGTGTGTTATTGCTTGGTAATTTTTGGTGGAGGTTCTTGTGAGTTGGGTATTGATTCTTTTGGCTCGTAAGCATGGGAGAGATAGTGCTAATGTTGGGAAATTTTCGTTTTCGACGGCGGAGGTTAAATTTAATCGGTTGTTTTGAGGCCAATTGCTAAGGAAAGGGGATTTTTGCGAGAAAAAAAATTGTTGGGTATGCTTCGGTATTCAGGTATGTTTTCTGCTATCCCTTGTATTTACTTCCATTCAATGAGGACATTGAATATTTTAAGTTTGGGGGTTGTTTGAGGGATTAGTAGTTGTTGTTGTATTATGTGTTCATGTAGGATTTCATGCTGTGCATATTAGTAGTAGTAAATTATGCATTTATGTTCGTGTTATCTACGTTTGTTTCATATAGGACATTCTGTTTTTATTTTTGTATTTCATGTGAGTTCATAATAGTTTGCATTTGCACCCATGTTTGATAGGAATTTTGTGTTGTTGATGCTTTTGATTGAGAAGTGATATGCTTTGTTTTTGTGCACACACATACACTAGTAAGTTGAAGCTAGTAGACTTATTGAATGTTGTAAGTGATTAGAAGGACATGAATATGTGCAAGATGATTTAGTTTGCATGCTTTGAATACAAGTAGGTGCGTTAGAGAGATTTTTTTGCTTGGGATTGAGTATGTTTTTCCACCAAGTGAGTTTTTGAGCCTTATTGCATATTTGTTGCAATTTATTCGTTTGTTTGAGTGTCCACAGATTGTTTGCATTGCTAGCAGTTGTTTGAGGTCTTTCTTGAAATGCATGACATTATTTGACGATTAAAATGATAAAGGCATTAGGATTAACCGCATATTTTCCCATATTACCACACCATATTTACATGATCAATTAGTTAACCCATTGAGCTTAATCCTATTTTTTCGGTGACATACCACATTACTTGCCTAGACCTTTTTCTTGTATTGACCTTACATTAATTTGAACCCACATTGTCAAAGGCTAGTAGAGTGCTTAAGGGAGTAATAAGGTGTGCAAGAAGGGGTTTATTGTTGGTCATAATTTTGGGGGAAATATTGAAAATTGGGTTTGTTTACTTGATAATCGGCATGTGTAATAAATTGTGGGATCATTGTTATTGTGTATATTATTGTTTGTGTTATATTTAGCTCTCGAAAAAAAAAGAGAAAAAAAAAGAGAAAAAAGAAAAAAATATATATATAATATGAGAGCATGTTTGTGTTTGTTGTGATCCTATTTCAGTCGACTAGTCAAGTGTTTGTTGGAAGAAAAGTTAAATTCATGTGTGGGGGGAAAAAAATAGGGTGTTGTGTATGATTTATTATGGTACTTACTAGCTTTTGACACTTCACCTGTTTTGGCTTATTTGACATACCTTGTCCCTAGCCCCGTTACAACCCAAATAAAGACCTTTTGATTATCGTCATTGATGTATGTTGTGTTAAGAGTTAGATTGATACCAAATGTCAAGCATGCTTATGATTTTGTTGGAATTGAGTGATACACTTACCCTTGTTCTTGAGTGAATATTCTTTTGTGAGTGGATTGTGAGTGTTTACTTGTTTTTGCGTATGAGATCCCGAGTTTTGTCTCAAAGATGTACTCTTGTAGGCTTAGCATGTTTACTAACTTATTCTTACATTTGACATGGACTTGTGAGAACTTATGCATGTTCATTGA
Source organism: Kitagawia praeruptora (assembly GCA_037693485.1). NCBI lineage: Eukaryota > Viridiplantae > Streptophyta > Magnoliopsida > Apiales > Apiaceae > Kitagawia > Kitagawia praeruptora. The sequence continues at coordinate 85,281,905 of CM075350.1, forward strand.
GTAGACTATGTGAATACTTGCACTTTCGACACCAAGACATTGCGTACTTACTTTGATTCTTAAGTTGATATGGCATGAGAGGATTTGAAGGTATGGTAGGCTAGATTAATTACATTTGCATATTAGTTGCATTCATGCATTGCATTGCATTAGGTTAAATGGATTTTGTGGATACATTCGCTATAGGCCCTCACGAGACCTTACTCGTCCACTAGGGCTGCCTAGGGGTTTAAAGGGCTTGTTGCATATGCCAAATGCAACCGTGATCACCTACGGAAGTGGTACTAGTTAGTTAGTTAGTTGTAATTGTTTATGCTTGAGGACAAGCATCGGTTTAAGTTTGGGGGTGTGATAAGTGGATTTTATATCCACTTGGAACATTCTATAATGGCTTAAATTGATTGTCTTGGGCTCAAGTTTCTTGTAGTTTTGATGTGTTTTGTTTAGTTGTGCAGATTTACAAGGATGTTGATTATGGTGGATGTTTTTGTCGTTTTTGGAGATTTAATTTATTAAAATTCGGATTTATTGGGCTGCATGCGTGAGATTCACTGTTTGGGCCATATCTTGAGTTCTAGAAGTCAGTTTTGGGCGATCTTACTGTCCACACGAAGATAACGAGATTCTCTATCATTCTAAAGTGGTCCAGAGGCCCAATTGCAGCTGGAACATTCCAGAATTACTGAAGAAAAGTCAGCTACGAATTTCCCTTTAAATCAGAATCAGTTTAGGAAACGTACTTCTATTATAATTCTGATTTGGTATTTTCTTGTTGGGCAAGATGTCTAGAGCCCATATAAACACATCCAACCCTTGTAATTTATCATCATCATTAGGAGTAGAACTATTACATATCAATTACTTAGATTTATTTGTATATTTTCATACTTTGTTTTTATCATGGTTTCATCAGATCCCATGATGACGAGAGGTTCAATTATGAACTAATCGTTGTCATGGGATTCTAACGGATTTATTTATGGAGCTTTAGTATCTTGATGCTTTACAGATCTGTGTGTGATGTATATCTGATATCCTCGTATGGTTATGCTTAATTGATAGATGCGTCATTAACATCTAATTTGTTAATCTCTTGTGAAGTGAAAGTGGATCTTGAGATTTAGAACTTGCCATGCTAGCATAGGTTCATAATTGTTTATCAATATGATTCGTGGTGTGAGATGAAAATACTTATACTGCCCTGTGTGATCTTTATGGATAAATTGTTCTTCAACCGTTATGTTTTCAAATTCTATAGACATATAGGGTCTAAGCATAATTGGTGTCTATTCATCTTCTATCTCTTTTGTGGATGTATGTTTAGTTTGGTATTCGTATACTGAGAAGTAGCGTATACTTGTTTCGTGTTGTCCGATCAGATATCATAACCATTGCATATAGTGATTAAAGGCGTCAGATCTAAGCAAAGTATTTAATGAAGTTAGGATTCCATGTTTTCTCTTGCAGAAGTAATTAGATTTCAATTCTCGTTAGTTAGTTAATTCTTAGTTTGTTAATTTGCTTTTTAGTTAGATTTAGTTTATTAAACTCCAATCTTGTTAATTTTCTTAGCAGTGAATAATAATCATACATTGTTGCATAGGTACATCGACTGATTTAAAACCATAACCAGATCTCTGTGGGAACGAACTCAACTTTATTCTATATTACTTGTGACCACGTACGCTTGCGTGATTTAGTGCAAACAAGTTTTTTGGCGCCGCTGCCGGGGATCATCGGTGTTTTATTTTTGTTTTATGTGCTTGTCAATAGTGGTCGTTAGCGTTCACTGACTCGGATTTCTTACTTAGTTAGTTTGTTCGTAGTGTTTCAGGTACTTGTCAGAGAGTGTGGGCATTGAAGATGGATTTTCTAAAGTACTATGGAGTTCAGCAGGTGGCTAGTGTTTGTGAGCTATGTGCGGGCGCACATGAGACGTATCAGTGCTGGAGCAACCAAGGTGGTATTCAACAGCCTCAGCAATGTGAGCGGTGTTTTGGCGTTCATGATCCCTCACAATATTGTTACTACGGAGGAGTTGATCCATATGTCAGTTATGAGGAACAACCATATTTTCAGTACCATCCTCAACAGTACCAGCAAGATGTTCCAGATATGTCATATTTCTATGGAAGTGAAGAGTTTCAACATCAGCAACCTATTCCTACTTTTCAGTCAGATGAGGTTCCTACTAGGGAGGATATTAGGATGCTTGTGAAGAGTAATGAGGAGTCTCTCAAATCTTTGGAGATTCTAGTTGCTCAAGCTGTGAGAGCCTTGGAACAAGAGAAACAACAATGCATATTAGAGGCAATTCCAGGAAATAATGATGACTTGGAGCAGGGTATTGCATGCATAATTGAAGAAGACAAATTCCAAGAGGAGGTGAGTGTTCACAAGCCATGTGAGGAATTTGATCAAGCTAGTGAGGTGGATGATTTGGAAAGGGCACAATTTGAGACAGACATTGATGAGCTTCACAAATTTCAAGAATTGTTATGTGCGTACCAAGAGGACACTGATGAGCTACGCAAATTTCAAGAATTGGTATGTGCGAACCAAGAGGCTGAAGAACATAGGAAAGATGCAGGTCTTCTACTTGTCTCAGAGTTTAAAGATGGAGGTAGTGCATTAGAGCCAATGGAGGAAGTTCTCTTTGAGGAACCAAAGGCTTCAGAAACTTACATTTACCCTCCTCCATTATATTCAAGCGAAGCCCGCGAATGTGTGTTGTTCTACAAATTGACAAATTTTGGGTCAACAGATGAAGGCATTGGAAGAGGATATAGTTGCTACATGAATATGCCAAACAAGGAGAAGGAGCAAAAAGTGTGCCGTCGTGATGACGATGAAGTGTCGCGAAGAGAGGACCAGGCAAACTATTATCATCCTTAATGGAGACTTGGAAGTAACGTCAAGCTATTGACGTTAAAGAAGCGCTTGGTGGGAGGCAACCCATGCCATTTGTATCAAAAATAAAAATAAAATTTGAGTGTTGTATGAAAAAAAAAAAGGAATGAGTGTAGTGAAAAAAAAAATCTGTGCAAAAAAATAAAAATAAAAATAGTGAACAGTGAAATTTCGCGCAATCTGCGCCCCTATAACGCAACCTGCGCCCGGGTTACTGTATTCAGCGCAATTTGCGCTTGGGTAACGCAGTCTGCTCCTTGTTACAGCCCGTTTATACCCCCTAACACGCATTAACGTCATGCGTGTCTTCCTGTTCCGCGCCTGATGCCCTGAAACGCAGCCACGGGATGCGTGACACCCCCCTGTCCAGAATTTTTTCCCGAAAATCAGTGTTTTTGCCTCCAAAATTCCCCCAAATTCAATCCTAACCCAAATTTCTTTAATTCTAAATTCCTATATCTATCCTACATCAAATCTTAACCTCTCCAAATCTCTCCTACACTCTAAATTTTTAAATCTCATCTATCCATCATCTTATATTTATACACACCTAGCCATACAAATCCAATTCCTCTTCTATTTTTTTTTTAAATCTCCAAAAATTCAATTCTAAAGAGGAATTAATTGCAAGTTCACCTCTCCAATTCGTAGTGGGTTTATTTCTTCTCTCAAATTTTATTTTGATTACGAATTTGTGTTCTTGTAAATTGGGATTTGTATTATTCTTGATATATTGGGGTATTTTTGGTGTGTTATTGCTTGGTAATTTTTGGTGGAGCTTCTTGTGAGTTGGGTATTGATTCTTTTGGCTCGTAAGCATGGGAGAGATAGTGCTAATGTTGGGAAATTTTCGTTTTCGACGGCGGAGGTTAAATTTAATCGGTTGTTTTGAGGCCAATTGCTAAGGAAAGGGGATTTTTGCGAGAAAAAAAATTGTTGGGTATGCTTCGGTATTCAGGTATGTTTTCTGCTATCCCTTGTATTTACTTCCATTCAATGAGGACATTGAATATTTTAAGTTTGGGGGTTGTTTGAGGGATTAGTAGTTGTTGTATTATGTGTTCATGTAGGATTTCATGCTGTGCATATTAGTAGTAGTAAATTATGCATTTATGTTCGTGTTATCTACGTTTGTTTCATATAGGACATTCTGTTTTTATTTTCGTATTTCATGTGAGTTCATAATAGTTTGCATTTGCACCCATGCTTGATAGGAATTTTGTGTTGTTGATGCTTTTGATTGAGAAGTGATATGCTTTGTTTTTGTGCACACACATACACTAGTAAGTTGAAGCTAGTAGACTTATTGAATGTTGTAAGTGATTAGAAGGACATGAATATGTGCAAGATGATTTAGTTTGCATGCTTTGAATACAAGTAGGTGCGTTAGAGAGATTTTTTTGCTTGGGATTGAGTATGTTTTTCCACCAAGTGAGTTTTTGAGCCTTATTGCATATTTGTTGCAATTTATTCGTTTGTTTGAGTGTCCACGGATTGTTTGCATTGCTAGCAGTTGTTTGAGGTCTTTCTTGAAATGCATGACATTATTTGACGATTAAAATGATAAAGGCATTAGGATTAACCGCATATTTTCCCATATTACCACACCATATTTACATGATCAATTAGTTAACCCATTGAGCTTAATCCTATTTTTTCGGTGACATACCACATTACTTGCCTAGACCTTTTTCTTGTATTGGCCTTACATTAATTTGAACCCACATTGTCAAAGGCTAGTAGAGTGCTTAAGGGAGTAATAAGGTGTGCAAGAAGGGGTTTATTGTTGGTCATAATTTTGGGGGAAATATTGAAAATTGGGTTTGTTTACTTGATAATCGGCATGTGTAATAAATTGTGGGATCATTGTTATTGTGTATATTATTGTTTGTGTTATATTTAGCTCTCGAAAAAAAAAGAGAAAAAAAAAGAGAAAAAAGAAAAAAATATATATATAATATGAGAGCATGTTTGTGTTTGTTGTGATCCTATTTCAGTCGACTAGTCAAGTGTTTGTTGGAAGAAAAGTTAAATTCATGTGTGGGGGGAAAAAATAGGGTGTTGTGTATGATTTATTATGGTACTTACTAGCTTTTGACACTTCACCTGTTTTGGCTTATTTGACATACCTTGTCCCTAGCCCCGTTACAACCCAAATAAAGACCTTTTGATTATCGTCATTGATGTATGTTGTGTTAAGAGTTAGATTGATACCAAATGTCAAGCATGCTTATGATTTTGTTGGAATTGAGTGATACACTTACCCTTGTTCTTGAGTGAATATTCTTTTGTGAGTGGATTGTGAGTGTTTACTTGTTTTTGCGTATGAGATCCCGAGTTTTGTCTCAAAGATGTACTCTTGTAGGCTTAGCATGTTTACTAACTTATTCTTACATTTGACATGGACTTGTGAGAACTTATGCATGTTCATTGAGTAGACTATGTGAATACTTGCACTTTCGACACCAAGACATTGCGTACTTACTTTGATTCTTAAGTTGATATGGCATGAGAGGATTTGAAGGTATGGTAGGCTAGATTAATTACATTTGCATATTAGTTGCATTCATGCATTGCATTGCATTAGGTTAAATGGATTTTGTGGATACATTCGCTATAGGCCCTCACGAGACCTTACTCGTCCACTAGGGCTGCCTAGGGGTTTAAAGGGCTTGTTGCATATGCCAAATGCAACCGTGATCACCTACGGAAGTGGTACTAGTTAGTTAGTTAGTTGTAATTGTTTATGCTTGAGGACAAGCATCGGTTTAAGTTTGGGGGTGTGATAAGTGGATTTTATATCCACTTGGAACATTCTATAATGGCTTAAATTGATTGTCTTGGGCTCAAGTTTCTTGTAGTTTTGATGTGTTTTGTTTAGTTGTGCAGATTTACAAGGATGTTGATTATGGTGGATGTTTTTGTCGTTTTTGGAGATTTAATTTATTAAAATTCGGATTTATTGGGCTGCATGCGTGAGATTCACTGTTTGGGCCATATCTTGAGTTCTAGAAGTCAGTTTTGGGCGATCTTACTGTCCACACGAAGATAACGAGATTCTCTATCATTCTAAAGTGGTCCAGAGGCCCAATTGCAGCTGGAACATTCCAGAATTACTGAAGAAAAGTCAGCTACGAATTTCCCTTTAAATCAGAATCAGTTTAGGAAACGTACTTCTATTATAATTCTGATTTGGTATTTTCTTGTTGGGCAAGATGTCTAGAGCCCATATAAACACATCCAACCCTTGTAATTTATCATCATCATTAGGAGTAGAACTATTACATATCAATTACTTAGATTTATTTGTATATTTTCATACTTTGTTTTTATCATGGTTTCATCAGATCCCATGATGACGAGAGGTTCAATTATGAACTAATCGTTGTCATGGGATTCTAACGGATTTATTTATGGAGCTTTAGTATCTTGATGCTTTACAGATCTGTGTGTGATGTATATCTGATATCCTCGTATGGTTATGCTTAATTGATAGATGCGTCATTAACATCTAATTTGTTAATCTCTTGTGAAGTGAAAGTGGATCTTGAGATTTAGAACTTGCCATGCTAGCATAGGTTCATAATTGTTTATCAATATGATTCGTGGTGTGAGATGAAAATACTTATACTGCCCTGTGTGATCTTTATGGATAAATTGTTCTTCAACCGTTATGTTTTCAAATTCTATAGACATATAGGGTCTAAGCATAATTGGTGTCTATTCATCTTCTATCTCTTTTGTGGATGTATGTTTAGTTTGGTATTCGTATACTGAGAAGTAGCGTATACTTGTTTCGTGTTGTCCGATCAGATATCATAACCATTGCATATAGTGATTAAAGGCGTCAGATCTAAGCAAAGTATTTAATGAAGTTAGGATTCCATGTTTTCTCTTGCAGAAGTAATTAGATTTCAATTCTCGTTAGTTAGTTAATTCTTAGTTTGTTAATTTGCTTTTTAGTTAGATTTAGTTTATTAAACTCCAATCTTGTTAATTTTCTTAGCAGTGAATAATAATCATACATTGTTGCATAGGTACATCGACTGATTTAAAACCATAACCAGATCTCTGTGGGAACGAACTCAACTTTATTCTATATTACTTGTGACCACGTACGCTTGCGTGATTTAGTGCAAACAAGTTTTTTGGCGCCGCTGCCGGGGATCATCGGTGTTTTATTTTTGTTTTATGTGCTTGTCAATAGTGGTCGTTAGCGTTCACTGACTCGGATTTCTTACTTAGTTAGTTTGTTCGTAGTGTTTCAGGTACTTGTCAGAGAGTGTGGGCATTGAAGATGGATTTTCTAAAGTACTATGGAGTTCAGCAGGTGGCTAGTGTTTGTGAGCTATGTGCGGGCGCACATGAGACGTATCAGTGCTGGAGCAACCAAGGTGGTATTCAACAGCCTCAGCAATGTGAGCGGTGTTTTGGCGTTCATGATCCCTCACAATATTGTTACTACGGAGGAGTTGATCCATATGTCAGTTATGAGGAACAACCATATTTTCAGTACCATCCTCAACAGTACCAGCAAGATGTTCCAGATATGTCATATTTCTATGGAAGTGAAGAGTTTCAACATCAGCAACCTATTCCTGCTTTTCAGTCAGATGAGGTTCCTACTAGGGAGGATATTAGGATGCTTGTGAAGAGTAATGAGGAGTCTCTCAAATCTTTGGAGATTCTAGTTGCTCAAGCTGTGAGAGCCTTGGAACAAGAGAAACAACAATGCATATTAGAGGCAATTCCAGGAAATAATGATGACTTGGAGCAGGGTATTGCATGCATAATTGAAGAAGACAAATTCCAAGAGGAGGTGAGTGTTCACAAGCCATGTGAGGAATTTGATCAAGCTAGTGAGGTGGATGATTTGGAAAGGGCACAATTTGAGACAGACATTGATGAGCTTCACAAATTTCAAGAATTGTTATGTGCGTACCAAGAGGACACTGATGAGCTACGCAAATTTCAAGAATTGGTATGTGCGAACCAAGAGGCTGAAGAACATAGGAAAGATGCAGGTCTTCTACTTGTCTCAGAGTTTAAAGATGGAGGTAGTTCATTAGAGCCAATGGAGGAAGTTCTCTTTGAGGAACCAAAGGCTTCAGAAACTTACATTTACCCTCCTCCATTATATTCAAGCGAAGCCCGCGAATGTGTGTTGTTCTACAAATTGACAAATTTTGGGTCAACAGATGAAGGCATTGGAAGAGGATATAGTTGCTACATGAATATGCCAAACAAGGAGAAGGAGCAAAAAGTGTGCCGTCGTGATGACGATGAAGTCTCGCGAAGAGAGGACCAGGCAAACTATTATCATCCTTAATGGAGACTTGGAAGTAACGTCAAGCTATTGACGTTAAAGAAGCGCTTGGTGGGAGGCAACCCATGCCATTTGTATCAAAAATAAAAATAAAATTTGAGTGTTGTATGAAAAAAAAAAAAAGGAATGAGTGTAGTGAAAAAAAAAATCTGTGCAAAAAAATAAAAATAAAAATAGTGAACAGTGAAATTTCGCGCAATCTGCGCCCCTATAACGCAACCTGCGCCCGGGTTACTGTATTCAGCGCAATTTGCGCTTGGGTAACGCAGTCTGCTCCTGTGTTACAGCCCGTTTAGAACTGGAAGTTGGTAAAAAAAATGAAAATTCAAATTACAATTTTTAGTTGCATTCAGTATATGCAACTAAATGCAACCTGCTGCGCAACCGTTACAAATAAGATGGTATTTTTACAAATAAAATGGTATTTTTGCAAATAAGATAGTATTTTCGTAAATTATTCTTTTTAAACAAAGTTCTTTTCCAAAAACATCAATAGACAAGGATATTTATGAAAAAAGCCCAATTTTAAAAAAAATAAAATTTGATTCTAATGTAGAATACTAATGATATATAAACTTTACAAAGGATTTAACAAATAAAGTTTGAACAAAAAACTTGATTTGAATTTGCTTCTACAGTAGAATCATTTTGGATAAATTTGATTTTATGGTAGAATTGCATTGGATTATGTAATTAATTTTTAATGATTTTTCAAAAAGAAAAGTTGTGTAATTTCATTTTTTATTTCTTAATTAAGATTTATAATTATATTTCATACAATAAAAGATAAATTTATGTTTTTTTGGTGATTCTTTCTTGAACTCTATATAAGGTGGTTTTCTCTAAAATGACACTCACGGTATATAAATGAGTTTGTATACAAATTCGATGTATATGTACGTGAACATATTTCATAGATTTTCTTGAATTTATGGAAACTGATAAATAATTGTATATGTGAATGTCTTTGAACTAATATATATGTTTATTTATTCTATTAATTATTTTCTTTTGTTATATATATTTATATATATATATATATGGTCTTGTTCTAATAGAAACTAACTTAGAATATAAACTAGAAACTAAACCTAAATTAAATATTTCAAGCTAATCTAATGACCAAATTAGGGGTATCCCAATACAAAAAACGTTTAAAATTATTGGTTCTATTCAACAAAAAAATAAAAATAAAAATTAAAAAAAAAGTTATTGTTCACGTGATGACGTGGCACGTGAACAGTAACTTTTTTTTTTAATATTTTTGTTGAATAGAGCCAAGAATTTTATAAGTTTTTTGTGAAGGTGCCCCTAGCGGAGCCATTAAAATAAATGAAATATAATTTATTTAGTGTAGATTTCTAGTTTCTATTCTAAAGTTGGTTTCTATTTGAACGCTAGCCTATATATATATATAGGCTAGTGGTCAAATAGAAACTAATCTTAGAATAGAAACTAGAAACCAACACTAAATAAATTATATTTCATTTATTCTAATGGCCCCGCCAGGGGCACCTTCACAAAAAGTGTTTAAAATTATTGGCTCCATCCAGCAAAAAAAAAAAAAAAAATTACTGTTCACGCTGACGTCACTGCCACGTCAGCAGTGAACAGTAATTTTTTTTTTTTTTTTTTGCTGGATGGAGCCAAGAATATTATGAACTTTTTGTATTGGGGTACCCCTAATTTGGTCATTAGATTAGCTTGAAATATTTAATTTATGTTTAGTTTCTAGTTTCTATTCTAATTTAGTTTCTATTAGAACAAGACCCTATATATATATAATTAAATTATAACACTAATTGGCAATATATTAACTAAATTTGATTCAAATTTGACTCATTGATAAGTTTAGATTAGAAATATGTTTTTAGTTTTTAAGTTTCCATCCCCGTACTTTCTTTTCATTTTAGTGCATACATTTTTTTTTATAGAAAAATAACTAAATTATTCTTGAACACGAGATCATGAACAGAATTAATGAGATTATCGTGAGTAAAAACTTGTGAGACATGTTCGGGAACTGTTTACGAACATTTCGTGAATAACATTTTTTTAATGAGTCGTTACATAAACAAAAAGTTGCTCGATAAAGTTCGAGTTCAAATTTAAGTTCGCCACATTTTTAATGAATTAATACATAAATAATTAAGAGATCGACTCGATCGACTCATTTACAATCCTATATCCAACATTTTTTACTTTAAATAAATTTTTTAAAATTATGGATTATTTTTAGTGGTATCATTACATAATTGACATTTTCATATGATATTATTCAATGTTTTTAATTTTTACATGGTACCATTTTATGTCAGATTATTACTAAAATCAAATTTATATCAAAGTTCTTCTTTCGAATTTAATTACACTATCAATGGCTTATTACAGAGTAAAATGGATAGATAAATTGTAAAAAATCCGAGAAAATTCCTAGATAAAGATGATATCTAAAATCGTTAAATACGTTTACTTCCCAATTTGCTATCGTATATAATTGGTGTTGTCGTTTTTATCGTTGTATTTTGATGTTAATTTTGTTAATCGTGTTGTGACGATTAACATCCTTTAGTTGGTCAGATTTTTTCTCAAACAACGTTTATTTTGTCCCTTTCTCGAGATTTTTCATTTTATTAAAAACATTTGGATGAGTTCTTTATTTTTTCGAAAAAAATTCCTCAAAATGTTTAGAATCAAGTTTTTTTTTTTTTTTTTTTTTTTTGCATTTGACATTGTAGAACTATAGATAATACACAAGAACTAAAAAACAGGAAAAGGAAAAGACCATCTTAGACACAATGTGGAAAGTCAAAATCCAAAATTAAAGCAAATGAAATTAAATTATTTTATAATTTGCTTAGCAATAGTACGTAATTAGCTATGAGGTTAACATTCTAATATTAGTTCCTTAATTATATTTGGTCACTTAGCTTATAATGAGTTCTCATGCTTTTATATCTCATGCAGACTTATTCCAATCCTTTTTTTTTGTCAATAATAACTATTCATTAGTAAATAGTATCGAGAATACAATGTTCGGAGGAAAAGAGTTTCCTTCATACAAAAAGTTTATCATCTAACGGAAGGGCAAGCAAGTACCCCCGGACGTTTAGACAATAACACCTTAATATTTGAAAGAATGAACTCCACAAAGCAACACAGAAGTATAAACTCTCCTAGAGCCTAGGAGTAGAGTCTCGTTATAATTCCAAAAGAGCAAAATTCTATGGGAAAAAAATTCAAGGGGAAAAAGTACCATATTAAGTACTTAAGTACATCATTTTACATATAGGCTATTAAACAAATGGTTAGGAACTTCTTGTTGCTTCCGTTATAATAATCCAAGTTCCCGTCTTATCCATCTGCTATTCACACTTCATCCTACCCCAAGTAAATCTGAAAGATCATCAAACAAACACATAATATAAAACTAAGTCAAAGAAACATTAATCGAATATAATTTAATGTCTATTATATACAATATACTCCCTCTGTTTTTTTCAGTTCTTTACGTTTGCTTTTTACACAGAAACCAAGATAGTGGATGTAATATTGTTAAAATAAATGAAGTAGTGGATGTAATAGTAATTTTATTGTTAAAATAAGTGAAGTAGTGGGTGTAATAGTGTAAAGGGTTGAAAAGGTGGAGTGAAGTAGTGGATGTAATAATGTATTTTATTGTTAAAAGTTACTATTTTTAGTAATGTAAAGAAATGGAATGGACGACCCAAAATAGAAAGTGTAAAGAAATGAAATGGACGGAGGGAGTACTTAATAAAATGAAGCAATCATATACGTTTAATCAAAGGGATCCCCTTTGGTTAGGCACATAAATGCCGAGTTTTCATAAAAAAATGAATTAATAGTTATATAAAAAGATACAAATTCATTAGCTGACGACAGGTAACATCTACCAAGATATGGTCTATAAGCCGTAAAAAAATGGCACATCTTCAATGGCACAAGAAAACCATATAAAATGACGAATTTATAAATTAAGACATATATTAATACAGCAAAATATGAAAGTTAAAAGGCCTTTAAACATTAAAAAAATAACCGATAAACTCAAGAATCTCTAAAACCAATGCTTTTCTAATTGCATTAGTTGGAAAAAATTAAACATGTTATTTTAAAAATGGTAATCAAAATTAAATTTTGTCAATTAACAATAATGAACATAATTTATGAAGATTAAAGTTATGAGAACTAAAAGGCAAATTATCACCAAAATCAATATTCCTCCAACTCGTTAATTTTTCATACTATAAAAGGTTAATTTTTCGTACTATATTAAATTCGTGTTGCCATAATAAAAATCTCTCACACACACACACACATATATAGAATCACGCTCCGTTGAGAACAGATATTAGCGTGAGAGTAGTGATAACACAATTGTTCTACTATAGCAGAACAATACAATAATGAAAATGTGTAAAATATGGAAAAAACGTTGTTATGCACTTTTTAAAGGAGTGCAGAACAATTGTTCTAACTATCCTCTTATATATATATATATATATATATATATATATATATATATATATATATATATATATATATATATATATATATAGGGTAAGGTTCTAGAGAGAACCTCCTTAGCAAGAGAACCAGGAGACTCAATCCTGACCATTCAATATTTAGATTTTTAATAAATCTAATAATAATGTGTATAATGGCATTGCTGTAAATACATCTAAGAATCATGGTTATTTGCTTTGTTCGATTATGTATAATATACGATCTGTTGCTTTACTTAAGGAAAGAATATTGCAATCAATATTTGATTGAATAATTGGATATTTTCAAATATGGAAAGGAATCCATGATTGAACACACCTCTCTGTAATGATTTATTGTATACATTTATTCAAATTAACGACATATCAAGCTTCTAGGTCCTAGATAGAAGAACAAAATCATATAAGCGTCAAGAAAGAAGCAGATAAACATACACACAACACTAAGAATCTTACGGTATAGAGTGTTGATTTTTTAATTTATATATTTTGTTAATGTTTTAACGAACACTAAACAGAATTTGTGTATAGAAACGTGCAGGTTTGTAATGGAATCGTCATCAAAAACATATTTATCGGAAATAGATGGAGAAACAAGTTCGTTAGTTAGTTTCAAATCAGAACTACTATCAAAAGTTTTGTTGTCTCTATCAGAAGAACAAAAGGTGTGGATTAAACAGGATGGATTTTGGTTCGGTACTTATGTTCAGAACAAATGATTATCCAAGGGAGATAAGTTATCTGTTACTTAAATGTTATGAACCAGTTTCTTCTTCAATTCATGTTAATGGGCAGGTTCTTAATATTGGTGAAGCGGGATCTGAATTTTATTGAACACACAAGCCAGCTGGGATGGAAGCAGTTGTGTTCTCCAATGTGTTCCACGGGTGATCATGCAATATCCTAAGGTGTTCTCCAATGTGTTCCAGTACGGTGGTGATCTTGCTAAGGTATTCTCTAATGTATTAATTGATTTATTGGGGTGTCAAATTTTGAAGGTGAAGTAGCCTCACAAAACTTTGTTGATATTTTGTAGATGCTAGTATGGATGTTCTGTCTTGTGTTTGTATTTAGAGTGTTAGACAGTGCAAGAAAGTAGTAATTTAGATGTTTGGCTTCTGTTTGTCTAATGGTTTTGTCATTGAATCTCAGGCTGCAAACTATATCAACATCAAGAACCTCTTGGTCTTGACTTTCCAGACTGTGGCTGACATGATCAAGGGGAAGACACCGGAGGAGATCAGGAAGACTTTCAACATCAAGAATGACTTCACTCCAGAGGAAGGAGGAAGAAGAGGAATTTTGCAAGGAGAATGCTTGAGCCTTTGAATGATCTTACCTAAGAAGGCTGCTGAAATGCCAATATTGGATTAGTTTTTATGATATCTGATGTTAGCCGCACTATCTGCATTAGCTTATTTTCTGTATATGGGATTTGGTTATTTTCTGTATATGAGATTTGGTTGTTAACCTTGCCTACCTAAGATGGTTGTTATTTTGCTATGACAATGCTTGTTCCTTTTGCTTTGGCAATTTCTGAATATACTTGGATTCTGTTGAAATGATAAATATGTTTTGCATGTTGTATTCAGTCTACATCATTTTTAATCAGTTGTGAAATGAATATGTGTAGTTTCAAGGTTATGAAGGTTCAGGGGCAAATGTGATTAAGTTCTTGAATAATGGTTTATTAATATGTAGAAATCTTTTATTTTTGACATGTTTGGAAATTTTTAAATCAATGTTTTGGTTTTCACTCAAAGATTCCTTTAAGTGTTTGGTATCAACATATTAATTTTTCTATTTTCTCATCGTACTTCTTTTCCAAAATATATACGTATGGTAAAATTCTGAGTTTGCACATTGATATATTAGTTGTTATTTTATTCTTGTGTTAATATTTATTTATTTTTATGAATCTTTAATTTTTTGACCATTGATTACATTGAACATTTTGTTGAACATATTAATTTTTTTATTTATTCTCGATGTTTATTACAAAAAAAAAAAGTTATATATGCATAGCACGATGATAAATTATTTGTTATTTTTTTTTATAATGCTAATATTTATTTATTTCTAGGATTATTTTATTTTTTTTGACCTTTTAACGTATTTTTCAAATTAATTTTTATCTTTTTAGTCTTTGATTCTACTAAATGATTTGTAACAACATATTAATTGTTCTACTTTCTCCTCCAATTTTTCACAAAAAAGTTATAAATTACAAGATTCCATTACGTGTGACAAGATTCTCTTAGGTGTTGCCCATTTATATATAATTTCTTATTATCTATTTTAGTGTTAATATCAATCTACTTATTTTCCGTTAAGTGTTTTGGTAAAAATCTACTTATTCAGTTTGGTCAATAAATATTTATCAAAACACTTAAGGAATCTCACATTGATAATATATATTAAAAATAGTTTAATGAATTTCACTATAAGTCTAAAAACTATAAAAAATGAAATAAATTTTCAAGGATACTGAAGATTCCGTTAAGTGATTCGATAAAAATATACTTATTCTTTTAAATTTTGATCAATAAATATTTATCAAAACACTTAAGGAATCTCACATTGTTAAAAATATTTTAATAAATTTCAGTGTAAGTCTAAATTCTTTAAAATGAAATCTATTTTACAAAAAAAAAAATTTAATGAATACTTTTTTTAAAAATAGTCGTCAAGTATTTCAATAAGTGCTTTTTAATTATGACAGATCTATCAAATAATTATGTTGAAGATTTCGCTAAGTGTTTTGATAAAGTATTTAACTTTTTTTAAAAAAAATTTGGTCAATAATATATTTATCAAAACACTTTTAGGAATCTCACATTGACAATGTACATTATAAACATTTTAATGAATTTCACTAATAAGTAATTATTAGTTTAATGGACCTTAATGGAATCTATTAAGTGTTTTTGGTATTTTTCTCACACTTAAGATTTCATTTAGTGTTTTGGATCCACACATTAATTATTATTTTTTGACCAATAACTTTTTTTATCAAAAAAATTACCTTAGGTGTTGCACATTGATATATTAGTTGATATATTGTCAATGTGAGATTCAGTTAAATGTTTCAATAAAAATCTACTTACCCATATCAATGTGCATTATAAACAATGTGCATTATAAAAAAATCTCACATTGACAATGTGCATTATAAACAATGTACATAATTATATTCAAAATTTATTTTAGATGAGTAAAAATAATTAAAAGAATCTTAATGTAAATATTTGATAAAGTAATATAATGATTTTAAATAATTAATTACATATGCTAAAGTGTTGTGCCAAACCAATTTTAATTGTGTTGAAATATTTTCAAAATTTCATGTAAAGTTCATATTATGTAAAAAATTAAATAAGCATAATTCTTGTGTTTTTATTTACATTTAAAACACCTTAGAGAATCTTGAAAAAACTTTTAAAAAATTAATGAAACACTTAAGAGAATCTATGTGTAGAATACATACACAAAATTTCAAAACATATTTTAGTTCAATAAAATATTTGGTAAAAACTTAACATAAATATTAATTAAAATAATATTACAATTTCATTGTTATTAATAAAATACCTAAGAGAATCTTGATATATTACACAATACTTTTATATATTTCTTTTTTTCAAATAAAAATTATACATTTCTATAAAAATTAAGTTATATATAGAAATCTCAGGTAATACACCAAGATTCTTTTACGTGTTTCAAATTAATATATCAATTTTTTTTTCATATTTTCGAGATTCAATATATATTACCTAAATATATCAATATATTTGTTAAGTATTAAGAGAAACGTTGGGCACCAAGATTCTTTTACGTGTTTCAAATAAATATGTCAATTTTTTTATTATCTTTTAGAAATTCTTTTTGAGTAATTAACAAAATACCTAAGAGAATCTTGGTATATTACATAATTTTTCTATATATTTATTTTTTTAAAAGAAAAATTATGCATTTCTTTTAAAATTAAGTTATATATAGAAATCTTAGGTAATACACCAAGATTCTTTTACGTGTTTCAAATCAATATGTCAATTTTTTATTATATTTTCGAGATTCTTTTGAGAATTATTTTAGAAAACTCTCTATAAAAAATTGAATTTTAATTCGAAAAAATATTCTATAGATTTTCATAAATGTTTGATAAATTATTTATAGTGTTGTACTTGTACATAACTATATTCGAAACTTATTATAGATCAATAAAATATTTTTATAAAAAATTTATATTTTAAGAAATATTTATTTATAGTATTGGATAAATTATCATGTACATGAATTATTTATAGTGTTGGATAAATTATCATGTAATATCATTTTTCAATAAAAACAATTAGTATAACACCTTAGATTCTACTCTTTTGGTATTTATTTGGAAACAATTTCATTTTGTAATTTTTGACAATTTGTTTATATATTTACTTATCTTCAATTATTTTTAAAAAAAAATTTTGAATACGTATCATGTTAAATAATTATAAAAAGAAGTTATTGAATTATAAAAATAATTACAAAATCTTACACTCCAGATTCTACTAGGTGTCTTTATATTTTACGATTTTGTTAAGTATATTTTTAAAATTCTATTAAGTAATGTTAAAATTCTATCAAGTTATATGTAGAAACGTTAGGTAATACACCAAGATTCTTTTACGTGTTTCAAATCAATATGTCAATTTTTTATTATATTTTCGAGATTCTTTTGAGAATTATTTTAGAAAACTCTCTATGAAAAATTGAATTTTAATTCGAAAAATATTCTATAGATTTTCTTAAATGTTTGATAAATTATTTATAGTGTTGTACTTGTACATAACTATATTCGAAACTTATTATAGATCAATAAAATATTTTTATAAAAAATTTATATTTTAAGAAATATTTATTTATAGTATTGGATAAATTATCATGTACATGAATTATTTATAGTGTTGGACAAATTATCATGTAATATCATTTTTCAATAAAAACAATTAGTATAACACCTTAGATTCTACTCTTTTGGTATTTATTTGGAAACAATTTCATTTTGTAATTTTTGACAATTTGTTTATATATTTACTTATCTTCAATTATTTTTTAAAAAATATTTTGAATACGTATCATGTTAAATAAATTTTTTTTTTTGACAAAATGTTAAATAATTTTAAAAAGAAGTTATTAAATTATAAAAATAATTACAAAATCTTACACTCCAGATTCTACTAGGTGTCTTTATATTTTACGATTTTGTTAAGTATATTTTTAAAATTCTATTAAGTAATGTTAAAATTCTATAGAAACGTTAGGTAATACACCAAGATTCTTTTACGTGTTTCAAATCAATATGTCAATTTTTTTTATTATATTTTAGAAATTCTTTCAGCGTAGTTAACAAAATTCCTAAGAGAATCTTTGTATATTACATAATTTTTCTATATATTTAATTTTTTAAAAGAAAAGTTATACATTTCTTTTAAAATTAAATTATATATAGAAATCTTAGGTATTACACCAAGATTCTTTTACGTGTTTCAAATAAATATGTCAATTTTTTATTATATTTTCGAGTATCTACTAGGTTTTTCGAGATTCTACTTGATTATATGAGTGAATATATATCTTTACAATTTAATATGATATATAATTATATTTGGTTCCTTTCATACAAAAATGTATTGTAAAGATTTTTGATGATATGCTTTGATTTGTTTCTTTTGCAAAGTAGAAAGAGGGTGTAATATAAATCATTAATTAATTCCTAATAAATAGGTTTTCAATGTATTTTTTGGAAAGTCAATATAAATCAGATTGTACATACCTGGACCATTTAACATGATCGGAAATTTTGAAATTTTGAAGGAAACACAATTTTTTCCCTACATGTTCTTTGGGAAAAAAATAAAAAGTTAAAAATATTTTTATAAATTATTCCATTAAGATTCTATTAAGTATTTTTTTTAAAAAAAATTACAAAACCGTTCTCCAAAGAGATTCTATTATACGATCATCTACAAAAAATATTTGAACACCCAATTTCTTATATTTTTTAATGTGGCTAATCGAAATCAAACAATATTTTGAAATATTAAAATTACATTAAGATTCCATAAGGTCATCTGGTACATTGACCTGTCTGAGCAAAGAAGTGAGAGGTGAAAAGCTAAAATAACAGCGGTGACTAGCAACTAATCAGACTAGAGCAACACTAGACAAACAAGAGCAAAACATAACTAAGATAACAGTCATCAGACTTTCATTAAACATTTTTAAAAACACTTCTGAACACCTTCAATAAAGTCTGAAGAACACTTCATTGAACACTCATCTCCAAAACATCTCCGAGTCCAAATCAGGAAACATTTGATTTATAATGGCTTCTTATGTAATGGGCATTTTAAAATCCAATCATCTCCGAGTTTGTTTTTATGAATCTCAGACCTATCAAAAGGATCTTCTGAAGTTTGAACTTACATTGTATTGGTAGCAATATCTGCAAGAAAGAAGTTTGCTTTAAAAAGTAACCTTGATAAATGAACAATAATCAACAAAACTCATATAAAGGAGTACATATACAATTATACAAAGGTAGGTAAAACTCAAAACATGATTAATTGTCCATGTTTTCTCCATTGACAATCTGAAAAACCTAGTGTTCTGTGATGAACATAAGAAAATGACAACGATGACTTAGTTGTAAAACTGATAATTTAATGTTGTCACGTCAAATTAGATAAATTAGATAGAATACAGGCAATCAATTACATATAATAGCTGATAAACACATGTATGGAAAGTAGAGCAATTAGAATGAATTATATTGATATCTGATATATGGAAAGCCTATGGGTAATTGTAACTGTATCTAATTAAATCAATGCATAAATGGTAATAAATCATAATGTAATACGTATGTTTATTGTATTTTCAGTATAACCAAATACTACCCCTATAGCATTAAAAAGGTAATATACTAGTATACTTATACAGAATCTAAGCCACAAGATTAAAATTAAATTAATGGTGATGATGAGGGTCTTCTGGTTCTCTTGCTAATTAAGGTTCTCTTTTGAACCTCCTCCTATATATATATATATATATATATATATATATACTATATTATAATAACCCAAAAATTAAAAATGTTGATACATGTGTTTTGGTATTTTGTGTTTTTACTTAATCGCCCTTATTTATATATTAATAAATTTTTATCTAAATACCCTTACTTATATTTATCCAAAGCCAAAATATTGAAAGATATAAAATAAATATAATTATTAATAAGTAATTAATTTTTTTTATATAAAGCATGTTACCTTCTATATCTATACTATTGTATTAAAGACGAAATATTGAAAGTTTGTCGGTACGGTTATCCTAATTATGAAAAAAATATTAAATAATGTAATTAGTGGTAATTAGCCGATTGTTTTTTTAATTAAAACACTTTTACATTTACTTGAATATATTCCCTTTTATAAACAACTAAAAACATCAGTTGTACCATATTTTCCCATCGTTAAGATTTATTTTCTAATTAAAACACGTTACCCATATTAATTTAAAACATAATCATGCAATCATTAATATATACCCAAAATTATCACATCATATCTTCCAATCATTAATAAAATATATTAAAAAATCACATATATTTATAATAAGAAAACATGAATATAATTATTTGCATTTGTTGTTCAACGATTCAAGTATATAACGAATAATGACTGTTGAATTTTTAGTAATAAGAAAGAACCATTAAATCTAATAATAAGGTATATTATATGATTAAATTACTTTACTAAAAATTAAAGGTTCTAATTCTGTCAAAGACACTTTTAATTTAAATTTTATAATATAATTTTTGAAGCTGACATATCATTAATTAAATTTATATTAAATTAGAATTAAAATAATTATTGAAAATAATAATTATATTGAAACATAAAATAAAATTTATAACATATAAAAAAATGAGTGCATCACGCGAATTATAACATTACTATAATTATATTATAAAAATTAAAATATAAAAAATTTTGATATATATTTTCAGTCCAATCACGCATTTTGGATTTTCCCGACAAACAAATCACAAAAAAGGGAAGCAAAAGAAGTAGTAGTAGTAGGTAAAAGAAAAGGTTGTGTTGAGGGAAGCGCCAACCCAAACCAAACACGTATCCGAATGCTAGGAAATTTAAATTCCCTCGAAATGAATTGGGATGGGAGCCTCCCCCTCCCTCCAAATTTCAAATTTCAATAAATTTCGAAATCATAAAATCCCACCACTTCTTGTCATCTACTCCTATCCTATTATATATGATGCGTGTATGTATCTATCCATCTATATTAGTAGTAATAAGCTTTCCCATCAAGCTTCGACACCCCTGCCCTCCCCTCCCCCTCAACACCCGTCATGTCTTGTTCAATTAAATCGCAAATAACAATCTGCTCCTCCACCAGAGGAGGCGGCACCACCACCGATCCCACTCTCTCCGGCGAGATCCACGTCATTGTGGGCCCCATGTTTGCAGGAAAGACCACCGCTCTTCTTCGTCGTGTCAAATCTGAAGCCGCCAATGGCAGGTCACCACTCATATATTTTAATTCTAATTTTAGTTTGATTAATTGCACAAATTTATACTAGTAAATTAGAACAATGGATGTGTAAATTAAATTAAATAATATTTGAAACAAAATACCAGAAAGGTGGCGTTGATCAAGTCAAGTAAAGATAATAGATATGCGGTAGATTCAGTGGTGACACATGATGGCATAAAATACCCGTGTTGGGCTTTGCCTAATCTCCAAGCTTTCACTCACCGCCTTGGAGGATCTGAAGCTTACAACAAGGTTAGGTTACCTTCCTTCTAATTACCCCTCGGGATTCAAATTGTTTATATTCCAACTTGATTACTACTGTTTATTTTTACCTAAATTCCCAATTTTTTACTACTATATGTACAGTAATTTTCCACATATCAGTGGGTGCGGTTTGTTTTTCTCTAGGAGTGAGTGGGGGTGCTATTCAACAGTTATAAGTTATAACCTGCTTTATGTAAATAATTTTTTTTCCCAGAAAGTAGACTAAGAAAATAAAAATGCTTCATCATAAAGACATAAACTGATGTTATAGTGTATCCTAGTTTTGGTCTTTTTATGCTCATTTTCAAAAAAGTGGTTAGATTTTCAATTTTGCAAAATGGTGGCCAGACTTGCCTTTTTCCTTTCAAAAAGGTGGTTGCAGACGATTTTCAGCTTTTTGGCAGGGGTAAAATGGGAAAAAAATGCTAAATATCCCAAAAATTGTCCACAAAAAATCCCAAATTAATGTGTCATCATATGATTGGTTATATTCGTAATAATAATAATGCCCCTCATGTATGCACATCAATTCACCAAAAAATCCATTAATATGAGTTGTCAAGATTTAATTAGCCAATTTATGTGCATGCATGGGAGTATTATTATTATTATTATTATTATTATTATTATTATTATTACGAATATAACCAATCATATGGTGACACATATTAATTTGAGGATTTTTTGGATAATTTTTGGGGTTTTTAGCATTTTTTTTAGTAAAATAATATATTTTCCCATTTTGCCCCTACCAAATAAGCTGAAAATCGTCTTCAGTCACTTTTTTGAAAGGAAAAAGGCAAGTCTGACCACCATTTTGCAAAATTGAAAATCTGACCACTTTTTTGAAAATCGGTGTAAAATCTAGCCACTTTCTTTCTTGCAATTAACTCTTTGCTTTTATTAAATGAAACGGTTGTTTAGTGTTTACAACTTACAAAGTGGTATATGTGGCAACAGCTGGATGTGATTGGTATTGACGAAGCTCAGTTCTTTGATGACCTTTATGATTTTTGCTGCAAGGCAGCTGATAATGACGGAAAAACTATTGTAATCGCTGGCCTTGATGGCGACTACTTGAGGTGCTAATCCTATTCATTCTTCTTGTTTTCTTTCTTTCTCCGTAATTCTCTACTATTATCTTCTCACAGTCATATCTGTTTGTCTTTTTACCATTCTAGTGGTAGGAAACTTATGAAATGTTCTTTTTACAGGAGGAGCTTTGGATCAGTACTTGACATTATACCCATTGCTGATACGGTAACTAAGTTGACAGCTCGATGTGAACAATGTGGCAGAAAAGCATTTTTTACACTAAGGAAGACTGCGGAGACTCAGACAGAGCTTATAGCTGGTGCTGATGTATACATGCCTGTATGTCGTCAACATTATGTTAATGGGCAAGTTATTGTTGAAGCTGCAAAAGTTCAGGGTGATCATACTCTGGTGCCAGCTGCAATTAATTAATAATATGTTGTTTCATTATCTGTATCATCTTCCATAATTATTTGTTGTGCTTCTCTTTGTTGGCATCGTATGTGTCCTGATCCAGTGTGGACATTTCACATTTCCATGTATGTGGCTTCTGTTATTGTGTATAGTATATATATAAGCCTAGCATGAGTGTTGAGCTTGTTGCTTTACTAAAACCTAGATACATTTTAATGTTGTGAAGCTTTCAATTCAAGTAGATTTATGCTTTCAAATGTAGATGTCTTGATTGTATATAAACATCTAAAAAATGCCTTTTTAGAAGTATGCAGTTTCCCAGAGTAGAATCTTATCGATGAATAAAAGTGGTATTTGGCATGGTAATCAAATTTCTAGTAGTCTATGTCCTAGTTTTAAAGAGTAAAATTGTCTGTGCTAGGAATTGAGAAAGGTCTGTGGGGAATGGAGTTTGAACTTTGAAGTACAGAGACTGTTGATTTTATTTCTGTAATGAAGCAAGTGACTGGATTATCTTTGTCTTTAGACTTCAACATAATAGGTTCTTTAGTCATTACAAATCTCAAAACTCATATATATATGTGACGGTGACTTTGGCCATAGACTTGGGGGATTTCTCTTCGGTCCTTTGCAGCCTAGCTAACGTGATATCCTAAATACATTCAGGAACCTAGCAGTGTTCTTTCTTTAAGGTGTGAAGTTCATAGAGCTTTGGTAACTTGTCCAATTAGACTTCTCTTCTGGCTCCAGAGCAATCTGGATTTAAGCTCTGTATTTTGGAGTTTGATATATTCTCTTGTAAGAGCTCTGTACTTCAATTTTTTGCTATTGGATTATGGGTTCCTAAATATTATGGATTCTTACCTTGTAGTCAAGCATAACAGGTCATAGAGTTTCCATTGTAGAACCTCTCTGCAGTAAAATGCTAATATATGTGCTGCATTCTTTTGCATTTATCTTTAAACTTGGCCCTATATGTTGATTCCTTGACAAGCTGTCCAGGAATTGGCGAAAACCATGGATCGGAATTGGTCTGAGCATTCATTGAAGGATTTGGTGAGTGTAATTGTTGAACATAATCTGAAAGGGTCTGAGCATTCATTGAAGGATTTGGAGAGTACTAATTGCTGATCCTAAAGCGCCTTAACAATCATTTGCACAAAACTTGTCAGAACTCAAAGATGAAATTTACTAAAACATTTGTCAACCGGAGGATGAAACAGCTTTCCTGGAAGAAAATATCTGGTTCCCGGTAAAGAAGGTAATATATCTGGCATGCTTATCATTGAATTCCATGAATCATTTAGAAGCTTAGAGATCTTACTGGATCAGTAACTATATGACCAAAAGACATGCCATTTAGAGGCTTGGAGCTCTTACTCAGACCAGAAAGTATTGTGCGAGCCAATGTTGAATAACACAAGTAGAGATTATGCAACATAGGAGTAGTAGCCAATTTAATGCTGGAAGAAAAGGAACCTGTCTCATTTATTGCAGAAGGAAATATTCAACACAAATATATTTAAAAGACATTTCAACTCTGCTAATAGTGGTACTTGTTAGTCCAAGTTCCAGAGACCTGGAAAGCAAAGAAAAGAAAAACACTAGTTATAACCTTTCTAGCCTATTCACTCATAGGCAAGCTGCAAACTAACACCACCTTCTGATATAGCCAAAACCCTTTTTTCTTTTAACCAATACGCTCCCTGAAGTTACATGTCTTTGTAGATAAAAATAACTTGATCCATATAATGATATAAATTAATCATTTTCTTTTCTCGGGATCCCATAGTGAGGTCCATCAAATCTCACTATCAAATATTCATATTACATCATTGGTCTGGCGTGGGCGGTGGGGAAATTGTCAAGCATGTTTCCGCAAATGGGGGAGCCCATGTATCTCTTTGTAGGGTCTCAATATATTCTATGTGCAATTGACAACTCATTTGGCATGTTCCATTCGAAAACAAGATCTCACGCTTACCAGTTAAAGACCTGGACCTGGAGTATTACAAGTTGTAAAAATGGCAGGATGATCCAGAACATTTCGATTGGCATTATGGTAGTTGTGATTACTGGTTAGTCAGTTGAACTGTTTTCTGCATCTGCAAATTGGATTCAACTACAATGCCAGAAATTAAAATGGAAGTAGAAATAATATACATGATAACATAATTTACGATAGATGCATCTCATAGTTTAGAACATAACTCGGGATGTCAATCTTTTCTATACTATTTTACTACTTAAACCAGAATAACAGAAGATCAGAGAATACTGGTACAAAGTTTTAATCTCAGATATCTAATCCAAAATCAAAATTTTTTAGTTAACTTGCGCCACCATCATTTCCATGCGCATGAAGCAACCAAATCTCTGTTCATCCATCCAAGATACAGAGCACCTTCTCTTTCTTCAAGCCTGTACTTATCACAATATTTGTCTAATAGTTTTTTGATAGTAGCATTTACCAAAGAACTCAAGGGATAAGGAGTAAAACCAGCCATTTTGAATCTGGACTTCCATTTTCCCATAAGCTCATGACGCTCCACCCTTTCGGTCCCCTCACATGCTATTATATTGACCACATCTCGAGCTAGGCAATGCTGTTCCACATTGATCCTTTCTTTATGTTCTCTGGGAAGAGTTGCTTCAATTGATTCAAACATAGCTGAATAATAATCCATTGTTTCAAGAAAGCGAGGAAAGAATGCAGCAGTGTTTGTGTTGGACTCTTGCTCGACAAGGGTCACAACCTTGGGACTCAAGCTCTTAACGAACCTCAACAGCCCATCTCGATGATTTTGAGTGCTAACACTTTCATCAGGCATGTGGTGTAACATGAAAGCTAAATTCACTGCCAAAGCTTCCCCATAATGAATCCCTAGGCTTTCTGGTTGGACCTCACTACCAGACATTACTGCGGCATGGAACTCAAATGGAACCTTACATGAACGGGCAAGTCTACAAAGCCTCTTTCCCACAATGTTCAGCCCTCCTCCGCGTGCATATGCTGAAGTGGAATCATCAATGCCTGTTATTCGTATATGGGGTGGTCCTCCAGGCCTACCTGCAAAAGCTTGGATCAGGGTTATCCACTGACTTCCTTGTCCAATTTGGAAGTCAATTATATGAACACTGTTCTCATCTTTCATTGCTTCTGCAATTGCACCATTTGCAGACATGTACCCAAATTTCAAGTAGGGGCAGACTTCATAGAGAACGTGCATGTAAGAAAGCAACTCGGAGCTTTCTGGTTCTGTGCATCTCAAAGATCTATAGATCAAACTTCCAGAAGAGGCCAGCCTAGCTACAAGGCCTTCTAGCAAATATGCACCAAGACGCTGAACAGGCTCACCTGAAACTGATACCATAAGACGTAGTTCAGCCATCAGCCACTGTGCAGTCAACAAATCATTGTCTGATACTGCTTTAGCACAGGCAATAAGCACCTGTTTCATATCCCTTCTAGGAATTTCCTCAAACATTCGTTTCCAATTGTCAGTTTCTGGTGAGGCCAAGTTACAGTTAAAACTGTCAAGAAAATTGGAATCTGGTCCTAGCATTAAAGTTTCCAATTCTTTAAGCTTGTGGTTGAAATCATTTGTGTTTGGCTTCTGTCTGAGCTCAGTTGTGTCATCGGTTAGGCAGGACACACTCATTGGAGATCCATAGTTATTATCGGGTGAGTGGTAGGAATTAGGAAGGTATGACTGAGATTTCTGCTGGGACATGGAGCTTTCACTTTGTGAGTAACTGATAATTGATGCTGAGTTGTAAAGAGAGCCAAAATTACTGGTGGCGGAAGAAGACTCTAGGGTGCAGTATTGTTCAGTGTTAATACCGGGGATGCTATTATTGTAGTGTAACTGCTTGTCTAAAGATCGGGACTTGGGAAAAGGGCAGTGCTCTACACCTTGTGTTAATGGATAGTACAATGTGTCGGACAAGCTTGATCTTCTGCGCCGTGATGCTTGCATCGAAGAAACTAGCATGCTTCTTTTACCTTCCTATATTACTAATTACCCTGATAATTTCTTCAAAATGAAGGCATTTGAAATACAAATAAAATTTATGTCAATATGCCACCATCATGTTGGGTACTTGAAATCTGCATATGGAGGTACAGAATATTGGTTAAAAGTTGAAATGTAACCTTCATGAAAAAAATTATACCCCAGGAAAACTTTGCCAAAAATGATTCAAACCACTCTTCTTTTTGTGCAGCCTCACATGGGTGTTTCGTGAGTCAAATTTACTTAAAATTAATCCTTCAAACACCGATCACTAGATTGCGTTGAAGCTCAACACTTTATGATTGTTAGTCGTTTGGGGGATAGCTCATACCAGTCACAAATAAATGAGAGATCATTCTCTACAGATTTCAGATTTGGTAATTCAATAAAAATCACAGTTACATTTGACAAAGGCTTGTTAAATACTAGAGTTTGAAATTTTATTATCCAATTTTCTGTGAAAAGGGAAATCAAGAGAGGATTTATAGACTGTAGAAGATCATATCCAATATTAGGTAATAAAGCTCAAACATGAGATCATCAGCTTCAAGACACACAGACTTCATTCATTACTAGTTCAATCACAAAAACAACACTCACACAGTAAACACACACACAGAGATAGAGAGAAAATAGGGATTATGGAAAGATTGAGTTCACCTTTTAGAGATCTATGAGCAACCCATTTGCAGCAAGACTAAATGTTGATGAAAGTTGACTGCAAGAACTCATCTTTGCCCTCAAAAAGAAAGCTTGAGACTGAAACATTTGATTGCAGAAAGCATATTATTAGCACTAAAAAGAAGAAAACAGAGGAGAAGTGAGAGTAAAGAGAGAATCAGTAGATAGCAATACTTAACAAAAACCAAAGGTGTCAATATCAGATCAATAGTAGCTTTACAATAAGTACCTTTCAGTGACCATACTTTAGTTGCAACTTAAGAAGACAAGACTGCAATAATAGATTTGAAATTAAAAAACCTTCATTTTTCATATATTTCGTCTTAAACGGCTAAACCACTAAAGTCACTTGATACTTTGCATTGCAAGGAAATTAAGTGAATTTTGGACATAGCGTATACACAGTGGCCCAAATATACTTTGCACGAGGGAATAGATTATTCTCCCTTAAAATATGTGATGCAGTTCCCAAATCATTTACTTACATTTAGGTAGAGCCGGCAATTTCATACACGACATGAAAACGACACGAAAATTACGGGTTTGGGTTGACCTTTCCGGTACACGAACATGAAAATACACGAACACGAAATTACACGGATGAATTTAGTGTCGGTTTTGGGTTTATCCTTGGGTACACGACACGAAACGAAAATACACGAAATAAATAAATATTTAAATAATTTTATTAAAATTATATGAATACATATTTTAAAATGATATTTTATATATAATTTTTACATAAGATAATTACAAAATAGTTTCATATATTAGTTTCACAAGACTTAAGCACACTTCATTCCTTATTACATATTGAATTAGTAAAAATTAAGACTTGATTAGTAAAAAATTAATATTTAAATATTTCATTTTTATTCAAAAATTATACGAAACACGACACGAAACATATACGAAATGAAGGTACACGAACACGAAACGAAACGAAACGAAACGAATCCTTAACGGGTCGGTTTTGGATATGACATTACGTACACGAAACACGAAAGTACACGATACGAAAGTATACGAAACGAACGAATTGACAGGTCTACATTTAGGCACCGTCTAAATTGTTGATGCAAATGACTGAATGAGAATCGAATGCCAATTGAAATTTATAAATTCGTGATCAAATTTTTCGATGAGTTTAAATAAAATGGTTATATTCTTATCTTTATCAAGTGATGATCGTAGTTTATACAAAATTTTAAAAAAATGGTTGTACTTTAATTATTTAACAAATACTAAAAAAAAGGGATAAGTTTAAAACTACCCATGTCAATTATTAGATTTTTAAATATACTAGCATTTTGCCCGTACTTCGTACACGACATCTTATTTAATTTAAAATGATAATACCAAAAATTTAACAAATTTGATTGATTTCTTAAAACATCTTATTTAATTTAAATTGACAATACCAAAAATTTAACAAATTTGATTGATTTCTTAAAAAGATATTGTATGCAATTATATAAATAATCAATTCTTAGAAAGATATTATATACAGTTATATAAGTATTTAATAAATTAATGATATGCTAAAATTTATATAAAAAAATAGCATACAATTCTATTTAACAATGTTGAAAATTTATTTAGTCCATCAAAATCTACAATAAAAGTAATAAATATTTTTACAAATGTTGTTCTCTAATTGAAAACAATAATAAATTGTCTTCATTATTCAAATGCGGAAATGATAATCCCTTCACCCCCAATGACTCCAAAACATTAAACCTCATATAATATCAAGAACATTTTATATTAACTATGAGACCTCATAGTTAATATAATATGTAAATGTTGGAGAACAATGAGACCACATTTCAAGCAATTTTTAATTTTTTTTGTTAATTTTTTTTATGAATGGATAGATGGTAAAATTTAATGTTTAAATTTTTATACAGAAAAAGAAAATTTTAAAAAAAAGTTATTTAACTATCCTTAAAATGCACCTTAAAATGCGTGCCAGAAAGTTTTGAAAAAGTGAAATGTTAACAATCAAAAGGGACGGAGGGAGTAAGACTTTTGTGTGAAGATGCCCCTAGCGGGGCCCTTTAAAATAGTTTTAAATGTAGCGAATATGTGTGTTCTCACTGTTCTCATTTTAACTTTTTTTTGTTAATTTTTTTTTATGAATGGATAGAGGGTAAAATTATTAGACTTTTTTTTGTGAAGATGCCCCTAGCGGGGCCCTTTAAAATAGCTTGAAATGTAGTGAATATGTGTGTTCTCACTGTTCTCATTCTCACCAGAACGTGACCATTAAACTGTATTAGTAAATTCATGTATGAAAATACAGTGTATATATATATTATTAATATATATTCTTTTATTAAAAATAAGTAAATTATACAATTAAATAAGCAAGCCAAAATATCAGATAAATATTCTAGTAGATTTATAGTTTATGTTCAAATTATGGTCTTTCACCATGGCTCTCGCTTTTTGAAATTGTTGAATTTTTATTTTATTGACTTTATTATATTAAAATATGTTCTTAATGAAACGAATATAATAATTTTAATTGAATATATTTTTAAACTACTTATTTTGATGGGTTGTTAAATTTTTTGTGATCAACTTAAAGGGGTGACCAAAAATAAAATTAATGGGAATACATAAACCTATTACCCACGTTATGATAAACAATACCTATAAAATGGAAGTTGCTTATGTGGTTCAGTCCTGTTAATTACTTCAATACTTCATTAGCTTGATCATCATGCGGACCATCTTTCTTTTTATCACTTATGTTGCTGCTATGTAGTCTATCTGTAACTAACATCTTTTTATTTATCACTTATGTTGTCGCTATGTAGTCTATCTGTAACTAAACATCTCTCTCTTCTTGTAATCTATATTTATAAATGCAAACTTCTTCTTGTATTGTATTTTGTTTTCAATATTTAAAATTATGTAGGTGGAGGAGAAGAGAAAGGCTGGAGGTGCAATCTTAGTACTACAACATTACTGAAAATAAGTACAATATCATAATAGAATTTTTTGTTCCAATCTAAATTGGATCGCTCCAAATGCTGTGTAATGACAAAAAGGAGCATTAAAGAAATAAAGAAGATTAAACAAATGAAGGATAATACTGTTTACCAAAAACACAGGTCTCCGCAATAAGCTCACTTATTCACTTTTATCTTCAAATAATGTATGATTACAAATTATAACAATCACATTTTCCACTACCTATTCTCTCTAAAAAAGCCAACTATACTGAAAAAGGGAATAGTTAGTGCTTTTATATTTTAATATGGAGCTCAAGTGAAAGTGCTAAATATAAGATCATATATATATTAAGTGAAATTGAACGCGAGTAAAGAAGATATTTAGAGCATAAATAAGAGCAATGTTGCCTGACCTAGAGGGTGAGGCTTGTGATGTGGGTCTGAGCTTCTAAGTATGTTATTCCATAGTCCCTTCGAAGACATCCGATAAAAAGTATGATATTCCATAAGACCTTCTGGTACGTAGCATGTCTACCCCATGAACCTTAAGTTGAACAAATCCATAAAGAACATATACTTGCTTGAAAACAAAATAATGTCTATAAGTATCAAATTGAGTCCCAAGATTATTTACAAATAACATGGTCTGTATTGTGTTAATGTTATTAACTGGTAATCTTTCCAACTACTTTTGTTATTATGACATGTAAAATCGAAAATTGAAAGGCCAAACAAATATTTTAAAGGTACCTTTCTAGTGTCCTGTATATTATTATAACATCGGGTAATTCATTAAAACTTTAATTCTTAAATTCCAAACCAAAATCAAAACCAAACAAATATTATCCTGTCTAATTTTTAATACTGCGAAATCAATAAAAATAATTATATAAATGTTATCCGTGATATTTCTAGAAAATGAGGGATTTTAGTTAGAAAATATAGAAAAAATGATAGGTTTTACTTGAAAAAGGTAATCGGCTAATTATTAGTATTTGTATAATTATTATTTTATTTCATTAAATAGAAGACGATACGTTTTAGATAAAAAAAGGTAATCTCTTAATTATTAATATTATAATATTATTAGTTTATTGTATTAAACAGAACCGTCCGTGATATAATCAAAAAAAGAGAGATTTTAGTTTTAAAAAATAGAAAGGTAACGTGAAAAATTAAAAAGATGACATAATTTCTGTGAAAAAGGTAATTGATTAGTTTATAGTAATTATAATTTAATTATGTTATTTTACTAAATAAAATTGCTCATAGTTTTTAGAAAATGAGAAATTAATGTTGCCCCTGAAATTTCTAGAAAAAAAAGGAATTTAATTAGAAAAAATATAAAAGATGATACGTTTTAGTTGAAAAAGTAATCAGTTAATTATTAGTACTATAATATTATTATTTTATTTTTATTAAATAGAATCGTCCGTGATATAATTGGAAAAGGAGAGATTTTCGTAAGAGAAAGGAAAAAAGGTAACGTGTTCCAAAAAGGTAACCGTCCATGATACAAGTAGAAAAAGAGAGATTTTAGTTAGAGAAAAGGTAACGTATTTTGGCTCAAAAAGGTAATTGATTAGTTAATACTAATTATAATATAATTATGTTAGTTTATTATACAAAATTAATCGTAGTTTTTTAAAAAGGAGAAATTTTAGTTAGATAAAATGTAAAAGATATTGTATTTTACCTAAGAAGGAAATTATTTAGTTATTGAAAAATAGAAAAGGTAATATGTTTAGCCTGAAAAAGGAAATTGATTAATAAAGGAGAAATTTTAGTTAGATAAAATATAAAAAATATTGTATATTACCTGAAAAAGGAAATTATTTAGTTTTTGAAAAATAGAAAAGATAATATGTTTAACCTCAAAAAGGAAATTAATTAGTTAGTAGGATAGAAATTTTAGTTAGATAAAATATAAAAGATATTGAATTTACCTGAAAAATGAAATTATTTATTTATTGAAAAATAGAGAAGATAATATGTTTAACCTGAAAAAAGAAATTAATTAATTAGTATGATGGATTTTATTTGAGTTAGGGCAAATAAGTAAAATCAATAGGTACCGTACCGACCGACCGACTGACCAAACGTTTAATGCTTCGGCTTTTATAATATAGTATAGATAGTGTAGATTTTATTAATGGTTAGAAGATATGATGTCATATTTTTTGGGTATGTATTAATTATTGCAATATTATGTTTTAAATTAAAAGTCAACGTGTTTTAATTAGAGGGAAGAAATTATTGATTGAAAGATATGATATTTTAGGTATTTATAAAAATTTGAATCTTGAAATTTTATTAAATAAATTTAATCATGTAATATATTTAATCATTAGATCTAACAATTCTAATTTTTAACTAAAAATCTAACTGATATTATTCGTTGTACACAAATTTTTATTATATTTTGATAGTGGTTAGAAGATATGATTTCATATTTTTGGGTATGCATTTAATGCATTTAGTAAATAAATTTAATCATTAGATCTAACAGTTCTAATTTTTAACTAAAAATCTAACGGATATTATTCATTGTATACGAATTTTTATTATATTTTGTTAGTGATTAGAAGATATGATGTCATATATTTGTGTATGTATTAATTATTGCAATATTATGTTTTAAATTAAAAGTCAACGTGTTTTAATTAGAGAGGAAAAAATTATTGATTGGAAGATATGATATTTTAGGTATTTATAAAAATTCGAACCTTGAAATTTTACTAAATAAATTTAATCATGTAATATATTAATCATTAGATCTAACAGTTCTAATTTTTAACTAAAAATCTAACGGATATTATTCGTTGTATACAAATTTTTATTATATTTTTTTAGTGGTTAGAATATATGATGTCATATTTTTGGGTATGTATTTTGTAAATAAATTTAATCATGTAATATATTTAATCATTAGATATAACAGTTCTAATTTTTAACTAAAAATCTAACGGATATTATTCGTTGTATAAGAATTTTTATTATATTTTGTTAGTGGTTAGAAGATATGATGTCATTTTTTTGTGTATGTATTAATTATTGCAATATTATGTTTTAAATTAAAATTCAACGTGTTTTAATTAGAGAGAAAAAAAATTATTGATAGGAAGATATGATATTTTAGGTATTTATAAAAATTCGAACCTTGAAATTTTAGTAAATAAATTTAATCATGTAATATATTTAATCTTTAGATCTAACAGTTCTAATTTTTAAATAAAAATCTAACGGATATTATTCGTTGTATACGAATTTTTATTATATTTTGTTAGTGATTAGAAGATATGAAGTCATATTTTTGGGTATGTATTTAGTAAATAAATTTAATCATGTAATATATTTAATCATTAGATCTAACAGTTCTAATTTTTAACTAAAAATCTAACGGATATTATTGGTTGCATACGAATTTTTATTATATTTTGTTAGTGGTTAGAAGATATGATGTCATATTTTTGGGTATGTATTAATTATTGTAATATTATGTTTTAAATTAAAAGTCAACGTGTTTTAATTAGAGAGAAAAAATTATTCATTGGAAGATATGATATTTTATGTATTTATAAAAGGTGATATCATCAATTATAACTAAACATATTTTAATTGAAAAAGGCATTCGACTCATTATCATTAATTATATTATTAATAAAAAAAATGAAGGATAATAGTAGTGGTTTAGATTTGGGTCGCTCCAAATGCTGATTAGAGAGAAAAAAAAATTATTGATTGGAAGATATGATATTTTAGGTATTTATAATAGGTAATATCATATCAATTATAAGTAAACATCTTTGAGGGACATCAAAGAAATAAAGAAAATTAAAAAAATGAAGGCTAATAGCAGATGTTTAGATTTGGGTCGATCCAATCTAAATTGAGTCGTTCCAAATGCTATGTAATGACAAAAAATAGTAGAGGTTTTGATTTGGGTCGATCCAATCTAAACTGGGTCACTCCAAATGTTGTGTAATGACAAAAAAGGACATCAAAAAAATCAAAGAAATAAATAAGTGTGTTAAATTTAAATAATTAATAATATTAAGTTATCTTTCATTATTATATCGATTAATTTTTTATTGTAACCAGACGGTGTTTTTGTCGACTAAATCCGAAATTTTCAAAACAATGATAATAGATGATGCCGTGTATATTGAAAATTATGAATAAAGATATTATTTAGTTATTTTGTTCATGTTTTAGCTCCATAATTAAAAAAACTTTTTTATTTTTTAAATATAAGATCAAAGAAATAAAGAAAAAATATTAAAAAACAAAATTAACCACCTATGATACTTATACAAAAAATATATATATTTTTTAACTATATATTATAAATTTACAAAACAAAAAATCATCAATATAGTTAATCAACGAAAGCACCAATTTAGATTTTATGAATACAAAAATTATTGATTAATATAATAATAATTACTTCAAATAATATAAAAATATAATATATAATATAAATTATATAATATATAATTTATTTGAACAAAGAAATAAAGAAGATAAAAAAATGAAGGATAATAGTAGAGGTTTAGATTTGGGTCGATCCAATCTAAATTGGGTTGCTCCGAAGTAATGACAAATAGTTGAGGTTTTGATTTGGGCCGATCCAATCTAAATTGGGTCACTCCAAATGTGTGGAGTTGTGTAATGACAAAAAAGGACATCAAAGAAATAAAGGAGATTAAAAAAATGAAGGACAATAGTAGTAATTTTCCTGTGTAATGACAAAAAAGGACATCAAAAGAAATAAAGAAGATTAAAAAATGAAGGACAATAGTAGTAATTTTCCGAAATGTAATACTAGCAGACATTAAGATTATATTGATACTACCAAACTTTCTAAAATTCTAAAAATATCGACCTTGTTTTCAAAATTCCAAAAATACTACCTTCCTCAGTTGCAACTTTTGCAACCTCATTTGCAACTTTGATGCTACAAATTTCTGATTGCAAGTTCCGGGGTTCAGATGTCATTTTCGACCACTTTTTTGGAATATATATATATATATATATATATATATATATATATAGGCTAGCGTTCAAATAAAAACCAACCTTAGAATAGAAACTAGAAACCTACACTAAATAAATTATATTTCATTTATTTTAATGGCCCCGCTAGGGGCACCTTCACAAAAAACTTATAAAATTCATGGCTCTATTCAACAAAAATATAAAAACAATAAAAAAAAAATTTTAAAAAATTATTGTTCACGTGCCACGTCATCACGTGAACAGTAACTTTTTTAAAAAAAAATTATTTTTTAAATTTTTTTGTTGAATAGAGCCAATAATTTTAAACATTTTTGTATTGGGGTACCCCTAATTTGGTCATTAGATTAGCTTGAAATATTTAATTTAGGTTTAGTTTCTAGTTTCTATTCTAACTTGGTTTCTAATAGAACAAGACCATATATATATATATATATATATATATATATATATATATATATATATATTAGATTCTAAAAATGTGGTCAAAAATACTGAAAACTGCATATTTTAGAAAACTGGAAAAAAATGGAAACTGTAAGTTGCAACTTCCAGTTTTCAGTTGCAACCTCATTTGCAACCTCATTTGTAACTTCAGGATGGCGCCAGCCGTGTGCCTTTGCAACCTCTTTGCAACATTTGCAACCTCATTTGTAACTTCAGGGCGGTGCCAGCCGTGTGCCTTTGCAACCTCCTTTGCAACCTCTTTTGCAACCTTTGCAACCTCTTTTGCAACCTTTGCAACCTCCTTTGCAATCTTTGCAACCTCCTTTGCAACCTCATTTATAACTTCAGGGCGGCGCCAGCCGTGTGCCTTTGCAACCTTCTTTGCAACCTCTTTAGCAACCTTTGCAACCTCCGTTGCAACCTTTGCAACCTTAGTTGAAAGGCACACGGCTGGCGCCGCCCTAGGTTACAAATGAGGTTGCAAAGGTTGCAAAGGCACACGGCTGGCGCCGCCCTGAGGTTGCAAATGAGGTTGCAAAGGTTGCAAATGAGGTTGCAAATGAGGTTGCAAATGAGGTTGCAAAGGTTGCAACTGAAAACTGGAAGTTGCAACTTACAGTTTCCAATTTTTCCAGTTTTCGAAAATATGCATTTTTTATCATTTTTTACCACTTTTTTGGAATCCACCTTTGTTTTTATAAAATCAAATTTTCAAAAATACTACCTTTCCTAATATAACCTCATATGCAACCTTATATATATATATATATAAGCTTGCATATGAGGTTATATTTTTGTAAAAGTAAAAGTATAGAATTGAAAGAGGAAGTTAATGATAGTAAAAACGTAAAAGAAAGTTAAAAACATATTTATTTTTGTAAATAACCCTAAAAAAAATTAGTGAGAAACATTGAGATAGTAATTTAACAAAATAATGTTAATGACACATCGAGAAGATAAGAGATAGTTCTCTTGTGTATAGAGCAGCCAGTTAACTTTATTAGAATGGGGCCTTTTGGGATGTGCCCAAAAATAAATTCGTGCGGACTCAGTCCAAAGTGGCCAATATCATACTATTGTGGAGATATGGCTTGATCGAGGCCCAACAGTGATATCAGAGCCCATGGTTCGGTAGTTGGATCCTAGGGTTATGAGCTGCAGGTGTTCGATGTGGGAGGTTCCCCTCGGTGGCGATTGGAGATCTGTTGGGTTCCTTGTGTCGAAATTCTTCCTGAAAGGTGTGTTCAGACGGCGGCTTCTACAGGCATGGCGGCGGTGCAAGATGTAGACAAATTAATCGCAGGTGTAAGACCACGGGTTATGTGGTTCTTGGTTTGAGGGGAGGATTGTTGGGTGGTGTCAACCCAAGTACCACATCGAGGAGATAAGAGATAATTCTCTTCTATATAGAGCAGTCAGTTAACTCCATTAGAAAGAGACCTTTTGAGAGTGATCCAAAAACAAATCCGTGCGGGTCGGCCTAAAACGGACAATATCATACTATTGTGGAGTTATACCTTACTCGCGGCCCAACAACATAAACATATAAATCTATACTATTATATAAAAACCTAAATATTAAAAATGTTGGTACCTGTTTTTTGGTATGTTGTGAATTTAGTATATTACCCTTCATTATCATTATTCATTATAGATTATCATATAAATTATAAATAATAAAACAATACCATTATATAAACATTATATTCCGACACATCCACCGTTCGGACATCAACCTCCATCATCGCCTTAATCGAACTCTTAATCGGCTTCATCAAATTCAGTTTTGAATCTATCTACCAATCTGTTCCGATAGCCACTTGCATATATTCTCCAAATTTTGTTTCTAAGGTGAATCACCAACCGTGATTAAGGTATAGATTTTGTTATTCATGCTTTAATATGTTTATAGTCTCATGCTAAAATTAGCAACCGTGATTAAGGTGGTGTTTACAATCTCCACAATTTTTTTTTTAGTGGGTGTTTAATTTTTATTTCATAACCCATGCTTTGTGTTCGAATTGAGATTGAGATCTATTTGATCAAAGCAACTGTTGTTTTAAGTTGTCAGGTTGGATTCTTGAAACACTACGTACACATATACTACACTTTATAAATACTAGCTTATAACCCGTGCAACGCACGGCTCTTTTTCTAATATTTATTATATTCTTTTTTTATTATTTGTTTGTTATTAGTTTACATATCAAATTGTTATTATGAAATTGATATATATATATATATATATATATATATATATATATATATATAGGGGGCTACTCCAATACAAACCTTCTTAAAATACAAACCTATGAACCAAGCATAATCTAATATTTCAAGCTAATCTAATGACCAAACTAGGGGTACCCCAATACAAAAAATGCTTAAAATAATTGGCTCTATCCAACAAAAAAAATAAATAAATAAAAAATCACTGTTCACGTGATGACGTGGCAGTGGATTTCACTGGTTAACGGTGCTTCACACCTTCTTGTACGGCGCTTCGCGCCTTTATCATTCTAAAGTTGTAAGGAATGGCAATCAATGGTAAAGGCAATAGACGATTGACGGGTGTGTCGAGAGCCTTCGGCCCTCATGACTACCTAACTCATCCGTTTACTGTCTTAAATGCTTCGCATTTCCACGACAAGATTTTTTTTTTTTTAATTTTTTTTTTGTTGGATAGAGCCAATTATTTTAAGCATTTTTTGTGAAGGTACCCTTGGTGGAAACCTTAGAATAGATGAAATATAATTAATTTAGTGTTGGTTTGTAGGTTTGTATTTTAAGAGTGGTTTGTATTTGAGCACTTGCCTATATATATATAGGTGCTCAAATGAGACCCCTCTTATAATGAGACCCTCCCTTATAATGAGTCCCCCTCATATTTTATCTATTTTAAAGGGCCCTGCCAGGGGCACCCAATACGAAAAAGTCTTATAATTATATTCTCTATTCATTCATCAAAAAAAATTTGAAATTTTTTTTTTAAAAAATTAAATAAAATTGCCACCACGTCATCAATTTTTTTTTGTAAAAATAATTATTTTTTTAATTTTTTTTGATGAATGGATAGAGGATAGAATTTTAAGCCTTTTTCGTATTGGGTGCCCCTGGCGGGGCCCTTTAGAAAACAAGAAATATGAGGGGGACTCATTATAAGGGAGGGTCTCATTATAAGAGGGGTCTCATTTGAGCAGCCCCCCTATATATATATATATATATATATATATGCAAGTGCCCAAATGAGACCCCACTTAAAATGAGAACTGAGACTAAATCTCAGCCCTTTATTTTATAACATTTTATTCTAATCTGGACCACTCATTTAAACTATCGGTCTATCATTTCCTCGCACCAGCATCTTTCACTTTTTCCGATCACACTCCAGCTATTCCATTTTATCATCTTTCAACAATCACTTTTACTTTCTCTGTCTACATATTCTCTCACACACACATATACATACAACCACACAATTAAAAATATCAAAAATTTGTAGACAACCTTCATCTTCTCCGTCGTTTCTCCACCTTTTTCGTCGTTATCACCGTCATCTTCTATTCTTATATATACTCGATTTTTTTTTCAGAACAACACATCTGATTTTTTTTTTGTGGATATTGACCAAGGTTTTTCATTGTACAATTTTATTTTTTTCTAATCAAGTTTGCTGTTTGTGAATCACCACGTACTCAGATCTGAACCTTTTTGGTGATTTGAGTGTAAGATTTATACATCAGAATTTGTGTTTTGGTGATTGGAGTTCGAATTTTTAATGAATTGTGTAATATATGTTAGTGATTTATGTTCATTTTTGGTGATTTATATCTAAATTTGATAGTTTATATTGAAATTGATGATTTTTTTTGAAATTTTGTAATACCGATCGTGGTGGTGATGGTGGACGTTTTTGGAGGTGAAATTAATTGATTATAGTTGTTGATTTTGGTAGTGGTGTGGTTGTGCGAGTGATTTCACTTGGTGGAGGTGTAAGTTGGCGACGATCAAAGTGTCGTGATGTTGTCGGTGAATCGGTGATGGTGGCTGTGCACATGATGATTGTGTGAAGAAAATTAGGTGAATTAGTTGTATTTTATGTTTTTATATATTGAGTGTAATTCACTGAATTCAACATACAAATCACCTTTTTTAAATACAAATCACTTTTTTATTTGGTGATTTATATAAGTATATTTGGTGATTTGCATACAGAATTGGTGGTGAATTTAACTCAAATGGTTATCAACGACGCTTTCAGTGACCAGTATATATTAGTTCTGAGTC
Source organism: Kitagawia praeruptora (assembly GCA_037693485.1). Classification (NCBI taxonomy): domain Eukaryota; kingdom Viridiplantae; phylum Streptophyta; class Magnoliopsida; order Apiales; family Apiaceae; genus Kitagawia; species Kitagawia praeruptora. The sequence goes on from CM075350.1 coordinate 85,322,394, forward strand.
AACGATATTTTGTGATGCATCAGATCGATGAAAAGGTAAGTGAAGAAATTATAGTGACTTAATAGTGATAGTAATGGAGGATGCGGTGCTATTGAGATGACGATGGTTATAAAGGACGTTGTTGTTGTTGGTAAAAGATTTAATGGAGAGAAAAAATAGTAATGATTGTTGGTGAGAGAGGGAGAGAAGAGAGTTATGTCTTTTGAATGGTGGTAGTTTTAGATGGGAAATTGAATTAAGAGATAGATGTTGTGATATGACGGTGGGGATTGTGATGTTGATGAGGAATGGTGCTGTGGTGGAAGAATCGATAATGATGTGGAGTGCAGTACTGGTAGTGATAGTGACGCATATTATATTTGTGTGTACATGTTAATATTGGGCCTCTAATTTGTGGCCCAGTATGCAGTTCTCATAATAGCAGGGGTCTCACTAGAATAACCCTATATATATATATATATATATATATATAAGATTTTACATGTTCAATTTATTATGTGTTTTATCTTGAATTCTTAAAACTTGATTTGGATAATTTTACAGGCTACGTGAAACTAACAAACTAATCTTTAATTTAGTGATGATTTAACAATTTTCTCCAATTAAAACTACCAAGAAACAAAAGAGAGATGAAATTGACGATTTTTTATATTGAAAAATCTATAATATTTAGGAAATCTACTTATATTTTGTTTTGATTATCAAAATAACCTTCTGATTATTTGAAGATAGTTATACTAATAACCAAATACAATTTTAATAATAATTGTAGGATGGATTTTGTCGAAAACTTTGGTAGTTGGTAGTCTGATCCTCAATACGATAAAATAAATAAGAACTGTTAGTCTTAAAATAAATAGATAAAACACGTTGGATCTACCATAAAAAAGATTTAATATTTTAACATGTAAACTAAAAAGTGTATTTATATTGAAATACAAAAATTACTTGTCAATGATTTAAATCATATATATAATTAGGTTTTCTATATTGAATAGGATTATTAATGTAGGTATTCTACACTAAATAGGATTAATATAAAAATTCGTAATTATATTTTCTCTTGAGATTCTGAGTGTTTTAATTTGGATAATAATTGTTAAATAATCACTAAATTAAAGATAATTTTATGAGTTTCGCGTGGACTATAAAATCATCCAAATCTGATTTCTATATCTTGAGATAGATCCGAAATAGTAAATATGAAATTTTTTTAATATTAATAAATAAAATTCAGTTCTAATACAATCTTTTATATCCTTTTCAGATTATAACTTCTTTTTAAAATTGAATTCTATTACAACCTTTTTAATTATATCCCTTTTAGATTTTAATTTTTTTTTAATATGATATAATCTTGATCGTCTATTTTTAAAAATATTATATTCGACGGTTGATATTATTTTGACGGTACACTGACCAAATCAAAATTATGGATAAAATCCCTCTTACGCTTATTATAATTTACGGAATTTTTTAATATTATATGATTTTTTTTATTAATTTAAATTATTTATTTTAAAATATGAATTTTGGAGGATTAAATTTTTTTATGAAATGATTTGATAATAAATATATATATATATATTATCCGTGATATTTAGAGAAAATGAGTGATTTTAGTTAGAAATATAGAAAAGATGATAGGTTTTAGTTGAAAAAGGTAATAGGTTAATTGTTAGTAATTATAAAATTATTATGTTATTTTATTAAATAGAATGTCGGTGATATGATTGGAAAAAGAGAGGATTTAGTTAGAGAAAATTAAAAAGGTAACATGTTCTAGGTGAAAAAGGTAATTGATTAGTTTATAGAAATTATAATTTAATTAAGTTATTTTACTAAATACAATTACTCGTAATATTTTTAGAAAAAGAGAAATTAATATTGTCCGTGATATTTTCATTAAAAGAGGGATTTTAGTTAGAAAATATAAAAAAATGATACGTTTTAGTTGAAAAAGATAATCAGTTAATTATTAAAATTATAATATAATTAGTTTATTGTATTAAATAGAATCGCTTGTGATATACTTGAAAAAATTGAGATTTTAGTTAGAGAAAATAGAAAGGTAAAATGAAAATTCAAAAAGTGACATGCTTTATGTGAAAAAGGTAATTAAATAGTTTATAGTAATTATAATTTAATTATGTTATTTTACTAAATAAAATTGCTCATAGTGTTTTTAGAAAATGAGATATTAATGTTGCCCGTGATATTTCTAGAAAAAAAGGAATTTAATTTGGAATAAAAAGAAAAGAAGATACGTTTTAGCTAAAAAGGTAATCGGTTAATAATTAGTATTATGATATTATTGTTTTATTTTTATTAAATAGAAACGCTCGTGATATAATTGGAAAAAGAGAGGTTTTAGTAAGAAAAAATAAAAAGGTAACGTATTTTGGTTGAAAAAAGGTAATCACCCATGATATAATTGGAAAAAGAGAAATTTTAGTTAGAGAAAAGAGAAAAGGTAACGTGGCTGAAAAGGGTAATTGATTAGTTAATAGTAATTATAATACAATTATGTTATTTGATTAAATTTTAAAAAAGTATTGTAAAAGATATTGTATTGATATGGGTTAAAAGTAAGCCCTAAAAGACACATTTAATGTGGCATTAATTAGACCCGGAATGGTCCAAACGTGGGGCCCACCAGATGGGCCCAACCCCTATCTATAATATTAATTTCGTAATTAATATTAAGGGTAGTAAAACAGCTCAGCAAATAAGAGTCAAAAGAGGATATTACTCCTACTTGACTTAGCCTCCAAGATACATATTCCAACATGGAAATTGACTCCTACAAGGAAGGAGTCCAGAACCTTCCTCAAGGCGGTGACTTGTCCACCAAGTCACCTAACCCTACTACGATTTTAGGGTTTCTCAGCCTATATAAAGGGTCTGACCCCTCATTCTCAGAACTACGTTTTTCTTGGCTTGATTCTCTAATACAGAGATACGTAGGCATTCTGTGAGGACCGTTAAGTCTCGAACGCAGAAGCAGCCATTAAAGCTCGAAGCTCACAAACCCTAGCCGTCATAATCATAACCTAGTTTTTATTCCACAACATTTGGCGCCGTCTGTGGGAAGAAGACATCAACCATGGTTCAAACACGAAGAACTGCACCAAGCACTACAGAGCCAATTGCTACTGAGGCTCTACCTCTTAGCTTTGCTCCACCCCTTACTGAACAAGTACTTCCGACATCTGAGCAAGTACCTCCGACATCCGGGACTATCGTTCCGTATCAAGTTTCTCAACCCCTAGGGACGACTACCCATGTTGAGAGTACACTACCTCCGATCGTCCACACAATACCAGGGACTAACCCTCCTCAGGTGGGGATTTCTTCCCTGGTTGTAGACCCCAACAACCCTACACGAGGGGTCCATATCCACACTACGGATCTCCCCATAAGCACCAATCCAATGTATGGGATGCCCAATTACGGAGCTGGACCGAGTGGTCATGCCCTGTATATTCGAGATCGAGATTATCGCGATTTTTCTGGTCCTTATTCAGATGAATCATCTTCTGGCGATGATTACGAGCGTGATGAAGCTCCGAGGAGGCGACGTGCAAGTAAAGAACCTATGGGGAGAACTCGAACTATCCATGATGGACTCCCTTCAACAGCTGCTGAGAGGATTAAGGCTTATGAAGCCGAGATCTTAAAATTAAAGGAAGATATGGCCAGGGTGCAAGCCAGATCAAATCAGACTTTGCCACCTCCCACGTCAGGACCGATTCCCTTTATAGATCTGGAGAGGCCTCCAAGAAGGCAAAGAAGGGCTACCGTCCCAACTGGAAGAACTACAAGGGTGGAAACCCTTAAGAGCAACCCTAAGGATCTGATGCCACTTGGAGATCCTGATGATCCCACGCCCCCATTCACTGAGGAGGTGATGAATGCCCACATATCAAGGAAGTTCAAGATGCCGACAATTAAGGCTTACGATGGAACGGGTGATCCCGCAAATCATGTTAGGACGTTCTCGAACGCACTATTACTACAGCCTGCAAGTGACGCCTTGAAGTGTAGGGCGTTCCCTCAAACCTTGTCGGGCATGGCTCAAAGATGGTATAGCCGACTTGTTGCAAACTCAATTGGCTCCTTTAAGGAGTTAAGTGATGCTTTCGTTAGTCAATTTATCAGCGGGAGAGTTCATGAGAAAAGTTCTGCATCTCTCATGTATGTGGTACAAGGGAATAATGAGAATCTGAGAGATTATCTTAAGAGGTTCACCAAGGAGACATTAAATATTACTGATTTAGAGAACAAGGTGGCCATGGTAGCCCTGGAGCACGGCACCACTGATCTTTACTTTAAAAGATCATTGGCAAAGCACCCACCCGAGAATATGGCTGAGCTCCAACGAAGAGCTAGTAAGTATATCAAGGCCGAGGACAGTACCACGAAGGATGTCGTGGTAAACAATGGCAAGGGTAATAATGAAACGAAGAAGCGAAAGCAAGACCAAGAGTATGATGCTAGGGACAAATATCCCCGTACTAGCAAAGATTCTGAGTCAACATCAAAGAAGAGTGTGGGACCAAGATTTTCTGACTATGCAAGGTTGAATGCTCCTAGGAGCCAAATCTTGTTAGAAATCGAGAAGGATAAAGACTTCCGATGGCCGAAGCCACTCAGGGGTGACCCCGCAAAGAGAAACAAAGATCAATACTGTAGGTTCCACCGAGATGTGGGACATGACACGGATGATTGCAGACAATTGAAGGACGAGATTGAATTCTTGATCCGTAAAGGAAAGCTGAGTAATTTCACAAAGGGTGGAGATCATGGAACCCAAAGAGGGGATTACAACAGGAGAAACAATGATAGAAGGGATAACGATCGTGACCGTAACACGCAGCCCCGAGGGCCAGTTATCAACATGATCTGGGGAGGCCCGACAGCGGCCGGTACAACTCGCAATTCTCGAAAGGCATACGCAAGGGAAGTGATGCATATTGTGGGGGAGGCCCCGAAGCGTGCTAGAACTGAAATCGTGATTGGTTTTGATGACTCTGATCTGGAAGGGGTGAAATTCCCCCATGATGACCCATTAGTTATAACCCCTGTGATTGGGAACTCGGAGGTAAAGCGAGTCTTGATAGACAATGGAGCTTCTGTTGACATTCTGTTTCATGATGCTTTTGAAAAGATGGGATACACCGATTCTCAGCTGACTCCAACTAACATGCCCATTTATGGATTCAATGGGGTTGAGTCCAAGGTCGAGGGTACTATCCAGTTACCCATGACAATAGGGCAGGAACCTAAGGAAGCTACTCAAATGTTGAATTTTCTGGTAATTAAGGCAGCCTCGACTTATAACGCAATCCTGGGAAGGACTGGACTTCATGCGTTCAAGGCTGTTGCCTCAACATATCACATGAAGATTAAGTTTCCAACCCGAAACGGGGTCGGAGAACAAAAAGGCGACCAGAAGATGGCAAGAAGTTGTTATGTATCCGCTCTAAGAGCTGATGGAGTCGGGGGGCAGGTACTCCCGATTGAAGACATGGATGTCCGTAGTGATGATGAACAGCGAGGAAAGCCAGCAGAGGATTTAATACCTGTCCCTCTAGAGCTGGGTGACCCGGAAAAGGTTACATACATAGGAGCATCTCTGAAAGAACCCCTGAAGGGCGAATTGACAGCGTTCTTGCAAGAGAATAGCGATGTGTTTGCTTGGACAGCAGCGGACATGCCAGGGATTGACCCCCAACTTATAACTCATAGGTTGAACGTCGATCCTGAACGGAAGAAAATAAAGCAGAAAAAGAGGAATTTTGCTCCTGAAAGACAAGAGGCCATTAAGCAGGAAGTTGATAAGCTTTTGGAAGCTGGGTTTATTGAGGAGATTCAGTTCCCTGAATGGTTGGCTAATCCCGTCATGGTCAAGAAAGCAAATGGAAAGTGGAGAATGTGCATCGACTTCACAGATTTGAACGATGCATGCCCAAAGGATTGTTTCCCTCTACCAAGGATTGACACCCTAATAGATGCCACAGCTGGACACGAGATGTTAAGTTTCATGGATGGTTTCAGCGGATACAATCAGATTAAGATGCACAAGGACGACTGTTTGCACTAAATCACGCAAGCGTACGTGGTCACAAGTAATATATAAGGTTAAGTCCAAATTCGTTCCCACAGGGATCAAGTTATGGTTCTATTCAGTAAATATGCCTATGCAACAATGTATGGTTATTATGCACTGCTAAGACAATAACAATTTTGGGTTTATTAAACTAAATTAACTAAGACACAAATTAACAAAACTAAGAATTAACTAACTAACAAGAATTAAAATCTAATTACGTCTGCAAGAGTAAACATGGAATCCTAACTTCATTAAATACTTTGCTTAGATCTGACGCCTTTAATCACTATATGCAATGGTTATGATATCTGATCGGACAACACGAAACAAGTATACGCTACTTCTCAGTATACGAATACCAAACTAAACATACATCCACAAAAGAGATAGAAGATGAATAGACACCAATTATGCTTAGACCCTATATCTCTATAGAATTTGAAAACATAACGGTTGAAGAACAAGTTATCCACAATGATCACATAGGGTAGCATAATATCTCTATTTACGCCACAAATCATGATGTTAAAACATCAAACTATCCTATGCTAGCATGGCAAGTTCTAAATCTCAAGATCCACTCTCGCTTCACAAGAGATTAATAAATTAGATGTTAGCTACGCATCTAAATACATGAAACACAACCATACGAGGATATCAGATATATATCACACACAGATCTGTAAAGCATCAAGATACTAAAGCTCCATAAATAAATCCGTTAGAATCCCATGACAACGATTAGTTCATAATCGAACCTCTCGTCATCATGGGATCTGATGAAACCATGATAAAAACAAAGTATGAAAAAAATACAAATAAATCTAAGTAATTGATATGTAATAGTTCTACTCCTAATGATGATTATTTAATTTTACAAGGGTTGGATGTGTTTATATAGGCTCTAGACATCTTGCCCAACAAGAAAATACCAAATCAGAATTATAATAGAAGTACGTTTCCTAAACTGATGCTGATTTAAAGGGAAATTCGCAGCTGTCTTTTCTTCAGATTTTCTGGAACGTTCCAGCTGCAATTGGGCCTCTGGACCACTTTAGAATGGTAGAGAATCTCGTTATCTTCGCGTGGACTGCTTACGGGCCTCAAACGGAGTTGTAGAACTCAAGATATGGCCAAAACAAAAATCCGAAATCTGGCAGAATTTTTACGCGCGCTGGCTGCGCTGGTGGAGCGCTGGCTGCGCTGTAGCTACTGTTTATAGCGCTGGCTGCGCTGGTTTGTGCGCTGGCTGCGCTCCTTTGGCTGCCGGGAGTTGATTTTGGCTGATTTTGCTCTATTTTCTTCGTTTTAACTCCGATTTTCATTCCGTTTCTTCCGGCTCTCTCGCAATTTGATGTACTAGTATTCTATTAGCTCAAAACCCACCATTTAAGCATGGAAAACATCATCCCACATCCGACTCTTATTCCTGCACAAATTCACTAAAAACACATCAAAAACACCACATACTTGAGTTCAAGTCATCAATTCAAGCCGATACGAAGCATTCCAAGTGGATATAAAATCCACTTATCAACGACATTCCTAAGGTATCTTTCATAACTGATTTTGGTGTCTTCTGCTATCTTGTTATGGCTTTTTGGTTAAAGAATGCAGGGGCTACTTACCAACGGTTGGTGAATAAGATATTTGCCCATTTAATTGGAAAGACCATGGAGGTCTATGTTGATGACATGTTAGTCAAGAGCCTACTCAAGGCAGATCACATAAGGCACCTCAGAGAGGCGTTTGAAGTGCTAAGGCACCATAAAATGATGCTAAATCCAGCCAAGTGTGCTTTTGGTGTTGGTTCGGGAAAATTTTTGGGGCTGATGGTTTCCAAGAGAGGCATAGAGGCCAACCCGGACAAGATTAAGGCTATTCTGGATATGGAGTCACCCCGCTCAGTACGAGATGTACAGAAATTAACTGGCCGAGTGGCGGCCCTAGGGAGATTCATCTCCAAGTCTGGTGACAAATGCTTGCCTTTCTTTCAGGCATTAAAGAAGGTGAAAAATTTTGAGTGGACCACAGAGAGCCAAGAGGCCTTTGAACAGTTGAAGAAATACATGGCTGAAGCCCCATTGTTGGCCAAACCTAGCCCTGGAGAGATTCTTTACCTATACCTGGCGGTATCCGAACAAGCATTGAGTGCTGTTCTTGTCAAAGAAGAAAAGAAGGTTCAGAAACCCATCTACTATGTGAGTAAGGTGCTACATGGGGCGGAGTTGAATTACTCTCCCATTGAGAAGTTTGCATTGGCATTGATTACTGCCTCAAGGAAATTGAGACCGTACTTCCAGGCTCATAAAATCGAAGTCTTGACAGACCAACAGTTGAGAAGCATATTGCACAGTCCGAAAGCAAGTGGAAGATTGATCAAATGGGCCATAGAACTTGGAGAGTTTGATATCAAGTATAAGCCTCGGACAGCCATCAAGGCTCAGGCTTTGGCTGACTTCGTGGTTGAATGCACTATTGACAACCAAGAAGTCGGGGGGCAGGAGATGATAACCACCCCTGAGAACGAAGATAAAGATGAAGAACTTATAGCTGACCAGAAAGAGTATTGGGTGCTCTATTTTGATGGAGCATCAAAAACGAAATCTAGTGGTGCAGGTTTGGTTTTGCAAAGCCCCGATGGGTTCACAGTTGAATACGCCTTGAAGTTGGACTTTCCAACAACCAACAATGAAGCTGAGTATGAAGCATTGATAGCTGGATTGGGATTGGCCAAAGTCATGAGGGTCAAGAACCTCAAAGTATGTGGAGATTCAAGACTGGTAGTCTCGCAAGTGAATGGCGAGTTTGAGGCCAAGGATGAAACTATGGCAAAATACCTCAGAGTCGTGAAAGCTGCTATGACTCAGTTTGAGGAGTGCTATGTGGAGCACATTCCTCGGGAAGAGAACGTTAAGGCCGATGCCCTCTCTAAGTTCGCTTCTTCTGAGATAGAGAATTACGCAGGTAGTGTTTACTTCCAGGTCTTGAAGGCCCCGACCGTCAACTCTAAGTTGGTGGCACCTATCGATATTGGAAGCTGTTGGATAGATCCTATTAAAGCTCATCTAGAAACTGGATGGCTCCCTGACAATGCCTTGGAGGCACGAAAATTGTCGGTGAGAGCATTGAGATATGCCTTGATTGAAGGCATCTTGTACAAGAGATCGTTTGTCATCCCGTACTTGAAGTGCCTAAGGCCCCAAGAGGCAAGAGAAGCATTGGAGGAAGTTCATGAAGGGATCTGTGGGCAGCACTTGGGGGGCAGAGCCCTAGCTCACAAGATTACCCGCCTGGGATTCTATTGGCCAGAGATGCTGGCAGATGCCCAGGATTATGTCAAGAAGTGTGACAGATGTCAAAAACACGCTCCTGTTGTAAGGTAGCCGCCTGAGAGATTAACCTCAATTAGCTCTCCCATCCCATTTGCAATGTGGGGGATGGACATTCTTGGTCCTTTCCCTATGGCTTCAGCACAAAGGAAGTTTCTGATTGTCGCCATTGATTACTTCACTAAATGGATTGAGGCTAAGCCTTTAGCCAAGATAACCACCAAGCAAGTTTCCCAGTTCTTTTGGGAGAACGTAATTTGTAGGTATGGAATCCCGCGAATTCTTGTGACAGATAATGGGACACAGTTTAACAATGAGGAATTCAAGAAGTATTGTGAGGAAAATGCTATTGAGCTTCGTTTTACCTCAGTGGCACATCCGCAAGCGAATGGGCAGGCCGAGGTGGCCAACCGAATCATCCTGGATGGATTAAAGAAAAGGGTCGAACGCTCGAGGAACACTTGGGTGGATGAGTTGCTGCCTATACTTTGGGCTTATCGTACTACTTGTAAAGTGATTACCGGAGCAACCCCGTTTCTGCTAGCTTATGGGGCTGAGGCAGTTGTGCCGCTGGAAATCATGCAGGCGTCACCTCGAGTTGAGGCATATGAACCTGAGACTAATGAAGAAGGCATGAGGCTCGCTCTAGATCTTATTGATGAAGTCAGGGACGAGGCAAACGCCAGAAATTCGGAGCATCAAAAGAAAGCGTCTTTCTATTACAACCACAGGGTTAAAGAGAGGTTCTTTCAGCAAGGTGACTTGGTTCTCAGGAAGATCGAGGCTTCTGGAGTTGGCCAGAAAGGGAAATTAGCCCCCAACTGGGAAGGACCGTACCGAGTCAGAAAGACGCTAGGACGAGGATCATACAAGTTGGAGACATTAGATGGGAATGAAGTGCCCCGAACTTGGCATGCAGTGAACCTCAAGATTTATTATGTGTAAGCCTTCCTAGTAAGGACTTGGCTTTTATCCATCTATTAGGAGAAATAGAAATAAGGTTCCATGAAACCATTGCAGAGCATGTTGCTCCCAGTAGGAGATAGAGTATTTATGTAAGGGTTGAACCCGCTTCAAGTTATTAATGCAAGTTTGTTTTTCATTTGTGATTATGTAATTTTTATTTATGTGCCAAGCACCTGATGAGTGCAAGTAACGAAAATAAAGATAACACAAGTGGAAATGAAACAAGTGCATAAATAAACACCCTCGTGGGGCTAAGGTCAAAGCTAAATTACATCACCAAATAAAGTTAAGTCCCGAAGGACCTTGATTGAAAGTAGAATAACATAAAGCCACAAGCGGCCAACAAGGCCGTGCAAGGCCACTCACTCCTCGGAGGATTCCTCCACCACCTCCTCGCCCTCTTCTTCTTCAGCATCATCTTCATCCCCATCTTCCTCAGAGACTTCTTCCCCGGAGCTCTCCTCACCTTCCTCGGCTTCTTCGGCCTCTGCCTCCATCGGCTGCGCCGCCCCTTTCTTAGCCACGTCACCTTCCTCTTCAGAACTCTCGGTTGATGAATCGACTCTAGCACGGAGTTGCTTACCGGGAAAAGCTCGCCTTGCAGCTGCCTCTCTTTCTGACATGGCTTTCTTCCCTGCAGATCGGGAAGAGGTAGAACCGGAGCTAACAATATTAGCTGCCTTCCTCGCACCAGAAGGACGGCGGCTACCCCGAGAGCCTGATGCATGCTCCACATCTTGAATTCCGCTGGCAGCAGCCCAGTTAGGGCAGGGGAAGTCTGCAGGATTCACCACTGAAGGGTATCTATTGCTCACAGCACCGATAGCTTTGTTCCACCCAACTTCCATGTTAAAAGGCCGTAGCTCGTCATCGTGCTTGTCCATAAAATTCACAAAGTCCTCCGACTTGTGATAGGAGTCAATTATCTTATGTGCATCAGAAAGTTTTTTCCTGCCAAGAGAGCGAAGTTGTTTTTGGTAAGACAAGCAGTTGGCTTCAGAACGGACAACTCTGGAGTTTAAATCTTGGAGTTGTTCCTTGAACTTTGCTTGCTCGCTTTTCAGTTCCTCGTTATTGTCCCTGTAGGCTCGGCCTTGACGAACAGCAGACTGAAGATAAACATTGGCCTGTAATACAAAAATTAGTAAGACATCTTCAAAAAGAAAAAAAAAGTGCAAACAAGGGGTTCGAACGTAAGATTGGATACCTGGTAAAGACCTTGAGCACCAAGCTGCTCAGCTTCTTCAATCTTTTCTCCTGCCATGGCCGTGAGGATATCAGGGGCGGTGATGGATAGCCGGGACCAGGACACAGCTAAATTGGTACTCCCTAAGATGGAGTCTTGCTCGCAGATACCCCAATCTGGGGCAAAAGGAACTCTCACACTCTCACCAGCATTACGGGACCTTTTCCCCCTTTGGGAACATCCCTCTAGGAATGAAGGCAACCTTCGGTCAGGAGGATTCAATTGCTCTGTCGCTTTCTTTATCATCCTCCTAGTAACTTGAGGTTGATTCACGGGTCGGCTGTCTATCTCCTCAGCAGCTGAAAGATGAAGGAAAAACATTGGAATAAGAACTAACATAGTTCATAATGGTAGAATGAAAGAAAAATTACCCTCTAAAGAAAGGAAACTTAAGCCAGCTTCAACGAGCTTCTTTTCTGTCAAGATGGTTTTATAGTGGGTGCAGCCATTATCGGCAAGTAGCCGATCTCGATCTGCCAACTCTTTGGGGTCAAGATCACACACGAAGTGTGAACTATCCTCTACAACTCCGAATCTCTTAACGAAGAAGTGGCCCCAGTCGCCACCTTCCCACTCCAGAACAACAAACTCCCTCTCCCAGAAATGGTGGGAGCCAGGGAAGGAGAAAGAATTTACTATATGTGGAAGCTTGTGTCTAAGCTGAAAGCCGATCCACCCCGGCTTAGTCTCAGGGGAGTTCTTGATCGCGAATATGCTTCGGAACATGGTTGTACTCCAAGGAATGTCCAACTCGTGGCATCTTAACAAGAAGATGATTAAAAACCTCCAAGAATTAGGATATAGTTGGCACGGATGGATTTGAAGTTCTGCTAAGAACCTGATGATAAATGGATAGACTGGGAACCTAAACCCCGCCTCCAATGCTCCTTTCATGACGCAAATCCTTTCGGGATGCCAGTTGCATGTTCTGTCTCCTGGATTTGGAAGGCATACTTTGATGGCGTTTGGCAAGCCATAAGTGTTCCTAATCTTCTCAACATCCTTCTTTATTAATTTGGAAGGGCTGTTAAAAGCAACTAAGCTGGAGCTGTTTGGGAATGACTCTCCCATAGTGTTTAGCAAATCTAGCGTAGACTCAAACCGACGTTCAATATATTTAGGAGGCATGAGTTTTAGCTTACCTTTCATTGTTCGCGCCATGCTCCTTTTTCTGAAGGCCTCCTCCATGGAGAGTTGGGGGCAGCAGCTTGTTGGTCAGCCATCTTGAACCTTGAATCTTGAAATAAGAAGCTTGAAAACTAGAGAACTCAAGAAGCTTTAGAACTTCAGAAAATTTGAGAAGTGAAGAAGTGAGGAAAAATGAAGGATGCTCCCCTCCTTTTATAAGGAAAAGGTGACCTGTAATCTCAGGTTGAAACACAGCTCGGTTCGCGTTTACAGGTCAAGTATCGTTAAAATACGAAAAGGGAGCAAAAGCTATCTGTAAGGAACGGAAAGAGTCGTTAAAACTCATGATATGTTGGGAAAGAAACGAAGAATTTAAGTGAATAGCCGGCAAAAGAATTTTACCGGAACAGTCAGATGAGCTAGGAAAGCTAAGTATACTTAAGAAAAGTTTAATGAGAAGATTAAGACTAATCACCGGATTATTGATGTGAATCAAGAACCGCAAATGGAGCCATGAATGGCCAATATGATTCCATATCGATGATCGATATCGGTACGCGAAAATAAGTAACTGGAGCCATGAATGGTCAATATGATTCCATATCGATGATCGATATCGGTATGCGAAAATAAGTAACTGGAGCCATGAATGGCCAATATGATTCCATATCGATGATCGATATCGGTATGCGAAAATAAAATCACTGATAGTGACGAAGCCGGTTCCATTTTAAAAAAAAAAAAAAAAATGGAAAAATTTCCAGCCGACCGGAAGCCCGGCCGACCGGCCTCCGGGGAGCCCTTCAGCCGACCGGGATTGATCACCGGTACGGGAAATTTCCAGCCGACCGGAAGCCCGGAAGACCGGCCTCTGGGGAGTCCTTCAGCCGACCGGGATTGATCACCGGTACGGGAAATTTCCAGCCGACCGGAAGCCCGGAAGACCGGCCTCCGGGGAGTCCTTCAGCCGACCGGGATTGATCACCGGTACGGGTTTTCGCTTTCGTTTCGAAAAAAAAAAAAAAATGTGAAAAAACAGCCGACCGGAAGCCCGGCCGACCGGCTCTAATTGGTATGCTCCAGCCGACCCGCACTAATGATCGGTACGGGTTTTACCCGGCCGACCGATAGCGATAATCGATTCGGGTTTGCAAAATTTCGTTTTTTCTTGTTTTTGTTTTTCTGACTTAGTAAGTTAAGAAAAAGGGAAACTTAGCACAGATTAGTGCCGTTTAAGCACTATTTAGTGTCTATTAGCACCGTTTAGCGCTGATTAGTGCCATTAGTGCCGTTTCTATGCCATTTAACATTGTTTAACACTGTTTAGACATTGTTTAAGGCTGAATAGCGCTGTCAAGTGCCGTTTAACACCGTTCAGTGTCGTTCAACATCGTCGTAAATGCGTCGGTCGCTCCACGCTTTACATCGAGATGAAAATGCTCGCTCAAGAGTAATAAACCCTGACGCGAGTCTCGAATAAGGCCGTTATAACTTCAAGGAAAACCTGATCAGTTTTCCTAGAAGTTGGGGGGCAAATGATATGGGTTAAAAGTAAGCCCTAAAAGACACATTTAATGTGGCATTAATTAGACCCGGAATGGTCCAAACGTGGGGCCCACCAGATGGGCCCAACCCCTATCTATAATATTAATTTCGTACTTAATATTAAGGGTAGTAAAACAGCTCAGCAAATAAGAGTCAAAAGAGGATATTACTCCTGCTTGACTTAGCCTCCAAGATACATATTCCAACATGGAAATTGACTCCTACAAGGAAGGAGTCCAGAACCTTCCTCAAGGCGGTGACTTGTCCACCAAGTCACCTAACCCTACTACGATTTTAGGGTTTCTCAGCCTATATAAAGGGTCTGACCCCTTATTCTCAGAACTACGTTTTTCTTGGCTTGATTCTCTAATACAGAGATACGTAGGCATTCTGTGAGGACCGTTAAGTCTCGAACGCAGAAGCAGCCATTAAAGCTCGAAGCTCACAAACCCTAGCCGTCATAATCATAACCTAGTTTTTATTCCACAACATGTATTTTACCTTAAAAAGGAAATTATTTTGTTTTTGAAAAATAGAAAAGGTAATATGTTTAACCTGAAAAAGAAAATTGATTAATAAAGGAGAAATTTTAGTATAAAATTAAAATATATAAGAAATTATATTTTACCTGAAAAAAGAAATTGTTTAGTTACTGAAAAATGGAAAACATAATATGTTTAGCTTAAAAAAATAAATTGATTAGTTAGTAGGATGAGTGAGGGTAAATAAGTAAAATCAACAGGTACCGTACCGACCGACCAACCAACCAAACTTTTAATGTTTCGGCTTTAATATAATAGAATAGATATATAGTATAGATATATAAGGATACAATTCATCTAAACTGCAAAGTAACAAACATTATTTAGTCTAAATAATTTGTACTAAGTGGAACTCGAAGACCCATTTGTGTCAATTTTGAGTCCTTATTATACTGATTTGAATTATTCGATTTAAATTATAATCTTAGCATAATTCAAACAAGCCTAGAATACAAACAGGATAATCTTTCTCTTTTTTTAAAAAAATTATGTTTTATCAATATTTATTTTTAAATTATTAAATTGCTACTTTACACATTGTTGAATTTTTATTTTTAAAAATTATTAAATTATTAAAATATAGTCACCATTTTAAAAATAGATATAAACTATGGCCACCGATCTGCAAAAATTAAAATATAAATGTATTTTTAAAATTCAACAAAAAATTTACCCATCGATTTATAAATTTTGAACTACAATCACCATTTTTAAACTCGATATAAAGAAATAATGATATTTTTACCAATTTTTTAAACTTTTTGACGAGAATATCACTTCTGAATTTTTTGGTCAAAAATACCAGTGTATTACGCATTTCAAAAATGGGTAATAGTGTTACGCATTTGTCAAAAAAATTAAAAAAAAATTACTTGTGTTACGCACCTTCAGAATTGGGATGTTACGCATTCCCAGAATGCGTATCACAATTACTTAATTTTTTTTATATTTTTTTTTAAAAATTCTTACATGATAGGGTTCCACAAATGCGTAATAGCATTACCCATTTTGAAAATGCGTAATAGGCTGGTATTTTTGGTCAAAAAATTTAAAATTGGTATTTGTGTAATAAAATTTTGAAAAAAAATGATAGTTTTGGCCATTACCCTAAAGAAATAAATTATGAACATCACAAATTACTAATATGGGCTATAAATAAGCCCTAAAGGCACAATTAATGTTGCATTAATTAGATCTAGCCTGGTCCAAAGATGAAGCCTATTTATGAGGCCCGAGACCCCAATTAAATATTAATTTCGTAATTAATATTAGAGCCTAATTAATAGCTTGCAAATAAGAACCAAATAAGGATATTATCTCTACAAGGAGTAGCCACCAAGGCACATAGTCATACAGGGAAACAGACTTTTACAAGGTAGGAGTCTAGAACCTTCCTCAAGGCTGACTTGCCCACCAAGTCACCTAACCCTACTACGATTCTAAGGCTCACACAGCCTATATAAGGGCCTAACCCCTCATTCTTAAAACTACGTTGGCTTGATTCTCTAGCAATACAGAGATACGTAGGCATCTTGTGAGGACCCGAATTGAGTCACGAAAGACAAGCGCAACCATTAAAACTCGAAGCTCCCACAAACCCTAGTAGTTAATACGCAATAAATATACCCTACTTTTTATTCCACAACATTTGGCGCCATCTGTGGGAAGACAACATCAACCATGGTTCAAACACGAAGAAAAACACCGATCTCAACCGAGGCTATCCCCATCACTTCTGTTCCACCAGTCAACACCTCCGTTCCGCCCATCAGTACTGAACAAGGGTATGCAACCCCATCAACCGGGGCGATTACTCAAACTCAAGTCTCTCAACCCATAGGGATGACTCCCCATACTGAGAGAACTCTGCCCGTGGTTGTCCATCCAAATCACGAGACCAACCCTCTTCAGATGGTGGTCTCCCCCTCGATAATCGCTCACTACCTCGGGGGGTACAGATCTCCCCAGAAGCACCAACCCAATGTATGGATTGGCTAACTATCCCCCAGGTCGGAGGGAGCCTGGACCAAGAGGTCATGCCCTGCAAATACATGAGCCGTATCAACCTCCATACATAAGAGGGTTGGCCCCCCCTAAACCAAGACACTATGATTACTCTGGTCCCTATAATGATGACTTGTAATAACCCTAACTTTAGAAATGCTACAGTACTTAAATGAATTGTGATTTTGAGGATTTAGGGAAATGGTATGTAGGTACCCTATAAGTGAAACAGAAAATGAATAATCAGAAACCATATTAGCATCATACTATGAAAATGAGTGACTCAAAACGATGACGGATTTCAGAAATTCCTGAGTATAGATTTTTAAGATGTCTGATTTTAATTGAGCACTATTGTATTGGATATTAAAGGGTATGGAATATGAAAAGGGTGTATACTTTGAGGAACATGTGAAATTAGGTTAAACCAGGGGATTATTAAGTCAAGGGAATACCAGAGGAATTTGGATTGTTAAACAATTTAGAACCACTTGGATAATGAAGTATATTCGAAACGAATCGTAATTAGACGAATATGGAGACTAAACAACAAAGATTAATGTTATACCAAGGATATACACACCACATTATTTGCTAAAATCATTAAAGCATTTTTAAGGAAAATCAAAAAAACAAGAGTTCTAGATCATCTCTTATGACATCACTCATTACATCATTTTCCACTAACTTTTCTCATGGATTATCTGGCAAGATTACTTGATAATTATCCATATAATTATGTAAAATATCTACCAAGATCAAGATAAGAGCTAGCCACCACAAAATCTCTCCATCTTCCACACTTTTCTTATTTTCGGCCAAAAAGACAGCAGGTTAGTAAATCAAACATATCTCCCTCATTTTCAATGAAATTTTGTGTTCTATAGCTTGTTGGAAAGGTATTAAGATGCTCTACAACTCTTCTTTAGGAGACTTGACCAGAAAAGCATGCTAAGGCCCTCGTGTTTGCAGTTCTTTGAATGGATGAATAGTAACTTTCAAGAACTAACTTTGTTTTCTTGATTTCTTTGAAAGATCTAAGCTACACTATGGTGATATAAAGGTTATACAAGGTGTATTAAGGCTTATACTCACTCCAAAGAAGGTATAATACTTGAAACCCTAGCTTGAATCTTGAGTTTATGATTGGTTTTTAAGATAAGTTGGTGTAAAGCATGAAAACATGGTTATATAAGTATTTAAAAGTATTTTGATGGATTATGGAAGTGTTGTGTGTTGAAATCCATGGTTGGTATAATGACCACATGGTGTATGGATTGATATATGTGTTGGATGATGAGTTTGGAGGTGTGAAAAATTTGGAAAGTATGAAAATATAGCCGTTCACTACACCATATAATGTCTATTGCAACCATATTTTTGAAGGATTGTCGAAAAACGTTGCTATTGAGAAACCAAATCACACAAATTGCAACGCTTTTGAAAAACATTGTAATAACATTGAAAAAATTTATGAGAGTTAAAAACATTCGATCTATTGCAACATTTTTCATAAATCGTTACCGTAAATATAACTTTTTTGCCCAAAATATTGGCGGGCTTCTTAAATATTTTGTAAAATACCGAGCGGGATATCTAGCTTTCTTTTACCGGGCATACCAAAAATTTCAAAAGAAAAAAGAAAAAAGAAACAAAACTCATCACTCACAACACTAACACACGCAGACACAAACACAACACAACGCGGAGTCGTAGACACAACACCACCAACACAGACACACGCAGACAAAACTGAAATTGAATACTGAAGCTAGCTTGAAGAGAGGAACTCAAGCTCGAATACTCAAGCTCGAAGAAGATTAAGGCTCAAGAAAGGTAAATGATCGATTCCAAATCCTCTTCCCTCAAATTGATTATAAATCAAGCATTCATGTTCTTTAGAGTAGAAGATTAAAGCTAAAATGTTCCTCCTTATTCTTTATAGTTTTGAATCGAGTTTGTTACATCCTCGCATCTTCTTCGTCGTTCTTTAATTGCTCTTTCTTATTCTTTATGTTTCTTATGTTAGTTCGAATTGTGTAGTTGGGGATCTATCTTTTTTTATAGGGTTCATCTTGTGAATTTTCTTAAAGTTTTGAGTTTTGCTAATTTTAGGTTTTTTTTGATAATTTTGGATTTTTATGAAATTATAATTTTGGATTTTGTTAGTTTGGGATTTTTATGAGAGTATTTGTTAGGCCCAGGTTTCAGGTTATCTGCAGTGAGCTTGACAGGTTATGACGCCTCTATGGCTATACCACATATTCCTTCTGCTGCATTAATACCACAATGCATCCTTATGTAACCTTTTTCTCCCCATTCAGGTCCCCAAGAATTCTTCACTATCCAGTACTTTGTCCCATCA
This sequence comes from Kitagawia praeruptora, assembly GCA_037693485.1. NCBI lineage: Eukaryota > Viridiplantae > Streptophyta > Magnoliopsida > Apiales > Apiaceae > Kitagawia > Kitagawia praeruptora. The sequence continues at coordinate 85,341,637 of CM075350.1, forward strand.
TTAGTTGCTCCGTAGCCCACAACCGCCACTCCATGATCTAGCTCTGTTCAACATTCACCAGTGTATACACCCTTCCACAGAGTAAAGTTTAATAACGTAAGTACTAATCTTGATTCATATTTAGTTGAGATATTTGACATAAATGATACACGTTGTGTAATACAAATGGTTATTCACTACCTCTTGTAAAATTGCATGTCTGAACCACCAGCATCAATAGCAACTGATACTGGATGATTTGTAACAGCTTTTGTCAAGGCATGCTCATCATTTTCAGGTACATTTTCATGCCCGTCAATCTTAACAAATGGAGCATTCATCTGTAATGGCCAATAAGCATTCACATCAGTCTTCACAAACACGTTATCACACATATATCCACAGGCACACAAATATTATACTAATTTTCCATAAAACAAATTTGTAATAAGAACATTATACTAACCTTTGTTGCATCACATCTTTCATCTTTGGCTCTGTAAGGGTAAACTTTCTGAGTTGTGACTCCGCCACTTTGTTTAATGAACTCCAATGCATTCTCCATTAATCCTCCATTAATCACTTTGTTTAATAGTGATTTTATGTCTAAAGGCCAATTAATATACCTTTTTTACGGGTTCAGGTTCACTTATTCTAGAAATGGGAGCATTATCACGATTGACTGGTGACCGCATATATGAAAATGCCGCTTTGCGTGCTCTTCGTAAATTGTGGAGCGTGCGTAGTTCTTTAAATTTCTTAGGAACCACTCTGGATGTGGAGATTGGGGATTAGATCGAACACTCGTCCGGAATTGGAGCTGGTATGTGCAATGCCAACCTCTTAAGCCTTCTCCTTCCCTGCTCAATGTAAATTTTTGTTTTAAATTTCAAAGATTTTTATTTCTTACATGTGCCGAGTAATTTGGCATGAAAATTCAAGTTTATTATAATCATTACTTTACAGTTTACACAAACCTTTAGGCACACAATAGCCCTGCAATATTACCAAAAAAAGGAATGAAGTTCTGGAAGCTAAACCAACTTCTTTACTTTTCTGGATGCAAAAAATCTCTCCAGAATTTTAAATTCTCTTCATTACTAATCTGTTTGTGTTACTGTACATAACCTCATTTGTTCTTTTACTGGTGTTGATTCTTTTTATGAGTATCTGATCAAAGCACACATTCTTTTTGGAAAGGATGAATCTTGGACGATGTTTCAGTCTGCTTATCTTGGTGTGCAGAAATATTTCAGACATGGTCCATGGTACTTTGACCAGTTCTTGTTCACAACCAGTATAATGAATGTTCCTGCCAATGCTACACATTTGAATATTTTTTCCACATTTGATGGATGAAAGATTGATACAATATCTTAAAGAATGATTTCTTACTCTGGCAGGTACCATGAAGCTGATATGAGGACAGGAATAGCAACTTATTCATCCTCACCTTTTCCCTTTCAGGGCAATGCATCTACTTGATGAAACTGTGTTCAATTTCTTTACAGATCGTTAGCGGTTTGTCAAACATGTCTTTAGTTGGTTCTTCCTCATCATCATTCATGAATCGTAAGCTTTACTCACTATCTGGAGGCAAAAAGATATCTGGATTGTCTGCATCAATTGTAAGTTCTAACATGCCTAAGATCCTCTATGGGACTGGATATGACAACACCGAGAGTTACGATCCAATTAACTACATCCTTGACTCCCCATCCAGTGAAGTTGTTCAGCTAGTGGAAGGCCAACAGCTACCTGACTCTTCTGATGTGGCCACTAGAAATTCTGATTCCTCTCTGTCCCACTATCAGATAATAAAAGGAGTTCTTGGTTGTTCTCGATTGCTTCAACTTCTTCTGGAATTATAGCAACAGCTTCTGGAGTTAAGCTTGTACAATCAGTTCTTCATTTGGTGGGCCAGATAATACACCTTCACTTTGCAATTTTTTTGGCTAATTAATATTTTGGCAAATGGGGGTAATAATATAAACATTTCTTGATTTTTGCACTATGTACTCTTTGGTCTTCAATATTATAATTAGTTATTTTTGTACTTGCAGGCATGTGCATTGTCGGACACAAGGTGTAATACTTTTTCTAGACTCATCACGGATTTCTCGTTGTTGATTTGCAAAAGCCAAGCACAAATATATGGAAAAAGCAATTGGCATATATAGTTTTTAACTTTATTTTGGTTTTCCAATATAATAATTGTTGAGAAATTTGATGTATAAGAATTGTAACTTTATTTGACTTTGAACAAACATATGTAGTTGGATATTTGGCATTAAGTTGCATTGGGTTATGAATATTAATTAATGATGTTTGGATTGTGGCTATAAATGGCCTGGTTTAGTGTATTTTCAGCATGATCCTACCGATTTTTTTTTTAAAAAAAATGTTACAATAGGGTCAAAATATGTTGCATTAATCTATAAAAAATCATTGCAATTGATCTGAAAAGTGTTGCCTTTAAGTGTCAATAAACTACCTTCTTATGCTATTGCAATAATTTTTAATTGTTGCTATAGAGTCTAAAATTTTGCTACTGAAAGTTATTGCAATGATTTAATTATGTTGCTGCATGGTATCAAAAACGTTGCTAAATCGACCTATTGCAAGGCAACCGGATGCAACACCCAAATTTTGCAAATTTGTTGCCATAGACTCTACTGCAACGAATATAGGCCTTAAGGCAATGTTTTCCTGTCGTTGCAATATGCAATATATGGTGTAGTGGTTATAATGCCCGATTTTCGTTAAACCAAAAGATGCCCTGTTTTTTACAACCATACTCGTACGTTTAGGGTTCTGTCCAGGGTACTAACTGACCATGAGAGGATAGAGCTTAGTTCATAGATCGTTTTGATATAAAGTACGTCAAAATCCAATGAACGGTTTAGGAGAAAAGTGAGTTTTAGTGAAAGTCGTTCGGAAACCGAGAAAATGCAATTGTGTCAACTTTGAGGCCATAATTACCATACTTAAACATCTTTAAAAGTTATGAAATTTTGGGACAATATAGTAGAGTGAATATAGAGTAAACCCCACTGACTTTGTGTCAAAATTCGAAATTTATAATTTATGAGAAATTTTATAGTCATGTGTGATTAATAAGGAAATAGTGAAAAACACTGAAACTTTTATTGAGTCTAATAATGGATAAGTTCTTTGAACTTTTGGTCTATAAATAGTATGTTAAACGTATATTATGTGTTAAAGGTATTACTATATAAGTGGTTAAGTGGAATATATTCTGACGATGATCCTTTCGTTTTTATAGAAACTCAAGATGAGCAATGGGTCATATCTTTTGGATTTAGAAATCGAGGCAAGATTTCTTTTATCCTTAACTTGATAAACTGTTTACGTTTAAAGAAAAGTGGTTTTGCTAGATAATATGTGAATCTTATATCCTTATATGGCTAGGAATATTCCTTGTTTGTTAAAAGTAGTTAATGTGAATATGGATATGGATTATGGGTATGGATTATGGATATGAATATGGATGGAGCTAATATACCTTCTGGTTAAGGAGATATGAAAAAGAAATTGTATCAGTTGTTATCTAGGGTTATATGGGTTATAATATTCTGTAAATTATAATCTTTAAACATTTGTGATTTAATAAATATTATTTGAATATCATTTAATACTTTATGAATGGATGGAACAGTTTATGTATTTAAAAGCATATTTGACTTCATTAAATACGGAGGATATTTCTGAACTTATTTCAAAGTATCTTGAATATTTATGTCTTTTGAGTTAATGATCTCAGGTTTCTTTAAAGGAAGTTATATTTAAAGTATAATGATATATGTATGGATAAAGGTGGAAATGGAAATAAAATTCTTAAATGGAATAATGATTTTACAAAAAATGGGGATTACAACATACTTGCGTAAGTGGCTGCGTTTAGCACAGTCCAGCATCCATCATTTTATGAGGAAATAGTGGAGAACCTTCCTCATTATTTTATTACGGCCCAACGGATGCCAAAGGAGGATGTTGTGGAGAACCTTCCTCCAGGAATGATTGTCATTCCTTCTACTAGTAGTAAACAAGGAACAGGTACGATTAGGCGACTGATCATCGTCCTAATGTATCAGGCGACAATATATATCCCTAAAATTGTTAAAGGAAAAAAATTGATAATGATTACAGACTGATATACTGAAAGGTGAAAGGAAAATTGGTATGAAATGATGGACTAATATTATATTATATTAGAAGAGAAACTGATATTATATTGTTTCATATATTTTTCTCTTATAAAGTAAAAATGGATGGTGTATTGAATAAGTAATGATTAATTCTTTTCTTAATTATTATAGTGGACTATCCGTTTATTAATATATATATATTCTAGCTTGGATTCTGGTTTGCAATATTATCTTGCTGAGCTATTATAGCTCACTCTTGCTATTTAATTATATAACAGCTAGGACAGATGCCGATACTTCGCACTACACCCCGGAAGAGGGTAAGGGCTTTTGAGAGAGTGCTGGCGCCTATCCCCGAGGTAGCTCTTATAAGACGGATGGGTACTACCAGACATATGTAAATTAAGTGTGTAAGCTTGTGTCATAAATTTTTGATTGTTGAAATACTTCTTGTAGAAGTATTATTCAACAATGTATTTAAGTAAGATTCTGGGTTTGTAATAACTCTTTTAACTTTAAACTGTTATTATTATGGATGTTGTTCTCTGAGCATATGACTGGGTTGAAATGTTATAGTATGGGGTGTATTGTGTGAGTATTAGCAAGTATTTATATTTCATCTGTCAAGAATATAATGTTATTAAATGGAAATTGGATCGTGATGACCTGGATTCATGACCCCGGATCTAGGGGCGTCACATGACTCGTCGTCTGAGGACGCTGATCGTGACGAAGCCCCGAGGAGGTGACGTACCAGCAGAGAACCCTAAAGGAGGACGCAGACTATCCATGATGGACCCCCTCTGACAATTGCTGAGAGAATCAAAGCTCATGAGGTCGAGGCTTAAAAGCTGAAGGACGACATGGCAAGAGAGCAAGCGAGACAGAATTAGAATCAAAATCGACCTCCTCCAACTTCAGGAGGGATTCCCTTTGTTGATTTGGAGAGGACCTCAAGGAGACAGAAAATTGCTGACGCCCCAACTGGAAGAAGAACAAAGGTGGAAACCCCCCAGGGACAACCCCAAAGATCTGATGCCACTTGGTGATCCTGATGATCCCACACCCCCGTTTACTGAGGAGGTGATGAATGCTCATATTTCTAGGAAGTTTAAGATGCCGACAATTAAGGCTTATGATGGAATGGGTGATCCCGCAAATCACGTCAGGACGTTCTCAAACGCACTGCTGCTGCTCCCTGCAAGTGATGCCTTAAAGTGCAGGGCGTTCCCCCAAACCCTGTCGGGCAGGCTCAGAGATGGTATAGCCGATTGCCTGCAAACTCTATTGACGGCTCTTTTAAGGAGTTGAGTGCCGCTTTCGTCAGTCAATTCATTAGCGAAAGTGTTCATGAGAAGAGCTTCGCATCTCTTATATATGTGGTACAAGGAAAGAATGAAAATCTGAGGGATTACCTCAAGCGATTCACTAAGGAGACCCTGAATATCACTGATTTGGAAAATAAGGTGGCCATGGTAGCCCTGGAACACGGAACCACTGACCTCGTCTTTAAAAGGTCATTAGCGAAGCATCCCCCTGAGAACATGGCTGAGCTTCAACGAAGGGCTGATAAGTATATTAAAGCTGAGGATAGCATGAAGAAAGAGGCCACAGTAGGTAATGGAGGGAGTAATGAATCAAGAAAGCGAAAGCAAGACCAAGAGTATGATGACCAATAGTATGATGCTAGGGACAAGTATCCCCGAACTAGCAAGGACTCCGACTCTGCCCCTAAGAAGAACCAAGGACCAAGGTTCACAGAGTGCAAGGTTGAATACTCCTAAAAGTCGATTCTTATTGGACATAGAAAAGGATAAGGATTTTCGATGGCCGAAGCCACTCAGGGGTGATCCCGTAAAGAGAAACAAGAATCAGTATTGCAGATTCCACAGAGATGTGGGGCACGGCATTGATGATTGCAAGCAACTCAAAGATTAGATCGAGTTTTTGATCCGTAGAGGGAAACTGAGCCACTTCACCAAGGGTGAAGATCGTGGTAATCAAATTAGAGATTATAATACAAGGGATGACGATCAAGATCGCAACCCGTAGCCCCGAGGGCCAGTAATCAACATGATCTAAGGAGGCCCGATTACGGCCGGCGCAACAAGGAATTCTCAGAAGGCTTATGCCAGAGAAGTGATACACTTCACGGGAGAGGCCCCGAAATGTGCAAAAATTGAAGTAATGGTTGGTTTTGATGACTCAGACTTAGAAGGGGTGAAGTTACCCCATGACGACCCATTGGTCATAACTCTGGTAATTGGAAACTCAGAGGTCAAGCGAGTCTTGATAGACAATGGAGCTTCAGTTGACATTCTGTTTCATGATGCATTTGTGAAGATGGGGTACAATGATTCTCAGTTGACCCCCAATAGCATGCCTATATATGGATTTAATGGAGTAGAATCCAAAGTTGAAGGGACTATTCAGTTGCCTATACCTATTGGATAGGAGCCCAAGGAGGCCACTCAGATGTTGAACTTCATAGTAATCAAGACGGTTTCAACATACAATGCTATCCTCGGAAGGACTGCACTTCATGCATTCAAGGCTGTTGCCTCAACTTATCATATGAAGATCAAGTTCCCAACCAGGAATGGTGTTGGAGAACATAAAGGTGACCAGAAAATGGCTATGAGCTGTTATGTAGCTGCGTTAAAGCCTGACGGAGTCGGGGGGGGGGGGGAGGTCCTTCTGATTGAAGACAAGGATGTTCGAAGTGATAAGGAACACCAAGAAGGGCCAGCAGAGGACATCACACATAAGCCTCGGACAGCCTTTAAGGCTAAGGCGTCAACTGACTTCGTGGTTGAATGTACCATTGGCAACCAAGAATCGGGGGGTAGGAGATAGTACCTCGAGAAGGAAGTAAGTTTCAGAACAAGAATGACGAGCCTATATCTGACCAGAGCTCTATTTTGATGGAACATCAAAAACATTTTGGTGGAGCATCAAAAACAATATCAAAAACAATATCAAGAGGTACAGGCCTAGTCTTGCAAAGCCCCGAAGGGTCAAGAGTTAGGTTACAGCACAACCAAATAAGTGTTTAAAGTCCATAAAGGACCTTGGATGTAAGATAAGATGAACAATTAAGCCACATGTGGCCACTTAAGCCATGAAAGGCTAACAACAAACCTTGAATCTCAACCGAGGATCAGGGAATCCAAGGGCATCCTTGATCAAGGCAAAAGAGTCCAAGAAAACTAGGAAGGTCTGATAACTAACTTTGGAACCTTGTATTTATCTTTGGTAATCTCTAAGCAAGCATTAAGTGTCATCCTCATAAAGGAGGGGAGCATGGTTCAGAAACCTATCTACTATGTAAGCATGGTGTTTCATGGAGCTTGAATTACTCAGCTAACGAAAAATTTGTTTTGGCATTAGAAGCAGCATCAAGGAAGCTACGACCATACTTCCATGCACAAAAAATTGAAGTCCTGATGGACCAACCATTAAGGAACATAATCCACTGCCCGAAAACCAGTGGTATGCACATCAAGTGGGAAATCAAACTAGGATAATTTGATGTTAAGTACAAGTCTCAGGATGGCCATCAAAGCCCAGGATCTAGCTGACTTCATGGTTGAATATATCACTGACAACCAAGAAGTCGGGAGGCAGGAGGTAGTAGACTAGGAAAGTCAGCAAGGTGAGAAGCCCCTGGAAGAGAAGAAAAAGTATTGGATGCTCTATTTTGATGGGGCATCAAATACAAAAACCAGTGGTGCAGGTTTAGTTCTGCAAAGCCCTGATGGATTTACAGTTGAGTATGCCTTGAAGTTAGACTTCCAAACTACCTACAGCGAGGCAGAGTATGAAGTCTGATAGCCGACCTTGGACTGACAAGATCCCTGAGGGTCAAGAACCTGAAAGTCTGTGGATACTCAAAGCTGGTAGTCTCACAAGTCAATGGAGAGTTTGAGGCTAGAGAAAAGAATATGGCCAAGTACTTGAGGATTGTGAAAGCTGCGATAGCCCAGTTCGACGAGTGTCACTTTGAGTATATCCCAAGGGAGGAAAATACAAAGGCCGATGCCTTCTCTCAGTATGCTTCTTCAAAGGTCGAGACCCATTCTGGAAGCGTCTACTTCTAATTTCTGAGAACCCCTATAATTAATTCTAAGCTTATTGCTCTTGTCGGAATAGGAGGATGTTAGGAATAATTCATAAGTTGTGATGTTAAGAATAGAATTTACACATTATACTTCTTGTAATCCTGATCTTATAAAGGATTTAGCACTATATATAGGATTTATGTGTAAAACAGTTATCTGTACAGTTTAGTCAGGAATGAACAGTGTATCGGAGACTACATGTCAGGAACAAAGGACAAATCCTGATGACGGTCTAATACTGATAATGATCAGATACTGATGATGATCAGATACTGATGATGCAAGATGAAATCCTGATATCAGTCGTGTTACTGATGATGTCATTTTGGATGCTACAGAAACTGGCAAGTGCTATAAAACAGGATCGTTGTTTGAAGAACAAGCAAGAAGATATTATGAAGGAAAGAGTTTTCTATTGAAGGAAACTATCGACTAGAAGGCAGAACATTGTCATGAATAGATTATATCTTTCTGTTATTAGTTGATAGGTAGCATTATAAATACTCTCTCTATATCATTGTAAAAAGAGTTCATGAGGTTTGTAATCGTGAGTATACGAGAGTACAAACAGAGAGAGAGAGATTTGTATTGTCAGCAGCTGCTAAAGGTATTGTACACCTTTGGTAGGGTTTGTATTTGATCTTATTAATACAAACAGAGTTTGATTCGTTCGTTTATTCTTGTTCATATAATCAAGCAAAAATCAGACACGATTATATAACTTGTATTCAACCCCCCCTTCTACAAGTTATTCGAGTTAACAATTGGTATCAGAGCAGGTTGATTTCGAATAATCATAAAGATCTGCAATCATGTCTGGTTACAAGGATGGGAATACTAAGATTCCTATGCTCAAGAGAAACGAATATACTCTATGGGAAGTAAAGATGTTGCATCATCTGGAAGCAACAGATCCTGATTATCTTGACAGAATCAGAGATGGACCTTTTGTTCCAATAAAGGTCATTGGACAAGCAACTGTTGATGGTGTGGTTGTTCCAGAACATACAGCAGAGAAGCCAAAATCTGAATGGTCAGATAAGGACAAGGAGAATGTTCTTAAAGATGCTAAAGTGAGAAACATATTATTCAATAGTCTTGATTCTGTTCTCACTAATTATGTTCTCTCTTGTAAAACTGCTAAGGATATTTGGGACAATCTTAAGGTTCACTGTGAAGGAACTAAGCCTGTCAGGAAGAATATGAGGACATTACTTATACAACAGTATGAGTACTTTGAATCCAAGTCTGGTGAGTCACTTACTGATACCTTTGATAGGTTTACAAAACTCATCAATGAGATGGCCATGCATGGTAAATATCATGACTTGGAGGATATGAATACAAAGTTCATGAAAGCTTTGCATGATTTCTACAATGAGAAGATATCTGCGATTGAGGAAGCTAATGATCTGGATGAGATATCATTAGAGGCAGTGTATGGAAAACTAAGAGCTTATGAACTTGACAAGCAGCAGAAGAAGAGCAGGAGTGAAGGAAAGATGAAGACTATTGCACTTACTGCTCAATCTGAATTAAAGAAGCTTCCTGAAGAACAACATGAAGAGATTGCTGTAAAGAGTTCAAGGAAAAAGAAAAGCAAAGAAAGTTTTGAGTCAGAGACTACTGATATGGACTCTGACAACAATGATTCTGAATCTGAGATGCAGGAACTCTTTGCTATGTTTGCTAAAGCCTTCAAGAAAGGAAGATTCAACAGGAGAAGATTTAGCAAAGGACCTTTTCAAAAGAATGAGGAGAAGAAGAGTGACAAAGGCAAAAGTACAATTGTCAAGCTTGATAAGGCCAAGATCAAGTGCTTTAACTGCAGCGAGCTTGGACACTTTGCTAGTGAGTGTAAGAAGCCTAGGAATTCAGGAAAGGGTAATGCACTTATGGTCACACAGAAGGATTGGGCTGATTCTAGTGATTCTGAAGATGAATTGGATTATGACAACATTGCATTGATGGCAAATAGTTCAGACAAACCTGGATCTCCAAAGAAAACTTCTCCATCCTCTGTTAAGGGCACTGGAAAGAAGCATTCAATTATCTTGGACAGTGGATGCTCTGGACATATGACTGGAAAGAAGTCCCTGCTTACAAAGTTTGAGAGGAAAGCTGGCCCAGTAATATCTTTTGGAGATGGCAACAAAGGAGAAACTCTGGGATATGGCTCAATTGTTTTGGGGAATGTCATCATAGAAAATGTAGCACTGGTTGAAGGCTTGAAACATACTCTTTTAAGCATAAGTCAACTGGGTGATAAAGGTTACAAGTCAATCTTTGACAGAGAAGGATGCAAAATCTTGAATATGCAGAATGGAGACATTGTTCTAACTGGTCAAAGACATGGTAACATATATGAAGCCAGCTTGAGTGATACATCTAAAGGAATTGTTAGATGTCTCTACAGCAAAGCAACAAGTGATGAAAGCTGGAATTGGCACAAGAAGCTCTCACATCTTAATTTCAAGAAGCTTAATCAACTTGTTAAGCACAATCTGGTGAGAGGCCTACCTCAGGCAAATTATGTGCAAGTTGGACTTTGTGATGCATGTCAGCTTGGAAAACAAAGAAGAATCACTTTCAAGAGCAAGACTGAAAATTCGATTACTGAACCATTTCACATGCTACATCTTGATCTGTTTGGTCCAGTAAACATTATGTCTATCAGTAAGAAAAGATATGCTCTAGTGATAGTGGATGATTTCACAAGGTTTACATGGGTGTTCTTTCTACACAAGAAGGATGAAGCTCCTCAGCAAATCATTGAACTTGTAAAGAATATTCAGAATAACTCTGAGTACAAAGTTAAAGTACTTAGGAGTGACAATGGTACAGAATTCAAGAATTCTACAAAGGAGGGGTTTTGTGCAGACAATGGAATCACTCAACAGTTTTCTGCACCTGGTACACCTCAACAGAATGGTGTAGTGGAAAGAAAGAACAGGACTCTCATAGAGGCAGCAAGAACCATGCTTGCAGATGCAAAACTTCCAACCTACTTTTGGGCAGAAGCTATTAACACTGCATGTTTTACTCAAAACTGTACCTTGGTAAATAGTCATGGAAAAACTCCCTATGAGATGATCAAAGGAAAGAAACCAAGTGTGAAATATTTTCACATCTTTGGATGCAAATGCTATGTCCTAAAAGTTCATCCAGAACAACTTGGAAAATTTGAAGCCAAATCGGATGAAGCAATTTTTCTAGGATATTCAGCATCTAAGGCCTTCAAAGTTTATAATCTCAGAACTCACATTGTTATGGAATCAATTCATGTTGCATTTCATGATAAGAAATTTGGAATTCTGCAAACTGATGAAAGCCATGACAAATTGGAATTTGAAAATATGAAGAATTCTGAGATACTCTCCAGTGATGATGAAGGTTCTCCAGAAGGAATTTCTATTGCTTCTCAAAGGAATGCTACTGTTGAGGGGGAGCAAATAAATCAAAGAGAACACAGTGATCATCAGGAGCAGACTAGCTATTCAGAGTCTACTCCATCAGGAATTGACGTCTCAGAGTCTACTCCATCAGGAACTGATCTTTCAAAGTCTACTGAGGAAAGATCAGTAACTTGCAGCAATATGGAATCTACTGATTCTATTGATCAAAGGAGAGTTTTTGAAGGTAGAGAGAATTCTTCTACAAGAGATACCACTAACTTAGGGGGAGAGACTAGCAGAGTTAATCTACCACCTGTTAGAAAATGGACAAAGGATCATACTGAAGATTTGATTATTGGTGATCCAAATAGTGGTGTTCGAACTAGAAGATCAATTCAAAATGAATGCTTGTATAGTTGCTTTCTCTCAAAGAATGAACCTAAGAAGGTTGAAGAAGCCTTACAGGATCCTGATTAGGTAATAGCAATGCAGGAGGAGTTAAATGAGTTTGAAAGAAACAAAGTCTGGAAACTGGTACCAAGACCTAAAGATAGATCTATTGTTGGTGCAAGATGGGTTTTCAGGAACAAGCTAGATGAATCTGGTATGATTGTAAGAAACAAAGCAAGACTGGTGGCTAAGGGTTATTCTCAGGAAGAAGGCATTGATTATGATGAGACCTTTGCACCTGTAGCAAGATTGGAAGCAATCAGAATGTTTCTTGCATTTGCAGCTCATTCAAAATTCAAGGTATACCAGATGGATGTAAAGAGTGCTTTTCTAAATGGCAAACTTGATGAGGAAGTGTATGTGGAACAGCCACCTGGATTTGTTGATCCAAAGTTTCCAAATCATGTCTACAAACTTGACAAGGCACTCTATGGACTAAAGCAGGCACCAAGAGCATGGTATGAGACTTTGTCTAAATTTCTTCTTGAAAATGGCTTCACAAGAGGTACAATTGACAAAACTCTATTCTTTAGAAAGATAAAAGGTGAATTGCTTTTAGTTCAAGTTTATGTTGATGATATTATTTTTGGTTCTACTAATGAAAAGTTGTGTGCTAAGTTTAGCAAACTTATGCAGTCTAAGTATCAGATGAGCATGATGGGTGAATTAAATTATTTCTTAGGCTTGCAGGTCAAACAGACTGAGACTGGTATTTTCATTAATCAGTCAAAATATATCAAAGATCTTTTAAGAAGGTTTGACTTTCAAGACTGTGCAGTTGCAAAAATACCCATGGCAACAGCCACTGATAAGTGGATTTATATCCACTTGGATCATTCTATTGCGGCTTAAATTGGCGTCTTGTATCTCAAGTATGTGTGTGTTTTAATATGTTTTTGTGAGATTTGTGCAGGGTGTATTTCCAGGTGTAGGTATTGCATTTAGTGGTGATATGTTGTTTTTAATGTCAAGAAAGCAAGTGCTTGGAGTTGCATTCGAAAGCGGAGAAGAAATCAGTTAAGGATTAAAATTCAGTCTGTGCAGCATATACTGGGCGCGGGCGCGCTCCAACCTAACTGTAACTGCGCGCGGGCGCGCTCAACATAATCCAGCAATTATACGCGCGCGGGCGCGCTGGAAGAGAACTACAGGTGCGCGCGGCCGCGCGGAAGTCCGGCTGAAACTTCCTGGAATCTGATTTTAATTGGGGAAATTGCTGTTTTCTTCTCCTAATCAAGATAGCAATCAATTGGGACGATTAGAAGCTTCTGGAAGTCAGTTTAAACAAGGGAATTGCAATTCTATTTCAATCAAAGAAGGAAAATTACCGGAATTCTATCCTATTTCAATTACGGTAATTGCTTGGTCAAGGAGGCACTTGGGGGCTATAAATACACACCTTGGGGCACAGAAAAATTATTCATCTACATCATCTACACATCCTACACACTAATTTCGTTCAGAGCAGAAGGAAGAGAAGCCAAGGCGAGGATCGTGACGACAAGAAGATCCAGACATAGTTTTCTTGTATTCCTTTGTTAGGCGTATCTTGTGGATGCTTGTTACTTTTCCGGATTTGTTCGCTAAACCTTATCTCATTATTGATTTATTCATCTTTATTATCTTGATTACTACCATGCTTCCATCAAATCCCATGGTGACGAAAGGTTCAATTATGAACTAATCGTTGTCGTGGGATCCTAGTGGATTTATCTATGTAGCTTAGTAGTTTGCATGCCTTAGAGATTTATGTGTGGTGAATTATTGATATCCTTGTATGGTTGTACTTATTGAATTTAGGTGCGTCGCGAACATCTAATATGTTAATCTCTTGCTAAACGAGAGTGGATCTTGAGATTTAGAACTTGCCATGCTAGCATAGGATAGGTTGATGTTAAGCATCATGATTTGTGGCATGAATAGAGATATTATGCTACCCTATGTGATCTAAGTGGATAACTTGTGCTTAAACCTTTATGTTTTCAAATTCTATAGAGATATAGGGTCTAAACATAATAGGTGCCTATTCATCTTCTATCTCTTTTGTGGATGTATGCGTAGATTGGTACTAGTATACCGAGAGGTAACTTTTACTCTTTTCGTGTTATTCGATCAGGTATCAAACCCATCGCATGTTTTAATCAAAGGCTGCAACTCTAAGTGAAGTAGATAATGAAACTAGGATTCCATGTTTATTCTCATATAAGTAATTCGATTTTAATTCTTGTCAATTAGTTACTTCTTGATTTTATAATTTGCATCTTAGTTTAATTTAGGTAATCAAAACCATAATTGTTATTTTTCTTAGCAGTGAATTAAAACCATACATTATTGCATAGACATATTTTCTGAGTAAAACTTAACCAAGATCTCTGTGGAACGAACTTTAATTGTATTACTTGTGACTACGTGCGCTTGCGTGAGTTTAGCATAACAAGTTTTTGGCGCCGCTGCCGGGGATCATCGGTGTTTTTATTTCAGTTTATGTGTTTGTCAATAGTGGTCGTTAGCGTTCACTGACTCAGAATCTTACTTAGTTTGTTTGTTTCGTGGTGTTTCAGGTACTTGAGTTTGTATGCAAACACGTTCGCAAGCTCGTTTACAAAGACTGGCAGAAGACGATCTTGTAGAGAATTTAGAGAATAAGGAAGAGGAGGCTGAAACTACAGTAGCAATGGCAGATGCAGCAGCAGCTAAGGCTTTGAAGGACTATTCTCAGCCGAAACTCAATGACATCCAATCTAGCATTGTTAGGCCAGCTATTGCTGCGAACAACTTTGAGATCAAGCCGGGCACAATTCAGATGGTGCAGAATTCAGTCCAGTTTGGGGGAGCTTCTACGGAGGATCCTAACATGCATGTTCGGGACTTTATCGAAATCTGCGACACTTTCAAATGTAATGGTGTGACGAATGATGCTATCAGGTTGAGGCTTTTCCCATTCTCTCTGAGGGATAAGGCTAAGAGCTGGCTACACTCTTTACCACCTGGTTCCATTACTACATGGGAAGATCTTGCTCAGAAGTTCCTTACTAAATTCTTCCCTATGGCGAAAACTGCAGCAATAAGGAACCAGTTGACTCAATTTCAACAGCAATCTGGCGAGTCATTGTGTGAGGCTTGGGAACGCTACAAGGAGATGCTAAGGAAGTGTCCTCATCATGGCATGCCTGATTGGATGGTTATTAATGGTTTTTACAATGGGTTGGGAGCACAATCTAGGCCTTTGCTAGATGCAGCATCAGGTGGAGCTCTTTGGGCGAAGAGTTATTATGAAGCTTATGAACTTATTGAGATGATGGCTGCTAATGAATACCAGAATCCAACCCAGAGACTTTCTCAAGGCAAGGTAGCAGGAGGTTTGGAAGTAGATACAGCTTCAATGATTACGGCTCAGTTGAAGGCTCTTGCTATGAAAGTGGATTCTCTTGCTAATTATGGAGTTCAGCAGGTGGCTAGTGTTTGTGAGTTATGTGCGGGCGCACATGAGACGAATCAGTGTGCTATCTCTTCTGAATCAACACAGTTCGTGAGTAATTTCCAAAGACCTGCTGCACCAGTTCCAGCCACTTATCATCCCAACAATCGGAATCATCCTAACTTCAGTTGGAGCCACAATCAAAATACTCAGCAATCATATCAGCAAGCGAAGCCGTACAATCAAAGCTATCAACAACCTTATAGGGCACCATATCAACCCCCGGGATTTCAGCAGCAACAATCCCAGGTTCATGCAGGGCAATCTTCTAATGAAAAATCTGATGAGATGTGGATAGCATTAAAGAACTTACAAGCTGGTCAGAAGCTCTTGGAAACCCAGATAGGACAGATTGCAAGTGCCTTGTTTAGTAGGCCTCAAGGAACTCTTCCTAGTGATACAGAGACTAATCCAGGCAGAAGGGAAAGCAAAGAACAGGTCAATGCAGTTACTTTGAGATCTGGAAAAGTCACGAGTGATCCTAAATCAGCAACTGAAGAAGAGGAAGAAGTGCAGAATCAGCAAGTTGGAAAATCTGCAATGCCAGAAATTGAGAAATCTGATTTAGTGGCTGATCAGCTTGATGGTGAGAAGAGCAAGAAACCTGTTGGAAAGTCTACTCCGGAGCAATCTTCAAAGAATAATCAGATTTATCCACCTCCGCCATTTCCTGGACGCTTGCAGAAAAGTCAAGAGAAACAGTTTCAGAAATTTATGGATGTCTTCAAGAAACTGTCCATTAACATTCCTTTTGTTGAAGCGTTGGAGCAGATGCCAAGATATGCAAAGTTCATGAAGGATATTTTGTCACGGAAGAGAAGGTTGGAAGATTTTGAAACAATAGATTTGACGGAGGAGTGTAGTGCTGTTCTGCAACAGAAGTTGCCACCTAAAGTGAAAGATCCGGGAAGTTTCACTATTCCATGTACTATTGGCAACCTTTCTTTCAGCAAATGTTTATGTGATTTGGGAGCTAGCATTAATCTCATGCCCTTGTCTGTTTTCAAGAAACTTGGTCTACCGGAGCCGAAACCAACTAACATCTCTTTGCAGTTGGCTGATAGGACGATCACTTATCCGAGGGGTATAGTAGAGGATGTTTTGGTAAAAGTTGATAAGTTCATCTTCCCAGCTGATTTTGTGATCTTGGATTTCGAAGAAGATAAGAAGATTCCTATAATCTTGGGAAGACCGTTCTTGGCTACAGGAAAGACTTTGATTGATGTGCAAAAAGGAGAGCTTACCATGAGGGTGCAAGATCAGAGTGTCACCTTTAATGTGTTCAAGGCCATGAAATTTCCGACAGAAGATGAAGAGTGTTTCAGTGTGGAAACGGTTGATACGGGTCAGAGAAAGAAGTTTAATCAATTGTTGAGCGAAAAGTCGGACACACACTTGCTCAAACATCCTATCAGTGATTCCATTGACAGTTCTTCGGTTCGAGATCTCTCGAATGTCAAGCTTGGAAAACTTCCATCCCATTTGAAGTATGTCCTTGTGGATGATGAACTGGTGATTTTTAAAGTGTGTCACGATAATGTGTTAAGAAGGTGGAGCATGGATGATGAGGTAGAGGAGTGTTCTTCTCAATCAACTATGAAGCAAAAGCACCTTAGAGGTGTGAAGAAGAAAAAGAAAAAGTTGATTGGAGGAAGAGGCAAAGTGAAGTATGATTTAGAGAAGATGTGGGAAGATAGCAAGAAGGTTGTTAAACAATGGGTGAATGGTTCTTCTGCTAAAGACAAGTCGAATGCAATCTTCGAGCCACCATGATTTGAATCATATTTGTCCGGCTAAATGACGTTAACGACAGCGCTTCGTGGGAGGCAACCCATGTGTTTCGGTGTTTTCAGATATGTTTTCTACTATCCCTTGTATTTACTTCCATTCAATGCGGACATTGAATATTAAAAGTTTGGGGGTGGTTTGGGGGATAAGTAGTATGTATATGTGTTAGTAGTATTTGTGAGTCATTGTGTTCATGTAGGATATCATGTTTGCATCTTAGTCGTAATTCATTCATATATGTTCGTGATATTTACGTTTGTTTCATATAGGACATTTTGTTATTGTTTGTTTGTTATCATGTGAGTTCATATTAGTTGCATTTTCATGGCATGCATTTTTCATGATCCCTTAAAATGAGCTGATTCTGATTGATAGGTAGATGTTGATTTGGGTGTGATGATGATGAGTAGAGGGCTGATTTATAGTTCCTAGGAAATTGACTTGCATGTTTCGGGAACAAAATTATTACACAGTCTCATTGGGTGCTTTTGGGTTAGGTTGGAGTCATGCATGTTGGATGTTTTGAGATTTAATCACTTGTTTATTCTTAGAATTTTCGTTATTCCCTTTATAGCGTAGGAACACTAAAATCTAAGTTTGGGGGAAAACAGGAATTTCATGCTAGTTGTTAATAATGGCTAGGCGTCAAATGGCTAGTAGCCGGCTCATATTTATATGAGTAGTCTAGGGTTGGAAATGAGAAAGGCTCATTCCAGATTGCGAAAAAAAAAAAAAAAAAAAGAAAAAAAAAAGAAAAAAAAAGAGAGTCAATTTTTTTTTGTTAATGCAAAATTAACCAGAGTGAGCTCTTTAATACTCGAGTAATTAAGTCTGAGGGGACTTAGTCCTAGTAACCTAAAGCCTTGTGGTTTGGGATTGCTGACCCAACACTCGATACATGGGTATTATTGTATAAGCCTTTTTGGGGTCTCATTCATTGCACGGTTAAATAAGCATGCGTTTTGTATTATTATGTGTCATAGTAATAAAGCATGAGTTTCTGTCTACCTTGGATAAGGGTGGAGGTGTTCCTAGGTTATGGAGTGTCTACAGTCTATTCTAGTTATAAACCTGTGATTGTCTTGACGGAAGGCATGTATGATTTTTGACCTAGTTCTGGGGGTATTCTTGATGAGCATTGCACACACGCACGTTTCTGTCATGTACTGTTAGTATACGGGGACTTAGTCGAGCTCTGCTTGGATTTGTTGCATTCGTTGAGATATTTGCTGTTAGTTGGTTTTGGTGAGTTTGAAGGGGATCTTTGCATTTTTCATATAGTAGTTGCATTCATGCATTGCATTGCATTAGGTTAAATGGATTTTGTGGGTACATTCACTATAGGCCCTCACGAGACCTTACTCGTCCACTAGGGCTGCCTAGGGGTTTAAAGGGCTTGTTGCCTATGCCAAATGCAACCGTGATCACCTACGGAAGTGGTACTAGTTAGTTGTATATATTTTTGTTTGCTTATGCTTGAGGACAAGCATCGGTTTAAGTTTGGGGGTGTGATAAGTGGATTTATATCCACTTGGATCATTCTTTTGCGGCTTAAATTGGCGTCTTGTATCTCAAGTATGTGTGTGTTTTAATATGTTTTTTTGAGATTTGTGCAGGGTGTATTTCCAGGTGTAGGTATTGCATTTAGTGGTGATATGTTGTTTTTAATGTCAAGAAAGCAAGTGCTTGGAGTTGCATTCGAAAGCGGAGAAGAAATCAGTTAAGGATTAAAATTCAGTCTGTGCAGCATATCCTGGGCGCGGGCGCGCTCCAACCTAACTGTAACTGCGCGCGGAAGTCCGGCTGAAACTTCCTGGAATCTGATTTTAATTGGGGAAATTGCTGTTTTCTTCTCCTAATCAAGATAGCAATCAATTGGGACGATTAGAAGCTTCTGGAAGTCAGTTTAAACAAGGGAATTGCAATTCTATTTCAATCAAAGAAGGAAAATTACCGGAATTCTATCCTATTTCAATTACGGTAATTGCTTGGTCAAGGAGGCACTTGGGGGCTATAAATACACACCTTGGGGCACAGAAAAATTATTCATCTACATCATCTACACATCCTACACACTAATTTCGTTCAGAGCAGAAGGAAGAGAAGCCAAGGCGAGGATCGTGACGACAAGAAGATCTAGACATAGTTTTCTTGTATTCCTTTGTTAGGCGTATCTTGTGGATGCTTGTTACTTTTCCGGATTTGTTCGCTAAACCTTATCTCATTATTGATTTATTCATCTTTATTATCTTGATTACTACCATGCTTCCATCAAATCCCATGGTGACGAAAGGTTCAATTATGAACTAATCGTTGTCGTGGGATCCTAGTGGATTTATCTATGTAGCTTAGTAGTTTGCATGCCTTAGAGATTTATGTGTGGTGAATTATTGATATCCTTGTATGGTTGTACTTATTGAATTTAGGTGCGTCGCGAACATCTAATATGTTAATCTCTTGCTAAACGAGAGTGGATCTTGAGATTTAGAACTTGCCATGCTAGCATAGGATAGGTTGATGTTAAGCATCATGATTTGTGGCATGAATAGAGATATTATGCTACCCTATGTGATCTAAGTGGATAACTTGTGCTTAAACCTTTATGTTTTCAAATTCTATAGAGATATAGGGTCTAAACATAATAGGTGCCTATTCATCTTCTATCTCTTTTGTGGATGTATGCGTAGATTGGTACTAGTATACCGAGAGGTAACTTTTACTCTTTTCGTGTTATTCGATCAGGTATCAAACCCATCGCATGTTTTAATCAAAGGCTGCAACTCTAAGTGAAGTAGATAATGAAACTAGGATTTCATGTTTATTCTCATATAAGTAATTCAATTTTAATTCTTGTCAATTAGTTACTTCTTGATTTTATAATTTGCATCTTAGTTTAATTTAGGTAATCAAAACCATAATTGTTATTTTTCTTAGCAGTGAATTAAAACCATACATTATTGCATAGACATATTTTCTGAGTAAAACTTAACCAAGATCTCTGTGGAACGAACTTTAATTGTATTACTTGTGACTACGTGCGCTTGCGTGAGTTTAGCATAACAGCCACTAAACTAGACTCTGATCCTAAGGGGAAGAGTGTGGATAATACTAGTTATAGAGGCATGATAGGCTCATTGTTATATCTAACTGCAAGTAGGCCAGATATAATGTTTTCTACCTGTTTATGTGCTAGATTCCAAAGTGATCCTAAGGAATCTCATTTAATTGCTGTGAAGAGAATTTTTAGATATCTCAAAGGAACTCCAAATCTTGGTTTGTGGTACCCTAGAGAATCTGATTTCTTTCTAATTGGCTATTCAGACTCTGATTATGCAGGGTGTAAAATAGACAGGAAAAGCACTACAGGTACATGTCAATTTTTGGGAAACAGATTGATTTCTTGGGCAAGCAAGAAGCAACAATCTGTCTCAACCTCAACTGCAGAAGCTGAGTACATAGCAGCAGGCAGTTGTTGTGCACAGCTCCTTTGGACAAAAAATCAGTTGATGGATTATGGTATGACACTTAGTAATATTCCTATGTTTTGTGATAATACTAGTGCTATTAAAATTGCAGAAAATCCAGTTCAACATTCAAGGACTAAGCACATTGATGTCAGGTATCATTTTATTAGAGAACATATTGAGAATGGTACTGTGGAACTTCATTTTGTTCCTACTGACAAACAGCTTGCAGATATTCTAACTAAACCACTTGATGAGAATACATTCAGTAGATTAGTAAGTGAGTTAGGAATGTTAAATTTTTAGATCCTTAACATCTGCAATAGTAGCAAGGTATGTTGTTTTTAGCTTATAGACTTGATATTCTTGTCAGGATCTATATTTGATTGTTAAATTCTTTAGCTATAACACTTTGCCTTGATAAATTTTAGTATGATAGACTTGTTAATAATCATCAGGATTAGATTTGTATCAGGATGCTGACATCATCAGTATTGTGTCAGTATCAGGATTGTGAAAATTGTTTCAGATCCTGACGTTTACTTTGTGTAGTAATCTAATTATGTGATGTGTTAAGTCTATGCCAGCATGTTTTAATATTTGCATACTGATAATTTATACATCATTCAATAATCAAAAGACAAGTAGATAATAAGAAATTGTATTTTCATTAATTGAAAGCATTACATATATGGAAATGAAATACAACATCTTTTTGTCTAACTTCTACTAATAATCCTATACTTGTCTAATAAAATGAATTCTGAGGTACAGGACAAGGAGCATCTCAAGAAATCCATCAGGGGATTTGAACAGCTTCGTCTGCTCTTGGATTCCTTGTCTGGGCGACTTGAATGAGAGCAGCTAACTTAAATGAGTAGCATCTCCATCAAGATCAACCTCAGACTCTCGGCCAAATTCTTCATCCTCAAGTTTTGAGGAGGTTAGGGGAAGATTGTATCCAACAGATGGATGTTCTAGGAGAAACCTCTGGATATTATCTGAAACTAATCCATCCATGATTAGTTCAATGAGAAGAGTCATCTTTTCAAAGAGATGATCAAGAACAGTATGTTCATCGACTGTGAAAAATCTAAAGAATGGGTTTGAATGGAATTTTGGTTTGAGAAGCATTGTTGAGAAGAAAAGAAATTGAAAGGTTTATGGAGAAAGGCATAAGGCATCTGTTTCTTTTAAAGAAAGACGTGAGAAGCTGAACAGTCACTTGGAAGTTTTAATGAAGTCAGATGCTAATTATTGCATATGACTGTATTTCTTGTTTTCAAGAAATATTGAATATATCTAACCAATTGATTTTTGTTCAGATTAATTATTTATTTCTTTTCAGATAAAAGAAAAATGCCACGTGGAAACTCCAATTAAGTCTCTGAAATCAGGATGATATTGATCAGGATTTCATGTGTGACCATCAGGATTTGAGAATTATCATATTTTTGAATCACATTGTATTTTGTGACTATTTTGATGGGAGGTTAACAGGAAAAAGAAGCTGATCAGTATTGATGTTTATCTTGATAATACCCTGATTTATTTCATGAAAATCAATTTTGGATTTTATTTTCCAAAAATCGTGGGTAACCGCATTTTTCAGGGACTGACACCTGTCAATCTACGTGTCAACGTGGGATAATGGTCTGATAGATTTGAGAAATATATTTGTTTTGAAACTCTAATCGTGTAATTGCTTTCTCTAATTTCACATTCTCTAAAGCAAAAACACTCTCGAGTTCTCAAAGTCTCTAATCTATTTCAAGAATTTTTCAAGTTCTTTTTCAGATCAAAATCAATGGCAGCTCAGAGAAGATTACCTAAGTCAGTAGCTTTCAAGTTTGGTGACTTTGATTTTATGATGAACTTTCATGTAGCAGCTATCACCAACAAGGAAGGAGTATTAACTGATTTTCATCCAATCATGAACTTTCTGGCGAATGGACCATTAAGTTATGCATTGACAACATCTCCACAAATTAATCAAGAAGCTGTTTCACAAGCTTGGGAGAATGCTGAGGTAATTGATTCTACTCAGAGTCAATCAGGTAAGATTGTTCTACACTTAGGACACGACTCATTTGATATTACTGAATCTGTTGTTAATTCAGTACTTCACTTACCTGTTAGTTTGATTTATGAGAATGTACCATCTGATGATAATGTGAGAACTATGTTGTCTGAATTAGGTTATAGTGGACCTCTAGACAACATGAGCCAGTTGAATAGGTCTTTTCTTAGAAAAGAATGGTCTTTCTTCTTTGATCAAATTGCTAAATGTTTTACTGGTAAATGTAGTTCTTTTCAGCAAATTACTTCTGTTACATCACATATTGCTTATAGTTTGCTTTATGACAGAGTAATTAACATTGGTCACATTATCTTAAGTCAGATGAGTATTAAACTTGGGTTAAGAGATCAAAACAGGAAAATGGTTTATTATCATAGATTTATGCAAATGTTTATTAACCATTTTATTCCTGATGTTTAAACTAGATTTGGTAGGGAACATTGTGTTTCTTCTTATGTACAGCAAAAGAGAATTTTCTCTGACATTATAAAGAAGGACAATGAAAAGAATCTAGATGAAATACCTGCAATTCATTATCCACATCATTTTCAGGTAATTCTTAAAACTCATCTTCCTACTCTCTACAATTCTTCTTTCTTTTGTGGTGAAATGGCTCAGGAATCTCATTTGGAGGAGAACCCACCTGTGTCTACCCAAGTAGCCCAAAACATTGTAGTCTCTGAAACAATTCAAGAACCAAATTTTAATCCACAGCCTATTGTTTCAAAGAAACCAACCTCTGGTGTTTCTCAAAAGACATCAGTTGTAAGGAAGAGAAGATTTGTTGTGTCAAGTAGTAGTAATTCTAGTGAAGATGATGATGATTTAACTCTTGCTGAGAGAGCAGAATTGAAGGCTGCAATTCAACTTTCTCTGTTAGCACAAAGAGATGAAAAACCTAGCCACAGCCAGACTGCAGTCTCCCAAAAGGCTGTAGTTCTTAAAAAGGGAAAACAGATACTGGATATTGTCTCTCAAAAGACTGTGTCTATTGAACAAAGATCTCATCCCAAGATCACTTCTGTGTCTACACCTCTTGAGTCTTCTCAGGATAAATCTTTTGCTCACTATACCAGGAGAACAAGGAGAAAGATTCAATTGTCACCTACACACACAGAGTCTAGTCCAACTAACATTATGCAGGTTTCTATACATCAAGCTACATCTATATCAGTATTTGACAAGAGAGATCTGGATATTGATTCTTCATGGGAAACTACATTGTCATACAGAATGGCTATGGGACTTATCTCTCTAAAAGTGAAGCTTTCCAGGCCAGTTCTAAATTTTCTAAGTGAAAGTGTTCCTAGACTTTCATTTCCTGAAGAATATGGACTTCTACATCAAAGAATTGACTTAATGAAGATGTATTTCTATGTATCTGTCAGAAGACAATTAGTCAAGAAATTTGGACTCTCGAAGCATGTTGCACTTCAATCACTTCATGCATATTTATTTGACAAAGATGTCATTATTGAAGATGCCTCAGCTCAAGGTGAACAACAGGAGGAAGTAGATAGAGGAATGCAGTCAACAGAAGATACTATTGCACCAGTGGTGAATAGTAGGAAAGATCAGATCACAGTCACTGCAACACAAGAACCATCTAGTCAGAGGTTGGATGACTCAGGAGCTGTGATAGCTGATGTTGAAAGGTCTTCTATGATGACTAAAATTGCAAGTGAGAAACCCTATGATATGGGAGGAATAACTTTGACTGATTTTCTTGAAGATCAAACAAACATTGTTCAGTCAGAGTCTATCCACCTTGAGGGTGAGTCTCAGCAAACAACACTTTAAGACGGTGACATACTAACTATGGTGTCTAATGAAGTATTACTGAAGACATCAGAGTCTAGTAAAGAACCTGAAAGTGGTATACTGGAGCCTGTAGTCTCTGGAAAGAAAGAAGATGATTGTAAGGGTTTAGAGATTATAGCAGCTCACTCCTTGGAGAAAACCTCAAGCCCCATGCCAAATGAGGAACCCCCTCTCCATGTGAGTTCAGGTATAAAAACTCCTTCTAAACTCTATTTTTCTGTAGGTCATGAGAGCACTTATCCAAATTTGAGTGATACACTTGAAAAGATGGACTTAGATCCACAATTTGAGCGGCTGGCTCCTGACCAGGCAAAAGGTGAGGTAGAAAGAGTGTTGACTTTAGTAAATCAAAGTGAGAATGAGGGTATGGATGATCAACTCCATAATAAGGGAGAGAAAATTAGGAAACCATCATTTGATTTCTGGGATCAGGTTTTTCCTGAATCTTGGTCTGAAAATTTGGATATGGATGCTGGTACTTATTCATTCATCAAAATGTATCAGAAGAATGACCTAGCACATCACAATGTAAAGCCAGAAGTTAAAGCTCAGAAGCAACAAGAGAGGCTTGCAGGAATCATTAACAGAAGAGGTGCTAGAATAAAGCAATCTCTTGATACATATGTACCAGATGAAGTTCCTAATGATCCTAGTATTCCCTTGTATGTACTTCCAATATCAGCTAGAATTGAGATATCTACAGTCTCTGATCACTTTAAGGAGGAGTCAGGATTTGAAGATATTAGTACACAGAATACTGGTGAAGGAGATGATGATCATGTTTCAGCTCTAGATCAGAAAGATGAAGATGTTGATACTTCTAATCAGGTGTTATTACTTGAATATCATACAACCCAAGCACCTTCTTCTACAAGACTTGAAGATACAGTTCTTTCTGATTCTGAAGATACTAGAAGCACTTCCAACATTGAAGTTTATTCTGATATTTTGAAAGATATTCAGAATTCTCAAATTGCTATGCAAACAAGACTTCAATCACTTGAAGATAACCAAGTCACAATTATGGAAAATCAAGCAGTTCTGATGAATATCATTTGTTCTGTTTTTGAATCTCTTGGAATTAATGTTGCTGATGTCAAAAAGGGGGAGATAAAGACAATTCAAAGACAACAACAACACCACCAGACTGGGGGAGATAAAGAGCAGACAAAGGGAAGTAAAAAGAAGAACTAGAAGTGACAGTGGTGAATCTCAGTTAGCGAGTGGTAAAGGAAGAGCAACATTAATAGTTAAAATTCTTTCTTCTAAGTACTAGATAAACGTCTACATCTGGGGAGGAGGTACTTAACTTCATAATTCTACATTCATAAATTCTATTCTGGTTGTATTGTTATATGTTTTGACATCCACAACTTAGATTTATGCTTCAGATTTTAAAGCATAAATAGGGGGAGATTGTTAGGAATAATTCATAAGTTGTGATGTTAAGAATAGAATTTACACATTATACTTCTTGTAATCCTGATCTTATAAAGGATTTAGCACTATATATAGGATTTATGTGTAAAACAGTTATCTGTACAGTTTAGTCAGGAATGAACAGTGTATCGGAGACTACATGTCAGGAACAAAGGACAAATCCTGATGACGGTCTAATACTGATGATGATCAGATAATGATGATGATCAGATACTGATGATGCAAGATGAAATCCTGATATCAGTCGTGTTACTGATGATGTCATTTTGGATGCTACAGAAACTGGCAAGTGCTATAAAACAGGATCGTTGTTTGAAGAACAAGCAAGAAGATATTATGAAGGAAAGAGTTTTCTATTGAAGGAAACTATCGACTAGAAGGCAGAACATTGTCATGAATAGATTATATCTTTCTGTTATTAGTTGATAGGTAGCATTATAAATACTCTCTCTATATCATTGTAAAAAGAGTTCATGAGGTTTGTAATCGTGAGTATACGAGAGTACAAACAGAGAGAGAGAGAGATTTGTATTGTCAGCAGCTGCTAAAGGTATTGTACACCTTTGGTAGAGTTTGTATTTGATCTTATTAATACAAACAGAGTTTGATTCGTTCGTTTATTCTTGTTCATATAATCAAGCAAAAATCAGACACGATTATATAACTTGTATTCAACCCCCCCTTCTACAAGTTATTCGAGTTAACAGAGGATGCTGGATAGATCTTATCAAAGCACACCTTGAGAATGGCTGGTTGCCAAACCATGCCACGGAGGCACGGAAGCTAGCTATAAGAAGCTAAAAGATCCAAGAAGCCGGGAAGGCCCTTATTTCAATCAAAATCCTGATCTAGGGGTCAGAATTCCTGATCGAAAATCCTGACCTAAGGGGTCAGGACTCTTGATCGAAAATCCTGATCTAGGGGTCAGGATTCCTAATCGAAAATCCATTCGACCAAGAAGCTGAGAAGGCCCTTATTTCGATCAAAATCCTGATCTAGGGGTCAGGATTCTTGATAGAAAATCCAGACCTAAGGGGTCAGGATTCCTGATCGAAAATCCTGATCTAGGGGTCAGGATTCCTGATCAAAAATCCTTTCGACCAAGAAACCGGGAAGGCCCTTATTTCGATCAAAATCCTGATCTAGGGGTCAGGATTCCTGATCGAAAATCCTGATCTAGGGGTCAGGATTCCTGATCGAAAATCCTTTCGACCAAGAAGTCGGGAAGGCCCTTATTTTGATCAAAATCCTGATCTAGGGGTCAGGATTCCTGATCGAAAATCATGATCTAAGGGGTCATGACTCCTGATCAAAAATCCTGATCTAAGGGTCAGGATTCCTGATCAAGAATCCTTTCGATCAAGAAGCCGGGAAGGCCCTTATTTTGATCAAAATTCTGATCTAGGGGTCAGGATTCCGGATCGAAAATCCTGACCTAAGGGGTCAGGATTCCTGATAAAATCCTGACCTAAGGGATCAGGATTCCTAATCGAAAATCCTGATCTAGGGGACAAGATTCCTAATCGAAAATCCTTTCGACCAAGAAGCCGGGAAGGCCCTTATTTTGATCAAAATCCTGATCTAGGGATCAGGATTCCTGATCGAAAATCCTGACCTAAGGGGTCAGGACTCCTGATCGAAAATCCTGATCTAGGGGTCAGGATTCCTGATCGAAAATCCTTTCGACCAAAGTGTCGGGAAGGCCCTTATTTCGATCAGAATCCAGATCGAAAATCCAGATCTAAGGGGTCAGAAATCCTGATCTAAAATACCACGAATCCTGGTACAAATAAAAGAGGAGGATATAATGAAAATTTATACGTGCCTAGAGTCATGAATGACCTCAATTCCGTACGAATTTCGTAAATTTGGCAGCTAACAAGACCAAAAATACGATTTTAAATTACGAAAATATTAGGGCTGAAGACCCCTCTAAAATTACAAATATATTATTATTTACAATAATATATAAACATTATTATTCTTATTGTTAAAAATAATAATGATAAAATCCGGGTTGGACTTTATTCAAATGAAATTTTATCTAAGCAGGACACCTCCGATTCGGGAATCGAAATTATTCGAAATTCAAACAAAAAAAATATTATTATTGAATAATAATATTCAAAAAAAAAAAGAGGATTGCAACAAAAAAAAAGTTGTTGATCTCAATCCTACTCGAAATCGAGCAGGATTCTCCTCGAAAAACTGTTCGACCAGAAAGAAAAACAACGCTAATTTGGACCACGAATCGACCAGGTTAATACTTTTCGCAAAAGTGCAGTTTGGTACCCCAAGTTGTGCTAAGTTAACAAGTTGCTCCCTACAGTTTACATATTGATAAAAAGGTCACTATAATTTATAAAATTACAAAAAATACCTGTGGGTACATAAAAATTTCTAAATTATTAAGAAAAATTAAGAAAAATAACTGTACGTACATAAAAATTTCTAAATTATTAGAAACAATTAAGGAAAATACCTGTGGATACATAAAAATTCCTAAATTATTAGTAAAAATTAAGGAAAATACCCGTGGGTACATAAAAACTCCTAAATTGTTAGGAAAATTAGAAAATACCTCTGGATACATAAAAATTCCTAAATTATTAGGAAAAATTAAGGAAAATACACGTGGATACATAAAAACTCCTAAATTGTTAGGAAAAAGTAGAAAAATACCTGTGGGTACATAAAAATTCCTAAATTATTAGGAAAAAATACGAAAAATACCCGTGGGTACATAAAAATTCCTAAATTATTAGGAAAAATTACAAAAAATACACGTGGATGCAAGAAAATTTGAAAAATATTAGGAATAATCGAAATAAATACCCGTGGGTACATGGAAATTCCTCAAATATTAGGAAAAGTACAAAAAATATGAGGAAAATTATAGAAATATTTTCTTGACAAATTGAGCAATAATTTATGCTAATAATGCATAAAAGCCATTGGAAAGTGCTGAAATTGCTAAAAGCAAGCACAACTTAAAGCCTCGAATAAGGCCAATCGTCGTAAATGTGTAGGTCGCTCCACACTTTACAATAAGGTGATATATATGAAACACTAGTGTAAACCAAAATCCCCATTTAAGGGTAGAAAAAATAAGAAGTCCCAGGTAAGGGATAAAAATGACCCTGAGTCTCGAGTAAGGCAAATATAACTTCTACGAAAACTTGATCAGTTTTCCTAGAAGTTGGGGAGCAAATAATATGGGCTAAAAATAAGCCCTAAAGACACAGTTAATGTTGCATTAATTAGACCTAGCCTGGTCCAAAGATGAAGCCTATTTATGAAGCCCGAGACCCCAATTAAATATTAATTTCGTAATTAATATTAGGGCCTAATTAACAGCTTGCAAATAAGAGCCAAATAAGGATATATATTATCTCTATAAGAAGTAGCCTCCAAGGCACATAGTCATACAAGGAAATAGACTCCTACAAGATCTTTCTCAAGGCTGACTTGTCCACCAAGTCACCTAACCCTACTACGATTCTAAGGCTCCCACAGCCTATATAAGGGTCTGACCCCTCATTCTCAGAACTACGTTGACTTAATTTTCTAGCAATACAGAGATACGTAGACATCTTGTGAGGACCCGAATTGAGTCACGAAACACAAGCGCAGCCATTAAAGCTCGAAGCTCCCACAAACCCTAGTAGTTAATACACAATAAATATACCCTACTTTTTACTCCACAACAATTACCATTTTAAAATGCAGTAAAAAAATGCAGTTAAATTATGAACATCACAATTCAACCGATTTTAAACAACATTACGAGTATATTTTAGGCTTAATGACCTTTTGGCCCTTCAAGTTTGCGCAGTTATACCCATAAAGTCCTAAGGTTTAAAGTCATTCCTTTTCGCCCCTCCAACTTCAAAAATGTACCTTTTAGCCACAAATCGTCGTCTTTGGCCTTTAAAAGGCGACGATTTTGTGTCAAAAAGATGACGGTAAAGTGGCTAAAAATTATTTCTGAAGTTGGAGGGGCAAAAAGGAACGACTTTAAACCTTAGGACTTTATGGGTATAATGGCGCAAACTTGAAGGGCCAAAAGGTCATTAAGCCTATATTTTATCCTAAGTTAAGTTTCATGTAATTCCGTGTGTGAGAATTACATAAACACATTTTTTGAAATATCATTTACTAACGATAATGAATCTCTTAACTCTGGTTAACAAAATTTAAAAACAGTTCTGAAAATGCAGATTGATAGTCCATCACACATTCACACATACTGTTTTCAGACCTTTTTCTAGACGAGGTTTGGTGCTGTATAAGCTAGGATAATAGTATTATAAAAACAAACATACTAATTTAGGGGTGTACACGAATCGGGTTGGGCGGATTAATTAGGGAAGTTTTTCAACCCAACCCAATTAAATCGGGTTGGTAAATTTTTAACCCAACCCATAAAAATTAAATTCGTAACTCAATCCAATTTGTTGTAATCGGTTTGGATCGGATTGGGTCGGGTTAATCGGTTTAATAAATATTAAAAATATTTTTTTTTCTTTTTTTTATCAAACGTAGTAAGTATAACGCATTGGAACTAAATTTCAAATTTAGAGAAAAAAGAACTAGTCCATGATCATTAGATTCATTACATAAATTACATTTCACATTAACTAGTTATAATATACTTATGTTATACAGAAAACCCCAGAAACAAATATTAAAAAGATTCACCAGTTATATTGTACTTGTATTCACTAGTTATATCATACTCATATTTGTAAAAAGATTATTTTGCTTTATTAGAAGCTTACTAAATTATCAAGTCTCATGTATTGGGACAACAACAATGGACACGAGACTTATTTATTAATTTTTTGTAACTTCCTTTATTTTTAACTGGATCGGGTTGGATTGGGTCGGTTTGAAAAAATTGAAACCCATACCCAATCCATTAATATCGGATTGACGGTTTTTAAACTCGAACATATATTGAGTTGAAAAAATTCGGTTTGGATCGACCGAAATAGTGTCGGGTTGGATTAATTTGATCGGGTTAGCCAACATGTGTACACCCCAACATACTATGCAAAAAATATATATAGAAGCGTGATTTTGTTGGCCAAGATTGGAACTTGAATCAACAAGTGAGAAATGAGAAATGTTATGGGAGTCAAACAATTGGCGACAAGGTTGGAGTTAGGCTGATAGCAGATTTGTATTTTGTTGGGACATCAGGAACCCTCCTCTCTTCAATATATATATATATATATATATATGGATTCTGGTCCCTGACAATCGTTTGTCAGGGACCGGTTATTTAACAATCGGTTCCACAGCCGTTGGATCAACGATCCAACGGCTGAGATTAAAAAAAAAATTATTGTCCGTTGTAATTTTTCGCGGATAAGCAGATTTCATGTTCGCGGAAAATTTTCGCTTTTCGCGGATAAGCAGATTTCCTGTTTGCGGAAAATTTTCGCGGATAAGCAGGCAGGAAAATTATAGCGGACAGTAAATTTTTTTTGTAATCCAGGGGGCCGTTGGATCGTCGTCCGTTGGATCAACGACGATCCAACGGCTGTGAAACCGATTATTAAATAACCGATCCCTGACAAACGATTATTAGGAACCAAAACCCTATATATATAATAAAATTTTTATAAATAAAGGTTGATAATATTTTAAAATCGAAGAACTCGAAACCCAACCAATCCAAGTCCCGAGAACGGGCTGGAGTACAATAACGAAGAATTATGCCTCTGAACAAAGCGAACAAAAATGCAACCTTTATAGTTTATAATCAAGTGCATTTTATTTATTCTATTTTTGAAGAAATCGAATTGATCTGAAATTAGGTATCGAATTTTAATTTATTCAGAGTTGTTTTCCCTCATATATAAGTAATTCACACA
Organism: Kitagawia praeruptora; assembly: GCA_037693485.1. Taxonomy (NCBI): domain Eukaryota; kingdom Viridiplantae; phylum Streptophyta; class Magnoliopsida; order Apiales; family Apiaceae; genus Kitagawia; species Kitagawia praeruptora. The sequence goes on from CM075350.1 coordinate 85,373,704, forward strand.
TATTTTATCCTTCCAAAATCCTACTAATCGAGTTACTAAGAGCAACTCCAATCCAAAAAATTCTTACCTATATTTATTTTAGGTGTACATTATTTAGGGGTTCAGCCTTCAAAATGATACTCCAATGGAATTCCCTATCCCTTATAAATTTTAGGGGAGAGAAAATCAAACCCCATATTTAGGGGAGAGAAATTCAAACCCCTACCTATAATGACACATCATCATTCTTTCCTTATAATATAATATATATCTATACCAACACCCTCCTCCCTTCTCTATATTACCTAAAATATTGATTAAATATTATTTTTTAAGTTATAGGTAATGAATATAGGTAACACCATTGGAGCAAAAGAACTTTTTGGTTATATATATTTTAAGTAATCATTATATTATTATATTTTAGGAGATGAAAATAGGGGTTGCCCTTGGAGATGCTCTAAGAGCATCTTCAAAGGAACCCCTCCCTTACCTATAATATGTCACGGTGGAAGCTTTTAGGGGTTTTTCTCCAAAAAAATCATCTCCAATGGTACTCCCCCTTCCCTAAAATTTTTAGGTGAGAAAAGATAGAACCCCTTATTTGAGGGATGAAAATTGCTCTCCTATATGTCGCCATGTCATCTCCCGCTGGTTTCTTCTGCAGTTTCTCATCTCTCCCGCCTGTTTATGTGTGTGTTTGTATTTGTTTGTGTATATATTTCTGTGTCTGTGTTTTATGAGTATACTTCTATGTGTTCTGCGTGTCTGCTAAATTTCAATTTTTTTGTTTTATTTCCATTTTTGTTTTTCATTTTTAATTTTATTTTATAAAAATATTAATTTAAAATTTAATATTGGGTAAATGAAGAATGTATAAGTAGTTGGAAACAATCACATAAATTATATTGTAAAATTCAAAATTTAAAAATATTAATTAAATATTATTTTTAAAAATATAAGGAACTAATATAGGGATTACCATTGGAGTAAAATAGCTTTTTGGTTCCCTATATTTTAGGTAACCATTATTTTACTATATTTTAGGGGTCCAAAATAGGGAAGCCCATTGAAGATGCTCTAAGCATTCGTAGTGTTGCACATTTTCTGAGACTAGAACGCCGAGAATATATATATATACTAGCCTATAACTCGTGCAAAACACGGACTATCATCTATTATTATTACTATTAATTCATATATTAATTATTTGATTTAATAAAAAATTCAAATTTATTTTAATAATTCCATCCCATTTATATTCGTCATAATTCCTTTTTTGCATGTCCCTTGACCATGTTTCTTTAATGAAATAAATTAAGGGTTAAATATGTAAAGTTTTTCTAAATATATAAACAATCGAGAGTAAGTTTGACAGTTTTCACTTGATTACTAAATACGTATTTTTTGATTGATAACCAATATAAAAGTGATGGAGTAAACAACAAGACTTACTCAGTTATAATACCACTCAAAGTGGTGTCTGAGTAAGTATAATTTAATTGAATATGGACTTTTTTACGCATTTTTTTATATTTTTTAAAAATGTACTTTTGTGCCTCGTTGGTAAATTTTGTTGTTTATAATAAACAAATTAATATTTTTAATATAATCAATTTTTTTTAACTTATTATTTTTAGTAAGGTGTTAACAATTTTTTTGGAAGGTGTTAACCAACTACCTTATTTTACGTATAGATAGATAATAAACTATAATTGTCTTCACTTTGTTGATTTGTAATTTTTTGTAAATTTGTTAATAAATATGTGATTTTAATTCAAATATATTGAAAGAGTATGTAATTGAATATTGATTGGATAATATTTAAAAGTGTTTGTTAATAAGTAAAATATGTAGTTTATTTTTTACAAAATAAAATTTTATATGCATTTCAATTTTTTTTTTATATATTTTGGAAGGTGTTAACAAATTTTTTGGGAAGGTGTTAACCAACCGACCGACCAATTATACCCTGTTTCGCTTATAATAGTATAGTACTCCCTCTGTCCCTCTCATTTCTTTACGGTTACTATTTTGGGGTGTCCCTCTCATTTCTTTACATTCCAAAAATAGTAAGTTTCTCCCACTATTACACCCACTATCTCATATATTTAACAACAAAAAACCCTATTACACCCATTACTTTCCTCCACCATCTCAAATATATAATTAAATATTAATAGGTCCCACCACTTTACTCACTTTTCATCTAACTTTACTCATTTTTTATACATTTTCTTGGTCTCCGTGTCCATCCCCATGTAAACAACCAAGAGGGACTGAGGGAGTATAGATTTTGGAAGGTGTTAACAAACTTTTTGGGAAGGTGTTAACCGACCGACCGACCAACCAATTATACAATGTTTCGCTTATAATACTCCCTCCGTCTCAATATGCTTCTCTCGTTTGATATGTCGGGACTGTTCATAACATGAGACAAATTACTAATTTACGTCTAATCTATAAGATCAAATATAGTCATGAGTGATCTTGTTGGATTCGTATTTATGAGTATTTTAATATAGTGAAGTTTTTATATTTAAAATTAATATAAAATTAAAGATATTAACGATTAAAAGTGTGCGTTGACAAACGTGTAGAAGGGAAATGGAAAAAGTTTTTAGAGAAAGAGAGAATAGTATAGTAAAGATAGATGGTGCAGCTCAGAAATTTTGTCCGAAAGCAAGTGAACAAAGTACGTTCCATCTTGTTGGAATAAACATACCTACGTGGCTACGTGTGTGTAGTATATTTGTAGTGGTAATCAAGTATATTAACTGGACATAATCACGCATGATGGTGAACGCCACTTGAGTTGAGATGCATGTTGTAGTATTAATGTAATCAGATTATTAGATAGATCAAATCAAAGTTAATTGTGCGTATAATTATTATTCTTTCATTATTACTCTTTCCGTCTCATAATATGTTTTCTGTTTTTAAAAATACGTTTGTCAACGTATACTTTTAATCGTTAATATCTTGAATTTCGTATTAGTAATAAATATAAAAATTTCATTGTATTAAAATACTCATAAATACGAATCCAACAAGATCATTCATGACTATATTTTGTCTTATAAATTATGCATAAATTAGTAGTCAATCGCTTATAATGAATAGTAACAAAAGTCAAAATAAGAAACATAGGGGCTGTTTGGCACAACTAATAAGTTGGCTTATTGGACTTTAAGTCCAGGCCAGCTTATTTACAAGTGTTTGCCTACCAACTTATTTTACTGACTTATGATCTTATAAGTTCATAAGTTGAAAGTTAGAAAGTCCCAACATTCATCTTATTTCTCTTAACTTATTTCTTGATACACGTGATATATAATATTCTCAAATCTTCAAAATCATATATCTTTTGATCCGTTCATTAAAAAATTGATATTTATATATCAAATTTCTCTACTCATCGAGATCTATCTATTGATATCCATTATTATATATTAAAAAACAAATATTTTGAAATTAATAAAAAAAGTTAACTTATAAGTTCTGATTTACCAAACACTCTACTGATTTATAAGTTCTGATTTACCAAACACTTTACTGACTTATAATTTCTGATTTACTTATCACTTATAATCAACTTATGGGATTAAAGTCATAAGTTACTTTTTTTTAAGCTAAGACAAACGGGCACATATATAGGCAGGGAGTAACGAAGAAAAAGGGAATCTTGATCTTATTTTTGTCCCCTTCTTAAACAAAGTAATTAACGGATGGGTTCTGTCATGCCCCACTAATCTTATCTTGCCACCCTCTCCCTTTTTTAATAACCGCTGTCCCTCACTAGCTCAGATTCTTCATTCTCCCAAAACAGAAAGAACGTTAATCTTGATTAGTTGAATTCCTCCCTTTTATTCCAACTCTTCTTTTGGCAAACAAAAGGGACATGATAAATTGAATTCCTCCCTTTTATTTTAATTCTTCTTTTGGCAAACAAAAGGGATATGGATGTTTATTTTCGAACACTAACAAATATTCCCCCTAATCACAAAAATTAAAGAGGATGAATAATTTTCAATTTTCATATGTGATTAGATTAATGTTATTTTTGGTTGGGATGAATTAAATGAAAAGGATTGTATGAGATTTGAAGTATAAAATGAATGAGTAATTGAGTATTAAACATTTTCATTTATTCATTAATTCATTCCATTCATAACAATTTAAATTTACAATTCAAGCACCTCAATTTGAGATAAATGTTCCATTCCTTATTCCATTCATTTTTCTCAGGGTCCTAGAACAAATTTACATAATCTATTTTTTTTTCCTAATATTCTCTCCAATCCCTATTACCTTTATTTTCATACATGAGATATTTAAAAATGGAGGTTCGGGAGCCTGAGATGTTTCTAGATAAGTTTCCTAAGATATATGGGCAGAATTTTTTAATTAGTCATGCAAGCCCAATCAAATTTAAAGTGTATTTTTTAAATATCTCAGAAAAAATTAACTAAGATCAATCTCATGTTCTTTTTTCTCAAAAAAATGTATGTTGATGTAACTTAATTAACGAAATGCATATGATTTTCTCAAAAAAAAAAAAAACGAAATGCATATGATTAGAGCTTTATTTGGTCCAAAAGTTAATTACCTAATTGGTCTTTGTTAAAAAAGTAAATATGCAGAGCAACTTGCATGCTGTGTTTCAGTGATATACAAGCAAAGCAAGCATCAAAACTGGGGATCAGTATTGAAAAGCAGGGTTAGAAACCAGAAAGGATTGGGATTCCTGGAGCGCAGAACTTTATTTTGCACAATTTACCGTAAATTAAACAAGTAAGTACGTAGTAACAATTTATTTATAGCATTAAATACTTATTTTCAATACTTTGTGTTCATCATGAGCAAGAACTTTCAAGGAACCTTACGAAGGAACCTGGAAGGAGACTCCAGTAGCAGCGCGCAGACAAATTTAGAATCATAACGTGGACCCAAAATTATGGGCGCACGCGTGCATGGGCGCGCAAATCGATTTAAGATCATGTGTTGATAGATACGCTTGAATTGAATACCATCTACATTAGCTGAAATTTTGTCTAAAGTTTACGAATTTCTATGTACAAAATGACAAGGAATTCTACAATAAAACTTGGACTTTCCAGGCCGATGTTAGCTTCTCTGTTTCAGATTGTTGGGCTTTTGGGACTTTCTTTGACTTAAATAGTGATTCTTGTTTGCAATGGGCCATACACTACAACAGTGACATGCTGCTCTGCATCTATTACTCCACTCCCCCCAAAGGCCCAGACCTCTGATCTTGTACAGTGACATATGTTTGAACCATTTTTTAGAATACAATTATAAGTTTTACTCTATTAAGTGCACCGACAAATCACGATGTTCTACTCAGGATACACGATAATTTTGCGAGTCTACCGAAATTACTAAGGGCCTGTTTGTTTTCTCATATTAGTGGCTTATAAACTCATAAGCACTTATGGGGATGTTTGCCAAAATAAGTTTTAGCTCAACTTATAACTTATAAACCCATAAGTTGAATGTTAAGAATCCTTAACTTTCAACTTATAACTTATTTAATATCCTTCAAATCTTTAAAATCATATCTCTCTCGATCCATTCATTAGAAAATTGATATGTTTATATCAAATTTCCTTATTCATCGAGATCTATCCATTGATATCCATTGTTATATATAAAAAATAAAAATTTTGAAAATTATAAAAAAAAGTTAACTTAAAAGTTCCGATTTACCCAAACAGTCTAATTATAATATATGACATAAGCTACTTATTTTAAGATATCCACAAGAAACATGAGCTTAACATATTTAACTCCTCGACAAGTCTAAAACTTGTACACTGTAAACTCAAATAAAAAACACGTTTTGTCGGTTGGTTTGTGTTTAGGCGGAACAAATGATAAAAGGCTAGATAGAAGAGTTGCATACAGACATTGTGCCAACTGCAACCTAATCCTGGATTAGCAGAGTAGGATTGCCAACTGCTCATTTGCTCCGCAGAAACCATTTTGTAAACCAGCATCTTGTTCATAAATTGTTAAACACGATTTTGCTTTAAGCTTATAATAGTTTTAGTGGCAAACATGCCACACGGCAAATTAAAAAGAAGGGTTCCACAAATCTGGAAATGAATCAAACCGTAAGGTCCACAACTCTTCTCTCTTTTCAATCACAAACATCAACACCTACTTTGTAAACATGTTTCTGACCACCTCATTACTGGTTTTCGATTGAGTCGACATAAATTAAATGAGAAAGTAACGACACAAACATTTTCGAAGAAAAATAAAGAATATACAAGAAACTTTTGTTAAAAAAGTGCGAAGGTACAATTTATTATTATGCGCATGGAATAACTTAATGATGCAATTTCTAATGTACATGGTACAACTGCTAACGGGGCACATGCAAAGAGCATAGTTCTGTACAAAACAGAAAATCAAATAACCCAATGATTTTAAAGTTGAAAAGTTAGCCAACTTGGGCACATTTGTTCCGCACGACAAGGGCCTCTCATGTGTTACACTAATCAAGTTGTACCCTGCTATGGGATTGAAACTTAAAGCAACAAAGCTTATATCAAGTATTTGAATGCCATGTGGATATGCAGCTGCAAGCCTTCAACTAATTTGTAAAAGTGCAGAAAAGTCCATAAAATAAGAAAAATAATAGACAAAAGCCATGTTCATAATCAAGTATGCACTACTTTCTAGTTCCTTTGGTTATAAACTTGAACTAGATACTTTCATTAACACTACAAGTCTTCACAGTATGCAGAAGATGAAAACAGCTAAAACAGTTATTGGAAGATAAACGGTTTATCTTCCAATAACTGTTTTAGCTGTTTTCATAAACCTTTTAAAAGTTTCAATTCATCTAGTGAATAGCCATTGTAAGGCTGATGATTCACACATCTGGCCACTAAATTCATCCCACAAAGACGCAATCTCTCAAGCTCGATTGCAGGTTCATTTTCTTCCATGAGATTCTTCCTTTGCATCCTTGAATAATCATAAGGGAGGGGGGAGGGCTATGTTATCGTGATGAAAAAACACTACAGAACTGTTGTATTTGACTTGCTTTTATAAAATATAATAAAAGAAAATGAATACATGAATAATGTATTTAGAGAATTTATAATGTGAGTTATTGTGTGGAAGTTACACAATACATGTTTTAATTACAATAAATTGGGGGTTACAGAATATTTAAGTATTGTATTGATTATCATTATGAAATATAATTATTGCTATGGGCAGTTACACTTTTGGGGTGGAAAAAATATATAGTATTGCCTATATATTGTGGATGGATGTCCAATAGAAAAAGCACTCAAAATACAAGAAAGAGAAGCTTGTTCCATATATTTTCGGAACCCCAAAAACCTTTCTTCAATCTTGTTTTTCCTTTCATAAGATTTAGATATATATTTATGCACAATCCTTCATTGGTATCAGAGCATAGGAGTTTTCGATTAGGAATTTTTCTTCTTTATTTCGCTTGGCTGGCTTTGGTTCATCGCAATGGATTTTCGTGGCTTATCACATCAATTTCCACACCGATTCTTATTTAGTTATTATAAATTTAGGCTACTCTGTTTTGGGTCTTCCGCGTTGCCTTCTGCTTAGCAATTCGTTATGGTGTACCAAACATCTATCTTGCCATCTGATGCCATAATCTTGCGCGGTTTATTCACTCTATCACTCAATCTTATCCATAATTTCTTTTATCAGTTCTAATTATATACTAACATATATGTGTTCGTTTTGTTTTTGGCCATTGATCTACTAATATATAGCGTAACTGATTGAGATTTTGGATTTTGGTAATCTCATCTTTTGTCACTCTTCCTAGTTTTATGTCTTTGATATTCTCATCTTATTTTTTTTAATTGATTGTGTACGATTATTTTAATCTTGTTTCTACTTCAGAATTGAGATTAGTTTGTTTTATTGAGAATTGATATCTAGAGTGCCTTTGTTTGAATGTTTCTTATGTGTTTTTATAATATTCAATTGTGTTACATCTGTTATTCATGATACTTGTTATTTTATTATAATATCCTTTTATTTTAATATCTTTTTGTTTGATGAAATCAAGTTGGTGTATATTTTGTAATTCTGCTTGTAATTTATCATCTATTTATTTGTTTTTTGTGATAATTTTTAGATTCAAAATGACAAGTAAATTGATTGCATCGAAATTGGCAAAAATTGAAAGATTGAATGGCACAAATTATGACATGTGGAGCCGGAAAATTATATATGGTTTGATACATGATAATTTGGAAAGTGCCATTGAAAAGGATGGTCCAACATTAAGAGAAAAATCTAGTGATGCTGAAAAGGAGGAGTACGAGCAATGGAAAATTTGTGACAAAAAGGCGAAGAGTCTCATGTTGATGTTTATGGAAGACAACTTGATCAAGGTTTTTGAGACGTATGAAAGTGCCAAAAAGCTTTGGGATTCGCTCAAAGAAAAATACGATGCCATTTCTGATGTGAATGTGCAACTTCTTTTGCACAAGTACAATACTTGCAAGATGAGTGAGAGCGATAATGTGATTGACCATTGCAACAAGATGCTAGTGATGGCCAAGGATTTGGCAGCATCGGGAAATGAGCTTTCCGAGAATATGCAAATTGCTGGAATTTTGAATAGTCTACCAAACTCACTTAACATGGCTGCAACAACTTTGAGGTTGAATGGAACTATCAAAAGTGCCTCTCAGCCTTCGACGGCTTTGGCTATGGAACATGATTTGGTGAATAGTCGTAAGCGTTTCGAGTTGAACTTGGCTCAAGAAGAGGAGTTCAACCTGGCACAGGCAAAGTTCAAATCAAGCTATCAAAATAAGGGGCAAGGAAGGTTAGGTCCCTCGAAAGGAAGAGTTTTTAAGCCACATCAGCAAAGGAATAAGTTTCCACTTGGATGTTGTTTAAGTTTTAAATGTGTAACTTTAATTTATGAATAATGGGCAAGTTTGGGCCCGGTCATGAGTTGTTTTTTTGAGTTTAAAATTGTGTTTTGAGTGTGTTCTTATTTAAAATAATTTGTTTTGTTGGAACCCGATGTTATATGTGATATTAAGGTGTTATGCCATATTTTGGCATGTCTAATAATCTCCAAAATCTCTAATATCTATTCATTATTAATTCAGATTAATAATTATTGCTTAATCGCTAAGTTTTATCCTCTCTCTGAAATGAGAAAATAATCAATCTCAATCAATCAATAACGGAAAATATCTCCAAACGATATTCTTCAAATCAGGAAGATATCACAACGATAAGATTAAATCAGATAAAATCAGTAATCACCCAGATTAACGAAGTTTATCCCTAAAGTCTCTAAGGGATAGACACAAATCAATTTCATAGAACTACGTGGGCTTGATCCTATATAAACATAGGTATGTAGGCATCTTGGCAGATGGAATCCGATACACGAGACAAATCGAGACACCTGTCGAGTCCAGCCCCTCTTTTTTCATAAACCCTAATCCCCTAAAATAGCCACATATTCATACACAATCGCTCTATTATTCCAGCACACCTCCAATTTCGTGTTGTTACGAAATTTCTCCAACAACATTTGGCGCTAGAAGGAGGGGTTAATTTATTATTCGTGGAGGACGAGTAATTTAATCACAATTCGGGAGATTTTGCGTTTTTGCTTACACCAGAAATTGGCAGGCGACAAAAAAAAGGCGTTTTGGAGCAAAAAATTTTGATACGAGGATGGCATGCATTAACACAACGGCAATTAATGAATGACAACATATGATTTGCAAGGGAGTGGTTACGCTGATGCTACTCAGCAGCGCATGGATCAAAACACAAGGCAAAGGCGGACCTGCCGGATGGAACAAAGAAAAATTGAGAAAAAATGAAGTTCACCAGGGTCCACGCGCGGAAGGCAGATGAACAAAGATTACAAAAAAATGGGTTATAGTACATGAATAAAAAAAAAGATCCGTGAATTGCTTGTACAAGGGCAACTCACAAGACGCAGCAACAAAAAATATAAAAGCCAGGAGTTCCTGGACAAAAAAAAAAAAAAGAAGGAGCTACGATGCTAGTAAGCAGCGGACAACAGCATAAAAAAATTATAAAGGAAGTATGAAGTTGAAAAACACCATTAAGGCCAGATGATGACAGCGAAAAGAAAAAAAAACAAGGCAGAGAACTAGAGCTGGCAAGGAAAGAAAAGATGAGGAGCACAAACAACACGCACCAACAAGAAGTAACACTTGGAAATTCAGAATGGGCAGGAACCAAAAAATAAAGATACGTTTTATTTACTCTCCTCGATTTAATTTTCTGCAAATCATATATTATGCCATGCATGCATAATTATCATGTTTTTAAATATTTTTTAAGAAAAATATTTATTATTCAAAAAATTCGTGCGAGCTATTTATTTTTATGCTTGTAAAATTATTGCGATTTAAAAAATATCGTACAATATATTAATGTTAATGAATTGCGAATATTTATGTTGATTGATTGCGGATTTATTTTACAATCTTGTACGAGCTGCGTTATTCTCAAGAAAGAAAAAAAAAATATATGCGAGACGCATAAATTTGAAAAAGATTTTCTACAAAGAAAAAAGCATTATTTTTAGAGAAAATAAATATTGCGACACTCTTAAAAGAGCATATTTATTATTGCGTTTGGATTTGCAAAAGATTTTTCATATATCGTCGCGATAGTACATATATGTCAAAAATATTTTCAAACTTGCGAACTAAATTGTCAAGTAGGGTAGCCTGGACAAGCTATAAATCTCGCAATGCAACATGCTTAGTAAAGTGCAGCACCCTCTGGATTATTGAAGGCCCATGAGATATCGCTATATCGAATGGGTGGAGGCATCCCTATGCAAACTATCTTTATTGAAGGCCCGTAAGATCTCTCTATATCGAATGGGTGGAGGCATCCCTATGCAAACTAGTTCGCCAGAACTACATCTACATCTACATCTCTTATCAACAGTCTCGTCACAAACGAAGACACATCCTTATGTGGTTGCATCAGACACTTGAAAAGCGTGTATCAGTTCGGGATATATACAAGCGCCAAGGTCCTAACTAGACAACAAGGATCGCAATGGATTTCAAATAAATTATTTATGCTCGCACATTTGAAAACCTTGGCAAACGTATATCTTACACTGGTCATCGCATGCTATCACACTTGCATCCGCATACGCCTAACGAGCACAGTGGTGCTCTAATTGTTTTTCTAATCATCTATTTTCAGTTTTTCAGCGACTCAAGAAATTTGGAAGCTTGAAGAATTCTTAGTTCTCCACGTACTGCAGCAAGCTACACTGAAGAACTGGGGGCTAGTTGTTATGCCATATTTTGGCATGTCTAATAATCTCCCAAATTTCTAATATCTATTAATTATTAATTCAGATTAATAATTATTGCTTAATCGCTAAGTTTTATCCTCTCTCTGAAATGAGAAAATACTCAATCTCAATCAATCAATAACGAAAAATATCTCCAAACGATATTTTTTAAATCAGGAAGATATCACAATGATAAGATTAAATCAGATAAAATCAGTAATCACCCAGATTAACGAAGTTTATCCCTAAAGTCTCTAAGGGATAGACACAAATCAATTTCACAGAACTACGTAGGCTTGATCCTATATAAACATAGGTACGTAGGCATCTTGGCAGATGGAATCCGATACACGAGACAAATCGAGACACCTGTCGAGTCCAGCCCCTCTTTTTTCATAAACCCTAATCCCATAAAACAACCACATATTCATACACAATCGCTCTATTATTCCAACACACCTCCGATTTCGTGTTGTTACGAAATTCCTCCAACAACATAAGGTAATTTGGAATCGTTGTTGAAAAAGACGACACTGTTATAGAAGAAATTATAGTGACTCTTAGAACAAGAGTGAAGAGAAAAAGATGTTTTTTTTTCTTTGTGACACTCAAAATAATGAGTATAAAATTAGAATTTTCGAAATGAAATCGAAAGAATTTTAATTCGTGGAATTGAAATAAAAGTTGGAGTCGTAAGATCCACTGTAATATAGAAAATTCGTTGGTTGTAAATGAATTTTGAAAATGAAAATGAAGTTGTTGGTGTGTTTATAAATTAGAGGCATGACCGGTGAAGAAAATTTTTACGGAAAAATTGGGAATTTTATATGGATAAAGAACTAGAAAGTTGTGTCAGGAATTTTGAAAGTTGGAGTTCATTTACGATTATATCCAATATCTTGATGATAAGTTGTTAGTGAGAAATGAGAAGGAAGTGTTAAATTGTGGGATCTCATTTAAAAATTTGTGATGAAAGATATTCGGGAACATTAAGTTTGAATTAAGAAGTGTGTATGATGTTTGATCATTTTAGGATGCTGAATTGCAGTCTAGTGCGAACCCTATTGTTAGAGGGGAAGTAGTTAATGCGGGAATGGAATCATTAAATGTTATATGTGCAAGTGGTCGGAAGGTTCAATATATTTTTGTGATCGATTGACTTGACTTGACATATGTTGTTATCCTTGTGAGTGGATTTTGAAGCAATTGTGCTTGAGCCTAGTGAGAGGCTGTAAGAGGATCATGATCATGTATTTAAAGAATATTTTTAATGAATTGGTGAATTAGGCAGACGTGCCTGGAGTTATTGTTTATTGCGATATATGTATCAAAGGTTATCTTGGTAATTGAGAATTCAACTTCGGGATACACATTTAATTTATAATGTGGTATTGAAGTTGGAAAGGTTATATGAGACATGAATGTGTTGCAATGCGCGAAGTGAAAGAGAAAATGTGTGATACATTTTACTAGTGATATGATTGTAAACTTATTAAAGGGATATTTGTTTAAAAATTTATCAAACAAGTTAATTTGATAAGATCAAGAAATATTAAGTTTGTGACATAGTGTTATTCTCACAAATAGTGGGAGTGAATTAAAAAAAAAATCAGATATTATGTGAAAAGTGGGAGTAAAAAGAAAATGTTTATCAAACAAGTTAGTTTGATTGGAGTTGGAAAGTATTTGAAAAAAAAAAGTCAAGTGGGAGATGTTTACATGGCATACCATTTAAAGGGAGTTTCTGCTTTTAATAAAGAGTTTAATTTTTAAATTTTTTAAATAAAAAAAATCTTGAAGCACCAAGTAGTATATAATACTATATTCTCTACTTTTATTTCGATTGCTATTTAATATAGACCCCTAGTATATAACTTCACTATTAAATTAAATTAATATTTAATATTATGATCAAATAGTAAAATAAGTTATTAATTAATTAATTAATTAATTGGCATACCGTGCATACCGCGGTATACATTGCATACCATTTAAAGGGGGTTTCTGCTTTTAATAAAGAGTATAGATATAATAAAAGAAAATGAATACATGAATAATGTATTTAGAGAATTTATAATGTGAGTTATTGTGTGGAAGTTACACAATACATGTTTTAATTACAATAAATTGGGGGTTACAGAATATTTAATTATTGTATTGATTATCATTATGAAATATAATTATTGCTATGGGCCGTTACACTTTTGGGGTGGAGAAAATATATAGTATTGCCTATATATTGTGGATGGATGTCCAAAAGAAAAAGCACTCAAAATACAAGAAAGAGAAGCTTGTTCCATATATTTTCGGAACCCCAAAAACCTTTCTTCAATCTTGTTTTTCCTTTCATAAGATTTAGATATATATTTATGCACAATCCAACAAGAACCAATCGTCAAAAAAAAAAAAAAAACTCCCCCTCCATCAAAGTAGCAGTAATTGGAGTTATATTCTATATAAATTTGCCAGAAACAAGTTACTGACTTTTTATCAACACTTTTCTGACTATTTAAGCCTTTTATATACTTAAATAGTGTTACGCCATATTTTTGGCATGTCTAATAATCTCCCAAATTTCTAATAATTATTAATTATTAATTCAGATTAATAATTATAACTTAACTCCTAAGTTTTATCCTCTCTCTGAAATGAGGAAAGAATCAATCTCAATCAATCAATTACGGAAAATATCTCCAAACGATATTTTTCAAATCAGGAAGATATCACAACGATAAGATTAAATCAGATAAAATCAGTAATTACCCAGATTAACGAAGTTTATCCCTAAAGTCTCTAAGGGATAGACACAAATCAATTTCACAGAACTGCGTTGGCTTGATCCTTATAAATATAAGGTACGCAGGCATCTTGAAGAAAGGATCCGATACACGAGACAAATTGAGACACCTCTCAAGTCCAGCCCCAAACATCTAAAAATCCCAAATCCCCTATTTTCATAATTCGTTATTCCAGCAACCTCCGAAATCTGTTATCACCAAATTCCTCCGTTAACAATTGGCGCTAGAAGGAGGGCATATATTTTGATTGTGGAGGACAATCAATTCACACGCATGGGGGGTTATTATGGATCTGGAGCTGCTTTAGTGGAGGAACGGGATGATGAAGGCGGCGGTTTATTTTAAATTTTATATTTTGTATCATATGTATCATAGAAAACGAGTGGCACTATCGGAACGGTTCAACATCAGGCGACCGAGCTTAAACATGAGCAAGATAATACAAGTCCGTTAAAGATAATGCAAGTACAAGTCGGTTGGACCTACCACAACACAAAGGCGAGGCAAGTTGATGGAGTACAAAATTAATTTGTGGTTTTACAAAAACAAAAACACGAGCCTCATCAGAGATAACATTGGACCCGCATGATTGGAAAAAAAAAGGAGCAAAGCAATTACAGTCAAAGAAGAACAAAAGGCGAAAAAAAAAAAATTGCAGCGCCACTCCTTAAAAAATCGAGATAAGTTTTCTTTTATTTTAATTTTTCATAGTTTAAATAATATTTATGTCATGCAGATTATTTTTGTTAGTTAAATATTTATGTGATATATTTTATATTTTATATTTTATGTATGTTTAAAAATTTATATTTTTGATTGCACATAAATTATGTCATAAAATTTTGTATATATTATTGCATCATATATGTATGTTAGAAAATTAATTTCAGATTTGCGGATTGAATTTGTCAAAAAAGAAGACCCTCCGGTTTATTATTTTGGAAGGCCCACTTTTCTAGAGTTTAATATTTTAGAAGGCCCTCATTTTCAGGGGTAATATTTTGGACGGCTCTGATTCGAATAGTTTATTATTTTAGAAGGCCCTCATTTGCAGGGGTAATATTTTGGAAGACTCTTATTCGAAGCGTTTAATATTTTAGAAGGCCCTCTTTTCTTGGGATAAATTTTGAAGGGCTCTTATTCAAAGAGTTTATTATTTTAGAAGGCACTCCTTTGCAAGGACAATTATTTTAGAAGACCCTCCTTTTGGGTAATATTTTGCATGGGTAATATTTTGGAAGGCTCTTATTCGAAGAGTTGATTATTTCTTAGAAGACCCTTCAAGTGTTGCTGATATTGGAATAATCTTGGGATATTGATATGGTTTTGGGAGGATGACCTCCTCTAAGGAGGGTCTCCTTTATTTTTTGTGTTAGATGACCTCCTCTAAGGAGGGTCTTCGTAATTTATTTAAAAGACGATCTCCTCTAAGGAGAGTCTTAAAATGAAGAGAACTTCGGAAAATCCACCTCCTGTGAGGAGGGTATTTCTGGAATGGAGAACGACCTCCTTTGAGGAGGGTATCTCAAATTATCAAAGTCCTTGCAAAAACCGTACTTCCGGGGGGGATGTCCGTACTTCCGGCGCCTCATCAAGGCACGAGCTTCGGAAAATCCACCTCCTGTGAGGAGGGTATTTCTGAAATGGAGAACGACCTCCTTTGAGGAGGGTATCTCAAATTATCAAAGTCCTTGCAAAAACCGTACTTCCGGGGGGATGTCCGTACTTCCGGCACCTCATCAAGGCACGAGCTTCGGAAAATCCACCTCCTGTGAGGAGGGTATTTCTGGAATGGAGAACGACCTCCTTTGAGGAGGGTATCTCAAATTATCAAAGTCCTTGCAAAAACCGTACTTCTGGGGGGATGTCCGTACTTCCGGCGCCTCATCAAGGCACGAGCTTCGAAAAATCCACCTCCTGTGAGGAGGGTATTTCTGGAATGGAGAACGACCTCCTTTGAGGAGGGTATCTTAAATTATTAAATCCTTGCAAAAACCGTACTTCCGGGGGGGATGTCCGTACTTCCGGCGCCTCATCAAGGTTCGAGCTTCGGAAAATCCACCTCCTGTGAGGAGGGTATTTCTGAACTAAGAAACGACCTCCTTTGAGGAGGATATCCTAAATTTATAAAATTCTGAGGAAAATGACCCCCTTTGAGGGGGATACCCTCTAGAAGATATGGTAGATATGACCTTCGACTGGATGATAATATTTCTCAAAATGCTTTGGATGACTTTGTGGAATAATGCTTGGATGGCTCTCCAAGATCAATTCTCTCACACACCTACACAACTTATTCTTTTTTACATCTCGCATATTGTCTCGTTTACATCTACATGCATATTACGGGCACCTTGGTGCTCCATATTATTTACTAATCTTCCTCTCCTAGCTGTTTCAGTGACTCAGGAAATTTGGAAGATCGAAGCATGCTTAGTTCTCCACTGCAGCAAGCTACACTGAAGAACTGGGGGTAGTTGTTACGCCATATTTTTGACATGTCTAATAATCTCCCAAATTTCTAATAATTATTAATTATTAATTCAGATTAATAATTATAACTTAACTCCTAAGTTTTATCCTCTCTCTGAAACGAGGAAAGAATCAATCTCAATCAATCAATTACGGAAAATATCTCCAAACGATATTCTTCAAATCAGGAAGATATCACAACGATAAGATTAAATCAGATAAAATCAGTAATTACCCAGATTAACGAAGTTTATCCCTAAAGTCTCTAAGGGATAGACACAAATCAATTTCACAGAACTGCGTTGGCTTGATCCTTATAAATATAAGGTACGCAGGCATCTTGAAGAAAGGATCCGATACACGAGACAAATCGAGACACCTCTCAAGTCCAGCCCCAAACATCCAAAAATCCCAAATCCCCTATTTTCATAATTCGTTATTCCAGCAACCTCCGAAATCTGTTATCGCCAAATTCCTCCGTTAACAAATAGTATTGTGGAAAAGAATAACTTTGATTTTCATCAAGTTTTAACATGTGAAGAATATTGTATAGTTATTAATTTGCATGGGATGAATTCTCACTTGGTTGAAACTCACATTCTGCATCAATAAATTGCAAATCGTAAGACATGTCATGCTGAAGTTTTTTTGAAAACTTGCTGCAGAAAATTTGCTAATTAGAATAGAGCTTCTGCTGAAAATTTAGGGCAAAACAGCAAGAATAACAGTAATTATGCGTACTATGCATATGTGGTTCCTATCAGTATCCAAATGTTCTGTCAAAAAAAATATATATAAAGAACTTAGTGACTCTAGTGACCTTACAATCCTAATTTTAATATTAGAGCTTAAAATTGTTGACTACAAAATCAAGCATTGAACTAGGGTTGCAAGTTGCAACAAACGATTATTTGGATACACAAGACAAGGAGGTGAGAATATTTAACTAACATGAAATGATCTCAAGGAATTATTAAAACTGTGAAAGAAATAACAAGCAAAGAATTTTAGCAAAAAAAAAAAAAGAGAGCAAAATTTCTTCATACAGGCTACTTTGTAAAACGTAGAACGAAAAACCAATTTAAAAGAATGGCAGTTCATGAATTTCACCTGTCCATGACACAAATGCTATTCTTCAGTCTCGCAAGGAGCTTTGTAAGGCTGTAGCCAGCCTTTCCATGTCTCTGGCTTTCAGTAAGGTACCCTCAGCCTGAAGTGTCTTTCCAAACCTCTCATAATATAGCATTGGCAAAGAGGCAATTGACCCTCTTCGCGATTTCAAAAGTTCAGTGAGCTCCATCTGTAACTCCACAAGGGATCCTGGTGATCTTGATTCCCACTTTCATGAGAATTTAAATTGATTGTGCGAGAGAAGCTTCCTGGCACCATATGACCGTGAAAGTATCTACAGTTGCTTCCATGTTTACAGAACCCTTTATTGATGTAATGGCAGACCTTGACCGGTACTTGAGGTAAACGTGGAGACCTTCTGTTGGATCTTGGACCAACAGCAGAGTCTGTGAAATAGCAATTGCTCGAAAAGCCAGTTTGAACATGGTTTACAGAGTCCATCCGATCTTGCAATGACAATAACTGAATTTGGTTTTGAAGGTGATATTCATCTGAAGCGGAATCTGGGTATCCTACTGGAAGAAATTCCACATTATGAACAGGCTGGTGGTCCGCCGTGATTTGAAGGTCCCAGAGTGCTGCAGAAGTAAAATGGCGAGGAGAAGCTGGCAAATATGGAGTGAATTGCAATGGAAGATCCAAGATTGGTGAGGGGTTGAACTGAGAGCAGGTGAACTGGAGGGAGAAGCTTCTGGCTTGGTGTACAATCCAAGTTCAGTTTTAGCTTTGCTTATGATCATTTATGAATGAATGTATCTGATTTTCAGGGCTAAAGGCCAATTTAATCAATTCCCTCTCACCGTGCTCTTGTAAAAGGAGAAAACCAATGATCTTAGAGACATTCTCCGGTTCTAGTATGTAATTCTGTTGTAGATAACTTTTGTAGCCCCAGAAAAGTCCATCTCAAATTTTAACCTGGCAAATTAGATATAAGGAGATTCAGATACAGTAAGAATTCCATTAAACGAAGGTCATGTTAATGCCTGGATAATAAGGAAAATCCAACAGGGACATAAAATATCCCAATACAAATGAAAAAATTAAATTGCACAAGGAACGACATTCATGAGTCTGGATTAAAGTCTAGCAAGTTAAACCATAAAATCTTGTAAATTGTATGCCATGGTAGACAATTCCATGCAATATTTTATGTGTTGGTAACTTAACATGGTCGTTATTAGACAATATTTAAATATATATTATATTATATTATAGATATCTATAATATTATAACATGGTAATATTGGGGTTTATATGTATAACCTCAAACATGTATTATGAGCAAGATTTGAATGATTGAATAACAGAAAATAGTTTAAACATTTTTGTCATGGCATCAGAGCCAGGTCATGTAACCCTTGCTTCCGCAAATCTATACTATATTATAATAAGTAAAATCAAAATGGGGTATAATTTGTAGTTGGTTATCCCTCTTTTTTGCCCTGTTTTTGATTATCCCACTATTAAATAAAAAAAAAAACATATACGCACTTTGGCTGTTAGTAGCTTTCTATACCAATTCAATAACTCTCCCCAATTCCCAAACCAACTCTTCCAAACTATAACTCTTTCGGACCTCATTACTCTAATTAAACACTCTTTAAGCACAACTCTACAACTAAAATTTTCTACGCTCTCAACGACCTGCATCAATTACAGGTATCCATCAACCCTACTTATCTTTTTAACCTTTCATGTCGCCATTGGAATAGGAATCTGTATTCATGTACTTATTAAATTGATTGATTCAATTCATAAGTACATCTATAGGAGTTTGTATGTATTGGATAGTTGAGTGTATTGTTTTTTTTTTCAAGTTAAGTGTATTGTTAAGTCAATACAAGTGTTAAAGTTTACAACTTTTTGTTAAATAGGGGTGATTTGTTTTATTGGTTGGCTACATTAGATGTAGTTTATCGAAATTTGTAAGTAGATTATAAGTAATTAAGATTGTTTTTGTTTTAAGATGGATATAATGATGATTATGGATGTGGGTTCATGTTGTTTTGGTTATTTGTTTTAGTGTTAAGGAAGGTGTGTATTATGCGTTCGACCTTGGAGGAACAAATTTCCAGGTCTTGCGAGTGCAATTGAGAGGGATTGCAGAGGTGTCGATTCCTCCGAAATTAATAATCATGATATCACATGTGAGTTTGTTGGTTAAAGTTTATTACTTGCACTGTTTTAGAGTCGTTGATAGGTGTGAAACTAAGATACTTTACGATATCTCCTTTTATGAACTTTTTGATTATATTGCAGCATAACTTACAAAGTTTGTTGCTCAAGAAGGTGACAGATTACAACTTCCTGTTGGTCGGAAGAGGGAATTAGTTTTTACCTTTTTCTTACCATGTGATGCAAAATTCAATTATTTCTGGGAGGCCTATGAGTGGCAAAGGGTTTCTCCATTGATGATGGGGTTAGTGCTATTTTCCTTGATCCTCTAATTTGTATATAAGACAAGATTTTTTTTTGTATTGCAATAGTTTGGTCAGATAGGTGTTTATGTAGATACATGTGTATGAGGTTTTAAAAAAAAAGATAAATGTATAAGAATGAATGTTATTATGTGTTTGAGTTTTCACTGTTTGTCTTTACGTGATTTTTTGCAATAATCCCCAATTAACGTTTACTCTATTACTTCTACAATTCTTTAAACTGCGTTAAACAAGCACAATCAACACTTCTACTGATAGGCCATAAACAGCCAAGGCCCAACAAGGAGCCCAAAACAATAAGCAAATCATCTCATGAGAATAAGAATGGCCCAGCCCAGAGTAGTGGACCCCGGGCCCGGGGCCACCACCACGTGGCATGGTCCCCACCCCAGACTAGGGGACCCCCCGGCTGATGGCACTCAGTATACGTGGCACCTCACCTCAGCTGACACTCCTATGTGTGGCGCTGACCAACACTAAAAGACAAGGGAAGACACATGCCAGATCATGCCCACCACAACATGGCCACACTCCAGTCGATGGTCACCCCAGACAAAGGCCACGCGTCCTACATCCCGGGAATTCAGCGGCCAGTCCCCCAGATCCAACGGTCGGGGGTGAAGGTAACCTACCCCTAAACCCTAGGCCTAGGGCTATAAATACCCCTAGTAAATAGGGTTTAGGGGTTAGCCATTATTACACACCTACACACATTTATTACTTTACGATACTCTACTTGATTATTACCTTCCAAAGCCAACTCTTATTCTCACGCCGGAGGCACCTCGGGGCCAAACCCCCCCTCTGGTGTTGTTTTGCAGACACCCCACTACAGCTACACCACTTCCGAGGCAGGAGTTGGCGAAGAAGTACCCGATCAAGTATCAGAGTTATCATTGGCGCTAGAAGGAGGGGCCGAACCTCCGAACTCCAGAACCCCGAACCAACAGCCAAACTGAAACAACCCGAACTACCTAAAACCGCAAACCATGCCTCGACCAAGCAAATCCACCCAACGCCCAGCAAATAGCACCCCGAGGGAAGAGCCCATGGCTCCGATCCCGGAGCAGATCCAGCAAAACCAGGTCCCGGTCCAGGAGAGGCTCGGGATCGGTCCGAATGATGCTCGGGTCACGGTTGAAGTGAACCGGTACAAGTATACCGACGTACCCCTTGACTCTGCCCAAATGGAGAATTTAACCCCGGAGGAACTCGCCGAAGCAATCCGGGCTTATCGAAATCGCCTCCATCCGGAACCTGAACCCGACCAGGCGGAAAACTCCGAAGGATCAGCCAACTCCCACAACTCACGAGCCTCGGTCTTTGCTCGTCTCGGGAATCAAGGCCAAAGAAACGAAGAGGCCCATCCAACCCAGAGTAAGGTCAGAAATGATGAGGCTGACGAGCTAAAACGGATAGAAAGACTCCGGGAAAAAATAAGACAAGAGGAGCAAGCCAAGTTGGAGCACAGAATCCAAAGAAGGCTCCAAGAAGAGGAGGAAAAAAATAAGAAAATCCAGATCCAAAAGAACCCGGAGAGAGGTAAGCCCGGAGATTATCTCGGATGATGAAGAACATCCCAACAACCTGGTTCAAATGATCCAGGAGCTATAGAGGAAAGTCAACAATGACTCCGGGTTTGAGATCCAAGACACACTCACCCCTTTCAGCCGCTCTCTTGAAGCCATGCCCCGGCAAAAGAACCTCAAGCACTACAACTTTGACTCCTTTAATGGGCTGGAAGACCCGGAAGAACACCTCAACTACTTTGAGCAAATAGCCCTGATATACTTCTATAACGACCTAACCAAGTGCAGGTTCTTTGCCTCCACACTAAAAGGAGCAGCTCAGAGATGGTTCAGCCGGATCCCTTCTCGGAGCATACATAGCTGGAAGGAGTTCAGGGAAGCTTTCCTCCGGAGGTTCCGAGCCAACAAAACCCCGGAGTATCACATGTGCCACCTTGAAACAATCAGGCAACATGACAACGAAACACTTTCAGCCTTCATGAAACGATTCCAAGAAGCCATAAACCAAGTCACGAATCTGGATGAAAGGGAAGCCTTGAGCATCTTCCGGAAGAACCTAGACCCGGAGCGTAGTGAGCGCTATGTAATTGAATTGGTAAACAAAGAGCCCCAGAGCCTGGCTGCAGCCTATTCTATGGCTGCCAAGTTCATCAAAGAGTCTGATATCCTACAAGCAATGAGGATGACCCGGCAGGGTACCTCCTCGGGAAGAAGTAAAGATGATCGCTCTAGAAATGACCACAACCCAGACAAGAAGTTTAAACCCAACAAGCAATACAACTATATCCCAAGTCACCAACTGACAGTCCCGGACAAAGACCACTCCTCCAGGGCCAAATCCGAAGCCAAGCCCCCGAGACCGGGGAGAGCCGAGCCGAGGCCGGAACCAGACTGGACACCTTTGAACCGGCCACGAGCTGACATACTAAAAGAAGTCCGGAACAAACCCTTCTTTTATCCTCCCAAACCCTTGGTATCAGCCCCGGAGAACAGGCCCCGGAACAAACACTGCGATTATCATGCAACTCATGGCCACGAGACAGAAAGTTGTGTCTCCCTTAAGTTCTTTATCGAAGACCAGGTCAAAAAAGGAAATATGGGCCAATACCTAGCTCGGAGAACCACGGAAAGGGGAGAAGGATCCGGGGCCCAGAAGACCAAGCATGTGGTGCACGTGGTATTGGGAGGATCCAATTCCCCTCCGGCAAGTCCGGACTCCGGAGATGAGGTAATGATGATAGACTCGGCCCCAGAACAAATCATATCTTTCAGTAACGCTGATTTTGAAGGGGTGGATCCTAACCATAATGAAGCCCTAGTGGTGACCCTAGACATCGCTGAAAATGAGGTAAAGAGAATCCTTGTTGACAATGGCTCCTCTGTCAACGTATTATTCAAACACACCATGGACAGAATGCAGCTCGGAAATGTCAGAATGAACGAGTGCAGGGAAGATCCGCTATACGGCTTCGGCCACAACTTGGTCCCCATCCAAGGAACCCTTTACTTGCCTGTCCAATTCGGCACCGCCC
Organism: Kitagawia praeruptora; assembly: GCA_037693485.1. NCBI lineage: Eukaryota > Viridiplantae > Streptophyta > Magnoliopsida > Apiales > Apiaceae > Kitagawia > Kitagawia praeruptora. The sequence goes on from CM075350.1 coordinate 85,396,942, forward strand.
CGAAGCAGATAACCCATATGGTCAAATTCTACGTGATCAATATTCCTTCCTCCTACAATGTGATCCTGGGGCGCCCAGCCTTGACCAAACTCCGAGCCATAACCTCAACCCCACACCTTAAATTCAAATTTCCCACGGCCTCCGGGGTTGGAGAGGTAAAGGGCGATACTGAAACAGCTAGCCGATGTTATGGCCAAGCCCTTGTCATGGCAGAGACAGACCCGGAGAATAAGAGGAAAGCCTCCTCTTACCAGAAGAATCTAAGCAGAAAGAAACACAGAGCCACAACCTACAAGAACCCCGGGAAGGAGGTACAAAACATTGAAACAACAAGGACTCCGAACCAGGAACCGGGTACATCCGAGGCCCGGGAATACCTAGCCTCGAACTCCCATGCCCGGGTCCAGAAATCATCCCTGGTGAAAGATCAAGCCAAGCTAGAGCCCGCCGTAGAAATTGAGACAATCGAGCTCATTCCGGGAAACTCAGAAAGAAAAATCAAGATCGGAACCGGTCTAGAAACTGCCTTCAGGCAAGAATTAATCCATCTACTCCGGGAATATGCTGATGTTTTTGCTTGGAACCCATCTGACATGCCCGGGCTCCGGGAATCCCTTGCCATGCATAGCCTGGATGTTGATCCTAGGAGAAAACCTGTGAAACAGAAAAGAAGGAACGTCGCCCCGGAGAGGCAAAAAGCTATAGACGAGGAAGTGGACAAACTACTCAAGGTAGATATTATCTGCGAGGTCAAGTACCCGGAGTGGCTAGCCAACGTGGTTCTAGTAAAAAAACCTAGTGGAAAATGGAGGATGTGTGTTGATTACACAGACCTAAACGAAGCCTACCCCAAAGATCCATATCCACTACCCAGTATAGACCAGCTCATCGACGCCACCGCCGGACATGTGATGCTTAGTTTTATGGACGCCTTCTCCGGGTACAACCAAATCAAGATGAACCCTGCAGATATAGCCAAAACTGCATTTATCACTCACAGAGCTGTCTACGCTTATAAGTTCATGCCCTTCGGACTCCGGAATGCCGGAGCTACATATCAAAGAGCCATGGTGGAGGTCTTCAAGGACCAAATTGGCCGAAATCTAGAGTCCTATGTCGATGACATCATTGCCAAGTCTAAAACCGTCAAGGAACATGTCCCCGACCTACGGGAATGTTTTGAAAACCTTAGAAAAAATGAGATGAAGCTAAATCCGGAAAAATGCACCTTTGGAGTAGCCGTAGGAAAATTTCTAGGCTTCATGATCAGCCAAAGAGGGATTGAGGCTAATCCGGAGAAGATAAGGGCCATCCTGGACATGCAACCACCCCGGACTCAGAAAGACATTCAGAAACTAGCCGGATCATTGGCAGCCCTAAGAAGATTCATATCCAAGTTGGCAGAAAAGTGCTTACCCTTCTTCAATTTGCTCAAGGGGGCCAGCAACAAGAAAGAAATCACTTGGAGCCCTGAGTGCCAGCAAGCTCTTGACACTATCAAGCAGTATCTATCATCACCACCCCTCTTAACGAAGCCGGAGCCCGGGGAACCCCTACATCTATACCTCTCCGCCGGGCCCCTGGCTGTGGCCACGGCCCTAGTCCGGGAAGTCGAGGGAAACCAATGGCCGGTGTACTACGTCAGCCAAGTCTTAAAAGATGCAGAAACCAGATACCCCAATCTGGAGAAATTTGCCTTTGCCTTAGTCACGGCCTCAAGGAAACTCAGACACTATTTCCAAGGCAGAGAAATCAAGGTTGTAACAGATCAGCCACTAAGGTGAATAATCCATAAGCCGGACGCATCTGGAAGATTGATAAATTGGGCAATTGAGCTAAGCCAATTCCACTTGACATTCGTACCCCGGACAGCCATCAAGGCACAAGCTCTGGCAGATTTCATAGTAGAATGCTCCTTCCCAGAACCGCAGCAAGCTACCACAGTAGCTGACAATGTGGCAAACCAGAACCGAGCCCCGGGATCATGGACTCTCCATGTGGATGGATCCTCAACAGCTGACAGGTCCGGGGCAGGAATAATCATGAAAAGCCCAGAAGACTTCCAAATCAAACAGGCCATAACATTCAAATTCCCAGCAACCAACAACCAAGCCGAATATGAAGCTCTCCTAGCCGGGCCAAGGTTAGCACGAACTCTGAAAATCAACAGCCTGGACATCTATAGTGACTCACAAATCGTGGTGCGGCAAACCAAAGGCGAATACATAGCCAAAGATCAGAAACTAGCCCAATACCAAGCACTTGTCAAAAGCTACTTAGCCACTATTCCGGAGTACCAAATCAACCAGGTCAACAGAGAAGAAAACTCCGAAGCTGATGAGCTATCCAAACTAGTCCAGAACTCAGCCGAACTAGGCACCTCGGTCTACTTTGAAGAATTGGGAACCCCGGCCATCGACCAAGAAGTGATAATGGAGATAGACGGTACCCCGAACTGGATGACCCCTTTCATCCTCTATTTGGAAAAAGGAGAATTGCCCGAAGATAAGAATGAGGCCAGAAGGTTGAGAAACAAGGCTTCAAAATACTTCATAGAAGACAACCAACTCTATCGCCGAACCTTCTCATCTCCAATACTGAAGTGTGTAGGCCCGGAAGAAGCCAGTTACTGTTTACAAGAAGTACACGAAGGGATTTGTGGGGACCACATGTTCGCAAAGGCCCTTGCATACAAAATCATAAGGCAAGGTTACTACTGGCCAACAATCCACTCAGATGCAATGGAATTCATCAAGAAGTGTAGAAACTGCCAACTGTTCAGCAATGTACCACGGCAAAGCCCGGTCCTACTATCTTCAGTTCTATCACCTATCCCCTTTGCTGTATGGGGCATCGATATAGTAGGGCCTTTCCCCCGGGCTAAGGGTGATCTAAGGTACCTCCTCGTAGCAATCGACTACATGACTAAGTGGGCCGAAGCAAAGGCAATGAGGACCATAAATCAACAAGACTGCATCAAGTTCATGGACAACATAGAAATGCGGTTCGGCCTACCCAGGGTCATGGTTTCAGATAATGGTCCCCAGTTCGTCGGCTCAGATTTTGAAAATTACTTAAAGGAAAGGGGAATCAAACACAAGAAATCCTCAGTAGCCTATCCCCAGGGTAATGGGCAAGTGGAAGTAACAAACAGAATTTTGCTAAGGGGAATTGAGAAGAGGCTGAAGGAAAGCAAAAACAAGTGGCCCGAAGAACTACCAAATGTGCTATGGGCATATAGAACTAGCCCGAGGTCCGGAACAGGGGAAACCCCATTTAAACTAGCATATGGAACCGAAGCAATGTTGCCAATTGAAGTAGGTTCTCCCTCCCACAGAGCAATTAACTTTGATGAAGAGGCAAATGAAGATGGGCTACGAGTTAATCTGGAACTAGTTGATGAGGTCCGGGACAAAGCAGTACAGAGAATGGAGAAATACAAAGATAAAACAAGAGAGTACTTCGGGAAGAGGTCAAGGGTCAAAAACTTCCAAATCGGGGACCTAGTACTCCGGGATACCGAAGCTTCAGACCCCACTAACACAGGAAAGCTTATGCCTAAGTGGGAAGGTCCCTACAGGGTCAAAGAAGTACTTCGCCCCGGAACCTACAAGCTCAGTCACATGGACAACACTGAAGTCCCCAACACCTGGCACGGCCTCAGACTAAGAAAGTACTACCAGTAAAAGAAAATAGCTTTAACCCATATATGGGCACCTTTTGGGAATTGTACTTGGAAATCATGTAATCATTCTGTTATCAATGAAAAAGAGTTCTAGTTCTTACCTGGCACTTCAATCTTACAGTTATTACCAAATTCCTACTTGGAAAAGTTTTCATCCTTTCCAAGTAGGCCAAAGCCCGGGACCATAGCAATGCTTCGGCCCGGGAAGCCATAGGCATCCAATTCCTACTTGGAAAAGTTTTCTTCCTTTCCAAGTAGGCCAAAGCCCGGGACCTTAGCAATGCTTCGGCCCGGGAAGCCATAGGCATCCAATTCCTACTTGGAAAAGTTTTCATCCTTTCCAAGTAGGCCAAAGCCCGGGACCATAGCAATGCTTCGGCCCGGGAAGCCATAGGCATCCAACTCCTACTTGGAAAAGTTTTCATCCTTTCCAAGTAGGCCGAAGCCCGGGACCATAGCAATGCGGCATCCAACTCCTACTTGGAAAAGTTTTCATCCTTTCCAAATAGACCGAAGCCCGGGACCTTAGCAATGCTTCGGCCCGGGAAGCCATAGGCATCCAACTCCTACTTGGAAAAGTTTTCATCCTTTCCAAGTAGGCCGAAGCCCGAGACCTTAGCAATGCTTCGGCCCGGGAAGCCATAGGCATCCAACTCCTACTTGGAAAAGTTTTCATCCTTTTCAAGTAGGCCAAAGCCCGGGACCTTAGCAATGCTTCGGCCCGGGAAGCTATAGGCATCCAACTCCTACTTGGAAAAGTTTTCATCCTTTTCAAGTAGGCCAAAGCCCGGGACCTTAGCAATGCTTCGGCCCGGGAAGCCATAGGCATCCAACTCCTACTTGGAAAAGTTTTCATCCTTTCCAAGTAGGCCAAAGCCCGGGACATTAGCAATGCTTTGGCCCGGGAAGCCATAGGCACCCAAATTTCTACTTGGAAAAGTTTTCATCCTTTCCAAGAAGATCAACACCCGGGACCTGAGAAATGCTTTGGCCCGAGGAGAACCACTACTCCCCAATCCGGGATACCCGAATTAAAGAGTGGAGGGCAAAATGAACAACAGCAAAGGAACATTGCAAAACTTAAACTTACGGAGAAACAAGAAAAAGTACATAAACGACGAAACGGGCCGGGCTGACCAACAGCCCGAAACACCCGACAGTTATACAACAGCAAAATTCAGAGTTATACAGCAAATTGGTCAGAAGATTAAAAGGTCACAAGGGCACAGCCCGAATTATGGACGCAGCCAATGCGGTGAATCAAGGTTCAGGAGGAGGAGAGGAATCAGGAGCACCAAAAGGTTTAGGCTCGCCTTCACCCCGGGCCAAGGCATCCTCGGCAACAATGTACTCCGTGATAAAATTGTCCCAGGTAGCGGCCTCAGGAGTAGTCTTGAACATTCTTTCAGAGATGACCCAGCAGCGATGGATCTTTTTGGACGCCACGGCTGCCAGATCATCATCATAAGCATCTGACTTCCGAAACTCTGCAATCATCTGCTCCTCGGGCTTCTGGGCCTTCAGCTCGTCCCGGAGCCTCTTCACCTCATCCCTGTATTCCTTCATCTTGGCTTTAGCAGAATCTCTTTCATCCGTGAGGGCCTTGGCGGTCTCCTTGTATTTCTTCGAATCATTCTTAACGGTCTCCCGCAGCTCAAGGAGCTCAGCCCGGGCTGCCTCGGCCTCTTTCTCCATCTCCTTTTTCTTCTTAGTCACCGAGCTCAGGACATCCCGGGCCTCTTTGATAGTCTCCAGCTCCCGAAATGCAGTGGCTGCAGCTCCGGCCATCCTGACCCCGAGCTGCCCAATACAAGAGCATAATATGAGAACAAAACTAAAAACATGCAACATGAAAAGAGCCCGGGGAAGAATATACCTAGCCATAAACCGCCATCATATCTTGGAACTGAGAGACGGCCGGGGCCTTACTCATATCCTCCCACTCCACCTTGCTAGGGAGATCAGCCAAGAAACCTATAAAATTTCGCTCTTCCGGAGAAACCGGCGCAGGCTCATGGGGCCCGAAGTTGGCCCTCTTCGAGCTACCTCCAGCTGCGGCATCCTGCACCAGCTCACAATCGGAGAGCATCGTTCCAAACTTTTCAGCCTGGATTTCAGAAACCCTAGGCCTCTTTCTTGGTATCAGACCGCCGTCCTGGCTGCCCTCCGGAACAACCTCCTGAACCCCCGGGTCCTGGGTCTCAGAGCCAGCCTCCTGGTTGGCCCGCGAACCACTAGCCTCCCCGGGGGCCTTGGTATTGTCTCAAACATGGCCAATACCCCGGAGAGCAGCAGCCAGGGACCTGGTCGACTTGCTCATCTCCACGAGCTGCTCAAACTCAGGCTTATAGCCGGGAAGACTTGAAAAAGAAGCAAGAGAACATTAGTCCGGAGCAAAAGCAGAAACCGCAAGACTAAAAATAAGTCGAATCCAGTCCAAACTTACATCCTATCCTGTAAAGATACTTGTGACTCATGAGATCATCACGAGTCACTTGCCTCCCAAGACCCCGGCAAAAGGCATTAACCCGGTCTAAGGCCGCGTCCTGAAGGTCAAAAGTTTCAAAACTCATGGCCAGGGGTTCCTCCTTGAAGGTGGGCATAAATCGGATGTCGACACCCCGGAGAAATACGAACTCCCCATTTCAAAGAAGGCAACGCACCCAAGGGCTTGGAGCCCGAAGAAGGAAACCCGCAAGCCTTGCTCTGAAATCTGAACTCGAACATAGGCACATTGTTGGAGTGCACTAACCGGAATAAGTGATGAAAGAGCTTGAAAGTGGGTAGCACCCCGGCGGCCTCACAACAACCCAGAAAGTAGTAAATCCACTTTACAGCATTGGGGGTGAGTTGGGTTATGGGGATCCCATACTCAAAAAGACACAAAGATTTGACGAATTGATGGCACCTAGGCCCATAACCCGACCTCAGATGCTCCAGCCATACTCCGACCCAACCACCCTCCGGCCTATGGTATATCTTCTCCCCGGGCTCCGGCCACCTCCACTCCACATCATCATCAAAGTGAAAAGTGGCCCGGAAAATCCCATCCCACTCCACGGGCGCCTCCAGATACTGGGCTCGGAAAGGAGCAACATCCATCCCGGAACCAGGCTTATCCCCGAACAGCGAGTCCAAGGAATCCTCATCATACTCCACCATCTTCGTAACGTCTTTGTTCTGGGAGAACTCAACGCTAAGGTCTCTAAAGTAATAGGCCTGTGGGATCCCCGGATCCTTCCTAACAAAGTAATATTTGGAATGGCCCCAGCTACCATCCGGTTCGCTGAGACTATACCCCGGACCCATGTCTTTAGTCGCGATATTCGTAAGCACAGAAAGGCGGCTTTTCTTTTTACCCATTATACACCACTCTAAGTCTATCAAGTCTAAATTGCTATCAGATGAACTACAACTACAAGAAGAACTACTAGATCCGGAGATGGGAATCAAGACTCGGTTAGCTGTAACACGTCGCCTAACCATACAAGGACACTACCCCGGGCTACCCAACACAATAAAAGAAGGAAAATAAGAAGCTACAAAAGGGCGACCTATGGGAGTACCAGAACTCCGGAAAAGAAAAACGGTAAAATTGACAAGAGTCCGGATAAAGAGGACTTACAAAGAGTAGAGAGGCCGGAATGGAGAAAGCAAGAAAAACCGAAGCGACGATAGCCCGGAGCACTGGTCTTCAGAGAAGCAGAACAACGGCAGCAAATAAAAAACGCGTAAAAGAAAAAATGAGAGGAGATTGCCACTATTTATAGGCAAAACCTGAATTCTAAACGCCATGAACACGTGGCGGCCCAAAAAATCGGCCCACTATCTCCAAAACCCGGAGATAGTGGATGACAGCTGTTATTTTTCAAAAAAAAAAAAAAGAAGGAGAAAGAAAAGAAAAGAAGAAATCCAAAAATGCATATATGCAATATTATATATATTCATATATGTACATTTTCGCACATCTACAGAAGACGAAGCCCCGGGATGCACACTTCAGTACCAACCCCGGGCCTGGGGGCAGCCAAAGCAACAAAGCCTTCAAATTCCAACAACCACTAGCCCCGGGCGTACGTACTTCAGTGCACATCCCGGGACTGGGGGCAACCAAGGCAAAAGTTTCTCCCCCAAAGAAGACATAGACTCACAGAACAACTACAAAAACCTCCGGCCCCGAGGACATATGTCTAGCACTCTAGAGAATCTAGAAAATTCACTCTCCAAGGCAAGAACACTCCTTACTACTCCCCCATCCGGAGAATCCGCATGAGGGAGTGGGGGGCAAATGATAGGCCATAAACAGCCAAGGCCCAACAAGGAGCCCAAAACAATAAGCAAATCATCTCATGAGAATAAGAATGGCCCAGCCCAGAGTAGTGGACCCCGGGCCCGGGGCCACCACCACGTGGCATGGTCCCCACCCCAGACTAGGGGACCCCCCGGCTGATGGCACTCAGTATACGTGGCACCTCACCTCAGCTGACACTCCTATGTGTGGCGCTGACCAACACTAAAAGACAAGGGAAGACACATGCCAGATCATGCCCACCACAACATGGCCACACTCCAGTCGATGGTCACCCCAGACAAAGGCCACGCGTCCTACATCCCGGGAATTCAGCGGCTTGTCCCCCAGATCCAACGGTCGGGGGTGAAGGTAACCTACCCCTAAACCCTAGGCATAGGGCTATAAATACCCCTAGTAAATAGGGTTTAGGGGTTAGCCATTATTACACACCTACACACATTTATTACTTTGCGATACTCTACTTGATTATTACCTTCCAAAGCCAACTCTTATTCTCACGCCGGAGGCACCTCGGGGCCAAACCCCCCCTCCGGTGTTGTTTTGCAGACACCCCACTACAGCTACACCACTTCCGAGGCAGGAGTTGGCGAGGAAGTACCCGATCAAGTCTCAGAGTTATCATCTACTATCTCAATTATAGTCTCCAGAAAGTGATATATACATGTTCTTTTCCAATTATATTGAGTGTTTTGACTATAAAGCCAAAAATTCCTGAAACCTTTATATGGTTCATAAACTAATAGCCCGAAGTTTCTATGTGATTAAATTGCTTTTCTATCTGCTAATGTTGCAAGGGTTATTCTCAACTTGAAATCTTTTATTTGTTCATTGTTCCAACTCTAGTAAATTAGCAGGAGTTAGAGTCCTTCGTCATCTATTATGGGTTCTAGCTTGCAGGACCTTCCAGTTAGTAACTTTCCAAAATCTAATGTTCTTCAGCCTAAACAGTATTCGAGTGGTAAAAGATTTATTTAATTTGGTAGTACAAGTGATACTATAATATATATTAGTTAAAATTCCAATGTAAATCATGTTTTATACATTTGTTGACAAAGTATTTGTTACATTCTCTCATATTTTCTTTTGATTTTGTTTTGCATAATAAGCATCACAAAAATTTGAGCCTGAAATATAATATCGTATGTTTTTCTGTTTTCATTGTTTCGTGATAGCACTCTACCTATTCAAGTAAGTAACTCTAAATCTCTGACTTGGCTGATTTTCGGGTTAGATTTTTATGTTTAGTTCAATATTTAGGAGGTCATTCATGTTTAGATGCGTTGTTAGGATATGGTGGAAACACATTCACCATAGACACAGGAAAAGAAAAACTGTTAAGGCTGAGAAAGATTAGATTTTCCAGAGTCAAGTTTATTAAGATGGTATTCTTTTCCCTTCAATTCATCAATGTATTTTTGTTACAGGGATTAATGGTGAATATTAGAATTACAGATCATTGTCTTTGTGACAGGCCTACGAGCTCGAGCTGCTTAAGAAAATTAAGGTGGTAAGTGGTAACCAATGTCAACTAGACAAATTATTTTACAGTCCATTTTGGGTTTTATATTTTATTATTTAACTATCGTTACAAATGTAGTTGGATCAAATTATATTTTTTAAATAATTTATAATTTATATGTTGTGATTATATGGAAATCCTCAATATAATCTACAGGCATTCGCAGTTTCGCTAATGTGATGGAAAATGAGACTTAGCTACAGTTGTATATTCTTCTATTTGCCTTGATTACAGGTCATATTAGTTCCACCTGCGATTCCTGCCAAGCACTTGAAGAATGATTTGTGCTTTATTCTCTACTTTTAGTTTTGTTAGTCTTTTGTTATACTAGCTTATAACCCGTGCGATGCACAGATTTTTTTTGATATGTAATAAATTTTATTTCATGTTATAAATATATTTTTATATAATCATTATTTATAATATTTTAATTTAATTTTAATATTAATAATTTAATATAAATTTAATTAATGATATGCATGGTTTAAAACTTATATTATAAAATTTTAAAATAAATATGTCGTTGATAGGATTCGAACCTTGAATACAATATATTTAATCATTAGATCTAACGATTTTGATTTTTACTAAAAATCTAATGGTCATTATTCGTAGTATACAGATTTTTATTATACTAGCTTAAAACCCGTGCGATGCACGGATTTCTTTTAATATTATATGATATGTTTTATTAATTCGATTTACTTTTTTTAAAATATGAATTTTGGAGGTTTAAATTTTTAAATGAGATGATTTGATAATAATTATATAAATGTTATCCGTTATATTTATATGAAAAGATGGATTTTAGTTAGAAAATATTGAAAAGATAATACATCTTAGTTCAAAAAGGTAATCGGTTAATTATAAGTAATAGCCTAAAACCCGTACGATGTACGGATTTTTTTATATTATATAAAAAAATTCATTAATCTCAATTAATTTTTTTAAAACATGAATTTTGGAGTCTTACATATTTATATGAGATGATTTGATAATAATTATATAAATGTTATTCGTGATATTTTCGGAAAATGAGGGATTTTAGTTAGAAAATATAGAAAAAATGATAGGTTTTAGTTAAAAAGAGTAATCCATTCATTATTAGTAATTATAAAATTATTACTTCATTTTATTAAATATAATGCACGTGATATGATTAGAAAAATAAAAAATTTAATTAGAGAAAATTTAAAAGGTAATATGTTCTAGGTGAAAAAGGTAATTGATTAGTTTATATTATTTATAATTTAATTACTTTATTTTACTAAATACAATTGCTCGAAATGTTTTTAGAAAAGGAGAAATTAATATTGTCCGTGATTTTTCTAATATTTCTATTAAAAGAGGGATTTTAGTTAGAAAATATAGAAAATATGTTATGTTTTAGCTGAAAAAGGTAATCAATTAATTAATAATATTATAATATTTTAGTTTATTTTATTAAATATAACCGCCCGTGATATAATTGGAAAAAGAAAGATTTTAGTTAGAGAAAAAAGAAAGGTAATGTGAAGATGACATGATTTATGTGAAAAATGTAATTGATTAATTTATAGTAATTATAATTTAATTATGTTATTTTACTAAATAAAATTGTTCATAGCTTTTAGAAAGTGAGAAATTAATGTTGCCCGTTATATTTCTAGAAAAAAGGGGATTTAATTAGAAAAAATAGAAAAGATGATATATTTTAGTTGAAAAGGTAATTGGTTAATTATTAGTATTATTTATAATATTATTATTTTATTTTTATTAAATAGAAACGTCCGTGATATAATTGGAAAATGGAGATTTTAGTAAGAGAAAAGAAAAAAGGTAACGTGTTTAGGCTGAAAAAGGTAACCGTCCATGATATAATTGGAAAAAGAGAGATTTTAGTTAGAAAAAAGGTAATGTGTTTTGACTTAAAAAAGTAATTGATTAGTTAGTAGTAATAATAATATAATTATGTTATTTTATTAAATAATATTGCTCGTACTGTTTTTAAAAAGGAGAAATTTTAGTTAAATAAAAATTTAAAAGATATTTTATTTTACCTGAAAAAGAAAATTATTTAGTCATTGAAAAATAGAAAAGATAATATGTTTAACCTGAAAAAGGAAATTGATAAATAAAAGAGAAATTTTAGTTAGATAAAATATAAAAGATATTGTATTTTACCTGAAAAAGGAAATTATTTAGTTCTTGAAAAATAGAAAAAGATAATATGTGTAACCTGAAAAAGGAAATTGATTAGTTAGTAGATCTGTAATTGAGTAAGGGTAAATAAGTAAAATCAACAGGTACCGTACCGACCGACCAACCGACCAAATTTTTAATGTTTCGGCTTTTATATAATAGTATAGATTTTGTTAATGATTAGAAGAAATGATGTGAAATTTTTTGGTATATATTAATTATTGATAGATATGATATGATTGATGTTTTTAGGTGTTTATAAAAGGTAATATCTTCAACTAAAAGTAAATGTGAAAAACACAATCGACTAATTACCGTAATTATATTATGTTATTATTTATTTTAATTGTTTTAATAGTATAGATATTGTATATATTTTTCTTTATAATAAAGGTTAAATAAGTAAATTCACGATATACTAACAAACATATACCAAAAAATAAGTTTCAAAATTTTTAATGTTTCGGCTAATGTTTTCTTATTATAAACAGCGTATACATATTTTTAATATATTTATTAATAATTGAAAAATATGATATTATATTAATCTATACATATACACAACATCTTTATATGCACCAATCTATGCATATATGTAATCAGAACCATCAAAAACCCACTCGAAGTTAGACTTTTAATATATTAATGATTATAAGATTAGTTTTAAATTAAAAGGGTAACGTGTTTTAATTTGGAAGAAAATATTAATGATTGGAAGATATGATACGATTGATGTTTTTAGGAGTTAATAAAAGGTAATATCTTCAATTAAAAGTAAATGCGAAAAAAGGCAATTGACTACTTACCATTAATTTATATTATGTTATTATTTATTTTAGAAGTTTTAATAGTATAGATATCATATATATTTTTTTTATAATGAAGGATAAATAAGTAAATTCACTTAGTACCAAAAAACAGGTACCAAAACTTTCAATGTTTCGGAATTTATATAATAGTATAGATATACTTATAATTGATTTTGGACGACACTCTCTCCTTTGCAATTGGTCTATTTTTCTTTTTTGTCAGGTTGCAATTGGTCTGTTTATATACATATAATTTGGATTTATGGATAGAACTAAACTTATGGTCATTTATAATATGTACATGTGTACATCCCTCGAATATGTTATGATTTGTGATCAATGTTGTAGACAGTGGTGATTACTACAAAATGTAGCCTCCAAATAACAGTATCTTTCTCTCAAGGTAAATAATTAATAATCTAACAATGACCTATATAATGTTCGCTTATATATGTATTTATTTACGTATTTATGTACGCATATATTTTTTTGAACATTAAACATGATGGCACATAGGCCTTTGTTTCGTTACAATGCTACACTCTCAAAGTTTGCAGATCGAAAATCTTCAATTTTTGCCAAAAAAAAAAAAAAGAAGAAAAAATAATCAGAAAATTTGCAAAAAACCACATGATCTAAATTTTATAGTCCAATAAAATCTTCAAATAAAATAGTGGCGTGTATTCCACATTATATGTTTTGACCACAAATTCTTTAAGTACAACTTCAAAGAAAAAAAAATATTTAAGTTATCATGTAAGACCATGGTTCTAAAAATCCCCGATTTAGTCGATTAATCCCCGATTAATCTTCTATAAAGTAACCAACCGATTCGATTTTTGAAATCCGATTAATCCTGTGAATTTAATTAAAATGGTATGTTTAATGGTAAATTAGACTAATATATTAAATATTATTATAATATCCGATTAATCTCCGATTAATACTCCGATTAATCCTTCCGATTAATCCCCGATTACCCGATTAATCTTAAATCGGTACCTCAACCGATTTATACTGATTACCGATTTTTACAACCATGTGTAAGACCAAGTTAAAATGATTTAGGAACGCTTTATTTTACTTTTAAATAATCTTTATGTATGTAAACAATAACGTTCATTTCGAAAAAAACGAAGTTATAAAACAATAAATTTCAAGAAAAATTTCCACTTAATTTAAAAGTCACCACATAATGTTACAATATATTAGAGGTTTTTTAAAGGGTTTTATATCATATGGGCCACCCAATTCGCTCGAAACTATCAATTAAACCACCCATTCCAAAAGTATATCATTTAAACCACTTAATTGAGTATATATATCAGTCCGTTAGATGACATCAGAAAATAAGACGGAAAACGTTAGAAATAAGAATTTTCCGTCCCGTAGTTGACGTGTATTGACACGTTACAGCCACGTTGTCTCCACATATGTCATTACGTGGCAGCTGAATAAAAAAAAATAAAAACCAGACATTAGGCGGGACTTGAAACAGTGAAACACACTACATAAGGCGGGATAAAACATTATTAGCAACCCTAATTGAACAAATGGCGTGATAAAGAAAATTGGGGACAAAGGATGAACTCACTGTAATCGAGAATCTGAAGCTAGGATCAACGTTGAAACCAATCGATCAAGCACTCTCAATCACTTAATCGAACAAGGTACATGTCTTTAATCCCTAATTTCTTATTGTCCATGCCTTACTGTTCATTTCAGTCGATCAATTTTGTGTATATAGTTGTTGTTTTTTTGTTTATTTTTTGATGTTAAATCGTTTATGTATGACTAAAACTGTTGAGATGTTCAATGCATGTTACAGTATGATTATGAATATTGAGCTTCACCACCATGGTTCATTCACACCTGATGCAAGAAACCCTAGGTATATTGGTGGGTATATTGATGTCATCAAGAACTTTGATACTGATTTGCTGTCATTTAGGGATTTAGATCTTTTTGCAAAAAAGTATGCTTATAGTGCTGAATGTTTAGTTCATTTTAAGAATGATGGTAAAAATATGTCGAATGGACTGAGGTTACTCTACGACGATGATACTGTTAGAGAGTGTGTTGATTTATGCAAACCATACGGTAAGATTGAACTTTATGTTGACCACTATTTCACTGAGGATTTGACTGCTAAAGACAAGGGTAAGAAACATGTAATGGTGGACAGTGAGGATGGGGATGCGTATGATGACAGTGATGATGAAGATTTTGCATACAATGAAACTGAGAGTGAAACTGACAGTGGGGATTCTTTTGCAATTGAAAGTGATGAAGAATTAAGAGAGAACAAAAAGAAATCTAAGCAATTCAGGGATGACATGAGGGTTGCAATGGCCACACCTACACCCTTTAATGAGTCAGATTTTGACTCTGATGAGTTGAGGTCCATCGATTCCTCAAGTGAGGATGAAAACAGATATGTTGGATACATAGGGCCTCCTCTTGTTAAAGAGCAGAAGAAAAAAAGAAAAGTTGTAGGTATGTCAAACAGAAGGAGTGATAAGGTTGAATGGAAAGTGGGAATGGCTTTTGTAAACATGGAGGAGTTTAGAAATCAAGTGAGGCAATATGGTTTGAATGAAAGGAGGGCTGTGCATTTTGTGTGTAATGAACCTGATAGAGCACATGTAAAGTGTGCTGCTGGTTGTACTTTCCGGATTTGGGTGAGAAGACAAAAACAGAGTGAAATTGTAGAAATCAAAACATTGTGTCTTGATCATCTTTGCACCAAGCCCTATAAGAACAATCTTGCCAGTGTAAAGTATTTAACTCAGATATATGGTGATAGGATCAGAAAAAATCCCCAATGGAGAGTGAAGGAGATGATTGAGACAGTTAGGAATGAAATGGAAATAGAAGTGCCTTGGATAAAGATTATGAGAGTGAGAAAAGCGGCCCTTGATGGTGTAGCTGACCAACTGAAGGAACATTATTCTAGGGTTAAAGACTTTGGTCATGAGGTTCTCACAAGCAATCCACAAAACACTGTGAAGATATATGGCACTAGGTTGAATGATGGTGATGTCAACAGGTTCAAAAGGATATATTTATGCTTTGGTGCACTGAAAAATGGTTGGAAAGCAGGTTGCAGGCCATTGCTTGGGTTGGATGGCTGTTTTCTCAAAGTTGAGGACCACTCAAAGTTGGCAGCTGCTAGTTTGAATAGGATAGATGCTAAAGGATGGTCTAAAGCATTTATTTCGACTGTGCCAAAAGCTGATAATATAGAAAATAATATGTCAGAGTGCTTTAACTCTTGGATCATAAATGAAAGGTAATTACTTACATTATGTTTTTTGCATCTTTTAAATTTCATTCCCTTATTTCACTGTATTTATGTGTTTAGTAATTTATTAGGTTCTTGCATCTTTTGGACATGTTACAAGAAATTCATTACAAGTTGTTGAGGAGGGTAAGAGAAAAAAGGGATGAAATGAGAGGCACAAACTTGCAACTCTGTCCTAAAATCAAGAAAATTTTAGATGGCAACATTAATCAATCTAGGAAGTGGAGGGCTGTTTGGGATGGTGACAGTAAATATCAAGTCAGATACAATACAAGATTTGTCACAGTTGATTTAGACAAAAAGAGTTGTGATTGTAGGAACTTTGACTTAACAGGGATACCATGTAGTCATGCATTGGCTGCTATTTATGACAGAAGGGAACAACCTTTTGACTATGTATCAGACTACTATAAAAGGGACAAGTATCTAGCTAGCTATTCATTTCCTCTGCAAGCATTGAAAGGTATTGACTATTGGGATTTTCATGGTGATGAGGTGTTACTTCCCCCTGAACTCCCAACAAAACTAAGGGGCAGACCCAAGAGATTAAGAAGGAGAGATGAGTGGGAAGGAGGAACTCAGGGGAAGAGAAAAAATACAGAGGAACAGGTGCAAAGATGGAGTAGCAAGAGAGTTCATCACTGCAGCAAGTGTAAGAAACCAGGTCACAGAAGGCCAAAGTGCCCAGATTTGCAACCTCAAAATGAAGGTGAGACAGCAGCTCAAAATGGTGCCAATACAGGTGGACAAGAGACACAAGGTGGTGGAAATGAAGAACACAGGGTTGAGCCTACAACTGGAAACCAAGGTGAAAATGCAACTGGAAACCAAGGTGATGAAAATACAATTAACAGTAAAGTTCCAAAAAGAAAAACTCTTGGTATTAGAAGGCCAAAGTTAGTTGTTAGAAGGCCAAGTTCTACCAAAGTCCCCACCCAAGCTTCACAAACAAATTCAGCTGCTGATGAAGGCTTCGAAAAAGTGCAGTTCAATTTCCAATGCAGAAGATCCAGTGAACCTTGATGAGTGAATGGATGTTTTATTTTACTTATCCAAGCAAACTTCTAAGTAGTTTTAAGTTTATTCCCATCTTTTGAAATGTTTAACTTTAGGCATGGATTTGTTATCTTTTGGTATGTGACATGTCTGACTTTGTTAATGATTACTTTATGATCTTTTGGGACTATGAAATGTGTGTTCTTTTGCCATATCTGATAGTATGTCTAATTGCCTCTATATGTATCGTATATATCTATTAAAAGGTAGCCGTTGACGTCCAACTGAATTAAACTCTGCCACGTAGGAGGACAGGTCATCTTTCCGTCCAATCAAAAATGGGGAAACTAACGGACTGATATATATACTCAATTAAGTGGTTTAAATGATATACTTTTGGAATGGGTGGTTTAATTGATAGTTTCGAGCGAATTGGGTGGCCTATTTGATATAAAACCCGTTTTTTAAACACAATATTTTAAACGATAATTTTGACACATTAGATAATCATGTATAAGAGCAATTTCATTGCCAATTCCTCATATTTCAAATTTTTATCAAATTGGCAGCAATTAAGAAATTTAAAAAAAATTACCGATTAACCATGCTTATTATCTAAATAGTTAAAAAAATGAATATGGGCAGAAATTATACATTCAAGGCTTTCTATTTGCTTTTCCCAAATCAAGTACAATTAAATTTATGAGAATAATGTTCTCAAGATTATCTTAGGAAACTTACCTGAGTTTTTAGTATAATTTTTTAAGGGTAGTTTCGTAAAAATTGAACATGATCTCCTGTATTTACAACAATAACTCTATTATTATGTTATTTTTTTAATAACCTCAGGAAACTTACATGAGGTAATCACAGTAAAAGCAAACTCTAAATTTATTATGGACATCTCTATTTCAAGTAAGGATGAGGGGAGAAAATGATTCTCAACGTCCAATGAATTCTTAGATTGAGATTAATTTTGAGTTCGTATTCTCGAACCTTCGTTAAAAAATTGAATACACGTCCTTAAGTTGTTATCTTTCTTAGAGGATGTCAACATGTCAACAGTAATCTTATTTAACCAAAAAAAAAATATATGTCAACATTAATCCAAATTCCGAAAAACAAGATAATTTAACAATGCAAACGTGCTAACAAGGAATAAAATGACATTGCATAAAAAATATCAAAACAAATTAAGCTCGCCTGTGCTTTGCACGGGTTATAAGCTAATTATTTATAATAAGAAAATATTAGTATATTTCATAAACATGAGTATATTAAATTATATTAAATTAAAAATTTAAAAACTATTAAAAATAATGATTATATAAAAACGTATTTTTAATATTAAATAAAATTTATAACATAATAAAAAAAACCCGTGTATCACACGGGCACTAAAAGTTTGTCGATTCGATTTTCGGCACGATCATCTTAATTATTAAAATAAATAGTAAAATAATATAATTAATGATAATTAGCCGATTGTCTTTTTTAATTAAAAGACGTTTATTTATAATTGATGATATTATCTTTTATAAATACCTAAAATATTGTATCTTTCTATCAATAATATCTCTTTTCTAATTAAAACACGTTAACTTTCAATTTAAAACGTAATCTTTCAATAATTAATATATAACCAAAAATATCACGCCATAACTTCTAAGTTCTAATCACTAACAAATTATAATAAGAATCCGTATACAATGAATAATGATCGTTAAATTTTAATAAAAAAAATCAGAACCATTAAATCTAATGATCAAATTAATATTTTAAAATTTTAAGTTTTGAATTCCGTCAACGACATATATATTTTAAAATTTTATTATATCTATACTATTATATAAATTCCGAAACATTGAAAGTTTTGGTACCTGTTTTTTGGTACCATTTTTTTGGTACCTGTTTTTTGGTACTTCGTGAATTTACTTATGTACCCTTCATTATAAAGAAAAATATATATTAAAACACCTAAAATAAATTTTAACATAATATAATTAATGGTAATTAGTCGATTTCCTTTTTCATATTTACTTTTAGTTGAAGATGTTACCTTTTATCATACCTTCCAATCATTAATATTACCTTTCGAATTAAAATACATTTCCTTTTTTATTTAAAACTAATCTTACAATCATTAATATATACCCGAAAATATCATACAATATTTTTCAATTATTAATAAAATATATTAAAAATATACTTTGTTTATAATAAGGAAACATTAGTATAATCCGTAAACATGTGTATATTAAATTATATTAATTAAAATTAAAAATTATGTAAAAAATAATGATTATATAAATTGGTACCATTTTTTTTGTACGTATTTTTTGGTACTTCGTGAATTTACTTATTTACCCTTCATTATAAAGAAAATATATATTAAGACACCTAAAATAAATCTTAACATAATATAATTAATGGTAAGTAGTCGATTGCCTTTTTCATATTTTCGGATATATATTAATGATTGAAAGATTTGTTTTAAATTAAAAAGGTAACGTGTTTTGGTTCGAAAGGAAATATTAATGATCGAAAGATATGATATGATTGATGTTTTTAGGTATTTATAAGAGGTAATATCTTCAACTAAAAGTAAATATGAAAACGACAGATTACCGTTAATTTTATAATATTAATGTGAAAAAGGCAATTGACTAATTACCATTAATTTTATTATGTTAATCGACTAATTTTCATTAATTATAGTATGTTATTATTTATTTTAGATGTTATATTTTTCTTGAAAATTATGATGTGATATTTTCGGGTATATATCAATGATTGTAAGATTTGTTTTAAATTAAAAAGGTAACGTGTTTTAGTTCGAAAGGAAACTTATCGAAATTATTTGTGCGAATTTATGAATGCATTGGAAAAGATGTTTAAGAAGACAGGTTGTTGACAACACAGGTTGTTGACAAATGGTGCTTTCGTGCTTGAGTGAAACCACAACTTTTCTAGCCCTAAAAGAAATTGCACTATGATGTGAATATACTCCGATATTTATATTTTTTTTAATAAATATCGGAATGAGTAAAAATTGAATAAAAATGTTAAATGATATATCTGCCCTAAAATCACTTTAATAAATAGTAGTTTTTTTTAGGATAGTTCTATAACTTATTTTTTATATTTTATTTTTTTGTATAAAAATAGAACAATCCTATTTTTATACAAAAAAATAAAATATCAAAAATAAGTTATAGAACTATCCTTAAAATGCACCTTAAAATCCGTGACAGAAACTGGTCCGCAAACGTAAAGAATTCAAAGGGACGGAGGGAGTAAATCGTATTATTTCTTTCCATCATTAATATTTCCTTTCGAACTAAAACACGTTACCTTTTAATTTAAAACAAATCTATACTATTATATAAAAGTCGAAACATTAAAATTTTGGTACTTATTTTTTGGGACCTATTTTTTGTACTTCGTGAATTTAATTATTTACCCTTCATTATAAAAAAAATACACCTAAAATAAGTAATAACATAATATAATTAATGATAATTAGTCAAGATACTACCTTTTATAAACAACTTAAAACATCAATTGTATCATATATTTTCATCATTAATATTTCCTTTCGAACTAAAAGTCTAAAAGACGTTACCTTTTTAATTTAAAACAAATCTTACAATCTAAAATAAGTAATAACATAATATAATTAATGGTAAGTAGTCAAGATATTACCTTTTATAAACACCTAAAAACACCAATCGTATCATATCTTTCCATCATTAATATGTCCTTTCAAACTAAAACACGTTATCTTTTTAATTTAAAACAAATCTTACAATCATTAATATATACCAGAAAATATCACATTAATATAATAAAATTAACGGTAATTAGTCGATTGTCTTTTTCATATTTACTTTTAGTTGAAGATATTACATTTTATAAACACGTAAAAACATGAATCATATCATATCTTTCGATCATTAATATTTTCTTTCGAACTAAAACACATTACCTTTTTAATTTAAAATTAATCTTTCACTCATTAATATATAACCAAAAATATCACACCATAATTTTCAAGTAAAATGTAACACCTAAAATAAATAATAATATAATATAATAAATGGTAATTAGTCGATTGCATTTTTCTTATTTACTTTCAGTTGAAGATATTACCTTTTATAAACACCTAAAAAGATCAATTATATCATATTTTTCAATCATTAATATTTCTAATTAAAACACGTTACCTTTTTAATTTACAACAAATCTTACAATCATTAAAATATATTCGAAAATATCACACCAAAATTTTCAATTATTAGTAAAATATATTAAAAATCATATACGTTGTTTATAATAAGGAAACATTATTATAATCTGTAAACATGAGTATATTAAATTATAACAAATTAAAATTAAAAAATTATTAAAATAATGATTATATAAAAACATAATTTTAATATTAAATAAAATTTATAACATAATACAAGAAACCCGTGCACTGCAATACTAATAATTAATCGATTATCTTTTCAACTAAAACATATCATCTTTCTATTTTTTCTAATTAATTTCCTTTTTTTCTAGAAATATAACGGACAACGTTAATTTCTCATTTTCTAAAAAATACTAGGAGCAATTTTAATTAGTAATTGAACATAATTAAATTATAATTAGTATAAACTAATCAATTACCTTTTTCACCTAAAACATGTCACCTTTTTAATTTTTCCGTTTTCTTTTCTATTTTCTCTAACTAAAATATCTCATTTTTCAAGTATATTAAGGGCAGTTCTATTATATGAAATAAAATAGTAATATGATAATACTAATAATTAATCGATTAACTTTTTCAATTAAAACATGTCATTTTTTCTATATTTAATAAATAAAATCCCTCTTTTCCTAGAAATATCACGGGCAACAATAATTTCTCTTTTTCTAAAAACATTACAAGCAATTTATTTAGTAAAATAACATAATTAACTTATAATTACTCTAAACTAATCAATTACCTTTTTCACCTAAAACATATTACCTTTTTAATTTTCTCTAACCAAATTCTCTATTTTTCCAATTATATCATTGACATTCTATCTAATAAAAAAATAATTTTATAATTACTTATAATTAACCGATTATCTTTTTCAACTAAAATCCATCATCTTTTCTAAATTTTTAACTAAAATTCCCCATTTTCTAAAATTATCACGAATAACATTTATATAATTATCATCATATAATCTCATTTAAAAATTTAAGTCTCCAAAAATCATGTTTTAAAAAATTTAATTCAAATAATTAAATTTTTTAATATAATATTAAAAAAATCCGTGCATCGCACGGGTTTTAAGCTAGTAAGTTTTAAACCATGCATATCATTAATTAAATTTATATTTAAGTAATTAAATTAAAATTTAAATAAATTATTGAAAATAATTTATTATATAAAAATATAATTGTAACATAAAATAAAATTTATTACATATCAAAATAAATTCATGCATCGCACGGGTTATATGCTACCTAAGTCTACCCATGTGTAATTGACATATAATCAATCAGAAAATTATGAATTATTTTAGGAACAATTAGAGTTTACTCTTAAATTTAAGATCAATCACTACTAACTTATCACTTTTTCGATTTACAATTAATCATAATTACACTATTATACATTTTGGATTAATTTTCATAACTATAGATTAGAACGAATCAAAATTTACCACTAAAATTAAAAGAGTCATGTCATCTAATAGGACCAATCAGATGTCACTCATCTATACTATCTATACTATATTATAATAAGCAAAAGGGGGTATAATATGTAGTTGGTTACCCCTATTTTGGTTATCCTCATTTTTGGTTATCCCTCATTTATCACCGTTAGATCAGCAACTCAAATAGATCATGACCGTTAGATATAACAATACTAAAAGTTGTTATATGTAGAGGTTCAAGGTTCGATTCCCGCCAATAACATATTAATTTATATTTAATACTAAAAAAATTTATATATAAAGATGTAAGGTTCGAATCAATAACATATTTAAATTAATATTTATAATATTATATTATAAATAAATTATAAAAAATTAAAAGTAACCCGTGCTTTGCACGGGCTATAAGCTAGTATAAATCGATACACAGACTATGTGTTGTCCGGATTTTCGAAAAAACAATCGCAATCATTGATTACAACTTTTGGTAGACCTAAAAATACATCATACTCCCTCCGTCTCATAATATGTTTCCTGTTTGTAAAAACACGTTTGCCAACGCACACTTTCAATCGTTAATATCTTGAATTTTGTATTAGTACTAAATATAAAAACTTCACTGTATTAAAGTACTCATAAATACGAATCCAACAAGATCACTCATGACTATTTTATCTTATAAATTATGCGTAAATTAGTAGTCAATCGCCTAAAATGAACAGTGTAAAAAGTCAAAACAGGAAACATAAACTGAGACGGAGGGAGTATCAATTAAATAGTGAAATTGATGATAAAGGATGGATAATTGATACCGGCGCTTCAAATCATGTTACGGGTAATTTATCTTGTTTGAAGAATATTAGAGATGTGACGTCTTTTCCGGTTGGTTTGCCTAACGGTGAGAAAGTTGCAGCAACCAAAGAGGGAATAGTGCAACTTTCGGACAAAATTTGTCTTAATCGGGTTCTTGATGTTCCTAAATTGACTTGCAGTTTAATTTCTTTTTCACAACTTAATGATGATCAGAATTGTTTTGTTCAATTTTCTTCAGACACATGTGCTATACAAGATCTTCAATCGAGGGAGGTTATTGGAATAGGTGAACGACGAGATGGGCTTTATTATTTTTGATGTGTCTCGAATGTTAATTCCGTTTCAGCTGTAAGTTCTTCTTTAGAATTGTGGCATAAACGAATGGGACATCCTTCTGAAAAAGTAGTAAAATTGATTCCTCAACTTCGTATGTCGAGGGAGTGTTTGGATAAAGCATGTGAAGTGTGTCATCGTGCAAAGCAGCATAGAGAAACTTTTCCTATAAGTGATAATAAATCTACACGGATATTTGAGTTAATCCATTGTGATTTATGGGGTCCTTACAGTTCGCCTTCGTCTTGTGGTGCTCGTTATTTTTTGACATTGGTTGATGATTTTTCTCGTGCCGTATGGGTTTTCTTGTTGATTGATAAGACAGAGGTATTTAAATACTTTATGTGGTTCATTGCTCCTGATCGTCAGTTCTCTCAAAAAGTAAAAATTGTATTCCAACGAATGGATTTATCCAAACGAATGGTTTTAATTTAATATTTTTTATTAATTGTATAAATAATTATATATCAAATTAATAATTTTAAATAATAAATAAGATAATACTGTTTAAATTACTAGAGTACAAGTTGGTGGAGTGGGAAAAGTTTTGTATAATTTCTAAAAGGTCAAGAGTTCTTGACCTTTTCCAAATGAAACAAACATTTTGCCGCACCACCAACTTGTACTCTTGTGATTTAAGAAAAATTACCTTACATTATTAATTGGTTTAATGACCTTTTAACCCTCGAAGTTTTATACGAAATACCTATCAGCCCTCACTGTTTCAAAACGTTCCTTTTAGCCCCTGAAGTATCCGTAAAGGTCCAATTAACCCTTGTACCGGTACAAAAAATTGTAACGGTACGTATCGGATGGGTAAAATAGACATTACATATGTCCGTTACAATTTTTTTTTAATTTGTACCGGTATAAGGGTTAATAGGAGCTTTCCGGATACTTCAGGGGCTAAAAGGTACAACGTATTAAACTTGAGGGTTTGATGGGTACAAAAGGTCATTACTATATCTACTAGTTTAATTCAGCAACCACTATCTCCATAACTCTCAAGTAAGACTTACATACACTCTTCTCTATTTGCTTACCACTACCAAAATAAGTATATGGAATTCATAATGCTACATCCTATAAGCAGATCGAAGCAGAGACCAATACAAGAAAGGCATGAATGGGTATTAAGCCTCCATGGGAAGTAAAAGGAAGAGGCCAATTCCTTTGCTTCTTCCTGTCGTGCATTAAAGATGTAACGCCGATTCAAAATCTTTAGACAACAATTCAGTCCTGCATGCATGATTCAAATCAGAAAAAAGTAATAAAACATACATCCAATATAGAAAGTTATCCAGAAATATTGCACGGCAATGTAACGCCAGCAGATAGTAACACCAGCAGATAGAATACAAAATGTACATATCTAATTATGGTGACATGTTATATCTCCCACTTTCTCCGCATAAAAGTTATATATGAAGAAGCCAAAAGCATGTAACCAAAATCTACAAACCATGAAAACTGACTCAATTGCCCCAAAGTTGCAACGAAGGATCTTTAAAACCATTAATAACAAAATGCACCTCATACTTTGCTCTTATATAATTCTTTAGTAGCCATGAATTGGATTATGTCAGATAACTCTTACAGAATCAGGGAAGTAAAAGGTTAGTGTAAATCAATCTATTCTTTAGTAATTTTAGTCTAAATATTCTTCTTCTTTTGATCATGGTCGGGTGGAGCAAAGGTATTAGACTTCCACTGTATAAGATAGGATATTGGAATTGGATTATGTAAGATAAGTCTTACAGAATCAGGGAAGTAAAGGGTTAGTGTAAATCAATCTATTCTTTAGTAATTTTAGTCTAAATATTCTTCTTCTTTTGATCATGGTCGGGTGGAGCAAGCATCCAATGATGGTGTTTATATAGTAGATTATGCATTAAATTCAAGCTCAGCACCTTCAACATGCATTGGCCATAACAGTCAATAGTAAATTTTCAAGGCATTTTAAGTTGTAACTACCAAGATAGTTTCAAAGATCTATAAAGATAAGACAATGCTAAAATGAAAAACAGTTGGACCTTAATTGAATAAAAGGTATTCAAACTAATTACATGGAAATTATACTAGTATGCACCAAGCATGTATACTTCAAAAATTTCTCAGTTTCTACTACATCATTTTTAATTTAATTTTCACAGCCTCCATGGAGGCTTAATACCCATTCATGCCTTCCTTGCATTGGCCTCTGCTTCGATCTGCTTATAGGATGTAGCATTATGAATTCCCTATATTTATTTTGGTAGTGGTAAGCAAAGAGAGAAGAGTGTATGTAAGTCTTACTCGAGGGGTATGGAGATAATGGTGGCTGAATTAAACTAGTAGATATAGTAATGACCTTTTGTACCCATCAAACCCTCAAGTTTAATACATTGTACCTTTTAGCCCCTGAAGTATCCGGAAAGGTCCTATTAACCCTTATACCGGTACAAATTAAAAAAAAATTTGTAACGGACACATGTAATGTCTATTTTGCCCATCCGATACGTACCATTACAATTTTTTGTACCGGTACAAGGGTTAATTGGACCTTTAAGGATACTTCAGGGGCTAAAAGGAACGTTTTGAAACAGTGAGGGCTGATAGGTATTTCGTATAAAATTTCGAGGGCTAAAAGATCATTAAGCCTTATTAATTTGATATATATTTATTTATAAAATTAATAAAAACTAGTAAATTAAAACAAACCTTTTCCATTTTTTTTGATTCGAACTCTTGACCTTTTCCAAATAAAACAAACATTTTGCTATTCCATCAACTTGTACTCTTGCAAGTTTAAGCAAAATTATCTTACATATTATTTTACATTATTGTAATTTGATATATATATACATTTATAAAATTAATAAAAAATAGTAAATTAATAGATAATAACATATAAAATGTGTAGAGACAGGTTAATGAACATGGGAATGACTTCCAACCATGAGACATTTAAATTATTAATTAATTAATTTTTAAAACAAATTTAGAAAAATTTTTTTAAGTAAAGTCAAAACTTGAAAATAATGATAATATATATTATTATAATCTTAAAAATGAAAAAAATAGCATAAAACATTAATGTACGTTAAAATGAATGAAAGCGTTAAGAAAAAATTTATATTGAATATTTTAAATAGAAAAAATAACAAAAAATGTTATCATCCTGATTTATTTTTCAACAGTTATCTAAGATTGAGATGTACATGTCATTCCATCATTATTTAAACTACATAACATGTAAAAAATATCAATAATACATTATTAAAGATACTTTAAAGTTAAAATTAATATATTTTATTGTTTTGATGCATATTTAAAGATTTAAAAATAAAACAAAAAAAAAAGAAAAAATCTAAAATTACTGCCGCAATGAGCCATTGCGGTAATTATTCCTGCCGCAATGTTTGGTTGTGGCTCAGAAAAATTTTAAGGCATTAATTATGGTTGGTGGCTGGTAATAAATGAACCACCTGCAGCAATGTTTCATTGCGGCAGTTGGCATTTAAGGCTTCCTGCCGCAATGAAACATTGCGGCAGGCGTGAAATCTGTTTCCTTTAAGGTTACAGAATTTGTCTTTTTTTTCAATTTCCTTTTTTTCAAGCAGCAAAAAACACCAACGAATTTCAAGGGTTTGGAGCTCAAAAATTCATCCAAAATTAAGGTTAGTGCTCTATTCAATGGCTTCATTTTTATTTAGCTCTTATAGTTCATCTAGTGAACGTAATGGTGATGATTATGTTACGCTGCCCGTTAAAAAAAATCATGTTTCTCGTAAATTATTCGTTGATGATGTAGATATTGATAATTATTATAGTAGTGTTCATAAACGTAGAGTGAATTACAATGTTCATAAAAATAAAATGAATGTTGATGATGTTGGTGGGGAAAAAAATGATGATGGAAAGGGTAAAAACAAGATAATTATTAGTGATGGTGATGATGAAAAAGATGAGAAATTTGGGATGGAAAAATATGATGATGAAGGAAATGAGGATATTAAGATGGAAAAAATTGATGATGAGGAGGATGTTAGGATGGGAAAAAATGTTGATGATGAGGATGTTAGGATGGGAAAAAATGATGATGATGAGGATATTGGAAACCAAAATTGTGATTTTACATTTGCGGATGTTAATAAGGTTGTGCCTTGTGTTGGAATGATTTTCGATACATTAGATGAGGCGGAAAGTTTTTATAGAAATTATGGTCGAAATGTCGGATTCGAGATAATAATTAAGAATACTCATAAACATCAACGGAGTCATGATCCATCATCCCGTTTGTTTATTTGTAAGAAGGGTGGAAGAGTAGCACCGGAATCGGATTATCGTGATAAAGGAAAACGACACATTAGGGATGTAGATCCACGAACGAATTGTCGTGCTCGAATGTACGTATGTCACCTAGTGAATGTAAACAAATGGAAGGTAACTTTGGTTGATTTGAAACACAATCATTCCATGGTAACACCGGATAAGCGACGATTTTTTCAAACATCGCGTAACATCGATCCGATCACCCGATCATTGATTGAGTTGTTTAACAAATCGAGGATCGAGACGAGTAAAGTGATGAAATATCTTGGTGAGACATGTGGAGGCATTGAAAATTTATGGTTTTCTAATCAAGTTGTACGTAATGTCATACGGGATATTCGGCACCGAGTGTTTGATTCTGGTGATGCGGAGTGTGGCTTGGTCTTGTTACGAAAGTTACAACAAGAGAATGCGTTCAGTCATTTCTTCTATCGAGTGGATGTGGATAACGAGAATCGTGTTAAAGGTTTGGTGTGGGTTGATCCTCGATGCATGAACGCTTACAAGAATTTTGGTGATGTGGTGACGTTCGACTCAACTTATCGAACGAATAGTTATTGTATGCCTTTCATACCTATTACGGGGGTGAACCACCATTACCAAAATATTTTGTTTGGATTTGCACTCATGAGAGATGAGACCGAGACTTCTTATCAATGGGTTTTAGAAACTTGGTTGGAAGCCGTTGACAAAAAACCTCCCACTACAATAATTACCGATCAAGACATTTCTTTGGGAAATGCTATTGCCACGGTTATGCCCGAAACAAATCACTTATATTGTACATGGCATATAAGTAGTAAATTTCCCAAGAAGTTATCTAGTTTGTACACCAAATATCCGGAATTCAAAACGGATTTTAATGCACGTGTGTACAAGTCATTGTCACCCACGGAATTTGAAGGTAGATGGGAGGAATTGGTCGAGAAGTACAAACTTGAGGATCATGTTTAGTTAAATGAAATGTATCGCATTAGACATCAATGGATTGGTGCTTACACAAAGTCGCATTTTGCTGCCGGTATGACCACTACCTCTAGAAGCGAATCAATGAATGCATTTTTTGATGAATATGTGCAAGCATCTACCGGTTTGAAAGAATTCATTGAGAATTCCCAAAAGGCTTTGGATGCACAATATCTTAGGGAGGTTAAAAGGAGCTTCTAAAAAGTACATCTTATGTCGTGATGAAAACTAAAGGTTGATGTCATTTATTTAAAATGTTCATGGTTGAGAAGTCTACCGTGCCGGAGGATCGTAGAAGAAGCTATCGGTTGACGGCCCATATTGATGGAAAGATTGAATGTGTTTGTATGCAATTTGAACATTCCGGGATGATTTGTAAACACATGATCCGTTACCTAGACATGAAACAAAAAATACGTATATCGAATGATTACATCATGTCTAGGTGGACAAAAAATGGCAACAAAATTGCCGGACCTCTACCTTATACCCCTCCCGTTCTTGGTAATGTTGGTGAATCACAAGCATCAAGGTATAGTGCATTGTGCAAATCATTTCAAAATTTAGGCGCTGTTGGTAGTTGTTTCGTCCCACGTTTCAACTACGTGATGAACTTGATTGAGCGAGAGAGGTGTCACGTGGAAATTGCTTTTCCACAAGAAGATAAGACCGAAAAAATGAACGAGTCGTTTCCTCAAGAAGATTGGGATCATGATCCGATATTCGATCCTCCAATGTCCCAAACTAAGGGACGAAAGAAAGCGGCAAGATATAAAAGTGGTATAGAAACGTCAACTTCAACAACCAAGCAACGAAAGTGCGGAAAATGTGGGTTGGTAGGAGCAAACCATGATAGAAGAAATTGTCTTGACAATTAGTTT
Source organism: Kitagawia praeruptora (assembly GCA_037693485.1). Classification (NCBI taxonomy): domain Eukaryota; kingdom Viridiplantae; phylum Streptophyta; class Magnoliopsida; order Apiales; family Apiaceae; genus Kitagawia; species Kitagawia praeruptora. The sequence goes on from CM075350.1 coordinate 85,426,754, forward strand.
CAATTGTATTCAGTAATATTTGAAACTATTTTTATTAATTATAATCTTAATTTTCAATGTAAGGTATTAATATGCAATCCATGCATTTGTACTAGTTTCAATTAGATTTTTTTTCCAGTTTTTCGAATATTAGGAAAAACATATTTAATTTGGGAAAAAAATAATTTTTAATTTATCTCGAATTTTATATTTAACAATTGAAATAAATTGGAATTTTATCATTTTTCCAAATTTTAATATCAAGAAACAAAAAAAAATGTGTCTATCCGCAACGCCTCATTGCGGCAGAAGAGAGTCCAGTAGCTTTTCTCTCTCCTCCCCTGTTTTCCCCTGTTACAGGGGAAAATAAGGGAGGAGAGAGAAAAGCTACTGGACTCTCTTCTGCCGCAATGAGGCGTTGTGGATAGCAATAATTTATTATTATTATTTATTTCCTGATATTAAAAATTGGAAAAATGATAAAATTACAATTTATTTCAATTGTTAAATATAAAATTCGAGAAAAATGAAAAAAAATTATTTTTTCCCCAAATTTTATTTTAAAATTTGACAAAATTTGCATTAATTTAAAAATCGAAAAAAAGCATAAATTATATTTTATTCCTAATAATTAATTTAAAATCGGATGTCGTTCTGGGGAATCGAGCGTGGGTTAGTAAACGCTCGGAAACCCCAGTCTGACAGCAAACTAACCTGGGTGTCATCAAATACCCAACCGTCGAGGTTGGCTGTCAACTGGCGGACATCCAACCTCTCCCGCTCACCCCCTGCCATATGTGACTGCTAATATGATCATCCTGCATGGTCAAGAGGGACCTATCGAGAGGCCCGCACTGCATATCCATAGCATCTGCAATGTGCAAGATCAAAGAAATAAGGCACATTTCATAAACATGTACCAAAATTGGCTAAAATTATCATTCCATTAAGACATATTTAAAACAAGAATAAATTAACAATGAATATCATTTATCAAATAAATTAACAATGAATATTTTTATGGATCCGCAATGTATCATTGCGGCAGCAGTTTGGAGGGTGAAAACGTAATTTCATATTTTTACTTGTTTCTATATTTCAAATTAACAGCTTTTATTAATTTATTATTTTTTATTACTTTTATTAAATATAAACTATAATAATTTATTTAAAATTTTATGTAATAATTCAAATTTTATAAACATTTTTATATTTTATAATGTATTAATTTACCAATTTTTTAATTTTAATAAATAATAAAATAAAAGTATAAAAACGTAAAATAAATTTAATACTGTTTTGTTTTGTAGTAAATTACAAATATGTTTGTTTGGTGTAGTGGTTATGTTGGTGTTATCTCTGGTGAAGGACCTGAGATCGACTAAACATAAAATAATTTTTTTAAAGTTTTCCTGTCGCAAGTGTTCATTGCGGCATTAAATAAATTTAATACTGTTTTGTTTTGTAGTAAATTACAAATATGTTTGTTTGGTGTAGTGGTTATGTTGGTGTTATCTCTGGTGAAGGACCTGAGATCGACTCAACATAAAATAATTTTTTTTTAAGTTTTCCTGCCGCAAGTGTTCATTGCGGCACCCTTTTTTTTTTTTTTTTAATTTTTCTTGCTGTAATGAACACTTGCGACATTGTACGAGTTGGTGGTTATGGGCCTTTTTTCAACCAACGGTGGCTATGGAAGGGCACCCTATATACTGATATTAAATTGAACCAACACAATATATATACTGATAGCAATGAGTAGTTGACATGATAGTTCAGAATCTGTTCAAGACAATTTTCTATTTTTATTGTAGACACATATCCTAGGAAGGCGGGGCTCGTATCTAACATCCAGTCCTTACTATATTACATATTCCCTCCGCCCCTCTCATTTTGAGTTGGGTACGGATATTAAGAAAAAGAGTAAAGTAATAGAAAGAACTAAAGAAAAGTGAGTAAAGTACTGGAACTAATAAATATTTTATGTAATAAAGTGAGTTTAGTGGGAAAAAATAGTGGGTGTAGTTACTTTTTATTTTATAAAACTTTATTAATTTGGATAAGTTTTGAAATGTAAAGAATTGAGAAAGACATCCCAACCAAAAAAAATGTAAAGAAATGAAAGGGAGAAATTGAGTAGCTTTTAAACTTTGTATATACAATACTACTATCTACTACTACTACTACTACTACAGTATATCAAGACATATATCAAGACCGTGAGCCTAATCAATTTTCAACCGCCTACTATCGGTTGCATGTCAATTGCCAGGCATGAATCCACTTCTCCATTAATTGTTTGGTATATTTTGGAACAATTTGCTACTGTTGTTTTTTTTTTTTAGATCAGTCCTTCCTTCAAATTTCTATTTTCTTTCTACTTTTTATGTGTCAGTTTCTATTTTTATCTTTTCAATTTTTAATATATCATGTTAAAACTTAAAACTGTAGTTGCTAACTTTTTGGAAAAGAGCATGAGTAAAAAAACAAGTAAACAAAAGTTCAAATTAGAAACTTCATTAATAATTTTTAGCCATAATTGTGAGGGAGATGATGCTAACTAAATCCTATTTAAAAGAACAATTTCAACATTTTAAAGTTATGCCCGGGACAAATTGCACCTGTTTTGATTTGGTATCCGGCGTGAAAGGGATTGTCGGATAGGGTTTCAAATTCACCAATTCTCTCCCTCCGTATATCGGGTAGGCAAATTCATGCTCCCTCCGTCTCACTCATTTCTATACACTTACTATTTTGGGGTGTCCCATCATTTCTATACATTCCAAAAATAATAAAGTTTTAATAATAAAAAAACACTATTACACCCACTAACTTTCCTCCACTATCTCAAATCTATAATATAAAACACTATTACATCCACTACTTTCCTAAGGATTATTGGTAGAATTGTGTTATAGTTTATTTAGTTTGCTCGGAGGATGGAAAGTTGGTTTGAATTTTCTTCTTACACAACTTGTTTTCCTAAGGAGCACTAATAATGCTCCTTATAGATAATTCCAGTTTATCTATAAGGAGTACTACTTTACAATAATAATGCTCCTTTATCTATAATTCCTGTAAAGTTTCGACTTTTTTCCTAAGGATTATTGGTAGAATTGTGTTATAGTTTATTTAGTTTGCTCGGAGGATGGAAAGTTGGTTTGAATTTTCTTCTTACACAACTTGTTTTAAGTTTTTTCTTGTTTTTCTACCCAACGAATAGTAGGTATTCTGAACAATAACGACCAAATAGTAGGTATTCAGAGCAGTCATGTGGGAGGAATTTTAAACTACAAGTTTATTGTTTCTATCAAATTAAATAAGGATCTAGCTTACTAGCTTTAAAAAAGGTGGTCTATTGCTTTAGAACTTTGAGGGGAAGATCAACCTCAAGAGCAGTGATGATAAAGATTATGCTAGAATGTCATATTTGATATGTCAGCCCCTATATATTCAAGGTGCTCCGCTAAAAAGCACGGATGTTTGTGCGAGGATCCTCATATACGAATGCTTGTGCGAGGATGGATGTGAACGTCAAATATGATAATATTATAAACACATGTCATGTTATGAATTATATAATCCAATAAATTATCTACAAACTTGCGCAAGTTAAATCCAAAACATGAATGAATGCTTGTGCGAGGATGGATGTGTACCTCATATATGATAATATTATAAACACATATGTCATGTTATGAATTATATAATCCAGTAAATTATCTACAAACTTGCGCGAGTTAAATAAAAAACATGATATAATTAAGCACGTAAAACAAGAGAACTGTAGATTTGTAAACTCTGCACGCCCACATAATTATGTGCACCCTGAATTTGAATGCCTAACACAACTGTAAACTGCCCTCTACCTTCATATATGATAGGACAACACGCTTATGTTTTCAGCCAGAAAACTCCCTCCAAAAAGGCAAATATACCCCTCCGTTTCATGAAATTCAGACTCTTACTGCAGACAAGCTGTGCCTACAGCGTCACACTGCCCAACCTTTGCATAGTAGGTAATTCAACCGTGAAGGAACACCCCATCTTATTTGCTGTTCTCTATATTTATCGCCTATCCGGATCTCATTTGCCCTGCTAAATATCTTCACTGATTTGCTTGGCTTCGGTGACACGAATGTGTGCACAGCTATATCTTTGCAAAAATCACTTGGATTTTTGTTTCATATACATTGAAACGTCATTTGTTTATAAACCCAAAATTTGTTTGCTAAAAATTACGTTTCCGTATTTTTTACCATGCATTCCGCAAGTTTTTGTAGCAAGGGAATTGCAAGCTCCTCAAAAATTGATGCGTCATGCATAAGTACCAGAATTATGACAACCTGAACATTTGTGGTCATATAATGGCCCTGTTTGCCAAATCTTAAATCGAGCTTATAAGTTATTGCGGGAAAAAAAATCGTATTTAAATACTTTTTTTTAGAGAAAAATGTGTATGGGGAGTTTAATATTCGTTATCTTGCAAAAATAAGTTACTTAGTTCATAAAAAAGTACATATTTCCTAACCTTTTTCCAGAATAAGTAACTTATTTCTGGAAAATAAGTTTTCCAAATGGGCCCAATATCAACATTATTTTTACCTGAAAAATGGTACTGGTGTTTGCTTATAATTTGTTGGTGAATATGTGGTTCTTATATGCTTAATATCAGTTCTCTGCATGTTGGCACAAATGCAGACGCATGTGCTCACCCAAAGTCTCTTTGTTTTATTCTCGACTAACATAATTTACTCCTTGCATTTTTTATATCCTGATGAAGCATGTGTACAAAGTTTTGGTCTATTTCACAAATAAATCCTATTCGCCTCATTTCAAGGAATTATATACAAGTTTCTAACCCCTTGCTTTACACTCCATTCTGCAAGTAACTCAGTGTATGTGTACATTGTTTTGCAGTGGTATACACAGTTGAATTCCAGAAACGTGGACTGCCTCATGCTCATATTGTCCTCTAGTTGGCTGCGGCTGACAAGCTTCTCACTACAGATGACATCGACAACGTTACAAGTGTTGAGATCCCAGACAAGATGGCAGATCCGGTAGGCTATAAAGCTGTCTCACAATTTATGATGCATGGCCCGTATGGTGCAACGAATCCTACATGCCCTTGCATGTCCAACGGCCAATTCACAAAGCACTATCCAAAGCATTTCAGTGACACGACTGTTGTCGACGGAGACGGTTATGCCTTGTATAGGAGGGATACTAAGGCAACTGTGGAGTACAATGCCATATAATTGGATAACATGTAACATCCTCACTTTTACGTGTCCTTGTAGCTTCATAATCGTAATACTGTACTATTCCTGGTCCTTTACTACTTGTCATTCACCCACTTGTAATGGAGCATATTTGATCGCTTCCTATCACTCAACCCAATACTTAATGCATGAAAGACACACCTATAATTTTAAGGTCTTTAATTACAAATAGGGAGCGGTATTCTATAGCAATTAAAGTATGTCGTTAAATTAGTAAAGGTAAAGTATAAACCCATGGAAACATGTGATGACTAAAACTTTAAATATAGAAACACTAGATCAATCAATAAACACCATTAGGCGGCATGACTTGTGGCATAAATTCTTTGTTGGATGTTGCTTACCATAAATTGTGCATTATATTAATATGCATGTAGTTATAATATTTATGTATATAAAATAAGGGTCATGTTCTAATAGAAACCAACTTAAACTAAAAACTAGAAACCAATGACAATTTTGTCTATTTAATTTCCCGCACTCCTACCAAACTTCTCGTGACTTGCTCACCTGATACATTTTCAATACATATTATCACTAATAACTCCTACTCATCACCATAACTTTTGCGGTTTGTCCATCACCAATTTAGATCACAGAGTCAATATTGTAAACTCCGGCAACTGTATATTTTGATCATTAATTTTACTTCACCTTTTCTACACTGAAACATATACACATACAGGATACTACAAAACAATTTCAAATCTGCAATTTAAATCACTCCGAAATACCTCCATTAATATCCTTGAAGTCATATTCAAACTAATCAGATATGAATTTAAGCATATTATGAACATAAATTACCAGATATACGTGAAATCATCACTAATTTGTATTGCAGAAATCACTAACTAGTATGGTAGAAATCACTAATTTATACATCTAAAATCAGTGATACCTACCCCAGCCCCACCCCCCAGCCCAACCTTCACTTGCCATCACCACCACCACTTATCATCGCTGCAATCGACACCACACCACCTGTCAATACCACCACCACCTGCCATTGCTACCATCGACCACCACCACCATGATTGTTTAGATACATACACATATACATCATTACATACACACAAATACACAAACTCAGATCTGGAAGTCATCACCGAAATGTTCTAAATCAGTAGATGAAGATAGGATTACGATCTCAAGTTAGAAATCAATAAATTATACTTGTATTAGCACAATTAATGATCGGGAGGAAGCATATTTGGAATCGAAATCGGAAATTGGTGGTGAAATCGGAGCCCCTGCGGGGCCTGTGGCCGGAAAAGAAGATGGCGGTGGTGGTGCGTCGGTGGAGGTGCGTCGGTGGTGGTGCGTTGGTGGGGTGGGATGGGGTGGCAGGTGGGGGTGGGGTTGGAGGGTGACATGATGATGTCATATTGGGATGGGTGATGTATAAGAGTGGATATAGTAAATATGGTGTGGAGATAGTAAAATATGGTGTGGAAATAGTAAAGTAGGGTGTGCATATAATGGTTTCTAGTTTCTATTCTAAGATTGGTTTCTATTTGATCAATAGCCTATAAAATAATAGGTGTATGCACAAATGATATTTTTGAATAATTTTCCTGTTTTTAAATATATAATGATTATATATTAGTGATTTGCTTAGTACATTTTAAGTAAAATTTTGCTTCAATGATCATATTTATTAACAACTTTTTTAAAAAATATATTAAAGTGTCAGCATGCATTTCAATATTCTGCGTCAAAATTTTAAATATAGTATAGATTACCTTTTTCGAAATTTGAACCATTACAATTAGATGGTTCACTAAATTAATTTTTAGAATCAATACATTATTAAAAGCTTGACTTTTACTATTTTGTTCCGATTAAAAAGAAAAATAAATTTAATCTAAACAAAGAACCCAAATAATGATGGATTATGATATTTTTTTTACTCCATTTTAATAATGTATGCACTATTTTCACGAAAAATTACTTTAATGTTTAGATTTAGTTTATTTTGGTCCTCATATCTAGGTCCGGACTTCGTCCCAGATCATCCACATTTTTACAAGTTAAATAATTCTAATTTTGATCAATGTTTTGCAAATTTTGGCCAAAAAATATTTATGATCTGTTTCACGTATTCGTTGTTGCTTATGGATTACATTAGCTACATTAGGTTGACATGTACATTTAGGTTATGACCTTGTGGCCATACTATTTTGTCCTAATTAAATATTACTTTCTTCATTAACCATAATCTTTTACAGTTTTGAAACCTATTGCAAACTTAGGACATTCTTTTAAAAAAAAACTTACATGATATCTTCATATTAAATGTGCTGCTTACTGCTCATTCCCATATATTCGATTTGTAATTCTTTTTAATTATATTAGTAAGTAGAAACCATAATGTTACACCTAGCTATCTAACTAATATTAAAATTTTATTTTTCTTACAAATGCTTTGGGACATTTATATGAGGCTGGAAATCTATTCCGGTGATCCAATCGAACCAATAGTGAAGAAAATCTATAGTGATCTTCATCACATGCATGGAGACGTGGAGTCATGGAGTACCTCCGCAATAGAGCTATATTAACGCAACTAAACGAACATGTCGATAGTGTTAATGTCACTGTTCTAGAGCGGCTACCGGTCGATTTCAAAACTTACAAGAGCTTTGACTTTATTTGTAAGGGCTCATCCAGCTCTGAGTTCGATGAAATCCTGTACCCACCGGAGTATCTCAACTCCCTTAAATTTAGTGGCATGCCAAACCATGAAATAAGAGTTAAGGTTGGGGAACCAATCAGGCTTCTTCGAAACCTAAATGCCAAAAGTGGTCTGTGCAATGGCACCCGCCTCATAATCACCAGATATTACCCGTTCCTTCTTGAAGCACTGATTATAACGGGGAACAAGATTGGCGGGACAACATACATCCTGAGGATAACTATGTGCCCAGCTGATAAGACACTTCCAATCGTTCTGAAAAGAAAACAAATCCCAATTTATGTTTGCTATGCAGTGATTGTATATAAGAGCCAGGGACAAGATGTAAAAAATGTTTGGTTGTACCTCCCTGACCCAGTTTTTGGACATGGGCAGATGTATGTGGTGGTTTCAAGAGTCACATCTCCAGATGGATTAAAAATCGTTGTAGTAGCGGATGACATAAGGACACACGGTTACCCCAAGAACATTTTATACCATGAAATCTTTGAAAATATTTTGTAGCATGAGGCCACCCAAGTCTACCACCGAACAACCTTTATGCCCCTTTTTCCCCGCGTGCTGCAATACGGATTTCCTGTACTTGCTTTGTTAATGGTTGCTTGATTCCCGAACAGACCTCATACCTGGACCGTATTTAACTGGTACTTGATTTATAAATGAATCAGCCTCTCCTGTGTATTCTGGATGCGCAATTAAATTTCCACATCCGTCAAATTTTAACAAGTACCTCTTTCCTATTAAAATTATATATTTTGGGTTGTGTACATGCATACAATAGGTATGTCATCACTGTCGAACTCCTCAATATGATTAAATGGAATTCAAAATTGACATTACACACATGAACTGCTGGTCTCTTCAATTTAGAAATCCTTTCACGTATACTTTCCCTAGATACACATTTCATGGATGGATTCTACCAACATTCTATGATCATATATACCTTCAGGACTAACGAAACGCATAGTGCTTATACCAAAATTTCTATGCACAACATTTTTACGACTGCAGTCGTAGTCAAATACAACAGGATTCAGACAACTACCTCTCCTAACGAGGAGCCATAACTTATGCTTTCCGATGATGACATGTATTTGTAGTTTAAAATCATGATTTTACATTTTCAGTCCCTGCCTTTTTTTTAATGCAAATGGCCTCTTGTTTATATTTCTTACCTGCTAACATGACGGACACCTTATTCTTTTGGCAGCCAGGATGTATGTAGTGTTCCTATAACTCTGGTAAGTTTCATCAATACCCCAGGCAGCGCCTTCAAATCTTGCAGGTGGATTAACTCCAAAAGCCACTGAATCATTTCACCAAGAAGTACTTCTGCACATGCGGGACAGGCAGTACCGAGGTGAGCAATGCAGGGCAAGCGACAACTTGCAGAAGTAAGAAAAATATGCTTGAATAAGCTCAAAAGCAAAGGCAATCTTGCTCATATGCATATATATACATATTTATGGCATGGCTGTATGTTTGAAACCTACGATTTTTTTTAAATTTTGTTTCCCTCTTTTATTAAAAGATGAATCGGTGCATTTGTAGGCTTCATTCTTCAAACTAAAACTAGGATTGGTTTGTAAATCAACATGAACACTCACACAGAGACATACACTAATTAAGGATCACCAACAAATGTGTAATTCCAGTTGCATTCTGTTTTGGTCATACATTTGGATTACATAAATTGGACCATATATTTTCTACTTTTTAATAAAACACGTTTATTCTGGAATCTCAAACTCCTTAACAGAACACATTTCAACGTGGTACAAGAAAATGATCCGTGCCTCGCACGGGTTTTTATGCCAGTATAAATCTAATGTTACAACAATATATTATACCTCTTCGTCTCACCCATTTGTTTACATATGGATTAGGTACGAGGGTTAAAGAAATGAGTAAAGCAGTAGGACCAATCATTTCTTAATGTATAAAGTGAGTTAAGTGGTGCAAATTAATGAATGTAGTTAAATTTTACTATTTTTGGAAACTTTAGAAATGTAAAAAATTGAGAGAGACATAATAAAAAAGTGTAAAAATGGATAGGACGGACGAAATAATATATTTTTTCGCTTTTTAAATGTTCCTATACAATTATGTTCACAATTATGGAAATATTTCAACCCGGTTGATTCTATATCTATATTTATATGTATTATAATAACAGGAGATAGGTGAGGCTTTGACTCAGAAGTTTCAATATATGTTTCTTGATTTTTTTTTTCATATTTTTTGTTTTTTTCGTTAAAATAATTTCCTTGTATTTAATAGTATTTTAATTAGCCATTAACTATACATGTTAAATATATATTAAATACACTTTACTTCATATTTAATATAAATTTTAGAAATATTTACTAGAACATAATAATTATTATAATAATATAAAATATTAGTTATCTATATAAAAGTACAGTTATTTCAAGATAAAATGATAAAATATAATTATTTATATCATCCACTTCTAATCCTTATTCAAAAATCACTGTAATTTTTTTTGGCAACAATAAATAGACGATTTTAACTTTTCGATAAATTTATAATCAGTGATTGTGAGAATCATGATAAGATACAGAAGTATATATAAATTTTCCAATTAGCATCCACAATTTAAATACAAGTTATATTGTAGAATTTACTTTACACATGAATAAATTACACACAGGGTGTGACCAACTCGATTAAATTGAATAAATCCAACCCATTCATTCACTGATTAAATCAATAAATAGTTATACATTTGTTGTTCCATTATATTATATTGAAATAAATTAATATTCTAACTATACACATTCTTATAATAATCCTGATCAATTAATTATGCATGTTATGAGACGGGCGTCGGCATTTAATAACGTTAATTAGATAATTTTAATATTTATTAATTGTTATAATAAAATTATGTTGACATTGTAATTCGGTATGGAAAAAAGTAAGATGCCTTTTTGGAGTTGATGAAATTGATAATATGTTAGATGATCTTCATTTTGTTTATATACTATTTTTAAATGACTTAGTGTTTATTCAGATTTCAATAATTTTTATTCAGAGATACGGGTGAAGGATCACTCCAAAAAATATGAAGCATGACTTAAAAAATGCATTTGAATTCTCTTTTGTTTGTCATAAAACCAAATTTATCGACAAGTTAAGTCAATCACATCTCTTCTGACATTTATTCTTCTGCTTCTTTTCATCATACAATCAAATTTATTAAATAACTAAGCAATCACGTCTGTTAGATAGTCAAGTTGTGTGAGCTGTCAAGTCTAGCTCATTAGTTAGTTAGAACTCTATATATAGTGACATTAGACATTTTATATCTTAAGAGATTGTATATTCACAATATAGTTCATTCTGTTATATAAATATACATACAGTGTTATACATATATCTTTCTTCTTCTTTATTTGATCTTTACTATTTGTTATCTGCAATATTCTATCTTGTAACATGGTATCAGAGCCTCGTGCTCGCGATCTTCATCTCGGTTGTCGTCGCCGGTGAAAGTTGTAATCTCCGGTGATAGTTATCATTCAACGCTGCTGTTACGTGTTGTCTCATTCTTGTCCGCGATCGTTTCTCTCTCGTTCGCGATTGTAATCTCTCAATCTCTATACATAAATCTCATAGAAAACATAAACGAATTATTTTGATTTTCTCTGCGTTTTTCATTCATGTAAAACTCTCTGAATCTTGATTTCTCTAAATGTTGCTTGTATTTTCTGATAAACACAAAGTGTTTATATTTGAGATCATTCAGTATCTTTTAATCTTGGCAATTCTAGTTGAGATAATTCTAGTAGAAGTGTGCTGCAGCCGTAAAAGTGATGGAAGTGATCCATTTGCTGTGATTTCACTACAGTCTTTGCCACAGTATATAATATCATCTGATGGTATAACAATGACATATGTCGCTTGTACCGGCCACATTTATGAATTACAGTATTCTACTGGTTCGGGTTGGTATGATAAGCATTGTCGTAAAGTTTGCCTAACAGCAGGCTTTGAAAGTGCTATTTCCAGATGGCTTCTACCAAGTGTATTTACGTTTGGAGTTGTTGACCCAATTGTGGAGATTGTTGAGAGTTTGTTTGTTCTTAGGTTTTCAATTGTGTTGTCTAGGTCTGCACCTACAGTAAAGGAACTAGCAACTGTTGAGACTGGTCTGTCTCAGACATATTTCTCTGATTCTGCAGCTTTACAGATCTGTAGAATTGTATTTCTTCTATTGAAATTCTTTTGTATAGAAGCTGAATGTGCTGCTAAAAGGGCCGATGAAGTTGGATTTGTTGATGTTGCTCATTTCCCTGAGTTTCCAATGCCTGATATTCTACATGGTTTATAGGATCAAGGGATTGCTATTGTCCAGGAGTTATGTGAAGCCAGGAAAACGCAGCAAGTTCCTTCTGAACTACAAAGTATCTGCATTCTACTACTACAAATTACAGAAATGGCATTGTACTTGGAATTCTGTGTATCACAAGTATGTGGAATAAGACCTGTTTTGGGACGCGTAGAAGATTTTTCCAAAGAAATCAGATTGTTCATTAAAGTGACCGAGGGACATGAATTTTTGAAGGATTCTGGTTGCATGTATGATGCCTCTTTGAGGGTTGTTACTCCTTTGAGAGTTTGATATATTTGTTGCTCCTATGAGAGTTTGCTATATCCCTTTGTGGATTGCTGCACTACCAGCTTTCTAAACCCCTTTGTGGGTGTCTACCTTCTCTTGTGGAATTCTGACAATACTACTTGTCAATGTTCGCTGCTGTCAAACTTTGAAAGATTATCACATCTGGAGTTGATTGCTGCTGTTAAACTATGAAGGATTACTAAATCTGGAGTTGATTGATTTCCCTTTTGGCTTGTTGCCCCTTTGTGGGTTTGCCCTTTGTGGGTTTGCCCTCTGTGGCTTTGTTGCCCCTTAGTGGCTTTGTTTGCCTTAGTGGGTTTATTGCTCCTTTGTGAGATTGTTACCAATGTGATCTCTGGTTTTATTACTCCTTTATGTTGCTGTCAAGGTCAGCTAATTCAGATTGCCTACACCACTACCTCAGATGTTGCTGTCAAGATGTTACTCAATCTGTTACCTACCCCTATAATGTTACCCTTCAAGTTGGATGTTTGCATTTCTTTCCCACATCCAACTTGAGGGGGATGTTAGATATATGCTGTCAAGTTGTGTGAGCTGTCAAGTCTAGCTCATTAGTTAGTTAGAACTCTATATATAATGACATCAGACATTTTATATCTTAAGAGATTGTATATTCACAATGTAGTTCATTCTGTTATATCAATATACATACAGTGTTATACATATATCTTTATTCTTCTTCATTTGATCTTTACTGTTTGTTATCTGCAATATTCTATCTTGTAACAACGTCTCTCATAATGCTATTGATAATTAAAAAGATTAAAAAAAATGTTAATTTTACTTCTCCAATGCCAAAATTTGCAAATATTTATCAATATTGGATTTTAAAAACATTTTTTATGTGACAAAATAGGTGTCGTTAATATCTTTATAAATATTATTATTAATACTCAAGAGTTTAACTGAAACATGTTTTATTTTTGCTAATTCTTTTCTCTATATTTCTTAAACATTCAAATTTAATTACACTGAACACAAGTTTCAATTCATCATATTAACTTCCAAATAATAAAACTCAACGAACATTGATGTTACATATTTAAAAATGTGATCGTGATGCGCGTATCGCGTCTTGTTACCTAGTCAATTATAATGACTTGCATACATTGTATCATTAAAATAGATAGTACTATAAATTTAGAATTAAAATTTTAAAATTATGAATATTTTAAATTATTAAACAATTTACTTTTAAGAGATTTAAAGATTTTACACTGAATTCCTGTAAACAAGGATTACGCAAAATTGCAAACTTTACAAACGTAGGTTTTATATTTTTGAATAATGTTAGGGACACCAAAATTGGTTTCCAAAATTTTCCCCAAATACACATGGCAGATTCTGATTTGCTATAATAATAAATGGGCCCCCTGTATTCACACCAACAAAACCAATCAAAATAACCCATACTGCCACATCAGCATGCCATGTCATTTGGTGTCAATATATTTTTAAATGTTTTTATTTTTTGAAAGATAAAGAGAGTTAAATTTCGTGAGAGAATTAATGTACGGGATATTGCACAGCTAGCACACCAAATATTGTTCCGCACGGTACATGTAACTACTAACGAATAAGTTGCTTCTGAAAAGTTCTCAGCTAATCCCGGATAATCCATTATCTTACCGGTTGTTTATCATTTCTTTAGTTATCTCAAATTTGGCTTGGCAGTTAGTCCTTATCTCCATTGTTTATTAATCTCTATCTTGTATATCATTGATCTACACTTTCAAGTATATATACAAAGCTAGCCTACTCTTACAACATCGAGAAGTAAATCAACAAAATGGCTTTCACGCGGAAGTTAACAATCTTTTACATGTTTATAATTGCTGGTTCATTATCCATCTCTAACGCCACATTTGTAAGCCAGCATGCAAGCAGGATGTACGTCGATGCCTCATTATTTATGTTCAGGAATTGTCATTTTGAAAAAATTTATCAATTCGGAGATTCAATGTCTGACACTGGAAACATTGTTATTGAAAATAAGAAGAAGGAAGCTTCAAATAGGTTGCCATACGGTGAAACATTCTTTGGTAGACCTACGGGTCGAAATTCCAATGGTTTACTCATGATCGACTATATAGGTAACTTCAGATTTACTAATAGTCTTTTAATAGATTAATTGAGATGTGTATAATGTTTCGTTTTTCAATTTTGTAGCATGGGCGGCTGGTCTTAATTTATTGAATCCATTTAACGATAAAACTGCGAATTTTGACAATGGGGTTAATTTTGCGGTAGCTGGTTCAACTGCAACTGCAGTTGAAAAATTGGCAGTGCAACACATTCATGGGAACATCACAACTAGTAGTTCTCTTGACATTCAAGTAAATTGGATGGATGAGTATCTTGCAAAATTTTGCAAAGACGATGCAGGTTTACTTTGGCCGTGTTTATGTGTTTTTGTGATATCTTGTCTTGTTTATATGGTTTATATACTTCAATTTTACATCAAACTGCATCATGCTTAACCGAGAATAGTATTTTATTGTTACATTTTACAGATTGCAGCGATAAGCTTAAGAATTCTTTGTTCATTGTTGGAGAAACGGGAGGGAACGACTACAATTATGCACTTATGGCACGAAAAACCATTGACGAAATTAAAGCTACTGTTGTGCCGGAGGTGGTAGAAACCATAATCAATGGTACAACTGTAAGTTTAGTACATAATTCTCCTACCATACATTACATTACCCCAACATTTATTCTTTTCCCTGATTTGATTTTTTTTTTTTTTAAAATTTTGTGCTTTGTGTTACATCAGAGACTAATAAATCGTGGTGCGCGGAAGTTGATGGTACCTGGAAATTTTCCAGTAGGTTGTCTCCCAATTTACCTTACCCTTTTCCAAACGAAAAACTCAACATTTGATGAGAATGGTTGCTTGAAGGAATATAATGAGTTGTCCATGTACCACAATATGAAATTAAAAGAAGCACTTGATAATTTGCAAGATGAAGCCCCGTACACCACTATAATATATGGAGATTACTACAATGCCTATGAGTGGGTTTACACACATGCTGCAAATCTAGGTTTGTCTATTCACACATCTAAGTTTGTATTAATACATAAATTCTTTTAACCTCAGAAACTACTTGAGGCTGGGCTATATTTGATTTTATTCAGACTTCTTAGATCTAAATTTTATTTTGTTGGTAGGTTTTAAATCAAAGCAAAAAGCTTGTTGTGGAATTGGCGGTAAATATAATGTAGGATTTGGAAAATTATGCGGTGACCCTGGTGTTCCTGTGTGTCCTAATCCAAACAATCACCTGAACTGGGACGGGGTTCATCCTACACAACAAACAAATATGTTTCTGGCGACTTGGCTCATCACCAACATGTTACCTAAGTTAGACTGTTATTAGTTTGTAATTTTTCATTCACTAATAAATTTAATTGTTAGGAGGTTAGCAGTTTCTGAGATTGCAGCACTTGTATTCTATTAAGTTAGCCAGGAAGGAGTTATTAGTTAATGTAATATCACTAATCATGTGATTGGTTTATTTATCTTTTGATAACTTAAGCATTCTCCAGTTTAGTAATTGTTATTGGGTGTTCATTTTCTGTCATGACAATTATTATTTCTCGTGTTTTCTCTGGTCTTCTCCCTCTCTTGGATCGGTGGTGAGACATTAAGTCATAGTATCCAGGGTGCTTAAACACGCAACTAATCTACCCCCCCCCTCCTTATTTATGTAAAGAAATTATTCCAACATGTGAAATTCTACATTTTAATAACTTACAGTTGGACTTGGAATTGTGTGCCTTGATTTTTGTGAAGATTTCATTTGATATTCGTGGAGAATTCATTTTAGCATTTAAAATTCTATCGTTGTAAGAACTTATGTTTGAATTTGAAGTTCTTGTGCACGGAACGTTTTTCTTCCAGGTTCTTGTGAAAGGATGCATATGATGGTCTGTTTTTAAAGTTCAAACTTGCACCATGTTTTCATTTGTATGTGGTGTCATTTTGAATTCAGTATTTTGTGAATCTTTTTTGGATTCTGGCCCCCGAGATGTGCATTAGAGTTCACAAAGCATTTGACAGGCTGAAGTGGCTTTTTACTTGCTGCTTTATCAAAGTTGGGTTTTCCAGAAATTTTTATAAGCTGGATAAAAACGTGCCTCAACTCTGCTATGATATCAGTGAAAGTTAATGGTGCTTTAGAAGGCTATTTTAAACAGAAAACTGGGCTTCACCAAGGAGAACCATTGTCTCAGTCGTTTGTATTAGCCATTGAGGTATTTTCTGCAATGCTAAAGAAGGCCACATCCTCTTCTGAATTTAAATATCACTGGAGAGCCCACCATGTTGAATTATCACATCTGACTTTTGCAAATGATATCTTAATTTTCTGCCGAGGTAATAATGAATTTCAATAATCACATCAGTTATCTCTGTTTTTACTGCAATTTCAGGTCTAAAGCCTAATGCTTCAAAATGTCAATGGCTCTTTGCAAATGTCCCAACTGATGTAATCTCGAATATAGTAAATGTCTCAGGTTTTCAGACTGATTCTCTCCCAATAAAAGATCTTGGACATTTTATCTCTAGTTTGCAAATAAGCTCAATGCTAGCGATTGTTTGCCTCTAGTTTCTAGGATGTGTGCAAAGATTGACTCTTGGACCTGCAGATTTTTAATTTGCAGGACTGCTGCAACTCATAGTAAAAGATTTTCTTCTCAGCATTACTGGTTTATGTATCTTTTTCTCCCAAAGAAAGTTCTTAAACAGGTAATCACTATCACATATAAATTTCTATGAGGTGGAACTTCTACTGATTCGTGCCATCATAAGGTCTCTTGGAGTCAATGTTGTTTATTGAAAAGTGAAGGTGAGCTTGGCATTAGAGACCCAATTGAATGGAATAATGCTGATGTAATGTATTAGTTTTAGCGACTAATTCAGCCAGGAGCCACTTCGCTCTGGATAAAATGGGTCCATCGATCTTTATTCAGAAATAAGTCTATCTGGACAGCACAATTCCCATATTATTGCCAAAGGTGTATTCGAAAAATAATGAATATTAGAGACGTAGTAGCCTCTCACTTGCAATATTGTATTGGTATTGACTCGAGATTTCTCTTGTGGCATGACCCTTGGATCAATAATGTTCCTCTCATCACGAGACTTGGTGTGGGTATTATCTCCATCATGGAAACTAACAATCTTGATATAACCAGCTCTTACATATGAAATGGAGATTGGATACAGCATCACACAAACCATGTGAATGCCACTGAAATTAACAACCTGATCAGAGATATCCAGATTCATGGTACTGATTCTATTCTTTGGGAAAATCTGCCCTCAAAGTTAGTCACGTTATCTTATATTTGGCGTTCTCAAAGAAGACCAGCGGCCAACAACATGTTGGTGTAGTGGTTGAGCCACTGGCCTCCTTTGAAGAAGGTCAGGGGTTCGACTCCTGCGTGTGCGTGAGTTTTCTAGTCTGTATTAGATTTCCTTTCTGTATTTGTAATTCTGTACTTGGCCGGGGGTCCTTTGGAAACAGCCTCCCTATTGTATAGGGGCATGGTCTGCGTACATCTACCCTCCTCAGACAAGTCTTGTTTTTCTTTAAAGAAGACCAGCTCCTGCCCCTCCATGGGTTAATGCAATATGGCATCCCTTTGCCATTCCAAACTGCTCCTTCTTCTTATAGCTTGCACTTTTTGATAGACTACTCACTAGGGACCGAATGTTACGATCACAGATAGCAGTTGTCTGCGGTGTCACACTGGTGTAGGATTTGCAGCTCATCTTTTTTCTGATTGCTCATTTTGCAACAATATTAATGGCAGCAAGTCCTATACCGTTCATGCATACTTGGAATGACTTCCTCAATGGAAGAATTACAGTTCAGCACTGTACGGCTCTAAAGCATCATGTTGCTTCTTTATTTCTAGCCACTGCAGTTTACAACATTTGGAGAGAACGTAAATTTCGCCTTCACAACCCAGGGAAAAGGAATACGGCTACTTACTTGATTGGCGAGGTTAAGAGGACTGTTCACAAAGAGTTGTTCACTACTTCTAGTTCTTTTAGAAGGAAAATCAGAGGGAGATCAAACATTGTTTTGTTATTATAGTAACTTGGAGCTTGTTCCGGTTACTTGCCAAATCATGGATACTCCCTCATTTTGTATTTTTCTGTTGGGTTGATGTTTACTAGTACTTAGCAAAAAAAAATATTTTACCTTCACTCGTCAGCTTATATTATGAAGCAGCAGGGCTTAGAAATGTTGGGCTAGATGCATACATTCTACAAGTTTTCTCCTACGGACAACCACATGTTTAATAATTTTCTTAAAAAATACTACTTAAGAAGTTGTTTTTCAGCATCGGGCCCAAATTATTAAGTTTTAGTTTCAACAAGTAATTAAAATTTATGCATGCATCCCTTTTTATCATTTTAAAACGCAAGTTTATCATGTATTTTCTGAAAAGGCATTTAATTTCACGTTTTTGCTATTTTTTTTTAAATAATAAGATTAAATGGTTAACTCAAGGCTACTTGGCGTTTTAAGGGAGTAAACGCAACTATGTGATGCGTTTTTAATGTGTAAACGTAACACGACCTTGCGTTTATGCATGCTATTTGGGATCATATGTTATTTTGGACATTTTAATTTTGAAATATGTTATACGGGGCCTTTTGTCGAATTATAGAGCATAAAAGATTTTTAGAACATGGGAAAATAATTACAAGTGCTAATTAAGTTGATAATTGAGCAGAAAAAACTACACTCTGGATGACTCAAGTCAACTACAACGATGAGTTTCACTATATAACACTATACGTTGGCTGCTACTACTACTAACTCTTGATCTGGGCTTTTGTTTTTGTTTTAAATCTTTTATAATTTTATTGTATAAATGAACTTTGATATATCAATCTTGTGTGCTTCTCTGATGCTATAATTTGAAATGAACGATCTTGGTTTATTATCTTGTACTAATTTCAATTGTTGTCTTGACAAAAAGATTAGTTCTTTAAACAAATTCGAATCTCTTTTAAAAGGTTACTGAATTTTTTTGGTTACGATTTAGAGTTTAAAATATTGGTTTATCTTAAACTTAAAAGATTTCTGTTTCAAAATTGAATCTTTTTCGTTACTTTGTCAAATTCGAGCCTTGTATTGAAGGAGGGGAGCTCACAGACAATTTTGGTATGTAATTTGGTAAGTTAGAAGGTTTTGTGTTAGTGGGACTATTGCAGCCCAAAAATTAGTTTCATAGGGTATAATGGCTTCCATCGTATCAATCAGTAAGTGATCAGAACGATGTGCACTTACCAAACAAACAGTATCCAGCTTCCAACATCAAAGTATTACCCAAGGAGGAAACTCCCCCTCCCCCCATCTGTTGTACCACTACCATCTGTCTGGGATCCTCCTAGGCTGAGCCACGTTAAAATTGTTGTAGACTGCGCTATGATATCACCGTAGCTTAGGGTCATTGGCAGATTGTCAAACTTTGTGAAATTCAGTGTTATTTTGATTTGTTCTTTTGATATATTATGTTTGGACGTTCTTTTCACAAGTTATAAAAGTTTATGTACTTTGTTTTAGGGGCGTAAGTCATCTGTATAGTACTATTTACAAATATTTTTTGTAATTAGATCCAAGTGAGGAAACCCCCCATGTTCCCAACATCGGACTGCAAATTTGTTCCTTCTAAAAATTGGAACAATATATTCAACAAGGGATTTTAGAGGAATTAGAAATATATATGTTTATTATTTATTTAGAAAAATAGTAGTAACATATAATTCCTTACGCTCTAATGATCAATTCCCACTTCCCAGTGCTTTGTGGACTCGCTTGAAAAGTGAAGCCTGAGATCTCCTGTTAATAAGTAAGTTTGAGCATCTAAATAGTATTGGAGAAGGATTTTTTAGCCTTGAAGGGTCTGGTCTGGAGTGCTTGATTCTTGCATTTCTGTCAAAAGTTTTAGACTTTGAAGGTAACTAAACGGACTTTCAGTGTCCACAACTATGATTAAGATGAGATGTACTAGGGATGAACACATGAAAAATCTTTTCCTAAACTGAAAAAAAAAAATTCTAATAATTACTGGTCTTATAGAGACATGCAATAAAAGTTCCAAAAAAAGAGAGGTTAGCCTATTACAGTTGGCTAGAGTCCTATGAGTTGAGCATCCATTGTCAAACTACTATATCATTGTAGTGCTTCTTTACCACTTGTACTGCGAAAGGTCTATTCCAGATTTTTGGCCCAAACTTTAAGAACCTTCCAGTCTTCCACCCCATATCAACTGCAGTGTTATACTCCGGTCAGTTAAAAGGAATGGTGAAAAAAATTGGGAGATGGCCATTTGTCTATGATGAGGTTTGTGTAGAAATGAGTAGAAGTAGGAATGAGACATCCGTTTTCATATATGTTGGAGATGAAAGAAAATATGAAAATTTACCTACAAAACTTATGACTTTCATCTCTTTTCTTCCATACAAACTGATCACTATTGTTGGTAACATTTATAAACCACATATTCTCACGTTGTGGAATTTTTGTTCTCAACTTGTCGCAGATAGCCCGAATGGAGTTTGTAGTTCAATGGGTGGTCGGTTTCCCCCATACACAAACAAGGCGAACCGCCCAGCATAGTGAACAATAAAATATTAATATGAAAATATATTTTGGAGCAGTCGATTGTGCAGAAATTATGCTGTAAAAATTTTGTAGCACCTTCACGATATTTTCCAAATGTGCAAGATCTTCTAAACTCTTAGTTCGATATTTTCCAAATGTGCAAGATCTTCTAAACTCTTAGTTCTATTAATAATCACTAGCCTATGACTATTTTTAATATTTTGTGTTTAATATTTATTATTTTTTTAATGAAACTTAATTTATTTTAATATTATATTGATTAATTTTGTATTTTTTTAAAAATAATCTAAATGATTAAATATATTTTGATTGAACATTTTCAGTTAATTATATTTTATGTTACTGACTCATATTAAATTGATATAATATATTGTCAAATTATTATTCTTTTATTCAACATTTTTTCATTAATATAATTTATTCTTACTCTAAAATTTCTTGTCGAAAAAATCAAATTTATTGGTTTCCCTAACTCATTTTTTAATCTCACTATTTTTTTTTTTGCATTTTTTGGTTATCTTAATCTTGTAGTCGAGTGCAACATAACCGTATACACTATATATTATACATAAACATAGCATATTTAAACATATTTTCTCATATATAATAATGTATATAATAAATTTTACCTAAATCCCACAAAAAAAATAATGATAATCGCATATATATAATCTATACAAATCCCATATACATAATCATGTCTATATGTAATTAGCCAAAATCTTACATGAGAACCTTCACTACTAATATGAGATATGAAATCAAATTTTTTCCACACAAATTTTAAATTACATTTAATCTTAATTGTTCATTTTAATGAGTACTTTACCCAATTTTCCACCTATTTCTTTCATCCCTCACCTGTCTCTTCTTCCTTTCTAGTCCACGTCTTTCTTCCTCCATATCGGACCAAACTTCGACCACCACCGTCAAATTCCGGTCACCCATTTCATTTTCCTAAAATTACACTCTCTAATCTTCTTTATAAATTTTTAATCTCTTTCTTTCTTGGTACATACACATATGGGTTGATGTACACATAACTATAAATATCTATTGGAAATCTAAATTCGATTGTGACGATGATGTTATTAACTTTAACGAAGAGCAAATTCAGATCAGGCAAACTCTAACATGAATTTAGCAGTGATTTTGATTTAATATTTTGATAATTATTATTTAAAGCAAGTGATTTTTGTACGATAACAGATCCAGTCAACTCTAAGATGAATTTAGCGATAATTTTGATTCAATTTTTTTTTTTTAAATTATTAGTTAAAGCAAGTGATTTTTGTATGATATTGGTGATGTCAGAGGTGATGGCCGGATGTGGTGACAGGGAGGTCGTGACCGAATGTGGTTGTTGTGTGATGATTGTGTTTATTTGCATTATTATTGCTTAATTGTAATGATTTGATTTGATTATAGTGATTACTGTGTTGAATGTGGTGATTGTACGTTGAGAATGTGGATATGGTTTGATTAATGAGTGTTATAAAATAAAATTTGGTTTAAGGGATGGTACATTGAATAAAAAATACACCGTTAGGATTATATTACATAAGAGCATGATTCTAATTAATTAATCTCACCTATATACATATTCACAATATACTTAATCCCCGATTCATATTCATATAATTATTTATTAAAATAAATATATCAAATACTTTGGTTGATGTAGGCCAATTTTTAAAAATAATAATAATGTTATGTATAATTTAGTCTTTCATCAAATTTGTTTAATAAAATTCATGTATTAACACAGAATTTGAGATAGTATCGTAATAATATAGGTAAGTTATTCTTTTACACTTGGATTAAATAGAAAATTTTTGAAATTTTATATCAAGATCTTAATACAATATTTTTTACATGTCACATGACATAATATAATATTATGCATTTATTTTAATAAAATTCATGTATTAACACAGAATTTAAGATAGTATCGTAATAATATAGGTAAGTTATTCTTTTAGATTTGGATTAAATAGAAAAAATTATGAAATTTTATATCAAGATCTTAATACAATATTTTTTACATGTCACATGATCATAATATAATATTATGCATTTGTTGAATAAATTTAAAATTTAGATTTTAATTTCATCTCTGTTTAATGATTTTTTAAATTATTATGTTAAATCAGTTTTAGTTTTAATTCTATATTTTGTCGATCAACTTATATATAAGAATTATATTGCTCTAATATTTATTAAATTTATTCTTTTATATGATATTAATACGATATTAATAAGAATCCAATTTAGATTATTTGAGAATCATATATATATGAAATATAAATTTATTCGCAAATTGATATGGGCTAAAAGTAAGCCCTAAGACACATTTAATGTGGCATTAATTAGACCTAGAATGGTCCAAACGTGGGGCCCACCAGATGGGCCCAAACCCTAACTATAATATTAATTTCGTAATTAATATTAGGGGTAATAAACAGCCCAGCAAATAAAAGTCAAACAAGAATATGATTCTTGCCTGACTTAGCCTCCAAGATACATATTCTAACATGGAAACTGATTCATACATGGAAGGAGACTGGAACCTTCTTCTAATCGGTGACTTGCCCACCAAGTCACCAAACCCTACTACGATTTTAGGGCTTCTCAGCCTATATAAAGGGTCTGACCCCTCATCTCAGAACTACGTTTTCTTGGCTTGATTCTCTAATACAGAGATACGTAGGCATTCTGTGAGGACCGTTTAGTCTCGAACGCAGAAGCAACCATAAAAGCACGAAGCTCACGAACCCTAGCCTTAAATACACAAACCCTAGCCGCAATAATTTAAACCTAGTTTTTATTCCACAACATTTGGCGCCGTCTGTGGGAAGAAGACATCAACCATGGTTCAAACACGAAGAACTGCTCCAGGCGCTACAGAGCCAATCGCTACCGAGGCCCTACCTCTTAGCTCTGCTCCGCCCCTTACTGAACAAGTACTTCCGACATCTGAGCAAGTACCTCCGGCATCCGGAACTATCGTTTCGTACCAAGTTTCTCAACCCTTAGGGACGACTACCCATGTTGAGAGTACGCTACCTCCGATCATCCACACAGTTCCAGGGACTAACCCCCCTCGGACGGGGATTTCTTCTCTGATTGTAGGTCCCAACAACCTTACACGAGGGGTTCAGATCCATACTACGGATCTCCCCATAAGCACCAATCCAACATATGGGATGTCCAATTACGGAGCTGGACCGAGTGGGCATGCCCTGTATATTCGAGATCGAGATTATCGCGATTTTTCTGGTCCTTATTCAGATGAATCATCTTCTGACGATGATTACGAGCGTGATGAAGCCCCAAGGAGGCGACGTGCAAGTAAAGAGCCTATGGGGAGAACTCGAACTATCCATGATGGACTCACTTCAACAGTTGCTGAGAGGATCAAGGCTTATGAAGCCGAGATCTTAAAGTTAAAGGAAGATATGGCCAGGGAGCAAGCCAGATCAAATCTGACTTTGCCACCTCCCACGTCAGGACCGATTCCCTTCATAGATCTGGAGAGACCTCTAAGGAGGCAAAGAAGGACTACCGTCCCACCTGAAAGAACTACAAGGGTGGAAACCCCTAAAAGCAACCCTAAGGATCTGATGCCACTTGGGGACCCTGATGATCCCACACCTCCGTTTACTGAAGACGTGATGAATGCTCATATCTCAAAGAAGTTTAAGATGCCAACAATCAAAGCTTATGATGGAATGGGTGATCCTGCCAACCACGTTAGAACGTTCTCAAACGCACTGCTGTTGCAGCCTGCAAGTGACGCTTTGAAGTGTAGGGCTTTCCCTCAAACTTTGTCAGGCATGGCTCAAAGATGGTATAGTCGGCTTCCTGCAAACTCGATTGGTTCCTTTAAGGAGTTGAGTGCTGCCTTCATTAGTCAGTTTATCAGCGGAAGAACGCATGAGAAAAGCTCTGCATCTCTTATGTATGTGGTACAAGGGAAGAGCGAAAGTCTGAGAGACTACCTTAAGAGGTTCACCAAGGAGACTCTGAACATCACTGATCTGGACAATAAGGTTGCAATGGTAGCCTTGGAGCATGGTACCACCGACTTATACTTTAAGAGATCGTTGGCAAAACATCCCCCGGAGAATATGGCTGATCTCCAACGAAGGGCTGACAAGTACATCAAGGCCGAGGATAGCACGAAGAAGGAGGTCACATTAGGCAATGGTCAGGGAAACAATGATACAAAAAAGCGTAAGCAAGGGCAGGAGTACGATGCTAGGGACAAGTATCCCCGAACCAGCAAGGACTCTGATTCGCCACCAAAAAAGAACTTGGGACCAAGGTTCTCTGACTATGCAAGGTTGAATGCCCCTAGAAGTCAAATCTTGTTGGAAATTGAGAAGGATAAAGACTTCCGATGGCCGAAGCCACTCAGGGGAGACCCCGCAAAGAGGAATAAGGATCAGTACTGTAGGTTCCACCGAGATGTAGGACATGACACGGATGATTGCAGACAGTTGAAGGACGAGATTGAATTCTTGATCCGTAAAGGAAAGCTGAACAATTTCACAAAGGGTGGAGATCATGGAACCCAAAGAGGGGATTACAACAGGAGAAACAATGACAGGAGGGATAACGATCGTGACCGCAACACGCAGCCCCGAGGGCCAGTTATCAACATGATCTGGGGAGGCCCAACAGCGGCCGGTACAACCCGCAATTCTCGAAAGGCATACGCAAGAGAAGTGATGCATATTGTGGGAGAGGCCCCGAAGCGTGCTAGAACAGAAACCGTGATTGGTTTTGATGACTCTGATCTGGAAGGGGTGAAATTCCCCCATGATGACCCATTAGTTATAACCCCTGTGATTGGGAACTCGGAGGTAAAACGAGTCTTGATAGACAATGGGGCTTCTGTTGACATTCTGTTCCATGATGCGTTTGTGAAGATGGGATATACCGATTCTCAGCTAACTCCGACTAATATGCCTATTTATGGGTTCAATGGGGTTGAGTCCAAGGTCGAGGGTACTATCCAGTTACCCGTGACAATCGGGCAGGAACCTAAGGAAGCTACTCAAATGCTAAACTTTCTGGTAATTAAGGCAGCCTCGACTTATAACGCAATCCTGGGAAGGACTGGACTTCATGCGTTCAAGGCTGTTGCCTCAACATATCACATGAAGATTAAGTTTCCAACCCGAAACGGGGTTGGAGAACAGAAAGGCGACCAGAAGATGGCAAGAAGTTGTTATGTGTCCGCCCTAAGAGCTGATGGAGTCGGGGGGCAGGTACTCCCAATTGAAGACATGGATGTCCGTAGTGATGATGAACAGCGAGGAAAGCCAGCAGAGGATTTAATACCCGTCCCTCTAGAGCTGAGCGACCCGGAGAAGGTTACATACATAGGAGCATCTTTAAGGGAACCCCTGAAGGGCGAATTGATAGCGTTCTTGCAAGAGAATAGCGATGTGTTTGCTTGGACAGCAGCAGACATGCCAGGGATTGACCCCCAACTTATAACTCATAGGTTGAACGTCGATCCTGAACGGAAGAAAATAAAGCAGAAAAAGAGGAATTTTGCTCCTGAAAGGCAAGAGGCCATTAAGCAAGAAGTTGATAAGCTTTTGGAAGCTGGGTTCATTGAGGAGATTCAGTTCCCTGAATGGTTGGCTAATCCCGTCATGGTCAAGAAAGCGAATGGAAAATGGAGAATGTGCATCGACTTCACAGATTTGAACGATGCATGTCCAAAGGATTGTTTCCCTCTACCAAGGATTGATACCCTAATAGATGCTACAGCTGGACACGAGATGTTAAGTTTCATGGATGGTTTCAGCGGATACAATCAGATTAAGATGCACAAGGACGACATTCCTAAGGTATCTTTCATAACCGACTTTGGTGTTTTCTGCTATCTTGTTATGGCTTTTGGTCTGAAGAATGCAGGAGCTACCTACCAACGATTGGTGAATAAGATATTCGCCCATCTGATTGGAAAAACCATGGAGGTCTATGTTGATGACATGTTAGTCAAGAGCCTACTCAAGGCAGATCATATAAGGCACCTCAGAGAGGCATTTGAAGTGCTAAGGCACCATAAGATGATGCTAAATCCAGCAAAGTGTGCTTTTGGTGTTGGATCGGGAAAATTTTTGGGGCTGATGGTTTCCAAGAGAGGCATAGAGGCCAACCCGGACAAGATTAAGGCTATGGAGTCACCCCGCTCAATACGAGATGTACAGAAATTAACTGGCCGGGTTGCGGCCTTAGGAAGGTTCATCTCCAAGTCTGGTGACAAATGCTTGCCTTTCTTTCAGGCATTAAAAAAGGTGAAAAATTTTGAGTGGACCACAGAGAGCCAGGAGGCCTTTGAACAGTTGAAGAAATACATGGCTGAAGCCCCGTTGTTGGCCAAACCTAATCCTGGAGAGATTCTCTACCTATACCTGGCGGTATCCGAACAAGCATTGAGTGCTGTTCTAGTCAAAGAGGAAAAGAAAGTTCAGAAACCCATCTACTATGTGAGTAAGGTGTTGCATGGGGCGGAATTGAATTACTCTCCCATTGAGAAGTTTGCATTGGCATTAATCACTGCTTCAAGGAAATTGAGACCGTACTTTCAGGCTCACAAAATCGAAGTCTTGACAGACCAACAGTTGAGGAGCATATTGCACAGTCCGAAAGCAAGTGGAAGATTGATCAAATGGGCTATAGAACTTGGAGAGTTTGATATCAAGTATAAGCCTCGGACAGCCATCAAGGCTCAGGCATTGGCTGACTTCGTGGTTGAATGCACTATTGACAACCAAGAAGTCGGGGGGCAGGAGATGATAACCACCCCTGAGAACGAGGATAAAGGTGAAGAACTTATAACTGGTCAGAAGGAATATTGGGTGCTCTATTTTGATGGAGCATCAAAAACAAAATCTAGTGGTGCAGGTTTAGTTCTGCAAAGCCCCGATGGGTTCACAGTTGAGTACGCTTTGAAGTTGGACTTTCCAACAACCAACAATGAAGCTGAGTATGAAGCCCTGATAGCCGGATTAGGCTTGGCCAGAATCATGAGGGTCAAGAATCTCAAAGTATGTGGAGATTCGAGACTGGTGGTCTCACAAGTGAATGGCGAGTTTGAAGCCAAGGATGAGACTATGGCAAAATACCTGAGAGTCGTGAAGGCTGTTATGACTCAGTTTGAAGAATGCTATGTGGAACACATTCCGAGAGAGGAGAACGCTAAGGCCGATGCCTTATCTAAATTTGCTTCTTCTGAAATTGAGAACTATGCAGGTAGTGTTTACTTCCAGGTCTTGAAGGCCCCGACCATCAACTCTAAGTTGGTAGCACCTATCGATGTGGGAAGCTGTTGGATAGATCCTATTAAAGCTCATCTAGAAACTGGATGGCTTCCAGACAATGCCTTGGAGGCACGAAAATTGTCAGTAAGAGCATTGAGATATGCCTTGATTGAAGGCATCTTATACAAGAGATCGTTTGTCATCCCGTACTTGAAGTGCCTAAGGCCCCAAGAGGCAAGAGAAGCGTTGGAGGAAGTTCATGGAGGGATCTGTGGGCAGCACTTGGGGGGCAGAGCCCTAGCTCACAAGATTACCCGCCTGGGATTCTATTGGCCAGAGATGTTGGCGGATGCCCAGGACTATGTCAAGAAGTGTGACAGATGTCAAAAGCACGCTCCAATTGTAAGGCAACCGCCTGAGATGTTAACTTCGATCAATTCTCCCATCCCGTTTGCAATGTGGGGAATGGACATATTAGGTCCTTTCCCTATGGCTTCGGCACAAAGGAAGTTTCTGATAGTCGCCATTGACTACTTCACCAAGTGGATTGAGGCTAAACCTTTAGCCAAGATAACCACCAAACAAGTTTCCCAGTTCTTTTGGGAGAACATAATTTGTAGATATGGAATCCCGCGAATTCTTGTGACAGATAATGGGACACAATTTAACAATGAGGAATTCAAGAAGTATTGTGAGGAAAATGCTATTGAGCTTCGTTTTACCTCAGTGGCCCATCCGCAAGCGAATGGGCAGGCCGAGGTGGCCAATCGAATTATCCTGGATGGACTAAAGAAAAGGGTCGAGCGCTCAAGAAACACTTGGGTGGATGAGCTGCTACCTATACTCTGGGCTTATCGCACTACTTGTAAAGTAACTACCGGAGCAACCCCGTTTTTGCTAGCTTATGGAGCTGAGGCTGTTGTGCCGCTGGAAATCATGCAGGCATCACCTCGAGTTGAGGCATATGAACCTGAGGCTAATGAAGAAGGCATGAGGCTCGCTCTAGATCTGATTGATGAAGTTAGAGATGAGGCAAACGCCAGAAATGCGGAGCATCAAAAGAAAGCGTCTTTCTATTACAACCACAGGGTTAAGGAGAGGTTCTTTCAGCAAGGTGACTTGGTTCTCAGGAAGATTGAAGCTTCTGGAGTTGGCCAGAAAGGGAAATTAGCCCCCAACTGGGAAGGACCATATCGAGTCAGAAGGACTCTAGGACGAGGATCATACAAGTTGGAGACCTTAGATGGGAATGAAGTGCCCCGAACTTGGCATGCTCTGAACTTGAAGATTTATTATGTATAAGCCTTCCTAGTAAGGACTTGGCTTTTTGCTATTTATTAATAAAAGTAGAAATAAGGTTCGATGAAACCATTCCAGGGACTAGTACCCCGAGTAGGACCATAGTATCTATGTAAGGGTTGAACCCTCTTTCGAGATATCAATGCAAATCTGTTTTCCATTCTATGATTCTATGTTTTGTTTATGTACCAAGCACCTGTTGAGTGCAAGTCTGGAAAGATCAAGTACTGAAAGTAAATAAGCATATGAATAAAGGAAACAGATACATAAATAAAACGCCCTGAAGGGCCATGGTTTAAGTTAAGTTACAACACACGAATAAAAGTTAGGTCCCAAAGGACATTGACTGAAAGATGATAAAATAAAGCCACAAACGGCTAGATAAAGGCCGTGCAAGGCCATAGGGGAACCCATCCTACTTAGTTGGGGATTCTTCCTCGCTGCTCTCCTCGCCCGACTCCTCCTCACCTGAATCCTCTTCTTCGCCGGACTCTTCACCTGAAGTTTCTTCCTCGGCTTGATCAACGACCGCCATAGGTTGAGTAGTAGTCTCCACATCTTCGGTTTCCTCCTCCCCGGAGGATGAAGTCGAACTGTCTTCGTTACGGATCACCCTCTTGCCTGGGATCGGTTGTCGAACAACTCCAACTTTCCTGGCAGGCGGGGGCTTCTTTCCACGGGATCCCGAAGAACTTGAGTCTTGACTAGCAGCTGGTGGACGCCTCCTGGATCCCGAAGATCTACGGCTACCTTTAGAGCCTGAACCTGATGCTTGGGGAACAATCCTGGTTCCCGATCCAGAGGCAAGGTTTGCACGGTCCTCGTCACCCGCAGTCCAGAAAGGGCAAGGAAAATCAGAGGGGATAACCACTGAGGGATGTTTGCTACTTACAGCATTGATTGCCTTGTCCCAACCAACAGACATGTTGTAAGGACGTACCTCATCATCATGATCATCAATGAACTTTAGAAACTCTTCAGATTTATGATATGCCTTAATCAATTTGTTAGCATCATTCATCTTCTTTTGAGCCAAGGAGGCAAGTTGCTTTCGGGAGGATAAGGCATCCGCTTTGGCATGGGTAACCTGAGAATGCAGGTCGTCAATCTCTTCCTGGAACCTAGCTGAGTCAGTCTTCAAGGATATATTCTCATCCCTGAAAGCCAGGCCTTGGGTACAGACAGCTTGGAAGAAGGCATTAGCCTACAACCAAAGTTCACAAAGCATAAGGAATGTGAAAGAGGTAAATCATACCAGAATCGGTAGGAAAAGTATCTTACCTGATACAAGGCTTGGGAGCCCAGAAGTTGATTCTCATTCATTTTGTCCCCAGCAAGTAAGGACAGTCTATCAGGAGGAGTAACAGAAAGCTTCGACCAGTCTAGGGATAGTTCAGGACTCCCAGAAACCGAGTCTTGTTCGCATATACCCCAGGATGGCATAAAGGGGGTTCTGATACTTCCACGGGATCTTTTCCCGCCTTGAGAGCAACCTTCCAAGAAGTTGGGGATCCGAGGCTTAGCGGGATTCAAAAGCTCCTCAGCTTTTTTCTTCATTCTTTGAGTCATAGACGGCTGATTCTGAGGACGGCTGTCAATCTCCTCCGCAGCTGAAACACAAAGAGAAAACACAGATATAAGAACAAACAGAGTTCATAAGAAGCTTAAGTAAGGAAATTACCCTCAACGGAAAGAAAGCTAAGGCCAGCTTCGATAAGGTTCTTTTCATTCAGAAACATTTTATAATGGGTACTGCCATCATCGGCTAGAAGCCAATCTCGATCCTGTAACTCCGAATCATCAAGGTCGCAAATGAAGTGTTTACTATCTTGCACAACTCCGAATCTCTTGACGAAAAAGTTACCCCAATCACCGCCTTTCCATTCAAGAATTACAAACTCTCTCTCCCAGAAATGTTGGGAATCTGGTAAAGAGTAAGGGTTCACCATGTGTGGAATTTTGGCCCTGTGCTTGAGACTGACCCATCCTTTCTTTTGGTCGGAAGAGTTACTGGCTATGAAGATACTTCGAAATAGTGTAGTAGTCGGGTGAATCTCCAATTGACGACATCTTATTAAAAACATAGAGATATATCTCCAAGAGTTGGGATACAACTGACAGGGATGAATCTGATACTCTGCCAGCAATCTTATGATGAAGTTATCAACGGGGAATCTGAACCCAGCATCCAGAGCACCCCAGTGGACGCAAAGCCTCTCGGGGTGCCAGTTACAGGTCCTGTCTGATGGTTTTGCGAGACGAACTTTGATAGCACTCGGAAAGTGATATGAGTCCTTTATTTTCTGGACATCTTTTTCGTTTAACTTACTGGGACTGCTAAAAGCATCTAAACTAGCACAGTTCGGGAATGTGTCCCTCATAATATTAAGAAGATCTAGTAAGGATTCAAATTTACGATCAACGAATGAAGAAGGTTTGATTTCTTCCTTACCTTTAGCTGTCCTCATCTTACTCCTCTTTGCCATGGCTTCCATCATGGATACAGGAGGAGCCACTGGCCGGTTACCTTCTGACATCTTGATTACAAAGCTGGAACTTGATCTTGAAACTTGAAGGCTAGAGAGCTTAAGAATTTGAAAACCCAGAAATGAAGAAGTGAATGAAATGAAAGCTACCACACTTCTTTTATAAAAGAAGTATGACCTGCTGTAAAAGGTTGAAGTTCAGTCTGGTTCGCGTTTACAGGTCATCTATCGTTTAAAGATGAAAAAAGGACAGAAATTGCTCGTTTTATACAGAAAGGATCGTTAAAATTCAAATATGCCAAAGAAGAAATAGCTGATGTTTGAATAATATCGTCGGAAGTCACGAGTGACCAAACTGACGATCCAAGATCAAGGTCAAGTTCCTTGATCCTGAAGATAACAAAGTCATGAATGGCCAAAATGATGGTTTGAGATTCAGATCAAAGTCTTTGATCCTCAAGATCATTAATGATTTTCACGTCTGGGTTAACTAGCTAGCCAAGAAGCAATCGACCGCGGCGCACAAGGGGCCTCAGCCGACCAGGTCCCGGAAGACCAGGTCCCGGCCGACCAACCCATTTTAAGGAGGGTCAGCCGACCAGGTCCCGGAAGACCAGGTCCCGGCCGACCAACCTATTTTAAGGAGGGTCAGCCGACCAGGTCCCGGAAGACCAGGTCCCGGCCGACCAACCTATTTTAAGGAGGGTCAGCCGACCAGGTCCCGGAAGACCAGGTCCCGGCCGACCAACTTACTTTGGAGGGGTTCAGCCGACCAGCTTCTGAGCCTGGATCCCCCCGGTCCAGGTTCAGTTCTTGGTCCTGGATCCCTACTTTTTCAGCAAATGATTTTGGACATGGTTCTCGACTTTTTCAGCGAATATCAGATGATTATCAATGTTAAAGAGAGGCCAAGGTTAGCCATGAAGGCCAAGATGAGTCATGAAGGCCAAAGTTAGCCATGAAGTCACAAGCGACCATACTGACGATTCGTAATCAAGGTCAAGACTATGGATCCTTAGGACCATGGATGGTTTCTGATCCTAGATCCACACTCTCTATTGAAATCAAGAAGGAGTCTAAGTTCAAGTTTTTTAGGCCAATTATTGACTAGTTAGCCCTAGAAGAGGAATTTCAGCCAACCAAGTCCCGGAAGACCAGCTTCTGGCCGACCAGCTCCCCTGGAGGAGGGCCAGCCGACCAGCTTCTGGCCGACCAGGTCTCAGCCGACCAGCTTTTGGCCGACCAGCCCATTTTCAGGGGGTCCAGCCGACCAGCTTCTGAACCTGGATCCCCCCCGGTCCAGGTTCAGTTCTTGGTCCTGGATCCCTACTTTTTCAGTGAACTTTTAAACCTAAATCTCGACTTTTTCAGCAAATCTTGGATGATTGTTAATAATGAAAAGAGATTGAGATTAGCACAGTTTAGTGCCGATTAGCACCGTTTAGTGCTGTTTAAGCACTGATTAGTGCCGGTTAGCACTGTTTAGCGCCGATTAGTGCCGTTAGTGCCATTTGATGCCACCTAACATTGTTTAACACTGTTTAAACATTGTTTAAGGCTGATTAGCGCTGTGTAGTGCCGTTTAACACTGATTAGTGTCGTTCAACGTCATCGTAAATGCGTCGGTCGCTCCACGCTTTACATCAATATGATATTGTTGAAAATACTCGCGTAAGAGCAATAAACCCTGACCCAAGTCTCGAATAAGGCCGTTATAACTTCAAGGAAAACCTGATCAGTTTTCCTAGAAGTTGGGGGGCAAATGATATGGGCTAAAAGTAAGCCCTAAGACACATTTAATGTGGCATTAATTAGACCTAGAATGGTCCAAACGTGGGGCCCACCAGATGGGCCCAAACCCTAACTATAATATTAATTTCGTAATTAATATTAGGGGTAATAAACAGCCCAGCAAATAAAAGTCAAACAAGAATATGATTCTTGCCTGACTTAGCCTCCAAGATACATATTCTAACATGGAAACTGATTCATACATGGAAGGAGACTGGAACCTTCTTCTAATCGGTGACTTGCCCACCAAGTCACCAAACCCTACTACGATTTTAGGGCTTCTCAGCCTATATAAAGGGTCTGACCCCTCATCTCAGAACTACGTTTTCTTGGCTTGATTCTCTAATACAGAGATACGTAGGCATTCTGTGAGGACCGTTTAGTCTCGAACGCAGAAGCAGCCATAAAAGCACGAAGCTCACGAACCCTAGCCTTAAATACACAAACCCTAGCCGCAATAATTTAAACCTAGTTTTTATTCCACAACACAAATTTTATAAATATTAGAGACATATTATAAGATTTATGAAGATTATATTATTTAAAAACTATTCCTCTCATGTGAGTATCAAGATTTTTGAAAATTATTTTATTTGTATAATATGTTTTTAATATTTATAAAATTTGTTAATAAATTTATATTTCAACTAGTTCAAGTATATATACTATTTTACAAAATTTAGATTATTGATATATGTGGAATTATATTTCATCTAAACGAGTTAGAACATGATTTTTCTCTTCTATATCAATTAGAATAGGCTTCTGCGCGGGTGTGGCAGTGTCTGTTTAGAATATTACTATATTAGTATTTAAATATTAAAATAAAGGGATATTTACAAAAATATATATGTGTTTAACTTTCTTTTACGTTTTTACTATCATTAACTTCCTCTTTTAATTCTATACTTTTACTTTTACAAAAATACTACCAACTTTGTTTTTAACTTTTTATTTTTCTAAAAATACGTTTTGCAACCTTTGCAACCTCATTTGCAACTTCAGCATGGCGCCAGCCGTGTGAGTTGCAAATGAGGTTGCAACTGAAAACTGGAAGTCGCAAATGAGATTGCAACTAAAAACTGGAAGTTGCAAAAGTTGCAACTTCGATGCTATATATGGGAGCAGACGAATTTCTGATTGTAAGTTCCAGTTTTCAGTTATATATATATATATAAATTTCAAAAAATTGGTCGAAAATGACAACTGAAAATTGGAACTTGAACTTCCAGTTTTCAGTTTTAAGTTTTCGGTTGCATATAAGGTTGCAATCAGACGAATTTCTGATTGTAAGTTCCAGTTTTCAGCTTCAACTTTTGCATCCTCATTTGCAATTTCCAGTTTTCATTTGAAATCTCATTTGCAACTTCTAGTTTTCAGTTGCAACTTTTGCAACCTCATTTGCAACTTCCAGTTTTCAGTTGCAACCTCATTTGCAACTTCAAGTTTTCAATTGCAACCTCATTTGCACTTCCAGTTTTCAGTTGCAACTCACACGGCTGGCGTCGCCTTGAAGTTGCAATGAGGTTGCAAAACGTTTTTTTAAAATTAAGAAAAGTATGGATGGTAATTTTAGAATTTTAGAAAGTTGAGCTGTATATTTTTAAAAGCCCAATAGTTAATATAGGTAGTTTTGAACTTATCCCTAAAATAAATAGGATATAATTTAGGCCATTAATTAAAGTTTAGATCTAACGATCAACATTTGTTTCGCGATAGTATTGACAACCAAATATGCACCTTAAAAAAAAAAATTGTTGACATGGCACTGCCACGTCCACGTCATCGATGACGTGGCACTGTCACGTGTGATAACGTGTCACTGCTACGTCAGCATTGGTGCAGATTTTTTTTTTAGAACCAAAAAAAAAACTGATCTTTTTTTTATAGAACAAAAAAATAAAACTTTGATTCTGTCATAGAATCAGAAATTAATGGTTCTTCATGGTTCTAAATCTTAGACTTTTTTATATAATAATTTAGATCTAACGATCATAAATAAAAGGATAATAAAAAAAGAGTTAACCTATATGCCCAATTTCTTATTCCCTCCGGTCCATTATATAAGGCATTTGACTTTTCTGCACGTAACTTTAGGTGCTTTGACTACATAGCTAAAATAATTATTTTTTAATTTTTCTTTTTTTGAATAAAAATATAATATTTTAATTTTTATTTAGAAAAAGAAATTTTAAAAAATAATAAATTTAACTATGTATTCAAAGCACCTAAAGTTGCGTGCAGAAAAGTCAAATGCCTTATATAATGGATCGGAGGGAGTATTACATTACTCCCTCAGTCTCTAAAAACTTTTCTCATTTCTCTTGGACACGTTTGCTAATGTACACTTTTAATCGTTAATATCTTTAAATTTGTATTAGTTTTAAATATAAAAACTTCACTGTATTAAAGTACTCATAAATACGAATCCAACAAGATCACTCATGACTATATTTGGTCTTACGGATTAGGCATAAATTAGTAATTTGTCTCATGTTAAGGTAATTCGTGATATAATTGGAAAAAGAGATATTTTAGTTAGAGAAAAGAGAAAAGATAATTTGAATGAAAAAATTAATTAATTAGTTAATAGTAATTATAATATGCTTTTTAGTTAGATAAAATATAAAAGATATTATATTTTAACTGAAAAAGGAAACTGTTTAGTTATTAAAAAGAAAAGAAAAGGTAACATGTTTAACCTGAAAAAGGAAATTGATTAGTAAAACAAAAATTTTAAAGGTAACATGTTTAACCTGAAAAAGGAAATTGATTAGTAAAACAAAAATTTTAGTTAGATAAAATATAAAAAAAAAAATTTATTTATAATTAAGTAAGGGTAATTAGGTAAATTCAACAGGTACCAACCAACCCGACATATAACGAGAGAAGCATTATGAGACGGAGGGAGTAGTTATTATATTAGCGTATAGTTTTTTTCCCAGGAAAAAGCAATCACAATTGTACTTTGAAAAGTTTTTTAAGTTTGTTTACCGGAACAACCCCCTCTCCCTATGTATACCACCAGTATCAATTGTAAAAAGTAAACCCTATTTTCAATTCTCTGTAAACTCAATTCGATACTTTGATTTGTCTGGTTTTCCACTTTTCCAATCACAAGTCCAACATTTCTTAACCGTAAATAAGCTCACTATCACACATATACACACATCAATACTTACAGTTCCAACAGGTGTTTGTACGGAATGAACAAAGATTGCCCACCTGAGCCGCTTGATTTCTTCATCTGGACCGTTGAGGTACTTACTAGATCTTATTTCCTCTCTTACCCCTTTTTCTCTAATTTTACTTTTTTACTAATTTTATAATGATTTGTTAATTTTCATGTTTTTATGTAATTATCTGGTTAAGGGCTGCTGAGTTTTTGCGAAATTGTGGTTACATCAAGTGAAACAGGATCACTGGTTCTCGAAGCAGTTTTTGAGATAACCTTGTGATGGTTCTTGTAAAAATTATTTAGCGGAAATTAGGATTATGGGATTAGGATTTCGAGTTTCGGTTCTTTGAATACTTCTTTGTTATCTTGTTTTTTTTTACTGTGTTGTATGTTTCTTGGATTGAAAACGGACTATTTCATCACAGTTGTGTATATTAATAGACGTTGAAATTGTTTTGAAAGGAGCGTTTCGTGGGTCATTTCTGCTTGACATAAAGCAGTTAGTGGGAAAGTAAGAGTAAACAGAAATGGTTGGGAACTAGATGTTAGGATACAAATAGACAAAGTAGTTTCATGAGTTAGGACTGCAGCTACAGTAGGGAAATGTGTCATATCAGTTTGTAGAAAATTTTGCTAAAGCTTTTTGGTATGGTGGTTTTTGTAAGTTAAAAAAAAACAGGATAGGATGAAGAATGGTTTTTCTCAATTTTACCTTTGTTCCCAAGCTAACTTTCACTTGTGCATAAACTATTATTCGATGATCATTAGAGTTGATGGGCTTGTAAAATGCTGAGCATAATAACTTTTAAGTATAAGTAGACAAGTGCGATTCTGTCACAAGATTCTATAATCCATACCATTGATCTCAGAACAAATAGGCAAAACACTCGTTTGTATGGTTTGTTTGTTCCCAGTACTCTAAAGTAAAGTTTCATTAACTTTTGTTGCTTTATATCTTATCTAAAGTTTCACTGAGCAACTGGTCTCTTGCAAAGAAGTTTTGTGAAAAAATATCTTGTATGTACGCCCTAAAACGGTGACTAAGAGCCATAATCAATGAAGTTAATGACCAATGGAGTTGAACTGACTAGTCCAGCAACACCGGTTAACCTTAAGTATGCAGATAATCTATTCCGAGTCTTAATGTAACATGGTGGTACAGAGTAGCTCTTGTTGAGCATATTATAGTGTGCTAACTAGCTGAATATGTGTCTGCTTTTGCTTTGCCAGGATGTAGGCTTGTGGTTGGAAGAGATAAATCTTGGTAGCTATCGTCAGAAATTTAAAGAAAATGGTGTCAACGGAGAATATTTGGAAGGTATGTCGATGTTCACGACGGAACAAATACTACGGTTTATAAGACAGTGCCACATGAAATGGGGGGACTTCATTACTCTCTGCAAGGAACTCAGGCGAATTAAAGGTCTCTCTCTCTCTCTCTCTCTCTCTCTCTCTCTCTCTCTATGTCTCTCTATCTCTCTCTCCCCCCCTCTCTCCCTCTCTCTCTCTCCCCCTATCTCTTCAAAGATGTTTAGAGCTGCTGAACTGAAGAAACTGTTGGCAGTCCTGTGTGGGTCTATTTCCAATTTTAGTGGTATTCAGTTGTCACTTTCTTGGTCATCTTTATGGCAGGCAGAATGTGACTAGTATTTTGTTTAAACTGCTCTACTGAGCCTTCTGGCTACCTTAGATTTTGCACAATAATGGATTTCATTTAAAAATAATATTGGTTAGAGGAAGACACAGTATACAAACTTACATTTCGCTGCTCACACATGGCATTACTGGAAGATACAGAAAATTAATAGGATGAGAAACAAATGGAACATCATTACGACGTGTTTCTTTATCAATGTAGTCCATATGTATGTCTGTCCATTCATACTGATGATAGGAAGTACTAGATAGGACATATATCTGGTTAAACATTTTGCTTTTGTCATTGATATTCTTCACAACTAATATGCGGTGTTATTTCAGTCTGTGGAAAATTTTAAACATTCGGAAATAAAACAAGATGTAATAAATCATGAGAATGTTTTTCGTGAGATTACCTCAGGGACTCACCTGCGGCAATCAATCATATGGCACCATTTGTGTAATCAAAGTAATAACGCTACCTTATTATATTCAAAGTAGTATCTCACCTCCAACTGATATGTGATTTATTTAAAAGTCTGAATTTATTTGGGAATGCTAATTTAAACATCATAATATTAATTAATTTTCATTTTGTTATTAAAAGTCTAGATAAGATTTTTTTTAAATAATGATTTGGACTATTGACATATAAGAATAGAATATGCTAAAACATGTATTTAAAAAAAATTCAGTAACAGAAAGTAATTTAAATTGAAGGAAAGATCTTAAAAAATATATATATAAAAATAGAAAAGTAACTCTGTGATATTTCATGATTTGTTTAAGTCTCCACACCAGACTGAGGTCATGACGTCGTTTATTGGATTACCTCAGGTAAGTTTTGGGAGGTAATCTCAGGAACATTATTCTTATAAATAATTATCTGAATTATATCCTAAACAATTTCCCCAATGCAAGGTTACAGGTTCATTTGACTGATTGCTACACTTAATTTTTAACTATCTACTTGATCAATAGTTTCATCCACTGAATTGCTAATATTGTTATAAAGCAAGTTTGATATCATTATTTGTTATTCTTAAAAAATCATATTTTATGATTTACCAATATAACTGCTGAATGAATGATTTTTGTAATTTGTTATGCATTTTTCTCTTTTAAGCTAATTGAAATTTCAGTAACTGAAAAATCGTAAGGTAGTACAGTACTGTTTCAGATAAGTATTTCCATGATCTTTCTGTAGGTTTTTGTCAACGCTCAACTGACTATTGTTTTCTATTCACGGCATTTTTTTGTCAGTGGCTTGCTTGAAGGGGGATCAAAGAGTGCGCCGCCCTTGGTGGGCTCCTCCTTGTCTCTCTATAGTATTCACCAAAGCTGCAAAGCGCAACAGGCAGGCAAGGGTAGTCTCCTTGAAGCTGGAAGCTTGATTTGAAATCTGCCTATATCCGCTGACCTTTCGCATTATGATTTTGTTTTAGAGGAAATACAAACCAGTACGACAGTATCTCGTCTTGTTTAGATTTTCCTTTCCTTTCTCCCTTATGTAAAAAGTATGTCAGGTTGGTGCTGTTATTGTTCTTCACTGGAGAACTTTTTGTGCAAGCCCTTTGTATATGGTTTTGTTGAACATGTGATTCTGTTGTTGGTCCAGTTCTTTGTGGAAAAAGAATATTATAGAATGCTGTGCAAAGTTTTTCTTCTCCTCCATCAACTAGGTACTCCGTAAACTTTAATGAATTGCATGGGATCTTGTATTAAAAGAAATATTATTAATGTGGGGTGGATAATATTCATTGACAGTTGAAAGTTGTTCAAGAACTTCCATGAAAAAGTGTAAGCAAACAAGGATATGTTTTGTAATATAATTCCAGATGTATTTTGCATCAGGGGTCCACTTTTCCTGAAGAGTGAAAACAACCTTTTAAATTTTTTCGTTTTATCATCGTGTGGATGGTCTGTAATGCAAAGATCATTTTCTTATCTTGTATGATTGTGAACCATAGAACTTCTCAACAAGCCAGAAATCTTTCTATCCTTCCTCAGTATTGCAATGATTGCGTAAACACTGGATTGTAAGCAAAAAAAAATGGCAAGTACAGCCTGCTCATATCATGGTGTTCATCTTCGTTCAATTAATCTCCGAAATCAGCACCACGTATACCATAGTGTAACATCTACCATAGTGATAAGAAAGCAAAGTTCAATCACTCAAAAATGTCGAAAGGGAATAGTTAAATGTGGTCGGGATATTACAGATTTTATCGGAGGAGATCTAGTGAAGTTTGATCTAGGACAATGGTTATCGGATGTGGAAGAGCATAAGGCCTTGGCCATCTATACTCCTCACGAGGGAGGCTATGAGGGGAGGTACCTTAACCGGCTCAGGTACCAGGGATACCAGTTCTTAGACCTAACCGCTCGCGGGCTAGGTGATCCTGAGACTACACTGACTAAAGTTCATCCGGTTTGCCCAGTAAGTTTGACAGCTACTTCTAAAGAATTTGTACAATGTATTAACTAATAAACAAATTTGAATAATATTTCTCAACAATGTCGCAGGCTCATGTGGGAAAGCAACCAATAGCAAGGTGGTATTTTCCACCAGAAGTTGATTATAGACTTTCCTTACTTCCTCCAAATGCCAAAGGTCTTGTTGTTTGGATTATAGAAGCCAAGGTAATGTAAATTACACAAGATAATATACACAAATAATATACCGGGTGCGTGTGTTGGTGTAATGGTTTGAGTTCTCGGTTTCTCCAAGAGAGGTGGGTTCAAAATCCTCGGGTGTGCGTGTGTTCATTGTAACTATAAAAAAAAAACCATATACCATAAAATTCACCTGCACGTCGCTCTATTATCCGCATTCATGTTCGAAAGTAATGAACAGGTATTGTCCAAGGCAGAACTGCAGTTTCTTGCACTACTCCCAACACTTCGGCCAAGAGTGAGGGTAATTGCAGAATGCGGAAACTGGTACACCAATCTATAAGCATCAGAATTTGAATTTTAAATTTTTTCGCATAGGCAATGTCATATTATACAGTGTTGTAACTTGTAAATGAGACTGCTTTGCTAATGAAGATGGCTGAGATCTTGATGTAATTTACAACGCATTCTGCAGGAGAAAGGTTATGTGGAGACCACTTAAAGATATTGCAGATGGAACCATAAATGAAGGAGCTTGATCTCATTGCTAAGCAATATGACAGAAAGTTATTAACA
This sequence comes from Kitagawia praeruptora, assembly GCA_037693485.1. Taxonomy (NCBI): domain Eukaryota; kingdom Viridiplantae; phylum Streptophyta; class Magnoliopsida; order Apiales; family Apiaceae; genus Kitagawia; species Kitagawia praeruptora. Next base: position 85,468,906 of record CM075350.1, read on the forward strand.
TTCTGTATAATTCGTTTTCTGGTCAACCTCATATTGTATTACAAACTTGGTAGCTGGATGGAAATGATTTTCAGTGACTAATACATACAATTAAGTTCATAAATTGTCAGTACAAAGTATTTGATGATCCAAATATCAGAATACAGATACTATCACATTTCAGTTTAGGCTTTTGTTCACAAAAGTTTTCAAAGTTATTTTTATCCGTGAAAATTTGTAACGGAACGATAACAATCACTTGTTACGACCACGCTTGTTACGGACTAATAACAAACACATCTATTGACTAAAACTCGTAATAAACACATATTCAAAAATTACCCTAAACCCTCTACAACCTGAAAAACACATATTCCAGAACTCTAATATGCATACTAACATTCACACATACAATATATTTCCATTGCGGATTAGAAAGTAGGCAATGTTTTCTCCAGCGACGAAAAGATCCAAGTTGATTGCTCGAAATGCGCGCAGTAACAACTAGTAATTTCCCTGATTCACCAATTACACCTCCTGATTTTACTTCTAATCGCCCTTCCACTGGCACTCCTGCTCCCTGGGCCTCCCGCCTCTCCGTAATTGCCCGGTTTATTACATGCTTATGTACTTCTTCATTTGTAGTATTAATTAGCTGATTTTTTACTAATTGCACTTTGCTAAGACCTAGCTAGCATTATAAATGTACAAGCATTTTAAATGAAATGCATATATATATTTATACATATACACCACTTGAATCACTTAGCTTCAGTGATTAGACTGGATTCGATAGAAGCCTAATATGTTTTTAAAATTATACTACACTGACATGTTGTGGATGCAATCTAATGCAAAATATTTTACGATACTAAAAGTCATGTCACAAACTCACAGGTGTCATTAATTTGCTATTGTCTCGGAAAACTTCCAACTAAAGAAAATGGCATGAATTACTTTTAGTATAAAAACTCTATGCAAAGATATTGATAATTCGAGCTTATTTTGAGATGATTTATGCTTGTCGAGCACAAGCAACCATCTGTAACAAGTGAAGATTAGTGTTATTTTGTTTAACTGGATATATTTGGAGAACATGGAAGGAAATAATGACATTTTTACCATACTTTTTTAACTTTAGTTACCGAATTAACATATCTTGCAATTATGGCCAATAATATCCTTTTATTAAGTCACTTCCAAATGCGTAATATGTCCTTCTATTAAGTCTCCTCAAAATGTGTAATAAAAGATGCTGTAGTCATTCACTTGGTGACAGGCGGCGTTTTGATACAAGAAGCAGGGGGGAAACAGAGGGTGGGGCAGGGGCAGGGGCAGGGGCAGGGGCAGGGGGGGCAGGGGCAGGGGCAGGGGCAGGGGAGGGGAACAGAAGATTTAGATTTTTTAATTATTAATATATTAAAATTTTATACATTATTTATTTAATTAATATTTTAAATTTTGATTGTTATTTTTTTGGGATTAAATAGTTTTTATTTGGAATTCAACGGGTTTCATTTGGAATTTAGAAATATTTAAATTTTTTATTAAATTTTTTAAATTTATCTATATTTGCTTCGGGGTTCAACAATTACCCTCTGAGATTCAACTTTTCTATTTTGGATTTTAGAACTATTAATAATACTCCCTCTGTCCCGTATAGTTCTTTACATGGGCATGGGGTACGAAGACCAAGATAGTGGGTGTAATATTGTTAAAATAAATGAAGTAGTGTGTGTAATAGTAATTTTATTGTTAAAATAAATGAAATAGTGGGTGTAATAGTATAAAGTGTTGAAAAAGTGGAGTTAAGTAGTGGATGTAGTAATATATTTTATTGTTAAAAGTTACTATTTTTAGTAATGTAAAGAATTGGTGGGACGTCCAAAAAAGGAAATTGTAAAGAAATGGATGGGACAGAGGGAGTATTTTTTAATTAAAATTTTTAAATTTATCATTATTTCCTTAGTGGTTCAACGGTTAACCTTTGGGTTCAACTTTTCTATTTTGGGTTTTAAAATATCCAGAATGACGAATAAACCGTATACGAATTTAGGGTTGTTTACAATCCTAAACTCTAGACCCAAAATCCTATTTTTTTCCTGATTTTTAAAAAATCGGGGCTGATCCCCGATTTTTTTAAAAATCAGGCCACCGGACTCATTAAAAAAATACAATTTTAATTGACCATTTGATTATAAATTTTTTTAATAGTGTTTACAAATATATATTTTACAAAAAAAAACAATTTTGAGAAATATGTAATACGCATAAATGCCAAAATTGAAAATGAGTGTCTAATATATATTACCCAGATTAGCAATGCGTAATATACTTATATTACACATATCCATAATGCGTAATAGCATGATAAGCCTATCTTGAATGCATAACAGTATTACTCCTCTAATGAATGCGTAAGTGGTTGGTATATATGGCAGCATCTCCCGCATATTGGTATTTTTGTCAAGCTTGGATAAAAAAACGATAGTTACGGCCTTCATCCACATGGAAGCGGTCTATTCTCTATAATTATCTCACCCTCGACGTTAGTGTATGACTTTTATGATTTTCACTATATTTTCAACGTAGAATTCCTCCGGTTAAAAGAAGTGACAAAGAGGATGGTGCTCCGAATCAGCCTGTTTATGTTGGAGAGTTTCCTGAAGTTGTTTGCAATGAGCAAACAAATATAATTCTCAGCTGGTCCCCTCCCCCTCCCTTTCATTGAAATTCTTGAACTGTTAGTGGAATAACATTTTTTCTGCTTTGTTAGGTAATATTGATACAAATAGAGAGAGAGAGAGGAAATTATTGTTACATTTAGAATGAGAATGTTGTTCGTACAAGTTACAAAGATAAGACTATATATATAAACTTCTATCTTGGCTAACAAGCTAAATAACAGAATAGCACAATTGTCATTCCTCTACAACATGATTGGTTGGCTGGATATCAGATGGTGGAGTATTGTTGTTGTCGTGTAGTGCCTTGCTGTCACAAATATTAGTAGCTAGAGGAGTATACTTAGCATCCCCCCTCAAGTTAGGAGGCAGAAACAAGTTGCAAACTCCTAACTTGGAGAGTAAAAACTGTAATTGCATAGAGCATAATGCCTTAGTGAAGAGATCAGCTGGTTGCTCAGAAGTTGGGACATGATTAGTAACGATCATTCCTTGTCGAAGTTTTTGACGAACTAAGTGACAATCGATTTCGATGTGCTTAGTTCGTTCATGGAAAACAGGATTAGACGCAATGTGGAGGGCATATTTATTGTCACAGTACAAGGTGATAGGAGTGACTGACTTGAGCTGAAGTTCAGACAGAAGGGACACAATCCAAGTGAGATCACAACAGGTATCAGCTAAGGCACGATACTCTACCTCTGCAGAGGAATGTGAAACAATTCGTTGCTTCTTACATTTCCAGCTAATTAAAGAGCCACCTAGAAGAACACAATATCCTGTTAAAGAGAGACGAGTATTGGGACAGCTGGCCCAATCAGCATCACAGAAGAATTGAAGAGAAAGATCTTTAGTGGCTGTAAAGAGAAGTCCTTGACCACAAGTTCCTTTAAGGTAACGTACCACCTTGAAAGTTGTTTGCCGGTGACCTTCACGAGGAGATGACATAAACTGAGCAAGAATATGTACTGGATACGATAGGTCGGGTCGTGTAATTGTTAGATAAATCAGTCGACCAACTAGACGACAATAAACTGATGCATCTGGAAGTAAGGGTGAATCATCAGATAGAAGTTTGTGATGTTGCTCCATGGGAATACAGGTGGAGTTGCATTGTTGAAGGCCAGTATCTTTCAAGATGTCAAGCGTATATTTACGCTGATTGACATATATATTCCAGTAGTTGATCTGGCAACTTCAAGCCCCAAGAAATATTTCAATGGCCCTAGGTCTTTTATATTTAAACGAGAGGCCAGGAAAGTAACAACTGAATCAAGCAGAGTAGTATCATTCCCTGCGAGAACCATGTCATCTACATAAACAAGAACCAATGCAATAGAATGTCCATTCTTAAAGAAGAAAAGACTATTATCACTATAAGTTTGAGTAAAGCCAAACTGAATTAGTGCAGAAGAGAGTTCCACGAACCATACTCTGGGTGCCTGACACAGCCCATAGATTGATTTTAACAGGCGACAGACAAGGCGTTGATTTGGAAATTGAGCTTGAAGTTGAGTATCTGGAAAATATCCAGGTGGTAAAGCCATGTATATTTCTTCATCCAACGTACCATGAAGGAATGCATTCGTTACATCGAGCTGCTTCAATGACCAATTAAACTTTGTAGCAAGTGTAAGAACAATTCGTAATGTGGACATCTTTGCTACCGGAGCGAAGGTTTCAAAGAAATCCACACCTTTAGTTTGTGTGAACCCCTTTTCTACCAAACGAGCTTTGTATCGATCAACATCTCCATTGACCTTATATTTTACTTTGTACACCCATTTACAATCCACTACTATTTTCTGAGAAGGTAAGGGAACAATCTCCCAAGTTTTATTAGCTTCAAGAGCTGCAAGCTCAACATTCATTGCCTCACACTAACAATCTTGTTGAACAGCTTGTTTGTAGAATTGTGGCTCAGGTATAGTAGTAATGTTTACCAGAAAGTGAACATAATCAGGATCAAAGGGCAGGTAAGAGAGATAGTCATTCAGAGGTGAAGGTTGTGAAGGATGATTGGTGAGTACTCGAATAGAGGATGCAAGATGAGTAGGAATACCAGTATAGTCCGAGAATTTACTTGGCAATTGTCTGGTTCGTTGGGGCCTAGAACTGACAGGTGGGTTTGGTGGTGGATCTGGACTAGGAGAGTTTGTTTCTGTTGAAGAAGTATTAGGTGAAGGAGGAGGTGAGGTTGAAACATGAGGTTCAGTTTCATCTAAAGGGTCACAGTCAACAAAAGTTGTAGTTTGTGGAAAAAGTTGAGACAGAGTAGGTGTAGGTATAGTTTTGAAAGGAAATATATCCTCAAAGAAACGAACATCTCGAGATACAAACACTTGTTTGGTATCCAAATTAAGTATTTTGTAACCTTTAGTAGCAAAAGGGTATCCAAGAAAGACCCCTTTAACAGCTCGAGGAGAGAATTTATCTGTTGGATGAGGGAGAACTGTAGCATAGCACAGACAGCCAAAGACCTTAAGTCTAGAAAAATCTGGTTGCTGCTAAAAAAAAAATCTCATATGGAGACTTATTGTTAAGTAAAGGAGAAGGTGTACGATTGATTAGGTGCACTGCAGCTAGAAGGCAATCTCCCCAAAAATTTAAGGGAATAAATGAATGAAATCGAAGTGAACGAGCTACATTCAATAAAGTACGGTGTTTTCGTTCAACTAAACCGTTTTGTTGTGGTGTGTACACACTGCTTTTTTGATGAACAATACCATTTTTAGCAAAGAAAGAGTATAGATAAAGATTTACAAACTCAGTACCATTGTCAGTAGGACAGGTTTTAATTGTAGCAGAAAATTGATTTTTCACATAAGGAATAAACTCTTGAAAAATCGTAAAAAATTGAGTTTTTTTAGATAACAAATAAACCCAAGTATCTTTTGATTTATCCTCCACAATAGTAAGAAAGAAAGTACAGTTGTTGTGAGTTTTATGTCTATAAGGACCCCAAAGGTCAACATGAATAAGTTCAAACAAAGCATTACTAACAGTAACACTATGAGAAAATGGTTGCCTCGTTGTTTGCCTAACATACAACTGTCACAAACTGCTAAAGTATTCGTAATACCATCTATAGGTAACAACTTTAAAATAGAAAGGGGGACATGAACCAGTCTAGAGTGCCAGAGTTGTGTATTGACAGACATAGAACATGAAAAAGAGCTGGAAACAACAGGAATGGTTGAAGAAACTGTCTTGGAGTGAAGATATAGTCCATTGCTAGCTTTACCAATCTCGAGGTCCCTCGTCCAAGTAGGGGCCTGGAGATAACAAGATGAAGAGGTAAACTTAGCAATAATGGAACTATCTTTAAGTAATTTTGAAACGGACATGAGGTTATAGCTGAATGAAGGAACAAATAGCACATTGAACAGAGTTAAAGTATCAGTCAGAGTAATAGAACCGATATGAGTAACAGGTGCAGTGGCACCATTTGGCAAGTGCAGAAAAGAGGTAACTGGAGAGACATTGTGTAAGACATTAAGAAAAGGTGTCACATGATCAGTGGCACCAGTATCTATAATCCAATGTGTGGAATCATAATGTGCATGTTGAACAAAGTTTACAGAATGCAAGACAGTACCTGAGAACTGAGAACCAGTAAACTATGTACTATTAGCAGTAGCAGTTGAATACCAGGGATAAGCAGATGCAGATGCATGAGGCTGCTGAACACCCAGTTGTGATGTTGAAGCACTTGTTGGACCATTGTTGCCACCACCAGTTGGGGCATTATTACCAATGCTAACCATTGACTTCTGAAGCATATCAATGAGCATTTTGCACTGATTCTCAGAGAAATTCATAAAAGCATTAGAAACAGATTTATCACCACCATCAAACTGAGAAGACACCTGAGCAATAGATCCACCAGGTCGAAAATTAGGAGCAGGGATTTGAAGTCTAGGTTTGGGTTTACCAAAAAGTTTATGCCAACTAGGGAATCCATGAAGACAAAAATAGGTGTCCTTTGTGTGCCATGTCATATGACAATAATCACATTTCAATGCTGAGTTTGAATCTCCTGGTGCCTATTTAGCCTTATACCCTTGAAACTTAGATGATTGCTTGACAGACATGGCCATACTATCAGATGGAACCATAGAACCACGCATAGATCTCTGATTTTCTTCTTGCAGTAACAGAGAATAGCATTGACTTATTGATGGTAAGGGCTTCATGAGTAAAATTTGAACACGAATGGCTGTGTATTGCTTATTCAAACCCATAAAAAACTGAGATAATTGAACATCTTGGTCCTGGATTTCTAGTTTAGCATTGACATTACAGGTACAAGCATTACATGTACAGCGAGGTTTAGACACAATACATTCCAATTCATCATGAACAACACGAAATTTAGTAAAGTATGCAGAAATAGACAGATTTCCTTGAGTCAAATGAGATATTTCAGTACGAAGATTAAACAGTTTTGGGACATTTGTTTGGGAGTAACGAGTTTCTAGATCTAGCCAAATAGCACGAGCAGATTTCATATAAACCACACTGTTACGAATATCAACCGAAACAGAGTTTAAGAGCCAGGATGTTACCATATTGTTGCATCGAGTCCAATGAACATGAAGAGGAGATCCAGTAACAGGCAGAACATAGGAGCCATCCACAAAACCCAGCTTTAATTTTGATGATAAGGCGATCTCCATGGATCTATTCCACTGATTATAATTACTTCCATCCAAAATCACCGTTATGAGTTGCATCCCTGGATTATCAGAGGGATGTATATAGTAGGGATGATTGGAATCAAAGGTGGTTGTGGTAGTTATTGTAGATCCCATCGTAGTAGAGGAGTATGAAGCTCCAGTAGTCATGATGAACAGATTATAATAAGGTAACTATATTGATGAAACCGCCATTGATACAGATCAGACCAAGCTTTTAAGCTCTGATACCATGATACAAATAGCCAGATAGAGAGAGAGAGGAAATTATTGTTACATTTAAAATGAGAATGTTGTTCGTACAAGTTACAAAGATAAGAGTATATATATAAACTTCTATCTTGGCTAACAAGTTAAATAACAGAATAGCACAGCTGTCATTCCTCTACAACATGATTGGTTGGATGGATATCAGATGGTGGAGTATTGTTGTTGTCGTGTAGTGCCTTGCTGTCACAACTATTAATAGCTAGAGGAGTATACTTAACAAATATGCTTAACTGTGGTGGAATAGACAAGGTGATGTTATGAATTGACTTTCAATGAAATAAACACCAACAATAGTCAAACAAGAACAAGGAAATGGTTCGATTAACATAGAAATAAGACAATGTTGCAGAGCATTCGAGAGGCTCGCTCTCTCCACAATGATTAAACAACGAAAATAACAAACAAAATACTATCCGCCTCATTCTTTTCCCCCCTTTCACTTTTAACTCTCCTAATTTCAGTAGTAAAGACCTTCATGTCCTTAGTTTGTTGGTGAAGTCCCTTTTTGCCCTTGGGCCTGCGACGTGTATATTTTATTAATGGGCTGGGCTGATTTATCACATTACCCTCCCCCCAAAGCCTCATCTTGTCCTCATGGTGGAAATGTGGGAACTTGGCTTGTATTGCTTCTACCTCTTCCCATGTAGCTTCAAACAAAGGCGTTTCCATTTCAAAAGTGCTTTAGTACGTGGTTCGATTCCTGTCTGAACTCGACGAACATCCAACAATGTCTCAGGTTCCACTATTAACTCCAGATCAGTGTTCAGTTAAGTTGGAATCTCGGGTGAAGACCCCCCTTGGCCAGTTGCTCACTTGAGCTGTGATACGTGAAAAACGGGGTGCAATTTGCAGGTAGATGAAAGCTGTAGTTTATAAGCTACTTGCCCAACCTTCTGAATCACCTCATAGGGCCCATAGAACCTTTTGCCAGTTTTTCGAAAGGACGGTGAGCTAATGAGCGCTGTCTGTACGGCTGGAGCTTCAGAAAAACCTTCTCGCCCACTGCAAAATTCTTGTCCCTACGTTTAGCATTCGCAGTATCCTTCATTCGCTGTTGTGCCTTCATTAGTTGCACCTTCAGCTCATCAAGAATATAGTCACGCTCTTGCAACATTTCTTCTAAACTGTCAACAATCGTCTGGCCTTTTCCCACTCGACTGAGCAGAGGTGTATCTCGTCCATACAACAACTTAAAAGGGGTGTGCTTGGTGGTCATGTGGGGGGAGGTATTATACGAGAACTCTGCCTAAGCAAGCCATTTGGACCATGACTTTGGCTGCCCCCCAGCAAAACACCTAATGTAAGTCTCCAGGGCCTTATTAACAATTTCAGTCTGCCCGTCCGTCTGCGGGTGGTACGCCGTGCTTCTCTTTAGTTTCGTCCCCCGTAGACGAAGTAGTTCCGTCCAGAAATGACTCATGAATATTTTATCTCGATCTGATACGATGGAGTGTGGGAACCCATGCAGGCGAACTATTTCTTTTACAAAGGCTGTAGCCACTGTTCTAAAAATCCCCGATTCAACCGATTAATCCACAATTAATCTTCTGGAAGGTAACTAACCGATTCGATTTTTGAAATCCGATTAATCCTGTTAATTTATTTAAAATGATATGTTTAATTGTAAATTAGAGTAATATATTAAATATTATTATAATATCCGATTAATGCTCCGATTAATCCATCCGATTAATCCCCGCCTACCCGATTAGGCGCTAGGCGGTACCCCAACCGTCCTGGACCGCCTAGCAATTTCTGGAACACTGGCTGTAGAAATCGTGAGAGCAGTAAAAGGATGACGCAGGGGTATAAAATGACTGAACTTCGTTAAACGATTAACCACCACCAATATTGTGTTCATTCCATTGGAGACGGGCAACCCTTCAACGAAATCCATCGTTATATCTGACCAAACCTCCGTGGGCAATGGTAAGGGTTGTAGTAACCCTGCTGGGGGACTATTGGGACACCTTATTTTGTTGACAAACGGAACATTGCTGAACATATAATGCCACATCTTTCCTAAATCCCAACCAAAACCAATCTGCAACAATACGAAGATAAGTCTTGACATCCCCGGAGTGTCCACCAGTAGGAGAGTTATGATACAATTCCAATAACGTCTTGACGAACTCAGAAGAACGAGGGATCACGTACCTTCCCTTATAAAATAGCTTGCCTTCAACCAGATTAAATCCCACATGGGGCTTGGTGTTGTCCGTTAATTCCTGTCGTATTTGTGACAATAGGGGGTCTTGCTGGACTTCACTATCCAAAATACTCCAATCGATTTCTGGAATTGAAAGTAGAGCACCCAACTCGACATCTCCCACTGTCTTCCTGGAGAGAGCGTCAGCCACTCTATTTGTGGTTCCAGGTTTGAATTGAATCTCAAAGGAGTAGCCCATCAGTTTGTTGACCCATTTTTGATACTCAGCTCCAATCTCCCTTTGCTGTGTTATGTATCGAAGACTTTGCTGATCTGTCCGGACAATAAAATGTCTTCCTAGCAAGAAAAACGCCATTTCTACACAGCCATACAAATTGTCATAAGCTCCTTTTCATAGATGGGCTTTAGCTAGGCCCTTGGTCCTAGAAGCTTACTGAAGAAAGCGATTGGTCGGTTATCCCACATCAAAATCGCCCCTATACCAAATCCTAATGCGTCCGTTTCGAGAATGAATGGCTTCGAGAAATTCGGCATTGCTAACACGGGTGGGTTAGCCATTGGCCACTTCAGTCTTTCGAATGCGTTAGTGGCCTCACTTGTCCACCCAAAAGCATCCTTTTTCAACTACTATGTCAAAGGCTGTGCAATTTGTGCATATCGGGCTACGAACTTCCTGTAATATCCAGTTAAACCAAGAAAACCTCACAGTTCTTTCAAGTTAGTTGGCTGTGGCCACTCCAACATGGCCTTTACCTTTTCCCAGTCCACGCCAACTCCTTTGCCAAAAACTATGTGGCCCAAATAAGCAATCTCATTTCGCCCAAACTCGAACTTCTTCTTGTTAACCACTAACTGGGAATCTGCCAATGTTTGTAAAACCGTTTTCATATGAGAAACATGCTCCCCTTCGATCTTGCTATAGACTAGGATGTCCTCAAAAAACACCAAAACGAATTTACGGAGGAAAGGGCGAAACACATCGTTCATTAACGATTGGAAGGTGGCTGGAGCGTTCATAAGCCCAAAAGGCATAACCAAGAACTCGTAGTGACCGTCATGAGTTCGGAAGGCTGTTTTATGGGTATCTTCGGGTCGTACCAAAATCTAATGGAACCCAGCCTTAAATCTAATTTCGAAAATACTCGAGCTTCGTGTAGTTCATCTAACAACTCCTCAATAATGGGGATGTGGTACTTGTCAGGGACCGTCTCTTTATTTAAGGCCCGGTAATCTATGCAGAAACGCCAAGACCCGTCTCTTTTCTTTACTAACAGAACTGGGCTCGAGAAGGGACTTTGGGAAGGTCTGATTATCCCAGCACTCAACATCTCCCTTATAAGTTTTTTAATCTAATTTTTCTGGCATTGGGGTAACGGTAGGGTCGAACCCCCACTGGGTTGCTTCCCTCCTTTAGCTGGATTGAGTGTTCATGACCTCGGAAGGGTGGTAGCCCCTTAAGTGGCTGAAAGACGGTTGCATCCTGCTCAATTACATCCCGTAAGAATTCTGGAATGTCCATCTTTGGCTCTGTATCAGTCGCACCTATCTGCTCCCCTTCTATTCGATTAAGCACAACCAAAAATCCCTCTTGTTCCTTGCGTATCATCTTCATCATTGCTTTAAGAAAAATTCTGGGATGAACCAAGGTTGGGTCACCAATCAACGTCACTGTATTCCCATTATCTTCATATTGCATTACTTGTGTCTTCCAATTGTTCACCACATTACCCAACGTCTCCAACCATTGTATGCCTAAGATCACATCACTGCTGCCCAATTTTAAGGGTAAGAAATCCTGCTTAATCTCCACACACCCATCTATCTGCAACACCACTCCCTTACATAATTCCTTTCGTCGAACCGCTTCTCCATTACCCAACGACACTCCAAACCCCCCTGTATCACAAATCGGTATGCTCAATTCCTCCATCGCAGCCAATGACGAGAAATTGTGCGAAGCACCTGGGTCAGTCAGAACCACTACATTCTTTCCCTTAATGACCCCCCTCAACTTCATTGTTTTAGGGTTCGATAAACCCACGACTGAATTTAAAGAAACTTCGGGTTGGACAATTACCTCTGAAGAGTGGTCCTCTGTTGGAGACAAAAGAGATTCACTACCAGCATACTCCGTCCCCTCTTCGTCATCATCATCAATCAGGAGAACACTCAGCTCACGTCTTCGACATTTATGCCCAATCGACCACTTGTCGTCGCACCTAAAACAAAGCCCCTTTGTTCTCTTCTCTTGCATCTCATTTTCTGTCAATCTCTTAGTCTCCCCATTGAGCTTTGAATTCGGGGGCTGCGTTGAGTACTTGGGAGAGCTCCACAGAAGCATGAGACTCGCTAGCCTGAGTAACCCAACTCCGAACAGAAGGACTGGATTGGGATGAAAGGGAAGAAGGTGCACCATAATTCTGCCTTTTAAATGACAACGGAAGTGTCCTGGTTTATACACTCCCAACCCAAACTTCTTTAGCCCAACTGCTCTGTTACGTTCCTCCATCCTAAACGCCAACTCCATGGCTTGTTCGAGGCTAATTGGGTTAAGCAACCGTACCTCTGTTTTGATTTCTTCCTCCAACCCATTTAAAAATTGCCCTAGCAATACATTATCTGGCACCCTTTCTAATGGAGAAGCAGTCTCTATGAATTTCCTTTTATACTCTGTTACTGTTGTTGTTTGAGTTGTAGCCAACCATTGCTCGTAAAGAGAACCTCCACTGGCAGCCCTAAATTGCCGCAATACAAACAACTTCAAATCATCCCAATGTCGAATCGGGCGCCTCTTATTTTCCTACTGAAACCAACGGAGGGCATCTCCCTCGAGCGCCACTACAACAGCTTCCAACATCTCCATTTCATTCAAATGATAAAAAGCGAAGTACCTCTCCACCCTCAATATTCATCCATCCGGATCTGACCCATAAAAAACAGGCATATCCAGCTTCTTGTACCTTTAATTGCTCGACCCACCATTTCATTGGCCCGGCCCACCGCCCGACCCGGCTCCTCCAAGACCCGACCCACCATTCCAGTGACCCGGTCCACCACCCGACCCGGCTCCTCCAAGAACCGACCCACCTACACCAAGATTCAATCCTCCTATTCCTGGTATTACTCTATCCATAGGTGGGCTTCCAAACACAATCCCTAGCCCCCCGCCTCCGGTAGGCGTAAGCAGAATTCCTCTCACTAGAATCTCTCTTTGGTTAACACTATTCTCCATCTTTTCTGGTGATGGCACCTGTATGTTTGTCAAAACAGACCTGATCTCCGATTGAAATTGCTTTTGGTCACTTTGAATAAATCATCGATTCATGATGATCTCTGGATCGATTTATCCGCCCTTCCATTTGCGTCATCATAGCCTCCAACTCTCCGCTACTTTTCTTTGCGTTCTCTGCTTGCCCTTGAAGTATCATCTCCGCCAAGGAGTGTTTCATCTCCAGCACTGCCTTCTCTACCGCTTGTGAAACCATCTCCGTAACCCTAGATTCCATACTACCCACCACCTCTTCTAGTTCCTCCACTCTTTGAGGCATCGTCAAATTTGCGGGAGCAATAGATCGAAAACGCTCTGATACCACTTTGTTATGAATTGACTTTCAATGAAATAAACACCAACAATATTATCAAAAAAACAAGGAAATGGTTCGATTAACTTAGAAATAAGACAACGTTGCAGAGCATTCGAGAGGCTCGCTCTCTCCACAATGATTAAACAACGAAAATAACAAACAAAATACTCGCCGCCTCATTCTTTTTCCCCCTTTCCCTTTTAACTCTCAGAACCCTAATTTCATTAGTAAAAGACCTTCCTGTCCTTAGTTTGTTGGTGAAGTCCCCTTTTTGCCCTTGGGCCTGCGACGTGTATATTTTATTAGTGGGCTGGGCTGATTTATCATAGGTGACCTCCCTGGGATGGATTCTATGTGGAAGTAGAATTTTTATATGGGAGTACTTGCCATCTGCAATATCTAGAATATGTATCGTGCTTAATATTCCCTCACATACAACAGAAGTAGAAGGTTCGGGCAATAAGCGCACATAGGGATATCACACATAAGCGCACAACTAAACCTTTTAAACAGTATAACTCTGTTGGTGTTATTATGTGTAATCTGAAAACTCGAGCTCTAGTGTATAGGGCAGGCATCTATTCTGAACTCTAAAGTAATATGTTTTGTAATATTAAAAGCAGAACATTTGGTACTCCAGTTAGTACTCCATTCAAGGTACTTCACAGAACTTTTGCCTATTCTGTAGTATATATTTGGATAATAACTAATGAATGAAAGTTAGCTTTCTGCTTAAGCTCCTCGGTGTTTACTGTTCCAAATTGTCTATTAAAATTACATGCATATTTGTTGAGTCTTTTAATACTTGCATGAGTCATAACTTAAGATGTGTGTGTGTGTGTGTGTGTCTTAATGACTTTCTGGAGTAATGTTGTGGATGATCCTTGCATATGTTTGAGTATTTCATGAAAAATCTTGATATTCCTGCCTGAGAATGAAAGAAAACAAAAGATTGGATATCGGCTTCTCCCGTCACTTGAGCTTATAGAAATGTGCCTCAGAATTCATAACTAAGAGCTCTCCATTTGGGCTTTTGATGTGTTTGTATGGTCTAATTCAATTTTCCTTGAGTCCAATGCAAGCCTGTTGGAAGAGTGCTGGAGAAATGCTACTAATCAGGATGATTGGGGGGTACCACACTTCTATGACTGAGGGCTGGAGGGAAAAGAAGACGTGGTATGGACCTATGCAGCAACTTTTGAAGGAGGTTTTAATAAAGTTCTTCCTCCGAGGCAAGAAAATACCGACCTTTTATCCTTAACGAAGCAGTTTCTTCTGTTGAAGCAATCCCAATGCAGCACGAGGATCTCCCTAAAGCAGGGAAGTTGATGCTAACTGCTATCATTCTGGGAACTGTTGAAGTTGATTCTACAGTGGAAGGGTGTCCTTCTTCAATGGAGGGATAGTGTTCATTGTCAGTATAGTGCTTGAAATTTAAGTGAATTGCATAATGTCTAATGTGATTAAAAATATACTCCTATTACATGGTTTAGAATTTTCTAATGTGTCACGCAATGTATGGATGTGTAACAGTTGCTGAGTAAGCTAGTAATGCGCAGATAATTATGTCTGCACTGGTCCGTCAGTGATGCACAACATCAAATATACATTTTAGTAATGCAGAACTTTCATAGCACAAGTTTTATTATGTGAATTCGTTTCCAATTTGTCTTTGCTGACTGTGCAGGATTCTTGTAATATTTCGAAGAAAAATTTCCAACATGCGTAATTTGTTATTCCTGTACAGCAAAACAAAATCAAATAGACGCCCACCATGTATATTTGGTATGCAGTCACGGAGTCATCTGACTTGATGCAAATATCAACAAGTTAACGGGCACCACAAGCACAAGATATTGGAGTGCCACATGGCAAAGCAGCAACCTCACTCCATATGGAGAAATCACAAAGGAAATCTATTTCAACCAAATGACCAATGAGTATTTGTCTACATGGAGATTTTCTAAATCCTAATCCACAAATTGCATATTAAAATGGCCCTCTTCGGCACATACCCTGAACCATCACTGCAGCTGTAAGCTTCTTATCTTCGATAAAATATTTTTTTTACAAGAAGTATGGCAACCTCTACCATCCAACACTCCGCATTTGAGGCCAAACCGTACTCAAGTCACAAAATGAGCTTCTCAGGAAGATTGGTAGCTTAGGTGACGACTGCATTACCATGAGACGTACTGTAAAAAGTACACCAGAAAGCATTTGGTAAATAATAACTATCATTCTCTTAGATAAAAATATGTGTACGCTACTACTTTCTTTGCAAGCTTCTGTGAATATTTTGCCATCTCATAAAAATTCTGTTTAACATGCCAGATAAATTGATATATGATCACTGTCTTGATAGCTAGTATTTGCAACTTGTTTGACAGGTACGGACTGACCATCCCAAGTACTTGGGCCCATTCTCGGAGCAAACTCCATCATACCTCACTGGTGAGTTTCCTGGAGACTATGGATGAGACACCGCAGGGCTATCAGCGGACCCAGAGACCTTTGCAAAGAACCGTGAACTCGAAGTGATCCACTGTCGGTGGACCATGTTGGGCACACTAGGCTGCGTTTTCCCTGAAATTCTTTCCAAGAATGGTGTCACATTTGGTGAGGCTGTGTGGTTCAAGGCCGGATCTCAAATCTTTTCTGAAGGTGGCCTTGACTATCTTGGCAACCCAAACCTTGTTCATGCCCAGAGCATTCTTGCCATTTGGGCTAGTCAAGTTGTGCTCATGGGGTTGATTGAAGGATACAGAGTTGGTGGAGGTCCGTTTGGTGAAGGACTTGACGTTATTTACCCAGGAGGGGCATTTGACCCACTTGGATTGGCTGATGATCTTGAAGCATTTGCAGAATTGAAGGTAAAAGAGGTCAAGAATGGAAGACTAGCAATGTTCTCGATGTTTGGTTTCTTTGTTCAAGCCATTGTCACCGGAAAGGGCCCAATTGATACCTCAAACTTTGTTCCCGGAAAGTGAGGAAGCAAAATGTAGTTTTAGTTGTAATCAGTTGTAAATTTGTACTTGGTGAAATTTTAAGTCCTATTACCATGTGTTTGATTCTTCCTGATGTTTCTAATGCAGTATCTCTAGTTTCTCACTTTAATATCCTAGCTACTTAAATAAGTTTATTTATATTTCAACTATACTGGCATCACTTAAATTGTTCACAAATAGACAGACTCATGATATGTAATTGAAATGAGTATTCTGATGCCTGGTTTTCACCAGTTACTATTTACTATTTACTAATACAAGCTGATTATCTTTTCTCTCTCTATAATTTAGCGTGATGTAATTATGTAATAATAAAGCCTGACAATGAATGAGTCACCTATAGAAGGGATTTAGGTGATGAGAGAAACTGCAATTGCAAATATTCTCCTGCACTTAAAGCCGATACCAATTCTTAGCACCCAAATTACAGTAACCTAGAACCTGAATCCCTAAGCTTGTATCATAGTGGATACCATATTCCCTTGCCAGAAGCAACAGATTTGATGTTTCGAGTTCAATGGAGGCATGATTGTGTGATCATTTAAATTCCTGCCCATGTCCAAAAGAATACTATGTCATTTCCAAAGGGTCATCTACTACAACATGTTTTGAATGAATTTTCATTGCCCGACGAGTAAATCCCAACTAACTATTCTGCACATGAACAAATGTAGTCCAGAATATTTGGGGTAGTCACATGCTTTTTGTACGTTGTCCATCGAAATGCTAGGAAAGTCAATATTCATTTATATTAGTATTAAATTATAAACTTACTAAACATTGAGCAGTGATATTGTTTATAAAATGTATAAATGATAGTCTCTGAGGTTGATTTTGACCATTGGCAAATGTGTGTTCTTGTTCACCCAGAAAGAGATTTAGATTTTAAGGTTATTATCTTACTGATAGTAATAGAGAACTTCGCAAGTGATAATAATTTTAAGGTTATTATCGAAAGTGGCTATTGATATGGAAAAAATCTATTAAGTAATAAAAACAGCAAGTGCACGGGTGTACGTGAGTACAAAGGCAAGTACGGGTCGAACCACAGAGAACGCGAATTAAGTTTTTAATTAACAAAAATAATTGAACTAGCACTAATGATAGAAATATCTAAAGGACAAATTTCATCGGCTAAATATGAAAATCATGGTGTTTAAAATATTTACTTTTAATAATAATCAAATTCATAAGTATTCGGAATAAAGACAACCAATAATTCCAAATCAAATTGCATTCAAAAGTCACAAAAATAACTTTGTATAAATGTCTCAAAGTAAATCAATTCTAAAAAATCGTATGGATCCTAACTATACGAACTCCCAACTCTACTTGTATGCCTCGTATGAAATTACTCACATAGATATGATATTGGAGATAATCAATGAAACAAATACATCACAATGAAGCACGTACACCAATGAAATTCATGTATATCAGCCAACTACATCCGCCCCTTAGACAAGGACTCTAGCCAAGTATCATCAAAACAATCATAATATAAATTAGAGAACTCATACCAGATGTGAAGACGAACTTGGCCTTTATTAAATATAAACTACAAGAAGGAGAAGAAGAAGAACTAACCTACACTACAAATTTACAAGAGAGGTGTAAGAGATAAGAGATGAGAGGTGTAGTAGAAGGTAGAGATGTCTATACAATGAGCCTAAGGGGTCTATTTATACTAAAACTTTACAGTGGTGCATTAATTACAAAGATCTCTTTACTTATTCACAATAATCTTCGTGACCAAGCGCTTGCTCAACATTCCCATTTGAGATGATATCTTGCTTGATTCACCACGATTCTGCTAACTCGTGACGATGTGCCTTGATATCTTGGTTTTAATGCACATATTCTCCAATATTTGACCAAATCGTGAAGATCCTCTCAATAACTACACAATGAACAAAACCACACAACCAAGCATAAAATGGGAAAAATAATGTACCATTTTATTCAATTATTCACTAAAAATATACAATTGAAATGTATTATCAGATATTGAATAGTGGGGACTTGTGCTAGCAGGGTTGCTAAGATTAGGGTGGATACTGCCATACTGGTGAAAGCTCATAGGAAACTCTCAGTTTATTTGAGTTGAGAATGATGTGTTAAAAGTATAAGATTTATTTAGTAACTTCTACTAACACCTTAAGATTTTGGAGGGGTCTCAGAATAGATCTCGTTTTATCCTCAAATTGTGGACACGACGTGTTTGTTTGCTCCTTAGCGAGATTGTGCCCCTAATGTTGATTGTAAAGATTGAAGAGTGATGATGAATGTTTTTTTCTTACCAGTATCTAATCAGTATCTAAATAGTCTTAGTTTGAAGGGGATAGATCTTCATACTCACCAATATCTCACACTTGCTTAGTTGTGCACTTTATGTGGCACACAATCAGCATGATCAAAGGATCTCTTAGAAACATATGGCACCAGATAGTTTTCTAGCTATGAAAATTTTCTTCGAATCCATTAACCAACGAGATGCTGCTGAGCTGTACTATATCATAATCCACATATCTAGCAAGTTACACATATAGGGCCTTCACCCCTATCTATTTTTATAATCTTCTTAAATCATATACCACATTATCCCGAGGCAGCCAACACGCACAGTTCAAGAAGCTTTCAGAGAATCATGGCAGCTTCCAGCATTCACCAGTCAAGCTTCGCAGTTTGCAGGTCACTGAAACTTAAGAATGAGCTTGTCTAGAAGGTTGGCAGCATGGGAGAGGGACGCATCACCATGAGGAGTCCAAATCTTCTACACCATTTTAGGTGTGCCACTCCATGTTCCACTTTAGGTTGTTGTTTTTGATTGGCTCACCCCTCGTTAATATAAATGGGACCCCTGCATTCACACCAACCACCCAGTTAAAAATAACCACCTAAAGTGGAACATGGAGTGGCACACCTAAAGTGGTGTAGAAGATTTGGACTCCACCATGAGAACGACAGTGAAAAGTGAGAGTATATGGTAAAGTAGCATAGATAATATAAAGTTTAAAATATTTACCACATTTGACAATTTATATAACCTTTTATAGTGTCAAGTGAAATTTCTATTTTCATAATTTCTTTCATATAGTTTGATACTTTGATCCATAGGAAGCCATTGTAATGGTACTAACAATCTATACAATTTAAATTATAGGTATACCCCTTTCCCAATAAGTCTTGTTGATGCTATGATGAAAACTTTTAAGCCAGAAATCAAACATATCATAAGTTACCTTGTACATTTATCTCTATCGTAGATTCTTCACCAGAACTTTTCCAACGAGTCCTATCCTATCTAATTCATCAGGTATGGACCTGATCGTCCAAAATACTTGGGCCCATCCTCTGAGCAGACACCATCATACCTGACAGGTGAGTTTCCTGGTGACCAGTGCCGGCCCTGGCCCAGTGCCAACAGTGCAGTCGCACAGGGCCCATTGGGTCAGGGGGCCCAAATATTTTTTTTACAGTATATATAGTAAATAAATAAATAAATAAATATATATATATAAATTAATATTATTATCTTACAAAAAATATCAATTAGAACATCTATAAATAGCATTTCGGGGCCTCTATAAATATTATTAAGAGTTAATTATACAAGAAATAATATTTTTGGGACCCCTAAAAATATTTTTAAGAGCTAATTATACAAAAATAGCATATTGGCGCCTCCTCTCTAAGAGCATCTCCAATGGGAGACACCTCTTAGGTAAAATTTGAAATCAGTTACCATAAATAAAAATTATAAATAATGTGTAAAAAATTTTGCACTCCAACGGGATAAAACCCTTGTCTATAATTATAGATAATCTGTTGATGTTGGCTATATTTGTCGAACCTCTAGAGACCTGTAGTGAATTGCCACATCATTTATTTCTATATTAAAATTATATATTCCATTAATAACAACTTGAAATATTAATAACATACCATTTTTAAAATATAGCCAATCATTATAGCCAATACCCTCGGAACACAATGTCTTACAGGTTCGACAAATTTTACATAATCAATATTTTATGTAATTTAGCCAATCATTTTTAACTAACGTCATTGGAGATGCTCTAACACATACATATTTAGGGGGCCTCCTATCTAATACACACATATTTATAAATAACAAATTACTCAAGATCCTAAAAAAAATCACGCTTCGCCCGATTAAAAATCCGGATCTAATTCAGACCCAAAAAAATTCCCCCACTTCGCGCAATTAAAAAGGGCCTCGAAACTTTTCCCACACCGGGCCCCGAAAACCTCAGGGCCGGCCCTGCTGGTGACTACGGTTGGGACACTGCTGGCCTATCAGCTGATCCTGAGACATTTGCCAAGAACTGTGAGCTTGAGGTAATCCACTGCAGATGGGCCATGCTAGGTGCACTAGGATGTGTTTCTCCTGAAATCCTATCCAAAATGGTGTCACATTTGGCAAGGCCGTGTGGTTCAAGGCCGGATCTCAAATCTTCTCCGAGGGCGGTCTTGACTATCTTGGCAACCCAAACCTTGTTCATGCCAAAAGCATTCTTGCTATATGGGCTAGTCAAGTTGTGCTAATGGGTTTAATTGAAGGATAAAGAGTTGTTGGAGGTCCACTTGGTGAAGGACTTGACGCAATTTACCCAGGAGGGGCATTTCACCCGCCTGGATTAGCAGATGATCCAGAAGCATTCGCAGAGTTAAAGGTAAAAGAGGACAAGAATGGAAGATTGGCAATGTTCTCAATGTTTAGATTTTTTGTTCAGGCGATTGTGACAGGAAAGGACCCAATTGAGAACCTCTATGACGATATTGCTGATCCTGTAGCCAACAATGCATGGGCTTTCACCACCAACTTTATTCCGAGAAAGTAAAGGTTAATGTAGTTAAGTGCTCTCTTTATACTTCTTTGGCGAGACTGGATTCTGTACTTGTATACCAAAAGCGTTCTGCTTTTTCCAATGAATGATCTGCAGTTTTACAATATTGTCAGTCTTAATGTTATGATTACCTTTCATTGTGATTTGTGAAACCCTGAACGAAATCCTAAGTTTATTGGCATTTGACTAAAAACTTAAAAACTCAAGTAAATTTTCAATGTCCCAACAGTTCACACTACTAGGGATGGCAACGGGTTGGATCGGGTTGGATATCTGTGATATCCAAATCCAAACCCGAATCCTTAATCCAAATCCAAATCCAATCCAAATCCAAATGAATTTGGAAATTCAAAATCCAAACCCGATCCACCGGGTTTAGATCGGGTTCGGGTTTTATCCAAACCCAAAAATTTTAATTCTTTGTAAAAAAGTAGTAATATTTTTTTAATCTAAATTTCATAACAATTAAAATTACAATAGCAAATAAATATCTAGATTTCATAGATATGAAAATAAATAAGTCCAAGTTACACCACTATTAATATCTAAAGACATAAAAATTAAAATACAATTGCAAATAAATATCCACATAGGCAGAGTGTACACTAGAAGACTAGCAGTAGCACAGCATGTGCATCAAAATTGCCTGAACTAAGAAATTTCATAGTAACACAGCATGTGTATCAAAATTGCCTGAACAAAATTACCTAGTGTAACTAAGTAACGGGTATTTATTTTTAAGGAATAAATTATTATTATATATATATATATATATTATAATTTATATATGTATATATATCGGGTTTTTTTCGGGTTTTGGGTTTGGATCGGGTTTTCGGGTTTCGGGTTTGGATCGGGTTGGATATAGCTAATATCCAAATCCAAATCCAAACTCTTTCGGGTTTAAAAATCAAATCCAAATCCAAATCCAAATCCAAAAAATCGGGTTCGGTAAGATCCAATCGGGTCGAATTGGATCGGGTATCCATCGGATCGGTTTTTTTTGCCAGCCCTACACACTACTATGAACCAGAGAATTCCAGGAGACCAAAAATTTTAAAATTAATTTACACAATGCTTCGTAAGCTATGACAATATCATTATACTTGGCACACTTGAAAACCCACCAAATCACAAAGAAAATTGATATACTCTGGACCAATCACTGGCCTTTTTCTTTCCCTTCGATTTTGATATATGAGAAAGCTTTGCATGGTACTTGCTATTCATCAAAGATCATAAAAAATCGACAGTTTACACTTTTAGGAGGTCTTTAGCTGGACTAAAAACACTCACTGTTGCCACCAAAGAATTATTAGCTGAAACAAATTCAAGCTACTGATCGATGAACTAACAACCGTTTTAGTTTCTAGTCCATTAACCTGATAAAATATCTTTCATGAGTGCCACAGGATTTATCATGTATATTACAACTTCTGTTCTGCACTAGCTAGTCCGGAACCAGTACTTCCAATAGTATGTATAACTGTTTCATCATCGTTTTAGGGTTATATATATGTTGTATCTTTTACCTACACTTTAATTGTCCATACATGGATCAGGCTATTTGGGGAATAAGGGATACTGCTAACTGCATCCATGACGCTACCTAGTTTGTTAGGTTTATGCCATTGGAACTATCCAGCTACATTTTATCTTTCACGACCAAAGAATCCGAAGAGAAACCGTCCAGTCGGTCCATGTCCATAGTAGCTTCAACACAATCTAATATTTCCTTTCTTTCTCTAACCATTGACATTTCAGAAAACACTATTGCAGATTTGTTCGTGTGTAATTATAGTCTCTACTGCACTAAGAATCAAGTAGAACCACAAAGTCTGGGTTGTATAGACTGGTGTAAGTTAAGTGTAAGAGTCAACTAGTGCTCAAAAAAAAAGAATGGTTCCACAGAAGCAGCTAGAGCATGGCCAATGGTTGTGCTAAAATAGATGGAGCTATTGCTATAATATAGCACTAAAAAGTGGTTTTTTGTGCTAAAATAACAACATGTCTCCAATGGTTTGTGCTATATCTTGTTTCATATTTAACCTTTTTGGGGTGTTTGTGCTAAAAAGGTCATGAAACAAAGCAAGTGTAGAAATGATTTCCTTCATTTTTATATTCCCCACTCACTTTTTACCTTTTTGGGGTGTTTCAAAATATAGCACAAACTATAGAACACCATTGGATTTCAATATTTTGTAATTTGTGCTATAATATAGTTACAGCACAAGATATAGCACACCATTGGCTTTGCTCTAATGGTTCCATCTACATAAAGCTGCCAGCAGAGAGAAAAAAAAAATAGAAATTTCTTAGAATAACTTCTTTTAGCTTCAAGTCAAAACTCCTAAACTTGTCTAAAATGTATTGTCCTCTTTCATAGTTAACTAGATACGGGTGGCTCATAAGTTTCTACGACTCGTGTTTTGTTCTCTATGGAATATGATTTTATTAAAAAATATAGCTAGGGTCAATTTACAAGCATCCAAAGGTAAAACAAAAAAGAGAAAAAAACATAGTTATACATAGTTATTCATAGTTATTTCAAGAACATGCTAGTCTAGCTAGGCACAACAAACAAAGTTTGTGTTAGATTAAAACATTGCATTAAACTTGCATTCTTTATATATTGATGCAGCAAAGGTTCCGTTATTAGATTATGTATGTATCATGAAATAAATATGCCTGTTAGATTCATATGACCAAGTCAGCACATGGTTATTTCAAGAACATGTTAAGCTGAACACTACAAACAAAACTCGTATAGATAGATAGATGAATATTGTTAAAACAAACAAAACCGTTTTGTTCAATTTGTAAGAATCTGCATTGCGTTGATCATATTAAACTAACATCTCATGCTCGACATTTTCCTCGGGTCAACTAACCAGCCACCTAATAAATATCTTTCAAGTTAGCCATCTTAATTCTTAAGGCATGAAAGTCTGAAAGGGTAATGAAGAAAAAGAAAAAAAAAAAGTAAATGTTGAGGGTCATTTTAACATTATAGAGGTCTGCTGTCTTTTTAAACTGTCATCATGTGAATCTCCAAATACTCATTCCAAACTTCTTTTCAATTTATTCGCAACAACTGCTTTCCTATCCGAACCTAGGAGAGAGGGGGGCGATGGTCAATTGGAGTTACTTAAATTCTCACACACTCATGTCTCCAGCCATCGACTAAGGTCAATCTTGTTAGCATAAGAAAAATGGTATATACTATACAGTGCTAGAAATGACCCTCAACTTGTGTTTTGTCACTTTGAATGAAATGAATTACATTGACATAATAAATAACATCTGAGCTGTGATCATTCTTTGTTATACAATTGCAACTCATATGCTATATAAGAAAAAACATGAATCTCTTGCAGATATCGGAGAATCGAAGAGATACCAAGTTCATGAAAATCGGATCCATGATAGTTAAACTGTATCAGCTATGTTAAAACAGTTTAATTAAGCAGAAAAAACAGACAAGTTTGACAAAGGGTTACCTAATCAAATATCAACAGCTAACAAACGTCCAAATGATATTCGCCACTTTTCTTTGTTCTTATATTCTCACCATTTTCCTTCCTAAAATAGATCCCTCCCATTTAAACTTTTCTTCTTGAATTTAGTTTTAAAGTAGCCGATACTTCATTCGGTACATGCATCCTCCAGAATCAACTGCAAGGCAATAAATTCAGAAATTATTGCCAATTAAAAAGCATTAATTCCCTTCCTATATATATTCACATTATTGTAGGCTAGCTCTTCAAACTCCCAAACAAACACACAGATAGCAAATAGTAATCTTAACAACTCCGCAAAACATTCAGACACAACTTGAGTGCATGGCAGGGCAATGGGGTGACCAAAGTTCGGTAAGTACGTCGATTGCTCTCCTCCAAGAAAGGTTCACACAGTTACAGAAGATAAAGGAGAAGAGAGCGGAAAAGGAGAACCAAAGGCTGATTTATCGTGGGCCCTGGCATAGTATGCCAGCCACACCGTTTGAGCAAGCAAAGATGAACTTCCAAAACGATCGGACATTTCTATCTAGAACACTTCAGCAAGAATCATCTCCAGAGTCTCTTGGAAACTTCCACTCTTTGAGGAACATGCACTCTCCAAACTTATGGTCCAACAGCGCAACATCTGCAGAAAATACAGCAAGAAGCCCATCATATAGTTATGACAAATGGGAGGTTGATACTTCACTACATTTGTAAACAATCTAATCTTTTCATCTTATATGTATCTTTCCACTAAGGTTGTTTCTTAATGCCATTTTATATACTGTAAAATTATGCAAGGAATAAGAAAAAGTAAGCAAGCGAGTATCGCTTACAGTTATTCTCCTCCATTTGTTTATTGTGATTGAAAGTTAGCCTTTCGACTTAACTACAACACATGCCTAGCCAAGAACACCACGAAGTGATTCTTTGACATCTATAAAGTCGAGTCTAAATGCAATTAAGTAGCAAGATGCTGAAGAGCTCTATTCCTATTATTTCAAACTTTGGTCATCTATTTTTTTGTGATTAATTTGGTATCCAAGCATATAATTATGTGAAGTCTATTAAAAATTGACCCATTGTTCTTGCCCATTATGGTTGTAATTTGAATGCCTAGAACCTTGTTAGTTCTAAAGAATTCCTTTAGCCTAATAATGAAAATAAAATGAAAGTGATCAGCATTTGGTACAGAGAAAACATGAGTTTTGTTATCCAATTAAAATTTTAAATGTAACATTGTCTAACAATTGTGAGTGTCGGTCTCTCAGAGTCTTAATATTCATTAATGTTTTCTGCAATTGTTTATTTTGTTTTCTTTGAATTGTTTTTGCAAGGTTTAGCACACTTACTTGAGCTTCTGTCTGTTTAATTCACCATTGCTTTGGTTTTAGCCTTGATTGCATAGTTTAATAATGTCTTATTATGATTTGAAATGCAAAATAGGTTCACTATACAGCTTATTATGATCATTATCTGACCTGCATTCTTTTCCGAGAACGGGTGATGTTGCTCATGCTAGGGTTGTTTTTGAGTCTTGACAGCATGCCTACAAGAGATTAAATTTCCCTGAATTCCATTATAGATGCTTGGATATCTTTAGATTGTAAAACAATTATTTGCATAAAATATAAAGGAATGGTTAAATTTATGACCTATATTAGCTCATACTTTGTTTAATGCCTCTGTTTGTAAGCTTATATGTCTCTCTCTGTTTGTTATCAACTTAAGGCTGTAATTCGAGTCGAGCTGCTCGCGAGCAGCTCGAGCTCGAACTCGTTTAACAGCATCTCGGCTCGACTCGACTCGTTAACGAGCCGAGCTCGAGCACAAGATCGAACTCGTTTAACTAAACGAGCCGGCTCGGCTCGACTCGACTCGTTAAATGAGCCGAATTCGGTCACAAGATCAGGCTCGTTTAAGTGTAAATTTACACGAGCTGGCTCGACCGACTCGTTTAAATAGGCTCGTTTAGCTAAACGAGTCGGCTCGGCTCGACTCGACTCGTTAAACGAGCCGAGTTCGGTCACAAGATTAGGCTCGTTTAGTTAAACGAGCTGGCTCGACTCGTGAAAAAAAGCTCGACTCGAATTGATACTCGGCTCGGCTCGACTCGACTCGGCTCGAATGACAGCCCTATATCAACTTGAGCGCAACCTCGGGGGTGGCCCTGAGTCCTTGACTATAGGCGAAGTAGTCTTGCGTCTATCCCAAATTTTAGAGAGTCGAAATTTGACAGAAGATACTAGAAGGGCAATTGATGTGTTATATTAAATCAAAGAGATGCAAGGTGGCTATCCAAATGCTTGGATTTCTTATAGAAGTCTTCTAACTATACTCATTACAGTTGCTTACGTGGAATATAGTTTTTCAAAACTAAAGTTGATGAAATACTATTTTCGTTCAACCATATGTCTCAAGAAAGGTTAAGTTATTCACCTATGTTATCTATAAAAAAATGATATGGTTCAGAAACTTAACTATGTGAATTTGATTGATATTTTTGTTACACCGCCAGCGAGCCTTAACTCCACAATAGTATGATATTGTCCGCTTTGAGCCGAGCCTGCACAAATTTGTTTTTGGGATACTAATGGAGTTAACTGGCTGCTTATAAACTAGCAATCTGCTCCTAGCTCCCACAAACGATGTGGGACAACTCCCAACAATCTCCCCCTTCACACATTGGTCTCGACACCTGTCGAATCTGTCACAATTATGTGTGATCTGCTCCCCTTTACCCATACTGGAAGTTCCTGGACATCTGGCTCCCCGGGCCCATACTGGAAGGTCCATCTGCTCCCCCTTAAGCCCAACCTGGGATAGCTCATCTGCCTCTTCCTGGATCCATTCTGGAGCCCATTGAGATTGTTATGGACCATTATAACCATAGCTCTGATACCACTTATTGGTCCGCTAGCAAGCCTTAACTCCACAATAGTATGATATTTTCCGCTTTGGGCCGAGTCCGCACAAATTTGTTTTTGGGCACATCTCAAAAGGCCTCATACTAATGGAGTTAACTGCTGCTTATAAATGATGTGGGACAACTCCCAACAATTTTTGCATCTAAAAATGCAAGATGTGTTATATTTAAATAAAATCATTAAATTATTTTACATACTACGTCGTCGTCTGTTTTATTAGTAAATTTTAGATGTAAATTTTGTTTGTGAAAAAAATTTTAGACCCCACAATTTAGGTTCGCCTAGAACCCCTCAAATCTCAGTTATCAGGGCCGCCCCCGCACAATCTGGTAAAACAGATAGTATGAGGCTATTGAAATCTCAGTTATTAAGTAGCTAGTGAAATTAAAGCAGTACCATGATATTGCTGTGAACTCTTACAATTTCTATACTGCTGATAATATATTGAAAGCTTGGAGAGGCCTGATTTCGTGATTAGGAGACCTTATGTTTGTTTGACGAGCCGTTCAAAACTCGGCCCTCGAAACATTTTCGCATTTCTATCCATGATCATGAAGCTACAAGTTTTACTATCCTACTAAATTTGCTAAAACATGAGTTTTCAGTTACTTAGCAAAAAAATAAAAATAAAAAGAGCATGAGTTTTTTTTTTGAAAAACAAAGGAGTTAATTCAATAATAGAAAACCATACGGCATCTACAATAATGATCGAGTCGAACAAACAGAAAATTGCAATCGCCTGTCATGAGACAGTTAAACGATATTTTGAAGATAATGTATTTACAAATACAGGTACCCGCTTCGTGCATCCTCGTTTGATAACTGGTACCCACTTCATCGTACCCCGAAGGAGCTATTGTTTGAGCTATCGACCAGAACTGCAATCCCATACAAATTTTCATCACCAAATCAAAAACCCGCGCTCACACTTAAGGAGCGAAAATCAAAGCTCTCACGAAGGAGAGAAACAATCCGAAAATACAATCAACAACCGAATAAAAACAAACTGAAAATACAAAAAAGTTCAAAAAAACTTAGATCTGACAAACGGCGGCTAACTCTCGAAATCCTCGCTTGAATCGAAGAAGAAAGAAGGCCAGAAGCTCCGATAATGTAGATCTACGAAAGAAATCTAAATCAAATCAAATGATAAAAATCCTTACCCGAAAAGAAAGATTATTGAAGGAGGCAACACAAACAAAATAAAAGGAAGAATTTGGGGCTTTCCACCGGAAAAACCGGTGGAAGCCCCGCCGGTTATGTGCAGGAGACGACGGGAGGGAGAAAGGGAGAGAAAGGAGAAAGGGAGAGAAAAAAAGGTCAAATTAAGTTCATAAAAAGAGCATGAGTTTTGAAATGAGATATTAGGTAATAACTAGTAACTACTCCCTCCGTCCCTTTTTAGTTGGCACATTTGCAAAAAAAATTTGTCCCTAAATAGTTGTCACATTCCTTGTTCCAATACATTTTTTACCAAATTTTCCATATATACCCCTCTATTTCTAATACCAATGTTTGACTTTATATTTAATATACACCCTCATAACTCAAGACAAGTATGGAAACAAATTATATAATTAAAGTTTTATTAATATGTGTGTTTTTTGCAAATGTACCAACTAAAAAGGGACGGAGGGAGTAGCTTTTATAACCCAGTTAAAAAATTTATTGATGGTATTATAATTTTACTTATATATTATTAGTTAAAAAATGTTTGGTCGACGATCACGCTACAAAAAACTGGATAAGATCCACTTTACAAAAAAATTAGATAAGATCCCTTATGCTTATTATATAAGGATATATATAATAAGCAAAATTATAATTTCATAAGTAAATTATTTAACTAATATTAATTATATAAAAAATGTTTATTACACTATCTCATAAAATAGTGTTTTTATAACCCCGTTAAAAATGTTTAACTAATGTTAAAAGTTATAAATGGATCTTATCCAGTTGGATCTTGAAATAGTGTAGATAGATGTCATCCAATAGATATAATAATAAAAATTTTGGGTTAATTATCAAGTTGACCATTACATATTTAGCAAAATTTCAAATTTACTACCGATAAATTTGGGATCTCAAATTGCCAATTTTAAAATTGATGGGGTCTTGGCCACTTTTAAGTTGGTGATAAACTAACAAAATTTCAAATTTACCACCGAAAATCAGCAATTTTATCTAAAAAGTGGGCAATTTGAAACCCAAATTAATCGGTGGTAAAATTGATATATTGCTAATTATATAATGGCCAGTATCAACCCTAAAAGTTTTATTTGATTGATAATAGGATTATAATCTAAACCAAAAGAAAGTAGGACTTCTAAATTGAAGATAATTAGATCTAATTTTAAAAAGTAAGTTTATTTGAATGGTATGAGGATTATATTCAAATAGGAAAAAGAAAATTTTAATAATCCAAACCATATATTAGTAGATTTTTTAAATTAAATAGAATTCTCAACGTAAAAATTCATAATTTTCTCTTCTCTTCTAGTTTCGAGTAGTTTTAATTTGATAATTGTCAAACCATTGGTAAATTAAAGATGATTTCATGAGTTTTGCTCGACCTGTAAAATCGTCTAAATCTGATTTTTAGAACTCAAAATATAGCAAAATAGTAAATTGAATGTGTGAAGTGTAATAAATTATAAATTTATATATATAATTAATTTAAGAGTTCTTTAATTTTTATATAGATCTTTTGAATTTAAGAGTTCTTTATTTTTCTCAATAAAACATTAAAATTTATTTGATAAGAATCAAATTCAATAAATGAATCTTAATAAATATAAAGATTAAGATAACTTTGTTTAATAATATAATTTATATTATTATAAATATTAAAATAGAGTTTTGCATTACACGGGTTATAAGCTAATATATTATTAGTGATAATAATAGCTGTTTAGAACTAACAACCAAGAATATAAAATTTTAATATAAATTGGTTGTTGACGGGATTCGAACCTTGTTCCTTTAATATAATACTTAAAAAAGAATATTACTAAGTATTAGATCTAATGGTCATTATTTGTCACGTCGAGGTACCGTAGAAGAAAAAATTGCAAAATCCGATCCAATTTATAATAATCGATTATTTAACGTGTTGATTAATCGTATTTTGAAACACGAAAAATATTGATTTATCAAATTATTTATCGAAATATGAAAAAGATTCAGCAAAAGATTGAAATAAATCCACTATTTGTTTTACGTCAAGCAATATGTGGAGTAACTAACCTTCCGTTCTTCTTTCATCCATTTCACTTGATTAAACCATGTTGAATCAAATTGAACCAGATTATAGTTTTGTTTATCTATATATCTATATATTTTATAATAGTAGGAGATCAGAGAGGCTTTCACTCAGAAGCTTCAAAATATTTTTCATGAATTTTTACATTTTTGATTTTTTTATTAAAATTATTTTCTTCCATTTAATTAATCACTAATTGTACCTATTAAATATATGTTAAATACACTTTATTTCATAATTAACATAAAAGTTTAGCCATCTTTATTAGTACAATATAATTATTATTTTAATACAAAAAAGTACCATTATTTTATAGTAAAATGATAAAATAAAATTATTTATATCGTGCTATTTCTAATCCTTATTCAAAATCATTGCAATTTTTTTCGGCAACAATAAAGAAAGGATTTTAAATTTTTGATAAATTTCTAATAAGTGATCGTGAGAATCTTGATAAGATACGGAAGTACATATATTTTTCGATTAATATCCACAATTCACAATAAAACCTCGTTAAATTAATACTTGATACCACGATAAATTAATATTTTAATGTAAATTTTTGGTCCCAACATAAGGACGACAGTGTAAATTTAACATCGATTAATTAACAACCTCTATAAATTAATAGAATTCGTTCGTCCCAATAATATTAATTTGTAGAGGTTTTACTGTAAATAAAAATAATATCGTAGAATTTACTTTTATACATGAACAAATTACACACGGGATGTGACCAATTCGATTAAATTGAATCAAACTGACCATTTTTTCGTCGATTAAATCACTAAAAAAATATACATTTGTTGTTTCATTATTTTGTGTTGAAATAAATTAATATTTAATGACTAAACACATTCTTATACTTTTACTAATCAATTAATCATGCATGTGTGTAATGAGACGGGAGACGGGGTTTAAGAACGTTAAGTTGTATTTAATATTTATTTAATTTTTTTATAAAAATTTTGTTGACATTATAGTTTGGTATGGAAAAAAGTAAGAGGACTTTAAGGATAATATGTAACAGGATCTTCATTTTGTTTATATATTTAGCTTTAAACGACTTGGTGTTTATTAAAATTCCAATGATTTTTAAATTCATTTTTTTTATAATTAAATTCACTTTTATTTATTATTAAGTAAGTCAATCACACATCTCATCATATTTACATTATGTTTCTTTTCATCATACAGTCAAATTTATTAACAAATTAAGCAATCACGTCTTTCATAATGCCACCGACAAAAAAAAAAGATTCACAAATGTTATTTTACTTATCCAATGTCAAACTTTGCAAATGTTTGTCAATACTAGATTTCAAAAGTATTTTTTATGCGACAAAATAGTGTCATCAATATCTTCGAAATTATTGTTATTATATTCAAGAGTTTAATTGAAACATTTTTTCTTTCTACAAAATTTTTCTCTTTAATTTTTAAACATTAAAATTTAATTACAGTTTACACAATTTTCAATTTATCATATCAACTTAAAAATAATAAAATTTAACAAACAATGATGTTACGCATATGATTTTTAAAAATATTTTCGTGTCGCGCGTAAAACAGCTTTGTCTCCTAGTATCTATATAAATTATATATAATGCCTGGAGATCGGAAATACACTAGAAGAGCTCAAGGTATTTTTCTTGAATTTTCGTTTTATTGATTTTTTTATTAAAAT
This sequence comes from Kitagawia praeruptora, assembly GCA_037693485.1. Classification (NCBI taxonomy): domain Eukaryota; kingdom Viridiplantae; phylum Streptophyta; class Magnoliopsida; order Apiales; family Apiaceae; genus Kitagawia; species Kitagawia praeruptora. Next base: position 85,501,551 of record CM075350.1, read on the forward strand.
TATTTTCTTGCATTAAATAACTATTAATGACATTATAATTAGTCATTAATTACACGTATTAAACATATATTAAATTTACTCTCTTTAATTTGTTTAAAAATTAGCAAACTTTATTTGAACATTATAGTTATTATTTCAATATTAAATATTAATTATACTAGCTTATAACCCGTGCAATGCACGGGTTTATTATATTATATTATAAATTTTATTTAATATTATAATTATTATTTTTTATAATCATTATTTTAATAATTTTTTAATTTTTATTTAATAAAATTTAATATACTCATGTTTAAAAATTATATTAATGTTTCCTTATTATAAACAATGTATACGATTTTTAATATATTTTATTTATAATTGAGAAATATGATGTGATATTTTCGGGTATATATTAATGATTGTAAGATTTGTTGTAAATTAAAAAGGTAAAGTGTTTTAATTATGAAGGAAATATTAATGATGAAAATATATGATACGCTTGATGTTTTTATGTGTTTATAAAAAGGTAATATGTTCAACTAAAAGTAAATGTGAAAAAGGTAATTGATTAATTATCATTAATTTAAATTTGTTTTAAATTAAAAAGGTAATGTGTTTTAATTTGAAAGAAAATATTAATGATCGAAAAATATGATACGATTGATGTTTTTATTATAAAAGGTAATATGTTCAACTAAAAGTAAATGTGAAAAAGGCAATCGACTAATTACCATTAATTTTATTATATTAATGTGAAAAAGGCAATCGACTAATTACCATTAATTTTATTATCTTAATCGACTAATTATCATTAATTATAACGTTATTAATGATCGAAAGATATGATACGATTGATGTTTTTAGGTGTTTATAAAAGGTAATATATTCAACTAAAAGTAAATATGAAAAAGGCAATCGACTAATTACCATTAATTTTATTATATTAATGTGAAAAAGGCAATCGACTAATTACCATTAATTTTATTATCTTAATCGACTAATTATCATTAATTATAATGTGTTTTAATTGGAAAGAAAATATGAATGACGGAAAGATATGATACGATTGATGTTTTTAGGTATTTATAAAAGGTATTATCTCGACTAATTACCATTAATTATATTATGTTGTTATTTATTTTAGGTGTATTTATGTTTCTTTATAATGAAGGGTAAATAAGTAAATTCATTTAGTACCAAAAAACAGGTACCAAAATTTTCAATGTTTTGGAATTTATATAATTAATGTGAAAAAGGCAATCGACTAATTACCATTAATTTTATTATCTTAATCGACTAATTACCATTAATTATAACGTGTTTTAATTGGAAAGAAAATATGAATGACGGAAAGATATTATACGATTGATGTTTTTAGGTGTTTATAAAAGGTATTATCTCGACTAATTACCATTAATTATATTATGATGTTGTTATTTATTTTAGGTGTATTTATGTTTCTTTACAATGAAGGGTAAATAAGTAAATTCACTTTGTACCAAAAAACAGGTACCAAAACTTTCAATGTTTCGGAATTTATATAATAGTATAGATATAGTTAACTTTATTTTTAGGTAAAATGACGACTAATAATTTTTCATATTGCGTTCTTTTTTATTCCCTATTCAAGATCACTATAAATTATTTTCGGATGACTATAGGGTAGACGACCTTAACTTCTCAATAAATTTTTATTATCAATGATTGTGAAAGTTGTTGGTCCCTGTAATAACCCAGATTTTTCAAGAAATGATTTTATTATTATTTCAATAATAGTAATGTTTTCCTAAAATGAGGAGGAATATTTTTTTTTATTTTAATATTCAATTATTTAATTATTTTCGGTTAAGTGGAGCCTGGTGCTCCTATTTACAATTTTATTGACTGAGTAGATACCTCGAGTCAATAGTTTATTTATGCAAAGATTAATTTTGGAATGTTTATTCAGTAAAGATTTTATTTTAAATTATTGAATAATTTAGAGATTTTAAAATCCTTAGAAAATGTTTATTTTAATTATTTGAGGATTTGTAGAAATTACTTGATTAATATATAAAATCAAGAATTTGAGATTTTACTAAAACAATAGTGTTTGTAGTATTTTTATAAAGCCCCGTAAATTGTGAATTATGAATCACAATTATTATTTTTATGATTTGTTTTTTTAAATTATTAATATTTGTAAAATGCATATCAATTTAGAAAATTTAGATTTAATTCTAATTCTTTCGCCAAAAGTCTTTAAAAATATTCTAGTATTTAATTATGCTAAAAAAAATTTTATTTTTACAAATTAGAGTTATTAGTGTAAAATATTAATTAAAGTGTGTAGTAATTAAATGTATCGTTTTTTAAATTGTGTTGGGCTTGAGGCCCATTAGGTTTTCAACACAGCTCATATACATACCAGATACGCACATAAAAACACACACAGCCGCACAAACAAGAACGACGGGGAGAGAAAAGAGATAGGGAAGAGAAGAGAGAGAGAGAGAGAGAGAGAGAGAGAGAAGGAGATGATGAAGGAGGATCATCCTCCCTCTTTTCTACAATTCAAAGTCAGCCAAGGGAGAGGAGAGGAAGGAGTGAAGGCTTGCTTGTTTCGGCCATGGAAGAAGATGAAGGTGGAGAAGATGATGAATAGTGGTGTTCTTGAGTTTTGGTTGATTAAAGAGGTATAAAATCTTTGTTTCAAACTTTGATTTTGTGTTTAATTAACGAGCATAAGTAGTAGTAGTTAGCAGATTTTTAAGGTTTCTAAGAGTATATTATTGTTTAGTAGTGTTTAATAAATGAATTGATGAAGTGGGTTTGTTTAGAGTAGTATGCAAAACTGTCCAGAATTTTTCAGGGCCTGCCCTGTTTTTGCAAGTGAATTTCGAACCATTTGTACTCTTTTCTGGGCAGTAGTGTCTTCATAAAAGTTGTTCTATTTAGAGTCTAGTTTGTGTAGGAGAAAACGGTGCGTCGTTTGAGTTAACGAGTAAGGAGAAAACGACGTTTTAGTGAAACCCACGCAGGACACCCGAACCTCTCGGGATTCGCACTTTGGAATTATGTTTCACCTAGTTAAAATCTGTAAATTGGATTGATACTTTTATTCAGGATAAAAGAAGGAATTAGAAAGATTTTAGAAAAATATATGGGTAAAAATATTGATTTTTCAATTTATTAAAAATGTTTGAATGTCACCGTGTTGGAAGAAACTGCTCTGTTCTTGAGTTGTATTTGGATGGGTAATTGTCCTAGATGAACTATGTTTTTTCAGACTAAAAGTTTTATGGTGTGAAGATATTATCTTCAGTTTTGGAATCCCAGAGGTCTTGGAGGCAAAGATTAATTTTTCAATTTATGAGAATTTTTAGAATGCAAGGTGCGCGGATTTAATGAACAGTTTATGTGTTGAGTTTGGAATAATGATTCACCTAGTTAGAAAATGGTATTGAATTGGAAACTTTTATGAGATCTTTATTTGATATTCAGAAAGAAGCCCATAAAATTTGGTGATTTATGATTAATGTTTGGATTTATTAAAAATATTGGAGTATTAATAATTTGGATTATTTTTGGGTTTTGTGAGTCCGATTAAATATTCGGGTTAGTTGTCAAGTAATTGTTAAGTGCTAATTGCTAATTGTTAGTTTCCAAATTGTAATTTTTAAATTGTTAAGTGCTAAGTGCTAAGTGCTAAGTGCTAATTGTTATTGTCATATGAGGTATAGTTATAAGAGTTGGCTTATCGGTAAATGTTTATGTGCTAAATGGTATAAGTCGGGTCGTAGTAATTGTTAGAAGTCATAAGTGCCAACTACGTGGTGTTGGCTTAAATGTGGATAAACTTAGTTTACTTTTCCTTATGTGCTAGTTGCCGCATGTCTGGGCGGGTACTTTTCCTTATGTGCTAGTTGCCGCATGTCTGGGCGGGTACTTTTCCTTATGTGCTAGTTGCCGCATGTCTGGGCGGGTACTTTTCTTATATGTTTACTTTTATGTTGCTGCAAGTTGCGGCAGCTTTTATTTTATCAAAAGCAGGGTTATAAATTGTTTTGTTGGCATGGAGGGGCTGAGCCCATAGTCCGATAAACGAATACTACATGCCGAAATTTTCTAAAAATCCCCTGCATTTTAATTTATTTAACTTATTTGATTTCAAGGGTTTAAAGGTATGATTTGGGTGTTAACTGTTTATGTGTATATGTGTTAAGTGAATTAATTCGAGGATTATGTGCTAATTCGAGGATTAAATGTGTCTTGAAGATTAAATGAGTATTATGAGTCTTTATCGAGGGCTAAGTATGTTTTGAGGATTATTTGTTAATTAACTTGTGACAAGAGTATGTCAATAGTATTATGGTCAAAAGTGTTAAGTGGAGTTTTGACTAAGTGTTATAACTGTGTAGTGTTATGATGTGTTAGTACTAGGAAATGTTCACTTTATATAAGGGGACTCTTCCCGTGTTGTTTGCTATTACTAAATGTCTTATGTGCATTAAGTGCTATTAGAGTAGTCAACTATAGGGAGGACACCTATAGTTTGACTTTATGATTATTTAGTGATAATCCCGAGTTGTGTCTACTCGATATACGTGGTATGACTGACACGTACTCGTAACCATTTCAGTACCATTAGGGAGAAATCAAATTGGAGCGACGTGCAACTAAAAAGGAAGATCGAGACGTCAGGTAAGGTCCATGGAATTACTTGGACGAGGTGCGAAGGATTTGTTCGCGGTTTCTATTTTCTGCTAAGGACCAGAGGCAAGTTTATTTACACATACTCTATCGTTCAGAGTATACCTATTTTGAATTATATAAAATGTGCGGAAAAGGGTTTTCAATCCCTAATTGCGAGTTTTTAATCTTGTGCTCCTCCTTCCAAATCATTTTATCCTTGACTCTGCTAGCGATATTAAATTATTCTCGTGCAATAATCAAAACCCATGACTTATAATACTGTCGATGGACGGTGACATTCTTATGGTTCTACATCTCGATTTATATGTTGTATATTTATAAACTTTTGTAATGTGATAGAGGACTATATGTTATGAGGTATATATATAGATACATATACGTATATGGAACTACGTGGTAAAGGCTCCGAGGGTAGAGCGTGTATTGAGTTATCGAATTTAGCCCGCGTGTCGGGGCTATTTTGTATTGTATGTTTTCGAAAACCCGGGCAAAGCTTTTAAAAAGAATTTCGCAATAATTAACCTAAAGGCAACATCACCAATAAACCAGTGTTTATTTAAGTAATAGATGCTCCTGAGAGCATTTACTAATTAAATAAACCTCATTCGCCTAATTAAATTTATTTAATTAGATGAATATCGTTTTCAAAACGCTTTCTTTAAATCACTTTGTCCCGGAGAAATAATAAAACAATTTAATGGAGTGATTCTATCTAGTATATTATTTATCGGAGATAGTTTATTTTCAATACGGATTAAAGATATTCCAATGGTTATAAATTGGTTACTTTCAGCTTAAACCAGCTAGATTGATATCGATATATGTTACTTGAATGATTATTAATTATTTCTTATTGACCGAGAGTCAGTAGTAATTATTTGATAAAGTGGATAAAGTTTGGAGACTACTGGAGAGATTGTGTCTTGATTTTGATTAGAAACACTTCAAGAGTTGTATTTGGGTGTTTTGAGGTTATTAAATATTTCAGTATTAATAGTAAATATTATTTGAATATTACTTAATAAATGAATATTAATTTGAGTATTCTTTTAAAAAGGGATTATTGAATATTTATTATTTGTTACATAGTAGTCAAATATTCATTAAATACTCTAAGTGTTTTGAAGGTTATAAAACGCTATTTAAAGGTTGTCTAAGGACTTTCATAGTCATTTAAAATATTATATTTTGAATCTATCTAGGTAAGTCACTTTTCAAAGAACTTATATATATATGGAATTACCCTGTTGTGGTTACAAGCTTTATGCGTACCATTTTCCATGTGTGATCATAAAACCCTGTGTCGAGATTGATATCGGTACAAGTGTATATCTATACTTGAACTCTTTTGAACTCAAAACATTTTCGAAAACCCCCGGTCAGGTTTTACCCTCTTGCTCGTTTTTCAAGAAATTATCGGTCGACTGAAGTCGAACTTCAACTACTCAAGTTTTCTATCAAAATGATTTTGACAAGAAAAGAAAAAGGGGACTCTGGCAGGTGTGGGAATCGTTGACGAACGATTCCCGGGATGTGTAAGCGGCCGTGAGCCAGGCGGTCCATCAATTATTATTCCGGCCCATGTGTTGCCGAAGGATGATTACGGATGTAGTTTTCATCGAGGGTGATTACGGATGTAGGGATAGTTACGGATGTAGTTTCTATCCTTCTACCGGTAGAGAAGACCCGCGGATTATTGGACTTGGATGTGGCGACTGATCATCGTCAATCCTTGTCAGGTTTTTATGTTTTCTTTAAGTCCCATCCTCCACTTTGGAAAAATACTCAAACACTGCTTCTTAGGCCTAAGTGCCAAGTAGCCGATAGTGTTGTTTTCAATTTTGAAAGATGATGAATTCATGCAGTATCTAGAACTGCAAGATTATTCTAACAATAATGGCACGTGCTTGTGCATTTTTGCAATTATTCAAAAGATGAAAGATGGCTCATCGGTTATTGATGTTAAATCCCAAATGTTTTGCTTCAAGAGCTTTGACTCTCTTCCTATCAGTTATTTCGGAGTTTAACTTATCAAGTGGTTAAAGAACTTATACCCGGTACATGATGTTGTTCTGTAAGGTGTTTGATGGAAATGACATACTTATATGTATATGCTTTCAGATTGAGAAATACTAAAAATGAAACCTTCTAATGGTTGGTTTGTATATGATAATAAGAAACTATCTTAGCAGCATATTGAGCTGCATATTTTGAAAAGCTCCCTAAGGGGTTATCAATACTATGAGGTATGGTATGTGGATAAGGTATGAGGATTACTATTGTTGACATGAACTTACTTTATTTATCTGACGTTACCCGAAATGTCATATATCCCCTACTGAGGTTTCATTGTTGTAAATATTTCGAAATTGATATTAAGTATCGTTATATTTCGAAAACTCCATGTGTATATTTATATATATTGTTGTGCTCTATTAATACTTGCTGGGCAATTCTTTCGCTCATACTTGCTTGTTTTAAATATTAACCTTTCAGAGGAAGGTAGATGTTTGAGGCTTATCTGCATGGCTCAGAAGAAGCAGGCAGTACGCCCTTATGAAGATGATATGATCCAGAAAAGCTATAGCTGGAATAAGTTATATGTAAGTACATTGATGTGTAATATATATTACTTTGTACTGAGTAGTACTAGTTGCTGGTGTACTTCCCAACGAAGCTATACTAGTAGTATAAGATTTTTAAGACATAGTGCGATGTAATAGAATGGATGTAATAAAGCTGTAAAGATTTTAGTTCTTGTTTCTAGCCCTATGACCTAAAAGATGCTTGGTGGTTGGGGTCGTAGAGTTATATTTCAGTTTTAATGGTTACAGATGGTTTAATGTTGTTAAACAGGTAATTTGATGTTAAGGATTTCCGCGTGACGACCAAATCCCTGACCCCGAATTTGGGGCGTTACAGAAATGGTATCAGGGCTTAGGTTATAGTAAACTAGAAACGAGAGTGAGTAGGAGTGGGTATAGTTATGTGAGAACGTCAGAACTCATGTAGAGTTCATGTTGGACTATTGGATATAGTACCAATGATTAAGATAAGATTTTGAGGAATATGTTGAGGTAGACTTCACTTCTTGTGGTGATGGATGTCTGCTAAAGAACTCTTAGAGACAAGTGTTGGTTGGCAGGGGCATAGAGCGCCCGAGGCCTAAATTTAAGATGATTTTAGGGGATTCATGGAGGCAGTTATGTATTCCCCGAACTATAAGGAATTTCAATATGATGGTGAATGATAGAAAGATGACATCTAGTATTATGGCAAGGATGAGTTGAGATAGCATCCGTACTATTAAAATTCCAAAAAGGGAAGCAAAACAAGATCACTACGAAAGAATATTAGTCGAAGATACGGGTATTAAATTTCTCAAGCCTAAGAGGGTTTTAGGTAATATTACAAATGGAGTGGTGGATAGACACCGATTGTTTCAATTGATTGTAGAGACAAATGGCAAAGTTGATGTTTGTCAATAAAGACGAGATATATTTTAAGAATCAAGACGGACTGAGAAAGTCTGAGAGAGACTAGTACGAAGGTTGTTATGCCAAAAAGGGGTAAGTTTAAGTTGCACACGGAATTGTCATGAGGACAGGAACATGTGGTATAAATACGGTTATAATGGTGACTGGATCTAAGTATGTATTTCCAGCAATGTTCCAGAATATCGCCCACTCGACACGTGGAATTCGTCGTTGCTAGGGGCGACACCGGTATCGAAGTCTTCTCGAAGAATAGAACGCTTGCGTGAGATGCTTGCGCCGAGTCGAATAGAACTCCTTAATATCGTAAAATGCCGATGGTTGAATGTCTAGCGACTATTACGAGTCGACGATGACGTCGGTTATCGAGCACCTTAGGGGGTGCGTGGAAAAGAAGAGCGCTACAATCGAACAATTATCCGTCAGAGGAGCTGACATGAAAGGCATCCGTGGAGACCTTGGCATTACCCTCCTCAATTATGAATCATTTTGATTACTTCCCCAGTCTGAGTTATTTGATATCTCCCCATTTGCAACTTATGTTTATTATCTCCCCAATGTGAATTATTTGACACATCCCCGTGCATAAATTATTTGGATTACCTCCCTAATCTATTACCTATCTTGACATCTCTCCAAGAGAGAATTTTGATAAAGAATATACTCCCTCTTCGAAGTTGTTTTATTATACTCATGTTAAACCATATTGGTTTCAATTTTGCTAGAAGCTGTCATTATACCTACTTTCAGATTTATGAGGCCCTATCGATTGATGAAATTTAAATTCCCACTTTTCTTCAAATATTGGATAATCCTATGGTGCTATAGCACCACTTGCTTGTTGTATACCAGTATCTTTCTGGTTATCCTTTTCCTTGGAAATTGCACCTTGGAATCTGATCAATTTTAATCCAGGGTGTCCACTTGAGAATTATTTGTCGAAAGACGATAATTATTATCTTCACTTCGAATTGCTTTCATACTTCTCAGCTTCCACTGAGACGAACAACCCTATACTTATAGGGGACACAAGGGCTATCTGTCTGTGTGATAGAAGCCTGACGGGACGCCGTCACTTGTTAGTTGTGAAATACAAGAAGGCTAACTACCTTTAGTAATGTCTCAACTGAGACACGCAACGTGAGTTCTCTTGATCATATTGATCTCTCGGTAAATTCCCATATCTCAAATAAGGTTGACTTTAACACTCATAACCTTATGATCACCAGTGTGTAACAATTGCCTTGATATGACAGCTATCTTTTCAAAGTTTCATCATTCTTATTATCTCTAATAAATTTGAAGGGGATGCCAACCAGGTCGGCCAAGTCGTAAATTTGCTGATCAAAACTGGATTCGAACGGAATCGCCAAGAGCAAGAGCGAATCCCAAGGTGAATAGAATATCAGTGACGTATCAATAGAATTAGTGCATTCTCTCTCTCAAGAATGTCATGTTAATAGAGTCAGTGAACTCTCTCTCTTAAGGATAGTATAATAATAGAAAGTTGGGCAAGACGTATATGTGAAAGGAATAATGGTGGGTTATAAGACTCCAGCGATAATAGTGTCAGATAGAGAATCGAGGTTTGAATTGAGATATTGGAGAAGTTGTTTACGAAGAGACACTATCTCCTGTTTTGCAGAATAAGTGTTGATGATAAGAGAGTTAAGGAATCCCAGTAGTGGCCTTAGCTGATTCCGTGGACGGAATCCTTTTAAGGAGGGTAGACTGTAATAACCCAGATTTTTCAAGAAATGATTTTATTATTATTTCAATAATAGTAATGTTTTCCTAAAATGAGGAGGAATATTTTTTTTTATTTTAATATTCAATTATTTAATTATTTTCGGTTAAGTGGAGCCTGGTGCTCCTATTTACAATTTTATTGACTGAGTAGATACCTCGAGTCAATAGTTTATTTATGCAAAGATTAATTTTGGAATGTTTATTCAGTAAAGATTTTATTTTAAATTATTGAATAATTTAGAGATTTTAAAATCCTTAGAAAATGTTTATTTTAATTATTTGAGGATTTGTAGAAATTACTTGATTAATATATAAAATCAAGAATTTGAGATTTTACTAAAACAATAGTGTTTGTAGTATTTTTATAAAGCCCCGTAAATTGTGAATTATGAATCACAATTATTATTTTTATGATTTGTTTTTTTTAAATTATTAATATTTGTAAAATGCATATCAATTTAGAAAAATTAGATTTAATTCTAATTCTTTCGCCAAAAGTCTTTAAAAATATTCTAGTATTTAATTATGCTAAAAAAAATTTTATTTTTACAAATTAGAGTTATTAGTGTAAAATATTAATTAAAGTGTGTAGTAATTAAATGTATCGCTTTTTAAATTGTGTTGGGCTTGAGGCCCATTAGGTTTTCAACACAGCTCATATACATACCAGATACGCACATAAAAACACACACAGCCGCACAAACAAGAACGACGGGGAGAGAAAAGAGATTGGGAAGAGAAGAGAGAGAGAGAGAGAGAGAGAGAGAGAGAGAGAGAGAGAGAGAGAGAGAAGGAGATGATGAAGGAGGATCATCCTCCCTCTTTTCTACAATTCAAAGTCAGCCAAGGGAGAGGAGAGGAAGGAGTGAAGGCTTGCTTGTTTCGGCCATGGAAGAAGATGAAGGTGGAGAAGATGATGAATAGTGGTGTTCTTGAGTTTTGGTTGATTAAAGAGGTATAAAATCTTTGTTTCAAACTTTGATTTTGTGTTTAATTAACGAGCATAAGTAGTAGTAGTTAGCAGATTTTTAAGGTTTCTAAGAGTATATTATTGTTTAGTAGTGTTTAATAAATGAATTGATGAAGTGGGTTTGTTTAGAGTAGTATGCAAAACTGTCCAGAATTTTTCAGGGCCTGCCCTGTTTTTGCAAGTGAATTTCGAACCATTTGTACTCTTTTCTGGGCAGTAGTGTCTTCATAAAAGTTGTTCTATTTAGTGTCTAGTTTGTGTAGGAGAAAACAGTGCGTCGTTTGAGTTAACGAGTAAGGAGAAAACGACGTTTTAGTGAAACCCACGCAGGACACCCGAACCTCTCGGGATTCGCACTTTGGAATTATGTTTCACCTAGTTAAAATCTGTAAATTGGATTGATACTTTTATTCAGGATAAAAGAAGGAATTAGAAAGATTTTAGAAAAATATTTGGGTAAAAATATTGATTTTTCAATTTATTAAAAATGTTTGAATGTCACTGTGTTGGAAGAAACTGCTCTGTTCTTGAGTTGTATTTGGATGGGTAATTGTCCTAGATGAACTATGTTTTTTCAGACTAAAAGTTTTATGGTGTGAAGATATTATCTTCAGTTTTGGAATCCCAGAGGTCTTGGAGGCAAAGATTAATTTTTCAATTTATGAGAATTTTTAGAATGCAAGGTGCGCGGATTTAATGAACAGTTTATGTGTTGAGTTTGGAATAATGATTCACCTAGTTAGAAAATGGTATTGAATTGGAAACTTTTATGAGATCTTTATTTGATATTCAGAAAGAAGCCCATAAAATTTGGTGATTTATGATTAATGTTTGGATTTATTAAAAATATTGGAGTATTAATAATTTGGATTATTTTTGGGTTTTGTGAGTCCGATTAAATATTCAGGTTAGTTGTCAAGTAATTGTTAAGTGCTAATTGCTAATTGTTAGTTTCCAAATTGTAATTTTTAAATTGTTAAGTGCTAAGTGCTAAGTGCTAAGTGCTAATTGTTATTGTCATATGAGGTATAGTTATAAGAGTTGGCTTATCGGTAAATGTTTATGTGCTAAATGGTATAAGTCGGGTCGTAGTAATTGTTAGAAGTCATAAGTGCCAACTACGTGGTGTTGGCTTAAATGTGGATAAACTTAGTTTACTTTTCCTTATGTGCTAGTTGCCGCATGTCTGGGCGGGTACTTTTCCTTATGTGCTAGTTGCCGCATGTCTGGACGGGTACTTTTCCTTATGTGCTAGTTGCCGCATGTCTGGGCGGGTACTTTTCTTATATGTTTACTTTTATGTTGCTGCAAGTTGCGGCAGCTTTTATTTTATCAAAAGCAGGGTTATAAATTGTTTTGTTGGCATGGAGGGGCTGAGCCCATAGTCCGATAAACGAATACTACATGCCGAAATTTTCTAAAAATCCCCTGCATTTTAATTTATTTAACTTATTTGATTTCAAGGGTTTAAAGGTATGATTTGGGTGTTAACTGTTTATGTGTATATGTGTTAAGTGAATTAATTCGAGGATTATGTGCTAATTCGAGGATTAAATGTGTCTTGAAGATTAAATGAGTATTATGAGTCTTTATCGAGGGCTAAGTATGTTTTGAGGATTATTTGTTAATTAACTTGTGACAAGAGTATGTCAATAGTATTATGGTCAAAAGTGTTAAGTGGAGTTTTGACTAAGTGTTATAACTGTGTAGTGTTATGATGTGTTAGTACTAGGAAATGTTCACTTTATATAAGGGGACTCTTCCCGTGTTGTTTGCTATTACTAAATGTCTTATGTGCATTAAGTGCTATTAGAGTAGTCAACTATAGGGAGGACACCTATAGTTTGACTTTATGATTATTTAGTGATAATCCCGAGTTGTGTCTACTCGATATACGTGGTATGACTGACACGTACTCGTAACCATTTCAGTACCATTAGGGAGAAATCAAATTGGAGCGACGTGCAACTAAAAAGGAAGATCGAGACGTCAGGTAAGGTCCATGGAATTACTTGGACGAGGTGCGAAGGATTTGTTCGCGGTTTCTATTTTCTGCTAAGGACCAGAGGCAAGTTTATTTACACATACTCTATCGTTCAGAGTATACCTATTTTGAATTATATAAAATGTGCGGAAAAGGGTTTTCAATCCCTAATTGCGAGTTTTTAATCTTGTGCTCCTCCTTCCAAATCATTTTATCCTTGACTCTGCTAGCGATATTAAATTATTCTCGTGCAATAATCAAAACCCATGACTTATAATACTGTCGATGGACGGTGACATTCTTATGGTTCTACATCTCGATTTATATGTTGTATATTTATAAACTTTTGTAATGTGATAGAGGACTATATGTTATGAGGTATATATATAGATACATATACGTATATGGAACTACGTGGTAAAGGCTCCGAGGGTAGAGCGTGTATTGAGTTATCGAATTTAGCCCGCGTGTCGGGGCTATTTTGTATTGTATGTTTTCGAAAACCCGGGCAAAGCTTTTAAAAAGAATTTCGCAATAATTAACCTAAAGGCAACATCACCAATAAACCAGTGTTTATTTAAGTAATAGATGCTCCTGAGAGCATTTACTAATTAAATAAACCTCATTCGCCTAATTAAATTTATTTAATTAGATGAATATCGTTTTCAAAACGCTTTCTTTAAATCACTTTGTCCCGGAGAAATAATAAAACAATTTAATGGAGTGATTCTATCTAGTATATTATTTATCGGAGATAGTTTATTTTCAATACGGATTAAAGATATTCCAATGGTTATAAATTGGTTACTTTCAGCTTAAACCAGCTAGATTGATATCGATATATGTTACTTGAATGATTATTAATTATTTCTTATTGACCGAGAGTCAGTAGTAATTATTTGATAAAGTGGATAAAGTTTGGAGACTACTGGAGAGATTGTGTCTTGATTTTGATTAGAAACACTTCAAGAGTTGTATTTGGGTGTTTTGAGGTTATTAAATATTTCAGTATTAATAGTAAATATTATTTGAATATTACTTAATAAATGAATATTAATTTGAGTATTCTTTTAAAAAGGGATTATTGAATATTTATTATTTGTTACATAGTAGTCAAATATTCATTAAATACTCTAAGTGTTTTGAAGGTTATAAAACGCTATTTAAAGGTTGTCTAAGGACTTTCATAGTCATTTAAAATATTATATTTTGAATCTATCTAGGTAAGTCACTTTTCAAAGAACTTATATATATATGGAATTACCCTGTTGTGGTTACAAGCTTTATGCGTACCATTTTCCATGTGTGATCATAAAACCCTGTGTCGAGATTGATATCGGTACAAGTGTATATCTATACTTGAACTCTTTTGAACTCAAAACATTTTCGAAAACCCCCGGTCAGGTTTTACCCTCTTGCTCGTTTTTCAAGAAATTATCGGTCGACTGAAGTCGAACTTCAACTACTCAAGTTTTCTATCAAAATGATTTTGACAAGAAAAGAAAAAGGGGACTCTGGCAGGTGTGGGAATCGTTGACGAACGATTCCCGGGATGTGTAAGCGGCCGTGAGCCAGGCGGTCCATCAATTATTATTCCGGCCCATGTGTTGCCGAAGGATGATTACGGATGTAGTTTTCATCGAGGGTGATTACGGATGTAGGGATAGTTACGGATGTAGTTTCTATCCTTCTACCGGTAGAGAAGACCCGCGGATTATTGGACTTGGATGTGGCGACTGATCATCGTCAATCCTTGTCAGGTTTTTATGTTTTCTTTAAGTCCCATCCTCCACTTTGGAAAAATACTCAAACACTGCTTCTTAGGCCTAAGTGCCAAGTAGCCGATAGTGTTGTTTTCAATTTTGAAAGATGATGAATTCATGCAGTATCTAGAACTGCAAGATTATTCTAACAATAATGGCACGTGCTTGTGCATTTTTGCAATTATTCAAAAGATGAAAGATGGCTCATCGGTTATTGATGTTAAATCCCAAATGTTTTGCTTCAAGAGCTTTGACTCTCTTCCTATCAGTTATTTCGGAGTTTAACTTATCAAGTGGTTAAAGAACTTATACCCGGTACATGATGTTGTTCTGTAAGGTGTTTGATGGAAATGACATACTTATATGTATATGCTTTCAGATTGAGAAATACTAAAAATGAAACCTTCTAATGGTTGGTTTGTATATGATAATAAGAAACTATCTTAGCAGCATATTGAGCTGCATATTTTGAAAAGCTCCCTAAGGGGTTATCAATACTATGAGGTATGGTATGTGGATAAGGTATGAGGATTACTATTGTTGACATGAACTTACTTTATTTATCTGACGTTACCCGAAATGTCATATATCCCCTACTGAGGTTTCATTGTTGTAAATATTTCGAAATTGATATTAAGTATCGTTATATTTCGAAAACTCCATGTGTATATTTATATATATTGTTGTGCTCTATTAATACTTGCTGGGCAATTCTTTCGCTCATACTTGCTTGTTTTAAATATTAACCTTTCAGAGGAAGGTAGATGTTTGAGGCTTATCTGCATGGCTCAGAAGAAGCAGGCAGTACGCCCTTATGAAGATGATATGATCCAGAAAAGCTATAGCTGGAATAAGTTATATGTAAGTACATTGATGTGTAATATATATTACTTTGTACTGAGTAGTACTAGTTGCTGGTGTACTTCCCAACGAAGCTATACTAGTAGTATAAGATTTTTAAGACATAGTGCGATGTAATAGAATGGATGTAATAAAGCTGTAAAGATTTTAGTTCTTGTTTCTAGCCCTATGACCTAAAAGATGCTTGGTGGTTGGGGTCGTAGAGTTATATTTCAGTTTTAATGGTTACAGATGGTTTAATGTTGTTAAACAGGTAATTTGATGTTAAGGATTTCCGCGTGACGACCAAATCCCTGACCCCGAATTTGGGGCGTTACAGTCCCGGAGTATTGCAGAAGGGGGGGTTGAATGCAATACTGATAAATTCAAATCTCTATTTCAAAAATAGCAATAAAGATTCTAATCTATCAGTAGATGAAATGCAAACGAACACAAGTGATTACTCAAGATGTTCTCACAAAATAAATATTTTATTTATCTTGTGAAGTGTTGCTACAACCTAGAGAAAATAATGTTTTTCTCTAGCTTCGGTTTCTTGAGATATATGTTCGTGTGTTTAGAATGAGTGATGGGTAGATCTACATATATCTCCATTTTCTCTATCGTCACTATCATCACCGGTTGTGGAGCTGCTGTCATTTTCAAGTGGTAGCTCCTTACAATTTGCATACCCATGTGATTTACCTAAATTGCTAACTAATCAGAGCTATCAGTACATATGAAAGCAACCTAGATACATTCTATTTCTAGCTAACACAATTCCAGTAGATGTTGATTTGTCATAACCTTGAATTGGTAAGCTTTGTCTTTATATCTCTCGAGCTTCTATCGTAGTCTTTGCAGGTCTGATGCAATCTTTGGATACTGCAACACGTCTGTTTCTTGAACATATATCCTGTCACATTGTTTGACTTGGTGAATCCCCAATTCAAAATGATTCTATTGAGACAATAACCTTCGACGCCAAGTCTGTTGTCCTGAGAATGTGCTTTGGATGACAGTATGAATCCCAGCCAATGTTGTTGTCAGGAATTCCAGACTTACTGTCGAAGTGTGAGAATGTTATTGTCTTCATGCTTCCGCCAATGTTGCTGTCAGATTAATTATTCTGTCGTGACTTGCAACATGATGTCAATACAAAAAAAATGTTAATAGACATCAGTTTCTGGCCGATGTCTTTGAACTTTCCTGGCCGATGTTTTGTCGGTGATGTTAAAAGTCAAAATTTTAGACATCAGTGTTTGGCTGATGTCTTACATAACTTATAACATCGGATTTTATAGTTGTATTTGTTGTTACAGTGCATCATAGATATCAGTTCTTATAAGTAGACCTGTTGTGTTAATGTATGATTGACATCAGTTTTTGTAAGAACCCAGATTTTTGGGTAGAATTAAAACTTTTATTATGCATTGATGTAAGAGTGAACAGTGGTTACAACTACATTGTAATAATGGCTTTAAAGAATGAATAATGACAGGATATATATATTCCAAGGTTATATGGCCTGAAGGATGCTATTGGGTGATAACTTAGATTAGAATAATCTATCTCCTAGAAAGTTAAGATAAGATTCCCTAGAGAGAAATAGATACCCTCATGTCATCCAAATCAATATCTATTATAAGCCCAGCGGTTCCGTAAAAAGGTTAAGGAACACTCGAAGGTGAACCAGGTTCATTTTCCTAATTATAGGAATTAAATAAAAATAAGTGATGAATAGTGATTTTGGTGGAATTTGGAATATTATTATAATAATGTTATACCCGGTATTCGGAACGGATTTCTGAGTTCGTATTAGCGATCTACGAAGCAAATAAGTGTATGTAAACGTGATCGGATTTCAGAAAATCCAAAATTTATTTTTAAGGAAAATCTGATCGAGCAGTAAAGAGCATATTAATGCGAACAAGATAAGAGATTTATTATGTCAAGGAATTAAGGATTTTATTTAATTATGATTTGAGAAATTAGAATGAAAATCCTCGAGTTAGAATGATAAGCGTTTTAGAAATCGCTAGAACTTTATAACGAGATTAAGCGATAAAGCGAACACGAAATGAATTACGGATTAAATATATAATGAGATGAGAAACACCACATGATCATCTAGGGTTTACTAATATTATATTGGTGGAAAAGAAATGAGAAAAGAAAAGAAAAAGCAAGAATGAGGTGTATGTTCAAGGATGTGACAACAAGGCTCTTTGTCATCTTATTTCCTACAAACCACAAGTGATTAACACATGGATTAGAGAGTGACATAGCTGCTATACAACACCAAATATCATACAAACACTTTCCAACAACTAGTCAAACAAGAAAGAAAGAGAGAAAAGCAAGAACAACCAAGAAAACACCAAACTGCCCAGCAGAAACCAAAGCCAAAGAAAAATTCATATCTCCATTTATATCCATGATAAAATCACCAAATTTTAATCACAACCTCTCCACTCCATGGGCAATATTCGTTCAAAATTTCATGGCATTCTAATGAGTGTAGCCTAGTCAAATATCCTCCCCAAGTGAAGAACACCAAACTCTCCACAAAACTTCCATTCGGCTTTCTTGAAATTCAAGAATTAAAATCCAACTTCCAACCATTTGTTGATCTTGAAACTTTTTATGTGAGTCCTATAATTCATAAAAATGATCTCCTCAAAATCCTAGCTTCAATCTCTTCTTTTTCCATTTTCAAAAAAAATCATTAAAGAGGAGGATGAATAGTGTTCTTCAAGAACTAACTTTGATTTTCATGTTTCTTTGGTTGATCTTAGGTTTGTTAAAGCTAGACAAGGACCATACCAAGCTTAGTAAGGCTAGATCATACTCCAAGGAAGGTATAAGTCTTGAAAACCCTAGATCTTACCTTGAGATTATGTTTGTTCTTGATGATTTTTAGAGTAGTATGTTCATGATAATGTTATAAGCATGATTAGTTAAGTGGTTTAGTTGATTTAAGAAGCATGTTGATTTGGATGCTAAGATCAGTAGCTTCTGGACTTTTTGGGATGATGAACATGTGTATAAGTTGTATTGGTGCCCGGTGTGGCTTGGCTTTAGTATTACGATTAGTAGAACGTTCGATTTATAGCCGTCGTAATGCCCGATTTTCGTTTAATCTTGAAATCCGAACTTAACAGTAGATAAAACTCACTGCATAGCTTCGACTTATGCCATGATTAGCTAGATCATGTTACAAGCTTCGTTTTGATATAAAGTTCGTATGAAATGGACTTACGGTTTAGGAGTTATGATTAAATTCGTAAAAGTGGTTCGAAACCGTAAACAAAAGTTTGTAACTGAAATTGGATCCCTTTAATATCACGAAATCAGTGGCGAATCTTGATAATTAAATATTAGAGGTAAAAAGGAAGGTGTGGGAGAAAACCACATATCGAATGGATCGTTTTTCGATTTTATAAAAATGTTCGAATCGAGATTAAACGCGAACGAACCCCTTAAAAGTATGACTTTGGTTATAACTTAGAAAACGGGCGATAACACTCGAGGTATAATCTTGATTCGTAAACGACCGACCTTAGGACTTATACGACTTAAGTATATACCAAGTATAAGCATGATGACATGTCTTGATAACGAACGAATGTCGGATCGTATCGGTGATAAAAAGGGTTACACTAAAAGAGACGTAACGAGATAACTCGAAAACATGTTTCGATTTAAGTGGAGTTTATACTTAGCCTTTTAATAAGCGTTAAGTGGTTAATCTTAAATATTCTGATTGTTTATAGATTGTCGAGCTGACCCGGGACACATTACCCCTATCCGCACTCGATTCTCAGGCAAGTTTCCAATACTTGGAACTGTTGTTGTGATAATATATATATGATGATTGTTGTATACATATGCCATAGCATGCATGTCTACTTTCAAGTTATATTGCAATACTTGTTCCCTGAATTGATATTGGCTTATAGACTAGATACGATATATCAGTATAAGCCGGATTTTTGGTTAAGACCCTTAGTGAAGGGCATGTGATATTCATTCTTTAAATGTAGACCGGGAGTCGGTATTTTGAGATATAGATGTAGTCTTGGAAACCCGAAGGGATTTCAACGACAGATTAGTATTCCTTTTGAGGAATGTTATTATTAAACATTAATTATATTTCCATAAAGTATTATTTACTTGGAAATCTTTCGAGAAATGTTATTGGAGTATTATCTCAGTCGAGAAATATTAAATGAATATTATTTCGAATATTCATTTAGAGTTTGATTATTTCATGAATATTATTTCAAGATTCATTTAGAATATTGTTTATTAAATGAATATTACTTTCGAATATTCATTTAAGGTTTTATCTATTCAATGAATATTACTTTAAGATATTTCTTTGAAATTCTAATTACTTAAGGAACATTATTTCAAATATTCCTTGAGAGTATTGATTACTAAATGAATATTAATTGGATATTCATTTAGAATAGTATTTATTAAATGAATATTATTTGGATATTCATTTAAGGCTTTATTTACTTAATGAATATTATTTTAAAATATTCAGTTGAAGTTCTAATTACTTATGGAATATTGTTTTGAATATTTCTTTAAAGTTTTGATTACTAAATGAATATTAATTGGATATTCATTTAGAATACTATTTATTTAATGAATATTATTTTCAAATATTCATTTAAGGTTTGATTTACTTAATAATCATTATTTTAAATATTTATTTGAGTTTATCTATTTATCGAATATCATCTTGAATATTCATTGGAAGTTTTATTTATTTAATGAATATTATTTTGAATATTCATTTAAAAAGAGATTTATTAATAAATAATTTTATATATTCATTCGAGGATTACTTACGAGTAATATTATGATTTAAAAATAGTCCTTAATTATTATTGATTTAATAAATATTCTTGGAATATTTATGTAAATTCTTTTAAATTCTCTTTATAATGATTTATATCATACAAAGATTATCTTTTACCTTCAGATATGGTGTAAAATATTTCGGAATATCTTATGACTATTTATATCAAGGGGAGGTTCCTAAACTTTAATTTCATTTAAATCTATCTTAAAGAAGATTTAAATACTCGCTCAACTTCCAAACATATATAAGGGGACCTCACTTGAGCGATGTTATTTATTGGACTGCCCGGTCCTATACTTGCTAAAACTATCTTGTCACTCACATCTTGATTCTTTCAAGCATCGATATGAGTCTTTTGGTTACCTCCTCAACGCTCGAGGGGTATGATTGATGTAACAAGTTTATATCCATTAACAAGCATCAGCTTGGGAAATATTGGTGAAATTTTCCTTTCCAATTAGATACGACTACTTTGTGGAGTCCTATCAACAAGTGTTGCACTTGGGGAAAAAGGGGAACGAACTTTACGTTTCAGAGTCATGGATGATATTCGAACTAGGAGACGCGTAAGTGGCCGAGTGGCGCCGGTCCAGCAATAGCCCAACCGTTGGCTGAGGAGTTCCAGAGGGCGGTAGATAAGTAATTCCGTCGGAGCTACCTTCTACATGTAGAGAACGACTGATGAGATGCATGACATACGACTGATCATCGTAAACGTCAGGGCATCTGGCGCGGCAATGCTCCCGTATTAGTTCATCTTCTAAAAGTGAGAAATTTCTGCAACACTGTTGGTGTTGGCAAGGTGAAAAAGTGTTGAAACCGGAATTGCAATATTTTCCTGCAAGTTCCTCTTTTATGATAATTGAGAATATCTTGCTTATCTTTTGCATAGCAGATATTTATTCAAAACAAATATATTTTTGAGTTACCTTGTAACTTCATCTCATACCTTATATTGGTACTACATCGTTAATGCATGGCATATGGTTTCAAAGATATTTTGGACTGTTATATATTATCACTGTTCAATTATATTTCCGGTGGGCTATTACTCACCCTTGCTTTATTTATTTATATCACAACAACAGCTAGATCAGATGGCCGTGCAAGGCGCACACAGCGTAAGCAGGTGTCAACCGTCAGAGGTTTACCGCTAAGGTCTTGGCTACCTTTGTTGAGGATGCAACTACTGGTAGGCTAGTTGTTAGCAATTGAGCCTCAAATGTATTTATATTATGGTATCTATTAATGGATGGCAAAGAGTATGTAATTGTACAATTGTAATTCTTTGGGTTGTAAGAACTCAAACTTGTGATTAATAATATTGTTGGTTACTCTGATTTCATCTCTGGGACTATAACGGGTGTGTTTTATGTTGTTGTTTTGGGTCACAAGGTTGTAATTTAAATTATGTTGTTTTATGGATGGATAGTGAGACCGTAACGACCAGATCCCTGACCCTGGATCTGGGGGTGTTACAGTTTTTATAAAAATATTTGTTGTTTTAGTGTATGATAGACATCAGTTTTTTAAATAGAACTGGTTCGTTAATGTTTAATAGACAATGGTTTTTATAAATAGAATTGGTGTGTTAGTGATTAATATATGTCTTTCTTGTAACCTTACCGTCAATGTTATTACAGAAACATTTTTATTTTTGCTGTCAACCTGATGTATTCCTTGAAGCTTGAACATATACATGAACTTCTTCCAAGATATACAATTATTACATGACAGTAATTTATTTGATTACAAGATGTTAGGTCCAATAAGATTGTAGAAGGGGGGGTTGAATACAATCTTTACCCTTTTATCGAAATTTGTCCTTAAGATTTAAATTCAATTTAGACAAATTTTGTGCGGAATTAAATGAAACAAAGTTCAAGTTAAATATAACAATATATTAAACTTGAGGGTTGTTACAAAATCAGTATAGAGTGATATCAAGTTAATAAAAACAAATTAGAAAATTCGACATGAACTTTATCTTAATTTTTTAATAAAAATTGAGATATAGATTAGGAGTAAAAACTCGCTAATAGTACAAGAGTCACAAGTAATCAAGCTTGAACGGATAGAATATTACAAATACAAAGCTTATGACTTTTCTACGAATTTAATGTTCTTGCAGTAGCTTTAAAGATTGTGTTTATTGGTCTTTTTGATCTTATATTTTGTTGTAGTATATCGCCCTGCTGTGTTTAGTTGCCTTAGTAGAATTGTTGTTGAACAAGTCTTTGAAGTCCCTGCCTATTTTCAGTTCGGATGTACATCAAAGACAATCTCCAAGACAATCTGTTCTTCCAAGACAATCAGCTTTGTACTGCCAAGACAATCGCCAAGACAATCTCTGATTGTTCCAAGACAATCGCCAATACAATTTGTCTTCAGATATTTATGTGTCCTTTTTTCTTGCTAAGACAATTTCTGATCTCCAAGACAATCTCTAATTGTACTACCAAGACAATCTCGGTTTGAGCTACCAAGACAATCGGCAAGACAATCTCTGATTGTCTTGCTAGTTCATTTTTTTCAGCTTTAAATTAATTTGATTAAAATAAATAATCATTTTTAATTTAAGCTTGCTTAAATAATTATTCTGATTTAATTAACTTAATAATTAATTTAATAAATTAATTAATTCTCAAAGAATTCATTTATTAATTAAATTAACTACTTGATTTAATTAATTAAAGGAGAATAATTATTCATCCTTAGATTGTCTTAATCCTTTTCTGAATCACTGAAATTAATAAAAGAATACCAATGAATATTCCGTTGACGCTCCATGCACGGTCTGGTTCATGAACGACTAACTTCAATGACTGTCATTTATCTTTTCACATTCAAGTGTGATTCCTTTTCTCATCTCTTTCTCTTTATCCACTGTACTCTGTCTGAACCTGTCACTTGTAAAAATCTTTGTCTCTTAGAAATAAATCCACTTCTTTAAAGCTACACTGAGGCTTGATCAGTAGACTGAACTTCTTTCAGTGTAAAACATCAAAACTATAGATTGACTTGCATGTTTTTCTTCTGACAGATAACATCTTCTGAGATTCCTGTGACAGATTAAATTATTTACTTATTACAATCTAATTTAAGTTGAGTTGAGTCCTCGAACTACAAATAGGCTGTGTCATATGCCTTTCAATCTCCCCCTATTTGTTTGTTAGAAAATAAGAAGCAAATACCTAAAGGATAACTCAACTAACTCAACTTAACTTAGTAAAAGATAAAACTTTAAGTGCAAAGTAAATAATGAAAAGTTCTGGTTTATATTTAACATTATCCAGATTCAAACATAAACGATAAATACAAGATAGATGATCCTCTAGCCTGATCATATCTAACATTAACCTATCTTGATCTATCTAACTTAAGAATATAACAAGTAGAGCTAATCTTCACTTCGAACTTTTCCTTCTTCTGGTTCTTCAATGATAGGCTGCAGATTTGGTAGATTTGCAATCAACTGAGCATCAAAAGTACGTTCACGTTCAGTTGGCATACCTTTAGGTCTGACTGGTTGATTTTGGAATCCTTTTAACCTGTTCACCTCCTGTTCATACCTTGGCATTTTTCTGATACAGTAGGCTTGAATGAAGTCTGCAGCATCCTTATTTTGTGTTGTATAAAGACCAGTGTTTCTCAGCATTTTTTCAACCCATACCAAATGCTTAGCATCGTATTCTGGTAGTTTCTCATTATCACAAATGATGGTTTGAAATACATCTTTCTTCAGAAATTTGACTTGATACGGTATACGAGTTATTTCAGGACTGGCATTTCGAGCAAACTCCTTGAGTTGTTCATACAACAAAATATTCAGTTCAGTACAATGTGGTACCTTTTGCCTCAACATCCAAAGCTCAAACAAGGTCCTTCTTTCTAGACAATTTAGAGATACATGGAACGAACCTTCATTGCGACAACTAACAACAATTACCAATTCCATTTTGAAAGAATCAAAACCAGCCATTATTCTAAAGAATCAAAGCTCAGACAAGGCATCAATGTACACTTGACGATCTGGATTGGCATCTTGATACTTGTAAATGATTTCAAGAAATTGCCTATCATTATTTGTCGAAAGTTCTGGAAGACTCATTATCTTTCTGGCTTCATCCCATTTCTTACCATCCTTGAGTTGAATATCAAGTTTTCTCTTTTCAACAATTATGTAATGTTGCCGTTGTCTTTCTGCTTTTTCTTGTCTTAGAAGCTCTTCTTTTTCGTCCAACAACTGAGATAACTTTGCTAGTTTCTCTTTTCTTTGCTTAATGTTGGCTTCATGCTCTAACATTTTCTTATCAAAGTCTGGGTCAGGGGTGTTGGCCCTCTTTATCACAATTTGGGGGTAAAATGCCCTAATTATCACAATCTGAAAAAATGGCCCTTTTTATCACATAAAAACGCAAAGGCGTCTGGCGTTTTTGATTTTGGGGGAGTAACGCAACTTCATGTTGCGTTTCTATTTTTTTTATTTTTTTTTTCAGTCACGCATCTACAAGATGCGTTTCTCACTGTTTTTTCTTTTTTTTTTCTAAAAATTCATCACCCCTGCGGGGCCCACAGATGAATACGCCAGTTGGTCTTGCGTTTCTCAGAAACGCAACATAATGTTGCGTTTTTGACAAATTTTTTTTTTTTTTTTTTTGGAAAATCGATTTCAGAAAATAAAAAAGCAATAACGCAACACGCCGTTGCGTTTTTCAAAAACGTGACTTAATGTTGCGTTTTTCTGTGATAAAAAGGGCCATTTTTTCAATTTGTGAGATTAAGGGCCATTTGACTCCAAATTGTGAGATAAAGGGCCATAATTCCTGGGTCAGGTGGTTGCTCTATCCATTCGCTAAGATCTGGTTCTGGTTCAAATTCAGGTTCACCAATAATATCATTTTGCCCAGCAAACGGATCAAAATCATCAGTTTCACCAGCGTAGTAAACAGTGTTGTCTTGTTCAGGTATGCTCCCAGCTGCTTCTACTCCTTTTCCCTTTACTGACTGTTGTTGATGCTTATCCAATGATCCACTTCCACTTGCCCTTGATTTGCTAGATTTCTATCCCTTAGTTGGGTTATCCTCTACAGATTTATCTTTGTCCGCCTCAGAATTTTCACCAACTCCATAATCTTCAAAGTATTCCTTCTGTTCAGCTGTAATAGTATGAGTAGGCTTTACAATATTGTACAAATGATCCAACCCTTGAAACATGTAATTGTAATTTTCTTCAAGCGTTGTAAAAGTAGATGCATAAGATGCAGCATTTTCATGCACTTCTTTGTGAAGCTCATCCACTTTCATAGATAAATTATCAACAACAGTCAATAAGTCCGATCTTTCTGAAGAAGCCTGAGTACCTACCTGTTCATTAGGAATTGAAATCTGAATTGCTTTAGTGGTAGATTGATTAAGTTGCCTTTCACTTTCTCCAGTTGAAACTGCGAGTGGAAAATCCCTTGAGGGAGCCAGGAATGTTTCTCCTGGGAGGGGAGATGATGACTCTGTTATAGGTGGCAAAAATTCAAGATTTCCCTCTGAAGCCTGTGAAGGCTCTTCTACCGTGACAATGGTAGGCACTGTTTCAGTAGCAATCCTATTGTGCACTCCTTGCTCAGTGTCCCTAGCAACATCAAATTCTAAGGTTATGTTTTCCCCCATTGTGAGTAATAGTGGTGCGCTTGACTCTGTACAGGGTGCCATGGCCGACTGGCGAATTTCAATGGACTCATCCTGTTGAGAGAATGGTTCTAGTAACTGTTCATGTGCCATTTCAATGTCCATATCCTTTTGGGAAGATATGGATGGGCTAACAATTGCCTCAAGTAACAAGTTTCTTTGCTTCTTTAATGGAGGTAGAGCTGTGGGATCACTCATATTACTACTACTTCTGTTAGGTCTTTTCACTTGTAATTTACTTCTGGATTTAGGTTTTGAGATTTGAGATGACACTGTGTTTGGTTCTAAGACCTGGGATAGAAGTTGTGGTTTTACAACTTCTTGGTCTAACCTATCAGCCACTTGGGCTCCAGAAGTAGATTGAGATGCAGAAGTAGTTTCATGGATAGAAGGTAATACCTGTTCAGCAGATGCAGTAGATGTGCCAGTAGGAGTGGATTGTTCCATGAGAGGTTGAGGGTCAGGAACAAGTGCATTTTCAGGTTCAGGTTCAGGGACAGGTGCATTTACAAGTCTAGGAATGATAGGTAAATTTATGAATGTAGACAAGTATGGAGTCACATACACATGCACATATGGGAATTTTCTGTGTGTGTCTAGGCTAGTGAATATTTTCTTGGTTTGCTCTCCAGACATAACATGATTATCATTCTGAAAAATTGTTTGTTGACCAATAGGAACAAGATGATTGAATATCAACATCAAAAATCTAGGGTAATAACAAAAGACTTTCTTACCCGCATCAAAATCCCTTCTGGTTTTAACAATTCGACAAATCATTGTATCCCAAAGTAATTTTCCAATATTGATTCTAAGATTGTTAGCAACAGCATAACCAATATTTTGCAACATAGATGTAAGTAAGTGAAAATTACCTCTCTCAGAATTAGCAAATACCTTGGAGATTGTGTCGAAGAATGCATCCCATTGTTGAACAAGATTCTTTTTGCTCAAATTTTTTTTATCAATAACACCATGATAATTAATATCAGTGAAGAATTGACTAAGCTCAGCATCGGTAGGTTGTGGAGTAAAATTACCCAGTGGGAGGTCCAAAACAGTACTAAGAATCGATTCATTCACAATGTGATGTGTACCATTAAAATCAAAAGAAAATGAAGTCAAATCATCAGACACCACAGCTTCTGTGCAAATCAATCTCAGAGGTCCTAATTTCAACGGAGCATATAAAGATATAGCATTTCGAATAAGTGAATGGTCGTTCAGAAATCGAATCCAAGGCTTAAATTGATAATAGGGACAATTATTTGGATTAAAATATCCAACCAAATTGTGCTTCATAATCTCAAAATTATTAGCCATTTCTCCCTTTTTAACACACAAACACCCACTGATTAAATTAACAAAATTCGAAAATTTTCAGAATTAATAATTAATTAAAATTAATTAAAAATTCGAATTAATTCGAAGTTGTCAGAAAAATCTCAGATTTCAATATGATGTTCTCCTAATCACTGTAGAACTCTCAAAACAGTCAAGAATTCGAATGGTTTTTCGAAAAATTGAAAACTCGAAATCTTCACCAAACACAACAGTACTCGATTCAAAGAGTAGGAAATCGAACGATCTACTTAACCCAGTTCTCAGAATCGAATTTGGTTGAAGAAAAATGGTAGAGGTTCGATACAAGAACGTGTGTATATGTATGTATATATCGCAGTGCTCGGTGTATAAAGACACGCGAGAGAGAGAGAGACAATTGTGAGATCTGATAATTGTTTTGGTGTGTTTTTGTTTTTTTTAAAGTACTAAACTGACTCTCCAAGACAATCGCGATTGTCTTGGTAGTTCAAAATCTATCAAGACAATCGTTGATATAATAAAAAATAAAAGAATATTCACAGAAATACATATTATTTTAGAAAATGACCTGCCAAGACAATGATAGAGAAATAATTCTCTAAGACAATCGATTGAGCTAATTTACAAATATGTACAGTAATAAAATAATTTTAATTAACATACAATCTTAATTATTACTAAAATTACCATAAATAAATAAATAAAAATAAAAATAAAATAAAATAAAACATAAGTTATCCTTTTTACGGAATCAAACATTAATAACAAAAGGACAAACACTACAAATCAATAAATAAAATATTAATAATTTACATAATATATTCATGGTAAATTAATAAATCTATATATTTTCTAATAAAATAACTTTCTAATAGAAAATTATTTAAAAAGAAAATATGACTTATTAAACCATCATAAATATAATTTTCAAGAAAAATAAGTTTCTCATAAATTACAACTTGTAAAATTTGAGAAAAATATTTTTAAGGAAAATAAATTATTCTAACATTGAAAAGAAGTAAGTAGGAATATATTAAGATGATAATGGCAATGGTTTGAACATTAACAAGTAACAAGGTAAGTTGATAAAATAATTATACAAGTGATCTTAATCAACAAATATTAACAAGATAATCACTTGTAAATTATTAAAGAGCAAACCTCATATATTAACTAGTTTAATTACTAGGACTATTTAACATACCCAATTTACCAACAATTCTGGTGAATGTGGATTCATCAAGAGACTTAGTAAAAATATCTGCTGTTTGTTCTTCCGTAGGTACAAAATGTAACTCCACCGTACCATTCATGACATGCTCTCGGATAAAATGATACCTGATGTCGATGTGCTTGGTCCTCGTATGTTGCACAGGATTGTTGGAGATTGCTATGGCACTTGTATTGTCACACAGAATTGGAATATTGTCAAGTACAAAACCATAGTCACGTAGCTGATTCCTAATCCACAAGATCTGTGCACAACAACTTCCAGCAGCTATATATTCAGCTTCAGCTATTGAGTTGGAAACTGTTTGTTGTTTCTTGTTGTACCAGGAGACCAACCTACTACCTAGGAATTGACAACTCCCAGAGGTGCTTTTTCTATCTACAACACTTCATGCATAATCTGAATCTGTATATCCAACAAGGTTAAAACCAGATTCTTTAGGGTACCAAATACCTAAGTTAGGTGTACCCTTAAGATATCTCAAGATTCGTTTAACAGCAATGAGATGCACATCTCTAGGATCCGCTTGGAACCTTGCACACAAGCATGTAGCATACATAATATCAGGTCTACTTGCAGTAAGGTAATGTAATTAACCTATCATACCTCTGTAGCTTGTGATATCTACCTTAACAGAATTTTCACAAGCTCCAAATTTCATAGCTGTTGATGATGGTGTTCTTGCTGGAGATGAGTCCTCCATTTGATATTTCTTAAGTAGCTCTCTGACATACTTGGATTGACAAATAAATATCCTATCTGTCCTTTGACTTACTTGCAATCCAAGAAAGAACTTCAGCTCACCCATCAGGCTCATCTCAAATTTACCCTGCATTAGCTTAGCAAGTTTCTTGCACAGAAGATCATTAGTAGACCCAAATATTATATCGTCCACATAGACTTGGACTAATATTGTATCATTCTTATGTTTCTTTGTGAAGAGAGTTTTGTCCGTGACACCTCTAACAAAACCATTTTCAAGTAAGAATTCAAATAGAGTGTCATACCATTTCCTTGGTGCTTGCTTAAGGCCATAAATTGCCTTGAAGAGAAAGTAGACATAATCCAACAGATCTGGATCTTCAAATCCAGGAGGCTGTTCCACATAAACCTCTTCATCTAGCTTACCATTCAGAAAAGCACTCTCGACATCCATTTGATAAACTTTGAAGTTTGAGAATGCTGCGAATGCCAAGAATATTCTGATGGCCTCAAGTCTAGCCACTGGAGCATAGGTCTCATCATAATCAATGCCTTCAGCTTGTGAATAACCCTTTGCTACCAGTCTTGCTTTGTTTCTCGTCACTGTGCCATCTTCATCTAATTTGTTTCTGAATACCCACCTAGTGTCAACCACTTTCCTGTCCTTAGGTCTGGGCACCAGCTTCCAGACTTCTTGTTGTTTGAATTGATTGAGTTCATCTTGCATAGCAATCACCCAATCAGGATCAGAAATAGCTTCCTCAGTTTTCTTAGGTTCCATTTCAGATAGAAACCCTGAATAATTACATTGATTCTGAAAAGCTCTTCTAGTTTTTACACCGACATCTGGATCACGAATGATTAGCTCAAAAGGATGAGCTCTATTCCAGACAGTCTGTCTGGGAAGGTTTGTTCTTGATGATTCACCTCGATCTTCATTGTGATGTTGAGTGTGACTAGATGATCCTTCATTGTCTCCCCCTGAGTTGTTGCCAGGTTGACTCGATGATTGTTCAGGAGTGTCGGGGGCGTCTTGAATATTATCATTGTCTTCATCACCATTACCCTGATCATCATCATTATCATTGTTGTCATTAGCATCAGCAAAAACCTCATTTGGATTTTCACCATCTGAATCTGAATCTGTCATGTCATCAAAAGATAACTTTTCAGATGGATCTTCAGTTTGGATACTAGGATGTTTAGTGTCATCAAATGTTACATTGACACTTTCAAGCATTTTCTGCTGATCAATCACACACACCCTATAAGCTCTTCTTGTGTAACCAATAAAAATTGCTTCATGTGCTTTGGCCTCGAATTTTCCACCTTGATCATCACCTTCTTTAAGCACAAAACATTTTGCTCCAAATACATGAAAGTATTTGAGTGTTGGTCTCTTTTCAGTCATTGCTTCATAGGGGGTCTTCATCAAGTCCTTGTTGATAAGAGTTCGATTCTGGGTATAGCACGCAGTATTAACAGCTTCAGCCCAAAAGTTCAAGGGAAGCCTTGATTCACTTAACATAGTACGTGCAGCTTCAATCAATGTTCTATTCTTTCTTTCTACTACCCCATTTTGTTGAGGAGTTCTTAGAGCTGAGTATTGTCTGGTTATACCCTTTTCAGTGCAGAAGTCATTTAGAACTGCATTCTTGAATTCAGTTCCATTATCTGACCTTATGGCTCTCACTGGATAATTAGAATCAAGTTCAATCAACTTGATGTGATCAATCACTAGTTGTGGAGTCTCGTCTTTGGAATTTAGGAACAAGACCCATGTGTACTTTAAAAAGTCATCAACAATCACAAGAGCATATCTTTTCTTTGACATTGACATCACATTAACTGGACCAAACAGATCCATGTGTAGTAGTTGTAAAGGTTCAGTTGTTGGAGATGTGTCAGTGCTCCTGTAAGTTGGCCTTTTTATCTTGCCTTTTTGACAAGCATCACATAGTCCTTCCTGTTCGAATTCCATAGAGGGCAAACCTCTCACCAACTCTGACCAGAGAATTCATTGTTTAAAAATTTAGATGAGAAAGTTACTTGTGCCAAAGCCAACTCTCATCTATAGATGCTTTAGAGTAGAAGCAATTGATTTCTTCAGTGCTTCTAGTGTTCATGTTGGCCACGTACAAGTTGCCTTTTCTAACTCCTGTAAGAGATGGTTGTTCACATTTCTTGTGTGAGATCAGAAAATTCTTTTTGTTGAAGTAGACTTCAAATCCCTTGTCACAGAATTGACTGATGCTTAACAAACTATGCTCAAGTCCTTTTACAAAAGACACTTCATCTATGATAACATTTCCTGCTTCAAGTCTGCCATATCCATCAGTTTTACCAGTGCTGTTATCTCCAAAGGTAACTACTGGGCCAGCCTTTTCCACCACATTTGTTAGCAGGGTTCTATCTCCAGTCATATGCCTTGAACAACCACTGTCCAAGATCCAGGCTACTCGATCAGCCTGCTTAACACCCTGCAATAACAAATGGATTAAACTTTCTTCGCAACCCAAATCTGATTGGGTCCAGAATACTTAAAGAATTGGCCTTTATCAGGCAAAACCATATTTTTAACCTTAACACCACTTTCACCATTAACTAACAAACATCTTTGTTGAGTATAAAATACAGTAAAAGAATACAGAGGGGGGGTGAATGGATTCTTGAACTTTTCTTGGTTGAGTCTGTGTAGCAGATAAGTGTTTGTGTGTGCAAAGATGTAGGTGTGGATAAAGAATAACACAAGTCACAATATCACTTTAATCTAATGTATTATTAGATAAAGGTTGCTACAATCTGTGAATACAAATGATAGTATTCTCAGCTTCGTTCTTCTCAGAGAGATATAGCTTACAATGAATATGAAAAACTTGACTCACCAAAAAGTTAATTGCTAAGGAAGTGAGGCTGTATCCTTATAGAACATGGATACAACCTACTTACTACAAATAAGGTAGCTAAACATATTACTTTCTAGTCTGTCTATCCTATTTGGGTAAGAATCCAAACGGTTACAGATTTGACTTTGCAAAGCCTGTTCAGATCCACTTCTTTAGCCCTTTTGTCTCTTCTATATCTCTCCAAGCTTCCTTGTAGGCTTTCCAGAGCACGTTATAGATTGTGGTCCATAAAGTGCATTGGCTTGTTGCAGGTTTCTGACTTGTACAATTTCTTCAGTATTTTGTCTCTAAGAATGTATTCGAGAAGTGACTAAGTAAGTGATTCGAGAACTAGAATTGACTTGATCGATAACTCTGAGTTCTCGAACACTGTTATATTGACATATCGAATTACTTCTCGAATAGCTCTTTTTCATCAGGATTCCTTGAGTTGTCGAATAGAACACTTGACTTATCGAATCCTCGAGATATCGAATAGCTTTCTGAGTCCTTGAGAACTCGAATACCACTTTTGACTTGTTCACTTCTTGAGTTCTCGAATAGAGTAGTAGACATATCGAATCTCTACGATATCGAATGAGATATCGAACAGTGTATTCAGAGATATCGAATAGTGTCTTGAGATATCGAATCCCTGAGTACTTCTCGAATGCTAGACTTCTCGAATAGACAAATGTACTTCTCGAATTGGTACTTAGGCAAATTCTTCACTTTCTTCAAATCCCAACTGTGATTATTTGACAGTCTTTATCTTCTTGCTTGAGGCATGAACCTTGGAACTTCTTTCAAGCATTATTCTTGACTATATAAGTACAGTTACACCACTAGGATTTGGTGCCTATTACAAGTACAGAACAAGTAGAGACTCTACAACTAGAGGTTCCCTCAGTTAAGAGATCATGTAAGTAATGCAAAGCATTACAAACAATTAGGCTTGTTATTTGATGTAAACAGGCATGCCTCTATGACTAACAATCTCCCCCAAATTGTGAGTAAGACCCTTAGTCACAATTTCATGTCTGATAAGAAGCCTAACATACATAAAGATAAAACTTTACAAGTACAGGTATGTAGATTGATTGAAGGAAGTGCATAGAAGTATTCTTACAAGTTATGAGAAACTACTAGCCATATTCTTTTGGATTCAACTCTTGGACTTTGGCTTGCAGATTCTCATTTTTCATCTTCTCTTCAGCTTCTTTGGCTTTCTTCTTTGCATTTTCCTCCATGGCAAGAATAATGTCTTCCATTGCAGTGAGTTCTTCAATTAGAGGGGAGCATGATAAATCCTTGAGTACTTCATTCAGCTGTTTCTCAGAATAGGAACTGATGTAGTCCATTCTAATCTTTACATTTCTACCATATTTCTTGTACTCAATGATGTAAGGATTAAACTTGATTCTGCACAGACCCATAGCTCTCAATTCATCAGCCTTAGCTTCCATTGCAGCCATCTCCTCTTCCCTTTTCTTTAGTAGCTCTTCACTGTTCTTTCTCATTTCTGCCTGGTGATCTCTCTTCATTTTGACAAAGTCAATTAACTCCAGCTTCCATACCCTTTCCACTCTGTCTTCAGAATTCAACATTGCAATTATCCTTTGGCTTAATGACCTTTTGGCCCTTCAAGTATGCACAGTTATACCCATAAAGCCCTAAGGTTTAAAGTCGTTCCTTTTTGCCCCTTCAACTTCAGAAATATACCTTTTAGCCACTTTACCGTCGTCTTTTTGACACAAAACCGTCGCCTTTTAAAGATCAAAGACGACGGTTTGTGGCTAAAAGGTACATTTTTTAAGTTGGAGGGGCGAAAAGGAATGACTTTAAACCTTAGGGATTTATGGGTATAACTGCGCAAACTTGAAGGGCCAAAAGGTCATTAAGCCTTATCCTTTCTATGTCATATAGCCTGCCCTAGTGCTGGCATGTTCCATGTCTGAATTTCTTCTGTCTTCCATCAGTATATTTAATTTCAAGAAAATCATCAACAATGGCAACATGATAGATTCTTTGAGCCCATAGAAATTGCAGTTGTTCTTCATCATAGTTTTTATCCAGAGGTGGTAGGTTTAATCCTGGAATAATTGTCAGTGCTTTTGACTTGGATAACTTCACCCTTCTTGCAACATGCTTGAATTTAGTCCTTCCTGTATGATTGCTAGGCAGAAACTTATGACCTTTATTGGTAGACCATAGTAGTATTCCATTAGCAGTTTGCTTTCTGAAACATACACATGGTTTCTTGACTTGAATCTCCTTCTCTTCTTGAGGTGGCAAAACAGTTGCAGAAGCCATTGAATCAGATTTTGGTAGGTCATTACTAACAGTATTCACCCTAGACTCAGAGTCTTGTGTTATGGTGAGGTTACTTCTAGCAATGCCTAAGGCTTGCTGTTTTCCAATCTTCCTCTCATAGATTTTGCCTTGGTCATCATCATTTTTCTTGTCCTTGCTATCTTTCTTCTTCTCACTTTTACCATCCTTATCACTCCTGTGATGACTTCTCCTCCCATCACTTTTATCATCATCTTTATCATCCTTATTCCTCCTAGGCTGAGCCATTTCTAGAATTACCCCAGTAGCAATGAATGATCTTAGGATGTGTAGTGCTTCCAACTCTTCAGCAGTTCTAACTCCACCCTTCTTTTGTAGCTGATCAGCAACAGCAATAATGAGTCTGTGGTTTCGAGGGGTGAGATCACTGGGAATAACTAACTGATTAACATCTTGAATTCTTGTACCAGATTGATAGACTATGGTTCTTGGCTTAATGCATACTTCAGGAAGTCTAGCTTGTTGACCATTCCTCAGTTCAGTGTATAGACTCCTGTTGTTCTCCCCTTTCTGCTCAATTAATTCCAAGATGACATCAATCTCAGTGAACTTAAGGGCTTTCAATGTGTCAATAGATAGGTGCCATATCTTGCCATTGGCCACCATCATGATTTCCCTGAGATAGATTTGATTCAGCTTCCTTGGAATTACTGTTAGATATTCAATTTGGTCTTTGAGGTTTCTCCTGTATAACAAGGCATCTCCTCCTACCTTTGCCTTCGAGACTTGCAGAAACTTCAAGAAAGCAGCATCATGATAAGTCTCTAAATTTGCTAAATCTATCAGCTTTGCCCAGACTTGTGACAGTATCCTTTAGCAGTGCTAGCCCATGATCCATCTTGGTGCAGGTGGTGTTATAGTATTTGAGGTCTTTAAGCACACTGTCCAACTGAGGGAATTTGGCATCAAAGGTCCTCTTGATTTCTTCCACTTTAGTGGCTGTCTTATCACACACCCTGCTGACCTCAGATTTGACTCCTTTTCCAAGATAGTGGGCAGCCTTGAGGAATCCCTTGTGTGAATCATTCATGGCCTCATACACTTCACCAGGGGTCAGGGATTTGGCATTGGAACCTAGTGAAGTGATGTATTCCTCCCTGAGATATTGAAGTGCTTCATCAAGAGTAATATCATATTTTCCTTGCAACCAGGCATCTATATTGCCATCTCTCTCAGCATCATCAACTATCTTTGTCTTCTGCATCTCCACATCATCCCTATGGCATAGCAGAATGGCTTCATAGTCAGAATTAGGGATGTTGGAGGTGACCAAGTTTTGAGCAATCTTGAAAAACTCAGGAATCTGATCCACAACTAAGCTTTGAAGTGCTTCAACCGTCAATTGTGGTGGAACAGACCCTGATCCTGAAGCACTGTCATGTTGCACAGGCTTCAGCCATTGTGACAGAAAGTCAGAGCTAGAGCTAGGCAAGCTAGACTCCTCAGTTACAGATGCAACTTCTGTAACTTGATGGATTGACTCTACTACTGGTGTCTCCACAGAAGTAGGATGAGTTACGCCAGCAGTTGACACAGGCACAAAGTCTATAGTAAAAACTAGTGGAACCTCTGTGTTTGTGATGGTGTCATTAGGAGATGCCCCATCAAGCATTCCCTCACCATCTAAATGTGGGTCCTGGGTGGTGAACAAGGTGTCATGCACCAAGTCACTTGAATTCATTGGCTTATCATAAGAAAAGAATTCTTGATGATCAATGCCTTCCTCATCAATTTCTTGAGTTGCAGGATGCAAAGAAATTTGAGTGGTAGATTCTGGAAGAGAAGTGTCTTTTAGATTAGAGTTTGGCAACTCCCCCTGAGAGATAGAGGGAGTTTCAATTGTGATGTGCTCTCCACTAAGTGTAGTGCCAGCCTTATCACTCCCATGTGCTGACTCTGTACAGGTATGTGCATTGGGGAGGATGCTTGATTCTATAGATGCACCCTGTTGAGAGGATACATCTAGTGAACTGTTTACCCCTAATTTTACAACTTAAGCCATTTGTGTGACTGAAGAGGTGGTTTTAGTTTTCTTCTTCTTTGGCCTTTGTAAGGGTGACTCAGGTGCCTCACTTCCTAATTTTACAACCAATGCTGCTTCAGATAAAATGGTTAAAGGTGCAGAAGCAACATGTTTTCTCTTCTTCTCCTTTTTACTAACATCACCCTTTTGAGAGGATGATGCAGTCGGCTCAATGTTTGGTAGAGTGTTTGGTTGAGAGGGTTGGTTAGCAAGCCCTGGGTTAACATTTTGTTCTATTTGATTGGGCTGTGCTAACTGTGACTTTGAGTCAAATGTTGGCATGTTGTGGGGGTAAGTCCTAAACAAACTCTCCATATGGGGAGTTATGTTAAGTCTTACATCCACATCATTCCTAGTCTCCAAATTACCAAAAATGAGTTTGGTCATGGATTTAGGATAGCCTATTCTATTTCTATCTATCCCAGGCAGTTCAATCAATTGAGCATTTTTAAACTTAAGAACAGATTGAATAAAGCGAGGGAAGAAAATGTCAGTACCTCTCTTGGTTGTGTTCTTAATTACCAAGTCTCCCATACAGCTCTTGTAGGATGATTTGACCAACATCTATCTTCTTTCCATAGGCCAGTGCATAGCCAATTTGTTGCGCAGGTGCACTGATTTGATCAAAGCTTGATTTCCTGGCAGTGAAGACATGAAGAAGAGTTGCAAACACATAGCTCCACTCCTTTCTCAGATTCTTCCTGTTTAATTTTCCAAGATTGATCCCATCTGAGTAGTTGATGAACTCAAAGAATTCTTTTAACTCTGCATTCGTGGCCAGTATGTCATATAACTGTTGTTGTAGGCCCAGTGCTTGATTCATGTCTGTAGTGGTGATAGTGATTTCTTGGTCCTGAATCTTGCAGTAGATTATGTATGAAGTTATTGCGCTTTTCAGGGCTACAACTTCCACAATAGCAGTTCCCCAAAACTGTTCCAGATTGTCTAGATACAGTGTTGGGTTGGCAGAGAGTGCATCCTTGATGTATGATTCAGCCATCCACTTTACAAAGCACTTGAAGTTCGCATTGGGTGCTTCAACATCACTGGTTGGGGCGATAAAATTGGTGTTAAACTTCACTGTTGCCATTGAGACAGAAAGAAGAGAAGAGAAAGTAAAGGTTGAAGAAGAAATTTAGCTTTTGGCAGTTAGGGTTTTCAGAGGTTTTTGGGAGTTTAGATGTTTGAGAAATCGAATGAAATGAATCGAATAGATGTGAAATTGTATAAGTATGAAGTACTCGAATTGTCGATTAGATGTATGTTTTGTATCGACAAGTCAAGCATTCGAGAAGTAGAAAACAACTATTCGATAAGTCAAGAAAGGCTTATTCGATAACTCAAGCAGGTTGAAAACTCACAGCTGGCAGCTATCTAACTTAGAATAAATTCTAAATTAGGTAAAATGTATTTTTATGAGTGAATTAAAATTTTAGACAAAAGTCCAAAATCGGTTAAGATTCAGCGAGAATTCAGCCTTTTCAAATGATTCGAGAACTCAAATATAGTATTCGAGAACTCAGTCATTAGAGAACTAAAAGACTATATGTAACGCCCCAAATCCGGGGTCAGGGATTTGGTCGTCAAGCGGAAATCCTTAACATCAAATTACCTGTTTAACAACATTAAACCATCTGTAATCATTAAAACTGAAATATAACTCTGCGACCCCAACCACCAAGCATCTTTTAGGTCATAGGGCTAGAAACAAGAACTAAAATCTTTACATCTTTATTACATCCATTCTATTACATCGCACTATGTCTTAAAAATCTTATACTACTGGTATAGCTTCGTTGGGAAGTACACCAGCAACTAGTACTACTCAGTAGAAAGTAATATATATTACACATCAATGTACTTACATATAACTTATTCCAGCTATAACTTTTCTGGATCATATCATCTTCATAAGGGCGTACTGCCTGCTTCTTCTGAGCCATGCAGATAAGCCTCAATCATCTACCTTCCTCTGAAAGGTAAATATTTAAAACAAGCAAGTATGAGCGAAAGAATTGCCCAGCAAGTATTAATAGAGCACAACAATATATATCAATATACACATGGAGTTTTCGAAATATAACGATACTTAATATCAATTCGAAATATTTACAACAATGAAACTTCAATAAAGAAAATATGACGTTTAACGCAACATCCAATGAACAGATAAGTTTATAATAACCATAGTAATCCTCATATCTTAGCGAAATAGTGTACACTACCGTATTGCTAATCTTTTAGAAAGCTTTTCAAAGTATGCAGT
Source organism: Kitagawia praeruptora (assembly GCA_037693485.1). Taxonomy (NCBI): domain Eukaryota; kingdom Viridiplantae; phylum Streptophyta; class Magnoliopsida; order Apiales; family Apiaceae; genus Kitagawia; species Kitagawia praeruptora. The sequence continues at coordinate 85,540,374 of CM075350.1, forward strand.
TCAATATGCTGCTAAGACAGTTGCTTATCATCATATACAAACCAACCATTAGAAGGTTTCATCTTTAGTATTTCTCAATCTGAAAGCATATACATATAAGTATGTCATTTCCATCAAACACCTTACAGATCGACATCATGTACCGGGTATGAGTTCTTTAACCACTTGGTAAGTCTAAACTGAGAAATAACTGATAGGAAGAGAGTCAAAGCTCTTGAAGCAAAACATTTGGGATTTAACATCAATAACCGCTGAACCATCTTTCATCTTTTGAATAATTGCAAAAGTGCACAAGCACGTGCCATTATTGTTAGAATAATCTTGCAGTTCTAGATACTGCATGAATTCATCATCTTTCAAAATTGAAAACAACACTATCGGCTACTTGGCACTTAGGCCTAAGAAGCAGTGTTTGAGTATTTTTCCAAAGTGGAGGATGGGACTTAAAGAAAACATAAAAACCTGACAAGGATTGACGATGATCAGTCGCCACATCCAAGTCCAATAATCCGCGGGTCTTCTCTACCGGTAGAAGGATAGAAACTACATCCGTAACTATCCCTGGGTGAAAACTACATCCGTAATCACCCTCGATGAAAACTACATCCGTAATCATCCTTCGGCAACACCTGGGCCGGAATAATAATTGATGGACCGCCTGGCTCACGGCCGCTTACACCTCCCGGGAATCGTTCGTCAACGATTCCCACACCTGCCAGAGTCCCCTTTTTCTTTTTTTGTCAAAATCATTTTGATAGAAAACTTGAGTAGTTGAAGTTCGACTTCAGTCGACCGATAATTTCTTGAAAAACGAGCAAGAGAGTAAAACCTGACCGGGGGTTTTCGAAAATGTTTTGAGTTCAAAAGAGTTCAAGTATAGATATACACTTGTACCGACATCAATCTCGACACAGGGTTTTGTGATCACACATGGAAAATGGTACGCATAAAGCTTGTAACCACAACAGGGTAATTCCATATATATATAAGTTCTTGAAAAGTAACTTACCTAGATAGATTCAAAATATAATATTTTAAATGACTATGAAAGTCCTTAGACAATCTTTAAATAGTGTTTTATAACCTTCAAAACACTTAGAGTATTTAATAAATATTTGACTACTATGTAACAAATAATAAATATTCAATAATCCCTTTTTAAAAGAATACTCAAATTAACATTCATTTATTAAGTAATATTCAAATAATATTTACTATTAATACTGGAATATTTAATAACCTCAAAACACCCAAATACAACTCTTGGAATGGTTCTAATAAAAATCAAGACACAATCTCTCCAGCAGTCTCCAAACTTTAGCCACTTTATCAAATAACTACTACTGACTCTCGGTCAATAAGAAATAATTAATAAGCATGAAAATCCTTCTTCTCTTTCCTTTTTTTTGTTTCTTAATGAATATTATAATTAATATTCATCGAATTAAATAAGCATTCAAATAACATATATCGATATCAATCTAGCTGTTTTAAGCTGAAAGTAACCAATTTATAACCATGGGAATATCTTTAATCCGTATTGAAAATAAACTATCTCCGATAAATAATATACTAGATAGAATCACTCCATTAAATTGTTTTATTATTTCTCCGGGACAAAGTGATTTTAAGAAAGCGTTTTGAAAATGATATTCATCTAATTAAATAAATTTAATTAGGCGAATGAGGTTTATTTAATTAGTAAATGCTTTCAGGAGCATTTATTAATTAAATAAACACTGGTTTATTGGTGATGTTGCCTTTAGGTTAATTATTGCGAAATTATTTTTAAAAGCTTTGCCCGGGTTTTCGAAAACATACAATACGAAATAGCCCCAACACGCGGCTAAGTTCTAAAACTCAATACACGCTCTACCCTCGGAGCCTTTCTTATTCCGATACATAAATATAAACCTCATAACATATAGTCCACTTCCCTAGTACGAAAAGTTTATAGATATATATATATATATACCGTATAAATCAAGATATAGAGCCATAAAAATATCACTGCCCATCAGCAGTATTATAAGCCATGGGGTTTTGGTTATTGCACGAGCAGGATTTAATATTATTGGCAAAGCAAGGAATACTATGATTTGGGAGAAGAAGTACAAGGTTGGAAAAACTCGCGATTATGGATTGAAAACTTATTTAACACATTTCATATATTTAAAATAAATATACTCTGAACAATAGAGTATGCATAGTAAACTTGCCTCTGGTCCTTAGCAGAAAATAGAAACCGCGAACAAATCCTCCGCACCTCGTCCAAGTAATTCCATGAACCTTACCTGACGTCTCGATCTTCCTTTTTGGATGCACGTCGCTCCAATTTGATTTCGCCCTAATGGTACTGAAATGGTTACGAGTACGTGTCAGTCATACCTCGTATCTCGAGTAGACACCACGCAGAATTACCACTAAGTCACATAAAGTCGAACTATAGGTGTCCTCCCTATAGCTGACTACTTAAATACCAATTAATACCCATAATACATTTAATAAAGAAAAGACATGGAAAAGTCCCCTTTTTAAAGTAGACATTTCCTGGTGCTAACACATCATAACACTACACAGTTATAACACTTAGTCAAAACTCCACTTAACACTTTTAACCATAATACTATTGACATACCCTTGTCACAAGTTAATTAACAAGTAATCCTCAAAACATACTTAGCCCTAGATAAAGACTCATAATACCCATTTAATCTTCAAGACACATTTAATCCTCGAATTAGCACATAATCCTCGAATTAGCACATAATCCTCGAATTAATTCACTTAACACATATACACATAAACAGTTAACACCCAAATCATACCTTTAAACCCTTGAAATCAAATAAGTTAAATAAATTAAAATGCAGGGGATTTTTAGAAAATTTCGGCATGTAGTATTCGTTTATCGGACTATGGGCTCAGCCCCTCCATGCCAATCAAAACATTTCAACCCTGTTTTAAATAAAAATAAAGCTGCCTCAACTTGCAGCAAAGTAAACAAGTAAGAAAAGTACCCGCCCAGACATGCGGCAACTAGCACATAAGGAAAAGTATCCGCCCAGACATGCGGCACCTCAACATGTAAGGAAAGTAAACTAAGTTTATCCACATTTAAGCCAACACCACGTAGTTGGCACTTACACTATCAACATATACTATAACTTGATTCATACCATTTAGCACGTAGACATTTACCGATAAGCCAACTCTTATAACTATACCTCATATGACAATAACAATTAGCACTTAGCACTTAGCACTTAGCACTTAACAATTTAAAAATTACAATTTGGAAACTAACTGTTGCCCAGTAAATAACAATTGTAGAAGGGGGTTGAATACAATTGTATAAGATTTTCGACTTAAAACAAATAACACAAGTATGAATCAATAACAGCTTTATTAACTCTGATATAAAACTGTTACAAAACTCTCTTAAGAAATTCTTATGTTCTTAAGAGCTGCTAGGTTACAATATAACTCATGCAAGTGATTACAAAATGTAAAACCTAAACTGTGTTTATATAGTGTACACAGTTGCACTATCAATTACAAGATATTCTAAATCAATTACATATATCTCTGAATGCATATCTTGTATGATAGCTGCCTTCCTACAAATTAGGAACCGACATATCAATCTTCCTTGATCTCTGGTCTGATGAAAATCTTCATGGAATTCTGACCAGCTTCTAATCCTGATAGTCCAATACTGACATTGTATTCCTGATGACGTCAGCATCAGTATCTTATCAGTAATGCCCAGATCCTGATCATCTCTTGAATCAATATCTAACAATCTCCCCCAATTTGTTCTTTATAAAACAAAGCACAAATTCCTTGATTCAAGATGTCAAAAACTCAAAACAAAATACCTTCTAAAAATCATCAGGAACAGTTTCAGAAATTCTTTGATAAAACAGATTCAGTCTCAAGAATTTAGATAACAATTCTTCTTCCTTGCTTTCAAGAATTTGAATCAGTTTCTTCTTCAGATTTTTGAGTTCTTCATCTTCCTCATTAATCTGATAAATAGCTGCCCTGATGTTCTGAATTGAGTTTCTCGGAAGATCTAAGTCACCTAGCAACACATAAGCAATTTCCTTCCCATCTGGATTTAGAGATAGTTGTTCCATGCCTAGATACACTTCTTTAACAGCTGTACCTTTCTTCATTTCAACCTCTATATCTCTTAAATTTAAGTACATGGGAATATAATTGCCATCATACCTTGTTCCTCCATCCATGAATCTCTGTCTAATCTTCATGTAAATCATGACACACCAATTTTGATAAACTTCTCTTTCACTAACATTTATTCTTTTACTTCTGAGAAGATACAGAACATATTTCAGTTCTTTTGCAGATTTACACAACAATTCATGAATAGGAATCTTCTTCACACTTCCATCTTTCATGAAGTACACCAGCTTCTCTATTTTCTTTGCATCAGCATGACAATCAGCAATGATAGCAACAGCTTCAAGTTTCCAAAGATGATCTACAGTTAATTCATCCCCAATCTTGTCAACTAGAGCATATTGATCATTTTGTGCAATGAAAATAACCAGTGCATGACTATATCCAATTCCTCCCCTTGTGCCAGGTTCCCATCCTCTCAAGCCAGATTGCATACTCACCCATTTTGGTGAATTTTCAGCAATAAAAGTAGTAGACTCTGTTTTAACAATCAGAAATTCATTGATCAAAGAAGACTCTTTTATCAATCCAGCTAATATGAACACAACTGGTTTCCTATAATCAACCTTATCCACCTCCTTCTTCTTACTCTTCTTCTTCTCATTAGTTGGATAATCCTGCTGATGTTCAGGAACAGATCTATCTCTATCATACCATAACTTCCTGTCTGATCTATGAACATTTCTTAAGTAATCCCTGGTTGTTATCTTTTCTGCTTTTGTGGCTTTAGCTCTGATTTCACTTTCTCTTTCAAATCTTTTGAAGTTTTCTTGTTCATACTCCAATGTATCTTCAAAAACTTCCACATTGTGAAATTCAACCACAACCTTAAGAATCATAATCTTAAGTTCTTTTAAGATTTCAGTCTCTTCAGGAACAACATCAGAAATTGAATCAACGACTGACTTCTCATTAGATGCAGTAGATTGAACAGCTACCTTACTCTTCCTTTTCAAAGGCAATATCTCCTCTTCAATTTCTTCAGGAGCATTGAATCTGTTATCTGGAGTTGATGCAAGAGATAGTGGAGTTTTCTTCTTTTCATTTTCAGAAACATCTTTCAATTTGATTCCACTAGATCTTGTTTGCCTTATACTTGTTTGAGCAGATAATCTTCTGTATCTTCCTCCTCTGCCTCTTCCTCTTCTTGCAGCAGGAGTTTTATTCTGTTTTGCAAACTCTTCAAAAATCCTGTTCTGTTCTTCTAAGAACTCATCAGTAGTCATGTTTGGATTTTCTTCAGCAGATAAAACAAGTGCTTTCTCAGCATGATACTGTTGAACTCTTTTGTCTTTATGAAATAATTTAAGAACACGACCATCCCCAGTGTCAAGTTCATGAAACAGATTAGCAGCAGCAGCCTCATCCTGTTCCACATACACATCATCCTCAGGAATGGTTGACAGAGTTTGACCAGGTGTCACAACCTGTTCTTCTTTTGGATTCTGAGATTGCATCATTATTGTCACTGTCTTCTTACCAGATCTAGAAACATGAGTTGACTGCCTAGTTTGAGTAGATTGACTTCTCTTTGTTACTAAAGCAGCATCAGAGGTTTCAACTTTATGATGTGACTTATCACCACCATCATTTCCAGAATTATCATCATCCTTTTGTACAACTGGATCAGGTGAACATTTTGTTTTGACTATCTTCTCCCCCTTTTTGACATCAGTATCCTCCTGAATGAAGAAAGACAATATAAGCTTGAGGGTTTCATCAATAGTATCAACTTTTGATTCCAAGACAGTCATTCTAGAATCCAATATCTTATCAAGAGCTTTAATATCATCTGCAAGAAGGCGTGCTTGAGAAGCAGTAGCAGATATAGAAACAGATGTTTGAATACCCGCTTGAAATTTATCTGTTGCAGCCTTCATAGAGTCAATGTCACTCTTCAATCCCTTTGCTAGAAGAGCATTGGTTTTGAGAAGAGCCTTAAGTTCAGGTGTCGGCATTCGCGTAGCAATATGACCAGAATGAAACAGAGCAGTTTGAAAATTCATCTCAGCAGTTGGTTCATTCCATTCTGTATCCCATTCATGTCCCCTTGCAGCTCGAGTATCAGGAGGAAGAAGTGAACTATACTCCCCTCTGAATTCTTCTTGAGTCATTGACTGCATGTATCTACTTGAAGACCCATAAGTAGATTGGAGACTTGCTTTTATAGCCGCCTGCATTTGCTTTGTTTCAAGATCAGCATGATCATCATCATCATCATCATCTGAGCCACCACCAGCCTCAGGAAGTTTATGTTCAACATCATCATCAGGAAGCATAATACCTTTCAGTTTCAAAACACCAGTAGATACAGCTGGTGAATCCTGATGACCTGCAGACAAATTAGTAACATTTCCTAAATCTCTCTTTTCTTTTAAAGTGATCTCATCACTTCTCACAATGTTACCTAAGTTACTTTCAATAGCAACTTCTACCTCACAAGAAGTTAATAACTTCTCACTCTTTTCTACCTCTCCTTTTGCCAGTTCAGGAGACTGCCTCTCATCACTCTTCTTTTTCTCTAAATGTTCACTCTCAATCTCACAAGAAAGGTTCTGGCTCATTAATTGTGAAGAAATAAGAGGTGGCTGAGAAGAGTGGTATGAAGTCATACAGATAGAGGTATCCCTATTATCAGGTCTATCTGTAATCATACTATCAGTAGTAAATGAAGTAGAGAAAGAGATGTTACCTAATGAAGTAGTTAAAGACTCCATTGGCCTTGCTGAAATTGGCTCAATAAGCAATGGAATAAGTGGATCAGTAGTACTTTCATCAGGATTGACCACTGCAACTATAGCATGACTTGCATCAGTATTTACTACTGATGGTTCTTGTGTAGTCTGAGGTTTTGAAGCTTCTTCAACACTTTGAGTCAAAGGTTCTTGTGTACTTCCCTCAAATGCAGTGTCAGCAATCACTCTATCACATTCTGTAATGTGCAAATCATGAGCAGCTTTTTCTGTCAGACTTCTAGCAAGTTCAATTTCAATTTCAGAAGCCCCTTGAGCATTGTCAGGAAACTCCCCTGCTGATGTGAGTTTACCAGCATCTTCATTTTGAGAAGATGGTTCTTGTGGGGCAGGAATATTCTTGTCTTCACCTTCCCTTTGAGAAGATGGTTCTCGTGGGACTATTCCTTCAGAAATGTCTGCACCTACACTCTGAGTAGGTGGTTCTTGTGTGACTGGATCTGTAATAGCTTCTGAACTTCTTTGAAGTTCAGGTTCTTGTGGGCTGGATCCTCTCAGAGATGACACAGTAGTCCTTTGTTTCTTTTGTCTGTGAAAAACATTTGCTTCAGCAGTTTTTACTTCAAGAGGTGAAGGTTTAATACCCAGCTGAGCAGCAATAGCATTTACTTCATCAACAGACATCTCAATAATTCTTCTCTTTGGAGATTCAGATGCTGGAGAATCAGAAATCTCAACAGTCTTCATAGGTGAATTATTTGGAGTAGAGATGTCAGGATTAGCAGTAGCATCAGGAACTGATGATCCATCCTGTTGAGAATACCCCTTTGCTACTAGTCTTGCTTTATTCCTCACAATTGTGCCATCTGAATCAGTCTTGTTTCTGAATACCCACTTTGTACCCACAATAGACCTTCCTTTGGGTCTTGGTACAAGTTTCCAGACTTCATTTCTTTCAAACTCATTCAGTTCTTCTTGCATAGCTGTCACCCAATCAGCATCCTTAAGTGCATCTTCAACTTTCTTGGGCTCCTCCTTTGACAGAAAGTTATTATATAAACATTCATTTTGAGTTGCACTTCTTGTCTTAACACCTGCTTCAGGATTCCCAATGATTAAATCAGGAGTATGACTTTTTGTCCATTTCCTTGCTGATGGTAAGTCATTTCTTGAACTGGATGCTCCCCTTGGATTGGTGTTTTCTTCAAAAGAACTAGAGTTGCTAGAAGCTCCCCCTGAGATAGTGCTATCTTCAACTGATGAAATATCTTGATTGTCACTTGAGTCTGTTTCTGATGAATCTCTACTTGATGTTTGAGTTGTATCAGTACTAGTGATGTCTCGCTCTTGCTCCCCCTCAACATTTGCATTATTTGAGTCATCATCAGTAACAGGTGTTTGATCCGGAATTGATCGATCGTCAGGATCTGATGGAATATCAGTATCTGACGTGACTTCATCAGGATTATTGGTAGCTTCATTTGCAAAAGTCAAACTGTCATGAGAGTCTTCTTTTATTCCTGTTAGCTTTCTATCATCAAAAGATACATTAATAGACTCCATGACTGTCTTTGTTCTCAGATTGTAGACTTTAAAGGCTTTTGTTGTTGGATAGCCAATAAAGATGGCCTCATCAGCTTTTGTCTCAAATTTTCCTAGCTGTTCTGGATGAGGTCTTAGAACAAAGCACTTGCAGCCAAACACATGTAGATGCTTCAAACTTGGCTTCTTTTCCTTAATCATCTGATAAGGAGTTACACCATGTCTGTTGATTAGTGTTATATTTTGAGTGTAACAAGCTGTGTTGACTGCTTCTGCCCAGAAATATGTAGGTAGTTTAGCTTCTTCCAACATAGTTCTTCCAGCTTCAATAAGAGTTCTGTTCTTTCTTTCAACTACTCCATTTTGCTGAGGAGTGCCAGGAGCATAGAATTGTTGAACTATTCCTTTGTATTTGCATAACTCTTCCATTGCTGAATTTTTGAATTCAGTCCCATTATCACTTCTCAGAATCTTGACTTTGTATTCCGTGCCAGTTTCAATAAGTCTAACATGGTCCAGCAGTATTTCAGCAGTTTCATCTTTTCTGTGAAGAAAATAAACCCAGGTAAATCTAGTATATTCATCAACAATGACTAGAGTATATCTTTTCTTACTGATGGACATAATATTCACTGGTCCAAACAAGTCGAGATGTAGCATGTGATATGGTTCATCAATTGAGGATTCAGATTTACTCCTGAATGATGTCCTTCTCTGTTTAGCCTTCTGACAAGCATCACAGAGTCCATCAGGAGTATATAGAGCCTTTGGTAATCCTCTCACCAAGTCTTTCTTGACTAACTCATTTATATTGTTAAAGTTGAGATGAGAAAGCTTCTTATGCCAATTCCAACTTTCATCTACAGATGCTTTACTGATGAGACATGTAGTTGGATTTTCAGTGTTGGTGTGAATGTTGGCTTCATAAATGTTACCATGTCTTTGACCTGTTAATGCAATCTTTCCAGTAGATTTGCTGATAACTTCAAAATGAGTATCATTAAAGTTGACACGATAGCCTCTGTCTGTGATCTGACTAACACTCAACAGATTGTGCTTTAGTCCTTTCACCAGAGCTACTTTTTCAATGATGACATTTCCAATTACAATGCTGCCATATCCCAAAGTTTGTCCAATGTTGCCATCTCCATAAGACACAGTTGGGCCAGCCTTTTCCTCAAATTCTGATAGCAAGGTTTTGTCTCCAGTCATGTGCACAGAACATCCACTATCCATGACTAACAAATTTTTCTTTTTACCCTGCAATCAGAATCACAAAGAACTCAGTTAGAATTTTTAAGAACCCACACTTGTTGGGTTCTCTTTTCATGCAAATCAACATCTTTATTAATAGAAGATTTTCTTGTAAAGACATTTTCATCAGAATTAACTCCATCAGAATTAGTCTTTATCTTGACAGATACATGTTTAGAATTCAAGTTCTTTGATTTTCCAAAATTTGCACTTTTATTGAACTTAGGCAAAGGCTCATAATAATTATAGTACAAATTATGGTATTCTTCACATGTATAAATAGAATGCCATTTACTGCCACAATGGAAACAAGGATTCTGTGGTTTATAGAATACTGATTTATTCCTAATGTCAGACTTAGGAACTACAGTTGGCTTCTTTTTACTCTTCCTGCAATCAATAGCAAGATGATTAGAATTACCACAGTTAAAGCATGCTTTTCTTGGTGCATTTGGAATATACTTATAATTATTTTCCTTGTTTATTCTAACTTTACCATTCCTGTTCCTTTTGACAGTTGGAACTCTCTTGCTATCTGTTACCTCACAGATTCTGTCCCTTAATTGCTTCTTGGACAAAAGACCCACATTTTTGTTTTTGATAGTTCTAGACTCAGAATGATGTGTAGAAGTAGATCCCTCTTCTGAAGTAGATTTGGGAATCTCTGGATACACATAATTAACTGGCTTTAATTTGGTTTTGGTACTGTCTGTAACATATCTGTAGGTTTTTGGATTTGTTGAGTTATTAACTATAACTCTTCCAGGGTTAGATGAAACAACCTTTCCTTTGTCCTTTTTCTCATTTTCTGGCTTATACCCTAGACACTCTTTCCAGTTTTTATCAGAAATGATTTCATGAGTTTTTGTACCAGAATGTGTCCAGGTTCTGAGTTTTTCATTAGCATCTTTAAGTTGCCTCTCAAGTTCATTATATTTAAACTCCATTTCAAGTTTCATGTGTTTAGCATTATCACATTCTGCTTGAACTTCATGCAAGAAAATTAACTCAGCTTCTAGATGATCATTTCTCTTAACAACCTCTGCCATTTCAGATTTTATTCTTGTATTTTCAAGAGATTGACTCCTAAAACTAATATGCAGAGATTTTAAGAAAGATCTTAGCTCAGAAACATTATTAGTATCAAAATCAAATAAAACTTCAGATACCTTGGTTTCACCAGCAGAAGTCTCATCAGTTTTAGCCATCAAAGCATAATTCACTTTTTCCTCTTCAGAGTCAGATGATGAGTCCATCCAATCCTTGCTTGAAGAAATGAGAGCTTTGGTTTTGGTCTTCTTGCACTCAGTTGCAAAATGACCCATCCCATCACAGTTATAGCATCTGATTTTTGACTTGTCAAACTTGCTGCTTTTGCCTTCTTTCTTCTTGTACCTGTCTTTGTCAGCATTAAAGGTTTTCTTCTGGAATTTCCCTTGCTTCCTAGCCTTTCTGAACTTCATCTTTTTGAAGCCCTTGACTATCATAGCAACCATTTCCATCATATCAGAATCAGTAGAGTCATCATCAGTATCAGGATCAGACTCAGTATCAGTATCTGATGATGAGTCATCAGGAATTGACTCTTCCACTCTACTCTTTCGGTTATAAACCTCCTCAGCTTTTCCCTTTGATTTTGATTCAACATTCAAAGCAACAGATTTTGCTTTGACATTTTTCTTGTTCTTCCTCTGTTGAACCTCAAGATCATGAGTTCTTAGCATCCCATAGACTTCATCAAGAGACAGCATCTTCAAATCATATTGATGCCTTATGATTGAAGCTTGAGTATCCCACTCTTCAGTTAAAGCTCTGTGAAACTTGGTATTCGAATCCTCTGGATCATACTCTTTGCCAACCAGTGATAGATTGTTCAGTAAAGTCAAGAATCTATCATACATATCAGTAAGGCTTTCATCAGATTTAGCATCGAATTGCTCATACTCCTGAATCAACAGAGCCCTTCTGTTTCTTTTGATAGATTCAGTACCTTGACATTGAGTTTCCAAAGTATCCCAAATTTCCTTCGCAGTCTTGCATGCTATTACTCTGTTAGACATGACATTATCAAGACTGTTATGCAAAATATTCTTTACCTTTGCATCTTTGAGTACTTGAACCTTTTCTTCTGCCGTCCATTCATTCTTTGCCTTAATGACATAGTGTTCAGCAACAGTCTCTGTTCTTGCAACTAGTTTTGTTGGAAGAAATGGTCCATCATTGATCCTGTCAAGATAGTCAGGATTAGTTGCTTCTAGATACATCAACATTTTCACTTTCCAGGTTGGATACTCAGTCTTCTTGAGAATTGGAATTTTAATGCTTTCATACTTGCTTGTCGACATCTTAAGATCGTTTCTGATTTAAATTAATCAGTTTTGCTCTGATACCAATTGTTGCCCAGTAAATAACAATTGTAGAAGGGGGTTGAATACAATTGTATAAGATTTTCGACTTAAAACAAATAACACAAGTATGAATCAATAACAGCTTTATTAACTCTGATATAAAACTGTTACAAAACTCTCTTAAGAAATTCTTATGTTCTTAAGAGCTGCTAGGTTACAATATAACTCATGCAAGTGATTACAAAATGTAAAACCTAAACTGTGTTTATATAGTGTACATAGTTGCACTATCAATTACAAGATATTCTAAATCAATTACATATATCTCTGAATGCATATCTTGTATGATAGCTGCCTTCCTACAAATTAGGAACCGACATATCAATCTTCCTTGATCTCTGGTCTGATGAAAATCTTCATGGAATCCTGACCAGCTTCTAATCCTGATAGTCCAATACTGACATTGTATTCCTGATGACGTCAGCATCAGTATCTGATCAGTAATGCCCAGATCCTGATCATCTCTTGAATCAATATCTAACACTAACAATTAGCAATTAGCACTTAACAATTACTTGACAACTAACCCAAATATATTATCCGACAATTAATAATTACTCACTAACAATTAACAATTAGCAATTCAACAATTAACAATCACTAACCCGAACCTTTAATCGGACTCATAATTAACTCAACAATTATAATTACAGACATACCTTCCGAATTAAATCTCGGAAATTAATCTAACTACTAAAATTAACACATTAACTCACAAATTAAATTTAATAATCAAACTACTACAATTAAGCTATATACTCACCATTTAACTAATTAAATCACAACCATTTTCTCCAAATTCAATATACACTAATTATCAAAATTAACACATACATCTCATAATTTACAACTAACTAAATTAAAACAATTAAACAATTTAAAATACGGAAATTAAATAGGTAGACACGAAATTATACCATTTCGATTTCCGCTTCGATTCGTCGGAAAAATCCATTTTTCCCCAAAATCTCTCTCCTTCCTCTCTCTCTCTCTCTCTCTCTCTCTCTCTCTCTCTCTCTCCCTCTCCTGCGCTGCAACTCGTCACTGCCAGGCCACCGTCCACCTCCCTGCGCAGCCACGCCGCCACTAGCCCCCGCCGGACGTTCGTCGCCGCCGCTGCAGGTCCGACGCCGCGCCTCCTGCCATCCGACGCCTCCCACTGCTGCTCATCCTCGCGAACACCATCACCCACACACTAAACACACGCTATACATACACACATATATCTATACACACAAACCCCCAATCCATTTCTCTCTTCCTCCCCGCTGATTTCTTTCCCCCTCCCCCCCGATCTGATTTTGTGCGGCTCCCTGTGTGTTGGTGCGTGTATTGTATGTATGTACGTTGTGTTTTGTGTGGGTTAACCTAATGGGCCTAAGCCCAATAACAATTTTAAAGCTATACCAATTAATACTACATACCTTAAATAATATTTAGAGTTAAAAACTCTAATTTGTAAAAATAAAATTTCTAGCATAATTAAATACTAGAATATTTTTAAAGATTTACGGAGAAAGAATTAGAATTAAATCTAAATTTTCTAAATTGATATGCGTTTTACAAATATTAATAATTTATAAAAATAAATCATAAAAATAATAATTGTGATTCATAATTCACAATTTACAGGGCTTTATAAAAATACTACAAACACTATTGTTTTAGTAAAGTCTCAAATTCTTGATTTTATATATTAATCAAGTAATTTCTACAAATCCTCAAATAATTAAAATAAACATTTTCTAAGGATTTTAAAATCTCTAAATTATTCAATAATTTAAAATAAAATCTTTACTGAATAATTTCAAATTCCAAAATTAAATCTTTGCACAAATAAACTATTGACTCGAGGTATCTACTCAGTCAATAAAATTTTAAATAGGAGCACCAGGCTCCACTTAACCGAAAATAATTAAATAATTAAATAAAATAAAATAAAATAAAATTCCTCCTCATTTTAGGAAAACATTATTATTATTGAAATAATAATAAAATCATTTCTTGAAAAATCCGGGTTATTACACTATATTTGAGAAGTCAAGAATACCTCTATTCGATGACTCTAAAAGACTCTATTCGAGAACTCGAGAGTGCTCTAATGAGACTTGTTAGAGATGTCGAATAGTGAATCACTCGAGAAGTCTGACTTATTGAAATATACTCATCACTCACAAAAATTAATTTTCACTATCTTTTAAAATTCACCAGCCATATTCATTTAAGAATATTCTGGCAAATTAAACAGTGATTTTCTCAAAATTTCATAGAAATTTCAAGTTAACAAGAAAATATGATTTTCCAAATATGCAATAGATTTGAAATATTTATAAATCATATTTCAGCTAACACTTACTCCAAAAATATTGAGAATTTAGATAAAGTAAGTGTTTACTGCTGCAACAAAATAGATGTTGTATTCACTTAGCCAGAATCTGAAGAATTCAGCATTCCAATCTCACTAACCAACCTTGTGAAGGTGGCTTCATCTAATGGCTTAGTGAATATATCAGCTAGTTGTTTATCTGTAGAGACATAGTGCAACTCAATGATTCCATTAGTTGCATGCTCTCTGTAAGAACCCAGATTTTTGGGTAGAATTAAAACTTTTTATTATGTAATAATATAGGAATGAATAGTGGTTATGACTGCGATGTAACGACTGTCTATTTAATGAATGGAATGGATTTGGATTCAATTATTATATGTCATGCAGAATACCTTTGGTTGACAACATAGATAAGAATGATCTATCTCCTAAGAATATGAGAAGATTACTCCAAGTAAGATTATTCTTGTGTCATCCAAATCAATATCTATTATAAGCCCAGCGGTTCCGTAAAAAGGTTAAGGAACACTCGAAGGTGAACCAGGTTCATTTTCCTAATTATAGGAATTAAATAAAAATAAGTGATGAATAGTGATTTTGGTGGAATTTGGAATATTATTATAATAATGTTATACCCGGTATTCGGAACGGATTTCGGAGTTCGTATTAGTGATCCAGGAGGAAAATAAGTGTATGTAAAAGCTGTCGGATTCAGAAAAAGAGCACTTTTATTTTCTCCGAGATTTCCCTGGACACTGCAAGACTTAAGGATTTATAAAAGGGATTTAAGGAAATTAAATTCGAGAAGTATTAAGTAAGATGGAGGATGGTATTATAATTATTAAGAAGGTTTTCGGTAAAACCCTAACTAGAAACGAATGAGTTATTCCCTCGAGCGATCAACGAATTAAGCAATAAACGGACAAAGAAACAAGCAGAGAGAGCAAGAGTCTTGTGCAAGCTACTAGGAAATATCTAGTAACCAAACTAGAATCAAGGAACTAGCATCTTAGAGAATGCAACTAAGTACTTAGCAAGCAACTACCTAGTTAAGCTCTAAACCACCACATTTTCAACACATGTCTTGCCATTTCCTCATCCAACACCTCACTACTTTAATAAAGTAGCTTTATACAAGATATTGTGTTGTAAGTGGATGAGAGTGGAGGAGATTAAATCAAATAAATCAAAAGAAACCAAGCAAAGAACACAAAACTCTCCCAAGAAGCACCATTCGGCTCTTAGCTTAATTCCAAGATCAAAAACCAACTTCCCACCATTGTTTGATCTTGAAACTTTTTATGTGAGTCCTATAATTCATATAAATGATCTCCTCAAAATCCTAGCTTCAATCTCTTCTTTTTCCATTTTCAAAAAAATCATTAAAGATGAGGGTGAATAGTGATTTTCAAGAACAAAATTCTTGGATCTTGATTTCTTGGATGATCTAAGCTTGGTAAAGGGTGTACAAGGACTATACAAGGCTTAGCAAGGTCTTTAACACTCTACAAGGAAGGTATAAACCTCATGAACCCCTAGTTTGACTTTGAGTTTTAATGATGTTCTTGATAGTTTTGAATTAGTATGGTTATGGTGATGATTAAAGCATGATTAGTTAGTGGTTTAATGATTTAGTAAGAGATGATGATCTTGTTGGTTTAACATGATGTTCTTGGACTGATAAAGATGATAATCATGTGTATAAGTTGTATTGGTGCCCGGTGTGGCTTGGTTTTAGTATTACGATTAGTAGAACGCTCGATTTATAGCCGTCGTAATGCCCGATTTTCGTTTAACCTTGAAAACCGTGCATCACAGTAGGTTTAACTCACTGCCTAGCTTGGTAATCTGCCATGACAAGCTAGATTATGTTATAAGCTTCGTTTTGATATAAAGATCGTATGAAATGGACTTACGGTTTAGGAGTTATGATTAAATTCGTAAAAGTGGTTCGAAATCGTAAACGAAAGTTCGTAATTGAAATTGATTCCCTTAAATGTCATTTAATCAGTGGCGAATCTTATTAATTAAATATTAGAGGTAAAAAGGAAGGTGTGGGAGAAAACCACATGTCGAATGGATCGTTTTCCGATTTTATAAAAATGTTCGAATCGAGGTTAAACGCGAACGAACCCCTTAAAAGTATGACTTTGGTTATAACTTAGAAAACGGGCAATAAAACTCGAGGTATAATCTTGATTCGTAAACGACCGACCTTAGAACTTGTACGACTTAAGTATATACCAAGTATAAGCATGATGACATGTCTTGATAACGAACGAATGTCGGATCGTATCGGTGATAAAAAGAGTTACACTAAAAGAGACGTAACGAGATAACTCGAAAACATGTTTCGATTTAAGTGGAGTTTATACTTAGCCTTTTAATAAGCGTTAAGTGGTTAATCTTAAATATTCTGATTGTTTATAGATTGTCGAGCTGACCCGGGACACATTACCCCTACCCGCACTCGATTCTCAGGCAAGTTTTCAATACTTGGAACTGTTGTTGTGATAATATATATGATGATTGTTTTATACATATGCCATAGCATGCATGCCTACTTTCAAGTTAATATTGAATTACTTGTTCCCTGAATTGATATCGGCTTATAGACTATATATGAAATATCAGTTATAAGCCGGATTGTTTGGTTAAGACCCTTAGCGAAGGGCGTATGATATTCATACTTCAAATATAGACCGGGAGTCGATATTTTGTAATATATAAATAGTCGTGGAAACCCGGAGGGATCCCCGCGACAAATTTATTACTTCGAGGATTTTTATTCGATTACGAATCTTTCGAGGAACGTTATTTGAGTATTACCTCAGTGAAGGAATATTTAATGAATATTATTTTAATATTCATTTAGAATGTCATTTATTTAATGTATATTATTTTGATCATTCATTGGAGTTATTTAGTTAATGAATATTATTTTGAATATTCATTAGAGTTATTTGGTTGACGAATATCATTCCCAAATATTCATTTGGCTTACTTATTATTATTTTGGGATATTCATTTGATCTTTATTTATTTAATGAATATTACTTTCGAATATTCATTTAAGGTTTGATTTACTTAATGAATATTATTTTAAAATATTCATTGGAAGTTCTATTTACTCAAGGAATATTACTTCGATTATTCCTTTAAAGTTTTGATTACTAAATGAATATTATTCGGATATTCATTTAGAATATTATTTGTTAAATGAATATTATTTTGGGATATTCATTTAGAATATTATTTGTTAAATGAATATTATTTTGGGATATTCATTTAGAATATTATTTGTTTAATGAATATTATTTGGATATTCATTTGGAATGTTAATTGTTAAATGAATATTATTTTCAAATCTTCATTTAAGGTTTGATTTATTCAGTAAATATTATTTTAAATATTTATTTAAGTTTATTTATTCAATGAATATTATCTTAAATATTCATTTAAGAAGAGATTTATTTAATAAATAATTCTATATATTCATTCGAGGATTACTTACGAGCAATATTGTGATTTATTAATATTCCGTAATTATTATTGACTTAATAAATATTCTTGGAATATTTAATAAAATTCTTTTGAATTCTTTTTGTAATGATTTATATTATTCAAAGGTTATCCTTCACCTTCAGATATTATGTAAAATATTTCGGAGTCTTTTATGACTATTTTATCAAGGGGAGGTTCCTAAACTTTAATTTCATTTAAATCTATCTTAAAGAAGATTTAAATACTCGCTCAACTTCCAAACGTATATAAGGGGACCTCACTTGAGCGATGTTATTTATTGGACTGCCCGGTCCTATACTTGCTAAAACTATCTTGTCACTCACATCTTGATTCTTTCAAGCATCGATATGAGTCTTTTGGTTACCTCCTCAACGCTCGAGGGGTATGATTGATGTAACAAGTTTATATCCATTAACAAGCATCAGCTTGGGAAATATTGGTGAATTTTCCTTTCCAATTAGATACGACTACTTTGTGGAGTCCTATCAATAAGTGTTACACTTGGGGAAAAGGGGAACGAACTTTACGTTTCAGAGTCATGGATGATATTCGAACTAGGAGACGCGTAAGTGGCCGAGTGGCGCCGGTCCAGCAATAGCCCCACCGTTGGCTGAGGAGTTCCAGAGGGCGGTAGATAAGTAAAATCCGTCGGAGCTACCTTCTACATGTAGAGAACGACTGATGAGATGCATGACATACGACTGATCATCGTAAACGTCAGGGCATCTGGCGCGGCAATGCTCCCGTATTAGTTCATCTTCTAAAAGTGAGAAATTTCTGCAACACTGTTGGTGTTGGCAAGGTGAAAAAGTGTTGAAACCGGAATTGCAATATTTTTCCTGCAAGTTCCTCTTTTATGATAATTGAGAATATCTTGCTTATCTTTTGCATAGCAGATATTTATTCAAAACAAATATATTTTGAGTTACCTTGTAACTTCATCTCATACCTTATATTGGTACTACATCGTTAATGCATGGCATATGGTTTCAAAGATATTTTGAACTGTCATATATTATTGTCGTTCAATTATATTTTCGGTGGGCTTTTTCTCACCCTTGCTTTATTTATTTATATTACAACAACAGCTAGATCAGATGGCCGCGCAAGGCGCACACAGCGTAAGCAGGTGTCAACCGTCAGAGGTTTACCGCTAAGGTCTTGGCTACCTTTGTTGAGGATGCAACTACTGGTAGGCTAGTTGTTAGCAATTGAGCCTCAAATGTATTTTATACTATGGTATCTATTAATGGATGGCAAAGAGTATGTAATTGTACAATTGTAATTCTTTGGGTTGTAAGAACTCAAACTTGTGATTAATAATATTGTTGGTTACTCTGATTTCATCTCTGGGACTATAACGGGTGTGTTTTATGTTGTTGTTTTGGGTCACAAGGTTGTAATTTAAATTATGTTGGTTTTGTGGTTGGATATTGAGACCGTAACGACCAGATCCCTGACCCTGGATCTGGGGGTGCTACAGAAATGGTATCAGAGAGAGCGTTATATATCCCAGAGATGACGTGACGTTAAAACAATAAATTCATTAAGATAATAAGAACTCTTGCCAAGTTCATAGTCGGACTACTTAATGTAGTATTGACATATAAAACCCTTATGAGAACTATTAAGTATCATGATAGTAACTTAGCTCGTGCTTGTACCGACTAGTAAGGCGATAGACCTTGGGGATTACGAGCAGTAACATAATGATGCTTGTTTTGATGTTGAAGATCGGATGGTGGATTCGATAGAGTACCCTACTGAGGACCCGGAAGAGGTTCCAGCAGAGAGGGAGAATCCTGTTAGAGACAAGGAAGTTTACCTTGAGGAGATGAGGGCTGCAGCCAGAGAGACTGTAAGAATCTAGATATAGTGCTCAGAGAAGTGAGCTTAAAGAATTGAGATATTATTAAGAGAATTAAAGAGGCATATTGGATTCATAGCCGGACTACCGAATGAAGTGCCAGCAAGTAAGATGGATTTGAGGAATTACTCAAGATCGTATGTAAGGATAGATAAGAATCCTTGGAGACTTTCAGATTAATGAGAAAGGAATTAGAATGATGCATGATTATCAAAGACATTGATATAGGACGGGGAGCAGAGTCCCTGGGAACAGTTAAGACATAGGTGGCAAGTGCCATATCTTCAGATAAATGAATTAGTGTGAATGTGGTTAAGGATAATTCGCCATGAGAAGGCAGATTTCATAAGTGATAATTTGTAAAGTCAATTCAGATTGATGAGGTGGTTTATCCAGTGAGATGTCCATTTTATGAATGGATTAGCTAAGAAAGTAAAGATAGTGGAAAGCAATGGCCTGAATGGATAAAGTTACATAAGGAAGTAGTAAGCGAGACAATGATCTCGGAACCTACAAGACTAAAAGACCAGTGAGTCTATGATAAACTAGTAATGAGGCTATCGACAAGAAACCAAGTATAAGTTTAGTTCAATCCAGTGGAAGGATGGACCAGAAACATTATAAGCATGTGATTCAAAAGAATATTAAATTCCTTCTTTTCCTTGAACGGATTATGTTAGTTACCTTAAGTTTATTTTGACACCGAATCATAAATGGATTAGGCAAGGCGAGCAGTGGTCGAGATGTAATTGAGAATGCTTCTAGGTACAACCTGATAGAACAAGTGTAGGACATGTTCTCGAAATAAGAGTTTTGGTAAAATGAAGTCCAGCAATAGGACACATGATCAATAAGAGTAGTGTTGGTCGGCCCTACCAAGTTAAAGACAGTTTCAAATGAAGATTGGCCAACCACACCGGCAAAGGTGAGAAATTTCATAAAATTCACAAGGCATTACCAAAGATTTGCTCAGGACTTTACAGAAAGTGTAGTCCCGTAACCCGACTTATTGTAAGAATAAAAGTTTGAATGGACAAGAAAAACGTGAGAAGATCTTCCTGGAGCTAAAGGTAAAGTTGGTAATGACCAGGGTTGGCGTTGCCTAATGGAAGAAGGAAACTTTGGGAGATATTATGATGCAACTCATACAGGTATAGGTCTGCGCTTATGCAGCACGACAGCGTAATTTCGAATACATTTAGACAGCGCAGTTCATCGGATTCGGATGGCCTTGGTAGTGCCAATGTTGGGGAACGACTAACCCCGACGGTAGTGTTCCTTCTGAGACTAGTTGTTAAGTAGACTGGTATTTGGTAGTATCGACTATTAGGACAAGCAGGTATCGGGGAGGTATGGCATGTTTAGTTTGAAACTTTTGATTTCCCTTCTAAGGACGATGTATATTTGGTTTCCTTCTAATGATTAAACTCCCAGCTTTATGGCAATTATTTCGCTACTGTAACTGTTTATGGTTCGACCAGCTCGGATGCTCATAGAAATATTCTTTGGGTATCGAAATGGATTTTCTTATTGTAACCAGTGGGTGGATAGATTGACTGAAGTTTCCCTAATCCTGGAAAGGAATTGGACAAAATTTGGCAAACCTTGTCTTTCGGATTATCTGAATACATCACCGAAGAGAGTGGAAACTGAAGCAAACCCTATGAATTGGGTAAGGTAGCCGCTACACGGATTGGTAGATAGATCCCAATTATTACGATTGATTGTAGAAACAAAATTATGAAGTTGAGATTGAACGGAAAAAGGGAAATGTAATTAAGAAACAAGCCGGACTAAAAAAAAAAAAAAAGTTCGGGACTGACTTAAATGAAAAGGTTGTTGTGCCAGAAATGTTGAGCTTTGGTGGCACGTGAAATTGATAAGAGTAACTAGAAGAATAAAAGAAAAGTAAGGGTGACCGGAGATGGTACCGAGAAGTCGATTGAGACTTGTATGGAGTGAAGTTTTGAAAAGATCAAAAGGTATCAAGTAGAAGGCACTATGCCAACAATTGCTAGAAAAGTAATGCTATTAGCCAACCCCTAAATTCACATATTTTAGTGTGGCCAGTTGGGGCCAAGTCACTAAGGATTGTCAAGTGACTAATCCAGCAATGTAAGGACAAAGCGGGGTGCTTCTAACAAAGTGCCAACCGCAAGAACTTTTGATGAAGAATGAATTGAGATACATGATGATGGATTTTATAAATACCATGGATGTGTTGGGAATGAGGATGGTGACCAGTAAAGGTTATGAGGATTGTCAGAGATGGTGCAGTATGATGCATAAATGTTATCTGAAACTTGGTGTCCTCAAGAGGAGCATTAGGCATTAAGAGATTCACGTTGAACATGACCAATATCTTCCAGAACATCCTTGCTACCATTACCAAGTTCTGTAAGAAAGACAGTTAGACATACGTTGTCTTTTGGGAAAGTCATATAGACTGACATTCGTTTGAAAGGAGAGGTAACATTAAGCTACCTATAGATTATCAAGATTGGAATGATTGAAAAGAGACCCTTATTATGGATATATGATTGCCAAGTACAGGATGTAAGTATTCCTTGAAAATGGAATTGAGGATAGAATGTCCATAGATTAATACGAACCCTGGGGGATGCACAGAGGATAGCATTACCCCTAATATAGACATTGTGAAATCAGACGATATAAGTGGAATCGACCAAGGTATCAATAACCTGTAAGGATTTGTGGAAAGGAGTCTCTAAAAGTACATAGACAGAATTGTTATCGAATTGATTAATGATGTTTGATATACCCTGTAACCAGGAGATACAGGAGAAATGATGAGGATGGCCTAAGAAACCTTACAAGGGAAGAGGTAATATTTTGAACTTCAAAAGGGAAGTTTGGTAAGGAATGTATGACATAGTAACCATAAGGCCAGAGGAAGCATGTGTGAAACCATGTAAAAGTATGGATTGAACCAATAAGGTTGAGATTATCCTAAAAACAAGAAGGGAGTTAAGTAAGGAAATATCCTAGGTATGATTTGGAGTACCTGTAGTCAAGATCGCACTAGAAAGGTGGAAGCAATGACTTTTGGAAAAGACTGATAGATGCTTTCTCTCATTCAGCAGAATTTAAGGGAGAATGCTTCCACCCTGAGTTGGAATAGATCTAGAAAACATTGATCCCAAGAAATTATTATAATCAGGAAAGGCCAACGAGGTGGCCGACACTTTAAGTATGGGGGAGTAAGTATAAATGCTCAGACCGAAGAAATAGAATGATAATGTAAGGACCTTGATGGTCATAATGTGGTAGAGAAAGTTACATTCCGTCTAATGATTTTACCAGGATCAACTATAAGAATAGTTTAAGTAAAGATTCGATTCCTGATGTTGCCAGTAGCACATTACCGACACTAGGAGGCTCTACGACAGACCAGACCAAATTCCCCAAGAGACTCGCCTTTTCTTTGGAAAGAGAGAGGGGAGGTTAAGTAACAATGAATTGGTAGTAGATGACCAAAAATAGAGAGGGTACAAATACTGATAAGCCAAATGGCATGATGATGAATGACAAGCAAGTTTATGTTGGTGTATTTCTGTGCAACAAGATAGAGAATTATGAGGTTGGCAAGCGATTAAGCAAACCGATAAGCTTTTAGTCTTCTACCGGAGATATATGATTAATAATCTCACCAGCCTGTTCCAGCTGCGATGCTGGAAGCTTTCCTACAATTTTATCTGCTTCATGTAATATCTACGTCAAGTTCAGGAAGCGTTCCTTATGGATAGGAAATAGTGATTATTTTGTTTTCCTAGAGGATCTTGAATTGATAATTATGACGCTTAGTTATTAAAGCACTGCGTAAACGATAAGCGATGGTGATCCTTCTGAGAAATTAGGTGGTAACGACTGTGGAAATGTCGAATTGAATCTAAGTTAGAGAAATCATCCAGGTTTATTTCGGATGGTGTAATTTCTGGATCGACGGGATATTTGAAATGAAGAATTAGGTTATGATGGTTCATAAAATGATTATAGTAGAAATAAAGACAAAAGACTGATAGAGATGGAAATAGAATTGGGAATTAATAAGAGAGTCGGATAGGCAGACTCATGAGAAGCTCCAGTAATGAAGCGAGAAGAGTATGGAATTGGCAAGGTAAGGGTATTGGCCAAAACGGAAAGTTGGAATTAGGAGCATGGATGACATACAAATTGACTCCTTTTAAGTTTGGAAAATTCGAGGAAATATGGAATAGTTGATTGAGAAATAAAGAGACTCATGGAATGAGAAAGTGAAATCTAGACGGTTGAACAAAGGAAAATTCGACCCCAAACGTGTAACACGTATTGAGTAAAGGTGGCGAGTGTCTCAACACTGAGATGACGGTAGAGTTAAACAACAAGAGTAAATAAGAATTAGATAATATGAAGGATGTGATTGATAAAGAAAAGATTGGGAAATAATTATGGAATGTGAAGCAAGGAATGTTATGAATGGAGTGAGGAATGGGTTTTCTTAACGAGCTCTCGGAAGGACAACCTGATAGTGTTAGAATTATGAGTATGAAAGAGCCAGTGTCGGGGCATGAAATGTGAGTAATAATAATGTCAAGCGGGAGATCCAAGATTTAACCTGAGAGGTTGAAGGATTTTCCAAAAAGTTAGTGGTGCTAATATCGAGCAAGAGTATAGGTCCATAGAATGATGGACAGAATAGCAGGGACATGTGATATGTGAGATTACGAAAAAGTGGAATTTGATACGAATATGATTATTTCTCTTCTCTAATAAACCTCTATAGTTCAGAGGTAAATTCTAAGTATGATATTTTGACAATCATGAAAACTTTCATATATGATTCTTTGAAATTCG
This sequence comes from Kitagawia praeruptora, assembly GCA_037693485.1. Taxonomy (NCBI): domain Eukaryota; kingdom Viridiplantae; phylum Streptophyta; class Magnoliopsida; order Apiales; family Apiaceae; genus Kitagawia; species Kitagawia praeruptora. The sequence goes on from CM075350.1 coordinate 85,565,052, forward strand.
TTCTTTTCTTCTCCCTTATTTATCTTCTTCTAAATTGAGAAGAACAACCCTTTAAGGAGGGGAGGTAATACTACGTGACTCTCTGTCTGTGTGATAGGAGTCTAAGTGGAATGCCATTAATTGTTTAATTGCTTGTCAAGTACTAAAGGCTGGCCCCCTTCTGTACTAGCTATGCAATATAACAAATGTTCATTGATCATAGTGATCTCTCAATGAATTCTTCTAATTCTATATATTGAGCGAGATTGCGAAGATTAAAGTGGTCAGGAATTGCAAAATTACGAGTGAGGTTATCTCCGAAATTCGTAGCGCGTTAGTGATACCGAAGTCACTGCACGTACCAATAAGGTTAATAGTATAAGACCGGACAAGAGCGTATACCGGATGATGTGTTATGCGAAAGTATCAAAGAATTGGTAGAACGGATAAAGGGTGTATTGTAACACCAGTACGATGTGCTTTAGAAAGATTGGAATGTGTAAGGGTCGACCAGAGAATTGGAAAGCGAAATAACCAACAAGTACCCAATTGTCTTCTACCTGATTCCGGGACGGAATCCTTTTAAGGAGGGGAGACTGTAAGAACCCAGATTTTTGGGTAGAATTAAAACTTTTTATTATGTAATAATATAGGAATGAATAGTGGTTATGACTGCGATGTAACGACTGTCTATTTAATTAATGGAATGGATTTGGATTCAATTATTATATGTCATGCAGAATACCTTTGGTTGACAACATAGATAAGAATGATCTATCTCCTAAGAATATGAGAAGATTACTCCAAGTAAGATTATTCTTGTGTCATCCAAATCAATATCTATTATAAGCCCAGCGGTTCCGTAAAAAGGTTAAGGAACACTCGAAGGTGAACCAGGTTCATTTTCCTAATTATAGGAATTAAATAAAAATAAGTGATGAATAGTGATTTTGGTGGAATTTGGAATATTATTATAATAATGTTATACCCGGTATTCGGAACGGATTTCGGAGTTCGTATTAGTGATCCAGGAGGAAAATAAGTGTATGTAAAAGCTGTCGGATTCAGAAAAAGAGCACTTTTATTTTCTCCGAGATTTCCCTGGACACTGCAAAACTTAAGGATTTATAAAAGGGATTTAAGGAAATTAAATTCGAGAAGTATTAAGTAAGATGGAGGATGGTATTATAATTATTAAGAAGGTTTTCGGTAAAACCCTAACTAGAAACGAATGAGTTATTCCCTCGAGCGATCAACGAATTAAGCAATAAACGGACAAAGAAACAAGCAGAGAGAGCAAGAGTCTTGTGCAAGCTACTAGGAAATATCTAGTAACCAAACTAGAATCAAGGAACTAGCATCTTAGAGAATGCAACTAAGTACTTAGCAAGCAACTACCTAGTTAAGCTCTAAACCACCACATTTTCAACACATGTCTTGCCATTTCCTCATCCAACACCTCACTACTTTAATAAAGTAGCTTTATACAAGATATTGTGTTGTAAGTGGATGAGAGTGGAGGAGATTAAATCAAATAAATCAAAAGAAACCAAGCAAAGAACACAAAACTCTCCCAAGAAGCACCATTCGGCTCTTAGCTTAATTCCAAGATCAAAAACCAACTTCCCACCATTGTTTGATCTTGAAACTTTTTATGTGAGTCCTATAATTCATATAAATGATCTCCTCAAAATCCTAGCTTCAATCTCTTCTTTTTCCATTTTCAAAAAAATCATTAAAGATGAGGGTGAATAGTGATTTTCAAGAACAAAATTCTTGGATCTTGATTTCTTGGATGATCTAAGCTTGGTAAAGGGTGTACAAGGACTATACAAGGCTTAGCAAGGTCTTTAACACTCTACAAGGAAGGTATAAACCTCATGAACCCCTAGTTTGACTTTGATTTTTAATGATGTTCTTGATAGTTTTGAATTAGTATGGTTATGGTGATGATTAAAGCATGATTAGTTAGTGGTTTAATGATTTAGTAAGAGATGATGATCTTGTTGGTTTAACATGATGTTCTTGGACTGATAAAGATGATAATCATGTGTATAAGTTGTATTGGTGCCCGGTGTGGCTTGGTTTTAGTATTACGATTAGTAGAACGCTCGATTTATAGCCGTCGTAATGCCCGATTTTCGTTTAACCTTGAAAACCGTGCATCACAGTAGGTTTAACTCACTGCCTAGCTTGGTAATCTGCCATGACAAGCTAGATTATGTTATAATCTTCGTTTTGATATAAAGATCGTATGAAATGGACTTACGGTTTAGGAGTTATGATTAAATTCGTAAAAGTGGTTCGAAATCGTAAACGAAAGTTCGTAATTGAAATTGATTCCCTTAAATGTCATTTAATCAGTGGCGAATCTTATTAATTAAATATTAGAGGTAAAAAGGAAGGTGTGGGAGAAAACCACATGTCGAATGGATCGTTTTCCGATTTTATAAAAATGTTCGAATCGAGGTTAAACGCGAACGAACCCCTTAAAAGTATGACTTTGGTTATAACTTAGAAAACGGGCGATAAAACTCGAGGTATAATCTTGATTCGTAAACGACCGACCTTAGAACTTGTACGACTTAAGTATATACCAAGTATAAGCATGATGACATGTCTTGATAACGAACGAATGTCGGATCGTATCGGTGATAAAAAGAGTTACACTAAAAGAGACGTAACGAGATAACTCGAAAACATGTTTCGATTTAAGTGGAGTTTATACTTAGCCTTTTAATAAGCGTTAAGTGGTTAATCTTAAATATTCTGATTGTTTATAGATTGTCGAGCTGACCCGGGACACATTACCCCTACCCGCACTCGATTCTCAGGCAAGTTTCCAATACTTGGAACTGTTGTTGTGATAATATATATGATGATTGTTTTATACATATGCCATAGCATGCATGCCTACTTTCAAGTTAATATTGAATTACTTGTTCCCTGAATTGATATCGGCTTATAGACTATATATGAAATATCAGTTATAAGCCGGATTGTTTGGTTAAGACCCTTAGCGAAGGGCGTATGATATTCATACTTCAAATATAGACCGGGAGTCGATATTTTGTAATATATAAATAGTCGTGGAAACCCGGAGGGATCCCCGCGACAAATTTATTACTTCGAGGATTTTTATTCGATTACGAATCTTTCGAGGAACGTTATTTGAGTATTACCTCAGTGAAGGAATATTTAATGAATATTATTTTAATATTCATTTAGAATGTCATTTATTTAATGAATATTATTTTGATCATTCATTGGAGTTATTTAGTTAATGAATATTATTTTGAATATTCATTAGAGTTATTTGGTTGACGAATATCATTCCCAAATATTCATTTGGCTTACTTATTATTATTTTGGGATATTCATTTGATCTTTATTTATTTAATGAATATTACTTTCGAATATTCATTTAAGGTTTGATTTACTTAATGAATATTATTTTAAAATATTCATTGGAAGTTCTATTTACTCAAGGAATATTACTTCGATTATTCCTTTAAAGTTTTGATTACTAAATGAATATTATTCGGATATTCATTTAGAATATTATTTGTTAAATGAATATTATTTTGGGATATTCATTTAGAATATTATTTGTTAAATGAATATTATTTTGGGATATTCATTTAGAATATTATTTGTTTAATGAATATTATTTGGATATTCATTTGGAATGTTAATTGTTAAATGAATATTATTTTCAAATCTTCATTTAAGGTTTGATTTATTCAGTAAATATTATTTTAAATATTTATTCAATGAATATTATCTTAAATATTCATTTAAGAAGAGATTTATTTAATAAATAATTCTATATATTCATTCGAGGATTACTTACGAGCAATATTGTGATTTATTAATATTCCGTAATTATTATTGACTTAATAAATATTCTTGGAATATTTAATAAAATTCTTTTGAATTCTTTTTGTAATGATTTATATTATTCAAAGGTTATCCTTCACCTTCAGATATTATGTAAAATATTTCGGAGTCTTTTATGACTATTTTATCAAGGGGAGGTTCCTAAACTTTAATTTCATTTAAATCTATCTTAAAGAAGATTTAAATACTCGCTCAACTTCCAAACGTATATAAGGGGACCTCACTTGAGCGATGTTATTTATTGGACTGCCCGGTCCTATACTTGCTAAAACTATCTTGTCACTCACATCTTGATTCTTTCAAGCATCGATATGAGTCTTTTGGTTACCTCCTCAACGCTCGAGGGGTATGATTGATGTAACAAGTTTATATCCATTAACAAGCATCAGCTTGGGAAATATTGGTGAATTTTCCTTTCCAATTAGATACGACTACTTTGTGGAGTCCTATCAATAAGTGTTACACTTGGGGAAAAGGGGAACGAACTTTACGTTTCAGAGTCATGGATGATATTCGAACTAGGAGACGCGTAAGTGGCCGAGTGGCGCCGGTCCAGCAATAGCCCCACCGTTGGCTGAGGAGTTCCAGAGGGCGGTAGATAAGTAAAATCCGTCGGAGCTACCTTCTACATGTAGAGAACGACTGATGAGATGCATGACATACGACTGATCATCGTAAACGTCAGGGCATCTGGCGCGGCAATGCTCCCGTATTAGTTCATCTTCTAAAAGTGAGAAATTTCTGCAACACTGTTGGTGTTGGCAAGGTGAAAAAGTGTTGAAACCGGAATTGCAATATTTTTCCTGCAAGTTCCTCTTTTATGATAATTGAGAATATCTTGCTTATCTTTTGCATAGCAGATATTTATTCAAAACAAATATATTTTGAGTTACCTTGTAACTTCATCTCATACCTTATATTGGTACTACATCGTTAATGCATGGCATATGGTTTCAAAGATATTTTGAACTGTCATATATTATTGTCGTTCAATTATATTTTCGGTGGGCTTTTTCTCACCCTTGCTTTATTTATTTATATTACAACAACAGCTAGATCAGATGGCCGCGCAAGGCGCACACAGCGTAAGCAGGTGTCAACCGTCAGAGGTTTACCGCTAAGGTCTTGGCTACCTTTGTTGAGGATGCAACTACTGGTAGGCTAGTTGTTAGCAATTGAGCCTCAAATGTATTTTATACTATGGTATCTATTAATGGATGGCAAAGAGTATGTAATTGTACAATTGTAATTCTTTGGGTTGTAAGAACTCAAACTTGTGATTAATAATATTGTTGGTTACTCTGATTTCATCTCTGGGACTATAACGGGTGTGTTTTATGTTGTTGTTTTGGGTCACAAGGTTGTAATTTAAATTATGTTGGTTTTGTGGTTGGATATTGAGACCGTAACGACCAGATCCCTGACCCTGGATCTGGGGGTGCTACAGAAATGGTATCAGAGAGAGCGTTATATATCCCAGAGATGACGCGACGTTAAAACAATAAATTCATTAAGATAATAAGAACTCTTGCCAAGTTCATAGTCGGACTACTTAATGTAGTATTGACATATAAAACCCTTATGGGAACTATTAAGTATCATGATAGTAACTTAGCTCGTGCTTGTACCGACTAGTAAGGCGACAGACCTTGGGGATTACGAGCAGTAACATAATGATGCTTGTTTTGATGTTGAAGATCGGATGGTGGATTCGATAGAGTACCCTACTGAGGACCCGGAAGAGGTTCCAGCAGAGAGGGAGAATCCTGTTAGAGACAGGGAAGTTTACCTTGAGGAGATGAGGGCTGCAGCCAGAGAGACTGTAAGAATCTAGATATAGTGCTCAGAGAAGTGAGCTTAAAGAATTGAGATATTATTAAGAGAATTAAAGAGGCATATTGGATTCATAGCCGGACTACCGAATGAAGTGCCAGCAAGTAAGATGGATTTGAGGAATTACTCAAGATCGTATGTAAGGATAGATAAGAATCCTTGGAGACTTTCAGATTAATGAGAAAGGAATTAGAATGATGCATGATTATCAAAGACATTGATATAGGACGGGGAGCAGAGTCCCTGGGAACAGTTAAGACATAGGTGGCAAGTGCCATATCTTCAGATAAATGAATTAGTGTGAATGTGGTTAAGGATAATTCGCCATGAGAAGGCAGATTTCATAAGTGATAATTTGTAAAGTCAATTCAGATTGATGAGGTGGTTTATCCAGTGAGATGTCCATTTTATGAATGGATTAGCTAAGAAAGTAAAGATAGTGGAAAGCAATGGCCTGAATGGATAAAGTTACATAAGGAAGTAGTAAGCGAGACAATTATCTCGGAACCTACAAGACTAAAAGACCAGTGAGTCTATGATAAACTAGTAATGAGGCTATCGACAAGAAACCAAGTATAAGTTTAGTTCAATCCAGTGGAAGGATGGACCAGAAACATTAGAAGCATGTGATTCAAAAGAATATTAAATTCCTTCTTTTCCTTGAACGGATTATGTTAGTTACCTTAAGTTTATTTTGACACCGAATCATAAATGGATTAGGCAAGGCGAGCAGTGGTCGAGATGTAATTGAGAATGCTTCTAGGTGCAACCTGATAGAACAAGTGTAGGACATGTTCTCGAAATAAGAGTTTTGGCAAAATGAAGTCCAGCAATAGGACACATGATCAATAAGAGTAGTGTTGGTCGGCCCTACCAAGTTAAAGACAGTTTCAAATGAAGATTGGCCAACCACACCGGCAAAGGTGAGAAATTTCATAAAATTCACAAGGCATTACCAAAGATTTGCTCAGGACTTTACAGAAAGTGTAGTCCCGTAACCCGACTTATTGTAAGAATAAAAGTTTGAATGGACAAGAAAAACGTGAGAAGATCTTCCTGGAGCTAAAGGTAAAGTTGGTAATGACCAGGGTTGGCGTTGCCTAATGGAAGAAGGAAACTTTGGGAGATATTATGATGCAACTCATACAGGTATAGGTCTGCGCTTATGCAGCACGACAGCATAATTTCGAATACATTTAAACAGCGCAGTTCATCGGATTCGGATGGCCTTGGTAGTGCCAATGTTGGGGAACGACTAACCCCGACGGTAGTGTTCCTTCTGAGACTAGTTGTTAAGTAGACTGGTATTTGGTAGTATCGACTATTAGGACAAGCAGGTATCGGGGAGGTATGGCATGTTTAGTTTGAAACTTTTGATTTCCCTTCTAAGGACGATGTATATTTGGTTTCCTTCTAATGATTAAACTCCCAGCTTTATGGCAATCATTTCGCTACTGTAACTGTTTATGGTTCGACCAGCTCGGATGCTCATAGAAATATTCTTTGGGTATCGAAATGGATTTTCTTAATGTAACCAGTGGGTGGATAGATTGACTGAAGTTTCCCTAATCCTGGAAAGGAATTGGACAAAATTTGGCAAACCTTGTCTTTCGGATTATCTGAATACATCACCGAAGAGAGTGGAAACTGAAGCAAACCCTATGAATTGGGTAAGGTAGCCGCTACACGGATTGGTAGATAGATCCCAATTATTACGATTGATTGTAGAAACAAAATTATGAAGTTGAGATTGAACGGAAAAAGGGAAATGTAATTAAGAAACAAGCCGGACTAAAAAAAAAAAAAGTTCGGGACTGACTTAAATGAAAAGGTTGTTGTGCCAGAAATGTTGAGCTTTGGTGGCACGTGAAATTGATAAGAGTAACTAGAAGAATAAAAGAAAAGTAAGGGTGACCGGAGATGGTACCGAGAAGTCGATTGAGACTTGTATGGAGTGAAGTTTTGAAAAGATCAAAAGGTATCAAGTAGAAGGCACTATGCCAACAATTGCTAGAAAAGTAATGCTATTAGCCAACCCCTAAATTCACATATTTTAGTGTGGCCAGTTGGGGCCAAGTCACTAAGGATTGTCAAGTGACTAATCCAGCAATGTAAGGACAAAGCGGGGTGCTTCTAACAAAGTGCCAACCGCAAGAACTTTTGATGAAGAATGAATTGAGATACATGATGATGGATTTTATAAATACCATGGATGTGTTGGGAATGAGGATGGTGACCAGTAAAGGTTATGAGGATTGTCAGAGATGGTGCAGTATGATGCATAAATGTTATCTGAAACTTGGTGTCCTCAAGAGGAGCATTAGGCATTAAGAGATTCACGTTGAACATGACCAATATCTTCCAGAACATCCTTGCTACCATTACCAAGTTCTGTAAGAAAGACAGTTAGACATACGTTGTCTTTTGGGAAAGTCATATAGACTGACATTCGTTTGAAAGGAGAGGTAACATTAAGCTACCTATAGATTATCAAGATTGGAATGATTGAAAAGAGACCCTTATTATGGATATATGATTGCCAAGTACAGGATGTAAGTATTCCTTGAAAATGGAATTGAGGATAGAATGTCCATAGATTAATACGAACCCTGGGGGATGCACAGAGGATAGCATTACCCCTAATATAGACATTGTGAAATCAGACGATATAAGTGGAATCGACCAAGGTATCAATAACCTGTAAGGATTTGTGGAAAGGAGTCTCTAAAAGTACATAGACAGAATTGTTATCGAATTGATTAATGATGTTTGATATACCCTGTAACCAGGAGATACAGGAGAAATGATGAGGATGGCCTAAGAAACCTTACAAGGGAAGAGGTAATATTTTGAACTTCAAAAGGGAAGTTTGGTAAGGAATGTATGACATAGTAACCATAAGGCCAGAGGAAGCATGTGTGAAACCATGTAAAAGTATGGATTGAACCAATAAGGTTGAGATTATCCTAAAAACAAGAAGGGAGTTAAGTAAGGAAATATCCTAGGTATGATTTGGAGTACCTGTAGTCAAGATCGCACTAGAAAGGTGGAAGCAATGACTTTTGGAAAAGACTGATAGATGCTTTCTCTCATTCAGCAGAATTTAAGGGAGAATGCTTCCACCCTGAGTTGGAATAGATCTAGAAAACATTGATCCCAAGAAATTATTATAATCAGGAAAGGCCAACGAGGTGGCCGACACTTTAAGTATGGGGGAGTAAGTATAAATGCTCAGACCGAAGAAATAGAATGATAATGTAAGGACCTTGATGGTCATAATGTGGTAGAGAAAGTTACATTCCGTCTAATGATTTTACCAGGATCAACTATAAGAATAGTTTAAGTAAAGATTCGATTCCTGATGTTGCCAGTAGCACATTACCGACACTAGGAGGCTCTACGACAGACCAGACCAAATTCCCCAAGAGACTCGCCTTTTCTTTGGAAAGAGAGAGGGGAGGTTAAGTAACAATGAATTGGTAGTAGATGACCAAAAATAGAGAGGGTACAAATACTGATAAGCCAAATGGCATGATGATGAATGACAAGCAAGTTTATGTTGGTGTATTTCTGTGCAACAAGATAGAGAATTATGAGGTTGGCAAGCGATTAAGCAAACCGATAAGCTTTTAGTCTTCTACCGGAGATATATGATTAATAATCTCACCAGCCTGTTCCAGCTGCGATGCTGGAAGCTTTCCTACAATTTTATCTGCTTCATGTAATATCTACGTCAAGTTCAGGAAGCGTTCCTTATGGATAGGAAATAGTGATTATTTTGTTTTCCTAGAGGATCTTGAATTGATAATTATGACGCTTAGTTATTAAAGCACTGCGTAAACGATAAGCGATGGTGATCCTTCTGAGAAATTAGGTGGTAACGACTGTGGAAATGTCGAATTGAATCTAAGTTAGAGAAATCATCCAGGTTTATTTCGGATGGTGTAATTTCTGGATCGACGGGATATTTGAAATGAAGAATTAGGTTATGATGGTTCATAAAATGATTATAGTAGAAATAAAGACAAGAGACTGATAGAGATGGAAATAGAATTGGGAATTAATAAGAGAGTCAGATAGGCAGACTCATGAGAAGCTCCAGTAATGAAGCGAGAAGAGTATGGAATTGGCAAGGTAAGGGTATTGGCCAAAACGGAAAGTTGGAATTAGGAGCATGGATGACATACAAATTGACTCCTTTTAAGTTTGGAAAATTCGAGGAAATATGGAATAGTTGATTGAGAAATAAAGAGACTCATGGAATGAGAAAGTGAAATCTAGACGGTTGAACAAAGGAAAATTCGACCCCAAACGTGTAACACGTATTGAGTAAAGGTGGCGAGTGTCTCAACACTGAGATGACGGTAGAGTTAAACAACAAGAGTAAATAAGAATTAGATAATATGAAGGATGTGATTGATAAAGAAAAGATTGGGAAATAATTATGGAATGTGAAGCAAGGAATGTTATGAATGGAGTGAGGAATGGGTTTTCTTAACGAGCTCTCGGAAGGACAACCTGATAATGTTAGAATTATGAGTATGAAAGAGCCAGTGTCGGGGCATGAAATGTGAGTAATAATAATGTCAAGCGGGAGATCCAAGATTTAACCTGAGAGGTTGAAGGATTTTCCAAAAAGTTAGTGGTGCTAATATCGAGCAAGAGTATAGGTCCATAGAATGATGGACAGAATAGCAGGGACATGTGATATGTGAGATTACGAAAAAGTGGAATTTGATACGAATATGATTATTTCTCTTCTCTAATAAACCTCTATAGTTCAGAGGTAAATTCTAAGTATGATATTTTGACAATCATGAAAACTTTCATATATGATTCTTTGAAATTCGTTCTTTTCTTCTCCCTTATTTATCTTCTTCTAAATTGAGAAGAACAACCCTTTAAGGAGGGGAGGTAATACTACGTGACTCTCTGTCTGTGTGATAGGAGTCTAAGTGGAATGCCATTAATTGTTTAATTGCTTGTCAAGTACTAAAGGCTGGCCCCCTTCTGTACTAGCTATGCAATATAACAAATGTTCATTGATCATAGTGATCTCTCAATGAATTCTTCTAATTCTATATATTGAGCGAGATTGCGAAGATTAAAGTGGTCAGGAATTGCAAAATTACGAGTGAGGTTATCTCCGAAATTCGTAGCGCGTTAGTGATACCGAAGTCACTGCACGTACCAATAAGGTTAATAGTATAAGACCGGACAAGAGCGTATACCGGATGATGTGTTATGCGAAAGTATCAAAGAATTGGTAGAACGGATAAAGGGTGTATTGTAACACCAGTACGATGTGCTTTAGAAAGATTGGAATGTGTAAGGGTCGACCAGAGAATTGGAAAGCGAAATAACCAACAAGTACCCAATTGTCTTCTACCTGATTCCGGGACGGAATCCTTTTAAGGAGGGGAGACTGTAAGAACCCAGATTTTTGGGTAGAATTAAAACTTTTTATTATGTAATAATATAGGAATGAATAGTGGTTATGACTGCGATGTAACGACTGTCTATTTAATGAATGGAATGGATTTGGATTCAATTATTATATGTCATGCAGAATACCTTTGGTTGACAACATAGATAAGAATGATCTATCTCCTAAGAATATGAGAAGATTACTCCAAGTAAGATTATTCTTGTGTCATCCAAATCAATATCTATTATAAGCCCAGCGGTTCCGTAAAAAGGTTAAGGAACACTCGAAGGTGAACCAGGTTCATTTTCCTAATTATAGGAATTAAATAAAAATAAGTGATGAATAGTGATTTTGGTGGAATTTGGAATATTATTATAATAATGTTATACCCGGTATTCGGAACGGATTTCGGAGTTCGTATTAGTGATCCAGGAGGAAAATAAGTGTATGTAAAAGCTGTCGGATTCAGAAAAAGAGCACTTTTATTTTCTCCGAGATTTCCCTGGACACTGCAAGACTTAAGGATTTATAAAAGGGATTTAAGGAAATTAAATTCGAGAAGTATTAAGTAAGATGGAGGATGGTATTATAATTATTAAGAAGGTTTTCGGTAAAACCCTAACTAGAAACGAATGAGTTATTCCATCGAGCGATCAACGAATTAAGCAATAAACGGACAAAGAAACAAGCAGAGAGAGCAAGAGTCTTGTGCAAGCTACTAGGAAATATCTAGTAACCAAACTAGAATCAAGGAACTAGCATCTTAGAGAATGCAACTAAGTACTTAGCAAGCAACTACCTAGTTAAGCTCTAAACCACCACATTTTCAACACATGTCTTGCCATTTCCTCATCCAACACCTCACTACTTTAATAAAGTAGCTTTATACAAGATATTGTGTTGTAAGTGGATGAGAGTGGAGGAGATTAAATCAAATAAATCAAAAGAAACCAAGCAAAGAACACAAAACTCTCCCAAGAAGCACCATTCGGCTCTTAGCTTAATTCCAAGATCAAAAACCAACTTCCCACCATTGTTTGATCTTGAAACTTTTTATGTGAGTCCTATAATTCATATAAATGATCTCCTCAAAATCCTAGCTTCAATCTCTTCTTTTTCCATTTTCAAAAAAATCATTAAAGATGAGGGTGAATAGTGATTTTCAAGAACAAAATTCTTGGATCTTGATTTCTTGGATGATCTAAGCTTGGTAAAGGGTGTACAAGGACTATACAAGGCTTAGCAAGGTCTTTAACACTCTACAAGGAAGGTATAAACCTCATGAACCCCTAGTTTGACTTTGAGTTTTAATGATGTTCTTGATAGTTTTGAATTAGTATGGTTATGGTGATGATTAAAGCATGATTAGTTAGTGGTTTAATGATTTAGTAAGAGATGATGATCTTGTTGGTTTAACATGATGTTCTTGGACTGATAAAGATGATAATCATGTGTATAAGTTGTATTGGTGCCCGGTGTGGCTTGGTTTTAGTATTACGATTAGTAGAACGCTCGATTTATAGCCGTCGTAATGCCCGATTTTCGTTTAACCTTGAAAACCGTGCATCACAGTAGGTTTAACTCACTGCCTAGCTTGGTAATCTGCCATGACAAGCTAGATTATGTTATAAGCTTCGTTTTGATATAAAGATCGTATGAAATGGACTTACGGTTTAGGAGTTATGATTAAATTCGTAAAAGTGGTTCGAAATCGTAAACGAAAGTTCGTAATTGAAATTGATTCCCTTAAATGTCATTTAATCAGTGGCGAATATTATTAATTAAATATTAGAGGTAAAAAGGAAGGTGTGGGAGAAAACCACATGTCGAATGGATCGTTTTCCGATTTTATAAAAATGTTCGAATCGAGGTTAAACGCGAACGAACCCCTTAAAAGTATGACTTTGGTTATAACTTAGAAAACGGGCGATAAAACTCGAGGTATAATCTTGATTCGTAAACGACCGACCTTAGAACTTGTACGACTTAAGTATATACCAAGTATAAGCATGATGACATGTCTTGATAACGAACGAATGTCGGATCGTATCGGTGATAAAAAGAGTTACACTAAAAGAGACGTAACGAGATAACTCGAAAACATGTTTCGATTTAAGTGGAGTTTATACTTAGCCTTTTAATAAGCGTTAAGTGGTTAATCTTAAATATTCTGATTGTTTATAGATTGTCGAGCTGACCCGGGACACATTACCCCTACCCGCACTCGATTCTCAGGCAAGTTTCCAATACTTGGAACTGTTGTTGTGATAATATATATGATGATTGTTTTATACATATGCCATAGCATGCATGCCTACTTTCAAGTTAATATTGAATTACTTGTTCCCTGAATTGATATCGGCTTATAGACTATATATGAAATATCAGTTATAAGCCGGATTGTTTGGTTAAGACCCTTAGCGAAGGGCGTATGATATTCATACTTCAAATATAGACCGGGAGTCGATATTTTGTAATATATAAATAGTCGTGGAAACCCGGAGGGATCCCCGCGACAAATTTATTACTTCGAGGATTTTTATTCGATTACGAATCTTTCGAGGAACGTTATTTGAGTATTACCTCAGTGAAGGAATATTTAATGAATATTATTTTAATATTCATTTAGAATGTCATTTATTTAATGAATATTATTTTGATCATTCATTGGAGTTATTTAGTTAATGAATATTATTTTGAATATTCATTAGAGTTATTTGGTTGACGAATATCATTCCCAAATATTCATTTGGCTTACTTATTATTATTTTGGGATATTCATTTGATCTTTATTTATTTAATGAATATTACTTTCGAATATTCATTTAAGGTTTGATTTACTTAATGAATATTATTTTAAAATATTCATTGGAAGTTCTATTTACTCAAGGAATATTACTTCGATTATTCCTTTAAAGTTTTGATTACTAAATGAATATTATTCGGATATTCATTTAGAATATTATTTGTTAAATGAATATTATTTTGGGATATTCATTTAGAATATTATTTGTTAAATGAATATTATTTTGGGATATTCATTTAGAATATTATTTGTTTAATGAATATTATTTGGATATTCATTTGGAATGTTAATTGTTAAATGAATATTATTTTCAAATCTTCATTTAAGGTTTGATTTATTCAGTAAATATTATTTTAAATATTTATTTAAGTTTATTTATTCAATGAATATTATCTTAAATATTCATTTAAGAAGAGATTTATTTAATAAATAATTCTATATATTCATTCGAGGATTACTTACGAGCAATATTGTGATTTATTAATATTCCGTAATTATTATTGACTTAATAAATATTCTTGGAATATTTAATAAAATTCTTTTGAATTCTTTTTGTAATGATTTATATTATTCAAAGGTTATCCTTCACCTTCAGATATTATGTAAAATATTTCGGAGTCTTTTATGACTATTTTATCAAGGGGAGGTTCCTAAACTTTAATTTCATTTAAATCTATCTTAAAGAAGATTTAAATACTCGCTCAACTTCCAAACGTATATAAGGGGACCTCACTTGAGCGATGTTATTTATTGGACTGCCCGGTCCTATACTTGCTAAAACTATCTTGTCACTCACATCTTGATTCTTTCAAGCATCGATATGAGTCTTTTGGTTACCTCCTCAACGCTCGAGGGGTATGATTGATGTAACAAGTTTATATCCATTAACAAGCATCAGCTTGGGAAATATTGGTGAATTTTCCTTTCCAATTAGATACGACTACTTTGTGGAGTCCTATTAACAAGTGTTACACTTGGGGAAAAGGGGAACGAACTTTACGTTTCAGAGTCATGGATGATATTCGAACTAGGAGACGCGTAAGTGGCCGAGTGGCGCCGGTCCAGCAATAGCCCCACCGTTGGCTGAGGAGTTCCAGAGGGCGGTAGATAAGTAAAATCCGTCGGAGCTACCTTCTACATGTAGAGAACGACTGATGAGATGCATGACATACGACTGATCATCGTAAACGTCAGGGCATCTGGCGCGGCAATGCTCCCGTATTAGTTCATCTTCTAAAAGTGAGAAATTTCTGCAACACTGTTGGTGTTGGCAAGGTGAAAAAGTGTTGAAACCGGAATTGCAATATTTTTCCTGCAAGTTCCTCTTTTATGATAATTGAGAATATCTTGCTTATCTTTTGCATAGCAGATATTTATTCAAAACAAATATATTTTGAGTTACCTTGTAACTTCATCTCATACCTTATATTGGTACTACATCGTTAATGCATGGCATATGGTTTCAAAGATATTTTGAACTGTCATATATTATTGTCGTTCAATTATATTTTCGGTGGGCTTTTGCTCACCCTTGCTTTATTTATTTATATTACAACAACAGCTAGATCAGATGGCCGCGCAAGGCGCACACAGCGTAAGCAGGTGTCAACCGTCAGAGGTTTACCGCTAAGGTCTTGGCTACCTTTGTTGAGGATGCAACTACTGGTAGGCTAGTTGTTAGCAATTGAGCCTCAAATGTATTTTATACTATGGTATCTATTAATGGATGGCAAAGAGTATG
Source organism: Kitagawia praeruptora (assembly GCA_037693485.1). Taxonomy (NCBI): domain Eukaryota; kingdom Viridiplantae; phylum Streptophyta; class Magnoliopsida; order Apiales; family Apiaceae; genus Kitagawia; species Kitagawia praeruptora. The sequence continues at coordinate 85,580,739 of CM075350.1, forward strand.
TAATTGTACAATTGTAATTCTTTGGGTTGTAAGAACTCAAACTTGTGATTAATAATATTGTTGGTTACTCTGATTTCATCTCTGGGACTATAACGGGTGTGTTTTATGTTGTTGTTTTGGGTCACAAGGTTGTAATTTAAATTATGTTGGTTTTGTGGTTGGATATTGAGACCGTAACGACCAGATCCCTGACCCTGGATCTGGGGGTGCTACACTCTCTAATGAAATGATATCTGATGTCAATGTGCTTTGTTCTAGAATGATTGACAGGATTGGCAACTATAGAGATTGCGCTTGTGTTGTCACACATGATTGGAATTCTTTCCAACACAAGTCCATAATCTCTAAGTTGATTTCTAATCCAAAGCACTTGAGCACAGCAACTTCCAGCAGGTATGTATTCAGCCTCAGCTGTGGAAGTTGACACAGATTGTTGTTTCTTGCTATACCAAGAGACTAACCTTTGTCCAAGAAACTGGCAGCTACCTGAGGTGCTTTTCCTATCCACTCTGCATCCAGCATAATCAGCATCAGAATAACCAACCAGATTGAACCCTGTGTCCTTAGGATACCATAAACCCAAGTTTGGAGTGCCCTTCAGATATTTAAAGGTCCTTTTTATAGCAATCAAATGTGATTCTTTTGGATTTGACTGAAACCTTGCACACAAGCATGTAGCAAACATGATGTCTGGCCTACTTGCAGTGAGGTAGAGTAGAGAACCAACCATGCCTCTATAGACTGAGATATCTACTTTCTTGCCTTTAGCATCTTCATCCAATTTAGTGGCAGTGGCCATGGGTGTCTTTGCAGGTGAGCAGTCTTCTAAGTCAAATTTCTTCAATAAATTCTTGATGTACTTGGTTTGACTGATAAAGATACCATCCTTCCTTTGACTAACTTGCAACCCAAGAAAGAATGTCAACTCTCCCATCATACTCATCTCATATCTGCTCTGCATGAGTTTAGAGAATTTCTCACACAACTTCTCATTTTTAGAGCCAAAAATGATATCATCCACATAAATCTGAACTAGGATAAAATCATCACCATGCTTCTTGTAAAATAGTGTCTTGTCCAAGGTGCCTCTAGTGAATTAATTTTTAAGAAGAAATTGTGATAAAGTATCATACCATGCCCTTGGAGCCTGCTTAAGTCCATACAAAGCCTTAACAATTTGTAGACAAATTCTGGGAAGTGTGGATCCTCAAAGCCAGGTGGTTGTTGCATATAAACTTCTTCTTCCAACTCTCCATTCAGAAATGCATTGTTGACATCCATTTGATAAACTTTAAAGTTTGAATGAGCAGCAAATGCCAAGAATATTCTGATGGCTTCCAATCTAGCGACAGGGGCAAATGTCTCATCATAATCAATGCCTTCCTGTTGAGAGTATCCTTTTGCAACCAACCTTGCTTTGTTTCTTACTATTACACCATCTTCATCCATCTTATTCTTCAGAACCCATTTTGTTCCAACAATGGTTCTATTCTTTGGTGCAGGCACAAGTTCCCATACTTTGTTCCTCTCAAATTGATTCAGCTCCTCTTGCATGGCAATAATCCAATCTGGATCCAACGGTGCATCATCAAGTTTCTTAGGTTCAACCTGAGATAGGAAACAACCATAGAGACACTCATTCTGAGTTGCTCTTCTAGTCCTTACTCCTGCATTAGGATCTCCAATGATTTGCTCTGCAGTGTGTGATCTATCCCATTTCCTTGAGTGCTGAGCCTGATTTCTCATTCTTGATGTTGCTTCATCATCCAAATCATGATCATCCTGATTTCCTCCCCCTGTGAGGTTGCCACTATTCACAGGTGTGTCTTGGATGCTAGTTTCTCCACTGTTGATTGGCACAAATTCTTCTCTTGTATTATCATTCACTTGAGTCTGTTGAACTTGAGTTTCAACTTCAGTTTTAGTCTCTTCATCAGAATCATCTAGATTATCAAACTTCAATGGATCTTTATCTTCATTATTGGCTTCTTCCAGTCCAGGTAGTTTGTTGTCATCAAATGTCACATCTGTGCTTTCCATAATTTTCTTTTGACTGATGACATAAACTTTGTATGCAATTCTTTCCATAGAGTAGCCAAGAAAAATTCCTTCAAATGCTTTTGCATCAAACTTTCCAACATATTCAGAATTATCCTTCAATACAAAGCATTTGCTTCCAAAAGTATGAACATACTTTAGAGTAGGCTTCTTTCCAGTCATCAAATTGTAAGGTGTCTTTCCAGTGTTTTTGTTGATGAGGGTTCTGTTCTGGATATAGCATGCAGTGCTCACAGCCTCAGCTCAAAAACATGTAGGCATCTTTGCATCAAGTAACATTGTTCTAGCAGCCTCAATTAGAGTTCTATTCTCTCTCTCAACAACTCCATTTTATTGTGGAGTCCTTGGAGCTGAGAATTGCTGAGAAATTCCATTCTCTTTGCAAAATACTTCGAGTATGGCATTTCTGAACTCTGTTCCATTATCACTTCTTAATGCAATCACACTTGCATTGTTGGCCTTTGCTTCCTTGTCAACTTTCTTCATATGCTCAATGATTACTTGTGGGGCCTCATCTTTTGATGCTAGAAATTCCACCCATGTATACCTTGTAAAGTCATCAACCATCACCAAGGCATACTTCTTTCTTCCTAGTGACATAATATTAACAGGCCCAAACAAATCCATATGAATGAGTTGCAGGGGCTTGGTTATTGATGTCACTGTCTTTGACTTGTGGCTTGATCTTTTCATATTTCCTTTTTGACAAGCCTCACACACTCCTTCTTGACAGAACTCAAGTGTGGGCATGCCTCTCACTAACTCTCTTTTGACTAGAGAATTAATGGCTTTGAAGTTCAGGTGTGATAATTTCTTGTGCCACAGCCAACAATCTTCATTTGATGCTTTTGAGTAAAAGCAACAAATTTTGTCCTTGTTTGCAGAATCCATATTGGCTACAAACATGCTTCCTTTTCTTACTCCAGATAGAGCAAAATCACCAGTCTTCTTGTGGGTGATCAGACATTCATCTTTGTCAAAATCCACCTTGAATCCTCTATCAGTAAACTGACCAACACTTAGCAGATTATGCTTGAGTCCCTTGACCAGTGCTACATCTTCAATGATGACATTTCCAACTTTTAACTTGCCATATCCCAATGTGTTACCCATGCTGTCATCTCCAAAAGCAACCATTGGGCAAGCCTTCTCCTCATACTGTGATAGCAGGGCCATATCACCAGTCATATGATTTGATCATCCACTGTCCAAAATCCACATGACCTTCTTTTCACTTTCTTTGCCCTGCAAACACAAAGGTATTACTTCTCCTTTAGTACCCAAACAAGTTTGGGTCCATGTGACTTAGAAACAGTTTTATCATAAACAACATGCTTATCAACTTTCTTGGTGTTAGTCTTCTTGTCACTGTTAGAAGTCTTAGAGCCTGAGGCCTCAGACTTAGGTGACAAAGGTACCTTCCTAGCTTTAAGAGGACTTGAAGACTTTGACCTTGTGTAGTGTGTGTGAGAATTGTGACTGATACAACCATCAATGAATTGCCTTCTCAAATTGAAACAGCTAGTCATAACATTCATATTGCATGGCATACAGTCAAATTTATCACAAAATGGTGCATCTCTATGTCTTAGAGGCACAGAGCAGTCATAGAAAGGTTTGGGCACATTACCAACAGGTTTCTTGCATGCATGAGTTAGATGATTGGTACTGAAACAGTTCTGACAAGTTTTCCTAGGGGCATTAGGCATATAAGCATAGTTATTATCTTTGTTAATCCCTAACTTGCCATTTATGTTCTGTTTCTTCTTAGTCACTTTCTTCTCAACTTCACTCTTCCCAGCTGAAACAAACTTAACAAATTTCTTAGGTCTTGACCTATTACCTACTGGCTCCTTGGATTTTGACTTGACACTCTCACTCTTAGAGGATGCTTGTTGTTCATTGGATTGTGCATCATCCTCATCATTCAACATTTGCTTGATGAGTAAGGCATCCTCATCAATTTCAAATGTTGATTCTTTAAAAATAGGAGTCTCAGTCTTTTTCAAAATGTGAGGCATTTCCCTATGAACAACTGTATCATCTTCAATGACAGCATAGCATTTTCTCTGTTTAAGAGTGCCATAATCAAGTCCAATAGCAGCCTTGAGATTAGCTTCAATTTTCTCACAGTAGGATTGCACTAGACCAGATGATTTCTTGAAAGTTTTCAGTTTGAATTCATTTTCAACTAATTCATCCCTAAGAGCCTTTTCAACCTGACTAGCACACAAAACCTTATTCTGCAGATATTCAACTTCTTTCTTAAGGTTTTCTACTTGCATAGCAGTTAGCTCAAGTTCCTCATTCTTTTTTATTAACATTTCATTTCTAGTAGACAGTTTAGTAATCTCTTCATTAGCAGCAGTCATACTAGTATGAATGTTAAACATCTCAACAGATAGTTATTCAATCATGCATTTATATTCAGAAATAGACATGTCTATAGTAGTGAGAGATGGTACCTGAGGATCTGATGGAGATGTGTCATCCTTGGAATTGGCCATGAAGGCATAATTACAAAATTCTTGTTCCTCTCCATCACGGTCAGAATCATCCCAACACTTCCCTTCAACTATGTAGGCCTTACCTTGTGTTTGCTTTTTCAGAAGGGCCTCATACTTAGCTTCGAGCTCAAGATAATCTCTATCCTTCTTTTTAGGCTTCTTGCATTCACTGGCAAAATGCCCTAGGTCATTGCATCTATAACACCTTACAGATGACCTATCCACATGGCTGGTTTTGAACTTAGTCTTGTTTGGTTTCACAGGTGCCTTGTTCTTGTTGAATGAATGGTTTTGGGTTTTGGGTTTGAAGGGTTGATTCCTCTTGAATCTGATGTTTGGAAATTTTCTGGCCATGAAAGCATATGAATTGTTTTCCATCCCATCTAGTTCTTCAAGAGTATAGAACTCATCTTCCTCCTTCTCCTCAACAGGTTCACTTACCTCAGCTTCAGTTTCTTCCTATTCTACTACCTCCTCTATCCTTAATTGGCTTGTAGATGCTTCTAGGTCTTGAATAGATTTGTTGACAATCAAGGCACATGATGTGTTTATCATTCTGCCTTTGTTGGCTTGGATAGCCCTTTTCTGAAGTAACTCAAGCTCATTGTTATGCTATTTTTACGCAAGCGCACGTAGTCACAAGTAATATAAATTAAGTTCGTTCCGCAGAGATCTGGTTAAGTTTTAATCAGTAAATATGCCTATGCAACAATGTATGGTTTTAACTCACTGCTAAGAAAAGTAACAAATTGGGTTTGGTTATCTAATTTATACTAAGATGCAAAGAATTAAACTAAGAATTAACTAACTAACAAGAATTAAAATCGAATTACTTATATGAGAATAAACATGGGATCCTAACTTCATTAAATACTTCCCTTAGATCTGACGCCTTTAATCACTATGTGTAATGGTTTTGATATCTGATCGGATAACACGAAACAAGTATACGCTACCTGTCAGCATACGCATACCAAACTAAACATACATCCACAAAAGAGATAGAAGATGAATAGACACCAATTATGCTTAGACCCTATATGTCTATAGAATTTGAAAACATAACGGTTGAAGAACAAGTTATCCATTAAGCTCACACAGGGAAGTATAAGTATTTTCATCTCACACCACAAATCATATTGATGAACAATTATGAACCTATGCTAGCATGGCAAGTTCTAAATCTCAAGATCCACTTTCACTTCACAAGAGATTAACAAATTAGATGTTCGCGACGCATCTATCTATTAAGCATAACCATACGAGGATATCAATTATTCACCACACACAGATCTTTAAAGCATCAAGATACTAAGTTCCATAAATAACTTCGTTAGAATCCCATGACAACGATTAGCTCATAATTGAACCGTTCATCGTCATGGGAATTGATGAAAACATGATAACTAATAAGATATGGAAGAAAGAAGTAATAATATTATAAAAACTAAGAGTTGAGAAAACAAATCTATAATCCAACGTATACAAAAGATGAAGTAGATCTAGATCCTTGCTTGTCACCGAGCGTTGAATCCTTCTCTCCTTTTCTCCCTTGCAGATTTTAGCTAGTTACAATAATAAAGCGATGATCCAAATTACAATGCTTAGATGTGTTTAAATAGGCTCTATATTTCTTGCCCAGCAATAAAATATCTTCTATTACAATTAGAATTCAATTAAGGTGCTAAAAACTGCCCAAAATACAATTAGAACTTGAAAAGGGCAAAACTGGAATTTTTCTGCATGGCTTCTCATAGAATACGCGCGCGATTTAATTCAGCACATTACTTGCACGTGCTTCCTATCCCAAGTTATATAAAATCTCTCAAGCTTCGCGTGGGCAGTAAGATCGCTGAAAACGGACTTACAGAACTCCAGATATGGCCAAAACAGTGTAAGCTGCGCATCCTTCCCAGAAAATCCGAATTTTATTCAATTAAATCTCCAAAAACGATAGAAGCATCCACCTTAATCAACATTCTCGAAAATCTGCACAACTAAGCAAAACACATCAAAACTACAAGAAACTTGAGTCCAAGACAATCAATTTAAGCCGATTTAGAATGCTCCAAGTAGATATAAAATCCACTTATCACACCCCCAAACTTAAACCGATGCTTGTCCTCAAGCATAAACAATTACAACTAACTAACTAACTAGTACCACTTCCGTAGGTGATCACGGTTGCATTTGGCATATGCAACAAGCCCTTTAAACCCCTAGGCAGCCCTAGTGGACGAGTAAGGTCTCGTGAGGGCCTATAGTGAATGTACCCACAAAATCAATTTAACCTAATGCAATGCAATGCATGAATGCAACTAAATGAAAAATGCAATTAATCTAATCTACCATACCTTCAAATCCTCTCATGCCATATCAACTTAAGAATCAAAGTAAATACGCAATGTCTTGGTGTCGAAAGTGCAAGTATTCACATAGTTTACTCAATGAACATGCATAAGTTCTCACAAACCCATGTCAAGTGTAAGAATAAGTTAGTAAACATGCTAAGCCTACAAGAGTACATCTTTGAGACAACACTCGGGATCTCATACGCAAGAACAAGCAACACTCACAATCCACTCACAAAAGAATATTCACTCAAGAACAAGGGTAAGTGTATCACTCAATTCCAACAAAATCATAAACACGCTTTACATTTGGTATCAATCTAACTCTTAACACAACATACATCAATGACGATAATCAAAAGGTCTTTAATTAGGTTGTAACGGGGCTAGGGACAAGGTATGTCAAATAAGCCAAAACAGGTGAAGTGTCAAAAGCTAGTAAGTACCATAATAAATCATACACAACACCCTATTCTCCCCCCACATAATTTTACTATTCTTCTTCCAACAAACGCTCGACTAGTCGACTAGAAATAGGATCACAACAAACACAACACGCTCTCATAATATTTTTTTTTCACTTTTCTTCTTTTTTTTCCTTTTTTTTTTCTTCCGAGAGCTAGATAAAACAATAATATAAACAATAACAATGATCCCATGAAATTATTACATATGCCGACTATCAAGTAAACAACCCAATTTCAATATTTCCCCCAAAAGTAAGACCAACAATAAACCCCTCCTTACACACCTTATTACTCCCTTAAGCACTCTACTAGCCTTTGACAAAGTGGGTTCAAATTAATGTAAGGCCAATACAAGAAAAAGGTCTAGGCAAGTAATGTGGTATGTCACCGAAAAAATAGGATTAAGCTCAACGGGTTAACTAATTGATCATGTAAACATGGTGTGGTAATATGGGAAATATGCGGTTATTCCTAATGCCTTTATCATTTTAATCGTTAAATAATGTCATGCATTTCAAGAAAGACCTCAAACAACTGCTAGCAATGCAAACAATCCGTGGACACTCAAGCAAACGAATAAATTGCAAATATGCATTAAGGCTCAAAACTCACTTGGTGGAAAAACATACTCAATCCCAAGCAGCATCTCTCTAACGCACCAACTTGTATTCAAAGCATGCAAACTAAATCATCTTGCACATATTCATGTCCTTCTAATCACTTACAACATTCAATAAGTCTACTAGCTTCAACTTACTAGTGTATGTATGTGCACAAGAACAAAGCATATCACTTCTCAATCAAAAGCGTCAACAACACAAAATTCCTATCAAGCATGGGTGCACATGCGAACTATTATGAACTCACATGATATACGAACATAAAAACAGAATGTCCTATATGAAACAAACTTAAATAACACGAACATAAATGCCTAATTTTACTACTACTAATATGCAAAGCATGAAATCCTACATGAACACATAATACAACAACTACTAATCCCTCAAACCACCCCCAAACTTAAAATATTTAATGTCCGCATTGAATGGAAGTAATACAAGGGATAGCAGAACATACCTACTCATCCTCGCTATCATCACCCTCGTCATCCTCGTCAGATGAATCAGGTGGAGGATACGGAGTCCGAGCTCCAAAGATAGGCCACTGAACAGCAGTATTAGGCGACTGAAACTTTGCTTCCAAAGCTACGCCCATGTCTTCAGAATATTGGTGACTGCTAACATGCATAGCATCCAACCGCCTAGTCATTCGACGAAAATAAGATTCAAGAATGGACATATCCACCATACTCTGCGAAGAACCTGCCCTAGCCACTGCCGGTGCCCTTGGAACATGTGGCGGAGCGCCCGCTCCCTGAACACTAGCATCATTCACAACAAAGCCTAGACCCCTAGGATGAGGAGTGCCACCCGGCCACTCCTTCAACCTCAACCGGTCAATAGTAGCATCCGTAACAGAAGCCGTAGGTTTATGCACCGGCTCTCCTTCATACCATTTGACTTTCGATGCATCACACAAGTACGCGATGATAGAGGCATAAGGAATACTAGCCGACGAATTGCTTCCCAAAAACCGAAGAATATTTTGATTGATAAGGTACCCAAGGTCAACATACTCACCTTTGAGAATACCCCATAACAAGATAGCTCTATCAACAGTAACATCGGAAACATGGTTTGACGGAATGATATTAGAACTAATGAAAAAGAACCATGCCTTTGCAAAACCCAACAATGATGAAGCCGGGAAGGTACACTTTATCTCCGTACCTAACCTACGTTTCCACTCCGTTCCCGGAACACATAGCTCACCAATGAGTGCATCAAGATCAACATCATCCTTAGTCTTTTGTCCCCAGTCCATAGCACCTCTAGGTTTAGGCGGTAGCCAAATCAAAGTACGAATATCACGAGGCGAATAATCCACCTTCTGACCCCTCACAATTGCGGAGTTATTCCTTTCTATCGAAGCATTAGCATAAAACTCCCGTACCACATCCAACGCGGCCTCATTAGCAAATTCACAAAATAATGTCCAACCCCGCTCACTAATCATATCCACCATCTCCGTATATTTACTACCTGGCACAAGCCTCCGTTCCTGAATAACCGTCTTTGAAATTAACCGACCATACTCCGCTTTAGCATCCTCATTCACAAATCTTTCCACCCTATTGCCCACAACATCATTCTTATCCAAAGATGGAGGAGCACTACTACCACTACCCACTAATCGTGGTCTCTTAGGAGCCATGACAACTAATATCAAGCAAGCACAACAATCTCCAAATAATCCACCAAATAAAGAACCCCCAAATTACACACCAAGAACCCTAGCTTGCAAAATTCACAAATTCAAATAAAAGATGAGATAGAATATTACCCAATTGAATCAAAGAGGTGAACTTGCTAGATGAATTTCCAAAAAATTCGAATTTAATTCCCCCTTGCACTTTGAATGGATGAAAGTTGAGAATTTGGGGGTTTATATAGATGGGTTTGTGTATGTATAGGTGTGGTGGGTGTATATAATGGATAATGGTGTATGTAATTTAGAGATGGAAAAGGATTTTTGGGATTGAATTAGATGTAGGATAAAATTTAGGGGTGTTGGGTTTTAGATTTGAGGTTGAATTGGGATTGAATAGAGAATAAATAGTAAAAAGATGAAGTTTTTAGAGGTTATAAACTCACCTACACGGCAATGCAGGCGAACTGGGCGCTTGAGGCGCGGCTGGGTGCATGATGCGCGGGTTGGTACTGCGTAACTGGGCGCTCCTGCGCGGGCTGGCGCATGATGCGCGGCTTGGTCCTGCGTAACTGGGCGCTCCTTCGCGCTGGCTTGCGCATGATGCGCTGTCGTATTCTGAAGTTCTGTATTTTTTTTTGGAATGAATACAATACAAAGAGAATACAAGGCTTGGGTTACCTCCCAAGAAGCGCTCGTTTAACGTCACTAGCTTGACATTCTTCTGATAATTCACGTCGACTCCAAAATGGCGGAAACCTTCTCGCGATCAAACGAACCTCCATAATAATGCTTCAACCTCTGTCCATTTACTTTGAAAGTATGATCCGGTGTTGTTTCATAAATTTCAATAGCTCCATGAGGATACACCGTCTTAACAATAAACGGACCCGACCACCGTGACTTGAGTTTTCCCGGAAAAAGCTTGAGGCGAGAATTAAATAGCAACACTAGTTGTCCCGGTACAAATGCCTTGGGCGTCAACCTTTTATCATGCCACCTCTTGACCTTCTCCTTATACATTTTATTATTTTCGTAAGCTTGCTCACGAAATTCCTCAAGTTCATTCAATTGAAGCAACCGTTTTGCACCCGCAGCCTTAATATCCAAATTTAACTTCTTCAATGCCCAATATGCCTTGTGTTCTAACTCTGTAGGCAAATGACATGCTTTATAATAAACCAACTGAAACGGAGACATACCTAGAGGAGTTTTGTAGGCAGTTCTGTACGCCCACACAGCTTCATCCAACTTCAATGACCAATCCTTACGAGACGGATTCACCACTTTCTCCAGAATTCTCTTGATCTCTCTGTTAGAAACTTCTGCTTGACCATTAGTTTGAGGGTGATAAGCAGTGGCAACATGATGCGTCACATTGTACTTTGCCATCAACGTAGTAAACTGACGATTACAGAAGTGTGTCCCCTCATCACTGATTATAGCACGTGGAGTCCCGAAACGCGTGAAAATTTGCTTGTGAAGAAAATTCAGCACTACCTTAGCATCATTGGTCGGTAAGGCTTTCACCTCGACCCACTTAGACACGTAATCCACAGCTAGCAAGATGTACTGATTATTGCATGAAGAAATAAAAGGTCCCATGAAGTCAATTCCCCAAACATCAAAGATCTCCACCTCAAGAAGCATGTTAAGAGGCATCTCGTTCCTTCTAGAAATATTGCCAACCCTTTGACATCGATCACAACTCATTACAAACCTATGAGCATCCTTGAACAAGGTAGGCCAATAAAAACCTGCTTGAAGCACACGAGCTGCTGTCTTTTCTTTACCATAATGACCACCATACACAGTTGAGTGGCAATCTCTCAAAACACTCTCCGTCTCAATATACGGAATGCATCGTCTGATCATCTGATCTGCTCCTTGTCTAAACAGAAACGGTTCATCCCAACGGTACCACTTCACATCATGTAGAAACTTCTTCCTTTGAGCACTCGAAAGATCCGGAGGAATAACATTGCTCACCAAATAGTTCACATAATCTGCAAACCATGGCTCTTCATCTTGCACTACAAAAAGCTGCTCATCTGGAAAAGATTCATTAATAAGAGAATTGTTATGCGAATCCATACCGTGGTCCTCCAAATGTGACAAATGATCTGCCACTTGATTTTCTGTGCCTTTTCTATCTTTGATTTCCACATCAAACTCTTGCAATAGAAGCACCCAACGAATCAATCTAGGCTTTGAATCCTTCTTCGACATGAGATATCGAATAGCAGCATGATCCGTGTAAACAATCACCTTCGTACCAAGCAAATAAGATCTGAATTTCTCGAAAGCATAGACAACTGCTAGCAACTCCTTCTCCGTAGTGGTGTAGTTAAGCTGAGCATCATTGAGGGTTTTACTAGCATAGTAAACCACATGAAAAATTTTGTCCTTCCTTTGCCCAAGCACAGCTCCAACAGCATAGTCACTAGCATCACACATTAGCTCGAACGGTTCCTCCCAATTAGCTGCGGTAATGACAGGTGTAGATGTCAACTTCTTCTTCAAGAGCTCAAAAGCCGCAAGGCACTCATCATCAAACTTGAAAGGAACATCCTTCTCCAACAGATTGCATAGTGGTTTAGAGATTTTTGAGAAGTCTTGAATGAATCGCCTATAGAACCCCGCATGACCAAGAAAACTGCGAATTCCTTTAACAGAGATAGGTGGAGGAAGATTTTCAATTGTCTCCACCTTAGCCCTATCCACTTCAAGCCCCTTACTAGATACCTTGTGCCCAAGAATAATTCCTTCTTGCACCATGAAGTGACACTTCTCCCAATCAAGTACCAAATTGGTCTCCACACAACGTTTCAATACCAAGCCAAGATTATGCAAGCACTCGTCATATGAAGTACCAAAAACTGAAAAGTCATCCATAAAAACCTCAACATTTGTGCCAATCATGTCTGAGAAAATAGCCATCATGCACCTTTGAAAAGTAGCAGGAGCACCACAAAGTTCGAAAGAAACTCGTCGAAAAGCAAAAGTGCCAAAAGGACATGTGAATATGGTCTTCTCTTGATCTTCCGGAGCAATGCAAATCTGATTATAACCAGAATAACCATCAAGCAAACAATAATACTCGTGTCCCGCCAACCTGTCTAACATCTGATCAATGAATGGTAGAGGAAAGTGGTCTTTTCTCGTGGCTTTGTTGAGCTTCCGATAGTCCATGCAAACTCTCCACCCCGTGACTGTCCGAGTAGGAATGAGCTCATTCTTCTCATTAGCAACAACAGTCATGCCTCCTTTCTTTGGCACACATTGAACCGGACTCACCCAAGAACTGTCTGAGATAGGATAGATAATACCAGCATCTAACCACTTAAGAATTTCCTTTTTCACCACCTCTTTCATAATAGGATTGAGTCTTCTTTGATTTTCAACAATAGGCTTAGCTCCTTCCTCTAGCAGAATTTTATGCATGCAATAAGAAGGGCTGATTCCCTTGATATCTGCTATGGTCCAACCAATTGCTGACTTGAACTCCCTCAAAATTCGCAAGAGCTTTTTTTCCGCACTAGCTGACAAGTTAGAAGCAATAATAATAGGTAATGTAGATGCATCACCAAGAAAAACATACCTCAAGTGATCAGGAAGTGGTTTGAGTTCAAGTGTAGGAGCTTCCTCAATAGATGGCTTAAGACGTCCCTCAGAATTTTTCAGCTCTGCTAACCCAAGTGATTCAAAAGGCATGTCAAATCTCTTTTTCCAAGGAGCTGAATTCAACTGTTGTAATTGCTCGGCTATATCTTCTTCTTCAAAATCAGCATCACCAGCTAAAACTTTTTCCAAAGAATCAGACTTTAACAACTGCTCAAGCTCCCTAGTAACTGCAGAATCAACAAGATCCACCTTCAAGCATTCTTCTTCATCTGAGGGGAATTTCATTGCGTTGAAAACGTTAAAAGTGACATTCTGATCTTGCACCCTCATGGTGAGTTCCCCTTTTTGCACATCAATTAAAGTCTTTCCTGTAGCCAAGAACGGTCTTCCCAAGATTATGGGAATCTTCTTATCCTCTTCAAAATCCAAGATAACAAAATCAGCAGGAAATATGAGTTTATCGACTTTTACCAGAACGTCCTCCACTATGCCTCTAGGATATGTGATAGATCGATCAGCCAACTACAAAGAGATGTTAGTTGGCTTTGCCTCTGGTAGACCAAGTTGCATGTAGATTGACAAGGGCATAAGATTGATGCTAGCTCCCAAATCACACAAACACTTGCTGAATGAAAGATTGCCAATGGTACAAGGAATGGTGAAACTTCCCGGATCTTTAAGCTTTGGTGGCAACTTCTGTTGCAGAACGGCACTACACTCCTCCGTTAGAGCAACGGTCTCTAATTCATCGAGCCTCAATTTACGAGAAAGAATACCCTTCATGAACTTGGCATAGCTCGGCATCTGTTCAAGAGCTTCCGCAAAAGGAATGTTAATCTGCAACTTCTTGAACACCTCTAAAAACTTGGCAAACTTCTTGTCCAAATTATGCTTCTGGAGTCTTCTAGGATATGGAGGAGGAGGATAGATCTGAGTATTCTTTGTAGACTGCTCCGGAGAAGCTTTAACAGGTTCCTTGCTCTTCTCTACGTCACCATCTACCTCATCAGCTACTAAGTCAGATTTCTCAATTTCGGGCATTGCAGATTTTTCAACTTGTTGATTCTGCACTTCTTCATCTTCTTTAGTGGCTGATTTAGGATCTGATGTAACCTTTCCCGATCTCAAAGTCACAGCCTTCACCTGCTCCTTGTTGTCCCTCCTACCTGGATTTGCTTCCGTATCACTAGGAAGAGTTCCTTGAGGCCTACTAAATAAGGCACTTGCAATCTGTCCTAACTGGGTTTCCAAGACTTTCTGGCCAGCTTGTAGGTTCTTTACCGTTATCCATACTTCATCTGATTTATCATTAGATGATTGCCCCATATGAGCCTGGGGCTGTTGCTGCTGAAATCCCGGAGGTTGATATGGTGCCTTTGGAGCATAAGGCTGTTGATAACCTTGATTGAATGGCTTCGCTTGCTGATAAGATTGTTGAGTATTTTGATTGTTGCTCCAGCTGAAATTAGGATGATTCCGATTATTAGGATGATAAGTGGCTGGAACTGGTGCAGCAGGTCTCTGAAAATTACTCACGAACTGTGCTGATTCAGAAGAGATAGCACACTGATTCGTCTCATGTGCGCCCACACATAACTCACAAACACTAGCCACCTGCTGAACTCCATAATTAGAAAGAGAATCCACCTTCATAGCAAGAGCTTTCAACTGAGCTGTAATCATTGAAGTTGTATCTACTTCCAAAATTCTTGCTGCCCTGCCTTGAGATAGCCTTTGGGTTGGATTTTGATATTCATTAGCAGCCATCATCTCTATAAGTTCATAAGCTTCATCATAGCTTTTTGCCCACAGAGCTCCACCTGACGCTGCATCTAGCAAGGGCCTAGATTGTGCTCCCAACCCATTGTAGAACCCATTAATAACCATCCAATCAGGCATGCCATGATGAGGACACTTCCGTAGCATCTCCTTGTAGCGTTCCCAAGCCTCACACAAGGTCTCGCCAGATTGCTGTTGGAATTGAGCCAACTGGTTCCTTAATGCTGCAGTTTTCGCCATAGGGAAGAATTTAGTAAGGAACTTTTGAGCAAGATCTTCCCATGTAGTAACGGAACCAGGTGGCAAAGAGTGTAGCCAGCTCTTAGCCTTATCCCTCAGAGAGAATGGGAAAAGCCTCAACCTGATAGCATCATCCGTCACACCATTACATTTGAAAGTGTCGCAGATTTCAATAAAGTCCCGAACATGCATGTTAGGATCCTCCGTAGAAGCTCCCCCAAACTGGACTGAATTCTGCACCATCTGAATTGTATCCGGCTTGATCTCAAAATTGTTTGCTGTAATAGCTGGTCTAACAATGCTAGACTGGATGTCATTGAGTTTCGGCTGAGAATACTCCTTCAAAGCCTTGACTGCTTCTGCTGTGTCACCCATCTCTACAGTAGTTTCAAGTTTCTCTTCTTTATTATCCACTATAAGGTCGTCTTCCGCCAGTTCTTCCAAACGAGCTTGTAAGCGTGTTCACATACAAACTTAAGTACCTGAAACACCACGAATCAAACAAACTAAGTAAGAAATCCGAGTCAGTGAATGCTAACGACCACTGATGACAAGCACATAAACTAAAATAAAAACACCGATGATCCCCGGCAGCGGCGCCAAAAACTTGTTATGCTATTTTTACGCAAGCGCACGTAGTCACAAGTAATATAAATTAAGTTCGTTCCGCAGAGATCTGGTTAAGTTTTAATCAGTAAATATGCCTATGCAACAATGTATGGTTTTAACTCACTGCTAAGAAAAGTAACAAATTGGGTTTGGTTATCTAATTTATACTAAGATGCAAAGAATTAAACTAAGAATTAACTAATTAACAAGAATTAAAATCGAATTACTTATATGAGAATAAACATGGGATCCTAACTTCATTAAATACTTCCCTTAGATCTGACGCCTTTAATCACTATGTGCAATGGTTTTGATATCTGATCGGATAACACGAAACAAGTATACGCTACCTGTCAGCATACGCATACCAAACTAAACATACATCCATAAAAGAGATAGAAGATGAATAGACACCAATTATGCTTAGACCCTATATGTCTATAGAATTTGAAAACATAACGGTTGAAGAACAAGTTATCCATTAAGATCACACAGGGCAGTATAAGTATTTTCATCTCACACCACAAATCATATTGATGAACAATTATGAACCTATGCTAGCATGGCAAGTTCTAAATCTCAAGATCCACTTTCACTTCACAAGAGATTAACAAATTAGATGTTCGCGATGCATCTATCTATTAAGCATAACCATACGAGGATATCAATTATTCGCCACACACAGATCTTTAAAGTATCAAGATACTAAGTTCCATAAATAACTCCGTTAGAATCCCATGACAACGATTAGCTCATAATTGAACCGTTCATCGTCATGGGAATTGATGAAAACATGATAACTAATAAGATATGGAAGAAAGAAGTAATAATATTATAAAAACTAAGAGTTGAGAAAACAAATCTATAATCCAATGTATACAAAAGATGAAGTAGATCTAGATCCTTGCTTGTCACCGAGCGTTGAATCCTTCTCTCCTTTTCTCCCTTGCAGATTTCAGCTGGTTACAATAATAAAGCGATGATCCAAATTACAATGCTTAGATGTATTTAAATAGGCTCTATATTTCTTGCCCAGTAAGAAAATATCTTCTATTACAATTAGAATTCAATTAAGGTGCTAAAAACTGCCCAAAATACAATTAGAACTTGAAAAGGGTAAAACTGGAATTTTTCTGCATGGCTTCTCATAGAATACGCGCGCGATTTAATTCAGCACATTACTTGCACGTGCTTCCTATCCCAGGTTATAGAAAATCTCTCAAGCTTCGCGTGGGCAGTAAGATCGCTGAAAACGGACTTACAGAACTCCAGATATGGCCAAAACAGTGTAAGTTGCGCATCCTTCCCAGAAAATCCGAATTTTAATCAATTAAATCTCCAAAAACGATAGAAGCATCCACCTTAATCAACATTCTCGTAAATCTGCACAACTAAGCAAAACACATCAAAACTACAAGAAACTTGAGTCCAAGACAATCAATTTAAGCCGATTTAGAATGCTCCAAGTAGATATAAAATCCACTTATCACTCATGAGTTTTTAAAACCCCATAGAGCACATCATATGTAACTTTGTTCAAATCTCTTTCCCTTAGAGAAATGACCCTTTGCTCTAGATGATTTGGTGAAGATAGCAGAAACTTCATGTTCAATTCCTTGGTGCTGTAAACCTTGCCATTCATCTGCAACTCAGTAACTAGCTTGTGAAATCTCTCAACCATCTCAGTGATGCTTTCCTTGGGCTGTGCCATGAAAGCTTCATACTGTGTGACCAGTATCTGTTTCTTGTTCTCTCTAACCTCATCAGTTCCTTCACATAACACCTCAATGTGATCCCACATTTCTTTGGCAGTGGTACATGAAGCAATGTTTGCAAACATTGACATGTCCATGGAATCTATAATCAGCAACATGAGGTGACTGTCAAGGGCAACCATGTCCTTTTCTGATTCTGTCCATTTGGATGGATCCTTAGCCACATAAGATCTTGGAATAGTAGTGGTTCCAACAGTCTTTTCAGGAATCTCATGTTGGGGAACAAATGGACCATTCTTGAGAATCTCAGGATACAAATGATGAGATGCTTTGATGAACAACTGCATCTTGATCTTCCAGAGGTTGTAATTCTCTATGTCAAACTTAGGGACTTTCACCGTTCCTGTAGTCTTTGGTGTATTCAAACTCATGATCGTTTTTCTGTTTTTGAATAAACAGCCCTCTCTGATACCACTTGTTGAGTATAGAATATAGTAAAAGAATATAGAGCGGGGGTGAATGGATTCTTGAACTTTTCTTGGTTGAGTCTGTGTAGCAGATAAGTGTTTGTGTGTGCAAAGATGTAGGTGCGGATAAAGAATAACACAATTCACAATATCACTTTAATCTAATGTATTATTAGATAAAGGTTGCTACAATCTGTGAATACAAATGATAGTATTCTCAGCTTCGTTCTTCTCAGAGAGATATAGCTTACAATGAATATGAAAAACTTGACTCACCAAAAAGTTAATTGCTAAGGAAGTGAGGCTGTATCCTTATAGAACATGGATACAACCTACTTACTACAAATAAGGTAGCTAAACAAATTACTTTCTAGTCTGTCTATCCTATTTAAGTAAGAATCCAAACGGTTACAGATTTTACTTTACAAAGCCTGTTCAGATCCACTTCTTTAGCCCTTTTGTCTCTTCTATATCTCTCCAAGCTTCCTTGTAGGCTTTCCAGAGCACGTTATAGATTGTGGTCCATAAAGTGCATTGGCTTGTTGCAGGTTTCTGACTTGTACAATTTATTCAGTATTTTGTCTCCAAGAATGTATTCGAGAAGTGACTAAGTAAGTGATTCGAGAACTAGAATTGACTTGATCGATAACTCTGAGTTCTCGAACACTGTTATATTGACATATCGAATTACTTCTCGAATAGCTCTTTTTCATCAGGATTCCTTGAATTATCGAATAGAACACTTGACTTATCGAATCCTCGAGATATCGAATAGCTTTCTGAGTCCTTGAGATATCGAATGGAACTTTACTTGTTGACTCCTTGATAACTCGAATACCACTTTTGACTTGTTGACTTCTTGAGTTCTCGAATAGAGTAGTAGACATATCGAATCTCTGCGATATCGAATGAGATATCGAACAGTGTATTCAGAGATATCGAATAGTGTCTTGAGATATCGAATCCCTGACTTCTCGAATGCTAGACTTCTCGAATAGGCAAATGTACTTCTCGAATTGGTACTTAGGCAAATTCTTCACTTTCTTCAAATCCCAACTGTGATTATTTGATAGTCTTTATCTTCTTGCTTGAGGCATGAACCTTGGAACTTATTTCAAGCATTATTCTTGACTATATAAGTACAGTTACACAATTAGGATTTGGTGCCTATTACAAGTACAGAATAAGTAGAGACTCTACAACTAGAGGTTCCCTCAGTTAAGAGGTCATGTAAGTAATGCAAAGGATTACAAACAATTAGGCTTGTTATTTGATGTAAACAGGCATGCCTCTATGACTAACAATCTTACCCTATAAACAGATTTAACCATCTTTTGTTTAATTTTGGGTATCCATGTTTCTTTATCAGTAATAACACTTGTTTCATTGACTGGACATTTAACCTTGTAAACAGCCTTAGACAACCTTTGTTTAGGCTGTGGTTCAAATGTCTCTCTCCTTACTTGAGGAGGACTTGCATTCTTTGATCTAACATTTTTATTCCTATTCATGTATTGTCGAGGAGCATTCTTATCAGCACATGCTTGATTACCATTAAAGTAAGCAAACACCACATTAAAAGCACAAGACATACAGTTGACAACACCACATGCTTTATGAGAAGAATCGATGATAGACATAGTATGCATGTTAGACATGTCATTTTTCTTTTTCAACTTGTTGCCATTCAACACGGTTTTAGATGAACTAGTTGACTCAACAGCCTTAACTAGTTCCTTAACAGATTTAACCTTTTCAGGAACTATGCCATTAATAATGTCCTTATTTCTTATTTCTTCCTGAATAACAATAGAAAGCATATTTGGTGGTTCAGCAACAGACTTTCTAAATAGAGGTTCTTTAACATTCTTGAGCACATGTGGTATACCCCTTTCTTTAGCACTAACAAGATTAGGAGCATTTATGCCCAAAGATCCAACAGCTTTGTTGTAGTCAAACCCTATTCCTACAGTTTGATCTACAGCTTGTCTGTTGAAGAACTCTTTAGAAACTTTACATGAATTATAGCAAGCCCTTACATGTGTTTCAAGTTCAGCAATCCTAGCAATTTGTTTGGCCATAACTTCTAGAATAGATTTCTCTCTTCTATTAAGTTGTGCTATTTCCTCTTTTTGCTTATCTTGATTAATATGCACTTTTTTTAGTTCTAACACTTCATTTTCAAAATTGGTGTTTAACAGATTTATTCTAGCATTCTCATTTTGTACATTAATCAAGGAATCACGTAAATTACGAATCAATTCAGAATCAGTAAGTTTTACCGGAGTTTTAAAAACATTGGATTTTTCAGCATTTGCCACCAGCGCAAAGTTTCCATATTCTTCATCTTCGCTATCTATGTCATCCCAACTTTTACCAGCAGCAACATAGGCTTTTCTAACCTTTTTCTTTTCTGGAGCAAAATCTCTCCTCTGAGCTTGTTTGGGTTTCTGACACTCAGTGGCAAAGTGTCCAAGTTCATTACAATTATAGCAACGAATTTTGCTTCTATCAACAGTTCCAGTCTTATAGCCACTTCTGCTACTAGAGGATGAAGAACCTCCTCTCTGGAATCTGTTGTTAGATTTGAACTTGAACTTAGGATTTCTTCTGAATCTAAAGTTACCAAACTGTCTCACCATGAGTGCCATGGATTCATCCTCCAGTTGATCCAATTCTTCTAATGAGTAAAATTCTCTACCATCCTGAGTAGTTGGTGTTTGACCATGTTCCACTTTAGTCTGTTCCTTGTCTGAGCTGTAAGGTCGAACAACCTTAGCTTCCACTTCCTTAGGAGCTTCAACTACTAGAGCTGTAGAAGAACTTGCCACTCTGCATTTACCAGAGATCTCCTTCTGTTGTACTTGTTCCAACTCATAAGTTTTCAGAACACCAAACAGTCTTTCAAGAGCAATCTTATTTAAATCTCTAGATTCTCTGATGGCAGTTATCCTATGTTCTAGGTGAGTAGGCATAGTCAGCAAAAACTTCATGTTAATCTCCTTTTGTGTATAGTGCTTGCCATGGATTTGTAAGTTGTTGATTATTTTGTTATACCTTTCAAACACTTCATGAATGCCTTCATTAGGGCCAGCTCTGAATTGTTCATATTCAGAGGTTAAAATCTGGAGTCTGTTTTCCCGGACTTCATCTGTTCCTTCATTAATGATTTTAATAGTTTTCCATATGTGTTTAGCAGTTTTACAGTTCATCACATGACTATACATCACAGCATCCAGGGAATCTATTAAAATGAGTCTTAAATTTTTGTCTAGTCCAGCATCCTCCTTTTCATCAGGAGTATAAGAAGCAGGATCCTTTTCATAAGATCTAGCAGGTGTTACAACAATTCCTGCAGTAACAACTTCATCTTCATGGACCATAGGAGTTTTAGGTCCAGTTTTCAAAACACCCAAATATTTTGGATTTGCAACATCCAGAAACAACTCCATTTTATTTTTCCACATATCATAATTATCTTTGTCAAAGATGGGTATCTTAACAATGGCTTTAGAAGTCATGATGAATTTTTAAGTGAGTTAAAAATTCGAGCTTGATTTTTAATTGAGTAAGGATAGGATCTTGATTTGTATGTCAATCAAACGGCTCGGATACCAATTGTTAGGTCCAATAAGATTGTAGAAGGGGGGGTTGAATACAATCTTTACCCTTTTATCGAAATTTGTCCTTAAGATTCAAATTCACTTTAGACAAATTTTGTGCGGAATTAAATGAAACAAAGTTCAAGTTAAATATAACAATATATTAAACTTGAGGGTTGTTACAAAATTAGTACAGAGTATTATCAAGTTAATAAAAACAAATTAGAAAATTCGACATGAACTTTTCTTAATTTGTTAATAAAAATCGAGATATAGATTAGGAGTAAAAACTCGCTAATAGTACAAGAGTCACAAGTAATCAAGCTTGAACGGATAGAATATTACAAATACAAAGCTTATGATTTTTCTACGAATTTAATGTTCTTGCAGTAGCTTTAAAGATGAGAGAGAGTTGTTGTGTTTATTGGTCTTTTTGATCTGATATTTTGTTGTAGTATGTCGCCCTACTGTGTTTAGTTGCCTTAGTAGAATTGTTGTTGAACAAGTCTTTGAAGTCCCTGCCTATTTTCAGTTCAGATTGTAGATCAAAGACAATCTCCAAGACAATCTGTTCTTCCAAGACAATCAGCTTTGTACTGCCAAGACAATCTCTGATTGTTCCAAGACAATCGCCAATACAATTTGTCTTCAGATATTTATGTGACCTTTTTTCTTGCCAAGACAATTTCTGATCTCCAAGACAATCTCTAATTGTACTACCAAGACAATCTTGGTTTGAGCTACCAAGACAATCGGCAAGACAATCTCTGATTGTCTTGCTAGTTCATTTTTTTCAGCTTTAAATTAATTTGATTAAAATAAATAATAATTTTAATTTAAGCTTGCTTAAATAATTATTCTTATTTAATTAACTTAATAATTAATTTAATAAATTAATTAATTCTCAAAGAATTCATTTATTAATTAAATTAACTACTTGATTTAATTAATTAAAGGAGAATAATTATTCATCCTTAGATTGTCTTAATCTTTTTCTGAATCACTGAAATTAATAAAAGAATACCACTGAATATTCTGTTGACGCTCCATGCACGGTCTGGTTCATGAACGACTAACTTCAATGACTGTCCTTTATCTTTTCACATTCAAGTGTGATTCCTTTTCTCTTCTCATCTCTTTCTCTTTATCCACTGTACTCTCTCTGAATCTGTCACTTGTAAAAATCTCTGTCTCTTAGAAATAAATCCACTTCTTTGAAGCTACACTGAGGCTTGATCAGTAGACAGAACTTCTTTCAGTGTAAAACATCAAAACTATAGATTGACTTGCATGTTTTTCTTCTGACAGATAACATCTTCTGAGATTCTTGTGACAGATTAAATTATTTACTTATTACAATCTAATTTAAGTTGAGTTGAGTCCTCGTACTACAAATAGGCTGTGTCATATGCCTTTCACAAGAACACACTCTGGCTATGACAGTATGTTCTACTTAGCCTATACAATGAACTAAGAAAATAAAATCTAGTTAAGTTGTCTTCTATGCTACCACCCATAAATCCTAACAAAAGTAATAATAAATTATGAAAGTACAAGAACTTTACTTAACATCTGGAATTGTATACAAACAATTCACAATACAGACATATTTTTAATTTTGCACATGAATAAATTATACATGGGTCCCATGATCAAATCGATTAAATTGAATAAACCCAGCCATTTATCGGGAGATAAAATCGATAAAAAAAGCTATGCACCTATTGTTTCATTATATTGTGTCGAAATAAATTTATATTCTAATTAAACAAATTCTTACACTATTATTGGATATGTATATTATGAGAGAGGTTTCGGCTTTAAAAAACGCTATTAACCTTAACTTCTCAAGCAATCTTTATTATCAACTAGCCTATAACCCGTGCGATGCACGGTTGCTTGTAAATTTTTTAAATTATATTTTATTGTTAAAGTTTTAAGTTGTATATATATTTTTATTATAAAAATATTTTTTTAACTTTTTAAATCTCATGTTTAGATATATTTTTTAATTAGGAGAAAAATAAATTATAGAAGATAATAAAATATTATGATACATGTTTGATACTATTTTTAACGATAGTGTTTTAATTAATAATATGTTGTTGATGGGAATTGATTCTTAAACTCGTTAGATTAGTTTATAAAATAATATATATGTTTAATAGAGATATGTTTTTGGTGGGATTCGAACTTAGAAACTATAAAAGTATTTTAAATATTAGAAAAGGAATATTCTTTTAGCATTAGATCCAACGGTCCTCATTTATTTATCTTAAAATCTAACAGTTGTTATTGACTGTAACAAATAAAGTGACCACTCTACCAACCAACCAAATATACCCTAGTTTGCTTATAATAGTATAGTATAGATATATATAAGTATAGTATAGATTTGTGCATTTTTCAGTGACTTGTTTTTATTTTAGTCATTTTTACCTCCATATTTTATGTAGTCTTTAGAGTGTTTCCAGTGCGTTTTAAGTTATTCAAAGTGTTTGTATTATCATACTCTTTATGTAATCATGTCAATTTTTATCATCGTAGTTTAATAAATTTGTTAATGCATTTTATGATTTTTGCTGACTACTTCCGTAACTTATGTGTAAATTAGCTGTTAGTTCATCTTGTCTTATTTCATGTATAGATAATTATGATAGAAATATTTTCTTTTTCTGAATATTTGTTATGTGTTTCTGACCTTTTGTTTTTCTATGCACCGTTATGAGTTCTACTTTCCTAGAGTCAACGTAGTAATTTGTTTTTTGTGCTGCCATATTATAGAGTAATACATATAGGTTATAAGCCATCTAGCTTTTAAGATTTAAGACTATGATTTTGTGTGCTTTTATTCTCGTTCAATCATCAGACCCTAGATTTTCATGTTCTGATCTTATAATATTAAGTTGTAATTATAATTTTTGGTGTATGCCATTTTTGAATTATATCATTAAATTTTATTGTGGATCTAATTGAGAAATATTTATTGAGTTTGACTTGATAAATTTTAAGAAATTGAGATATCAATTATGATGACTGGAGTCCAAGATGTTGAATAGGTTGTTACTTTTTTAATCTGAATAGGTTGTTACTTGTTTACATATAATCAGTAAATTGTTGTTGAAAAATGTTGATTTTGTCAGATTAGTTTATATATTGAGGTGCTTAGAAGAGTGAGCATAAGATATGGTTTTTTTTAATTAAAATATGGGATTATTTTTGTTAAATGGAGTTATTAAAAAAATGGAAAATAAGATTGATCGTCCGTGAAGACGAAATTGCTAATGAAATTGATAATACTATACTAGAGAAATTTTTCGTAAAGCTAAAAAAAAGCATGAGAAATATGAATTTTTTAGTTGAATACATTATTGGTAATGTAATGGCAAATATATTAGTATATTGACTCGGGAGCAAGATATTATTATAGAAGTTTTTTTTTTAGTGATACTCGGAATAGAGAGTGTTTGAATAACAAAATATGTGATGCATTGGAATGATCCTTTTAAGAAAAGGAATATTATTAAATGTTCTATGCTTGTGATCAAATTATTGACTGGTGTATGAATTTAGTAAAATCGGTTGGGTTAACATTTTTCAAAGTCTTGATCATAAGAAATCAATGTTGAGTTTTATTAGTAAATTGGGGTAAGAAATATTAATACAAAGGTTGAAAATATTCGATTGAGTTAAACGGACTGAATATGAATATTGGGAATAAACCATTAGATATGGTTGAAAACAAGATATCAAGAATTTTGTCAGAAGGGACAAATGACTATTACGTATTTAGTAGGGAATTTTTTTTGACATGGATGAAAAATATATTTTTAATCCCACATTTTTTTGTTAAAAGATGATATCGTAAGAACCTGAGTCATAAATTGATAGAGTATATTTTTATATATATTTTAGATGATTTTATTCTCATATTTATTGTGTTTTGCATTGATTTGGATATTTATTTAATAGATTTTATTGTTTTATTGTAGGAAATAAAGAATTCATAACTTGGAAGGATTTGGAGCAAAAAGAGCTATTTTGGAGATAAAATAGGAGAAAATTCGTATTATTGGGCTACACGGGCTGCCTGCACTGTTTGGGCCATATCTTGAGTTCCATAAGTCAGAATTTGACGATCTTACTGTCCACGCGAAGCTTGTGGAATTATCTTTAATTCAGAGGTGGTCCAGTAAGAAAAATCCAGTTGGAAGAGCCCAGAAACAGAGGAGAAAAATAAGTTACGAATTTTACAAGAAAATCCAGCAGCTTCCAGAAATTCAATTTGAAGTTGGAAACTTGCCATCTTCTATTCCAACTCTAAGAAGGCAATTGCTTGGAGGCTAAATCAAGAGGCTATATAAACACATCTTGGGACAAATTATTGAGCATGAAAATTATTAGGATGTAATATTAGATCAGATAATATAGTTTAGAGTAGATTAGTATTATTAGTTGGAGATGTAGAGAAACACCATGACTCTTCTTTTGGGTGACAACATTGAAGTTTGAAGGTTTTGTTCTCTTAATCTTTTCTTTGTTCTTATTAGTTTAATTATGTTTTCTTGTTTTACTAGTTGTTTTACTTGTTTAATTATTAGCGAGTAGTTATTTCTAGGGCTTAAAGGGAAGCCATGGTTGCACTAATATTGGCATGATTTTCATAGTGGTTTGATTGGTTATGGTTAATTCTGATTGATATGTTTTAATCATTAATTTGTGTAATCGGCCAATATCATGGATTAATTATATGCAAATAGGGGTATGGATCGAGAGATTTACTTACTAGAGGCACACATACGATTAGCAGAATTGAATTTGAGTGCGGAAGCATCATTGAATTTCTGAGAGCGTTAATTCTTGGAAGAGATTAACTTGACTCTAATTACCTGATTGATTGAATTACTAAAAGTGGTTAATTGTGTTGAATGTTTCGAGAGTGTTAATGCTTGAAAGAGATTAACATACTCTAGTTATAGGATCACATTGATTGCTTTAGCTTAAGAGCCAATTGTGTAAACATGGTGGACCTGATTGTCCTAGGTTTTAAATAATTTGTTTATCATCTGTTTAATTAGTGTTAATTTAGTTTAATTAGTTAATTAATAATTTCACATATTCGTATGACCCTTGAAACAATTAGCGATAACTGAAAAGGAATTAGTAGAACCTGTCTCCTTGTGGATTCGACCCGCTTGCCATTTGTACTAGCAATAGACACCGTGCGCTTGCGGTTAGGTATAATTTGACACATCAAGTTTTTGGCGCCGCTGCCGGGGAAACAGCGAGTTTCTGTTGATTTTAATTTAGTTGTTTAGATTGTTTCCATTGTCTCATTGGAACTTTAGTTCCAATTGAGACAAATTTTACTGCGTTTTCTTGGCTTTGTTGAGTGTCTACAGGTTTGCAATGGGTAAAGTTGATACTTTTGCACTCTTATCTTCCCTAGTAGAGGCACATACTCGAGAGATTGCCATGTCGAAGCCTACAGAGCCCACTATGCGTCCAATGAGTATCAATGAGATGTCACAAGTGGCCCCTAAAGCTTACAACTTCTGTCAAATTTGCGGTGTGCAGGGTCACTATGGTTTTGAATGTTCTTACAATGTCTATAATTCTCAGAGTGCTCAGTTGGGACAAATGAATTCTTTTGAAGAAGGATATGGGTACAATCAGTATTCAAACACTTTTGATCAAGAATGCATGAATCAACTAGATTTTTACTACCAGGATAATGGTGCTCAAAAATTTTCATATCATAATCAGCAACAGTTTGAACAACAATATTATCAGTCATATGAGCAGCCGCCACAGCAAGAATATCAATATCCTCTTCTACAAGAAGATCTACATGTTTCTCAACCCAGCGTAGATGTGCAAGCTGATCAGACAAATGAGATGTGGGATATCTTGAATAAATTGCTAAAGAGTTCTGAAGAACAAGCCGAGAAGATCAAAGACTTAAAGACTCAAAGTTTGGCGATTGAATCTCAAATTGCACAGTTGGCTAACTCTTCTACTACAGTGCAGCTCGACTATTTACCATCATCATCTATCAGATCCGAAGAGGACCTGACTGCTATCAATCTCACAAGCGATCAGGAATATGATAGTTTCTCCATGTATGTTTATGATGAGGCCATTGATAAAGAGAAGGAGTATGCCACCGATGACGAGATCAATGATGTTGCTGCTACTGAGAACAATGTGACTGATGATGAGGCTACAAAGGAAAGCAATATAGAGATGGTTGTTGTTTCTCTTCCACAACCTGTGCCTAAGCTACCATGTATTGATAAATTTTCTCTCGATCTAGCCTCTACTTACAAGGCTTCTTTGCTCAAGACTACCTATTACAAGGTTGACATGATGATAGTCCAAGAAGATTTTTCTCAAATTCTGGTTGAGGATCCATACAAAGTGGCTCATACGTTTCAAGCTCGAGAAGAGGGAGGAGATGGAAGTGTCTTATTAGCCAATGATGTGATAAGCCAAGATGTCCGAATGACTCCAGTGAAAGTGAGGAGTGAAGAAAAGCCACCACCAGAACCTCCACCTTATGTCAAGGGAGTTCAATATTTTCGTGGTGTTGAATTTTATCGTTGTTTTATCACAAAGTTTTCCAAAACTGCACAAGCACTCTCTCTATTGCTTATTAATGACATATTTTATTTTGCTGATGCTTGTTTGGAGACTTTCTGCAGGATAAAGACAACCATAGATGTTCTTGATACTTTTTGTGGTGGCAAGTTTATGATTGAGAAAGTGGATAGTACGCCTTTTCCGGAGTATTTTTGAGGAGGTCAAGCTAATGACTCTAAATAAGCGCTTCGTGGTATAGGAGGTCAACCCACGCATTAGTATAGGAAAAAAAAATCTGTGCAAAAAAAAGAGCAGAATTTCAGGATGCGCCAGCGCTAGATGCGCCAGCGCCAGATGCGCCATCCCGCGCATCAAGCGCCCCAGTCACGCAGAAGCTAAGCGCGCATCAAGCGCCCAGCCAGCGCTCTAAGCCCCCTAACACGCAGGTTGAACCTGCGTGTCTGCCTTTACCGCGCCGGAAGCCCTGTAACGCGTACTGTACATGCGTTATACTCTCCAGACCAGTTTTTTTTCCCGAAAATCAGTGTTTTTGCCTACAAAATCAACCCCAAATTCAATCCTAACCCAAATTTCTTCAATTCTCAATTCCTATATCTATCCCACATCAAATCCTAACCTCTCCAACTCTCTCCTATACATCTAAATTTTTATTTTCATCCTCTCCATCATCTTATATATATACCCACCTATACATACAAATCCAATTCCTCTTCTACTTCTTTAAATCTCTAAAAATTCAATTCTAAAGAGGAATTAATTGCAAGTTCACCTCTCCAATTCGTAGTTTGGATATCTCTTCTCTATTTTCTTTTTATTACGGATTTGTGTTCTTGTAAATTGGGGGTTTTGTATTATTCTTATTAATTGGGTATTTTTGGTGTGATATTGCTTGGTGATTTTTGGTAGGATATTTCATGGTGGATGTTGGTGAAGCTATTGTTGCGTGGGGTTTTGGTTATTATGGCTCCTAAGCTATTGTTGGTGAAGCTATTGTTGAGTGGGACACCTTGATTCCAGGGGAGTTTTCTTTCTTTTCTTTTTAGTGTAGTTTTATTTTGTTTTTAGTTGTAGTTTTGTATCTTGTTCATTAGTTCATTGGGGACAATGAACCGCTTAAGTGTGGGGAAGGGTTCTCAATGTTAGAGAATTTAAAAAAAAATTAAAAAATTAAAAATACCAAAAATAATTCTAGCCGTGCAATTTGATTAGTTGTTGTATTTTGCTTGATACACCCATGCATGCGTAGAATTCTTGTGTTCTTGACGCTTTTGTATGAGAAGTGACGTGCTTTGTTCTTGTGCACACACTTACACTAGCAAGTTGAAGCTGGTAGACTTAATTGGATGTTGTAAGTGATTAGAATGACATGAATATGTGCAAGATGACTTGGTTTACATGTTTTGAGTACAAGTAGGTGCGTTAGAGAGTCTTGTTACTTGGGATTGATTATGTTTTGTCACACCAAGTGAGTTTTGAGCCTATATGCATATCTTTTGCATGATTTTTCGTTTGTTTGAGTGTCCACATGTTGTTTACATTGCTAGCACTTACTTGAGATCTTTCTTGAAATGCATGACATTAATTGATGATAAGATGATAAAGGCAATTAGGTATAACCTCGTATTTCCCATATTTCCACACCTTTTAAACATGATCAATTAGTTAACCCGTTGAGCTTAATCCTATTCTTTCGGTGACACACCACATTACTTGCCATTATCCTTTTTATTATATTGGCCTTACATTGAATTTGAACCTAAATTGTCAAAGGCTAGTATCGTGCTTGAGGGAGTAATAAGGTGTTCATAAAAGGGGGTTTTATTGATGATCATAATTTTGGGGAATATTGATTTTGGGTTGATGCTTGCTAGTCGAAATTCATAAAAATATCTATGGATCATTGTGCTTATTCCTTAGCTCTCACAGAAAAAAAGAAAAAAAAGAAGAAAAAAAATAAATAAATTTGAGAGCATTCTTATGTTTGTATGATCCTTCTTCATTCGACTAGTCAAGTTATTATGTAAGGGTTATTGAAAAATCCAAGTGTGGGGAAGT
The DNA here is from genome assembly GCA_037693485.1 of Kitagawia praeruptora. Lineage (NCBI taxonomy): Eukaryota > Viridiplantae > Streptophyta > Magnoliopsida > Apiales > Apiaceae > Kitagawia > Kitagawia praeruptora. The sequence continues at coordinate 85,611,087 of CM075350.1, forward strand.
ATTTGTTTTAATAGAAAGGGAATTGAATAATGATTACTGTTGGGTACTAGCTTTTGACATTAACATGTTTTAGCTTTACTTGACATACCTGGTCCCTAGCCCACGCTACAACCCGAATAAAGACCTTTTGATTGTCATCAGTGATGTATGTTATGTTGAGAGTGAGATTGATTGCGAGTGTCAAGTTGTGTTTATGATTTTGTTGGAATTGAGTGATACACTTAACCTTGTTCTTGAGTGAATATTCGTTTTTGAGTGAAAGGTGAGTTATTACTTGTTTTGGTATAGGAGATCCCGGGTTTAGACTTAAAGATGTATTTCTTGTGGGCTTAGCATGATTACCAACGATTTTTACACTTGACATGAATTTTTATGACCTTCTGCATGTTGGTTGAGTAGACTACGTGAATACTTGCACTTTCGACACCAAGACATCGTAGGGTTACTTTGATTCTTAAGTTGATGTGGCATGAGAGGACTTGTGTGTGTGGTGTTGTGTTAGCATTGATCTCTTGCATGGTTAGATGAATTTTGTGGGTACATTCACTATAAACCCTCACGAGACAACACTCGTCCTACTAGGGCTGCCTAGGGGTTTAATGGCTTATTGCATATGCTTAATGCAATCGTATCATCTACGAAAGTGATGTTTGTTAGGACTTAGTTTTTATTTCACTTATTTGCCCGAGGACGTGCAAATGCTTAGTGTGGGGATGTTTGATAGAGTATATTTTTATATATATTTTAGATGATTTTATTCTCATTATATTTATCGTGTTTTGCATTGATTTTGATATTTATTTAATAGATTTTATTGTAGGAAATAAAGAATTCATAACTTGGAAGGATTTGGAGCAAAAAGAGCTATTTTGGAGATAAAATAGGAGAAAATTCGTATTATTGGGCTACACGGGCTGCCTGCACTGTTTGGGCCATATCTTGAGTTCCAGAAGTCAGAATTTGACGATCTTACTGTCCACGCGAAGCTTGTGGAATTATCTTTAATTCAGAGGTGGTCCAGTAAGAAAAATCCAGTTGGAAGAGCCCAAAAACAGAGGAGAAAAATAAGTTACGAATTTTACAAGAAAATCCAGCAGCTTCCAGAAATTCAATTTGAAGTTGGAAACTTGCCATCTTCTATTCCAACTCTAAGAAGGCAATTGCTTGGAGGCTAAATCAAGAGGCTATATAAACAAATCTTGGGACAAATTATTGAGCATGAAAATTATTAGGATGTAATATTAGATCAGATAATATAGTTTAGAGTAGATTAGTATTATTAGTTGGAGATGTAGAGAAACACCATGACTCTTCTTTTGGGTGACAACATTGAAGTTTGAAGGTTTTGTTCTCTTAATCTTTTCTTTGTTCTTATTAGTTTAATTTTGTTTTCTTGTTTTACTAGTTGTTTTACTTGTTTAATTATTAGCGAGTAGTTATTTCTAGGGCTTAAAGGGAAGCCATGGTTGCACTAATATTGACATGATTTTCATAGTGGTTTGATTGGTTATGGTTAATTCTGATTGATATGTTTTAATCATTAATTTGTGTAATCGGCCAATATCATGGATTAATTATATGCAAATAGGGGTATGGATCGAGAGATTTACTTACTAGAGGCACACATACGATTAGCAGAATTGAATTTGAGTGCGGAAGCATCATTGGATTTCTGAGAGCGTTATTTCTTGGAAGAGATTAACTTGACTCTAATTACCTGATTGATTGAATTACTAAAAGTGGTTAATTGTGTTGAATGTTTCGAGAGTGTTAATGCTTGAAAGAGATTAACATACTCTAGTTATAGGATCACATTGATTGCTTTAGCTTAAGAGCCAATTGTGTAAACATGGTGGACCTGATTGCCCTAGGTTTTAAATAATTTGTTTATCATCTGTTTAATTAGTGTTAATTTAGTTTAATTAGTTAATTAATAATTTCACATATTCGTATGACCCTTGAAACAATTAGCGATAACTGAAAAGGAATTAGTAGAACCTGTCTCCTTGTGGATTCGACCCGCTTGCCATTTGTACTAGTAATAGACACCGTGCGCTTGCGGTTAGGTATAATTTGACACATCATAAATGAATTTCACGAAAGATGAAATTGAGTTCAAAGATTATAAATAAATGTGTGAGTTGTGTGACCAACTCGAAGATAGAAAATTCATTGGTTGTAAATGAATTTTTGGAAAAGAAAATAAGGTTGATGGTATGTTTATTAATTTGAGGCTTTTGCAGTTATACTTCTCCGTTATATTGTTTCAATTGAAAGAACTCAATCTAAGATACAAGGTGCAAAGAACAACCAAGAAAATAAAGAACAATGAAGAAAATTAATTAACCAATTAGATGCAAGGAATGTAGTAGGATATCACCTGCAAAATAACTTGGTCTTGGGAAGTACTCCCTCTCTCCCAACGAATTCTTTACGTTTGGGACAGAGGGCTCGGCACGCATTTTAAGGCTCTTATAAAGTATAGTTACATAGTTTATTTTTTTTAAAAAAATATTTTGAATAAAAATTTAATTTTTAATTTTTTATTCAAAAAAAGAAAATTTTAAAAATAAGTTATGGAACTATACTTTATATACGCCTTAAAATGCGTGTCAAGCAATGTTGAAAACATGTAAAGAAATGGGTGGAACGGAGGAAGTAACATATAAAAATTCCCATCACATATTAAGATAATGAGAACCTACTAGACATTCCAATAACAAGTCTCAAGAACATAAAACTAAAAATTTCGCCTTGTGAATTTATAATTAACAACAACTTATCACAAAATTTTTAATCAACAACAACTTATCACAAAATACCATAACTATTTAACACCATCCACTCTATATATACTAAATAAGTTGAGCCCTAAACATCGACAATTATACAAGTAGCTAAAGGGCTTGTAACTAGTTTAAAAAGAGACCAGACTTACACATTTTCCAGTACAAAGCATAGATAAAACCATTAAAGAGGTTCGACAGACATCGACAGATCTCAAGCTCGAGTGTAGTCATATCAAAATTTCCAGTTTGGCCTCTATAGTGCTCAATAGTATCCCTCATAAACTTTAGAGCTTGTTTTCATGAATGGTCGTAAATATTGAGAGGTGTCAACTTTCTCTTTCTTTTTGGTTGTAGAGTAGGTCAATATGTCGTATAAGTCGGTATTTTCTTTAATATTCTTGGTCCATCTCAATTCAGTAAAATGCTTAGATGACGTTGAAAATTCATTCAAGACCAGTCGAAGTTTTCTGATTTTAATGGGTCGCTCTTGCATTTCAAATGACTAAGAACAGGGAAATCAATCCTCTGGTGAGGATCCCACAAAGCGGGATTATTGCATAGAAATTGGCACCCATGTATTGGCACCCATGTATTGCACACAAGTGCGAAAAATATCTCCATATTAAAGAATATTTTATGATTTTCATATCATAACTTGGTTCCCTATCCTTGAGAATTAAATCCAAAATAGACAATACTGCATTAGTGTCGCAATGTACATCATTTGCTACAAAACCTTTAGTGGCAAATCCCTCATCATCATTCTCTTTCTCGAAGGTACACGTGAAGGAGGACTAACACGAAACCTAACTACCTGCGAGCCACCAAAACTATCGACAAATTGATGAAGTTGAAACTTCGAATGTTCTTGCAAGTTACCATAATATCTGATTTCCTTATTAAACCAAAGAACAAATTGCAATATTAATTGGAACACTACGAGATACTCCATTCTTAGTTGATTCCCACACCACTTTTCTATAGAACTAAAAGTTAATCCTACCTTATTAGGAACCCGTGGCAACCATCGAGAGCTTGCAATCACGTGTTCGTCTACCCATGATTTAAGTGGGAACTAATTTTGTAAAACTTCACCTGGTCCCCAACATTGAAACATGAAATTTGTTTTGGAAAATTCAAATTGATATGGTAAAATATCTACCTGGGGAAGTTGGTGTCCCTCTCCGAAACCTCTTGGTCTTCCTCTCTTGGCAGGAGCTCATTCATTATCCCTTCATTCTCTTGGACAACCGCTATCCCTCATCGACTCCTACCTCATTTTGGTCTCCCTCTCGTACTCCAACATCCTTATAATAGGGGGAATAATGCATATGTTTCTTGCATTAATGAAACGGTAAAATGCATTTTCCTATAATATAAAGGGTTAATTTTCTAATTTGTGATATTTGGACCATTTTACTTCATAATTGTGATAAAAAAAATTAACACCTTAGGGTGAGGGGATTGGAAGGTTCATTGTGGATATAAAATTTTTATTTTAAAATTTTGAAATACCTTTAAGTTAGTAACTAAATAAACAATCAAACCTTTTTTTAAAAAAATTAAAGTTATTTTAGTTAAATTTGATACTTGAAAAAGAAATATTATTTTAAAAATATTTTATTTACTTTTAGAGTTTTATTATGATCGGCTTCCTTTTAAAAAACATGATGAGTAACATATTAAATTTGAAGTTTTTTTTATGCAGAACAATAAATTCTACTACAAACTCACTATAATATTGTTTGAACAACAGTGTTTATCTTGAACTAATAGAACCATCAATGTATAGTTTCAACCATAATATTTTCAAACTAACGACAACAGATCATCTTGGCATTATGATCCTCCAATCTTGTCTTGTCAAGTCCACTATTAGTCAGTAAATTTACTTTAAAGTAGAAAACTGAAAATCAGAAAGAAAAATGAAAAATCCTCGTAATCACAGTTCCGCCTCTCGATCACTTGGGAACTCGGTTGACAAATCTCTCTCGAAGCCTAGAGCCAGATGTGACAAGTTGATCCTCGATTGGCTCCTACTCAGCCTCGCGCTTCTGTGGCTCCGGCTCCGGCTCCTGCTCCCACGGCTCCTGATCATTAACCGCCTCAGCCTCGCGCACCTGGTTTGAAAACGCCGCCCGATTTCTCAGAAGCATTTTCAACATGAATCGCTTGTACACCTCTGCAATTTTCCAGAGAGATGGAACGCCTCCTGGTTGTGTTGTATTAAACATCCTCTCTAAATTAGCCTTGATTTGATCATCAATTTCTCTAGTATCCTTGGAGAGAGATTGACTGAGAGAAAGAAAGAGGGAGAGAGAGAGAGAGAGATTGACTCAGAGAGATTGATGGAGAGATTGAGTTTTTTCAATTTTCAATTATAGTATAAAATTTTAAAACTATATTTGACTTTTAAGGTATTTATTTTTTTAATATTTCATCCCCACCACACATACATGATTATATGCACGAAAAAGATAATAAGATAAATAAATACTTTTCAAATAAAATATTTAGAAATTGAAGTTCAATATTCACAATATTTATAATTTTCTTTTTTTAAATTCACTTCTAATACAACCTTTTCTAATTATATCCTTTTAGATTATAATTTTCTCTTTGAATATGATGTAATCTTGAGCGCCTATTTTTAAAAATATAAGATTCGATGGTTGAGATTATTTTAGTAGTACAGTGATCAAAATTATGGATAAGATCTCTATTACGCTTATTATATACCAACTTATAACCCGTGCAAAGCACGATTACTTTAATTTTCTATAATTTATTTATAGTGTAGTATATATAATATTATAAATATTAATTATAACATGTTGAAAAATTCGTATCTTACACCTTTGTGCAAAACAACTCTTAGTATTAAATGTAAATTAATCTGTTTTTAGCGGGATTTGAACCTTTAACTTCCGTATATAACAAATTTTGATATTATTTTATCTAACGGTCATTATTTATTTGAGTTAAAGATCTAACAGTTATTAACTATTTAGTAGTTAAAGCCAGGTTTGATTTGGATTGTTTCCCGAAAACCAGGACGTAGTAGTTTTCTATAAAAGAGATGAGGGCTGCTTTGTGCTTATGTACTCGCAATTTTTCATTGTTATCTTGTAAATTAAATTTGGCGTGTACTAATATTAAAATTAATAAATGATTAATGTTGTTCTAATATTAAATTTAATAGATGATTAATGAGTTTTGAAAAGTGAATTTTATCATATGATTTATTTTGGATTGTTTCCCGAAAGCCAGGGCGTAGTAGTTTTCTATAGAAGAGATGAGGGTTGTTTCGTGCTTATGTACTCGCAATTTTTCAATGCGATCATGTAAATTAAATTTTTGGCATGTACTAATATCAAATTTAATAGATGATTAATGAGTTTCTAATATTAAATTTAATAGATGATCAATGAGTTTTGAAAAGTGAATTTTATCATATGTTTTATTAGTATATTCAGAGTTATAAATATTAAATTTGATTATGTTGAAAAGTGAATTTTATCATATGCTTTATTAGTATAATTAGAGTTATAAATATTAAATTTAATTATGTTGTTAATCAGAATCGAACTCTTAACCTATGGTAGTACTCGCTTATTATTTTTTTTACTCTTATTATATAATAGGAATATAATGATTGTAGGGTCGTAATAAATTATGGAAGTACACAAATCTTTACTTAATATCTGAAATTTATATACAAATAAGACAGACAAATTTTTACTTTTGCACATGAATAAATTACACATGGGTTATGACCAAACTAATTAAATTGAACAACCCAACCATTTTATCGGAAGATTAAATCGATAAAAAATTTATACACTTGTTGTTTCATTATATTGTGTCAAAATAAATTATTTTCAAATTTAATAAATTCTTACACTATTATTGAACATGTATATTATGAGAGGGGTGTCGGCTTTAAAAACGTTATTAATTTATATTAAATATTTGTATCTTTTGATCGTAAAGATTAAATTTATATTATAATTTTTTTTATATGTTTGTGATATTTTTAAGAATATCAATATTTTGCTCCATGCTGACATATAACCAGGTATATATAACATATAAATATGGTGGTTTTCTATGCTTTTTAATTATTTAATATATATCCTTTTTGATATTTGAACTGGTTTTAATGTTTTACACAAATGTTGAAAATTTTAGTGGTTGCAGGGCTTTCCAGAAATACTAAAAGGAGTACCCATAAATTCCAATACAAGGAGATACACTCCTCCTTTTGATGAATTTGAGGTTGATCACATCTTAACTTCTCGAGCAATCTTTACTATCAATTATTGTGGAAATTGTAACAAGTTATGAAAGTCTACATATTTTTGCTTAATATCTAAATTTTGTATACAAATAATACAAACAAATTTTTACTTATGCACATGAATAAATTACACATGTTTTATATGACCAAACCGATTAAATTGAACAAATCCAACCATTTACCTCACGGTTGGTACCTGAGGTCACCCTCAGGGCCATCAATCTCTTTTAGTCTATGTACACATTCATTTTTCACTTACATTCATTTTGTTAGTATATATATATCTATTAATGTTATTAAAATTAAAATATTTTGTGAAAATTTTTAAAAAATGCAATTGTGATTCTTTCAAAATGATTTTTAAGCCAATCATCTCCACACCTAATTAAAGAGTTAAAATGAAAATATCAAATTTGAATTTTTAATCATTTATTAAAATAAGAAAACATATATGTTAAAAACGTCCAAAAGAAATAATATGACATGATTGAATTATCGATCCATAACTTGCTTTTCTCCGATCCAATGACCAGCATCAAGTTGCCTACAAAAAAAAATATATCAAAAATTTGTCCATCATATTTTGTTTCATTTGACGATGTAGGGAAAATTCAGTTACCTTTGCCATGGACGTAAAATTGGTATGAATTCATTACTTTCGTGTTCTATAATCTGGTAAAAATCGCCTTGATTAACAATTTCAAGATCTATTAGAAGTATAGCAAATCCTCATCTTAAGTAAGTTCCACAGCCATCACTTCGGTTGTTTCGGTGAAAACAATGGAAAATGGTGATAAAAAAGGACGTAGCGTGACAAAATTTTCTTTGACCAAAAAATTCGTAATTTCGTAAATTTCACCTTCTCGAATTCTTCCAGCGAATATCTCTAAGGGGTCATTTGTTAAATCTGAACAATATTTTCTGAATGATTAAAATTCTGAACGAATGATAAATCTGAATAATAGTGGTTAATGTCATTTGTTAAATAAAATGTAAATTTTTCTAAATGATAAAACTTAAATTTTTTCAAAATTCATTGTTATAATTGGGTTTTTTTATAATTCTAATCAAAAAAGAGGAATTTTTTTTACTCTATTGCATGTAAATTTAGTTAAATTATTTATATATTCCAAAAAATCAAGTTTACAACTCAAACACTTTACTCATTTTCAATTTTTATAACTATTTTTAAATGATTCTAATTTACTTTGTTGTCCAAATTTTAAATTTAATTCTAAAAAACTTCCGAATAGAAATTATTTACAAAAACTTTTGCAATTTACACGTGAATTATGTTGACATAAACGATTGTATAATAATATGAGATATACTATAATAAGAGAGGGTATGCTTTTTTAGAAACAATGGGCTAGAGTCATCACCACGAGTTTCTGAACGAGACATGCTAAATATTTTGAGGTGACTGGTTCAGAAACTTTTGGTGTCGTCCAGATGTTATATAAGTTTGACAAATGATCTTAACAATGAAATTATGTATCGTTCAGTTCATCTTGATTCATTCATCCGTTAACAAATGGGCCCTAAATATCTGAATATATATGCATGCATCAGCTTGTTCTGGAACAATTACAATACATTAGTAATCACACTTTTTTTTGACAAAATCAATCAAACATTTTAAATATACATATACGACCAGGAAGAAAACTATTAATCAGTTTTTGTAAAATATAATTCTTACATTGTCATCTAGTAAGAGGAAATTTTGGCCCTTCATTGACCCAGTTTCATTGTCAATTGTTGCCCATATATTTGTTATACGTATTTTGATTTTCCAAGCAATTTTTGATTTGTTAAGCAAAATTAATCTATCGAAGAAGCGCGAGCCCATAGTATATATAATAAACCTACACCGTATCAATTTTCAAGATAATAAGAAGATGGGATTAAAAAAAATTCTAAGTTTAATGGGACAAATGTGTTGCAGGATGTAATGATAGTAAGATTACACTACTAGAAAAACTGCTTTAGACATCGGCTATAAACCGATGTCAAAAAAATTTCTGACCGATGTCTTTGCAGGTGTAGAGAAAGATCAGAACCTTTTACATCGGTTTATAGCCGATGTCTAAAGCTGCTACAGACAACGTTTTCCTTTTATTTTCCGTTGTCTTTAGTTAATAATAATCATTATATAACTAGACTAGCATTTCAAAATTGCTATATTATATGATGTATGTCAACTTAAACATGTGACATATAGGGCATAAATTAACAAGTACATCGAATTTATTTAAGAAATCGATGTCGAACATGACTTTTGACATCGGTGATTGATATATCTGATGTTAATAAGTGCAATAGACATCACCTACTTGGAGCTTTACATTCTTAACCGTTGTTAAAGATAAAGATTAACATCGGTTCTTTGAGACTCTCAATGTAATATCTGATGTTAATAAGTGCAATAGACATCGCCTACTTGGAGCTTTACATTCTTAACCGTTGTTAAAGATTGAAATTAACATCGGTTCTTTGAGAATTTCAATGTAATATGCTTTTAAAGACATCAGGTTGTATGCAATACCATTTTACAAAGGTTGTACAAAGCTCATTTTGACATCAGTTTTTTGATTTACAACTGATGTCTTTGGCTCAATTATACATTGGTTTTTAGTATTAAACTGTTGTCATTTATTCATATCAACATCAGTTTAAATTTCTTTTTGTTGTCAATTTGCTTTAAATCACAACTGTGCATTCAGATTTATATGAACCAAAAAAAATAAAACCATACACAATATCGCAAAATGAAACCAGAAAATTCTCATACTATGATTACCAAATCATCCGTTCGATTACACCACCATCAACATTCCAAAATACCAACATCAACATTCCAAAATACCAACATACACAACCAACTACATAATTACCAACCTTCCAATCAACAAGTACCACTGTCTAAACAAAATATACCAATCCCACACGTACAACTGCCAAAAACTACCTAATATTCGAGGATCGATTAAAAACTACAGAAGTACTACCACTGTCTAAACAAAAGAGACTAGAGAGGGGCAGCAGAAGTGCTAATCCAGAAGTACGCTAAGCCCTTTACATATTTTCTTGGATGTACGTGAGCGTCTCTATGCGCACCTTGTCCAACTCCTCCCTGGTATAAGACTTCCGACTCTTGCTCGCCCACTAAATAGAATATAGCACACCAACACCAAATAACAATTAGTATAACGTTCAAATGTTCAGCAATTATAACAATTAGTACTACCACTGTCTAGCAATTATAATTATATTACATGCAGTCAAGTTCCATCAAAATATCAAAAAATATACCTTGGTAGTAAAAGTCATTTCTTTATCACAGATTATATCTTTCATGTAGCGCATAACAACGTAACCACATTCATGGCCACCAGGTTGTTTAGGAGATCCCTATTAAATAAAAAGCTTACACTATCAATCAGTCGAAAAAAACAAAAATCTTATCGATCAAACAAAATTAAGTGCTGAAATACTTACAGCAAGATTCTTTACTTTAGGGACTTTGCTTCCCCTTCCAGTTTGAGCATTGTAAGATTTAAGTGCACTGTACAAAAGATCATCGTCATGTCTCAATAATAATAGAGCAATGTAAGAAATAAATCTGACAGCAAATATATTTAATTTACCTTGATAATGCTCTTTCCAACTCCGGAAAATGTGTTGGATGAGACAAAGGATTGAGGATAAAAATTTCACCAGCCCAAATTGCGACCAAAATCCAATGATAACTGTTTTCATTAAAATACTAGTTATAATTTTAAAAAATTAGAAAAAAAACCTTAACTAATTAGCAAGAAAAACTTACTGCTGATTATGTGGCATCAAGAGCATGCGATCATAACTACCATCTAGCAATCGCTTAACAACATAAGACTCAAAATCAGCATTGAGGGTAAATGTGGATGCCGGATCAAAAAAACCAAACAAATCCAAATTGTTTTTTTCAGAAACCAAAGTGTGCAAGTACCTACAAATAAAGAGATTATACTCAAATATAACAATATAAAATATGCAGAATGAGACAAGAATGTAGGGAAAAACTTACAAAATGTACGCAGATATTGCACCTTGCCCAATTTCCTTAAAAGTTAATAAGTCGGTTAAATTCTCATGTAATACGTAGATTGTTTTTTCATGTCCAAACACCTCAGCATCACATTTTATTTCTACAGAGATCCCACACTCTTTCATAGTTGATGTTGCAAATTTATACAACAATTTAAAGCCCTTTGGCACATTCTCAGTTGGCTCCACTTCTTTGAACAAAGCAGCAATTCTTCGCAAATCAGTTTTCTCTTTTTTCTTTGATGATAATCCTTCCTTATTATTTCTAATTTTCTGCAATTAAATAGCAAATAATTAAACAAAACTTGAATAACAACTACTCAATGACTAAAAGAATGTCAAAAAGTACATACCACAACAGGTGCATAGGTGATCAAGTCTTGAGGCCATGCTACCATAGAACCAATAGCTTGTTTCACTTTCTCTATTTCACCTTCAATCGGCATGGGAATTAAGGCATCTGGTTGGATGGCTCCGTCCACTGACACGCGAATACATCCCGGCTTTAAAGGCACTCCATGAACTAAACTATTCATTTCAGGCTCATCAAAAATCGTGCCAAATGCAACCTTATTTGTTATGTTGTCCACAGACAGCTCACACGATCGCGGACCCTGCATTTATCACAAGATGTTTAAAATTAAATTTCCATGTGTTCATTAACTATAGTCCTGTTTCTTCTGTCCACTATCATATATGTACAATTTTTTTACCTTCTTTTCAGGTGGAGTAGGGTCAATAGGAACACGTTCATCATCGTCATCAACAAACAACCTTACAACTGTTGGTTCAACTCCTGCTGGTTTGAGTACTGAATGAGGTGAATCTTTTCCTGCCAGGCAACTTGCTTTGTCGGAAAAAGGTGGAGAGGATACACTGGGTAAACCACTAATCATAGCCTTAAGCTCAGCCAGCTCCTTTTTTGTTCTCTCCATTTCCTCATCCCTTTGTCGATCACGGGCCAACAAGTCAGACTTTGTGAGTCTATTTCTTTTTGGGTTTGGCAAATTGAAGTACATTTTTGGGGTGACAAAGCCTCCAACTGCTCTAACCCTGCCCGAATGCTCAGGAGTTTGCAGTGCTCTAGTTAATACATCGTCACTTCCAGATGGTTGAAATTCACCCGTGCGCTTCAGCTCTAGAAAGTTATCCTATCAACACAACATGCATTCATATGTACATGGATAAAATACTCATTATTATTTCACTAACTCTATAAATTAAATCAAAAAGATGAGACACAAAGGGTAGCTTACAATTCTTTCAACTACCACAGCCACTTCAGGATCAAATGTCTGGTCCTTTTTCTTGCGAGCCTTCTTCCATAAAATCGCTCGATCAGGATCATCTCCGGGCACAATTTTTCCTGACTTTACCTAAAGAAAATGGAAAAACATGTATAATATCCATTATCAAACTAAAATTACAATAACAATTACACATTATTACCTCTTCTTCTATCAAGCCAATGTAGCCTTTCCTGGATGTACGGTGTGGATATTTTCGTTTCTTCACTCTTCCGCTCTGTGATTCACGAAGCGTCTACAAGTGTAGTCAGATTTATTATCTAGTTAGGTATGCCATCTAGTAAATTAGATTTGTCCCCTGAGCAAAAAATTCAAATAAACATAGAACAACGCATACCATCCAGTCATCACCTATCCTCTGTCCAACAAATTTCCTCCAAATATCTTTACCAACAAACTCATACTTTCTTGGAGGCTTCCTCAGTTTCTTCTTCTCTCCCTTAAATGGCATCACATGCTTAGCAGTTAGTGTAGATTTGAATTGTCTCCACTTTGTGCCAGCAGACTGAAGAATATACGCCTCACTTTTTGGAGAAATTTTGAATGTATTCTGAAACAATTAACGCCATAATATAAAACTCTAAATATATGAAAGAATTTATAATGTATTCTGAATGTCAAAATATGTTGGATTTTACCTGGACATCATTCCATAACTTCTTTTTTAAATCAGAATTCACATCTGGCCAACTTCGAATATCGATGGGAATCGTATTCCTAGCCACCATTCCTACGTAAGACTGCAAAACATGCCTACTCTTTCCAATAGGGACTCCAAGATGATTGGTTCTAACTTTAATCTTCTTGCCCTGAGCCTTCTTTATCACCACTTTATACATAGTTGAGGGACCTCGAGGAGCTCCATACTTCTTTTTAGTAGATTCAGTACTAGTAACCGTTGCTTGTAAAGTGTCTGACTCTTGTTGAGGTTCAGATTGTGTTGCTTGTCCAGCTTCTGGCTCATCAATAGTTGCCAATATTTTATCCTCCGGCACCAACTGTTTGCTCTTTTCAGGGCTGCAACCTTCTTCGAATTGTACTTTCTGATTTTTTTGCTTTTTAGGTGCCATTTGTCTCCTTCAATCTGTAGAATAATACACTCTATTAGTCAATGCAGGTATGCATATTTGAATAATTAGCTATGGTATCATCGCCACATACTGGACAAGCCATGTAACCCTTATTAACACAGCCGGATAAATTTCCGTAGGCAGGGAAGTCATTTATTGTCCACAACAACATTGCTCTTAAAGTAAAATAAGATTTACTATAAGCATCATAAACATTTGGCTCGCCTTCTTCCCAAAGCCTTTTTAGATCGTCAATCATCGGTTCTAAATATACGTCTAAATTATTACCTGGCTCATGTGGACCAGAAACTAATATTGTTAACATCATAAACTTCCTCTTCATACATAGCCATGGAGGAAGATTATAAGTTACCAATACTACTGGCCAGCAGGAATACCTATTTTGTAAGCCATTACTATGCGGATTTATACCATCTGCCGACAAAGCTAAACGAAGATTTCTTGGGTCACTACCAAAGGTAGGCCACCTGTAATCAATATTCCTCCAAGAAGGAGAGTCAGCTGGATGGCGCATCAGGCCATCTTGAGTTCGGTGGTTCGCATGCCAAGTCATCATCTCAGCAGTTGAAGCAGATTTAAACATCCGTTTAAATCTGGGAATAATGGGGAAGTACCACATCACTTTCGCTGGAATATTAATCCTAACCTTTTTATCCTTCCCAACTTTCCAACGAGATAGACGACACTTGGGACACTCAGAAGCATCACTGTACATACCCCTATACAATATGCAGTCATTTGGACATGCGTGGAACTTTACATAGTCAAGACCTAAATCAGATAAGTTTTTTTTTGCTTCATACGCATTAGATGGCAACACATGGTCATTCGGAAGCATAGAACCAACAGAAGACAACAACTCGGTGAAGGCAGTATCACTAATTCCAAACCTCGATTTCCAGTTATGTAGTTTTAACATTGATTCTAACTTAGTGCAGTCACTACCCTTAAACAGAGGTTGCTCAGAATCAGCCACAAACCTCTGAAACTCATGCGACTCATCATCGTAATCACTCCTATCGTATGCTGCCTCACAGACTTTTTTCGTTTGTGATGCAGCAATATTGTCCGAAGGAGGGCATGTACTATTAACAGAAGACCTAGTATCGGGACATTTTTCTCCATGCCAAATCCAATCAGTATACCCTAAACTAAAACCATTCTCATATAGATGACCCCTTATTATTTTTACGGAGAATTTTTTAAAATTAACACATCTTCCACATGGACAAGGAATTTTCTTAGGATTAGGTGCATTTTCTTCCGCATATATCAAGAATTTTTCAACCCCCATCTCATATTCTAAGGAATCCCTATCTTTCAAAGTCCACGACTTATCCATAAATTCAGAATCACGTATAACCAAAATCAACCAACCTGATTGCCATTTAAATATACAAAAAAAACAAATCAAAATGCAGACAAGAAAAACAAACAATGACATGTACATGAAACAAACAAGGGCATGAATAATGTAGGTGTTATGCAGAGGATGTATGTATCATTTATAAGTAACCAAGTCCATATAATTCCAAATAATAATAACTATGAAGCTATAACTAAACATTCATATAACAAATAAGCAGTTAAAACAATCATATATATCATGAGTTGAGGGGCACGCTAACCTCTGAAGTCCGAAAAATATCTAAAAATGCTTCAAACTTAATCAAAGTCCAAAAGTCAAATTGATATGCACCTGCAAAACCAAATTGATTAAGCACAGTCAAATTCATTAACAAAGATCACAACATTGATAAATTAAAACTTGCATTTATGCACAAAAGAACAGAAATACATAATTATTATCAAAGATGAAAACTTTTATCAATTAAAGATCAAAACTTTAATTTGGAAAAAGAAAACACATTAATTTAACATTTCGCCTACTTGTGCGAGGCGTACAAATGACTTTCTTAGAAATAGACATCGGCTAGCATTTCGTAAATCATATAAAATAAATATCCAAAATTCAGAGGCTTTTAAACAAAAACAGTACATATACAAATAGTAATAGTCATATTAAAATCACAGAATATAAACAACAAATAATAACAATCATATTATTTGCAAATCAATGGAAGAAAATTACAATAAACAACTAGAGAATGTACATATAGCATACATATGTATGCATACATAAATAAATCAGAGAATATACATGCATGCAAATAAAATGAAGAAAAATCCAGATCTGAAAGCTAATTAAAGAGAGTGAACAGAGAGTCTATACCAGATTTAATTCCATAGCTAATTAAACGAAAGAGCTAATTCCAGATCTGTTCAAAAAAAGAAATTAAAGAAATTAAAGAGAGTTCTTTGATTTGAAAAGAAATTAAAGAGAGTGAACGACCTAATTAAACCCACCTTAGAGATTTAACTAATTGGGCACAATCGAACCAACTCCATTTGCATGTAATCTTCGATTAGGGTTGCTGTTCTTCAATTAGGGTTTATGTTCTTCAATTAGGGTTTGTTGAACGAGAGAGAAGTGAGAGAGAGCAGACAGAGTGAGAGAGAGAGCAGATAGAGTGAGAGAAGTGAGAGAGAGGGCGGCTGAGACCTGAGAGAAAAGGGAGGCGCGGGGGGGAGTGTTTTGGTTAAGGGGGAAAGGGAATTTTGGTTAAGGGGGGAAAATAAAATTTGTTAAGGGGATATATTTTTGTAAAGAGGGGGAAAGAAAAGGTACTGTGTTTTTATTTTTATTTTTAAAACGCATTAGACAACGGTTACTTTAAAAACCGATGTCAAAGTTTTTTAAAAAAGCAATTAGACAACGGTCGCTTTAAAAACCGATGCAGAGAAACTACAATAACATCATTTTAAAAAAAAACGATGTTAAAAAGAGCTTTGACATCGGTGGCTTTACTGTCTGATGTTAAAGGTGTGATGTCTAAAGCAGTTTTTCTAGTAGTGTTATATGGTATTTATATAGTGGAAAGAAATTTGTAAAAATATTGGTAATTAGAAAGCAATCCCTTAAAATTTGCAAATCCTTTATATATATTATATGCCAACAAGGCCTTTCAAACCTATTTAGTAATTTATTAATTTACCCCTAAAATCATGTTAATGTTAAAAAATAATGGTTACCAAGGATTTGAACCCATGACCTCCATGTGCTCAAGTTTTTATGTTTGCATGTATTACCATTACACTAGAACATTTGATGATACATCTTTTCAAATCAATGATTGCATACATAGACAATCCATTTGCTAATTTTTTTTTAATGTGATCTCCATGTACCAAAGTTTTTATGTTCACATGTATTAGCACTACACTAGAACATTTAATTATACATTTCTTGTAATCAATATAATTGCATACATAGACAATTCACTTGCTAAATTTTTAATATTTATTTTCAAATTTATTCATAATGAAATTAAATAAAATGATAAAACATGTAAACTATTTTTAACTGAATGAAAAACAGATTGAATGTACGTGTATTTAATAAAAAAAAATTAAATATATAATTCACATTGTACACGAAATAACATAAATTTTAATTTTAATTTCTGATACATGCATATTAATATTTTTATGCAAACACCAATTATAATATTTATTTATGTTTGTTACGTGGTACACGTATGAATGAGCATTTCACCATATCTACCCGAATTGATTCCTTTCCCGTTTGGATTGTGGATTCGGGAAATTTTTCAGGTCAACATGAAATATTTTATATATATTATATGCCAACAAGGCCTTTCAAACCTATTTAGTAATTTATTAATTTACCCCTAAAATCATGTTAATGTTAAAAAATAATGGTTACCAAGGATTTGAACCCATGACCTCCATGTGCTCAAGTTTTTATGTTTGCATGTATTACCATTACACTAGAACATTTGATGATACATCTTTTCAAATCAATGATTGCATACATAGACAATCCATTTGCTAATTTTTTTTTAATGTGATCTCCATGTACCAAAGTTTTTATGTTCACATGTATTAGCACTACACTAGAACATTTAATTATACATTTCTTGTAATCAATATAATTGCATACATAGACAATTCACTTGCTAAATTTTTAATATTTATTTTCAAATTTATTCATAATGAAATTAAATAAAATGATAAAACATGTAAACTATTTTTAACTGAATGAAAAACTGATTGAATGTACGTGTATTTAATAAAAAAAAATTAAATATATAATTCACATTGTACACGAAATAACATAAATTTTAATTTTAATTTCTGATACATGCATATTAATATTTTTATGCAAACACCAATTATAATATTTATTTATGTTTGTTACGTGGTACACGTATGAATGAGCATTTCACCATATCTACCCGAATTGATTCCTTTCCCGTTTGGATTGTGGATTCGGGAAATTTTTCAGGTCAACATGAAATATTATAGAATAAAAATTCGTGCGAAAGGAATGGGCTCGGGGATTAAGGTATCCCAGCACGATCCCCGTTTTCGTTCCCCGACTGATTATCATATTTAGAAAATAAAATATTTTTTTAAACATATATTTACTAGATTATTAAACAGACTGAAAGTACGTGTATTTAATATAAAATTTTAAATATATAGGCTTCGAATTCACATGATACACGAAATAACATAAATTCAAATTTTGATTTATGGTACGTGTATATTAGTTTTATTTTGTAAAATTATAAATTATATTAGTTATCTATGTTTGTTATTCTCATAACAAAATGAAACTAATTCACGTGAGACACGTATGGATGAGCATTTCGTCGTGTGACCTCGATCTGATCCATTTCCCGTTTTTCTTAGGTATTCGACAAATTTTTTGGGACAACATGAAATATTATAGAAAAAAATCGGAGGAAGGGAATGGCCTCAGGGATTAAGGTATCCCAGTCCGATCCCTGATTTCGTTCCCCAAATGATTATCATATTTATGAAAAATAGTTTTTTTTAAATATATGTTTACTAGATTATTAAAAATAATATAATTCAAATTTCAAAATTTTTATAAACTTAGAATTTCTGATATAAAATTTAACAAAATAAAATAGAATATTAATACTAAATTTCATCTTTTAAAAAAAATATTTAATTCAAATCGCTATTTATAATATAATAATAATTTTATCGTGATTTATCAAATTAATTTTTTTATATGATATATTCGAGAATATATACATTTTAAATAAAAAAATTAAGTATCTCCCATTTTTTGCGGGGATCCTCATTTCTCGTTCGTGGTAAGAATCATGAAGCAAAATAATCCTCAATCGGAGATCGATATGGGTTCAACGATTATGTTCAAAATTTTAATTAAAGAAAATTAAAATCCACGATTTCTCGCGGGAATCCCTATTTCCCTTTCGGGGCAAAAATCTAGGAACATAATGATCCTCGTTTAGAAATCGGGACGGGTTCAATGATTATGTTCGAATCAGGGAGTGTGACGCGTATAACACTACCCGACCCTGAATTGACCGACCTGATGCCCATCCCCAAGTATACATACAACACGAATTCGTTTATGTTAAATTTGGACATATAGATACGAAATACACTCAACTAAATATCAGCAAAAGAATAGGTACATCAATTTTTTTATCAACTTAAAAAAACGATAATACAACTAAATAGGGTACAAATACAATAAAATGTTAATCCAATTTGTTGACAAATATTAAAAGAGTTTAATTGAAATTCAAAAAACAAATGATGTTAACAAAATAACATTCGAAAAATGTATACATGTTTAATGTGTGAGAGATATGACAATTAACTATTTTATTATAATAACACCTATTCAGCTCGTAAAGACAACAATAGTAATTTTATATAAACATGGACGCAGGTCAATGAGAGGTTGTCAAAGACGAATGGGAGATGATTGGAGAGAGAAAAGACGAACAAACTTAACGTTGTTAAAGACGAAAGAGAGGTGGTGGGGAAAGATAAATGTGCATATATGATGTCGTCGGAGGAAAGAGCGAATCTTAGAGGTATAATGAGGTGGCTGGATAGTGATCGGAAAAAGGACGAAGTGAGAGTGCACATGATTAGTAGTAAATTGGAGTAGATGTGAGATAGACATATGAGTAGAAGAGAAAATAGATATTCAAAAAATGTTGTGGCTAAGATTGAAATTAGTTAAAAGAACTACTATCGTGGTAATTCTTTTAGGATTTTACCGAAAAACAAACTAAAGGATACTATTATCGTGATAATACTTAATAGCTAACGATTAACTCTTCTTGTATACCACTTTTATCGGTTATCCTTCTCACATTCAACAAACATCACTATAAATATTATCCTCGAAATTTAGAGTGTGCTAATGACGAATTTAGAACGATTATTAACAATTAAATCTTAGTAAACAGTTGCACGTGAAAGGTAAAACATACTGACAAAAGAGGATATAACGAATTCCATCACAAATTTGAAAAATAATATATGAATTAAAATGTGGCCCGTGCCTTGCACGGGCTATCATGCTAGTTATTGATGATAAATTAAAATGAAGATCAACTTATTCTTTAAATTATTACATAGATATTTTTAGTGTTTAAAGGACTAACAAATACAAACATAGAGTAAAGTAACGTTCCAATTTAAAAAACAAAAATGTAGAAAAAAGATTGACTCCCCGTAACTTCTATTGATCGTCATATCGAAGAACCATGGCACAACTTCTTGGTGATACAAACTATAACATCAATGGTAATGTACTTCTTGTTAGTCACAGAGGCATGCCTGTTTACATCTAATAACAAGCCTAATTGTTTGTAATGCTTTGCATTACTTACATGACCTCTTGACTGAGGGAACCTCTAGTTATAGAGTCTCTACTTGTTTTGTACTTGTAATAGGCACCAAATCCTAGTTGTGTAACTGTACTTATAAAGTCAAGAATAATGCTTGAAAGAAGTTCCAAGGTTCATACCTCAAGCAAGAAGATAAAGACTGTCAAATAATCACAGTTGGGATTTGAAGAAAGTGAAGAAATTGCCTAAGTACCAATTCGAGAAGTAGTTTTGTCTATTCGAGAAGTCCAGCATTCGAGAAGTCAGGGATTCGATATCTCAAGACACTATTCGATATCTCTGAATACACTGTTCGATATCTCATTCGATATCTCAGAGATTCGATATGTCTATTACTCTGTTCGAGAACTCAAGAAGTCGACAAGTCAAAAGTAGTATTCGAGTTCTCAAAGAGTCAACAAGTCAAAGTTCCATTCGATATCTCAAGGACTCAGAAAGCTATTCGATATCTCGAGGATTCGATAAGTCAAATGTTCTATTCGACAACTCAAGGAATCCTGATGAAAAAGATCTATTCGAGAAGTAATTCGATATGTCAATATAACAGTGCTCGAGAACTCAGAGTTATCGATCAAGTCAATTCTAGTTCTCGAATCACTTACTTAGTCACTTCTCGAATACATTCTTGGAGACAAAATACTGAAGAAATTGTACAAGTCAGAAACCTGCAACAAGCCAATGCACTTTATGGACCACAATCTGTAACGTGCTCTGGAAAGCCTACAAGGAAGCTTGGAGAGATATAGAAGAGACAAAGGGCTAAAGAAGTGGATCTGAACAGGCTTTGCAAAGTCAAATCTGTTACCATTTGGACACTTACTCAAAAAGGATAGACAGACTAGAAAGTAATTTGTTTGGCTACCTTATTTGTAGTAAGTAGGTTGTATCCATGCTATAAGGATACAGCCTCGCTTCCTTAGCTATTAACGTTTGAAGAGTCAAGTTTTTCAAACACTGTAAGCTATATCTCTCTGAGAAAAACGAAGCTGAGAATACTATCATTTGTATTCACAGATTGTAGCAACCTTTATCTAATATTACATTAGATTAAAGTGATATTGTGTCTTGTGTTGTTCTTTATCCGCACCTACACCTTTGCACACACAAACACTTATCTGCTACATAGACTCGAGCCAAAGAAAAGTTCAAGAATCCATTCACCCCCCCTCTGTATTCTTTTACTGTATTCAATACTCAACAAGTGGTATCAGAGCGGGCTGTTTATTCAAAAACAAAAAAATGATCATGAGTTCGAATACACCAAAGACTACAGGAACGGTGAAAGTCCCTAAGTTTGACAAAGAGAATTATAACCTCTGGAAGATAAAGATGCAGTTGTTCATCAAAGCATCTCATCATTTGTATCCTGAGATTCTTAAGAATGGTCCATTTGTTCCCCAATAGGAGATTCCTGAAAAGACTGTTGGAACCACTACTATTCCAAGATCTTATGTGGCTAAGGATCCATCCAAATGGACAGAATCAGAAAAGGACATGGTTGCCCTTGACAGTCACCTCATGTTGCTGATTATAGATTCCATGGACATGTCAATGTTTGCAAACATTGCTTCATGTACCACTGCCAAAGAAATGTGGGATCACATTGAGGTGTTATGTGAAGGAACTGATGAGCTCAGAGAAAACAAGAAACAGATACTGGTCACTCAGTATGAGGCTTTCATGGCACAGCCAAAGGAAAGCATTACTGAGATGTTTGAGAGATTTCACAAGTTAGTTACTGAGTTGCAGATGAATGGCATGGTTTACAGTACCAAGGAGTTAAACATGAAGTTTCTGCTATCTTCACCAAACCATCAAGAGCAAAGGGTCATTTCTCTAAGGGAAAGAGATTTGAACAAAGTTACATATGATGTGCTCTATGGGATTTTAAAAACTCATGAGCTTGAGTTGCTTCAGAAAAGGGGTATCCAAGCCAACCAAGGCAGAATGATAAACACATCATGTGTCTTGATTGTCAACAAATCTATTCAAGACCTAGAAGCATCTACAAGCCAATTAAGGATAGAGGAGGTAGTGGAAGAGGAAGAAACTGAAGTTGAGGTAAGTGAACCTGTTGAGGAGAAGAAGGTAGATGAGTTCTATACTCTTGAAGAACTGGATGGGATGGAAAACACTTCATATGCTTTCATGGCCAGAAAATTTCCAAACATCAAATTTAAGAGGAACCAACCCTTCAAACCTAAAACCCAAAACCATTCATTCAACAAGAGCAAGGCACCTATGAAACCAAACAAGAATAAGTTCAAAACCAGCCATGTGGATAGGTCATCTGTAAGGTGCTATAGATGCAATGACCTAGGGCATTTTGCCAGTGAATGCAAGAATCCTAAAAAGAAGGATAGAGATTATCTTGAGCTCGAAGCTAAGTATGAGGCCTTTCTGAAAAAAGCAGACACAAGGTAAGGCCTACATAGCTGAAGGGAAGTGTTGGGATGATTCTGACAGTGATGGAGAGGAACAAGAATTTTGCAATTATGCCTTGATGGCCAATTCCAAGGATGACACATCTCCATCAGACCCTCAGGTACCATCTCTCACTACTATAGACATGTCTGTTTCAGAGTATAAATGCATGATTGAACAACTATCTGTTGAGATGTTTAACATTCATACTAGTATGACTGCTGCTAATGAAGAGATTACTAAACTGTCTACTAGAAATGAAATGTTATTAAAAAAGAATGAGGAACTTGAGCTAACTGCTATGCAAGTAGAAAACCTTAAGAAAGAAGTTGAATATCTACAGAATAAGGTTTTGTGTGCTAGTCAGGTTGAAAAGGCTCTTAGGGATGAATTAGCTGAAAATGAATTCAAACTGAAAACTTTCAAGAAATCATCTGGTCTAGTGCAATCCTACTGTGAGAAAATTGAAGCAAAACCCAAGGCGGCTATTGGACTTGATTATGACACTCTTAAACAGAGAAAAGGCTATGATATCATTAAAGATGACGCAGTTGTTCATGAGGAAGTGCCTCACATTTTGAAAAAGGCTGAAAATCCAATTTTTAAGGAATCAACATTTGAAATTGATGAGGATGCCTTACTCATCAAACAAATGTTGAATGATGAGGATGAGGCACAATCCAATGAACAACAAGCATCTTCCAAGAGTGAGAGTGTCAAGTCAAAAACCAAGGAGCCAGTAGGTGATAGGATAAGACCCAAGAAGTTTGTTAAGTTTGTTTCAGCTGGAAAGAGTGAATCAGAGAAGAAAGTGACTAAGAAGAAACAGAAATGGCAAGTTAGGGATTAACAAAGATAACAACTATGCTTATATGCCTAATGCCCCTAGGAAAACTTGTCAGAACTGTTTCAGTACCAATCATTTAACTCATGCATGCAAGAAACCTGCTGGTAGTGTGTCTAAACCTTTCTATGATTGTTCTGTGCCTCTAAGACATAGAGATGCACCATTTTGTGATAAATTTGACTGTATGCCATGCAATATGAATGTTATGACTAGTTGTTTCAATCTGAGAAGGCAATTCATTGATGGTTGTATCAGTCATAATTCTCACACACAATACACCAGGTCAAAGTCTTCGAGTCCTCCTAAAGCTAGGAAGGTACCTCTGTCACCCAAGTCTGAAACCTCAGGTTCTAAGACTTCTAACAGTGACAAGAAGACTAATGCTAAGAAAGTTGACAAGCATGTTGTTTATGATAAAACTTTTTCTAAGTCACATGGACCCAAACTTGTTTGGGTACCAAAGGAGAAGTAATACCTTTGTGTTTGCAGGGCAAAGAGAGTGAAAGGAAGGTCATGTGGGTTTTGGACAATGGATGCTCAAATCATATGACTGGTGATATGGCCCTGCTATCACAGTATGAGGAAAAGGCTGGCCCAATGGTTGCTTTTGGAGATGACAGCATGGGTAACACTTTGGGATATGGCAAGTTAAAAGTTGGAAATGTCATCATTGAAGATGTAGCACTGGTCAAGGGACTCAAGCATAATCTGCTAAGTGTTGGTCAGTTTACTGATAGAGGATTCAAGGTGGATTTTGACAAAGTTGAATGTTTGATCACCCACAAGAAGACTGGTGATTTTGCTCTATCTGGAGTAAGGAAAGGAAGCCTGTTTGTAGCCAATATGGATTCTGCAAACAAGGACAAAATTTGTTGCTTTTACTCAAAAGCATCAAATGAAGATTGTTGGTTATGGCACAAGAAACTATCATACCTGAACTTCAAAGCCATTAATTCTCTAGTCAAAAGAGAGTTAGTGAGAGGCATGCCCACACTTGAATTCTGTCAAGAAGGTGTGTGTGAGGCTTTTCAAAAAGGAAAGATGAAAAGATCAAGCCACAAGTCAAAGACAGTGACATCAATAACCAAGCCCCTACAACTCATTCATATGGATTTGTTTGGGCCTGTCAATATTATGTCACTAGGAAGAAAGAAGTATGCCTTGGTAATGGTTGATGACTTTACAAGGTATATATGGGTGGAATTTCTGGCATCAAAAGATGAGGCTCCACAAGTAATCATTGAGCATATCAAGAAAGTTGACAAGGAAGCAAAGGCCAACAATGCAAGTGTGATTGCACTGAGAAGTGATAATGGAACAGAGTTCAGAAATGCCATACTTGAAGCATTCTGTATAGAGAATGGTATTTCTCAGCAATTCTCAGCTCCAAGGACTCCACAACAAAATGGAGTTGTTGAGAGGAAGAATAGAACTCTAATTGAAGCTGCTAGAACAATGTTACTTGATGCAAAGATGTCTACATGTTTTTGGGCTAAGGCTGTAAGCACTGCGTGCTATATCCAGAACAGAACCCTCATCAATAAAAACACTGGAAAGACATCTTACAACTTGATTACTGGAAAGAAGCCCACTCTAAAGTATGTTCATACTTTTGGAAGCAAATGCTTTGTATTGAAGGATAATTCTGAATATGTTGGTAAGTTTGATGCAAAGGCATTTGAAGGAATTTTTCTTAGTTATTCTATGGAAAGAATTGCATACAAAGTCTATGTCATCAGTCAAAAGAAGATTATGGAAAGCACAGATGTGACATTTGATGACAGAAAACTACCTGGACTAGAAGAAGCCAATAATGAAGATAAAGATCCATTGAAGTTTGATAATCTAGATGATTCTGATGAAGAGACTGAAACTGAAGTTGAAACTCAAGTTCAACAGACTCAAGTGAATGATAATACAAGAGAAGAATTTGTGCCAATCAACAGTGGAGAAACTAGCATCCAAGACACACCTATGAGTAGTAGCAACCTCACAGGGGGAGGAAATCAGGATGATGATTTGGATGATGAAGCAACTTCAAGAATGAGAAATCAGGCTGAGCACTCAAGTAAATGGGATAGATCACACACTGCAGAGCAAATCATTGGAGATCCTAATGCAGGAGTAAGGACTAGGAGAGCAACTCAGAATGAGTGTCTCTATGGTTGTTTCCTATCTCAGGTGGAGCCTAAGAAACTTGATGATGCACTGCTAGATCCAGATTAGATTATTGCCATGCAAGAGGAGCTGAATCAATTTGAAAGAAACAAAGTATGGGAACTAGTGCCTGCACCAAAGAATAGAACCATTGTTGGAACAAAGTGGGTTCTGAAGAATAAGATGGATGAAGATGGTGTAATAGTAAGAAACAAAGCAAGGTTGGTTGCAAAAGGATACTCTCAACAGGAAGGCATTGATTATGATGAGACATTTGCCCCTGTTGCTAGATTGGAAGCCATCAGAATATTCTTGGCATTTGCTGGTCATTCAAACTTTCACTACACCATAAATGGTCTTTGCCAACACTGAAAATCGATGTTGCCACGTTAAATGTTGCCTTAGATGCTAAAAATTGAATAAATTTGATATAAGCCAACATCATAATCGGATGTTGCCATTCATGTTGGCTTAGATTCATTTTAGTCCTCAATGCCAACACAAGAATTGGTGTTGCCCTAGACACCTGAAAAAATGTTAAAATTTTTGCCGCTATTACTGAAATAAGAGGACCGCTAAAATTTTCAGTTTTAAGTTAAATTACCCGCTCACGCTCATCAAAATAAAATAAAACAAAATAAAACAAAATCTCTCTCACTCTCATCTCCTCTCTCTCTCTCTCGCTCACTCTCACATCTCTCTCACTCTCTTCTCTCCCTCTCATCTCTCATCTCCGCTGTCCATCTCTGGTGTTCTTCTCCGGTGTCCATCTTGCTCATCTCGGCTATATCTATCTCTCAATTCGTGCGTGGTATGTTTCTAATTACCTCAATTGATTCATGCCCTAATTTTTGGGGTTTTTTCCTTGTGTTTATCTGTATCAAGTTTTTTTCGAGTAATTTTCTGATTGCGAGTGAATAAATGACCCTTGTAAGGTCAGCTAATTTAATTTTGCAATTTTATGCTTGTAGAGGCCTGACAGAGATGGGAGTAAAATCTTTTATGATTGTTTCAGTCGATATTTCATCAATCTGATTTGGTTGTAGCCTTTGATTTCTTGGTTGTTTGCAGTTCATGTGTTTCTATATATATTTGATTATGATATATATGTTAACCAGATCCGTATACGATCGTTGGCAAAATGGATAGGTTTTGGCTGATATATACACATCTTGCGGTAATGTTAGTCTACTTCACCTATCAAACTAGAATGATGAATCTACTTGAATTCGATGTCTGTTGCCAATATAATTACACTTTTATGCTCTGCTTTCCACAGGCCGGAAAATTGGATGCCGAAAATTTTGTGGTGAGATATTAATGTTCATTTGCGGTATTGCTGTTTCACTGCCTTCTGAGTGATGCTTGCTCTGCTGGCCACTTCTCATTGTTTCCTCTACATTTTAATATTATGCTGAAACATATTTAGCATTTGGAATTCGAATTCGGATATTTGATTTTTTAAAATCATCTATGTCATTCCCCAGTTGGATTTTACTTATCAAACAAATATGATAGTTGATAACTGAACTCTGGGGAATGTTAAGACTTTGTGGAGTATATTGTGTACTATTAAATCAACCCTACCATATCATTGAGAGTTTAACTCTACGCATTTGATTGACTGCTGCTCTGTGTTCATCTCTTCCGTGCTTCCTAGAGAACTGATTTCTATATATATCCCACTATTTTGAGACTTGTTGAAGAAAAGTTAACTTTTCTGGTAATGTTCTTGTATCAGAGCTATCATCAGGGAAAAAACATTGTACCCTCTGTACTCAAGGAAAGGATTTCACAGATCAACGATTAGTACTCCGATCATGCCTCGCAAGGTATATTTCCTTCAAAATTTTACTTCTTTGTTTCCCTAGAATGACCACTGTCGCAGATGAACACAGAGTAGAAATGTAGTGTTATGATATTTGGACATTAGAAATTAATTTCTCAATGCAAGAGCTATCTTAAGTCACACACACACACACACACACACATACACACACACACCCCCCTTACAAGCTAGATACAATGGCAAACTCATGATTTGTCAACTGCAATTAATTAATCCTTTTAGCTATAAATGCATATTTATGCTTTTTAAAGAAAAAAATTAAAGTAAGTTTCATCTTAGCTACCAAATGTATAGTCACTATTGCATTTTCTGAAGACGATCACCGATGACCCAAAAAAGTTCATTGAGGAGAGTGGATGGGAATTTTAAATTTGGAGGCTAGCGATTCAGATTTTGAGAACTCTGTCGAGTCAGACCAAGGATACGAGCCATCTGATCTGCAATCTGACTCGGAATCAGATGACGACAATGATTGATGTGTGTGTAGCTCACATTCAGTCACTGTTCTAATCTACCTGTTAGGAATAATTCATAAGTTGTGATGTTAAGAATAGAATTTACACATTATACTTCTTGTAATCCTGATCTTATAAAGGATTTAGCACTGTATTTAGGATTTATGTGTAAGGACAGTTATCTGTATAGTTTAGTCAGGAATGAACAGTGTATCGGAGACTACATGTCAGGAACAGAGCAAATCCTGATGACGGTCTAATACTGATGATAATCAGATACTGATGCAAGATGAAATCCTGATATCAGTCGTGTTACTGATGATGTCATTATGGATGCTACAGAAACTGGCAAGTGCTATAAAACAGGATCGTTGTTTGAAGAACAAGCAAGAAGATATTATGAAGGAAAGAGTTTTTCTATTGAAGGAAACTATTGACTAGAAGGCAGAACATTGTCATGTATAGATTATATCTTTCTGTTATTAGTTGATAGGTAGCATTATAAATACTCTCTCAATGTCATTGTAAAAGAGTGACGAAGTTGTGAGTTCGTGTGCGTAGCTCTGTATAAGGTTTGTATTCGAAAGTTCGAAACTAACAGAGAGAGAGATTTGTATTGTCAGCAGCTGCTAAAGGTATTGAACACCTTTGGTAGAGTTTGTATTTGATCTTATTAATACAAACAAGAGTTTGATTCATTTGTTTATTCTTGTTCATATAATCAAGAAAAAAAATCAGACACGATTATATAACTTGTATTCAACCCCCCCTTCTACAAGTTATTCGAGTTAACAATTGGTATCAGAGCAGGTTGATTTCGAATAATCATAAAGATCTGCAATCATGTCTGGTTACAAGGATGGGAATACTAAAATTCCTATGCTCAAGAGAAACGAATATACTCTATGGGAAGTAAAGATGTTGCATCATCTGGAAGCAACATATCCTGATTATCTTGACAGAATCAGAGATGGACCTTTCATTCCAATAAAGGTCGTTGGACAAGCAACTGTTGATGGTGTGGTTGTTCCAGAACATACAGCAGAGAAGCCAAAATCTGAATGGTCAGATAAGGACAAGGAGAATGTTCTCAAAGATGATAAAGTGAGAAACATATTATTCAACAGTCTTGATTCTGTTCTCACTAACTATGTTCTCTCTTGTAAAACTGCTAAGGATATATGGGACAATCTTAAGGTTCACTGTGAAGGAACTAAGCCTGTCAGGAAGAATATGAGGACATTACTTATACAACAGTATGAGTACTTTGAATCCAAGTCTGGTGAGTCACTTACTGATACCTTTGATAGGTTTACAAAACTCATCAATGAGATGGCCATGCATGGTAAATATTATGACTTGGAGGATATGAATACAAAGTTCGTGAAAGCTTTGCCTGATTTCTACAATGAGAAGATATCTGCGATCGAGGAAGCTAATGATTTGGATGAGATTTCATTAGAGGCAGTATATGGAAAATTGAGAGCTTACGAACTTGACAAGCAGCAGAAGAAGAGCAGGAGTGAAGGAAAGATGAAGTCTATTGCACTTACTGCTCAATCTGAAGTTAAGAAGCTTCCTGAAGAACAGCATGAAGAGATTGCTGTAAAGAATTCAAGGAAGAAGAAAAGCAAAGAAAGTTCTGAGTCAGAGACTACTGATATGGACTCTGACAACAATGATTCTGAATCTGAGATGCAAGAACTCTTTGCTATGTTTGCTAAAGCTTTCAAGAAAGGAAGATTCAACAGGAGAAGATTTAGCAAAGGACCTTTTCAAAAGAAGGAGGAGAAGAAGAGTGACAAAAGCAAAAGTACAATTGTCAAGCTTGATAAGGCCAAGATCAAGTGCTTTAACTGCAGCGAGCTTGGACACTTTGCTAGTGAGTGTAAGAAGCCTAGAAATTCAGGAAAGGGTAATGCACTTATGGTCACACAGAAGGATTGGGCTGATTCCAGTGACTCTGAAGATGAATTGGATTATGACAACATTGCATTGATGGCCAATAGTTCAGACAAACCTGGATCTCCAAAGAAAACTTCTCCATCCTCTGTTAAGGTATCACTTCACTCTCTTGATTCATTTGATAGCTTAAATTCTGATGAAATTATATCTATCCATGCTGAGTTCAAAAATCTTATGACTAATTTTAGAATTCTTACTTGTGAAAGAGATGAACTTAAGGTTAAGAATGATAAATTAGTTGATAGAAATAATTTTCTTGAATCTGA
Organism: Kitagawia praeruptora; assembly: GCA_037693485.1. Lineage (NCBI taxonomy): Eukaryota > Viridiplantae > Streptophyta > Magnoliopsida > Apiales > Apiaceae > Kitagawia > Kitagawia praeruptora. The sequence goes on from CM075350.1 coordinate 85,641,420, forward strand.
ATTAATTCAAACGGAAGAATACAAGTTAAGTTCTGATAAAGCTAAGCATGATTATAGTGTTATTCTTGAGGCTTATGACTATGTCAGAAAAGAACTAGAAGAAGAGAGAGATGTGATTAAAACCATTAACAATTCCAGTAAGAAAACAATAGAAATCTTTGAGAGTGGAATTCGTGGTAAGGTTAATGGTTTAGGTTTTGATAAGGCTAGACAAGAAGAAAAAGTAGCTACTGTCAATAATGATAGTAAGGTAGAAGCTAACACATCTAAATCTGAAGGTAAGAAAATTGTTTCTGAACCTAATCATGTTAAATTTGTTGATTCAAAAGGTACCCCTGTTGTACACAAAAGGATTAACAATAGTTATTCAGATGAGAAAGTGTTAGAGAAACCTAAGAATGTAAACATAGGGTTTCTGTCTAAGTCTCAGTTGAAACAGAGATTAGATGGTCTTTCAGAGTCTAGCAAGATCAAAAGAAATAGGAATGGAAAAGAAGGTATTAACAAAGAGAATAATTACAAGAATGTACCTGATGCACCTAGGAAAAAATGCTATAAGTGTGGAAATCATAATCATTTGGCCCTAGACTGCAATCAAAAACCTTCTTGGAAAACTGAGTCCAGATTCCCCAAGACTCAGAAAATTCAATACCAACCACAAAAAGCTTGTTATCATTGTGGTAGTTTACTTCATTCCATTTACATGTGTAGAGAATATCATGAACTGTATTATGACTATTATTCTTTGAAATCTGAAACTCCTAGTCACAAACAGTTTGTGAGATCAGAGTCTAAAGTTGACTCTGCAACAGGTAAAATAAAAGCAAAATCTTCAAAGTCTGTTGTCTCTAAATCTAGTAAGAAAGGATCCAATCAAAGTTGGGTCCTAAAAAATTCTAACTAGTTACTTATTGTTTGCAGGGCACAGGAAAGAAGCATTCAATTATCTTGGACACTGGATGCTCTGGACATATGACTGGAAAGAAGTCCCTGCTTACAAAGTTTGAGAGGAAAGCTGGCCCAGTAATATCTTTTGGAGATGGCAACAAAGGAGAAACTCTGGGATATGGCTCAATTGTTTTGGGGAATGTCATCATAGAAAATGTAGCACTGGTTGAAGGCTTGAAACATACTCTTTTAAGCATAAGTCAACTGGGTGATAAAGGTTACAAATCAATCTTTGACAGAGAAGGATGCAAAGTCTTGAATATGCAGAATGGAGACATTGTTCTAACTGGTCAAAGACATGGTAACATATATGAAGCCAGCTTAAGTGATACATCTAAAGGAATTGTTAGATGTCTCTACAGCAAAGCAACAAGTGATGAAAGCTGGAATTGGCACAAGAAGCTCTCACATCTTAATTTCAAGAAGCTTAATCAACTTGTTAAACATAATTTGGTGAGAGGCCTACCTCAGGCGAATTTTGTGCAAGATGGACTTTGTGATGCATGTCAGCTTGGAAAGCAAAGAAGAACCACTTTCAAGAGCAAGACTGAAAATTCAATTACTGAACCATTTCACATGCTACATCTTGATCTGTTTGGTCCAGTAAACATTATGTCTATCAGCAAGAAAAGATATGCTCTAGTTATGGTGGATGATTTCACAAGGTTCACATGGGTGTTCTTTCTACACAAGAAGGATGAAGCTCCTCAGCAAATCATTGAACTCATCAAGAATATTCATAATAACTCTGAGTACAAAGTCAAAGTACTTAGGAGTGACAATGGTACAGAATTCAAGAATTCTACAATGGAGGGGTTTTGTGCAGACAATGGAATCACTCAACAGTTTTCTGCACCTGGTACACCTCAACAAAATGGTGTAGTGGAAAGAAAGAACAGGACTCTCATAGAGGCAGCGAGAACCATGCTTGCAGATGCAAAACTTCCAACCTACTTTTGGGCAGAAGCTATTAACACTGCATGTTTCACTCAGAACTGTACCTTGGTAAATAGTCATGGAAAAACTCCCTATGAGATGATCAAAGGAAAGAAACCAAGTGTGAAATATTTTCACATTTTTGGATGCAAATGCTATGTCCTAAAAGTTCATCCAGAACAACTTGGAAAATTTGAAGCCAAATCGGATGAAGCAATTTTTCTAGGATATTCAGCATCTAAGGCCTTCAAAGTTTATAATCTCAGAACTCACATTGTTATGGAATCAATTCATGTTGCATTTGATGATAAGAAATTTGGAATTTTGCAAACTGATGAAAGCCATGACAAATTGGAATTTGAAAATCTGAAGAATTCTGAGATACTCTCAAGTGATGATGAAGGTTCTCCAGAAGGAATTTCTATTGCTTCTCAAAGGAATGCTACTGTTGAGGGGGAGCAAATAAATCAAAGAGAACACAGTGATCATCAGGAGCAGACTAGTCTTTCAGAATCTATTCCATCAGGAATTGACGTTTCAGAGTCTACTCCATCAGGAACTGACCTTTCAGAGTCTACTGAGGAAAGATTAGTAACTAGCAACAATATGGAATCTACTGATTCTATTGATCAAAGGAGAGTTTTTGAAGGTAGAGAGAATTCTTCTACAAGGGATACCACTAACTTAGGGGGAGAGACTAGCAGAGTTAATCTACCACCTGTTAGAAAATGGACAAAGGATCATACTGAAGACTTGATAATTGGTGATCCAAATAGTGGTGTTCGAACTAGAAGATCAATTCAAAATGAATGCTTGTATAGTTGCTTTCTCTCAAAGAATGAACCTAAGAAGGTTGAAGAAGCCTTACAGGATCCTGATTGGGTAATTGCAATGCAGGAGGAGTTAAATGAGTTTGAGAGAAACAAAGTTTGGAAACTGGTACCAAGACCTAAAGATAGATCTATTGTTGGTGCAAGATGGGTTTTCAGAAACAAGCTAGATGAATCTGGTATGATTGTAAGAAACAAAGCAAGACTGGTGGCCAAGGGTTATTCTCAGGAAGAAGGCATTGATTATGATGAGACCTTTGCACCTGTAGCAAGATTGGAAGCAATCAGAATGTTTCTTGCATTTGCAGCTCATTCAAAATTCAAGGTATACCAAATGGATGTAAAGAGTGCTTTTCTAAATGGAAAACTTGATGAAGAAGTTTATGTAGAACAGCCACCTGGATTTGTTGATCCAAAGTTTCCAAATCATGTCTACAAACTTGACAAGGCACTCTATGGACTAAAGCAGGCACCAAGAGCATGGTATGAGACTTTGTCTAAATTTCTTCTTGAAAATGGCTTCACAAGAGGTACAATTGACAAAACTCTATTCTTTAGAAAGATAAAAGGTGAATTGCTTTTAGTTCAAGTTTATGTTGATGATATTATTTTTGGTTCTACTAATGAAAAGTTGTGTGCTAAGTTTAGCAAGCTTATGCAGTCTAAGTATCAGATGAGCATGATGGGTGAACTAAATTATTTCTTAGGCTTGCAGGTCAAACAGACTGAGACTGGTATTTTCATTAATCAGTCAAAGTATATCAAAGATCTTTTAAGAAGGTTTGACTTTCAAGACTGTGCAGTTGCAAAAACACCCATGGCAACAGCCACTAAACTAGACTCTGATCCTAAAGGAAAGAGTGTGGATAATACTAGTTATAGAGGCATGATAGGCTCATTGTTATATCTAACTGCAAGTAGGCCAGATATAATGTTTTCTACCTGTTTATGTGCTAGATTCCAAAGTGATCCTAAGGAATCTCATTTAATTGCTGTGAAGAGAATTTTTAGATATCTCAAAGGAACTCCAAATCTTGGTTTGTGGTATCCTAGAGAATCTGATTTCTTTCTAATTGGCTATTCAGACTCTGATTATGCAGGGTGTAAGATAGACAGGAAAAGCACTACAGGTACATGTCAATTCTTGGGAAATAGATTGATTTCTTGGGCAAGCAAGAAGCAACAATCTGTTTCAACCTCAACTGCAGAAGCTGAGTACATAGCAGCAGGTAGTTGTTGTGCACAGCTCCTTTGGATAAGAAATCAGTTGCTGGATTATGGTATGACACTTAGTAATATTCCTATGTTTTGTGATAATACTAGTGCTATTAAAATTGCAGAAAATCCAGTTCAACATTCAAGGACTAAGCACATTGATGTCAGGTATCATTTTATTAGAGAACATATTGAGAATGGTACTGTGGAACTTCATTTTGTTCCTACTGACAAACAGCTTGCAGATATTCTAACTAAACCACTTGATGAGACTACATTCAGTAGACTAGTAAGTGAGTTAGGAATGTTAAATTTTTAGATCTGTAACATCTGCAAAAGTAGCAAGGTATGTTGTTCTTAGCTTATAGACTTGATATTCCTGTCAGGATCTATATTTGATTGTTAAATGTTTTAGCTATAACACTTTGCCTTGATAAATTTCAGTATGATAGACTTGTTAATAATCATCAGGATTAGATTTGTCATCAGGATGCTGACATCATCAGTATTGTGTCAGTATCAGGATTATGAAAATTGTCTCAGATCCTGACGTTTACTTTGTATAGTAATCTGATTCTGTGATGTGTTAAGTCTATGCTAGCAAGTTTTAATATTTGCATACTGATAATTTATACATCATTCAAAAATTAAAAGACAAGCGGATAACAAGAAACTGTATTTTCATTAATAGAAATCATTACATGGAAATGAAATACAACATCTTTTTGTCTAAATCTCTATTCTATACTTGTCTTTGATATGAACTCTGAGGAACAGGACAAGGAGCATCTCAAGAAATCCATCAGGGGATGAAAGCCTCGTTTGCTCTTGGATTCCTTGTCTGGGTGACTTGAATGAGAGCAGCTAACTTAAATGAATAGCATCTCCATCAAGATCAACCTCAGACTCTCGGCCAAATTCTTTATCCTCAAGTTTTGAGGAGGTTAGGGGAAGATTGTATCCAACAGATGGATGTTCTAGGAGAAACCTCTGGATATTTTCGAAAACCAATCCATTCATGATTAGTTCGATGAGAAGAGTCATTTGTTCAAAGAGATGATCAAGAACAGGATGTTCATCGATCAAGAAGAATCTGGAAAATGGGTTTGAAGGGGTTTTTGGTTTGAGAAGCATTGTTAAGAAGAAAAGAAATTGAAAGGTTATGGAGATTGGCATAAGGCGTCTGGTTCTTTTAAAGGAAGACGTGAGAAGCTGAGCAGTCACTTGGAAGTTTTAATGAAGTCAAATGATAATTATTGCGTGTGACTATATTTCTTGTTTCAAGAAATATTGAAAATATCTAACCAATTGATTTTCTGTTAATATTAATTTTTATTTCTTTTTCAGATAAAAGAAAAATGCCACGTGGAAAACTCCATATTAAGTCTCTGATGATATTGGTCAGGATTTCATGTGTGACCATCAGGATTTGAAAATTATATTTTTAAATCACATTGCATTTTGTGATTATTTTGATGAGAGGTCATCAGGAAAAGGAAGTTGATCAGTATTACTTATTTATACCCTGATTTATTTCATGAAAAATCAATTTTGGATTTTATTTTCCAAAAATCGTGGGTAACCGCATTTTTCAGGGACTGACACCTGTCAATCTACGTGTCAACGTGGGATAGTGATCTGAAAGATTTGTGAAATATATTTGTTTTGAAACTCTAATCGTGTAATTGCTTTCTCTAATTTTACATTCTCTAAAGCAAAAATCACTTTTGAGTTTTCAAAATCACTAATCCATTTCAAGAATTTTTCAAGTTTCTTTTCAGATCAAAAATGGCAGCTCAGAGAAGATTACCTAAATCAGTAGCCTTCAAGTTTGGTGACTTTGATTTTATGACAAACAATCATGTTGCAGCTATCACCAACAAAGAAGGAGTATCATCTGATTTTCATCCAATCATGGACTTTCTGGCATATGGACCATTAAGTTATGCATTGACAGCATCTCCACAGATTAATCAAGTAGCTGTTTCACAAGCTTGGAAGAATGCTGAGGTAATTGATTCTACTCAGAGTCAATCAGGTAAGATTGTTCTACATTTAGGACAAGATTCATTTGACATTACTGAATCTGTTGTTAATTCAGTACTTTGCTTACCTGTTACTGATAGTTATGAGAATGTACCATCTGATGATAATATAAGAACTATGTTGTCTGAATTAGGTTATAGTGGACCTCTAGATAACATGAGCCAGTTGAATAGGTCTTTTCTTAGAAAGGAATGGTCTTTTTACTTTGATCAAATTGCTAAATGTTTTACTGGCAAATGTAGTTCTTTTCAGCAAATTACTTCTGTTACTTCACATATTGCTTATAGTTTGCTTTATGACAGAGTAATCAACATTGGTCATATTATCTTAAGTCAGATGAGTATTAAACTTGGGTTAAGAGATCAAAACAGGAAAATGGTTTATTATCATAGATTTATGCAATTGTTTGTTAACCATTTTATTCCTGATGTTGAAACTAGATTTGGTAGAGAACATTGTGTTTCTTCTTATGAACAGCAAAAGAGAATTTTCTCTGACATTACAAAGAAGGACAATGAAAAGAATCTAGATGAAATACCTGCAATTCATTATCCATATCATGTTCAGGTAATTCTTAAAACTCATCTTCCTACTTTCTACAATTCTTCTTTCTTTTGTGGTGAAATGGCTCAGGAATCTCAATTGGAGGAGAACCCACCTGTGTCTACCCAAGTAGCCCAAAACATTATAGTCTCTGAAACAATTCAAGAACCAAATTTTGATCCACAGCCTATTGTTTCAAAGAAACCAACCTCTGGTGTTTCTCAAAAGACATCAGTTGTAAGGAAGAGAAGATTTGTTGTGTCAAGTAGTAGTAGTAATTCTAGTGAAGATGATGATGATTTAACTCTTGCTGGGAGAGCAGAATTGAAGGCTGCAATTCAACTTTCTTTGTTAGCACAAAGAGATGAAAAACCTAGTCACAGCCAGGCTGCAGTCTCCCAAAAGACTGTAGTTCTTAAAAAGGGAAAACAGTTACTGGATACTGTCTCTCAAAAGATTGTGTCTATTGAACAAAGATCTCATCCCAAGATCACTTCTGTGTCTACACCTCTTGAGTCTTCTCAGGATAAATCTTTTGCTCACTATATCAGGAGAACAAGGAGAAAGATTCAATTGTCACCTACACACACAGAGTCTAGTCCAACTAATATCATGCAGGTTTCTACAAATCAAGCTACATCTATGTCAGTATTTGACAAGAGAGATCTGGATATTGATTCTTCATGGGAAACTACATTATCATACAGACTGGCTATGGGACTAATTTCTCTCAAAGTGAAGTTGTCAAGGCCTGTTCTAGATTTTCTGGTTGAAAGAGTACCAAAACTTTTATTTCCAGATGAATATGGACTTCTACATCAAAGACTTGACTTAATGAAGATGTATTTCTATGTGTCTGTCAGAAGACAATTAGTCAAGAAATTTGGACTCTCGAAGCATGGTGCACTTCAATCACTTCATGCATATTTATTTGACAAGAATGTAATTATTGAAGATGCTTCAGCTCAAGGTGAACAACTGGAGGAAGTAGATAGAGGGAAGCAGTCAACAGAAGATACTATTGCATCAGTGGTGAATAGTAGGAAAGATCAGATCACAGTCACTGTAACACAAGAACCATCTAGTCAGAGGAAGGATGACTCAGGAGCTGTGATAGCTGATGTTGAAAGGACTTCTGTGATGACTGAGAATGCAAGTGAGATACCCTATGATATGAGAGGAATGACTTTGGTTGATTTTTCTGAAGATCAAACAAATTTTGTTCAGTCAGAGTCTATCCACCTTGAGGGTGTGTCTCAGCAAACAACACTTAAAGATGGTTATGTACTAACTATGGTGTCTAATGAAGTATTACTGAAGACATCAGAGTCTAGTAAAGAACCTGAAAGTGGTATACTGGAGCCTGTAGTTTCTGAAAGGAAAGAAGATGATTGTAAGGGTTCAGAGACTATAGCAGCTCACTCCTTGGAGAAAACCTCAAGCCACATGCCAAATGAGGAACCCTCTCTCCATGTGAGTTCAGGTATAAAAAATTCTTCTAAACTCTATTTTTCTGTAGGTCATGAGAGCACTTATCTAAATTTGAGTGATACACTTGAAAAGATGGACTTAGATCCATAATTCGAGGGCTGGCTCCTGACCAGGCAAAAGGTGAGGTAGAAAGAGTGTTGACTTTAGTAAGTCAAAGTGAGAATGAGGGTATGGATGATCAACTCCATAGTGAGGGAGAGAAAATTAGGAAACCATCATTTGATTTCTGGGATCAGGTTTTTCCTGAATCTTGGTCTGAAAATTTGGGTATGGATGCTGGTACTTATTCATTCATCAAAATGTATCAGAAGAATGACCTAGCACATCACAATGCAAAGCCAGAAGTTAAAGCTCAGAAGCAAAAGGAGAGGCTTGCAGCAATTATTAACAGAAGAGGTGCCAGGATAAAGCAATCTCTTGATACATATGTACCAGATGAAGATCCTAATGATCCTAGTGTTCCTTTGTATGTACTTCCAATATCAGCTCGAATTGAGACATCAACAGTCTCTGATCACTCTAAGGAGAAGTCAGGATTTGAAGATGTTAGTACACAGAATACTGGTGAAGGAGATGATGATCATGTTTCAGTTTCAGAACAGAAAGATGAAGATGTTGATACTTTTAATCAGGTTTTATTACTTGAATATCATACAACTCAAGCAACTTCTTCTACAAGACTTGACGATACAGTTCTTTCTGATTCTGATACTAGAGATACTAGAAGCACTTCCAACATTGAAGTTCATTCTGATGTTTTGAAAGATATTCAGAATTCTCAAATTGATATTCAAACAAGACTTCAATCACTTGAAGATAACCAAGTCACAATTATGGAAAATCAAGCAGTTCTTATGAATCTCATTTGTTCTGTTTCTGAATCTCTTGGAATTAATGTTGCTGATGTCAAAAAGGGGGAGATAAAGTCAATTCAAAGACAACAACAACAACACCACCAGACTGGGGATGATAAAGCTGGGGGAGATAAAGATCAGACAAAGGGTAGTAAAAAGAAGAACTAGCAGGAGTGACAGTGGTGAATCTCAGCTAGGAAGTGGTAAAGGAAGAGCAGCATTAATAGTTAAAATTCTTTCTTCTAAGTACTAGATAATCGTCTACATCTGAGAAGGAGGTACTTAACTTCATAATTCTACATTTATAAATTCTATTCTGGTTGTATTGTTATATGTTTTGACATCCACAACTTAGATTTATGCTTCAGATTGTAAAGCATAAATAGGGGGAGATTGTTAGGAATAATTCATAAGTTGTGATGTTAAGAATAGAATTTACACATTATACTTCTTGTAATCCTGATCTTATAAAGGATTTAGCACTGTATTTAGGATTTATGTGTAAAGACAGTTATCTGTATAGTTTAGTCAGGAATGAACAGTGTATCGGAGACTACATGTCAGGAACAGAGCAAATCCTGATGACGGTCTAATACTGATGATAATCAGATACTGATGCAAGATGAAATCCTGATATCAGTCGTGTTACTGATGATGTCATTATGGATGCTACAGAAACTGGCAAGTGCTATAAAACAGGATCGTTGTTTGAAGAACAAGCAAGAAGATATTATGAAGGAAAGAGTTTTTCTATTGAAGGAAACTATTGACTAGAAGGCAGAACATTGTCATGTATAGATTATATCTTTCTGTTATTAGTTGATAGGTAGCATTATAAATACTCTCTCAATGTCATTGTAAAAGAGTGACGAAGTTGTGAGTTCGTGTGCGTAGCTCTGTATAAGGTTTGTATTCGAAAGTTCGAAACTAACAGAGAGAGAGATTTGTATTGTCAGCAGCTGCTAAAGGTATTGTACACCTTTGGTAGAGTTTGTATTTGATCTTATTAATACAAACAAGAGTTTGATTCATTCGTTTATTCTTGTTCATATAATCAAGAAAAAAAATCAGACACGATTATATAACTTGTATTCAACCCCCCCTTCTACAAGTTATTCGAGTTAACACTACCGCTTAGATTACCTGATTACATGTAAAACAATATCTGTTTTAATATAACCATATGATTACATGTTTTGATATGTACAAGTTTCCGGCCCTTGGTCTAATTATTGAAGGTGACATGCTTTCCGTAACCTGACCACTGCCTGTAGTCTCTTTCATGCCTGTCCTGTTTGTTGGCTACTTTAAATGGATCATTCCAAGTTGTTACAATAATTTATACGCCTATGGTGCATATCTTGGGCATTGTTTCTACTAAGCATTATCAGAAATAATTTATTTATGAAAAATACCTTTTTCTGGATTACTTAAGAGCAGAAGATGCTCCTATTTTTTTTTCTCACTTTCTTGTCTTCATGCTATTCTGTTTAAAATTCTTTATTTCCTCCTCTACCTACTTAGACTTTTGTGGTCTTTCCTGTACTCAGATTGTCAGGTCTTATCATTGATATATTTGGCAATGTAGCTGTCATTGCATCCTCAGCTGCTTGGGTCGAGAAATACAAGCCACGGATAGAAGGTTGCATTAGTAGATTAGATGCCGTCAGTAATATATGCTGGAGACCTTCTACCGAGATATTAAAGGAAGAGGGGATTGATTTATCTAATCTTGTGGAAGTACAGCCATCGGCTTCTCCCGAAAGGGTAAAGGTATAAAATAATAACAAGGGCTGAATTATATATTTTGTAGTCTAACATGATGCGGCAGGGCAAGATTAGACCCTATTTTATTTGATTACAACAGTTTACTCGTAAATTGACAGGATAACTGAATGTAATCGACCTGCATAAGAGAATATAGTCTCTTCATGCCAAATCACATGACATAATTTTTTTTATTCAAAAGAGGTAACAATTTTTTTGAGAGGAGTCTAGATTTGGGAAATAAAATTTCCAAAGCATCAGAATGAGTAAATGATGGCGCTTGCCCTTCAATTTAATGTACCCAGGATAGTTGGTTTTCTTCTCCGAATGGTTATTTTTTCAACTCCTATTCTGCTAAACCTCATATGATCACCAGAATTACATGAAGACAAGAAATTCATATAGTTTGTTATTATTTTTAAATAAGATAATCTGTATTGAATTTATAAATTTATAATATGCTACAGGAAGAACTACATTTAGCAATTCAAAGTATGTATTTCTTTGTGTCAGGTTGTAGAGAATGGGATTTCTTATGTTATATCACTGGAAGGCTAGAAGACAGGATTTTATGGATCAACGTGAAAATCGTCAATTTATATATAACATTTCAGAAGGTCAAAGAGTTCTTGATATGTGCTGCTATACAGGTGGTTTTGCTCTAAACGCAGCCAGTGGACAGGCTACAAGTGTTACTGGTATTAATCATCTTTATATGTTTATATTTCTTTCCATTGCTTGTTGATTGCTTTATATTGAATTAGAACTCAAGGGCAGAGGTATATATACTGCAGATTTACTTGCATCGCATATATAGGAATATATTTGATATATTAGCATGACTTACAGATAATTTGTCTAAACTCTCGTATGGATTCCTGAAGCTTGCTTATAATCTTTGATAAGTTAGTCCATATATCTTGTACTCCAAAAGCTAGTGCAGCAGAAAAATGTATAATTAACAAAGAAATTATGATAGAATTTAAAATGTCAATTACTATCTCAGGCCTCACCTTTTGTTTATTGGAAATGGTCCAGGTTATGCTTCTCTAGTTGGAGCTCTTGATTCATCCTAACCATGTGATACCGTAGGACATGGATCACTTACCTTCTCAACTGTTGGTGGTAGTCTTGTGCTGGGGAAAATGTTTTTTTGGTTTCGGAAATGGGACAGCGAAAGTTGGAAATAGGATAGCGAAAGGTGGATCACCAAAAGCATGAATGGCTGGGTACAAAGTTTGTTGGCGCCCCAAGGGTGCTTATGAATAGTGATGTCTTTTTAATAGTGATAAAATCTTTTGAGACATTATGAAGAACTTAGATTTATGGTACTATTAACTATGTTTTATGTTTGACAATATTTGACTTGTTTATGTAATCTTTGGTTTAAGTATTACTAAAAATTTGTGTTGGAAGTTATTTATATATATGGAAGTTCCATATTTAATTGGCTCGTTTGATTCTTAAGATTGATTATGATTTTTATTATGATGTTTCATTTAGGAAGCAAGCTATTACAAAATTATTAATAAAGATGTTGCCATAGCCTGTAAAAATGTTGCTAAAACTTAAACAATGTTAACTAAAAAGTGTTACTATAACATGCTAGGATGTTGGCAAAAATTTGAATTGTTAAATCAATTGGTGTTGCTGTACAGGGACAAAGATGTTGGAATAGGCTATATGGAAACATCGCAAAGGTGTTGCTGTTGAGTAGACAGTGTTGCCATAGACTTTATGCCAACACTGGAAAAAATGTTGCTATTTTGCATGAAATGTTGGCATAAGTGCCTAAGGCAACATCATGTTGATGTTGCCATAGTTTTGACAAAATGTGTTGGCTTAACCTCTAAGCCCACATGCAAATTCCCAACACCTTCAAAATTGACAAAAGTGTTGCCTTAAATCCTATGGTAACATTTTTCAGCATTTTTAACACTTATTTTGGGTGTTGCCATAGACCATTTGTGGTGTAGTGTTTAAAGTGTATCAAATGGATGTCAAGAGTGCATTTCTGAATGGAGAATTGGAAGAAGAAGTCTATGTGCAACAACCACCTGGCTTTGAGGATCCACACTTCCCAGAATTTGTCTACAAATTGCTTAAGGCATTGTATGGACTTAAGCAGGCTCCAAGGGCATGGTATGATACCTTATCACAATTTCTTCTTGAAAATCAATTCACTAGAGGCACACTGGACAAGACACTGTTTACAAGAAGCATGGTGATGATCTTATCCTAGTTCAGATCTGTGTGGATGATATCATTTTTGGTTCTACAAATGAGAAGCTGTGTGAGAAATTTTCTAACCTCATGCAGAGCAGATATGAGATGAGTATGATGGGAGAGTTGACATTCTTTCTTAGGTTGCAAGTCAGTCAAAGGAAGGATGGTATCTTTATCAGTCAGACCAAGTACATCAAGGATTTATTGAAGAAGTTTGACTTAGAAGATTGCTCACCTGCAACGACACCCATGGCCACTGCAACTAAATTGGATGAAGATGCTAAAGGCAAGAAAGTAGATATCTCAGTCTACAGAGGCATGGTTGGTTCTCTACTCTATCTCACTGCAGGTAGGCTAGACATCATGTTTGCTACATGCTTATGTGCAAGGTTTCAATCAAATCCAAAAGAATCACATTTGGTTGCTATAAAAAAAGATTTTTAGATATCTGAAGGGCACTCCAAACTTTGGTTTATGGTATCCTAAGGACACAGGGTTCAATCTGGTTGGTTATTCTGATGCTGATTATGCTGGATGCAGAGTGGATAGGAAAAGCACCTCAGGTAGCTGCCAGTTTCTTGGACAAAGGTTAGTCTCTTGGTATAGCAAGAAACAACAATCTGTGTCAACTTCTATAGCTGAGGCTGAATACATAGCTGCTGGAAGTTGTTGTGCTCAAGTGCTTTGGATTAGAAATCAACTTAGAGATTATGGACTTGTGTTGGAAAGAATTCCAATCATGTGTGACAACACAAGTGCAATCTTTATAGTTGCCAATCCTGTCAATCATTATAGGACAAAGCACATTGACATTCAGATATCATTTCATAAGGGAACATGCAACTAATGGAACCATTGAGTTGCATTATGTTTCTACAGATAAACAACTAGCTGATATATTCACTAAGCCATTAGATGAAGCCACCTTCACAAGGTTAGTTAGTGAGATTGGAATGCTGAATTCTTCAGATTCTGGCTAGGTGAATACAGCATCTAGATTGTTGCAGCAGTAAACACTTACTTTATCTAAATTCTCAATATTTTTGGAGTAAGTTTTGGCTGAAATATGATTTATAAATATTTCAAATCTGTTGCATATTTGGAAAATCATATTTTCTTGTTAACTTGAAATTTCTATGAAATTTTAAGAAAATCACTGTTTAATTTGCTAGAATATTCTTGAATGAATATGGCTAGTAAATTTTAAAAAGATAGTGAAAATTGAGTTTCTATGAGTATATTTCGACAAGTCAGACTTCTCAAGTGATTCACTATTCGACATCTCTAACAAGTCTCATTAGAACACTCTCGAGTTCTCGAATAGAGTCTTTTAGAGTTCTCGAATAGAGGTTTTCTTGACTTCTCGAATATGGTGTTTTAGTTCTCGATTGTCTGAGTTCTCGAATACTATATTTGAGTTCTCGAATCATTTGAAAAGGCTGATTTCTCGCTGAATTTTAACCGATTTTGGATTTTTATTCAAAATTCAGAATTACTCATAAAAACATATTTTACCTAATTTAGATTTATTCCTAAGTTAGATAACTGCCAACTGTGAGTTTCAACCTGCTTGAGTTATTGAATAAGCCTTTCTTGACTTATCGAATAGTTGTTTTCTACTTCTCGAATGCCTGACTTGTCGATACATAACATACATCTAATCGACAATTCAAGTACTTCATACTTATACAATTTCACATCTATTCGATTCATTTCATTCAATTTCTCAAGCATCTAAACTCCCAAAACCTCTGAAACCCTAACTGCAAAAAGCTAAATTTCTTCTTCAACCTTCAATTTCTCATCTCTCTCTCTTACACAAATGGCAACAGTAAAGTTCAACACCAATTTCATTGCTCTAACTAGTGATGTTGAGGCACCCAACGCCAACTTCAAGTGCTTTGTGAAGTGGATGTCTGAATCATACATCAAAAATGCTCTATCTGTTAATCCAACTCTGTATCTTGACATTCTAGAACAGTTCTGGAAGTCTGCTACAGTGGAGGTGGTGGCTCTTGACTCTGCAATAACCTCATACATCATTTACTGCAAGATTCAAGACAAGAATATCACCATCACAACAGAAGACATGAATGAAGCACTTGGGATGGGCACCAAACAAGAGGTGTATGATCCACTAGCTATAAATGCTGAATTGGAAGACTTCTTTGATTTCATCAAATATGCATACAAAATCAGTCTTGGGCATCTGAATAGGAAGCATTTGAGGAAGGAATGGAGCTATGTGTTTGATACACTTCTTCAAGTCTTCACTGCAAGAAAATCCAGCTATGACCAAATCAGTACACCTGCACAGCAGATAGGCTATGCCTTAGCATATGGGAAGAAGATAGATGTTGGCCTTCTCATTCTGCAGGAGCTGTATGGGAGATTTGGTAAGAACTCAGCCAAGAGAGGTAATGAAATTTTCTTCCCTCGTTTTATTCAATCTGTACTTAACTTCTTAGATAATAAATTGATTGAATTAGATGGGATGAATAAAAATAGAATAGGCTATCCTAAATCCATGACCAAACTCATTTTTGGTAATTTGGAGACTAGGAATGATGTGGATGTAAGACTGAACATAACTCCCCATATGGAGAGTTTGTTTAGGACTTACCCCCACAACATGCCAACATTTGACTCAAAGTCACAGTTAGCACAGCCCAAGCAAGTAGGAAAAAATGCTAACTCAGGGCCTGCTAACCAACCCTCTCAACCAAACACTCTACCAAACACTGAGCCAACTGCATCATCCTCTCAAAAGGGTGATGTTAGTAAAAAGGAGAAGAAGAGAAAACATGTTGCTTCTGCACCTTTAACCATCTTGTCTGAAGCAGCATTGGCTGTAGCATTAGAAAGTGAGGCACCTGAGTCACCCCTTATCAGGCCAAAGAAGAAGAAAACTAAAACCACCTCTTCAGTCACACAAATGGCTGAAGTTGTAAAATCAGGGGCAAACAGTTCACTAGATGTATCCTCTCAACAGGGTGCATCTATAGAATCAAGCATCCTCCCCAATGCATCTATCTGTACAGAGTCAGCACATGGGAGTGATAAGGCTGGCACAACACTGAGTGGAGAGCACATCACAGTTGAAACTCCCTCTATCTCTCAGGGGGAGTTGCCAAAATCTATTCCACAAGACACTTCTCTTCCAGAATCTACCACTCAAATTTCTTTGTAGCCTGCAACTCAAGCAATTGAGGAGCAAGGCATTGATCATCAAGAATTCTTTTCTCTTGATGAGCCAATGGATTCAAGTGATTTGGTGCATGACACCTTGTTCACCACCCAGGACCCACATTTAGATGGTGAGGGAATGCATGCTGGGGCATCTCCTAATGACACCATCACAAACACAGAGGTTCCACTAGTTTTCACTAGAGACTCTGTGCCTGTGTCAACTGCTGGTGTAACTCATCCCACTTCTGTGGAGACACCAGTAGTAGAGTCAATCCATCCGGTTACAGAAGTTGCATCTGTAACTGAGGAGTCTAGCTTGCCTAGCTCTAGATCTGACTTTATGTCACAATGGCTGAAGCCTGTGCACCATGACAGTGCTTCAGGATCAGGGTCTGTTCCACAACAATTGACGGTTGAAGCACTCCAAAGCTTAATTGTGGATCAGATCCCTGAGTTCACAAAGATTGCTCAGCACCTCCTCACTACCAACCTGCCCAATCCTGACTATGAAGCTATACTCTTGTGCCATAAAGAGGATGTAGAGCTACAGCAGGCCAAAATCATTGATGATACTGAGAGAGAAGGCAATGTAGATGCCTGGCTTCAAGGAAAATATGACATTCCTCTCTCAGAAGGCCTACAGTACCTCAGAGAGGAGTACATCACTTCACTAGGGTCCAATGCCAAGTCTCTCACCCCTAGTGATGTGTATGAAGCAGTAAATGATAGTTACAAGGGAATTCTCAAGGCTGCACACTACCCTGGCAAAGGTCTAAAGACAAAAGTCACAGAAGTGTGTACAGCCACAACCAAGGAGGTGCATGAGATAAAAAGGGCTTTTGATTCCAAATTCCCTCAACTGGAGATTGTGGTCAAGGACATTCTAGCCTGCAAGTCTAGCTGCACCAAAATGGACAATGGCTTGGCCCTTCTCAAAGATTCTGTCACAGGGCTGGGGCATAAATTTCAATCTCTATTTGATCAAACCACAGACTCAAATGCCATGCTGAGAACAATGTTCAAGAATCAATATGGGGATAAGCTGGTAACTGAGGTCCCTGTGCATGACATGAGCAAGTATGAAGTCCAGAGACTCAAAGATCAATCTATCTCTGGTTTCAAGGCCACTGAGTTATTCACCAAGGTGGATACTCTGGAAAATGAGGTGGTCAATCTAAAGACATCCAATGCTCAGTTGACAGACATTGTTGCTGCCCTCAATGAAAAGTTGGACATTCAAGCCACTTCCAATGCTGATGTTCTTCTTAATCAACAACAGATGCTTTCTGCCATAATGAAGCATATGGGACTCCCTCTACCTGAAGCTTCTTCCAACCCAAAGGTAACTACTATATCCTCTGTGCCTGACAACAAGCCTAAGGGGGAGAAGAGGACATTAAGGGACTCAAAATCTAAGGGGGAGAAACCTAAGGAAAAAGGCATTACAAAGAATGAGGGTGGTCAACCAAGAACTACTACTAAGTCAAATTAGTCTGAGAGATTAAAGGCAGCATCCAAGGAGGAAAAACTGAAGAAAGTGGATGTAGATGAAGAGGCCAAGATTCCATCTATCCCTTAATCTGAAACAGAATATGAATTTGACATTCCTGACATTGCTAAGCAATCTTTTCAAGGTGAACCTTCAGAATTCAGAAATGTTCTTACTCAAAGGGTATGTCAAGAAAATGCAAACTCTAAATTATACCATGACATAACCTTTCTGAAGCACCTACATGAGCTGAGAAGAAGGTCAAACTTCCACTACTTTGACTACATCAAGCTTCTTGTGCAAGATGTGTTCCTAGTCACTGTAGTGAGAAGAGAAATTGTCCAAACTAATCCTTATGCCACCATCACTACCAATGATAGAGAAGTCTTAGTTCACACTGCCAAGAACCTCTTTCACATCCACATTGAAGCTTTGCAAATTCTATCCAGCTCTGAACTTGGAACAATTATCAGGAAGATAGAAAGGAATAACTCATCAGACAACAACATGCTCAAGGAGATTCTAACCAAGTGCATGAAATCTCAATTGCCTCAAGTAGTTCCTCAGCTTCACTGTATCTTATATGAAAAGAATCAAGACATTGTTGCCTTCAGATTTGGCCAACACCTCAAATCAAACAACATGTCTACAATAAAATTTTTGGCTGGATTTCTACATTCAAGGAGTGGAAAATCTAAATCTGAAATAGAGGCTCTTGACATTCTGGTGAAGTTTATCAACTCTCAGTCAGACATCAAGCCTATTGCTAAAGAGGGAAAGTCAGACAAAGATAAGGATGATCAAGACAAGAGTGGGAGCAAAGGTGGATCTCAAGGGAGGAATAAGGGTGGTAATGACAAGGAGAAAAGGGATGGTAGAAGCAAAAAGAAAGATGATGACAGAGATGGTGGAAAGGTGTATGAGAGAAAGAGTGGAAAGCAGCAAGTCTTAGGCATTACTAACAGTAATCTCACCACAACACAAGACTCTGAGTCTAGGGTGAATGCTGTTAGCAATGACCTACCAAAATCTGAATCAATGGCTTCTGCAACTGCTTTGTCAACTCAAGGAAAGAAGATTCAAGTCAAGAAACCATCTGTGTGTTTCAAAAAGCAAACTGCTAATGGAATACTACAATGGTCTACAAACAAAGGTCACATGCTACTGTCAGGCAACCATGTAAAAAGGATCAAATTCAAACAAGCTGCAAGGAAACCAAAGCTATCTAAATCAAGGACTCTGACAATCTATCCAGGCTTAAAACTCCAACCATTAGATGAAGATCTTGATGAAGACCAATTGCAATATCTAAGAGCTCAAAGAATCTACTATGCTGCCATTATGAATAACTGCCTTGAGATTAGATATACTGATGGAAGGGAGAAGAAATTCAAACAAGGACAGTGTCAAAATTGGGGCAAGCTATATGAAATAGAAAGAATCATTGCATTATTGGATTCTGAAGACAAAGTGGAGAAAGTATGGAAGCTGGAGTTGATAAGATAAGATAAGAAAGAGATGCTTTTAGAAATGGCTAGAAAGGGAGAAGGAGATTGATAGGCTGGAAGTTGAAGTAGAAAAGCTAAGGGCAAAAGGATTGTGTAGAGTTCAATTCAATCCCTATGTGGTGAAATATAGGAGGAGAAATGGAGATAATGTCAATATAAGAATGAACCTACTCAGTCACTATCCTGCCAACATTCTAAAACTAGTACTTGAAGATTTCAAAGACTCTATCATGCTTGAAGAATTGGATGCTTTGGAAGAGATCATAAAGGCCATGGATGAGAATGCAAGAAAGGAGAAAGAAAGAAAACAAAAAGCATATGATGATCTACAAGCCAAAGCAATGAAGATGGAATCAAATGAGAATGGCTAGTATTTCATCATACTGTAAGATTATTCATTCATGTACTCAATCAAATTTCATACCTGTACTTTTCAATGTTTTATCTTTATGTATGTTAGGCTTGGTATCAGACATGAAATTGTGACTAAGGGTCTCACTCACAATTTGGGGGAGATTGTTAGTCACAGAGGCATGCCTGTTTACATCTAATAACAAGCCTAATTGTTTGTAATGCTTTGCATTACTTACATGACCTCTTGACTGAGGGAACCTCTAGTTGTAGAGTCTCTACTTGTTTTGTACTTGTAATAGGCACCAAATCCTAGTTGTGTAACTGTACTTATAAAGTCAAGAATAATGCTTGAAAGAAGTTCCAAGGTTCATGCCTCAAGAAAGAAGATAAAGACTGTCAAATAATCACAGTTGGGATTTGATGAAATGAAGAATTTGTAGAATTCACGAACTAAACCAGGGTAATGTATAGTCGGAGGCGATAAAAGTGATGCACATTTAAGAACCTCAAATAATCCGACTATCCCAATACGCTGAAGTAACTCCATATCTGCCATACGTTCCTTGAGGATAGGTTTCGCCTTAGATTTCGAAGATCCCTCAGGAGCCAAGAACTGTGCTTTTAGACTTGGCTCTGGAATCGATGACTCTGAATTAGAATGGTTGTCTCTAGAGATAACCGCTTTTTGCCGCTTAGGGAACTCTGATATTCCCGGAGTCTTACCAGTACGAGTAGATACCGAACGAGTCTTGCGTTTAGCCATGAGTGAAAAGGGGAAAAAGGAGAGAGAAAAGAAGAGAATGGTAGAAGGAAGAAAGATGGACAATATGCAAGTTTAAGAAGACGTGCCCGAGTAAAATATGCAATTAAGGGATATTGTTTGCACTAAATCACGCAAGCGTACGTGGTCACAAGTAATATATGAATAAGTCAAGTTCGTTCCCACAGAGATCTGGTTTTTAATTCAGTTTAGTACCTATGCAACAATGTATGATTATTATTCACTGCTAAGACAAATAACAATTTTGGGTTTAATAAACTAAATTAACTAAGAATTAAATTAACAAGCTAAGAATTAACTAACTAACGATAATTGGAATCGAATTACTTCTGCAAGAGGAAACATGGGATCCTAACTTCATTAAATACTTTACTTAGATCTGACGCCTTTAATCACTATATGTAATGGTTATGATATCTGATCGGACAACACAAAACAAGTACACGCTACATCTCAGTATACGAATACCAAACTAAACATACATCCACAAAAGAGATAGAAGATGAATAGACACCAATTATGCTTAGACCCTATATCTCTATAAGATTTGAAAACATAACGGTTGAAGAACAAGTTATCCACAAAGATCACATAGGGTAGCATAATATCTCTATTTACGCTACAAATCATGATGTTAAAACATCAACCTATCCTATGCTAGCATGGCAAGTTCTAAATCTCAAGATCCACACTCGTTTCGCAAGAGATTAACAAATTAGATGTTAGCTACGCATCTAACAATTAAGCACAACCATACAAGGATATCAGATATACATCACACACAGATCTTTAAAGCATCAAGATACTAATCTCCATAAATAAATCCGTTAGAATCCCATGACAACGATTAGTTCATAATTGAACCTCTCGTCATCATGGGATCAAGGGAAACTATGACAAAAACAAAATATGAAAAGATACAAATTAGCCTAAGTAATTGATATGTAATGGTGATACAAATTACAATGGTAGGATGTGTTTATATAGGCTCTAGAAGTCTTGCCCAGCAAGAAAATACCAAAACAGAATTATAATAGAATTTCTGCAAAATACGTTTCCTAAATTGATTCTGTTTTGAAAGAAAATTCGTAGCTGACTTTTCTTCAATATTTCTGGACCGTTCCAGTCATAATTGGACCTCTAAACCACTTTAGAATGAAAGAGAATCTCGTTAGCTTTGCGTGGACTGTAAGATCGTCCAAAACGGACTTGTAGAACTCAAGATATGGCCAAAACAGTGAAACATCAATCTGACAGAATTTTTCAGGCGCTGCCTGCGCCCAGCAGTCTGTCCGTCGCGCTGCCTGCGCCCACCACGCGCAGCCTGCGCGTGGCAATCTGTCCAAGGTTGTAGAAAATCTCCTAGGCTTCGTGTGGACTCTGTTGAAGTTTTTCTACGTAGGTTCGAATCCTGCCTCTCCCACTTGTTTGTTGTAGACTTCAGAGAAGAGAAAAGAGGCATTCGTCAGCGTAGGAAGGCCAAGCGAGCCGAAGCTCTTTCTTTCTTTTTTGGTCGTGTCGTGAAGTGAAATTGTAGCGTATGTTAGTAAGAGAGGTTGGCGAACTACTACGATATAGAAATCCCCCATCTATATCCAATCCCAACGAGAATAGAAGCGAGTCGCTTCCGGCTTGGCTTGTAGTCGTAGTCTTTTAGCTTATGGATCCGAAGCATAACTGCACACTCACACGATCTTTGCCGAGAGATTAGGAGCATTCGGTGGAACCGGTGAACTACACTTGCTTCTGGATAAATGTGTGGGACAGAGGGCTCGTGGTACCTCCTGCCCAACCTTCCTCCTCTGCTTTGAGAACCGTGTGAACGGAGAGTGGGCAGAAGGGAAGGAGGTCCTCATACGGAGTCGCACACTTACTTGAGCAGTGCGGGAGACTGGAGAATGGGTCAAGTAAAGTCCCCTGGAGCCGGAAACAGAACAGACGAAGCTTTACTTAGATAGGGATTTTATTGGTCTTTTTTTTCTTAGTGATTGAAAAGGAGAGCGCGGAAGTGCGATGTGTCTGGAAACTCGGGATCGTAAATGGATTCGAGTACCATTCTGATCGCCTCTTTCATGATCCTTTCTATAGGTAGAACTACTGTGAGCGGTCTAAACTTCGACCCTTATTTATTTATTCTTATTGTAAAGGGGAGCAAAGCCCATTTTTTGCTCCCTCTATTGATAAGGGCCCTCCTGCTGTCGTTTCAGTGACTCATAGGGCTTCGGTATTTTTGGTTCTTGAGAATAGTCGCCATCTCTCCCAGGACCAGAATGATTATCCCCGCCCGATGGGTCTACATCCATCCCTGAATGGCGGGGAAGTTTGAAAATGGACTTCTAGAACTCCAGATATGGCCAAAACAATGTAGACTGCGCAACCTACCCGGAAATCCGAATTTTTCACAATTTGCTCATTCCTCATCCGTTTTCTCTTCCGATTCTTTTGCCACTTCCCGTTATTCAATTCTTGACTTATGAATCCTCATGATAGCCTAGAGAAATACACCATCCTTCATTCCAATGCTCAATTTCAACTCCAAGATCGACGAAAATCAACAACCCTAGCCGACATTTTACTAACCTGCACAACTACACAAAGCACATAAAAAATGCAATAAACTTGAGACCAAGTGAATCAATTTAAGCCGATATGGAATGCTCTAAATGGATATAAAATCCACTTATCAGATATAGGTGGCAGGCATGTAGTTATTGACAAACACAATATTCACATAAAATCAAATTAAATCATATAAGCACAAATTAAGGTAATTAAATCAAATTCTAGTAAGACTCATCACCAATAAATCAATTAAATAGTGCACATACCAAGTTCTCTTCGAAGCATGAAAAAACCTGTCTTCAGATAAAGGCTTTGTAAAAATGTCAGCCTTTGATTTTCAGTAGGAATAAATATAAGCTCAATATTACCTTTTGCAACATGATCTCGAATAAAATGGTGACGAACGTCAATATGTTTAGTACGAGAATGCATGACAGGATTCTTGGAAATGTTAATAGCAGAGGTATTATCACAATAAAATGGAATATTTGAAAATTTTATACCAAAATCTTTTAAGGTTTGCTGCATCCATAAGATTTGCGCACAGCAGCTACCTGCAGCAATATATTCTCCTTCTGCAGTTGGCATTGCAACCGAAGTTTGTTTCTTACTGTGCCAAGCTACTAGACAATCGCCTAAAAATTCACAAGCTCCACTAGTACTTTTACGATCAACTTGAGATCCTGCGTAATCAGCATCTGAAAAACCAATTAAATCAAAA
Source organism: Kitagawia praeruptora (assembly GCA_037693485.1). Classification (NCBI taxonomy): domain Eukaryota; kingdom Viridiplantae; phylum Streptophyta; class Magnoliopsida; order Apiales; family Apiaceae; genus Kitagawia; species Kitagawia praeruptora. The sequence continues at coordinate 85,664,880 of CM075350.1, forward strand.
GATGGGGAACTGGGATAGAATAGTCCCAAGTCGTCAGTTCCCTTTAGATATTTAAATATACGCTTTACAGCATTAAGATGTGATTCCTTTGGCATTGCTTGAAAACGAGCACATAAGCAAACACTGAACATGATATCTGGACGAGAAGCAATAAGATATAACAAAGAACCAATCATACCTCTATATTTGGTGATATCGACAGACTTACCATTTTCATCCTTAGTGAGTTTGGTGGTGACACTCATTGGAGTTGACTTAGGAGTGACATGCTCTAAATCAAACCTTTTGAGTAAATCCTTAATATACTTACTTTGATGAATAAAGATACCTGCATTAGTCTGGTTAATTTGCAGTCCAAGAAAGAATTATAATTCTCCCATAAGACTCATATCAAACTCTTTATGCATACAGTCCGAAAACCACTTGCATAAGGTCTCATCTGAAGCTCCAAACACAATATCATCAACGTATACTTGTACCAATAAAAAATCATTTTTCTTATGAAATATAAAGAGAGTAGGATCGAGTGTACCGCGAATGAAACCTGAGTCAACAAGGAATGTACTGAGTCGATCATACCAACACCTGGGGGACTGTCTAAGACCATAGACAGATTTCTTGAGTTGTATACGTAATATGGATACTTCTCATGAATGAAACCTGGAGGCTGCTTTACATAGACTTCTTCTTGCAAATATCCATTTAAAAATGCACTTTTGACGTCCATCTGGTAAAGTTTGAAGTTTTTGTATGCTGCAAACGCCATAAGAATACGTATAGCTTCTAGACGAGCCAATGGAGCATAGGTCTCGTCGTAGTCAATACCCTCCTGTTGATTATAACCTTAAGCCACAAGGCGAGCTTTGTTTCCGATGATGTTTCCGTCTTCATCCTTTTTATTCATGAAAACCCAACGAGTACCAATGACTGTGACATCTTTTGGAGGTGGCACAAGTTCCCACACATCACAACGTTCGAATTGGTTAAGTTCCTCTTGCATTGCTATTGACCATTGTTCACTTTCCACTGCCTCTTGAGCATTTTTGGGCTCGAATTCAGCTACAAAAGCATAGAATGCACAAAAGTTTCTAACTTTGCTTCGAGTAGTGATTCCTTGATTTAAATCTGAGAGAAGATTATCTGGAGGATGATTCTTCACAATTCTGGATGATTTAAGAAGATTTATTCGACTCATTTCTTCTTCATTTGAATTCTCTGATTGATATGGAATTTCTGATAGAACTGGTGTAGGATTCCTTTCTATTCCACAGGATGGATTATCAGATGCCTCAGAAAATCCAGGAGATGATTGAGAGAATGTAGAATTCCTTTGAGGTGTTTCCTGTCCTGTTGGTGAATGAGGCAGTTCCTTTTCAGAGAGAGACTGTCCCTTTCCAGAATGAAACTGTCTCTTTCTAGATTGAGACTGATCATTTTGAATTTGGGAATCATCATCTGCAAAGACTTCCCAACTTTTGGCTAGATCAAGATTAGACTCATTGAAAGTAATATTGATAGATTCTTCTACTTTATTCTTATTAAGATTATAAACACGATATGCCTTACTCGAAATGGAGTAACCCAAGAATATACCTTCAGTAGCTCAGGGATCAAATCTCCCACGATTTGGCTGAGTTTCTAGAATAAAGCATTTAGATCCGTTCTATTGAGGAGTACGTGGAGCAGAAAATTCATGTGATATATCTCTAGCCTTGCAGTAAGTAACGAAATCTTTCTCGAATTCTCCACCATGATCACTTCTGATAGTTCTCACCTTCTTGGAGTACTTAGTTTCAAGGTTAGCATTTAAATCTTGAAATTAACTAAAAGCTTCATCCTTAGTTCGAAGAAACATTACCCAAGTGAATCGAGAAAAATCATCAACTATAATAAATGCGTATTTCTTACCTCCAAGACTTACATACCTTTCAGGTCCAAATAAGTCGAGATGCAACAACTGCAATGAATCGGTTATAGACACCTGATTTTTGGCTTTGAAAGATGTCTTGACTTGCTTTCCTAATTGACAAGCAGAACAAGGCTCTGTCTTTTTATATTTGAGCTTAGGCAGACCTTTGACCAGACCACGAGATGAAATTTTCTTTAAGAGATCCATATGAACGTGGCCAAGTCTTCTGTGCCATAGATGCTACTATTCTTAAATTGAAGCTAGACATACTTCTTCTTGTTGCTCATCAAAATCTAACACAAAGATATTTCCTTTTAGTTTAGCTACTAAAGGAGTCTCATTAGAATTAGTACCAATAAAGCACGTATTTTTATCAAAATTAACACTACGACCTGAATCTATGAGTTGACTCACACTAATAAGATTGTATTTAAGACCATCAACTAATCTTACATCATTAATAGAGAATTTTTCATTACCTATGGTGCCTTTTCCAACAATTCTTACCGTATTGGAATCACCAAGGGTAACTAATCCTCCATCTAAAGCCATTAGAGATAAAAATTTCGATTTGTCTCATGTCATATGACGAGAGCAACCACTGTCTATGATCCATTTATTCTTTGGAACGTGAACTTTTAAACATACCTGCAAAGAATATATATATTCATGTCTTAGGTACCCACCTTGATTTGGGTCCTACATTGTTAGTGTCTATGATATTATATAAATGTCTTTCTATTTTCTTAATCCAAATTTGAGCAGTATTAGTAGAATCATGCATATAGGAATTATGTGGTTTAGTAGTTTGGCCATTAATATGACATAATTTTGATTCTGCTGAGATATGTCCCCTTTTTCCGCAATCTTTGCATTTCTCATAAGGCATACTGTACTTCATAGTAGTCCTCTTCTTGGTCTTTTGAAATACACTCTTTTTTCCTGAGTTGAAACCCAGTCCTTCTTTTCCCAAAGAGGATTTTTGAACTGCCAACATTACATCTAACTTAGCCAAATCTTTCTTTAGACGATCGATCTTTTCCTGTAATTCAGAGAATTTTTGTTCTGTATCCGCCTTTTTGTATCCTATTTCTTTGGAAGACTCTATTTCCTGCCTTAGTGTGGCCAAACACGCATCCTTTCTTTCAATCTCACTTTTCAGGTATGACGTATTTTCTTCAGCAAGCTTGGTCATCTTTTCATGGAGCAACTTGTTCTCTTCAACAAATGATTCCTCTTTCATAGAATCATCTATTTCACTTAGCACTTCACTTAATGCTTGCTTTAAGTATGCATTTTTACTACGCAACTTTCTATTTGTGCCTGCAAAGTTAGTAAATCTTCAGAAACAAATGATTTTGGAGGAGTAGAAAATACCTCTTCATTTTCACTGAAATTTTCATTAAATCCAGCAAAGCACAGTTGAGCAACTTCATCATCAGAATCAATTTCTATATCAGATTCATCATCGCTCCATGTGAGAAATGCTTTACTCTTTTTCTTCTCCTTGTCTTGATCCTTTGATCCGGAAGCTTTCAATTTCTCCTTTAGTTGAAAACAATTCTTTTTGATATGACCTTTCTTGCCGCATTCGAAACATACTTCATCGTTAGTGTTGTTCCTGAAATCCTGTTTGACTGCATAAGATTTTTGAGTAGGTCGACTAGCTGCTTTCTTCATGGATAAAAACTTTTGAAACTTCTTTGTTAGAAGAGCAATCTCCTCATCTGAATCTTCACTAGAATCTGTAATAGTTTTAAGAGCTATAGTCTTTTTCCTGGGTACTTCTTCTTCCTCATCATATCTTCGTAATTGGTTCTCAAACTCTTCCAATTCACTAAAGAGAGTGAGTGTATCCATTTTTGAGATCAAAGAAGAATCATGTAGAGTTGTCACTTTAGGAGCAAACTTTTTGGGAAGTGATCGAAGGATTTTTCTGTTGATTTCTACCTGAGGAATATGTCTTTCCAGGAGAGCAATAGAATTCATCAGTGTAATGAATTATCCCTGAGCTTCTTTTATGCTTTCGTCCTTTTCCAATCTGAAGCTTTCATAGTCACTTAGAAGAAGATCAAGCTTGACCTCACAAACCTTTGAGGTACCTTCATGACTCACTACAATAGTATCCCAAACTTGTTTAGCCGAAGTGCATGTTGACACTTTTCGAAGTTCAGTAGCACATAGTCCATTGAGTAAAGAATTCATAGCTCGAGCATTATAATTCAGAGAATTGACTTCATCAACAGTGAGTTCTTTTACTGGTTTTGGTTTGCCATCCTTCAGGGGAATAGTATTACCATTTTCAACGGCATCCCATTCGTATGTATCCTTCTGGAGAAATATTTTCATCAGAAACTTCCAGTCATGATATTTTTCTGTTCCAAGTAAGAGTGGTGGAACATTGATTGAACGACGTTCTTGCCAACCTGATTGTGCCATGGATCTAACAAAATAAACACTTAAACAAAGGTTAAATGCACCTGCTCTGATACCAAATGTAAAACGGGTAGCACAATATGTTTAACTGCCAAGTAAATGAGACTGTCTCAAATGATAATGAGACTGTCTCTTTAGTGTGTGCGAGTGTCCCAATTAACTAACAGGGTAAATAAACAGCGTAAGTAAATGACAGAATATAAACCAAGAACACCAGGAATTTTCACTTGGTTCGGCCCCTACCCAATCTATGGCCTACATCCAAGTCCCTATGCCAACTAGCACATAGATTATATTATTATAACAATAATATAAAGCTTACAGTTTTCCCGATTACAAATTTAAAGCCTCTTGGAAGAACCCTTCCCTTGACACATTTGTCACCTAGCAAACCTGCTACTTAGCCCACTGGCTACTTGGCTTATGATTTGTAATCCTATCCAATTGCCACAACCCGGCACAAGTATGTATAAAATGAATATAAGATTACAACTCTATGAAATGAAACTTCTGTACGCAATGTATGAGCTTGAGTGTCTTTGTATAGAAGTTGAATTGCAGATGTGTTGAGTTGTTGTTCTTCTTCCAAAAGATCACTTTATATAGCACTGGAAGATGTAGCCGTTAGAGACTTGTATTCTAGAGATTATAGCTGTTGGAACAAGAATAAATCAAGAGCAAGTCAGTGATTAGATATCAATTAATCAGGATAATCACAACGGCTCCTATTAGAGTGATATAAGGGATTTGAATGTAAATCAAATCACGCACTATCCCTGATATATAACCAGTGATTTTGATATATACAGCAATCAAAATATGGAAACACAGAATCAAATCTTCATGATTTAATTCGAAGACAATTCAAAAATATCATCCTAAAAACCCGGGAATAACAGTTTTCGGTTTGGTTATCCAAATCATTAAAAAATGTAATTAATGATAATTGACTGATTGCCTTTTTTAATTAAAAGACTTTCACTTTCAGTTGAAGATATTGTCCTTTATAAACACCTAAAAAATTGAATCTTCCAATCATTAATATATTTTTTTTCTAATTAAAACACGTTACTTTATAATTTAAACACAATCTTGTCATCATTAATATATACCCAAAAATATCACATCACATCTTTCAGTCACTAATAAACTATATTTCCAGTCACCAACAAACTATATAACAAAAATCCCTATACAACGAATAATAACCATAGATTTTTAGTAATAAATAAGAACCTTTGGATCTAATGCTTAAATATTTTATATGATTAAATTACTTTAGTAAAGATTCAAGATCGAATTACGTCAACGATATATTTTATTTAAAATTTCATAATATAATTTTTAAACCATGCATATTATTAAAAAAATTTATATAAATTATATAAATTAAAATTAAAATAATTATTGGAAACAATAATTATATAAAAATATAATTATGACATTAAATAAAAAAAAATGCACGGGTTGTAAGCTAATATATTTTAATCGTTGAAAGTTTAGTTGGTCGACCAAAATCCCCTTGATATGGGCTGAAAGTAAGCCCTATAAACGTATTTAATGATGTATTAATTAAACCTAGTTTGGTCCAAATACGAAGCCCATTAATGAGGCCCGAAACCCTAATTAAATGGTAAATTCGTAGCTGATAAATCAGCCAAATAAAAGACTTCAAAATTGAGTCCAGAAAGGAAACTAAATCATTTTAGGAGTAGCCTCCAAGGCACATATCTCCAATACTTATCTTCTTATCTATTAGAAGGCTCTAGAATTGGGCCTAAGCTGTGACTTGCCCATCAAGTCTCCTAATTTAACCCTAATTCTAGGGTTTTCATCACCTATATAAGGACCTGCTCCTTCACATCTAGAACTACGTTTTTTGGCTTGATTCTTGATAATTGCAAGATACGTAGGCATCTTGTGAGGACCCGATTTAAGTCACGAAACATAAGATCAGCCATTAAAGCTCGAAGCTTCCACAAACCCTAGCATTAAATACACAATAAATACACCCTACTTTTTGTTCCACAACATTTGGCGCTGTCTGTGGGACAGAGACATCAACCATGGTAACTACACGAAGAACAGCACCAAGCTCTACCGAGGCTTTACCAATTAGCTCTGCTCCGCCCCTCACCTCTGAGACGATCATCACTGAGCAGGTACCCCCAACCATAGGGGCGATCACTCAAACTCAGGCTTCTTAACCCCCAGGGATGAATCCCCATGCTGAGAGGACGCTACCTATGGTCGTCCATCCAGGTCAAGGAACCAGCTCTCTTCAGACGCTGGTTTCTCCTTTAGTTGATCCCAATCGCCCGTTATCACCAGGGGTACAGATCCATACTACAGATCTTCCCATAAATACCAGCCCGATGTATGGTCTGCCTAATTACCCTCCAATTACTCAAGGTCGTGGACCTAGTGGCCACGCCTTGCAGATTCGAGATCGAGAATATGTTGACTACTCTGGCCCCTATACTGATGATTCATCGTCTGGTGAGGATGATCGTGATGAAGCCCCGAGGAGGCGACGTGCTAGCAGAGAATCAAGAAGAAGAACACAAACCATCCATGATGGACCTCCTTTGACAGCCGCTGAGAGGATCAGGGCTCATGAGGCCGAGATCTTAAGGTTGAAGGACGATATTGCGAGAGAACAAGCTAGGTTAAATCAGACTCAACCTCCTCCAACATCAGGACCGATTCCCATCATAGACTTGGAAAGGTCCTCAAGAAGGCAGAGAAGGGTCGACGCCCCAACTGGAAAAACAACAAGGGTTGAAACCCCTAAGAGCAACCCCAAGGATCTGATGCCACTTGGGGATCCTAATGATCCCACGCCCCCGTTTACTGAGGAGGTGATGAATGCTCACATCTCAAAGAAGTTTAAGATCCCAACAATTAAGGCTTATGATGGAACGGGTGATCCCGCAAACCACGTTAGGATGTTCTCAAATGCACTGCTGCTGCAACCTGCGAGTGACGCCTTAAAGTGTAGGGCGTTCCCTCAAACTTTATCGGGCATGGCTCAAAGATGGTACAGCCGATTGCCTGCAAACTCGATTGCCTCTTTCAAAGAGTTAAGTACTGCCTTTGTTAGCCAGTTTATCAGTGGGAGAGTGCATGAGAAAAGCTCTACATCTCTTATGTATGTGGTTCAAGGAAAGAATGAAAATCTGAGAGACTACCTTAAGAGGTTCACTAAGGAGACTCTGAACATCACTGATTTGGAGAATAAGGTGGCGATGGTAGCTTTGGAGCATGGTACCACCGACCTATACTTTAAAAGGTCATTGGCTAAGCATCCTCCCGAGAATATGCCTGAGCTCTAACGAAGGGCTGACAAGTATATCAAGGTTGAGGATAGCATAAAGAAGGAGGCCACAACAGGTAATGGAGGGAATAACAATGATTTTAGGAAGAGGAAGTCGGATCAGGAATACGATGCCAAAGACAAGTACCCACGTACGGGCAAGGAATCAGATTCGGCTCCTAAAAGGGGGAATCCAGGACAAAGATTTACTGAATATTCAAGATTGAATGCACCAAGGAGCCAAATCCTGATGGACATAGAGAAGGATAGAGATAAGAGATGGCCGAAGCCACTAAGGACCGATCCTGAGAAAAGAAATAAGAATCAATACTGCCGATTCCACAAAGATGTGGGGCACGACACTGACGATTGTAGGCAATTGAAGGATGAGATCGAGTTTCTAATCTGGAGATGAAAGTTGAATAAGTTTTGCAAAGATGAGAATCAAGGAAACCCGAGGCGAGATTATGATAGGAAGGATGATGATCGCAATCGCAACCCACAGCCCCGGGGACCGGTAATAAACATGATTTTTGGTGGCCCAACAGCGACCGGGACAAGTAGGAATTCCAGAAAGGCGTATGCACGAGAAGTGATGCACATTGTTGGAGAAGCACCAAAGCGTGCAAAGACAGAGGTCTCAATTGGATTCGATGACTCGGACCTTGAAGGGGTGAAGTTCCCCCATGATGATCCATTGGTGATCTCTCCAGTGATCGGCAACTCCCAGGTAAAGAGAGTCTTGATAGACAATGGAGCTTCAGTGGACATTCTGTTCCATGATGCCTTTTTGAAAATGGGTTATACCGAGTCTCAATTGACGCCATCAAATATGCCCATATATGGGTTTAACGGAGTTGAGTCTAAAGTTGAAGGGACGATTCAGCTACCCATGACCATAGGACAGGAGCCACGGGAGGCCACTCAGATGTTAAATTTCTTGGTTATTAAAGCTACGTCTACCTACAATGCTATCCTAGGAAGAACGGGACTTCATGCTTTTAAGGCGGTTGCCTCCACTTATCATCTAAAGATCAAGTTCCCAACCAGAAACGGTGTAGGAGAAGAGAAAGGAGATCAAAAAATGGCAAGGAGTTGTTATGTGGCCGCACTGAGGCCTGATGGAACTGGGGGTCAAGTCCTCCCAATTGAGGATATGGATGTTCGAGAGGATGAAGAACGGAGAGGAAAACCAGCCGAAGACTTGGTTCTCATACCTTTGGAGTTAGGAGATCCTGAAAAGATTACTCACATCGGGGAATCTCTGAAAGATCCCTTGAAAAGCGAATTGATCACTTTCTTGCAAGACAATAGTGATGTCTTTGCGTGGACAGCAGCTGATATGCCCGGGATAGATCCCCAATTGATAACACACAACCTGAACGTGGATCCAGACAGGAAGGCGGTGAAATAAAAGAAGAGAAATTTTGCACCTGAGAGACAAGAAGACATTAAACAGGAGGTTGACAAACTCCTAGACGCAGGGTTCATTGAAGAAATCCAATTCCCGGAATGGTTGGCCAATCCTGTAATGGTCAAAAAAGTCAATGGAAAGTGGAGGATGTGTATAGACTTCACTGATCTGAACGATGCATGCCCAAAGGACTGCTTTCCCTTACCAAGGATTGATATGTTGATAGATGCCACGGCTGGGCACGAGATGCTAAGCTTCATGGATGGTTTTAGCGGCTACAACCAAATCAAGATGCATAAGGATGATGTTCCTAAGGTATCATTCATCACTGACTTTGGTGTGTATTGTTACCTGGTCATGGCCTTTGGATTGAAAAACGCAGGAGCTACCTATCAGAGGTTGGTAAACAAGATTTTCTCTCATCTCATTGGAAAAACTATGGAAGTTTATGTAGATGATATGCTGGTGAAAAGCCTGTGCAAGGCCGATCACATTGAGCACCTCCGTGAGGCATTTGAGGTGTTGAGACACCACAAGATGATGTTGAACCCAGCCAAATGTGCCTTTGGTGTCGGGTCAGGGAAGTTCTTGGGTCTTATGGTCTCAAAACGAGGAATTGAGGCTAATCCCGACAAGATCAAAGCTATCCTAGATATGGAACCACCTCGTTCCATAAGGGACGTACGGAAACTAACTGGAAGGATTGCTGCATTGGGGAGGTTCGTCTCCAAATCCGGAGATAAGTGCTTGTCGTTCTTTAAAACCTTGAAGAAAGTAAAAAATTTTGAATGGACAGAAGAAAGTCAAGAGGCCTTTGATCATGTGAAGAAGTATATGGCTGAAGCCCCGCTGTTGACCAAGCCAAGTATGGGAGAAATCCTCTATCTTTACTTAGCCATTTCGGCTCAAGCTGTGAGCGCGGTGCTAGTGAAAGAGGAAGACAAAATTCAAAAACCCGTATACTATGTGAGCAAAGTACTACATGGAGCAGAGTTGAACTATTCTACCGTTGAAAAGTTTGCCTTAGCATTGGTGACTGCCTCAAGGAAGCTACGTCCCTACTTTCAGGCACACAAGATTGAAGTCCTTACAGGGCAGCCACTGAGGAACATCCTACACAGCCCTAAAGCCAGTGGTAGGCTTATTAAGTGGGCAATTGAGTTGGGAGAATTTGATATGATCAAGTACAAGCCGAGGACGGCCATAAAAGCTCAGGCACTTGCTGACTTCGTGGTTGAATGTACCATTGACAACCAAGAAGTCGGGGGGCAGGAGATACCTCAGGAAGGCAATAGGGAAGACAAGGAACCTGTGATAGAAGAGAAGAAATTCTGGATGCTCTATTTTGATGGAGCGTCAAAAACAAAAACAAGTGGTGCAGGCCTGGTCCTACAAAGTCCCGAGGGATTCACCATTGAATACGCCCTGAAGTTGGACTTCCCAAAAACCAATAATGAGGCAGAGTATGAAGCATTGATAGCTGGACTTGGTTTGGCAGGAGCGCTAATGGTCAAAAATCTAAAAGTTTGTGGAGATTCAAGGCTAGTTGTGGCCCAAGTCAATGGAGAGTTTGAGGCGAAAGATGAGACTATGATTAAGTACTTGAGGGTTGTCAAGGCTGTAATGACCCAGTTCGATGAATGCTACGTTGAGCACATTCCGAGGGAGGAAAACGTCAAGGCCGATGCCTTATCTAAGTTTCCCTCTTCCGAGATAGAGAATTATTCTGGTAGTGTCTATTTCCAAGTTCTGAGAGCCCCCACTATTGATTCAAAGCTGGTAGCACCTATTGGAACTATGGAGTGTTGGATAGACCCGATCAAGATGCATATTGAGACTGGTTGGCTCCCGACTAATGCCATGGAGGCACGAAGATTGTCAGTAAGGGCGTTGAGGTATGCTCTGATTGAAGGGATCCTCTATAAGAAATCCTTTGTGATTCCGTACCTGAAGTGCCTAAGGCCCAAAGAAGCTAAGTCAGCACTAGAAGAAGTCCATGAAGGAATCTGTGTGCAACACTTGGGGGGCAGGGCCCTAGCTCACAAGATAGTTAGACTCGGATTTTATTGGCCTGAGATGATGGCTGATGCCAAGGAATATGTGAAAAAGTGTGATCGGTGCCAGAAACATGCACCAGAGGTTAGGCAACCACCAGAGATGTTGACGTCCGTCAGTTCCCCCATTCCTTTTGCTATGTGGGGGATGGATATACTTGGGCCATTTCCAATGGCCACAGCTCAAAGAAAGTTCCTGATTGTAGCTATTGATTACTTCACGAAGTGGATTGAGGCCAAACCTTTGGCTAAGATCACAACCAAGCAAGTTATGCAGTTCTTCTGGGAGAATGTCATGTGCAGGTATGGAATATCACGGATCCTAGTTATGGACAATGGGTTACAATTCAACAACAAAGAATTTAAGGATTATTGTGATGAGAACGGAATCGAGCTTCGGTTCACTTCAGTTGCCCACCCTCAAGCTAATGGGCAAGCTGAGGTTGCCAATCAGATCATCCTTGATGGACTCAAGAAAAGGGTGGAACGTTCCCGAAATACTTGGGTGGATGAATTGTTGCCCATACTTTGGGCATACCGGACCACTTGCAAGGTAACCACTGGGGCAACTCCATTCATGTTAGCTTACGGAGCTGAGGCCGTTGTCCTCGTAGAAATCATGCATACATCTCCCCGAGTGGAGGCCTTTGAGCCTGACACTAATGAAGAAGGAATGAGGTTAGCCCTTGACTTGATTGATGAAGTAATGGATGAAGCCCATGCTAGGAATACTGAGCATCAGAAGAAGGCCTCTTTCTACTACAACCTGAGGGTAAAAGAAAGGTTCTTCCGTCAGGGTGACTTAGTACTCAGAAAGATTGAAGCATCCGGAGTTGGATAGAATGGAAAGCTAGCACCTAACTGGGAAGGTCCGTATCGTGTCAAAGGAACATTAGGTCGTGGATCATATAAGTTGGAAACTCTGGAAGGGAACGAGGTGCCTCGCACTTGGCATGCGTCAAACCTCAAGATCTATTATGTTTGATTATTCTATAAAGAGCATAGCTCATATTTAGTAGGGAAGTAGAAATAAGGTCGACGAAACCATATTTGAGTTCTTAAACTCTGAGTAGGAAGTAGAGTACTATGTAAGGGCTAGACCCATTTCAAGTTTTAATGCAATTTGATTTTCTTCTCTCTTGGTTATTATTTCCAGTGTCTGTTATGTATCAAAAGCATATTTGTAAAATTGCTAGCTAAAGTAACCAAAATACAAAAGACAAAGCAACCAAGTGAAAGGAAAAATCAAAGGATGCTTAAAACAAATAAACAAAGCCCGGAGGCTATGGGTTACAACTCACAAATCAAGAAAGCAAAATGTCGAAAGATAAGCCACGCAGGGCCAACAATAAATAAACTCAAGGAGCCTTAGGAGTAGCTTTAGCAGCCTTGGCAGTACTCCTAACTGGAGAATCTCTATCAGTACTGGTGGCATTAGTAGACTCCTCGGCATCAGCATGAAGCGGGGAGTGCTCAGGATCCAAGATCCTATCAGTAGCATCACCTCCCTCTTCTTCTTCCTCACCATCCTCCTCGTCCTCCTCCATAGGAGAAATCCTCTGGGACTCTAACAGCTTGGCCAACTCTAAAGGAGCCTCGGGGCAAGTGAAATCCCCAATCTGGAATAACCAAGGATGCCTCTCAGAAACAGCATCTAAAGCCCCTTTCCAGCCACTAAAGTAATTGGCCGGATAGGCAAGGTCATCATGCTTAGTCATAAGCCTTTGGAAGTCCTCGGAGTCCATATAATCGTCGATGATATCCTCCCTGCCTTGGCGAAGCTCAGCAATGCTGCCATAGGCTTTCTCAAGCTCCTCCTCCTTTGCCTTCAACTTCTCCTCTAAGCCTGCAACTTGGACCTTTGACTGATCTAGATCTTTCTTATGAGCCCAACTTGAGTTCGCCAAGACTTGGCATGATGCATGGCAGCCTGGAAGTAGGTGTTACCCCGAAAGCACGATTTAAGTGTTAAGGAACAGAAAGTAAAACATTTAAGCTAAAAGAGAAGTAAAATACTCACAGTAGCAAGAGCTTGAGTTCCCAGCAACTCAACCCCCTCCAAGTCACGAGAAACAACAATGTCACGATAGTCGGCATGAGTGATTGAGTGGTAGGACCAATCCTTCGAATGCTTGGTATCTCCAACCACTGAGTCTTGTTTTCTGATGCCCCAAGCAGGCCGAAAAATAGATGATTTGGCAGAAGAGGCAGCCCCACTCCCACCATCCATATCAACAGCATCATGGGGCCTTAGAAAGGCAGGCCCTGTAGGCTGTCCCCTGGGATCTTTAGCAGCTCGTTTCCTCTTCATCTGGGAAGTTTCACCAGATAGATGCTCTTGAAGATCATTTATGGCTTTAGCAGCTGAAAAATCAAAGGCAAAATTAGTCACGATAAAATACAACAATAAATGAGAAGCTAAGTGAAAGAATGATGAGGTTTACCCTTATCAGTAACAGAAGAAAGACCCACAGACTTGAGGGAATATTCCTCAAGAAGAGTGAAGAAGTGAGTTTCCCCTTTGTCTGCAGTAAGGGTAGTGAAAGCAGCTTGCTCTGCGTCATTCAGCTCTATGTCGTCTGGATTTTCGTCGACAACCTTCCCAAAAGAACTACGGAAGAGGGTGCCCCAATTACCCCCCTCCCATACCAAGATACATGAACTCCTCTTTCCACTTGGGATTATTATCAGGGATTGAGGAGGGATCATAGATGTTTGGAATTGTGGCACGAAGGCTAGCATATACCCAGCCAGGATAAGTAATTGCACTATTCTTAAATTGAAAAATTTTCCTAAAAAGAGAGACAGATAGCGGAAAATTGTTTTTCAAACAAAGAACCATGAAACAAAGAATGGCCCTCCAAGCATTAGGGACGAGTTGGCAAGGATTTATCTGAACATCTGCCAATAATGTAGGGATGAAATTGTGGAAAGGGAAACGAATCTCGGCCATGATGGCATCTTTGTAAATGCAAAGGGCATGGGGTTTCCAATGACAGGAACGATCCCCAGGCTCAGCTGGGACTAATTTTAAAGGAGAACGAACATTAAATAGTTTGTTAAATTTTTTGATTTTCTCAGCATCAAAAAACCTCGAGTGGTGGTTATAAGAATCTAATGTAGATACAGAGGGATATTCATCCCCCCTTTGATTAATCATGTCAATCAGGGAAGTGTATTTTGAACGAATAGGAGGGAAAGAGGTACCTCGTGAAGAAGAGCTCATTTTGCTCAGCCTCTTAGCTTCTCTGTCGTCCGCCATGGATGTTCTCGAGATGAATGCTTCAAGGATGATCTTCAACGAAAAAGCCAGAAACCACCGCAACAGGAGGAACTTCGCCGGGAAACTCTTGTCGGAAACCGCCTTAGATGAGAGCTCTTGAGAGAAATTTTGGTGAGAAATTTGAGTGAAGTGAGAAATGAGTTCACTTCTCACTCTTTTATACTCAACACAACCGGTCATTTAGCCGGTTCGAGTGTTAAGTTAACTGGTTAATGCCGGTTAAAGCCCATAGGCCCAATTAAAGGCCCAAGAGCCCATAGGCCCAATTAAAGGCCCAAGATCTAGAAGCTCGTGGAAGCTTGTGGAATCTAAAGGAGAATTCTAGAAGGATCGCGAAAATGATATAAAAAATAAATAAATAAATGAAAAAATGAAAAACCTTACACGAACTCAATTCAGTTCGTAGTATGAGTTCGAGAAAGCCACGAAGAGGCCCATTATCGTTCCTTACACGAACTCAATTCAGTTCGTAGTATGAGTTCGAGAAAGCCACGAGGAGGCCCATTATCGTTCCTTACACGAACTCAATTCAATTCGTAGTATGAGTTCGAGAAAGCCACGAGGAAGCCCATTATCGTTCCTTACACGAACTCAATTCAGTTCGTAGTATGAGTTCGAGAAAGCCACGAGGAGGCCCATTATCGTTCTTTACACGAACTCAATTCAGTTCGTAGTATGAGTTCGAGAAAGCCACGAGGAGGCCCATTATCGTTCCTTACACGAACTCAATTCAATTCAAAAATTGAGGTCGTATAGAACACGAGGAGGCCAGTAATTGCCCCTTACACGACCTCGGTTTAGTTCGAAGGATGGCCTCGTAAAACTCACGAACAGCCGAGTAATGGAAGTTTACACGACCTCAAACCACCTCGTAGGAAGAAGTCACAGTTGGCACGAAGAGGCTTATGAAAGGACCGTACACGACCTTAAATTACGTCGTAGATCGGGGTCGATATGTTGACGACCTCCATCATTTGATGACCTTGCACGACCTCAACCCACGTCGCAGGACGAGGTCGCAAGGCCTACGACCAGGCAGGTTTAAGGACCTTACGCGAACTCGATCCACCTCGTGTGGTGAGCTCACAGTCCCCACGACCTGCCTCATTTGGCGTCTCTACACGACCTGGATCCACCTCGTGGATTTAGGTCAAGTCTCACACGACCTGGCTGATTCATAGGCTATACACGACTTCGTTTCAGTTCGTGGAAGGAGATCGAAAAACCTACGACCAGGCCATCTTGGTGACCTTGTACGACCTCGATTCTGGTCGAAAAATGAGGTCGCCAGCCTCACGACCTGGGCGCCTCTTAACGACCTCGATCCAGGTCGAACATCTGTAGAAAAATATTTGAAAAATTGTTAAATGGTTATATTTTGGAGATTAAAATTTCAAAAAATTCCAGAAATACAGGAAAATAATTTTTAAATGCTTGAAGCACAATTCGATATTTTTTCGATAAAATCGAAAATATAGAAAAATACCTGTGAGTACTAGAAAAATCCTAAAAAATTAGGATAAACGTGAAAAAATACGAGGAATTTTATAGATAAGCAAAATTCAATGACAAAAGTTGTTGGAAAAATAATTGCTTAGCCTCGAACAAGGCCCATCGTCGTAAATGTGTAGGTCGCTCCACACTTTACATTGAGGCGATACTTGTGAAACACTAGTGTACATAAACCTTTTTAACTTCAATGAAAACCTGATCAGTTTTCCTAGAAGTTGGGGGGCAAATGATATGGGCTGAAAGTAAGCCCTATAAACGTATTTAATGATGTATTAATTAAACCTAGTTTGGTCCAAATACGAAGCCTATTAATGAGGCCCGAAACCCTAATTAAATGGTAAATTCGTAGCTGATAAATCAGCCAAATAAAAGACTTCGAAATTGAGTCCAGAAAGGAAACTAAATCATATTAGGAGTAGCCTCCAAGGCATATATCTCCAATACTTATCTTCTTATCTATTAGAAGGCTCTAGAATTGGGCCTAAGCTGTGACTTGCCCATCAAGTCTCCTAATTTAACCCTAATTCTAGGGTTTTCATCACCTATATAAGGACCTGCTCCTTCACATCTAGAACTACGTTTTTTGGCTTGATTCTTGATAATTGCAAGATACGTAGGCATCTTGTGAGGACCCGATTTAAGTCACGAAACATAAGATCAGCTATTAAAGCTCGAAGCTTCCACAAACCCTAGCATTAAATACACAATAAATACACCCTACTTTTTGTTCCACAACACCCCTAATGTAACTCACATTTTTTAATTTTTACATAACTAAAATTAATTTGATGTAATTATTAATTATGTATGATTTGATAACTAAAATTTACATATTTATTAAAACCAAATCATATTTTTTGTATTCGTTTATATTAAGTATAATCTAATATTTTATTTTTATATCCATTATTTAAATTGGAATTTTTTTTGTAGAATATACTCAATCGATTAGAATTTTGTTTTGTAATTTTATCTATCCAATGTTCTAGAAATATTATATTTAAACAATATTTTATTTACTCAAAAATAAAAATAAAAGAGGAAAAGACAAGAAGAGAAGATGTGGTTTATCTTATATGATTTGTAAACAAAACTCAAATTTAAGTTTAGCACAGCTGGTTATGGCATGAATTTAATAGAAGATGGTCATTATTCGAATCCCAACACTAGTTTAATTTCATTATTTTTTACATAATTATTAAAGTATGACATTTTTGTAATTTTTCAAAATATAGGGGTAAAATCGTAACTTCACAATCATTAAAATGACAATTTTTGCCATTGTGTTGAAGTTTAATATATAAGTAATATATTAATCACATATATTAAATATATAATAAATGACTTTATTTTTTTGTCAAGAAACAAGATATAAAATTTATTTTATTTTATCTATTTGAAAGATTAACAAACTTTATTTGCGTATATAATTAATAATGTAATATAAAAATATTACTTATATATATTATTAAGATTAATTTTTGATAAAATGACGATTTAAAATTGTTTACATTGCATCATTTTCTATTCTATATTCAAGATCACCGTAATTTCTTTTCAAATCATTCTAGAATAGATAAACATAACTTCTTCATCGATCTTTTTTATCAATGATTGTGGATATCGTTATAAATTATGGAAGTCGAGAAAAGTTCTGTGGAGACCATCAATTCATTGGAGACCTTAGAGACCATATACGTTTTGCATTCAAAACAATGCAAAAATATTATCTTGCAAAATATGTTGCATGAAAATCACTATTTTGTTGAAAATCTTCAAAATCATATATATTTCGCAAGCAAGTTCTGCAAATAGAACGTATTTTACATAACAGTTCACTTTGCTATAGTTTCTAACAAAACATGCAAGATTTTCAATATTTTCAGTGGAATACTACTATTCATAGAACATGTTTCATAAGATTACACAATTTGTAATGTTTTACTCGCAGAACATATATGGTCTCCAGGATTTCCGATGAAATTACGGTATCTATAGAACCTAATTATATGGAAGTATGAAGATGTTTCGGTTAACATTTAGAATTTGTATATACACAATGCCGACAAATTTCTACTTTTCACATGAATAAATTACACATATGTTGTGACCAAACCGATTAAATTGAATAAATCCCACTATTTTATCGGTCAATAAATCGATAAAAAAAATTATCATGTCATTTCATTATGTTGTTAGAAATAAATTAATATTTTTTAAATTAAATTCTTACATTATTTATTAAACATGTATGTTATGAGAGGGTGTCATCTTTTAAAAATATTATTTAGTCATATTCAATATTTATAATTTTTTATCGTAAAGATTACGTTCATATTGTGATTGCTATTTTTCATGTTTATGATATTTGTAAGATTATTAAATCTAAATCTATAATAAGAGTATTTTCCAACTAATAATTCATATAAACTTTTTTAAATAATTTTTTATGAATTTTTTAAAATACCTATGAAATTTTCTTAATATAATAAATATTAATTTATCTATTTTTATTATTTTAAAAAAATTATTAAACGCGCGAAGTACGGCTAATTTGTCTAGTTATAGATTAATATTTGCTTATTATAGAGAGAAAATGACCAAAATACACTACTTTTCCTTAGAACATACACAAAATACCGATAGGCAGTGAGCTCCGTCTTTTTTGACCACGGGTTACGCATTTTAGGCATGCGTGGCCTGGGATGCGCATTCCTGGAATGCGTATCTCAGGTCACGCATCTCCCAGATGCGTGATGATGTCATATGACATCATTTCTTCAATTGTAGCTCCGGTCGTCTCTCTCTCAAAATCGTCCCTCCGTCGCCCCCTTCACTCTTCACATTTCGGCTACCACCACTCTTCTTGAGGGCATCAAAACAAAGACCAGACGTGCCTCTTCCTTTTCCCTCGTTCATTTGTTGAGTTTCGGCCCCGTAGGGGCGTGTATGAGGATATCGGAAAACCAAATCGGAAAAAGTTATTCGCATTGGGGATTTTAAATTCGGCAAAACAAACGAAAAATGATTGTGGAGGGAGAGATGTCGATCAGTTTGGTATATAAAATGGTACTGAACGAATCCTGGAAGGGTGTGGAAGATGTGGTCGAATTTTTGGTCGAAAATCGCCTCCGACGGCGTCCCAAAGGGGACGATGAACAGTGGCAAATACGCATGTTCAACATGCGTATCCAAGCCCACGCATGTTGAACATGCGCATTCTAAACACTGTTCATGTTTGTGAACAAGCAGAATTTACAAAGAGCACGCATGTGTGTAGTGCGTAAACGAGCTCCACGCATTTCAGAAATGCGTATACCCTATACGCATGTGAGGCATGCGTAACCCGTGGGTAAAAAGGGCGACCTTTCTGCCGGTGGGTATTTTGGGCAGTTGGAATTAAATGGTGGGTATTTTGGTTTTTCACCCTATTATAGATTAGTTTTGATTGATTGGTGATTGTATTTTAGCTGGATTATATAATAACTTTGGCCCATTAAAACCCGAAAAATAATTATATCTCAAGTAGGGCTGCACAACATTCCGGTTTAGATAAGTAAATTAGACGAGATCGGGTATACTGGTCCGTGACCCGGACCGGACCGTGTATAGTCGGTTTGGTTCCCGATCCGCAAAATCAAAAAAATCCAATCTTCCGTCCGATCCGGTCCAAACCCTGAAAAAACCTGGACCGGACCGAATTTTATGCTTATACTATTTTTATATTACTTTGCTTCTTAAAATATCTAATATAGAGATTAAATATTTAAATACATCATAATTTGACAAGCCAAATTAGTAGAAAATAAATTGATGAAATAGTAATGATCATTATTACAATCTAAATGATTAGGCCTCGTTTGTTTATGCAATTTTGGAGTTACACATGAACTCAAGTATCCTTGGAACTAACATACTAAGCTAAAGTTCCAGGATAATTAAAAACATGTGTTTGGTTAATGACTATGTAACTTGGGGTTACATAGTTATAATTTAGAAATTATTACAAAATTGTTATGTATTAAAAAAGGGAATGTGTAATTTTGGATACAAATAATAAAATAAAAGGAAAGTTAAAGCTATTTTACTATGTAACTCCCGGTGACCACGCCTCAGCTAGGTAATTGGGTTCCCGTGTTTTGTAGTAACTCAAAATACCTGGGAAGTGTGGGTTACACCATTCATTTCAAAAAATTACTCATCCAAACGTTGTAATTTATTAAAGTTCCAAGGTAATTGAAGTTACGTAGTTGGGTTACATCCAACCAAACGAGGTCTAAATGTCATATTATGTACGATAAATACTTGACACTCACATGTTTGGAAATTACGATTAGTTCACAAAATTAAGATATGGACTTCATTTTTAAATTTATAATAACTTGCAAAATAATTTATTTATTTTGTGTATTTAAACTTTTAAAAAAATAAATATTAAATTATAAAAAATTATTTTTTATATAGAAATTAACCAACCGGTCCATGACGATCCGATTCCGATCTGGTCCAAGTTTTTTCAATCCCGTCTAGTCTCAAAACCGATATGGTCCGATCCTCAATCCAAAAAATTAGATAATTCCAATCTTCAATCCGATCTGAATTGATCCGGTCCGATCCAACCTTTATACGGCCTACCTTCCTATACTCTTGTCAACAAAACACGAATTTAGAAAATGTTGAGTTCGGGCCTTTGGTCCAAGACAAAATGACAAAAATGCCCATAAAGTCAATCTAGAAGACTGATAAATATCCAGAAGGTTCTAAACCCCTAAAGCCCCCCTTATCCCTTTTCAAAACCCTAACTCCCCATCACAGATCATATAAAATCCCCCATCATCACCTATACACACATTCATTTGTATACTTACACACTACATCTCTATCTCTCTTTTGAGCCAAAATGCACAAGATCTCAAAGCGCTCCGTCTCTTCTCTTCTTCGAAACGGCGCCGTTCGTTACAGAACGCCCGCTGCCCCCATCTCCGCCTTCAATCTCACCAATCTTTCGGTAATTAGCCCTTTTTAAACTATATTATGTATTTCTGTGTGTTTGATTTGTGTTAATTGTGGCTTAGTGATGATAAACTTTGCTTCTTTTTTTATGTGTGTATATGATTTGGGTTTCTTTTTCATATTTGTGTGTAACTAATTGTGTTTACTGTTATGTAGTGATCGAAAAGATTACTTTTTTTATGCAAGAAATAAAAAAGATTACATTTTTCATCGTGTTTATATGATTTGTGTTCCTTTTTCTATTTTTATGTGCAATTGATTGTGATCAAAACGATTACTTTTTTATTACGAGAAAATAAAAAAGATTACTTGGTTCTGTGTTTATATGATTTGTGTTCCTTTTGTGTATAATTAATTGTGTTTATTGTTGTGTAGTGATTAAAAAGATTTTTTTTGGTAGCAGCAGAATAAAAATGATTACTTTTTTCCTCCAGGGTGAAGAATATTCTTGACCCTAATAATATGTGTTGCTAATTTTCTGTGTTAGACTTGCTGTGTTATTGTAATGTTAGTTTTGTTTTTAAAATGTAAAAAAGCTTCATACTTGATGATTGGATGGATGAGTTTCATGGTACATACTTGTTTTGTGACGGATCAAGTGCCATTAATATATGGATGCTTTGTTGGATTGAGTTTGGGTATACTAGATGTTCTTATGTACTGAATATATACTGGAATCGAGTTAATTTGAAACTTGGAACAGGTCGGAGAGGTTGACCCCAAACCGAGATGGTACTCAGTCTTACCTGCCGATACATCCAGTGGTTCTGTATCTTCTAAGCTTATCAATACAAAAACTGAGTTCTCTCTAGGTAAACGATTCGAATCAACTGCTGCAGCTTCTGAGTCATCAGATCCACCATCTGAGAAATATGAATATCAAGCTGAGGTTGGTTTTTCCAACAGTGTATTTTCATCCTGCCATGAATCAGCAATAAGATATTATAAATTAATGATGTTGTTACTGTAACAGGTGAGTCGACTCATGAATCTCATTGTTAACAGCCTATACAGCAACAAAGAGGTGTTTCTTCGGGAACTTATCAGGTATTCAAGTCCAGATTGTCAACTCTTTATATTTTGGGTGGACTGTTGCTTTATGTTATCCGGTACTTAGTTTATCATACTGATGCAAATGAATTTGAAGATGCAATTAGTGCAGACATAATGAATGGTGTGAGGCCTACATCATTGCAAATAATTTCCACAAAATAGATTGGCTTTCGGTGTTCATTTTTTTAGAAAAAATAAATTATCAGTGTTGTTATTTTTGAAATGCCTTGGACTAGGATTTAGGAATGCTGATAGAAAACTGAGGAATTTGGATATGTTATGCCATGTGAACAAGTACTAGTATATTTAGCCTGTTTGGGTTCAGTTCTTGCACTTTTTATTCTGTCCAATGAAGTTTTGTCTACAGTGTTTAATTGTATTGTGCATAGAATGAAAGACTAACGTGCTGTTAAATTTACTGCTATGCAGCAATGCAAGTGATGCCTTGGACAAGCTTCGTTTTCTCAGTGTTACAAATAGTGATCTTATAAAAGATGAAGCTGATCTTGATATTCGTATCCAGTCTGACAAGGATAACGGCGTAATTACAATCACGTAAGTTTTGTAACAAAAAATAGTTGTCTTGGTTGGTTATCTTTTCTTAGTGAGTGCACTGATTTTGACCGGATATTCATATTGCAGTGATTCTGGTATTGGTATGACACGTGAAGAACTAGTTGATTGTCTGGGCACGATTGCACAAAGTGGGACAGCGAAGTTTCTTACAGCATTGAAGGTACAAAGTTTAGATCATCTTTATGTTTCCATTCAAGTCTCTGACCAAGGATGTAGTTCTAATATTCTAATGTGACAGGAAAGCAAGGATGCTGGAGCTGACAGCAATTTAATTGGTCAATTTGGTGTTGGATTTTATTCAGCCTTTCTAGTGTCTGACAGGGTAACTTGTTTTTATAAAAAAAATTATTATATTTATAATTTGGTACTAATTGCTTAAAACCACACAATCATATTGTTGGTCTCAAAGCCCTTAAACCCCGCTGTCTTTATATGAAGGTTGTTGTCTCTACTAAGAGCCCCAAATCTGATAAGCAATATGTATGGGAAGGGGAAGCAAATTCAAGCTCATTTACTATCCGAGAAGAGACTGACCCTGTAAAGCTCATTCCCCGTGGAACCCGTTTGACACTTTATCTTAAGGTTTGGTTACAATCATGCTCGAGTTGTTTTTGATACTCTTTAATGCTCTCTAAGCTTAATGTGTGTATTTTGTGTAATGACCATTAACAGCATGATGACAAAGGTTTTGCCCATCCGGAAAGGATACAGAAGCTAGTGAAAAACTATTCGCAGTTTGTGTCATTTCCAATATACACCTGGCAGGAAAAGGGATATACGAAAGAGGTGGATTAATTGTTTTATATGATGTGTACATTTATAAATCTATATATGATATGTTGATATCCTGACTTGGGTCATATGCAGGTTGAAGTTGATGAAGACCCAGCCAAGGTGGAAAAAGATGAGCAGCAGGATGTGAATTCTGAGGAGGTTTTGTGCTGAATTTATAGATTTCCGTTCTATTGACATATTGTTTCCATCTAAATGTACTTAACTGGTGGGTATCTGTTATATATGTAACAGAAGAAGAAGAAGAAAACCAAGACAGTCGTGGAGAAATATTGGGATTGGGAACTTACTAATGACACTCAGCCAATATGGGTTAGCCTCCGCCATCCAATTTTATGATTATATAAATGATGTAGTGTCTGTATACTGAACTTATAATGTTGTTTACAAATGCCAGCTCCGGAACACAAAAGAAGTTACTACAGAAGAATATAATGATTTTTACAAGAGCACATTCAACCAGTACTTGGAGCCTTTGGCTTCTTCGCACTTTACAACAGAGGTAAAACAATTCTGTAGATATGAGTATTTTTTTGGTGGTATTTTGTAAATAGCTTTTCTCCCTTACCCTTCTTTGAATCTTTGAAACAGGGAGAAGTGGAGTTCAAGTCTATTCTCTATGTGCCTTCTATGGCTCCATTTGAGAAAGAAGACTTTAACAATCCTAAAACAAAGAATATAAGGCTCTATGTTAAACGTGTATTTATTTCAGACGACTTTGATGGAGAGCTGGTAATTACATTAACAAACTGGTTTGAACTTTGAATAAAAAACTGTAAGGGGTATTGTGAACTAACTTGTTACCTTTTATTTTTGTGAAATGAGTAGTTTCCCCGATATCTGAGCTTTGTAAAAGGTGTTGTGGACTCTAATGATCTTCCCCTGAACGTGTCACGAGAAATACTCCAAGAGAGCCGTGTAGTGAGTATATTCTGTACTTTGTTGCTCTTATATGTGATTTTATGTCCCCTTTAATCTGCAATGTAACCCTTGACTTATTCTGTATTTCAACAAGGTCCGTATAATGAAAAAGCGATTGGTGCGGAAGACCTTTGAAATGATAAGACGCTTATCTGACAGCGAGAAGCGCGAGGTATCTCTTGTTCTGTTTTATCTTTCATTCTCAGTTAGCTTAAATTGCATTCTCCAAGTGAAGGCATTTTAAGCAGTGCTATACTTTTTATGTGTGCTCTTTTGTGCTTATGTGTTAGCAGTACATCAGCTCACCTTAAAATTCTTGTTCTTTATATAGGATTATGAGAAGTTCTGGGATAACTTTGGCAAACACATAAAACTGGGATGCATTGAGGATCGTGATAACCACAAGTACCTTGGTCCATTGTTGCGATTTTTCTCTTCACAAAGTGAGGAAGAGATGATCAGTTTGGATGAATACATTCAAAACATGAAGCCTGAGCAGAAAAACATATATTACATTGCTGCTGAAAGTGTGTCAAGTGCAAAGAATACACCCTTCTTGGAGAGGCTTCTAGAGAAAGATCTTGAAGTATGGGTTTTGTTTTTTTTAACTGACACCTGTGTAATTTTTTTTAAAAGGAGTTGTACCATTGAACTTTTTTTTTTAAGTATTGTACTGTAAAACTTTTTGGTGCAGGTACTGTTCCTAGTTGATTCCATCGATGAAGTTGCTGTCACAAACCTGAAATCATACAATGAGAAGGAGTTTGTTGATATTACTAAAGAAGACCTTGATCTAGGTCAGTTCATTTAATGGTTTGTATGACGACTTGGATAACAAGATGTGTTTTGGAGATGTCAAATTTTAGTTTTTTCTTGATCTGTTTAATTTGCTTTTTGGTGGATAGCATGTTTATCTTACAAAGTTACAAGGTTTTTTTTTAATCTCTTTTAAGTTTTAAGAGGTTACCAGTCAACTTGATTTGAAGAGACAAACCTGTCGGTACATCTATTGCAATTTTCTTGACAGCACTTCCTTTTTGTGGATGCTGAATGTTATTATTTTCTGAAGGTGAATTGAAGGACGAGCTGGAAGAAAAAAAGATTAAAGCAGAATTTGGTCAGACATGTGATTGGATAAAGAAGCGGTTAGGTGATAAAGTAAGCAAGGTTCAGATCTCTAACCGGCTGAGTACATCACCATGTGTTCTTGTATCTGGAAAATTTGGTTGGTCAGCTAACATGGAGAGGTGAACTGATGCTTTAGATTGTGCTTTAATTATTAGGATTTCTTTTCACATGCTCTCATCATGCTTAAATTTTTTGCAGGCTGATGAAGTCACAAGCTGCTGGAAACAGCAGCAGCATGGACTTTATGAGAGGCAGGAGAGTCCTCGAGATTAATCCTGAACACCCGATCATTAGGACTTTAGATGTATGCTGATTTATTAGATATTTTACATTCGCACTTACAGATTTTGGCAGAAGCTAAGTTTTAACTTGATTTAATTTGGTGACATGGTGAATGATGCAGAATGCATACAAAAATAGTCCACATGATGAGGAGGCCTTGAGAGCGATTGATCTCTTATATGACACAGCACTAGTTTCCTCTGGCTTCACTGTAAGTTATTATTTATCGTCAACTCTTAATTTTCATTATAATCAGTTTTGGCTTGTGTGTCTACAATTCACAACAATAGGGCAGGGTAGCTCTTTGATAGGCATATGTTGCACAATTTGGTATTCTTGCAGCAATCCTCCGATTATGGTGCAGTTAAAATTCTTGCTTAGTACACTCTGCAGCAATCCTATAAAGAAACCAGGATCCGTGTGATGTATTAATTCATTTATATAGCATTACATTCTCGACAATAAGCATTTATGATGTTGTGTTATATGGATATTGAATTGGGTTACTCTGGAACTTGTCCCATTGCCTGAGAAGGTTTGGTACATACATCTGCGGGTGTCTACTAAATGTATGGTTAAAAATTGTTGAATTCTCCTGAATTGTCCCTTGTTATCGAATATAAAGTGAGGTGTTAGAGCCAGCAGACTCCTAGGTTCTGTTGGTGTGAATTATGCCTGACAGCAATATATAATATATATTCTGTATCTATATAACTTTGTGCTATTCATGCAGCCCGATAGTCCAGCTCAACTTGGTGGGAAGATCTATGAGATGATGGGCATGGCACTTTCTGGCAAGTGGGGAACAGATAATATTAGTGGATTTCAACAGGATGTGGCTCCTGCAGATAAAACAAACCTTGGAACAGTGGAAGCTGAGGTTGTCGAACCTGCTGAAGCTGAGATAATTACACCAGCAGAAGCAGAAGCTGGTTCCCAAAAATAAATGTTTCTGCCGTCTTGGTGGGTGCCGAAGAGAAAAAAGAAAATGCTAAGAACTAATGTATATGACGGCTAGGTTTAGTAGCCAAGAAGTCTATTTTTGATTGGTGTTTTTCGAGAATATTACCCCAGATGTTAAATCTTGTGGACTGACCGGCTTATTTATGAGATTTGAACTACTAAATGAATAACTATTTTACAGTTTGTTTCCAAGCTTATATTCTGTTTTTTTGTACCTGAAACAATTGGAAGGATGTTTGGTAGATCTCCTTTCATATTTTAGCACTTTTTGAGGTTCTATTTGTCAGAGCCGAACGAATTAATCACGAGGAAACTTTACAGTATAATGTGCTCCACTTGTTGGCTTCTCGCGTTGGAAACTAATTTTGGAATAGTGGACGTAAACCTTAATGTGAAAGAATGAGTTATATTTCAATATATGTTTTGAATTAAATTTTCATATCGAAATGCCCTTTAACGAAAAGGGGTTTGTAATTTTATCTGATTTTTTGAAAAGTTGTAAAGATAAGGATATTGTTGTAGGATATTTAACGTATGATTAATATGCAGCAAGTGTTATTGCGAATCAACATCAACTTAAATGTTACGATTACTAAGTAAGGGTTCGATATTCATCAATAACGATATATTTAATGTATGATTAATTGGATATAATTTATTGTGAACTTATAAATTATAAGAATTCTATGTTGGAGTAAGTATTATCGCAAATCAACATCAACTTAAACGTTATTTTTATTGATAAAGTGTACTTGATATTCAACTATGAATGAATATAAATATGCGTATGAATATAACACACCAGATGAATATAAATATGCGTATGAATATAACACACCAGATAAAGAAAAAAAATAGATGCACGTGAGCATCGTACAACTCCAACCTCATGTGTTACAAGTAAATGTGCACGTATTCAAATTCGTAGTAACTAATCCTTGAGTTGCGTTAACAATTTCCAATTATATATATATCATGGATCATAATTAACATATATAAAAGGGAGACCCATGAACTATTCGTATTTTATTATCTAGTTACCAAAACAAAAGATTCTGTTGTTTATCCTTGAACTTTTTTTTTTCATGATTCAAGTCCTTCCGTCATCAAGATTCTAACCGACGTTAGAATCTTTATAACGTGTCACTGAAGTGGCATACAAATTTTTGGTTTAAATCCCTGAACTTTTCCATTTTCTAGTTTAATTTCTAAAACATAAAAATTTAAAATTTTAAACATAGAATTTTAAAAAATAAATCTAAACATAATTATCATTTATTTTAAAAATAAACATGATTATCGTTTAAAACATTTAAATGGTTGACATACTTATAAAATGCACACTTTCATGATTCAATTTTATGTTCAATCTTTATGTTTAAAATTTAATTTATTATATTCAATTATTATGTTTAAAATTTAAAATTTAATGTTCACTTTTTATGTTCAATTTCATATAAAAATTTATATTCAATTTTTATGTTTAAAAATTTATATTCAATTTTTATGTTCAGTTTTTATGTTTGAAGTATAAATTTATATGTTTAAAATTTAAAAATATTCAATTATTATGTTCCTTTTAATTTTTAAGGACCTAAATCATAAAATGGAAAGGTTCACGAACTTAAACAAAAAATTTGTTTTCCCCATGACACGTCATCAAGATTCTAACGTCCATTAGAAACTTTTTGACAGAGGAACTTGAATTAGAAAAAGAAATAGTTCAAAAACCCGAAATACGAAATCTTTTATTTAGGTACCTAAACAATAAAACACGAATAGTTCAATAACCTATTATTTAATTTTCCCATTTTTAAATATTGAATTAACAATGTGGATAACAAATAGAATCAGATTTGGTTCAACAATAGAATCACATTTCAAATCTTTTTTTTTGTTCAAATTTCAAGTGTTAATGTTTTGGTAAAAGTCTATACAAGACTAATATTTTACATTAAAATCGAAATTTTATATTTTATTAAACATATTTTAAAAATTATTTATGAGGTTTTACAGTAGAATTAATATTTCCCGTTTGGACTTCATTGGTCTGCGTATATATTTCAATTAAATCACTTACCAACATCAATTTTCAAAAACAAACTATATCAACGACGTTGATAAAAATAAGTTACTGTTATGCCTGAATTTGGCATAAGTCCTAAACAGGCCTAATGGGCTAGAATATCAGTACATCTCACATAATGGGCCTAAGAATGAGGAATGGGTCATTAAAGTTCGCCATCACATGAAGATTCATCACGTTATTTTACAGCAGGGTCGCCAGCGAGCCCTAGAGTACGGGTCGCATTTTACAAGATCTAGCGAGGCCTAGGGGTCCAATGTGGCCTAGAGCATGTTTAATACGAAGGCTTATGGCCAGGCCCAGCGAGCTCGCATAAGTAGGTTATCTCCATACAGTGAAGATCGCCTCGCATGGTCAGACCCAGCGAGGTCGCATGCGAGGCCATCTAGTCAGTTTCGCCAATAATGATACTTATAGCATCATGCTAGCTGTGGGTTCCCTTTAATGGGCCATAGGTCATGAGCAGTATAAATGGGTAAAATATAACCCAAGAAGACGACTAGTGGATTTGGGCCAAGCCGAGCCCATAGAAACCCTAGCCCGTCTAGATAACTTCTTCTCTAAGAGAACTACGTATGGCTTGATCCCTTTAAATAGGGTACGTATGCATCTTGTAAAGCATGAGAAACAGTTCACCACTGAATTTCAATAGACAAGAGCATCCACAAACCAATCACCTCCGTGTTCTTCGTGTTCATAGCAAAATATCCGTATTTTGCTCCGTGATTCCAGCAAACCTCCAAATATTGTTATACAATATTCTCCCTATAACATTTGGCGCTAGAAGGAGGGCATCAGTCGTTGATTTTGGAGAACAATGACTAAATCGAACAAAAAGAGGAACGGAGATCGGGAGACCCCGGGGTCGCATAAGAAAGACATAAACGACCCCCGGAGGAATAATCTACCATAGAGCGAGGCGCGTAAGGAGGGGATCGAGGACGAATTGGAGAGAGAGCAAACACCCCCTGTCGTCCAACAGGTGGCCTTGCCTGGCGAAGTCATGTCATTCTTGAAAGGCCTCGGTGATCAAATGATCGAGGTAAGGGCCTCGGTGGCCAAGATGGAGAAGCGGTACAGTTCTAGAGGCCTCAAAAGGAACACAAGGACAGGGGATCGAACTCACCAAGTAGAAAGTAGCAAGGGCCCCACCAAGAAACTAATTGGAGACTTTGATGATGTGGTGACAGATCAGACGAACCCCGATTGGGAAGAGGAGGCAGCTACTATGGATAAGGAGGGGTCGAAGGCGAAGCCCGCCTCATCAGAAGGACGATCCGTCAGTGTCTTCGACCGGGTTGGAAAAAAACTCAGCGAGCACGATCTCCGTCTCAAGTTGGTGAAGCTCAAAACTAACAAAGATGGAGGGTCTAAAAATAAGAGTAAGGGCTCTCATCAACCCGTATCTCCTCGAAAAGATCGTGAGCGGTCATATCGTCGCAATGACAGACCCCCCTCTCCTCGCAGAGAGCGTGAGCGGTCCCATCATCGCAAGGACAGACCCCCTTTCAATCGAGAACGTGAACGATCCCAACATCGCGAGGAAGACCCTAAAAATAAGGATCACAGGAATGACCAGGAAGAGTCTAGTGCCCCAAAAAAGACTCAATCTCATCATGCAAGTACTAGAGGAAAGAAGGATGGAGACAAAGAAGCCAGGATCGGGGATTATAAGTTAGAGGAGTTAAAAAAGGCATTGGATGCGATGAACAATGAGAAGGGGATTTTCAGCAATATGGGTTCCTCCTCGCCCTTTTCTCATGAAATTCGCACTGCTCCACTGCCCGCAGTGTTCCGTGGTCATCACTCTGACATGACCTATAATGGGGAGACTGACCCAGCTAAGTTTGTCATTCGATTCAACAATGAGATGGACGTGTATCAAGTATCATTATTAGCGAGGTGTAGGCTGTTTGCAGCCTCGCTAAGGGGGAGTGCCCAACAATGGTTTTCGAAGCTAGGGTCCCTGGTGGTCATAGATTCATGGGAGCAGTTCGTGGACATCTTTATCAAACAATTTCAATCTTCAATGCTCTATGCACCCCCTATGTCCACACTGGCGAATATAAAACAGAAGGAAGGAGAGACTTTGCATGACTACTTCAAGAGGTTCAACGCTGAAGTACCTCGTGTGCGAGGTGCTAATGACGAAGCTGTGAAGAATTTCCTTATTGCAGGAGTAAGGGAAGGAACTAAATTCTGGGAGAAACTACAAGAGCAAACCCCTGGTACGCTTTCAGAGTTGCACCGGGTCGCTGAGCCCTTTAAGCGCGTTGAGAAATCATTGGCAGATCTCAAGAAGAATACCAGGACTGGTAGCAATGAAAGCAAAGGCAAAGGGGTAAAAAGAAGGGATTCTAGAAGCCCCAGGCGAAGACAGGATCGTAGCCCGAGCCCGAAAAGAAGGGATCGCGACTCCTCAAGGCGATCCCCACCTCGTGCTCGTCCGGCTAGAGACGAAGACAAATTTGTTCCCTTAGTGGCTTCAGTTGATCATATCTATGCTGTCAACGCTAATAAAGGAATGTTCACAGAACCTCGTGCTATGGGTCCACAAGGAACGTGGAACACTACAAAGTATTGTGATTTTCATGAGCAGAAAGGGCACGATACAGCGGACTGTTGGCAACTTAAAGAACAAATTGATCGTTTGATTCGAGAAGGGAAGTTAACAGAGTGGGCGGTCCGCGAAGTGAAAAAGCATCAAGAGAACTCAGGAAAATCAGGAATAGGATATCACGCTATACCTCATGAGGGTCAAAATGCAGAGCCTCGCAAGGAGAGAGAAGAGCGAGGCAATAGCATCCATGTGATCATTGGTGGGCCACATATTGGAGGAGATAACAACAAGGCAAGGGAAATATATGCTCGCGAGGCAAGGGAGCGACCCCTCACCAATGTGCATCATTTGCAGGAACGACCCCCAAAGCTTTTCAAGGGGGAAGACACAAATATAATGTTCACTAAAGAGGATGCGAAGTGGGTACATCATCCTCACTCTGATGTTCTAGTGGTTCGAGTTCGCATTGGTTCCCAGAATATCTACAGAGTGTTGGTGGACAATGGAAGTACCGTGAATGTCTTGATGTATGATGTCTACAAGAAAATGGGATACGTAGACAAAGATCTAATTCCTACAGTAGGCCACCTCTATGGATTCACTGGAGCTTCTGTTAGTGTAAAAGGACTTATCAGGCTTCCCATCACTTTGGGGGACGAGCCCTGCATCACCACGCAGGTCGCTGATTTCATGGTCGTGGATCAACCATCTGCTTATAATGCTATTGTGGGGCGACCCATCTTGAAAGAAATGAGGGTGGTGACTTCTATCTATCACCTCTCGATGAAGTTTCCTACCCCGCAAGGCGTGGGATGTGTTAGAGGAATTCAACATGAGTCTCGAGAATGCTATAATCAGGTCCTTAAGTCAGCAGAAAAGGGAAGAAATTATATGGAAAGCGAAGAGGATGAGAGGGCTCGCAAGTCGGCATCGCAACCCTCAGTTGGTTGCAATATAATATCTATCGAGGAGTTGCCAGATAATTATTTTGACAACTTAGGTATACAGGTAGAGCCAATACCAGGGGCAATTATGATGGAGGCCTCGCAACCTGTGTTGGTTCTACAAGAAGGAATTGTTGAAGAAGCTAGCGATGAAGAGGAAAGTCCAGAGCAGGCCGCTGTGCGAGCCCGAAAAGGTAAATGGGTTCGCAAGGAGACATCAACATTGGTAGATTTGCCTAATGGGATCACACGAGAAACAACAATTGTGACTGAGTATGGACATGTGGGAGCGACCCCTGACTCGGGGGCGGAAGTCATGAGGCAAGTTGAAGCAGAATCTAGTCGGGCTCGAGATGTTGAAATTGACCTGGACCCTCGCATCCCTGAGCATGTGGAGCGAGCCGGGGCCGCAGAGGATACCATATCTGTTCTTGTTGATGCCAAGGATTCTACGAAGGTTTTGAAGATCGGATCGCAGTTGAATCCGGATCTTAGGGGAAGGCTCGTGGAGTTTCTTAAAGCTAATTTGGATGTATTTGCGTGGTCTCACGAAGATATGGTAGGGATCGATCCCAATGTGATGTGTCATAGACTCAATCTTGATCCAAGCAAGAAGGGAGTGAGGCAGAAAAGAAGACCAATAAGTGGAGAGCGAGCTGAGGCTCTAAAAGAAGAAGTTGACAGGCTACTCGAGGTCGGGCTCGTTAGGGAATCATTTTACCCTGACTGGCTCGCAAACCCTGTCCTAGTCAAGAAGCCAAATGGGAAGTGGCGAACATGTGTGGATTTCACTGACCTCAACAAGTATTGCCCAAAGGATAGTTTTCCACTCCCAAGGATTGATCAGCTGGTAGATGCAACAACGGGGCATGCACTCTTAAGCTTCATGGATGCCTATTCTGGGTACAACCAAATACTAATGCACGGGCCTGATCAGGAGCACACCTCGTTTATCATAGATAGAGGCCTTTACTGTTATATTGGGATGCCTTTTGGACTCCTAAATACAGGTGCTACTTATCAGAGGCTCGTTAACATGATGTTTGAGAAGCAGATTGGAAAGACAATGGAGGTCTATGTAGATGACATGCTCGTGAAGTCCAAGGAGGCTAAGGATCATATAGCCCACTTCGCAGAAATGTTCGATATATTGAGGAAATTCAGAATGAAGCTCAACCCCCAGAAGTGTGTTTTTGGGGTCGAATTTGGAAAGTTTTTGGGGTTTATTGTTAACCACAGAGGCATTGAGGCTAATCCAGCTAAAATAAAGGCATTGATGGAAATGAGATCGCCAAGAAGTGTCAAGGAGGTACAAAGTCTAACTGGAAGGATCGCAGCATTGAATCGATTTGTTTCTAAATCATCAGACAAGTGCCACGAATTCTTTAAAGCGATCAAGAAGGTGGGAAGGAGTTTTGAATGGACCCCTGAGTGCGAGGAAGCTTTTTAGAGGATAAAAGAACATCTGGGCTCGCCTCCATTACTCTCTAAGCCCAATGAAGGTGAAGTTCTTATTGTTTACTTGGCAGTTTCAGAATATGCCATCAGTGCTGTCCTCGTTCGCGAGGAGGGAAAGCTTCAGCTCCCCGTTTACTATGTCAGTAAAAGATTGTTAGATGCCGAGACTCGCTACACCAACATGGAGAAGCTCGCTTATGCTGTGGTTTTGGCTTCGCGAAAGCTGAGGCCATATTTTCAGGCTCATAGTATCCAAGTTCGCACTTCGTACCCACTTAGGCAAGTAATGCATAAACCCGAGGCCTCGGGCAGACTTTTAAAGTGGACCATAGAGCTGAGTCAGTTTGATATTGAGTACAAGCCTCGAGGTGCAATAAAGGGGCAAGCTTTAGCAGATGTAATATTGGAGTTTCCTTCCCAATCTGAGGAAGATGCCTGGGCTCTCATAGCGATCCCAGGCGTGGTTGACCCCAAACTCAAAGATGAAAATTCAGCCTCGTGGTGGGAGTTATATGTTGACGGGGCATCTAATAAAGAAGGGGCCGGAGCTGGGATCGAGCTTGTTACACCTGAGGGTCGCAAGTTAAGTAGTGCTATTCACTTCGCCTTCGAAGCTTCTAATAACGCAGCTGAATACGAGGCTCTCATAATTGGCCTCAAGCTCGCAATAGAAATGAAAGTAGAGAATCTCAATGCATATAGCGATTCTATGTTAGTCACGGGTCATGTTGGATATGGATGGCAAGCCAGGGGACCCCAGATTGAGCTATATTTAAAGTGTGTGCAAAGGCTTATGAAGTCATTCAGGCAAGTAAAGGTGGAGTTTATCAGGAGGGCAAAAATTCAAGGAGCAGATGCCCTAGCGAAAATGGGCTCGCGACGCGAGGCCACTTTACTTGGGATTATCCCCTTGGAAATTCAAAATAAACCAAGTGTACCAGAAGAATTTGTTATGGAAATAGCGAGTCAGGAATCAACATGGATGACCCCTATATGGGAGTATGTGAAGAATGGGATGCTACCTCAGGATAAAAAAGAAGCGAGGAGGGTCAAATATCAGGCGGCTCGCTATGTTATTTATGACGAGGTCTTGTATCGAAAAGGGTTCAACACTCCACTCTTGAGGTGTGTAGATGGTGAAGAATGCAACTATATTTTGAGAGAGGTTCATGAAGGAATATGTGGCAATCACTCGGGGGTTAGTTCCCTAGCTCAGAAAATTCCACGACAAGGGTATTTTTGGCCCACATTGAAAAGGGATGCTTTTAAGTTCGCTAGGCGATGTGACAAGTGTCAAAGATATGCAAATTTCAGTAATGCTCCGGTTGCTCACCTCACCTCGTTGATGAGCCCTTGGCCCTTTGCCTTGTGGGGAATAGATCTTATTGGCGAACTCCCTAAAGCTAATGGAGGAGTAAAATATACAGTGGTGGCCGTAGACTATTTCACTAAGTGGGCCGAGGCCGAGCCCTTTGCTACCATCACAGCTAAAAAATTGAAGGACTTCGTGTACAGAGCAATTGTTTGTCGCTATGGGATCCCATATCAGCTCATTTCAGATAATGGGAAGCAATTTGATAGCAAGGAGATGAAAGAATTTTGTGAGAGTTTGGGAATCAAGAAAAGTTTCTCTGCTGTGAGTCACCCTCAGACAAATGGACAAACCGAGGCCATCAACAAGATAATCAAGCATACCCTAAAAGCTAAGTTGGAGGAGAGTAAAGGTAATTGGCCTGAGGAGCTACCAAAGGTCTTATGGTCATACAACACGACCCCAAGGTCTACCACATGCGAGACTCCATTTTCTTTGACATATGGGTGCGAGGCCATGGTGCCCGTGGAGGTAGGGTCAGGCTCGTTCAGAAGGGAACATTACGACCCCAAGTCAAATGAGGTCAATCACAAGCTCTACTTAAACATGATTCAAGAGTCAAGAGAAGAGGCTCAGTTAAGGCTCGCGGCTTATCAAAGGCGAGCCGCGAGGTACTATAATGGAAAGGTTCGCGTGCCACATCTTTGCGTGGGGGACTTGGTGCTTAGGAGAGTGATGCCTAACACTAAGGTCTCGTCTCATGGGGTCTTTGGAGCCAATTGGGAAGGGCCCTATAAAGTTTATGGTGTCATCAATGAAGGGACTTATTATCTAACTGATATGGATGATAAGGTCATGCCACGAGCCTGGAATGCAGAACATTTGAGGAAATACTACCAGTAGAAGCTTCGCTCCTGGTGGTCTCTATCTACTACTACTTAGCATGAATAAATTCATACAAAGTACTCGGGGGGTAGTGATCATATAGACACCTCCTCGTTATGATGTATTGAAAGTTGGGCTTTGTCCCTAGTATTTATATATATCAAGTTTGTTCTCCAAAAAAGTTGTGCAATTTTATTCTTTTGTCAGTGGTAAAAATTTTCAGGACTAGGCCACCACAGCGTATGCGAGGCCGAACACCCCTCAGGTCAATGAGGTCACGAGCGTGTACTTACTGCGGCCTGAGGGAATATCTTCAAAGTTTAGTTAAAAAGTATCTCCTCAAAGAAGTTCAAAGTTTAAAGAAAAAGAAGTCAAGGTGCGACCTCAATCTCCGGATCGTGTCTGCGACCTCGCAAGGAAGGCATCGCAAGTCTTGATCCCAAAGAGACAAGGTACACCTTGAAGTTAAGCAAATTGAAAAGAAAAAGCTACAAATTCTACAAGGAAAGCTTCGCAGCTGCGAGGTCAATCTACTTGCTAATATTTCAGAAACATAAAGAAGGCAAGCTATCTATAAAGCTAAAGCAAATACAAGATATGAAGAAATGAAGACAGATATGTAAATTGTTAAAAGTCAACAGTTACTGGGTCGCTACGCGAGCCCAACAAAGTTATCAATGAAGTTATCACAAAAATATTACAACTTGCGAGACATTCAAGGGGTGTCCGCATCCCCAGTTCAAAATATCAGAATAAACAAGTCATGAAGCAGTCTCGCTGGGTTTCTCTTGGTTAGCAACATTAGCCTTAGCAGCCTCGCTAGCGATCCTGGTCACTTCCTTCGCATTTTCTTCTTCAATCTCCTTGCGGAGGTCAGCTGCGAACTCGGCATTACCAGGACCGAGCTGCGACCAGTCGAAATCAGGAACTTTCCTTATAAAGCCCTTCATAAACTCGGTCTGAGCGGCCTCCTCCACAGCCTCGCGATCAGATTGAGCAGCAGCGAGCTCCGCTTTTAGCTTGTTCAACTCCTCCTCATGTTTTTTTCTTAGCTCCTCCTCGTGCTGCTCTGCCTCGGTCAGGGACTTATGGAGTGCTGTTTTTTCGTCATTAACAAATTTAAGCTCAGATCAGAGGGTCGTAGTTTCAGTCTGAATGACTCGTTTGTAGTTTTCCGTCAGAAGCTTCTTCTCCTCTTCAGCTTTGATCTTTAGCGACTTCATCTCCTTTTCCAGCTTGTCATTAGCAAAGACGACGCACTTCAGCTCTCTTAGATGCGAGGCTTGGCGAATAAACGCTTCAGCTAGACATTTGGAGACCGATTCAGAGTTTTCAATCAGCTCTGCACCCACCCACTTGGTGCATTCTTCTTCAGTGGCATGGGTGTACCCGTGCTTCGCATACAAATGATGAACATGAGTTGTCACAGCGGGCTTTGTTACCTGTGGCAAGGGGCCATCCTTCTTTTGCTTTTTGGAAATATGTTCTGGATTGCCCTGCGATGGCTGATGTGGGATCGCAGTAGATGCTGGAGGTGGAGGAGGCAGAAATTCATTATTTTTTCTAGGAGCAGTAGAAACTGGCTTCGCAGTTTGAGTGTCCTTGCTCTGCAAGAATGGAGGCCTGCGACCTTTGCCTGACATATCTGCAAAATAAACATAGAAAGTAGTTAGAATCTATGATCATAAAAGAAGAAAATGTGAAGACAATATAAAGAAGTTATTGGACTACGACAGTAAAGAAATTCTCATTTTCTGCGACTACAACCCTAGAGGACGAGGCTTCCTCTTGCCTTTTTCTTTTTCGCGATGCCTTCTTCGCATTTGAAGGCCCCGCCTCAGAGGGAAGCTCGATCCCCTCCTTTAGGAATCCGCATTCGATTAAATTTTCTAAAGTGAGGAGGGTTCGTACATTCCTATCCTCACGGGGTGTTTTCAATACATCGTCAGCTCGTGTTTTTTCCTCGCCCTTTAGGACGGTTCGCACTTGACCTACTAGAAGATAATTAAATGAAGTCTTTATTCTGGGCACCTCGTGAACATAAAGATAAGGCCCCTTCTATGAGCCTGCATTACTTGGGGCGCTGTGGTATAGGTCTTTCTTATTAAATTCTGGCCAGACCGAGAAGTAGACATAGCCGAAGTCAGATGGCCCGCATCTCTTCAATTGCAAGAAGTATCCCATGGTCCTCGCATCAAGTTTGGGATATCCTAGTTTATGGTAGATGATGTAAAGGGCTATCATTGCTCTGTACCCGTTGGGATTGATTTGAATGGGAGCAAGGTGGTAGGTCTCGCACACGTCTTTAATAAATGGGTGGAGGGGTGAGGAGACACCGATTTTCATCATAGCAGATGACAACACCATTCGAGGCACTCTTCCTCCATTCTCTGTATGGTTGAAGCGATAGCATCGCATTGAAGCCTTTGGTAGAATAATTTTGCCCTCCGGTCTGTATGTATCAACTGCCTTTTTTAAGGATTCAGCATTAAGGGTTGTAGATAAATCTCTGCACCCTAAGATGCGGCGCTGACCTGGCTTTTCCTTTGATCCCTCTTCGATGTCTTCAGGGTGAGGTCCCCCAACATAGATAATGCCCTCTAGCTCAGGCTGAGGGGTCGGTATGTAAGGTTGTGGGGAAGCTTCAGGAACGTAGTTGTAATCTTCAAAGTTAACGACTCTGGCCACTTCGTCCAGATCGCCATCATCAGAGGAAGGTTCTCCACCCTCGAGTTCGTAGTAAGCATGGCCAAGAGAGTCTATTGATGAGGTGCTGGTTAGTACTATGGGGCTTATGTTGAGCAGATTCTTATCAAGGGGAGATAGAGGCTTGGGGACATTGGCAAAAAATCTCTGCCCTTTCTTCAATAGTCTATCAACCTCACCCTGAACTGATGAGGCTGGAATAGCTGTGGATGTTAGGTTTACTGAACCTGAGGGGATATTGACAGAGTGACTTTGCGAGCTGGAGGGTCGTCTGGTTCTCCATGTATTTAGCGGGGTTTCTCGGGTGAACTCTTCTTGTGACCACAGCGGGTCCATATATAATTAGAAGGAGTTGTCGCTTGTGTTTGCAGCCTTGGCAATGTTTGCAGCAGCTTGTTCGCTAATGGAGATGTGGGGGAGAGGTGAAGGAGTCCTTGAGCTATCGTTGGACATCTGAAAAAATTGTGGAGTATTAGTGTGTGCACTTACAGAATATCAAAAAAGACAAAGGAAGAAAGAATTCAATAGAAGGAAGGTACTAAGTGTTCTCACTTCACTCACGAAGGATAAAGGGGTCGCACGTTTACTCTGTTTTTGGTTGTATGTCTACCTATAAAAGGGGTCGCGTTCTTTCGTCTAAGCGAGGCAGGGCTCGCAGTGTGAAATTAAGTGTGTGGGGTCGCAGTTAATCAGGCTCGCATCGCATGCAATTGTCAATGTATATTTATGAGATTATAAACTACACATGCGTTCAAATGAAGAGCAAGAGAGAGAAACTTACTTTTAGTGAAGAAAAGCTGAAGATCTTGAGGAAAATTGGCCTCGTTCTTGATTAAAAGCGAGCTGGGTCTCTGTTTGATCCGGGAGCAAATTGGCAGCACTTCGGTATGGTGTTAATAAGGAAAGTGACAAATGATTTGAAATTTGAGGTTTATATAGTAGTGAGGAGAGAGACGGATGTGCTACACGTGTCATCATCTCAACAACTGTGACCAGATCTCGAGACGCGCCAGCTGTTAGCAGCTATTCGAATCCATTGGGCCTGCGATGAGAGTCCATAAAGGAATAAGCAATAATGGGCCTTGGCCTCGCATTACAATTTTCGGAAAGATGTTCTTTGAGTCCACCTCGCATTTCCAATGGCAATATGGACTCGGGGGGTAGTTGTTATGCCTGAATTTGGCATAAGTCCTAAACAGGCCTAATGGGCTAGAATATCAGTACATCTCACATAATGGGCCTAAGAATGAGGAATGGGTCATTAAAGTTCGCCATCACATGAAGATTCATCACGTTATTTTACAGCAGGGTCGCCAGCGAGCCCTAGGGTACGGGTCGCATTTTACAAGGTCTAGCGAGGCCTAGGGGTCCAATGTGGCCTAGAGCATGTTTACTACGAAGGCTTATGGCCAGGCCCAGCGAGGTCGCATAAGTAGGTTATCTCCATACAGTGAAGATCGCCTCGCATGGTCAGACCCAGCGAGGTCGCATGCGAGGCCATCTAGTCAGTTTCGCCAATAATGATACTTATAGCATCATGCTAGCTGTGGGTTCCCTTTAATGGGCCATGGGTCATGAGCAGTATAAATGGGTAAAATATAACCCAAGAAGACGACTAGTGGATTTGGGCCAAGCCGAGCCCATCACTACAAGAAATCTGGCTATAGACGACACCCCTCAAACAACACCCATGGAAAAAAGTGTTGCCCGAAATGATCAGACAACTAGTATTTTCGTGCTCAAAAAAGTATTGTCTAATCCTACATTCACACAATGGGCCAA
Organism: Kitagawia praeruptora; assembly: GCA_037693485.1. Classification (NCBI taxonomy): domain Eukaryota; kingdom Viridiplantae; phylum Streptophyta; class Magnoliopsida; order Apiales; family Apiaceae; genus Kitagawia; species Kitagawia praeruptora. The sequence goes on from CM075350.1 coordinate 85,705,265, forward strand.
AACCAGGGGTGTTGTGTAAATGCATAAGTATTTTTAGATCAGACAAGTGTTTTTAGGTCTGTTGTCTAAGTAGCATTCATACAATATGTTATCCATAGTGTTGTGTGACAGTTAACCAACACACAACATTTTTTAGAAATATTATGTGAATGAAGCATAGACAATACTTCGTAAAAAGTATTGTTAGAAGGAGACAAGTGATTTCCAATGTGGTATTGTGTAATGATATTTAACACAAGTGCTTTACATAGTGTTGTATGAACTTAATCCAACACACAACAGGTTCTGGCCTATTGTATATTTCAACTCATACAAGTGTCTTCTGTTTAAAACTGTTGTCTAATAAACTGTACATGAAAAAAAAAATATTAACATTGTTAAATTTAGAAACACTCCCAACGGATAAAATAAAATAAAATGATACTAGCAAACAAAAGATTACAAACGTCTTTTTTTATATAATACCAACATCTAAGTATATAATTATACAAATTCAAAATGGGGTTAAGAATTACAAGATCACTCTTACCCTATATTTAAATACTACCATAGAGTATCAACAAAAACTTCATTGCAGCCACTTTAAATTTATTCCTTACAGGTACTAAAGGAATAGTTATACCATTGGGTAATCAGTTTCTTTATCCTTTCTTCTTGTTCCTGTGCAGCTTGACCTCAGGCATAATAACCATTCTGCAACTGCAACAAAGTCCGAGGTTCAGATAAAGATTGTTTGTTATCCTCTGTAATTGGCAGAGCATGCACTAATGGATTTTTTTACATGAGCATTGCTTTTTTACTAGAGATTATAGATAATGAGGTCACAATATTAATCAAATAAAAAAACCCTTTACACATGATAATACCTGTGAGGCCAGGCCTTTAGATCTTCTTCAGATGGTTTAAGTAGCAAGTCAACATATGCTTTCCCGTTGGAGTCACTAGGTGGCAGAGGAGGGTTTTAATATCTACTGCAAATTGGGATACACGCACACACCTCACTTGCATGAAAGTAAGCACTAAGCACATCTAATATTTTTTTTAAAAAATGTCACTCTAGATAGCAAGATGATCTTCTTTGTTCAAACTTCTATTTGATCATTCAAAACAAATACTTACAATCGCACCATGTTCAGATTTTTTTCCTAACACAAGAATATTACCAAATAAGATGTAACCAGTTCAAAAGAAGTAAGGGTTATGATGACAACATTCAACATATTGCACACCCTCAACTCTAATGGGGTGATAGATTATACAGTAGTAACATACCAACTAGGCAAGTATGCAACCACAGCACCGATCCTAAAATCCTAAAGTCTCATAACATACTGGACACTCTCCGAAGCCGTGTCACTGATCCTAAAATCCTCAACTCTTCTTTAGGATCAACAATTATGACGCTTTTAGATGGACAGGATTATACAGGAGCACAGAGACGTGAGGAGTAAGAGGAAAGTGCAGGGTGATGGCGAGTGTGCAAAGAAGGACCTGCTTGATATCTTACTTGATACAGAGTATTTTCGAAGATGAGAGCATGGAGATTAGATTAAGCATAGAGAACACCAAGGCTTTCATACTAGTAACTCACTTTCTGCTCTAATTGAACATACAAATTATCTTCCCAAATTCAGTTATAAAGCTTATCTTTGAATCATAATTTGTTGATATCCCTGACCGTTACACTGTGTTCCTACATACAAAAGCCAAATTTAACAATTCACTTGGTGCCTAATCTTATTACAGTGGAATATACAGAAATATAGTAAGCATCAAACATATAGTAGTAGTTCTCACCTGAACTATATAAAGAGTTTTCAGCTTGGGCGAACTTCTGAGCAAGCAAAAAGCATATTGAATCTGAACGAAATCATACAATCCAACAATGAATAGATTCAGGAAGGTCAAGTGCCCCATTGTTGTTATAGGTCTCCAAAACAGATGTATTTCGTTCCAAACACTATTTATTAAAATGTTCATATGTATTGCGATTCAATAATAGCATCCCCTCTGTTAAGTTAAAACTTTATTACAAGCATAACAAATAGCATCGAGCACGTAACAAGTTGAACAATCAATATATATCGACAAAATGAAGCATTGAAACTACAATAATTAATCAAGAAAAGAGTAAAAATGTAAGTAAAGAAAACAAAGAAAGATTATTCACCTGCTTTGTTACACTTTGATTTAGGAGTAGCTGCTGTCTCTTTGAATCTCTGAATCTCTGCTCTCTCTCTGTGAAACCCAAATCAATGATCAAAACCCAAATTAGACAAAGTGAAACCCAAATTAATTTGAAACCCATATAAAAAGAGTACTTAATCGGGGAGAGAAGATGTGAAAAGATATGTGGCGAAGGAAAAGTTGGAGGAGATAATGAGGAGAAGGGGGGAAATGAACCCCTAAAAATTTTGGGTTAGGGGGAAAAGTATCGCGCCTTCAACATTTTACAGTGTTCCACTTCTTTTTTTAATTTTAAATATTTTGGTAATAATTAATTTTATTTAAATTTTATCAAGAATTTATTTGATTTCGATTTTAAAATTTTAAAATTTACATATATATATATATATATATGAATTTTTATATATTATACTAGTTTAAAACTCGTGCGATGCACGGACTTTTTTAAATATAATATGAATTTTTCATATGAAAGCAACACTTTTACTACGTTTTTGTTAAAATCTTGTACAACCCGATCATTTATTTTTTTGATTAATTTTTCTCAATACTAAAACAAGTGTTTATTAACATCCGTACGGTTCGATCGTCGAAGAAATCATTCAAAAAAATGTTCAGTGAATCTGGATCGTGCCCCGTTACTGGAAGCATCACTTTTACTACGTTTTTCTTAAAATCTCGTACAACCTGACCTTTTTATTTTTTGATTATTTTTTCCCAACACTACAATGAGTATCTATCAACATCCGTACGGTTAGATCGTCGAAGAAATCATTCAAAAAAATCGTTTAATGAATCTGGATCGTGCCCGTTATAGGAAGCATCACTTTTACTACGTTTTTGTTAAAATCTCGTACAACCCGACCTTTTTATTTTTTGATTATTTTTTCCAACACCACAATGAGTATCTATTAACATCCGTACGGTTCGAGCGTCGAAGAAATCATTCAAAAAAATGTTCAGTGAATCTGGATCGTGCCCCGTTACTAGAAGCATCGCTTTTACTACGTTTTTCTTAAAATCTCGTACAACCTGACCTTTTTATTTTTTGATTATTTTTTCCCAACACTACAATGAGTATCTATCAACATCCGTACGGTTCGATCGTCGAAGAAATCATTCAAAAAAATCGTTTAATGAATCTGGATCGTGCCCGTTATAGGAAGCATCACTTTTACTACGTTTTTGTTAAAATCTCGTACAACCCGACCTTTTTATTTTTTGATTATTTTTTTCCAACACCACAATGAGTATCTATTAACATCCGTATGGTTCGATCGTCGAAGAAATCATTCAAAAAAATGTTCAGTGAATCTGGATCGTGCCCCGTTACTGGAAACATCACTTTTACTACGTTTTTGTTAAAATCTCGTACAACCCAACCTTTTTATTTTTTGATTATTTTTTCCCAACACTACAATGAGTATCTATCAACATCCGTACGGTTATATCGTCGAAGAAATCATTCAAAAAAATCGTTTAATGAATCTGGATCGTGCCCGTTATAGGAAGCATCACTTTTACTACGTTTTTGTTAAAATCTCGTACAACCCAACCTTTTTATTTTTTGATTATTTTTTTCCAACACCACAATGAGTATCTATTAACATCCGTACGGTTCGATCGTCGAAGAAATCATTCAAAAAAATCGTTCAGTGAATCTGGATCGTGCCCCGTTATAGGAAGCATCACTTTTACTACGTTTTTGTTAAAATCTCGTACAACCCGACCTTTTTATTTTTTGATTATTTTTTCCCAACACTACAATGAGTATCTATTAACATCCGTATGGTTCGATCGTCGAAGAAATCATTCAAAAAAATCATTCAGTGAATCTGGATCGTGCCCCGTTAAAGTAAGCATCACTTTTACTACATTTTTGTTAAAATCTCGTACAACCCGAGTTTTTTATTTTTTGATTATTTTTTCCCAGAAAACTACAATGAGTATATATTAACATCCATACGGTTCGATCGTCCAAGAAATCATTCAAAAAAATCGTTCAGTGAATCTGGATCGTGCCCCATTACAGGAAGCATCACTTTTACTACGTTTTTGTTAAAATCTTCTACAACCCGACCTTTTTATTTTTTGATTATTTTTTCCCAACACTACAATGAGTATCTATTAACATCCGTACGGATCGATTGTACATAATATTGTTTAAAAATATTCTTTCGATGATCCAACGGTACGGATGTTAAGATCTTATCATTTTAGTGACGTACAAAAATAATTAAAAAAAATTTCAATTTATCTTGTATGATTATTTTTATATTAATTTTTAATAGTAATTAATTAAAAGTAATTAAAAAATTGAAAAATTTTCAAATTTATCTTGTATGAAATTTATTTATTTCGATTTATTTTTTCAACTACTAGTAAAAGAATTCATCCATATTTGAATTCCCTCCTTTAATTCATTTCACCCCTTTGTAAATATCTCCCCCCTTTATGAATATTTCATTTCCCCCCTTTTCCATCTCTATTTTCATTAATCAAGCTCAGCCGCCCTCTCTTTTACATCCCATCTCTCTTTCTCTTCTCTTGTTCTCTCTCTCACAATCTCTAGTGCCTCTCCTTCACAATCTCTGTCCAAACCCTAACTGTATCTTTATTCAAGCCCTAATTTTATCAATTATATTACCCACACTTACAAATTTGAACCCTAATTGAAGAATATCTTCAATTAATCTAAACCGCGACTTGGACTCAGTGTGTCCCTTTCGACTGATGATCCTTTACAAATCCATCTAACGAAAGAACCGCTTGCTGAAGAATATAGTATAGCAGCTTCGGTAAGTAAGCTCCATATTCTGTGTAGTTGGACTCTAATAAGTGTTGTTAGTAGACAACGGGGATTTATATGCTTCTTTAATACAGGTATGGAAGTTAAGTTCATGTGATTTATGCGAGATTTCCCGTAATTCAGTCTACCAATCGGGTTTCTCACATGCTTTAAAGGTATGGAATTCATGTGATTTATGTGATTTATATGCTTCTTTAATACGGGTATAGAAGTTAAGTTCATTGCATTAATGTTATCTTTTCTTGTTGTCATTGAGTTTTCAAAAAGCTAATCGTGAATGTGTATATATCTTCATATGAGAGCCAGTTTTGATGAATGTTTACTACTTGAAATCTGTGTTGGGAGTTAAAATGGAGAAGGTTTACAAATCGAAAGAAAGGTTCTGAGTTGCTCTGTAATCCAAGGAAATGAGGCGTAAATGCCTTTTGCATCTCTTTTCACCTACAAGAAATAAATTCTGAGGGACTTTCTAGACCTTGATAAAATGATAAAAATTGGTTCCTGGGTTTCACAAAAAGTAAACTTCAGTAATTTACTTCCCGTATTATATATATGTTTTAAAACTGATGTATTTTTTCTGTTGAAACAAATAATTGCTACTGACAACACTCAACATTTCTCCTGCAGATATGGAAAGAGGAGATGCAACAGGTTTCTGGGTAAAGCTATTTTCCCCAGACACATTGAAACCTTGTGGGTGTTCGTGGAACCAGCTCCTTTAATGGCTCTTTTTTCGTCAGCTGGACCAAACCCTATTACTCCAGAGATCCTCAAGGTTTTGTCAGCATTGCTAAGTATAAAATTTTACTAACCAGTCTGATTACTATAACTCAATCTGATTAATTGATCTTTTAAAAATGTGATCAGCCTGACATCACTGCACCAGGAGTGAGTATAATAGCTGCTTATAGACCACAAGATCATCTATTTGGCAAGCGCCAAGTTGTTTTTAATGCAATGCTAGGCACTTCCATGTCATGTCCTTCTGTGTCTGGCATCGCTGGCCTGCTAAAAACCCTTAATCCAACGTGGAGTCCTGCTGCAATCAAATCTGCAATGATGACAACTGGTAAGCAAAATTTAGTTGCTGCAATATATCGAGTCCATATATTAATCTAGTGTTGTTTTCTTTCTCTTAAAACTGGAAATATGTAAAATTAAGATGAATATAAATTGCTATATCGAGTCCACTTTATTTTTCGTACACACTTTAAGATGAATATAAATTGCTAAATGCATGTGTAAAATTATGTAGGGGTTGTGAGACATTTTGACCGAGTGACATGCCGATGGGGACTATCAAAGTTCATTTCTTTAGGGGATTTTATTGAACCCACTAGTGGATTCTTAGTGAATGATACATGCTTTCTTGGAGTGGAGATTTATGTTATCCAAAGTTCAGGTCATGTTAAGGGAAGCTCAGGTCTCAGAGAATGTGTGTCAATATCAAAAACTGAAGACGTCTCCTATAAGTACACATGGAAGCTTACTGGATTCTCAGAATTAGTAGATGAATGTTATTCAGATGAATTTGTTGTCGGAAGTTACAAATGGTACTTTAAAATTCCAAGCATGATCGTAATTTATATCTACGAGCTGCTGATTTTTTTGTGTTCTAAGTTTGTAATTAAAATGTTCAATTATTCAGGTGGCTATGTGTCTGGCCAGAAGGTGACTCTGAGAATACAGGTTGCAATCTTTCACTATTTTTGGAGCTGTCGAAATCCCTCGGGAACTCTCCTGCTGAGAAAGTGAAAGCACATTGGCTTTGGTCAGGCCAAGAAGAGGGTTAATAGTAGGACTAGCATGGCATAGAGAGAGGAGATTATTAGGAGGACAATTTATATTTCTATTTATTGATCAACAGGTAATGAATTGGTGTGGCATATCTTTTATGCTTCTTTTGTCAAATAACGGTAGTAATGTTTGGCTGTTGGCTTTAGGTTACGGAGGAACAACTTGCAACTCTATTTATTGGTTGTGGGCAGGTAATTCCTTGTTTTATTAAGCTTATTGGAACTTTCTTTATTCTTGCTAATGAAAGAGTGTCTTGCTGACTTGTATATATGCAGTGGTATGACTTCCAATACATGTTCCATTTTGCAGTGGCGACGCAGAAGCAACTATGGCATGGCTGAGCTTAATGATATAAGGACCGACTTGGCGAAGTATATGTTGAAGCACCTGGCTCATTGAACTTTGTCGTCTTTTATTGAAATTGGTATTTTGAGTTGAACATGTACTTGGTAGTAGCGTAAATTAAACTTTTAGTCCGTCTCTTTTGTGGATGTGTTAACCTAAAAATATGACTTATGTATTAGTTGTTTTGGATGTGGATAGACTTTAATTATGTACTTGGTTGGTTGGTTGTGTACTTTTTTTTGGTGGTGTTGGCGTTATAAGGTGAAAAGTTGCTTCTGTTGGTGAATATTGGTTGTAATGGATGGATGGATTGAATTGGTTTCTATTGTTTGTTTCTAGCATTTTCATTTTATAGTGTGGTTTGATTTTCTTTACATGTCTTTTAAGATACTTTTAGCCAATGTCCACCTGTGTGGAAATGACTCACACAACAGGAAAATAAAAACTACTTAATGTTAACAGTTGTAAAAAATGCAATCAAACAACATGTACCATTTAACAAAGTAATGTGCGAGAAGAATACACACGATAGGTTCAAACCCACAAAACTGTTGTCTCTTTTAACAAATAACAACATGTTATACTCTGCAAAACTGTTGTCTCTTTTAACAAATAACAACATGTTATACTCTGCAAAACTTTTGTCTCTTTTAACAAATAACAACATGTTATACTCTGCAAAACTGTTGTCTCTTTTAACAAATAACAACATGTTATATACTAAGAAAGTGTTATCCTTCCTACTCTACAACAACATGCCATTTGAGATAACATGTTGTACATCTAACCATAAAACAACTCATTTTTGCTAAGAAACCATTGTCTTTACTGCTTAAAACAACAATATATTCGTTAAAACGTGTTGCATTATTGGAGCTTTGACAACAGGTTTCCAAAGAAAGTGTTGTTGTTTCTGGGTATCAGACAACTCTTTTCAGGTGGCTTTTACTTGTCTTTCAACTCTCACACGACAGTTTGCTGTGTGTTGTCTGAGGTGTGTATCAGACGACTTTCCGATAGTCAACAGTTTTTGGGAGCTTCAGACAACACGTTTTGCCAGTTGTCTGAAGCAAAAATCCTTGTAGTACATAGAAACCCTAGCCCGTCTAGATAACTTCTTCTCTAAGAGAACTACGTATGGCTTGATCCCTATAAATAGGGTACGTATGCATCTTGTAAAGCATGAGAAACAGTTCACCACTGAATTTCAATAGACAAGAGCAGCCACAAACAATCACCAATCACCTTCGTGTTCATAGCAAAATATCCGTATTTTGCTCCGTGATTCCAGCAAACCTCCAAATATTGTTATACAATATTCTCCCTAGGTTCTGTTAGAGCCAGCAGACTCCTAGGTTCTGTTAGTGTGAATTATGCCTGACAGCAATATATAATATATATTCCGTATCTATATAACTTTGTGCTATTCATGCAGCCCGATAGTCCAGCTCAACTTGGTGGGAAGATCTATGAGATGATGGGCATGGCACTTTCTGGCAAGTGGGGAACAGATAATATTAGTGGATTTCAACAGGATGTGGCTCCTGCAGATAAAACAAACCTTGGAACAGTGGAAGCTGAGGTTGTCGAACCTGCTGAAGCTGAGATAATTACACCAGCAGAAGCAGAAGCTGGTTCCCAAAAATAAATGTTTCTGCCGTCTTGGTGGGTGCCGAAGAGAAAAAAGAAAATGCTAAGAACTAATGTATATGACGGCTAGGTTTAGTAGCCAAGAAGTCTATTTTTTATTGGTGTTTTTCGAGAATATTACCCCAGATGTTAAATCTTGTGGACTGACCGGCTTATTTATGAGATTTGAACTACTAAATGAATAACTATTTTACAGTTTGTTTCCAAGCTTATATTCTGTTTTTTTGTACCTGAAACAATTGGAAGGATGTTTGGTAGATCTCCTTTCATATTTTAGCACTTTTTGAGGTTCTATTTGTCAGAGCCGAACGAATTAATCACGAGGAAACTTTACAGTATAATGTGCTCCACTTGTTGGCTTCTCGCGTTGGAAACTAATTTTGGAATAGTGGACGTAAACCTTAATGTGAAAGAATGAGTTATATTTCAATATATGTTTTGAATTAAATTTTCATATCGAAATGCCCTTTAACGAAAAGGGGTTTGTAATTTTATCTGATTTTTTGAAAAGTTGTAAAGATAAGGATATTGTTGTAGGATATTTAACGTATGATTAATATGCAGCAAGTGTTATTGCGAATCAACATCAACTTAAATGTTACGATTACTAAGTAAGGGTTCGATATTCATCAATAACGATATATTTAATGTATGATTAATAGGATATAATTTATTGTGAACTTATAAATTATAAGAATTCTATGTTGGAGTAAGTATTATCGCAAATCAACATCAACTTAAACGTTATTTTTATTGATAAAGTGTACTTGATATTCAACTATGAATGAATATAAATATGCGTATGAATATAACACACCAGATGAATATAAATATGCGTATGAATATAACACACCAGATAAAGAAAAAAAATAGATGCACGTGAGCATCGTACAACTCCAACCTCATGTGTTACAAGTAAATGTGCACGTATTCAAATTCGTAGTAACTAATCCTTGAGTTGCGTTAACAATTTCCAATTATATATATATATCATGGGATCATAATTAACATATATAAAAGGGAGATCCATGAACTATTCGTATTTTATTATCTAGTTACCAAAACAAAAGATTCTGTTGTTTATCCTTGAACTTTTTTTTTTGCATGATTCAAGTCCTTCCGTCATCAAGATTCTAACCGACGTTAGAATCTTTATAACGTGTCACTGACGTGGCATACAAATTTTTGGTTTAAATCCCTGAACTTTTCCATTTTCTAGTTTAATTTCTAAAACATAAAAATTTAAAATTTTAAACATAAAATTTTAAAAAATAAATCTAAACATAATTATCATTTATTTTAAAAATAAATATGATTATCGTTTAAAACATTTAAATGGTTGACATACTTATAAAATGCACACTTTCATGATTCAATTTTATGTTCAATCTTTATGTTTAAAATTTAATTTATTATATTCAATTATTATGTTTAAAATTTAAAATTTAATGTTCACTTTTTATATTCAATTTCATATAAAAATTTATATTCAATTTTTATGTTTAAAAATTTATATTCAATTTTTATGTTCAGTTTTTATGTTTGAAGTATAAATTTATATGTTTAAAATTTAAAAATATTCAATTATTATGTTCCTTTTAATTTTTAAGGACCTAAATCATAAAATGGAAAGGTTCACGAACTTAAACAAAAAAATTTTTTCCCCATGACACGTCATCAAGATTCTAACGTCCATTAGAAACTTTTTGACAGAGGAACTTGAATTAGAAAAAGAAATAGTTCAAAAACCCGAAATACGAAATCTTTTATTTAGGTACCTAAACAATAAAACACGAATAGTTCAATAACATATTATTTAATTTTCCCATTTTTAAATATTGAATTAACAATGTAAAGAGATAACAAATAGAATCAGATTTGGTTCAACAATAGAATCACATTTCAAATCTTTTTTTTTTTTTGTTCAAATTTCAAGTGTTAATGTTTTGGTAAAAGTCTATACAAGACTAATATTTTACATTAAAATCGAAATTTTATATTTTATTGAACATATTTTAAAAATTATTTATGAGGTTTTACAGTAGAATTAATATTTCCCGTTTGGACTTCATTGGTCTGCGTATATATTTCAATTAAATCACTTACCAACATCAATTTTCAAAAACAAACTATATCAACGACGTTGATAAAAATAAGTTACTGTTATGCCTGAATTTGGCATAAGTCCTAAACAGGCCTAATGGGCTAGAATATCAGTACATATCACATAATGGGCCTAAGAATGAGGAATGGGTCATTAAAGTTTGCCATCACATGAAGATTCATCACGTTATTTTACAGCAGGGTCGCCAGCGAGCCCTAGGGTACGGGTCGCAATTTACAAGATCTAGCGAGGCCTAGGGGTCCAATGTGGCCTAGAGCATGTTTAATACGAAGGCTTATGGCCAGGCCCAGCGAGGTCGCATAAGTAGGTTATCTCCATACAGTGAAGATCGCCTCGCATGGTCAGACCCAGCGAGGTCGCATGCGAGGCCATCTAGTCAGTTTCGCCAATAATGATACTTATAGCATCATGCTAGCTGTGGGTTCCCTTTAATGGGCCATGGGTCATGAACAGTATAAATGGGTAAAATATAACCCAAGAAGACGACTAGTGGATTTGGGCCAAGCCGAGCCCATAGAAACCCTAGCCCGTCTAGATAACTTCTTCTCTAACTTCTTCTTTCGCATGGTCTTTATGATTGAAGTATAAATTTATATGTTTAAAATTTAAAAATATTCAATTATTATGTTCCTTTTAATTTTTAAGGACCTAAATCATAAAATGGAAAGGTTCACGAACTTAAACAAAAAAAATTTTTCCCCATGACACGTCATCAAGATTCTAACGTCCATTAGAAACTTTTTGACAGAGGAACTTGAATTAGAAAAAGAAATAGTTCAAAAACCCGAAATACGAAATCTTTTATTTAGGTACCTAAACAATAAAACACGAATAGTTCAATAACATATTATTTAATTTTCCCATTTTTAAATATTGAATTAACAATGTAAAGAGATAACAAATAGAATCAGATTTGGTTCAACAATAGAATCACATTTCAAATCTTTTTTTTTTTGTTCAAATTTCAAGTGTTAATGTTTTGGTAAAAGTCTATACAAGACTAATATTTTACATTAAAATCGAAATTTTATATTTTATTGAACATATTTTAAAAATTATTTATGAGGTTTTACAGTAGAATTAATATTTCCCGTTTGGACTTCATTGGTCTGCGTATATATTTCAATTAAATCACTTACCAACATCAATTTTCAAAAACAAACTATATCAACGACGTTGATAAAAATAAGTTACTGTTATGCCTGAATTTGGCATAAGTCCTAAACAGGCCTAATGGGCTAGAATATCAGTACATATCACATAATGGGCCTAAGAATGAGGAATGGGTCATTAAAGTTTGCCATCACATGAAGATTCATCACGTTATTTTACAGCAGGGTCGCCAGCGAGCCCTAGGGTACGGGTCGCAATTTACAAGATCTAGCGAGGCCTAGGGGTCCAATGTGGCCTAGAGCATGTTTAATACGAAGGCTTATGGCCAGGCCCAGCGAGGTCGCATAAGTAGGTTATCTCCATACAGTGAAGATCGCCTCGCATGGTCAGACCCAGCGAGGTCGCATGCGAGGCCATCTAGTTAGTTTCGCCAATAATGATACTTATAGCATCATGCTAGCTGTGGGTTCCCTTTAATGGGCCATGGGTCATGAACAGTATAAATGGGTAAAATATAACCCAAGAAGACGACTAGTGGATTTGGGCCAAGCCGAGCCCATAGAAACCCTAGCCCGTCTAGATAACTTCTTCTCTAAGAGAACTACGTATGGCTTGATCCCTATAAATAGGGTACGTAGGCATCTTGTAAAGCATGAGAAACAGTTCACCACTAAATTTCAATAGACAAGAGCAGCCACAAACAATCACCAATCACCTCCGTGTTCTTCGTGTTCATAGCAAAATATCCGTATTTTGCTCCGTGATTCCAGCAAACCTCCAAATATTGTTATACAATATTCTCCCTATAACAGTTACAGTTTTGCTACTTTTGTACGTTTATATATGCTCATTTTAACTCAAATTCCGACCATTGTTTATCAATAAGTCATAAATTTCAATAGAATAAAAAGTCGTATGAATATTAAGAAAATTTGTGCTTTGCACAGGTTATAAGTTATACAACATACTAAAATTTTTAAAATAATAATATACTAAAATTTAAAAAAAAATTACTAAAAATTAAAAAATTGAAAAGTAGAACTATGAACCATACATAAAGAAATCAAGCAGTCTAAAAAAATGAATTAATTAAATTGATACTATACAGGTTGTTAGAGGGCCCGATCCAATAAGCCTTTGGGGGCCCAATCCACTAAGCCTTTGGGCTTATGACCGTTAGAACCACATGAATGGATCAGGTCCATCCGAACAACCCAGCTGACGTCACTAAAAACAGTCGACCGTTGTCAATGTAACGCTTTATCATATTTATCGCCCTCCATAACTGAGAATCAAGAGGATCATCAACGGTATTACTCCTGGACACAATATAAATAGACTCAATTGTCAGGTGATAAACACAATGACACACACTCTGAGATACACTGGTTTACATAAGCTTTACGTTTACGTTTCCACTACATTCTACTAATTCTCACACCGGAGGTGAATCGGGGGGTAATTCCCTCGCATTCTTCTCTTTGCAGGAGCTACCCATTCCTGTTCTTGACATACCGAAGGTAGGTGTGTCCGAGGCATAAATTGAGTCCTGACATTTGGCGCCGTCTGTGGGAACGTATAAGCTTCTATTGTGAACCATGTTACCAGAGGATTCCGAAAATCTTAATAGAGAAACTCCCACTTCTGAAGAAATAAGGCAACAAAAGGAGAAAGGAAAGGCCACTGAAGCGGAAGGATCCCAAGGAGCAAAAAGACGAGCCTTGCAGAAGAAGGCAGATGAGTTAAGGTTAGAGGCCATAAAACTCAGGCGCGAAGAAGTTGAGTTGGAAGAAAGGTTAGCACGAGAAGCCCTTCAAACTGGAGAAGAGGAGCCCGTGAGCGAACCTCAGAGAACCGCTTCTAAGGGTCGAAAAGAAAAAAGGTCCCGAACTCACCAGGAAGAGTCTTCAGAATCCGAAACATATTCCTCACACCCGTCCCAAGATCCTTCAGACTTAGAGGAAGAAGAAACAGGCTCTCAATGGAAAGACAGGCTCCGAAGAATGGAAAAATGTATGTTTGGAGATCAGAAGAGGATGCGTCGGGAGCCCGTTGTGACTGAAGAGATTGAACAGTATAGACCACCCCCAGGTCGTCAGTTCCCAAAAATGACCGAATTTAGCGGCAAGGAAGACCCAGAAGATCACTCTGAAAAATATGAAAGTTTGATGACAGGAATGGGTCATGATGATATTATGCTTTGCAAAATGTTTAAAACCTATCTGAAGGGTTCCGCCTCCTTGTGGTATCGATCGATGAGGCCTAGATCCATACCTTCTTACGATCGGCTGAAAAGCAAGTTTTTGAGGCATTATTCCCATCTGTGCCGAAGAGAGAAGGATACCGAATCGCTCATTCATTGTCGCCAAAGATCTGATGAAGAGTTGGGTGATTACCTAGCCCGTTTTAAGGAAGAAGTTAGCATGGTGACCAACTTAGATAAAGTCAAGGCAGCATGATTTCTGACGGCTGGCCTGGACTCAGTTAAAGGGAGAAAGCTTCGGTCGTCCTTATATGATGTTCCCCCGAAGTCTCTAAACGACATCTATATCCAAGGAGAAAGTATCAGGAGGAAAATGGAGTCTATCGACGATTACAAAGAATCGTCCAAAGACAGTCGAAGAAAGGGCAGTCAGGGGAAGAACGACCGAAGGAAAGATGATAAGCGAGATGGTGATCAAAGGGATGATAGAAGAAACGATTAGAAGAGGAACAGGGAGCCAATGGTGTTTACTCCACTAAACACTCCCATCTCTAAGATACTGAACGAAATCAAAGGTAGGCCTAATTTCCGAAGGTAGGCGAAGCTGAGGGTACCTGATCATAAGAAGAATGGGAATAAATACTGCGATTACCACCAGGACAAAGGCCACAACACAGACGAATGTTTTCATCTGAAGAGATTGATAGAAAGAATGGTAAAAACAGGTGACCTAAATCAGTTTGTTAAAGATTTAAGGGATCATTTGGAGCCAAAAAGGAATGATTCAGGTTCGAAAGAAACCAGAGATCGGAACGAAGAGGATGGCAACCCTAGGCAAATGGAAAGAGACGAAACCCCTCGATATAGAGGGGAGGTAAGAACAATCATGGGGGGTACAATACTGGATCGATGTAGCAAAACGGCCAAAAAGAGGTATGCTCGTCAAGTCTACAATCTATATAAACATACTGCACAGGGCAAACAGTCGCAGGCCATCATGTTTACTGAAGAAGATTATGAAGATGTCATTTGGCCGCATGAGGACCCTTTGGTGGTGAATCCGATCATCGGGCAGAATAAGGTATGGAAGGTACTGATAGATGGTGGTAGTTCGGTCAATATCTTGTATCACCGGACTTATGAAAAAATGAATTTGGGAGGAGAACAGCTGGAATCTTGCAATGAACCCCCACTCTATGGCTTTGGCAACTCACCGGTTCCGATCGAGGGAACGATCGTATTGTCCCTGATATTGGGCAAACCTCCCTGCACTGTGGAAAAGCAGGTGAAATTTTATGTCGTCCGAGTGGATAGCCCGTATAATGGCATCCTCGAGCGCCCTACATTAACGGCTTTCCAAGCTATAGCTTCGATACCCCATTTGAAGTTAAAGTTCCCTACCGATCATGGCATCGGCAAAATGAAAGGAGATCAAAAGGCAGCCAGGATCATTATGCCAGAAGATCTAGATAGATCCGAAGAAGAAACCGAAGATGAAGGGAAGAAGAAAAGGCGCATGAACGATCAATCCAGAAGCATTCACCGCACGATGAACATTGAGTTAGAAAAGTTTGGGGACAATCTCTCAAAACCTATAGCCGAACCAGCGGTGGAGACCGAAGAGGTCGAATTATATGCAGGCACCTTGGGTCGAATGGTCCACATCGGGAAAAACATGAACGAAGATTTGAAAGCGAAAGTGATTACTGTGATCCGAGAATACCATGACATATTTGCCTGGGGTCCAGAAGACATGCCCGGACTTGATCCGAGCATTGTCCAACACAGTTTAAATGTGAAAGAAGGGGCCAAGCCAGTCAAACAGAAGAAAAGAAATTTCGCCATGGAAAGACAAAAGGTGATTCAGACAGAAGTGGAAAAGCTCTTGGAAGCAGATTTTATTGAAGAGGTCAAATACCCTGAATGGTTAGCCAATGTGGTAGTGGTCAAAAAGGCAAATGGCAAATGGAGGATGTGCGTCGATTACACCGATCTCAATCTCGCCTGCCCAAAAGACCATTATCCGCTTCCCAACATCGACCAGCTCATTGATGCTACATCAGGATATGAAATCCTAAGTTTCCTAGATGCCCTCTCCGGTTATGCCTTTCGGCTTGAAGAACGCGGGGGCCACCTTTCAGAAGATGATCAACAATGTTTTTAAAGATCAGATCGGAAGAAATATGGAATGTTACGTGGACGACATGATAGTAAAATCTTTGTTCCGGGATCACGCCGATGACTTGAGAGAGTGCTTCGAGACTCTAAGAAGAAACAACATGCAGATCAACCCGAACAAATGCACGTCCAGAGTATTCAACGGTAAATTCCTTGGTTATATGGTGAGTGCTCGAGGCATTGAAGCCAATCCAGAAAAGATAAGAGCAATAATTGACATGGAAGCCCCGAAAACAATTCGGGACATTCAGAAATTAACAGGAAGATTGGCTGCCCTAAGAAGATTCATCTCCAAATCAGCCAATAAAGCTTTACCCTTCTTTGAGGTATTGAAAGGTACGAGGATTTTTTCGTGGGGTCTAGAATGTGAGAAAGCTTTCAAAGATATCAAGGAGTATTTAACGAAAGCTCCGTTGCTAATGAGACTGGAAACCAAACAAGCCAATATCCAGTTTTCTACATCAGCCATATGCTAAAAGAAGCATAAACAGATACCCGAATGTCGAAAAGTTCGCTTATGGGTTGGTCATGGCCTCAAGAAAGCTGAGACACTATTTCCAGGGGAGGACGATACAAGTCATGACCGATCAACCTCTGAAAAAGATATTACAGAGACCAGAGGCTTCAAGCAGAGTTGTTGCCTGGGCCATCGAGTTGGGAGAATTTGATTTGGAGTATGTGCCGAGGACTGCGATAAAAGCACAAGCCCTGGCAGATTTCATAGTAGAGTGTTCATTCACTGGGTCCGAAGGGTTGCAAGTCGAAGAAAAATTGATACAAGCTCCTGGCAATTGGAAGTTGTTTATGGATGGATCGGTGGCTGGAAGTAAGTGCGGGGTCGGTCTAATTCTTACAAGCCCTGAAGGTTTTGAGATATGTCAGGCCATCCGATTCATTTTCTTTAACCAACAACGAGGCTGAATATGAAGCACTTCTGGCTGGGATGAATTTGGCAAAAAACCTAGAAGTCAGGCATCTTCGGGCATTCAGTGATTCGATGCTAGTAGTAAAGCATTTCTCAGGAGAATATGAACAAAGGGACGCCCGAACCAAAGCCTATGAAGCCAAGGTAAAAGCAAATTCTCTGTTGTTCGAGTCTTTTGAATTAACCACTATACCCAGGGAAAACAACAGCCGAGCAGATGCATTATCTAGGCTAGCTTCGGCCGACACTCAGAATCTCACAGGCTCAATCTACCTCACTGAAGTTAAAACGCCCTCCATCAATAAGAAGGTATGTTTTGAGATTCACCAAGGGATAGATTGGATGACTCAAATTCGGCTATTCCTGGAAAAGGGGACACTACCATTGGAAAAAATCGAGGCCAAAAAAATTAGAAATTCGGCCACCAAGTATACAATCATAGCAGGAAAAATGTACCGAAGATCGGCTACCGAACCACTGCTGAGATGTCTGGCTCCCGAAGAACAAAAAACAGCTCTGGAAGCAGTTCACGAAGGAATTTGTGGGGAACACTTGGCAGGCCGTTCTCTGGCCTTTAAAATCCTAAGGCAGGGATTCTTTTGGCCGACCCTACGAGCCGATGCACTGAGTTATGCGAAGAAATGCAGACAATGTCAGCTTTTCAGCAACATTCCGAAACAACCTCCCGAAGAGATGACTTTTGTCTTAAACCCCATTCCCTTCGCCATGTGGGCCGTGGATATTGTCGAAATTCTACCTACCAGCACCAAACAAGCCAAATATTGCATTGTGGCAATCGATTACATGACCAAGTGGGTAGAAGCACGCCCTTTGTCCTCCATTACCGAAGAAGCTGCCAAGAAATTTATATTGGAGCAAGTAATCCTCAAATTCGGGATTCCCAAAATATGTGTATCAGATAACGGGACCCAGTTCGTCGGAAAGAAGTTCAAGAAATTTTTAGCTTTCTTCGGAATTCAATAGAAATTTAGTTCGGTTGGTCACCCACAAAGAAATGGGGCAGTAGAAGCCGCAAACAGAGTCATCTTTGATGGGATAAAGAAGAGGCTCGGAGAAGCCAAAGGTTTATGGCTGAAGAGTTATCATATGTGCTATGGGCTTACCGCACCACACCAAGATCTTCGACCGGAGAAACTCCTTACAGTCTGGCATATGGCACCGAGCAATGGTACCAGTAGAAGTTGGCCTAGAATCATACCGAAGCGAAGTATTTAATCTCGATACAAATGAGTTGGGCCTCCGAGCTAATGTGGACTTGTTAGAAGAAGCCAGGGAAGTGGCATACCTAAGAAATATCAAGTATCAACAGAAAATTGCTCAATACTATGACTCAGGAGTAAAGAAAAGGTCTTTTAAAGTCGGTGATCTAGTCCTTCGAGAGTTAGCAACTTCTATTCCAAATAAGCAAGGGAAACTTCAGCCAAACTGGGAAGGACCCTATGTGATTATTCAAGTCGTTCGACCAGGGACTTACAAAGTAACTGAACTAGATGGGAGTCCGATCAAAAACACATGGCATGCCTCCCGATTACGCAAGTTTAATCAGTAAGCTTTTTGTAAGAAATATTTTCAATTTCGATTATCAATAAAGCCTTAATTTTGTTTGGCCCATTTATACTTTTATCGACAATACAACCTGAATGGCCGAAACATTACTCGGCCGGGAACGGAAAAAAAAAATCCCGAAACACAAGTCCAGTTAGCCCGAAGGTCTTCGGGAGGCAGAATTCGCCCAAAACCGAAAGAAGAAACCTTCGGCCGAACTGAGACTTAAGGGCAGCATAGGGCAATGTCCGTAGAGACTTCGCCCGAAGCATAGAATTTTGAAAATTACTTCAAGTAAGGGAAATGCTTTTTTCCGATAATTACTTCGAGTATAGGAAATACCCAGCCTGAAAACCTCTAAGAGGATGGCCAAAAAAATCTCAAAATTTATTTAAGCAAAAGGAAATACAAGTGACTTAAAAATCTAAAAATTGCGCATGCATAGGAAAAAAAAGTAACTTAAAAATCCGAAAATTTGCTCAAAAAACAATATGAAACAAACGTGCCCGAAGGCTTTGATTTAATTAATTAAAAATACAAATTAGCCTAAAAAGGCAAAAAGGGAAAAAATACAATAAGTCAAGGGACTGTGTTCTCTGGTTCAGACTCCCTCAGTTGGCTTAGCTCGACATTTCGGCTTGCCATCCAGTCAAGCAGATCCTCTGTATCGGCCATCATCTTGTCATTCTGCTGCCACAAAGCATCATTCTCATTGAGAAGCTCAGCATTTTCGGCCCGAGCAAAAGAAAGCTTGGACTTGAACTCCTCGATTTCCTTCTCCAACGAAGGAATCGTCTGATTAATCTGCTTTCCTTGGTGATAAAGTAGAATATCCTGATTCTTCACTTTATCGGATATAGAAGCGGCCCAAGGGGTAGCCTGAAAAGAAAAGAGGCGAATTAAAAACTATGTATAAGGCAAAAAGAACAACTTCGGTGAAAAAAACACTCCTTACCAGGGTAAGATGCCCCGGAAGATTGGCAGTAGCTTTGGCCGTGTCAGTAGAATCATAAAGGGAACGGTCCTTCAGAAGAATGAAGGACTGGCACATATCCCCAGCAATCTTCTTCGAGGCAGCCGAAGCAGGAGCTCCAAAAGAATCTGACTCCATCACGACCCATGAAGGTCGATAAGAGTTTACATTAAACTCCGTACCCTCAACACGGCTTTTCTTCTCTGAAATGCTCGGATGAACATCCTTCGGGGGGAAAGAGGAACGGAAAAAATAGTAGCCGATACATTCTTATTCTTAGCACGTCTCTCCGCTGCTCTCCTCCTCATTTCTGATCGACTCGACACTGGAACAAAAGGAAAAAGTGTTAATCACTACAAAACATCTGATTAACCACATATCAAGATGAAAGAAACGAACACACTTACTGATCAAGATGAATTCAAAGAGACCGAAGTTCGACGGAAATTAGGGAAAGGATGGAGAAATCTTGAGCGAGATTGAAGATAGAGTAATCTGCGATTGAACTTACAAGTGTATTTATAAAGGAAATTGATGGCCCTGATGAAGTGCCACTTGAACAACCTCTGCCTAAGATAAAGGCACGTGTCTCCCCAAGAAAGGAGCGGTCAAACTGCCATTAAATGGGGGGAAATACTAAAAGTCTCCACATTCAAAAAAAAATGTTTGGGAAGAAACTATTTGTCATGGCCCAAGTAATTAAGTCCCAGTTCGCCCATAAGGTCTTCGGGAGGCAGAATTCGCCCAAAACCGAAAGAAGAAACCGTCGGTCGAACTGAGACTCGAGGGCAGCACAATGCAATGTCCGTAGAGACTTCGCCCGAAGCATAGAATTCCGAAAATTACTTCTGAAAACTATTTTCGAGTATATTTTGAATACCGCGTACAGGTTATTTCAGGTATGATTCATTAATATTTGGAGAATTACTTGGAAAAATTTATTTAAGAACAAATTGGTCATGGAGCAAAAAGCTAAGGGAAATTCAGCAAAATAAGCCCGAAGGTAAAAATACATTGCAAGCCCGAAGGCAAAATTACATCACAAGCCCGAAGGCATAAGTTCATTACAAAAAAATTAACTCATTCTGAATCCGGAACGGAGGAAACCACCAAAGGCACATCAGGAATCTCCGGCCGAAGGACTGGATCGTCTTCAGGGTTGAAAAGGATTTGCTTATAGTCAAAACCTGCCTTGTGAGCGGCAATGACAGCATCATCATATCCCATAGCAAAACCCCTATCTTTGGATCGGGAGATGGTCTTCCTCGCCTTCTTTAGTTCCTTCTTCAAACGGCGCAGCTCCAATTGATTGGCCTCCTTGTCTTCGGTCAGCCTCTGCTTCTTCCCGATTAAGGTGTCGTTCCGAAGGA
The DNA here is from genome assembly GCA_037693485.1 of Kitagawia praeruptora. Lineage (NCBI taxonomy): Eukaryota > Viridiplantae > Streptophyta > Magnoliopsida > Apiales > Apiaceae > Kitagawia > Kitagawia praeruptora. Next base: position 85,726,506 of record CM075350.1, read on the forward strand.
TAAGATCAATCTTCTCTTGCTGGATTAACCTTATCCTTTAGAGAACAAATCTCTGCATTAAATCCTCGGATGATGGCGGCCTGATCTTTGACCTTTTCGATCACAGTTACGGCCCAAGGAATGGCCTGAAAATGCACCACAAAAAGGCATCAAGACAGAGAAAGATAAACAATGGAAAAAATATATATGTAAAATGAAGTATATTGAAGGGAACTTACCAAACTAAGGTGCCCTAGCATGTTCTCACAAGCCTCCACAGTAGGAGCTGTATCATAAACCAAGCAGTCGGCCGGGAGGATAAAAGAACTGCACAAGTCTTGGCATAATTCCTTGACAGGCTTCGGGGTAGGAGCACCGAAGGAATCAGTGTCCACTACACCCCAGGAAGGTCGATAAGTCTTCAAGACAGGAATTGAATCATCAGTTCTCCTCTTCTTCTCAGATTTATTTCCATCCAATACATGAGATTCCGAAGGGATCACAGCAACAATGTTACTGGTAGGAATCTCTACCCCTTCGGTCTGCATTGGCATACTTTCTTGCACCGCCAGGGAAGCCTCAACCTCTTGTGGAGTCGAAGCAACATTCCCTTGAGAAGTGCTCCCAGAGCCACCAGCTAACAAGGCCTTCCTTTCGACCGCTCTCCTCCTCATATCGACCGCTGCAGACACTGAAAGAAAAGCAATAAAAGAAGGTCAGCTATTGAAAAATATGAGGCAAAAAAGTAAAATAATACTAAAGGTACCCATCATGTTCTTCAGCCAAGCCCCATCTCTAGTAGTAGACAAGGGGAGTTTGTCTTCAGGAACTAAGGGAGTATTTAGTTTTCGATAAAGAAACTTCTCTTCATCGGAAAGAGCTTTAAGCTTGACCCTCTCAGTCTCAACTTCCTTCCACTCTAAAAACCTAGGAAGGCCAGGTCCGGTGACATAGTACCAATGGTTGTGCGTCTTCCTATTGCTTGAGTTAGTGGCCGCCCAATCAGAACGACCCACTCTTCGGGTAATGTTATAAAAACTCGGAGACTTGGCATTTTTTCGAAAGTCATAATGGTGCCAAAAGAGAATTGATAAAGGAGGCACTTCGTGCTGCAAACACTGGTATTGGAAAACGTTTATGTGGATGAAACTATTCGGGTCTAGCTGACCGATCGCTATACCCATGTCCCTAAGAAGAACTTTTATAAGGGGCAACAAAGGAAATCGGAGCCCGCATACGAAAGCAGTCTCCGATACACCTGTGGTGATCTCTTCGGGTTGATCATTGACTGATTTGCCCGGGGTGTCGTATATACGATCGGTATAATCGGGTAAAAAACAACGATAAACTTCGGGAAAATCGAATTCGACCCTAAAAGTATCTAAGTCCTCTTGTTTCAAGATAGAAGATAAATTAGCGACAACGTATATGGTGCCATCCTCAAAAAGCAAGGCAGGAGCATGGCCCACGGCATGCCCCGAAGGACCTGTTTCAGGGTTTGCCATTGAATCTGGAAAAAGAAAGGTGAGTCGTTAGTCCAATACTCGGGGACAGAAAGACAAAAATCAAATAATGAACTATAGCCGAAGGAAATCCCCGAGTATGAATAGACCAACGACAAATTGAAAAAGACAAAGAAAAAGGGGACTACGGTGAAAAAAAGAAGTTCTTGTACTCAGAATCAAGAAAAACAAATCGGACGCTCGAAGAGACTTTACACATTGGAAAAACTAAGCGCATTATCTAAAGAAAAAGTACTTTTGAAAGAAAGACATCAAAGATATGCAAAGAAATACGACAGAAATGGACTTGTTGAAGAGAGTGGTCGACGTTGGAAGTGGAAAGTCCGTTGATTGCTCTGAGGTATCGCACAAAAAGAATCCAGAAAGCAAATAGAATAAGCGAGATACAAGGACGTAAATATATATACAACAATGAATGGATGAGATGTATAGACGGTTCAATACCCTTGTCCCAGATGATGACATGTGGAGGACCTTTAAACAAAAGGGATGTAAATTGAATACAACTGTCGCCTCAAAAGACGCGCCTTCAAGGCAAAGATACCGATCGACTAGACTCTTCGGCCAAGATAGACTTCGGTCTTATTTCCAAACCGACCGAAGTCCGGGGACATGTTAGAGGGCCCGATCTAATAAGCCTTTTGGGGGGCCAATCCACTAAGCCTTTGGGCTTATGACCGATAGAACCACATGAATGGATCAGGCCTATCCGAACAACCCAGCTGAAGTCACCAAAAACAGTCGACCGTTGTCAATGTAACGCTTTACCATATTTATCGCCCTCCATAACTGAGAATCAAGAGGATCATCAACGGTATTACTCCTGGACACAATATAAATAGACTCAATTGTCAGGTGATAAACACAATGACACACACTCTGAGATACACTGGTTTACATAAGCTTTACGTTTACGTTTCCACTACATTCTACTAATTCTCACACCGGAGGTGAATCGGGGGTAATTGCCTCGCATTCTTCTCTTTACAGGAGCTACCCATTCCTGTTCTTGACATACCGAAGGTAGGTGTGTCCGAGGCATAAATTGAGTCCTGACACAGGTTATAAGCTATACTAAAAATTGTATTTTAATAGTCTAAACTAAATATAAGAAAATTTCCTAAATTGAATAGAATTTTAAATGTAAAAATTTGTCATTTTTTGCTCTTCAATTTATGGGAAGTTTCAATTGAAAATTATTTGTTAAACCGTCATTAAATTAAATATTATTTTGTTAGTTTTGCATGAATAGTAAAATCATCGAAATCTGATTTTTGAAACTAAAGATAAAATAAAAATAATATTAAACATCTAAAATTTAATTAATATCAATATAAGTATTTTAAAAATGAGTCATGCATTGCACGGGCTATAAGCTAGTATATAAGCAATTTTTTCCATAATTTTTATCACTCCATCGTCAAAATAATCTCAACCTTCGAATCTAATATTTTTAAAAATAGACGATCAAGATAATATCATATTAAAAAATAAAATTATAATCCAAAAAGGATATAATTATAATTTTAAAAAAAATTATAATCTAAAAATGATATAATTAAAAAAGTTTGTATTACAACTAAATTTTAAAAAGAAAATTATAATCTGAAAAGGATATAACTAAAAAAGGTTGTATTAGAATTGAACTTATTTATTTTTTATTAGTATTTAAAAAAAATCATATGTACTATTTGGGTTATATCGTGAGATCGACAAATTAATTAGATTTGGATAATTTTACACGCGAAGCTCATCTTATCTTTAATTTAGTGATGATGTAATAAATCATTATTCAAATGAAAATACTCAAAATCTCAAGAAAAAATATTGTCGTGGGAGGATTTTAGCACAACTACGTGGAGGTCGTTGCTGGAATAGCGCCGTTGAATATGGAATCGCCCAACTGCCTGGAAAGGCTCGCAGTCGGAGATTTATGGCTAGCCGCCCGGGAAGGCTCACGGGTAGGGGTTTCCGAAGATCACACGGGAAGGTGTTTTGGTGATGATTGGGACTGAATCTACGGGAATTAGAGCTCCAGGACCGAATGTTGGCCTGCCAAGAACCCTAATTATGAGAGTGAACGTGCACCGGAGTATAATTGCTCTTAGTATCAACGTGCGTTTCGAGAAGAGACCCCGTAAACTGCCTATATACCACTATTTATAATGGATCAAGCCCGTATGTAGTTCTTGATTGATATGTTCAGTTGTTTGTGATGAGTTATCTCGTTTATGATGAGGTAATGATTGATATTTACGTGTATCAACTGATTGTGATATAATTATCAGGTTTCCAAGCCATATCAGGACTGTTGGAAGCCTATCCACTGATGTTTATCTTAAGAATGTATGAATCATCATGTATAATGATGTATATCTCTGAATATTCGTGTAATTATCTGTTAAGAAGTGTATTTCAGCTGTAGAGACGTGCTCCTAAAAAGTAGGAGGTCTGCCTTATCCAATCTGGCGGCCTTATCAGGCTTCCAGGGGAAGCTGGGGGTACCACCCGGTAGCCTGACTCCGGTAGCCTCTCTGGTAGCCCAATTATGGAAGCCATACTGGAAGCCCTACTTAATGGTTGTCCTAGTCTGAATCTGTGTTTCTGTCAGGCTTCAGGGGAAGTTGGGAGTTCCGGCGGTAGCCCCTCTGGTAGCCCCCCTGGTAGGCTATTTGGGAAGCCTGCTTTCCGGGAACCTTGTCATCCAGGAGCCCTATTATTCGGGAGCCTTGTTATCCGGGAGCCCTATTATCCGGGAGCCCTATCACCAGTTTTCATAGGTTGCCACGGGTACCCTGGAAGCCCTCTAAAACATCCTCTTCCTTGTGGATTGGACCCAAAACTCATCATGGGCCTTGATAAGTGGATTTTATATCCACTTGGAGCGTTCCATATTGGCTTAAATTGATTGTCTTGGGCTCAAGTTTGTTGTAGTTTTGATGTGTTTTGTGTAGTTGTGCAGGTTTGCAAGAATGTTGATTAAGGTGGATGCTTCTGTCATTTTTGGAGATTAAATTGATTAAAATTCGGATTTTCCGGGAAGGTTGCGCAGTCTACACTGTTTTGGCCATATCTGGAGTTCTATAAGTCCGTTTTCAGCGATCTTACTGTCCACGCGAAGTTTGGGAGATTTTCTATAACATGGGACAGGTCTTGTATGAGCAGGTTGCGCGTGGTGAGAGCAGGAAGCACGACAATCAGACTGATGGGAGCAGGAAATTACTGTTTTGCCCTTTTCAAGTTCTAATTGTATTTTGGGCAGTTTTTAGTACCTTAATTGAATTCTAATTGTAATAGAAGGCAATTTCTTGCTGGGCAATAATTATAGAGCCTATATAAACACATCCTATCATTGTAATTTAGATAACCATTACATATCAATTACTTAGGTTTATTTGTATATTTTCATACTTTGTTTTGATCATGGTTTCATCAGATCCCATGATGACGAGAGGTTCGATTATGAGCTAATCGTTGTCATGGGATTCTAACAGATTTATTTATGGAGCTTTAGTATCTTGATGCTTTAGAGATCCGTGTGTGATGTATATTTGATATCCTCGTATGGTTATGCTTAATTGATAGATGCGTCATGAACATTTAATTTGTTAATCTTTTGTAAAGTGAAAGTGGATCTTGAGATTTAGAACTTGCCATGCTAGCATAGGTTCATAATTGTTTATCAATATGATTCGTGGTGTGAGATGAAAATACTTATACTGCCCTGTGTGATCTTTATGGATAACTTGTTCTTCAACCGTTATGTTTTCAAATTCTATAGACATATAGGGTCTAAGCATAATTGGTGTCTATTCATCTTATATCTCTTTTGTGGATGTATGTTTAGTTTGGTATACGTATGCTGACAGGTAGCGTGTACTTGTTTCGTGTTGTCTGATTAGATATCATAACCATTGCATATAGTGATTAAAGGCGTCAGATCTAAGCAAAGTATTTAATGAAGTTAGGATTCCATGCTTTCTCTTGCAAAAGTAATTCGATTCCAATTCTCGTTAGTTAGTTAATTCTTAGCTTGTTAATTTAATTCTTAGTTAATTTAGTTTATTAAACCCAAATTGTTATTTGTCTTAGCAGTGAATAATAATCATACATTGTTGCATAGGTACAATACTGAATTAAAAACCAGATCTCTGTGGGAACGAACTTGACTTATATCTATATTACTTTTGACCACGTACGCTTGCGTGAATTAGTAAAAACATGCCTAAATCTGATCCATGCAAGATTTTGGTCACAACAACTACCCCCGGTTCCTTGAAGCATGAGTGCAAGAGGAACCAGAATAAGGTAAGGTCCAATCCTTTCTTATTATTCTCTCAGAGAAGTACACAGCTTCCGCATCGTGTTCCCAAGCTTACATGAGCTAACTCGGCGTAAGAAACAAGAAACACTCTGCTTCCGCATGTATATTTCAATGTGAGTTCTCAAATCAAGGATATCTTCTATTCAATTCATTTCATTCATGGTACTCCAGTTGGCATCATATCATGGGGCTACCGGCTTCTGGCATTTCTTTTTTAGAATCATGACTTTATACTATGAGATGCTTTCTTTCTCTACCAAATTTTCCTTCAAGTAAGAATCCCTTGATGTCCTGAAGCTCCTGCGGTTGTGGGGATCCCTCAAGCATCCGAAACCTGGGCTACCAAGACAACTAGAAAAAAAAAATAAGTAATGAGGGCTAAGTAGCCCTTAAAGATAATACACAAGATCACACATATTTGATGCATACAGGAAAGTATGAATATGCTAGTGCAAATAATTTTGTAAAAAATGTATGTTGCCGCTTCTCCAATCAAGTAAGACCTTGGCGAACACACTTTTCCAAGAATTGTGGCACAATTTTCAAATGTTTCCATTATTCCAATGCATCGGATCCCCAAAGAAATTGTTGAGTATTTTGAGGACTTCTCCTATAATGAGTATTTTGAGGACTTCTCCTTTAATGAGTATTTTGAGGACTTCTCCTATAAGTTGTAAGTGATTTGTACTCGCATGAATTTTCAGGAGGCAACTCATAATCTCATATGTGCGCTTATGTCATTAATAATCTTGTATGCGTGTCTCAAGGGGAACCAATGGAAGGTCGTGGAGACACCTTCAATCGCTGCCATGTATTTCCAAGTGGTAACATGTGGGGCATATAGCGTGCCTAAGTACCTACTCGACAGTTTCAACTAGGAATTTCAAAAAAATGTTTATAAAAACACATGCATTGTGTAAATCATGATGATTTTCATGTATTGGTTCAGGTATAATTCAAATCATGTAGGCGTATTCATATGTTTGTGAAATTATTGGTGTTGACTCGTAAATACGCAAGTATACGCGATCACAAATAGCAAGTGATAAATAGAGTTCGTTCCGTAGAGACAAGGTGTAAATGCCAATTTAATACCTATGCAACAGTGTTTGGTTACTTCTTAATGCTTGAACAATTATCAAATTGGGTTTTTGATTAACTATTTTAATTAACTACTCGAGAATAAGTTAACAATTAAAAGATCTAGTATATGAGAAAACATGGAGTTCCAACTTCATTGAATATTCCACTAAAGGCTGACACATAGAATCGGTATAGGTGATAAAATTTGATAATTAATCAGATAACACAACAATAATACGAGCTACCTTTCAGTACACTCGTATCAAACCACTTAATATCCACAAAAGATAGAAATCAAGAGGACACCAAATTATATTCAAATCATATATGTCTATACAATCTGGAAACACAATTGGTTTAAGCACAAGTTATCTTTCATAATTACATGAGGCAATATGATTTGGGTAAAAACATACTACTAATCATGAATAACAATTAATTCATGAACTCATGCTAATATGGCATATTCTCAATCCTAGAATCCACTTTCGCAATCATCAAGGATTAATAAATTAGATGCTAGCTACACATCTATCAATTAAATCAACCATACTAGATTATCGCAAATAAATCACCCAATAATCAATTACATGTCAAGCACAATAATTACGCATTCAAATCCATTGGAACCCCATGATAATGATTTAGTTCATAATTAAACTAATCACCATCATGGGTTCTAGAGAAAACATGATTCTAAAATAATAATAATTAAATAAGGAAGAGAAAATAAGATAGAAAATAATTCCCCAAATTGTAGCAGAGAAATACAAAGAAGAAATTAATGGGCCTCCTTGCTTGTTGATAGCTTGAAGATCCCTCTCTAATTCTTGTTTCTAAGATAATAATGTTGATAGATGATAAAAAGAAACTCTAACTGATGATAGATCTGTTTTTAGGTCTCCTTACATATATAGATGCCCTAAATTATATAGGCCCAACACAATTTGACCCGACTTAAGGAAATAAAATCCTGATGCCAAGCCACTAGAGCGCTATAGCCCTTGAATGGAGCGCTGCAGCGCTTGTTAGTTCCTGGAAAATGCTCTCTCGAGCGCTGCCTCCCTTGTTCCAAGCGCTGTTGCCCTTGTTGATGCGTTGTTGCCCTTGTTGATGCGCTGTGGCGCCTGATTTAGCGTAAGAGCGCCTGAAAACAGCATTGTAGCGCCTGGAATCGCGCAAGAGCGCCTCCAACTCCCTGTCCAGAATTGTAGAGCTTCCTCTCCTCTTCGCGTGGGCTTTTGAATCGCCCAATTCCGATGTCTGGAACTCCAGTTATGGCCAAAACAGTGATGTATGCGCATTGAGCTCAAATTCCCGAGTTCTCTTGCCCTGGACTTCCTGTAATTTCTACTTTAAGCTCACAGAATACCACCAATACTTCACCAACACCACCAATGCCGCCCGACTATGCAACCTACACAAATTAGATGAAAACACATCAAACTAACACGAAACTTGAGAACTTGCAATCGCTTTAAGTACGAATGGAATGCCAAATAGTGGATATAAAATCCACTTATCAATTGGCAAAACAATGATCATTTTGACAGAACATGCATCTCAGCAAAGTTTTTAGATGAATGTTGAAAAATATTCTTTATAAGTATGGAAAACATGTATGGTAGTGAATATGCAAAGGCAGTAGAGTGGAACTTATCTTTGTTCTTATTGTGCCAATCCGGGTTTGGGTTTCCGTTGTTGAACGTAGTGGGTGGAAGCCCCCTGTTTCATGTAAACTTCCGGTGGGAACCCCTTTTCCTCTCTGTGGTATGGTGCTGGGGAACCGAGTTACCCCCGAGCCCTTAGATCTATTTCTCATGTAATATGTCAGCCTCTTCCAGCTTTAATCTTATTTTTCTTGAGAGATCTGGAAGATATTGGCTGTAGCCGATCATCAATCAACCTGCATGCTGTTAGACATAAGACGCAGAATGGAAGCTACAAGCTGGAAGCTATTAGTGGGAAGTTGTTAGCTATAAGCTTCAAGTAAGTATCAAGGAACCTGCATATTCCTAGTTGCAGATGAATATCATGGAAATTATTAGTCGTTAGCTATAAGTAAATAACAAGGAAACTTGTTAGCTATAAGTAAATAGTGGGGCTGTATGATAGGTTTCGGGGCAACAAGCGCAACAGAAAAACGATAAAAATAATAAAATTCGAAACCTAACCCTATAATCTGTGTATAAGTTGTGGTTGATTATGGAGATCAGAATCTGTACCTTAAGAAGCTTTACGATTCGGTTGATAGATGGAGATCCTATCTTGATTGAACACCACGTATCCCGTATGCAACGATCTACGCTCTATCAGTATCCACGCAGAAGCTCGAACGGAGGATGCTATGTACTAGCACAATAATTCATTTTCTCTCTATTCTCTCTATCTCTCTAGTAGCTAGGGTTTTAATAAAACATGTAGCCCTCTCATATCCACAAAGAGATATTATATAGGAGAGACAAAAACGAAAATCAGCCCTAATCCTTATTAGAGTCCATATAAATTCAGTTTTTCTAATCATTATCTAACTAAGACTTTCTTAGTTAAATAACAACTGTATTTCTGAATTAATAATTTTAAATTCAAAATTCTATTTATTACATTAATTAAGTCAAACTTAAATTAATAATAAATAATTCGAATTCTCTTTTATTTAATTTAAATCCGAATTCAAATTAAATAATCCTCCGAGCATTCTATGTGTGTGACCCGATAGGTTATTATTACATTGGCAACAATTTTAAAACCTCAATTAAAATCGTAAACAAAGAGCGGCATCTAATAATACATCATTGCTACCCAAGTAATAATAATTTAAATGGTGATCCATATTAAACCTTTCGTGATTAATGTTTTCGTGTAATATAATCCCTTTAACCAAATATTATAGATTAAACTCGAGGCATGTCTATTGTCATCCTCTTCAACATTTAATCCAGATTTCCTTGATCAATTAGTAGACTATTAAATCAAATCATCATTTGAGCATGGCCATGCATTTCATAGTCTCACTCAATCAAGAGGCCAATAATATCGCTCCAAATTATAGGAGGGTTAAATTCTTTATCTATCATTCATATTTCTCATACGACTCATAATATATCCAATGTCCACTTTTATCATTACCCGGTTAAAGGTAACTTTTAATGTAATCAAAGTATATTAATCCTCGTATAGAAATATAATGATCTCAAGTCTAAGGATCATTAGAGCAACTCCAAGAGACTAGCTCTGTGAACTCCTAAACTAAAATTTAAGGAATTTGGCCTAATTTTACACTCCAACAGTCTCCTAAGTGATCCCTTAAAAGTTAGCATATGTCTTTGATTCCTTATTTTTAAAGTACTCCTAGTCCTCCCTTATTTCATTTTCAATAATAAAATATTCATTTCTTTCCTTTTTAACATCTTCTTCTTTCTCTTTCCAAATTTTCTCTCTCTTTATTATTATTATAATAATAAGGAGCACATATAAGGAATATTGTTGGAGTAACCACTCCTAAACTTACTCTAAATCACTAAGAGGACTATTTTTTATAATATTTTTAAGGAATTTGCTAATAGTCCTTTGGAGTTGCTCTTACACCATTATCACTGTGAGTCTTTCTAATGACATCAATTATTAACATGTAGACTCTCACTGTGGGTCTATCCAGTGCCATGCATAATATTACATGCATCTATGTTCTTGACTTTAGTATCACTATACCTATGACCAATGAGATGTGGTCATCTTGTCAACAAACATACTAATCTTTACGCATTATAATTGTCCCATATTATTAATGCTCGATTAGGGATATTTAGGAATATTAACTCTATTCATATAATCTCATTTTTAAGTCACATACTTAAAGATATAGAATACATGTTACATATTCCAAGGACATTTATTATTCTAATATTTATTTCGTAGTAAATAAAGACATAATAAATCATTATTGAATAATCGATGGAACATAATCATTAAATCACAAAATAGTCTTTCCTAGAAACATAATTACATTGTCTCTAGGGCACTAACACTATCACTATAAACCAGGTTGCAAACGTTGCAACCGTATTTTTGAAAAAAAGTTTTGCAACTTGGGTATTTTTGAAAAAAATCCTTTATTAATTGATTTTAGTACAAATATAATATTTTAATGCATGGGTCTATTTTATCAATATTATATAATAAAATATTTTAATATCTCAAACACTCAATCTACAATCATAAGGTGAAATCAAATTAATTTGGATAAATCAACTCTTATTCAATTAAATATTATTAAAATTAAAAAATATTTACTACACTATTCTAAATACACGTTCAAAATTTAAGTTATATAAACTTTTAAATTAATCAATTATAAAAAAGCTAGATTCAACCAATTAAAATATTAAAAAATGAATTTTAAACAAGTTATCACTAACATTTTACTTATCAATATTTTTTAGTTATGCAATAATTAGTGGGACAAAAAATTGAGTTGACAATATATTTGAATTATTAAAAATACTAAATAGACTCTCAAATAGTATTAGACATTATTCGGTGTATAAATTATCAATCAAAAAACTTAAATTCATTACATAGTTAATAAAAATATTGTTAGTGAATATTTTCATATCAAATTGTTCAACACATCGCAAATATTCTAATAAATTACTATTTGTAGATAATTAATTTATCAATAAAAGGGCATACGCCATCTACACAAATAATCCTTAAAATTTTCATATAAATCACTATTTTTGTAGGTAAATAATTCATCAATAAAATGTCATACATCTGCAAGAATAATCAAGATTGGACAAACACATATTAAAATAGATCATATCAAGGTAACAAAGTTTCCTTCATCCAAACTACAATCATTGATCAAATCTTAAATTGTGGTACATCCCTCGCTTATTGTTAGTGTAGGTGCCCTAGAGGCAATACATTTCAGTTTATTCAAACTATGTTATTGACATTTATGTTCTATTTTGATTATATTGATGTTTTATTATGCTTTGTATTTACTGCGATATAATTGTTAGTATAATAAATGTCCCTATATTATTGATACGAACTATATTAATATGAGATAATATACAGTATAATAATCTTAAATATCCCTAGTCAAGTATTATTGTTATTGGGACAATAATAATACATCGAGACTAGTATGTTGATTGATTGATGATCACTTCTCATTGATCATAATTAAGTATAGTGATACTAAAGTCAATGCATAGGTACATGCATGAGTACGATGTACTGGATAGACCCACTATGAGATTCGACATGGAATGAATAAATGTGTTATTATGAATCTCAATGTGATAATGATGTAATGATCCTTAGACCAGAAGTCGTTACATTTTTATACGAGAATTAATATATTTTGATTCTATCAAAAGTTATCTTTAATCGGGTAATGATAAAGGTAGTCTTGGGTATATTATGAATCGTATGAGAAATGTGAATGATCTAGATGGAATTTAACCCTCCTTAACATATAGGAGTGATATTATTGGCCTCATGTTTGAGTGAGACTATGAAATGCATGGTCGTGCTCAAATAATGATTTGTTTGAATAGTCTACTCATTGATCAAGAAAATAAAGATTAAATTATGACGAGTATGACACATTCCATGCCTCCAGTTGAATCTATAATATCATGGTTAAAGAGATTATATTACAGAGAAAATTGTTCACGAAAGGCGAAATCGATTCACTGATTTAATTATTATTATTTGGGTAACAATGATGTATTACTATATGCCGCTCATTATTTACGATTTTATTTATTAAATAAAATTGTTGCCAATATAATGATAACCTATAGGGTCACATACAAGAGCGCTTGAAGGATCATTTAATTTGAATAATCGGATTTAAATTAAGATGATAAATCGAATTGTTAGTTAATTAATTAAGTATAGACTTGATTAATTAAAGAAATAAAATTTGAATTATTTATAATTCAAAATTCAGTAGTTTGCTTATTAAGTAAGACTTAATAAGACGATAATAAACAAAATTTGGATTTATACAAAACTCTAAAGAGATTAGAGTTGAATTTCGTTTTTATCTCCACCTTTTTAACTCTCTCTTTGGTGGCTGCTAGGACGTTTTTTATGATTAAAAACACAAAACCCTAACAGCATTAAGGTGAGAGAGAAAGAGAGGAGAAGATTTGAGTTCTTGGTGCTAGTACACTGCAATTCCTTCGAAAAAGCGTTCGTGTGAATACCATAGAGGCGTATATCGCTCGTGCGGGATACGTTGTGATCGAACAAACCTTTCTTCATTCTCAGACATCGTAAAGCTCTTTAAGGTACAGATTTTTTATAACTACGAATTAAATATACAATTCTCGCATGGATCCTTGCAGTGGGTTTCAGTTTTTATTTTATTTTCGTGTTTTTCCGCTGCGTTTGATTGCATGAAACCCAACACTTATATCACTGAAATATTATATTTCTTTATGGCGAGATAATCCAACAATTGTTCAGCAATTTTTCTATTTAAACATGTTAGTCAAATAGATAAAAGATGGGTGTCATTTTCCAATTTCGTATTTTTTGCATAGGGTTGACAACGGGTTGAGTTTGATCCAAATTTTGTAAAATCCAAACTCATATCCAAATATTTTTGGGTTTTAAAAATAAATCTAAATTCAAAATTCAATATCCAAAACGAAATTCGTCAGATTTCAAATTAGATCTGGTTTTTTTGGGTATCCAAAATTAATAATAATGTATTCAAAATTAAAATAATTGCTACATGCAAACAATATTAATTATATTTATACAATAATTAAAAATTAAAATGATTAAATTAAGTAGTCAAATGTAACATATTATATGAATTGACATACTAAGTAAAATTTAAAATATGATACAAAATTAATTCTTTGTATACAACACAAATGAAAATTTTATGTAAAGAAAAGAAAATTATATCTTAAATATATCAATAAAATTTGTGATTGACAAAATAGAAGTTCTAATTACTAAATTAGTATTGACTATTTCTAATGAAATATCTGAATCAATATAAATAAATTATATATCTTATATCTAAAATATTACATAAAATAAATTCAAATTATAATATTATTTTATTTATGTATCGGGTCTCGATAGTGGATCGGGTTTCGGATCGGATATCGATTCAGTACAACTTAAATCCAAATGCATATCGAAACTATTTTGTGTTTAAAATTTATATCTAATCCTAAATCCAAAAATCTGGGTCTGGTATATCAAAAAATTTGAGTTTCGATTTAGCAAAAAAAAAAATTTGAGTTTCGGATTGGGTCATCAGATCGAATCAATTTTCCTTTCTTATTTATGGGTAAAAGAAAACTAATATTTAATATACCATATTCTGATTGAATAGAATAAAATATTCAACGCACAAACTCTCAAACTGAATATACACATTTTAAGTTGTCAATAATAACAAGTTGAGGGCAATCACCATAAACTCTAACAATATATCTTACTCTAAGAACATGATATATTGGATTTGTTTGGTTGATTGATAAATAGAAGTACATAAAATTTGTAAAAATGATATTGGACAAACACATAGGAAACTATATTAGATGAAAGTTTTCCTTTATCATAACTACGTTCGTTTAATGGATCTTGCACATTAGTGATCCTTTCTCATATCGCTGAAACATGTAACCTTTTTTTAGAGACAATCTACTGATTTATAACGGTCGTTAGAAATAAGTATTTTTGAATTTTTAATATGTATTCGAAAAATTGATCACGGCCCATGCAAATATTTTTGAATGTATTAATATAATAAAAATTATAGAAACCCACAATCCCCGATCCCCAAATTCAAACCCAATCCTCGTCGGGGACTATTTTTCATTCCCCCTCCCCTGCCCAAACGGGTAACGGGGATCCCCGCGGGAATCGGAGAATTTTAACTTAAACAAAAAATAATTTTAAACACTAATTAGTGAGATTTGAAATAGTTTTTTCTTGCGATATATAGCGAAATTAGCAACTATAGCCAGATTAGATGTTAAATTACAACGTTTTTTCATCACCATTAATCTAATAAGTACATCTTCAGCTTCACATGCATATATGTTAACTCTTAAAATTTCATTTTGAAATCTAAAAATTACCTGCATTCAGTAGTTCATATGCACTAAATTAAGATAAAAAAATATTACTTTAAGAAACAATTTTAAGTAACATGAAAATGAAGTTACTTAACTACTAGAAAAATAAACATGTAAGATCAAAACATCATTTCCGATATAAAGTATTGGAAATTCGTATATATTAATATATGATTATTAACATATATATAATTATGTATTATAGTGTGGTGAAACTGAGTCGAGGATTGAGAATCGGGCCAGTGGAGAAAATCGGGACGGGGATCGGGCCGGGGAGACATAGAATCTTGGCCCCGACCCGTTCCCCAATTTTTTTTAAAAATTGTCTCCGTTCCCCGTCCCGTACCCGAAAAAATCCCTGAATCCCCGCCCCATTCGGTGCGGGGATCGGATCGGGATCGGGCAATTCGAAGTGAATACCCATCCATAAATACTGCACATTTAAATATACCAAATTTCTAAAATAACAAAACTTAAAATATGGGTAAAAAAAACTTATGAACTTGGTTGAAAGATTATTAAAAATAAGAGAAATCATATAAAAATTAAAATAGAGAAAAAATAATAAAGATGGGTTTTGAATGTTTGAGCGGGGATGTGAATGTTACGATAATTGTTTGATAATATTATTATTAATGCAAATGGTATAAATTGATGATAATTTTATACTTAAATTTTAATGAAATTATATATTTTTTCTAAATAATAATTAAAATTATATGTTCATATTAATTAATTAATAAATTTTATTGTTCGGTGCGTAGAACGGGTAGAACGCTGTCATGATAAGTAAACTGAGCAACATTAATCTCAAAACCGTGCGATCAATTTAATCCAACGGGTGTAACAAAACCCTGCCCTATGATCTCCCTATAAATTTGCTCAGACGGTTTGTTGATTTACATTTCTCACTCCTTTCATTATCGGCAAGCGAGAGCAGTTAGTTCGATCACTCTGTCATCATCTCTTTCGGAAGGTCAGTTTCCTTTTTATGTGAATATATATAATGTGTACGTATCCTTGTTATGATCTGATGTATATTGCATGTCATTGTTAAAATTCCTGTTAATCTGTGTTGATTTAACTGTAAGTTGTAGTTGCTGTTTGTATACGTATATATCATAATGTGGCACATGAAAACTTGAGAAGATATTCAAAACCATCACTACACGTATACTAAGGAGTCCGGTTAGCGGGAATCGAAGTTTTAATCCCTTATGATAGTGTGTGAATTATCAATTTTGTTGTTTGGAAAGGCAATCAAAATTTTAATCCCTTGAAATTCCATTTCGTTCTTATTATCATTTCTTTTTCGCATTTCCATCATGCATCCAGACACCCCCTTGTTCTTTCTATATGTACCGAGTCCTTTCTATACAATGTACAATAGCAAGTTGAGTATAAGTTGCAAAATAGATATAAACATTGTTTTAATATTACCCCTAAAAATGTTTCGTAAAATAGGATTTGCACTCTAATCTAGTTACATTTCGAGTCTAAATTGTCATCTAACTTTTCCAATTAACGTTCATATGAAGTACACTGATCACTTACACTTTATTAATACTCCGTAGTTAATTAATGATTTGGCAACTATGCACATATCCATGGGTTGGCAAGTTGCAAATTTGTAACCCAACTATGGATTGATGTATATTTGCATTCATGTAAATGATTTTGAGTGATGAATTTTTGCGTTACAACAAGCGACCTAATTACTGGACTATCAATTAATATACAAATAGAAATGAGTGTCTGACACATGTAAATTGTGTTTTTCATTTAGTACTAACAATACTGTTGACATGTGTCTGGCACCCACTGGCCGGGGTATAGGGCTGGCTGGCTCCTTCTATAGTATGTTTAACTTGGTTGTGGAATTGTAGTCATGGGGAAAAGCTATCCAGCTGTGAGTGAGGAGTATAAGGTTGCCGTTGACAAGTGCACAAGGAAGCTTAGAGGGTTAATCTCTTCTAAGGGCTGCAGCGGGATAATGCTTCGTGTCGCGTATGTCAATTGAATCCTCTCTTCCCTTTTCATGTGTGACTGACTATCTTTATTACTATTCATGTAATAATATTGAGGTATTTTTATAAACTGTACAGAAAATCTTATTTCATATGATTAATATGGTTTATTTTGTCACATATTTTATTTAGTTCAT
The DNA here is from genome assembly GCA_037693485.1 of Kitagawia praeruptora. NCBI lineage: Eukaryota > Viridiplantae > Streptophyta > Magnoliopsida > Apiales > Apiaceae > Kitagawia > Kitagawia praeruptora. The sequence goes on from CM075350.1 coordinate 85,743,705, forward strand.
ATAAGACAACCATATGAAAAATGATTCCGCTGATGCTGATGATCAGTGCTAGTTAGAGATAGGTGACATTGACTTACTTTCGGTAAAATAAATATTTTGGTAAGCACCTTTAAATTATATGGTCTGATGCGACTGTTCCATGTGAATGTAAAAGAAATATAACTGCCCCCTATGTCTTTTTGACATTTTGTTAAGTTAGAAGGCACTTGCTTGATTTCTTAGCACTTGATTTGTGAGGGAATTCTAACTTTTTTAAATAACAAAGAACAAGAATATGTGATCAGAATTATGATAGAACTTCCCTCCCCATTCCTTAATCTTGTTTATACATTTACATATATCGTACGCCCAGACTATGCAATCCAATTACTTTACGGAATATGATGTATATAATCCCTGTCTTCAATTTGCTGCAATTCACACACAATGTGATTGATATGATTATGGTTGTATTATCATGTCGTGTAGGTGGCACTCAGCTGGTACTTATGACGTAAAAACCAAGACTGGAGGTCCTTTTGGAACAATGAGGTACAAGGCTGAGCAATCTCATAATGCCAACAATGGCCTTGAAATTGCTGTTCAACTTCTAGAGCCTTTTAAACAGCAGTTTCCCATCATCTCTTATGGTGATTTATATCAGGTAATTTATAGCTCCATGTGTATAGAATTGTTTGACTAGATGCATCCGAGTTTACTATTTGTTAGTGTCCAGTAAAACCCTTTATGTTGTCATCTTTGATTTTGTCTAATTGTTACTAATTGTATCTTTGTTCGACATCGTTATGCTTTCCCTTTTTGGAAATAATGTAGTTGGCTGGAGTAGTTGCTGTCCAAGTTACCGGAGGACCTGATGTTCCATTCCACCCAGGAAGGGAGGTTTGTTTATCTTAATTTGGATGCTATAGTACAATAACATAATATCATTGGATGATAGGGATCTCATGGCATGAATCATTATTGTTGTTGAAAAAATACACCAACGGTTGTTATCAAACTAACAACAAAAATGATGAATTTTAGATAAAAAATTTTGGTTACTAGTTTATAATGCGTCATGCACCTCAGAATTTTATGTTTGTAAAAATATTTGGGGGCCTGATGTGATAGGGGCTCCTCGCACACACTGAGCATCGGGTGTGATAAGAAATATTGCATTTGACTTTTCATGCTCATTTTGATTAGTTTTGATGTATAGATGAGACAATATCGTTGATTTTGTTTGTGTAGATATCATTCTGACACTTTGTTGTTCATTCATGTTTAAGTAAAATTGTCTGTACTTGTAGGATAAAGATGAGCCACCAAAAGAAGGTCGCTTGCCTGATGCTGAATTGGGTCAGTGATTATAGTTTTGTAACGTATTTTGTTAAAATGGTAGCAAGAATTGTGTACTAAAACATGATGCACCACACGTCCACACGTCAAGTTTTCTCTTGAATGCTACTCTATCAAACATGTCAAGCAAAGTTAAAAAGTTGTGTTCAATCATATTTTACAGGAGCTGACCATTTGAGAGATGTGTTTGTCAAAGCAATGGGACTTTCTGACAAGGATATTGTTGTCCTCTCTGGTGGTCATACCCTGGTATATGATGGCTAGTTTACAGGGATTTATCTTTACTTATGAACTGTGATGCTGTTATCCTTTCTTTTTAGTTTGTAGCCTTCATGATTTTTGGTTGATAATTTCCTTCAGGGCAGATGTCATAAGGAACGTTCTGGGTATGAAGGACCATGGACAACGAATTCTTGCATCTTTGATAACTCGTACTTCAAGTGAGTCCTTTAGATAATCTTGACATATAATTTTTCATTGAGGTGGTAATATATCCTAAATTGTTGATTTTCTGATAGGGAGCTCTTGTCCGGAGAGAAGGAAGGGCTTATCCAATTGCCAACTGACAAGTGTCTTCTCAAAGATCCTGTCTTTCGTCCCCTCGTCGAGAAATATGCTGCTGTTCGTTACTTGTCATCTAACTTTGGCTTTATAGTGGCACTTTAAACTGAAGAGAATTTGAGTAATTATTAGTAATCGTCTATGCTGATATTTCAGGAAGAGGATGCCTTCTTCGCCGACTATGCAGTATCTCACATGAAGCTCTCTGAACTAGGGTAATTACACACTCATCTTTTGTTGGAGCTTTAAAAAAATTCATTTTCTTTTATAAATGGCATTGACTCATCTGCTAATATGGTTTATTCCGTAATCATAGGTTTGCCGAGGAATGAGACAACTATTCCCATTTCCATGCCATGATTTAGTTTACAAAAATAACTTAGTCTGAAGGTTGTTTGATCTAGTTGTTCATCTTCCTGTTTTTTGTCAGTAGTGAAGATAAGAGCTTGTTTTAGTAGCGCTATCATTTTGTTTCCTTTTCGTGTAATAAGCTAAAGTGGATATTTATACTTTATATTCATCATTGCCCCAGTTCTTCAGCATCTTTTAAGCCTAAACACAGTAGGATTTTTTAGCTTCGATAGTACTTAAATGTGTTTGTTAACCTTAAACATACACTGTCGAATAGAGATGAACACAATGCAATGCGCCTGAAAATTTGACAGTCATAACACTAGTTTGTATTTATCTTCTGTAGTTTATAAGTTTCTGTAGTTTATAACCTCACTTAACTTATAGTTTTGGTTGGTTTATTTGGTTCATAGATGTTGCGTACTCTATTTTGAATTATCCAATACTACTATAAACAGATCGTTTACGAACCAATTTTTGGAAAATCTAAAATCGACCCGGTCTGATTCAAAATGAACTTATATTTCTTAATTTTATATTTTATATAATATAATAATTGAAGATACACAATTAAAGAGCGAATTCGAGAAGTTGAGATGGCTCAAAATCAAGGTGCTTGTTTCTAACAATTTTCAAAGTCGTTACAGAAAGATGAGAAATAAGGAAGCTCATATGCGGTTTGAGATGTTTTAATTGAACATTTAAGAGAAAAACATATTAACTCTGGAAATTTGTATTATAATATTTATACTTTTTTTAATATGAACATGATGTTTAATATTTAATACATTTATTACGAAGATAAACTAAACGTATTTATTAATAATAATAAGTATTATTATTATTATAAATAAATGTGTATATAATCTACGGTTCATCCACCCAAGTTCTATCTTTTCTTGTTTTTATATCATAATCCATTTTTTTACTAGTTGTCCTACATCAAATTGGCATCAGAGCCGAATTGATTCACTGCACTGTTACTGTTCATTGTTTTTACTGTTTATACCGATGTCATACACTGTACGTTCACCACCACTAAACCCTAGCTTTCAGCCACCGCAACACTACCACTCACCAACCAAAACACCGCTGCCTTAACTCCATAAAACCCGACCAGATTATAAACCCTAATTCCCAAATCAGAACCCTAATTGCGTATCAATCGAACATTAAAAACACAAACCATCCTAACTGATTGGAATCGCGGTCATCAACAAGAAGAAGGGTCGAGGAAAGAACAGAAATCGCACCTAGACAGGTTCGTCGGAGTTCAGAGACGTCGCCGGAATCTGCCACCGCCACCGTAGCTGCTGTTGGCACCATCTCAGTCCGACGAGTTCATCACTGCCTCTTCTCCAGACATCAGTTTGAGCATCCTTCTAATTTGTGCGTAAGAAACAAAAGGGTAACCTGCATCTATCTATCTCATTTACATACACCCATTCATATATATACATTCTGTTCCCCGCTTTATTTCGTTTTTGAGTTAACAGACCCCACAGACTAATCAGCCTTGAGTAATATTTTTTAGCCCCATCTGTTTTATTTATTTATTTAAGTATTAGTTTGGTTCATTATTAAAAAAAAGGAGTTAAAAAAAATCTGTTTTAAATATTAGGATCAGTATTCATATTATTAGAATATTTAATTCGTAGTTTTAGTAGTTTATTCTCTTGCATAATTCATGTGGATTTATTCTCTTCGTTGCATAAGTATTCCATATTAGTTGCATATTTTCTGTCACGTTTATTATATTCGATTGGGATTAGTGATAATATCTGTCGTCGAATTATAGTTTAATTGTTTAATTAATTACCGTCTTATCTCAGCTTCTGCATTTAAGTACATCATGGTAGGTACACGTAGTGGTAGTAGCACAGACCCCCCTGAGCCGACTATGGCTCAAATTTTACAGAGTATACAAACACTCACCACTAGAATGGAAGCCATGGATGCTAAGCTGGAAACTAAGATTAATGAGATACATGCTAGGATAGATACATTAGAACCAATCATTGTTGAGAATCGAGAGAGAAATCGTGACGAAGAGGTGTTCGATCCACCTCCACGTCGGGAACGTGAGCACGTTTACAGGGATCATGAGAGGGATGAGGGGTACCGTAATTATAGGGACTATGATCGATACGATTATAGGCGGCACGATGTGTCGAAGATTAAGGTAGATGCCCCTGAGTTTGATGGGAGGTTTGACCCAGATGCGTTCTCTGACTGGTTAGCCAGTATGGAGAAGTTCTTTGATTGGCATCAAATGAGTGATGAGTATAGGATTAGGTTTGCCAAGATGAAGCTTGTAAAGCAAGCTAACATCTTTTGGAGCAGTGTTTGGAGCAGTGTTGAGAGAGATATCGAGCGCACGGGACAACCGCTTATTAGGCATTGGGTTGAGATGAAGATGCGCTTGTCTCGGTATTACCTACCTAGGGGACATAAGGATAGGTTGATGGAGCAATTTGATAACCTCTACCAGGGTACTATGCCTCTTGCTGAATATATCAGCAAATTTCGGGAATTGCTCCATAGGTGTGATCTTAAGGAGGAGACTCGCATGACCCTCGTTAAGTTTCACAATAATATGCGACCAGAGCTTAGACAGCATGTGCTCATTAATCAGATGAACACGTTAGAGGATATTTTTCAGGTCGCATTAGAGCATGAGTATCGGTTGAAGGACCCCTCCTAACAGAGGAGTGCTTCATACTTGAGTCAGACAGTGAGTCGGGGCACACCCCAGAGTCGGATAGTTTCCGCACCTCAGGGGAGTACTAGATCGAGTAACAGTGTGAGTACCCCTATTAGACAGCCAGTTGGTACCTCCACTCTTAAGTACTTCAATTGCCAGGAGCCAGGGCATAGGTCATTTGAATGCCCGAAGAAGAAGAAGAGTGTGACCCATATTGAAGCTATTCCAGAGGGAGAGGATGACATTCCCGTAGTTGATGAGTTTAGCTCACATGATGCATTGGACGACGAGGCTGAGCAGAGCCTAGAGATGACATGTCGTCAGTTGAGTGTCATGCGATGCATGTATACTCATGTGAGGTAGGAAGATTGGAGGAGGAGTTCTATCTTCCATATCTTCAGCAGGGTTGGGGGAGTGTCGTCTAAGGTCATTATTGATGGGGGTAGTTGTCTTAATGTGGTTGCCAAGATCGCAGTTGCGCGATTGAAGCTAAAGGCTGAACCACATCCACACCTTTATAGTGTTGCTTGGGTCAACAAGACGTCTATTCCTGTGACTCATAGATGTCTTGTACCGATCCAGCTGGAGGGTTACGAAGAGAGTGTATGGTGTGATGTCCTCCCCATGGATGTTGCTCATATACTCCTAGGGCGACCTTGGTTATATGATCGCAGTGTGACTCACTATAGGAGGCTGAACACTTATGTGTTTATGCATAATGGGTAGAGGGTCACTTTGCAACCTAGTAGACCTCGTGAGATTCCCAGAAGTGAGGCGAAGGTCAACAGCGTACCTACACAACCAACTAAATCTCTCCATGTTTTGAAGAAGAATGAGTTTGAGAGATGTGCCTTAGAGTCTAAGATTGTGTATATGCTAGTTGCTAGAGAGGTGAGAGACACACCCGTAGAGAGTGGTACTGAGCTTCCTAGGGATGTTCAGCAAATTCTTGATGAGTTTGCAGATGTCATGCCCGATGAGCTACCCCAGGGATTGCCACCTCTTAGGGACATCCAGCATGCTATAGACTTAGTCCCTGGATCTTCATTACCTAACCTGCCACATTATAGGATGAATCCTACTGAGCAGATAGAGATGCGGCGACAGGTTGAGGAGTTGTTGAGTAAGGGATTTGTGAAAGATAGTCTTAGCCCTTGTGCTGTACCAGCCTTGTTCACATGCACCAAAGGCTGATGGCAGTTTGAGGATGTGTTGTGATAGTCGAGCTATCAACAAGATCACCGTCAAGTATTGATGTGTAAAATTATGTCTAACCGCAAGCGCACGGTATCAATTGTAGTAGATACTAGCAAATACGGGTCGATTCCTCAAGGAGACAGTTTTAGTTTCAATTCAATTATTATCAATTGTTTCTAGTCACAAATGATTAGTTGAGAATTTTATTAACCACTAAAGCAAATTTAACAAAGGTTTTAAATCAATTAATTAAGGGATCTAGGGCAATTCAGGTTCACCATGTTTACACCAAACAAATAACAAAGGTATAGTTTATCAATGGGATAAAATAATTAGAGCGATGGTTAAACTTTTCCAAGTATTAACACTCTCAGAAATCCGATGATGTTTTCACACTAACCTTCAATTCCGCTAATTGTATGTAAGCCTCTAGTAGTAAAATCTTTCGATCTATTACTCCTATTGCAATCAATTAATCTATGATATTGCACAATTACACAAATTAAGAATTAACACATATCAATTAGAATTACTCTTTACCCATCAATTCACTAATCAAATTAAGCCCAAATTATGGTGCAAACATGGCTCCCCCTAATACCCTAGAATTAAACTACTCACTTATTCTAAAATTGAAACTAACAATAATAATTAAGAAAGCCATAATCAATAATTAAAGAGAAGATTAGAAATACCTTAAACTTTTAAATAACGAAGAACAATTAAACCCAAGAATTGAAATGAACTTGCAAAGATTGAAGAAGAAGAAGATATAAACCGTAATTTTATAAAATATATGAACGTAAGTATTTTTTTATGTAAAAGAGAGAGAGAGAGAGAGAGAGAGAGAGAGAGAGAGAGAGAGAGAGAGAGAGAGAGAGAGAGAGAGAGAGAGAGAGAAAATATAGATCTAAGATACAAGATAAATGATCCTCCATCCAATGTACCCCTAAAATTCTTTATATGGGGGTCTTTATAAATTCCTAATTAACTAAGTAATTGCCAAGAATTAATTAACCCGGCTGACTTTTTATTCGATTTATAGTCTAAGTAGGAATTAGGATTTTATTCTATTTTTTTATGACACTTCCGCACAAGTCAGGAGATTCACAGAGCTCTTGCGCCTAATACGAAGAGCTGTTGCGCAGGATGTATAGGAGCATCGCGCTGGGATTCTCATAAAGGCGTTGTTGCGCCGTATTGCAATGCGCATCGCGCTGTACCTCTGGATTTCACGCGCAGTTGCGCTGCTTTGCTCCTGGATTTTTCAGCTTTGCTTTGTTTCTGCCAAGTCATGAAGTGGCGCTCCTGCACTTATTTAGGCGCCCCTGCTCTTCATATCCCCTGGAGTTTTCTGCTTTTCTATCAAACCAAGTCGAGTGCTGCGCTCTTGCTCCATAATTGGCGCACTTGCGCCTCCAAGCCCCTGGAAATTGCTTTGTTCTGCTCCAAAATTTCTAAACAACGAACCGGAATTTCACCATTTTTCCTCGTAAATTCACGAAATAAATCCTTCGAGCTAAAAATCACATAAAATATTTAAATAATGCTCGATTCCTTCCGACTTGGCAAATATCTATTTCCTGCAACAAACTCAAATAAAACTAATTAAATCGACACGAATATTCGCAAAAGTATCGTAAATGTGGGAATAAAATCCTGTAAAATATATATAAAATATATTCTATCAAATATCCCCACACTTAGCACTTTGCGCGTCCTCGTGCAAACTAACATAAAAACTATACTAAACTAACTAGTACCACTTCCGTAGGTGATCACGGTTGCATTTAACATATGCAACAAGTCCTTTAAACCCCTAGGTAGCCCTAGTGGACGAGTAAGGTCTCGTGAGGGTTTATAGTGAATATACCCACAAAATTCATCCAACCATGCAAAAGATTAATGCCAACACAATACCACACACACCCATCCTCTCATGCCACTTCAGCTTAAGAATCAAAATGAACATGCAATGCCTTGGTGTCTAAAGTGCAAGTATCCACATAGTCTACTCAAAGAAGATGCATAAGATCATAGAAATTCATGTCAAATGTAAGAATAGGTTGGTAAACATGCTAAGCACACAAGAGCACATCTTTGAGACACAACCTGGGATATCCTATGCAAAAGCAACAACTCACCGTTCACTCACAAAAATATTCACTCAAAACAATTGGTAAGTGTTTCACTCAACTCCAACAATATCATAAACATGCTTCGTCCTTGTTATCAATCTAACCTTTAACGCAACATACATCATTAATGACAATCAAAAGGTCTTTGTTAAGGTTGTAACGGGGCTAGGGACAAGGTATGTCAAGAAAGCCAAAGAAGGTTAAGTCAAAAGCTAGTACCTGACATTGAAATTCAAACAACTCCCATACTTATTAAAATCACTAAATACCTCCCCACACTTGAGCTTTTATTTATAAGCAACTTGACTAGTCGAATCAAAGTAGGATCACAAAGAATAAGTATGCTCTCGTATTTATTTTTTTTTCTTTTTTCTTTTTTTTTTCTTTTTTCTTTTTTTTTTTCAAGAGAGCTTAGTAATAGCAAGAACAATGATCCCATAAATATTATTTCAAACTTCGACTAACAAGCTATGAACCAAACCCCAAATATTCCCCCAAAGTTATGATCATCAATAAAACCCCCTTTTATTCACACCTTATCACTCCCTTACGAACAATACTAGCCTTTGACAATTGGGTTCAAATTTAATGTAAGGCTAATACAATAAAAAGGATAATGGCAAGTAATGTGGTGTGTCACCGAAAGAATAAGATTAGGCTCAAAGGGTTAACTAATGGATCATGTATAAATGGTTTGGATATATAGGAAATATGAGGTTATACCTAATTGCCTTTATCATGTTATCATCAATTAATGTCATGCATCTTAAGAAAGACTTCAAGCAAGTGCTAGCAATGCAAACAACATGTGGACACTCAAGCAAACGAAATCATGCAAGAGATATGCATATAGGCTCAAAACTCGCTTGGTATGACAAAACATAATCAATCCCAAGTAACAGTCTCTCTAACGCACCTACTTATACTCAAAGCATATAGACCAAATTACCTTGCACATATTCATGTTATTCTAATCACTTAGCACATTCAATAAGTCTACTAGTTTCTACTTGCTAGTGTACGTGTGTGCACAAGAACATCACATATCACTTCTCAATCAAAAGTATCCATAAACACAAGATTCCTAAGCATGCATGGGTGTATCAAGCAAAATACAACAACTAATCAAATTGCATGGCTAGAATTATTTTTGGTATTTTTCAATTTTTTTTTAATTTTTTTATATACACTACGTTGAGAACACCGAGAACACCTCCCCACACTTAAGCGAGTCAATGTCCTCGATGACTCATTAACTAAATAAAGAAATCTACAATATATAAAACAGAAGGAAAGAAGAACTCCCCTTTGTAGAACATGATCCATGGGTTGCCTCCCAAGAAGCGCTTTTGTTTAACGTCGTTGGCTCGACTCAGCTGGTTCAGATCTCCGTGGAGGGGTTGTCAAGATAAATCACCTCCATCTTCCCTACGATTGCACCATCCACATACAATTTAAGGCGTTGACCGTTGACCTTAAATTTTGTTCCGTCTCGTCCCATAACTTCAATAGCACCATAAAATTTGACATCGGTGACAGTAAAAGGTCCGGACCATCTTAATTTGAGCTTCCCTGGAAAAAGTCGAAGTCTGGAATTGAACAACAAAACCTTATCACCAACCTGAAAATCCCTTCTCTGAATCATCTTATCATGCATCTTCTTCGTTCTCTCCTTGTAAAGCCGAGAGTTGTCATAAGCATCGAAACGAAGCTCATCTAACTCATTAAGTTGAAGAAGTCTCGCTTGCCCCGCAGCCTTCAAATCCATGTTGAGTTCTTTTATAGCCCAAAAGGCGTGATGTTCCAATTCCACTGGCAAGTGACATGCTTTACCATAAACCAACCGATAAGGAGTGGTTCCTATAGGTGTTTTGTATGCCGTCCGATAAGCCCACAAAGCATCATCTAACTTCAAGTACCAATCTTTCCTTGACTTTGCAACCATTTTCTCCAAAATGCTTTTGATTTGGCGGTTAGAAACCTCCACTTGGCCACTTGTTTGAGGGTGATATGCAAGAGCAACCTTGTGAGTAACGCCATATTTCTTCAACAAAGTTTCAAACTGTCGATGGCGGAAATGAGAACCACTATCACTTATCACTGTTCTAGGCACTCCAAAACGAGGGAAGATAATATTCTTGAAAAGCTTCATAACTACCTTGGAATCATTGGTTACCGATCCAACTGCTTCAACCCACTTGGACACATAATCGATAGCAACTAAGATGTATCTCATCCCACAAGAACTTGGGAAGGGTCCCATAAAATCAACACCTCATACGTCAAATATCTCGACCTCAAGAATACCGGAATGAGGCATCTCATGGCGTTTAGAAATATTACCCGTCCTTTGACATGCATCACACGCCAAACAGAAAGCACGAGCGTCCTTAAATAAAGAGGGCCAAAAGAAACCGGATTAAAGTACCTTAGAAGTAGTTTTGGAAGGACCATGGTGGCCTCCACATGCGAGAGAATGACAATGCTTGAGAATGTCATGTACTTCGAACTCAAGGACACATCTACGAAAGATTCCATCAGCACACTTTCGATACAAGAAAGGTTCATCCCAAAAATATTGTTTAGCATCATGATAAAACCTCTTTCTTTGCTGATAAGTCAATTCTGGAGGGTGAGATCCACTAACACAAAAATTTGCAAAATCTGCATACCATGGAGTTTGAGTAGCAACCGAAAACAAGTGATCATCTGGAAAAGAATCGTCAATAGGAGTACTTGACGCAATATCTGATTTGAAAAGCAACCGTGAAAGATGATCCGCAACTATATTCTCAGCACCCTTCTTGTCTTTGATTTCCAAGTCAAATTCTTGGAGTAACAGAATCCAACGAATAAGCCTTGGCTTTGTTTTTTTCTTCGCCAATAGATATTTAAGTGTCGAATGATCAGTGTGAACAATGACTTTGGAGCCAATGAGATAGGCTCGGAATTTGTCAAGAGCGTAGACCACAACTAGAAGTTCCTTCTCAGTCGTAGCATAATTGACTTGAGCTTCATCCAAGGTTTTACTTGCATAGTAGATGGCGTGCAATACCTTTTCTTTCCTTTGACCAAGAACTGCTCCAACAGCATAATCACTTGCATCACACATGATTTCAAATGGAAGATTCCAATCTGGAGATTGAATGATTGGTGCACTTATCAAAGCTTCCTTAATTCTGTTAAAAAACTCCAAACAAGCGTTAGTAAACACAAAGGTGGCATCCTTAAGCAACAATTGAGTGAGGGGTTTTGCAATTTTTGAAAAATCTTTTATAAAACGACGATAAAAACCCGCATGACCAAGGAAACTCCTCACTCCCTTGACATTAACAGGAGGAGGAAGTTTCTCAATCACCTCAATTTTTGCTTTGTCAACTTGGATGCCACGTTCAGAAATCAAGTGACCAAGTACCACTCCTTCATTTACCATGAAGTGGCACTTTTCCCAATTCAAAACCAAATTCACCTCTTCACAATGTTTAAGCACTTTAGAAAGATTATGCAGACATACATCAAAATTAGACCCATAAACACTAAAATCATCCATAAATACTTCCATGATAGACTCTATGAAATCAGAAAATATGGCAGTCATGCAACGCTGAAAAGTAGCAGGGGCATTGCACAAACCAAAAGGCACTCTACGATATGCAAAAGTACCATATGGGCAAGTAAATGTAGTCTTTTCTTGGTCATCAGGATGTATAGGGATCTGAAAGAACCCTGAATATCCGTCTAAGTAGCAAAAGTACTTATGCTTAGCAAGTCTTTCTAACATCTGATCAATGAAAGGGAGAGGGTAATGGTCTTTTCTAGTAGCGGTGTTTAACTTACGGTAATCAATGCACATTTGCCAACCAGTGACAATTCGAGTGGGAATTAATTCATCTTTTTCATTTTAATTACCGTTGTTCCTCCTTTCTTAGGGACTACCTGAACTGGGCTTACCCATTTAGAATCAGAAATCGGGTAAATGATGCCCGCATCTAACAATTTCAAAACTTCTTTTTTAACAACCTCTTGCATGTTAGGGTTCAAGCGACGTTGTCCCTGTATGCAAGGCTTATGGTCATCATCTAAGTGAATTCTATGCATGCAAAAGTCTGGGCTAATCCCTGTAAGATCATCGATACTATACCCAATAGCTTTTCTATGCGCACGCAAAACAGTAAGAAGCTTAAAAACTTGGCTATCATCAAGACTAGAGCTAACAATCACAGGACAAGTCTTTTCATCATCAAGAAACACATATTTCAGATTAGATGGCAAAGGCTTTAGCTCTAACTTATTTACCTGAGGTTCACCACAAGAAGTGACAGTGTTGGTTACCTCACAATTCAGATCAGCTGCACCATCCAACTCAAGAATCAATGAATCGACTTCAGCATGTCCTTCTCCTTCTGAAGCTTCAAGCATGAGCACTGCTTCTAATGCATCATTCAATAGAATCTGAGGTGTCTCATCTTGGACAATTCCATCTATAACATCAATCCTGCAGCAAATATTCTCAAGCAAAGGGGATTTAAGAGCAGAGGTTAAAGTAAAAGTAATTTTATCATCACCAACGCTCAATGTGAGAGTCCCACTTTAAACATCAATTACAGCACCTGCAGTACAGAGAAATGGTCTACCTAAAATAATAGGTATTTGGCTATCCTCTTCCAAATCTAGAACTACAAAGTCTACAGGAATATAGAATTTTCCAACCCTAACAGGCACATCCTCTAAAATTCCAAGGGGATATTTTATCGAACGGTCTGCCATTTGCAAAGTCATATGTGTACATTTTAATTCTCCCATATTTAGTTTTTGAAAAACCGAGAGAGGCATGACTGAGACGCTAGCGCCTAAATCACATAAAGCTTTATCAATGAACAATGCACCTAAATGACACGGGATCGAAAAACTACCAGGATCTTTAAGCTTAGGTGGAGACTTATTTTGTAAAACAGCACTACACTCTTCAGTAAAAGCTACTATCTCCACCTCACCAAAAGACCTTTTCTTAGTGAGAATATCCTTAAGAAACTTTGCATATGATGGAACTTGAGAAATTAAATCAGTGGAAGGAACTGTTACCTCAAGATTCTTGACAAGTGTCATGAACTTACCAAACTACTGGTCCACCTTAGTTCTGTTCATCCTGCTAGGGAATGGGAGCTTTGGCACAAATGGTGGAGGAGTAACTGCAGTCTTCTCTTTGTCCTTTTTCTTGCTTTCCTCAGTTTCACCTTCGTTTACATCTTCAACAACTTTCTCTACCTTGTCTTCCTTAGAATCCTCTTTTCCTTTCTCAGTAGGAACATCATCAGTAGGCATTGGAGGAGCATCATATGTACGACCACTCCTAAGAGCAATGGCATTCACATTTTCCTTCGGCTGAGTTGGTTGTGCTGGTAGAGAGCCTTGTTGCCTTGTAGATGAAGAACTAGCCATTTGAGCAATCTGAGTTTCCAGCATCTTATTATGTATCTCCATCTGGTTCATCTTTGTTTGCATTTGTAACAATATCTTCATCATATCACCTTGATTATCAGCCTGTGCAGCTTGCTTTTCTTGAGGAGCATAATTCTGAAGAGGCCTTTGGAATCCAGGGGGATTCATAGGTCCTTGAGGAGGCCTATATTGTTGCTGTGGAGGAGGCTGGTACGACTGCTGATATTGCTGCTGATTTGGAACATTTGAATTCTGAGCATTATTGTTCCTATATGAGAAGTTAGGATGATCTTTCCAACCAGGATTGTAAGTGTTGGAGTATGGATTGTACTGATGCCTCTGTTGGAAAACATTTGCTTGCTCCATCTGAAAATTTTGTGAATTTTGAGCATTGTATTGGCAATCGTTACCATAGTGGCCTTGGATGCCACAGACTTCACAAACAGGATTATTCATAGGAGTCATGTATGACAATGCATTGATACTTATAGGTTGAGTAGAGGGCTGAGATGTCTTCAATGAGTGGATCTCCTGAGTTAATGTAGCGAGTTGAGATGATAATAGAGAGTAAGCATCCACTTCAAGTTTACCCCCTTTCTTGGCTGCTCTCGGATTACTGAAGTGATTGGCAGCCAAATTGGAAAGAAAAGCATGTGCATCATCAACTCCTTTGTCTAAAAACACGCCACCTGCAACGTTATCAACCATCCCTTTTGTTTCAGGCCCAAGCATCCCGTAGAGATTCGCCATAATCTTGCTTAAAACCCATCATCTTGTCGATCAAATCGTCGGTTCTGTTAGGAGGGAAGAACTCAGTTAAGAAAGCCTGAGCAATCTTATCCCACTCGGTCAGGTCAATATCATTCAACCATTTTTGAGCTTTGTCACGAAGAGAGAAACCGAACAACATGACTTTCAACTGGTCTGGAATGACTCCCTGATGTTTAATTGTAGAACAGAGCTGTTGAAACCGTTGCAGATGATTTGTAGGGTCTTCAGAGGCAAGCCCAGCAAATTGATTCTGTTGGATCATAGTGAGCAAAGCAGGCTTGATCTCGAAATTTGCTGCTTGAATCGCTGGCATAGCAAGGCCAGTAGGTACCCCACTCGGAGAGGGCTGTGAGTAGTTCTTCAAAGATTTGGGAGGGTCTGCCATCTCAATCTTTGGTTCAGGTATCTTTTGCGGCTTCTCTTTCCTTTGTAGATCTATGTATTGTTGACAAGAAAGTTCAGAATCTGGACTAAGAGGAGTTGTATCCTCTTTCGCTTGATCTTCTTTCGTTTGAGACCTGGTCTTGGGCATCAACAACTAAACAAGGAAAAGCAGTAAGATCGGTCTCAGTTGGAACAAGAGTTCCAAAGAGACAAGAGAAACAATCTAAAACAATCGAACTAAAATAATAGAAACTAGGCGTCTCCCCGGCAGTGGCGCCAAAAACTTGATGTGTAAAATTATGTCTAACCGCAAGCGCACGATATCAATTGTAGTAGATACTAGCAAATACGGGTCGATTCCTCAAGGAGATAGTTTCAGTTTCAATTCAATTATTATCAATTGTTTCTAGTCACAAACGATTAGTTGAGAATTTTATTAACCACTAAAGCAAATTTAACAAAGGTTTTAAATCAATTAATTAAGGGATCTAGGGCAATTCAGGTTCACCATGTTTACACCAAACAAATAACAAAGGTATAGCTTATCAATGGGATAAAATAATTAGAGCGATGGTTAAACTTTTTCAAGTATTAACACTCTCAGAAATCCGATGATGTTTTCACACTAACCTTCAATTCCGCTAATTGTATGTAAGCCTCTAGTAGTAAAATCTTTCGATCTATTACTCCTATTGCAATCAATTAATCTATGATATTGCGCAATTACACAAATTAAGAATTAACACATATCAATTAGAATTACTCTTTACTCATCAATTCACTAATCAAATTAAGCCCAAATTATGGTGCAAACATGGCTCCCACTAATACCCTAGAATTAAACTACTCACTCATTCTAAAATTGAAACTAACAATAATAATCAAGAAAGCCATAATCAATAATTAAAGAGAAGATTAGAAATACCTTAAACTTTTGAATAACGAAAAACAATTAAACCCAAGAATTGAATTGAACTTGCAAAGATTGAAGAAGAAGAAGATATAAACCGTAATTTTATAAAATATATGAACGTAAGTATTTTTTTATGTAAGAGAGAGAGAGAGAGAGAGAGAGAGAGAGAGAGAGAGAGAGTATAGATCTAAGATACAATCTTTCTGCAGTAGTTCATAAATATGACTTCCCAAGTTCCCATTAGTCTTCGAAATAAGGTTATAAAAAGGCAAATGTATCAAAATTTGAAATTATGCCCGCTAAGAAGTTGCGAAGTTGCAGCAACCATTAAAAATCTGGAATACAGATTTGACAATTGAATTCCATACACATTTTAAGGAGTAATAAGATCTTGATAGAGTAGAAGCTTTAACAATCTTGCAAAAAGTATAAAGAGGGGATGCCAAGTATGTTTCAGGCAGTAGTACATATCATATCCAATTGATATAAAGAGCTATTGATTTCTGACTATCCCAGACTAGCTAGAGGCCAGAGCTCAACACATAATTGCCACAACCATTTGACTTTGTACAGGCAAGAGGTTTTGTTCCAGAAGTGTTACCTTGGGTCCTGTACAGCTCAATTCCAATTCAATGACTAAGAATTAACCAACAAACCTATAAAGTGGAGGCAATCTATTGGGCTTGAGATCAAAAGCCGCTGTCTCTTTTACAATCCAAAATTTCTCCTACTAGGCACATGGAAAAAACTAAATTTATTACTAGAACTCCTCAAAAAAACAGTAATATCCACAATCACCTGAAGATGGCAATAGGATAATTTAAGAGAAGTTTAAGATGATGTTTACTGTGGCATGAGAAGTACATATATATGTCAACGACACACCTCCGATCTAAACAAATTCAAATAAAGGTAATAAGATGCCAAGGATTTTCATTAACTAGAATACAAGTGTGCATAAATCCGGGAAACTGTGCATGCCTTGTTTAACACCATCCAAGCAGATGCACTTATTGACTAAATTAGAAAGAACCCTCATTGTTTTTGAGGCGGGAATTCTTAAAAAAGTAAGCTCGCCCAACCAGCAATAAATGCAAAGCCACCAAATGGGGCCAACTTAGAGTATGTTCTGTCTTCAAGATAAGCCACTGCATAACATCTGCAGAAAGAAGACCCTGCTTTAGTTATCACCTCCAAACAGTAAAAACTCAAGTGAAAACTGCAGTGCATGGCTTAATTTGTTTGTAATTTTACTGACAGCTTCACACAAGTGCAAGATAACAATCATCTCAAAATCTACAATGTTCCCACTGAATTAGTTTTAAATGGTAATAGATGTACATCACACTCCCAATGAAGTCACTAAAGGGGGGCATATGATCTGAAAAGTCTAGACAACATAAATAACAGATAAGAATTAAACCTAGCAAATTAACACTCCATCTGTTAAAATGGATCAAAATCAATTCCAAAGCTAAGAGACCTTCTTCCGAATTCTCGATCCTCTAAAAACTTACATGTCTGTAGGTATTAAACGTTCAAATTATGTCTGTCATCATCCTTTAAGCAACCTTTTCTACTGCATTCTAGTTTCATCGTCTTAAAAGTACATACTACAGTACTAAGTACTAACAGAAAAGAATACCAAAATTACACATTTGCTCATGTAAAACAGAGAGCAATGGAATGTTGAGGAACTTGGCATAAAAGACGGAGTTTCAATGATAGACATTGTATAATTAAATGATTTTTACAGGAAACCAACCATTCGAGTATCGAAAAGGGCCACACATAAACAAAAGCGACAGCAGCATAAAACAATACTAAGCACTCGAGTCCCGACTCCTTTGCAGCACACTCTAAGACAGGATCTAATAATCTATCATCTATCTCCAAATAAGAACTTGATGATACACTTACACGAAAACCACATTCAAATAAGTTCGAAGCAGTACTTACGTTCCGGAGAAAGCAATAATTCCAGTAGTGAGAAGGCCTCCAAACTAATTAAAAAAAATGGAAAAAAATGAGCAACACAAGTAAGCAGAAAGACAAATAAAACAAGCATCCGAATAGCGGAACAGACAATGTGAGGGTGGGTAGCAAGAGGGGCAGCCACCAATGCTGCAGTGTGAACCAAATGATAGAGAGATGCAGTGTGCCAAACCTGCCCAATTACACAAACACATAAGAAACAGCAAATTAATTAACTAAAGGAGAAGGAAGAAGAAAGATTAAAAAAAGGGGGGTAATTGAAATAAAGATTACATCTTTATAAGTGGGGTTATTGGGCTTGAAAGCATGAGCACCATATGTACCCAATCCAAGAGCTGCCATTCCTGCTTGTATAAATTTCATTCAAGATTATTATTATTAAACTCATAACTACAACCACTATTGTAAATCATTACTACTAAGAAAAGGGTAAGAAAATTCTATACAAAATTAATTATATACCGGAAAAGCCAGCAACTTTGTGCCAGATGCGAGGATCCATTTTTGTCTTTGCTTCACTACGATCTCTACTCACTTTCCTCTTGTTTTCTTTTTCTATAAGGTCTTTCTTTTTAGTTAAAAATATTTGTCCATCAAACCACGTCGTCCCACAATAGACCGCAAACTAGTCTGGACCATGGGCCCATTGTCCAAGTCTTAAACCATGGTGTTTTTTTTTTAAACTTAAACCATGGTGTTTTAAGAGAGTTTTTCTGGCAAAATTACATATTTATCAACATTTGTTGTAATCTATATCTATACTATCTATACTATATTATAATAAACAAAATGGGGTATAATTTGTAGTTGGTTAACCCCTTTTTTTGGTTATCCCCATTTTTGGTTATCCCTCATTTATCACCGTTAGATCAGCAACTCAAATAAATCTTGACCCTTAGATATAACAATACAAAAAATTGTTATATGCATATGTTCAAGGTTCGATTCCCGCCAATAACATATTAATTTATATTTAATACAAAAAAAATTACAATATACAAAAGATGTAAGATTCGAATCAGTAACATATTTAAATTAATATTTATAATATTATATTATACTATAAATAAATTATAAAAATTAAAAGTAACCCATGCTTTGCACGGGTTATAAGCTAGTAATAATAAGGGATATTCTATATGGTACCATTGTGGTTTTGGCTTTTCTACATGGTACCATCACATTATTTACTCTTATCCATGGTACCCTCGTACATTTGGTTTTACATATATAATATCCTTCTGTTAAGTAAAATGTAATAGAATTGATTTCACACCGTAAAACAAATTGTATATTTGAAATCTTTACGAAAAGTTATATAAAATAGACCCTTAAATCATGTAAAACAGAGTCAAAATGAGTGAGATATTTATTGTCAAAGTTTGGTTATGGAGTTTGAATATATCTCACTCATTTTAATTCCGTTTTACATGATTCAATAGTCTATTTCATGTATTTTTTCGCAACGATTTCAAATATACAATTTGTTTTACAATTTGAAATCAATTCTATTACTTTGTACTTAACAGAAGGTTATTATATATGAAAAACCAAATGTACGAGGGTACCATGGATAGGAGTAAATAATGTGATGGTACCATGTAGAAAAGCCAAAACCACAATGGTACCATATAGAATTTCCCTAATAATAATTATAAATGTGAGTGATGTTTGTAATGGGGTGGTTGAAATGTTTTTATATTTTGTAGTGTGGTGGTTGAATTTGTAGTGAATTATTTGTATTTATTTTAATTGTAGTAGTAAATAGTTGATGAATTTGTCCTATTCTATAAATAGGACATGATATCTTCAATCAATAACACACCGAGCAATGTTAAATACTTGAGTTCATTGCTCTCTATCCCTCTCTTTCCCTATCTGTGTTAAATTAGTAATCTATAACCATGTGATATAATTAGTTCACTTCTAATAAGAGTTATTCTCTGCTATTTATCTCTCTTTAAATTACACTGATTCTTGTCATTATAGCTAGTACTTTACAACAACATTAAAAATATAAACTACTTATCTTTTGTTGGATTCCAAAGTACTGTATAATCCATTTGACCAATATTCATTTATGGAATTCTACTATAATATTTAACATAATTTATTTTCGGCGTTGGCTCTAAGAGCATCTCCAATGGGGTTGGTTAAAGTGATTGGCTAAAATGATAGAAAATATTGATTATGTAAAATTTACTGAACCTGTAAGGCGTTGTGTTTCGATGGTATTGGCTATATTGATTGGCTATATTTTAAAAATGGTATGTTATTATTATTTTATGTTATTATAAATAGAATATATCATTTGAATATGGTAAGAGATGATGTGCAATCTTCTTACAGGTCTCTAGAGGTTCGACAAATATAGCCAACATGGCAAAAAATATAGACATTGGCTAAAAATATAGACAAGGGAAATGATCCATTGGAGTTGATTTTTTTTACATAATCTCTATAATTTTTATTTATAGTATGTTTTAATTATTTTTAGCTAAGGGTTCAACATGATTGGAGATGCTCTAAGGCCATCTTGAGCCATTGTGATTTAAAAATTTAAATTTGAATTATTCGATTTTTTTGACCAATTTTAGCGTGATTCAAATTTTGATCCAAATTATTAATTATATATTATATTAATTAATTTATATAATCATTATTAATTATTTATATTATATTTAATAATCAAATTAAATTAAAAAATAATTTTTTGGGCTTTTTTCAAAAATACCGAAGTTGCAACAATTTTTTTCAAAAATACGATGCAACCTTTACAACCTGATCTGTAACCCCAAATGCAACATTCGCAACCTGGTTTGCATCTTTAGTTAGTATTTTTGAAAAATCTTTCAAAAAGTTGGGTATTTTTAAGATTTTCCCTATTTTTTAATGTACGCAAGTAAGATTAAAATTGTCTTGATAAAAAAAATTAACATCAAAATTGTATACTTAATTAACAAACAACACATTCATTTATTTTGTACCATTTTCTAGTCATTTTTTTATTGTACTTTCAATTTATTGCAATTAATGTTATTTTTATTTTATGCATTTAATGTAATTTTATTTAAATTTTAATGAAATGTTATTTTTTCATTATTAAGTTTTATTCTAAAAAGAAATTTTATTAAATTTTAATTACATTTTGTTATTAATTAAGTAATTAAAAAATCACATGGCAATTCTAAATTTAATAAACTAAAAATATACAAATAACAATACCATTATCTATTACTATATATTAAATTTCAACACAAGGGCAAATTTTGCCATTTTAATACCTGTGAAGTTACGATTTTACCCTTATAATTTCAAAATTTACAAAAATACCATTATTTAATAATTATATATAAAAAGTAGTGAAATTATGTTGATGTTTGGATTCGAACCATTGACCTTCTTCTCTTAAACCCATGTCATAAGTCATAACCAACTATGCTACATTTAATTATGAGATTTGTTTAAAAATCCTATAGGATAAACCACATATTCACTTCTTGTCACTTCCTCTATTATTTTTATTTTTAACTAAATAAAATATTGATTTATATTATTTCAAGAATATTGGATAGATAAAATTACAAAAAATTTTCTAATCAATTGAGTATACTCTACAATTCTATTTTGTCATTTTAGATAATTGATACAAAAATAAAATTTTATATTATGCATAATGTAATCGAGTACACAAAAAAATTTTATTTACATGCGTCTTCGTGTAAATTTTAAATTCTTGAAATAAAAAATAAGATTTGGTTTTAAGAAATACATAAATTTTAGTTATCAAATCAAACATAATTAATAATTGCATAACATTAGTTTTAGGTATATAAAAATTTAAATTCATGAGTTATATTAGGGGGCTTTGGTCGACCAACTATTTAGATTTTCAACAATTTAAATTATGATTGGTCTAAAAACATAAATATTTAAATATACACAAAAAATAATTAAAAAAAATGTTAAAAAAATGAAAACTCTAAAAATATGATCTATCGTATATATATATATAATATAATTAACATTCAAATTAAATAAAAAATATATGAATTTTAAAATCATAAATATTACAAAACTACAATTAGACTATAGATTATGGTACATATGAATTTTTATATAATATGACAAATTGATCAATATAAGGTTGAGTTATAACACATGCTTAGATCCGTATACGATAAAATCAAAAAATTTGATTTTAGATTTCATATACATGCACAGGCCATTAAGGTCGTTTAATCATATTTAACATCAACAGTAATATTTAGAAAATTTTAAAATTGAATTAAAAAAATAATTCAAAATATAATATAAAAAATTAGTATGCAAAATTAAAAAATAACTATGAAAACATTAAATAAATTGAAATATTATCGATTATCATATTTTTCTTTTGCCAAGAAAATATAACAGTTCTCATTAATTAGAACAAAACACATCCGGGACAGAACCCCAACTCGAAATACAACCAGGTTGAAAAACAAATAGAAAAGCTAACACAATTAGCTGATTTGTTTACTGGTCATTTAACAAACAGAATTTAAACATTATTGAAGCTAAAAATGAAATTAAAGACATCCCAATCAATCCAAATTGCACCGACATTCCTGAATACAGTAGTATCACAATTGACCTTAATACATAAAAACCATTGGTAACCCAGTGTTTAGAAACCCCAATTGCATAAACTGAGGTTGGAGAAACTGCACCCAGTTATCTACTTGCCAGGTACCGGCTATAGACATGCCGTAAGTGAAATCCCCAAAGAATGAACGATCTTCAATTGTGAAAAGGTGAGGTCTTGCAATAATCAACACCGTCCCAGCCTCGAATCGGCCTTTCCAGATCTCCTAAGACACCAATTGAATCATTATCAAAATACCAAAATAACAAAACAGAACTCCTAAAACATACTAAACCATATGAAACACAAATCACTGCAAAATGAGAGACATAAAACATCCAAAAAATGGATGCAAGAATCAAAAATCTCACCCAAAAATGAAGATTATTGAAAATTATTGAAGGAAAAAACAAAAAGAAAATTAGAGAAATGAGAAAATGGGTCTTCTGCGATGGCTATGATTATTTAGACTGAGTGTATGTACGTAAGAAGTAGAGGGGAGAAGAGGTGGCGGGTGAGGAAAGAGATGGGAGAGAGAGGGGATCGACTCTCATCCTTTATATATATTATATGCCAACAAGGACTTTCAAGCTATTTAGTAATTTACAAATTTGTCCTTCCATTTAGTAATTTACTAATTTGTCCTTCCATCATATTAATATTAAAAAAAATGTTTGCCATGGGAATTGAACTCATGACCTTTATGTAAACAGATGATTATTTTCACATCTCCAACCACTACACCAAAGAAGTTTTTAGAATTTTTTTGTAGCTCATTAAGAGCCTGTTTGGGATCCCACATCCGTTACTTATTTGGTTGATAAGCCCAATTGAACTTATGGACAAGTGTTTGGGTAAAAAGCAGCATGGGCTTTTGGACAGCTTATTTGAAGATAAGCAGAAGTGGAGGAACACGTACTTTTTCATTCAACTTATGTTGTCATGTGTTTTATTTCTCGATATATGCAATATATAATATCTTTCAAATCTTCAAAATAATATATTTTTTGATCCGTTCATTAAAAAATTGATATGTTTATATCAAATTTCTCTACTCATCGAGATCTATCCATTGATATCCACTTATATATATTAAAAAACAAAAATTTTGAAAATATTTAAAAAAGTTAACTTATAAGTTCTGATTTACCAAACACTCTACTGACTTATAATTTCTGATTTACCAAACATTCTATTAACTTATAAGGTAATATTTACTTATCACTTATATATCACTTATCACATTTAAGTTAAAAGTAACTTATCTTAAGATTTCCCAAACGGGCTCAAAATACATACTTCAAGAACTCATTTGTCATAATGTTCAATATTTGTCAAATTGTTCATCGGAGTAATCGGAGCTTGCCGAGCAAAGTTCAAGTTATAAATTACTCGATTCTTGAGGTTCGCGAGACTAATCGAACTTTTAATATTTAAAATTTATAAATATTATAAATATCTTTCAATTTAAATATTCAATATTTTATAAAATTCATATATTTATTTATCAAGTTAAACCCGTGTCGAACATAAGTCGAACCATTTATACTCAAACTTTTTTCATAATAGGTTAAATCGATTCGAGGTTTCAAGCTTTATGAATCAAGTTTCGAGATTAAAATTAAAGGACCAATTGAACTTGAACTCGAGTTTAAGTTCGACGGAACTTTATAGCCGAGCTTGAGCTCGAGTATGGCAATGTTCGACTCGACTCGATTACAACCCTGCTCTCATTGCTATTGGGCAAAATATTTTAATAGACTAGAAAAA
Organism: Kitagawia praeruptora; assembly: GCA_037693485.1. Lineage (NCBI taxonomy): Eukaryota > Viridiplantae > Streptophyta > Magnoliopsida > Apiales > Apiaceae > Kitagawia > Kitagawia praeruptora. The sequence continues at coordinate 85,767,893 of CM075350.1, forward strand.
AAAATTAAGGAAAACAAAACAAAAATTATTGCAGATGAGATTTGAACTTCATATTATATATTAGATAAACATTTAGATAAAACACATAGTTAGGTCAAAAATATTTATTAAAAAATAGATTATAGATACTTTTTTAAAAATAATAGATTTAAAATGTTTAATTGTATTATTGAAATATGATACTTAGTAGATAATATATCACAATGTACATGAGTACAAACCAAAATTTTAGCTAATTTTAATATAAATTACAAGAATATTAAAACATTGTCACATGACCACTTCCACGCTACCGCTACCACTGCCACGACCACGACATTTACCGCTACCAAAATTACAAAATTTTGTTTGTAACAACATGAACACCACCAAAATCACCAATATCAAAGCAAAATCACTGGGAATTCAACTAAAGTTACCAAAATTTAAACGTAAATCACTAAAAAATTTAAACGCAAATTACAAGAATATTCCAAATTTAGAATTGTGTAAATATTCGAAGTAGTTGGTAATGGTGTTGACGGTAGTAAATTGAGTAAAAATGTCATCGATCGACGTTACAAACTTAGATGTATTGAGTGAGGGATGAATGAATTATTTGAGATGTGGTCAGGAATGTGACTTGAATTCGTGACAAACATGTTCATCAGTTACTTTCGGAATGGTGGTCGATTTGGTGACAACAAAAGATCATAGAGTGATGATGGTATATACACACACTCCCTCTCTCTCACCCATTCACACATTATACCTATGTGTGTGTATATTATGAACGATGGTGACAAATGGAATGAGGTGGTCATGATAACGGCGGTGTAAAGCAAGTGATGGTGAATAAGGTCGCCGAAAATGGAAGGGGCATAGGAGTGGATGTTGGTGAAGGTTGAGAGGTAAATTAGATTTGAATGTGTGGTTATGATTAGTTTTTGATTCTCGTATCTATAAAAATCTTATGTAGCACTTAGCTATATATAAACACGTGAGTCTACTGACTCGTGATTAGATTTTTAAATTACGTAGTGTTTAATCATACCAAGTTATGTTTTTTAAATTGTTAAATATGATTGTATTGTTATAATCATATATGAACTTTAGATAAGAAATTTGAGTTATTATTAGTATCCATAAAAAATACCACACTAATAATGTGTAGTGTTTCGAAAATTAGAAATAGTCTATTTAAAAAAATCAAAACAACAACATTTTATGAATTTAAATGATGCTCGTGCTTTGCACGGGCTTTCATGCTAGTTAGGTTTAAACTTTCAAAATACTCATCGATTATCATATTTTTAATTACAAAATTATTTGAATATAGATACGTTTTGGAAAAATAATTAGTTCAATGCATGTGCGTTGCACGGGCTTTTACGCTAGTTTTAATATTAAAACAGCTTATCCAAATTTGGATTAGTAAGAAGAATTTGGGATAATATGTCGTAAATTTGGATCTTCAGATCATGCATCGGAGAAGAATTTAAATTTTTGAATCTGGGTTTGTCCTAATTCCATTACTATTTGTAATGAGATGTCAATTGGAAATAAATGCAGTTAAAAATTTTGAGATGTAAGGAGAGTATATATTTTTTTGAAAAAAAAAAAAATAAGACATAGTTTAAACTGTTATTGTGTTCTTTTTAGGTAATTTTAGAAGTAACCAATTTTCATGAAAATGATATCCTGTGCATTTGTTGAGTCATGAACAGAGAAAGGCACCTTATCATAATGTTTAATGACGTTTCACATTGAGAAGCTAAATGCTGCTAGCACTAATGAAAAAAAGATGATATCCATCGGGGATGGGCGTCACTTCGACTTCGAGGTGGGTACTGCAATCCCTATCCCCGATTTCCGACTGGTATCGATTCCCCGAATCCTTCCCTATTTCCCTAACAGGAAATATTTTGCTCCCCGATCTCCGTCCTAAACTGGGAACGGGAATCTCACGGAGAATCGAGATTTTTACTTTAAATAAAAAAATAAATTTTGTACATTTTCTACCAAATTTCATAAAAAAAATTAATTTGTTAAATTATGATATTTAATATATATCTTAAATTCAATGACCTATTCTAAAAAATATTTTGAATTAATGATATAATTAAATTATTATAATTAAAATTAAATTTTACTATGGGCTCTTTTGAAAAATAAATAGGAAAAAGTAAATTTTTGCACATTTACTTTTGTTAAGAAAGTCTATTTGCAATTTTACTAAACTGAGTTTCAAATTGCAAAAATACTAACCCTAACCCTAATTCTCCCCCTCCCCCTTTCCTCAATTTCTCTCTCCTCAATTTCCAGCCGATTGTGATACTTTTTTTTTTTAAAGGTGGGGGCTATTTTGGTGGATTTGGGTTTCCTGGCCTCGCAGGAGCATATTCAACTTAATGCAACCACATTAAACTAAATTTGCAACTGAATGCAACCACATGCAACTAAATTTCTGATTTCAGATTCCATTTGTCAGTTGTCATTTTCGACCTCATTTTTGAACTCTATATATATATATATATATATTTAAGGTGGGTGATATTTTGTTGGATTTAGGTTCCATGGCCCCGCAGGGGCATATTCAACTAAATTTGCAACCACATGCAACTAAATTTCTGATTTCATGTTCCATTTGTCAGTTGTCATTTTCGACCTCATTTTTGAACTCTATATATATATATATATATATATATATATATATATATAGGGTGCCCTTCCACAACCACGGTGGGTTAGAACCCAATAGTCAGCCAACACATCATAACCGTTAAATATTGAAATTAACGGTTGGGATTAGAGGCTACCTCAATGTTTCATTGAGGTAGCACTCTATATAGCAATGAAACATTGCGGGGGCTATAGAAAACTTGAAATTATTCCTATACCCTTTTAAATTACAAAACCCTCTCAGCATAAAACATACAGACACATAAAAACAAACAAAACCCACACTACAAACACAGAGACACTAACAACGGCTAAAACTTAAAAACACCGACTAACACACCTTCTTGTTCCACGATTCTGGGGCAATTTCGACGATTCCCGCTATCTTCTTGTTCTTCTTGTTCGATCTACTCTTCTTTTTCGCTTTCCTTGTAATATTCTTAATCTTCTTATCATCTCTCTCACACAGTTATACGCACACGCACACTTACACAAACACACACTTTTGCTAAAATTATGTGTAATGCTACTCAAATTGGGGTTCTTATACCCATTGGGTTGAAATTAGAAGTTTCCTTTATTTCAAAATCTTTTCAAACAAGCAGAATGCTAGATTTTCAAAATGCCTACCTCAATGCTACAATGTGGCTACCTCAATGAAGCATTGAGGTGGCCACAATGAGACATTGAGGCAGCTAAACAAAAAAAATGGTGAACAGTCTTCTGAAAAATGACATTGCTTACTTCTACTATTTTTTTATTATTATTTTGAAAAGTGGAGAAAAAAGTGTTTGTAAGGTTGTTTAAAAAACATTATATGATTTTTAAAATAAAATTATATATTTATATTCGTGTCCCTGTTCATTCATTAAATTGTCCATTATGAGCAATTTTTAAAATTTAATGAATAATTATTTTTAAAATTAATTATTAATTCAATTTTAATAAAAAAGTAATAATTTATTCAATTTTTAAACATATTCTTGATAAACAACTTTAGGAATCCTGACATGTAGTCTATCGTCAAAATGTAGTAAGGTCTATTGTCTAAATTAGTTGAAATTATTTCATTAAAATGTGTATTTAGTCTAATTACACATTTTTTAATCAAATGTAAATTTCAATATATTTAGATTAATTTGGTATATATGATCAAATAAATTTAGGGGGGTAGGGGGTGTATTTAATCCGGATTTTCAAATATTTTTTTGGCATTCCTGGCCGGGCGGGGTGATATGGATTGAAATTACAAAGTTAAGCGTGCTTTGACTAGAGTAATTCAGGATGGGTGACCTCATGGGAAGTCCCTTTTTTTTCAAAATCTTTTCAGCACCACCTCAATGTTTCATTGAGGTGGGAGCAATGAAACATTGAGGTGGGAAAAAAGTGATTTTTGCCAACCACCAACTACAAGTACCACATTTAAAGCTGGTGGGAAAAATGAAATTTTCCATGACCATTGCAATGAAGCATTGCGGTGGTGCAAAGCCCATTTTCAATTTTTTATTTTGTTAATTTAATTATTAAAATATGCATGTGAAATCATAATAAATTAATTTAAAATTTGAAATATCTTCAATGTTAAGTTAAGAATATTTTTTCCTAGCCTATGTATTAAATTAAAAATATTTAATCTAAATATAGTGGGAGACATGTGAAACATTAGTTTTAAAATGTCTCGAATTTCTTTTGAGTAAAATTTGTATACAGTCATTTAGTTGTTTTGATTTTAATTAAAAACTTTTCTATTATTAAAAGTTATGCAACCAACAAATCTGGAAAGAAACTACAAAGTACTTTAAAAGTTATGAAAGAGTAGGAATTTTAAGAGGAATGGAAGGAGAAAAATGTTTTTATATTTTTTAAAATGAAAAAATAATAAAATAAAATGAAGTAATTAGTTTGTAACGTTTTAAAGCTTGTAAGCTTAAAGTTTCGATAACTAGTAGATGTGGCATTCCTGGCCGGGCGGGGTGATATGGATTGAAATTACAAAGTTAAGCGTGTTTTGACTAGAGTAATTCAGGATGGGTGACCTCATGGGAAGTCCCTTTTTTTCAAAATCTTTTCAGGACCACCTCAATGTTTCATTGAGGTGGCAGCAATGAAACATTGAGGTGGGAAAAAAATGATTTTTGCCAACCACCAACTACAAGTACCATATTTAAAGTTGGTGGGAAAAATGAAATTTTCCATGACCATTGCAATGAAGCATTGCGGTGGTGCAAAGCCCATTTTCAATTTTTTATTTTGTTAATTTAATTATTAAAATATGCATGTGAAATCATAATAAATTAATTTAAAATTTGAAATATCTTCAATGTTAAGTTAAGAATATTTTTTCCTAGCCTATGTATTTAATTAAAAATATTTAATCTAAATATATTGGGAGACATGTGAAACAATCATTTTTAAAATGTCTCGAATTTCTATTGAGTAAAATTTGTATACATTTATTTAGTTGTTTTGATTTTAATAATATTCGGTGATGAATTTTACCTTACTTCCACTAATCAACATATCAATATTATCAAGTATGAGGAGATTCAATAAATTTATTCTTGAACACAATTAAAAATGTGAAACGTTCATATTAGTTGAAATAAATTTATTTTGCTTGTAAAAACACTATGTGATGTTTAAAATAAAATTGTATGTTTACATTCGTGTCCCGGTTCATTCATTAACTCGTCCATTATGAACAATTTTTAAAATTCAATAAATTAATATTTTTAAAATTAATAATCAATTCAGTTTTAATAAAAAAGTAACAATTTATTCAAATTTTCAAAAAATTCATAATAAACAATTTTCGGAATCCGAACATGTAGTAAGGTCTATCGTCAAAAATAACTAACACTTCTTCAAAGTGTTTAAGCAACTCGCGACAATCCTCCGCGGTTACATCAAACCTAGATTATTCATTAACTCGTCCATTATGAACAATTTTTAAAATTTAATAAATAATTATTATTAAAATTTAAAATTAATTCAATTTTAATAAAAAATAATAATTTATTCAATTTTTAAAAATATTCATAATGAACGACTTTCGGAATCCGGACATGTAGTAAGGTTTATCGTCAAAAAGTAATAAGCTCTATCGTCTAAATTAGTTGAAATTGTTTCATTATTATTATACACATTGTATAGATTCAAGGAAGTGACTTGAACATGAGATTATATAATAAGTATCAGATTGGGTTAAGTGAGACTTGATTATTAATTTTATAATTCGAATTTAATAATAAAACTAAATGAGATTGGGTTATTAGAAATGTTTTAATGTAAGCCCAATCAGATTTGTTAAATTAAGCCCATGGGTTAAGCCCATCTCTATCTCTCCCTATAAATACATTAAGATGCATTTTTTAGGGTTAAGGTTTTGAAGAAAACCTAGCACCTCTTACCAAATTTCATCTCTATCCCCACATCCACTTCACCAAAATTCCTCACCCTTTTAACTTTCATTTTCGAAATTTGGTAAAAAAAACTCTTTATGTATGGATACAGGGATCCATGATTTTGGATTTCGATTTCGATTTATAATTATCCTTGTTGCAGCTGTGATTTACTGCCTCGAAATCCAACAATGGTGTCAGAGCTACTTGTATAAGGTGATGATTTGGTTATGTGTCTGGTATATTGTGATGCTAATACCTATTTAAGAAGAAGAAGAAGAAGAAGAAGAAGGTGAAGAAAATGAATAAGAAGAAGATGGTGATGAGACCGATGGTTATGAAGATATTGGCTAGTTTCTATTAGTTGTAATAGAAATTGTAGTCCAAAAGATTTTGATTGTAATACTTTTAATCTTAATTAAATGTTATTTTTTGTTTTTAGTTGAAAATTTCATTCATTTTCATCTCTATCTCTCATATGAACCAATTCATTTTCATTTTCATATGAACCAATTCATCTCCTTATATAATCGGGTAAAAATCTATTCCCTCTAATATTTGTGTGAATTTAATTTACATCTACATGTGTGTAATTTATATATATTCGTACATGTTTATTTGTGTGTGTGTGTTGTTGACTCGTAAACACGGAAGTATACGCGATCACAAATAGCAAGTGATAAGTAAGATTCGTTCCACAGAGACTAGGTGTAATGTCAATTTTAGTGCGTATGCAATAGTGTATGGTTACTTCTTAATGCTTGAACAATTATCAAATTGGGTTTTTGTTTAAACTAATTTAATTAACTAAGTGCAAGTAAATTAGAAAAGAGTTCCTAATATGAGAAGGCATGGGATTCCAATTTCATCGAAACTTCACTAAAGGTTGACACAGTAAATCGATACGGGTGATAAACAAGATAATTAATCAGATAACACTACAATAATACGAGCTACCTTTCAGTACACTCATATCATACCACTTAATATCCACAAAAGATAGAAATCAAGAGGACACCACATTATATTCAAATCATATATGTCTATACAATCTGGAAACACAATTGGTTAAAGCACAAGTTATCTTTTGTAATTACATGGGGCAATATGAATTGGGTAAAATCATACTACTAATCAAGAATAAACAATTAATTCATGAACCCATGCTAATATGGCTTATTCTCAATCCTAGAATCCACTTTCGCAATCATCAAGGATTAATAAACTAGATGCTAGCTACACATCTATCAATTAAACCAAACCATATCAGATTATCACAATAAAATCACCCAACATCGATCACATGTCATACACAATAATTATGAAATCGAATCCATTGGAACCCCATGATAATGTTTAGTTCATGTTTGAACTTAGCACCATCATGGGTTCAATTGATAACATAATTAAAACAAATCTTGGAATATATATATAAAAACTGAATTAAGAGGAACAAATAATTGAAATCCAAACCGAATACTAGAACCAATTGTTCTAATAAGAATACAGATTTATTCTCCTTGCTTTGCTTCTGAAAGATGTGTCAATCTCCTTCTTTTGCTCTACGTAGAAAATAAAACTCTTCTGTAAACCCTAGATAAAGTGTATGTAAAGTCGCGTGTGTATCTTCCTCCCTCAAGCAAATAAAAAAACTCCTCATAAAATCTGGTCTCTCACCCCTAATAAAAGTATTTTTTAATGTTTTAATAAATTTACAAAAACAAATCCATAATTGAATAGGATTTTAATGTAAAATTCGCTGCTGACTTTGCTCCTCTGTTTCTGGGCTGTTCCAGTGCGATTTTGCTCTTTGGACCACCTTGGAATTAAAGAAAATTCTCCAAGCTTCGCGTGGACAGTAAGATCGTCAAATTCTGACTTCTGGAACTCAAGATACGGCCCAAACAGTGTAGGCAGCCCGTATATCCCAATATTACGAATTTCCTCTAAAAAAATCTCCAAATTCAGCTCTTTATTCTCCAATCCTTCCAAGTTTAGGATTCCTTGCTTCCTACAATAAAACATTATAATTTATTTAATAAAAATCCAATTAAATGCAAAATAGAATAAATATGAGGAATATAATCATATAAAATATATATAAATATACACTCTATCAAACATCCCCACACTTAGCATTTGCACGTCCTCGGGCAAATAAAGAAATAAAAACTATCCTAACTAACTAACAAACATCACTTTCGTAGATGACACGATTGCATTGAGCGTATGCAACAAGCCGTTAAACCCCTAGGCAGCCCTAGTAGGACGAGTGTTGTCTCGTGAGGGTTTATAGAAGATATACCCACAAAATCAAATATTTTCAATCACCAAGTCTTAAACATGCAACAATTCATAGTACTCCACATATGCAAACCTCAATCACACAACAATCTGAGAAGATCTGAAAGTACACCACTTGCACAAAACAATCCAAGTATGCACACGTTGTCTTAACAGACAAAAATATCATGAAATAAACATCAAAGTCTCCTTCAATAAGTAAGCATGCCGTGGATAGAAAATCTCACATTGCTCTCAATTCACACAAGTGTATAGGTGTTTGAGTTTCACTCAAGTTCAATCAAAATAGACATGTGCTACCATATGCTTGGTTGTCCACCAAATCTCAACTACTTCGTATATGTGCATGCACAAATCAAAAGGTCTTCATTAAAGGTTGTAATGGGGCTTAGGTATGGGGTGGGATATCAAAGAAATAGGCTCACAAGTGGCTAAGCGTGATAAACTAATAGAGCATAATGTTCACTTCTAATTAAAGCACCCAACATGAATAGTAGATCATGTAAAAGATAATTAAACTTTCACAAGCATTAAACCCATAAGCACATCATTATGTACTTTCCCACTTTCACATTGTACAAACCAATGAACACAACTCTACTTCGATCTTCTTCAAATTTTTCTCTCTTTTTTTTTTCTTATTTTTTTATTCTTTTTTTTTTCTTTCTTTCTTTCTTTTTTTTTTTTTTTTTTTTTGAAGATCAAGCAACCACATTATATAATTCCCACCAAAATATCAAACCTTAACAAAGAGATCCCCACACTTGAACATTCACCCACCCTTAAGTTGAATCACAATGCTCTACTAGTAAATCAAGATAAAAATAAACAAGTAGGCTCAAAAATTATAGAGTGGTGATAATTGAAAGAAACGGATATAAGCTCAAGGGGGCTTACTAAGGATATAACTCATAAGGATAGTGTTTAGGTCAGTGAGGTTAATCCTAGTGCCTTTATCATTTTCATGCACACACACAACATGTAGTCTCAATAAGGTATCAAAACAAGTTCTAGAACAATGCTAATTGACGAACAACACACAACAAAGAAATTCGATTGATATAAAATGTATCAATCATTAATTAGGCTCAAAATCTCACAAGGTGAAAGCATGCTCGACTCAATAAATTTGACTAAGAAGCATCTCAAGTTTTTAAATTTTTGAAAGCACACACAAGGAATTATCAAGCAACAAATGATTTTTATTCTATGATACAACACTCAGAATTAATCATGCAAAATTAGTCTACAAAATGTGTACTTATCCTCGCTAACATGCTTTTGACATGACAATTATGTACAAAATTTATTTTTTAAATTTTTTTATTTTTCATCATTTTTTTGTATTTTTATCATATATATATATTTTTTTGATTTTTTATACATTAAGAACGTATCCCCACACTTAAATGGTTCATTGTCCTCAATGAATAATTTAATAAAAGAAAAAAAAATCTAGCAATTCTAAGAATAAAATACAAAAAGAATAACAAAATAAATATATACAAATAAAGATTAGAAATACTCCCCTAGTGCATAAGCACGAAGTGGTCCTCCAAATAATAAATGAAAAAATGCTAGCTCCATATAATTGCTTTTGGGCCCAAAATTGCACTATGAATAAGAGCAGGTGCACATTAATTCACAAGAGCGTGGTAGCCCAACTGGTTTCAAGTGCCACTTGAAGTCATAAGGAGCAGGTGGTCAGGGGTTCAAACCTCCTTGGCAGTTTGATTTTTTTTTTAAGTAAGAGAGCAACCTTGCATTTTTAAAGCAGCAACGTTGATGGCAGTTGCAAGTTTGGACACGAACTGGGCCTAAAGGACTGGATAGCAGCAAGTGGGCTGTAATTTGGCCACGGATATGGGCCTGGCAAGCAGCAAATGGCCAACAGCAGATGGACTTGGAAGACACAGACACATACATGATAGATGGGCTGGGCTGAATCATGAATTAAATGTGGGCTTCAAATGGGGACTTGAATGTGTGTCCAGGTGCATACATGCACATAAAGTTAGGAGTGAGCATTTCCCGGTTCGGAACCGGGAACCGAACCGAACCGGGAAAAAAATCTGGTTCTGGTTCTATAATTTTGTAATTTGGTTCCGGTTCGGTTCTAATTTTTATAGAATTTTGGTTCCCGGTTCGGTTCCGGTTCTCTTCCAAGAAAAACCGTAAGAACCGAACCGAACCGTATATATATACATACAAATAAAAAATATATATTTTATACTATATATAACAGAGAATCAAGTATTCTTTTTATACGTTTATACGTTTTGCTATAGTAGACATTTGTTGTTTGGCCTTTGGATGAAATAGTATGTTTATTTTCTTTTCAAATTTCAAATTTTATATTTTAGTATGAAAATTATTATTTGGACGGTTCTTTCGGTTCTGACCCGAACCGAACCGTAATTTATGATTCGGTTCCGGTTCGGTTCTACTACATAAATGATTCCGGTTCGGTTCTCAAAATTTCTGAAATTCGATTCCCGGTTCCATCGGTTCCGGTTCGGTTCGGTTCGGAACCGTTGCTCACCCCTACATAAAGTCACACAAACTGATGCTCAAGTCAGACAGAATTGCACCGCGGAGTGGATATCACGCACTGAGGCGCGCGAATTTCTATTGACGCACAGAGAATGTAAACCGTGGGTTCCTGAATTCAATACCACGGTATTGAATCTTCTATTTTATTCAGGGAAGTAAAATGCCGGTATAGAAAAATTATACCGCCAGTATTTCTGCTCTGCTCTTTACTAGCTCATCTCGTGATTTTTTTTTTATCAACATCTATTTTTCTTTTCTTTGTCCATATTTTACACTTCCACAAAATATTTGCATCCTGAAACACTTCAACAAATTCATCAAGGCACCTTGCGGGAGTAATAAAATAATAAAAATAAAAATCTATCCTAAAAAAAAATACAAAAAAATGAAATAAAGAAATAATAATAAAAAAAATTACTAACCATACAAAAATCATGGGTTGCCTCCCGAGAAGCGCTGTCGTTAACGTCATTTAGCCGGACGTTTTCACTGAGAATCAGGTAGTTGCAAGAACAGCGGTAACCGCTTCACGGTTCACCGTACCACCAAAATAGTGCTTAAGCCTTTGACCGTTCACTTTAAATGATTGGTCAGGTGATTTATCATAAATTTCCACTGCACCATGTGGAAACACTGTCTTTACCTTGAAAGGACCAGACCACCTTGATTTAAGCTTTCCCGGAAAGAGTTTGAGCCGGGAGTTGAAAAGAAGTACTAGTTGGCCTGGTTCAAAGGTTTTGGGCATCAATTTTCTGTCGTGCCACTTCTTCACTTTCTCCTTGTACATCTTTGAATTCTCATAGGCTTGAGAACGGAATTCTTCCAACTCATTTAACTGCAACAACCGTTTCTCACCAGCTAACTTCATGTCAAAGTTCAGTTTCTGCAAGGCCCAGTATGCCTTATGCTCAAGCTCCGCTGGCAAATGACACGCTTTCCCATAGACCAACTGGAAGGGTGACATTCCCAAAGGAGTTTTATACGCTGTCCTGTAAGCCCATACGGCTTCATCTATTTTCAAGGACCAATCTTTCCTCGAAGGATTCACTACCTTTTCCAAGATTCTTTTGATTTCTCGATTCGAAACCTCGGCTTGCCCATTTGTTTGAGGATGATAGGCTGTTGCAACGCGGTGAGATACTCGGTACTTGGCTAATAAAGCCGTGAACTGGCGATTGCAAAAATGAGTTCCTTCATCACTGATAATAGCACGAGGGGTTCCAAAACGAGTGAAGATCTGTTTGTGTAGAAAGTTGAGCACTACCTTAGCATCATTCATTGGTAGAGCCTTCACCTCAACCCATTTGGATACATAATCCACTGCCAAAAGAATGTACTGGTTGTTGCATGAGGGAACAAAAGGTCCCATGAAGTCGATTCCCCAAACATCAAAAACCTCCACTTCAAGCATATTATTTAGAGGCATCTCGTTCCTCCTCGAAATATTACCGACTCTTTGGCATCGATCACATCTCATCACAAACTGATGAGCATCTTTGAATAGAGTTGGCCAGAAAAATCCAGCTTGAAGCACTCGAGCAGCGGTCTTATCTCCACCATAATGTCCACCATAGATAGTGTCATGACAATCTCGTAAAATCCCTTCCGTTTCGCTATAAGGAATACAACGCCTGAGAAGCTTATCCGGTCCTTGCTTGAATAAGTAAGGCTCGTCCCAACGGTACCATTTGACATCGTGCAGAAATTTCTTCTTTTGAGCGTAAGAAAACTCAGAAGGGATGACATTGCTCACCAGATAATTCACGTAGTCAGCAAACCAAGGTATTTCACCTTGCACAAGAAACAACTGCTCGTCCGGAAAGTGTTCATTGATGAGAGTCTCATCCTTCTTAATTTCCTCTCCCCGCTCCAATCTTGAGAGATGGTCAGCCACTTGATTTTCAGTCCCCTTTCTGTCCTTTATTTCAACCTCAAACTCCTGAAGCAAGAGTACCCATCGAATCAATCGGGGTTTAGCATCCTTTTTGGAGAGTAAATATCTGATGGCTGCGTGGTCTGTGTAGACCGTGACCTTTGCACCAAGCAAGTAGGATCTGAATTTTTCGAACCCGTAGACAACTGCCAAAAGCTCTTTTTCAGTGGTGGTGTAATTCAGTTGGGCATCATTTAGGGTCTTACTAGCATAGTAAACCACATGAAACACCTTCATCTTCCGTTGCCCGAGAACCACGCCCACGGCGAAATCACTTGCGTCACACATCATCTCGAACGGCTCATCCCAGTTAGGAGCCGTAATGATTGGAGTAGTTGTCAACTTCTTTTTCAAATGCTCAAATGCTCTAAAGCATTCATCAGTGAATTTAAAAGGAGTATCCTTCTCTAGTAGACTGCAGAGTGGCTTTGTGATTTTAGAGAAATCCTTTATAAAACGCCTATAGAACCCGGCGTGTCCTAGAAAGCTGCGAATTCCCTTGACTGAGATAGGCGGAGGAAGTTTCTCGATTGTCTCCAGCTTGGCCTTGTCCACTTCTAAACCCTTCCTAGACACCTTGTGTCCTAGAATGATGCCTTCCTGTACCATGAAGTGGCACTTTTCCCAGTTGAGCACTAGATTTGTCTCGACACACCGTTTCAACACCATTCTCAGATTATGCAAACATTCGTCATACGAAGACCCAAACACAGAGAAATCATCCATGAAGACTTCCACATTAATCCCAATCATATCAGAAAAAATAGCCATCATGCATCGTTGGAAAGTGGCTGGAGCACCACAAAGTCCGAAAGAAACTCGGCGGAATGCAAAAGTTCCAAAGGGACATGTAAAGGTAGTCTTCTCCTGATCTTCAGGAGCTATGGCAATCTGATTGTAGCCTGAATACCCATCTAGCAGACAATAGTACTCGTGCCCAGCTAATCTGTCCAGCATCTGATCAATGAACGGTAGAGGAAGATGATCCTTCCTAGTAGCCTTGTTCAGTTTCCTGTAGTCCATACACACTCTCCAACCTGTGACTGTCCGAGTCGGAATAAGCTCATTCTTCTCATTGGTTACCACTATCATACCCCCTTTCTTTGGTACACACTGAACGGGGCTCACCCAAGAACTATCCGAGATGGGATAGATAATGCCTGCATCTAGCCATTTAAGAATCTCCTTCTTGACAACTTCCTTCATGATGGGGTTTAGCCTCCTCTGATGTTCCACGGAGGGTTTGCTTCCTTCCTCCATTGGAATTTTGTGCATGCAGTAAGAGGGGCTGATGCCCTTGATGTCTGCTATGGTCCACCCTATGGCTGATTTGAACTCTCTCAGAATCCGCAAGAGTTTTTCTTCCTCACTACCTGACAGGTTAGAATCAATAATAACAGGTAATGTAGACGCTTCACCAAGAAAGGCATACCTTAAATGATCCGGTAGTGGCTTGAGTTCAAGTTCAGGAGCTTCTTCAATAGATGGCTTTAGACGAATCTGTGATTTTTGAAGCTCAGCTAAGCCAAGTGATTCTGGTGGAACACTGAATTTCCTTTGGTAGGGGCTAGCATTCAACAATTGAACACATTCTGCAATTTCTTCATCTTCAGAATCAGAATCCCCTTGTAAAGTGCTTACCAAGGCATCTGCCTTCCACAACTGATTCATTTCCTCATGCTGCACTGATTGAACCATATCAAGTCTGAAACATTCTTCCTCTTCAGTTGGGAGTTGCATGGCTTTAAAAATATTGAAGGTAACGTCTTGATCATGCACTCTCATAGTCAGCTCCCCTTTCTGAACATCAATCAACGTTTTGCCAGTGGCCAAGAAGGGCCTTCCCAAGATGATAGGGATGTTCTTATCTTCCTTAAAGTCCAAGATGACGAAGTCGGCGGGAAAAATGAGTTTATCCACTTTGACTAAGACATCTTCCACGATTCCACGAGGATATGTAACTGACCTGTCAGCTAGCTGCAAGGAGATACTGGTTGGTTTTGGGTCGGGAAGTCCAAGTGTCATGAAGACTGAGAGAGGCATCAGATTAATACTTGCACCAAGATCACACAAGCATTTGTTAAACGACACATTACCAATCGTGCAGGGAATAGTGAAGCTCCCTGGATCCTTCAGCTTGGGAGGTAGTTTTTGTTGCAAGATTGCACTACATTCCTCAGTCAATGCAACCATCTCGAAATCAGCTAGCTTTAACTTCTTCGAGAGAATTCCCTTCATAAATTTGGCATAACTAGGCATTTGTTCCAAAGCCTCAGCAAATGGGATGTTGATATGCAACTTTTTAAATACCTCCAGAAATTTGCCAAATTGCTGATCCAGCTTCTGTTTCTGAACCCTTTGAGGAAATGGTGAAGGCGGATAGACTGGAGGATTAGCCTCTGAAGGAACCGACTGCTTGGCTGATTGAGGGAGTGGCTGTTTTTCCTTTATTGCAACTTCCTCTTGCTCTGCATGTTCTGAATTCTGTTCCACTTCTGTTCCCCCTGTGACTTTTCCTGATCGCAGAGTAATAGCTTGTACCTGTTCCTTGCCATCCTGTTTCCCTGGATTAGGTTCTGTGTTGCTCGGCAGACTTCCTTGCTGTCTATGGAGAAGGGCATTTGCAAGTTGCCCAATCTGATTTTCCAAAGTTTTGAGAGAAGAAGCCTGACTCTGAAGTGATACTGCTTGACTCTTGACCATCGCTCTCAATTCTTCTAGTTCAGATTTCTCACTTGATTGCTGCTGAAATCCTGGAGGCTGATATTGCTGCCTCGGCACATACTGCTGCTGCATTCCCGAAGGATTAGACTGTCTACCCCCAAACTGCTGGTTAGGAGAAGAATAAGATGACTGCTGCATATTGTTCTGACTGTTACCCCAGCTAAAGTTAGGGTGATTCCTATTGTTCGGATGATATGTGTTAGGAACTGGCTGTTGTGGCCTTTGGAAGTTGCTAACGAACTGCGCTGATTCATTAGATATGGCACATTGACGAGTGTCATGTCCACCTGCACATAGCTCACAGATGCTAGCTACCTGTTGCATCCCGCGATTAGCCAAAGAATCAACCTTTAAGTTCAGAGCTTCTAATTGAGCTGACAGAGCAGTAGCGGTATCAACTTGAAGAACTCCTGCTACTTTGCTTGGTTGTAGTCTGTGTGAAGGATTTTGGTACTCATTCGCAGCCATCATTTCAATCAGATCATAGGCTTCCTCATAGCTTTTAGCCCACAACGCTCCACCAGAAGCAGCATCTACCATAGGCCTAGATTGACTTCCAAGTCCATTATAGAAGCTATTTATGATCATCCATTCTGGCATTCCATGATGGGGGCATTTCCTGAGCATCTCCTTATAACGCTCCCAAGCTTCACACAATGACTCACCCTGTGTCTGAGCAAACTGAGCAATAGCATTCCTGATGGCAGCTGTTTTCGCCATAGGGAAGAATTTCGAGAGAAATTTTTGTGCAAGCTCATCCCAAGTAGTGATGGATCCAGCCGGTAAATAATGTAACCAACCTTTGGCTTTGTCCCTTAAAGAGAAGGGAAAGAGTCTCAGCTTCACAGCATCATCAGAAACACCATTGAATTTGAAGGTGTCACAGATTTCAATGAAATTCCTAATATGCATATTAGGATCCTCTGTTGCTCCACCCCCAAACTGCACTGTGTTCTGCACCATTTGGATAGTACCAGGCTTAATTTCGAAGGTATTCGCTGCGATAGCTGGCCTGATGATACTAGACTGTATATCATTGATTTTTGGTCTAGAATATTCCATGAGTGCCTTTGGCTGTACCGGTGGATTAGCATTAGCATTAGCCTCGTCCATCCCGAAAAGAGCAACTTCTTCCGGTAGTAGGATTACCTCGCTTGGTTTTTCTAACTCCGCTTGAGCTCTAGCTTTAGATCGTGTTAGCATGCACGTTCAAGTACCTGAGTACAAAGAGCAGAAAGACACGAGATAATAAGTAAACAAAAATAAATTCAAGTCAGTAATCTATAACGACCACTGCTGACAAGCACATAAACTACAATTAACACCGAAGTCCCCGGCAGCGGCGCCAAAAACTTGTTGACTCGTAAACACGGAAGTATACGCTATCACAAATAGCAAGTGATAAGTAAGATTCGTTCCACAGAGACTAGGTGTAATGCCAATTTTAGTGCGTATGCAATAGTGTATGGTTACTTCTTAATGCTTGAACAATTATCAAATTGGGTTTTTGTTTAAACTAATTTAATTAACTAAGTGCAAGTAAATTAGAAAAGAGTTCCTAATATGAGAAGGCATGGGATTCCAATTTCATCGAAACTTCACTAAAGGTTGACACAGTAAATCGATACGGGTGATGAACAAGATAATTAATCAGATAACACTACAATAATACGAGCTACCTTTCAGTACACTCATATCATACCACTTAATATCCACAAAAGATAGAAATCAAGAGGACACCACATTATATTCAAATCATATATGTCTATACAATCTGGAAACACAATTGGTTAAAGCACAAGTTATCTTTTGTAATTACATGGGGCAATATGAATTGGGTAAAATCATACTACTAATCAAGAATAAACAATTAATTCATGAACCCATGCTAATATGGCTTATTCTCAATCCTAGAATCCACTTTCGCAATCATCAAGGATTAATAAACTAGATGCTAGCTACACATCTATCAATTAAACCAAACCATATCAGATTATCACAATAAAATCACCCAACATCGATCACATGTCATACACAATAATTATGAAATCGAATCCATTGGAACCCCATGATAATGTTTAGTTCATGTTTGAACTTAGCACCATCATGGGTTCAATTGATAACATAATTAAAACAAATCTTGGAATATATATATAAAAACTGAATTAAGAGGAACAAATAATTGAAATCCAAACCGAATACTAGAACCAATTGTTCTAATAAGAATACAGATTTATTCTCCTTGCTTTGCTTCTGAAAGATGTGTCAATCTCCTTCTTTTGCTCTACGTAGAAAATAAAACTCTTCTGTAAACCCTAGATAAAGTGTATGTAAAGTCGCGTGTGTATCTTCCTCCCTCAAGCAAATAAAAAAACTCCTCATAAAATCTGGTCTCTCACCCCTAATAAAAGTATTTTTTAATGTTTTAATAAATTTACAAAAACAAATCCATAATTGAATAGGATTTTAATGTAAAATTCGCTGCTGACTTTGCTCCTCTGTTTCTGGGCTGTTCCAGTGCGATTTTGCTCTTTGGACCACCTTGGAATTAAAGAAAATTCTCCAAGCTTCGCGTGGACAGTAAGATCGTCAAATTCTGACTTCTGGAACTCAAGATACGGCCCAAACAGTGTAGGCAGCCCGTATATCCCAATATTACGAATTTCCTCTAAAAAAATCTCCAAATTCAGCTCTTTATTCTCCAATCCTTCCAAGTTTAGGATTCCTTGCTTTCTACAATAAAACATTATAATTTATTTAATAAAAATCCAATTAAATGCAAAATAGAATAAATATGAGGAATATAATCATATAAAATATATATAAATATACACTCTATCATGTGTGTGTGTCTTTTTAATTTTTTTTGTTCTTGATTAGTTCATATTTTCAATTGTTCTTGATTAATTGTTCATGTATGTGTGTATGTGTATGTGTGTGATTCGTAGTAAATATAAAATAGAGGAAAAACAGGGGAAGGGGCCTGGAGCTTCTGTCTATTTTCTAGCCACCTCAATGTTTCATTGCGGTGGTAGCATTGTTACAATGCAGTGGGTGTTTCTCTCAGCCATTGGATGCATCAACAAACGGTCCAAATTTGTTGGTTACATAACATTCCACAACCAGCTGTGGTTGTGGACCAAAATCCATATATATATATAGGCTTTTGCTCAAATACAAACCAATCCTTAAATACAAACTACAAACTAACATAAAATATTTTATATTTCATTCATTCTAATGGCCCCGCCAGGGGCACCTTTACAAAAAGTGTCTAAAATTCTTGGCTCCATTCAGCAAAAAAAAAATAATAAAAAAAAAATAAAATAAAAAAATCACTGTTCACTGCTGACGTTGAACAGTGATTTTTTTTTTTTTTTTTGCTGAATGGAGCCAATAATTTTAGACACTTTTTGTATTGGGGTACCCCTAATTTGATCATTAGATTAGCTTGAAATGTTAAATTAGTGTTTAGTTTTTAGTTTGTAGTTAATTTTAGTTTGTAGTGGAGTAAGACCCTATATATATATATATATATATATATATATATATATAAGGTGGGTGATATTTTGGTGGATTTAGGTTCCATGGCCCCGCAGGGGCATATTCAACTAAATTTGCAACTGAATGCAACCACATGCAACTAAATTTTTGATTTCAGGTTCCATTTATCAGTTGTCATTTTCGACCTCATTTTTTGGTTCTATATATACTAGCTTATAGCCCGTGCAAAGCACGGGTTACATTTAATTTTTTATAATTTATTTATAATATAATATTATAAATATTAATTTAAATATGTTATTAATTTGAACCTTACATCTTTATATATAATAATTTTTAGTATTAAATATAAATTAATATGTTATTGGCGGGAATCGAACCTTGAACCTCTGCATATAACAACTTTTAGTATTGTTATATCTAACGGTCATGATCTATTTGAGTTGCTGATCTAACGGTGATAAATGAGGGATAACCAAAAATGGGGATAACCAAAAAAGGGGTAACCAACTACAAATTAAACCCCATTTTGCTTATTATAATATAGTATATATATATATATATATATATATATATATATATATATATATATATATATATATATATATATATATATATATATATATATAGGGTCTTGTTCTAATAGAAACTAACTTAGAATAAAAACTAGAAACTAAACCTAAATTAAATATTTCAAGCTAATCTAATGACCAAATTAGGGGTACCTCAATACAAAAAACGTTTAAAATTATTGACTCTATTCAACAAAAAAATATAAAAAAATTTTAAAAAAGTTACTGTTCACGTGATGACGTGGCACGTGAACAGTAACTTTTTTTAAATTTTTTTATTTTTTTTATATTTTTGTTGAATAGAGCCAAGAATTTTATAAGTTTTTTGTGAAGGTGCCCCTAGCGGGGCCATTAAAATAAATGAAATATAATTTATTTAGTGTAGGTTTCTAGGTTCTATTCTAAGATTGGTTTCTATTTGAACGCTAACCTATATATATATATATATATTTAGAGTCCAAAAATGAGGTCGAAAATGACAAATGAAAAATGGAACTTGAAATCAGCAACTTAATTTCTACTTTCAATTGCATTCAGTTGAATATGCCCCTGCGGGGCCTTGCAACCCAAATCCACCAAAATCACCCAAACCAATAATATGTAGTTTCAACTAGTTGAAAGTAGTTGGAAATAGTTGCAACTAGTTGAAAATAGTTGATTTGGTTGAATATTGCCCCTGGCGGGGCCTTGGAACCCAAAATCACTCAAACCAATAATATGTAGTTGCAACTAGTTGAAAGTAGTTGAAAATAGTTACAACCAGTTGAAAATAGTTGAAAACAGTTGAAAATAGTTGAAAATAGTTGAAAATAGTTGAAAATAGTTGATTTGGTTGAATATTGACCCTGACGGGGCCTTGGAACCCAAAATCATTTAGTTGAATATTGGTCCTGGCGGGGCCTTGCAACCCAAATCCACCAAAATCACCCCACCTTTTTAAAAAAAGTTGGATTTGGTTACATTTAGTTGAATGTGATTGCAAACAAAAATCCACCCAAAAAAAAAAAAATACAAAGTCGGCGGCGTCTGTTGTTGATCGGGGGGAGGAGAGAGAAAATTGAAGGAGGAGGGGCTTAGTATTTTTGCAATTTGAAACTTTGTTTTGGTAAAATTGCAATTTATTAAGGAAGGTGGTATTTTTGCAAAAAGATACTTTAAATCTAGTATTCTTAGTAAATATCCTTTTACTATTAAACTTTTGAATATATGAAATGAATAAAAAAAATTAAGCAATAGTAATATACATATAAATATATTTACTTATAATAATTTAATTATATATAAATATAATTTTATAAATTTTTTTAAAAGATAAAATCAGGGATCAGGGAACGGGACGGATCCCCGAATTATTTTTAACATATTCCCCGCTTCCCATCCCGAATCCCCTACCTGAAGGGGACCGGGATCGGGTGAAATGCCTATCTTTAATCCATCGACAGACATGTATGTCCAGGAATAACAGCATTGAGTTCTAATCGACCATGATAACTCTGATTCGACCGGAGTTTAACAGGTGTTTTGTTTTCTTTAATCAACATGTCAATGAGACTGTAAAGTGTTACAAGTTTTTCAACAAAGTTGAGCCCACAACAGAATCTGGAATCGAATCAGCTTATGATCCCTTGACTTAACTAATCTATAGAACTTCTGTCTCTCTCTTCAGTACATGTTTTGGATCTATACATGGCAAATCTAATGACTGTTGGAACAATAATCCACCTTATTTTTCTGCTTGACGGGGTGCATTTTCTTCCTCCACTTCGGGATAATCTTGGAAAAGCCTCAGGTTGCTTGCATGAAACATCTGCTTTGACTTGAACTGTAGCTCAGCTGCAGGTTGATTCTCTAGAGAAGTAGCAACACAACTTTCCATATTATAAGGTTTTCCCTCTTCTGTTTTGCTTACTCCGGGATGAAGCTGACTTTGGGCTGCAGCACAGCTCTCTCCCCAAAAATGATGCTTTTGCTCGGGTTGTACTTCTGCATAAGAATTGAAAAGCTCCATTGGAGTTGCAGCACCATTATCCGTATAATGAAGATTTTCTGCAAACATGTCGTTGAAATCTTGAAGAACCTCAAAAGGAGTCTTGTCCACCCACACGTCATTGAAATCTTGAAGTACCTCGGTAGGTGTCTTTTCCACCTTGAATGCATTGAAATCTTGAAGCACCTCAATAGAAGATTTATTTTCCGTCCGTGCCTCGTTAAATTGGTGAAGAGCCTCGCCAGGTGTCTCTTCCACAAACAGTTCATCAAAATCTTGAAGAACCTCCGCAGGAGTTCTTTCCACCCTTACTTCATTCAAATCTTGAAGGACCTCAATAGGCGTCTTTTCAACTTGCACTTCAGTTAAATCTTGAAGAACCTCGATTGGGGTCTTTTCCACCTGATCTTCACTGAAATATTGAAGTTCACTGAAATCTTGAAGAACCTCCATAGGTGTCTTCTCAACCTGCACTTCATCAAAATCTTGGAGCGCAGAAGTTGGAGATTCAAGGGGCTTTTTTTCTTCTGCTGTAATTTCCATTACAGGCTGTAAAGGCTCCCCAGGAGTTGCCATACCATCTTCCATCTTATGGGGCTTTGTTGCCTGTACTTCAGTTGCTGCTTGCAGAAGCTCGTCAGGAGTCGCAGCAGGATCTAAATCATAGCATCCATCTGGCAAATTTGTTCCTGTTTCTTTAAGTACACAAAATGGCACCTGGTGTGAAAAACGTAGCATCTCTCTCCTTGGAATCCATCTGATAGCATCTCTATTTGTGTTTCTCTGATATACTGTTTTGAAGCCATGTAATTTGATCAGAGGGGCGACGTTGACTCCAAGCTCCTCAGAGTAATCATCAAGAACTTCCACCATCTCATACTTATGTCTTACTTCATCTGGCGTTGTGCTGTCCCATTCTGTCGACCAGTTCCGATATACTGCCCATATGTCTCCACTTCTTGGATAAATCCTAACACATCCCCCCCTGCCAGCCTTCTCCCGACTCAACAGATGAGAAAAAATATTAACTTGATCAAGAATGTCTGTGTTAAATGCTCTGAAATGTCCACAAGATTTAGTGAACCCCGAATCCAGCCAATTCACTAATCCAAATTCAGTATCAGTTTTGGAGCTCAAGTAGCTGATATGAACCTTAAATGGTTGAAGCGATATGACTTGGCGGATTAAACAGTACAATCGAGGCATGCCATCTTCTTCATCATACAATGCCCATATCTGCTTTGGCTGGATGCACTCTTCTGATCTATCCTTGTCAAAATCATGGAAGTCCGAGTCAGGGACTGATATTGGCACTGAAACAGCTTTCTTGACCTTTTGCTCATGAAGAGGCCCCTCTTTGATTATACCAACCTCAGTAAGTGCCCTTTCATTCTTCTCAGCCAGTGCAGCAGCAGCTGAAGCGAGTTTCACTTCTTCTAATTTGTTACGAATTACAGTTCTTGCTTTGTCAATCAACATCTTTCTTGCATCAAAAACAGGAGCGGGGGAATAACGTTTAGTCGTAGTTTCAGCTGTAGTTGAAATCCTTGGATTACATTTGATATTTCCATTCATACTGCTAAACTTTACTTCCAATTCTGATTTTGACATCATTTCTTCATTTCCATTTCGGGTTGCAGTCCGCACCTCAACCTTCATCTTCTTAGCAGGTCTACCTAGCTTTGTGACTGTGGGCTCACTGTACCCATTATGCCCAATAAAATTCATATCAATGACAGCATCCTTTAGATGATGCTTCCCATTAACTTTTGCTCGACTTGCATTGCCATTAGTTTGATGAGCAGCATTGGCAGAGTTAGTAGCTAGACCATTGTGATCAACAACTCCGGCAGAAGGTACAGGGTATGCACTCCACTGTAACGACGTATTGGAAACACAGTCAGACTTATGCCCAGAGTGATGTCCTGTGACCCCATTCCCCGTAAAACATACAGAACTAGCAGGAATATAGGTCCCCCCACTACATCCATGACTCCCATAACCATTATCAGGTGCATGTGGCCAGGGACTATATGGAAATGAACCAGCGACAGGAGCTGTTCCTGTCTCAACAGCTATGAATACACCACGGCAATTTTTACAGGACAGTCTCTTATTCACGTACTTCCTAAGATATTCATACTGAACATGACAAGAAGTGCATACCGTCCAAAAGGTATCGTGTCTGTTGTGAGATGGAGCAGACTTGGAACAGTTTCCCGTACCTGTAGTCCTTGCAGCATGAACGGAAGAGTTTGTATGGAGGACCCCACATGACATTTGTTTTTTTCTCCTTTGATCATACGACCTTCTTTTAGCATTATCAGATAGCAGTGTAAATGCTTCAGAAACAAGTTTGAATGCGCCGTCAGCACCCACAGTTTTGTTCTTGTCAGGATGAAGCAAGACAGCCATCTTTTTATATTGTTTTTTCAGAGTCCACTTATCGCAAAATGGTTCCAATCCAAGAATTAAGTAGAAATCAATCTCTCCACCAAATTCCATCTGAGCCGCATAATAAATTTCAAAGGTAGCAACCATTTGAGATATACCCTCCAGTCCAGGACACAACATTTGAGCCTCTAGAGCATAATTCTTTGCCCCGGCAAAGTCTTTCACCGCAAATAACTTTTCAGCATTATCTCTAGCCCTAAGTGCTTCCTGAATGCTGGACTCCATCTCAAAGTTCCAAATGCACCCAAACTTCTGCTGGAAAGCTATAGCGAGCAAAAAATGTTTACCACATGAACTACAATCGTGAAGATAATCATCTTTACATGCCTGAAAATATACAGCAGTATTACAAAAACCAGCTTTAGGACTAAAGCTGTAGAAAGTTTCATGCTCAAGATTCACTTCAAGAAATCATTCCCAATTTCCAGAACTAAATAGTAAATATGTATATCAAATAACTACAAGTAAGATTACACAAATGCCAGTTCATGAAGAGAAGTTATCCCCAAATCTCAACTACCAGTATAACTCCTAAAACGAAACTAAATTCATACAATGTAAAATGCTGAAAGCCTGCTAAAAGTGATCAGTTCAACTAATCAACATGACACCGCAGACACACCCAACTGACCTTAACTTTTAAGTAAGAGATATACACACCACATTCTAACAATATAAAATTCATTTCATCTTAAAACAAGATTATTTTTTTTAAAAGAAAACCCATTTATCTTTAACTCAAATCCCTGCTCAAGTTTTACAATTCCCAAATTTAAATCTAAGAAATCAACTTTCTACCCAAGATCTCAACTTTAAGTACCAAGGATCTAAGCAGCAGTGCAAACCCCAAAACACAACTATATACACAACAAATCTTTACAAAAATAACACAAAAGTGAGCTAAAACTCACCAATTACTGAACTGAAGTGTAAATCAACTGACCCAGATCACCAAAAGCTCCAACGATCATCAAATTTGGTTCAGATCTTACTAAAACATAAAAAAAAACTCCAACCCATGAGTCCAAAAATAAGAAAACACTAAGGAACAAGCTTAATATAGCAAAATGAAGCTAAAGATTGAAACTTTATTAGGGTTTTCACTAAAGATCAAAGTATTTAAGGTTGGTGAGGTCAGATTCCGGCGCCGACAAACCAAGATTCCGGCAAATCGGTGACAGGAAATAATAAAGCACGGTTAAAGTAAAGCACAGTGAATAATAGTAATATATATAGATACATGTTTGTATGTATGTATATACATGAAACAACGGCTGTGAGTTTAAGTCATACCTTGTTCTTCTTCACTAACTCAATTGGATATGAAGAAAAGTGGACCTTCTTAATTCATTAAAACTTTGATTCAACTTTTATTTGTGTAATTTCCTTTTTTTTAATTTAATTCCACATAAATATATTATTTTATTTGTTAGGGTTTGGTGGCAAGATATGAAAATTATTTTTTTTAGCAGGGGCTCCTTTGTAAAAGTAGATTTAGGAATATTTGTACTTTAGTAATAATTATGTAAGTAAAAATTTGCAATATCTTTGTTTGCAGGAATATAATACTTCCATTAAGAAAATTTTACTTGTTTTAGAAACTAATTATATGATACTTAATTTTATTTATAAAAATTTATTTGGTGTAACTTCTTCAATATGTTAAATTAAATTTGTGATTATTTACTTTGTGAAATAATTAAATTTTATAAAAATAAACCAAAAATATTAAAATATAATCATAACAGAAATTAACCACAATATTTAAACATACAACATGTTATTTAGTAGATAGAGGATACAAATTTATAATTTTCAGTAAGATATAGAGAAGTGTTAAATTTAAATTAGTGAAAAACAAAGTGTTGTGAATATTTTATTCTTTATAGCTAATCTTTGTGAAAAAAGAGGACCAATAATTGAAAATATTAGATACTTGGAGTCATATGATCTGTTCTCACAAAATGTCCAACTCCCATCCTCATTATAAAGAGATAGGAATATTTTATTTGTGACTTGTTTCTACAAAATATCTAATTCTCATAGTATTTTTTATGAAAGCATAAGACATTGAATCTAAAAAAAATGTGATCTTAATATAATTATAAAAAAGAAAAGAAAGCAAGCAAGTAAAATATGATGCAACATGAAAACACAAACATAACATGCAAATTGTGGAAGATGTGGGATGAATTGACATCACTACTAGTTGGGTCGAAGGGAGGATCAAGTACTAATAGCTGTAAGCTGTTGGTTACAGAAGAGAAAAGTTGATAACGTCGTCATGTGTTTGTGTGAAAAAGAGAGAGATTTAAGCAAAGGTAACAACATGTGTCTGGAATAAATCACACAGCCCAAAAGCTTATTATTATTAACTTGAAAGATACGGTAAGCCCATTATTCGATTGTGAATCAGGCAGAGTCACACACACACGGCTAGTCAAGTGACCAAAGCCTTGCACGAATCTGTTACTCAAGTCCAATTGTGTTTAGTTCACGAGAATACGGTTTGAAAAAGCAGTCAATCAAATTTGACAATCACTAGTACTTCCTCCGTCCATTTCATTTCTTTACACTTTCTATTTTGGGCCGTCCATTCCATTTCTTTACATTACTAAAAATAGTAACTTTTAACAATAAAATACATTATTACATCCACTACTTCACTCCACCTTTTCAACCCTTTACACTATTACACCCACTACTTCACTTATTTTAATAATAAAATTACTATTACACCCACTATTTCATTTATTTTAACAATATTACATCCACTATCTTGGTTTCCGTGCAAAAAGCAAACGTAAAGAACTGAAAAAAACAGAGGGAGTATAATTTATTTATTTTATCCACCTACAAATGAAAATTCATCACTGTCATACCACAATCATACTAATTCATCTTACATCCTTACTGTGGCAAGTTGTGAATTTTTTAAGGCAACAAATGAAACGACTCTTAAGCAACAAATGGGTTCACACATTTTCATTCAGATGACCCGTATAACGAGCAAATTAATTACGATTTATAAGTTACTTATTTCGAAAAAAATTGTATTTACATACTTTTTTTTAGGAAAAAATGCGTATGAGAAGTTTAATATTCATTTTCTTGCAAAATAAGTTACTTATTTCAGAAAAAAATACATATTCTCTAACTTTTTTCTAGAATAAGTAATTTATTTCTGAAAAATAAGATTTCTCAAACTGGCCCAACACCCAATGCATATCAAATACTCCCTTTCTCCGGTGGGTTCATTTGAATTTTTAAAATATTAAAAATTTGTTTTTGTTAGAAAATTTTAAAATGTTAATAATTTAATAGGAAGGAGTAAGTATAATTCAATTTGTGAACTTTAAGTTTTAGCTCGTACATATCCTTGTTGTAATCGTGACTTTTCTCTGGATTGCACAAAAAAAGTACTCCCTCCGTTCCGTCCATTTGTTATCATTTCAAAATAGGGTGTCGACACGCATTTTAAGGTGGATTTTAAGAATAGTTTCATAACTTATTTTTGAAAGTTTTTTTTTATATAAAAATAGAACAATCCTATTTTTATATGAAAAAAGAAAATTTTAAAAATAAATTATGGAATTATCCTTAAAATCCACCTTAAAATGCGTGTCAGAAAGTAACAAAAAAGTGTAAACAAATGGATGGGACAGAGGGAGTAATAAATATTGAGTCCGGAAAGATTGTTGAGAGTTTTACCACAAATATGGAAGTATTAGTTTATAAGCAATCAATGTCTTTTGGGATGTTTTAATAAACAAATTCCATGTTACGGATAATTCGGTGTCCTTAGCCGCACCTCGACTAATTCGGAATACATACTAGAATACTCATATCCCTAGCATGGCAGTCCACTTAATCTCGGAGCATCCTATGGAATCGAACTCGTGATCTCAAGACAAAAAGCATCAAGTGCCACTACCCGACAATCTGAGACAGGGTAAAACAAATTTCATGTTAGGGATTAAGCTATGGCCGGAAATGTTATATAAAGTACTTTTGATGTTGGAAACTAAATATTTCCTCTGTTTTTTTATATTAGTCGATTTTTCTGCACATTTTTAGGTGCATTAACTACATAGCTAAAATTATTGTTTTTGAATTTTCTTTTTTTTAATAAAAACATGTAATCAAAATTTTAATTTACAAAAAAAATTAATTGAAAAAATTAGTTTTAATTATGTAGTCAAAACACTTAAAATACGTGCAAAAAAAGTCAAGCCATTTATATAAAAAAAAAACAAAAGAAGTATCTTTTAAGAGAAAAAAGATCCTGGTTCCTGGGATTATTTCAGAATAATTAGCTAAGCGATGGGAGTTAAAGGGAAAAGATTTTATGGTAACTCAAGATGGTAAGTGTTGCGAACTCAAACTCCTCCAAACAAGTTATTGTATTGGAAATAAAGAGTAAAAGATTGCTTATATATTTGGAAAGACTTCACCGATGACATGTTCTTCCATGCAAATGAAATACAGGAAAATAATATCAAGAACTGATCAAAAAAAGAAATACAGAAAAATATAAGATAGATCTTTCCTAAAAATAAAATATAGTAATATATATTAATTAAAAAAAGAAATGGAGAAAAAATGAATTAAAAAATTAAAGTCACTGCACAGTTTAGTACTTCAGTTCAGTGACGTGATATTAAGCTTCCCAGGCTAGAATCAGCTTGCACAATGAATCAGCTTGGTTCTCCTTAAACAAGAGCTTGAAAATATAAATGCCGGTTAAGGCACGAGGTGTCTATAAATCAGACGGCGTTGCAGAGAAACATCAACGAAGATGCTTCCTTGTCACCACCAACTTTTTCTCCACCCAACATCAACCTCTCATAATACTCTACACAAAACAAAGACAACCAGAGCTCAACCTCCTGCTTACTCCAAACACGTCTCACGATGTCCGAACCACCAGCCTTCCCCAGTTTAAGTCTACTCAACACCGGCCTCACACACACCATGTAAAGCTTCCGGTATCCACCCAGCGCCACCACCACCGGCCTCACTCCCAGTGGCGCTGGTGACACATTGCGGAAGCATAGGTGCTCCCACAACGAGTCGTTTCTCGTGACGGAGCACCATAGACGACATACTGAAGCGGCTGCACCGAGAGAACGGTCGTCGAGCCGCTTCAGTATTTCGACGAGGATATCAATGTGGTCGTTAATGCAAAAGGTAGATCTCTTGCGTTTACCCATCTCAAACATCATGTATAAAGAGTTTAATATGAAAATGAGCGCAATGTATGTATAAGAAGAAGAAGAGTAGGCTAGGGGGTAGGCCGAGAGAGGAGTATCTAATGTGGGAGAAAGGAGCCAAGGAGAGAAGGTCCAAGAGCAAAGAAATGGAACCAATGTTTTGCATAGTGAGGAGCATATTTCTTTATTATTCAGGGTAAAGCCAAATATTGGTTTTTGTTGTTTTCACTTTGTTATGTTGAATGATCCGGGAATTCAATCATCGTGTCCGTTGAAAAGAGTAGACAATTTTGTCAAATTCCAGCAATTAATTATATGCCAACGAATTCAACATATATACAAGGAGCAACGATCATGGTTCATGGATAATGGAGCATTGCATAATTCGTGTGTGTGTGTTGATGAATAATTGAATATGTGTGTGTGTGTGTGTATTTAGCTAGCTAGCTAGCTCTATCTGCATGGAATTTGTTCCGCAGCACTACATTTAACTGTTTGTATTAGTTTCTTAAACGCACTCTCGATAGTGATCGGACTGATATATAATATCCCGATTATTTATCGCAATATCGTATGTTATGAAAATCGTTTCATGTGAATCACGATCCTAATTTATTTATAGTTTTCGAAAGAGATAGGCAATTTTGTTGGGTACTAAAAATGTGACATATGAGGTCCGGGGTGAGCAAAATAAAACCGAAAAACCGAAACCGAGCCGAAAAACCGAAAAACCGCACCGAAAAAAACCGTAACCGACAAAAACCGAAAAAAACCGTAACCGAACCGAACCGACGGAACGGTTTGGTAACGGTTACGGTTTTATCCCAATAACCGAACCGAAAAACCGAACCAAAAATATATTATTTTAATAATTTATATTTTTATATTATATACTTATATAAATATAGAATTTTATATAAGAAGTAAGACAAAAGCTAGTAGAACTTGAATTGCAAAAGTTTCCCATCTTATTTTTTACACTAATTATTAATAATCTATCAAAAAATAATTATGTACTTAAAAAGATTTAAAAATGTCAAAAAATTTGATTTTACAGTTTTATATTTTAAAAATGAATTGATTGATCTTATGACCACATTTAAGCTAAAACATGCGCCACCTTCGTAGGAATAGTGGGTTTAAGAAAATTAGAAATTTATAATTTTTACTAGCATGATATTAAATATTAAAAATAAAAAACCGAAAAAAACCGAAACCGACAAACGGTTAACCGAACCAAAAAAAATCGTTCCGAGCGGTTCGGTTACGGTTAATAGGTAAAAACCAAACCGAATCGACATGTACGATTTGGTAACGGTTTTCGGTAAAAACCGAGCCGAACCGACCCGTGCACACCCCTATATGAGGACAACACTAAACAGCTACTTATGTATGCAACCGATGGATAGGCCGGGTAAGAGCTAGCTGGCAGTAACCCTGTGGCATAGGCATAGACTAGTTTTCATATCACCAGATGATTACTCCCTCTGTTTTTATATGACAAATCCAAGTGCTTTAACTGGGCATTTATAATTATTATTTTTAAGATTTTCTTTTTTTGAATTAAAATACACAATAAATATTTTAATTTACAAAAAGAAAATTTTAAAAATAATAATTTTAAGTATCCGATCAAAACACTTGGAAATGTATGTAAAAAATCAAACGTCATATAAAAAAAACAGAGGGAGTAACTATTAGTCTATTAGTAGCAACTCCTGTCGATCTTCAATTTCTTTACTTCAATCATATACGGCATCAGTTTATTATCAATAAACTAAAAATTAAACCATTAAAATGGAATGCTATACTGGAAAATCGAAACCAAAACTATATAAATAGTAATTAATGTACGTTTTTATATAATGACATAGCATATCATACACAATTCCGCTGCAATAATGGAGTCGCATGTACTTGATAAAATTCTGATACGATTGGGTCCATGTACAATTCATGCATATGCAATAGTGGTGAACAGTTTGGTCTATAAAGGAAATATCTCAAACTTGTTTTTTTTTTTTTTACAAAATGCAAGGATTATATTATTGAATCAAACCAATAAAATAGCGGGATAAACCCCCAACTGTAGATATGATCAGGTTGAAAAAACAATAAATTGTTTCCAGATCGTGCAACAAATTGAACTGAAAAGTTCTTGAAGCTAAAAAACGAATTCGAAGATATTTGAAAAGATCCAAACTGCGTCAACATTCCTGAAAGCAGCGATATTACAATTGACCACATCCCGTAAGATCCGTTGATACCCCAGTGTTCAGAAGTCTCAGTTGTATAAAATAAGGTGAGAGGAACGATCCTCCAGCTATCTACATGCCGGATACCAGCTATAGACATGTCGAAAATGGAATCCCCAAAAGGATGAGTAATACCACAGCTATCTACATGCCGGATACCAGCTATAGACATGCCGAAAGTGAAGACCCCCAACAGATAATATTGAACAATCTTTGGTTGTGAATGGTGAGCTCTTGCAATAATCGTTAGCATCCCAGCTTCGATGCGGACTTTTCAGATCCCCAAAATATCAGCAAAATTCTGATATATTGTAGACCATCATTAAACCAAACAAACCAAAACAACTCTTACAAGGAGAGACAAACAAACTCTCACAAGGAGAGACAAATAAACCCAATTAATGGGTAAACAAGTCAAAAAACTCACAATCCTCACACAAGAAGGATGATTATTGAAGGAAATAAAAAACTACACAAAAAAAAGGCCTCCGATCGATGGATAAACCACCATCGGAGGAGAAGAGGCGATGAAGACGAAGGAGACGCATGAAAAGAGGGAGAGAACCTAGAACAGACGCAACATATATATAGAGTACATTGCATTATTTACTGTTTACTGTTGTTAGAATTTGACATTAAAACTATATATCTGTATATGATATTCCTAGCCAAAAAGGACTTTGCCCCACCCCTCGTTGTGTGTCTACATCTAAATTGTTGGGTATTGGGTTGGACTTGTGTGTTGGACATACTTACTTACAGTTACACAGAAGCATAGGAAAGCGAGGTAACAATTCCACTTCTTTAGCCTTCTGCTGTGGAATTTCATGCCCCTTTTAGTATAACATTACAACAACATAATATTCCTCAAGCCCGCTAAATTTTGACATTTCGCTCTCACCGCTTTTTTCATGCATTCCATGTGTGCGTGTATAATCATGTAGGCGTTTGTTCAAATCAAAATTATAAATTTCTCGCAACTTATAGATTAATGTTTCAGCTAATGTTGTGTTAAGAAAAGGTATAAATCCGAATGCAGATAAAATTATATGATCTAAATTATAAATCCGAATGTATATGATGTAATGCAAACAAAGTAACAAACTGAAGAAACAAGAGATAAAAGGTAAGCAGAAGGATGCTTAGAGCGAAAACCCACAGGCCACGGGACGAGGTCCAGACTTTTATTCAATATTGAAATGATCTATATACAGAGACCACAAGGAGCCCAAGTTCAACTGCTCTTATTCATTACATTTAAAAATACTGTATTAATTTTGCTAAACATAGGGCTGGCAATTTTGGACCCACGACACGAACCCAACCCGCATGGGTCGGGTTCGGGTTTGCATTTTTCGGGTTCGGGTCGGTTTTGGGTTGACCCAAAACTGATCCGGAAAAATCGGGTTGGGTTCGGGTCGGGTTCGGGTAACCCGAAACTGACCCGAATATACATATATATATATAATTATTTTTAATATATATAATTATTTTTAATATATATATATATATATATATTTAATATATTTTTTTATATATTTTTAATATAAATATATTTTTTAATGTATATAATTATTTTTAATATATATATTTATTTATTTAATATATATAAATATATATATTTTTTAATATATATATAATTATTTTCGGGTCGGGTTACCCGAAACCCACCCGAAACCCATTCGTGTCGGGTTCGGATTGAGTACCTGTACCCGAAACCCATTTCAGGTCGGGTTCGGGTTGAGTACCTGTACCCAAAACCCACTGTTGACCCGACCCGAAACCCGAAATTGCCAGCCCTAGCTAAACATGATTCTGTTTGTTTTTTAGAGTCTGGCCTTGAATAAACTATAAAGGGAAGCGTTTGTTGTGGCTTCATCATATTTCTTATGTTTGGGATTTGTCTACTCCTGTACCAGTTACTCCACTATCTAATCCACAAGCAAATCATTACATTCTGCCAATGTAGATTTATTCCTCCCGCCTGTAGTAAACTCAGCTTAATTTGTTACACTCTTCACAGTTTATAAGATACTAGGTAACTTATCCGCGCTTCGCGCGGTTCATAAATTTTCATTTTAAAATATTAAAAATAAATAAATTATTTTTTATTATTTTTAAAAATTGATTGGTCTCTTAAGAATTTTTTAAAAAATTGATTCAAAACAATTTACATAAATTATAAGTTTGAAGTTGCTCTCTTTATATATCTAAATTTTTCATAATCACAAAAATATCATAAACATAAAAAGTAGCAATTATAAATTTATAATAAAAATGTAGTCTTTACGATCAAAATTTATAAATATTATATATAATAACACTTTTTAAAGCCGACGCCCCTCTCATAACATACATGTTCAGTTGTAGTGTAAGAATTTATTTAATTAGAATATTAATTTATTTTGATATAATATAATGAACAACAGGTGTACAACTTTTTTATCGATTTAATTTGCCAATAAAACTGGGCTTTTTTTAATTTAATCGGTTTGGTCATAACCATGTAATTTTTTCATGTGTAAAAATAAAAAACTATTTGTATTATTTTTATTACAGGTGTTTTGCGAAGATTTATATACTTCTATAATTTATTTTGATTTTCATAATCACTAATCATAAAAATTGATTGAGAAGTTAAGGATCGTCTTCCATGTGTAAAAATTAAAAACTATTTGTATTATTTTTATTACAGGTGTTTTGCAAAGATTTATATAATTCTCTAATTTATTTCGATTTCCATAATCACTAATCATAAAAATTGATTGAGAAGTTAAGGATCGTATGCAATGCAATTGTCCGAAAAGAAATCAGAGCAGTATTCGATAGGGAATAAAAAAAAGGACCCAATGTAAACAATTTTTATTCGTCGTTTACCTAAAAACAAACTTAATTATATATGTAATTAATATTTTTATTAAAATAATAATTATAATGCTCAAATAAAGTTTTATAATTTTGTAAATAAATAAAATAAACAAATTTAATACACATTTATTAGGTATAATTGATGACTAATTAATATGTCATTAAGAGGTATTTAATGCAAAAAAATAATTTTAATAAATAAATCAAAAAAATGAAAATTCAAGAAAAATACCTTGAACGCTTCTGGTAACTTTCCGATCTCCAGGCATTATAATATATATAGATAATTATTCGCAGTTATCGCATACCTCTCTAACAATATTAAGATGTCGTCGTTTAATTATTTAATTAAGCGTAAGAACTCATTTATATATTTATAATTTGGAGACTTAATTGCATTTTGCAACCCTTTGGTTTAGACCAAATTCAGTTTGGTACTCATACTTTGCAAAAATGCAGTTTGCATCCCATAGGTTGTTTAGGCGGTTCAAATTGCACCCCTTTCGTCTGTTTTTGACCAAATTACCCCTGATAATTTAGGAAAATTTTAAAAAAAATTAGGAAAAATTCGAAATTTTAGGAAAAAAAATCAGAAAAATAGGAAAAATTAGAAAAAATTAGGAAAAATTAAAAAAATTAGGAAAAAATCGAAAAAATAGGAAAAATTAAATAAAATTAGGAAAAATTCGAAAATTTAGGAAAAATTTAAAATTTCGAAAAAAAATTCGATTTATAAAAAATTCAAAATTCTTCAAAATTTTAAAATTAGGAAAAATTCAAAAATTCAAAAAATAAAATATGGCATAAAAATAAAAATCGAAATATTTAGTACGTTTTCATTTTACTAACTTATAGCCCGTGCAATAAAATATGGCATAATAATAAAATTTCAAAAATTCCAGAAAATTGCAACTTTTCGAAAATTTCCTAAATTTTCAAATTTTTGATTTTTTCCTAAATTTCGAATTTTTCCTAAAGTTTTTTGAATTTTTCCTAATATTTCGATTTTTTTTCCTAAATTTCCGAATTTTTCCTTAATTTTTTTAAAATTTTCCTAATTTTTTTATTTTTTCCTAAAAAAAGTTTTATTTTTTACCTGAAATTTGAAATTTTGAAGAATTTTGAATTTTTGAAATTTGAAATTTTGAAGAATTTTGAATTTTTGAAGAATTTTGAATTTTTCCTAAATCGAAATTTTTTTCGAAATTTTGAATTTTTCCTAAATTTTCGAATTTTTCCTAATTTTTTTTAATTCTTCCTATTTTTTCGATTTTTTCCTAAATTTTCGAATTTTTCCTAATTTTTTTTTAATTTTTCCTATTTTTTTTAATTTTTCCTAATTTTTCATTTTTTCCCTATATTTTCGAATTTTTCCTAATTTTTTTAAAAATTTTCCTAAATTATCAGGGGTAATTTGGTCAAAAACAGACGAAAGGGGTGCAATTTGCACCGCCTAAACAACCTGTGGGATGCAAACTGCATTTTTGCAAAGTATGAGTACCAAACTGAATTTGGTCCAAACCAAAGGGTTGCAAAATGCAATTAAGTCTAATTTGGATACAAAGTTGTAACCAACAGATCAATCAACGTAAAAGAACATAAGATGAACACGAATGAAAGTAAATTACTGGAATTGAAATGAGCAAAGGTACTTTAAATTGCAGGAAGTAAAGTACAGAGAGATAATACAAAATGAAAAGCACAAGTCTCAAGCTACCCTCTCCATGATACAATAATGTGCTTATATATCTCTCGCTCATTTCTACTGCCACGTGGCTACATATTACTGGCCTATGAAACAATTTGTTAAGCACAGGATCCTATGTTGATATGTAGAAACGACTTCGTATTGGCCCTCAACGAAACAAGTAAAACGACATTGTAATGCTTTATTACAAATAACTTAATTAAATAAATATTATAACAGAATTAACCCATGGGCTGTTAACTCTGTTACAAAAGTTAGCAAAATATGTGACCTTATTTTTATAAATTAAGTTGGTGAAGTAGATATATTCACAAACTTATTAATAGAATAGACAAATTTTTCGACTTCATCATAAAGTTAACTGATCAATGAGAAGAGCCGTAAACACTTTGAGCCGTAACTGATCATAAAGTTAACTGATCAACGAGAAGAGCCGTAACCAGATTAGCAGGCGGTTGACCCAGGTCTGCCTTCTGGAAGCTATGTCATCTGGTCCCAAGTTCCCAGTCACAGGTCAATTTTGCATACGACTCATTCTTGTTCTCTAAGAGTATCAACCAAGTAACTTTGATTTTTCGCTAACCATGTACGTGCATGTGTAAATATAATATATATTCGCCATTTGCCAGCATCAATTATAGACATCTCCTTCACCTGCTGCTGCAACACAATGTGCTGTGACAAATCATCCATAATGGATCTTCCTTCATACCTGGTGGCTGATATCTTATCGAGACTTCCCGTTAGGACCATACTTCATTGCAAATGTGTGTGCAAAGCATGGAACTATCTACTCTCGGAACATTACTTTGTTAATCTGCATCTTTCAAGATCACCTGCTGGTCTTGTAATTCATCAACGAGGCTTCAGGTCAGAACCTGATTGCTTAAAATTCGGCCAACTAGAGGATAAGCCTGATCACCATGATATTCACCATGCTCCTCTAATGAGGTTTGAACCTAAATTTGGCGTCCACGATACTCCTCAATTGTGGTTATCTGGTTCAGTTGATGGCCTAGTTTGTTTATGGCATTATGATGGTGGTGATGCAACTTATATTTGCAATCCAGTTACCCGCGAGTACATACTCCTTCCGGATCACAACTACATAAGAAAATCATATGCAGTCGTGATTTATGGTTTTGGGTCCGTTGCATCCACAAAGAAGTACAAGGTGGTACGCTTTTATCAAGGTAATTTTCCTTCAGAGGAAGGATTATATAAGTCGGAATGTGAGGTCTATACACTTGGCACAGGCGCGTGGAGAAGTTTAGGACATGTCCCTTTTGTGCTTGGTGGTCGTCAGACTGGTGTGTTTGTCAACGGCAATCTTCATTGGTTAGCTTATGATCAAGATAACATCAATTCTCATGAATTGGTGTGTACTTTTGATATGGAAAAAGAATCTTTTCAACTAACTGCCTCTGCTCCTGAGCCTCCTATAGGTTATCCGGAATACCTAATTAGGAGCCTGGGCTTGCTAAGAGGTTGCTTGTGTGTATGTGATAATACATCAAAGTCAGAATTTGTGATTTGGCTGATGAAGGACTATAGATTAGCAAAGAAAAGCTGGACTAAAGAGGTTGTCATTAGAGAAAACCCTGCTAGGCCATTATATGAGATGGTTCATATACTCACCGTTTTTAAAGACGGGGCTATCTTGATGTTATTCCGTGATGATTATATGTTCACCTACCATCCTGGAACCAAAACTTTGCAACAACTTGAGATTTTTCGGTGTAGTGGCTTCGGAATATTTGATGCAACGGTTTATGTCCCAAGTTTGATTAGACTTAAGAGTTTCATGTTAGAGAAGGTTTCAGTGTTTTAGTTCTCAAATGTAAGATTTTGTTTTAGCAATGAATGAGCAAGGTTTAACATAATATATTGTCTAAAAGCTGCTGCAGTTGCAGCTCCTATAAGGTTTTTCCCTTTATTAATCTATAATATAATAACTGAAATAACATAACGTGCAAATGTGTACCAATGAAAAAACCCGGTTTAAAGTTTGCACTGTACACCAATGATAAAAAAAAACTTTTAATTTGCACTTGTTTTAAAAAAAAAAAAAAAAAAACCTAATACATCTCGACCAGAAAACACTTGTTCTTATTGAATATCCATTCATAACCACCGGGAAGCTCATCAAAATCATCTTCTCATCTTTCTCGTCGAACTAAGTGCACCGTTCCACGATCCTTCCACCCCATAAATTATTATTACTCCGTAGTACCTGAGTCTACCAATTTTCAGTTAATCAATTAAAAACTATGAATTATTTTAGAACCAATCAGTGTTAATTTCTAAATTTTAGACCAATTTTCCTTATTTACAATCACACCCTACCTCATTAACAACACGTTAGTTAACCCTTCTAATTTAAATTACTAAAAAATATGAAAATAATTACTAAAAGAATAAAAAATTACTATTTTAATTTGAAATCCATCGTGATATACTATTATACTATTATTTTAATTTGAAATCAATCATGATATTTTTTGAATAAAAGAATTACTAAAAAATCACTATTTTAATTTGAAATCAATCATGATATACTATTATATATTTTAAATTATATTTCATAACTACTCATTCATTAATCAACCAAATTTTTAATATAAAATCAATCACAATCATATTATCAAACATTATAAATTGATTTTCATAATATATATTGTACATTGATAACCGATTTTAAATAATTATAATATAACTCAACTAGAAATATGAAAATATCGGATTTGAAATCAAATTTTAAATAATTTGAATAATTTCCATACCTTCAAATACTCGATTTTTTTAAAAACTCAAAAAATTATTTATTCATAATTTGTTAACAATCATATTATCATA
This sequence comes from Kitagawia praeruptora, assembly GCA_037693485.1. NCBI lineage: Eukaryota > Viridiplantae > Streptophyta > Magnoliopsida > Apiales > Apiaceae > Kitagawia > Kitagawia praeruptora. Next base: position 85,806,886 of record CM075350.1, read on the forward strand.
CATTATAAATTGATTTTCATAATATATATTGTACAATTATAACTGATTTTAAATAATTATAATATAACTCAACTAGAAATATGAAAAATATCGGATTTGAAATCCAATTTTAAATAATATAGATAATTTTCATACCTTCAAATACTAGATTTTTTTAAAAGCTCAAAATTTTATTTATTCATTATTTGTTAATAAAATTAATTAATAAATGCATATAAGCCAACGCAACGCTGCATATATTTTAATCATTTAAATTATTAAATATACGCTAGAAGAGTATTATTATTGGTTGGTGAATAAATTACCAAACAAAAAATAAAAATTATTTTAGGGACAATCAGAATTTATTTCTAAATTTCCAATCAATCAATCATATACAAAATTTTTATTATTTACCATGCTTATTCTAATTTACTAATCGCGTATATCATTCAATAAATTCGTATATCACATGGTTTTTAATTTTGAAAAATTACTATTAATCGTAAATAATATTTTTTATAAATCCACATAACAGTAAATTACATATGTTTATATATCTTTTAGTTATGATTTTTTTAACATACTTTATTATAATACCTGAATCTACCACGTAAGATTGTGAATTATTTTAGTATCAATCAGAATCTAGATCAATTAAACTTAATGTAACATGTTTCTCTATTGGATCTAGATTTTATGTTTCAGTCAAAACTAAATTCAACTCAAGTTAAACTCATTAACGATAGATATTTTTTTTATATCAATTAAATAAATATAATAACTGCTTATATAAAAAAACTAAGCATAATAACTACTAATTTTTATAACGATTAATTAATAATCAATTTACTTAAAATAAAAATACCTCAAATATAAAATTCTTACAAACTGAAAAATAAAATTATTATATCAATTTAATCATTACAAGAAATCTAAGCCGCTTATTCCCTATTCTCCATCAGACCTAGCCAACTTTGATGAACTAAGTGTCTATATCAATTCTCCTCATCCTGCTTAAATCATATCAATTTCGGTTTAGGTACTACTTTGTATCTTTTTATTAAATGACAGACTATACTTGGATATATATATATATATATATATATATATTATTTTTTATTTCGATTATATATATGTATCATATGTCTATACATTTAAAAGTATGATATAGTTTATCTTATACGGCCTTTCTAGAAGGGGTCAATTCACATATAAGATCCGTTTCTCGATTCCTCTGAAGCACAACTTTTCTAGACCATTGGAAGTCGATTATTGAGAAAAGCACACAAGTCACATTCAATAAAAATGCATTTAATAGTTTTTTTCTTCAATACATCAATAAAAAATCTCTTTTCTTTATCAACTTAATTGCTAATAACTTTAATATTATATATATTGCTATTTCACCAACTTAATATTCAAAGGTACATCATGAATGGCCAAAACCATTCAGAAGGCATCTTGAATTTACAACACGAATCAATGACAAAAGGTACAGAAACAATCATAAAACCATTAATTGTCATTTATTTTGAACAAATTTTAAATATAATTATCATTTAAAATCAAACCCATTCATTTTTTTATAATTATCATTTTGATTATTTATCCTTAAATTTATTTTGTGGTTTCCTATTAGTTAAAAAATCCAAGAGTGTAAAGTCAATTAATTAGTAAGTCCACATTAAAATTAATATTAAATTATATTTACTAATATTTAAATAAACGTTTTATAATTATCTTTCAAAATAAGAACCAACCATTTTTTTAATTATTAGCATTTTAAATATCCGTCCTTAATTTAATTTGTAGTTTACCATTAATTAAATGAAATCCAGGAATGTAAAGACAATTACTTAGTAAGTTCGTAATAGATATAATAGTAAATTAGATGTACAATTAGTTAAATTTATATAAATTTGATGTGATACATGTGTAAATAAAATATTAATTTCAAAGATATATTTAATTAATTTATTATTTCAAAATTTATAAATTATATATTTTTTAGGTCTCGTATTTTTCTTCGCTTCTAACCTTTTTCACTTCCATCTTTTACAAGCTAATCAAATTGATGTATATGAAATATACGCGTTAACTTGACAAATTAAAACAAGTTGAAATTATATCATTGTAAATTTTATTTATGGTCTGTTGTGAGACTAACAGACAAATCTATTGCAAAAAACCAGTTTCTCTATTTTTTTGAGATTATATCACACCCCGGTGATCATCCTTATTCCTTCCTCAAACTAAGTATGACTACCGTAGTTGTATATCTACGAAGTATTTTTATTTGTCAATTTAAATTATTAGATTGAGAAAAGTTAATGTTTATGAATGATGTTATTTTTTTTTGTAAGAGTTAATCACTTTATGTATCTACTTTTGATGTTGGTACTAACAAAAATACCTACACACTTATTCACACACACATGCATGTTCCAAATTAAAGCATATAACTTTTCTCAACTTAATAATACTTATATTAATATATTCGTTCGTGTGTCGAATATATATTATGCCACAATTTTTTTGTCGTCAGAGTAGTTATAAAAACCACCTATATATATTATATTCTCCAAAATCATTTCTATGCTTTGTTAGTCAACTTTAACATAGGTCCTCTATAAGCTCAAGTCACGAAATTATATAACCTGCTAAGAGAATAAACTTTACCACTGCTTACTCCATCAAAAGATGTTCAATTTTAGTCTTTTCTTATATTTTATGAATTTATATAATTGTTGGTGGATCCTAAATATGAATGAATTTCATGCCATAGTTAATGATTGTTATTGATTATCTGAGAATAAAAGGTGAATTTTATTTTTAATTTTTTGGAAACTAAATTTTTCAGTTTACTTTACTGGCAGGTCACCAGAACATACGCAAACAAGGCAAACAATGATATGTTATTAATGGGATATGTACTCTCAATAAAGTACTTTATGGTGTATGGCTACAAACTTTTATTGCCGCATTCGCAATCGAAATCGAAAAAGTAAAAAAATATATGATAGTATGGTCGTTTGACCTGTGTCGTTAACAGTATTTGTAACATTTTTCTGACCTTTATGGTCAAGCGCAATTTTTTCATAGGAATTATTTGAAAATTACTGAATAGTATATATAACTTTCTATTTAATTAAAATCTATTATTATAGTCTCTATTAGTAACATAACAAACATGTTGACATCTGACATATTATGATAGAAAATTAACTAACTACATGTATGTCTTATAAAATCTTTACGGTTTATAGATACATTGAATCAAGAAGTTAAATCTATATATAACAAGATTGCTCGGTTAATAGTGTGTTAAGATCACTGGCAACGAGCTACTTCAATACGATGAAATTTCCATTTTACTTGACTTTAAATGTAAATATTCATTTGTCATGGGTTTAAAGGTTTCTAAACTTATGACTTAAGATTTATTATATCACTCACTCAATCAATTTCTTATTTCTTTTTATTATCCTTAATATAATTTATCCATTGCACGGGGGAAACATTATAAACAAGCTTTTGATGCTTTTGAGACTTTTTTTGAATTCCAACGAGATTTTTTTATGAAATTAACAAAGTAAAAACTGAATAAGAAACCAAGTTACTAGAAGTAATTTATGTGTCGTGCAATTAGGGCTACACAACATTTCGATCTAGATACCTAAATAAGATCGGATCGGGTCTGTCAGTCCAAGACCCAGACCGGAACGTACATAAGCGGTCCGGTCTCCGGTCCTTCAATTAAAAAAATCTGATTTTCCGTCGTGTCCTGTCCAAATCAAGAAAAAATCCGGATCAGATAGAAGTTTGTGTATGTAATTCTTTTATATTACTTTATTTATGTAATATAGATATTAAATATTTAAATATATCATAATTTAACAAACTAAATTAGTAGATAAAAAATTGATGAAATAGTAGAGTTCAACATTACAATCTACATAATTAAATGTAAATTTTTTATTTATTAATACTTATATATAAATTTGGTAATTATTTAATATTTTTTAGAATTGTACCTTCGGTGCGTAGACGGGTAAAATGCTAGTTTTAACAAATTATCTAAATAAGTTTTGAGGGTACTTTTGTCATATAACCCATTTTGGTGTGTCCGTGGAGGTTGTGCACGTAGCTTGTTGAAAACCCAGAGTCTTTACTTTACTTGATCCAGGATGTGTGTGTTTGTGAGTCTTGTGATATGCGACCAATTAGGAGTGTTGGGTCTGCTCCGCTTTGGGGGCTTGGGTCATTTAGTGGGTATTAAGCCCATTTTAGAAGTAACAAATTAAATTCATAAAGGAAAAAAAGGAGAATGAAAATGAATAATTTTAAATTGTTTTATTTGTTTGATTTTATTCAAAAATGCAAATAACATTTATATCAAAAAATATTTTATATTTATAAGAATTAAATTAAAAATTATTTTCTAATGTTTTAAAATTAACATATATTATATATAACAAAAGTGAATATTTTTTTAATTGAAAATATATACATGAATGCATAAAATAAGTTAACTTCGTAATATTAGCTCAGATAAATATTCTGAGATAATCTCAGAAATTTTATTCTCAAAACTAAAAATGAATGAAGGGATTAACAATTTTTACAAAACAAACATTAACAAAGGAAATGAACTCCTTTCCCTTTATTCAGTAAAATAAGGTTGTACCATTCGTTGGGTTCTTGATTGTTGTCTTTTTTGCTAAGACCAGTTCCGATAATTTAAGAACTAGTGTGTGGATCATTTTTGGACCCATAATTTATTTTTATTTTTTTGTCAAGAGGAAACATTTCCACTGATAAATAATATCGAAGTTACAAAGTCCGGAAGGACAGAATTTCCTTCGTACAAAAAGGTATATCATCTAATTGAAAAGTAAGCAAGTATTCTTGGACAATAACGCCTTTAGTGTCTGAAAATATACTCACCAAAGGTCTCGTTAAAATCCCGCAAGAATAAAATTCTATGAGAAAAAAACACAAGTAGGAAAAAGAGTGTCCTCAAAATATAAAATACATTATTTTACAAATTGCTATTAGAATTAAGCAGAATTTAATCTAATTAAATGTATTAGCTACTAAAACTTTGTTTTATAACAATGTTAAAAGGTAAATATTACTTTTTAAGGATAGAAACATGAATATGTGATAATTAATTTTACGAAAAAATACAAGGGATTTTGAAATGCTTCTTAAATTTTGTATTAATTTCTTTGATTATATATAGATTAAAACAGTTTAGAAATTTTGATAATAAATTAAATTTGTTAAAATCGTTAATTATTCATTTTTTTCAATTAATTACATAAGAAGATCCTGTATGAGAATTTTGTGTTATTTTTAGTAGATAATTAAATAAATTTAGTTAACACATGGGCAAAGATAGTGTTGAAAATGTATTCAATCACTCGTTACCAATGTAATACGAACATACTTTAGCTTACATAAATAAAGACCGGTTCAAATTTCAAAAATAGCAAACAGATAATTAACACTAAAACTTTATTTGGCTTCTAGCGTATGCATTTTACATACACATGGCCTACATGGACATACTCTGGATGTTGGCCCCTTGGTCCTAGTGGGCCTTGTGTAATCGCAGAGGTTACACTGGGTCAACACCGGCCTTGGTCTTGTCTAAAGTGTTAAGTATATTCTTAACATACTTTAATCTGATGGATTCTCGATTTTTATTTATTGTAGCCATCTTGATAGATGATGAGTTTTATGTTGTACATCCAAAATTGAGTTCTTGATGATATTGTGAGCCTCTAATTAACTAAAGAAGATTTTTGTAATCCCATTATTATACATTATTCATAATGGAGTTTAAGAGGATTAAGGTCCTTGTGGTTTTTTCCAATTTACGTTTTATACGCAAAAATCTTATGTCTGATTTTATTCTTGTTACTAGAATTTATATTGTTTTTGTGGTTGGTTGAATATTTTTATCTTTGCGGGATTGTAGTGTTTATTACACAACTTTGTTTTTGACACACAAAGAAGGAAAAATATCTTATCGTATTGCAAAGATTTTTCTAACAAGGAGTTTGTAAGAGACATTGAAGAATGCAAGGAAACTGAGTTGTGATGTTAATTGCTGAGCAATAACTCATGAGATCTTGTTCTATGAAAGATCCAATGATTCAATCTGTGTAAGGTTACTAAATATTGAGGAATATGACCAGTGAGCACATTATTTGAAAGGTCGAACAATTGAAGTACCTCTAGAAGTTCAAAAGATTTTGGAATGTACCATGTAAATTTATTACTTGAAAGATCAATAGCGGTGAAAACATCTGAATCTTTGTTGGTGTTTTAGACTACTAAAGGAAAAGGGGAAGATATAGAGAACAAGATTACAAATAATCAAACTTTGATATATTTTTTTTTTGTTTTTGACAAAAGATATTATTTTCATAAATGAATTGTATCGAATACAATATCCGGATAAAGGAGTTTTTTCTTTCAAAAAGTTTTTCATCTAACCGAAAGACATACAAGTTGTCCCCGAACATTTAAATAATAAAATTTTGATGTCTGAAGAGAAAACACCTAAATAGTAAAATATATGTTACAAAATTTTGAAGGTAAGGTAGCTTGTCCCTACTACATCAGAGCTTCTACATCCGTCTTTCAGTTAAGATTGCTTGTCCAGATATCTGATTGTCACCTGAAAAAAAAACAAAAGAAAAGTTCAACAAAAATTTAGTCTCGAGATATTAATTAAGTTATTATTTTTATAGTATCTTATGTGTAACAATATAAATCGAATCAAAGAGAGTCCATTTGGTTAAAAACCTAATTAATATGACATAACCAATATGATACATTCAATAATATGAAAATTATATGCATTATTGATTTTTTAAACTTTGACTTCCAACATAATATAAATTAATAAAAAATCAATAAATTCCTTTATTAATATTAAATGTGTGCAAATGTAACTTATACTTATTAAAAAGCATCCAAAACACATTAATATAAGTTAAGAACAACTAAAATTTAGCTAGTATATTATGGGTTTCATGTGCCTGAGGATGACCTCAGGTTGAAACCCTGAGGTTAAAACAAATCAATACAAATTTAAGGGTGTTTGTGTTATTGATAAAAAATTTATTATTTACAAAAATGCCCCTGCGGGGCCTCTTACTTTATAGGTAATATTTCTTATAACCTTAGGGGAGATCCCTGAGGTTGTCCTCAGGCCCAGTTTTCTCGTATATTATTTCACAATGAAAGTACATGTTTTCAATCACTAACTCATAAAAATATATTAATAATCTAAATTTTTATCAGTTAGTGATTGACAACATTAGTAAGCCTCTGTTTGGGATTGCTCTTAAAAGCTGTTGTAGCTGTGGGAAAAAGTGCTATCAGAAAAAGCTGATGTTACAAAAAGTTACTGACTGTTTGGTAAAATTCATAATAAATCTGCTGTTGAATGAAAAGCTGATAAATAAGCGTTTGGTAAATAATTTTTAAAAATGTGTTATTTTAATTAGAGTCGACTCTCTCTAAACCTAGCAGCAGCAGCCCCCCCTCCCCCCTTTTTTCTTCGCCCCCTCCCTCCCCTTTTCTTCGCCGCCCCCTTCTTCATATCTACCCATCGGCCATCTCTCTTTCCTCCATCCATCCATTCTCCAATCCTCCCCCAATCATCTAATCTCTCCTTACTTTGTTTTTGTTCTTTTATTTTCAATAAAAATTGAACCAAAGCTAAGCATTTTAGAATTTATTTCTTAGATCTATTCTTGGTTTTGAGTCGATCTACTCAAATAAAAAATACCTTGAGATTCAATTGAATTTCAGTTTTTCGTCTCGTCTTAGATCTAAAACCATCAGAGCTTCCGTTGTCCTTCTTCTCCGATTCAAGCGGGTGGATTTTCGATTCGGTTTCTCTTGTTTTTGTGGTTTCACTCCGGATCTAAGGATTGCTTGTTTTAGTTTGTATTTGCAGGTTGGATTTCTAGGTTGTTATTGCATTTTGTTTGGCTGTGGTTTTGCTCTCCTTAGTGAAAGGGTGATTTTCTCTCCTTTTTTGTGAGAGTTGGTTCGAATTCAAGGATAAGAGCTTGATACGAATTGCATTTGTGGTTGATAGCTCAAATGGACTATGGAGAAGATATTGGGCGTAGAGCAAGTATCTATAGAAATATCACTTTTTTTCACACTGCTTATTTGTTGGTCCCGGAATGTATTGCAGAAGGGGGGTTGAATGCAATACTAATAAATTTCAAAAACTATTTCAACAACATAAATAGAAATTGTAATTTACTAGTAGAAGAAATGCATTTACAAGTTATATCTTGCACAGTGTTTCACAAAATAAATGTTTTATTTATTTTGCAAAGTTTTGCTACAACCTTGAGAACAAAGTAATTCTCAAGCTTCGGTTTCTCTAGAGATTACAGTAATAGAGATACCCTTAATTGTGTGATAGAGTGTTCCCTTTTATAAAGTGATAGTTGGATCTTTTTCTACTATACTATCACTATCAACATGGATTGTTGAGTTGCTGTCATATTCCTTTTGCAGCTCATTACACATTTTATTCACATGTGATTATCTAATAATTACATACAAAGTAACTTTAGATACTTTCCACATTTGAGCCACCCAGATCTAGCAGTTATCAATTTTATCTTGCTCTAGACTTTAGAGGTTGCTCCATGTGATCTCTCGAGCTTTTGTTATAGACTTTCAAGCTTGATGTAAAGTTTGAATGTTGCAGCATGCCTGCTTCTTTTTGAACATGTACTCTGTCGCTTAATTTGACTTAGAAAATTCCTAAATCAAGTTGATTCTGTATGACAGTATGTTTGCCGCAAAGTTTGCTGTCAAAGGATTGTGCTTTGGTTGACAGTATGAATTCCCCGCAGAGGTTGCTGTCGAGAATTCTAAACTTGCTGTCACAAACTATATGTGAAAGTTGTTGTCATCAGAATCTCCACCAATGTTGCTGTCAAGTTAAAACTTGCTGTCGACTCAATGAAACTTGCTGTCGACCTAGGCAACATGCTGTTTCCTTGTAACCTTACTGTCAATGCTTGACAGTAACTTTTATTCCTGCTGTCGAACTTATGTATTTCTTGAGGCTTGAACATAATCGAACTTCTTCCAAGAATTACAATTATCACATGACAGTACATATTTAATTACAAGAAAAACATTTCAGGCTACGACAGTATGTTCTACTTAGTTAAACTAAGTATACCAATGAATCTAGTTAAGCTATATGATCTATCACCCATAAATCCCAACAATCTCCCCCAATTTGTTTTTATGGACAATAAGGACAAATTTACAAATATATCAGGCTGACAACTTAACTAACATAGATCAGAATGAATAAACCCTTCATTTCTGAAAAATGTGATTAATCTAGATTGTTTTCAAACAATGATCATAAGAGTTCATAGTTAAAAATCAAGTACTCCTCTAGACTGAGTAGATAGAAAATGTTTTACTTAACTTGATTTGAGATTTTCCTTTTCCCTCCTTTTCTTGCAGAGCCTTTCTGAGTCTTTCAATTAGCTCCTTTTCTTCAGGGGACTCTGCATCATCTTCATTTTCTAAGATGTATTTTCTGATCATTGAGGAATTAGTGTTTAATACATCTTTAAGTTCCATCCAATAAACATTTTGCTTGACAATTGATCTGAATTTCAACACATCTCCCTCCATCTTGAATCTTCTGCCAGGCAACTGATTTAAGGTTTCCCTTCTTAGTTTGTCCAAGCCGGGATCTTCTCATTTCCTTTGATCAAAAATCATATCTAGCTCCCAAGAGCACAGCATTTCAAGTTTGTTTGATGATCCTACCACTTGCCAGTACAATTCTTTTAGCACACTGGTTCTCAACTTAGAAAAGCTGTCTGCATAGATTTCTTCTTTTCCATACTTGATTCTCAAAGGATTGTCTAGTACACATGGCTGATAGTTAGATTCATTGCTGTTGAGATTGTTGAGTTTACTGTAGCTTTCCTTCATTTGAGCTTCAATCTCATCTTCTATCTGTTGACGAGATTTGTGCCTTGAGGCTAATTCTTCTTTGAATTTCTGCTCTGCCTCATATCTATCCATTTCTGGCTTTGTGAAAGGTTTCTCCATTTCTTTCCAGTTGTACTCAGGAATGGGATTGTCCTCCTCAAATTCTAAGTCTAGAGCTTCATAGACATCTTCATCAGTTTTAAGTGTCCAGTTACCATGCTTCTCAATGAATTCAGCACGTCTGACTGCATAATATTTACTGACTTGGTCCATAATCTTTTCAGAGATATTACCATAGCTTTCCAAGAGTTCAACCATTCTTTCCAAATTGAAATAATCAATTCTGCATTTTACAGTTTCAAAGGATGAATTGATTTTGCTGGAAATCACCTTTGATTTTGTTATCTGAGTGAAGTCAGGTTCCACCATAATCAATCTTTCCTTATTTTCCCACAAAATGTATCTTGTTGCTTTTTCCTTTGATTCATCTAAATCTATGGATACATATGTGATTGTCTCCTTGGCTTTCTCTTGTAGTTGTTCCAAGCTATTCATTCTTCTGCTCATGATTGGTTTCTTAAACCCTAGACCAGTAGCTTTTCTTTGTCCAGAATAGACAGTCTTTCCATTTATCCTCTTGTTTGCCCTTCTTTTTATTCTCCATGTCTTGGATGTTTTGACAGTAGTTTCTTTGACAGCATCTTTGATAGGGCTTCTGACAGTGTCCTCTTTGATAGCATCTTTGACAGGGCTTCTGATAGTGTCCTCTTTGACAGCATCTTTTATTACAGCATCTTCAACATCCTTGACAACATCTTTGTTGACAGTATCTTTGGTGACAGTATCTTTTTCAGAATAGATACTGTCAATTTCCATGTTCATTTGATTTGTCTCTAATGCTTCAAGTATTTCTTTTTCTTCCTCATTTTCTTCATTTTTCTTGCTTGTTCCAGGAGTTTCTGAAGTTTCTTTGGCTCAGCTTCTTTAGCTTGGGATTGCTCTTTTGAAGAGTTTCCCTTTTCTGACTCTTTAGTTCCTCCAGCTTCACCTCCACTTTTATTGTCATCAAAATCTTCATCCAAGGCATCCTCAAAAGAACAACTTCCACCTCTGGCATTTCTATTTGCTTTAGCAATGAGTTTCTTGATTTTAGCACTGTACTTTATATCTCTCTTTGCCATAAGCTTGTGGATGTCCTTAACAGCTTGAACCCTTTCCTTGGTTATGGGAGCTTTCAGCAATATGTTCAGTACATCCATGATGATTTTGCTTTGTAGGTTGGTTTTGCTTCCTAGTGTTAGAAAGCCAAGTCCCTTAGCTCCTTTGGCTGTAACCTGTCTGAAGCTTACACCATATGGCTGAAGACTGACTTCTGGGAGTTTGCTGTTCACCATTGAACTCAGTTGCAGATAGAGACTTTCATTGAAAATGGCAGACTTTGTCTTGACAAGTAGCCCAAGGATGTACTGTACTCTGGAAGAGAAGGTTTCTAGCAGTTGCATTGTTATGAATATTGAATGTCTGCTCTTTAGGAACACTTCAACTGCCCACCTTTTCTCTGAGCTAATCTTCACAGATAGGTTGATAATCTTTTCTTTCAAAACTTCTGCCAATTTAGCAGGTTTTCCTCCAGATTCTGTGATTGCTTCATTCACCAGAGTGTTGAATTCCTCATCCTTATTATTTAGGGTGCTCTCCATATGACTTATCATTATAGATTCAGCTTCTTCTGGAGAGTATGTGCTTCCATCAGTCCAAGTAACAAACTCAGAAGGATTCACATATTCAGGCAACTTGTCCTTGCCTTTGCCCATCCTGTTTGACTCCTCATTTTCTCTCCAAAGCCTCTCCAAAGTGGATTCTTTCTTTTCAGGAACTGGTTCACTAATTTTGATGGAAGATGCTTGATTTCTTTGTATCTGTTTCAATACTTCCTCAGATACTATCATTGTCTCCCCATCTACTTCAGTTTCAAAAAGTTCACCAGTTCCAGAGGCTATTGCAGTTTCTTTTTCCTCCCCCTTACTCCTTTGCTCCCCTTACTCTCAGCTTTTCCTTGTGACTTCATTTTCCTTACTGGTTGCTCAGCTTCTTTCTGATCTATCATTTTCTCCCCCTTAGTTAAGTTGATAGCATTGAGGATGGAGGAAAGAGACATCAGAGTTGCTTGAAATTCAGCAAATCCAGTCTTTACAGTGAAGGACAGGTTGTCTAACTTGCTTTCCATGATTGCACACCTGTCTTCAATAGCTTTGAGTCTTTCATTTGTTTCTGTAGAAGGACCACCAGACCTAAGCCTCTTTGTAGGTAAGGGATAAGTCTTGGGCAAGAAGGCTGTTGGGGTTCTTACACTCTCATTGTTTTTATTGGTGATCTCATCACCTCTCAAAGTAAGTCCCTCAAGGCCTAATGCCTTTTGATAGATGGCTCTCTCATTTTCACTCTGGTCATGCTCAAGTCCCTCACCTTTTGCCAACACATTTGGCTGCCTCTCATTTTTAGGCTCACTTCTCTTTTCTTTTATCTCTCTTTTCTTTTGCACTCCCTCACTCATCCTAGATGCATGAGTATGAGCATTATTAGCATGCAAAGAAGAAAGAGAAGATTTAGATTTTACCTTGAAAGCCTTGGAGAGTGGCATGTCATCATCAGATATATCTTCAATTAATCCTTCCTGGTACTGAGGTTGGACAGTGTTGATAGTATCTTTGTTCTGTAAGTTACTGTCATAAGGTGTGTTGACAGTAACTTTAGGAAGGCTCTTGACAGTATCTTTTACCAGAATGTTACTATCATTTGATGGTTTGACAGAACCTTCTGGATTTTCCTTGACAGCAACTTTGGCTGTGACAGCAACTTCCCTTGGGTAAGATGCTTTGAGGGAATCGATCAAGATGCTGGCTGTTTCAATTTCTGACATATTTCCACCTTGATCTAGTCCAGTATTTGAAGGGGTGGTTTCCTTTTCACTTTGAGAAATGGGTTCTTGTGGACCACTTGATGAGGGCTCATCCATGGTTTGAAATGAATGATCAAAACCTGAGGAGTTGGTGTTGTCCCCCTCTCTAGGTTGTGTAGAAGAAACAATTGATGTGGGAATGAATGAAGAAGTTAAAATTTTAGATGGATCATTTGGCTGTTCCACAGAAGAAAATTGTGGAACATCAAAAGTAGGGATGAATTTCTCACTGTGCTCTATCTCTATGTGTGTATCTTCAAGTATAGGCTCCTCAAGAGTGAGTTCTTGAGGTTGTGCAGACTCTTTACAAGATGCCTTGGGAGACATGCCAATTTCAATAGATGCCTCTTGTTGAGAAGAGGCACCTAGAGGTGAGTTTATTTCCCTATCATCCTCTACAATCTTTTGGGAAACTGTAGGGTGGCTGACAGTAACCTTGGCCCTTCTAGCTCTCTTCTTCTTAGGCTCAGAAGGGGCTACTGTGGGTTCTATTTCACTACCATCCTTATTTGCTGCACTAGGTGCAGTAACTCCCTCTTGAGTCTCTTGACTCACAACATTTTCACCAGTTACATTCTCTAGGGATCTTTTCTTTGATTCTTGTTTGGCTATTTTAAGGGCTTTAGGCAGTCTAGAGTCCCTAGGTGGAGTGTATGGTGTAGAATGTGGGTTAACTGAATTTAGGTCTAATTCAGTCTCATTCTCAATTGTGAAAACAGTATACCCTGTAGGTAATGGAAAATCAAGGTTGGGCACTTGATTAACCATGTGTTGTATTAGACATAGTGGAATATGTGCATTTAAATTTTGTGTGTTGAGAGATGTGTGTGTGTGTGTTTTTCTTTAAAACAGAACATTCCTCAGAATGAGGAGCATCTACAACATTTCCACAAATATGATTAATACACATTGTTAAAAAGCGAGGGTATATGTATACCTTTTTGCCTATGGCGCTTTTCAATTGTGCCATGACTAGCTTTCCAACGTTCACCTTGTATCCATGGACTAAAGAATAAGTGAGTTTCTTGATATATGAGGGTATTCCATTCCAGCCTGTAGACTTTGTAGAGAACACCTTCACCATGACGTCAAAGATCATGCTCCACTCCTTTCTTAGATACTTCCTGTCCATTTCTCCCGTTTGATACCATTTATCAGAGGTTTCTTCAAGTTTAGAACCAGAATACCCAATCTTCAGAAAGAACCTCTTCAGAGTGTCATCGTTTGCTAGGCCCTGAAAACTTTCTCCACTGGCCAAAACAATACCCAAAGCTTTATTAATGTCCTTTACTGAGAGAGAATGGCTTGCATCATCTATCTTGAAGTTAATTGCTTCATTCTCTTCAGTTCCTTGAATACTGGCAGATTTCCAGAATTTTTCAATTCTATCAATATCAAGCTTAGGGGTTGAGGTTATTGCATGACCTAAGTAGGATTTATTTATGAATGAAATAAGTCCTTTGAAGTTTTCACCGGCATCACCAGGAGAATGGATACCGGCAAAGTTAGTTTGAGCAATAGATTATTTGGGTGCCATTGATGAGTGTTCTGAAAAGTGAGAGAGAAAATGTGGTTTTTTGGATGTAGAAGGTTGAAAGGTTTTGCAGATGAGAGTGATAGAAGATTAAACGGTAGATTCAGTTTATAAGATGAATCGTGTTTACTTGTCTTAATTGAACGTGTGGTAATGATTTTACCCATTAACCCCACTTGCTATATCACGTGGCAGTTGCTATTAGATCATGGATTGGTGGATTAAAATTATATATATATATATATATATATATATATATATATATATATATTACTGTAAATAAATATATATCTCTGTTATGCAAAATTACGCAAGCGCACGTTGTCACAAGTAATATATGATTAAATCAAGTTCGTTCCCACAGAGATCTAGAATGGTGTTCAATTCAATTAATGTACCTATGCACCGATGTATGGTTTTTATCCACTGCTAAGACAAATAACAAATTGGATTTTTATTAACTACTAAATTAAACTAAGATGCAAATTATAAAACTAAGAATTAAATTAACTAATAAGAATAGAAATCGAGTTACTTATGAGAATAAAAACATGGGACTCTAACTTCATTGAATACTTCCCTTAGATCTGATGCCTTTAATCACTATGTGCAATGGTTTTGATATCTGATCGGATAACACGAAACAAGTATACGCTACCTGTCAGCATACGCATACCAAACTAAACATACATCCATAAAAGAGATAGAAGATGAATAGACACCAATTATGCTTAGACCCTATATGTCTATAGAATTTGAAAACATAACGGTTGAAGAACAAGTTATCCATAATGATCACATAGGGCAGTATAAGTATTTTCATCTCACACCACGAATCATATTGATAAACAATTATGAACCTATGCTAGCATGGCAAGTTCTAAATCTCAAGATCCACTTTCACTTCACAAGAGATTAACAATTCAATTTAGATGTTAGCTACGCATCTAAAAGCATTAAGATTAACCATACGAGGATATCAGATATACACCACACACAGATCTTTAAAGCATCAAGATACTAAGTTCAATAAATAACTCCGTTAGAATCCCATGACAACGATTAGCTCATAATTGAACCGTTCATCGTCATGGGATTTGATGAAAACATGATAAATAACAAGATATGAATAAAAGAAATAATATTAAATAAACAAAAAGTTGAGAAAACAAATCTATAATCCAAAGTAACACAAAAGATGAAGTAGATCTAGATCCGTTGCTTGTCACGAGCGTTGAATCCTTCTCTCCTTTTCTCCCTTGCAGATCTAATCTAGGTTACAAGTAATAAAACTATTGATAATGTGTATATCTCTATTACAATGGTAGGATGTGTTTAAATAGGCTCTAAAAGTCTTGCCCAGCAAGAAAATACCAAAACAGAATTATAATAGAATTTCTGCAAGATACGTTTCCTAAACTGATTCTGTTTTAAAGGGAAATTCGTAGCTGACTTTTCTTCTGTTTTCCAGAGCCGTTCCAGACGTAATTGGGCCTCTGGACCACCTTAGAATGATAGAGAATCTCGTTATCTTCGCGTGGACTGCTTACGGGCTGAAAACAGACTTATAGAACTCAAGATATGGCCCAAACAGTGAATCTCACTCGTGTAGCCCAATAAATCGGAATTTTAATAAATTAAATCTCCAAAAATGACAAAAACATCCACCATAATCAACATCCTTGTAAATCTGCACAACTAAACAAAACACATCAAAACTACAAGAAACTTGAGCCCAAGACAATCAATTTAAGCCGATTTAGAATGTTCCAAGTGGATATAAACTCCACTTATCACACCCCCAAACTTAAACCGATGCTTGTCCTCAAGCATAAACAATTACAACTAACTAACTAGTACCACTTCCGTAGGTGATCACGGTTGCATTTGGCATATGCAACAAGCCCTTTAAACCCCTAGGCAGCTCTAGTGGACGAGTAAGGTCTCGTGAGGGCCTATAGCGAATGTACCCACAAAATCCATTTAACCTAATGCAATGCAATGCATGAATGCAACTAAATGAAAATGCAATTAATCTAATCTACCATACCTTCAAATCCTCTCATGCCACATCAACTTAAGAATCAAAGTAAATACGCAATGTCTTGGTGTCGAAAGTGCAAGTATTCACATAGTCTACTCAATGAACATGCATAAGTTCTCACAAGCCCATGTCAAGTGTAAGAATAAGTTAGTAAACATGCTAAGCCTACAAGAGTACATCTTTGAGACGCACTCGGGATCTCATACGCAAGAACAAGCAAACACTCACAATCCACTCACAAAAGAATATTCACTCAAGAACAAGGGTAAGTGTATCACTCAACTCCAACAAAATCATAAACATGCTTGACATTTGGTATCAATCTAACTCTTAACACAACATACATCAATGACAATAATCAAAAGGTCTTTATTTGGGTTGTAACGGGGCTAGGGACAAGGTATGTCAAATAAGCCAAAACAGGTGAAGTGTCAAAAGCTAGTAAGTACCATAATAAATCATACACAACACCCTATTTCCCCCCCACACATGGATTTAATACTTTTCTTCCAACAAAAACAATCGACGAGTCGACTAAAGTATGATCATAACAAACACAAACATGCTCTCATAATATATTTTTTTCTTTTTTTTTCTTTATTTTTCTTTATTTTTCTTTTTTTTTTCTTTTTCCTTTTTCGAGAGCTAAATAAAACAATAATATAAACAATAACAACGATCCCACAATTTTATTACACAAGCCGACTATCAAGTAAACAAACCCAAATTTCAATATTTCCCCCAAAAGTAAGACCAACAATAAACCCCACCTTACACACCTTATTACTCCCTTAAGTACTCTACTAGCCTTTGACAATGTGGGTTCAAATTAATGTAAGGCCAATACAAGAAAAAGGTCTAGGCAAGTAATGTGGTATGTCACCGAAAAAATAGGATTAAGCTCAACGGGTTAACTAATTGATCATGTAAATATGGTGTGGTAATATGGGAAAATATGCGGTTATTCCTAAATGCCTTTATCATTTTAATCGTCAAATAATGTCATGCGTTTCAAGAAAGACCTCAAACAACTGCTAGCAATGCAAACAATCCGTGGACACTCAAGCAAACGAATAAATTGCAAATATGCAATATGCAATAAGGCTCAAAACTCACTTGGTGGAAAAACATACTTAATCCCAAGCAACATCTCTCTAACGCACCAACTTGTATTCAAAGCATGCAAACTAAATCATCTTGCACATATTCATGTCCTTCTAATCACTTACAACATTCAATAAGTCTACTAGCTTCAACTTACTAGTGTATGTGTGTGCACAAGAACAAAGCATATCACTTCTCAATCAAAAGCGTCAACAACACAAAATTCCTATCAAGCATGGGTGCAAATGCAAACTATTATGAACTCACATGATATACAAACATAAAAACAGAATGTCCTATATGAAACAAACGTAGATAACACGAACATAAATGCATAATTTACTACTACTAATATGCAAATCATGAAATCCTACATGAACAAATAATACAACAACACTACTGATCCCTCAAACCACCCCCAAACTTAAAATATTCAATGTCCGCATTGAATGGAAGTAAATACAAGGGATAGCAGAAAACATACCTACAAGTCCTCATACTCCTCGGATGAATCTGGTGGAGGGAACTACGTACAAG
Source organism: Kitagawia praeruptora (assembly GCA_037693485.1). NCBI lineage: Eukaryota > Viridiplantae > Streptophyta > Magnoliopsida > Apiales > Apiaceae > Kitagawia > Kitagawia praeruptora. Next base: position 85,825,060 of record CM075350.1, read on the forward strand.
CTCCATAGATTGGCCACCTTGCCGGAATACTACAAAACCCACAATTGACAAGAACACAAATTCGTAATAAAAATAAGATTAGAGAAAAAGATTTACCCAATACGAATCAAAGAGGTGAACTTGCAATTAATTCCTCTTTAGAATTGAATTTTTTAGATATTTAAATAAAAAGAAGAGGAATTGGATTTGTATGTATAAGTGGGAATAAAAAATAATAATAATAATAAAAATAAAAATAAAAAAATATAATAATAATAATAATAATACTAATAATAATAATAATAATAATAATAATAAGAATAATAATAAGAATAATAATAATAATAATAATAATAAAAAAATAAAAAAAATTAGAATTTAGAAAAGAAATTGGTTTAGAATTTTGGAGAAAAGATGGGAGGTTTTGAAATTGAAATAGGAAAAGAATTAGAGAGAATGGGGGTATAAATAGAATGGGGGTTGAAAAGATTTTTTTTTTTTTACATATACACATGCACAGGCGCACAGTTGAGAAAAAAACATCGGACAAAAACTTTAAGAACCGCACCCTGCGCGCGTTGGACGCAAACTGCTCCACCATCAGACACGCAGGCGCAGCCTGCGCGTCAGGTGCGCAATCTGCCTCATGCCCAGTAACGCAGACCCAAAATTCGATTTTTTTCATTTTTTTTTTTTTCACACAACACTCAATTTTTTTTTTCTTTTCCTTCCTACACTAATGCATGGGTTGCCTCCCATCAAGCGCTTCTTTAACGTCAATAGCTTGACGTTACTTCCTCAACTCATGGCGGTTTCAAAAGAATAACCGAACCATCTTCAACAGACAAACCACTCATACGAATGTTGACATCTTGATTGCTTGCTTTCCACAAATCTCTTCCATCAAACTTCCACTTGATTTTCCTACCCAACGGCCTAATCTTCTTCTTTTTCTTCTTCACACCTCTAAGGTGCTTCTCCGACTCAACCGGCTGAACTAAAATTTCTTCTTCCTTATCATCGGTCTTCCACCTTCGCAACACGTTATCATGCCCCTCTTCAAAAATCACTAGCTCATTATTCAAAAGGACATACCTCAAATGTGGTGGAAGTTTCCCAAGCTTCACTTTCGAAAGATCACGAACCGAAGAACTGTCAATGGAATCACTGATGGGATGCTTTAGCATGTGCATGTCAGATTTTTCGCTCAATAACTGATCAAACTTCTTTCTCTGACCCGTATCAACTATTTCCACACTGCAACACTCTTCATCCTCCATCGGAAACTTCATGGCCTTGAACACATTAAAGGTGACACTCTGATCTTGCACCCTCATTGTAAGCTCTCCTTTTTGCACATCAATCAAAGTCTTTCCTATAGCCAAGAACGGTCTTCCCAAGATTATGGGAATCTTCTTATCTTCTTCAAAATCCAAGATAACAAAATCAGCTGGGAATATGAGCTTATCAACCTTAACCAAGACGTCCTCCACTATACCTCTAGGATATGTGATAGATCGATCAGCCAACTGCAAAGAGATGTTAGTTGGCTTTGGCTCTGGTAGACCAAGTTGCTTGAAAACAGACAATGGCATGAGATTAATACTAGCTCCCAAATCACATAAACACTTGTTGAAAGAAAGGTTGCCAATAGTGCATGGAATTGTAAAGCTTCCTGGATCCTTAAGTTTAGGAGGCAATTTCTGTTGCAACACCGCACTGCACTCCTCTGTCAATGCCACTGTTTCAAATTCTTCCAACCTTCTCTTCCGTGACAAAATATCCTTCATGAACTTAGCATATCTTGGCATCTGCTCCAATTCTTCAACAAAAGGAATGTTAATGGACAATTTCTTGAAGACATCCATAAATTTCTGAAACTGTTTCTCTTGACTTTTCTGCAAACGTCCAGGAAATGGCGGAGGTGGAAAGACCTGATTATTCTTTGAAGATTGCTCCGGAGTAGACTTTTCAACAGGTTTCTTGCTCTTCTCACCATCAAGATGATCAGCCACTAAGTCAGATTTCTCAATTTCTGGTACTGCAGATTTTTCAACCTGCTGATTCTGAACATCTTCATCTTCTTCAGTTGCTGATTTAGGATCACTCGTGACTTTTCCAGATCTCAAAGTAACTGCATTGACCTGTTCCTTGCTTTCCCTCCTACCTGGATTAGCTATTGTTTCACTTGGAAGAGTTCCTTGTTGCATATTTACCAAGGCACTTGTAATCTGCCCCAACTGGGTTTCCAAAATTTTCTGGCCAGCTTGTAGGTTCTTTACCGCTATCCACACCTCATCTGATTTATCATTAGATGATTGCCCCATATGAGCCTGGGGCTGTTGCTGCTGAAATCCCGGAGGTTGATATGGTGTCCTTGGAGCGTAAGGCTGTTGATAGCCTTGATTGAATGGCTTTGCTTGCTGATAAGGCTGTTGAAAAGGTTGTTGTGCACTTTGATTGTTGCTCCAGCTGAAGTTGGGATGATTCCTGTTGTTAGGATGATAAGTGGCTGGAACTGGTGCAGCAGGTCTCTGGAAATTACTCACGAACTGTGCTGATTCAGAAGAGATAGCACACTGATTCGTCTCATGTGCGCCCGCACATAACTCACAAACACTAGCCACCTGATGAACTCCATAATTAGCAAGAGAATCCACCTTCATAGCAAGAGCCTTCAACTGAGCCGTAATCATTGAAGCTGTATCTACTTCCAAAATTCCTGCTGCCCTGCCTTGAGATAGCCTTTGGATTGGATTTTGATATTCATTAGCAGCCATCATCTCTATAAGATCATAATCTTCATCATAGCTCTTTGCCCACAGAGCTCCTCCTGATGCTGCATCTAGCAAAGGCCTAGACTGTGCTCCCAACCCATTGTAGAACCCATTAATAACCATCCAATCAGGCATGCCATGATGAGGACACTTGCATAGCATCTCCTTGTAGCGTTCCCAAGCCTCACACAAGGTCTCGCCAGATTGCTGTTGGAATTGAGTCAGCTGGTTCCTTAATGCTGCAGTTTTCGCCATAGGGAAGAATTTAGTAAGGAACTTCTGAGCAAGATCTTCCCATGTAGTAATGGAACTAGGTGGCAAAGAGTGTAGCCAGCTCTTAGCCTTATCCCTCAGAGAGAATGGGAAAAGCCTCAACCTGATAGCATCATCCGTCACACCATTACATTTGAAAGTGTCACAGATTTCGATAAAGTCCTGAACATGCATGTTGGCATCCTCCGTAGGAGCTCCCCCAAACTGAACTGAATTCTGCACCATCTGAATTGTGCCCGACTTGATCTCAAAATTGTTTGCTGCAATAGCTGGCCTAATAATGCTAGACTGGATGTCATTGAGTTTCGGCTGAGAATAGTCCTTCAAAGCCTTGACTGCTGCTGCATCTGCCATTGCTACTGTAGTTTCAGATTCCTCTTCCTTATTCTCTTTATTCTCTACAAGATCGTCTTCCGCCAGTTCTTCCAAACGAGCTTGTAAGCGTGTTCGCATACAAACTTAAGTACCTGCAAACACCACGAATCAAACAAACTAAGTAAGAATCCGAGTCAGTGAACGCTAACGACCACTGATGACAAGCACATAAACTAAAATAAAAACACCGATGATCCCCGGCAGCGGCGCCAAAAACTTGTTATGCAAAATTACGCAAGCGCACGTTGTCACAAGTAATATATGATTAAATCAAGTTCGTTCCCACAGAGATCTAGAATGGTGTTCAATTCAATTAATGTACCTATGCACCGATGTATGGTTTTTATCCACTGCTAAGACAAATAACAAATTGGATTTTTATTAACTACTAAATTAAACTAATATGCAAATTATAAAACTAAGAATTAAATTAACTAATAAGAATAGAAATCGAGTTACTTATGAGAATAAAAACATGGGACTCTAACTTCATTGAATACTTCCCTTAGATCTGACGCCTTTAATCACTATGTGCAATGGTTTTGATATCTGATCGGATAACACGAAACAAGTATACGCTACCTGTCAGCATACGCATACCAAACTAAACATACATCCACAAAAGAGATAGAAGATGAATAGACACCAATTATGCTTAGACCCTATATGTCTATAGAATTTGAAAACATAACGGTTGAAGAACAAGTTATCCATAATGATCACATAGGGCAGTATAAGTATTTTCATCTCACACCACGAATCATATTGATAAACAATTATGAACCTATGCTAGCATGGCAAGTTCTAAATCTCAAGATCCACTTTCACTTCACAAGAGATTAACAATTCAATTTAGATGTTAGCTACGCATCTAAAAGCATTAAGATTAACCATACGAGGATATTAGATATACACCACACACAGATCTTTAAAGCATCAAGATACTAAGTTCCATAAATAACTCCGTTAGAATCCCATGACAACGATTAACTCATAATTGAACCGTTCATCGTCATGGGATTTGATGAAAACATGATAAATAACAAGATATGAATAAAAGAAATAATATTAAATAAACAAAGAGTTGAGAAAACAAATCTATAATCCAAAGTAACACAAAAGATGAAGTAGATCTAGATCTGTTGCTTGTCACGAGCGTTGAATCCTTCTCTCCTTTTCTCCCTTGCAGATCTAATCTAGGTTACAAGTAATAAAACTATTGATAATGTGTATATCTCTATTACAATGGTAGGATGTGTTTAAATAGGCTCTAAAAGTCTTGCCCAGCAAGAAAATACCAAAACAGAATTATAATAGAATTTCTGCAAGATACGTTTCCTAAACTGATTCTGTTTTAAAGGGAAATTCGTAGCTGACTTTTCTTCTATTTTCCAGAGCCGTTCCAGACGTAATTGGGCCTCTGGACCACCTTAGAATGATAGAGAATCTCGTTATCTTCGCGTGGACTGCTTACGGGCTGAAAACAGACTTATAGAACTCAAGATATGGCCCAAACAGTGAATCTCACGCGTGTAGCCCAATAAATCCGAATTTTAATAAATTAAATCTCCAAAAACGACAAAAACATCCACCATAATCAACATCCTTGTAAATCTGCACAACTAAACAAAACACATCAAAACTACAAGAAACTTGAGCCCAAGACAATCAATTTAAGCCGATTTAGAATGTTCCAAGTGGATATAAACTCCACTTATCAATCTCTCCACTATCTTTGACAGCAACTTCTCGTGACAGCAACTTTCATTGACAGTAACCTGTGCGCTTTTCTTCTCTCCACTATCGTTGACAGCAAATTCTCGTGACAACAACTTTTATTGACAGCAACTTTCGTTGACAGCAACCTGCGCGCTAATAACATTTCTGTCAATAAGGTGAATGAGTGACAGCAAGTTTATTTGACAATAAACTAGGCGCAAAAACATGCTGTCACTACCTACACACAAATTAAGTTAAAGATACTTGACTACTTATTACCACATTAGGACAGACATGTAAAACCATTTTAGCATAGTCATAGCAAACATGATATCTAAAATGATAAGTCATTTTAGCATAGTCATAGCAAACATGATATCTAAAATGATAAGTCATTTTAGCATAGTCATAGCAAACATGATATCTAAAATGATAAGTCATTTTAGCATAGTCATAGCAAACATGATATCTAAAATGATACATCATTTTAGCATAGTCATAGCAAACATGCTATCTGAACAAGTAGCACTTAATACAGTAACCTCTCATGATAGTACCTTCTAATGACAGTACCTTCTCATGACAGTAACTTTGAAAGTTTCTGTCATGCGCTGCGAAATGATAAATCAGTAAGTGAATCATACCTGATTTAGCATTCCTAGTTCACTCACCAACCTGGTAAAAGTTGCTTCATCCAGTGGCTTGGTGAATATGTCTGCAAGCTGCTTTTCTGTTGGAACATAAACCAGTTTCACATTTCCCTTTTCAACATGCTCCCTGATAAAATGATGCCTTATATCAATGTGCTTTGTTCTGGAGTGTTGAACTTGATTGTCTGATATGGCTATGGCACTAGTGTTGTCACAATAGATAGGAATGTTTGACAGCTCCAGTCCATAATCCATTAACTGATTCTTCATCCAAAGTATTTGTGCACAACAACTTCCAGCTGCAATATATTCAGCTTCTGCTGTTGATGTAGAAACTGAATTTTGCTTTTTACTAAACCATGACACCAATCTCCCCCAAGAAATTGACAGCTTCATGTAGTACTTTTTCTGTCAATCTTGCAGCCAGCATAGTCTGAATCAGAGTATCCAATTAACTCAAATCCCGTTTCCTTAGGGTACCAAAGGCCTAGATTTGGAGTGCCTTTGAGATACCTAAAGATTCTTTTGATTGCAACTAAGTGTGATTCTTTTGGATCTGCCTGAAATCTTGCACAGAGACATGTAGCAAACATTATGTCTGGTCTACTAGCTGTTAAATAAAGCAGTGATCCAACCATGCCTCTGTATGTAGTAGAATCCACTTTATTGCCTTTAGGATCTAACTCTAATTTGGTGGCTGTTGAGATAGGTGTCTTGGCAGGTGATGAATCTTCTAAGTTAAACTTCTTGAGAAGTTCTTTGACATACTTAGTTTGACAGATAAAGATTCCATCCTTCTTCTGATAGATTTGGAGACCAAGAAAGAATGCTAATTCTCCCATCATGCTCATTTCATACTTGTTTCTCATTAGAGATGAGAACTTTTCACATAATTTTTCATTTGTTGAACCAAAAATTATGTCATCAACATATATCTGCACAAGTATGATGTCTTTGCCATGGTATTTATAGAATAAGGTTTTATCCACCATACCCCTTACAAATTGATTTTCCAGGAGAAAAGTGGAGAGTGTGTCATACCAGGCTCTTGGTGCTTGCTTTAAGCCATATAGAGCCTTGAATAGCTTGTAGATAAAGTTATGCAATTTGTCATTCTCAAAGCCAGGAGGCTGTTCAACATACACTTCTTCTTCTAATTCTCCATTTAGAAAGGCACTTTTGACATCCATTTGAAATACCTTGAAGTTGCAGTGTGCAACAAAAGCTAAGAAAATTCTTATGGCTTCAAGTCTGGCAACAGGAGCAAATGTTTCATCATAATCTATCCCTTCCTGTTGACAGTAACCTTTGACCACTAGCCTTGCTTTATTTCTTGTCACATTTCCACTTTCATCTATCTTGTTTCTGAAGACCCATTTTGTCTCAATGACTGATTTTCCTTTTGGCCTTGGAACCAGTTTCCAGACATTGTTTCTTTCAAACTGATTGAGCTCTTCCTGCATGGCTATCACCCAATCAGAATCCAACAATGCTTCTTCAATTATCTTAGGTTCCATTTGAGATAAGAAGCATGAAAACATGCTATCAGCAGAGATATTCCTCCTTGTCTTTACACCAGTAGTGGGATCTCCAATAATTAGATTACTGGTATGATCTTTGTTCTACTTGGTTGATTGAGGCAAGCTTCTTGTTTGATTAGATTGACCTTCGTTAGTATGAGGATTTGAATCTCCACCACTTTCATTGATCTGCTCATTTAACTTAATTTCTCCAGTTTCACAGTCTTGAAGATTAATGCCTGATATTGTCTGTGATTGAGCTGAAGTTTGATTTGGATTATGAGCATTGACAGATTCTTTCTCATATCTCATTGATTGAGTGAGACTGGGTTCTTCATCAACAAATTCTTCTATTTCCAAGTATCCTTGATTCTCAAATCTGAAGGGTTGCATTTGACCATCCTCATGTAATCCTAGAAACTTGGTTTCATCAAATGTGACATTCACACTTTCTTCAATTGTCTTGTGCTCCATGATATAGACTCTTTAGGCAGTTCTTTCTATCCCATATCCCATGAAAATGCCTTCATATGCTTTAGCAGTATTGATTAGTGTTCTTTTCTGTGTGTAACAAGCAGTATTGATGGCTTCTGCCCAGAAATATGTTGGTAGTTTAGCATTGCTCAACATAGTCCTAGCAGCTTCAATGAGTGTCCTGTTCTTCCTTTCCACAACTCCATTTTGCTGTGGAGTCATTGCAGCTGAGAATTGTTAAACAATTCCTTGATCTTTGCAGAAGTTTCCTAGTGTAGCATTTCTGAACTCAGTTCCATTGTCACTTCTTAGAAATTGAACTTTTGCTCCTGGGGTTCTGTCAAGTACCCTTATGTGATCAATGATTTCCTGAGCAGCTTCATCTTTTGATTCTAAGAATTTCACCCAAGTGTACCTAGAATAGTCATCTATCATGACCAGTGCATATCTTTTTCTGGATAGTGATTGAACATTCACTGGTCCAAACAGATCCATGTGAATCAACTTGAGTGCTTCTGTATTGGTGTTGATTTGTTTTGATTTATACATTGCTTTTCTTAGTTTTCCCATTTGACAGTCTTCACACAATCCTTCTTGACAGAATTCCTGTTAAGGTAGTCCTCTCACCAATTCCTTCTTCATTAGCATGTTCATTGTTTTGAAGTTGAGATGGGAAAGCTTCTTGTGCCAAAGCATGCTATCTCCAACACTTGCTTTGCTGTAAAAGCAAAATATTCTTTCCTCATTTGTTGAGTTTAAATCGGCAACAAATAGGCTTCCTTTCCTAACTCCTTTCAGAGACAGGCTTCTATCCTTCTTATGGTAGATTGTGCATTCCATCATGCCAAAGTTGACTTTGAATCCCTTGTCGGTGAATTGACTGACACTAAGCAGGTTATGCTTCAAACCTTCCACAAGAGATATTTCTTCAATGACAACATTTCCAGTTTTTAAACAGCCATATCCCACAGTGTAACCTTTGCTGTTGTCTCCAAAGGTAATTGTTGGGCCAGCCTTCTCAACATATTGTGATAGCAGGGATATATCACCAGTCATGTGTTTGGAACATCCACTGTTGATTATCCACATGACCCGTTTGTCTTTCTTTCCCTGACTTGACGAGGTTGATGCTTCTTCATCCTTTCTAGCCATCAAGGCTAGATTCACAAATTCCTCTTCTTCTTCATCATCAGATTCATCCCAGCATTTTCCTTTAGCCACATAGGCTTTTCCTTGTCCTTTCTTAAATTGACTTCCAGTTCCTCTCTCCATTCTTTGTATTTGTTTTGGTCTCTTGCATTCAGTAGCAAAGTGACCAAGTTCATTGCAGTTGTAGCATCTAAACTTTGATCTATCCACCATTCCTATTTTGTATCCACCCTTGGTGCCAATAGCAGGTTTTGATGAGCTTCCTTGGTTATATTTTGGAAATTGACCTTGAGGCTTATATGGCTTGTTCCTCCTGAACCTTATATTCTTGAATTTCCTTGCCATAAAAGCCATCGTTGGATTATCCATTTTCTCCATTTCTTCTAGTGTGTAGAATTCTTCATCTTCAACATCTTCTAGTTGAAGAACAACCTTTTCTTCATCCTCAACCAACTCTTCAATTTTCACAGATGAAAATTGAGGTTGTTGAGCACTTTGTATTTGCTCACTTGCTTGAAAGTATGATGGTCCTTGAGCAACTAGAGCACCAGCCATGTTTGCCATCAATCCCTTGGATCCACTTTGTATGGCTCTCTTTTGATAGTATTCTAGTTCATATGATTTTAGAACTCATACAATGTTTCAAGGGAGACAGTGTTTAGATCTCTTCCTTCTCTAATGGCTGTAACTCTATGCTCGAGGTGTTCTGGAAGAGTTAGCAGAAACTTGATATTGACCTCCTTCCTTTCATAAAACTTTCCATGAATCTGGAGCTCAGCTATCAGTTTGCTAAACCTTTCAAACATGTGAGTTAGCTCTTCTCCATGTTTGGCCATAAACGCTTCATACTGTGACACCAGTATTTGCTTTTGATTTTCTCTAACTTCTTCACTTCCTTCACACAGCAGCTCTATCTTGTTCCACATATCCCTGGCAGAATTGCATACTATTATATTTCCACTCATGGCTTTGTCCAGGGTAAGTGCATCTAGCAGAATGAGCTGTAGGTGATCATCCAGGGCTACCTTCTCCCTTTTTGAGTCATTGTACTCAGTAGGCTTCTTAGCAACCCAATGTGATGGGATTACTACATCATTAACTGTAGCAGCTGGAACTTCCTTTTGAGGAACGAAGGGGCCATTTTCCAGGATAGCTGTGAATAGTGGATTCTGAGCTTTGATAAATAACATGATCTTCTTTTTCCATATGTTGTAGTTTTCTTTATCAAAAGCTGGAATCTTGATATTACTTGACCTTTGAATACTTGCCATTTGGATCTCAGATATGTGTATTAATCTGAAAGCTCTAATACCAGTTGTTGGTCCCGGAATGTATTGCAGAAGGGGGGTTGAATGCAATACTAATAAATTTCAAAAACTATTTCAACAACATAAATAGAAATTGTAATTTACTAGTAGAAGAAATGCATTTACAAGTTATATCTTGCACAGTGTTTCACAAAATAAATGTTTTATTTATTTTGCAAAGTTTTGCTACAACCTTGAGAACAAAGTAATTCTCAAGCTTCGGTTTCTCTAGAGATTACAGTAATAGAGATACCCTTAATTGTGTGATAGAGTGTTCCCTTTTATAGAGTGATAGTTGGATCTTTTTCTACTATACTATCACTATCAACATGGATTGTTGAGTTGCTGTCATATTCCTTTTGCAGCTCATTTCACATTTTATTCCCATGTGATTATCTAATAATTACATACAAAGTAACTTTAGATACTTTCCACAATTGAGCCACCCAGATCTAGCAGTTATCAATTTTATCTTGCTCTAGACTTTATAGGTTGCTCCATGTGATCTCTCGAGCTTCTGTTATAGACTTTCAAGCTTGCTGTAAAGTTTGAATGTTGCAGCACGCCTGCTTCTTTTGAACATGTACTCTGTTGCTTAATTTGACTTAGAAAATTCCTAAATCAAGTTGATTCCGTATGACAGTATGTTTGCCGCAAAGTTTGCTGTCAAAGGATTGTGCTTTGGTTGACAGTATGAATTCCCCGCAGAGGTTGCTGTCGAGAATTCTAAACTTGCTGTCACAAACTATATGTGAAAGTTGCTGTCATCAGAATCTCCGCCAATGTTGCTGTCAACTTAAAACTTGCTGTCGACTCAATGAAACTTGTTGTCGACCTAGGCAACATGCCGTTTCCTTGTAACCTTACTGTCAATGCTTGACAGTAACTTTTATTCCTACTGTCGAACTTATGTATTTCTTGAGGCTTAAACATAATCGAACTTCTTCCAAGAATTACAATTATCACATGACAGTACATATTTAATTACAAGAAAAACATTTCAGGCTACGACAGTGTGTTCTTCTTAGTTAAACTAAGTATACCAATGAATCTAGTTAAGCTATCTGATCTATCACCCATAAATCCCAACATTATTTGTCTCATTTTATGAAGACAGGCGTGTCATCCTGTTCTATGTTTAATCGTTTTGATCATTCTTATAGATGTCGTATGGCTTTTATGAATTGAATTATCCCTTTCATAAAAAAAATGTGTTATTTAACAATATCTTTACTGGATAAACTAGCTAATATGTGTTTAATCGTTATAGTTAACTAAGTCACTAGTAAAATTAAAATAAAAAAGATGAACACTTTAACAAAATTATGTTACCAAAATAATTTTCACACTCAGTTCAACAAAGCAAAGTAAATTAAAATAATTGAAATGAATTACAACGCCATCATCAGACTGGATGCAATTTGATTGAGAAGCAAGTCCACCTCACTTGTTTTACTACTTCTTTGACTTTGGTCCATTGATGTTGATATACGATCCTTAAAAATATCTCTTGGCACAAATTCTGGATTTGCATTAATCCCATTAAAAATTTTATCTCCACTAGAATGTAGTCTAATATAATTATGCAGTGCCATTGTTGCGACAACGATATTTCTTTGAGCACTAAACCAGTATGAAGGCATATTTGACAAAATCTTCCATCGTTTTTTCCAAACTCCAAAAGTTCTTTCGATGCAGCTTCTAAGTGATGAATGTGCCTTATTAAATATTTCTTGGTATCCTTGTGGTGGTTGACCACGCCGAAAATCAGGAAGATGATATTTAACTCCTTTGTAAGGGCCAACATATTGTTTTGTTTGAGGATATCCAGCATCTACCAAGTAGTATTTACCTGTCATTATTAATAAAATGTTAGTTCACATATGTATAATTTTACATGTTTTAATGTGATCAATCTTACCATGCAGTGGAGATGGAAATTAGAATTTGGCATATTAATGGCTGCATTAAAACACGAGCATCATGAGCTGTGCCTTCCCAACCCGCTAAAACATATGTAAAACGTATATCAAAACTACACACTGCCATCACATTTTGCGTTGGTAGATTTTTACTTCCCACATAACGTACTTGATCATTTATGGGTACACATGCATGCAAGTGAGTGCCGTCAATCGCGCCAATACAATCCTAAATAGACACAATTAAAAAATTATTATATTGGTTAACTAACTACAAAATTAAATACAATTTTTTTACCTTGAAATGAGGCATATATCTACGATCGTTAAGGATGTAAGATGGAATTTTTTTAAATTCTGGATCATCAGGTTTTATCATCTCCCCTGCTAATAAACAAACTGCATGTAAAACCTCAAGAAAAACACGACTAATTATTTCACCAGAATGTTGAGCGTTCTTGTGAATGCCTATTCGATGCACCTTGAGCTATTATAAAGATGTATATTCCTACTTCTTCTATAACTGTCATCCTCCTAGAAGATCCACTATGCCATAAGTGAGCATACGCAACCCTTTTTACAAAGCGTTGCACAGAAAGCGTTTCGTTAGATAGAAGTTTTGGGTCTTTTGCAACTTAGCTGAATTGGTGTTGCGTTAGATATAGATTAGCGTTGCGTATTACCCACAGTGTTTCACATTATGCAACACTAACTGATGGCGTTGCGTTAGATAATTTTTTATTTTTATAAATGGTGATGTGGCAGGAGTGGTACTCACATGTGCTGACGTGGCATTTGCTGACGTGGCACATGTGGGACCCACATTTGCTGACGTGGCAGAAGTGGGGCCCACCTTTGCTGACGTGGCATTTGCTGACATGGCAAAAAATGTTGCATTAGATACCAGTAGTGTTGCGTTTGCTCTTTGAAGTGTTGCATTAGATATATTCATATTTTTTTTAAAAAATATGACGTGGCAGATGTGGGCCCCACAACTGTTGACGTGGCAGTGTGGGACCCACAAAGGTGACGTGGCAGGAGGCCCATCTTGCTGATGTGGCAATTGTGGGACCCACAATTGCTGATGTGGCAGAAGTGGGGCCCACCTTTGCTGACGTGGCATTTGCTGACGTGGTAGAAAGCGTTGCATTAGATACCTGTAGTGTTGCATTTGCTGTTTGAAGTGTTGCATTAGATAAATTTATATTTTTTTAAAAAAATATGATGTGGCAGATGTGGGACCCACCACTGTTGACGTGGCAGTGTGGGACCCACAAGGGTGACGTGGAAGGAGGTCCATCATGCTGACGTGGCAATTGTGGGACCCACAATTGCTGACGTGGCAGAAGTGGGACCCACTAATGCTGACGTGGCATTTGCTGACGTGGCAGAAGTGTTGCATTAGGTATCAGTAGTGTTGCATTTGCTGTTTGAAGTGTTGCATTAGATATTTATTTATTTTTTTAAAAAAAGAAACAATAATCCGTAACAAAGCACTAGTTACGAGTCATATTGAAAATAGTAGTGATCTACTAAGATCTCCAATCAAATTAATTTTTTATTTTCTGAAACTTGGGGAATATCATTATATTAGATATATATTAACATCCGTACGGTTGGATCGTTCAAAAATATTTTTTAAAAAATAGAAACAATAATCTGTAACAAAGCACTAGTTACGAGTCATATTGAAAATAGTAGTGATCTACTAAGATCTCCAATCAAATTAATTTTTTATTTTCTGAAACTTGGGGAATATCATTATATTAGATATATATTGACATCCTTACGGTTGGATCGTTCAAAAAATATTTTTTAAAAAATAGAAACAATAATCCGTAACAAAGCACTAGTTACGAGTCATATTGAAAATAGTAGTGATCTACTAAGATCTCCAATCAAATTAATTTTTTATTTTCTGAAACTTGGGGAATATCATTATATTAGATATATATTGACATCCGTACGGTTGGATCATTCAAAAATATTTTTTAAAAAATAGAAACAATAATCCGTAACAAAGCACTAGTTACGAGTCATATTGAAAATAGTAGTGATATACTAAGTCTCCAATCAAATTAATTTTTTATTTTTTGAAACTTGGGGAATATTATTATATTAGATATATATTGACCTTCCTTTTAACTAGTCTTGTCCCGAATGATGAATCCTATTTTTTAAATTATTTTTTCGACGTTCCAATCGCACGGGTGTCAAGATATAACGATTTTAGTGATGTGGTAATTTTTAAAAAAAATTCCTATATTTATTTGGTTTGGTTTTATAACGGTCAAACCGGTCAAAGTCGACCTTCCTTTTAATTAGTCTTGTCCCGAATGATGAATTTAATTTTTTTTAAAATTATTTTTTCGACGTTTCAATCGCACGGATGTCAAGATATAACGATTTTAGTGATGTTGTAATTTTTTTTAAAAATCCCAGATTTATTTGGTTTTGTTTTATAATGGTAAAACCGGTCAAAGTCGATTATTTTTTTCCAGCACTAAAATGGGTGTTTATTAACATTCGTACGGTTCGATCATCAAAGAAATTATTCAAAAAAATTATTCAGTGAATCTGGATCGTGTCCCGTTAAAGGAAATAACATTTTTACTACATTTTTGTTAAAATCTCGTAAAACCTACCTTTTAATTTTTCGATTATTTTTTTCTAGCACTAAAATGGGTGTTTATTAACATTCGTACGGTTCGATCGTCGAAAAAATCTTTCAAAAAAATTATTCAGTGAATCTAAATCGTGTCCCGTTACATATATGAAGCAACACTTTTACAATTTTTTTGTTAAAATGGGTGTTTATTTTATATGAAATTTATCTATTTGAATTAATTTTTTGATGGGCTAGTAAAAACAATTGATCCATATTTCATTTCCCTCCTCTAATTCATTTTCCCCTTGTTAATATTTCCCCCCTTTATCAACATTTCATTTCCCCCCTTTTCCATCTCTCTCTTTTCAATAACCTAGATGAGCCGCCCCTCTTTTCTATCCCTTTCTCATTTCACTAACCCAGCTCTCTCAAACGACTCTCTCTCTCTCTCTCTCTCTCTCTCTCTCTCTCTCGGATGCTGTTGTTCCGTTCCGTTCAATCTATTTGAGGAAAATTAACTTCTTCAATCGATTAGATCTTAAATCGATTTGTGCAAATCGACTTCTTGTTCATTCGACTTATTCTTCAGTCAATTAATGGTTTCTTCGGTTTGAATGTGATCCAGATGTTTGCCGTAAACTCGTCTTTTCTTTTTGATTTGAATGAACAGGCGAGTTACCACTGCTAAATGTTGTGTATCTTGATGCTTAATTTTTTATTTTTTGCAGTATGTCCTTGCTGCTTACCGCAAAGGAGACAAACTGAAATTCGCAAACCAATCATCAAATCCTAACTGCTATGCAAAGGTATTTTATCTTGAATTAATTATCAGATTCCAAGAATTTGTGTATTTGTTATGAGAAAGCCGATCTAAGAAAGTCCATCTAAGAAAGTCTATTGTATTTACTTGGATATACTTCAGGTTATTGCAGCTTATATGATGGTTGAGGAACTTAACAGGAAAGGATATAGTGGTTATCTTTTCTCTGTTCCATCATTCAATGATTTAAAACATGTATACAGCGTCGCTGCGCCAGTGTTGGATGAGGATTTTGGAGCTCGAGTTGCAGATTTTGGGTTGACAATGGCAATTGATGCAATCGGAAAGGGGAGCAACTCTATGTCTGTCATTGCAGGATCTTCTGGTTACATTGTGCTAGGTTAGCTACTAATTACTATTCCTTTAAAATCTATGCATAAGGTATTTAAAATCATTTGTTCATGCTATATAATTTTTTCTTGGTTGAATTATCATTATGTTATTATGCCTACTTTGATTACTGGACTAGATGTTTTCTATGAAGTAATTTAGAGCTGCTGTAGTAGTGTAAGTGCCTAATAATTACCATAAGTAATGGTAAAGACAAACACACACACAACATAATTACCATGTTTATTTTTTAGGTATATGTATGAACCTTGTAAGTATAAAAAGACTGGCTGACGAGGTATAAAATTGGTGTGGATGCTGAGGGTTTTGGTTTTGGTAGAATTAAATTTAAGATTCAATTTTGTTTTGTGTTTGGTTTCTGTTGTATTCGATTATTACTAAATGTTTTCTTTTTAATTTTTCTTATATTTGCTTTTATGTGCTTGATTCCGACTGGGATGTGTTAGAGAGAGAGAGAATCAAGAAGGGAGTTCATGCTGAAGCCACTTAGATGTACAGAGGGAAAAAAATGGATGGGTCTTTGATTAACTAAGACTTTCAACTCAGTGGTATGCTTCTAATTTTTCTTTGTATTTTCTTTGTATCTTTTCAAAGTACAAGTCCTGTGCAAAATTTTGTTATTTGTGGATGCCCGGTTTCAAACTAAATTATTAGTATGCTTCAATGTAAATTATTAGTAGAGATAAGTTGGCTGGTTCTCAGTATGAAGGGTAAGGGAACAAATTATTGTTCTCGTGTGTTTTCTCTTCTTGTAGATTGATTATGTGGATACTTTGTGTTCGAAAACATTTTGTATATAGCTGAATTTTGCTCACAATTGAATCATTTCCTTGAATTGACTGGTTAATAACTGAAGAAAAGTAATTATCCTAATTAAAAATTCTGAAAGAAACATGACCTAATTTGTTTTAAATTTCTGTGATATTAAACTCATACTTACTCTTTTGTTTTGTTTTGAATAATGTTGTAAGTTAGTTGTTTAGCTTACATACATGTAGCAAAAAATTAAATTGTTTAGCATACATACTGTGCTAAGTGCTGAATAGTTTAACGAAATATGATCCTGCATTATGTGCTCGGATATAGACAGTATTCATTCAGTATTCACTTGATTGGTTAGTTTGTTGTGTGAAAAAAATGTAAATTGTAACATTAAACCTAATTTGTCGTTGCATCTGATTTTTATGTTTCAATGAGTGTGTGTGCGTGTATGTATGCATGTATGACCTTGAAATCAAGTACTATTGTCCCTATCAGGCACACTTTTTATACCTCCATTGTAAATTTAGCTGTGTATTTAGTAATTTGTTTGGGTGTATGTGGTGACTATGTTTTTTGTTTTCGAAACATGTGAAATAAATCTGGTTTTGTAATTGTATTAGATTGACCCTGCAAAGTACAAGAGCATCTCATCAGGATTTGGAGTATTGCTCAAGGAGCAGGGCGTGAGGGGCTTCTTCAGGGGATGGGTGCCGACACTTCTCGGTTACAGTGCTCAGGGTGCCTGCAAGTTTGGGTTCTATGAATTCTTCAAAAAGTATTATTTTGATATTGCTGGGCCAGAGTATGTTGCCAAATACAAGACCCTCATCTACCTTGCTGGTTCTGCGTCTGCTGAGGTGATTGCTGATGTTGTTCTATGCCCCTTTGAAGCAGTGAAGGTTCGCGTTCAAACTCAGCCTGGTTTTGCTAGGGGTTTGGGTGATGGACTTCCCAAATTTGTCAGATCTGAAGGCGCTCTTGGGTATGAACAAAGCAGATGCTTGTTTCTCTTTGGCTTTTTGATTATTTTTTGAGATTTTCTGTTTTGGGAAAACAGTTTAGTAATTTAATCAAACTTGTACAGGTTATACAAGGGATTGGTTCCACTCTGGGGACGCCAGATTCCATGTAAGTTTGTGTTCATTCTACTACTCTTCGTAAAGCCATTAAAATTTTTAGTGGTTTCATTAGTTGTTCAGATTTGGGCTAGTCTATTACCATAACTTGTTTCCTGAAAATAATTTCTGGTTTCCCATATCTAATTACTATATTGACAGGGAATTCAATATTAATTTTCAAAAATCTGTAAAAAAGGACATAAAAAGAAATAAAAGAACAAAACATCAGAAGGGAAAACTATCACCTATAGTATTAGTATGTAAAGCTAGCCTTAGTTTACTGTTTCTACACTCTGGTCCTGGTAGGCCTTTGCAACGAGGCCATGACTAGATGTTGTCTTTTAATTGAGACTCTTACTCTCTTTTTGTAGACCTTACTCTATTCTTGGTTGAAATTATCAAATATATCATTATTGACCAAATTAAAGAACCTGGTGTGCCTGAGTTGCTATACTGTGATGGAAAACTATTACTATTACCCAGCCAATGTAGACATATCACCTTTAAGAGAGAACTATATTTCTCCTGAGTTCCGTGAGGACCAAGTGGAGGCTGATCACCCTTTTGATCAGGTAGATTTATGTAAGCTGTAATTTATCTTTACCATCTCTAACAGTAAATGGTGCCCTTTTCCTGATGTAACTTGGCAACAGTTTTCATCTAATAAGAGCTTCTATTTTCTTTTCTGAAACAATTGCAAATTAATTGAAAGCATCTTTGTTACTTTTGTATTAAAACATTTATCTCTCAATTTCTCAGTTCAAGATATGGTTTGATGATGCAGTAGCTGCAAACTTAAAAGAACCAAATGCTATGGCATTGTCCACTGCTGGGAAAGATGACAGACCGTAAGTACTTTTTTCTGAATTTCTTTGTGTTGAAAGTTTCTTAAGTGAAGACTAGTTTCCAGGAAGTTCGACTTCAGACTAGCAGTCCATTACCTTATCTTTCTATGTTTTTCATATGAAACTTTTGTTCATCTTAAAAGCATCAATAATGGTCTATATTTTTTATAAGGATGGCTTTGTCTGATTAGTCATCTTATGTGGACTCTATGATGGAATATGCTATATGTTTCAAGAGCTTATTTATATACTCAATATCTTTGTTTAGTGACTGACTACTGCTTATATGCAGGTATACTAATTATGGAAGCCATGAGTTCCAGTGATCTAGACAGCAATGGTACTCCGACGATTCAAGTTGGCACAATTTAGGGATTTTATTTTGTAGCTTTTAGTAGTAGTATAACTTGGTTATTTCGTAATTTTGAAGTTTGAATTGACGTACTTTGAACTTAGAATTAGTGCATATGCTTGGTTTAGTACATGTTGGTAACAATTTGTAGAACTGTTAAGTAGTTTTGTTGGTTGCCATGGCCTTGTGGTTGGTTTTTGGAAATTTAGTTGTGTTGGATTTTGGACAGGTTGGTATTATGTATGAACAAAGCTGCCATTTCAATTTTTTTATAAAAAACCGTTGCATTTAACTCTATTTGGTGTTGCAGTAGCATAGTTTTAATGTTGCAATAAAAAAGAATGGTGTTGCATTTGAAAAGAATGGTGTTGCTTAAAAAAAAAAATTAGTGTTGCATTAGACTCAAAAAGCGTTGCGTTAGATAGTGGACCCACTGCTGACGTGGCATGTGGGCCCCACTGCTGATGTGGCAAGTGGGCCCTATTGCTGATGTGGCATGTGGGCCCCAGTGCTGACGTGGCACCTTGGTGGGCCCCAGTGCTGACGTGGCACTTGTGGGCCCCACTAATGATATGTCAGCATGCTGACGTGGCACCTTGCTTCCATGTCAGCATGCTGACATGGCTGAAACATCTTATGCAACCCCATGAAGTGTTGCGTTTGCATGCTTTTGGTGTTGCATAAGGCCTCTTATGCAATGCTTTTCGAAGTGTTGCAATAGCTTGGAAAAGCGTTGCGTTAGGGGTCTTACGCAACGCCAGTATTGGTAACGCCCCAAAAGCGTTGCGTAAGACCTTACGCAACGCTTTTCAGGCCTTACGCAACTGAAAATGGGGGTTGCGTATGTGCGTTTATGGCGTAGTGATCTTAGTTGATACATACTTTCCAAGTCATTACATAACTTGAAAAATGTTTCTTTTTCCATTCGAAACATATTTTACATCTGATCTCATTCATAGATAATATTTCTTGCATCCATTTATGTCCTATTTGATAAGATGTCATGCACGGTTCCTTATGTAGGAATGTGCAATAGTACTTTACAATTAAAGCAGTTGTACATTTTACCAACTTCCAAAAGTCATCTTTATCATCGACCTCATCATCGATAGTCTGTACAGTAAGATCATTCATATCTTTTAAGCTGAAAATACAAAAAAATTATTAGCTTTCAACAAATATTCAAGATTGAGCATAGCTAATATTTATTAAAATAAAATGAGTCTCACAAAAAAATGTCAACGTAATAGTCTAATACAATCATCCAAATGCAAAACTAATAACATGTTAAATTAAGATGAGTATCCATATTAATTTTTGTCTTTCACATTTTCACCTTGTTTATGATATTTCAACCAACCAACTTTAGCCTCCACAGTCTCCAAGTGTTTTCAGAGTTTGCTTTTTGCTTTATGCTCAAACATTGACACGGTCAAAAAGTACATGTCGCTACCCTTCATAATATCAGGAATACTATGTAAATCATCCATGACATCTTCTATAGTATAACTAGCCAAAAAGTACATGTCGTTACCCTTCATAATATCAGGAATACTATGTAATATCAGATCTTAGTTTGGCCGCAACTCTTCCCTTTTGAATTTTACCTTTTTTTGGCTTGTCTTCACTCACATTGGAGCCAGATTCAATTTTTTCTTTACTTTTTCCCTGCCTTTTACCTAGACTTGTCTATAGATAAATGAGATTCTTTCGGATCAGCTTGGAAGCGAGCACATTTACCAACACTAAATTGTATATCCGGTCTACTAGCCGTGATATAAAGTAAAATTCCTATCATCCCTCGATATTTCTTGATATCCACGAAAACACCGTCTTTATCTATAGATAACTTATCGGAGATTGACATAGGAGTACTAATAGGTTTTGCATTTTCCATCTCAAACTTCTTTAGCATTTCTTTACAATACTTAGATTGTGAAATATGAATGCCATCTTGAGTTGTTTAATTTGCAAACCTAAAAAGAAATTTAATTCTCCCATCATGCTCATTTCGAATTCTTTACTCATCTTTTCCGAGAATTCGCTACATAGTGATTCTTTGATCGCACCAAAAATAATATCATCTACGTAAATTTGAACGAGCAAAATATCATTACTTTCATACTTAGTGAATAGAGTAGTATCCACAATTCCCATTTTAAAACCGTTATCGATTAGGAATTTGCTTAACCGCTCGTACCAAGCTCTCAGAGCTTGTTTCAACCCGTATAAGGCTTTGTACAATTTGTACACATAATTAGGATATTTATGATCTTCCAATCCCGGTGGTTGTCTTACATAAACTTCTTCTTCTAAAACACCATTTAGGAATGCCGATTTAACATCCATTTGATAGACTTTGAAACCTCTATTGCAAGCGTAGGCTAAGAACATTCGAATAGACTCGATTCTAGCTACGGGAGCATAAGTTTCGTCAAAATCTATACCTTCCATTTGAGTATAGCCTTGAGCAACTAATCGTGCATTATTTCTTACCACTTCTCCACCTTCGTATAATTTATTACGAAAGACCCACCGAGTTCCAATAATGGAAGTGTCGGGTGGCGGAGGTACAAGTTCCCAAACTTTATTGCGAGTAAATTGATTTAGCTCATTTTGCATGGCATCAATCCAATCCTCGTCTAATAAAGCTTCTTTGGCCGATTTGGGCTCGATTTGTGATAAAAATGCTACATTACTCACAATGTTTTGAACTTGAGCCCGAGTTTGAACCCCTTTACTAAGTTCACCTAAGACATTGTTTATTGGGTGATCTTTGATCAAAAGAATTTCCGGAGGCAATCGAGCTTCAACTTCATTTATTTCAAGAGGATTAGTAGGAATTTTAGTTCATAGATCAATAGTTCCCATTTGTCGAATTATATTCTCAACATCGATGCTAGAACCATTTTTAGGATCATTAGAGTCATCATCCTCTTCCACTAAATCTTTTAACTTAGAAAGTTGTTTTGATTCATCAAATACAACATTCAATGTTTCTTCCACAACTAAAGTTCCAAGATTAAATACTCGATAAGCTTTGCTAGTATTCGAATAACCAAGAAATACACCCTCACAAGATTTCAGGTCAAATTTCGTTAGGTAATCTTTTGAATTCAAAATATAGCATTTACTTCCAAAAACCTTGAAGTAGCTTATCTTTGGAGTTTTACCAAAATAAAGTTCACACGGAGTCTTCATTTTGATAGGACGGAGTAAAACTCTATTTAGAACGTAGCAAGCCGTAGACATAGCTTCGGCCCAAAAATACTTTGGTCTACGATATTCATTCAACATTGTATTTGCCATTTCTTGTAATGTTCTATTCTTCCTTTCAACAACCCCGTTAGATTGAGGCGTATAAGGAGCAGAAAAGTTATGAGTAATACCACACTCTTCACAAAAGTTAACAAAATCCGAATTATCAAATTCTCTACCATGATCGATCATAATATAGATGATCGTGTTATTTTGTTGATTTTGTATTATTTTGCAAAGTGCAACAAACGATTCAAATGCATCGCTTTTTTGCTTTTAGGAATTCCGTCCATGTAAAGCGAGAGTAGTCATCAACTACTACAAGAGCGTAAGAACACCCTCTTAGGCTTCGTACGGGAACCGGTCCTATAAGATCCATATGTAAAAGCTCAAGCAGTCTAGTAGTAGACACCATGAATTTGACTTTATGAGATGATCAGATTTATTTGCCAATTTCACAAGCTTCACATACATGATCTTTTACGAAGTTTATTTTTGGTAATCCACGAACATGTTCTTTCGAACAAATATTTTTCATGAGTTTCATGTTAATATGACCCAATCTATGGTTCCATAACCATGGATCCTCATTCATGGATACTAAACAAACATTTTCGTAATCATTTAAGTCGCACGAATAAACATTCTTATTTCATGGGCACTAAAGAATCAATTTCCACTCTTTGTCATAAATAGCAAAATGAGATGAAGAAAATTAATTTGCAACCATTATCACATAGTTGAATTATCGAAAGCAAGTTGTACTTTAGTCCAGTGACTAATTGTACATTTGAAATTTTAATGCTTTCATTGCAAATATTACCAGTACCGACAATACTTCCTTGACTGCTATCACCAAAAGTTACACTTCCGGCGATTACCTTTTTAATATTATTAAACAAAGATTTATTACCCGTCATGTGTCGTGAGCAACCACTATCAAGATACCACAAGTTCTTCTTGCACACCTACACGAATGATTAGTAAAACCGATTGGTACCCCTTTTTCTTGAGGGTCCGAGGGTTAGCACATCATAAGGTAATTGAGTATTTTCATAGACAAATCTCGGTATAGGATAATAATTCATGTACACAACATCATTTCTAGATGCTTGATTCCTATTTGATATATGATAAGGATTTCTCCTTGGCATATACTTAGGATTACCACGAAAAGCATGATAATTAGCATTACGGGGAAATATAGTAGTAAAAGAATCTCTAGAATGATTATTAGCATGATAATTCACATGATCATCTTTAACATGAGCATTAAACCTTTTAGGATAAGTTTGATGTCGCTCACATTAGTGTGTTGACTCGATCGAGCATTCAAATGACTTATATTTCTAGGCATAGAATCGTTTTGACTCCGAATATAAGCATTATTGTTCGATCCTTGAGCAACAAAATTTCTCCTAGGAACATTCGGTAGACTAGTATTTTTAGTACTAGTACTTGCAACGTTGTTAGAGTTCCTTGGTTGAAATTTAATCGGCTCTTGCGATAAAAATGCTTTGGTTGTTTATTATCATTTTTAACCGAATTCTTTTGAACAATGTTAGCTCCCTTAGATATCCACTTATACTTCCCCTTAATTACACCCTCTTTAGCTTTGCAAAATGGACTTTGATGTCCCTTTTTGTTGCAATAAGAGCACATTTTCGTAGGTGCTTTAGGAGAAACATTCTTAGTGGGAGTAAGAGTATGTGCTTCCTTTTTAGGAGGATTATTTGCATCATATCCTAAACCTTCTTTGTTAGAAGATATCTTGGAGTTATATATCATATTTTCCAACATAGTATTGCTCTTCGTGAATTGCTTGACTATAGAATCAAGATTATGCTTTTCTTCCATCAAGACATTAATCTTGTTATTTAGCACATTTTCTTGATCTATAACTTGAGACATAAGCTTAGAATTCTCGTTTTTAAGCCTTTCACCTTCTAAGATACTTGATTTTAATTCTAAAAACAAATGTTCTCTTTCATTAGCCTCAATGTTGCATTGCTCTCTTAACTTAGCAATTTCATCATTCTTTTCGGCTAAGATTATTTGGTGATCAAGATTTAACTCACTTAAGGCTTGTCTAAGCTCTTCTTCTTTGTCACCCGTTGATGCTCGTACAAGTTTACTTATCCGATTCTCTCGTTTAACTATTTCATGTCCCATCGATTCATTATGAATTTTTAAATTCAAAATTTCGACATGAAGCTCACGATTCTTCTCGAAAACTTGTATCTTTTCTTTTTCAATTTCTTCGGCTTGAACAATTAGAGAAATATTCTCAATTTCAAGGTTTTGAATATTCTCATTCTTTTCTTTTATCTCGAGTTTCAAGCGATCATTTTGTGAAGAAATAAAATCGGAATATTCTTTGTCATTGACATGAATATCCTTTAAACGAGCAACTTCTTTTTGAAGCTCAATATTTGTCTCACGATTTTTATTCCTTTCGGAACTAACCATGGCAAATTTGCAATTCATATAGTCAAGACTCGATTTTAACGAGTTGACCAAATGAATTAGTTCGGATAAATCCAAACTAGATAAATCCATACTCGATAAATGCATATTTAAATTATCACTACTATATGATGCAATATTTAAATTTGAAGTTGAGTCTAGAGTTACCTCAAGGTTAGTAGTCGACTTTTCGGTTGATGTGGATTCGTCGGAGATAGCCATTAAGCAAATGTTGATAATTTCTTCGATCTCTTCCGGTGCTTCTTCGTCTTTGCTTAAAGTTAAATCCTATCCGTTTTCCGCAACAAGACAGCGAACCTTAGGTAACTTCAGACATTCACGTCTAAAGTGACCGGGTTGTTTGCATTCAAAGCAAACATCTTGCGCTTCTTCTACTATAGGCTCATTTAATTTAGGTGCCGAGTAGTTCTTTGTATATTTTGGATTATTATATGAATTGTTACCTTGAGGTGCACCTTGATTTTTAACATAATTCGTATTAGGGGAATTGTTTTACGAATTAGGAGCACCTTGGTTTTTAGCATAGCTCGTAGTCGGAGAATTATTTCGATAATTCGACTTTCCCTTCGAATTAAATATTCAATTTTGATTTTTCGATTTAAGGAAGCTTTTTCCATATTTTTTAGCTTTACTTTGTAACACACGACGAAGTTGTCTCGATAACAACGCAATTTCATGCTAATAGAGATTTTCCAACTCTTCGTTTAAATCGTCGTCGTTTTCTTCTTCATCGATTAATATAGCTTTCAAAGCCATACTTTTGCGTTTGTCATCCGTTTTAGGGACAACTTTATCCAGTGTATTATCTTCTTCGTAAGCACGAAGGTTTTCGAATAAACTATCGATAGAGTAGTCGTTAAGACTATGCATTTCCTTTATAGTGGTAACTTTAACTTTCCAATTCGGTGGCAAGGCTTTTAAAATCCTTTGATTTTTCTCATTAGTCGTATAGACCATACCAAGTTGAGCAAGCTCATCGATTACACGAGTAGACCTCGTTTCCATGTCGATGATAGTTTCACCTTCGAGGAGTTTAAAATTTTTGTACTCATGAATTAAGGTATCCATCCGAGATTCCTTATTATCTTTTGTACCCTCCTAAGTGATAACTAATTTGTTCCACATTTCTTGTGCCGACTTGCAATTATTAACACATTTGTCTTCTTTTTCCGCAAGTGCACTAGTTAGAACCATTTCCGCTTTCGCGGCTATGTTCATTCGAATTTCTTCCTCGGGAGTATATTCACTCACCTTTTTCTCGATAGATATTTCACTTACCATTTTGGTGAGAATTACTACACCGTCTTCGATAGCCATCCAAACTTTAACACCTTGGGATCTAGCATAAATTCTAAATCGTGTTTTCCAAGTTGTAAAATTTGTGCCATCGAATATTGGAGGTCTAGAACTCGAAAGTCCTTCACCACATCCGATCGTATTTAAATACGCAATTTTACGATCTACTTTTGGTTACGTTTTTGAACTTCACAACGTTCAAATAACGAGATTAAAAGTAACTGCTCTGATACCAATTGATAGGTCCCGAAGGAGGGTAAAATAAGCTAGAAGGGGGGGGGGTTGAATAGCTTATGACCCTTTTTCAAATTAGATCTTGGCGTTTTTAAATTTCTTTCTCCTTTTAAAATTAATTACTTATAAACAAGTAATATAAAATGTGGAATATAAAAGCAAGAAAGTAAAAGAGATTGACACGATCGATATATCCTGGTTCGCGATGCCCGCAATCCCCTAACGGATTTGAACACCCTTACTCCAGTCCCCGAGCTCCTCTCGATCTCGAGATTTCTTCCACTATAAAGAATTACACTCCTTATAGTAGGCGGAGAAGCCTTTACAAACATTATGTATTTATCTTAGAGCCTAACTACTCGTTACATCTTCGAATACTATAGTCGCCCCTTACAAGATTGTCTTGGACCGTAACTCCCCGTTACCTCCTCAAATGCTATGTAAGTATACCACTTACGAGTTTATCTTGGAACGTAACTCCCCGTTACTTCCTCACAACAACGTAAGACCTTACGAGTTTATCTTGAAGTGTAGCTTCTCCACTACCTTCTCAAAACTACGTAATAAAAACCACTTACAAGTTTATCTCGAAACGTAACTCCAAGTTACTTTCTCAAAACTATGCAAACAAAACCTTTGCGTAGACTTCGTATCTACACCCTTTAACGATCTTGGGTCTTAGGTCTTAGATCTTGGATCTTTTCTCCTCTTCACGGTGCAAAGATACCCAACTCCCAGTCGGCGTATCTAAGACTTGGGTCTTAGAGCGAAAATCACCTCACTTCACTTCACCTCACGTCAAAGGATATAATACAAGCACTACGACTTGAAAATCCTTATAAATTTGACGATTAAAAATGAACTAGTGTACAAACTAGATCAAGGGAGGATATATAAATATTAATGAGTTAGACTATGTTAATACAAATATAAATCAAGTATATTAATTTATATAAATATTCGGTGTGGCCGAATATAAATAAAATTAAATATACAATTTACTTGTGTAAAAACAACACAAATAAATACGAGAAAGAGCGAGTTAAAAATATTCCGTAGAATATTAAACAAGCTACTAATTCAAGATATACAAATGTTTAAACACTTGTATTGAAATATTATAAGACCTAGATCAACAATGAAATGGTCGAAAATAATATTTCTTGGCCAAATAGCCTTGATTAATTATCGAAGTTAGAGCTAGTTGCTTATATTCAAAAGAATATAGAACAAGCTACTTAAGATCAACAAATACTAGTGTTATCACAACAACACTTGTATATGGCTTTGTATGTAGCCGAATATATATATATATATATATATATATATATATATATATATATATATATATATATATATATAGCTCGACAAAGCAAGGGACGCTATTACGCGTTAATGCTAGTGCGGAAAATATAAAATACGTGAATGTAAAACACACACGAACAATCAATTAAGCACACCACACACAAGCATATAAATACAACTCACACGTTTGCAAAAGTAACTCGTTATAAATAACGAGGGGCGCTATTATGCGTTAAACTAGTGCGAGAAAATATATAAACACGTAATAGGATAATTCGATCGAATAAATCAAGCAAATAGCCAAATTATTTGAATTAAGTTTTGGTCAAGAAACAAGTTCAAGATTCCTTGATTTAGTCCTTAAATATTTGAGCTCAAGTTAAGGTTCAAAGGACTAGAATAAACCAAGTTAAGAAGCTCTCTTTTGATTTAAAGAATAACAAGTTTAAATCACTTGTTTATGCACTTTTAAGAACAAATCAAAAGATGGTTCTTAGCCTTATAACCAAGTGTTCACCAAGAGGTTGTTAAGGACTTAAAGAAGAGCAATTAAACATTTCAAGAAGCTCTTCAAAAAATTCTGCACAACTTGTCAATATACACTACAAGAAAGTAGTCAAGAACAAGTGTATATTTAGATGACAAAGTGCAAGAAAACTCAAGGCAAATGAGCACCAACCAAAGAGTATTCAAGGAAGTTACTTTGGTGACTCAAATACATATATAAGGACACTTATAAACTGCACAAAAACGTGCAAGAAGTGTGTCTAAAGATGCTTGGCTGAGAGCAAGAAGATGAGCAAGAAAGAGGTCCAAAATCACTACCAAAATGGCCGGATTTGAGCACCAAATAAAAGGTAACCAAGGAGGTACCAAAGATGACTCAAATAAACAAGTAAGAGCACTCAAGAGGCTGCACAAAAACGTGCAAGAGGCTTCCTAAAGAGCAATGGCCTAATGGTAAGAAGAAGTGCAAGAAAAGGACCAAAAACACTACTAAAACAAGGCCTATATGAGCACCACTTGAATGAAATTCAAGAAGGATAAAATGGTGACTCAAAGCACACTTAAGAACACTTTGGGGAGTGTAAAAACCGAGCTCAATAACAGCCCCCAAAGTGATGGCCGAATGGTGTTAAAATGCTCAAGAAATGGACTAACAACAAAACTTTAAAGATTGTTGAAAAATGGAGCAACAAAGCTTTGTTATCCAAATCTTTTGGAGGTTTTTGGTACTCTTAAAAGGCTGTGATTCTAGAGAGAAAACACCAGCACTTCTAGGAAACAAAAAAACTCAAGAGAAATGGGTGGGGGTTAGCTTGCTATTTATAGGCAAAGTGGTGAAAAAGAGAGCAAATGAAAGCATGACACTTGGCACCAACTAATAAACAAATACAAGGGGTCTTTACTGGAAATTCTCTCTTACTTGGTCCCCAATCCTTATATATTTATCAGATATATAAGTATAGTTGTTGTATATTAGTTTCGTTTTATCCGAATAAACCGAAACTAACCGAAACAACACATAACACCCACTTTAATGAGATAAATCGAAAAATATCTTAAAAATTATGAAACTTTGGGAATCCTCTGGAAATATTCCCAAAAGAATATGGTCAAAATTTCACCTTAAAAGGAGTTAACCTTCTATGACTTTTAAACGACCAAAAAATCAATTACGAATTGATTTTTAGAGGTCCAGGTAAAAGTCATTAAAAAATCATGAAAATTTGTCAAAAATTCTTTTTTACCATTTTAGTGACATCCTCAAAATTTCAAGTCAAAATAACATGTGTAAGTAATTTATCCAAAAATATTTCGATAAAATGCACTTACGCGACTGAATAAAATATGTTGGCCGTTTGTCGTAACCTGTCGACGTTTTGGCTAAGGTTTTGACTTAAAATATATTCAAATATAATATTCCTCAAATAATAATGACAATGGAGTCATCGGAATGTTTATTTTGAATAGTTTACGATTTTATCCATTTAAGTGAATAACCGTTAAGGATTCGGGATCAAATCTGTTTTTATTCTTTTTGCAAATCAATAAATAAGGCAACCTTGAAAATATTACTTTGAAGAACATATTGAATATATTTGAGGATGAAATCCTTTGAAATGAACACCGTCTAGAATAAATCTAGCATTTATGACTCGCAAAATCAGTGTTCGGAATATTTTGATATTTTTGCCTTTCTGACTTTGCTTAAAAATGTAACTCAAATAATCTAGACTTAGAAAATATCATTTTACTGATTATTTTTTTATCTAAATTAATTATTAGTACGAGAAAGCGTCACTTCGAATATCATATGGAATTTACTAAATAGCGTAGTAAATTAATTTTTCACTTTCGTACTTTGACAAATCACCAAAACTTACCGGTGAGAGAGATTGTTTAACAAAAACTAACTATCTCACAACTAGAATCAATCAGACAACTTTTTTTAATGATTTGTAACCAAAATTCATTAGATGCGATCTATTTTGGGTTAATTATCAAGTTGAACACTATATAATTAATAAAATTTCAAATTTACCATCGGCAAATTTAGGATATCAAATTGGCCATTTTTAAATTGGTGGGGTCTCATATTGGTCACTTTTAAGTTGGTGATAAACTAACAAAATCTCAAATTTACCACCGAAAATCAATAATTTTATCTAAAAAGTGGCCAATTTGAGATCCCAAATTAATCGGTGGTAAAATTGATATATTCCTAATTATATAGTAGTTAGTTTGATACTTAACACGATTTATTTTTACACTTTTAAAGAAATAATTGAAGTTCATTTTAATTGCATTTGAGATTGCATCTAGTCACTACAGTTGCATTAGTTTGCAAATCCATATTTTTGCAAAAAATTAAAAAAAAAATGTATTTTTGAAAAAGATGATTTTTTTGAAAATAGTTTAAAACAAAATATTATTATATATGTGTGTGTATGTATATATATATATATATATATATATATATATATATATATATATATATATTAATAATAAACAAACGTGATTTATAAAGTTATAATCCTGCGAGAAGTATCGTAAAAAGTGAAAATCGGATCAGTAAAGACATTGTTTAAGAATTACTTGGAAAATTGTAGATTAATCAAAATGATTAACCGAATCATTAATTGAATATATTTAAAAAATATTATAATATGTATTTTATTAATTTTAAAATTATTTAAAAAAATTGTGTAATAATTAATTTGATTTTAAAAATCGAATTGACAGATGATAAAATTGGTATCGGTAATTATAATAATATGTCCGGATGTAACATACTTTCTATGGGTGTTGGCCCTATGTATCACAAATTTAACCTAATTGATCCTAAATATCACTTCTTAAAATAATGGACCTAAATATCACTCCAAAATACAACTTCGGTCAACGTTTTAATTTTTTACTAAAAACGCTACATCGTGTAGCGTCTACGACGTGTAAAGCAGAATCGGAGAAA
Source organism: Kitagawia praeruptora (assembly GCA_037693485.1). Taxonomy (NCBI): domain Eukaryota; kingdom Viridiplantae; phylum Streptophyta; class Magnoliopsida; order Apiales; family Apiaceae; genus Kitagawia; species Kitagawia praeruptora. The sequence continues at coordinate 85,856,116 of CM075350.1, forward strand.
ACGCTAGGTGAAGAAGCAGCTTTGCAAAACGCTACTTTAATTGGCGTTTAGAGTGAAAACACTACTTTATCAGTTGTTTCTCGTTACTTTGTTTAAACTGAAAACGCTAGTTTAAAATGTGTTACCATCAGAAAACGCTAAATCATACTCTGTTTACGTAGAAAATGCTTTGTTTTGTTTACGTTGAAAACGCTAGTTAATCGCCTTTCTTTGATCTAATCTATTAGTGCGGTCTTTTATCTTAGCGTTAGTTGGTATGCTTCTCAGAGTACAATCTTTTTCGATCTTAGAGGGACTAGGACAACTTCTGCTATCTTTTATTCCATTTTTAGTAAAGATTCCATGCTCCTATAGTTGAACCAATAAGGAGATGCAGTTGGTGAAATGGATCAAAGAAGAATGGAAGGCCTCCTTTCCAAGCTCTACTCCGATCTGATCTATCACGACTCATTTTATACTAATAAAAGAGGGCTTAACGGCGCCTAGCCTATGGAGTGTCAATCCGATCCTAATCCCAGTTCTTCTCTTTTAACTAAGACCCTTTTATTGAAAGAAAAGTACGTCAGAAAAAGTTCCGGAGCTTGAGATTTTATCGACTTCTTTATTCTGTAGAGAGTTTTAGAAGATTCTCCGTCTTAGCAAAGATTGTCCTCATTATCCGGGACAACTTAACCAAGGAGAACTTAGTTTTGGATAAAAACGTTGTTTTAAAGCAATGACTTCTTCCATCACTTTCTTTATATGTGAGTTGCTTTGAATCTGTATCTCTTTCTTTTTTCTGTGAATTGTTCTTTGTGTTGTAAATTTAATTAAATAAGTGTAAACGCTAATTTAAATAGCGTTTATGTTAAAAACGAAAATGCTAGACGATGTTTGGTTATAGAGTAATATATTTGACACTAAATTTTCCGATTGTAATATTTAGGATCGATTAATTTATAATTATGACATTTGGGTCCTTTTTTCACTTTCTATGCCCAAATTAGATTTTACCTTTCAAAATCGATGTACAACGGTGACTTTGACTGTAAGAGTACTGACTATATATAATTGTACAAAGGTGAGTGTTGTTGAGAACCCGACCCACTTAATTCAATCAATTTCTAGGGTTTCAAGTTCTAACCCAACCAAACCAATTAGCTTCAGTGATTTCAATCGGGTGCTTTTTGCCCCGAATTGAACCCAAATTTCGCTTCAATTCGGGTCCAGATGGGTCGCTCTCGTGCAATTCCCAACCCGGCCGATGACGATCCCAGCCAAAGGTCACTTTACCTTATATCTAATTGAACAAAGTTTCATTTTTTACATATATACATAAATACACGCACTAATTATATCTGTGTGTGTCTGTATTTTTTTTTGTCGATGTGTTGAGCTCTTTGGTGTAATTTACTTGATACTTGTGGACTTGAATTTCGAAAACTGTTTTTTTGTTTTTTTGGTGTAATGTTCTTGAGTTAATTTTGAATCAAGTTTTTAATTCTCCAGTGGCATTTAGTTAATCAAAAATCAAATTTTGCTAAGTTTTGCTAAATTTTGTTTCCCTAGTGTTTGGAGGAAACATATTTTTGGATTTGCTTTTGGACGTAGTTGTTTCACATTAAGCTTTACTCGTAGAATTTTGTATTTCTCTTCCTGTGTATTATTGCTAGAATATTTATGGTTTATTCACTTTTTACTATTTGATGATCCTTTTTAGTTGTTTGTGGTCTGAATTAATAAATTTTGTATTAGTTGTCGCTTTCCGTTGGCTATGGCTTTCTATATTGGTTATTCCTTTTTCATCTTGCTTCTTGAGCTTAATTTCTGGGACTACATAAATATACTAGTACATTTTTTCATTTTTTGTCTGCATTCTCTATCAGCTTCCTTTGATTTTTTCACTTTTGAGTTTCTTTCAAATTATCACGCCCTCTGGTCCTATATTAGATCCTTTTTTTTTTCATTTTTTTTTTCTGTTTCCTACCAAAATAATGTCAAAGTTTTCTGCTCATAGAAAAGTTCTCTATTTGTCCTTTATTTGATTGGGGCAAGGTGTTAAGAGCAAGTCCAACAATATCCTAGTTGGTGCCCTATAAATATAATAAAATATAGTGTCCTAGTGATTTAAGTTATGATTTTTGTGTATCAATTTCAACAATATGCCTTATACTTGTGCCTTATAAAATATATTTGAATTAGAATTGGAGGGAAGAGAAAAAAGAGAGGAGAGAGAAGTGTAGAAAAGGAGGGAAGTTAATTTTTTATTGTTAAAATGATTTAGGACAAGTGTAGAGGTGCCTTAAATAAAGGGCATGAGAGCAAGTCCAACAATATCCTAGTTGGTGCCCTATAAATATAATAAAATATAGTGTCCTAGTGATTTAAGTTATGATTTTGTGTATCAATTCCAACAATATGCCTTATACTTGTGCCTTATAAAATATATTTGAATTAGAATTGGAGGGAAGAGAAAAAAGAGAGGAGAGAGAAGTGTAGAAAAGGAGGGAAGTTAATTTTTTATTGTTAAAAATGATTTAGGACAAGTATAGAGGTGCCTTAAGAGCAAGTCCAACAATGTCCTAAATATTGTCCTAAATCAATATTTAGGACATTTAGTCACTTTTTGTATTCCAACAATGTCCTAGTGGTGCCTTAAAACACTAGGACATTCATCTCATGCCCTTTATTTAAGGCACCTCTATACTTGTCCTAAATCATTTTTAACAATAAAAAATTAACTTCCCTCCTTTTCTACACTTCTCTCTCTTCTCTTTTTTCTCTTCCCTCCAATTCTAATTCAAATATATTTTATAAGGCACAAGTATAAGGCATATTGTTGAAATTGATACACAAAAATCATGACTTAAATCACTAGGACACTATATTTTATAATATTTATAGGGCACCAACTAGGATATTGTTGGACTTGCTCTAAATAAAGGGCATGAGATGAATGTCCTAGTGTTTTAAGGCACCACTAGGACATTGTTGGAATACAAAAAGTGACTAAATGTCCTAAATATTGATTTAGGACAATATTTAGGACATTGTTGGACTTGCTTTGAGATGAATGTCCTAGTGTTTTAAGGCACCACTAGGACATTGTTGGAATACAAAAAGTGACTAAATGTCCTAAATATTGATTTAGGACAATATTTAGGACATTGTTGGACTTGCTCTAAGTTGACAGAATGCAAAGCTGGAAATTCCATATTACATTATTGTTATATAAATTTAGAGTGTTTAAAATTCCTAAAATGTCGAAGGGTACAAACTAAAATTTGGACACATATATGTAGCAAGTTTAGCAGGGATATGTTATCACTAACATTCCTACCGTAAATTTTATGTAACTATAAACATTTGCTGAACATCCCAAACTATAACATAATTATCCTTGGAGCCGTTTATATATTTTAAATTCTGATGTACATTGTTCTCTGTTATTTTAACACAATGCCAGTCGATCCAAGAGAAAGCGGACTGCTTCAAATGTGGAGAATTTAGAGTCTTCCACGACAGGTATTCTGTGAGTGAAATATGTATAAATTGATTGAACGTATGTTTAGAATTGGGGTTTGGGGTGTGCCGTTGGGATTACTCTACTTTGTTTTTAAGTTTTAATTTGTTATACGAAGAATTTGGAAGAAAATAAATTAATTTAAAAACTGTATGGCTCGTAAAGTGTTTTGGATTTCTTCTTGTTACTCACTTATCTACTTTAAGTAATATATAAATACTGGGTGAATGCAATGTTTCATATTTTGTAAACTTTGTTTAGTGAGACTGTTGAATTTAGAAATCGATCCAATTCATGGTATCACAGCCGAGGTTCCGTGTTCAAACCCTCCTGCCCTCAGTTTTAGTTGATAATTTCTTGTTGTTTGTCCACTCGTTCGAGTGACAGGGAGTTGTGAATATAGTTTTTGATCCAATTAGGGCCTCATAACACCTTACGGTTTTAGGAGAGTTGGTTACATAACAGAAACTGTATGTTGTTCTATAGTACCATCTATAACTCAATTCCCGGTAGTATATTTACTCTCTCTTTTTTTTTTTGGATTGTAATAGGTCAAGGGACAATTGAAGGGAAAAAAGCATTATACCATTGCAACTATTGCAACAAAGATATCTCAGGAAAGATTCGCATCAAGTGTGCAATGTGTTCTGATTTTGACCTTTGTGTGGAATGCTTTTCAGTGGGAGCTGAAGTTTATCCTCATAAAAGCAATCATCCATATAGGGTTATGGTTAGTAGTGGCACTATTTATATTTTCTGAATTGTTACCTGATCTATTGAGCAGTAAACCATAATTTTTAGTGCTTCTACAGTTTAACTATGTAACTCGAGTTGTACATTGTGGAGGCGCTTTAAGGAAATTCTAATTTTACACATTTTAATGTTTATTGGCTATTCTTCAGAATTAGGCATAATTATGAGAAGCACCTGTATATGTGTCCTATAATGTAGGTGTTGTTGCAGATACTGCATTTTCATGGACTTGTAAACTCATAATTTGTGCACAATTCATTTCTTATTATATGTGTAATTTATTCGGCATGTTTCAGTTTTCAGATTTTCTTCCTATTCTTCTATTTGTAAAATGAATTGCAAATTTTTCACTCTAGTTTTGTGTTTGTGAAGTAGTTGTCCTTATTACATACCCCTCCATCCCGATCCATGTGAAATGGTTAACTTGCACATAGGAAGTTTGACTGGACAACAGTTTTATTTCCTATGTTTAAGTAGAACAATAAATCAGTTTTGATAGTTTTGTGAATGAGTAGGCTCAAAGCTGAAAGAATCCCAAACAGTGCTTAGGACTTGCCCTTTGATACAGCCCTCAGTAATTCAAATTGCCAATAGGCATACACATGTGTTGACGCCTCTCCACTTCCCCCTCTTTGTTGCTTCGGATGACACATTAACTTTTGCGATGAAGTCCTGTATATAGATAGGATAAGGTAATAACAGTCATTCTTGGTACCACTCATGGTTACTGGTTAGGGTTGTGAACTATATTCTTTGACCCTTGGTTTTGGTCAAGCTTATTGTAAATATTAAGCTGTTACGTTTCATATTCTGAGAACGTAAATCAGGCATATGTGTGCTTTGTCTTGTGACTAAATCTCGTGTTTTAAGTATTAATATGTTTGTTGTCCTTTATTCAACAGGATAATTTGTCGTTCCCTCTCATATGCCCTGACTGGAATGCAGACGAGGAAATATTACTCCTAGAGGTACATTTAATATAAGTACTTTTAGTTGAAGTCCTGTGGTATATTATGGTGGAGTTATCTATTGGTTTGTTATTGTAATTTGGTCCATGTAATTTGCTCTTTTTGTGCCTAGGTGGCTTTATAGCCCTTCCTGATTATGTCAATAAAGAATTCTTCAGAGAAAAGGTTTTTGAAAATGGTACCCTGCTAAGATTGCTTATGAACTTGTACATGTCTGTTGTAGGGTATTGAAATGTATGGACTGGGGAACTGGAATGAAGTTGCTGAGCATGTTGGAACAAAAAGTAGATCTCAGTGTGTCGAGCACTATAATACAATATATATGAACTCCTTGTGCTTCCCTCTTCCGGTACAGACATGTGTTTTTTTCATTTCTTTTGCTAGGTTGAAATTGTGAAAAAATTAATCTGCAAATACGCTATATATTCGTAGGACATGTCTCATGTTATGGGCAAGAACAGAGAAGAACTTCTTGCTATGGCCAGAGAGCAGGGGGAAGTAAAGAAAGGTTAGTTTCCCAATTACACATTGGAATACATTTACTGGGGGACCTTTGAATAGGTTGTGATTGGATAATTATAGCATCTTTTGCAGTGGCATCATCTTCAAGCCAAGCTGCAGGGTCTACTCTTTGCTAGTTTTATAAATCATTTTATTTCCCCAGTAATTGTTATGTTGACGTAGTGATTGGACAAAAGTTCTGCAATTGATGCTGGAAAGTTCTTGCAAACAGGCAAAATGTGAATGCAATTGCAGTAAAAGCGCAAGGCTTGACAGCCCTATATAATAACTGACAGTAGATACTTACATTGTAAACTGGTAAAGCTTTATTTTTTATTCCAGGGTAATACTAGGGCCAATTATAGGGTAATGATATAGTCTATTGAAAATTTTCTGCCGATTATCATAAGTTTCTTCTGACCAAACAAAAGAATTGTAGTTGACAAAGTAATTGTTTACATTTTTAATTTTCTCTAAGAAATTTACCATTTCTCTATCTGCTGTTGTGGGTGAAGGATTTGTGTTTGCTTTTTGTATTCTCATGTATGCTCATGCTTGATACGTTCTTCTACTTTGAAATGCTACAGGACTTCCATTGCCAGGGGAACTTACAGTAAAAGAGGAGTCTTCATTTCCTGCAAGAGTCAAGTATAGCCTCAAATTTCCCCGATTAGCAGTTCTATTACAATCTTTCATCCAGTTCAATCACTCATTTCAGTTTTTCCTGGTCAGGGTTGAAGATCAAAGCAGAGACGTTTTAGGGAGATCATTATCTGGCCTAGTTCCTGGTGTGTTTTAATGAGTCATTGTCATGTGATCGTACTTAGTTTAATCATTTTCTATCTACACCAACACAGTCATTACTAAAATTGCATGAACTAATATATATGTTTGAAAATCAGAGGTCGGAACTGGTGCTGCGCCCAGCAATGGTAAATCATCCACAGGGGGAGTCAAAAGGGCATCTAGCATCTTACAGAGTAAAGTTGATTCTGATGGCCCCAAAGTAGAAGGTAGTGATTTTTTATTTATTCCATGTACAATCATAATGTAAGTAAGAAATTCAGACCAAGGTGGATGAGGCGGAGTCGAATGCTTGATTTACTTTGTTGACATCTACACAAAATTTTTGTTCTCTCATATTGTTCTACATATTTAAAATAGGCTTCATTTCTTCAATTTTCTAAATAAATGTTCGTTTTGTCTCTCATGCTACACTAAATTTTTTAAGTTACATGTACACCCTGTTATCTATTTGTCTCTCATTTACTTTCAGATTCTTTATTTTTCACTCTTACTTTCTTCACCCTTGTGAGTCTATTTGCACCTTCATTTCCTTCCAACCATCAGCTAAGGTTTTTGTTGCCAAAAGTTGGCATCTAAATATGAATGAACCCCTTCCTTTTTTGTACGATATGTCTTTAATGGAATGCTATTTTATATCCTATTTATAATTTGCGTAAGGCACTTAGTATGAGTAAGTTGTCAACGGGTCCCAGATGCAGCTAAAAAAATGTAAAAAAATACTGCCAAACATTTATAAACGAAGAAACCTCTAAAGGTATAAAAATAACCTAGAAGTTAAAATTAATAACCCTGTTTCTGTAATCCACCAATATAAGTTATAACAAAAAAACAATTGATTAAAAGTTATTTAATAATAATAATATTATAATATTATTATAGTATTATTATGAAATGTCTCTACACATAATATTGAATAAAATTAAAAATATTGTTAGAAGAATACAACAAACATAAGTAAATTAAAAATAATACTAAACGATTCCCATGCATTGGTAGGGGTATAAGCTAGTCAATAAACAGTTTCATAGTTGTGAGGGCATTGTTAAGGAAATAGAAAGAACACCAGGTGTACAGTTATGGTTGCCTGATAAAATTGAACAACTTTCTGACCGAGAATAGGTCTAGCAATGAGGATCTGGATCTTTATTGAAATAGGTTTGAGCTGGAACTTGCTAACTAAAGGAAGCTAGAGTTAATTAAAACCAATTTTGTTAGATTACCAGCTCTGCCGGATGCTTAAAAATTCAAGGCATTAAGGAAAACCTACTAAATAGATCATGTATGGTTCTCACACCTGACACTCAAATGCAATTAAGGATAAAAGTGTATCTACTTAACGAACTTACTACAGAGCAAACCTACTAAGAGGCGAGTAGGGGTGTATGTTAATCTGAGAATATATGGGTTATCAAGTCAAAAACACGAGGCTTTTTGTAAACCAAGCTCTAATACCCTTTTAATCGGCCAATTCTCCCAAATCCTTAGGGTGTTGGGGAATGCCATGGATCTGTAATGAATTGACTCACAGGACCTGATTACAGAAAGATATCGGACATTCGAGAGGCCCGTACTCTCCTAAACTAGATAGTGTTTACACAAGATTCATATAACCCTAATTCCCCTTGTTCCCCTCTTTTATTCTGCACGTTCTAATCCCTCTTGGGCCTCTCAGTGGGCCTACTTCTGACTTGTGCCAGTCCATTACAGGATCTTATATTGTCGACATTTTCCTTTTATAAGTTGAAGGATGCAGATATCTCGGAGCTTAAGCCAGTTGCACTCAACAAATGTTTATGACATGATTTCCAACAGGAAACTGAAGTAAAACTAATTTTTGGTGGTCAGTGTGGGAGAATGTTTTTGCCCACCATATAATATATGCGCCTGATGGACGGGTCAAGTTTCCTATATTTTTAATTTGAACCTTGTGACTGGAGTATAGGCTGTGCATCGTACAGCCTATCTTCAATGGGGGGTTTATAAATATGTCTCCAAAAGTTAACTCCAGGACTTGAAAAACTTGCATGTATAGAACATGGGATGTACCTCGGAAAGATATGATTCTTAATTTCAGGTTCATTGTAACCGGTGGGGTTTTTCCTCATATGCTAAATTTCAATACCATTTCTGATTCTGTGATTCTGTCAAAAAGCCTGATATTGTCTTTTATATCTTTATAGTGTTTGAGTACATTAATAACAGCATAACTGTTTGGTTAGAATCTGTGTGATATTAGATTCTCTTGCAGACAGAAGCGTTGGAGAGAAGAAACCTAGGATTTCAGGAGATGAGGGACCTACTTTGACGGAGTTAAGTGGCTATAATTCTAAGAGGCAGGAGTTTGAGATTGAATATGATAATGATGCTGAACAGTTGCTCGCGGACATGGAATTCAAGGAAACTGACACTGATGCTGAACGTGATATCAAACTGCGGATACTGCGCATATACGCAAGAAGGTGAACATAATATATATATATATATATATATATATATATATATATTTATATATTTATATTTACTTTTTACCTCCAGAATTCAGAAAAGGATGGTAGATGTAATATTTTTGCAAAGACCTATGACATACAATTTTTCCAACTCTTTTTAAATTTTACAAATGTATTCTAGTTTTTATTTAAGTTCGTGTATCTTTTGTTTTTTATGATTATTTTTTTGTATTTACAATATTTAGTTGCAGTATATTCTATATAAGATTATCTCAGCATCTACCCAGTTCTTGGTTTGGGTTTTAGGGTAATGACCTGCAAGCTTACAATTTTAAGTATCTAGTTAACTTTTTGTTTTTACATTTTTTACACTCTTAGTACTAGAGGCAGTGGTGGAGCTAGCATTTGTTTTTGAGGGCGGGCCAAAAAATGCGGGTGATAGAGAAATTTGTACATGCAATTTGGTACAAAAGGGACACCTAAAACCAACTTAGAAAACTTGATTTCGCAACTAATTGCATCTGGGGTATATTCTAAAATTTGGGTGTGCCTTTGCACACCCGCACACCCTTGGTCGTGTGTGCTCACTGACTAGAGGGCAGCATGGCCGACATGCAAAATATTACATTCCACAGATTTCAGTATCCCAGCATGTTGCACCATTCTTAACATAGTACAACTTGAAGCAGCTTTTTTGGATTCACGGAGGTTCATATAGGAACACATGCATTTGTTCTGAAATGAATTTAATTGTCTGTCTACTGTCTCAAAATTAATTAGGTTAGCAAATAAAGGTTTATCAAGACTTCTTTCTTCAATTCCCTCCCCTTAATTCTTTAGTGCATGGGTAAATCTAAAAGTGTCATACAATTATTAAAGTTTATATCTGGATCTGCTTGTCTTTAAAGATTGCTCACTAAATCTTTAAACATTGCTCACCAAAATGAAAATTAAAGTTCTTTCTAAATATATGAAATGTACATATAACTGGAATATATGTACTTCCAGTATAACTAAGAACAGTTCACTCTTTGTTTGTACTTGTATATTCATAAATACCACACATTTGATTGGCACAAACTGTTTCAGTGTCTAGAGGGCTTAGATATGATATGCTAGTGACTATTTTATGCCGAAATAATAACCATTTTAGATTCCTTTACTAAATATATGCTCTCAGTATTTTTTTTAAGTTATTGACACCAAATAATTGTGATACTTCACATGTCTACAAGTATTTATGGTTTTTGAATTTACTTCAGAAGATGCAATATTATTTTTTATTCCTAACATATTCGTTTTCTTCTTTTGTTTTGGCGTTGGGGACATTTGGCAGGCTTGACGAGAGGAAACGTCGGAAAGATTTTATACTTGACAGGAATTTACTTTACCCTGATCCTTTTGAGAAGGATCTCTCACCTGAAGAAAAGGAAATATGTCAGCAATTCAGAGTGTTCATGCGATTTCATATGAAAGAGGAACATGCCGAATTCTTAAAAGTTATGATTGAAGAGCACAGGATTCGGAGAAGAATACAAGATCTTAAGGTTTGCTTCATTTCCAAGACTTTGGTTCAATAAGCTTTATGTCTTAACATATATACATACAGTATATGTATGTATGTAAGTATCTTTCGTTCCATGTCAGATCGTTTGTTGATTGAGAAAGCCCTGAAAAAAAAATTTACACAACTATTATTAGGTTGAACATATTTTCCTAATGCCATTAAATTGTATTTGGGAAATATTAAATTCATTTCAAATAATGGCTTTTCAAAGGAGATGAATTGAGTTATGATTAGAATTTTTTAAACTTGGGCTTAGATTTGAATCTCATGGAATTGAATCAAACCAAATTTAATTTTTCTTATAAATCCAAAATCCGAACATGTCGTTTAGACCAAATATATTATTTTAAATGAAATCTTAGTATCGAAACATACCATTAAAGCATTTTTTGAAATATACCAATTTAGGTTTATTATATTTTTGGTGTCGTCATGTCAACGGAATGTATAGAAGTTATGATTTTCAACCGAAGCCATTGTATGTGATGCCTTTTCTTGAAGCAAGTTCTGTCTAGGAACATAGGAAAATTGTATAAAAAATTTGGGGATCGGGGTGGGTTAGTATCTTTCCACCCTGATTCTTGTTCCCCTCCGGCCCTCCCCATTCCCAGATCCTCAGATGTAATAATAATATAATTTTTATATGTATATCAAATAAATTATTAAAGATGAATATGAATAATCTGCATCGAATTTTAAATTTTTAATCTTCTTTTATTAATTTGAAATTTACATATTACGATTTAATTGAATTGTAGTAATTTTTTTGTGTTTAAATTATACAATTGAATTTAAAAACTGTTATTTGTTTTGATTTATTAACTTAATTCTGATTAAAGTAGTTACTGTATTAAAAAAAAAAATTCTTTAAAAATAAGAATTCCCTGATACTTTGTGGGAATCCCCGTTCCCCGTTTGGGGAGAGAATTGGGGAGCAAAATAATCCAGGTTGGGGGATTGGGCGGATTCGGTTATTGGTTCGGCCTTGGGGTATTGGAGGTGGGGATACAGCCCCTGCACCGAAGTGACTTGATGGCCATTCCTAGTTCTGTGTAGATGGAAATCGTTCTACAAATTGGATTTACCATTATAAGATATCTCAACTGCCTCAGGTTTCGGGCCCATTATTTATGGAGTCCTTTTTAGTGTTTGTTGCTGATGAAGCGTTTGGGCTCACAGTGCGTTTGGGCCGCTATCTATGAACCTCTGCTAAACCATATGTTTGAAGTTCCCTTCGGTTTGTTTTGTTGGTATTTGTCCATTACAATTAACTGATTAGACACAATCAAAGAAATGTTGTTCAAGCCAGATTATATGCAAAATTGCTAGTTGTTGAATGTTTAAGGCTTTCCATACACTGTACAGATTTTATATTCATATAAAACACAAACTTCTGTCACTTGGTATTGTATGCCTAGTTGCCTACTCCACTATATAAATTTAAACAATTTGTTGCAGGAAGCTCGGGCTGCTGGCTGCCGCACTTCTGTTGAAGCAGAGAGGTTTATTGAGCAGAAGCGCAAGAGAGAAGCTGAAGAACATGCACGCAAGGCCAAGGAGACTCCTCAAACTGGGCCAAGTGGTAAATTCTTGCAGAGGGCAAATCATCTTAAAGGAGAACTTGACAACAGTCCCCGGGGAGGTCCTCCTGGGTCAGGATTTGATGACTGGAATGTCAATGGATTTCCTGGAGCTAATTTACTCTCTGAATCTGTAAGTAAATGCTATACAGTTTCCAATCCTCGGGTGTTGTTGGTTGAATTTTTCTAAATGCCTACTTATGGTCGAAGAACTTTCTTACTATTTATACTTCTGTCATTCTTTTTTGCTTTTTTGTTAGATAGCTGAAGAAAGGTTGCAACCGAAAATAGACCTTATTGTTACTTTATAGTTGCAAAATCTCATTATAAACTGGCATGTCAGAATTGCAAATACCATGGGCTGTTTCTTTTACAACTGCAGTCTAACCATATGATATACTGTTATCTATTGTAGGAGAGACGGTTGTGCAATGAGATCAGGATCCTCCCCGCACATTACCTCAAGATGCTGGAGACCTTGTCAATAGAGGTAATGAAAGGTAGGCTTTCTCAAAAATCAGATGCACATGTACTATTCGATGTTGATCCAAGCAAGGTGGACAAAGTGTATGATATGCTTATGAGAAAGGGGATGGTACAACCATGACAACATCCCATCCCTGCCCCAATGTTATTGTGAAATGTCACGGAACTTGCATGTATTTTACCTGTATTGACGCATGGTTCAGCAAGGTTATTGCCTATTCAAAGTTACGAAAAAGAACATTTGTATTATAATTTTAAGCAACTAAAATAAGGTGCACCTAGTGTATGATAGTGAAAATCTAGGTGATAGGATTGTTGTATGTTACCCCTTACAGTGTTAGTTCTTAGTAGTGGAGAAGTGAAGAGATGTTTTGGAATTTAGTAACATTGTTCCCATATTAAATTTACTTATTTCTTTTGTACTGTTGAAAAGATTCTATTTTCATGGTATTTTTGATTAAGAAAATGACTTCAATGTCTAAATGGGAAGTATTCATATGCATTATTTTGGTTATTAGAGCATCTCCAAGAGACTCTCTACTCAAGCTCTTAACTCAAAAAATGAGGAGAGAGAATGAAAATGTTGCTCCAAGAGACTCTTAGTGGCTCTTAAAAACACTAAGAGCCTCTTCTCTCTCCTCATTTCTAAGAGCCACTAGTAGCTCTTAACTTGTATTTTAATAATAAAATATACATGTTCACCAATACTTGCACAACTTTTGGTTATAGTGGGGCTAATTTATGAATAAATTATAAATAAAGAGCTAATATAAAGAGGATTGTTGGAGTTTGACACATAAACCAATGTACTAACTTGCTAAGAGCCGTTAATTTATATTATTTTGAAGAGTGAATGTAAGAGTCTTTTGAAGATGCTCTTAGATTAAAAAGATTTTGATGGTAAAAGGGCTATCACACTGGCGTTTGTATGCCAAAGATATTCCAGTCGTCGTGACTTCCATGATTCAGGGAATGTTTCATGGCAAATATTCGTCTTTCGAAATTCTTCCAATGTATTCCGGGACCTGTTATACGAAAGTTAACTAGAGGAGGAATTTGGCTTAACTTCAGATGTGATGAAAAACAAAAATGTTGAAAACCTTGTATATAACAATTTTTAAAAAATATAAAAGAATAATTTGTGTGATTATGGTTTCATTTAAAAACGTGTAGAATTTGGATGAATATTGGGTCTTGCTCAACTTTATTTAAGTCTTTATATATTTATTTTCGGATAAAAATTTCATATTTTGATAATTTTTTTAGAGTAATGCTAGGTATCCCAAATTGGTATAAAAAATTACTCTTAAATGATGTGACATAGATGATGTGACAAATTGGAAGATTTTGATTGGGGAGATTGGTGTGAAATGTGAATGCAGGGGGTCCATTTTATTATAACCAATTATAATCATACAATTGGCATTCGAGAATTTTTTTGGGTACCAATTTGGGGTACCTAACTACCTAGCATTTTTTTTATACAAGTATTTAATGTATGTTTGAGATTCTATAAGTTGCAAAAGAAAAGTTAACTTTTTTCAGAAAAAAATTAAGAATCTCTTACTTCGTCTTAAAATAAGTTGACTTATTCTGGAAAAAAGTTTCTCCAAACACCACTATTAATTGGTGCAATGTTTACTCATTTTTATTTCTTAATTTTTATTCGTTTATCGTCGTTGTGCTCCTTACATTTCTCCACATTTAAATTGAATTGTTACTGTCATTGTACTTCCTACATTTTAAAACAATAATTATTTATATAAAAAATTATAAAGTATATCTTTATAAATTATATTTCAAATTTTCCAATACAATTGTTAAATTACATTTTAACTTTATGCACCTATATTTTATTATTAAATTTATATTAAAAAAGAATAAAAAATAAAAAATAGAAGTATGATTTTTTTTGTATTCAAAATAAAAAATAGAAGTACGATTTTTTTTTTTTGCACCATAAAATACAGGTGCATAAAGTTAGAGGCTATTATTTTGGGGGTCCTGGTCCCTGACAATCGATTGTCAGGGATCAATTATTTAACAATCTGCTTCTAAGCCGTTGATCCAACGACCCTCTGGATTACAAAAAAATTTTCCTGTCCGCTATAATTTGATAGGCTAATTGCATGTCCGCTATAATTTTCCGCAAATAGGACAGACTATCCGCAGAAAATTATAACGGACAAACAATTTTTTTTGTAATTCAGGGGGATCGTTGAATCGTTAATCTAACGACTTAGAAGCAGATTGTTAAATAACTGGTGTTAAATAACTGGTCCTATTGTCACAGCACCCCTATTTTGGATGCGTAGGGTAGGGCTGTCAAACGGATATTTCGGATACGGATCTGCCAATATCCGAATCCGAATCCGAAATCCGAAATCACTATCCGAATCCGTATCCGAATCCGACGGATATTAGAAAATTATATCCGAATTCGAATCCGACGGATATTATCCGGATACGGATAATATCCGAATCCGAATATCCGAATTTTGAGTTTTTTAAAAAATCCGAATATATCCGAAAATCCGAAAATCTGAATATCCGAATATCCGAATCATTTAAAAAAAATTAAAAAATAACAATTTCTTTCCATTTAAGCATAGTAAAATAGAATAAACACTTGGATTAAGCATTTCACAAGCAAATGATAACGTACGTATGTGTAATTTACTTATTAATGTAAATATCTTTACTTATTAATGAATTAAATAATTAAATTTTAATACATAAATAATATATTATAAATATTAAATTATTAATTATATATTCTAAAAAGTATATATATATATATATATATATATATATATATATATATATATATTTTCGGATATCGGATATTTCGAATACGGATGTGCCTATATCCGTATCCGCTATTTTCGGATACGAATTCGGATACGAATAATATCCGTTTTCTTTCGAATACGGATATTATCCGTATTTTTCGGATTCGGTATCGGATTTTTCGGTCGGATATCGGATTTTTCGGATTTTTTTGACAGCCCTAGCGTAGGGAGTAGTATAAGAATGACTAGGATAATGAGTTTAATTAGATTAGTCTGAAAGCATCCACGAGTAAATGAGGTTAGCAAAATAATAAAAAGTTCCAAAATAATATAAATACAAAGTTACAAACCAAAGGAAGAAAAAAGGTAGAGAAAAAGAATAAAAGAAAATGGGCTACTACAACACTTTCTAGCAGTAGTAATAGTAAACAATAGTGGTTGCCACTTGAACTAGTTGTTGTAAGATATTTTAAGGTAGGCCCTACCTTTGTCTCCCACCAGCCCCACCACCACCGCCAATATTACCACCACCTCCGCCGCCACCCACTCCCATCCCCATCTGATGAAACCCTCCTGAACCATACACCTGTCCCTGATTATTCCCATTCCCGCCGCCACCACCATTATAGTGCTGATACTGCTGCTGGTGGACCCCACCACCCCCACCACCCTGGTGGGCCCAGCTCTGGACACCACCACCACCACCGTCATCCCTTCCTCCGCCTGCGCCGCCAGCAGCACCGGTTCTTTCACCTTCCATCTCTCTGTACTTAGCGAGATAAACTTTGAGAGGCTCAACATACTCTTCAAACCCTAAAGTGGTCATAGCCCACAGCAAATCATCACCGTTGATCGTCTTCCTCTTCTCTCTCTGGCACTTATCCGATGCCTCTCCGGTCACAAAGCTTATAAACTCCGACACACACTCCTGCACTGTTTCCTTGGCATCTTTCGAAATCTTGGCGTTCGCAGGCAAAGCTTTCTTCATGATTCTGCTCACGTTGGCTATTGGCAAGAACCTGTCTTGCTCACGTGCTGACAACTCGCCGCCGTTGTGGCCTCCTGATTCGTTATCGGAGTCCGCCATTATTTGGCGGGAATATCTGTAAGTAGAGGTTTAGGTTTATATGGGGTGGTGTTTGAGCGGAAAAGATGGGGATTGGGGGATGTGTGAGTTTGGGGTTTGGGAGGTGAGGATTTATTGTTAAGCGGTGTTGACACGTGGAGTGATTCTGGGCCGTTTGTTTTGATGATAAGGAGTTCTTACGTGGGAGTATGGTGGTGGTTGGATGGGGGGTGAGTGGGGATAGAATAAAATGAATGGTTGTGATGTAGTGGAGGGGGTTGATTGAATAGGCACCTTGGATTTACTAAACTAGGTAAGTCAAGAGTAGACTAGGGTGGCAAAGCCTACCAAAGTAATTGTATCTCCTGTCCAAAAAAGAAGACTGATGTTTTCTTTGATTAACTTTTCTGCTTTCACCCGTCGGTATAATAAACTGCTTGCGCTCTGTGTTGTAAAAAGCGAGAATCGAACTTAATTGGTGGAGTTAGTGTCTAGGAATTAATCGGATAATCGGGGATTAATCGGAATGATTAATCGGATCATTAATCAGAGCTAATTTAATATTATTTTTAAATATATTATTATTAATATATGTAATTAATTTATTATTTTGATTGTACTAGAATAATTATCATATATTTATACAAATATATTTAAAATATATAGCATTATTAAAGTAAATATAAATTTTAAGATCTAATTTTTGAATTGGGGTCAATATGAGAGAAAAAATTGATAAAATTAATGATTTAACCGTTTAAAATATTAATTTCGTATTTGAGAATAAGATTTTTCTTAAAATTTATTCAATTTTATTCTTTTTGAATTTTGATTTTTTTTAATTTTTCTACAAAATTTTCAAATTTTTATCAATGAGGCCGATTTTTGACCTATTAATCCGATTTTTGACCGATTAATCCCGATTTTGACTGACTTTTGAACGATTTTTTAGCCGGACAACGATTAATCAGTACGGTGGGCTACCGAACAGCGATTAATCGGCGATTAATCCCGATTAATCGCCGACTTTTAGAACAGAGCTTGCGCTTCGTTGTGGCGTTATAATTTTTTTAAAAAAATTCAATACATATTTATGTTATATTATATTATTAATATTAAATTTTAATTGTTACATAATTTTTTCTAATGAATTGTTTTCTTGTTAAATATGATTTTTTCGATTGAATCGCTACATATATTGTAAAAATTTATATAATAATTTTTATCCATAAAAATCGAATCCTAAAAATAATAATAAAAATATGACATATGTATCAAATTCTAATAGTTAATACAAACTTTTCTAATGAGTCGTCTTCCCGTTAAACACATTTCCGAGCGTGCTTTGCGACATCATTACAATTTTTTTAAAAATTCAGTACATATTTATGTTATATTATATTATCAATATTAAATTTTAATAGTTACATAATCTTTTCTAAAGAACCGATTTCTTGTCAAGCACGATTCTTTCGATTGAGCCACTCTCTCGTTAAAACCGAAATCCTAACTTTAACATATATTATAAAGACTTATAAAATAATTTTTATCCATAAAAATCGAACCCTAAAAATAAAAAAAAATTATGACATCAGGATTAAATTCTAATAGCTAATACAATCTTTTCTAGTGAGCCGTATTTCCGTTAAAACATGGTTCTGAGCCGTTCTTATTTGAAACCGAAATTCTAACTTCTTTACATATTATTGATGACACTTATCTTGTGAAATAACTTTTTTTCTTAAAAATTAAAACCTTAAAAGAGAGTAAATTCCAATTTTTATATTCTCTAAACTTTCTAATATTTATGGAGTTTTTAATGATGAAAATACATGTTATATTTTCTGTATATTATAGATATTCATGTATTAATTTACAGCTTCCGCATGAAAATGTTTTTCTGTTATGTTAACACATCAATTTTTTAAATGCGAAGACTTTTCCTTACAGGAATAATATTGAATTTATGGACATATTTTTCTAATGCAAGTATAATTAACTTGTATTAAAAAAGTTAAAATAAAGGATTTGCTGAAAAAAAGATGTATAGTTTTAAAAAAGACTTTATTGCACTTTGCACCCCTGTACTTAGGCGAAATTGCACTTTGCATCTTACTGTTTCAACAATTGCAATTTGCACCCCTACTGTTTCAATCCCGTTACATTTAGCACCCTTTTCACTCAATTCCGTCAAATACGACCGTTATCGTCTATTTTTCTGAGGGTATTTCAGTCATTAACTAATATATTAAACTAAATTATTTTGAAAAAATTAAGAAACACAATTTAAAAGTTGATTTTTTTCCAAAAAAAATGAAAAAAACACGAAATCTTGAATTTATATTCGTTTGTACTTTAAAAATTATAACAAATATAGTTAATATTTTAAATAATATTTTACAAGAATTTAGTAATGTAAATATTTTTAAAAAATTTGAAATACAAATTATATTTTAAAAAATCTGTAAATTATAAATAAAATTTTGGTAAATCTTAAAATCTAAAAATTATAATATTAAATGAAATTATTTAAGCTTAATAATTATTATTGAGTATAATGACCAAAATACCCTCATTTTGACTGACGGTAACAGTCAAAGTTAACTTAAAATCGTTAAAGGGGTGCTAAATGTAGCGGGCTTGAAACATTAGGGGTGCAAATTGCAATTTCCGGAACAGTAAGATGCGAAGTGAATTTTCGGCTAAGTCTAAGGGTGCAAAGTGCAATTAAGTCTTTAAAAAATCATATAAGACGTCTCTACCGTACTCGTATTCTACTTCCAATAAAACATTTTATTATATGTATTATTTATATATTCAAACATCTTTTCTACCTCTAATTAATTTTTTAATTATATGTATTTTCTATAAATTCAAACTCTTCTTATTTATAAGTTAGAATTTCTATTTTACTTACAATAAAACTCTTAATTATATGTATTACAAACACATACTCTACTTCCAATAAAACTTTTAATTATATGTCTTACCTAAAAATTCAAACTCTTATTTTTAATAAATTTGAACACCTATTACGCTTCTAAAATGTTAAAAGATAGTTTTTTAGTTATCAACATTTAAAATCCTAAAATTCTAAAAAAATTTAAATATATTTATTTTCTATTATATCATAAATATTAAATTTTAATATTCAACACATGGTTTTCTTTAATGAACCGCTTTCTCATTAAACAAGATTATTCATATTGAACTGCTCTCTCGTTAAGATCAAAACCCTAACTTTTACATATATTACTTGTATAATAATGTTTATCCATAAAAATCGAATCCTAAAAATGAAATAAAAATTATAACATCAATATCAAATTATAATAACTGATACAATCTTTTCTAGTGAGCCTTCTCCCCGTTAAACACGTTTCAAGCCGCTCTCATTTGGCATCGAAATTCCAACTTCATTACATATTATTGATGATACTTATTTTATACAACTTTTTTTCTTAAAATCGAAACCTAAAAATATAGTGAATTTCAATTTTTATTTTCTCCAAGGTTTCTAAAATTTATGGAGTTTAAAAAATAAAAAAACATCTTATTTTCTCTTTATATTATAGATATTCCTGTATCATAAATTCGAACACCTATTCTACTTCTAGTATGTTAAAATATATTTTGATATTTATTAATGGGATTTTCGAACTCCTAATATACTTCTAATCATATGCCTTATAAATGTCTATTCTACTTCCAATAGAAATTCTAATTATATGTCTTCCCTATAAATTCGAACTCTTCTCATCTATAAATTCAAACACCTATTATACTTATAATATGTTTAAAGATATTTTTATATTTATTAGTGGTTATTTTAACTCCTATTCTACTTCCTACGGACCTTTTTTTTTTTAGAATACTTCCAATAAAACTTTTAATCATATGCCTCATAATTAAATACCTATTCAACTTCCAATAAAACTTCTAATTATATGTTTTCACAATAAATTCAAACTTTTCTCATCTATAAATTCGAACACCTATTATACTTCTAATATGTTAAAAAATATTTTTACATTTATTAGTATTTAAAATCCACATATGCCTTATAATTAAATAACCATTCCATTTCCAATAGAGCTTCTAATTATATGCCTTATAAATGCATATTCTACTTCCAATAGAACTTCTAATTATATGTCTTCCCTATAAATTCGAACTTTTCTGATCTATAAATTCAAACACCATACTTCTAATACGTTTAAAGATATTTTTATTTTTATTAATGGTTATTTTAACTTCTATTCAACTTCCAATAGAACTTTTAATCATATGCCCTATGTTGTTGGAGGAATTTCATAACAACACGAAATCGGAGGTTTGCTGGAATAGTGAGCGAAATTATGAGTATGTGACTGTTTTAGGGGATTAGGGTTTATGAAAAAAGAGGGGGCTGGACTTGGCAGGTGTCTCAATTTGTCTCGTGTAACGGATCCCATATGCCAAGATGCCTACGTACCTATGTTTATATAGGATCAAGCCTACCTAGTTCTGTGAAATTGATTTGTGTCTATCCCTTAGAGACTTTAGGGATAAACTTCGTTAATCTGGGTGATTACTGATTTTATCTGATTTAATCTTATCGTTGTGATATCTTCCTGATTTGAAGAATATCGTTTGAAGATATTTTCCGTAATTGATTGATTCTTTCCTCATTTCAGAGAGAGGATAAAACTTAGCGGTTAAGTAATAATTATTAATATGAATTAATAATTAATAGATATTAGAAATTTGGGAGATTATTAGACATGCCAAAATTATGGCATAACAACTAGCCCCCAGTTCTTCAGTGTAGCTTGCTGCAGTGGAGAACTAAGAATTCTTTAAGCTTCCAAATTTCTTGAGTCGCTGAAAAAACTGAAAGTAGATGATTAGAAAAACACTTCGAGCACCACTGTGCTCGTTAGGCGTATGCGGATGCAAGTGTGATAGCATGCGATGACCACTATAAGATATATATTTGCCAAGGTTTTCAAATGTGCGAGCATATATAATTCGTTTGAAATCCTTTGCGATCCTTGTTGTCTAGTTAGGACCTTGGCGTTTGTATATATCCCGAATTAGCATACACGCTTTTCAAGTGTCTGATACAATCACATAAGGATGTGTCTAGCGAGGTCTTCACTAAGAGCTGTTGATGTAATTCTGGTGAACTTTCTGGTGAACTTTGCACGCGCGCTGGCTGTGCATGTCTGAAAGATATTTTGCATAGGGATGCCTTCCCACCTATGCGACCTTGAGCTCAAGATCTGGTCATGGGCCTTCAATAATAATCCAGAGGGTGCTGCACTTTACTCAAACATGTAGCATTGCGAGATTTATAGCTTGTCCAGGCTACCCTACTTGACAATTTAGTTCGCAAATTTGAAAATATTTTTGACATATATGTACTATCGCGACGATATATGAAAAATATTTTACAAATCCATACGCAATAATAAATATACTCTTTTAAGAATGTCGCGATATTTATTTCCTTCGAAAATAATGCTCCTTTTTGTAGAAAATCTTTTACAAAATTATGCGTCTCGTATATGTATTTTTTCATTTGAAACATGCAGCTCGTACGGGATTGTAAAATAAATCCACAATCAATCAGCATAAATATCCGCAATTCATCAACATAAATATCTCGTACGATATTTTCTAAATCGCAATTATTTTATAAGCATAAAAATAGATAGCTCGCACGAATTTTTTGAATAATAAATATTTTTCTTGAAAAATATTTAAAAACAAGATAATAATGCATGCATGGCAAGATAATTAATATTTGTAATTGCAGAAAAATAAATTGAGGAGTGAAAATAAAACGTATCTTTGTTTTGGACCGGACCGGTTGTGAATTTCAGAATACTGCCCGTGGTTGCTTGATTTGCTTCTCGGCTCTCGCGTGCTTTTGTTTCCTGTCATTTTTTTTTTAGTTGTGCGACTCCATTTTTTTTTAGTTCCTGTTGTCATGCTTCACGTCTTGCAACTTCATTATTTTCCTATGAGTCCCACCAAAAATCACCTTCTTTTGGTCTTGCGTTTTGATCCTACTGTACTTCACTTTTTTTTTTTGGTTCACACGATCCCACCGTATTTATACAAAAGCCATGTTCATTACTCCTATTTTTGTTGAAGTCGCGTGTGCCTCCTGTTCTGTGTGTGCCTTCCACCGCTGCTTTGGCTTGTTGCCGTATTTTATCTGTGTTGACTGTTGATCCCACACACAGGCTAATAACCGTATATCAAAATGCCGCCTTCTTCGACCATCAAGATTGAGCCCGTTTGATTGATAAAAACCCAAAATCCCGTATAGTATTCGTTTGTCCTCCACAAACGAAAATTAGCCCTCCTTCTAGCGCCAAATGTTGTTGGAGGAATTTCGTAACAACACGAAATCGGAGGTTTGCTGGAATAGTGAGCGAAATTATGAGTATGTGACTATTTTAGGGGATTAGGGTTTATGAAAAAAGAGGGGGCTGGACTTGGCAGGTGTCTCAACTTTCTCGTGTATCGGATCCCATATGCCAAGATGCCTACGTACCTATGTTTATATAGGATCAAGCCCACGTAGTTCTGTGAAATTGATTTGTGTCTATCCCTTAGAGACTTTAGGGATAAACTTCGTTAATCTGGGTGATTACTGATTTTATCTGATTTAATCTTATCGTTATGATATCTTTCTGATTTGAAGAATATCGTTTGGAGATATTTTCCGTAATTGATTGATTGAGATTGATTCTTTTCTCATTTCAGAGAGAGGATAAAACTTAGCGGTTAAGTAATAATATTAATCTGAATTAATAATTAATAGATATTAAAAATTTGGGAGATTATTAGACATGCCAAAAATATGGCATAACACCCTGTAATTAAATACCTATTCTACTTCCAATTAAACTTCTAATTATATGTATTACCTATAAATTCGAACTCTTCTCATCTATAAATTCGAACATCTATTATACTTTTAATATGTTAAAAGATATTTTTTACATTTATTAGTATTTAAAATCCAAAAATTCTAAAAAATTAGAAAAATAAATTGAGACGATCTTAGAGCGCCACCTAAACTCCCGCGTAACCTTATATATATATATATTGATACCGTAGTGATTTATTTTTTTAGAAAAATAGGCAATATTATCAATTTACTAAATACAGTATACGTGGTTGCATTGAGTTGAATATGGCCCCTGGCGAGGCCTTGCAACCCAAATCCACCAAAATCACCCCACCTTGAAAAATTATTGATGAATAGTAACCTACCACGTGGCATGACACATGGCAGGTTACTGTTCATCCGAATTATTTTTTAAATAAAGTTTTTTTAAAAAAAAATTAATTAAAATTAGGTTGAAAGAGGAAAAAGAGTATCTTTGCAATCAAGATAATGAATATGCAAAAAATTAAAGGAGATGGTATTTTTGCAAAGAGAAACTTTAAACCTAGTATTTTTTGTAAATTCTCTAAATTTTAAATGCATCATATGTGAATTCTAAATTTTAAATTACCAAACACCCATCACCCACCAATCAAACATTTTTATCCAAAATACCCACCAGCGGGAGTGACGACCCTAAATACCCACGGGACACGCATCACCCATATGCGTGTCTGGACACGCATGTGTCAATTGCGTGTACTTCACAAAATGAAAGATGCGGTAGTGAACAGCGACTTGGGACACGCATGTTGAGCATGCGTGGCTTGGGATGCGCATGTCCAACATGCGTGTTCGATGTTACTGTTCATCGTCCTCAACCTCGCGCCGGAGACGACTTTTTGACGAAAACTTCGACCAAGCTTTTCACCCTCTACAGGCATCGAACGATTGCATATGATATACCAAATTGCTCGTCATCTCCTCCTCTACAGTCCTATATCCTTCATCTTTCGTTTGTTTCGCTGGATTGAAAAACCCCAAATTCGAGCTCTTTTCCGATTTACATTTTAGATCTGTTCATGCACGCCCCTGCAGGGCCAGAAAACAACAAATTAATATGGAAAAGTGTAGAGGCAGGCCTGGACATCGTTTTGATGTTCTCAATTTTGGTGGAGGTGGTCGGAATATGGAGATTTCGAGGCGATTTTTTGGTCTTCTGAGCGCCAGAGCGATTTCTGAGAGAATGACATCATATGACGCCATCACGCATGTCCAGAATACGCAACCCATCGTAGATAGGGCCATCCCTCCCGCCAATCAGTATTTCGGGCCTTGTGTTTTGATAGGTGGGTATTTAGGGCATTTTCTCTATATTTTAAGCGATTAATATGTATAAGGGTGAAGGTAGCCTAAAATTAACTTTAGGAGAATTCACTAAAATTATTGAAAACAAGACACATCAGAATCCCTCCCTGAATACTTAAAAATAAAAAGTAGTAAATAATTAAAATCATATAGTTTTAAAGATTAAATTTAGAAAATTCTTCTAAATTTAATTTTGGAAACTTTTTTCTCTTATAATTGGTCCCAAAAAAAATATACTTTAAAATAAATAAAAAACAATAATTGAATTTATGTTAAAAGACGAGAATTTTCAAATACAAAATTCATGTCCTACATAAAATTAATGTGATCAATATGTATTGTTAGAAGAAAAGTAAGATATGATTTTCCAGATCCTAAATTTATTTAAATAGCACTTATTATTAATAATGATTGATGATATTTTTTTCATAAGAGATCGATCAGATTATCAACTATAAAATATGATAATATTAAAAATTCAAATTCTAAAATGCAAAATATATATACACAATGTATGTATGAAAAAAGATAGAGATTAAAGGATCGTAAATATGATTTTTACAGGGTGAAGCCCCTAAATACCCACCAATCAAACATTTTTGTCCAAAATACCCACCGGCGGGAGTGGCGGCCCTAGATACCCATGGGACACGCATCACCCATATGCGTGTCCGGACACGCATGTGTCAACTGCGTGTACTTCACAAAATGAAAGATGCGGTAGTGAACAGTGACTTGGGACACGCATGTTGAGCATGCGTGGCTTGGAATGCGCATGTACAACATGCGTGTTCGATGTTACTGTTCATCGTCCTCAACCTCACGCTGGAGATGACTTTTTGACGAAAACTTCGACCAAGCTTTTCACCCTCTACAGGCATCGAACAATTGCATATGATATACCAAATTGGTCGTCATCTTCTCCTCTACAGTCCTATATCCTTCATCTTTCGTTTGTTTCGCTGGATTGAAAAACCCCAAATTTGAGCTCTTTTTCCGACTTACATTTCAGATATGTTCATGCACGGCCCTGCGGGGCCAGAAAACAACAAATTAATATGGAAAAGTGTAGAGGCAGGCCTGGACATCGTTTTGATGTCCTCAATTTTAGTGGAGGTGGTCGGAATATGGAGAACGGAATATGGCGATTTCGAGGCGATTTTTGGGTCTTCTGAGCGCTGGAGCGATTTTTGAGATAATGACGTCATATGACGTCATCACGCATCTGGGAGATGCGTGACCCCTGTTGCGCAGGTTGAACATGCGCATCCCAGGATACGCATGTCCAGGATGCGCAACCCGTGGGTAGATAGGGCCATCCCTCCCGCCAATCAGTATTTAGGGCCTTGTGTTTTGATAGATGGGTATTTAGGGCATTTTCTCATTTTTACATGAGATAAGAAGATTTTGTAGTGTATCTTATGTATATAATTAATTTTATGATTTACAAATAAATTTTATTATGTTAAAGTCGTATGAGTTCATATGTCATGCTACATATAATTTGTATTGAACTTAATTTTTAATTTAATATAATTAATTTTACATCATGGAATACTAAATTAATATCATAATTAAAATTAATTATGTAATTCTTATCATATAGTTATATAACCAAATTTTGTGAGATTAATAAAAACCTAGGTAGCTGTCAAATGGCGTTAGCGCTGAAGTCTTCAAGTAAAGAATCTTGGCTCTCCTAGCGGCATATTCATCGTATATATAATAATATGCCGCACTGTCCTTTCCTTGCGTGGATTTCCTTACTATTGGATTAGTGCCATTAGTTCGAAAATATGATACCACTTAACTTATGCCAGGAGAGCGTCTAATCAGTCCCTGCCCTTTCGGTTGCGGATGCGAGAACATAAGTCTCACAGCTCCTTCTCGAGCAGTAAGAGCTCCCTCCGTCGTCCAATTCTATGCCTAATATACCTGCTCTTCAAGGATTAACTTTTTTGTGCATGGGTGTAGTTCTACTATGGAGAGATTCCTTCAAACAGCTTATTCGAAAACAATTCTTCCTTTAGCTGCAAGAGAGGAATTCCTTTCAAAGCCAAATCGTCGGTAAGGAATCGGGCGCATTAAAGCAAAGGCAAAGCAGAAAGGTAAGAAAAAGTTCTCCTTCTATAAAAAAACTAAAACTTTCACAGCACGAATGCAATTAATAAGCTGTTAACTATGAGATTCTGTTGGTATCTATCTTCAAGGGCTGGCCTTTATTCACTAAATGTAAAGAAACCTTCCTAATGGTGGGGGAACCCACTAACCCACTTTCCCCCTTTCATAACATAATAAGGTAAGCTTCCAAAGCTCCTTCCTTCAGCTGGGCGAGCCTTCGCTTTTTGGATTGTCTTCTGCCCAATGCGGTATCCCCGTTTTTTGGTTCCCATTGGGTTTACCTTGTTCACAGGTCGACCCCATGGCAGCAAGAAAAGGCGATCTTGTGCTATACTCTGGTGATCTCTTTCCTACCGAGGCACGCAAACTCCCATCGTGTCCCAGATCACATTCCGTGAATCGAAAGGAGAAGCCTACTCATCTATCAGCTCCTCTCGTAGATCGGCGCAGTTTTACGAAGCGTCTAAGCACAGTTCACTCGCGTTGATCAATCAAGAGGGTTGCCGCCACTCCTTAAGGTTACCCGTTGTATCATACACTTCTTGCGTTCTTTCCCACGCTTCATACCCCCCTCTTTTAAGATAAGGTAAAAGGCCAGGCATGGTGGGGTAGGAGCATCCAGCCGGCTTCTCTTTTACTGGCTTATTTCCAGCTACATGATAGGATAAAAGAAGGGACTGGTATAGAAGTGGGTAAAAAGAGTAGTGAAATGAAAGATAAGGATGTTGTAAGATGTTTAATGTATGACAAGTTCATGAATATATTCCTAAATAAAGTTGAGATGCATATGAAATCTAAAAAATGGAAAACTAAGGCTCATAATAAGAATTTTTTTTAAAATGTTAAAAGATGGTTATTATGATTGTAAAATGGATAAAGATTGAATTTATATGAATTACAGATTCAAATCGAAAGTTATACAAGGGAGTTTGAAGGAAAAGAGACTAAGGCTTTTGAGAAATATCCAACAATGGTTAGATACTTAATCCAAGTAAGATTACAACAAAAGATTATCTAAAGCAGAAAAAAATGGGTCTAACTGATAAGGCTTTAAGTATTCTAAATGTGTTAGGTCAATATACACTGGAAGCTATAATAGTTCATGTACTTGGGACCTTGTTTAATAAATTAGATCGGCAGAAATTACCATACGTGAAAGTTGCTACTTTTTTCGACCATCTTGAGCGCTTTGTACGAGTTCAAGCTATACTAAAAGGGTTAAAGAGGAAGATGCCTACCCTGAAAAGAATAAAAGAATAACTCCGTCTGATTCTAGTATAGGGAATCGTTTGCTTGAATTCATGACTACTCGAAATAATTTCATTGATTTAGTTACTGAAGATGGTAATACGTATGATCCACGAGAGGATTGGGCTTAGAACACCATCGGTGGATAAGATAAGATCACATCTTCATGACAACAGGTTAGTTAGGCCTCACTCAAGGTAATGGGCCAAACCTATCGAGTCCAAACAAATTGGATCTTCTTGTATGTATGACAAAACCACAGATTGGGCTTAATTAAAAAAAAGCCCTTACCTATTTATTCTAAAGGTCCATCATAGGGACGATTAAATGTTTACATTAAATCACGTGGAAGCCAGCCCAGCAGTTCCCAGCTATCTTCCCTCCCCGGTCAACTTATGCGGGGGAATCATTCTTTCAGAACCTGCTTAGCAGTCTTACTTGTTTACTGGTTCCCTTCTTTTGCTTATTCGATACTAGTTCCCGCCCTGATCTCTTTCTGTCACTATAATTGTAAATTAGTCGTGAAGCTTTGGTCAGATGGTGGGGGGAGTCTATTCCTAATGCAACTTTCTATCGCCGCTGGGGGACTTGTTTATCTCACCATTTCTCGTCCCGATATTGCTTATGCTGTCCATGTGGTTAGCAAATTCGAAAACTAACCCCGTTCTATGAGGAGATTCAGCCGGGGTGGGCTAAGCTAATCAGCAGGCTTATTCAGACATGCTTATGGGCAGTGGGCAGATAGCAGATATGGATTCATAACTCTTCCTTAGTGGCTTAGGCTTAGTCGACCTACCTTCGTTGAGGAGCTACAGAACTGCCATAGCTTGCAGTTTACCTGACGTTCTAACCGCTATCTAGTTCTATTAGCTATAGGCCGGAAATGGTCTCAGTCAGCTAACGAGAAAAGGGTCTTCCTAAAGAATTTCATAAGTGAAGTTAGAATCTCGGATCGATCACTCCTCAATCCTTCAGCAAAGGAAAGCAGAACAGCTAGAGATGCTAGTAAGAAGAACAGAGAGCGGCGGGGGATTCCCATAAAGTCGTTAGTTTAAGGGAAGCTGCGCTCGACGAACCGCCGGTACAAACGAATACCGTTTTGAAGAAGAGACGGGAGGGTGCAATGAATGCGCTGTAGCTAGCCTTGTCAGCTAGTTTCATCTATCTCCTGTAGAAAGAATAGTCTGGAATAGGGACTGAAGGTCCAGTTAGATCAATTTATATATCAATGACTTTATATCAGCTTTCTGTCGACAAATTATGTGATTGGTTGATAATTGCTCGGGAATTCATTGATAATGACTTTGCCAGGTTCTAGGGGTAAAGAGGAACTAAGGAGTAACGCTTTTTTCGTTCATTCCAAGGAAGCTCCTTAGCATGCCGTCGATTAGCTAAAGCTTTTGCTTGAGCCTATAGCGGCAATTTACAGGGTCGAATTGGGGGTCTCACAACCCTCGAGAAAGGCCTCTTCTTATTGGCATATAAACGGAATTCAAAATAAATCCAATTAGAATAGGAAGAAAGGGGTTGACTGAAGCTTTTGCTTTTCTCGACGTAAGGATCTGTGGCCATCTCCCCCTGCATCTTCATACTCTAGGTACAATCCTTTGCCATCCCACTTCTAATCCAAATCTCTTCATTCCACTCCCAGGTCCAATGTGCGAGTTTTACGCCCCCTCTCCCTGTGGGCATATGGAAGAAGTGAAGACCGTGCGTGGGTGGAAACTTGAGAAAGAGACCAAACTATTGGAATCCATCTTACGAAGTGCCATCCGCTTGACACTGACTGGGAGGGCTAAATAATGAATCAATTATCCAGCACCAAATCCATCGGTCATAAATCTTTCTATAATATGGCTGCCTCCGCCCATGTTGAAAGCAAATTTGCTTTCATCCTCTCCCGAATATCCCATGCTTGGAAGCTAGACGTCACCCGCGCTGACTCAAGGCACTTTAAGGGGCGACTTTCTTGTGGTAGTCATTGCGAATATTAAGAACTCTAGAATTAGATAAAGAATTTTATTATTTTTTTGAAAGAATAAGAAATTTTATTATTAAAATAAACAATATTTGGTTCTTGAACATGGAATGAACATATTTTTGATAATATTTCTTTTGTATTCTTTTTAATTATAATATTATTTCAATGTGCGGATTTGGTGCCTCACATATATAGCTTGGATATATTCAGAGATTGATACTTTCTTCTCTATTCAATTGTGTAGTCGTGTGTGTTCAATTATCATGAATGTGCTGCTCAGACTCCTTCATGACGTCGAAAGTTTCATTAGCTAGGCACTAGGCAGGACTCCATTCCCGGGTTGTACCTTCATTAATTTGGTTTGTATAAGCCCCTTTGTTTAACTCTTAACAAACTACACCATTTTATTGTTTAACTTCTATTCTAATTGGGATGAAGCGAATTAATTTTTGTCGCATAACTCTTTGAAAATAAATCTGAATTTTAATTTCCTCGGAATATGGATATTTCAACTCTTTCTCTATTATTTTCGTCAAAATTGATTTATACGTTCTCTTTTATTGTTATTCGTAATCTTTATCACATTTTCTTTCTTGATCGTTCAATTCTTCTTATGTTAAATCAATACATATAGGCTGGAAATTAAAGATTCCTATCTACATGCAATCTATTGCATGTCAATATTAATCTTGATGAACTTAGTTAACAAGAGTTTTATCTCTAATACAATCCATAACTAGCAAACAATAGTCTTTCAGTTGAAATGGAATGAAGAAGCTCTCTTAGCAAGAGCCAAGTAGAAGAGAATGCTTTGCCCTTTTCCTTAGGCTATGTTCACTTGGATTGAATGGAATGAGGGGAGAATGGAATGAAATTTATACTATTATTTGGGGGAGATTGGGGAAAGTGTTTATAAATTTCATTCCTTGCTTCATTCCTCTCCAAATAATTTAAATAGAATTCTAACCCACATATTTTGGAAGGAATGCTCCATTCCCAATCTTCATCATTTTCCTTGCAATCTTCATCATACAAAACTTCTTCTCCCTCATATTTGTTCATTATTTCCCCCAACATCCCCCTTTCTTCATAAATTTTGTTTACAATTGTCATTCCATTCCTACCCCATTCCATTCTTTCCAAGTGAACACATCCTTAATATCTCTCATAATAATGGACACCATAAAAGACAAATGCATAATGCAATTTCTGGCCAGGGTTTTGCTCATTTCTGGCTTTCAAAATGTGGTAGTTGTAAACTTGCAACGCAAGTAGAGTTAAGCACTTCAGGAGGATTATGACAGTTCGAAGTAAATTATAATGCAAAAAATGCATTCATATATCCTCTAAACACTTCAACAGAAACCCTAATTAGACTAGCCTGGTCCAAATATGAAGCCCATTAATGAGGCCCGAAATCCTAATTAAATATTAATTTCGTAATTAATATTGAGGGATAGCTAACAGCTTGGAAATAAGAGTCAAATAAGGATACAATATCTTTATGAGTAGCTCCCAAGTCACCAAATCAGACACAGAAACTAATTCAAACATGAAGGATCTAGAATCGGGCCTAGAGTGGGTAACTTTCCCACCAAGTTCCCAAACCCTACTCTAACTCCAAGGCCTCCCAAGCCTATATAAAGGGCATGACCCCTCATTCTCATAAGAACAGTTTTTGGGGGCACAGCTCCATACGTCACCTACCACGTTTTAGGCTAAATCCTCGAATAAGGACATACAAGCCACTACATCACTACGCCGCGAGGGCGCATCAAGCCACGCAGGCAACCCTAGAACTACGTTTTGGCTTGATTCTTGATATTCATCAAGGTACGTAGGCATCTTGTTAGGACCGAGTTAGTCCCCGACAACAAGAGCAGCCACCATTAAAGCTCGAAGCTCTCAATCCCTAACAATCAATACACGAATTAATTACACTCTACTTTTTATTCCATAAAATTTGGCACCGTCTGTGGGAAGAAGACATCAACCATGGTTACCACACAAAGAACATCAATCGCAGAAACTACTGAAATGCCCATCGGCACTTTCGCACCCTCAGTGATGGAACAGGTACCACCAGGAGCGGGCTCCCAACCTCAGATTACTCAGCCTCAAGGGACGGATCCCCCGAGGTCTGAAACTCAAACTCAAAGGTCGTTACCCATAGTGACGAACCCCTTCAACCCAGGGACGAATCCCCTTCAGATGGTTGTCTCTCCCTTCGGAGGATGTCTACTTCACTGCCCTAGTGAACGAGTTTAACTCTCCAGGGCGGATCCCCAATCCTAGGCATGATTATGCCCATAATAGGCAAGCATGCTTACAAATCTCTACCATGGTACTTCCACCACTAACAGATCAGAACCCAAGTTATGGGCTTTCACCCCAACAAGAGGATGATTCACCCCATATTTGAGGCTTGAAACCTCCACGTGTAGCAGGAGGGAGAAGTCTCGATTGTACACTAACGATGATGAAAAAACAATCGAACTGATGATCCACTCCCCTCGACTTCAAATCAAGGAACGACTCCCCCAAAGACATGTCTCCAAGGGGTGATCCAAAATCTACTAACTCAAGTAGAGAATCCCCAATCGCAGATGGTGGTTTTACCTATGTCTAATGGAGCACAAGGAACACGGATCGCCTTCACCGTCTTGCTAATAACTCAAAACCCCATTTATGGATTGTCACCATTCCGAATTGCTGATGGAACCATCGATTTACTCATGAGAAGTATATGCCTCAATACATTGAAGGTTTGGTCCCCTTGTTGGAGAAAATCAAA
This sequence comes from Kitagawia praeruptora, assembly GCA_037693485.1. Taxonomy (NCBI): domain Eukaryota; kingdom Viridiplantae; phylum Streptophyta; class Magnoliopsida; order Apiales; family Apiaceae; genus Kitagawia; species Kitagawia praeruptora. Next base: position 85,888,983 of record CM075350.1, read on the forward strand.
GTTTATCCAGATCATACACCAAAGACGACTTCTCGTCTGAAGAAGATAAAGAAGAGGACGTCCATTATAGCAAGAGACGTCAAGGCAAGGAGCCCATCATAGGATCAGGACGTTCTTAACCTCGAGGGACTCAAGGAACGGCTTTTTAGGCCATAAATGAAAGGATTTGAGGGCTCAAATTACTCATCTGCAGCAGCCGATTGTGGGTTAAATAAATTCAGGGACGAATCCCCTCCGGACAGTGGTGTCGCCCCTCCAGTGCACCATTAGGACTATAGATGTCTATCTCCATCGTTAAACGATGAACTTAGGTTCCCATCAATGGGATGTCTTTCATCGATCGTAGGAGTAGCCAGCAACACGAGGCATACGTACCTCAATGCATTCAAGGCCTAGAACACCAATGAAGGAGTCATGATTTTCCCAGACCCTATATTTTTAATGATTTGTCATCCATAGAAGAAGATAGCTATCTCAGAAGGAGAACCATGCAAGGAGCTCGAAAGAGAGTTAGGGCCTTCTTAGCCCCGAGGATCCAAAGGACTGGCTCCCAAGACTTCAGGAGAGAGGATATATAATCACTCATGAAGCACATATTCGGAAGTACAATAGGCTACGCAGCCCCCAAGGGCTAGGATCCCCCATGTTATTAATTTGAGTGATACCCCTATGAGGAGAAGGGTTGATCCCGATGATTCTATGCCCCTAGGAGATCATGATGATCCTATCTTATCATTCGCCAACAAGATAATGAATGCTCATATCTCAAGAAAATTCAAGACGCCCATCATCGAGGTGTGTGTTAGAGCAGGAGACCCTACTAATCATGTGAAGACATCCTCAAATGCACTACAACGTTTAACCCGTGATTGACGTAATCAAGTATAGGGCATTCCCTCAAACCTTGGGGGGCATGACACAACGATGGTAAAGTCGGTTGCCCCCGAACTCAATTAGCTCCTTTAAAGGACTAAGAAGGGCATTCGTCGCCCCGTTTATTGATGGAAAGTTCATGAGAAACATTTTACATCCCCATGAATGTGGAAAATGAATGAATCCTTGGGGGATTACATGAACCAAATCACTAAGAAATTCTTGAAGGTCCCGAACTTGGATGATAGAGCATCTATCAAGGTAGAGGAAAGTGTAAGGGAAGCCTCAACCCCTGCTGGAGGCAATGGAGGTAATAACAAGAAGTGAAGGTGGTCACGAGTAGAACGTTAAGGATATGTATCCTCGAACAAGTAAAGACTCTGACTCTCTCCCTGGAAAAAGAACAATCAAGGATCGAGGTTCACCAGCTATGCACATTTGTTTACTCCAAAGTGCCAAATCCTGTACATTGCAAAAGATAAGGATCTCTGATGGTCGAAACCACTAAGGGCTGATCCCGAGAAGAGAAACAAGAACCAATGTTGTCAGTTCCATAAGGATGTGAGAAATAAATTTCACGATTGTAGACAGCTAAAACACAAGATCAAGCTTCTGGTCCGAAGAACAAGGTTGTATAATTTAACCAAGGATGGCCAATAGGGTAACCTAAGGCAGGATTATGAAGTAGAGATTATAGAAGGAAGGATGGTGATCATGATCGCAATCCATAGCCCCGGGGGCCCGATGATAAACATGATTTCTGAAGACCCGACGACGATTGGGAATACAAAGAGCTCTCATAAAGCTTACGCTCGAGAAGCTATGCACATTGTAAGGGAAGCTCTATAACGAGCAAAAACTGAAATGGCATTTACCTTTGATGATTCTGACTTGGAAGGGGTGAAGTGCCTCTATGATGGCCCGTTGGTCATAACACCTGTGACATGCAACTTGCAAGTGAAAGGAGTCTCGGTAGACAATGGGACTTCATTGGATATCTCATTTTATGATGCATTCTCGAAGATGGGATACAACGATTCTCAATTGACCCCCTCCAACATGCACGTCTATGGGTTTTATAGAGTTGAGTTAAGAGTTAAAGAAACTATTCAGTTATCCATGATAATAGGACGAGAGCCTAGGGAGGCCACTCATATGTCGAACCTTTTGCTGGTTAAATCAACTTCCGCTTACAATGTTATCCTTAGGAGGACAGGCTTAAGGCGGTTGCCTCAAGCTAGCTAAGACCTGAAGATCAAATTTCCTACAAGGAATATAATTGATGAAGAAAAGAGAGAGCATTGCTATCCGGCCACCTTGGGGCCTGATGAAGTCGGGGGGCATGTCCTCCCAATTGAAGACATGGATGTCCAAAAAGATCAGAAACAAAGAGGAAATCTCACCAAGGACTTGGTCCCGATTCCCCTAGTTCCTGAAGGACAAAAAAAGTTACCTACGTTGGGCATTGTTGAATGAACCCTTGAAGGGAAAATTGGATATGTTCCTACAAGAAAACAATGTTGTGTTTGCTTTGACAGTAGCTGATATGCCAGGGGTCGATCCCCAATTGATTACGTAAACTAAATGTCCACCCGAATAGGGAGACGATGAAACAGAAGGAAAGAAACTTTGATTCCAAGAGGTAGGAAGGCCAATGGAGATTGAAGGATATGAATGGACTTTATTGACATGAATTATGCATGTCCCAGTGACTACTTTCCTCTACCAAGGAATGATATATTGACCAGTGCAACAGCTGGCCATTAAATGCTAGGATTCAGTAGTTACAACCAAATCAAAGTGCATAAAGGTGACGTCCCAAAGGGGCGACATATCGAAGATTAATGAATAAGATTTTTAGCATCTTATTGGTAAGACTATAGAAGTCTATGTTAATGATATGTTTATCAAGAACCTCGATAAGGCACATCTCATCGAGCATTCTCATGAGGCGTGTGAGGTGTTAAGGCACCACAAGATCTGACTTAATGCACCTTCAGCATAAGATTAGAATTTTTTTTAGGTTTGATGGTCTCCAAACATGGAAATTGAGGCCAACCCCGATAAGGGTAGCGCAATCCTTGACACGGAACCTCCACGTGTTGACATAACCAAATTACGGAAAGTTACTGTATCTATACTTGGTTGTATTTGACACGACTTTGAGTGTTGTCCTCGTGAAAGAGGAAGACAAGGTTCGGAAACCCATCTGTTACGTGAGAAAGGTCTTGTATGAGACAAAGTAACCACAATAAATCCCCAAGCACTCGCTGACTTCGTGGTTGAATACACCATTGACAACCAAGAAGCCGGGGGGCAGGAGGTAGTACCCTAGGAGGGCAAAGGATTAGAGAAGGAAAATCCAGAAGCGGTACTCAATGAGTATTGGATCAATTTTGATGGAGGATCAAAAACAAAATTAAGTGAGAACAAACCTCGATGGGTTCATGATTCCCCAATGACAAAGAATGAGACTGAACGTAAAGCCATGATAGCCATACTTGGTTTGGCCGGAGCCCCGAGAGTCAAAACCTTAAAGTCTGTGGAGACTCAAGGTTGGTATGGTGAGTATGAGGCCAAGGCTGGAACCACGACAAACACTTGAAGCTTGACTCAATTCAATTAGTGTTACATGAAGTACATCCAGAGGAAGGAATATGTAAAGGCTGATGTCCTACCCAAGTTTGCCTCCTCGGAGTTAAAGAATTTTTCACTTCCGAGTCTTGAAGGCCCGAATCAATGATTGAAAAGCTGATAACACCTGCAGGTGTGGAAAGCTATTGGATAGATCCTACAAAGGCTCACCAGAAACCAGTTGGTTACCCAGCAATACCTTGGAGGCATGAAAGTTGTTAATAAGAACACTGAGACCTCAAAACGCGAATATAGCCTTGAAAGAAACTCATATGAAAATCTGTGGGCAACACTCGGGGGGCAGGACGCTTGCCCAAAAGATGACCCGATTTGGATTCTACTAGCCAGGCATGATGGCTGATGCTAGAAGTTATGTGCGATCGATATCCAAAAACACGTAATTGTTGATCAATCCCTTGAAATGTTGAAAACCATCAGTTCCACCATTCCCAAAGGCAAATGCCTAGAGGAAGTTCCTGATAGTTGCAATTGATACCTTCATGAAGTAGACTGAGGCCAAACCCCGAGCCTGGATAACCATCAAGCAAATGACACAATGCCTGTGGGAAAGTGTGATACGTAGATATGGACTTCCACCAATCCTAGTAGCCAGAAATGGATGACAATTCAAAACGAGGCTCTTACAAGTTGGAATTGTTTGAAAGAAATGTGGTGCCTAGACTTGGCACACCCCAAACCTTAAGGTTTATCATATCTGAGCATCCGGTTAGGACACTCCACCTGATCAGACTAAGTGGAAATAAGGTTCGATGAAACCTCAAGCTTCTAGCTCTAAGGAATTGAAGGCTCGAATAGGCCGCGTTCGATGTAATTGAAGGCTCATCAAGTGAACAATCGAACTAGGAGAATTTGATGTTAAGTACAAGCCTAGGACAACTATCAAGCCCAGGATCTAGCTAACTTCATGGTTAAATATACCATTGATAACCAAGAAGTCAGGGGTATGAGGTAATAGACCAGGAAGGTCAGCAAGGTGAGAAGCCCCTAGAAGAGAAGAAGGAGTATAGACCAGGAAGGTCAGCAAGGTGAGAAGCCTCTAGAAGAGAAGAAGGAGTATTGGATGCTCTATTTTGATGGGGCATCAAAAACAAAAACCAGTGGTACAGGTTTAGTTCTGCAAAGCCCCGATGGGTCCGCAGTTAAGTATGCCTTGAAGTTGGACTTCCAAACAACCTACAACGAGACAGAGTATGAAGCTCTGATAGCCGGCCTTGGATTGACAAGAGCCCTGAGGGTGAAGAACCTGAAAGTCTGTGGAGACTCAAAGATGGTAGTCTCACAAGTCGATGGAGAGTTTGAGGCTAGAGAAAAGAATATGGCCAAATACTTGAGTATTGTGAAAGCTGTGATAGCCCAGTTCGACGAGTGCTACGTTGAGTATATCCCAAAGGAGGTGAATATAAAGGTCGATGCCTTATCTTAGTATACTTCTTCAGAGGTCGAGACCCATCCTGGGAGCGTCTACTTCCAAGTTCTGAGAACCCCTACAACTGATTCTAAGATTATTGCTCCTATCGGGATAGGAGGATGCTGGATAGATCCTATTAAAGCACACCTTGAGAATGGCTGGTTGCCAAACGATGCCACGGAGGCAGGGAAGCTAGCTGTAAGGAACTAAAGGCTCGAATAGGCCATGTTCCACCCGACTGAAGGCTCGTGAATGCCCAACTCCGTCCAAATGAAGGATCAAAAAATACGAGAAATAAGTTTAAAAAAAATATTGCAAGGAGTTAGAGCTCAAAACAAGCTTCGATTCGATATATCGTAAGTGATAAGTGGATTTTATATCTACTTGGAACATTCTAATTTGGCTTAAATTGATTGATTTGGCCTCAAGTTTGTGGTAGTTTTAATGTGTTTTGCTTAATTGTGCAGGGTTGAAGAAATATCGATTAAAGGTGTAGTTTCCGTCATTTTTGGTGCGTTTTGAAGAGTTGATTGACGATATGGAATGAAGAATGGAGGCTAATGTCAATTCCCTAGAAGTATACAAGTCATAAAATATGAAAGACGGAAGCTCATGCAAAAGGAACGGGAAGAAAAGGCGAAAAAAGCAAAGAAAAATCATTTTTCGCAGAACGGGAGCAAGCCGGGCGCTCCAGCCTTGTTTCCAGCGCTCCAGCCTTGTTTCCAGCAGATTGGCATGGCGCTTTAGGCGCCCAAACGGCGCTCTTGCGCTACGGGGGTGCGGGAGAAAAATCAGCCAGAATTTCTGATTTTGTTTTGGCCATATCTTGAGTTCTAGAAGTCCGTTTGAGGCCCGTAAGCTGTCCACGCGAAGATAACGAGATTCTCTATCATTCTAAAGTGGTCCAGAAGTCCAATTACAGCTGGAACGTTCCAGAATTACTGAAGAAAAGACAGCTACGAATTTTCCTTTAAAACAGAATCAGTTTAGGAAACGTACTTCTATTATAATTCTGATTTGGTATTTCTTGCTGGGCAAGATGTCTAGAGCCTATATAAACACATCCAACCCTTGTAAATTGTATATTTATCATCATTACATACAATTAGATATCATAGCTTAGTTTTGCAAAGGAGAAAACGAGAGAAGGATTCAACGCTCGTGACAAGCAACGGATCTAGATCTACTTCATCTTTTGTTCTAGATTTGTTTTCTCAAACTCTTGTTTATTAATATAATTACTTCTTTTATCCATATCTTGTTATTTACCATGTTTTCATCAAATCCCATGGTGACGAAAGGTTTAATTATGAACTAATCGTTGTCATGGGATCCTAGTGGATTTATCTATGTAGCTTAGTAGTTTGCATGCCTTAAAGATTTATGTGTGGGGAATTCTTGATATCCTCGTATGGTTAATCTTAATGCTTTTGGATGCGTAGCTAACATCTAAATTGAATTGTTAATCTCTTGCGAAACGAGAGTGGATCTTGAGATTTAGAACTTGCCATGCTAGCATAGGATAGGTTGATGTTTTGACATCATGATTTGTGGCATGATTAGAGATAATATGCTACCCTATGTGATCTAAGTGATAACTTGTGCTTAAACCTTTATGTTTTCAAATTCTATAGAGATATAGGGTCTAAACATGATAGGTGTCTATACATCTTCTATCTCTTTTGTGGATGCATGTGTAGTTTGGTACTAGTATACCGAGAGGTAACTTTTACTTATTTCGTGTTATTCAATCAGATATCAAAACCATCGCATGTTTTAATTAAAGGCTGCAACTCTAAGTGAAGTAGATGATGAAAGTAGGATTCCATGTTTTTATTCTCATAAGTAATTCGATTTCAATTCTCATTAGTAATTAATTGTTAGTTTAAGATTTTACATCTTAGCATAATTTAGATAATCAACCTCAATTTGTTATTTTTCTTAGTAGTGAATTAAGACAATACATTGTTGCATAGGCATATTTACTGATTGAAACTTAACCAGATCTCAGTGGAACGAACTTTAATTGTATTACTTGTGACCACGTATACTTGCGTGATATTGTGATAACAAGTTTTTGGCGCCGCTGCCGGGGATCATCGGTGTTTTTATTTTAGTTTATGTGCTTGTCATCAGTGGTCGTTAGCGTTCACTGACTCGGATTTCTTACTTAGTTTGTTTGATTCGTGGTGTTTCAGGTACTTAAGTTTGTATACGAACACGCTTACAAGCTCGTTTGGAAGAACTGGCGGAAGACGACCTTATAGTGGATAATAAAGAAGAGAAACTTGAAACTACTGTCGAGATAGGTGACGCAGCAGCAGCAGTCAAGGCTTTGAAGGAGTATTCTCAGCCTAAACTTAATGACATCCAGTCTAGCATTGTTAGGCCAGCTATTGCGATGAACAATTTTGAGATCAAGCCGGGCACAATTCAGATGGTGCAGAATTCAGTCCAGTTTGGGGGAGCTTCTACGGAGGATCCTAACATGCATGTTAGGGACTTTATCAAAATCTGCGACACTTTCAAATGTAATGGTGTGACGGATGATGCTATCAGGTTGAGGCTTTTCCCATTCTCTCTGAGGGATAAGGCTAAGAGCTGGCTACACTCTTTACCATAGCCTTGCCTTGAGGCTTTTCAACCTGATAGCATCATCCGTCAAATGCCAAGTTCATGAAGGGTATTCTTTCTCGTAAATTAAAGCTTGATGAATTAGAGAGTATGCATCCACTTCAAGTTTACCCTCTTTTGCGGAAGCTCTTGAGTTAATGCAGCGAGTTGAGATGATAATAGAGAGTATGCATCCACTTCAAGTTTACCCCCTTTCTTGGTTGCTCTCGGGTTACTGAAGTGATTGGCAGCCAAATTCGAAAGAAAAGCATGTGCATCATCAACTCCTTTGTCTAAAAACACGCCACCTGCAGCGTTATCAACCATACCTTTTGTTTCAGGATCAAGACCATTGTAGAAGCGTTTAAGCAGAAACCACTTCTCAAGACCATGGTGAGGGCATGCACGTTGATAATCCTTGAATCTGTCCCAAGCATCCCGAAGAGATTCACCATAATCTTTCTTAAAACCCATCATCTTGTCGATCAAATCGTCGGTTCTGTTAGGAGGGAAGAACTCAGTTAAGAAAGCCTGAGCAATCTTATCCCACTCGGTCAGGTCAATATCATTCAACCATTTTTGAGCTTTATCACGAAGAGAGAAACCGAACAACATGACTTTCAACTGGTCTGGAGTGACTCCCTGATGTTTAATTGTAGAACAGAGCTGTTGAAACCGTTGCAGATGATTTGTAGGGTCTTCAGAGGCAAGCCCAGCAAATCGATTCTGTTGGATCATAGTGAGCAAAGCAGGCTTGATCTCGAAATTTGCTGCTTGAATCGCTGGCATAGCAAGGCCAGTAGGTACCCCACTCGGAGAGGGCTGTGAGTAGTTCTTCAAAGATTTGGGAGGAAGGTCCGCCATTCTAATCTTTGGTTCAGATATCCTTTGCTGCTTCTCTTCCCTTTGTTGATCTATGTATTGTTGACAAGTAATTCCAGAATCTGGACTAAGAGGAGTTGTATCCTCTTTCGCTTGATCTTCTTTCGTTTGAGACCTGGTCTTGGGCATCAACAACTAAACAAGGAAAAGCAGTAAGATCGGTCTCAGTTGGAACAAGAGTTCCAAAGAGACAAGAGAAACAATCTAAAACAATCGAACTAAAATAATAGAAACTAGGCGTCTCCCCGGCAGCGGTGCCAAAAACTTGATGTGTTAAATTACGTCTAACCGCAAGCGCACGGTATCAATTGTAGTAGATACTAGCAAATACGGGTCGATTCCTCAAGGAGACAGTTTCAATTTCAATTCAACTATTATCAATTGTTTCTAGTCACAAACGATTATTAGAGAATTTTATTAACTACTAAAACAAATTTAACAAAGGTTTTAAATCAATTAATTAAGGGATCTAGGGCAATTCAGGTTCACCATGCTTACACCAAACAAATCACAAAGGTATAGCTTTTTAATGGGATTAAGTAATTAAAGCAATGGTTAATCTTTTTCAAGCATTAACACTCTCAGAATATCTAATGATGCTTTCACAATCACCTTCAATTCCGCTAATTGTATGTAAGCCTCTAGTAGTAAAATCTTTCGATCTATTACTCCTATTGCAATCAATTAATCCGTGATATTGCGCAATTACACAAATTAAGAATTATAACATATCAATCAGAATTACTCTCTACCCATCAATTTACTAATCAAATTAAGCCCAAATCATGGTGCAAACATGACTCCCCTTAATACCCTAGAATTAAACTACTCACTCATACTATGATTAAGAACAACAAAAATAATGAAGAAAGCCATATATAACATATACTAATAAACAAGATGAGATAAAGAGTACCTTAAACTTTGTATTAACGAAGAACAATGAATCCAAGCTTAATTAACCAAGTGTTTACAAAGGAAGAGATGAAGAGAGAAAAACCAAAACCCTAGCTTTTTTAAAAAGTAAAAGTATACGTATATATGTCTATCTCCCCCTCTTTCCACGTTCTTTTTCTCTTTTATAATAAAACTCCTTAATAAAATCTGATCTCTATCTCCTAATAAAAGTATTTTTAATATTCTAATCAATTTACAAAAAGGTATCCATAATTAAATAGGATTTTCTTTTAAAATTCGTCACTTATTTTTCTCCTCTGTTTCTGGGCTCTTCCAGTCGGATTTTGCTTACTGGACCACCTCTGAATTAAAGAAAATTCCACAAGCTTCGCGTGGACAGTAAGATCGTCAAATTCTGACTTCTGGAACTCAAGATATGGCCCAAACAGTGTTAAACAGCCCGTGTAGCCCAATAATACGAATTTTCTCCTATTTTATCTCCAAAATAGCTCTTTTTGCTCCAAATCCTTCCAAGTCATGAATTCTTTATTTCCTACAATAAAATAATAAAATCTATTAAATAAAAATCCAAATCAATGCAAAACACAATAAAAATGAGAATAAAATCATCTAGAATATATATAAAAATATACTCTATCAAACATCCCCACACTAAGCATTTGCACGTCCTCGGGCAAATAAGTGAAATAAAAACTAAGTCCTAACAAACATCACTTTCGTAGATGACACGATTGCATTGAGCATATGCAACAAGCCGTTAAACCCCTAGGCAGCCCTAGTAGGACGAGTGTTGTCTCATGAGGGTTTATAGTGAATGTACCCACAAAATTCATCTAACCATGCAAAAGATCAATGCTAACACAACACCACACACACAAGTCCTCTCATGCCACATCAACTTAAGAATCAAAGCAAACATACGATGTCTTGGTATCGAAAGTGCAAGTATTCACGTAGTCTACTCAACCAACATGCAGAAGGTCATAAAAATTCATGTCAAGTGTAAAAATCGTTGGTAATCATGCTGAGCCCACAAGAAATACATCTTTAAGTCTAAACCTGGGATCTCCTATGCCAAAACAAGTAATAACTCACCTTTCACTCAAAAACGAATATTCATTCAAGAACAAGGTTAAGTGTATCACTCAATTCCAACAAAATCATAAACACAACTTGACACTCGCAATCAATCTCACTCTCAACACAACATACATCACTGATGACAATCAAAAGGTCTTTATTCGGGTTGTAGCGTGGTCTAGGGACCATGTATGTCAAGAAAGCTAAAACAGGTTAATGTCAAAAGCTAGTACCCGACAATGAAATTCAAACAACTCCCATACTTATTAAAACCAATGAATACTTCCCCACACTTGAACTTTTATTATTTTCCAATAAACACCTTGTCTAGTCGAATCAAAGTAGGATCACAAAAGATAAGAATGCTCTCATATTTTTTTTTTTTTTTAGAGAGCTAAGGAATAAACACAATGATCCATAGACATTTTTATGAATTTCGACTAGCAAGCATCAACCCAAAATCAATATTCCCCAATGGTATGATCATCAATAAAACCCCCCTTTTGTACACCTTATTACTCCCTTAAGCACGATACTAGCCCTTGACAATTTAGGTTCAAATTCAATGTAAGGCCAATAGAATAAAAAGGATAATGGCAAGTAATGTGGTGTGTCATCGAAAGAATAGGATTAGGCTCAAAGGGTTAACTAATAGATCATGTTTAAAAGGTGTGGAAATATTGGAAATACGAGGTCAAACCTAAGTGCCTTTATCATCTCATCATCAAGTAATGTCATGCATTTCAAGAAAGATCTCAAGTAAGTGCTAGCAATGTAAACAACATGTGGACACTCAAGCAAACGAAAAATCATGCAAAAGATATGCATATAGGCTCAAAACTCACTTGGTGTGACAAAACATAATCAATCCCAAGTAACAAGACCCTCTAACACACCTACTTGTACTCAAAGCATGAAAACCAAGTCATCTTGCACATATTCATGTCATTCTAATCACTTACAACATCCAATTAAGTCTACCAGCTTCAACTTGCTAGTGTAAGTGTGTGCACAAGAACAAAGCACGTCACTTCTCATACAAAAGCGTCAAGAACACAAGAATTCTACGCATGCATGGGTGTATCAAGCAAAATACAACAATTAATCAAATTGCATGGCTAGAATTATTTTTGGTATTTTTAATTTTTTAATTTTTTTTTAAATCAATTCTCTTAGAATTGAGAACCCTTCCCCACACTTAAGCGGTTCATTGTCCCCAATGAACTAATGAACAAGATACAAAACTACAACTGAAAACAAAATAAAACTACACTAAAAAGAAAAGAAAGAAAACTCCCCTGGAATCAAGGTGTCGGGTCTGAAAACCACCCCTCATTCGCTTAAGAGCCATAATAACCAAAACCCCATTCAACAATAGCTTCACCAAAAACCACCAAGCAATATCACACCAAAAATACCCAATTAACATGAATAATACAAAACCCCCCAATTTACAAGAACACAAATTCGTAATAAAAAAATTAGAGAAGAAAAATCCCAACTACGAATCAAAGAGGTGAACTTGTACTAATTTTCCCCCAAACTTCAATTTTTAGAGATGTAGAGGAGGAAGATAATAAATTGGGTGTGTATGTATGGGTATATATAGACAATGGAGTGATAGGATGAATATAAAAATTGTAATGTGAAAAGGAAAAATTTTGGGTGGGTATGAAAATTGATGTAAGGTAGGAATAGGATTTAATGAATGAAAGAAAAAGAATTAGAATAAATATAGGTTTAGAATTTTGGAGGAGAGATGAGGGGTTTTGGAATTGGAATAGGAAAAGAATTAGGTGTAAAGGGGAGAGTATAAATAGAATTTGGGGTGAATATATTTTTTTTTATATATATGCAACAGCGCGCACAGTACTGAGAACAGCGGCTGGAATTTTTTTTCCCTTCACCTGGAACACGCACAACTTGCGTGCGTGAGCGGCAAACTGCGCCCATTGCAGATGCGCCAGCGTAAGTTGTGCGATATGGGGCAATTTGCCTCTAGATCAGTTGCGCAGGCGCAAGTTGCGCGATAGGAGCGCAATTTGCCCTGAAACGCAGGCACCTCCTGCGTTACACACCAAAAATCCTTTTTTTTTTTTTAAGACAGATTTTTTTTTTCACAGACTAATGCATGGGTTGCCTCCCACCAAGCGCTTTTGTTTAACGTCGTTTGCTCGACTCAGCTGGTTCAGATCTTCGTGGAGGGGTTGTCGAGATAAATCACTTCCATCTTTCCCACGAATGCACCATCCACATATAATTTAAGGCGTTGACCATTGACCTTAAATTTTGTTCCATCTCGTCCCATAACTTCAATAGCACCATAAAATTTTACATCGGTGACAGTAAAAGGTCCGGACCATCTTGATTTGAGCTTCCCTGGAAAAAGTCGAAGTCTGGAATTGAACAACAACACCTTGTCACCAACCTGAAAATCTCTTCTCTGAATCATCTTATCATGCATCTTCTTCGTTCTCTCCTTGTAAAGTCGAGAGTTGTCATAAGCATCAAAACGAAGCTCATCTAACTCATTAAGTTGAAGAAGTCACGTATTTAACATTTTTTTGTATTCTATCATTTTCATGAGATTCAGTACTTAACTTCTCTAGAAGCCACAACCTCTCTGAATAGGTGGCTTTTTTCTCTCTGGCAATCAGAGTTGTCTTGTCTATAATGGCAAGTTTATAAATCATTTTATCAGTTTGGTATTTCATTCGTTATAAGCATATATTATATCAATACTATCATATACAAATATCTTAGTTATGGAGTCGGATCAATCAAATCTGGAGAAACTTTACGATAGATTAACCATTGAAGAGGAGGAGGAGGGAGATATTGGTATAATTGTTGGGGCTGCAAAAGAACAGGAGAAGAAGGATAGTTTTATTCTTGTGGGGCGATTTTTAACTGAGAAGAATATAAACTTTCAGGCAATGCAGAATGTGTTAGCTTCGTTATGGAGGCCCAAGGAGGGAATGGAGGTGTATGATATAGGAGGTTATAGGTACTCGTTTGTTTTTTTACCACATTTTGGATTTACGTAAAGTAATTGAGGGGGGGGCATGGTCGTTTGAACAGAACATGTTGGTTTACCATGAGATGCAGAATGACGAAGATCCAAGTCAGGTAAGTCTCAACGAAATGGATATTTGGGAACAGATCCATGATATTCCCAAAGGTTTCATATCTGAAAGTATTCTGGTAAGCATTGGCAATTTTGTGGGGAAACACGTGAAGTCTGATCCTGCAAATTTCGATACCACATGGAAACAATATGTCAGAGTTCGAGTGAAGATGGATATACAGAAACCATTAAAGAGGCGTATGAAAATTAAACGTGAAGGAGGATCGTGGAGTTGGGTGAACTTCAAATACGAAAGACTCGGAAATTTCTGTTTTGTCTGTGGTGTTATAGGACATACAGAGAGGGATTGTAATGTTATTTACGCACATCCAGAGAAGGAGGTAGAGCGTGCATATGGTACTTGGCTTAGGGCTCAAGGTCGGGGTGGTAAACAAGGGGTGGGAGCACGGTGGCTACGAAATGCAGGTGGAGGAGGTGGTCGGAAGGTGGGGGAGGTGCGAGTAATCAGGGGGATGGAAGTAACAGCTCGATGGAGGTGGCAAGATTTCAGGAGTTTGAGGGAGTAGTTAGAGAGAAAGGTGGAGACAAATTTGCAGTAGTTGTTGCACCGAGGAATCAGGAGGGTATAGATAAGGAAGGAAATAATTTGAATTTAAGCGGAAATTTTGAAAATGAGGATACAATATTGGATGCAAAACGAAAAAGAGTTGACATGGGCCTAACAAAGATGCAACCTGGGCCAACTTTTATGCAAACAGATGGGCCAAGTTATGAGGAAGCATTGAAAATATCAGAAGTTACCGATCCAAAAAACTTGTATGCGGCGGGTCCTGTAGCCCAGGCCCGCCTGGAATTATGAGTTGCTTATCGTGGAACTGTCGTGGAATGGCCAATCCACGAGTAGTTCGATTTCTTAAGGAAATCGTCAAACAGCTTAGGCCAAGTCTTATTTTTCTGTCAGAAATTTTAGTAAAGAGAAATAAAATTGAAGCAATATGTAAGGCAATGCATTATGCAGGGTGTTTTGTAGTGGAAGCTCAGAATCAAGGAGGAAGATTGGCTCTTATTTGGAAAAACGAGGGAGGAGTAGAAATAATAGGAAGTTGTAATCATTATATAGATTATGAAGTAGTTTGTGAGAAAGTAGGACGATGGAGGTACACGGGGTTTTACGGTTGTCCAGAAAGACAGAGAAGGCAAGAGTCGTGGGAATTATTGAGAAGGTTATCAGGGACGTCTACGTTACCATGGTGCATAATCGGGGATTTTAATGATATTATGTTTGACCATGAAAAATCTGGGGAAAGACCACAACCTCGAAGATTAATGGAGGGGTTTAAGAATGCGGTGAATGACTGTGAGTTAATTGATTTAGGGTTCACTGGGAGCGAATTTACTTGGGAAAAATCAAGGGGAACTGCTAGTTGGATGCAAATAAGGTTGGACAGGGGATTGGCAAATACTGAGTGGTAAGCTATGTTTCCACGTGCAGAGGTAAGAGTTCTAGAGGTATCTACCTCTGATCATCTCCCTTTATTTTTGGATTTAAATAAAATGGTGTATGTGCCACGAGTAAAGAGGTTTCGGTTTGAAAACTGTTGGATTAGGGAAGATCAATGTGCGAAGATTGTTCAGGATAGTTGGAGTGAGGCTAACGAGTGGGGTATCATGGAAAAAATGGCGTATGTGAGTTTGAAATTAGAAGAGTGGGGAGGAGGGATAGTGCAAGAGATGCGGATGCAGATTAAGAGATGTAGAACAGATATGCAGAAATTCAGATCTAGAAGAGATAGGTATGGTGTTAAAAAATATGATGAAGCTCGAGGTCAGTATCTGAGGTTACTGGAGAAGCAGGAGGTGTACTGGAAACAACGATCAAAACAGTTTTGGCTCCGGGAGGGAGATCAAAATACAAAGTTTTTTCACAGGTATGCGAATGGAAGGAGAAAACAGAATCAGTTCACGAAATTGAAGGACTCAAATGGAGAATGGCAGGAAAGTAAAGAGGGGATTCGACAGGTAATTGGAGAATATTTTTCTGAATTATTCAAAAGTTCAGGAACGATGGAAGCACTCTCTGATCGTGAAGTGGTAAAGAAAATTTCAGATGAACAAAATAATGAGTTAGTTGTGCCAGTTACAAGAGAAGAAGTGAAGAATGCGGCATTCTCGATGCACCCAGATAAATCACCGGGTATCGATGGATTGAACCCGTGTTTTTTCCAGACATATTGGAGTGTGGTAGGAGAGGATGTAGTACGATGCTGTCAGACTTTTATGATTACAGGGGAGTTGCCACAGGCTGTGAATAAAACAGTGGTATGTTTAATTCCAAAGACCAAGAAGCCTCAGCAGGTTACTGATCTACGACCGATTTCACTGTGTAATGTGCTTATCAGAATTGTCTCCAAAGTTTTGGCAAATCGATTGAAGCAGTGCTTACCTATGTTAATATCAGACACACAGAGTGCATTTATAGAAGGTCGTTTACTCACGGATAATGCGCTCATTGCATTTGAATTAAATCATTACATCCAACGGAAGAGACAAGGAAAGAATGGAGTAGTGGGATTCAAGATTGATGTATCTAAAGCATATGATAGATTGGAGTGGCATTTCTTGGAAGCTATGATGAGGAAATTTGGGTTTAATAGTGTGTGGGTAGACAGGGTGATGAAATGTGTTACAACAGTTTCGTAAAGTTTTGTTCAGGAGGGGGAAATATTTGGTGATGTGCAACCAGAAAGGGGTATTCGACAAGGGGACCCTATGTCCCCTTATTTGTATATCTTATGTGCGGAAGGGTTAAGCGCTATGATTCGAAGAAATGAACAGGTGGGTTTGTTGCATGGGTGTTCAGTTGCTCGAGGGGCACCTCCAGTTTCACATCTTTTATTTGCAGATGATTCTTATTTCTTCTTTAGGGCTACAAAACCGGAGGCATTGACTATGAAGAACATCCTAATGAAGTATGAAAGATTATCAGGACAAGCAATAAATTTTGGGAAATCTAATGTGGTTTTCAGTCCTAATACTACGAGCAGGGAGCGAAGGGAGGTTTGTGAAATATTGCAGGTAGAGGAAATCTGTGTACCAAGAAAATATTTGGGACTGCCAATGCATATTGGGAGGAGAAAAAATAAAGAGTTTAAGTTCTTGGTGGAGCGTATCAGTTCTAAGTTGGAAGGGTGGAGTAATAAGTCGATTTCAAAGGGTGGCAAAATGACTCTGTTGAAAACTGCTGCGCAAACAATTCCAAATTTTTGGATGAATCTCCTGCTAATGCCACAAGAGATATGTAATCAAATCCAGAAACAGATGAACTCTTTTTGGTGGGGGAATGGAGAATCAGGAAGGGGCATTAAGTGGTTGTCTTGGGAGAGGATGTGTACTGCTAAAGAGGGGGGAGGTTTGGGTTTCAAGGAGTTGAACAAATTTAATATCGCTATGTTAGCAAAACAAGGTTGGAGATTGCTTAATAATCAGAACCCCTTGGTTACGAGTATCATGAAAGCAAGATACTTCCCAAATTGTGATTTTCTGCAAGCTAAGCTAGGAGATAATCCATCATATATGTGGCGAAGTATTCACGCAGCGAGGGAGATGGTTAAACAAGGAAGTAGAAGACGGATAGGAGATGGGACACAAAATACTGTGTGGCACATACCATGGCTGCCAGGCGACAATGACTGTTTCTTGACTACTGAAATGCCCCAGGAACTGGAGCATATACGAGTGGTAAACCTAATGGAAACTGATAGTAGACGCTGGGATGAGGAGGTTTTAGATGATATTTGCAATGAACGAGATGCGCAGTTGATCAAAAGTATACCAATTCCAGCTCAAAGTAGAGAAGATTCGTGGACCTGGAGATGGGAGAAATCAGGAATGTTTTCTGTGAGGAGTTGTTACAGAGCAGTGAAAGGGATACAACAATGGGCACATGCAGCGTTCTGGAAGAAAATCTGGTCCTTGGAGTTACCAAGTAAGGTAATCAACTTTGCTTGGCGTGTATGCCGTGGATGCTTACCAACTGCGAGTAACTTGGTTATGAAACGTGTGCAGCTTAATGTGAAATGTACATGGTGTTTAATTAAGGATGAGGATGCCACTCACGTATTGTTTGATTGCTCATTTGCAAGGTCAGTATGGTCCCAGATGGGATTGACAGATGTTAGTACGACGGGATATGATGGAGACATTACAGAGGTAATTCAACAATTTGCAGATAAATGTTCACGAGGTACTTTTGCATTGATTCTGCTAGTATGTTGGAATTTATGGAACCGTAGGAACAAGTGGGTGTGGGATAAGGTGAGTGTATCGGAGTTTGGTGTACAAGCATTGGTAATGAACATGATGCACGAATGGAAACAGAAGTGTGCAGATGGTAAAAGGCATGGAATAAGTATAGATGGGAGTGTGAGGAGATGGCAGAGACCACAACATAGGTGGGTTAAAGTAAACACTGATGCTGCGTTGTTTGTGGAATGGGATAGTACTGGAGTGGGAAATGTGATCAGAGATGAATATGGCCAGTTTATACGAGCACGAAACCACAAGTTGCAGGTTTTGTATAGTCCCAGAGAGGCTGAAGCTTTTGGCCTTAAGGAAGCATTGTCATGGGTGAAAGATTTGGGATACAAACGATGTGTGTTTGAAACAGATGCGAAAGAACTTGTGGAAGCATGCAGAGGAGTTCAAGGAAATACTTATTTTCATTTGATTGTGTTAGATTGTGTTGATTTATTTAAGCACTATAATGAAGTGCTAGTAGACTATGTCCCGAGGTCTGTGAATGTAGTGGCTCATGAGTTAGCACGGGCTACTTATTCTATGTCAGGCGTCC
This sequence comes from Kitagawia praeruptora, assembly GCA_037693485.1. NCBI lineage: Eukaryota > Viridiplantae > Streptophyta > Magnoliopsida > Apiales > Apiaceae > Kitagawia > Kitagawia praeruptora. The sequence continues at coordinate 85,907,349 of CM075350.1, forward strand.
ATGAGTGGGTCGATACCCCTCCTGATTGTATTCGTGATGCTTTGATCATCGATTCAATTGAATAAAAGCAAGTACTTTAATGTCAAAAAAAAAAAAGTTGAAGAAGTCTCGCTTGCCCCGCAACCTTCAAATCCATGTTGAGTTCTTTGATAGCCCAAAAAGCCCGATGTTCCAATTCCACTGGCAAGTGACATGCTTTACCATAGATCAACCGATAAGGAGTGGTTCCTATAGGTGTTTTGTACGCCGTACGATAAGCCCACAAAGCATCATCTAGCTTCAAATACCAATCTTTTCTAGACTTCGCCACCATCTTCTCCAAAATGCTTTTGATTTGGCGGTTAGAAACCTCCACTTGGCCACTTGTTTGAGGGTGATATGCAAGAGCAACTTTGTGAGTAACGCCATATTTCTTCATCAAAGTTTCAAACTGTCGATGGCGAAAATGAGAACCACTATCACTTATCACTGTTCTAGGAACTCCAAAACGAGGGAAGATGATATTTTTAAAGAGCTTCATAACAACCTTGGAATCATTGGTTACTGATCCAACTACTTCAACCCACTTGGACACATAATCGACTACAACTAAGATGTATCTCATCCCACAAGAACTTGGGAAGGGTCCCATAAAATCAACACCCCATACGTCAAATATCTCCACCTCAAGAATACCGGTTTGAGGCATCTCATGGCGTTTAGAAATATTACCCGTCCTTTGACATGCATCACATGCCAAACAGAAAGCACGAGCATCCTTAAATAGAGATGGCCAAAAGAAACCGGATTGCAGTACCTTAGCAGCAGTTTTTGAAGGACCATGGTGGCCTCCACATGCGAGAGAATGACAATGTTTGAGAATGTCATGTACTTCGAACTCAGGGACACATCTACGAAAGATTCCATCAGCACACTTGCGATACAAGAAAGGGTCATCCCAAAAATATTGTTTAGCATCATGATAAAACTTCTTTCTTTGCTGATAAGTCAATTCTGGAGGGTGAGATCCACTAACACAAAAATTTGCAAAATCTGCATACCATGGAGTTTGAGTAGCAACCGAAAACAGGTGATCATCTGGAAAAGAATCATCAATAGGAGTACTTGACGCAATATCAGATTTGAAACGCAACCGTGAAAGATGATCCGCAACCACATTCTCAGCACCCTTCTTGTCTTTGATTTCCAAGTCAAATTCTTGGAGTAATAGAATCCAACGAATAAGCCTTGGCTTTGCTTCTTTCTTCGCCAATAGATATTTAAGTGTTGAATGATCAGTGTGAACAATGACCTTAGAGCCAATGAGATAGGCTCGGAATTTGTCAAGAGCGTAGACCACAGCCAGAAGTTCCTTCTCAGTCGTAGCATAATTGACTTGAGCTTCATCCAAGGTTTTACTTGCATAGTAGATGGCGTGCAATACCTTGTCTTTCCTTTGACCGAGAACTGCTCCAACAGCATAATCACTTGCATCACACATGATTTCAAATGGAAGATTCCAATCTGGAGATTGAATGATTGGTGCACTTATCAAAGCTTCCTTAATTCTGTTAAAAGACTCCAAACAAGCGTTAGTAAACACAAAGGTGGCATCCTTAAGCAACAATTGAGTGAGGGGTTTTGCAATTTTTGAAAAATCTTTAATAAAACGACGATAAAAACCCGCATGACCAAGGAAACTTCTCACTCCCTTGACATTAACAGGAGGAGGAAGTTTCTCAATCACCTCAATTTTTGCTTGATCAACCTGGATGCCACGTTCAGAAACCAAGTGACCAAGTACCACTCCTTCATTGACCATGAAGTGGCACTTTTCCCAATTCAAAACCAAATTCACCTCTTCACAACGTTTAAGCACTTTAGAAAGATTATGCAGACATACATCAAAATCAGACCCATAAACACTGAAATCATCCATAAATACTTCCATGATAGACTCTATGAAATCAGAAAATATGGTAGTCATGCAATGCTGAAAAGTAGCAGGGGCATTGCACAAACCAAAAGGCACTCTACGATATGCAAAAGTACCATATGGGCAAGTAAATGTAGTCTTTTCTTGGTCATCAGGATGTATAGGGATCTGAAAGAACCCTGGATATCCGTCTAAATAGCAAAAGTACTTATGCTTAGCAAGTCTTTCTAACATCTGATCAATGAAAGGGAGAGGGTAATGGTCTTTTCTAGTAGCAGTGTTTAACTTACGGTAATCAATGCACATTCGCCAACCGGTGACAATTCGAGTGGGAATTAGTTCATCTTTTTCATTTTTAATTACCGTTGTTCCTCCTTTCTTAGGGACTACCTGAACTGGGCTTACCCATTTAGAATCAGAAATTGGGTAAATGATGCCCGCATCTAACAACTTCAAAACTTCTTTTTTAACAACCTCTTGCATGTTAGGGTTCAAGCGACGTTATCCCTGTATGCAAGGCTTATGGTCATCATCTAAGTGAATTCTATGCATGCAAAAGTCTGGGCTAATCCCTGTAAGATCATCAATACTATACCCAATAGCTTTTCTATGCGCACGCAAAACAGTAAGAAGCTTAAAAACCTGGTTATCATCAAGACTAGAGCTAACAATCACAGGACAAGTCTTATCTTCATCAAGAAACACATATTTCAGATTAGATGGCAAAGACTTTAACTCTAACTTGTTTACCTGAGGTTCACCACAAGAAGTGACAGTGTTGGTTACCTCACAATTCGGATTAGCTACACCATCCAACTCAAGAATCAATGAATCGACTTCAGCATGTCCTTCTCCTTCTAAAGCTTCAAGCATGAGCACTGCTTCCAATGCATCATTCAATAGAATCTGAGGCGTCTCATCTCGGATAATTCCATCTATAACATCAATCCTGCAGCAAGTATTCTCAAGAAAAGGGGATTTAAGAGCAGAGGTTAGAGTAAAAGTAATTTTATCATCACCAACGCTCAATGTAAGAGTCCCACTTTTAACATCAATTACAGCACCTGCAGTACAAAGAAATGGTCTACCTAAAATAATAGGTATCTGGCTGTCCTCTTCCATATCTAGAACTACAAAGTCCACAGGAATATAAAATTTTCCAACCCTAACAGGCACATCCTCTAAAATTCCAAGGGGATATTTTATCGAACGGTCTGCCATTTGCAAAGTCATCTGAGTACATTTTAATTCTCCCATATTTAGTTTTTGAAAAACCGAGAGAGGCATGACTGAGACGCTAGCGCCTAAATCACATAAAGCTCTATCAATAAACAATGCACCTAAATGACACGGGATCGAAAAACTACCAGGATCTTTAAGCTTAGGTGGAGACTTATTTTGTAAAACAGCACTACACTCTTCAGTAAAAGCTATTGTCTCTACCTCACCAAAGGACCTTTTCTTAGTGAGAATGTCCTTAAGAAACTTTGCATATGATGGAACTTGAGAAATTAAATCAGTGAATGGAACTGTTACCTCAAGATTTTTGACAAGTGTCATGAACTTACCAAACTGCTGGTCCACTTTAGTTCTGTTCATCCTGCTAGGGATTGGGAGCTTTGGCACAAATGGTGGAGGAGTAACTGCAGTCTTCTCTTTGTACTTTTTCTTGCTTTCCTCAGTTTCATCTTCATTTGTATCTTCAACAACTTTCTCTACCTTGTCTTCCTCAAAATTCTCTTTTTCTTTCTCAGTAGGAACATCCTCAGTAGGCATTGGAGGAGCATCATATGTACGACCACTCCTAAGAGCAATGGCATTCACATTTTCCTTTGGATGAGTTGGTTGTGCTGGTAGAGAGCCTTGTTGCCTTGTAGATGAAGAACTAGCCATTTGAGCAATCTGAGTTTCCAGCATCTTATTATGAATCTCCATCTGGTTCATCTTTGTTTGCATTTATAACAACATCTTCATCATGTCACCTTGATTATCAGCCTGTGCAGCTTGATTGGCTTGAGGAGCATAATTCTGAGGAGGCCTTTGGAATCCAGGGGGATTCATAGGTCCTTGCGGGGGCCTATACTGCTGTTGTGGAGGAGGCTGGTACGACTGCTGATATTGCTGCTGATTAGGAACATTTGAATTCTGAGTATTATTGTTCCTATACGAGAAGTTCGGATGATCTTTCCAACCAGGATTATAAGTGTTAGAGTACGGATTGTACTGCTGCCTCTGTTGGAAAACATTTGCTTGCTCCATCTGAAAATGTTATGAATTTTGAGCATTGTATTGGCAATCGTTACCATAGTGGCCTTGGATGCCACAGACTTCACAAACAGGATTATTCATAGGAGCCATGGATGACAATGCATTGATACTCATAGGTTGTGTAGAGGGCTGAGATGTCTTCAATGAGTGGATCTCTTGAGTTAATGCAGCGAGTTGAGATGATAATAGAGAGTATGCATCCACTTCAAGTTTACCCCCTTTCTTGGTTGCTCTCAGGTTACTGAAGTGATTGGCAGCCAAATTCGAAAGAAAAGCATGTGCATCATCAACTCCTTTGTCTAAAAACACGCCACCTGCAGCGTTATCAACCATACCTTTTGTTTCAGGATCAAGACCATTGTAGAAGCGTTTAAGCAGAAACCACTTCTCAAGACCATGGTGAGGGCATGCACGTTGATAATCCTTGAATCTGTCCCAAGCATCCCGAAGAGATTCACCATAATCTTGCTTAAAACCCATCATCTTGTCGATCAAATCGTCGGTTCTGTTAGGAGGGAAGAACTCAGTTAAGAAAGCCTGAGCAATCTTATCCCACTCGGTCAGGTCAATATCATTCAACCATTTTTGAGCTTTATCACGAAGAGAAAAACCGAACAACATGACTTTCAACTGGTCTGGAGTGACTCCCTGATGTTTAATTGTAGAACAGAGCTGTTGAAACCGTTGCAGATGATTTGTAGGGTCTTTAGAGGCAAGCCCAGCAAATGGATTCTGTTGGATCATAGTGAGCAAAGCAGGCTTGATCTCGAAATTTGCTGCTTGAATCGCTGGCATAGCAAGGCCAGTAGGTACCCCACTCGGAGAGGGCTGTGAGTAGTTCTTCAAAGATTTGGGAGGAAGGTCCGCCATTTTAATCTTTGGTTCAGATATCCTTTGATGCTTCTCTTCCCTTTGTTGATCTATGTATTGCTGACAAGTAATTCCAGAATCTGGACTAAGAGGAGTTGTATCCTCTTTCGCTTGATCTTTTTTCGTTTGAGACCTGGTCTTGGGCATCAACAACTAAACAAGGAAAAGCAGTAAGATCGGTCTCATTTGGAACAAGAGTTCCAAAGAGACAAGAGAAACAATCTAAAACAATCGAACTAAAATAATAGAAACTAGGCGTCTCCCCGGCAGCGGTGCCAAAAACTTGATGTGTTAAATTACGTCTAACCGCAAGCGCACGGTATCAATTGTAGTAGATACTAGCAAATACGGGTCGATTCCTCAAGGAGACAGTTTCAATTTCAATTCAACTATTATCAATTGTTTCTAGTCACAAATGATTATTAGAGAATTTTATTAACTACTAAAACAAATTTAACAAAGGTTTTAAATCAATTAATTAAGGGATCTAGGGCAATTCAGGTTCACCATGCTTACACCAAACAAATCACAAAGGTATAGCTTTTTAATGGGATTAAGTAATTAAAGCAATGGTTAATCTTTTTCAAGCATTAACACTCTCAGAATATCTAATGATGCTTTCACAATCACCTTCAATTCCGCTAATTGTATGTAAGCCTCTAGTAGTAAAATCTTTCGATCTATTACTCCTATTGCAATCAATTAATCCGTGATATTGCGCAATTACACAAATTAAGAATTATAACATATCAATCAGAATTACTCTCTACCCATCAATTTACTAATCAAATTAAGCCCAAATCATGGTGCAAACATGGCTCCCCTTAATACCCTAGAATTAAACTACTCACTCATACTATGATTAAGAACAACAAAAATAATGAAGAAAGCCATATATAACATATACTAATAAACAAGATGAGATAAAAAGTACCTTAAACTTTGTATTAACGAAGAACAATGAATCCAAGCTTAATTAACCAAGTGTTTACAAAGGAAGAGATGAAGAGAGAAAAACCAAAACCCTAGCTTTTTTAAAAAGTAAAAGTATACGTATATATGTCTATCTCCCCCTCTTTCCACGTTCTTTTTCTCTTTTATAATAAAACTCCTTAATAAAATCTGATCTCTATCTCCTAATAAAAGTATTTTTAATATTCTAATCAATTTACAAAAAGGTATCCATAATTAAATAGGATTTTCTTTTAAAATTCGTCACTTATTTTTCTCCTCTGTTTCTGGGCTCTTCCAGTCGGATTTTGCTTACTGGACCACCTCTGAATTAAAGAAAATTCCACAAGCTTCGCGTGGACAGTAAGATCGTCAAATTCTGACTTCTGGAACTCAAGATATGGCCCAAACAGTGTTAAACAGCCCGTGTAGCCCAATAATACGAATTTTCTCCTTTTTTATCTCCAAAATAGCTCTTTTTGCTCCAAATCCTTCCAAGTCATGAATTCTTTATTTCCTACAATAAAACAATAAAATCTATTAAATAAAAATCCAAATCAATGCAAAACACAATAAATATGAGAATAAAATCATCTAGAATATATATAAAAATATACTCTATCACTAGAGCACAAGGCCTATTGGGCGTTGAAGAAATTGAATTTGGATATTTCGGCTACGGGTGAGAAGCGTCTACTTCAGTTGAATGAACTTGAGAAATTTCGTGAGCAAGCTTACGAGAATGCTAAAATGTACAAGGAGAAGGTTAAGCGGTGGCATGATAAGAAGTTGGTGCCTAAGTCATTTGTGTCGGGCCAACAGGTGTTGCTTTACAATTCTCGCCTTAAGTTTTTTCCAGGCAAGCTCAAGTCAAAGTGGTCGGGACCATTTATGGTCAAGTCGGTATTTCCACATGGAGCGGTGGAGATATATAGGGGTTCTATTGATGATGCTTTTAAAGTGAATGGACAGAGACTCAAGCCGTATTATGGAGGAATGGTGAACCGCGAGAAGGTCGCTGCGGTTTTATCTTTTTCGTGATTTTTTTCGGAAGACGTCAAGCTAGTGACGTTAAACGAGCACTTCTTGGGAGGCAACCCAAGCCTTGTATTCTCTTTGTATTGCATTCTTTCTCAAAAAAAAAAATAATATATATAGAATTTCAGAATGCGCCAGCGCATCATGCGCCAACCAGCGCGCAGGAGCGCCGTGTAACGCAGATGGGGAGCGCGCATCAGGCACCCAAACGGTGCAGGAGCGCTGAAACGCGCAGATAGGAACCGCGCATCATGCGCCAGTGCACGCCTCAAGCGCCGAGACCCCCTGCCCAGTTGTGTTTTTGAGTGTAAAAACTCATAAATTTCAATTCCTATCTCCTTTACTTCATATCCTATCCCAATTCCACTTCAAATTAAAACCCTAACACCCCTAAATTCTATCCTACATCTAATTCAATCCCCAAAATCCTTTTTCATCTCTAAATTACATACACCATTATCCATTATATACACCCACCTCACCTATATATACACAAACCCATCTATATAAACCCCAAAATTCTCAACTTTCATCCATTCAAAGTGCAAGGGGGAATTAAATTCGAATTTTTTGGTGATTCATCTAGCAAGTTTACCTCTTTGATTCAATTGGGTAATATTCTATTTCATCTTTTATTTGAATTTGTGAATTTTGCAAGCTAGGGTTCTTGGTGTGTAATTTGGGGGTTCTTTATTTGGTGGATTGTTTGGAGATTGTTGTGCTTAGCTTGATATTAGTTGTCATGGCTCCTAAGAGACCACGATTAGTGGGTAGTGGTAGTAGTGCTCCTCCATCTTTGGATGAGAATGATGTTGTGGGCAATGGGGTGGAAAGATTTGTGAATGAGGATGCTAAAGCGGAGTATGGTAGGTTAGTTTCAAAGACGGTTATTCAGGAACGGAGGCTTGTGCCAGGTAGTAAATATACGAAGATGGTGGATATGATTAGTGAGCGGGGTTGGACATTATTTTGTGAATTTGCTAATGATGTCGCGTTGGATGTGGTACAGAGTTTTATGCTAATGCTTCGATAGCAAGGAATAACTCCACGATTGTGAGGGGTCAGAAGGTGGATTATTCGCCTCGTACTATTCGTACTTTGATTAGGCTACCGCCTAAACCTAGAGGTGCTACGGATTGGGGAGAAAAGACGAAGGATGATGTTGATCTTGATGCACTCATTGGTGAGCTATGTGTTCCGGGAACGGAGTGGAAATGTAGGTTAGGTACGGAGATAAAGTGTACCTTCCCGGCTTCATCATTGTCTGGTTTTGCAAAGGCATGGTTCTTTTTCATTAGTTCTAATATCATTCCGTCAAACCATGTTTCCGATGTTACTGTTGATAGAGCTATCTTGCTATGGGGTATTCTCAAAGGTGAGTATGTTGACCTTGGGTACCTTATTAATCAAAATATTCTTCGGTTTTTGGGAAGCAATTCGTCGGCTAGTATTCCTTATGCTTCTATCATCGCGTACTTGTGTGATGCTTCGAAAGTCAAATGGTATCAAGGTGAGCCGGTGCATAAACCTACGGCTTCTATTACGGATGCTACTATTGACCGGTTGAGGTTGAAGGAATGGCCGGGCGGCACTCCTCATCCTAGGGGTCTAGGCTTTGTTGTGAATGATGCTAGTGGTCAGGGAGCGGGCGCTCCGCCACATGTTCCAAGGGCACCGGAAGTGGCTAGGGCAGGTTCTTCGCAGAGTACGGTGGATATGTCCGTTTTTGAATCTTATTTTCGTCGAATGACTATGCGGTTGGATGCTATGCACGTTAGCAATCGCCCGTATTCTGAGGACATGGGCATAGCCTTGGAGGCAAAGTTTCAGTCACCTAGTACTTCTGTTCCGTGGCCTATATTTGGAGCTCGGACTCCGTATCCTCCACCTGATTCTTCTGACGAGGATGACGAGGGTGACGAAAGCGAGGATGAGTAGGTATGTTTCTGCTATCCCTTGTATTTACTTCCATTCAATGCGGACATTGAATATTTTAAGTTTGGGGGTGGTTTGAGGGATAAGTAGTTGTTGTTGTATTATTTGTTCATGTAGGATTTCATGCTTTGCATATTAGTAGTAGTAAATTATGCATTTATGTTCGTGTTATCTACGTTTGTTTCATATAGGACATTCTGTTTTTATTTTCGTATTTCATGTGAGTTCATATTAGGTTGCATTTGCACCCATGCTTGATAGGAATTTTGTGTTGTTGACGCTTTTGATTGAGAAGTGATATGCTTTGTTCTTGTGCACACACATACACTAGTAGGTTGAAGCTAGTAGACTTATTGAATGTTGTAAGTGATTAGAAGGACATGAATATGTGCAAGATGATTTAGTTTGCATGCTTTGAATACAAGTTGGGCATTAGATAGATTTTTTTGCTTGGGATTGAGTATGTTTTTCCACCAAGTGAGATTTTGAGCCTTATTGCATATTGCATATTTGCAATTTATTCGTTTGCTTGAGTGTCCACGGATTGTTGGCATTGCTAGCAGTTGTTTGAGGTCTTTCTTGAAACGCATGACATTATATTTGACGATTAAAAGGATAAAGGCATTTAGGAATAACCGCATATTTTCCCATATTACCATACCATATTTACATGATCAATTAGTTAACCCGTTGAGCTTAATTCCATTTTTTTTCGGTGACATACCACATTACTTGCCTAGACCTTTTTCTTGTATTGGCCTTACATTAATTTGAACCCATATTGTCAAAGGCTAGTAGAGTGCTTAAGGGAGGAATAAGGTGTGCAAGGAGGGGTTCATTGTTGGTCATAAGTTTGGGGGGAAATATTGAATTTGGAAATTGGGTTTGTTTGCTTGATAGTCGGTATGTGTAATAAAATAGTGGGATCGTTGTTATTGTCTATATTATTGTTGCTCTCGGGGGAAAAAAAAAGAGAAAAAAAAAAGAAAAAAATATATATATATATATTATGTTATGAGAGCATGTTTGTGTTTATTGTGATCCCACTTTAGTCAACTATTCGAGTATTTTTGTCGCATAAAATTATGGGGGGAAAAATAGGTGGTTGTGTATGATCTATTATAAGTTCCTACTAGTTTTTGACACTTCACCTGTTTTGGCTTATTTGACATACCTTGTCCCTAGCCCGTTACAACCCAAATAAAGACCTTTTGATTATCGTCATTGATGTATGTTGTGTTAAGAGTTAGATTGATACCAATTGTCAAGCGTGTTTATGATTTTGTTGGAATTGAGTGATACACTTACCCTTGTTCTTGAGTGAATATTCTTTTGTGAGTGGATTGTGAGTGTTTACTTGTTTTTGCGTATGAGATCCCGAGTTTTGTCTCAAAGATGTACTCTTGTAGGCTTAGCATGATTACTAACTTATTCTTACACTTGACATGGACTTGTGAGAACTTATGCATGTTCATTGAGTAGACTATGTGAATACTTGCACTTTCGACACCAAGACATTGCGTATTTACTTTGATTCTTAAGTTGATATGGCATGAGAGGATTTGAAGGCATGGTAGAATATTAGTTGCATTTCATATTAGTTGCATTCATGCATTGCATTGCATTGGATTTTGTGGGTACATTCGCTATAGGCCCTCACGAGACCTTACTCGTCCACTAGGGCTGCCTAGGGGTTTAAAGGGCTTGTTGCATATGCCAAATGCAACTGTGATCACCTACGGAAGTGGTACTAGTTAGTTAGTTAGTTGTAATTGTTTATGCTTGAGGACAAGCATCGGTTTAAGTTTGGGGGTGTGATAAGTGGATTTTATATCTACTTTGGAACATTCTAATTCGGCTTAAATTGATTGCTTTGGCCTCAAGTTTGTGGTAGTTTTGATGTGTTTTGCTTAATTGTGCAGGGTTGAAGAAATATCGATTAAAGGTGTAGTTTCCGTCGTTTTTGGTGCATTTTGAGGAGTTGATTGACGATATGGAATGAAGAATGAAGGCTAATGTCAATTCCCTAGAAGTATACAAGTCATAAAATATGAAAGACGGAAGCTCATGCAAAAGGAACGGGAAGAAAAGGCGAAAAAAGCAAAGAAAAATCATTTTTCGCAGAACGGGAGCAAGCCGGGCGCTCCAGCCTTGTTTCCAGCGCTCCAGCCTTGTTTCCAGCAGATTGGCACGGCGCTTCAGGCGCCCAAACGGCGCTCTTGCGCTGCGGGGGTGCGGGAGAAAAATCAGTCAGAATTTCTGATTTTGTTTTGGTCATATCTTGAGTTCTAGAAGTCCGTTTGAGGCCCGTAAGCTGTCCACGCGAAGATAACGAGATTCTCTATCATTCTAAAGTGGTCCAGAAGTCAAATTACAGCTGGAACGTTCTAGAATTACTGAAGAAAAGACAGCTGCGAATTTTCCTTTAAAACAGAATCAGTTTAGGAAACATACTTCTATTATAATTCTGATTTGGTATTTCTTGCTGGGCAAGATGTCTAGAGCCTATATAAACACATCCAACCCTTGTAAATTGTATATTTATCATCATTACATACAATTAGATATCATAGCTTAGTTTTGCAAAGGAGAAAAGGAGAGAAGGATTCAACGCTCGTGACAAGCAACGGATCTAGATCTACTTCATCTTTTGTTCTAGATTTGTTTTCTCAAACTCTTGTTTATTAATATAATTACTTCTTTTATCCATATCTTGTTATTTACCATGTTTTCATCAAATCCCATGGTGACGAAAGGTTTAATTATGAACTAATCGTTGTCATGGGATCCTAGTGGATTTATCTATGTAGCTTAGTAGTTTGTATGCCTTAAAGATTTATGTGTGGGGAATTCTTGATATCCTCGTATGGTTAATCTTAATGCTTTTGGATGCGTAGCTAACATCTAAATTGAATTGTTAATCTCTTGCGAAACGAGAGTGGATCTTGAGATTTAGAACTTGCCATGCTAGCATAGGATAGGTTGATGTTTTGACATCATGATTTGTGGCATGATTAGAGATAATATGCTACCCTATGTGATCTAAGTGATAACTTGTGCTTAAACCTTTATGTTTTCAAATTCTATAGAGATATAGGGTCTAAACATGATAGGTGTCTATACATTTTCTATCTCTTTTGTGGATGCATGTGTAGTTTGGTACTAGTATACCGAGAGGTAACTTTTACTTATTTCGTGTTATTCGATCAGATATCAAAACCATCGCATGTTTTAATTAAAGGCTGCAACTCTAAGTGAAGTAGATGATGAAACTAGGATTCCATGTTTTTATTCTCATAAGTAATTCGATTTCAATTCTCATTAGTAATTAATTGTTAGTTTAAGATTTTATATCTTAGCATAATTTAGATAATCAACCTCAATTTGTTATTTTTCTTAGCAGTGAATTAAGACAATACATTGTTGCATAGGCATATTTACTGATTGAAACTTAACCAGATCTCAGTGGAACGAACTTTAATTGTATTACTTGTGACCACGTATACTTGCGTGATATTGTGATAACAGTAAGCTCAAATCGGAGCAACGAGCAAAAAGATGTGGATTTTTCAACACTCATGGAGTAAGCGGGCCTTATAATCGAATGAAAGGACAAAAATATGACCTCAATCCATGTCTTCAGGGGCTGGAATTTCAAGTCACGAGCGACCTCCTCTAGGTCTCAAAGGTAAGGTTAATTGTGATGACCCATGACCTAGGACAAACGAGGCTTTAAAAAGACATCAATCGAGATCGTAGAATGAGATCGTAGACCTCGCAACCACTGATATTTTGGGTCTTTACACGACCTCAATCCAGGTCGTAAGCCCCGTGACCAGCCCAAAGTAGAGGCCATACACAACCTCAATCCATGATAGAGTATATTTTATATATATTTTATAGGATTTTATTCTCATATTTGTAGTGCTTTTGTGAATAATCGTGTGGATTTAATTAGTGTTTGATGTGTTTTATGACAGGAATTGAAGAATTTCCAAGTTAGAAGGAATTTGACGTTATTTGATGGTTTTATAGTGATTCTTAACTCAAGAGATCGATTTTGTGAAGTTACGAGAAGAAACGATGAAATTGAGGTTCGTTTCTAGAAATTGGGAGCAAAATGGAGTGAAAATCAGACCCTACAGGGCGCTATAGCGCTCCAGATGGCGCAACAGCGCGTGTGAACAGTAGCAGCAAGGCGCAACAGCGCTCAAACCGGCGCAGCAGCGCCCGGTCGTGGCCAGAAATTTCAGAATTGTTCCAGAAATTGTTTGGGTCATAACTTGAGTTCTAGACATCAGAATTGGGCGATCTTACAACCCACGCGAAGACAACGGAATTATCTACAATTCAGAATTGGTCCAATATCAGTATTCCAATGGGATCAGCCCAGAAACAGGCCAGAAAATCCAGCAGCTTCCAGAAATTCGATTTGAAGTGGGAAACTTCCATAAATCCAATCCTAATCAACATGGAAACACTAGGGGCGCTACGAACGTTCTAGAGGGCTGTGTTAAGCGTGGAAACTTGCAATTCTTACTTCTATTCAAGCTGGGAAACTTGCCATCTCCTAATCCAACTCTATTTGTGGCAACTTCCTTGGAATGCAATTCTATTATGGAAAGGACTTGGAGGCCAATACATCTAGTGGCTATATAAACACATCTTATGTATTAGAGAAAAGAGAGCTACATCTAGATCTAGATCTATAATTAGTTAAGTTTTATTATTAGTTAGGAGTAGAATAGAATAATACACTTTTTCTTCATCTTTTCTATGGGATAGCTTGTATTCAGATTTCTCCATTAATTTAGAGGTACTCTTTATTCTCTCGTGTTTTATTAGTATAATTTTATATGTCTCTCTTCATAGTTTTTATTGCTTTTACTTGTTTAATTATTAGTGAGTAGTTAATTCTAGGGTATTAAGGGGAGCCATGTTTGCACCATGATTGAGGCATAATTTGATTAGTAATTTGATGGGTAAAGAGTAATTCTGATTGATATGTTTTAATTCTTAATTTGTGTAATTGGCCAATATCATGGATTAACTGATTGCAATAGGAGTAATTGATCGGAAGATTTTACTACTAGAGACATACATACAATTAGCGGAATTGAAGGTGAGTGTGGAAGCATCATTGGATTTCTGAGAGTGTTAATGCTTGGAAAAGATTAACTATTACTTCAATTACTTGATCCCATTGAAAAGCTATACCTTTGTGATTTGTTTGGTGTAAGCATGGTGAACCTGAATTGCCCTAGATCCCTTAATTAATTAGTTAATCATTTATTTAGTTAGTGCTAATTTAGTTTAATTAGTTAATTAATAATTTCACATATTCGTCTGACCCTTGAAACAATTAGCGATAACTGAAAAGGAATTAGTAGAACCTGTCTCCTTGTGGATTCGACCCGCTTGCCATTTGTACTAGCAATAGACACCGTGCGCTTGCGGTTAGACGTAATTTGACACATCAAGTTTTTGGCGCCGCTGCCGGGGAGACAGCGAGTTTCTGTTGATTTTAATTTAGTTGTTTAGATTGTTTCCATTGTCTCATTGGAACTTTAGTTCCAATTGAGACAAATTTTACTACGTTTCTTGGCTTTGTTGAGTGTTTACAGGTTGCTATGGGTGAAGTTGATACTTTAGCACTACTCTCTTCCATGTTGGAGGCACGCACTCAAGAAATTGCCTCATTCAACTCTACAGAGCCCACTATGCGTCCAATGAGTATCAATGAGATGTCACAAGTGGCCCCTAAAACTTACAACTTCTGTCAAATTTGCGGTGTGCAGGGTCACTTTGGTTTTGAATGCTCTTACAATGTCTATAATTCTCAGAGTGCTCAGTTGGGACAAATGAATACTTTTGAAGAAGGATATGGGTACAATCAGTATTCAAACACTTTTGATCAAGAATGCGTGAATCAACCAGATTTCTACTACCAGGACAATGGTGCTCAAAATTTTTCATATCATAATCAGCAACAGTTTGAGCAACAATATTATCAGTCATATGAGCAGCCGCCACAGCAAGAATATCAATATCCTCCTCTACAAGAAGATCTACATGTTTCTCAACCCAGCGTAGATGTGCAAGCTGATCAGACAAATGAGATGTGGGATATCTTGAATAAACTGCTAAAGAGTTCTGAAGAACAAGCCGAGGCGATCAAAGAATTAGAAACTCAAAGTTTGGCGATTGAATCTCAAATTGCATGGTTGGCTAACTCTTCTACTACAGGGCAGCTCGACTATTTACCATCATCATCTATCCGATCCAAAGAGGACCTGACTGCTATCAATCTCACAAGCGATCAGGAATATGATAGTTTCTCCATGTATGTTGATGATGAGGCCATTGATAAAGAGAAGGAGCATGTCACCGATGACGAGATCAATGATGTTGCTGCTACCGAGAACAATGTGACTGATGATGAGCCTACAAAGGAAAGCAATACAGAGATGGTTGTTGTTTCTCTTCCACAACCTGTGCCTCAGCTACCATGTATTGATAAATTTGCTCTCGATCTAGCCTCTACTTACAAGGCTTCTTTGCTCAAGAACACTTATTTCAAGGTTGATGTGATAACAAATATTGTCCAAGATGATATTTCTCAAATTCTGGTTGAGGATCCATACCAAGTGGCTCCTACGTTTCAAGCTCGAGAAGAGGGAGAAGATGGAAGTGTCTTATTAGCCAATGATGTGATAAGCTAAGATGTCCGAATGGCTCCAGTGAAAGTGAGGAGTGAAGAAAAGCCACCACCAGAACCTCCACCTTATGTCAAGGGAGTTCAATATTTTTGTGGTGTCGAATTTTATCGTTGTTTTATCACAAAGTTTTCCAAAACTGCACAAGCACTCTCTCTATTGCTTATTAATGACATATTTTATTTTAATGATGCTTGTTTGGAGACTTTCTGCAGGATAAAGACAACCACTAACACTCTTGATACTTTTTGTGGTGACGAGTTTATGATCGAAAAATTGGATATTCCGTCTCCATCGGAGTATTTTTTAGGAGGTCAAGCTAATGACTCTAAAAAAGCGCTTCTTGGGAGGCAACCCATGGATGTTGTACATAGGCTGCATTGGAGGATGGGTGCACTTCATGCTTTTGCATATGGAAGTACTTCTTTCCTTCTTTCATATATAGTAGAATTGTTTAGTTATTTGTTCATTGAGGACAATGAAGGGCTTAAGTGTGGGGAGGTGTTCTCAACGTCGTAGTGTATATATATATATATATATATATATATAATTAAAAAAAAATTGAAAAATACCAAAAATAATTCTAGCCATGCAATTTGATTAGTTGTTGTATTTTGCTTGATACACCCATGCATGCGTAGAAATTTTGTGCTCTTAACGCTTTTGTATGAGAAGTGACGTGCTTTGTTCTTGTGCACACACTTTCACTAGCAAGTTGAAGCTGGTAGACTTAATTGGATGTTGTAAGTGATTAGAATGACATGAATATGTGCAAGATGACTTGGTTTACATGCTTTGAGTACAAGTAGGTGCGTTAGGGAGTCTTGTTACTTGGGATTGATTATGTTTTGTCACACCAAGTGAGTTTTGAGCCTATATGCATATCTTTTGCATGATTTTTCATTTGCTTGAGTGTCCACATATTGTTTACATTGCTAGCACTTACTTGAGATCTTTCTTGAAATGCATGACATTACTTGATGATGAGATGATAAAGGCACTTAGGTTTGACCTCGTATTTCCCATATTTCCACACCTTTTAAACATGATCAATTAGTTAACCCGTTGAGCTTAATCCTATTCTTTTGGTGACACACCACATTACTTTCCATTATCCTTTTTATTCTATTTGCCTTACATTGAATTTGAACCTAAATTGTCAAAGGCTAGTATCGTGCTTAAGGGAGTAATAAGGTGTTCATAAAAGGGGGGGGGTTTTATTGATGATCATACCATTGGGGAATATTGATTTTGGTCGATGCTTGTTAGTCGAAATTCATAAAAATATCTATGGATCATTGTGCTTATTCCTTAGCTCTAAAAAAAAAGCATTTTTATGTTTGTATGATCCTTCTTCATTCGACTAGTCAAGTTATTTATGTAAGGGATATTGAAAAATCCAAGTGTGGGGAAGTATTTGTGGTTTTAATAGAAAGGGAATGGAATGAATTATATTGTTGGGTACTAGCTTTTGGCATATTAACCTGTTTTAGCTTTACTTGACATACCTTGTCCCTAGCCCCATTACAACCCGATCAAAGACCTTTTGATTGTCATCACTGATGTATGTTGTGTTGAGAGTGAGATTGATTGCGAGTGTCAAGTTGTGTTTATGATTTTGTTGGAATTGAGTGATACACTTAACCTTGTTCTTGAGTGAATATTCATTTTTGAATGAAAGGTGAGTTATTACTTGTTTTGGCATAGGAGATCCCGGGTTTAGACTTAAAGATGTGTTTCTTGTGGGCTTAGCATGCTTACCAATGATTTTTACACTTGACATGAATTTTTATGACCTTCTGCATGTTGGTTGAGTAGACTACGTGAATACTTGCACTATCGACACCAAGACATTGCATATTTACTTTGATTCTTAAGTTGATGTGGCATGAGAGGACTTGTGTGTGTGGTGTTGTGTTGACATTGATATTTTGCATGAGCTAGATGAATTTTGTGGGTACATTCACTATAGGCCCTCACGAGACCTTACTCGTCCACTGGGGCTACCTTGGGGTTTAAAGGGCTTGTTGCATATGCCAAATGCAACCGTGATCACCTACGGAAGTGGTACTAGTTAATATAGCGTTATTATGTTAGTTTGCACGAGGACGCGCAAAGTGCAAAGTGTGGGGATATTTGATAGAGTATATTTTATATATATTTTATAGGATTTTATTCTCATATTTATAGTGCTTTTGTGAATAATCGTGTGGATTTAATTAGTGTTTAATGTGTTTTATGACAGGAATTGAAGAATTACCAAGTTAGAAGGAATTTGACGTTATTTGATGGTTTTATAGTGATTCTTAACTCAAGAGATCGATTTTGTGAAGTTACGAGAAGAAACGATGAAATTGAGGTTCGTTTCTAGAAATTGGGAGCAAAATGGAGTGAAAATCAGACCCTACATGGCGCTATAGCGCTCCAGATGGCGCAACAGCGCGTGTGAACAGTAGCAGCAAGGCGCAACAGCGCTCAAACCGGCGCAGCAGCGCCCGGTCGCGGCCAGAAATTTCAGAATTGGTCCAGAAATTGTTTGGGTCATAACTTGAGTTCTAGACATCAGAATTGGGAGATCTTACAGCCCACGCGAAGACAACGGAATTATCTACAATTCAGAAGTGGTCCAATATCAATATTCCAACGGGATCAGCCCAGAAACAGGCCAGAAAATCCAGCAGCTTCCAGAAATTCGATTTGAAGTGGGAAACTTCCATAAATCCAATCCTAATCAACATGGAAACACTAGGGGCGCTAGGAACGTTCTAGAGGGCTGTGTTAAGCGTGGAAACTTGCAATTCTTACTTCTATTCAAGCTTGGAAACTTGCCATCTCCTAATCCAACTCTATTTGTGGCAACTTCCTTGGAATGCAATTCTATTATGGAAAGGACTTGGAGGCCAATACATCTAGTGGCTATATAAACACATCTTATGTATTAGAGAAAAGAGAGCTACATCTAGATCTAGATCTATAATTAGTTAAGTTTTATTATTAGTTAGGAGTAGAATAGAATAATACACTTTTTCTTCATCTTTTCTATGGGATAACTTGTATTCAGATTTCTCCATTAATTTAGAGGTACTCTTTATTCTCTCATGTTTTATTAGTATAATTTTATATGTCTCTCTTCATAGTTTTTATTGCTTTTACTTGTTTAATTATTAGTGGGTAGTTAATTGTAGGGTATTAAGGGGAGCCATGTTTGCACCATGATTGGGGCTTAATTTGATTATTAATTTGATGGGTAAAGAGTAATTCTGATTGATATGTTTTAATTCTTAATTTGTGTAATTGGCCAATATCATGGATTAACTGATTGCAATAGGAGTAATTGATCGGAAGATTTTACTACTAAAGGCATACATACAATTAGCGGAATTGAAGGTGAGTGTGGAAGCATCATTGGATTTCTGAGAGTGTTAATGCTTGGAAAAGATTAAATATTACTTCAATTACTTGATCCCATTGAAAAGCTATACCTTTGTGATTTGTTTGGTGTAAGCATGGTGAACCTGAATTGCCCTAGATCCCTTAATTAATTAGTTAATCATTTATTTAGTTAGTGCTAATTTAGTTTAATTAATAATTTCACATATTCGTCTGACCCTTGAAACAGTTAGCGATAACTGAAAAGGAATTAGTAGAACCTGTCTCCTTGTGGATTCGACCCGCTTGCCATTTGTACTAGCAATAGACACCGTGCGCTTGCGGTTAGACGTAATTTGACACATCAATCCAGGTCGTGAATTGAGGTCGTAAGCCCCGCGACCAGTCCAAAGTAGAGACCATACACGACCTCAATCCAGCTCTTGGATTGAGGTATAAAGGTCCACGACCATGTCAAATTAAAGGCATTTCAAGACCTCAATACTGGTCGTAATTGAGGTCTGAGCATTCCACGACCTCAATCCAGCTCTTGGATTGAGGTCTAAATCCTTACGATCAGTGTCAAAAGAAGGCCTTACACGACCTCAATCCAGGTCGTGGATTGAGGTCGTAAGCCTCACGACCAGCCTAAATTGAAGGCCTTACACGACCTCGATCCAGGTCGTGGATTGAGGTCGTAAGCCTCACGACCAGCCTAAATTGAATGCCTTACACGACCTCGATCCAGGTCGTGGATTGAGGTCGTAAGCCTCAAGACCAGCCTAAATTGAAGGCCTTACACGACCTCGATCCAGGTCTTGGATTGAGGTCGTAAGCCTCACGACCAGTCTAAATTAAATGCCTTACACGACCTCAATCCAGGTCGTGGACTGAGGTTTAAGCGTTTCAAGACCTCAATCTAGCTCTTGGATTGAGTTCTAAGCACTTCAAGACCTCAATTCAGGTCTAGCAGGGCTAGGACCCCCACACAAAATTACAAGAAAATATTATTATTTAATAATAATTTGTAAAAAAATTATTATTATTTAATAATAAAATCCGATCGGACTTTATTCAAGCAAAATTTTATCCGGGTTGGACACCCCTGATTTGGGTATAAAAATTATTCAAAATTTGAATAAAATAAATAATATTATTCTATAATTTTATTTAAAAAAAAATCGTCACGACCTCAAGTGAGGTCGCAAATTGAGCTCGTGAAGTCCACGACCACAGCCCAATTGAGAGCTTGGACGACCTCAAATGAGGTCGTAATTGTCCTCGAAAAAGGATGCGACCTGCCCCTCAAAAGGAGGCAAAACCACGAACTGAAATGTGGTTGTATGGAAAAGTGCAATTTAGTACCCCCTACTTTTGCTATGTTCACAAAAAGAGTCCCTGAAAAATTATGAAATAATCCCCCTAAAATGCATGTGTGCACAAATTCAATATTTTCGATTAACGTTTTCGAATTTTATTCAAGCGAAATTTTATCCGAGTAGGACACCCCTGATTTGGTATAAAAATTATTCAAAATTTGAATAAAATAAATAATAATATTCAATAATATTATTTTTAAAAAAAAAATACGACCTCAAGTGAGGTCGCAAATTGACCTCGGCCAACCTACGACCACTGCCAAAGTGAGGGGTTGGACGACCTCAAATGAGGTCGCATATGACCTCGAAAAAGGGCACGAACACCCCCCGCTTAGACGAGCTGAAATGAAGTCGTTCTGGAAAAAGTACTGTTTAGTACCTCAGCTTTACAGATTGATCCCCCAAGTTTATAAATTGACATATTTGTCCCTGAAATTTGAAAGTTTACAAATTTTATCCTGAAGTTTGAAAATGGATAAAGTTCTTCCTGAACTTTACAATTTAACAAAAAGTCCCCTGAACTTTTCTAAATGACAGAAAAATCCTTGCAAAATTGCGAAAATGCACCTACAAAATGCACGGTTGCATAAATCTAATATTTTCGATTAAAATACTCGAAAATATTTTCAAGAAATTGTCCGATGACACCAAAAAACTATGAAATTTTTAAATTTTGTAGGATTTAGATCCCATAAATTATTATAAGTCTCGTATAAGACCAAATAATTCATGAATGACATATTTAAGTTGTCAAGAATGATCCAAAAAATACCCGTGGGTACAAGAAAATTCCTAAATTATTAGGAATAAATAAGAAAAATACTCGTGGGTACAATAAAATTCCTAAAATATTAGGAAAAATTACGAAAAATACTTGTGGGTATATAAAAATTCCTAAATTATTAGGAATTAATAAGAAAAATACCTGTGGGTACAATAAAATTCCTAAAATATTAGGAAAAATTACGAAAAATACTTGTGGGTATATAAAAATTCATAAATTATTAGGAATAATAAAGAAAAATACATGTGGGTGCAAGAAAATTCCTAAAATATTAGGAATAATTGAAATAAATACCTGTGGGTACATGGAAATTCCTCAAATATTAGGAAAAGTACAGAAAAATATGAGGAAAATTATAGAAATATTTTCTTGACAAATTGAGCAATAATTTATGCTAATAATGCATAAAAGCCCTATGAAAGTGCCAAAATTGCTAAAAGCAAGCACTACTTAAAAGTCTCGAATAAGGCCAATCATCGTAAATGTGTAGGTCGCTCCACACTTTACAATAAAGCGATATATGTGAAACACTAGTGTAAACCAAAATCCCCATATAAGGGTAGGAAAATTAAGAAGTCCCAGGTAAGGGATAAAAACGACCTCGAGTCTCGATTAAGGCAAATATAACTTCTACGAAAACCTGATCAGTTTTCCTAGAAGTTGGGGGGCAAATGATATGGGCTAGAAATAAGCCCTAAAGACATAATTAATGATCCATTAATTAGACCTAGCCTGGTCCAAAACCCTAATTAAATATTAATTTCGTAATTAATATTGAGGGATAGCTAATAGCTTGGAAATAAGAGTCAAATAAGGATACAATATCTTTATGAGTAGCTCCCAAGTCACCAAATAAGACACGGAAACTAATTCATACATGAAGGATCTAGAATCGGGCCTAGAGTGGGTAACTTGCCCACCAAGTTCCCAAACCCTACTCTAACTCCAAGGCCTCCCAAGCCTATATAAAGGGCATGACCCCTCATTCTCATAAGAACAGGTTTTGGGGGCACAGCTCCATACGTCACCTACCACGTTTTAGGCTAAATCCTCGAATAAGGACATACAAGCCACTACATCACTACACCGCGAGGGCGCATCAAGCCACGTAGGCAACCCTAGAACTACGTTTTGGCTTGATTCTTGATATTCATCAAGGTACGTAGGCATCTTATTAGGACCGAGTTAGTCCCGGACAACAAGAGCAGCCACCATTAAAGCTCGAAGCTCTCAATCCCTAGCAATCAATACACGAATTAATTACACCCTACTTTTTATTCCATAACAGACACCATAAAAGACAAATGCATAATGCAATTTCTGGCCAGGGTTTTGCTCATTTCTGGCTTTCAAAATGTGGTAGTTGTAAACTTGCAACGCAAGTAGAGTTAAGCACTTCAGGAGGATTATGACAGTTCGAAGTAAATTATAATGCAAAAAATGCATTCATATATCCTCTAAACACTTCAACAGTTAAAGTGAAGAAGTAAATTAATTAGAATCTTGCAAAAGGATGGCTTCAGAAGGAGGAAGAAGATAATTTCAAGTTTAATTTCTGGCGATACAAAACAAGCATTGTGAGGAGGTACTACAAATAATTTAGCAAAATTTGGTAGCCCTTGATGACAAATTACCCAGTTTATGAAGAAGGTATACCATAGTAGCAAATTTGTATGAAACAGCATGATTGAAAGATGATCAGGTCCAGTAGGCTCAAAGAATCATCTCTTTAGAGTTAAATCGAGTGTTTGTGTCGAAGTGAAAACCAATATAAGATTTCATGGTCTTTAATAATTAGCATAAACGAAATTCTCATATTATTATATATATTAAAACCTTTAATTACTAGTAACAATAAAAGAAACGAAGGAGGGTATTGAGTAAGATAAAATGGAGGAGGGTATTGAGTAAGATAGGAGCAAGAATGACAAATTATAGTGCCAACTATAAACAATATTCTAAATAATAAAACAAGGTGGTTAATATTTGATTAGCAGATTTCAAATGGAAAGAAAGTGTAGAGATTGTATGCACTACAAGACAAACGGGCATTTCCTACCGACGGATCGGTAGGAAAAGGCCCAAAATCGGTAGGAAATGGGCCATTTTCGACCGTTCCTGTGCGGTAGAAAATACTTAAGTCAGAATTGTCACTGGTAGGAAATGAAGCTTGGCTGGTCAAACGTGGGTCCCATATGCTGACGTGGCATGCCACCTTGGACGATGATGTGGGTTGGGGCCCATCCACGTCAGTTGCCAAGTCATGTGCCACGTAGGTGGGGCCCATCCGAGTCAGCTGCCACGTCATACGCCACGTGTTTTTCGGTGAAAAATTTTGGTACCTCATTTCCGACCAGTCATTGGTAGGAATTATTCCAGCCAGCAAAGAAAAAAGCCATTTCCTACCATGCAAACGGTAGGAAATACTGGGTTTCAAATGGTAAGGACGGTAGGAAATGGTTTGAAGGCGGTAGGAAATATTGGGTTTCGAATGGTAACGCCGGTAGGAAATGGCTTGAAGGCGGTAGAAAATATTGGTTTTGAATGGTAACACCGGTAGGAAATAAGCATAAATCGGTAGGAATTACTGGGTATTTTTTTTTTTTTTGATTTTTTGGGTTTTTTTCTTCTCCCTTGTAATCCAAATCACCAAATACCATACCAATCATAGAAAATAGCCATACCACTAACAGAAAATAACCATACTAATAACACATAATAACCGTACCAATAAAATAAAATAACAATACCACACTAGTTATACATTAAACACCAAATAACTCATCATTAAATTTACCAAAATAAATTTACCACCAAACCAACCTTATCACACTAATACATACCAACCTTATAACACCAATACATACCAACATAAATATATAACCACCGTCACATTCACCACAAGCCAATCCATAAAGAAATTATCACCATGATAACCAACCAAAAGATCCAAATTTAACAAAACCAAACATAATGTTCTAAAGTTAACCATGATCACCGCAAAAACCATCATAATGTTATAAACAAAAACAACGCTATCAAAAGTGTGAATGTCATATTACCAACATAGTTAATTATGCATCACCACCGATTTCATGGTCGGAGCCCAAACCTTCATCTTGGTCAGTGGCATCATCATTGTCCTCGCCACCAGCCTCTTCATCATCTGCACCATCTAAACCATCTGCATCATCTGCACCATCATTATCCTCTCCAAAAGCCTCTTCATCATCATTGCACTCGACATCTCGATCACCTTCATCTTGATCACTTTCTTCCGTGTAGTCCGCCTCATCCAAAGTAGCATCACTGTCTCCCCCCTCCTCAACAACCTACAAATTAAGTAAAAAGATATCGTAATTGATAATGCATAAATACATAAATGCAGAAATTAGTAAGATGACATGCTTATAAAATGAAACTACATCTTTATACTTTTGGAACATGTCGGTCACAATATCCTTAACAAGATGCACAACTTCTTGGGAGATTAGTTGCGAGAATTGAGTTCTACCAGCCGGATCGTCGAGATTCAGTGCCGCCTCAGTTAGGCTCTCGATTTGCTCATCATTAAGCTCTCTCTGGTAAGCATCTGGATTACTTCTCAGAATTTCAAGGACCCCGGAGACCACTTTGAAGAAAGTGTCGTTTGGGATGTTACGTCTAACAGAGGAGCCTTCCATCGAAGAGCCGGCATTGTTTGCAATCTGCTTCTGGTAGGAATGTGTCAGGTCTTGCAGAACTTGACGAGCTGGAACACGGGGATAATCGATCATCCTATTTTTTTGGCTTGCTCAGCCCTGACAATGTGGCCTGCAACCACCAGTCAAATGGTTCCAATGTGCTCTCAAGTTGGGTCTGATCCACCCCTTTCTCATTCAAGATTGATGCATAGCGAGCCTACAACAAATATTACCAATATGTTATTTTATTAAAAATGGATTAAACGTTTAAATTTAAAACATGGAGCAGATTAGTACAAACAAACATATATCATTTATAATTGAAATTCTTACAGTAATTTCCATGGCAGCAGGAGTGGTGTATTCTCGCGGTGTTCAATTCTCGTCAACTTCTGAACCAGCTCGAGTATGAGTTCGATTCCAAAGAGAAAGGCGTGTTGGCATCTTTCCAGCTTTCTCCTCTTTCATTATCTGAAAACAATTCAAGCAAGAGCATATTAGTGATCAATGGTTGATAAAACATAAAAAAAGGAGGCAAATCAAACAATCAAAAAATTTATGAAAAATACCACCTGAGCAACTTCCTCGAAAGGTCTTGCACCTGAGCTATGCAAGTTGGTCACTTTCTGCCTATCTATCTCTATAACATAAATATTTTACATTTCCACATAAACATAAACATAAACATTCCTATAAACATTGTAAGCATAAATATTTGTATTTAACATTTCTACACAAATCATTCAAGCATAAATTTGTATTTAACATTTCTACATAAACATTCAAGCATAAACATATCTATTTTCCAACATATATAAACATTTCTAACATACATTCAAGCATGAATATTAACAAAGTAAATTAAAACTTGCAAATGTTATATACTTACATTGTTCTTCTTCTCTTTTTTCTTCTTCTTCTTCTTTCTTTTCTTCTTTTTCAACTTTTCTCCTCCACCAAACAAAAACAAAAGTAAAGATGTAGATAAGATTTTACTTTTTGACACAGCTCATTTCCTACCAACTTCGGTAGGAAATGTCTACATAGCACTCAGTCAATCAGAAGCCGCCAAGCGGCCGTCATCTGCTGTAGGCGAGCCATTTCCTACCGCCTGCAAGCGGTCGGAAATGCGACGTGGCACTGTGGTCCCACTCGGTTCATTTCGTTCCAACTTCGACGTGGCATTGTGGGTCCCACTCGGTTCATTTCCTACCAACAGCGATCGGAAATGAGTTAGTCATTTCCGTCATTTCCTACCGTCTATATGCGGTAAGAAATGCTAGGTTTCATTACATTGTGGTCAGACTTTGACGCGGTACTGTGGGTCCCACTCGGATCATTTCCTACCAACATCAGTCGGAAATGGAGAGCCATTTCCTATCGCGTTGGCTTAAACGAAGTCGTTTCATTGTGACCAGATTTTGACGTGGCTATGTGGGTCCCTTAACTGTCATTTCCTACCAACTTCGGTAGGAAATGAGGCATCATTTCTTATCGTCCCCTAATTATCCGGTGTCGAAAAAGATCGTGTGACTTGAAATTCGGTATGAATTGATCTGTAGGAAATGCTTTTGTAGGAAATAATGAAAAGCCCGTTTTACTTGTACTGATGAAAACATAAAAAGATGGAACGAAAAGGGATGTGAACAACTTTGATCATATAATAGCAATTGCTTGAATGAATCTAGCTCCCTACTAATACTAAAATTGTTGTTTGGTTGGATTGTTTTTCCTGAATTTTTTTCAAATCGTGGAGGTTGACTAGGTTAACCAAATTTCTTGCCTTAAAAAAATTCAGATGAAAAGAATTACACAAATCTAGAGCATTCTGTGATATCTGTGCAATGCATATCCATATACTATATTATATAATAGCGTATATAAAAGAAAATTGTATAATTATATATCGATAAGAATTTTAAATTTGGGAACCAAAAGTAAGAAGAACAAACACATTCAACTAGCTGGAGGCTAGAGCCAAATCCTGTACGCACTCTCAGAGCTTGCTCTGAACAATACATAAGGATAAAAAAACGATACAGAAGACCATATATTACTGCTGATTTATGCTTTAATCTCAAATCTCGAACATTTAATGATTCCCATAGAGAGATCAATTTCAATCAAGTTTTCTTCATTAACTTCTGCTAAGAGCTCCCTAAGACCATGCTGCTTGAATAATATTCCTTCTGCTGAGAAACTTGGTAATTTGAATTTGGGACTAACATATAGGCCACTCGGCAGAGCTATTTCAATCAAACTCTCCTCATCAGATATCGAACCATCTGAGAGTTCCTGGCTACTCCAGGAGGTGCCACCGGAATTATTGGTACTTGTAGATAACTCATCAATTGTTTCGCTGTCTGAATACATATCTGATGACCTAAGAATTTCATGCACTCCAGTTTCTTCTTCTTGATATTCTTGCTTTTTTTGCTGTGAGATTGTAGATACTACCTGAACCTTATTTTCAACTTTAACCTCAACTTCGACCTTCTTTGGTTGATTGTTGTCGACCTCAGAGTTAACTACAAGCTCATGATTTTCCACTGTTTTCTTCACAGCTTTATTTTTGTTCGATGAAGTAGAGAAGATATTAGAAGAAACAAGCAGAAGCAGACAAGTGAAAAAGAGAAATAACACTATGTAACAGAACAAGCTGACAAAAGTGAGAAGAACGGCAACAGCAGCAATGCACGGTGCAGAGTGTTTTATTAACGAACACATGTTTAGAGATGCTCCAAGTATTTAGAAAACAATTGTAAATTGACAGGAAAGTAGAAGGAAAAGGATCGAAAGAAGTAGTGAATAAATTAACGAAAGCAATATGGTAAAGATGGAGTTTTCTTTCGAAGCAAAGAATTGATCAAGATCTTTAACTTTAATATTATGTAATTTAATTCTATATAGAACCTCTACCAGTACTTTGGGACTTGGCAGGCAGGTAAGTGAAATGTAGGTGAAAATAAATCAACAAAATATTCCAACCTAAAAGAGGGGATCTTTAATTATACATTCAGGGATAGAAGAAAGTCACAGACCGAATCAGGGGAACTGAAGTAAGAAATTTGGAATAGGATGCAGCTGGCCTGCAAGGTCTTAAACGAGGAAGCAAATGAAATTGAAAATGAAGAAAAAAAGCTAGGGTTAGTTCCTTTGCAGATGTAAACTACTAATGGAGTTGAAGATGCTATGGATATTATTTTCATTTTAACACCAAACGAACACACACTTCCCAATCCACCAGCTTATTCCTGAAAAATTGGGTCTTAAGAATTAAGCAACAATTTGGTGTTTTACCCTAGAGCTGATTCTCTTGAAAACCCTAAAAACCAGTCCACTGGTTTACCCTACACTAGATTACATCAAAGCATAGAAACTAGAGAAGCCATGTGCAAATCTCTAAGCTCAACACATGGCACTTTCCACCCAATTTGCATAGACAATAATATTAGACAAGCCAAACGATGTATTGAAAATACCACTACCTAGCTAGGTTTTACCGGGGCAGGACAAACAAATTTGGGGTCCTGTGCGAGATCTTAAAATTTGAACCTCCATTTATATCTTAATATGAATTCAAAATACTATATAATTCAAAATAAAGTCTAACAAATTCATTTAAATAAAGATGCTCTTCTTGCATGTTTTACAACAAAATCTTCTATAACACTTTCAACATCACCTTCGTTCAGAATGTCACTTTCAATTGCCATCAAAGCAAGTCCATTCAGCCTTTTTTGCGACATAGTTGTTAGTAAATACGATTTCAGCAACTTCAATTTTGAAATCCCTCTCTACACACACACATATATCTATCTATACTATACTATTATAAGCAAAATAGGGTATATTTGGTTTGGTACCCTTTTTTTGGTCACTCTTTTTTGGTACTCTTTTTTTGTCACTCTTTGGTTTGGTTAAATCTCTATTATTAATAAAATTTTAAAAAAAACACACATAGCCTTAATAATACTCAGTATGTATTAATATTAATATGCACCACATACACAAATATAATAATTCAAAATACAACTATAATAATTCAAAATGTAAGCAAAACAATGTATATTTGGTTTGATACTCTTTTTTTGATCACTCTTTTTTTGTACTCTTTTTTTGGTCACTCTTTGGTTTGGTTAAATATCTATTATTAATAAAATTAAAAAAAAACACACATAGCCTAAATAATATGTATTAATATTAATATGCACCACATACACAAATATAATAATTCAAAATACAACTATAATAATTCAAAATAAATAATTTTAATAATATTAATATACATGGGATTATAAAGTTATAAATTATTTTATTAATAAAAATATATATACAACTTAAAACTTTAATAATAAAATATAATTAAAAAATTTACAAACAACTCTGCATCGCACGGGTTATAGGCTAGTATTATATAAAAGCCGAAACATTAAAATTTTTGGTACCTGTTTTTTGGTACCTATTTTTTGGTACCTATTTTTTGGTACTTCGTGAATTTACTTATTTACCCTTCATTATAAAAAATATATACCTAAAATAAGTAAGAACATAATATAATTAATGGTAATTAATCAAGATATTACCTTTTATAAACACATAAAAATCTATACTTATTATATAAAAACCGAAACATTAAAATTTTTGGTACCTGTTTTTTGGTACCTATTTTTTGGTACCTATTTTTTGGTAATTCGTGAATTTACTTATTTACCCTTCATTATAAAAAAAAATATACCTAAAATAAGTAAGAACATAATATAATTAATGGTAATTAATCAAGATATTACCTTTTATAAACACCTAAAAATATTAATCATATCATATCTTTCCATCATTAATATTTCCTTTCGAACTAAAACACGTTACCTTTTTAATTTAAAACAAATCTTACAATCATTGATATATACCCGAAAATATCACACCATAATTTTCACTATTTTTTGGTACCAGTTTTTTGGTACCTATTTTTTGGTACCAGTTTTTTACTTATTTACCCTTCATTATAAAGAAAAATAATATACCTAAAATAAGTAAGAACATAATATAATTAATGGTAATTAATCAAGATATTACCTTTTATAAACACCTAAAAATATCAATCGTATCATATCTTTTCATCATTAATATTTCCTTTCGAACTAAAACACGTTACCTTTTTAATTTATTAAAACAAATCTTACAATCATTGATATATACCCGAAAATATCACACCATAATTTTCACTATTTTTTGGTACCAGTTTTTTTGTACCTATTTTTTTGTACCAGTTTTTTACTTATTTACCCTTCATTATAAAGAAAAATAATATACCTAAAATAAGTAAGAACATAATATAATTAATGGTAATTAATCAAGATATTACCTTTTATAAACACCTAAAAATATCAATCGTATCATATCTTTTCATCATTATTATTTCCTTTCGAACTAAAACACGTTACCTTTTTAATTTAAAACAAATCTTACAATCATTGATATATATATACCCGAAAATATCACATCATAATTTTCAAGAAAAATATAACATCTAAAATAAATAATAACATAATATAATTAATGATAATTAGTCGATTAACATAATAAAATTAATGGTAATTAGTCAATTGCCTTTTTCACATTAATATAATAAAATTAAAGGTAATCTGTCTTTTTCATATTTACTTTTAGTTGAAGATATTACCTCTTATAGATACCTAAAAACATCAATCAAATCATATCTTTTGATCATTAATATTTCATTTCGAACCAAAACACGTTATCTTTTTAATTTAAAACAAATCTTTCAATCATTAATATATACCCGAAAATATCGCACCATAATTTTCAAGTAAAATATAACACCTAAAATAAATAACAATATAATATAATTAATGGTAATTAGTCGATTGCCTTTTTCATATTTACTTTCAGTTGAAGATATTATCTTTTATAGACACCTAAAAAGATCAACCGTATCATATCTTTCAATCATTAATATTTCTTTTCTAATTAAAACACGTTATCTTTTTAATTTACAATAAATCTTACAATCATTAATATATACCCGAAAATATCACACCAAATTTTTTAATTATTAATAAAATGTATTAAAAAATCATATATGTTGTTTATAATAAGAAAACATTATTATAATCCGTAAACATGAGTATATTAAATTATATCAAATTAAAATTTAAAAAATTATTAGAAAATAATGATTATATAAAAACATAATTATAATATTAAATAAAATTTATAACATAATACAATAAACTCGTGCATTGCAATACTATTAATTAACCGATTATCTTTTCAGCTAAAACATATCATCTTTTTATTTTTTCTAATTAAATTCCCTTTTTTCTAGAAATATCACGGATAACGTTAATTTCTCATTTTCTATAAAACACTTGGAGCAATTTCAATTAGTAAATTATAATTAGTATAAACTAATCAATTACCTTTTTCACCTAAAACATGTCACATTTTTAATTTTTACATTTTCTTTTCTATTTTCTCTAACTAAAATATCTCATTTTTTAATTATATTAAGGGCAGTTCTATTTAATAAAATAGTAATATGATAATACTAATAATTAATTGATTAACTTTTTAGCTAAAACATATCATTTTTTCTATATTTTCCAATTAAAATCCCTCTTTTCCTAGAAATATCACGGGCAACAATAATTTCTCTTTTTCTAAAAACATTACGAGCAATTTATTTAGTAAAATAACATAATTAACTTATAATTACTATAAACTAATCAATTACCTTTTTCACCCAAAACGTATTACCTTTTTAATTTTCTCTATCCAAATGGGTGATGGTCCTAAATAATCATTTTTCAGCTTAAAATTCCCAAAATACTGAAATTCAGAAAATTGGCCCTATTTACCGACGGGATACGGCATTTCGTGTTAATCAATACATGGATACGGCGTTTCATGTGCTGTATCAGCAGCTGATACGGCGTTTCGTGTGAAGCAACAATGAGATACGACATTTGGTGTAGCGTATTAGGTTAAAATTTTAATGACCGTGGCGGGACCTGTAAGAGTATCAGCACTGATACGGCGTTTCATGTGAAGTATCAGCGCTGATACGATACACCAAACGCCGTATTAGGTGCTGATACGGCACACCAAACGTCGTATTAGCCGTTGATACTTCACACGAAACACCGTATTAGATCGGTAAATAGGGCCTAACATGCTCAAATATGATTATTTTGGTAATTTTTTCTATCCAAATCCTCTATTTTTCCAATTATATCATGGGCATTCTGTCTAATAAAATAAAAAAATAATTTCATAATTACTAATAATTAACCGATTAACTTTTTCAACTAAAATCCATCATCTTTTCTAAATTTCTAACTAAAATCCCTCATTTTCTAGAATTATCACGAATAACATTTATATAATTATCATCAAATAATCTCATTTAAAAATTTAAGCCACCAACAATAATGTTTAAAAAAAATTAAATCACATAATGAAAAAAATTTATATAATATTAAAAAATTCCGTGCATCACACGGATTTTAAGCTAGTATATATATATAAGGAGGAAAAAATTTTGGGGCCCTATATTTTTGGGGGCCCTGTGCGTGGGTTTTACCAATATTTGTATATATCACAGTTCTATACAAGTCTATACTATTATATAAATTCCGAAACATTAAAAGTTTGGTTGGTCGGTTGGTTGGTACCTATTGAATTTACCTAATTACCCTTACTTTTTTCTTTTTTTTTATAATAAACCCTTACTTAATTATAGATAAAATCTTTTTTTATATTTTATCTAACTAAAATTTTTGTTTTACTAATCAATTTCCTTTTTCAGGTTAAACATGTTACCTTTAAAATTTTTGTTTTATTAATCAATTTCCTTTTTCAGGTTAAACATGTTACCTTTTCTTTTCTTTTTAATAACTAAACAGTTTCCTTTTTCAGTTAAAATATAATATCTTTTATATTTTATCTAACTAAAAAGCATATTATAATTACTATTAACTAATTAATTAATTTTATCATTCAAATTATCTTTTCTCTTTTCTCAAACTAAAATATCTCTTTTTCCAATTATATCACGAGTTACCTTTTAAAAATCTTCTTTTATATTTTAATTAACTAAAATTTCTACATTACAAATCAACCTACTTTTTCAGGTTAAACGTGTTACATTTTTTTTAATAACTAAGCAGTTTCCTTTTTCAGGTGGTACCTATTGAATTTATCTAATTACCCTTACTTAATTACAGATAAAATCTTTTTTTATATTTTATCTAACTAAAATTTTTGTTTTGCTAATCAATTTCCTTTTTCAGGTTAAACATGTTATCTTTAAATTTTTTGCTTTACTAATCAATTTCCTTTTTCAGGTTAAGCATGTTACCTTTTCTTTTCTTTTTAATAACTAAGCAGTTTCCTTTTTCAGTTAAAATATAATATTTTTTATATTTTATCTAACTAAAAAGCATATTATAATTACTATTAACTAATTAATTAATTTTTTCGTTCAAATTATCTTTTCTCTTTTCTCTAACTAAAATATCTCTTTTTCCAATTATATCACGAGTTACCTTTTAAAAATTTTCTTTTATATTTTATTTAACTAAAATTTTTACTTTACAAATCAACCTACTTTTAAGGTTAAACGTGTTACCTTTTTTTCTAATAACTAAGCAGTTTCCTTTTTCAGGTAAAATATAATATCTTTTATATTTTATCTAATTAAAAAAATTATAAATACTGTTAACTAATAAAAAAAAAAATTCTTTTCTCTTTTCTCTAACTAAAATATTTTTTTCCAATTATATAACGGGTTACCTTTTTCAGCCAAAACAAGTTACCTTTTTTATTTTTTCTAACTAAAACCTCTCTTTTTCAAATTATATCACGGGCGATTCTATTTAATAAAAATAAAATCATAATATTATAATGCTATTAATTAACCGATTACCTTTTCAGCTAAAAACGTATCATCTTTTTTATTTTTTCTAATTAAATTCCTTTTTTTAGAAATATCACGGTAACATTAATTTCTCATTTTCTAAAAATATTACATGCAATTTTATTTAGTAAAATAACAATTAAATTATAATTACTATAAACTAATCAATTACCATTTTCACCCTAAAGTATGTCACCTTTTAATTTTCACGTTATCTTTTTCTATTTTTTCAAACTAAAATCTCTCTTTTTCCAATTATATCACGGACGGTTCTATTTAATAAAATTAAATAATATACACTCAAAAATATCTCACCATATATTCAAATCATTATTTTTAGTAATAAATAAGAATCGTTAGATCTAATAATAAGATATATTACATGATTAAATTAATTTACTAAAAATTCAAAATACATAATTATAATGTTAAATAAATTTTATAACATATCAAAAGAAACCCGTGCTTCGCACGGGTTATAAGCTAGTATATATTAATATGTAAAGGATGAAATTTTTATCCTAACTACGACATAAACATTTTTTCGTAAAAGACCATTTATATTGTAGTGCATGAGCCCCTGCATTTTTTTTATTCCTATTTCCGAAATTAATACCAATAATACATTCATATCTGATAAGTGTATGAGTAGAGATGAGACTTAGACATCGCTCGAATATGAAAAAGAAACCTTATATTTTCATATATGTGTTGTGAAACACCACAAAGAAATAAACTCTACTGTTCCAGTAACTTCTGATTTTATAGAAAGTCAGGCATAACTAACAATGAAATTACTTGGTAAGAAGAAGAAAACAAATTCACTATCCTATATAAAAGAGAAAATTGATATATATTATTCACCATAATCACAAATCCTTAAAGTACTAGGATTGCAGCCATTACTTAAAGGTTAGCTACATATAGAATTCTAGTTATGATATTTTTGCATTTCTTTTTTACTTGGGGTGTCGTACGTCAATGATGGTTTCAAGCACGCTTTAGAGGGTGTTTGAGATTGCTTAAAATAAGTTACTTTTGATTTAATGGAGGTATTTTTAACTTAAAGGAGAAAGTGAAGTTGTTTACTTTAAGTTAAATGAAAGTGTTTGGGTAATTTTACTTAAAGTTAAATGGGGGTTTAATAATTTTAACTTAAAGTGAAATTTGACTTAAAAAAATTTTAAATTCATGATATTTAAGCTTTACAAGAATTCTGGAAAAAAAAAAAAAAACTCCATAATTCGTAAGTCATAAGTCAAAAGTACCTAAATGTAACTTATGACTTAAAACAGTTTTTTAACTTAAAGGCGGTTTAAAGCCGATGCACACAAACACACCAAAATCTCCTTAAAGGAGCTTTCTCCTTTAAGCCTTCTTAGCCAAACAGGCTGTTAGTCCTTTGGAACAAGCTAAGATGTTATTCGGACTTTTCATTTTACCTTGAAATAACCCTGTTGAACACTTGATCAACTCCCGAACATGGTATTAAGACCTCAGCTGAATAATAGCCACTAACCACGATACTAATCTTAACAGCATCATCTTCTCAAATCATGTCATTGATCTCTCATTAAGATTTAGGTGTATACTATCTTTTATTTATGTAAATGATATCACCCTCTTGATGTGAATAATATCCTTACAGTTGGATATTATCACAATCCCTGACTTATAGCATTGATAGGAGTTGTCTTTGTACTATATAAACAATACACTGTATCAATGTAAGGATGAAAAAAAGAATACAAACTTTATATGGTATCAGAGCACACTACTCCAACGAGTTCTCCGATCCTATTTTACAACAGAATTTTTATTCATGACTTCATCAAGTAGCGCCCAACTTAACAAAGAGGTTATACCTCTCAGTGCATCTACACATTTTCCTACTAAACTCACAGAGCTTAATTTTCCAGTTTGGAAAAAACAAATAGAAACCACTTTATTTGGTTACAACCTCTTGTGTTATCTCAGTGGAGAGCTTGAGGAACCTGCCAAATTTACTGACAAAACTACGGTCAATCCAGACAACATTCTATGGAAAAGACAAGACCAATTCATCTTAAGTGCATTAATAGGCTGTTGTTCAGACACAATCCAGCCATCTATCTCCACCGCCCTCACTTCTAAGGAGGCTTGGGAGAGGCTGAAGAAGCTATACGCCAACAAATCTCGTTCGAGGGTTTTAACACTCAAAGCAAAACTGATGCAGAATCCAAGAGGTAACCGATCTATTGCTGAATACATGCGCGATGTTCGCTCCATTGTCGACTCGCTAGCACTTGTAGATAATCCAATTCCAGAAGAGGATGTCTTTTTAAGTGTGATTACACAACTGGGACCAGAATATGACAACATAGCCTCGGCATTAAGAGCCCGTGATTCTGCCATTGGATTTGATGATTTATTTGATCGACTTCAGGATGTTGAATCCCAAATAAAGAAAGATGCATCATCAGGCGGCTCTCCGGCTCTTACAATACCTGGTGAGTCTTCTGTTAACATACCCACAGCAAACTATGTTTCCCATAATTCCAAACCATCAAAATCAGTCACCCCGACTACACCTTTTGTTCAAAACTGGCGCAACAATAATCATCAGCGTCAAAATTGGAGGCCACCTGCTTCATCACAAAATCGACTGTCTTCTACTACCAACAACCGAAATTTTGCACAATCACCCAGAAATGGTTCCTTCTGTTACTATTGCAACCGCCCAAATCACCTTACAAAGGACTGTCGACAGCTGCAAAAATTTCTTACCAACTTCGGTGTTCAACCACAAGCAAATATGACCACTCTTAATAATGTTCCATCTCCACCATGGTTATTTGACTCAGGTGCATCTCATCATGTAACATCAGACCTCTCAAATCTTTCAAACTACAATGAATATGGCGGACCAGATGTAATCAATCTTGGGGATGGTTCAGGTTTATCAATCACCCACAAGGGAAATTCTAGTATTCACACACCTACTAAATCACTTGTGCTTGATAATGTTTTATATGCTCCTGCCTTACGCAGAAACTTAGTTTCAGTTGCTAAATTTTGTAAGTCTAACAATGTCTCACTTGAATTCTTTCCTGGTTATTTTTTGGTGAAGGACCTTCGCACGGGGGCGCCTCTTCTTCGCGGACAAAACCACAATGATGTC
Organism: Kitagawia praeruptora; assembly: GCA_037693485.1. NCBI lineage: Eukaryota > Viridiplantae > Streptophyta > Magnoliopsida > Apiales > Apiaceae > Kitagawia > Kitagawia praeruptora. The sequence goes on from CM075350.1 coordinate 85,944,358, forward strand.
TATGTTGCTTCATCTCTTCATCATCCTCAAATCAATGTCTCTACTGTCACACCACTTCAGATTTGGCATCGTCGCCTAGGTCACCCATCTCCTCGCATTCTCAAGTCAGTCATCATAAAGAATAAGTTATGTTCATGTCCTTCTGATCTTCATTTCTCCTGTCATGATTGCCAGTGCAACAAAAGTCACAAGCTTCCATTTGGTACTAGTAGTTCTCTAATAAGTACGGCCCCATTACAATTAGTTTACACTGATGTATGGGGTCCGTCACAATTGTCTGTTGATAAATTTCGTTATTTTTTAATTTTTGTGGATCATTTCTCCAAATATATTTGGTTGTATCCTATGCGAAATAAATCAGATGTTGGCACTTTGTTTCCGCAATTTAAAATGTTGGTTGAGAGATATTTTCAGCTTCCTCTTATTTCTGTATACTCTGACAATGGAGGTGAATATGAATCACTTAAACCAATATTTAAATCTTGTGGAATATCTCATTTTACTACTCCTCCTCATACGCCTGAGCTTAATGGCACAGCAGAACGACGCAATCGTCAAATAACTGAATGTGGCCTAGCTCTTCTTCATCAAGCTTCTCTCCCATTATCTTACTGGACATATGCCTTTCAGACGGCTGTGTACCTTATAAATCGAATGCCAACACCCATTCTGAATAATAAATCTCCTTTTGAGACTTTATTTCGAAAACCAACAAATTTTCACAAATTACGGGTATTTGGTTGCCTTTGTTACCCATGGCTTCGCCCATACAATTCTTCTAAAATTCAACCTAAATCGAAACCATGCATTTTTTTGGGGTATTCTGAACCACAATCAGCTTATAAATGTTATGATCATTTCACTAATCGGTTATATGTCTCTCGCCATGTTACATTTGTAGAGAACATATTCCCATTTCAAATTACAAATACACAAGACCTCAATTTTTTTCCCCCTAATGAGGAGTGCAACGATGCATCTAACTCCACCCCTCCAACAGATCTTGCATCACCCACATCTCCTCTCACCACTCATGCCTTACCTCAACCACCTAACCCTCCTCTTACTACTACAACACTAGAGCTACACACTAATACAACACCAGATCCTCACACTAATACAACACCAGATCCTCACACCATTCCTCAGTCACCACCTTTGACATCTCAGGACCGTATCTCATCCAGCGATAATATACCATCCCCTACTAGATCACATTCTTCTTCGATGGAATCTCAACCAGTCAGGCCTTCCAGAAATCGCAAATTAAATCCTAAATATTATGGGTCTGCTTTTATCAATACTTCGACCTGTCACCCTTTGCCAATGGCTAAGGAACCCACATGTGTAAGTCAAGCAACTAAAGATCCCTTGTGGAGGTCTGCTATGTCAGAAGAATTCACTGCCTTACAAAAAAACGGGACTTGGGAGCTTGTACCTTACAATTCTCAAAATTTAGTTGGTTGTAAATGGATTTTTCGTATTAAACGTCATCCAGATGGTTCGGTAGAAAGGTATAAAGCACGCCTTGTGGCAAAGGGCTTTCATCAACGTGCTGGTCTTGATTATTCAGAGACTTTTGCTCCAGTTGCAAAACCTGCTACAGTTCGAATTATTCTCTGCTTAGCGTTGTCTAATAACTGGTCGTTGCGTCAATTAGATATCAATAATGCCTTTCTAAATGGCACCTTGCATGAACCAGTATACATGGTACAGCCACCTGGATTTGTGGACTATAATTTTCCCAATCATGTTTGTCTTCTTCGAAAATCTATCTATGGGCTAAAACAGGCGTCTCATGAATGGTATCAAGAACTTAAAATTTTTTTACTCCAGTTTGGCTTTATTAATTCTGTTTCAGATTCAGCCTTATTCATTTACAATCACCATGGAGCTGTTTTATATTTTTTGGTGTACGTTGATGATATTATTCTGACAGGAAATAATAATGATTTTCTCAACATCTTTGTCACAAGACTTAACACCAGGTTTTCTTTAAAAGACTTGGGAGATCTTAATCAATTTCTCGGGGTGGAGGTTATCAAGACTTCAGCTGGACTTTTCTTGAGCCAACACAGGCATTTAAGAGATATCCTAACTACACATCATATGGCGGATGCTAAAGGTGTACAAACACCGCTAAGTTCTTCTGAAACATTGACGTTGCATGACTCTTCTCCACCAACTGACATTCAAACATTTCGAAAAATTGTGGGGAGCCTGCAGTATTTACAGATCACAAGGCCAGATGTTTCTTTCTCCGTCAACAAATTGGCTCAATTCATGCATAAGCCATCTGCTAAACATTTTCAAGCCTTAAAACGAATTTTGCGTTACTTGAAAGAAACTATCTATCATGGTCTCTACTTTCGTCATAGTCAGCCACTTTCTTTAACTGCCTTTGCTGATGCAGATTGGGGTGGTTGCGCTGATAGTGCTCGATCTACTACTGGTTACGCTATCTATCTTGGCCCCAATATAGTTTCATGGAAGTCTGCACGTCAAAAATCAGTATCACGTTCATCAACTGAGGCAGAGTACAAAGCTTTATCCCATGCTGCTGCTGAATTGATGTGGATTCAGAATTTACTTTTCGAACTTGGCATTTCCATACCTCATGTTCCTACCTTGTTCAGTGACAACACAGGGGCTACATATGTTTGTGCAAATCCAGTTTTTCATTCAAGAATGAAACATGTTGCACTTGATTACCATTTCATTCGTGAACAGGTCCAACAGAAATTACTAAGAGTTCATCATATCAGCTCAAAGGACCAGCTAGCGGATATCCTGACAAAGTCTTTGCCTCGCATTCAGTTTCACCATCTTCGGTCCAAGATAGGTGTCAGTGATGGATCACCTATCTTGCGGGGGCGTATTAAGACCTCAGCTGAATAATAGCCACTAACCACGATACTAATCTTAACAGCATCATCTTCTCAAATCATGTCATTGATCTCTCATTAAGATTTAGGTGTATACTATCTTTTATTTATGTAAATGATATCACCCTCTTGATGTGAATAATATCCTTACAGTTGGATATTATCACAATCCCTGACTTATAGCATTGATAGGAGTTGTCTTTGTACTATATAAACAATACACTGTATCAATGTAAGGATGAAAAAAAGAATACAAACTTTATACATGGCACTTGGAATTGGACTCTTAAAATATATACATTTTTCAAAATATTATCGAGTCTGACACCTGGACATTTATCCATGTCGGACACTCTTATAGCAAGTCTGAGTAACATAAACTAATATAGGGGTTGTTTGGGGAACTTTTTTCCAGAATAAGTCAACTTATTTTAAGACAAAGTTAGAGATTCCTAACTTTCCAACTTATATTTGCAACTTATTGAATCTTAAGGATACATTAAACATTTGTATAAATTTTTTTTATCAAAATATAAAATTTTTACCCGAAAACAAGTCATAAGTCGACATAATTAAGCTATGCCAAACAGGCCAATGATAAGAAAGACTAAAGAAATAACACCCTCCTTGTACTTGAAAGTTGAAATATATCTATATATACATTTTCTATATCTGAAGTCTAAAGATTCGGTCTTGCAAAGTGGCGGGAAGAACTAAAAAACTCCACATCTATTTTAAGCTAGAAAGAGTAGTTTTTCAACAGCCTAAAAACAGAATCCTGCAGCATCTGAACATCTAAGTGCTAAACAAAGGCAAATTATGTAATCGTTTTGATGGTCAGTAACTTGGTTCCTCCGATCTTGGAAAATGAAATACGAGTACTATTTTTTTTCATATATTTTCTTGGAAAATTTTATTTTTTTCTAGTAACTGTTATAAGAAAATTATAGAAAAAATCCTACACCGCTAGCTCATTGATTGTGAACATTAATTAATTTATGTATAAATTTTTTAGCTTAAAGCTAAAGGTTAGTGACTTTAACCGGAGTGCTAAAAACGTCGGCTATTAGCGAAACAAGAGGGGGGCGGGGGCCAAAAGAAGAAGCTTCTAACAGTTGAAGAACACCTATTTTTGGTAATTCTTTTAAGAAAGTATACTGGAACGTGGGCAATTAATAAAAGGGTTATAGTGACACCTGTCGGCCAGTTGGTGGTGCTACCTTTTACGAATTCAGAGGGAAGCTTGCATAAAATCCTCAACTGGAATACATTTCTGCTCTGCATTTTGACTACAAAACCTTGGATACAACCTTAATTTTTAATGGATTACTATTACTTAATGCACACACTGTCTGGGTAATCGAGGATTTCGTATTGGACAAAGGAATGAGATCAAGAAAACAGAGAGGATTTTGCAATGCAACATATTTGAGGAATGTTTTAACAGCGATTAGCGATCAATGGGAGGGGACCATCTTTGATTGTTGATAAATAACTATGTTACTTGTGTGAACGTTGATTTTAGTTGTGTATTTTGCTTAGATCAAGAACAAAGATATAAAGCCTTAGAGTAAATTGCAAAACGGTGAACGTAGTTTACACTGAATTGCAAAAAATTGGCCGAACTTTTAGACTTTCATTTTAGTGGCTATCGATCTTTTTTCATGTATTTTTTTGAAAATTAAAAATAATTTTGGCCACTATTTTAGAAATCAAAAATAATTGTGGCAACTTATTTTAAAAATCAAAAAAACTTTGGCCACTAATTTGAAAATAAAAAACAAAGTATAGCCACTAAAATGAAAATTTGAAAATTTGATCATTTTTTTGCAAATCAGTGTAAACTACGGTCACCGTTTTGCATTTTACTCTAAGCCTTACCACAAAACTAACATATACTTTGGTGGTCACTACTCTACCGGTGGCCACTACTCTATAGCCTAAGGGAGTCTATAGTATTGAAAGTCTCTCTTTTTCTAACTTCTAAGTGTGTTTTTAAATTGAAAACATATGGCATCTTACACTAGATGATACTCCACATGCACTCGTCTTATCTATTTTATAACTTGGGAACACTGTCACACCCTCAACGTCTTAAGTTCCTAACTCAGGATTGTCTAGTCATTTCCTTAACTAAAGAGGAAATTCAGCAAACTAGCAGAATATAGGTTCACTAATCTCCTGTGCAATGTTCTTGTTCAGTAAAACATGTAACAGTGAGTTATGTCTGCTGCTCGGTTTGTTTCTGTGTCTTAATAAATATCCATTCTATACGGAATCAGAAATTGGTAGGAGGTCTTCACGAGGATCTAACTAATGAAATTATAGGGATCTCTTGACATAAACCTTGGACCTTTTTCAATAGAATCACAACCGATCCTCTGCAAAATAATGATATGATTTTCATGTATCGCTAGAGCCTAGAATGGCAGCAAGACCTGAAAATTTATTTGCAGAATGAAGCCATCTAGAATTCCAGTTGCTATTTATACTTGATTGAGATTCGCACCGCTTAAGTTAGCCATATATAAGGTTGAACCCTATGGAAACTGGAAAAGGCTTTCGCAGAAGTAGGTGTAGGAAAGATTTCAGCCTTAACCTTATTTTTCTTAATGTGGTTGTTTTTGGGATTGAACTCGTGACCTAGCAGATGAGCAGTGAACATTTGACCCACACTGAATAAGCTGCAGTACCGGACTATTAGAATATTAATATATAAGATCCTAGTAAGGCCTTCCTCTAACACCTTAGGTTTTAGATGAGTTGGTTACTTAACTTGGTATCAAAGCTCAGGTACGCAGAGGTCAAATTATGTTCCAAAGATGAGCGTCTATTAAATTCTGCTAAGCAAAGCTAAACAAGAACTAAGCTAAACGAAAGCAATTATGAAGAAAGTTTCATTTCAGAAAATTGATCAGAAAACTGTTTGTACAACTAGTGATCTCTGTACATTGCTGTTATGTTTATATATACAGCTAAAAACTCTAACTGACTAACTAACTATCCAGCTCATCTATATACATGTGCAGGTTGTGTATTGGTTAACTTATTGCTGAAGTAAGTGGTACATTTGGCAGCAGAATGGGTACATGTGGCAGCATCATTTGGACTAGAACTCGTAGTCTTAATACCCCCCCTCAAGCTGGAGGGTGTAGAATACATGCCCAGCTTGGACAGAAGATGTTGAAATTGAGGCAATGGTATGATTTTAGTGAAAGCATCAGCAAGCTGGTTTTAAGTTGGTAGGTAAGTCAGTTGAAGTAGGCCTTCCAAGACTTTGTCACGAGTGAAATGACAGTCAATGTCGATATGTTTCGTTCGTTCATGGAATACGGGGTTCTTGGCAATGTGGATTGCAGATTGACTATCACAATGGAGTGTGACCGGTTTGAGATTAGTAACACCGAGCTCTTCAAGAAGACGAACTGTCCAAGTTACTTCAGCTGCAGCAGAAGCCATAGCACGATACTCTTATTCAGAAGAAGATCATGAAATAGTAGCTTGTTTCTTTGATTTCCAGGCAATGGGTGAACCTCCAAGCATAAGAGCATAACCAGTAATTGATCGTCTGGTCATTGGACAAGATGCCCAATCGGAATCAGAATAAGCTTGGAGAACGAGTGAATCAGATGCACATAAAAGAATGCCATTGTTAGGTGAAGTAGAAACATACTTTAAGGTGTGAAGTAATGCTTCAAAATGTGGAATACGTGGTGATTGCATGAATTGACTTAACACCTGTACATCATAGCTTAAATCAGGACAGGTGTTAGTCAGATAGTTGAGCTTTCCCACATAAGAACGATACTGTTCAGGATCTTTAAACAAAGGACCATTATTAGCTGTGAGTTTTAAGTTAAGAGGTAATGGAGTAGAGGCCTTTCGAGGAAGATCAAATGGACAATCTTTGAGCAATTCACGAGTGAATTTTTGTTGACTGAGAGTGATACCATTCTCGTAATATCCAACCTCAATTCCAAGAAAGTAATGAAGATTGCCTAAATCTTTGATCCCAAATACAGAATGTAGATGAGTTTTAATGTGATGGATTGTAGCAATATCAGTACCAGTTAAGATGATATTATTGACGTAGACAGCCATAATGGCTATTAAGGAACCGGTCTTTTTGAGAAATAAACTATAGTCATTTTTAGACTGTATGAAACCCTGAGATTTGAGTTCCTGGTGCAATTTATCAAACCATTCTCGACTGGATTGTTTAAGACCATAAATTGTCTTGACAAGACGACAAACCAAGTGAGAAGGAACATGTAAACCAGAAGGGGGAGACATATATACCTCTTATTTCAGATCACCATGTAAGAAGGCGTTGTTAACATCAAGTTGAAACAATTCCCATTTTCTGGTAGCAGCTAATGCAATGATGCACCTAATTGTATTCATTTTCACAACAGGAGAGAAGGTTTCTTCGTAGTCAATGCCATATTGTTGGTTGAAACCTTTTGCCACAAGACGAGCTTTACAGCGTTCCAAAGAACCATCAGATTTTAATTTTACTCTGTAAACCCATTTCGAACCAATGCATTTCTTACCAGGTGGCAATGGGACAAGATCCCAAGTATGAGTACTTTCAAGAGCCTTTAATTCCTTAGTCATGGCTTCTATCCACAGTGGATCATTGGATGCTTCTTTATAGGAAGATGGCTCAGTGATATTACAGAGTTGAGAAATATAAGCTTTATGGTTTGAATTAAAATTTTCAGAAGAAACTAAATTGCAAACAGCAGTATTTCTGTTTATAGGACAATGATAATCTTTAAGATAAGCAGGTATGGTTCGAGTTCGAACAGGTTGATACTCCTATGGTTTTGATGATCACATTCAGCAAGCTATTTGCTTGTAGTTTGATATAAAACATTGTGTTATGGTTGTACTAACTTGGTTTTGCAGGGTATATTAAGTTTACAGAGAATATATATATACAGTAAGCCATTTGGTGTTACAACAGAGATAGTTTGGCAAGCCATTTGCACTGACAGACACAAACAGCAAGCCATTTGCAAACTGCCAGAAATCCTGAAGACTTATATCAAGACAAATTCTCATGGATGTAATTCAGGAAATATATTGTGAGGACTACTTATTATATAATATGTACACAATATATTCTAGAGCTCAAATCTTTTCAAATATCTTTCTTTAAATTATTTTATAAAACTTATAGGAGTTTCCTTATTTAAAAGATTTCTTTCTACAAAATCTCCTATACGCGTTTTATATCTATACAAATCAGAAGGGTTATGTTTTCATCGATTTCTTTCTTCCAAACCCTCTGTCTAACGTTCACAAGAACGTTTGTAAAATCTCTAACCAATTGAACGTTGGAAATTGATTTCAAATCGTTCGAATAATTGGTGATTGATTTTCTGAACGTTGGTGTGAAGCCTTATAAACTGATTCTTGTGTTCATTCGTTTCTAACAACAATCCAGAGAACAATTCAGAGAAAACTTTCAAGCACAAGATTTTAAAAAACTCGGTTTTTCATTGCTATATCTTTTGTTACTCTCGAGCTCTTAATATATTCTATACGTGCTATATCTTAGAGAGTTCATAGTTTGAGTTGTATTCATCTATTGATTGTATTGTTCGATTTGTAAGGTTTAGTTGTTGGACAAGTTGGCTTGGGAACTAGGGTTTGGTGATCGTTGCTAGAGAAGTATACTTGGGAAGTATAGCTTAGAGAGCAAGTTCAGAAACAGGAGTTCAGCACGCCATTTGTCAACAGCTGGGTATTAAGGGAGATATATTATTGTATCTTGTAATTGGTTTTATTTCAGTGATCAATAATATATTCTCTTACCAAGTTGGTAAGGGACCAGGACGTAGACCATAGGGGTTAGGGGTCGAACCTGGCTAAAAGTCTCTGTGTTCTTTATTTTCTGCTTTTTACTTACTGCTTGTATTTGGCTTACTGTTTCTGCACTTTACTGTACTGATTATCTGTGCATTTAGCATACCATTTGTCTCTGCATAAAACGAAATCAGTAATCTGTTTCTGGTAATTTTTAAAATCGGTTTTAGTTAAACATAGTTAGCCATTTACACCTATTCACCCCCCTCTAGGTGTGCATTTTCATTTGGTATCAGAGCTTTGGTATACTAACAATTCTGTAACAGGAAAGTATTCGATCATAATGGCTGAAAACTATCCCAAAGGAAAATCTGATTTTAGGCCTCCTCTTCTTCATGGCACACACAACTACCACTGGTGGAAAAGCAGCATGGAAACTCACTTGTCCAGAGATCCATTAGTTCTGAGAGTTGTGCAAAAAGGTCCATATGTCTTTCTTGACAAGGATGGCAAGCCAAAGGATGTTGATGATCTCACTCCGGATGAATTAATCAAACTTGGCTACAATGGAAAGGCAAGGAGTTCTCTTATGAATGGTTTGAACCAGGCTGAATATGATAAAGTATCTTCACTCAAATCAGCAAAAGAAATGTGGGATGCTTTGGAGACTTATCATGAAGGTTCGAAATCTCTAAAGAAGGTGAAACTTAGCAAGCTAATGAATGACTTTGGAAACTTCAAGCTTAATGAAGGTGAAACTATCAAGGATAGTCAAGCACGGTTTCAAGTTACTATTAACTCACTGAAGAGGCTTGGAAAATCTATACCACAAGATGAAATCAATATGAAGGTCTTAAGTGCAGTACCATTTATCTACGAAGCCAAAGTTACTGCCTTGGAATCCTCACCACTTATTGATACTATGGATCACTTGGCTGTATTTGCTGAGCTAGAGCAATTTGAAAGCAAGATAAATGGAAATTAGGTGGGAAGTTCAAGTGTTAAAGCTCCAACAGAAAAGATGAAGAATATGGCTCTCCATTCTAAAAACAGCAAGCCAATTGACTCTAATGATGAATCTGATTCAGATGAGGAACTTGCACTTATTTCAAAAAAGATCAAGAGGCTGATAGAAAAGAAGAATATGATGAAAAGGGAAAGAGGTGGCTACTACAACAACAAGAAAGGCTCAAAAGACTCTAAAGAGGAAACTTGTTTCGAATGTGGCAAGCCAGGTCATTATAAAAGGAACTGCTACAAAATGAAGTCAAAACAGCCTACTATTTTCAAGGATAAGAAGAAATCAAAGGCTCTACTGACTTGGAGTGATGATGATTCAGATTCCAGTGATGACTCAAGTGAAGAAATGGTGAACTTAGCACTTGTTGGAATTGAAGATGAATCTACTCAAGGAAATTCAGAAAGAGTGTATGCTGAAACTGATTCTGAAGAGGATTCTAGTGAGGTAAACTCTTCTAATGATTACATTTCTTCAGATGATACATTGTTAGATTCACTAACCATGCAGGAACAAAATAGTGTTACAATTGAAGAACACATGGCACTAAAGGCTGAAATCAGCAAGCTGACTGATAAGAATGCCTATTTATCCAAAATGGTAAAAGATCTGTTGCCAAAAATGGAAGAATGGGATTTAACTTCATTCAGTAAAGCTACAGAGATCAAGGAACTAAATACTAAGAACAGACATTTAGAGGCTAATGTCAAGTTACTTGAAAAGAGAAACAAGACCTTGACTGAAGAAATCAAAGAGCTAAGGTCTGATGTCAAAACTAAAGCTAAAGCATTGGAATCATACAAAATGAAGGAATCTAGTCAAGCCGAATCCTCCAAAACTGTTGAAAAGAGAGTCCAGCAAGCTGAACTCATCAAACAGCAAGCTGAAGTGATCACCCTCCTAGAAACAGAAGTTAAAGATCTCAAGAAGGGCATGGAAACTTTTGTTCAAGGTGAAGACACTTTAAAAACAATGATGAAGAAGGCAAATGTACCTTTGGTCAGAGAAGGTGTTGGTCTAAACTTCAACAAGAAAGATAAGGTGCTCAAATATGATGGAAGGAATGGCATTCCCTACAATTATGCTATGCCTTGGAAGACATGCAACAAATGTGGTGGAAAAGGACATCTGGAAAAGAATTGTGTGGTTCGAGTATATCATAAGACGAAAACAGCATACCAGAATGGATCAGTCAGACAGAAAATAGCATACCAGAATGCACCAGACAGGAGACAAACAGCATGCCAGAATGCTTCTGGCAGAAGACAAATAGCTTACCAACATAATGATCATTCCCCAAAAGTGGTCCAAATGTGGATCAAGAAATCTGATTTAAATGCTTTATATATTCTTGCTACTAACCAACCTGGACCCAAACCTATATGGGTACCAAAACATTGAGGTATTTTTGTTTGTTTTGTAGATGTGCCTTGCTGCTAAGGTCAAGTCAAAGCAATGGATCTTGGACAGTGGATGCACAAGACATATGTATGGAGACAAATCTCAGTTTATGAATCTCAAAATGAAAAAGGGTGGAAGAGTGACAATTGGAAATAGCAAAACTCTTCAAATCCTTGGTACCGGTTCTATTGGTAATAGTAATATTTCAATTGATAAAGTTCAATATGTCAAAGATCTTTCTTATAATTTGCTGAGTGTTACTCAATTATTTGATGATGGACATCATGTTGAATTAGGCATTGATAAAGCTATTATTACTATTGGTACTAACAAATTCCCCCTAGTTGCTAGAAGGGAAGGAAATATATATGTATTAGACTTTGATATGCAGGAAACAGCATGCTGTTTGGCTGCAATGGATAATGATCCATATATTTGGCATAGAAGATTGGGTCATGCACACATGGATTTGCTCAGAAAGTTATCAAGCAAGAAACTAGTGAGAGGGCTGCCCAAACTAAAGTATGTCAAAACAGAAGTATGTTCAGCTTGCCAATTGAGAAAACAGCTTCGAAGTACTCACAAATCAAAGAAAATGGTATATACTTCTAAACCCTTAGAGCTTCTGCATTTGGACTAATTTGGTCCAGAAGCTTACAAGAGTATTGGAGGTAAACAATATGGTTTTGTGATTGTAGATGATTATTCTAGACTTACATGGGTATTATTTCTTTGTACTAAAGATTGTGCTTTTGATGAGTTTAAGAAGCTAATCAAATTACTTGAGAACAAGTTGAATACAAGACTTATAGGTATAAGGAGTGATAGAGGAGGTGAATTTCTCAACAAAGACTTCGTAGATTATTGTGAAAAAAAAGGAATTACACATGAATTTTCTGCACCAAGGACTCCACAGCAAAACGGAGTGGTAGAAAGGAAGAACAGGTCACTACAAGAAACAGCAAGGACTCTTTTGCAAGAAAGCAAGCTGCCTAGAAGTTTTTGGGCAGAAGCAGTGAATACAACGTGCTATTTGTTGAACGGAGTCATTATCAGGCCTATTTTGAACAAAACTCCGTATGAATTGTTGAGGAAAAAGAAGCCAAACATTAGTTACTTCAAAATCTTTGGCTCAAAGTGTTTTGTGCTCAAGACAATTGATAATGATGGTAAATTCGATGCTAAATCTTATGAGGCTATTTTTCTTGGCTATTCTTTAACTAGTAGAGCATATAGAGGTTATAACTTAAATAAACATATAGTTGAAGAATCTATTAATGTTACTTTTCAAGAACCTAACAATGATCTGCCAAGAGACGAGGAAGAATTTGCAGGTGAAGCTGATAATATACAACATCAAGTTACTGGAAATCAGCAAGCCAACAACTCTACTGAGAATGGAAAACAGCAAGCTGGAACTGCAAATCAGCAAGCTGAAGTGGTCAGATTAACTTCACATGAAGAAATTGCTCAATATTCTCTACCAAAGGCTACAAGGACAGTAAAAAATCATCCTCCAGAACTTGTCATTGGAAATATCTCAGATGGAATCACAACAAGAAGGGGAAAAGCAAACTTTTGTGCTTATGCTGCCTTTTTAGCTCAAGAAGAACCCAAAAATATCAAGGAAGCACTAAAAGATGAAAATTGGATCATGGCAATGCAAGAAGAACTCAACCAATTCGAGAGATGTGATGTTTGGGAACTTGTAAAGCCACCAGAAGATGCTTCTATCATAGGAACCAAATGGGTGTTCAAGAACAAAGTGGATGAATTTGGAACAGTTACTCGAAATAAGGCAAGGCTCGTGGCTCAAGGCTATAATCAACAAGAAGGAATTGATTTTGAAGAAACATATGCACCTGTAGCTCGTTTAGAATCAATCAGAATGCTTCTTGCCTAAGCATGCTACAAGAAATTCAAGTTATATCAAATGGACGTAAAAAGTGCATTTCTAAATGGCGTGCTGGATGAGGAAGTCTATGTCAAACAGCCTCCTGGATTCGAACATGAGAAGTTTCATGACTACGTTTACAAGCTCAAGAAGGCATTATATGGTTTAAGGCAGGCCCCTAGAGCATGGTATGAGAGGCTTAGTAAGTTTCTTCTCAAAAATGGATTCATTCGAGGTAATATCGATCCCACATTATTTACAAAGCAAAATGGTAAAGATATTCTTGTTGTACAAATATATGTGGATGATATTGTATTCGGTGCTACTAATGAATCTATGTGTGAGTGGTTTTCTAAGTGCATGTACAATGAATTTGACATGAGCATGATGGGGGAACTCAATTATTTCTTGGGTCTCCAAATAAAGCAAACCATTGATGGTATTTATGTGTATCAATCCAAGTATACAAAGAATCTGCTCAAAAGATTTGGTTATGAAGATGTCAAAGCAAAAACAACTCCTATGACTCAAAACAGCAAGCTGTTTGCAGATGAGAATGGTAAGGAGGTGGATGTCAAAAGGTATAGAGGGTCTCAAACTGATAGAAAGAGTACAAGTGGTGTTTGTACATTTCTTGGACAAAGCTTGGTTTCATGGCAAAGCAAAAAGCAAGCTTCTGTTGCTCTATCAACGGCCGAAGGAGAATATTTAGCAGCTGGTAGCTGTTGCTCTAAAATTTTATGGATGATTCAAACTCTAAGGGATTTTAATATCAAGTGTGGCAAGATTGCAATATATTGTGACAACACGAGTGCTATCAATATCTCCAAGAATCCTGTGAATCACTCAAGAACAAAGCATATCGACGTTCGTCATCATTTCTTGAGAGACAATGCAGCAAAAGGGAAGATTGAGTTGATATTTGTCTCAACTGAAGTTCAACTAGCAGATATTTTCACAAAGCCATTGGCTGAAGAAAGATTTGCAGCCATACGAATGGAGCTTGGCATGTGTACTGTGTAGTCAGCAAGCTGACAAGCACAGAATGGGTAACGTTGGCTTACCATTTGTATCTGAACAGTTTATATGCCATTACCATGATTTGATTTTGTTGATTTTATTTCTCTATGCTTATTCCAGACCTGGACTAATATTCTTTTTGTTGAATTCTTTTTTAATGGATTAAGGGGGAGAAATTTAGGAGAATTTATTTGCTTGTTTGGTCAAGATATTCGGTTTAGATATGATTATTATGCTTGTTTATCTTGAATCTGTTTTATATCAAAATGTACTAATATGCAGGGATTTAGGGGGAGTTCTTATTTCTCCTAAATATTGTGTAATCATCAAAAAGGGGGAGATTGATACTCCTATGGTTTTGATGATCACATTCAGCAAGCTATTTGCTTGTAGTTTGATATAAAACATTGTGTTATGGTTGTACTAACTTGGTTTTGCAGGGTATATTAAGTTTACAGAGAATATATATATACAGCAAGCCATTTGGTGTTACAACAGAGATAGTTTGGCAAGCCATTTGCACTGACAGACACAAACAGCAAGCCATTTGCAAACTGCCAGAAATCCTGAAGACTTATATCAAGACAAATTCTCATGGATGTAATTCAGGAAATATATTGTGAGGACTACTTATTATATAATACGTACACAATATATTCTAGAGCTCAAATCTTTTCAAATATCTTTCTTTAAATTATTTTATAAAACTTATAGGAGTTTCCTTATTTAAAAGATTTCTTTCTACAAAATCTCCTATACGCGTTTTATATCTATACAAATCAGAAAGGTTATGTTTTCATCGATTTCTTTCTTCCAAACCCTCTGTCTAACGTTCACAAGAACGTTTGTAAAATCTCTAACCAATTGAACGTTGGAAATTGATTTCAAATCGTTCGAATAATTGGTGATTGATTTTCTGAACGTTGGTGTGAAGCCTTATAAACTGATTCTTGTGTTCATTCGTTTCTAACAACAATCCAGAGAACAATTCAGAGAAAACTTTCAAGCACAAGATTTCAAACAACTCGGTTTTTCATTGCTATATCTTTTGTTACTCTCGAGCTCTTAATATATTCTATACGTGCTATATCTTAGAGAGTTCATAGTTTGAGTTATATTCATCTATTGATTGTATTGTTCGATTTGTAAGGTTTAGTTGTTGGACAAGTTGGCTTGGGAACTAGGGTTTGGTGATCGTTGCTAGAGAAGTATACTTGGGAAGTATAACTTAGAGAGCAAGTTCAGAAACAGGAGTTCAGCATGCCATTTGTCAACAGCTGGGTATTAAGGGAGATATATTATTGTATCTTGTAATTGGTTTTATTTCAGTGATCAATAATATATTCTCTTACCAAGTTGGTAAGGGACCAGGACGTAGACCATAGGGGTTAGGGGTCGAACCTGGCTAAAAGTCTCTGTGTTCTTTATTTTCTGCTTTTTACTTACTGCTTGTATTTGGCTTACTGTTTCTGCACTTTACTGTACTGATTATCTGTGCATCCAGCATACCATTTGTCTCTGCATAAAACGAAATCAGTAAGCTGTTTCTGGTAATTTTTAAAATCGGTTTTAGTTAAACATAGTTAGCCATTTACACCTATTCACCCCCCTCTAGGTGTGCATTTTCACAGGTCTATCAAGAATAAGTGGTGGTGGTGGTACAACAGTAGAATGCTGTGATGATGTTTGTGTAGAATGCTGTGATGTTGTTTGTGTTGTTTGAATAGTCTGTGGAATATTAGTCTGTGGTGGATCACAATAATCTCTAATAGGTGTAACAGCAGGAAGAAATATTGGGCTAGAAGTATGATGTGTGGAAGAATTAAAGTGAAATGGAAGATGAAATTCATGAAATGTAACATCACGTGATACGATAACTTGATTTGTAGAGAGATTAAGAATTTTGTAACCTTTTTGAGAAGAAGGGTAGCCAAGAAATACACCAGGTTCTGCTCGAGGTTGAAACTTAGATCTCCGGGCTTTAAGTGTAGAGACATAGCAAAGGCATCCAAAATTTCTGAGCATATCATAATCGGGATCTTCACGATAAAGGACAGAATAAGGAGTAATATTACCAAGACTTGACAAGGGCATTCGATTAACAAGATAAGTTGCACATAAGACACTGTCACCCCAATAACGTTCTGGAATCTTGGACTGTAAGAACAAAGCTCTAGCAGTTTCGAGTAAGTGACGATGCTTTCGTTCAACAACCCCATTCTGTTGGGGAGTATGAACACATGAAGTCTGATTGATGATACCTTTCTTTAGGTAAAATTGTTTTAGAGTACCCTCTGTTAGTTCTAAAGCATTATCAGAACGTATGCATAGAACCTTGGACTTAAATTGGTTTTCTGCATAGTTGACAAAATATTCAAGAACACTAGCCACTTCAGCTTTAGATTTCAATAGATGCACCCAGGTATAACGACTAAAATCATCAACTATTGTCAGAAAAGAATTATAATTTGTATAAGTTTTGAACTTGTAAGGACCCCAAAGGTCAATAAGAAGCATTTCAAGAACAGCTTTAGTTTTTATAGAACTATGTGGAAAAGATTTTCTACATTGTCGAGAAGCTGGACATATCTGACAAATGACTGAGTTCATACAATCAGAAATAGAACAATTTGGTTTAACTATTTTCAACTGAGAAAAGGGTAGGTGACCTAATCTCATATGCCACAATTTGGCAGAATCAAATGAGTGAGATGAAAGTGCACGTGATGACAATTGAGCAGCTAGAGATTCAGATTCAGTCTTAACACCATTATGAATTGTGTACAATCCACCAGTCAGATTACCAAGAAGCATCAGTTGATCTCTCCGAGAAGGGACCTGAACAAAACATTGTTTGTCAGAAAAAACCAGTCTGCAATTTAAATCTCTGCATAATTGATTGACAGAGATTAGATAAAACTGGAAATTTGGTGCATGGAGCACATTTCGTAGTATGATACTATTACTAAGAACTACAGTGCCTTTGTGTAAAACTGGAATTTTTCTGCCATCTGGAATGGTAATATGTGTATCAAGATGACCAACAGGTGTGTAATCGACAAAACACTCCAAATTTGGACAAATATGGTCAGTGGCACCACTGTCCACTACCCAGTTTGACTTGGTTGTGTTACTCACTAAACAGATTATACCTGCTAACATAGCATAGCTTGAAGACTGAGCATTAGGCTGAGCATTAGACTGATCATTTGTGGAGAACTGATTGTTGATTAGATCAAGTAGTTGAGTATACTGTTCAGAAGTAAATGAATCATGATATGATTCTTTATCTGCAGAGTTTGAGTGAACATAAGAGTTTGAGTGATCAGAAGTATTGACTTGCATCAAGTCATGAGTTGGAGAACCATCATTGTTAGGAACTTGCAATGTAGTAACAGCAGCAGCAGTTGGGATTTTTATATCCTTGAACCCTTTAAAACCAGGAGGGAAACCATGTATCTGAAAGCATCTATCAACACTATGCCCCTGTACTTTGCAATGAGTGTAAAAGTAATTGGCACCAGGTTTAGTTGGTCTTCTTAATCCATTATTCTGAGAAAAATTTGGCCTTGGCACAAAGTTATTAAATCTCTGAAAGTTTGTAGAATTGTTGCCAGAAAAACTTCTCTGAAAATGTCCATATGGTTTCTTTTCTGCAACAAAAGCCAAGTTTTCTACAGTTGAAGAAACATGAGAAATATCTTTATGACTTTCTTCCTGAGCCACTAGTCTGTAAGCTTGAGATACACTTGGAAGGGGTTGCATCATCATGATATGACCTCTAACAGCACCAAATTTATCATCAAGTTTTAGTAAAAACTGCAATAATCTCTGTTCTTGTTGCTTCTTAAGAAATTTCTGACCTAACTCACATGTGCAATTCTTACAAGTACAAACAGATATGGGATCAATAGCATCAATATTATCCCATACAGTCTTCAGTTTCGTGTAAAATTCAGAAACACTTTGATTATTCTGAGAAATTTCAATCAATTCTTGTTCCAAAGAATACAACTCAGTGATAGAAGAAGAACCAAAACGCTCTTCTAAATCCTTCCATATAGCTTTCGCACTATTCAGAAACAGAACACTTCTTGCGATAGTTTCATCAAGATTAAACAAGATCCAAGAAATAACTAGAGAATTACATCTCTCCCAGGCACTATAATCAGGTGATGTAAAATCAGGCATAGGCAAAGTTCCGTTAACAAATCCTAACTTGTTTTTAGCCATTAGTATCAACATCATCGATCTCTTCCAATTGTTGAAATTGTTAACATTAAATTTCACTGAAACAAGTTGCGTTCTGTTCGCATCTAAAGGATGTATATAATATACACTTGTCCACTCTTCGACCCAAATGGGCTTTCGAGTGAGGGGGAGTGTTAGAATATTAATATAAGATCCTGGTAAGGTCTTCCTCTAACACCTTAAGGTTTTAGATGTATGGTGAGATCATGCTAATTCTGCAGACAGCTCTAAAGCATATTATAGTGCACTTTCAATTCAAGCTTACAGGTTAAAATTTGGAAAAGAACACTACTTTATACTAGTAAAGCCTAATTCTAAATCTCTTCGACTGTAAGTTTGGTTCAACATTTAAAACAAATTCCACGGTTTCATCCTCATACAGTTCAGGGAGGATGTTGGAGGATTGCTGTGATTTCCTCACAGCTTAGCATTCATAAAATAGGAGGCTGTGTTTTACAGAAACTTGACATGTTTTTCAATCAATATTACGATTCTTCCATATAATTAGATTTTAATTCCTTTGTGTGCACACCTTGTATAGAAGAAGTTGTTTAGAGAATAATATTGCAGGAAAAAGTTGCGGAAAGAGAAGAATATAATACATTCCCCTGACCCTGAATTTTCTCCCTTATTAAGCGCGACAAAAATTACTTCATATTAGAAAATTTGAAGGAACTATTTCCTGAATTGCCACAAAACTTCTGCAGTGCCCATCTCTAAACCAACTCCTAGTTTGCAGATATTCCCTGATCTCAAGAAAAACCTTCACCTGTTGTTTTGAAGTATCTTTCCACTCAAAAACCACCGAGTGATAAGTTTATGACAGCCTTAAGTTTAACTAAGCATTTTGGCCAAAAAATAAAAGGGTGACTCTGGAATATTCAAGCATTGAAAATTTTGAAGGTCCTGGATGTTATTCCCAGATCATGCGCATTACAAATATAGCATATGAAAGGAAAATGTCAGGCAAATAGCTTTGCAAGTTAAGGAAATAGCAGCAAAACTCCCCCATTCTCCCCTTCTGTCACTATCACTTTTTTCCTCAGAGTGTTTATTTCACAATATGCTTAAAACTTTAAAAGATAGTAATCAATATACCCAAATAATATCTTGAATCTTCACGGGTGTTTAAATATAATGTTTCCAATTTCATGGCCTTCTGTCACGAGTGTGGGAAATTCAAAAGAAGTCTGAGAGACCAATACGTTGCCGTTTTGCTTGTCATTTAAATGAATTTCTATTTTTCTGTAATGAAATATTATGTCTTGAGTAGCAAGTTGAGGTGAGGCAGCATGATCACGTGACACTGTGGTGGTCCTGTACTCTTGCTAGTCTGTTATGTACGCTGTTGGCAGTATGTTGGAGGGTTATGAAAAAAAACATATTTTCTTTTCCTTGCTTTTAGCTTAATTGTCTCTCTTTTACTGTTTTCTTAGCTGTTTAGACATCTTAGTGTGACATTTGGTATCAGAGCAACATCTTGGGCCAAGATGGCTGAAAAATCTCAACTCCAGAAACATGAGAAATCAATTTCAAACTTTGAATCCACTTTGGCGCAGTTTCAAGGGTCCTTCGAGCAATTCCAGAAATCAACAGGAGACACTACGCCATAAGTGAGCATACGCAACACTTTTTACAAAGCGTTGCACAGAAAGCATTTCGTTAGAAAGAAATTTTGGGTCTTTTGCAACTGAGCTGAACTGGTGTTGCGTTAGATATAATTTAGTGTTGCGTATTAGCCACAGTGTTTCACATTATGCAACACTAACTGATGGCGTTGCGTTAGATATTTTTTTATTTTAATAAATGGTGACGTGGAAGAAGTGGGACCCACATGTGCTGACGTGGCATTTGCTGATGTGGCACTTGTGGGACCCACATTTGCTGACGTGGCAGAAGTGGGGCCAATCTTTGCTGACGTGTCAGAAAGCGTTGCATTAGATACCAGTAGTGTTGCGTTTGCTGTTTGAAGTGTTGCATTAGATATATTTATATTTTTTTTAAAAAAATATGACGTGGCAGATGTGGGACCCACCACTACTGACGTGGCAGTGTGGGACCCACAAGGGTGACGTGGCAGGAGGCCCATCATGCTGACGTGGCAATTGTGGGACCCACATTTGCTGACGTGGCAGAAGTGGGGCCCACCTTTGCTGACGTGGCAGAAAGCGTTGCATTAGATGCCAGTAGTGTTACGTTTGCTGTTTAAAGTGTGCATTAGATATATTTATATTTTTTTAAAAAAAATATGATGTATCAAATGTGGGACCCACCACTGCTGACGTGGCAGTGTGGACTTTCCTTTTTACTAGTCTTGTCCCGAATGATGAATCTTTTTTTTTAAATTATTTTTTCGAAGTTCCAATCGCATGGATTTCAAGATATAACGATTTTAGTGACGCGGTAATTTTTCAAAAAAATTTCTACATGTACTTGGTTTGGTTTTATAACTGTCAAACCGGTCAAAGTGGACTTTCCTTTTAACTAGTCTTGTCCCGAATGATGAATCTATTTTTTTAAATTATTTTTTCGACGTTCGAATGATAAAGGTCAAAGTAGACTTTACTTTTAACTAGTCAAATATATACAATGATATTTAATTTTCATCTATTTCTTACTTTAAAATTTTAAATATTTTTTGTATAATATATATTATGAATTGTAACTATTTTTTAAAAATGATATATAATATATTTTAAATACATAATATATTTTCAATTTTCCTTACTAATTTAATTTAAAATTCAAAAATTAAGAATACAATTAAAAAGGAAAGAACAACACACTAACACAAACACAAGACTTAGCAGATAACATAGCGCCAGTTGAAAATTTTGAGGGGCTCATTTTCCCTCTCTACGAAAAATTTGACACTTAACTCCACCAAAACACTCTTATTTTCCCCCAAGAACACACTCTGGCCTTATTTTCTCTACTCTCCTCTATTTTTCTCTCTCACATTCCCTCATCGAACCAAATACTCTTGACTGGGATTGCAAGATCTGATTGGTAATTGAATACCCATTTTCATGAGTTTGATTATCTATTTTCGAGTCAATTTTATTTGATTTTATCGATGATTAATTTGGGGCTTTCATTCTAAGGTTTTCATTTACTCAGTCGGGTAATTGATCATCTATTTTTCTCTCTCTACTCCCTCATCCAACCAAATACTCTCAATCGGGTAATTGATTTTGCAGGTGATTAATTTGGGGCTTTCATTTAGGTAGTCAATCTCTAATTGATTTCGATTTCAGTTTAGGGCTTTCAGTTTAAGTTCTTATATTTGTTGATTCAATCATTTAGTTCTCTTTGTACGCTGTCTTGTACTCTTGTTAAATCTTAAAGGAGTATGTTTTAATTACTTGAAACAGGTAAGTCATCATCCAACCAACGCGGTGAACGTGGGCATAGCAGTACAAGTAGATTGGGAGAACCGTGAATTAATCTCACACATCTCTCTCAATGTCCGTTGCTTATTCGATTTCCTCATCCAATTTGGTACCCCCTCTCTCTCTCCGTCTCCTTCCCCCCCCGCTCTCTCTCTCTCTCTCTCTCTCTGTAGATGGCATTTAATTACATGATGTATTATGCATTTTATCTACTGATCTGCTTCTGATTATTCGTTAATATTAATTAATTTGCTCAGTTATGTACTCAAATCACTGTTTTATACTTTGATCCAACTCCAAACTGTAATTATCTTGTGAAATTGATGAATGTGTTTAAATCTCAAAAGTTTCTTTTTATTGTATTGTCTACTTGTACATTTATTCTTACTTCAAACGAAGCTTACACCTAGTGCTTTAAAACAAACATGTGCTTTGGAGCTTTGGTAAACTATCAAATTAACTTACGGTCTAATTGTTGTCTTCCAGAGGCCACTACGAAGAGCAAATTGGCATCACTAAATACAAATGGACGAGTATGTGTTGAGCTCACTTTCCATCTCTGCTATCTTATAAATGGACGAGTGTGGTTAATATTGGGCAACAAATCCAACATAAGGGGTGTAACATGCAATTTCCTTCCCCCCCACGTTCCTCCTATGCTGCCTTACTCATTAGAAGCATATATTTTCATGGAGTGTGCAACTCAGTTTTATGATTTACTTGTGTGATTGTGTCTACTAAGTACTTGTCCTTCGGATTCAAGCTTCCTCTGCTATGTCCTTTTGCTTATACTTTAATACAATTAACTAGGCTTCCCATTTTCAAAGTGGAGATCTAACATATGTTTTCTAAACGAATGAGAGAAGTAAAATTTTCACATAAGCTAAAGAAATTTATTAAATGGAGTGTAATTATATTAAATAATTACACTTATATTAAATGATGTGTAGAACCATTCCAATGATCACAGTTATAACTAACTGATTAAGATGGAAAGAATGGTTTTTTACCTCAGAACGTTCTGTGTGTGTTTTTTATCAAATATGTAAATGACAATGTTTCTGATCCCTTTAAAGTTCAAGCCACATTTATTTATTATTCTTATATTGTATTGCAGGAGAAGATGCTCTTATTAGTGACATAATAGATTTTATCTCTGCTGCCCAAATTGCTGAAAGCTCTGAAAAGAATGTTCGAATTGCTGATACCAATACCAATACAAATTGGTATCTTTGTCGCTGCCAATACCAATACAAATGGACGAGTATGTGTTGAGCTCTTGGGCAAAGATAAAATTCAAGACAAGCTGAACCGTTTTGAGTCTTTGAGAAGTGCATCATTGTTTTATTTAGGGGTTAGCTCTTGTGGACCTCCTTCTTAACTTGCTGCTACTGTACCAATTAAGTTTAACATCTTTATAGTGATTTTCATCAGCGAGCCTCTTTTGGGGATTTTTATGTTCTTAAATTGCAATTAGTCTGTACTTTAAGATGGACATTTTATAATTTGGTCTAAATAAGTAATGTCAAACCATGAACAAGATACTATCTGTCTAAAAACAGTCACAACAGGAATGTCATCAATTGTTTATACCTGTTAAGAGTCCACACTTTAGATTAGTATGGTCATATGCATACTTGGTGAATATAAACCTTTAATGTGATAGTAACAGTTAGAGTTTGAGGTCAAGTACACTATATACTACATACCTGCATAATAAATTACAATTGTTGGTTCAGAACACTTAACCCGCAATGTTTCTAGGACTATTTTTGTTTCTTTTCTAATTCGTGTAATTCTGCTCAAGGGATATACATAATTAAGAGGTAATGCATTAACCATCCAACTACATTTACTACTATGCTACTAGAACACTGTATAGAAAAATATTACTGATCTTTTAGTCTCCCTAGCTTCAAATTTGAACCATAATATTACTGATCCTCTATAACAGTATTGCATCTATGTACAAAATTATAAGCTTGTCTGGACTGCGCGTTTATAACTTGTTAGACTTGTCCCTTGTCGTTATCGAACATGGCTGATTGAATAATTGTTGTTCAGGCCACTGAGATTGGGATAACTGTTAATGTTCTCCGAAAGCATGGCTCAAAGGACATCCGACAACTAGCCTGTACACTCATTGAGTATGCATATCTTGTCGCTTGTGTAAAATTGTATTTGTGTAAAATTCTTTCTCATGTTTCAGTTTAAAATATCAGGATTTAAAGCTTTCACTAAAAGCTTCCATCTGAAACTTTTTGCATTGCAGAATACAAGCACTCTGTGTGATGAAGACTCGACAGACTTATCAAGTGTTTCTTCTTTATCTTTCAAAGGTTTGTGTATATCATGTAACCATTTTATTTTGTATAAATTGGTACTAGTTTTGGTCTATATCTGTGGAACAGAGATTCTGAATCCTAGGTTTAATTTCCTAGGTTTGATACTTTTAATTGTACATTTGGTTTAGCTTATTCTTCTTTATTTCTGTAGGTGAATCCTTCTGCCATTTAATTCTACAAACCAGGCTGTACGGGGTGAACAAGTAATACTACTGCCTTCTCTGGAAAATGTTAGGAGGAGAAAATGGAAATACAACATTTCCTATTTTTATAGATGAAAATCGTTTGCAGTATCCTGCTAATGTATCAAACCAGCTGCAGCTATTTGAAAACAGTGAGTAATTTATTTTCTGAGCAAAAAATGCTAGGTACTTAATTTATAAACATATTGAACTTTCCTTTCAATTTTTGTATGATAATGAATGTAGATGTACATGAGAAAGTTTAAATCGTTTATACGTGTAATGTGTGCGTGTTCTGTTTGTTTGCTTTGCAGACTAAAGGCATTTGCGTTTCTTGTTCTAATTTCTATAAATTAATTCAAAGGATGCTGGTGATGGCAAGGGAACAGCGAAACTTTTGTTGGATAAGATAGCAGAGATAGAAAGTGAGGCACATAAGTCGTTTATGCATAGGTTAGTACACTTTAAAAACATGTCAGTTGAGTTATTTGCTTATGTCAGTTGTGCATATTAATTTTCATATGTTAATATCTTAGTGAGTATTCTTGTACAGCTTCACAAAAATTTTGAGTGTTAATTACATACGACTTTCATATGTGAGTATTCTTAGTGAGTCTATTTTATGAAATGGATTTTAATACAATCTTTTATATGTGGTGCTCCTGTTGTTAGTATATGGTTTGACAATGTGCTAATGGTTTATAGACCTGTGCAACGGACACATTCTTTATCGAGACAGTAAGCTTACTTGCATTCTACAACCAGCTCTTGGTGGGAATGCCAAAACTTAAATTATCTGCACTGTGGCACCAGAAGAGGTGGTGTTTTATACATTTTCATACGCACACATTGTCTGTTTGTAATCAAATAAAATGCACTCTGATTTAGCATATTAATATTGATACATTCAGGTATCAATTGGATTTGACAATTGGATTGATGCCACATTTTCTAATACTATCGAGAAGGAGGCCACATTTTCAAGGGATTAAGACGCTAATTATATTCCAATGACTCAAGGCGGCTCCACTTCTTAGTAATTTTTTGTAGCTTTAACTAGCTAGTATTAGAACTTTGTAATTTAGTACTTTTGAAATTAGAATTTGCGTACTTTCAAAGTTAGGATGGTATTATGTATGAACAAAGCTGCCATTTCAAAATTTTTGTAAAAAACAGTTGCATTTGACTCTATTTAATGTTGCATTAGCATAGTTTTAAAGTTGCAATAAAAAAGAATGGTGTTGCATTTGACAAGATTGGTGTTGCTTAAAAAAAAATTTAGTGTTGCATTAGATTGAAATAGCGTTGCGTTAGATAGTGGCCCCACTGCTGACGTGGCATGTGGGCCCACTGCTGACGTGGCATGTAGACCCCACTACTGACGTGGCATGTGGGCCCCAGTGCTGACGTGGCACCTTGGTGGGCCCCACTGATGACGTGGCATGCCCCTCATTTGTGACGTGACACTTGTGGGCCCCACTAATGACATGTCAGCATGCTAACATGGCACCTTGCTTACATGTCAGCATGCTGACATGGCTGAAACATCTTATGCAACCCCATGAAGTGTTGCGTTTGCATGCTTTTGGTGTTGCATAAGGCCTCTTATGCAATGCTTTTTAAAGTGTTGCAATAGCTTGGAAAAGCGTTGCGTTAGGGGTCATACGCAATGTCAATATTGGTAACGCCCCTCTAGCGTTGCGTAAGACCTTACGCAACGGTTTTCAGGCCTTACGCAACTGAAAATGGGGGTTGCGTATGTGCGTTTATGGCGTAGTGAGAGGGTCAGACACGTACAAATGCGGATTTGGCAGAAATGGGGTTAAGAGTCTCACATCTCACTACTGTCATAGAGGGATTGAGCAACGGTATGAAGAGGTTAATGAAATGGCTGGAGAAAGAGAAGAATGGGGCAGATGAGGGGGATTCGACAGTAGCTCAAGGAGGTAAGAACCCTGCTAATACTACTCATGCTATTTTACATAACATCACACCTACGGAAGGAGAGGGTAGTGTGAATCCTCCGTTTATTGGTCATGTTAATGAAGCTTCTAGGGGTTTACACTTTCCTCATAAAGATAATATGAACAACCCAGCCAACTAGGGTTATGTAACACAACATCTACCCGCTCACAATATTATTCCTCAAAATCAAGCCCCTTTAAATCAAGATTTCATTAACACCATATTTTCATCAAGACAAGGCCACCAACAATACCAAGAAACCCCAGTAAGGCCACCTCCATACACACCTCCCAACTTCCCAAACCGTAACCAACACCCATTTAGTTATAACCAAAATCAGAACATTATCCCACCAACCACCCTAAATCAAGGACAGAACCAGACACACTGGGGTATATCAGCTGATAACTCTCAAAACAGATCTCACTCTGTTTTTGGCCCATTCAGAGTCCCTAAAATGGACTTTCCAAAGTTTGAGGGCAAGGATCCAAGGGGATGGGTTAACAAGTGTGAAAATTTTTTCCTACTAAACCCTTATATGGAGTCTAAGACCAAGGTGATCTATGCGGCCTTGTATCTCGAAGGGGAAGCTGATATATGGTTCCAAACTCTACAAAATGAGTACCCTGTGTTGATGTGGGAACAGTTTGTAGAACTTCTTTACCATAGGTTTTCTAAAAGTGGGTACGAAAATATTATTGGGCAATTTAATAAGCTTACTCAATGAGGGAAGGTGGAGGAGTACATTGGGCAGTTTGATGAGCTAAGAAAGTATGTTCTAACCTTGGATGGAACTCACAGTGAGGGTTATTATGTTGACAGCTTCCTTAGTGGTCTTAAGGAAGAAATCTCATCAGCATTGTACCTCAATAAACCCCTGACCTTGAAGGATGCTAGGGACAAAGCAAGAAGACAGGAAAGCTTGATAGAAGTAATGGATAAAAGACAGCAGTCCAACCACAAAGCTTACAACAAGAATAACTTTGGTGTGTCAAGTAAAACTTCAACTGAAACAGCCAAAGCTACCTCTATGAGCAAAGATTATAGCAGCAAACTGAGCAAAGATTACAGCAGTAAACCAATACCTATCGGGGTTAAGAAGTTGTCATATAGTGAGATGACTGACAGGAGAAGCAAGGGCTTGTGCTTTAACAGTGATGAGAAATTTGGAGCAGGTCATGTATGCAAAAACAAACAGATCTTTATGGTTACAACTGAAGAAGAAAAGGGTGACACGGAGGAGGTGCATATTTTATGGGATGAGGAAGAAGAATGCAACCCGTGGGGGCATGAGATTAAGGTCAACACTAGTGAAGGAGAATTATCATTGCATGCCATAACCGGTACTCATGGCATACATACTCTTCAAGTACAGAGCAACATAAAGAACAGGAGGGTGAGCCTTTTGATTGATATTGGCTCTAGCCACTCTTTTATTTCACAAACTCTGATAAAACAGTTAAAAATCAAGACCAGTTTATGTAAAAAGGTAAGAGTGACAGTGGCCAATGGTGAGAGTTTGTTGTGTAATCAGGTGGCACAAGGATTGAAGTGGTATATGTCTGGAAGGATTTTTTGTGCAAATTTCCTTGTCATTCCTGTTGGAGGGTATGACATGATATTGGGTGTAGATTGGATGAAGATAGTCAGCCCGGTAGTGTTTGACTTCCAATTTGGAAGCATTATAATTAATTGGAAGGGTGAAAAGGTGGAGCTCAGGCAAGAAAACAAGAGGGCTGAAGATACTAAGGTGTGAACTAAAATTGAGCTCAGCAAGATATCAGGAGAAGATTCGTATTTCTTATGCCAAGTCAGGGCTAAGGAGGATTCCGATAATGAGGTCACCTAAATACCTGAAAGTATTAGGGGGTTGTTGAGTGAGTATGAAGACTTATTTGCAGAACCCAAAGGTCTACCACCCCCTAGGAATCAGGACCATTACATTCCACTGAAGGAAGGCAGTCATCCAGTATCCTCAAATCCTTATAGATGCCCTTATATACAGAAGAACGAAATTGAGAAGATAGTAAGGGAAATGTTGGCAAGTGGCATCATAAGGCACAGTACCTCCCCATTTGCATCACCAGTTTTGTTGGTAAGAAAGAAGGATCAGAGTTGGAGGCTCTGTGTGGATTATAGAGCATTGAACACGCTCATGGTGAAAAATAAATACCCCATACCTATCATAGAAGAATTGTTGGTTGAGCTAAAAGGGAGTGTAGTTTTCACAAAACTGGATTTAAGAAGTGGTTACCATCAAATAAGGGTGCACCCAAAGGATATTCATAAGACAGTGTTCAAGACACATGAAGGGCACTATGAATTTATGGTCATGCCCTTCGGGTTGACCAATGCTCTAGCCTCATTTCAGGCCCTTATGAATGATGTTTTTTCTAACTACATGAGAAAATTTGTGCTCATGTTCTTCGATGACATATTAATTTACAGCACTAATATGGAAGAACATAAGGAACACTTGAAGAAAGTTTTTGAAGTATTGAGGAGGCATAAGCTGTTTGTAAGAAAGAAGAAATGTGAATTTGGTAAACCAATGGTAGAATATCTTGGGCATTTGGTCTCACAAGATGGGGTTGCTACAGATGGTAAGAAGATCGAAGCTATGGTTCAGTGGCCTAAACCTACAAGTGTCAAAGCACTAAGGGGATTCTTAGGGCTCACGGGGTACTATAGGAGGTTTGTGAAGGTATATATGGTGTCATTGCTAAGCCTCTTACCCAATTGCTTAAGAATGGGCCATTCATGTGGAGCCAAGAAGCAGATAAAGCCTTTGAAAACCTAAAGGTAGCCATGTCTACTACTCCAGTGCTGGCTATGCCTGACTTTGACAAGCAATTTGTGGTGGAAACTGATGCCAGTCATCAAGGCATTGGGGCTGTTTTGATGCAGGAAGGTCAACCTATAGCCTATCTCAGTAAGGCATTGAGCCCAACGCATTTGGGACTCTCTACGTATGAGAAAGAATTGTTAGCAATCTTGATGGCTACTCAAAAATGGAGAAGCTATTTACTTGGACAGAAATTCCTGATAAAAACATAAGATGAAGCATTGAAATATTTTATGGAGCAAAGGTTGACTACTATTCTGCAGCAAAAGTGGCTGTCCAAAATGCTTGGGTTCGATTATGACATTATGTACAAAAGAGGCAAGGAAAACTTGGTAGCAGACGCCCTCTCAAGGGTGCATGAAAGTTCTATGGAGTGTGCTGGCATTTCGATTAATAAATGTAACTGGAAAGAAGAGTTGAAAGCTAGTTTGGTGAATGATGCAGCAACACAGGAACTCTTGGCTCAATTAGTCATACAGGGTCAACCTGTAGAGGGCTTCAAATTGAGAGATGGGTTGTTACTTAAAGAGGGAAGGTATTATGTAGGAAACCAGCATAAAATGAAACAGAAAATTCTAAACACACTACACAACAACAGTGAAGGGGGTCAATCAGGAATAACTGCTACAACAAAAAGGGTGGAGAGCCTGTTTTATTAGCCAGGACTGAGGGCTGATGTGACTACTTGGGTCAAAGAGTGTGATATATGTCAAAGGAATAAAGTTGAACATATCCCCACTCCTGGACTCTTACAACCCCTGCCTATCCCTGATGAAGCTTGGGAGACTATCACTATGGACTTCGTGGAGGGCTTGCCAAGGTCCAATGGCAAGGACACAATTCTGGTTGTGGTGGATAAACTCACAAAATATTGTCATTTAATGGCTCTATCCCATCCCTACTCGGCCAGTTCAGTAGCTCAAAGTATATTAGACAATGTGGTTAAGCTACATGGACCTCCAACGACCATTGTCTCTAACAGGGACCTATCTTTGTGAGTCAATTCTGGAAGGAGCTTTTTAAAGCAATGGGTACTTGTTGTGGAATAAAAACTAGGTTATTAGATTACGGCTAGGGTTTGCTGTATTTAATGCTAGGGTGCGTGAGCTTCGTGCTTTAATGGCTGCTCTCGTGCTCGTGGCGGAATCTGCCTACGTACTTTGATGTGTATCAAAGATCAATCCAAAAAACGTAGTTCTGAGAATGAGGGGTCAGACCCTTTATATAGGCTGACAAGCCCTAGAATCATGGTAGAATTAGGTGACTTGGTGGGCAAGTCACCGCCTTGAGGAAGGTTCTAGACTCCTTCCTTGTAGGAATCAGTTTCCTTATTGAAGTAGGTGCCTTGGAGGCTAAGTCAGGCAGGAGTAATATCCTTATTTGACTCTTATTGCTGAGCTGGTTATTACCCTTAATATTAATTACGAAATTAATATTATAAATAGGGTTTGGGCCCATTTAATGGGCCCCACGTTTTGACCATATTGGGCCTAATTAAAGCCACATTAAATATGTCTTTAGGGCTTATTTATAACCCATATCATTTGCCCCCCAACTTCTAGGAAAACTGATTAGCTTTTCCTCAAAGTTTTAATGGCCTTATTCGAGACTCGGGTCTGGGTTTATTGCTCATATGCAAGCATTTTCAACAACATTGTCTTAATGTAAAGCGTGGAGCGACCGACGCATTTACAACGACCATAAATGACACTAAACGGTGCTAATAGGCCTTAATTGACGTTTAAACGGTGTTAAACGACGTTAAATGGCATAAAATGGCACTAAACGGCGCTAAACGATGCTAAACGGTGCTAATCAGCCTTAAACGACATTTAAACGGTGTTAAACGACGTTAAATGGCATAAAACGGCACTAAACGGTGCTAAACGACGCTAAACGGTGCTAATCAGCCTTAAACGACGTTTAAACAGTGTTAAACGACGTTAAACGGCATAAAACGGCACTAAACGGTGTAAACGATGCTAAACGGCGCTAATTAGCCTTAAACAATGTTTAAACAGTGTTAAACGGCATTAAACGGCACTAAACGGCGCTAAACGGCACTAAACGGTGCTAAACAGCCTTAAACGACGTTTAAACGATGTTAAACGACGCTAAACGGCATAAAACGGCACTAAACGGTGCTAAACGACGCTAAACGGCGCTAATCAGCCTTAAACGACGTTTAAACAGTGTTAAACGACGTTAAACGGCATAAAACGGCACTAAACGGCGCTAAACGGTAGTAAACGGTGCTAAACAGCCTTAAACGACGTTTAAACGTTGTTAAACGATGCTAAACGGCGTTAAACGGCACTAAACGACGCTAAACGGCACTAAACGATGCTAAACGACACTAATCTGTGCTTAAACGGCACTAATCTGTGCTTATCGGCACTAATCTCACTACACCATATATTGGCTATTGCAACCAGACTTGTTAAAAAGCGTTGCTATTTCTTGACAAGTTTTTACAAAATTAGACATATTGTAATGCTTTTCAAAACCGTTACAATTGAAGTGAACAGCCGTTACATATTGTAAAATTTGTTATCTATTGCAATGGTTTTTTAAGGCGTTGCTATAAGGCGTTGCAGTAGATATCATTATTGGACCTCAAAATTAGCGGGCTTCTCAAAATTTTATGAAAAAAATGGGCGGGCTTCTAAAATTTATTTTCCCGGCCAATGAAAAATAACAAAACAAAAGAAAATAAAAACAAGACACAAACAATCAAACACACAGACAGAGATATAAACACAGAGACAAAACATAGATCGAGTAACAAAAGTAAATCGAAGAACGACAGTGAAGGAAATTATCAAGCTTGAAGAACTGAAGCTCGGAGAACACTGAACAATACACAGACAAAATATGCACATAAAGATGAATACAGAGATACGAACATACCCAACATATAGGAACAAAATCAGAGAAATATAAGCGGAAGAAAGCACAATGTCGAAGAAGACTAAAACACCAAGAAGGTATGTTCCCTAAAAATATTTTTCCCCAAATCGAGTTTTAATTAGGGTTTATAATTTTTTGTTTTAATTTACGATTATATGTATCGTGTTTGTATATTGTTAATTAGGGTTTAATGTAAGCTTTTTATTTACATATGTATGTTTGTTATGAATTTGGGTATTTAATTTGTATAAGGAGCTATTCAATTTGGTTATCTGTAAGCTCTGTCTTTCAATTATCTATTTATAAAATGTGTTAATTGTGAATCAATATATTGCTCCACTTGCGTTTACTTAACATTTTGTTAGAATTTATCTCCTTTTATTGTAAATGTGTCCAATGTGTTAATTGTGTTAATTGTTAATTGCGATATGAATCTCTTTTTTTGCATTTTGTTAGAATCAGACTTGTATTGAGTTTTATTATATGATTAGGGAAAAACGTCATTCTATTTGAGACTCCTGAATTTCTGGACAGTTCTTTCGAGAGTTCGAGAGAATCCTAAGTAAGATTAAAACGAGAGAATTTGTATGTAAGATTCATGACTTTACTTGCCTCTCTTTCAACCTCTAAAAATGTGTAATGTATATATGTAAATGTGGTTCATTGTCTGATTTGGTATTTTTTGTTGTGTACTTATTATTAGGGGATAAATTTAAGTGGATGAAGGATGAGGAATTTGGTCGTCAAACCCTTGCTGGCCTCAACCCATGTTGCTTAAATTGGTTTAAGTATGTCATAGGCATATCATGTATATCTTGATTTTGTACTACTGCACAAAATTGCTGCACTTACATAGGAAATGCTTAATTGTGTATGTTGAGGTATATATGAAAATATATAATTTATGTGCAGGAATGTCCATTAAAAAGTTCTCTTGACCCAAAGGTGTATGGACCTCCTAAATCAGCAATCACCACACAATCAGTGGAGGAAGTAATCAAGATGGACGATAGTTGACAAGGTAATCACGAGTTAAATAATAGTTCCCTTAAAACAATGGGATCATTATTCAACCAGTGGATGTCCAGAAACATATGTATGATCATCATGTATATGAATGCAGGCCATAAAGCAGAAGAGACTTTTCATCATAGATTATCATGATTTTCTGCTACCTTATGTAAACAAAGTGAGAGAGATAAAGAGAACTACCCTGTTTTTGGAATAGTTACTACCCTGTTTTTGTACAAGCAGTTCGAAGCAGTTAATGACATTTTCTGGTCTTGGTTCTATGAAATGAATTATAGCCTATGGTCTCTAGTTTGTGTAGACGAAAACGGGGAGTAGTTTGAGTTAACGAGCTAAGAGTTGTGCATGTTTTAGTAAGAGTTGCGCAAGCAGAAATTTCTGTGCTTCGACGTGAAATTGAAACAATATGTTCTGTAACCAAATGAGGTGTTTATAAGATAAAATTTTTAGGAGAACTTTGTTGGATATCCAGGAATATTCTTGTAAAGTTTGGTGATTTCTAGACTTGAAGTTTATGAGTTATGAATTTATTAGTGAATATTGTTTTGAAATTCTGGGATTTCTCAGAATTTATAAGTTCCTTTGCAGCTGTCTTTTGATGGTTATAATGGCATAATTGATGAGGGTCAAGAGAATAAAAGTTGTAGGTATGTGTGTTGGGAATATGTTTACAAAATTTCAGAGATATTAGACTTGTAAAATCTGAGTTAGAGTCGAAATAGTAGGACTGATTACACCTGCATTTCTGCAGAAAACAGAGGGACTTCAAATAAAACTTGTGGATTGTGTATTGCTGATTTTAAGATGAAATTTGATTATGTTGTAACTAGGATGATTTGCCTAGTTATGTTAAGATTAAACCATTAAGTATGTATGATTTACCTTTTTGTTATTGTCAGGTTTTGACGTTGAAGAACTTGAAATGTTTCCATCTGAACGGCTTGGCATGGGTGCTTTCAAAATTGCATTAGAGTCAATTGACAATGTTCGCAGAGAAGTGAAAATATTGAAAGCTTTATCTAGGCATAATTATATATGCACGGCACAAAGGACTCATTGGTAGAAGTGGCATTACGAGGAGGACAAAGAATTCTTTGGCAAAAAATGACATCTAGAGAACTGGCAAAGACGAGAAGAGCTTTCTACTTATGTAGATGCTTGATGTGGCGCATATTCATTTAATTTATAACTTGTATTTTGGTGAATGTAAACTAGAATTGAACC
Organism: Kitagawia praeruptora; assembly: GCA_037693485.1. Taxonomy (NCBI): domain Eukaryota; kingdom Viridiplantae; phylum Streptophyta; class Magnoliopsida; order Apiales; family Apiaceae; genus Kitagawia; species Kitagawia praeruptora. Next base: position 85,978,533 of record CM075350.1, read on the forward strand.
ATGTCTATGTTGTCATTTTTTCATTTAGTCGTTAGATGTTGAATGGTTATGTTGACAATATTGTCTGAATAGTTTTGGTACCAGTTTTGGGAAGGTGATCACGATGTACCAAGATACTGATTGGTGTGTATGAAATACCATGTTAATGGTGGATTTCTATATGAACAAATGGGTCATGTCCATTTTTTTAAAGAAAAGCATTGCTATTGCCTCATAATGTGTTGCCATTTATTGTTAATTCCTTACTAAAAGCATTGCTATTAAACAGAAATGTGTTGCCATTGCCACCTTAAACGTTGCAATAAATATCCAAAACAGGGTTGCTATAGCCTATTGCAATGAATTTAAATTGTTGCTATAGACTGGAAAACGTTGCTATAACAAGCTTTTGCAATGACATTAAAGCATTGCTATATGGTACTATATTCGTTGCAATAGGGACCTATTGCAACCCAAGCAAAGTTCACGCCCAATTTTTGCAAAAGCATTGCCATAGCATCAATGGCAACGGTATTAGGCCCTTTAGCAACAATTTTAAGGTGTTGCTATAGGCAATATATGGTGTAGTATATGTTCTAATCGGCACTAATCTGTGGTTAATCGGCACTAATCTGTGCTAATCGGCACTAAACTGTGCTTAATCGGCACTAATCTGTGCTAATCGGCACTAATCTGTGCTTAATCGGCACTAATTTGTGCTAATCGGCACTAATCATATTTTAGTTCAAACCCATTTTCATATTTTTCACGGAATCCGGCTAATCAGAAATCTTCATGTTCTTGATGAACCCGGGTTGACTGAAAATACTCGTACCCCTGATCGCTCCGGGTCGGACAGAAAATACCCGTGGTCTTGATGAACCCCGGTCGACCGAAGCCTCCTGGGGGCGCCGGTCAGCAAACCCATTTTCAAATTCTTGTCGGACCCCTGGTTGCCGAAAAATATCCATACCCCTGACTGATCCGGGTCGGCCGAAAATACCCATACCCCTGACTGATCCAGGTCGGCCAAAAATACTCATACCCCTGACTGATCCAGGTCGGCCGAAAATACTCATACCCCTGACTGATCCAGGTCGGCCGAAAATACTCGTAGTCTTGATGAACCCCGGTCGGCCGAAGCCTCCCGGGGGCGCCGGTCGGCCAGCCACCGGTCGGCTAGCTCTCGATCGGCTGAATCCTCCCGGTTTGCCCCGGTCGGCCGGCTTCCAGTCGGCTGAAATATTATTTTATTATTTTTATTTTTTTAGCTTCAATACTTCAACTTCCCTCTTGAATACGATGTTTTGATAAACATGTATATTCGTGGTCTTGATGACCATGAGTTTTCGTGGTCTTGATGACCATGTATATTCGTGGTCTTGATGACCATGAGTTTTCGTGGTCTTGATGACCATGTATATTCGTGGTCTTGATGACCATGAGTTTTCGTGGTCTTGATGACCATGAGTTTAGAGAATCAGCAATATGGTCATTCATGACTTTTGCTTAAGGCTTCCCATAATTTCCGATTAGCGCTGCTAATCCCCAGACTTTGCTTTAACCTCTTGATTAGGCTTTCTTAATCACAATCAGCTTCCATCCTGAATACCAACCTTTCATATCGATAAACGATCATCAATGTCAACACTTGAACATCACTTCAACCTTTGGATCTTGATTGGAGGTCCGTGACCCCCTCGAGTTTGGCCTTCATAGCTAATCTTGACCTTCATGGCTAATATCTCAATGCTCTCACTGACAGCTTTCGTGCCTCCGAGGCATTGTCAGGGAGCCATCCGGTTTCAAGATGAGCTTTAATAGGATCTAACCAACAGCTTCCAACATCGATCGGTGCTACCAACTTAGAGTTGATGGTCGGGGCCTTCAAGACCTGGAAGTAGACACTCCTTGCGTAATTCTCTATCTGAAAAGAAGCGAACTTAGACAGGGCATCAGCCTTAACGTTCTCTTCTCTCGGAAGGTGCTCTAAGTAGCACTTATCAAACTGAGTCGTGACAGCTTTCCCACTCTCAAATACTTTGCCATAGTTTCATCCTTGGCCTCAAATTCACTATTCACTTGCGATATTATCAATCATGAATCTCCACAAATTTTGAGATTCTTGACCCTCATAATTCTGGCCAAGCCCAACCCAGCTACCAAGGCTTCATACTCGGCTTCGTTATTGGTTATCGGAAAATCCAACTTCAAAGCATACTCAACTATGAACCCATCGGGGCTTTGCAAGACTAGACCTGCACCACTAGATTTTGTTTTTGATGCTCCATCAAAATAGAGCACCCAATATTCCTTCAGATCAGGTACAAGTTCTTCACTTCCCGGGGTGGTTACCATATCATGCCCCCCGACTTCTTGGTTGCTGATGGTACATTCAACCACGAAGTCGGCCAATGCTTGAGCCTTAATAGTTGTTCGAGGCTTATATGTGATGTCAAACTCTATAAGTTCAATTGCCCACTTAATCAACCTACCACTAGCTTTTGGGCTATGCAATATGCTTCTCAACTGCTGGTCCGTCAGGACTTCGATCTTGTGTGCCTGAAAGTACGGTTGTAACTTTCTCGAGGCTGTGATCAATGCCAAAGCAAACTTCTCGATTGGAGAGTAGTTTAACTCCGCCCCATGTAACACCTTGCTTACATAGTAGATGGGTTTCTAAACCTTTTTCTCTTCTCGAATGAGGACAACACTCAATGCTTGCTCAGATACCGCCAAGTATAGATAGAGAGTCTCTCCGAGACTAGGCTTGGCCAACAACGGGGCTTCAGCCATGTACTTCTTCAGCTGTTCGAAGGCCTCTTGGCTCTCAGGAGTCCACTCGAAATTTTTCACCTTTTTCAATGCTTGAAAGAAAGGCAAACACTTGTCACCAGACTTGGAGATAAATCTCCCTAGGGCTGCAACTTGGCCGGTTAGCTTCTGTACATCTCGTATAGAGCGGGTGGTTCCATGTCTAAAATTGCTTTTATCTTATCAAGGTTGGCCTCTATGCCTCTCTTCGAAACCATCAATCCCAAAAATTTTCCTGATCCAACTCCAAAAGCACACTTGGCTAGATTCAACATCATCTTGTGGTGCCTTAGTACTTCGAATGCCTCCCTAAGGTGCTTAATGTGATCTACCTTGCACAGGCTCTTGACTAACATGTCATCAACATAGACCTCCATGGTTTTCCCAATCAGATGGATGAATATCTTATTCACCAGTCGTTGGTCTTCATCCTTAAGACATATTGAAGAGTAGCTAGTCCTTAACATCCTCGGCCTTGCATGGCTTTGATTGTTGCGTGTGGCTTTTATCTGCTCGTCTTTTAACCTGGGTCCTTCACGGACTTAAACTCTTATTAGGTCATGCTATAACCTAACTTTTGACCCTTTGGGGTCTTTATTTATGCATTTGCTTGTTCTCCATTCGTGTATTCTTTTATTTTCGGTACTTGGTCATCCTTAACTTGCACTCATCAGGTGCTTGGCACATAAAATCACACAATAAATGAATGGAAAACAAACTTGCATTAATAACTTGAAATGGGTTCAACCCTTACATAAAGTACTATCGTCCTACTCGGAGCAACATGATCTTCAATGGTTTCAATGAACCTTATTTCTACTTCTACTAGATAAATATGAAGCTAAGTTCTACTAGGATAACTTGAGCCCATCGGGGCTTTGCAAGACTAGGCCTGCACCAGATTTTATTTTTGATGCTCCATAAAAATAGAGCACCCACCACTCCTTCTGGTCTCCTCCTTATTATTCTGAGGTTCACTTCCTGCTTGGGGTATTACCTCCTGCCCCCCGACTTCTTGGTTGCCAATGGTACATTCAACCACGAAGTCAGTTAATGCCTTAGCCTCAATGGCTGTTCGAGGCTTCTGTGTGATGTCCTCTGATGGCCTTTCTTGATGTTTCTTAATACTATGGACATCCATGTCCTCAATCGGAAGGACCTTGTAACACCCCCAGATCCAGGGTCAGGGATCTGGTCGTTACGGTCTCAATATCCAACCACAAAATCAACATAATTTAAATTACAACCTTGTGACCCAAAACAACAACATAAAACACACCCGTTATAGTCCCAGAGATGAAATCAGAGTAATCGTCAATATTATTAATCACAAGTTGAGTTCTTACAACCCAAAGAATTACAATATATCCATTACTTATTCTTTGCCATCCATTTGTATATGTCATATAATAAATACATTTGATATTCAAATGCTAACAACTAGCCTTCCAATAGCTTACTCTTCAGCAATGGTAGCTACGATCTCAGCGGTGAATCCTCTGACGGCTGACACCTGCTCGCACCTTGTGCGGCCATCTGATCTCACTGTTGTTGTGATCAACGTGAATTGGTCGTGATCAACGTGAATTTCTTAGTGCCTAATACATCTAGGGTATTTATAAAATCCATCCTCATGTATCTCAATTCATTTTACATCAAAAGTTCTCGCGGTTGGCACTTCGTTAGAAGCACCCCGCTTTGTCCTTACATTGCTGGTTCAATCACTTGATAATCCTTAGTGACTTGGCCCCACTGGCCATGCTAAAATATGTGAGTTTAGGGGTCGGCTAATAGCATTACTTTTCTAGCAATTGCTGGCATAGTGCCTTCTACTTGATACCTTTTGATCTTTTCAAAAACTTCACTCCATATAAGTCTCAATCGACTCCTCAGTGATGTATTCATATAATCCGAAAGACAAGGCTTGCCAAATTTTGTCCAATTCCTTTCCAGGATTAGGGAAATTTCAGTCAATCTATCCACCCACTGGTTACATTAAGAAAATCAATTTCGATACCCAAAGAATATTTCTATGAACATCCGAGCTGGTCGAACCATAAACAGGTACAGTAGTGAAATGATTGACATAAAGCTGGGAGTTTAACCATTAGAAGGAAACCAAATATACATCCTCCCTAGAAGGGGAATCAAAAGTTTCAAACTAAACATGCCATACCTCCCCGATACATGTTTGTCCTAATAGTCGATACTACCGAATACCAGTCTACTTAATAACTAGTCTCGGAAGGAACACTACCTTTGGGGTCAGTCGCTTCCCAGAATTTGCACTACCAAGGTCATCCGAATCTGGTGAACAGTGTTGTCCAATTGTGTTCGAAAATTATGTTGTCCTGTTGCACAAGCACAACACCTAAACCTGTACGAGGTGCATCCTAATATATTCCAAAATTTTCCTTCTTCCATTAGGTAATGCCAATGCTGGGTCGTCATCAGTTTTTATCTTTAACTCCAGGGAGATTTTCCCCCATTTATCTTGTCCATTCAAACTTTTAGTCTTACCAATAAGTCGAGTTACGGGACTGCACTCTTTGTATAGTCCTGAGCAAATCTTTGGTAATACCTTGTAAATCTTATGAAATTTATCACCTTTGTCGGTGTGGTTGGCCAATCTCCATTTGAAACTGTCTTTAATTTGGTGGGGTCAATCAATCACTACTTCCTATTAATCATATGTCCTACTGTCTGGACTTTATTTTGCCAAAACTCTCACTTCGAGAACATGGCCTACACCTGTTCATTCCGGTTTCATCTAAAAGCATTCTCAATTTCATCTCAACCACTGCTTGCCTTACTCAATCCATTTATGATTCAGTGTCAAAATAAACTTAAGGTAACTACCATAATCCATTCAAGGAAAAGAAGGAATTTACTATTCCTTTAAATCACATGCATCTAATGTTTCTGGTCCATCATTCCACTGAATTGAACTAGACTTTACTTGGTTCCTTACGATAGCCTTATTACTAGTTTATCACAGACTCATTGGTCTTCTCCTCTTGTAGGTTCTGAGATCCTTGTCTCGCTTACTACTTCCTTATATACTTTATTCAATCATGCCATCACCTTTCAATGTCTTTACTTTCTAAGTTGATCCATTCATAAAATGGACATTTCCTTGAACCCAACCACCTTATCAATCTAAGTTTGACTTTACAAATTATCACTTATGAAATCTGCCTTCTCATGGTGAATTATCATTACAATATTCACACTAATTCATTTATCACCTAATATGGCACTTGCTGCCTCTATCTTAACTGCTCCTGGAGACTCTGCTCCTTGTCCTCTATTGTTGTCTTTGATAATCATGTACCACTCTATCTCTTTCCTCATTTATCTAAAGGTCTCTAAGGATTTTAATCTATCCCCATATAGGATCTCAAGTAATTCCTCAAATCCATCCTACCTGCTGGTACTTCATCTAGCAGTCCAGCTATGAATCCAATACGCATCTTTAATTCTTTTAATAATATCTCAGCTCTTTACGCTCACTTTTCTGAGCACTATACCTTAACTCTTACGGTCTCTCTGGCTGTAGCCCTCATTCCTTAAGTGTAAAAGCCTTATACTTATCAATATTCTCCTCCTCTGCTGGAACCTCTTCCGGGTCCTCAGTAGGGTACTCTATCGAATCCATCATCTAATCTTCAGCATCAAAACAAGCATCATTGTGTTATTGCTCGTAATCCCCAAGGTCTGTCGCCTTACTAGTCGATACAAGAACGAGCTAAGTTACTATCATGATACTTTAGGGTTCCTATAAGGGTTTTATATGTCAATACTACATTATGTAGTCCGACTATGAACTTGGCAAGAGTTCTTATTATCTTAATGAATTTATTGTTTTAACGTCGCGTCATCTCTGGGATTTATAACGCTCTCTCTGATACCATTTCTGTAACACCCCCAGATCCAGGGTCAGGGATCTGGTCGTTACGGTCTCAATATCCAACCACAAAATCAACATAATTTAAATTACAACCTTGTGACCCAAAACAACAACATAAAACACACCCGTTATAGTCCCAGAGATGAAATCAGAGTAATCGTCAATATTATTAATCACAAGTTGAGTTCTTACAACCCAAAGAATTACAATATATCCATTACTTATTCTTTGCCATCCATTTGTATATGTCATATAATAAATACATTTGATATTCAAATGCTAACAACTAGCCTTCCAATAGCTTACTCTTCAGCAATGGTAGCTACGATCTCAGCGGTGAATCCTCTGACGGCTGACACCTGCTCGTACCAAGTGCACCTTGTGCGGCCATCTGATCTCACTGTTGTTGTGATATAAATAATAAAGCAAGGGTGAGCAATAGCCCACCAACAAGAATATAACTGAACAGTAATATATATGACAGTTCAAAGATATGTTTTGAAATCATGTGTCATGCATTAGAGAAAATATTGCCAGTTTAATATAAAGGATGAAGTTACAAGGTAACTCAACAGATATATATTTCGTGGAAGCATATGCTATGCCAAAATAAGCAAGATAGCATCATTTTCATAAAAATAGGAACTTGCAGAATGATATTGCAATTCCAGTTTGAAATACTTTTCAACCTGCCAATAATGATAAGGTTGCAGGAAATTTCCAACATTGAGAGATGAACTAATACTGGAGTTTGACGCGCCAGGAGACATAGCATTTACACGATGATCAGTCGCATGTTATGCTCCCCACCTCTTGTTCTCTACATGTAGAAGGAAGCACCGACGGATTTAATTGTCTTCCGCCCTCTAGAACCCCCCTCGGCCAACGGTTGGACCATTTGCTGGACCGGCGCCACTGGGTCACTTACGCATCTCCTAGTTCATTTAACATCCATGACTCTGAAACGTAAAGTTCCTCCCCCTTTCCCCAAGTATATTACTTGTTGATAGGACTCCACAAAGTAGTCGTATCCAGTTGGAAAGGAAAATTCACCAATATTTCCCAAGCTGATGCTTGTTAATGGATATAAACTTGTTCCATCAATTCTTACCCCTCGAGCGTTGAGGAGGTAACCAAACAGATTCATATCGATGTTTGAAAGAATCAAGATATGAGTGACAAGATAGTTTAGCAAGTATAGGACCGGGCAGTCCAATAAATAACATATCTCAAGTGAGGTCCCCTTATATATGTTTGGGAGTTGAGCGAGTATTTAAATCTTCTTTAAGATAGATTTAAATGGAATTAAAGTTTGGGAACCTCCCCTTGATATAAATAGTCATAAGATATTCCGAAATATTTTACACCATATCTGAAGGTGAAAGATAATCTTTGAGTAATATGAATTATTATAAAAAGAACTTAAAAGAATTTAAATAAATATTCCAAGAATATTTATTAAATCAATAATAATTAAAGGATATGATTAAATAATAATATTGCTCGTAAGTAATCCTCGAATAAATATATAGAATCGTTTACTAAATAACTCTCTCCTTGAAATGAATATTCAATATAATATTCATTAATTAAATAAACTCAAATAAATATTTAAAATAATATTCACTAAATAAATCAAACCTTAAATGAATATTTGAAAATAATATTCATTTAATAAATAATAGTCCAAATGAATAGCCAAATAATATTCTTAGTGAGCAAAACTTTAAAGGAATATTCGAAGCAATATTCCTTAAGTAGATAGAACTTCAAATGAATATTTTAACCTAATATTCATCAAGTACAAAATATCTTAAATGAATATTCAAAATAATATTCATTAAATAAATAAATTCCAAATGAATATTCAATTGATATTCATTTAAACAAATAATATTCTAAATGAATGTCCAAATAATATTCATTTAATAAATAATATTCTAAATAAATATCCAAATGATATTCATTTAGTAATCAAAACCTTAATATTCGAATTAATATTCCTTGGGTAATTAGAACTTCCAAAGAGTACTTTTGAGATAATATTTATCCATTAGATAAAGCTTAAATGAATATCCGAAAGTGATATTCATTTAATGAATAAAATTTCAATGAATATCAAGGTAATAATTCAAAATAATCCAACTCTAAATGAATATTCGAAACTAATATTCATTTAAGTAATTAAAGCTCAAATGAATATTTAAAATAATATTCAGCGAATAAATAAACGCGAATGAATAATCAAAATAATATTTATGTAGTGCCTCTCGATTGAGATAATATTCAAATAACATTCCTCAATAAACTGTCACTGGAATCCCTCCGGGTTTCCACGACTATCTCTATATTACAAAATACCGACTCCCGGTCTATATTTAATGAAGGAATATCATACGCCCTTCACTAAGGGTCTTAACAAGACAATCCGGCTTATAACTAATAATTCATATCTAGTCTATAGGCCAATATCAATTCTGGGAACAAGTATTATCAATAGACTTGAAAGTAGACATGCATGCTATGGCATATGTATACAACAATCATCATATATATTATCACAACAACAGTTCCAAGTATTGGAAACTTGCCTGGGAATCGAGTGCGGGTAGGGGTAATGGTAGCGTGTCCCGAGTCAGCCTGGTGATCTATAAATAGCCAAGGCATTCGGGATTAATCACTTAACATATTTAAAAAAGTTAAGTATACACTCTACTTAAGTCGAAACACGATTTCGAATTATCTCGCTATACACTTCTTAGTGTAACTCTTTTATCACCGATGCGATTCGGCATATGTTCGTTATTACGACATGTCATTGTACCCACACTTGATACATACTTAGGCCATGTAAGTATTAAGATCGGTCATTTACGAATCAAGATTGTACTACGAGTTTTATCGTCCGTTTTCTAAGTTATTTACCAAAGTCATAATCAAGCATGCTTTTAGGGGTTCGTTCGCATTTAACCTTGATTCGAACATTTTTATAAAATCGGAAAACGATCCATTCGACATGTGGTTTCCTCCCACACCTTACTTTTTACCTCTAATATTTAATTAATAAGATTCGCCACTGATTAAATGACATTTAAGGGAATCAATTTCAATTACGAACTTTCGTTTACGGTTCCGAACCACTTATATTCGATCGGCCATAACTCCTAAACCGTAAGTCCGTTTCATACGATCTTTATATCAAAACGAAGCTCATAACATAATCTACCTTAACATGGCAGATTACAAAGCTAGGCAGTGAGTTATACCTACTGTCAAACTCGTTTTATTAAGGTTATCGAAATTTCGGCATTACGACGGCTATAAATCGAATGTTTCTAAAATCATAACACACCAACCAAGCCACACCGGGCATCCATACAATTTCTACACTTCATATACATCTCAATCTGTCCAAGTACATCATGCTTCACCATAATAATCATCATGCTACTTAAATCACTAAATCATTAACTAAGCATGCTTATAACATGAACATAATCATAACTAAGCTAGATCCATCAAGAACATGCTTAAAACTCAAAGTAGATCTAGGGTTTCAAGTTTTTATACCTTCTTGAGAGTATGTACTAGCCTTACAAAGCTTGTTATGGTCCTTGTCTAGCCTTAACAAACCTAAGATCAACCAAAGAAACATGAAAATCAAAGTTAGTTCTTGAAGAACACTATTCATCCTCCTCTTTAATGATTTTTTTGAAAATGGAAAAAGAAGATATTGAAGCTAGGATTTTGAGGAGATCATTTTTATGAATTATAGGACTCACATAAAAAGTTTCAAGATCAACAAATGGTTGGAAGTTGGATTTGTGTTCTTGAATTTCAAGAAAGCCGAATGGTGTTCTTTGGGGAGTGTTTGATGTTCTTTGCTTGGTTGATTTGTTAATAATGCATAAAGTGAATGTTTGTAGATAATATCTCATCTTGGAGTTGCTTTATTAAAGTGGTGATGCAAGGAGTGATGAAATGGAGAGACAAGTGTTGAAGATTGGATGGTTCAAGGCTAACTAGTAGTTTGGTTGCTAAGTACTTAGTTGATCCACTTGACTCTAGTTACTCTTGTAACTATATTGGTTACTAGATATTTTCTAGTAGCTTATGCATGACTCTTGCTCCCTCTGCTTGTTTCTTTTTCCGTTTATTGCTTAATTCGTTGATCGTTCGAGGGAATAACTCATTCGTTTCTAGTTAGGGTTTTACCAAAAACCTTCTTAATAATTATAATACCATCCTCCATCTTACTTAATACTTCTCGAATTTAATTTCCTTAAATCCCTTTTATAAATCCTTAAGTCCTGCAGTGTCCAGGGAAATCTCGGAGAAAATAAAAGTGCTCTTTTTCTTAATCCGACAGCTTTTACATACACTTATTTTCCTCCTGGTTCACTAATACGAACTCAGAAATCCGTTCCGGATACTTCTATATAGTGTCGTCTCATAATATTCTTATTTCCATCAAAAACACTATTCATCACTTATTCCCTTTTTAGTCCTGGTACTTAGAAAATATCTTTGTGCTTCCTCGAGCGTTCCTTAACTCTTTCATGGAACCTCCGTACTTGTAACCGATATCGATCTGGATGACACAAGGGTATCTATTTCTCTCTAGGGAATCTTATCTTAACATTCTAGGAGATAGATTATTCTAATCTAAGTTATCACCCAATAGCATCCTTCAGGACATATATCCTTGGAATCTATATCCTTTCATTATTCATTCCTTAAAACCAGTATTACATGGCAGTTGTAACCACTGTTTACTCTTACATCAATACATAATAAAAAGTTTTAATTTTACCCAAAAATCTGGGTTCTTACAGACCTGCCCCCCGACTCCATCAGGCCTTAACGAGGCTACATAACAACTTCGTGCCATCTTCTGATCACCTTTATGTTCTCCAACACCATTCCTGGTCGGGAACTTGATCTTCATATGATAAGTTGAGGTAACAGCCTTGAATGCATGAAGTCCAGTCCTTCCGAGGATAGCGTTATACGTTGAAACCGCCTTGATTACCAGGAAGTTCAACATCTGAGTGGCCTCCTTGGGCTCCTGTCCAATAGTTACAGGCAACTGGATAGTCCCTTCAACTTTGGATTCTACTCCATTAAATCCATATATAGGCATGTTATTGGGGGTCAACTGAGAATCACTGTACCCCATCTTCACAAATGCATCATAAAATAGAATGTCAACGGAAGCTCCATTGTCTATCAAGACTCGCTTTACCTTTGAGTTTCCAATCACAGAAGTTATGACCAACGGGTCATCATGGGGGAACTTCACCCCTTCCAAGTCCGAGTCATCAAACCCAACCACTACTTCAGTTTTTGCACGCTTCGGGGCCTCTTCCACGATGTGCATTACTTCTCTAGCATAAGCCTTCCGAGAATTCCTTATTGTGCCGGCCGCAGTCGGGCCTCCTAAGATCATGTTGATTACTGGCCCTCGGGGCTGTGGGTTGCGATCTTGATCGTCATCCCTCCTATCATACTCTCTTCTCTGATTACCACGGTCGTCACCCTTAGTGAAGTGGCTCAGTTTCCCTCTACGAATCAAAAACTCGATCTCATCTTTGAGTTGCTTGCAATCATCAGTGTCATGTCCCACATCTCTGTGGAATCTGCAATACTGATTCTTGTTTCTCTTTGCGGGATCACCCCTGAGTGGCTTCGGCCATCGGAAATTCTTATCCTTCTCAATGTCCAACAAGATTCGACTCCTAGGAGTATTCAACCTTGCATACTCAGTGAACCTCGGTCCTTGGTTCTTCTTAGGGGCATAGTCGGAGTCCTCGCTAGTTCGGGGATACTTGTCCCTAGCATCATACTCCTGGTCATCATACTCATGGTCTTGCTTTCGCTTCTTGGAGTCGTTGTTACCTCCTCCTCCACTTATTGTGGCTTCTTTCTTCATGCTATCTTCAGCTTTAATGTACTTATCAGCCCTTCGTTGGAGCTCGGCCATGTTTTCAGGAGGATGTTTTGCCAATGACCTTTTAAAGAATAGATCAGTGGTTCCGTGTTCCAGGGCTACCATGGCCACCTTATTCTCCAAATCAGTGATATTCAACGTCTCTTTAGTGAACCTCTTGAGGTAATCTCTCAGATTTTCATTCTTCCCTTGCACCACGTACATGAGGGATGCAGGGCTTTTCTCATGAACTCTTCCACTGATAAACTGGCTAACAAAAGCAGCACTTAACTCCTTAAAAGAGCCAATTGAGTTTGCAGACAACCGGCTATACCATCTTTGAGCCATGCCCGATAGGGTTTGAGGGAACGCCCTACACTTTAAGGCATCACTTGCAGGCTGCAACAGCAGTGCATTTGAAAATGTCCTGACATGATTTGCGGGATCACCCGTTCCATCATAAGCTTTGATTGTCGGCATCTTAAACTTCCTAGAGATGTGAGCATTTATTACCTCCTCGGTAAACGGGGGTGTGGGATCATCAGGATCCCCTAGTGGCATCAGATCTTTGGGGTTGCTCCTGGGGGTTTCCATCCTTTTTGTTCTTCCAGTAGGGGCGTCAACCCTTCTCTGTCTTCTTGAAGACCTCTCTAAGTCTATAATGGGAATCGGTCCTGAGGTTGGAGGGGGTTGAGTTTGATTCAACTTAGCTTGTTCTCTCGCAATATCTTCCTTTATCCTTAAAATCTCATCGTGAATTTTTGGTGCAATTAGTTGCTTACATTGTTTTATGTTTTAGTGTAAGTTTGTTTTCAGCTAATTATTTTGTATGTACCCAACTCCTTTTGTAAACTGAAGAAGTTCCCCATCCTACTCAGACTCTCTGCTATTTATATTTACATCTTGTATCTGCATATTCCCTGCATTTTCGAGAGTCTTACCATATATATATATATATATATATATATGTACTATGATGCCGCTGCTCCATTGTGTAAATTGTTATTCCATCCGTTTAGTTGGAAGCTGATCAATTTTTTGCCGCACAATGACTGGTCCATGCTCTTGGCAATAATGCATAGCGCTTTTTTAAAATCTGGGTCTTCGTTTCAATTATACCTTGATAGTATACAATTAATGTTTCAGTTGATTCATAAACATTATAAGTTGAGTTGGATCCAAATTCTATAGCTTTTGATGGAGTCTTTTTAAATTTATAAGTTCAGATTTCGGATTCGGATTCAGATTCGAATACACACATATCCGTATCCGAATTATACGATTGACAATCCTATTAAATTAGTGATTTTCTAGAAGTCTGGGATCTACCAAGATTATACAACAATGAGGACTAAATTCATTTTACAACATCTAACAACATCTCCTAAACTTCAGGAACTTTAATCTTACTATTAGGGTTTGACCTATTATCAAAGAGTAACATGTGACAAGTTCTTTAGTTCTGTATTTTATGGGTGACTATTATATATTAACCTGTGCAAAGCACAGACTATCATATATTATTATTATGAATTAATTATTTGATTTAATATAAAATTTTAATTTATTTTAATACATTTTATTATTAATTTTATATTTAAATATGTTTCATACTTAATTTCGTTACATAAATAAATATGATTAATTTAAAGTTATTTTTATCTTTATTGTTAAATATCTTAAGAATTCAATAGATTTTTTTTTAAAAATCATTTAGTATAAGCTAAAATTGTAGAAGAAAGAATCGTAGGAAGAAAGTGTGTGCATACGATGATTCTAATCAGGATATAATTGAAAACGTTTATAATTCTATAAAACATGTGGTATTTTATTTTTAATAAACTATATATAATTTAACTGAATTTGAAATTTTTAACACATTTTTTAAATTTTTTAAATATATTTTTGTGTATGTTTGTTGGTCAGTTGGTTAACACCTTCCTAAAAACAAAAAACAAATCAAAATGTATATAATTTTAATTAAAAAATAAACCACATATTTTACATACTATTTCGATTATATTTCAATAAGAATTCTCCACGAACACCCAACTTATCTTCAGACTCTTTCGAGAAACCAATATATAAAATTAATTTAAACACTTTTAATATAAAAATTATTGATATGTAAAAAAGGAAAATAAAAAGAAAAATAAGTATACTATCTATCGGTACTATACTTTTATAAGGAAAATAGGGTATAATTGGTTGATTAGTTAAAGCCTTTCGAAAAAACTTATTCGGACCTTTAAAACAACAAATTAAAATATATACTGTAATTTACTTATAAAAATAAAACACATATTTTACATAAATACATACTCTATTAGTTATACTTCAACTGAAATTCAACTACATAATCTTTTAATTATAATTTTAATATAATTTTTTAAGTTATTACTTTTAGGAAGGTGTTAACAATTTTTTTGAAAGACGTTAACCAACCAACCAACTAACTAAATATACCTTGTTTTGCTTATAATAATTAGGGATGGGAATCGGGTCGGATAGGCTCGGATATGGCAATATTCATATCCATACCCGAAAATTTATCCAATACCCGAACCCGATCCAAACCCGAAAAATACCCAAAAATTGAAATCCAAATCCGATCCAACGGATTTCGGATCGGATTCGGATATACCCGAAACCCGAAAATAAAATCTAGTTTATACAAACAATACACGGACAAAGCCACCACCACAGCCTTCTCACCGGAACGAGCCATCACAGAGACGCCGCCACCGCCACTGTATCGCGACACAACCAACATCAGCAGCATCTGACTTGTTCTTCCTCCGGCAACGATTTAACACCATAAAAAATGACTAATATTATTTCACCCCAAAAATCTACATACAGATACAAACCAGAAAGAGAGAGCCGGATGCAAAAAAAGAAAAGAAACACAGCAAAGACAGCCGCACAAAAGAAAAGAGGCAAACCATATGTGCTTTGTGTTAGTATGTACGTATATGTCTAAATGATTTTAAACCCTAATGGGCCTAAGGCATTGTGGTATTATTAGAGCCCAATATGTATAATATGTATTTATAATATATATTTATATATAATATATAATATATATTAAAATATAATAAATAAAATTTGGGTATTTTTCGGGTTTCGGGTTTTGATCGGGTTTCGGCTCAGTATACATGAAATCCATATCCATATCCAAAAAATTTCGGGTTTAAAATTTAAATCCATATCCATATCCAAATCCAAAAAATCGGGTTCGGATCGGATAAAAAATTGAATTTCAAATCGGGTATCCGTCGAATCGGATTTTTTTTCTCATCCATAATAATAATATAGTATATAGATATGTTTTGCAGGCATGTGGCTATTGACAATCTGGAAAGCCTTCCATAAATGAATTCAGTTTTCGGTTTGGCCACACTTTTGAAACATTTTGATAAAATATTCATAAATACTCGTCTTATTCAACGTTTATAATGTAATGATAATTTATATAGTCAATACCTAATAGTAACAGAGGAAACTATCCATTTTCCCTGATAATAATAATTACGATACGGTAACTTACCGTATTACATCATAATAATATGTCAACACATTTTAACCCGTTATATTTCTTCCAGCATCACAATTTTTGCTAGAATATGCATCTACGAGCAGTTGCAAATTCTACTGGTACTGGAGAGTACTCCCTCTGTCCCATCCATTTCTTTACAATTTTCTTTTTGGATCGTCCCACCATTTCTTTACATTACCCAAAATAGTAAGTTTTAACACTATTACACCCACTACTTCACTTATTTTAACAATACTTTACACTATTTCACCCACTACTTAACTTATTTTAACAATAAAATCACTATTACACCCACTACTTCAGTTATTTTAACAATAAAATTACTATTACACCCACTACTTCATTTATTTTAACAATATTACACTCACTTTACACCCACTATCCTTGACTTCCGTGCCCAGCCGCCATGTAAAGAATTGGCCGGGACGGAGGGAGTATAAAACTCGATCTTTTACTGAAATCCTTTTTTAAAGGAGTTACCAAAATGATGTGACAGATTTGAGTCGGCGAAATGGGGAAGTTTGATTGGTGTACTCATATGAATGCATGTGGGCTCCATTTCATTAGTTATTTTACCCTCCAATTGCAAGAAGACACGTGGCATTTAGAGACATTTTTGCTAAATTTATTTGGTTCCTTAGAGCATCTCCGAGGGTACAAAACCCTTAGTTATAATTATCCATGTGGCACCTAGGTGGCATCTAATGGCACTATTTAGACAATATGTAAAAGTATGAGTACTCCAACCATCAAACCTTTAGCAAAAAATTATAGATAATCATTTTTGATTTGCTATATTTGTTGAACCAATTAATGAGCCCCTTATGTATAATTTTACATATCATAATTATAGATAATAGCATTGGAGTGTTCATCCTCACCCTTAGCAAAAATTTTACAATATCAAGATAGCTAATGAATATAGCTAATCATTTTACATAATAACCTTGGAGATGCTCTTAGCAATTCTCTTTTTAAATTAGACACGATGGATTGTGGTATTTATAGTTTTTATCTCTGTTCTAAAAGTCGGCGATTAATCGGGATTAATCGCCGATTAATCGTTGTTCGGTAGGTCACCGAACTGATTTTATAAAAATCGGCTAAAAAATCGTTTTTTCGAAAAATCGGGATTAATCGGATTAATCGGTCAAAAATCGGCATTTTTAGTAAAAAATTGAAAAAATTGTAGAAAAATTAAAAAAATTCAAAAAAATATAAAAATGAATAAATTTTAAGAAAAATATTATTCTCATATACAAAATTAATATTTTAAACGGTTAAATCATGAATTTTATCAATTTTTTCTCTCATATTGACCCCAATTCAAAAATTAGATCTTAAAATTTATATTTACTTTAATAATTCTATATATTTTAAATATATTTGTATAAATATATGATAATTATTCATGTATAATCAAAATAATAAAATAATTACGTATAATAATAATAATAATAATATTTAAAAATGATATTAAATTAGTTCCGATTAATGATCCGATTAATCATTCTGATTAATCCCCGATTACCCGATTACCCGATTAATCCCTGGACGGTACCTCCACCGATTAAGTCCGATTCCCACTTTTTACAACACCGGTTTTTATAAGAGTATCATGTGCAAAGAGTATGTCCCTATTCTTATGCATGTAATCACATCACATAATTCGTCACTTCACTTTTGTTACTTTTCAGACAATCTAAACTGGGTCATTTATGAATATATAGGCTCACATTGTCACTCGATTAAAATTCAGAAAATGACAATATTAAGCTCACCTTTTGTTCTGGTTATGGGGTTCAAATCACTCAACAGCATTCCATTAGTATGTTTGCACTTTATGCTTGGTGTTCAGTTTATATATGTAGAGCACTCTAGCATTTGTGTACGTTTGTGCCATTTTTTGATCTATGATTTATTCCTTTATCAATATTTGTTTTTTTTATACCTTGTTTGTTTATGTTCTAGAATTGTAGGGGTGCAAATTACTCACATTTTTGTTTCATGTGGTCTAT
This sequence comes from Kitagawia praeruptora, assembly GCA_037693485.1. Classification (NCBI taxonomy): domain Eukaryota; kingdom Viridiplantae; phylum Streptophyta; class Magnoliopsida; order Apiales; family Apiaceae; genus Kitagawia; species Kitagawia praeruptora. Next base: position 85,996,742 of record CM075350.1, read on the forward strand.
GGGGAACTCTCTAGCACGATTTATGAACATATCATAATTATAGCAATTGTTCGCACTCCTAACCGATATTTTTACTCATCTAATGCTGAGATACGTATGGTAAATCATTCTCCTATTTGCTTGTGCAGGAAAGCTGCATCACTGGCAAGAATTTGGAGATGCTTTTGATAAGCTGAACAATCAGTCTAATGGAGGAGAAAAAAGTGGCAATGTGCCATATTCCTCTTGCAACATTTTGCTTGAAAAGGTAAGGCATGACACTTCCAATAAAAGAGAATGCATAGTAGTGTATAAGGAAAAACAAGTGCATCCGATCACATGTAATTTATTGAACTTTCTTAAATTTTATGATAATTGAACATATTACTGAGGCATTTAATCTTTTTTGTCTTAAATATTAGCTTTCCTGGGTGACAAAGTTAAGATCATCTTGTTAACCTCACAGATTGTTGCTCCTAATCTCCAATACAGTTTTTTAATGAATCACCTCTATCTTTGTCCTCAAAGAACCAACAATATGAATCCCTTGATACTCATTCAAAGGATTTTGTCAAGAAAAACTTTCTCCAAGCTCAGGTTAATATATGCTATTAGTTATATTTTTCTCTACATTGGCCTTCATTTGCTTTACTTAATGGTTTTACTTGAAGTTTGAGAACCAATTGTGTTTAGTATTGTTACGCCATACTTTCGGTTGCCTTAATTATCTCCCAAATTCCAAATACGAATCTAATAATAATTAACTTAATTCTCAAGTTAATTATTTTCTCTCTCTGAAACGAGAAATAATCTCCAATTTATGATAGAAAATATCTCTAATTAAAATCAGGAAGGTATCCCAACACAAATATAATTTAAATAGATAAAATCTACTAATTCTCAAAAGACATCCCTTAACAATCATAGGGATTAAAAACCAATCCTTAACAACACTGCGTTGGCTTAATCCTTATAAATATAAGGTACGCAAGCATCTTGGAAAAGGATCCGACACATCTAACAAGTCGAGACACCTCTCAAGTCCAGCCCCAAAACATCTAAATCCCAAATCCCCCTATTTTCATGATTTCTTTATTCCAGCAATCTCCGAAATTTGTTATCACCAAATTCCTCTGTTAACAATTGGCGCTAGAAGGAGGGGATATATTGTTTGATTGTGGAGGAAAATCAATTCATACGCATGGGGGTTATTATGGATCTGGAGCTGCTTTAATTGAGAAGATAAAGGATGAAGACGGTGGCTCTATTCTTAATTAAGATAAGTTTTCTTATGATTCTATCCATACAAGTTAGATATCTTATAAAATTCGTAGTAAATTCAATACATTCCGGAATTCGATGATTTTTAATGATTCGGAAAGCTTTTTAAATTGTCTATAACTTTCGTTCTTTGAGTTTTCTCAGATTATATCTCGATCTATTCTCGAAATCACAAAAAACAATCAGATTTCGTTTTTTCAATATCGAGAAATCAATCAGCAGACGTTTTATTTGATTCCCGATTCGTTATAAGTCCGTTTTTTTATGAGCCATATCTCGTCGAAAAGATCTTTTCGTTCTCTACAACTTTCGTGTTTTGTGTTTTCTAAGAAAATATCCCTTAGAAGGTCAAAAAAGTTAAAAACAGATCTGGGCTGAATCTGAATCGTGGAGATATTCAAGATTTAAGATGCAATATTCGTGGTACATGAAGAACAAAGAGAAGCTTGGGATCTGAATTTAACGAAGGCAAAAATCGAGTTTTTGTTGAAAACTACAAAAGAAGACACTTTGGGTATTATTTCGGAAGGCCCTCCTTTGCGACGGGTATTGCTTGGATTATATTTGGAAGGCTCTTATTCGAAGAGTTTATTATTTTGGAAAGCCCTCCTTTGCAAGGGTAATATTTTGGAAGGCTCTGATTCGAAGAGTTTATTATTTTGGAAGACCCTATATTGATGAGGGTAATATTTTGAAAGATGATCTCCTCTAAGGAGAGTCTTAGTAAAAAAAATATATCTATGGGAATATGGCCTCCTGAGAGGAGGATATTTCTGGAATGGGGAATGACCTCCTGTGAGGAGGGTATCCCAAATTATTAAATCCTTGAAAAATCGTACTTTCGGGGGGATGTCCGTACTTCTGGAGCCTCATCAAGGTTCGAGCTTCGGAAAATTGACCTCTTGAAAGGAGGATATTTCTGGAATGGGGAACGATCTCCTATGAGGAGGGTATCCCAAATTATTAAATCCTTGAAAAACCGTACTTCCAGGGGGATGTCCGTACTTCCAGCGCCTTATCAAGGTTCGATCTTCGGGAAATTGACCTCCTAAGATGAGGATATTTCTGGAATGGGGAACGACCTCCTGTGAGGAAGGTATCCAAAATTGAGAGGGACATCCCAAAAAGGAAAGTGTAAATAAATGAATGGAATAGAGGGAGTAATATTTATTTAATTATTTATTTATTTCATGTATTTTCTTTTCGTGTCGTGTACCAAGGCTAAACACAAAATCGACACTATAACGAGTCGTATAATTTCGTGTTCGTATAGTTTCGTGTTCGTCAACCGAAAAGATAAATACAAACCCAATATTATCATCTTATTTTCGTGTTGTATTATTATGTCATGTACCAGTTTGTTATAACGGAAGCAAGAAAGATTATATGCAGAAGAGAAATAAGTTTATATTGATCTTGAGGATGATTACAGATTTTCAGATCTAGAGGATTTTCAGACCTCTCGGATGAATTTACAATCCTTACATGCATATCTATTTATAGACACAATCTAAGGGGTTAGGTGCGGTAGGTGGGGGTTAGGTGTGGTTGGTGGCCGCCAGAGGAATAGTAGCCGCCGGAGGAACAATATTCAAGTCAAACTAACAAATCTCCACATTGACTTGAATACTCACAAATAACAGATATCAGATGTACCAGATGCATCATAATAATGCCAGATGTACCAGATAACAGATCTCCACCTTGACTTGAATCCTCTCACAAAAACAGATAACAGATGTACCAAATGCATCATAATAATGCCAGATGTACCAGATAACAGATGTACCAGATAACAGATCTCCACTTTGACTTGAATCCTTTCATAAAAACAGATAACAGATGTACCAGATGCATCATAATAATGCCAGATGTACCAGATAAAAAACTCTTCTGCCTCAGATTTTGCCCTCAAAACAGCAGTCAACAACTCCGAACATTTAGCAAGTTCAAACAATGTTGAAACTTGCAATATGGAATCGGCTTGGTGAGCATATCAGCTGGGTTATCAGTAGTACCTACTTTGCTCACCTTAATTCTCTTGGGAGGCACCCCATAATTAGCTCTCCTTGATCTATCAAGAGCCAAACTGTGCTGATTCGCTACTGGTACAGATGATTCTGATTCTGACTATGGTTGTTGAACTTCTTGTTGTGGTTCACTCTCATCTTGAGTGACTTCCTGCTCCACCTGTTTCTCAACACCACCACTTTCCGAAACAATCGTAGATCCACGATTTATCAGATAACCTGATGTACTAACTTCTTCCGCCAAGAATCTTCTAGTTAATCCAGCATTAGAGAGCATGCAACTAGCTCTCTCCAGAAGTGTCTGATTCATACGCTTTGCTACACCATTCTGCTGTGGTGTATCCCTGACTGTATGATGCCTAGAAATCCCTTCTCTCTCCAGAAGTGTCTGATTCATACGCTCTGCTACACCATTCTGCTGCGGTGTATCCCTGACTATATGATGCCTAGAAATCCCTTCATTCTTACAGAACTCGTCAAACTCAGATAAGCAAAATTCCAGACCATTATCAGTTCGTAGCCTCTTAATCTTTTCCGAGGACGCGACAGCAACAGAACCTGATAACGTAGAACCTTGAAAAAGATACAAGGTACCACGTTTAACACCTTTCAGAATCACATTAGAACCCTTGCAGACATGTAGAACTCCACCATCACCTTGAAAACTGAAACCCTTGCTGTCTAACATACTCAAAGATATCATATTCTTTGTAATAAGTGGAACATGCCTAACATCATTCAATATGCAGAATTTACCATCATGTGTCCAAATTTTAATCGAGCCTATTCCAACCGTTTCACAAGCAAAACTGTTAGCCATAGAAATCTTGCCACCGTCTACTTGCTCGTAGGTTGTAAACCACTCCCTGCGCGGACATATATGATAAGACGCTCCAGAATCAAGAATCCACACATCAGAGTGATGCGTGTCCTTGACATCAACTAGAGCAATATCTTCTTCAGAAGTAGCATCAGCTACAGCAGTAGTATCTGTCAAATTATCCTATTGCTTCTTTTTCTTGGGACAGTCAGATTTCCAGTGTCCCTTCTCTTTACAGTAATTACAGATATCATTAGGTTTTGGACCCTTAGGAACTGATTTCTTCCCCGACTTTCCATGTCCATTACTCCAGCTAGCTACCAACCCAGCAGCATGATTATCTGCACCTGTACCAGCCGCCTTATGGCGCAGCTCTCTAGAATGAAGAGCAGATCTAAGCTCCTCTAGAGAAATAGTATCTTTACCAACAATAAACGATTGCACAAAGTTCTCGTACGATAATGGTAAAGAAACTAACAGAATCAAAGCAGCATCCTCATCTTCAACTTTAACATCAATATTACGCAATTCTAATAAAATTATGTTTAATTGATATAAATGATCTCGAAGAGGCATACCTTCCTGCATTCGCAGACTGAACAGACGTTGCTTCAGCAACAACTTGTTTGTTAAAGACTTCGTCATGTAAAGACTTTCAAGCTTCAACCACAGACCAGACACGGTATCCTCCTCCGCGATTTCAGTAATAATATCATCTGCAAGACACAACGAAATTGTTGAATGTGCCTTTTCTTCCAGAATGGCCATCTCAGCGCTTGTAGAAGCAGCCGTTTTTGTGTTCAACGGCGCCCAGAGCCCCTGTTGCTTTAACAAAGCACGCATCTTGATTTGCCACAGACTGAAACTATTTCTCCCAGTAAATTTGTTGACCTTAACGCTAATACCACCAGACATCTTTCTCCCAAAATCGTATACGTGAACAGTACCGTATACGTGAACAGTGCCATGAACAGTATCGTATGAACAGTACCATCTTCTCCGGCGATGAACAGTGTCGTCTTCTCCGGCGATGAACAGTAACTCCACCTGAACAGTGTCGTCTTCCTCCACATGAAAGAACGAAACTAGAACCTCGTGCCCGTCTTTGTTGTTTTATTGGGTATGGTAGTGGTAAAAAAGGATACCGATGTTGGGATCCTATCTCTCAACGACTTCGAGTCTCTCGTAATGTGACATTTTGGGAACACAAAATGTTCTCATCTATGTCAGATTTTAAAATCAACACTTCTTCTAGCATCTCTCACTTTACAGATCCTTTTGTTGATCTATATCCCAGTGATGACTATGTCGACTCGTCAACATCTTCTAACACAGTTCCTATAAATTCTCCAATTGAGCTCATACAACCATCCCCAACTACGAATGTTCCTCCAACAGAAGTTCAGTCTGAGGATTCTAGTGATGTTTCTCCCACTCCACCATCTTCTTCAGATGAACATGCTCATCGCTCTACTCGGGTAAGAAAGCCTTCTGTTCGATTGACTGATTATCATGTTTATTCTGCTATACAATCATTACATGAGCCTCAATCATATAGAGAGGCGAGTGTTAACCCTCTTTGGCAGAAAGCAATGAAAGAGGAACTTCATGCATTAGACAAAACTCACACTTGGGATTTAGTAACTTTGCCTCCTGGTAAAACAACAGTGAGTTGTCGATGGATCTATAAAATCAAAACAAAATCTGATGGCTCTATTGAAAGATATAAAGCTCGTCTAGTTGCTAGAGGCTTTACTCAAGAGTATGGCATTGATTACGAGGAAACTTTTGCACCAGTTGCTCGTCTCACATCTGTTCGAAGTTTACTAGCTGTTGGAGCATCAAAACATTGGGATATGTGGCAAATGGATGTCAAGAACGCCTTTCTCAATGGAGATTTACATGAGGAAGTTTATCTCAAACCTCCTCCAGGATTTTCCCACTCACCAAATCAAGTGTTCAAGCTTAACAAGGCACTTTATGGTCTTAAACAAGCACCTCGAGCTTGGTTTGAAAAATTCAACAAAATTGTTCAGCAGTTGGGATTTTCTTCAAGTCCATGTGATCATTCCTTTTTTATACGAAGATCTGAACGAGGAATTGTTTTGCTTCTCCTATATGTAGATGATATGATCATTACTGGAGATGACACAAAAGGAATTTCTGAACTCAAACAATTTCTCAGTCAGCAATTTGAGATGAAGGATCTTGGTTCACTGAGCTACTTCTTGGGTCTTGAGGTTTCTTCTGTCCCTACTGGCTACACACTTTTACAAGTAAAGTATGCATCTGACCTTTTATTAAAATCTGGAATCAGTGACACCAAGATTTCATCCACACCTTTGGAATACGAGGTTAAACTTAACGTAGAAGACGGTGAACTGCTTTCCAATCCTACATTGTATCGCCAATTGGTTGGAAGTTTAATTTATCTCACTGTCACTCGTCCAGATATTGCTCATGCCGTGCACATTGTAAGTCAGTTCATGGCAGCTCCTTGCACTCCTCATTTCACAGCTGTTCTTCACATACTTCGTTATGTCAAAGGCACTATATTTCATGGATAACATTATTCATTTGACTCTCCACTAGAGTTACATGCCTACTCAGATGCTGATTGGGGCGGTGATCCTACTACCAGATGTTCTACTACTGGATTTTGTTTCTTTCTTGGTGACTCTCTCATCTCCTGGCGCAGTAAGAAACAATCTCTTGCTTCTCGATCCAGTGCCGAGTCAGAATATCGGGCTCTTGCCGACACTACACAGGAATTAATTTGGCTACGATGGTTACTTGAAGATATGAGTGTCACGCATTATCCATGCACTTCTATCTATTGTGACAGTAAAAGTGCCATTGACACTGCTCATAATGATGTTTTTCATGAGCGTACTAAACACATTGAGATCGACTGTCACTTCACCCGTCAACAAGTGGCAAAGGGAACAATTCGTTTACAAGGTGTTGCTAGTGCTGATAATGCTGCAGATATATTCACAAAATCTCATACACCTGGAAGTTTTCATAAATATGTTCACAAACTCAAGTTGATTTTTCAACCATCTTAAGTTTGAGTGGGGGTGTTAAAGTCATATTTCTACATCAACATTCTACGTTCAACTATCAACAGCGTTCAACTATCAACAATCAACAGCATATAAGTTTAGACTTTCTTGTACTAGCATAGACTTTCTTGTATGTTTAATTTTCTATATATTTTCTATATATTTGGTTCTTAAAAAAAATGTAAATTTTACTTAGCAAAAAAAAAAAAAGAAATTGATGGCTCTAACCACGCTATGAAGCCTAGTTTTGCTAGATCATCAGCACCTACATTGAGATTTTTGTTATTTTTATTTAATGGAGAGATTACTATGCAAATGGAGTTATTTAAAACCTCCACCTCAGGGCCAATGAGCTTTAGCTCATTTACCTTGCCTTGTGTAAGTTTAAGGGTTCGATTCCCCTCCAATACGTAATTTGTTGGGAGAGGGACTTGTCCCTTAAAGAGTGGTGGATTCGATCTATGTGCAGATTAATGCAAGGTCTAGGCGTGCTGGTTCGTTCGTTAGAATTATTGGTTCGCTACAAATAGGCATGGTGGTGCAGAGCTGAGCTATAAATAGATGTTGATCTAACCAATATAGGATAGCACCTTGTAATGTGATTGATGCGATTTATCCCACCTAACCAAAATCTTGTACTCAAAAAAAAGAAAAAACAAAACCTCCAGCTCAGTGAAGTCATGTGGAATTATACGTGCTACCAATTTTATCAATAGAAACACCAATGTAACACAATTATGCACTTGTCTCTGTCCTAAATAATACTTTCGCCGTTCCTTTGTTTATAAATGAGTTGAGCACGGAGGTTAAGGAAAAAGATAAAATAATAGAGAAAAATAAGAAAAATGAATAAAGTAGTGGGACCAATCAATATATTTATGTAATAAAATAAGTTTAGTGGAGTAAAGTAATGGGTATATTTACTTTTTATATTATAAAAAGTAATAACGGTTTAGTTTTTAAGTTGATATTCCTCCATTCCAAAATAAACGTGACTACTTTTGCAAATGCATAAAAAAGTTGCATTTTAAAAAATTATCATATTTTTTTTCAGAAATTTTTTTTAAAAAAAATATGTGGAGGAATTAACTTTTTTTTAATCCTCAAAAGTGAAAAAACTTAAAGCATTAACTTTTAACTCTGTGGAGTGAATTAACTTTTAACTCTGTTATTTAGGAACAGAGTGACTAAACAATGATTATATGCTTTGTTTCAGGTGGATTTGGTGGGAGGCTACTATGATGCAGGTGACAACATAAAGTTTCACTTTCCTATGTTGCTTTCACAACAACACTGCTAGCTTGGAGTGCAATAGAATTTGGGGACACAAGGTACCCTGAAGACTTAATTGCAGGAAAGTGGCCTAAACTATTTTTTTTTTGCACGAAAATGGCCAAAATATGGAAACAAGCACTTTAATGGCCGAACAATTTTTTTTTAAGCACCCGATTGCATTCTGTCAACTGGCATTAACGGCTGTTAGAAATTGAAGGGTAAAGACGTCTTTTCAATAGGCATGTTCATACACCTAGTATGTATATATATCCCCAACTTCTCTGCGCCTCCACCGAAAGATTCAACGAAAGATGAGAGCCTCTACAAACAAATAATCCATGCATCTTCATGTCTTGGACTCATAGCAACATGGGTGTGTGTAAAAAGTTACTACCATATGCGATTAAGTCAAGTTCTTGAGCAAGCCTCCTGAACTTCAATATCTGAGTGAGAGGATGCACCAAGGAGTTATTATCGTCTTTGGCATCATTGATGGTGTCCAAAAGTCTAAACATATCACATTTTCCACAACACAGGCTCTCAGGGATAAGAACCAAAATGAAGTAAATACTAACAAATTCAAAGATAAGTGAACAAATGCTGCATAAAGAGCTACTATATTATACACGTATCAACAATTATCTTCATGCCGAAAAGCATAATAGAAATTATAGAAAAAATGCTAGAGGTCTTGATGTGTGTCTAATGCTTCTATTAGTTAAGTTAATTAAATACAACTTGTACTTCTTTAAAGAAATTTATGCTTCATCTTAGTTGAGATATGTTTTACTGCTTGTAGGTTGGCTGGAGTAGCACTACTCGCTCCGGTTGTTAACTACTGGTGTGGTTTTCCTGCCACCAATGGGCACTTCGGGTTTCTCACTATGCCCCGTGGTTAACACTCAGAAGTTGTTTCCAAGCTCTAGTGTTGCTAGACCCGGCAATTTTCGACACGACACGAAAAAACGACACGAAACGACACGAAAATTTAGTGTCATGGATTTGCATTTTTAGTACACGACACGAAAGTACACGAACACGAAAGTACACGAGCGAGATTTAGTGTCGGGTTTGGGTTTACTCTTCAAGTACACGACACGACACGAAGTACACGAAATAAATAAATAAATAAATAAATAAATAAATATATATAAATAAATAATTAACTGTTTTGTTTTGTTGGTATTAGATATTAGATATTTTAATATTTTTACTAGACATTTAACATTTATATTTGTGATTATACATAAATTTATAATAATATTTATAAATACTATGTAAAAATACATTTTTAATATATATTTGTAAAAATATAATCAAAAATTGTAATATTTTAATATATTTATATATTTTTTTTTATTCTTATTATTAATTAAAATAACACGAAACACGACACGAAACGTACACGAACACGAAAGTACACGAAAACGAAATGACACGAATCCTAAACGGGTGGGTTTGGGTTTAGCATTCAGGTACACGAAACACGAAAGTACACGACACGAAACGACACGACCCACCTATTTTTTGCACGAAAATTTATCTAATACCAAATATATTTTTGATTATATTTTTACAAATATATATTAAAAATATATATTAAAAATATATATTACAATTTTTGATTATATTTTTACAAATATATATTAAAAATGTATTTTTACATAGTATTTATAAATATTATTATAAATTTATGTATAATCACAAATATAAATGTTAAATGTCTAGTAAAAATATTAAAATATCTAATATCTAATACCAACAAAACAAAACAGTTAATTATTTATTTATATATATTTATTTATTTATTTATTTATTTATTTATTTCGTGTACTTCGTGTCGTGTCGTGTACTTGAAGAGTAAACCCAAACCCGACACTAAATCTCGGTCGTGTACTTTCGTGTTCGTGTACTTTCGTGTCGTGTACTAAAAATGCAAATCCATGACACTAAATTTTCGTGTCGTTTCGTGTCGTTTTTTCGTGTCGTGTCGAAAATTGCCGGGTCTAGCAACACTAGAGCTTGGAAACAACTTCTGAGTGTTAACCACGGGGCATAGTGAGAAACCCGAAGTGCCCATTGGTGGCAGGAAAACCACACCAGTAGTTAACAACCGGAGCGAGTAGTGCTACTCCAGCCAACCTACAAGCAGTAAAACATATCTCAACTAAGATGAAGCATAAATTTCTTTAAAGAAGTACAAGTTGTATTTAATTAACTTAACTAATAGAAGCATTAGACACACATCAAGACCTCTAGCATTTTTTCTATAATTTCTATTATGCTTTTCGGCATGAAGATAATTGTTGATACGTGTATAATATAGTAGCTCTTTATGCAGCATTTGTTCACTTATCTTTGAATTTGTTAGTATTTACTTCATTTTGGTTCTTATCCCTGAGAGCCTGTGTTGTGGAAAATGTGATATGTTTAGACTTTTGGACACCATCAATGATGCCAAAGACGATAATAACTCCTTGGTGCATCCTCTCACTCAGATATTGAAGTTCAGGAGGCTTGCTCAAGAACTTGACTTAATCGCATATGGTAGTAACTTTTTACACACACCCATGTTGCTATGAGTCCAAGACATGAAGATGCATGGATTATTTGTTTGTAGAGGCTCTCATCTTTCGTTGAATCTTTCGGTGGAGGCGCAGAGAAGTTGGGGATATATATACATACTAGGTGTATGAACATGCCTATTGAAAAGACGTCTTTACCCTTCAATTTCTAACAGCCGTTAATGCCAGTTGACAGAATGCAATCGGGTGCTTAAAAAAAAATTGTTCGGCCATTAAAGTGCTTGTTTCCATATTTTGGCCATTTTCGTGCAAAAAAAAAATAGTTTAGGCCACTTTCCTGCAATTAAGTCACCACATGCGATTGAAGCCATCAAATGGTCAACTGATTATTTGCTAAAAGCCACAAACATTCCGGATGTCGTTTATGTACAAGTAGGAGACCCTTGGGCTGATCATAATTGTTGGGAAAGACCTGAACACATGGACACTCCTAGAACTTTTGTTTCTGTCACTAAAGATTATCCTGGTTCTGAAGTTTCTGCTGAGATTGCCGCAGCATTAGCATCGTCTTCAATTGTTTTAAGGAAATATTTGCCCAAGTACTCCGATTTGTTACTTATTAGAGCTCAACAGGTAATTATTAACAAAGCATTTTATTGGAGACAATGTGATAAAATGTTTCATTCATAATGATTTTTTAATCATAAGTTGGAATTTTTTTAGCGAAAAGAACTTTAAAAGATGCTGGAATTAGTGTTCTTCTTTCAGAGGTGGATTACAGTATTTCAATTTCATTTCCTATATTTCACCTTGCTTTGCTTAAACAAATCTCACATGCAATTATCCTCATATTCGAAATGTTTCAGTACCTGTTTTTCAACAAGGTGGATTGGAAACCATTTGTTCCCTGCGCGAATGAGTTTGTGTGCAGCGTAATCCCTGGATCATCAAGTCCAACTGTTGAATATACTCCAGGTGGACTTATGTACAAGCCAAATTTAAAGATGTGTATCATGCAAGTACCATCATCACTGTCTTTTCTTTTAGTCGTATATGCAAAGTATTTAAAAATGGCAAACAGAGTGGTGCAGTGTGAGCAAGGTGTTGTGACTCCATCGAGGCTTGTTGATCTTGCAAAAAGCCAGGTATGTACAATTGTACCTAATTTGAGCACACAATTACTTCCGTTCATAAAATATCTTGCCTGACATCGAATTATTCAGTCGAACATGTATCTTTTTCGGTTGACACTACCAGTCACAAAACTATATGCAGAACAAATTAAATTGCCAGACTACTGGTTCTTCACACCAAAACAATTTCTTTCTGCTTACATCTCATCCTTTCGAGGCCCTGCTTTCCAACGAGATATACTACTACATTTGGTTTAATTTTTTTAATTTGACAACTAATGTGAATAATGATGTAGGAAGATTACATACTCGGAAATAATCCAATGAAAACATCATACAAGGTGGATTACGGACAAATTTTCCCGCAAAGAGTTCATCATAGAGGTTCATCAGTGCAGTCCATTAAAGTTCACAAGGATCACATTAATTCTAAAGACGGAACACCTTACTACGTAAAAGGTCCTAATCCAAACTTGCTAACGGGAGCTGTTGTCGGAGGACCAGGCCCGAACGACTCATTTGCTGATAATCGAAGTAATCCTAGCCAGTCAGAGCCAGCTACTTATATAAATGCACCTCTTGTAGGCCTGTTAGCTTCAGTGGAAACTAATTGATACATACATAGATGGCTAGCTTGGTCTTCATTCATAGTTCTTGGAGCATTTGAACAGATGCTTAGTCATTTATATATGTAGTTTTGACATTGTTATAATGAAAATTACTTCAAAAACCAAAACGTATCGTTGATGATATATTATGATCCTGGTAAGCCTAGTAAACCCGTATCCTAACGATTAAAGGTTTAGGAGAACTAGTAACTTAACACATACCCCCCATTTTCCCCAATTGTTCAATCATTCTTTAAACTTTGTTCAAATATCTCGTTGTATAACAGTAAGTGATCAGCGAAACATCAAAGGCATATAATACATGTTAAGGCACCACAAATATCGAGTATTCAGGACAACTGAAAATTGAGAAATCTAAAATATGGAGCTCACTGATTGAACAAACTCAAAGATTCAGAACGTGGAATTCAGCATCTCATCTTCTGGTTGCCAATCATGAAAAATCATCGAATAGGGGCCTTAATCCAACCATTGAGAAACGCAATGGCTAAGATTATAAAAGGTGTTGACATGCCAAATAAGATTATGTAAGGTAAAGGTGTGGACATGGGATTCTCCCCTTCCCTTTCCCCAGCTGTTTGCCAGTACCTACACAGGTATGCAATTACCATTTAATTTACCATAAGGAGCAGATATGCCACCGCATGAAACTATGATTTTCGATGTTACAGAAATATCTAGAAAAAAATTTCTTAACATATGAGTTGAATAAAATTTTAAAGTTACCGAAGATAAGGCTTACTGTTCAGGTTCTTGTTCTTTGGTAATGAACTTCTTATCTTTTTGTTTGAGATCTCCTTGTTCACCACCCCCTGATAAAAAGGAAAAAATCAGTACCCATCTTTTACAAATAACAAGTTCTATGTAAAAACAAGAAGTGCATCTACTTGAAGCAAGAACTGGTAGACAAACCTGGTTCAGCATAAATTCTAAATTGTTTGGCCTTTGTTGTTGATAAAAGTGCAGTAGGATAAAGAGCTAGCTGTGGTGAGAATTTAGAAGGGAAGGGCAGTATGGGTTTGATTGAAGAAGAGATGGCTAGTTTAGTTGCCATTTCTCAGAAATAATGTGGGTGATGATTTTTGACATGGATATATGTATATCTTTAAGTTTTGGATATCGTTCATATGGATATAATGAGGATGGTATTGGTGGCTCTAAATCTTGACCATACTCAAGTTCATGTGAGTAACTTCACCACAAGTTTAACTGTACATGCTGTTTTCCAATTTCACCACCTTGTAAAACTTATAATTGTACTCCTATTAGTTTGTGTACCATAATAATTTATGAATTTATAATTTTAATTACACAGCTGAAAGAAAATGTATAATTTGCATGCACAAAAATATAAATTAGTTAATTTCATATATGGGTTAAGTTTTACGGATTCATTAAATTAGAAATATTGATATTCTTATGTGTTCGACTAGTATATATTTATTTCTTTAACTTACATTAAGATTGTATTAGTAATTTTTGGAATTACCAACTATTGAAGTAGATTTTAATCACAATAGTTTATACATGTTATCAGTTTTTGACTACTCTGTATGCAATATTGGCCGAATTGTTGGTCACCATGGGTACTTTTAAGAGATGAGCATAATATATGAAGGTATTAAGTTTTGGTAAGTGAAGAAAAATAAAAATATAGCTCCTTAATTAAACACCACATTTCTGTATGACACTGCTAAAAAACACTGTGATGGGGATCCTGCTCCGCTGTTCGACATGATAACCGTCGGTTACCAAAGAGATTTTGTCTTCGAAACATCACTGGTGGTGGAAGATGAACACAGTATGGGATGGTCTGATGGAAACTCATTCAGCAGTTTTGTGTTATTTTTTTTGTAGAGAGACGAATTATTGACAACTGTTGCACGTGTAATCGTTTTGGAGTAGGCTTTTCATTTTCAAAGAAAATCATGCTTGCATATCTATCAACATGCAGATAGTTAAATGGAACACTTGCGATATGATGTTGGAAACAAGGCAAAAAGATATTATAGTATATGAGTATCGACACTTTGTGTCTGCAATTTTATATTGATGCCAGATAAATCAGTACGCAAAGATACAACTACTTATCGTTTCTTACTGATACTGTATTAATACCTGATATGGAGAAACAATCCAGATGATATTGGTTTACCAACCAGCATTAGTTGTTGATCTCAAGCCAGCAACACAAACAGCTGGACAGATGAAGAAATGCTGCAATGTTTCTTTTGCATGATCCTGCTTACTCTGGAACAAGTAAAACTGATCTTATAAGGAGTAAGAAAATTGTCCATTGAATCCTTTCTTTCTATTACTCTTATTGTGACAGTCGTAAAAGGAACCAGATCATTGTAGTGAATTCTTGTCTTCCACTTGGCCAAATTGTTATGCCCAAATCTTGGCATAAGTGCTAAGCAGACCTAATGGACTGAAATAGTGGTCCACAACTCATAATGAGCCTAGAGATGAAGACTGGGTCACTAAAATCCACCAATGTGAGCCGGGAGTATTCATGTCATTGTGGGGGGCCCATATTGGAGGAGATAGCAACAAGGCCAAAGACAAGTATGCTCGTGAGGCCAAGAAGCGGCCCCTCACCAATGTACATCACCTTCAGGAGAGACCCCAAAGCTCTTCAAAGGGGAGGGTACAAATATCATGTTCACCGAGGAGGATGCGAAGTGGGTTCATCTACTCTGAATCTCTGGTTGTTCGGGTTTGCATAGGATCTCAAAATATCTACAGGGTCCTTGTGGATAATGGGAGCGCAGTCAATGTCCTTACATATGAAGTCTATAGGAAGATGGGATTTATGGACAAGGTGACACCTAGCTTTGCGAAGTCGCAAACCCGTTATCTTGCAATTGCAATGTGAGGCCTCTTGGTAGCATTGGCGATAATGGATCAGTCCATAAATCTACACAACGTGGAGCTATCTCTATGCATGCATTAAAGTCAGTCTATAAGCAAAGGAGAGCATGTGAAGACTCAACGAGACCCCCTATATGGTGTGGCTATCGAGATCAATGAGACGTCTCTACATGAGATGCTTCTTGGTGAAATACCTCTACGTCGAGGAGAGGGGGGACGCCCCCGATCCTTGGGGAAAGGGGGGACGCCCCCGATCCTTGGCGGCAATGAGGAGGTCCTTAACTACCTTAGTACACCAGGAAGAGCATCTATCAAACAAGTCCCCTGCTTGGTATGGACTTCACTAATATCAACATACATTGCCCCAATCTGAAGGAGAACTCATAGCGGGGTCACATCAAAATTCTCTTCATTACAAATGTTGTTAACTCCAAACTAGGAGTGAGCATTTCCCGGTTCGGAACCGGGAACCGAACCGAACCGGGAAAAAAATCAGGTTCTGGTTCTATAATTTTGTAATTTGGTTCCGGTTCGATTCTAATTTTTATAGAATTTTGGTTCCCGGTTCGGTTCCGGTTCTCTTCCAAGAAAAACCGTAAGAACCGAACCGTATATATATACACACAAATAAAAAAAATATTTTTTATACTATATATAAAAGAGAATCAAGTATTCTTTTTATACGTTTATACGTTTTGCTATAATAGACATTTGTTGTTTGGACTTTGGATGAAATAGTATGTTTATTTTCTTTTCAAATTTCAAAATTTAAATTTTAGTATGGAAATTGTTGTTTGGACGGTTCTTTCGGTTCTGACCCGAACCGAACCGTAATTTATGATCCGGTTCGGTTCTACTAAATAAATGGTTCCGGTTCGCACTACACCATAAAAGGCCTACGGCAACACCGAAAAAGTGTTGGCGTAGGCCCGAAATATGTTGTTGTAGGGCCAAAAAACCCCTAAGGCAACATTTTGCTGATGTTGCTATTTTTGCCGTTGCCTTTGGGGTCAATGGCAACATTCTTATTCTCTATGGCAACATCAGTTTTAAAGTTGGCATAGACTTGTTATAGCAACATTACTACTAGTCTTTAGTAACATAATATTATGTTGCCTTTGTGTAATATTTTTTTTAAAAATAGTGGGTCCCACCAGTGGACCCCACTTTTGGGACCCACTGTGGGGCCCACTTTTGGGACCCACTGTGGAGCCCACTTTTGGGACCCACTATGGGGCCCACTTTTATGGCAACACTTTATAGCTTCAATGGCAACACTTTTCTATTTTAAACAAAAAATCATAAATATGAAAATAATCATTCCCTAAATAACCAAATCAACACAACCAACTTTAATTACCATCATAACAATCCATACAGATTCAATACAATCTCAACCAACAACCCAAATTCATAGCAAAAGGCATAAAAGTTTGTGCCACAATTACATAAACAACAATCTTACTAAGTACGAAAGTCTAACATAATAGCAAAAGACATTGTAAAACATAAACATATGGCGTGACTAAATTAAGAGTTGGTGCCACAACTTCACACCACTGTTTAGAGAAGCATTATTTTGGAGCATCTCTGGTATTTCATCTTTCTGGTCATTTGGAATCTTGTTTAAAGGTCGAAGAGGATTCAGATTCCCGAACCTTGGGGTACCAAACATTGCAGAAGAAGATCCTCCATAGAAAGGAACGATGAAGACCGTGGTGGTTTCTTGCTCTTTGAGGAGAAGGGCTGGATTGATTGACTGACAAAATAAAAGTATCATTGTAAGATCATAATATGACTGCTCATGCAACATAACCGGTCAGAATTGTTACAATTATTATTATACCTTCCAAACCACAACATACACATCTAGACCATTGCCATATGATTACTCTGTTTGAAATTTAACACTCCCTTTCAAAATTGATCTTAATAACTAATAAAACAATTGTCATAATATTACTTGCAAATGGGAAAAAGAAAAAGACCTGCAATATTAGTATCACCTATCAATCCTTGCCAATACATTCACTGATGATATGATCACAACAGGCACCTCTCTAAAAGTTGAGGATCCATGCAGAAGACAGAGGGGTATAAGCATATTAGGCACATATAGATCTTCACTTTAGTAATTTATTTTTATTTTTTAGTTCAAATTTGAATAACAAATAATTAAACATACATATACCTTGATCTTTTTAAGTAACTCTCATTCCAGGCATACAAATACTTTCATATGTTAATTTGCAAGAATTAACAGAATTATCATAGATAACAAATATTGCAAAGGTAAGTTATTATATAGAAGTAACTTCATATGGAAGCAAACATATGAAAATTGCATAAATATGCATGTCTAGGAGAGAAAGAAAGACAGAGACAGACCTTAAGGAGTTCGTGAATCTCTGATTCTGGAAGGCCTAAATACGGGACTAGCAACGTCAGCAACTCCAAGAGTAAGCACCCAAATGACCAGATGTCCACTTCCTACAGCCGAAAAAGAAAAGAATGACTAAAAAGTAAGGTCTGTTACCTTACTTTTTTCCGATTTCCTTCGAGATTTGTACAAACAACAGTCACTACATTCTGTGCAAAAGAAGCCATTAAATAGCAGGAAGTTTACAGTGTCAAACATAACAATGCAACATTGTTGGTTTATTTAAGGATGGTGATGTTACCTGATAGACAAATGATAACGCAATTATGGGTATACTTCTTGGGATGGCCTCCAGGTTAGTTTTCAGAAGAGCCTCCCAGTGCAAGTCTCCACTTGCAGCTACCTAATCAGTGTAGACAACTGTCTTCAGGTTATAAGCAGTTGCAGAGGCATGAAATAGTTACAGGGTACTCAGAAATACTATCCAAAAGAAGTAGTTTTTTTTGTTATGGTCAATTACAGATATTTATGTACTCACGCACATGTCTTCAAAGATGACAAAAGTAGAGGGGTATCACAGGGAAGGACCCGAGACTTTTCAAAGGAAATAAGTGCGATAAACAAGTTGGCAAGTTCAGCTTTGTATTTTTATACATAGGAGTAATAAATCTGATTTTCAGGGCACAAAATTGTGGGAAAAAGTGTGTCACTAGGGAGTCTAGCCTTCAGTTTTGTGTACTCGAGAGTCCAGTTTCCCTAATAAAGTAAACAAAATTGTAGACAACTTAAAATATTACAAAATACAAACAACTAAGCATTGATGTATGATTAGGTCGTAATTAGTTGTAGGCAAGAAGTGGAACCAAGTTTACTTAGATAACATGTAATTCTTAAATCATACAGTAGAATCAGAATCACTTGCGATTAGCTGCCTCTCAGCATAAGAGTATCTCTCATATCACTCCAGGATCTGCTCCATACTGCTTTCAGAAAACATTTAAACCATTAGCATTCTACAAGTAAATACTTTTTGGAAGAACTATTAAAATATGCACAAACCACATTACAACATATGTCCTCATGCTAACAAAAATCAGGTTTGTCTTAAGCTTCTATTTGTATTTTACTAATAATTAAGATATTTTTATTATCAAAAACACAGAAAAAATTAGTTATTCTAATCCTTCAGCAGCGAAAAAATTGGTTCTAATTACTACGGACAGCAGATTCTCTACTAATGATAATATCTACGTTAGACACCTAACAACCAAAAAGTAATATCATATCATAGCAATGGCTTAGCAAATTTAAATAATTTATTTTAATTATAGTAGACAAAATTTCAATTAGGAAAACATGAAACTATAATTCATAAAATGATAGAAAACTCATGCATTAGTAGCAATCAGAAATATATTCTACTTCTTACACACTAGCTATTATCTTTATATTTATTGAAAATGTGTTCTAAATCTATAAAATGGATACACATTGTTGTTAAGTAATGCTTTCAGTATGAAGCTATTATGCCTATGTGTCTGTATCAAAATTTGAACTGAAACAGGGGTACAGGAATGCCAAAGTTGTGGTGGTGACTGTTACATTTAAGTTGTGGTGGTGTCAATCATGATTATTAAAATTGTGCTACTTTTTTAAAATTGGCAATTTTCTCAAAGGGAACACAATATTACAGCCCTCTTCTTGTTTACCTACATCACTTAAAATTCTGAAATAAAGTCAGAGGACGGAGGAATGATACGCTACTATCACGCAACAAGAAAAGGTTTACAGGAAAATGTGCATATTTATGATTAAACATATTTTAGCTACAAGAAAAGGTGTTCTACATATAATGGAATTAGATATTTGTGAACATTTTAAAACTAGATATAATGGGAACTTCGTTCAAATATGGAAATATTTGTGCATTTACACTACTACCAACGGATTCATAATTTAGGTCTTGTGAATTGTAATCAACATTCAAACCAGTAAAAACATTTCATTTCAAAGATTTGCTGTTATCAAGAAACACAAAAAGTAAAGTATAAACTTAAACCTCATTTCAAATCATAACAAATTTTAAATTCAATCTTTGGTATAAACAAGAAACTGCACACATACACGTATAATGGAATTGGGGTGGGGGTGAGAGAGAGGAAGAAGACCTAACGAATTGATTGAAGCAGGTGCCACTGGGGGTGGAGATGACGATGAATGAGTAATAGTCATTGTTCTTGCCCTTTTAAATGCTGCTTCCAAGGTTATTCCTGCCACCAGGTATACACATACACACAAAATTGATACATATGTCACAATATACATACACGCAAAATAAATCGGAGCGGTAAAACATGATACAAAACATAAAAGAAAAAGGATAATACCTACAACTTGAAACCCTTCTTTAAATAAATAAATACCCAAATAGAAGCCCTAATTGTGAACTCAAATCAGCACTGAAATAAAGAGAGAGAAACAAAATTAAAAGCAATCAAACATGAGATTTTAATTGAATATAATTATTGAAACCATTTTGAACTTAAACCCAAGAAACCCTAATTTGAAAAATGCCCAAATCGAAGAGCAATCAAAGGAATTTGAAGCCTTTAACTGAAGGAGGCTCCGATTAGTAGTATTTTTGGCCTATCGAAGAAGGAGAGGTATTTTCAGCCGATGAAGGAGAGGTAGAGATAGAGAGAGTAGGAGTGAGAGAGCTAATCGAAAGAGAAAGGGTGAACGTGAGGGAGAGTACTGAAATTGAAAATATTTCAAAGGATCGTGTTCTGATGAAGAGTAAAAATTAGAAACGCGGTCTTTTTGCCGCTTTTTAATTTAAAAATTTTCATTGTATTTATACTTCCCATAAATATTATAGTTATATTTTAAAATATTCATTCAAAAGTTTAATTTTTATTTATAAAAAAACTGTTTGGTCATTTTAATCTAAATTTATATCTCCTAAAAAGTACATTAATTTGTATATATCAATTTATATATCTCTTTAATTTATAAAAAATTGTTTGGTAAGAAAAATACTTTTTTAACAAAATTAGATTAACTCTTCTATCAAATAATTATTCATTTTTAGGTTCTTTAAATTTAAAGGAAAATTATTCAAAAAACCTTTGCTTTTAGACTTATTTTTAAAAATGCAATTAACATTAAACTAATTTTAATGATATATTAAAATATACTTAGAAAAAAAAATATTTTAAAAATTTTGTTTAATAATATTTAATAAATATAAAAATAAAATTACACATCTTAAAATGTTTTAACATTTTTAGTGAAATATTCACTCTCTAATGGAATATTCTAGATTTTTATAAAAATAATTTTATTATTTTTATTCAAAAAAGGTAATTTTCATGTGAAAAAAGGTTAAAATTTTTATTTGTATTAGAAAATATAAAATTTTGTTCATTGCAAAATTACGGCAACACAATTTCAGACCTACGGCAACACACAAACACTTTTATTTTATGCCAACATATTTTTGCTAGCTAAGTCAACATAAAAATGATAATGTTGTATTAGCCAAAAACATGCATGACAAAGCCAACATATCCAAAAGCAACATAGGCTCTAGATGTGGTCATAGGCCTTTTATGGTGTAGTGTCGGTTCTCAAAATTTCTGAAATTCGGTTCCCGGTTCCACCGGTTCCGGTTCGGTTCGGTTCGGCTTGGAACCGTTGCTCACCCCTACTCCAAACAATACAAGAAGATTGCTGAAACACTTTGATTCCTCATCATATCAACGATGATAACGAGGACTTGGGGGTAGTGTCATTACATAAACACCTCTTTTAGTGGGACATTTGAAGATTTACAAGACAAAGCCAGCACCTAGCGTTGCGAGGTTGCACATAGCGTTGCAAGGTTGCACATAGCGTTGCAAGGTCGCAAGCCCGATATCTTGCGATGTGAGGCCACTTGACCCCAGTAGCGATGATGGGGGAGCATATGAAGACTCAATCAGGTATCTCAAAGCACTTGAAAAAATTCAATATTATTAGTTTTGAAAGATTAATGACCTACCTGCTAGCATATGCAAGCTGGGACTAGAGCCCAGCAACATGATGGATGCAATCTGTCTACAAGGCTATAAAAGAAGGTGAAATACAAGACCACAGAATTAAGGATCAAAAGTAAGTTAAAAAATGGGATAATATAATCAACTAAAATGAAAAAGACGAACAAGGTCAACATGTGGACTAACAGGAACACAGGCAACTTATTAAAAAAAACATCAAGTGATGTAAATATATAAAGAAACATCAAGTAGCTGGAGAGGATGCATAATCTGTTTTTAATCACCTTTACTCCGAATTTATGTTCTCAATTGTTTTTCGGATATTAAACTGAACGAAAAATAATTGCTATGTTTTACTCGAAATTAACCACTTATAATATTGGTTTTTTTTATTTCAATATGAGAATGATGGATGTTAGTTTGTCAGTGAGGAACCTAAAGTAATCGCTGCTTGTGGCAAGTGGTAACAATAAGATGATGTACAACGATTAACCATGTAACTATCTGATCTTGAGGTTATAAATTAATCAACATATGTTGTCCCTTCTGTTCAGAGGATCGCTTCAGTGTGATGCATATTTTCTATTTTAAACCCACTTTTTGATGATGGAGATTCGCATTAGCACCATATGTGTGAGTTAATTGGTTCACTTTATTTATCTTTTCAGCTACACACGTACATAACGTATAGAATGGTACTCATACTGGTGGTAAAATCTCTTCTAATCTCTAATCCCTTGTCCGGATTATTTATATAATTGTCTTGTTTTGAGTGAACAGAAGGGCATTTGTTTCTTAAGTAGTAGTAGTAGTAGGTAATTACTCTACTTACGACGTACGAAATACTATGACTAATGTTCGTATTGACTGCAATTAAAATATTTCATGTATCAGTAACTTCTTAAGATCAGTCGGGGCAAGTTCCGAAGGTCAGCCTCAATTTAAGCCTCCTCATCCATGCTTCTAGCTACAAGCGTACAAGAATGATTCATCACCGGAGTCTCTGCCTCCTTGATAACAGAGTGTTAAGACTTGAGATTTCTGAGTGTCATGATAATTTAATTTTGAATAATGCTGGGTACCCCGAACTGGATCCCAAATTTTTTCCCAAATTACATGTGTATGGTTGTAATTATAATTGGTCCGCCATGACCATATCAATCTCACCGATTAAAATCCTCCATACAACCAACTCATCAATGCCACATCATTTGGGAGTATTTATTGGGTACCAATTTGGGATACCTAGCAATACTCTTTAATTTTAACAGTCGACCATTCTCACAACTAAATAATTTTTTTATTTTTTGACATGGAAATTAGTTGACTTATTTGGCATCTTATGGAAGACTAAGGTCAAGCAGGAGGCTTCCTGGCAATGCCTGCTGCCTTTTTCTTTAGGGTAGGAATGAATGACTACAGTAACCAACAAACTTATCATTGTCACATAAGCATAAAGCTAATCATGATCCCTCCATTAATTTATATTGACCATTATTCTAGAGAGCACCTCCTTATATAGAGAATATGAGAGAATCAATCTAAACCATTTATTTCCATTTATTTCTTAGGGCCCCGCCAGGGGCATTTTCACAAAAAAAATCTTATAATTCAACCCTCTATTTATTTATAAAAAAAAAATTACAAAAAAAAATTAAAAAAAAATAATTTTTTTTAAAAAAAATTATGACATGGCAACAATTTTTTTAATTTTTTTTAAAACTTTTTTTTTCTTTTTTTTCTTTGACAAATGGATAGAGGATAGAATTATAAGACTTTTTTGTAAAAGGGCCACGTAAGGGGCCTTATATAAAGGACAATTTTAATACATTTTAAGTGATTCTCTCATATTCTCTATGTAACAAATTCTATCTAGAAGGGAACCCAATTTATGTACTCCCTCCGGTCCATTATATAAGGCATTTGACTTTTCTGCACGTAACTTTAGGTGCTTTGACTACATAGCTTAAATAATTATTTTTTAATTTTTCTTTTTTTGAATAAAAATAAAATATTTTAATTTTTATTTAGAAAAAGAAATTTTAAAAAATAATAATTTTAACTATGTATTCAAAGCACCTAAAGTTACGTGCAGAAAAGTCAAATGCCTTTTATAATGGACATATTAGATCTTAATCCTGTACTTGTTTTGTAAGTAGCTAGTGTTAAGATTTAAGAACATAAACATCAGTAGCAGAACAAAGCTCCTATTAACTGAGTATTTATTATAGAATTCATGTTAGTTTAAGATTTAAGAACATAAAGATCATTAGCAGTACAAAGCTCTTATTAACTGAGTACTTGGGAAAAAAATGCGACTGAAGCTGAAATTCCCAGAGAGCATTAAAAAAAAAAGCCTTGTACTCCAAGATAAAATAATGGGATGGAGAAAAAAAGTAGCAGGGGTTAAAAATTACTACAGTACTAACAAGAAATTGTATAATGTCTTTCACTGGTACTAGACCATTACAAGTGGAGCCTCAACTCTGATGCCATACTTCATCTTTCTTATAAAATCATCACATTTCTTGTTTAATTCCTCTGTACTCCATAACATAATTCCTTGTTCTTCCTCTTCTCCGGTATTAACAAATTCTAGTTCTTCGTATTCTTCTTCTTTCCCTTGTTCTTGTTCGTCGACAAGATCAAGATCATTGACCTGTTCTTTTTCTTCATAGTATGTTGTAGATGTCATATGTTCACCACCCTGATCCATTAATGGTATTCCTCTTTTCAATTCAGTCACAAATTTTGTATCAGCCTCTCCCTTTGTTTCCGTAAGATCATTGATTTGTGGTTGGACATTATTTTTCATAGTAAACTCAACAGGTTGATGAGAAATGACATAGTTCTTCACATGGATATTTTCACTCAAGTCAGCAAATTGATGATGTGAAGGCTGAGCATGATTTCTGATGACATGACTATCGCGATAAAATTCAGTGCCAGGAGGTGTTGGACTCGAAAACAAACCTGAGGTTTTGATGACAAGAAGCATAAGTCCATTGCAAAGAAGGAAAATGTAGTGTCTGTCAGTAGTGGTAGAGCTGAAGAGGTTAAAAGAAGATAGATAAGTAGAAATGAGTGAAGAGTATTGGGAAGATATGAAAGCTAAAACAGAGAGTGATAGCAGGATTTGAATCCCCTTCTTTGAAGAATTGATTTGGCTCAACATTGGGCTGTTTTGCTTCTTGTTTTGAACCATTTTCAGTTTCTGTATTTTAGACTCAAAGAGAACTTTTCTCAACATGGGAGTAAGTGAAGAGAGTGTTCTTTGATATGAACTTAATTGAGACCCATTCACTATTTATAGGATCTTGGTTCTTGAATAATTGTAGTACAATGATACTTGTTGAAAGTCTATTCGACACTCTACCAGAAGTTTATTGGACACTCTACTCGGCATCTTTTCCAATTGTACATGAGAGTATGCATTGACTGCACTTCAAATTAAATATAGATCACATTTCAAATTACAATTCATATGTATCGAATTATTAAATTGTAAATTTAAAATTTTCTCCAATATATATTGATATATTAAGAAGTTACACATTTAAATTTATTTTTAGTTATTAAACAAAATTACTACAATAAATCAATACATCTCGATGAGATTATAAACCAACCACAAAGATTAAGGGTTAAATGGTAGTTCGATCAGTCAATTACTGAAAATTTTTATTAATTGGGTCATTCAATTTAAAAAGATTTCAATTTTACAAAATTGATAAAAAATTTCAATTAGGTCACTGGGATTTACGTACGTTAAAAAAAAGACGGAAGAATGACAAAGCATGAATCTGGTCCGTAAATTCCAGTGACTTGATTGAAAGTTTTTATCAGTTATGTGACCTGATTGAAAAATTTTATCAATTATGTGACCTGATTGAAATCTTTTATCAGTTTTGTGACTTGATTGAAGCCAATCAGATAAAAGCTAGCCATGTCAGCATTCTGAATCATCTTTCCATCTCTTTTTAACGTACGTAAATCGTCGTGACCCGATTGAAAAAAAAATTCAACTCTATTACCTGATTGAAAACTTTTTGAATTGGATAAGCCAGCTGAAAATTTTCAATCAATTGAGTGATCTAACTATCATTTAATCTCAAGGATTAATATGTACAAAATAAAAAATTATGTTTTCTAACTCATTTTAATAGGGAAAAAAAAAATCAGAACTCAATATGTGCAAGGGGACAAAGCCCCATTTCTTTAGATGAATGGGTGAGTGATCTAAAAATGTGTTACTCCCTCCGTCCCTCTTGATTCTTTACGTTTGCGTACCAGTTTTCGGCACGGATTTTAAATTGCATTTTAAGGATAGTTTTATAATTTATTTTTGATATTTTCTTTTTTTGTATGAAAATAGAACAATCCTATTTTTATAAAAAAAAAGAAAATATCAAAAATAAGTTATAGAACTATCCTTAAAATGCACACGCACTTTTTTATATAAATAAATGGGTGGAACAGAGAGAGTAAGAGCATCTCCAAGGATGTACACCCCTTACCAATTTTAGAGATTTTATTTCAAAAAACACTCTCCAACCACTTCTCCCCTTCCCAATATATATTAGGGGAGAGAAAATAAATCCCTACATGTGAGGATCCAAATATCAGCCCCTATCTTTCTCCACGTCATCTTCTTCCCTTCCCATTGGTTGATTTATTTAAATTTCAAACTTTTCAATTTTAAAAATTAAACTTTTAAAATATAAGGTATCTATATAGGGATTATCATGGGAGTGAAATATCATTTTGAGTTCCTATATTATTAATAATCTTTATTTTAGGGACTAAGGAAAGAATGTATCCTTGGAAATGCTATGACTATTATCGACCTGCAGTCGCTATTATTAGCCAAAAGAAAATTTGAAATAAGATTCAAACATTTTGATCGTCAACCATGACAATGTAACATGATGAATCGAATACGTAAGTTCCTTTCAAATTCATATGTCCCATGCTTGTTCAACTTATACAGAGCATATTTGGCTCACCTTTTTTTAAGTCCATATGAATTTCTTTTTTGGTTAAAAATTTCATATTTTGATAATTTTTTTATATAATTATTTAATTTATGTTTGAAATTTTATAAATTGCAAAAAAAAAAAAGTTAATTTTTTTCAGGAAAAAATTAGAAATTTCTAATTTTATCTTAAAATAAGTTAACTTATTCTGGAATAAAGTTACCCCAAACACTCCAATAGTAGTTACTCCCTCCGTCTCTTAATATGTTGCTCATTTGAAATATCGGTATTATTCATAACATGAGACAAATTACTAATTTATGTCTAATCTATAAGACCAAATATAGTCATAAGTGATCTTGTTGGATTTGTATTTATGAGTATTTTAATACAGTGAAGTTTGTATATTTAATACTAATACGAAATTCAAGATATTAACGATCAAAAGTGTGTACAATCAAAACAGGAAAATTATTTAGAAATGAAGGGAGTACTGATTAGGATATTTTACTTGCATAAATAATTTAAGAAAAAGCGTCGAATCAAAGTAAAAAAGGAGAAAATAATTGAATTTAAGTTTCAAAGAAACTAACAAAATGTTTGATATTCGACTTATAAAATTACTAATGGTTTGAGGGGTTGACTTGACCCGAGTAAAGTTCACAAGCAAGATGCTCCGAACCTTCCAACACGGTTTGGCTACGACATTTCATAAAATTGATTTTACGCGACACTAATTTTGACTTTTTATAACTCTACTTCTCCCAAATATTAAACCATGTTTGTTACACATTAGTAACAGTTTATAATCCGTGCTATGCACAATTATTTGTAAATTTTTTAATTATATTTTGTTATTAAAGTTTTAAGTTTTACAGATATTTTTATTATTAAAATATTTTTTTGACTTTATAGATCTTATGTATATAAATATTATTAAAATTATTTATTTTGAATTGTTACTTTAAACTACATACGTATACATATAAATATGGGTGAGTGCCCTATATACCCACTATTTTAGTTTTTCTCACCAAAATGCTCAGATTCGGGATGTATCGTCCAAAATACTCACGCGATACGCCTTTGGGATAGGAGTATTCACGGGATACGCCTATCGGGTTGGAGTATTAAGAGGATATGCTGATCTAGTTCATGAAAAGTCTTCCACATACGCCTTTGTAACAAACGCATCCGCTGATACGCATTCAGACGTGGCGTATCTGACGTCATCTATGACGTTAGATACGCATCTGTATCATGCGTATCAGTTGATACGCATTACCATCCAGCGCATCTATCTTTCTGTTCATCGTCTCCAGCCTCGACGATGAAGGCGATTCCAGCGATATTCCTTCTTTCAGTTCAACCATCCATACCAATAACTTTCCAACAACGTTCTATATAAGAATCGAATCGCAATTCGATTCTCTACACATCCATAGCAATTTTATTACATATGTTTTGCCGGATTAAAAATACCCAATTCACATCCATTTTCCGATTAGTTTTTCAGTCGAGGTTGGTACACGCCCCTGCGGGGCCAGAGGAGTTAAACGGAATACGGGAGGATGAAGGGGACGAGCAGCTGATCATCTGGTGGTGGTTTGGAGTGTGGAGCCTTGCCATAGACAGAGATCGAGGGAGGTAAAAAAACCGACGAAAAACGCCGGTGAACAAGAGCTCCAGTTTTCTGTCCAACTCGTCAGTTTTCTGGCATGAACAGTGATTCGGATACGCCGATTGGACTGGCGTATCCCGTGGGTAGGTTGGGCGGAGTTTTTGAAATCGGATATTTTGGGAAGTGAGTAGTTAAAATTTAGGCATTTTGGGCATTCTTTCTATAAATATTACATAAAAATTATGTTTTTTAACTTTTATTTAATACAAAAAGTAAAATTTATCTAATCATGTAGACCTTTATTCGATTTTTATACAAAATTTTCTATATTGTAAGTATTTTACAGATTTTGTGTAATTTTTTATTATATGGCTTATTACTCGTGTGATGCATGGATGTTTTTTTTTATATTTTTTGTTTTATTATCCATATTTTCATATATATTTTTTAATTTGTAGAAAAATAAATTATAGAAGATAATAAAATAGGGTATTTACCAAAAATATTACCTTTTTAAAGTTTTTTTTTTTTGAGATTTTACCATCTTCTCAAAATATTTCTAAAAATAACAATTTATTTGCAAAAATACGGAGGTTGCATTCAGTTGCATATGTGGTTGGTTGCATTTAGTTGCATGTGGTTGCATCCAGTTGCATATGTGGTTGAATGCAACTAACCTTATACGTAATTGAAAATTGAATCCGCGCGGCCCTTATATACAATGAAGTTGAATTTGTATTTTTTGGCTGCGCAGTAGGTTGAATTCAGTTGCATATGTGGTTGGTTGCATCCAGTTGCACATGTGGTTGCATCCAGTTGCATATGTGGTTGCATGCAACTAACACTACACCATAAACAGCCTACGGTAACATAAAAAAAATGTTACAGCAGGTACATTATATGTTACCTTAGGCCCATAAAGTAGCTAAGGTAACATTTTTCTGGTGATAGCTCTCAGCATGTTGCCTTAGGTGTCTAAGGTAACATTTTTGAACCCTAAGGTAACATGGGATTTTATGTTACCATAGCTTGCTATAGCAACAAAAGTGAGGGCTATGGCAACTTAATATATATGTTACCTTAGAGGCCTAGATTTTTTAAAAAATAGTGGGCCCCATAGTGGGGCCCACAAATGGGATCCACCTAGATAGGCATATATATATTTTACATCACAAAATTTTACGTGAAAAAATTGAATAAAACTGCATATTTATTATACATCCCAAAATAATCCAATTCACCAATACATTACACAATCAACATACTAAATCTCCCAAAACATCCTAATCCACCAGTTACATCATACAAAATCCCCCCAATACAGTCAAAAAGAAGTTAAACGGAGAAAGTTCACAGCATCGAAATGTTTAAGGCAACCACAAAGTTAAACAGGTGATTTTGGCCACTGAGAAAGAGCGCATTATGTTGTCGCAGCTTCGAACATCCAACCATTGCAACTGGCCTGCAATAAACAAGTAGCTTTCAATAATTAAACTATCTATATAAATCCTAAAGCTAGGACAGTAACTTTCAACTGCTTATCTATACCTAAAATAAGAAGAATAACAACTTATTATCATACCAAGGATGTTAAATTTGCTATCATTCCGATTCACCTATTGATTATTTTAAGATAAAGTACACAGTAGCAAATTAATTTTTTTTTAAACATGGATGCCTAAGGTAAAATGTTAGAAAGTACAAATATATAATACTCATGCTTTCGATGGAAAAAGTGTGTGCTATTAAATTTCTACTTTAAAGAGGTCTGCCTTTCGATACGTCATGTTCTAGCACTCAAAGTCCAAGCTAGTAGATTTCACATTCCATCCAAATTATCAACTTAGGTTAACTACATGTCACTTATGATTAAGCACAAAAGTTTCGGACACATAACCTGTTAGTGAGCAAACTTATTATGGGAAAGTTAAAAAAGAGATGAATTCATAACATGGTTTATAAATGGCTTACAAGAGAAGATAATCCATAACAATTATCATAAAAATTATAAATGGCTATTTAGCATGATAATCCATACACAGAGAAATATTATGAACATGCCTACTTAGCATAAAAATTATAAATGGCTTACAAGAGCAGAAGCTCCTCCTACCCCATTGCAAATTCCAGCAATGCCAATTTTAGCATTGTTTTGTCTCAGTACCTGCACATGATACACCTTCACTCAGACATAGATACCGAAAACTTGTTCCTAGACAATAACATAGTACTCGGGTAAAATATGAAATCATACAAAACATAAAACAGGTTCCCTTCATAAATGACATAATATTAAATAAGAAAACTGATAGCATACAAACTTATTATTCCATACCCTGCTAATATAGAGCTATAAGAAAAAATGTAAAAAGTTACATGTTTATCCATTCTCGCAAAATGTCTGACATAGTTTCCAAAGGGGACCAACATTATTTCCTTCAATTAGTCGCAAATCAGAAGTGATTAATTCCTTCAATTTAAATGGAAGGTCAGGATCATTAAGTCCCTGCATGTGTAAAATTTAAATGTACAGTGGAACACTATTTGGTCACTAACGATTCCAGTAAACAGAATTGACACTATACCCGACAGGCTAAGTCCTTATGCTAGCATGTACCTATAATGAAGGATCTACAACATTAATTCCGGTGTTGAGACCTATCTCTGTTGAACAATAAGTCAGCAACTCACCAGCCACTCCATGTGCCCTTGGAAACTTTCTTAAGCCTCTTCACGACAATAACAAGAAATCTATTCAAAAAATAAACATAAATCCCATATTATTATACAGTATCTATATTCGATGATTTCATAATCCCATCAATCCTTTTTACTAAATTGTCTAATGAGGGAAATAAAATTGTCAACTCTGTACCTAAATAAGATTTCCTAGCTAATTGCTCATATCATATTCTTAATTAGAAGAATGAAAGAACTAAAAAAATACTGTACTCTCTACTCCTTTTAAGATTGAATCTACTAGCAGGCACTAGAAAGAATATATGCACATAAAAAATAGTACAATACATGTGTGATATGGGCTCTCAGTTTTGATTATTGAACTAAAGCAAATACCCATTTCTTGCTTTTAATCCCCTGCACATAAAATAAATACACACTTTGTAAATTTTCCGATTTAGTCCTGAAAACAAAACTAAAATAAGCACATACACAACATATATATAACAAATATACAGCCAAATTATCAAGAGCTGTGCTATAAAAATCATCAAAAAATTTACAATTGACTAGGTAGAGAATAAACTGTTGTTGATTGTCTTCTTGTCAGTTTCTGAACTTGAATACCAAGTCTCTTGGGATTGATGTCTTTCAGTGGAGTCAATACATCACTGTATTGCTTTTCCAATGCTTTTATGATTGCTTTTTCTACATTTGCAATTGCCTTATATATTTAAGATGGAAGAACGAAATAATTAGATCTATTTGCACATACACATGAGTATATATCAAAGCATGCATTACACTTGAACATATACAGATTTAAATTGCTCTGCATGTGTGAGAGCATGTGATCTTTGGTAAAAGTAATAAAAATACATAAAAAGAAACTCACACTCTCTAAAATGTGTCATCTGTTCAACAGGAAAAATGTGTCCCAACAAAATGGTAGGAAATTCTAATGTTAAAATCTTGTTAATGAAGTTGCTTTGTATTAATGCAAAAGTTGACTTACACATGTTCAGGAAGCACACAATAAAGGCTGAAATTCCACCTGATAGAGCACCAAGTAGTAGCATTTCTGCACGGTTTAAAGAATGTTTCTTTTACCTAGGCAATATGATTGTTTCAATGTCTCATGCATAAAATAGTAGCAAGTAATATATGGGAGCATACCAATTAATGTAGGTGATAAACCAGCATAAAAGCCACCAATTTTACCACTTCTGTAAATCTTGCCAATTGTAAGACTCAAACATGGGTAAGCATCTGGACTTATAGTCAAGCGATCTTGTGGCAGAGAGCTAAATGTTATACTTTATACAAGAGCATGTGTGTAAAAGAGTAGAGGTTTCCCTGATGGTTGAAAATTAAAAATACGATTAAAAAAGTTTTGCGCAACCTTGTAAACCCGAAAATAATCAGAACAACTGCTCTCTGTTCGTTATTTAACCTATATAACAGTGGCAAAAACCGAAAAAATGAGAAGTCAAAAATTAAATAAAACCAAAAGTTCAAAGAAAATTAATCCAAGTAATGTTTACCTTCTTGCTTTTGCATCACAAACCCAACAATGGACACCACGTCAACCAATAAAAACCCAAAGAATATGATTAAATCCAAAATCATCTGCATAACAGGAGATGAAGGCGTAAGGGTAAGTATGTAATTAACGCATTATATCTAAAAAAGTACACATAAACATACACGAGAACCCTTATGAAAAGGCTTCATATATCTCATAATAATCAACCTCAGAGGCCTGCAAACCTGATTTCTGCACCAGTTACTACTTAAGTTTAAAATTTTAAAAATCCAACTTACTATATGCCAAGTTACGCATTTTTTATGAAAAAATAAGGACAATGCTACTTACATTAGGACCTTTTCTAGAGCTTGTTGATAAGGGAGGTTTGTCAATGGTTACAACCCAACACACAAAAATGGAGAATATAATCTCTTTTCTTGAGAAATGAGATGTTAAGGATCGACCCAAGCGGTTTGGAGACATGGTGAGTTAATCAGCATCTAAACAGGAGCATCCAAATTATATTTAAGATATCAACAATGAGCCTATTAAGTTTATATAACCAATTAACCACAATGACAAAGTCCCAAAGCTTGAGCAGCTTAGTCTGCTACCTTATCAACCTAAATTAAATACGTCAATAGTATTGACTCTATTGTCCAAATAAAATTTTGACAGGAACAAATTACATAATCTGAAAGAAAAAGTGTATGACAATCTGCTGCATCGACTTCACGGTAGCCATATTTTCATGATGAAATGCAAATAAAATTAGCACTACATACTCACTACTACATCAAAAATAGTGTGTAAGAAAATGTTAAACTAAATCAAGGACACATATTGTTTGCAAAAAATAAAACAGACATGTCTGTGTATAAAACAATCAAACAAACCAAGCACATTCCTATCTAGTCTATTCTACAGACCAAGCACAAGCCTCTTACTCCTATCTAGTCCATCAAGATGATTACACGAAAGTATCTCATATCAACCAACAAAACAACTAAGGACTTTAAAAAAGAACCTTCAATTTTAAATGGTACAGAATAGTGAGAGGACTGGAGAATGAATAGCTCGACTCCATTTGTACTTAAAAATCCTAAAATTAACTAGCAGAATAATCAACCAAAATTAAAAACATAAAATAAATTCAAGGAGATGAAGTTTGAAATACCTTTAATTCGTAACAACAGACCCTGGATTAAAGAGCAGATTTAAAATCAAGTACAAAACTCAAAGCTCAAACCCAAGAAAAGCCTAAATCCACTGAGTTCAAAGCCTTGAAATGCAAAACCCAAATTGAAGAAGCCCTGAAACCAAAGACAGAGATCGATTAGTTGACATTTAAATGAAAAAATAGAATCAATTGAACTCAATATCGGAGCGAAAGCTTCGGATTTACGTGGGAGTACTGGGTGGTAGGGCTCAGCGATATATCTCCCCGGGTTTGAAATCCCACATACAAGTGTGTGGGGTAGTTCCCGGTTAAAAAAATATATATATATTAAAAACCCCTAATTTAAAGAAGCCCTGCTTGGAAGACCAAAGTCTCGAGCGAAACCCTCAACCCAAAGTCTCGACCAAAATCTCAAAATCAATTAAGAAGTTGAATTACGTATGAGTTTGAGGAAGCCCAGATATTGAAAGTTTGGGAGAGAGTTCTACGAGTGAGATAGAGAGATAAAGAGAGAGACGGAGGGGTTAGAATAAAAGAGAGTGAATTAGATCTTTTGTTAAAGTGCACGCCAGAGACTGAAATTTTTGGGCGCTATAATTCACCGCTCTAATATTTCACCGGAATGCGTGCCATTTCATAGTATTATCAATGTATTTATATATCTTTTTATATTTATTATAAATTTATATATTTCTATTATTTAAAATTATGTAATTCTATAGATCATGTAATTTTTTATTTTTAATAAATTATATATAATTTAACTGAATTTGAAATTTTTAACATGTTTTTTTAATTTTTTAAAAATATTTTTTTGCCTTATTGGTAAATTTTGTTGTTTATAAAAAATAAATTAATACTTTTAATATAAATTTTTTCAATTCTTATTCTTCAAAAGGTGTTAACAATTTTTTTGGTTGGCGTTAACCAACCAACCAACAACTAACCAAATATACCTTGTTTTGCTTAGAATAGCATAATATAGGTTATTCCAAAATATTTAGGAATTTTCATTTTTAAAAAAATTGTACAATTAAAATATAATAATAAATATAAATTGAAAAAATTAATAAATAAACACTCTTAATATTTAAATGTAGTAACTCATTTTTATGGAAAACAAAATGAATAAATTTAAAGGTAAATGTGATTCTTAAATTATTAAATAATTTTTTGATTAAAAAAATTCAAAATTGAGTTTATTAATGATCTAAGGTAACATATCATGTATGTTGCTAACATCCAACACTTTAAAGCTAAGGTAACATGACCTTTGTGGCTAAGGTAACATAAAAAACAAAATATTATATTAGGTCCAAAGCAACATGCTAAGGTAACATATTCTAGCAACATCCATGAAAAAGATGTAACGATAGCCCATCTATGGCGTAGTGTAACCATATACTTAATTTAAAATTGAATTTACATATGTAGGTACGCCACCCTTATATACAAGAAAGTTGAATTTGCATTTTTTATGCAACAGGTTGAATTCAATTACATATATGATTGATTGCATTCAGTTGCATATGTGATTGCATCCAACTGCATATACAATCACATATGCAATCTCCGTATTTTGGTAAATATTTTGGTATTTTTGCAAATAATTTGATATCAAATTACTAGTACATTTGCTTAAGAAAAAAAGAACTAAAATGTGTTGGTATAAGATGCAATGACAAGGAGCTTGATGTACATTGAAAGCTTGATGTTGGTGATTGGACGGATGCACACATATATTATTATATTAGCTTATAGTCAGTGTTCTTTGTGATGCATAAAAGATTTTAAATATTTTTATCTTAATATTTGATATTTTCATTTTATTATTCATAATTTTAATACTTGCTTTTTAATTAGTAAAAAAATAAAAATATATAATAAAATATAATAAAACGTATTTGATAGTATTCTAAATTATTATTTTTGCTTGTATATTGAAAACAGATAAATAATTTTTTAAACTTAATATTTTGTTGACGAGAATTGAATCTTGAAATTATTGGAGTAATTTATAATATAATATAAATATTATAAAGTTCTGATTGTAAAGTTCTGATCTTTGCAGTCTTTATTCACTTTCTTTTCCTATATCTACTTTTATCTCTCCTTCTTTAATCTTAAAAAAAACAATCTTTCTCTGCTTCTTAATTTCTTGATGGGGACACCAGCTAGAATATCATATCAAGACATGTTGAACCCTCTTTTTCTGCACCCATCTGATAATGCCACATCTATCCAAGTCGAAAAGCTACAAGGCCCAGCTGATTACTGATCTTGGAGTCGTTCAATGGAAATAAACTTGGCCTCAAAACGGAAACTGGGTTTTATTAATGGCACAGTGACAAAACCAACAGATGATGATACTAAAGCAGAGATGTGGGAAACGTGCAACAACATGGTGATAGCATGGATAACAGGTAATGTATCTCCTGCTGTTCGTCAATCCATTATGTTTATGACAAATGCTTATGAAATGTGGCAGAATTTAGAAAAGAGATATACTTTGACAAGTGGGTCTCGTAAATATAAGCTCAGCAAAGATCTCTAAGAGGTTCGACAACACACGGCCTTTACTAATGAATATTACACAACAATGAAAACACTGTGGGAAGAACTTGACTCCATGAACCTTCTCCCTACGATTATAAATTCTTCTGATGAGATTAAAGAATTGCTGAGCAAAATAGAAATGCCGAAAGAAGAGGCGAGACTCTTTCGATTTTTAATGGACTTAATGAGGTGTATGGTCCTCAGCGTAGCCAACTTCTTATTGTTACTCCCTTGCCATCAGTAGAGCAAGTTGTTGCTGTCCTTCAACAAGAAGAAGCTCAACGTCAACTTCTTTCTCTATTACTCCTGTTGTGGAGTTATCAGCTTTGTACAGTCGAATTGCTCAGACAAACTCTGGTGAGAGGCCAATTATCTGCCCTGCCTGTAATGTTAAAGGCCACACACGTGAAAGGTGTTGGACCATTGTTGGATACCCAAAGTGGCATCCAAAATACAGGGCACCTGCAGCTCGAGGACGTTCAAATTCATCTCCACAAACAAGATGGCCTTCGAAGCCTCATCAACAAAAACTAGCTACTAATGCCACAGCTGGTGCTTCTTCAACCCCAGGCCTTCTCTTTACTCCACAACAGCTCGAGCAATTAGCTCAACTGGTTCCATAACTGCAATTAAGCTCACCAATGCCAGCAGCACCCACAGAGGATCTGGATTGTCATTTCTCAGGCATGATCTCGAGCACTAAAACTCTCACTTTGTCTCATGAGTGGATTGTCGATTCTGGTGCATCTGATCACATGACACCCTCTTTGGCTCTTCTCACCAAGGCTCTTCCCCTCTTTAAATCTCCTCAAATCAATCTTCCAAATGGGGACACTACAGTGATCACACACACAGGTACTGTTTCCCTTCCTAGTGGTTTAAACCTTAGAGATGTGCTATGTGTGCCAAACTTCAAATATAACCTACTGTCTGTTCAGAAATTGATAAAGGATAGCAATTGTCAAGTTCAATTCTTTCCTAATCACTGATGTATCATTGACAATATCTCGAACAAAGTATTGGGTATTGGTAAGGCTAGAAATGGCTTATATTATTTTAGTCCTCACCCTGTCTCTACTGTTCATTCTTTTTCTGATCACATGCTGACCACAAACAGCCTTGACAAGCCTACATCACTAGCATCTACAAATAGTGTTAGTCTAGAACTTTGGCATCACAGGCTTGGCCATGCACCTATAGCAAAAATTAAACAAATAGCTGCTCTACCTATCTTACCTAAACAACTCCCTACTGTTTGCATCACATGCCCTCTTGGACGATTCACCAAACTTCATTTCCCAAATAGTGAGTCACATGCCTCTACAGCCTTTGACTTGGTATACATAGACCTTTGGGGACCTTATAAACACAACACTAAAGGCACTTGTAGGTACTTCTTCACTCTAGTGGATGATCATACTGGATACACTTGGGTCTACCTGCTGTCAAACAAATCAGATGCACTGTCCACCTTAAAGGTCTTCCATCAGTATGTTCACAATCAATTTAAGTCTTTTATTAAATCCATCCGGTCAGATAATGGTTTGGAGTTTGAGAATGCTCTGTGTAAGAAGTTTCTAGCTAGCCATGGGATTCTACATCAAATGAGTT
Source organism: Kitagawia praeruptora (assembly GCA_037693485.1). Classification (NCBI taxonomy): domain Eukaryota; kingdom Viridiplantae; phylum Streptophyta; class Magnoliopsida; order Apiales; family Apiaceae; genus Kitagawia; species Kitagawia praeruptora. The sequence goes on from CM075350.1 coordinate 86,034,921, forward strand.
GCTCATACAGGCCACAACAAAATGCTAGAGTGGAAAGAAAGTATCATTTTATACAAGAAGTAGCTCGTGCTTTAAGATTTCAAGTCAATGTCCCAATTCATCTATGGGGAGACTGTATCTTGACAGCTGTTTATCTCATAAACAGATTGCCTACACCTCTACTGGACAATAATTCACCATATGCAGTCTTGTACAAGGAGGAACCTAATTATGCTCATCTTCGTGTGTTTAGATGCCTTGCAATCAGCTACAATCCAGCTGTTACTACTGATAATTTGCAGCTCGTATAGTTCCCTGCTTGTTTTTGGGATATCCACCTAACAAAAATGGTTATAGGCTTCTTGATCTCAATACATCAAAGGAGTTTGTGTCACGAGATGTCAAATTCCACGAGGATATATTTCCATTCTCCTCACAAGCAAAGTCAAAACATATGCAGCCTCTTCCCGTAATAATACAAAGATCAGTAATGTGGGATGATGACTACTTATTCTAAGATGATTCTACTCCAACCATTCCTCCAACTACTACTCCAAATCCTACTCCAAATTCTGAACACGAAGAAGCTATCGACCAAGAAGAAAGTGATGTTCCTATTAGAAGGTCAACTCGTGCTAATAAACCACCACAGTGGCAACGTGATTATATCACAAATCACTCTTCACAACCTATTGCTAGTTTAGCTCAGACTGAAGTTGATAAGTGGATTTTATATCCACTATTTGGCATTCCATTCGTACTTAAAACGATTGCAAGTTCTCAAGTTTCGTGTTAGTTTGATGTGTTTTCATCTAATTTGTGTAGGTTGCATAGTCGGGCGGCATTGGTGGTGTTGGTGAAGTATTGGTGGTATTCTGTGAGCTTAAAGTAGAAATTACAGGAAGTCCAGGGCAAGAGAACTAGGGAATTTGATCTCAATGCGCATTCATCACTGTTTTGGCCATATCTTGACTTCTAGAAGTCCGTTTGAGGCCCGTAAGCTGTCCACGCGAAGAGGAGAGAAATGTCTACAAATCTGTCCAGGGGTGTACAAGCGCAGCAGCGCAGTTTCTGGGCGCAGCAGCGCTCAAGATAGCAATTTCCAGGAAGTATAAGGCGCAACAGCGCTAGTTGGGGCGCAGAGGCGCATGTCAGGAGAGCGCAACAGCGCTTGGGGAGAGCGCAATAGCGCTGTGCGTGTGTGCATTTCTAGGAGAAAGTAAGCGCAATGGCGCTCCAGGAAGGGGCAGTTGCGCTCGAGTTATTTTTCGGTTTAATGTTAGATTGTTTTTATTGGGTCACTTTGTATTGGGCCTATTTTATTTGGGGCTTTTCCTGAGACTATTTGAGTATCGTTAGAAACCTAAAAAACATATCTCTCATCAGTAGAGTAGGTACTTGGGGATCATCGATCATTATTTTTCTTAGAACAATTTTTGAAGAGGGCTCTCCTAGCTAGTGACAAGCAAGGAGGCTTAATCTTTGGATCGTTTGTACTCTTTCTCACTATTGGGGATTTATTTCTAACCATATTTCTCTTTATTTATTATTTGTTTTCTAGAATTATGTTATCAATTGAACCCATGATGGCGATGAGGTCAATTATGGGCTAAATCGTTATCATGGGATTTTAATGGATTTTTCTATGGATTCTAGTAATTGAGTGTTATTTATGCCTTGGTGTGTGATGGATTGAATTGATTTCCTAGTATGATTATGCTTATTCGTTATAGGTGAGTCGCGAACACCTATAATTGTGTGTTTAATCCTGGTGAATGCGAAAGTGGATCTAGGGTTTAGAACAATTCATGCTAGCATAGGTTTTTGCATGTGAAGAACATGTATTAATTTGTGGTGTAATTCTAACCGTCTTGTATTGACTATGTGGTTTAATGGATGCGTGATTTTAACTGGTGTGTGTTCAATTGCTATAGATATATAGGAACTACACATATTTGGTGACTACTTGACTTCTATCAATTGTGGATGATCAGTAGGATGGTATATGCACAACGAAAGTTGGTGTGTATCAGTTTAGTGCATCTAATCAGTAATCAACTCTGTCACTTACTAGGTTAAAGGGCATAAGATTCTAGATGAAGTGGTTAATGAAATTGAAATCCCATGTTTATTTATTATAAAGTAAAAGTTAAGTTATTTTCTCGTAATTTCCATAGTTGGTAATTATTCATTAGTTAAGCAAAACCAAAATTGTGATTGTCTTGGCAGTGAGTGTAAATCCTAAGCTGGTGTATAAGTGAACAAAACGAACAATTTGAGTCTCTGTGGGAACGAATCCTATTTACCGTATATTACTTGTTGACCACGTTCTCTTGCGTGAATAAGTGCGAACAAGTTTTTGGCGCCGCTGCCGGGGACTCGGTTCATTGTTTGTTTAGTTTATGATCTTGTCATCAATTTGGGTTAAATTCACTGACTCGGACGTTTTTTTTTATTTGATGGATTATTGGGAGCAGGAATTCGTAATTGTTTGTGAGCTGTGTGCAGGTGGACATTACACTCATCAATGTGAGTATAACAGAAACCGGCCAAATTTCAGCTGGGACTACAATCAGAGTGGTATGGAGCAATCTCAATATCCATCTTACCCGCTCCAAAATCAGCAGTTTGAAGATGAGCCATACAGTCCAGGGGGAATTCAGCAGCAACAGGGGCAACAATTTCAGCATCAGTATGCCCCAGTGCATCAACACATTCAACCTCCTGAATTTCAGCAGCTGCAATTTCAGACTTGGTCTAACCAACAATCGACCGAAGAAGCTGAATTAGAAGAATTGAGGTTGATGGCCAAAAGCAATGCATTGTCTCTCCAGAAAATAGGAGATCAGATTGGTCAAATTGCAAATGCATTAAAAACATTGAATCAAATTGCAAGTGACACAGAAGGCCTAGCTGTAGAGGAGGAGGACAAGAACCTTCCTATCAGTCTTGACTGGCCTTTCTTAGCCACGGGTGAGACCATGATCGAAGTTCAGGAAGGAGAGTCTGAGGGCAAAGATGGGGAAGAAGCAGAACATGAAGTTGATAAGGAAGCAGAGTCGGAGGCAAACCAATCAGAAAATTCAGAATGTCTAGAAAATTCGATTCTGAATAATCAGCCGCAACCACTTCCTTTGCAATCTCAAAATTTTGAAGAATCAGCCCAAGATCAAGAAAATTCCAAGGCTCAAGCGGCTATGCTATTTCCTTCGAAGGATGAAGAGTGTTTCAGTGTGGAAGATGATGAATTAGAAGAGCATGTTCAGTTGTTGAATGCCGCTCCGTTGCAATCTGACTTCGACCAGCTGGAGGCCGAAGAGGAAAAGAGCATCACTCCTGTTGACAAATCTACTCCGGAGAAGACTACAGAGATCGTCCAAATCGATTTTCCTCCTCCATATCCACAAAGGCTTCAGAAGCAAACTCTAGCCATGAATTTGCCGGCGGAGGATGAGGAGTGTTTTAGCTTGAAATTGGTTGATGCAGGGCAGAGTAAAAAGTATGACACGGAGAAGGAGAAGGCAAAACATGGTCAACTGAGGATTACAGTGCCTTGGTTAATGGGGCTACGTATTCCACATAAGTTGCTTGGAGTGGAAGATCTCTGGAATTCTCAGGTGTGCCTTAAGCCATCAATTGAAGGAGCTCCCGAACTCGAGCTCAAAACATTTCTAGTTCACCTGGGGTATGTTTCTTGTAATTCAAATCCTTTGCTTGCTATTGTTATTGCTGCTAACTTTTCAGGTAGGCGGGAGAATGTTGTTAAGAGATCTTGTGAGGAGCAAAAACGGGTAAAGCTTGTCGTTGAAGATGTCGCTCCAGAAAAGATCATTAAATGGCCTTATAGAGATGCGGTGCAGAAAATTTTCAAGAGGAAAATTGTGGCCAAGTCTAGCTAAAGACGTTAAAGAAAGGCGCTTCGTGGGAGGCAACCCATGATTTCATGCTTTCGAATAAAACAACAGTTGTGTTGGAGCGCACCACGTCTATCCACCACCAGACACACCACCCGAGGAGGGTGGAGATGCCGGCGTGTAGGGGAGTATCTCTTGTACCCTTTTAATTTACCTTCAATGAGGACATTGCAATTTTTAAGTTTGGGGGTGATTTTAGGGTATTAAGAGTCATTTCATTGCATATAGTTGCATATTCATGTTAGTCATATTAACATTTTTGCATATAGTTTTGCCATGCCATTTAGATTGCATGTAGGATGCCATGTCATATAGTTTATTTAGGAATGTATTATCATGTTGTTCATGCATTTCATATGATTCCATATGAGTGTCTATTTCTGGCTCGATAGGTCGACGTTAATTTGAGTGTGATGACAATGAATAGAGGGTTGATTTAAGTACTTATGAAATTGACTTGCATGTGTCGGGAACACAATCTTTTCACGGTCTCACTGTTTGCTTTTGAGCTAGATCGAGTCATACCTGGTTGGTTGTTGGGAGTTAATCACTTATTTATATCTAGAATTTTCGTTATTCCCTCGATGGCGTAGGAGCACTTAAGTATAAGTTTGGGGGAAAACAGGGATTTCATGCTAAGTGTCGTGTCGTAGTGTAATAATGGCTAGGCGTCAAATGGCTAGTAGCCGGCTCATATTTGATATGAGTAGTCTAGGAGGGTGAGATAGTGCACCCATGTGAAAAAAAAAAAGAAAAGGCAAGAAAAAGAGTCAAAAAAAAAAGAAAAAAAAAAGAAAAAAAAGAGAAAAAAAATATAAAAAAAAAGAGTTGTGAGAATAAAAAAATGAGGGATTGTGAGAGTGTGTGTATGCTAATTGGCTAGGGTGAGCTCTTTAGTACTCGAGCAAGTAAGTTCGAGGGGATTTTATGCCTAGTGACCTAAGACTTTTCCGGTCTGGGATCCACTAACCTAACGCTCGCTACAAGGGTGCTATTGTATAAGCCTTTAGGGGTCTCACCCATTGCACAGTCAAAAGCATGTGTGTTTTGTGTTTTGTGGTGTTTTATGTAGTAAAGCATGAATCCTTGTCTACCTTAAATGATGATGGCGGTGTCTTTGAGTCATGGAGTGTCTAAAGTCTATTCTGTTTATAAACATGTGATTGTCTTGGCGAAGAATTGGTTATGCCTTTGATCTAGTTTCGAGAGTATATCTAGTGAGAAATGCACACACCACGTTTCCGAGCATGTATTGTTAGTATACGGGGCTTAGTCGAGCTCTGTTTGGATTTGTTGCATTCGTTGAGGCGCTTGCTTGTTGAGTTGGTTTCGGATCATTTGTGTGGGATCATTGCATTAGGACATTTTTGCATTATCATGACATTTAATTTTTAGTTGCATTCATGCATCATTTTAGGGTTGAGTTTGCATTGCTTGAGGACAAGCAACGGTTTAAGTTTGGGGGTTTGATAAGTGGATTTTATATCCACTATTTGGCATTCCATTCGTACTTAAAACGATTGCAAGTTCTCAAGTTTCGTGTTAGTTTGATGTGTTTTCATCTAATTTGTGTAGGTTGCATAGTCGGGTGGCATTGGTGGTGTTGGTGAAGTATTGGTGGTATTCTGTGAGCTTAAAGTAGAAATTACAGGAAGTCCAGGGCAAGAGAACTCGAGAATTTGATCTCAATGCGCATTCATCACTGTTTTGGCCATATCTTGACTTCTAGAAGTCCGTTTGAGGCCCGTAAGCTGTCCACGCGAAGAGGAGAGAAATGTCTACAAATCTGTCCAGGGGTGTACAAGCGCAGCAGCGCAGTTTCTGGGCGCAGCAGCGCTCAAGATAGCAATTTCCAGGAAGTATAAGGCGCAACAGCGCTAGTTGGGGCGCAGAGGCGCATGTCAGGAGAGCGCAACAGCGCTTGGGGAGAGCGCAATAGCGCTGTGCGTGTGTGCGTTTCCAGGAGAAAGTAAGCGCAATGGCGCTCCAGGAAGGGGCAGTTGCGCTCGAGTTATTTTTCGGTTTAATGTTAGATTGTTTTTATCGGGTCACTTTGTATTGGGCCTATTTTATTTGGGGCTTTTCCTGAGACTATTTGAGTATCGTTAGAAACCTAAAAAACATATCTCTCATCAGTAGAGTAGGTACTTGGGGATCATCGATCATTATTTTTCTTAGAATAATTTTTGAAGAGGGCTCTCCTAGCTAGTGACAAGCAAGGAGGATTAATCTTTGGATCGTTTGTACTCTTTCTCACTATTGGGGATTTATTTCTAACCATATTTCTCTTTATTTATTATTTGTTTTCTAGAATTATGTTATCAATTGAACCCATGATGGCGATGAGGTCAATTATGGGCTAAATCGTTATCATGGGATTTTAATGGATTTTTCTATGGATTCTAGTAATTGAGTGTTATTTATGCCTTGGTGTGTGATGGATTGAATTGATTTCCTAGTATGATTATGCTTATTCGTTATAGGTGAGTCGCGAACACCTATAATTGTGTGTTTAATCCTGGTGAATGCGAAAGTGGATCTAGGGTTTAGAACAATTCATGCTAGCATAGGTTTTTGCATGTGAAGAACATGTATTAATTTGTGGTGTAATTCTAACCGTCTTGTATTGACTATGTGGTTTAATGGATGCTTGATTTTAACCGGTGTGTGTTCAATTGCTATAGATATATAGGAACTACACATATTTGGTGACTACTTGACTTCTATCAATTGTGGATGATCAGTAGGATGGTATATGCACAACGAAAGTTGGTGTGTATCAGTTTAGTGCATCTAATCAGTAATCAACTCTGTCACTTACTAGGTTAAAGGGCATAAGATTCTAGATGAAGTGGTTAATGAAATTGAAATCCCATGTTTATTTATTATAAAGTAAAAGTTAAGTTATTTTCTCGTAATTCCCATAGTTGGTAATTATTCATTAGTTAAGCAAAACCAAAATTGTGATTGTCTTGGCAGTGAGTGTAAATCCTAAGCTGGTGTATAAGTGAACAAAACGAACAATTTGAGTCTCTGTGGGAACGAATCCTATTTACCGTATATTACTTGTTGACCACGTTCTCTTGCGTGAATAAGTGCGAACAGAAGTCAACTCATCTTTCACCTGCCATCTTGCCACAATCACTACAACTACTGACCCAACCTCTTTCAAAGAGGCAGTTCAACATCCTCATTGGGTCTCTGTAATGAACACTGAGCTAGAAGCATTGGAACACAATGGTACGTGGATTGTAACTGAGCTTCCACCTCGCAAAACAGCTATAGCCAGCAAATGGTTATTTAAAACCAAGTTCAACCCAGATGGCAGCATTGAACTCCACAAATCTCGTATGGTTATCTTGGGATGTAGACAAAAATACGATGAAGAATATCAAGATACGTTCGTACCAGTTGCTAAAATGACAATAGTACGATCATTGCTGGAAGTAGCTGCTATAGAGGAGTGGCATACCCTGCAGATGGACGTCTCAATTGCATTCTTGCATGGAGAACTTCCATAAGATGTATACATGAAAATGCCTCCTGGGTACACTGGCATGGAAAGTCGAATACACCTAAATAACACAGCTAAAGTTGGATCAACACCAATTCTGGTTTGCAAGCTTCTTAAAGCCCTGTATGGCTTGAAACAGGCCCCACGATTGTGGTTTTCAAAACTCTCCTTGACTCTTCTCAGTAGTGACTTCAAGCAATCAAAGTCTGATTACAGTCTGTTTTTGAAGCAAACTTCAAAGTCAAGGCTAGTTGTACTTGTTTATGTGGACGACCTTCTAGTCTGTGGTTCTAATATGTCTGATATAATTCAACTCAAGGAAATGTTGTCTACGAAATTCCATATGAAGGACCTTGGTCCTATAAGTTACTTTCTGGGTCTTGAAGTGAACAGGTCACGTTCTGGCTTTTTTGTCTCACAAAAGAAGTATACTCTTGACCTCATTGCAGAACATGGTCTAACGAACTGCAAGCCTCTCTCTCTGCCCATGATTTCACATATTAAGCTCACACCAACACTTGGAGAACCACTCTCTAGTCCCACATCTTATCAACGTTTACTTGGTCAGCTGATTTATCTCACGGTCACTTGCCCAGATATAGCCTTTACTGTGCATACTCTCAGTCAGTATATGAATGCTCCAACAACTGCACATCTACAGGCAAAAAAACGTCTACTTCATTATTTAGCTGGCTCTCCTTCACAAGGCATCCTCTTAGCATCTTCGAGTGCTGCTCATCTCACAGTATACTGTGACACCGATTGGGCTAGATGCCTTGCCACCATAAAATCCACCATGGGCTATTGTATCCTTCTTGGTGACTCTCCCATTTCATGGAAATCGAAGAAACAAAGTTGTTAGGTCCAAATGTGTTGTAGAGGGGGGGTGAATACAACTTTTCGATTATGAGAAGCAATAAATACGATGCAATAAATGAACACACAGATTCAAGGAATATATTTCTTTATATATAACTTGAAAAGGTTGCTACAACATTCATTACAAAGTATAACAGAAGTTCAGAGAGAAGTGAATGATTCTAAGCTCTGTGAATACTCTCTCTCTTTTTCTTGTGTTTTTCTCAATATTGCTCACTAACTAAAACATTACACAAGTGCTTCTATTTATACTACATGTAATCTATGACCTGTAGTCTTCAAAGACTAAGATGTACGTGGCCCAATGATGTCCACATAAATCTTGTCTTATCTTGAAAGCTTGGAAATCTGCCAATCAGAAGATGCCATGTGTCATGTTGAAGCTGCACTCTAAGTAGAACTTCTACTTGAGAATTTCTACTTAGCCATCTCGAAATTCTAAGTAGAACTTCTACTTGAGAATTTCGACTTAGCCATCTAGAACATTTAGTACTTAGAAAATATTCTGGTCTTCAACTTGAAACTTCAATGCACATCTTGAGCTTGTGATATCTTCATATCTTCTTTGTTCTTCTACAAGCTCTTGAACATGGATCTTTATTACTGACATAAACTTGCTATCAATGTCCTGACACTTGATGCACTGGTCTGGTTCATAAGTGACTAGTCTTGATAGTGTTTCTGCTTCTTGAATAAATTACCATATTCACTTAGTAACTTGGCTTTCCAATATTTGCTTTCCTTCTTGTTCACTTGAAATCAATTGGTCTTGTTGATACTGATAGTTATGATCTTGAATCTCGAATTCTCAAATCACTGAGGCCTGAACAACTTTGACTTGAACTTCTCTCAATGATTTCTTCTTGGCTTGATCATAGTTAACATATTCAATTGTATCAATTACCTTGTCTTCATTTAGTGTTGATTCCTTGTGACTTCTTGTTCTTGATTGTCTTCTGGTTAAGTATCTTTTCTTTTAATTGAGTTACATTAGTTACAGTGTTACAAGTTAATACACTCTGCCTTTCAATCTCCCCCAATTTGATTGTCTAACAATGACATTCAAATTAATGAAGGATAACTCAACTAAACAAGAGACGAGAAAAGATAATTAACATTACATTCTTGAAAAGTATACAATTGAAAAGTACTTTAAAACAATACAAAGAACTTAAACTAGAAACAGAATTCGAACCTCGAATTAAAGATCATTTGAATGATTCCTATCACCTGGATTATTTCATATCTTTTAGTCAAACTTATATCACCTTATTGGATTCATTCTAAGATGAATTTTCCTCAAGTGAGTTAAAGCAACCGAAAGACATGAAGTTTTTCCAACTTCAAGTTCACACCACTCTGACCTTTAACCCTAATTCCGTTTCCTCTTCCTAGCTTCAGCAGCTTGGTCCTTTTCTTCTTTCTGCCTTCTGCGCTTCTCCTCCTGCTGCTTTTGTTTCTTATATACTGGATTATGAAGTTGCGTCCACCTAGTATTCAACAAACTTACTGCTTCCATCTCTAGAGGGTTCCTGGGTTCTGGGTAAGGATGTTTGAAAAGCCTTCTGAGTTTGTCCACCTCCTGAGTAGTCCTGATCTCTGGAATTTCCTCAAATTTCTTCATTATAAGCCGAGGTTTCCTATGAGTTTTATCAGCTTTAAACTGACAATAGATCATTTTGGGATAGCCTATGACACGGTTAGTATTGTGGACACTAGCCGCCTCTCGCTCCAATCGCTTCTTTTCCACTACTACATCAGACAGGTAACTCACGAGTCTCTGCTTTTCTGTCACATACTTAACTTCCACATCTTCCCATTTGAACAGATATAACACTTTCTCCAGAAATGCAGCATCTTGAGTCTGCAGCAGCCATTGTTTACTCATATGCAAGAATGTTTGATTCTGGTCTGCATCTATGAATACTAAGGCATCAGCTGTATTATCAACAAAAGAGTGTATCCAGTATACACTGTCTCTTCCTGGAACACCAACTGCCTCCCTTATCTCTCCTTGTTCCAGTTCTCCAGTAGGAAGATTCAGAGCTTCATCAACATTCTTCATTGCTTGAAGAATATTCCAATTCCTCTCTATCAGCTCTGGTTCAATCTTCACATTATCAAGAGGGTTCGGAGCAATGACATCACACTTCCACACCTCATTGCTCTTCTTTAGTATGACACTTTCAATGGTCTTCACTGATTTATCTTTAAGCTCAGAAGCGAATCCCTTACTCATCATTTGCCTACAGACGGCCTTAAGAGATTCCACTGAAAGTTCCATTAAGTCCTTTTCCTCCAAGCTCACCCTCTTCATTTTACTGTCAACCACCATCCGGACAACATTTGGATACGGTGAGAATTCTGGACCCTTGTCCTCTGCTAGCCGCATTAATTGATCCCTATACAGAATGCTTAGATTCTCAGAATGAGAGTATTGAATTTTTGTTGCTAGCAAGAACAACTCTGATGCAGATCTTCTCGTCATGAATTGATCATCCACATACATGAAAGACATTGGGACTCCTTCTGTGAAAGACAAAATAACCTGCCACTCCTTTTGCGTTGAATTGTATCCAACCCTGACTTTAGAAATTAATCTCTTTAAAGCATTTATGTAGTCAGCAGCCATTGGATTCTGCAAATTTAGGTTGTAGAACAGATCATCTGCTTCCTTGTTATGATCTCCTTTTGTACATGGTCCCAACAATATCTTTCTTGCATCATCCCACTTCTTCCCTATCCTTCTATTGTCCAGATCAATTTGAGGATCAGCTAGCCTTGCAAGCTCATAATCGTACTGCTTTCCTTGTAGCTCCGCTTTCTTTTCCTGAAACGCAGCACGATCTTGCATTGCCTTCATTTTATAGAACTCAGCTTGATCTAAGGCTAACTGTTGAGCTTCAAGGGTTTCTTCATCAACAGTAATTTCTTCAGGCTTTCCGACAGACATCCCAGCACCGCCACCTTGATCTTTCAATGATCTCTTTATAGCATGTTTCAAAGGTGCGTCTTCCATATCAGAATCTGAATCAATTACCTCCTGTACTTTTTCTTGATGACTTAGGTCAATGAATGGTTCATCTTGCTCAACCATTATTGCCTTACCCTTTTTCCTCCTCAGAGCCTCTTCTTCAACAGACGGCTCAACTTCAATTTCTCTGACAAGATCAGCATGTGCTTGAATTTCTTCGATTTGAACTCCCTGCTGTCTCGTCTCCTTTATACTCTCCCCCTTAGGCGAGTTATCCTGAACTCCACCCTGGTCTCCAGATCCACCAGCTGTATCAAAATCTTCAAAACCGGAACCATAGGCTCCTGCTCCACTAGCACCACCTGTACCAGCATCGGGGGGAGGTTGTTGCGGCGCGAAACATTCCTGGGGCACAAAACTTCTGATTGCGAACATAACTCTGCTTATCTCCACAACCAGATTATCCATTGTAAGTTCCATTGCTCCCATCCTGTCATTCAGGGTGTTTCCCAAGACACCAGCAGCATGGCCCATGTCATTTACCTGATTTTTCAAAACAGTAAAAGCTGAAGCTTGAAGTGCCATTCGTGCTGCGTAGTCGTCAAGTGCCCTTTGATTATTTCCAACATTCATCCCTAACTGCCCCATTGACTGCCCAAACTGCTTCATTTGACTTTCCATAGAAGACATACGAGATTCAAGATTTTCAGAATTAAGGGACGGTGTTTGGTTTAGGTGACCTCGCTCTAATACTCGTTCTGTTGGTATTTGGCGCTCGGTTTCGGGCCTTAAAAATGAAGGTCCCTCTCTCCCTAACCTCTCACACACACTCCCTGTCTCACGCTCGTGTATATCTTCAATAAATGATCCAAAATATGAAGCAGTACCTGCAGAAACTGGATAAGCAAAATAATTTGCAGTTATGGGATCAAATACTGTTTGTTCCTGAGTTGGAATCTCAGGCTGAGAGGCTACAAAGTGTTCTTGTACAACATCAGAACCGATCCTCTTTGTAGCATCAGTACGTACCGGTGAAGGTACGGTTGAAGTTTTTAAAGCTTCATGTCCTCTTGAAGCAACAGTATCTTTAAGAGGTACAAAATCATCATCAAAATCAAAATCCCTATGTGCAGATTGTTCAAGGGGTGAAACACTCACGTGAGGTGGAGTGGTTGCGTGTGACACTCTAGGGTTTGACTGAGATTTAGAAGTAGCAGCATGAGAAATTTTGGCTTTCTTTCGAGTAAGAGGCTGCTCTTCGGGGTCACTCTCCTCATCATTTCCTACATCTATATGTGCTGGCTGTTTGGATTCCGGTGACTTAGGTGACAGAGAATTAGAAATATAGCTCTCACCCTGGGATAGATCCTGCGGGCTAGCAGTCTCTTGGGTCTGGGAATCAGAAACATAGGAAGAGGAATGAGTAGAATGTCGAGAGAGATTACCTGATTCATTACCTTGTTCGTCTCCGCTTTGTTCATCAGGAATCTCTTCAAATGCCTCAGCATGAGCAGACCGATTCTGAGCATGTGATGAAGCTTGCGAGAATTCCATCAAAGTGGTAACTCCCTCATCATATGTAAGCCACTTTTGTAAGGTTTCAGGAATAGACATCGGTTTTCCATGATGTTTATCCTGATTTTCAACTGTTGAAAGTGACTTAGTGCCCATCCCTAGCGGTGCAGATGATGGACCTCTGGCAAAACTCCGTCTAACTGCAAGAGCATCCTTCGGTACTAAACCATTGATCAGCATCTGTAGGAACCGAGGAAACCAGCAGACAACATCTGTAGTGTTGAGGTCTCTGCTTGCAGGAGATCCCATCACAGCCACTATCTCAGAGAGAACTATTCGTCCATAATTTATATCCAGCTCTCTTGCTAGGGCAATTCCACGGTTTTGCATGGGAATGGAAATTTGATGGTAATCGCTTTCTCGTGCCCGAAAACATCTTGTGATGGCCTCGAAAAAGTAATTCCATTCCACATGAAGAAATTGTTTTTGGATGTTTCCAGTGATCCGGCCAGTCGGAGGATAACACCCTATTTCTTCAAAGAATCTGAGGCGATCTGCAGCTGTAGGTTCTGGATCATAAGCATCTTTAATGGGGAATCCCAGAACCTTGTTGACAATTTGTTCAGTCACCACATATTCCTGACCCGCTAAGGTAAACCTGAAACCAAAGGGGGTTGATTTGCTCCCAAAAGAAACCGCACTAGTCCATAATTGCTGTAAAGCATCATGCACTAGTGTAGGTTTAGCAGTAAAAGCATCGCTAGCTTTGGAATACAAATTGAGAAATCGTATCCAAGACTTAAAGCGCGGGAGTTGATCACCAATTTCCGTAGAAATATTATAAAAATTGTTTTTGGCAAGTGAAAATTGGTGAGCCATTTTAATTAAAAGTTTTTCCTTTAGAAAAATGTGAATTTTAATTTTAATTTATGAAAAACAATTAATTGTTGAATTAACCGTAATGTCCCTTTTAATTTTTCAAGAACACAAAAGCCTCTTTTTGAAAAATCAAACTACGGGAGCAAATTAACAGTTAATGGAAGGCAAGTTTCAAACCACTAATTAAATCTGCTTTAACAGTGAAGTGTTTGTTTGTAAAATCATTTTTGAACAGATCTGTTAACTTTTGTGTGTATATACGCGTGTATATATCTCAAGAAAGATGAACAGTTACACAAACACACAAAAACAGTGATTAATGATGACACACAGGTTATAGCAGTCTAAAAATGGGCATCAATTCGTTGTCCGTATGAGATTTGTCACAAAAATCACGAATCAATGGTTGAGAATATGAAATCGCCTGTATGTATATGTGCGGCTGTAAAACTGAACTAGGTAAAAGTGAAAGAAAAGATCGAGTTAGATGTGTATATATAGACATTAATGTGAAATGACTAAAGTGTCCCTGTTAAAAATTATGAAAAATCTAAGTTCATACAGGGAGAACTCAAGTCGAAATTCTATCTCGAAGTCTATCTCGAAGTCTATCTCGAACATTTTAAGTCGAACTTCGAGATAGATTTCGAGATAGCTGTTAACTCGAAAAACTTGAACACTTGAACCATTAATCTATCAAAGATCATGTACAGCACAAACCACCAAGGAAATCTATCTCGAAATTCTAAGTCGAAATTCGAGATAAAGTTCGAGTTAGGAGTTAACTCGAAAAATCCCCTTAACTAATTGAGAATTCTCCCAAACTCTAAGTCGAACTTCGAGTTGAACTTCGAGATAGAGGTTAACTCGAAGTTATTCTCAATTCATTTAAAAATACCCCCAAAATTGGAAACCTCATCTCAATTTCGAGATGGAGTTCGAGATAGACTTTATCTCGAATATTTTGAAGAAAAATAAATAGGCACACTGGTAACTCAAATTCGATCCCTAAGTCGAATTTCGAGATGAATTTCGAGATAGTGGCTAACTCGAAATTCTTCCCAGACTTAGAATTTTCAAAACTTCACTCTGGAAGCTCAAATCGAAATTCAAGTCGAATTTCTAGATGAGTTTCGAGATAGAAACTAACTCGAAATTTTGAAGATACTTAGATTAATTTGACAATTTTTTTCTTTGAAAAACTCAACAATTAATTTTGTCAAATTAATATAAATATCAATTCAAGGATTTTAATATATGACATAATTAAAACATTCCTTGATAATTCTAAGGCCTCTAATTACATGAAAAACACAGGTAAATTCATCTAAAAATCATGCAAAATTTAGAATATTATGAATTTAACTCCCCCTATGTTCATGCAATCTAACAAGCATAAATTCACAGATTTGTGCTATAAAAGACACTTAAAACACACTGAATTCATGCAAAATCACACTATATGCATCCTATAATAATCATTAATTAGGCATTTTAAAGTCTAAACACATAATGATTAAATAGCTTGCATATACCAACATAACCATGGATTTTACAGATAGAAAGCTTTACTAACTTGTGTTAAGCATTCCCAATTCACCAACCAACCTATTGAATGTTACTTCATCAAGAGGTTTGGTGAATATATCTGCAATTTGTTGCATTGTGGGCACGAAATGTAGCTCCACAGTCCCCTCCTCGACATGTTCTCTTATGAAGTGATACCTGATGTCGATGTGCTTTGTTCTTGAGTGATCTACAGGATTGTTGGTTATGGCAATGGCACTTGTGTTGTCACACATAATTGGAATTTTCTTATGCTCCATGCCATAATCCTTCAATTGGTTCCTCATCCACAGTATTTGAGCTACACAGCTTCCAGCAGCAATGTACTCAGCTTCAGCAGTAGAAGTAGATACTGTATGTTGCTTTTTACTTTGCCAGGACACCAATCTTCTGCCAAGAAATTGACAAGCACCAGATGTGCTTTTCCTATCAATCCTGCAACCTGCATAGTCTGAATCCGTATAGCCAATTAGATTAAAACCTGTATCTCTTGGGTACCAAATTCCTAGATTTGGTGTGCCCTTGAGATACCTAAAAATTCTTTTGACGGCTATGAGATGTGATTCTCTAGGATCCGCTTGGAACCTTGCACATAAACAAGTCGCGAACATTATATCGGGTCTACTTGCAGTTAAATAGAGAAGTGAGCCAATCATACCTCGATAGCTTGTGATGTCAACTGGTTTACCTGTTTTGTCTTCATCAAGCTTCGTGGCTGTTGCCATGGGAGTCTTGGCTGCTGATGCATCTTCTAGATTGTACTTCTTGAGTAAATCTCTGACGTACTTGGATTGACAGATAAAGATACCATCTTTTCTCTGACTGATCTGTAACCCAAGGAAGAAGGAAAGCTCTCCCATCATGCTCATCTCGTATTTGTCTTGCATTAGCTTAGCAAATTTCTCGCACAAGCGCTCATTCGATGACCCGAAGATAATATCGTCCACATAGACTTGAACAAGTATTAAATCATTCTTCACATTCTTATAGAACAATGTTTTGTCAATTACTCCCCTAGTAAAACCACTTTCAATTAAGAATACGGATAGGGTTTCATACCAACATCTTGGGGATTGCCTGAGGCCATAGACAGATTTGAAGAGAAGATACACAAAATCTACAAGTTCTGGATCAATGAAGCCAGGCGGCTGTTCCAGATACACTTCTTCTTCTAACTCTCCGTTCAGGAAGGCACTTTTCACATCCATCTGGAAAACCTTGAAGTTCTTATGTGCTGCAAATGCCAAAAACATCCTGACTGCCTCAAGTCTTGCAACTGGTGCATAGGTCTCATCATAATCAATTCCTTCTCGCTGAGAATAACCTTTTGCAACCAAACGAGCCTTGTTTCGTGTTACAAGTCCGTTTTCATCCATTTTATTTCTGAATACCCACCTTGCTCCAATTACTGATTTGTTCTTTGGTCGGGGTACCAGTTTCCAAACTTTCTTCCTTTCAAACTGATTGAGTTCCTCTTGCATTGCAATCACCCAATCAGCATCACCAAGAGCTTCTTCTATTTCTTTAGGTTCAAGCTTGGATAAGAACCCAGAATATAAGCAAATATTAGCCAGGTCAGCTCTTGCATTTCTTCTAGTAGACACACCAGCATCTGGATCACCGATAATCAATTCAAACGGATGGTCTCTATTCCATACTCGTTCTCTTGGAAATTGTCTTGATGATTCAGCATGACTTTCTGAATTGTGGTGCTGACTACTTTGAATACTTTCACTAACTCCCCCTGAGTTAGTGCCAGCTCCTACAGAACTAGAGTCAACTCGACTCGAGCCTTGAACAGTAGTCCTTGAGCTGCTATTTACTCCCCCTGAGTTGTTGCCGGTTCGTACTGAAGAAGTCTCTCCTGATCTTGTAGAATTAGCTTGTTCACTAGACTCAGGTTCTTCACGTACACTTGGAACATTTAATGGGACAATCAACTCAGGTTCATCTTCAAGTTCTTCTAAGTCCAGATTCTGAAATTTTAGGGACTCAGGTTCACTAGAATCTCTTGAAATTGATGAGAGTTTGGTATCGTCAAATCTGACGTTGTAGCTTTCAGTCACTTTTCGATCATTTACTAAGAACACCCTATAAGCTGCTACCACATCTGTGGAGTAACCAACAAAGATTCCTTCACGAGCTTTTGCTGCAAACTTGCCTAGATTTTCATCATCTATAAGTACATAGCATTTTGCTCCGAAGACATGAAAGTATTTGATTGTTGGTCTTCTTCCGTTCATTAGCTCACATGGTGTCTTTTCTTTATCTTTTATGATCAAGGATCGATTTTGAGTGTAACACACGGTACTCACTGCTTCTGCCCAGAAATACAGAGGAAGTTTCGAATCACACAACAAAGTTCTTGCTGCTTCAACCAATGTTCTATTCTTCCTTTCAACTACTCCATTTTGTTGTGGAGTTCTCGGGGCTGAGTACTGACGACGTATTCCCTTAGATACACAGAAGTCATTTAGCACTGCGTTTTTAAATTCAGTGCCATTGTCTGATCTAATCGTCTTCACAGTAAATGTTGAAACATTCTCAATTTGAGTGATGTGATCAATGATTAGGAAAGGTACTTCGTCTTTCGTCATTGCGAACAATACCCATGTATACTTGGAGAAGTCATCCACGATTACCAATGCATATCTTTTCCTAGACAGAGATAGGACATTCACTGGGCCAAACAAATCCATATGAAGAAGTTGCAGAGGCTCAGTGATACTAGAAATTTCCTTGCTTTTATGCGATGCTCGTTTTGACTTTCCCATTTCACAGGCTTCACAGAGTCCTTTCGGAGCGAACTCCATTTGAGGTAGATCTCTCACCAATTCTCGCCTCGCGAGAGCATTCATCGTTTTGAAGTTTAAGTGAGATAATTTTTTGTGCCATAACCAGCTTTCATCATCCGAAGCTTTGCTGTAGAAACAGGTGACTTCATTCTGATTTGCTGAATCCATGTCTGCAACAAAAAGATCTGCCTTTCGAACTCCTCTCAAAGCCAATGAACCTTCCTTGATGTGAGTGATTGATACACCTTTCTTGTTGAAGACAATTTCGTAACCTTTGTCACAGAATTGACTGATACTCAACAAATTATGCTTTAATCCCTCAACATAGGAAATATCTTCAATGATGACATTGCCAGTTTTCAGTTTGCCATATCCCTTTGTCACACCTATGCTGTCATCTCCAAAGGTAACATAAGGGCTAGCTTTCATAACCAACTCTGTAAGCAGGGACTTGTTTCCAGTCATATGCCTCGATGCTCCACTGTCTAGCACCCATATAACTTTATTTCTCTTTTGTTTAATGCCCTGCAATGACAGATTGGTTAGACTTTCTTCGGAACCCAACTTTGATTGGGCCCGGCTTTTCGATAAGATTTAGAATCAACAGATTTAACAACAGGAGATGCACTTTTCTTAACATAACTAGAGCTTTCGACTTCCTCCTTTCCTTTCTCAGACTTGACATATTTATCAGTCCTAGGAGAAGGTTTGTCACTCCTAACTTTAGGAGGACTGACAGTCTTGGCTCTCCCAAACTTCTTTTTGTTGTTTGAACTAGCAGCTGTATTTGAGCATGACTGGCTAGATGCATTCATTAAATTCACAAAAGTTTGCATGACATTAAAAGTGCATGGCATACAATTAGGTTGACCACACTGTGCATGATTCTGATGCAGATTATTCATTGTATGTGTGACAGGCATGGCATGTGTAGCAGTGCATGCATAAGAAAGATGTTCAGTAGATTTACAGTGATAACATGCTTTCTTTATTCGTTCAGCCTTAACCTCTTTTATGCCTTTCTTCCCTTGTTGTTTAACAGCCTTAGCTCCTATTCCTAATCTAGATTCATCACTAGGGAAATTGATTTTAACTTGTTTAATAGGAGTTATAGGTTGTGCTTTCTGACGATCTTCCATCTCAATCTCATATCTAGCTATCAATTCAGTCTCTTCTTCTTCTATTCTAGGAACAAGGTGTTTGTAGATGGGTTTGACAGAAGATTTAAGAATACTAGGTGTTTCCTTTTTAATGTCACTGGAGTTAGGATCGATATGTCTCTTGCCTTCTTTCTTAGAAAGATCAGAATAATCAAGTCCTACACCTACTCCAGTTATCTTCTTAAATACGTCATTATCTACATACACTTTACTAGCAGCTAGTTTGTAAGCTTCATATTTAGTTTCTAAGTCAGCTAGTTTGTTCCTTAAACATGATTCTATTTCTTCCTTAAGGACGAGCTTGTGTTCCAAAGATTTAATAAAATCTCTTAGAGAAGTATCTACAGTGCAAGCGGCCTCTAACTCTTCCACTTTTGCCTCAAGCATTCTGCTTTTGGCGACAAGTGTTTTCTGTTCCTTTTGAGAAGTGTCTAGGCTTTTGCACAACATGTAGATCTCTTCGCTAAGAGCGCCGTTCTGTTCCTTATAATCATCAATAGACATTTCTACTTTAAGGGTTAGAACTGGTACCTCTGGTTCCTCTGATGTCTCAGCCATGAGCGCAAAGTTTGCTACATGAGTAACATCTTCCTCATCTGAATCATCCCAAGCTCTTCCTTCTGTTACTACTAAAGCTCTTTTAGCATGTTTTTCTTTCACCAGCGATTCATATTTGCTTTTGAGGGCTTCAAATGTCTCTTTCGGATAAGTCTGTTTAGGCTTTTTGCAGTCTGAGGCAAAATGTCCAGGTTCACCACAGTTATAGCATTTGAACTTCATCTTGAAATCCAAAGGTGAATTGTAGCTGGTACTCTTGCCTTTGCTTTTGTAGCCTGATGAACTACCACCACCCTTAGCAGCTCGATAATAAGATGAAGAATTTCTTTGTGGTCGGTTGCTCTTTCTGAATCTCATATTGCTGAACTTCCTTGCCATGTATGCCACGACACTATCGTCCATGTTGTCCAGCTCTTCTTGGGTGAAGTAGTCATCATCACTGTTAGATGCACACTCGTCATCATTATCAACTTGATGCGGTGCAGGTGATGATTTAGGCTTTGCTGCAACCATTGCCTTCTTAGACTCCTCCTCATCAGCAACTAATCCTGATGCAGTTTCTTTTCCTTTTGAATCATTGTCCCATGCTTGATCTTGAAGTGTCTCCAGCTCATAGGTCTTCAGAATTCCATAATATTCTTCCAGAGAAGTTGTATGCAAATCTCTGGTTTCTCTGATTGCGTAGACCCTATGTTCAATGCTCTTTGGCTGGTTCCTCAGATATCTCGTATTGGTTTCAACCATGGGGAGAGTAACACCTCTCAGATTCAAATCCAATACCAACTGACTGAATCGTAGATAGACATCTGTTATGCTTTCTCCTTTTCGTATTCTAAAGGTGTCATACTCCATCTTGAGTATAAGTGTTTTGTTGCTTCTAACCTCTGCAGATCCTTCCATGACAACTTCTATTTTGTCCCAAATCTTCTTTGCTGTATTCAAACCCTTGACTATGTTGAACATTTCATGATCAAGAGATTCCATCAAGGTTTGTCTTACAGAAGTATCATAAGCTATTTGCTCCTTGTCAGCATCCGTAAAGTCCGCTGCCTTTTTAGGCTCAGACCGAGCAGGTATAACCTCCTCTCCTTCCGTACGCTCAGGAATAGCTTTCATTGGAACAAATTTACCCTTTTCAAGGACTTCCAGATACTCAGGGTTAATAGTCTCTAAGTAGAGTCTCATTCTGAAAACCCATTCTTCATAGTGATCTCGGTTGAACATTGGGATCTTGAAAGAATTTTTAGGAGCCATTTCAAATCTTGTCACTAAAAAATTCTAAGTACCCAAGACTAGGCTATGTAGAATATCTATGTAGAACTTCTGCCAAGACGAAATTTTTCTAAGTAGAAATTTTGCTCAAGTCGAAATTTCTCTAAGTAGAAATTGTCCAAGTCGAAATTCACCAAGTAGAAATTGTCCAAGTCGAAATTCTATGTAGAAAATCTCAAGTAGAAATTCTATGTAGAACTTTTGTCCTTAGAATAAATTTTTCTGCAGATTACTTTAATATTGAATAAACAATATCACCTTTTTGACTTTTGATTACTTTACACACCGAAAGTGACTAACCCACCTGCAAAGCACTGAGTACACTTTCTTTTGCTTTCGGCCAAGGAATAATAATCAAATCAAAAGTACAAAAACACCTTTTTGACTATCTTTGTTTGTTTGAAAAAGGAGATCAAAAAGTTGTTGGGTTATCTTCTTTGACAAGAACAGATGATGAACACTCAAGAACACCAAATATCAATGAACCCAGATTAATTCACAAAAATTAATTAAAATACACCCAAGCCAAATAATCACACCTGGAGTATTTAAATAATTTTTCCCGGATGAGTTTTCAATGGAAATGAATTAAAGCACACTTTTCGAAAAAATGAAAAGTAGATCTAGAAAATGAAAACTCACGATTCTTCTACCAAACACAAGGATCTATGTTTTGTATGTTAAACATCCGCTCTGATACCAATTGTTAGGTCCAAATGTGTTGTAGAGGGGGGGTGAATACAACTTTTCGATTATGAGAAGCAATAAATACGATGCAATAAATGAACACACAGATTCAAGGAATATATTTCTTTATATATAACTTGAAAAGGTTGCTACAACATTCATTACAAAGTATAACAGAAGTTCAGAGAGAAGTGAATGATTCTAAGCTCTGTGAATACTCTCTCTCTTTTTCTTGTGTTTTTCTCAATATTGCTCACTAACTAAAACATTACACAAGTGCTTCTATTTATACTACATGTAATCTATGACCTGTAGTCTTCAAAGACTAAGATGTACGTGGCCCAATGATGTCCACATAAATCTTGTCTTATCTTGAAAGCTTGGAAATCTGCCAATCAGAAGATGCCATGTGTCATGTTGAAGCTGCACTCTAAGTAGAACTTCTACTTGAGAATTTCTACTTAGCCATCTCGAAATTCTAAGTAGAACTTCTACTTGAGAATTTCGACTTAGCCATCTAGAACATTTAGTACTTAGAAAATATTCTGGTCTTCAACTTGAAACTTCAATGCACATCTTGAGCTTGTGATATCTTCATATCTTCTTTGTTCTTCTACAAGCTCTTGAACATGGATCTTTATTACTGACATAAACTTGCTATCAATGTCCTGACACTTGATGCACTGGTCTGGTTCATAAGTGACTAGTCTTGATAGTGTTTCTGCTTCTTGAATAAATTACCATATTCACTTAGTAACTTGGCTTTCCAATATTTGCTTTCCTTCTTGTTCACTTGAAATCAATTGGTCTTGTTGATACTGATAGTTATGATCTTGAATCTCGAATTCTCAAATCACTGAGGCCTGAACAACTTTGACTTGAACTTCTCTCAATGATTTCTTCTTGGCTTGATCATAGTTAACATATTCAATTGTATCAATTACCTTGTCTTCATTTAGTGTTGATTCCTTGTGACTTCTTGTTCTTGATTGTCTTCTGGTTAAGTATCTTTTCTTTTAATTGAGTTACATTAGTTACAGTGTTACAAGTTAATACACTCTGCCTTTCAAAAGTGTGGTTGCTCACTCCTCCGCAGAGGCTGAATATCGAGCCATGGCAATGACCACCTGTGAAGTAACCTGTCTGTCACACCTTCTAAAAGACTTGGGCTTCAAGATCTACCTGCTACTCAACTGCACTGTGACAACAAAGCAGCCTTAGCAATTGTTGCTAACCTAGTTCAACACGAACGCACGAAAAATGTAGAAATCGACTGTCATTTCGTGCGTGATCAAATCAACACTGGCCTTATTCAAACTGCTCATGTTTCCTCATCTGATCAAGTGGCTGACCTACTCACTAAAGTGCTTCCTGTTCAACAACACAAGTATCTTCTTCACAAGCTAGGAGCTTCAGCTGCGCCTCCGTCTCCAGCTTGAGGGGAAGTATTGAGGAACCACATTCCAGCTCACCAATCTTTCACCACCTCTATTTGTGTCACCTAGTATATGGCCAGGTGGTTAGGTTGTTACATTTAGAACATTATCATTAGCTTGTCTGCTAGCACATGTATCTATCGCTATATATCAAGAGTAGGTCTCTTTGTAATGCTCAGGATGATTTCAATAAAACAAGTGTGCTGCTTATCTTCTTTCTTTTAGCAATGGTTCTCTTAATGTACTCACATAGCTCACACATGTCATAAGCTCATCTCTGTTATCAATTATATATAGATTACTCCTATTTTATTTTTTGTTAAGCAAATTTTATTTAATAATTATCTTCCAAATTACTATTTTATTTTTTGTTAAGCATATTTTATTTAATAATTATCTTCCAAAATAGAAAGAAGGGAAAGAGTACATAAACGTTATGCCCAAAATTCGGTTCGGGTATTCTAAAATGGATCCGGGTCAGATACGGGTTCAATTTGGGGATTTTCATGATAAATTAGGGTTCTGGCACAGATTGAAGAAACTAGGCCGCGCCCTCACTTTCCTTATATGGAGGGCGCGCCCTAATTGATACTTCCATATCAGAGATTTCTACTCAAGCTGGAATTCTACTCAAGTTTTTATAGTTTTTAATGAAAGATTCTACTTAAGCTTGGATTCCACTCAAGCTTGGATTCCACTCAGGCTTGGATTCCAGGAGATATTGAAGAATTCCCTCATGTCGTATCTCAGGAGGGGGATGTCCGTCGCAGAAGGCCTCCAGGGGTTTGCCTGGATATAAGGACCCTTCTTAGACACTAAGGGCGCGCCCTAAGGTGGAAAGATGGGGACTTTCTGGTGTGTGCTTTGGGAGCTCTGTTCCTGTAGCCAATGGGCGCGCTCTCATTGGGGAACTTTGGAGTAATCCTGCACTTTGCACCCAAAAGCTCTGGATCACCTGTCCTGCTATCTGGTGGGTGCTTCTCATTCGGGGGACAGGAATGCATTCTGCACTTGGGGTAAACCACGGCTATACCTGCATCCTTGAAATCAAGAAATAGCTGGTAGCGGATAGGACTAGTCCTCGACGGGGGAAGTTTCCTTATCCGTGAAGTCTTGAGATCCTGGATGAGCCTTGGGCCTTTGTGGTTAGGCCTCATAGTAGAACATTCCGGAAGCTAGTTCATCAATCCAAGCCCATTTGGGTTTCTTGCTCTCCAAGAACTACGTGGGCTTGATCCTCTATAAATACAGAGGTACGTAGGCAAATTGGGGGGGGATGGAAGTGAAGAGCTACGAGCCACCACCAAAAACCCTCTCAATCTCAGCCCCCAATTCATCACAGCCACCACACTCCAGTGACTTATCCGGCGAAGAACCACCGTCATAGATCTTGATTCCGGCGACAGACCTCAAACTTTGTTGTTACCAAATTCCTCCGTCAACAAATTGGCGCTAGAAGGAGGGCAGCCAATCAAAATCTTCATCTTAGGAGGAAAAGATGTCTCACAAGCAAGGTGGAGGTTCTCATATAGACGATGGTTACGATTCTGAAGATAGCTTGGGGGGTAACCAAGCTCGCCACGAAGCTTATGTTCTGGAGGAGATCTTTGTTCCTCCACATCGCCATGGAATTCCAGCTGCCGCCGGCGGACAGCCGCCCGTTCTTATCAGTAATTCGGAGTTAATGGAGTAACTTTGTCGTATGAGAGATTCCATAAATAACTTCCGGTCAAGATTGAGTTATGCAGAGAAAGTGCAAGAAAGTAGGAGAAAATCTCGGAAGTATCCCACGAAATCATCGCCGAACAAGGAAAGCTCTCCAAGTTGGGAAAGTTCTCGAAGAGGTTCTTGGATCCTCAAGAGAGGGCACGCCCTCACCCCACCGCTCTGGGCGCACCCTTAGTGAGATTCGACGTGATGAAGAAAAGATGGTTCTAAAGATGATTTTCACGCTGCTGTTGCAAAAAGATGGTTCCGGGTATTTTCAAAAATGGTGATTTCCGGTCAATGACGTTGAACTAGGTTTCCCAAGGGGCTATTTCAAATATGATTCGAAGAAGGTTGTTATAGAGAAGAGACGCAATTATCGGGAACACGTCCACCATTAGGGCGCGCCCTCACCATCAGGATGTGCCCTCAAGGTAACCTTTGACTTGTTTTGTTGAGATTTTTGTTGTTTGTTTCTTGGACTTTTGTAATAGAATCCTCGAGTTAAAGATGGAATTAAAGATGGTGAAGGAGAATACCCAATAACCCTCAGGGCGCGCCCTGAGGGTGGTAGCCAAGGCTCGGACGATTTCCAACTTCTAGGAAAATTCGATGGTTGAACATGTCCTCATCTCCAGGACGCATCCTCTAGAGAGGGTGGCTCCTCGCCCATCTGGTGAAATCCAACGAATTGAGGAAAACCTCGCTACTATGAGGAGGAGCTTTGCTAGCTTGAAGGAACGCCTAGGAATAAAGCTCGGGAGCGAGGCCCCATGATCCACAGCGCGTGCCCCCTGATTACAGGTCGAGGCCCCTTGGACATGAGCGAGCCGTTCCTCGGAGTGATGATCCACAGCGCGTGCCCCCTGATTACAGGTCGAGGCCCCTTGGACATGAGCAAGCTCTCCCTCGCGATAATATTGGAAGAAGAAGTAGCCGTGATAACGGCGATAGAAGAATGAAGATATATTGAGTGGATAGGCAATCTCATATTAAAGCGGGCTCGCCCTCAGGTGGTAGATTCCCTCGTATTTTTCAAGTTCCTTCATGTACTTCCAGTGAAAGAAAGTCTCAATGAAACCTTCTTGGAGATCCACAGTTTCGTGGAATTCCACAGCCTCATGGAATTCCACAGCCTCATGGAAATCTCTAGCCTCAAGGAAATCCACAGACTCAAGGTCAGAATCAAAGGAATGATCAAACAACTCAACTTCCACCCTTGGGGGGTACTCATCCAGCTAATATCCCAGAAGTTGGAGTTTGTAATGTTGAGTTCTTCAAAAGGCTTCTATATAGAGAACGCTTCTTTAGAGGGCACATCCTCAAGAAAAATATTGATGTGCAAATGATTTCCCATTTTCTAAGAAAATTCGATGATTAAATATTCCCTCAGAGCAGAGCACGCCTAAGAAGATGATTAAGAAGCGCGCCTTCCCCTGACTGGGTGCGCCTCCAGGTAATATCCAACCTTGATATTATTTTGCTTTATATATTTATTGCAGGTATAAAATTACAGGGGTTTGCCTTGTGAGAGCTTCCAGGGATTTTCCTGATGCAAAGGCTTTCAAGGGTTTGCCTGGCCAAGAAGAAGGAAAAACATTTGGAATCGAGGCCCTGTGATCCACAGCGCGCGCCCCCTAATTACAGGTCGAGGCCCCTTGGACATGAGCGAGCCCTTCCTCGGGATTATGATCCACAGCGCGCGCCCCCTGATCACAGGTCGAGGCCCCTTGGACACGAGAGAGCCTGCTTTGAAGATTTCGTTGGAAGATAATGAAGCCAAACAAGTAGAAATGACATTGTTTGGCTGTCATCAAGTGAGGAATGGCCCTCGACATATTGCTGAGGGCGCGCCCTCAAGAAGGAAGGGCCTTACAATTGTTCCCTTGATTGCTCATAGTCAAATCTCAACCTCAGGGAAATGCTTTACATCAGGACTTAGCTTCAAGGAAATGCACCACTTCAGGAAAATCCTCCAACATAGGACGCGCCCTCAAAGAACTCTCCCTCAGAGGACCTTCCAGATTATGGCGCGCCCTCAAAGAAAGATGCAAATTCTCAAGCGGACTCCAATATCTACGAGGATAATTTACTGCTTGGACTCCAGAAGGAAAGAAGCTGTTGAGTTGCGGCCCCACGAACCATAGTGTGTGCCCCCTGATCATCAGGTTGAGGCCCCAAGGTCATGAGTGAGCCCCTCTACACAAGAATGACTTTCATCCGGACTAGAAGAGACTTTGTCATTGCCCTCGTCCACATAGGGCGCGCCCTAAGCAACAGGGCGCGTCCTCAGCAACTCCAACGGCTCTCTCTTAAAAATTCCCCTCTTGGGATGCCTCGTTAAGAGATGATTCTTTAAGGAATGATATTCTGATGCTGGGGGGTAGTGCTGATGCACCTCCCTAGCCCTACATGTACATGTATTTCAGAACAATTTATGTGAAGAGCGGAATACCCCCACGGGGATGCCTCTTCGTGAGATGCCTTTCACAGGATGCCTCCTTGCGAGATGCCTCTTAGTGAGATGCCCTTTATTGGATGCCTCCTAGTGAGATGCCTCTTCGTGAGATGCCCTTCATAGGATGCCTCCTAGTGAGATGCCTCATTTTGAGATGCCCCATCATGGGATGAGATTTGAAGTTGCCCGTGACCAGAGAATGCACTCTTTCTACCAGAAGTTGATTGAAGTAGAGCAATGCCTAAGTAGTAGACTAGAAGGTAAATTAATTACCTCCTAGTCTAGGGGGTAGTCCATGTACACTTTCCCTAGTCTTAGTTAAGTTGTGAAATTTTAAAATTTTTGAAGAATGTTCACGTACATATAGGGTGCGCCCACTAGGGTGAATCTGCAAAATCCTTTATAATAGAGGATGCGCCCTCGACAATTAGTCGGGATATGGATTTCTTTTATGTAGTATGAAAAGTAAATAATGTCTGCAAGATGGAGTGATAAACTAGCATGGAAATTCAACAATTTAGTGGGAAAATGCTTACAGGCTACATACATGCATAAATGAAGGAGAAACGGAAACTATTGTCAGATTCTCTATATGCAATTTTCCATACAAAAGAAAGACGAAACCTCTAGAAGATTTTTGAAGGTTGGATGCGCCTGGTTTAATTGAAGAAAGGAATAACCCTCAGGCGTGCCCTTAAATTAAAATAATAAAAATATCGGGCGCGTTCAGTTTGGATGAAATTTAAGATAAAGCAAAAAGGATATGATGAACATTCATGCACACATGTATGGTAATGGTATATGTGAATAGATTTAATGGGCATCTCAGTTTTGCTTGAATAGAGAAAAGTGAGGTTAGTGATTATGGGACCACGCATAAATTAATAAGGAGGTGAAGCGTGAAAAGAAGATAAAATGATGGTCACAAGAAAACTATTCAAATGCTGGACTCACATGGATTAAGAAGAAGTGTATGAGAATTGGTAAAATATGTTATTTGCAAAGTAGGCGGGCTCATAAAAAAGAATTGGTATGCGTCTACTCAATAAGTTGAGTTATTATTTTTTAAAGAATGGAGGGACTCAGCAAAAGATGGGGGTACATGCAATTAAAAATAAAAGAGCAGAAGTCAAGTCATAAACAAGAAAAGTATTTTAATGAAGTTGGTGCTGCTTCCTTAAAAAGTTTGTTAGGCGCGCCTTAAAAACAAAAATAAATCTTGTTTATTGGCAAGGATGAATAAAGGAGTCTAAAGAGTTTGCTGTAAAGCTTTTTGATGCACTGACCCAGAGGAGGAATATAACATGGGAATTGATCAATAAAGCAGAGAATAGAGACAGAGAGATTAACAGAGGACGAATATCCCAAAAATAAGCAGATGAATATGAAGCACTGATTATGGAAGAGTTTAGACCCGGACAACGATGGTTACATCATAATTGAAAACTTGGAGATGCATTTGTTACAAGTTTCAAGCCAACTTGTAAGAGGAGGTGAAAGCAAACTTTTAAGCCAAATGCTGAGCCAAAAGCTAAAGCCCACACATGATCATAATATAGTCCAGGGAAGTCTTAGAGATTTCAAGTACCTTTTATTAGATAATTGGCAAAGAGCTTATTGGGTGTTGGCGTTACGAAAAAGAAGTGATTACATGGTTTGTTACATGTGGTCATATGCGAAGTGATTGGTTTGTTATTGAAGGGCACGTCTATTTAAAAATCAAGACGGTGGTTATGTTAGTGATGCAGCTGCTTCTATCAAGGCGCGCCCTCGAAAAAAAAAAAAGCCTCTGCCTATACTACTCATACTATATAAATGAGGAGGACGTGTCCTTTATTATCAGGAGGAGCAGTACACATGCATACTTGGATTTCTCAACGAGGAAAATTTTAAAAAGAATAAAGTGAAGAAGAAGCTTATGGGTTCAGTCGTGAAGAAAGAGCGCGCCTTTACAACAAAATATGTAAACGTAGGTTACTTCATTTTATAGTGATCATGGAACAAGAAACACCACCTGCTGTACTGCTTACATGGCGAGATGCGAATTAATGAAATCATGTATACAACAATAAAGAAAAAGAAAGGTGTTTATAGAGACTGTGTCTAAATTAAAGACAAAGCCTAGTAAATTTTCTACTGCTTAAGGTGCGCGTACAAAGAAGAGCCATTTCGAGAAAAAGGACGCGTTCTTGGAGTTTTAATTTTGCTGCAAGTATCGAGTTAGTTAAAAAGACCCAGCGAAGTTAAAGGAAAAGAGAAGTGTAGTATGGATGGAGGTGCAGCCTGTGTGACAAAGTATATATACACATCTTGAAGCATGCAGCATGTATGGCCAGACATTTGTTCAAAAATAAAGAAGAAAATATGTGAGCTGGTGAAGGTCAACGTGTGCTAACAAAAATAAAAAAAAGAAGGAAAAATACTCGTCGATGATAAGAAAATATAAGAGAAAGAGCACGATGCAGAGTATAAAAAATGCTTGTACTTGATTAGAGTATATACATGCATTTGTTTATCACTGTAGCAAAAGGGCGCATCTTTTTAAATATTGAACGAGCTCAAGACAAGGTGGTGGCTTGTTTCTCTATTTCACATGCAGAGATTGAGGATGTGCTAATTGCTATACACACATATATGAAACCAAGAAATTTGGTGTGAAGGAGTTGTGACGGGGCCTGCATGTACATTAATTAATAAATGAATAGAAGTATGCATGCAGCATGAACTAGTATGGAAGAATGGAGGTTGGAAATATATTATATGTGAAATTTATAAAAGGGTTTTGGTCCCTGACAATCATTTGTCAGGGAGCTGTTAAATAACAATCGGTTTCTAAACCGTTGGATCGTTGATCCAACGGCCCCCCTGGATTACAAAATTTTTTTACTGTCCGCTATAATTTTCCGCGGATAGGCAGATTGCCTGTCCGCTGAAATTTTCCGCGGACAGGCAATCTGCCTATCCGCGGAAAATTATAGCGGACAGTAAAAAAAATTTTTTTTTAATCTCAGCCGTTGGATCAACGATCCAACGGTTGTGAAACCGATTGTTAAATAACCGGTCCCTGACAAACGATTGTCAGGGACCAGGACCCTTTATAAAATATAAGATGATGGTAACATATGGGACCGCATTCCTTCAAGTAAATAAGAAAAAATGAAGTAAAATTCATCCTTCCTTTTCCTTTGCCTTTATACGTGAATTGGTGGAGATTGAAATGATAAGTTAGATTAATGATGGGGTCCACCATTAAATGAATCAAGGAAAATAATAAGACTTGCACATGCATAATGAAGGTTACGGGAGTATATGAGTGAAAGTGAATTTATTATCATGGGATTTAATATTCTCATTCAAGATGACACACTTGCTTTCAAGAAAAGGTGTACGAATATCGGTTTTTTGTGTTGATAATTGATTTATTAATGATCTTGGGCCCGCAAGGTCATTATGGATCAATTCAATTCTCAAAAGCTGTTAATGGAAGCATGAACGTGGCTTGATGCAAAAAATTATATAGGAAGTAAAATGCTGAAATGTGGTTGCTGCTGGTGTTATATTTATACATGTGAAGATGGGAATAAATAATTGAAGCATCAAAGTTTTCGACAGCTAGGCGCGTCCTTGAGAGAAATAATAAATAGTTAGAATGAAGATTGATATCAAGTGGAAAAATAATTAAAAAGAAAATGGAGTAAGAGTATGCAGCTTCAATCGTGAGCGCTTCAATATCTGCAATGGACGGGCAACAAATATTACAGGGCGCGCCCTATTTGTTTACAAAGTAAAAATCAAATATGTGGACCTGGACTGATTCCTTATTGGAAGATGATGAGGACTTTGTTCTTAGCCAAGTTCCAAGCAACAGTGAAGTATGCTTCTTCTATTACAATTCTGGCCAACATCAAGTAGAAAGAAGGAGAAAGTCTTCAATCTTACTTCAAAAGATTCAATGCAGAATCTGCTTTGCTTAAAGGATTTCAGCTATGTTGGTTGATATTTTTGCACAGGCTGAATCTTTTAAGATAGTGGAGCAATCCTTGTCAGAAAATCGGAAGACAGAAGCTCAGGGAACGCTAAGGGGAAGATTACAAGTCCTGTATATCGTACCGGAATCGGTGCTAACGGAGTGAATGCAACTAGTGTTGGAAGAGAATGGGGAACTCCAGATAGGTATTCTTATGATCGAGGGACATATAATTACACTCCGTTGGCGGCTTCGATTGAACACATGAGTACCATGAGTCGACAGGTCACAATACTCATGAATGCCCTCAGCATTAAAGGTGAAAGGATCAAGGGAAGAAGAATGTTATTAGAAGGCATGGTGAATGCCCTTATCGAGGAAGACTTCCCTCTCAAAGAGGATGTGCCCTCCAAGGATGGTGCCATGATTGAAGACCCTCAAAGTCTTGATTTTGATATTGATCGAAGAATGCCTCAACTGGTGGAAAAGATAGATTCGACAGAAGATACAATCTCAATTTTGGTCGATGCTAGAGATTCAAGTAAAATTTTGAAGATCGGTTCTTAGTTGAATTCTGAGTAGAGAGATATGCTCACAAGCTTTCTTTTGCCAAATTGAGATGTTTTTGCTTGGAGTCATGCTAGTATGGTGGACATTGACCCAAAGGTCATGTGTCATCACTTGAGTATAAATCCTGACAGGAAGGGTATTAGGCAGAAGCGATGTCCGGTAATTGAAGAAAAGAGCTATTGCATTGAAGGAAGAAGTTGACAGAGTATTAAACGTTGGCTTGATTAAAAAGTTTTACTACCCGGAGTGGCTACCTAACCCGGTTCTCGTTATGAAGCCTAATGGGAAATGGAGGACTTGTGTAGATTTCAGTGATATGAACAAAGGCTTGCCCAAATGATAGTTTTCCTCTTCCTCGGATTGGTCAGTTGGAAGATGCAACAGCATGATAGAGGATTATACCGCTACATTGGAATGCCCTTTGGCTTGATTAATGCAGAAGGAACTTGAAAAGACCATGGTAGTGTATGTGGATAACAGTTGAAGGGGTCCGTACACCTTAATATCATAAGGCTCGTCCTCTGTAAATATTTAGCTTTAGTACGAGCCCTGTGAGAGGTTTATACTTGTGCATAATATCTCTTATTTCTTACGCCGAGTTAGCTCATGTAAGCTCAGAGATGCGGTGCATTTGTGTTATTCCTCTATGAAAAAATTGAAACTAGAGTTTTCAGGGAGATAAGATTGAAGAATTGAAGGACGCGCCCTCCGCATAGAATCTTGAAGATGAGGAACGAGGACGCGCCCTGAAGAGGAAAAGTTACAAAAATTTTGGTGTTGTTTAAGATTGAAATTCCATGCTTCATCTTTGATTTTACATGGAATTGGGGGGGTAGTTGTTATGCCCAAAATTCGGTTCGGGTATTCTAAAATGGATCCGGGTCAGATACGGGTTCAATTTGGGGATTTTCATGATAAATTAGGGTTTTGGCACAGATTGAAGAAACTAGGCCGCGCCATCACTTTCCTTATAGGGAGGGCGCGCCCTAATTGATACTTCCATATCAGAGATTTCTACTCAAGCTGGAATTCTACTGAAGATGGAATTCTACTCAAGTTTTTATAGTTTTTAATGAAGGATTCTACTTAAGCTTGGATTCCACTCAAGCTTGGATTCCACTCAGGCTTGGATTCCAGGAGATATTGAAGAATTCCCTCCTGTCGTATCTCAGGAGGGGGATGTCCGTCGCAGAAGGCCTCCAGGGGTTTGCCTGGATATAAGGACCCTTCTTAGACACTAAGGGCGCGCCCTAAGGTGGAAAGATGGGGACTTTCTGGTGTGTGCTTTGGGAGCTCTGTTCCTGTAGCCAATGGGCGCGCTCTCATTGGGGAACTTTGGAGTAATCCTGCACTTTGCACCCAAAAGCTCTGGATCACCTGTCCTGCTATCTGGTGGGTGCTTCTCATTCGGGGGACAGGGATGCGTTCTGCACTTGGGGTAAACCACGGCTATACCTGCATCCTTGAAATCAAGAAATAGCTGGTAGCGGATAGGACTAGTCCTCGACGGGGGAAGTTTCCTTATCCGTGAAGTCTTGAGATCCTGGATGAGCCTTGGGCCTTTGTGGTTAGGCCTCATAGTAGAACATTCCGGAAGCTAGTTCGTCAATCCAAGCCCATTTGGGTTTCTTGCTCTCCAAGAACTACGTGGGCTTGATCTTCTATAAATACAGAGGTACGTAGGCAAATTGGGGGGGATGGAAGTGAAGAGCTACGAGCCACCACCAAAAACCTTCTCAATCTCAGCCCCCAATTCATCACAGCCACCACACTCCGGTGACTTATCCGGCGAAGAACCACCATCATAGATCTTGATTCCGGCGACAGACCTCAAACTTTGTTGTTACCAAATTCCTTCGTCAACAATAAATAAAGAACCGAAAAACAGGTTAAAGCTTAACAAATTAGAGAACCTACGGTGCAGCAGCGCTACTCCATGAGGGTTATAAATGAGGTGAATCCAATATCAAGTTTAAATTTTATCGAGCTAACATTTTAATTTTATGTAAAATAATTAATTAAAATGTTATTCACAAACATAATTTTATTAATGTCTCGTAAATACTAACTAATAAACATCATATAAAAAAACATTGTTCCTGATCTTATTTTCATTTCATGAATACTACTTTTTTTTAGCTAAATCTTTTTTAATGCATTAAGAAAAAAAGAGATAAAATCTCAAAAACTATAAACATACTAGCGTTCTACCCGTGATACGCATCGAACGATAAAATTAATTAATTAATTAATATAAACATATTATTTTAAGGGGTATTTACAAAAATATATATGTTTTTAACTTTCTTTTACATTTTTACTGTCTTTAAAATGGGGTTTCCAATGTATACTTTCAGTTTTCTAAATATACTACCGTCTTTGTTTTTAACTTCTATTTTTTTTAAAAAAAATACCACCTTCTATAAAAATACCTTTCTTTAAAATTCTTTGTTGAAAAATATGGTTTGCAACCTTTGCAACCTCATTTGTAATTTCAGGACGGTGCCAGCCGTGTGAGTTTTCAGTTGTCATTTTCGACCAGTTTTT
Source organism: Kitagawia praeruptora (assembly GCA_037693485.1). Classification (NCBI taxonomy): domain Eukaryota; kingdom Viridiplantae; phylum Streptophyta; class Magnoliopsida; order Apiales; family Apiaceae; genus Kitagawia; species Kitagawia praeruptora. The sequence goes on from CM075350.1 coordinate 86,069,298, forward strand.
TGAAATATATATATATATATATATATATATATATATATATATATATATATATATATATATATATATATAATTGGTCGAAAATGACAACTGAAAACTGTAAGTTGCAACTTCCAGTTTTCAGTTTTCGGTTGCATATTAGGTTGCATATGAGGTTGTTATGCAACCTCATATGAGGTTGCTATATGCAACCTAATATGCAACTTCGATGCTATATAGGGGAGCAAACGAATTTTCGATTGCAAGTTCCAATTTTCAGTTGTCATTTTCGACCAGTTATATATATACACTGCTATAAAGGAGAGCAGACTTTTTTTGAATTGAATAAATTGTTTGTGAGCGTAATGATTCATTTACACCCCTAACTCCACATGTCTATTTGTTTTTTGGTAACTACCTCTTAATATATTATCCTTTTTTGATTATTTTTACGTTTTGTTTTAGTTTCATAAAAGTAAAGATGATCCCGGTTAATCTGTTATTTGATACACTGCTCTTATACAGTATTTTCTGTTTGAAAATAGTATTTCATATTATAACTTTTCTCAGTTAAATTAATCAAATTTTGATTAAAATTATCATATATTATATAATTGAAAATTAATTAAAAAACTGTGCTATTTATGTTACTCAAAATTAGAAAAATAAATTTTATATTCAATCAAAATTTGATTAATTTTACTGACAAACATCAAAATGGAGGATCATAATATTTGATTATGTGCACTTCATCTTCTAACCAAGAGGTTGAAGGTTTGATTCTCCTCTTGAACAATAACATGTTGAAAAAGGATTGTAATATCCTTTATAATTTTGCGAATTTTTACACTGATATGTGCAATTTTGTTTGATGACCTCTTAAAGAAATCCGTCAAAATGGACCATAATTTTGAATCATGAGCTCTTCATTCTCTATTCAACAAAGGAGTAACGATTGTAGTCATATGAGAGACATTTGTACTGGACAAACACGAACCTTTAACAAAATGGAAGTCGATAAATTAACATCTTTATTCATTTGTAAACTAAAATATAGAATGGTTACCGTATTATACATCAAAGTAGCTTCAATACCCGTGCAAGGCACGGGATTGCTCTAGTTACTATATGAGTTTTTATTTTTCTCATTGTGCGTTGATGTTAATGTTCGATGAGATCGATCCTATTATGACGATAAATATCTTTTTAGGTATGCATAAATTTTTTGTAATATGTACCTAAAGAGGTCGATATTTTGTGTCTCTATCTTTTGATTGTTGTTTTTAGAGTGTTGATGTATTTCTTACGATTGGAGTTAGAAAAATGATTAACGAATGTACTTTCAACTTTTTTCATAATCTATTGAACTGTTATATTTGCATACAATTATATATTATGGGATTATATGAATGTGACTTTTGATTTAATACTACTACTAAGTATTATTGAAGCTTTAATAATTCGTTTTATGGATTTATAAAAAATGAATTCATAAAAATAAGGTTATTGTTATAGATGTTAAAGGTCCAGTGATCACTTATGTGACGCAATTTTAATATATTGTAGATTTTAATTTCAGAGGACGCTATAGTAAATCATAACAATCTGAGAAACATAATTGTAAAATTTGATAGATTAAAATGTGGCATGTTGCCCTATCATAATTTATCATTTCATATCAGCTAGTTACCTCGAGCCTCATATGCTGTAATTACAACATGTCCGATTAATTTTCTAGGATACATGACTAGAATTTGATATAAAAAGTTCGACCATACACGTGTTATAAACGCATTAGGTCGTAATTAACATGCATCGATTTAGAAATCGACTCTCCCAAAATTGCAATTCACATCAGATGTATTAATTAAGTATTTGAATCTCCCATAAAGATTCGGGAGAAAGCGATGCGTCTGTCAGTTAGGACGGTAGTTTGGAATTATTGCAAAAAATATATTTTCTAAGAAGGCAAGCAATAACAAAGAATAAGATCATTCAGAATTTAAATGTTTACTAAGATTTTATTATCACATTTCTCATCCGGATATTATAAATTGTATAATTATACAATATCTTTAATACATTTTACCTCACTTTCTTATTCTAAATTTTATTAATTTTAGTAAGTCATATTATATATATGTTTCCAAAATGTGACTTAAAAATAACTAATTCTTTATTGTTATTAGGATTTTGACTTTTAAATAACTAAAATTTAGGTTGATTAGAGGTTGAAAAATACGTATCTTATTTTTGATTCGATCGCTATTTAAAATTGTCAAGTATATAAAACTTATTTTAAGACAAGTGCATGTATTAGATTCTTTTAATACAAGTACATGCATCGTAGTGCTTTTACTTTATGTTTATATTTTATTTTTGACTTGCTCACTATTTTTATGAAATTTATTAAAATCAATGTGTATGCATTGGACATGTATCTAATGAGTCATAAAATTGAATCAAATATACATGTAGCTCAGTGGTATAATGGTGAATTTGAATTCATGATTAGTATATTCCTTGTGTCAAAGGTTGGATCCTCTTCTGTATCATAATATTTTTTCTACTTGACTTGACATTTAGGGGCAAAATTAAATGGATTAAAATGTGACATGTTGTGGTATTATATATCACTAGCTTCATTACCCGTGCAAGGCACGGGGATATTCTAGCTTTATTATGAGGTTTTTATTGCAATGTTGCCTAATATAGATTAACTTACTTTCTTTTTAATTGTTCTCACTTTCTGACAAGTTGTGTCCAAAAATTTCTATTATCCAATCAATTAGTCATCTAGTTCAATAATTTTAGTTAAAAATTTAATTTCATTATATGTAGAACTGAGATGTCACAATTTCGATTATGGACAATGTGAAGATTAACTAACGTTTTTATAGCATTTGACTTTGGGGGGTTTTCGAGTAAAATCCACTACTAGAAAAAAGCTCATAGACATCGGTTTCTGGCCGATGTCTATGAAAAAACCATACCGATGTCTTTGTCGGTGATGTTAAAAGTCCCATGTCATAGACATCGGTTTTTGACTGATGTCCAGTAAGCTATTACACATCGATTATAAACCAAAAAAATGATGTTTATATCTAATTGTTTTGCATAAATTGCATGAGCCTAACTTTTCTACGGTACTATTACAAGTGCTAGATGCAATTAAACATGTTGTACATAACTCACAATTCGCCATATACATCATTATTTGGAAGTAAAATGATGTCTAACGCCTTAATGGACATCGGTTTTTTGTAACGCTTAGACATCAGTTCTGGACGATGTTAAATATAACCTTAGACATCTATTTTCTTTGTAATAACCATTGTGAAAGAATATATTAGACATCGATTTTAACCGATATTTAAAAGATTTTTAATCGATGTGTAAGTTATTATTAGACATCGTTTTTTAACAAAAAATGTTATCTAGGTAGTTATTAGACATCAGTTTCTTAATTATAATCATTGTCTAATTTATTATTAGACATCTATGTTGTACTACATTTTTGTAGTATATGTGGTTATTAAATATCGATCTTTTAATGTTTGACATCTAAAATTGATATTTTTTATATTGTTACAAACTCGTTATTATAAATATTGATGCCCATACTTACAAACCAACAAAAATTACTCAACCCGTCATTGACAAAATATCCAACCAATGTCATCATACAACCATAATATAAACATTCATACCATAATCCAAACATCCATACCAAAATCCAATAATCCATAATTAGTACATACAAGGACACATAAGCCTATTGACAAGCATCCTGACCAAGTTTCGGAGTCATCGATCGGGTGCCATGCATTACCAGCCAACCAGCACCACTCTGCCTGTTGATGCGGAGGGACTTATGTTTGGCCACAACCAACGGTCTACCGGTGGTGTTCGAATCATTATATCATCAGGTGTGACATCTAAGATGTTTAGTAGCTCCGGTGGCCAGTTTTTAACCAGTTCACCAGTTTGTTTCTTCAACAGTGATGGATCAGTAATCTTTGGACCTGCGATAGATTTTAAATAGATATTAGAACAACCTATAATGAATCTGTAATTCATCTTGCCTATAACCTTTTACAGCTTGCCTAAAAGAGTGAAGAAATGATATTAATTCAAGTAAGCGCCCAATTTCACCTGAACAGAGTAACTAATCAAGAGAGATGCGTAATAACATGGACAGAAACTCAATAAATGAGTTAGTACTCCTAGTATGGGGATTTTGTGAAGCAAGTCTCTGTCCACAAGTCTGGAGTGAGGAAGCCATAAGTCTTCAGCAGACTATCAAAATTAGCCTGCAAACACATTACATTAGCAGCGAGGAAGCCATAATTCTTCAGTAGACTATCAAAATAATTACAGGGATGCAGTCCATAAAAAGGAAGCAAATCAATCTCTTTATGAACGTATTGTAACAATTATTAACAGCATCAATACAACACTAATAAATTTAACAGTAATTGATAATGTATGCATTAATAATCTGACACCAAGTCACCAATAACACTTTCAAACCAGCCTTTTCACTAAAAACTCTATAAAAATTGAATCTAAAATTTACATTTTAACACTCTTAACTTCAAGTTCACAACTAAAATATGTGCATCACATCAAGCCTTATCTGCAAGAAAATTAAAACTGCCAAGTTCAAGAACATGAACTAATGTAGCAAATTCACCAAGAAGTTGAATAGGAATTAAGAAAATCAATCTACTGTGAAGAACTGATTACCTATAAAACTATATTGGCAAACTAAAAATATATATTTCTTTGTAAATAGTAATTTGTATAATTATGTGTTATATCGAAGGTCCAGAAAATCTATTTGCAGGAGAAAATTTGTAACACGATACAGAAGTTAGGGTTATTTGCACATGTTTATGCGTGATAGAGCAAGAACACAGATTGAAACTTCTGAATTAGTAGTAATAGAATTACCTCTTGTAGATGCTTCTCAATAAATTTTAGTTTTGAATCTGCTTCCCCGTTGTCACGAGCTAACTCAGTACGTATTTCTCCGACAAAACTCCGACAACATAATAGCTTAATGGCATTACTCCGACAATATATAAACAGGTGGCCAATACAATCAGGAGGCATGGTCTAACTAAGTGTTAAAATAATCAAGAACAAGGGAACCTGTTACAGATTCGGCTAAATCTATCAATATGTACATTAATTAATAATAGGTTTATGTTATTATTCCAACAAAATATACAAACATAAATCTGCAGGCTACAGAAAAGTTTACATCATTGAAAAGATTAAGCAACATATACCTGACGATTATTAACGTACTCCAAAAAAGAAGGAACATCTAGATATCTATACTCCTCTTCGTTCTGAGGGTGAGGGTATTTCTGGAAGCATATTATGTCCCCATCTTCGATCTGCAGACAATTATCAATAATACGTGCAAGGCATCTCAGCTGGATATAGATTGACCTACAATAGCGATAGATACAAAACATACCTGGCTAAATCGAAATGAAGCTCTCTTGTCAAGTCGTTCACACATCACACACAACTCAAATTTAACCTCCTAAACAGATCACATGTTGCGTTACTAAAAACTATTTAATTCATTAAAACTAGGATTTCTAAACAGATCTAACACAATGGTTATGGTTTTTTATTTCAAAAAACATTGAAAGCATTTTACTTTTGTTATATTAAACCACAATGTGCAATATTTCTAGTGCTCTCCGACTGTAAAAGCAAAACAAACCACCAAAGAACCAATACAATTTGACTTGGAAAACAAACCTCAAACAGTTCAATTTCCTCATCAGCATCAAAACCAACCATTTCATTCAATTTTGACAAGATCTAAATCGGCTTTCCAGTACTCTTTACAAAAAGCCTACCAACATATCTGGACACATGACATAGATTAGAAAACAAAGCAGTTAAATAACATGGTAATATATGGTGTGTGTCAGCGTGGGTAATGAACTACGGTTTCTATCGCACTAGGTAAGGATCATACCAAGAAGAACAGTATATACTTTTATGGGTAGACAACTAGATCCAGTACAATAAGTTTGTCTTGAAGCAATTGATAACAGTAAGAACAATTAAAGTAAAACAAAACAGGAGAAGCTGAACCAACCATACCATAAAGATGGTTATACACTATTTTTGTTGCCCCGACAACACTGATGCATTCCAAAAGAGCTTTAAGAGTACTTTGTCCTTTGATTAGAACAAGTTTAGCATCCAGAGACTCCATGGATTGTTGCAGATGTACAAGAGATTGTTTGAATCACCACCTTGAAATTCTTCCCGGGTAAAATTGCCCATCTTCCTGGGGACACCATATAAACACAGGCAGAACAAAACCATCCCTAGCACCAGCAACCAAAGCAGGATTATCATCAATCCTGAGATCCCTCCGAAACCAAACAATAGTCTTACAGTTACCGTCCATCTTCAATAACTTAATCCTTCACTAGCATCACTATAATATTTATCTTTTCAATCTAAACTCCTTCAAATCCAAGATCAACTAAAACCTACATATCCATAATACAAGAACCCATGTAAGTATATTTTTCGATACCAAACACAAACAGATTCACAAATAAGAACTCAAATTTCAACACCTACCTCTTCTACAAGTCAAAACATCCCAATTCTGCAGTTCAACAAAAAGCTCAGATCTTTAACAACCCAACAAGCAAACCAACAATCAAGCTCTATACACACAGAAGAATAAATTAAAATGAACAAACACATGCAGGATAGTCAATTAAAATGAACAAATGAACATTCAATTCACTAAAAATAAATAAACAAACTAATTTAAATTAGGGTTTCGAGTTTAAAAAACCCCAAATTAAAACAAAGAAAAACAGTTATCCAATCACCAATTAAAATCCCCAAATAAAAAAATTAGGGTTTCGAGTTTAAAAATCCCCAAATTAGTACTAAATCGAACAAATGGTTCAATTCAAGATAATTTGAGTTTAATGCAAGTTAAATCGAGTTGAGTGCAAGCTTACCCAAATCGAGCTTTGTAGAAATCGAGTTTAATGTAAGAGCTCGCTTAGTACTCGAACAAGTCTCCAGTCGAATCAGCTTTGAGAGAAAGAGAGAGAGAGAGAGAGAGAGAGAGAGAGAGAGGCCGGTAAGGTGTGAGATTTAGGGTTCTTGAGAGGAGAGGGGTGAGTACCGTGAGAGAGAGAGAGAGAGAGTGTGTTTTTTTGTTTTATGATTTTATGTTTTAATATTTTTTACTCTGAATAAGCTTTGGCCTTTGAGTGTGTTTGATAAATTGGGGGGGAACAAAAATTCGCCTAAGGGGGGGAAACATTTTAGCAAATTGGGGAAAACATTCTAAGGGGGAAACTATTTGGGGTACGCGCGGGAATTTTTAGTTTTTTTAGTTTATTTAAGACATCGGTTCTTCTTGAAAACGATGTCTTAAAACATAAAGACATCGATTTTATTTCAAGCGATGTCTTAAAACACAAAGACATCGGTGGCATTATTGACCGATGTTAAAGGCGTGATGTCTATTAACAGATTTCTAGTAGTGATCACAGAAAATTGGAAGGCCTAAATGTGAAATAATATTAAAAAAATGTGGGATGTTGTGATATTTTGGCTTTTAGTAGTTCAACTTTTACAGTGAACACCTTTCAATTTGTAGCGGTGTTGCCTAAATATAGTGTAGCAAGCTCTCTTCTCGAGAGCTTCATTTTCAACATGATCTGTTTAAGATTTATAATATCTACTAAGATAGCCTTCTCCTTACGAGTTTTACTCTCTACTGCCTCTTTCACTATGCATCGGCTCTACCTCTCTCTCCCTAGACCTCGGCGAACTCCCGTTAATATGTCTTTGTGGAGCCCTCTTCCTTTCCCAACTAACATAAATTCGTTTGTCCTTGATGATGAGGCCATTAAATTTAAATATTAACCTCTCTAGAATTCTTTCATCGAAAACCTTAACAAACCCATAACGGTTATTATTTTTTATCTCTTTTTTTAGGCAAAACAATGTCCTTGATCCTTCCTTCCTTTTTGAATAATAACCAAAGATCTTTTAGCAAAACAGAGTTCGGGAGATTGGTGATGATGAATCCTTTTTTTTTCTCTATCCGTTTTGAATGACTCATGAGGGTTTCTTTCCATCCTTTTTTTTCTCCTGCCTTGAAGAATGACTCTCGACTTTGCTCTTTCGATACTTGGTTCTGTTTCAGCAGGGCTTCCTTGTAATCTAGCTTGGAATTCTCTTTATGAATTCCTAGACTCTTAAGGTGAATTTCGTGCAGTGCCTTTGTAATTACAAGATCATCACCCCTATAAGCTTTGACTGCAACTTCATCCTTTGCCCATTTCCTATTAGCTTCTATAAATTTTTGAATATCTTCCTCCATCCTTTGTGGTTTTGCTTCCCCCATATTCAACTATTTCTTATTAATAGTATATTTCTCAGCAATTTTCCTCTTTACGATCATTCCAAGGTGATTCATCTTTGAACCTCATCCTTACTTTTACTTTTGAGTTGTAATCTATTACCCTCTCTCTCAATTGGTTCTCCTAGTGTAGATCTCCTGGACCGTAATTGTTAATCGTCTTATCTCCCCAATTTCTGAATTTCTTCTTCCATATCTTTTTGCTTTCATCCATTGTCTTGAAGCGACTATTCCACCAATTTTGATTGATGTAGAAAGCCTTAGATCCACTTTTGTAATCCTGACTCCCTTCTTCATTGTCATCTTCATCCCTCAATCTAAACCTGTTTGGATCTGAATTTTGTGAAGGATGAAATTTTGTCTCTCCACTCTTTCTTTCTCCATCTATTTAGTTAACTCCATTAATATATAGTATTTTGTATGCAAATTTAGGGTTTTAATCAACTCATTTCAGATTTTTAACTTTTTTTTTGTTTTCATCTCTAATTATACCCTCCATCTTTCACTATGTTATGAACAATTTACATACATATATATAAAATGAATCCAATTTGAAGAATGATATGAAATATGTGTGTGCATGCATATTATGTAACACCCCAGTCCCACATCGAATAGATATGGGACTTTTGTTCAATTTATAAGGCAAAGTCTTAAAACTAAAGTACACCAACAAATCATGATCTTAAAAATTTGGTACAAATTTAAATACAAGCATACATCAAATATGCAACACATAATACTCGAGAGAAATGAGTTCGTACCTTAGTTTTTCTCAGAGTGCCCTGAGTTGCATTACAATGCTCTAATTTTTTTTGAAATTTTAAGAAATTTTCGATTAATTTTTAAAAAATAATTTACTCACTAAGAATTATTTTTGAATAGTAAATTTATTACAAATAAAATTAAGATATCAAAAACTATTATAATATTAAAATATATTTGATTATTACTTTGGTTAATTTTCAATTTGCCGCTTAACCCATATCAAGAATTTAATTGATTAGACCCGATTATCGAATTCTACGAATATATTTATATAATTGTTATTTATATTTTGTTACAAACACGACTAATTTATCAATTTTATTTCTAAAATAAATCTGATTATTTTCTGGTTAATTCTTGATTTTCTACTTATGTTCTTAATCGAGAACCCAATAGATTAGTCCCTATTCTCAAATTTATGAGTATCTATATAATTATTATACATATTTTAGTATACTCATATACTTTTATCAAAAAAACTTTAATCTAAATACATGCACCCATATAAACTATAAATTGCAAAATTTAATGTGTCAAATTTTTTGCAAATGACGTTTAGTTTGTCCGACTTCCTATATTCTCATTTTTGTAATGTATTTTGGGTAAGTCTTTTAATTAAATTTTCTCGAACAAAAAATTCTGCAATTACCTAGAATCAAGTATTTTATTGTATTTGATATTGCTGAATAATCAGTACTTGGAGTAAGATACAAGAGTTAAGAAAATATGTGAAATTTTAAGCATTTTATATGAAATAAAATAACAAGTTATTAATAGAGTAGACATGTAAATTTATGTATATACAGAGACATAAATTAACAAAAGCAAGAATAGCATGAGAAGTGAAACATTCATTACATCTTGATTAAAAGAAATCAAATTAATGAATAAAACACCGATGGATATAAATAATGAATTTTACTATTTAACAAAATACATATGTAGCTCAATGGTTATAGTTGACAACTTAATGACATTTTAATTGATACGCCACGGGTTCGATCCTTAGCAATGCCTAGGTATTCTAACTTTTTTCATAGCATATTATTATAAGGGGCATAAACGTAAATTAAATTGAATAAATGTAACATGTGCTATTATGTATATAGTAGATATAGTAGATAGTAGATTATATTTTTATACAAAAAAAAATTAAAAAAAGGTTATGAAACTATACTTAAAATACACCTTAAAATGCGTGCCAGAAAGTGTAGAAAGAAAGGTAAAGATTTGGTTGGGACGGAAGGAGTATACATGTAGCTGAGTGCTCATAATGGTGAATTTGAATTCATGATTAGTATATTCCTTTTGTCAAAGGTTCGATCCTCATCTGTATCATAATATTTTTTCTACTTGACTTGATATTTAAGGGCAAAATTAAATGGATTAAAATGTGACGTGTTGTGTTATTATATATCATTATATTTTTATACAAAAAAAAAATTTTAAAATAAGTTATGAAACTATACTTAAAATACACCTTAAAATGCGTGCCAGAAAGTGTAAAAAGAAAGGTAAAGAATTGGTTGGGACGGAGGGAGTATACATGTAGCTGAGTGGTCATAATGGTGAATTTAAATTCATGATTAGTATATTCCTTATGTCAAAGGTTCGATCCTCATCTATATCATTATATTTTTTCTACTTGACTTGACATTTAGGGGCAAAATTAAATGGATTAAAATGTGACATGTTATGATATTATATATCATTATATTTTTATACAAAAAAAAAATTAAAAATAAGTTATGGAACTATACTTAAAATAAATCTTAAAATGCGTGCCAGAAAGTGTAAAAAGAAAGGTAAAGAACTGGTTGGGACGGATGGAGTATACATGTAGCTGAGTGCTCATAATGGTGAATTTGAATTCATGACTTGACTTGACATTTAGGGGCAAAATTAAAACAAGATAGAACTAAAGAGATGATGGACATGTATCATATTTTCGAGTCGGATATAAATCAAAACACCGAAATATTCGAATTAATTTACGGCCCTAATATAAATGTAGTTTATTCTTACTTTTCTTAATAACGAAGGAAAATAACCCTCCTCACCCCTTCCTCCGCCACTAGAACAGCATTATGATCGGTGTTCTAAAAAATTGTATGCGGTTCTAATCAGTGGCACGATCTTCTAACGCTTAAACAGCTTAAATAGTTAGGCAGACATTTAAACGAATCTTTAAGTAGGAATTTCTAAATTGAACGTTAAGTGGATTGTGAATATATACATATAAATATTTTAATTATTTAATTATATATTTAGAGGTTGTGAACTATCATTTATACAAGTTTAATACATATATTCATTTATAATATGAAATTTGAAAAATAATTAAAGAAAAAACAAAAAAATAGGTAAAAAAAATATTTAATAAAATATATTTTTAAGGTTAAAAATTTGGTCAAACCTGCTTAACTCTGCTTAATCCCGCTTAATTTGAAAAACGCTTAATTACTCGAGATTTTTCGTATTCTTTTAACTATTGCATATGAAAATTACTTCACGCCCTGCTCCCGAGTTAAAAAGAGGAAGGAAAGCAAGTGAGATGGGCTAAAAATAAGCCCTAAAGACACATTTAATGTGGCATTAATTAGACCTTGAATGATCCAAACGTGGGGCCTACCAGATGGGCCCAAACCCTATTTATAATATTAATTTCGTAATTAATATTATGGGTAATAAACGGCTCAGCAAATAAGAGTCAAACAAGGATATAACTCTTGCCTGACTTAGCCTCCAAGATACATATTTCAACATGGAAACTGATTCCTACAAGGAAGGAGTCTAGAACCTTCCTCAAGGCGGTGACTTGCCCACCAAGTCACCTAATTCTACCACGATTCTAGGGCTTCTCAGCCTATATAAAAGGTCTGACCCCTCATTCTCAGAACTACGTCTTGGCTTGATTCTCAATACGAGATACGTAGGCACTCTGTGAGGACCGATTAGTCTCGAACACGGAAACAGCCATTAAAGCTCGAAGCTCAACCACCCTTTGCATTGAATATACTTAAACCCTAGCCGCAATATTCATAACCTAGTTTTTATTCCACAACATTTGGCGCCGTCTGTGGGACGAAGACATCAACCATGGTTCAAACACGAAGGACACCGACAATTACCGAGCCTCTGCCACTTAGTTCTGCACCGCCCACCACGGATCCGGTGCCTCCGACGACTGGGGCGATTGTTCAACATCAAGTTTCTCAACCTCTAGGGACAACGTCCCATGTTGAGAGTACGTTACCTCCGATCATCCACACGAATCAAGGTACCAATCCTCTTCATGTGGTGGTTTCTCCCTTGGTAGTCGATCCCAACAACCCCCCACATGGGGTCCAGATCCATACTACGGATCTCCCCGTGAACACCAACCCAATGTATGGGCTGCCTAACTACCCTCCTCCTCAAGGAGCTGGACCTAGTGGTCACGCCTTGTAGATCCGAGATCGAGAATACTATGACTACTATGGCCCCTATACTGAGGATTCATCGAATCATCGTCTGATGATGATGATCGTGATGAAGCCCCGAGAAGGCAACGTGCTAGTAGGGAACCAAGAAGGAGAACACAAACTATCCATGATGGACCCCCATTGACAGCTGCTGAGAGAATCAAGGCCCATGAGGCTGAGATTCTAAGGATAAAAGAAGATATTGTCAGGGAGCAAGCTAGAGTGAATCAAACTCAACCTCCTCCAACCTCAGGACCGATTCCCATTATAGACTTAGAAAGGTCTTCGAGAAAGCAGAGAAGGGCTGACGCCCCAACAGGAAGAACAACAAGGGTGGAAACCCCCAAGAGCAACCCCAAGGATCTGATGCCGCTTGGGGATCCTGATGATCCCACACCCCCGTTTACCGAGGAGGTAATGAATGCTCACATCTCTAGGAAGTTCAAGATGCCGACAATCAAGGCATATGATGGAACGAGTGATCCCGCAAATCATGTTAGGACGTTCTCAAATGCACTGCTGTTGCAGCCCGCAAGTGACGCCTTGAAGTGTAGGGCGTTTCCTCAAACTCTGTCAGGTATGGTTCAAAGATGGTACAGCCGTCTACTTGCGAATTCAATTGGCTTTTTTAAGGAGCTGAGCGCCGCTTTTGTTAGCCAGTTCATCAGCGGGAAAGTTCACGAAAAAAGTTCTGCGTCTCTCATGTACGTGGTGCAAGGAAAGAACGAAAACTTGAGAGATTACCTCAAGAGGTTCACTAAAGAGACATTGAACATCACTGACTTAGAAAACAAGGTGGCCATGGTAGCCCTGGAACATGGAACCACTGATGAATTCTTTAAAAGATCATTGGCAAAGCATCCTCCTGAAAACATGGCTGAACTCCAGCGAAGGGCTGACAAATATATCAAGGCTGAGGATAGCATGAAGAAAGAAGCCGCGGGAGGTAATGGCAAGGGTAACAACGACTCTAAGAAGCGAAAACAAGACCAGGAGTATGATGCTAGGGACAAGTATCCCCGTACTAGCAAAGACTCCGAGTCAACACCGAAAAAGAATATGGGACCAAGATTTTCTGACTATGCAAGGTTGAATGCTCCTAGGAGTCAAATCTTGTTAGAGATCGAGAAGGATAAGGACTTCCGATGGCCGAAGCCACTCAGGGGAGACCCCGCAAAGAGAAACAAGGATCAATATTGTCGGTTCCACCGAGATGTGGGGCATGATACAGATGATTGTAAGCAGTTAAAGGATGAGATTGAATTCTTGATCCGCAAAGGAAAGCTAAATAATTTCACCAAGGGTGAAGATCGTGGAACCCAAAGAAGGGATTACGACATGAGAGATAATGACAGAAGGGACAATAGTCGTGATCGTAACTCACAGCCCCGTGGGCCAGTTATTAACATGATTTGGGGAGGCCCGACAGCGGCTGGAACAACTCGGAACTCTCGAAAGGCATATGCCAGGGAGGTGATGCACATCGTGGAAGAGGCCCCGAAGCGTGCAAGAACTGAAATCGCAATTGGTTTCGATGATTCTGATCTTGAAGGGGTGAAGTTTCCCCATGACGACCCGTTGGTCATAACCCCTGTGATTGGGAACTCGGAAGTGAAGCGGGTCTTGATAGACAATGGAGCTTCAGTTGATATTCTGTTTCATGACGCATTCGTAAAGATGGGATACAATGATTCTCAGCTAACCCCAACAAACATGCCGATCTACGGATTTAATGGAGTTGAGTCCAAGGTTAAAGGGACTATTCAGTTGCCCATGACTATCGGGCAGGAACCTAAAGAAGCTACTCAGATGTTGAATTTTCTGGTAATTAAGGTAGCCTCAACTTATAACGCAATCCTGGGAAGGACTGGAATTCATGCGTTCAAGGCTGTTGCCTCAACATATCACATGAAATTAAGTTTCCAACCCGGAATGGGGTCGGAGAACAAAAAGGCGACCAGAAGATGGCAAGAAGTTATTATGTATCCGCCCTAAGAGCTGATGGAGTCGGGGGGCAGGTACTCCCGATTGAAGACATGGATGTCCGTGGTGATGATTAACACCGAGGGAAGCCATCAGAGGATTTAATCCCCGTCCCTCTGGAGCTGGGTGACCCTGAGAAGGTTACATATATAGGAGCATCTTTGAAGGAACCCCTGAAGGGCGAATTGACAGCGTTCTTGCAAGAGAATAGCGATGTGTTTGCTTGGACAGCAGCGGACATGCCAGGAATTGACCCCCAATTTATGACTCATAGGTTGAACGTCGATCCTGAACGGAAGAAGATAAAGCAGAAGAAGAGGAATTTTGCTCCTGAGAGGCAGGAGGCCATTAAGCAAGAAGTTGACAAACTATTGGAAGCTGGGTTTGTTAAAGAAATTCAATTCCCCAAATGGTTAGCTAACCCTGTGATGGTCAAGAAGGCGAATGGAAAGTGGAGGATGTGTATAGATTTCACTGATTTGAATGATGCGTGTCCGACGGATTGTTTTCCCCTGCCCAGGATAGACATGTTGATCGATGCCACAGCTGGACATGAGATGTTGAGTTTCATGGACGGGACATGAGATGTTGAGTTTCGTGGACGGGTTCAGCGGCTACAATCAGATTAAGATGCACAAGGATGACATCCCAAAGGTATCTTTCATAACTGACTTTGGTGTTTTCTGTTATCTTGTTATGGCTTTTAGTCTAAGGAATGCAGGCGCTACTTACCAACGACTGGTGAATAAGATATTCGCCCATATGATTGGGAAAACCATGGAGGTCTATGTTGATGACATGTTAGTCAAGAGTCTGTGTAAGGCAGACCACATTAAGCACCTCAGAGAGGCATTCGAAGTGCTGAGGCACCACAAGATGATGTTGAATCCAACCAAGTGTGCCTTTGGAGTTGGATCAGGAAATTTTTTTGGGACTGATGGTATCAAAGAGAGGCATAGAGGCCAACCCTGACAAGATCAAAGCAATTCTGGACATGGAACCACCCCGCTCTATACGAGATGTACAGAAGTTAACAGGTCGAGTTGCAGCCTTAGGGAGGTTCATTTCCAAATCTGGTGACAAGTGCTTGCCTTTTTTCCAAGTGTTGAAGAAGGTGAAAAATTTTGAGTGGACTCCTGAGAACCAAGAGGCTTTCGAACAGCTGAAGAAGTACATGGCTGAAGCCCCACTGTTGGCCAAGCCTAGTCCCGGAGAGACTCTTTATCTATACCTGGTAGTATCTGAACAAGCATTGAGTGCTGTTCTCATTCGAGAAGAGAAGAAATTTCAGAAACCTATCTACTATGTGAGCAAGGTGTTGCATGGGGCTGAGTTGAATTACTCAACTATCGAGAAGTTTGCTTTGGCATTGGTAACAGCCTCGAGAAAGTTGCGACCTTATTTTCAGGCACATAAGATCCAAGTCTTGACAGACCAGCAATTGAGGAACATATTGCATAGCCCTAAGGCCAGTGGAAGGCTAATCAAGTGGGCGATTGAGTTAGGAGAATTTGATATCGCATACATGCCTCGAACAACCGTTAAGGCTCAGGCATTAGCTGACTTCGTGGTTGAATGCACCATTAACAACCAAGAAGTCGGTGGGCAAGAGATAGTGACTACCCCTGAGAAGGAGGAAAATGAAGATGAGCTCGTACCTGATCTTAAGGAGTATTGGGTGCTCTATTTTGATGGAGCATCAAAACAAAATCTAGTGGTGCAGGTTTGGTTTTTCAAAGCCCCGATGGGTTCACAGTTGAGTACGCTTTGAAGTTGGACTTTCCTACCACCAACAACGAAGCGGAGTATGAGGCATTGATAGCCGATTTGGGCTTGGCCAGAGTCATGAGGGTCAAGAACCTCAAAGTTTGTGGAGATTCAAGACTGGTAGTCTCGCAAGTGAATGGCGAATTTGAAGCCAAGGATGAAACTATGGCAAAGTATTTGAGAGTCATAAAGGCTGTTATGACTCAGTTTGATGAATGATATGTGGAGCATATTCCGAGAGAAGAGAACATTAAGGTCGATGCCCTGTCCAAGTTCGCTTCTTCTGAGATAGAGAATTATGCAGGGAGTGTTTACTTCCAGGTCTTGAAGGCCCCGACCATTAACTCGAAGTTGGTGGCACCAATTGATATAGGAAGTTGCTGGATGGATCCCATCAAAGCTCACCTCGAAACCGGTTGGCTCCCTGACAATGCCTTGGAGGCACTAAAGCTGTCAGTAAGAGCATTGAGATACGCCTTGATCGAAGGCATCCTTTATAAGAGATCGTTTGTTATCCCATATTTGAAGTGTTTAAGGCCCCAAGAGGCTAAGGAAGCATTGGAAGAAGTTCATGAAGGGATCTGTGGGAAACACTTGGGGGGCAGAGCCCTAGCCCACAAGATCACCCGCCTGGGATTCTATTGGCCAGAGATGTTGGCAGATGCCCAGAATTATGTCAAGAAGTGTGACAGATGTCAGAAGCACGCCCCTATTGTAAGGTAGCCGCCTGAGATGTTAACCTCAGTTAGCTCTCCCATACCGTTTGCAATGTGGGGGATGGACATACTTGGTCCTTTCCCTATGGCATCAGCACAAAGGAAGTTTTTTATAGTGGCCATCGACTACTTCACCAAGTGGATTGAGGCTAAACCTCTAGCCAAGATAACCACTAAGCAAGTTGCCCAGTTCTTTTGGGAGAACGTCATTTTTAGGTACGGAATTCCCCGAATCCTTGTGACATATAATGGGACGCTGTTCAACAATGAAGAATTTAAGAAGTACTGCGAGGAAAATGCTATTGAGCTTCGTTTTACTTCAGTAGCACATCTGCAAGATAATGGACAGGCAGAGGTAGCCAATCGAATTATCCTTAATGGACTAAAGAAAAGAGTTGAACGCTCAAGGAACACTTGGGTGGATGAGTTACTGCCCATACTCTGGGCATATCGCACCACTTGTAAGGTGACAACAGGAGCAACCCCGTTTTTGCTGGCTTACAGAGCCGAGGCAGTTGTGCCCTTGGAGATCATGCATGCATCACCTCGAGTTGAGGCATATGAACAAGAGACCAATGAAGAAGGCATGAGGCTCGCCCTTGATCTAATTGATGAAGTCAGGGACGAGGCAAACGCCAAGAATGTGGAGCATCAGAAGAAGGCATCCTTTTACTACAACCATAGGGTTAAGGAGAGGTTCTTCCAACAAGGTGACTTAGTTTTGAGAAAAATAGAGGCTTCTGGAGTTGGAGTAAAAGGAAAGCCGGCCTATTAGGTCCAAATGTGTTGTAGAGGGGGGGGTGAATACAACTTTTCGAATATGAGAAGCAATAAATACGATGCAATAAATGAACACGTAGATTCAAGGAATATATTTCTTATATATAACTTGAAATGGTTGCTACAACATTCATTACAAAGTATAACAGAAGTTCAGAGAGAAGTGAATGATTCTAAGCTCTGTGAATGTACTCTCTCTCTTTTTCTTGTGATTTCTCAATTATCGCTCTCTAACTTAAAACATTACACAAGTGCTTCTATTTATACTACATGTAATCTATGTCCTGTAGTCTTGAAAGACTAAGATGTACGTGGCCCAATGATGTCCACATAAATCTTGCCTTATCTTGAAAGCTTGGAAATCTGCCAATCAGAAGATGCCATGTGTCATGTTGAAGCTGCACTCTAAGTAGAACTTCTACTTGAGAATTTCTACTTAGCCATCTCGAATTTCTAAGTAGAACTTCTACTTAGAAATATTCTACTTGGTCATCTAGAATATTTAGTACTTAGAAAATATTCTGGTCTTCAACTTGAAACTTCAATGCACATCTTGAGCTTGTGATATCTTCATGTCTTCTTTATTCTTCAGCAAGCTCTTGAACATGGATCTTTATTACTGACATAAACTTGCTATCAATGTCCTGACACTTGATGCACTGGTCTGGTTCATAAGTGACTAGTCTTGATAGTGTTTCTGCTTCTTGAATAAATTACCATATTCACTTAGTAACTTGGCTTTCCAATATTCGCTTTCCTTCTTGTTCACTTGAAATCAATTGGTCTTGTTGATACTGATAGTTATGATCTTGATTCTCGATTTCTCAAATCACTGAGGCATGAACAACTTTGACTTGAACTTCTCTCAATGATTTCTTCTTGGCTTGATCATAGTTAACATGTTCAATTGTATCAATTACCTTGTCTTCATTTAGTGTTGATTCCTTGTGACTTCTTGTTCTTGATTGTCTTCTGGTTAAGTATCTTTTCTTTTAATTGAGTTACATTAGTTATAGTGTTACAAGTTTACACACTCTGCCTTTCAATCTCCCCCTATTTGATTGTCTAACAATGACATTCAAATTAATGAAGGATAACTCAACTAAACAATGAGACGAGAAAAGATAATTAACATTACAGTCTTGAATAATATACAATTAAAAAGTACTTGAAAACAATACAAAGAACTTAAACTAGAAACAGAATTCGAACCTCGAATTAAAGATCATTTGAATGATTCCTATCACCTGGATTATTTCATATCTTTTAGTCAAACTTATATCACCTTATTGGATTCACTCTAAGGTGAATTTTCCTCAAGTGAGCTAAAGCAACCGAAAGACATGAAGTTTTTCCAACTTCAAGTTCACACCACTCTGACCTTTAACCCTAATTCCGTTTCCTCTTCCTAGCTTCAGCAGCTTGGTCTTTCTCTTCTTTCTGCCTTCTGTGCTTCTCCTTCTGCTGCTGTTCTTTCTTGTACACTGGATCGCGAAGCTGCGTCCACCTAGCATTCAACAAACTTACTGCTTCCATTTCTAGAGGATTCTTGGGCTCTGGGTAAGGATGTTTGAAAAGCCTTCTGAGTTTGTCCACCTCCTGAGTAGTCCTGATCTTTGGAATGTCCTCAAATTTCTTCATTATAAGCTGAGGTTTCCAATGAGCTTTATCAGCTTTAAACTGACAATAGATCATTTTGGGATAGCCCTTGACACGGTTAGTATTGTGGACACTAGCCGCATCTTGCTCTATTCGCTTCTTTTCCACTACTACATCAGACAGGTAACTCATGAGTCTCTGCTTTTCTTCCACATGCTTATCTTCCACTTCGTCCCATTTGAACACATATAACACTTTCTCCAGAAATGCAGCATCTTGAGTCTACATCAGCCATTTTCTACTCATATGCAAGAGTGTTTTATTCTGGTCTGCATCCATGAATACTAAGGCATCAGCTGTATCATCAACAAAAGAGTGTATCCAGTATACACTATCTCTTCCTGGAACACCAACTGACTCCCTTATCTCTCCTTGTTCCAGTTCTCCAGAAGGAAGATTCAGAGCTTCATCTACATTCTTCATAGCTTGAAGAATATTCCATTTCTTTTCTATCAGCTCCGGCTCAATCTTCACGTTATCAAGAGGGTTTGGAGCAATGATATCACACTTCCACACCTCATTGCTCTTCTTGAATATGACACTTTCAATGATCTTCACTGATTTATCTTTAAGCTCAGAAGCGAATTCCTTACTCATCATTTGTCTACAGACGGCCTTAAGAGATTCCACTGAAAGTTCCATTAAGTCCTTTTCCTCCATGCTAACCCTCTTCAATTTACTGTCAACTACCATCCGGACAACATTTGGATATGCTGAGAATTCTGGACCCTTGTCCTCTGCTAGCTGCATTAACTGATCCCTATACAGAATGCTTAGCTTCTCAGATTGAGAGTATTGAATTTTTGTTGCTAGCAAGAACAACTCTGACGCAGATCTTCTCGTTATGAATTGGTCATCCACATATAGGAAAGACATTGGGACTCCTTCTACCAAAGACAATATAACCTGCCACTCCTTAAGCGTTGCATTATATCCAACCCTGACTTTAGAAATTAATCTCTTCAATGCACTCATGTAGTCCGCAGCCATTGGATTCTGCAAATTCAGATTGTAGAACAGATCATCTGCCTCCTTGTTATGAACTCCTTTTGCACAGGGTCCCATTAATATCTTCCTTGCTTCATCCCACTTCTGCCCTATCCTTTTCTTGTCCAGATCAACTTGAGGATCAGCTAGCCTTGCAAGCTCATAATCGTACTGCTTCCCTTGTAGCTCCACTTTCTTTTCTAGAAACGCAGCACTTTCTTGCATCATCTTCATTTTAAAGAACTCAGCTTGTTCCAAGGCTAACCGTTGAGACTTAAGGGTTTCCTCATCAACAGTAACTTCTTCAGGCATTCCGAAAGACATCCCAGCACCTCCACCTTGATCCTTTAAAGATCTCTTTATAGCATGTTCCAAAGATATGTCTTCCATATCAGAATCTGAGTCATGTGCCTTCTGTACTGTTTCCTGATGACTCAGGTCAACGAATGGCTCATCTTGCTCAATCGCTATTGCCTTACCCTTTCTCCTCCTCAGAGCCTCTTCATCAATAGACGGCTCAATTTCTATTTCCTTGACAAGATCAGCATGTTCTTCAATTTCTTCGATATGAACTGCCTGCTGTCTCGTCTCTTTTCCACTCTCCCCCTTAGGTGAGTTATCCTGAACTCCACCTTGGTCTTCAGATCCACCAGCTGCATAAGAATCTTCAAAACCAGAACCATAGGCTCCTGCTCCACTAGCACCACCTGTACCAGCATCGGGGGGAGGTTGTTGCGGCTCGAAACACTCCGGGGGCACAAAACTTCTGATTGCGAACATCACTCTACTGATCTCCACAGCCAGAGTATCCATTGTAATCTCCATTGCTCCCATCCTCTCATTCAGAGTGTTTCCCAAGACACCACCAGCATGGCCCAAGTCATTTACCTTGTTTGTCAAAACATTAAAAGCTGTAGCTTGACTTGCCATTCGTGCTGCGTAGTCATCAAGAGCCCTTTGATTGTTTCCAATGTTCATCCCTAACTGCCCCATTGTCTGCCCAAACTGCTTCATCTGATTTTCCATAGAAGTCATACGTGTATCAAGATTTTCAATATTAAGGGACGGTGTTTGGTTTAGGTGACCTCGCTCTAATACTCGTTCTGTTAGTATTTGGCGCTCGGTTTCGGGCCTTAAAAATGAAGGTCCCTCTCTCCCTAACCTCTCACACACACTCCCTGTCTCACGCTCGTGTATGTCTTCAATAATTGATCCAAAATATGAAGCAGTACCTGCAGAAACTGGATAAGCAATATAATTTGCAGTTATGGGATCAATTGCTGTTGGTTCCTGAGTTGGAATCTCAGGCTGAGAGGCTACAAAGTGTTCTTGTACTACATCAGAACCGATCCTCTTTGCAGCATCAGTACGTACCGGTGAAGGTACGGCTGAAGCTTTTAAAGCTTCATGTCCTTTTGAAGCAACAGTATCTTCAAGAGGTACATAATCCTCATCAAAATCCCTATGTGCAGATTGTTCAAGGGGAGAACCACTCTCGTGAGGTGGAGTGGTTGCGTGTGACATACTAGGGTTTGACTGAGGTTTAGAAGTAGCAGCATGAGAAAATTTGGCTTTCTTTCGAGTAAGAGGCTGCTCTTCGGGGACACTCTCCTCATCATATCCTACATCTACATGTGCTGGCTGTTTGGATTCCGGTGACAGGGGTGGCAGAGAATTAGAAATATAGCTCTCACCCTGGGATAGATCCTGCGGGCTAGCAGTCTCTTGGGACTCGGAATCAGATACATAGGAAGAGGAATGAGTAGTATGCAAGGAGAGATTACCTGATTCATTACCTTGTTCGTCATCGCTCTGCTCATCAGGAATCCCTTCAAATGCCTCAGCATGAGCAGATGGATTCTGAGCATATGATGAAACTCGCGATGATTCCGCCAAAGTGGTAACTCCTGCATCATAGTTAAGCCACAGTTGAATGTTTTCAGGAATTGACATTGGTTTACCGTGATGTTTATCCTGATTATCAATTGTTGAAAGTGACTTAGTGCCCATCCCTAGTGGTACAGATGTTGGACTTCTGGCAAAACTCTGTCTAACTGCAAGAGCATCCTTCGGTATTAAATCATTAATCAGCATCTGTAGGAACCGAGGAAACCAGCAGACAACATCTGTTGTGTTGAGGTCTCTGCTTGTAGGAGATCCCATTACACCCACTATCTCAGAGAGAACTATGCTTCCATAATTTATATCCAGTTCTCTTGCTAGGGCAATTCCAAAGTTTTGCATGGGAATGGAAATTTGGTGGAAATCGCTTTCTCGTGCCCGAAAACATTTTGTGATAGCCTCGAAAAAGTAATTCCATTCCACATGAAAGAATTGTTTTTGGATGTTTCCAGTGATCCGGCGAGAAGGAGGATAACATCCTATTTCTTCAAAGAATCTGAGGCGTTCTGCAGCTGTAGGTTCTGGATCATAAGCATCTTTTATCGGGAACCCCAGAACCCTGTTGACAATTTCTTCAGTCACCTCATATTCCTGACCCGCTAAGGTAAACCTGAAACCGTAGGGGGTTGATTTGCTCCCAAAAGAAACCGCACTAGTCCATAATTGCTGTAAAGCATCATGTACTAGTGTAGGTTTAGCAGTAAAAGCATCGCTAGCTTTGGAATACAAATTGAGAAATCGTATCCAAGACTTAAAGCGTGGGAGTTGATCACCAATTTCCGTAGAAATATTATAAAAATTGTTTTTAGCAAGTGAAAATTGGTGAGCCATTTTTTTTTTAATAAAATGTTTTTTCCTTAAAAATTGTGATATTTGTTGAAAAAACAATCAATTAAGAAAACCAAAGTTATAGTCCTTTTAATTTCGTTCGTGAATACCATGAGTCACTTGAGAAATTAAACTACGGAATATCAACAATGATTAAGTAGAGGCGAAAATTACAATCCAATTACCAAATCTGTGATATACAATGAAGATGTATATTTGTGTGTGTAAACCAGTGAAGTCG
Source organism: Kitagawia praeruptora (assembly GCA_037693485.1). Classification (NCBI taxonomy): domain Eukaryota; kingdom Viridiplantae; phylum Streptophyta; class Magnoliopsida; order Apiales; family Apiaceae; genus Kitagawia; species Kitagawia praeruptora. The sequence continues at coordinate 86,092,809 of CM075350.1, forward strand.
AGTTATGAACAGACACACAAACACAAACACACAAGTACTTGATGTTTGTGTGTATATATATATATACGTGTGTATATGAACGGTTACAAAACACACAGACACAAAGATTTATGATAACACAGATAACAGCAGTCTAAAATCGGGCATTAATTCGTGGTCTGTATGAGTTTAATCACAAAAATCACGAACAGTAGTTTGTAAGTCGAAATCGCCTGTATGTATATGGAGGCTGCTGTAAAACTTAATTAGGTAAAAGTGAATGAATTGATCGAGTTAGAGATGTATATATAGACATGATTGTGAAATGACAAAAGTGTCCCTGTTAAAAAGAATGAAAACACTAAGTACATACAGGGAGAACCTAAGTCGAACTCTATCTCGAACATTTTAAGTCGAAGTTTATCTCGAAATGTTATCAAGTCGAACTTCGAGATAAATTTCGAGATAGGTTAACTCGAAAACTTGAACCATTTAATCATTAAAGACCATTTAAACAGCAAAAACCACCAACAGTACTAGGGAAACCTATCTCGAAATTCAAGTAGAAATTCGAGATAAGTTTCGAGTTAGGAGTTAACTCGAAAAATTCCCTTGACCAACTGAGAACTCTATCTCGAACATCAAGTCGAAATTCGAGTTGAGTTTCGAGATAGAGATTAACTCGAAGTTATTAACTAACTCGAAGTTATTCTCAGATATATTCAAAAATATCCCCTGTAAGATAGACTTTATCTTGAATATTTTGAAGAAAGAAATAGGCACACTGGTAACTCGAATTCGAACCCTAAGTCGAATTTCGAGATGAATTTCGAGATAGAGACTAACTCGAAATTCTTCCCAGACTTAGAATTTTCAAAACTTCACTCTGGAAGCTCAAATCGAAATTCAACTAGAATTTCAAGATGAGTTTCGAGATAGTGACTAACTCGAAATTTTGAAGATACTTAGAATAATTTGACAATTTTCTTTGAAAAACTCAACACTTAATATTGCCAAATTAATATAAATATCAATTCAAGGATTTTAATATATGACATAATTAAAACATTCCTTGATAATTCTAAGGCCTCTAATTACATGAAAAACACAGGTAAATTCATCTAAAAATCATGCAAAATTTAGAATATTATGAATTTAACTCCCCCTATGATCATGCAATCTAACAAGCATAAATTCAAAGCTTTGTGCTATAAAAGACACTTAAAACACAATGAATTCATGTAAAATGACACTATATGCAACCTATAACAATCATTAATTAGGCATTTTAAAGTCTAAGCACATAATGATTAAGTAGCTTGCATATACAAACATAAACATGGATTTTACAGATGGAAGGCTTTACTAACTTGTGTTAAGCATTCCCAATTCACCAACCAACCTATTGAATGTTACTTCATCAAGAGGTTTGGTGAATATATCTGCAATTTGTTGCATTGTGGGCACGAAATGTAGCTCCACAGTCCCCTCCTCGACATGTTCTCTTATGAAGTGATACCTGATGTCGATGTGCTTGGTTCTTGAGTGATCTACAGGATTGTTGGTTATGGCAATAGCACTTGTGTTGTCACACATAATTGGAATTTTCTTGTGCTCCATGCCATAATCCTTCAATTGGTTCCTCATCCACAGTATTTGAGCTACACAGCTTCCAGCAGCAATGTACTCAGCTTCAGCAGTAGAAGTAGATACTGTATGTTGCTTTTTACTTTGCCAGGACACAAATCTTCTGCCAAGAAATTGACAAGCACCAGATGTGCTTTTCCTATCAATCCTGCAACCTGCATAGTCTGAATCCGTATAGCAAATTAGATTAAAACCTGTATCTCTTGGGTACCAAATCCCTAAATTTGGTGTGCCCTTGAGATACCTAAAAATTCTTTTGACGGCTATGAGATGTGATTCTCTAGGATCCGCTTGGAATCTTGCACATAAACAAGTCGCGAACATTATATCGGGTCTACTTGTAGTTAAATAGAGAAGTGAGCCAATCATACCTCGATAGCTTGTGATGTCAACTGGTTTACCTGATTTGTCTTCATCAAGCTTCGTGGCTGTTGCCATGGGAGTCTTAGCTGCTGATGCATCTTCTAGATTGTACTTCTTGAGTAAATCTCTGACGTACTTGGATTGACAGATAAAGATACCATCTTTTCTCTGACTGATCTGTAATCCAAGGAAGAAGGACAGCTCTCCCATCATGCTCATCTCGTATTTCTCTTGCATTAGCTTAGCAAATTTCTCGCACAAGCGCTCATTAGATGACCCGAAGATAATATCGTCCACATAGACTTGAACAAGTATTAAATCATTCTTCACATTCTTATAGAACAATGTTTTGTCAATTACTCCCCTAGTAAAACCACTTTCAATTAAGAATACGGATAGGGTTTCATACCAACATCTTGGGGATTGCCTGAGGCCATAGACAGATTTGAAGAGAAGATACACAAAATCTACAAGTTCTGGATCAATGAAGCCAGGCGGCTGTTCCAGATACACCTCTTCTTCTAACTCTCCGTTCAGGAAGGCACTTTTCACATCCATCTGAAAAACCTTGAAGTTCTTATGTGCTGCAAATGCCAAGAACATCCTGACTGCCTCAAGTCTTGCAACCGGTGCATAGGTCTCATCATAATCAATTCCTTCTCGCTGAGAATAACCTTTTGCAACCAAACGAGCCTTGTTTCGAGTTACAAGTCCGTTTTCATCCATTTTATTTCTGAATACCCACCTAGCTCCAATTACTGATTTGTTCTTTGGTCGGGGTACCAGTTTCCAAACTTTCTGCCTTTCAAACTGATTGAGTTCTTCTTGCATTGCAATCACCCAATCAGCATCACCAAGAGCTTCTTCTATTTCTTTAGGTTCAAGCTTGGATAAGAACCCAGAATAAAAGCAAATATTAGCCAGGTCAGCTCTTGCAGTTCTTCTAGTAGACACACCAGCATTTGGATCACCAATAATTAATTCAAACGGATGGTCTCTATTCCATACCCGTTCTCTTGGAAATTGTCTTGATGATTCAGCATGACTTTCTGAGTTGTGGTGCTGACTACTTTGATTACTTTCACTAACTCCCCCTGAGTTAGTGCCAGCTCCTACAGAACTAGAGTCAACTCGACTCGAGCCTTGAACAGTAGTCCTTGAGCTGCTATTTACTCCCCCTGAGTTGTTGCCGGTTCGTACTGAAGAAGTCTCTCCTGATCTTGTAGGATTAGCTTGTTCACTAGACTCAGGTTCTTCACGTACACTTGGAACATTTAAAGGGACAACCAACTCAGGTTCATCTTCAAGTTCTTCTAAGTCCAGATTCTGAAATTTTAGGGACTCAGGTTCACTAGAATCTCTTGAAATTGATGAGAGTTTGGTATCGTCGAATCTGACGTTGTAGCTTTTAGTCACTTTTCGATCATTTACTAAGAACACCCTATAAGCTGCTACCACATTTGTGGAGTAACCAACAAAGATTCCTTCACGAGCTTTTGCTGCAAACTTGCCTAGATTTTCATCATCTATAAGTACATAGCATTTTGCTCCAAAGACATGAAAGTATTTGATTGTTGGTCTTCTGCCGTTCATTAGCTCACATGGTGTCTTTTCTTTATCTTTTATAATCAAGGATCGATTTTGAGTGTAACACACGGTACTCACTGCTTCTGCCCAGAAGTACAGAGGAAGTTTCGAATCATACAACAAAGTTCTTGCTGCTTCAACCAACGTTCTATTCTTCCTTTCAACTACTCCATTTTGTTGTGGAGTTCTCGGGGCTGAATACTGACGACGTATTCCCTTAGATACACAGAAGTCAATCAGCACTGCGTTTTTGAATTCAGTGCCATTATCTGATCTAATCGTCTTCACAGTAAGTGTTGAAACATTCTCAATTTGAGTGATGTGATCAATGATTAGGAAAGGTACTTCGTCTTTCGTCATTGCGAACAATACCCATGTATACTTGGAAAAATCATCCACGATTACCAATGCATATCTCTTCCTAGACAAAGATAGGACATTCACTGGGCCGAACAAATCCATATGAAGAAGTTGCAGAGGCTCAGTAATACTAGAAATTTCTTTGCTTTTATGCGATGCTCGCTTCGACTTTCCCATTTCACAAGCTTCACAGAGTCCTTTCGGAGCGAACTCCATTTGAGGTAGATCTCTCACCAATTCTCGCCTCGCGAGAGCATTCATCGTTTTGAAGTTTAAGTGAGATAATTTTTTGTGCCATAACCAGCTTTCATCATCCGAAGCTTTGTTGTAGAAACAGGTGACTTCATTCTGATTTGCTGAATCCATGTCTGCAACAAAAATATCTGCCTTTCGAACTCCTCTCAAAGCCAGTGAGCCTTCCTTGATGTGAGTGATTGATACACCTTTCTTGTTGAAGACAATTTCGTAACCTTTGTCACAGAATTGACTGATACTCAACAAATTGTGTTTTAATCCCTCAACATAGGAAATATCTTCAATGATGACATTGCCAGTTTTCAGTTTGCCATATCCCTTTGTCACACCTATGCTGTCATCTCCAAAGGTAACATAAGGGCCAGCTTTCATAACCAACTCTGTAAGCAGGGACTTGTTTCCAGTCATATGCCTCGATGCTCCACTGTCTAGCACCCATATAACTTTATTTCTATTCTGCTTAATGCCCTGCAATGACAGATTGGTTAGACATTCTTCGAAACCCAACTTTGATTGGGCCCGGCTTTTCGATAAGATCGATAATCAACAGATTTAACAACTGGAAATGCACTTTTCTTAACATTACTAGAGCTTTCGATTTTTTCCTTTCCTTTCTCAGACTTGACATGTTTGTCAGTCCTAGGAGAAGGTTTGTCACTCCTAACTTTAGGAGGACTGACAGTCTTGGCTCTCACATGCTTTTTCTTGATGTTTGAACTAGCAGCAGTATTTGAGCATGACTGGCTAGATGCATTCATTAAATTCACAAAAGTTTGCATGACGTTAAAAGTGCATGGCATACAATTAGGTTGACCACACTGTGCATGATTCGGATGCAGTTTATTCATTGTATGTGTGGCAGGCATGGCATGTGCAGCAGGAACATTTATGTTAGCTTTACATGCATAGGAAAGATGTTCAGTAGATTTGCAGTGATAACATGCTTTCTTTATTCGTTCAGCCTTAACCTCTTTTATGCCTTTCTTCCCTTGTTGTTTAACAGCCTTAGCTCCTATTCCTAGTCTAGATTCATCACTAGGGAAATTGATTTTAACTTGTTTGATAGGAGTTATAAGTTGTGCTTTCTGGCGATCTTCCATGAAAGGCAGAGTGTGTAAACTTGTAACACTATAACTAATGTAACTCAATTAAAGGAAAAGATACTTAACCAGAAGACAATCAAGAACAAGAAGTCACAAGAAATCAACACTAAATGAAGACAAGGTAATTGATACAATTGAACATGTTAACTATGATCAAGCCAAGAAGAAATCATTGAGAGAAGTTCAAGTCAAAGTTGTTCATGCCTCAGTGATTTGAGAAATCGAGAATCAAGATCATAACTATCAGTATCAACAAGACCAATTGATTTCAAGTGAACAAGAAGGAAAGCGAATATTGGAAAGCCAAGTTACTAAGTGAATATGGTAATTTATTCAAGAAGCAGAAACACTATCAAGACTAGTCACTTATGAACCAGACCAGTGCATCAAGTGTCAGGACATTGATAGCAAGTTTATGTCAGTAATAAAGATCCATGTTCAAGAGCTTGCTGAAGAATAAAGAAGACATGAAGATATCACAAGCTCAAGATGTGCATTGAAGTTTCAAGTTGAAGACCAGAATATTTTCTAAGTACTAAATATTCTAGATGACCAAGTAGAATATTTCTAAGTAGAAGTTCTACTTAGAAATTCGAGATGGCTAAGTAGAAATTCTCAAGTAGAAGTTCTACTTAGAAATTCGAGATGGCTAAGTAGAAATTCTCAAGTAGAAGTTCTACTTAGAAATTCGAGATGGCTAAGTAGAAGTTCTACTTAGAGTGCAGCTTCAACATGACACATGGCATCTTCTGATTGGCAGATTTCCAAGCTTTCAAGATAAGGCAAGATTTATGTGGACATCATTGGGCCACGTATATCTTAGTCTTTGAAGACTACAGGACATAGATTACATGTAGTATAAATAGAAGTACTTGTGTAATGTTTTATTTTGGGGAAGAGAGCAATATTTTGAGAGAAACACATGTAAAAGAGAGAGAGTGTATTCACAGAGCTTAGTATCACTTACTCTCTCTCTGAACTTCTGTTATACTTTGTAATGAATGTTGTAGCAACCACTTCAAGTTATATATAAGACATATATTCCTTGAATCTGTGTGTTCATTTATTGCATCGTATTTATTGCTTCTCAAATTTGAAAAGTTGTATTCACCCCCCCTCTACAACACATTTGGACCTAACAATTGGTATCAGAGCGGATGTTTAACATACAAAACATAGATCCTTGTGTTTGGTAGAAGAATCGTGAGTTTTCATTTTCTAGATCTACTTTTCTAAAATTCTAGAAAAGTGAGCTTTAATTCGTTTCTAGTGAAAACTCATCCAAAAAATTATTTAAATACTCCAGGTGTGATTATTTAGCTTGGGTGTATTTTAATTAATTTTTGTGAATTAATCTGGGTTCATTGATATTTGATGTTCTTGAGTGTTCATCATCTGTTCTTATCAAAGAAGACAACCCAACAACTTTTTGATCTCCTTTTCAAACAGATAAATAGTAAAAGAATAAAAAGGTGTTTTTGGACTTTTGATTTGCATTATTCACGGCCGAAAGTGTAACAAGACATACTCAGTACCTAGCACGTGGGTTAGGTGGGTTAGGTGAGTAAAGCATCAAAGTCAAAAAGGTGTTAAAGAGATAATATTGTTTATTCAATATTAAAGTAATCTGCAGAAAATTTATTCTAAGGACAAAAGTTCTACATAGAATTTCTACTTGAGATTTTCTACATAGAATTTCGACTTGGACAATTTCTACTTGGTGAATTTCGACTTGAGCAAAATTTCTACTTAGAGAAATTTCGACTTGGCAGAAGTTCTACATAGATATTCTACATAGCCTAGTCTTGGGTACTTAGAAACTTTTAGTGACCAGAATTGAAATGGCTCCTAAAAATGCATTCAAGATCCCAATGTTCAACCGAGATCACTATGAAGAATGGGTTTTCAGAATGAGACTCTATTTAGAGACTGTTAACCCTGAATATTTGGAAGTCCTTAACAAGGGTAAATTTGTTCCAATGGTGGTTATTCCTGCACATACGGAAGGAGGGGTGGTTATAGCACCTCGGCCTGAGCCCAAAAAGGCAGCGGACTTTTCGGATGCTGACAAGGAACAAATAGCTTGTGATACTGCCGTACGACAAACCTTGATGGAATCTTTTGATCATGAAATGTTCAACATAGTCAAAGGTCTGACTACAACGAAGAAGATTTGGGACAAGATAGAAGTTGTCATGGAAGGATCTGCAGAGGTTAGAAGTAACAAGACACTCATACTCAAGATGGAGTATGACATCTTTAGAATACGAAAAGGAGAAGGCATAACGGAAGTCTATCTACGATTCAGTCATTTGGTATTGGATTTGAATCTGAGAGGTGTAACTCTCCCCATGGTTGAGACCAATACGAGATATCTGAGGAACCAGCCAAAGAGCATTGAACATAGGGTCTACGCAATCAGAGAAACCAGAGATTTGCATACAATTTCTCTGGAAGAATATTATGGAATATTAAAGACCTATGAGCTGGAAACGCTTCAAGATCAAGCATGGGAAAATGATTCAAAGGGAAAAGAAACTGCATCAGGATTAGTTGCTGATGAGGAAGAGTCTAAGAAGGCAATGGTTGCAGCAAAGCCTAAATCATCACTTGCACCACATCAAGTTGATAATGATGACGAGTGCACATCTAATAGTGATGATGACTACTACACCCAAGAAGAGACTGAATTGATAGCTAGATATGAGATTGAGATGGAAGATCGCCAGGAAGCACAACCAGGATTAGGAGCTAAGGCTATTAAACAACAAGGGAAGAAAGGCATAAAAGAGGTTAAGGCTGAACGGATAAAGAAAGCATGTTATCACTGCAAATCTACTGAACATCTTTCTTATGCATGTAAAGCTAACATAAATGTTCCTGCTACACATGCCATGCCTACCACACATACATTGAATAATCTGCATCAGAATCATGCACAATGTGGTCAACCTAATTGTATGCCATGCACTTTTAACATCATGCAAACTTTTGTGAATTTAATGAATGCATCTAGCCAGTCATGCTCAAATACTGCTGCTAGTTCAAACATAAAAAAGAAGCATATGAGAGCCAAGACTGTCAGTCCTCCTAAAGTTAGGAGTGACAAACCCTCTCCTAAGACTGACATATCTGTCAAGTCTGAGAAAGGAAAGGAGAGAGTCGAAAGCTCTAGTAATGTTACGAAAAGTGCATCTCATGTTGTTAAATCTGTTGATTCTCGATCTTATAGAAAAGCCGGGCCCAATCAAAGTTGGGTTCCGAAGAACGTCTAATCAATCTGTCATTGCAGGGCATTAAGCAGAATAGAAATAAAGTTATATGGGTGCTAGACAGTGGAGCATTGAGGCATATGACTGGAAACAAGTCCCTGCTTACAGAGTTGGTTATGAAAGCTGGCCCTTATGTTACCTTTGGAGATGACAGCATAGGTGTGACAAAGGGATATGGCAAACTGAAAACTGGCAATGTCATCATTGAAGATATTTCCTATGTTGAGGGATTAAAGCACAATTTGTTGAGTATCAGTCAATTCTGTGACAAAGGTTACGAAATTATCTTCAACAAGAAAGGTGTATCAATCACTCACATCAAGGAAGGCTCACTGGCTTTGAGAGGAGTTCGAAAGGCAGATCTTTTTGTTGTAGACATGGATTCAGCAAATCAGAATGAGGTCACCTGTTTCTACAGCAAAGCCTCGGATGATGAAAGCTGGTTATGGCACAAAAAGCTATCTCACTTAAACTTCAAAACGATGAATGCTCTCGCGAGGCGAGAATTGGTGAGAGATCTACCTCAAATGGAGTTCGCTCCGAAAGGACTTTGTGAAGCTTGTGAAATGGGAAAGTCGAAACGAGCATCGCATAAAAGCAAAGAAATTTCTAGTATTACTGAGCCTCTGCAACTTCTTCATATGGATTTGTTCGGCCCAGTGAATGTCCTATCTTTGTCTAGGAAAAGATATGCATTGGTAATTGTGGATGACTTCTCCAAGTATACATGGGTATTGTTCGCAATGACGAAAGACGAAGTACCTTTCCTAATCATTGATCACATCACTCAAATTGAGAATGTTTCAACACTTACTGTGAAGACGATTAGATCAGACAATGGCACTGAATTCAAAAACGCAGTGCTAAATGACTTCTGTGTATCTAAGGGAATACGTCGTCAGTATTCAGCCCCGAGAACTCCACAACAAAATGGAGTAGTTGAAAGGAAGAATAGAACATTGGTTGAAGCAGCAAGAACTTTGTTGTATGATTCGAAACTTCCTCTGTATTTCTGGGCAGAAGCAGTGAGTACCATGTGTTACACTCAAAATCGATCCTTGATTATAAAAGATAAAGAAAAGACACCATGTGAGCTAATGAACGGCAGAAGACCAACAATCAAATACTTTCATGTCTTTGGAGCAAAATGCTATGTACTTATAGATGATGAAAATCTAGGCAAGTTTGCAGCAAAAGCTCGTGAAGGAATCTTTGTTGGTTACTCCACAGATGTGGTAGCAGCTTATAGGGTGTTCTTAGTAAATGATCGAAAAGTGACTAAAAGCTACAACGTCAGATTCGACGATACCAAACTCTCATCAATTTCAAGAGATTCTAGTGAACCTGAGTCCCTAAAATTTCAGAATCTGGACTTAGAAGAACTTGAAGATGAACCTGAGTTGGTTGTCCCTTTAAATGTTCCAAGTGTACGTGAAGAACCTGAGTCTAGTGAACAAGCTAATCCTACAAGATCAGGAGAGACTTCTTCAGTACGAACCGGCAACAACTCAAAGGGAGTAAATAGCAGCTCAAGGACTACTGTTCAAGGCTCGAGTCGAGTTGACTCTAGTTCTGTAGGAGCTGGCACTAACTCAGGGGGAGTTAGTGAAAGTAATCAAAGTAGTCAGCACCACAACTCAGAAAGTCACGCTGAATCATCAAGACAATTTCCAAGAGAACGGGTATGGAATAGAGACCATCCGTTTGAATTAATTATTGGTGATCCAGATGCTGGTGTGTCTACTAGAAGAACTGCAAGAGCTGACCTGGCTAATATTTGCTTATATTCTGGGTTCTTATCCAAGCTTGAACCTAAAGAAATAGAAGAAGCTCTTGGTGATGCTGATTGGGTGATTGCAATGCAAGAGGAACTCAATCAGTTTGAAAGGCAGAAAGTTTGGAAACTGGTACCCCGACCAAAGAACAAATCAGTAATTGGAGCTAGGTGGGTATTCAGAAATAAAATGGATGAAAACGGACTTGTAACACGAAACAAGGCTCGTTTGGTTGCAAAAGGTTATTCTCAGCGAGAAGGAATTGATTATGATGAGACCTATGCACCGGTTGCAAGACTTGAGGCAGTCAGGATGTTCTTGGCATTTGCAGCACATAAGAACTTCAAGGTTTTTCAGATGGATGTGAAAAGTGCCTTCCTGAATGGAGAGTTAGAAGAAGAGGTGTATCTGGAACAGCCGCCTGGCTTCATTGATCCAGAACTTGTAGATTTTGTGTATCTTCTCTTCAAATCTGTCTATGGCCTCAGGCAATCCCCAAGATGTTGGTATGAAACCCTATCCGTATTCTTAATTGAAAGTGGTTTTACTAGGGGAGTAATTGACAAAACATTGTTCTATAAGAATGTGAAGAATGATTTAATACTTGTTCAAGTCTATGTGGACGATATTATCTTCGGGTCATCTAATGAGCGCTTGTGCGAGAAATTTGCTAAGCTAATGCAAGAGAAATACGAGATGAGCATGATGGGAGAGCTGTCCTTCTTCCTTGGATTACAGATCAGTAAGAGAAAAGATGGTATCTTTATCTGTCAATCCAAGTACGTCAGAGATTTACTCAAGAAGTACAATCTAGAAGATGCATCAGCAGCTAAGACTCCCATGGCAACAGCCACGAAGCTTGATGAAGACAAATCAGGTAAACCAGTTGACATCACAAGCTATCGAGGTATGATTGGCTCACTTCTCTATTTAACTGCAAGTAGACCCGATATAATGTTCGCAACTTGTTTATGTGCAAGATTCCAAGCGGATCCTAGAGAATCACATCTCATAGCCGTCAAAAGAATTTTTAGGTATCTCAAGGGCACACCAAATCTAGGGATTTGGTACCCAAGAGATACAGGTTTTAATCTAATTGGCTATACGGATTCAGACTATGCAGGTTGCAGGATTGATAGGAAAAGCACATCTGGTGCTTGTCAATTTCTTGGCAGAAGATTGGTGTCCTGGCAAAGTAAAAAGCAACATACAGTATCTACTTCTACTGCTGAAGCTGAGTACATTGCTGCTGGAAGCTGTGTAGCTCAAATACTGTGGATGAGGAACCAATTGAAGGATTATGGCATGGAGCACAAGAAAATTCCAATTATGTGTGACAACACAAGTGCTATTGCCATAACCAACAATCCTGTAGATCACTCAAGAACCAAGCACATCGACATCAGGTATCACTTCATAAGAGAACATGTCGAGGAGGGGACTGTGGAGCTACATTTCGTGCCCACAATGCAACAAATTGCAGATATATTCACCAAACCTCTTGATGAAGTAACATTCAATAGGTTGGTTGGTGAATTGGGAATGCTTAACACAAGTTAGTAAAGCCTTCCATCTGTAAAATCCATGTTTATGTGTGTATATGCAAGCTACTTAATCATTATGTGCTTAGACTTTAAAATGCCTAATTAATGATTATTATAGGTTGCATATAGTGTCATTTTACATGAATTCATTGTGTTTTAAGTGTCTTTTATAGCACAAATCTTTGAATTTATGATTGTTAGATTGCATAATCATAGGGGGAGTTAAATTCATAATATTCTAAATTTTGCATGATTTTTAGATGAATTTACCTGTGTTTTTCATGTAATTAGAGGCCTTAGAATTATCAAGGAATGTTTTAATTATGTCATATATTAAAATCCTTGAATTGATATTTATATTAATTTGGCAATATTAAGTGTTGAGTTTTTCAAAGAAAAATTGTCAAATTATTCTAAGTATCTTCAAAATTTCGAGTTAGTCACTATCTCGAAACTCATCTTGAAATTCTAGTTGAATTTCGATTTGAGCTTCCAGAGTGAAGTTTTGAAAATTCTAAGTCTGGGAAGAATTTCGAGTTAGCCTCTATCTCGAAATTCATCTCGAAATTCGACTTAGGGTTCGAATTCGAGTTACCAGTGTGCCTATTTTTTATTCAAAATATTCAAGATAAAGTCTATCTTACAGGGGATATTTTTGAAAAGATTAAGTCCAAGAGAATAACTTCGAGTTAGTCTCTATCTCGAAACTCAACTCGAATTTCGACTTGATGTTCGAGATAGAGTTCTCAGTTGGTCCAAGGGGATTTTTTCGAGTTAACTCCTAACTCGAAACTTATCTCGAATTTCTACTTGAATTTCGAGATAGGTTTCCCTAGTACTGTTGGTGGTTTTTGCTGTTTAAATGGTCTTTAATGATTAAATGGTTCAAGTGTTCGAGTTAATCTATCTCGAAATTTATCTCGAAGTTCGACTTGATAACATTTCGAGATAGACTTCGACTTAAAATTTCGAGATAGACTTCGACTTAGGTTCTCCCTGTATGTACTTAGTATTTTCATTCTTTTTAACAGGGACACTTTTGTCATTTCACAATCATGCCTATATATACATCTCTAACTCGATCAATTCATTCACTTTTACCTAATTAAGTTTTACAACAGCCTCCATATACATACAGGCGATTTCGACTTACAGACCACGAATTCGTGATTTTTGTGACTAAACTCATACAGACCACGAATTACTGCCCGATTTTTGACAGCCATTATCTGTTCATCATTATTCTTATCCATCTATACACACGCACACACACACACGAATATTCATATCAAGCTTTAGTAATTGGCTTGTAATTGATTGTCTCACTCACGATTTCACTGGTATTCGCCTGTAATAGTATCACTATTTACCCCATAGTTTAATTTCTCAGATTGCTTTTGGTATTCTCGATAAATTGAAAGGGATAAAATTGTGAATTTGTTGATTACTTGTTTATATCCCGTAGTTTGATTTCTTGAAGTGATTTTTGGTATTCACAAAAAGAAATTAAAAGGGCTATAACTGATACTTCTTTAATTAATTGTTTTTCGAAAATTAAAATTAAAATTCACATTTTGTTAAGGAAAAACATTTTAATTAAAATGGCTCACCAATTTTCACTTGCTAAAAACAATTTTTATAATATTTCTACGGAAATTGGTGATCAACTCCCGCGCTTTAAGTCTTGGATACGATTTCTCAATTTGTATTCCAAAGCTAGCGATGCTTTTACTGCTAAACCTACACTAGTACATGATGCTTTACAGCAATTATGGACTAGTGCGGTTTCTTTTGGGAGCAAATCAACCCCCTATGGTTTCAGGTTTACCTTAGCGGGTCAGGAATATGAGGTCAATGAAGAAATTGTCAATAGGGTTCTGGGATTCCCGATAAAAGATGCTTATGATCCAGAACCTACAGCTGCAGAACGCCTCAGTTTCTTTGAAGAAATAGGATGTTATCCTCCGTCTGGCCGGATCACTGGAAACATCCAAAAACAATTCTTTCATGTGGAATGGAATTACTTTTTCGAGGCTATCACAAGATGTTTTCGGGCACGAGAAAGCGATTTCCATCAAATTTCCATTCCCATGCAAACCTTTGGAATTGCCCTAGCAAGAGAACTGGATATAAATTATGGACGCATAGTTCTCTCTGAGATAGTGGGTGTAATGGGATCTCCTGCAAGCAGAGACCTCAACACAACAGATGTTGTCTGCTGGTTTCCTCGGTTCCTACAGATGCTGATTAATGATTTAATACCGAAGGATGCTCTTGCAGTTAGACAGAGTTTTGCCAGAAGTCCAACATCTGCACCACTAGGGATGGGCACTAAGTCACTTTCAACAATTGATAATCAGGACAAACATCAAGGTAAACCAATGTCTATTCCTGAAAACATTCAACAGTGGCTTATATATGATGCAGGAGTTACCACCTTGGTGGAATCATCGCAAGTTTCATCATATGCTCAGAATCGGTCTGCTCATGCTGAGGCATTTGAAGAGATTCCTGATGAGCAAAGCGGTGACGAACAAGGTAATGAATCAGGTAATCTCTCTCTGCATACTACTCATTCCTCTTCCTATGTTTCTGATTCCCAGACCCAAGAGACTGCTAGCCCGCAGGATCTATCCCAGGGTGAGAGCTATATTTCTAATTCTCTACCACCCCTGTCACCGGAATCCAAACAGCCAGCACATGAAAATGTAGGATATGTTGAGGAGAGTGACCCCGAAGAGCAGCCTCTTACTCGAAAGAAAGCCAAATTTTCTCATGCTGCTACTTCTAAACCTCAGTCAAACCCTAGTGTGTCACACGCAACCACTCCACCTCACGAGAGTGGTTCTCCCCTTGAACAATCTGCACATAGGGATTTTGATAATGATTATGTACCTCTTGAAGATACTGTTGCTTCAAAAGGACATGAAGCTTTAAAAGCTTCAGCCGTACCTTCACCGGTACGTACTGATGCTGCAAAGAGGATCGGTTCTGATGTTGTACAAGAACACTTTGTAGCCTCTCAGCCTGAGATTCCAACTCAGGAACCAACAGCAATTGATCCCATAACTGCAAATTATATTGCTTATCCAGTTTCTGCAGGTACTGCTTCATATTTTGGATCAATTATTGAAGACATACACGAGCGTGAGACAGGGAGTGTGTGTGAGAGGTTAGGGAGAGAGGGACCTTCATTTTTAAGGCCCGAAACCGAGCGCCAAATACTAACAGAACGAGTATTAGAGCGAGGTCACCTAAACCAAACACCGTCCCTTAATATTGAAAATCTTGATACACGTATGACTTCTATGGAAAATCAAATGAAGCAGTTTGGGCAGACAATGGGGCAGTTAGGGATGAACATTGGAAACAATCAAAGGGCTCTTGATGACTACGCAGCACGAATGGCAAGTCAAGCTACAGCTTTTAATGTTTTGACAAACAAGGTAAATGACTTGGGCCATGCTGGTGGTGTCTTGGGAAACACTCTGAATGAGAGGATGGGAGCAATGGAGACTACAATGGATACACTGGCTGTGGAGATCAGTAGAGTGATGTTCGCAATCAGAAGTTTTATGCCCCCGGAGTGTTTCGAGCCGCAACAACCTCCCCCCGATGCTGGTACAGGTGGTGCTAGTGGAGCAGGAGCCTATGGTTCTGGTTTTTGAAGATTCTTATGCAGCTGGTGGATCTGGAGACCAAGGTGGAGTTCAGGATAACTCACCTAAGGGGGAGAGTGGAAAGGAGACGAGACAGCAGGGAGTTCAAATCGAAGAAATTCAAGAACAAGCTGATCTTGTCAAAGAAAAGGAAATTGAGCCGATTACTGATGAAGAGGCTCAGAGGCAAAGAAAGGGTAAGGCAATAATGGTTGAGCAAGATGAACCATTCATTGACCTGAGTCATCAAGAAAAAGTACAGGAGGTACTTGATTCAGATTCTGATATGGAAGACGTATCTTTAGCACATGCAATAAAAAGATCTTTGAAGGAACAAGGTGGAGGTGCTGGGATGTCTTTCGGAATGCCTGAAGAAGTTCCTATTGATGAGAAAACCCTTAAGTCTCAACAGTTAGCCTTGGAAAAAGCTGAGTTTGCTAAAATGAAGATGATGCAAGAACGTGCTGCTTTTATAGAAAAGAAAGTGGAGCTACAAGGGAAGCAGTACGATTATGAGCTTGCAAGGCTAGCTGATCCTCAAGTTGATCTGGATAATAGAAGGATAGGGCAGAAGTGGGATGAAGCAAGGAAGATATTTATGGGACCCTGTGCAAAAGGAGTTCATAACAAGGAGGCAGATGATCTGTTCTACAACCTAAATTTGCAGAATCCACTGACTATGAACTACATAAGTGCATTGAAAAGATTAATTTCTAAAGTCAGGGTTGGATACAATGCAACGCTTAAGGAGTGGCAGGTTATTTTGTCTTTGGTAGAAGGTGTCCCAATGTCTTTCCTATATGTGGATGACCAATTCATATCGAGAAGATCTGCGTCAGAGTTGTTCTTGCTAGCAACAAAAATTCAATACTCTCATTCTGAGAAACTAAGAATTCTGTATAGGGATCAGTTAATGCAGCTAGCAGAGGACAAGGGTCCAGAATTCTCAGCATATCCTAATGTTGTCCGGATGGTAGTTGACAGTAAATTGAAGAGGGTTAGCATGGAGGAAAAGGACTTAATGGAACTTTCAGTGGAATCTCTTAAGGCCGTCTGTAGACAAATGATGAGTAAGGGATTCACTTCTGAGCTTAAAGATAAATCAGTGAAGATCATTGAAAGTGTCATATTCAAGAAGAGCAATGAGGTGTGGAAGTGTGATATCATTGCTCCAAACTCTCTTGATAACGTGAAGATTGAGCCGGAGCTGATAGAAAAGAAATGGAATATTCTTCAAGCTATGAAGAATGTAGATGAAGCTCTGAATCTTCCTTCTGGAGAACTGGAACAAGGAGAGATAAGGGAGTCAGTTGGTGTTCCAGGTAGAGATAGTGTATACTGGATACACTCTTTTGTTGATGATACAGCTGATGCCTTAGTATTCATAGATGCAGACCAGAATAAAACACTCTTGCATATGAGTAGAAAATGGCTGCTGCAGACTCAAGATGCTGCATTTCTGGAGAAAGTGTTATATGTGTTCAAATGGGACGAAGTGGAAGATAAGCATGTGGAAGAAAAGCAGAGACTCATGAGTTACCTGTCTGATGTAGTAGTGGAAAAGAAGCGAATGGAGCAAGATGCGGCTAGTGTCCACAATACTAACCGTGTCAAGGGCTATCCCAAAATGATCTATTGTCAGTTTAAAGCTGATAAAGCTCATTGGAAACCTCAGCTTATAATGAAGAAATTTGAGGACATTCCAAAGATCAGGACTACTCAGGAGGTGGACAAACTCAGAAGGCTTTTCAAACATCCTTACCCAGAGCCCAAGAATCCTCTAGAAATGGAAGCAGTAAGTTTGTTGAATGCTAGGTGGACGCAGCTTCATGATCCAGTGTACAAGAAAGAACAGCAGCAGAAGGAGAAGCGTAGAAGGCAGAAAGAAGAGAAAGACCAAGCTGCTGAAGCTAGGAAGAGGAAACGGAATTAGGGTTAAAGGTCAGAGTGGTGTGAACTTGAAGTTGGAAAAACTTCATGTCTTTCGGTTGCTTTAACTCACTTGAGGAAAATTCACCTTAGAGTGAATCCAATAAGGTGATATAAGTTTGACTAAAAGATATGAAATAATCCAGGTGATAGGAATCATTCAAATGATCTTTAATTCGAGGTTCGAATTCTGTTTCTAGTTTAAGTTCTTTGTATTATTTTCAAGTACTTTTCAATTGTATATTTTTTCAAGACTGTAATGTTAATTATCTTTTCTCGTCTCTTGTTTAGTTGAGTTATCCTTCATTAATTTGAATGTCATTGTTAGACAATCAAATAGGGGGAGATTGAAAGGCAGAGTGTGTAAACTTGTAACACTATAACTAATGTAACTCAATTAAAGGAAAAGATACTTAACCAGAAGACAATCAAGAACAAGAAGTCACAAGAAATCAACACTAAATGAAGACAAGGTAATTGATACAATTAAATATGTTAACTATGATCAAGCCAAGAAGAAATCATTGAGAGAAGTTCAAGTCAAAGTTGTTCATGCCTCAGTGATTTGAGAAATCGAGAATCAAGATCATAACTATCAGTATCAACAAGACCAATTGATTTCAAGTGAACAAGAAGGAAAGCGAATATTGGAAAGCCAAGTTACTAAGTGAATATGGTAATTTATTCAAGAAGCAGAAACACTATCAAGACTAGTCACTTATGAACCAGACCAGTGCATCAAGTGTCAGGACATTGATAGCAAGTTTATGTCAGTAATAAAGATCCATGTTCAAGAGCTTGCTGAAGAATAAAGAAGACATGAAGATATCACAAGCTCAAGATGTGCATTGAAGTTTCAAGTTGAAGACCAGAATATTTTCTAAGTACTAAATATTCTAGATGACCAAGTAGAATATTTCTAAGTAGAAGTTTTACTTAGAAATTCGAGATGGCTAAGTAGAAATTCTCAAGTAGAAGTTCTACTTAGAAATTCGAGATGGCTAAGTAGAAATTCTCAAGTAGAAGTTCTACTTAGAAATTCGAGATGGCTAAGTAGAAATTCTCAAGTAGAAGTTCTACTTAGAAATTCGAGATGGCTAAGTAGAAATTCTCAATTAGAAGTTCTACTTAGAGTGCAGCTTCAACATGACACATGGCATCTTCTGATTGGCAGATTTCCAAGCTTTCAAGATAAGGCAAGATTTATGTGGACATCATTGGGCCACGTATATCTTAGTCTTTGAAGACTACAGGACATAGATTACATGTAGTATAAATAGAAGTACTTGTGTAATGTTTTATTTTGGGGAAGAGATCAATATTTTGAGAGAAACACATGTAAAAGAGAGAGAGTGTATTCACAGAGCTTAGTATCACTTACTCTCTCTCTGAACTTCTGTTATACTTTGTAATGAATGTTGTAGCAACCACTTCAAGTTATATATAAGACATATATTCCTTGAATCTGTGTGTTCATTTATTGCATCGTATTTATTGCTTCTCAAATTTGAAAAGTTGTATTCACCCCCCCTCTACAACACATTTGGACCTAACATTCCATCTCAATCTCATATCTAGCTATCAATTCAGTCTCTTCTTCTTCTATTCTAGGAACAAGGTGTTTGTAGATGGGTTTGACAGAAGATTTAAAAATGCTAGGAATTTCATTTTTAAGGTCACTGGAACTAGTGTCGATAGGTCTCTTCCCTTCTTTCTTAGAAAGGTTAGAATAATCAAGTCCTACACCTACTCCAGTTATCTTCTTAAATACGTCATTATCTACATACACTTTACTAGCAGCTAGTTTGTAAGCTTCGCATTTAGTTTCTAACTCAGCTAGTTTATTCCTAAGACATGCTTCTACTTCTTCCTTAAGGACGAGCTTGTGTTCCAAAGATTTAATAAAATCTCTTAGGGAAGTATCTACAGTGCAAGCAGCCTCTAACTCTTCCACTTTTGCCTCAAGCATTCTGCTTTTGGCGACAAGTGTTTTCTGTTCCTTTTGAGAAGTGTCTAGGCTTTTGCACAACATGTAGATCTCTTCGCTAAGAGCCCCGTTCTGTTCCTTATAATCATCAATGGACATTTCTACTTTAAGGGTTAGAACTGGTACCTCTGGTTCCTCTGATGTCTCAGCCATGAGCGCAAAGTTTGCTACATGCGTAACATCTTCCTCATCTGAATCATCCCAAGCTCTTCCTTCTATTACTAATAAAGCTCTTTTTCCATGTTTTTCTTTCACCAGCGATTCATACTTGCTTTTGAGGGCTTCAAATGACTCTTTTGGATAAGTCTGTTTAGGCTTTTTGCAGTCCGAAGCAAAGTGTCCAGCTTCACCACAGTTATAGCATTTGAACTTCATTTTGAAATCCAAGGGAGATTTGTAGCTGGTACTTTTGCCTTTACCTCTGAAGCCTGACGAACTACCACCACCCTTAGCAGCCCGATAGTAAGATGAAGAATTTCTCTGTGGTCGGTTGCTCTTTCTGAATCTCATGTTGCTGAACTTCCTTGCCATGTATGCCACGACACTATCGTCCATGTTGTCCAGCTCTTCTTGGGTGAAGTAGTCATCATCACTGTTAGATGTGCACTCGTCATCATTATCAACTTGATGTGGTGCAAGTGATGATTTAGGCTTTGCTGCAACCATTGCCTTCTTAGACTCTTCCTCATCAGCAACTAATCCTGATGCAGTTTCTTTTCCTTTTGAATCATTGTCCCATGCTTGATCTTGAAGTATCTCCAGCTCATAGGTCTTTAGAATTCCATAATATTCTTCCAGAGAAGTTGTATGCAAATCTCTGGTTTCTCTGATTGCGTAGACCCTATGTTCAATGCTCTTTGGCTGGTTCCTCAGATATCTCATATTGGTCTCAACCATGGGGAGAGTAACACCTCTCAGATTCAAATCCAATACCAACTGACTGAATCTTAGATAGACGTCTGTTATGCCTTCTCCTTTTCTTATTCTGAAGGTGTCATACTCCATCTTGAGTATGAGTGTCTTGTTACTTCTAACCTCTGCAGATCCTTCCATGACAACTTCTATCTTGTCCCAAATCTTCTTTGCTGTATTCAAACCTTTGACTATGTTGAACATTTCATGATCAAGGGATTCCATCAAGGTTTGTCTTACAAAAGTATCATAAGCTATTTGCTCCTTGTCAGCATCCGTAAAGTCCGCTGCCTTTTTAGGCTCAGACCGAGCAGGTATAACCTCCTCTCCTTCCGTACGCTCAGGAATAGCTTTCATTGGAACGAATTTACCCTTTTCAAGGACTTCCAGATATTCAGGGTTAATTGTCTCTAAGTAAAGTCTCATTCTGAAAACCCATTCTTCATAGTGATCTCGGTTGAACATTGGGATCTTGAAAGAATTTTTAGGAGCCATTTCAAATCTGGTCACTAAAAGTTTCTAAGTACCCAAGATTAGGCTATGTAGAATATCTATGTAGAACTTTTGCCTAAGTCGAAATTTCTCTAAGTAGAAATTTTGCTCAAGTCGAACTTCACTAAGTAGAAATTGTCCAAGTCGAAATTCTATGTAGAAAATCTCAAGTAGAAATTCTATGTAGAACTTTTGTCCTTAGAATAAATTTTCTGCAGATTTCTTTAATATTGAATAAACAATATTATCTCTTTAACACCTTTTTGACTTTTGATACTTTACTCACCGAAAGCAGCTAACCCACTTGCTAGGTACTGAGTTTGTATTGTTTTGCTTTCGGCCAAGGAATAATTATCAAATCAAAAGTACAAAAACACCTTTTTGACTATCTTATCTGTTTGAAAAAGGAGATCAAAAAGTTGTTGGGTTGTCTTCTTTGATAAGAACAGATGATGAACACTCAAGAACACCAAATATCAATGAACCCAGATTAATTCACAAAAATTAATTAAAATACACCCAAGCTAAATAATCACACCTGGAGTATTTAAATAATTTTTCGGATGAGTTTTCACTACCAACGAATTAAAGCACACTTTTCGAGAAAATGAAAAGTAGATCTAGAAAATGAAAACTCACGATTCTTCTACCAAACACAAGGATCTATGTTTTGTATGTTAAACATCCGCTCTGATACCAATTGTTAGGTCCAAATGTGTTGTAGAGGGGGGGTGAATACAACTTTTCGAATATGAGAAGCAATAAATACGATGCAATAAATGAACACGTAGATTCAAGGAATATATTTCTTATATATAACTTGAAATGGTTGCTACAACATTCATTACAAAGTATAACAGAAGTTCAGAGAGAAGTGAATGATTCTAAGCTCTGTGAATGTACTCTCTCTCTTTTTCTTGTGATTTCTCAATTATCGCTCTCAAACTTAAAACATTACACAAGTGCTTCTATTTATACTACATGTAATCTATGTCCTGTAGTCTTCAAAGACTAAGATGTACGTGGCCCAATGATGTCCACATAAATCTTGCCTTATCTTGAAAGCTTGGAAATCTGCCAATCAGAAGATGCCATGTGTCATGTTGAAGCTGCACTCTAAGTAGAACTTCTACTTGAGAATTTCTACTTAGCCATCTCGAATTTCTAAGTAGAACTTCTACTTAGAAATATTCTACTTGGTCATCTAGAATATTTAGTACTTAGAAAATATTCTGGTCTTCAACTTGAAACTTCAATGCACATCTTGAGCTTGTGATATCTTCATGTCTTCTTTATTCTTCAGCAAGCTCTTGAACATGGATCTTTATTACTGACATAAACTTGCTATCAATGTCCTGACACTTGATGCACTGGTCTGGTTCATAAGTGACTAGTCTTGATAGTGTTTCTGCTTCTTGAATAAATTACCATATTCACTTAGTAACTTGGCTTTCCAATATTCGCTTTCCTTCTTGTTCACTTGAAATCAATTGGTCTTGTTGATACTGATAGTTATGATCTTGATTCTCGATTTCTCAAATCACTGAGGCATGAACAACTTTGACTTGAACTTCTCTCAATGATTTCTTCTTGGCTTGATCATAGTTAACATGTTCAATTGTATCAATTACCTTGTCTTCATTTAGTGTTGATTCCTTGTGACTTCTTGTTCTTGATTGTCTTCTGGTTAAGTATCTTTTCTTTTAATTGAGTTACATTAGTTATAGTGTTACAAGTTTACACACTCTGCCTTTCACGGCCCCTAATTGGGAAGGGCCATATCGAGTCAGGAAGACATTAGGGCGAGGAGCATACAAGTTGGAGACGTTAGATGGGAATGAAGTGCCACGAACTTGCATGCTCTGAACTTGAAGATTTATTATGTGTAAGCCTTCCTAGTAAGGACTTGGCTTTTATCTATCTATTAGGAGAAGTAGAAATAAGGTTCGATGAAACCATTCCAGGGCTTAGTACCCCGAGTAGGACAGTAGTAAATTATGTAAGGGTTGAACCCGTTTCAAGTTATTAATGCAAGTTTGTTTTCCATTCTATGATTGTGTGATTTTATTTATGTGCCAAGCACCTGATGAGTGCGAGTCAAAGATGACCAAGTAACGAAAATAAAGAACACACAAATGGAAATAAAACAAGTGCATAAATAAGCAACCCCAAGGGGCCGAATTTAGAGTTAAGTTACAAACCACAAATAAAAGTTCAGTGCGGGAGGACCTTGATTAAAAACCGGAAAGATAAAGCCACAAACGGCTAACAAGGCCATGCAAGGCCACTTACTCCTCGGAGGATTCCCTTACTACTTCTTGTTCTTGCTCTCCTCCCTCCTCCTCTTCGGAGCTCTCATCATCTTCATCATTATCTTCTTCGGCCTCCGTCTCCATAGGTTGCGCCGCTCCCTTCTGCACCACGTCCCCTTCTTCTTCTGAAGTCTCAGTCGAAGATACGACTCTGGCACGAAGTTTCTTTCCGGGGAAAGATTGCCTCATGGCTGCCTCCCTCTTAGACATGGCCTTTTTTCCGGCAGAACGGGAAGAAGATGATCCGGAGCTAACGGCATTGGCCGCTTTCCTCAAGCCAGAACTAGAAGGGCGGCGACTACCCTTGGAACCTGATGCGCGTTCCGCTTGATTTTCAACACCAACAGCCCAGTTAGGGCAAGGAAAGTCTGCTGGATTGACCATTGTAGGATGCTTGTGGCTAACGGCACCAATGGCCTTGTTCCAACCGACGGACATGTTGAATGGCCGCATTTCATCATCATGCTTATATCCATGAACTCGAAAAACCCTTCTGACTTATGGTAGGCATCAATCACTTTGTCAGCTTTGGCAGACATCTTCTTTGCCATCGAGCGAAGATTCTTTTGAAGAGAACGGCAGTTGGCCTCAGGTCGGACTGCTTTAGAGTCCAGGTCTTGCATCTGCTCTTGGAGCTTTGCCTTCTCGTTCTTTAGTATGGCATTGTCGTCTCTATGAGCACGACCTTGACGAGTAACGGATTGAAGATAGGCATTGGCCTGCAACAAGGGAATTAGAAAGACGTTTATAGCTAACAAAGTAAATAAGAACATTAAGTGAACAATTTGATACCTGATATAAGGCCTGAGCTCCGAGGCGCTCGGATTCATCGATCTTATCCCCCGCAGTGACGGTTAGGAGATCAGGAGGGGTGATAGAAAGCCTCGACCAATCTAAGGATAGAGCAGAGCTCCCCATGACAGAATCTTGCTCGCAGATGCCCCAGTCTGGAGTAAAGGGGATTCTAATGTCTTCACCAGCATTGCGGGACCTTTTTCCCCCTTGGCTACATCCCGCTAGGAATTGAGGAACTTGTCTTTCAGGGGGATTTAGTTGAGCTTTCGCATGCTTTATCATTCGCCTTGTAACAGTTGGTTGATTCTCAGGGAGATTGTCCAGCTCCTCAGCAGCTGAAATATGAGAGAAAAGACATCGGAATAAGAACAAACATAGTTCATAATGAAGTCACGAAGGAAAAATTACCCTAAACAGAAAGAAAGCTTAAGCCAGCTTCGATGAGCTTCTTCTCAGTAAGAATAGTTCTATAATGAGAACGCCCTTCATCGACAAGCAGTTTATCCCTGTCGAGCAATTGTTGGTCAGTAAGGTCAAGCACGAAATGTGAACTATCCTCCACGACCCCGAATCTCTTAACAAAAAAGTGCCCCAGTCGCCACCTTCCCACTCCAAAACGGCAAATTCCATATCCCAAGTATGATGGGAATCGGGAAAAGAGAAGGAGTTTACAATATGAGGGAGCCTGTTTCGGAGTTGAAAACTAACATATCCTGGTGAGGAATCAGGAGAATTCTTGATCATGAAGATGCTTCTGAATAAAGTTGTGTCCCAAGTGATGTTCAACTCCTTACATCTTAGCATGAAGATAATCAAGAACCTCCAGGAGTTAGGATACAGTTGACACGGGTGGATCTGGAGCTCCGCCAGGAACTTGATAATAAAAGGATGAACCGGGAACTTCAATCCCACCTCTAAAGCACCTTTAAAAACACATAATCTTTCTGGATGCCAATTGCAAGTCCGGTCTCCTGGATTTGGTAAGCAAACATTGATCACATCGAGAAAACTGTACGTACTCCTAATCTTCACAATGTCCTTCTTTTTCAACTTAGAATGACAATGGAAGGCAGCCAAATTTGAACTGTTGGGAAAAGCTTCCCCCATGGTGCTCAACAAGTCTAATAAAGAAACAAATCGACGTTCAACATAACGAGGAGGCTTGAGTTTTAGCATACCTTTAACCGTTCTGGCCATGCTCCTCTTCCTCATAGCTTCCTCCATGGAAATTGGAGGACCAGGCGTCTGTCATCCATATCGAGCTTGAACTTGAAGATGAGCTTAAAAAGCTAAAGAACTAGAGAATTTTAGAGCTTGAGAGAAATTTGAGAAATGAAGAAGTGAGGAAGAATGAAGGATGCTCCCCTTCTTTTATAGAAAAGGTGTGACCTGTTACTCCAGGTTGAGATACAGGCCGGATCGTGTTTACAGGTCATGTATCGGATAAATGCAAAAAAGAGACGAAAACTATCTGTTACTAAATAGAGGGATTCATCAAAAACTCAGAATAAGGAACTAAGAATATCAGTTGGTATCTGACAAAGGAAGTTTTAGAAGCCTCATCAAGAAGTTAACATAAAGTACAGGATTAGCAGTGCTAATCAAGAAATAAGTGGAAGTCTTAAGCAAAAGTTATGAATGACCATATTGCTGATTTTCCGTACTCATGTTCATCAAGACCACGAACATACATGTTCATCAAGACCATGAACATACATGTTCATCAAGACCACGAACATACATGTTCCTCAAGACCACGAACATACATGTTTATGGAAACATCGTGTTTAAGAGGGAAATTGAGGTATTGAAGCCAAGAATGAAAAAAATAAAAATAAAATTCGAAACCAGCCGACCGGAAGCCGGTCGACCGGGGCAAACCGGAAGGCTTCAGCCGACCGGGAGCCAGCCGACCGGGGCAAACCGAGAGGTTCCAGCCGACCGGTGGCTGGCCGACCGGCATACCCGGGAGGCTTCGGCCGACCGGGGTTCATCAAGACCACGGGTATTTTATGTCCGACCAAGAGCGATCAGGGGTACGAGTATTTTCAGTCAACCCGGGTTCATCAAGAACATGAAGATTTCTGATTAGCCGGATTCCGTGAAAAATATGAAAATGGGTTTGAGCTAAAATCCGATTAGCACAGATTAGTGCCGTTTAAGAACAGATTAGTGCCGATTAGCATAGATTAGTGCTGTTTAAGCACAGATTAGTGCCAATTAGCACAGATTAGTGTCGTTTAAGCACAAATTAGTGCCGATTAGCATAGATTAGTGCCGTTTAAGCACAGATTAGTGCCGATTAGCACAGATTAGTGCCGTTTAAGCACAGATTAGTGCCGATTAGCATAGATTAGTGCCGTTTAAGCACAGAATAGCACCGATTAGCGCCGATTAGTGTCGTTAGTGCCGTTTTAAGCCGTTTAACATCGTTTAACACTGTTTAAACGTTGTTTATGGCTGATTAACGCTGTGTAGTGTCGTTTAACACCGTTTAGTGTCATTTAACATCGTCGTAAATGCGTCGGTCGCTCCACGCTTTACGTTAAGATGATATTGTTGAAAATGCTCACGTAAGAGCAATGAACCCTGACCCAAGTCTCGAATAAGGCCGTTATAACTTCAAGGAAAACCTGATCAGTTTTCCTAGAAGTTGGGGGGCAAATGATATGGGTTAAAAGTAAGCCCTAAAGACACATTTAATGTGGCATTAATTAGACCTAGAATGATCCAAACATGGGACCCACCAGATGGGCCCAAACCCTATTTATAATATTAATTTCGTAATTAATATTATGGGTAATAAACGGCTCAGCAAATAAGAGTCAAACAAGGATATAACTCTTGCCTGACTTAGCCTCCAAGATACATATTTCAACATGGAAACTGATTCCTACAAGGAAAGAGTCTAGAACCTTCCTCAAGGCGGTGACTTGCCCACCAAGTCACCTAATTCTACCACGATTCTAGGGCTTCTCAGCCTATATAAAGGGTCTGACCCCTCATTCTCAGAACTACGTTTTGGCTTGATTCTCAATACGATATACGTAGGCACTCTGTGAGGACCGATTAGTCTCGAACACGGAAACAGCCATTAAAGCTCGAAGCTCAACCACCCTTTGCATTGAATATACTTAAACCATAGCCGCAATATTCATAACCTAGTTTTTATTCCACAACAGCAAGTGAAAAGAAAGTAAAGTAACATAATTTACATCCGTGTTTATGCTCCTGAGTTTTTTTAGGAGTGAAAGCGAGTGAAAGGTAAAGCAAATTTTGCTTACTTTCCTTCCAAAACTTTCATCCCAAAAGTGGGATGAAAAGGAAAGCACATGAAAAGGAAAGCAAGTTAATTAAAAACACTTGATATTACAAATATACCCTTATCATTTAAATGAAAACATTTCATATCTAAGAATTGAATTGTAACTTGACAATCATTTACATGCTTTCCTTCCAACTCGGGAGCATGTTAATGAAATCAATTTCACTCTAAAATTTTTCAAACTCGGGAGCAAATGAACGAAACATATTACTTACCTTTTCAATTACTTCCTCTTACATTCATTTAGTTTCGCTCCTTAAAAAATTCGGGAACAAGGCGTTAGTGTTTCGTAAATTGAGATTTGAGAACGGTTATGGACGCATACAAGTTTTCGTTTTTTGATTTTCTAATTTAAATTATGTTGGAGGTGACTCCGGAATCACCTGAACATGGTCCTTTCATGATGAAGTATCATTAAGCTACTGTAGTTAAGTCTAAAACCCATCAAGCCGTCATTCTTACAAAGATAGTTGAGAATAGTTTAGCATGTTATTATACTAGCAACTCTTTTCTGGAAAAATCACAATTATCTTTTGTCTGTTATATAAACACCCATCTCCTTATCTCATGCCTCCCAGAACCATGACAGTGCTGTAAGCTGTAGTAACAAAATATCGAGGCTTTCGGTTCAGTCCGAATGGAATTGAGGCTAGAGCTTGTAAATAATTACATTTCCGCAAGTTAATATGTTCGAAACGGAAATTTGAACACGATCGGCTGAAGCTATGGAATTGAGGCTAGAGCTTGTAAATACTTACATTTCGGTTCAGTTACGTTGTTTAATTTGGTTATGAAAAAAATGATGTGAATCGAAATATAGGGGGGACCTGAGAAAAGGGTTTTTTTTGGCTTTATGCAAAGAAAAGAATATATATTTTTGTTGTTAGCAAGTTTGCATGATTTTAGAAGTCAAAACACAGGGTATCAAACTTCAGACAAACACTAACCATTAACAAAATAAAGATCACTATATCAATATTTTTATTCATCTGTATATTACACCCCAAGTATCTTACATGAAAAAATAAATAAAACAATGGCAACCTTTTTTTTCTTGCCTTCTTTATAATTAAATTTAAGAAGGAGCCTATAAATAAAACAAATCATTATGCAAGAATGTGTAATTCGTTTGATGTAATTAGTTAAAGTGTTCAACGTTATTTTACTTGATTAGATGTTATTTGGAACCACCAGTCCACCATTGTTGTTGAAATACAGGCAACTCTTGTTCCTCCGAGAAGAGGCTGCTGTTGCAGGAAGAGCACAAAAACCTACATAGTCATCATCAATCTTTGCAGCGCATATCCTGGCAATATAACTGAAATGTTCGTTTTTCTGCATATAAGATTGCGCTGCATATTCTTCAAACGGCATCCACTGAAACAAAGAAATGTATTACAATCTGTGTAGTCTTTATTTACAAATATTACTACTGAATACAGTAGTTTAAAATCTTGGCGCCATGTTTTACTGAAGAACTACCTTAGCTGCTGCTATCTCTGAATCCTGTTTTTGGATATCGAAAGAATGTGGCTTCAACATGCACACGAAAAGTAGATCCGATTTGCCAAATGATACATTGTGGCTTTGTCTGTAGTCAAATTATCAAATAATTGTTTAGGTGGAAGACTTAATTGCAAAATCTTGAATAGGAATAAAAAAAAAAGAAATTAGCGCTTTAATTATGTATCCGAAATAAAAGTATAACTCTTGTTACCTGACAGCAAGCAGTTCCATAAACTCTGCCTTAATCTGAAGATAGTCGATGAGTTTTAGTTAACAATTGAACATTGTTTATATAGCTTGTAAGCCATTTCGAAATGTCTAATCATTCTATTAGAATAATTTCACTTAGTTAAGATCACTTACCCCTGTTTCTTCTTTCACTTCTCTAATGGCAGCTTCAACTACATTCTCTCCCTATTAAATTGAAATATGGAATGTTGATTAATACATAAACAACGGTCCTCTGTGAACTAATAAAGCAGTAAAATGGGGGAATGAAGGTAACTACTTACCACATCAACAGTACCAGTAGGTAACTTCCACAAGCCCGAGCCATTGAATCTGCCATAATTTTCTTGGACAACTAGTATCTAGTACAAGTAAATTCAAAATTTCAATATTCAGAGAACATGTTGAAGGATTGAAGAGTATGCACAATATATAATTGACACAGATCGAAGAGATTACATATAATATGTATACAGTAAACTAAATTAACCTCTCTTTTGCTGTTCATAATAAAAGCACCAATGCCAACTGTATGGGAAGCATTTGCGGGGAGAGTATGAGTAGTTTTGGGAATCCAATATGCAAGCATTAGATATGTTGGTTCCGCATGATGATACCAAAATCCTTGCTACGTGTTGCATGTTTGAAAATATTGATCAAGACACATGATGAATAAAGAAAATTAAAGGTGGACGAAACAAAGAGACTTAAACAACTACATGGCAAAAACCGTAGTGATTATGAGCGTAAACATATATAAAGATCATGTTCAGTTTGGAATAGAATTAAAGATTTCTTTTCTGTACCTTGACTGCAGTTTCAACAAGATTTGCAAGTGCAATAGGCAATTTAAGCCAGATGCCTTTCTTCCCCTGCAATTGTAGTTTTAAATTAAAAAAAAATATAAAGACCAGAGACCTTCATTAGCTGGTATACTTAAATAGTAGAGTGATAATTGATTATCTGTATACGTACCTGTTCCCTCCAGCGAGAGATTGATGCTCGAAGCAAAGTATCAAACACATTGGAATTCATAGGCTCTTTCATCTCTACAACAACTCCTCCAAACACATCGTCAGCTGCATTAAGTATATCGATTTGTTGATTGCTAATTTCTTCCACTGATGAAGAACTCGATTTCATAGGAGTAACAGCCATAATTCCAATCTCTGTAATAAAAGATACCTCCGGAATCTTGATCCTTAAGACCTGAGGATACAATAAATTAGCAATAATAATATAAATTACCCGCAGCACATTATCACATTCACAATCCACAGGGTTGACTTATGTTATCTATTTCTTCAACTTTTATATTTGCACGTTAAGCAAAAACCAAACACATTGTGCAATACTATTAATTCGACGAAGATATTAGTTAGTTGAACCATTTAAACATTCATTCGGGGAGATTGTTTAATGTGAATGTATATGAATGGAGTGCATGAGCTGAAGCATGATAACGTAAGGATGAAATATAGAATTAAAATTCGACGAAACAAACATACTGTAGAAAGAATAAGCTAGCTAGTAGTGCTGTGAAGTTGTTGAAGCTGGTATAGAAAACCAATGAGGCAATGCTGCTATATGTACACCAGGAAGTAGAGAATATTTATACAACTAAAGTAGTGAAGAGACGGATATGTAAAATGTATGGAAAATTAGAGAGTAAATTCCTTGAGGTTGTCTAAACTAGGAAGTTAATATTAGATCGCTTTGAACAACTTTGTGTACGTTGAGTAAAAACTTGGTATTGATCGAGTAAACTACTACATGTATATGCTACTATTTATAGTTGTTGGTGCTGCTGTTGTTCGTGGTAGATTCATGAATGCAAGATACCAGGAAAGAAGAATGGAAGTTGATACGACGGGTCTTTTGTCCCAGAAACGGGTAATTTAACGTGTAAGACAGATTGATTATTTTATGGGAAATGCTAACTATAGGCCTAACAGCAAATCCAACAATGTCCTAAATATTGTCTTAAATCAATATTTAGGATATTTAGTCACTTTTTGTACTCCAACAATGTTCTATTGATGTCTTAAAATACTAGGACATTCATGTCATGCTTTTTTTTAAAGGCAAGTCTATACTTGTCCTAAATCATTTTTAACAATAAAAAATTAACTTCCCTCTTTTTCTACACTTCTCTCTCCTCTCTTTTTTACTTTCCTTCAATTCTAATTCAAATATATTATTATTTTAATTTATAAGGCACAAGTATAAGGCATGTTGTTAGAATTTATATACAAAAATCACGACTTAAATCACTAGGACACTATATTTTATTGGGGCTGTTTGGCAGAAGTTGATATAAGTTCATAAGTCCTTATATTGAAGTGTTTGTCTGAAAACTTATTTTAATGACTTATGATCTTATAAGTTCATAAGTTGAAAGTTAGAAAGTCCTAACTTTTTTCTAACTTATGACTTATTTGTACTATTCTCTAATTCCCTTCGTTTTTAATTTGATTTTTCCCGTTAATTGATGATATTTTTTTCAAATCTAACTTTACCACATTTTTCTCCATCTCTCAATGATCATTTTGCATACCATATGTGCTATATTTCGACGCGATTTAGAAAAATTATATATAAAATATATGTTCTACAGTAGACTTATAATTTCTGATTTACCAAACACTCTACTGACTTATAAGTTCTGATTTACTTATCACTTATAATCAACTTATTAACTTAAAACAATAAGTTACTTTTTTTAAGATGTCCCAAACGGCCCCATTATATTAATAGAACACCAACGAGGACATTGTTGGACTTGCTCTAAGGGCTATGGTTAAGCATTAAATATTCTCATGTTTTCAACATTTAGTCTTAATTATTTAATTAATTTTTGGTTTTCCAATGCTTCTTTATAACACTAATTTAATTTTTCAAGTAATAATAGTGGACCCCATGTATACACATCAATTTCTATTAATAAAAATTTCCAAATTGCTAAATAATCATATTGAGATAAGTGCAAAATTGATGAATTCCGTGCAAAACTGACATATTAAATGCATTTGTTCACTTACATTCATTCTTAACCAAAGGCTATGTTTAGCATTACTCTTATTTTATTTTATTAGCTAGGGGCATCATTTGAATTGTTAATTCATTTTTGTACGTGGTATCTATAATGTAAAATTTAAAATATAATTATATAATTTTCCCATTTCCGCGTCTACATACAATCTCTGGGAATTCATTTCTAGTAGGATCACATATTTCTAGCTATTTTAATCTTTCAAGCCAACGCGTCACCGAAGAAAGTTGCAAAGAAATTATCCGATTAAATTTAAGAAAAATGCTAGAGGTACCAAAATTAGGTACCAAAAATTGTCACCAAATGATGTGGCTTTGTTTTAATTGGTTATAGTTATACTGGGCCCGCCAGGGCTATCCAATCAAAAAATTTGAAGATGCCAAGTGTTTGTTGCCATGTCATTTGGTACCCAATTTTGGTATCCAATTTGGTGCCTCTAGCACTACTCTAAATTTAAACCCACTCACGACCACGAGGATATATATGGTAATGTTTCAAAAAGAATAAACTAAAATAAAATTAATATAGTACAAGGTGATAAAAGGTACGATGAGTATAAAAATTTAATAATCTTTTTATCATGTAGGAATATTTATTTAATATATATTTTTAAAGATATTATATTGTTAAAATTTTAATTACACTAAAGAACATGTTTACTATTTTGATGATAAAATTTATAAATGAGACTTTGGTTGGTAAACAAAAAATATTCAATGCACCGCACAATAATCACAATATACGATTATTGCACCCGAAAATAAACTTAATATTTACAAAAATGTTACTCCACTTTTGTACTAAAATTGATTTAACTATGCACAACATTTTTCTCTACAAGAAAACGTAATTTAGGTTATAATTACATGAATAATTTAATAAACTTACAAATTAATTTTATAATTACAATAGCATACACCTTTATATCATATATATTCAATTAAATTTAACATTTCCAAT
Organism: Kitagawia praeruptora; assembly: GCA_037693485.1. Taxonomy (NCBI): domain Eukaryota; kingdom Viridiplantae; phylum Streptophyta; class Magnoliopsida; order Apiales; family Apiaceae; genus Kitagawia; species Kitagawia praeruptora. The sequence continues at coordinate 86,125,851 of CM075350.1, forward strand.
GTTTAGAATTCAATTTAATTATGCATTCAACTCCTAGTAAATTTTATTTTAATTTGTTAAGTTTCCACGGCCTTCCCTGAGAAATTATTGTCCATACACACGTGAAAATGTAAAATGACTATACTTTGTTTGGCTAATTTTGTTCAAGATCGACATGCCATATTTCTGGTCAAAATACATCAAGTATTACTACGAAGACCAAGAAACTCAAGGTACGCAAACTGTTACAAGACCACTAGCCCAGGATCCAGTCTGTGGACCTAGATATTAACAGAAAGCCACACTACCTTTTGTACAAAAGCACTGGAACATGAGACTTGGAATTCTTATCGTACACTAAGCATCTTGAATGGGCTGGGACGACCTCATTCAACCCATGCTCAGAATACTCGCAATTCTAGAGCAGAGGTGCTGTGTTCTGCATGCGGAAGAATAGGAAATCGCAACTCCATTGTTAAACATACACTCCAAATCTAGCTCCAATCAAACGTACGTTATTCATGCCACTTTGATATATTAGTAGAGGTGTATCTGTTGGAACCAGATTTCTGCCAGGTGGATCCTTTGTTTGGACCTGCAAAAGAAGAAGAATGCGAGGGTTTTAACCCCCGATTCACCTCCGGCGTAAGAATAAGTATTCCGGTTCTTTTAGAGAGATATAGGTAAACGTAGAGTGTTTGTGTTTAGAGAATACTTGAGTTGTAATCCCCTTCCTCAAATAGCTTCCACTCTTATTTATAGTGTGGTTGTGAACCATTGGGAGGTGGAAAAGGTGGAATGAAGTGTCCCACATTTCTGTCTGTTGCACAAAAGTGGGGAATGTGTATCATTACTCTAAGGAAGTGGAGAACATGCCCATGATGGCTAAAATGAAGGTGGGCCTCCAACATGTCCCTGGGCTTTGTTCGGAGATCCCTCCGGACAAAGACCAATACTTGGCACACCTTCTTCAAGTTTCGTTTAAGCTCCATTCCTGCTTTTTCTATTTGCATGTTGTTTTCTTTCGGCTAGTTCCTTTGTTCGGCCTCAGCTTAATCTCTTTAGATTGAGCTTCTTCAGCCTTTATGCATCTTTGGTAGCTATGTACCATAGTCCATTCGTTCGGTCTGGGCGTAATTTCCATAAATTATGCCTCTTCGACTCTTACGTATCTTAGGTAGTTCGTACCTTAGCGTATTTCAATAACAATTCTGCCTTGTCGTAATTCTTTCGGATTAAGCTTCTTTGGTATTTACGCATCTTCGATAACTTGTACCTTAGCGTTTTTATTAAAAAATCTTGCCTTAGCCTAATCCCTTCGGATTAAGCTTCTTTGGCCTTTACGCATCTTCGTTCGTTCATCTTCGTGAACAGCCTAGCATGTCTATGCGTCTTTGGCCGTAGCCTAGCATGTTAATTTTAGTTTTATGCATCTTCGGTCGTAGCCTAGCATGACTATGCGTCTTCGGCCTTTGTATTTGCCTTAGCATATAGCATGACTATGCGTCTTCGGCCGTAGCCTAGCATGATTGTGCGTCTTCGGCCGTAGCTTAGCGTGTTCGATCGTTCCTCTTTGTGAACAACCTAGTATGACTGTGTGTCTTCGGCCGTAGCCTAGCATGAACATGCGTCTTTGGCCGTAGCCTAGCATGACTATGCATCTTCGGCCGTAGCCTGGCATGATTGTGCATCTTCGGCCGTAGCCTAGCATGATTGTGCATCTTCGACCGTAGCCTAGCATGATTGTGCGTCTTTGGCCGTAGCCTAGCATGACTATTTTAGTTTTATGCATCTTCGGCCGTAGCCTAGCATGACTATGCGTCTTCGGCCGTAGCCTAGCATGACTATGCGTCTTTGGCCGTAGCCTAGCATGTTAATTTTAATTTTATGCATCTTTGGCCGTAGCCTAGCATGATTATGCGTCTTCGATCGTAGCCTAGCATGACTATGCGTCTTTGGCCGTAGCCTAGCATGTTAATTTTAATTTTATGCATCTTCGGCCATAGCCTAGCATGACTATGCGTCTTTGGTATTTGATACCTAGCATATTTTATTGTGCCTCGGCGTAATCTCTTCGGATTAAGCTTCTTCGGTTATTATGCGTCTTCGGTATTTGATACCTGGCATATTTCCCCCAGTATTTAAGGGATGAATTAATCTAAGTGGTTCACCTATTTTAAATTATGAGTGCCTTGAATGCTAAATGCTTAAAAAGGACACATATTTTGTTAGGTCGGCCCCTAATATGGGTCTGTTTAAGCCTCGTACTAGATTGTGAACATTTAATTGTACTTTGGGCAAACTGAAAACACATTTAAATATGAAATTGGGGGCGTTCAGTACGCTTACCGGTAGGGTCGTCGAAGCTTGTATGTCCCCAGCTAGCTTGATTCGCCATGAGACTCTTTCTTTTCTCCCCTTTGGGTGCTTTATACTCCTTATCTTTGGAGTCGGACGTGGCAGTAGTTCTCGTCCTAGCTCTTCGGGGGTGCGATTCGGAACCTCTGGACTCATTTTCATCCTTGTGCAATATTTTTTTTTTTTCGTTCGGCCAAAGCCTTCTTCCTTCGGCCAAAGCCTTCTTCATTCGGCCAAAGCCTTCTTCATTCGGCCAAAGCCTTCCTTCGGCCAAAACCTTCTTCATTCGGCCAAAGCCTTCTTCCTTCGGCCAAAGTCTTCTTCATTCGGCCAAAGTCTTCTTCATTCGGCCAAAGTCTTCTTCATTCGGCCAAAGCCTTCATTCGGCCAAGACCTTCTTCATTCGGCCAAGACCTTCTTCATTCGGCCAAAGCCTTCATTCGGCCAAGACCTTCTTCATTCGGCCAAAGCCTTCCTTCGGCCAAAACCTTCTTCATTCGGCCAAAGCCTTCTTCATTCGGCCAAAGCCTTCTTCCTTCGGCCAAAGTCTTCTTCATTCGGCCAAAGTCTTCTTCATTCGGCCAAAGCCTTCATTCGGCCAAGACCTTCTTCATTCGGCCAAAGCCTTCTTCATTCGGCCAAAGCCTTCTTCATTCGGCCAAAGCCTTCTTCATTCGGCCAAAGTCTTCTTCATTCGGCCAAGACCTTCTTCATTCGGACAAAGCCTTCTTCATTCGACCAAAGCCTTCATTCGGCCAACACCTTCTTCATTCGGCCAAAGCCTTCATTCGGCCAAGACCTTCTTTCTTCGGCCAAAGTCTTCTTTATTCGGTCAAAGTCTTCTTCATTCGGCCAAAGCCTTCATTCGGCCAAGACCTTCTTCATTCGGCCAAAGCCTTCATTCGGCCAAGCTGTTGGGAGATTTTGATTTTCAGCACAAACGTATATCTACGTTTCCCACAGATGGCGCCAAATGTTGGAACCAGATTTCTGTCAGGTGGATCCTTTGTTTGGACCTGCAAAAGAAGAAGAATGCGAGGGTTTTAACCCCCGATTCACCTCCGGCGTAAGAATAAGTATTCCGGTTCTTTTAGAGAGATATAGGTAAACGTAGAGTGTTTGTGTTTAGAGAATACTTGAGTTGTAATCCCCTTCCTCAAATAGCTTCCTCTCTTATTTATAGTGTGGTTGTGAACCATTGGGAGGTGGAAAAGGTGGAATGAAGTGTCCCACATTTCTGTCTGTTGCACAAAAGTGGGGAATGTGTATCATTACTCTAAGGAAGTGGAGAACATGCCCATGATGGCTAAAATGAAGGTGGGCCTCCAACAGTATCAAAACTCAAGTTCGAACATAAGATAAGCAATTCTAAAGCCAAGGTGTTTTGTGCTCGGAAGAATAGGAGATCGCAACTTGAATGTTGTTAAAATAAAATTATCTATTAAAAATTATTTATGATACGCAATATATTACTCGTAAAGCTAAGCTGTTTGTCCTAAAGGGCTAAAACCTTTAAAGTTTAGAACAGCTAGTAAAATGTCACTCAACTTCTGCAAGGATGAACAATAGAGCAGGGGCGGAGGGAGTGTGGGGGCAAGTGGATGCTTGTTCACTGTGCTGACGTGGCAGTGACGTCAGCGTGAACAGTGATTTTTTTTTTTGCTGGACGTTGGTGAGTTAATTTAGGACATTTTTGTGAAGGTGCCCCTGGCGGGCCCCTTAGAATAGATGAAATATAATTTATTTAGTGGTGGTTTCTAGTTTTTTTTTCTAACTTTGGTTTTTATTTGATCAGGAGCCTATATATATATATAGTTGGGTTCAGTGGAGACCATGTTTTTTGTGAAGTCCTGGAGTCCACCTTTATTCTGCATACATTCATCAGTATTTTACATTGCATTTAACGATTTTCTACGGTCATCACCAAGATTAGTTAGAGTTTTTTCAACAATATCGTCGGAATCCATCACAAATATACATTATATTGCCCGCAACGACAAAATATTGAATTTGCAGAACAAATTTTATATTGCAGAACCAAGTGTTCAAGAACAATATTCTAGAAATTAATTCAAGAGATGTTTAGGCGTGTTTCGGAGCAGTTTACGTTCATGTCCAGGAGAAAAGCGTTTTTGCATTGGTAAAACATTGTTAAATGCGGATGAATGTATGCAGAACAAAGGTGGACTCCAGGATTCCACAAAAAACATGGTCACCACTGAATTTTGTTCTATATATATATATATATATATATATGGAGTAGGGATCTAGAGAAAACCCCTTTAAAAGGAGAACTTAGAAAACTAAATTAAAATATAGCACATATGGTATTCAAACTGATCGTTGGGAGATGGAGAAAAATGTGGTGAAATTAGATTTTAAAAAAATATCACCGATTGACGGGAAAAATCAAATTAAAAACGGAGGGGATTAGGTGGGATTGTGTGTGTGAGGGTGTATTTGATTAGTGTGTGGGTGCCCGTGGCGGGGCCATTGATTATAATACATCCAATGGTTAGGATTAGTACCTTAGTTTTCTTCAAAAAAAGAGTTCTGTTTTGATCATTTGCCTATATGTATATATATAGGGGGTTGCTCAAATGAGACCCCTCTTATAATGAGACCCTCTCTTATAATGAGGGTCTCATTTTTAGAATAGAAGAAATATAAGGGGGACTCATTATAAGAGAGGGTCTGATTATAAGAGGGGTCTTATTTAAGCATATATATATATAGGGTCACGTTCCAGTGAGAACACTGTTAGTACGAGAACAGTGAGAACACACATATTCACCACATTTCAAGCTATTTTAAAGGGTCTCGCTAGGGGCACCTTCACAAAAATGTCTTATAATTCTACCCTCTATCCATTCATAAAAAAAACAAATTAACAAAAAAAATTAAAAAAAAACTACTGCCACATCATCATTTTTATTTTTATTTTTAAAAAATAACTTTTTTTTTATGAAAGGATAGAGGATAGAATTATAAGATTTTTTCGTACTGGGTGCCCCTGGCGGGGCTCTTTAGAATAGCTTGAAATGTGGTATTCTCATTGTTCTCCAACATATACATGTTCTCACTTGAATCTTACCCTATATATATATATATAGAGAGTAAAGTTCTATGGAGTACTGTTTTAGTTGGAGTACTTGGAGTATATATATGTTCTGCATTCAAAATTTTGCAAACTTTATTATTTTGCAAAGCTTATTACATGAATATCATTATTTCATTGAAAATCTTGAAAATTTTGTATGTTTTGCTAACAAAATATTGCAAAGTGAATTGTTCTGCGATACACATTTGTGTTGCAAAACATATATGTTCCGATTGCAAAACATAAAAAATTTTCAAGATGAACTTATTGCAAAACATACATGATTTTCAAGATTATCAATGAAATTATGATATTCATTTAACAAGGATTGCAAAATACTAAATTTTAAAATATTTTGAATGCAGAACTTATATGTACTCCAAGTACTCCAGTTAAACAGTACTCCATAGAACTTTACTCTATATAATATATATATATATATATATATATATAGTAGGGATCTAGAGAAAACCCCTTTAAAAGGAGAACTTAGAAAACTAAATTAAAATATAGCACATATGGTATGCAAACTGATCGTTGAGAGATGGAGAAAAATGTGGTGAAATTAGATTTTAAAAAAATATCACCGATTGACGGGAAAAATCAAATTAAAAACGGAGGGGATTAGGTGGGATTGTGTGTGTGAGGGTGTATTTGATTAGTGTGTGGGTGCCCCTGGCGGGGCCATTGATTATAATACATCCAATGGTTAGGATTAGTACCTTAGTTTTCTTCAAAAAAGAGTTCTCTTTTGAGCCACACCCTATATATATATATATATATATATATATATATATATATATATATATAACGTCTATCTTCATCCCTCAAATACACAAACCCTAAAAATCGATTTCTCCTCTTTATCCTCTTCATCTCAGTTATTGGCAATGAATCAGAAGCGTTTTTGCAAGAATTAGGCTGTTGAGAAGGTTTCATGGACTAAGTACAACGCAAATCGTAAGTTTTTAACTTGTACTAATGGTGTATGCAGTTTTTATTTCAGGTGATCTGAAGAAGAGTTTAATGGCGAGCAAGAGCAACAATCAATGGTCTTATAAGGCATTTGAAGACCAGAGATGATGATCATTTAACTGAGTCGGTCACAATTCGCCAGGTTCACGAAGAAGAGCTCAAAAAAGCGCAGGAAGATTACATCCCAATTGCAAATAAAGATTACAACCCAATTGCCAAATATTGTATCAAAAGATAGAATATTAGTTTGAAACACAAATTACAAGCCAAAATTCAAAGCTTTTTAGGGGCTTTGAAATTTTAGCTCTTGTAGCAGCTTGTAATTGTCTTAAACTATTAACTGGCTTGCCCTTCCACTGGCACTTCTCAGGCTACACTTCATCTATTTTGGACTCCCCTTTAAAATCTTGATGGCTACTTACTTCCTCAACAATCTTCCTTTTCTTTGGAGTCACTTGTGTCCTAGCAGTTCTTTTGGTCCTCATTGGTGACTTGGCTTGTAGGACTTGACTGCCTTGTGTTCCAGGTATGCCAGTTAGAGGATTTACATGTGCATCTGTAGTTGAAATATTTGCACCTTCACCACTTGATAATGCATTAACAGCTACACTATGTGCATCATTTGGTTCTTAGTTCTGTGGTGGCATTCTCTTGGTTGATACACTTTAGCATCTTTCTTGGATCTCACAAACCAACTCATCTCTGTGTATAAAACGGGTGATTTTTGTGTTTACAGATTTAGGGTTTCAAAGCTTTATGATCGAGGAAGAAGAGGAGAGGGAAAGATATGTTGCTAATGGAGGGAAGGAAGTGTTTTTGTTTAATTTTTATGTCAAAAGTGAAAAGTCCTATTTACCCTTAATTTCTCTAACGTCGTTCACTCCGTCTAGGTGATTTGAGGTGGAGCCCTCACATTGCTTTAAAATAATTTGTTCAGTTACTAAATTACCGAGTTGAAAACATCTTGTATCATAGTGCAAAACTATTTTAATGCAAGGCATCAAAATGCAAATTACTCACAAAATAAATATGTATAGGTAAACAAAACAAAGTCTAACATATATAAATAAAACATAAATTTTATTTTATAACAAGTCACCAATTGTGACACAAAATTGTCGACCCATAACAACCACCACATATGGCATCAATTATGTCTTACCTCGAATAAGCACAAAAGTCATCATACACTACCCAATTTAAAACATCATATCTGTAGAAAAGATTTAAAATTTTGAATTTAAAATCTCAATCATTTATTACATAAAATCTACTATATAGATTAGTCTTAAATTCTAATTTAATATAAGGTTCTAATTTGAGTATAACCATTTTGTTAAACAGACATAGAAATATAATTAAATAAATGTTAATTTAATTAAATTTAACATTTTCATATTTTATTGGATAAAATTGATAATGCTTCGTTGAGTAGAGTACTTGAAAAACTTTAGTTATTAATTGTATACAAAAAACGTAAGGTAATTATAGCAAGAATTAGCCAAAAATTTTAATAATATTATTAATATTATAATATAAAAATAATATAAAATTTTATTATCATTCAAAATAATAAATTAATGATTAATTGAAATAAATTTTCTCCTTCAGTGTTTTGCACGGACATCTAGTGAAATGTAAAGAGAGGGATATATGTATCTTATTTGAATGTAAAAATTGAATTATTACTAGCTTAAACCTTGTGTGATACATGGATGTTCTTTGAAAGTTTATGAACTTTTTAAAATTTGAATTAAAGTTTTTAGACATGAATATTGTATGCTTAAAATTTTAAATAATATGATTTGATAATAATTTTATATACATATATTGTCTGTAATATTGCTAGAAGAGAGATTTTATAGAAAATATGATATGTTTGAGCTGAATAAAATAATAGGTTAGTTATTAGTTATTATAATATCATTATTTTATTTTATTTAAATAAAACTATCCCGAATAGGTTTTAGTCAAAAAAATAAAAAATATATGTTTTAGTTAAAAAAGACAATTGGTTAGTTATTATAATTATTATATTATTACTTTATATATTAAATAGAATTGTCGTAGTAATTTAGAAATGGAGAATATTTAGTTAAATAAAATATGAAAATATTGTTTTCTATGTAGTTAAAGTACAATATATATTTAACTGTTTGATATAAACGGAGAAAAACACAACACACAGTTGCTTGTAAAAGACTTATTTTTGAACTGGAAATGTAATACAACTTAAATGGAAAGACTGAAACTACTGAGATCCTATAAACTAGGACATGACACCCATAATCTCCTAACTGACTCCCACTACTAGAACGTTTATTCAACTCCTACTAATTCGACTACAAAATAACAACTAAACATAACACCCTACTGCCATGTCAAACTAGCCGTTGAAAACAAAACTAAATGACACGAACATGTTTGAGATTACAAAGCCAACAATCCCCCCTTTAAGCTCAAACATATCTGTTCAAGTCTTTAACCCCCAGAAGTCTTCTCATGTTCTCGAACTTGATTTTTGCTAAAGCTTTTGTCATGATATCTGCCTTCTCTCATTGCTGCTCACATGTTTTAGAATTACTTCGCCTCGCTCCACACATTCCCTGATAAAGTGGTAGCGCACATCAATGTGCTTACTTCTTCCATGAAACATAGGATTTTTAGCAAGATCTATTGATGATCGATTGTCAATACATATCACAACTGGACCTACGAAATCAGAAGTGACCTGACTGAGAATATTTCGTATCCAAATAACTTGACACGCTGCAGCTGTGGCATCCATAAATTCTACCTCACAAGACGATAATGCCACACATCGCTGTTTCTGAGACACCCATGTGATAACACTCTCATTTAAGTAAAACACCATTCCACCTGTGCTGCGTCTGTCATCCAACTGTCCTGCCATATCGCTGTCTGAAAAGCCTGTTAACGCATTATTGCCACTGTCTTCAGAGTACACACTAAACCAAACTGTATAGTACCTTTCACGTATCTCAGAATTCGCTTTACTGCATTGAGATGTAGCTTAGTTGGTCGCTCCATATATCGACTTACTATCCCCACACTATAAGCAATATCTGGCCTCGTATGAACCAAATAACGCAGTCCACCTATCATGCTCTTAAACATTGTTGCATCAACTACTTCCCCTCCTTCATCTCGAGTGATTTGTTCTTTTGGATCCATAGGGTAGCTTGTAGGATTACATTTAGACATGCCTGATTTCTCAAGAATCTTACGAGCGTATCCATACTATTTCAAAACAATACTCTCCCCATTCTGCTCAACTTCAATACCCAAATAGTAACTTAGTTTTCCTAAGTCACTCATCTAAAATTTCTTACCCATTTCTTCCTTAAATTTTTCAATCTTCTGAGCATGTGATCCCGTAATGAGCAGATCGTCCACGTATACTGCTATCAACAATGTCTCTCCTTGCTCTTTCTTTGTATACACAGCTGGTTCATAAGGACATCGAACAAAACCCAAACTCTCAAGGCATGAGCTCAGTTTGGCATACCAGGCACGTGGTGCTTGGCGAAGGCCATATAGGGCTTTCTTCAGTTTATACACGAGATGTCCCTTGCCTGCCTTCTCGAATCCTTCCGGTTGAGCCACATACACATCCTCCTTAATATCTCCATTCAGGAAAGCCATTTTCACATCAAGGTGATGCACATCCCACTTATTCTTTGCTGATAGAGCAAGCAACAGCCTCACAGTTTCCAGGCGTGTGACAGGGGCATAAACTTCGTCATAATCGACACCTTGCTCTTGTACGTATCCCTTAGCCACAAGACGCGCCTTGTGCTTAATGACATTTCCATCCGCATCCCTTTTCAACTTATAAATCCATTTTAAACCAATAATTTTCTGGCCAGGTGGCAGAGTTGTCAATTACCAAGTCTGATTTTCTTCAATCGATTCCATCTCCTGTTTTATTGCTTGCATCCAATTCTGATTCGTAGATGCCTGCCTGAAATTAGTTGGTTCATCAACTCCCATAAGGTTGAGTTCTTCACTCAAGTACATCGGTTCTATTTGACTATAAACTTCACTTATTGCCCTGGATTTCTTTGGTTCTAAACTGTCATCGTAATTGTCTCGACACAGTTCAGTAACAGGAGTTTGTTGACCTATTGGAGCTTCCTGAAATTCACTCCCCTCCTGATTGTTTGACTGACCATTGTCCAGTTCATCCATACTTGGAATGTAAAATTGAACTTGTTCGTTGCTTTCTTCTCTAGATTTCTTCCACGACCAAGGTTGTTTTTCTTCAAACTGAACATCACGACTTATGCAAACTCGATTCTTTTCCGGATCATACAGACGATAACCCTTGGTCCCTGATTTCTTTCCCAGATTCACCACCAGTATGCTTCGATCATCAAGTTTACCAATTTGATGGCCATGGGTTTTCATATATCCTATGCACCCAAACACCCGAACGTAACTTAAATCCGGCTTCCTTTCATACCAAACCTCGTATGGAGTTTGCCCAGTTAGAGCACGAGTAGGCATTCGGTTAAGAAGATACACTGAGTTTCTTATAACCTCACCCCACATCTTTGTTGGCATGTTCATCTCCTTCAGACTACTTCTGGCCATCTCTACCACAGTCCTATTACGGCGTTCTACAACATCGTTTTGTTGAGGTGTGTAGGGCGTCATAAAGTGTCGTTCTATACCAGCCCCCTCACAATATTCTTTAAACTCATTCGATGTGAATTCTCCCCCTCTGTCAGTTCTAAACACATGGATGCTTTTCCCTGTTTTTTTCTCCACTTGTGCACGAAAGATTTTGAAGAACTTGAGTGCTTCGTCCTTAGCTTTGAGAAAATACACCCACATGAAACGACTATAATCATCCACTAGGAGGAAAAAATACCTGTATCCCAATGTTGTCACCGGTGTGATTGGACCACATAGATCACCGTGAACTAATTCAAGAACTCCTTCAGCCTCATATTTTGCTTTCTCCGGAAATTTCTTCTTGATTGTTTGGACATGAGACATCCATCACAGATATTCTTTGGTTGACAGATTTTTGGCAGCCCCTTTACCATATTCTCCTTTGACATCAATTGCATAGCTTGATAATTCACATGTCCGAGTCGCCTATTCCACAAACGAGACAGTTCATCCTCCTTAGACAACAAACATTCATGCTTGCTTGTTTCTATAATGATTTTGTAAAGACGGTTGGGTGATCGCTTAACCTTCATCAATAGATGATCCTTTTCATCATAAATCCATAAGAACTCTCCCTTCAAAACTACTCGATTTTCACTTTCAAACATCTGTCCCAAACTTATAATGTTATTACACAAACTTGGAATGTAATACACATCATAAAATGGTCTTTCTTCTCCATTTTTGCACAACATAGTGACTATCCCTTTTCCTTCTATAATCACTGTAGATCCGTCTCCAAAATGAACTTGCCCTGTCACATTTTCGTCCAGCTTTGTAAACTTCTCCTTGAACCCTGTCATATAGTTACTCGCACCATTGTCGAGGTACCACAGTTTTGTTTCTTTTGTCTTTTCACCATTTCGAGTCAACAGCATTTTAACGGCCTCACTCTCTTCTTCACACAACACTTTCTGCTCTTCTTTCACACACTTTGCCAGTAGCAACGTTGGTTCATCATCTTCTACTTGGGCCACATTTGCTTCCTGTTTCGCTTCTCTATTTTTCTTAAACTTTCGACAATCTGCTACAAAATGCCCATATATTCCACAACTGTAGCACTTCACGTTACTTTTGTCTCGCCCCCTCATCCTCTGTAACCTGATGACCCTTCCTTGTTCATTTTCTTGAGCCATTCCTCTCGAGTTAACAGCAATTTCCATTCTTTTTTCTCTCGTTTGGCCCACTCTTCCTCTGTCAACAGCAAACTGTTCTCTTTTACCTCTGTCTTTCCTTTTACACGTTCTTCATGTGCCTTCAGAGATGCAACAGCTTCTTCAATAGTCATGGTTTCAAGATATCCAAATTGTTCCATGGTGGAAGTTATCTGAAGAAATTTGGAGGGCACAAAATCACGCAAGTGCACGTTGTCACAAGTAATATATGATTAAATCAAGTTCGTTCCCACAGAGATCTAGAATGGTGTTCAATTCAATTAATGTACCTATGCACCGATGTATGGTTTTTATCCACTGCTAAGACAAATAACAAATTGGATTTTTATTAACTACTAAATTAATTATCAAACTAAAGATTAACTAATTAAAGAGATTAAAGTCGAATTACTAATATGAGAATAAAACATGGAATCCTAGTTTCATCATCTACTTCACTTAGAGTTGTAGCCTTTAATTAAAACATGCAATGGTTTTGATATCTGATCGAAAAACACGAAATAAGTAAAAGTTACCTCTCGGTATACTAGTACCAAACTACACATGCATCCACAAAAGAGAAAGAAGATGTATAGACACCTATCATGTTTAGACCCTATATCTCTATAGAATTTGAAAACATAAAGGTTTAAGCACAAGTTATTCACTTAGATCACATAGGGCAGCATAATATCTCTATTTACGCCACAAATCATGATGTTAAAACATCAACCTATCCTATGCTAGCATGGCAAGTTCTAAATCTCAAGATCCACTCTCGTTTAGCAAGAGATTAACAATTCAATTTAGATGTTAGCTACGCATCCAAAAGCATTAAAATTAACCATACGAGGATATCAAGAATTCCCCACACATAAATCTTTAAGGCATGCAAACTACTAAGCTACATAGATAAATCCACTAGGATCCCAGGACAACGATTAGTTCATAATTAAACCTTTCGTCACCATGGGATTTGATGAAAACATGGTAAATAATAAGATATGAATAAAAGAAGTAATTATATTAATAAACAAGAGTTTGAGAAAACAAATCTAGAACAAAAGATGAAGTAGATCTAGATCCATTGCTTGTCACGAGCGTTGAATCCTTATCTCCTTTTCTCCCTTGCAGATCTAAGCTATGATATCTAATTGTATGTAATGATGATAATCCTACAATTTACAAGGGTTGGATGTGTTTATATAGGCTCTAGACATCTTGCCCAGTAAGAAAATACCTTATCAGAATTATAATAGAAGTACGTTTCCTAAACTGATTCTGTTTTAAGGGAAAATTTGCAGCTATCTTTTCTTCAGTAATTCTGGAACGTTCCAGCTGTAATTGGACTTCTGTACCACTTTATAATGATAGAGAATCTTGTTATCTTCGCGTGGACAGCTTACGGGCCTCAAATGGACTTCTAGAACTCAAGATATGGCCAAAACAAAATCAGAAATTCTGGCTGATTTTTCTCCCGCACGCCACCAGCGCAAGAGCGCCGTTTGTGCGCCTGAGGCGCCGTGCCAATCCGCTGGAAACAAGGCTGGGGCGCCCGTTCTGCGAAAACTGATTTTTCTTTGCTTTTTTCGCCTTTTCTTCCCGTTCCTTTTGCATGAGCTTCCGTCTTTCATTCTTAATGACTTGTATACTTCTTAGGAGTTGATATTAGCCACCATTCTTCATTCCATATCATCAATCAACTCCACAAAATGCTCCAAAAACGACGGAAACTACACCTTTAATCGATATTTCTTCAACCCTGCACAATTAAACAAAACACATCAAAATTACCACAAACTTAAGGCCAAAACAATCAATTTAAGCCGAATTAGAATGTTCCAAGTAGATATAAAATCCACTTATCACACCCCCAAACTTAAACCGATGCTTGTCCTCAAGCATAAACAATTACAACTAACTAACTAACTAACTAGTACCACTTCCGTAGGTGATCACGGTTGCATTTTGCATATGCAACAAGCCCTTTAAACCCCTAGGCAGCCCTAGTGGACGAGTAAGGTCTCGTGAGGGCCTATAGCGAATGTACCCACAAAATCCATTTAACCTAATGCAATGCAATGCATGCAACTAAATGAAAATGCAATTAATCTAATCTACCATACCTTCAAATCCTCTCATGCCATATCAACTTAAGAATCAAAGTAAATACGCAATGTCTTGGTGTCGAAAGTGCAAGTATTCACATAGTCTACTCAATGAACATGCATAAGTTCTCAGAAGTCCATGTCAAGTGTAAGAATAAGTTAGTAACCATGCTAAGCCTACAAGAGCACATCTTTGAGACAAAACTCGGGATCTCATACGCAAGAACAAGCAAACACTCACAATCCACTCACAAAGAATATTCACTCAAGAACAAGGGTAAGTGTATCACTCAATTCCAACAAAATCATAAGCACGCTTGACATTTGGTATCAATCTAACTCTTAACACAACATACATCAATGACGATAATCAAAAGGTCTTTAATTGGGTTGTAACGGGGCTAGGGACAAGGTATGTCAAATAAGCCAAATCAGGTGAAGTGTCAAAAACTAGTAGGAACTTATAATATATCATATACAACCACCTATTTTCCCCCCATAATTTTATGCAACAAAAATACTCGAATAGTCGACTAAAGTGGGATCACAATAAACACAAACATGCTCTCATAACATAATATATATATATATATATATATTTTTCTTTTTTTTCTTTTTTTTTCTTTTTTTTTTCCCGAGAGCAACAATAATATAGACAATAACAACGATCCCACTATTTTATTACACATGCCGACTATCAAGCAAACAAACCCAATTTCCAAATTCAATATTTCCCCCCAAACTTATGACCAACAATGAACCCTCCCTGGCACACCTTATTACTCCCTTAAGCACTCTACTAGCCTTTGACAATGTAGGTTCAAATTAATGTAAGGCCAATACAAGAAAAAGGTCTAGGCAAGTAATGTGGTATGTCACCGAAAAAAAATAGGATTAAGCTCAACGGGTTAACTAATTGATCATGTAAATATGGTGTGGTAATATGGGAAAATATGTGGTTATTCCTAAATGCCTTTATCATTTTAATCATCAAATAATGTCATGCGTTTCAAGAAAGACCTCAAGCAACTGCTAGCAATGCAAACAATCCGTGGACACTCAAGCAAACGAATAAGATTGCAACAAATATGCAATAAGGCTCAAAACTCACTTGGTGGAAAAACATACTCAATCCCAAGCAACATCTCTCTAACGCACCGACTTGTATTCAAAGCATGCAAACTAAATCATCTTGCACATATTCATGTCCTTCTAATCACTTACAACATTCAAAAAGTCTACTAGCTTCAACTTACTAGTGTATGTGTGTGCACAAGATCAAAGCATACCACTTCTCAATCAAAAGCGTCAACAACACAAAATTCCTATCCAGCATGGGTGCAAATGCAAACTATTGTGAACTCACATGATATACTAACATAAAAACAGAATGTCCTATATGAAACAAACGTAGATAACACGAACATAAATGCATAATTTACTACTACAAATATGCAAAGCATGAAATCCTACATGAACACATAATACAACAACATCAACCAATCCCTCAAACCACCCCCAAACTTAAAATATTCAATGCCCTCATTTAATGGAAGTTAATACAAGGGATAGCAGAAAACATACCTGAATACCGAAACAGTCACCCTCCATCTCAATCAACCCAAAAAAAAAAATTCTCACAAAAATTCCCTTTCCTTAGCAATTGGCCTCTCCCATGCTTAGGAGCCATTAGAATCAAAACCCAACTCACAAGAAGCTCCACCAAAAATTACCAAGCAATATCACACCAAAAATAGCCCAATAATACAAAATCCCAAATTTACAAGAACACAAATTCGTAAGAAAAATAAAATTTGAGAGAAGAAATAAACCCACTACGAATTAGAGAGGTGAACTTGCTAGATGAATCCCCAAAAAATTTGAATTTAATTCCCCCTTGCACTTTGAATGGATGAAAGTTGAGAATTTTGGGGTTTATATAGATGGGTTTGTGTATATATAGGTGAGGTGGGTGTATATAATGGATAATGGTGTATGTAATTTAGAGATGAAAAAGGATTTTGGGGATTGAATTAGATGTAGGATAGAATTTAGGGGTGTTAGGGTTTTAATTTGAAGTGGAATTGGGATAGGATATGAAGTAAAGGAGATAGGAATTGAAATTTATGAGTTTTTACACTAAAAAACACAACTGGGCAGGGGGTCTCGGCGCTTGAGGCATGCACTGGCGCATGATGCGCAGTTCCTGTCTGCGCGTTTCAGCGCTCCTGCGCCGTTTGGGCGCCTGATGCGCGCTCCCCATCTGCGTTACACGGCGCTCCTGCGCGCTGGCTGGCGCATGATGCGCTGGCGCATTCTGAAATTCTATATATATATATATATATATATATATATATATATATATATTTTTTGAATACCTATATTACAACAAAGTACAATAATGCTTGGGTTGCCTCCCAAGAAGCGCTTCTTTAACGTCAATAGCTTGACGTTACTTCCTCAACTCATGGCGGTTTCAAAAGAATAACCGAACCGTTCTCAACAGAAAAACCATTCATGCGAACGTTGACATCTTGGTTGCTTGCTTTCCACAAATCTCTTCCTTCAGACTTCAACTTGATTTTTCTACCCAACGGCCTAATCTTCTTCTTTTTCTTCTTCACTCCTCTAAGGTGCTTTTTCGATTCGAACGGCTGAACAAAACTCTCTTCTTCCTTATCATCGGCTTTCCACCTTCGCAACACGTTATCATGCCCTTCTTCAAAAATCACTAACTCATTATTCAAAAGGACATACCTCAAATGTGGTGGAAGTTTCCCAAGCTTGACATTCGAAAGATCTCGAATTGAAGAACTGTTCGATTTCTTGCTCAACAACTGATCAAACTTCTTTCTCTGACCCGTATCAACTATATCCACACTGCAACACTCTTCATCCTCTGTCGGAAATTTCATGGCCTTGAACACATTAAAGGTGACATTCTGATCTTGCACCCTCATTGTAAGCTCTCTTTTTTGCACATCGATCAAAGTACGACCCGTAGCTAGAAAAGGCCTTCCCAAGATTATGGGAATCTTCTTGTCTTCTTTAAAATCCAAGATAACGAAATCAGCAGGAAAGATGAGCTTATCAACCTTCACCAAAACGTCCTCCACTATGCCCCTAGGATATGTGATTGACCTATCAGCCAACTGCAAAGAGATGTTAGTTGGTTTTGGCTCCGGTAGACCAAGTTGCTTGAAAACAGACAATGGCATGAGATTAATGCTAGCTCCCAAATCACATAAGCATTTGCTGAAAGAAAGGTTGCCAATGGTACACGGAATGGTGAAACTTCCCGGATCTTTAAGCTTCGGCGGCAACTTCTGCTGTAACACCGCACTACACTCCTCTGTCAATGCCACTATTTCAAAATCTTCCAACCTTCTCTTCCGTGACAAAATATCCTTCATGAACTTAGCATATCTTGGCATCTGCTCCAATGCTTCAACAAAAGGAATGTTAATGGACAATTTCTTGAAGACATCCATAAACTTTTGAAACTATTTCTCTTGACTTTTCCGCAAACGTCCAGGATATGGAGGAGGTGGATAGACCTGATTATTCTTTGAAGATTGCTCCGGAGTAGACTTTTCAACAGACTTCTTGCTCTTTTCCACTTCATCATCTAGCTGATCAGCCACCAAATCAGATTTCTCAATTTCGGGTACTATAGATTTTTCAACCTGCTGATTCTGAACATCTCCATCTTCTTCAACTACGGATTTAGGGCCTGTTATAACCTTTCCCGATCTCAAAGTCACTGCATTCACCTGCTCCTTGTTGCCCCTCCTACCTGGATTTGCTTCCGTATCACTAGGAAGAGTTCCTTGAGGCCTACTAAGTAAGGCACTTGCAATCTGTCCTATCTGGGTTTCCAAGACTTTCTGGCCAGCTTGTAGGTTCTTTACCGCTATCCACACATCATCTGATTTATCATTAGATGATTGCCCCATATGAGCCTGGGGCTGTTGCTGCTGAAATCCAGGAGGTTGATATGGTGCCCTTGGAGCATAAGGCTGTTGATAGCCTTGATTGAATGGCTTCGCTTGCTGATAAGATTGTTGAGTATTTTGATTATTGCTCCAGCTGAAATTGGGATGATTATGATTATTAGGATGATAAGTGGCTGGAACTGGTGCAGCAGGTCTCTGGAAATTACTCACGAACTGTGCTGATTCAGAAGAGATAGCACACTGATTCATCTCATGTGCGCCCGCACATAACTCACAAACACTAGCCACCTGCTGAACTCCATAATTAGCAAGAGAATCCACCTTCATAGCAAGAGCTTTCAACTGAGCCGTAATCATTGAAGCTGTATCTACTTCCAAAATTCCTGCTACCTTGCCTTGAGATAGCCTTTGGGTTGGATTTTGATATTCATTAGCAGCCATCATCTCTATAAGATCATAAGCTTCATCATAGCTCTTCGCCCACAGAGCTCCACCTGATGCTGCATCTAGCAAGGGCCTAGACTATGCTCCCAACCCATTGTAGAACCCATTAATAACCATCCAATCAGGCATGCCATGATGAGGACACTTCCGTAGCATCTCCTTGTAGCGTTCCGAAGCCTCGCACAATGACTCACCAGATTGTTGTTGGAATTGAGTCAACTGGTTCCTTAATGCTGCAGTTTTCGCCATAGGGAAGAATTTAGTAAGGAACTTCTGAGCAAGATCTTCCCATGTAGTAATGGAACCAGGTGGCAAAGAGTGTAGCCAGCTCTTAGCCTTATCCCTCAGAGAGAATGGAAAAAGCCTCAACCTGATAGCATCATCCGTCACACCATTACATTTGAAAGTGTCGTAGATTTCGATAAAGTCCCGAACATGCATGTTAGGATCCTCCGTAGAAGCTCCCCCAAACTGGACTGAATTCTGCACCATCTGAATTGTGCCCGGCTTGATCTCAAAATTGTTCGCTGCAATAGCTGGCCTAACAATGCTAGACTGGATGTCATTGAGTTTCGGCTGAGAATACTCCTTCAAAGCCTTGACTGCTGCTGCTGCGTCACCCATCTCTACAGTAGTTTCAAGTTCCTTTTTTTATTATCCACTATAAGGTCATCTTCCGCCAGTTCTTCCAAACGAGCTTGTAAGCGTGTTCGCATACAAACTTAAGTACCTGAAACACCACGAATCAAACAAACTAAGTAAGAAATCCGAGTCAGTGAACGCTAACGACCACTGATGACAAGCACATAAACTAAAATAAAAACACCGATGATCCCCGGCAGCGGTGCCAAAAACTTGTTAACACAAAATCACGCAAGCGCACGTTGTCACAAGTAATATATGATTAAATCAAGTTCGTTCCCACAGAGATCTAAAATGGTGTTCAATTCAATTAATGTACCTATGCACCGATGTATGGTTTTTATCCACTGCTAAGACAAATAACAAATTGGATTTTTATTAACTACTAAATTAATTATCAAACTAAAGATTAACTAATTAAAGAGATTAAAGTCGAATTACTAATATGAGAATAAAACATGGAATCCTAGTTTCATCATCTACTTCACTTAGAGTTACAGCCTTTAATTAAAACATGCAATGGTTTTGATATCTGTCGAATAACACGAAATAAGTAAAAGTTACCTCTCGGTATACTAGTACCAAACTACACATGCATCCACAAAAGAGATAGAAGATGTATAGACACCTATCATGTTTAGACCCTATATCTTTATAGAATTTGAAAACATAAAGGTTTAAGCACAAGTTATTCACTTAGATCACATAGGGTAGCATAATATCTCTATTTACGCCAAAAATCATGATGTTAAAACATCAACCTATCCTATGCTAGCATGGCAAGTTCTAAATCTCAAGATCCACTCTCGTTTAGCAAGAGATTAACAATTCAATTTAGATGTTAGCTACGCATCCAAAAGCATTAAAATTAACCATACGAGGATATCAAGAATTCCCCACACATAAATCTTTAAGGCATGCAAACTACTAAGCTACATAGATAAATCCACTAGGATCCCATGACAACGATTAGTTCATAAATAAACCTTTCGTCACCATGGGATTTGATGAAAACATGGTAAATAATAAGATATGAATAAAAGAAGTAATTATATTAATAAACAAGAGTTTGAGAAAACAAATCTAGAACAAAAGATGAAGTAGATCTAGATCCGTTGCTTGTCACGAGCGTTGAATCCTTCTCTCCTTTTCTCCCTTGCAAATCTAAGCTATGATATCTAATTGTATGTAATGATGATAATCCTACAATTTACAAGGGTTGGATGTGTTTATATAGGCTCTAGACATCTTGCCCAGCAAGAAAATACCTTATCAGAATTATAATAGAAGTACGTTTCCTAAACTGATTCTGTTTTAAAGGAAAATTCGCAGCTGTCTTTTATTCAGTAATTCTGGAACGTTCCAGCTGTAATTGGACTTCTGGACCACTTTAGAATGATAGAGAATCTCGTTATCTTCGCGTGGACAGCTTACGGGCCTTAAACGGACTTCTAGAACTCAAGATATGGCCAAAACAAAATCAGAAATTCTGACTGATTTTTCTCCCGCATGCCACCAGCGCAAGAGCGCCGTTTGTGCGCCTGAGGCGCCGTGCCAATCTGCTGGAAACAAGGCTGGAGCGCTGGAAACAAGGCTGGGGCGCCCGTTATGCGAAAACTGATTTTTCTTTCCTTTTTTCGCCTTTTCTTCCCGTTCCTTTTGCATGAGCTTCCGTCTTTCATTCTTAATGACTTGTATACTTCTTAGGAGTTGATATTAGCCACCATTCTTCATTCCATATCATCAATCAACTCCACAAAACGCTCCAAAAATGACGGAAACTACACCTTTAATCGATATTTCTTCAACCTTGCACAATTAAACAAAACACATCAAAACTACCACAAACTTGAGGCCAAAACAATCAATTTAAGCCGAATTAGAATGTTCCAAGTAGATATAAAATCCACTTATCACACAGCTCTGAGCAATTTCTTCACTGTATATGCTTCACTCATTTCTTCTCCAAGGGCTATGATATTTGTCACTATTCCATTCATTTTCATGTGAAAATCATCGATCATCTCATCATCCTTCATTGTTAAAGCCTCAAATTCTGTCTTCAGGGGTTGAATCCTGGCCTTTTTAACTTTGTCAGCTCCTTGAAAAAGTGTTTGGATGGCCTCCCAGAGTTCTTTCGCCGTTTTCTTGTCTGTAAGTGATAGTAGAAACTCCTCCGGAATTCCTTGGTAGATCATGGTCATGGCCACCTTGTCCGTTTTGTCGTCAACAGCACCTTTTGGATCCTTTGGTTCCTTTTACTCTTTTGAATCCTTCGGTTTGATATCACACCATACCCCTTGTGCCTTCAAATGCACTTTCATTTTGAGAGCCCAAGTAGTATAGTTCCCCCTGGTGAGCATGGGGTAACTCAAGCCTCGACCCACTCTTAACCTTGTTGACCTTCATCCCTGTACGTAAAATTTACGTTCACCCAGAACCCACCCCTTCCCCCCCCCCCCCCCCCCCGCGTTTGCTCTGATACCAAGTATAGTTAAAGTATAATATATATTTAACTGTTTGATTTAAATGGAGAAAAACACAACACACAGTTGCTTGTAAAAGACTTATTTTTGAACTAGAAATATAATACAACTTAAATGGAAAGACTGAAACTACTGAGATCCTATAAACTAGGACATGTTAGGTCCAATAAGATTGTAGAAGGGGGGGTTGAATACAATCTTTACCCTTTTATCGAAATTTGTCCTTAAGATTTAAATTTACTTTAGACAAATTTTGTGTGGAATTAAATGAAACAAAGTTCAAGTTAAATATAACAATATATTAAACTTGAGGGTTGTTACAAAATCAGTACAGAGTAATATCAAGTTAATAAAAACAAATTAGAAAATTCGACATGAACTTTTCTTAATTTGTTAATAAAAATCGAGATATAGATTAGGAGTAAAAACTCGCTAATAGTACAAGAGTCACAAGTAATCAAGCTTGAACGGATTAAATATTAAAATACAATGCTTTTGATTTTCTGGGAATTTATTGCTCTTGAATGATGTCTTTTAAGATGAGAGAGAGTTGCTGTGTATCTTTATGATCTTGAACTGATATTGTGTTGTATTTATAGCCCTCTGTGTCTTTGCCTTGGTTGATTCTTTTTTGTTGAACACTTCTTTAACGTCCCTGTTAAATTTAAGTTTGGATTGTACATCAAAGACAATCTCCAAGACAATCTGTTCTTCCAAGACAATCAGCTTTGTACTGCCAAGACAATCGCCAAGACAATCTGTTCTTCCAAGACAATCAGCTTTGTACTGCCAAGACAATCGCCAAGACAATCGCCAAGACAATCTGTCTTCAGATATTTGTGTGACCATTTTTCTTGCCAAGACAATTGTTGATCTCCAAGACAATCTCTGTTTGGGCTTCCAAGACAATCGGCAAGACAATCTCTGATTGTCTTGCTAGTTCATTTTTTCAGCTTTAAATTAATTTGATTAAAATGCATAATCATTTTAATTTAAGCTTGCTTAAATAATTATTCTGATTTAATTAACTTATAATTAATTTAATAAATAAATTAATTCTTAAAGAATTCATTTATTAATTAAATTAACTACTTGATTTAATTAATTAAAGGAGAACAATTATTCAACCTAAGATTGACTTAATCCTTTTCTGAATCACTAAAATTAACAAAAGAATACCACTGAATATTTTGTTGACGCTCCATGCACGGTCTGGTGCATGAACGACTAACTTCAATGACTGTCTTTTATCTTTTCACATTAAAGTGTGATTCCTTTTCTCTTCTCATCTCTTTCTCTTTATCCTCTGTACTCTGTCTGAACCTGTCACTTGTAAAAATCTCTGTCTCTTAGAAATAAATCCACTTGTTTGATTTCATACCGAGGCTTGATCAGGAGACTGAACTTCTTCCAGTGTAAAATATCAAAACTATAGATTGACTTGTAGTTTTTCTTCTGACAGATAGCATCTTCTGAGATTCCTGTGACAGATTAAATTATTTACTTATTACAATCTAATTTAAGTTGAGTTGATTCCTCGTACTACAAATAGGCTGTGTCATATGCCTTTCAATCTCCCCCTATTTGTTTGTTAGAAAATAACAAGCAAATACCTAGAGGATAATTCAACTAACTCAACTTAACTTAGTAAAAGATAGAACTTTAAATGTAAGTAAATAAAGAAACAGTTCTGGTTTATATTAACATTTTCCAGATTCAAACATGAAAGATAAATACAAGATAGATGATCCTCTAGCCTGATCATATTTAACTTATCCTATCTTGATCTATCTAAGCTCTAAAAATATAACAAGTAGAGCTACTCTTCAGTTAGGATGGTCTTCACTTTGAACTTCTCCTTCTTCTGGTTCTTCAATGATAGGCTGCAGATTTGGGAGATTTGCAATCAACTCAGCATCAAAAGTACGTTCACGTTCATTTGGTATACCTTGAGGTCTGACTGGTTGATTTGGATATCCTTTTAACCTGTTCACCTCCTGTTCATACCTTGTCATGTTTCTGATACAGTAGTTTTGAATGAAATCTGCAGCATCCTTCTTTTCTGTTGTATAAAGACCAGTGTTTCTCAGCATTTTTTCAACCCAAACCAAATGCTTAGCATTGTACTCTGGCAGCTTCACATTATCACAAATGATGGTTTGATATACATCTTTCTTGAGAAATATTACTTGAAATGGTATATGAGTTATTTCAGGACTGGCATTTCGAGCAAACTCCATGAGATGTTCATACAATAAGATATTCAGTTCAGAACAAAGTGATACCTTTTGTCTCAAAATCCAAAGCTCAGACAAGGTTCTTCTTTCTAGACAATTTAAAGATACATGGAACGAACCTTCAGAGCGACAATTAACAACAATTACCATTTCCTTTTTGTGAGAATTAAAACCAGCATTTATTCGAGAGATTTCACACTTCAAGGCCTCCAAGTACACTGAATGATTTGGATTGGCATCTTTATACTTGTAAATGATTCCAAGAAATTGCTTGTCATTATTTGTTGTAAGTTGTGGAAGACTGATTATCTTTCTGGCTTCATCCCATTTCTCACCAACTTTGAGTTTAATATCAAGTTTTCTCTTTTCAACAAGTATGTGATGTTGCCGTTGCCTTTCCACTTTTTCTTGTCTTAGAAGCTCTTCCTTTTCGTCCAACATCTGAGATAACTTTGCTAGTTCCTCTTTTCTTTTCTTCATACTAGCTTCATGCTCTAGCATTTTCTGGTCAAAGTGTGGGTCAGCTGGTTGCTCTATCCATTCACTGAGATCTGGTTCTTGTTCAAATTCAGGTACACCAATAATTTCATCTGGCCCAGCAAATGGATCAAAATCATCAGTCTCACCAGCGTAGTAAACAGTGTTGTCTTGTTCAAATATGCTCTCAGCTGCTTCAACTCCTTTTCCCTTATCCACAGATTCACTTCCACTTTCCCTAGATTTCTCCCCCTTAGTTGGATTATCCTCTACAGATTTAGCAAATGAACCGGTCACAACAGCATCACCACTTTTTCTTTAAAAGAATTCCTTTTCTTCTGCTGTGGGTGCGTGAGTTCTGCTAAGCATGTTAAACAAAAGTTTCAGCCCTTTACCTTGTTGTGAATTCTGCCTTTCAATCAATTCAAGACGACGTTTAGTAGACAATTGATTCTCATGCAGTTCTGTTTGGAGAATTTCAACTTTGTCGGAGATTTCAGAAATAAGCTTATCTTGAGCAATAGTAACATCTCCAGAAACATCAAGTGCCTTTTCATGAGATAGTTCAAGAGTCTTGATCTTGTTTGTGAATGTAGTCTTTATGTTGGTAATGGCAGCATGAAGTAATTGTTTCTCAGCTTCAGTTTTCTCAAGTTGTTCCTGTAGTGCTTGAAGTTGAGCCATAATTAATGAACTGTTTGTGTCAGTGTGTGCACTCACCTGAGGTTCACTCAAGGATGTTTCACTCTCCTTTCGTGCATGTGTTTCACTCAAATTTATGGTGGTCCTCACATCACTCAACACTAGCTCCTTTTCCTTAGATGTACCTGCAGAAGAAATCACCCTAGCCTCTTCTAGAGAGGTCAGTGGTGGTGCAATGGGAGTTCGCAAATCCCTATCCTTAATCAAACCTACCTGTTCATTAGGAATTGAAATCTGAATTGCTTCAGTGGTAGATTGATTAAGTTGCCTTCCACTTTCTCCAGTTGAAACTGCGAGTGGAAAATCCCTTAAGGGAGCCAGGAATGTTTCTCCTGGGAGGGGAGATGATGACTCTGTTATAGGTGGCAAAGAGTCAAGATTTCCCTCTGAAGCCTGTGAAGACTCTTCTACCGTGACAATGGTAGGCACTGTTTCAGTAGTAATCCTATTGTGCACTCCTTGCTCAGTGTCCCTAGCAACATCAAAATCTAAGGTTATGTTTTCCCCCATTGTGAGTAATAGGGGTGTGCTTGACTCTGTACAGGGTGCCATGGCCGATTGGCGAATTTCAATGGACTCATCCTGTTGAGAGAATGGTTCCAGTAACTGTTCATGTGCCATTTCAATGTCCATATCCTTTTGGGAGGATATGGATGGGCTGACAGTTGCCTCAATTAGTAAGTTTCTTCTCTTCTTTAGTGGAGGCAGAGCTGTGGGATCACTCATATCACTACTTCTTACCTCAGGTCTTTTCACTGGTAATTTACTTCTGGATTTAGGTTTTGAGATTTGAGATGACACTGTGTTTGGCTCTAAGACCTGGGATAGAAGTTGTGGTTCTACAACCTCTTGGTCTAACCTATCAGCCACTTGGGCTCCAGAAGTAGTTTGAGATACAGAAGTAGTTTCAGGGAAAGATGAGAATACCTGTTCAGTAGCAGTTGCTGCTTCTTGTTCTGGTTGCTCAGGAAGAGGTGCAGGTTGCACAGGATCAAGAAAAGAAGGCTCTTGAACAGGTTCAGGTTCAAAGACAGGTGCATTTACAAGTCTAGGAATGATAGGTAAATTTATGAATGTAGACAAGTATGGAGTCACATACACAGGCACATTTGGGAATTTTCTGTGGGTGTCTAGGCTAGTGAATATTTTCTTAGTTTGCTTGCCAGACATAACAGGATTATCATTCTGAAAAATTGTTTGTTCACCAACAGGAACAAGATGATTGAATATCAACATCAAAAATCTAGGGTAATAACAAAAGACTTTCTTACCCGCATCAAAATCCCTTCTGGTTTTAACAATTCGACCAATCATTGTATCCCAAAGCAATTTTCCAATATTGATTCTAAGATTGTTAGCAACAGCATAACCAATATTTTGTAACATAGAAGTAAGTAAGTGAAAATTACCTCTCTCAGAATTAGCAAATACCTTGGAGATTGTGTCAAAGAATGCGTCCCATTGTTGAACAAGATTCTTTTTGCTCAAATTGTTCACATCGAAAACACCATGATAATTAATATCAGTGAAGAATTGACTAAGCTCAGCATTGGTAGGTTGTGGAGCAAAATCACCCATTGGGAGGTCCAAAACAGTACTAAGAATTGATTCATTCACAATGTGATGTGTACCATTAAAATCAAAAGAAAATGAAGTCAAATCATCAGACACAACAGCTTCTGTGCAAATCAATCTCAGAGGTCCTAATTTCAACGGAACATCTAAAGATATAGCATTTCGAATAAGTGAATGATCGTTTAGAAATTGAATCCAAGGCTTAAATCGATCATAGGGACAATTATTTGGATTAAAATATCCAACCAAATTGTGCTTCATTATCTCAAAATTATTCGCCATTTCTCCCTTTATAACACACACACAACACACTGATGAAATTAACAAGATTTGTAAAATTCGGAATTAATAATTAATTAAAAATTCCAATTAATTCGATGTTGTCAGAAAAATCTCAAATTCCAGTATGATGTTCTCCTAAACACTGTGAGTCTCAATCTATTTTTAGATTCCTCAGATAAAATTTAGAACAACCAGAATGGAGAAGAATACAGTTGGTTTTTGAAATCCCCTTTTTCAATTTACTTGGCCAAACGCAGTGATTTTGGTATCAAAAGAACAGGCTTGAGACGATCTGTTCTAATCTGGTGATGAGTTTGACAGTTCGAGTAAGAATTTTGGCAGAGTTTCGACTTAGTGATGTGTGTATCGTGTATGTATATATAATTAGTGCTCTGTGTAAAGACACGAGAGAGAGATAACAGTAGTGAAACTGACCAAGACAATCGTGAGATCTGATAATTGTATTGATTTGTTTTTGTGTTTTTTTTTTTTAAAGTATTAAACTGACTCTCCAAGACAATCGTGCGATTGTCTTGGCGACTGTCTTGGTAGTTCAAAATCTTATCAAGACAATCGTTGATATAATAGAAAATAACAGAATATTCACAGAAATACATATTATTTTAGAAAATGACCTGCCAAGACAATCTGAGGATTGTCTTGGCGATTGTCTTCGAGTTAGTGAGTTAGTGACTATCTCGAACTTCAACTGGAAACTCGACTTAGATTTTCGAGTTAGTGACTATCTCGAACTTCAACTCGAAACTCGACTTAGATTTTCGAGTTAGTGACTATCTCGAACTTCAACTCGAAACTCACTAAGATTTTCGAGTTAGTGGCTATCTCGAACTTCAACTCGAAACTCACTAACTCGAACTTCATCTCGAAACTGACTTAGATTTTCGAGTTAATGACTATCTCGAACTTTATCTCGAATTTCGAGATGAGGACCAATATAACTATTCTAAAAATCAAGTATTAACAGAATATGTACCAGATTATTTACATGAAGCAATTCTAACAATGAAGCAAATTTAATTATTAAAACAAGCTATAAAATAGCAAAATAATTTACAATAAAATTATAAAATCGAATAAAAATTATAAAAACAATCATATGTAGTCCCTTTTATGAAATCAAACATTAATAACAAAAGGACAAACACTACAAACCAATTAATAAACTATTAACTATTTACATATTTATTCATGGTAAATTAATAAATCTATATATTTTCTAATAAAATAACTTTCTAATAGAAAATTATTTAAAAAGAAAATATGACTTATTAAACCATCATAAATATAATTTTCAAAAAAAATAAGTTTCTCATAAATTACAACTTGTAAAATTTGAGAAAATTATTTTCAAGGAAAATGAATTATTTTAACATTGAAAAGAAGTAAGTAGGAATATATTAAGATGATAATGACAATGGTTTGAACATTAACAAGTAACAAGGTAAGTTGATAAAGTAATTATACAAGTGATTTTAATCAACAAATATTAACAAGATAATCACTTGTAAATTATTAAAGATCAAACCTCAGATATTAACTAGTCTAATTACTAGGACTATTCAACATACCCAATTCACCAACAATTCTGGTGAATGTGGATTCGTCAAGAGACTTAGTAAAAATATCTGCTGTTTGTTCTTCCGTGGGTACAAAATGTAACTCCGTGGTACCATTCATGACATGCTCTCGGATAAAATGATACCTGATGTCGATATGCTTGGTCCTCGTATGCTGCACAGGATTGTTGGAGATTGCTATGGCACTTGTATTGTCACACAGAATTGGAATATTGTCAAGTACAAAGCCATAGTCACGTAGCTGATTCCTAATCCACAAGATTTGAGCACAACAGCTTCCAGCAGCTATATATTCTGCTTCAGCTGTTGAGTTGGAAACTGTTTGTTGTTTCTTGCTGTACCAGGAGACCAACCTACCACCTAGGAATTGACAACTCCCAGAGGTGCTTTTTCTATCTACAACACTTCCTGCATAATCTGAATCTGTATATCCAACAAGGTTAAAACCAGATTCTTTAGAGTACCAAATACCTAAGTTAGGTGTACCCTTAAGATATCTCAAGATTCGTTTAACAGCAATGAGATGCACATCTCTAGGATCCGCTTGGAACCTTGCACACAAGCATGTAGCATACATAATATCAGGTCTACTTGCAGTAAGGTAAAGTAATGAACCTATCATACCTCTGTAGCTTGTGATATCTACCTTAGCAGAATTTTCACAAGCTCCAAATTTCACAGCTGTTGATGATGGTGTTCTTGCTGAAGATGAGTCCTCCATTTGATATTTCTTGAGGAGCTCTCTGACATACTTGGATTGACAAATAAAAATTCCATCTGTCCTTTGACTTACTTGTAATCCAAGAAAGAACTTCAGCTCACCCATCAGGCTCATCTCAAATTTACCCTGCATTAGCTTAGCAAATTTCTTGCACAGAAGATCATTAGTAGACCCAAATATTATATCGTCCACATAGACTTGGACTAATATAGTATCATTCTTATGTTTCTTAGTAAAGAGAGTTTTGTCTATGACACCTCTAACAAATCCATTTTCAAGTAAAAATTCAGAAAGAGTGTCATACCATTTCCTTGGAGCTTGCTTAAGACCATAAATAGCTTTGAAGAGAAAATAGACAAAGTCCATGAATTCTGGATCTTCAAAGCCAGGGGGCTGTTCTACATATACCTCTTCATCTAGCTTACCATTCAGGAAGGCACTCTTGACATCCATTTGATAAACTTTGAAGTTTGAATGTGCTGCGAATGCCAAGAATATCCTTATAGCCTCAAGTCTAGCCACTGGTGCATAGGTTTCATCATAATCTATTCCTTCAGCTTGGGAATAACCTTTAGCAACCAGTCTTGCTTTGTTTCTAGTTACAATGCCATCTTCATCAAGTTTGTTTCTGAATACCCACCTGGTATCAACTACTTTCCTGTCTTTAGGTCTGGGTACCAGCTTCCATACTTCTTGTTGTTTGAATTGATTGAGTTCATCTTGCATAGCAATAGCCCAATCAGGATCAGAAAGAGCTTCTTCTGTTTTCTTAGGTTCTATTGCAGACAGAAACCCAGAATAATTGCATTGATTTTGATAGCTCCTTCTAGTTTTTACACCAACATCTGGATCACCAACGATCAACTCAAAAGGATGAGCTCTATTCCACACAGTCTGTCTGGGAAGATTTGACCTTGATGATTCGCCTTGTTCTTCATTATGATGTTGAGTATGACCAGCTGATCCTTCATCACCTCCCCCTGAGTTGTTGCCAGTTTGACTAGATGAATGTTCAGGAGTGTCAGTGGAATCTCCAGTCTGATCATTGTTTCCACCACCACCACCCTGATCATTATCATTATTATTACTGTTATCATTAGCAACAACATCAGGTTGGTTGTCACCATCTGAATCGGAGTCTGTCATATCATCGAAAGATAACTTTTCAGATGAATCCTCCGTTTGGATACTAGGAAGTTTAGTGTCATCAAATGATACATTGACACTTTCAAGCATTGTCTGATGATCAATCACATACACCCTGTAAGCTCTTCTTGAATAACCAATGAAAATTGCTTCATGTGCTTTGGCCTCAAATTTTCCACCACGATCATCTCCATCTTTAAGCACAAAGCATTTTGTTCCAAATACATGAAAGTACTTGAGTGTTGGTCTCTTCTCATACATTATTTCATAGGGGGTCTTCATCAAGTCTTTGTTGATTAAAGTTCGATTCTGGGTATAACATGCAGTATTGACAGCTTCAGCCCAAAAGTACAAGGGAAGCCTTGATTCACTTAACATAGTACGTGCAGCTTCAATCAAGGTTCTATTCTTTCTTTCTACTACCCCATTTTGCTGAGGAGTTCTTGGGGCTGAGTACTGCCTTGTTATTCCCTTTTCAGTACAAAAATAATTTAGAACTGTATTCTTAAATTCAGTTCCATTGTCTGACCTTATTGCTCTTACTGGTTTCTTGTACTCCATTTCAATCAACTTGATGTGATCAATCACTAACTGTGGAGTTTCATCTTTAGAATTCAGAAATAAAACCCATGTGTACTTTGAGTAGTCATCAACAATCACGAGAGCATATCTTTTCTTTGACATAGACATCACATTAACTGGACCGAACAGATCCATGTGCAACAGTTGTAGAGGTTCAGTTATTGATGATGTGTCAGTGCTCCTGTGAGTTGCTGTTTTCAATTTGCCTTTTTGACAGGCATCACAGAGTCCTTCTTGAGTGAATTCCATTGAAGGTAAACCTCTCACCAGTTCTCTTTTAACTAGAGAATTCATTGTCTTGAAATTAAGGTGGGAGAGTTTCTTGTGCCATAGCCAACTTTCATCTGTAGATGCTTTAGAATAAAAGCAGTTGATTTCTTCAGTGCTTCCAGTGTTCATATTGGCCACGTACAGATTGCCTTTTCTGACTCCTGTAAGAGATGGTTGTTCATGTCTCTTGTGTGAGATTAGACAATTCTTCTTGTTGAAGTAAGCCTCGAATCCCTTGTCACAAAATTGACTGACACTTAACAAATTGTGCTCAAGTCCTTTCACAAAAGACACTTCATCAATGATAACATTTCCAGCTTCCAATCTGCCATATCCATCAGTTGTACCTATGCTGTTATCTCCAAAGGTAACAACTGGGCCGGCTTTCTCAACCACATTTGTCAGCAGGGTTCTGTCTCCAGTCATATGCCTTGAACATCCACTGTCCAAGATCCAGGTCACTCGATCAACCTGTTTCACACCCTGCAATGACAAATAGATTAAACCTTCTTCGGAACCCAAATCTGATTGGGTCCAGAATACTTAAAGAATTGGCCTTTGTCAGGCAAAACAACATTTTTAACGTTGACACCATTTTCACCACTAACCAACAAACATTTAACCCTATAAACAGATTTGACAATCTTTTGTTTTATCTTGGGTATCCATGTTTCTTTTGCAGCAATGACATTTGTTTCATTGACTGGACATTTGACCTTGTAAGAAGCCTTACCAAAAGTCTGTTTAGGCTTTGATACAAATGTCTCTCTCCTATCTTGAGGAGGATTAGCAGTCTTTGATCTAACATTTTTATTCTTATTCATATGTTGTCGAGGAGCATTCTTACCAGCACATGCTTGATTACCATTAAAGTAAGCAGACATTACATTAAAAGCACAAGACATACAATTGACAACACCACATGCTTTATGATAAATATCAATGGTAGGCATGGTATGCATGTTAGACATGTTATTGTTCTTTTTCAACTTATCACCACTTAACCCAGTTTTAGATGAACTAGTTGGATAAACAACCTTAACTGGTTTCTTAACAGATTTAACATTATCAAGGACTATGCCATTTGCACTGTCCTCATTACGCATCTCTTCTTGAATAATGATAGAAGTGAAGTTTGGAGGTTCTGCAATCGACTTCTTAAAGAGCGGATCTTCAACATTCTTAAGCACATGTGGTATACCCCTCTCTTTAGCACTAACAAGGTTAGAGGTATTTATGCCTAACAATCCAACAGCTTCGTTATAACCAAACCCTATTCCTACAGTTCGTTCTATAGCTTGTTTATTGAAATGCTCTTTAGAGAGTTTAACAGAATTAAAGCAAGCACTAACCTTGGTTTCAAGTTCAGCAATTTTAGAAAGTTGTTTAGTCACTACTTCTAGAATGGATTTCTCTCTTCTATTAAGTCGTGCTATTTCCTCTTTTTGTTGATCTTGATTAACATGCACCTTTTTTAGTTCTAACACTTCATTTTCAAGTTCAGTGTTTAACAGATTTAATCTAGCAATGTGTTTTTGTGCATTAACCAAGGAACCACCTAACTGACGAACCAACTCAGAGTCAGTAAGTTTTACCTGTGGTTTAGGATCAGTGAGCATGTCACCATTTGCCATTAGTGCAAGATTTCCAAATTCTTCATCTTCACTATCTGTGTCATCCCAGCTTTTACCAGCAGCCACATAGGCTTTTCCAGGTTTCTTCTTTTCAGGAACATAATCTCTCTTCTGGGCTTGTTTGGGTTTCTGACACTCAGTGGCAAAGTGTCCAAGTTCATTGCAATTATAACAACGAATTTTGCTTCTATCAACAGTTCCAGTTTTGTAGCCACCTCTGCTACTGGAGGATGAGGAACCTCCTCTCTGGAATCTGTTATTAGACTTGAACTTAAACTTAGGATTTCTCCTGAATCTAAAGTTGCCAAACTGTCTAACCATGAGTGCCATGGATTCATCCTCCAACTGATCCAATTCTTCTAATGAGTAAAACTCACTTCCATCCTGAGTAGCTGGTGTCTGACCATGTTCCACTTCAGTCTGCTCCTTGTCTGAGCTGTAAGGTCGAACAACCTTAGCTTCCAATTCCTTAGGAGCCTCAACCACTAATGTTGTTGATGAACTTGCAACTCTACCTTTACCATGAATCTCTTTCTGTTGGACTTGTTCCAACTCATAGGTTTTTAAAATACCGAAGAGTTTTTCAAGAGAAACTTTATTCAAGTCACGAGATTCTCTTATTGCTGTTATCCTGTGTTCCAGGTGAGTCGGCATAGTCAGTAAGAACTTCAGATTAATCTCCTTCTGTGTATAGTTCTTGCCATGGATTTGCAAGTTGTTGATTATTTTATTATACCTTTCAAACACTTCTTGAATGCCTTCATTAGGGCCAGCTCTGAAGTGTTCATACTCAGAGGTTAAGATTTGAAGTCTGTTCTCCCTGACCTCATCGGTTCCTTCATTAATGGTTTCAATAGTTTCCCACATGTGTTTGGCAGTTTTACAATTCATCACATGGCTATACATCACAGCATCCAGGGAATCTATTAGAATGAGTCTGAGGTTTTTATCAAGCCCTGCATCCTCCTTTTCATCAGGTGTATAGGTAGCAGGGTCCTTTTCATAAGATTTAGCAGGAATCACAATTTTACCCTCAGCTTCAACTTCATCTTCATAGACCATAGGAGTTTTAGGTCCGGATTTCAAAACAACCAAATATTTAACGTTTGTACATTCTAGAAACAACTCCATCTTATTCTTCCACATATCATAATTTTCTTTGTCAAAGATAGGTATCTTAACAATGGCTTTAGAAGTCATGATGAATTTTTAAGAGAGTTAAAAATTCGAGCTTGATTTTTAATTGAATAAAAATAGGATCTTGATTTGTATATCAATCAAACGGCTCGGATACCAATTGTTAGGTCCAATAAGATTGTAGAAGGGGGGGTTGAATACAATCTTTACCCTTTTATCGAAATTTGTCCTTAAGATTTAAATTTACTTTAGACAAATTTTGTGCGGAATTAAATGAAACAAAGTTCAAGTTAAATATAACAATATATTAAACTTGAGGGTTGTTACAAAATCAGTACAGAGTAATATCAAGTTAATAAAAACAAATTAGAAAATTCGACATGAACTTTTCTTAATTTGTTAATAAAAATCGAGATATAGATTAGGAGTAAAAACTCGCTAATAGTACAAGAGTCACAAGTAATCAAGCTTGAACGGATTAAATATTACAAATACAAAGCTTTTGATTTTCTGGGAATTTATTGCTCTTGAATGATGTCTTTTAAGATGAGAGAGAGTTGCTGTGTATCTTTATGATCTTGAACTGATATTGTGTTGTATTTATAGCCCTCTGTGTCTTTGCCTTGGTTGATTCTTTTTTGTTGAACACTTCTTTAACGTCCCTGTTAAATTT
Organism: Kitagawia praeruptora; assembly: GCA_037693485.1. Classification (NCBI taxonomy): domain Eukaryota; kingdom Viridiplantae; phylum Streptophyta; class Magnoliopsida; order Apiales; family Apiaceae; genus Kitagawia; species Kitagawia praeruptora. The sequence goes on from CM075350.1 coordinate 86,160,788, forward strand.
AAGTTTGGATTGTACATCAAAGACAATCTCCAAGACAATCTGTTCTTCCAAGACAATCAGCTTTGTACTGCCAAGACAATCGCCAAGACAATCTGTTCTTCCAAGACAATCAGCTTTGTACTGCCAAGACAATCGCCAAGACAATCGCCAAGACAATCTGTCTTCAGATATTTGTGTGACCATTTTTCTTGCCAAGACAATTGTTGATCTCCAAGACAATCTCTGTTTGGGCTTCCAAGACAATCGGCAAGACAATCTCTGATTGTCTTGCTAGTTCATTTTTTCAGCTTTAAATTAATTTGATTAAAATGCATAATCATTTTAATTTAAGCTTGCTTAAATAATTATTCTGATTTAATTAACTTATAATTAATTTAATAAATAAATTAATTCTTAAAGAATTCATTTATTAATTAAATTAACTACTTGATTTAATTAATTAAAGGAGAACAATTATTCAACCTAAGATTGACTTAATCCTTTTCTGAATCACTAAAATTAACAAAAGAATACCACTGAATATTTTGTTGACGCTCCATGCACGGTCTGGTGCATGAACGACTAACTTCAATGACTGTCTTTTATCTTTTCACATTAAAGTGTGATTCCTTTTCTCTTCTCATCTCTTTCTCTTTATCCTCTGTACTCTGTCTGAACCTGTCACTTGTAAAAATCTCTGTCTCTTAGAAATAAATCCACTTGTTTGATTTCATACTGAGGCTTGATCAGGAGACTGAACTTCTTCCAGTGTAAAATATCAAAACTATAGATTGACTTGTAGTTTTTCTTCTGACAGATAGCATCTTCTGAGATTCCTGTGACAGATTAAATTATTTACTTATTACAATCTAATTTAAGTTGAGTTGATTCCTCGTACTACAAATAGGCTGTGTCATATGCCTTTCAGGACATGACACCCATAATCTCCTAACTGACTCCCACTACTAGAACGTTTATTCAACTCCTACTAATTCGACTACAAAATAGCAACTAAACATAACACCCTACTGCCATGTCAAACTAGCCGTTGAAAACAAAACTAAATGACACGAACATGTTTGAGATTACAAAGCCAACATTCTACGTGAAAAAGGAAATTGAATAGTTTTTGAAAAAAAAAAGGTAACATATTTTATTTGAAAAGAAAAACTGATTAATTATTGTTTTTTTAAGGCAAAATAGGCTTCCATTACTTCAGATCATTTTCCAGAATACCGATAAGATCAGGGGGAACATACTCCCCTCCACAAATATAACCTGGACTAGAACTCGACGAGCTAGCTAACCAATCTGCTGCCTTGTTCCCAGATCCTTTGACAAATACAATATCAATATTGTTGCAAGATTCAAGAATGCTCCTACACTCATCTATTATAATATTATTATTTTTTTAAACGGTGTAGGTGCGAAGCACGGTTTATGATCAATTATCTTAAATTTTTATTTTTTGATTTTTTTAAATAAAACCATTTATTATATTCTTTCGATTAAATAAAATAACAATTACTTACTTCGATATTAATATTTTTTAAAAAAATCCATGTTTCAATTGACCATAATTTAATTATCACTAATATTTATAGGAACTGGATCAAGAGAGAAGCAAATACTAAAAAGAGAACTGAAGAACCATTATTAGTCATTAGATTACTTCTAAATCGATATAATTATCAATCAAATATGAATTGTCTCTAAATTATACATCTTGTGTTTTTAAACAACTTTGCCCCTGGTCTATATAATAATATACACGTATTATTATGAAATCCATACTATACTATAATAAGCGAAAGAGGGCATAATTTGTAGTTTGGTTAACCCCTTATTGGTTATCCCTCATCCACAACCGTTAGATCATCAACTCAAATAGATCATGACCGTTAGATATGATAATACTAAAAGTTGTTATATACAGAGATCCAATGTTCGATTCCCACCAACAACATATTAAATTATATTTAATACTAAAAATTATTATATACAAACATGTAATATTCGAATTCTTCCGATAACATATTAAAATTAAGATTTATAATATTATATTATACTATAAACCATTTTAAAAAAATTAAAAGTAGTTCGTGCTTTACACGGGCTAAAAGCTAGTTTATATATTTGTTAGGAATAATTCATGAGTTGTGATGTTAAGAATAGAATTTTACTTATACTTCTTGTATATCCTGATTTATAAAGGATTTAGCACTTTGTATAGGAAATATGTGTTAGACAGTTATCTGTAGAGTTTAGTCAGGAATGAACAGTGCATCGAGTACTACATGTCAGGAACTGAGATTGAATCCTGATACGTCAAGTCAAATACTGATCAAGTACTGATGGGATGGTCAGATCTTGATGCAAGAAGGAATCCTGATATCAGTCATGTTACTGATGATGTCATTATGGATGCTACAGAAACTGGTAAGTGCTATAAAACAGGATCTTTGTTTGAGGAACAAGCAAGAAGATTTTATGAAGGAAAGAATTTTCTATTGATGGAAACTATCAACTGGATGGCAGAACATTGTCATGTATAGATTATCTTTCTATGATTAGTTGATAGGAAGCATTATAAATACTCTCTCTATATCATTGTAAAAAGAACTAGAGTTCGAAGTGTGAATGTGCGTAGCTCTGTATAAGGTTTGTATTCGAGAGTTCGAAACAAACAGAGAGAGAGTTTTATTTTGTCAACAACTGCTAAAGGTATTTGTACACCTTTGGTAGAGTTTGTATTTGATTTATTTAATACAAACAGAGTTTGATTTATTCGTTTGTTCTTGTTTAAAGTGTTTGCCTTTCTTCCAAGTACATGGCTAAAGCCCCATTGTTGGCCAAGCCTAGTCCTGGAGAGACTCTTTATCTATACCTGGCAGTCTCTGAACAAGCATTGAGTGCTGTTCTCATTCGAGAAGAGAAGAAAATTCAGAAACCTATCTATTATGTGAGCAAGGTGTTGCATAGGGCTGAGTTGAATTATTCAACTATCGAGAAGTTCGCTTTCGCATTGGTAACAGCCTCGAGAAAGTTGCGACCTTATTTTCAGGCACATAAGATCCAAGTCTTGACAGACCAGCAATTGAGGAACATATTGCATAGCCCTAAGGCCAGTGGCAGGCTAATCAAGTGGGCGATTGAGTTAGGAGAATTCGATATCGCATACAAGCCTCGAACAGCCGTTAAGGCTCAGGCATTAGCTGACTTCGTGGTTGAATGCACCATTAATAACCAAGAAGTCGAGGGGCAAGAGATCGTGACTACCCCTGGGAAGGAGGAAAAAGAAGATGAGCTCGTACCTGATCTGAAGGAGTATTGGGTACTCTATTTTGATGGAGCATCAAAAACAAAATCTAGTGGTGCAGGTTTGGTTTTGCAAAGCCCCGATGGGTTCACAGTTAAGTACGCTCTGAAGTTGGACTTTCCTACCACCAATAACGAAGCGGAGTATGAGGCATTGATAGCCGGTATGGGCTTGGCCAGAGTCATGAGGGTCAAGAACCTCAAAGTTTGTGGAGATTCAAGACTGGTAGTCTCGCAAGTGAATGGAGAATTTGAAGCCAAGGATGAAACTATGGCAAAGTATTTGAAAGTCGTAAAGGCTGTTATGACTCAGTTTGATGAATGCTATGTGGAGCATATTCCGAGAGAAGAGAACATTAAGGCCGATGCCCTGTCCAAGTTCGCTTCTTCTGAGATAGAGAATTATGCAGGGAGTGTTTACTTCCAGGTCTTGAAGGCCCCGACCATTAACTCGAAGTTGGTGGCACCAATTGATATAGGAAGCTGCTGGATGGATCCCATCAAAGCTCACCTCGAAACCGGTTGGCTCCCTAACAATGCCCTGGAGGCACGAAAGCTGTCAGTAAGAGCATTGAGATACGCCTTGATCGAAGGCATCCTTTATAAGAGATCGTTTGTTATCCCATATTTGAAGTGTTTAAGGCCCCAAGAGGCTAAGGAAGCATTGGAAGAAGTTCATGAAGGGATTTGTGGGCAACACTTGGGGGGCAGAGCCCTAGCCCACAAAATCACCCGCCTGGGATTCTATTGGCTAGAAATGTGTTAGTGTATACTGAAAATATTTATTTGAAGTATATACAGTTATTTCTGGCCCAGTTTTATTGAGAATCATTTGAATGTTTACATGTTGTCTGATATTATATATTGTGGACAATCTAGTATCAAATGGGATACAGAATATTATACTGTTAAATACGGTTTATATAATATAACAAGGTTCACAGCACAGGTGGTGTTGGACAATCCACTGGTATGGCTGTAGTATTATTTAGATTAGTTTATATTGACTAATAAATAATACTAGTATACATTGTGTATATTGAACAGGATCAAATTTAGAATTGTTCCCTTATACTGATTAAGAAGGAGAACTAAGATTCTATGTTATTATTAATGCTTAGGTTCTTAATCCCGATATAGTAATTGACACGTGTATATTATTTACATGCTTTGATTTATATATGAAATAATTCTATTGAATTATATCAATATATTTTGGGTGATGGAATTATATACATGGTGAATATTATTTATAAAAGGAATCCATGTCCTGATAATATTCGGGTTAATGATGTCCCCTTGAAAGCTCAAAAAGATTTAATTATGTGAAACCCTGCAGGTGGATTTATTCCGGCATAATTAAATAAAGGTTGAGTGGATGATCAAGGATAAAAGATATTAATTAAATGAATTATCAGTAATTTATTTAATTAATAGACATGCGATATTTTAAACATGGGGAATTTAATAAGCAAATAATAAAGGAGCCGATTTAATTAATTAAATAAATTACCGGAATTAGGTGGGTGGTGCAATATTAATTATTTAGTGGAGTTAATTAATATTAATGATAAAGGGCTTGGCCCAAGTTATCATTAGAAGGCCCGACCTAATTTACTCCTTGATCCCTATTGTAGCATATAAATACTCATTATGCCTCCAAGAATAAGGGTTCAGAATTCTAGAGCTTGGAGGCTAAACCTTGGAGGATCGAAGGCCACGCTTCGTTCAAGGGAGTAAAGGAATACAATAGAAGATTGTGGATTTGAATCGCTTGCGCCGTAGCGATTAAGGTAAATCATTAAACTAGTTAAACACATATCACTATGATCCAAAGGGACCAACAATTGGTATCAGAGCCTGAGGTTTAGTGGACTTGTGTTTGTGTTTGATGACGTTCATGTCGTAATTAAAATTGGTTGTGTATGTATAGTGGTATGCTTGTGTAATAATCTTTTGCAGGTTGTTATCCACTATTATGGCCATGTTTTTAATTATATGTTTGGATTCCACGTGGTTTAATCTTGGTTATTTTGTTTGGTTTCCACGTGGTTTATCGTGGTTGTAAAACACGAGGGTTGATCGTGTTAATAGATATTACAAAATTAGTTTTGTATTAGGTCTAATTTTTATGTAATTGTTTGATGGATTTTGGAAAAATCCGGGTATCTTGTAACAATTACGTGCGATCAGAAATCAATTCGGAGACAATAATTTTTCCGCTGCGAGGCTGCTATTAATTGCTCGGAAGTTGCTAACCATGAACAGGCGTGAGAAGAAGTCACCAGGCGCGTGTCACCAGGCGCGTGGACTACATGCTTGGTTTATTTGCTGGAAATCAAAAACATGGCAGGAACTAAAAGTTTGTTTAGTTGTTTTGACTTTTGTTTTGGCAGGTGACCTTCAAAAGTCGTGATTAATATTCGAGGTGGCCAGCTAGTATTCGACTACAAGGGCTGCATTAATTTATTATTTTGGGCCATAATAGTGGATTTAAATTATGTTTTTTAATTTTAATTCCTCTATTTAATTTTTTAATTATTACTTTAAATAATTGTTATGTGTGTTGTTAATTATGTGTGTAATTTTTAATTGCATGTTTAACATAATTAGGACGACATGGACATAGATATTTTATTTATTGCTTTAATTAAATGTTTTTATGTTGTTAAATTATGTGTGTATTTGGAATGCATGTTAGACATAATTGTAACGACATAGGTCCCATTTAATTTTTAAAATTCCTCAATTTTAATAAAAATTCTAAGTGGGTGAGGGAATTAATTAGGAATTAAATCCCACGGTCTCCATTATTGTTTGTATGTAATTTAACACTAAGACGAATATAAATTATATATAGTCCACCCTAACGTGGCATATGATTTATGGTGTCAGGTAGTGTTATGGATATTACTAGGACAAACTTCCTAAATTAATTACGAATATTGAAAGGTATACATGCCACCCAACGTGGCGTACCAAGTTTCATAGAATTCGATTAATTAGAAGGGTACCAATGATTGAATATATATTTTCGATATTGAGAGAAAGGATGATTCTGTCTAGAAATGGGTCTTAAGTGACGCCTCTTGACAATGCTCCCCCCGATCTGGGAATTATCCTATTATCGATTATTGATTTGAAATATTTAATGGTGGCATCCGGTCTTATTGTTATTAATTTAAGATTTGATAATGGTATACACTTAGCTGTGAAAAATAATATATAGTCCACCCTAACGTGGCGTATTATTTAGTAATAGGACCGAAGTAATATTTAAACGAATTTAAGTGGTATATATGTCACCCATCGTGGCGTACCAGATACTTTGGTGTTTAAATATTAGTGCATTAATTTTAATTTATTGTTAGAGGAAATCAATAGGTTTTAAGATTTGTGCAACCCTCTGATTATGTGTTACATGTATGATTCTAAGGATTAGATCATTATGGGCTTTAATCCACTATTCACCATACTTAAGGATAACAAACTTACTGGACCAAACTATATTGAATGGAAACGTAATTTGGACATAGTGTTGACTGCTGAGGAGTACAAATTTTGCACTTATGAACCCAAGCCAGATCAGCCTGCTGAAGATGCTCCTGAAAGTGAGAAGGAGTATTATAAGCGGTGGATTAAGGCTGATGAGATGTCGCGATGTTACATTCTGGCAGCAATGTCGGGTGTTTTGCAGCATCAGCATCAGGCTATGCCCACAGCTTCAGATATGCTCTTTAATCTCAAGGAACTTTTTGGAGAACAGAATAGGGCTGCTAGGCAAGTAGCAATGAAGGGTTTAATGAACACTCAGATGGCTGAAGGAACACCTGTAAGGGATCGTGTTCTCAGGATGATGTCTCATCTGAATGAGATGGAGATCCTTGGTGCTGATATTGATGGGGAAACCCAGATCGATATCATCCTTATGAGTCTACCCAAAATTTTTGAGCAGTTCCGCTTGAATTACACCATGAACAAAAGGATGTATAGTCTCGCGGAACTTCTGACAGAACTTCAGGCAGTTGAAGGACTCTTTAAGCAGAATGTTCAAGTGAATGTGGCTGAGAAAGCTTCTTCCTCTAAGCCGAAAGGAAAGAAGAAGAAAAAGGTTCAGACACAGAAAGCTGGAAAGGTTGCTAATGCAGTGGGAGTTCATGGTGGTGTGAAAAAGCCTAAGGGCAAGTGCTTCAGGTGCAAGCAGTCAGGTCACTGGAAACAGGATTGTCCTCTTCCTAAGAAGATAAACAATACTGGTATGTCTCTTTCTCTAGTTACAGAAACATATATAGCGGCTATATCTACGAGCACTTGGTGTGTAGATACAGGAGCCACTGACCATGTTTGTAACTATATGCAGGGGTTCCAGCAAACCAGAATGCTTAGAGATGGCGAGATATATGTGATCATGGGAGATGCTACGAAAGTAGCAGTAGTTGCAGTTGGAATAATTACATTATCTTTTGGCGATGATATGATTTTGGTTTTGAACAATTGTCTTTATGTACCTTCGTTTAGAAGGAATTTGATTTCGATTTCTAAACTTGCCATGGATGGTTATAATGTTTGTTTGGATCGTAATGTTTCTATTATGATGAATAAACGAGTTATATGTTCTGGTACATTGCAAGACAATTTATATATTATTAATCCTATCCAACCAATGCTGCAACAAAAGGAATCTAATAACATTCTTTCTAGCTCAAACAAAAGAAAGAAACCTTCTGAATTGAACCAAACATATCTTTGGCACTTAAGATTAGGTCATATTAACTTGTGAAGGATTCAAAGACTGGTAGTAGATGGGCCATTAGGCTCGTTGGCAGTGGAGCCATTTCCAGTTTGTGAATCCTGCTTGGAAGCTAAGATGACTAATAGGCCTTTTAAAGCAAAGGGGAATAGAGCCAAAGAAGTGTTAGAATTGGTTCATACTGATTTATGTGGACCTATGATGTGACAGCCCCAAATCCGGGGTCATGAATTTGGGCCATCACGAACCAACTTCCATTCAAATTCAATATCTCTTAGGTTTTTTTTTTTTTTTTAATACTTATGCAATTGACCCCACAGTAATACACACACACACACCAGCCATATGCTCAGAGAACAACATTCACCATAATAAGAGTTTAGAATTAAAAAGTTATTACAACCCAGAATCATACTTCAGTACATTGTTGAGTGATGCTTCTACAAGAAGCATTTCAACAACCAAATTTATTACAATCTTTCAAACTTACACACTTAATATACATAAGCCCACTAAACCCCTTGCGATGGTCATCTACCTCGGGGATTGATGCTAACGAGCTCTCAGAAGGTCGCCTTTCCCTTACCCTCTTGCGGGGCGTTCTGCGTAGTATGGGCATACCTAGCTGTATATAGATAAGTAGCAAGAGTGAGCTATAATAGCTCAGCAAGATAATATTGAAAACTAGAATTTAAAATGTAACCAAGTATACATGTATATACATATGTAAGCAGTAACCAATTTATAAACTTTAAGGAAGAATAAAACTCTTATTTAATAATACATCATCCACTTACTATTATAAGAAAGAATTCTAAGATAATACAGTATCAGTTTCTCTTCTTAAACAATGTAATAATCAATATACCCTTCCAGTGTAATATTTTAAAATAATATGAATAATTAAATAAATCTCTCACTATCATCTTCTCATTTCCTTCCTATACAGTAATTTTATAAATTAATATAAAATCAGTTTCTCTTCATCTATATCAATAATTTCATCGTCTCATATCACTTTTCTGTTTTCAGTTATAGAAATCTGAAAACCATTTTCAATTCTTTCTTTCAAGTTTTGGGGATATATACTGGCGCCAGATACGTAGGACGATGATCAGTCGCCTGACCGTATCCGCTCTCTGTTTACTACTAGTAGAAGGAATGAAGGCCACCTGCATAACATCATCCCTGGAGGAAGGCCACCTGCATAACATCCTCCCTTGGCATCTTCGTGCCGAATCATGAATACTAGACTATGTCGCACACAGCCCTGACATAGCCTCTTATGCAAATTTGTTGCTAATCCCCCTTGTTATAAGATCATTATTCAATTTATCAACACCATTTCACATTTCCATTCTTGCACATTATTTCTATAAAATATATGTATATATCATACACTAAAAGAATGTTTATAATATAGCATTATAAACCATATCACCTTAGATAACAACTGATACCATTCTCTTTCATATCTCTTTTACCTTAGAGCATATTCGCTCCATTTGTAATCATCTATATATTCATATTTCAGAAAACATAACCATCTCTTTTTAACTTCCCAAAATCAAGAGAATATATTCTTTGCAATATAGCAACAAAAGCATCACATATACATAAATATATTCCATGATATCATTATTATTCCGAAGATAAATAATTTTTAAAGTAGGGATAGAAGGATCTTGCCTCGATTTCTGTATCCTGACAGTAGGGCTGGTTCCTCCTCCGGAATTTCTATAAACACAAAAGGACCGTCATTAGAACACTACATCTCTTACTCACTATCCTCTTGTATAACAAAACCCTTTACACTTCAACTTATGTTTAATGTGTTATTATTATCCCAAAGGTTCAAGAACTTAACCATTTATAAGCTCAATCGAAGTTTCAGGGGTTTTCACCATTTTCCCTAACGACCACACTTAACTGTAAAAATTCTCAGAAAATATGGATTTCGAATTTTAATGTAACGTCAACTGTCAAGGGTCCTCTGACTACCCTACTACACTATCCCAAAATTTCGTGGCTTGTAAGACTGTCTAACTATGGTAACTGTAACCTCAAAGTTGATACAATTACGTTTTCTCGGTTATCGAACGTCTTTCACTAAAACTGACTTTTCTCCTAAACCGTTCATCAGATTTTAACGCACCTTACACTACACCATAAAACGGTTATTGCAACAATATTTTTGAAGGTTTGTCGAAAAACGTTGCTATTGAGAAACCAAATCAGATATATTGCAATAGCATTGAAAAACTTAAGAGAGTTAAAAACATTTTGTCTATTGCAACAATTTTCTTAAATTGTTGCAATAAATTTAACTTTTGGGCCCAAAATTGGCGGGCTTGTCAAATTTGTTGAGCGGGATTTCTACATTGTTTTTGCCCGGCTTACCAAAAATAACAAAAAAAAAACAAACACACAGACACTAACACAGAGACTAAACAATCAACATAACTCATCCCTCTTCTCACTCATCCCTCTCACTCGACCCTCATCTCTCTCTCTCAGTCATCCCTTCATCTCTCTCACTCTCGCTCATCTCTCGAACTTCTCTCTCTCTCACTCGACCCTCTCTCTCACCCGTATCTCTCTTTCTAAATTAAACCCTCAATTTTCTCTAATTAATCTCTAAATCGAAATAAAGAAGAGGAATTAAGCTGAAATCGTCATCCCTAAATCTGCAATTAGTAAGTTTTTGTGTTAATTTCTTGTTTTTCTTGTAGATTTTTGTTTGTATTTTTCAGTTTCCGTGTTTTTGTTTGTATTACTTGTGTGTTTCTTGTTTGTATTTTTGGTTCTTGTTAATTTCTTGTAGATTTTTGCTTGTATTTTTCTTGTAGATAGCCTAAAGCTATTTGCAAACACATTAACTGAGGAGGTGGAGAAGTTTGCCCCAAGTTCATTACTCAAAATGTGAGATTCTTGATAAACAATTATATGATCCATCCTTAAGTTATTCTCAGCATATTTTTTCTTTTGTAATTTTGTAAACATTTTAAAGGTTGATAATTCTTCTTTTTTTTCATGTTGCAGAGTGGTCTTCTTTCCAAAGACACCAGTTGTGAATCAGTGGTGACTAGTGGTCAACACAACTTGAAACAGCATCCCCCAAGAGATGCTAGTCCTGTAGGGTTAGTCTTGTTTACAACAATTGAGTTATTTTTTGATCTGTAAATGTGATGCTCTGTTAAGAACTTGAGAGTCAGGACTATTAGTTGCTTGTATGTAAGTTTTTATTTGCATATCCTACCACATGTATACAAATGCTGGTCTCCGTATAGACTTGCAAAAAATGTATAAGATTGATTTGAGAATGACTTTTGTATTTATTGGTGATATCTTATGGTAATGATTACAAGAATGATTACAAGAAGTTTTGTAATTTGTTATGACATATTTTCAAATTGAGTAAAATTTGTGTAGGCAGAAGAATACATGTCGTAATTTTTATCAATTTATATTGGAATATGTATAGGACTGCTTGTTGTTTATATCACCAGTTGAGAAGCCTTGATTGCAACAAACCTTGTCGTCTCAAGCAATTCTGTTCATGACAATTATATTGCATTTGTGTATTTCATCTTTTCTATGTATGACACATTCACAAATATTTGATTTCTTCTCTATGCAGCAAGCTCTGCATATAATGTATATAGCTTCTGGTGTTTTTGCTGCAGGTTGGATTGGTAAGCAAGAAAAATTGCTTGAAACTTCAGTTTAAAATGTCAACTGTGGTTGATGTCTGTATCTTAATTTCTCTAATGTGGTTACTTTATGTGATAGAGGTTTTATGCTGGATGCTTACTTAGATATGAAGAGGCGCTGAAACTTCCTGAAAGGTTCGTGCCTTTGTTTAGTTTTATTTGCATTTAGTACTAATGACTAGGCTTTGGCATGTTATATAAGTTTGGAGATATAATGAAAAATGTTACAGAGTAAGCATTCCATAAAACTTAAAATAGGACGCAAGAAAAAGTTATCTTATGATGAGGGTTGACGAGTTGGCTAATCATTTAGGTTGCCACTTTCTGTTAGCTAGGTAGTCGTACATCTCAGTTAGGTTCCATCCTGACACCTGGAAGGCTTCATCTGACTATCTCTTGCATCAAATGCACTTACTGAATTGATGTAACCACGAAGCTCAACTGAGCACTCAGGTTAACAACATCCAGCAAAACATTATCATCTTGAGATGAATTCATTAAACCTCAAATAATTCATAAAACAAGTAGAGTAACTTTAGTTAAGCCCTGGAATTTTGTACAAGATGGATGAAATTGCCTCAATGTTTCTGGCTAGATATGTTGGACAGTAAGAGTGTCTTGATTTGGAATTATCCCACTGCACAACACACTGGATCAGAGATGTGTATTCCTTCCTGGATTTAATTTACATATCTCATTTCAAATTACACTTCGGAAATCTTTTTTGTAATTGTAATATATTTTTTATTGTACCTAATATCTTCTTGTCCTCTAGGTCATCAGATAGGAACCAGAAAGAGATATCTGTCCAAGTGAAAAATGATTTATCATCAAGCAACAGTTGTCAAGAATCTTCATTGCCAAATCTGCTAAGGTCTTCATCGCTTGGGGAAGGTAATAGCGTTCTTTTTATTCAACCTGATGATGTGACCTATGGGTCGCAGAGAGCATTGATTTCTCAGAGCAAAGATTCAGAAAAAATGCCAGATGAGTGCTTGCAACCAGATGCAGTGGATAATATATTGTTTATAAAATCACAGGAAGGTTTTGAAATAAGATTACCTCAGCTATCCATTCTTGATGGCACTGCTGAAGGAAAACAAACCTTAGACACTAAAGATCCTAAACTTGTACTTGTAGTTCATAGATATGAGTTGTTTTTGGCTTTATATATCAATTTCATTACTAATCATAATGTTGCTGGTACACATTAGAGGTGAAATTTGCATCTGGTCTGCTTATTATCCTGACAATGCAGCACCGTGAGATCGAGAGTTACTGCAGGAAATATTTCTCGAAGTTCTGGGATTCGGTGGACATTAGTGGATTTTCTCCAGGACATGTTGATGAACAAGTTACTGCACTGTCATGGAGTCCAGATGGAAGATAACCAAAATGAATGAGATGATGAAGATGAAGATGTCGATGCATGAGTCGTTTCTGTCACTTTATGTTTAAATTATGTGTTAATAGTTGGTAGACTGCATGTACTTTATGTTTAAATTTGCACGCGACTGTTTCGTAGCTATTTGTATGCGTTTTGGTCATTTCATTTTTACTTCACATTTTGAATGGTTTGTACGACCATGTTATAACATGGTGTTGCTTTTTAATTGTTCGTCATGTAGCCCTGTAATGGTACATTTGGATATTTGGCATTAAGTTGCCCTGATTTATGAAATATGAAATATTAATGATGCTTGAATTTTGGCTATAAATGGCCTGGTTTATTGTATTTCCAGTATGATCCTGCTAATTTTTTTTTTTTGAAAAAATGTTACAATAGGGTCGAAATATGTTGCATTAATCTATAAAAAATCATTGCAATTGGTCTCAGAAATGTTGCCTTAAAGTATCAATTAACTACCTTCTTATGCTACTGCAATAGTTTTTAATTGTTGCTATATAGTCTTAATCGTTGCTACTGAAATTTATTGCAATGATTTAATTATGTTGCTGTATGGTACCAAAAACGTTGCTAAATCGACCTATTGCAAGGCAACCGGATGCAACGCTCAAATTTTGCAAATTTGTTGCCATAGACTCTACTGCAACGAATATAGGCCTTAAGGCAATGGTTTCCTGTCGTTGCAATATGCGTTTTATGGTGTAGTGTTATATCAAAACGATCTATGAACTAAGCTCTATCATTTCATGGTCACTAAGTGTGCTGGACAGTAACCTACCGTACTGCATTGTTGTCCAAAAACAGGGCAGTTTGTCGTTCTAACGAAAATCGGACATTATAACGGCTATATTTTCATACTTTCCAAAATTTCACCACTCCAAAATCAACATCCCACACTCCTTCCAACCCTTACACCATGTGGGCTTCATCCCATCCATGGTTACAAGTACAACACATCTCCATAATCATTCCAACACATATAAACAACTATAACAATAAGATTAAATGATCTAATACTACTTATCTTATAAACCAACTAAAAATCATCATATCCCAAATGATTCAAGCTAGGGTTTCAAGCTAATCATCAACTTTAAAGAGTATACTAACATGAATAACCTCACAAAGCTCTTATACTACCTTGGTATAGTCTAGATCATGCAAAGAAATCAAGAAAGACAAAGTTTGTTCTAAAAGTTACTATTCATCATCAACTTTGGAGATTTTATTACCTTGCCAAATGATGTTAGTTTGCTATGAAACTTTGAGGATATCACTTTCTAACCTCCAAGCATCTCCACCATTTTTCCCTTGATTTAATCTTGAAGAGAGCTAGGGTTTTGAATTTTTTTTTTTTTATTTTTTGAAAGTAGCCGAATGGTGTTTACAAGAAAGGGGAAGAGAGTTGGCTTGGTTTTGTGCTCTTATCTCATCTAATTATCCACTAATCTAGAGTACATTGGAAGCTTGAAAGATATTTTGTGATTAAACCTTGTTAAAAGACTAATTTACCCTTAAAAATGGTGTTAGTGGAGTGTGACATCATCTTGATGACCTAATAATCCCATTTTGATTTCTAAGTATAATGCTAATGATCTTGATAAGTAAAAATGTGGTATGTATCCTTGTTATGTTAATAATCTTGGTTGCTTGGTTTCCATACTCGTCTAATTGTGGTTCGTTTCGAATGTACCTCATTATCTCAGTGGTTTTGAAATCATTTAACAATCCAAATTCCATTGGTATTCTCTTAACTTAATAATCCCTTGGTTAAATCTAAATTCACTAATTCCTCAATATATAATTCTTATAATGTTTCCATGCTCCTTAGTGTCCAATAGAAGCTTATTCGAAATCAAAATCCTCAAAATTTCATGCTTCAGGAATTTCTGAAATCTAACGTCATTTCGAGTCACTTATTTCCATTGTACAATACTAATATGGTTTCTGTTTATTCATTTTATGTTTCCATTATAAAGTACCTATATACCATTTCTCTAAATCCTCGAAATTTACTATTCATAGGATCACTGTAGCATTGCCAAAGTTAGGGTTATTACATCCTTCCCTCCTTAAAGGGATTCCGTCCCGGAATCATGTCAGAAATGTCCGTAGATACCTTTTCATTTACACCTTATAACTTCTATATCACTTCCTCCATCCTTTTTCCTTCATAATATCTCTATCTTGTTTGCGCAAAATTACACCAACATAAACTTGCTTGTCATTCATCAACATCCCTCTTTTAGTTATGGGTATCGGCCACCACATTGGCCTCTCCTGAATGGTAGTGTATCTCACTTATGGTTTATCCCTATGTTGATCTCTATCATGACATAAAATATACATCTTTCGCTCTTATTATATCTTGTCTCTGTAAAATCTTCCAGAAATACGACTAAAATAAGATTCTTTGAAACAATTGTAAGAAAATATTACCTATAATATATATTTCCTGTTCGTATATAAACAAGTCTGTGGTTTACCCCCAAAATACTATTATTCTCCTTTTTATAGAATTCCTAACCCCTAACAGATACTGATTTTCCTTATCTAGATTATCAACCTACCTATACCATTCATTGACCACATTGATTCTTAACCAAACGTTTACACTAAAAATTTAAATACTAGAAAAATGTTCACCTGCATCTGTATCCGGCCTTCTCAATGCCTCCCCTAAAGTCATATTGTACACCCTGGCAGTAGGTTTATTTGAAGCAGTCACACTCTGTTCTGGCATAGATGATCCCCCTGAACGGCAATCTCTGGCAATGTGTCTTAGTTTCCCACACTGGTAACACTTGATGTCCCTCTTAGGATTGGTATTAGCCGATGGGCACTGATTAAAATAGTGTCCTTTTTGTCCACAGTTAAAGCAGTTTATTTCTAACGCTCTACACACTCCTGAATGCTTCTTACCACACGTGTTACAGTCTGGAAATGGTGTTCGAGATTGACTAGATTGAAAAGTTCCTGTGGATCTACCACCCTGATTCACAGTCTCACTGGTAGTCTTATTATTCCCTGACTTTCCTCCAAACTGGGGTTTTTGTCCTTTACCAAATTTGTTAAAATAGCTTCCCTCACTTGAACCTCCCTTCTGACCTTCAAATTTTCTTTTCTTACTCTCTCGTCCTATTTGAGTCTGTTCACTCTCAGCTTCGATAATAGATGCTTTATGAACTACCGCAGCATACTCGGTCAACTCAAATGGTGCCACTCTAGTACGTATCCATGGTTTCAATCCTTGTTGGAACCTTTTCGCTCGTTGCTCTTCAGTACGCACGAATTCTGGAACAAACCTAGACAGTTCTGTAAACTTAGTTTCATACTCTGCCACTGATAGGTTTTCCTGCTTTAGCTCCAAAAATTTTATTTCCATCTGGTTCTCCAAATACCTAGGGGAATATTTGTCTAGAAACACCCTAGTGAAACGCTCCCAAGTTATCACTCCCGCTCCTTCCAGATTCTTTTTAGCTTCCCACCAGTAATTCGCCTCTCCCTTTAGGAGATAGGCTGCAAAAACTGTCTTCTGATCTTCCTCTACCCTCAGTATCTCAAAAGCCTTTTCCATCTCTTTCAGCCATGCCCTGGCTGCTACTGGGTTAGTGGTTCCCTCAAATTCTGGGGGTTTTAATGACTTAAAGGCACGAAAAGAGTTAGCTGCCTGGTTGGGAAGAACAGGTGGTTGTGGCGGATTCTGTGGATTAGCTAAATTCTGCCTCAAAAGTTCCATAAATTGGTTAAAAGGGTTACCACCCTGACTTCCCTGTTGGCCAGTTGATTCATCTTCTTCTTCCTCATGATCTTGTTCATTATGAGCGTTTTCATCCTGCCTATTCTGACTTGCTTCCTCTCTCTCATTTTCCCTTGCATTCATTCTATTATTACGCTTAGGCGGCATGATTCTGTATATAATAATATTCTTCATTAATCACCCAAATTTAGGGTACAATATACATCATTTCCATATATGCACAACTATATCATTAGTTAATCTTATTTATGCATCCCAGTATTTTAAATTCACACAAGTAATATTTAATCATAATACAACTTTGACAGATAAGCTTAGTACCTTTAGCACAATAACCTTTTCATTTAAGTCAATCACCTCATATATATCAATATTTCTGAATCTCAACATTTAATATCAAAATACGATAAAATTAGGCAAAGTACATAAACTTCATTAATTTACATAAATATTTTACAACTTGGGTACAACGTCTTTTACTACTAATATCATACATCATAAAGTACAAGGTTCGAAACCCCAAAAGCATAACTGTACATACTAACTCGCTATAACAAAAGCACTACTAGCCGTCCTCTAATCAGACTGGGATTAAGACAGTAAACAACTAACCTAATCCCCAAAATGACATCCACAAGATGACTAGTCTGATTAGTATCCCAGACTACTACTCCTAATCATGGTAACGCCGCCCTGATAACCTCTCTGATCTGCACTACCATAGTGGTGACTGTATCAACTATCTGAGCCCTCCATACTGGATCCCCTCTGTCTCCCAACATCGTCCTAATATCACCGAGTGCCCGCAGCTCGATACTAACTATGCTCAAAGTCAACCCATCTGGTATCACATCTCCTCCTCCTCTCGTCCTGTCTAACCTCTGTATAAGCGTATCTATAGTCCGACGGGACTCATCCAACTGTCCCTGAAGAGCAAAGTACTCTGACAAGAAAATAGCTGGCAACTGACCAGCTGGAAACATAGGTGCCTCCTGAGGTGGCATAGCATCTGGGGGAGGTACATCTACAAGTGGGGGTGCATCCACTGGTGGAGGTGGTGGTGGTGCAAATGGTGGGGATGGAACTGCCTGTGGAGATGGAGGAATAGGCTCTGTGTCCGCATCCTCGGAAGGGTCATCCTCCAACTCATCCTCTGACAAGATAAAGTGTCCCGGTGGAGTGAACTGCTCAACTGGATCCTCAAAAGGGTCGGGGCTAGGTAGAGGAGATGGAACTGGTGATGGCACTGGGACAGGTGGGACAGGAGTAGGAGTCACGTGAATGTCCCTCCACTCAATCGGCTCCTCAGGTATAACAGATAGCCTAGGCCTCTTACGTAAGGGCATCTCCTCCTCAGGAATATCCGTCCGCACTCGGGAAGGTCCGGCCCCATCAGGTCCTACATATGGTCTACCAGAATATGGCACTATAGCCACAGCATCCCTCTGCCTGCGCTCCTCAGCCTCCTCCCTCAGTCTCTGCTCATATCTCTCTCTAGCACTCGCCCGTCGTCTCTCCCTGAGGTCATCAATAGCATACTCTGGAACCTCTACACCTACCAGCAACAAGTCTCTAAGCTCCTGCTCGGACAATCCTAGCCACTGGGGGTCTCGACTCGGCTCACCCATCTCTGCTCCCTATAATAAAACATAAAATTCTATTAGTAACGGTCTATAAATTTATAAACAATACTTAAAATAAATACTACCTGCGATATACCACCCCTGAACTTGATGGAAGTTCAAAATTTAATATTATAAATGATACAATATTATTATCACTCTTGTTCCTGAGCATTATGACTCTTAGCTCTGATACCAACTGTGACAGCCCCAAATCCGGGGTCATGAATTTGGGCCATCACGAACCAACTTCCATTCAAATTCAATATCTCTTAGGTTTTTTTTTTTTTTAATACTTATGCAATTGACCCCACAGTAATACACACACACACACCAGCCATATGCTCAGAGAACAACATTCACCATAATAAGAGTTTAGAATTAAAAAGTTATTACAACCCAGAATCATACTTCAGTACATTGTTGAGTGATGCTTCTACAAGAAGCATTTCAACAACCAAATTTATTACAATCTTTCAAACTTACACACTTAATATACATAAGCCCACTAAACCCCTTGCGATGGTCATCTACCTCGGGGATTGATGCTAACGAGCTCTCAGAAGGTCGCCTTTCCCTTACCCTCTTGCGGGGCGTTCTGCGTAGTATGGGCATACCTAGCTGTATATAGATAAGTAGCAAGAGTGAGCTATAATAGCTCAGCAAGATAATATTGAAAACTAGAATTTAAAATGTAACCAAGTATACATGTATATACATATGTAAGCAGTAACCAATTTATAAACTTTAAGGAAGAATAAAACTCTTATTTAATAATACATCATCCACTTACTATTATAAGAAAGAATTCTAAGATAATACAGTATCAGTTTCTCTTCTTAAACAATGTAATAATCAATATACCCTTTCAGTGTAATATTTTAAAATAATATGAATAATTAAATAAATCTCTCACTATCATCTTCTCATTTCCTTCCTATACAGTAATTTTATAAATTAATATAAAATCAGTTTCTCTTCATCTATATCAATAATTTCATCGTCTCATATCACTTTTCTGTTTTCAGTTATAGAAATCTGAAAACCATTTTCAATTCTTTCTTTCAAGTTTTGGGGATATATACTGGCGCCAGATACGTAGGACGATGATCAGTCGCCTGACCGTATCCGCTCTCTGTTTACTACTAGTAGAAGGAATGAAGGCCACCTGCATAACATCATCCCTGGAGGAAGGCCACCTGCATAACATCCTCCCTTGGCATCTTCGTGCCGAATCATGAATACTAGACTATGTCGCACACAGCCCTGACATAGCCTCTTATGCAAATTTGTTGCTAATCCCCCTTGTTATAAGATCATTATTCAATTTATCAACACCATTTCACATTTCCATTCTTGCACATTATTTCTATAAAATATATGTATATATCATACACTAAAAGAATGTTTATAATATAGCATTATAAACCATATCACCTTAGATAACAACTGATACCATTCTCTTTCATATCTCTTTTACCTTAGAGCATATTCGCTCCATTTGTAATCATCTCTATATTCATATTTCAGAAAACATAACCATCTCTCTTTAACTTCCCAAAATCAAGAGAATATATTCTTTGCAATATAGCAACAAAAGCATCACATATACATAAATATATTCCATGATATCATTATTATTCCGAAGATAAATAATTTTTAAAGTAGGGATAGAAGGATCTTGCCTCAATTTCTGTATCCTGACAGTAGGGCTGGTTCCTCCTCCGGAATTTCTATAAACACAAAATGACCGTCATTAGAACACTACATCTCTTACTCACTATCCTCTTGTATAACAAAACCCTTTACACTTCAACTTATGTTTAATGTGTTATTATTATCCCAAAGGTTCAAGAACTTAACCATTTATAAGCTCAATCGAAGTTTCAGGGGTTTTCACCATTTTCCCTAACGACCACACTTAACTGTAAAAATTCTCAGAAAATATGGATTTCGAATTTTAATGTAACGTCAACTGTCAAGGGTCCTCTGACTACCCTACTACACTATCCCAAAATTTCGTGGCTTGTAAGACTGTCTAACTATGGTAACTGTAACCTCAAAGTTGATACAATTACGTTTTCTCGGTTATCGAACGTCTTTCACTAAAACTGACTTTTCTCCTAAACCGTTCATCAGATTTTAACGCACCTTATATCAAAACGATCTATGAACTAAGCTCTATCATTTCATGGTCACTAAGTGTGCTGGACAGTAACCTACCGTACTGCATTGTTGTCCAAAAACAGGGCAGTTTGTCGTTCTAACGAAAATCGGACATTATAACGGCTATATTTTCATACTTTCCAAAATTTCACCACTCCAAAATCAACATCCCACACTCCTTCCAACCCTTACACCATGTGGGCTTCATCCCATCCATGGTTACAAGTACAACACATCTCCATAATCATTCCAACACATATAAACAACTATAACAATAAGATTAAATGATCTAATACTACTTATCTTATAAACCAACTAAAAATCATCATATCCCAAATGATTCAAGCTAGGGTTTCAAGCTAATCATCAACTTTAAAGAGTATACTAACATGAATAACCTCACAAAGCTCTTATACTACCTTGGTATAGTCTAGATCATGCAAAGAAATCAAGAAAGACAAAGTTTGTTCTAAAAGTTACTATTCATCATCAACTTTGGAGATTTTATTACCTTGCCAAATGATGTTAGTTTGCTATGAAACTTTGAGGATATCACTTTCTAACCTCCAAGCATCTCCACCATTTTTCCCTTGATTTAATCTTGAAGAGAGCTAGGGTTTTGAAATTTTTTTTTTTATTTTTTGAAAGTAGCCGAATGGTGTTTACAAGAAAGGGGAAGAGAGTTGGCTTGGTTTTGTGCTCTTATCTCATCTAATTATCCACTAATCTAGAGTACATTGGAAGCTTGAAAGATATTTTGTGATTAAACCTTGTTAAAAGACTAATTTACCCTTAAAAATGGTGTTAGTGGAGTGTGACATCATCTTGATGACCTAATAATCCCATTTTGATTTCTAAGTATAATGCTAATGATCTTGATAAGTAAAAATGTGGTATGTATCCTTGTTATGTTAATAATCTTGGTTTCTTGGTTTCCATACTCGTCTAATTGTGGTTCGTTTCGAATGTACCTCATTATCTCAGTGGTTTTGAAATCATTTAACAATCCAAATTCCATTGGTATTCTCTTAACTTAATAATCCCTTGGTTAAATCTAAATTCACTAATTCCTCAATATATAATTCTTATAATGTTTCCATGCTCCTTAGTGTCCAATAGAAGCTTATTCGAAATCAAAATCCTCAAAATTTCATGCTTCAGGAATTTCTGAAATCTAACGTCATTTCGAGTCACTTATTTCCATTGTACAATACTAATATGGTTTCTGTTTATTCATTTTATGTTTCCATTATAAAGTACCTATATACCATTTCTCTAATTCCTCGAAATTTACTATTCATAGGATCACTGTAGCATTGCCAAAGTTAGGGTTATTACATATGAGTATCCAAGCAAGAGGAGGTTATGAGTATTTTGTCACTTTTATTGACGATTATTCTAGGTATGGGTACATTTATTTGTTGCGCCGTAAGTCTGAGTGCTTTGAAAAATTCAAAGAGTACAAAGCAAGTACGGAGAAGCGACATCTTGGAAAATGTATCAAGTCACTACGATCAGATCGTGGTGGCGAATACTTGCTTGGAGAATTTAGGGAATATTTATCAGAAAATGGGATTACATCCCAGTTGTCTGCACCTGGCACACCTCAGCAGAATGGTGTAGCAGAGAGAAGGAATCAGACTCTTTTAGAGAGTGTTAGATCGATGATGAGTTATTCAGATTTACCCAAGTCATTCTGGGGATATGCTATAGAAACAGCAGCTTACCTTCTGAACTTGGTACCTTCTAAGTCGGTTCCCAAGACTCCAATAGAATTGTGGACTGGTAGCAAACCAAGTCTAAGACATATTCGGATTTGGGGTTGTCCAGCACATGTGCTAAACAAGAACGCGACCAAGCTAGAATCTCGTACAGAAGTAAGGTTGTTTGTAGGCTATCCCATGGGAACGAAAGGTTATTCATTTTATAGTCCTAGGGATCGAGATGTCATTGTTAGCACCAATGCTAGATTCTTAGAAGAAGACTATATTATGAATCATAAACCCATGAGTAGTATCGTTTTAGAGGAACTAGTGGGAGGGACAGATAATCCCCAAGTGCGAATAGTACAAGTAGAACAACCACAAGAAAATGCACAACTTGACACTAGTACCGCACCAGTGCCTCGTCGTAGTGGGAGGGTTGTTCAACAACCAGAAAGATTCATGTTTTTGGGAGAGTCCTCGGACTTGGTCTCTGGTGAACATGATGAGGATCCTAGGACATACGAAGAGGCAATTCTAGATAAAGATGCAGATCTATGGCAAAAGGCAATGGAATCTGAGATGGAATCTATGTATTTCAATCAAGTTTGGGAGCTCGTGGAACCACCCAAAGGTGTAAAACCCGTTGGATGTAGGTGTATCTACAAGAAGAAAAGAGGATCTGACAAAAAGGTGAAAGCCTGGAAAGCACGACTTATTGCGAAAGGGTATACTCAGAAAGAAGGGATCGATTATGAGGAAACCTTTTCGCCAGTTGTTATGCTTAAGTCGATCCAGATTCTTTTACCTATAGCAGCTCATCTTGATTATGAGATTTGGCAGATGGATGTCAAGACAGCTTTCCTTAATGGAAGTCTTGAGGAAACCATCTATATGCAGCAAACAAAAGGATTCATTAA
The DNA here is from genome assembly GCA_037693485.1 of Kitagawia praeruptora. NCBI lineage: Eukaryota > Viridiplantae > Streptophyta > Magnoliopsida > Apiales > Apiaceae > Kitagawia > Kitagawia praeruptora. The sequence continues at coordinate 86,184,127 of CM075350.1, forward strand.
GGAAGGCCAAGAGCATCTGGTTTGTAAGCTTAAGAGGTCTATTTATGGACTTAAACAAGCTTCTAGGGACTGGAATATTCATTTTGATCAGGCAGTCCAGTCATATGGATTTGATCAAAGTCCAAGCGAATCATGCGTGTATAAGAGAAGTGAGGGTAATGCAGTGGTTTTTTTAGTACTATATGTAGATGACATTTTACTCATTGGAAACAATGTTAAGATGTTGTCATCAGTAAAGGCATGGTTGTTCAAACAATTTGACATGAAGGACTTAGGTGAAGCGGAATACATCCTTGGGATCAAAGTAATAAGGGATCGCAAGAAAAGGATGTTGGCTTTATCTCAAGAGCCTTACATTGATGAAGTATTAGCTCGTTTTAACATGCAAAACTCCAAGAAAGGTTTTCTACCTTTTAAGCATGGAGTTGCTCTATCTAAGAAGTAGTGTCCTTCGACACCTAAGGATATAGAGAGCATGAAAGTAGTTCCTTATGCTTCGGCATGTGGAAGCTTAATGTATGCTATGTTATGTACGAGGCCTGACATCTGCTTTACTGTAGGCATGGTTAGTAGATATCAGTCGAACCCAAGTCAGGAACATTGGAGTGCAGTAAAAACTATACTCAAGTACCTGAGAAGGACTAAGGAGTATATGTTAATTTACAAGGCCTCAGATCTATTTCTTTTGGGATATACTGATTCAGATTTTCAATCAGATAGGGATAAGAGGAAATCAACCTCGGGATATGTTTTTACTTTGGGAGGAAGAGCCGTTATATGGAGGAGTGTAAAGCAAAAATGCATTGCAGACTCTACCATGGAAGCCGAGTACGTGGCAGCCTCTGAGGCTGCAAAGGAGGCTGTATGGTTCAGGAACTTCCTTTTGGACTTGGATGTGGTACCTAATTTGCCTAGGAGTCTGACAATGTATTGTGATAACACTGGTGCTGTGGCAAATTCGAAGGAACCGCGAGACCACAAAGCAGCTAAACATATTGAACGTAAGTATCATCTCATACGAGGAATCGTAAAGCGGGGAGACATAGTTGTGGCTCACATTTCATCAGAAGACAACCGGGCAGATCCTTTCACAAAGAGCTTGCCAGCCAAGGTTTTTGACAGGCATGTGGAAGCGATAGGAGTCAGATGGATGGACACATAGTTTTTTATGTAATAGTGGATTAAATAAACACTGATATACTCATAGAATATTTTGAGTATAAGTGGGAGATTGTTAGTGTATACTGAAAATATTTATTTGAAGTATATACAGTTATTTCTGGCCCAGTTTTATTGAGAATCATTTGAATGTTTACATGTTGTCTGATATTATATATTGTGGACAATCTAGTATCAAATGGGATACAGAATATTAGATTGTTTAATACGGTTTATATAATATAATAAGGTTCACAGCATAGGTGGTGTTGGACAATCCACTGGTATGGCTGTAGTATTATTTAGATTAGTTTATATTGACTAATAAATAATACTAGTATACATTGTGTATATTGAACAGGATCAAATTTAGAATTGTTCCCTTATACTGATTAAGAAGGAGAACTAAGATTCTATGTTATTATTAATGCTTAGGTTCTTAATCCCGATATAGTAATTGACACGTGTATATTATTTACATGCTTTGATTTATATATGAAATAATTCTATTGAATTATATCAATATATTTTGGGTGATGGAATTATATACATGGTGAATATTATTTATAAAAGGAATCCATGTCCTGATAATATTCGGGTTAATGATGTCCCCTTGAAAGCTCAAAAAGATTTAATTATGTGAAACCCTGCAGGTGGATTTATTCCGGCATAATTAAATAAAGGTTGAGTGGATGATCAAGGATAAAAGATATTAATTAAATGAATTATCAGTAATTTATTTAATTAATAGACATGCGATATTTTAAACATGAGGAATTTAATAAGAAAATAATAAAGGAGCCGATTTAATTAATTAAATAAATTACCGGAATTAGGTGGGTGGTGCAATATTAATTATTTAGTGGAGTTAATTAATATTAATGATAAAGGGCTTGGCCCAAGTTATCATTAGAAGGCCCGACCTAATTTACTCCTTGATCCCTATTGTAGCCTATAAATACTCATTATGCCTCCAAGAATAAGGGTTCAGAATTCTAGAGCTTGGAGGCTAAACCTTGGAGGATCGAAGGCCACGCTTCGTTCAAGGGAGTAAAGGAATACAATAGAAGATTGTGGATTTGAATCGCTTGCGCCGTAGCGATTAAGGTAAATCATTAAACTAGTTAAACACATATCACTATGATCCAAAGGGACCAACAAAATGTTGGCAGATGCCCAGAATTATGTCAAGAAGTGTGACAGATGTCAAAAGCACGCCCCTATTGTAAGGCAGCCGCCTGAGATGTTAACCTCAGTTAGCTCTCCAATACCGTTTGCAATGTGGGGGATGGACATACTTGGTCCTTTCCCCATGGCGTTAGCACAAAGGAAGTTTTTGATAGTGGCCATCGACTACTTCACCAAGTTGATTGAGGCTAAACCTCTAGCAAAGATAACCACTAAGTAGGTTGCCCAGTTCTTTTGGGAGAATGTCATTTGTAGGTACGGATTTCCCCGAATCCTTGTGACAGATAATGGGACGCAGTTCAACAATGAAGAATTTAGGAAATACTGCGAGGAAAATGCTATTGAGCTTCGTTTTACTTCAGTAGCACACCCGCAAGCTAATGGACAGGCAGAGGTAGCCAATTGAATTATCCTTGATGGACTAAAGAAAAGAGTTGAACGCTCAAGGAACACTTGGGTGGATGAGTTACTGCCTATACTCTGGGCATATCAAACCACTTGTAAGGTGACAACAGGAGCAACCCCGTTTTTGTTGGCTTACGGAGCCGAGGCAGTTGTGCCCTTGGAGATCATGCATGCATCACCTCGAGTTGAGGCATATGAACAAGAGACCAGTGAAGAAGGCATGAGGCTCGCCCTTGATCTAATTGATGAAGTCAGGGACAAGGCAAACGCTAAGAATGTGGAGCATCAGAAGAAGGCATCCTTTTACTACAACCATAGGGTTAAGGAAAGGTTCTTCCAGCAAGGTGACTTAGTTTTGAGAAAAATAGAGGCTTCTGAAGTTGGAGCAAAAGGAAAGCTGGCCCTAATTGGGAAGGGCCATATCGAGTCAGGAAGACATTAGGGCGAGGAGCATACAAGTTGGAGACGTTAGATGGTAATGAAGTGCCACGAACTTGGCATGCTCTGAACTTGAAGATTTATTATGTGTAAGCCTTCCTAGTAAGGACTTGGCTTTTATTTATCTATTAGGGGAAGTAGAAATAAGGTTCAATGAAACCATTTCAGGGCTTAGTACCCCGAGTAGGACAGTAGGAAATTATGTAAGGGTTTGAACCCATTTCAAGTTATTAATGCAAGTTTGTTTTCCATTCTATGATTGTGTGATTTTATTTATGTGCCAAGCACCTGATGAGTGCGAGTCAAAGATGACCAAAATAACGAAAATAAAGAACACACAAATGGAAATAAAACAAGTGCATAAATAAGCAACCCCAAGGGGCCGAATTTAGAGTTAAGTTATAAACCATTGATAAAAGTTAAGTCCCGGAGGACCTTGATTAAAACATGGAAAAGATAAAGCCACAAGCGGCTAACAAGGCCATGCAAGGCGACTTACTCCTCGGAGGATTCCCTTACCTCTTCTTGTTCTTGCTCTTCGGAGCCCTCATCATCTTCATCATTATCTTCTTCGGCCTCCGTCTCCATAGGTTGCGCCACTCCCTTCTGCACCACGTCCCCTTCTTCTTCTGATGTCTCTGTCGAAGATACGACTCTGGAACGAATTTGCTTTCCAGGGAAAGATTGCCTCACGGCTGCCTCCCTCTTAGACATGGCCTTTTTTCCAGCAGAAGGGGAAGAAGATGATCCGGAGCTAATGACATTGGCCGCTTTCCTCAAGCCAGAACTGGAAGGGCGGCGACTACCCTTGGAACCTGATGCGCGTTCCGCTTGATTTTCAACACCAACAGCCCAGTTAGGGCAGGGAAAATCTGCTGGGTTGACCACTGTAGGATGCTTGTGGCTAACGGCACCAATGGCCTTGTTCCAACCGACGGACATGTTGAATGGCCGCATTTCATCATCATGCTTATCCATGAGCTCGAAAAACCCTTCTGACTTATGGTAGGCATCAATCACCTTGTCAGCTTTGGCAGACATCTTCTTTGCCATAGAACGGAGATTCTTTTGAAGAGAATGGCAGTTGGCCTCAGCTCGGACAGCTCTAGAGTCCAAGTCTTGTATCTGCTCTTGGAGCTGTGCCTTCTCGTTCTTCAGTATGGAATTATCATCCCTATGAGCACGACTTTGACGAGTCGCGGATTGAAGATAGGCATTGGCCTGCAACAAGGGAATTAGAAAGACGTTTATAGCTAACAAAGTAAATAAGAACATTAAGTGAACAATTTGGTACCTGATATAAGGCCTGAGCTCCGAGGCGTTCGGATTCATCTATTTTATCCCCCGCTGTGACAGTTAGGAGATCAGGAGGGGTGATAGAAAGCCTCGACCAATCTAAGCATAGAGCAGAGCTCCCCATGACAGAATCTTGCTCACAGATGCCCCAATCTGGAGTAAAGGGGATCCTAACACCTTCACCGGCATTGCGAGACCTTTTTCCCCCTTGGCTGCATCCCACTAGGAATTGAGGAACTTGTCTTTCAGGGGGATTTAGTTGAGCTTCCGCATGCTTTATCATTCGCCTTGTAACAGTTGGTTGATTCTCAGGGAGATTGTCCAGCTCCTCAGCAGCTGAAATATGAGAGAAAAAACATCGGAATAAGAACAAACATAGTTCATAATGAGGTCACGAAGGAAAAATTACCCTCAACAGAAAGAAAGCTCAAGCCAGCTTCAATGAGCTTCTTCTCAGTAAGAATCGTTTTATAATGAGAACGCCCTTCATCGGCAAGCAGTTTATCCCTGTCGAGCAATTGTTGGTCAGTAAGATCGAGCACGAAATGTGAACTATCCTCTGCGACCCCGAATCTCTTAACAAAAAAGTGGCCCCAGTCGCCACCTTTCCACTCCAAAATGGCAAATTCCCTATCCCAAGTATGATTGGAATCGGGAAAAGAGAAGGAGTTTACAATATGAGGGAGCCTGTTTCGGAGTTGAAAGCTAACATATCCGGGTGAGGAATTAGGAGAATTCTTGATCATGAAGATGCTTCTGAATGAAGTTGTGTCCCAAGTGATGTTCAACTCCTTACATCTTAGCATGAAGATAATCAAGAACCTCCAGGAGTTAGGATACAGTTGACACAGGTGGATCTGGAGCTCCGCCAGGAACCTGATAATAAAAGGATGAACCGGGAACCTCAATCCCGCCTCTAAAGCACCTTTAAAAACACATAATCTTTCTGGATGCCAGTTGCAAGTCCGGTCTCCCAGATTTGGTAAGCAAACATTGATCACATCGGGAAAACTGTACGTACTCCTAATCTTCACAATGTCCTTCTTTTTCAACTTAGAATGACAATGGAAGGCAGCCAAATTTGAACTGTTGGGAAAAGCTTCCCCTATGGTGCTCAACAAGTCTAATAAAGAAACAAATCGACGTTCAACATAACGAGGAGGCTTAAGTTTTAGCATACCTTTAACCGTTCGGGCCATGCTCATATTCCTCATAGCTTCCTCCATGGAGATTGGGGGGACCAGACGTCTGTCAGCCATATCGAGCTTGAACTTGAAGATGAGCTTGAAAGGTAAAGAACTAGAGAATTTTAGAGCTTGAGAGAAATTTGAGAAGTGAAGAAGTGAGGAAGAATGAAGGATGCTCCCCTTCTTTTATAGAAAAGGTGTGACCTGTTACTCCAGGTTGAGATACAGGCCGGATCGTGTTTACAGGTCATGTATCGGATAAATGCAAAAGAGAGACGAAAACTATCTATTAATAAATGAAGGGATACGTCAAAAACTCAGGATAAGGAATTAAGAATGTCAGCTGGTGTCTGACAAAGGAAGTTTTAGAAACTTCATCAAGAAGTTAACATAAAGTACGGGATTAGCAGCGCTAATTGAGAAATCAAGGGAAGTCTTAAGCAAAAGTTATGAACGACCATATTGTTGACTCCCCATACCCATGGTCATCAAGATCATGAAAAACTCATGGTCATCAAGACCACGAAAAACTCATGGTCATCTAGACCACGAACATACATGTTCATGAAGGCTAAGAGTATACATGTTCATCAAGAACACGAGTATACGTGTTTATGAAAACATCATGTTCAAGAAAGAGGTCGGAGTATTGAAGCCAAGAATGCAAAAAAAATAAAAAAAATGACATGGTCCGACCGGAAGCCGGCCGACCGGGGCAAACCGGAGGGTTCCAGTCGACTGGTGGCTGGCCGACCGGTGGCTGGCCGACCAGCCTACCCGGGAGGCTTCGGCCGACCGGGGTTTGTCAACACCACGGGAGTTTTCGTCAAGACCACGACTATTTTTGTCATTTTCGTCAAGACCACGACTATTTTTGTCATGTTCGTCAAGACCACGACTATTTTTGTCATGTACGTCAAGACCACGACTATTTTTGTCATGTTCATCAAGACCACGAACATACGTGTTTATGGAAACATCATGTTGAAGAAGGAAATTGAGGTATTGAAAAAAAAAAATATTTCCAGCCGACCGGAAGCCGGCCGACCGGGGCAAACCGGAAGGCTTCAGCCGACCAGGAGCCAGTCGACCGGTGGCTGGCCGACCTGCCCACCCGGGAGGCTTCGGCCGACCGAGGTTCTTCAGGGGTACGAGTATTTTTTCTGTCCAACCCGGGGTGATCAGGGGTACAAGTATTTTCTGTCCAACCCGGAGTGATCAGGGGTACGAGTATTTTCAATCAACCCGGGTTCATCAGGAACATGAAGATTTCTGATTAAGCACAGATTAGTGCCGATTAGCACAGATTAGTGCCGTTTAAGCACAGATTAGTGCCGATTAGCACAGATTAGTGCCGTTTAAGCACAGATTTGTGCCGATTAGCACAGATTAGTGCCGATTAGCACAGATTAGTGCCGTTTAAGCACAGATTAGTGCTGATTAGCACAGATTAGTGCCGTTTAAGCACAGATTAGCGCCAATTAGTGTTGTTAATGCCGTTTTATGACATTTAACATCGTTTAACACTGTTTACACGTTGTTTAAGGCTGATTAGCGTTGTGTAGTGCCGTTTAACACTGTTTAGTGGCGTTCAACATCATCGTAAATGCGTCGGTCGCTCCACGCTTTACATTAAGATGATATTGTTGAAAGTACTTGCGTAAGAGCAATAAACCCTAACCCAAGTCTCAGAAAGGCCGTTATAACTTCAAGGAAAACCTGATCAGTTTTCCTAGAAGTTGGGGGGCAAATGATATGGGCTAAAAGTAAGCCCTAAAGACACATTCAATGTGGCATTAAATGAACCCAATATGGTCAAAACGTGGGGCCCACCAGATGGGCCCAAACCCAATTTATAATATTAATTTCGTAATTAATATTAGTGGTAATTATCAGCTCAGCAATAAGAGTCAAACAAGGATATTACTCTCGCCTGACTTAGCCCCCAAGGCACATACTCCAACATGGAAACTGATTCATACATGGAAGGAGACTAGAACCTTCTTCTAGTCGGTGACTTACCCACCAAGTCACCTAACCCTACTACGATTCTAGGGCTTCTCAGCCTATATTAAGGGTCTGACCCCTCATTCTCAAAACTACGTCTTGGCTTGATTCTCAATACGAGATACGTAGGCACTCTGTGAGGACCGATCAGTCTCGAACACGGAAACAGCCATTAAAGCACGAAGCTCCCTAACCCTAGCATTAAATACCATTCGTAACCTAGTTTTTATTCCACAACAAGAGGCATGATAGGCTCATTGTTATATCTAACTGCAAGTAGACCAGATATAATGTTTTCTACGTGTTTATGTGCTAGATTCCAAAGTGATCCTAAGGAATCTCATTTAATTGCTGTGAAGAGAATTTTTAGATATCTCAAAGGAACTCCAAATCTTGGTTTGTGGTATCCTAGAGAATCTGATTTCTTCCTAATTGGCTATTCAGACTCTGATTATGCAGGGTGTAAGATAGATAGGAAAAGCACTACAGGTACATGTCAATTCTTGGGAAACAGATTGATTTCTTGGGCAAGCAAGAAGCAACAATCTGTTTCAACCTCAACTGCAGAAGCTGAGTACATAGCAGCAGGCAGTTGTTGTGCACAGCTCCTTTGGATAAGAAATCAGTTGATGGATTATGGTATGACACTTAGTAATATTCCTATGTTTTGTGATAATACTAGTGCTATCAAAATTGCAGAAAATCCAGTTCAACATTCAAGGACTAAGCACATTGATGTCAGGTATCATTTTATTAGAGAACATATTGAGAATGGTACTGTGGAACTTCATTTTGTTCCTACTGACAAACAGCTTGCAGATATTCTAACTAAACCACTTGATGAGGCTACATTCAATAGATTAGTAAGTGAGTTAGGAATGTTAAATTTCTAGATCTTTAACATTTGCAAAAGTAGCAAGGTATGTTGTTTTTAGCTTATAGACTTGATATTCTTGTCAGGATCTATATTTGATTGTTAAATGCTTTAGCTATAACACTTTGCCTTGATAAATTTCAGTATGATAGACTTGTTAATAATCATCAAGATTAGAATTGTTATCAGGATGCTGACGTCATCAGTATTGTGTCAGTATCAGGATTGTGAAAATTGTTTCAGATCCTGACGTTTACTTTGTGTAGTAATCTAATTCTGAGATGTGTTAAGTCTATGCCAGCAAGTTTTAATATTTGCATACTGATAATTTATACCATTAGTCAGATCATTTGATAAATAGGGAACAACAGACAAGTAGATAATAAGAAATTGTATTTTTATTAATTGAAAGTATTACATACATGGAAATGAAATACAAATATCTTTTTGTCTAATTTCTACTGATAATCCTATTCTTGTCTAAAGTTGTTGATATTCTTAGTCTTCAAAGATCTACTTCAGGACAAAGAGCATCTCAAGAGTCACTTTGATGATTACTCCTCGATTCCTTGTCTGTGCGACTTGAATGAGAGTAGCTGACTTGAATGTATTGCATCTCCATCAAGATCAACCTCAGACTCTCGGCCAAATTCTTCATCCTCAAGTTTTGAGGAGGTTAGAGGGTGATTATATCCAACATATGGATGTTCTAAGAAAAGGTTTTCGGACATTATATGGATCTACTCCAATCATGTCTAAAATGATGAGAAAAGTCATCTCTTCAAAGAGACGAATATTGAATCTTTGGTGTTCATCATCTGTGAGAAATCGAAAGATTGGATTGAAAGTCATTGTATTTAGTGGAAGCTTTGTGTTTACAGAGAGGTTTTGTGTGTTTTTGGAGTTAAGAAAGGCAAAAGACATCAAGGGTTTATAAAGGAAAGAGTGATAAGCTGAACAGTCATTTTAAATGTACATTGTATTGGCGTATATACGTATGACTGGTCCTTTCATATTTCCAAGATATTTTTGACAATCTAACAAGATTTTTTTTGTTTAGATTATTGATGTTTTTTTCAGGTTAAATTCTAAAATTGCCACGTGGAACTCCATTTAATCTTTGGAATCAGGATGATAGTGATCAAGAAAATGAAAGTAATTTCATCAGGATTGATGATTATTTTTATTATTTTTAATCACATTCAGAGTTATGATTATCTTGGTGAAAAAGATCACATCAGAAAATGAAGCTGATCAGTATTGATTTTATTTTGATTTACCCTGATTTATTTAATTGAAATCAATTTTGGATTTTATTTTCCAAAAATCGTGGGTAAACTGCATTTTTCAGGGACTGACACCTATCAACCTACGTGTCAACGTGGGTTAGTGAGTCTGAAGGATTTTTGAATATATCTTTATTTTGAGACTCTGATTGTTTATTGCTAAATTCTAATTAGTATTTCTTAAGGCAAAAACATTCATTAAGTGCTCAAAATTTCTAATCAATTTCAAGATTTCTCAAGTTCTTTTCAGATAAAAAATGGCAGCTCAAAGAAGTCTACCTAAATCAGTAGCTTTCAAGTTTGGTGACTTTGATTTTATGATGAATAATCATGTTACAGCAATCACCAACAAGAAAGGAGTATCAGCTGATTTTCATCCTGTGATGGATTTTATGGCTATTGGACCTTTGCATTATGCATTGTAAGCATCTCCAGAAATAAATCAAGCTGTTGTTTCACAAGCTTGGGAGAATGCTGAGGTAATTGATTCTACTCAGAGTCAATCAGGTAAGATTGTTCTACACTTAGGACAAGATACTTATGATATTACTGAATCTATTGTTAATTCAGTACTTCGCTTACCTGTTACTGATAATTATGCAAGTGAACCATCTGATGATGATGTAAGAACTATGTTGTCTACATTAGGTTATAGTGGACCTCTAGATAACATGAGCCAGTTAAATAGATCTTTTCTTAGGAAGGAATGGTCTTTCTTCTTTGATCAAATTGCTAAATGTTTTACTGGCAAATGTAGTTCTTTTCAGCAAATTACTTCTGTTACTTCACATATTGCTTATGGTTTGCTTTATGACAGAGTAATTAACATTGGTCACATTATCTTAAGTCAGATGTGTATTAAACTTGGGTCAAGAGATCAAAACAGGAAAATGGTTTATTATCATAGATTTATGCAAATGTTTATTAACCATTTTATTCCTGATGTTGAAGCTAGATTTGGTAGAGAACATTGTGTTTCTTCTTATGTACAGCAAAAGAGAATTTTCTCTGACATTACAAAGAAGGACAATGAAAAGAATCTAGATGAAATACCTGTAATTCATTATCCACATCATGTTCAGGTAATTCTTAAAACTCATATTCCTACTCTCTACAATTCTTCTTTCTTTTATGGTGAAATGGCTCAGGAATCTCATTTGGAGGAGAACCCACCTGTGTCTACCCAAGTAGCCCAAAACTTTATAGTCTCTGAAACAAATCAAGAACAACATTTTAATCCACAGCCTATTGTTTCAAAGAAACCAACCTCTGGTGTTTCTCAAAAGACATCAGTTGTAATGAAGAGAAGATTTGTTGTGTCAAGTAGTAGTAGTAGTTCTAGTGAAGATGATGATAATATATCTCTTGCTGAGAGAGAAGAATTGAAGGCTGCAATTCAACTTTCTAATCTAGGACACAGAGATGAAGCACCTAGTCACAGCCAGGCTGCAGTCTCTCAAAAGGCTGTAGTACTTAAAAAGGGAAAACAGTTACTGGATACTGTCTCTCAAAAGACTGTGTCTATTGAAAAAGGATCTCATCCCAAGATCATTTTTGTGTCTACACCTCTTGAGTCTTCTCAGGATAAATCTTTTGCTCACTATACTAGGAGAACAAGGAGAAAGATTCATTTGTCACCTACACACAGAGTCAAGTCCATCTAATATCATGCAGGTCTCCACAAATAAAGCAACAATCAAGTCAGCAATTGACAATAGAGATCTTGATATTGATTCTTCATGGGAAACTACATTGTCATACAGACTGGCTATGGGAGTTATTTCTATCAAAGTGAAGCTATCCAGGCCTGTTCTAGATTTTCTGGTTGAAAGATTACCAAAACTTTTATTTCCAGATGAATATGGACATTGACATCAAAGACTTAACTTAATGAAGATGTATTTCTATGTAACTGTCAGAAGACAATTAGTCGAGAAATTTGGACTCTCGAAGCATGTTGCACTTCAATCACTTCATGCATATTTATTTGACAAGGATGTCATTATTGAAGATGCTTCAGCTCAAGGTGAACAACTGGAGGGAGTAGATAGAGGAATGTGATATGTAAAATTACGTCTAACCGCAAGCGCACGGTGTCTATTGCTAGTACAGATGGCAAGCGGGTCGAATCCACAAGGAGACAGGTTCTACTAATTCCTTTTCAGTTATCGCTAATTGTTTCAAGGGTCAAACGATTATTGGAGAATATTAACTAACTAGTAAATTAAACTAAATTAACACTAAGTAAATAGATGATTAACAAATTATTTAAAACCTAGGGCAATCAGGTCCACCATGCTTACACAATTGGCTCTTAAACTAAAGCAATCAATGTGATCCTATAACTAGAGTTTGTTAATCTCTTTCAAGCATTAACACTCTCGAAACATTCAACACAATTAACCACTTTTAGTAATTCAATCAATCAGGTAATTAGAGTCAAGTTAATCTCTTTCAAGAATTAACGCTCTCAGAAATCCAATGATGCTTTCGCACTCAAATTCAATTCTGCTAATAGTATGTGTGCCTCTAGTGAGTAAATCTCTCGATCCATACCCCTATTTGCATATAATTAATCCATGATATTGGCCAATTACACAAATTAATGATTAAAACATATCAATCAGAATTAACCATAACCAATCAAACCACTATGAAAATCATACCAATATTAGTGCAAACATGGCTTCCCTTTTAGCCCTAGAAATAACTACTCACTAATAATTAAACAAGTAAAACAACTAGTAAAACAAGAAAACATAATTAAACTAATAAGAATTGAGAAGAAATTCAGATAAGAAAACCTGCAATCATCAATCCTGTCACAAGAATGAAATTCATGGTCTCCTCTCCAAAACCCTAGCTCCTAAGAGTAGGAGCACGTATGTATCTCCCCTCCCAATAATACTAATCTACTCTAAACTATATTATCTGATCTAATATTACTCCCTAATAATTTTTCATCATACCCTAGATGTGTTTATATAGGCTCTAAAAGTCTTGCCCAATAAAAGTATTTTAATACTCTAAATCAATTACAAGTAGGATTCCATAACTGAATAGGATTCCTTAATTAAAATTCGTCACTTCTTTTTCTCCTCTGTTTCGGGGCTCTTCCAGTTGGATTTTGCTTATTGGACCACCTCTGAATTAAAGATAATTCCACAAGCTTCGCGTGGACAGTAAGATCGTCAAATTCTGACTTCTGGAACTCAAGATATGGCCCAAACAGTGCAGGCAGCCTGTATAGCCCAATATTACGAATTTTCTCCTATTTTATCTCCAAAATAGCTCTTTTTGCTCCAAATCCTTCCAAGTTATGAAATCTTTATTTCCTACAATAAAACAATAAAATCTATTAAATAAAAATCCAAATCAATGCAAAACACAATAAATATGAGAATAAAATCATCTAAAATATATATAAAAATATACTCTATCAAACATCCCCACACTTAGCATTTGCACGTCCTCGGGCAAATAAGTGAAATAAAAACTAAGTCCTAACAAACATCACTTTCGTAGATGACACGATTGCATTGAGCATATGCAACAAGCCGTTAAACCCCTAGGCAGCCCTAGTAGGACGAGTGTTGTCTCGTGAGGGTTTATAGTGAATGTACCCACAAAATTCATCTAACCATGCAAAAGATCAATGCTAACACAACACCACACACACAAGTCCTCTCATGCCACATCAACTTAAGAATCAAAGTAAACATACGATGTCTTGGTGTTGAAAGTGCAAGTATTCACGTAGTCTACTCAACCAACATGCAGAAGGTCATAAAAATTCATGTCAAGTGTAAAAATCGTTGGTAATCATGCTAAGCCCACAAGAAACACATCTTTAAGTCTAAACCCGGGATCTCCTATGCCAAAACAAGTAATAACTCACCTTTCACTCAAAAACGAATATTCACTCAAGAACAAGGTTAAGTGTATCACTCAATTCCAACAAAATCATAAACACAACTTGACACTCGCAATCAATCTCACTCTCAACACAACATACATCACTGATGACAATCAAAAGGTCTTTATTCGGGTTGTAACGTGGGCTAGGGACCAGGTATGTCAAGAAAGCTAAAACAGGTTAATGTCAAAAGCTAGTACCCAACAATATAATTCATTCCATTCCCTTTCTATTAAAACAAATACTTCCCCACACTTGGATTTTTCAATAACCCTTACATAATAACTTGACTAGTCGAATGAAGAAGGATCATACAAATATAAGAATGCTCTTAAATTTATTCATTTTTTTTTCTTTTTTTCTTTTTTTTTTCTCTTTTTTTTTTTTTTTTTTTGAAGAGCTAAGGAATAAACACAATGATCCATAGATATTATTATGAATTTCGACTAGCAAGCATCAACCCAAAATCAATATTCCCCAAAAGTATGATCATCAATAACCCCCCCTTTTATGAACACCTTATTACTCCCTTAAGCACGATACTAGCCTTTGACAATTTAGGTTCAAATTTAATGTAAGGCCAATAGAATAAAAAGGATAATGGCAAGTAATGTAGTGTGTCACCGAAAGAATAGGATTAGGCTCAACGGGTTAACTAATTGATCATGTATAAAAGGTGTGGAAATATGGGAAATACGAGGTTATACCTAATTGCCTTTATCATCTCATCATCAAGTAATGTCATGCATTTCAAGAAAGATCTCAAGTAAGTGCTAGCAATGTAAACAACATGTGGACACTCAATCAAACGAAAAATCATGCAAAAGATATGCATATAGGCTCAAAACTCACTTGGTGTGACAAAACATAATCAATCCCAGGTAACAAGACTCTCTAACGCACCTACTTGTACTCAAAGCATGAAAACCAAGTCATCTTGCACATATTCATGTCATTCTAATCACTTACAACATCCAATTAAGTCTACCAGCTTCAACTTGCTAGTGTAAGTGTGTGCACAAGAACAAAGCACGTCACTTCTCATACAAAAGCGTCAATAAACACAAGAATTCTACGCATGCATGAGTGTATCAAGCAAAATACAACAACTAATCAAATTGCATGGCTAGAATTATTTTTGGTATTTTTAATTTTTTTTTGGATTTTTTTTTTTTTAACAAGTAATACACTACGTTGATACACTACGTTGAGAACACCTCCCCACACTTAAGCGGTTCATTGTCCTCAATGAACAAATATAGAAAAGAAAAGAAAAAAAAATAAATATAATAAATATAATAAATATACAAAGAAAGGTGTAGAATACTCCCCTAGTGCATAAGCATGAAGTGGCCTTTGAAAATATTGAAGAAGTATGTGCTTGCTCAAATTTAATTTCTACAAGGCGCGCCTTACATATCCTTCCCCATCGCAACTCAACATGCTTGTTAGGCAAAAATCCCCTGTTTGTAGCAATTTCCCAACACTAGCACCATCTCTCCCAACTCACAAGAAGCTCAACCAATAATTTCCAAGCAATATCACACCAAAAATAACCAAAATTCCAAGAATAATACAAAATCCCAATTTACAAGAACACAAATTCGTAATAAAAATAAGATTAGAGAAAAGAATTACCCAATACGAATCGGAGAGGTGAACTTGCAATTAATTCCTCTTTATAATTGAATTTTTAGAGATTTAAAGAAATAGAAGAGGAATTGGATTTGTATGGATAGGTGGGTATAAATATAAGATGATGGATAGGTTGAATAAAAAAAAAAATTTAGAGTGTAGGAGAGATTTGGGATGGTATGGAATTGATCTAGGATAGATATAAGAATTAGGGATTGAAGAAATTGGGGTTAGGATAAAATTTGGGGTTGATTTTGTAGGCAAAACACAAAAAATTCGAACAGAAAAAATCCTGGAAAGGCTGTAACGCAGGGGCAGGCTGCGTTACACCTGTGCAGACTGCGCTAGATGCAGTAACGCAAGCGCAGCCTGCGTTACAGGGGGGCGATCTGCGCGGCAAGCAGAAACGCAGGTGCAGCCTGCGTTATAGGTGTGCAGCCTGCGCGAAAATCACCGTTCCTTTTTTTTTTTTTTTTTTTTTTTTTACAAATACAACACAAATTTTTTTTTTTTTTTTAAGGAAATGAAATAAAAAAAAAATCTACTAACCTTATAAAACTTGATGTGTTAAATTATACCTAACCGCAAGCGCACGGTGTCTATTGCTAGTACAGATGGCAAGCGGGTCGAATCCACAAGGAGACAGGTTCTACTAATTCCTTTTCAGTTATCGCTAATTGTTTCAAGGGTCAAACGATTATTGAAGAATATTAACTAACTAGTAAATTAAACTAAATTAACACTAAGTAAATAGATGATTAACAAATTATTTAAAACCTAGGGCAATCAGGTCCACCATGCTTACACAATTGGCTCTTAAGCTAAAGCAATCAATGTGATCCTATAACTAGAGTATGTTAATCTCTCTCAAGCATTAACACTCTCGAAACATTCAACACAATTAACCACTTTTAGTAATTCAATCAATCAGGTAATTAGAGTCAAGTTAATCTCTTTCAAGAATTAACGCTCTCAGAAATCCAATGATGCTTTCGCACTCAAATTCAATTCTGCTAATCGTATGTGTGCCTCTAGTAAGTAAATCTCTCGATCCATACCCCTATTTGCATATAATTAATCCATGATATCGGCCGATTACACAAATTAATGATTAAAACATATCAATCAGAATTAACCATAACCAATCAAACCACTATGAAAATCATGCCAATATTAGTGCAAACATGGCTTCCCTTTAAGCCCTAGAAATAACTACTCGCTAATAATTAAACAAGTAAAACAACTAATAAAACAAGAAAACATAATTAAACTAATAAGAATTGAGAAAAAATTCAGATAAGAAAACCTGCAATCATCAATCCTGTCACAAGAATGAAATTCATGGTCTCCTCTCCAAAACCCTAGCTCCTAAGAGTAGGAGCACGTATGTATCTCCCTATAAAATAATACCCTAGATGTATTTATATAGGCTCTAAAAGTCTTGCCCAATAAAAGTATTTTAATACTCTAAATCAATTACAAGTAGGATTCCATAACTGAATAGGATTCCTTAATTAAAATTCGTCACTTCTTTTTCTCCTCTGTTTCTGGGCTCTTCCAGTTGGATTTTGCTTATTGGACCACCTCTGAATTAAAGATAATTCCACAAGCTTCGCGTGGACAGTAAGATCGTCAAATTCTGACTTCTGGAACTCAAGATATGGCCCAAACAGTGCAGGCAGCCTGTATAGCCCAATATTACGAATTTTCTCCTATTTTATCTCCAAAATAGCTCTTTTTGCTCCAAATCCTTCCAAGTTATGAAATCTTTATTTCCTACAATAAAACAATAAAATCTATTAAATAAAAATCCAAATCAATGCAAAACACAATAAATATGAGAATAAAATCATCTAAAATATATATAAAAATATACTCTATCAAACATCCCCACACTTAGCATTTGCACGTCCTCGGGCAAATAAGTGAAATAAAAACTAAGTCCTAACAAACATCACTTTCGTAGATGACACGATTGCATTGAGCATATGCAACAAGCCGTTAAACCCCTAGGCAGCCCTAGTAGGACGAGTGTTGTCTCGTGAGGGTTTATAGTGAATGTACCCACAAAATTCATCTAACCATGCAAAAGATCAATGCTAACACAACACCACACACACAAGTCCTCTCATGCCACATCAACTTAAGAATCAAAGTAAACATACGATGTCTTGGTGTTGAAAGTGCAAGTATTCACGTAGTCTACTCAACCAACATGCAGAAGGTCATAAAAATTCATGTCAAGTGTAAAAATCGTTGGTAATCATGCTAAGCCCACAAGAAACACATCTTTAAGTCTAAACCCGGGATCTCCTATGCCAAAACAAGTAATAACTCACCTTTCACTCAAAAACGAATATTCACTCAAGAACAAGGTTAAGTGTATCACTCAATTCCAACAAAATCATAAACACAACTTGACACTCGCAATCAATCTCACTCTCAACACAACATACATCACTGATGACAATCAAAAGGTCTTTATTCGGGTTGTAGCGGGGGCTAGGGACAAGGTATGTCAAGAAAGCTAAAGAAGGTTAAGTCAAAAGCTAGTACCCAACAATATAATTCATTCCATTCCCTTTCTATTAAAACAAATACTTCCCCACACTAGGATTTTTCAATAACCCTTACATAATAACTTGACTAGTCGAATGAAGAAGGATCATACAAATATAAGAATGCTCTCAAATTTATTCATTTTTTCTCTTTTTTTTTCCTATTTTTTTTTTCTTTTTTTTTTCTTTTTTTTTTCTTTTTTTTTCTTGAGAGCTAAAGAATAAACACAATGATCCATAGATATTTTTATGAATTTCGACTAGCAAGCATCAACCCAAAATTAATATTCCCCAAAAGTATGATCATCAATAACCCCCCTTTTATGAACACCTTATTACTCCCTTAAGCACGATACTAGCCTTTGACAATTTAGGTTCAAATTCAATGTAAGGCCAATAGAATAAAAAGGATAATGGCAAGTAATGTAGTGTGTCACCGAAAGAATAGGATTAAGCTCAACGGGTTAACTAATTGATCATGTATAAAAGGTGTGGAAATATGGGGGAAATACGAGGTTAAACCTAAGTGCCTTTATCATCTCATCATCAAGTAATGTCATGCATTTCAAGAAAGATCTCAAGTAAGTGCTAGCAATGTAAACAACATGTGGACACTCAAGCAAACGAAAAATCATGCAAAAGATATGCATATAGGCTCAAAACTCACTTGGTGTGGCAAAACATAATCAATCCCAGGTAACAAGACTCTCTAACGCACCTACTTGTACTCAAAGCATGAAAACCAAGTCATCTTGCACATATTCATGTCATTCTAATCACTTACAACATCCAATTAAGTCTACCAGCTTCAACTTGCTAGTGAAAGTGTGTGCACAAGAACAAAGCACGTCACTTCTCATACAAAAGCGTCAAGAACACAAGAATTCTACGCATGCATGGGTGTATCAAGCAAAATACAACAACTAATCAAATTGCATGGCTAGAATTATTTTTGGTATTTTTCAATTTTTTAATTTTTTTGGATTTTTTTTTATATATATATACACTACGTTGAGAACACCTCCCCACACTTAAGCGGTTCATTGTCCCCAATGAACTAATGAACAAGATACAAAACTACAACTAAAAACAAAATAAAACTACACTAAAAAGAAAAGAAAGAAAACTCCCCTGGAATCAAGGTGTCGAGTGTGAAAACCATCCCTCCTTTGCTTAGGAGCCATAATAACCAAAACTGCATTCAACAATAGCTTCACCAACAACCACCAAGAAATATCCTACCAAAAACCACCAAACAATATCACACCAAAAATACCCAATTAACAAGAATATTACAAAAACCCCAATTTACAAGAACACAAATTCGTAATAAAAAAAAATTAGAGAAGAAAAATCCCAACTACGAATCAAAGAGGTGAACTTGTACTAATTTTCCCCCAAACTTGAATTTTTAGAGATGTAGAGGAAGAAAATAATAAATTGGGTGTGTATGTATGGGTATATATAGACAATGGAATGATAGGATGGTAATAGGGTTTAGGGATTAAAAAGAAAAATAAAATAAATAAATAGTAATAATAATAATAATAATAACAAATAATAGTAATAATAATAATAATAATAATAATAATAATAAATAAGAATTAAAATAGAAATAGGTTTAGAATTTTTGGTGGAGAGATGGGAGGTTTTGGAATTGAAATAGGAAAAGAATTGGGTGTAAAGTAGGGGTATAAAAAGAATAGAAGGTGGAAAGAATTTTTTTTTTTTTATATATATAGATACACAACAGCGTACAGGTGACAGGAACAGCAGCTGAAAATTTTTCTGATCCCTGGAACACGCGCAACCTGCCCGCGTGGGAAGCAATCTGCCCCCATTGCAGATGCGCATGCGCAAGCTGCGCATCACCCCCGCAATCTGCCTCTATTGCAGTAACGCATGAGCAGATTGCGTTACAGCACCGCAATTTGCCCTGAAACGCAGGTTGATCCTGCGTTACACACCAAAAATTCGATTTTTTCATTTTTTTTTTTTTTTTTTTTTTTTATAAAGAATTACCTATACACTACAGTGAGAACAAATAAACAAATGACTCATTAACTAAACAAATAAGTCTACAATATATAAAACAGAAGGAAAGAAGAACTCCCCTTTGCAGAAGCATGATCCATGGGTTGCCTCCCAAGAAGCGCTTTTGTTTAACGTCAATAGCTTGACCTCCTCAAAAATACTCCGGTAAAGGCGTAATATCCACCTTCTCGATCATAAACTCGCCACCACAAAAAGTATCAAGAGTGTTAGTGGTTGTCTTTATCCTACAGAAAGTCTCCAAACAAGCATCAGTAAAATAAAATATGTCATTAATAAGCAATAGAGAGAGTGCTTGTGCAGTTTTGGAAAACTTTGTGATAAAACAGCGATAAAATTCAACACCACGAAAATATTGAACTCCCTTGACATAAGGTGGAGGTTCTGGTGGTGGCTTTTCTTCACTCCTCACTTTCACTGGAGTCATTCGGACATCTTGGCTTATCACATCAAAGATTAAGCCGACACTTCCATCTTCTCCCTCTTCTCGAGCTTGAAACGTATGAGCCACTTTGTATGGATCCTCAACCAGAATTTGAGAAATATCATCTTGGACAATATTTGTTATCACATCAACCTTGAAATAAGTGTTCTTGAGCAAAGAAGCCTTGTAAGTAGAGGCTAGATCGAGAGCAAATTTATCAATACATGGTAGCTGAGGCACAGGTTGTGGAAGAGAAACAACAACCATCTCTGTATTGCTTTCCTTTGTAGCCTCATCATCAGTCACATTGTTCTTGGTAGCAGCAACATCATTGATCTCGTCATCGGTGGCATGCTCCTTCTCTTTATCAATGGCCTCATCATCAACATACATGGAGAAACTATCATATTCCTGATCGCTTGTGAGATTGATAGCAGTCAGGTCCTCTTCGGATCGGATAGATGATGATGGTAAATAGTCGAGCTGCCCTGTAGAAGAGTTAGCCAACTGTGCAATTTGAGATTCAATCGCCAAACTTTGAGTTTCTAATCCTTTGATCTTCTCGGCTTGTTCTTCATAACTCTTTAGCAGTTTATTCAAGATATCCCACATCTCATTTGTCCGATCAGCTTGCACATCTACGCTGGATTGAGAAACATGTAGATCTTCTTGTAGAGGAGGATATTGATATTCTTGCTGTGGCGGCTGCTCATATGACTGATAATATTGTTGCTCAAACTGTTGCTGATTATGATATGAAAAATTTTGAGCACCATTGTCCTGGTAGTAGAAATCTGGTTGATTCATGCATTCTTGATCAAAAGTGTTTGAATACTGATTGTACCCATATCCTTCTTCAAAAGAATTCATTTGTCCCAACTGGGCACTCTGAGAATTATAGACATTGTAATAGCATTCCAAACCATAATGACCCTGGACACCACAAATTGGACAGAAGTTGTAAGTTTTAGGGGCCACTTGTGACATCTCATTGATACTCATTGGACGCATAATGGGCTCTGTAGGGTTGAATGAGGCAATTTCTTGAGTGCGTGCCTCCAACATGGAAGAGAGTAGTGCAAAAGTATCAACTTCACCCATTGCAAACCTGTAGACACTCGACAAAGCCAAGAAAACGTAGTAAAATCTGCCTCAATTGGAACTAAAGTTCCAATGAGACAATGGAAACAATCTAAACAACTAAATTAAAATCAATAGAAATTCGCTGTCTCCCCGGCAGCGGCGCCAAAAACTTGATATGTCAAATTATACCTAACCGCAAGCGCACGGTGTCTATTGCTAGTACAGATGGCAAGCGGGTCGAATCCACAAGGAGACAGGTTCTACTAATTCCTTTTCAGTTATCGCTAATTGTTTCAAGGGTCAAACGATTATTGAAGAATTATTAATTAACTAATTAAACTAGATTAACACTAATTAAACAGATGATAAACAAATTATTTAAAACCTAGGGCAATCAGGTCCACCATGCTTACACAATTGGCTCTTAAGCTAAAGCAATCAATGTGATCCTATAACTAGAGTATGTTAATCTCTCTCAAGCATTAACACTCTCGAAACATTCAACACAATTAACCACTTTTAGTAATTCAATCAATCAGGTAATTAGAGTCAAGTTAATCTCTTTCAAGAATTAACGCTCTCAGAAATCCAATGATGCTTTCGCACTCAAATTCAATTCTGCTAATCGTATGTGTGCCTCTAGTAAGTAAATCTCTCGATCCATACCCCTATTTGCATATAATTAATCCATGATATCGGCCGATTACACAAATTAATGATTAAAACATATCAATCAGAATTAACCATAACCAATCAAACCACTATGAAAATCATGCCAATATTAGTGCAAACATGGCTTCCCTTTAAGCCCTAGAAATAACTACTCGCTAATAATTAAACAAGTAAAACAACTAATAAAACAAGAAAACATAATTAAACTAATAAGAATTGAGAAAAAATTCAGATAAGAAAACCTGCAATCATCAATCCTGTCACAAGAATGAAATTCATGGTCTCCTCTCCAAAACCCTAGCTCCTAAGAGTAGGAGCACGTATGTATCTCCCTATAAAATAATACCCTAGATGTGTTTATATAGGCTCTAAAAGTCTTGCCCAATAAAAGTATTTTAATACTCTAAATCAATTACAAGTAGGATTCCATAACTGAATAGGATTCCTTAATTAAAATTCGTCACTTCTTTTTCTCCTCTGTTTCTGGGCTCTTCCAGTTGGATTTTGCTTATTGGACCACCTCTGAATTAAAGATAATTCCACAAGCTTCGCGTGGACAGTAAGATCGTCAAATTCTGACTTCTGGAACTCAAGATATGGCCCAAACAGTGCAGGCAGCCTGTATAGCCCAATATTACGAATTTTCTCCTATTTTATCTCCAAAATAGCTCTTTTTGCTCCAAATCCTTCCAAGTTATGAAATCTTTATTTCCTACAATAAAACAATAAAATCTATTAAATAAAAATCCAAATCAATGCAAAACACAATAAATATGAGAATAAAATCATCTAAAATATATATAAAAATATACTCTATCATACCGTACTACAATTGATACCGTGCGCTTGCGGTTAGACGTAATTTTAATTCCCTGAGGACGTCAAGCTATTGACGTTAAAAAAGCGCTTCTTGGGAGGCAACCCATAGATCATGCTTCTGCAAAGGGGAGTTCTTCTTTCCTTCTGTTTTATATATTGTAGACTTATTTGTTTAGTTAATGAGTCATTTGTTTATTTGTTCTCACTGTAGTGTATAGGTATTCTTTATATAAAAAAAAAAAAAAAAAAATTGTTGTTTTTTCTTTAAAAAAAAAAAAATAAAAAAAAATGAAAAAATCGAATTTTTGGTGTGTAACGCAGGACCATCCTGCGTTTCAGGGCAAATTGCGGCGGTGTAACGCAATCTGCTCATGCGTTACTGCAATAGAGGCAGATTGCGGGGGTGATGCGCAGCTTGCGCATGCGCATCTGCAATAGAGGCAGATTGCCCTGCACGCGAGCAAGCTGCGCGTGGTTCAGAGGATATCAGCAATTTTTTTTCACGTCTCTGTGTGTCCTGTGCGCTGTTGACTGTTGTATATTAAAAATAAAAAAAATTTCTTTTCCACCCCATTCTATTTATACACCCCTTTTTCCCCTAATTCTTTTCCTATTTCAATTCCAAAACCTCCCATCTTTTCTCCAAAAATTCTAAACCTATTTCTATTCTAATTCTTATTTATTATTATTATTATTATTATTATTATTATTATTATTATTATTATTATTATTATTACTATTATTTGTTATTATTATTATTATTATTACTATTTATTTATTTTATTTTTCTTTTTAATCCCTAAACCTTATTCCCTTCTCACCCAAATTTTTTCCTTTTCACATTAAAATTCTTAAATCCATCCTATCATTCCATTATCTATATATACCCATACATACACACCCAATTTATTATTTTCTTCCTCTACATCTCTAAAAATTCAAGTTTGGGGGAAAATTAGTACAAGTTCACCTCTTTGATTCGTAGTTGGGATTTTTCTTCTCTAATTTTTTTTTTATTACGAATTTGTGTTCTTGTAAATTGGGGTTTTTGTAATATTCTTGTTAATTGGGTATTTTTGGTGTGATATTGTTTGGTGGTTTTTGGTAGGATATTTCTTGGTGGTTGTTGGTGAAGCTATTGTTGAATGCAGTTTTGGTTATTATGGCTCCTAAGCAAAGGAGGGATGGTTTTCACACTCGACACCTTGATTCCAGGGGAGTTTTCTTTCTTTTCTTTTTAGTGTAGTTTTATTTTGTTTTTAGTTGTAGTTTTGTATCTTGTTCATTAGTTCATTGGGGACAATGAACCGCTTAAGTGTGGGGAGGTGTTCTCAACGTAGTGTATATATATAAAAAAAAAAAATCCAAAAAAATTAAAAAATTGAAAAATACCAAAAATAATTCTAGCCATGCAATTTGATTAGTTGTTGTATTTTGCTTGATACACCCATGCATGCGTAGAATTCTTGTGTTCTTGACGCTTTTGTATGAGAAGTGACGTGCTTTGTTCTTGTGCACACACTTTCACTAGCAAGTTGAAGCTGGTAGACTTAATTGGATGTTGTAAGTGATTAGAATGACATGAATATGTGCAAGATGACTTGGTTTTCATGCTTTGAGTACAAGTAGGTGCGTTAGAGAGTCTTGTTACCTGGGATTGATTATGTTTTGCCACACCAAGTGAGTTTTGAGCCTATATGCATATCTTTTGCATGATTTTTCGTTTGCTTGAGTGTCCACATGTTGTTTACATTGCTAGCACTTACTTGAGATCTTTCTTGAAATGCATGACATTACTTGATGATGAGATGATAAAGGCACTTAGGTTTAACCTCGTATTTCCCCCATATTTCCACACCTTTTATACATGATCAATTAGTTAACCCGTTGAGCTTAATCCTATTCTTTCGGTGACACACTACATTACTTGCCATTATCCTTTTTATTCTATTGGCCTTACATTAAATTTGAACCTAAATTGTCAAAGGCTAGTATCGTGCTTAAGGGAGTAATAAGGTGTTCATAAAAGGGGGGTTATTGATGATCATACTTTTGGGGAATATTAATTTTGGGTTGATGCTTGCTAGTCGAAATTCATAATAATATCTATGGATCATTGTGCTTATTCTTTAGCTCTCTGAAAAAGAAAAAGAAAAAAAAAGAAAAAAAAACAGAAAAAAAATAGAAAGAAAAAAAAAGAAAAAATAAATAAATTTGAGAGCATTTTTATGTCTGTATGATCTTTCTTCATTCGACTAGTCAAGTTATTATGTAAGGGTTATTGAAAAATCCAAGTGTGGGGAAGTATTTGTTTTAATAGAAAGGGAATTGGATAATGATTATTGTTGGGTACTAGCTTTTGACATTAACCTTCTTTAGCTTTCTTGACATACCTTGTCCCTAGCCCACGCTACAACCCGAATAAAGACCTTTTGATTGTCATCAGTGATGTATGTTGTGTTGAGAGTGAGATTGATTGCGAGTGTCAAGTTGTGTTTATGATTTTGTTGGAATTGAGTGATACACTTAACCTTGTTCTTGAGTGAATATTCGTTTTTGAGTGAAAGGTGAGTTATTACTTGTTTTGGCATAGGAGATCCCAGGTTTAGACTTAAAGATGTGTTTCTTGTGGGCTTAGCATGATTACCAACGATTTTTACACTTGACATGAATTTTTATGACCTTCTGCATGTTGGTTGAGTGGACTACGTGAATACTTGCACTTTCGACACCAAGACATCGTATGTTTGCTTTGATTCTTAAGTTGATGTGGCATGAGAGGACTTGTGTGTGTGGTGTTGTGTTAGCATTGATCTTTTGCATGGTTAGATGAATTTTGTGGGTATATTCACTATAAACCCTCACGAGACAACACTCGTCCTACTAGGGCTGCCTAGGGGTTTAACGGCTTGTTGCATATGCTCAATGCAATCGTGTCATCTACGAAAGTGATGTTTGTTAGGACTTAGTTTTTATTTCACTTATTTGCCCGAGGACGTGCAAATGCTTAGTGTGGGGATGTTTGATAGAGTATATTTTTATATATATTCTAGATGATTTTATTCTCATATTTATTGTGTTTTGCATTGATTTGGATTTTTATTTAATAGATTTTATTGTTTTATTGTAGGAAATAAAGAATTCATGACTTGGAAGGATTTGGAGCAAAAAGAGCTATTTTGGAGATAAAATAGGAGAAAATTCGTATTATTGGGCTACAGGGGCTGTTCTACACTGTTTGGGCCATATCTTGAGTTCCAGAAGTCAGAATTGGACGAAATTACTGTCCACGCGAAGCTTAGGGAATTATCTTTAATTCAGAGGTGGTCCAGTAAGCAAAATCCAACTGGAAGAGCCCAGAAACAGAGGAGCAAAATTAGTGACGAATTTTACAAGAAAATCCTATTCAATTATGGATATCTTTTTGTAAATTGATTAGGATATTAAAAATACTTTTATTAGAAGAAAGAGATCAGATTTTATTGGGGGATATATTATAAAAACGTGGGATAGAGAGGGAGGATAGATATACGTATTTTATATTTTAGAAAAGCTAGGGTTTTGTTTTCTCTCTTCATCTCTTCCTTTGTAAGCACTTGGTTTAATTTGGATCTTCATTGTTCTTCGTTAATACAAAGTTTGAGGTATTCTTTATTCTCTTGTTTTATTATTACATGTTTATTATGGCTTCTTTCATTATTATTATTGTTTTTACTTCTACCATGAGTGAGTAGTTTAATTCTAGGGTATTAAGGGGAGCCATGTTTGCACCATGATTTGGGCGTAATTTGATTAGTAGATTGATGGGTAAAGAGTAATTCTGATTGATATGTTATAATTCTTAATTTGTGTAATTGCGCAATATCACGGATTAATTGATTGCAATAGGAGTAATAGATCGAAAGATTTTACTACTAGAGGCTTACATACAATTAGCGGAATTGAAGGTGATTGTGAAAGCATCATTAGATATTCTGAGAGTGTTAATGCTTGAAAAAGATTAACCATTGCTTTAATTACTTAATCCCATTGAAAAGCTATACTTTTGTGATTTGTTTGGTGTAAGCATGGTGAACCTGAATTGCCCTAGATCCTTTAATTAATTGATATAAAACTTTGTTAAATTTGCATTAGTAGTTAATAAAATTCCCAAATAATCGTTTGTGACTAGAAACAATTGATAGCAATTAAATTGAAACTGAAACTGTCTCCTTGAGGATTCGACCCGTATTTGCTAGTATCTACTACAATTGATACCGTGCGCTTGCGGTTAGACGTAATTTTACATATATTTTAATTTGTTAGTAGTATTTTTGTGTGTTCGTTCTCAGGGAAGGACTGAATTGTAATATCAAAGTTCAGGTTTCTTATCTCTTTACGTCTAGAAGTGTGTGAGAAGAATTTTTGGTGTGTTTATAAACTAAATTAAACTAAACAAAATTAAACTAATTATCAAACGAGAATAAAATATATGAGGAAAACAATCTAAGAACTGGGGTTCTTCACTTGGTTTCAATGCACATTCAATATCTATGTGATGTCTATGTTCTTACTCTGCTGAAAACAATTCTTCTAAGGTTATAATGTTCTCTTCCAAGATACAATATAATGTCTACAACTATACCCTAATTGTCACTTCCGTGATACAATCAAAGACAATCATAAACTATTAAGCTCCAAGAATTATAAGTCTCACAACTCTCCTATTAATCTTCCAATCAAATATTCGAGTTATGTCTGTTAAATCATGTACTAAAATTGCAACTCCTCTTCCAAGTTATTACAATCCCTAAAATCCAATCAAAGGTTCATGACTCCCCTAATTGTGTTAAGCCCTCAATAACAGATCAGCAAAGCAAGAAAATCACAGATAATTAAACACACATGAATACCAAGGAATACTACCCAATCCTCAGATTAAAGATTTAGTTACACATAATTAAAGAAGAAAACAAAATAATAATGAATGAAAACATAATATTGAAGAGAGAACTGAAAATCGAAAGTACCTTGAATTGTTAGCTATCAATTGTTCTATCTATGAATTGTTATCTATGAATTGTTATATTTTACAATGGTATGATGTGTTTATATAGGCTCTACAAATCTTGCCCAGCAAGATATTGCCTTCTATTACAATTAGGATTTAAAGAAGGTACCCAAAACTGCCCAGAATACAATTAGAATTAGAAAAAGGGCAAAACAGTAAATTCCCAGCCTTCTTTAATCAAGATTACGTGCGCGCCTTTAATCAGTACGTTTCTTGCACTTGTTTCCTTTTCCAAGTTGTAGAAAATCTCTCAAGCTTCGCGTGAGCAGTAAGATCGCTGAAAACGGACTTCTAGAACTCCAGATATGGCCAAAACAGTATAAGCTGCGCAGCCTTCCCGGAAAATCCGAATTTTAATCAATTAAATCTCCAAAAACGACAAAAGCTTAGATATTCTTGGAAACCTGCACAACTACACAAAACACATCAAAACTACACAAACTTGAGTCCAAAACAATCAATTTAAGCCGATATAGAATGTTCCAAGTGGATATAAAATCCACTTATCAAACACCCCCAAACTTAAACCGATGCTTGTCCTCAAGCATAAACAATTACAACTACCTAATTAGTACCACTTCCGTAGGTGATCACGGTTGCATTTGGCATATGCAACAAGCCCTTTAAACCCCTAGGCAGCCCTAGTGGACGAGTAAGGTCTCGTGAGGGCCTATAGCGAATGTACCCACAAAATCCATTTAACCTAATGCAATGCAATGCATGAATGCAACTAATATGAAAAATGCAATTAATCTAGCCTACCATACCTTCAAATCCTCTCATGCCATATCAACTTAAGAATCAAAGTAATTACGCAATGTCTTGGTGTCGAAAGTGCAAGTATTCACATAGTTTACTCAATGAACATGCATAAGTTCTCACAAGTCCATGTCAAGTGTAAGAATAAGTTAGTAAACATGCTAAGCCTACAAGAGCACATCTTTGAGACAAAACTCGGGATCTCATACGCAAAAACAAGCAAACACTCACAATCCACTCACAAAAGAATATTCACTCAAGAACAAGGGTAAGTGTATCACTCAATTCCAACAAAATCATAAACATGCTTGACATTTGGTATCAATCTAACTCTTAACACAACATACATCAATGACGATAATCAAAAGGTCTTTAATTGGGTTGTAACGTGGGCTAGGGACAAGGTATGTCAAATAAGCCAAAACAGGTGAAGTGTCAAAAGCTAGTAAGCACCATAATAAATCATACACAACACTCTATTTTCCCCCCACATAAATTTTACTAAGAACACTCGACTAGTCGACTAAAGTAGGATCATAACAAACACAAACATGCTCTCATAATATTTTTTTCTTTTTTTCTTTTTTTTTCTTTTTTTTTCTTTTTTTTTTTTCTTTTTTTCTTCTTTTTTTTTTTCTTTTTTTTTTCGAGAGCTAAATAAAACAATAATATAAATAATAACAATGATCCCCCAATTTATTACATATGCCGACTATCGAGTAAACAACCAAACCCAATCTCAATATTTTTCCCCAAAATTATGACCAACTATACCCCTCCTTGCACACCTTATTACTCCCTTAAGCACTTTACTAGCCTTTGACAATGTGGGTTCAAATTAATGCAAGGCCAATACAAGAAAAAGGATATATGGCAAGTAACGTGGTGTGTCACCGAAAAAATAGGATTAAGCTCAAAGGGTTAACTAATTGATCATGTAAACATGGTGTGGTAATATGGGAAAATATGTGGTTATTCCTAATTGCCTTTATCATTTTAATCGTCAAATAATGTCATGCGTTTCAAGAAAGACCTCAAACAACTGCTAGCAATGCAAACAATCCGTGGACACTCAAGCAAACGAATAAATTGCAAAAAATATGCAATATGGCTCAAAAACTCACTTGGTGGAAAAACATACTCAATCCCAAGCAAAAATCTCTCTAACGCACCAACTTGTATTCAAAGCATGCAAACTAAATCATCTTGCACATATTCATGTCCTTCTAATTACTTACAACATTCAATAAGTCTACTAGCTTCAACTTACTAGTGTATGTGTGTGCACAAGAACAAAGCATATCACTTCTCAATCAAAAGCGTCAACAACACAAAATTCCTATCAAGCATGGGTGCAAATGCAAACTATTATGAACTCACATGATATACGAAAAAAAATAAAAAAAAAACAGAATGTCCTATATGAAACAAACGTATATGAAACAAACGTAGATAATACGAACATAAATGCATAATTTACTACTACTAATATGCAAAGCATGAAATCCTACATGAACAATTAATACAACAACAACTACATATCCCTCAAACCACCCCCAAACTTAAAATATTCAATGTCCGCATTGAATGGAAGTAAATACAAGGGATAGCAGAAAACATACCTACTCGTCCTCCTCCTCGGAGGAATCAGAATCTGGCGGTGGATACTGCGTA
This sequence comes from Kitagawia praeruptora, assembly GCA_037693485.1. NCBI lineage: Eukaryota > Viridiplantae > Streptophyta > Magnoliopsida > Apiales > Apiaceae > Kitagawia > Kitagawia praeruptora. The sequence goes on from CM075350.1 coordinate 86,214,608, forward strand.
CGAGCTCCATAGACTGGCCACCTTGCCTGAATACCTGCATCTCTCAAAGCTGTAGCCATATCTTGAGCATATTCCCTGTTACAAGCATGAATAGCATCCATCCGCCTATACAAACGCCTAAAGTGGGCATCCAAAACTCTCGGTACTCTTGAAACACGTGGCTGAGCGCCCGCTCCATGACCACTAGCACCAACATCATCAACAATATAACCAAGCCCCCTCGGATGTGGAACCCCACCTTGCCAGTCAGGCATTCGATCAATAGTTACATCAGTAATGGTAGCCAAAGGTGACTGCAACTCCTCCTCCGCACCCCATATAACACCACTATCCTTACACAAACCAGCTATAATAGAAGCATGGGGCATTGATGACAGCGCATTAGACTTTAAAAACCGTAGAATATTCTGATGAACAACATAAGCTACATCAATGTACTTCCCCTTTAGAATGCCCCAAAGAAGAATCGCTCTATCAGCTGTTACCTCTGCAAAGGATAGATGTTACCCGGCAGCTTGATGTTACCCGCCAAAAACTTGATGTGTTAAATTATACCTAACCGCAAGCGCACGGTATCAATTGTAGTAGATACTAGCAAATACGGGTCGAATCCTCAAGGAGACAGTTTCAGTTTCAATTCAATTGCTATCAATTGTTTCTAATCACAAACGATTATTTGGGAATTTTATTAACTACTAATGCAAATTTAACAAAGTTTTATATCAATTAATTAAAGGATCTAGGGCAATTCAGGTTCACCATGCTTACACCAAACAAATCACAAAAGTATATCTTTTCAATGGGATTAAGTAATTAAAGCAATGGTTAATCTTTTTCAAGCATTAACACTCTCAGAATATCTAATGATGCTTTCACAATCACCTTCAATTCTGCTAATTGTATGTAAGCCTCTAGTAGTAAAATCTTTCGATCTATTACTCCTATTGCAATCAATTAATCCGTGATATTGCGCAATTACACAAATTAAGAATTATAACATATCAATCAGAATTGCTCTTTACCCATCAATCTACTAATCAAATTAAGCCCAAATCATGGTGCAAACATGGCTCCCCTTAATACCCTAGAATTAAACTACTCACTCATGGTAGAAGTAAAAACAATAAGAATAATGAAAGAAGCCATAATAAACATGTAATAATAAAACAAGAGAATAAAGAATACCTCAAACTTTGTATTAACGAAGAACAATGAAGATCCAAATTAAACCAAGTGCTTACAAAGGAAGAGATGAAGAGAGAAAACAAAACTCTAGCTTTTGTAAAATATAAAATACGTATCTCTCTCTCTCTATCCCTCTCTATCCCACGTTTTTATAATATATCCCCCAATAAAATCTGATCTCTTTCTTCTAATAAAAGTATTTTTAATATCCTAATCAATTTACAAAAAGATATCCATAATTAAATAGGATTTTCTTGTAAAATTCGTCACTAATTTTGCTCCTCTGTTTCTGGGCTCTTCCAGTTGGATTTTGCTTATTGGACCACCTCTGAATTAAAGATAATTCCCTAAGCTTCGCGTGGACAGTAATTTCGTCAAATTCTGACTTCTGGAACTCAAGATATGGCCCAAACAGTGCAGGCAGCCTGTATAGCCCAATATTACGAATTTTCTCTTATTTTATCTCCAAAATAGCTCTTTTTGCTCCAAATCCTTCCAAGTTATGAATTCTTTATTTCCTTATAAAAATCATGGGTTGCCTCCCAAGCAGCGCTTTTTTTTAGAGTCATTAGCTTGACCTCCTCAAAAATACTCCGGTAAAGGCGTAATATCCACTTTCTCGATCATAAACTCGCCACCACAAAAAGTATCAAGAGTGTTAGTGATTGTCTTTATCCTGCAAAAAGTCTCCAAACAAGCATCAGTAAAATAAAATATGTCATTAATAAGCAATAGAGAGAGTGCTTGTGCAGTTTTGGAAAACTTTGTGATAAAACAGCGATAAAATTCAACACCACGAAAATATTGAACTCCCTTGACATAAGGTGGAGGTTCTGGTAGTGGCTTTTCTCCACTCCTCACTTTCACTGGAGTCATTCGGACATCTTGGCTTATCACATCATTGACTAATAAGACACTTCCATCTTCTCCCTCTTCTCGAGCTTGAAACGTATGAGCCACTTTGTATGGATCCTCAACCAGAATTTGAGAAATATCATCTTGGACAATATTTGTTATCACATCAACCTTGAAATAGGTAGTCTTGAGCAAAGAAGCCTTGTAAATAGAGGCTAGATCGAGAGCAAATTTATCAATACATGGTAGCTTAGGCACAGGTTGTGGAAGAGAAACAACAACTATCTCTGTATTGCTTTCCTTTGTAGCCTCATCATCAGTCACATTGTTCTCAGTAGCAGCAACATCATTGATCTCGTCATCGGTGGCATGCTCCTTCTCTTTATCAATGGCTTCATCATCAACATACATGGAGAAACTATCATATTCCTGATCGCTTGTGAGATTGATAGCAATCAGGTCCTCTTCAGATCGGATAGATGATGATGGTAAATAGTCGAGTTGCCCTGTAGTAGAAGATTTAGCCAACTTTGCAATTTGAGATTCAATCGCCAAACTTTGAGTTTCTAATTTTTGCAATTGTTCTTCAGAACTCTTTAGCATTTTATTCAAGATATCCCACATCTCATTTGTCTGATCAGCTTGCACATCTACACTGGATTGAGAAACATGTAGATCTTCTTGTAGAGGAGGATATTGATAAGCTTGTTGTGGCGGTTGCTCATATGACTGATAATATTGTTGCTCAAACTGTTGCTGATTATGATATGAAAAATTTTGAGCAACATTGTCCTGGTAGTAGAAATCTGGTTGATTCACGTATTCTTGATCAAAAGTGTTTGAATACTGATTGTACCCATATCCTTCTTCAAAAGAATTCATTTGTCCGCACTGAGCATTCTGAGAATTATAGATATTGTAAGAGCATTCAAAACCATAGTGACCCTGCACACCGCAAATTTGACAGAAGTTGTAAGTTTTAGGGGCCACTTGTGACATCTCATTGATACTCATTGGACGCATAATGGGCTCTGTAGGGTTGAATGAGGCAATTTCTTGAGTGCGTGCCTCCAACATGGAAGAGAGTAGTGCAAAAGTATCAACTTCACCCATTGCAAACCTGTAGACACTCGACAAAGCCAAGAAAACGTAGTAAAATCTGCCTCAATTGGAACTAAAGTTCCAATGAGACAATGGAAACAATCGAAACAACTAAATTAAAATCAATAGAAACTCGCTGTCTCCCCGGCAGCGGCGCCAAAAACTTGATATGTAAAATTACGTCTAACCGCAAGCGCACGGTGTCTATTGCTAGTACAGATGGCAAGCGGGTCGAATCCACAAGGAGACAGGTTCTACTAATTCCTTTTCAGTTATCGCTAATTGTTTCAAGGGTCAAACGATTATTGGAGAATATTAACTAACTAGTAAATTAAACTAAATTAACACTAAGTAAATAGATGATTAACAAATTATTTAAAACCTAGGGCAATCAGGTCCACCATGCTTACACAATTGGCTCTTAAACTAAAGCAATCAATGTGATCCTATAACTAGAGTTTGTTAATCTCTTTCAAGCATTAACACTCTCGAAACATTCAACACAATTAACCACTTTTAGTAATTCAATCAATCAGGTAATTAGAGTCAAGTTAATCTCTTTCAAGAATTAACGCTCTCAGAAATCCAATGATGCTTTCGCACTCAAATTCAATTCTGCTAATAGTATGTGTGCCTCTAGTGAGTAAATCTCTCGATCCATACCCCTATTTGCATATAATTAATCCATGATATTGGCCAATTACACAAATTAATGATTAAAACATATCAATCAGAATTAACCATAACCAATCAAACCACTATGAAAATCATACCAATATTAGTGCAAACATGGCTTCCCTTTTAGCCCTAGAAATAACTACTCACTAATAATTAAACAAGTAAAACAACTAGTAAAACAAGAAAACATAATTAAACTAATAAGAATTGAGAAGAAATTCAGATAAGAAAACCTGCAATCATCAATCCTGTCACAAGAATGAAATTCATGGTCTCCTCTCCAAAACCCTAGCTCCTAAGAGTAGGAGCACGTATGTATCTCCCCTCCCAATAATACTAATCTACTCTAAACTATATTATCTGATCTAATATTACTCCCTAATAATTTTTCATCATACCCTAGATGTGTTTATATAGGCTCTAAAAGTCTTGCCCAATAAAAGTATTTTAATACTCTAAATCAATTACAAGTAGGATTCCATAACTGAATAGGATTCCTTAATTAAAATTCGTCACTTCTTTTTCTCCTCTGTTTCTGGGCTCTTCCAGTTGGATTTTGCTTATTGGACCACCTCTGAATTAAAGATAATTCCACAAGCTTCGCGTGGACAGTAAGATCGTCAAATTCTGACTTCTGGAACTCAAGATATGGCCCAAACAGTGCAGGCAGCCTGTATAGCCCAATATTACGAATTTTCTCCTATTTTATCTCCAAAATAGCTCTTTTTGCTCCAAATCCTTCCAAGTTATGAAATCTTTATTTCCTACAATAAAACAATAAAATCTATTAAATAAAAATCCAAATCAATGCAAAACACAATAAATATGAGAATAAAATCATCTAAAATATATATAAAAATATACTCTATCAGAATGCAGTCAACAGAAGATACTATTGCACCAGTGATGAATAGTAGGAAAGATCAGATCACAGTCACTGCAACACAAGAACCATCTAGTCAGAGGTTGGATGACTCAGGAGCTGTGATAGCTGATGTTGAAAGGTCTTCTGTGATGACTGAAATTGCAAGTGAGAAACCCTATGATATGGGAGGAATAACTTTTACTGATTTTCTTGAAGATCAAACAAATATTATTCAGTCAGAGTCTATCCACCTTGAGGGTGAGTCTCAGAAAACAACACTTAAAGACGGTGACATACTAACTATGGTGTCTAATGAAGTATTACTGAAGACATCAGAGTCTAGTAGAGAACCTGAAAGTGGTATACTGGAGCCTGTAGTCTCTGAAAGGAAAGAAGATGATTGTAAGGATTCAGAGATTATAGCAGCTCACTCCTTGGAGAAAACCTCAAGCCCCTTGCCATATGAGGAACCCTCTCTCCATGTGAGTTCAGGTATAAAAACTTCTTCTAAACTCTATTTTTCTGTAGGTCATGAGAGCATTTATCCAAATTTGAGTGATACACTTGAAAAGATGGATATTGATCCACAATCAGAGAGGCTGGCTCCTGACCAGGCAAAAGGAGAGGTAGAAAGAGTGTTGACTTTAGATAGTCAAAGTGAGAATGAGGGTATGGATGATCAACTCCATAGTGAGGGAGAGAAAATTAGGAAACCACCATCATTTGATTTCTGGGATCAGGTTTTTCCTGAATCTTGGTCTAACAATCTTGGTATGGATGCTGGTACTTATTCTTTTATCAAGATGTATGAGAAGAATGACTTAGCAAAGCACTACTCAAAGCCAGAAGTTAAAACTCAGAAGCAAAAAGAAAGGCTTGCAGGAATTATAAACAGAAGAGGTGATCCTAGTATTCCTTTGTTTGTACTACCAGTATCAGAAGATATTTCTAATGATCCTAGTATTCCTTTGTTTGTACTACCAATATCAGCAAGAATTGAGACATCAACAGTATCTGATCAATCTAAGGAAGAGTCAGGTTTTGTAGATGTTAGTACACAGAATACTGGTGAAGGACAAGATGATCATATTGCAGCTTCAGATCAGAAAGCTGAAGATGTTTGTAACTCTAATCGAGTTTTATTACTTGAATATCATTCTACACAGGCAACTTCTTCTACAAGACTTGAATCTGAAGATATTCCAAACACTTCCAACATTGAAGTCAATTCTGAAGTTTTACAAGACATTCAGAACTCTCAAGTTGAAATTCAATCAAGACTTCAAACACTTGAAGATAACCAAGTCACTATTATGGAAAATCAAGCAGTTCTGATGAATCTCATTTGTTCTGTTACTTAATCTCTTGGAATTAATGTTGCTGATGTCAAAAAGGGGGAGATAAAAATAGTTAAAAGGCAACAGACTGGGGGAGGAGATAAACAGACTGGGAGAAATAAAAGAAGAACTAAGGATGACAGAGGTGAATCTTATCAGGGAAGTGGTAAAGGAAAAGAAGCATCAAATAGTTGAATTCTTTCTTCTAAGTACTGGATACTATGTCTATATCTGAAGAAGGAGGTACTTAACTTCATGATTTTTTTAATTCATAAATTCTATTCTGATTGTATTGTTATATGTTTTGACATCAACAACTCAGATTTATGCTTCAGATCTTAAAGCATAAATAGGGGGAGATTGTTAGAAATAATTCATGAGTTGTGATGTTAAGAATAGAATTTTACTTATACTTCTTGTATATCCTGATTTATAAAGGATTTAGCACCACTACACCACAAATGATCTTTGCCAACACTGAAAACCGATGTTGCCACGTTAAATGTTGCCTTAGATGCTAAAAATTGAATAAATTTGATATAAGCCAACATCATAACCGGATGTTGCCCTTCATGTTGCCTTAGATATACTTTTAGTCCTCAATGCCAACACATAACTGGTGTTGCCTTAGACACCTTAAAAATGTTACCTCTTTTACTAATATGACAGCCCAGCCCGCTAAAATTTTGACGAAAAATTGAAAAGCCCGCTATTAGTCCAAAAAAAACCCGCTCTCATCACTCACTCAATAAAACAAAATAAGAAATCAAAACAAAAAAAATAACAAATCTCACTCACTCTCGTCTCTCACTCATCTCTCTCCGCCGAAACATCATAGACGCTGATCTCTCTCCGTTGTACGTCCATCTCCGGTGCTCATCTCTCTCCGTTGTACATCTCCGCCATCTTTCTCAGTTGATTCGTAAGGTATGTTTCATAAACCCTAATTTTAATTTTGGGGTTTCATGAACCCTAATTTTTGTGGGTTTTTTAATTAGGGTTTTGTATGTATGTGTATAGTATATGAATTATAAGTTTGGGGGTTTTTAATTTAGGGTTTTTTTGGGGGGTTTCTTATGCAGGTGTAATTGGGGGTTTCTTATGCATGTCTTAATTGGGGTTTCCTGCTTTTCATATGTTAAGATTCATAGTTGTGATGTGTGAAATCTTTATTTAGTTACTTAGTTTCGAATTAGATCTGTTCCACTTTTGCAGCTGCTGGTACCATTGGAGCAATGGCAACTGCTGGTGTAGTTTATAGCTTATATAGAAGGAGTTGCTTAATCAGCCCATTTTGCTCCCGTGTGATCACTTGTTTTGCAGGTAATTTACATTACTATTCATTTACCGATAAGTCTTTGAATTTATTAGACTTTTGAGCTTTAGTTTGTTGCTATTTTTGTTATACTCAAGTGGGTTTGTTTTTGGTTGTGTAAGCAGTTCATGAATTAATAAAGTGACCAAAAATGGTTCCATTTGTCCTGCGTGCAAAACACAGTATGTTGATCGAGGTATGGAATTTTGGGTGATGTGCAGTTTTGAGTACTTGATTGCGGTTGCGGTTTCTTTCGTTATTTGAATTCTATGGATTTTGACTGTGCTCTGATTCCGTGTTTTTGTATTTGGAAGATATGTGATTTTTAATTTTAATCAAATACAAGGTGGAAGATAAGTATGTAGGAGGATATAGGGAAGAAGAAATATAAGACTCTGAATTTTAATAATGTGAATGAAATGAGTAGAAAGTAGGAATGAGCATTCATCTCTAGATTAGTGGAATTGAGCTCTAGTTGAACTTGTATGAATGAAATGGCATATTTCCTATAAAATAGCACAAATTTCATTCCACCCCCCCTTCCCCAAAGCTATTCCTTCCTCCTACCAACTGAATTCTAGTGATCTTGTACAAACATGGTTAAATTCCAAATGCCTGATATCATAATTTTTAACTGAGCAGATGAGATGATAGTATTGAGTTTCAACAAGAACAAATCTGTTATCAATTATCAAATTGTAGCATTGGACAAATCTGTCAATTATCATATTGCATTGCTATCAAATGTCTTGAACTATCACCCCAAATCTGTTTTAATATTGCATTGCGATTCATTATAAAATTTATCTGGGTTCATTACTAAATTCTATGACCATAATTTTTTGTCGACCAACATGTATGCTCAATTGCATCAGCTACATACCTTAGAAGATGTAACTAATTTTGAAAGCCGATCTCAGTCTTTAAAACTTCAGTGAAGAATGAGTATCTCTGACATTTTATTTTCAGTAGTAATATTAAAGGCTATATGCTATGGATAAGTGGTTACACTCAAGATTATAAAAGAAGATTTTAATCTTCTGCAGTTGTTAAGGAAGCCAGATGAAAATGGTCAACTTATGGATTTTACTTTTCATCAGTATATCTAACTTGTAAATAAACTTGCAGGCGGATTTGTTTTTGGCACCCCAGATCCATGGGGCAATCACAAGGTTCAAAATTGACATGGTATGGCTCCTGCATTTTGTTTCCAGTATTTTAGGAATGTATTTGATGTGAGTTTAAGTGCATGGAAGTTCAAACATAGTGTTGTCAAAGGCACTCTTATCTTATTATTTCCATCTTTATAATTTTGCAGTGTTGCACTTCAAGTTTGTTTCCTTTATTATGTTTCTACAAATTTGTAAACATGAACTATGGATATTTTGTTTGTTAAAGATATAGGACGAAGTTGGGGTTCTTTTATACGATCATTAATGTTTATATTGCTGATCTCTTTAGTTGCTTATGTTGACATAAATTTTTGTAATTGTGTACAGAAGTACAGTTCTCTTTGGTTTTAATTTCAAGTTTTCAACTGATCTCAACAGTTCGTTTTGTATATTCACTGTTTAATAACTGATGTCTTTCTATTTTCTCCGTCCACCTATACTACATTTATAATTTACATTCTAAATGGTGTCTGCAGTCCAGGTACCCACTTCTTTCGAGGGTATACAAGGCATATGAAGAAGTGCCTGCTTTCCAAGATGCTAGGCCAGAAAAACAGCCAGATGCGCCCAAAGAAATCAGAGGTGAATATATGAGGTTTCCACAATTACTTAGTAGTTCATTTGACATGAAATCAGACTAGTTTAACCAGAAATACTAGTACTCGGGTAAAAAAAACCTAGGGAAAAAAGGTTGGTAGTTATTGTGCATAATCATGGCTTCCTAAGATCCAAAATTACTTCTTTCATTTCTGTTACTGATCAATTATCATTTCTCATAATATGGAACTGATCTTTCCCATTGTTTCTTGATTCGATTTTACGTAGATTATTTTTGTCAGTTTGGTATTTAGTAATTTTAGATGGTGTAGTTTATTTCTGGTGTGGTAAATTAACATCAACTCTGTTCGATTTTACGTAGATTATTTTTGTCAGTTTGGTGTGCAATTGATTAAGGAGAGAGATATAGATTAAGGCTGATTTGTATGGTTATATGCAACTTTGAACTACTTTGCTCTTTCCTGACAGCACTTTTAAATTTCTGTTTCTTACAGTCAAAATAGTATATCATTTTAACTTATTACCATTGTCTGGGATATGTGTTTGGGCTATGGTTTGTTGAGCTCCAGTCTATCTGGTTCGAAGTATTCTTCCTACAGATTATTATATGGGTTTCCTGTGATATACATGTTGATTTACAAATACAAATCTGCTTTTTCCTTTGATAAAGCCTGGAACGTGAGCAGTTACTCTGTGATTATGCGTTGAAGACTTTCTGTATAATCATATGCCTGTTATATGTCCATTAATGTGCCCCCAGTACTTTTTTTGTTTTTGTTATGCTTAATATGACAAGTACTAGGAAAGCAAAGACATTAATTTATGATATAATTTGTATGTAGAAGATTCTGTTTTTTATTGCAAAGTGAAGGGGTTGTAAGTTTTAACATATGTTTTGTTATACAGTTGACAGAATGTGCTTTTTACTTGAGGTGCGTTTTTCAAATTCATTGCAGGATCCTTTTATTAGGCCTCTATCCGAGCTCGATGCAGATTCCAACAAAAATCCTGTATGTTTTTTTGTTTGTGTATTGTTGGAGTGTTCCTGTCAGGATTGGTTTAAACTTTGCACCAATTGCACTAATGATTGGTTTAAACTTTGTGACAGATCCAGTTACGCCTCATGCGCAGGCTTGCGGTCTTCTGGTTTCTTCCAGTTTTTATTAGTTTTCTCGATATTCTGGCCGGTACAAATTCAGAAAGTTGGCACTGCAGGTGCTAAAGTGTTACTTGAGCTTGGAGAAAAGGTTGAAAGGATGGAAAAATTAAGCCCACGAGATTTGCTAAAAGAAGTGCATGAGGCTGCTGAAGAGTTACAACTAGCATTTGACAAAAAATCATACCTTCTTATTAATGCGGAGAGTTGGGCAAGTTCCAGAATGCCACAGGAATTTGAGGACCTTCTTATCAATGCATAATGATTTGACTTGTGTAATTAGTAATTTTTTGTAACGGAATTAGTGATATATTTTAGTTTTATAAAAGTTGATAAATGTGATTCATTCAAATTATATTTTAATTTACCTTGACTTTCGTTAATTTTTTTATTGTATTTTTGAAAATTTTAAGCATATTACAAATAAAACAAAATCCAAAAAAAAAAATTAAAATATAAATTTTCAGAAAATTTGATGTTGCTGTAGAGGGACAAATATGTTGGAATAGGCTATATGGCAACATCGTAAGCGTGTTGGTGTTGAGTAGACAGTGTTACCATAGACTTTATGCCAACACCGGAAATAGTTTTGCTTTTTTGCATGAAATGTTGGCATAAGTGCTTAAGGCAACATCATGTTGATGTTGCCATAGATTTGACAAAATGTGTTGGCTTAACCTCTAAGCCCACATGCAAATTCCCAACACCTTCAAAATTGACCAAAGTGTTGCCTTAAATCCTATGGTAACATTTTTCAGCATTTTTAACACTTATTTTGGGTGTTGCCATAGACCATTTGTGGTGTAGTGCACTTTGTATAGGAAATATGTGTTAGACAGTTATCTGTAGAGTTTAGTCAGGAATGAACAGTGCATCGAGTACTACATGTCAGGAACTGAGATTGAATCCTGATACGTCAAGTCAAATACTGATCAAGTACTGATGGGATGGTCAGATCCTGATGCAAGAAGAAATCCTGATATCAGTCATGTTACTGATGATGTCATTATGGATGCTACAGAAACTGGTAAGTGCTATAAAACAGGATCTTTGTTTGAGGAACAAGCAAGAAGATTTTATGAAGGAAAGAATTTTCTATTGATGGAAACTATCAACTGGACGGTAGAACATTGTCATGTTTAGATTATCTTTCTTTGATTAGTTGATTGGAAGCATTATAAATACTCTCTCTATATCATTGTAAAAAGAACGAGAGTTCGAAGTGTGAATGTGCGTAGCTCTGTATAAGGTTTGTATTCGAGAGTTCGAAACAAACAGAGAGAGAGAGTTTTATTTTGTCAGCAGCTGCTAAAGGTATTTGTACACCTTTGGTAGAGTTTGTATTTGATTTATTTAATACAAACAGAGTTTGATTTATTCGTTTGTTCTTGTTTATCTAATCAAGCAAAAATCAGACACGATTATATAACTTGTATTCAACCCCCCTTCTACAAGTTATTCGAGTTAACAATATTCTTAGTTTCTCCGTTTAATAATCAACAAGGAATGATCCGATATTTATAATTCACTATAATATATGTTAAACATCATAAAAGTATAGAGGTCCTGTAATATAAAGAATTGTTAATTGCATTTATTATTCTATTATAGACATTTTTTAAATATTAATTAATGGAGCCTGAAGTTGTATATAATACTATGTTTTCGACTTTTATTTTGATTGTTAGTTAAAAGACTCGTAGTATAAATTTCACTATGAAATTAAATTAATATTTAATAATATTATTTTAATTAATTGAATTCATATAACTTCATTAATTAAAGGAGTCTCAAGTTGTATATCTATACTACTATATAAAAGCCGAAACATTAAAAGTTTGGTTAGTCGGTTGGTCGGTCGGTACGGTACATGTTGATTTTACGTATTTACCCTTACTCAATTACTACTAACTAATCAATTTTCTTTTCCAAATTAAACATATTATCTTTTCTGCTTTTCAAGAATTAAATAATTTCTTTTTCAAGTAAAATACAATATCTTTTATATTTTATATAACTAAAATTTCTCCTTTATGAATCAATTTCTTTTTCAGGTCATATTACCTTCTTTATTTTTCAATAATTAAATAATTTCCTTTTTCAGGTAAATTAGGATATCTTTTACATTTTATCTAACTAAAATTTATCTTTTTTAAAAACACTACGAGCAATTTTGTTTAATAAAATAACATAATTATATTATAATTACTATTAACTAATCAATTGCCTTTTTCATTCAAAACACGTTACCTTTTCTCTTTTTTCTAACTAAAATCTTTCTTTTTCCAATTATATCATGGACGGTTACCTTTTTCAGCCAAAACACGTTACCTTTTTCTTTTCTCTTACTAAAACCTCCTTTTTTCCAATAATATCATGGGCGTTTCTATTTAATAACAATAAAATAATACTAATATTATAATACTAATAATTAACCAATTCAACTAAAATATATAATCTTTTCTATTTTTTCTAATTAAATTCCCTTTTTTTCTAGAAATATAACGGGAAACATTAAATTTCTCAAATTCTAAAAATTATGAGCAATTTTATTTAGTAAAATAACATAATTAAATTATAATTACTATAAACTAATCAATTTTTTCTAGAAATATAACGGGCAACATTAATTTCTCATTTTCTAAAAACTATAAGCAATTTTATTTAGTAAAATAACATAATTAAATTATAATTAATATAAACTAATCAATTACCATTTTCACATAAATCATGTCATCTTCATGTTATCCTTACTTAATTATTTATAATTACTAATAACTAATAAATTTCATTATTCAGGTAAAACATGTTACCTTTTCTATTTTTCAGTAACTAATCTTTTATCACATAAAATATGAGAAATTATTTCCTTTTTCACGTAAAATATGCTACATTTTCTATTTTTCAATAGCCAATTTTTTTTACGTAAAATACAGTTTATCAAGCTAAAATTTTTCCTTTTCTAAAAAAACTATGAGCAATTATGTTTAATAAAATAACACATTATAATTACTAATAATTAACCAATTACCATTTTCAGCTAAAATACATTATCTTTTCTATTTTTTTTATTTTTTTCAGAAAAACCTATTTGGTTTGCTTTATTTAAGTACAATAAAATAATAACAATATAATAACTAATAACTAACCGATTACGTTTTTTAGCTAAAATATTTTATCTTTTCAATATTTTCAAACTAAAATCCATCATTTTCTAAAAATATCACGGACAACATATATATAATTATATCGGAACATATTTTTCTAAAATTTTAAGCCAAGAAAGTTTATGTTTTAAAATTTTTAATTCAAATAAAAAATATTCTGTTATATTAAAGAATATCCGTGCATCGCACGGGTTTTAAGCTAGTAATACTATATTCTCGTTTTTTATTAATAGACTCCTACTATCTAACTTCACTAATAAATTAAATTAATATATAATATATATTAATTAATGGAGCCTGAAGTTGTATATAATACTATGTTTTGGACTTTTATTTTGATTATTAGTTAAAAGACTCGTAGTATAAATTTCACTATTAAATTAAATTAATATTTAATAATATTATTTTAATTAATTGAATTCATATAACTTCATTAATTAATGGAGTCCTAAGTTGCATATAATACTATTTCTCGATTTTTAATTAATAGACTCCTACTATCTAACTTTACTAATAAATTTAATTAATATATAATATTGTTAAATTAATTAATTAAATTAATTTAATATTTAGTGGCGCATACCACGGTACGCATGGCATACCATTAAGAGGAGATTTATGCTTTTAATAAAGGGGGTCCGTTCCCTAGCAAACATATGCTATGGAACTGTTTCCCAAAACATATGGATCCAACGGTCCTGATTTAAAAAAAAAAATACACCGTACCGCAGAAACTTTTCGCGGTACGGAGAAATTACAAAAATGCCCTTACTGTTTACGTACCGCAAAAAGTTTCTGCGGTACGGTGAACAGTAGATTTTTGATGTGAAAACAGGGGGATATTTTGGTAATTACCCCGTACCACGGAAAGTTTCTGCGGTACGGTGTAATTTTTTTTAAACCCCAGTTGGGACACCATATGTTATGTAACAGTTCATGATCCAACGGCTGGGACACCATATATTATGTGGGACACCATATATTATGTAACAGTTCGGTGACAAATGTTTACCGATAACCTTAATAAAGAGTATAGATAGACACGTGAAATGTAAAGAGAGAGATATATATGTATCTTATTTGAATGTAAAAATTGAATTCTTATTGACAAATAAATGTATTAAAAAAGTTAATCCACATTTTGAGTTAAATTTGTCCGTTTTCCATTGAGGGCGAAGCAGGGCCATGTAAAATAAAATGAGTGCATAATCATGAGAGCTACTACAACAATTGTGTTGAAGGTGAAAGAGAGAGCTAGTAAGCAGAACACGTAAAATAGAAGCACACCAGTCATATCCATCACCAAACCAACTTCAATGGGTGGGTCTATTTTTATACTCCACACTCTTTGTATTTAATTTTCTTCTCTATATTTCTCATTTTATTTAAAAATGGTGTCACACACACAACCTTAACTCACTGGTTGTATTTCTTATTACACAAACCTAAACTCACAAACTAACAAAGAAAAAACTTGAAGACTAAATGTGCACGACACATGTTTCTCTTTTTGTTGCTTCTGCCCAATTCTTGATCACATCATTATTATGAACACCCTTGTTCTCAACTTCACTTAACTAACTTGGGTTTGTATTTATTTGCTAAATTGTAATCTCTTTGCACCCAGTTCCCTTCAATCTCTGTAAGTCAGTCTTGTACTAAAAAGATTCCTTTTTTATTTCTTTCTTGATATTTATGTTCTGTATGATTTTGAATTGATTGTTTGATCAGTTCTTGATTTGACGTAATGATTGCGGGGCGGGGTTAGATGAGTTTTTGAAGCTTGATTTTAGTTTAGTTACTTCAATTATGTTAATGGAGTAGTAAAGTTATTGTTTTTTTTTATGTGTGTGTTATGTTGTTTTGAAGTTCATGTTGGTCAATTGGAGATTTATGTGATAGCTAGGTCTAGCTTGCATAATCTAAATGAGATCACAGTTGCTTATTGGCGAATTTATCTGGTATGCCTTAGAAACTTTCCATGTATGTGGTTATACTTTTAGCTTATCGGCCTATAGTAAGTATCTAGCTCGAGAATGATAAGGATATCAGTTGAATGATTGTATGATTCTTGGCGCCAGTGACGGAGGGAGGGGGTCAAGAAGGGGCCTGACCACCCCCCCCCCCCCCCTTGAAATTTGAAATATAATGGTAGTAGTATACATATAACATATTAGATGTATTGTTTCTGCAACTCTACTGGTAAGAGGCTTTATATGTCTCCTGAAAGACCAGAGTTTGATTATCAGCTTGTGTTTAAGTTATTGTTTTTCTTTTTTCAACTCTAACATTATTTCTCCTTCATTTTACAGTTACAATGTTTAAATTGTTTTTAACTTTTAAAATTTTAATGTAAATTCCCCCCCCCCCTCCCCAAAAAAAACAAAATATATCTGCGTCTTGTGTCTTGACATTGAAGTTTTCAGATTCAATGTTTGCTGCACTGATGATCAACTTTTTATTGTTGTCAGTTCTTCAGCTGCTGTAGATTAGATGGCGGCAATACTGGCTTCTCATAGCTGCTATTGCCGAAATGTTGAATTATCGAATCAAGGAAGAACAGTAGACAGCCTTAATTTCTCGAGCTCGGTTTCGGTAAACCAAATCATCAAGATTGAGAAGACCAAGACTGGGAAACTTTTTAGGGTACATATTGAAGCGCGGCAGGCTGACGTACCTAATAAATTTGGTGAGAATGGTAAACCTGTCAAAATGGTGCCAACGAGTGAGATAATGAAAAGATACCCAGCATCATTGGAACATGCAAAGAATGTAAATGGTTCAAAACGGGCTGTGAATGGTTCAAAGCAGGCTATAAATGGTTCAAATCAAGGTTTGGATAGTTTAAAACAGGGTGTTATCGAAGAAATCAAAGTTAATGGAGATTCCTCTGTCTTGATGAAGTCCCCTAACATAAAAAAATCTGTTGAGTTACCCCCAATCGAAGAGCTGAAGGTTTTGCCCTCGGATGAAAGTTTTAGTTGGGCTAATGAAAACTATAACTCTGTGCAAAGAAGTATAGATGTGTGGACTTTTATTCTTTCTCTGCGTGTTCGTGTGCTGCTGGACAATTCAAAATGGGCATATTTAGGAGGCCTCACAGAAGAAAAGCAGGCAGGCTTGTTACTCCCTTATGGATATTTCTTTTATTTTAACATTACCACTTTACTCCTAAGCAGAGGCATGTGATGATATTATCTGTTTCTGTTGATGCTGTGGTAGGTTTTGATTACTTCCTAAGTGTATGTACTTCTGATGAATAATCAGTGTTATCCATTTTAATATTCAGAAATCTAGGAGACGGAAAACGGCCTCATGGTTACGAGAACGTGTGCTACAACTTGGTCCGACTTTTATCAAACTCGGTCAGTTATCTTCGACAAGGTCTGATCTATTTCCACCTGAGTTTGTTGACGAGCTTGCGAAGTTGCAGGTAAACAAAAGTTTCTCTGTATTAATTTTAGGAATTATTGCAGTCTAGATAGTCATAAATATTCGGAGAAACAAGGTAGTTTAAGTCATTTATCTATTGCGATCAAACATCTCTAGGTTCTAATTGTTTTTCAAAACAATTTTGTTGTTTTTTAGGATAGGGTACCTGCCTTCTCACCAAAGAAAGCAAGAGACTTTATCAAAGCAGAATTGGGTGCTCCAGTTGAAATACTGTTCAGGGAATTTGAAGATCAGCCAATTGCAGCTGCTAGTCTTGGTCAGGTGTTTGGTTCTTTACCTGTTTACGAGGATGAACTCTTTGTGTTTGTGCACTAAATTTTAGCTTGATAATTGATAGGCTTTAATATAGTCGGGTTATTACTCTGTATAACTGGAAGTACCAAAAGTTATAAATGAATTCCTGAATGGAGATAATTATCGAAGTTGGTTGTATGATAAACTGATTGTGTACCAAAATTTAATTCATACTTAATAAAGTAAATAAATGAATAACATAACTTTTCAGGTCATATATAAATAAATACGGTGTGCCTTGCAATTTCACTTAATGTTTCTGTTCCAAAATTTGTTCTAGGTTCATCGGGCTATCCTACACAATGGAGAAAAAGTAGTGGTGAAGGTACAAAGACCTGGACTAAAAAAACTGTTTGACATTGATTTACGTGAGTGTGCATATTTGTATCAATTCCTAGTTCTGTAACTTTGTGTTTATCTTTTTGCATGCTCTAAGCATCCTTCTGTTTATTCAGAAAATTTGAAGCTAGTTGCAGAGTACTTTCAGAAAAGTGAAACTCTTGGTGGTCCAACACGGGATTGGTTGGGAATATATGAAGAATGCTCCAAGTAAGTGCCAAAATCAATTATTTGAGTGTATCTTATTCTACTGTGATAGCAAAGGGTGAGCACTATAATAACGAACCATGTCAGTTTGTGTAGGTACTGTTTACTGTAAAGCTCATAACCTATGAGAATACATAGTTGTAATTCACCTTAAAATATCATATTATTGTTCTTTTTACTGTTTTACTTTTAGCAGCAACTTTAACTGATAAATTAAAAGCCTGCAAAGAGCTTTAATTGTAGTTACCATTCTAAACCGAAAGCTTACTGTCTCAGTACTTGGATTAAGACAAATAAATTATTTGTAGTATGGTTATATGGTTGACTCAAATTAATGCTTCCTACTTGGGTATCTGGATAATTTTTTGGTACTAGTGTTTTCGAATTATAGGATGTGAAACTATCAAGTCTCGTCTAGGTAGGATTACAAGTGACCTAAAGCTCATGCTTAAGTAATACGTCACTTATAGTCCTACCCAAGTACCTCTTACTATACTGAACAAGTGAAACATTGATGCACGAGGAAACAAGAAGTAATACAATGAAAAGGATAGGTTTGGGTGGAGTAATCACAGAATTCCACTACCCTAAGGATAAGTGAGTTTTTATTGCTCTACTACTAAACCTAGAATTTTCCTGATAAGCTACTTATCTATCCCATCCCATCCCAAGTCATTTACTCTCAAATCTTAAACTGTATGGGACTTAAGGAACTCCAGGACCAAGTCTAGATATCTTTTCCAATCCATTGCAGGCAGAGTTCCTTGATATAACCAATTGCAAAGTCCTTTAGCTTTGTTACCTTGTTAATGTGTATTAATTATCTCATTGCTCTAGTTTAACATTCCCTTTTTGTGCAATACCGAAAGTAGGTACGCCTTTATGAAATTTTTATCCTGTTTTTGAACTCCACACATATTGTTAAAGATAAACAAATCCAATTTGTCTTCCACTATTAATCATCTGAGACTGGACTCTAAATAGTATAAAAAAAAATGCAATTGTTGGTATGATATAAAAAATTGTGGTGCCTAGTTTTATGGTAGTGTTATTGTGTCGAAACCTTTTTTTCATAAAATTCAGTTGAAAAAAAAAGAAACAATTAATTAGCATACAACATTATCCCCCCAGTCATGTTTCTGCTTTTTTCGTTACTTCCAGTTGATAATTTTTTTATGGTGGTCATCATTTATACTTTTTGGAAATTCCAGGATTTTATACGAGGAAATTGATTACATAAATGAAGGCAAAAATGCTGATAGATTCAGACGGGATTTCCGAAATGTCAAGTGGGTTCGAGTGCCTGTATGTAACTTTCTGAATACTAGTATTGACTCTTACGCATTTGATTTTTTTTGTGAAAGTGTATAATATGAGATTATAGCCTCTTTTACGATACCTAAATGATAAAATAATATAAAAGCAAAATGATAAAAGAATATAAAAGCAAAACAAGGTCTAGTGGGCCTCCTTATTTGAAAAAATTTCACCTTTCAGTGTTTGAAACTGCAAGGTCATATTTGTTTTGACCGTTGCTTTCTAGTTCAAAAAAACTTCTGGGAGCCTGTCAAACAGTCAAAATAAGAAAACAAGAGTGCGGGAAGTGACAAACTTGTTTATTTGGTTTCTAGAAAATTTATATACTAAATATAATGTTCTAATTCATGGAAAAATAGTTTATTTAATTTGAATCAACTTCTACGTTCTTTTAATTTGATATTGGTTTATTAGTTTTGGAATGGACAGATTAATATATGTTACTCAGTTTTGGGTAAACGGTCTTTGATGCTTATGTTTTTTTTTTGAATAATTAGGCTTATATGCCTTACAAATGAATATCTGTTTTAACAAATCACTAACTCATGTATAGGAAAGGAGACTTAATTCTTTTACCTTTTTCACTCATATACACATCTGTGTTATTTGAAATGTCACCCCATGTGAAGTAAATTGGATAGCCTCTCTCTTTATGCCATTAACATTTTTAGTCACGACAATGCTAAGGACGGTTTCATCATTAACTTAAGGAGACCTTTCAAGGTGTATTATACTTTCTTATTGGTTTATGGTTTTGTCTTTTGAGTTTCTGCATCAAAAATATATTTAAAATGTTATTTTCTATTATCAATGGGGGACGTGGAAGTAGGATAGATGAGGTCTCGTTAATATAAACATACAGAGAATGATAATAGTTCTTTTATCACTAAAAACATGGGAATTTCACTTGTTTATGTTCATGTGTATGTTGAAGTCAATTCAATTTTTCCTTGTAGATGGTTTTCTGGGATTATACTGCAATGAAGGTGCTAACACTTGAATATGTTCCAGGTTTCATTCTAAACACTTTTTTTTTTGGTATAGTAATACCTCTTTTGTGGTAAAGCTTCATTTTCATTGTCTTCTCTGTGGTCAGGTGTCAAAATAAATAATCTAGATTTGGTAGATGCACGGGGCTACAGTCGATCTCGAGTTTCATCGCGTGCTATTGAAGCATACTTAATACAGGTCTAGAGCCTTCTTCTGTCTTCTGTCTTTCTTTTCCTTTGTCTATTGATTGAGTAGATAAACTTGGCTGCAAAGTTCTGGAGTAGCTTCAGGGACCTAGCGGTTGTACTGCCAAGGCCTCTGTCATTCTCCTTAAGGTTACTTATTTAGAAGTAACAAATATTTTATCTGATTCCTATTTGACTGGATTGTTTCTGGTAATCCACCTTTGCAGATACTGAGAACTGGATTTTTCCATGCTGATCCTCACCCGGGGAATCTAGCCATTGATTTGGATGAGTCACTTATTTATTATGATTTTGGTATGATGGGGGATATTAAGTCTTTCACGCGTGAGAGATTGCTAGACCTTTTCTATGCAATTTATGAAAAAGATGCAAATAAGGTATGTTATTATCTTATCCATGTAATGCATGGTAGTGTCTGTGAGAAATGAAAGTCACCATCTTGTATTCTTCCTTCCGATTATTCAAGTTGGAATAATACAGAGTAAGAAGATACTAGCTTATATTGTGCGGTCAGTGGGTGTTCTTTAATATTTTCTTATATTTTAAATTTTTTTACATTCATATTTGATTTTTTTCCCCAACAAAATTTTTATTTATTTAATATCATAAGTAGAGACATCATTATATTGATAATCATCTTAATTAATTACTTGTATTGTTGCTGCAAATTGCTTGTTTATGTATAGAGTTATTAGAATATTATTATTGAATATATTTTAATTAGATACATATATTAAATAGTTAAATTAACTGTATTCTTATTTGAACTTGTTTGAATTGAAGCAATCAATCTAAATATCTTTTTTATTTTTAATTTTTCAAATTTCTTTTTACTGGATATAATATATTCAAAATATGAAAGTACTTCTTTTATAACTTTCTTTTATTTGATAAAAGTGCTGAAACATGAAACCAAGTACTTCTCTTATGGCACGCCCGGGTTAGAATAAATTCCTTGTTAAGTTAGATTCTCGAAAGAGTAATTTATTGTAATTTTAGTAAAAATTGTAATATAAATAATGGATTATAATTGTATAAAATTTTAATGAAAATGATATGATCATAATTTCACTAGATTTTGAATTGAATATTAAAATTTTATTACATACTCATATTTTAAGTTACGTATAGTTATTTTTTTGTCCAATATTATGTCACTGAACAAGCAATTGGTGTGTTCGAGATATAAGCAGTTGGTGCAACTGAATCCATTTTGAAATGACATAGATACATCTGTTTTAAAGCAAGATATAATATTATGCAGGTCATAAAAACTCTTATAGATCTTGAAGCACTACAACCCACAGGTGACTTGTCACCGGTATGTCATCAATAACTTACAATATCTTATATGTATTAAGCCTTTATCAGTATTTAGTCTGAATGTGCCTGTATACACTTAGGTGAGAAGGTCTGTGCAGTTTTTCTTGGATAATTTGTTGAGTCAGACGCCAGATCAACAAAAGACTTTTTCTGCAATAGGGGAGGTACAAAGTTTTTCTTTTGATATCGAAAGTATTCATTAAATTTCTAAAGACGATTTGTGATGTTCCAGAGTAGCTCTACCAAAAGCATCATAAATTAGCATTTCAGTTTTCTTTTTTCAGTAACCAACTCCTTTCATTAATAAGGAACTCCTACAAGCTAACATTTCAAAAATAACATGCTATTGTCATCACCTATCTTAGTATGTTTAGTATTATGTTTAAATTGTTAGGTGTAGAGTGATAGTTCAACTTTACTTGGACAGTCAGGCTGGTAATTAAAGATTTATTAATGACGGGATGAGAGATTATTTGCAGGATTTGTTTGCAATAGCAGCTGATCAGCCATTCCGCTTTCCAGCTACGTTTACGTTTGTGATCAGGGCATTTTCAACACTTGAAGGTGCTCCTATATCTCTTTTTGAGTTACTTTATTAGCACTTCAAACGGAATATTTTAAATTTGATTAAAGTTTTGTTCCTTGATGATTATAAAAAACCTTGGCACAGAATACAAGCCATAACATTGTCCCGATTCTGTGTAACAAGTACGTCAATGATACTGTACTTAGTAAAGCATTGTGTAGATTATTGTGCTGCCTGCAAGTGTTCTTGCTTGTTTGAGGTTGTGCCATTCGGATGTCCTTCTCCAGTACACATTTTAAGCTAGGATATGTATTACTCCCTCCGTCCCTCTCATTACTTTACAGTTTTTTCACTGGTTGGCACACATTTTAAGGTGTATATGAAGTATAGTTCTATAACTTATATTTAAAATTTTCTTTTTTGATTAAAAATTTAAGCTTTAAATTTTTATTCGGAAGAAAAAAAAAATTAAAATAATTTATGGAACTATACTTTATATGAGTCTTAAAATGCGTGTCAAACCCTCTGTCCCAGATGTAAAGAACCTAGTGGGACAGAGGGAGTACTCGTTATTCTAGTAACTTAGGTGCACTTTAGTTCAGTAGGGACAACCCATAAATTTGAAATACCGTAATAACTAACAAGATCCTCGTGCTCTTTCTAAGAAAAAGTACTAAAAGTTAAAAGCAAGAACTCTTTATCCTTTCGGTAAAAGTTGAATTTCTTTTGAAATTTTTGTGTTAGTTAGGGTATTTATGAAGCTATTGCACAAAGTGGTGTTTTGAACCTGCAAATTTTAGTCAAATGTTTCTTCGTACATAGAAGCAATTTTATAAGGCACATGTGATTGCGTTACTGTGTAGAGTGTATTCGTTTTATAATTTCATATCTTGTTTGTAATTTCCACAACTCCTTACTCATGACAAGATCGAGACTCTATCACAGGACAACATTAACTAGTCCACTAAATGTAATTAACAAGAAATACTTCGTAACGAATTTTTGCTTTCTTACAAGTTACAATCCAGATAAAATTCCGTATAACCCAAATTTTTAAATAGATGAGCATTTACATATGATTCCACTTGTTTCTAATTGTAACATCTTTCAGGTATTGGAAAGACCCTCGATCCAGACTTTTCCTTTGTGAAGATTGCTGCACCTTATGCTCAGGTTCTATATGTTTGTTAAGAGCTGTTTCATGTTTTATTTTACTGTGGGTATCTGGAATTCTAATTAAGGCCTTAGCTCTAATATAGTAAATTACTTGCAGGAGCTGTTAGATGTTAAACAAAATCAGCGCAGTGGAACACAGCTGGTTGCGGAGATAAGGAAACAGGCTAATGATGTACTGTAACTAACATTTCTTTCTGTCCCTGAGGTCTTAATATAGTATTGCTTCCTCTTTGTTAAATAAAAAAAGCAAAAAATTAAGTGGTCACTTTATAAATATCATATCTCCATAAGTAGTGAAGCAGTCTAACAAATTAAAATTCAGGCTAGGACATCGACTGTGTCCATGCCTTACAGAGTTCAGCGGATAGAGGAGTTTGTCAAACAGCTTGAAGCAGGAGATGTGAAACTTCGAGTGAGAGTCCTCGAGGTAATTTGTTGCTGACAGATTATTTATGAATATAACTGCCTGCACACCTTTTATTGGTATGGTAAACAATGTTCATGATGTCATTTAAAGTAGTAAAAAATTATGTTTTTTCAGGAAAGAAATATTTTAGTCTACCCTAAGAAGAGTCCCTCTATTATGTTGATTTATGAACAGAACTGGAACTTCTAGACTGAGCCTCTTTACGTATGATCACACGAGTCACTTTACGTGCAAAATTTTGAAACTATGTAGCCTCATGAAAAATTTAGTAAAGCCAAAGTAGCTTTGTTTGAGATCTAAAACAGTAAAAGAATTGTTATTGTATCAGGAAAACTTGACAGTACTTTATCACTTCTTACTTGTCTTTCAAATCTAAGATTTCGTACGATTACATGTAAATGACTCTTAACAGTCAGAGAGAGCAGCACGGAAGGCAACAATACTACAAATGGCAACCATGTATACAGTTTTAGGGGGCACCCTCTTAAACCTTGGGGTCACACTCACTAGTCAAGGCAATCTAGCTATAGCAAATGGATCTTATGTTGGTGCAGGTAAACATTGTTATTTCTGGTCTATGCTTCAAACTGTCTCTTGCATTTTACTATAAATTTCTAGTTGTTGATCACTAACATGCTGATGACATGCAGGTGTTTTCCTAGCGCTACTTATTCGATCAATGCAAAGGATAAAGAGGCTTGATAAGTTTGAGAAAATGATTTGATTTTAGGGAAGCAGTAGATCATAATCTAAAATCTCACTCCCAAATTCTCTGTTTATAGAACATTTCTATTCTTTTAGTCGTAGGAAATGAAGTTGGTATACAAGTTATGGTGCTAGTCCTCGTTAACGTCCCCCTGTGCTGGACGGAATATGTATAGAGACACGAGAAAGTACGATGGCTGAGGTTTAGTTTGCTGTGTATTTAGCACTTGGCAGCATCACTAGACTTCTTACATAAAAATATATACAAGTATACAAAAACTAGCATGTATTCTTTTTTTTTTTTTTTGATAAATTACTAGCATGTATTCTTTTATTACATGGAATGGATAAAATAACATCAGAAACTGATTCGTCGTATTTTGCTGAAGGCATGCGAAAGCGTTGTTATTGAATGAAACTGTAATGAATCCGAATGGACCGGCCCAAGTGCAAGGTAAAAAGGCCCAAGAGAAGGAGGGGCTGATAACATACAGAAGAGAAAAATACATAAATAAGTAATGGGTTGGCCCAATTGGAATAAGGGCAAGATGGTAAAAGTACTCACATAATCAGTATTAGGGTTAAGGGAATCGTGACATGGGTTCATATTATTGAAGAAGTGTTATTTTCTTTTCATAGACTTGGGAGGCGTTGGTACCTCGAAGCCAGTATCTATCTTGTATTCCGTTTATCTACGGTGTAATCCCGAAATTGAACCTTGCTAATTTATTAATCGAGATCGAGAATAGTCCGTTCATATTAAGTGGTATCAGAGCCGTACATCCATGGGGCCTCCAATGGTGACAAAACGGCTTGAACAGTTGGAAGAGAAGACGACGGCCGTCGAAGGAACAATGGCAGATCTGGTGGATTCAAGGTTGGGAAGAACCCTGGAATCGATGCGCCACTCGTTGGCGGAGATGGTGATGGAAAGTCAAGTCGCGACGATGAACGCAATCAGGAGTGAGCAGTTGAGGTTCCAAGCAGAGATGAAGTCAACCCTCACTGGGCTCCATCTATCTCAGGTTTCGATGGCCGATAAAGCGACATGAAGTGTGAATCAGCTTGGATCTGCCTCTCCAGGTATTGGCCCACCTGTGTTTGGTAGTGATGAGATGGGGAAGGGCATGGGGCCAGGGTTTCTTGGGAGTGGGTCAGGAGGAGTTCCGGGGAACTGGCGGTATAAGAAGCTGGACATGCCAATCTTTGACGGTAAGGACCCTGATGGGTGGGTGTTAAGGATGGATCGATACTTTATTTTTTATAAGATGACGGAGGTAGAGATGGGAGGCGGTGGTCGTGGCGATGGAAGGGGATGCCCTTCGGTGGTTTCAATGGAAGAACAAAAGGCGACCAATTAGGGCTTGGGTGGAGTTGAAGGAGCTGGTGTTACGAAGGTTTCGCTCACAATCAGGAGGCTCACTGTATGAACAGTGGTTAGCAACAACACAAACCACATCGGTGCAGGAATACCAACGTCGTTTTATTGAGACAGCTTCCCCTCTTGAGCGAATTTCGGAGGATATCTTACTTGGCCAGTTTCTCAATGGCCTCAAGGAGGAAATTAGGGCGGAAGTGAGGTTGTTGGGCCCAGTCACGTTGGAACAAGCCATGGAGTTTGCAATTAGAGTTGAGGATCGAAACAAAGCTACGGCGACTCGGAAGTTTGGAAGTTTTTTGACCAAGGCAGGGCCATTGGTTACAAGCCCCAGAAGTGTTGCAAGCAGTCAATTCTTTCCAACGGGGGCAGGGGGTAGTACGTATTCAGCCCGTAGTTGGAATTCTGGGGGTAGTGATTCGCAGTCCACAATCCAATCTCCAAGATCAGTGATTGGATCAGTAATGACTAAAAGTGTTGGGGAGGTACGGAGATTGATTGACCGCGAGTTGCAGGAGAAACGGACCAAGGGCCTTTGTTTTTGATGTGATGCCAAGTGGAGTATTGGTCATCGATGCAGACGAAGGGAGTTGAGTGTGTTATTATTAGAGGAGGATGAGGACATAGAATCAGAGGGAGGAAACAGCGAGGCCCCGACGTCTCCAGTAGAGGAAATGCCTACGGAAGTGTCCTTGAATTCAGTAATTGGGCTGACCAATCCAAGAACCATGAAATTGCGAGGACTAATTGGTCATGACGAGGTGGTGGTCTTGATTGATCCTGGGGCCACCCATAATTTTTTGTCGATAGGAGCGGTTCACAAACTGGGAATTGCAGTCACACCTTCTGGACCTTTTGGTGTATCGTTAGGAAATGGCGATGCTATACGAGGCACGGGGATTTGCAAGAATGTCACCTTGCAGTTAGATGGAGGGGTAGAGATATGTGAAGACTTCCTTCCGTTAGAGTTAGGCAGCTCAGATGTAATTTTGGGAGTGCAGTGGCTTGAAAAGTTGGGGGAGGTGATGACAAATTGGAAGACGCAGGAGATGGTTTTTGAATTTGGTGGGCAGACGCATAAGATTAAGGGTGATCCTTCACTGGTGAGAGCCCAGATTTCATTGAAAGCTATGATAAAAACCTTGCGCAAAGAGAAACAGGGCTTCATGATTGAGTGCAACCACTTAGACTTAACAGGGGGTACGAGGCAACAGGATGGGGGCACAGTTCCTGACTTTTTAGCAGCAACCATTAAGGGCCATGGGAAGGTTTTTCAAGAGCCGAAGGGGTTACTTCCATCGCGAGGGCGAGGGCATTCGATAGTGCTGAAATCCGGGAGCAATCCGGTCAGTGTTAGGCCATATAGGTACCCCCAATGCCAAAAAGACGAGATCGAGAAACTCATCCGAGAAATGCTCAAGGCAGGTATAATCAAGCCTTCGCAAAGTCCATTTTCTAGTCTAGTTTTGCTTGTGAAAAAGAAAGACGGGTCTTGGCGCTTTTGCGTCGATTATCGTGCATTAAATAAGGACACGATACCGGATAAGTACCCCATTCCGGTGATTGAAGAATTATTGGACGAACTACATGGGGCCAGATGTTTTTCGAAGTTAGACTTCAAGGCGGGATACCACCAGATTTTGATCAAGTCCGTGGACACCCACAAAACTGCGTTTCGCAGGCACGATGGCCACTACGAGTTTTTGGTGATGCCATTCGGCTTAACCAACGCTCCGGCTACTTTTCAGTCGTTAATGAACGATGTATTCCGGCCATATTTGAGGAGGTTCGTGCTAGTATTTTTTGACGATATCTTGGTGTATAGCCGAAGTGAGGAGGAGCATGTAGGGCATCTTAATAAGGTTCTGGAAACATTAGAATGGCACAGCTTATACGCGAATAAAAAAAATGTGAATTCGGAAAGACTAGAGTCGCATACCTTGGGCATGTAATATCAAATGAAGGGGTAGCGGTAGATGGTGACAAGGTGCAGGCTGTCAAGGATTGGCCTCAGCCACGAAATATCAAGGAGCTTCGCGGATTCTTGGGTTTAACAGGGTACTATCGGAAGTTCATTAGGCAGTACGCTCAGATAGCTCAACCACTGACGGAACAGTTGAAACGAGATAGGTTTGGTTGGACAGCGACCGTAACAGTGGCTTTTAATGCCTTAAAGACAGCCTTGATGAGTCCACCCGTTTTAGCAATGCCGGACTTCAATCGGGTGTTTGTGGTGGAGAGTGATGCTTCTGGACAGGGGCTGGGGCTGTGTCGATGCAAGATCATAGACCCATTGCCTACTTTAGCAAACTCCTGGTACAAGCCCAACATAAAGCTATCTACTAGAAAGAGCTTATGGTAGTGTGCCTTGCGGTTCAGAAATGGAAACATTTCTTGATGGGACGGCACTTTATTATCCGCATGGACCAGCAAAGCATCAAATATATCACTCAACAGAGAGAGATTGTGACAGATTACCAAAAGTGGGTAAGAAAACTGATTGGGTTCGACTTTGACATCCAATTTAAACCAGGGGTGGCGAATAAAGCCGCAAATGCACTATCCAGAAGGGGAGAGGCTCAGGTAGCTTTACAAGCTATGCTCTTAACACACACAATTGATTGGTCCCAGCTGGACAGAGAGGTGGAACAGGACCAATTTATGCAGCAGCTAAGACTTGAAGTAAAAAATCAGACTAAGGACCATAAAGGGTTCACGGTGGTGAATAACAAATTACTCTACAAATCAAGGTATGTTCTGGCCCGGAATTCGAAGCTGATTCCTATTTTGTTGCGACACTATCACGATTCGGCGATAGGGGGCCACTTTGGGGAGGTGAAAACGTATTTGAGGGTGGTGGTTGAATGGTTTTGGGCCGGTATGAGGAAAGACATATCTGTCTATGTGCAGCAGTGCGCGGTATGCCAGAGGCACAAGTACTCGCAGCAGGCCCCAGCTGAGCTATTGCAACCACTGCCCATACCTGAGCAAGTTTTCGAAGATTTATCCATGGATTTCGTGGAAGGGTTGCCCGCGTCCAAGGGAAAGAATGTCATATTGGTAGTGGTGCACCGCCTGTCGAAATATGCTCATTTCATAGCATTGAAACACCCGTTCACAGCGGCAAGTGTGGCGGAACTGTTTGTTAAGGAAGTAGTGAGATTACATGGCTTTCCCACCACGATCGTTTCTGATCGAGACAAAGTTTTTCTTAGCCATTTTTGGACAGAACTGTTTCGTCTACAAGGGACAGAGTTGAAACGAAGTACCGCGTACCATCCCTAGACGGATGGCCAAACAGAAATCGTAAACAAGGTAGTGGAATCATACCTTCGCTGTTTTGTGGGTGAGAAACCAAGCTCCTTGGTGCACTGGTTGCCATGGGCGGAATACTCTTACAACACATCACCTCATTCGGCATCCAAATTCAGCCCTTTTCGAGTGGTTTACGGGAGGGAACCGCCCAGATTGCTTCGAGTTAGAGAGGGACAAACGATGGTGGAAGAGATTGACACGATGCTGAAAGAGCGAGACTACATTCTAGACGAATTACGAGTTAACTTGTTGCGAGCTCAGAATGTTATGAAGTCAATAGCGGATCGAAAGAGGAGGGATGTCGAGTTTCAAACTGGAGAACTGGTCTTTCTACGCTTGCAACCCTACCGACAACATTCATTGGCTAGGAAGCCATTTGAAAAGTTAGCTGCCCGGTTTTACGGGCCTTTCAAGGTGTTGGAACGCATTGGGAGGGTTGCCAACAAGTTGGACCTGCCTGACACAAGTAGGATTCACCCTGTATTCCACGTGTCCCAACTCAAACGGTGCATTGGCAACACCCAAGCTTTCCCACAGATCCCAGTATAGTTGAGCCCAGACTTGGAGTTACGGATGGAACCTGAGCAATTGATGTCTGTTAGACCAATGCAGGCAGGATCTCCAGGTAAAACAGAGGTACTGATACACTGGCACGGGTTACCTAGCTGTGAGGACACGTGGGAAGAGACAAAGTTGATTCAGCAGAGATTTTCGGCTTTCCACCTTGAGGACAAGGTGCGTCTTTGGCAGGCGGGTAATGTAATGAATCCGAATGGACCGGCCCAAGTGCAAGGTAAAAAGGCCCAAGAGAAGGAGGGGCTGATAACATACAGAAGAGAAAAATACAGAAACAAGTAATGTGCTGGCCCAATTGGAATAAGGGCAAGATGGTAAAAGTACTCACATAATCAGTATTAGGGTTGAGGGAATCGTGACAAGGGTTCATATTATTGAAGAAGTGTTATTTTCTTTTCATAGACTTGGGAGGCGCTGGTACCTCGAAGCCAGTATCTATCTTGTATTCCGTTTATCTACGTTGTAATCCCGAAATTGAACCTTGCTAATTTATTAATCGAGATCGAGAATAGTACGTTCATATTAGAAACATACTCATTTGTCAGTCATCTCACACCTAACAGGGCGTGATTATGGTAGCATCGTATTCATAATTGTGTTAATAATCGAATTCCGTACTGTATCGTAAATTGTAAGGTATATATCATCAAGTCGAATTTCGGATCGTGGGAAGAAGGAGCGAAGTAAGACAAAATCAAATGGTATCATAATGTAACCGAATATGGTTAGTAGCTAACGTCGGATTAAATCTGAATATGGAAATGAGTACAATTTATATATCAAAATGAAGCAGCTAAAATTAATTAATGTGTACAGTCAAACAACGTCTAGTTAGCTGAGAGATGGTCAAAACTTCTAACCAGCAAACCATCTGTAAACTACTTCCTTTTCCAAAATACTTATCCCTATAACTTTTTATGCGTATTTTAATGTGTATAAAATGATAACTTTGCATATTATTTAAAAAAAACTTTTTTTTGAATTAAACTTTAAATTTTAAATTTTAATTCAAGAAAATAAATTTCGAAAAGCAACACACGAAATTATATTTTATCCACTTTAAAATACATGTAAAAAGTCAAATGGAATCTATATTTATACTTCTATATCTATCTATACAATACTATATTATAATAATCGAAAGGACTATAATTTGTAATTTGGTTAACCTTTTTTTAGTTATTCCCCATTTTTTATTATTCCTCACGACCGTTAGATTATCAACTCAAATAGATCATGACCGTTAGATATAACAATACTAAAAGTTATTATATATAAAGGTCCAAGATTTGATTCCCGCCAACAACATATTAATTTATATTTAATACTAAAAATTATTATATACAAATATGTAAGGTTCGAATTATTCCAATAACATATTAAAATTAATATTTATAATATTACATTACACTATAAATAAATTATATAAAATTAAAAATAATCCATATTATACACGAATTATAAGATAATGTAGATAATAAATACTTCCTCCGTCCCAATGAATTGTATACACTGGGGGACGGGGACGTGACACGCATTTTAAGGCTCCTAACTACTATAGTTACATAATTTATTTTTACAATTTTCTTTTTTTTATAAAAATATAATAGTCCTACTTTTATACAAAATCATATGTGTTGTAAGTCATAAATATGCTATGTTTATCCGGAGATGAATGAAGAATATTTGGTATTTTGATTTCTAAGATATTTTATATGTTATAATTATAATAAATTTATTTAATATATTTTTAATTAAATTTAAATGCATGTTTTTTTAATACCACGTGTTGCTGGTGAGAATCGAACCTAGGTCTTTCCATTTATTTGCACACCACCTTGCCACTAGGCTAACAAATCACATGTGTTGTGAGTCATAAATATACTATGTATGTTGGGTGATGAATGAAGAATATATGGTATTTTGATTTCTAAGATATTTTAATCATTTTTCTTCGTTTTACATTTACATATTTATATTTTATTATGTTATAGTTTAGTATAAATTAATGATATTTTGTGAACTTAGATATTTTGAAATCATTCGATTTAATAAAATAATATTAATAATTAGTATTTACAATACATAGATAATTATAATTAATTTATTAAATTTAAATGCATGTTTTTTTAAAAAAATGGTTAATGAACACGTAATAATCTAAACACTTAAATGCATACCACAACATGTCACATTTTAATCTATTTAATTTTGTAAAAATGCCTCTAAATGTCAAGTCAAGTAAAAAAAATATTACTCCATATGATATAGATGACGATCGAACCTTTGACACAAGGAATGTACTAATCATGAATTCAAATTCACCATTATGACCATTCAGCTACATGTATATTTGATTAAATTTTATGATTCGTTAGATACATTCACCAGTGTGAGAGTGTCCTATATTATGTCCTATATTATTTACCTTATTTACCTATCAATCATGTGTTTTTTGATCAATATTTGTTTTATAATTTTACATATTATTATTTATATATATATATATATATATATATATACAAAGTCTCTACATCTACTTCATTTTAATAAAATTTGTATTATTTTATTTCATGCGAAAGTTGAAAAATGTGATTGGATCTTACACAAAATATTTGAAGGATATTTTGCGGGGAAAAAAATCATCATTATTCTAATTGTTTATGAAAGCATCAATATAAATGTAGAAAATATTAAAGATATTTTATAATTATACAATTTATAATATCCGAATTAGAAATATGATAATAAAATCTTAGTACTCAATTTAAATTCTGAATGATCTTATTTTTTGTTATTGCTTGTCTTCTTAGAAAATATATTTTTTACAATATTTTCAAACTACTGTCTTAACTAACCGACGCATCGCTTTCTCCCTAATCGTTTTGGGAGATTCGAATACTTAATCGATACATGTGATGTGAATTGTAATTTGGGAGAATCGATTACTAAACCGATGCATATTAATTATGACCTAACACGTTTATAACTCGTGTATTGTTTGCACTAAATCACGCAAGCGTACGTGGTCACAAGTAATATATAAGGTTAAGTCCAAATTCGTTCCCACAGGGATCAAGTTATGGTTCTATTCAGTAAATATGCCTATGCAACAATGTATGGTTATTATGCACTGCTAAGACAATAACAATTTTGGGTTTATTAAACTAAATTAACTAAGACACAAATTAACAAAACTAAGAATTAACTAACTAACAAGAATTAAAATCTAATTACGTCTGCAAGAAAAACCATGGAATCCTAACTTCATTAAATACTTCGCTTAGATCTGACGCCTTTAATCACTATATGCAATGGTTATGATATCTGATCGAATAACACGAAACAAGTATACGCTACTTCTCAGTATACGAATACCAAACTAAACATACATCCACAAAAGAGATAGAAGATGAATAGACACCAATTATGCTTAGACCCTATATCTCTATAAGATTTGAAAACATAACGGTTGAAGAACAAGTTATCCACATTGATCACATAGGGCAGCATAATATCTCTATTTACGCCACAAATCATGATGTTAAAACATCAACCTATCCTATGCTAGCATGGCAAGTTCTAAATCTCAAGATCCACTCTCGCTTCACAAGAGATTAACAAATTAGATGTTAGCTACGCATCTAAATTCAATAAGCACAACCATACGAGGATATCAGATATACATCACACACAGATCTGTAAAGCATCAAGATACTAAAGCTCTATAAATAAATCCGTTAGAATCCCATGACAACGATTAGTTCATAATCGAACCTCTCGTCATCATGGGATCTGATGAAACCATGATAAAAACAAAGTATGAAAATATACAAATAAACCTAAGTAATTGATATGTAATTGTTCTACTCCTAATGATAATAATCTTAATTATCTCTTTTACAAGGGTTGGATGTGTTTATATAGGCTCTAGACACCTTCCCCAGCAAGAAAATACCAAAACAGAATTATAATAGAATTTCTGCAAGATACGTTTCCTAAACTGATTCTGTTTTTTAAGGGAAATTCGTAGCTGACTTTTCTTCTGTTTTCCAGAGCCGTTCCAGACGTAATTGGGCTTCTGGACCACCTTAGAATGATAGAGAATCTCGTTATCTTCGCGTGGACTGCTTACGGGCTGAAAACAGACTTATAGAACTCAAGATATGGCCCAAACAGTGAATCTCACGCGTGCAGCCCAATAAATCCGAATTTTAATAAATTAAATCTCCAAAAACGACAAAAACATCCACCAAAATCAACATCCTTGTAAATCTGCACAACTAAACAAAACACATCAAAACTACAAGAAACTTGAGCCCAAGACAATCAATTTAAGCCGATTTAGAATGTTCCAAGTGGATATAAATCCACTTATCACACCCCCAAACTTAAACCGATGCTTGTCCTCAAGCATAAACAATTACAACTAACTAACTAACTAGTACCACTTTCGTAGGTGATCACGGTTGCATTTGGCATATGCAACAAGCCCTTTAAACCCCTAGGCAGCCCTAGTGGACGAGTAAGGTCTCGTGAGGGCCTATAGCGAATGTACCCACAAAATCCATTTAACCTAATGCAATGCAATGCATGAATGCAACTAATATGAAAAATGCAATTAATCTAATACTAATATCCTACCATACCTTCAAATCCTCTCATGCCATATCAACTTAAGAATCAAAGTAAATACGCAATGTCTTGGTGTCGAAAGTGCAAGTATTCACATAGTCTACTCAATGAACATGCATAAGTTCTCACAAGCCCATGTCAAGTGTAAGAATAAGTTAGTAAACATGCTAAGCCTACAAGAGTACATCTTTGAGACAAAACTCGGGATCTCATACGCAAAAACAAGCAAACACTCACAATCCACTCACAAAAGAATTTTCACTCAAGAACAAGGGTAAGTGTATCACTCAATTCCAACAAAATCATAAACATGCTTGACATTTGGTATCAATCTAACTCTTAACACAACATACATCAATGACGATAATCAAAAGGTCTTTAATTGGGTTGTAACGGGGCTAGGGACAAGGTATGTCAAATAAGCCAAAACAGGTGAAGTGTCAAAAGCTAGTAAGTACCATAATACATCACTCACAACACCATATTCCCCCCACATAATTTTTACTAAAACAAACACTCGACTAGTCGACTGAAATAGGATCACAACAAACACAAACATGCTCTCATAATATTTTTTTTTTTCTCTTTTTTTTTCTTCTTTTTTTTTCTTTTTTTTTTTTCGAGAGCTAAATATAACACAAACAATAATATAAATAATAACAATGATCCCATAATTTTATTACACATGCCGACTATCAAGTAAACAAACCAAACCCAATTTTCAATATTTCCCCCAAAAGTATGACCAACAATAAATCCCTCCTTGCACACCTTATTACTCCCTTAAGCACTCTACTAGCCTTTGACAATATGGGTTCAAATTAATGTAAGGCCAATACAAGAAAAAGGTCTAGGCAAGTAATGTGGTATGTCACCGAAAAAATAGGATTAAGCTCAACGGGTTAACTAATTGATCATGTAAACATGGTGTGGTAATATGGGAAAATATGCGGTTATTCCTAAATGCCTTTATCATTTTAATCGTCAAATAATGTCATGCGTTTCAAGAAAGACCTCAAACAACTGCTAGCAATGCAAACAATCCGTGGACACTCAAGCAAACGAATAACTTTGCAAAAATGCAATATGCAATAAGGCTCAAATCTCACTTGGTGGAAAAACATACTCAATCCCAAGCAAACATCTCTCTAACGCACCAACTTGTATTCAAAGCATGCAAACTAAATCATCTTGCACATATTCATGTCCTTCTAATTACTTACAACATTCAATAAGTCTACTAGCTTCAACTCACTAGTGTATGTGTGTGCACAAGAACAAAGCATATCACTTCTCAAACAAAAGCGTCAACAACACAAAATTCCTATCAAGCATGGGTGCAAATGCAAACTATTATGAACTCACATGACATACGAACAAAAAAACAGAATGTCCTATATGCAACAAACGTAGATAACACGAACATAAATGCATAATTTACTACTACTAATATGCAAAGCATGAAATCCTACATGAACAACTAATACAACAACAACTACTAAACCCTCAAACCACCCCCAAACTTAAAATATTCAATGTCCTCATTGAATGGAAGTAAATACAAGGGATAGCAGAAAACATACCTGAAAACCGAAGCATACCCAACCATTTTTTTTTCCGCAAAAATCCCCTTTCCTTAGCAATTGGCCTCAAAACAATCGATTAAATTTAACCTCCGCCGTCGAAAACGAAAATTCCCCAACATTAGCACTATCTCTCCCATGCTTACGAGCCAAAAGAATCAATTCCCAACTCACAAGAAGCTCCACCAATAACCACCACAAACTATCCCACCAAAAACCACCAAGCAAAATCATACCAAAAATACCCAAGTAACAAGAATAATACAAAAACCCCAATTTACAAGAGCACAAATTCGTAATAAAATAAAATAGAGAAAAGAAATCCCACTACGAATCAAAGAGGTGAACTTGTACTAATTTTCCCCCAAACTTGAATTTTTAAGAGATGTAGAGGAGGAAGATAATGAATTGGGTGTGTATGTATGGGTATATATAGGCCATGGAGTGATAGGATGAATATAAGAATTTTAATGTGAAAAGGAAAAAAATTGGGTGGAATTTGGAATTTGATATAGGATAGAAAAATATTTAATGGATAAAAGAAAAAGATTTAGAAAAGAAATAGGAATTTGAAATTTTTTTTAGGAGAGATGAGGGGTTTTGGAATTAAAATAGGAAAAGATTTAGGGAGAAGATGGGGAGTATAAAAAGAATTTGGGGTGAGAAAATATTATTATATGCACACAACAAACCCACGGCATAAACTGTGATAGGCGCGAAAAAAACAAAAAAAAATTCTGACCTCTCTGTTCCACGCGCGAGTTGCCCAGCGTGGGGGCAAACTGCCCTTATTCCAGATGCGCCAATGCATCTTGCGCCTCAGGGGGGCAAGTTGCTTTCCTTCCAGTTGCGCAGGCGCAAGTTGCGCAACAGGCGCGCAATTTGCCCTGTAACGCAGCTTCCTCCTGCGTGACACACCAAAAATCCGATTTTTCTGATTTTTTTTTTTTTTTTTTTTTTTCACACAACACTCAAAATTTTTTTTTTTTCCTACACTAATGCATGGGTTGCCTCCCACGAAGCGCTTCTTTAACGTCAATAGCTTGACGTTACTTCCAAGCCTCCATTAAGGATGATAATAGGTCGCCTGGTCCTCTCTTCGCAATACTTCATCATCATCTCGGCGGCACACTTTCTGCCTTTTCTCCTCGCTTGGCCTATTCATGTAACAACCATGTCCTCTTCCAATGCCTTCATCTGTTGACCCAAAATATGACAATTTGTAGAACAACACACCTTCGCGGGCTTCGCTTGAAAATAATGGAGGAGGGTAAATGTAAATTGCTGAAGCCTTTGGTTCCTCAAAGAGAACTTCCTCCATTGGCTCTAATGCGCTACCTCCATCTTTAAATTCTGAGACAAGTAGAAGACCTGCATCTTTCTCATGTTCATCAGCCTCTTGGTTCGCACATACCCATTCTTGAAATTTACGTAGCCCAACAGTGTCTTCTTGATTCGCACATAACAATTCTTGAAATTTGCGTAGCTCATCAGTGTCTGTCTCAAATAGTGCCCTTTCCAAATCATCCACCTCACTAGCTTGATCAAATTCCTCACATGGCTTATGAACACTCTCCTCCTCTTGGAATTTGTCTTCTTCAATTAAGCATGCAGTACCTTGCTCCAAGTCATCAATATTTTCTGGAATTGCTTCTGGTATGAATTGTTGATTTTCTTGTTCCAAGACTCTCAAAACTTGAGCAGCTAATGTCCCCATATATTTGATAAGCTTCTCATTATTCTCTGCAAGCATCCTAATCTCCTTCCTAATCTCCTTCAAATCATCATCTGATTGATAAGTAGGAGTAGGTTGCTGATGTTTAAACTCTTCACTACCAAAGACATATGACATATCTGGAACATCTTGCTGGTACTGTTGAGGATAGTATTGAAAATATGGTTGTTCCTCATAACTGACATATGGATCAACTCCTCCGTAGTAACAATATTGTGAGGGATCATGAACACCCAAACACTGCTCACATGGCTGAGGCTGTTGAATACCACCTTGGTTGCTCCAGCACTGATACGTCTCATGTGCGCCCGCACATAGCTCACAAACACTAGCCACCTGCTGAACTCCATAGTAAAAATCCATCTTTCTCTGACAAGTACCTGAAACACCAACGAACTACAAGAATAGATAAGTAACTAATCCGAGTCAGTGAACTCTAACGACCACTATTGACAAGCACATAAACCAAAAATAAAACACCAATGATCCCCGGCAGCGGCGCCAAAAACTTGTTTGCACTAAATCACGCAAGCGTACGTGGTCACAAGTAATATATAAGGTTAATTCCAAATTCGTTCCCACAGGGATCAAGTTATGGTTCTATTCAGTAAATATGCCTATGCAACAATGTATGGTTATTATGCACTGCTAAGACAATAACAATTTTGGGTTTATTAAACTAAATTAACTAAGACACAAGTTAACAAAACTAAGAATTAACTAACTAACAAGAATTAAAATCTAATTACGTCTGCAAGAAAAACCATGGAATCCTAACTTCATTAAATACTTCGCTTAGATCTGACGCCTTTAATCACTATATGCAATGGTTATGATATCTGATCGAATAACACGAAACAAGTATACGCTACTTCTCAGTATACGAATACCAAACTAAACATACATCCACAAAAGAGATAGAAGATGAATAGACACCAATTATGCTTAGACCCTATATCTCTATAAGATTTGAAAACATAACGGTTGAAGAACAAGTTATCCACATTGATCACATAGGGCAGCATAATATCTCTATTTACGCCACAAATCATGATGTTAAAACATCAACCTATCCTATGCTAGCATGGCAAGTTCTAAATCTCAAGATCCACTCTCGCTTCACAAGAGATTAACAAATTAGATGTTAGCTACGCATCTAAATTCAATAAGCACAACCATACGAGGATATCAGATATACATCACACACAGATATGTAAAGCATCAAGATACTAAAGCTCTATAAATAAATCCGTTAGAATCCCATGACAACGATTAGTTCATAATCGAACCTCTCGTCATCATGAGATCTGATGAAACCATGATAAAAACAAAGTATGAAAATATACAAATAAACCTAAGTAATTGATATGTAATTGTTCTACTCCTAATGATAATAATCTTAATTATCTCTTTTACAAGGGTTGGATGTGTTTATATAGGCTCTAGACACCTTCCCCAGCAAGAAAATACCAAAACAGAATTATAATAGAATTTCTGCAAGATACGTTTCCTAAACTGATTCTGTTTTTTAAGGGAAATTCGTAGCTGACTTTTCTTCTGTTTTCCAGAGCCGTTCCAGACGTAATTGGGCTTCTGGACCACCTTAGAATGATAGAGAATCTCGTTATCTTCGCGTGGACTGCTTACGGGCTGAAAACAGACTTATAGAACTCAAGATATGGCCCAAACAGTGAATCTCACGCGTGCAGCCCAATAAATCCGAATTTTAATAAATTAAATCTCCAAAAACGACAAAAACATCCACCAAAATCAACATCCTTGTAAATCTGCACAACTAAACAAAACACATCAAAACTACAAGAAACTTGAGCCCAAGACAATCAATTTAAGCCGATTTAGAATGTTCCAAGTGGATATAAATCCACTTATCATGTATGATCGAACTTTTTATATCAAATTCTAGGCATGTATCCTAGACAATTAATCGGACATATAGTAATTATACTATATGAGGCTCGAGGTAACTAGTGGATATGGACGGATAAATTATGACAGGGCAACATGGCACATTTTAATCTATCAAATTTTACCATTATGTTTATCAATTTGTCATGATTTACCATAGCGCCCTCTGAAATTAAAATCTACAATATATTAAAATTGCGTCACATAAATGAGAACTGAACCTATAACATCTATAACAATAACCTTATTTTTATAAATTCATATTTTATAAATTCATAACGAATCATTGAAGCTTCAATAATACTTAGTAGTAGTATTAAATCAGAAGTCACATTCATATACTCCCATAATATATAATTGTATGTAAATATAACAGTTCAACAGATTAAGAGATGGTCATCCAAATAAACTTAAGAAAAACGTTGAAAATACATTCGCCAATTATTTTTTTAACTCTAATCGCAAAAAAGGCATCAACACTCTAACAACAATAATAAAAAGATAGTGACATAAAATATCGACCTCTTTAGGTACATATTTCAAAAAATTTATGTATATCTAAAAAGATTTTTATCGTCACAATAGCATCATCGAACATTAACATCAATGCACAATGAGGAAATAAAAACTCGTATCGTAAACTAGAGTAATCTCGTGCCTTGCACGGATATTGAAGCTAATTTATATAATAAAACAACAGCAAGAATAATAAAGGGAGATGTACCCTCAGCCCTCAGGCCTCAACTACATCTATCTTGTTTTTGTCTTTAGTGTTTCCATATCGCCCCTTGTATACTATTTTTGAAGTTCGTAGAATCTGGATAAATAAATATTCGATAAATAAATAATTTTTTCCAATCTCGAGATAATAGATACACTATATTTGGTTTTTCCTTTTATTATCTAATACCTTCTATTGAGAGTATTGTACTACTGGTTTACACTTAATAGTATTTATGTACGTTTTACGGGAAAGTAATAACATTTTTACCATTTTTTTTTAATTTTTTGACGAGAATATCACTTCTGAATTTTTTGGCCAAAAATACCGGTGTATTACGCATTTGAAAAATGGGTAATAGTGTTACGGATTTGTCAAATGGGTAATGCGTATAAAGTATAAAATTATCTTTACAAAATTATATGTGTTACGCATTTCAGGAATACGTAACACCTTCATAATTGGGGTATTACGCATTCCCAGAATGCGTATCACAATTTTTTTTTTCGTTTTATTGAAAAATTCTTACATGATACCCATTACACAAATGTGTAATAGCATTATCCATTTTGAAAATGCGTAATAGGCTGGTATTTTTTGCCAAAAAAATCAAAATTGATATTTGTGTAATAAAATTTTGAAAAAATGGCATTTTTGGCCATAACCCTTTCACGGGCAGTATTCCAAAAGTTATTTTGTTTTTTCATTTAATTTTCGATTAAACTTTTAAAACAAATTTTTTCTTTTGGTTTTTAACATTCGATTAACTATTGTGAATAAATTCTTAAATAATACTCCCTCCGTCTCTTTTTATGTTGCTCATTTGATATGTCGGGACTGTTCATACACGCATAATCTATAAGACCAAATATAATCATGAGTGATCTTATTGGATTCGTATTTATGAGTACATTAATACAGTGAATTTTTTATATTGAAAACTAATATGAAATTGAAGATATTAATGATTAAAAGTGTGCGTTGGCAAACGTGTCAAGAGAAAACAGGCAACATATTTAGAGACAGAGGGAGTATACATTTTTTTCCAAGAATAATATATATTGTTATTAATCGGGTAAAGAGAATTTACCTGAGACAGTTGAAAAATTCTTTATCTATGCAGCTTCAAATTCATATTTTCAAGAGTTTTTACGAAAATCCAATTGTACAGATTAAAAGATTACGCAAAAAATAGTGGGTACACAAAATTACATAAAAATTGATTTTGTAAATAATGCAATTTTTAATCAAAAACTGATATAAAATCTGAGCCGTTATATTCGAGAAAATGATCAATATAACACAAATTACTTAACACACTGCCCAAAATGTCATGCAGTGGCCTCAAGTTATTCTGGAGTCAGATTGCTTAGTAGTAATCCAAGCTATTCGAAATAGGACTCCGATGAGGTCTCACCTTGGTTTAATCATCGAGGAGTGTCGTAGCCTTATGCAACGACTTCACAATGTTACTCTGTTTTTTGTTAAACGATCTGCGAATATGGTTGCTCACCAGTTAGCTAGATAATCATATATGTACCCAGGTCGTAGACAGGATGTCTATTCCTGTTAATATTCAGAATTGTATTGAGTTGGATTTGAAGTAATAAAATCTCCTGCTTCGTAAAAAAAATAAAAATTAACACACTGCCCAAAATATCACTTGTCGGAAATATTGCCCATTCTAACCAGTACACTTCGCATCTGGGTTATGTGTAGATAGGTTTTTTTTCTTTCAACGAAGTACTTATGTTTTTGTGCTGACAAACAATCTTTTGGACATCAATGCATATTTTTTATAATACTCTTGTAAAGCTTAGAGGTTAGCTGTGTAGGTGACAATTAATATCCTGAAAAGAAGAAAACATGACCTCAAATCCAGAAAAAAAAAATATAATCAATTTTAGCATTAAATAGTATTCCCTTGTCCTATTATCTACTTGCATTTACTTGTAAGCTTTACATATGTAGGCTAGAGTATTATAATCGTTTTCATATATCTGGCACGGGGCCGCAGGCCAGAGTATTGTCAGATGTGGAGAATATGCATTTTAATGATGCGTATAGCTACTTACAGTACACTAAATTATTTAAGTCATACGCATGTGTATGATGCATACATATGAAATAAACAAGATACACGCATTTTAGATATGCGTGTCCACTGCGTATGCATACTATATATGCGTGGGGGTGTATGCATGTTTGCACAAAATTACGCAAGCGCACGTAGTCACAAGTAATATAATTAAAGTTCGTTCCGCAGAGATCTGGTTACGTTTTAATCAGAAAATATGCTTATGAAACAATGTATGGTTTTAATTCACTGCTAAGAAAAGTAACAAATTTGGTTTTGATTATCTAAATTATACTAAGATGCAATTTATAAAACTAAGAATTAATTAACTAAGAGAATTTGAAATCAAATTACTTATATGAGAATAAGCATGGAATCCTAGTTTCATTATCTACTTAATTCACTTACAGTTGCAGCCTTTAATTAAAACATGCGATGGTTTTGATATCTGATCGAATAACACGAAACAAGTAAAAGTTACCTCTCGGTATACTAGTACCAAACTACGCATACATCCACAAAAGAGATAGAAGATGAATAGACACCTATTATGTTTAGACCCTATATATCTATAGAATTTGAAAACATAAAGCTTTAAGCACAAGTTATTCACTTAGATCACATAGGTTAGCATAATATCTCTATTTACGCCACAAATCATGATGTTAAAACATCAAACTATCCTATATATGCTAGCATGTCAAGTTCTAAATCTCAAAATCCACTCTCGTTTAGCAAGAGATTAACATATTAGATGTTCGCGACACACCTAAATTCATAAAGCACAACCATACAAGGTTATCAAAAATTCACCACACATAAATCTTTAAGGCATGCAAACTACTAATCTACATAGATAAATCCACTAGGATCCCACGACAACGATTAGTTCATAATTGAACCTTTCGTCACCATGGGATTTGATGAAAGCATGATATTGAACAAGATAACAAAGATGAATAAATCAATAATAAAATAAGGTTTAGCGAACAAATCCGTGAAAGTAACAAGCATCCAAAAGATACGCCTAACAAAGGAATACAAGAAAACTATGTCTAGATCTTCTTATCGTCACAATCCTCGCCTTGGCTTCTCGATCTCGTGCTATGAACGAATTTTGAAGGAATTATGGTGTGTAGATGATAATTTTGATGTCCCCCAAGGTGTGTATTTATAGCCCAAGTTGCCTCCTTAACCAAGTAATTACCGTCTTTGAATTAGGATAGAATTTCGGCAATTTCCGTTCTTGATTGAAATAGAATTGCAATTCCCATGTTTAAGTCTTATTATGGAAGTTTCTGGTCATTCATGTGATTCCACAATGATTAGAATTAGCAAACTAAGCAATTTCCTTCTAAAAATCGGTTTCCAGCAGCATTCTGTCAAATTTCCCGCAGCCAGGCGCGGTCGCGCGGCCCTGTAGTGCAGATCAGGCGTGCCCGCGCGCTTACAAACTCTGGAGACCTGCCAGGCGCGCCCGCGCGCGGATATAGCTAAAACTGAGCGCGCCCGCGCCAGTACTAATTCTGCAGATTTATTTTCTTTTCTTTTGCTAATTTCTTCTACAATTCTTTTGCAACTTCAATCCCTTGTTCTTTTGAGCTTAGAGACACTGTTTAATCAATGAAAGAACCACACCTACATAGAAACAATAACATGCACGATCTTCACAAAAATACATTAAAACACACAAATACTTGAGTCCAAAGCGATCAATTCAAGCCATAATGGAGCGATCCCAGTGGATATAAATCCACTTATCAATGCACCTTCAGGAAATGCGTGCGGAATGAGTCATTTTAGACAAATAATCCGACAACTGTCATTTTGAGTACAGCTTTTTAAAAAAGTGTTATACAGGGCTTTCACCCGTTAGATTCATATTATAAAAGCATATATAAAATATCATGTAAATTAAATGTATTATTAAAAGATAAAATTAATAAAATTTTGCACAACTACTTATTTTTCATAAAATTTTCATCGATACGGTTAGATTTACAAAAAAATTGATAAATACATGATTTTAAATCGCATACATAAGTAGATAATTTTCTTATCGTGTCACGTATATATTATTCCTGTTGATAATTGTAATTCAACCGATTAGTTATGATCATTAGTCATAATGTTAAAAAATATCTGCTTAGGACTTATATATAACTACCATAATAACCCGTGCGAGGCACGCGCCATCCTCTAGCAATTGTTATAAATTCTGTATAGTTTTACGATTTAATAAGGATATTTTTTAATATAATTGCACCTTTTATGTTCATACATATTATAATGTCAGTATTTTAATTTATGTATTATTTTATTTATGTATAGATCATATGAGCACTAAAAATAGGATGTTTTGTAGCATATAAATATATTGTATACGTTATAACACAATTTCTTTAAGAACAATGATAAAAAGACATATCATCGATGTGAATAATACTCGTCGTACAATACTTTCCAGATAAAATTAGTACGCTCCTTAATATTTATTTCTTTAAATATCTCATCAAGATATAAGTCGCATAGAATTATACTCCGAAATTACGAGAGGGTTGATTCCCAACACTAACATAATTTCATATATTTTTTGCATAAATATTAAAGGGATGGTGTTTTTGTAATTTTTAAACATATAGGGATATTATCGTAAGTTCACAACCATTAAAATGA
The DNA here is from genome assembly GCA_037693485.1 of Kitagawia praeruptora. NCBI lineage: Eukaryota > Viridiplantae > Streptophyta > Magnoliopsida > Apiales > Apiaceae > Kitagawia > Kitagawia praeruptora. Next base: position 86,259,582 of record CM075350.1, read on the forward strand.
CACTTTTTTGCACTTGTGTTGTGGTTTAATATGTAGTGATAGATAGATCGTGTACATATTATGAAACCTAAAATATAATATTTTTAAAATAGTGCGAATCACCATTATTTTTACTTAAAAATTAAAATAATAGTAAAAATAAGATAATGGAGATGTCGGGTTTATGTAAAAGGTTTTTTAACTCAAAACTAAAAAGTCAATATAGTACAGTGGTCGGTAGGATAACTTGTGTAAAGGAGGTTCTAGGTTCGATTCACAACAAAAACTCGTTTTTTCATTTAAATAAAAGGGTGGCATTTCATGTAATTTTATAACTTTTAAGGGTATAACTGTAATTTCACAAGGGAATTATTGGCTCAAATTATATCCTTGTTGCTCTATTATATATACCATTATTTTACTCAAAAATTAAAATAATAGTAAAAATAAGATAATGGAGAGTTCGGGTTTATGTAAAAGGTTTTTTAACTCAAAACTAAAAAGTCAATATAGTACAGTGGTTGGTAGGATAACTTGTGTAGAGGAGGTTCTAGGTTCGATTCACCACAAAAACTCATTTTTTTCCATTTAAATAAAAGAGTAGCATTTCATGTAATTTTATAACTTGTAAGGGTATAATTGTAATTTCACAGGGGATTTATTGGCTCAAATTATGTTCTTGTTGCTCTATCTATATCTATATATATACTAATAGTAGGAGATCGGACAGGTGAGGTGGCGGTTTCTAAATATTAATTCAGTACCAAACGGTAAGACACTAAAAACATTCTAATCAAGCATATTAGCATATAGATTTTAGTGAAGACCCTACATCACAAGGATATTCAACTCATTACTATCTACTCGGAGGTCCTTGTAGAGGTTTCGAACACTTGAAGTTTATCAAACAGAGTGACATGCCCTACCTGAAAAGTACACCAACGTGAGTGATCACAAGTGACATCTCCTGGTATTAGCCCAACCAATGTGAGTGATCACAAGTGACATCTCCTGGTATTAGCCCAGTCTTAATATGATTTTAATAAAAATAAATATTTCAAATTCATTTATATGTTAAATCTTTTTTCTTAATTTTTTTTAACAAACTTCCACTTTTATTGAATAACTTATAATTTTTTTTTTGAATAATACAATTGAAATCAAGAATGCTCAAGTGGAGTCGGCTAATATAAGTATTGCTAAGTTAAATTTCATTATTTTATTAATTTTTTAATTTTGAATATTAAATTTATATTGTAGTTAATATCTTGACCCAACAATTTTAGTTGAATATTATTAATTTTGATATATTATAATAATATAGAGAAAGTTTGAATATACAATAGAGTCACTCCAAGTACTTCATTAGTGGATATGAAATAGAACACTTTTCACCATTAAGCATATTTTACAATTTTAAATTTGAAATTTGTTAATTACATTTATTATAAAGTATTTCATATTCATATTTTAATTTTTGTTTTTAAATTTATTACTATTTTAAGTAGGGTGATGGCCCAAAATAATCACCTGGGAAACTGGATGACCCTTTTTACTGACGGGACACGGTACATCGTGTATAGGGGGTGTGTTGCGGAGCAGCGTGTTCCGTAACAGGGCATGATACGGAGCTCCGTGTTCCGTAACAGGGCATGATACGGAGCTCCGTGTTCCGTAACAGGGCATGATACGGTGGACGGTATTCCGTGACAGTGCTGCGCACCCATCTAACACGGTGCACAGTCCACCGTATCATGCTAACACGGAGGACGCAGCTCCGTATCATGCTAATACGGAGGACGATTCTCCGTAGTCCGTCGGTATTTCGGACCATTTTTTTCAAAATCAGTATTTTGGGCCATGACTTGTGAAAAATAAGCATTTTGGTCATTCTCTCAGTATCAGAGTGTTCTATCCAACTAATAATTCTTATGTATTTTTTTGTTTTGTGATTCATTTATTATAAGATTTTAGATAAGAACGTGATAAAATTATTTAAATATTTATAATAAAATGCAATTGGTTTAAGGAGGTATCAAGAATGTCTTCGAATAACACTTTGATCATACATATAAAAAAGTTCATATAAGTGCTTTAATGAGAGTAAAAAAAAATAATTAAATGAAGAAGAAGAAGGATCGACTCACTTAAAAAGCATGAAGCATGAATTATGTAGTAAAATACATATTTTTATTAAACTTCTGTTCACCATACAACCAAATTCACTAATAAATTAAGTCAATCACTCTATGACTCTCATCATACTATACATGATCTGTATACATTCGTAAAAATTATGCAATAATAGATTTTGTAAATATTTATTTTTACTATTTGAAATATGATGTTCTTTAACTGAAACATGATTTGTTGCCATTATTTTCTTTCTCAATAATACTTAAAACATTACAACTTAATTACATATTTCTGAATTACATTTTGTGTGTGTATATATATTAAAACATAATATACGATATTATATACTTAATACGTGATTTTCGTTTTACCATATCAATTATCAAATAATTAATTATGATTTGTAATATTATCAACTATGAAATTTTAAAAAATACCTTTCAGCCGCGCTATGCGCGGCTTTGTTCCCCAGTTATATATAGAAAAAGAAGAGTTTAAACCTTTAAAATGATAAATTGATAGATTGTAGTCTTATTATTTTTGTAGAAAGTTGATACAGTAGTATTTAGTTAAATTAATATTTAATATCATGATAAATTAATAGTTTTATGAAAATTTGGTTATAATATAATAACGAAAATATAAAATTAATCTCGATTAATTAATAAATTCTATAAATTAAAAAAATTCGTTGATCCTAAGAATATTAATTTATAAATTTTTTACTGCAGATTGGATATATATATATTTTTTAAGTTACAACTCGGTATACATGGTGAATGACAAAATATTATAGCATTTCCAAATCGTTTCAGCTCAGTGTAGGTAAATGGATAAATTTTCTTTCTTTAGAGAGGACAATGATAAACAAATCGATTAGATGGAGACTTCGTACATATTCATATAGAAATGATTAACATGTCTTTCTCAAATATATATTTTATTAAATAAAAATTATTTTATTTTACATGTACCTCTATAATTTCAATACAAATTAAGAATAATTTTCCAAAATTATTCTTACATTTAATATTTTTATGATTTTTTATATTTTATAGAGGACTTATTAAATTTGAAAATATTTTTTATTCGATTTAAAGAAATCACGGAGTATCATTTTAGAAAGTATTAATTTATAAGGGATCTAATGCCATTCAAAAATTGTACAAATATAAAATTTATAATATTTATCAAAAATTTAGTATTAATTTATTGTCCTTTGCAAATTATTTTATTTTAAAAAAAAGCATTTTTGCAAGAAAACAAATTTATGCTTAGGTATTTATGAAAAAAGTCCTAAAATTTATACTTATTTGAATATTTATAATTTAGTTAGTACAAGTGTATAAAATTCATTTCAAATATAAGTGTTAGAATTTATTAATAATTTTTTTAGATAATAAGCAAAACATAGTATGTAAACTAACAGAAGCAGCTTGCTACTATTACTAGGAATCTTCTTCTATCTATATAAAGGAAAAACTCGGAAGTGTGACGTGGCATTCTCTGAGTCTCCAATTCCTCAAATACTATTTTCTCTGATATTCTAAGCTAGGTCTATTATGTATCTATATACTATATATACACATATTATTTTTGGGCATTTTGTCTTCCGATATCGATCAGTTTCAACCTTTCTATCTACCCTTTACCCTTTGAATGCTCTTCAATTTCATTTCAATTCCACCTCAAAGGCACAAACTTTTCACCCTCACACAATTAAACCCAGCTTTTCTTTTTCAGCCCCCTTCATTTGCTACTCTTCTTCTGTCAATCTTGAATTTCCACAAACCCAAGAAACAGAAGATGAAGAAGGAGATCGAGAATTTTATGAATATGAAGAAGATTATGATGATGGAGATGATGGAGATGATAGAGTAGAGTCACATTTAGCTATTGTATGTGGGTACCTTGCCTTATGCTATGACTTCTTCTCAATTGGCTGACATTTTTGCTGAAGCTGGTCCTGCTATTTCTGTGAAGGTTTGTTTCGAGGTTTTGATAAAGTTTGAATTTTTATTAAGAAATGTGTGATGTTTTCCGATGATTGAGTTGGGGTTGTTGTTTTTGGGTTTTTTGTGTATGACAGAGTTACAGATAGAAGTCGTGGGTTCGCGCTTGTAACAGATTGAGGTAAAGATAGATTGTGTATGCTAGAGTTACAGATTGTGTAACAATGGCAGGAGTTGAAGAAGCTAAAGAAGCTATTCCACTGTTTGATGGATCCGTGAGTCCTTCCTTACCTTTTTAAATATTGTAAATTGATTAATTTAATTTTAACTACCTTAAAAAACTTGAAGAACTGTATACGGAAAGAGCGCTGTTAAGAATAATTTGGGTGTTGGAATGCTTGCTGTCCCTTGTGGAGTATATAGTAAGTATATAACTTAAACGAAATCAAATGTACCTGGTCTTTTTTACTTGAAATTGATAGTTAGATCATATATGTGCACAGGCCTTGCCTCTCCCCGAATAGTAGAGAGATAGTTTACATGAAGACCCTCAATTCTAATAAAAGTTATGGACGTTTTGGAAGAGGATAAAAAATCATGGAAATTTTGAGAAGTCTTGAAACACTGTATAAAGTCATTATAAGGTAAATAGAAAATAAAAATAACATTGTAAAGTGTATGCTTTTTTTACCTGCTATTGCTATCACACATTGGGACTGTCTCTTGGATATACGGAATTCTAATGATTTAGTCTTATACCAGAATCAAGGGAATTTGACGCCGAATTGGATGCGCTGATCTTTTGCTTTTGTAATGTTGTTTGTTACATGCACACAAGTTTAACAATGAGTCCTTAATAAATTGTTATTGATGTGTTCTTGCTATAATGAGTGATGGTTGTCATACATGGAAATTTTGATACCCTCTCTGGCTTCCAAGTTCAATCGGTTACGAACTTTTTGCCTGCCAAACTGATCAGTAGAGGTATATATATAGATGTATTTATAGTGGTGCACCGTGCTTACAGAAGAAAGAAATCACAGGCTAGGCTTAGAGAAGAAAGAATTCACGATGATTTAACCCGGTTTGTTTCTGCAAAAATTTGATTTTACAGAGCTATGTGCATATGTTGTGTGTTGGCAATTTCATGTATTTGCTTTGATTGCAAAAGGTATATACTGTATTGCTTTTCAATATTTTTTCTTGCATAATTATAATGAACTGAGTAGTGAGGATGACTTATTGCAATTACTATCTTGAATAGAATTTGTGAAATGGCAGGAAACTTGGTTGTCGTTACACATATGAAATACTCTGTAGTTTGTTGTTTCTTGCATAATTATTAAGACTTAAGAGCTGATTAACAATTGGTTTGAAACTGATGACTTAGTGCTTCGATTCTTGAATAGATTCACTCCTAATTTTGTCATTATTTACCCCTAATTTAGTTTTGGGCCTTTTTTTGCACAAACAGCCATGGCAACTATGGCATCTGTAACTATTTCAAATTCAAAATAGGATCAACTTATTTTGTCAATTTTGGTTGCCTTACTTTAGTTTTCAAGGCTATGTTAAATCAGCGACTATGAAAATGGCTTACGCAATCTGATGGTTTCAGTTGATTGGGTTACATTTAACTTATTCACTTCCCGAAAAGCCATAATCAACCACAATGTGAAAAATTGTTGTGTATTTACTTTGTCTTTTGTTTATTTTTGCCGTATGTTTCCTTTACTTGATAAAAAGCTAATCACGTGCCATATATCATAGTATCAAAATGCATGAAGCAACAAAAGTTTCTTACAACTTTCTGTGCTGATAAATTGGACCAGATTATCAGAAAAAGATAGATTTGTGCAAGCAGAAAACAGATGCAGCAAAATCTGAAGTTGCTGCAGACTTGGAACTGGATATGCTTCAGAAAGAGGCAAAGAGCTGGAACATGAACTTCGGAGAGAGACTTTGCTTAGTGATGAGCTTAGATAAGTATTTATTTATTATATTTGCGTGTTTGTTCATTTTGGTTATGTGAATGGTACTGAATATTGGAGTATATGTCAAATTGTCAATAACACCAACACACTAACTACCAATGACATCGATGATCTAGAACATCGAAGGGTTTGTGTGGAAGAAAGAAGACAAAGTTGGGGAAAAGCTGACAAAGATGACTCCCGAACACAGTAAGTTTTTAAACAAGTATCTTTATGAGGATCTTGGTATTTTAGATTTATTTCGTACAGTAAGCAGTATCACATGTTTACGATATCCCTTACAGAGGGGTTTAGGACCTTTTAGTACAATTTGGACTTTGTACCTAAAAATGACCCAAATAGCATGTTTAGAGAACTTGACCCATTTAAGCCCTGCACTAATGCATGTAAAACACGCAGGACATGAATTCAGCCAAGGTTCTGAAATCACTTTAACAGAGACAGATTTAACAATTGTGTTCTACCTTTTTTTTCAATTTTTTTTTTCTAGAACTCAAGGTTTATATTCATTAATGTTGTTTTTCCTATACAAATTATGTCAAAGTAATGCAAATATATGTGATTCAGAAAGCACAGACAAATTTTGTTATCCTTTTATATACCTTGGAAAAAAATTTAACTGTTTTGTACAAAATCATAAAATGTTTATAGATGGAACTGAACCTTCACAGTGCCATATTCATATACTAGATTCGATTCCTTGGACCTGTACACATGTTTGAAAATTTAGAATAAATAAAAAAATATCGTGTATGGAAATGTGAACCTTTATAAAAATTTTAAAAAATTAGTAAATTAACAAGAACCACGTATATAGAGTAAATCTGGATCAACCGAAAAGGAAGATCTTCTTTTCACCCACCTGCAGAAGTTCAAATTTGAAAATTTCTAGATAATTACCACATATAATAAATCTTCTATCTATATAAAGGAAAAACTCGGAAGTGTGACGTGGCATTCTCTGAGTCTCCAATTCCTCAAATACTATTTTCTCTGATATTCTAAGCTATGTCTATTATGTATCTATATACTATATATATACACATATTATTTTTGGGCGTTTTGTCTTCCGATATCGATCAGTTTCAACCTTTCTATCTACCCTTTACCCTTTGAATGCTCTTCAATTTCATTTCAATTCCACCTCAAAGGCACAAACTTTTCACCCTCACACAATTAAACCCAACTTGTCTTTTTCAGCCCCCTTCATTTGCTACTCTTCTTCTGTCAATCTTGAATTTCCACAAACCCAAGAAACAGAAGATGAAGAAGGAGATCGAGAATTTTATGAATATGAAGAAGATTATGATGATGGAGATGATAGAGTAGAGTCACATTTAGCTATTGTATGTGGGTACCTTGCCTTATGCTATGACTTCTTCTTAATTGGCTGACATTTTTGCTGAAGCTGGTCCTGCTATTTCTGTAAAGGTTTGTTTCGAGGTTTTGATAAAGTTTGAATTTTTATTAAGAAATGTGTGATGTTTTCCGATGATTGAGTTGGGGTTGTTGTTTTTGGGTTTTTTGTGTATGACAGAGTTACAGATAGAAGTCGTGGGTTCGCGCTTGTAACAGATTGAGGTAAAGATAGATTGTGTATGCTAGAGTTACAGATTGTGTAACAATGGCAGGAGTTGAAGAAGCTAAAGAAGCTATTCCACTGTTTGATGGATCCGTGAGTCCTTCCTTACCTTTTTAAATATTGTAAATTGATTAATTTAATTTTAACTACCTTAAAAAACTTGAAGAACTGTATACGGAAAGAGCGCTGTTAAGAATAATTTGGGTGTTGGAATGCTTGCTGTCCCTTGTGGAGTATATAGTAAGTATATAACTTAAACGAAATCAAATGTACCTGGTCTTTTTTACTTGAAATTGATAGTTAGATCATATATGTGCACAGGCCTTGCCTCTCCCCGAATAGTAGAGAGATAGTTTACATGAAGACCCTCAATTCTAATAAAAGTTATGGACGTTTTGGAAGAGGATGAAAAATCATGGAAATTTTGAGAAGTCTTGAAACACTGTAGAAAGTCATTATAAGGTAAATAGAAAATAAAAATAACATTGTAAAGTGTATGCTTTTTTTACCTGCTATTGCTATCATACATTGGGACTGTCTCTTGGATATACGGAATTCTAATGATTTAGTCTTATACCAGAATCAAGGGAATTTGATGCCGAATTGGATGCGCTGATCTTTTCCTTTTGTAATGTTGTTTGTTACATGCACACAAGTTTAACAATGAGTCCTTAATAAATTGTTATTGATGTGTTCTTGCTATAATGAGTGATGGTTGTCATACATGGAAATTTTGATACCCTCTCTGGCTTCCAAGTTCAATCGGTTACGAACTTTTTGCCTGCCAAACTGATCAGTAGAGGTATATATATATAGATGTATTTATAGTGGTGCACCGTGCTTACAGAAGAAAGAAATCACAGGCTAGGCTTAGAGAAGAAAGAATTCACGATGATTTAACCAGGTTTGTTTCTGCAAAAATTTGATTTTACAGAGCTATGTGCATATGTTGTGTGTTGGCAATTTCATGTATTTGCTTTGATTGCAAAAGGTATATACTGTATTGCTTTTCAATATTTTTTCTTGCATAATTATAATGAACTGAGTAGTGAGGATGACTTATTGCAATTACTATCTTGAATAGAATTTGTGAAATGGCAGGAAACTTGGTTGTCGTTACACATATGAAATACTCTGTAGTTTGTTGTTTCTTGCATAATTATTAAGACTTAAGAGCTGATTAACAATTGGTTTGAAACTGATGACTTAGTGCTTCGATTCTTGAATAGATTCACTCCTAATTTTGTCATTATTTACCCCTAATTTAGTTTTGGGCCTTTTTTTGCACAAACAGCCATGGCAACTATGGCATCTGTAACTATTTCAAATTCAAAATAGGATCAACTTATTTTGTCAATTTTGGTTGCCTTACTTTAGTTTTCAAGGCTATGTTAAATCAGCGACTATGAAAATGGCTTACGCAATCTGATGGTTTCAGTTGATTGGGTTACATTTAACTTTTTCACTTCCGGAAAAGCCATAATCAACCACAATGTGAAAAATTGTTGTGTATTTACTGTGTCTTTTGTTTAGTTTTGCCGTATGTTTCCTTTACTTGATAAAAAGCTAATCACGTGCCATATATCATAGTATCAAAATGCATGAAGCAACAAAAGTTTCTTACAACTTTCTGTGCTGATAAATTGGACCAGATTATCAGAAAAAGATAGATTTGTGCAAGCAGAAAACAGATGCAGCAAAATCTGAAGTTGCTGCAGACTTGGAACTGGATATGCTTCAGAAAGAGGCAAAGAGCTGGAACATGAACTTCGGAGAGAGACTTTGCTTAGTGATGAGCTTAGATAAGTATTTATTTATTATATTTGCGTGTTTGTTCATTTTGGTTATGTGAATGGTACTGAATATTGGAGTATATGTCAAATTGTCAATAACACCAACACACTAACTACCAATGACATCGATGATCTAGAACATCGAAGGGTTTGTGTGGAAGAAAGAAGACAAAGTTGGGGAAAAGCTGACAAAGATGACTCCCGAACACAGTAAGTTTTTAAACAAGTATCTTTATGAGGATCTTGGTATTTTAGATTTATTTCGTACAGTAAGCAGTATCACATGTTTACGATATCCCTTACAGAGGGGTTTAGGACCTTTTAGTACAATTTGGACTTTGTACCTAAAAATGACCCAAATAGCACGTTTAGAGAACTTGACCCATTTAAGCCCTGCACTAATGCATGTAAAACACGCAGGACATGAATTCAGCCAAGGTTCTGAAATCACTTTAACAGAGACACATTTAACAATTGTGTTCTACCTTTTTTTTCAATTTTTTTTCTAGAACTCAAGGTTTATATTCATTAATGTTGTTTTTCCTATACAAATTATGTCAAAGTAATGCAAATATATGTGATTCAGAAAGCACAGACAAATTTTGTTATCCTTTTATATACCTTGGAAAAAAATTTAACTGTTTTGTACAAAATCATAAAATGTTTATAGATGGAACTGAACCTTCACAGTGCCATATTCATATACTAGATTCGATTCCTTGGACCTGTACACATGTTTGAAAATTTAGAATAAATAAAAAAATATCGTGTATGGAAATGTGAACCTTTATAAAAATTTTAAAAAATTAGTAAATTAATAAGAACCACGTATATAGAGTAAATCTGGATCAACCGAAAAGGAAGATCTTCTTTTCACCCACCTGCAGAAGTTCAAATTTGAAAATTTCTAGATAATTACCACATATAATAAATATATGAGAAGAGTGCTGATTTGGGCCAACTTGATCAATGTAGATGCATCTTTTGTCTATCTCACACACCATTCTCCAATTAGTCCAAGCAATAGTTGTGACATTTTCACATTTCTAAATAGGACAAGGCAATCAAGAGATTTCTCGTGAGGAACATAGTGGAGCAAGCTGCTGCCAGGGATGTTCAAGAGACCTGTGCTTTTGAGAGTAAGTGTTTGTAAATCTTGTGTTCACCTTTTCCCTCTACTTGACATACTATATTAATTGTTTTGGAACAAGTTACTTATTTTGTTAATTTTGGTTATAGTTCTGGAATTGAACATGACTTCATTTTATTTTGTTTTTAATCTATGTTTGTTATTGTCACGTATTTCTTTGTCAGTACTAGAAATCAGGGCTAAGCTATGTTTGGTTGGGCATGTATTACTATATGATCAATGTAGATGCATCTTTTGTCTATCTCGCACACCATTCTCCAATTAGTCCAAGCAATAGTTGTAACATTTTCACATTTCTAAATAGGACAAGGCAATCAAGAGGTTTCTTGTGAGGAACATAGTGGAGCGAGCTGCTGTCAGGGATGTTCAAGCGACCTGTGCTTTTGAGAGTAAGTGTTTGTAAATCTTGTGTTCACATTTTCCCTTTACTTTCCATACTATATTAATTGTTTTGGAACATGTTTTACTTGTAATACTATATTAGTTGTGCTGGAACCAGTTTTTAATTTGATATACTTGATTTGCCTAAATTATTTTTCAGCCTATACACTTCCCAAGTTGTATCTGAAGATGCAGTACTGTGTTTCATGCGCAATTCACTCCAAGGTGGTGAGGGTCCGCTCCCATACTGATAGGAGGAACTGTGAGCCTCCAAAGAGATTTACTCGCCCGATGGTAAGATATTCTTATTAGTTTAGCTGATTAGTACACAGATTTAGATAATTTATTTTGTGGTATATTGTTGTCAAATCTTATATGCTCATTGTGCTCAAGTCCTTACAAGTGAGTTTCATGAGTTTCGTTATGGGTCCGGATTGTTATATAATTGAGAAGTAGAAGGAAACTTATAAAAGGTGCCTTGCTTCGTATATATAATTTAATTTAACTGGTTAGCTTGCATGTAAACCTTCATATAAGCATATGGTATTTGTAATTTTTTTAACTTAATGAATGATTTGTGTTTGACAGTTGCACTATCTCATTATTGTGATACGCTTGCTGTATGTGATCTTTGAGCGTTGAATGTTCATGTTTTAGATATTTTTAATTTGTTCTGCTCATCTATATATCTCTAGATCAATGTATCCTCTATCTTCACTTGGGACACTTGAACCTGACATTTTTGGTTTATCTAAATGTTAATATTTGGATTTTAAGGTAACAAGTTGAATAGTCCTATATGAGCTTGCAACTTAACTAAAATGGTTTCTGTCTATTTTTTTCCTTTAGAAGTCAAAATATTCCCATATGAGCCTGCAAGATAACTAAAACTGTTTCTGTTCTTTTATTTTTTCGTGAGTGTGTAGGAAATTATTACACGTTTAGCTTGTCATCATTGAACGAGGTGTTTCAATTGATGGGTACTATGCTGAGGTAACACATATTCTTTGAGATTTGGCTTTGTATAACTTGGTTTTAACCAGTCAATTGTTTTTTTTATTTTGTGAACCATTGCTTCATATCCCCCAACGTTCAACTCTCCATTATCGAAGGCAACCTTAACTTCGTTGATCTCCTTTTGAGCGAAGGCACTCATCGCTTAATTCTTTCACGATGTTTATGGAGGTGGAACAAAGGTCACACCATAATAAGTATTATCAGTCTGCTACTAGCAATGTGGAATTGTAGTTGTTTGCTTATATTAGCTACGTGTAAAGTTGAGGCAAGGCAGTGTGAGAAGAGTTAACAAGACACTACTTTTACTTGTAATATATGTATATGTTATTTGTTTATATACAATTTAAATACTTTAATTATTCCAACTTTAGAACTAAAAACAAGAATTAATTTTTCCCTGTTCCCTTCCCTCCCTTTGAATGTTTTTTTTGGTTGTCACCTATTATATATACAACTATGAGGTTAAGGTGGACAAGGTAGTTAAGGTGGACAAGGTGCTGTATTCATTAACAATGTTGATCATAGAAATGCCTGCACGGTACACATTTACCGTACAATATGTTTTCTCCCAGTGCATTTATTTATGGGAAGGAGAATATGTGGCTTGCTACGTTTAGTTTTAGTTTGCACATATTGCTGCATTGCAAGTAGGACATATAGTGTGCAAGATTTCAACGCATATATATTTAGTATGGCTTTTTGTTGTCATAATCCAACAGTATCATATTTTTAAGTTCATGCTCTCTCTATGAAGAATTTAGTTGAAGAATGCATAGTTTTTGAAGAATTTAGTTGAAGAATGCATAGTTTTGGCAAAAGATGCTACGTAATACCTTAATAAATTGAAATACTTAACAAAATTTAAGTTCAGCTATGTTATCAAATATATTTAAAGTGTTTTTCACAACCGCGCGACAACCGCGCGAAGCGCGGTTATTTCACCTAGTTTGAATTATAAAGGATCAGCTTGGAGAAATCATAAAGGATGTATCAATTTGGCAAAGTTCATGTTCTGTATGTAGGTTTGAGGGAATTATTTGTACGAATTTTAGATTGTATTTCGTGTTCTAAAAATTGGTCTAGGCGATCGATTAATCGGTATTTAGGTGTTAGGCGGTCGATAAATGCTTAAAATTTGTAAAATTTGATCATTAGATTTTTTTTTTTTAATTAGGTGGCGCCTAGGTGTAGACGGTCCTAGGCGGTATTAGATGGTTTAATGCCTAAAATCTATAAAAATTGGTCATTAGATGTTTTTTTTATTAGGCGGCGCCTAGGTGTAGACGGTCCTAGGCGGTATTAGACGGTTTAATGAGTTAGGCGAGAATAATCGATTAGGCAGCGATTAATCAGGTTTAATCGGGATTAATCGATCAAATTTTTAAAAAAGGTCAAATTAAGAATAAAACTTGAAAAAAATTGTTTTTAATAAAAAATATAATTTACACATGAAAGGATAGATTCACTCATCAAATCTAATAATAAAATGAAGATATTTATATTTTTACTTATACAAAATATATTTTTGAATACTAAAATTAAATTATATAAAAAAAATATAAATTTTAATACATTCGATTAATGTTACGATTAATCATTCCGATTAATCACCGCTTAGCTGATTAATCATCTCATGAGTTAGCATCTCATGTAAAGTGATCTCTCCACATTGATCATAGAACGATTTTTCTCCGAATGATGTTATCGAATCATATATTAAGATTTTATAATCGAAATTTTTGGGGACATCATGCATATCATTCGATTACATGATAAAAAATTTTGAATAAAAAATATTATTATTATGAATATTATATTTTGGTACAATTCATTTACATGAAAGTACATTTTATAAAATAAGAAAAAATTAATAGCAGGCTAGCAGCTTGCAAGTCACAAAAATTAATTAGACCGGAACGCCTCTGCAACTAAAAAGGGCAGGGGGGGTTTTTTCGTGCTAACTTTGGCCAATAATACATCAAAAATCTATATGAATATATGATATATAGAATAAATTTTGGGCTACATCCTTATGCACTACTAAAACACTACTAGCATTATAAAAGTGCCCCTGGCAGGCCCATTTCAAGAAAATTAAAAATAAAAAGTACAATTGTAGAATAATATACTAGTCCTATAATTTAGGTAGTGTTTAAGTAGTGTATAAGGGTGTAGCTCAAGATTTATTCATATCATATAATAAAGAATACTCTAAAGCATTGATAATAATTATAAATATCAGTTTATTATGTATTTTATATGAGAGTAATAGGGTTATGTATTTGATATTGGGATAGCTAGCATAGATTTTTTTCTATGGGTCACGGTCCACAGCAAACATTTGCTGTGGACTGTTACGTAACAAATGGTTTTACAGCCGTTGGATCGTTGATCCAACGGCTGGGATTTAAAAAAAATCGACTACGTACCGCAGAAACTTTCCGCGGTACGGTGAAATTACAAAAATGCCCCCGCCCACGTACCGTAGAAACTTTCCGCGGTACGGGACCCTTTTGTTTTATTCGCCTTTTTGCAGTAGCAGTTCACAGAAAAGAGAAAAGGGGAAGAAATTAGGGATTAACAAGTGAAATTGAGGAGCAACTTCGATTCTTTGCCTGTTCTTCATCGTTTTAGGTATGTGTTGCCTTCTTACTCTCTTTTTGTACTGTAATGTGTGTATACACAGCATATGTATGTATTAATTATAGTTTGGAGTTGAATTTGTGGATTTTTGGATTTTGTGGAAGTTTTGGATTGGAATGTATGTGTAAAATTGTTGGTTATCCTTTGGAATTTGTGGATTCGAATTTGTGGAATTTGTGGATTGTTGGTTACCCTTTGAAGGGATTTTTTGTTGAAGTATAGTTCATTTAAAGTGTTAAAATTATTCCATTAGTGGTAAAAATCGAATTTAGGGTGTATTATTTCACTGATTAGAGGCATTGTTTGTTGCAATTGAATTTAGGGTTTAAGAATTATGATTTAGGTTTTAAGAGTATGAGCAAAATTCGAATTATTTGGTTATTAATTCAAATTGAGTATTATTTTTGGTTATTAATTTAGTTTAAATTTTAACATATAGGGGCCATATTTTTCTAACATGTTTTTTTAATGTAATTTGCAGAAATGGATCATTTTAACGACGACTTGCTTGACACTTTGCCCGGTCCTAGTAGAGCGAACGTCATTTGGGATAACCGCTATCATGTTAGCGAGGATGTGTGGGATGGTAGTGGGAGAGAGGAGTTGGATTGTATATGTGGTAATAGGGCGATGCGGGATTGGAAGTTACGAAGACCGCAGAGGGAGCTTCTACATATGATGGGGTTTGAGATTTTTACCAACCCCCATGTTGTGTTGGGTAACGATGCGAGGCTCATTTCGGCTATGATTGAGCGGTGGAGGCCTGAGACGAACACCTTCTTCATGAGGCAAGGGGAAATGACGGTAACGTTAGAGGATGTAGGCTACATCTTATAGGATTGCCGGTTGTTGGTGAGGCTGTGACATGTGGTCTCATAGCGAATCGGAAAGAGTTCTTCGTTCGTAATTGGTTTGAGCCGTTGACAGATGAGGAGGTGGATGATGCGTTGTTTAGAAATCATATCAAGTTGACATGGCTCTTTGAGAGATATGGTAGGCAGAAGCCGGAGAAACATAATGCCGAGGCAACTATTGTACATACACAGGCATACTTGGTATTTTTGTGTGGTGCCGTACTTTTCCCTACGAAGGACAGAGCTTATGCCCATGTGAGATACATTGTGCCCTTGTCCAACATCCGGGAGATTCATAATTATGCTTGGGGTGCAGCGGTGTTAGCTCATACCTATAGAGGGTTAGAGATTGCTGCCAGGAGGGGTAGTAAGAGTGTTGCTGCTTGTGTGTGGTTACTGCATATTTGGTCGTACGAGCGATTTCCTCGCATTGGCGTGCCTCAGCGGGACCCTGATCAGGATGATTATCCGGTTGCAGAGAGTTGGGCTTATTCCTCTCTTCAGGGTATTAATAAGAAGCGGCGTCAGTCCGGTCCTCACCACAGCTTACCATTTTATAGGGGTGAGTTTGATGGAGTTGCTGGTGATGACGTGGTGTGGAGGCCATATGCCAGATTTGACGACGTAGTTGATTGGGAGATGCTACAGGCACAGTTAGCTGGAAATGCTCGAGTGTCGTTGGTATGCTTTGATGTGGTTGAGTGGCAGCATCCGGAGAGGGTGGTCAGGCAGTTTGGTAACTTGCCAGTGATTCCTCAAGCTCCCGTTAACATGGTCTTGTATAGGCAACCTAAGGAAGCCACTTTTGCCGGTGAGGATTGGTTGGTTCGATGGTTTGTTGAAATTGGGAGGTGGGCCAGATTTTGTTCAGATTTGGAGGGGTTGGTTGACTGCACTACCAAAATTGCATCCCAGGCTGAGTATATGGCTTGGTATTCAGAGATTACCCGTCTACGTGTAGGGAAGCCAGAACATGTCCCCCATTCAAGGTACCAAACCAGGGAGCTCTATGATGGAGTCGAGGGATATCGAGTTGTAAGTATCCTAAATTTCGTACATTTATATTACACTATACACACGACATTTTATTTTATTTTTATTTATTATGAACATTGTTTTATCGTGTAGATGGTAGCTGCACTTGATATGCTTAAGCAGTTGGATTCTAGGGCTCCCGTTGAGTTTTTGGAGGAACTTGGGACGATTTCAGATACCTTTCTCACTCCTTTCACAAGGTTGATGAAGAAGATCAAAGGACCGGCTTATAAACCTCCAACATTTGAGAACATAAAACCACTTTCACTGTATGAAGAAGCGAGTGGTACAACGAATACTTCGCAAGATGTCATTGAGATGACACAGCCATCCCAACATGTGTCTCAACCTCCCATTCCCAGTGGTAGTGCATCGTCTACTAGGCCTTCAAAACTACGAACCCGTAGAATGAAGGGGGAAAAGTGGAGTATCACCAAGGATTTAGATGTGCATAAGCGGAATGAAATCTATGCTGATTGGGGGTGGGGCATTGGGCAGAAGCCGAACTTGAAGGGAGGAATTGAAGTGTGTGGGCACCATATATCAGAGACTGCGATGCAGAGCTTAGCTCCAGCTTCATGGATTGATGATAGGATCATTTTCTGCTATATGGTATGGTGTCATGGTTATCCTTGTTTTACATGTGAAATGCCATCTACCTATATGTCCTTGTCTAAGTTACCATATTTATGTGTTTATGTTTTGTTTTAAGGCATTGCTACGTGAGCGAGAGGAAACTATTCATCGGTCCAATATATGGGAGAGGAAGCCAATATACTACTTCATGGATCCTTACTTCATTGTCATGGGTTGGGATCACATGAAAAAAATCAAAAGAGCGATTAGAAAGGGTGAGAGTCAGTTGAACAAGGCATGGCATGATGCACTCCGCAGTTTACATGGTTTTGCCACTTCGAGCATTGGCCCATCCGTTGTCGAGGCGGATTACATTTTCCTTCCATGTTGTGTTAGTGGTGTTCATTGGATATTGTTTATGGTTTGTACGAAGACGTTCAATGTTATCCTTCTCGATTCAATGAACGATGAGGTTGAATATGCAAAGGAAACAGAAGTGGTGGTATGACTCTTTTTTTTTATGTAGCTTGTCATTATTTTTTCGTTTAGTAGTTATCAACGTTGACTTTGTTTTAATTTTTGTAGTCATGGTTACTCCCAAGATTCTTGCTTAAGCTAAAACCTCAGATGGTACGTGCTGGAAGAACAAGGCAAAACAGAGCAAAACAGAGCAAACTGACTGCATAAACTGCTGAAATTCTTTAATTTTTGGAAGTTAGTGCAAATTTTTTTTAAAAAAATAGAAAATGCTTTCTAAAATCATAAAATATTATAATAAGTGAAATTTGTGAAATTTTTTTTGTAATTTGTTGAAATTAAAAAAAATTCAAAATTCCTTAAATTAGTCATTAAAAATGTTTTTTTTGGATTTTTCCACTTCACCTCTAAAACTTTAAAAACTTAATGAAACACACCCCAAAATCCTTCGAACATTTTAATAACGTGGATTTGCAATTAATTACGTAAACTTCAATTACATTACAATAAATTACATAAATTTCATTAAAATTCTAATAAATTCATTACATAGCCGAAAAGGGTAAATGCATATTACATTTGAATGGAGTGATGAACTCCTAACCAAACAAACCTAATATATTGGAGAAGCCTGCAGATAAACGGTGAGAAGGTGTGCCGGGAGGAGCCTCCAAATTAACAAATGCGGCAACATGATACAAGACAACAACACAACCCTCGCGGATTACACCACTACTAATGGTTTTGTGCGTGCTAGTGTCGTCCCAAAGAAGGACATTTATAGACATCGATCCATCGTACAACTTAAATGTGGCCCAACAACGAGGATGAGGAGAATCTTTTACGTGGGAAACCCATCCCTTCACATATTGGACGCGCATTTGATCACGTGTGCAACCTTCCCGAGGCCTCAATTTATATATGTCACTAATGTTGTCACAATACTCAAAAAGTCCACCATCCCATTCGGAAAGCCGCCACTTGCCTTCGGTGTCCTTGCCCAAGTTCAAGACAGGAAGAAAGTAGGGATCCACATTATACGCTACCCGCTCCATCATTTCTTCGGTGTGCATCCAACGGCATGCTTCGGTCCAATTTTTTGACCTATAAGCCTCTTCCTCCGGAGAATATAACTCGTCATCCTCCTCCTCAACAATCGGTGGGGGCTCAATGGGTTCCCCCATTATGTCATAGTATTCTGGTAAATTGTGACATATTTCATCTGCTGCATTGTCCGATATATCACTAATGTATGACTCACTTCCCCCGGAAGAAGCCGAGAGTGAATCACTAACATGTGAAACATCCGAAACATCACCACCATCCATGTTACCTACAAATGACAATAAATTTTATTTTGTTAGAGAATGTGAGCAGGACATAATGTAAATTTTAAAAATGGCTCGAGTAGAGATGTATAGCAATTACAATTGATCAATTTGAGTTTGAGCATGTTCAGCATTTAGAGCATTTTGAGCAATTTGAGCATTTAAAGCTTCTAGTCTTCCAGGACACTTCCTTTTGTCATGTCCTTCAAGATTACAATGTGTGCACTTTCTTTTGGTCTTCCCTTTAGCAAGGGCTTCTACGGGACTTTTAAAACGGACGGTTTTTTTCCTCCCCTTTGTTTGGGAAACAATAGGATCAAAAATTGGTTCATCATCTTGTGTTGCATCATGAGAATTAACATTGCTTTCATGAGATTCAATTCCATCCACTCGCATACTCTCGAGAATTGGTATTTCTCGATTCATCACCTCGACGGCGTAGTCATATCGTTCCTTAGATGCAATGCTACTGTGACAAAAACTCATTGTGAGCATTGTCATGCTATTAAATCTATCGGTTGGGGTCATCTCATGAGATTCTCCAATGTTCAACTGGTAAGGCAACAAACCATTTACTCTATTAGCATGCATAGTCCACCGTCGAACTATGAAACAATCGGGAATCTCGGGAATTCTTTTTTTATTCAAGACCGCCAAGATGTGTCGACATGGTATCCCTACATGTTCAACCATTCTACACATACACATTCCCGTCAAAGCTTCTTTGTCGAATGCAACATAATTTAGTTTTGATGTTGGTCCCAAATTTTGCCTATATAAACAATAATAGGTTCTTCCGTCCCCTTCCTTCTCCCCTTCTTCAGAAGCTTTTTTGTCTTTCATAACAAAATATTGTAACGATTCAACCAATTCATCTTGAAATTTTCTAAACATCGTCTTGGTATAAATTTTGGCACCATGAATCTCCAAGGCGGTATTCATTTTCATCGGACGCTTTAAGTTACATGTGACATAATCTTCTTCTTTCTCCCATACAAATTGTCTTGCCAATGCCTTTTGAGCATTTTCAATGAATTCTTTCAATCCCGTGGCGGAACTCACATAATTATCAAACAAAGAATTCATCCCCTCACTCCTTGAAGTAGTATTTTGACCCGCTGAGAAAGTATTCCTAGTATATGCAATGATCCATTTTTCCTTCAACTCATATAACCCCTGTAACCATTTATTTTCTTCTAACTCGTATTTCTCCATCAAGGATTTCCATCTAGCCTCAAATTCACATTCGGTCAACGAGTTATAAATACAATGGTTAAAGTCCACTTTGAAGTCCGGAAAGCTAGAATAATAATGTGCTAATTTCTCCGGAAATTTGTTACTAATGTGCCACGAGCACAACAAATGGGTAGTATTCGGGAGTACACTTGCAATAGCATTTGCCATGGCTTGATCTTGATCGGTAATTATAGTCATTGGATGCTTATTCCTCACAGCTTCAAGCCAAGTACTCAGAACCCACTCAAAAGTTGTTGTGTGTTCATCTCGCATTAGTGCAAAACCAAATATCACTGAGTGATAATGGTGGTTAACGCCAGTGGCGTTAAGGGACAAATGGCATGGCATATCTATTTGTCCGATATGTCGTGTCAAATGCCACAACATCACCAAAATTTTGGTAGGCCATTAAACATCTAGGATCAACCCACAGGAGACATTTCAAACGGTGTTTTTCATCAACTTGTGTTCTAATGAAAAAATTAGAACCACTTTCCTCATTCAATCTATATAACAAGTCTAATGCGGCTTGCACATCACATTTTTCAAACCTTTTTTTCCGCTCATCACGTAGCACATTCCTAACATGTTGACTACCGAACCCTACTTTGTCATTACCTCCATGCATATTACCGATAATATTCATTACTTGGTAATCACGAACTCCCGAGCCACGAAGAGTTTTAATTAAACTACGAGTAGCGGTATTCACATTCTTTTCTCGTTGTATCAACTTCATTTTGCTAGGAGTGACAAGTACGTGATTGTGATTTAACTCGAGACTAGTTGTCTCCCAAAGACTTAAATTTTTCGAATAATTCACATACATCCGTACTTTGCATTCGCTCCTAGGAAGAATTTCTCTACGCCGTTTAGAACTACTGCTTTCACCACTCTTCCCGGCATGTTTACAAACATACAAACGACTATATATTTCACTACTTTTAGAACGCCTTTGGGTTGATTGAATTTTAATACCGAATCCATTTTTTAGGGCATATGCCCTAAAACAATTTTCTGCTTCTTCCAAAGTATGAAACACTTGATGCATATATGGAATGCCATTTCCATCCACATTTTCAAACACATTTTCACACTCTACATTATCCTCATTTTCATTTCTATTTTCACCATCTAAATCATCTTCTTCTTCAACACTAAATTCATCAACATTAATGAACTCATCATTATAAACGAATTTGGGGGTGCTAGGCTCATCACTACTTGCATCTAAAGCATCATTCATACTTAAATCATCAAGATGTAATGAATCGTCAATTTTTTTTTTATTTTTTTCATTATCTTCTTTTTTTTTCGAACCAAACATACGAGCAAATAATTTATCCGCCATAATAAACAACAAAAATTGTAGAGAGAAATATTACCTCAAATTGAAGAGACAAGCAACTACAGATTTGGAGATTAGAGGGGAGAGAGAGAGCAGTCGGCTGAGGGATTTCTGTGATGTATAAGTGAGGAGGAAGGGCTGAGAACGGATCTGGATAAAACAAAAGGGTCCCGTACCGCGGAAAGTTTCTGCGGTACGTGGGCGGGGGCATTTTTGTAATTTCACCGTACCGCGGAAAGTTTCTGCGGTACGTAGTCGATTTTTTTTAAATCCCAGCCGTTGGATCAACTGTAAAACCATTTGTTACGTAACAGTCCACAGCAAATGTTTGCTGTGGACCGTGACCCTTTTTCTATTACGCATCTGAAGAATGAGTAATAGGGGTTTCCAAATGCGTAATAAGTTCCTCTGATAGGTCTATTACCCCTCTTCCAAATACGTAATATGTCCCCTCTCCAAATGCTCCAAATGCGTAATAAAAAGATATTTATGACCATCATCCATTATTTATGTTATTGTCACCAATTTTATTAAAAAATAAAATATTTATGTCATTGTTTTGTGCCGTGCTTTACCAAAAACGAGAATCAATCACCCCAAAACGTGGTGATATTATATACGTATATATATATATATATATATATATATATATATATATATATATATATATATATATATATATAGGCCTTTGCTCCATAAAGAACACTATAAAATCATTTATTCCAATAGATCCATTGGCCCTGCCAGGGGCACCCAATACAAAAAGTTCTTATTTTTTTAGGCTCTATCCATCCAGCAAAAAAAAAAAAAAAAATTTGAAAATTTTACTGTTCATGATGACGTCACTGATGACGTCATCGATGAACAGTAAAATTTTCAATATTTTTTTTTTTTTTTTGCTGGATGGATAGAGCCTAAAAAAATAAGAACTTTTTGTATTAGGTGGCCCCGCCAGGGGCAATGGATCTATTAGATATGAGGTGTTTTTTGTTGTTTTTTATTTAAAGTGTTCTTTATGGAGTGCAACCTATATATATATATATATATATACACAAGGCAGAGGAGGAGAGGGGTCTTCCGCTACAAATTCCAATACCTGCCAACTGCCATCACCCCCAACCCCAAACCCAACTATATATATTTAGTACTGTACCTGCATAGAGTATCATTCATCACACCCCCTCTCCTCTACCTATATATCCAAGGAGTATTGTTTGCTTCCTCACTCTTGTTTGATAGCTTTACAGAATTATTTTGCTTCCTTACAAATGGCTCCTGCTGCACCTACCGATTCTTCACATTCCATTCAACCCAGAGGTTCCTTTCCTTCTCTCTCTCTATCTCTCCTCTCTCCCCTCTCTCTCTGTATATTATGTTTACTTTGTGGATCCATATCATTATTGGTCCTTCATATGCAACTTGGATTATTCTCTTATATATAGTCTTCCATCACTTGCCTCACAAATCTTACCATTTTATCAAGGTTGCTTTCCCCATCTCAATTAGGAACTTAAGTTCAACTAACTCTTATCCTAGGGCTTTATTTGTTACTCCCTTGTGCCTTAATATGTTTCTCATTTTTACTTTTGTTACTATTCATTATAAGCGATTGACTACTAATTTACGCATAATTTATAAGACAAAATATAGTCATGAGTGATATTGTTGGATTCGTATTTATGAGTACTTTAGTACAGTGAAGTTTTTATATTTAGTACTAATACGAAATTCAAGATATTAACGATCAAAAGTGTGCGTTGGCAAATGTGTTTTTAAAAACAGGAAACATATTATGAGACGGAGGGAGTATGATGCTTTATTTGACCATTCTATTTATTTATATATCCCATTTAACTAAGGGTCCTGGTCCCTGACAAATGGTCAGGGATAACGCTGGGATTCCATAAAAATATTTTTATGAGTTTTTATGTTCCGCGGAAAAATTTCCGCGGATAGGCCTTTTTACGTTCCGCGGAAAATATCCGCGGATCTTAAAAAATATTTTTATGGTATCTCACCAACGGCTGGGAAGGGGATCCCTGACAATCATTTGTCAGGGACCAGGACCCTTTAACTAATTAGCAGTTAATGTTTCAGCTCATTACTTAACTCTCTCTCTCTTTTACTGCACAGATGTTTGTATTGTTGGTGTTGCGCGTACACCAATGGGAGGATTTCTTGGAACTCTTTCATCCTTATCGGCCACCAAACTTGGATCCATAGCCATTCAAAGTACTAATTTAATAGACTTCCCATCTTAGAGCTATTCTCTTCGCTTTGCAACTTTTCTCAAAATACTGTTCTTATAAATCTTTTCATGTATACTTGTAGGTGCTCTTAAAAGGGCAAATGTTGATCCAGCACTTGTACAAGAGGTTTTCTTTGGAAATGTTCTCTCGGCTAACTTGGGTCAGGCTCCTGCTAGGCAAGCAGCACTAGGGGCAGGTTTACCTGACACAGTAGTATGTACCACCATTAACAAAGTTTGTGCATCAGGGATGAAAGGTGAATCCTTCACATATAGAAACAAATTAATCTTGTTTTTCATTCTTTCCAAGAATGAGCCTTTTCATGCTAAATGGTACAATTTTCTCTTTTGCAGCAACAATTCTCGCTGCACAAAGTATCCAGTTGGGTATCAATGATATTGTTGTGGCTGGTGGAATGGAAAGCATGTCCAATGTTCCCAAATATATAGCAGAAGCAAGGTCACTCCTTGTTCCTTCAATGAATATGAACTGCTCTTTCTACTTTGTTTTTGGTTGTCTATACTCTATACATTGTTTTTTAATTAAGGGCAAATCATATAAATTATGATGGATTCAGTAGCACACTAACTAACAAGATCCTTCTAAAATTTTGTATTCGTTGTACTATTTGTACATTAATTTAAGGATTTATATGTATCGTCAGGCATTAGCCACCAAGTACCAAAAAGTGGGGTTTGTGCACAGTAACTAGCTTTTGGTGGTTCCATCTCAGTCAAGCTCTAAACCCTATTAAACCTGAATTTCCATTTGTCAATTCGTATTGTGCATCATTTGTCAAATCAAATTTTCTTCAAGAAAATACTTTTTATAAATGATATCCAGTTGTCCATGACTCCTGAGAATGTTGTCATCTCCCTTTCCAACAGAATTAAGCATACTAATAATACGAAACTTATTTGCAGGAAGGGATCCAGGTTTGGACATGATTCTCTTGTCGATGGATTGCTAAAAGATGGGTTGTGGGATGTGTATAATGATTTTGCCATGGGGTCTGCTGCTGAAATATGCGCTGAGCAACATGGCGTTTCAAGAGAGGATCAGGTAGCTACACAGCACCTACAAGTTCCTTTTTCGTAGAAACCATATACATAACATATAATGAACATAAGTCATGCTGTGCAATAAGCTTTATATGTTTTTTTCCTACTGTCTACTCGATACATCCACATCGGTGAAATTTATTTTAGCATTGTGGCTTGATAGTGCCTATATAAATACATATATGATCCTTAATGTATGCTTTGCTAAAATTTTGCTTATAATACGGTATTCTCTTAGAAGAACACAAAGTTTGTTGTTTGGACTCTCAGAACCAGTACTACAAATTTGTTATGGCATAGTTAGTACTCAATTCTTTTGGCTGATATATGCAGGATAACTTTGCCATCCAAAGCTTTGAGCGTGGCATTGCTGCTCAAAACGAGGGTGCTTTTGCATGGGAAATAGCACCAGTAAGTACTTGGGTTGGCTATAAGAGACTCTGTGCAATT
This sequence comes from Kitagawia praeruptora, assembly GCA_037693485.1. Classification (NCBI taxonomy): domain Eukaryota; kingdom Viridiplantae; phylum Streptophyta; class Magnoliopsida; order Apiales; family Apiaceae; genus Kitagawia; species Kitagawia praeruptora. Next base: position 86,284,823 of record CM075350.1, read on the forward strand.
TTTTGTCGGTGACCACTAAGTCATATCATCATTATATTTTAGGTTGAAATTCCTGGGGGAAGAGGAAGGCCATCAACTGTCGTTGACAAGGACGAAGGTCTAGGAAAGGTGAAACTTCGTAACAATTATGTAACTGTTGTAAATTGTTATGCATATGTAGTTCTTTCCCTTACTATAAGTTTTAACAAATGTCGATGAATATTTTTGAAATGGATCTGCTTTACTAGTTGTATCGAAAAGCATAACCTTTATTATCTGATATCAGATTTGGCATTAAAAAGGTATAATTATGAGTGAAAGTATAAACATCATGTTTATTCTGGTCAAATGCTAAGTAGGTTGCATATATAACTAACTACAAGTGTGCAATTTTGCATTACTTGTCACAAAACCCAAAGATAAAGAATTGGATATGAAAGATTCTACTGTCTGCAAAGTTTGGGTTCATCCTTCTCATTCAAAAGCTTTCTCGGTATATATTTATTTTTAATTGTGCTTATTGCATCCTAAGTTGATGTGTTTTTTTTCATTCTGTGCTTCCGTGGATCCAAAAGTTCGATGCTGCAAAGTTGAAAAAGCTCCGTCCAAGTTTCAAGGAGAATGGCGGTACTGTCACTGCTGGCAATGCTTCCAGTTTAAGGTTCAGATCTTTAATTAGATTAGTAAAAGTGTCATGTTTTCTTGTTTTTAATTTTAATTCTGCGAAAAGGTGTTGACTTCGTAAAATTTTTTAAAATTTTTTCTGTCGTTAACAAGCCCTGAAACCCTGTTGAACTGATTGTATGTTGATAGTTTGTTACAAGGATACACAACTTTTTCCTTTTTTAATTTAAAGGAAGTGGGGATACTTTGATTACTAGAAGTTTAGAAACCAACACCCCCCACCTAGTGAACCAGAGGTCCAGGCTGATTCCCGGGTCATCAACATGGGTACTCCCACTAGGAAAAACAGTGAACCACACCCACCAAGTAGTATCCGTGTCCAACATTTTCATTATATAAGTGACTAAGTGAGTATTGAACCCTCTTCCTCTTGAAACTTCCAAGGGATAAATTTTAACTGTTGGGCCAAAGCCTTGATTAGGGTACAAGCACTTAATCTTTATTAAAAATGAGAAATGTAATTTATTTATTTTCTTGTATCTTCCACTGTTACAGTTTGAGTTTTCTCTTGATTTTACAACTTTTTAGTGATATATACTGCAATAAGTGAATAGAGAAAACATTCTAATATATGTACTAAAATAGAATTGTTCACTTATTCAGTGATGGCGGTGCTGCACTAGTCTTAGTCAGTGGAGAGACAGCGGTGAGGCTTGGACTAGAAGTGATTGCAAAGATTTCAGGATATGGTGATGCGGCTCAGGTACTTCCTAATATATTATAAAAGCTGATGCTGCTAGTTTCACCATACAGTAAAATAGATGTGTGGGCTGCTGTGTAATGATGTATTATCGTGTTTCTATATTTAAAGTATGATATGCATTCTGCAGTCTCCAGAGTTATTTACGACTTCTCCAGCTCTTGCAATACCAAAAGCTATTTCTAGTGCTGGCATAGCGGCTTCTCAAGTTGATTTCTACGAAATTAATGAAGCCTTTGCGGTAAACTTTCGAGCAGAGTTCAATTGACATAACTAGTAGGTCAGACCTAGGCCTGCAAGTATGATTTCCCAAATTTTAAATTATCATATGGCACCTGCAGGTTGTGGCTCTTGCAAACCAGAAATTGCTTGGCCTAAATCCAGTGAGTTCCACTTACCTATTATACTCTATGATCCCCCCCACGCCCTCACCATCATTTTCTGCTAAAGGAACTTATAAAAGATCAAAGTATATTTCTGCGGTCTGCCTGTGTACTGTATGTAATATCCGTATTTTTGCTTGCAGGAGAAGATTAATATACATGGGGGAGCTGTTTCTCTGGGACATCCTCTAGGTTGCAGTGGTGCTCGTATCTTGGTTACTCTTTTGGGGGTATGCTTATAGTAGTTTGACTATAATTTTGAGTTTGCAGTTTTATTTTCTCTAATATATACTGAACCTTCACAGGTACTAAAGAAGAAGAATGCGAAATATGGAGTTGCTGGTGTGTGCAATGGCGGAGGCGGCGCTTCAGCGCTCGTTTTAGAACTTGTCTAGTTCTCCTTATAAGACAGGTATCATATAATGAAGAAATGTAAGATAAGATCTAGATGTTCTTCGTTCCAGTGATTAAAAAAATTGTAGCACATCATTTGCATTTAATTTTCATTGATACCCTAGTTTTTTCTTATGGTTAGAAAATTGAAATGCATTGGAAATCAGTTACATCATTATCTCTGCAAGTAACTTGACAATAATCATATCAATTATTCTACTTTCCGGACATAACTTGTAGAGTGGCAAAGGTCAAGGCCGTGACAAGAATTGGGACTGGTCTTTTAACACTACCTGTGTGGTCTTATGGTGAAAGTTGGAATCATACATACTAGCCCATATTATTACCCTTTTTTTTTAATAGACATCTCTGAATCTCCCACCAGTACTTGATTTATGATTTCTGCAGGATGCACATATTTTTCCTAGTAGTGGGTAAACTGATTGTGTTTGTAGTCACTTTAAATATAGGAATCTAATTATCTACCAACTGGACTGGACCTTTATAATCAGATATTCACATGCTCTGGCACTGTGGTTGAGTATTTAATGGGCACTCTGTTTATTGGGGGTAAATAAATCTGGGACTCTTTCATTCTCACAGATAGTTGTCTTTTGATGCAGGCTAATCACATGGGACAAGACAATTGTGCTGTGGAGACTTTGGTTTATGTAGCCTTCCATATGTTGTGCTATTTTGCCAGTTTTGCCCCCAACCCTCGTTAGGCTTTCATTTTTTTCATTTTTCATTTTTCTTATTTGCCAATAACCAGATAGTGTTTTCTAGATTAATTAAAGTTAGATGCAGTGTTCTATCTCTGCCAATAATCAACCCGTTTGTAATGTTTCCTTGTCTTATTAATTAATTCATAACTCAAATACGCCGTATTATTTCTCAACAGATGTACAAAATAGTACAGTTAAAATATGCCGAAAAGAGAACAGATCTCATTGAGTAGGAAGTAGGCGGTTAAATGCTAACACACAGCTTTGTAGTTTAATCACAAACCGAGCATGTATGCTCATCAGGATACCTGTGTTCTTGTGAAATTCAGGAAATGTAGAAATCTGTTTTCTTGTGAAATTCAGAAATTGCAGAACAATAAACACATTCACAAAATAAACAAACACCAACCAGAAGGTTACTGCTAGTCTGGTTATGAGTGTTTGGCAAACACTTTCTAGTCAATTCTAAAATGCTGAAAGAACAGTAAACAATTAGCTGCTTCTGTGGAATGTCCAAACAATCTGTTTCCAGTTTTATTCTTCCTGCAAGGAACTTATATGCTGAAAATTTCGGCTCCATAAACTGATACTTGCCCATTTAAGAAAACCACTTGAGCACCCAAATGCATCAGGGTTTAAATAAGTTCTGCCTATACTTGAAATTTAATGGGGACAAAGCGGGAACTTCTAATAAACCGTTTACTCCATCTTCTCACTAATACAAATTGGTTCTGGAGCTAACAAGAAGCAGTGATTTTCTGGCTTGAAGTATTACGTACAATGTGATCTGAGCAGCCAGTAGCTAAACTCTGGATGTCCCAAGTTTTCGCTCAAAAAGGCGCTGCAGGAGGTAGACTTGCAGTACACTAGCACCAATAAGTGCTGCAGATTCGAATATTGCCTTGTGAATTGCTCTCCTACTCAGCCCTTCATTCACTGAAACCCCAGTCAAAAGAGCAGAGACCGTTGTTAATGAAGTAATTAATAATCCTGCTAATACTAATGTTTTGTAAGAACGGGAAAATAACATTTCACTCAGAATTACAAAAAAAAAAAAAACCCCTACTAAATTGAAAAAACTCATTTAAACTCCTTAAAACATACTGTAATTCAAAACTAAGTTGAATTTAACAACAATAATAAGAGAAACTAATAGCCAACAATAAAAGCAAATTACACTAAAACAATCAAGTAAATATTTAAGAATATATGTCATTATGAGAAAGTAACTTCAAATTTACTAAATGATAGGTACCCGCTGTAAGCTTACAGCGGGCACCCGCTATAACCACCAACCCGCTGCCCGCTATTGCACCTCCACCTGTAACATTACACATGTATCATTTCATATTATCTTTACTAAATTGCTCCACTTAACAAACAAATATCTTCACATAAATACTTGTGCAAAATATCTTGTTACCTTGCTCACTAAGGCAGGGGACCATAAAGGCAATTAAGGGGACACAAAAGCATTCAACTATAGCAAAAGCGGCTGTGCTAGAATCGAGGTATGTGGGAAAGGGACATTAATCACTGTTCCAATAGTGGCTCACTGTAGCTTTAACAGCATAACAAGTGGGTCACCAAGTGGGTGAACAGTTATTAGAAGACCTAACCTATAAATACCCCCATTCTACACACAAGGTGAGATATACAATTCCAATAGCACAAATTAATTACTCATTCTCTCCTTTCACACAGATACATTTTCACCCGTTTCGATTATTATTATTTCGATTACTGATTCTCACACCGGAGGTGCTTGACGGCCACCACCCCCGGGCAAGCATTGTTTTGCAGATACCCAAACTCAGGCGAAGTACCCCCGGAACAGTGCTCGGAACAGTGATCGGAAGCCATTAATCGGCCATGAGGATTATCACTAAAGGATTAAAAGTATTTTAAGATAGCCGAGTAAGAGTGAAAGATATGATATGGCAAGTAAAACAGTTAAACCGATCGCCAAGGGACAATAGAGTTTTAAAAAAATTAGTTGGTCCTGCCTGAGAACATAGTAACAAACTAAGGAACAAACCTGAATCAAATTCTAAACACCACACCAACCAAAGTAGGCAACCCATCAACCAAATGCACCAGACATTAGTATTAATCACATTTCGAGGGGGCCTGTGCGCACCCTCACCACCTTTAAGCCCGCCCCTACCCGGGTTACTGTTTAGTTCTCGACAAGAACACTATGTTACAGATATGATGCTACTACTACTTAAACAGGTAATATTCTAGCTATGGTAACAAAAAATTAGCCATTAAAATATTGTACTGTACTTCCCACAATATTGTTATGTAATTTTATGTAATACTAGTAATATCGGTAACAATCAGTGACGAAGCCACGTGGGGTCAGGTGTGGTCAAAGAACCCCACCACACCTTAAATTTTATTAATAATTTTTTTAATTTTGAAGATATATATTAAGTTTTGACCCCACTTTTGTTATGAATATATATTTTTTTCAATTACAATCAGGTTGTGCCCCCACTTGAATATAATCCTGGCTTCGTCACGGGTAACAATTTGGAAGATTCACATTCACAAGGTGCACAAAAGACTTCAGCTTAATGTAATACAGCTTCTATATTACCTGGACATAATCTAAATTTGTGTAATGTAGATTTCACATAAATGCTCCAAATATGAGCAATGTCACTATCACTATGTACTAAGAATTATATCAATGAAAAGAAACTAAAGCAAAACCAACTCAATGTTCTCATATTGTACCTAGTTCCTGGCGCAGGGTCTGACCCTCTAACCAATGCTGTTCAAATAGAACGTTGTGCAGAGCATCCTGTAACTTTGAAATATGTTCCAGCAAGGGATCAAAGTGCTCTGCAAAAGTTTGTCTATTAGCGTACTTTTAACTTTGGAAGATACCACATAACACAAACGGAGGATGGAAAGAAGATAAAACTAGAAAAGTGTCACTTAGTTTACCATCTTTTGCATGTTGATCATAGTATGCGAAGTGGCCAACATGCACATTAAAGTCTAAGGTTGCATGGTAAGGCGATTTATTTGTAAAGCAGAAGGTATAATCGCCTCTCTTTTGAGCCAAAAACTCATACTTCTCACTTGACTTGTCACGGAAATCATGTATCTGGTCACCAGAAGGTCCTTTTATCTACATTCAAAATATAGGAGAGCAAAAGAAAACAATAAATCAGTATAATCAGGACATGAGCATAAGCACAGATGCTTTTGGTGCTCCATATATGTATGACATTTTCTTTTGAAGTTATTGCACTAGAAGTGTCATACTACAATAAATGTAAAACTCCTTTATGATCATTTTTAATTTATGATAACCCAACCCGATTCATTGTGATCGAGGGGAAAAGACAATTTACGACGCGATACGAAAAACAGAATAAGCAAAAGCAACATAAGATAAAAGGAAGGAAGGAAGGAAAGGGCAAGCAGGGGATTACCACAAGATCAACACCCAGATTAGTAGCAGAATCCCAAGGAGCATCAGACTTGACAACAACAAAAGAGATATGAACATTATCACCTTCATAATCAACTTTATGAGACATGCATTCTTGTCTGTCTATCACAAATCTTAATCCTCGTACTTGTTGTACTCCCATAATCATCATTAACGTAATAATTCCCACAAACAAGGTGGACACACATTCCAATGACACGTTTCCCATCTTCAAACAAATGCAAGACGAATTTGTAATAGATCAAGGGAAGCTTGAATTTATGTAAGAAGGAAGAAGAAAGAGGGCATGCAGTTGTTAATCTGAGATTGAGATTCTGAGGTAACAGATCCGATGTCAGTTTAACGAAGCTTTTAGCCCACCTCAACTGCTGACTTTGTCCAACTAACCGAAACAACCGGTCCTTTGGATATAATTTAAAAAATTAAAGAAATGTTTATGATTTTAACTTGTGCTAAATGTAAAAAAAAATATAGTTATATTCATTTGAAAATTTTAGAGAAATTGCCCAAACTACATCACATTTCTGTGGAAACTGCCTGAAATACCGATATTCAAGAGAAGCCGCCCTTTTTGTTCGCGGACTACGCATTATCACCATGCGTAGTCTGAGATACGCATGCCCAAAATGCGTATGTCGAGATACGCATCTCCATGTTGCGTATTGACGTCAGCTGACATCATTTTTTCAATTGCATCTCCAGCGATCATACGGGCCTAAAATCGCCATTGCGATCGCCTCCCTCCGTTCTCCAATATCTGGCAACTTCCGGTCCTTTTGAGGACATCAAAATGATGCCCAGACAGTACTCTCCCTTTTCCCCCATTCGTTTGTTGTTGTTTGCCCCCGTAGGGACGTGTTTTAGTAGATCGGAAAATTAAATCGGAAACAAACCTCGTTTTGTGACTTTTTAATTCGGTAAAACAAATTGAAATTGAGAATTATAGGGTTGTAGAGGATGAAAAGACGATTCGTTTGGTGTATAGTATGCAATTGCTCGATGCATGTAGAGAGCACACGAAGTGGTTGAAAAAATGGAGAAAAAAACGTCCGGCGACGGGGAAGAAGACGGTGAACAGTATCTTCTATTAAGCATCTTCAGAATGCGTATCCTTATCCACGCATTATCATCATGCGTGTTCGTAGTTGCTGTTCTCGTTTCCTAAATTGAATTTAACAAAAGGCACGCATTGTTGAATTGTGTAGTCCGTAGCCACGCATTTCTGGAATGCGTGTACCCTATACGCATGTCCAAAATGCGTGGCCCGTGGGTAAAAAGGGTGGACGGTTCTGAATATAGGCATTTTGGGCAACTGAATTAGAAATGTGGGTAGTTTGGTTTTTCACCCAAAATTTTATTGTTAACCGAACATATATAAATTAAACTAATAAAATCAATTCACTTTATGGGTTAGTAGGCATTTTCATCGCTGAAGTGATGGAAAACTTTCAAGTGGTCTATAGTAAAAAAAACTCTCAAACGAATCACAAAAAATATATAATTTTCATTTAAGTTTCCTCCATCAGACCCGTTAAAAATTTAGTGGAATTATGACATGGCTGCTGACGTGGTTGCACTACAAAAAAATTTCAGGGTTAATAAGCACTTTCATCACTTCATAACTTTCAAGTGACCTATCGAACGAAAAAAATTCTCAAACGAATCATGAAATAGTATATAACTTTCATTTATTACCACCTCTGGCCTATTCATTCTCTGACAAATCCTCCCACTTCATCCAAAATTTTAGAGCCCGATAGAGGCCTAGATATTTCACATTCTGTTTGGGTTTAATCATACAAGAAGTATGTCGTTAAACCCACCTCCTCATGATCTTTCAGCTATACTGGTGTTACCAAAGTCACAAGAATTCGGCCCCTTTCTAGAATCCCGACTCATTGGGATTGCCTCCTAGAAACAATCAAAATCCTGGCTTTCAAACTAAAAATCGCAGACGCTCAAGGCAGAATCACATCAACATAAAAGAGAATACAAGATGATTGTGTAATCCCTTGGTTGAGGCTTTATAATTCTTGCCCAATTTGTCGCCATGAATTGCTGGTGCCCATCGTTAATGAGATTGAGGAATGTGGGTCGTTTGAGTTCAATAATTTAATTGTAATCTTTAATTAATTTCATGATTCGTTTGAGAGCTTTTTTCGCTCGGTAGGTCACTTGAAAGTTATGTGTTAGTTCAATGATAAAAGTGCCTATTACGTGGCAGTTACGTGGCATCCTCCATGACGTTGACTAACATTTCTCCGTTAAAAATCAATACGACTTAACGGTCGTGAAAACTTTAATTAATTTAATAATTTAATTGTAATTTTTAATTAATTTCATGATTCGTTTGAGAGTTTTTACAACTTGATAGATCACTTGAAGTTATCCGTATAAAAATTCCTATTAAACCTTCACTTTATCGACCATCAACAAAAAAGAAATTACAAACTGTCTCATAACAGTTTCTAAATCAGAAATCAACCAAATTTTAATTCATAAACTGAAATTAAGAAAAAAAATCACCTAAAATAATGTAACTTTTTGTATTTTCTTATATCTTTTTTTAATAAAGGATTTAATTCATTAATAAAAAATCATACGGCATTTACAAGAATAATCAAATCGAATAAACAATAAAAAGATGCAATCACAAATTAATCCAGTATTCTTAAAAACTCTTGAATATACTATTAAGCGATTTATTGAAATAAAAATTATATCCTATATATAATTAGCGTAAGGAGATTTAGGTGGTCTCGTCGTCAGGGCTAAAAGGGTAATTTCTTTAAAATTAGAAATGGGTCAGGAGTTGGGCTAGAGTTAATGGTATTGGTATTTTTAATTTAACAAATAAGTAGATCAAAAGAAAATGCACTAAAATAACATATGATAAAACGGGGAAGAAATTAAAGTTGAGAAAAGTATTGTTAACTAATTAAATTAATACAAAGATATTTTAGACTAAAGTTCAAAATATACTCCCTCCGTCCCGCCCATTTGTTATCGTTTCAAAATAGAGTGTCGACACGCATTTTAAGGTGGATTTTCAGGATAGTTCCATAACTTATTTTTGAAAGTTTTTTTTATATAAAAATAGAACAATCCTATTTTTATACAAAAAAAGAAAATTTTAAAAATAAGTTATAGAACTATCCTTAATATCCACCTTAAAATGCGTGTCAAAAAGTGACAAAAAAGTGTAAACAAATGAATGGGACAGAGAGAGTAATTAAAAATACCTTATCACAAAATAGTTTTTCAAGAAAACCTATTTATTAAAAAAAGTCATAAAAATTAATCATTTTAGGTTTTACAACAAACATCTTTTTAGAATTTACACTAACAGAGTCAACACAAATCAATAAAGTAACATTTTATTATTTTGCAAATATCTAGATTCGGTACTAAAGTAGTAAATAAATTAAAAATAATCCGAAAATTCAAAAAAATAATTTATAGAGAATCTAAATATAACAGAATGCACTAAAATAGCACATGATAAGTTCAAAAAAAAAATAATAATAACACATGATAAAACGGTAAAAAAATTAAAGTTGAGAAAATTATTGTTAACTAAAATTAATAAAAAGATATTTTAGACTGAACTTTAAAATGTAATTTAAAAAAAAACCTTACCACAAACAAGTGTTTCAAGAAAACCTAATTATTAAAAAAAAGTCATTAAAATATTTTGCTTTTAGATTTTACGACAAACATGCTTTTAAAATTTATACTAACAAAGTCAATACAAATCAATAAATTAACATTTTATTATTTTGCAAAGATTATAGATTCGGTACTAAAGTTGTAAATAAATTTTAAAAAATCCGAAAATTCAAAATAAAATAATTTATGGAGAATCTAAATATAATACCCACAAAAGATCTTATAATAGTTTAATAATTTAAAAGTTACAAAATATTAAATTTCATCAATAATAAAATTTAAAGTAAATTAGTAAAGAATAAAACTAATAAAATATTCATTATCAACTTAATTGTTTATAATTATAAGTTAACAAATTTTCCGTAATAGTTTTTGTATATATATAATTACAAAATACATGCATATTATTAATTTATTAACATTAAAATTAAAAAAGCAATTGTTGGTCCCGGAGTATTGCAGAAGGGGGGTTGAATGCAATACTGATAAAATCGAATCTTTAAATCAACAACGAAAATAAAGATTATAGATTATCTGTAGATGTATGCAAGCAATAAGTGAAACAAGATTTCTCACAAAATAAATGTTTTATTTATTTTGTGTGAAGTGTTGCTACAACCTGGAGAGAGTTTCTCCAGCTTCGATATCTCAAGAGATACAGATTGTTTCGTGTGCGTACATGAATATAAAAGAATCTAAGATGTATCTAAGTAGACTAAGATACTCTGTTGTCCCTATCGCATGGGGTGTTGAGCTGCTGTCGTTTTCAAGTGGCAGCTCATTACAATTTACACACCCATGTGACTTTCCCTAATTGCTATATAGACAGGATAAACCTTATAAGTAAAGCAACCTAGATTCTTTCTATTTCTAGCTAATACAATTCTAGTAGATGTGGATATCACATGCTCCTCGAATTGACCAGCCTTGTCTTGTGAATCTCTTAAGCTTCTGTCGTAGTCTTGCAGGTCTGCTACAAACGATAGTGTGTTGCAGCAAATCTGTTTCTTGAACATGTAACCTGTCACGGGCTTTGACTGAGAAAATACCCAATTCAAATAATTCAAGGTGATAGTAACCTTAACCGCAGAGTCTGCTATCAAAGGAATATTCAGAGGTTGACAGTACTAGCTCCCGCCAATGTTGCTGTCGGAGCTCCAGACTTGCTGTCAAGTGTGAGAATGTTACTGTCTCTTGCTTCGGCCAATGTTGTTGTCAAATGTAGCTTTGTCGTGACTTTGCAACATTTGTCTTCTTGTAACATTACTGTCAGAGACATGACAGTAACTTTTATTCTTGCTGTCTTCTGGATGCATTCCTTGAGGCTTGAACAAACATATGAACTTCTCCCAAATCATACATTTATTACATGACAGTAATTATTCGAATACGAAGACATACTCTGGCTGTGACAGTATGTTCAACTTAGTAAAAACTAAGTACAGGGAAATATAGTTAAGTTGTCTCTATGCTATCACCCATAAATCCCAACAATCTCCCCCAATTTGTTTTTATGGACGATAACAACAAATTTACAATCAAAACGTGCTGACAACTTAACTAACATAGATCAGAATAGCTGAAATACTATAACTGATAAATGTTAAAGAAAAATCTAGAACATGAAGCTTATGAATTTACTGCAAATCAATTGCTCCTATTGAATGAGCAAATCAGAGGCTTGATTTTGGCAGTCTCCAATTGTTCAGCTTTTTCCCTCTCTTCTGAGAGCTTCATTTCTTACTTTTCTGAGGTCTTCAACTAAAGCTTTTTCTTCTGGTGATCTGGCATCATCTTCAATGTCTTCAATGTACCCTTGTATCACTCGAGAAGTAAATACTTCAGCATCTTTTACATCAAACCAAGTTTCAAAATCATACGTGTATGTTAGATATTGATTCAAGTGATGATCAGGATCTGGGCATTACTGATCAGATACTGATGTTGACGTCATCAGTAATACAACGTCAGTATTGGACTATCATCAGGATTAGAAGCTGGTCAGTATTTCGTGAAGATTCTCATCAGACCAGAGATCAAGGAAGATTGATATGTCGGTTCCTAGATTGTAGGAATGCAGCTATCATACAAGATATGCATTCAGAGATATATGTAATTGATTTAGAATATCTTGTAATTGATAGTGTAACTGTGTACTCTATATAAACACAGTTTAGGTTTTACATTAAAGTAATCGCTTACACGATTTATCTTGTAACCTAGCAGCTCTTAAGAACATAAGAATTTCTTAAGAGAGTTTTGTAACAGTTTTATATCAGAATTAATAAAGCTGTTATTGATTCATACTTGTGTTATTTGTTTAAGTCGAAAATCTTATACAATTGTATTCAACCCCCCTTCTACAATTGTTAATTACTGGGCAACAATTGGTATCAGAGCAAAACTGATTAATTTTAATCAGAAACGATCTTAAGATGTCGACAAGCAAGTATGAAAGCATCAAAATTCCAATTCTCAAGAAAACTGAGTATCCTACATGGAAAGTGAAAATGATGATGTATCTGGAAGCAACGGATCCTGACTATCTTGATAGGATCAATGATGGACCATTTCTTCCAATAAGACTAGTTGCAAGAACAGAGACTGTTGCTGAACACTATGTCATTAAGGCAAAGAGTGAGTGGACGACAGAGGAAAAGGCTCAAGTACTCAAAGATGCAAAGGTAAAAAATATTTTGCATAACAGTCTTGATAATGTCATGTCTAACAGGGTAATAGCATACAAGACTGCAAAGGAAATTTGGGATACTTTGGAAACTCAATGTCAAGGTACTGAATCTATCAAAAGAAACAGAAGGGCTCTGTTGATTCAGGAGTATGAGCAGTTCGATGCTAAATCTGATGAAAGCCTTACTGATATGTATGATAGATTCTTGACTTTACTGAACAATCTATCACTAGTTGGCAAAGAGTATGATCCAGAGGACTCAAATACCAAGTTTCTCAGAGCTCTAACTGAGGAGTGGGATACTCAAGCTTCAATCATAAGGCATCAATATGATTTGAAGATGCTGTCTCTTGATGAAGTCTATGGGATGCTAAGAACCCATGATCTTGAGGTTCAACAGAGGAAGAACAAGAAAAATGTCAAAGCAAAATCTGTTGCTTTGAATGTTGAATCAAAATCAAAGGGAAAAGCTGAGGAGGTTTCTAACAGAAAGAGTAGAGTGGAAGAGTCAATTCCTGATGACTCATCATCAGATACTGATACTGAGTCTGATCCTGATACTGATGATGACTCTACTGATTCTGATATGATGGAAATGGTTGCTATGATAGTCAAGGGCTTCAAAAAGATGAAGTTCAGAAAGGCTAGGAAGCAAGGGAAATTTCAGAAGAAAACCTTCAATGCTGACAAAGACAGGTACAAGAAGAAAGAAGGAAAGAGCAGCAAATTTGACAAGTCAAAAATCAGATGCTATAACTGTGATGGAATGGGTCATTTTACAACTGAGTGCAAGAAGACCAAAACCAAAGCTCTCATTTCTTCAAGCAAGGATTGGATGGACTCATCATCTGACTCTGAAGAAGAAAAAGTGAATTATGCTTTGATGGCTAAAACTGATGAGACTTCTGCTGGTGAAAATAAGGTATCTGAAATTTTGTTTGATTTTGATACTAATAATGTCTCTGAGCTAAGATCTTTTTTAAAATCTCTGCATATTAGTTTTAGGAGTCAATCTCTTGAAAATACTAGAATAAAATCTGAAATGGCAGAGGTTGTTAAGAGAAATGATCATCTAGAAGCTGAGTTAATTTTCTTGCAGGAAGTTCAAGCAGAATGTGATAATGCTAAACACATGAAACTTGAAACAGAGTTTAAATGTAATGAACTTGAAATGCAACTTAAAGAGGCAAATGAAAAACTCAGAACCTGGACACATTCTGGTACAAAAACTCATGAAATTATTACTGATAAAAACTGGAAAGAGTGTCTAGGTTATAAGCCAGAGAATGAGAAAAAGGACAAAGAAAGAATTGTTTCATCTAATCCAGGAAGAGTTATAGTTGATGACTCAGCAAATCCAAAAACCTACAGATATGTTACAGACAGTACTAAAACCAAATTAAAACCTGTTAATTATGTGTATCCAGAAGTTCCCAAATCTACTTCAGAAAAGGGATCTACCTCTACACATCATTCTGAGTCTAGAACTGTCAAAAACAAAAATGTAGGTCTTTTGTCCAAGAAACAATTGAGAGATAGAATCTGTGATGTAACAGATAGGAAGAGAGTTCCAACTGTCAAAAGGAACAGGAATGGTAAAGTTGGAATAAACAAGGAGAATAATTATAAGTATATTCCAAATGCACCAAGAAAAGTATGCTTTAACTGTGGTAACTCTAATCATCTTGCTATTGATTGCAGGAGGAGTAAAAAGAAGCCAACTGTAGTTCCTAAGTCTGACATTAGGAATAAATCAGTATTTTATAAACCACAGAATCCTTGTTTCCATTGTGGCAGTAAATGGCATTCTATTTATACATGTGAAGAATACCATAATTTGTACTATAATTATTATGAGCCTTTGCCTAAGTTCAATAAAAGTGCAAATTTTGGAAAAACAAAGAACTTGAATACTAATCATGCATCTGTTAAGAAAAAGATTAATTCTAATGGACTTAATCCTGATGAAGGTGTCTTTACAAGAAAATCTTCTGCTGCTAAAAATGTTAAGTTGCATGAAAAGAGAACCCAACAGGTGTGGGTTCTTAAAAATTCTAACTGAGTTCTTTGTGATTCTGATTGCAGGGTAAAAAGAAAAATGTGTTAGTCATGGATAGTGGATGCTCTGTGCACATGACTGGAGACAAAACCTTGCTATCAGAATTTGAGGAGAAGGCTGGCCCAACTGTGTCTTTTGGAGATGGCAACATTGGACAAACTTTGGGATATGGCAGTATTGTAATTGGAAATGTCATCATTGAAAAAGTAGCTCTGGTGAAAGGACTCAAGCACAATCTGTTAAGTGTCAGTCAAATCACAGACAGAGGTTATCGTGTCAATTTCAATGATACTCATTTTGAAGTTATCAGCAAATCTTCAGGAAAGGTTGCATTAACTGGTCGAAGACATGGTAATATTTATGAAGCCAACATTCACACCAATACTGAAAATCCAACTACATGCCTCATCAGTAAAGCTTCTGTAGATGAAAGTTGGAATTGGCATAAGAAGCTTTCTCATCTCAACTTCAACAATATAAATGAGTTGGTTAAGAAAGACTTGGTAAGAGGATTACCAAAGGCACTATATACTCCTGATAGACTCTGTGATGCTTGTCAGATGGCTAAACAGAGAAGGACATCATTCAAGAGTAAATCTGAATCCTCAATTGATGAACCATATCACATGCTTCACCTTGACTTGTTTGGACCAGTGAATATTATGTCCATCAGTAAGAAAAGGTATACTCTAGTCATTGTTGATGAATATACTAGATTTACCTGGGTTTATTTTCTGCACAGAAAAGATGAAACTGCTGAAATACTGCTGGACCATGTGAGACTTATTGAAACTGGTACAAAATACAAAGTCAAGATACTGAGAAGTGATAATGGGACTGAATTCAAGAATTCAGCAATGGAAGAGTTCTGCAAATACAAAGGAATAGTTCAACAATTCTCTGCTCCTGGCACACCTCAGCAAAATGGAGTAGTTGAAAGAAAGAACAGAACTCTTATTGAAGCTGGAAGAACTATGTTGGAAGAAGCTAAACTACCTACATATTTCTGGGCAGAAGCAGTCAACACAGCATGCTACACTCAGAACATAACTCTAATCAACAGACATGGTGTAACTCCTTATCAGATGATTAATGTTAGGTCCAAATGTGTTGTAGAGGGGGGGTGAATACAACTTTTCGATTATGAGAAGCAATAAATACGATGCAATAAATGAACACACAGATTCAAGGAATATATTTCTTTATATATAACTTGAAAAGGTTGCTACAACATTCATTACAAAGTATAACAGAAGTTCAGAGAGAAGTGAATGATTCTAAGCTCTGTGAATACTCTCTCTCTTTTTCTTGTGTTTTTCTCAATATTGCTCACTAACTAAACATTACACAAGTGCTTCTATTTATACTACATGTAATCTATGACCTGTAGTCTTCAAAGACTAAGATGTACGTGGCCCAATGATGTCCACATAAATCTTGTCTTATCTTGAAAGCTTGGAAATCTGCCAATCAGAAGATGCCATGTGTCATGTTGAAGCTGCACTCTAAGTAGAACTTCTACTTGAGAATTTCTACTTAGCCATCTCGAAATTCTAAGTAGAACTTCTACTTGAGAATTTCGACTTAGCCATCTAGAACATTTAGTACTTAGAAAATATTCTGATCTTCAATTTGAAACTTCAATGCACATCTTGAGCTTGTGATATCTTCATATCTTCTTTGTTCTTCTACAAGCTCTTGAACATGGATCTTTATTACTGACATAAACTTGCTATCAATGTCCTGACACTTGATGCACTGGTCTGGTTCATAAGTGACTAGTCTTGATAGTGTTTCTGCTTCTTGAATAAATTACCATATTCACTTAGTAACTTGGCTTTCCAATATTTGCTTTCCTTCTTGTTCACTTGAAATCAATTGGTCTTGTTGATACTAATAGTTATGATCTTGAATCTCGAATTCTCAAATCACTGAGGCCTGAACAACTTTGGCTTGAACTTCTCTCAATGATTTCTTCTTGGCTTGATCATAGTTAACATGTTCAATTGTATCAATTACCTTGTCTTCATTTAGTGTTGATTCCTTGTGACTTCTTGTTCTTGATTGTCTTCTGGTTAAGTATCTTTTCTTTTAATTGAGTTACATTAGTTACAGTGTTACAAGTTAATACACTCTGCCTTTCAATCTCCCCCAATTTGATTGTCTAACAATGACATTCAAATTAATGAAGGATAACTCAACTAAACAATGAGACGAGAAAAGATAATTAACATTACAGTCTTGAAAAATATACAATTACAAGTACATGAAAACAATACAAAGAACTTAAACTAGAAACAGAATTCGAACCTCGAATTAAAGATCATTTGAATGATTCCTATCACCTGGATTATTTCATATCTTTTAGTCAAACTTATATCACCTTATTGGATTCATTCTAAGATGAATTTTCCTCAAGTGAGTTAAAGCAACCGAAAGACATGAAGTTTTTCCAACTTCAAGTTCACACCACTCTGACCTTTAACCCTAATTCCGTTTCCTCTTCCTAGCTTCAGCAGCTTGGTCCTTTTCTTCTTTTTGCCTTCTGCGCTTCTCCTCCTGCTGCTTTTGTTTCTTATATACTGGATTATGAAGTTGCGTCCACCTAGTATTCAACAAACTTACTGCTTCCATCTCTAGAGGGTTCCTGGGTTCTGGGTAAGGATGTTTAAAAAGCCTTCTGAGTTTGTCCACCTCCTGAGTAGTTCTGATCTCTGGAATGTCCTCAAATTTCTTCATTATAAGCCGAGGTTTCCTATGAGTTTTATCAGATTTAAACTGACAGTAGATCATTTTGGGATAGCCTATGACACGGTTAGTATTGTGGACACTAGCCGCACCTCGCTCCAATCGCTTCATTTCCACTACTACATCAGATAGGTAACTCACGAGTCTCTGCTTTTCATTTACATACTTAGCATCCACATCTTCCCATTTGAACACATATAACACTTTCTCCAGAAATGCAGCATCTTGAGTTTGCTTCAGCCATTCTCTACTCATATGCAAGAGTGTTTGCTTTTGGTCTGCATCTATGAATACTAAGGCATCAGCTGTATTATCAGCAAAAGAATGTATCCAGTATACGCTGTCTCTTCCTGGAACACCAACTGCCTCCCTTATCTCTCCTTGTTCAAGTGCTCCAGAAGGAAGATTCAGAGCTTCATCAACATTCTTCATTGCTTGAAGAATATTCCAATTCCTCTCTATCAGCTCTGGTTCAATCTTCACATTATCAAGAGGGTTCGGAGCAATGACATCACACTTCCACACCTCATTGCTCTTCTTTAGTATGACACTTTCAATGGTCTTCACTGATTTATCTTTAAGCACAGAAGCGAATCCCTTACCCATCATCTGCCTACAGACGGCCTTAAGAGATTCCACTGAAAGTTCCATTAAGTCATTTTCCTCCAGGCTCACCCTCTTCAATTTACTGTCAACCACCATCCGGACAACATTTGGATATGCTGAGAATTCTGGACCCTTGTCCTCTGCTAGCCGCATTAACTGATCCCTATACAGAATGCTTAGATTCTCAGAATGAGAGTATTGAATTTTTGTTGCTAGCAAGAACAACTCTGATGCAGATCTTCTCGTCATGAATTGATCATCCACATACATGAAAGACATTGGGACTCCTTCTGTGAAAGACAAAATAACCTGCCACTCCTTTTGCGTTGAATTGTATCCAACCCTGACTTTAGAAATTAATCTCTTTAAAGCATTTATGTAGTCAGCAGCCATTGGATTCTGCAAATTTAGTTGGTAGAACAGATCATCTGCCTCCTTGTTATGCTCTCCTTTTGTACATGGTCCCATCAATATCTTCCTTGCGTCATCCCATTTCTGTCCTATCCTTCTATTATCCAGATTAATTTGAGGATCAGCTAGCCTTGCAAGCTCATAATCGTACTGCTTTCCTTGTAGCTCCGCTTTCTTTTCCTGAAACGCAGCACGATCTTGCATTGCCTTCATTTTAAAGTACTCAGCTTGATCTAAGGCTAACTGTTGAGCTTCAAGGGTTTCTTCATCAACCGTAATTTCTCCAGGCTTTCCGACAGACATCCCAGCACCGCCACCTTGATCTTTCAATGATCTCTTTATAGCATGTTTCAAAGGTGCGTCTTCCATATCAGAATCTGAATCAATTACCTCCTGTACTTTTTCTTGATGACTTAGGTCAATGAATGGTTCATCTTGCTCAACCATTATTGCCTTACCCTTTTTCCTCCTCAGAGCCTCTTCTTCAACAGACGGCTCAACTTCAATTTCTCTGACAAGATCAGCATGTTCTTGAATTTCTTCGATTTGAACTCCCTGCTGTCTCGTCTCCTTTATACTCTCCCCCTTAGGTGAGTTATCCTGAACTCCACCCTGGTCTCCAGATCCACCAGCTGTATCAAAATCTTCAAACCCGGAACCATAGGCTCCTGCTCCACTAGCACCACCTGTACCAGCATCGGGGGGAGGTTGTTGCGGCGCGAAACATTCCTGGGGCACAAAACTTCTGATTGCGAACATAACTCTGCTTATCTCCACAGCCAGAGTATCCATTGTAAGCTCCATTGCTCCCATCCTGTCATTCAGGGTGTTTCCCAAGACACCAGCAGCATGGCCCATGTCATTTACCTGATTTTTCAAATCAGTAAAAGCTGAAGCTTGAATTGCCATTCGTGCTGCGTAGTCGTCAAGTGCCCTTTGATTATTTCCAACATTCATCCCTAACTGCCCCATTGACTGCCCAAACTCCTTCATTTGATTTTCCATAAAAGACAAACGAGATTCAAGATTTTCAGAATTAAGGGACGGTGTTTGGTTTAGGTGACCTCGCTCTAATTCTCGTTCTGTTGGTATTTGGCGCTCGGTTTCGGGCCTTAAAAATGAAGGTCCCTCTCTCCCTAACCTCTCACACACACTCCCTGTCTCACGCTCGTGTATGTCTTCAATAATTGATCCAAAATATGAAGAAGTACCTGCAGAAACTTGATAAGAAATATAATTTGCAGTTATGGGATCAAATACTGTTTGTTACTGAGTTGGAATCTCAGGCTGAGAGGCTACAAAGTGTTCTTGTACAACATCAGAACCGATCCTCTTTGTAGCATCAGTACGTACCGGTGAAGGTACGGCTGAAGTTTTTAAAGCTTCATGTCCTCTTGAAGCAACAGTATCTTTAAGAGGTACAAAATCATCATCAAAATCAAAATCCCTATGTGCAGATTGTTCAAGGGGTGAACCACTCTCGTGAGGTGGAGTGGTTGCGTGTGACACTCTAGGGTTTGACTGAGATTTAGAAGTAGCAGCATGGGAAATTTTGGCTTTCTTGCGAATAAGTTGCTGCTCTTCGGGTTCACTCTCATCATCATTTCCTACATCTATATGTGCTGGCTGTTTGGATTCCGGTGACTGGGATGATATAGAATTAGAAATATAGCTCTCACCCTGGGATAGATCCTGCGGGCTAGCAGTCTCTTGGGTCTGGGAATCAGAAACATAGGAAGAGGAATGAGTAGAGTGTCGAGAGAGATTACCTGATTCATTACCTTGTTCGTCTCCGCTTTGTTCATCAGGAATCGCTTCAAATGCCTCAGCATGAGCAGACCGATTCTGAGCATGTGATGAAGCTTGCGAGAATTCCATCAAAGTGGTAACCCCCTCATCATATGTAAGCCACTTTTGTAAGGTATCAGGAATAGACATCGGTTTTCCATGATGTTTATCCTGATTTTCAACTGTTGAAAGTGACTTAGTGCCCATCCCTAGCGGTGCAGATGATGGACCACTGGCAAAACTCCGTCTAACAGCAAGAGCATCCTTCGGTACTAAATGATTAATCAGCATCTGTAAGAACCGAGGAAACCAGCAGACAACATCTGTGGTGTTGAGGTCTCTGCTTGCAGGAGATCCCATCACAGCCACTATCTCAGAGAGAACTATTCGTCCATAATTGATATCCAGCTCTCTTGCTAGGGCAATTCCGAGGTTTTGCATGGGAATGGAAATTTGATGGTAATCGCTTTCTCGTGCCCGAAAACATCTTGTGATGGCCTCGAAAAAGTAATTCCATTCCACATGAAGAAATTGTTTTTGGATGTTTCCAGTGATCCGGCCAGTCGGAGGATAACACCCTATTTCTTCAAAGAATTTGAGGCGATCTGTAGCTGTAGGTTCTGGATCATAAGCATCTTTAACAGGGAATCCAAGAACCTTGTTGACAATTTGTTCAGTCACCACATATTCCTGACCCGCTAAGGTAAACCTGAAACCAAAGGGGGTTGATTTGCTCCCAAAAGAAACCGCACTAGTCCATAATTGCTGTAAGGCATCATGCACTAGTGTAGGTTTAGCAGAAAAAGCATCGCTAGCTTTGGAATACAAATTTAAAAATCGTATCCAAGACTTAAAGCGCGGGAGTTGATCACCAATTTCCGTAGAAATATTATAAAAATTGTTTTTGGCAAGTGAAAATTGGTGAGCCATTTTAATTAAAAGTTTTTCTTTAAAAAGATGTGAAATTTTAATTTTAATTTCTGAAAAACAATTAATCTTTAATTAACAGTTTTATCCCTTTTAATTTATCAAGAACAACAATAGTCCCTTTTCAGAAAAATTAAACTACGGGATTAAAACAATGAATTTTAGAATAAACCGTTAAATCCCTTTTAATTTATCAAGAACAACAAAAGTTCCTTTTTGAGAAATCAAACTACGGGATGCAATTAACAGTTAATGGAAGGCAAATTTCAAACCAATGATTAACTCTCCACTAACAGTGAAGTGTGTGTTTAAAAACGTTTTTGAACAGATCTGTAAACTCGTGTGTGTATATACGTGTGTATATATCTCAAGAAGGATGAACAATGACACAAACACACAAGAACAGAGATTTAATGGTAACACACAAGTGATAGCAGTCAAAAAATGGGCATTAATTCGTTGTCCGTATGAGATTTGACACAAAAATCACGAATCAATGGTTGAGAATATGAAATCGCCTGTATGTATATGTGCGGCTGTAAAACTCTATTAGGTAAAAGTGAAAGAAAAACATCGAGTTAAAGATGTATATATAGACATTACTGTGAAATGACTAAAATGTCCCTGTTAAAAAGTGTGAAAAACATTAAGTACATACAGGGAACACTCAAGTCGAAATTCCATCTCGAAATCTATCTCGAAGTCTATCTCGAACTTTCTAAGTCGAACTTCGAGATAGAGTTCGAGATAGCTGTTAACTCGAAAACCTTTACCATTTATCTTGTAAATGACCATGTAAACAGCACACACCTACAACCTTACTTAGGGAAACCTATCTCGAAATTCAAGTAGAAATTCGAGATAGACTTCGAGTTAGGAGTTAACTCGAAAAATCCCCTTAACCAAACTGAGAGCTCTATCTCGAACATCAAGTCAAAATTCGAGTTGAGTTTCGAGATAGAGTCAACTCGAAATTATTCAATAACTCGAAGTTATTCTCAGTTTATTTCAAAATATCCCCAATAATGGAAACCACATCTCAATTTCGAGATGAAGTTCGAGATAGACTTTATCTCGAATATTTTGTAAAATAAATAATAGGCACACTGGTAACTCTAAGTCGAACTTTAAGTCGAATTTCGAGTTGAATTTCGAGATAGAGTCTAACTCGAAATTCTTCCCAGACTTAGAATTTTCAAAACTTCACTATGGAAGCTCAAATCGAAATTCAAGTCGAATTTCTAGATGAGTTTCGAGATAGAAACTAACTCGAAATTTTGAAGATACTTGGATTAATTTGACAATTTTTCTTTGAAAAACTCAACAATTAATTTTGTCAAATTAATATAAATATCAATTCAAGGATTTTAATATATGACATAATTAAAACATTCCTTGATAATTCTAAGGCCTCTAATTACATGAAAAACACAGGTAAATTCATCTAAAAATCATGCAAAATTTAGAATATTATGAATTTAACTCCCCCTATGTTCATGCAATCTAACAAGCATAAATTCACAGATTTGTGCTATAAAAGACACTTAAAACACACTGAATTCATGCAAAATCACACTATATGCACCCTATAATAATCATTAATTAGGCATTTTAAAGTCTAAACACATAATGATTAAATAGCTTGCATATACCAACATAACCATGGATTTTACAGATAGAAGGCTTTACTAACTTGTGTTAAGCATTCCCAATTCACCAACCAACCTATTGAATGTTACTTCATCAAGAGGTTTGGTGAATATATCTGCAATTTGTTGCATTGTGGGCACAAAATGTAGCTCCACAGTCCCCTCCTCGACATGTTCTCTTATGAAGTGATACCTGATTTGTCTTCATCAAGCTTCGTGGCTGTTGCCATGGGAGTCTTGGCTGCTGATGCATCTTCTAGATTATACTTCTTGAGTAAATCTCTGACGTACTTGGATTGACAGATAAAGATACCATCTTTTCTCTGACTGATCTGTAATCCAAGGAAGAAGGACAGCTCTCCCATCATGCTCATCTCGTATTTGTCTTGCATTAGCTTAGCAAATTTCTCGCACAAGCGCTCATTCGATGACCCAAAGATAATATCGTCCACATATACTTGAACAAGTATTAGATCATTCTTCACATTCTTATAGAACAATGTTTTGTCAATTACTCCCCTAGTAAAACCACTTTCAATTAAGAATACAGATAGGGTTTCATACCAACATCTTGGGGATTGCCTGAGGCCATAGACAGATTTGAAGAGAAGATACACAAAATCTACAAGTTCTGGATCAATGAAGCCAGGCGGCTGTTCCAGATACACTTCTTCTTCTAACTCTCCGTTCAGGAAGGCACTTTTCACATCCATCTGGAAAACCTTGAAGTTCTTATGTGCTGCAAATGCCAAAAACATCCTGACTGCCTCAAGTCTTGCAACTGGTGCATAGGTCTCATCATAATCAATTCCTTCTCGCTGAGAATAACCTTTTGCAACCAAACGAGCCTTGTTTCGTGATACAAGTCCGTTTTCATCCATTTTATTTCTGAATACCCACCTTGCTCCAATTACTGATTTGTTCTTTGGTCGGGGTACCAGCTTCCAAACTTTCTGCCTTTCAAACTGATTGAGTTCCTCTTGCATTGCAATCACCCAATCAGCATCACCAAGAGCTTCTTCTATTTCTTTAGGTTCAAGCTTGGATAAGAACCCAGAAAATAAGCAAATATTAGCCAGGTCAGCTCTTGTATTTCTTCTAGTAGACACACCAGCATCTGGATCACCAATAATTAATTCAAACGGATGGTCTCTATTCCATACCCGTTCTCTTGGAAATTGTCTTGATGATTCAGCATGACTTTCTGAATTGTGGTGCTGACTACTTTGATTACTTTCACTAACTCCCCCTGAGTTAGTGCCAGCTCCTACAGAACTAGAGTCAACTCGATTTGAGCCTTGAACAGTAGTCCTTGAGCTGCTATTTACTCCCCCTGAGTTGTTGCCGGTTCGTACTGAAGAAGTCTCTCCTGATCTTGTAGAATTAGCTTGTTCACTAGACTCAGGTTCTTCACGTACACTTGGAACATTTAATGGGACAACCAACTCAGGTTCATCTTCAAGATCTTCTAAGTCCAGATTCTGAAATTTTAGGGACTCAGGTTCACTAGAATCTCTTGAAATTGATGAGAGTTTGGTATCGTCGAATCTGACGTTGTAGCTTTCAGTCACTTTTCGATCATTCACTAAGAACACCCTATAAGCTGCTACCACATCTGTGGAGTAACCAACAAAGATTCCTTCACGAGCTTTTGCTGCAAACTTACCTAGATTTTCATCATCTATAAGTACATAGCATTTTGCTCCAAATACATGAAAATATTTGATTGTTGGTCTTCTGCCGTTCATTAGCTCACATGGTGTCTTTTCTTTATCTTTTATAATCAAGGATCGATTTTGAGTGTAACACACGGTACTCACTGCTTCTGCCCAGAAATACAGAGGAAGTTTCGAATCATACAACAAAGTTCTTGCTGCTTCAACCAATGTTCTATTCTTCCTTTCAACTACTCCATTTTGTTGTGGAGTTCTCGGGGCTGAATACTGACGACGTATTCCTTTAGATACACAGAAGTCATTTAGCACTGCGTTTTTGAATTCAGTGCCATTGTCTGATCTAATCGTCTTCACAGTAAGTGTTGAAACATTCTCAATTTGAGTGATGTGATCAATGATTAAGAAAGGTACTTCGTCTTTCGTCATTGCGAACAATACCCATGTATACTTGGAGAAGTCATCCACGATTACCAATGCATATCTTTTCCTAGACAGAGATAGGACATTCACTGGGCCAAACAAATCTATATGAAGAAGTTGCAGAGGCTCAGTGATACTAGAAATTTCTTTGCTTTTATGCGAGGCTCGCTTCGACTTTCCCATTTCACAGGCTTCACAGAGTCCTTTCGGAGCGAACTCCATTTGAGGTAGATCTCTCACCAATTCTCGCCTCGCGAGAGCATTCATCATTTTGAAGTTTAAGTGAGATAATTTTTTGTGCCATAACCAGCTTTCATCATCCGAAGCTTTGTTGTAGAAACAGGTGACTTCATTCTGATTTGCTGAATCCATGTCTGCAACAAAAAGATCTGCCTTTCGAACTCCTCTCAAAGCCAGTGAACCTTCCTTGATGTGAGTGATTGATACACCTTTCTTGTTGAAGACAATTTCGTAACCTTTGTCACAGAATTGACTGATACTCAACAAATTATGCTTTAATCCCTCAACATAGGAAATATCTTCAATGATGACATTGCCAGTTTTCAGTTTGCCATATCCCTTTGTCACACCTATGCTGTCATCTCCAAAGGTAACATAAGGGCCAGCTTTCATAACCAACTCTGTAAGCAGGGACTTGTTTCCAGTCATATGCCTCGATGCTCCACTATCTAGCACCCATATAACTTTATTTCTCTTTTGCTTAATGCCCTGCAATAACAGACTGATTAGACTTTCTTCGGAACCCAACTTTGATTGGGCCCGGCTTTTCGATAAGATTTAGAATCAACAGATTTAACAATTGGAGATGCACTTTTCTTAACATAACTAGAGCTTTCGACTTCCTCCTTTCCTTTCTCAGACTTGACATATTTATCAGTCCTAGGAGAAGGTTTGTCACTCCTAACTTTAGGAGGACTGACAGTCTTAGCTCTCCCAAACTTCTTTTTGATGTTTGAACTAGCAGCAGTATTTGAACATGACTGGCTAGATGCATTCATTAAATTCACAAAAGTTTGCATGACGTTAAAAGTGCATGGCATACAATTAGGTTGACCACACTGTGCATGATTCTGATGCAGATTATTCATTGTATGTGTGACAGGCATGGCATGTGTAGCAGTGCATGCATAAGAAAGATGTTCAGTAGATTTACAGTGATAACATGCTTTCTTTATTCGTTCAGCCTTAACCTCTTTTATGCCTTTCTTCCCTTGTTGTTTCACAGCCTTAGCTCCTATTCCTAGTCTAGATTCATCACTAGGGAAATTGATTTTAACTTGTTTAATAGGAGTTATAGGTTGTGCTTTCTGACGATCTTCCATCTCAATCTCATATCTAGCTATCAATTCAGTCTCTTCTTCTTCTATTCTAGGAACAAGGTGTTTGTAGATGGGTTTGACAGAAGATTTAAAAATGCTAGGTGTTTCCTTTTTAAGGTCACTGGAGCTAGGATCGATATGTCTCTTGCCTTCTTTCTTAGAAAGATCAGAATAATCAAGTCCTACACCTACTCCAGTTATCTTCTTAAATACGTCATTATCTACATACACTTTACTAGCAGCTAGTTTGTAAGCTTCACATTTAGTTTCTAACTCAGCTAGTTTGTTCCTTAAACATGATTCTATTTCTGCCTTAAGGACGAGCTTGTGTTCCAAAGATTTAATAAAATCTCTTAAGGAAGTATCTACAGTGCAAGCAGCCTCTAACTCTTCCACTTTTGCCTCAAGCATTCTGCTTTTGGCGACAAGTGTTTTCTGTTCCTTTTGAGAAGTGTCTAGGCTTTTGCACAACATGTAGATCTCTTCGCTAAGAGCCCCGTTCTGTTCCTTATATTCATCAATAGACATTTCTACTTTAAGGGTTAGAACTGGTACCTCTGGTTCCTCTGATGTCTCAGCCATGAGCGCAAAGTTTGCTACATGAGTAACATCTTCCTCATCTGAATCATCCCAAGCTCTTCCTTCTGTTACTACTAAAGCTCTTTTACCATGTTTTTCTTTCACCAGCGATTCATACTTGCTTTTGAGGGCTTCAAATGTCTCTTTTGGATAAGTCTGTTTAGGCTTTTTGCAGTCTGAGGCAAAATGTCCAGGTTCACCACAATTATAGCAATTGAACTTCATTTTGAAATCCAACGGAGATTTGTAGCTGGTACTCTTGCCTTTGCTTTTGTAGCCTGATGAACTACCACCACCCTTAGCAGCCCGATAATAAGATGAAGAATTTCTTTGTGGTCGGTTGCTCTTTCTGAATCTCATATTGCTGAACTTCCTTGCCATGTATGCCACGACACTATCGTCCATGTTGTCCAGCTCTTCTTGGGTGAAGTAGTCATCATCACTGTTAGATGCACACTCGTCATCATTATCAACTTGATGTGGTGCAAGTGATGATTTAGGCTTTGCTGCAACCATTGCCTTCTTAGACTCTTCCTCATCAGCAACTAATCCTGATGCAGTTTCTTTTCCCTTTGAATCATTGTCCCATGCTTGATCTTGAAGAGTTTCCAGCTCATAGGTCTTCAGAATTCCATAATATTCTTCCAGAGAAGTTGTATGCAAATCTCTGGTTTCTCTGATTGCGTAGACCCTATGTTCAATGCTCTTTGGCTGGTTCCTCAAATATCTTGTATTGGTTTCAACCATGGGGAGAGTAACACCTCTCAGATTCAAATCCAATACCAACTGACTGAATCGTAGGTAGACATCTGTTATGCTTTCTCCTTTTCGTATTCTAAAGGTGTCATACTCCATCTTGAGTATAAGTGTCTTGTTGCTTCTGACCTCTGCAGATCCTTCCATGACAACTTCTATCTTGTCCCAAATCTTCTTTGCTGTATTCAAACCCTTGACTATGTTGAACATTTCATGATCGAGAGATTCCATCAAGGTTTGTCTTACAGAAGTATCATAAGCTATTTGCTCCTTGTCAGCATCCGTAAAGTCCGCTGCCTTTTTAGGCTCAGACCGAGCAGGTATAACCTCCTCTCCTTCCGTACGCTCAGGAATAGCTTTCATTGGAACAAATTTACCCTTTTCAAGGACTTCCAGATACTCAGGGTTAATTGTCTCTAAGTAGAGTCTCATTCTGAAAACCCATTCTTCATAGTGATCTCGGTTGAACATTGGGATCTTGAAAGAATTTTTAGGAGCCATTTCAAATCTTGTCACTAAAAAATTCTAAGTACCCAAGACTAGGCTATGTAGAATATCTATGTAGAACTTCTGCCAAGTCGAAATTTTTCTAAGTAGAAATTTTGCTCAAGTCGAAATTTCTCTAAGTAGAAATTGTCCAAGTCGAAATTCACCAAGTAGAAATTGTCCAAGTCGAAATTCTATGTAGAAAATCTCAAGTAGAAATTCTATGTAGAACTTTTGTTCTTAGAATAAATTTTTCTGCAGATCACTTTAATATTGAATAAACAATATCACCTTTTTGACTTTTGATTACTTTACACACCGAAAGTGACTAACCCACTTGCAAAGCACTGAGTACACTTTCTTTTGCTTTCGGCCAAGGAATAATAATCAAATCAAAAGTACAAAAACACCTTTTTTTACTATCTTATTTGTTTGAAAAAGGAGATCAAAAAGTTGTTGGGTTATCTTCTTTGACAAGAACAGATGATGAACACTCAAGAACACCAAATATCAATGAACCCAGATTAATTCACAAAAATTAATTAAAATACACCCAAGCCAAATAATCACACCTGGAGTATTTAAATAATTTTTCCCGGATGAGTTTTCACTGGAAACGAATTAAAGCTCACTTTTCGAAAAAATGAAAAGTAGATCTAGAAAATGAAAACTCACGATTCTTCCACTAAACACAAGGATCTATGTTTTGTATGTTAAACATCCGCTCTGATACCAATTGTTAGGTCCAAATGTGTTGTAGAGGGGGGGTGAATACAACTTTTCGATTATGAGAAGCAATAAATACGATACAATAAATGAACACACAGATTCAAGGAATATATTTCTTTATATATAACTTGAAAAGGTTGCTACAACATTCATTACAAAGTATAACAGAAGTTCAGAGAGAAGTGAATGATTCTAAGCTCTGTGAATACTCTCTCTCTTTTTCTTGTGTTTTTCTCAATATTGCTCACTAACTAAACATTACACAAGTGCTTCTATTTATACTACATGTAATCTATGACCTGTAGTCTTCAAAGACTAAGATGTACGTGGCCCAATGATGTCCACATAAATCTTGTCTTATCTTGAAAGCTTGGAAATCTGCCAATCAGAAGATGCCATGTGTCATGTTGAAGCTGCACTCTAAGTAGAACTTCTACTTGAGAATTTCTACTTAGCCATCTCGAAATTCTAAGTAGAACTTCTACTTGAGAATTTCGACTTAGCCATCTAGAACATTTAGTACTTAGAAAATATTCTGATCTTCAATTTGAAACTTCAATGCACATCTTGAGCTTGTGATATCTTCATATCTTCTTTGTTCTTCTACAAGCTCTTGAACATGGATCTTTATTACTGACATAAACTTGCTATCAATGTCCTGACACTTGATGCACTGGTCTGGTTCATAAGTGACTAGTCTTGATAGTGTTTCTGCTTCTTGAATAAATTACCATATTCACTTAGTAACTTGGCTTTCCAATATTTGCTTTCCTTCTTGTTCACTTGAAATCAATTGGTCTTGTTGATACTAATAGTTATGATCTTGAATCTCGAATTCTCAAATCACTGAGGCCTGAACAACTTTGGCTTAAACTTCTCTCAATGATTTCTTCTTGGCTTGATCATAGTTAACATGTTCAATTGTATCAATTACCTTGTCTTCATTTAGTGTTGATTCCTTGTGACTTCTTGTTCTTGATTGTCTTCTGGTTAAGTATCTTTTCTTTTAATTGAGTTACATTAGTTACAGTGTTACAAGTTAATACACTCTGCCTTTCAATTAAGGAAAAGAAGCCAAGTTTGAAGCATTTACATGTGTTTGGCTGCAAGTGCTTTGTTCTAAGACCTCATCCTGAACAGCTAGGAAAATTTGAGACAAAAGCTGATGAGGCCATCTTTATTGGCTATCCAAAAACAAGAGCCTTTAAAGTTTACAATCTAAGAACAAAGACAGTCATGGAGTCTAATAATGTATCTTTTGATGATAGAAAGACAACAGGAATAAAAGAAGACTCTCATGATAGTTTGATTTTTGCAAATGAAGCTACCAAGAATTCTGATGAAGACATGTCAGATACTGATACTCTGTCAGATACTGACGATCGATCAATTCTTGATCGAATACCTGTTACTGATGATGACTCAAATAATGCAAATGTTGAGGGGGAGCAAGAGCAAGACATCACCAGTACTGATACAACTCAAACATCAAGCAGAGACTCATCAGAAACAGATTCAAGTGACAATACTGACAGCATATCAGGAAGAGATAGCACAATCTCAGGGGGAGCTTCTAGCAATTCCAGTTCTTTTGAAGAAGACACCAATCCAGGGGGAGCATCCAGTTCAAGAAATGACTTACCATCAGCAAGGAAATGGACTAAAAGTCATACTCCTGATTTAATCATTGGGAATCCTGAAGCAGGTGTTAAGACAAGAAGTGCAACTTAGAATGAATGCTTATATAATAACTTTCTGTCAAAGGAGGAGCCCAAGAAAGTTGAAGATGCACTTAAGGATGCTGATTGGGTGACAGCTATGCAAGAAGAACTGAATGAGTTTGAAAGAAATGAAGTCTGGAAACTTGTACCAAGACCAAAGGGAAGGTCTATTGTAGGTACAAAGTGGGTATTCAGAAACAAGACTGATTCAGATGGCACAATTGTGAGGAACAAAGCAAGACTAGTAGCAAAGGGGTATTCTCAACAGGAAGGAATAGATTATGATGAGACTTTTGCTCCTGTTGCAAGACTAGAGGCCATCAGAATTTTTCTGGCATATGCAGCCCACAAGAAGTTTAAAGTATTCCAGATGGATGTAAAAAGTGCATTTCTCAATGGAGAACTGGAAGAGGAGGTATATGTTGAGCAACCTCCTGGCTTCATTGATCTCAAATATCCAGATCATGTCTATAGACTGGATAAAGCACTTTATGGACTAAAGCAAGCTCCAAGAGCCTGGTATGAAACTCTAGCTCAATTCTTGCTGGAAAGTGGATTCAATAGAGGTACAATTGATAAAACCTTGTTTTATTTGAATCATGGTAAGGATTTGCTTTTAGTTCAAATATATGTTGATGATATCATATTTGGGTCAACTAACACTAAGCTGTGTGAGAAGTTTTCAAAGCTAATGCAGTCTAGATATCAAATGAGCATGATGGGAGAAATGAGCTATTTCTTAGGTCTGCAAGTTAAACAGACTGATGATGGGATTTTTATCAATCAGTCAAAGTACACAAAGAATTTACTAAAAAGGTCTAACATGCAAGACAGCTCTACAGCTTCAACTCCTATAGCTACAGCTACAAAGCTTGATCCTGATCAAGGAACAGAGGTAGATGTAACCAACTACATAGGGATGATTGGCTCACTCTTATATCTAACTGCTAGCAGACCAGATATCATGTATGCAACCTGTCTATGTGCAAGATTTCAAGCAAATCCCAAGGAACCACATCTCATAGCTGTGAAAAGAATTTTCAGATATCTAAAGGGCACTTCTTCTCTTGGCCTTTGGTACGCTAGAGAATCAGACTTTAGTTTATGTGGTTACTCAGATGCTGATTTTGCAGGATGCAAAATAGACAAGAAAAGTACTTCAGGCAGTTGTCAGTTTCTTGGAGGAAGACTAGTTTCTTGGTTTAGTAAAAAGCAAAAGTCTATCTCCACATCAACTGCAGAAGCTGAGTACATTGCTGCTGGAAGCTGTTGTGCTCAGATCATGTGGATGAGAAATCAGCTAATGGACTATGGTTTGTCATTTTCAAAAATACCTATTTATTGTGATAACCAAAGTGTTATTGCTATGACAGGAAATCCAGTTCAACATTCTCTTACAAAGCACATCAGTATCAGGTATCACTTCATAAGAGAACAAGTACTGGAAGGGACAATTGAACTTCATTTTGTTCCTACTGATCAACAGTTAGCTGATATATTCACCAAGCCACTACCTGAGACTACTTTTACAAAGTTGGTGAATGAACTTGGAATGGTAAACTATGGCAGTACTTGAGAGAAAGAAGTCATCAGATACTGACAACTTGCAAATACTGATGGAAAGTCAATCCTGACAGTAGTCAACGTCGAATCCTGATGCAACGATTCGATCATCAGTATTATGTTCAGAATCTAACTGTCTTCGTTTTATCTAAATTTCCTGATTCAAGCTATGATTAATGTTATTGAACTCCTGATAACGTGATCACTTTAATTAGTCCTCATATTTATTTCTCAGATAACATGATAAATCAGGAAAACATTGAATAGAATAGAAAAACTAAAATTTTCATTGATAATAAGAAAGAGATTACATTCAAAGATTACAACTTTTCTGTTCTCTATCTACTAATCTATTCAACAGGAAATAAAAGACCAATCCACTCCATTGTTAATAGCCATCCCAGATCCCATATTTGCCACTTTGTTGGGTGGAAGTTGACAGGGATAAGGTTATTTTTGGTGACATATTCATTAACAATGGTTGATGGAGTTGGATGAGGATGCCTTATATGAAAGCCATGCTAATGTTGCTTGGAGGGCAGCATCGATGTCGATCACTTTTGCAGGTTTTTCCTTCTCGATTTCTTCGAGACCTGCATACATCTGCAACCAGAGAGTTTCAAGTTGTCTTTCCCAGTCGAAAGCATCAAACTCTTCACGAGTATAGCTAAATATATCTCTTTTCTCTAAGAGATGGAGATTTTTCTCTTTGATTGTAAGGTTCGACATTGTTGTAAAATTTTGCTGTGAAGGGTTTTTCTTATTTTTCTTTCAGGAGAGAATGAAGGGTTAAGGAAGTAAGTGGACAAGTCTCTAAGATTAAATAGAGAAGGGTGGCACAAGAATATGAAACGATTCGTATTTCTGGTGTAAGTACAAGGTATTATTCGATTGTGATGTTTTAAATTTCTTTATTTAAAACAAAATTCCATGTTTTATTTTAATCACAATCTTATTTCTCGAATAATACAAGCGCGTGTGTTTCACTCGATCATTACATATAGTTACAGATGTAAGTCGTGACGCGTGCAATCATCACCACTCTCTCACGTAATTTGGTCCATTACTCGAGTATAAACAAATGGTTTACTGACACCTGTTTTTGAGAAATCATAAGTATTGTCCAAATATCAATTTAGTTCTCTAATTGATTTATTATTCTCAAATCCATCAGTAAAACATCGTCTCTCTATCTTTGCACTCTCGAACCCTAATTTCAAAATTAGCACAATTCTTGTGTTTGAAATTCAAATGGAGAATTTATCTTTCATGAACAGCAAGGTGGTAATCAATGGAGTTACTTTTAACACAAATAACTTCACTGCAGTTCTAGATCATCAGGACTTGCCCAATGATTTCCACATTATTCAGGACTTTTTGGCCTCAAGCCCAATCAATTACGCTCTAACCCAACCTGCCAAGATATCTTTTAAGTCTGTAATGCAGGTTTGGAACACAAGTGTTTTTGGGAAAGGACTTACATCAGAAAAGCCTCAAATGAGCTTTGAGTATGATAATGTTACATACTATGTGACTCCTGAGATTGTCACTGAAGCCCTACACTTACCATCAATCATTGGTAAGCCAGTATTCAAAGTTCCTGATTCAAGACTTCTTGAGTATGTTGTAAGTTTGGGTTACAATGGAACGCCAAAGAAGTTTGGAGAGCTCTATAGGACAAAGCTTAAGAAGGAATGGAATTTCTTCTTCGACACCATCAGCAGATGTTTCTTGAACAAAGTGTCAAATTTTGATGCTTTACCCACAGGTTCAGCCAAAATTGGGTATTCTCTAATTCATGATCTCTCATTTGATTATGGGTCGTTTATACTAAAGGCATTAAGTGAAAGAAAAACAGATAAATGTGGTTATGTTTGCTTTCTTAGATTTTTTCAATTAATATTCTCTCACTTATGTCCTCATGCTGTTTTTGAGAATGATACAATTTTGCCTATCTGTAAAATCTCAGAAAACAATATAACGAGTTTAATCAATTCTGATAAGGCAAATAAATTTGATGGAACTCCATACATTCCTGATGAAGTATGGTCTCTTTTAAGAGAGAGAATGCCTATTCAATATGGCCCAGCAACTGGTGCTATGGGACAGGACATTACACATCCTATTCCTGACACAAGCACACAACCTAAACACTCATCTAAACAGTCAACCACCTCTGGTGTCTCACAAAAGACATCAGTTGTAAAATCAAAGAAATTAGCTAGATCTGAAGTGTCTGAGAGGCAATCAGGATCAAAGGATTTCTCTACTCCAACTCACTCTCAAGTGAAGTCACAAGGGGGTGAACAAAGAATTCTTGAAACATCTGGTTTGAATAAAGAAACAGGAGTGAAGAGGAAAATTGGTCAAAGAGCTGTTTCTAATTCTGATTCTGATGATGACACAATGCCTATATCAGTCTTGATGAAGAAAAAGGAGATTGATGTTGTTGTTACTAGAGAAGTGGCTGTCTCTGAAAAGTCGAAGAAAAGAAGAAGATTAATCAGCAAAGGCAAATTTGTTGATCACACAGAATTTTTGAATCTTACTGATGCTATGGAAAGCAATCCTGATGTATCTATTAATCAGGATGGATTATCAGTTCCTGATGCTACTGCTAATCCTGACATCTCTACTCCTGATAATTCACCTATGAAGACTGTTGAGATCTCTGATTCTCTAGCATCTGCATCTCCAAAGAGAAGAATTATTGAGATGTCTGTTGATCAAGTAAATGCTATTGCTGCTCAGTTGGGTTTCAAACCTTCACCACTTAAAAAGAAAACTGCTGAAGCAAACGTTTTTCATAGACAGAAGAAACAGAGGACTACCATGTCATCTCTGAGAGGATCTAGCCCACAAGAACCTGAACTTCAAAGGAGTTCAGAAGCTATTGTAGATCCAGTCACACAAGAACCACCTATTCAAAGTGTAGGTGCAGACATTTCTGAAGGAATAGTCACACAAGAACCACTTTCTCAAAGGGAAGGTGAAGACAAGAATATTCCTGCCCCACAAGAACCATCTTCTCAAAGTGAAGATGCTGGCAAAATCACATCAGCAGGGGAGTTTCCTGACAATGCTCAAGGGGCTTCTTAAATTGAAGTTGAACTAGCTAGAAGTCTGGCAGATAAAGCTACTCATGATTTGCACATTGCTGAATGTGATGAAGTGATCGCTGACACTGCATTTGAGGGAAGCACACAAGAACCTTTGACTCAAAGTGTTGAAGAAGCTTCAAAACCTCAGACTACACAAGAACCATCAGTAGCTAACACTGATGCAAGTCATGCTATAGTTGCAGTGGTCGATCCTGATGTAAGTACTACTGATCCACTTATTCCATTGCTTATTGAGCCAATTTCTGCAAGGCCAATGGATTCTTTAACTACTTCGTCAGGTAACATCTCTATCTCTACTTCCTTTACTACTGATAGTATGATTACAGATAGACCTGATAAAAGGGATACCTCTATTTGTATGACTTCAGATCACTCTTCTCAGCCACCTCTTATTTCTTCACATTTAATGAGTCAGAGCCTTTCTTGTGAGATTGAGAGTGAACATTTAGAGAAAAAGAAGAGTGATGAGAGGCAGTCTCCTGAACTGGCAAAAGGAGAGGTAGAACAGAGTGAGAAGTTGTTAACTTCTAGTGAGGTAGAAGTTGCTATTGAAAGTAACTTAGGTAACATTGTGAGAAGTGATGAGATCACTTTAAAAGAAATGAGAGATTTAGGAAATGTTACTAATCTGTCTGCAGGACATCAGGATTCACCAGCTGCATCTACTGGTGATTTGAAAATGAAAGGTGTTATGCATCCTGATGATAATGTTGATGATAAACTTCCTGAGGCTGGTGATAGCTCGGATGATGATGATCATGATCATGCTAATGCTGATCCTGAGACAATTCAAATGCAGGCAGCAATAAAAGCAAGTCTCCTATCTACTTATGGGTCTTCGAGTAGGTACATGCAGTCTGTTACTCAAGAAGAATTCAGAGGGGAGTACAGTTCCATACTTCCTCCTGATACTCGAGCTAAAAGGGGATATGAATGGGATACTGAATGGAATCAGCCGACTGCTGAGATGAATTTTCAAAATGCTCTTTTTCATTCTGGTAATATTGCTACGAGGATGCCAACTCCTGAACTCAAGGCTCTTCTCAAAACAAATGCTCTTCTAGCAAAGGGATTGAAGAGTGAGATTGACTCTATGAAGGCTGTTACTGATAAATTTCAAGCGGGTATTCAAACATCTGTTTCTATATCTGCTACTGCTTCTCAAGCACGTCTTCTTGCTGATGATATTAAAGCACTTGACAAGAAAATGGATTCCAGAATGACTGTCTTGGAATCAAAAGTTGATACTATTGATGAAACCCTCAACCTTATCTTGTCTTTCTTCATTGAAGAAGATGCCGATGTCAAAAAGGGGGAGAAGATAGTCAAAACAAAATGCTCACCTAATCCAGTTGTACAGAAGGATGATGATAATTCTGGAAATGATGGTGGTGCTAAGTCACATAAAGTTGAAACCTCTGATGCTACTTTAGTAACAAAGAGATCTAATACTCAAACTAGGCAGTCAACTCATGTTTTTAGATCTGGTAAGAAGACAGTGACAACAAGGATGTAATCTCAGAATCCAAAAGAAGAACAGTTTGTGACACCTGGTCAAACTTTGTCAACCATTCCTGAGGATGATGTGTATGTGGAACAGGATGAAGATGTTGCTAATCTATTTCATGAACTTGATACTGGGGATGGTCGTGTTCTTAAACTGTTTCATAAAGACAAAAGAGTTCAACAGTATCATGCTGAGAAAGCACTTATCTTATCTACTGGAGAAAATCCGAACATGACTACTGATGAGTTCTTAGAAGAACAAAACAGGATTTTTGGAGAGATTGCAAAACAAAATGAAGCTCCTGCTGCAAGAAGAGGAAGAGGCAGAGGAGGAAGATACAGAAGTAGAGGAAGATTATCTGCTCAAACAAGTACAAGGCAAACAAGATCTAGTGGAATCAAATTAAAAGATGTTTCTGAAAATGAAAAGAAGAAAACTCCACTATCTCTTGCACTAACTCCAGACAACAAATTCAATGCTCCTGAAGAAATTGAAGAGGAGATATTGCCTTTAAAAAGAAAGAGTAAGGTTGCTGTTCAATCTACTGCATATAATGAGAAGTCAGTCTTTGGTTCAATTTCTAATGTTGTCTCTGATTCTGAAGAAGCTGAAATTTTAAAAGAACTTAAGATTATGATTCTTAAGGTTGTGGTTGAATTTCACAATATGGAAGTTGTTGAAGATACACTGGAGTATGAACAAGAGAACTTCAGAAGATTTGATAGAGAAAGTGAAATCAAAGCTAAAGCCAGAGAAGCAGAAAGGATAACAACCAGAGACTACTTGAGAAATGTTCATAGATCAGACAGGAATTTATGGTATGATAAAGATAAATCTGTTCCTGAACATCAGCAGAATTATCCAACAGATGAGAAGAAGAAGAGTAAGAAAAAGGAGAAGAGTGAGTGTGATTATAGGAAACCGATTGTTTTCAAATCAGCAGGACTGATAACAGAGTCTTCTTTGATTAATGAATCTTTATTGATTGTTAAATCAAAGTCTACTACATTTATTGCTGAAAATCCACCAAAATGGGTAAGTATGCAATCTGGTTTGAAAGGATTGGAACCTGGTACAAGAGGAGGAATTGGGTATAGTCATGCACAGATTATTTTCATTGTACAAACTGATCAACATGCTCTAGTTGACAAGATTGGTGATGAGTTAACTGTTGATCATCTCTGGAAACTTGAAGCTGTTGCTATCATTGCTGATTGTCATGCTGGTGCAAAGAAAATAGAAAAGATGTTGTACTTCATGAAAGATAGAAGTGTAAAGAAGATTCCTATTCATGATTTGTTGTGCAAATCTGCAAAAGAGCTGAAATATGTTATGTATCTTCTCAGAAGTAAAAGAATCAATGTTAATGAAAGAGAAGTTTACTACAATTGGTTTGTCATGATTTATAGGACAATTAGACAGAGATTTATGGATGGAGGAACGAGGTATGATGGCAATTATATTCCTATGTACTTAAATTTAAGAGACATAGAGGTTGAAATGAAGAAAGGTACAACTGTTAGAGAAGTGTATCTAGGCATGGAACAACTGTCTCTAAATCCAGATGGGAAGGAAATTGCTTATGTGTTGCTAGGTGATTTAGATCTTCCAAGAAGCTCAATTCAGAATCTCAGGGCAGCTATCTATCAGATTAATGAGGAAGATGAAGAACTCAAAAATCTGAAGAAGAAACTGATTCAAATTCTTGAAAGCAAGGAAGAAGAATTGATATATGATTTCTTGAGAATGAATGTTATTCCCAGATTACACACTTGTATAATTGTAGAAGGGGGGGTTGAATACAATTCTTGATAGTTATAAATTTCTGATAAAAACCACAGAAATCTATAAAGAAATAATTGCTGAATAGAAATGGTTCACAAACACATAAAAAATCAGGTGGTTAAATGTACCACCTGAGACTTTTATTTGAAGAAAACCCTGTGATACAAATGTACACAGCTTCTGTTTTACAACTCTTTGCTTCTAAGAATATTCAAGAAACCCTAAGCAAATAAGTCTGTTTTCTTACGGTCTAAAGAGTTGCTACACTTGGTTATATATATCCCAAGTTTACAAGTGCTACAGGAATAAGATAATATTAATCTAATTCAAGTTGACTTGCTACTCCACTCCAAATCCACATGTAGCCGAAAGGTTGTCCTTGTGAACAGATATGTCCCCTGCACCTTTCTTGTATGTACTGTGTAAATGGAATGCTTCTTTCTTCTATGTTTCCAAAGCATGGCTGCCATACTGCTTTTTATACCTACTATCAACCCATGTGATCTGTTAGTCAAACCTGTCCTTATCAACTGCTAATTCCCAGCTAGTATAGGATAAAGTGACAATGATTATCCATTGATGTTGTGCACAATTATCCGTTGACGGTAGTTTGAGCTTTATCCATTGATCGAGTAGATTTCAGTTGTATCCGTTGATAGAGCCCTGTTCTTATCCGTTGATACACTTTCACTTAGACAGAATTACATAGCATAGCTTATTTACAATTGGCTACCCTATTCTGCCTATCCATTGATGGTCAATATGACTCTGAACAAAAACACTATCAACTGATAAATAGAGATATTGCAGTATGCTACAAAACCTCATCCGTTGATGAGCTACCTGTCAACGAATAGTTATAAAGTCTTATCCGTTGACAGTTACAAAACTTGACTTATACAATTTTGCTTGAATGTTAAGTTATCATCAACTACAATATATTCCTAACAATCTCCCCCAATTTATACTTGATGGCAATAAAGCATAAATCCAGAACCTTGATGATAACAAAACATTCCTAAAGATATATACACTACAGTATGCAAAAGTTGTATTAAGCTACAAAAATTAAAAACAGAAAGCTTTAAGAAACTTATCAGAGATGTGCTCCTTTAGATTGAGCAGATTAATGATGTTTCCTTTCTCTGGTTGGCTGCACCCTTGACTTTCCTTCCTTGGCAGAGTTGGACTCAATTTGCACTTGAAGTTGCCTATAGAAGGTATCTTCTTCAACAACTTTTGGATTTAGCTTTAGTTGTAACCATCTTAGGTAATCAGAACTAGCCTTTGACAGTTGGTCTTCTAACCTGAAGAATCTCCTAGTGCCCTCTTCATCCCTGAACTCCATCATCCAAAAGGGTTGAATGTGGATTTTCTGTCCATTATATGGGATCTTCATTTTCTTTGGTAGACTTGAGGGTGAGTTCCATTCTCTCCTTATTTCTTCTATTCTGCTGATTATCTCCCTTCTGGCTGTCTCAGAGAACCCTGTGTGTCTCTTGAATGCTGAGAACACTTTGGTCAGTGTATTATAATTCTCTCCAAGAACCTTCTGTAATGGCCATGTCCTCTGACTTCCTCCCTTGTAGACAAACACTAATCTCTCAGGCTGATTCTTGTACTTGTCAATTCCTCTTACTTCTGACAATTCATCCAAATATAGATTCATGCCAGAGTATTCTTCAATTTCTGCCTGATAGATAAAGTCTTCTTTGTTTTCCAAGATTGGTTGTTTGACAATAGCAGGTACCCTAGCAACTTGAACTGGTCCCTTTGAAAGTTGCTTCTTTGGAGCCCTTTTCTTCTGTTTTGGATTCAGCAAGAATGAAGGAACTTCAATTGAATCAAAATTCATTGGTTCTTCTTTGGGCATTATGGGGTAACCATGAAAGTTTACAGTTGGGTCGATTACTGTTGCAGACATAGGTACTGATGAGCCAATGGTTTCTTTTTCTGGAGGGGGTTCTGGAGAAAGAACCCTCTTGGTTTTAGCTTTCCTTCTTTTAGGTTTGGATTTGGGAACTTCCTCAGGTTCCTTCATTTCAACCTCTACCTCATCCATTAACTCTTGAGCCAGCCTGGCTTGCTTCTCATCTGAGTTTTCATATTGATTTTCTGTACTTGGATGGGCTTCCCTTTGGATTCTGGAGACTTCTTCTCTTTTAGCTTCCACAAATCTAGGATGGCTGTTGGATATATTTAATACTTTTCCATTCCTCGTGATTACAGCCATCCAATCTCTTACACTCTTATTTGTCTGTACTTTGAACTCCATGATTGTTTTTCCCATTAGCTTTTCTTCATCATTCTTGGGAAATGGGTAGTCCAATTGAAGCTTGTTCTTCCCATTTTCCTTTGGTGGTGAGTAGGCTCTGGTTTTGATGGCTGGTTCAAATTCTTTGACAAATGATGGCTCAGCATCATAGAATGTAGGAGCCACAATCTTTGGAGTGAGCACCTTCATGATTGTGGTTGATATTGTTGGAGCAGAAGATTGAGCATTAAGAAATAGAGATGATGCAATTGATTCATTGATCATCCTCTCTGTCCTTAGAATTCTTTCACTAGTCTCCTTGTTGATCTTTTCCAAAGCTTCTATTCTGGCTTGCCTTTCACCATCTGAGATTTCTTCTAAGCATTGAATCTCAGGCAAAGCCACTTGTTTCTTCACAGGGGAAGCCTTTATCTCAAACTCTGTTGGATTGACCACTACAATTGGCTATTGCTCCCCCTCAATCTGTGCTATCTCACTACTGGTAGCTTGAAATTGGCCAGTAGATGTTGCAGCCTCTTCTGTGCTTGTTCCCATTTTCATTTTCTCCCCCTTTTTGTTAGCATCAAGGGTTGGGGTTGAAGCTGCAAGTAGCATTTCCAGTAGTTGAGTCTGTTTTGATTGATTGGCAATGATAATGTGCATTTGAGATTCCATACTATCCACTCTGGAGGAAAGAAGCTGAACAGACTTAGCCAGGCTATCTTCTTTGAGAAGTTTGTTAGAAAGCACCTTCTGAGTGGTAGTAGGAGCTAGTGCCTCAATCCTGGCATCTAGTGCTATCTTCATATCTCTAATTGCAGACTTGACCTCCTCCTGTTGTGTTCTTTGAATAACAGATTGCATCTTTTGTAATTTCAAGGAGGCCATGACTTGCTCAAGAACAGTCTTTCTCTGTGGGTCTGCAGTTTGGTGCTCAGCCTTAGCAGATTGATATTGCTTCATGATTTCCACATTGAGATCCCCAAGTTCAGTGGCATTTGTAAACATCCATGCTGGAGTTTCTTCTTCATTGATTTCTTCACCATCTAAACTTTGACTGTCATCACTGCCAAACTATTCACTTCCAGCACTTGGAGACAGGGTTTGTAAAGCTTCTTTTGCTCTTTGAAGAGATTCTGAGGTGTGCACTAGGTGCATTGCCTTCTCTGCCTCCACATTGCCCTGTTGTGCCATGACTTGATAGGCAGAAATAGGATGAGTAAAGGTTTCAGGATCCAAAGAGATGAAGTCAATAATTGACTGATATTCTTGTCTAAATTCCATCTCTTTGGAAGCTTCATTAACCTCCATTAACTCACTTGCAATGGCTGAATCTTCCTGCCTTATTTCTCCTGTAGTCCCTTCTCTCCTCTCATCTCTCTTTTCTTGCATCAGGGGCTCCCCCTGGCTCACACCTCTCACACCCTCACCTTCACCTACTAAGGTGGAACTCTCTAGCTCTCCTTTTGCCTGACCGGAAGAAATGGTCAGCCTCTCATTGGTTTTCTCTCCTTTTGCCTGCTCACAAGGCAGCCTCTCACTCCCTTCCCTCATTCCTAAAAGTGTTTCAACTACTACAAACTCCTCCACAGTTGACATGGGAATGTCACATTTTGCATTGGTAGAGAGAGTTGTCAACGGATAAAGTGTATCCGTTGATGTAGTAGCTATTGCTGTCAACGGATAATTAGTTATAGACATATCCGTTGATGGAGAAACACTTGTCAACGAATGAAGGATATCCGTTGATGAAGGAAAACGAGTATCCGTTGAAGTGAAAACCAACACTGAATCTGTGATGATTGATTTTAAGGAAGAGGCCACAGATAGTGTTGTGAATTCAGGAATGGAAGATTGATGGCCTAACAAATCATCTAAAAGATGATGACCACCAATTGTTGAGTGGGGCTTCTCCAAGAATTTTAAAGATGTAGAATCAGGAATTGATGTAGATATCATATCCACATCCAGAGATGGAGTTGGTGATGGTGGATCAAAATATGTATCGATTTGAAGGTTAAGATCAAGGGGCTGTGACTCCACATTTATTGAAGTCACATCAAACTGAGTTTGAGAAGGTACAGTTTCCTGTACAGTGTGTACACCCTGTGATTCCCCAATGGTTTTGGACTTTACTCTTCTACCATAGGTTTTTGAGAGAGAGTTGTCTGTGTCTCTTGCCCTTTTGTGCAGTGTTCCTGGTATGGAACTTAAATCAGTAGTCACACCCTGTTGAGAGGATGTAACTAGAATTTGGCTTGATGGTTCATTAACAGTCTTTTGAGAGACTGAAATGTTGGTTGCACCTGCCTCACCTTCCTTATCCTTAGGGCTTCTTTGATGTTCACTCTGTCCCTCACCACTCACTACCACCTTCACACTCCCCTCAAGAGTTTTGGTAGTTTTTGCAACAGGTGCCTTTTGAGAGACACCTGAGGTTTGTCTTTTAGATTGTGGTTTTGGAATTTTGGATTTAGTCACTTGGGTAGGAGCCTGTTTGGTCACAACTACAGACTCCATTGTGACAGTGGAAGGCAAAGAAATTTGAGTAGAGATAGGAGTAATAAGATTAGAAGTTACCTGAACAATTGGTGGATAAACCAATTGCACTCCTGCATTCAGATTCATTCGAATCAAGTCATTGAGGACTCTCTTCTCCTGAACAAAACAAATGAACTTGCTATCCGGGTTAGCAATGGATAGCTCATTCTCAGATACATGCAGTACTAGGAGCATCAAAAATCTAGCAAAATAAACATTCTTGCTCCTAGTTTCCTTTTTACCTAATTTAGCTGCTATCTCATACATGACTAGTGTGCCAAAATTATAGAATTTATCAGTCAAAAGCATACATAGCATAACTAGCATGGAATTGGTAACAGCATCAAAGTTACTAATCTTGCCAGAAAAAGTTTTAATGAAGGCATCACAAAGATAACTCCATTCTTTAACCATACCTTTCCTAACAATTTTCCCTAAGTTCTCAGTACTAAGGGTATAATTCATGGAATTAAGCATGGTAACAATTTCAGCATTACTGGGTACACTCAGACAGTTATTCTCAGGCAATTTTAAACAAGCAGTTAACACATCAGAATTAACTACATAATTTTTACCCTTCAAAGAAAAAGCAAGTGTACCGTCTGTGCCATTGTACTCAGCAGATGCCCACACCTCTTCAATTACCTCATGGATTAGAGGAGTGGTGGCAGTCATAGCATATGACAGTTTGCATTTCTTCACGAAATTCATCATGATGTGATATACTTCTGGAGCGTTCGCTGTGTCAAC
The DNA here is from genome assembly GCA_037693485.1 of Kitagawia praeruptora. Lineage (NCBI taxonomy): Eukaryota > Viridiplantae > Streptophyta > Magnoliopsida > Apiales > Apiaceae > Kitagawia > Kitagawia praeruptora. Next base: position 86,328,934 of record CM075350.1, read on the forward strand.
AAAGGCTGCGAAATTGTTCTTCTCATAGGTAAACCCAGTGGAAGACATCATCTTGACAATAGGCGCCATTGAAGTGTTTGAACTTTTGTTGCAGAGAGAGTTTTAGTGAAGAAGATGCAGTTAACTTATGAGATTCTTGAAAATGAATAAAGGTGAGATGTGAGAGCACAAGACAGCCTTTTATATTTTCCAAGAATTAAAAATGAAATAATTAAAAGTAATTACCCCATTGGACAAAAGTAACTGTCAGATAATAAATGAAAAGAAAAGAAGTACAGCCGTGACTAATTATGCACGATTACCAACGGCTATAAAAAGAAATATGTATATCAACGGATAAAGATTGGACAGTTGAGAAAACAGTTTATCCATCGATGACGTGGACAACCTGTTATCCGTTGACATACGAAAATCTAGTAATGTGTTTATACTACCAACGGATAAAAGGATATCCGTTGATAAGCAAATTTTGCCTTAAACAAAATTTCTGCTAAGAGTTTTTCTGAGAGTTTTTAATTCTCAAGTAAATCAAAACACATTTCTAGCTGCAATACAGTATGATTAGATATCACTAGGAATTATGAAAAATTAAGCATACCTAGTTCACCTACCAACCTTGTGAATGAGGATTCATCAAGAGGCTTGGTGAAGATATCTGCAAGCTGCATTTCACTTGGCACAAAGTGCATTTCTACTGTACCATTCATCACATGCTCTCTAATGAAGTGGTATTTGATGTCAATATGCTTGGTTCTCGAATGTTGCACTGGATTCTCTGTGATGGCAATAGCACTAGTGTTGTCACAGAAAATTGGAATCTTCTCAATTTTTAGACCATAGTCAATAAGTTGATTGGATATTGAGTTATGACTTTGAGAAACTCCCCCTGAGTTTGTTGTCCTTGAGGAGTTATGAAGTTGACTGTCAACAGATGCATCATTTTGTCTATCAACGGATGCTCCATTTTGCCTATCGACGGATACATGAGAATGCCTGTCAACGGATGCATCTGATGATCTAGTATGACTGTCAACGGATGCTTCATTTCCAGTGTTAGCATCACTTCTAGTTGGACTAACAACTCTAGGTGAATTTCCAAGGCCATGATCTTCATTTTCCTCATCATCATCAATGTACATTCTTCCTTCTACCTCATTCTCAAATCTCAACTTTTCATGGAAGCCTTCATCATTTAGACCTAGAGTCTTTTGATCATCAAACACAACATGTACAGATTCCATAACAATGTTGGTTCTTAGATTGTAGACTCTATAGGCTTTCCCTGCTGCATATCCAACAAAGATAGCTTCATCTGCCTTTGCTTCAAATTTGCCCAAGTTATCTCCATGATTTCTTAGCACAAAACACTTACATCCAAAGACATGAAGAAAAGCTAACGTTGGTTTCTTGTTGGTGAATAATTGATAAGGAGTCATTCCTCTAGCTTGATTGATCAAGGAAATATTCTGAGTGAAGCAGGCAGTGTTGACAGCTTCAGCCCAGAAATATGTTGGCAATCTTGATTCACTTAACATTGTTCTAGCTGCTTCAATGAGAGTTCTGTTTTTCCTTTCAACAACCCCATTTTGTTGAGGTGTTCTAGCAGCAGAAAACTCATGGACAATTCCATTCTCTTCACAGAAAATCTTCATTGTGGAATTTTTGAATTCAGTGCCATTGTCACTCCTGATTCTTTGTACTTTTACTTCAGAACCATTGTTTACTAGTCTGAGATGATTGATGATGATTTCACTTGCACAATCTTTGGAGTGCAGAAAGAAGGTCCATGAAAACTTAGAAAAATCATCCACAATCACCAGGTAGTATTTCTTCTTTAAAATGGACATGACATTTACTGGACCAAATAAGTCCATATGCAGCAATTGAAGGGGCTTAACAATGGATGACTCTGTCTTGCTCTTGAAGGATGATTTCTTTTGCTTCCCTAATTGGCAGGCATCACACAATCCATCTTTGATGAACTCCAATTGAGGGATTCCTCTAGCAAGATCCTTTCTTACCAAATCATTCATGACTTTAAAATTTAAATGAGACAGCTTTTTATGCCATAGCCAACTCTCATCCTTGCTTGCTTTGCTGAAGAGACAAGTAATGGATTCTGAGCATACTGAGTTGAAATCAGCTATGTAAACATTTCCTTTTCTAAAGCCTGTCAGAACCACATTGTTGTCTTCCTTGGTAGAAACAACACAGGCTTCTTTAGTGAACTTTACTTCATAGTCTTTGTCACAAATCTGACTGACACTCAGCAAATTGTGCTTCAAACCTTCAACTAAAGCCACTTCTTCAATGATGACATTGTCCTTTGTAATCAAGCCATATCCCTTAGTATATCCTTTGCTGTCATCTCCAAAGGTAATTCTAGTGCCAGCTTTCTCCTTGAACTCTGTGAGCAGGGTTGAATCTCCTGTCATATGCCTAGAACATCCGCTGTCTAGGTACCATAGATTCCTCTTATTTCCCTGCACACAATCCAAAATACAAATCAAGTTGATTTTGGTACCCAAGTTTCCTTGGGTCCTTTCTTGTTAGCCTTTGGTTTTACACTCTTAGCAATCTTCACTTTGGGTGTAGATGCTTGAGTGATAGGTTTTGACAGATGCTCATTTGCATAAATATTTGATGCATGCATTTGTGAAAAATTGGCATACATATTATCCATGCTAGGAATGCTCCATGACATTTGTGGCATATTCACAGATTGAAAATAAGGATTAGGCACATATGGCATGTTCACATATGGATTTGAAAAACTAGCATTCTGATACAAACCAGGCATAACAGGCATTGCAGGCATACTTGGCATAGATTGAGGTACATGAACAGGAGTCCTTTTAACAGACTTGCAATTAGAAGATAGGTGATTGACACTATTGCAATTACCACAAGTTTTCCTAGGAGCAAACTTGTCAGGAGAATAATTGTTTTTCTTGTTAATGCCTATCTTACCATTTCTGTTCTTTTTCTTTTTACCCTCAGTCTCTACCTTTTCATTAACTGATTTACCAACAGCCTTTTTGTTAAGTAAATCACCTGCCTTAGCCTTCTCACTTGATTTGGCTTGGCTACTTTCACCAGAAACAAAGTTCTTGGCTACTGGACCATACTGATTATTCAGTTTCTTGAGTTCCTTCTTACTAACAGACTTTTTGCTAGTCGACGGATACCTCTCATCCGTTGATGGTTCATCTGTCAACGGATGATCACTATCCGTTGATTCACAATTAGTCTCTAGATCCTCAAGGCAAGGTTCTAGCTCCTTTTTCTTTTGAGTCCAGGTATCCCTCACAAATGATTCTATTCCCTGGACTTCTATTATGTTTTGAGAAATATTCCTACAACTTTGAAATTTAGCAATTATTCCTTGTTCTTTTTCAAGCTGGTCTCTTAAAATCAGTTCTCTTTTTAACACAGCTTCAAGTTCATTTTTAGCATCATTGCAATCAACTCTCATTTTCTCAAATTCTAGAAATTGAATTTCTAGGACTGCATTTCTATCACTTAAGAACTGATTAGTTTCTTTAATCCTATTGTTCTCTTTAGTAAGTGATTTAAGAGTAACACTCAAGTGATATAGTTCAGTAGACATATCATCTATAACACTATTGCATTCCTCTTTGGTGAACTCAGAGAGATTAGTAGAAAATACCTGATTCTAGCTGAACTTGCTTCCTGCTCAGAATCAGCCATTAATGCAAGGTTGACAAACTCAGCATCATCATCAGAATGATTTCCATCAGCAGCCCAGTCATACTCTTGGGTCATGAATGCCTTTCCTTTCTGTCTGAGAAGATCAAAATATTTCTTCTTGTAGTCAACAGTTTCAGTTGGCTTTCCCTTGTTCTCAGATCTAGGCTTCCTGCATTCACTTATCATGTGACCAGCAATTCCACAATTGTAGCATTTAATTTTGGATTTATCCACATAATTGCTTGTAGAAAAATCCTTGTTAAATGGCTTGGCCACCCCAGAGTTTCTTCTGAATTTTAGCTTAGAGAATCTCCTAGATAGAAAGGCTAAATGCTCATCTATCTCATCCAATTCATCCTGCTGTAGGACACTCATTTCTTCAAACACCTTTTCCTTACTTTTGCTTGATTCTGCTCTACCTTCACTGTAATAACCCTAACTTCAGTAATGCTACAGTGGTCACGTGAATAGTAAATTTTGAGGATTTAGAGAAAAGGTATGTAAGTACCTTATAATTGATACATAAAATGAATAATCGGAAACCATATTAGTATAGCACTATAAAAATGAGTGACTCGAAATGATGTCGGATTTTAGAAAATCTGAGTATAGATTTTTAAATTTGTTTGATTTCAATGGGACATAAGTGTATTGTATATTAAAGAGTATGGAATATGAAAAGGGTGAATACTTTGAGGAATATGTGAAATTAGGTTAACCTAAGGAATTATTAAGTTAAGGAAATGCCAAGGGAATTTAGATTGTTAAACGAGTTTGAGAATGCTTGAGAACCTGAGAGATAACCGGAAGAGCAACTTCTGAGAAAAATAGAATATACCAAGGATATTGGATCTAATACCTACTTGAGGATTAGAATCACCCTAATACATTAATATATGATGTGGGAAAGGATAAAATATATTCAAGAGATTTACAAGAGAAAAACCACTGAGACGATCGCAGAAATCGTTCGATGAATCAGATGACGAGAGAACTTTGTACAAAACCCAAACAAAAGCCCAAGGACATGGGGAGAAGCCCAAATTCGGTCCAACCCAAGTATGGAGCTGATATTAAGTGATATTAGAGTGTAAGGGAAGGAATCCCATTGGTGCAAACATTAAAACCAAAGTGGAAGAGGAGTAAACTTGTCAAACTTGAGTACTAAGTAGCATTTTTCATGCTAAGGTGTTTAGATGAGCAACAATTGCCTCTTTCTCATTGGTGGACTTCAAATAAACTTAATTAAGAGATAATGATCTGATTCAAAGGGATAGAAATAAGAGGATACATCATTATCCAAGATAGAAACAAAGCAAAACACAAGAGATGCAAACTGCCCAGCAGAAACACCACTCAAAGAAAAATTCATATCTCCATTTCTATCCATGATTAAATCACCAAATTTTAACCACAACCTCTCCACTCTATGGGCAAGATTAGCTCAAAATTTCATAGTCATCAAAGGGGTGTAGCCTAGTCAAATACCTCCCCCAAGTTGAAGAAACCAAACTGTCCAGGAGGATTGACAGTTTCTGGGCTGATTTTCAAACGGCCATATCTCCTTCATTACTCAATGGAATTTTGTGTTCTTTATATGGTTGGAAAGATGGTGAGATGCTCTACAACTCTCCTTTAGAAGCCTCATCCAGAAAACGTAGGTAAGGCCTTCGTTTTTGCGATTCTTTCAACTGGTGTCCAGTGAATCCGAATTTCTAACTTTGTTTTTATGATTTATTTAGTTGATCCAAGCTACCTTAAGGTTATTTAAGGACTACCCAAGGCTTGTTAAGTGTTGTCAAGCTTCAAGGAGGTATAAATCTCAAGACCCTTTAGTATTACTTTGAATATATGATGGATTATAGAAAGTTTAGTGATTAAGGTTATGATAAGTGATTATTCATGATGATATATGTGTTTGTAAGTGATTAAAGTTGAATATGGAAGGAGTATGTGCTTGTAACCATGGTTGGTAAGATGACCACATGGTGTAGGTGATGGTGTATAAGGTGGATGATTGATTTGGAGGAGTTTGATTTTGGAAAGTACGAAAATATAGCCGTTATAATGTCCGATTTTCGTTAGAACGAAATCTGCCCTGTTTTGTGACCCCTGTATTCATACTGTACCTCACTGCCTAGGTTACCAATTGACCATGAAATGATAGAGCTTAGTTCATAGATCGTTTTGATATAAGGTGCGTTAAAATCTGATGAACGGTTTAGGAGAAAAGTCAGTTTTAGTGAAAGACGTTCGATAACCGAGAAAACGTAATTGTATCAACTTTGAGGTTAAAGTTACCATACTTAGACATTTTTATAAGTCACGAAAATTTTGGGATAGTATAGTAGGGTGGTCAGAGGACCCTTGACAGTTGACCTTACATTAAAATTCAAAATCCATATTTTCTGAGAATTTTTACAGTTAAGTGTGGTCGTTAGGGAAAATGGTGAAAACCACTGAAACTTCGATTGAGCTTATAAATGGTTAAGTTCTTGAACCTTTGGGATAATAATAATACGTTAAACATATGTTGAAGTGTAAAGGGTTTTGTTATACAAGAGGATAGTGAGTAAGAGATGTGATATTCTAACGACGGTCCTTTTGTGTTTATAGAAACTCCGGAAGAGGGACCAGCCATACTATCAGGATACAGAAACCAAGGCAAGATCCTTCTATCCCTACTTTAAAAATTATGTATCTTCGGAATATTAATGATATCATGGAATATATTTATGTATATGTGATGCTTTTGTTGCTATATTGCAAAGAATATATTCTCTTGATTGTGGGAAGTTAAAGAGAGATGGATATGTTTTCTGAAATATGAATATAGAGATGATTACGAATTGAGCGAATATGCTCTAGGGTAAAAGAGATATGAAAGAGAATGGTATCAGTTGTTATCTAGGGTTATATGGTTTATAATGCTATATTATAAACATTCTTTTTAGTGTATGTTATATACATATATTTTATAGAAATAATGTGCGAGAATGAAAGTGATATACGAGAATGGAAATGTGAAATGGTGATGATAAATTGAATGATGATCTTATAAAAAGGGGAATTTACAACAGTAAGCGTAAGAGGCCGTGTGGAAGTTGCACAGTCCAGCACTTAATAAGCGTAAGAGGCCGTGTGGAAGTTGCACAGTCCAGCACTTAATAAGCGTAAGAGGCCGTGTGGAAGTTGCACAGTCCAGCACTTAATGTTTCATTTCGGCCCAAGAGTTGCCGAAGGAGGATGTAGTGGTAGACCTTCCTCCTGGGGGATGGTGGCAGACCTACCTCCGTCTACCGGTAGTAAAAAGGGACGGATACGGAGGGCGACTGATCATCGTGCCTCACGTATTCGGCAACAGTGAAAACCCCTACAATATTTGAATAAAGAATAAATGATAAAGTCAGATTGGTATACTGAGAAGGGAAAATGATATGAAAGATGGAATTATTGTTATAGATGAAGAGAAACTGATTTTATATTAATTTATAAAAATTGTTACATAAGAAGGAAATGAGAAGATGATAGTAAGAGATTTAAGTAAATATTCATGTTATCCTGAAAAATTACACTGAAAGATTATATTGATTGTTATATATTTAAGAAGAGAAACTGATACTGTATTATTCTAGATTTCTTTCTTATAATAGTAAGTGGATGATGTATTATTAAATAAGAGTTTTATTCTTCCTTAAAGTTTATAATTGATTTCCGTTTACATATGTATATACATGTATACTTGGTTACATTTTTAAATTCTAGTTTTTAATAATATCTTGCTGAGCTATTATAGCTCACTCTTGCTACTTATGTATATACAGCTAGGACCAATGCCAATACTCCGTACGACACCCCGCAAGAGGGTAGGGGGAAGGCGACCTATTGAGCGAGTACTGGCGACCGTTCCCGAGGTAGATGGCAAGCGCAAGGGGGTTTAGTGATCTTATGTATATTAAGTGTGTAAGTGTGTAAGGTTGTAATAAATTTGGTTGTTGAAATGCTTCTTGTAGAAGCATCACTCAAGAATGTACTTAAGTATGATTCTGGGTTTGTAATAACTGTTTAACTCTAAACTTTTATTATGGTGAATGTTGTTCTCTGAGCATATGACTGGTGTGTGTGTCTATTACTGTGGGGTCAATTGCATAAGTATTAATTATAAAAAAAAAAACCCAAGAGATATTGATTTTGAATGGAAGTTGGTCCGTGATGGCCCAGATTCATGACCCCGGATTTGGGGCTGTCACAGTTTGGTATTAGAGCTAAGAGTCATAATGCTCAGGAACAATAGTGATAATAATAAATATATCAGTAATAATAGAAATTATGAACTCACATCGAGTTCAAGGGTGGTTTATCGAACGAAGCATTTATTCTAAGTAGTAATTATAATTTTATAGATTATTACTAATAAAAGTTTATGTTTTATTATAGGGAGAGGAGATTGGTGAGTCAAAGTTAAGAGTATTTAAAGTCTTCTATGTTTAAGGGAGTTTGAAGAAATATTGTAAGTGGATTGGTGAACAGACACTGATTGTTTCAATTGACTGTGGAGATGAAAGGGTGAAACTGAGGTTGGTCGGTAAAGCCAAGATATACCTTAAGGACCAAGACAGACTGAGACATTTCGAGATTGACTTAAATGAAAAGGTTATTATGCCAAAAGTGTTAAGTTTATATAGCACATGGGACTGATATGAGAAAAGGGAATATTTGAGGTAACGGGAAGTGTACGTTAGAAAATATTGTGAGTATGTGTGGTATGTTAGAATATACAATTTAGAAGTATAATTTGAAGGGTCCTTGATACCGGAGCAGTGTCAGGCTAAGACGATCAATATTACGTAAGTATATCAATCAGAAGGTTGTGTTTTATTGTGGATAAAGGCAGCGAGTATCGGGCCAAGTCACAACTAGGTAAATGAAGATAATTGGGAATAGCAGACGATAGGTTGAGGCTACATGGTGAGTGCCAAATTTAAGAAATTTTGGGAAATACGCAGTCTAAGATAAATAATATTTGAGGAAAACCTTCCATTATTGGGATTTTCAATTGGGCAGAGGCTATTAATGGTAACTACTTTCAAATTTCCTAAAGCCCTGCTAAATTATATTATTGAGTTTCAAATTTTCCTCCACTAGTGGGTAATTATTCATTAAGTGCCTGTATCTTTTCAAAACTTTCTGGTACCTTTGAAATGTGTTTCAAAATTGTATTAGTCAAAATATTCCTCTAAGATTATTTTCGGAAGATGGTATTTATCATTGTGATTTAAATTTCCCTCTATATTTCTTACTCCAACTAAGAGGAACAGCCTTATATGTATACACAAGGACGATCTGTCTGTGTGATAGAAAGTCAGAGGGGACGCCCTCACTTGTGTGACGTACGGGTTCTTCCATCATATTGATTTCCCAAATATTCTTTTGTTTCGAATAAGAGCTCTTTAAAACTCTTAATCTTATAAATTGTTAGGGGACCTTTGTTGGTTTCTGGGTTCATTTCAATCCAAAGTTTCTCAAATTCTATCAATTGTTTCAAATATAGAATATTTCCTTAATGGATGGAATAATGGAAGTAATGTTTATAGTATACGTGATTATACAAGGGAACTGGAGATTCCAAGGAAGATTTCAATAAGAGATAATTAGAACTGGAAGCGTTTCGATATAAGAGAGGAAGGAAATTCGTGAGAAGAAATAGGTATATTTGATGATTAGTAAGAAAAATAAAATAAGAGGAATTTTAAGGCATAATTGAGATTTACTATTGAGAATAAGGTGTATTTTGAGGATAGAGTCAGAATAAGGATAAACAAAGGAAGTGGGGATAATTAATAAAGGATTCGAGGTGCATTAACTTTTAGTGGGGGAAGGCCAATATTATGACTAATACCCTAAGTAGAAAAGAGAGAGATTAAAGATGTTAATTATTCAAAGGATTAATCCAAAAAGGTGTGAATGAGTAGAACTTGAAGTAAATATTTTGATGAGAATAATAAAGGGAAATTTCAGAGGTGGAAGAGATAGTATATCATGAAGGAACTAAGGTGGATCAGCAAGATGTAAAAAGCGTATAGTGAACAATAGACATATGGGATAAGGTATCCGGAGGAAATTACAGGAACGCTCTAATTTAACCTCTTAAGAGTAAATGTTTGGTTAGGGATCGACTAAGTCAATGAATGGTGTAAATGGACTGATAATATAGATAAGAATAATCTATCTGTGAGAAAGTAAACTATGGTGATATAAGAAAGTGTGTTATTCTAGTGTCATCCAAATCAATATCTGTTAAGAGTCAAAGAACTCTATAGAAGGAGATTAAGAGTATGAGAGAAGGTGTGAGAATATTTTTAAGGATGAAGGAAAAGTACATGCTCGTATAGTTACGAACAGGAAATATATATTATAACCAATATTTTCTTACAATTGTTTCAAGGAATATTATTATAACTTATTTTCTGGAAAATTTTACAGACGTGATATATACAAATGTTGTAATATTTATATTTTACGTCATGATAGAGATCAAAATATAGACAAACCATAGTGAGATACACTACCATTCAGGGGAGGCCAATGTGGTGGCCGATACCCTTAGTCGAAAGAGGAAGGAGAAATGGAATAATATAGAATGACTGAATACAGGAGGAGATTTGCAAGAAAAAGATAGTGAAAGTACTGCTATTGAAAAGCTAAATGGTATGTTGATGAATGACAAGCAAGTTTATGTTGATGTATTTGTGCACAAATAAGATAGAGATATTATGGAAAAAAAATAAAGGATAAAGGAAGTGGTATAGAAGTTGGAAAGTGTCGGATGAGAAAGGTATCCATGGATATTTTCAACGTGATTCCGGGACGGAATCCTTTTAAGGGGGGAAGGATGTAATAACCCTAACTTCAGTAATGCTACAGTGGTCACGTGAATAGTAAATTTTGAGGATTTAGAGAAAAGGTATGTAAGTACCTTATAATTGATACAGAAAATGAATAATCGGAAACCATATTAGTATAGCACTATAAAAATGAGTGACTCGAAATGATGTCGGATTTTAGAAAATCTGAGTATAGATTTTTAAATTTGTTTGATTTCAATGGGACATAAGTGTATTGTATATTAAATAGTATGGAATATGAAAAGGGTGAATACTTTGAGGAATATGTGAAATTAGGTTAACCTAAGGAATTATTAAGTTAAGGAAATGCCAAGGGAATTTAGATTGTTAAACGAGTTTGAGAATGCTTGAGAACCTGAGAGATAACCGGAAGAGCAACTTCTGAGAAAAATAGAATATACCAAGGATATTGGATCTAATACCTACTTGAGGATTAGAATCACCCTAATACATTAATATATGATGTGGGAAAGGATAAAATATATTCAAGAGATTTACAAGAGAAAAACCACTGAGACGATCGCAGAAATCGTTCGATGAATCAGATGACGAGAGAACTTTGTACAAAACCCAAACAAAAGCCCAAGGACATGGGGAGAAGCCCAAATTCGGTCCAACCCAAGTATGGAGCTGATATTAAGTGATATTAGAGTGTAAGGGAAGGAATCCCATTGGTGCAAACATTAAAACCAAAGTGGAAGAGGAGTAAACTTGTCAAACTTGAGTACTAAGTAGCATTTTTCATGCTAAGGTGTTTAGATGAGCAACAATTGCCTCTTTCTCATTGGTGGACTTCAAATAAACTTAATTAAGAGATAATGATCTGATTCAAAGGGATAGAAATAAGAGGATACATCATTATCCAAGATAGAAACAAAGCAAAACACAAGAGATGCAAACTGCCCAGCAGAAACACCACTCAAAGAAAAATTCATATCTCCATTTCTATCCATGACTAAATCACCAAATTTTAACCACAACCTCTCCACTCCATGGGCAAGATTCGCTCAAAATTTCATAGTCATCAAAGGGGTGTAGCCTAGTCAAATACCTCCCCCAAGTTGAAGAAACCAAACTGTCCAGGAGGATTGACAGTTTCTGGGCTGATTTTCAAACGGCCATATCTCCTTCATTACTCAATGGAATTTTGTGTTCTTTATATGGTTGGAAAGATGGTGAGATGCTCTACAACTCTCCTTTAGAAGCCTCATCCAGAAAACGTAGGTAAGGCCTTCGTTTTTGCGATTCTTTCAACTGGTGTCCAGTGAATCCGAATTTCTAACTTTGTTTTTATGATTTATTTAGTTGATCCAAGCTACCTTAAGGTTATTTAAGGACTACCCAAGGCTTGTTAAGTGTTGTCAAGCTTCAAGGAGGTATAAATCTCAAGACCCTTTAGTATTACTTTGAATATATGATGGATTATAGAAAGTTTAGTGATTAAGGTTATGATAAGTGATTATTCATGATGATATATGTGTTTGTAAGTGATTAAAGTTGAATATGGAAGGAGTATGTGCTTGTAACCATGGTTGGTAAGATGACCACATGGTGTAGGTGATGGTGTATAAGGTGGATGATTGATTTGGAGGAGTTTGATTTTGGAAAGTACGAAAATATAGCCGTTATAATGTCCGATTTTCGTTAGAACGAAATCTGCCCTGTTTTGTGACCCCTGTATTCATACTGTACCTCACTGCCTAGGTTACCAATTGACCATGAAATGATAGAGCTTAGTTCATAGATCGTTTTGATATAAGGTGCGTTAAAATCTGATGAACGGTTTAGGAGAAAAGTCAGTTTTAGTGAAAGACGTTCGATAACCGAGAAAACGTAATTGTATCAACTTTGAGGTTAAAGTTACCATACTTAGACATTTTTATAAGTCACGAAATTTTGGGATAGTATAGTAGGGTGGTCAGAGGACCCTTGACAGTTGACCTTACATTAAAATTCAAAATCCATATTTTCTGAGAATTTTTACAGTTAAGTGTGGTCGTTAGGGAAAATGGTGAAAACCACTGAAACTTCGATTGAGCTTATAAATGGTTAAGTTCTTGAACCTTTGGGATAATAATAATACGTTAAACATATGTTGAAGTGTAAAGGGTTTTGTTATACAAGAGGGTAGTGAGTAAGAGATGTGATATTCTAACGACGGTCCTTTTGTGTTTATAGAAACTCCGGAAGAGGGACCAGCCATACTATCAGGATACAGAAACCAAGGCAAGATCCTTCTATCCCTACTTTAAAAATTATGTATCTTCGGAATATTAATGATATCATGGAATATATTTATGTATATTTGATGCTTTTGTTGCTATATTGTAAAGAATATATTCTCTTGATTGTGGGAAGTTAAAGAGAGATGGATATGTTTTCTGAAATATGAATATAGAGATGATTACGAATTGAGCGAATATGCTCTAGGGTAAAAGAGATATGAAAGAGAATGGTATCAGTTGTTATCTAGGGTTATATGGTTTATAATGCTATATTATAAACATTCTTTTTAGTGTATGTTATATACATATATTTTATAGAAATAATGTGCGAGAATGAAAGTGATATACGAGAATGGAAATGTGAAATGGTGATGATAAATTGAATGATGATCTTATAAAAAGGGGAATTTACAACAGTAAGCGTAAGAGGCCGTGTGGAAGTTCCACAGTCCAGCACTTAATAAGCGTAAGAGGCCGTGTGGAAGTTGCACAGTCCAGCACTTAATAAGCGTAAGAGGCCGTGTGGAAGTTGCACAGTCCAGCACTTAATGTTTCATTTCGGCCCAAGAGTTGCCGAAGGAGGATGTAGTGGTAGACCTTCCTCCTGGGGGATGGTGGCAGACCTACCTCCGTCTACCGGTAGTAAAAAGGGACGGATACGGAGGGCGACTGATCATCGTGCCTCACGTATTCGGCAACAGTGAAAACCCCTACAATATTTGAATAAAGAATAAATGATAAAGTCAGATTGGTATACTGAGAAGGGAAAATGATATGAAAGATGGAATTATTGTTATAGATGAAGAGAAACTGATTTTATATTAATTTATAAAAATTGTTACATAAGAAGGAAATGAGAAGATGATAGTAAGAGATTTAAGTAAATATTCATGTTATCCTGAAAAATTACACTGAAAGATTATATTGATTGTTATATATTTAAGAAGAGAAACTGATACTGTATTATTCTAGATTTCTTTCTTATAATAGTAAGTGGATGATGTATTATTAAATAAGAGTTTTATTCTTCCTTAAAGTTTATAATTGATTTCCGTTTACATATGTATATACATGTATACTTGGTTACATTTTTAAATTCTAGTTTTTAATAATATCTTGCTGAGCTATTATAGCTCACTCTTGCTACTTATGTATATACAGCTAGGACCAATGCCAATACTCCGTACGACACCCCGCAAGAGGGTAGGGGGAAGGCGACCTATTGAGCGAGTACTGGCGACCGTTCCCGAGGTAGATGGCAAGCGCAAGGGGGTTTAGTGATCTTATGTATATTAAGTGTGTAAGTGTGTAAGGTTGTAATAAATTTGGTTGTTGAAATGCTTCTTGTAGAAGCATCACTCAAGAATGTACTTAAGTATGATTCTGGGTTTGTAATAACTGTTTAACTCTAAACTTTTATTATGGTGAATGTTGTTCTCTGAGCATATGACTGGTGTGTGTGTCTATTACTGTGGGGTCAATTGCATAAGTATTAATTATAAAAAAAAAACCCAAGAGATATTGATTTTGAATGGAAGTTGGTCCGTGATGGCCCAGATTCATGACCCCGGATTTGGGGCTGTCACATTCACAAACCTCCCTATTTGGTGTAGATTTAGCAGCTTCAGTCCTCTTTTCCTCCTTCTGCTCCAAGTTGGCAACAAGTGCAACTGACCCACTTTTCTTTTAGGCCTTCTCAATTTCTTCATCCTGCTCCATTTCTAGTTCATATGTCTTTAAAGTTCCATAGAGCCTTTCAAGAGTAAATGACTTGTACTCTTGAGTGTTTCTTAGAGAAACAGTCATAGGCTTCCACTCTTTGGGCAGTGATCTCAGAAATTTGAGATTAGAATCTTTCACTTGGTAGATTCTTCCATACAGTTTCAAGCCATTCATTAGTTTTTGAAATCTACTAAATGTGTCATTCAATGTCTCTCCATTCTTGAAATGGAAGTGCTCATACTGTTGGATCAGTAGCTGCATCTTGTTTTCCCTTACCTGTTCTGTACCTTCACAAAGGGTTTGAACAATGTCCCGTACTTCCTTGGCGGTAGTACAGTTGATAACATTGTCAACCATGTCTGTTTCTAAACCATTAAACAGAATATTCATGGTCTTTTTATCTTTGTGAACTTCTGCAACATCCTCAGTACTCCACTCAGAAACAGGTTTTGGGATGTACGTGTCTGGTGCATCTGCAGCAAGACCAACTCTCGAAGCAGCCTTCATTGGAACATGAGGACCCTTCTCAATGCAATCTATAAAGCCTACATCAATAGACATGAGATGTAGTCGCATTTTTACTTTCCAGTGAAAGTAATTTTCCCTATCAAGAACCGGTATCTTCACTCCATAATCCTTCTTAGACATGTTGGAAGTGTGTTGATCTTTAAACTTCAGATATATTAGAAGCTTGCTCTGATACCAATTGTTATTCCCAGATTACACACTTGTATAATTGTAGAAGGGGGGGTTGAATACAATTCTTGATAGTTATAAATTTCTGATAAAAACCACAGAAATCTATAAAGAAATAATTGCTGAATAGAAATGGTTCACAAACACATAAAAAATCAGGTGGTTAAATGTACCACCTGAGACTTTTATTTGAAGAAAACCCTGTGATACAAATGTACACAGCTTCTGTTTTACAACTCTTTGCTTCTAAGAATATTCAAGAAACCCTAAGCAAATAAGTCTGTTTTCTTACGGTCTAAAGAGTTGCTACACTTGGTTATATATATCCCAAGTTTACAAGTGCTACAGGAATAAGATAATATTAATCTAATTCAAGTTGACTTGCTACTCCACTCCAAATCCACATGTAGCCGAAAGGTTGTCCTTGTGAACAGATATGTCCCCTGCACCTTTTTTGTATGTACTGTGTAAATGGAATGCTTCTTTCTTCTGTGTTTCCAAAGCATGGCTGCCATACTGCTTTTTATACCTACTATCAACCCATGTGATCTGTCAGTCAAACCTGTCCTTATCAACTGCTAATTCCCAGCTAGCATAGGATAAAGTGACAATGATTATCCATTGATGTTGTGCACAATTATCCATTGACGGTAGTTTGAGCTTTATCCGTTGATCGAGTAGATTTGAGTTGTATCCGTTGATAGAGCCGTGTTCTTATCCGTTGATACACTTTCACTTAGACAGAATTACATAGCATAGCTTATTTACAATTGGCTACCCTATTCTGCCTATCCATTGATGGTCAACATGACTCTGAACAAAAACACTATCAACTGATAAATAGAGATATTGCAGTATGCTACAAAACCTCATCCGTTGATGAGCTACCTGTCAATGAATAGTTATAAAGTCTTATCCGTTGAAAGTTACAAAACTTGACTTATACAATTTTGCTTGAATGTTAAGTTATCATCAACTACAATATATTCCTAACAATGAATCTGTTTTATCAAAGAATTTCTGAAACTGTTCCTGATGATTTTTAAGGTATTTTGTTTTGAGTTTTTGACATCTTTGAATCAAGGAATTTGTGCTTTGTTTCATAAAGAACAAATTGGGGGAGATTGTTAGATATTGATTCAAGTGATGATCAGGATCTGGGCATTACTGATCAGATACTGATGCTGACGTCATCAGTAATACAACGTCAGTATTGGACTATCATCAGGATTAGAAGCTGGTCAGTATTTCGTGAAGATTCTCATCAGACCAGAGATCAAGGAAGATTGATATGTCGGTTCCTAGATTGTAGGAATGCAGCTATCATACAAGATATGCATTCAGAGATATATGTAATTGATTTAGAATATCTTGTAATTGATAGTGTAACTATGTACTCTATATAAACACAGTTTAGGTTTTACATTAAAGTAATCGCTTACACGATTTATCTTGTAACCTAGCAGCTCTTAAGAACATAAGAATTTCTTAAGAGAGTTTTGTAACAGTTTTATATCAGAATTAATAAAGCTGTTATTGATTCATACTTGTGTTATTTGTTTAAGTCGAAAATCTTATACAATTGTATTCAACCCCCCTTCTACAATTGTTAATTACTGGGCAACAGTGTATGTTCTGAACTTCAGAATTCCTTGGATGAATTTGAACCTCCTTCCAGGAAAAGCATTTAAGGATTCTCTTCTCTTTCTGTCTAGCTTTGGATCTTCATCTCTCCTTTGATCAAATATAACCTCTAGTTCCCAAGCAACTAGCATTTCGAGCTTATGAACAGATCCAACAACTTTCCAGTAGAGATCCTTCAGTATACTGGTCCTCAGCTTGTGAAAACTATCAACATAGATTTCTTTCTTGTCATCCTTGATTCTCAAAGGATTATCCAGTACACAGGGCTGATAACCTGCTTCCTCATTGAATAGCTTGTTGAGTTTTTTGTAGCTTTCCTTCAGTTGAGCTTCTAGGTCTTCAGCACTTTGTTTGGAAGATGTGGCAGGTTTGGTAGGTTTGGTGGATTGGGATGATTTAGCTTTAGCAGCCTGATAAGCTTGTTCTGCTTCATATTCACCCATGCCAGCCTTTGTAAAAGGACGATGTGCTACTACAAGGTCCACATTAGGCATTGGTTCCCCATCAGAACTAACTTCAAGGTCTGCATCATCATGTGCTCTCCAGTCACCATACTTCTCATAGAATTCAGCATATCTTTGAGCATAGTATTCTTTGACATGCCCAAAGATACTGCTGGAAACATCTTGGTTTGTTTCCATGAGAGTGATCATCCTTTCCAAAACGAAGAAATCAATTCTTCTCCTTACCTTTACCTTATTGCATGAGAGATCACGCACGCCTACCACATTTGAGACTATCTCCATAGTGAAGTCTGGTTCAACAGTTATACATGTAGTTCCACAGTCCTTAAGATCATATTTTCATACCTTTTTGTTGACTGGGTCCAGTTCCACCGAGATAGATGATATGCTCCCATCAATTGACTTTTTCAATAGTTCAAAACTATTTACTTTTCTCTTATCAATGGGCTTCTCTGTCAAAACTGCTCCATGCTTCTTTTTCTTTGTTGCTGCAACTATCTTCCCTTTTATCTTGGTTGTACAATAGGCTTGGGCTCTTGTCTTCCTTCTGTTAGATGTGAAATTCTTGACAAGCTTTCGTACTTTGACAATTTCTTCAAGTTGATCCTTGATAGCATCTTTCATGACAGCAACTTTGACAGCTTCGACTGTTTGGCTCTTGACAGCATCTTTCACTTGGATGTCTTCAGCCAATTTGACAGTATCCTTGTTGACAGTATCTTTTTCAGCATTAAAGCATTCAACAGCTAATCTCAAGATACTTGCCTCCAAGGCTTCACAAATTTCTAACTCCCCTTTTTCCTTGACATCATCTTTCTTTTCAGTATTGGGAGTTTCTTGCTCTTCTTGGGTAGCATCCATCTGAGTTTGTGTAGCAACATTCTCAGATGCTTCTTTTCTAGAACTCCTGAATCTTCCAGGTTCACCACTTCCTCCAATTTCATCCTCATCATCATCATCATCCAAAGTATCATCATAGTTGCAGCTTCCTCCCATCTTGGCATTAGTATCAGAGATCAGCTTCTTTATGATTGAGCTAATTTCCTCATCTCTTTTTGCTAGCAGCCTATGAATATCTTTGACAGCTTTAACCTTTTCACTTGTGATACTGGATTTGAGAAGTTTCTTCAGCACTGTCATGATTGTTTCAGTGCTTAGTCCTGAGACTTTATCCAATGGTACGTAAGAAATCCAACCTTCTAGCTCCTGTCTTTGTGATCCTTCTGAAACACACACCATAAGGATTTTGAATCACCTCAGGGAGTTTGTCTTCAACCATCCTTTTAATTTGTACTATCAGACTATCATTGAATGTTGTTGAATTTCTGACTACCAGGGTTCCAAGGACTTGGAGTACTCTAGCATGCAAACTTTGTAAAAGTTGCATTGTGATGAATATGGTCAAACGGTTTCTCAAGTAAACCTGAACAGCCCATCTTCTTTCCAAGTTGATTCTCATAGAGATACTTATTTCTTTGCTCTTCAGTGTTGATGCCAATTTTGTAAAAGCTCCCCCTGCTTCACTAATTAATTCATCCACCAACTTACTGAAATCTTCATCTTTGTTGTTCAAAGTACTCTCCATGTGATCAACCATCATCAATTCTGCATCTTCAAGGGCGTATTCACTTCCATCTGACCAAGTAGTTCCAGTAGATATGCCAGCAGATATGTTCATATACTCAGGCATTTTGCCTTTGCCTTTACCCAGAGCATTTTGAATTTCTTTTTCTCTCCATTCCTTCTGCAACTTCTGGAATGGAGCTTCGACTTCCTCAGGATTTGGATCATTGATTTTCAGTGGAGGCAGTACTGTTCTTCTAGACTTTTGAGTCCCCTTTAATTGCTCCAACACTTCCTTGGATAACAATACTGCCTCACCATCTATTTCTGCTTCAAATAATTCACCATCTCCTGTTGCCTTCAGTTCTTCACCAAAGTTTCTTTCTTCTTTCTCTTGCTCCCCCTCACTTTCATCTCCCTTTTTTTCTTCCAAAACTTGCTCCCCCTCACTTGTAGGCTCCCCCTCACTTGCAGCTTCACCTTGTTTCTCCTTCTCTACTAGGTTTGCTTTATTCTGATCTACCACTTTCTCTCCCTCACCCTCATTCACCACTTTCTCCCCCTTAGTTGAGTTGGCAGCACTAAGGATGGTAGAGAACGAGTGAAGAGTTCGTTGAATCTCAGCAAAACCAGTAGCTACCATAGTGGACAGAGCATCAAGTTTAGCTTCCATGGATGCACATCTGCCCTCAAGGGATTTCAACCTCGATTCAGCTTGTTTAGAAGGACCACCAGTTCTCAGCCTTTTTGGATATAAAGGAAGAGACTGGGGCAAGGAGGCTGTGGGGTTTCTCACACACTCATTATTTTTCTGAGTGATCTCATCACTCCTCACAGAATGACTCTCAAGGCCTAGTGCCTTTGTGTGTGGGGTTCCCTCAAGTGCACTCTGGACATGCTCAAGTCCCTCACCTTTTGCTAGCTCGTTTGGATGCCTCTCATTTTTATGCTCACCTCTCTTTTCTTTTATCTCACTTTTTCTTTTCACTCCCTCACTCATCCTAGATGCATGGATATGAGCAGTACTTGCATGCATTTTAGTTGAAGAAGTAAAAAGTTTAGATTATACCTTCAAAGCAGAGATAGTAAGTTGATCATCATCTAAAGCATCTTCAACAATGACAGTATCATGATCAAGCTGTGTAGAGGCGACAACATCTTTACCCAAAATGTTACTATCCACAGGTGGGTTGACAGCAACTTTTGTGGTGTCTTTGACAGCAACTGAGGCTGTGACAGCAACTTCCGGAAGGTCAGTTGCTCTTTGGAGTTCGACCAAAATGTTGGTTGTTTCATTTTCTTGTAGAGTACCATCTTGATCTAGCTCAGTGTTTGAGTGAGTGGTGTCCATTTCACTTTGAGAAATGGGTTCTTGTGGACCACTTGATGGGGGCTCATCCATGACTTGAGATGGATGATCAAAACCTGAAGGGATTGGACTGTCCCCTTCTCTAGGTTGTTGAGAAGAAACAATTGATAGATTATAGAATAAAGAAGGTGATGGTTTAGAAGAGATTTTTTGCTGTTCCACAGGGTTAACTTGTGGAACATCAAGAGTAGAAGTTTCACGACCCTCACTGTGCCCTATCTCTATGTGCATTTCTGCAAGTGTAGGCTCCTCATGAGTGAGTACATGAGGTTGTGCTGACTCTTTACAGGATGCCTTGGGAGATAGGCCAGCTTCAATAGATACTTCTTGTTGAGAAGAAGCACCTAGGGATGTGTTTGATTCCCTTTTACTCTCCATAGCCTTTTGTAAGACTATGGGGTGGCTGATAGTGGCTTTGGCCCTCTTAGCTCTCTTCTTCTTAGACTCAAGAGGAACCACTATGGGTTCACTTTCACTAACATCCTTATTTGCTACATCATGTGCAGTTTCTCCCTCAACATTCTCAGAACTACTACCAACACCAGTTTCCAAGGGTCTTTTCTTGGATTCTTGCAAAGTTGTTTTTGTGGTCTTTGGTTGTCTAGAGAATCTGATAGGAATGTATGCAATAGAATGTGGGTTAACTGAATTTGGGTCTTATTCAGCTTCATTCTCAAGGGAGAAGACAACATACCCAGAGGGTAGTGCTACGTCAAGATGAGGCTCTTGATCAACCATGTGCTTGGTGAAATAGAGTGGAATATGTGCATTTGAATTTTGTGAATTGAGTGATGTGTGTGTATTTCTTTTCAAAACATTGCATTCTATAGAGAGATATGCATTATCATCAATACCACATAATGAATTCAAACACATAGTAAGAAAGCGAGGATAAACATGTACCTTCCTGCTTAGAGCTGACTTGAGTTGACTCATAACAACTTTCCTACATCCACTTTGTATCCATGGACAAGAGAGTGAGTAAGCTTCTTGATATATGAGGGAATTCCATTCCATCCAGAGGTTTTGATTGAGAAAACCTTCACCATGACATCAAAAATCATGCTCCAATCTTTTCTCAAATGCTTTCTATCCATTTCACCAGTCGAGTACCATTTCGATCTACCCTCTTCAAGAACAGGACCAGAATACCCAATTTTCAAGAAAAACTTCTTTAGGGTTTCATTACTTGCAAGTTCCTTGTATGATTCTTTAGCTTGCAGTCCAGTTCCCAAAGCTTCGTTGATGCCTTTGATTGTGAGGATGCAGGTGATTCCTTTGATTGTGCATTGTATTGTGTCTTTACCTGCACCTCCTGGAACATAGGCAGTTTTCCAGAATTCTTCAAGCCTTTCTAGGTTCAAGGATGGTGTGGATGTTATAGCATGACCCAGATATGACTTGTTGATAAAGGATACGAGTCCTTTATATCCTTCACCAGCATCTTCAGCAGTGAGAATACCAGCAAAGTTTGTTTGAGAAGAGGATTGTTTGGGTGCCATTTCTTGCTTTGAGCTTCGGAGAGAGATTTTTACTTTTGAGAGAGAGAGAGGTTTTGTTGAAAGTTATGTGTGTTTGTGTGTTTGACAGTTGCTTACATGAAAATAGCAAATGTCTTACTGAGAAAGGGAAAGTAACTATGTCTTAGCCCATTAATCAGTCACGTGGAGTCGTGGGTAGTTACTTTTTAGTGGCTGCAAATCGTGGAGGTAAAATCCCAATTAATTCGGTCCACTAATCTTGATAGTAACCTGTGCGCTGTAACAAATTCATTAGTAATTTTGAGAGGATGACAACAAGTTTTGCTTGATAGTAAATATCGTTGCACGAACATACTGTCACCATTAAGCAATTTATACAATTTCCTTTAAATTTCATGACAGAGACTTTTTCAATTGTGTCATCTAAGAAACTTGTTGTCTAGGCACTTCGTGACAGCATCTTCACATATTGACAACAACTTAGGCAGAAATAATTTATGTCATGAGTTTTAATCGACTTTGCCTATTGCTTAAGCGAAAATTACCAAATAGCATTTTAATCGATTTAGGCACATATTTGTTGGTTTTAGCACACATCCACAAACATCCATACACACAGACAGTCAACTTAACAACTATTCACAGAAGGATAAAGGTAAGGAAGATGAACATCATGCAAAACACTGGAAGAATGAAACGATGAACTTTTCATTAAAAAAAACTTTAAAACAAAAAAATAGTTCTTAAGAACTAAACATCATTTTTTTTATTAAGCTCTTCAAGAGCTTCCACCACTAGCTGCTCAACGACCTTTGCAATCTCCTTCTCCTCAGTGATCTCTTTGGCATCCAGATAAGCCTGAAGCTTATCGAGGAAAGGGTCAAGAGGGTGCTCAGCAGCAGCCTCCTCCTGTGGCTTGGACACTCCGGATGTAGACATTTCTCCTGCCTTCCTCTTGCTCATATTGGACTCTAGAGTTCTTAGGGTGTTAAGTGAGAACAAAGGGTTTAGCTTTGGTCTTATTTATAACACAGTAAGTGACTTTACAGCTCCCAACTACCTCTTTTTAATGAAGTAATTTAACTTTTAAATTAAAAAGACTGACAAATACCCGTAGTCATATCAAATGACACAAGTACTTGTCACTAAGCAGGCGTATGAAATAAGTTAATGTCACGTGACTACTCATTACAAAAATTAAAACAAGCATGTGATTTGAATTTAGCATAGTCATAGCAAACATGCTGTCAAGTAAACAAGTAGCACATATGACAGTAACTTCTCATGACAGTAACATTGAAAGTTAAGGTCACGAGCTGCAATTTTAACCACATTGAAAATGTAAAAACTAGTAGGTTAACATACCAAATTTAGCATTCCCAATTCACTTACCAACCTTTTGAAGGTTGCTTCATCTAGTGGCTTCGTAAAAATATCAGCAAGTTGCTTTTCTGTTGGAACATAAATCAGCTTCACAATTCACCTTTCAACATGCTCTATTAGGAAATGATGTCTGATATCAATGTGCTTTATCCTGAAGTGTTGAACTGGATTGTCTGAGATAGCTATGGCACTAGTGTTATCACAATAAATAGGAATATTGGACAACTCCAAGCCATAATCCAGTAGCTGATTTTTCATCCATAGAATTTGAGCACAGCAACTTCCAGCTGCGATATATTCAGCTTCTGCAGTTGAAGTAGATATAGAATGCTGCTTCTTGCTAAACCATGACACTAATCTTCCACCCAGAAATTGACAGCTTCCTGTTGTACTTTTCCTGTCAATCTTGCATCCAGCATAGTCTGAATCCGAATAACCAACCAAGTTAAATCCAGTATCTTTAGGATACCAAAGGCCTAGGTTTGGAGTGCCTTTGAGATATCTAAAGATTCTCTTGATTACTACTAAGTGTGATTCTTTTGGATCAGCTTGAAACCTTGCACAGAGACATGTAGCAAACATGATGTCTGGTCTGCTAGCAGTTAAGTATAGCAACGATCCCACCATGCCTCTGTAGGTACTAGAATCCACTTTCTTTCCTTTAGGATCCAAATCCAGCTTGGTTGTAGTAGAGATAGGTGTCTTGGCAGGTGATGCATCTTCCATGTTGAACTTTTTTGAGAAGTTCCCTGTTTTTGACCTTGTCATAAGAAATGTTGTGTCAATTTTGAGAGAACAATTGACCTAGATATACTAATCCTTTTAATCTAAAAATTTGATGATAGAAAGGTCTTATGTTAGAGATTAAAATGGAAAAGGTTTCGTGCAAAAATATTAAGATTTGGAATTATGAAAAATGTCGGAACATAGGGGTTTAATAAAGATTTCTTAAGGAAAGAATTTGAGGAACCATTTTGGGATAAGATTTCGGACGAGTTAGGAGACTCGTTTGGAAAAGGTTAAAGAACGAAAGTTTTATGTATCGATATGAACAATGTTCATAACAAAGATTGAAATTTTCGGAAGTATAATGAGAATAGTAATAATTAACCAAAAGGAGAGAAAATAACATATTTTCTTAATAAGATTTGTTTTACTTAAATAGTATAATTATATCCATAGAAGTATTTTATGGATTTTAATAGCTAATTATAGTTACATGGATAAAGGTTTCCAGAAAGGAGTCCAGTACCATAAAACAGGTTAGCACACGCTAGGAAAGGAAGCGAGCTAAGGTGAGCATTAATCACCTTGATTTTCTCACATATTTTATTATATATTATCTACAGATATTATATGAGTTAATTGAAGTATGAATACACTGAGAGATGAAAATTTTTATATGAATGAGAATAAAGATATTGTGAAACATGGCATGAATATGAATATAGTAGTTTTGTGATCATTGTGGATTACATGGAAAAATACGAATGTAATTAGTATGTGATCAATGTGGATTACATGGAATAATATGAATATGATTATTATGTGATCAATGTGGATTACATGGAAAGAAATGAATATAGTTATTATGTCATCAATGGGGATTACATAAAAGGAAAATATGTACATGAGTAATTACATGAAATGAAATGAAATGAGATATATTAATGTGCATACTGTGTATTTGCATTCGATTAAATAAAGGAGTTGTGACTGTCATTGCTTTAGTAACAGGAATATGAATTTAAGGGCCTAGCTAGCCATCAAAGTGAAAAGAAAGGTCTTGGTGACCATATGTGAAGAAAACGTGTAAAAAAAGGGTTTTGGGAACCTCACGTCAAGTGTAAAAGAAAGGTTTTGGGAACCACACGTGAAGGAAAAGTCGACTATAAATAAAATAGAAAAGAAAAGGGAAAGACCCCGGAAAGATACTAAAGTCAAGTTGGTCAGTCACAACAAAGTAAAGAAACAAAGTGAAAGAAAGTGGAGTCTCATACACATGTTGCATACATGCATAGTAAATGATTACTTGGATTGATTGATGATAATATGGAATGAAGTATTATGTGAGTACGTGTTTGACAAGGTGTTAAAAGAGATTATGTGAATATATATGTTGATATTATGAATTTCTATTATACGTGATTATTGAGCATGAGATTGATTAAATAATTCAATACCAAGGAAGTAGCTAGTGATTTCAAGTAAAAAAGAAGATTTCGGGTTACAGTAAGAGAAAGCTTCAATTTATAAATGAGACATTTTGGTAATATGTTTTTATCTAGTAAATGCATGTAAGCAAAAGAGTATTTTGGCTAAATACAAGATTAAGCTTTCAGAATGAAGTAGAATGAGTTTGAGCATTAAAGAGGAAGTAAAATAGGAGAAACAATATATTTTGTTATGAGATCATTATTATTAAATGGACAGATGTCTTTATAAAAAGGGAACTAAATGACTGTGGATTATAAAGAAAAGATTATATGCTTGAGTAAAATAAGAATGATTTACGTTCACTGAGTTGCGACTCATTAAATCTCTCAATTTTTCAGGTTAAACGCAAGTCGGCCAGATGATGCTCAAGAGTCCCTACTCCTCTACATTGTGTCTATATATATATATATATATATATATATATATATATATATATATATATATATATAGGGTTGGACTCCATAGCAAACACCTTATATAACAAACAACAAAGAACACCTCATATCTAATAGATCCATTGCCCTTGGCGGGGCCACCCAATACAAAAGGTTCTTATTTTTTTAGGCTCTATCCATCCAGCAAAAAAAAAAATTTGAAAATTTACTGTTCATCGATGACGTCATGATGACGTCATCAGTGACGTCATCGATGAACAGTAAATTTTCAAAAATTTTTTTTTTTTTTGCTGGATGGATAGAGCCTAAAAAAATAAGAACTTTTTGTATTGGGTGCCCCTGGCGGGGCCAATGGATCTATTGGAATAAATGATTTTATAGTGTTCTTTATTGTTTGTTATATAAGAGTGTTCTTTATGGAGCAAAGGCCTATATATATATATATATATATATATATAGTTAAGTTATGCTTCCGCATTTGCAAAAGTTTATTACAGATATTTATAGTTATATTTATCTGTTAATATGAGAACTATATGTATATATGATAATATGACATCATAAATGATTTAAAAAGGAGAGGTCCCGACAACTTGGTATCAGAGCTACGCTCGGCCTGAAGTGCACTAGCACTGCCCGAGTATAGCCTATAAACATAGATATATAATATATTCATGAGTATGTTGATATATTATATATATTACATAAATGAGGAAAGGGATGAGCATTTGGCCAAAGTCAAGTCTATAGTGTTGAAATAAAATGAAGGAAGAATAGACCAAAAAGGTAATCCTTTATTTAGAATTAAAAGAAAGTTTAGAATGAAATAAAGTACAAATGATTTCTATGTGAAAATATTTATGAGATGCAATGAATTGGATGTTTATATGATGTATGCCTATGTCTATAAATGATATGTGAGAAATGATCACGGGTAAAATTCTTTTGATAAATGTATAAGCTTATGCATTGTTGATTATATTTTGAAGTTAGTATATAGAGATTAAGGAAGGACAAGAAAGGAAATGATTCTACTTAAGGTTATAAGACGATTAGAAGTTTGGCTCAACGGAGATTTCAAGAACCATTATTGTTGAACGATAGGAGCGTTGAGAATTCATTTCTATTGAGAAGTATAATCTATACGTTATTAAAAGGTCCTTCTAATTTCTTCTAGAGGACAAAGAGTTGTTGATTCTTATCATTGAGATTGATCAAATATTTTTTCTAATTGATTCAAGGAGAAAGTTAATCATCTGATGTTGAAATTCTAGAAAGGAGTATAATTATGATATATTAGATTTGAGAAATTTTCTATCATGTGACATAGTGAACTGTAGAGGAAAGTTCACCAGAACTCTTTCAAAATCATATTCCTGTTGACAGTAACATTTAGCTACTAGTCTTGCCTTGTTTCTTGTCACATTTCCACTTTCATCCAACTTGTTTCTGAAAACCCACTTTGTGTCAACTACTGACTTCCCTTTGGGTCTAGGGACCAGCTTCCATACATTGTTTCTCTCAAATTGATTTAGATTTTCTTGCATAGCTATCACCCAATCTGAATCCAACAATGCTTCATCAATTGACTTTGGCTCAGTTTGAGATAGAAAACATAAAAACATGCTGTCAGCAGAAATATTTCTTCTCGTCCTTATACCAGTAGTGGGATCACCAATGATTAGATTGCTAGTGTGATCTCTGTTCCACTTAGTGGTTCTGGGCAAGCTTCTTTCTTGATCTGCTTCATCATTTCCTCTTTGAGGTGTTGACTCTCCACCATTGATGTTTTCTCCTTCATGTTCTTCAACGTCTCCAGAATCATTCTCATTCTGATGATTAGCTTATATAGTTTGAGATTGAGCTGGAGTTTGAGTAGCATCATTGGTGTTGACAACATTTCTTTCAAACTCAATATCCTGAGTACCAGTAGGTTCATCAACAACAATTTCTTCTTCTTCCAAATACCCTTGATTTTCAAATCTAAAAGGCTTCATTTGACCATCCTCTTGCAGTCCTGGGAATTTGGTTTCATCAAATGTGACATTCACACTTTCTTCAATGACTTTGTGATCAATGACATAGACTCTGTAGGCAGTCCTCTCCAAACCATATCCCATGAAAATGCCTTCATAAGCTTTAGCATCGAACTTTCCTTTTATTTCATTGTTGTCAATCATCATGAAACACTTACTTCCAAATACATGAAAATACTTGACAGTAGGTTTCTTTTCTGTTAACAAATAGTAAGGAGTGTTTCCATGAGTCTTGTTGATCAAGGTTCTATTCTGTGTGTAACAAGCCGTATTAATAGCTTCTGCCCAGAAGTATATTGGTAATTTAGAATCATTCAACATAGTTCTCGCAGCTTCGATGAGAGTTCTATTCTTCCTTTCTACAACTTCATTTTGTTGTGGTGTCCTAGCAGTGGAGAATTGTTGGACAATGCCCTCTTCTTTGCAGAAGTTTCCTAGTGTGGCATTTTTGAACTCAGTACCATTGTCACTTCTCAGATATTGAACTTGAGCATTTGGGGTTCTTTCAAGAACTCTTATGTGATCAATGATTTCTTGAGCAGCTTCGTCCTTTGCCTCTAAAAATTTCACCCAAGTGTACCTTGAGTAGTCATCCACCATTACCAGGGCATATCTCTTCCTTGCAAGAGATTGAACATTTACTGGACCAAACAAATCCATGTGAATTAATTTGAGTGGCTCAGTGTTGGTATTCACTTGCTTTGATTTGTGCACAGATCTTTTCAATTTACCCATTTGACAGTCCTCACATAGTCCTTCTTGACAGAATTCCTGTTGAGGTAGTCCTTTCACTAAATCCTTCTTCATCAGAATGTTCATATTCTTGAAATTGAGATGTGAGAGCTTCTTGTGCCACAACATGCTTTCACCAACTGATGCTTTACTGTAAAAACAGTAAGCCTTGTCTTTATTGACAGAATTTAAATCTGCAATAAACAAGCTTCCTTTCCTGACTCCTTTCAAAGAGAGGCTTCAATCTTTCTTGTTATAGATATCACAAACCATCATATCAAAATCAACCTTGAATCCCATGTCACTGAACTGGCTGACACTGAGTAGGTTGTGCTTCAATCCATCAACAAGAGCAATATCTTCAATGACAACATTTCCAATTTCCAAACAACCATATCCCACAGTGTAACCTTTGCTGTTGTCTCCAAAAGTTATGATTGGGCCGGCTTTCTCCACAAAATGTGATAGCAGGGCTATATCACCAGTCATGTGCCTGGAGCATCCACTATCGATGATCCACATGACCTGCTTCTGTTTCTTGCCCTGCAAAACAGATGATTTTAATTTGCATCTGGTACCCAAACTCTGTTGGGTCCTGCAGTTACAGCATCATTGTTCATATCATTCTGTTTCACATTTAAATCGACACTAGAATCCTCCTGTCTGACTTCTTTTACTGTCCACTTGGTTCTAGAGTTAGACTTAGTCTTTCTCTTGGTGGAAGCTGCCTTTTTACCAACATAGGCAGGCACAGAAGTCTCAGCAGTTTCTAAATAGGAGCATCTTTCAGTAGACAGAATAGGTAGATTGAAGCAAGTACTCATAACAACAATTTTGCATGGCATACAGTCAATGTTATTACAGACATCCATACTTCTTTGCATAATGGGGGTTCTATGTAAGTTACCACTAACATTGGACGCATTAACCTTATCTTGTTTGGGTTTCTTACAAACAAATGTTAAATGATGAGATGATCCATAATTATTGCAAAGCTTCCTAGGGGCATCCTTAACATGACTATATCCATTCTTCTTATCAATCCCTAACTTACCATTCCTATTCTTAGGCTTGTAGGCATTTGCTTTGACAGTATGTTCTGAAGTTGCTGTCGAGCCACCCTTGACAGTACCTTTCTTTGCCTCTGTCGTGACTGCAGGTTTGAAAGTTGCTGTCTTGGGTTCTCTCTTGACAGTATCTTTTGAAGTTTCTGTCTCATCCTTGTTGTCAGCTACTTTAGAACATTCTGTCTGATTGCTTGGTAGAGTTTCTGTCATGGGGAACTTGACAGTATCTTTTCCTTTGCTCAGTGTGCTATCAATGCACTCATCTTCATCAAGTAGCTCTTGTTTGATGAACAAGGAGGTTTCATCAAAATCAGCTTGAAGATTTTTGAAAATCGGATTGTTAACTCTTTTGAGAATTTGAGGTATGACAGCATCACTATCATCAAGAACAATTGCCTTTCCATGCCTTCTACCATACTCGAAACCTATTCCTACCTTTTGATTCTCAGTGTGATTGTCATGATATTCCTGGACTAACCTAGAAGAGTTTCTAAAAGTTTTGAGTTTAAACTCGTTTTCTGCAATTTGACTCCTGGGAAAATCTTCTATTTCCTTAGCACAGATAATATCATTTTTCAATCTAGCATTCTCTTGAGCTAATGAATCTAGGGGACTAGTTCTTAGCAACAACATTTCATTTTCAGATTTGAGAGTTTCATTCTGTTTAGTTAACTTAGCAATTTCTTCATGAGCAGAAGATAAACTAACATGAATGTTAAACATCTCAGCACTTAAATCCTCAATGGTATGCTTATACTCAGTTTTAGATATATCAAGTAAGACTAGAGATGGTACCTGATTTGATGAACTTGAAGATTCTTCATCAGATTTAGCCATGAGGGCTAAGTTCACAAACTCCTCTTCTTCTTCATCTTCAGAATCATCCCAGCATTTTCCTTCAGCCACATAGGCTTTCCCTTGATTCCTCTTAAGCTGATTTCCAGATCCCTTTACTTGATTCTATCTTGGTCTTCTGCACTTAGTAGCAAAATGACCTAGCTCATTGCAGTTGTAACATCTGAACTTCGACCTATCCACCAACCCTGTCTTGTATCCTCCTCTTGTGGTTGATTCCACCAGTGGGCTTTGAAAAACTTCCCTTGTTGAATTTAGATGATTGACCCTGTGGTTTGTATGACTTGTCCCTTCTGAACTTGATATTCTTGAATCTCTTAGCCATATAAGCCATGGTTGGATTATCCATGCTTTCAATCTCTTCTACTGTGTAGAAGTCTTCATCTTCAACATCTTTCAGCTGCAGAACCACCTTCTCCTCGTCATCCAACACTTCTTCAATCTTCAAAGATGGCATCTGTGTTGGTTGTGAACTTTGTGATGGTTCACTTGGACAAGCTACTTGTGGCTCATGCGCTATGAGGGCTCCTGACATGTTTGCTAACTTTCCTTTGGTTCTAGTTTGAATAGCTCTCTTTTGAAAAAGCTCGAGTTCGTATGATTTGAGCACACAATAGAGAGTTTCAAGAGAGACATCACTCAAGTTTCTTCCCTCTCTTATGGCTGTGACTTTGTGCTCAAGATGCTCAGGGAGAGTGAGCAGAAATTTGATGTTAATCTCCTTCCTATCATAGAACTTTCCATGAATTTGCAACTCAACTATCAGCTTACTGAACCTTTCAAACATGTGTGTAAGTTCTTCGCCTGGTTTCGCCATGAAGGCTTCATATTGTGATACAAGAATTTGTCTTTGGTTCTCGCGAACTTCTTCACTTCCTTCACACAACAGCTCTATCTTACTCCACATTTCTTTTGCAGATCTGCATCCCATGACATTACCACACATGGCTTTGTCTAATGTAAGTGAGTCAAGCAATATGAGTTGTAAATAGTCATCCAAGACTACTTTCTCATTTTCGGACTCTGTGTACTCTGAAGGCTTCTTTGCAACCCAATGGGCTGGAATGACTTCGTCATTCACAGTAGCAGCAACTACTTCCTTCTGAGGTATGAAGGGGCCGTTCTCAAGAATTCCCAAATACAGTGGATGGGCAGCTTTGATAAATAACAAGATTTTTCTTTTCCAGAAATTGTAGTTCTCTTTATCAAAGACTGGAATCTTGATTCCACTTGACTTCTGAATACTCGTCATGATCTTCAGATTTGTGTATCAATCTGTACGCTCTGATACCAGTTGTTGGTCCCGGAGTATTGCAGAAGGGGGGGTTGAATGCAATACTGATAAAATCGAATCTTTAAATCAACAACGAAAATAAAGATTATCGATTATCAGTAGATGTATGCAAGCAATAAGTGAAACAAGATTTCTCACAAAATAAATGTTTTATTTATTTTGTGTGAAGTGTTGCTACAACCTGGAGAGAGTTTCTCCAGCTTCGATATCTCAAGAGATACAGATTGCTTCGTGTGCGTACATGAATAGAAAAGAATCTAAGATGTATCTAAGTAGACTAAGATACTCTATTGTCCCTATCGCATGGGGTGTTGAGCTGCTATCATTTTCAAGTGGCAGCTCATTACAATTTGCACACCCATGTGACTTTCCCTAATTGCTATACAGACAGGATAACCTTATAAGTAAAGCAACCTAGATTCTTTCTATTTCTAGCTAATACAATTCTAGTAGATGTGGATATCACATGCTCCTCGAATTGACCAGCCTTGTCTTGTGAATCTCTTAAGCTTCTGTCGTAGTCTTGCAGGTCTGCTACAAACGATATTGTGTTGCAACAAATCTGTTTCTTGAACATGTAACTTGTCACGGGCTTTGACTGAGAAAATACCCAATTCAAATAATTCAAGGTGACAGTAACCTTAACCGCAGAGTCTGCTATCAAAGGAATATTCAGAGGTTGACAGTACTAGCTCCCGCCAATGTTGCTGTCGGAGCTCCAGACTTGCTGTCAAGTGTGAGAATGTTACTATCTCTTGCTTCGGCCAATGTTGCTGTCAAATGTAGCTTTGTCGTGATTTTGCAACATTTGTCTTCTTGTAACATTACTGTCAGGGACATGACGGTAACTTTTATTCTTGCTGTCTTCTGGATGTATTCCTTGAGGCTTGAACAAACATATGAACTTCTCCCAAATCATACATTTATTACATGACAACAATTATTCGAATACGAAGACATACTCTGGCTGTGACAGTATGTTCAACTTAGTAAAAACTAAGTACAGGGAAATATAGTTAAGTTGTTTCTATGCTATCACCCATAAATCCCAACAGCAATTCAAAATGTTATAAACACTACTTTTGACAAAAAAAATCATAACGAAAAATTTATTATAAAATATTAGTAAAATAATCCGTGTATATATAATAAAATATTAGTAAAATAATCCGTGTATATATAATACAATGGGTGTAAAGAGGTTCATATGCTTTGGTCATACATAAATTCAAGTCATTGGAAAAAGAGTTATATAGCAGCACAAAACTTATAAATCAAAAATTGATTCTTCATATATAATAAAATACCATTAGAATTTCAATTCAAAAAATTATTTTTTAAAAAACTAGAATTTACATTTAATTACAAAACAATTTTTTTGAAGAAAATATATGGTTAAACTAGATATTAAAAATGTATTAAAAAATATGTCATAATTGGAAATGATACAAATTAAATTTAACAAAATATAATTTACAAAAAAAACGCTAATTCAAAAAAAATCCGAATTTATAAAACTAAAATCAACAATAAACTTTAATATAATGCATTTAAAATTAATAAAAACCAGCACAAAAATATAAAAAATCGTACAAACCTTTTTTTTTTAAAAAGTACAATTGTAATGTTTGTTAAATTACAATAAATTCCCACATGTAAAAAATATATTATATATATATCCTAATAAATAGAAAAAATATGGCAAAAAATATGAAACATTAAAATATATTTAGGCTAAATCTTAAAGTATAATTTAAAAAAATCGATTACCAAATAAAAGTACATTTAATTACATAACAAAAAAAGTATTTAAAAAATATATGGTAAAATAAAATATTAAAAAGTAATAAAAAACATGCCACAATTATAAATTATAGCAAAATTCAACAAAATATAATCTACAAAACAAACGCGAATTCAAAAAAAAACATCTAAATTAAGAAAACTAAAATCAACAATAAACTTTAATATAATGCATTTAAAACAAATATAAACAACACAAAAATATAAAAAGATAGTACATATTTTCTTTAAAAAAAAGTACAACTACATAAACACACACACATATATATAAAGAATAGTTGAATTCCCATATGTTTAAAGTACATTATGTATATTCCAATAAAATAGAAGAAAACATCCCAAAAAATATGAAATATTAAAATATAAGTTATGCTAAACCTTAAAATATAATTTACAAAAAAATATCTTCTACCAAATAAAAGTAGTTTAAGAAAAAATTATTTTAATAAAAATCATTAAAGATTCAATTTTTAGGTTTGACAACAAATATATTTATAAAATTTAAATTAAAAAAATGTGAGCACAAATCAACAAATAAACAAATTCTTACTTTGCAAAGAAAAAATTTAAATTAAAAAAAGTGAACACAAATCAATAAATGAACATATTTTAAATTAGAAAGCAATCCAAACACCCACAAAATAATTTTATATTAATATCAAAATATAATTGATATGGGCTAAAAATAAGCCCTAAAGACACATTTAATGTGGTATTAATTAGACCCGGCATGGTCCAGACGTGGGACCCACCAACAAGGTCCAAACCCTATTTTTATATTAATTTCATAATTAATATTAAGGGTAATAAACAGCTCAGCAAATAAGAGTCAAAACAAGGATATAACTTGCCTGACTTAGCCTCCAAGGCACATAATTCAACATGGAAACTAACTCCTACAAGGAAGGAGTCTAGAACCTTCCTAGAGGAGGTGGCTTGCCCACCAAGTCACCTACTCCTACCATAATTCTAAGGCTTCTCAGCCTATATAAGGGTCTGACCCCCTCATTCTCAGAACAACGTTTTTTGGGTAGAGCTCAATACGTCACTTACGTTTTAGGCTTAATCCTCGAATAAGGACATACAAGCCACTGCGTCCTAGGTGAGCCCTCGGGGCTACCGCCATAGCCCCGAGGGCACCATCACCTAGAACTACGTTTTTGGCTTGATCTTTGATATTCATCAAAGTACGTAGGCATCTTGTAAAGGCAAATTCAGCCACGAACACGAGAGCAGCCATTAAAGCTCGAAGCTCACCAACCCTAGCATTAAATACGTGCAAACCCTAGATTTTCTTCCACAACATTTGGCGCCATCTGTGGGAAAACAACATCAACCATGATGAACACACGAAGAATGACATCAGTTGCAACTGAGGCCATACCTCTCAACTCTGCTCCACCGGCCACCGAGCAGGTGCCCTCGGCATCAGGAGCAATCACCGAACAGGTTCCCCCAGCATGAGGGGCGATTGTCCAATAGGCTCCCCCAGCATCAACTGTCATCGTCCAATCCCAAGTTTCTCAACAACTAGGGGTGATCCCTCATACTGAGAGTACGTTACCTCTGACCAATCAGGCAGGACAAGGAACCAACCCTCTCCAGATGGTGGTCTCCCCTCCCTTTGATCCGAACAATCCATCACCAGGGGTACATATCCACACTACGGATCTCCCCTTGAATATTAACCCCAGGTATGGTCTTCCTAACTACCCCCCGGATACCCAAGGTGTTGGACCAAGCAGCCATGTCTTGTAGATACATGAGCTGTATCACCCTCCTTACATTAAAGGCTTGGGCCCTGATCAAGGATATTATGAATACTCTGGTCTTTATACTAATGATTCTTCATCTGAGGATGATGATCGTGATGAAGCCCCGAGGAGGCACCGAGCAAGCCGAGAACCCCATAGGCGTTCTCAAAGAATCCATGATGGACCCTCAACCACTGCCCTAGAAAGAATCCAAACCTTTGAGGCTGAGATTCAAAGGCTGAAAAAAGACATCGTAGGAGAGCAGCAAAGGCAAGGACACCCACGGACAAGGGAGAGTATCCCTGTGGTGAATTTGGATGAAACCCCGAGGAGGGATAAGAGGACATAGGTCCCTCTAACTGAAGCACCAAGGATGGCAGCCTCTAGGCCAAGGGCTGCAAACTTGGTGTTGCTCGGAAAACCTAACAATCCTATACCCCCGTTTACTGAGGAGGTGATGAGAGCTCACATCTCTAGGAAGTTTAAGATGCCTACTATAAAGGCTTATGATGGAACGGGTGATCCTGCAAATCATGTTAGGACGTTCTCGAACGCACTGCTGCTGCAGCCTGCAAGTGATGCCCTGAAGTGTAGGGCGTTCCCTCAAACCCTATCGGGTATGGCTCAAAGGTGGTACAGCAGATTGCATGCGAACTCTATTGGCTCTTTTAAGGAGTTGAGTGCTGCTTTCGTCAGCCAATTCATTAGTGGGGGAATCCACGAGAAAAGCTCTGCTTCTTTTATGAACGTAGTGCAAGGGAAGAGTGAAAACTTGAGGGATTACATCAAGAGATTCACCAAGGAGACATTGGGTATCTCAGATCTAGAGAACAATATAGCCATGGTGGCCTTACAACATAGAACGACCTACGTTTATTTTAAGAAGTCTTTAGCCAAGCATCCCCAGAGGACATGACTGAGCTCCAGCCGAGGGCGAGCAAGTATATTAAGGGTAAAGACAGCATGAGGAAAGATACATCTGACATTAGCAATTGGAACAACGACAACTCCAAGAAGAGAAGGGCGGAGCAAAAGTATGATGTTAGGGACAAGTATCCCCGAACTAGCAAAGACTCTAACTCCCCCCTACGAACAACCAAGGACCAAGGTTCATTGAGTATGCAAGGTTGAATACTCCTAGAAGTCGAATCTTGTTGGACATTGAGAAGGATAAGGATTTTCGATGGCCGAAGCCACTCAGGGGTGATCCCGCAAAGAGAAAAAAGAATCAATATTGAGTATTACACAGAGATGTGGGGCATGACACTGATGATTACAAGCAACTGAAAGATGAGATCGAGTTTTTGATCCGTAGAGGGAAACTGAGCCACTTCACTAAGGGTGAAGATCGTGGTAATCAAATTAGAGATTATAAAAGGGATGACGATCAAGATCACAACCCACAGCCCCGAGGGCCTGTATCCATATGATTTCGGGAGGCCTGACATCGGCTGGGACAACCAAGAGCTCTCAAAAGACTTAGGCCAAAGAAGTAATGCACATTGTTGGAGAAACACCGAAGCTTGAAAGAACTGAGGTAGCAATCAGATTCGATGATTTCAACTTGGATGGGGGTGAAGTTCCTCCATGACGACCCGTTGGTCATAGCTCTTGTGATTGGAAACTTAGAGGTGAAGCGAGTCTTGATAGACAATGGAGCTTCCGTTGACATCTTGTTCACGATGCTTTTATGAAGATGGGGTATAACGACTCTCAGTTGAACCCCTCCAACACACCTAAGGATTCAATGGAGTAGAATCTAAAGTTGAGGGAACTATTTAGTTGCCCGTCACCATCGGACAGAGCCCAATGAGGCCACTCAGATGTTGAACTTCCTGGTAATCAAGGCGACTTCAACGTACAACGTTATCCTTGGAAGGACTGGACTTCATGCATTCAATGCTTTAGCCTCAACTTATTATATGAAGATCAAGTTTCCAACCAGGAATGGTGTGAAGAACAGAAGGGTGACCAGAAAAATGGCTAGGAGCTGTTATGTAGCCGCGTTAATGCCTGACGGAGTCGGGGGGCAGGTCCTTCCGATTGAAGACATGGATGTCCGCAGAGGTAAGGAACACCAAGAAGGGCCAGCAGAGGACATCACACAGAAGCCTCGGACAGCCGTTAAGGCTAAGGCGTCAACTGACTTCGTGGTTGAATGTACCATTGGCAACCAAGAAGTCGGGGGGCAGGAGGTAGTACCCCAAGCAGGAAGTGAACCTCAGAATAAGAATGAGGAGACCAGAAGGATTTATATGCGCTTTATTTTGATGGAGCATCCCAAAAACAAACAAATGCATACCCCTAAGGGTAGAGTTAGGTTACAGCAGATAAGAGTTTAAGTCCTTGAAGGACCCTGGATAAAGGATAAACATTGAAGTCCTGATGGAACACCCGCCGAAGAAACATATTGCATAGCCCGAAAGCCAATGGAAGGCTCATCAAGTGGGCAATCAAGCCAGGAGAATTTGATGTTAAGTACAAGCCTAGGACGACCATCAAAGCCCAAGCTCTAGCTGACTTCGTGGTTGAATATACCATTGACAACCAAGAAGTCGGGGGGTAGGAGGTGATAGACCAGGAAGGTCAGCAAGGTGAGAAACCCCTGGAAGAGAAGAAGGAGTATTGGGTGCCGTATTTTGATGGGGCATCAAAAACAAAAAGCTCTATTTTCATGACAAAAAGCTCTATTTTCATGGGGTATCAAAAACGAAAACTAGTGGTGTGGGTTTAGTTCTGCAAAGCCCCGATGGGTTAACACTTGAGTATGCCTTGAAGTTGGACTTCCAACCAACCTACAACGAGGCGAAGTATGAAGCTCTAATATCCAGCCTTGGATTAACAAGAGCTTTGAGGGTGAAGAACCTGAAAGTCTGAGGAGACTCAAAGCTGGTAGTCTCACAAGATAATAGAGAGTTTGAGACTATAGAAAAGAATATGGCCAAATACTTGAGGATTGTGTAAGCTGCGATAGCCCAATTAAATGAGTGCCAGGTATATCTCAAGGGAGGAGAATACAAAGGTCGATGCCTTATCTCAGTTCAAGGGTCGAGACCCATTCTGGGAACGTCTACTTCCTAGTTCTGAGAACTCTTACAGCTGACTCAAAGCTTATTGCTCCTATCAGAATAGGAGGGTACTAGTTAGATCCTATCAAATCATACCTTGATAATGGCTGGTTGCCAAACGATGCCATGGAGGCACGTAAGCTAGCTGAAAGGAGCTAAAGGCTCGGAGAGGCCACACGTCATCCAAATCAAAGCCCTTATTTCGATCAGAATTCAGGTCGAAGGGATCAAGATTCGTGATCGAAAATCCCTTCAACCAAGAAGCCGGGAAGGCCTTTATTTCGATCAGAATCCTGATCTAAGGGTCAGCATTCCTGATCGAAAATCCTCATCTAAGGGTCAGCACCCCTGATCGAGAATCCTGACCTAAGGGTCAGCATCCTGATCGAGAATCCTGACCTAAGGGTCAGCATCCTGATCGAAAATCCTGACCTAAGGGTCAGCATCCTGATCGAAAATCCTGACCTAAGGGTCAGCATCCTGATCGAAAATCCGTTCGACCAAGCCATTAAGAGGCCATTATTTCGACCAAAATCCTGGTCGAAACGACCAAGAGTCCTGGTCGAAAATCCTTTCGACCAAGAGGCCGGAAAGGCCCTTATTTCGATCAGAATCCTGATCTAAGGGTCAGCATTCCTGATCGAAAACCCTGACCTAAGGGTCAGCATCCTGATCAAAAATCCTGACCTAAGGGTCAGCATTCCTGATCGAAAATCCTGACCTAAGGGTCAGCATCCTGATCGAAAATCCTGACCTAAGGGTTAGCATTCCTGATCGAAAATCCATTCGCCCAAGCCATTAAGAGGCCCTTATTTCGACCAAAATCCTGGTCGAAACGACCAAGAGTCCTGGTCGAAAATCCTTTCGACCAAGAGGCCGGAAAGGCCATTATTTCGATCAGAATCCTGATCTAAGGGTCAGCATTCCTGATCGAAAACCCTGACCTAAGGGTCAGCATCCTGATAAAAAATCCTAACCTAAGGGTCAGCATTCCTGATCGAAAATCCTGACCTAAGGGTTAGCATCCTGATCAAAAATCCTGACCTAAGGGTCAGCATTCCTGATCGAAAATCCGTTCGACCAAGCCAAAAGTTGGCCATTATTTCGACCAAGATCCTGGTCGAAACGATCAGAAATCCTGATCGAAAATCCTTTCGACCAAGAAGCTAGGAAGCCCCTTATTTCGATCAGAATCCTGATCAAAAATCCTGACCTAAGGGTCAGCATTCTTGATCGAAAATCCTGACCTAAGGGTCGGCATCCTGATCGAAAATCCTGACCTAAGGGTCAGCATCCTGATCGAAAATCCTGACCTAAGGGTCAGCATCCTGATTGAAAATCCTGGTAAAAAAAAAAAAGGGGCTATATAATGAAAATTTTTATGTGCCTAGAGTCATGAATGACCTTAATTTTGGACGAATTTCAAAGATTTGGGAGCCAATGTGGTCAAAAATATGATCTTAAACTACGAAAATATTAGGGCTGAGGACCCCTCTAATTACAAAAATTATTATTATTATTATTAAAAATAATAATAAAAAAATCCGGGTCGAATTTTATTCGAGTGAAATTTTATCCGAGAAGGACACCTCCGATTTGGGGATCGAAATTATCCAAGATTTGGACAAAAGAAATATTATTTTTGAATAACAATATTTAAAAAAAAAAGTAATAGAAAAAAAAAAGAGGTTCGACCAAGAACCTGGTCGAAAAGGACCAGGATTCTACTCGAGAAAGGCTTCGACCAGGAAAAAAAAGAGGCCCTTAATTCGACCACAAACCTGGTCTGGTCGAATTAATACTTTTGGCAAAAGTGCAGATTGCTACCCCAAGTTGTGTTAAGTAAACAAGTTGGTCCCTGCAATTTACATATTGACAAAAAAGCCACTGTAATTTATAAAATTACAAAAAAATACCTATGGGTACACAAAAATTCCATAAAAATTCCTAAATTATTAGGAAAAATTATGAAAAATACCTGTGGGTACATAAAAATTCTTAAATAATTAAGGAAAATACTTGTTGGTACATAAAAATTCCTAAATTATTAGGAAAAATTTAGAAAAATACCTGTGGGTACATAAAAATTCCTAAATTATTAGGAAAAATTAAGAAAAATACCTGTGGGTACATAAAAATTCCTAAATTATTAGGAAAAATTTAGGAAAATACATGTTGGTACATAAAAATTCCTAAATTATTAGGAATAATTAAGGAAAATACCTGTGAGTACATGGAAATTCCTCATAAATTAGGAAAAGTACAGAAAAATACGAGGAAAATTATAGAAATATTTTCTTGACAAATTGAGAGATAATTTATGCTATTAATGCATAAAAGATCTATAAAAGTGCCGAAATTGCTAAAAGCAAGCACAAGTTAAAGTCTCGAATAAGGCTAATCGTCGTAAATGTGTAGGTCTCTCCACACTTTACAATAACACGATACTCGTGAAATACTAGTGTATTGAATCCCCGGTAAGGGAACGAAAATAAACCCCGAGTCTCGAAAAAGACAATTATAACTTCCACGAAAACCTGATCAGTTTTCCTAGAAGTTGGGGGGCAAATGATATGGGCTACAAATAAGCCATAAAGACACATTTAATGTGGTATTAATTAGACCCGGCATGGTCCAGACGTGGGACCCACCAACAAGGTCCAAACCCTATTTTTATATTAATTTCGTAATTAATATTAAGGGTAATAAACAGCTCAGCAAATAAGAGTCAAAACAAGGATATAACTCTTGCTTGACTTAGCCTCCAAGGCACATAATTCAACATGGAAACTAACTCCTACAAGGAAGGAGTCTAGAACCTTCCTAGAGGAGGTGGTTTGCCCACCAAGTTACCTACTCCTACCATAATTCTAAGGCTTCTCAGCCTATATAAGGGTCTGACCCCCTCATTCTCAGAACAACGTTTTTTGGGTAGAGCTCAATACGTCACTTACGTTTTAGGCTTAATCCTCGAATAAGGACATACAAGCCACTGCGTCCTAGGTGAGCCCTCGCCGCCATAGCCCCGAGGGCACCATCACCTAGAACTACGTTTTTGGCTTGATCTTTGATATTCATCAAAGTACGTAGGCATCTTGTAAAGGCAAATTCAACCACGAACACGAGAGCAGCCATTAAAGCTCGAAGCTCACCAACCCTAGCATTAAATACGTGCAAACCCTAGATTTTCTTCCACAACAATAATACAACATAAAAATCCTTAAGATTACTCTAAACAAAAACACATAATACACACCACACATGACAAAAATATAAAATTAACATGAAAAATAACAATATTCAAACAAATAAAAAAAATTTAATATCACACAAATTTCCAAAAAAGTTTAAAAAATGCCTTTAAAAATTCTATAACAAAATATCTAAAAATTTTAAGATAACCATTAAATTACATAATCAAAAAGATAAAAAACAAATGTTACACAAATATAGTACGTATATGTTTCAAGTATATCATATGTAATCTAATAAAATAAAAAAATCAAAAATAATTATGAAATACTAAAAAATATGTTAGCCTAAACTTTGAAATATAAATTATAGAAAAATCATTTACAAAAAAAAAAAAAAACAAAACCATATAATATATATTATTATTTTTAAAAGTAA
The DNA here is from genome assembly GCA_037693485.1 of Kitagawia praeruptora. Taxonomy (NCBI): domain Eukaryota; kingdom Viridiplantae; phylum Streptophyta; class Magnoliopsida; order Apiales; family Apiaceae; genus Kitagawia; species Kitagawia praeruptora. The sequence continues at coordinate 86,370,948 of CM075350.1, forward strand.
AAACAAATTATTCAAAATACTATAAAACTAATTTTACAAGAACAAAATTATAATTAAAATTGTACTACAAAATATTAATAAAACTACCCGTGCATCACACGGATATAAAGCTAGTAAAATTAAAAACCAATATAAACATTTAAGTTAGTTAAACGAACAATGCAACACATATTTGGTTGAACAGGCTCTCTTTAGAAACTCAACCGAATTAAAATCCAAAAAACTGTCAAAAACAAAAAAATAAAATGCATAAAATTATGTTGATAGTCACTGTATTGATATGCATAATTTTGTGTGCTCTTTTGAAAAATTCAACAAAATTAAATCTAAAAGATCTTAATGTCAAAGTCAGAATGCATAAAACTTTATTAAGGAGTATTATGTTTACTAGGGAGTTTTGCCCGCGCTACGCGCGCTCTATATTTTTTTATTTTTATACATTTTTTTTAAAATTTTAAATTTATAAAAAATGTTATATTAATTTTATTAGTAACAAACATTTTTTTTAATTTATAATATGTAAAAATTGTGTGTATAAACTTATGTGCTTTTGACAATAAATTTGACGATAAATTTTAATAGTAACAAATCATAAAAACATATATAAGTATGCATTGACATTCTATTAGTCTGAAGTATGAGTTGTGTATATATGTATTTGTGATTTTTGACTATCGGTGATGAAATTTAAATTAAATAATTTGGTAAAAATTGTGAACACAATTATATTTATTTTATAGGAAAATGATTTAAACAAAGACAAATCATGATTTTAACTATTAATCTCATTTACTAACTATAGGAAGAAAAAATGTGATTTATTCATGAAATATTAATTAAAATTTCAATACAGTAATATAATTTCATAAATATTATTATTATTTTCATAAAAAATACAATAACTTTATTTGCAATTACAGTCTAAATATAATTAATTTTCACAATTTTTAAACTTAAAACTTAGTAAGTTTGGAGACGGGTGTATCTATCTCAAAATAAGTATCAATTTAAGCTGTAATTTCATTATGAGACAAAATTCATATTTCAAATTTCACAGTAAATTTTTTTACTTTAGTTTATAGTTCGCTTGTTAATTTTTTTAAAAATATTCAATAAATTACATTAAAACTTTCAAAATAAAAGTATAAATTTCGCAAATAATATCAAGTAAGAGGTATAGGTGCAAAGATAAAGAAGAACACTCACAAAAATAACAAAGGTGCCTAAAAATTAATTTGAAAGTCGTAAATTAACAAAGATGCCTAAAATTAATTTGGAAGATGATTTTATGATACCCATGCCCGCGCTACGCGCGCTCTAAAAATTATAAAAAGTTTATTAACTTTTTTGATTACTATATTTAAAAGAAAATATTATTTTTTTTAATCAAAATATTGATCTCTTCCAATTTAAAGATATAACATATAAAAACTTTGAATAAAAGGTTTATCGGCATCAACTAACGACGATGACTCGCATTTTAAATATAACAAAATTATATAAAAATCAACCGTTTGAATAAAAGGTTTCTCGGCATCGCTTAACGACGACGCCTCACAATTTAAATATAATTAAATTATATAAAAATCAACCAAAAAAAGGATAAAGTTCTAAAAACAAAGTTTCAAATTTATTTATTTAAATATTTTATAATTTGCAAATACATTACAAATTAGTTACCGGAAAGAATATTTTTTCAAATTATAATAAATTTATTAAATTTTTTGATATCATATTTCAAAAGAATGTATTATTTTCATTAATCATACTTTTGATCTCATCCAATTTACAGATATAATGTATAAAAAAATTAAGTTAAAGGTTTCTCGGCATCGCCTAACGGCGACGCCTCGCAGTTTAAACACAATAAAATTATAAAAATCAACCAAAAGAATTAAGTACTAAAAACAAAGTTTCAAGTTTAATTACCTTAAAATTTACAGATTCATAAAAAAATTAATTATCAATAAAGAAAATACACAATTTTATTTAAGATTATATAGCATTTCATACGTAAATTAACACCCATTTTGTCATGCATATGCTAACTCCCAAAATAAAATCATGCATATCACCAACTTTGTGAGCACCACCATACCTACCACACAATTGCAGCAAAACTCGTGCACCATCTACAACAACAAATAAGCCAATATAGTTGAAATCGTCATATATAATCTTCACTTCCATAAAAATTGAAATTGAGAGTTCATTTCAAAGATTGTTATATGAGCAAAGTTGCAAACATTCTATATGGAGTGCAAAATTTGCCGAGTATAAAGGACTTAGAACAAATAAGCAAACGACAACTACACGTGCAATACAGTTCGTAGAATATACAAATTCTTGTAAAAGATGTCTAACCTTTAACAAATTTTGCGCTTCCTGCAATTTCTGAAGTATTTTCTTTTTAAAGTTGAAAACAACCTTTAGATGTGCTTCATTTTCCTTTGATAAACTAATTTCTGTTAGTTGTCCTTACAAAAACATGGAAAACTTTCACATTTCAATCAAAGAAAAAAAGACAAAAGTGGAAGGAACAAAATACCTTCATATATTTGGCTTGTATCAAAGTCAGAATACCTCATTGTCTAAAAAATCCAAAACCTTGAATAGAAAAATAAACAAATTTATTATAATCAGTAGACACATATAAAAAAATCCCAACTAAACAGTAAAAACATGTATCCAAGATAATCCATACTCAACACTGCAATATGTGTGGAAAAACTTACATTCTTAGCATGTACTAAACTCAAAACACCTTATTTTCCAAAAGGTCTATCCATACGCAACGTAGATACAGATTATATGGATTAAAAAAATGAAAGATCTAAATTCGAGAAAATCATGACATGTTCCTTAGTGATCTACATGATACTGTTTTATATTAAAGCCAAATAGCAGCATAAACCAAAACTCATGTTAATAGAAATATTATCTATATATGATTGTCTAATTATCTACCACAAAATTAATATGGAAGTACATGACATGAATTATAGAAAATGATATTGATGCATAGTAATAAGCATTTCTCATTTTCAAAATTGGTCCAATAAGGAGGAAAAACAATTATCAAGTATGCCAAGAATGCGTATAAGTCTTTAAAAATAACTTGTCACATGATGTGTCATATAAATAGGATATTCTGAGAAATACTAAAGCGACTCATGATTCTTTCTGGATTTCATGGAAAAACTGAATTATAAATCATAGAGAAAGCAGTTAGTTAGCATTTGGTAGTTACACAAACCATTCTCTTTTTTTTAATATGATAACCGGAACACAAAGCATGTAGGCATTAAACTTGGGTAAATGAAAACGTGCTCAATCTGATTCTGTAGGTGCATGGATAATATATGAAAATTTAGAAAAATCATCTATAAAAATCATTTATAAATTATCTTAAAAATGGATGAGGCCATTAATTTTTGTAATCATCTATAAAAAAAATCGCATTTTCATTTTGTTATTAATTAGAAAAAGTGAATAAAAATGTAATAAAATTTTTATATTTTGGCATAAAAAGTGAGGAGTTAGAACATTAATAATTGAACGGTACAATTGAATCGTATTGTAAAATGAATATATGGATAATTTTTAGATACAACATCAAATTTAAAAAAATTTGTATTATATTCAAGTTTTACCCTTTTTACTAAAATTTACGATTAATTAATAAAGTAAATTAATAATATTAGGATTTATTTCAAGACTATTTAGCATTAGTTTCTGATAACATTATATGTATGTAATATCTTATTCCTATTAATTTTGGTTGAATAAAGCTAAAATATTTCATAAATAACAATTATTGTAAAATAAAGTTGAATTGTCAAATTAAATTTTGTAAAACTTTAATTTGAACTTCTATGAAATGAAAGAGTTCAACGGGAATTATCTTGATAGTCGGATATCATTGATAAAAAAAATAGGAAGAAAGTGTTCTCGAACGATTTCCTGCCATTCCTGCCAGTATGGAATGAGTAAAGAATCAAGCTACAAGTCTCGATGTATACCAAAGGCACTTTTTTTTTTATTTCGGTTTCATTGATAGCAGAATTTCATGTGTCTTCTGTGAGTAAAGCCACAAATTATTTATGTTTAAAACAATAAACTTTTTTCTAATAAATTATTCAATCTTAGTTAACAACCTCGCATCATGATTATTAAAAATAAAAAATAGTAAATTGCAAAAAAAATACAAAGAGACACACTTATGCATGGATAAGTATTCTGAAAAAAATCAAAATTATTACAATGTAATTTAATTTTTGAGAGAGAATTAATTTGAGAATCATAAGTAGTTTAGTCGGGATGAAATTACCATAAAAAATGAAGAATATTTAAATTAAGTTTGATAAGTAATACTTCATTACTTGACTTTATGTATCCATCACTATTGAAAAATTATTAATATTTTGTTTATTATATGCTTTTTGGTTAAGCATCCCAAAATTTTACTTTGATTTTAAATTAAGAAATGTATATGTGGTATCATTAATTTAACAATGGTTTTTTGTCAAATTTTAAAATTTGTTAACAAATATATGAATTGATATAAGATTATTTAATATATAAAATTTTATGCTGAAAATGCAATACGTGCATTAATTGTTAAATTAATTGTTTATATAAATTATAACATACATAAATTATCTTAAAAATGGATGAGATCATTAACTTTTGTAATAATTTATAAAAAAGAAAATTAGTTTTTACATTTTGTAACTAATAGTAAAAAGTGAATAAAAAAAGACTTAAAATAGGATTATACATTTGTAATAAATAATATATTCACATCTACACACTTGTGCATAGATGCAATTAGGATATATTACATAAATTTTTATTTTTATACTCTTGCCGTAAACTTATTAATTTTCTTATAAACAATTGTACTCTAAAAAAATTCAAATTAAAATATCATTATATAATTTAATTTTTAATTGAGAATTAATTAGAGAATCAAAAAGAGCTTAAAAGGGATGAAATTACCATAATATATGAAGTATATTTAAATTAAGTTTGACAATTAGTACTTTATTACTTGATTATTAAACACTTTGTGGTTAAGCATCCCAAACTTTTACTTTGATTTCAAATGTGAATTGTATCTGTATTATCATTAATTTAACAATGAATTTTTCAAATTTTAAAATGTATTAAAAAAATGTTTGAGTTGATATAAAATTATTTAATATATAAACCTTTGTGCTAAAAATGCACTATGTGCAAAAATTGACAAATTAATTATTAATACACATTATAACATACATAGATTATCTTGAAAGTGGATGAGCACATTAACTTTTTAATAAACCTATAAAAAATTAGCATTTTCATTTTTAACTAATTAAAAAAATTGAATTAAAATGAAATACAATTTATATATTTTCGTATTAAAAAGTGAGTTATTAGAACATTAATAATTATTGTAAAATGAAAATATGGGTAATTATATGAAATATTAAATTTAAAAAGTTTTATTATATTTAACTTTTTAGTTTTTCTACTAAATTTATGATTAATTAATAAAGTAAATTACTTAGTTTAATTTGGAACAAAGTAATGTGAAATATATATGTAAGCCAAATTAATTGAGAATGTCATAAAATTACTTTAATCTTTTTTAAGATTATATTTTTGGAGAGATTCTTAAGTATACTTTATTACTTTAAATTTACTTTTGTCATACATCAAATTCTTTACTTAAAATTAAATAATTATAAATTTCGTTAATCAAAACATTTTTTTATGATCAACTGATTTAGCATACAAAAACAATATAATTACAACATCATGAAAATGGAATCCTTGCATTATAAGGTATGAGACACGAAAACCAGATATGGCATTTAATAAAAAAAACATTAATTTTTACAGTCCATATCTTGTTACATAAAACAATAAAAACATCTACAAAAAGTGATTAAAAAAATATTCTCAAATTATTTCCTAGTAACTATAAAAAATTCAATTGTACATGAGCTCAGTTTTTAAATAATAAAATGCACTAATTTCTTGGTATCTCATGTCATGGCTTGGTAGTGTTACACGTCTAGCGACTGATCTTCCTCCCCTGATGATGTAACCCCAGTACTGGCAGAATACAATAAACTCGTCACTGTTAGAAATTAAAAGTTCACTGAGAGTGGAGTAAGCCAATACCTGCTGAACTTTAATCAGGTTACTGGGACAAAACGTATCAACTGATCTATCGACATTTCTTGATGCATCCAGCTGGTGTCTCCTGATATTCATAGAACCTCAGAGCAAAAATGTTAGGATTTTTGAAATCAATGACAATGGCGTTCAACCTTAAGTTTCTGACTACTGTTGGTTGTTTTCCATCAAGAAGGAGCAACAAAAAAGTTGTCCTACATTATTACTTCGCAAATCAAACGCAAAACATACAGGTACTCGATCTATAGTTAAGATGGACGTAACGAAAATTTTGACAACAGAAATTATCAATATAACTCACATGTTGAACAAACTATCATCTGTACAAATATAGAATGTGAGGACTTCATGGTCAGTTTGCAAGATTGTGCACACATCCTAGGTATGCAACTATCATTTTTGTTGCGACATGTAATATATCTCAGATATTGAATTTAAAGTATGCCTAAGTGAAGCATTGTTCCGAAGTCGGTGAAAGAGGCAGAAATAGAAGTATGCACAATCTCGTATATGCTTATAAAATCCAAGGAAGTATGCATAATCTCAGAATCTGAGTCATCATTTATAACCACAAAAAGCAAGTCACATTCAGGGACCATAATCAGCAAAAATTGCGACTTCTGCAATATCTTTGAAGGTTAGAAGAGAATGACCATCATAAAAAATATAACACAAAAGTTTATCAACATGCTGGAAAGTGAACAGCCAAAATAGAAAGAATGATGGGTCTTTGTCTGCATCGGCATAAGAAATATAGATGTCTACACCAGGAGGATCTGATTTTCCAGTGCGGTTTTCTGGACTTGGTCATTTAAACTTCAATTTTAATAGTTTAAGGTCAGTAGAACGATTAACAGGGCAGAGTTTTGGAAGTTAGCCACCTAACCACGGAAAAATAAACCATAGGCTAAGGTCAGCAGAACGATTGAGAACGATTGACTGGACAGAGTTTTGGAAGTTAGCCACCTAACCATGGAAAAATAAACTAACGTTCACATATAATTGACATAATCCAAAACCATCTTGCATCATCATTTAGGTTAGTGATCCTTCACTCGAGAAAGAATGCCACGACAACCATCCTCGCAAAAATTAGTAACTTGAAACTAAGGTGACATAGAGAATAATCTCAATTTGATTGTTTCACCCAAAAACATATATATGAAACAATGCCACACAACAAATCAAGTTGATGATATGAATAGAAAAAGCACAAAAATAATTGAGCAGAAATATTCATTTAGTAGATAAAACAGACCTTGTATGAGTAACTTAATTACATCTGTCAAGTTAAAAAAAATGAAGGCATCTAAAATCACATACTTTGGTATATTAAAATCAATTAACTGAAATAAATTTTGTTCAGATTAGTTCTACTTTTTTTTTTAACTTAGTTTTATACCACCAAATGAAAGAATAAAATTGTAGCCTACAGTGATGAGTACCTTAATCAAAGAATCCCACTTATATAAAAAAATCCTGGTTTGCAAGCAGGGTGAAAGAGGGATCTAAGTTGCAGTCTTCCCTTCAGGCATAACAGATTCTCCAGTTCTATCTACCAGAGGCACAATAAGTTCTTTAACGTTACTCAATTCTTTTGCACATTTGGTGCCAAATAATTCTACATATAATTAGCTAATCCAAACTATATACAACTTTTATCACCTAATTTACTTTCTTCTTTGTGGAGATTTCATAATTTAATTTCTTTTTTATTTTTTCAAATTAAACAATCTAAAGATAATAAATAAGATAAACTTTCATTTTACATGTAATTTATTATGTATTTTTAACAATGAGTTTTTTGTTATTTCTATTCATTGTGCAACTTCAAATCAATCTCAATTTTTTTTTTCAATTCAAATTATATTCCTTTTAGTAATGATACAATATGACAACTTCAAATACATAATAAAGTTCACCAAAATCAACATGGACTGATCAATTATCTAGACTTAAAACTAAAGACAATTGGTACTCGTAAAATAGACCAAACAAAAGACAATTCTTTTCCTTACTTTTGAATAGGACTCGTAGCTCTGGAACATATATAGAAAGATTTTCTATCAATTTCTTGTGCTTGCATGGAGAGTTTCTCATTTTCAGTCCAGGTTCTATGAAAATTTTGAACAAACATCACCTCTAAATCAAAATCAAAGTGCAGGAGTTCAGACATTCCACCTTTTCACTATCTATATTAAGATCGTTACCTGGACCCATATCAAAAGAACCCATATCCTTTCCATGCTAATTTCAATATAATGTTCATGTTGTCGGCTTGTGCACTTTTCTCCAAATCATAGATTGAGGTTTCTGGATCTTCTATAAGAGATGTTAAAAAGAAACATCAGACCGACCAAATATTATCTGATTATTTCTATCTTGCATAAACACTATGCCTTGAAGCGTACCTTGAAACGTAGGTCTGTAAGTGATGAAACATCAGAGCGGCCAAATTTTAGGTCTGTAAGTGATGTAACTTAAAAGAAAAATCAGAGTGGCCAAAGCTGCTGCAACACCTATAGACAATACCTTCAAATCTTCACTTTCATCACTTTTCATTTTTGTGACCTATGTGAGACCAATAAAAAGAAAGGTTAACATTACCCTAGTAAAACTCAAGTATGGGGAGAAAATGCAGTGTATATGTCAAAGAAACAAATTTGCTGTCCAAGGATCACCAGTAACCGTACCTCCTATCCATTTGCTCCTACATAGAGTAAACATAGAAAAGATAATCATATTTACGGGTGAAGTTTAAGTCCAGTTGTGATTGCTTTTAAAATTATCAAAATCACAAGCAAAACTGCCTAAAGGCCCGAAGAAATATACTAATCTGCGAAATAGAGGAATAAAAGGACAAATCTAATCTCACATGTACAGTGTACTCAGCCTCGCCATGGGTCTGCAACATGCAAGTTGTATGATGTCATATTCATAATATTGCTACCCTCATTATTATGCTAATAAGATGGTAACTCCTAACGTGTGACTCCTAACCCACGTTCTATACTATATCATAGAACTCAAATATATAAAAGAAATTACAAATGACTAATGAGTATATTAGTCAGGTAGAAACTACAATATGAATAATATATGTAGACATATACAACTCCATTAGTTACCATAACCCAATAAGTTGCGATATGGAATTAATAAAGGGAGAATGGGGTTTTTGAAGTCTGAAGCAGGGAACGTTGAGTAATTCCTGTGATTGCATAGTAGATGCAATATAGAATTGTGATCTGGAAAAAACGGAAAAAAAACATGTAGAATTTTGTTACAATGATTAAAAAAATTACCTGATTGTAGAGTTACCGACCGGGACAAAGAAACGCCTACTGGTGTATGTGGAACTACAAAATATTCCAAGTTTAGCAAATAAAAGAACAAAAAAGCAGACAATATTTTTATCTTAATAAAGAGGCTCACCATTCGGGCTCCCAACATTTTTGGCAATATTGGGTTGTAGATTCTCCTTATGCCCATCATGATAATGGATGTTTGAAGGTGACATAGCAAATTTATCAATTGGATTCAAACGGCAGTTGAGAACTACAAAATGTAAACGTGTTACTTTGATGGACTACATAAAATATAAGGAACATTACTGTGACGACGTTTGAACACTACATAAAATGCATTAAACCAACAATTAAATATTAAAAGCATAAAATCAACCATACTGAATGAACACATAATAGTTTTCATCATGGGTATAGTATAAATATTACATGTGTAAAATATATGGTTATTAAAAGCTCACAAATATAAACATACCCGGACAAAAAATGTAGGAGTAAACATCACATATGCATAAGAAACTATGGAACTAACCTGCTTTTTTGCTCGGTTTCAGTGCTTATTTGCGCGGGCAAAGTTGAGTTTTTAAGATGCAAAAGTGTACCAGACCAAATCTAGCAGAAACTTTAATAAATCCTGTATGTCCTCCGATATTGTTAATTCAATAATTGATCTAAATACAATTAAAACAGCCAGTTGAATAAGGATTTAAAGAGTATGCAATAAGGTTAGATTATGTATCTTAATAAACCTGGAATGCTTTATATTAGAGTACTTGCTACTGGTAAAAAATCATTGGTATATAGGGATTCGCTCTGATCTTTCTTCATCTGCAAAACAATTGTAATACCATTAAGAAATCTTAAAGGATTTTCCTTTTAAATAACACATACAACTAAAATATAGTTTCACAGATCAGGTGAATAGATTAATCACATTGAGTTGTGCTTGAATTGCCAAGAGGTGTGTCCAAATCAAAAGCTCTTGTTATAGGGAGAATATTGTATAACAATATTTATGGAGGTTGCTGGATTTACGGAGCAAAATACGGATATTTTGCTATAAGAAGAATTGGGATTAGGGTTTGTGTGTTTTGATGTGGCTGCTCTTGTATATTGATAATCAGTGGTGAACTGTTTCTCATCCTTTACAAGATGCCTACGTACCCTATTTATAGGGATCAAGCCATACGTAGTTCTCTTAGAGAAGAAGTTATCTAGACGGGCTAGGGTTTCTATGGGCTCGACTAGGCCCAAATCCACTAGTCGTCTCCTTGGGTTGATATTTTTTACTCATTCGACCTCGCTGGGCCTAGATATGAGCCTTCATAAGAATATTCTAGGCCTCGTTGGACCCCTAGGCCTCGCTGACCTCTAGGCCACCTCTAGGCCTCGCTGATCTCTAGGCCACCTCTAGGCCTCGCTGATCTCTAGGCCACCTCTAGGCCTCGCTGACCTCTAGGCCACCTCTAGGCCTCGCTGATCTCTAGGCCACCTCTAGGCCTCGCTGACCTCTAGGCCACCTCTAAGCCTCGCTGGACCTCTAGGCCGGGCTAGCTTGAGACCCCTTGTAGGCCTAGCGTGAGACCCCTTGGGTGATAGTGTCTTCAAGAGATTTATGAGATAGAAGTGAGGCGATCTCTAATCGGGCCTCATGCCTTTTTGATCCTTCTTCAATATTTGGGCCCATTGAGAGATATTTGAGCCCATTAGGAGAGGTGGGCCCCTTGTATAGCCGTTTGAGCCTGTTTAGGATCTATGCCGAGATTCGGGCATAACAACTACCCCCCGATTCCATATTGTCATTATGAATGCGATGTGGAATCAAGTAAAGTTGTGTCTTCCACTTATGTCTTCAAGTCTTTTTTGAAATATGATGAGAGGACTTTTCTTCGAGCTTGCTCCTTGCTAATATATTTTTTTCCATTTCTTCATAATATTCTCGAAAATATTTTGAAATTTTGGGAAACCTCTTTGCTTGGCAGCTTTTGATTTTTATTGTGCAGGCTGTAAATTTCCACGACCCCACAAATATTGCTTCTAATATTTCATTTTTGTGGCCTCGTACTCAAACAAAGAATTCTTACATGCATGAGCTTGAATTCAAGTGATTGCTTTTGTTTATATACACGCGGACCCTACTGGCAATCCTTTTACTTGACTTCGTAGCTTTGTATGGCTTTTCCATTTCTTTATTTTTTTATTCATTGCACGGGCCCACCTTCAATATTACTTCCAGGCTTGAATTTGGTGGCTTCATTTTGCGTCCAGTTTATTTACAGGTGAGCTCCATCCTTGCATTATTTTTTTTATATAAAGAAGTCCCACAACAGAAGTCCCCGCAGCTGACTCTTGCAATCCTCACATGGCCTTCTGTAATATTTTTTTTTTTATATCCGAAGACATCCACCTCCTTATTTTCTTTACATCTCATTTTTCCAGAGGGCGAGCTCCAATATAATTTCTCCACTTTTTCTTTAAAAACATCTACGAGTCATCCTTTTCATTTGCTTGTTTCCAGGACCCCACAACATTATTCGTATTTGTCATAAAGGAATCTGAACTCTGTCTCCATTTTCTAGTTTCTCTTTACACAAGTACATATGCGGGCCCGCAGAGAAATTGATGTCCTCACAATTGATCCCTCCTCGCAATACTAGTCTTTATCATTGTTAAACACGAACTAACCGGAACTGGCTTGTCCCACTCCAATGCACTCGCCCTGCACTCCGCGCTCTGTTACATGCAGACCCCACAACAACACACCAAACAACTGCTGTCCACCCATACTTATATTCACTGCGATACTGCCTCCTTTTTGTTATTTTTCTTTTTTAAAATTTTAACCTCTTTATGTACCCCATGCATGCATTATATCTTCAGCCTTCACCCTGCCTTCATGCTCCTGGCCGCCTTGCTAATTTTTCAACGAGAAGGCCCCTTTTTTCTGCAAGACCCATTATATAGTCATCTTTTTTCCAAGCATGCCCAAGCCAAAAACACTCCTGAGTTGCCTCCTCATTCACTTCGTATATGTACATGGCACTTGGCTTTATATATCACATATAACTTCTCTTCGCATGTGACTTTTTACAAAGCAAGCCACTGGTCCACCACACACGGGTCCTGCAATATTGATTTCCTCGCAGGTAACTTCCTCATTGTCTTGTTGTTTCCATATCATTCCTTTAAAATTTTCTTTTAATGCTACATTTTCTTTATATTTGCTACAACCATCTTGGTCTCCACCTCGCACTGTCATGTCACTGTTGATGTGCTTCACTGCTTAGGATTACTCCTTTTTCGGAAGCCAAAATAATACGGAGGTGGCAAAGCCTGGAGGGGCATGCAACTTTCTTTTATATAGACTTGAACGTCGTTATTCGACTGTATTTCCTTCTTAAACTCATCAACAAGCGTACCTCTAATATAGCCTTTCCTGCACTCGCCTCGCATAACAAGGATTTGGATGCGGATCCCATACAACAATGCCAAACAATTGTTCTCTACTCTGACTTAACTGATCAACTCGTCACTTCAGCAATCCAATTCTCAGACTCACCTCGCAACCTTTTTTTTATTTTTGTTAAACACAATTTGATCGGAACTGGTTCCATAGCTTCGCTGCTGGCTCACCTCGCGTAACTAGATGCTTCCTGTTTTTTTAATGCACACAGGCGCACTCCACTTCGCATGATCTGTTAGTGGGTTACTTTGCATCGAACAGGAAAGGGAGCCTTATCTTCGTTCACTTGAAATCTTGAATTAATCTCGTGGCTCCATCACTAACCTTTGATTATTTTTTTCCTAAGTCCTTGAATCGGCCCCATAGCAATTTTTAGTACAATGTCCACAAGGATCGAACGTGTGCTTAACTTTCTTTACAATTCCAAGAAGCTGCATTTGCATACGGCCCCATTCCACTTCTCTGCAAATCAATTTGGATCGTTGTTGATCTTTCTTTATAATATCGGGGTCCTCGTTGTAATATGTTGTAGGCTCCAATAGTGTGCTATTCAGAATATATAAAAGTGAAGTGGACTTTGATTCTTTGTCTTGAGAATCACATAAGTAGCTGCCTGCCTCTCGTAATTTCTTAGTGATTCACTCCAACCTGTGTGCCTTGTTACATTACTTCAACATGCAGGTCCCTTCATGAATGTTGTAGAGTTGTAGCCATCATTCTGTGAATTTTCTCTTGGTTTTTTTTTTATTTTAAGATGGCCATAGATTCCGGTCCCACCAAACATGTAGTCCTCTTTTCACAATTATCCCTGCACCTGCATCGTATATTGCATAGCATGTCCCGTTTCTATCTTTACTTTGCAGCGAACTCGCCTTAGGTCCTTGCTCGTGTGAAATATTGCTCATTTGCTCAGTTGTAAATATTATAGCCTCACTTCGTTAACTCCTTCTGCTTGCAATCTCCAGCTCGCACCCTCGCAAACTGTTGTTTCCATTCTTCGACTTAATAGAGCCGGATCCCTTCTATTTTAATCAACCTGCCCGACTTCGTGGCTTCGCCTGTGGCCTTCATAAACTTACAAGTTCCCTCGTACTTTTGTTTTATTAATACGGGCCCCATGTCTTTGTCAAATCTTGGTCCATTACTTATTTAATCACATGTTGACCTCGCCCGTGTTGCTTCATTTCAGTCGTCTCCTCGCATCGTTGATTTTCTTTATTATTCAACTCCTTGAGCAATAACACATAGTTATTTGTTGCTTGCTCTTCCTAGTGCCTTGAGGTAGTGAAGGACCTCCTCATTGTCGGCAGGGGTTGGGGGCGTCCCCCCTTACCCCAAGGATCGGGGGCGTCCCCCCTCTCCTCGACGTAGAGGTATGTCACCAAGAAGAAACATCTCATGTAGAGGCATCTCAAGATCTCAATAGTCACTCCATATAGGGGCCTCATTAGTCACATAAGAGGGGGCCTCGTTAGCTACATCACATAGGGGCCTCACGATTTCGACGAGGAGATGGGGGTCTGTCGTCACGACGATGGGACCGCTCACAATCTCAACGAAGAGACGGGGGTCTGTCATCACGACGATAGGACCGCTCACAATCTCAACGAAGAGATGGGGGTCTCCTAGAACCTTGATCCTTGCCTTGACCTCGCTACGCTAGGTGCGGCCTCGCAGCGCTAGGTGAGGCCTCGCTCCTAGGGGTCGCATTTGGGTGTCATATGCTACCCCGGGGTCTCCCTCCATTCTTCTTGTTTGAATTAGTCATTGTTCTCCCAATTCAATGACTTGCCCTCCTTCTAGCGCCAAATGTTATAGGGAGAATATTGTATAACAATATTTATGGAGGTTGCTGGATTTACGGAGCAAAATACGGATATTTTGCTATAAGAAGAATTGGGATTAGGGTTTGTGTGTTTTGATGTGGCTGCTCTTGTATATTGATAATCAGTGGTGAACTGTTTCTCATCCTTTACAAGATGCCTACGTACCCTATTTATAGGGATCAAGCCATACGTAGTTCTCTTAGAGAAGAAGTTATCTAGACGGGCTAGGGTTTCTATGGGCTCGACTAGGCCCAAATCCACTAGTCGTCTCCTTGGGTTGATATTTTTTACTCATTCGACCTCGCTGGGCCTAGATATGAGCCTTCATAAGAATATTCTAGGCCTCGTTGGACCCCTAGGCCTCGCTGACCTCTAGGCCACCTCTAGGCCTCGCTAATCTCTAGGCCACCTCTAGGCCTCGCTGATCTCTAGGCCACCTCTAGGCCTCGCTGACCTCTAGGCCACCTCTAGGCCTCGCTGATCTCTAGGCCACCTCTAGGCCTCGCTGACCTCTAGGCCACCTCTAAGCCTCGCTGGACCTCTAGGCCGGGCTAGCTTGAGACCCCTTGTAGGCCTAGCGTGAGACCCCTTGGGTGATAGTGTCTTCAAGAGATTTATGAGATAGAAGTGAGGCGATCTCTAATCGGGCCTCATGCCTTTTTGATCCTTCTTCAATATTTGGGCCCATTGAGAGATATTTGAGCCCATTAGGAGAGGTGGGCCCCTTGTATAGCCGTTTGAGCCTGTTTAGGATCTATGCCGAGATTCGGGCATAACAGCTCTTAAGTTATCCTGCAATCAACTAAAAGGACTAAACTCGAAATATTTAATGTAAACATATTAAAATCAACATAATATACAAAATATCATACTACTTAATACCGTGCATCTTATCAACATTAGGTCGATGGACTCGAGACTTTGGAGCTGCATAAGATATGATCAAAAAAAAAATCTAACGTGGGCACATAAATTACACTATAACCTGATATAGTGCACAATAACAATCATGGATAAAAAACAATAACAATCTTGGATAAAAAATAATTGATGATGATACTGCATAAACACTATTAGCAACCGTACCAACAATTCTTAGTAGGTTCTAAAATCAACTATATGAACATGAAATTTATAAGTGTATACATATTAGCAGCATAAAAGAATAATACATAGATTTAACCACAATACCTGTGTAGAATTTTGAAATGTAAGAATCTCATGTGATATCTTCATTACTGGATAATGGCCTGTTGAGATTACAATACACATACAAATTAGTTCATAACCAACAAAATAGAATATAAATATTAGCATAAACAGGCATACATACACATTATACATTATATCTGTAAATTAAAAACAGAAATTTTGATTGTGCATACATATACATTATATAATTTACAAATTAGTTTTCATGATTGTGTTCAAATCAAAAGCCATTCAAAATTAAAAAATAAACCGAATTTTGGGAATTGATGTGCATATATGAGAAACAATGGAAGTAATAAGTATCTTGGTAAATGGTAATGGCACAATCTATTGACTTAAATACATAACCTCAGTCAAACAGTAAACCACATAACTCATGTACACAAAATCAACATAAAACATAGTATTTTTCTCTCAGAACTTCAATCAAACAGTTAGGCTGTAAAACAAAAACACACAGTATTTGACAAAATCATGGCAAATAATTATAAAAAATGCAATACTGATACATAGAAATTGGTGTAGAGAGACACAAACTCGGCATAGAACTTGGTGTAGAGAGAGACTAACTCGAAAATATATCGACACCGATCTACAACACTGAAACAACACTATATTATAATCAAACATCAAAAAAATATCATTAATCGATGAAAGGTACAGAGAAAAGAAAGTTTAACAACATTAATATGAATAGTAACATCGAACGATATTCAATCTACAAAATCGAACCTGCAATATAAGAAGAACAAATAAGAAAAATCTACTAAATTAAGAATATGCTTTAATCGTTAGGTTTGCATATTGGTTTTTCAAAAAAGAATGAAAGTAACGATTGCTCGTAGAAAAGGAAGAAGAAACAGATTGAGAAAATTAAGAAAGATTTGATTGAGATATAATCTCCATAACTGATTTTTTTGAAATTCAAATAGATTATGGAAAGATATAATAAAACGGGTAAAGTATTGAGTGGGTAAATGGATTATCCGTGGATACTTACCAAAATAGCTTGTTTTTAGTACAAAAAGTGGGTGATGGGTAAATTTTTTTACCCATTGGGTAAATTCCTCATTACACTTTAAGAGTATATAGATTCACCTTTACCTTTTAATGGTGAAACACATTAACACATGTTTCACTACACTTCCAACTATAATTC
The DNA here is from genome assembly GCA_037693485.1 of Kitagawia praeruptora. Classification (NCBI taxonomy): domain Eukaryota; kingdom Viridiplantae; phylum Streptophyta; class Magnoliopsida; order Apiales; family Apiaceae; genus Kitagawia; species Kitagawia praeruptora. Next base: position 86,388,105 of record CM075350.1, read on the forward strand.
TATAAACATATACTTAAAACACATTTCATGATTATAATAATTTTAACATTTTAATAATAATAATATAAAAATTAGTTTTTAATGTTATAAATTTATCGATGTTAATTAAAATCTGAGTACAAATCCGAATTTTTGTTAAGTTAGATTATAAAAAATTTAAAATTTATTTTAACTGTGAAAGTTGATGAATTTATTAAATTAAAAAATTATTATAATAGAATTTTAATTTAATCACGATTAGTAAATTAGAATAAGTATGATAAATAAAAAAAATTAGGGTGATGGCCCAAAATAATCACCTGGCAAACTGGATGACCCTTTTTACTGACGAGACACGGTACATCGTGTACCGTGATAGGGGATGTGATGCGGAGGAGCGTCCTCCGTAACAGGACATGATATGGAGCTCCGTCTTCCGTGTTATGCATGATACGGTGGACGGTGTTCCGTGACAGTGCTGCGCACCCACCTAACACGGAACACCGTGTACCGTATCATGCATAACACGGAAGACCGTGTTCCCTATCATGCATAATACGGTACATGGTGTACCGTATTAGGGTAATACGGAGGCCGAAACTCTGTATCCCGTCGGTATTTCGGGCCATTTTTTTCAAAATCAGTATTTTGGGCAAAAACTTAGGGAAAATAGGCATTTTGGTAATTCTCTCAAAAAATTACATATAGTTGATTGTTTGAGAATTTAGAAGTGAAATTTTAATTGATTCTAAAATATTTTTTTTGATTGATTATAAAATAATTCATAATTAATTATATTTTAACTTAGCAAGTATTACTGTATAATAAAGGCTAACAAATTTGCACTTATTTATTTTTTTAAATTTTCATACGCAGTATAAAATATATTTATTATGTTATGAATCTGTTATGAAAGAATATAATCTATCACAAGATACGTACAAAATTAATAAATGTGGAAGATATTATTTTGGCAAAATCACCTTCATAAACTTACATGTAGAACTGTCAAAATATATTATCTATGGCACAAAAAGTATAAAATTAACATATACAATAAAATCTCGTTAAATTAATACTCGATCCTACGATAAATTAATATTTTGAATGCAGATTTTGGTCCCAATATAAGAGTGATAATATAAATTTTATCTCAATTAATTAATAATAATTTCTATAAATTAATAAATTTGCCCGTCCCAACGATATTAATTTATAGAGGTTTTACTGTAAAATGAAGAGGGTGTTGGCCCTCTTTATCACAATTTGGAGTCAAAAGATCCTAAATCTCAAAATCCACAAAAATGGCCCTTTGTATTACAGAATAACGCAAGGACGTGTGACATTTCTATTTTTCGGGCACTAACGCAACTTGATGTTGTGTTTTCTCTCTCTCTCTCTTTTTTTAAAAAAATCACGCATCTTTACCTTAACTCCTGTGGTCCCGCATAGGCTTGTCAATGGATCGGAGCTCCGATCCGATCCGATTCAATACCTTATAACTGAATATGGATTTATATAAAACAAATTCGATCCGATAAAAATTCGATCCGATATGAGTCCGATCCATATAATACGGATATGGATTTCACATGACCCGATCCATTAAGAATCCGATCCGAATAATAATTATATAATTATATATTTTATTATATATTAATATTCATATAATTATAATTATACAAATAATGTATAATTTTCGAATCATATGCAATTCAAAATCCTTTAGTAGTATTTTATACTATAACTTGAAAAAAGTATTACGTTTAAAATGAATACGTTATCATTATATTGCATCTAAAATTAAATTCATATTTTAATTTGAATTATTTTTATGGTTAGAGTTCATTTCTTGATCATTCTAATTTTATATGGTATATTACAGGATTAATAGATATTTATTTTTGTTTTTTAATGTTCTATTTTTCTTGTATTTGGATGTTAATGTGTACTTTTACATCTTAAAATTGTTTATTTTATCATTTTAAATTTTAATAGATTTAAATATTAATATAATTTTTTTTGAATTTTTTTAATTGGATTGGATAACCGATCGAATTACCCGTAATCCTAATGGAGCGGATATGGATTGGTTTTTTAAAAATCCGACACTTAATCCGATCCGATCCAAAAAATTAAATGAATTTGGATATAGATTCTGGTGGATCCGATCCAAACACAACATTAAAGCTAGCAATGCCACTTAGAGTGGCGTTTGCTTCTTCTTTTTTCTTGTTTTTTTTTGTTAAATTTGTATTTCGTTTTTAGAAAAATTATAACCAAATGATCATTAAATTGTATTTCTTTACTGAATTTGTATACTATTTATTCATCGTTCTGAATATTTCTAAATCCAAAATTTAAGCAAAATTATATTTTCAAAATTTAAAAATTTAAATTAAATAATTGAATCCGGCGTCCTGATTTTTAAACGTTAACACGTTTAAAAATCAGGATAAGTTAGGGTCTAGGGTTTAGGGTTGTTTACCCTAAACCCCAAACCCTAAGTTCGTATACGGTTTATTCGTCGTTCTGAATATTTTTAAAATCTAAAATGAAAACGTTGAACTCTAAAAGTTAATTGTTGAACCCCTAAATTTAATGAAAATTGTATTTTTAAAATGTAAAATTTTAGTTAAAAAAATGAATCCGGCGACCTGATTTTTAAAAGCGTTTAAAAATCAGGATAAGTTAGGGTCTAGGATTTAGGGTTGTAAACAACCCTAAACCCTAATTTTAACCCTAAACCCTAATTTTGCATACGGTTTATTCGTCGTTTGGAATATTTCTAAAACCTAAAATGGAAAAATTGAACCCCAAAAGTTAATTGTTGAACCCTTAAATTTAATTAAAATTGTATTTTTTAAATTTAAAAATTTTAATTTGAAATATCTTACGTTTGTAAAAAAACAAATAAATAAAATATCTCGATAGTTGTTTTATTATTTCTACCATCTCGATAGTTACAAGGAATACAACTTCATAATTCATTTTGTTAAGCAACACCACTCTATCTTGCGTTTGTACATTTTTTTAAAAAATAAAAATAAAAAAGTCAAAAAACGTGAGACCCCATTGCATTTCTTAAAAACGCCTGTTTAAGTTTCATTTATTTGTGATATTAGAGCAACTCCAATAGAAATTGCTAAGAAGGTAGCCAAACCTACATGGCAAGGCAACCTTGGTTGCCAACCTATTGGAGTTGGGAGGTTGCCTCTTGGTTGCCTAGCAAGGTTGCCAAAAGTTGACAACTTCCTAATTTGGATAAAATTCATTAAACAATCCAAAAGCAAATTTACCTCTATCCACTTTTATGTTTTTGATATTTTTAATTTTTAAAATAAAGTGTATATGGGGACCATATTAGCAACTTTTGGAGTAAAATTTTAATAAAAGTTGCTAACAATGACATGGATGTAAGAGAAAATAAAATATAATTGATATTGGCTAAAAGTAAGGCCCTAAAGACACATTTAATGTGGCATTAATTAGGCCTAGAATGATCCAAACGTGGGGCCCACCATGTGACAGCCCAAATCCGGGGTCATGAATCCGGTCGTCACGGACCAATTTCCATTCAATATCAATAATCCTTGGGTCTTTTTTTTTTTTACAATTAATACTTATGCAATTGACCCCGCAAATATACACACACACACACACCAGTCATATGCTCAGAGAACAACATTCATCATAATAAAAGTTTAGAGTTAACAGTTATTACAACCCAGGCTCACACTTAAATACATTGCTGAATAATACTTCGACATGAAGCATTTCAACAATCAAAAGTTTATTACATGCTTGCACACTTAATTATACATAAGCTCTCAGAATCCGTCTACCTCTACGCTACCTCAGGAATCGATGCTAGCGTGCTCTCAGAAGGTCGCCTTCCCCCTACCCTCTTGCGGGGCGTTCTGCGAAGTATTGGCATTCCTAGCTGTATATAGATAAGTAGCAAGAATGAGCCAAAATAGCTCAGCAAGATAATTTCTATCTACTAACATCAAAGGAAAATAAACCGTTACATATATATATAATAGACAGAAGCAAACCTCAGTTATTATGGAAGAATTTTATTTCCATTCAATATGTATATACACTTTCTAATTATCCTTGTACGTAAGAATATATAGTATCATTCCATCAGTCTCGCTTCTAACATCATATAATATCAGTTCCTCTTCTTGAATGCTATAACCATCAATATACCATTTCAGTGTAATCTTTCAAGATAACATAAAAACTTGAACAAATCTCTCGCTATAATCTTCTCATTTCCTTCTTATGCAACAATCATATAAATCAATATAAAATCAGTTTCTCTTCGTTTGTAACAATAATTCCATCATTTCATATCACTTTTCTGTTTTCAGTTATAGAAATCTGAAAACCATTTCAATTCTTTCTTTTAAGTTTTGGGGATATCTGTTGGCGCCAGATACGTAGGACGATGATCAGTCGCCTGACCGTATCCGCTCTCTGTTTACTACTAGTAGAAGGGATGATCCCTACCTGGTAATCAACCCTGGAGGAAGGCTACCTGCTACATCCTCCATTGGCATCTTCGTGCCGTAAGAAAATATTGAATGCTGGACTGTGCCACTCTCACACAGCCTCTTACGCTTACTGTTGAAATCCCCCTTTTTCAAATCATTTTACCATTATCAAATACCATTTCACATTTTTCCACTTTTCCGTTTCCATTCGCATTTCCATTCACATATATCTTTTCCATTTCCATTTATCATCACTTTTAAAAATTATATATATCATAATACTTTGATTATGACTCAGGCATCTCCTCTATATTCAATGAAATCAATATGCTTTTATATACGTAGATTATTCCATTTATCTCAAAAGTATTAAATATCATTCAATAATATTTATTAAATCACAATACTTAGGAAGAATATAATTTTATAAATCATATAACCTTAGATAATAACTGATACCATTCCTTTATATATAACTCTAGATAACAACTGATACCATTCCTTCATATTCCCTTAATCATAAGGCATGTTCACTTCATGCATAATCATCTCTATGTATATTCATATCCATCTCATACTCATATCCATATCCATATACATATCATACTCATATACCTTCCCTTTTAACATCAATAATCAAGGAAAACAAATTCTTAACAATATAGTAACAATAGCATCACATATATATATTTCATGAAATCAAGTTTCCTTGAAGATAAATAATTTCCTAGTAGGGATAGAAAAGATCTTGCCTCGGTTTTGGTATCCTGAAAGTATGGCTCGTCCCTCTTCCGGAGTTTCTATAAACACAAAAGGACCGTCGTTAGAATACCACATCTCTTACTCACTACACTCTTGTATAACATTACCCTTGACACTTTAATATATGTTTAACGTATCACTATTACCCCAAAGGTTCAAGAACTTAACTATTTATAACCTTAATCGAAGTTTCAAGGGTTTTCACCATTTCCCCTAACGACCACACTTAACTGTAAAAATTCTCAGAAAATATGGATTTCGAATTTTACCACAAGGTCAACTGGTAACAACTCTTTGACTACCTTACTACAATATCCCAAAGTTTCATAATTTTTAAAAATGTCTAAGTAGGGTAATTACAGCCTCAAAGTTAACACAATTACTGTTTCTCGGTTCTCGAACGTCTTTCACTAAAACTGACTTTTCTCCTAAACCGTTCATCAGATTTTAACGCACCTTATATCAAAACGATCTATGAACCAAGATCTATCTCATCATGGTCAGTTGGTGTTCTAAACAGGAACCTACCGTATTCACCTGTTGCTCCAAAACAGGGCAGTTTCTTAATTTAATGAAAATCGGACATTATAACGGCTATAATTCGGACATTCCAAAAACCATTCCATCACAACCAAGCCATATAATCATTCACCACTCCATACACATCAATATTACATCCTCACAATCCATATAATCAGTGGTGAGGCCTCAATACCATCACCCAACAATCAATCAAAATTTATGCTAGCTAACATCACAATAATCACTTTTAACCACACATCATCCATTAACATCACTAAAACTCACATAATAAAAAGGGGTTAGGGTTTATACCTTCCTTGAAGCTTTAACAACACTTAACAAAGGCTTGTAGTCCTTGAGAAGCCTTGATATAACCTTATAACACCTTAAACTAACAAGAAACATCAAGAACATACTAAGATATTTTCGGAGTTCTAAAACCCAGCTGAAAGAACATGAAAAACGAGGCCCTTACCTTGCTTTTCTGGACAAACCGTGTGAAATAAGAGTTGTAGATTATCTCATGGGCTTTCCAAAAAGCTATAGAACGCAAATTTTGGCTGAGAAACGAAGGAGTTATGCTCGTTTTACTGATCTGCTGTTGTTTTGGCCGAATTTGCAAGAAATGGAGGGGGAGAAGATTTTTGTGTTTGGTTGATCTTATCTTGGCTTTCTCTTGATCCTTCTAGTTTGTCTTGGAAGCTTGGTAAGATATTTTTTGGTTAAACCTTGCAAAGTTACTAATTTACCCTTAAAAACAAATTAATGAAATGTGATGTCATCTTGATGACCTAATAATCTCTTTTCTTGTTTTTCTAAATATTATGCTAATAATCTTGGATAATAATAATGTGGTATGTATCCTTGTTAGATTACTAATCTTGGTTGTTTGGTTTCCATACTCGTCTAGTTGTGGTTCGTTTCGAGTATACCTCATTATCTCAGTGGTTTTTGAAATCATTTACAAATTCAATTTCCTTTGGTATTCCATTAACTTAATAATCCCTTGGTTTAACCTAAATCTTCTAATTCCTCAATATATAATTCCTTTAATATTTCCATGCTCCTTAATATCCAATATAAGCTTATTCGAACTCAAAATCCTCAAAATCCATGTTCAGGAATTTCTGGAATCTATCATCATTTCGAGTCACTTATTTTCAATGTACAACACTAATATGGTTTCTGTTTATTCATTTTCCGTTTCCATTATGGAGTACTTATATACCATTTCTCTAAATCCTCGAAATTTACTATTCATGTGACCACTGTAGCTTTGCTAAAGTTAGGGTTATTACAGTCTTCCCCCCTTAAAAGGATTCCGTCCCGGAATCACGTTGAAAATGTCCATAGATACCTCTTTCATCCACACCTCTGACTTCTACACCACTTTCTCTATCCTTTTTCCTTCATAATATCTCTATCTTGTTTGCGTAAAAATACACCAACATAATCTTGCTTGTCATTCATCAACATGCCATTTAGCTTATCAATATCACTCCCTTTCATTCTCCTCCTGTTTCAGTCATTCCACATTAGTTCCTCTCTCATTCCTCTTTTAGCTAAGGGTATCGGCCACCACATTGGCCTCCCCTGAATGGTAGTGTATCTCACTTATGGTTTATCTGTATTTTGATCTCTACATGACATAAAATATAAACACTTCAATCTTGTTATATCCTATCTCTGTAAAATCCTCCAGAAATTTGACTACAACATTATTCCTTGAAACAATTTTAGGAAAATTCTACCTATAATATATATTTCCTGTTTGTGCCTAAACAAGTTTGTGTTTTTCCCAAATACTCTTATTCTCCTTTACATAGAATTTTTGACCCCTAACAGATACTGATTTTCCCTATCTAGATTGTCAACCTACCCACACCATTCATTGACCAAGTTGATTCCTAACCAAACATTTATACTTGGAAGGTTAAATAATAAAAGAAAATGTTTACCTGCATCTGTATCCGGCTTTTTCAACGCTTCTCCTAAAGTCATATTATACACCCTGCCAGTAGGTCTATTTGAAGCAGTCATACTTTGTCCCGGCGCAGATGACCCACCGGAACGGCAATCTCTAGCAAAGTGTCCTAATTTCCCACATTGATAACACTTGATATCAATTTTGTCAGTTGATGTGCACTGGTTATAATAGTGTCCTTTCTGTCCGCACTTAAAGCAAGTTATTTCCGACATCCTACACACTCCCGTATGCTTTCTACCACACTTGCTACAATCTGGTAAGGGTGGTCGTGCTTGATTAGACTGAAAAGTTCCTGAGGATTTGCCACCATGATTCACAGTCTCACTAACAGCCTTGTTACTCCCTGACTTTCCCACAAACTGAGATTTTTGTCCTTTACCAACCTTACTAAAGTAACTTCCTTCACTTGAACCTCCCTTCTGGCCCTCAAATCTCCTTTTCTTACTTTCTCGACCTATCTGGTTTTGTTCACTCTCAACTTCTATAATGGATGCCTTTTGAACTACCGCAGCATAATCAATTAACTCAAACGGTGCCACTCTCGTCCGTAGTCATGGTTTCAATCCTTGTTGGAACCTTTTCGCTCGTTGTTCCTCAGTACGCACAAATTCTGGAACAAACCTAGACAATTCAGTAAATTTAGTCTCATACTCGGCCACTGATAGATTATCCTGCTTTAATTCCAGAAATTTCATCTCCATTTGGTTTTCCAGATACCTAGGGGAGTACTTCTCTAAAAACACCCTAGTGAAACGTTCCCAGGTTATCACTCCCGCTCCTTCTAGGTTCTTCTTAGCTTCCCACCAATAATTTGCCTCTCCCTTTAAGAGATAGGCTGCAAAGATTGTTTTCTGATCCTCCTCTATCCTCAATATCTCAAAAGCTTTTTCCATCTCTTTTAACCAGGCTCTGGCTACTACTGGGTTAACAGTTCCCTCAAACTCTGGGGGTTTCAATGACTTAAAGGCACGAAAGGAGTTAGCTATCTGATTAGGAAGAACAGGTGGTGGTTGAGGGTTCTGTGGATTAGCCAAATTCTGCCTTAGTAAGTCCATAAATTGGTTTAAGGGATCACCCCCTTGGTTTCCTTGTTGGCCAGTTGATTCATCTTCTTCTTCTTCATGATTTTGTTCATTATGAGCGTTTTCACCCTGCCTATTATGACTTCCTTCCTCTCTTTCATTTTCCCTTGCATTCGCTCTATTATTACGCTTAGGCGGCATGATTCTGTACATAATATTTCCATTAATTACCCAGATTTAGGGTACAATATACATCATTCCCATATACATCATTCTCATATACACAATTATATCACTAGTTAACTCATTTATATACCATAATATTCTCAACTCAGCTTTAGCAAATAAGCGTGTCACCTTTAGCACAATAACATTTTCATTTAAGTCAATCACCTTATATACATCAATATCCTTGAATCTCAACATTTAATATCAAAGTACGATAGAATTTAGACAGAATACACAAACTTCATTAATTATCCCCACTTCCTTTGTTTAACCTTATTCTGACTTTTTCCTCAAAATACACCTTACTCTCAATAGTAACTCTCAATTATACCTTAAAATTCCTCATATTATTTTATCTTACTAATCATCAAATATACCCATTTCTTTTCACGAACTTCCTTCCTCTTTTATATCGGAACGCTTCTAACTCTAATTATCTCTTATTGAAATTTCCCTTGAAATCTCGAGTTTCCTCGTATAATCACGTATACTCTAAACTTTGCTTCCATTTTTCCATCCATTAAGGAAATCTTTTATATTCGAAACAATTGATAGAATTCAAGAAACTTTGAATTGAAACGGACCCAGAAACAAGCAGGTGTCCCAAACAATTTATAAGATTAAGAGTTTTAAATAACTTTTATTTGAAACAAAAGGATATTTGGGAAATCAATCTGATGGAAGAACCCGTACGTCACACAAGTGAGGGCGTCCCCTCCGACTTTCTATCACACAGACAGATCGTCCTTGTGTATACATAAAGGGCTGTTCCTTTTTGTTGGAGTAAGAAATATAAAGGAAAATTTAAATCATGATGATATATACCACCTTTCGAAAATAATCTTAGAGAAATATTTTGACTAAGATAGATTGAATAAAATTTTGAAATACATTCCAAAGGTACCAGAAAGTTTTGAAAGGATACCGGCCCCTTTTGAATAAGAGATGATAGATCACCCTGGAATTACTCACGAGGTTATCTAACGTACACTTCCCAATACATCAAGTATTCCCTTTCTCATATCGATCTCGTATGCTACATAAACTTAACACTTTTGGCATAATAACCTTTATTAGCAATAATCTATTAAATTATAATCACTACTTAGAATAAACTCTTCGTTCGATAAACCCCCCCTTGAACTCGATGTGAGTTCATCTTTTATATCATTACCTATATATCTATATGTGTATATTACTATCACTCTTGTTCCTGAGCATTATGACTCTTAGCTCTGATACCAAACTATGACAGCCCAAATCCGGGGTCATGAATCCGGCCGTCACGGACCAATTTCCATTCAATATCAATAATCCTTGGGTCTTTTTTTTTTTACAATTAATACTTATGCAATTGACCCCGCAAATATACACACACACACACCAGTCATATGCTCAGAGAACAACATTCATCATAATAAAAGTTTAGAGTTAACAGTTATTACAACCCAGGCTCACACTTAAATACATTGCTGAATAATACTTCGACATGAAGCATTTCAACAATCAAAAGTTTATTACATGCTTGCACACTTAATTATACATAAGCTCTCAGAATCCGTCTGCCTCTACGCTACCTCAGGAATCGATGCTAGCGTGCTCTCAGAAGGTCGCCTTCCCCCTACCCTCTTGCGGGGCGTTCTGCGAAGTATTGGCATTCCTAGCTGTATATAGATAAGTAGCAAGAATGAGCCAAAATAGCTCAGCAAGATAATTTCTATCTACTAACATCAAAGGAAAATAAACCGTTACATATATATATAATAGACAGAAGCAAACCTCAGTTATTATGGAAGAATTTTATTTCCATTCAATATGTATATACACTTTCGAATTATCCTTGTACGTAAGAATATATAGTATCATTCCATCAGTCTCGCTTCTAACATCATATAATATCAGTTCCTCTTCTTGAATGCTATAACCATCAATATACCATTTCAGTGTAATCTTTCAAGATAACATAAAAACTTGAACAAATCTCTCGCTATAATCTTCTCATTTCCTTCTTATGCAACAATCATATAAATCAATATAAAATCAGTTTCTCTTCATTTGTAACAATAATTCCAACATTTCATATCACTTTTCTGTTTTCAGTTATAGAAATCTGAAAACCATTTCAATTCTTTCTTTCAAGTTTTGGGGATATCTGTTGGCGCCAGATACGTAGGACGATGATCAGTCGTCTGACCGTATCCGCTCTCTGTTTACTACTAGTAGAAGGGATGATCCCTACCTGGTAATCAACCCTGGAGGAAGGCTACCTGCTACATCCTCCCTTGGCATCTTCGTGCCGTAAGAAAATATTGAATGCTGGACTGTGCCACTCCCACACAGCCTCTTACGCTTACTGTTGAAATCCCCCTTTTTCAAATCATTTTACCATTATCAAATACCATTTCACATTTTTCCACTTTTCCGTTTTCATTCGCATTTCCATTCACATATATCTTTTCCATTTCCATTTATCATCACTTTTAAAAATTATATATATCATAATACTTTGATTATGACTCAGGCATCTCCTCTATATTCAATGAAATCAATATGCTTTTATATACGTAGAGTATTCCATTTATCTCAAAAGTATTAAATATCATTCAATAATATTTATTAAATCACAATACTTAGGAAGAATATAATTTTATAAATCATATAACCTTAGATAATAACTGATACCATTCCTTTATATATAACTCTAGATAACAACTGATACCATTCCTTCATATTCCCTTAATCATAAGGCATGTTCACTTCATGCATAATCATCTCTATGTATATTCATATCCATCTCATACTCATATCCATATCCATATACATATCATACTCATATACCTTCCCTTTTAACATCAATAATCAAGGAAAACAAATTCTTAACAATATAGTAACAATAGCATCACATATATATATTTCATGAAATCAAGTTTCCTTGAAGATAAATAATTTCCAAGTAGGGATAGAAAAGATCTTGCCTCGGTTTTGGTATCCTGAAAGTATGGCTCGTCCCTCTTCCGGAGTTTCTATAAACACAAAAGGACCGTCGTTAGAATACCACATCTCTTACTCACTACACTCTTGTATAACATTACCCTTGACACTTTAATATATGTTTAACGTATCACTATTACCCCAAAGGTTCAAGAACTTAACTATTTATAACCTTAATCGAAGTTTCAAGGGTTTTCACCATTTCCCCTAACGACCACACTTAAATGTAAAAATTCTCAGAAAATATGGATTTCGAATTTTACCACAAGGTCAACTGGTTACAACTCTTTGACTACCTTACTACAATATCCCAAAGTTTCATAATTTTTAAAAATGTCTAAGTAGGGTAATTACAGCCTCAAAGTTAACATAATTACTGTTTCTCGGTTCTCGAACGTCTTTCACTAAAACTGACTTTTCTCCTAAACCGTTCATCAGATTTTAACGCACCTTATATCAAAACGATCTATGAACCAAGATCTATCTCATCATGGTCAGTTGGTGTTCTAAACAGGAACCTACCGTATGCACCTGTTGCTCCAAAACAGGGCAGTTTCTTAATTTAATGAAAATCGGACATTATAACGGCTATAATTCGGACATTCCAAAAACCATTCCATCACAACCAAGCCATATAATCATCCACCACTCCATACACATCAATATTACATCCTCATAATCCATATAATCAGTGGTGAGGCCTCAATACCATCACCCAACAATCAATCAAAATTTATGCTAGCTAACATCACAATAATCACTTTTAACCACACATCATCCATTAACATCACTAAGACTCACATAATAAAAAGGGGTTAGGGTTTATACCTTCCTTGAAGCTTTAACAACACTTAACAAAGGCTTGTAGTCCTTGAGAAGCCTTGATATAACCTTATAACACCTTAAACTAACAAGAAACATCAAGAACATACTTAGAGATTTTCGGAGTTCTAAAACCCAGCTGAAAGAACATGAAAAACGAGGCCCTTACCTTGCTTTTCTGGACAAACCGTGTGAAATAAGAGTTGTAGATTATCTCATGGGCTTCCCAAAAAGCTATAGAACGCAAATTGTAGCTGAGAAACGAAGGAGTTATGCTCGTTTTACTAATCTGCTGTTGTTTTGGCCGAATTTGCAAGAAATGGAGGGGGAGAAGATTTTTGTGTTTGGTTGATCTTATCTTGGCTTTCTCTTGATCCTTCTAGCTTGTCTTGGAAGCTTGGTAAGATATTTTGTGGTTAAACCTTGCAAAGTTACTAATTTACCCTTAAAAACAAATTAATGAAATGTGATGTCATCTTGATGACCTAATAATCTCTTTTCTTGTTTTTCTAAATATTATGCTAATAATCTTGGATAATAATAATGTGGTATGTATCCTTGTTAGATTACTAATCTTGGTTGTTTGGTTTCCATACTCGTCTAGTTGTGGTTCGTTTCGAGTATACCTCATTATCTCAGTGGTTTTTGAAATCATTTACAAATCCAATTTCCTTTGGTATTCCATTAACTTAATAATCCCTTGGTTTAACCTAAATCTTCTAATTCCTCAATATATAATTCCTTTAATATTTCCATGCTCCTTAATATCCAATATAAGCTTATTCGAACTCAAAATCCTTAAAATCCATGTTCAGGAATTTCTGGAATCTATCGTCATTTCGAGTCACTTATTTTCAATGTACAACACTAATATGGTTTCTGTTTATTCATTTTCCGTTTCCATTATGGAGTACTTATATACCATTTCTCTAAATCCTCGAAATTTACTATTCATGTGACCACTGTAGCTTTGCTAAAGTTAGGGTTGTTACACACCAGATGGGCCCAAACCCTAATTAAAATATTAATTTCGTAATTAATATTAGGGGCAATAAATAGCTCAGCAAATAAGAGTCAAACAAGGATGTAACTCTTACCTGACTTAGCCTCCAAGGCACCTACTTCAACAAGGAAACTGATTCCTACAAGGAAGGAGTCTAGAATCTTCCTCAAGGCGGTGACTTGCCCACCAAGTCACCTAACCCTACTACGATTCTAGGGCTTCTCAGCCTATATAAAGGGTCTGACCCCTCATTCTCATAACTACGTTGGGCAGAGCTCCATACGTCACCCACCACGTTTTGGCTCAATCCTCGAATAAGGACATGCAAGCCACTACGTCCTAGGTGAGCTCTCGCCTCCATAGCCTCGAGGGCACCATCACCTAGAACTACGTCTTGGCTTGATTCTCAATACGAGATACGTAGGCACTCTGTGAGGACCGATTAGTCCCGAACACGGAAACAGCCATTAAAGCACGAAGCTCCCTAACCCTAGTATTAAATACAATTCGTAACCTAGTTTTTATTCCACAACATTTGGCGTCGTCTGTGGGAAGAAGACATCAACCATGGTTCAAACATGAAGAACAATGTTGACTACCACCGATCCTATTCCTCTCAGCTCTGCTCCGCCCACCACGGATCCGGTGCCCCCAACGACCGGGATGATCGTTCAACATCAAGTTTCTCAACCCTTAGGGACGACTTCCCATGTTGAGAGTACGTTACCTCCAATCGTCCACACAAATCCAGGGACTAATCCCCTTCAGATGGTGGTTTCTCCCTTGAATATAGATCCCAACAACCCTCTACAAGGGGTCCAGATCCACACTACGGATCTCCCCGTGAATACCAACCCGATGTATGGGCTGCCTAACTACCCTCCTACTCAAGGAGCTGGATCAAGTGGTCATGCCCTGCATATCCGAGATCGAGAGTATCGTGACTACTCTGGTCCCTATACTGATGATTCATCGTCTTATGATGATGATCGTGATGAAGCCCCGAGGAGGCAGCGTGCTAGCAGAGAACCAAGAAGGAGAACACAAACTATCCATGATGGACCCCCGTCGACAACTGCGGAAAGGATCAAGGCTCGTGAAGCCGAGATCTTAAGATTAAATGAAGATATGGCAAGAGAACAAGCTAGGTCAAATCAGACTCAACCTCCTCCAACATCAGGACCGATTCCCTTTATAGATCTGGAGAGGCCTTCAAGAAGGCAAAGAAGGGTTGATGCCCCAACCGGAAAAACAACGAGGGTGGAAACCCCTAAGAGCAACCCCAAGGATCTGATGCCACTTGGGGATCCTGATGATCCCACACCCCCGTTTACTGAGGAGGTGATGAATGCTCGTATCTCAAAGAAGTTCAAGATGTCAACAATTAAGACTTATGATGGAACGGGTGATCCCGCAAACCACGTAAGGACGTTCTCAAATGCACTGCTGCTACAGCCTGCAAGTGATGCCCTGAACTGTAGGGCGTTCCCTCAAATTCTATCGGGCATGGCTCAAAGATGGTATAGCCGGTTACCTATGAATTCGATTAGCTCCTTTAAGGAATTGAGTGCTGCTTTTGTCAGCCAATTCATTAGTGGAAGAGTTCATGAGAAAAGCTCTGCATCTCTTATGTATGTGGTGCAAGGGAAGAATGAAAATCTGAGAGATTACCTCAAGCGATTCACTAAAGAAACACTGAATTACACTACCTTGAAAAATAAGGTGGCCATGGTAGCCCTTGAGCACGGAACCACTGACCTCTTCTTTAAAAGGCCATTAGCGAAGCATCCCCCTGAGAGCATGGCTGAGCTCCAACGAAGGGCTGATAAGCACATTAAAGCTGAAGATAGCATGAAGAAAGAAGCCATAGTAAGTGGAGGAGGAGGTAACAACGACTCCAATAAGCGAAAGCAATATCAGGAGCATGATGAGCAGGAGTATGATGCTAGGGACAAGTATCCCCGGACTAGCAAGGACTCCGACTCTGCCCCTAAGAAGAACCAAGGACTAAGGTTCACTGAGTATGCAAGGTTGAATACTCCTAGGAGTCGAATCTTGTTGGACTTTGAAAAGGATAAGGATTTCTGATGGCCGAAGCCACTCAGGGGTGATCCCGCAAAGAGAAACAAGAATCAGTATTGCAGATTCCACAGAGATTTGGGGCATGACACTGATGATTGCAAGCAACTCAAAGATGAGATCGAGTTTTTAATCCGTAGAGGGAAATTGAGCCACTTCACTAAGGGTGAAGATCGTGTTAATCAAATTAGAGATTATAATAGAAGGGATGACGATCAAGATTGCAACCCACAGCCCCGAGGGCCAGTTATCAACATGATTTGGAGAGGCCCGGTAGCGGCCGGCATAACTCGAAACTTTCGAAAGGCATATGTCAGAGAGGTGATGCACATCGTGGGAGACGCCCCGAAACGTGCCCGGACTGAAATCGCAATTAGTTTTGATGACTCTGACCTTGAAGGGGTGAAGTTCCCCCATGACGACCTATTGGTAATAACTCCCTTGATTGGAAATTCAGAAGTGAAGCGAGTCTTGGTAGACAATGGAGCTTATGTGGATATCTTGTTTAATGATACATTCGTGAAGATGGGATACAATGACTCTCAGTTGACCCCATCTAACATGCCTATATACGGATACAACGGAGTAGAGTCTAAAGTTGAGGGAACTATTCAGTTTCCCATCACGATCGGACAGAAGCCAATAGAGGCCACACATATGCTGAACTTTTTTATTACCAAAACATCTTCCACCTACAATGTCATCCTTCGGAGGACTGGACTTCACGCTTTTAAGGCTGTGGCCTCAACTTACCACATGAAGATTAAGTTTCCAACCAGGAATGGTGTATAAGAACAAAAAGGTGACCAAAAAATAGCTAGGAGCTGCTATGTAGCCTCGTTAGGGCCTGATGGAGTCGGGGGGTGAAAGAGTTTGTCCTAAATCCAATCATGTATGATGAGTTAGGAGAACTTTCTTGTACTCTTATTTGATTTCATTAATATTAATAAAAGACTTATTTGTTTTTATTACGGGCTTTATCTATTTAAAGTGTTTTAAATAAGATATTCCATGGTTTAAAGTAAAGCTTCTAGAATTATAATGAGATTATAATAGTGAGATCTAGAAGATGATAACTCTAAACTTAAACAGTTCCTGATCATAGGATAACTAATCGGAAGTTAGTGAATCCGCAAAGATTGGTACATACTATGCTTGCTCCTTTAAGGAGGATGTCTGTTCTCATAGGCATTTGTGTGGTGACACTATAGCTAGTATGTAGGTGCTTATTATGGAATAAGTTCACTGAACATGACTCGATAAGTTGAACAACTAATGGAGTTTACTCACGTGTCGATAGTTGTTCACTGAGTGATAGTTGTACAAGTGTCCTTAGACTTGAGATCGTTAGAGTAATCTTGTATATAATGAACTGTGCTTTGGTTTAGTCCTTAGTCTCAAGGACATCCATTAGGTCTATTCTGGGCATAGGGATTTATGTATGGAGATAGTTAATGGTCAATAAAGGATCTACCCCTTCTAGTAAAGAAGTGAATGTCCTATGTTATTCTTAGTATGCGAGTTCTGGAATCTCTGGCCAGAGTGTATGAAATTAGAAAGGAGTTTCTAATTTGCATTAATATGAACTTTGCATTATGAATAAGAATCATATGATTAAATTTGATAGGCTTGACACGAGTTCCATGCCTTGTATTTAATCGGGATATTGCAGGGTAGAAGGAATTGATTGTACGGTAACTAGCACTGACAGGTTCTTGGTATTCTAAGCAGTGAATTCATATTATCCGGATAGTCGCGATATGTTGAGAAGCATCACTCACGATGTAGAATAAATATAATTAATCAGTTAATTATATTTAATGAATTTTAGAATTCATATAAATAATAAATAAAAAGTTTATTATTATTTATTTCTACTACCGGCTTAATATTGAACCTACAGGGTCACACCATAAAAAGATTAATTTATTGATGAAGGTATTTTGAGAGAGCAAGTTGTTTTAATAATGATTAAAATTGTTTTAATTATTATTTAACATTTTATAAGATAAAGTGTAGGATTTATATATTAATATATAATGATATATTAATTATGAAAACCCTACATGAGCCCTATAAATAGAATGAGATGAGAATGAATTTATGCAAAGTGGTTTTGTGAAAACCTAGTTGCCTCCACTCCATCTTCTTCATCTCTCTCTCTCTCTCTCTCTCTCAAAAGGAAAAACTCCATTTTTATAAAGCTTCGAGTTTTATAAAAGCTTCATCGAAGAATCAATCTTGGTGGATACCGGTAGAGTGCTTCACACTCTGAGGAGCAACTGCTAGCAACCATAGATTATAAAGCTTCGATTTTTCAAGGTAAGGTTTCGATTCCTCCGCTATTTCATTTTTATATGATTTTTCTATATGCACGATACATGATTTTTACGGAATAATTGTTATACCGCGCTTCCGCTCGTCCGTAAATTCTTTCAATGGTATCAGAGCTAGGTTTTGCATATAGAGATTCATATAAAAAAAAATTAGATTTTTTTATGCATGTATGGATTTATTATGATTTTTGCAAGTTTATTTGGATTTAATTATGAATTAATTCAAAATAATATTTGCATGAAGTTTTGACCATTGATCTGGGTTCTATAAGTGTTATGGATCATCTAGATATTTTTTTCATAATTTTGTGATGTGTAGATTATTTTTTATGAATTTTTTAAAATTGTTTTGATTAAAATTCATAAAATAATCATGCATGTGAATAATATGAAATTAAAATTTGCACAAGAACACCATAGCTACCTTGTAATTGTTGCTGCTGTTTGATTTCAGAAATCATATTATTCTGATTTTTTATTAATTTATTAATTAATTGTTAATTAATTTATTAATAGTAAAATTAAAATAATAATAATAATAATAGTTATTACTATTAAAAGTGGATGTTACAATTTGGTTTACTCGGCAGTTTTTGTCGTATAGTAATAGCAGCAGTTACTACTTGCTAGTAACACTTGCAACGGCAGTCACCAACAAAAAAAAAAAAAAAAAAACTGAAGCAGCTGCTGTGCGCGCGTGTAGGACAACCGCGGGGAGGGTGGTCGCGCATTCAGGGAATGCGTGACAGGTCTGTTACGCATTACAGTCATGCGTTACACAATTGAATAGCTTTTAATTGTTGTAACGCATATAGTTAATGCGTTACATCCTTTTCTGTCCAAATTAAATTTGATTTTCTTGGAGTTTCGTAACTCCGTTTTGGGCGTGCAATATATCGTTGGATTCGTATTTCCGATACGGATCTAATGGAGTGGTCAAATATTTTTTATATAATATTTTTGAAATATTTATATTACCAAAAGTGTTTTAAAGCATATTTTAATTGTTTTAAATTGCTTTTAAATGCTACGATAAATCCATACATCATTATATCAATGTGTGACATGATATTGCTTGCATGCCTACTTGTTTATTTAATTTTGTATATGAGATATATGCCTATGTTTACCATGAGATGATAGATTTAGGTGAACTTAAATCAACATAAGGCGTGCTCTAGAAAATCTAGAATAGGAATCGTTTCTTACCTTAATATTAATATTATAAATACAATCATGAAATTCTTGTGTTTGTGAAACACATGATTAAATATGAATTTTCTATATTGAGAGAAAGGATGATTCTGTCAAAAACAGATTTTGATCTGTAAGAAAGGGGTATTAAGTGACGCCTCTTGACAATGCTCCCCCCGATCTGGGAATCATCCGATTATCGATTATTGATTTGAAATATTTAATTCAGAAAAGAGAATTTCTTTATAATATGATTATGATTGTTAAATAATATTAGTTAATTAATAATGGCTGATAATTATTTATTTATGAAATGAATAATTAGTTAGCAATTTTATTAATTGATTAAATAAGATTTAATTGATTATAAAATAATTAAGTCGTGATCTTAATATTATTAATTATTGATTTGATTTAAGAAATTAAATTAAGGGAGAGATTAATTTTCTAAAGAGTTTAGAAATAGAATAAATAATTAAAAGAGTTTTAATTATTGGTTAATAACAAAGAAGATGAGATCTATGTATTATATATGTCAAGTTGTAATCCGCCATAGGCACAAAAAGTTTTGTGTCGGTTATGGTCTTCCAACATGACAGAAAGTATTTCTTGTTTTCGGTGCATTGTCGTTTCGTGCTACAGCCGAGGACTTTGTTACCGATCAACATGAAAATACTTGTCTGTTACATTAGATGTGTACAAAATTAGATTTTAGTGGTCGTTACGTGCTACAGCCGTGGGCTATTGGAATCTAATTTAATTGTACAAAATGTTGGATTTGACTTGACTAATAATATTGAGATTTTTCGTGTTTTTGTTATAGATTTAGATTATCTATTAAACTTAAAACACGTTACTTATAGGTTTATACGAAAATGTTTCGTGACCTTAAAAAAAAACCTCTTTTATAAATATCAAGTAGTAATTGGCCAATGACACAACGGGCTTGTGTCGGTCATAGCCTTCCAACATGGTAGAAAGTAGTTCTCATTTTTGAATCACTGTCGTTTCGTGCCACAGCCGAGGGCTTTGATTTCGAAATAAGAAATACTTGTCTATTACATAGAGATGTGTACAATGAATTAGAATCTAATGGTCGTTACGTGCCACAGCCGTGGGCTATTGGAGACTGATTCAATTGTACAGAATGTTGGGTTAGACTTGACTTAGAATATTGAGTTTATCGTGCCACAGCCGTGACTCAATTATTCAAGAGGCTGAAGTTTTATTAGGGAATAACATGAGATGTAATTGACAAGAGTTGTCTTCCTACTGAACATCACATGGCGTTTCGTGCCACAGCCGGGGTTGTGTGATGGAATGTAAGATCCCTATTCCCACTAGCATTTTGAATGCTTATTTATTCACTTAGGGGGTTGTATAAATTAGATAAACTAGTGGGAGCCACTTATGAATAAAGACCCGATTCATATAGTGTTTTAACAATGAAATTGAATATTTGCTAAGTGTTGTTATGTGTATATCATTTGCAGACTTAATATATATAGATATATACACTAGGTCTTCTGCATAATCACTTCGTAGCATACTAGATGCTCACATATTGACTGGTCCCAACTATGCTGACTGGCTTCGAAGCTTGAGAAAAGTTCTCAAGGGCTAAGAAGCTGGGATATGCTGTTTGTTTTCATTGTAACAAGGTGAGGCACTGGAAGAGGAACTGTAAGGTTTACCTTGCAGAACTGAACATGAAGAAGGCTAGTAAGACTGCCACTTCTAATTCAGATATGTTTATGATTGAAGTAAACATGTCACTAAATCAAACTTCTACTTAGGTATTAGATACTACTTGTGGTTCTCACATTTGCACTTCGTTGCGAGGACTAAGGAGAAGTAGGGCTCTTGGGGAAGAGAAGGCGATTCTACGGATGGGCAATGGAGCAAGAGTTGCTGCCATAACTGTAGGGTCATTTGATTTACATATGCTTACGGGCAAGACTATTATTTTAAATAATTGTTATTTTGGTTCCCTCGATTGTGAGGAATATTATTTCTATTCCAATGTTAGACTTGGATGGATTTTCATTTATTATTCAGAATATTAAACATCAAATCCTCAGAGATAATGTTCTTTATGGTAGTGGAACTTTAAATAATGGTCTGTATGTATGTGACATAGAATATGTTTTACTTCATATTAAACAAAGAAAAAAAAGGGATGATGAAAATCCTACCTACTTATGGCACTACAGACTTGGTCATATTAGTGAAAATAGACTTCGGACATTGCATAAGGGAAGGCTACTGGAACCCTTTGATTTTGAATCATATCCTACATGCATGTCTTGTCTGTTGGGTAAAATGACCAAATCTCCATTTAGTGGACATGGAGAGAGCGCTAGAGAGTTACTGGTATTGGTACACATAGATGTATGTGGACAGATGTCTGCGCAAGCCATGGCAGGATTTTAATACTTCGTGACTTTCATAGATAATTGATCTAGATTCAGATATATGTATTTGATGAAATACAAATCTGAAGCCTTTGAAAAGTTCAAAGAATACAGTTATGAAGTAGAGAAACAAACCAACCATAGTATTAGAGCTCTTCGATCAGATCGAGGAGATGAATACTTGAGTAGTGTGTTTCTATATTATCTCAAAGAAAATAGTATAGTCTCCCAGTGGACTCATCCGGACACTCCATAGTTGAGTGGAGTATCTGAAAGGAGAAATTGAACTTTGTTAGACATGGTTCGATCCACGATGAGCTATGCAGATCTTCCAGTATCACTTTAGGGTTATGAATTGGAAACCTCAGCATATTTACTGAATAAGGTGCCTTCCAAATCTGTTCCTCAAACTCCATATGAGATATGGAAAGAAAGGAAATCGAGTCATAAACACATTAAGATTTGGGGATGTCCAGCTTATGTCAAGAAAGTTGACCTTGATAAGCTGGAATCTCGATCCGTAAAATGTAGGTTTGTGGGATATCCTAAAGAGATTTTAGGGGATTACTGTTACACCGATCATAGGGTGTTTCTCTTCAGACATGCTACCTTCTTAGAAAAATAGTTTATCCTTGAAGGGAACAGTGGGAGCAAGATTGAACTTAAAGAAGTTCATGAAACACAAACTACTACGGTTCAAGAGGAAACACTTGTTCAAACTAAACAACCTTATGTGGCATAGTATTGACTCAGAGAAATGGCAGAGTGCCATGAAATCCGAAATGGATTCTATGTATGCCAACCAAGTATGGACCTTGGTTGAAGCACCTGAGGACGTTAGACTTATTGGGTGCTAAAGAGTATACAAGAGAAAGATTGGAGTAGATGGCTAGGTGGAGACCTACAAGGCTATGCTCATGGCAAAAGAATTCAGACAAAGGCAAAGGATTGACTTTGATGAAACTTTTTGCATGTAGCCCTACTCAAATCAATTCGGATTTTGCTTGTGATCCATATATAGATTGAAGCAAGCTTCTCGTAGATGGAACATCCATTTTGATGAGACAATCAAAGAGTTTGATTTTATCAAAAACATAGATGAACCATGTGTCTACAAGAAGGTTAGTGGGAGCGCGGTAACATTTCTTGTATTGTATGTGGATGACATACTTCTTATAGGAAATGATATACCGATGCTGCAATCAGTCAAAGTGTGGCTATCAAAGAACTTCACTATGAAGGACTTGGGAAAGACATCCTACATTCTCGGTATGAAGATCTATAGAGATAGATCTAGAAGAATGATAGGTCTTACCCAGGGTACATACATCGAGAAAGTTCTTAAAAGGTTTAGCATGGAAAACTCCAAGAGAGGTCTCATACCGATGAGCCATGGAGTATCCCTTTCCGAGAAGATGTCTCATGAGACACGTGAGGAAAGAGAGCGTATGAGTAAGATTCCTTATGCTTTAGCAATAGGATATATCATGTACACGATGTTATGTACTAGGCATGATATTGCTCATTCAATTAATTTGACGAGCAGATATCAGTCGGATCAAGGTGAAGACCACTAGAAAGAAGTGAAGAACATCATTAAGTACTTGTGAAGGACTAAGGATATTTTTCTTGTTTTTAGTGGATCTGAGTTGAAAAATAGAAGGGTTATACCTACTCTAGTTTTCAATCAGAAAGTGATGATAGCAAATCCATGTTAGGGTACGTGTTTACTCTGAAGGGTGGTGCGATTAGTTGGAAGAGTTCCAAACAGCCTACAACGGTTGACTCAACAGCGGAAGCAGAGTTTATAGATGCAAGTGATGCTGCAAAACTGTTTTGTGGCACTTTCTTTTGATTAGGGAGATCATTGAAAGTAGAGATGTCAACATTGAGAGAGTTGACACACATAACAACATAGCAGACCCACTCACTAAACCGATATCTCAGATTCACTTCGATCGTCATAATGAGTGAATGGGTATTAGATACCAGAGTGATTGGTTTTAGTACAAGTGGGAGATTGAAAGAGTTTGTCCTAAATCCAATCATGTATGATGAGTTAGGAGAACTTTCTTGTACTCTTATTTGATTTCATTAATATTAATAAAAGACTTATTTGTTTTTATTACGGGCTTTATCTATTTAAAGTGTTTTAAATAAGATATTCCATGGTTTAAAGTAAAGCTTCTAGAATTATAATGAGATTATAATAGTGAGATCTAGAAGATGATAACTCTAAACTTAAACAGTTCCTGATCATAGGATAACTAATCGAAAGTTAGTGAATCCGCAAAGATTGGTACATACTATGCTTGCTCCTTTAAGGAGGATGTCTGTTCTCATAGGCATTTGTGTGGTGACACTATAGCTAGTATGTAGGTGCTTATTATGGAATAAGTTCACTGAACATGACTCGATAAGTTGAACAACTAATGGAGTTTACTCACGTGTCGATAGTTGTTCACTGAGTGATAGTTGTACAAGTGTCCTTAGACTTGAGATCGTTAGAGTAATCTTGTATATAATGAACTGTGCTTTGGTTTAGTCCTTAGTCTCAAGGACATCCATTAGGTCTATTCTGGGCATAGGGATTTATGTATGGAGATAGTTAATGGTCAATAAAGGATCTACCCCTTCTAGTAAAGAAGTGAATGTCCTATGTTATTCTTAGTATGCGAGTTCTGGAATCTCTGGCCAGAGTGTATGAAATTAGAAAGGAGTTTCTAATTTGCATTAATATGAACTTTGCATTATGAATAAGAATCATATGATTAAATTTGATAGGCTTGACACGAGTTCCATGCCTTGTATTTAATCGGGATATTGCAGGGTAGAAGGAATTGATTGTACGGTAACTAGCACTGACAGGTTCTTGGTATTCTAAGCAGTGAATTCATATTATCCGGATAGTCGCGATATGTTGAGAAGCATCACTCACGATGTAGAATAAATATAATTAATCAGTTAATTATATTTAATGAATTTTAGAATTCATATAAATAATAAATAAAAAGTTTATTATTATTTATTTCTACTACCGGCTTAATATTGAACCTACAGGGTCACACCATAAAAAGATTAATTTATTGATGAAGGTATTTTGAGAGAGCAAGTTGTTTTAATAATGATTAAAATTGTTTTAATTATTATTTAACATTTTATAAGATAAAGTGTAGGATTTATATATTAATATATAATGATATATTAATTATGAAAACCCTACATGAGCCCTATAAATAGAATGAGATGAGAATGAATTTATGCAAAGTGGTTTTGTGAAAACCTAGTTGCCTCCACTCCATCTTCTTCATCTCTCTCTCTCTCTCTCAAAAGGAAAAACTCCATTTTTATAAAGCTTCGAGTTTTATAAAAGCTTCATCGAAGAATCAATCTTGGTGGATACCGGTAGAGTGCTTCACACTCTGAGGAGCAACTGCTAGCAACCACAGATTATAAAGCTTCGATTTTTCAAGGTAAGGTTTCGATTCCTCCGCTATTTCATTTTTATATGATTTTTCTATATGCACGATACATGATTTTTACGGAATAATTGTTATACCGCGCTTCCGCTCGTCCGTAAATTCTTGGTCCTTCCGATTGAAGACATGGATG
This sequence comes from Kitagawia praeruptora, assembly GCA_037693485.1. Taxonomy (NCBI): domain Eukaryota; kingdom Viridiplantae; phylum Streptophyta; class Magnoliopsida; order Apiales; family Apiaceae; genus Kitagawia; species Kitagawia praeruptora. The sequence continues at coordinate 86,413,558 of CM075350.1, forward strand.
TCCGCAGTGATAAGGAACACCAAGAAAGGCCAGCAGAGGACATCGCATATAAGCCTCGGACAGCCACTAAGGCTAAGGCATTAACTGACTTCGTGGTTGAATGTACCATTGACAACCAAGAAGTCGGGGGGCAGGAGATAGTACCCCAAGAAGGAAAAGAACTTCAAAATAAGAATGAGGAGATCTGAAGGAGTGGTGAGTGCTCTATTTTAATGGAGCATCAAAAACAAAATCTGGTGCAGGCCTAGTCTTGTAAAGCCCCAATGGGCTCAAGTTATCCTAGTAGGACTTAGCTTCATCTAGTAGAAGCAAAAATAAGGTTCATTGAAACCATTACAGAGCAGGTTGCTCCGAGTAGGACAGTAGTACTCTATGAAAGGGTTAAACCCGTTTCAAGTTATTAATGCAAGTTTGATTTCCATTCATTGATTGAGTGATTTTATTTATGTGCCGAGCACCCGATGAGTGCAAGTCAAAGATGACCGAGTACCGGAAATAAAAGAATACACGAATGGAAAACAAACAAATGCATAGGTGAAGATCCCGAAGGGTCAAGAGTTGGGTTACAACACAACCAAGTAAGAGTTTAAGTCTGTAAAGGACCCTGGATAAAAGAAAAGAAGATAAAAGCCATATGCAACAGTCAAAGCCATGAAAGGCCGAGGATGTTGAGGACTAGCTACTCTTCAATACTTATTAAGTACCTGGATTAAGGATCCAATGACGAAGGCCAATAGATAACCTTAAACAAGGATTAAGAAGTTCAAGCAAGCTCTCGTCTCAGAAGTTTAAAAGGCAAGAAGCCAACGGGATTGCATTTATCGAAATCTAAATCCAGGAATCAACCCTGATTCCTAGGTTGAAGAACAGAAGCTATTAGCCGTGAAGGCCAAGGTTAGTTATGAAGGCCAAACTTGAGGGGGGTCATGAACCTCCAATTAAGATCCAAAGGTTGAAACTTCATGTTGACTTGAAAAACAATATGTAATTTTGAAAACCTCCTAGAAAAGGTTCAAGACCTCGTGGGGCTAACCAGAAACCCCCTGGCCTTGGACCGGCAGCTCTGATAGATATTTTGGTGATTTAAAACACCCTTGAGATTGAAAACCCTTGATTTCAAACTTTGGCATTCAACCTTCGAACATCGACGTTCAACACCCAAGACCAAGACAAACATTGAAGCCATGACGGCCAAGCGAGCTGAGAAGTTACTTATATGGGAGCATCTTTGAAAGAACCCCTGAAGGGCAAGTTGATAGCATTCTTGCAAGAAAATAGTGATGTGTTTGCTTGGACTACAGCTGACATGCCAGGAATAGATCCCCAACTCATAACTCACAAGTTGAATGTTGATCCTGGGTGGAAGACAATAAAGCAGAAAAAGAGGAATTTTGCTCCTGAAAGGCAGGAGGCCATTAAACAAGAAGTTGACAAGCTCTTAGAGGCTGGGTTTATTGAAAAGATTCAGTTTCCCGAATGGTTAGTTAACCCTGTGATGGTCATGAAAGCAAATGGGAAGTGGAGGATGTGTATAGACTTCACTGATTTGAATGATGCATGCCCGAAGGATTGTTTTCCTCTACCGAGGATAGACATGTTAATAGATGCCACAGCTGGACATTAGATGTTGAGCTTCATGGATGGGTTCAGCGGCTACAATCAGATTAAGATGCAGAAGGATGAAATCCCTAAGGTATCTTTCATAACTGACTTTGGTGTTTTCTGCTATCTTGTTATGGCTTTTGGTCTAAAGAATGCAGGAGCTACTTACCAACGACTCGTGAATAAGATATTCGCCCATCTGATTGTAAAAACCATGGAGGTCTATGTTGATGACATGTTAGTCAAAAGCCTACTCAAGGTAGATCACATTAAACACCTCAGAGAGGCATTCGAAGTGCCGAGGCACCACAAGATGATGCTAAATCCAGCCAAGTGTGCTTTTGGCGTTGAATCGGGAAAATTTTTGGGTTTGATGGTTTCGAAAAGAGGCATAGAGGCCAACCCCAACAAGATCAAAGCAATCTTAGACATGGAATCACCCCGTTCTGTGAGGGACGTACAGAAATTAACCGGCAGAGTGGCCGCTCTAGGGAGATTCATCTCCAAGTCTGGTGATAAGTACTTGCCTTTCTTTCAAGCGCTAAAGAAGGTGAAAAATTTTGAGTGGACCACGGAAAGCCAAGAGGCCTTCGAACAGTTGAAGAAGTACATGGCCGAAGCCCCGCTGTTGGCCAAGCCAAGTCCTGGAGAGACTCTTTATCTATATCTAGCAGTATCTGAACAAGCATTGAGTGTCGTCCTCATCAAAGAAGAGAATAAGGTTCAGAGACCTATCTACTATGTAAGCAAGGTGCTCCACAGAGCCGAATTAAACTACTCATCCATCGAGAAATTTGCTTTGGCTTTGGTAACGGCCTCGAGGAAGCTACGACCATACTTCCAGTCGCACAAAATTGAAGTCCTGACGGACTAGTAGTTAAGAAACATATTGCATAGCCCAAGGGCCAGCGGAAGGCTAATCAAATGGGCCATAGAGCTTGGAGAGTTTGATATCAAGTATAGGCCTCGAACAACCATCATGGCTCAGGCATTGGCTGACTTCGTGGTTGAATGCACCATTAACAACCAAGAAGTCGGGGGGCAGGAGATGATAACCACCCCTGAGAATGGAGATAAAGATGAAGAACTGGTAGCTGATCAGAAGGAATATTGGGTGCTCTATTTTTATGGAGCATCAAAAACAAAATCTAGTGGTGCAGGTTTGGTCTTACAAAGCCCCGATGGGTTCACAGTTGAGTACGCTTTGAAATTGGACTTTCCAACAACCAACAACGAAGCTGAATATGAAGCCTTGACAGCCGAATTGGGCTTGGCCAGAATACTGAGGGTTAAGAACCTCAAAGTTTTTGGAGATTCAAGACTAGTAGTCTCGCAAGTGAATGGTGAATTTGAAGCTAAGGATGAAACTATGACAAAGTATTTGAGAGTTATGAAGGTTGTTTATGACTCAGTACGATGAGCGCCATGAGCAGCATATTCCAAGAAATGAGAACATTAAGGCCGATGTCATATTTAAGTTTGCCTCTTCTGAGATAGAAAATTATGCGGGGAGTTTTTTACTTCCAGGTCCTGAAGACCCAACCATCGATTCGAAATTGGTAGCACCAGTTGATGTAAGCTAAAGGATAGACCCTCTCAAAGCTCATCTTAAGACTGGTTGGCTCCCTGATAATGCCTTGAAGGCACAGAAATTGTTAGTGAGAGTGTACAGATAAGAAGTCATTTGTCATTCCATATTTAAAATCTTGACCGGTACAAAATCTAAGCCTTGATGGCCAACAAGGCTGTATGCCTCCAATTGAGCTTATCGTTTGAGTTTAAGGACTCGAATCAAGAGTCATCAGTCAAGTTGAGACCTAAGAAAGGTTATATGAGCATAAGAATAAGGTTGGAAACCTAGAATGAAGCTAAAGGGTTGAAAACCAACAAAAGCATACCAGGCCTAAGGTCAAGCGCTAAGGAGCAAGTGAACTACCTGAGTGATCAACCAAGAGTTAAGGAAGACCTCCTCCATGAGAAACAAGGATGAGGTAAGAACTTCATCACAAGGATGAGAATCAAGGGTTGATGATAACCTTAAAACCAAGGATTCAGCAAACAAGTTAAGGCCCAGAAGGTCACGAGGACTAAGAAACAAGTCATTTGAATTCAAGGTTCATGAAACCTTTCAAGGCATGGCAAACACCTCCTATTGACCTGAAACCTCACGATTGGTGGTCCAGAACACCCCCAACTTGATAAATGTGTTGGTAGTTGATTAAAAATACTTATTAGAAAAGCTAATAAGAAAGGTTGATACCTCGATTTGGAAATTGAAAAATTAACTTGGGATCCTGGGTCTTTGATCCAGAACACCGACGTTGAACCTGAGAACATCAACCTCGAATCCTAGGATGAGAAACACGAAAGATTAGCCATGAAGGCCAAGATTAGCCATGAAGGCCAAGGTTAGCCATGAAGGCCAAAGTTAGCCATGAAGGCCAAGATTAGCCATGAAGGCCAAAGTTAGCCATGAAGGCCAAGATTAGCCATGAAGGCCAAAGTTAAACATGAAGGCCAAGATTAGCTATGAAGGCCAAACTTGAGGAGGTCGTCATGAATCTCCAATCAAGATCCAAAGATTGAAACTTCAAGTCAAAACTCGAAGACCAATCTGAAATATTGGATCTTCGATCTAAAACTATCTATTACAGACGGAAGGAACCGTTATAATTCATACAGCCAGAGAAGAAACAACGGATATAATCGCTGAAGCTGCAAAACAAGTGACTTCTGAAAAGCTAAATACGCTTAAGGAGTTAATTAAGGAGATCAACCATAATCACAAGATTAGCAGTGCTAATCATAAGTTAAGGAGTAATATTGTCAGAAGTCACGAAGGACCAAACTGACGACTTAAGATCAAGATCGAGGTTTTTGATCCTTATAAGGATCACGGATGATTTTGAATCCTAGATCCCTGACGACTTAAGATCAAGATCAAGATTCTTGATCCTTAAGATAATGAAGTCACGAATGACCAAGATAGTAACTTGAAATCAAGATCAAGATTCTTGATCCTCGAAGACCACGGAGGGTTTTCACGTCCGGATCGCCTAGCTAACCGAGAGGCAATCGACCACCTCCCGGCCGACCACCTTGGATTCGGGCCTCCCGAAGGACCACCTCCCGGCCGACCACCTTGGATTCGGGCTCTCCAGCCGACCACCTCCCGGAGGACCACCTCCCGGCCGACCACCTTGGATTCGGGCTCTCCGGCCGACCACCTCCCGGAGGACCACCTCCCGGAGGACCACCTCCCGGCCGACCACCTTGGATTCGGGCTCTCCGGCCGACCACCTCCCGGAGGATCACCTCCCGACCGATCACCTCCCGACCGACCACCTCCCGGCCGATCACCTTGGATTCAAGCCCTCCGGCCAACCACGAACTGGCCCTAGATCCGGCCGATCACGGGTCAGTTCGTGGTCCTGAATCCCGACTTTTTCAGCGGACCTCGGATAGTTTTCAGATCTAGATCTCGACTTTTTCAGCGAATCTCGTATGATTTTCGGTGCTAAAAAGAAGTCGAGATTAGCACAGATTAGTGCCTGTTAGCACAGATTAGTGCCAATTAGCACCGTGTAGTGCTGTTAAGCACCGATTAGTGCCTGTTAGCACAGATTAGTGCCGATTAGCACCGTGTAGTGCTATTTAAGCACCGATTAGTGCCTGTTAGCACAGTTTAGTGCCGATTAGCACCGTGTAGTGCTGTTTAAGCACCGATTAGTGCCTGTTAGCACAGATTAGTGCCGATTAGCACCGTGTAGTGCTGTTTAAGCACCGATTAGTGCCTGTTAGCACAGTTTAGTGCCGATTAGCACCGTGTAGTGTTGTTTAAGCACCGATTAGTGCCTGTTAGCACAGTTTAGTGTCGATTAGCACCGTGTAGTGCTGTTTAAGCACCGATTAGTGCCTGTTAGCACAGTTTAGTGCCGATTAGCACCGTGTAGTGCTGTTTAAGCACCGATTAGTGCTTGTTAGCACAATTTAGTGCTGATTAGCACCGTGTAGTGCTGTTTAAGCACCGATTAGCACCGTTTAGCACTGATTAGTGCCGTTTTGTGCCATTTAACATTGTTTAACACTGTTTAAGGCTGTTTAGCACTGTGTAATGCCGTTTAACACCGTTTAGTGTCGTTCAAACATCGTCGTAAATGCGTCGGTCGCTCCATGCTTTACATTAAGATGATATTGTTGAAAATACTTGCGTAAGAGCAATAAACCCTGACCCAAGTCTCGAATAAGGCCGTTATAACTTCAAGGAAAACCTGATCAGTTTTCCTAGAAGTTGGGGGCAAATGATATGGGCTAAAAGTAAGCCCTAAAGACACATTTAATGTGGCATTAATTAGGCCTAGAATGGTCCAAACGTGGGGCCCACCAGATGGGCCCAAACCCTAATTATAATATTAATTTCGTAATTAATATTAGGGGCAATAAACAACTCAGCAAATAAGAGTCAAACAAGGATGTAACTCTTACCTGACTTAGCCTCCAAGGCACCTACTTCAACAAGGAAACTGATTCCTACAAGGAAGGAGTCTAGAATCTTCCTCAAGGCGGTGACTTGCCCACCAAGTCACCTAACCCTACTACGATTCTAGGGCTTCTCAGCCTATATAAAGGGTCTGACCCCTCATTCTCATAACTACGTTGGGCAGAGCTCCATACGTCACCCACCACGTTTTGGCTCAATCCTCGAATAAGGACATGCAAGCCACTACGTCCTAGGAGAGCTCTCGCCTCCATAGCCTCGAGGGCACCATCACCTAGAACTACGTCTTGGCTTGATTCTCAATACGAGATACGTAGGCACTCTGTGAGGACCGATTAGTCCCGAACACGGAAACAGCCATTAAAGCACGAAGCTCCCTAACCCTAGCATTAAATACAATTCGTAACCTAGTTTTTATTCCACAACAATAATATAAATGTTGATTTGGCATAGGTTGGCAACCCTTAGAGCATCTCCAATAGAGGTTGCCAACATGGTTGCCAACTTCTACCACAACATCACATATATTATTTTTTTTATTTTTTCTCTCATCCATCTCATTGTTGGCAACTTTTGTTATAAATCTACTCCAATAGTTGGCAACTTTTAAAAGTTGTCAATGTGGTCCCATTCATAAATTTTATATTATCTTATAAATACATTTAAAATATGGGAGATATAAAAATGGATAAAGTTAAATACATTTTTGGGAAATTGTATGTGTTTTAACTAAATGGGGAAGTTGCCAATTTTTGACAACTTTGGTTGGCCACTTGTTGGCAACATTGATACTCCAATAGTTGGGCAACCAATGGTGTCATGCCACATACGACTTTGCAACCTCTTGACAACCCCTATTGGAGATGCTCTTAAAGCAAATTCTTATTGGAGATGCTCAGGCCCGATCCGGAATTTTTCGGGGCCCTAGGCAAAATAATAATTCGGGGTCCCTTTAAAAAAGGTTCCTCTTGCTGTAATTAAGAGTATGGTTGTAATTTGAGCCAATCTTTTTTTTACGAGTTGAGCCCGGCTCGTTTAATTTCATGAGTTGAGTTGGCTCATTTAGCTAAACAAGCCTATTTAAACCAGTGGGGGTGAACTAGTTCGTGTAAAATTATACTTAAACGAGCCTAATCTTGTGTCCAAAATCGGCTCATTAAATTTCATTAGCTGAGCCAACTTGTGTTCGAACTCGGCTCGTTAAAAAGCTCGAGCCTAGAAATATTTTTTTGAGAAATATTTAAAAAATTAACGAATTTATTGATGGGTGGAGAAACTTTTGAGAATTAAAAAAAGTTTAGATATTGGGAAGAGAAATCAGAGAAGATGAAGAATTTAAATTTGATACAGGGGTGAAGAGTGTTTCTTTGTTGGAGTGAAAAAATTTCTTCTAATTTTTACATTTTTATTGTATCAATTTCTTTTGGTACTATTATTATAAAATCTAAAAAAAATAGGCCCTCTTTCAAGTTTGGGCCCTTGGTCGTTGCCCCTCTAAACTACCCTCAGAACCGGGCCTGGAGATGCTCTTAAGGATCATTTTTTCAGTTTGTGATATTTAGGACATTTTACTTTTAAATTGTGATAAAGATGACCTTTTACTTTTAAATTATGATAAAGATTACCTTTTTTCAAAGGAAGAAGTCACATATTAATTTATTTGTAATTTAATTAAATTAAAAAAACTTTTTCTTTTTATTAATGATATACAATTAGTATAAAAAAAGGCAGAAACCAAAAAGTAAGAAAGAAAATAATAAAAAGGAGGGGTGAAAAAACAAAAAGCCCTACACTGCCAAAGTCTCTTCAACACACACACAACTCGTATGCCCCCCTCTCTCTTTCTCGCTCTCTCTCTCTCTCTCTGTTTCTCTCTTTTCCTTCTTCTCTCTCTCTCTGTATCTCTCTCTCTCTGTATCTCTCTCTATCTTACACATACACGCACATACATAGAAATTATTAGATCAAATCCAAAACCCTCCAGCAAAGTCTCATCTTTTTACCACCCACATCATTAATTCATCATCTGCATTACTTTTACACACACTTATACATACACACACACAAGATAGAGAGATAGGGATTATAAGGATGAGTACTGGAGGGGGAAGGGTTTCGATTCCAAGTAACATGAAGAAGACGATCCAGAACATAAAGGAGATCACGGGTAGCCATGATGATGAAGAGATATATACAATGCTTAAAGAATGTAACATGGATCCTAATGAGACCACTCACAAGCTTCTTTTTCAGGGTTTCTCTCTGATCTCTCCTCTCTCTCTCTCTCTTATTATTAATACCATTTTGTCATGTTTATTTATTTATTGGTTTTGTCTTGATATAGAGAGCAAGTTTAGTTAGTTTTCGTTTTTATATGTTTTGCTATGCTCAAGTGATTTAATGATAATGAATTAATTTTGGGCAAAGGTGCAATTTTTATTGATTTTAAGGCTGCGAGACTTTGAATTTTATGGACCATTTTTCTTTGCTAATGAGTATCACAAACTTGATTATGCTGATTAATTTTTGTTGTCGTAATGCTTCTGAGGTCTCTTTTAATTATGATTCAGTATTGGTCACTGGTATTAATTAAAGGGTGTACTTTTAGCTTACAAATTTCCTTTTTTTGTCGTAACATCATAACTCTCTAACTTTATGTTTTGCAGATACATTTCACGAAGTCAAAAGGAAGCGTGAACGAAAGAAAGAGGTAGGGGTTAAGTTGTGGTTCAAATTAGATTCTTATTTAGTATGTAATTTATGCACAATGTTATCGATAATGTTGTTGTTGTGCAATTTTGAAGAAAGTTAATCTACTAATGCGTATGCAGCAGTAACAGAATGAAAATATCTTGGGGTGTTGGCAAATTTTTTTTTAATTTGAGATACTGGTGCTGTAAATTTTGTTTGTTCAGATACTTACAATTTGCACATGAACTAGTCCACTGAGTCTCATTGCTTACATGATTCTATACTTTTATTTGCTTCAGTAGTGTTACAACTATTTCTCTGTTTATTTTGAATGGTTTTGTAGAATGCTAACAAGGAGTCTTCAGAATCAAGATGGAAACCTGGGATGCAGGGGCGTGGCATTAGGGGAGGTCGGGGGAACTACTCATCTCGTTATACATCTCATGGTATTATTTTCTTTTCAACAGTTAATTTGGTTGTCTTCCATGAGTATTGCTGCATGTTTATATGTGTTATGTACTTATGTAATATGTATGTATCCACGATAGAGAACTGAACTACATGGGTTTATCTCGAAGGTCTAATCATTTTACTGTAGTTGAACTCCAGTTCGAATTTGTATTTGAAAGGTCCCGCACTGCTGTTTAAATATTACCCCATATATTTATATTTAGATTGAATTTGATATGGATTAATGTCTATACAGATTATATCAAACTAATTCGTCATTTAAGTATTAAAATGCTTACAACTGGTGTTTCATTATCCCTAGTAGTAGTAGTATAGACTCACGTAGAACCTGGAAAAAGTCCTTCATCGAATGATAAAATTATCATGCGTAGTTTGTTGTAATACAATATGTACTATGTTATCCATTAGATGTAGTCAACAACTTTAAGTAATAACCTAATGAAATATACCCATATCTCCAAATTGGATGTAGGGTCTCAAGAGGGTAATGCATAGGTCGATCATGGGATTTTTTCTGTATGACATCAATAAAAAAGACAATGGTACAGTGCAAATGGAAGAATGTGTGCATTGTATATTCTAGGTAGTGTATATTCTAGGAAGATGTATCCTAGACTTATATATCTCTGCCACACTCGACTCGAGTCTGAACCATTTTGTTTGAGTTTAGCCCCATTATCCTTCAAGGGAGGAGCGGCACTTAGTTTCACTTGGGGAATATTTTCAAAACATGTATTCCGAAGATTTATTTATCAACACTACTTCGTTAGAAGATTGACCTCTATTATGTGATTATTTCCCCCCTAATATTACACATAATATTGACTGCCTAGTGGTTATTTATTTGCTTTGCTGTGTGAATGTACTCCTAATGTTTAAGTATACATGCATTCAGTTGAGATTTCACGTTTACCTGTTTTGTCAGATGCTGGTGGTACCCGAAATTCTGCCCCAGGAAAGGAAAATGGACCCAGTCGAGTTCCAGAGGGGAGTGCTGGCATCTCAACTCCTCCCACATCAAAGGATATGAAGCACAAAGTGACATCTGTTGTGAGGTGATGTGTGTGTGTGTGATTGTGCTTCATGTTTATAAATGCAGTGTCTAAGTTGTTCAGCTCCCCTTGGTTAAAAAATGAAAGTATATTCTGAAATGGTGTAAAATGCTCACAAATTGTGTATCTCTTTCTTTTCTTGAATATTATTTGCAGCTCTGCAGCTGTTACTACTGATGGTCCTTCTGGAATAGCTTCTGTGAGTGCTAGTGTCACAGGTGGGATTAACCAGGTTGTAACTGCAGCTGACATAGCTAAGGTGGAGGGTCAACCAGCACTTAAACTTTTAGCAGAGACTGGCAAAACCACCACAGATACTTTTTTATCTGTGGTAGCACCTACACCTATATTTCAAACTTCCAGCAATATCCCCACTTCTGGAACTTCAGCATCTTCTCCAGGAGCCTACTTCTCTGCTTCAGATCCCATTTTAGTGTCATCCCAGGATTCACGGCTCCTAGGCGCTGTTGGTACAATTAAACGTGAGATCACTCCTGAACAGATTTCGTTGGCCCCTGTTGATAGCAAATCAGTTGCTGGTAGGGTTTATTTTTAAGCAACTAGTAGTTCTGTGTTATGTGATGAAGTTAGACTCATTATCTTAGAGTTCGAATTTTATGACTTATAACTTAATTTTGTGCATCAATAATCTAAATTGCAGCTTTCTCCAATGTGGAAACTTCCTTGGAAGGCAAAACGGTTGTTAAATCTCAGGTGATTCACAAGAAACAGTTGTCTGACTCCTTACAAGCTGCAGCTGGTACTCAGAGTGTCCCTTCATCAAATTATAGTAGTCGTGCAGCACAAGTTATTGGCCCTCAGAAAGGTAATGGTTCACTAAGTTCTCATGCATGAAACTTAATTTTAAAATATGTTGTGTTCTAGACTAGGAAGCAAGGACACGGGTGCGTCTGCGTAGTACAGGAACACACGGATTCGGCAAATTTAAAAATATTAGGATACGGGTGCGGGGGGCACGTCATGTATAACTATAAATTTTTATGTATAGTTCATGTTACACATATAGAAAACAATTGATTGAACCAAAAATTATATGTAAACTGATTGAAACAGAGTGACTCTGCTGTAACCAAAGCATTCTTAGAAGCTTACTTTTCTCCTCATCCTACATGCCTGCAATACTGCCTGTCCGAATACCATGATTCGAGATTTTTTCTGCAGCTTTCCCGCTCCCCTTTTATAGTAGCTTCCAAGAAATGAGATATCGCTGCAAATTCATTGTTTTTTTCTATAACGGACTTAAAAAAGGTCTTCAGGGTTGTCCTGAAAATCCGGCGCCGAAACAATTTTGGTCGAGACTGCGATAGTATAATTTGCTCATCCAAAACATCAAAGTATAATCTCTCCATTTTGTGTAGAAATGAACGTGATAATCAATACTTTTGTATCTGCTTATAAACGTTGATACTTAATTTTGTGAAAGTATTTAGTTAATACAAATTTTGACTATAATTGGTGAAAACAAAATTTGAAAGTAGGATTTTGGAAGAATCCCCGTGTCCAATACGGGGACACGCGTGTCCAAGAATCAGACACGGGGATACGGCGGGTCACCGAAGTGTCCCTGCTTCTTAGGTTCTAGTTGTTGCTTGTCAGAAATTTTTTGAATCCTTTTGTTGTCCATAATGAGAAGGAAACTTTTCAACTTGACAAAAAAAAGGAAAGTTTGTATACTTGGCAAAAAAAGAGGGAAGGCTTTATGTGAAATATATTTATAAAGATTAGTTATGCATGGTTACCCTTTTACTCTCCATATTTTGTTGGTAGTGAGAACAAATATGCTGGTTTGAATCTTGAAATGTGTGAAGCGAATCTTTTTTCTTGCTCCTCTTTTGAGGAAAAGTGATACTCACTAACGTGTACAATGCATACGCATGATTTTGTTTCGAGAGATTTTTTTTACATATACGGAAGCATCTACTAGTCATATAAATGCTTTGTTGCATTACATGTTAGAAAGTCGCATGGTAATTTAGATTTCCCTTCTAACCAACAGGGCTACCTATCAAGGAGTGGAAACCAAAGCCAACAAACATTAATCTTGCCCAAGTGTCAGGGACAGTTGTTTCAGCTGATGTTCCTGCTGTTCCAGTTGAAAGTACTAAACCACGAATTGCAGCAGGTGTTCGTGATTCAAAAGAAATAGGTTCTAATCTTGAGAAACAGCTAGAGCAATTGCACATTTCAGACAGTCAACATGTTATTATCCCAAATCATATTCATGTTCCAGAAGCTGATAAACTTGGGTTTTGTTTTGGAAGTTTTGATGCTAATTTTGGAATGATTACACACAACTCCAATGCTTCTGAAAGGGAAAAAAATACACTTCCTGAAATTTCTGAGAAGATTGAAGAAATAGCCGAGGAGCAATTAAGGTGTGTAAAGTTTTTATATCCTCTTTTTCCTTATATAATTTTCCCTGAGCACGAACTTCTGCACAAGGCATTATATCCTTTACTACACTTACTGAGTTAGTAAAATTTGCTTGAGATAAATGTGGAGATATGATCTTTTCAAATTGTGATGTTATAGAAATCTTCAGTACTAAACTTCAGGTGACTTGTTCATGTCCACAAGGTAGAAAAAAGTGCACTTGTAATAGGAAGAAATAATTCAAGAAAATAAAAATTCAGCTATGCTTAAAGTAGATCCCCCCCCCCTCCCCCCAACATCTCTCCCTCTCTCTCTCTCACACACACACACACAGTAATAAATGTTTTTTTTAAAAAAAATATTTTGGCCCCTTCCCATCCGTCTTTACTCGGAAGTAGTCAAGTAGCTAACAAAGTCTTTGTCACTTGACTCACTTCCAACTTTCCTTTTTTCTCTGTGGTACATCTGTCCCTCCTGTCTATACAGACACACGAAAATGTCATCCTTTTCATCAACGATACGTTCGGTTTTGTAATAATCCACCTGTGTGTGATCTACCTGTAGGAAATTGTTTTGTTTTCCTCTTAATTTGGGCAAACCATCTCCTCCTCTGCTTAATAGTTATCGTGGACTCAATGTTATTACTCACCAGATTATAAGTTATAAACCTACACAAATGGGCCTTGATTTAGAGTTTACTTATATTTTCCCTATCATTTTCAGTTTACTTTCGAACTTGTTACCCAGGACTCTTCTCATTTGAACTCATTTAATTGTTATATAGCAAACATGAAGGGAAATATATGGAAATTATTTTCATTTTTTGATAATGTGAACTCAATTGTTTACAAATGAAATGAAGGGGTATGTTGTCCTTATCTCCTTATCTTTTGGTTTAAAAAATTCTGTTATTTCTGTATTTAAGTTTAAAACTTGGACTCCTATTATTCTATCGTATGGAACAGAGTATGCAAAACTAATGCTATGTTAATTATTTAAACATGTGGAGCTCAATGGATCATCGTGGTCTTTTTGCGGCCAACAAATAATAACCTAGAAATATTTTAACGTGGTCTTTATTGGACAGTTACAATGTTACTATTTGAGTTTATACTTTCTGCAAATTCACAAATTGCATTGTGATTTCAGCAGTCAAAATGTCATGGCGAATGTTGAAGAAGAAGATGATTCTAAGCATTCTGCATCTTCAAATTTACCTAACAGTTTGGCCACTGATTCAGATGTCTCCTCCACTGTGGTGGTCCCAGAGTGCTCTGAATCTAAACAACTGACTGACTTTCCATCAGGAGGTAATCAATACTCAATGGTGAATAACTCTCCTACCTACAGTTTAGGTATCTTGCCAACAATGGTAGCAAGCCAGGTCACACCCATTGAAAGTACAGAGTCTCAAGCTCGTGATGCTTCTCACCTTCCAGGCTTTGTTGTAAGTCCTCATGTCTCGGATCTTTTGTATCCCTGGAGTAGTATACTTTTCTACGTGTCTAACTTTCTGAACTAGTGATTGGTTGCTTAATGGGCATCCCTGATTTATATCTTGATGCCTCTAAGTTTGTACCTTTCCTGAATCTTCAACAAGTTGGACTTGTTTTAAGGCTGTTATATTGCATGCCGTGGACTATAATATGTTCTCAAATACAGTAAATACCTTTTTTCTGCTGATAAATGCATTCCATGCCCATAATTTCACAAGACTACCATATCTTTTAGCTTAGTTTACTTGCTGAAACTTTTGGACTGCACATATGTTTGTGCACACAGGTACAGCAACCTTTTGACCCAAACAGCTACTATGCTCAATTTTATCAAACTGGTACAGATAGTGATACTCGTGTTTCACCATTTCAGTCACCTGGATTTACTACCAAATACACCGGAAATGTTGCAATGTTGTCGCCACAAGCTTCTCAGTCGTCTCAAGAGGTTTGTTACTATAATGATCTTTAAAATTAAGTTTTTTCTCCTATAATGGGCCAATATGTAATACTTTTGCAAATCTGGGTTTAATAACATTAGCATATTCAGAGAAACCGTGTGATATTATTGTAGGAAAAAAAATCCCGAAGATGCTTATTAATGTAGGACAAAAGATTACAGCGAAAATTCAAGCTGAAATTATATGATATCCCAAGAATAATTAATCAGTATTATTACCAAGAAAGATGTATAATCAAAGCTGAATAATAAGCGGGGATTACATCATTATATTGAGTGAATAGAATACCTAATTAAATGACCTAATGGACTGGGGCCAGATAACAATTGGGCTTATTAAATAATCTACTAATTGATAAATTACTAGCCCCACATGAAAGAGTATATGTAAATACACTAATTTCTCGACTACGTATATAAATATACTATTTACTAGTAAAATGAAAGACTCCTTTTATTTTCATTCCCATTCCTCATCACATATTTAGAAATTTTCCATGTTTATGATAAAACAAGTATTAAGAATAAATAGTAGTAACAAATACACCACCTATATGTCCGTATATATGATTGTTGTGGTATCACATCTCTATATTTCTCAAGAACATCTCTTACCTCAAATTATAGTTTTTAAAATGTTTTGTAGTTTACTTGGCAATTTGGTTGGGCAGGTTTTGTTTTCCCATATTAACATTTTAATTGATATTAAGTTTTCGATAAGAACCTTAATGGCTGAACATTGAGCAAATAATGGTAATCGAGGTTGGAGGCTATAAATTTCAAGCTTTTGGTGCCCCTAAATGGGGAAGTTTCTGTAACTTTAGTTTTGTATTTATGGGTGGGTAGGGTTGTTAACTTTCTCGCTCATGGTCAATTAACCTCTTTCTTGAGCATTTCATATATTCTTAGAGCATATATTAATAGTGTCTATTGACTGGACTTTGCACGAGATTTTCAGAGCTTTTCTACACATTCCTTAATGATTTGATCTATAAGCTATACAAGACTTATTATTGTGGGTTTTTCTATTCTGGGGTAGTAATTATACTGTAAGCCGTATTTATTTATTGACTATGCTAATGCAAAATTCCTAGTCCTGCCTGCCATCCATATATGAGTTACTGATGTCAATTTGCTTTGAATATATGTAAAACTCAGCATTCAACTGAAGTTTTTTGTTTCTTTTTCGTAATTTATTATACTGAATGAAGTAGGCTTGTTTGCATCCAACTACTGGTTTAGTCCTTTATCCATATATATGTATCAGACATTTAAACTTATAGTTACTAACTAAATGTGCAGATTGGCAACGCTTTGATGTTGTCTGCTGCTGGTCCAACTCCACTTGTGACACAAGCTGCTGGGGTTATGCAGAGTTCCATAGCTGTAACACAGCAACCACTCCCCGTTTTTAGACAGCCAGCTGGGGTGCATCTACCTCACTATCCTCCAAACTATATTCCCTACGGTCACTACTACTCCCCATTTTATGTACCTCCTCCCGCTATTCATCAGTTTTTAAGCAATGGTGCATTTCCACCACAGCCTCAGCCTGGTAGTTTGTATCCAGCTCCACCAGTGGCAACTACCAAGTATCCACTCTCCCAATACAAGTCTGGTAACAATACCGGAAACTCAACTCAAATGGGAGTGCCTGGAAGCTATGTACCATATGGCTCCTCCCCTTCTGGTTTTAATACTACCTCAGCAACAACAGGAAACTCAGCTTCGAGTGATGACCTTGGTGCATCCCACTTCAAGGAAAATAATGTTTACATTACTGGGCAGCAGGTTAGTTTCATAAATTTCACCTCTTGTTTCTCTTTGATAATAGAATCTGTTAAGAGTGTATTCATTTCTTTTACTTTATCTATTTTATCTGTGTACTATCACACTGTATGTTACATGAAGTTGTCTCTTAGTTCTAGAGTGCCCGAGTCGACATGACACATGCAAATATAGGAGATCAAGGCGTGTTTTTTTGGACATTTTAACTTTTGCATGATGTAGGAAACCTAGTTCATTATGTAGTATATTGTTGGAACCCTTTAATGTGTGCAACTAGTTCATCCGATTTGTGGTTGTGTGCTCTCAAAGATTATATGCTTGAAGCTGTATTCAGTCGAGTGCATCTGACAGGTCGTAAACTTTTGCCATGTGTATTGTAGAGTGAAGGCTCGGGTGTGTGGTTTGCTCCTGGTAGAGATATCTCTGGCATGCAGGCTAGTTCCTTCTACAACCTTCCTCAGGCTCAGATGGCGTATACCGCAGCCCAAGCTGGCCGTGGCAGCTTCACTAGCATATATCACCCTGCGCAACCGGTCACGGCAGCTGCTGTACATTCACTTCTACAACCACCTCAGACCATGGCTGGAGCTGTTGACATGGCTAGACCAACAGCAAGTGTTTATCAGCCATCACAACCTGCAACTATCAACTGGCCCAATAATTACTAGAAAGTAGTCAAATTTTTTCAGTAAACAGGCAATACAAGATGTGGAAATTAGACAAATGGATTTTGTGTTAATCCGCTGCAGGTTTGGATGAAGAAATTTGAAGGTGCACCATTGGTTGAAGCTGAGTGTAATTTTATAGGAGGCTGAATTTTTTTTTTTTCTTGTATTTGATTGATTCGCTTGAGGATATACAAGGCGTCATCCTCTGGTAACAGATATCAAACATTCCAAGAGTTACTAGGGCAGGAATGTGTGTGCAGGTCTTCCCTTTTTTTGCAGCTGATATATAAGCCCTTGCCAACTTTTTTTCTCCAACCACCACAAGACCCTAAGTTTCACCTTACTGGGAAACACTGCTGAGTTTGAAGTCCTTGGGCATGTTTTCCTCCATCTGTTTAATGGTTTTGTAAGACTAGTCATTTAGGATATTAGAAGGTTTCTAGTTTCTCGTTTTCTTTTTTAACTTTTTCCTCGGCATTACATTGTAAAGTGATTTTTGATAGCAGGAAAAGTTGTATGAAATTGTTGTAATTGGTATAGGTATAATAAGCAAAAGCAGCATATATTTTTTTTCCTTCGGCCAAACTTTATCATCAAACATGCAAACCCTGCGGAGCATTGGCTGGATAAAGAATAGTTTATGATTCTAGACAGTATCCCATGTTTTTAGCTGGTGTGGGATAATACTTTTCGGCCAATAATATTCTATTGTTGGGTTGCTAGGTGTGTGCAATCATATTCCAGAAGTTGGTAAACAACATTACAGAGTGGTCTACGCGTAATTTACTTTTCATTAGCCCGCCTTGATGTTATCATACACATACATCTCTATTTGAATATAGAGCCGCTCTCTTAACCACACTATGCTAGTATAATCCAAAGATATAAATCACAACCTGAACATATTGTTTTTGCCGTTCATTCAGTTTTTTCAGTCTATAAACATGCAACTGTATTAGTTCACTAAGTTGGCAAAGCTAACTTTATATCTGAATATCAGAAGAGAATATGCTCCAGAAACTCTTCGGTACCAAGGCGCGAAAGCCATCTCCTGATGACCATCATATGGCTGAAGAATCTTCAGCCCTGAAGATCATCCATGCTGGAGGTAGAACTGATTACTACTACATGGCTATCCCTGCTTCACGTGTTATGGAGAAATATCCTTGTTTTATACTAGCAAAACCTGAGATTTTCCGGAGGCCATGGGACTCAGTGGTACGGCCAGAGGAGATACTTGTACCAGGTCAAAAGTTCTTTGTTGTTCCAATTCGGACAGTGAAGAAACTGAAACGGAGAATCAGGAAACCTGTCAAGGATAGTTTCCTTGATTTGTTCGTCCCAGAATGCTCCAAAGATGAGCTTAGTAGCAAGTCATATCTCCCGAAAAGGGACGGTAGCAGTAAGCCGAGGGGCAAAGTTAAAGTCGAAAAACGTCGTGTGAGTTTCAATAACATTGATAAGAAGTCAGGTGGTAGTGAGGTGGACAAAAAGACAAATGGTGATCTCAAGAAGAGCTCAAGTAGCGAAACGTCAAGCCACATAAAGACGAGGAAGATAAAGATGATAACATGGGAGCCATCTCTAACTGCGATTGCCGAGTGTCACGTTGAATGACTAGTAAATATAAAGCTCACATTGCTTCTTCATCAAATTTGTTTGGCCACACTGTTAAATACATTTCTCTACTGATTATTATTTGATAATAATAATGCGCGAGAAATTGATAATTATGCGCGAGATTTTGTAATAATCGATTGTCTAAGAGATCGAGTGCAGGATATTTATGTGCTCGAATATTGGAAATCAAAGTTTAGCAACTCTTCCTTCCCCGTTTCTTAGTAAAAATAAATGCCAAGCAAATTTTCTGGTAATTTGCTTTTACATTCACGGATTGCTTTTTATGTAAAAAGTAGAGTAAATTACAAAGAGGTGGCTAAAGTTTGCACCGATTTTCAAAATGTTGGCCACTATTTCAAATTCTCAAAAAAGTGGCCAACTTTACATGTCCGATTTTCAAAAGAGTGGCTGCCGTCAACTTCCGTTAAATTTTCACCGTTAACTAATATATTTAAACAGTAAATTACAGAATGGTGCCCATACTTTACAATGATTTTCAAAATAGTGGCCAAAATTTTATATTTTTAAAATGTAGAAGGAGACTGTAGTGGCCACTATTTTGAAAATCATTATAAAGTATGGCCACCATTCTGTAATTTACTCTTAAATATATTAGTTAACGGTGAAATTTTAACGGAAGTTGACGGCAGCCACTCTTTTGAAAATCGGACATGTAAAGTTGGCCACTTTTTTGAGAATTTGAAATAGTGGCCAACATTTTGAAAATCGGTGCAAACTTTAGCCACCTCTTTGTACTTTACTCTAAAAAGTATAATAATGAAATTTAAATATTACGGACATTCATTTTGGATTTTTATTCACTAAATTAAAGAGTAGTGCTAGAGGTACCAAATTAGGTACCAAATTTTGTTACAAAATGACATGACACTAACTATTTGTCATTTTGAAATGTTTTAATTGGTTGGCACTAGCAGGCCCATTATAATTATAGCCAATCAAATTAATGCCATGTCATTTGGTAATAATTTTTGGTACCCCAATTTGGAATCTCTAGCATTTTTCCTAAATTAAAATTCAGCTAATTTAAGAAAATAGAGTTTTTATACGCACTCTCTGCTTGTAATAATCACTACTCCCTTCCCCTCATAATGCTTCTCTCGTTTGATAAGTCGGGATTGTTCATAACATGAGACAAATTACTAATTTACGTCTAATCTATAAGACCAAATATAGTCATGAGTGATCTTGTTGCATTCGTATTTATGACTACTTTAATATAGTGAGATTTTTATATTTAAAACTAATACAAAATTAAAGATATTAATGATTAAAAGTGTGCGTTGGCAAACGTGTTCAAGGGAAATAGGAAAAGTTTTTAGAGACAGAGGGAATAACAAGTATTCCTTCTGTCTCAATCAATTCTTTACATTTTTTTACACTTTTTGGCACGTATATTAAGGTGTATTTTAAGCGTACGTAGTTTCATAACTTATTTTTAAAATTTATTTTTTTTTATAAAAATATATACATTATATTTTTATAAAAAAAAAAGAAAATTTTAAAAATAAATTATGGAACTACCCTTAAAATATACTTTAAAATACGTGTCAGAAACCTTATTTTGAAAAGTAAAGAACCTATTAAAACTGAGGGAGTAGTATTCTTTTTCTCAGTTATCTTTCATTTTCTATGTACTATTTTTTAATCTTAAGTGCCTGAAAGATGAAATGGTCCGTGGATGTTTGACATGTTGGGGGTGTTGATTCAAGTATTATATCGAGTAGATAAAAGTTAATTTTTTTGTATATAAAGTAATTGGTTAATTTTATTAATATGAGATATTTTGGAATATTTTTTGTATATAAAGTAATCGGTTAATTTTATTAATATGAGGTATTTTGAAATATGTCCAAAAATAAATTTGTGCAGATTTAGGTCCAAACAGATAATATCATATTATTGTGAAGTTATGACTTATTATTGATCTAATAATGGTATCAAAGATCTAATAATGGTATCAAAGCCCATGATTCAAGGTAATTGGATCTTGGGGGAATAACGGGTTTGCGATTGTTCGATGTGGGGTTCCTTCGATGACGACGATTGAAGATTTGCTGGGTTCTTATGTTGAAAGTCTCCTTGAAAGGGTTCAGACGATGGATTTCGCAAGGTGAATCGTCATGTATAATGTGTACAAATTTATTGTGGGTGCAAAATCACAGAATATGTGATTCTTGGTTTGAGAGAAGGATTGGTGGGTATTGTCAATCTAAATATCACATCGAGAAGATAACAACTAATTCACTTATATATAGAGCAACCGGGTAACTACTGATAAGGATAATTTACTTCGGGACTTAAGGTAGTTCAGTCACCCTCAGATCATAATGACCGGTAAAACCGTCAAGCTACCTTCGCCTGTCTCGTTCGATCATTTAACGTAGAAAGAGACGACGAATTTTTTATAATTTTTATTTATCAGTATTGTTAGTGTAAATATAGGGAACTTTTTGATGTAGCAGTACAAATTTTTTTGACATACATTCAAGTTCAATCTTGATACAGTTTTATTAGAGGAAATTTTATGCCATTTGCAAATTTGGAATGTTTTTATCTATTTATAATTATTCTTTTAATATAATTAATTTTATTTTAACCAATATTTATTAAAATATAATATTATTTTCAACAAATTTTAGTTAATCTAATATCCTCATAGTTAACTTTTCATCTTTGTTTCTAAGGTGGTATAAAGATAAACCGAATAACCGATACCTTTGGCATTTTTTGTTATTGATCATAAAAGATTAATTTGATTTGCCAAACTATTAACATATTATTATAGTACAGATTAGGTGATAATAATTCAAAGGAAAAAGACAGATTATCCTAACCATGGTTCTAAAAATCCCCGATTTAGTCGATTAATCCTCTATAAAGTAATCAACCGATTCGATTTTTGAAATCCGATTAATCCTGTGAATTTAATTAAAATGATATGTTTAATGGTAAATTAGACTAATATATTAAATATTATTATAATATCCGATTAATACTCCGATTAATCCTTCCGATTAATCCCCGATTATCCGATTAATCTTAAATCGGTACCTCAACCGATTTATACCGATTACCGATTTTTACAACCATCATCCTAACTGATTAATTGTTAAGTATTTAAGTGGCTACCTTTTCAAGATTAATTACTAAAATAAATAAAGAAGTTAGCTTTTGAGTTCTAAATCTGCTACGTACACGTGTCATGTGGGTGGGTTCCTATATTCTCAAGGCAAAAATACAAGAAAACTGGCCATAATACATGGCCCCATAACATAGGCTGGCTTGCCTAGTATGACCTTTTCTGATAACTCCGTGACTTTCCTTTTCTTCCCTAATACTCTTTCTCTCCCCATTTATATGTCCCTTTTCTAAAATACACACGTACTAAGAGAAAGTTAGTTAGATAAAATTTTCCAATCAATACCCTTAATTAATACATTGAAAAAAGATAATAGTGTTAAGTTTGAAAAAAAGTCAAATTTAGATATAATAAATATAGGGATAATTTTGGAAAATTACTCTTTTTTTCTTTTTTTTTTTGCAAAAAATTACTCTTAAATTTGCATTGAAAATAGAAAAGAAACATATAAAATGGGACAAATTCATTTTAGAAAAGGGACATGTAAAGGGACATGTATTTTGAGAAGGAGGGAGTAGCACGTTTAATTTTAGTTTATAAATATAAATGTTGATATTTTCTCAGGAAAAAAGGATTATAAGAGCGTAGACAAATCATTAACATTTTATGCAGAAATGAATAGAAAAGTTAAAATTTTATATAAAATATCAAATTAATCTCAAAACGTCACTTGCACACAATTCAAAAATTAAAACATTATAAAATAGAATATGTCCAGTATTGCACATTTCGAAAATCGGAACTATTCGATTGAGTTACCGATTTATGATTTATCGGGTAATTCGGTTGAAAAATCATCGATTTTTACAAAATCGGCCGAATCGGTTCCAAAATTTGATTTTTGTCGATTTATCGATGATTTTTCAGAAATCGGCCGATTTCAATAACAGAGAATATGTCCAATAAATTTACATAAAATAATCAATAAAAATATTATAACAACTCTTGGGAATTATGCTATATAAATAAACAAGTACTTTAAAAAAAATTAGAAATTTAATGTAAATTCTGTAATTCTTTATTAAAGTAAAGGGATTTTTCAAAAATAATCAAATTGTAGATTTTTTTTTCAAAAATACAGTGCAACGTCATTTGCGATCTCAATTGCAACTATTACAGCCTGAAACGCAATTGCTTACAATCTGTCGCGCTACCATATATACATTTTTTATCATTTTTTTTAAAAAAAAACATGAATATCTTTGATAATTTCCCTAAAATAAAAGCCTATTAAAGATGAGTACTTAACTATATGAAAGAATGACCAAAATGCCTACCAACCAGAGAGGATGGATGGTCCGAAATACCTATAGGCGCTGGGCGCGATCCTTTCTGTCCACTGTTCACGCATGTCACACATGCTGTGACATGCGTGTACACCGCTTACAAGGAACACGCATATGTGACATGCGTGTGTTTTGTTTTTCATACATGGAATACGCATATCACACATGCGTGGGTGCTTTATGAAAAAAAAAGTACACGCATGTGTGATATGCGTGTTCTGTGTAAACAGCCTACACGCATGCGTGTACAGTTGACAGAAAGGATCGCGCTCAGCACCTATGGGTATTTCAGACCTTCCATTTTTTGTGGTGGGTATTTAGGGCCATCACCCTAACTTATAGTTATTGTTTCGATACGTAATTACTTTAGATGTATTTGTTCAATATTTAAAATATTTGAACTGAACATACATGAAACATGAATATTCATAATTATATTTCATTTGATATATTAATTTAAACTTTATATCCATCCATCATATATATACTAAATTATATTAAAAAAATCGAGTAATATTTGTAATTTATTCGGCATATCATTTTTTATTATACTCGTTATAATCATTCAAATCAAATTAATGAAAATCATTAAATTTAATTTAAAATTTATTCCATACAATAATCTTTAATTCAAATACCATCAATAACATGGTGAAAATTCCCAATAATCAAATTTTGAATTGAAATGTCCAAAATGATAATATGCGAGAAAATTGTCCAAAATAATCAGAACAATACGCATCTCAGGAATGCAAATATGGCATGTGCATTTCTAGAATGCGTGAATTTTGAAACTCAATGTTAATCTCTTCTCTTCTCTTCTTTCTATATATAATAGGAGAACACGTTCGGTTATTTTGAACTCAAGACCTCGCATAGGTCAATTCATCCCTCCAACCACTTGAACTATATGAGCATTTGTGATAAAAATAAAATTCATTAACTACATACATAAATGTTTTTTTGTTTATGTTCTATTTCACTATTTATTGAAGATAAGCTATGTGATCATTTGAGTTAATACTAAAATTCATCAACTACATACATAAATATTTATTTATTTATATTTTATTCAATATTTTATTTTACAATTTATTTAAGACAAATCTTTGAAAAAATAATGTGTACAAGGATTTGAACCCAAGACCTCGCATAGGTCAATTCATCCCTCCAACCACTTGAGCTACATGAGCATTTGTGATAAAAATAAAATTCATTAACTACATACATAAATGTTTTTTTTGTTTATGTTCTATTTCACTATTTATTGAAGATGGATCAAGTGTTTCACTAAATTTCTAGCCGATTGAGCTATGTGATCATTTGAGTTAATACTAAAATTCATCAACTACATACATAAATATTTATTTATTTATATTTTATTCAATATTTTATTTTACAATTTATTTAAGATAAAACAAGTGTTTCAATTAAGCTTCACATATTATTTGCATGATAACTTGTGTGCATTGATTCTCTTTATAATCATACTAGCTTAGAACGCGTGCATTGCACGGGTGATTTTTAATATTGGTTATCATACTAATTGTGTTGTAATATTTTATTTTAATTATATTATATTTAGATTTGTGTTTTAATTAAATAAAATAGTTATATATGTTTTGATTAAAATAATTAGTCATGTTCAAATAGAATTTTAATTTTAGCCCCAATATGTCCAAGATGTTTAGTTAGAATGGATTTTTAGTATAATTATTCTGGTTAAAATAGGATTCTAACTTAGGCCTAATAAGTTCAAGTATCAAACTTTTTGTATTCTCTCAAGTATTGTATAGATTTATTTTGGGTTTAAGAATATGTTAATTAAGTCCAATCCAAGTATTTATTATTTTTTTTACTTAAGAATATGTTAATCAAGCCTGACCAGAGTACCGACCGGCTACGAAACTTTTAATGTTTCGGTTTAATAGTATAGTATAGATGTATGCCTATAATTATTCTTTTGTGATAAATTATTTACTTTTGTTAACAATATCATAAATGGAGCGCATAATTGTTTGTAACTAATTTTGGTATGACATTTTTATATGAATTAAACTATATTAACTATTGTTAGTGAAACTAGAAACAACTAATATATATGAATAGTACATATTGACAAAAGTATGAATAGTAAGAAAATTATCCAAAATATATAATATACAAATAAGCTTGGATAACATAACCATTATTTATAAATAATTACATAGAATATGTGGTTTATTTATAAGATGGAATTATGAGTTATCAATTATTGGCTAAATACTTGCATGAAATAAATAGTTGAATTATAAGGATATTTTACAATAATATATTGGAATAAATTGTATATAACATTTGACAAAGTATAATGATGAATTCAATGTCAAAGTATATGGAAATGAGACATGAACAATTTTAGCTCATGATGTTGGAAGCACGAAAAATATCTATCGAGACGTCAATTATTCGAAATTGAATTTTCTAATATCTATGAGCTATATGAGCATTTGTATAAGTTTGTTACGCAAGGTAGATCTGTTAAGTCAATTATTCAAAATTGAATTTTCTAATATCTTGAAAGATAAATAGATGTCGAAAAAGAAACAAAGACAATGAATTCTTAAATATCAAGAGATTAGAAGAAAAGAGAGGGAAAAGTTAGAAAAAGAGCTTTAAGAACTTAAAGACCAAGGCCTGGGCAGAGTTTCAAAGGATTGTTATTAAAATCAAGACCAGAACTTACACTTTCGGAATGGAATAGTTTGAAGGATATTTAGATTTTACCTTAAAAATGGTTATAAATTTGCTAAAAGGATGCACCATTTTCGAAGAACCAATGGTTAGAATTGTAAGTGTTCTGAAAAATCATCTCAAGTAGAAAGCACCCACCGAATACTCCAATCATATTCTATGATCCACAACAAATTAAAAAAAATGTTATGATTGCTATCAGTACTACTCGTATCAAATTTCAAATTATAAACTTGCACATACTTAACTGACGACATTAACATAATTTGATTTATAAATATATTTAAGCTACCGGCCCATGCCTTGCACGGGCTTTTATGCTAGTTCTATATATAATAGAGCAACATAGGGGTAAAATGAGCCATTAAACCCCCTGTGAAAGTACAGTTTTGCCCTTGAATATTGAAAAATTACATGAAGTTGCCACTGATTTCTTATTCAAACAAAAAATTTAGACAAATTATGTTCTTGTGGGGAATTGAACTCATGCCCTTCTCAAGGCAACTCATCCTTTAACCATTGAGCTAAATAAGTTTTTGTATTTGAACTAAAAAACATATTACTTAAACCTCTGGTCTCGCCCTTTTTCCTATATTTGCTATCAATTTAACTTTTGAGTAAATATGTTAATGACGACTTATATTATTAATAAAATTTTGTATTTTAATTATCAAAAAATATCATATATGATTATGTATACAACCAATTTTTACAGATTTCTACTATCAAATTTTATTATGTCCTTTTATCTTTGTTTTAAAAAAAAATTGTGTTATAACCTATATAATATATTTATATGTTACAAAACATCCTCTAACTTAAAAAAATTGTGCTCTTATGATTTATACATAAATAAAATAATCCATAAATTAAAATAATGATATTATAATATGTATGAACAGAAAAGGCACAATTAAATTCAAAAATATTCTTTAAATCGTAAAAATACACATAATTTATATCGATTGCTAGAAGATGACCCGTGCCTCGTATTTATTAAAATAAAATTGGATTATGGTCAAAAATGTCATTTTTTCAAAATTTTATACACAAATACAAATTTTAATTTTTTTGGCAAAAAATGCGAGCCTATTATGCATATTTAAAATGTGTAATGCTAGTACGCATTTGTGGAATGGGTATCATATAAGAATTTTTCAAAAAAATGAAAAAAAATAATAATAATTGTGATACGCATTTTGGGAATGCGTAACACCCCAATTCTGAAGGTGTTACGCATATTTCAGAAATCGACCGATTTCAATAACAGAGAATATGTCCAATAAAAATATTATAACAACCCTTGGGAATTATGCTATATAAATAAACAAGTACTTTAAAAAAAAATTAGAAATTCAATGTAAATTCTATAATTCTTTATTAAAGTAATGGGATTTTTCAAAAATAATCAAATTGTAGATTTTCCAAAAAACAGTGCAACGTCATTTGCGACCTCAATTGCAACTATTACAGCCTGAAACGCAATTGCTTACAATCTGTCGCGCTACCATATATACAATTTTTATCATTATATTATAACCTATATAATATATTTATATGCTACAAAACATCCTCTAACTTAAAAAAATTGTGCTCTTATGATTTATACATAAATAAAATAATCCATAAATTAAAATAATGATATTATAATATGTATGAACAGAAAAGGCACAATTGAATTCAAAAATATTCTTTAAATCGTAAAAATACACATAATTTATATCGATTGCTAGAAGATGACCCGTGCCTCTCATTTATTAAAATAAAATTGGGTTATGGTCAAAAATGTCATTTTTTCAAAATTTTATACACAAATTACAAATTTTATTTTTTTTGGCCAAAATTGCCAGCCTATTATGCATTTTTAAAATGTATAATGCTATTACGCATTTGTGGAATGGGTATCATGTAAGAATATTTCAAAAAAATTAAAAAAAAATAATAATTGTGATACGCATTCTGGGAATGCGTAACACCCCAATTCTGAAGGTGTTACGCATTTTTTCAGAAATCAGCCGATTTCAATAACAGAGAATATGTCCAATAAATTTACATAAAATAATCAATAAAAATATTATAACAACTCTTGGGAAATATGCTATATAAATAAACAAGTACTTTAAAATAAATTAGAAATTTAATGTAAATTCTATAATTCTTTATTAAAGTAAAGGGATTTTTCAAAAATAATCAAATTGTAGATTTTTTTTTCAAAAAATACAGCGCAACGTCATTTGTGACCTCAATTGCAACTATTACAGCCTGAAACGCAATTGCTTACAATCTGTCGCGCTACCATATATACAATTTTTATCATTTTAAAAAAAATAAAAAACATGAATATCTTTGATAATTTCCCATTTTCCCTAAAATAAAAGCCTATTAAAGACGAGTACTTAACTATATTTTATTGTTTCGATACGGAATTACTTTAGATGTATTTGTTCAATATTTAAAATATTTGAACTGAACATACATGAAACATGAATATTCATAATTATTTTTCATTTGATATATTAATTTAAACTTTATATCCATCCATCATATATATACTAAATTATATTAGGTAAAATCGAGTAATATTTGTAATTTATTCGGCAGATCATTTTTTATTATACTCGTTATAATCATTCAAATCAAACTAATGAAAATCATTAAATTTAATTTAAAATTTATTCCATGCAATAATCTTTAATTCAAATACCATCAATAACATGGTGAAAATTCCCAATAATCAAATTTTGAATTGAAATGTCCAAAATGATAATATGTGAGATAATTGTCCAAAATAATCAGAAGAATACGCATCTCAGGAATGCAAATATGGCATGTGCATTTCCAGAATGCGTGAATTTTGAAACTCAATGTTAATTCCATATGAAGCATGAAGCTCTCCCATATGTTACATGTGCAGCTCAACAAACGCATATATGAAATGTGTGGGTTGAAGGGAACCACACATTGCATATATGCGTAGATTTTTTTTAAAATTTGTTTAAAATAAATAAAATTTTATTAGAAAACTTATAATCAAAACGTCAATTAAAATTGTGTTTTTTTACCGAGTCGGACGGCCTAATTTTTTAAAAATTAGGGACCATTCCCATTTTTTTAAAAAATGAGGATAAGTTAACAATCCTAAAAATAGGACAAGTTAGTGTTTATGATTGTTTTACAATCCTAAACCCTACGTTCGTATATGGTTTATTCGTTGTTCTGAATATTTCTAAAACCCAAAATGTAACTGTTGTATCCCAAATGTTAACTATTGAAAACCCAATACAACATAGATAAAATTTAAAAAAAAAATTAATTAAAAAATTGAATATTTCTTACTGAGTCCGGTGGTCCAATTTTTTAAAAAATCGGGAAGCAGTCACGATTATAAAAAAAATCAGGATAAATTAGGGTTTTTAGTCTAGGGTTTAGGGTTGTAAGTTCGTATATGATTTATTTATCGTTCTGAATATTTCTAAAAGACAAAATGAAATTTTTTAACCCTGAAGGATAACTGTTGAAATCCCAAGAAAATAGAGATAAAATTTAAATTTTAATTAAAAAATTGAATATTTTTTCTAATTGACTAGAACCATGCATGTGTTGCACTAACAAAAAGAAAGACGGATGTTTATAGTATGGGGCCCGCAGTAATACGCATGTATATGCGTATGCAGGCATTACGCATTCGTTGGATGCGTACCCATCTCGGGGACCCACAACATGTTTTACATAGATCTTATGTAGAAATGTTCAAAAAGCCTGAAACCCAAAATGTGATTGATCATGAGTCTAGGAAGAATCAACAATATACAAGACAAACTCTTCTTTAAATAAAATTAATTGAGTGTAGAGGATGTGCTTCTCGAAATGGTCATATACGAGAAGATTTATATGGCTAATGGTCGGCTTAAGTCATAACGCAGATTATGAGTAAAAAGTTCTTGAGTGGTAGTGATGTTTTATGATAAAACAAGTAGTATGCTAGTTTTTAGTATTAGGTTTCGTGGTATCTCTTTTTATATATTCTAGATTATAGAAGTTCAAGGACGTAAATCTTTAGAAGTTGTTTTTTTATAAGATTTTGTTTTTTGTATAGTAATATATTAGCTTTGCAAAAAAAAGACAAAAATTACATATATATAAATTAAAAAAATGCCCGGCCCGACCCGAGGGCCTAAAACGGACCTCATATTTTAAAGAAAGCCCGGCCCGATCCGACCAAATTTTTTAAAAAGTCCGGCCTGATTCTTAGAAGGCCCGCGCTTTTTAAAGTCCGAATAAAGCTCGGCCCGAAAGACTTTTTGTACATCTCTAATCTTATGTTTGATAAATACACGCAAATTTCATATGCATAATAATAGACATACACATTCAGCAATTCCCAGTTAAATCGGTATTTTGGATAAACTTAGCAACAAACGATATTTCGGACAATACAAATTCTAAAAATTGTAAAATTAGTCATTTTCTCTAAATAACATATACGGAATGAGAACAAAGTTCAGTGGAGACCATGTTTTTTGTGGAGTTCTGGAGTCCACCATTGTTCTGCATATATTCATCCACATTTAAAAATGTTTTACCAATGTAAAAACGTTTTCCTCCTGAACATTATCGTAAACTGCTTCGAAACACACCTAAATATCTCTTGAAATAATTTTTAGAATTTTTTTATTGAACACTTGGTTCTGCAATATAAAATTTGTTCTGCAAATTCAATATTTTGTCATTGCGGGCAATATAATGTATATTTGTGAAGGATTTTGACGATATTGTTGAAAAAACTCTAACTAATCTTGGTGATGATCGTAGAAAATTATTAAATACAATGTAAAATGCTGATGAATGTATGCAGAACAAAAGTGGACTCCACAAAAAACATGGTCTCCATTGAACCCAACTCTGTACGGAATGAATACATAACAATTGAATGAATTAAAAGTAATAAACTAAAATAAACCAATTAGTTGCATAACTTGCATCTACATTTACATTAAAGAAACCAGTACACTCGAGAAGCTTGATTTCCAAAAATTAATTAGTAAAAAGACAAATGTTGCGAGTCACATACCAATAGATAACAAAATAATGTACAGGGAAGAAAACAGTAAGTAAAAAATAAAGGAAAGCCACAGAAGAATTAAATAAGCAAAAGGAATAATCACTACCTAATCCCCCAATTTATTACACTAGTGAATATATAACCCAGCCAGTAACTCCAACCTATACTTACATACATATATAGGCACCCCAGCATCAGAGATGGGAGATGAAGTAATGGAAGAAGATAATACATGGAATAAAAAGAAACAAATTGTAATTGAACAAGTAGCTAACAAGGTCATTAATGGCGAAGATATATTTGTCAAGATACAAGGCGCTAGAGATATTAGAAGGCTTGTTAGAAACTCTTCTGCTGTCAGAGCGAGATCTAATTTCGCCGCCGCCGGTGTTATTCCGGCGCTTGTTCCGATGCTCTCGTCGCTTAATTTTGAGGCTAAGGAGGCTTCTCTTGTTGCTTTGCTCAATCTTGCCGCCAGAAATGAACTGTATGTATTGTTTTGGGCTTTTTTTTTTAATTGTTATGTAATTTTTGTTGAATTTGTGAGCATTGGTTGTTTATATGTGATTTCTTTGTGGAATTGGGATTTTTGATTCTTTAGGGTTTGAGATGATGTTAATTGAGGTGTTAGATCTGTTGCATAGCTAGTGAAATGTTAGCAGATTTTAGTTGTTGTTGTTGGCAATTTTATCTATTTTTGTTGTAGAGGGAAGTTTTGGTTTTTATTGAATGGGGATTGGGGGGTTCCAAGAGGATTGGGGAAATTAAGCTGATACTTGGAATCATTATTTCTGCAGAAAAATGTATTTTGTGGTGATGATTGTAAGTAGAAATGAAGCTGGTGATTCAGTTTAGTCTGGCTCTGTACTGACTTGCTTGGAGATTCTTCCAATTTTAAGTTCCCATAAATGTGCGGTCTTTGTTGAATCTGTTACTGTTATTACGTTGCCCATTCTGCTAAAGTAGAATTCACCAGCCTTCAATGATTTCAAGTCAGTTGAACTCTACATAACATTGCCACTCAAGTATTTTATCAAACTATTAAGATTTCTACCTGTTGATGGAGGTTACTGATCTTCCTTTGGTGTTTCTAATTAAATCAAGAGACTCACTGTTGTTGTATTTGTTAGTTTCAGCGGGCAGATTTTTTTTTTTTTTAATGGAGCCGTCCATATCTCATGGCCTGCCATACCTATGCTGTTGTTAGATCTAGGGTTTTTGGTGTTATTGATGACTTTTATGATAAATCTTGATTTCTTCAGTTGGGCTGCGTATTGTAGTTTTGAGTAATTTGACTTAAGGTCCCAGATTTGCAAGTTTTTTTGGTGATGGTCAGTTGGTAGAAAAATACTCACCCACACATGCCTCCATTGAGGCCATGGTTGTCACGTCGGTAAGTCGAATCGAGTCCATTGAGGTTCAACTCACCAACTAGTTGTAGAACTAGTCTATAAATTAATAATAAATCAAATGATATGTATTTGTAAATATCTTATATATGTGGTTTCTCACAACAAAAGTCCAACATTCCTAAATGAATATTAATTACAATATAAATATATCAGTTACGAACATTTTTTTAAAATTCCATTTCATATAAAATACATATATACCTTGACTATACATATTAACACATATAGCATATATCACTTTCAATCAGTCTATATATATCATTTGCAATTTAACAGGGAAGTAAAGCTAGAAGAGGAATAATTAAGACTAGCATGTGCATGTTGTTTAGGATTCTAAGAAATACGTTCTTTTTTTACATTTTATCCAATTTGGACCGCAGTTTGCACCAGTCGTCAAGTCGCCCTGACTAGTCGGACCACCTAGTCACCCAAGTTGACTGACTTTTCAACAATTCACAAGTCGTCCCTCTGAAAACGACTAGTCGAGCGCCGTGACAACAATGATTGAGGCTTAACTCTCGAGTCTTTGCCACTTGTAACAAAGAGAAGAGAGGTGTCCACTAGACTACAATGCTAGGAATCCATATTGACTGGTTCTAATGAGTTCAGATATTCTTGCTTCTTTCTGTCCTTGGCATATCTTGCCTTGAATGTTTTACCGAACTAATATTGTTCTGTTTTCATTATGTATCTGTTGTTTGTTATTTAAACTGTATGAAGATTTTGTTAATATTTTGGAGAAAAAAAAACCGGATCCAATGGCAAGTTGGTTACCTGTGATCTCGAAGTCATGTGGTCCCATATACTAATTATTATCTACTTTAAGATTCAGTATGATGCAGAGGGTGTTTAGGGTTTCTTATATCCATGATCTGTCAGATAATATCCTTCTTTGACTATAAGCAAAGTGACATTTCTGTTTCATAGCTTTGCAGAATATGGTCAGGAGTCCACCATGGGTGTGTAAATAGAGCTAGTTGTTTACTTGAACAGATTTTGGTAAATGTGAATGTTATTAAGAGACTGTACGAACCCAAACTAAAAGACCGTAAGCATACGAATGATGACACAAATTAAGATGGTTAAAATTGAAAGAATAAACATTTTATGTACTTGCCTTATCAGACTATATGTCACCCAAATGAGCAATGATGTAATTTCTGTACAAGGTTAGAGGTTACAGGTTCATTTACCTAGCTCCTAGCTAAAACTGATGACTTATGACTACTGAAGCTTCAGTTGCTCATCGTGTGAATCTGAAAAAATATTTATCTGTGCATATACTATCTGCGTCATTTCTATTTACAAAAAAGCTTGCTTGCTGAACAGCTATTGCAAACATCTGCACACTACCAGCGTTATGACATGCTTGACTGTTGGGCAAGTACTTGGGTTTAAGGCTGTATAATTTTCCCTAAGACTAAAGTGATATTTTGTGTGCTGACTATACTTTTAGTTCATCAGAAACTATTGTTATCTATCTAGTAACTGCTTGTACTGGAACAGTTGATCAACATTTGACATTTATGGTTGCATACACTTGTGTTTTAGTCTTGTTTAATCCTCTATATATGTACAATTCAGGAACAAGGTCAGCATAGCTGCTGCTGGTGCTGTCCCTCCTCTTGTGGAGCTCCTGAATATCCACAGTGGCAATCTAAGAGAGTTAGCGACAGCTGCAATTCTGACACTTTCATCTGCTCTGCCCAACAAACCCATAATAGTAGCCTCAGGAGCTGCACCTCTTCTAGTGCAGATCCTAAGTTCTGCAAGTCTTCAAGGAAGGGTTGATGCAGTAACAGCCCTCCATAATCTTTCCAATTGCGATGAAGGTCCTGCTCTGGTTCTTGATGCTAGAGCTGTACCTCCTCTCATTAACCTCCTCAAAGAGTGCAAGAAGTATTCTAAATTTGCTGAAAAAACTACTGCATTACTTGAAAGGCTTTCTATGTCCGCTGAAGGAAAAAAAGCTATCACAAATGTAAATGGTGGGATACTAACCCTTGTAGAAACAGTTGAAGATGGATCACTTGTTAGTACAGAACATGCAGTTGGAGCTTTGCTCACATTATGCCAGAGCTGCAGAGATACGTATCGTGAACTCATTCTCGGAGAAGGTGCAATACCAGGCCTTCTACGACTAACAGTAGAGGGTACACCTGAAGCTCAGGACCGAGCTCGGACACTTCTGGACCTGCTTAGAGATTCTCCTCCAGAAAAAAGACTAGCTTCCTCTGTTATGGAGAGAATTGTTTATGACATTGCGACCCGGGTCGATGGATCTGATAAAGCTGTCGAAACTGCCAAGAAACTACTGCATGACATGGTTCAGAGAAGTATGGAGCTAAGCATGAGCAACATCCAGCTCAAGGCTGCATCTAGTACTCCTTCAGATGATACACCTTCGTGATAGATCTTGTGACAAGGACTTGTTGGTAGAATATCTGAAGTTAAAGAAGACACTAATAAGTTTTGGGGTAGTACCCAGTTAACCCTTAACTTCAACACGCTAATACTGATAACTAGATTAGGTAGTACTGGTGGGAATTGTTAGGGCCCTGTGAGGTGATTTTTCTAACCTTATATCGGGCATGGTACGTTGTTTAAACTATGTCACCGATGTTGTAAAAGTTCTAATTGTACATTTCTCTTAATTTAGCCTGGAGAGTAAAAGTTGTGCTTACAGGAATGTGCAACACCAGTTTAGTATTTTAGTCTTTGAGAGAGATTTTGTGGTTAAGTGTTGTCAGAATTTGCAAATCTCAACTGGTTGTTAACTCTCCTCCCTCTCTCTTTGATTATATATTCTACATAATTTAATTAAGAATAAATATAGAACAATATGTTTGTAAGTTCCCCTTTTCGCAACACCAAAACATAATTATTAACATAGGTCATATGTTGATATTAAAATCATACTCCCTCCGTCCCAAAATACATGTCCCTTTTCTAAAACAAATTTGTCCCAAATTACATGTCCCTTTTATCTTTTCAATGCAAATTTAAGTGTAGTTTTACAAAACTATCCCTACATTTATTGTATCAAAAATTTGACTTTTTAAAACTTAACTCTATTCTCACTTTCCAATGTATTAAATAAGGGTATTAGTTGGAAAAATTTAATCAACTAACTTTATCTTAATATGTGTGCTTTTTAGAAAAGGGACATGTAAATTGGGACGGAGGGAGTATATCGCAGACAGTCAATTTAGTGAGTGCATATGTATTCTTTGGGATAATGGTTAAAAATAACCATTTTTTAAAACTTCATCCTGAAAATACCCATTTTAAAAGTGTTTGGTTATTTATAACAGATGGAATACCCATTTGTGAGTTGGGTATCTCATTTTTATATAGGATACCCGTTTATGAGTTGGGTATCACAAATTTTTTATACTTTTAATTTTTTGGGATACCCATTTACGGGTTGGGTATCGTATAGGGATACCCATTTTTGAGTTGGGTATCTTATACAAAATGTGATACCCAATTACGAGTTGGGTATCCCATCGGGTAAAAATAACCATATACATTAAAAATTGTTATTTTTGTCATTTTTAACTCAAAAATGGGTATTTTTAGCATTTTTTCTATTCTTTGCTGGATACGTCAACAAGTCTGCTAAACAATTGAACGTAATATAAATGTTTTAAAAAAGTTTTAACGCGATTTTAATGTTTTATCGAAATACAGCATGCATATGTATATATGAATATATAAAATCACATACTTTATATATAGAGAAAATGCCCAAAATGGCACAAAAATGAGGGTTGGATGTCCAAAATAGCACTCCTGAGAATCTGGTCCCCACATGGGCACTTTCTTCACGCATTTGATACATGCGTTAGGGGGTAACGCATGTTCAACATGCGTTACTCGTGTATTTGTTACAACCCAAGCTGATTCAAACGTCCAAAACGTAACAATAACATGCGTTAAGGGTGTAACGCAATTGCGTGATGCGTTCCATTAATGCAATTGCGTGATGCGTTACACCCATAACGCATCACGCACTTGCGTTACACCCTTAACGCAAGTGTTCGATGCGTTTTAGTGGTTTTCTCAGCTGGGGAATAAGAAAATAACACGAGTAACGCATGTAGCAAATGCGTTACCCCCTAACGCATGTATCAAATGCGTTATGTATGTGCCATGCGAGGGCACACTCTCCAGAAAGTGTTATTTTGGACATTTTTCCCCAAAATTGTGCTATTTTGGCACTTCACCCTTATATATATACATTAAATTTGAACATGTATTGCAGAACTCAATTGAAAGTAGTTTATTTCATCCATTGTGCATGTCATTATCGGGGATATTGGATTATGTTGAGATATATGTTAATATATTATTATGGGAAAAATAAAGACTTATCTTTAATATTATTATTAATTTAAAACGTAGAGTTCTGTTATTATGTTAATTTCTATGATTGAGAATTAGGTATTTGTTATATAAATAATTGTGATGTATTGTAATAAATTTGAGGCGAGTGCCTCCAATTGTGAATGCGAAAGATAACCTTGAGAGCATTGTATCAAGAGCCAGTGAGAAAAAAAAATTTACGAGAATTCGTGGGTGTGAGAAAATCCTGCGAGAGTTCCTGGGTGAGAGAAAAAAGATCCCGCGAGAGGTCGTGGGTGAGAGGAGAAAAAAAAAATCTACGAGAGTTCATAAATCTGAGAAAAGAAAACTCCTACAAGAGTTTGTGGGGGCGAGAAAAAAAACAAGTAAGAGATTGTAGTGAAGAAAAAAATCAATAATAATTCTACGAAAGGTCATGAGGGTGAGAAAAAAAACGGTGAGAGTGTGAAAAAAAACTACGAGAGTTCTTGGATATGGAAGAAAAAGAAAATTTTGAGTACGAAGTTGAAGACAAGACGCAAGTACAACGATTATGATGAATTTGTGAAAGAGACTATATCAAACAAATACCAAAAGAGAGATTTTGAGAAGAATTGCGACAAAAACAATAGTGGTGGCAGCGATGACAAAGATGATGAAGACGAGGATGAAGATCTGATTATACCGAGAAATCTGATTCAAGTGGGTGATTAGATTTTTTTTTTAATTTTGGCAAACTCTCGATTTTGAGTATCGTGAGTTTGAGGGGGGATGTTGACATATATGTTAATATATTATTATAGGAAAAATAAAGACTTACCTTTAATATTATTATTAGTTAAAAATGGAGAGTTCCGTTATTATGTTAAATTCTATTAGACAAAAAGGCAATTTGGCTGGCTATCTTTTTTGTTTTTGGCACTTGGATGGCTGAGAATAATTTTTGACATTATGTCTGGTTGTAATAAAATTTTTAATTACTTGAGGGGCTTCCGTCAAAATGCTAGTAACGTCGTCTAAACGTCAGGGGTAAATGTGACTTTTCAGCATGGGTTTACCTTATATAATATCCCTCTCAATCTATATCTGCAAATCCCTAATTTTCCCCCCAAAATCCCAAAATCCCTCTTAATCAATTGGCGACTTCATTTGGCGAGTACTTGGTTGGAGATTAATCTTAATGGCTTGGTATCAGAGGCTTAAGGAGGATGAAAACATGTACTCTCCATGGTCATGTCCTGATTATAAAGGTATTTTCGAAACCCTGTACGAGCCAAAGTGGTTTATATATGTGTAGTTTATATATGTGTAGTTTATATATGTGTAGTTTCTGGTGATAGTTTATATATGTAGTTTATATATGTAGTTTGTAATGTTGGTGAGATGCACGAAGAAATGTGGATTATAAAGTAGTTTATATATGTATATGTTTAGTATTGAAATGTGTTCCATTTTTTTTGTAGACCCTGAATTCTTCACCATTAAACTGTTTTATGGTGGTGAGATGCACGAAGAACCTGAGAAGTATGTTGGAGGTTCATATGCATACTTTGATTATTGTCATAAGGATGAATTCAGTAAGTTGGATATTTTTGCAATGCTTAGAGAATTAGGGGAGATCAAGAGTGGATGTCTGCAGTTGTGGTACGGATTCCCAAGGAATGATGAGGCTAATGGTATATATTATGATTTGGAAACAGATAAGGATGTGCTATATATGGTTGATATGATGGAAGGTGTTGTTCCAGGAGTAAAATATGCTATGGTTTTTAGTGCTTACTCACATGAGCCATTGAGTTCACAGCCTCAACCATATATGGGAAATGCAGAGCCTGATCCAATGAACACTCAATATGAAGATGTGGAGTTTGAAGAGGGAAATGGAACTCCAGTTCATGAAGAGCAAAATGACATTGGTGGTTCTAGGTCTACTAATGGTGATCATGATGAGACTAGTGAAGGATCAGATAAAGAGTACAAGGGAGGAAGTGAAGATGATAGTGATAGTGAGTCCTTTCATTCTGATAGCTCAAATGAGGATGAAGATGAAGATCCTCTGGAGTTTGAGAAGAATCTAGGTGAAACAGAGTTTGATATGGGTGAGCAAGGTCACCATTTTGAACAAGAAAATTCAAGTGATTATGGGGGTAGTGATGAAGAACGAATGGCTTGTAATTCCACTGATGATGAAAATGAAGACTTCCCTGTGTTCCAAGAAGCTGATGGAGTTCCAACATTTCAGGTTGGATTGTGCTTTGAATCATCCAAGGCCTTAAGGAAAGCTATAAGAAAATATGTTGTGCTGGAAAGAAGGCCAATAGTGAATTATAGGAGCTTTGGGAGAAAGATCCAGTATATTTGTCAAAAGTCCTGCAAATGGAGATTATATGCTGCTCCAATGCACAATTCCTGCAGCTTTCAAATTAGGACATATAAAAATATTCACACTTGCATGCCAACATACCATCAGAAACAAATTAATTCAACGTGGCTAGCAGAATACTATGAGAAGCAGTTGAGGTTGAACCCTAGTTGGAAGCCTGATGCCTTTCACAAGACAATTGTCAATGATCTTAAATGCCATGTCTCCAAGTGGGCTGTGTACAGGGCTAGAAGGGCTGCTCTCAGAAAAATAAATGGAACACATATGAAACAGTATGGTGAGGTTTGGAAGTATGCACATGCCCTAAAAGAAGCCATTCCTGAGACCACAGTGTAATATATAGGATTTTTTTTAAATATTTGTATATAATAATAATAATAATAATAATAATAATAATTAGAATCAGAATATATTAATAAGAAAAGAAATAGGTATTGGAGTCCTAATTAGTAATAGTGACCTTTGGCTATATATATACATCATATATTAAATCTAACCCTAAAAGAAATTATCGAAAGCCGCAGCAGGAGAGTAAAGACGAAACAGAGAGACCCAGGTGTGTGTGTGGTGCGGCCGGTAACAAGCAATAAAGAGGTATTAGTATTATATTATGTTTTGTCAATAACGTCATATAATGATTTATTTAAGTCTGTTATCATGCTTTCTAGTGTAACAAGTACTCATATACTCTCTTTTTGTGCTTTGTGTCTCGGGTGTGGCAACCTCTGTACTACTCCTATAGTTTTGTAATATTCAATTTGATATCATGACTATGCTAGGTTACTATTTATTTATTTAAGTGTTAATGATGTTAGATATTAATCATGTTAATTGTTTATATGTCTTGTCCAACTGGTGCCTCAATTTCAATTTACATGGTAACTTGTATTATTAAACTATATTCTACATATGTAAGCACTTATTTGGTTTACAATTATTATGACTGGATTCATAACACGAGTTTTTGGAGATTCAACTTAGTAGATTTATTAATTTGAGATTAAAATCGTTGTAAGATATTTGTATTGATTTTAATATTCTAAATTTATTAGTTACATTATAAATTGATTTATGGATAGTTGCCATTAAAACACTTTAATCCAAGTGTGTGTATTAATTTATTTGTGCTAGTTTTGCAATTATTTATTTATATGCATAACGATTTGAAATGGTGTATCATGCTAACTAATTTGTTGTCCAACTCTATCAATCTGGTAATATAGTATTGTTGTACAGGAGCATTATTTTAAGTTATTGATTTTCTTTCGACAGGAGGTACAAAGTAGTAGTATTAGTAGATTTCATGTATTAATAATGGATGCTACTGAATGAAACATTCATCTAGTTAAGTTAGTAATTATTAATTAAGTGTAATAATAGTAACTAGTATGTTTATATAGAGTGGAAAAGAATGAACTGCTAATAATAAATTATATTTTGTAATTAGATCGTGGGTCGGAAGTTTAGCTGATTAATTGCGAATTTCGTGAGTGTTTGAGATCGTTATTTGCGAGGTACGGATTCTCTCTCTTTTTATTCAGCGCTACTCTTTTTATTCTCTCTCTTTTGATTGTTCTGATTTAAAATAAAAAAATGTGTTTTGACTCGTTGATTTTGGAAAGTGATTTTTATATTTGTTTCGAAAAGATTTAAATATCTGTTTCTGCGACTTTCTGGAATTTTGCAAATTATATATTTGTTGGAAATGTTCAAATATCTGTTATTGTGATTTCGAAGATTTTGCGAAATATTTTATTTGAACCCTTAGCGATATAGGGTATACCGAGTTAACCAGCTGTAGGGGTACTACAGCCATGTCATTGCGGCACCAGTGACATGACACTTCCGTGACGGTGTGATTGGTCACGGCGTATCCTTCTGATAGCTCAGGTGGCGAGCTTTTGCGCATTTTGATATTTGTTTCAGGATACGTGGGTGCACCCAGAGTTTGATTTGATTTGTGATTTGATTTGGCGGTGACGTGTATATGCCGTACACATTATCCGGTTTGTTGCATACATTACGGTACCCTATGATGTATGTATTTGTATCTGTATCTGTTCTGATCTCGGTATGAAATATCCTAACCCCTCGTTGCTTCAGCCATAAATATTTTAAAATAAATGTTTTATTATAACTGTCAAATATACTTATCTGTTTTTCTGTTTTATAAATTGTATTCCAAATCCGTACTGGGCATTTGGCTCATGCCGTATTCTTTTTCTGGCAGGTACTTAGGGGGATCTGGGCCTGTGTGATGGAGAGCTACCCTTTATTCCGTTGCTTAGGACTTATGGAAATCTAGCATTATTTAGACTTGACTATTTATTTACAGCTTTTGGATTTTTGTATTTGTTGGTTTGAACTGTAGTTTGGAGGTTTATATTATTCGGAGATTATTAGACTGTTTAATCATTTATTTAGAGAATATTTTAGTGCTCTGTTTGCAGGTTTATGGATTATAATTAATATCTCCTTCCATTTTAGGAAGGGGGTGTTACAAAGATGGCATCAGAGCTTAGGTTCTTTCTTGTAGAAAACCTATTTAGGTTGACCTGTGAGTTTGGGTAAACGTTAGGATGGGTATTCAGTTTTAAATTCATATCATCTTGCTTTACTCTTTCGATATCTATTTTTAATTGCTTCTGCTTATCTATTCTTGTGATCTTCATTCGTTTGCTAATCTTATATTGTAGATGCCTCCTAAGAAAAATCAAAATCAAACTAACTTGAATGTTAGCCCGGCTCAGCTAGCTAATATGATAGGTCAAGCAGTGACAAACGGTATACAGCAAGCTATGGCAAATATGAATAATCAGAATAATCAGAATAATCAGAATGACCAAGGGAATCAGAATGGGCAGAATAATCAGAATGGTCAAGGAAATCAGGACGGTCAGGGTAATCAGTTGGAGCCATTTGCATGGTTGGAGAGGTTTTCTAAGCAGAAACCAGATTCTTTTCATTCAGCACCGACTCCTATTGATGCTGAAAATTGGATTGTTCATCTTGAGAAGATTTTTGATGCCTTGGGTTGTGATGAGCTTCAGAAGGTCAGGTTAGCTGTGTACAAGTTGGAGGGGGATGCTCAGAGGTGGTGGAGAGGAGTGAAAGCTACTCGAGGAGAGGAATTTACAGAGACATTGGTATGGCAGGGATTCAAGGAGGTGTTCTATGAGCAGTACTTTTCTAATGCAGATAGAGAGGGTTATTTGAGGGAGTTTCATTCTATCGCGCAGAATTTTGATGAGAGCATTACTGACTATATGGCGAGGTTTATCAGGTTGGCTGGATTTGCTGGGACAGTTGCAGGGACTGCTGCACAGCAGGCTGAGAAATTTAAATGGGGGTTGAGGCCTAATCTGAGGGGTGGTATCATTTCACTGAGGTTCCCTAATGTGGCTGAGGTGGTAGATGCAGCTAAGGATATTGAGAAGGAGCGCACTGAGTATAGGGCTTACAAGTTCCAGAATGATCGCAAGCGGAATAGAGATGATCAGAGTTTTGTACAGGGTAAGCAGTGGAATGGAGGTCAGGGTAGTCAGCAGGGACAGTGGCGTGGAAGATATCAGAATGTGAGGACTCAGTCAGCTTATGGTCAGAATCAGTATGGTGGTCAGAAACAGAATCAGAATCAGCGATTTCAGCAGCAGCAACCTAGGCAGTGGCAGGGTCGTCAACAGGGGCAGAGTCGTTATTCAGTTTATGGGGGCAACCCCAATATGATTCCGGTGGCTCCTTGTGCTACTTGTGGTGGACATCATCCAGGGAGAGCTTGTTATAAACAGACCGGGGCTTGTTTCTTGTGTGGTAGCATGTCACATAGGGCAAAGGATTGTACAGTGTCACGTAACACTGGTGGAGGAGCAGGAGGTAGTGGTAGTGGCAATCAGCAGAATACTTCGGGCAGAGTGTTTGCATTGACTGCTAATCAGGCAGCAGCTAATTCAGGTACCGTTTCAGGAACACTTCTTGTTGGTAGACGTGATGCTTATGTGTTATTTGATACTGGTTCGACTCATTCTGTTGTGTCTTTATCATTTGTTCGTCATCTTGGTGTTGTACCTTCATTACTATATCCTCGTATGTCTATTGCTACCCCGATGGGGAATTCTGTTATTATCTCTGATGTGTACCGAGAGTGTCCGATAGCTGTTGGGGAGAGAAATTGTAGGGTTAAATTGCTTCCGATGGAGATGCATGACTTTGACGTTATTCTGGGTATGGATTGGTTGAGTGAGCATCGAGCTACAATTGACTGTCAGGGGAAGAGGGTGCTCTTTGGAGATGCAGATAAACCAGAATTTGTATACCAGGGTTCTCAACCGAAAGGAGTGGTTAAAATGATTTCAGCTCTAAAGGCGAGTAAACTTTTGTCTAAGGGTTGTGATGGCTATCTTGCTTTTGTGAAGGATACGTCTAAGGATGAGCCTCGCATTGAGGATTATCCCGTTGTGAATGAATTTGCAGACGTTTTTCCCGATGAGCTACCAGGTTTGCCACCACAGAGAGAAGTGGAGTTTACTATTGAACTTATTCCAGGGGCAGAGCCTATTTCTAAGGCGCCGTACAGAATGGCACCACTAGAGTTGCAGGAATTGAAAGTGCAGTTGCAAGAGATGTTGGATAGAGGATTTATCAGACCAAGTGTGTCTCCATGGGGTGCCCCGGTATTGTTTGTGAAGAAGAAGGACGGTTCTATGAGATTGTGCATCGACTACAGGGAGTTAAATAAGGTGACTATCAGAAACAGATATCCTTTGCCACGCATTGATGACTTGTTTGATCAGTTGCAAGGGGCGATATTCTTTTCGAAGATAGATTTGAGATCGGGTTACCACCAGTTGCGAGTGAGGGAGGAAGATATTCCGAAGACTGCATTTCGTACTCGTTATGGTCATTATGAGTTTCTTGTGATGTCCTTTGGGTTGACGAATGCACCAGCGGTGTTTATGGATTTGATGAATCGGGTCTTTCATGATTACTTGGATAAGTTTGTTGTGGTCTTCATTGATGATATATTGATATACTCGAGGAGCAGGGAGGAGCATGAGGAACATTTACGTATTGTGCTTGAGATCTTGAGGGAAAAGAAGTTATTTGCAAAATTTTCAAAATGTGAGTTCTGGTTGGAGCAGGTGGCATTTTTGGGAGAAGGCCAATAGTGAATTGTAGGAGCTTTGGGAGAAAGATCCAGTATATTTGTCAAAAGTCCTGCAAATGGAGATTATATGCTGCTCCAATGCACAATTCCTGCAGCTTTCAAATTAGGACATATAAAAATATTCACACTTGCATGCCAACATACCATCAGAAACAAATTAATTCAACGTGGCTAGCAGAATACTATGAGAAGCAGTTGAGGTTGAACCCTAGTTGGAAGCCTGATGCCTTTCACAAGACAATTGTCAATGATCTTAAATGCCATGTCTCCAAGTGGGCTGTGTACAGGGCTAGAAGGGCTGCTCTCAGAAAAATAAATGGAACACATATGAAACAGTATGGTGAGGTTTGGAAGTATGCACATGCCCTAAAAGAAGCCATTCCTGAGACCACAGTGTAATATATAGGATTTTTTTTAAAT
This sequence comes from Kitagawia praeruptora, assembly GCA_037693485.1. Taxonomy (NCBI): domain Eukaryota; kingdom Viridiplantae; phylum Streptophyta; class Magnoliopsida; order Apiales; family Apiaceae; genus Kitagawia; species Kitagawia praeruptora. Next base: position 86,458,265 of record CM075350.1, read on the forward strand.
ATTTTATATAATAATAATAATAATAATAATTAGAATCAGAATATATTAATAAGAAAAGAAATAGGTATTGGAGTCCTAATTAGTAATAGTGACCTTTGGCTATATATATACATCATATATTAAATCTAACCCTAAAAGAAATTATCGAAAGCCGCAGCAGGAGAGTAAAGACGAAACAGAGAGACCCAGGTGTGTGTGTGGTGCGGCCGGTAACAAGCAATAAAGAGGTATTAGTATTATATTATGTTTTGTCAATAACGTCATATAATGATTTATTTAAGTCTGTTATCATGCTTTCTAGTGTAACAAGTACTCATATACTCTCTTTTTGTGCTTTGTGTCTCGGGTGTGGCAACCTCTGTACTACTCCTATAGTTTTGTAATATTCAATTTGATATCATGACTATGCTAGGTTACTATTTATTTATTTAAGTGTTAATGATGTTAGATATTAATCATGTTAATTGTTTATATGTCTTGTCCAACTGGTGCCTCAATTTCAATTTACATGGTAACTTGTATTATTAAACTATATTCTACATATGTAAGCACTTATTTGGTTTACAATTATTATGACTGGATTCATAACACGAGTTTTTGGAGATTCAACTTAGTAGATTTATTAATTTGAGATTAAAATCGTTGTAAGATATTTGTATTGATTTTAATATTCTAAATTTATTAGTTACATTATAAATTGATTTATGGATAGTTGCCATTAAAACACTTTAATCCAAGTGTGTGTATTAATTTATTTGTGCTAGTTTTGCAATTATTTATTTATATGCATAACGATTTGAAATGGTGTATCATGCTAACTAATTTGTTGTCCAACTCTATCAATCTGGTAATATAGTATTGTTGTACAGGAGCATTATTTTAAGTTATTGATTTTCTTTCGACAGGAGGTACAAAGTAGTAGTATTAGTAGATTTCATGTATTAATAATGGATGCTACTGAATGAAACATTCATCTAGTTAAGTTAGTAATTATTAATTAAGTGTAATAATAGTAACTAGTATGTTTATATAGAGTGGAAAAGAATGAACTGCTAATAATAAATTATATTTTGTAATTAGATCGTGGGTCGGAAGTTTAGCTGATTAATTGCGAATTTCGTGAGTGTTTGAGATCGTTATTTGCGAGGTACGGATTCTCTCTCTTTTTATTCAGCGCTACTCTTTTTATTCTCTCTCTTTTGATTATTCTGATTTAAAATAAAAAAATGTGTTTTGACTCGTTGATTTTGGAAAGTGATTTTTATATTTGTTTCGAAAAGATTTAAATATCTGTTTCTGCGACTTTCTGGAATTTTGAAAATTATATATTTGTTGGAAATGTTCAAATATCTGTTATTGTGATTTCGAAGATTTTGCGAAATATTTTATTTGAACCCTTAGCGATATAGGGTATACCGAGTTAACCAGCTGTAGGGGTACTACAGCCATGTCATTGCGGCACCAGTGACATGACACTTCCGTGACGGTGTGATTGGTCACGGCGTATCCTTCTGATAGCTCAGGTGGCGAGCTTTTGCGCATTTTGATATTTGTTTCAGGATACGTGGGTGCACCCAGAGTTTGATTTGATTTGTGATTTGATTTGGCGGTGACGTGTATATGCCGTACACGTTATCCGGTTTGTTGCATACATTACGGTACCCTATGATGTATGTATTTGTATCTGTATCTGTTCTGATCTCGGTATGAAATATCCTAACCCCTCGTTGCTTCAGCCATAAATATTTTAAAATAAATGTTTTATTATAACTGTCAAATATACTTATCTGTTTTTCTGTTTTATAAATTGTATTCCAAATCCGTACTGGGCGTTTGGCTCATGCCGTATTCTTTTTCTGGCAGGTACTTAGGGGGATCTGGGCCTGTGTGATGGAGAGCTACCCTTTATTCCGTTGCTTAGGACTTATGGAAATCTAGCATTATTTAGACTTGACTATTTATTTACAGCTTTTGGATTTTTGTATTTATTGGTTTGAACTGTTGTTTGGAGGTTTATATTATTCGGAGATTATTAGACTGTTTAATCATTTATTTAGAGAATATTTTAGTGCTCTGTTTGCAGGTTTATGGATTATAATTAATATCTCCTTCCATTTTAGGAAGGGGGTGTTACAAAGATGGCATCAGAGCTTAGGTTCTTTCTTGTAGAAAACCTATTTAGGTTGACCTGTGAGTTTGGGTAAACGTTAGGATGGGTATTCAGTTTTAAATTCATATCATCTTGCTTTACTCTTTCGATATCTATTTTTAATTGCTTCTGCTTATCTATTCCTGTGATCTTCATTCGTTTGCTAATCTTATATTGTAGATGCCTCCTAAGAAAAATCAAAATCAAACTAACTTGAATGTTAGCCCGGCTCAGCTAGCTAATATGATAGGTCAAGCAGTGACAAACGGTATACAGCAAGCTATGGCAAATATGAATAATCAGAATAATCAGAATAATCAGAATGACCAAGGGAATCAGAATGGGCAGAATAATCAGAATGGTCAAGGAAATCAGGACGGTCAGGGTAATCAGTTGGAGCCATTTGCATGGTTGGAGAGGTTTTTTAAGCAGAAACCAGATTCTTTTCATTCAGCACCGACTCCTATTGATGCTGAAAATTGGATTGTTCATCTTGAGAAGATTTTTGATGCCTTGGGTTGTGATGAGCTTCAGAAGGTCAGGTTAGCTGTGTACAAGTTGGAGGGGGATGCTCAGAGGTGGTGGAGAGGAGTGAAAGCTACTCGAGGAGAGGAATTTACAGAGACATTGGTATGGCAGGGATTCAAGGAGGTGTTCTATGAGCAGTACTTTTCTAATGCAGATAGAGAGGGTTATTTGAGGGAGTTTCATTCTATCGCGCAGAATTTTGATGAGAGCATTACTGACTATATGGCGAGGTTTATCAGGTTGGCTGGATTTGCTGGGACAGTTGCAGGGACTGCTGCACAGCAGGCTGAGAAATTTAAATGGGGGTTGAGGCCTAATCTGAGGGGTGGTATCATTTCACTGAGGTTCCCTAATGTGGCTGAGGTGGTAGATGCAGCTAAGGATATTGAGAAGGAGCGCACTGAGTATAGGGCTTACAAGTTCCAGAATGATCGCAAGCGGAATAGAGATGATCAGAGTTTTGTACAGGGTAAGCAGTGGAATGGAGGTCAGGGTAGTCAGCAGGGACAGTGGCGTGGAAGATATCAGAATGTGAGGACTCAGTCAGCTTATGGTCAGAATCAGTATGGTGGTCAGAAACAGAATCAGAATCAGCGATTTCAGCAGCAGCAACCTAGGCAGTGGCAGGGTCGTCAACAGGGGCAGAGTCGTTATTCAGTTTATGGGGGCAACCCCAATATGATTCCGGTGGCTCCTTGTGCTACTTGTGGTGGACATCATCCAGGGAGAGCTTGTTATAAACAGACCGGGGCTTGTTTCTTGTGTGGTAGCATGTCACATAGGGCAAAGGATTGTACAGTGTCACGTAACACTGGTGGAGGAGCAGGAGGTAGTGGTAGTGGCAATCAGCAGAATACTTCGGGCAGAGTGTTTGCATTGACTGCTAATCAGGTAGCAGCTAATTCAGGTACCGTTTCAGGAACACTTCTTGTTGGTAGACGTGATGCTTATGTGTTATTTGATACTGGTTCGACTCATTCTGTTGTGTCTTTATCATTTGTTCGTCATCTTGGTGTTGTACCTTCATTACTATATCCTCGTATGTCTATTGCTACCCCGATGGGGAATTCTGTTATTATCTCTGATGTGTACCGAGAGTGTCCGATAGCTGTTGGGGAGAGAAATTGTAGGGTTAAATTGCTTCCGATGGAGATGCATGACTTTGACGTTATTCTGGGTATGGATTGGTTGAGTGAGCATCGAGCTACAATTGACTGTCAGGGGAAGAGGGTGCTCTTTGGAGATGCAGATAAACCAGAATTTGTATACCAGGGTTCTCAACCGAAAGGAGTGGTTAAAATGATTTCAGCTCTAAAGGCGAGTAAACTTTTGTCTAAGGGTTGTGATGGCTATCTTGCTTTTGTGAAGGATACGTCTAAGGATGAGCCTCGCATTGAGGATTATCCCGTTGTGAATGAATTTGCAGACATTTTTCCCGATGAGCTACCAGGTTTGCCACCACAGAGAGAAGTGGAGTTTACTATTGAACTTATTCCAGGGGCAGAGCCTATTTCTAAGGCGCCGTACAGAATGGCACCACTAGAGTTGCAGGAATTGAAAGTGCAGTTGCAAGAGATGTTGGATAGAGGATTTATCAGACCAAGTGTGTCTCCATGGGGTGCCCCGGTATTGTTTGTGAAGAAGAAGGACGGTTCTATGAGATTGTGCATCGACTACAGGGAGTTAAATAAGGTGACTATCAGAAACAGATATCCTTTGCCACGCATTGATGACTTGTTTGATCAGTTGCAAGGGGCGATATTCTTTTCGAAGATAGATTTGAGATCGGGTTACCACCAGTTGCGAGTGAGGGAGGAAGATATTCCGAAGACTGCATTTCGTACTCGTTATGGTCATTATGAGTTTCTTGTGATGTCCTTTGGGTTGACGAATGCACCAGCGGTGTTTATGGATTTGATGAATTGGGTCTTTCATGATTACTTGGATAAGTTTGTTGTGGTCTTCATTGATGATATATTGATATACTCGAGGAGCAGGGAGGAGCATGAGGAACATTTACGTATTGTGCTTGAGATCTTGAGGGAGAAGAAGTTATTTGCAAAATTTTCAAAATGTGAGTTCTGGTTGGAGCAGGTGGCATTTTTGGGGCATATTGTGTCTTCTAGAGGGATTGAGTTGGATCCTGCGAAAGTCGAGGCTATCACTAACTGGCCGAGACCTAGCAATGTTACAGAGGTGAGGAGTTTCTTGGGTTTGGCAGGTTACTACAGGCGCTTTGTGGAAGGTTTCTCATCCATAGCTTTGCCATTGACTCAACTGATGAGAAAGGGTGTTAAGTTCGAGTGGAATGATGATCGTGAGCAGAGTTTCCAAGAGTTGAAGAAGAGGTTGGTGTCAGCTCCCATACTTGTGTTACCATCAGGGAGTGGAGGATTTCAGGTTTATAGTGATGCTTCTAAGAGAGGATTGGGGTGTGTTCTTATGCAGCATGGGAAGGTGATTTCTTACGCTTCTAGGCAGCTTAAACCTTATGAGGAAAATTATCCTACTCATGACTTAGAGTTAGCAGCAGTGGTATTTGCTTTGAAGATTTGGAGGCATTATTTGTATGGAGAGACTTGTGATATCTTCACTGATCATAAGAGTCTTAAGTACATTTTTACTCAGAAGGAGCTTAACATGAGGCAGCGGAGATGGCTTGAACTTCTTAAGGATTATGATGCTAATATTCAGTACCATCCAGGGAAGGCGAATGTTGTGGCAGACGCTCTTAGTAGGAAGAACTTGGGGAGTGTTGCATCTCTCATTACTCAGTCGCGTCTTATTTCAGACATGGAGCGCTTTGGTATTGAGATGTATGTTAGAGGATCAGATGGTAGCTGTAACGCCCCCAAATCCCCTACAGGAATCCAGGTCATTACATCTCTTGAGGAATATTCAAACACCTGCTAATACAACAATATTCATAACAACACCATATTTTACTCCACGGGTTATAGTCTTAGAACAAGCACTCGATAATTCCAAAAGATAATACATCACAATTTCACTTCCCAGAATCTCTAAAATACTTTTACAACTCCAAAGAATTAGATAATAAATCATTATACAAACACCTTCCCATTCTGCACCCTCCTCAAATGCTATAAGGTTAACATGCTGAATCAAATTATCTTCCCCTTTCTTTAATCCCGGTTCGCCGCACTAGAGCCGCCTCTGGTCGCCACTGTTTTATAATATTTAAATAGCAAGTATGAGCCAAAGAATGCCCAGCAAGTATATATAGATATCATATAATACCACAACAACTCGACCAAAATATGTTTTTACCACTTTATAATATATATTTTTGAAAAGAGATCAACTCGAAAATTTTCATAAATCTCGAAATACTACTCATATAAATCAATAAATATATCCCAATAACTCCTCAAAATACTGCTTATATAAAAGAATAAATAAATCTCAATAACTTCTCAAAAATACTCCTCATATAATTCAATAACTCCTCAGAACTTCTCATATGAATAAATAAATATATATCAATATCATATCAAAATACTACCCATATAAATCAATAAATATCTCAGAACTGATCAATTAATATGAATAAAAAACAATTTACCAACTGCTCAGATCATCCCTCTAGTTAACAGAACCACACAGGCATCGGTTAACCGTTAGAATATTGATAATTGGATTTCTCCTCAAACGCCTCCTCAAGTAATGGATGATCAATCCATTGTCCCGCCTCGTTTTCTATCGATAGAAGGATGAGCCGACGTCTCGAACACACCCTAAACTCCTCATGGGCCGGTGCGTTACTCCGGTCACTTTTGCTTTTAGAAGCAATAAATCAACATCTCATACAATAATATCAACACCTCGTAATATAAAATCAACACCTCGAATATAAAATCAACACCTCGAATAGTAATTTATACACCTCGAACAATAATACAACACCTCATATAATAATTTCAACACCTCAAATAGTAATTTATACACCTCGAATAATAATACAACACCTCGTAATATAATTATATATATGAAGATTTCATGAATAAAATCCAGTATAAAAGACTAGATAGGGTATTCACGTTTGAAAACTTAATCAGCATAATTACGAATTTAAAAATATAAATACTCCGAACGATGAAGTACGAATTAATAAACTTGCAATTATGGATTTAAAGTGATTCAACACATTTTATATATTTAAAAATACAGATACTCTGAACGATAGAGTATACATAAATAAACTTGCCTGGTTCTGCGGTATGATATTCCAACCTGCTCCACGTCTCTGGTTCTCCGGCATTTCACCTTCTCGGGCCTAGTTCAACTATTACTTAACTCAACTTCGAATCACCTTTCAATCAACTTCTATTCACCGCCATATAGTACCTTTGCATATCTACAACTTTCGTTCCTTAAGCTTTTCCCAACGAGTCTCCTAACTCCTCCGAAATCCTACCCCAAAATGGTTCCTCAAGTAATTCTAAAACTCAACATTTTTATACGAAACCTTTTCCATTTTTAAATCTCACAAACAATAATTTAATAATAATCCGATTTTTAGCTTCTAAAATAATCTGGTCCGATCTGATTCATCAAAATAATCCTAAAATGCTAAATATCAATCCTCTAAAATAATACCATTGACATCCTATATAAAGACTCCATCAATAAATAATCCTCAAATAATTATCTTACTCCCCGATAAATAAACATAATTAACCAATTAATCCTCGAGACAATAATTAATCCTCCAATTAAATAAATAAACCTCAAATCAACAATTAATCCTCAAATTAAATAAATAAAATCCTCAAGAACAATTAATCCTCGAATCAATATAATCTTAATGTCTGCTAGTATTACAATTCGGAAAATTACTACTATTGTCCTTCATTTTTTTAATCTTCTTTATTTCTTTGAAGTCCTTTTTTGTCATTACACAGGAAAATTACTACTATTGTCCTTCATTTTTTTAATCTCCTTTATTTTTTTGATGTCCTTTTTTGTCATTACACAACATTTGGAGTGACCCAATTTAGATTGGATCGGCCCAAATCAAAACCTCTACTATTTGTCATTACTTTGGAGCAACCCAATTTAGATTGGATCGACCCAAATCTAAACCTCTACTATTATCCTTAATTTTTTTATCTTCTTTATTTCTTTGTTCAAATAAATTATATATTATATAATTTATATTATATATTATATATTATATTTTTATATTATTTGAAGTAATTATTATTATATACTTATGTTTGCGTAATCAATAATTTTTGTATTCAAAAAATCTAAATTGGTGCTTTCGTCGACTAACTATATTGATGATTTTTTGTTTTGTAAATTTATTATATATATTTAACAAATATATATAATTTTTTGTATAAGTATCATAGGTGGTTAATTTTGTTTTTTAATATTTTTTCTTTATTTCTTTGATAATATCATATCTTCCAATCAATAATTTTTTTTCTCTCTAATCAGCATTTGGAGCGACCCAAATCTAAACCTCTACTATTATCCTTCATTTTTTTATTAATAATATAATCAATGATAATGAGCTGATTGCCTTTTTCAATTAAAAGATGTTTAGTTATAATTGATGATAGTACCTTTTATAAATACATAAAATATCATATATTACAATGAATAATTTTTTTCTCTCTAATTAAAACACGTTGACTTTTAATTTAAAACATAATATTGCAATAATTAATACATACCCAAAAATATGACATCATATCTTCTAACCACTAACAAAATATAATAAAAATTCGTATACAACAAATAATATCCGTTAGATTTTTAGTTAAAAATTAGAACTGTTAGATCTAATGATTAAATATATTACATGATTAAATTTATTTACTAAATACATACCCAAAAATATGACTTCATATCTTCTAATCCCTAACAAAATATAATAAAAATTCGTATACAACGAATAATATCCGTAGATTTTTATTTAAAAATTAGAACTGTTAGATCTAAAGATTAAATATATTACATGATTAAATTTATTTACTAAAATTTCAAGGTTCGAATTTTTATAAATACCTAAATTATCATATCTTCCAATCAGTAATTTTTTTTCTCTCTAATTAAAACACGTTGAATTTTAATTTAAAACATAATATTGCAATAATTAATACATACACAAAAATATGACATCATATCTTCTAACCACTAACAAAATATAATAAAAATTCTTATACAACGAATAATATCCGTTAGATTTTTAGTTAAAAATTAGAACTGTTATATCTAATGATTAAATATATTACATGATTAAATTTATTTACAAAATACATACTCAAAAATATGACATCATATATTCTAACCACTAACAAAATATAATAAAAATTTGTATACAACGCATAATATCCGTTAGATTTTTAGTTAAAAATTAGAACTGTTAGATCTAATGATTAATATATTACATGATTAAATTTATTTACTAAAATTTCAAGGTTCGAATTTTTAAAAATACCTACAATATCATATATTTCAATCAGTAATTTTTTTTTCTCTAATTAAAACACTTTGACTTTTAATTTAAAACATAATATTGCAGTAATTAATACATACCCAAAAATACGACATCATATCTTCTAACCACTAACAAAATATAATAAAAATTCGTGTACAACGAATAATATCCGTTAAATTTTTAGTTAAAAATTAGAATCGTTAGATCTAATGATTAAATATATTACATGATTAAATTTATTTACTTAATACATACCCAAAAATATGACATCATATATTCTAACCACAAACAAAATATAATAAATTCGTATACAACGAATAATATCCGTTAGATTTTTAGTTTAAAATTAGAACTGTTAGATCTAATGATTAAATATATTACATGATTAAATTTATTTAGTAAAATTTCAAGGTTCGAATTTTTGTAAATACCTAAAATATCATATATTTCAATCAGTAATTTTTTTTTCTCTAATTAAAACACTTTGAGTTTTAATTTAAACCATAATATTGCAGTAATTAATACATACCCAAAAGTATGACATCATATCTTCTAACCACTAACAAAATATAATAAAAATTCGTATACAACGAATAATATCCGTTAAATTTTTAGTTAAAAATTAGAACCGTTAGATCTAATGATTAAATATATTACATGATTAAATTTATTTACTAAATACATACCCAAAAATATGACATTATATCTTCTAACCACTAACAAAATATAATAAAATTCGTATACAACGAATAATATCCGTTAGATTTTTAGTTAAAAATTAGAACTGTTAGATCTAATGATTAAATATATTACATGATTAAATTTATTTACTAAAATTTCAAGGTTCGCCGTCAGCGATACTATTATCCTTCATTTTCTTAATCTTCTTTATTTCTTTGATGTCCCTTTTTACCATTACACAGCATTTGGAGCGATCCAATTTAGATTGGATCGACCCAAATCTAAACATATACTATTTGTTGTCATTACACAACATTTGGAGTAACCCAATTGGATCGACCCAAATCTAAATCTCTACTATTATCCTTTATTTTTTTATCTTTCTTTATTTCTTTGATGCTCCTTTTTGTCATTACCCAAATCTATCTCTGTCATTTTTCACCTTCAAGTCCAAGCCGCTCAAATCTTCACACTGATGGATTTTGACGCATGTTTGCACTTTTCAGATTGAAAGCTGGGGTTTTCACCAAATTAACATGTCAACCCCCTGAAGTAGGGACGGGTCATATATGTTTGGTTCCGGTTTTTAATTTGGCCTTAAAAGTTAAGTTTTTATTGATTTCACAATATTAAAAATTAGACAGGATAATATTTGTTTGGTTTTGATTTTGATTTGGCATTTAGGAATTAAAGTTTTAATCAATTACCCGATGTTATAATAATATACAGGACACCAGAAAGGTATCTTTAAAATATTCGCTTTATATTTAAATTTAAATAAAAATATGTGGACAATCAGTTACAACCAATCATGATGTCACGTTACTTGCACCATGTTATTTGTAAATAATCTTGGAACTCAATTTGATACATCTAGCATTATTGACATTATTTTGTTTTCAAGCAAGTTTATGTTCTTTATGAATTTATTCAACTTAAGGTTCATGGGGTAGACATGCTACGTACCAGAAGGTCTTATGGAATAGCATACTTTTTATCGGATGTCTCCGAAGGGACTATGGAATAGCATACTTAAAAGCTCAGACCCACGGCACAAGCCTCGCCCTCTGGGTCAGGCAACATTGCTCTTATTTATGCTCTAAATATCTTCTTTACTCGTGTTCAATTTCACTTCATATATGATCTCATATTTAGCACTTTCATTTGAGCTCCACATTAAAATATAAAAGCACTAACTTTTCCCTTTTTCAGTTTAGTTGGCTTTTTGAGAGAGAATAGGTAGTGGAAAATGTGATTGTTATAATTTGTAATCATACATTATTTGAAGATAAAAGTGAATAAGTGAGTTTCTTGTGGATACCTGTGTTTTTGGTAAACAGTATTATCCTTCATTTTTTTAATCTTCTTTATTTCTTTAATGCCCCTTTTTGTCATTACACGACATTTGGAACGACCCAATTTACATTGAAACAAAAAATTCTATTATGATATTGTACTTATTTTCAGTAATGCTGTAGTATTACGATTGTACCTCCAGCCTTTTTCTTCTCCTCCAGCTACATAATTTTAAATAATGAAAACAAAATACAATACAAGAAGAAGTTTGCATTTATAAATATAGATTACAAGCAGAGAGAGATGTTTAGTTATAGATAGACTACATAGCCACAACATAAGTGATAAAAAGAAAAATGTTAGTTACAGATAGACTACATAGCAGCAACATAACTGATAAAAAGAAAGATGGTCTACATGATGATCAAGCTAATAAAGTATTGAAGTAATTAACAAGCCTGAACCACGTACAGAAGCAACTTCCATTTTATAGGTACTGTTTATCATAACGTGGGTAATGGGTTTATGTATTCACATTAATTTTATTTTTGGTCACCCCTCTAAGTTGATCAAGAAAAAATTAACAATCCATCAAAATAAGTAGTTTAAAAATATATTCAAATTCAAATTCTTATATTCATTTCAATAAGAACATACTTTTAATATAATAAAGTGAATAAAATAAAAATTCTAACAATTTCAGAAAGCGAGAGCCATGGTGAAAGACCTTAATTTGAATATAAACTATAAGTCTACTCGAATATTTATCTGATATTTTGACTTGCTTAATTAATTGTATAATTTACTTATTTTTAATAAAAGAATCTATATTAATAATATATATACACTGTATTTTCATACATGAATTTACTAATACAGTTTAATGATCACGCTTTGGTGAGAATGAGAACAGTGATAACACACATATTCACTACATTTCAAGCTATTTTAAAGGGTCCCGCTAGGGGTATCTTAACAAAAAAAAGTCTTATAATTCTACCATCTATCTATTCATAAAAAAAAAATTTTAAAAAAAATTAAAATGAGAACAGTGAGAACACGCATATTCACTACATTTCAAGCTTTTTTAAAGGGCCCCGCTAGGGGCATCTTCACAAAAAAGTCTTATAATTCTACCCTCTATCCATTCATAAAAAACATTAACAAAAAAAAATTAAAAAATTGCTTGAAATGTGGTCTCATTGTTCTCCAACATTTACATATTATATTAACTATGAGGTCTCATAGTTAATACAATATGTTCTTGATGTTATATGAGGTTTAATGATTTGGAGTCATTGGGGTGAAGTGATTATCATTTCCGCATTTGAATAATGAAGACAATTTATTATTGTTTTCCATTAGAGAACAATATTTGTAAAAATATTTATTACTCTTTTATTGCAGATTTTGATGGATAAAATAAATTTTCAACATTGTTAAAATACAATTGTATGCTACTTTTTTATATAAATTTTATCATATCATTATTTTATTAAATACTTATATAACTATATAGAATATCTTTTTAAGAATTGATTAGTTATATAATTACATACAATATCTTTTTAAGAAATCAATCAAATTTGTTAAATTTTTGGTATTGTCGATTTAAATTAAATAAAATGTTTTAAGAAATCAATCAAATTTGTTAAATTTTTGGTATTATAATTTTAAATTAAATGAATGCCGTGTATGAAGTACGGGCAAAATGCTAGTTAAATAAATAAATCCTCAAAATACAATTAATCCTCGAATTAAATAATTAAATCCTCAAGACAACAATTAATAATCGAATTAAATAAATAAAACCTCGAATATTAAATATCATCTTTCTAAATTAATACGGTATTTAATTCTATTTATTCAGAATTATTAAATCTCTAAATTACGTCAAAATAATCACTAAATATATCTAACTATTCAAATTGCACTTCTAATTTAAATTAACTCTTATAAATTCTCAAAAATTCTCTAATTTAATTAATATTAATCTCACAACAAAATTATTAAATAATTCCTTTAAATCCATAATTATTCCTAAATAACTCCATTAATCAATTACACCATTTTTAATCAATTATTACTTACTAATCAAATTAATAATAATTCAAATAATTAAATTCCGATTATAATTCCCAACCATCCATTTTATCATTACGTTATTATTTTAATATTTTTAATCCCAATTGTAACATCGTGTGGGTCCCACCTGCACCGTGTGGGTCCCACCTGCACTTCACCACCACGCGCCTCCCCGGAAATCTCTCTCCGATCTCTCTTCAACCACCATCTCTCTCTCTCGTACTCAACATCTCTCTCTCCGCCTCACATCTCTCTCAGCCCTCTCTCTGTCTCGCTATCTCTCTCTCTCTCTCGCTATCTCTCTCTTTTCTCTATCTCTCTCCCTCAACCTCCCCTGTCTCTCTCTCCGTAACCCCTCCTCTCTCGACTAAGTCTCCCCATCTGCTTCTTTCTTTTCTCTCCAGCATCTCCCTCTCTTTCAAACCTCAAACCCATCTCTGTCTCTCCTCGCACAATCACACCACCACCGCCCGGTTTCAACCACAAACACCACCTCAATCTCTCCGCCTCCCTCATCTCCCTCGCCATTCCCTCTCTCCGTCTTGACATCTCTCTCAACTCCCCCTTTCATCACCTCCTCTCGACCTCCCTTTCTACTTCGATACCCCCAACACACAGTCGAGAAACAACACCAATTCACAATTATTAACCCACATAACACTCGTAAACCACACAAGAATCAGCCTACCAGTTCAATGAAACAACGAAAATTGAAAATAAAAACAATGATTTACGAAATAACTACTGATGGTTTGATTTTGTTTTTGTGTGTATGTATATATAGGGTCGAGATTTTTGCCTAAAGAGACAGGAGTTGTGTTCTGTGTTTATGTATATATTGTTCTATGGTTTTTTTTTTCTTGATTATCAAACTCCCCGTTCGGCTTTGATCTGTATTGTATAAATAAAAGGCCCGGTTATTCTGTTTTAAAAAGGCTAAAAAGGCTTAAAACGTGGGGACAAAACATGGGGATTAAAAATAAAAATGGGGGACAAAGCATGGGGAACAAAAAGTAATGGGCACTTAGTATTCCGGGGATTAAGCCGTGATTTGTGAAAACTGCCTCCTCCTAATGCTTAACGACAAATCAGTAATAATAATCTCGTTTCTCCTCGGCTGGCTAATTAAAACGAAACTTTAATTCTGTTTTCTAAAATAAATTCGACCTAAAACTAAAATTTAATTTTTCCTAGTTTTAATAAAAACCGAATAAATATAATTAAATAGATCTAATATAATTTTACTTACATAGGAATATATAAAATTTTAAAATTTACCAGAAACGCGCTAATTAAAAAATATACTAGTGCATCGCTCTTCATTAAAATATAAATATCAAGCCAAAAAAAAATTATTCGAAAATTCGCGGATATTACAGTCTTCCCTCCTTAAAAGGATTCCGTCCTCGGAATCAACGTAGGCAATAACTAAGGTTGCTTATTTCGTACTCCACTTTCCACTATCTTCTCATTTTTTTTTTTTCCAGCTTTATCCTCCCCATATCTCAATTATAAACTCTTATGCTATACCGTCTATTTTCATACCGTCTCATCATTTATACCCACTTTCTTCATTTATTCTTATCTTGACAATATCCTCAAAATACACCTTACTCTCAATAGTAAATCTGAATTATAACTTAAAATTCTCATATTCTTTTATCTTACTCATCATTAAATATACCTTTTTTTTTCTCATCTTTCATTCTCCTGAATCAATTTACTCACAGCCTTTACCATGGCTGCTTCTTATGCTCATGTCACATAATCCCTCGTCTAAAACATTGTATCATTTTATCCAATCTATTGTTTCAATCCCTGTTGAAATATTCTACCTCCTTCCTCCTCCAAATCCATACATAATACCATCATACCCTTCTTGTTTTGTCTCCATCTATAAAATCCACTCTATTTATCTCTTCTACACTTCTACAAAAGTCACAGCCTTACTCGATACAACTTATCCCAATATGGTTTAATCTAATAAAACTGCATACCCATGAAATATTTATTTATGAAAACAAAACAGTACATACCTGTACATATTCATATATATACACATATATATCTGCAGTTATATATATATGCATATTTATGGATACATAACTGTATATACTCAAATTTAACCCAATAAATAAATCATGGATACACGTTTCTCTTGTCCTAGTTGATTCTACTACCGCTAATGGCGCCTCCACCCCAATACGCCTTGAAATCCTACTATACATATACCTATCGGTTCCTTGGCTTCTAAACTCTCTCTTATATAGTCATAACTCCTCCTACACTCGTTCTAAGATTTATAACCTACTGCTCTGATACCATTCTGTAACGCCCCCAAATCCCCTACAGGAATCCAGGTCATTACATCTCTTGAGGAATATTCAAACACCTGCTAATACAACAATATTCATAACAACACCATATTTTACTCCACGGGTTATAGTCTTAGAACAAGCACTCGATAATTCCAAAAGATAATACATCACAATTTCACTTCCCAGAATCTCTAAAATACTTTTACAACTCCAAAGAATTAGATAATAAATCATTATACAAACACCTTCCCATTCTGCACCCTCCTCAAATGCTATAAGGTTAACATGCTGAATCAAATTATCTTCCCCTTTCTTTAATCCCGGTTCGCCGCACTAGAGCCGCCTCTGGTCGCCACTGTTTTATAATATTTAAATAGCAAGTATGAGCCAAAGAATGCCCAGCAAGTATATATAGATATCATATAATACCACAACAACTCGACCAAAATATGTTTTTACCACTTTATAATATATATTTTTGAAAAGAGATCAACTCGAAAATTTTCATAAATCTCGAAATACTACTCATATAAATCAATAAATATATCCCAATAACTCCTCAAAATACTGCTTATATAAAAGAATAAATAAATCTCAATAACTTCTCAAAAATACTCCTCATATAATTCAATAACTCCTCAGAACTTCTCATATGAATAAATAAATATATATCAATATCATATCAAAATACTACCCATATAAATCAATAAATATCTCAGAACTGATCAATTAATATGAATAAAAAACAATTTACCAACTGCTCAGATCATCCCTCTAGTTAACAGAACCACACAGGCATCGGTTAACCGTTAGAATATTGATAATTGGATTTCTCCTCAAACGCCTCCTCAAGTAATGGATGATCAATCCATTGTCCCGCCTCGTTTTCTATCGATAGAAGGATGAGCCGACGTCTCGAACACACCCTAAACTCCTCATGGGCCGGTGCGTTACTCCGGTCACTTTTGCTTTTAGAAGCAATAAATCAACATCTCATACAATAATATCAACACCTCGTAATATAAAATCAACACCTCGAATATAAAATCAACACCTCGAATAGTAATTTATACACCTCGAACAATAATACAACACCTCATATAATAATTTCAACACCTCAAATAGTAATTTATACACCTCGAATAATAATACAACACCTCGTAATATAATTATATATATGAAGATTTCATGAATAAAATCCAGTATAAAAGACTAGATAGGGTATTCACGTTTGAAAACTTAATCAGCATAATTACGAATTTAAAAATATAAATACTCCGAACGATGAAGTACGAATTAATAAACTTGCAATTATGGATTTAAAGTGATTCAACACATTTTATATATTTAAAAATACAGATACTCTGAACGATAGAGTATACATAAATAAACTTGCCTGGTTCTGCGGTATGATATTCCAACCTGCTCCACGTCTCTGGTTCTCCGGCATTTCACCTTCTCGGGCCTAGTTCAACTATTACTTAACTCAACTTCGAATCACCTTTCAATCAACTTCTATTCACCGCCATATAGTACCTTTGCATATCTACAACTTTCGTTCCTTAAGCTTTTCCCAACGAGTCTCCTAACTCCTCCGAAATCCTACCCCAAAATGGTTCCTCAAGTAATTCTAAAACTCAACATTTTTATACGAAACCTTTTCCATTTTTAAATCTCACAAACAATAATTTAATAATAATCCGATTTTTAGCTTCTAAAATAATCTGGTCCGATCTGATTCATCAAAATAATCCTAAAATGCTAAATATCAATCCTCTAAAATAATACCATTGACATCCTATATAAAGACTCCATCAATAAATAATCCTCAAATAATTATCTTACTCCCCGATAAATAAACATAATTAACCAATTAATCCTCGAGACAATAATTAATCCTCCAATTAAATAAATAAACCTCAAATCAACAATTAATCCTCAAATTAAATAAATAAAATCCTCAAGAACAATTAATCCTCGAATTAAATAAATAAATCCTCAAAATACAATTAATCCTCGAATTAAATAATTAAATCCTCAAGACAACAATTAATAATCGAATTAAATAAATAAAACCTCGAATATTAAATATCATCTTTCTAAATTAATACGGTATTTAATTCTATTTATTCAGAATTATTAAATCTCTAAATTACGTCAAAATAATCACTAAATATATCTAACTATTCAAATTGCACTTCTAATTTAAATTAACTCTTATAAATTCTCAAAAATTCTCTAATTTAATTAATATTAATCTCACAACAAAATTATTAAATAATTCCTTTAAATCCATAATTATTCCTAAATAACTCCATTAATCAATTACACCATTTTTAATCAATTATTACTTACTAATCAAATTAATAATAATTCAAATAATTAAATTCCGATTATAATTCCCAACCATCCATTTTATCATTACGTTATTATTTTAATATTTTTAATCCCAATTGTAACATCGTGTGGGTCCCACCTGCACCGTGTGGGTCCCACCTGCACTTCACCACCACGCGCCTCCCCGGAAATCTCTCTCCGATCTCTCTTCAACCACCATCTCTCTCTCTCGTACTCAACATCTCTCTCTCCGCCTCACATCTCTCTCAGCCCTCTCTCTGTCTCGCTATCTCTCTCTCTCTCTCGCTATCTCTCTCTTTTCTCTATCTCTCTCCCTCAACCTCCCCTGTCTCTCTCTCCGTAACCCCTCCTCTCTCGACTAAGTCTCCCCATCTGCTTCTTTCTTTTCTCTCCAGCATCTCCCTCTCTTTCAAACCTCAAACCCATCTCTGTCTCTCCTCGCACAATCACACCACCACCGCCCGGTTTCAACCACAAACACCACCTCAATCTCTCCGCCTCCCTCATCTCCCTCGCCATTCCCTCTCTCCGTCTTGACATCTCTCTCAACTCCCCCTTTCATCACCTCCTCTCGACCTCCCTTTCTACTTCGATACCCCCAACACACAGTCGAGAAACAACACCAATTCACAATTATTAACCCACATAACACTCGTAAACCACACAAGAATCAGCCTACCAGTTCAATGAAACAACGAAAATTGAAAATAAAAACAATGATTTACGAAATAACTACTGATGGTTTGATTTTGTTTTTGTGTGTATGTATATATAGGGTCGAGATTTTTGCCTAAAGAGACAGGAGTTGTGTTCTGTGTTTATGTATATATTGTTCTATGGTTTTTTTTTTCTTGATTATCAAACTCCCCGTTCGGCTTTGATCTGTATTGTATAAATAAAAGGCCCGGTTATTCTGTTTTAAAAAGGCTAAAAAGGCTTAAAACGTGGGGACAAAACATGGGGATTAAAAATAAAAATGGGGGACAAAGCATGGGGAACAAAAAGTAATGGGCACTTAGTATTCCGGGGATTAAGCCGTGATTTGTGAAAACTGCCTCCTCCTAATGCTTAACGACAAATCAGTAATAATAATCTCGTTTCTCCTCGGCTGGCTAATTAAAACGAAACTTTAATTCTGTTTTCTAAAATAAATTCGACCTAAAACTAAAATTTAATTTTTCCTAGTTTTAATAAAAACCGAATAAATATAATTAAATAGATCTAATATAATTTTACTTACATAGGAATATATAAAATTTTAAAATTTACCAGAAACGCGCTAATTAAAAAATATACTAGTGCATCGCTCTTCATTAAAATATAAATATCAAGCCAAAAAAAAATTATTCGAAAATTCGCGGATATTACAGTAGCATTGCGAGTTTGAGAGTGGAACCAAATCTGGTTTCAAGGGTTAAGGAAGCTCAGAAGAATGATACAGGATTGGAAGGTATTAGATCAGAGGTGGCAAAAGGTAAGCAAAAATATTTTCGTGTTGATAATGAGGGTGTGATATGGTTGGGTAGTAGATTGTGTGTGCCAGCGGATATGGCGATTCGTGAAGAGATTTTGAATGAGGCTCATAGCTCTTTATTCTCTATTCATCCAGGTTCCACCAAGATGTATAGAGATTTGAAGAAGCACTTTTGGTGGAGTGGAATGAAGGGAGACATAGCAGAGTTTGTGGGAAAATGTCTTATATGTCAACAGGTGAAGATAGATCATCAGAGGCCTAGTGGATTGTTGCAGCAGTTGGATATTCCAGTTTGGAAGTGGGAGAACATTACTATGGATTTTGTGACTCATTTGCCGAAGACCTTTAGGAAGAATGATGTTATATGGGTGGTGGTTGATAGACTTACTAAGTCTGCTCATTTCTTGCCTATTAGAGAGACTACCCCTGTTCATGAGTTGGCAGAGATTTTTCAGCGAGATATTGTTAGACTTCATGGTGTGCCTGTGTCTATAGTTTCTGACAGGGATACGAGGTTTACATCACGTTTTTGGAAGGGATTTCAGCAAGCTTGGGGTACGAGGCTTAATTTTAGTACTGCTTATCATCCGCAGACCGATGGACAGTCAGAGAGGATGATTCAGACATTGGAGGATATGCTAAGGGCTTGTGCTTTGGAGTGGACAGGTGATTGGGATAAGTATTTGTATCTTGTTGAGTTTGCGTACAATAATAGCTGGCACGCGAGTATTGGTATGCCACCATTTGAGGCTTTGTATGGTAGGAGGTGTAGGGCACCATCTTGTTGGGATGAGGTTGGTGAAAGAGTTATTGAAGGACCTGAACTAGTTAGAGTTACTAATGAGAAGGTGGAGAAGGCTAAGGCAAGCTTGAAGGAGTCTCGGTCGCGTCAAAAGAGTTATGCAGATCAGCATAGGAAGTTTGGTGGATTTGAACCTGGTGATCATGTGTTCTTGAAGGTGTCTCCTTGTAAGGGTGTTAAGCGTTTTGGTATGAAAGGAAAGCTTAGTCCGAGATATGTTGGTCCGTTTGACATTATAGAGAAAGTGGGAGAGGTGTCCTATAGAGTTGCGTTGCCACCACAGTTATCGCATGTGCATAATGTCTTTCATGTGTCAGTTTTGAGGGGTTATAAGTGTCATCCACTTCACATAGTTCAGTATCCGTTGCATAAGATTAGGGAGGATCTTACTTGTGAGGAGGAAACAGAAGCTATCTTAGCTCGCGAGGAACGAGTTTTGAGGAAGAATACGATTCCGTTTGTTAAAGTTTTGTGGAAAAATCATTCTGAGAGAGAGGCTACTTGGGAACTAGAGGAATCTATTCGTGAGAGATATTCGCATTTATTCGATTCAGGTACGAGTTTTAGTTTCGTTTGATTCCGGGGACGGAATCCTTTTTAAGGGGGTATATATGTAATATATAAGATTTTTTTTAAATATTTTATATAATAATAATAATAATAATAATTAGAATCAGAATATATTAATAAGAAAAGAAATAGGTATTGGAGTCCTAATTAGTAATAGTGACCTGTGGCTATATATATACATCATATATTAAATCTAACCCTAAAAGAAATTATCGAAAGCCGCAGCAGGAGAGTAAAGACGAAACAGAGAGACCCAGGTGTGTGTGTGGTGCGGCCGGTAACAAGCAATAAAGAGGTATTAGTATTATATTATGTTTTGTCAATAACGTCATATAATGATTTATTTAAGTCTGTTATCATGCTTTCTAGTGTAACAAGTACTCATATACTCTCTTTTTGTGCTTTGTGTCTCGGGTGTGGCAACCTCTGTACTACTCCTATAGTTTTGTAATATTCAATTTGATATTATGACTATGCTAGGTTACTATTTATTTATTTAAGTGTTAATGATGTTAGATATTAATCATGTTAATTGTTTATATGTCTTGTCCAACTGGTGCCTCAATTTCAATTTACATGGTAACTTGTATTATTAAACTATATTCTACATATGTAAGCACTTATTTGGTTTACAATTATTATGACTGGATTCATAACACGAGTTTTTGGAGATTCAACTTAGTAGATTTATTAATTTGAGATTAAAATCGTTGTAAGATATTTGTATTGATTTTAATATTCTAAATTTATTAGTTACATTATAAATTGATTTATGGATAGTTGCCATTAAAACACTTTAATCCAAGTGTGTGTATTAATTTATTTGTGCTAGTTTTGCAATTATTTATTTATATGCATAACGATTTGAAATGGTGTATCATGCTAACTAATTTGTTGTCCAACTCTATCAATCTGGTAATATAGTATTGTTGTACAGGAGCATTATTTTAAGTTATTGATTTTCTTTCGACAGGAGGTACAAAGTAGTAGTATTAGTAGATTTCATGTATTAATAATGGATGCTACTGAATGAAACATTCATCTAGTTAAGTTAGTAATTATTAATTAAGTGTAATAATAGTAACTAGTATGTTTATATAGAGTGGAAAAGAATGAACTGCTAATAATAAATTATATTTTGTAATTAGATCGTGGGTCGGAAGTTTAGCTGATTAATTGCGAATTTCGTGAGTGTTTGAGATCGTTATTTGCGAGGTACGGATTCTCTCTCTTTTTATTCAGCGCTACTCTTTTTATTCTCTCTCTTTTGATTGTTCTGATTTAAAATAAAAAAATGTGTTTTGACTCGTTGATTTTGGAAAGTGATTTTTATATTTGTTTCGAAAAGATTTAAATATCTGTTTCTGCGACTTTCTGGAATTTTGCAAATTATATATTTGTTGGAAATGTTCAAATATCTGTTATTGTGATTTCGAAGATTTTGCGAAATATTTTATTTGAACCCTTAGCGATATAGGGTATACCGAGTTAACCAGCTGTAGGGGTACTACAACCATGTCATTGCGGCACCAGTGACATGACACTTCCGTGACGGTGTGATTGGTCACGGCGTATCCTTCTGATAGCTCAGGTGGCGAGCTTTTGCGCATTTTGATATTTGTTTCAGGATACGTGGGTGCACCCAGAGTTTGATTTAATTTGTGATTTGATTTGGCGGTGACGTGTATATGCCGTACACGTTATCCGGTTTGTTGCATACATTACGGTACCCTATGATGTACGTATTTGTATCTGTATCTGTTCTGATCTCGGTATGAAATATCCTAACCCCTCGTTGCTTCAGCCATAAATATTTTAAAATAAATGTTTTATTATAACTGTCAAATATACTTATCTGTTTTTCTGTTTTATAAATTGTATTCCAAATCCGTACTGGGCGTTTGGCTCATGCCGTATTCTTTTTCTGGCAGGTACTTAGGGGGATCTGGGCCTGTGTGATGGAGAGCTACCCTTTATTCCGTTGCTTAGGACTTATGGAAATCTAGCATTATTTAGACTTGACTATTTATTTACAGCTTTTGGATTTTTGTATTTGTTGGTTTGAACTGTAGTTTGGAGGTTTATATTATTCGGAGATTATTAGACTGTTTAATCATTTATTTAGAGAATATTTTAGTGCTCTGTTTGCAGGTTTATGGATTATAATTAATATCTCCTTCCATTTTAGGAAGGGGGTGTTACACACAGTAATGATCATGTGTGAACCTCCAGAACCAGGGGCTGATGCAGGAAGATTTCAGAGAATGTTTGTGTGCTTGGGCCCTTTAAAAAGGGCTTACTTGGAGAACTGCAGGAAGATAATAGGGTTAGATGCTTGCCATCTAAAGGGACCATATGGAGGACAATTATTGGCTGCTGTAGGCATTGATGCAAACGATGGGATGTACCCAATTGCATGGGCCGTTGCAGAGATAGAGAATGGTGAATGTTGGACATGGTTCTTGGAACTGTTAACAAGGGACCTCAAAATAACCAACGATAAGGATTGGACCTTTATGTCAGATAAGCAAAAGGTATTTCTCTATAACTCAATTTTGTAGTAAATGTAGGATAACAACTGCAACTAATTATGTGACTTTTGTGCTAGGGATTAATTAATGCCCTTGAAACTGTTGTGCCTGGAAGTGAAGTGAGGTTTTGTGTTATGCACCTGTACAAGAATATGTATAAAGATCATAAGGGAGTTGAGCTAAGAAGTTTGCTATGGAAGGCAGCTAGAGCTACAACTATTTGGGAATTTAACAAACACATGGCTGCAATGAAAAAGGTACATTACTAATTGTCAAAACACTTATTTACAGCTTATTAACTGCAATACTAATATGCTCATACACTTATTAACAGCTTTCAAAAAAATGCCATGATTTGCTTATTGAAAAGCCAAAAGAGCTGTGGTCAAGGTGTGGCTTTAGGCTAACACCTTCAACATATATGTTTGTTAATAACCACTGCGAAGTTGTAATAACCATAACTTTAGCAGTGCTACAGTGATCACATGAATAGTAAACTTTGGGGATTTAGAGAAATGGTAGGTAAGTACTCTATAATGGAAACATGAGATGAATAAACAGAAACCATATGAGTAATGTACACTGAAATTAAGTGACTCGAAATGACGATAGATTCCAGAAATTCCTGAAACATGGATTTTGAGGATTTTGATTTCGAATAAGCTTCTATTGGACATTAAGGAGCATGGAAACATTATAAGAATTATATATTGAGGAATTAATGAATTTAGATTTAACCAAGGGATTATTAAGTTAAGAGAATACCAATGGAATTTGGATTGTTAAATGTTTTCAAAACCACTGAGATAATGAGGTACATTCGAAACGAACCACAATTAGACGGATATGGAGATTAAGCAACCAAGATTAGCGATATAACAAGGATACATACCACATTATTATCTACCAATGTGATTGGCATTTTACTTAGGAAAACGAGAAAAGAGGTTATTGGATTATCAAAGTGGTGTCATTAGTCATTAACTTGTTTTTAAGGGTAAATTAGTACTTTAGCAAGCTTTAACCACAAATATCTTCAAGACTTCCATGACACTCTAGAATAATCAAGATTAAGACAAGATAGGATCAAAAATCAACAAAAATCTCTCCCCATCTTCCTCATTACTCCATTTCTCTCATCCTCTCCAAATCTGCCAAACAAGAACACTTAAAGGAAGAAAATTCATATCTCAATTTCTATCCATGATAAAATCACCAAATTTGAACCACAACCTCTCCACTCCATGGGCAAGATTCGCTCAAAATATCATAGTCATCAAAGGGGTGTAGCCTAGTCAAATACCTCCCCCAAGTTGAAGAAACCAAACTGTCCAGGAGGATTGACAGTTTCTGGGCTGATTTCAAACGGCCATATCTCCTTCATTACTCAATGGAATTTTGTGTTCTTTATATGGTTGGAAAGCTGGTGAGATTCTCTACAACTCTCCTTTAGAAGCCTCATCCAGAAAATGTAGGTAAGGCCTCCGTTTTTGCGATTCTTTCAACTGGTGTCCAGTGAATCCGAATTTCTAACTTTGTTTTTATGATTTATTTAGTTGATCCAAGCTAGTATAAGGTTATTTAAGGACTACCCAAGGCTTGTTAAGTGTTGTCAAGCTTCAAGGAGGTATAAATCTCAAGACCCTTTAGTATTACTTTGAATATATATGCTTGGTTATAGAAAACTTGGTGATTTAAGTTATGATAAGTGATGATTTATGATGATTATGTGTTTGTAAGTGGTTTGAGTTAAATATGGAAGTGTTTTGTGTTGGAAATCCATGGTTGGTATGATGACCACATGGTGTAGGTTTGATGTATGTGTTTGGTGATGGATTTGGAGGTGAGAAAAATTTGGAAAGTATGAAATTACAGCCGTTATAATGTCTGATTTTCGTTAGAACGAAAACTGCCCTGTTTTGTGACCCCTGTATTCATACGGTACCTCACTGCCTAGGTTACAAATTGACCATGAAATGATAGAGCTTAGTTAATAGATCGTTTTGATATAAGGTGCGTTAAAATCTGATGAACGGTTTAGGAGAAAAGTCAGTTTTAGTGAAAGACGTTCGATAACCGAGAAAACGTAATTGTATCAACTTTGAGGCTAAAGTTACCATACTTAGACATTTTTATAAGTCACGAAATTTTGGGATAGTGTAGTAGGGTGGTCAGAGGACCCTTGACAGTTGACCTTACATTAAAATTCGAAATCCATATTTTCTGAGAATTTTTACAGTTAAGTGTGGTCATTAGGGGAAATGGTGAAAACCCCTGAAACTTCGATTGAGCTTATAAATGGTTAAGTCCTTGAACCTTTGGGGTAATAATAATACGTTAAACATATGTTGAAGTGTAAAGGGTTTTGTTATACAAGAGGGTAGTGAGTAAGAGATGTGGTATTCTAATGACGGTCCTTTTGTGTTTATAGAAATTCCGGAGGAGGGACTAGTCATACTATCAGGATACAGAAACCAAGGCAAGATCCTTCTATCCCTACTTTAAAAATTATGTATCTTCAGAATATTAATGATATCATGGAATATATTTATGTATATGTGATGCTTTTGTTGCTATATTGCAAAGAATATATTCTCTTGATTGTGGGAAGTTAAAGAGAGATGGATATGTTTTCTGAAATATGAATATAGAGATGATTACGAATTGAGCGAATATGCTCTAGGGTAAAAGAGATATGAAAGAGAATGGTATCAGTTGTTATCTAGGGTTATATGGTTTATAATGCTATATTATAAACATTCTTTTTAGTGTATGTTATATACATATATTTTATAGAAATAATGTGCGAGAATGAAAGTGATATACGAGAATGGAAATGTGAAATGGTGATGATAAATTGAATGATGATCTTATAAAAAGGGGAATTTACAACAGTAAGCGTAAGAGGCCGTGTGGAAGTTGCACAGTCCAGCACTTAATAAGCGTAAGAGGCCGTGTGGAAGTTGCACAGTCCAGCACTTAATAAGCGTAAGAGGCCGTGTGGAAGTTGCACAGTCCAGCACTTAATAAGCGTAAGAGGCCGTGTGGAAGTTGCACAGTCCAGCACTTAATGTTTCATTTCGGCCCAAGAGTTGCCGAAGGAGGATGTAGTGGTAGACCTTCCTCCTGGGGGATGGTGGCAGACCTACCTCCGTCTACCGGTAGTAAAAAGGGACGGATACGGAGGGCGACTGATCATCGAGCCTCACGTATTCGGCAACAGTGAAAACCCCTACCATATGTGAATAAAGAATAAATGATAAAGTCAGATTGGTATACTGAAAAGGGAAAATGATATAAAACGATGAAATTATTGTTATAGATGAAGAGAAACTGATTTTATATTAATTTATAAAATTGCTGTATAGGAAGGAAATGAGAAGATGATAGTGAGAGATTTATTCAAGTATTCATATTATTTTAAAATATTACACTGAAAGGGTATATTGATTGTTATATTATTTAAGAAGAGAAACTGATACTGTATTATCTTAGATTTCTTTCTTATAGTAGTAAGTGGATGATGTATTATTAAATAAGAGTTTTATTCTTCCTTAAAGCTTATAATTTGGTTACTGCTTACATATGTATATACATGTATACTTGGTTACATTTTAAATTCTAGTTTACAATATTATCTTGCTGAGCTATTATAGCTCACTCTTGCTACTTATCTATATACAGCTAGGTATGCCAATACTACGCAGAACGCCCCGCAAGAGGGTAAGGGAAAGGCGACCTTCTGAGAGCTCGTTAGCATCAATTCCCGAGGTAGATGACCAGCGCAAGGGGTTTAGTGGTCTTACGTATATTAAGTGTGTAAGTGTGTAAGGTTGTAATAAATTTGGTTGTTGAAATGCTTCTTGTAGAAGCATCACTCAACAATGTACTTAAGTATGATTCTGGGTTGTAATAACTGTTTAAACTCTAAACTTTTATTATGGTGAATGTTGTTATCTGAGCATATGACTGGTGTGTGTGTGTGTGTATTACTGTGGGGTCAATTGCATAAGTATTAAAAAAAAAAAAAACCCAAGAGATATTGATTTTGAATGGAAGTTGGTCCGTGATGGCCCAGATTCATGACCCCGGATTTGGGGCTATCACAGTTTGGTATCAGAGCTTAGAGTCATATTGCTCAGGAACAAGAATGATAGTAATATACGCATATAGATATATAGGTAATGGTATAAAATATGAACTCACATCGAGTTGAAGGGGGGTTTATCGAACGAAGCGTTTATTCTAAGTAGTGATTATAATTTTATAGATTATTACTAATAAGGGTTTATAAAGGTTATGTTTTATTATAGTGAGAGGAAATGAGTGAGTCGAGTTATGTTCGTGAGTGGCTAGGGATATATATATAAATGTGTTAATCGGTGACATAATTATTGAATATGGAATAATGTATAGTGTACCCTAAATTTGGGTAAATAATGGAGAATAATGTTATGTACAGAATCATGCCGCCTAAACGTAATACTAGGGTAAATGTAAAGGAAAATGAGGGAGTTTGAGGTAATAGAGTAAGTAGATTGGTGAATAGACACTGATTGTTTGTGGAGGTAAAAGGGTGAAACTGAGGTTGGTCGGTAAAGCCAAGATATACCTTAAGGACCAAGACAGACTGAGAAATTCCGAGATTGACTTAAATGAAAAGGTTATTATGCCCAAAGTGTTAAGTTTATATAGTACACGGGATCGATATGAGAAAGGGGATACTTGATGTATTGAGAAGTGTACGTTAGATAACCTCGTGAGTATGCAGGGTATGTTAGATTATACAATTTAGAAGTATAGTTGATGGGTCCTTGATACTAGAGCAATGTTAGGCCAAGACGATCAATATTACGATTAGAAGGTTGTGTTCTATTATGGATAAAGGCAGAGAGTATCGAGCCATGTCACGACTAGGTAAATGAAGATAATTGGGAATAGCAGACGATAGGTTGAGGCTTCATGGTGAGTGCCAAATTTAAGAAATTTTGGAGAGTACGCAGTCTAAGATATAAATAGTATTTGAGGAAATCCTTCAATTATTGGGATTTTTAATTGGGCAGAGGCTATTAACAGTACCTATTTTTAAGCTCCTAAAGCCCTGCTAAATTATATTATTGAGTTCAAATTTTCCTCCACTAGTGAGTAATTATTCATTAAGTGCCTATATCTTTTCAAAACTTTCTGGTACCTTTGAAATGTGTTTCAAAATTGTATTAGTCAAAATATTCCTCTAAGATTATTTTCGGAAGATGGTATTTATCATTGTGATTTAAATTTCCCTCTATATTTCATACTCCAACTAAGAGGAACAGCCTTATATGTATACACAAGGACGATCTGTCTGTGTGATAGAAAGTCGGAGGGGACGCCCTCACTTGTGTGACGTACGGATTCTTCCATCATATTGATTTCTCAAATATCCTTTTGTTTCAAATAAAAGTTATTTAAAACTCTTAATCTTATAAATTGTTGTGGGACACTTGCTTGTTTCTGGGTCCGTTTCAATTCAAAGTTTCTTAAATTCTATAAATTGTTTCGGATATAGAAGATTTCATTAATGGATGGGAAAATGGAAGCAAAGTTTAGAGTATACGTGATTATACGAGGAAACTCGATATTTCAAGGGAAATTTCAAGAAGAGATAATTAGAGTTAGAAGCGTTTCGATATAAAAGAGGAAGGAATTTCATGAGATGAAATGGGTATATTTGATGATTAGTAAGATAAAAGAATGTGAGGAATTTTAAGGTATAATTGAGATTTACTATTGAGAGTAAGGTGTATTTTGAGGATAGAGTCAGAATAAGGATAAACAAAGGAAGTGGGGATAATTAATGAAGGATTCGAGGTGCAATAACTTTTAGTGGGGGAATGCCAATATTGTGACTAATACCCTAAGTAGCAGAGAGAGATTAAAGATGATAATTATTCAAAGGATTAATCCAAAAGGTGTAAATGAGTAAAACTTGAGGTAAAGATTTTGATGAGAATAATAAAAGGGAAATTTCAGAGGTGGAGTAGATAGTATATCATGAAGGAACTAAGGTGGATCAGCAAAATGAAAAGAGCGTATAGTGAACAATAGACATATGGGATAAGGTATCCGGAGGAAATTGCAGGTACGCTCTAATTTAACCTTTTAAGTGTAAATGTTTGGTTAGGGGTCGATTAAGTCAATGAATGGTGTAAATAGGCTGATAATATAGATAAGAATAATCTATCTGTGAGAAAGTAAACTATGTTAATATAAGAAAGTGAGTTACTCTCGTGTCATCCAAAACAATACATGTTAAGAGTCAGAGAACTCTATAAAAAGGAGATTAAGGGAGGAGCGAGAACATTGTTCAAGGATAAAGGAAGAGTCTGCTCGTGTAAGTACGAATAGGAAATATATATTATAATTGATATTTTCTTACAATTGTTTCAAGGAATATTATTATGACTTATTTTCTGGAAAATTTTACAAAGGTGATATATAAAAATGTTGGAGTATTAATATTTTATGTCATGATAGAGATCAAAACTTAGTTAAACCATAGTGAGATACACTACCACGTAGGAAAGGCCAATATGGTGACAAAGAGAGACAATTGAAAAGGACTGCTATTGATAAGCTAAATGACATGTTGATGAATGACAATCAAGTTTATGTTGGAGTATTTTTGCACAAACAAGATAGAGATATTATGAAGGAAAAAGGATGGAGAAGGTGGTATAGAAGTTATAAGGTGTAGATGAAAAAGGTATATGTGGACAATTTCAACATGATTCCGGGACGGAATCCTTTTAAGGGGGGAAGACTGTAATAACCATAACTTTAGCAGTGCTACAGTGATCACATGAATAGTAAACTTTGGGGATTTAGAGAAATGGTAGGTAAGTACTCTATAATGGAAACATGAGATGAATAAACAGAAACCATATGAGTAATGTACACTGAAATTAAGTGACTCGAAATGACGATAGATTCCAGAAATTCCTGAAACATGGATTTTGAGGATTTTGATTTCGAATAAGCTTCTATTGGACATTAAGGAGCATGGAAACATTATAAGAATTATATATTGAGGAATTAATGAATTTAGATTTAACCAAGGGATTATTAAGTTAAGAGAATACCAATGGAATTTGGATTGTTAAATGTTTTCAAAACCACTGAGATAATGAGGTACATTCGAAACGAACCACAATTAGACGGATATGGAGATTAAGCAACCAAGATTAGCGATATAACAAGGATACATACCACATTATTATCTACCAATGTGATTGGCATTTTACTTAGGAAAACGAGAAAAGAGGTTATTGGATTATCAAAGTGGTGTCATTAGTCATTAACTTGTTTTTAAGGGTAAATTAGTACTTTAGCAAGCTTTAACCACAAATATCTTCAAGACTTCCATGACACTCTAGAATAATCAAGATTAAGACAAGATAGGATCAAAAATCAACAAAAATCTCTCCCCATCTTCCTCATTACTCCATTTCTCTCATCCTCTCCAAATCTGCCAAACAAGAACACTTAAAGGAAGAAAATTCATATCTCAATTTCTATCCATGATAAAATCACCAAATTTGAACCACAACCTCTCCACTCCATGGGCAAGATTCGCTCAAAATATCATAGTCATCAAAGGGGTGTAGCCTAGTCAAATACCTCCCCCAAGTTGAAGAAACCAAACTGTCCAGGAGGATTGACAGTTTCTGGGCTGATTTCAAACGGCCATATCTCCTTCATTACTCAATGGAATTTTGTGTTCTTTATATGGTTGGAAAGCTGGTGAGATTCTCTACAACTCTCCTTTAGAAGCCTCATCCAGAAAATGTAGGTAAGGCCTCCGTTTTTGCGATTCTTTCAACTGGTGTCCAGTGAATCCGAATTTCTAACTTTGTTTTTATGATTTATTTAGTTGATCCAAGCTAGTATAAGGTTATTTAAGGACTACCCAAGGCTTGTTAAGTGTTGTCAAGCTTCAAGGAGGTATAAATCTCAAGACCCTTTAGTATTACTTTGAATATATATGCTTGGTTATAGAAAACTTGGTGATTTAAGTTATGATAAGTGATGATTTATGATGATTATGTGTTTGTAAGTGGTTTGAGTTAAATATGGAAGTGTTTTGTGTTGGAAATCCATGGTTGGTATGATGACCACATGGTGTAGGTTTGATGTATGTGTTTGGTGATGGATTTGGAGGTGAGAAAAATTTGGAAAGTATGAAATTACAGCCGTTATAATGTCCGATTTTCGTTAGAACGAAAACTGCCCTGTTTTGTGACCCCTGTATTCATACGGTACCTCACTGCCTAGGTTACCAATTGACCATGAAATGATAGAGCTTAGTTAATAGATCGTTTTGATATAAGGTGCGTTAAAATCTGATGAACGGTTTAGGAGAAAAGTCAGTTTTAGTGAAAGACGTTCGATAACCGAGAAAACGTAATTGTATCAACTTTGAGGCTAAAGTTACCATACTTAGACATTTTTATAAGTCACGAAATTTTGGGATAGTGTAGTAGGGTGGTCAGAGGACCCTTGACAGTTGACCTTACATTAAAATTCGAAATCCATATTTTCTGAGAATTTTTACAGTTAAGTGTGGTCATTAGGGGAAATGGTGAAAACCCCTGAAACTTCGATTGAGCTTATAAATGGTTAAGTCCTTGAACCTTTGGGGTAATAATAATACGTTAAACATATGTTGAAGTGTAAAGGGTTTTGTTATACAAGAGGGTAGTGAGTAAGAGATGTGGTATTCTAATGACGGTCCTTTTGTGTTTATAGAAATTCCGGAGGAGGGACCAGTCATACTATCAGGATACAGAAACCAAGGCAAGATCCTTCTATCCCTACTTTAAAAA
Source organism: Kitagawia praeruptora (assembly GCA_037693485.1). NCBI lineage: Eukaryota > Viridiplantae > Streptophyta > Magnoliopsida > Apiales > Apiaceae > Kitagawia > Kitagawia praeruptora. Next base: position 86,490,393 of record CM075350.1, read on the forward strand.
TTATGTATCTTCAGAATATTAATGATATCATGGAATATATTTATGTATATGTGATGCTTTTGTTGCTATATTGCAAAGAATATATTCTCTTGATTGTGGGAAGTTAAAGAGAGATGGATATGTTTTCTGAAATATGAATATAGAGATGATTACGAATTGAGCGAATATGCTCTAGGGTAAAAGAGATATGAAAGAGAATGGTATCAGTTGTTATCTAGGGTTATATGGTTTATAATGCTATATTATAAACATTCTTTTTAGTGTATGTTATATACATATATTTTATAGAAATAATGTGCGAGAATGAAAGTGATATACGAGAATGGAAATGTGAAATGGTGATGATAAATTGAATGATGATCTTATAAAAAGGGGAATTTACAACAGTAAGCGTAAGAGGCCGTGTGGAAGTTGCACAGTCCAGCACTTAATAAGCGTAAGAGGCCGTGTGGAAGTTGCACAGTCCAGCACTTAATAAGCGTAAGAGGCCGTGTGGAAGTTGCACAGTCCAGCACTTAATAAGCGTAAGAGGCCGTGTGGAAGTTGCACAGTCCAGCACTTAATGTTTCATTTCGGCCCAAGAGTTGCCGAAGGAGGATGTAGTGGTAGACCTTCCTCCTGGGGGATGGTGGCAGACCTACCTCCGTCTACCGGTAGTAAAAAGGGACGGATACGGAGGGCGACTGATCATCGAGCCTCACGTATTCGGCAACAGTGAAAACCCCTACCATATGTGAATAAAGAATAAATGATAAAGTCAGATTGGTATACTGAAAAGGGAAAATGATATAAAACGATGAAATTATTGTTATAGATGAAGAGAAACTGATTTTATATTAATTTATAAAATTGCTGTATAGGAAGGAAATGAGAAGATGATAGTGAGAGATTTATTCAAGTATTCATATTATTTTAAAATATTACACTGAAAGGGTATATTGATTGTTATATTATTTAAGAAGAGAAACTGATACTGTATTATCTTAGATTTCTTTCTTATAGTAGTAAGTGGATGATGTATTATTAAATAAGAGTTTTATTCTTCCTTAAAGCTTATAATTTGGTTACTGCTTACATATGTATATACATGTATACTTGGTTACATTTTAAATTCTAGTTTACAATATTATCTTGCTGAGCTATTATAGCTCACTCTTGCTACTTATCTATATACAGCTAGGTATGCCAATACTACGCAGAACGCCCCGCAAGAGGGTAAGGGAAAGGCGACCTTCTGAGAGCTCGTTAGCATCAATTCCCGAGGTAGATGACCAGCGCAAGGGGTTTAGTGGTCTTACGTATATTAAGTGTGTAAGTGTGTAAGGTTGTAATAAATTTGGTTGTTGAAATGCTTCTTGTAGAAGCATCACTCAACAATGTACTTAAGTATGATTCTGGGTTGTAATAACTGTTTAAACTCTAAACTTTTATTATGGTGAATGTTGTTATCTGAGCATATGACTGGTGTGTGTGTGTGTGTGTATTACTGTGGGGTCAATTGCATAAGTATTAAAAAAAAAAAAAACCCAAGAGATATTGATTTTGAATGGAAGTTGGTCCGTGATGGCCCAGATTCATGACCCCGGATTTGGGGCTATCACAGAAGTCTTCAACTCCAGCATAAGTCCATACAGGGACTTGCCAATTCACAGCCATCCAAGTGCCAAAAACAAAAAAGATAGCCAGCCAAATTGCCTTTTTGTCTTTCTATTATTGAGAATTAGGTATTTGTTATATAAACAATTATGATGTATTGTAATAAATTTGAGGCGAGTGCCTCCACCATTAATGAGAAGAGAATTTGCGAGAATATTTTATCAGATTATCATATGTCTTTTATGATCCAGATAAAGATAAATTTCTTTTACGACGAAGGAAAAGATGAATTCAACAAAAGACAAAAAAAAACTCAGGGGCGAATAAAACATAAAAAGTTGTCATAAAAAATTAGTTGACTATGGGAGTGAATGATTAAAGACTGTGTATTATAGCAAGGTAAATGTTGCACACTGATATGAAGAAAGTTTTAATAAGAAGCATCGGATTATCATGAATGCAACTCAACACTTTCACTTTCAGTACAAGGAAAAGTAAGTTTTCTAATTTTATAGTAATAATTTTTTTAAAAAAAACTAGATAAATATATGTACATGTATCCTAATTTTTTTTTACATACGTCATAAACTGAACTTAGAGTAGAGTTGATAAGATTGTTTCTCAATTTTACGATGGAAATGCCCGGCTTTATGCACGACAAGGATTTTACTTCAGAATTTGAGGTGCTTAAAATGTAAGTATTTCATACACTTAAAATTTTATTTTCAACAATAAAGATATATATTGCTTTTCAATATATTATAAACTCTTAACTTCTATAATTTTTGGTATGATATCAGGGGGAGAAAAATATTGATTGAGGTGATGTGTTATGAAGTGCGAAGTTACGTAAAATCATCTTCACAAATCGAGCCTTACACAAGAATATTTGAGATCTTGATTTTAACTTTTGGTGAGCATAATGATCTTTATTTTACAAGTATATTTCAATATCTTCTTGTGCATCAAGTAATAAATGCTTAATTTAATTATAGCCATGATACACCTGAAAGTTTCGAATCTGCTTAAATAAAATCTATCATTGACACTGTTGTTGGAGGAATTTCGTAACAACACGAAATCGGAGGGTGTACTGAAATAGTAGAGCGATTGTGTATGAATGTAGTGTTTTTGGTATTTAGGGTTTATGAAAAAAAAGGGTTGGACTTGGTAGTTGTCTAGATTTGTCTCATGTATAGGATCCCTTTGCCAATATATATGCGTACCAATTTATATTGGATCAAGCCTACGCAGTTCTGTGCAATTGTGGAGACTTTTGGGATAAACTTTGTTAATGTGGGTAATTACTGATTTTATCTGATTTAATCTTGGCTGTGATATCTTGATTTGAAGAATATCGTTTGGAGATATTTTCCGTTATTGATGTTTTAGAGAGAAGATAAAACTTAGGCATTAAGCAATAATTATTAATCTAAATTAATAATTAATAAATATTAGAAATTGAAATATTATTAGCCATGCAAAAAATATGACATGCCAGGCACAATCTCAAAAAATATCAAGGTATTGTAATCTAGACTTAATTGCACTTTGCACCCCTAGACTTAGCCAAATTCACTTCGCATCTTACTGTTCCGGAAATTGCAATTTGCACCCCTAATTTGTAATTTTCATCCCTTTAACGTTGTACAATAGTAAATTGACAATAATACCCTCAGAAAATAGACGATAACGGTCGTATTTGACGGAATTATGTGAAAAGGGATGCAAAATGTAGCGGGCTTCAAACATTATGGGTGCAAATTGCAATTGCTGGAACAGTAAGATGCGAAGTGCATTTTCGGCTAAGTCTAGGGGTGCAAAGTGCAGTTAAGTCTATAATCTATTTCATATCTCTGGACCTCTTTTCAAGGACCAACTATATATTATATCAATTACTTGGTTTTATCTTGTTTAGGTAGGACTGTGCACTCTTGATTTTTACAGTTACCGAAGTTGAATGATAATTTAGATGGGAAAACTATTAAGGATTTGCGCTCCGTTGTTGATAGTACAACCAAATCCGCATTAGTCTGGTACAATTGTATCTCTATATGTTACCCTTAATTTGCTTGTGTCTTATTATTATTATTATTATTATTATTATTATTATTATTATTATTATTATTATTATTATTATTATTATTATTATTATTATTATTATTATTATTATTATTATTATTATTATTATTATTATCATTTATTATTATTATTATTATTATTATTATTATTATTATTATTATTATTATTATCATTATCATTATCATTATTATCACTATTATTATTATAATTATTATTACTATTATATTATTATTATTATTACTGTCATTATTATTATTATTATTATTATTATTACTATTATATTATTATTATTACTATTATTATTATTATTATTATTATTTTATTATTTTATTATTATTATTATTATGATCATCATCATCCAATATAATTATCTAATATATATGCTCACAAACTTGTTTAAGCACATCAAGGCTTTGGTTGCTTTTCTATGGCAACAGATAAAAAATAAGCGCGAGTGTAGTCACGGAGAACCTTAAGTACTTCTCTTGTAAGGTTCCTCACAATAGTGTGCCAGTTTAAGTTTTTCAAGTGATAAGACGTCAATACTTATAATTTTGGAGTACGAGAGCTTACCTATATTAAAGAAAGATTCAATTGCTCTCAGAAGAATTTTGATACAAAAATATTGAAGCAGAATGGGCAAAGTGCAAAACCATTTGTGGAACCAGATACTACGTCATATAAAGTCAATTTAATAAAAAAAAGTCTTTAAATGACTAAGAATACTATAGCATATAAGTCTTTGAATGACTAAGAATAATTCAATAGCACAATGTTCGGTATTTTCAAACACTACTCTCTTAAATGAGTCATTTCACACGAGGTAGATGGGGTAAAGCATGAGAAGGCTGAAAGTGCTCATGTTGCAACTACCTTGAAGGTTAATCACCGAAAGAGGACTAACGATAAAGAGATTATAGTGGAAAAATAACAAATTAAAAAACAAAAGACTCAAGATGATCAAGCTGTTACTTGCTTCTTTGTAAGAAATCTGGGCATGTGAAGAAGAAATGTCCCAAGTACGCTGCAAGGTGTATAAAGAAAAATAGATTTTTCACATTTATCAATTTCTAAATTTAAATTGGCTTTTATGCCAAGTAATACATGGTGGGTTGATTTTGGTGCTACAACTCACATAAGTATTTCTATGACGGGTTGCATTTGGAGTCCAAAATCAAGTGATGCTATAAGATTATCTATGTCAGTCCTAGAAAATGTGAGTGAAGAATAATATATAATGATTTTTTTTGTCTACATATAATATACTCCCTCTGTCCCGGTTTGTAAGAGCCGGTCAAAATCTCATAAATTTTAAGAAAAGTTTCTTTGACTTGCTAGGTGGCTCATTCTGGATGGCTCTTTGACTGGATGTTGCACATGATTGCTCGGTGGAGCATTAAACAAAACTAAAAGTGAATTAAAGTAAGTAGAAAAGTAGTGAAAAGTAAAGTTATAGTATTTGTTTGTAAAATTAGTGGGTGTAATAGTGAAAAATAGTGTTAAAAAATAGTAAGTTTAGTAGGTTCATTTTTTTTGGGACATCCCAAAAAAGAATAAGGGTCTTATAAAATGGGACGGAGGGAATATATATATATATATATAGTCATGTTCTAATAGAAACCAACTTAAACTAAAAACTAGAAACCAAGGACAATTTTGTCTATTTAATTTCCCGCACTCCTACCAAACTTCTCATGACTTGCCCACCTGATACATTTTCAATACATATTATACATATTATCACTAATAACTCCTACTCATCACCATAACTTTTGCGGTTTGTCCATCACCAATTTAGATCACATCGTCAATATTGTAAACTCCGGCAACTGTATATTTAGATCATTAATTTTACTTCACCTTTTCTACACTGAAACATATACACATACAAGATACTACAAAACAATTTCAAATCTGCAATTTAAATCACTCCGAAGTACCTCCATTAATATCCTTGAAGTCATATTCAAACTAATTAGATATGAATTTAAGCATATTATGAACATAAATTACCAGATATACGTGAAATCACTAATTTGTATTGCAGAAATCACTAACTAGTATGGTAGAAATCACTAATTTATACATCTAAAATCAGTGATACCTACCCCAGCCCCAGCCCCCAGCCCCACCTTCACTTGCCATCACCACCACCACCACTTATCATCGCTGCAATCGACACCACACCACCTATCAATAACACCATTGACCACCACCACCATGATTGTTTAGATACATACACATATACATCAATACATGCACACAAATACACAAACTCAGATCTGGAAGTCATCACCAGAATGTTCTGAATCAGTAGATGAAGATAGGATTACGATCTGAAGTTAGAAATCACTAAATTATACTTTTAGTAGCACAATTAATGATCGGGAGGAAGCAGATATGGAATCGGAATCTGAAATTGGTGGTAAAATCGGAGCCCCTGCGGGGCCTGTGGCCGGAAAAGAAGATGGCGGTGGTGGTGCGTCGGTGGAGGTGGTGGTGCGTTGGTGGTGGTGCATTGGTGGGGTGGGGTGGCAGGTGGGGGTGGGGGTGGTGGGTGACATGATGATGTCATATTGGGATGGGTGATGTATAGGAGTGGATATAGTAAATATGGTGTGGAGATAGTAAAATATGGTGTGGAAATAGTAAAGTAGGGTGTGCAGATAATGGTTTCTAGTTTGTATTCTAAGGTTGGTTTCTATTTGATCAATAGCTTAAATATATATATATATATATATATATATATATATATATATATATATTATGTACAATACTTATTATGTTAAGTAATTTTTATAGTGTTATTAAGATTTTTTTCTTAAATAATCCATAATTTTATTTAGAGTTTCAGACAATTAACATAGCCACTGATAGATGGCTAAGATCGAAGGAGGACGTTTGTGCTAATAGGGAACAAATTAATGGTCAGGTGTTGCATCTTAAAGTCTGTGACTTCTTTCAAGAAAATACCAAGGCTTGGGATGAAAATAGAGTGAAACTTCAGTTCAGCAGTGAAGATGCAGATGCTATATTAAGTACTCGAATTCCTCAAGGATGTACTCACAGGATTGCCCGGCTCCATTCTAATAATGGAAAGTACACAGTGAAATTAGGGTATCACCAATGATGTCAGAATCATCTTGTTAATGAAGAAGTGCAACAGTCAAGTGGATGGAGTAGAATGTGGAATCTGGAGGTCCCTCACAAGATAAGAGTGTTCTTGTGGAGATTCTGTCGTAATACGTTACCTGTCAGAATTCTATTAAGGGGTAGAGGTGTACCAGCTCCAATAGGTTGCCCAATGTGTGTTGGTGAAGTGGAACATCTGCGTCATGTATTTTTTGAATACAAATTTGCCAGAGATTGCTGGAAACAGACATGTCTAAGGTGTGCTTTGTGGGATATAGAAAACAGTCAGGAATGGTTAATGAACAAAATATCTACTGGTTCTAAGGAAGAGTTGATTAAAGTATGTACAGTTGTTATGGAATAAAAACTAGGTTATGAATATTGCGGCTAGGGTTTGTGTGTATTTAATGCAAAGGGGTTGGTGAGCTTCGAGCTTTAATGGTTGTTTCCGTGTTTTGAGACTGATCGGTCCTCACAGAGTGCCTACGTATCTCGTTATTGAGAATCAAGCCAAGACGTAGTTATGAGAATGAGGGGTCAGGCCCTTATATAGGTTGAGAAGCATTAGAATTATGGTAGGATTCGGATACTTGGTGGGCAAGCCACCGCCTTAAGTAAGGTTCTAGACTCCTTCCTTGTAGGAGTCTGTTTCCTTATTAAATTGGATGCCTTGGAGGCTAAGTTAGGAAGGAGTAATATCCTTATTTGACTCTTATTGTTGAGCTATCTATTACCCTTAATATTCGAAATTAATATTAAATTTGGGCTTTTGACCTCATCAATGGGCCCCATGTTTGGACCATGCTCGGTCTAATTAATGCCACATTAACTGTGTCTTTAGGACTTACTTTCAGCCCATATCATTTGCCCCCCAACTTCTAGGAAAATTGATCAGGTTTTCCTTGAAGTTTTAACTTCCTTATTCGAGACTTGGGTCAGGGTTTATTGCAAGTATTTTCAACAATACCGTCTTAATGTAAAGCGTGGAGCGACCGACGCATTTACGATGATGTCAAATGACACTAAACGATGTTAAACGGCATTGAACAGCGCTAATCAGCCTTAAACAACGTTTAAGCAGTGTTAAACGACGTTAAATGGCATAAAACGGCACTAATGGCGCTAATCGGCACTAAACGGTGCTTAAACGACACTAAACAGCGCTAATCGGCACTAAACAATGCTAATCGACACTAAACGGTGCTTAAATGGCACTAAACAGCGCTAATCGGCACTAAACGGTGCTAATCGGTACTAAACGGTGCTAATCTCAAATTCAGCTCCCACTTGATTGTCACGTTCAAAACAATCTCAATATTGATTTTGATCATCAAGACGGAAAAACAAAAAACGAAAATTTGAAATCCCGACTTGACCACCACCACCGGTCGGCCGAACCAAAATCCTGACTCGATGACCGATGTCGGTCGGCCGAGACATCCCCGGTGAGCCGGTCGGCCGAACCAAAATCCCGACTCGATGCCCGATGTCGGTCGGCCGAGACATCCCCGGTGAGCCATTCGGCCATGTCCCGGTCGGCCGAACCAAAATCCCGACTCGATGACCGATGTTGGTCGGCCGAGACATTCCCGGTGAGCTGGTCGGCCATCGTGCCTTGCGCGCCTCGGTCGGCTGTGACTCGGTGGGCTGGGCGAAACCGCGACTCGACGATCAGCACCGGTCGGTCGGAGGGCTTCGTTTTACCTCAGTCGGTTGGAGCTTATTCAGTAGCGGGTAAAGCAGAGCTGAGGGGTAAGGCCCCAGTAGTAGTTGGTGATGTTCTTCGTGTATTAAATGTTGTCTTCCCATAGACGGCGCCAAATGTTGTGGAATAAAAACTAGGTTATGAATATTGCGGCTAGGGTTTGTGTGTATTTAATGCAAAGGGGTTGGTGAGCTTCGAGCTTTAATGGTTATTTCCGTGTTTCGAGACTTATCGGTCCTCACAGAGTGCCTACGTATCTCGTTATTGAGAATCAAGTCAAGACGTAGTTCTGAGAATGAGGGGTCAGGCACTTATATAGGCTGAGAAGCCTTAGAATTATGGTAGGATTCGGATACTTGGTGGGCAAGCCACCGCCTTGAGTAAGATTCTAGACTCCTTCCTTGTAGGAGTCTATTTCCTTATTAAATTGGATGCCTTGGAGGCTAAGTTAGGCAGGAGTAATATCCTTATATGACTCTTATTGCTGAGTTATCTATTACCCTTAATATTCGAAATTAATATTAAATTTGGGCTTTTGACCTCATCAATGGGCCCCATGTTTGGACCATGCTGGGTCTAATTAATGCCACATTAACTGTGTCTTTAGGACTTACTTTCAACCCATATCAACAGTTCTCTGGGGAGTATGGTTTGCTAGAAACAAAAGCATTTTCGAGAGTAAGAATATGACACCAATTGCAACAATAAATTGGAGTGCAAAACAGATCTCAGATTGGACACTAGCAAACAAAAAAACCTTGGCTGCAACTAGGCTGAATAATGGTAGACAACTCAACAACACAAAATGGCAACATCCAGCACCAGGTAGTTTAAAGCTAAATGTTGATGCTTCAGTAATAGAAGGCCAGAACTCGTTTTCTTTGGGTATGGTTATCCGAAATCATCAGGGAGATTATATCAATGGAAAGGTGATGAGATGTGCAGGCATGGTACCAGTTCTGGAAGCAGAGTTATCAGGAATGGCAGAAGCACTAACATGGGCGCAGGAAGTAACAGATGGCGAGGTGGTGATTGAGAGTGACTCGTTACTTAGTGTTAATGCAGTGAAGAATGGCCAGGAAAATCTGCTTGAACTTGGCGACCTAGTACATCATTGTAAGGACACGATAAGATTTAATAAACGGTTTACGATTAATTTTGTTAGAAGACAAGCGAATCAAGTTGCTCATAGAATCGCTAGAATTCCATGTGAACTTAATAGCTTCGTTGTAATCTCGTCTCCTCCGAGTTATTTGTTGGAGACACTTTTGTCCGAAAGTTTGAATTAATGAAGTTTCCATTTAAAAAAAACGTATATTCAAATTCCGTTACGAAACGTGACTTAATCTATTAATCTTTATATAAAGGAGAAGATCGAGGACAATGAGGTGGAGCTCTAAATCGTCTCACACTATTTTTTTAATTTTCTTATTTTTTTGAATTATTTAGTATTAAAAAATTTGTTACCTTATTTTATCCTAAAGTTTACCTTCAATTTATCTTACAAATCAAATTACCATATTTAATAAATTTCTCCTAAAATCGAAATACTCTATAAAACATTTTCTTTACTTTCCCTTAAAATCAAATTACTAGATTTAATATTTTCCTGAATTTTTTTAAAAGAAAGTAAAATTATCATATTAATATTTTCTTAAACATTTTCTTCAAAACAAATTGCCGCCTTAATATTTTATTAAACTTTATTTTCATGTCATAATTATTATTCAAATTTTTAAATTTAAAATAAATATTTGTTATCTTCTAAATTATTATCTTAATCTTTAATTTCTCATACAAATCAAATTACAATATTTAATTTTCTTTTTTTTAAATCAAATTATCATCCTAATATTCTTCTAAACTTTCTATTCAATTTCCTTTCAAATCAAATTACCATATTTAACATTTTCCTAAACATTCTTTAGAAGTTAGTGAAATTACCATATTAATATTTTTTTTAATTTTTTTTACTATGATAGAATTACTTTGAATGATTTCATTAATTTTTTATGATTTTTCATAAAGAAAAATTGTATAATTTCATTTTTAATTTTATAATATAGATTTATAATTATATTTCATAAAAGAAAAGAAGAAAAGTATATATATTTTGTGGTGGTTCTCTACTAGACTCTATATGATGTTGATTGATTCCGATAAACTTAAATAACAAATTCTTATATTTCAAGAATTAATAACATAAATTTAGAAAGTTCAAATTGTGATCGAGATAATCGTTCATATAAAATCAACTAATCATTTCTTATAAAAGCCCAGTTAACCACATTACTGAGTTAACCAATCACAATTTTTTGATTTATTTTTGACCAATCAAATTGCAACATTTTTGAACTCAACCAATCATATGTGATTTAAACATTTCCTTTTATAAGTTTTTAACCAGCATTACTAAACCAAGGTATATATTCTAAACCATCATTTTAAATATAATGGAATTTTTTTTCTCTTATTAAAGGAAACATCATTTAATATTCGATTTTAATGAAAATAAAGTAAGAAAACGATTTCCCAATTCCTTTAAATTTTGATTAATTAATTAATAACTAAAAATAAAAATTATCTAAATCAATTAAAATTGCATCCTTTTTTCAAACAAAATTTGTGCGGCTCCACCATTGTATAACTGATTTGCACAAACCAAGCCCCAAGGTTCATTGTAGTACCGATGCTTCAGCTAACAAGTAACACATACGATTATCTCCCTACATACTTACATATACATTATATATATAATTGATTTGGATTGAATTGTTATTTATTGAATACACAGTTATGCAGCATTACCTAACTAATAACACTACAGATTCCTGCCCCTGTTATGTTTATGTTAGAATATAATATAAGATCAATATAAGCCCTCCCTCTAACACCTTAAGGTTTTAGATGAGTTGGTTACTTAACATGGTATCAGAGCTCAGGCACGCAGAGGTCCCAGGTTCGACTCTCTGCGACCCCCAATATTCTCAATATTTAATATGGACACGAAAGTCAAGTTATGCTCCAAAGATGAGCGCCCGTGATCCACTCTTCGACCCAAAAATGGGCTTTTGAGTGAGGGGGAGTGTTAGAATATAATATAAGATCCATATAAGGCCTCCCTCTAACACCTTAAGGTTTTAGATGAGTTGGTTACTTAACAGTTTAGGATTCTTTCTTACATGATTTGGATAGAATCGTTATTTGTTGTGTTCTCAGTATGCTTTATCTACTTGCTTATTTGGTGTGAATTTGGTGTGATATACTACGCTCTCAAGGTGTCTGATTAGTTATCTCTTTCACAATTCATATTCTTTAATAAGTGTGATGTACCATTTAGGCCAAAATTTACCTAATAATTCAAGTACAGTGATCCTCAAATTCATTTTGGCATATGCTCCTTCACCTTTTTTAACATTTAATTAATTTCAGTTTTCCAATCTAGGATCCTGGCATTCCTCAATAATAAAGTCATCCATTGTAGGGGTGAGCAAAATAAAACCGAAAAACCGAAACCGAGCCGAAAAACCGAAAAATCGCACCCAAAAAAACCGTAACCGATAAAAACCGAAAAAACCATAACCGAACCGAACCGACGGAACGTTTTGGTAACGGTTACGGTTTTATCCCAATAACCGAACCAAAAAACCGAACCGAAAATATATTATTTTAATAATTTATATTTTTATATTATATACTTATATAAATATAGAATTTTATATAAGAAGTAAGACAAAATATAGTAGAACTTGAATTGCAAAAGTTTCCCATCTTATTTTTTGCACTAATTATTAATAATCTATCAAAAAATAATTATGTACTTAAAAAGATTTAAAAATGTCAAAAAAATTGATTTTACAGTTTTATATTTTAAAAATGAATTGATTGATCTTATGACCACATTTAAGCTAAAACATGCGCCACCTTCGTAGGAATAGTGGGTTTAAGAAAATTAGAAATTTATAATTTTTACTAGCATGATATTAAGTATTAAAAATAAAAAACCGAAAAAAACCGAAACCGACAAACGGTTAACCGAACCGAAAAAACCGTTCCGAGCGGTTCGGTTACGGTTAATAGGTAAAAACCGAACCGAATAACCGAACCGAACCGACATGTACGGTTTGGTAACGGTTTTCGGTAAAAACCGAGCCGAACCGACCCGTGCACACCCCTAATCCATTGTCTTGCATTGATGAAAAACTTTAATCCTCAATAGAGAAATATATTTACTATTGAGAAACGAAAAAGAGGTATGTTAGTGTTTTATGCTTCTTATTTTGAGAATTTTTATCTTTTTACCTTCTTTTTGATTGCAGGAAGGCCTAGAAAAAATGATGTTGTTGGGTCTTCAACTACATCAATGACCGAAACAAATTCAGGTTTCAATTTATTTTAGTAGTTTATTAAAGCACTTGGATTTCCACGTAAACGAAAATACAATCAAACATCTGTCAATTTATTTCCTAACTGTTTGTAGTATTTCCTAACTACTACAAGGTCACTTCACTTCACTACCAACCACCAACAAAGTGTTAACCCTGTTCACCCCGAAGAATTCTACTTTGTTTCCTGACAGAGGTACTCAGTGAACTAATTGTCCATCTCAATTTTTTTTACAAATAATCCTTTAAATTGTTGTCAAATATTAATTTATACCAACCGTTCTAAAATGTTGTCAGATAGAACTCCCTTGACAACTATAAATGCAAATGTGCAGATTGAGCAACCAAGACCTCAGCGAGGTAATAATCAGTTAGTTTACATATCTTCACAAAATCATGAAATTTCTTAATATATTATAATCTTATGCGTGACATATTCTTTAACTTATGCTGTAATTGAAACACTTCAGGCCGTCCTAGAAAGGTTTCTAACCACTCAATACAGGATAAAGAGAACAATATCTTAGGTATTAAATCATTTTTCCTGTTAAATCTTTTCTTTTCTACTTTGAAATTGCTTTTTAGTCGTAATATACAAGCTTTAAAAATATGCATTGACCTACAAGAAATAATGGTAGTGGACAATCTTCTCGATCAATGCCACTTCCTCAAAAAAGACCTGTTGGTCGTCCTAGGAGGACTCCTGCAAATCCAAATACCCGTAAAATGGCACATATTTTACCTTCATTTATAAGAATCAGCATATCATTTTTCTCATAAATAAGTTCTAAAAAATTGTGATAAGTATTCATCTTTTTGGTTCACACAGCTCCACTACGTCCTTTGTTAGCGAGAATGCCAAATAATATAATATGACATTTCCACAAACTAATAGTGCATTCCAAACACCACCGACTACATTACATCATCCATTTGGTATGTAATATCTTTTTAAACATCTACCTAAACGTGTTATATTTTAAAGTATACATATTGTCTGTATTTTTTTTAATAAGACACTCTGCATCTATTTTAAATTTGTAGTGGGTTATTGTCAAACAGGTAATTTTGCAAGAGGACACCCTCCATTTGGATCTTCTTCAAGAGAACTTCCTGCTCAAAAAATGGCAATGGGATCAGGTTTTAATTCTACTTTTATTTAATCTCAATTAAAATATTTGACAAATAAATTCTTTCTTCCATAATTATTCTCCATTTCAAAAAACAGAATTGTAAAATAATTACTTTATTAATAGTGTCAATAATATAGGTGCAACATCGTCAAGTCATTCTACCAATCCAGTTATCAATTTGTTGTCATCTTTTGATGAAGCTGTTGATTTAGAATCAGATAATGATGATGAAGGTATCCATACCAGTTCATCTTAATATTTCCATTGCAAATATATTATATGTCTCTACTTTACAATGTAGTCCAAACTATAATGTCAAACAATGAAAAAAAAATGCAAGTGACATGATAGATACTGACAACGACGATGTGCCTAATGCTGATTGGGTAGTGACAACACCAAGGTGAGGTATTGTTTTCGGTCATTGATTTAAAAATACATGCCTTCTAATTTACTGAATATCATGTGAATTTCGCTAATTGGATATTATTACAATCAATTTTAGATTTTTCAAGTGAGTGTTTGAGTTTAGGTCCACCAAAGTACAAATGCAGGTCCTGTCAGTCTATGATGTGGAAAGAGGAAAGAAATAATAAATCTAGCTCTGCTCATTCTGTCCCTACCTTCTCAATTTGCTGTGCGGATGGATAGATTAAACTACCTGAATTAAAACAGCCCCCTCCTTACCTTGCTCAATTGCTATTCGGAGGTTCTCAATAAATGGAGGCATTTTCATGATCGTATCAAAGTTTATAATTCCATGTTTGCTTATTCATCATTGGGGGGGGGGGTTAAAGTGGACAAGTTTGTAAACGTGCATGATGGGGTCCATTTTGTTATCGATAAGGTGGTCAGAATCATCACCAAATGGGCAATTTGGAAACAATTCATGGTAGTAAACCACGATTTTGTCAGTTGTACTTTTATGACACGAACAATGATGTTAATAACAGAATTACTGCCATTCAGTCTAAAAATAAGAATGATAAAATGGTATTATAGCTGTGATATATGTACAGAAAAATTGGATGAAAACTATATATCCGATTCATGTGATCAGAAAATTGTTTCCATTCCTGATAAGAGCTATAAAGTTTGCGTAACAAAATCAATCATAATAATAAAATTTCTCTTGACTTTTACTAAAAATTGTAAATCACTTTTAGGTTCAAGGTCCCAATGCATGTTTCTGATGGTAGTGAGACAATTCAAGTTTTCTTCTTTGATCGTGAAGTAAGACGATTAATTTCTAGATCCGTTGATAGTTTCTTTGGTCATGATGATAAGGTTCAGTACTATTCATTTAATTATTATTCCAATTTTAGTTTTAATGATGATTTAAATGTATCGATATTAATAGTACTATTTTATCTTTTATATTCAAAGGAACTACAATATCCCGCACCATTTAAAGAGGTTGAAGGAAAATCATTAACTCTCACTGTGTGTCTGAATAAAGAAAATTTAAATGGTGGAAGCACGGTTTACTATGCTTCTGATGTTATTGAAGGTATTGAGACATCAGCAAGCTGTTCAGCTCTTAAGAAAACCGAACAAAACTATACATTGGTTAGTGTTGTAGTTTAATTGCTAATATTAAGACCCTTAAATGCAGCAACATGTTTTATTATTCTGATTATTTTTATTTTTATTGTGTTTACTATGAATTTAATTCTGACAAATATGATGAGACTGATCCTAGCAAAAAGTACTCCAGAATCCAAGCTATCTGCCAACAAACGTCTTCGCACAAGTGATCATGGAGCTGATGACAACAATCAAAAGAAGAGTGCTTAAGTTGCATGATATATTTTATTAAATTTTAAGTTATTCAATTTGTTGCTCATTCACAAATAATATTTTACGCTTGATCATTTCAGTATGAAGACATTTTCTAATTATGATTTATTTAATATAATTAATGCTTTTATATAGAATTATAAGTCTTCATCTTTTACCAATATTTTCAAAATTCAATTTAATTGTCATTTATAATAAAAATAATAACATAAAAACGTATAATTTACAAAAAAAAAAAAAAAAAACTAACCCGGTGCGTAGCACGGGTGTAATACTAGTTATTAATAAAAAAATAGCGAAAGGTAGAAATATCAAGTTATCAACATACGAACAATAAAAAAAAAGGAATCAACATACGAAATTAAAAAATGAAAAATAAAAGTGCCAAAAAAATAGATGTGAAGTTAAAATTTTACCCCTGCATGTCACAAAATTGCAAAAATGTCATCCTTTTAGAATTTAAGCTGAAAATATGTGATTTTCTGTGTTTATTGGGAATCGAACCGCTAACCTCTTCTAACAAATTTAATGACATAACCGCTGTACTACATTAAATTTTGAGTTTACTTTCAAAATTTTATTACATAATTTCAAATTTTTTGTCTGATTCTCCTCTTATCCTAAATTATTTTATTTTAACTCTTGAGTACAATAAAATGTTGGTTTAATGTATTTATATAATTCCATTTTTTCGGTTATCATAATTTTATATATAACCATTTATTAAATCATCTTTATAAATTTCCACACGTTATATTCTATATTGATCTCTTATTGTAATCTACTTTACAAGTTAGAAAATTTATCTATATAAGTGCCTTAAAATCATTTTTTTTAATGATTCTTTTTCAAATCTAACTATACTTGAAAAAATCTTGCTTAAGAATAAGCATATACACAAAATATTATGAAACTTAAGTTGATCCGTTAAAAACATGATTATATATTAAAAAGGATTACATTAATATTTTTTATATTTTAAATTTATGTATTTACATTTAGTATGTAATGTCTCACATTATATGCTATTAGATTACAAATTGCATCGTCTACCATAATAATTTTTATGTAACTTACTATACTCAACAATTTTTACGTAATCTTTTTACCTGTACGAGTTTTTTTAATAAAAGAATGTGAATTTAAAGATATTTAGGTCAATAAAATTTATAATCAAATTAAATGATATGAGTTTTAACTCTATATCAATTATCACTTAAATAATTAGATAAAATCCATATACATAATCAAGTTAAAATACATTTACATTAACGTAGTGAAGAAAAATGATGATAATACATAAAAAATATTGAAGTAAAATCTATTGTTGTATGAAATATTGTCCAGTATACTGACTTAATATTATCCATTGGTCCAATATACCCGTTATTTGGCCCAAAACAGACACTCAATATGGTCTACGACGTATAAAACTATGCAATATATGCAGTAAATGTGTAGTCTCATATCTCAATTTGCAGACAATATTCACACTCCTAAAAATTCTACTTTTTTCCTTATTAACCTTATCATCTTATAGTGACCGTAATACATATTATAGAAAAGACAGGAGAAAGAATATCGTTTTGTATTATTTAACACCAAGGAATTACATCAATATAAACACAAATATTCTGCTATACAAGGAAAGAGTAAAGTCAGGGAATGCAATAATATCTGATTCTAATTATCTCCTATGACAACAAATCTGGGATTATAGAATAAATTAAGGCAAGGATTATTTTTGACTTAATTATGAGTTATCCTTATCAGATACTTTGCAGGTTCTTCTCACAATGGCATCTTGTTGTATAAAAATTCACCTACCTCTTTACATGCTTTTACCAATGATGACTGGGCTGGTGACAAGGACGATTATGTCTTAACTACATGTTATGTAGTATACCTTGGTCGTAATCCTATCTCTTGGAGCTCAACAAAGCAGCGGACAGTAGCACGTCTTCTACCGAAACCGAATATCGTGCCATTGCTTCTACAATTGCTGAAGTTCTATGGATTATTAACTTGCTCACTGAACTTGGTCTCGGATCTTCTGCAAAACCAACAATTTACTGTGATAACATTGGTGCTACCTATGTTGCTACTAATCTGAAGTTCCATTCCAAAATGAAGCATCTTGGTCTAGACTATCACTTTGTTCGTGAATCTGTGCAAAATGGTATCATCCGTGTCTCTTATATTGCAAGCAAAGACCAACTTGCTGATGCACTTACCAATCCACTTGCTCGTGTTCCATTTCAAACATTGATATCCAAGATTGGTCTTGTCATTCGACCGCTCATCTTGCGGTGGGATGATAAGGTTAACTAACTCACAATTAAGTCAAAAATAATCATTGCCTTAATTTATTCTATAATCCCAAATTTGTTGTCATAGGAGATTATTAGAATCATTTATTATTGCATTCCTCGACTTTACTATTTCCTTGTATGGTAGAATATTTGCGTATATAATGATGTAATTTCTTGGTGTTAAATAATACAAAAAGATATTCTTTCTCCTGTCTTTTCTATATGGTATCAGAGCTCTAAAGATCCTTTTTTTTTTCTTCACGCTCTTTTTTTTCCCAATGGCAAATTCTGAGAATCAGACTCTTATCCCTAATCACCATGAACGCACAAAGCCTTTCATCATCATCTCTCTCACTCACGTTCTAAAACTCACTGCTACAAACTACCTTTCCTGGAAAACCCAAATTGAAGCAACCTTCATTGGTCATGATCTCTTTCAATATCATGATGGCTCTCTACCTCCTCTAGTCCCTACCCTCACCACTGGAGAAATAACAACCACTAATCCAGCCTATACTACTTGGCGCCGCCAAGACAAAATAATTTTTGGAGCTCTTTCTGGAACTCTTTCATCCAATTTAGTTCCTCTCATTTCTCAGTGCCCCACTTCTTATGATGCTTGGAAAACTTTTGCAAAGACTTACACTAATCCCTCGAAAGGTATTAAAGAGCTCAAAGATCACCCTAAAAATACTACCAAGGGTAATCGCTCCGTCTCTGATTATAGCATGACATTAAACTTTGCTCTGATACCATATAGAAAAGACAGGAGAACGAATATCTTTTTTGTATTATTTAACACCAAGGAATTACATCAATATATACACAAATATTCTACTATACAAGAAAAGAGTAAAGTTAGGGAATGCATTAATAACTGATTCTAATTATCTCCTATGACAACAAATCTGGGGTTATAGAATAAAGTAAGGCAAAGATTATTTTTGACTTAATTGTGAGTTATCGTTATCACATATGACTTAATTGAAACACTTATTAGGCAGACTCATGCATATTTTAATGTTCTAACTAACATTACGTCTTAAGTTAAAAAATGGTTGTCATACATACATGTTAGTGTAATCGCGGTGCAACGTCCATGATAGTTATCACAATCTCAAGACGTGTGACGCTGCATATAAGTTTCACAGCAAACCTGAATCAATGAGTTCTCAGTTGTTATTACTCGAAATGAATAACCATCAAAATTATATTTATTTTCTTTTCTACTAGCTATAAACAACAAAAAAAAATATTCGTGACTCCAACTACTCAACAATAAGATTTTTTACTTCTCATATCAACACGTATTGTTATTCATGTTATAGTCTCATAATTACGAGTGCACAATACAAACATTAATAAAACATCCACCAACATCTCCTTAAAATAAAATTAGAGGCATTTATATAGAGGCTCGTGCCTTGCACGGGCTGTTACGTTAGTTTGATATAATAGCCCAACTTTAGTTTTTAGCAATGTTCTAAAAATCGTCGAAACATTAATAAAACAACCACCAACATCTCCTTAAAATAAAATTAGAGGCGTTCATATAGAGGTCCGTGTCTTGCACGGGTTGTTACGCTAGTTTGATATAATAGCCCAACTTTAGTTTTTAGCAATGTTCTAAAAATCGTCGAGTTAGCCAGGGAAGCTTTCAGAAACCAATCGAACTACACATCAACAAGTCGAGTACTCATTTCGAGTATTCATTTTTAACCCCTCATCCGATCCGAGTTCCGAGTTTCGGAATCAAATCGAATTAGACGTATTCGTATTTTTAATGTTTATCTATTGGTTTTAACATTATTAAATAATTATTATTAATATATATATATATATATATATATAATATTACCGTTAAATTCTAAATTTTAACACATGTACATTAAAATATGAATAAATGGATTTAATATATGAGAATTTTATTTTAAAAAGAAATCCAATTTGTTCTCCGAATACTCATTATGAACACATAACACTTTCCGAATTTCCGAGTACTCGCTTTTCCGAAATAAAACCGAGTCGAACTGAGTTCTTATTTTTTAATACCTTTGGTTTTTAGTACAGTGCAAACGTCGCTGTAAGAGTAGACGACACCAATGAATTTAATTTAGTGAGATGCTACTGAGTTTACTCCTTCCTTTGATGCTTCTTGTATTACAGGTAACCTTAACCTAAGCCTATCGATCTCCATTCGTATCTTTTATTATACTTGTATATCTAAGCTTCTTTTATTACGCTCTTTACTTGTTCCTCATTTTTCAGATCTAATACTTCCACTTACTTTTAGTATCGTATTTATTGTTAATTGAAATGTGGGGTCGCTCTACTTTATCTCGGACCGGGAGTTTCCGGCCGGAGAATTTGGGTCAAAATGCCCTAGCTATGATTGGTAATTTATGTTTCACTATGTTTGTACTTGCTGTATTGGTGTTTACGATTATCGCTGCCACGTATGAACCCGAAGACCCTTTGTTCCATCCCTCTAGCAAGATTACCACTTTTTTGACTTCTGACTTGAATGCCACTTTTAAGTCCGATAGTACTGTTGTTAAGACTGGTGAGGATTTTATGCCGGTGAATCAGACTGTTTTCCAGAGTTTTATTAATGTTACCGATGTTAATTTGGGGGTTCCGTTGAGGGAGGATATTAATGCGGATGAGGTTACGCCATTTGAGTGTGAGTCGCAGATTGGGAAGCCCATTGATTGTACGGATCCGGATGTTTTTCATTTGATGATGACGTCTGCGATTGAGGTGTTTAAGGATATTCATTTTTATCGGTTTGGGAAGCCGGTTAGGGGGTATAATGATAGTTCTTGTCATATGGCGTGGAGGTTTAGGCCTAAGGATGGGAAGACTGCTGCGTTTTATAAGGATTATCGTAGCTTTACGATTCATAGGTCTGATAATTGTACTTTGAGTGTGGTGAGGATTGGGGATTATCACTCGGGAGGGAATGCTAGGAAGAGAAAGAGGAATCAGAAACCTGGGTTTGAGAAGCCACAAGTAAATCAAGAACAGCAAGGTGCTGCTTTGCCTGTTGTTGGGGAGTTTGTGAATGATACTCTACCTACGATTCAAACAGAGGGGTCGTTCAGTAGCGGGAAGTACTTACTTTACAATGGAGGTGGAGAGAGATGCAAAAGCATGGATCACTTTTTGTGGAGTTTCATGTGTGCTTTGGGGGAGGCCCAGTATCTGAATAGGACGCTTGTGATGGATATGAGCATTTGTTTGTCTTCAATTTACACTTCCTCGGGTCAGGATGAAGAAGGGAAGGATTTCAGATATTACTTCGATTTCGAGCATTTGAAGGAGTCCGCTTCTGTGCTGGACCAGACTCAGTTTTGGGTAGATTGGAACAAATGGCAGCAGAAAGATGGACTAGCTCTCTTCCTTGTGGAAGATGTTAAGATCACCCCAATGAAGCTGGCAGACGTGCAAGATACTCTAGTCATGAGGAAATTTGGCTCTGTGGAGCCAGACAATTACTGGTACAGGGTGTGTGAAGGAGAAGCGGAGTCTGTTATTCAACGGCCTTGGCACATGATATGGAAATCCAGAAGGTTGATGGATATAGTCTCAGCAATTGCTACGAAATTGAATTGGGATTTTGACTCCGTTCATGTTGTTAGAGGGGAGAAGGCAAGAAACTTGGAACTTTGGCCTAATCTGGCAGCAGATACCGCCCCTGAAGCTCTAATATCAACCTTGCAAGAGAAAGTTGATGAAGGGAGGAACCTGTATATTGCAACAGATGAACCAGACACCTCCTTTTTTGACCCTCTAAAGGACAAGTTTTCCACTCATTTTCTGGATGAATACAAAGATCTTTGGGATGAAAACAGCGAGTGGTATTCTGAGACCGTGAAGCTCAATAATGGGGCTCCCGTTGAATTTGATGGTTACATGAGAGCATCTGTTGATACAGAAGTTTTCTTGAGGGGCAAAAGGCAGATTGAAACTTTCAATGACCTTACCAGGGACTGCAAGGATGGTGTTAACACCTGCACTTCTGCCAGCTAACCTTGTACCTGTGTGGGCTGAGAACTCAATGCTGGTAGATGTAGTGCTCACGTTTGTCACTAGGTACTTGTGTTGCTTCTGCAATTTTTTTCTTTTAATGGTAGCATATTTTAGTACATTTTCCTGGAGTATTGTACCTTGGATAATGACTCTGTTTGTTGCTTGATTTGCATTTGTTAATTATATTTGTGCCTGCTCTACCTTTTCTCTTATTTTACATTGTTTTTAATTCGCTTCTGATAGATACTATGCTCATATTTCTTGACCTTGATCACACATTTATTTTAAAATTGAAACCATTTCACTGTATCTGTGTGGACTTCTAAAATCTATGTGTTGCTCTAGTGTCACAACTTGTCAACTTATCTGACGGGACTTTGTATGGAGACACTGTTTCTTCGTACAGAAGGGATACAATAATATATTGTCACCTTAATAACCAAAATCATACCATGGTTCCAAAGATTGTCACTTATTAGAAAATGAGCCGGTCACATTTGAATTTGAGCCAAATTTAAGCAAGCGGCAGTGGGTTGTGAACCTAGCATCTCTTTTGGGCACCTTGGAAAGGTTAAGTTATTTAATTTTTACTTCCCTTATGGTGATGAATTCAATACAACCCAATTAGATATTGTTGCATCTACCATAGCAGTGGTTGTAATGACAGTCCTATACTTCCACAAACTCAACGACCATAATAAAGTTAACTGATGAGGCAAAACCAGAGGTCCAGCAGGATAGTAGACCCCCTCCAACACACTTAAGAAAGTAAGCTCGTAACGTAAAACACAAAAGTAGACGGCAAAGCTAGCGAACTCTCTATCTGCCTCATCAAATGTGTGTAGTTGTGAAATTGCACTGCCAACTGGTGCATCATCTGTTACTCCGTATATGTTATTTCTTCCCTTCTTTACTTCCATCCCATTTGACTGGTTTATATCACTAACCAATAGTTATTGTTTATTGAGTCCCTTCTGGTCGGTGAATGGCTATTGAGCTTTTATGGATTTGTGGATACGCAGTCTGCAGATTCTTGGTTCAAGGCTCTGCAGGATGGTTTACCCTAGATCATAGAACACATTTCTTACTATCGATTTCTTTACATGTATATGGCAACTGGAAGTGCATGCTACTTTCATGAAAATCAATTTTCATTTTTAAGCCATGCAAGTTTTTACTTAATTAATTTTCTTGTTTGCATATTACGTGCTGAATTATGAATTGCTAGTACGGAGTAGCATAAATTTCACACTATATTTATTGTGTTATACAGAAATTCTCATAAAGGGAAACTAGTAAATAGTAATCACATTTAAGATTATAGGTGTAGATGCGGTACTGTTGATATAGACAGTATTTGTTTAGTTTTCTATCGGCCACTTAATCCCCCTCTTTCATGGCTACATAACTTTCCGGCTAAGGACATTCTCTTCCTTTCATCTGAAAGCAAAATTATAAAAAAAATAAAAGAAAAAAGTGGAGAGAAAATTCACAGAAAACAGTTGCAGAACTTGCTAGCGTTGTAAATATTCTGCACATTATTTTTTAAGTTAATGATCTTGCTTAATTGTTTTATTCATCCTAGATGTAAATTTATGTCATACTGTATTTGCATATATAACTAATACAACCGTAAAGCATGTTGAATATCGATTCACCATAGCACAAGATAGTACTCCAGTTTCAGGTAAAGAGAGCACTTATTTCCAAAATTGTAAATATGCATATGAGGTTCCAAAATAGATGGCTGCTGCAATGACACTGTAAAAGCCTGATGAATATAACAATTATATAATGCAACAAGCCAACAATGCTTGTTAAAGATTGTTGTTGCTGGGCCTTTTCTTGTATTAAAAAAAGAAAAAGGAGGCGCATTAGTGCATTATTCTCTCATTTCTTAATGTCTGTAATCTAATTTTTCACTTGAAAATTTAAGCATCAATGCCAATCAGACACGGAGCCACTTATGTATTTATTTTTGCAAGTTATATAAATTGTTCCTTTTTTCTTGTGAGTTTTTTTTTTTTTTTTGCTAATTTTCGTGTGCGTTACTATTTTAAGTAGCAGAAGCCAAAACATAGGGCTACAGAACATACGATCAGAGAACTACTGCATGAGAAATTATGCCCACATATATTTGTTTCAAATCTTCTTTTGGAGGCTCTTAAAACTTCCAAAGTCAATAACCAACTCAACCTGGTTCTCAGACATTGGTTTCATAGGCAACCTTTTTGCCTGAAGCAGCTCTGCTAGGTCCAAATTCTCTGAGCTGACCAATAAATCTGGTGTATTGCAAAGCTCAGTAAAAGCTGAAACTGCAATAATTATGATGTGAAGTCGTACTACATAGTACATTAGTACATACTATGTGTGACATTCTGGACAGTTGCATTTCATTATCGATTTAATGGAAGCGTTGATAAGATTATGCCCAGAGTGACTTACAAACTGAGCTACCACAGGTCTCCATTCAGGACTTCATACTGATAATTTACAAGTATCATGGAGTTTCCGGTCTCCTACTAAGAGGGTGTTTGGCTTAACTTAAAAATTGTTACTTATCACTTAAAGTGCTACTTACTCACTTTAAGTGAAAAGTGATATTTTTCACTTAAAGTTAGGTGTATCTGTTTGGCTAATTCCACTTAAAGTAAATTTATTTTTAAAAAATTAATTAAAAAAAAAGAAATTTATATTTTTTTGAAAGTATAAAATACAAATATATGCAAAGAATACAATACAAGTTAAAAGGTGACTCAAATACATAAAAATTGATATACGAAAAAAAATAAGTGGAAAAAAAGTACCTCCAAGCTACTTTTTTTTTTGAACTAAAACTAACTTTAAGTGGAAAAAAAAAAGGTTAGACAAACACCTCATAATCACTTTAAGTGGGAAAAAAAATAATAAAAGGGGGGCCAAACATGCTCTAATACTTATACAAGGAAAGTGGTCAACAACAAAAGCATGCCAACATATGCTGGCAAAACACATAAGATTTTTTTTATGTGAATACATGGGATCCATCATTTATACGTACGGCACATATATGACATCGGTGCATTCTTTCTGCACTGCTTAATCTTCTTCTTTGGCACAAACTGTTATGTGCTCATCAGACAAAGCACACCAAGTGATCAAGGAATCATGAATCTACCTAACAAAGCTTTCTCAAAAGACAGGCTAGCTCTGTGGAATAATAACATTTGTTGACACATTGCATTTACATTTACAATACACCTTTATTCATCACAAAGACTGCATACTAGACGTTTCAAAAAACTGGCATATATAAGATAGGTACAAGAGTACACCAGATTTACTTGCAAACTCCCTATAAACTACTAAGCTGTACACGGACACTTGTTCATGGTGCGTATCAATCAAACCGCTCTCTCTGGACAAGTATCTTTTCATTTTCTTCGTCTTTGTCTCACATTGGACAAGTATCTTCTTCTTCGTCTTGGTCTTGGGGGATCATGTTTGTCCGGCAGTTAGGGCAGGTGACCTTCCGATATTTCAGCCACTTCTCCACGCAAACTTGATGAAAAACATGGCCACATGACAAATGGTTGATCACTGCCTTTGGTCTAAAATTGGTCAAGCAAACAGAGCAGTCATGCTCAAGTTGCTTAGAACACAACGAGTCGTATCGCATTGCAGGTATCCTGCTACGAAATTCTTCTATAGAGGCTCCAGAGGAGCTTTCATAACATTCTAATGAGTTTGAGGGGCTATCAGTGGTGTTGTATTCTTCCCACGATACGATATCGATGCCTATCGTCTTAAGTACAAACCGGAACATCTCCTTCATCATAGAGATGTATTTAGCTGTGTTGACCAAAATTATGCATAGCATTCCTGCATCAGCTGGACCTGGGTATTGCGAGAGTCCCATATTTACTTCGAAACCTATTGAACATAAGTGGATCTATAAGTACAGTAGCAGATTACAAAAATGCATAAAGAGGAAAGAAGAAAAGCCAAACGATCGAAAAGTGGAAACTAAGAAAAGGCTTCAAAAACAGTATAGATCTTCATATAAGCACAGGATAAAAAAAAAAATCAAAACAACCCCCAGACAGAAAGAAGGCTTATCGATCAATACAGAAAGAAGTCACTTTGTCATCTCTTGTCCAAATAACAAAAAAGAAACAAACTTCTATCCCAGAAATCCATGTGCTTTCGTAAACCAAACCAAATGTCTGGCTCAGATGCAAAGAGTAACTTCTGTGAAAACACCCTATGCTTTCATAAACATAATAATTGGTGTACTGAAAAATACTCTTCATGAAAATCAAAAATCAAGCTTGTTGGTTTTGCCAAAATTACGACAAGTCAAATTTACTTGTCAGAACACTCGAATTTTTAAAAACACCAGTCATTTTGATATAAACTACTATCATGCTATGTATAAATCAGTGAATCAAGGCTAAGATTCAATTCAGATCAAAACCAATTTGTTAACTTGAAATCAAAGCTCAAACAAGCAATTTACAGATTAGCTAACAAGCAAAGTGATCAAGTAACATATACACAGTTTCTACAAGTATCTAAACCTGTACAAGTAAAGAAACTACTTTGAATTAATGAACAGGGGAAAGATGGATAATAAAATCAAAAGCAGACCAATAAGTGAAAGATTTAAATAATCGAAATCACACAAATCTATAAAAAGGGTAGTAGTATTTTGTTGTTCAACACAAAACCCAGATTTCATAAACAACACAAGATCAAAGTAAGAAGAAATACGATACAAGATCTGAGAAAGAAATAAGTGGAAGAAAAAACACTTACTGGGTAGGGTAGGCTTAAAAGTAGAAGGGAGGATGTTACTGGAGTCTGGAGTAGTTGTTTTTGTTAATTTGGGGAAACAAAATAGGTAGGAAGAAGAACTTATATACAAACAGACCAAACAGGGGGGGTGGGGTGAGTGAATACTGAATAAGACAGACAGCTTCACAGCACCCATTAGATTGGTTGCCTTCGTTTTTTTTTTTTTTTTTTTTAAATAAATCGTACTTGCATTATTTAGAAATTTTCATTTTCGAGTACATGATTAATAAATGCCTCTATATCCTGACATAGAATTTGTGTAGCACTTGCAAGCAAAAGAATCACACGATTCGCAAACTGATAATCAAACTACTAGCACTTGATCAATGTGCTTTAGTGATTTTGTCCAAGAAATGGTTTCTCGAAGGCTAATGGCTTCAACTTCTCGTGGTTGCCAATTAACTTCTATCTGACAACAGCTCGCTCAGTCGCTCCAATCTGATCTTCCCTCCAAATCTGGAGCAAATTCCGAACTTCAGCCAACATACCAAACAAGATAGCAAATAGAAAACACAACCAAAACATAAATCCCAAAAATTGGGGATAAATCAATAACCCCAAAAAATTGGGGACAATCAACAACCCAAAAAGATGGATACGATAAAAGAGATCTCACCCAAAAAGGATTGGATCACGGTTTTATTGAAAAACTAAAAAAATAGAAATTAAAGATTCAGAAATGGAGAAAACGGGATGAGAGGATGGGTGGAATGGATGTGGGTTTGATGGAAGGATGAGACGGTGAAGGGTGGATGAAGGATGGGTGGAGGTTCGATATTCAATCTTTGATTAAAATAAAATTGGACATAATGATATATCTTTTTTGTTTTTGTTTTTTTAAATTGGAAAATATTATTAATCCATCAATCTGTCTCTCACAAGGTACTTCAAGTCTCCAACACAGAATGTAGAGGAATTGGAAAATCAATAAAGCAATTGACATTACAAGGTACTCTAGCAACTAAATGAGCTACCTTGTTAGCTTACTTTTTAACAAATGAAAGCAAGATATCTCTTCAAACTTTCAATAGACTACGACATTCTTGGAACAAAACACCAACCTCTAAATAATTCTTTGATGCACTATTAATAGTTTGGACTGTAAATAGAGAATCGCTATTTATATCCACATTCTGCAGACCCATCAAATTCGTTCACCTGGTAGCTTCTAAAACTGCAATGGCCTCCGTTTCAACAACTGGAACTTTTCCTGCAAACTTATGCGTTCTTGCTGCAATGAAATTTCTTTCATAATCCCTAAGAACAAGACCACATGAGAACCATAAATTACCTGAGACAATATGAGCATCAACATTAATTTTCAATCTGCCTTCATTGGTGGGTGCCATTTAATATAGACTTAATTGCACTTAAATGGCCTGAATTATTTTATTTTTGCAGTAAAATGACTCAATTATAAAAGTTGCCAGATGAATAGCCGAACTTTTATTTTTTTAGCAATTGAATGCATTCCGTCAAATGAGTTAGACGGTGTTAGACTGTTCAAGAGTATTTCTGTCTAAATTAATTTCAACGGCTTTTTTTTGCACAATGTGGCGTATATATACCCCAGTTACATATCCAACCTTAATTCTAATATCAATGTCTCAAAGGCAGCTATGGCCGCTGCCTCTACTAAATAAAACCCTGCCCCCCTCCCCGACTAAAATCAAGAATCTAATAGAAAGTAAGCAGGTTCCGATCTTGCGCATATCCATACTTCGATGTGCTGTACTTCCTGTACACACCGGTCAGTCTCCCGGTGGCCGCCTTGTTATGCAAATCAACCATAAGGCCGCCTTGTTATGCAAATCAACCATAAGCTTTGAGCATTCCGGCCCTAGAAAACAAAAATAAGAAACTACAATAAGTTTTCGGATCTCTTCAAACACGAGGAAAAGTAATACTACCAGAGCAACTTACATGAATTCATGCTCACTGTAGTTGGTGTGCCTCTCACTTGTCTTGCTCCATTGGTTTACTTTCCCAACAGTACATTAAGCAGTGAAAACGGCAGAAGCAGCTAAGAGGGATGGTGGAAACTTTAGCATTTCATATTCCACCACGCAAAGCTCAATAAGGTAGAATGCTAGAAGCTCCAGCTGTTCCTGAGAGGTTGAACTGAAGTTTGTTGACCATCAGCGTTTCCTGCAGGTGAGAAGTTAGAATCATAATGCAAATCATTCTCAGATAACAGCAGAAAGTATATAATGAAAATGGAAAAAAAGTTTTAGAAATCAAACAAAATACACTGAAGAACTTTGATTGATAAAAATGCACCGAAGAACTTTGACAACTTCTATTGACACATACAAGGAAATTGGAATCAAGTAAGTATAAAGCAATAGGCGATCAGGAAGTGATAAATTGATGCCCGTGGAGCTTGGATATCTTACACTCAGTACAAGTGCAAAGTTGATATCTTACTATAGAGAAGTATATGAGAATCTTAACTTATACGTATCTTCTTCTTTTTACCAGCCATTTTCTACAGTTGTTCAACTTCAAACTAACTCAACTTCTTAAAACACCAAATTCTAACAAATCCAAACTCAAATTATGATAAAGATTGAATCTTTTCACTCACCCACCACAGAATAAGAGAAAAGATTAAATTCTAACAATATTGTTTCTAGATATTTTGTTTGATTTCTAAACCTTGGATATGTTTAGGATGCATAGATATGTAACTGGTGGTATATTTACACCACATTCTGCGTTGACATTAATTTAGACAGAAATACCCTTGAACAGTCTAACACCGTCTAACTCATTTAACGGAATGCATCTAATTGTTAAAAAAATAAAAGTTCGGCTATTCATCTGGCAACTTTTATAATTGAGTCATTTTACTGCAAAAACAAAATAGTTTAGGCAATTTAAGTGCAATTAAGTCTTTAATATATCTTTTTTGTTAAATGTATGTTTGTATATTAACAACTGATAAACAAAATTTTAATTTTAATACATGGTGTTAACAGGATATCCTGATTTGTAGTCTATTTGAGTCAAAGCTTGAATCAACTCGCTTGGTGCACTTCAATTCTTTTAATTTTGAAATTCACTTTGGCTTCGTACTAGACCGGATAATTTATAACAGGACATGAAATGATATTAAAATTTAATATTTATATTTATATTTATATAAAAATATACTATTGACATGTAATGTTGATTTTGTGTTTATATTTTGGATATATGATACCACATCACACGAAATTAAAAAAAAAATTATATATTAATATTTATATAAGATATATTTATTTTTATTTTTATGATTGTACATAATTTTATAATATTATATGTAAATATGAGGTAAAATATAGATATTTAATACATATTTGTAAAAGTTTTATTGAAATTTTAATGTTTAAATATAATATTTTTATTAAAATTACACGAAAACACGACACAACAAGTACACGATACAGATATAAGAACACGAAAGTATAACATGAACCCTAAATAAATCGAGAAGTTTTCTATTAATGCGACTTAAAATATGATAAATTAATTATTATTTGAATATTAGGATGTTAAATTTATATAAAAATATGTGAATATACAAATTTTCGTATAATTTAATAACACTTTTGTTATAGAAAATAATACTCTTACATTCAAATTCTGTATGGATCAAACAAGAAGTATCTATTAAATATTCTAAACGGGCATGAGTAAAAGACGTTAAAAGGCTTATTAGGGATCTCCTCGTGGAGATTTCTTTGGTACTTTGTATCAGAGGTACAAAAGAGAACTAGGCGGGTTATAAATAATATTCTAGCCTGGAGTCTAGTCTCTAGAAGGCCAAAGACCTTTGAAAGAAGGGGAAATCCTGCTTGCTTAATAATTAGCAAAAAAGAAGAAGAAGAAGAAGAAGAAGTATCTATTAAATAGATAAGGAACAGTCATGCAAGATTCGATTTGATTGAAAATGTAACCCAAAAAATGCAATATTAAGGTGAAACATACAAGGGTGGCAACTGATTGTTGCGGATGAATGATGATGTAAAGGACGTTGTTGGCATCCATAATTGGATGCCAAAATTAACCAAAACAGATTCCTCCGCGTGTAAACATGAATGCCCTCGTCTCTACAGGCATCTATCAGTTGTTTGCCCACAAGAAACGATAACGTACTGACCCCCTTGAATTTACTACGTGTCAGCATTTTAAAGGTGCATTCATATTTCCCTCAACAGGTGGAAGAGTAGAGCAAGCTAGCACTGGTTTATCAATTATCAAGATCGACCCCTCATGGCCCTTGTCTTCTTTACCTTGAATCCTATATCATTTTATGCATTTTCCACATTGCATTCTCATTCCCTCGATCACTTGAATAGGCAATAACATGATAAGATCAGGGTCTTTTTCCCCTGTCTATTTGTGTATATAAAGTTACTACTGTATTATTACTTCCTAAGAAACAAATATCCAAGAAATGTCTTGTTGAGACATTATGGCTTTCTATCCAGATACTTTCCTCTCTTTACTGATTAGAAAAAGAAAAGCTCAAATTCATGTGAAAGCTACTTCTCTACTTGTTGTTTTCTGTCTTCTTAAACTCAAAGACCAAATTTGGTGTTAAAAAAATTGTAAGATTTTCAAAAGTAATACAAACATTACAAGAAACAGGGTTATAATTATTAAGTTATAACCAACCGATTTAAAATCGCGAGGTTTGGTCGGATCGGAAACAACATATAATTCTGACCTATTCGGACCCTGCCTGCATATATTTTTTCTTTTTAAAGTGACATTTCACAAACAATAGGCATGTACGTGGTAGCAACAATATTAGATCTGTACAGGTCAATGTGAACCATGATAGCATTAAATCGAGAATTGTTTTTTTTTTTTTTTGTAATTTGTGCAGTTAAAGAAAAATGCGGAATGGCCTTGTATCTGCATGGGCACATGATCGAGGACTGATGTGTTGTGTATATTTGGTTGGGGGAGCGATGAAAATCTTGGGTAGCTCCTTCCCTGCTGCCTTGAAACAAGGGATTTGTTAGCAAGCACTACAAGAAAAAGTTCAATAGACATCACACTTTAGACATCGGTCGTAAATGTCGCTGATGTTAAAAGATGTAATAACATCATTCCGAATTAAACTGATGTCTTTGTTATTTATAGACATCACTCTTTTTAAAACTGATGTCTAAAGTCACTCTTTAAAAAATTACAAAAACACGCGGCCCATTATGTTTTCCCCCTTAGTGAAATTTT
The DNA here is from genome assembly GCA_037693485.1 of Kitagawia praeruptora. Taxonomy (NCBI): domain Eukaryota; kingdom Viridiplantae; phylum Streptophyta; class Magnoliopsida; order Apiales; family Apiaceae; genus Kitagawia; species Kitagawia praeruptora. Next base: position 86,522,635 of record CM075350.1, read on the forward strand.
CACCCCAAAATCAAAATTCCCCCCCCCCTTAACCAAATATTATCCCCGCCCAAGCCCATACAGTACAATTATTGAGCTCTCAGACATATTAACATAACAAATTCTAATTTAACTAAAATTTTCAGACAAACACTCTCTCTCTCTCTCGACTCTCTCGACTCTCTCTCACTCTCTCGACTCACTCTCTCTCACTCTCTCGACTCACTCTCTCGACTGAAACTCACCTCGGTACCACTCACCTCCGGTACCACTCACTACTCTCCTCACCACTGCTGTCTACTCTACTCACAGGCCACTCACCTTCGGTGTACTGCTCGTGTTGAAATTGGTAAGAATCGGTAATACTCTACACGAATAAGGTCTCCTCTGGTATTTCTAGGGTCTTCTCGATCTATTGAGAGCTTCAATTTGAGGGTTTTTTCAAGTCAAAACCCTAATTTCTTAATTTGGGGCTTTTTAAATCAAAACCCTAATTTCTTAATTGTGTGTTTTTATTTACTTGGATGTACTACCCTAATTGTTTTGAATGCATTCTTTTTACAGGACCTCATTCACTTGGTTGTGGCTGTTCGTTAGGTAATTTTAATTTTTGAATTTCTGATATGTGTTATATCATATGATTATTTGTATGTTATTTAATTGGATGCATGTTATTATTTGTTTATTATATTGTTGGATTTTTGGCATGTCATCTAACAGTGCTACTGTTTGAGTACTACTGTTTTTCCGACATAATCGACCAAGAGAAAGTGAAAGTTGTTGTGATTTTCTTTTGGTCAATTTCAAATTATATGAGTTGGATGTATTTTAGTTTCATACCTTGTTAATTATTTTATTGCTGGCTGGAGGTTTATGTTTTAGTTTTCGAATTTTACGAAAACCTTAAATATTGTCGTTTGAGTTTTTATTGTTTGGCTGATATTCAGGGATATTTTTTGGTTTGCGAAGAAGAAAGGATAGTCCCTAGCTGTTGTTCACGGTGTTGACCTAGTGCTTCTACTAATTAAGAGGTACTCCCGCTCCCTTTCTTGTTTATATAGCGACTTTTTCTGCTTTGTGTATTTGATTGTCATGATTGCTTATTCCAGTGCTCCGTTCTTTATTAGAACTCAAATAGTATATGGTAGCTGTACTTTCTCTATTGCCATGTACAAATTTGAATTATAGAAATTGCATGCCTTTAGTTAAACGTTAATTACATGTTGCCTGTTATTATTAATTTAGATTAAATATTTGTGTTCCTTTTCTTTTTCTTATGTCTATCATGTCCTATTTGTGATTATTGCTAGATATTATATGTCATACGTCCATTTTGATTAATATAAACTATTGGATTTTTATTATATGGATAAGGCTACAATAAAACTATTATAGATCAGAATACATAATAAGTAATCACTAGCTATAATTATACTAAAAACTTGACTGACATACCAGGTCGTTGGAAATTAAATGGATAAGTCTTGGATAAAAGCGGATAGGGATTCATTGCAATATGAAATTGGAGTCGAAAACTTTTTGATATTTGCTGAGGATAATGCTAAAAACCCAAAGAAAATCCCTTGCCCATGTGCACGCTGCGTTAACTTCAAGAAATATTCTATCAAAATAATCAGAGGTCATCTATATGAAGCGGGTTTTAGTTTAGGGTATTATGAATGGATTTGGCATGGAGAAGAGGTTGTTAAAAGTACTAAGTCATCAGTTGGTAGTACTTGTCCAGCCTCGAAGCCCACACTAAATTCAGAAACATTTAACGTATGTGAAGCAGCCTATAATAAGGAAGATTTCGATAATGAATCAGATGAGTTTAAGAGATTTGTTGCCGATGCGGAACAACCTCTGTTCGAGGGAAGTGAGTGCACTAAACTTGAGTCAGTGTTAACACTACATAATTGGAAGGCTAGGTTTGGAGTTAGTGATAAGGCCTTCACTGATCTGCTTGGATCTATTGGCTCTTTTCTTCCAAAAGATAATGTGCTTCCTGCTAATATGTATGAAGCAAAGAAAACCTTAACTGATTTAGGACTCGAGTATGTTAAATTCCACGCTTGTCCAAATGACTGCGTATTATACAGGGGTCCAATTCTTGAGTCTTCTTCTGAGTGTCCCAAATGTGGTCTCTCTCGCTGGAAAGTTGGGAAAGATGGAAAAATTAGGGTTAATGTGCCAGCCAAGGTTATGTGGTATTTTCCGATAATCCCCAGATTTAAACGATTGTTTAAATCTACTTCTACTGCTAAATTAATGAGCTGGCATGCAGATAATCGATCTGAAGATGGGAAGATGCGTCATCCATCTGATTCTCCTTCTTGGAGAAATGTAGATTACAGGTGGCCTGAGTTTGGTAGGGAGGCTAGAAATATACGCTTAGGATTAGCGGCTGATGGTATAAATCCACACAGTAATGGATTAAAAAACCGGTACAGTTGTTGGCCAGTTATGTTAGTAATATATAATCTTCCTCCATGGTTATGCATGAAGAGGAAGTTTATCATGTTATCAACATTAATTTCTGGCCCGCATGAGCCTGGTAATAATATTGACATATATCTACAGCCACTGATTGATGATTTAAAAAAATTATGGGAGGAAGGGGAACCGAACGTGTACGATGCGCATACAAAATCTTTTTTCACCTTAAGGGCAGTTCTGATGTGGACAGTAAATGACTTCCCAGGATACGCAAATCTGTCGGGCTGCATCAATAAGGGTTATAAGGCTTGTCCAATATGCGGCGATAAAACTGTGGCTAAATATTTAAGTCATAGTAAGAAAATGTGCTACCAAGGTCATCGTCGGTATTTAGATAATGATCATCCTTTTAGGAGGCAGAGGGCATCTTTTGATGGAGAACAAGAATTTGGTCATGCACCTGAACCGCTTAGTGGAGAAGAAGTGTTGGCGCAACAACAACAACTCAAATTCAGTTTTGGGAAGGGGGGGAAGTCAAAAAAGGTGGAATCTGCATGGAAAAAGAAATCGATTTTTTTTGAGTTAGAATATTGGAAGTTTCACCACGTTCGTCATTGTTTAGATGTTATGCACATCGAGAAGAACGTGTGTGATAATTTAATTGGGACACTTCTTAATATGAAATACAAGACTAAAGACAGCACTGCCTCTCGTCTTGATATGGTTGAGATGGGATTAAGGGCTGATTTAGCTCCTCAAGTAGGTGAGAAAAGAACATACTTGCCTCCTGCCCCTTTTAATTTATCCAAGAAAGAAAAAAAAATTATGTTGTCATCATTGTCCAATATAAAACTCCCATATGGACATGCATCAAATATTAGAAATTGTGTATCAATGACTGATCTAAATTTGAATGGGCTGAAGTCCCATGATTGTCATATCCTCCTCCAACAGTTACTACCAGTTTCTATTCGTTCTGTGCTTCCAAAAAATGTTAGGGTTAGTATCATAAGATTGTGTTTTTTTTTCAACTCTTTGTGCAACAAAGTTGTGGATGTGTCGAAATTGAGTAAACTACAAGCAGATCTGATTTTGACCCTGTGTGAGTTGGAAAAAATATTCCCTTCATCATTTTTCGATGTTATGGTACATCTCACTGTCCATTTAGTAAGGGAATTGCGTTTATGTGGACCGGTTTTTTATAGATGGATGTTTCCATTTGAACGATTCAATAAAATATTGAAGAGTTATGTAAGAAACCGATTTTATCCGGAAGGTTGTATAGCTGAAGGTTATCTCAAAGAAGAATCAATAGAATTTTGCACTGAGTTCTATAGTGAGAGTAGTAGAACTGCTGGTCTTCGGAAAGATGAAGACAACAATTCTGGTCCAATAGGTGGTGTGACAATGAAGTCGGTACCAGAAAAAGAACGAGATGAAGCGCATCTTACAGTCCTCCTCAACAACACTGAAGTGGAACCATATGTTATGTATGTAACATTTTTAAAAGTATATTTTTAAGTTTCAAAGTTCTTTTTCATGCGGTCTAATCTTATCTGATTAAATTGTCAGGTTGCATAAGAAATATTTGGAAGGTATTTACCAAGGGAAAAAAAAGAGTGCACAGTGGCTATTGGGAGAGCACAATCGACAATTTGCTGATTGGTTTGAACAAAAAGTTAGTTTACATTCTTTCCTTTTTTATTAATTTTTTCTGTAAGCAGTCATGTTTTTAATTTAAGTCAACTTATATGCATTGTGACTTTTACGTGCAGGTAAGTACAGAAATGAGGGAGAATTCCGAAGCCGTTTCTGAAACAATAAGATGGTTGGCAGGAAAACCTTCATTTTCAGTGTTGACTTACGAAGGTTATGTTGTTGACGGGGTCCGATACCACACAAAACAGCGAGATAATGCAAGGGTAGTTCAAAACAGTGGTGTGTCACTAGTTGCTAGGACAGTCCAAGTCTCTAGTGCTAAGGATATAAATCCTATAGAGACTGATTTAACATTTTATGGGGTTATCGAAGAAATATGGGAGTTAGATTACCACGCATTCAAGGCCCCTTTGTTTTTGTGTACATGGGCAGCAAGTGATAGAGGTATCAAGTCCGATGATCTTGGTTTCACGCTTGTGAACTTCAATCGACCAGGTCACAAAAAGGACAAATATGTCTCTGTTGACCAAGTCAACCAAGTCTTTTATGTTGAGGATCCAGCTGATGCTAATTGGTCTATTGTGCTATCGTCGACAAATCGAGACTATCATGATGCGTATGATGAAGATGCCCCGGAAGAGACCTCCTGGAACCCTCCTCCATTCTGTTCTAATATCCCTATATGCGACCCAACTGATTATGATGATGCAAGTGTCAGCAATAAAAGACAAAATGTTGAAGGGATTTGGGTGAAAAAATCATAGGTCATAGGTGCCTAGTCATATGTTTAGTGCCTAGCAATTTAGTTTTAATTTGCTTCCACTTTGTAGTTGTTCATTATATTTTTAATTACAATTGTCTATCATTTTGCTTATCTCTGATTTTTACATATTTTCAGTGATAATTAACTGATAATTTTGCATATTTTCCATGATATTAACTGATTGCATATTAAAATTGTTTCATTTTGCTTCTCTGATTTTTGCTTCTCTGATTTTTGCATATTTTCAGTGATAATTAACTGATAAGTTTTTACAGATTGAAGGAAAGCAAGAGAAATGGCACCGAATAAAAAGCAAAAGAAAACAAAAAAGGCAGGCTCGGATAAGGTTACCACTAAACAGCTGGAGATCGAGGTCAAAGAAGCGAAAACTCATGACTCACAGACAGCTGAAGCATCAGAACATCAACAGGCCAACTCAGAACAACCCACGGTTACTACAACCGACACTGTTAGATCAAAGTCTAAAGGTAAGCGTGGTGTATGCGCAATGTACAAAGTGGTTGTGAAGAAAGCTCGCGGGAAAAAGACTAAAGTCACATTCAATGATTGGGGAATTGCTGATGGTGAAACTAGGGCGCGATTGCAGTCATATATTGGAATGTTGGCCAGGACTACGATTCCAATCGATATTACTAGTTGGCCAAATGTGGATCCTGAATTAAAATCAAAGCTTTGGCTAGATCTTCAGGTGCTCTAGCATTTGTAAATTTTACATTTTACTTGTGTTCTCTATTTTTACATGTGTTGATAATTTCTCGTATTTAAATTTCTCATTTTACTTGTGTTTTATCCGGTCTACATTCAAAGTGAAACCACATTGTGAGCACTTTGTCCTAAAGTCTGCTGGTTGTAAATGGCGACAATTTAAGACTGATTTGACGAGGAAGTTTGTGCGGCCATATGTTGGACAGAAGGCGATATTGAGTAGGCCCCCACAGGAATATGCTTTTGTTAGTAAGTCAACCTGGAAAAGATTTGTGAGACAGAGGACTGATCCAAAATGGGAGGTATGAATTTATTTTATAGTTTTATTTTGTATTCGATAATTCTATTCATTTTATATTCTGCACCTGTATATATGATATGTAATTCTATAATTTTGTTTTTAGGAAATACATGAAGAGCATAGTGAAAGAGTTTCTCATCGAAAATATCATCACCGCTTGTCAAGAAAGGGTTATATTGGTTTAAAAGAAGATGAAGTAAGAACTAAGTCAATATTGTCTTGTTGAATAAAATTTTAGAATGAATTTTTATATTTTGCTTCATTTTCAACAGATAAAAAGTGGAAAGTTGGAGCCGGGAGTTGAACCTGATAGAGCAATTTTTTGGAAAAAGGCTCGTAAGCGAAGAAATGGCCAAGAGGTTGAAGATGTAGATGAAGAGTTACAAGGTGTATGCGATACAATTGTAAGTCTCCTATTATATTGGCATACTAGTAGGGCATCATTTATAATTAATATGCTTTTAGGCTCTTTGTAATTTGGGCTAATTATTTTCATATTAATAGGATACTTTGTTGGAAAAGAAAGAGAATGGTGAAATACAATTTTCTGGAGCTGAAGATGTTTTGACTACGGCTTTGGGGAGTCTTGAGCATTCTGGTAGGGTCCGTGCTGTTGGAGGGTACATCACTCCAAAACAATTTTTTAATTTGCCACGAGAGAAGAAAGTTCGAATAACGAAGGAAGAGTTGATGGCCCGTGATCGTCAAAGGGATGAAAAGACGAAAGCTCTTGAGGCATAGATTGCTGAGCTGAAGTCATTGATTACTTCCGGGCCATCCGGCCAGAATCATCACTCCCCAATGCAATCTGAAAAGGCAAGTTTCCAGCCGAAAAACAATCAGCCTGCTGCAGTTGTGCTAGAGTTGGATAAGGACTGTGTTCCTACAGATGCTCCCCCTAGGCCTTCACCTCCTGGAAATTTGGTAAATTAATCGATAGAAGGATAATTTAATTCTATAATTTAGTATTTTATTTTATTGCTTAAGCTCTATGAATTGATGATTTCTTTTTTCCTTAGTATTTTTATTTGTTCATTTAAATATTGTAGGGAAACAGAATGTGTGACCTATCTGTCGAGAGGATAGAGAACAAGGTTGCATTTGGCATGGTGTATCCTCGCGAGGCTGGAGGAAAAGTCCATGGAATTGATATACCACTTGGACATCAGTGTGTCTCTGTCGATGGCATCATCAAACCAGATGCCTTGCTTCCAGTGCCGATCCGTGGTGAATTGGAGACAGTCCGCGATGCACTTGGCTCTTTTTTAGCATGGCCTGAGGATTTAATAAGCTACACAACTACCGAGGTATAATTTACTATATGTGGTCTGAAATTGAAATAAAAATGGTGCTTGTGAGGATATTACAAATGAAATTGTTTTAAAAATTTTTATGGTTTGATGATCTACAGATTAAGAAAAAAGAAAGGGTGCGACCAAGTGGAGAAAACAAAAACAAGAATGATGAGTTGCAGAAATTGAGGGCACAGTTCTTACATGCAAAACCAGGTGCAAAAGTGCCGAAGGGCTTTAACTTACTGTATAAACATGTAACCAGCTGGATGGAAACTGCTGGGCTTTCGATACAGGTTGACTGCAAGTCAGAAGTGTTTGGGCAAGAAAAGACAATTTATTTGTTACATGAGAATGTTTTGGCGTTGTTGGAGTTTGATATGCTAGGGCAAGCTGTAATTTCAGCGTACATGGCGTAAGTTACAATTTTTTTTTTCTGATATGCATTCTAATGTTAGTATTTTTCAAATTGCATGTCTCTACTTCTAATGTTGGTATCTTTTTTTGGTAGGCATTTGCATGATGAGATAAGTGGAAGACCAGAACTGGCAGAAACATTTGCTTTTATTCACCCTGGATCCTTATATAATTTGAATGCTGATTTTGAAGCTGGAATTGTTGAGCGCTTGAAAGAGGGCAACCCGGATTGGCTGTTCTTTTTGCCGTATAATCAGGAGTAAGTTCTAGCTTATATTAAGTTACGATACTAAAAAACTGGATAGAGTACTAAAAATCTGTCTTTGGTATGTTTTTTTAATGAAAACAGTATGCATTGGATTTTGGCTATTATATGGGAAGGTGAAATTTATATTCTCAATCCACTCCCTCACCCAACACAGTTTACATTACTAGAACTAGCATTATCAAGGTAAGGGCAGTGAAATTTTGGACACAGTTTTCATGAATTTCTGTGTACATTGGATCAGTTTTTATAAAACTTACATGAAAGAAATTGTACTGAATGTGAAACTGTACATTCAGGGCAGTGAAAACTTACAACTGTGAAACTGGTAGGGGCAATCGGAAGCCGGCCAAGGCAAAGTTTCTGAGTGTAAGTACTTTTACACTTCAACACTTCAACTGATCAGTTCTAGTAAATTTATTTTTCTGATGCATTTTATTTTTTGGAATTAATAGGGATCCCCCAAGCAACCCGGTGGTACTGAATGTGCTTATGTAGTAATGCGCTACATGAAAGAAATTATCAGTGATACAAAATTGACTTTTGCTACAAAGGTGTGCGTCTTTGTGTTTAATTGTGTTTCTGATGCATTTTAATTGTGTTTGTTTCTGATGCATTTTAATTGTGTTTGTTTGTTGCCTTTAGTGGCTGCCGAAGACTCGAACAACGTACACCGAGGCCGAGCTTGATGAAGTACGTATCCAGGCTCTCAAGTTCATCCAAGACAAGATCTGATAGTTTCTAGTAGGTCTCTTTAAATTGACGTAAACATTTGGTTAACCGCTTGAATTGCTAGTTCTGCGCTTTTGGTAATCTGTCTTGGAGATGTAGTTTGTGATGTAGTAATTCAAGCTGTTATGCTTTTTATGTTTACTTTTGGTTGCGCACTTAGTTAATTCTAGTGCCAAGTGATGTTTGGTATCTTGTTAATGGAACAGATACATTGTTGGTGTATTTTGTGACTGGTTTAATCTAAATGCATGGTTGGATATATTGTGAATGGTCCAGTTTTTTATTTTTTGGTATGCATTGAAAGACAACGGTTTATTTAGTTGCACTCAGAAACTAATGTCTAATTGTAACAAAGACATCAAAAGTTTTACAAAATAATGATTTCTAAAACAATTATATACATCACTTGTTTCTACGGTGTCTGATGTCTAAAAAACAATTAGAAATCACTTTTATAAGTAAAATCTGATGTCTAAGGGATACATATAAATGAGTTTTTTCAGAAAGACCAGATGTTTATACCTACATTAGACATCGGTTTAGGATGATGTCTAAGGTCACTATACACTTCGGTTTTTTAAATAAGAAACTGATGTCTATAAGAGAATTAGACATCAGTCTAGAGTGATGTCTAAGCTCACTATAGACATCACTTTATCTGCTAAAATTATGATGTCTAATATCGGAAAAGACATCTTTTTCAAAGAAAAAAGGTGATGTGTATGTGAAAAATAACTTAGTTTATTATATGTTTTCTAGAATATATGGCATGCAAGTTGTTTATAAAATTAATTATATCTAACCTATTCTGTAGAACAACTGATGTGTATTGAATGAAAAACTGATGTCTATGTTAGCATAGACATCGGTTTATGACTGATGTCTAGAATAGACATCTCCAACCTAGACATCACATCCAAAATAACATAGACATCGGCCAGAAACTGATGTCTATTGACCCTTTTCTTGTAGTGAAGTGTTCATTCATTCACATAATTAAACTGCTACTACTGTATAAATAATGCAGAGAGCTAGCTAGGGTATTAAATTAAATATTGTGGATATACACTGAAAATCAAGAATGAAATCTAGTGGCGTAATGCAAATACTGAGAAATGGATAGATATTGGGTCCGTTTGGGAAATCTTATTTTTCAGAAATAAGTTACTTATTCTGGAAAAAAGTTAGAAAATATGTACTTTTTTCTGAAATAAGTAACTTATTTTTGCAAGATAACGAATATTAAACTCCCGAAACGCATTTTTCTCTAAAAAAAATTATGTAAATACGAAACTTTTTCCGAAATAAGTAACTTATAAATTGATCGATAGATTTGTCAAACGGGCACATTGTCTTCTATCCAGTGTTTGCCTCATTTTTAAGTTCGTTGAATAAAATGAAGACTCGCCTGCATGTTCTGCTTGCATTTACATGCTTATACGACTAGACTAAGTGTATGTACAATACTCCCTCTGTCCCTTTATTTTCTTCCGGTTTAGAATGTCGGACTGTTCATAACAAGAGACAAATTACTAATTTACGTCTAATCTATAAAATAAAATATAGTCATGAGTGATCTTGTTGGATTCGTATTTATGAGTACTTTAATACAGTGAAGTTTTTATATTCAATACTAATACGAAAATAAAGATATTAACAAATAAAAGTGTACGTTGGCAAACATGTCCAAGAAAAATGGGAAGAATTTTAAGGAACGGGGGGAGTATAATTTACTACTTGCCCATATGATGTTCTCGTGATCCATGGCCGCCGCACTACAAGGCTTTATATATGTGGCATATGTACATGTATTATTAATTTATTATTATGGTAATGTTTAATTTAATATGTTAAAATATTTAGTATTTAATTTAGTCTTCATACATAGTTTATTAGTAGTAATTTTGGTCATTGGAGTCAAATTCGGTAGCATTTGATGGTTATTCTGTATACTCCTTTCGTCTTTAAATAAGTTTTCCATTTGAGTTGGACATGTTTACCAACATACACTTTTGATTGTTAATATATTTAATTTCGTATTAGTATTAAATATAAAAATTTCACTGTATTAAAGTACTCATAAATACGAATTTAACAAGATCACTCATGATTATATTTGGTCTTATAGATTATGCGTAAATTAGTAATTTGTCTTATGTTATGAACAATCCCAATATATTAAACGAGCAACTTAATATGAGACGGAGGGAGTAACTCATAGCTGACACGGCCTAACTTGCCCATGCCTGCAGGATCGAGCGGCTCCCATCTCTATCTTAGCTTGGTATATATAACATCAAATGCACCCCGACGCCTGGATGGCTGTGTCAGTTGTTTGTCCTTTGCAATAACATTATCTGCACATAATGCTTACTGTTTTGTTTGGCTGTTTTAATATAGAACATGTTTACGTAAATGTATAAAAGAATGCCTAGTTAGTTACCCATTCGGCCTGAAACTATGGTTTCTAATTTCAGCGATGCTAGTTATTCCAAAAATATTTCAAATTTTTTTTTCCAAATGACGTGTCATTGATAAGTGGTTGGTTTTAATTTGTGGACGCATATTTATGCACGCGGGTCTCATATTATTTTAAGAAAATTACCAATTATGCAAGAATTTGGGAACAATTTTGGAACATATTTTGGGGACTCTAGCATTTCTCTTCTAATTTCCAGCTAATTCAACTTCAGCTTCATTGTATCGCTGTCAACATGTGGGAATCCACAAAAAATAAATTGCAATTATTAGAGGGTGATTTAATTAATTTGCTCTATCGGACATCAATTACCCTGCTCAAATTAACTCACTACAGAGCAGCATCTCGGAGCACCAAAAACATTATAATCTATTACTCCGTACTATATATTATAAGGTGACACAAGGGCAAAAGTTGCCAATTTAATGGTCGTGAAATTACAATTTTACCCTTATATTTTTAAAAATTACAAAAATACCATCCTTTAATAAGTATGTAAAAAAAGGTGAAATATTTGTGTTTGTGTTGGGATTCGAACTACTTACCCTCTTCTATTAAACTTATGCCATAACCAACTTTGCTACATTTAATTTTGTGTTTTGTTCAAAAAAACTATAAGATAAGCCACATCTTCTATTCTTGTCCATTCTTCTTTTACCTTTTTTTTGAGTAAATAAAATATTGATTTATATTATTTCTAAAATATTGGATAGATAAACTTACATAAAATATTCTAATAGATTGAGTATACTCTATAATTCTCTTTTGTCATTTTAGATTATACATACTTTAACCGAGTACAAAAAAATTATTTATATGCTTCTCCGATCCATGTAGATATTAAATTCTTGAAATCAAAAATAAAATTTGGTTTTAAAAATATGTAAATTTAAAATTTTAATTATCAAATCATACATTTATAATTAATAATTGCATCACATTACTTTTAGGTATGTAAAGATTGGTATATATATATATATATATATATATATATATATATATATACACGAAAAAAATGAAATTATGTTAAAAATATGAGAACTCTAAAAATATGATCTATGTTATATATAAAAAGTAACATAATTAATATTCAATAAATTCAAAAAATATATAAAATTTTAAATCATAATTATTACAAAATTACAACAATTATTTTTATTGATCAATTAGACTATAACTCGACTATGAAGTATGGTACATATGAATATTTATATAATTTGACAAATTGATCAATATAATATATAATAGTTGATTACTTAGATAAATATAAGATAAAATCAAAAACATTGATTGTAAATTTCTTATACATGCGTTGATCATTAAGGTCGCTTTATCATATAACATTAACTGAAATTTTAGAAGAGAAAAGTGGATGCCATTTTTGAAATAATGAAATCCATCCCATGCATTTACAAAAATAACATTCGAATAGTATTATAATATATCTTAAATTTAGGTAATATCTACAGTTAACTATATAATCATTAAGGCCTATTTAGAAATTTTTAAAATTGAGTTAAAAGCTAATTCAAAATGTAATATAAAAAATTAGTATGCAAAATTATAAAATAATTATAAAAATATTAGATAAATTGAAATCTTATAGTTTATCATATTTTTAATTACGAGAAATAAGTTCAGTACCCGTGCCTTGCACGGGTTTTTACGCTAGTAATGTATATATAGGCCTACAGGGCCGTGTCTTGGAGGTTCTTGGATTGATCTAAGAATTAGATATAAATTTTGGTCCCGAATATTTCGAATGTTATATTGATTGTTTGAGTTACTACTAGCGCGATAATAGCGGGTTGATGCATGTCGGTCGAGAGTTGGATTGACAAAAAAATTTTAGGAGACTTTTTCTAAGTCGAATAGTCGATTCAGAATTTGTAAGTGAAATCCAACAACAATATTTTAGAAATTTTTTATTTAATTTTTTAAAATTATTTTTGCAAAAATATTTATTTCTCAAAAAAAAAACTTTTTTTTAAAAAAAAAATTTGAAAAGGGGTTGATATGGGCTGAAAGTAAGCCCTAAAGACACATTTAATGTGGCATTTATTAGACCTAGAATGGTCCAAACGTGGGGCCCACCAGATGGGCCCAAACCCTAACTATAATATTAATTTCGTAATTAATATTAGGGGTAATAAACAGCTCAGCAAGTAAGAGTCAAACAAGGATATTACTCTTGCCTGACTTAGCCTCCAAGATACATATTCCAACATGGAAACTGACTCCTACAAGGAAGGGGTCTAGAACCTTCCTCAAGGCGGTGGCTTGCCCACCAAGTCACCTACTCCTACCATAATTCCTAGGCTTCTCAGCCTATATAAAGGGTCTGACCCCTCATTCTCAGAACTACGTTTTCTTGGCTTGATTCTCTAATACAGAGATACGTAGGCATTCTGTGAGGACCGTTTAGTCTCGAACGCAGAAGCAGCCATTAAAGCTTGAAGCTCACAAACCCTAGCCGTCATAATCATAACCTAGTTTTTATTCCACAACAGGGGTAGTAATCAAAGACAACTTAGACATAAAATATCTAATATTTGTAATAAAATATCAAAATTAACCGAATTTTTCTGAATCTCGAATTTATGCTATATAAAATTTTAAATAATATTAATATTGAATGAAAAATAAAAAATTGTGATAATATTTTTACTAAGGATGAGGCCCAAAGGTTAACAAACCCCCAACTCCTACAATTCACTGCTTTCCAGGTCGGAGAAGGGCTTGTAGTGCTTGCCTTTGTTTAATATGTGTTCATTTAGTATTTGATAGATAAATTTAAAAATATATAACATTTTTAGTAATTTTAAATATTATCAATGAATTAATTAGAAAAATTCGATTCGGCCCAATTTTATAGAAAACAATTTAAAATGGTTTTCATATTTTAGAAAAAATTCGACCCAATTTTCTAATATGCCCAGCCCAACACCATCAGATCCTCAAAAAGTCCGAATATTTTAAAACCCAAAATGCTTTTTGCGCATAATTTTTACAGCGCATTTCCTTGGAAGACCAAGGCCTGTTAACAATCCAGTTGGAGTTATAGTTTGTCTGGACGTATTCCTTAATTTGAAGTTAAGACCCAAAAGAACAAATTTAACTATGGGCCGGGTTAGAGCCCAACTAAAATCGAAGAAAGCAAGGGTTTAGGGGTTTGGTTTTAAGGAGACAAGAAACAAGACAGATATTGCCCTAGCTCAAGCTTCTCAACACCCACCAATTCCATAGCTTACTAGTACCTTGGAGATTAAGGTGCGCATTTATATACTTGTATCTATGTTGTATGTATACTTTAAGTTACACCTGTTAATATATCTCTATGTGCCTCTTAATGTATGTATATGATTGTAATAGTTATGTAATTGTGATTGCTGAAAGCTAGTGTCTTTTACTGTCATTTTGTTATGTTTCTTTTTTGTTTTGGTTTAATTAGTGGTTTAATAGGTGTTTTTTTAATCTGGGTATTGATTGATACATTCTAATTATTAATTTGAATTGGGATTTAGGGTAGGGTTATGGCTGAAGAAACACAAATACAAGATGGTGGAAATGTCCCCATGAAGAGAAGATTAGGACTAAAAAAGGGTGGTAAGGGAAAAAAGAAGATGAAAGTGTACAAGGGTTCTGGTGAAAAAGTTAAAGTTAACAAGAAAATGCAAAAGATCTTTCGGAAAAGGGCCAGGGATTATAATTCTGATGACTCTGGTGATGATGATGATGATGATGGTGATGAGACCTTGCCTGTGACTAGGAATAGGAAGAATCAAAGGCGTGAAAAGGAAGAGATAGTTGATGACAAATCTTCTGATCAAGACGGGGAGAGTGGTGAGGAAAAAGGCGAGGACTTTGAAGAGTCTGAGGACGAAGATGGTGAAATTCTGCCTGGGATTACAAAGTTTGCTAATGGTTGTAATGCATTTAGAAAGGCCTTTAATAAGATTACCAAGAAGAGTGTTCCGGACAGCGTGTTGGTAAGTCTCTTCATTATGGATATAGCTTATGTTGCATCTATATGTGTATGATATTGTATGATATTGATACAGTGTCTTTGTAGGGTCCTGTATTATCAGGGCACACGAAGCTTATAGCTGAGAAACTTGCTGAAGAAGAAGTGGAACGCAAGGTCAAGGGAGAAGTTAAGAAAGAAAAATTCATGGTATGTAATCTTTGCTTTCCTAGCCTCCTGATGAGGAACACAAGTGTCACTATGAAAAATCAACTTTAGTCTGTAGATTATCACCAATATAACTAAAGTAAAGATCGGCGAAGTAATGCATTGGTTTTAGGGGGAGGACAGACCTTTTAGAGGATAATTATACATATTTGAAGATGTCTTACATGTGTTATAAATTAATCTTTGTAAGTATATATAATAAAACGAAATCATATGCATATTTTTAACTAATATGTTGGGCCTAGATGAGAATTATGTTAGATTAGAATACTAGGTTTAAATTAGATACATATTATATTGTAATTTAGGTTGTTCGCAACTTAATGTATGTTTGGGCCTTAATCCTTTAGATAATTTTGTTAGGTTGTCTGATCTATATAAATTTTAAAACTCCATATACTATAGAAAAAAGGGAGCTTATTACATTAAATTATTGCATTGAGAGATTTGTCTTTTATTTTTGGTTGTGAACCATTATATATTTTGTCTTTTCTGTGGTTAATTGATCCAAACCTATTTTGGTTTGTAGAATTCGTATTTTAAATTCTTGTCCTGCGTCACCTTCCCAATTGCCCGGAATGGAAGAGCCATTTAGACAACCTTGTTGCTGTAGCTTACTTAACCTGAGAATCATTAACTTTCAATTATTTAATATCTTTCTTCTTCTTCTTTTGCGAAATTTTAATTTTTTACAAGGTAGGAGAGAAAGGACATGTCCAGCCGCCTCATAATTTCTTGGACACGCATGAAAAGTTTCTAATAGGAATTGCTACAAAAGGAGGTAAGTGTATCTACTAGTGTGTTCCATGTTGTTGGACAATGTTAACATTTTTCTTGATTATTTTATTATCATACACTAACTTGATATTCACTAAATCAATTTACATGGCTGAATTTCAGTGGTCAAATTATTTAATGCTGTAAGTTGCTACTCTTTACTTATTTTACTATTTTTAATGTTTGTGCTCTATTCCAAGTTGCGGGTTTTAAACTTAAGTTGTTATACCTAATACAGGTGAACAAAGCACAAAGTGCTCGGAAAGGATTGAACCCTGAGAGGACAAAAGATGCAAAAGGTACGTGCAGTCATGGATTGTTTAGTGCAATCTCTTTAGAACATACTTATACTGCCATACTATGAAGTGTGAGCTGTCTCTTATAGTCTAGATATGTGCATGATCTGAAAATAGTTGTTCTGAAAACCTTGCATGTAACTTGTCTAGGTAAATACTTGTACAAGTGGTACATTCATGTAAAATAAACTACTCCCTCCGCCCCCCTCAATTGTTTACATTGGAGGGGGACACGGAGACCAAGATAATGTATAAATAATGAGTAAAGTTATATGAAAAGTGGGTAAAGTGGTGGGACCTATCAATATTTAATAATAGATTTGAGATAGTGGAGGAAAGTAGTGGGTGTAATAGTGTTTTTTATTATTAAATATGAGATAGTGGGTGTAATGGTGGGAGAAACTTACTATTTATGGTAACGTAAAGAAATGAGAGGGACATCCCAAAATAGTAATTGTAAGAAATGAGAGGGACGGAGGGAGTATTTTATTACCAACACCCTGCAACCCTGCATTCAAGTAGAATCTGTAGCTATGTTACCAGGACTCGGGCATGGGTGTTGGACACGGGTACGGATCCAACTATCGGATCCTTGGTTTAAAAAAAAAAAAAGATTCTTGGATGTGGATCCGAAATAGGACAAGGTGTGGGGACTCCGCATATAAGCATAACATAAGGGAAACTTTATATGTTCTTATTAATTTTACATTTTAGGAAGTAGTGTCTTCTACCAACAATACTTATACACGTGCTTGGTTATGTCATCCATGAAATGTAGTCAATGGAAAACATAACAAAAGTCATCTATGGACCTTACCCTACAAACAAGTTGTCTAAGGTCTTCTATATCATTCTGAACTTAGATTGTTGCAAGATGGAATGTCCGGTTTCATATAAAAGATCTGACTCCGATTTTATACCCACACCCATGTGATGTCCGATCGACACGGGTATGGCAAATTTGGAGAGTCAGGGTAACGGAGATCTGTAATGCAAGACAATGTTACTCACACTTCTCAGTGACAAGAGTGCCCTTTTTATCCTGTCTGTCAATCGTATTACACAGCCTCTAGAGTTTCTTTAAAGAAAAACTGTTTGTGCTTTCTTTATATCATTAAACGGAAAGAAGTTATTCTCACCATATAATAGGTTAGGCAGGTAAGTTTATTTTCTTATACCCTGCTAGTCTCCTTTATTGTAAATAGCAATCATTTGATGCTGAACATATAGCCTACTATATCATATCTTGCCAGTCATAAAGAAGCGAAGGAATGCTGCCTTCTTTTCGGAGCTGGGCAAGAAGCCGAATCATTCAGAAGCTTCTTCAAAGGTTCTATCTCTGTTCATCTGTTACATTATGCTGGAATTTTATTGCAAATTAATTTACAAGTGTATGCCACATTTTGCAAGGTGTTTTTCATTTCCAATTGTATAGATCACTTATAAACTGCTTTTCTATTTTAGGCGGATGGTGAGGGTCCCTCATGGGCTCCATTGCGTGATAATTTCATGCTTACAAATTCGAAGTTGAAAAACTGGGATAAGATGCAAGTAAGAACTTCCGTGCTTAATGAATGATCAATATTTCAGGCTCATATACTAGATACTTGACTATATTTGTTTTATCTTTTATAGTGGTCAAAAATTTAAATTAAATTGTGTTCGATATGCATTATAGGATACAACTGTGACAGAGGATTCCGGAATGCCAACATATAGTTCATCTGATGATGAAGATTAATTTCATGGAATGGCCTGAAACGCAAAAAAGGAGTACATTTTCTCCAGCCTTTGGGAACTGGAAATTTGAATTTTGACTGTAGAAAATAGTTCAGTGGGTTGTATAATGTTACTATATTGTCATTAGCTTTATTCGGACGTTTTTTCTTTCCTTTGTTGTTATGAAAAGCATTTCTTTCTGTCAATTCATGGACCAGTATTGACATAATTAATAGCCAGTTATCAAATTATAGGGGTGAAGGGTTCATCCCTGCAAAATCTCTAAATGGGTTGGGGAATTATGCTATCTTCCTAAAGTTATATCGAAGGTAGGGTTAGCGAAATCAGATGTGTTCCGACAACCTGATACGAATATGTTAGACCCGAAAAATACAAATTTGGGCCAAAATATGTGGGTTTGGCTCAACTGTAATTAGTCAATTTTCTGTATAAATTTACCAAGTCATGTAGCAAGGTTGGAGTTGCCCTTGGACACGCCACTTTTACCTGTAGGAAAGTGAACCGTGTATTTGAAGAAATGTAATATCTCCGTCTATCCAGAGTAGAGTTGAGCAAAAAATTGAAATAAAACCAAAACCTGTGAAAAATGAATTGTTTAAAACTGAACCGTAAGTGAAGTGCTGATTTTTTTTTTATAAAATGCTTCGGTCCTTAAAATATACCTATATATTTTAATTTGTATAATTTTTTAAAAATAATAAATACATGTATATATCCTCGATCTGCTCCCCCTACATTTATTTACTTGCAAAGACAATTCAGCATTTGACCAGTAATTTTTTAGTTTTACTGGTCAAGGATAACTTGTAGTGTATGTACATTTAGTCATTTACGATGTAGTATCATATCATGTCCAACAAGCCCATATTCTCGAGCTATTATATCTGGTGTAGTGATACAATCATAATTAGCTTCTTGTTGCTGGTAGAAGTTATGTTGTTTGGACAATGAATGTTTTGGAGTGTATATGTATGTACAAGAATTTTAGTTATGTAAACTTGAATGGTAGGACTTTTTTGATTAAGTCTTGTTTAAATGTAGTAATATTTTTCTCATTATTATTTCATTCAATTTTGCAACTGTAACGGAACTGAGGTAATTGAAAACAAAGAGGTTGCAGTTTTCAACTTTAGAACCAAAGACATATGATTCCTGTTTCGGTTTTGTCCGTAGAAGGAACCGAATAGGCGCATGCTCTACCCTAATCCAAACATACATACAAAACTACTACTTCACTGGAACAAACAAAGAGGACCCATGTTGCCAAGAACATGGGTGAAATAGTTGATGGACAGCTACTAAACACAATGCTACCTGGTGGTTATTTAAGAGCAGGGACATGGTGGGCTAACACCACCTAATCTGAAAAGGTAGTGTACAAAGCATGTTATGAATTTATGAAACCATACACTTGAATAGCCTTTTTTGGTTGCAAACACTGCAGAGTCTGAACCGGAACCGGAGCCGGAACCGGACAGCACGTCTTAATCGGCTAAACCGGCCCGCACGGAATCGCACGGCCCGAACCGGGCCGCACAATTTCCTTTTTGCTAAGCTCATTTGCAAAATCTTAATATTCATGAATGAATATATGTACAAAATTTGACATAATTAAGTAGAAAGCTCATTGGGTGTTTGGAAATCATCGAAGAGCCAGGTTTTTTCTTAAATAAATTGCAAGTAAATCTTATCTTATGTCTAAAAAACATTTCAAGATGATGTACACTAGAACTTTGATAAATAAATATTCGATAAACGAATAATTTCATCAAATAAATAATTTTCATCTCATCAAATAAATAATTTTTCCGGTCCCGACATAATAGAAATAGTGTATTTTTGATCTCGATAAATGAATTTTCTCAATTAATGAATAAAATTTTTCAGTACCAAACATATTCATTTATCGAGGTATCGTAACAATATTAAAAAGAGTTTCATGGGCCTGAGGTCATCCTCAGGGTTCTACATGAGGTTAGACCAAATTTCAATACAAATTTAAGGGTTTTTTTGTAAATTACTGAAAAACAATTTATATTTACTAAAATGCCCCTGCGGGACCCCTTATTTTATAGCTATATTTTGTTCTAACCTTAGGAGAGGTACCTGAGGTTGTCCTCAGGCCCAGTTTTCTCTATTAAAAATATTATGCTTAAGGTTACAATAAATCTTACATAATTAATCCTAACACTTCAACTCATTTACTGAAATAAGTGAATACTTCATATTTACAAAAAAAAAAAAATGTTATAAATTTGGTAAATACGTTATAAATTAGAGTTAATTTATTGTATATTCAATTTGAATTAAAAAAAATTATAAGAAATTGACGATATTAAAAAACTCATGAATTTGGATGAATAATAAAAATAAAGTAATTTAAAAAAATAATAATAAAGCAGAGTCCGCATAAACTGCGCTGCGCACGTGTCGTGCACGAATCCACCAACCATGAACCGAGACCGGGCTGAGATCTCTCAGCCAGGTCTACTGCAGCCTGTTTGGGGTTACTTAATTTTTTTTTTAACCCACTTAAAGTAGTTTAAGGGTGTTTGTCTAACCTTTTTTTTTCCCAATTAAAGTTAGTTTTAGTTCAAAAAAAAAAAGTACCTTCGAGGTACTTTTTTTCCACTTATTTTTTTTCTCATATCAATTTTTATGTATTTGAGTCACCTTTTAACTCGTATCATATTCTTTGCATATATTTGTATTTTACACTTTTATATTATGTTTAAAAAATATAAATTTCTTTTTTTTAGTTAATTTTTTTTAAAAAAATTTACTTTAAGTAAAATTAGCCAAACAGATACACCAAACTTTAAGTGAAAATTATCACTTTTCACTTAAAGTGAGTAAGTAGCACTTTAAGTGATAAGTAACATTTTTTAAGTTAAGCCAAACACGCTCTTTATATTATGAATTTTGTGATCTAGTTATATTTGGTTTATGGACCGTAACCCTTTTGTCCACTCCATTTTAGAAAGGTGTATCCCCAGGCATGAACAGTCATATTACTGAAATGTGTTTGTAGGCAGTGAGTAGTGACTATCAGCTACTGCAAAAAGTGTATGTCAGGATATGGTCTTACATGCTACAAGTCTATAGCCATGGTTATAACACAAATCAAATCACTTGGCTAGGTGCATCATGATATTGTAGACAATTGCAACCATTGACACGAGTCAGAAACTCGAATTGGATTAGATATGAAAATGAAATTTGACAAAATCTGTCTACTGACGTTTAACTTTTCCTTTGTACTGAAGAATCAAGTTCTTCCAACCACCTAGATGCACAATCAAGTTCCAAACTTCCATGATAACCTAATTCTATTTTAAAGCAGATAATGCAGTATGCAAATGTACAATTAGATGGATGTTCTACATTTAGCGGATGTTCTATTCACGACAAGCTAAAGGGAAAAGTTTACAAATGCATAGCCACATGTTGGCATCCATCATCATGTTTTCGACATGCAAAATTGATAAAAAGAATATGTTACAGAACAAAAATCTCATGCCTGACCTCACAACTGAATTGGCTGCTCGTAAAGCCAAGTCATGTAGTTCATAGATCTGCAACAAGCACAATGTACAGTTCATATCAACATGGAAACACGAAGATTATGAACTCCATTGACCCTGACATGTCCCCTGATTCCTATATGCAGAAGAGGTTTTACCTTGCAAACTTTACACAATCTACAAGCTAGAATAATTCTTCTCTTTCCTGGTTATGACTAATAATTCTCTTGATGAATCTGAACGAAAATTCCATACATCCATTTTTCCAGATCCCCTTGTGATACATAATGATCAATGCCATCCATAATATTACTGGTCTTCCAACC
Organism: Kitagawia praeruptora; assembly: GCA_037693485.1. NCBI lineage: Eukaryota > Viridiplantae > Streptophyta > Magnoliopsida > Apiales > Apiaceae > Kitagawia > Kitagawia praeruptora. The sequence continues at coordinate 86,544,539 of CM075350.1, forward strand.
CAACATTGATCATTCATTCCTCGTACTTACAGTAGGGATATCACTTCAGAAGCTTCGAGTTTGGCTCAAAGGATCATAATCAAAAGCATCCCCAGCCTTCACAAAACGTCCTTTCACACGCTTTCTTACATCAGCTCTTGCCTTTCGTGTTGCATACCTTACTCTCTTTTCAAATCTACAATTACAAAAATAAAGGAGTTGGTTGAAGTTAAGTAATACAGAAATAGAAGAATAAGATTGTAACAATTATACAAGGAAAAGAACTGGACGCTTGATTTTTTTTACTAAAAAGTCCGTACTCATATGCGAGTAGAAACTCATACCTACTGATATGTCAACATCTCAGAGGACTGCATGTCACAAAGATTGCCATATATGAAATTTGGTTTTTCTTGCAGGTGACAATTAAAACTTTGGTTTAGTTCTATATGTACTGGAAAATATTTGACAGTATCTTACTTGCGTGTCTTCTTTTTATCCTTGTAACGCTGGACAGCACTACTCCTGCTATTTGAAGCCAAGGAACTTCCAGGAGTACACCAAGGTGGTGGCTCTCCCATAACAAGCATTGGAGAGGCTCCACAATCTTGATATTCACCAGTGCTGTTGTCTCCCGTGAGACCCGAAAATGAGAGATTGGAGGTTTGCCTTGCAAAGCAAGCATTTGGTTCTGTCTTGCAGCTTATCATGGAATCAGCAGATTCAGCATTGCTGCCTGTAGACTGCACTATGTTTTCCAATCCAATCAAAGACCCCTAGAAAATAAAATACTAATCAAATGTAAGCATATCTTAATTGAAGGGAAACAGAAATCTGAGTACATCTATGACTGACAAGTGACAACGAACATGCAAAATAACCATGATTGAAAGGCTGCTCTTAGACCTTTTTCGACTTAAGCAACTCTATACCTTTTATTACAACACTCTGTATGAAAACTGGAGAATACATCTTTAAAATACTAAACACCTATAACCCAAACTAAATAGGTGGAGCTGGATTTGGTACACAAAAGAAGAAATATGATACCTGACCCTTGCATTCTTTTGGCAAAACAAGGACAAGAAAAAAATTAAGGAAATTTGAAGGTATCAGAAGCAGCTCAAATAACAGAGTGAATCTTGTATTATACGGGAATCCTCGTGTCAATAGGAGCTTTTCTGTTTGAAGTGGGAAAAAATCTCAACCCTGGCAAAGGCCAATATCCTGCTCATGGGGTAAGTTACAGAATGATGCGAATGTTGTCCACAAATGCAGGAACTTTATGATTGACTGGTTACATGTATAACCATTTTAGCATTTCCTTTGTCAATTACTATCAGAAGTTAGTAACTGCCAGGATAACTAATGAATAGAGAAATAAGCACCACCTTGGGAGATTTAAGTTTAAGCACACTGTTACTAACGTAAAAACAGGAAGAAACATCTATATTTTTAGTGTTTTTCTGTAAGGTGAGAGAAGACAGTAAGCTAAGTACAGAAAGGGAACCCTGAAAAAGTAAACAAGTAAGTCTGACAAAGACAAGGTTTTATATAAACAACTGAGCAGAGGAGTTAAAAAAGGACCTCGGCTACATATGCATCCTGGCAGTTGGAATCTCCGCCAGTTCTCTTTATTTTAAACAAACTATCAATCCCATCATCGTTGAAAAGATGTTGGGGATCGTTATGGCCAACACCAAAGAGTTCTTCATATTTCTCAATATTTAATTCGAGCTCGTCCATATTGAAGTCCTCATAATAGTCATCATCTTCACGTAGATCTAGCTCTTTTGCTCCACCAACCTATATATTCATCAAAATGTTTTAGAGAACTATAAGGAGAGTAAGTGGAGGCATCGACAGTCCTGAACTTTAAACAAAAAATATATATTCCTTGTTAAAGACATGACCACACTGTATTCAACTATAGAGCTACAGACATCAGAATAACATCTTTGTCAAAAATCTTGAGGAATTTACAAATATTGCTGCTGGGTTTATATTCAGGAACTAATACACACAACAAAGATGAAACATGCAATAAAGTTGTAGTTTTATGCATGTATCATTAAAACCAAATTCACATTTTCTGTTTGGCTGTCTGTTCGCACTAGTATAAGAAGTTTAATTAATGATACACCAGTTCAGCCCGGTGATTGAAAAAATTAGTTTGAGATGCCTTTTAAGTTATTCGTAAGACACAAATTTCATATTGGAGTGTCATCAACCAACACATGTAACCTTACAAGACAATTTAATTACCATTGTTGGTGAAGGCTTTGCAGACTCAATTTGCTGGTTTCCATCTGCTTTCTTGATGTCAATTTCAGCTCTTGTAGAACCTTTCCATAAGTTTGACTTGTTAACATTTTTTGAGCCACTCACATCAATACATAGATCTTGACGATTGTTGGTAGGGGCTCCAAAGTTTGCTTGACTTTTATCATCAATGCTCATTGAACCTATACCCTGCTCACAAGTAGTATCGACAACGGAAGGAAGATCCAAGAGAAAAGACCAGATATTGGAAAGTTCAACAGCAGATGGGCAGCCTGAGTAGCAGTTCACTGGTTGTGTCTTATGCACAGAGCCTGAATTAGATCCACCATGCGCCATCCAATCACAATTCTGACAAAGAGATAGGCTTTCCTCGATACATCTAACAAATGCAGGCTGTAAGTTGCACCTTTCACACACAAGTGTCCTGGAATGGCGTTGTGAAAGTGCATTTGCAGAATGCACATTGCGATCACACGACAAGCATAAACAGGCTGCATCAGACCGACAGTACACCATCGATCTTTGTTCCCCACAATAATCACACAGATATCCCATGTTCAAGTATAGATTTTGTTACAGTGATGATTTACACCCAACCAATAGAAAGTAGTCTATTACATAAACCTTAATGTGAGAGCTAGTTCTCTGGATAGACCTATACTCACCAACATCAAGTTACAATACTACAAGAAGAAAACCAAACCAGTTTTGTCCCTTTTGTATAAAGCAATCTGCATCAACAAGGCAAAAAGAATCAATTAGATTCAAATATATAATGATGACCTTTGAGAACAACAAAATGCGAAAAACAGGCCAACTAAAGTGAAAATTCAATCTCAACGCAATTTACTAAAACGCTTACTACTGTTGAAAGTGAAGACCTTCACATACAAAAGGTAACATGGAATGAAAAGGATGCACACTAGATTAAAGGCTTCCAACACAGTATGAGCATCTAGAATCCATAATCAAAGTGTCTGAGATAATTTTGAAGAATACGGGCCTTTTGAAAATCAGCAAGAAGAATCTAATGCTGGGTAATATTGAAAGATCCATCAAAGCAAATCTAATTCCATTTCTTTAACAAATATGCATTTTTTTATTTTCACATGCAAATTCATATTAATAAAATTAAGTGTACAACAGATATTCAAAAGAGTTAAGCAACCCAAAAAATCCTCCCAAAGCAACACAAAAATGAGAGACTACAACATCCTAAAGTATGAGATGCAATAGTAAAGACCCATATATGTAAATGTAAAAGAAAAATCAAAACTTTGACAATAAATCTAAAAACACATAGCACAAGAGAACAAATTCAAGCAAACCCAAAAGAAAGAATCGAACAAATTGAAGCAAACCCAGAAGAAAGAATCAAATGAATCTTATGAGAGCACATGTATAACAACTGAAAGTAATAAAAGTTACCAAATTGAAGTACAAGAAGGGTACAAAAGAGAAGAATCACAAAGCTTTTGTTGAATTTGCAGCTTTCCCGAGAGAGAGAGAGAGAGAGAGAGAGAGAGAGATTGCTGCAACTTTAATTGTTTGGTTATGTGGAACTCATTCCAATAAATATCTTTAGAAGGAAGGGGGTGATTAAAAGTGCACAAGGATGAGATAGAGCAGCTTGGTGGGTCCCGGTTACTTTCTTGATTGTGAAATTAGGTCCCCACCTGTCCTGTGGTTTCCATCTACTACGAGTATTTTTTTAAGTATAGTTAATTATGTTTAAAAAAACGTGATAAATTCAATATCTTACCATAAATAAATATAAAAAATGAAATTTAAATATAAAATATATAAATACACAAGTATAAATTCGTCATGTCAGGCAACTAATATCTACTACTCCCTCTGTCTCTTTATATCATTCCTATTTCATATGTCGGGATTGTTCATAACATGAGACAAATTACTAATTTACGCATAATTTATAAGATTAAATATAGTCATGAGTGATCTTGTTGGATTTGTATTTATGAGTACTTTAATACAGTCAATGTTTTATATTTAATACTAATACGAAATTAAAGATATTTACGATCAAAAGTGTATGTTGGCAAACGTGTCCGGTTAAAATAGGAATGATATTTAGGGACGGAGGGAGTACATGCTTTATAAAGTCGTACACATATTTCTCAAATACTCCCTCCGTTTTTATATTATTTTTCTTGTTTTGATTTTTAATATTATTAACTTATAACCCGTGCGATGTACGGGTTTCTTTTTATATATTATAAATTTTATTTTATATTATAATTTTATTTTTATATAATCATTAATTTGAAAAATTATTTTAATATTAATTTAATAAATTTGAAGTAAATTTAATAAATGATTTGCATGATTTAAAATTTATATAATAAAATTTTAAATTAAATATGTCGTTGACGGGATTCGAACCTAGAATATTTAGTAAAGTAATTTAATCATTAAATATACCTTATAATTACATCTAACGGTTCTTATTAATTATTAAAAATCTAACGGTAATATGGTGTCATATTTTTGAGTAAATTTATGTTTTAAATTAAAAGGTTGTGTATTTAATAAGAAAAGAAATATTAATTATTGGAAGATTATGATTGCAAAATTATGTTTTAAATTAAAAGATAACGTATTTTAATTAGAAAAAAAAATATTAATGATTGGAAGATACGATATTTTAGGTGTGTATAAAGGGTAATATGTTCAATTAAAAGTAAATGTCTTTTAAATTGATTGAAAGATAGGATATTTTAGGTATTTATTAAATTTTAGTTAATAGTACAATTATGTTTTTATATAATTATCAATTCAATATTTGTTTTTAAATTTTAATTAAATATACTTTAATATACTCATTATACTAATATTTTCTTGTTATAAACAACGTATAGGGATTTTAAATATATTTTATTAATAATGGAAAATATGGTGTGATATTTTTGGGTATATATTAATGATTGTAAGATTAGTTTTTTTTTTTAAAAGGTAAGATATTTTAATTAGAAAGGAAATATTAATGATTTGAAGATATGGTACGGTTGATATTTTAATAAAAGATAATATATTCAACTAAAAGTAAATACGAAAATGACATTGGCTAATTATCATTAATTATATTATGTCATTATTTATTTTAATAATTAGGATAACTGTTGGGATTTATGGGTGATAACATAGAGACAACTTAACTATATTTCCCTGTACTTAGTTTTTACTAAGTTGAACGTACTGTCACAGCCAGAGTATGTCTTCGTATTCGAATAATTACTGTCATGTAATAATTGTATGATTTGGGAGAAGTTCATACATTTGTTCAAGCCTCAAGGAATACATCCAGAAGACAGCAAGAATAAAAGTTACTGTCATGTTCTTGACAGTAAAGTTACAAGAAGACAAATGTTGCAAAGTCACGACAAAGCTACATCTGACAGCAACATTGGCTGAAGCATGGGACAGTAACATTCTCACACTTGATAGCAAGTCTGGAGTTCCGACAACAATATTGGCGGGAGCTCGTACTGTCAACTACTGAATATTCCTTTGACAGTAGACTCTGCGGTTAAGGTTACTATCACCTTGAATTATTTGATTTGGGTATTTTCTCAGTCAAATCCCGTGACAGGTTACATGTTCAAGAAATAGATTTGCTGCAACACTCTATCGCTTGTAGCAGACCTGCAAAGACTACGACAGAAGCTTAAGAGATTCACAAGACAAGGCTGGTCAATTTGAGGTGTATGTAATATCCACATCTACTAGAATTATATTAGCTAGAAATAGAAAGAATCTAGGTTGCTTTACTTATAAGGTTTATCCTGTCTGTATAGAAATTTGGGAAAGTCACATGGGTGTGCAAATTGTAATGAGCTGCCACTTGAAAACGACAGCAGCTCAACACCCCATGCGATAGAGACAACAGAGTATCTTAATCTACTTAGATACATCTTAGATTCTTTTCTATTCATGTACGCACACGAAGCAATTCGTATCTCTTAAGATATCGAAGCTGGAGAAACACTCTCTCCAGGTTGTAGCAACACTTCGCACAAGATAAATAAAACATTTATTTTGTGAGAAATCTTGTTTCACTTATTGCTTGCATACATCTACTGATAATCTATAATCTTTTTCTTCGTTGTTGATTTAAATATACGATTTTACCAGTATTGCATTCAACCCCCCCTTCTGCAATACTCCGGGATCAACAACTGGTATTAGAGCATCCAGATTGATACACAAATCTGAAGATCATGACGAGTGTTCAGAAGTCAAGTGGAATCAAGATTCCAGTCTTTGATAAAGAGAACTACAATTTCTGGAAAAGAAAGATCTTGTTATTTATCAAAGCTGCCCATCCACTGTATTTGGAAATTCTTGAGAACGACCCCTTTATACCTCAGAAGGAAGTAGCTGCTGCTACTTTGAATGATGAAGTCATTCCAGCCCATTGGGTTGCAAAGAAGCCTTCAGAGTACACAGAAACCGAAAAGGAAAAAGTAGTCTTGGATGACTATTTACAACTCATCTTGCTCGACTCACTTACATTAGACAAAGCCATGTGTGGTAATGTCATGGGATGTACATCTGCAAAAGAGATGTGGAGTAAGATAGAGTTGTTGTTTGAAGGAAGTGAAGAGGTTTGCGAGAATCAAAGACAAATTCTAGTATCACAATATGAAGCCTTTATGGCTAAATCAGGCGAAGAACTTACACACATGTTTGAGAGGTTCAGTAAGCTAATAGCTGAGTTACAAATTCATGGGAAGTTCTATGATAGAAAGGATATTAACATCAAATTTCTGCTCACTCTCCCTGAGCATCTTGAGCACAAAGTCACAGCCATAAGAGAGGGAAGAAACTTGAGTGATGTCTCTCTTGAAACTCTCTATGGTGTGCTCAAATCATATGAACTCGAGCTTTTTCAAAAGAGAGCTATTCAAACTGGAACCAAAGGAAAGTTAGCAAACATGTTAGGAGCCCTTATAGCTCATGAACCACAAGTAGCTTGTCCAAGTGAACCATCACAAAGTTCACAACCAACACAGATCCCAACTTTGAAGATTGAGGAGGTGTTGGATGACGAGGAGAAGGTGGTTTTGCAGCTGAAAGATGTTGAAGATGAAGACTTCTACACAATAGAAGAGATTGAAAGCATCGATAATCCAACCATGGCTTATATGGCTAAGAGATTCAAGAATATCAAGTTCAGAAGGGACAAGTAATACAAGCCACAGGGTCAATCATCTAAGTTCAACAAGGGAAGTTTTTCAAAGGCCACTGGTGGAGCCACAAGAGGAGGATACAAGACTGGGTTAGTGGATAGGTCGAAGTTCAGATGTTACAACTGCAATGAGCTACGTCATTTTGCTACTGAGTGTAGAAGACCAAGACAGAATCAAGTAAAAGGATATGGAGATCAGTTTAAGAGGAATCAAGGGAAAGCCTATGTGGCTGAAGGAAAATACTGGGATGATTCTGAAGATGAAGAAGAAGAGGAGTTTGTGAACTTAGCCCTCATGGCTAAATCTGATGAAGAAGCTTCAAGTTCATCAAATGTAAGAACCCTAATTTTTGGTAATATTTTATTTTATTTAATATCTTGTGGCAATGTCAATATGGAACCTTTCTGGTCATCCCTGTTGATTAATGGAATGGATTGTCTGAGAAATTGTGTTGTTGTATTCACTATGTAAGATAAAAAGGGAGATTGTGAAGGCAAGAGTCCTATTGTTAGTGAGATTTATAAAACTTGGGATTTGAGAATGATTAGAGTGTTAAAAGATTTATTAAGAATTATGATAAGGAATTATGGACATTCGAGGAATTTACACAATTAGTACTTAAGGAATTATAGGGGAAATCTCTACGCGACAAAATATTATTACGAGAGATTAATTAAGATACGATACGAATTAAAGGTTAAATAATAAGCATTGGTGGAAGAATAATAATACAAGGAGTAGTATTGCATGCAAGCCCATGCAACCAAGTAGTTGGAAATCAAGCAAACTAGTTAGCCATTGGAAGATGAATAGTACCTAGTTACTTGCTTTTTCAAGAAAGGGGACAAGAAGTACAAGGAGCCATGCTTGCTAGTACTTACCTATACTTACATGATATGTAACACCCAACCTCATCTAATATCACTTATTCACCCAATACAAACACAAAAATCAAAACACTCTCCCCCCTCCCCCCTTGAAGAGCTCTCGGCCAAAGACAAAAAAAGAAGAAGAAAATTTCTTCTTCCCCCTTTCCCATCACTCATAATTCACACCATAATTCCTAGGTCATCTACATCATCTAAACAAGGTATGTTAGCAATTTCACTCCATTTCATCCACCCAATTTCAAGTTACAAATTGTTAAAGTTTGGATGAATAGTAACCAAGTTTGTTCTTCCTTTAGATCTTGCATTATAAGGGTTGTAGGAGACCATCTAAGGTGTTGTTGAGTTGTGAAAAGCTTACCCAAGGCCCCTAGGTACTCAAGAAGGTATAAAATCACAAACCCTCTTGGTTATGTAGTATTTATGATATTTGGTAGTAGATCCATGTATTTATGAGCTAATCTTGGTTGTATATGTATTGGATAGCATGGATCTTGAATTTTGATGTTGAGATTGTGACTTTTATGACTATGGATAGTATATATATCACCATGAGTGTTATGAACCATGATTTGAGTGTATTAAGTGTTGGTTGTATGGTGGAATTGTGGAAAATGGTTGATCTAAGTAGTATGTGCATGCTGAGTTTTTCCAGGAGCAATGACCTGCCTTGTAACACGGTTTTGAACCCCCAAATGTTGTCCCCTGATGTCCTACCTTATATTGTTGGAAAGATAATTGAATGTAGTTTCTGGAAATGTAAGGTTCATGGCTAGGTGATGTGTAGATATTAAGTTATGGCCGGAGGCGTGAATTGTGTTTCTGGACTATGGACTGCACTAAGTGACCCCCTTGTGAGCCTTGTTTAAACCCCTAAAAATTTATGTGGGATCATGGAAAAATTAGAGAAGCTAGGAAATACAGTGGTGAAGGCTACCCAAAAAGAATTGGATTAAAATACAAATTTTTGAATTTTATAAAAATGCTAGAGTAAATTTCGCGCAAGGGAAAAAGTCGTTAGTGGAGCATAATTCTAGGAGTAATGGCTATGGTTCGAATGTGGTAACTAAATTAAGTCGAATAAGTGACGAGCGTAATCGAGTGATGACATGAACCTATAGTGGGGCTAGAGTGTCATAATACGAAGTCATTAAGTTAATTTCGTACCCCCCTAAAACCCCGTAATTAAAGAGATATTGTTAAGGTACTAACGAGCGGTTATTGCTTATGTATAGATCGTTCCACTCCGCACGCTCGACCACCCCAACCAAACCAAGACAAGTTTACTTTTCAAAACTTATACTTATACAAGGACTTTCACTGTTGTGTTTGTAGTTTTCAATTATATCAAATGCTATGTTTATCGAGGTATTGATGCAATTGAGATTGTATAAGTACATATATGCTTGTACCCCTTGAACTTAGATTAAAATGTTTTCTTCGGACAACGACTCTAGCAATAGAGGTCGTAGCGGTCCATATATATCTATTGACCGGGGAGCGGTATATTATTATATCGTATCTAGATTGCGAAAACCCGAAGGGTCATTCGGGAAGTATCGTATACTCAAGTAATTATTTTATATCTTCGTAAATACTCAAATTACCTATCTTGGATTAAAAGTTTATTTAATTAAATAATTATTTTATTAATTATTAATATTAAATCTTAAAATATCATTTATTAATTATTGTTCACTATTTTAAAAACAAAGCTAATCCAAGATACCTTTAGTACCTTCAAACTCGAACTTTTTCGAACTCAAAAACATTTTTGAAAACCCCCGGTCAGGTTCTGCTTCTTGTATGATTTCAAGAATCGTCGGCCGACTGATGTCGGACCTCAATTACTCTGTTTTCAATCAAAATCAAGTTTTTAAAAGAAAAAGAAAAAGGGACTCTGGCAGGTGTGGGAACCGTTGACGAACGATTCCCGGGATGTGTAAGCGGTCGTGAGCCAGGCGGTCCATCAATTATTATTCCGGCCCAGGTGTTGCCGAAGGATGATTACGGATGTAGTTTTCATCGAGGGTGATTACGGATGTAGTTTTCACCCGAGGATAGTTACGGATGTAGTTTCTATCCTTCTGCCGGTAGAGAAGACCCGCGGATTATTGGACTCGGATGTGGCGACTGATCATCGTCAATCCCTGTCAGGTTTTATGTTTTCTTTAAGTCCCATTCCTCCACTTTGGAAAAATGCTTTGACACTGCATCTTAGGCCTATGTGCCAGTTGCCGATAGTGTCCTACTTTGATGAGAAAGATGTTGACTTTATGCAGTATCTAGAACTGCAAGGTTATTTTGAAAACAAGGGCACGTACTGGTGCACCTTTGCAATTTACCAATAATGACAAGTGATTTTATAACTGGATGATACAAACGAGTTTAATGACTGCTATACATATGAAATGTTATATTGCTTACCTTATACATATATTCTTGCTGAGCTATAGTTGCTCACTCTTGCTTGTTTTCAAATTTTACAAACACAACAGCTAAGAGAAATGGCAAGAACCTGTCAGACTGTTCGAAAGCAGGTGACTAGACCCCAGGCTGCAGTTGAGATTCCACCGGTAGGCCCCATTAGCCGGATTGGTTGGCAGCTTTTGTTAGTACGTTTTATTTATAAGTATGACCTGTGCAAGGCAGTGTACCGTAACAAACTTTCAAGCCGCCAACTTCGCTTCATATCGAAGTGTTGCTGGTAGCATAAATGTTATTTAATTCGGTCTGTAATAACTCTAAAACTCTTACTTTTGCTTATTCATATGTATGACGTTTCTGAGACTCTAACCTGTGTGTGTGTGTGTGTGCGGTGTGAGTTTATTGTGGGGTCGATGGCTGTTTATTTATGTTATGTGCAAGAACAAGTATGTTATTAATGGAAAATGGACCGTGAGCGCCTAGATCTCCGACCCCGGATCTGGGGGCGTCACAGAAATGGTATCAGAGCGAAGGTTACAGTTCTCAGAAACGATAGTAACTTAGGGAAGCAACCATAATAATACGAATAATATAACACTAATAATAATCCCATTAATACCTAGAGCTCTCATCGAGTTCACAGTCGGGTTATCGGATATAGCCCTGACTTCTAAGGCCCGTGAGGGAACTACTCCTTAAACCCTTCTTTATGGTTAGTAACCTACCTTATTTCCCTTGTGTAGATGGAGGAGATACCAGACCCTGAGGCCTATGAGAGGGAGCATGATGAGGCACTACTGAGAGAGACTGAGGACCCTGTTGAGGATACTGATGCTGACTCTGAGACCGACCCTGTGATTGAGCTGATAGAGGACACCGAGGAGGAGGATCCCGATGAGGAGCCCTTTGTTGAGCCTGAGCCTGTTACCCCCTCCCCTGTGGCCACTGATGAGGAGAGTGTGCGATCCGGTGAGGACCGTGTTGTGTCACCCCCACCCTCTCCACAGTCATTGAGCCCCACTTCTTCTGATGATGACTCCGAGGAGGATACTTCTAGCGAGGAGGAGCGTGACCCTACCCCTGCTCCTGCCCCTGTTATGCCACCCCCACCACTGGACCTACCCCCGGTGTCGGGCGCTGAGCACGCCTATGTCGTGCAGTTCATGACCCGAGACTTACTTTCTGCCGAGGCCAGACTTAATGAGGTGAGGCGAGCCCTAGTGGAGGAGCGCGAGGCGCGACTGAGGATTCAGGCTGAGATGAGGACTACTGTTGCTAGGAGGACTAGAGCTCGACTCCACAGGATTGAGAGGAGGAGCCGCGAGAGGATTCTTGGACTAGGGATCCGCGGGGGCGGAGTGATCCAGGCTAGGGATGTTAGGCGTGTTGTGCGTCGTGCATTTGCCCGAGTGAGGACCTTGCTCCGTCGCGGTGCGGCCCCGTGATGTGTTACTAATAGCTCAGTCCCCTAGGTTCAGATGACATTAGTGTGTCGATTTTGCGGGATAGTTGACTTGTGCAGTGGCGTCCTTTCTGACCAGTGGATGAGTAGACTGACCTACAGATATGTAGATGTGACTTCGGATAGTATGTACGGATGTAGCCATACTTTTGTGTAGCCCTGACTATTCGGATGATGTACTTATATTTGTTCCACTTTTGCTAGACTTTGACATCGGAACTATGTATTTGGCTCTAACATCCAAACTTTGTGGCAACCCTTGTACCGTACTTATTTAGTTTCAGTTTCCTTGATATTGTCTCAACTGCTTTACTTTCCGATACCATGCTCTACTGTTTTGATATACAACTGTGATTATACAATTGCTACAAACCACAAATACAATCATGCTGTTTCAAATTTACAATATGCGATTTCAAATTGTTCTCTACATTTTCCAAAAAAAAAAAAAAAAACGGTTTTAGTTTGTTTAAAATTTTGAAAATATTTCTATAAGTTTCGAAGTTTTGAAATTTTGGAAATTCCTACAAATGTTTTCGAACCACGTAACGACTTTCCCTAAAAAGGTTTTATAGTTTATCGCCATCATAAGGGCACTGCGAGTTTCAAAATTTTAACCCTGCATAAGGAGGAACAATACGTTCCTGACTTCTCTAAATACGGTCAAATAATTTGAAAACCCTAACCCATTTTTGTCTTATTATCAGAATCATGCCACCCAGAAGAATGAACACCCGAGCTCACCCGGCCAACTCTGAAGGCCAGGGTAGCCACCATGGGTCGGGAGGCCACCAAAACCGAGAGAGAGAGGATTTGAACCTGAGCGAGGATGAAGGTAGTGACTATAACTTGTTTGATAACTCTGAGTATGATGAAGAGGAAGCTGAAGATGATACCCTAGAGGTGGAAAACCCAAGGAGAGACCCTATGGAGCGGTTCATGGACCTACTCAGGCAGAACTTGGACCGTCCCCCGGTTCAGCCACCACCCAACAATGCCAATGCCAATGCCTTTCGGAATTTCAAATCCCTGAAACCCCCGGAGTTTAAGGGAACTGCAGACCCGGTCGAGGCAAGAGCCTGGCTGAAAGAAATGGAAAAATCTTTTGAGATACTAGGAGTCGCTGAAGAGCAGAAAACTGTTTTCGCCACCTATCTCCTGAAGGGCGAGGCAAACTACTGGTGGGAAGCTAAAAAGAATTTGGAGGGAAGAGGTGTGGTGACCTGGGAGAGGTTTAGCGAGTTGTTCTTGGAAAAGTATTTCCCTAGGTTCATGGAAACACAAATGGAGCTGAAATTTTTGGAACTGAAGCAAGGTAACATGACGGTGGCCGAGTATGAGGCAAGATTTACTGAGCTGTCAAGGTTTGTGCCGCAATATGTGAACTCTGAGGTGAAGAGGGCCCGAAGGTTTCAATTGGGGCTAAAGCAATGGATTCAGAATCGTGTGGCGATTCTTGAGCTGACAGACTATGCCACCCTGGTACAGAAAGCATCGATTGTTGAGGCTGGGGGCGAACAGATGCAGAAGGAGAGGGAAGGAAAGAAGGGGAAGTTTGACAGTCAGAGAGCGGAAAGTTGGAGTGTGGGCCAGAGCGGCCGACCACAGGGATCGTCTTACTCTACCCCACCCAGAGCCCCACCCCCAGAATGCAATAAATGTGGAAGGAAACATGCGGGCGTGTGTAACCTGCAAGATGTGAAGTGCTTCAAGTGTGGGCTGACAGGACATTATGCTAACACCTGTCGAGGAACTAGTAACAACACCAGTACCGGAGGTAATTGCTTCAAGTGTGGGAAACCAGGGCACCGAATGAGGGAATGTATGTCCTCTGGGCCAGCTGCGTCAAGAGTGAGTGGAACTGCTTCTAACAGGGCCCCTACTGCAAGAACTTTTAACATGACTGTGCAAGATGCCGTGAGGAACACGGATGTGATCGCAGGTACCCTACTACTCAACTCAGTTAATGCGAATGTTTTATTTGATTCGGGAGCTACCAAGTCTTTCATATCTTTAGATTTTGTATGTCGGTTAGACCTTAAGACTGAACCACTGAGAGACAGACTGCAAGTAGAGATAGCTAATCATGAAATTATTCCTGTTAACCAAGTATGTCCAGGTTGCGACCTAGAAATAGAAGGGCGACACTTTCGGGTAGATTTAATACCTTTTAAGTTAGGAGAGTTTGACGTAATAGTAGGTATGGATTGGTTGACAACCCATGGAGCTCAGATTGATTGTGTGAAGAAGAAAGTGAGTTTAAGACTACCAGGGGATAAGAAAGTAGTGTTTAGTGGAAAACGACAAACCCAAAAGTTCCTGACTATGATTCAAGCTAAAAAGCTGTTACGTAAAGGATGCGAAGCCTATTTAGCCTATGTAAAGGATACCAAGAAGGAGGCGCCAAACCTACCGGAAATCCCAGTCGTTAATGAGTTCGCGGACGTATTTCCGGATGATCTTCCAGGACTACCACCTGATAGAGACATCGAGTTCGCTATAGATTTAGTTCCGGGCACGGCCCCAATTTCAAAAGCCCCATATAGGCTAGCCCCAGTGGAGATGAAAGAGTTGGCCACCCAATTGCAAGAGCTATTGGATAAAGGAATGATAAGACCTAGTGTGTCACCGTGGGGAGCCCCGGTGCTATTCGTGAAAAAGAAGGATGGCAGTATGAGATTATGCATAGACTACAAGGAGTTGAATAAGGTGACCATAAAGAATAAGTATCCTTTGCCCAGAATAGATGACCTGTTTGACCAACTAAAGGACGCGGTTTATTTTTCCAAGATCGATTTGAGAACCGGGTACCACCAGTTAAGGATTAAGCCAGAAGATATACCAAAGACGGCCTTTTGCACCCGGTACGGACACTATGAGTTTTTAGTAATGTCGTTTGGGTTAACGAATACCCCCGCAGCTTTCATGGACTTAATGAATCGAGTCTTCAAAAAGTACTTAGACAAGTGTGTTATAGTCTTCATCGATGACATCTTGATTTATTCCAAGACGAAAGAGGAACATGCAGAGCACTTGAGGATTGTATTGGGAGCATTAAGAGAAGAAAAGTTGTACGCTAAGTTCTCGAAGTGTGAATTTTGGTTGAAGGAAGTTCAGTTTTTGGGGCATGTGATTAGCGAACAAGGCATTCTAGTGGACCCAGCCAAAATAAAGGCTGTATCAAATTGGGAGAGACCAACCACTCCGACATAGGTGAGAAGTTTCATAGGATTGGCTGGCTACTATAGGAGATTTGTCCAAGACTTTGCCAAGATAGCAGCCCCTTTGACCCGGCTAACTCGCAAGACCGAGAAGTTGGTGTGGACTGAGAAATGCGAAGAGAGCTTTCAAGAGTTGAAAAAGAGGTTGGTGACAGCACCAATACTAGCCCTACCCGATGATAAGGGAGATTTTGTGATTTATAGCGACGCATCCCATAAAGGTTTAGGGTGCGTGCTTATGCAGCACGGTAAGGTGATTGCGTATGCGTCCAGACAACTTAAGGAATATGAGATAAGATACCCCACCCATGATTTGGAGTTAGCAGCGATAGTTTTCGCCCTAAAGATCTGGAGACATTACCTTTACGGAGAAAGGTGTGAAATCTACACGGATCACAAGAGCTTAAAGTACATATTCACTCAGAAAGAGTTGAACATGAGGCAGAGGAGATGGCTAGAACTAATCAAGGATTATGATTGTGAGATTCATTATCACCCAGGGAAGGCCAACGTGGTGGCCGATGCACTTAGCCGAAAGGAGAAGCTTAAGATGATAACGTCAGTGGACGAATTGATCAAGGACCTCGAGAAGCTGGAGATTGAGGTAAGGTTACCAGGAGTTGGCCAAGAAAGTCTAATGGAAATAAAAGTCCAACCACCGCTATTGGAAAAGATTAAGTTATGCCAGGAAAAGAAGATAGAAGAAGAAAAGAATTCGATGGAGAAAATTTTGACTGGCGAGGAAATTAGGTGCGAGAAGGACGAGAATGGAATTATGAGGTACGCATCTAGGATATGGATCCCGAACGTTCAAGAATTGAAAGATGAGATTTTGCAAGAGGCTCATAGTTCAAGGTATTCGATTCACCCTGGAGGCACCAAGATGTATATGGATTTGAAGGAGTATTATTGGTGGCCAAATATGAAGAAGGACGTAGCAGAGTGGGTAAGTAAATGCTTGACATGTCAAAGAGTGAAGGTCGAACACCAGAGGCCCAGTGGATTGTTGCAACCCTTAGAAATACCCGAGTGGAAGTGGGAACAGATTGCGATGGACTTTGTGGTCGGATTACCAAGGACCAAGACTAATCATGACGCCATTTGGGTAATTATTGATAGATTGACCAAGTCAGCACATTTTCTTCCAATCAACGAGAGATACACCGTCGACAAGCTGGTGGATATTTACTTAAAGGAGATTGTGGTTAGGCATGGGGTTCCTGTGAGCATTGTATCAGATAGAGACCCAAGATTCAACTCCAGGTTCTGGAGGAGTTTTCAGGATTGTGTGGGGACTAAGTTAAACATGAGTACTGCATACCATCCCCAAACAGACAGACAGAGTGAGAGAACCATCCAGACCATCAAGGACATGTTGAGAGTATGTGCCATAGATTTCAAGGGAAGTTGGGACCACCACTTGCCATTGATCGAATTTTCCAACAACAATAGTTACCATGCGAGTATAGGCATGCCCCCATATGAAGCTTTGTACGGACGAAGATGTCGGTCTCCTTTGTGTTGGGAAGAGGTAGGAGAACGGAAGATATTAGGGCCTGAACTGGTCCAACAGACAAGAGAAACTATCGAACTCATAAGAGGACGGCTGGTAGCGGCCCAAGACAGACAGAAGAAGTATGCGGACCAGTCCCGCAAGGATAAAGAATATGAGGTAGGAGAGTTTGTGATGTTAAAAGTATCACCGTGGAAGGGATTGATGAGATTTGGTAAGAAGGGGAAACTAAGCCCGAGATTTATTGGACCTTTTGAGATCTTGAAACGAGTTGGAAAGTTAGCCTATGAATTGGCTTTACCTCCGAGCTTACAGCAAGTACATAATGTGTTCCATGTGTCCATGCTACGACCCTACCATACCGACTTCCGACATGTGATAGAACATGATCAAGTGGATCTGCAACCAGACTTAACATATGTGGAGCAACCCGTAGAAATCATGGATAGAAAAGAACAGGTGCTGAGGAACAAGGTTGTCAAACTAGTGAGAGTCTTGTGGAGGAACCAGAATGTCGAAGAATCAACATGGGAACTAGAAAGCGCAATGCGTGAAAAGCACCCCCAACTGTTTTCAACCTGATTCCGGGACGGAATCCTTTTAAGGAGGGGAGGCTGTAAGAACCCTAATTTTTGGTAATATTTTATTTTATTTAATATCTTGTGGCAATGTCAATATGGAACCTTTCTGGTCATCCCTGTTGATTAATGGAATGGATTGTCTGAGAAATTGTGTTGTTGTATTCACTATGTAAGATAAAAAGGGAGATTGTGAAGGCAAGAGTCCTATTGTTAGTGAGATTTATAAAACTTGGGATTTGAGAATGATTAGAGTGTTAAAAGATTTATTAAGAATTATGATAAGGAATTATGGACATTCGAGGAATTTACACAATTAGTACTTAAGGAATTATAGGGGAAATCTCTACGCGACAAAATATTATTACGAGAGATTAATTAAGATACGATACGAATTAAAGGTTAAATAATAAGCATTGGTGGAAGAATAATAATACAAGGAGTAGTATTGCATGCAAGCCCATGCAACCAAGTAGTTGGAAATCAAGCAAACTAGTTAGCCATTGGAAGATGAATAGTACCTAGTTACTTGCTTTTTCAAGAAAGGGGACAAGAAGTACAAGGAGCCATGCTTGCTAGTACTTACCTATACTTACATGATATGTAACACCCAACCTCATCTAATATCACTTATTCACCCAATACAAACACAAAAATCAAAACACTCTCCCCCCTCCCCCCTTGAAGAGCTCTCGGCCAAAGACAAAAAAAGAAGAAGAAAATTTCTTCTTCCCCCTTTCCCATCACTCATAATTCACACCATAATTCCTAGGTCATCTACATCATCTAGACAAGGTATGTTAGCAATTTCACTCCATTTCATCCACCCAATTTCAAGTTACAAATTGTTAAAGTTTGGATGAATAGTAACCAAGTTTGTTCTTCCTTTAGATCTTGCATTATAAGGGTTGTAGGAGACCATCTAAGGTGTTGTTTAGTTGTGAAAAGCTTACCCAAGGCCCCTAGGTGCTCAAGAAGGTATAAAATCACAAACCCTCTTGGTTATGTAGTATTTATGATATTTGGTAGTAGATCCATGTATTTATGAGCTAATCTTGGTTGTATATGTATTGGATAGCATGGATCTTGAATTTTGATGTTGAGATTGTGACTTTTATGACTATGGATAGTATATATATCACCATGAGTGTTATGAACCATGATTTGAGTGTATTAAGTGTTGGTTGTATGGTGGAATTGTGGAAAATGGTTGATCTAAGTAGTATGTGCATGCTGAGTTTTTCCAGGAGCAATGACCTGCCTTGTAACACGGTTTTGAACCCCCAAATGTTGTCCCCTGATGTCCTACCTTATATTGTTGGAAAGATAATTGAATGTAGTTTCTGGAAATGTACGGTTCATGGCTAGGTGATGTGTAGATTTTAAGTTATGGCCGGAGGAGTGAATTGTGTTTCTGGACTATGGACTGCACTAAGTGACCCCCTTGTGAGCCTTGTTTAAACCCCTAAAAATTTATGTGGGATCATGGAAAAATTAGAGAAGCTAGGAAATACAGTGGTGAAGGCTACCCAAAAAGAATTGGATTAAAATACAAATTTTTGAATTTTATAAAAATGCTAGAGTAAATTTCGCGCAAGGGAAAAAGTCGTTAGTGGAGCATAATTCTATGAGTAATGGTTATGGTTCGAATGTGGTAACTAAATTAAGTCGAATAAGTGACGAGCGTAATCGAGTGATGACATGAACCTATAGTGGGGCTAGAGTGTCATAATACGAAGTCATTAAGTTAATTTCGTACCCCCCTAAAACCCCGTAATTAAAGAGATATTGTTAAGGTACTAACGAGCGGTTATTGCTTATGTATAGATCGTTCCACTCCGCACGCTCGACCACCCCAACCAAACCAAGGCAAGTTTACTTTTCAAAACTTATACTTATACAAGGACTTTCACTGTTGTGTTTGTAGTTTTCAATTATATCAAATGCTATGTTTATCGAGGTATTGATGCAATTGAGATTGTATAAGTACATATATGCTTGTACCCCTTGAACTTAGATTAAAATGTTTTCTTCGGACAACGACTCTAGCAATAGAGGTCGTAGCGGTCCATATATATCTATTGACCGGGGAGCGGTATATTATTATATCGTATCTAGATTGCGAAAACCCGAAGGGTCATTCGGGAAGTATCGTATACTCAAGTAATTATTTTATATCTTCGTAAATACTCAAATTACCTATCTTGGATTAAAAGTTTATTTAATTAAATAATTATTTTATTAATTATTAATATTAAATCTTAAAATATCATTTATTAATTATTGTTCACTATTTTAAAAACAAAGCTAATCCAAGATACCTTTAGTACCTTCAAACTCGAACTTTTTCGAACTCAAAACATTTTTGAAAACCCCCGGTCAGGTTCTGCTTCTTGTATGATTTCAAGAATCGTCGGCCGACTGATGTCGGACCTCAATTACTCTGTTTTCAATCAAAATCAAGTTTTTAAAAGAAAAAGAAAAAGGGACTCTGGCAGGTGTGGGAACCGTTGACGAACGATTCCCGGGATGTGTAAGCGGTCGTGAGCCAGGCGGTCCATCAATTATTATTCCGGCCCAGGTGTTGCCGAAGGATGATTACGGATGTAGTTTTCATCGAGGGTGATTACGGATGTAGTTTTCACCCGAGGATAGTTACGGATGTAGTTTCTATCCTTCTGCCGGTAGAGAAGACCCGCGGATTATTGGACTCGGATGTGGCGACTGATCATCGTCAATCCCTGTCAGGTTTTATGTTTTCTTTAAGTCCCATTCCTCCACTTTGGAAAAATGCTTTGACACTGCATCTTAGGCCTATGTGCCAGTTGCCGATAGTGTCCTACTTTGATGAGAAAGATGTTGACTTTATGCAGTATCTAGAACTGCAAGGTTATTTTGAAAACAAGGGCACGTACTGGTGCACCTTTGCAATTTACCAATAATGACAAGTGATTTTATAACTGGATGATACAAACGAGTTTAATGACTGCTATACATATGAAATGTTATATTGCTTACCTTATACATATATTCTTGCTGAGCTATAGTTGCTCACTCTTGCTTGTTTTCAAATTTTATAAACACAACAGCTAAGAGAAATGGCAAGAACCTGTCAGACTGTTCGAAAGCAGGTGACTAGACCCCAGGCTGCAGTTGAGATTCCACCGGTAGGCCCCATTAGCCGGATTGGTTGGCAGCTTTTGTTAGTACGTTTTATTTATAAGTATGACCTGTGCAAGGCAGTGTACCGTAACAAACTTTCAAGCCGCCAACTTCGCTTCATATCGAAGTGTTGCTGGTAGCATAAATGTTATTTAATTCGGTCTGTAATAACTCTAAAACTCTTACTTTTGCTTATTCATATGTATGACGTTTTTGAGACTCTAACCTGTGTGTGTGTGTGTGTGCGGTGTGAGTTTATTGTGGGGTCGATGGCTGTTTATTTATGTTATGTGCAAGAACAAGTATGTTATTAATGGAAAATGGACCGTGAGCGCCTAGATCTCCGACCCCGGATCTGGGGGCGTCACATCAAATCAGGTACCATCTCTAGTTTTACTTAATATGTCTAAAACTGAGTATAAGCATACCATTGAAGATTTAAGTGCTAAGATGTTTAACATTCATGTTAGTTTATCTGTTGCTCATGAATAAATTGCTAAGTTAACTAAATAGAATGAAACTCTCAAATCTGAAAATGAAATATTGTTGCTAAGAACCAGTCCCCTAGATTCATTAGCTCAAGAGAATGCTAGGTTGAAAAATGATATTGTCTGTGCTAAGGAAATAGAAGAATTTCTCAGGAGTCAAATTGCACAAAATGAGTTTAAACTCAAAGCTTTTAGAAACTCTTCTAAGTTAGTCCAGGAATATCATGATAATCACACTGAGAATCAGAAGGTAGGAATAGGTTTCGAGTATGGTAGAAGGCATGGAAAGGCAATTGCTCTTGATGATAGTGATGCTGTCAAACCTCAAATTCTAAAAAGAGTTTGCAAACTAATTTTCAAAAATCTTCAAGCTAATTTTGATGAAACCTCCTTGTTCATCAAACAAGAGCTACTTGATGAAGATGAGTGCATTGACATCACACTGAGCAAAGGAAAAGATACTGTCAAGTCTCCCGTGACAGAACTCTACCAAGCAATCAGACAGAATGTTCTAAAGTAGCTGACAGCAAGGATGAGACAGAAACTTCAAAAGATACTATCAAGAGAGAACCCAAGATATCAACTTTCAAACCTGCTGTCAAGACAGAAGCAAAGAAAGGTACTGTCAAGGGTGGCTCGACAACAACTTCAGAACATACTGTCAAGGCAAATGTCTACAAGCCTAAGAATATGAATGGTAAGTTAGGGATTGATAAGAAGAATGGATATAGTCATGTTAAGGATGCCCCTAGGAAGCTTTGCAATAATTGTGGATCATCTCATCATTTAATATTTGTTTGTAAGAAACCCAAACAGGATAAGGTCAATGCGTCCAATGTTAGTTGTAACTTACATAGAACCCCCATTATACAAAGAAGTATGGATGTCTGTAATAACATTGACTGTATGCCATGCAAAATTGTTGTTATGAGTACTTGTTTCAATCTGCCTATTCTGTCTACTGAAAGATGTTCCTATTTAGAAAATGCTGAGACTTCTGTGCCTGCCTATGTTGGCAAAAAGGCAGCTTCCACTAAGAGAAAGACCAAGTCTAACTCTAAAACCAAGTGGACAGCAAAAGAAGTCAAACAGGAGGATTCTAGTGTTGATTTAAATGTGAAGCAGAATGATATGAACAATGATGCTGTAAGTGCAGGACCCAACAGAGTTTGGGTACCAGATGCAAATTAAAATCATCTGTTTTGCAGGGCAAGAAGCAGATCATGTGGATCATCGACAGTGGATGCTTCAGGCACATGACTGGTGATATAGCCCTACTATCACATTTTGTGGAGAAGGCCGACCCAATCATAACTTTTGGAGACAACAGCAAAGGTTACACTATGGGATATGGCTGTTTGGAAATTGGAAATGTTGTCATTGAAGATATTGCTCTTGTTGATGGATTGAAGCACAACCTACTCAGTGTCAGCCAGTTCAGTGACAAGGGATTTAAGGTTGACTTTGATATGATGGTTTGTAATATCTATCACAAGAAAGATCGAAGCCTCTCTTTGAAAGGAGTCAGGAAAGGAAGCTTGTTTGTTGCAGACTTAAATTCTGTCAATAAAGACAAGGCTTACTGTTTTTACAGTAAAGCATCAGTTGGTGAAAGCATGCTTTGGCACAAGAAGCTCTCACACCTCAATTTCAAGAATATGAATATTCTGATGAAGAAGGATTTGGTGAAAGGACTACCTCAACAGGAATTCTGTCAAGAAGGACAATGTGAGGATTGTCAAATGGGTAAATTGAAAAGATCTGTGCACAAATAAAAGTAAGTGAATACCAACACTGAGCCACTCAAATTAATTCATATGGATTTGTTTGGTCCAGTAAATGTTCAATCTCTTGCAAGAAAGAGATATGCCCTGGTAATGGTGGATGACTACTCAAGGTACACTTGGGTGAAGTTTTTAGAGATAAAGGACGAAGCTGCTCAAGAAATCATTGATCACATAAGAGTTCTTGAAAGAACCCCCAATGCTCAAGTTCAATATCTGAGAAGTGACAATGGTACTGAGTTCAGAAATGCCACATTAGGAAACTTCTGCAAGGAAGAAGGCATTGTCCAACAATTCTCCACTGCCAGGACACCACAACAAAATGGAGTTGTAGAAAGGAAGAACAGAACTCTCATTGAAGCTGCGATAACTATGTTGAATGATTCTAAATTACCAACATACTTCTGGGTAGAAGCTATTAATACAGCTTGCTACACACATAACAGAACCTTGATCAACAAGACTCATGGAAACACTCCTTACTATCTGTTAACAGGAAAGAAACCTACTGTCAAGTACTTTCATGTATTTGGAAGTAAGTGTTTCATGATGATTGACAACCATGAAAGGAAAGGAAAGTTCGATGCTAAAGCTTATGAAGGCATTTTCATGGGATATGGATTGGAAAGGACTACCTACAGAGTCTATGTCATTGATCACAAAGTCATTGAAGAAAGTGTGAATGTCACATTTGATGAAACCAAATTCCCAGGTCTGCAAGAGGATGGTCAAATGGAGCCTCTTAGATTTGAAAATCAAGGGTATTTAGAAGAAGAAGAAATTGTTACTGATGAACCTACTGGTACTCAGGATATTGAGTTTGAAAGAAATGCTGTTAACACCAATGATGCTACTCAAACTCTAGCTCAATCTCAAACTGTTTCAACTAATCATCAGAATGAGAATGATTCTGGAGATGTTAAAGAACATGAAGGAGAAAACATCAATGGTGGAGAGTCAACCTCTCAAAGAGGAAATGATCAAGCAGATCAATAAAGAAGCTTGCCCAGAACCACTAAGTGGAACAGAGATCACACTAGCAATCTAATCATTGATGATCCCACTACTGGTATAAGGACGAGGAGAAATATTTCTGCTGACAGCATGTTTTCATGTTTTCTATCTCAAACTGAGCCAAAGTCAATTGATGAAGCATTGTTGGATTCAGATTGGGTGATAGCCATGCAAGAAGAGCTAAACCAATTTGAGAGGAACAATGTATGGAAGCTGGTCCCTAGACCCAAAGGGAAATCAGTAGTTGACACAAAGTGGGTTTTCAGAAACAAGTTGGATGAAAGTGGAAATGAGACAAGAAACAAGGCAAGGCTAGTAGCTAAAGGTTACTGTCAACAGGAAGGGATCGATTATGATGAAACATTTGCACCTATTGCCAGACTTGAAGCTATTCAGATATTTTTAGCCTATGCTGCACACTGCAACTTCAAAGTGTTCCAAATGGATGTCAAAAGTGCCTTTCTTACTGGAGAACTAGAAGAGGAGGTGTATGTTGAACAGCCACCTGGATTTGAGGATGCTGAGTTGTATGACTTTGTCTACAAGCTGTTCAAAGCACTTTATGGATTGAAGCAAGCCCCTAGAGCTTGGTATGAAACTCTCTCTACTTTTCTCATTGAGAATCAATTTACAAAAGGTGTAGTGGATAAGACATTGTTCTACAAGCACCATGGCAAGGACATCATTCTGGTTCAGATTCATGTTGATGACATAATCTTTGGTTCTACAAATGAGAAGCTGTGTGAAAAGTTTTCATCTCTTATGAAGAGCAAATATGAGATGAGCATGATGGGAGAACTGTCATTTTTCCTAGGTCTACAAATTCATCAAAAGGATGATGGTATCTTCATAAGCCAATCGAAATATGTCAAAGAACTTCTCAAAAAGTTCAACATGGAAGATACATCACCTGCCAAGACACCTATCTCTACTGCAACCAAACTGGATTTGGATCCTAAAGGAAAGAAAGTGGATTCTAGTACCTATAGAGGCATGGTGGGATCGTTGCTATACCTAACTGCTAGCAGACCAGACATTATGTTTGCTACATGTCTCTGTGCAAGGTTTCAAGCTGATCCAAAAGAATCACACTTAGTAGCAATCAAGAGAATCTTTAGATATCTCAAAGGTACTCCAAACCTAGGCCTTTGGTATCCTAAAGATACTGGATTTGACTTGATTGGTTATTCGGATTCAGACTACGCTGGATGTAAGATTGGCAGGAAAAGTACAACAGGAAGCTGTCAATTTCTTGGTGGAAGATTAGTGTCATGGTTTAGCAAAAAACAGCATTCTGTATCTACCTCAACTGCAGAAGCTGAATATATTGTAGCTGGAAGTTGCTGTGCTCAAATTCTTTGGATGAAAAATCAGCTAATGGACTATGGTTTAGAGTTGTCTAATATTCCTATTTATTGTGATAACACTAGTGCCATAGCTATCTCAGACAATCCAGTTCAACACTCCAGGACAAAGCACATTGAGATCAGTCATCATTTCCTAAGAGAGCATGTTGAAAAGGGAACTGTGAAGCTGATTTATGTTCCAACAGAAAAGCAACTTGCAGACATTTTTACGAAGCCACTAGATGAAGCAACCTTCAATAGGTTGGTAAGTGAATTGGGAATGCTAAATTTGGTATGTTAACTTACTAGTTTTTACATTTTCAACGTGGTTAAAAATTGCAGCTTGTGACCGTAACCTTCAATGTTACTGTCATGAGAAGTTACTGTCCTATGTGCTACTTGTTTATTTGACAGCATGTTTGCTATGACTATGCTAAATTCAAATCACATGCCTGTTTTAATTTTTGTAATGAGTAGTCACGTGACATTAACTTATTTCATACGCCTGCTTAGTGATAAGTATTCGTGTCATTTGAAATGACCCCAGGTATTTGTCAGTCCTTTTTAATTTAAAGTTAATTACTTTATTAAAAAGAGTCAGTTGGAAGTTGTAGAGTCACTTAATGTGTTATAAATAAGACCAAGGCCAAACCCTTTGTTCTCACTTAACACACTATGAACTCTAGAGGTGACATGAGTAAGAGGAAGGCAGAAGATATGTCTACATCAGAGATGCCAAAACCACTGAAGGAGATCGCTGCTGAGCATCCCCTTGATCCATTCCTCGATAAGCTTCAGGCTTATCTGGATGCAAAAGGGATCACAGAGGAGAAGGAGATAGAGAAAGTCGTTGAGCAGCTGCTGGTGGAAGCTCTTGAAGAGCTCAATAAGAAATGATGTTCAATTCTTAAGAACTATTTTGTACTGTTTTTTAAGTTTTTTTTAATAAAAGTTCATCGTTTCAACTTCTCAGTGTATTGCATGATGTTCATCTCTTTCACTCTTAGTTATCTGTGAATGGTTGTCTGTTTACTTGTTTGTGTGTATGGATGTTTGTGGATGTGTGCTAAAACCAACAAATATGTGCCTAAATCGATTAAAATGCTATTTGGTAATTTTCGCTTAAGCAATAGTCAAAGTCGATTAAAATTCATGACATAAATTATTTCCGCTTAAGTTGCTGTCAATAAGTGAAGATGCTGTCACGATGTGCCTTGACAGCAAGGTACTTAGACGACACAATGGAAAAAGTCTCTGTCATGAAATTTAAAGGAAATTGTATAAATTGCTTAATGATGACAGTATGTTCTTGCGACGATGTTATTGTCAAGCAAAACCTGCTGTCATCCGCTCAAAATTACTAATGAATTTGTTACAGCGCACAGGTTACTGTCAAGATTAGTGGACCGAATTAATTGGGATTTTACCTCCACGATTTACAGCCACTAAAAAGTAACTACCCACGACATCACGTGACTGATTAATGGGCTAAGACATTGCTACTTTCCCTTTCTCAGTAAGACATTTGCTATTTTCATGTAAGACACAACTTTCAACAGAACCTCTCTCTCTCAAAAGCAAAAATCTCTCTCCAAAGCTCAAAGCAAGAAATGGCACCCAAACAATCCTCTTCTCAAACTAACTTTGCTGGTATTCTCACCGCTGGAGATGCTGGTGAAGGTTTTAAATGACTCGTATCCTTTATCAACAAGTCATATCTGGGTCATGCTATAACATCTACACCATCCCTGAACCTAGAAATACTTGAAGAATTCTGGAACACTACCTATGTTCCAGGAGGTGCAGGTAAAGACACCATACAATGCAAAATTAAAGGAGTTACCTGCATCCTCACAATTAAAGGCATCAACAAAGCTTTGGGAACTGGACTGCAAGCTAAAGAATCATACAAGGAACTTGCAAGTGATGAAATCCTAAAGAAGTTTTTCTTAAAAATTGGGTATACTGGTCCTGTTCTTGAAGAGGGTACATCAAAATGGTACTCGACTGGTGAAATGGACAGAAAGCACTTGAGGAAAGAATGGAGCATGATTTTTGATGTCATGGTGAAGGTTTTCTCAACCAAAACCTCTGGCTGGAATGGAATTCCCTCCTATATCAAGAAGCTTACTCAATCTCTTGTCCATGGATACAAAGTGGATGCAGGAAAGTTGCTTATGAGTCAACTCAAGTCAGCTCTAAGCAGGAAGGTACATGTCTATCCTCGCTTTCTTACTATGTGTTTGAATTCATTATGTGGCATTGATGATAATGCATCTCTCACTATAGAATGCAATGTTTTGAAAAGAAATACACACACATCACTCAATTCACAAAATTCAAATGCACTTATTCCACTCTGTTTCACCAAGCACATGGCTGATCAAGAGCCTCATCTCGATGTAGCACTACCCTCTGGGTATGTTGTTTTCTCCCTTGAGAATGAAGCTGAATTAGACCCAAATTTAGTTAACCCACATTCTACTTCATACATTCCTATCAGATCATCTAGAAAACTGATAAGTGGATTTTATATCCACTAATTATGCACTAATTGGACCTAGATTGGTGGTTTGTCCTTAAATATGTTGTGTCTTTTAATTCGTTTTGTTGTTAATTAAGTCTTTGTTGTGTAGAACTCGCAACTTTAGGTATTGTGGCGATAAAAGGCTAAAAACGGTGGATTTCTGCCTCAATTCGGAATTTAGAGTTACCAAGAGAGCAAGGTGGACTGGCCATGAGGAAAAAGAATTATCATAAAGAAATTCTGAGTGATATATTCTTAATGCTGAAACCCCGGTTGGAATTGTTATATTTTTCGTTAACCAAAAGGAGCCCGGTTTTAGATCCTGAAGAGACCATAGCTTATATCTGGACGAGCAATGAAGAAATAAGAATTATCACAAAAATATGGAAAGTGATATATTCTTAAAGTTGGAACCCCGGTTGGAATTGATATAATTTTTGTTAAGCAAAAGGAGTCCGGTTCCAGACGGCCAGAGACCGCAGCTTAGACAATAAAGATTTATTTATATTATTAAATAATTTTATTTAATTAGAACATTATATTTATAAATATCTAATAATATTATATATTTATTTTTATAATTTCTAGATTAAAATAATTATTTATTAATTAAAGATTATAAGCTGTGCGACTAAAAAAAAACATTTCTACGGAACCAATTATATAAAGCAAAATATGCGGCCGGTTTGTTTTAGTAAATGGCGTGCAAAGTGAAGTCAATAACAAGTTGGCCAGTTAAGTTAAGTAATATAAAGTTGATGATTAGAAAAGTACCGTCCGCCACTGCCTTCGAGTCCAATTTTGCTGCTTGGCTGGTTTATTTATTCCTGGATGGTGTGCTAATTTCTGCTATAAATAGCAGTGTTTTCCATTCATTTAAAAGATACCTCTCAACTGAATTCTCTCTAGTATTTCATAAAAATTCAGTTGTTTCTTTTGTATTTTCAAATTATTTCATACACTTTAATTTTCTGCAAGTTCTGTTTTGGTGGAAGATTGTAAGGGGATTATTTTGGAGTGCTCTTCTATTTCGTTGGAAGCTATTTCGGTTCTATTTTCTAAACTCTTATTTTACGGGGATTACTTGGATTACTCCTCTCTATTTCGTTGGAAGCTATTTCGGTTCTATTTTCTAAACTCTTGTAATTTCATATTTAATTCATCGCAATTTTTAATTTAGTTCCTCTTTTATTATTATTATTATTATGTTTTCATTTAATCCCATGATGACGATCCATTCGATTATGAACTAATCGCTATCATGGGATTCTAATGGATTTATTTACGTAATTTAGAAATTCGATGCCTTAATAATTTGTATTATGATAAAAATTCAGATTGTCTAATGTGGTTGCGCTTAATTTATTAGATGCGTAGCTATCGTCTAAATTATTAATTCCTAATGAATGCGAAAGTGGATTTAGGAGTTTAGAATTTGCCATGTTAGCATAGGTTCGTAATTGTCATGTACACTTACGATAAGTGGTAGGGTTTTGGATCACACCGCCCTATGTAGTCATAATAAAGGAATTTAATCTTAAACCAATTATGTTTTCAAATCTTATAGACATATAGGGTCTAAACATAAACGGTGTCCACACAACTTCTATCTTTTTAAGTGGATGTTCGTGTGGTTTGATATAAGTTAAGGTTGAAAGGCGCTTATGTTAGTTTCGTGTTCCTGGCTAGCTTTCGTAATTATCAAATAACTTTGAATTAAGGCATTAATTCTAAATGAAATAAGTAATGAAATTAGAATCCCATGTTTTTCTCGCATATAAAATCTCGTTTAATTAAATCAAGTAGTTTGAATTATTTAGTATTATTATTTTGATAAATCAATTAGAATAATAAAACAAAACTCCCCTTTTATATTTATTCAAGCAGTTTGTTGTTTAATCATACGTCGTTGCATAAGCACTATTTCTGAACAAACACCAAGTCTTCGTGGGATCGATCTTATTATATTACTTGTGACCACGTACGCTTGCGTAGTTAGTTTTCGAACCAACAAGTTTTTTGCGCCGCTGCCTGGGACTTCGGTGTTATTTTCAGAATTTGTGTTTAACATCAACGGAGGTTAAACTTAACTGACTTGGATAGTTATTTTTTTTTTCTGACGTCGTGTTTTCTCGCTCTGCCAGTATAAGGATTTTGAGTTGTTTATGCTAACGCGTGCCCAAACTCTTAAATCAAGAACCGTAATAAGGCTGGAAGAAACGTTAGACATGGCGGATGATGTGCCTAAGACGTTGATGGACTATTCCCAACCGAAAATCAATGACATTCAGTCAAGCATCGTCAGGCCAGCTATTGCAGCCAACACATTTGAAATCAAACCTGGCACAATCCAGATGGTACAAAACTCTGTCCAGTTCGGGGGAGCGCCAACGGAAGATCCAAATATGCATATCCGGAACTTCATAGAGATTTGTGACACATTCAAATTTAACAACGTGTCCGATGATGCTGTAAAGTTGAGGCTTTTTCCATTTTCTCTGCGGGACAAAGCTAAGGGATGGTTGCATTCTCTCCCAGCTGGCTCGATAACAACATGGGAAGAACTCGCTCAAAAGTTTCTCACGAAATTCTATCCCATGGCAAAAACAGCTGCCATAAGGAATGCTCTTGCTCAGTTCACACAACAGACGGGGGAATCTTTATGTGAAGCTTGGGAGCGCTATAAGGAAATGCTAAGAAAATGCCCTCACCATGGAATGCCCAATTGGATGGTGATTAATTGCTTTTATAATGGTCTAGGATGGCAATCAAGACCAATCGTGGATGCAGCATCAGGGGGAGCCTTATGGGCTAAGAGCTATGAAGCCGCCTACGAGCTTATTGAAATGATGGCGGCTAATGAGTATCAGAATCCGACGCAGAGGATGCCTCAACACAAGGTGGCAGGAATCCTCGAGGTTGACACAGCCGCATCACTATCAGCTCAGCTTGAAGCACTAAACATGAAGGTGGATTCTCTGACAAACTATGGGGTACATCAAGTAGCGAGTGTTTGTGAGCTATGCGCCGGTGGACATGAAACGAGTCAATGTGCAATTTCCAATGAATCAGTGCACTTTGTGAGCAATTTTCAAAAGCAACAGCATCCAGTCCCAAACACTTACCAACCCAACAACAGAAACCATCCTAACTTCAGCTGGAGCAACAATAAAAATGGATTGCAACCACCACAACCATATCAAACACAACAACCACAGCCATATCAACAACAACCATACCATCATACCCAAAATCAGCAATATGGGGCCAGACAATACAATCCCTCAGGATCACATCATCAGCAGGGGCAACAACTTCAGAATCAGTACGCCCAGAAATAATCTCAACCTCCGGGATTTAATCAGCAATATTATGCAGGTCCAGGCCAACAGTCTGCTGAGAAATCAGAATTGGAAGAACTAAGATTGATGTGTAAGAGCCAGGCCGTATCTCTTAAAACTCTGGAAAACCAAATTGGCCAAATAGCAAACGCCTTACTCAATAGGCCGCAAGGAGTTCTTCTTAGCGACACAGAAACAAACCCTGGAAAAAGGGACGGCAAAGAACAAGTCAAAGCTATCACTTTAAGATCTGGCAAAATCATAACGGACCAAGAAGTTGAAAAGGTAAACGAACAGCCGGAGGCACAGGGCAGTCACACCACTACAGAGGAACAAACAGAGATCTCGAAACCTGAAATCAACATCAGCAAACCGGAGGATGTCAACGGGCCATCTGAGAAAGCATCTCAGGAGCATAAAACTGCAAACACTCAATTCTACCCCCCTCCACCATATCCGCAGAGACTCCAGAAGCAGAGATTGGATAAACAGTTTGCAAAGTTTTTAGAAGTATTCAAAAAGCTACAGATAAACATACCGTTTGCAGAAGCTCTTGAACAAATGCCTAGTTATGCTAAGTTCATGAAGGGTATTCTATCAAGGAAACTGAAGCTTGAGGAATTGGAAACCGTTGCCTTGACAGAAGAATGCAGTGCGGTGTTGCAACAGAAATTGCCCCCGAAACTCAAGGATCCTGGAAGCTTCACAATACCATGCACTATAGGCAAATTATTTTTCAACAAATGCTTATGTGACTTGGGAGCTAGTATAAATTTGATGCCATTGTCTGTGTTCATGCAACTTGGTCTGCCTGATCCAAAACCTACAAATATCTCCTTACAGCTAGCAGATCGGTCGATTACGTATCCAAGAGGTATTATGGAAGATGTCCTGGTAAAAGTGGATAAGCTCATCTTTCCGGCGGATTTTGTTATACTGGATTTTGAGGAGGACAAGAAGATTCCCATCATCTTGGGAAGACCATTTTTAGCTACAGGCCAAACTTTGATCGACGTGCAAAAAGGAGAGCTCACAATGAGAGTGCAAGATCAGAATGTCACTTTCAATGTGTTTAACGCAATGAAATTCCCAACAGTTGAAGAGGAGTGTTTTAAAGTGGACATGGTCGATTCGTTAGTGAACATAGAGAAGGAGCAACTGCTAAAGTCAGATCCCTTAGAAAGAGCCTTAATAGGGGATTCTGATGAGGAAGATGTAGAAGGAGAAGAACAAATTCTGATGTTGAATTCAGCCCCTTGGAAGAGGAGGTTTGATTTTCCAATTGAGTCTCTTGGGTTAGAAGATCTTAAAAAGTCGCAGGTGCGCCTTAAACCATCTGTTGAAGAAGCTCCTTCTCTTGAGCTAAAACCTTTGCCAGATCACTTGAGGTATGCATATTTAGGTGATGCATCTACATTACCTGTTATTATTGCTGCTAACCTGTCAGGTGATGAAGAAGACAAGCTGTTGCGGATTCTGAGAGAGCATAAATCAGCAATCGGGTGGACCATAGCAGATATTAAGGGAATCAGCCCCTCCTATTGCATGCATAAGATTCTTCTTGAGGAAGGAAGCAAACCATCTGTAGAACAACAGAGAAGACTCAATCCGATCATGAAAGAGGTGGTGAAGAAGGAAATTCTTAAATGGCTGGATGCAGGGATCATTTATCCAATTTCGGACAGTTCTTGGGTGAGTCCGGTGCAATGTGTGCCTAAGAAAGGAGGCATGACGGTGGTAGCAAATGAAAAGAATGAGCTCATCCCTACTCGGACAGTCACAGGGTGGAGAGTATGCATGGATTATCGGAAGCTAAATAAGGCCACCAGAAAAGATCATTTTCCTCTTCCATTCATCGATCAAATGCTAGATAGGTTGGCTGGCCATGAGTATTATTGCCTTCTTGATGGGTATTCAGGTTATAATCAGATTTGTATTGCTCCAGAAGATCAGGAGAAGACTACATTCACTTGTCCTTTAGGCACTTTTTCTTTCCGACGAGTTTCTTTCGGGCTATGTGGTGCACCTGCTACCTTTCAGAGATGCATGATGGCCATATTTTCTGACATGATTGGAATAAATGTGGAGGTTTTCATGGATGATTTTTCAGTTTTTGGAACTTCTTATGATGAGGCTTTGGATAATCTGAGTCTGGTCCTGAAACGATGTGTTGAGACTAATTTGGTGCTAAATTGGGAAAAGTGCCATTTCATGGTGAAAGAGGGAATCATTCTCGGGCATAAAGTATCTAGCGAGGGACTTGAAGTAGACAGGGCTAAGGTGGAGACTATTCAAAGACTTCCTCCTCCAATCTCAGTTAAAGGAATCCGTAGTTTTCTTGGACATGCAGGTTTCTATCGGCGATTCATACAAGACTTCTCCAAAATTTCTAAGCCGTTGTGCAATTTGCTGGAGAAAGACACCCCTTTCAAGTTTGATGATGATTGCTTGGTTGCTTTCGAGCTATTGAAGAAGAAGTTGACATCAGCCCCGATTATTACAGCACCTAATTGGGAAGAGCCATTCGAGCTAATGTGCGATGCTAGTGATTTTGCCGTGGGAGCTGTGCTTGGTCAGCGAAAGAAGAATATTTTTCATGTGGTTTACTATGCTAGTAAAACCCTCAACGATGCACAGCTGAATTACACCACTACGGAGAAAGAGCTTTTGGCAGTTGTCTATGGTTTTGAGAAATTCAGGTCCTATTTGCTTGGGACGAAGGTGACAGTCTACACTGATCATGCAGCCATTAGATATCTGTTTTCGAAGAAGGATTCAAAGCCGCGATTGATTCGTTGGATTCTTCTGCTGCAAGAGTTTGAGCTTGAAATAAAAGACAGGAAGGGGACAGAAAATCAGGTAGCCGATCATCTATCACGGTTGGAGGATCACGGTAAGGATAAGATGCTAATCAATGAATCATTCCCAGATGAGCAGTTGTTTATGGTGCAAGGAGAAGTGCCATGGTTTGCAGATATTGTGAATTATCTGCTGAGCAACGTCGTTCCGTCAGAATTCTCTTATGCTCAAAAGAAGAAGTTTTTGCATGATGTGAAGTGGTATCGATGGGATGAACCGTTCTTGTTCAGGCAAGGAGCAGATCAGATTATCAGGAGATGCATTCCGTATAGTGAGACTGAGGGTGTTTTGCGAGATTGCCACTCCACTACTTATGGTGGCCATTATGGTGGAGAGAAGACCGCGGCTCGAGTACTTCAGGCGGGATTTTTCTGGCCAACCTTGTTTAAAGATGCTCACCAATTTGTGATGAGATGTGATCGATGTCAAAGAGTTGGAAATATCTCCAAGCGGATTGAGATGCCTCTTAGCATGCTTCTTGAAGTTGAGATTTTCGATGTATGGGGGATAGACTTTATGGGGCCATTTGTATCTTCTTGAAATAATCAGTACATTTTGTTAGCTATGGATTACGTGTCTAAATGGGTCGAGGTGAAGGCTTTACCGACCAATGATGCTAAAGTGGTACTGAACTTTTTGCACAAAAATATATTCATACGTTTTGGCACTCCTAGAGCAATAATCAGTGATGAGGGAACACATTTTTGCAATCGTCAGTTCACGGCGTTAATGGCGAAGTATAATATAATGCATCGTGTTGCCACTGCTTATCATCACCAAACGAATGGGCAGGCTGAAGTCTCCAACAGGGAGATTAAAAGAATTCTGGAGAAAGTGGTGAATCCATCGAGGAAAGATTGGTCATTGAAGTTAGACGAAGCTGTTTGGGCATACAGAACCGCGTATAAAACACCCTTGGGCATGTCTCCTTTTCAGTTGGTGTATGGTAAGGCTTGTCATTTGCCTGTCGAGCTTGAGCACAAGGCATACTGGGCTTTGAAGAAAATAAACTTTGACATGAAAGTTGCTGGTGATAAGAGGATGCTTCAACTGAATGAGCTTGATGAGTTTCGTCTACAGGCTTATGAGAATAACAAGCTGTACAAGGAGAAGGTCAAGAGATGGCATGATAAAAGGTTGGTACATAAGACATTTGTACCAGGTCAAATGGTTCTGCTTTTCAACTCTCGACTCAGACTTTTTCCTGGAAAGCTCAAGTCAAGGTGGTCAGGTCCGTTCACGGTTAAAATAGTGTTTTCGCATGGTATAGTGGAAATTTTTGATAAGTCACCTGATCAGTCTTTTAAGGTGAATGGGCAGAGGCTTAAGCATTATTTTGGGGGTACGGTGAACCGTGAGGAATTCACCGCTATTCTTGCCCCAACATGATCAACCAGCAGATTCGTCAAGCTAGCGACAATAAACAAGCGCTTCATGGGAGGCAACCAATAGGTTTGGTGTTTTTATGTGTGGTTTGATTTTGTGTGATTTTGTTAATTATTATGTCAAGTTTGCAGGACATTGGCGAGTTGCAGGAACTCGTTTCTTTCAAGGTAGGCTAGCCTCAGTTTGGAGCTCATGCAGCATTTCCACCACATGATTCACTGCCCGAGGAGGGCGGCGATGCCGACAGTTAGGGGAGTTCTCTTTTATCCTTTATCTATACCTTCAATGAGGACATTGAATATTTTAAGTTTGGGGGTGATTTAGGATATTTGATTAATCGAGTCATAATGTTGCATATAGTTTCATGTAATTCATAATATAAAAAAATTAAAAAAAATTTGCATATTCATGATCAGTTGCATATCATATTTTCCTTGATCCAGTAGCGGTTGGTGGTTCCATTTAGTAGTCAATGATGAATTTGAGTGTGATAATGATGGATAGAGGGCTGATTTAAATGCTTATGAATTGACGTGCATGTTGCAGAAACACAATCTTACACAACTCATCGTTGGCTTTTTGGGCTAGGTTAAGGTCATGCTTGTTTGGTTGTTTGAGATTTAATCACCTGATTATATTCAGAATTTTCTTTATTCCCTTGATGGCGTAGGAGCACTAAATTCTAAGTTTGGGGGAAACCAGGGATTTCATGCTAGTTGTAATTAATTGTCAATAATGGCTAGGCGTCAAATGGCTAGTAGCCGGCTCATATTTATATGAGTAGTCTAGGGTTGGAAATGAGAAAGGCTCATTCCAGATTGTAAAAAAAAAAAAATCAGAAAAAGAAAAGAAAAGTAAGAAAAAAAGAGAGTCAAAAGTCCAATTGTTAAATGCAAAATTAACCAGGGTGAGCTCTTTAATACTCGAGTAATTAAGTCTGAGGGGACTTAGTCCTAGTAACCTAAAGCCCTTATGGTTTGGGATTCCTGACCTAACACTCGCTACATGGGTATTATTGTATAAGCCTTTTGGGGTCTCATTCATTGCACGGTTAAATAAGCATGCATATTGTATATAGTATTATGTGTCATAGTTTGTTAGTAATAAAGCATGAATTCCTGTCTAACTCAAATAATGATGGAGGTGTTTCTAGGTTATGAAGTGTCTAGCGTTCATTCTATTTATAAACTCGTGATTGTCTTGGCGAAGAATATGTATGGTTTTGATCTAGTGCTAAGAGTATGTCTGATGAGCATGGCACTGTTGCCCAGTAAATAACAATTGTAGAAGGGGGTTGAATACAATTGTATAAGATTTTCGACTAAAAACAAATAACACAAGTATGAATCAATAACAGCTTTATTAACTCTGATATAAAACTGTTACAAAACTCTCTTAAGAAATTCTTATGTTCTTAAGAGCTGCTAGGTTACAATATAACTCGTGTAAGCGATTACAAAATGTAAAACCTAAACTGTGTTTATATAATGTACACAGTTGCACTATCAATTACAAGATATTCTAAATCAATTACATATATCTCTGAATGCATATCTTGTATGATAGCTGCCTTCCTACAAATTAGGAACCGACATATCAATCTTCCTTGATCTCTGGTCTGATGAGAATCTTCATCAAATACTGACCAGCTTCTAATCCTGATAGTCCAATACTGACGGTGCATTCCTGATGACGTCAGCATCAGTATCTGATCAGTAATGCCCCCAGATCCTGATCATCTCTTGAATCAATATCTAACAATCTCCCCCAATTTGTTCTTTATAAAACAAAGCACAAATTCCTTGATTCAAGATGTCAAAAACTCAAAACAAAATACCTTCTAAAAATCATCAGGAACAGTTTCAGAAATTCTTTGATAGAACAGATTCAGTCTCAAGAATTCAGATAACAATTCTTCTTCCTTGCTTTCAAGAATTTGAATCAGTTTCTTCTTCAGATTTTTGAGCTCTTCATCTTCCTCATTAATCTGATAAATAGCTGCCCTGATGTTCTTAATTGAGTTTCTCGGAAGATCTAAGTCACCTAGCAACAAATAAGCAATTTCCTTTCCATCCGGATTTAGAGACAGTTGTTCCATGCCTAGATACACTTCTTTAACAGCTGTACCTTTCTTCATTTCAACCTCTCTATCTCTTAAATTTAAGTACATAGGAATATAATTGCCATCATACCTTGTTCCTCCATCCATGAATCTCTGTCTAATCTTCCAGTAAATCATGACACACCAATTTTGATAAACTTCTCTTTCACGAACATTTATTCTTTTACTTCTGAGAAGATACAGAACATATTTCAGTTCTTTTGCAGATTTACACAACAATTCATGAATAGGAATCTTCTTCACACTTCCATCTTTCATGAAGTACACCAGCTTCTCTATTTTCTTTGCACCAGCATGGCAATCAGCAATGATAGCAACAGCTTCAAGTTTCCAAAGATGATCTACAGTTAACTCATCCCTAATCTTGTCAACTAGAGCATATTGATCAGTTTGTGCAATGAAAATAACCAGTGCATGACTATATCCAATTCCTCCTCTTGTGCCAGGTTCCCATCCTTTCAAGCCAGATTGCATACTCACCCATTTTGGTGGATTTTCAGCAATAAAAGTAGTAGTCTCTGTTTTAACAATCAGAAATTCATTGATCAAAGAAGATTCTTTTATCAATCCAGCTGATATGAATACAACTGGTTTCCTATAATCAACCTTATCCACCTCCTTCTTCTTACTCTTCTTCTTCTCATTAGTTGAATAATCCTGCTGATGTTCAGGAACAGATCTATCTCTATCATACCATAACTTCCTGTCTGATCTATGAACATTTCTTAAATAATCTCTGGTTGTTATCTTTTCTGCTTTTGTGGCTTTAGCACTGATTTCACTTTCTCTTTCAAATCTTCTGAAGTTTTCTTGTTCATACTTCAATGTATCTTCAAAAACTTCCACATTGTGAAATTACTTCTACCTCACTAGAAGTTAATAACTTCTCACTCTTTTCTACCTCTCCTTTTGCCAGTTCAGGAGACTGCCTCTCATCACTCTTCTTTTTCTCTAAATGTTCACTCTCAATCTCACAAGAAAGGTTCTGGCTCATTAATTGTGAAGAAATAAGAGGTGGCTGAGAAGAGTTGTCTGAAGTCATACAAATAGAGGTATCCCTGTTATCAGGTCTATCTGTAATCATACTATCAGTAGTAAATGAAGTAGATAAAGAGATGTTACCTGATGAAGTAGTTAACGAATCCATTGGCCGTGCTGAAATTGGCTCAATAAGCAATGGAATAAGTGAATCAGTAGTACTTTCATCAGGATTGACCACTGCAACTATAGCATGACTTGCATCAGTATTTGCTACTGATGGTTCTTGTGTAATCTGAGGTTTTGAAGCTTCTTCAACACTTTGAGTCAAAGGTTCTTGTGTACTTCCCTCAAATGCAGTGTCAGCAATCACTCTGTCACATTCAGCAATATGCAAATCATGAGCAGCTTTTTCTGCCAGACTTCTAGCAAGTTCAATTTCAATTTCAGAAGCTCCTTGAGCATTGTCAGGAAACTCCCCTGCTGATGTGAGTGTGCCAGCATCTTCAGTTTGAGAAGATGGTTCTTGTGGGGCAGGAATATTCTTGTCTGCACCTTCCCTTTGAGAAGATGGTTCTTGTGGGACTATTCCTTCAAAAATGTCTGCACCTACACTTTGAGTAGGTGGTTCTTGTGTGACTGGATCTGCAATAGCTTCTGAACTCCTTTGAAGTTCAGGTTCTTGTGGGCTGGATCCTTTCAGAGATGACACTGTAGTCCTCTGTTTCTTATGTCTGTGAAAAACATTTGCTTCAGCAGATTTTACTTCAAGAGGTGAAGGTTTAACACCCAGCTGAGCAGCAATAGCATTTACTTTATCAACGGACATCTCAATAATTCTTCTCTTTGGAGATGCAGATGCTGGAGAATCAGAAATCTCAACAGTCTTCACAGGTGAATTATTTGGAGTAGAGATGTCAGGATTAGCAGTAGCGTCAGGAACTGATGATCCATCCTGATGAACAATATCAGGATTGCCTTCCATATCATTAGTAAGATTCAGAAATTCTGTATGATCAACAAATTTGCCTTTTCTGATTAATCTTCTTCTTTTCTTTGGCTTTTCAGAGATAGCCACTTCCCTTGTATCAGCAACATCAATCTCCTTCTTTTTCAACAAGACTGATATAGGCATTGTATCATCATCAGAATCAGAAATAGCTCCTTGAACAACTTTCCTTTTCACTCCTGTTCCTTTATCCAAACCAGATGTTTCAACAACTCTTTGTCCACCCCCTTGTGACTTCATTTGAGAATGAGTTGGAGTGGAGAAATCCTTTGACCCTGATTGCCTCTTAGACACATCAGATCTAGCTGATTTCTTTGATTTTACAACTGATGCCTTTTGTGAGACACCAGAGGTGGTTAACTGTTTAGGTAAGTGTTTGGGTTGTGTGCTTGTGTCAGGAATAGGATGTGTAAGGTCCTGTTCCATAGCACCAGTTGCTGGGCCATATTGAATAGGCATTTTCTTTCTTAAAAGAGACCATACTTCATCAGGAATGTATGGAGATCCCACAAACTTATTTGCCTTATCAGAATTGATTAGACTCTTTATATTGTTATCTGAGATTTTACATATCGGCAAAATTGTATCATTCTCAAAAACAGCATGAGGACATAAGTGAGAAAATATTAATTGTAAAAATCTAAGAAAGCAAACATAACCACATTTATCTGCCTTTCTTTCACTTAATGCCTTCAGTATAAAGGAACCATAATCAAATGAGAGATCATGAATTAGAGAGTACCCAATTTTGGCTGAACCTGTGGGTAAGGCATCAAAGTTTGATACTTTATTCAAGAAACATCTGCTGATTGTGTCAAAGAAGAAATTCCATTCCTTCTTGAGCTTTGTCCTGTAGAGCTCTCCAAACTTCTTTGGTGTTCCATTGTAACCCAAGCTTACAACATACTCAAGAAGTTTTGCATCAGGAACTTTGAATACAGGCTTACCAATGATTGATGGTAAGTGTAGGGCTGCATTGACAATCTCAGGTGTCACATAATATGTAACATTGTCATATTCAAAGCTCATCTGAGGATTTTCTGATGGATGACTTTTCCCAAAAACACTTGTGTTCCACACCTGCATAACAGACTTAAAAGATATCTTGGCAGGTTGTGTTAGTGCATAATTGATTGGGCTTGAGGCCAAAAAGTCCTGAATAATGTGGAAATCACTTGGCAAGTCCTGATGATCTAGAACTGCAGTGAAGTTATTAGTATTAAACGTAACTCCATTGATTACCACCTTGCTGTTCATGAATAAGTTCTCCATTGCAATTTCAAACACAAACGATGTGTTAATTTTGAAATTAGGGTTTGATAATGTAAAGACAAGGAGAGACGATGCTTTACTGATAGTTTGAGAAAACTAAATCAATTAGTAAACTTAATTGATTTTGGACAATACTTGTAACTTCTCAAAAACAGGTGTCAGTAAATCATTCGTTTAGGCTAAAGTAATGGACCAAATTACGTGAGAGAGTGGTGAGGATTACACGCGTCGTGACTTACATATTTAACTGTGTGTAAGCATCGAGTGTGCACACGCGCTACATATTATTCGGAAAATAAAATTGTGACCAAAATAAAACATGGTAATTTTGTTTTAAATAAAGAAATTTAAAACATCACAATCGAATAATACCTGGTACTTGCACCAGTAATATGAATCGTTTCATATTCTCGTTCCACCCTCCTCTATTTAATCTTAGAGACTTGTCCACTTACTTCTTTAAAGCTTCATTCTCTCATGTTAAGAAAAATCAGAAAAACCCTTCTCATCAAAAGTTTTAGCAATGTCGAATCTTACCATCATTGAGAAAAACCTCCATCTCTTAGAGAAAAGAGATATATTTAGTTATACTCGTGAAGAGTTTGATGCTTTCGACTGGGAAAGACAACTGGAGACTCTCTGGTTGCAGATGGATGCAGGTCTCGAAGAAATCGAGAAGGAAAAACCTGCAAAAGTGATCGACATTGATGCTGCCCTCCAAACAGCATTCGCATGGCTTTCATCTAAGGCATCCTCGTCCAACTCCATCAACCATTGTTAATGAATATGTCAGCAAAAATAACCATATCCTTTTCAACTTCCACCCAAACAAAGTGGCAAAGATGGGATCTGGGATGGCTATTAACAATGGAGTGGATTGGTCTCTTATTTCCTGTTGAATAGATTAGTAGATAGAGAACACAAAAGATGTAATCTTTGAATGTAAACTCTTTCTTATTTTCAATGAAAAAATCTTGTTTTTATGTTCTATTCAGTGTTTTTCCTGACTTAACATGCTATCTGAAGACTAATTAAAGTGATCACATTATCAGGAATTCAATAACATTAAACATAGCTTCAATCAGGAAATTGAGATAAAATGAAGACAGTTAGATTCTGACAAAATACTGATTATCGAATCGTTGCATCAGGATTCGACGTTGACCACTGTCAGGATTGACTTTCCATCAGTATTTGCAAGTTGTCAGTATCCGATGACCTCTTTTTCTCAGGAACTGCCATAGTTTACCATTCCAAGTTCATTCACCAACTTTGTAAAAGTAGCCTCAGGTAGTGGCTTGGTGAATATATCAGCTAACTGTTGATCAGTAGGAACAAAATGAAGTTCAATTGTTCCTTCCAGTACTTGTTCTCTTATGAAGTGATACCTGATGCTGATGTGCTTTGTAAGAGAGTGTTGAACTGGATTTCCTGTCATAGCAATAGCACTTTGGTTATCACAATAAATAGGTATTTTTGAAAATGACAAACCATAGTCCATTAGCTGATTTCTCATCCACATGATCTGAGCACAACAGCTTCCAGCAGCAATGTACTCAGCTTCTGCAGTTGATGTGGAGATAGACTTTTGCTTTTTACTGAACCAAGAAACTAGTCTTCCTCCAAGAAACTGACAACTGCCTGAAGTACTTTTCCTGTCTATTTTGCATCCAGCAAAATCAGCATCTGAATAGCCACATAAACTAAAGTCTGATTCTCTGGCATACCAAAGGCCAAGAGAAGATGTGCCCTTTAGATATCTGAAAATCCTTTTTACTGCAATGAGATGCGGTTCTCTAGGATTTGCTTGAAATCTTGCACATAGACAGGTTGCATACATGATATCAGGTCTGCTAGCAGTTAGATATAAGAGTGAGCCAATCATCCCTCTATAGTTGGTTACATCTACTTCAGTTCCTTGATCAGGATCAAGCTTTGTAGCTGTAGCTATAGGAGTGGAAGCTGTAGAGCTGTCTTGCATGTTAAACCTTTTTAGTAAATTCTTTGTGTATTTTGACTGATTGATAAAAATCCCTTCATCAGTCTGTTTAACTTGAAGACCTAAGAAATAGCTCATTTCACCCATCATGCTCATTTGATATCTCGACTGCATTAGCTTTGAAAACTTCTCACACAGCTTAGTATTAGTTGACCCAAAAATGATATCATCAACATATATTTGAACTAACAGCAAATCCTTACCATGATTCAAGTAAAATAAGGTTTTATCAATTGTACCTCTGTTGAATCCACTTTCCAGTAAGAATTGAGCTAAGGTTTCATACCATGCTCTTGGAGCTTGCTTTAGTCCATAAAGTGCTTTATCCAGTCTATAGACATGATCTGGATGTTTGGGATCAATAAATCCAGGAGGTTGTTCAACATATACCTCCTCTTCCAGTTCTCCATTGAGAAAAGCACTTTTTACG
This sequence comes from Kitagawia praeruptora, assembly GCA_037693485.1. Lineage (NCBI taxonomy): Eukaryota > Viridiplantae > Streptophyta > Magnoliopsida > Apiales > Apiaceae > Kitagawia > Kitagawia praeruptora. The sequence continues at coordinate 86,587,819 of CM075350.1, forward strand.
TCCATCTGGAATACTTTAAATTTCTTGTGGGCTGCATATGCCAGAAAAATTCTGATGGCCTCCAGTCTTGCAACAGGAGCAAAAGTCTCATCATAATCTATTCCTTCCTGTTGAGAATACCCCTTTGCTACTAGTCTTGCTTTATTTCTCACAATTGTGCCATCTGAATCAGTCTTATTTCTGAATACCCACTTTGTACCTACAATAGACCTTCCTTTGGGTCTTGGTACAAGTTTCCAGACTTCATTTCTTTCAAACTCATTCAGTTCTTCTTGCATAGCAGTCACCCAATCAGCATCCTTAAGTGCATCTTCAACTTTCTTAGGCTCCTCCTTTGACAGAAAGTTATTATATAAACATTCATTTTGAGTTGCACTTCTTGTCTTAACACCTGCTTCAGGATTCCCAATGATTAAATCAGGAGTATGACTTTTTGTCCATTTCCTTGCTGATGGTAAGTCATTTCTTGAACTGGATGCTCCCCCTGGATTGGTGTTTTCTTCAAAAGAACTAGAGTTGCTAGAAGCTCCCCCTGAGATAGTGCTATCTTCTTCTGATGTACTATCTTGATTGTCACTTGAGTCTGTTTCCGATGAATCTCTACTTGATGTTTGAGTTGAATCATCACTAGTGATGTCTCGCTCTTGCTCCCCCTCAACATTTGCATTATTTGAGTCATCATCAGTAACAGGTGTTTGATCAGGAATTGATCGATCGTCAGGATCTGACAGAGTATCAGTATCTGCCGTGACTTCATCAGGATTGTTGGTAGCTTCATTTGCAAAAGTCAAACTGTCATGAGAGTCTTCTTGAATTCCTGTTAACTTTCTATCATCAAAAGATACATTAATAGACTCCATGACTGTCTTTGTTCTTAGATTATAGACTTTAAAGGCTCTTGTTGTTGGATAGCCAATAAAGATGGCCTCATCAGCTTTTGTCTCAAATTTTCCTAGCTGTTCTGGATGAGGTCTTAGAACAAAGCACTTGCAGCCAAACACATGTAGATGCTTCAAACTTGGCTTCTTTTCCTTAATCATCTGATAAGGAGTTACACCATGTCTGTTGATTAGTGTAATATTTTGAGTGTAACAAGCTGTGTTGACTGCTTCTGCCCAGAAATATGTAGGTAGTTTAGCTTCTTCCAACATAGTTCTACCAGCTTCAATAAGAGTTCTGTTCTTTCTTTCAACTACTCCATTTTGCTGAGGAGTGCCAGGAGCAGAGAATTGTTGAACTATTCCTTTGTATTTGCAGAACTCTTCCATTGCTGAATTCTTGAATTCAGTCCCATTATCACTTCTCAGAATCTTGACTTTGTATTCCGTACCAGTTTCAATAAGTCTAACATGGTCCAGCAGTATTTCAGTAGTTTCATCTTTTCTGTGAAGAAAATAAACCCAGGTAAATCTAGTATATTCATCAACAATGACTAGAGTATACCTTTTCTTACTGATGGACATTATATTCACTGGTCCAAACAAGTCGAGGTGTAGCATGTGATATGGTTCATTAATTGAGGATTCAGATTTGCTTTTGAATGATGTCCTTCTCTGTTTAGCCTTCTGACAAGCATCACAGAGTCCATCAGGAGTATATAGAGCCTTTGGTAATCCTCTTACCAAGTCTTTCTTAACCAACTCATTTATATTGTTGAAGTTGAGATGAGAAAGCTTCTTATGCCAATTCCAACTTTCATCTACAGATGCTTTACTGATGAGGCATGTAGTTGGATTTTCAGTATTAGAGTGAATGTTGGCTTCATAAATGTTACCATGTCTTTGACCTGTTAATGCAATCTTTCCTGTAGATTTGCTGATTACTTCAAAATGAGTATCATTAAAGTTGACACGATAACCTCTGTCTGTGATCTGACTAACACTTAACAGATTGTGCTTTAGTCCTTTCACCAGAGCTACTTTTTCAATGATAACATTTCCAATTACAATGCTGCCATATCCCAAAGTTTGTCCAATGTTGCCATCCCCATAAGACACAGTTGGGCCAGCCTTTTCCTCAAATTCTGATAGCAAGGTTTTGTCTCCAGTCATGTGCACAGAACATCCACTATCCATGACTAACACATTTTTCTTTTTACCCTGCAATCAGAATCACAAAGAACTCAGTTAGAATTTTTAAGAACCCACACTTGTTGGGTTCTCTTTTCATGCAATTTAACATCTTTATCAGTAGAAGATTTTCTTGTAAAGACATTTTTATCAGAATTAACTCCATCAGAATTAGTCTTTCTCTTGACAGATGCATGATTAGAATTCAAGTTCTTTGATTTTCCAAAATTTGCACTTTTATTGAACTTTGGCAAAGGCTCATAATAATTATAGTACAAATTATGGTATTCTTCACATGTATAGATAGAATGCCATTTACTGCCACAATGGAAACAAGGATTCTGTGGTTTATAGAATACTGATTTATTCCTAATGTCAGACTTAGGAACTACATTTGGCTTCTTTTTACTCCTCCTGCAATCAATAGCAAGATGATTAGAATTACCACAGTTAAAACATACTTTTCTTGGTGCATTCGGAATATACTTATAATTATTCTCCTTGTTTATTCCAACTTTACCATTCCTGTTCCTTTTGACAGTTGGAACTCTCTTCCTATCTGTTACCTCACAGATTCTGTCCCTCAATTGCTTTTTGGACAAAAGACCTACATTTTTGTTTTTGACAGTTCTAGACTCAGAATGATGTGTAGAAGTAGACCCCTCTTCTGAAGTAGATTTGGGAATTTCTGGATACACATAATTAACTGGCTTTAGTTTGGTTTTGGTACTGTCTGTAACATATCTGTAGGTTTTTGGATTTGTTGAGTTATTAACTATAACTCTTCCAGGGTTAGATGAAACAACCTTTCCTTTGTCCTTTTTCTCATTTTCTGGTTTATATCCTAGACACTCTTTCCAGTTTTTATCAGAAATGATTTCATGAGTTTTTGTACCAGAATGTGTCCAGGTTCTGAGTTTTTCATTAGCATCTTTAAGTTGCCTCTCAAGTTCATTACATTTAAACTCCATTTCAAGTTTCATGTGTTTAGCATTATCACATTCTGCTTGAACTTCATGCAAGAAAATTAACTCAGCTTCTAGATGATCATTTCTCTTAACAACCTCTGCCATTTCAGATTTTATTCTTGTATTTTCAAGAGATTGACTCCTAAAACTAATATGCAGAGATTTTAAGAAAGATCTTAGCTCAGAAACATTATTAGTATCAAAATCAAATAAAACTTCAGATACCTTGGTTTCACCAGCAGAAGTCTCATCAGTTTTAGCCATCAAAGCATAATTCACTTTCTCCTCTTCAGAGTCAGATGATGAGTCCATCCAATCCTTGTTTGAAGAAATGAGAGCTTTGGTTTTGGTCTTCTTGCACTCAGTTGCAAAATGACCCATCCCATCACAGTTATAGCATCTGATTTTTGACTTGTCAAACTTGCTGCTTTTGCCTTCTTTCTTCTTGTACCTGTCTTTGTCAGCATTGAAGGTTTTCTTCTGGAATTTCCCTTGCTTCCTAGCCTTTCTGAATTTCATCTTTTTGAAGCCCTTGACTATCATAGCAACCATTTCCATCATATCAGAATCAGTAGAGTCATCATCAGTATCAGGATCAGACTCAGTATCAGTATCTGATGATGAGTCATCAGGAATTGACTCTTCCACTCTACTCTTTCGGTTATAAACCTCCTCAGCTTTTCCCTTTGATTTTGATTCAACATTCAAAGCAACAGATTTTGCTTTGACATTTTTCTTGTTCTTCCTCTGTTGAACCTCAAGATCATGAGTTCTTAGCATTCCATAGACTTCATCAAGAGACAGCATCTTCAAATCATATTGATGCCTTATGATTGAAGCTTGAGTATCCCACTCTTCAGTTAAAGCTCTGAGAAACTTGGTATTCGAGTCCTCTGGATCATACTCTTTGCCAACCAGTGATAGATTGTTCAGTAAAGTCAAGAATCTATCGTACATATCAGTAAGGCTTTCATCAGATTTAGCATCGAATTGCTCATACTCCTGAATTAACAGAGCCCTTCTGTTTCTTTTGATAGATTCAGTACCTTGACATTGAGTTTCCAAAGTATCCCAAATTTCCTTCGCAGTCTTGCATGCTATTACCCTGTTAGACATGACATTATCAAGACTGTTATGCAAAATATTCTTTACCTTTGCATCTTTGAGTACTTGAACCTTTTCTTCTGTCGTCCATTCATTCTTTGCCTTAATGACATAGTGTTCAGCAACAGTCTCTGTTCTTGCAACTAGTTTTGTTGGAAGAAATGGTCCAACATTGATCCTGTCAAGATAGTCAGGATCAGTTGCTTCTAGATACATCAACATTTTCACTTTCCAGGTTGGATACTCGGTCCTCTTGAGAATTGGAATTTTAATGCTTTCATACTTGCTTGTCGACATCTTAAGATCGTTACTGATTAAAATTAATCAGTTTAGCTCTGATACCAATTGTTGCCCAGTAAATAACAATTGTAGAAGGGGGTTGAATACAATTGTATAAGATTTTCGACTAAAAACAAATAACACAAGTATGAATCAATAACAGCTTTATTAACTCTGATATAAAACTGTTACAAAACTCTCTTAAGAAATTCTTATGTTCTTAAGAGCTGCTAGGTTACAATATAACTCGTGTAAGCGATTACAAAATGTAAAACCTAAACTGTGTTTATATAATGTACACAGTTGCACTATCAATTACAAGATATTCTAAATCAATTACATATATCTCTGAATGCATATCTTGTATGATAGCTGCCTTCCTACAAATTAGGAACCGACATATCAATCTTCCTTGATCTCTGGTCTGATGAGAATCTTCATCAAATACTGACCAGCTTCTAATCCTGATAGTCCAATACTGACGGTGCATTCCTGATGACGTCAGCATCAGTATCTGATCAGTAATGCCCCCAGATCCTGATCATCTCTTGAATCAATATCTAACAGGCACACACGCACGTTTCTGTACTTGTAAATGTTAATATGCCGGTATTTAGTCGATCTCTATTTAGAATTATCACATTCTCTGAGACACTGTGCTAATTTGGTTATTGCTTTGCTTATGGGATCCTTGCATCAGTTGCATTCATGCATTTAGAGGTAGTCGAGTCTGTTTTTGCTTGAGGACAAGCATCAGTTTAAGTTTGGGGGTGTGATAAGTGGATTTTATATCCACTAATTATGCACTAATTGGACCTAGATTGGTGGTTTGTCCTTAAATATGTTGTGTCTTTTAATTCGTTTTGTTGTTAATTAAGTCTTTGTTGTGCAGAACTCGCAACTTTAGGTATTGTGGCGATAAAAGGCTAAAAACGGTGGATTTCTGCCTCAATTCGGAATTTAGAGTTACCAAGAGAGCAAGGTGGACTGGCCATGAGGAAAAAGAATTATCATAAAGAAATTCTGAGTGATATATTCTTAATGCTGAAACCCCTGTTGGAATTGTTATATTTTTCGTTAACCAAAAGGAGCCCGGTTTTAGATCCTGAAGAGACCATATCTTATATCTAGACGAGCAATGAAGAAATAAGAATTATCACAAAAATATGGAAAGTGATATATTCTTAAAGCTGGAACCCCAGTTGGAATTGATATAATTTTTGTTAAGCAAAAGGAGTCCGGTTCCAGACGGCCAGAGACCGCAGCTTAGACAATAAAGATTTATTTATATTATTAAATAATTTTATTTAATTAGAACATTATATTTATAAATATCTAATAATATTAGATATTTATTTTTATAATTTCTAGATTAAAATAATTATTTATTAATTAAAGATTATAAGCTGTGCGACTAAAAAAAAACATTTCTACGGAACCAATTATATAAAGCAAAATATGCGGCCGGTTTGTTTTAGTAAATGGCGTGCAAAGTGAAGTCAATAACAAGTTGGCCAGTTAAGTTAAGTAATATAAAGTTGATGATTAGAAAAGTATCGCCCGCCACTGCGTTCGAGTCCAATTTTGCTGCTTGGCTGGTTTATTTATTCCTGGATGGTGTGCTAATTTCTGCTATAAATAGCAGTGTTTTCCATTCATTTAAAAGATACCTCTCAACTGAATTCTCTCTAGTATTTCATAAAAATTCAGTTGTTTCTTTTGTATTTTCAAATTATTTCATACACTTTAATTTTCTGCAAGTTCTGTTTTGGTGGAAGATTGTAAGGGGATTATTTTGGAGTGCTCTTCTATTTCGTTGGAAGCTATTTCGGTTCTATTTTCTAAACTCTTATTTTACGGGGATTACTTGGATTACTCCTCTCTATTTCGTTGGAAGCTATTTCGGTTCTATTTTCTAAACTCTTGTAATTTCATATTTAATTCATCGCAATTTTTAATTTAGTTCCTCTTTTATTATTATTATGTTTTCATTTAATCCCATGATGACGATCCGTTCGATTATGAACTAATCGCTATCATGGGATTCTAATGGATTTATTTATGTAATTTAGAAATTCTATGCCTTAATAATTTGTATTATGATAAAAATTCAGATTGTCTAATGTGGTTGCGCTTAATTTATTAGATGCGTAGCTATCGTCTAAATTATTAATTCCTAATGAATGCGAAAGTGGATTTAGGAGTTTAGAATTTGCCATGTTAGCATAGGTTCGTAATTGTCATGTACACTTACGATAAGTGGTAGGGTTTTGGATCACACCGCCCTATGTAGTCATAATAAAGGAATTTAATCTTAAACCAATTATGTTTTCAAATCTTATAGACATATAGGGTCTAAACATAAACGGTGTCCACACAACTTCTATCTTTTTAAGTGGATGTTCGTGTGGTTTGATATAAGTTAAGGTTGAAAGGGGCTTATGTTAGTTTCGTGTTCCTGGCTAGCTTTCGTAATTATCAAATAACTTTGAATTAAGGCATCAATTCTAAATGAAATAAGTAATGAAATTAGAATCCCATGTTTTTCTCGCATATAAAATCTCGTTTAATTAAATCAAGTAGTTTGAATTATTTAGTATTATTATTTTGATAAATCAATTAGAATAATAAAACAAAACTCCCCATTTATATTTATTCAAGCAGTTTGTTGTTTTATCATACGTCGTTGCATAAGCACTATTTCTGAACAAACACCAAGTCTTCATGGGATCGATCTTATTATATTACTTGTGACCACGTACGCTTGCGTAGTTAGTTTTCGAACCAACAAGTTTTTGTCAAAAACTTGATGTGCTAAAATATGACAATTAAAATCGCAAGCGCACGATCATCGTTTTAATATTTGAGATTCGATCCACAGGAACTAACATTTATTTCGCAATCCTTAATTTCTAATTTAGGCAAATTAGACAATCAAATTTAATATCATTTTAATTTTAACTAATTTACAAATACGAATTAAAGTACCGGAAGTGAAAATGGGACATAAAGAAATCGAATTATTAATTTAACTAATTGCTACGTAAGGTAAAAAAAAAGGAAAAAAATGAATAAAGTCTAATGATTATACTAATTGTAACACCCCCAGATCCAGGGTCAGGGATCTGGTCGTTACGGTCGCAATATCCAACCACAAAACCAACATAATTTAAATTACAACCTTGTGACCCAAAACAACAACATAAAACACACCCGTTATAGTCCCAGAGATGAAATCAGAGTAACCAACAATATTATTAATCACAAGTTTGAGTCCTTACAACACAAAGAATTACAATTACATACTCTTTGCCATCCATTAATAGATACCATAATATAAATACATTTGAGGCTCAATTGCTAACAACTAGCCTACCAGTAGTTGCATCCTCAACAAAGGTAGCCAAGACCTTAGCGGTAAACCTCTGACGGTTGACACCTGCTTACGCTGTGTGCGCCTTGCGCGGCCATCTGATCTAGCTGTTGTTGTGATATAAATAAATAAAGCAAGGGTGAGCAATAGCCCACCAGAAATATAATTGAACAGTGATAACATATAACAGCCCAAATTATCTTTGAAACCATATGCCATGCATTAACGATGTAGTACCAATATAAGGTATGAGATGAAGTTACAAGGTAACTCAAAAATATATTTGTTTTGAATAAATATCTGCTATGCAAAAGATAAGCAAGATATTCTCAATTATCATAAAAGAGGAACTTGCAGGAAAAATATTGCAATTCCGGTTTCAACACTTTTTCACCTTGCCAACACCAACAGTGTTGCAGAAATTTCTCACTTTTAGAAGATGAACTAATACGGGAGTATTGCCGCGCCAGATGCCCTGACGTTTACGATGATCAGTCGTATGTCATGCATCTCATCAGTCGTTCTCTACATGTAGAAGGTAGCTCCGACGGAATTACTTATCTACCGCCCTCTGGAACTCCTCAGCCAACGGTTGGGCTATTGCTGGACCGGCGCCACTCGGCCACTTACGCGTCTCCTAGTTCGAATATCATCCATGACTCTGAAACGTAAAGTTCGTTCCCCTTTTCCCCAAGTGTAACACTTGTTGATAGGACTCCACAAAGTAGTCGTATCTAATTGGAAAGGAAAATTCACCAATATTTCCCAAGCTGATGCTTGTTAATGGATATAAACTTGTTACATCAATCATACCCCTCGAGCGTTGAGGAGGTAACCAAAAGACTCATATCGATGCTTGAAAGAATCAAGATGTGAGTGACAAGATAGTTTAAGCAAGTATAGGACCGGGCAGTCCAATAAATAACATCGCTCAAGTGAGGTCCCCTTATATACGTTTGGAAGTTGAGCGAGTATTTAAATCTTCTTTAAGATAGATTTAAATGAAATTAAAGTTTAGGAACCTCCCCTTGATAAAATAGTCATAAAAGACTCCGAAATATTTTACATAATATCTGAAGGTGAAGGATAACCTTTGAATAATATAAATCATTATAAAAAGAATTCAAAAGAATTTTATTAAACATTCCAAGAATATTTATTAAGTCAATAATAATTACGGAATACTATTAAATCATGATATTGCTCGTAAGTAATCCTCGAATGAATATATAGAATTATTTATTAAATAAATCTCTTCTTAAATGAATATTTAAAATAATATTCATTGAATAAATAAACTTAAATAAATATTTAATATAATATTTACTGAATAAATCAAACCTTAAATGAATATTTGAAAATAATATTCATTTAACAATTAACATTCCAAATGAATATCCAAATAATATTCATTAAACAAATAATATTCTAAATAAATATCCCAAAATAATATTCATTTAGTAATCAAAACTTTAAAGGAATATTCGAAGTAATATTCCTTGAGTAAATAGAACTTCCAATGAATATTTTAAAATAATATTCATTAAGTAAATCAAACCTTAAATGAATATTCGAAAGTAATATTCATTAAATAAATAAAGATCAAATGAATATTCCAAATAATAATAAGTAAGCCAAATGAATATTTGGGAATGATATTTGTCAACCAAATAACTCTAATGAATATTCAAAATAATATTCATTAACTAAATAACTCCAATGAATGATCAAAATAATATTCATTAAATAAATGACATTCTAAATGAATATTAAAATAATATTCATTAAATATTCCTTCACTGAGGTAATACTCAAATAACGTTCCTCGAAGGATTCGTAATCGAATAAAAATCCTCGAAGTAATAAATTTGTCGCTGGGATCCCTTCCGGGTTTCCACGACTATTTATATATTACAAAATATCGACTCCCGGTCTATATTTGAAGTATGAATATCATACGCCCTTCGCTAAGGGTCTTAACCAAACAATCCGGCTTATAACTGATATTTCTTATATAGTCTATAAGCCGATATCGATTCAGGGAACAAGTAATTCAATATTAACTTGAAAGTAGGCATGCATGCTATGGCATATGTATAAAACAATCATCATATATATTATCACAACAACAGTTCCAAGTATTGGAAACTTGCCTGAGAATCGAGTGCGGGTAGGGGTAATGTGTCCCGGGTCATCTCGACAATCTATAAACAATCAGAATATTTAAGATTAACCACTTAACGCTTATTAAAAGGCTAAGTATAAACTCCACTTAAATCGAAACATGTTTTCGAGTTATCTCGTTACGTCTCTTTTAGTGTAACTCTTTTTATCACCGATACGATCCGACATTCGTTCGTTATCAAGACATGTCATCATGCTTATACTTGGTATATACTTAAGTCGTATAAGTTCTAAGGTTGGTCGTTTACGAATCAAGATTATACCTCGAGTGTTATCGCCCGTTTTCTAAGTTATAACCAAAGTCATACCTTTAAGGGGTTCGTTCGCGTTTAACCTCGATTCAAACATTTTTATAAAATCAGAAAACGATCCATTCGACATGTGGTTTTCTCCCACACCTTTCTTTTTACCTCTAATATTTAATTAATAAGATTCGCCACTGATTAAACGACATTTAAGGGAATCAATTTCAATTACGAACTTTCGTTTACGATTTCGAATCACTTTTACGAATTTAATCATAACTCCTAAACCGTAAGTCCATTTCATACGATCTTTATATCAAAACGAAGCTTATAACATAATATACCTTGTCATGGCAGAATACGAAGCTAGTCAGTGAGTTATGGCTACTGTCAAATATGATTTCTTAAGGTTAACGAAAATTCGGCATTACGACGGCTATAAATCGAACGTTCTAAAATCATAACGATTCCACAAAGCCACACCGGGCATCCAAACAACTTGTAAACATATTACATATCTCCAACTGTCCAAACTCATCTACTTTACCAACATGATCATCACATCTCTTAAATCAAACAATCACTAAATAATCATGCTTAATCATGCTATTAACACATCTTATACTAAATCCATCAAGAGCATGCAAAATCTCAAAGTAAGATCTAGGGTTCATGAGGTTTATACCTTCCTTGGAGAGTGTTAAAGCCCTTTCTAAGCCTTGATCTAGTCCTTAGAACTCATTACAACCTTAAACTAGCAAGAATCATCAAGAACATAGTTAGTGAATTTCGGATCTGCTATAACGCAGTTGAAAGATCATGAAAAACGAGGGCCTTACCAAGGTTTTCTGGACAAGGCTTCTAAAGGAGAGTTGTAGAGCATCCAACCAGCTTTCCAAAAAGCTAAAGAACACCAAATTCCATTGAGTAATGAAGGAGATATGGCCGTTTGAAAATCATCACAGAAACTGCCAACAATCTGGACAGTTTGCTTCTTCAACTTGGGGAGATGATTTGCCTAGGCTATACTACTTTGATTGCTATGAAATTTGGAGAGAATATTGCCCATGGAGTGGAGAGGTTGTGGTCCAAATTTGGTGATTTTATCATGGATGAAAATGGAGATATGAATTTTTCTCTCATGGCTGTTCTTGTTGAGCAGTTTTGAAAAAAATGGAGAGAATGTAGTTTGCTTGGCTTGTCTCTTGCTCTCATCTAATCTAATATGTATTATTGATATGTAAGGATAATATCTAGTCCATAAAGCTACTTTAATAAAGGTAGTATGTCATGGATGATGAAATCAAGTGGACAAGTGTTGATGTTTTGGTGGTAAGATGAGAAAGTTATGCTAAGTACTAGTTTGATCCTAATTGATCTAGTTCCTTTGGTAACTACTTGGTTACTTGCCCTTATCCACTTGCACATGCATGTATCTTGATCCTCTTGCTTGTTCTTTGTCCGGTTATTACTCAATCCGTTGATCGTTCGAGGGAATAACTCATTCGTTTCTAGTTAGGGTTTTACCGAAAACCTTCTTAATAATTCTAATACTATTCTTCATCTTTCTTAATACTTCTCGAATTTAAATTCCTTAATTCCCTTTTATAAATCCTTAAGTCTTGCAGTGTCTAGGGAAATCTCGGAGAAAATAAAAGTGCTCTTTTTCTGAATCCGACAGCTTTTACATACACTTATTTTCCTCCTGGATCACTAATACGAACTCAGAAATCCGTTCCGAATACCGGGTATAACATTATTATAATAATATTCCAAATTCCACCAAAATCACTATTCATCACTTATTTTTATTTAATTCCTATAATTAGGAAAATGAACCTGGTTCACCCTCGAGTGTTCCTTAACCTTTTTACGGAACCGCTGGGCTTATAATAGATATTGATTTGGATGACACAAGAATAATCTTACTTGGAGAAATCTTCTCATATTCTTAGGAGATAGATCATTCTTATCTATGTTGTCAACCAAAGGTATTCTGCATGACATATAATGATTGAATCCAAATCCATTCCATTCATTAAATAGACAGTCGTTACATCGCAGTCATAACCACTATTCATTCCCATATTATTACATAATAAAAGTTTTAGTTCTACCCAAAAATCTGGGTTCTTACAGTCTCCCCTCCTTAAAAGGATTCCGTCCCGGAATCAGGTAGAAGACAAATGGGTACTTGTTGGTCATTTCACTTTCCAGTTCTCTGGTCGATCCTTACACATTCCAATCTTTCTAAAGCACATCATACTGGTGTTACAACACACCCTTTATCCGTTCTACCAATTCTTTGATACTTTTGCATAACACATCATCCGGTATACGCTCTTGTCCGTTCTTATACTATTAACCTTATTGGTACGTGCAGTGACTTCGGTATCACTAAGGCGCTACGAATTCCGGAGATCACCTCACTCGTAATTTTTTGCAATTTCTTGATCGCTTTAATCTTCGCAATCTCGATGTATATATATTTAGGTGAGAAAAATTTTATCGAGAGATCACTGTGATCAATGAACATTTGTTACATTGCATAGCTAGTACAGAAGGGGGCCAGCCTCTAGTACTTGACAAGCAATTAAACAATTAATGGCATTCCACTTAGACTCCTATCACACAGACAGAGAGTCACGTAGTAGTACCTCCCCTCCTTAAATGGTTGTTCTTCTCAATTTAGAGGAAAATAAATAAGGGATATTAAAAGGAAAGAATTTCAGAGAATTATATAAGAAGATTTTCATGATTGTCAAAATATCATACTCAGAATTTACCTCTGAAATATAGAGGTTTATTAGGGAAGGAAAGTAATCGTATTCGTATCAAATACTACTTTATCGTAATCTCACATATCACATGTCCTTGTTTCTCTGTCCATCATTCTATGGACCTATACTCTTGTTTGATATTAGCATTACTTACTTTTGGAAAATCCTTCAACCTCTCAGGTTAAAATCATGGATTTCTCGCTTGACATTATTATTACTGGCATTTCACGCCACGACACTGGCCATTTCATACTCATAATTCTAACACTATCAGGTTGTCATTCCGAGTGTTCGTTAGGGAAAAAAAAAAACCCATTCATCAATCCATTCATAACATTTCTTGCTTCACATTCCATAATTATTTCCCATTCTTTTCTTTATCAATCACATCCATCTTATCATCTAGTTCTCATTCACTTCTGTTATTGAACTCCACCGTTACCTTATTAGGGGAACGCGTGTTACCTTTATTCAATATTCGTGGCACGTTTGTGGTCAAACTTTCCTTTGTTCAACCATCTAGATTTCACTTTCTCATTTCATGAGTCTCTTTATTACTCAATCAATCTATTTCATATTTCTTCGAATTTTCCAAACTTACTAAGGAGTCAATTTGTATGCCACTTATGCTCCTAATCCCAATTTTCTGTTTTGGCCAATACCCTTGCCCTGCCAATTCCATACTTTTCTCGCTTCATTACTGGAGCTTCTCATGAGTCCGCCTATCATTCACTTGTTTTTATTTCTACTATGACTATTCTATAAACCATCACAGCCGGATCATTTATTACAAATACCCCGTCGTCTCCAAAATTAAACCACCCGAAACTGACCTGGATGATTTCTCTAACTTAGATTCAATTCGACATTTCCACAGTCGTTACCGCCTAATTTCTCAGAAGGATCACCATCGCTTATCGTTTGCGCAGTGATTGAATAACTAAACGTACGGGTTTCATAATTGTCAATTCAAGATCCTCTAGGAAAACAAAATAATCACTATTCCCTATCCATAGGCAATGCTTCCTGAACTTGACGTAGATATTACATGAAGCAGATAAAATTGCAGAAGAGCTTCCCGCATAGCAGATAGAACAGGCTGGTGAGATTATTAATAATACATCTCCAGTAGAAGACTAGAAGCTTAGCGGTTTGCTTAATCACTTTCCAACCTCATAATTCTCTATCTTGTTTGCACAGAAATACATCAACATAAACTTGCTTGTCATTCATCATCATGCCAATATCTTATCAATATCAGTAACAATCTATCCTCTGTATTCAGTCATCCCTTATTACCTCATTTCTCCTCTCTCTTTATAAAATAAAGGAGAGTCGCTTGGGGAATTTGGTCTGTTCTGACGCAGAGCCTCCTAATGTCGGTAATGTACTATCGGCAACATCAGGAATCGAATCTTTACTTAAACTATTCTTATAGTTTATCCTGGCACAATCATCAAACGGAATGTAACTTCCTCTACCACATTATGACCATCAAGGTCCTTTACACTATCATTCTACCTCTTTAGTATGAGCATATATACTTACTCCCTTATACTTAAAGTGTCGGCCACCTCATTGGCCTTTCCTGAATCTAATATTTTCTTGAAATCCATATTTTCTGGATCTATTCCAACTCAGGGTGGAAGCATTCTCCCTTAAATTCTGCTGAATGAGAGAAAGCATCTATCAGTCTTTTCCAAAAGTCATTGCTTCCACCTTTCTAGTGTGAACTTTACTATCGGTACTCCCAATCATACCTAGGATATTTCCTTACTTAAATCTCTTCTTGTTTTTAGGATAATCTCAACCTTATTGGTTCAATCCATACTTTTTCATGGTTTCACACATGCTTCATCTGGCGTTATTGTTACTATGTCATACATTCCTTACCAAACTTCCCTTATAAGGTTTCTTAGGTCATCCTCATCATTCCTCCTGTATCTTCTGGTTACAGGGTATATCAAACATCATTAGTCAATTCTATAACAATTCTGTTTATGTACTTTTAGAGACTCCTTTCCACAAATCCTTATAGGTTATTGATACCTTGGTCGATTCAACTTATATCGTCTGATTTCACAGTGCCTATTGTTAGGGGTGATGCTATTCTTTGTGCATCCCCCAGGGTTCGTCTTAATATATGGACATTCTATGCTCAATTATAGTTTTAGGGAATACTTATATCCTGCACTTGGCAATTCAATCATATATCCTTAATAAGGGTCTCTTTTAATCATTCTTATCTTGATGGTCTATAGGTAGACTAATGCTAACCTCTTTTTCTTCAAACGAATGTTAGTCTATATGACCTTCCAAAAGACAACATATGTCTATCTGTCTTTCTTACAGAACTTGGTAATGGTAGCAATGATGCTCTGGAAGATATTGGTCGTGTTCAACGTGAATCTCTTAGTGTCTAATGCTCTTTTTTGAGGATGCTAAGCTTCAGATAACATTTATACATCATACTGCACCATCTCCGACAATCCTCATAACCTTTACTGGTCACCATCCTCATTCCCAACACATCCATGGTATTTATAAAATCTATTATCATGTATCTCAATTCATTTTATATCAAAAGCCCTCGCAGTTGGCACTTGATTAGAAGCACCCCGCTTTGTCCTTACAGTGCTGGTTCAGTCACTTGATAATCCTTAGTGACTCGGCCCCACTGGCCATGCTAAAATATGTGAGTTTAGGGGTCGGCTAATAGCATTACTTTTCTAGCAATTGCTGGCATAGTGCCTTCTACTTGATGCCTTTTGATCTTTTCAAAATTTTACTCCATATAAGTCTCACTTGACTTCTCGGTACCGTCTCCGGTCACCTTTCCTTTATTTTTTATCATTTCAACTTCTCTTATCAATTTCACGTACCACGTAAGCTTAACACTTCTAGCATAACAACCTTTTCATTTAAGTCAATCCCGGAATTTCTCAGTCCGGCTTGTTTCTTAATTACATTTCCCTTTTTCCTTCAAATCTCAACTTCATAATTTTATCCCTATAATCAGTCATAATAATCGGGGTCTGTCTACCAGCCTGTATAGCGGCTACTTTACCCAATCCACAGGGTTCGCTCCAGTTTCCACTCTCTTCAATGACGTCTTTTGATAATCAGAAAGACAAGGTTTGCCAAAATTCATTGAATTCCTTTCCAGAATTTGGGAAAATTTTAGTTAATCTATTCACCCACTAGTAACATGCCACATCTTCCCGATACATATTCGTCCTATTAGTCGATACTACCAAATACCAGTCTTCTTAACAACTAGTCTCAGAAGGAATGCTACCATCGGGGTCAGTCGCTTCCCAGAATTAGCACTACCAAGGTCATCCGAATCTGGTGAACCGTGTTGTCCAATTGTATTCAAAATTACGCTGTCGTGCTGCATAAGCGCAGACCTATACCTGTATGGGTTGCATCATAATATCTCCCAAAGTTTCCTTCTTCCATTAGGCAATGCCAACCATGGTCATCACCAACTTCACCTTTAGCTCCAGGAAGATCTTCTCACGTTTATCTTGTCCATTCAAACTTTTATTCTTACAATGAGTCGGGTTACGGGACTACACTTTCTGTAAAGTCCTGAGCAAATCTTTGGTAGTACCTTGTGAATTTTATGAAATTTCTCACCTTTGCCAGTGTGGTTGGCCAATCTCTATTTGAAACTGTCTTTAACTTGGTAGGGCCGACCAACACTACTCTTATTGATCATGTGTCCTATTGCTGGACTTCATTTTGCCAAAACTCTTATTACGAGAACATGTCATACGCCTGTTCTTTCAGGTTGCATCTAAAAGCATTCTCGATTACATCTCAACCACTGCTCGCCTTGCCTAATCCATTTATGATTCAGTGTCAGAATAAACTTAAGATAACTACCATAATCCATTCAAGGAAAAGAAAGAATTTAATATTCTTCTGAATCACATGCATCTAATGTTTCTGGTTCATCATTCCACTGAATTGAACTGAACTTATAATTGGTTCCTGACGATGGCCTCATTACTAGTTTATCACAGAGTCACTGGTCTTCTCCTCTTATAGGTTCTGAGATCATTGTCTCGCTTACTACTTCCTTATATACTTTATCCAATCATACCATCGCCTTCCAATGTCTTTATTTTCTAAGTTGATCTATTCATAAAATGGACATTTCTCTGCACCAAACCACCTTACCAATCTCAGTTTGACTTTATAAATTATAACCTATGAAACCTGCCTTCTCATGGCGAATTACTATTTGATAATATTCAAACTTAACCCATTTATCAAATGATATGACACTTCTTGCCTCTATCTCAATTATTTCTGGGACTCTACTTTTCGTCCTATAACGATGACTTTGATAACCAGGCCTCATTCTAACTCCTTTCTCATTATTCTGAAAGTCTCTAAGGATCCTTATCTAATCCCATATAAGATCTCAAGTAATTCCTCAAATCCACCTTACTTGCTGGTACTTCATCCGGCAGTCCAGCTATGAATCCAATACTCATCTTTAGTTCACTTAATAATATCTCAGTTCTTTACGCTCACTTCTCTGAGCACTATACCTTAACTCCTACAGTTTCTTTGGCTGTAGCCCTCATTTCCTTAAGGGTAAAGTCCTTATACTTATCAATATTCTCCTCCTCTGATGGAACCTCTTCCGGGTCCTCAGTAGAGTACTCTATCGAATCCACCATCCGATCTTCAACATTAAAACAAGCATCATTGTGTTACTGCTCGTAATCCCCAAGGTCTGTCGCCTTACTAGTCGATACCAGAACGAGCTAAGTTACTATCATGATACTTTAGGGTTCCCATAAGGGTTTTATATGTCAATACTACATTATGTAGTCTGACTATGAACTTGGCAAGAGTTCTTATTATCTTAATGAATTTATTGTTTTAACATCGCGTCATCTCTGGGATTTATAACGCTCTCTCTGATACCATTTCTGTAACACCCCCAGATCCAGGGTCAGGGATCTGGTCGTTACGGTCGCAATATCCAACCACAAAACCAACATAATTTAAATTACAACCTTGTGACCCAAAACAACAACATAAAACACACCCGTTATAGTCCCAGAGATGAAATCAGAGTAACCAACAATATTATTAATCACAAGTTTGAGTCCTTACAACCCAAAGAATTACAATTACATACTCTTTGCCATCCATTAATAGATACCATAATATAAATACATTTGAGGCTCAATTGCTAACAACTAGCCTACCAGTAGTTGCATCCTCAACAAAGGTAGCCAAGACCTTAGCGGTAAACCTCTGACGGTTGACACCTGCTTACGCTGTGTGCGCCTTGCGCGGCCATCTGATCTAGCTGTTGTTGTGATATAAATAAATAAAGCAAGGGTGAGCAATAGCCCACCAGAAATATAATTGAACAGTGATAACATATAACAGCCCAAATTATCTTTGAAACCATATGCCATGCATTAACGATGTAGTACCAATATAAGGTATGAGATGAAGTTACAAGGTAACTCAAAAATATATTTGTTTTGAATAAATATCTGCTATGCAAAAGATAAGCAAGATATTCTCAATTATCATAAAAGAGGAACTTGCAGGAAAAATATTGCAATTCCGGTTTCAACACTTTTTCACCTTGCCAACACCAACAGTGTTGCAGAAATTTCTCACTTTTAGAAGATGAACTAATACGGGAGTATTGCCGCGCCAGATGCCCTGACGTTTACGATGATCAGTCGTATGTCATGCATCTCATCAGTCGTTCTCTACATGTAGAAGGTAGCTCCGACGGAATTACTTATCTACCGCCCTCTGGAACTCCTCAGCCAACGGTTGGGCTATTGCTGGACCGGCGCCACTCGGCCACTTACGCGTCTCCTAGTTCGAATATCATCCATGACTCTGAAACGTAAAGTTCGTTCCCCTTTTCCCCAAGTGTAACACTTGTTGATAGGACTCCACAAAGTAGTCGTATCTAATTGGAAAGGAAAATTCACCAATATTTCCCAAGCTGATGCTTGTTAATGGATATAAACTTGTTACATCAATCATACCCCTCGAGCGTTGAGGAGGTAACCAAAAGACTCATATCGATGCTTGAAAGAATCAAGATGTGAGTGACAAGATAGTTTAAGCAAGTATAGGACCGGGCAGTCCAATAAATAACATCGCTCAAGTGAGGTCCCCTTATATACGTTTGGAAGTTGAGCGAGTATTTAAATCTTCTTTAAGATAGATTTAAATGAAATTAAAGTTTAGGAACCTCCCCTTGATAAAATAGTCATAAAAGACTCCGAAATATTTTACATAATATCTGAAGGTGAAGGATAACCTTTGAATAATATAAATCATTATAAAAAGAATTCAAAAGAATTTTATTAAACATTCCAAGAATATTTATTAAGTCAATAATAATTACGGAATACTATTAAATCATGATATTGCTCGTAAGTAATCCTCGAATGAATATATAGAATTATTTATTAAATAAATCTCTTCTTAAATGAATATTTAAAATAATATTCATTGAATAAATAAACTTAAATAAATATTTAATATAATATTTACTGAATAAATCAAACCTTAAATGAATATTTGAAAATAATATTCATTTAACAATTAACATTCCAAATGAATATCCAAATAATATTCATTAAACAAATAATATTCTAAATAAATATCCCAAAATAATATTCATTTAGTAATCAAAACTTTAAAGGAATATTCGAAGTAATATTCCTTGAGTAAATAGAACTTCCAATGAATATTTTAAAATAATATTCATTAAGTAAATCAAACCTTAAATGAATATTCGAAAGTAATATTCATTAAATAAATAAAGATCAAATGAATATTCCAAATAATAATAAGTAAGCCAAATGAATATTTGGGAATGATATTTGTCAACCAAATAACTCTAATGAATATTCAAAATAATATTCATTAACTAAATAACTCCAATGAATGATCAAAATAATATTCATTAAATAAATGACATTCTAAATGAATATTAAAATAATATTCATTAAATATTCCTTCACTGAGGTAATACTCAAATAACGTTCCTCGAAGGATTCGTAATCGAATAAAAATCCTCGAAGTAATAAATTTGTCGCTGGGATCCCTTCCGGGTTTCCACGACTATTTATATATTACAAAATATCGACTCCCGGTCTATATTTGAAGTATGAATATCATACGCCCTTCGCTAAGGGTCTTAACCAAACAATCCGGCTTATAACTGATATTTCTTATATAGTCTATAAGCCGATATCGATTCAGGGAACAAGTAATTCAATATTAACTTGAAAGTAGGCATGCATGCTATGGCATATGTATAAAACAATCATCATATATATTATCACAACAACAGTTCCAAGTATTGGAAACTTGCCTGAGAATCGAGTGCGGGTAGGGGTAATGTGTCCCGGGTCAGCTCGACAATCTATAAACAATCAGAATATTTAAGATTAACCACTTAACGCTTATTAAAAGGCTAAGTATAAACTCCACTTAAATCGAAACATGTTTTCGAGTTATCTCGTTACGTCTCTTTTAGTGTAACTCTTTTTATCACCGATACGATCCGACATTCGTTCGTTATCAAGACATGTCATCATGCTTATACTTGGTATATACTTAAGTCGTATAAGTTCTAAGGTTGGTCGTTTACGAATCAAGATTATACCTCGAGTGTTATCGCCCGTTTTCTAAGTTATAACCAAAGTCATACCTTTAAGGGGTTCGTTCGCGTTTAACCTCGATTCAAACATTTTTATAAAATCGGAAAACGATCCATTCGACATGTGGTTTTCTCCCACACCTTCCTTTTTACCTCTAATATTTAATTAATAAGATTCGCCACTGATTAAACGACATTTAAGGGAATCAATTTCAATTACGAACTTTCGTTTACGATTTCGAATCACTTTTACGAATTTAATCATAACTCCTAAACCGTAAGTCCATTTCATACGATCTTTATATCAAAACGAAGCTTATAACATAATATACCTTGTCATGGCAGAATACGAAGCTAGTCAGTGAGTTATGGCTACTGTCAAATATGATTTCTTAAGGTTAACGAAAATTCGGCATTACGACGGCTATAAATCGAACGTTCTAAAATCATAACGATTCCACAAAGCCACACCGGGCATCCAAACAACTTGTAAACATATTACATATCTCCAACTGTCCAAACTCATCTACTTTACCAACATGATCATCACATCTCTTAAATCAAACAATCACTAAATAATCATGCTTAATCATGCTATTAACACATCTTATACTAAATCCATCAAGAGCATGCAAAATCTCAAAGTAAGATCTAGGGTTCATGAGGTTTATACCTTCCTTGGAGAGTGTTAAAGCCCTTTCTAAGCCTTGATCTAGTCCTTAGAACTCATTACAACCTTAAACTAGCAAGAATCATCAAGAACATAGTTAGTGAATTTCGGATCTGCTATAACGCAGTTGAAAGATCATGAAAAACGAGGGCCTTACCAAGGTTTTCTGGACAAGGCTTCTAAAGGAGAGTTGTAGAGCATCCAACCAGCTTTCCAAAAAGCTAAAGAACACCAAATTCCATTGAGTAATGAAGGAGATATGGCCGTTTGAAAATCATCACAGAAACTGCCAACAATCTGGACAGTTTGCTTCTTCAACTTGGGGAGATGATTTGCCTAGGCTATACTACTTTGATTGCTATGAAATTTGGAGAGAATATTGCCCATGGAGTGGAGAGGTTGTGGTCCAAATTTGGTGATTTTATCATGGATGAAAATGGAGATATGAATTTTTCTCTCATGGCTGTTCTTGTTGAGCAGTTTTGAAAAAAATGGAGAGAATGTAGTTTGCTTGGCTTGTCTCTTGCTCTCATCTAATCTAATATGTATTATTGATATGTAAGGATAATATCTAGTCCATAAAGCTACTTTAATAAAGGTAGTATGTCATGGATGATGAAATCAAGTGGACAAGTGTTGATGTTTTGGTGGTAAGATGAGAAAGTTATGCTAAGTACTAGTTTGATCCTAATTGATCTAGTTCCTTTGGTAACTACTTGGTTACTTGCCCTTATCCACTTGCACATGCATGTATCTTGATCCTCTTGCTTGTTCTTTGTCCGGTTATTACTCAATCCGTTGATCGTTCGAGGGAATAACTCATTCGTTTCTAGTTAGGGTTTTACCGAAAACCTTCTTAATAATTCTAATACTATTCTTCATCTTTCTTAATACTTCTCGAATTTAAATTCCTTAATTCCCTTTTATAAATCCTTAAGTCTTGCAGTGTCTAGGGAAATCTCGGAGAAAATAAAAGTGCTCTTTTTCTGAATCCGACAGCTTTTACATACACTTATTTTCCTCCTGGATCACTAATACGAACTCAGAAATCCGTTCCGAATACCGGGTATAACATTATTATAATAATATTCCAAATTCCACCAAAATCACTATTCATCACTTATTTTTATTTAATTCCTATAATTAGGAAAATGAACCTGGTTCACCCTCGAGTGTTCCTTAACCTTTTTACGGAACCGCTGGGCTTATAATAGATATTGATTTGGATGACACAAGAATAATCTTACTTGGAGAAATCTTCTCATATTCTTAGGAGATAGATCATTCTTATCTATGTTGTCAACCAAAGGTATTCTGCATGACATATAATGATTGAATCCAAATCCATTCCATTCATTAAATAGACAGTCGTTACATCGCAGTCATAACCACTATTCATTCCCATATTATTACATAATAAAAGTTTTAGTTCTACCCAAAAATCTGGGTTCTTACACTAATGATTAAAGTGATGATTGGCTAATTAATAAAGGGAAGGTATTTATACTAACAAGTGAAAATCAAACAAACCATGTTGCTGAGGAATTGTAGAAGCAGAAGGAAGATAAGAGTACTAAAAACTAGAAAATGGGCCACGCAAAAAGGAAAAACCAATCAGGTTAAATACTTAAACTAGAGTCTTGAATACGGGCCAGGAAATCAACTAGACTGGAAATTAGTTGTGAACACTCGTAGACCTTAAAAACTCGCCAAAAACAAAAACAAACTCAGTAACTAGACACGAACGACTAGCAACTAATCAGACTTGCATTCAAACGGAACCAAAAACAATACAAGAACTCAAAAAGACGAAAGAACCAGGACACACACAGCAAACTCGCAAGAATTAAAATGCAGCGACGGACTACACAAACTCAGCAAACTCTAATACTAAAACTCGGAAACTTGAACACCAAATTAACATTAAAAGAACTCAGCTTCAACACTCAGAACTCACAATCTCATCTAACTTAAAACAACATTGCGAACAAAACCAACAACCAACCCATTCGACTCAGCATACTCAGTACAAACAAACTGCAACAAACATCACAAAATTCGGAATAAAACTGGAAATAAAAACTAAACAAACTAAAAACTAGAAAAGAAAACAAAGCAGGGGTTGTGGTTGCAGCGATGGTGGGAAAAAGAAATGGGAAGTGGGGTTTTAATTCGAAATAAAATAAGGGAGAAAGAGTGTGTTTGTGTTTGCAGAAGACGGAAGGAAATAAAAAGGGGAAGGAGAAGGTTTTAATCGAAAAAGGTGAAATGGGTTTGATCTGTGTATCTAGCTGAGAAAACAAGGGATATGCTAATGACTGATTTTTGCTTCGAATAAAACAATTAAAATGAAACAGAAAATACGATCTGAAAATTTAAATATTTACAAGAGCTGCAAATAATTACAACTACAAATTTGGGGTGTACTACTACTAAGGTCCTAATCTAATCTAATCTAATGTGTTTTTATTCTTTTCCAGCTCTTCAATTTATAGAATTTGATGAGCCTTCATCTTTGACAATTTCACAATATCATACAAACTTTGTCAAACATTCGGTGCCTAATTTTTTTTAGGAACAGGGCTCTGTAGAAATGCTTTTTAACCCGCACAACTTATAATCTTTAATTAATAAATAATTAATTTAATTCAGAAATTATTAAAATAAATGCCTAATATCATTAGATATTTATAAATATAATTTTCTAATTTAAATAAAATATTTATAACCAAAAATTAAATTCTTATATTCCGAGCTGCGGTCATTTGAGGGTCTGGAACCGGACTCCTTAAGCTTTCCATTTTTCACCAAACTCCTAATTCTTTTGCCTTTTTGCATTTTGGTCATTTTCTTCTCTTTTTGGCCCTTCCTTGCTCTTTATTCTTTTATTTTGCCATTTCTTTATTTTTCTTCAAATTTCCTGAAATGCAACAAATTAAATTATTAAAATACGAATTCAAGCAATAAATAGGTAATAAAAATATGCAAAAATATGCACTTATCAACAACCAAAGACCACAAAAACAACTTTGCAAGAATCCAAGAAAAGACCCTTAGAAACTGGTGTTGGTAGTAGTTCTGAGAATGTTGAGGGAGAAACTGCACATGATGCATCAAATAAGGATGTTAGTGAAAGTGAACCCACAGTGGTTCCTCTTGAGCCTAAGAAGAAGAGAGCTAAGAGAGCCAAAGCCACTGTCAGCCACCCCACAGTCTCACAAAAGGCTGTGGAGGATAAAAGGGAATTAAACACATCCCTAGGTGCCTCTTCTCAACAAGAAGTATCTATTGAAACTGGCCTGTCTCCCAAGGCATCCTGTAAAGAGTCAACACAACCTCATGTACTCACTCATGAGGAGCCTACACTTGCAAAAATGCACACAGAATTAAGGCACAGTGAGGGTCATGAAACTTATACTCTTGATGTTCCACAAGTTACCCCTGTGGAACAGCCAAAAATCTCTTCTAAACCATCATCTTCTTTATTCTCTAATCCAACAATTGTTTCTTCTCAACAACCTAGAGAAGGGGATAGTCCCAACCCTTCAGGTTTTGATCATCCATCACAAGTCATGGATGGGCCCCCATCAAGTGTTCCACAAGAACCCATTTCTCAAAGTGAAATGGACACCACTCACTCAAACACTGAGCTAGATCAAGATGGTACTTTGCCAGAAAATAAAACAGCCAATATCTTGGTCGAACTCCAAAGAGCAACTGACCTTCAAGAAGTTGCTGTCACAGCCTCGGTTGCTGTCAAAGACACCACAAAAGTTGCTGTCAACCCACCTGTGGACAATAACATTTTGGGTAAAGATGCTGTCACCTCTACACAACTTGATCATGATACTATCATTGTTGAAGATGCCTCAGATGATTATCAAATAACTATCTCTGCTTTGAATGTACAATCTAAACTTTCTACTTCTTCGACTAAAATGCATGCAAGTACTGCTCATACCCATGCATCTAGGATGAGTGAGGGAGTGAAAAGAAAAAGAGAGATAAAAGAAAATAGAGGTGAGCATAAAAATGAGAGGCAGCCAAACGAGCTGGCAAAAGGTGAGGGACTTGAGCATGTCCAGAGTGAAATGAGGGAACCTCACACACAAAGGCACTAGGCCTTGACAGTCATTCTGTGAGGAGTGATGAGATCACTCAGAAAAATAATGAGTGTGTGAGAAACCCCATAGCCTCCTTGCCCCAGTTTCTTCCTTTATATCCAAAAAAGTTGAGAACTGGTGGTCCTTCTAAACAAGCTGAATCAAGGTTGGAAGCCCTTGAGGGCAGATGTGCATCCATGGAAGCTAAACTTGATGCTCTGTCCACTATGGTAGCTACTGGTTTTGCTGATATTCAACAGACTCTTCTCTCATTCTCTACCATCCTTAGTGCTGCTAACTCAACTAAGGGGGAGAAAGTGGTAGATCAGAATGAGGGTAAGGGAGAGAAAGTGGTAGATCAGAATGAAGCAAACCTGGTAGAGATGGAGAAACAAGGTGGAGCTACAAGTGAGGGGGAGTCAAGTAGTGAGGGGGAGCAAGTTTTGGAAGAAGATGAAGATGAAAGTGAGGGGGAGCAAGAGAAAGATGAAAGAAACTTTGGTGAAGAACTAAAGACAGCTGGAGATGGTGAATTGTTTGAAGGAGAAATAGATGGTGAGGCAGTATTGTTATCCAAGGAAGTGTTGGAGCAATTAAAGGGGACTCAAAAGTCTAAAAGAACAGTATTGCCTCCACTGAAAATCAATTAGCCAAATCCTGAGGAAGTCGAAGCTCCATTCCAGAAGTTGCAGAAGGAATGGAGAGAAAAAGAAATTCAAAATGCTCTAGGTAAAGGCAAAGGCAAAATGCCTGAGTATGTGAACATATCTACTGGAACTACTTGGTCAGATGGAAGTGAATATGCCCTTGAAGATGCAGAATTGATGATGGTTGATCACATGGAGAGTACTTTGAACAACAAAGATGAAGATTTCAGTAAGTTAGTGGATGAATCAATTAGTGAAGCAGGGGGAGCTTTTACAAAATTGGCATCAACACTGAAGAGCAAAGTAATAAGTATCTCTGTGAGAATCAACTTGGAAAGAAGGTGCAGGTTTATCTGAAGAATCGTTTGACCATATTCATCACAATGCAACTTTTACAAAGTCTGCATGCAAGAGTACTCCAAGTCCTTGGAACCTTGGTAGTCAGAAATTCAATAACCTTCAATGATAGTCTGATAGCACAAATTAAAAGGATGGTTGAAGACAAACTCCCTAAGGTGATTCAAAATCCTTATGGTGTGTGTTTCAGAAGGATCACAAAGACAGGAGCAAAAAGGTTGGATTTCTTACCATTGGATAGGATCTCAAGACTAAGCACTAAAACAATCATGACAGTGCTGAAGAAACTTCTCAAATCCAGTATCACCAGTGATAAGGTTAAAGCTGTCAAAGATATTCACAGGATGTTAGCAAAAAGAGATGAGGAAATTAGCTCAATCATAAAGAAGCTGATCTCTGATGTTAATGCCAAGATGGGAGGAAGCTGCAACTATGATGATACTTTGGATGATGATGAGGATGAAAATGGAGGAAGTGGTGGACCTGGAAAATTCAGGAATTCTAGGAGAGAAGCATCTGAGAATGTTGCTACACAAACTCAGATGGATGCTACCCAAGAAGAGCAAGAAACTCCCAGTACTGAAAAGGAAGATGCTGTCAATGATGAAGGGGAGTTAAAAATTCTTAAATCCTTGGAGGCAAGTATCTTGAGACTGGTAGTTGAATGCTTTAATGTTGAAAAAGATACTGTCAACAAGGATACTGTCAGAATGGCTGAAGACACCCAAGTAAAAGATGTTGTCAAGAGCCAAACAGTAGAAGCTGTCAAAGTTGCTGTCATGAAAGATGCTATCAAGGATCAACTTGAAGAAACTGTCAAGGAACGAAAGCTTGTTAAGAATTTCACATCTAACAGAAGAAAGACAAGAGCACAAGCCTATCGTACAACCAAGATAAAAGGGAAGACAATTGCAGCAGCAAAGAAAAAGAAGCATAGAGCAGTTTTGACATAGAAGCCCATTGATAAGAGAAAAGTAAATAGTTTTGAACTATTGAAAAAGTCAATTGATGGGAGCATTACATCTGTCTCAGTGGAACTGGATCCAGTCAACAAAAACGTACGCAAGTATGATCTCAAGGACTGTGGAACTACATGCATAACTGTAGAACCAGACTTCACTATGGAGATAGTTTCACATGTGGTAGGCATGCGTGATCTCTCATGCAAAATGGTAAAGGTAAGGAGAAGAATTGATTTCTTCGTTCTGGAAAGGATGATCACTCTCATGGAAACAGACCAAGATGTTTCCAGCAGTATCTTAGAGCATGTCAAAGAATACTATGCTCAAAGATATGCTGAATTTTATGAGAAGTATGGTGACTGGAGAGCACACGATGATGTAGACCTTGAAGTTAGTTCTGATGGGGAACCAATGCCTGATGTGGACCTTACAAAAGCACATCGTCCTTTTACAAAGGCTGGCATGGCTGAATATGAAGCAGAGCAAGTTTATCAGGCTGCTAAAGCTAAATCATCTCAATCTACCAAACCTACCAAACCTGCCACATCTGCCAAACAAAGTGCTGAAGATCTAGAAGCCCGACTGAAGGAAAGCTACAAGAAACTCAACAAGATATTCAGTGAGGAAGCAGGTTATTAGCCCTGTGTACTGGATAATCCTCTAAGAATCAAGGATGATAAGCAAGAAATCTATGTTGATAGTTTTCACAAATTGAGGACCAGTATACTGAAGGATCTCTACTGGAAAGTTGTTGGATCTGTTCATAAGCTCGAAATGCTAGTTGCTTGGGAACTAGAGGTTATATTTGATCAAAGGAGAGATGAAGATCCAAAGCTAGACAGAAAAAGAAGAGAATCCTACTAAAATGCTTACTACTGTTGAAAGTGAAGACCTTCACAGACAAAAGGTAACATGGAATGAAAAGGATGCACACTAGATTAAAGGCTTCCAACACAGTATGAGCATCTAGAATCCATAATCAAAGTGTCTGAGATAATTTTGAAGAATACGGGCCTTTTGAAAATCAGCAAGAAGAATCTAATGCTGGGTAATATTGAAAGATCCATCAAAGATCTAATTCCATTTCTTTAACAAATATGCATTTTTTTTATTTTCACATGCAAATTCATATTAATAAAATTAAGTGTACAACAGATATTCAAAAGAGTTGAGCAAAACAAAAAATCCTCCCAAAGCAACACAAAAATGAGAGACTACAACATCCTAAAGTATGAGATGCAATAATAAAGACCCATATATGTATATGTAAAAGAAAAATCAAAACTTTGACAATAAATCTAAAAACACATAGCACAAGAGAACAAATTCAAGCAAACCCAAAAGAAAGAATCGAACAAATTGAAGCAAACCCAGAAGAAAGAATCAAATGAATCTTATGAGAGCACATGTATAACAACTAAAAGTAATAAAAGTTACAAAATTAAAGTACAAGAAGGGTACAAAAGAGAAGAATCACAAAGCTTTTGTTGAATTTGTAGCTTTCCCGAGAGAGAGAGAGAGATTGCTGCAACTTTAATTGTTTGGTTATGTGGAACTCATTTCAATAAATATCTTTAGAAGGAAGGGGGTGATTAAAAGTGCAGAAGGATGAGATAGAGCGGCTCCGTTACATTTCTGGTATAGCTCTGAACTGAGTTTACATTTATGGTACATTTTGTTCAGAGTTTTCATTTCTGGTATAGTTGAGCAAAGCTAATAGAAAACTCCACTTCTAGTGGCGTTTTCTGTTGAGTTTCAATTCAACAGAAAACGCCACTAGAAGTGGAGTTTTCTATTGCCCTTCTTTCTCCTCCTTTTTCCAGC
This sequence comes from Kitagawia praeruptora, assembly GCA_037693485.1. NCBI lineage: Eukaryota > Viridiplantae > Streptophyta > Magnoliopsida > Apiales > Apiaceae > Kitagawia > Kitagawia praeruptora. Next base: position 86,617,056 of record CM075350.1, read on the forward strand.
ACTTAGGCGTTTTTTTGTAAGTAGAAAATGTTGTTTCTAGTAGGCATTTTATATGATTTTGAAAATGTACTTGTGAATAAAGTTTTTTCGTTTTTTCTGATCCGTATTAAAAAATTAACTTCGTACTTTGGTACAACACGAAAATTTTCAAAAATTATTATGTCTATCTATGTTATTTTTTGATCCGAACATGGTAAGTCAACATTCGATTCCTAAACATTCCTTCGTGGAGTCATGTTGAGGGCCATAAAAACATATTTTTACATGTTTTTCTTTCGTTCTTTTTGTTCCGTATTAAAGTATTGACGTTCTACTTTGGTGTAAGCGCCAAAAAATTAATACATAACATGCGTAACTATGTTTTTTTAGGCTCGAAAATTACAAAAATTTCTAAATTCCGAAATACAAATTTTATTGAAATGAAACAAACAAAGTACAAGAGATGAAGCACACTTAAATTAAAATGCAAACATAGAAATTGAAAAGCATCGATAAAATGAACAACAAGTTATTAAATTTGAATTAGGCCAACTGCATAATTGTCTTTGCTACATTCTTCAATTTTCTGGAGGAAATTGATGTCCCCTTGCTTCATATTCTTCAACGTACTTTGCCATTTTCGTCTCCTCAGCTGCAAACATGTCCTCCCGTTTTTGTTGAGCTTGAGCACGCAGCTCACGCATCAAAACGTTCCATTCCTCTCCCGAGATCTGCCCATCGTTAAAATCTTTATTTAGCTTTGCTGCACTATCAGAGAACTCATTCGCAATTTCATCATTGTACAAGTAGAAGTCATAGTGCTCCTCCTTAGTTTTGACCCAGTCTTTTCCCTTTCTCTCCTCCATGCTCTTAAAATTTTTCATCTTTTTGATGAAGTACCTTTCTTCACATTGCTTGAGCCACGCAGCCCTCCTCTTCTCTTGCTCTACTTCTTTCTTCTTGTCCATGTTGTCATAGAAACTTGTTTCTGACACTTTCCCCTTCCCCTTCCTCCTATCCATTTGATGCAAGTGCCTTGAAATAAAACTGGATTAAAAGTTATGTGAGAAGAAAGCAGTAAGTTGTGATTATGAATAACAAAGAAGAACCTATTTATAGAGAAATTTGTAGATGTCTTCATCAATAATACATAGCAACAGCTGTAAATAATGAATTAAATTTTACTGTTGACGGGACTACACTACTTTATATAGACTTTGCCGAATTTTCAAATTTCACATAAATTTTCAGCTTTGTTTTAGAGTATTATAGTGCTTTTGCAATATTACTGCAAAGATTCGTGTGTTGTTTTTCCTGTGCATTCCCGAGATAGTTGTAATTATGTTACTGTTGACGGGACCTCACAACTTTTTACAGACTAGCATCCTTGTTTTCCATTCGACAAGAAATTTCAGTGATCTTTTTTACAGTGATTTTTCAGGACTACCAAGGTTCTTGTTGTTTTTTGCTGTGCACTCACGGGAAGCTTAAAACAGCAATGGTAACATCATAACACAGTGAAGATAAGAAGATGTGACCACTCATTTTTTTATCTTTCCAGAACTTTTCAGTGTTTGTTGCAGATTACTGTACATGCACAAGATTCTTCACTATGTGAGTAGAAGATGTGGGTGCAATGCATACAAATTTAAATTATTTGTTTATGTGGTTTCTCGATGGTAGCTGAAATAATGCAAGTGGTGGATAATAATCCAAGTGGGAAACAACAGTCCGTTTCACTATAAATATGTAACCAAAATATTTATCATCGACACAAAATGACTTATACTCCTGGTGACATTTTTAGAGCTATGGGTAGGAGTTGGGTGTGTGAAGATGAATTTGGTTACTCCTTGAACCCTAATCATCGTTACTCAACTCTTTTAGTAACAACAATGCGGAGGGAGTGGGAATGGCTTGCACGAACTCTTGACATTTGTGTTGAACAATGTCAGTCGAATGGGCTACGAGTAGTAAAATAGCGCGCTAAATCCATGCCACGTAACACTCCTCGACAACTGGAAGCCGCGCTATTTCGTGCATGAGAGGAGGAGAATCGAATGCGTTTGCGCGTACGATGATACAGCCTAGCAGAAGATGCGAGGATGTGTGCAGAGGACGGAGACATCCTACAAGCTACACAATTTCATCAATGGAGCATAAGTCCTGAAAATCAATCGGACTGCGACATGTCCGACAAGGAGTAGACTATTGTAATTGTATCATTGGAATTGTGTTAATTTGTGCAATTCATATGATTTCATAATTATTGGCATTTTTTATGTTTCAAACACAAAATCATCTACGCCTCTACATAAAACAAAACTGCCATGTTTTCATAATTGAAATGAAATTGATAAGAAGCACACAAATACAACAATTACGAGCCAAAGTACCTGGAAAAAATAAAATCACACAAAACAGATAACACCAAATCAAATTAGGATAAACAAACTACACGCATGAAGTAAAATGACAGCAGGCACTTGAAGACTTGATTTCATCAACCAGAAGGCTCCGGGGGACGTTGTGGACAAAGTCTGCTCCGTTTTGTATGCCCTTCTTGCTTACACCGGCTACACTTTATCCTCGATATTGACGGGTCCATTTCAGTTCAAATTCTTACGGACTATTCCCTTGTGCCACTCTTTTTCTTCACCTTCTTGTAGGCCGGATTTGGTATCAATTTTCCAAACAGTTTCCACTCGTCGGGTAAAACGTAGTTCCACAAGTCCGTGCTTGGCAATGGAAATATCAGGGGTTCCCATAACTTATGCAATTTTGACGAGTAGTGGTAAGGTCCAACCCACTGCTTCCAATCAATATTGTCCACTAAACAACCAGCCATTACATGAGAACAAGGCATATGGTGATATTTCCATTTTCCGCATGTGCAAGTTTTCTTACTTATGTTCACATTCTGCTGGTTTCCCCCCTTCTTTATAAAAATAATATTAATATATACATAAAATCTATAACTAGAAATAAAATTATAAACATCTTTATTTCGTGTATCCGAAATGAAAACCCATATCCGACACTAAATATTTCTTGTAATTTCGTGTTCGTGTACTTTTGTATTTTGTGTACCAAAAATCAAAACCCAAACCGTATATTTTTCATGTCGTTTTGTGTCATGTTCACGTGTCACGTGTTAAATTGTCAGGCCTAGATAAATATCCAAATGATACTCGAATTGCCATCGGGGATTTTGTATTTTGTTTTACGATATTTTTGAATCGCACATACTATTAACATTCGGGGTGTTTGGGTGAACTTTTTTTCAGAATAAGTCAACTTATTTTAAGATAAAGTTAGAGATTCCTAACTTTTTCCTTAAAAAAAATTAACTTTTTTTTGCTACTTATAGAATCTCAAACATACATTAAATACTTGTATAAAAAAATATATAAAAATATGAAATTTCTACCCTAAAATAAGTCTACAAGGACTTATTTGAAGTATGGCCAAACAGGCTAATTATTACGTACTTTTGTTCTTTGCTGCAAATATCTATCTAGCTGACATGTGTACCTCAACCATATATTACATTAAACAAATTATTCTATCTAGCTAAAAGTACATTTAAATAATAGATTAGTAGGATACTCCTCTTAATCACACTCACCATTCCACTTCACACTCAAATTACAAGAAACGTGAGAGTTTCATGGTGTTAACGGAGGAATTTGGTGATAACAAATTTCGGAGGTTCTGGAATAACAAAATCATGAAAATAGGGGGATTTGGGATTTTGGATATTTGGGGCTGGACTTGAGAGGTGTCTCGACTTGTAAGATGTGTCGGATCCTTTTTCAAGATGCTTGCGTACTCTATATTTATAGAGATCAAGCCAACGCAGTTATGTTAAAGGATTAGTTTTTAATCCCTATGATTGTTAAGGGGTGTATTTTGGGAATTAGTAGATTTTATCTCTTTGAATTATATTCGCGTTGGGATACCTTCCTGATTTGAAGGATATCGTTTGGAGATATTTTCTATCATTAATTGGAGATAATTCCTCGTTTCAGAGAGAGGAACTAATTAACTTGGGGATTAAGTTAATTATTATTAGATTAATATTTGGAAATTTGGGAGATATTAGAGGCAACCGAAAATGTGGCATAACAACTACCCCCAGTTCTTCAGTGCAGCTTGATGGATTGGAGAACTAAGCATGCTTCGATCTTCCAAATTTCCTGAGTCACTGAAACAACTATGAAAGGAAGATTAGTAAATAATATGGAGCACCTAGGTGCCCGTAATATGCATGTAGATGTAAACGAGGCAATATACGCGATGTAAAAAAGAATAAGTTTTATAGGTGTATGAGAATGTATCTTCGAGGGTCGTTCAAGCATTATTTGGAGAATCGTGCAAAGCTTTCCGAGCAATACCTTAAAAAGCAAATATTCAAGGAAATATCCTCCATTAAGCACTCCGAGAAATACCCTCCTAAAAGAATGACGTATTCTAGAGTTTTCATAACGTATTCCGGAAAATATCCTCCTCAAAGAAGGTCATATCCACCAGAATTTCCATAAATGCATCCAGAGAATACCCTCCTCATGGGAGGTCATATTCCTAGAGCTCGTACCTTGATGAGGCGCTGGAAGTACGGACATCCCCCCAGAAGTACGGTTTTTGCAAGGATTTTAAAATTTGGGATGCCCTCCTCATAGGAGGTCGCTCCCCATTTCAGAAATATCCCTCCTCACAGGAGGTGGATTTTCCGAAGCTCGAACCTTGATGAGGCGCCGGAAGTACAGACATCCCCCCCGGAAGTACGGTTTTTGCAAGGATTTAATAATTTGGGATACCCTCCTCAAAGGAGGTCGCTCCCCATTTCAGAAATACCCTCCTCACAGGAGGTGGATTTTCCGAAGATCGCTTCATTCTTACTAAGACTCTCCTTAGAGGAGATCATCTTTTAAATAAATCATGAAGACCCTCCTTAGAGGAGGTCGTCTATCACAAAAAATAAGGGAGATCCTCCTTAGAGGATGTCATCTTCCCAAAGCCATATCAATATCCCAAGATTCTTCCAAAAAAAAATATCAGCAACACTTGAAGGGTCTTTCAAAAAATATAAGCAATACCCAAAATTCTTCGAAAAAATATCAGCAACACCCAAAGGGACTTCTTAAAAATATCAGCAACACCCAAAGGGTCTTCTAAAAATATAAGCAACACCCAAAGGTCTTCTAAAAAATATCAGCAACAACCAAAGGGTCTTCTAGAAAATATCAGCAGCACCCGGATGGTCTTCCAAAAATATAAGCAATACTCAAAGGGTCTTCCGAAAATATAAAAAATACCCTCATCACAAAGGGTCTTCTTGTGTAGTTTTCAAAAAAATCGATTTTTGTTTTCGGTAAATTCAGAATTTTTCAAGCTTCTATTTGTTCTTCATGTACCACGAAATTGCATCTCAAATCTTGAACAGCTTCACGATTCAGATTCGGCCCAGATCTTTATTTACCCTTTTTGACCATTGAAATGATTTTATCTTGGAAAACACAAAACACGAAAGTTGTAGAAAACGAAAAGATCTTTCCGACAATATATGGCTCATCGAAAACAGACTTATAATGAATCGAGAATCAAATAAAACATTTGCTGATTGACTTCTTGATGCTGAAAAACGAGATAAGATTGTTGTTGTGATTTCGAGAATAGATCGAGATTTTATCTGAGAAAATTCAAAGAACGAAAGTTATAGACAATTTAAAAAGCTTTCTCAATCATTAAAAATCATCGAAATCTGACATGCATTGAATTTACTACGAATTTTATAAGATTGGCGATTTGTATGTACAAAATCATAAGAAAACTTATCTTAATTCAGAATAGAGCCACCGCCTCCACCACTTAGCTCCTCCATTAAAGCAGCTCCAGATCCATGATAACCCCCCATGCGTAAGAATTGATTGTCCTCCACAATCAATAAATAATGCCCTCCTTCTAGCGCCAATTGTTAACGGAGGAATTTGGTGATAACAAATTTCGGAGGTTGCTGGAATAACAAAATCATGAAAATAGGGGGATTTGAGATTTTGGATGTTTGGGGCTGGACTTGAGAGGTGTCTCGACTTGTTAGATGTGTCGGATCCTTTTTCAAGATGCCTGCGTACTCTATATTTATAGAGATCAAGCCAACGCAGTTCTGTTAAAGGACTGGTTTTTAATCCTTATGATTGTTAAGGGGTGTATTTTGGGATTTAGTAGATTTTATCTCTTTGAATTATATTCGCGTTGGGATACCTTCCTGATTTGAAGGATATCGTTTGGAGATATTTTCTATCATTAATTAGAGATAATTCCTCGTTTCAGAGAGAGGAAATAATTAACTTGGGGATTAAGTTAATTATTATTAGATTCATATTTGGAAATTTGGGAGATATTAGAGGCAACCGAAAATATGACGTAACACAAGGTAAAATTTCCCCTTGTATTCCTCTTTTTAATTTTCATATATCATCCTCTTTAACGTGTAGTATTGGGGTGTTTGGAAAATTTATTTTTCAGGAAAGTTGGCTTATTTCAAGAAAGAAGTTAACATTTCTTTTTCTTTTTTTTGAAAAAAGTATTTTTTTTTTTTGCAATTTATGAAATCTCAAACATACATTAAATATACCCATAAAAAAATCAAAATATAATTTTTTTTACCCGAAAATAAGTCCATAAAAACTTATTTTAAGTTTTACCAAACATCACTAATAAAATATATGACCTAGTACTTCACTCATAAATTTTTAAATGGATTTAATAGATTTTATTATAGTTTTTTTCTTTTGTTAATTACAGTATCTTTAAAATAAAAAGAGATGATGCAAAATATCACCTTGTCGAAAGTTGACATTTGCATCACAATTCACAAAACAGGAGCTAGCTAGGAGTTCATAGCTTCATAGTCGCACAGTTTTTACATTCAATACAGAAATTGTTTTTTCTTTAGTTTTCCTGGTAGAAAGTTGCTAGATGCATCCTCCAATTACCAATTAATTAACTAACTTTGTATTTATAAGCTGCTGATACGGGAGAAGATCACAACACCGGAAGAATTACCTCTATCAGTTGTATGCTCATTGCAGGGTTTTAATATTTGTGCGACATTTACCTGAGCTTCTGGAATATCTTTCCTGTTCTTTCTGGGCTACTTTCATCATCATTGCATAATTGCATGTTTCTCCCTATCACAAAACTATCATGAGCATATCTTCATTGCATAATTGTATTTACTATCAGATTCGCTATCCAGCGTGTCTTTATGTCATTATCGATAATTCAATCTTCGCACTTGTTACAACTTGTGTATAGTCACAATCAAGCAAGTAAAGTAACAATCTCCATTAACAAAGCTTACAACAACTATGAAGCCACAATATTTTTCATATTGTAAAGACAGAGTTATGTTTTAAAAAATAAAGAAGAAATGATTACAAAAAGAGTTAACTAACTCTCTCAGGTAGATTTGACAAGAGTATATAAAATGTTTCACTATAACAAACTGCAACAAACTTGTCAGTCTGGCTTGTCAACTTGACACTAGCTCACAGCTTGCCAGCTTGGCACTCACAGTCATCATCCCCTTGACTTTGACTATCTTTATCAACAGCCCCCCTCAAATTAGGAGTGAATGATCCTCTGCAAACTCCTAACTTGTTAGGAAGAATTCATAAGTTGTGATGTTAATAATAGAATTTGCTTATACTTCTTATATATCCTGATCTTATAAAGGATTTAGCACTTTGTATAGAACATATGTGTTAGACAGTAATCTGTAGAGTTAAGTCAGGAACAGGGCATCAAGGACTACATTTCAGGAACTGAGAACAGATCCTGATACGACAAGTCAAATACTGATGGATGGTCAGATCCTGATGCAAGATGAAATCCTGATATCAGTCATGATACTGATGATGTCATACAGATGATATTAGTCATGATATTGATGATGTTATTATGGATGCTACAGAAACTGGAAAGTGTTATAAAATAGGATCGTTATTTTGAAGAACAAGCAAGAAGATATCATGAAGGAAAGAATTTTCTATTGATGGAAACTATCAACTGGACGGCAGAACATTGTCATGTTTAGATTAACTTTCTGTTATTAGTTGATAGGTAGCATTATAAATACTCTCTCTAAATCATTGTAAAACGTGTCGTAAGAGTTCATGAGGATTGTAATCGTAAGTATACGAGAGTACAAACAGAGAGAGATTTGTATTGTCAACAGCTGCTAAAGGTATTTGTACACCTTTGGTAGAGTTTGTATTTGATCTTATTAATACAAACAGTTTGATTTATTCGTTTGTTCTTGTTTAATTATTCAAGCAAAAATCAGACACGATTACTTAACTTGTATTCAACCCCCCTTCTACAAGTTATTCGAGTTAATAGTTGGTATCAGAGCAGGTTGATTTCGAATAATCATAAAGATCTGCAATCATGTCTGGTTACAAGGATGGTAATACTAAGATCCCTATGCTCAAGAGAAACGAATATACTCTATGGGAAGTAAAGATGTTGCATCACCTGGAAGCAACAGATCCTGATTATCTTGACAGGATCAGAGATGGACCTTTTGTTCCAACAAGGGTTGTTGGACAAGCAACTGTCGATGGTGAAGTTGTTCCAGAACATACAGCAGAGAAGCTTAAATCTGAATCGACAGATAAGGAAAAAGAGAACGTTCTTAAGGATGCTAAAGTGAGAAACATACTGTTCAATAGTCTTGATTCTGTTCTTACTAACTATGTTCTCTCTTGTAAGACTGCTAAGAAGATATGGGACAATTTGAAGGTTCATTGTGAAGGAACTAAACCTGTTAGGAAGAATATGAGAACACTACTTATACAACAGTATGAGTATTTTGAATCCAAGTCTGGTGAGTCACTTACTGATACCTTTGATAGGTTTACAAAACTCATAAATGAGATGGCCATGCATGGTAAATATTATGACTTGGAGGATATGAATACTAAGTTCATGAAAGCCTTGTCTGATTTCTACAATGAGAAGATATCTGCAATTGAAGAAGTTAATGATCTGGATGAAATATCATTAGAGGTGGTTTATGGAAAACTTAGGGCTTATGAACTTGACAGGCAGTAGAAGAAGAGCAGGAGTGAAGAAAAGATAAAAACTGTAGCACTCACTGCTCAATCAGAATCAAAGAAGCTTCTAGAAGAACAGAATGTTGAGTCTACTGTAAAGGACTCGAGGAAGAAGAAAAGCAAAGAAAGTTCTGAGTTAGAGACTACTGATATAGACTTTGACAATGAAGATTCTGAATCAGAGATGCTGGAACTCTTTGCTATGTTTGCTAAAGCTTTCAAGAAAGGAAGATTCAACAGGAGAAGATTTAGCAAAGGACCTTTTCAAAAGAAAGAGGAGAAGAAGAGTGACAAGGGCAAAAGTACAATTGTCAAGCTTGATAAGACCAAGATCAAGTGCTTCAACTACAGTGAGCTTGGACACTTTGCTAGTGAGTGTAAGAAGCCTAGGAATTCAGGAAAGGGTAATGCACTCATGGTCACACAGAAGGATTGGGCTGATTCCAGTGATTCTGAAGATGAATTGGATTATGACAACATTGCATTGATGGCAAATATTTCAGACAAATCTGGATCTCCAAAGAAAACTTCTTCATCTTCTGCTAAGGTATCACTTCACTCTTTTGATTCATTTGATAGCTTAGATTCTGATGATATTAGATCTATCCATATTGAGTTTAAGAATCTCATGACTAATTTTAGAATTCTTACTAGTGAAAAAGACGATCTTAAGATTAAGAATGATGAATTAGTTGATAGAAATAATTTTCTTGAATCTGAGTTAATTCAAATGGAAGAATATAGGTTAAGTTTTGATAAAGCTAAGCATGATTAGTGTTATTCTTGAGGCTTATGACTATGTCAGAAAAGAATTAGAGGAAGAGAGAAATACAATTAAAACCATTAACAATTCTGGTAAAAAGACTCAAGAAATCATTGAAAATCAAATTCTTGGTAAAGTTAATGGTTTAGGTTATGATAAGGCTAGAAAAGAAGAAATAGTAGCTGTTGTCAATGATGATAGTAAACTAAAAGCTAGCACATCTAAATCTGAAGGTAAGAAAATAGTTTCTGAACCTAAACATGTTAAATTTGTTGATTCAAAAGGTACCCCTGTTGTACATAAGAGAATTAACAATAGTAATTTTGATGAGAAAGTGTTAGAGAAACCTAAGAATGTCAATATAGGTTTTCTATCTAAGTCTTAGTTGAAACAGAGACTAGAAGGTCTTTCAGAGTCTAGCAAGATCAAAAGAAATAGGAATGGAAAAGAAGGTATTAACAAAGAGAATAATTACAAGAATGTACCTGATGCACCTAGGAAAAAATGCTATAAGTGTGGAAATCATAATCATTTGGCCCTAGACTGCAATCAAAAACCTTCTTGGAAAACTGAGTCTAGATTCCCCAAGACTCAGAAAATTCAATACCAACCACAAAAAGCTTGTTATCATTGTGGTAGTTTACCTCATTCCATCTACATGTGTAGAGAATATCATGAACTGTATTATGACTATTATTCTCTAAAATCTGAAACTCCTAGTCACAAACAGTTTGTGAAATCAGAGTCTAAGATTGACTCTGCAACAGGTAACTCCAAAGCAAAATCTTCAAAGCCTGTTGTTTCTAAATCTAGTAAGAAAGGATCCAATCAAAGTTGGGTCCTAAAAATTTCTAACTAGTTACTTATTGTTTGCAGGGCACAAGAAAGAAGCATTCAATTATCTTGGACAGTGGATGCTCTGGACATATGACTGGAAAAAAGTCCCTGCTTACAAAGTTTGAGAGGAAAGCTGGCCCAATAATATCTTTTGGAGATGGCAACAAAGGAGAGACTCTGGGATATGGCTCAATTGTTTTAGGGAATGTCATCATAGAAAATGTAGCACTGGTTGAAGGCTTGAAACACACACTTTTAAGCATAAGTCAGCTGGGTGATAAAGGTTACCAATCAATCTTTGACAAAGAAGGATGCAAAATCTTGAATATGAAGAATGGAGACATTGTTCTAACTAGTCAAAGACCTGGTAACATATATGAAGCCAGCTTAAGTGACACATCTAAAGGAATTGTCAGATGTCTTTACAGCAAGGCATCAAATGAGGATAGCTGGAATTGGCACAAGAAGCTCTCACATCTCAACTTCAAGAAGCTTAATCAACTTGTTAAGCACAATCTGGTGAGAGGCCTACCTCAGGCAAATTATGTGCAAGATGGACTTTGTGATGCTTGTCAGCTTGGAAAACAAAGAAGAACCACTTTTAAGAGCAAGACATAAAACTCAATTACTGAACCATTTCACATGCTACATCTTGATTTGTTTGGTCCAGTAAATATTATGTCTATCAGCAAGAAAAGATATGCTCTAGTTATAGTGGATGATTTCACAAGATTCACATGGGTGTTCTTTCTACATAGGAAGGATGAAGCTCCTCAGCAAATCATTGAACTTGTCAAGAATATTCAGAATAGCTCTGAGTACAAAGTTAAAGTACTCAGGAGTGACAATGGTACAAAATTCAAGAATTCTACAATGGAGGAGTATTGTGCAGAAAATGGAATTACTCAACAGTTTTCTGCAACTGGAACACCTCAGCAGAATGGTGTAGTAGAAAGAAAGAACAGGACGCTCATAGAGGCAGCAAGAACCATGCTTGTAGATGCAAAGCTTCCAACCTATTTTTGGGTATAAGCTATCAACACTGCATGTTTCACTCAAAATTGTACCTTGGTAAATGGTCATGGAAAGACTCCCTATGAGATGATCAAAGGAAAGAAACCAAGTGTGAAATACTTTAACATTTTTGGATGCAAATGCTATGTCCTAAAAGTTCATCCAGAACAACTTGCAAAGTATGAAGCCAAATCGGATGAAGCAATCTTTCTAGGATATTCAGCATCAAAGGCCTTCAAAGTTTATAATCTCAGAACTCACATTGTTATGGTATCAATTCATATTGCATTTGATGACAAGAAATTTGGAATTCTGCAAACTGATGAAAGCCATGACAAATTGGAATTTGAAAATCTTAAGGAATCTGAGATGCTCTCCAATGATGATGAAGGTTCTCCAGAAGAAATTTCTATTGCTACTCAAAGGAATGCTATTGTTGAGGGGGGGCAAATCAATCAAGGAGAACACAGTGTTCATCAGAAGCAGACTAGTTATTCAGAGTCTACTCCATCAGGAACTGATCCTTCAGAGACTAATGAAGGAAGATCAGGAACTAGCAGCAGTATGAATTCTACTAATTCTACTGATCAAGGGGGAGCTTTTGAAGGAAATGAACACTCTTCTACAAGAGATACCACTATCTTAGGGGGAGAGTCTAGCAGAAGAAATCTACCACCTGTTAGAAAATGGACAAGGGATCATACTGAAGATATGATAATTGGTGATCCAAATAGTGGTGTTCGGACTAGAAGATTAATTCAGAATGAATGCTTGTATAGTTGTTTTCTCTCAAAGAATGAACCTAAGAAGGTTGAAGAAGCCTTACAAGATCCTGATTGGGTAATTGCAATGCAGGAAGAGTTAAATGAGTTTGAGAGGAACAAAGTCTGGAAAATGGTACCAAGACCTAAAGATAGATCTATTGTTGGTGCAAGATGGGTTTTCAGAAACAAGCTAGATGAATCTGGTATGATTGTAAGAAACAAAGCAAGATTGGTGGCCAAGGGTTATTCTCAGGAAGAAGGAATTGACTATGATGAAACCTTTGCACCTGTAGCGAGATTGGAAGCAATCATGATGTTTCTTGCATTTGCAGCTCATTCAAAATTCAAGGTATACCAGATGGATGTAAAGAGTGCTTTTCTAGATGGCAAACTTGATGAGGAAGTATATGTAGAGCAACCACCTGGTTTTGTTGATCCAAAGTTTCCAAATCATGTCTACAAACTTGACAAGGCACTCTATGGACTAAAGCAGGCACCAAGAGCATGGTATGAGACTTTGTCTAAATTTCTTCTTGAAAATGGCTTCATAAGAGGTACAATTGACAAAACTCTATTCTTTAGAAAGATTAAAGGTGAATTGCTTTAGTTCAAGTTTATGTTGATGACATCATATTTGGTTCTACTAATGAAAAGTTGTGTGCTAAGTTTAGCAAACTTATGCAGTCTAAGTATCAGATGAGTATGATGGGTGAATTAAATTTCTTTTTATGTTTGCAAGTCAAACAGACTGAGACTGCTATTTTCATTAATCAGTCAGGTTCGACCCATAACAAATAAAAGAATGAGCTACGAAGCCCAGCAAGCAACTAACGTCTGATGGCTCAAAATAATATTTTTATATTTTTCAAAAACACGATTTTCACATGTAGCACATAACATCTATCACACAGTTTCACACAACATACTCGATAACAATTACGACAAAAATTCACACAATACATTCCATAACAAATATCAAATCGATGTACACCAGATTATCAATAACTCACATAATCTAAATTCTGAATCGAACAAACAAATCTTAACATCAAATTCTTATTTTAATTCCCACAGTTCTAATTACGGTCACACTAAACCAGTGACACGGTTCTATGTTCGATGGGGCCAGTTTACGTATTTAAGTGTTCCGGAACGTACGTAAACTAGTTCTATGATTCTATATGCCACACTATCCAGTGACCGGATTCTATGATTCGATACGCAACTAAAACTGGGGAATTCTATAATAATTCTTTTCTAAAATCAATTTTCAATATCACAAATTCGATAATCAAATCAAACAGATATTTTGAAACAATAAAAACGGATTTTATAACATTAGTGAGCAACGAAAAGTCACTTACCTCAATTACTCAAATTAAGAATTCACATAATCGATCACATAAGAACACATGTAGCAACCCCTCAGAAGCAAAACCTCTAAAATCTTGAAAGACTCCATGATTACAATTCTGATTAGATCTGTATTTATCCTTTTTGACCATCTAAACGATGTTTTCTTGAAAAACTCAAAGAACGAAAGTTGTAGATCACGAAAAGACCTTTCCGAAAAGTCCAGAATCAACGAATTCTGACTTACGATGAATATTCTACGAATTTTACAAGACTGCTGAATTGTATGAAGAATAGACCTACGAATTTTGTTAAAAAAAAACGAGGAAGAAGTATAAGATGTATTTATAATGTCTCGCAACCCTAATTCCAAACCTACTAGTTATCTGTATTCAAATTTGATCCATTGTTTAAGCCCATTATTCTAATCCAATTTTAAATCTTATTTCTTATCAAATTTTAATCCTTTTTATTCTATTATTCTTTTATTATTATTAATCTAAAAATTACGGGATATTACATACTACCCTCCTTAAAAAGAATTTGGTCCCCAAATTCACAACAGTCCTAAACTCCAAAAATTTGTGACACATCTATTCTAAAATTCCAGTCCTAACGATAGTCTAAAGGATCGCATCCTAGAGAATGTACTAGTCCCATACCTAATACACTCCGAAAGACAACCTGCTCGGATACCAACTGTAACAGCCCGACTTTTCGGACTATTAATTCTAAATCAAAAACTAAAATAAAACAAATTTTATTAATCCAAAAGTCCATTACAAAGGTACTTATTACAATAGCGCAGCTAACAACGACAATCTACTCCGAACCTAAGATCCTTGAACTCCAATGCTATCCCACTCGATCTTACTCCGAACATGAAATATTAAAAGAATGAGCTACGAAGCCCAGCAAGCAACTAACGTCTGATGGCTCAAAATAATATTTTTATATTTTTCAAAAACACGATTTTCACATGTAGCACATAACATCTATCACACAGTTTCACACAACATACTCGATAACAATTACGACAAAAATTCACACAATACATTCCATAACAAATATCAAATCGATGTACACCAGATTATCAATAACTCACATAATCTAAATTCTGAATCGAACAAACAAATCTTAACATCAAATTCTTATTTTAATTCCCACAGTTCTAATTACAGTCACACTAAACCAGTGACACGGTTCTATGTTCGATGGGGCCAATTTACGTATTTAAGTGTTCCAGAACGTGCGTAAACTAGTTCTATGATTCTATATGCCACACTATCCAGTGACCGGATTCTATGATTCGATACGCAACTAAAACTGGGGATTTCTATAATAATTCTTTTCTAAAATCAATTTTCAATATCACAAATTCGATAATCAAATCAAACAGATATTTTGAAACAATAAAAATGGATTTTATAACATTAGTGAGCAACGAAAAGTCACTTACCTCAATTACTCAAATTAAGAATTCACATAATCGATCACATAAGAACACATGTAGCAACCCCTTAGAAGCAAAACCTCTAAAATCTTGAAAGACTCCATGATTACAATTCTGATCAGATCTGTATTTATCCTTTTTGACCATCTAAACGATGTTTTCTTGAAAAACTCAAAGAACGAAAGTTGTAGATCACGAAAAGACCTTTCCGAAAAGTCCAGAATCAACGAATTCTGACTTACGATGAATATTCTACGAATTTTACAAGACTGCTGAATTGTATGAAGAATAGACCTACGAATTTTGTTAAAAAAACGAGGAAGAAGTATAAGATGTATTTATAATGTCTCGCAACCCTAATTCCAAACCTACTAGTTATCTGTATTCAAATTTGATCCATGTTTTAAGCCCATTATTCTAATCCAATTTTAAATCTTATTTCTTATCAAATTTTAATCCTTTTTATTCTATTATTCTTTTATTATTATTAATCTAAAAATTACGGGATATTACAAACAGACTGGGGGAGGAGATAAACAGACTGGGAGAAATAAAAGAAGAACTAAGGATGACAGAGGTGAATCTTATCAGGGAAGTGGTAAAGGAAAAGAAGCATCAAATAGTTGAATTCTTTCTTCTAAGTACTGGATACTATGTCTATATCTGAAGAAGGAGGTACTTAACTTCATGATTTTTGAATTCATAAATTCTATTCTGATTGTATTGTTATATGTTTTGACATCAACAACTCAGATTTATGCTTCAGGTTTTAAAGCATAAATAGGGGGAGATTGTTAGGAATAATTCATGAGTTGTGATGTTAAGAATAGAATTTTACTTATACTTCTTGTATATCCTGATCTTATAAAGGATTTAGCACTTTGTATAGGAGATATGTGTTACACAGTAGTCTGTAGAATTTAAGTCAGGAATGAACAGTGCATCGAGTACTACATGTCAGGAACTGAGATTGAATCCTGATATGTCAAGTCAAATACTGATCAAGTACTGATGGAATGGTCAGATCCTGATGCAAGATGGAATCCTGATATCAGTCGTGTTACTGATGATGTCATTATGGATGCTACAGAAACTGGCAAGTGCTATAAAACAGGATCTTTGTTTGAGGAACAAGAAAGAAGATTTCATGAAGGAAAGAATTTTCTATTGATGGAAACTATCAACTGGACGGTAGAACATTGTCATGTATAGATTATCTTTCTGTGATTAGTTGATAGGTAGCATTATAAATACTCTCTCTATATCATTGTAAAAAGAGTTCATTGTACGTGAGTTCGAGTTGTGAATGTGCGTAGCTCTGTATAAGGTTTGTATTCGAGAGTTAGAAACAAACAGAGAGAGAGTTTTATTTTGTCAGCAGCTACTAAAGGTATTTGTACACCTTTGGTAGAGTTTGTATTTGATTTATTTAATACAAACAGAGTTTGATTCATTCGGTTATTCTTGTTTATTTAATCAAGCAAAAATCAGACACGATTATATAACTTGTATTCAACCCCCCCCTTCTACAAGTTATTCGAGTTAACAAGTATTATTACTTGAATATCATTCTACACAGGCAACTTCTTCTACGAGACTTGAATCTGAAGATATTTTCCAAACACTTCCAACATTGAAGTCAATTCTGAAGTTCTACAAGACATTCAGAAATCTCAAGTTGAAATTCAATCAAGACTTCAAACACTTGAAGATAACCAAGTCACTATTATGGAAAATCAAGTAGTTCTGATGAATCTCATTTGTTCTGTTACTGAATCTCTTGGAATCAATGTTGCTGATGTCAAAAAGGGGGAGATAAATCAATTCAGAGGCAACAGACTGGGGGAGGTAAACAGACTGGAAGAGATAAAAGAGGAACTAAGGGTGATAGAGGTGAATCTCATCATCAGGGAAGTGGTAAAGGAAAAGAAGCATCGAATAGTTGAATTCTTTCTTCTAAGTACTAGATACTATGTCTACATCTGAAGAAGGAGGTACTTAACTTCATGATCTTAAATTCATAAATTCTATTCTGGTTAAATTGTTATTTGTTTTGACATCTACAACTTAGATTTATGCTTCAGTTTCTAAAGCATAAATAGGGGAAGATTGTTAGGAAGAATTCATAAGTTGTGATGTTAAGAATAGAATTTGCTTATACTTCTTGTATATCCTGATCTTATAAAGGATTTAGCACTTTGTATAGAACATATGTGTTAGACAGTAATCTGTAGAGTTAAGTCAGGAACAGGGCATCAAGGACTAAATTTCAGGAACTTAGAACGGATCCTGATACGACAAGTCAAATACTGATGGATGGTCAGATCCTGATGCAAGATGAAATCCTGATATCAATCATGATACTGATGATGTCATACAGATGATATTAGTCATGGTACTGATGATGTCATTATGGATGCTATAGAAATTGGCAAGTGCTATAAAATAGGATCGTTGTTTTGAAGAACAAGCAAAAAGATATCATGAAGGAAAGAATTTTCTTTTGATGGAAACTATCAACTGGACGGTAGAACATTGTCATGTTTAGATGAACTTTCTGTTATTAGTTGATAGGTAGCATTATAAATACTCTCTCTATATCATTGTAAAAAGTGTCGTAAGAGTTCGTGAGGTTTGTAATCGTAAGTATACGAGAGTACAAACAGAGAGAGATTTGTATTGTCAGCAGCTGCTAAAGGTATTTGTACACCTTTGGTAGAGTTTGTATATTTGATCTTATTAATACAAACAGTTTGATTTATTCGTTTGTTCTTGTTTAATTATTCAAGCAAAAATTAGACACGATTACTTAACTTGTATTCAACCCCCCTTCTACAAGTTATTCGAGTTAACATAACTTGGACAATAGAAAATGAAGTTGAGAAGAGGATAGAGCCTTTGTAAAAACATCCGCAAGATGATCATGAGTAGAAATGTGATGAGTAGAAATCAAACAAGAAGTGAGCTTTTGTCGTACAAGATGACAATCGATGTCGATTTGTTTTGTACGCTCATGAAAACAGGATTAGAGGCAATATACAATGCAGATTGATTATCACAAAATAGAGGGACATGAGTAAGATTAGAAACATGGAGCTCAGTAAGAAGAGAGACAAGCCAAGTAATCTCACAAGCAGTGTCAGGCAAACTCCTATACTCTGTTTCAGCAGACGATCTAGAAACTACTTGCTGTTTCTTGCATTTCCAAGCAATTAATGTACCACCAAAGGTAATACAATAACCTGTGAGAGACAGTCTAGACTTTTGTAGCCTCCCCAATCAGCATCACAGAAGGTAGTTAACACTGGATTGACATTTGCTGCATAAAACAGACCTTGACCTGAAGTATGATGAAGATAGCGCACTATTTTGAGTGCTAGCATTCGAATGCACAGAACGAGGAGAATGCATATACTGTGCTAAAACAGGTACAACATAGGACAGATCTGGTCTGGATATAGTAAGATGGATTAATTTACCCACCAAACGTCTATAGGCTGTAATGTCATGAAGCAAAGGACTATCAGAGTCATAAAGCAAATCATGATATTGATTCATTGGGACAACAATAGATTTAAGACTCAAATGATCAAAGTCCTTGAGAATATCAGTAGTATACTTAGTCTGTGCCATAAAGATACCCAAGTCATTCCTGGTAATCTGAATACCTAAGAAGTAGTTTAAAGATCCAAGATCCTTAATCTTGAAGTGAGTACTGAGAAAGTTAGTGATACGTTGCATTAAAGCCTCATCATTTCTTATCATAACCATATCATCAACTTAGATCAAAAGATAGACAAGAGCGGTTCCCTTAGAATAGACAAACAAACTAGGATCACCAACTGTTTGAGCAAAGCCAAAAGAGAGCAAGGCAGAGGATAAAGCAATGAACCACTACCTAGGTGCTTGCTTCAACCCATACAAAGACTTCAACAATCGGTAAACCAATTTCTGACCTGAGTATTTTTGCAAAATATGTGCAGGAATAGTATAGCCTGAAGGACGGACCATATAAACTTCTTCATCCAATTGACCATGAAGAAAAGCATTAGTCACATCTAGTTGTGTTCATTTCCAACCATTCATGGTAGACAGAGCTAACAAAAGACGAAATGAAGTCATTTTAGCCATATGTGCAAACGTTTCAAATAATCCATATTTGCAGTTTGAGTAAACCCTTTGGCAACAAGTCTTGCCTTATACCTATCTACCTGCCCATTAGCTTTGTATTTAACTTTATAAAGCCATCGACAATCAACAGCCTTTTTATTTGCAGGTAGAGGAACAATTTCCCAGGTTTCATTAGCCTCGAGTACAGCTAATTCTACATTCATAGCTTCACACCACTCAGGAACAGCTACAGCTTGTTTATAATGCTGTGGTTCAACAATTGCAGTAGCAATAAAATACTCTTGATGAGTGTCAACAATAACAGAACTGGAAGCCATATGAGTTGACAAACCAGTAAAATCTTGAAATTTGGATGGTAGTTGTCTAGCTCTTTGAGGTCGAGAAGTAGACACAACAGGTGGAATAACTGGTAATGATTTAGATAGGGGTTCAAAAATGACTGTCTCAGAGTTTTCAGACATAGAAGTCTCAGATATAGGGTTCTCAAAAACACTATCAGGAACACTATCTGCAGTAACTCTCTCAAATTGACAGTGAAGAGGGTCATCTTCTAGAGAATTAGAAGAAGAGGCAGGAAACAACAGTTGAGGAGGTTGTGTTTGGATAGATTTGAAGGGAAATATATGTTCAAGAAAATTAACATCTTGAGAGACAAACACTTGCTTAGTATCTAAGTCTAAGACCTTGTATCCCTTCTTCGCATAAGGGTAACCAAGAAAAACACCCTTTATAGCTCTAGGAGCAAATTTATCACTAGACTGAGGTACCACAGTTGCATAGCATAAAGAGCCAAACACCCTCAACATATCATAATTAGGGGCACATTTAAACAGTATATGAAATGGACTAAGACCGGTTACTACCTTTGTCGGAGTTTTGTTGATTAGATAGACAGTTGTAAGCAAGCAATCACCCCAACAAGTAACAGGTAAACCAGCATGAAATCGTAAAGCTCTGGCACAATTTAACAGGTGTCTATGCTTTGTTTCAACCAAGCCATTCTGCTGAGGGTATACACACAGCTAGTCTGATGAATAATTCCCAGAGTAGCTAAATGAGTAGTAACAGACTTGTTTATGAACTCGGTTCCATTATCAGTTCTCAACACCTTAATTGTAGTGTGAAACTGATTTTGAATTAAAGCAATAAAATCTTTGAGCAGACCAGGAACAACTGTTTTATCAGATATCAAATAAACCCAAGTACATCTTGATTTATCATCTACTAGGATCAAAAATATATTACAGTTGCCATGTGTCTTAAAACGATAAGGACCCCAAAGGTCAGCATGAACCAAGTCAAACAAATTTTCACTCACTTGAGTATGAATAGGAAAAGTATGTCTAGATTGTTTAGCTAGATAACAGCTATCACACACATCTAGAATGTTACTAGTACAACTGATAGGTAGAAGTTTAACTACATGTGCTAGAGCATGACCTAATCTGGTATGCCAAACATTTAGTGAAGAGACTTTTGCATTAAAAACCAACTGATCCTGAACCTCTGCAGTTGAAGAAACTAAGTGAGAACTACGATGATTATTAGCATCAAACACAGCATCTGTAGCAGTCAGCATATACAGTCCATCTTCCTCTTTACCAAGTTCTAAATCCTTCTTCCATGACTGATCCTGAAGATAGCATTTATCAGCTAAAAAAGTAACTTGAGAGGAAGTATCTTGTAACAATTTGGACACAGATAACAGATTGTAAGCAAAAGATAGAACATATAACACTTGAGGTAAAACAATCTGTGAAGTAAGAACCAACTTGCCAACATGAGTGATCACAGTAGTAGCACCATTTGGTACCTGAAGTGTAGCATGACAAGATTGTACATCTTGTAGCAAAGACAAATGAGGGGTAATATGATCTGTAGCCCCTGTGTCTATAATCCACTTGCATTTAGGAAGATCAGTTTGAACAACATATACTCTACCAACAGAAGGGTGTAGAATACTTGATACTTGAACTGTATTAGTAGAAAACAAAGGATTCCAAGTTGGAACAGATGCTGAAGTAGGAGAATTAGACATATTCTTTTGAAGCATCTGAATCAGTTATTGACATTGAGACTCAAACAATGGCAATTGAGAAGAAGACATTTAAACTCCTACACCAATGCTTTCAGAATTGTTAATCTGAGACACATTTGCAGTATTATCAGTCTACACATTAGCAATCACAGAGTTTCTTGAGTTTCGCAACTTAGGTTTTGGCTTGCCAAACAGCTTGTGCCAGCTCGGATAACCATGAATTCAATAGAATTTGTCCTTTAGATGTCCAGTCATATGACAAAAGTCACAAATAATAGATGCATCTGAGCTATTTCTCTGAGCAAATTTGGACTGAGGTTTCTGATGAACAGACATGTTCTTAACAGTCATTGCCAAATTATCAGATGTTACAGTAGAATTACTCACTCCTCTTTGACTCTCTTCCTGGAGTAAAATAGATGTCTGACTAAGATTAGGGAGTGGTTTCATCATAAGGATTTGACCTCTAACAGTAGTAAAGGAGTCATTTAACCCCTTAAGAAACTGTGTGATCTGAATATTCTACTCAAGATCAGCTAGCTTAGTATTCACAGAGCATGTACACTGAGTACATTTACAACGAGGTTTTGTAATTAAACTCTCCAATTCATCATGTATAGTTCGAAATTTAGTAAAGTAAGCAGAGATGGATTAAGATCCTTGAGTGAGATATGATATCTCTTTCCTCAGATTAAACAATTTTGGAACATTACTTTGTGCATAACGTACCTCTAAATCCAACCAGATTTCTCTAGCAGAATGCAGATACACAATATTGTTTCGAATATCAACTAACACAGAATTGAGTAACCACGATGTAACCATATTGTTACAATGCAACCAGTGAACAAGCAAAATAGAATTTGCAGCAGGCTTAACATATGATCCATCAACAAATCCTAATTTTAACTTTGAAGCTAACGCAATTTCAATAGATCTCTGCCAATGATTATAGTTGTTTTCACTTAATACAACATTAGTGATTTGCATACCAGGATTATCAGATGGATGCAGATAGTAAGGATGATGTGAATCAATAGTATTAGAGACAACTATACTGCCTATCGTTGCAGCTGAATATGATGCTATTGTCGCCATTGACAACTAATTAAACAGAGTAGAAACGAACATGATATGACGTACAGATCTGAAAAGAAGACACATAAAGATCAATTATATGATCTGTTGAAGAAATGAATGATATCGGAGAAGTTGAACACCTATCGCCGAAGATAACAGCTCTCACCGGAGATGACAACAGATACGTTGATGATGATCGTAGTAAGAAGCGTAAATTGAAGATCACTACGCTCTAATACCATGTTATAACTTGTGTATAGTCACAATCAAGCAAGTAAAGTAACAATCTCCATTAACAAAGCTTACAACAACTATGAAGCCACTGTATTTTTCATATTGTAGAAGACATAGTTATGTTTTACAAAATAAAGAAGAAATGATTACAAAAAGAGTTAACTAACTCTCTCAGGTAGATTTGACAAGAGTATATAAAATGTTTCACCGTAACAAACTATAACAAACTTGCCAGCCTGGCTTGTCAACTTGACACTCACTGCTTGCCAGCTTGGCACTCACAATCAACATCCCCATCCCCTTGACTTTGACTATCTTTATTAACAGCACTCTTGGAGATGTAAGAATTAGCTGGCTCACATGTCTAAATAATCACTTGTTTACATGAATCGGTTGTTCATATGTTACTCATTTATCTTAAAACTCACTATCTCAACGGGATTTCTTATGTAGTGTCATATGCGTAATTCTTTTCCTCCTTGTGTTTGTTTCCATTTATTCTATTATAGAGGCTACCGTTTATAGTAGCCGATAAGCACCATTTCTTTAATTGCACTCCTCAATGTTTTTTTGTTTTATGGGTAAAATTGTTGAGATCTGACAATCGATTTATGCAATCATCTTTTCACCATAATTTTTTACGGATTAGTTTAATACTAGAAATTTATATCCCCTATATAATAAGCATAAGGTAGATATTTGGTTGGCTATACTATCGCGAAAAGAATAACCATCATTGGATCAATATTAAATTAAATCAGCGGTCAAGATTATTTTCAGATTATATTATATTATAAAAGATTATATTCATTGGATCGATATTAAATTCAATCAACGGTCAAGATTATATTAAGATTATATTATATTATAATTAACTTCTAGTGCGGTTTCAAAAAAAAATTAAGATTACATTTTATTATAAAAGATTGCATTCATTGGCTCGATATTAAATTAAATCAACGGTCAAGATTATATTAAAATTATATTATAAAAGATTATATTATATTATAATTAACTTCTAATGAGGTTTCAAAAAAAAAACTTTTAATGTAAAAGTGATAACGAGAAAGGAGACAAGATCGACTCTTTTGTATGTAAAAGAACTCAACTGGAAAGCTAAAGTACAGTCAATTATTCAATTACTGCCCGGGTAAATAGTTAAACGGTCAAATAGTTATAAAAAACAAATATTGCATTTGCCAAAATTCTGTTTTTTTACAAAAAAAATCTAATAATACAACTTTATAAAAAAAACACAAATTAATTTATATAAAACCTGATTTTTTCATATTATTTAAATACATGTTAAATAATGTATTTGTACAAATTCCTTTTTTTAAAAATAAATATGATAACACAACTTTTGAAAAAAAAATTAATGTTTTCTTAAATTAATATAAATCATCTTATTAACTTTTTCTAATAAGATATCTAAAAATATACGAACATCTAATACTAAATAGAAAAGGAGATATAGTGTATAATCTCGAGGTTTCAGTAATTGTTGGGGAATGGAATTGATATATGAGAATTAGAAATAACACAACTAAAATTCAGAAAGAAAAAGGTTTAACCAATAAAAATTTAAGAAATTAAAATGACTAATTATTAGCACTTCCACGTGAAAATGGCATAGAGGAACTCCAGGTAAACACTTCCAGTTAGCATCCTTATTGATAATTGGTAATCTCTTTATACCAATGTTAACATAGATTAATATATATATATATATATATATATATATATATATATATATATATATATAAATATAATGCACGTATATATGCATGTTATATAAATGACTTATAACCAATGCAGCCACCCTATTTAACTTGATAATCTATTATTGTTGTAAAGGCGAAATTCATAGTTTTATGTTCAATCTTAATTGACTCTTTATTTATAATAATTCCATCATAAGATTATGTGATTCATTTAATAAAAAAGGATGATAATCATAAAATAGGACAAATTGAATAAATATATTTTACAAAAAATTAACATTTAAATAAAATAATTTATAAGTTAAATAGTGAATTCCGTGCATCGCACGGGTCATAGGCTAGTTTTTGTTAATGCTAGTAGACGATATCATCCTCTCTTCGTTTAATACCTCAGTTCTAGGATTTTTTTCCTTTCCGCAAAAATGATAGCAAAAAATTGATCACTTGTTATGTACCAACTTCCAAACTACTATCAGTATGGTATATTTTCTTGTCATTGATGATAGCACTTTTACATAGGGGGTATTTGTTACAAATAAAGAGTCAACTACAGAGTCAACCAAACAAATTGATGCAAGTGGTGGCCTCAAATGCCAACTCAACAAATGCCAGCTTAGCAGTTAATTACGATCAGATGCTTTGCTTGTAGATTAAGCTAGAATAATTCTCATTTCTGTATATAAGACAATCAAGTTGTTCTGAATATTGTAATCTCTGTTTTTACTCAATATGATAGTTTCTTAATTCTCTTACTTCGTCTTCTTCATCTACATTTCTGTTTGCTTCTCTGCATATTCATCATATTGATGAATATGAGTTTATAAAAGTGACAGTATTTTTTTTTTCTTCTCCTCTTTCTATTTCTTATAAAAGAAAGATGAGGAACTAAATGCACCTAGAATATCTTGCAGAATAGCAAGATAATACAAAAGATGTGAACATGAATTGGGTGTTTAAGTCGTGTAACCTAGAATAGCAAGATAATACAAAAGATGTGAACATGAATTGGGTGTTTAAGTCGTGTAACAGAGCCGGCTCTAGGGGCAGTTCAGCTATACTCTTGCCTAGGGCCACCAACTTTTTAGCGGCCTCATTTTTTAGTCATACACATAATACATAGGAGTATATAATTCTTAATAATTTTTATTGTTACAAATAAAAAGGAAAAAAATCTAAATATCACTATAAAAAACTTATCTATTATTTCGTGTTTAGATTTCAATATTTGAATACTTAATTAAAAATTGAACCGTACGAAAATAAATATCTAGTAAAAAAATAAATATGTAAATTTTCAAATGATTTAGTGATTTGGATAAATTATTTTTTAACAAAAAAATTATCGATTAATCTCTACTGTTAGCATTATATAAGAAAATAATATCATTATAAAATCAATACTTTACAACTTAAATTTGCATAAAATATTCTATAATAATATTTTGACATAATATTCACATCCGTATGGTCGGATTGGTCAAAAATATTTAAATATGATTTAAGGAAGCACTACTAGAATTTTTTTTATTATAACCTTCAAAAATTCTAAGCCCAAAAAGAAATTAGATTATAGTGAGAAGATGATGTTAACTAAACTAAATTATAGTGATTTAATTAGAAATTTTGCACATTGAAAAAGTGAGAACGATAATAAACTCTTAGCTTCAAATTATACAAAAAACCAAAATTTGGATTATTAAATTATTTCAATTTCTCATGTAAATTGATTTATAAAATTTGTAATTTTTAGTTATATTGTTTGAAAAAAATTTGGGCCTCCAAATTTAAAAAAGCTAGGGCCTCAAATTGTTGGAGACGGCCTTGTCGTGTAACAAAGGTAATGGTAACAGTGTGATGATTTCGTTACGAGTAATGCTAGAGTCCCCAAAAGCATTCCCAAAAAAATTCTCAAATGCTGAGTTGTCACAATATTATTGACTATTTTCTCATAAATGAAATGAACCCCCCATGCATACATATGAATCCCACAAATAACATCACGCCACGTGTTATTTGGGAAAATTTTTGGAAACCGTTTTGAAATATGTAGCGCTACTCTTTTGTTACAGTTGTGCTCTCATTGTTCATTAAAAAATTAGTAGTATTAATTTGATAACTTTTGACTAGCGATCGAAATCTAACAAACTTGATGTGATACTCTGAATACACATTGATGAAATTTCAAGTGGGTTGTCGGTGGATATAGGCCGTCTTTTGCTGAAAAAAATGGCTCCAAACTTAACAAGATCACTATCACATTTACAGAGTTGAGCCCAATGCGAAAAGGACACTCGTAGTCGTCTATATTTGTTTTACTCTATTGTTGTTGGAGGAATTTCGTAACAACACGAAATCGGAGGGATGCTGGAATAATAATAGAGCGATTTGTAATCGGAGGGATGCTGGAATAATAATAGAGCGATTTGTATGAATGTGGCTATTTTAGGGGATTAGGATTTATGAAAAAAGAGGGGCTGAACTCGGCAGGTGTCTCGATTTGTCTCGTGTATCGGTCGCCATATACCAAAATGCCTACGTGTACCTATGTTTATATAGGATCAAGCCCACGTAGTTCTATGAAATTGATTTGTGTCTATTCCTTAGAGACTTTAGGGATAAACTTCGTTAATCTGGGTGATTACTGATTTTATCTGATTTAATCTTATCGTTGTGATATCTTCCGGATTTGAAAAATATCGTTTGGAGATATTTTCCGTTATTGATTGATTGAGATTGATTCTTTACTCATTTCTGAGAGAGGATAAAACTTAGTGGTTAAGCAATAATTATTAATCTAAATTAATAATTAATAAATATTAAAAATTTGGGAAATTATTAGACATGCCGAAATTATGGCATAACATCTATATTTGTTTTACTGATTGATTTGTACCACGGGACGAGACTACACACTTAACTTTAGTGGGTTCAAGATCGACTTAAAATCACAGGCTAACTCTTTAATGCTGTCAAATTGATACTTATTGCTTTGCTTTATATCTAACAAATAAATGAAATTGCATAAAAGATATAAATAAGGGAAATGTTAAATCTAGAGCATAATTTTTATTTTCTAAGTAAATTTTTGTGAAATGACAAAATTACTCTTATTTTAAACCAAGTCTAACCCCAGCATTCACAAAAACAAGGACAATTTGATTTTTTCAAGGAAACTTGTTCTGGAAATAAAAATGTTGGAATTTAACATTTCCCTACAAATAAATGAAATAAAAAAGCAATTATCTAAAGTTAGGGGAGACAGGATCCTATTCCTCTCTCCCCTTTTTCATTTTTTCATGTTCCTTCCTCTATCCCGTATATAAAAAGAATGTCCTTGGCAGGACTCCTATATTAAAAAATATTTTTATTTATAGGGATCCCTTGGTAGGACATTCTTTTTGTACATGGGCACGAAGAAGGGGATAGAAAATGCTCACCAAGTTAGGGGGCTCGTAAATAAACGATATCAACGAAAGACAAAAAATAATCAGATTTGATTCTTACTTTCCTAAAATCAAATTAACTACCTTTTTTAATTAATTAGCCTTACTCAATTATTTATAATATTAATAATTATTCAATTTTTTTAAAATAAATATGTTATTTTTTCTATTTTTTAAATAATTAATGAATTTCTTTTTTTTTAGGTAAAACACCTTATATTTTATCTATCTAAAATTTTCTTTTTCTAAAAATGGTCAATTCTATTTAATTTAATGAAATAGAATAATACTCACTCTGCTTCATTATACATGCCCATTTTAATTTTGATTGGTCAAATTAACAAAAGTTTGATTAAAATTTCATATATTATATAATCGAGAAAAATAAAAAAAATTATATTATTGAAAAGTACATTTAATCAATTTTAAAATGTAATTTTCAATTTTGAAGAATAATATTTTAAAGTTTTTCAATATTTAGTCAAAAGTTGGTCAATTTAACTATTGAAAAATCAAAAGGGACATATAATTTGAAAATTATTTTTTTTAACTAAAACACGTTATCTTCTCTATTTTCTCTAACTAAAATCTATTATTTTTCGATAATATCACGGACGGTTCTATTTAAGAAAATAAAATAATAATAGTGTGATTACTAATAATTAACCGATTATCTTTTCCGGCTAAAACGTACCATTTTTTGATTTTTCTATATTTTCTCACTAAAATCCCTATTTTTTCTAGAAATATTACGGGCAACATATATATAACTATTATTAAATCATATCACTTAAAAATTTAAGACTACAAAATTTATGTTTTAAAAAATTTAATTCATATAAAGCAAAAAATTAAATAATATTAAAAAAATTTCGTACATCGCAAGTTTTAAACTAGATTTTTTTTAAAACCAATTTTAAATTAGTATATTTTATAATATATAAAACCTGAAATTATTTATACCGTATCTTAGTGAAGTGATGGATCTCAGTTTCAATGTTATCTCTGAAATAAAGGGTTTTTTTTTTGTTAAATAAAAAGTAGTAAGGGATGGGAAAAAAGAAAAGTACAGTACACAATTAGATTTAGATGCATGGAGGAAAACACAGACTATTCGAAGTTAAAAAGAAAATAAGAAAAAGGGGATGAGGAGGAGGACAGAACAGGGACAGGACAGTTACATCTAAATCGTATATGTAGATGTGGAAGCTTCCTGATTGCATGCCGACCACCGGGAGTTTCTTATCTTTATCGCTTACGAATTCTACTCTCATAGATATAGCATAAGTCCATAACAAGATGTCAAGAGCATAGATGATGAGGTAAAAAAATAAATTTAGAGTGATCAGCCTAGCCAGCAGCTAGAGATGAGGGAGATTTGTGATTCAAATAAATCATGCTTAGCTTTTAGTGCTTTGGGAATTGTTTTTCTTGGTTTGATCACAACAATATTATTCTCGGGTGGTAACTCCAATTTTATCTTATCGTATTCTTCTCTTCCCTCCTCAACTTTCTCCAATTCCACCTCTTCTTCACTGTCAAGGCCAAATCCTAAAACAGCTCTTTATCCCTCCTTCACTGTATGTACACTTTATCGATGAAAATCGACAACCAAATTTTTAATGTTTCGTTTTTAAGCATGTGTGTGATGCGTTATCTATTTTATTGGTTCATGAATTTTATTGTTATATATATGTTGGTGAGCTGGTGCAGAATAAGAAGAAGCAAATGGCGGTGGATATACTTAAAAAGGAATTGGAATCTGAATCCATGGCAAGAAGAGGCAAGGAAAAAGATAAGAAACTGGAGAAAATCGAAGCTGGTTTGGCTAGTGCCAGGGTTTTGATCAAACAAACTGCTGCTTCTTCTAGTCTTAATCACAGCCGTTCATCACCTTTGAAGGATCCTGATTATGTTCCTCATGGTGACATCTACAAGAATGCTTACCTATTCCACAGGTAATTTTTCTTTCTTTTCATTTAATGTTGTTTTAGGCATTTAAAAGTCAGAATGCATGCATGTACATATGACATGTACATTTGACCTTTTCTGAAAATTCATTATGCATAATCATAATGGGCCTAACACACTAGTAAATGGGCTTAACATGTAGACTTTATGCAGGAGTTATTTGCTAATGGAAAGCCAATTCAAAATATATGTGTATGAAGAGGGAGAGCCCCCTCTGTTTCACTATGGTCCTTGTACAAACATCTATGCAATAGAAGGCTTTTTTCTCAACTTCATGGAAGTTGACACTCGTTTCAGAACCTCTGATCCTGATGAAGCTCACGTTTTTTTCCTTCCGTATAGTGTGGTTATGATTCTTAAACACCTTTTTCATCCTGTAATCCGGGACAAGGCGGTTTTAGGACGTACCATTGGCGATTATGTACGCACCATATCGTCCAAGTACCCCTATTGGAACAGAAGTCTAGGAGCTGATCATTTTATGCTTTCTTGTCATGATTGGGTATGTTTCATATACTTTTAACTATCGAACCTTTTGTTGTTCTTGACGATGCGTAGCTAGTGTCTTGATAGTGCCCCATTTGCATTATATTTTATACACTGACTTGGATTTTTTTAGACAAAAATCATACTGCAGTTTATTATGTGCATAGGAACCTATTTTTCCCAGTAACGACCTTGGTCATTGACTAACATTTGAATTTAACTTGCAGTCGAATTAACGTACACAAAATGTATTCGTGACTCATGAGTAGTATTTTTGTGAAATTCAGGGGCCAAGATCTACATGGTATGTTCATCAATTATATTTCACTTCAATTCGAGTGCTATGCAATGCAAACACATCAGAGTTCTTCAATCCAAGAAAAGATGCATCAATTCCCGAAATCAATATTCGATCAGGCGATATCAGCAAACTTACAGGAGGGTATCCACCTTCTAATCGTACAGTACTAGCATTCTTTGCAGGCCACTCACACGGTCGACTTAGGCCTCCACTTTTTCAGCATTGGAAAGGGAAAGACGAAGACATCCGTGTTTACGAAGAAGTACCACCGAACATTTCTTATCAAGAAATGATGAAGAAGAGCAAGTACTGTTTGTGCCCGAGTGGATATGAAGTTGCTAGTCCAAGAATTGTAGAGGCCATATATGCAGAATGTGTGCCGGTGCTGATTTCGCAGGATTACATCCTTCCTTTCAGTGATGTTCTTAATTGGGAAGCCTTCTCCATTCAAGTTTCAGTTGGTGACATACCAAATTTAAAGAAGATTTTATTGAACGTTTCTGAAGAAGAGTACATAGAAAAACAAAAGAGAGTGAAACAGGTGCAACAACATTTTGTGGTGAATGATCCTCCCAAGAGATACGATGTTTTTAATATGATTATTCACTCAGTTTGGCTTCGGAGGTTGAATTTGCAAATATTGTATTAGCTTGGTTATTGGGAGGACATTTAGGGGTCATTTGATAACAGCTGAATGACTGATTTTATGGGCTCGTCCAGACCAGGCCTGATTCAGACTATTTGATTAACTTTTATATGGGCTGAACGACAAAAAATCTTCTGGACGATAACAAAAAAATTGCTGGACGACAAACTCTTTTATTTCTCGCTCAATGGTCCAGATAGTTCCTTAATCCCTTATCCGCCATCATACTATACACAATTTTTTTCCCGCGATTTGTAGATTTTTTGGCGGCTATGTTCTTATTCTCATCACTTGCAGTTCTATCTCTATCAGGTACAATATTTTCTATACCTTGTTGGTGGGTTGTTTTTATATTTTTTGCTTTTGTTTTTATGGTATGTCTCATCCCCTCATAGTTCTCTTTATTTTGATAATAACTGTTCTTTCTTACTTTTTTAATATGTACTTGTCTAAAGATTTGAAGGGTATGTTAAATTTCAATTCTTTTGTGATTCTTGAAAATGTTGTGGAAATTCTTTAGTATGTGTAGTGTTTTTTTTTTAGCTTTATAGATCTGGGTTGTGTGTAAAATGAGCAGCTTTTAAGTTATCTTGTGAGAATTTATTGTTTTTCTGGAAAATTTGCAAAGAACCCTTGTTTGGTGATATATGAATATAGTGTTTCAAGAAAAAGAATTGAGATGCTTATTGGCAATTTGTTTGGGGGTTTATTTGAATAAATTGGATTAATATGTACAAGTGCCATGCTATGTAGACTATTGACTGATCTGTATTCTTACCTTGCGATGGATTCACAATTGTGTCAATGTCATTCTCTTCAACTTAAAGACTAGTAAAATAATATAACTTGTGCAAGAGACTTCAAATTTCATAGCTACCAGTTTATGCAAAGAAAATTAGGAGACTACCAAGAGAAAAGCAACTTAAAGACTAGTAAAATAATATAACTTATGCAAGAGACTTCAATTTGATTCGCTTACAATATGCCTTTGTCTTGTGCTATGTTTTTTACACACGCTGTGTTATCTGTAAATTGTTACAAAGTGTGTTCTTTAAGTGATGTTAATATTTATTATTTTGTCATCATACGTGTTGATTTTGTCTATTGCTTTCTTTTCAACTAGATTGGCTTTGCAGGAGCTCTTGCGCTTCATTCTGTTTTTTTGGTTTTCACCTGTATAATGTTGCCCTTGATTATCCCTCTACTGTATATATAGGCATTTTCTAGCACTAGTTTTCGGCAAGATTGTTTTTTGAGATTTGCTCATTAGGCATTTCACAATTATTTGTTTTTGGTCGAACAATGGTTAAATTGTATGTGGACACCAAACAAATTTTGGAACTTGACCTTCTTTAAGCCTGCCTGAAAAAGAACAAGCCTACTAATTCATGCAAGCATTCTGATACCTAGTTTGATTATGTATGGTTCGCAGCAATATAGCAACATAAATTCTGCATTTTATGTAGTAGAAATACATTACTCAATTTTAAATTTGTTCTAGTTTGTAGGTATGGACCAATAAATGAAACACAATGGGGATCTCAAGCCACTCAATACATGACGACCTTCGGGATCATATGCTTCAAATTTATGAAGGAAGTTTTAATAATTTCATAGTTTTTTTAGGATTGTGATTTTGTAAAAAGACGACTTCGTGGTACAATAAACTTATTAGTAAGATTGACATTCTTGTTTTTTATCATCTCATTAATATATGTGTTTCAAAGAGTATAATTCATCATACAAAATTATAAGAAATAGATGATCTAGAAAAAATAATATTCCAGCAGGGTATTATAGGAAATTAACATCATCCGAATAATTTAGAAAAATTACTAACAAACAACATCACTCATTCAGATTTCCAGATTACTTCTGGTGATCATCCATAAATTCCAATCATTCAGAAATAATTGTTCAGATTTAACAAATGACCCCTTAGACTCAGTGGCCCAACTTTACTGGACCTTTAAATTAAGAGAGCTTTAATAGTATACACATTTCGTTTAGTTGGATGAGCCTCAAAGTCATGCGGGCTTATTATTGATACAACTTCAAAGGGTCGTATTGTTACAAATTACAAAGGATATATAGTGAATGGACGAAAAATGGTCTGAATACTGAATAGATTACTACAGAAAACTCAACCCATTGAGAAGTTGACAAAGAAGAAATCACCGAAATATAAATTAGCAGTCGAATTATAAGTTCATACGAAAGAATGTATTTACACTATTAGAAATTTAGAATGTATTTACGCTAGAAATTATCTTTCCTAGTACTACTTGGACAGTTGGACTTGATTGTATTTACCTATAAAGTTGGATTTTGGAAGATGTGACTGACACGCGCATAGAGTCACCCGAACAATGCTACATATATCAAATTTGATATTAAAATTTATTATCAAATAACATAACACGAGTAATGTTACAGGTACCAATTTTGGTATCAAAATTTGTTATCAACGTGATAGAGATAATGTGTCAGTTTGAAAAAAATTTATCGGCTTACTAATATGAATGCAAAGAATTCGTTTCATTAAATATTTATGAAGCACCAATTAAATTATGACACATATATGAACCGTTTTCGGATCCAATTTGATACTCCTATCTACTATTCTTAATTCACCCGTGAGATTTGACACCATCTACAATTCATTTTTTTTTTCTTTTGTCAAGACCATCTACAATTCTTAATCATTATAAAATCTCACTTTTGCACAATGTATATATATAGAATTTTTTTTACCGTTCTATTAAGATTTCGAGGTACTAGGAGAAAGATATTTTTGTGGTATAAATAACATTTTTTTATTATATTCAAAGTCTTAAGAATAATTTTCGGGTCAGGAAATTAAAAGAATTATAATAGTTCATCTTTAAGATAATAATAATAATAATAATTTGTTGTAATGTGCATAATGATTATAAGAACATAGGAATTATGAACTAATCAAATTTAAGATCCATTAGCTTATAACCCGTGCAATGCACGGGTTTCTTGTGTTATATTATAAATTTTATTTAATATTATAATTATATTTTTGTATAATCATTATTTTTAATAATTTTTTTAATTTTTATTTAATATAATTTAATATACTCATGTTTACAAATTATATTAATGTTTCCTTATTATAAATAATGTATACGATTTTTAATATATTTAATTAATAATTGAGAAATATGATGTGATATTTTCGGGTATATATTAATGATTGTAAGATTTGTTGCAAATTAAAAAGATAACGTGTTGTAATTATAAAAGAAATATTAATGATCAAAATATATGATGTTTTTAGATGTTTATAAAAGGTAATATGTTCAACTAAAAGTAAATGTGAAAAAGGCAATCGACTAATTGCCATTAATTTTATTATCTTAATTAATTGACTAATTATCATTAATTATAGCGTGTTTTAAATGAAAAGAAAATATTAATGATGAAAAGATATGATATAATTGATATTTTTAGGTGTTTATAAAAGGTATTATCTCTACTAATTATCATTAATTATATTATGTTAAATATTTATTTTAGGTGTATTTATGTTTTTTTATAATGAAGGGTAAGTAGCTGCACGTTTCGAAATTTATACTCATAGGAAATAAAGTTATCAGTTTTAACAAAACATACACAAACATTACATAATTCTCAAACAACATAGTCAGTTTCTCAAATCATGATCGCTCCGTATTAATGATTGAGTAGATTGCTATATTGTAACGTACTCCCTCCGTCCCTTTTGATTCTTAACACTTTCTATTTTGGGATGTCCCAATAGATTCTTAACATTTCCTAAAATAGTAAGTTTTAACACTATTACACCCACTACTTCACTTATTTTAACAATACTTTACACTATTACACCCACTACTTCACTTATTTTAACAATAAAATCACTATTACACCCACTACTTCATTTATTTTAACAATATTACACCCACTATCTTGATATCCGTGCAAAAAACAAATGTTAAGAACTCAACGGGACGGAGGGAGTAGTAGAAATGTAGACCGAATATAAGGCGAATGCATGCTCGATTAGTAACTTAACAAGCACAGTGCAACTTGTAAAGAGTTGCTGTTGACGTAGATTGATGACAGACTATCATTATTCTCTATAGCTCAACTAATTTACGTACGGATTATAATGATTAGAAGTTTTAGTTTCTAAGATTGACCGGTTTGCATTAGTCGGACATATCATTGCTTTGAGCTGGGGCCAATGTGATTGTGAATTTGTGATCATAGGCCTAACCCTTAATATAAATATAGAGTAGAAGACTACTGCAAGTCCCATTTCAGTCACCAATTTCAACTAGTCTCGTATCCAATTTTGCAAGTCTTGTCATATCATTTTAAAAAAAGTTTCCAAGTACGCTAGCCACAACCAACACGATGAAGGTATGTATGATCGAATGATGTTTGCTGTGTAGATCAAAGTTTCGTAACATTCTTCGATAGATAATTTTTTCTTTTTAATTTCTTTTTGCAGCAAAAGGTGGTTATTAAAGTGGCCATGTGTAGCCTGGAGAAATCTCGTGTTAAGGCCATGAAGATTGCATGCAGCTACTAGTTATGGTAAACAATTCCCTACATTTTAATTACTCCTATCTCTTACTTAACGGAATCTATGAGCACACAGCTGACTGCAGATTGTGCACCTAGGTATGCATTGATTAGTGTATAATTGTAATATATATTGCAGGGGTAGAAGCAGTAGCACTCAAGGGGGATGAGAAGGATCAAATAGAGATAATCGGAGAAGGAATTGACACGATTGAGCTTGCAAAATCACTGAGAAAATACGTGGGGAGTGCTGATATTGTGAGTGTTGGTCCTGTTGGAATTATTTAATCCAAACTTGTGTTTGGTGCTGTCCCGTGAAACATGCTATACACTACCCATGATATTCTTGCACTGCCCATACAGATTCCAATTGTCCCCCCATACTTAGTTGTTTATGAACGTTGTAAACCCATGCTCTATGCTTGGTTGTCTGTTGTGGTGTGCTGTGGTTTAGCTATATATATAGTAATCCATTCAGTTTGTAAAAAAAAAAACTAAAAGAATACAATGTAGTCCATGAATGCATTTTCAGTTTGTACATATCTTGTCAAATCTCATTTGCTCTTTTATGTTCATTGGATCATCTTTACTTTGATCTTGTCTTATTTATTCTACATTTGGTATCAGAGCTACCGATCTTTGAGGCAAGAAAATTTGTTTTTTTTCGAGAAGCACCAAGGACGGCTCCTCTAAAGCAGTAAGCAAGAAGAAGGTAGTTGCGGCCAATATCCGGCAGTGACTAAGGCGATGGCAAACCGGTGAGAGTGAAGGTGGTCGTGGAGATGATCACCGTGATGGATGTGTGTATGGAGGAGCACCAAAGGGTCAAAAAAAAAACTAAGAGACTTGAGCAGAGGAGTGGATATTGTTGTTGCCACTCCTGGCCGTTTGAAAGAACGTGCCAACTGTTCGATGAAATGCCACAATGAGTTCTTGATTTTGAAATTGGACTGGATAATTTGGAGGAGGATTTCAAAGTCTTTAATGATGTCGAAGGAGATTCCGGTGAAGTGGTGGATAATACGCTTCGTTGAGGCGTGTTACCAGGTCGTTGTCATAACATGTTGTCATTTGTGATGAAGAAAAGAAAGGGGGATGAGAAGAGTTGAAGATGTTACTGAGAGCCGCTCAAATGGATCAAATAGCTGGGAGTCTTTGAAGAGATGGAAGATGAGTATATGGATGATGCGGACGAGGTAGATGAGGAACCCGATGATGTTGAGGACTGGAAGTATTTGGCATAATCTACCAAGGTGGAGATGATGTAGAACCTGGAAAAACAGAGTGGGTGGATCAAGTTGGAGTCTACTTCTGGCTTTCAGTACATATACAAGGCATACTCAAATCATAATACTCAATCACCTGAAGTCACATCTAAAGCTATTCCCACCAATGAAGAGGTTAACGATTGCGTAGAGACTAGAGACTCTAAGAGAGAAACTAGCTTCAGCACTTCAGAACATTAGCGCGAAGGACGACTTGGTAAAGCAGCACTCTAAAGTTGCAGAGGAAGCTGTCGCAGGATGGGAGAAAGTTGAGAATGAACCAAATGATTCTGAATACTTCTTTAATGTTCTAAATGAAAATGTGAAGAATGATTCTTTTGGGAGCGAGATATATGATGAATCAATCTTCAAAGACTCATACGAGGCCAGGTATGCAACTTCAAGTAGGACATGTTAGAATAATGACCGAGACAGCAGTGTATATGAAGCAAGCCTTCAGTCGGGAGCTGAGATTGGTGTCAAGCCTGATGCACTAAACATCTCTACAGCAGAGAGTGTACTAGAGAAATCTGACAAGGATCTGAATGACAACGTGTGCAGTTTGCCATGATGTTGGGCCGCTGGAATTGGATATTTTGT
Source organism: Kitagawia praeruptora (assembly GCA_037693485.1). Taxonomy (NCBI): domain Eukaryota; kingdom Viridiplantae; phylum Streptophyta; class Magnoliopsida; order Apiales; family Apiaceae; genus Kitagawia; species Kitagawia praeruptora. The sequence goes on from CM075350.1 coordinate 86,654,838, forward strand.
GTTGCCGTTCCTTGTCAGGGCCAATGCAAAATGCTGTATGCTTGTGAGTGGAATCCTCATGCCGTTGAGGCACTTCGACATAATCTGCATGCTAATTCCATAGTTGATCGTTGTGTGGTGCTTGAAGGAGATAATCGACTTACAGCTCCTAAAGGAGTTGCTGATCGAGCTTGCCTTGGTCTCTTGCCAACAAGTGAGGGTAGCTGGGTGACTGCTGTAAGGGCGTTAAGGAGTACGGGTGGGATACTGCATGTGCACGCCAATGTGAAGGACTCGCAGGAGGTTGAGTGGAGCAAATACGTCTCAACTGTCTGATCATTTGGTTTGAAGGTGTTACATCAACTATGAGTGGAAAAGAAGAAACGAAAGAAGAAAATGGTTTGAGGAAAGATGGTTATCATTTGAGTAAGTTAGGTGGTGGGATTGATGTGCATTCTAGAAATGGCTACCGGATAACTTTTGGTAGTTCACGGAATAAGGCAAGAATTTATAACACTGGTAGTAGAGCAGATCTACATGGTCTAGAATCTTCTTGCGGTGAGATCACTATAAATGGTTCATTGAGTGCAAAATCTCAGGATGCAGATTATTTTTACATGCCTTCACTCTGTTATGACCTAGAGGATTCAGTTATAGCTAGGCTTCCTCGGTCAGAGTATTGGAAAATATGCCTTGTTAATAAAAGGTTATTGGCTCTGTTGTTAAGTGGTGAGTTATTTAATATTAGAAGGAAAATCCATTTTGATGAACCTTCTGTTTTTATGTTTGAAAGTGGTGAGAGTTCTTGGTTAGCGTTTGATCAAGAATTTAAGTCCTGCAGACGCCTTCCAGTTTTACCAGGAGATATATGTTTCTCGTCAGGAGATAAGGAGTCCTTTTGTGCAGGGACTCATCTACTAATTTCTGGTATGGAAATTGAAGGTTTCATCATCTGGAGCAGTCAAGAAGAATGTAGATATTGATGTGTTGCCTGTGAATGTTGCTGCCGTTAGTGGTGTTGTGAACAGCAGCCCATGGTGGTTGATGTGTAATATGAAAAACGTTGTCTCCATGGCTTGTTAGTATGTTCGAAATGAAGGTCATTGAACAGGGCGGTTGCAGCAGCTAGTATTGGATGGAGAAAGGCGAGTAGTCGCATAGCTGCGTGGTGGAGACTAATACAGAGGATATTTGAAGTTGAGGTTCAAGATTAGGCACAAGTAGCTGAATTGCCTGTTGTAACTCGGGTGGAGACGTAGGTTGGCGTAATGGACTTTGTGGTGAAGGTGTAGGCCGATGAAACGGCAGCAACAAAGAAAAGTGGCAGTGCGACGATGAGTTGTTGTGGGGCACAAGGGAGTATACTATTGGCATATGAAGGTGCTGCGACTGTGTGTGTAAGGCCTGTGCATCCAGAGGTACGACCAACCAAGGCTGATCCAAAGCGGCAGAGGAATCTTGGATTTAGTTAGCACACTGCAATATTCTATTGGAGAGAAGATGGTCGAGGAGGATAGCAGTTTCTCATCATCGTTTGCTGACAGTATTTTTTCTAATTAGAGTGTTCCATCCAAGCCTTAGCTCAAGAAGTAGTAGCTGGTCAGGTGGCTCGAGAGCAAGAGCACAAGTGAGGAGACCTACTACCGGACTTTGGGGGACGGAGGTGCTGTGAGACGTCAGAAAGAATAGTTTAGATTAAGGGAGAGAATAATGTTGAAAATCTAATCTAAACTAATGAATACAACTTGCAGTTGGGTTGCATGTTCTATGAACGGACGAAGAAAAAAGGGTTGTGTTAAAGGACTGCCAGGGGTGTGAAGATGTGATGGAGTTTGTGCAGAGAATGGGAAGAAAATGTGTATGTATGCAACGTTAGTATGTGCACTTATGGTTGTGAATTATTGTCACTATGACTTATGTATATGCTGTGAGTTAGACAGCGTATATAGGAGTAGAGAGCATCGATTGGAAGTGTGTAGAGGCTGTGACGGATTGTAGCAGAGAGACTGATGGGCCGTTGTTACTGAGTCATGTAATGTGCAGTCACTTGCCGCTGTGTGAAGACAAAGAAGAGTGAGTCCGTTTGCGGACGAAGAAGATAGTCGTATGGGCTTATTGAGTTTTAAAGTCACAGGTTCACGGCGTCGAGTTTCCATTGAAGGCATTTTTCGGGATTGAATTTTACTGGGGGATAATTGTTGATTTTTATCAAGTTGCCTAAATCGACTCGTGAGATGTCAGGGTAGTGATTAGATTATGATTTAATCACCCGATAGTGACTGGGGATAGTGATCCTCGAGTGAACGCCATGTGGGTGTGTTGAACCTTGTCGTGAGTGTAGAAAGGATGGAAGCCATACGGGCTAATTGAACGCCATGTGGGCGTGTTGAACCTTGTCGTGAGTATAGACAGGATGGAAGCCATGCGGGCTAGTTGAACGCCATGTGGGCGTGTTGAATCTTGTCTCGTCTTGAGTGCAAGCGGCTGATGAAAGATTACATGAGACAAGTTTGGATTAAGGGAGAGTATGTTGGAATTATTTAATCCAAACTTGTGTTTGGTGCTGTCCCGTGAAACATGCTATACACTGCCCATGATATTCTTGCACTGCCCATGCAGATTCCAATTGTCCCCCCATACTTAGTTGTTTATGAACGTTGTAAACCCATGCTCTATGCTTGGTTGTCTGTTGTGGTGTGCTGTGGTTTAGCTATATATATAGTAATCCATTCAGTTTGTAAAAAAAAAACTAAAAGAATACAATGTAGTCCATGAATGCATTTTCAGTTTGTACATATCTTGTCAAATCTCATTTGCTCTTTTATGTTCATTGGATCATCTTTACTTTGATCTTGTCTTATTTATTCTACATTTGGTCCATTTAAAGAAGAAGAAGAAGATGAAAAGGAGGACGAGAAAAAAGATCCAGTGCCTATATACTGTTATGGATACACTTGCCCTCCTTATAATTACGGTCCTGCACCGTGCTACTATGAGCCATGCCGTGATCCCTCTTGCTCCATCATGTGAAGATGACCAGGAGCTGCTCACCATCCTAGCATGGTCTGACGAGCCATATCACGTAATGGTGATGATGTTTATTTTTTAGCGAGAATGAAAATGAATTTGAAACTTTAAAACTTATAATTTTTCGATTTACTGCATAAGGTAATCAAGACCATTGCAAGGCATCAAAGTCTGATAGTTGTGCGGGGTAATTACGCATGTATATAGCTTGCTTTGAACTGCTGGTTCTCTACTTCTCTCTTTACTATGTATTTTAGCTTTGTTGAATAACTAATGTTAAGAGCATTTATTGACAAATGAACATTAGATATACTAGATGATAACCCGTGCGAAGCAGGGCTCGGAAATTTATGTTAAATAATTATTAATTTTTATTTAATTAAATATTTATAAAATTATAAAAAGAACTATGTTATTTCCATAAAAAATTTATGCGATTAACAAACTATAAACTCAAATTGTTTAATAGAAGTGCATGAAAACACGTTTCGGTTGTTTTCATTGAAAAATATTTAGGATAATTGATCGTAATCTTTCTATATTATAAGTTACAATAAAAAAATTTGTTAATACAATGTAAGAATTATAATAATAATAAGATTTTAATTTTTATTAAATTTTTTTAAAAAAATAACATATAATCGCGGGAAGAATGTTCTAGAGTAATGTATAGAAACATGTTCTATTTGTTCCCTTTGAAAAATCTTTTGGAGAATTGGTCGAATTATTTTTTTATTCTAAATTATGATAAAAAAAAATTGTATTATAATTATAATAGGATTTCAATTTTATTATTTTTTTAAAAAAATAACATAGAATTGTAAGGAAATATGATTCTAGGGATGAAACTATTTTTTTTATTTAAAGTTGTAATAAAAGAATTATAATTACAATAGAATTTTTATTAAAAAACAACATGGAAATATAGTAAAAATAGGATTATAGGGGTGAAACCAAAATATGAGTGAAACCAAAAATGGTACCGTTAAAAGGGTGTTTCGCTTATTAATAAAGGTTATAGATGTAAGGGGTTAAATATCTTGTTGGTCACTGAAGTCAGCCTAAAGTATCAAGATGGTCATTGAACTCAAAATTGACTCAAATTGGTCACTAACTCGTAACATTTGTTCACTCTGTTAACTTGTCTTAACGGAAGTTGCTGATGGGTGACGTGACATGGCACAACATGCTGACATGGAAAAGCATGCTGACGTGGAAAATGTTAAATTTTTTGAATTTTTTTTGAAAAACCATTATGTACGTATACTGTTGATTTTTCCTGTGGGATATTTACTGTTGATTTTTCTTGTGGGATATTTACTGTAGGAAATAGAAAGATAATTTAACAAAAAGATCATGTTATAGCAGTGTTATAACAGAGCATACGATAACATCAAATGTCTACAAAACATAAAGCTGCTAACATAATGAACAAGACATGATTTTGATACTAGGTCTGCTATAATAATTCTAAACAGACAGTGCTGATGGTAGTCATGCTTGAGATGATGTATCCTTGGTCCTCCATGGTGTACAAGCTTTTCTCCTTGGCTTGTATGTCCGTTTTGGCTTATCTGTTGTTGCAGGCCTAGCTGGTGCAGTTGTTTTCGACTTCCCCTTTACTTTACTGGATTCCACATGAGAAGTTGAACCTGGACACTTGTTCTTTCTGTGTCCAGTACCACCACAAACACTGCAATGCATGATTCTTGCTGTGGAGTGCCTTAGAATTTCCGAACCTTGTTGCATTGGTTTCTCTTTTTCTTCTTTTATTCTGCACCAAATTATCCCCAATAAACTTTTCACTAGCCAATTGCTCCTTAAATAACTTACGTGATCGCCTACATTCATTTAGTTCTTCATCACTATTAACAAGACTAGAGCAGTCATCCTCACTTGATTCAGTTTCACTACAGTAATCAGAATCACTACCACCACTATTATCACTTTTTTCATTTTCAGTATCAACCATCCCAGAAGCAAAATCAAAATAATGGTCTACATAGAGATCTATCCTACCATAGGGCTTCGACACACCAACTACCTCTCTAACAGACTCATCATCATACATAATCTTCATCCCATCAGTAAAAGTGTGACCATTTGATTTAAAATAAACAATAGATGAAGAATCGTATCCAAACTCCTTACCAAAATGATCTAAATCGCGAAAGGAGAACAAATCCGTGTCAAGGTTGATCGTATCCACCTTCCCACCTCTATAACTCAGTTTCAAAGAGTCCAAAAGACCGTGATGATGTACGTAAACATCCATCCTTGTTGACATCCTGTAAAATCGAACATAACACACAATCGTTATATATAACACACAATCGATATGTACGTATACGATCAGTTAAAGTATAGATTCATACCTTAATAATTGAGAGATGCAGAATCGCCACTAACTAAGAATCGCCACTAACTAATTATGATAGATTTGATCGCAATGAGTCTGAGTCGCCTAGGGTTTCAGTTCCCCCAATTCATTTAGAGATTAGAGTTTTAGAAATTATAATTATGTAAGTACGTTTTATTTACTTAACCCTGGGTTTAATTAAACTAGAGTTTAGTAACTGTAGTTATACATAACAGTCGTTAGCCACGTAGCTGTCAGGTCACAAATCCGTTTAAAAATTTTAGACAAGTTAACGGAGTGAACAAATGTTACGAGTTAGTGACCAATTTGAGTCAATTTTGAGTTCAGTGACCATCTTGATACTTTAGGCTGACTTCAGTGACCAACAAGATATTTAACCCTAGATGTAAGTGCATGTCATGCATCCAGCGGCAACTACGAATGCTGGCCAAAACATGCATGACTAAGTAGAACTTCTGGAAAAATATAAAATCGAGCTTCAGCTAAATTCATGAATGTGATCACATTCTTTGTAAAAATATTGGGTTAAATCTCAAATTGCTCACTGAAGTGGAGGGCTAGTATCAAATTGCTCACTCTAGTTATCGACATCTCATTTGAATCATTAAAGTCATAATAAATATCAAATGGATACCTTTAAAATATACTCGAAAAATAAAAATATTTTTTCATTGATTTCTACACATTTTTCTTGAATGATTCCATAACCAAACGAAAGGTTAATAATTCTAGTATTTTTGATAATATATTTAGAATTTAAAAAGTTTATTTACTATTTATTTTTAATTAAAACAAGGAAAATGACAATAAAATTAAAAATAAATAGTAAATGATTTTTTAAAAATCCAAATATATTATCAAAAATACTAGAATTATTAACCTTTCGTTTGGTTATGGAAGCATTCAAGAAAAATGTGTAGAAATCAATGAAAAATTATTTTTATTTTTCGAGTATATTTTAAAGGTATCCATTTGATATTTATTATGACTTTAATGATTCAAATGAGATGCCGATAACTAGAGTGAGCAATTTGATACCAGCCCTCCACTTCAGTGAGCACTTTGAGATTTAACCCTAAAAATATTAATTTTAACTCGAAGACATCTACAATCGAATTAATGTTACCTCTATGTTGCGCGAAAACACTCTTAATTCACAAACTGTCAGTGAAGAGTTTGGAATCATCTTGTACAGTTGTATGTACAGGTAAAAGTGTAAAACAGGGACTTTACTTCTAGATTGTTTACTAATTACGAATCTCACTATGTGCATCACTCACATCCATGAAAATGATTGGGCTGGTTAAGTATGCTAAGCGAGATTATGAGAAATAATGACAAAAATAATTGTTTTTTCAATTTTTTTTACAGAATTAACAACTTTCTAACAATCGGAAAATAATTCCCTTTTCAATACCTCACTGTGAAATGCATAATCACGTTGATGCAAGGCAACTGAAGGAAAAGGAAAAGATGTACTCTAGTCTTATAATTGGGGGACCCATGCTATACAGCTGCGACCACCGCCACGAGATTGTCCTACTTATGTTAGCAATTTTTGCAAGATACACGCATATTGAAATTGCATATTTAGTCAATACCCATGTATCAATTACGTATTTCATATAAAATAATATTAAAAAATTATTCAAATAAAATATCACATATTATTCAAATAAAATTATTGGTATGTTGTTCAAATATATATATATATATGAGTTGCACTCCATACAGAACACTTTAAATAAAGAACAATAAAGAACAGTCATCATCACCGTTAATTTTTTGGACGCTCAGGATTAAAACATAAAAACATAAACACTCTTGTTCATATTGTACATGACAATCTCCCACGACAAACTCATGCTGAAAACTTGGATAATCGAAACAGAAATTGAAGATTCTAAACTCATAATTGATTAATTGAAGCGGAAATTTAAGAATCAAAGCTTAGAATCGAAGAAACCAAGCAGAAATCGGAGAATCCAAGCAGAAATGGAAGAATATATGATCATAATCGAAGAATAGAAACAGAAATCGAAGAATCGAAGCTCAGAATCGAAAACGGAGTTAATTCCTTTAATATTTAGTGTATAATCGTTCAAAATCGTTGAGGAAATGATTTAAAAATTAGGTTTTATGATTTTGTGTCTAATTATTATTACTCTTGAATTATACGAGAGATTCTAAGTTAGATTCCATTTTTGTTTGAAATTGTGTTCTACCAATTTGAAGCGAAGCTGTAAATTGATATATAGATGATGATTCTCTATTTGATTCTATGACAGTTGCTATAACTAAGTTCACAGGTGTAGTTAATTAATTTTGGCTTGAATAGTTCCCCTTGAGGCTGGGTTCTGATCTATTTTGTTCAAAGAGATGCGAGCTTTTAGGCTATGAGTGGGTACAGTTACTTCGTCTTAATTTTGGTCTGAATTTGAATCGAAGCTGTAAATTGATATATAGATGATGATTCTCTATTGATTCTATGATAGTTTCTATAACTAAGTTTACAGGTGTAGTTATGGGGACATGTGTAGTATGTTGTTTTGTGAAAAGAGATGATACATTACATTGTATGCTACAGTTGATTGTTTTTTTATTGTATGGGGACAAGTGTAGTTGATTGGTGCCCCTGCGGGGCCTTCTAACAGATGACGACAATGATATTAAGCTCAATACTTATTTGAGTAAATTTGATTCAATGATAGATTCTATGTTAGTTGTCATTAGTTTGCATTATTGTGTAATAGATTATATGTTATTCTTTTGTAGTCTATGATAGAATCTTTAAGGTTGCAGCGTTTGATATTATTCCTGTGAAGCATATTTATCTGCTGCTACATATTAATTATTTCTCTTTAATGGGTTTTAGGCACAATATGCGGAGCTATAGAAGATGCTTGTGTCATTGCAGTCTATAGAGGAGGAGGTTCAGGAGATCCGGAGACAAAAAACATAGTTTGATCATGATATAGAGGTTGCTTCAGCTGTTCAGAGGCAAAGTTCGGGTGGAGTTTTGAGGTTGGTGGCCGGTTAGATTTATCTCTAAAAATTGAGCTGGTCAGCTGACTTCGCTGTTTTGCAAGTAAAAGGAATGCAAAATTTTGTCAGGCAGATATAAGAATTTAAAATAAATTTAAAATTTAACTTACTCATAATAATTAATATATGATACTTTTGCACTTATATTTGGCTTTCTATTTATGTGGATAAATTATTCTTTTGCATAGAGGTTCCAAAGTTTGCATTTCATTCTGTTAATTGTTAAATTTCTTTAGTTTGAACTGATATTTTATATGGTGATAATGATGTTTATATTGGGGCTGATATGAGGCTTTTTTTGTGGTGGATCCAGTTATCTTATAATGTTGTTTTTAAGGGATGCAGAAATTGGAGAGTTGTTAGTCTGGCTTCAGGTTGTAGTATGTAGTCTGTCCAATTTTTCTGGGGTTTTTTATTTACTCATGGACTTACCTTTTCTGTCAAACTCTATTTGTAGGTGTAGTTGCTGATTTTGCAGGTTGTGAACAGCTAGCATGTTCAAGTGTCTCGATTTCAGCTGGAGTAGAGGAAAGTCATGGAAGGGTCAAAGGGGGACATACATTGGGTAGGTACTCTTATGATTTGTGATTACGTTTGTCCTTTCTTCCTTGAGCATTTTTTGTCATTAAGTTGCCACCAACAATTCAAATTCTCTATTCGAAGTACTTATCCCCTTGCCAGGTCTCTGTGCAACTCCATTAAAACCTGGTAAAGTTGCAGCTGATGATGTACTTTCTGAGAAGTTGCCTTGGTCGGAGGTATTGCTCAATGCTCATATTGTGTTGAAAAGTTCTTCATTTTGAAGCATGTTTTCCTAATAAGCGTAGTTAGATGATAACCCTAAAACTTTGCACTTCAGGGTGAATGTGCCCATGCATTCACTTCAAAAAAAAACAAGTGTTACTGCTTAACGTTGATAATAAACACTGTTACTTAGATCTTCTGGATAAGAATTACTATTTTTAGTCCAATATTGCCCGATGTCAGAGTAAAAAGTTTAATCAAATTGCAAAACATATATCTAAATTAGATTTAGTTTACAAGAGATTCTTGTTTGCAAACTAGCATTTTTCTTAAAAAAGACTCAAAATCTACAATTTTAATGCAGAAGCATATATACCGAATCGAAATTCAAATATCTAGTTTTCTGGAATTTTATACTAGGCCCTTATAAATAGAACAATCTGGCACTTGACAAGCTTATCAATTCTGGCCATGTCTGACAAGCTTATCAATTCTGGCCATGTCTTGGATTTGGATAATTGCTCTTGCAGTAGTTTTCCTCGCTTACCTTCTCCATGCATGGTCTAAGAAAGAACAAAGACAATTGCCACCAGGGCCAAAAAGCATACCTGTATTGGGACACTTACATTTGATAGGTAAAAATCCTCACCAGGGTTTGCAAAAATTAGCTCGCAAACATGGTCCTATTATGTACGTATGGTTTGGATCCGTTCATAACATTGTCTCCTCGCCACAAGCAGCTAAGCAGTTTCTAAAGATTCATGATCTTAACTTTGCTAGTAGACTACGTTACGATGCAGCTAAGTACGTTTCTTATGATCAGATGAACTTATTGTTTGGTGCATATGGTCCTTACTGGCATAGCATGCGTAAATTATGCACGTTAGAGTTGTTTAATAATGTTAAAATCAATTCATTTCAAGCCATGAGAAAGGAAGAAGTCGAACTATTGGTGGATAGCATTGCAAATGCAGCTCGGGAACAGGTTGCAGTTGATCTCAGCGCCGAAGTTTCATCAATGAGTGCAAATGTGAGCTGCCGAATGATATTTGGTAAGAAATACGAAGATAAGGATATTGATGTAGAACAGTTGTTTTCCTCTAGTAATTTAAATTCCATCTAATAGCGGGCAAAGTGTATGAACTGAAATGGTCTTGTAATTTGAATTCCATCTAATAATGTTCTTCATGCTTTGTTGATGCAGAAGAAACTGTGAAGTTGGGCTTTGAGGCAAAAGATATCAATTAGGAGCATAACCAGATGGGGACCTCTGGCACACCTCTAGATTATTAGTATATTGGGAACTGTATTTGTACCCTTAAGCCAAATCAGGTTAAAGTTCTGATGGTTAAGATATTGTTTTGAAACTGAATATGTTTACTACGAAATTATGCCTGAATAAATTTAGTGTCCAAGCACACACATGTACATGTGTTTAGACGGACATGTACGTAAGAAGTCTTTATTGTATGTGATCGACAAAGTATCTCTGAATTCGTCCCATGAAATAGAAATACAGAGCGAGTTCATTAGGCTTTCCTGAATTTATACATTGTATGTTTCTGTATATTTTTGTAAATGCACTTGTTAAGTAATTAGTTCTTCTGGGTATATTTTCGATACATGATTGGTATGTACGTATTAATAATCATATCCTGATCCAAATTAAACGTAATGTCTAATTTGGATTTAGAGCCCTACTCCATTACTCCCTTACTTCAAAATGCTTCATAACTATAAATGTAGAATCAAGCTGAGAATCATTATTATTCAAAAGACAGATGGACAATTAAGGTAGAATCTAACATAGAATCAAAATCGTAAAACTTTAGAAAATACTCTGAACAGAGAGAATAGAATCTACCATAGAATCGTAAAATGTGATTCTATGGCGTTCCTGAACCTTAAGATTGTTCAGCAAGGTTGCCAGCAAGTCTATAAATTCAGAAACAATTCCTCAAGTTCATTGTTTGCAGTAGAATCACAACCAGGACATTTTTTCCATCAATGGTAGTTTGTAACTTGATATTCTGTGTCTCGATGGAAGCAATTTCACCAACAGGAGTTACACTATCTGTAAACATAGACATCGCTTTTGTTGTATGTTCTCTAGCTATTTCTGCAAGAGCCAGAGCCTTCTGTATGGCCTTTTTAGACTTCTCTAGAATAGATATTATGGTACATTCAATGGAATTCCGTACTCGTTCTTCAATCTGGTAAGCTGCTTCAGTAGTAGAAGTTTCAGCTGTAGAAACCCTCAACTGGGCATCTTCTAATATGTGAGCAGTGGCCTGCTGAAAATAAATCTCTGCCAACCTTTCTACTTGCACTGCCAGTTCAACGGCATCTTGTTTTGCAAGAACCAATTTCGTTTCCAAGTTAATTAATTTCTCTTCAATTGACTCCTTTCAAATTCTTGTTGAACAAATCTTTGGCTGCCTCAAGTTCTGCAATTGCTGGTTCTTTATCGTGCATTATGGTGGCCATATATTCCTGCTGTTTAGCGTTGGATAGAGCCAACTCTTCCAAAAGCTCATCTCTCTCGCTCTCAAAAGTTTTTTTTCTAGGTTGTGCTTCGTAATGGTCTTCTCTAATTGCCGATAATTCAAATTCACTAAAATCGAATATTTCACCATTTTTTGAAGAATTACCGTCTCCATCATGAAGAGCACCGGTCAACAAGGAATCTCCCTGTCACAGAAAGAATGCAGGGAGTAAATGGAAATAGACATAGCCACTCTAATACAGTTGTCGTAATACATATTTTTTTTACTCACTCAACTGTAATTGCCATAATGGCCTACAGAGTACATGCAGCATGAGTAATCTACTCTACGCTTCCCAGTATTTGGACATAGCTATTTGAAAAAAACAATTCATGTTCACATACCCTGCTAGAAAAGACAGTGGTACTTGATTTGCCGAGCAGATCTCCTCTGCATCAAAAATCCTTGTGAACAGGTATTGAACATGAAGTCTTTGATAATCTTGTCCTATTGAAATAATTTCTTTTGGCCAGGAGTTGACAATTAAAACCAAAATACAAGTTGTGGTCACATCTCAGGGGTAAAGAATCAAAAGGGTAGCCAAGACAGTTATGGTTCCAGATTGTTGAATCAGATAATGAGATTGCATCCATTTTTCTTTTTTGCTAATTAGATTGCATCCATTTTATCTATAAAAAAAAACATTATCATATACTAATGCAAAATGCCAAATATACAGAAAGTTTAAGATGAATAACATGCATATAAAGACGTAGAAAATAAGTAAAATAACATCTAGATTCTAATAAGTAAACTACAGCTATTTAGCAAGAAAAAAAACTATAGCTCTGTTTTGCGGAAAATGACTTGAGTTTGGAATATAATCTTCTGGAATACAAATTATAATTCTCCATATACAAATATTATCAGGAAGTCAAAGTTCTCAATTCTCAACACAGTGGTGACCAAAATGCTCGATATTAGGACAATGTTCAAATTATTCGAGAAGTGTATTTCATTTTTCCTAACATCATAACATTTTCTAAAATACTTTCCTTGAACTAACAAACAAAAACAACAAAAATAGGTAAATGTTCTCCACAAACCAACAAACACATGGAAGACAGAAATTACTTTCCGAGAAATAACAAGTAACAAGGCCTAAATTTCCATCATAGCAAAGACTATCGCACAAATAGAATCTCATCCTTATTTGCTTTATTTGCTGCAAATGAAAACATTAAATTCTGAAAACAGAGAAAGTAGAATCAAACTTTTAAAAATTCAAAAAATTGTCACAAAATCGAAACCACAAGAAACACAACTGCTAGTATAAAATAGTACATAGTTTAACATAGAATCAAAATACTAAAATTTGGAGAGAGAGTGAAAGGAATTCTCAAAACATAGAAAGTAGAATCTAACGTAGAATTAAACTTTAAAAAATTCAGAAAATTGTCACAAAATCGAAACCACACGAAAGCCATCTACTAATTTTTTGGAAAAACTTTATCGTAGAAATTTACGGTCTTACAGTCTTACAGGTCTATCGTAGAAACTTTAACGTAGAAAAGGTGATAAAGTTAATAAACCTGGTTTGAGAAAGGAAAAAAAGTAATAGATTCCATGCAGAGGCAATTGGCTTATTATTCTCACTCTTTGCCTGCTAGATATATTATTCTCAGCAGCTACAATAGTTGGGCCATTAACAAAGTTACCTGCACTCCCATTGATTCCATGATATGAAGCAGGAGTGATGCTTTGCATGGTACCAGTATAAATTGCATCAATACTTCGTGCATAAACATGATTAGCAGCAGGGATAGGGGAGATAGTTGGTGCAAATTCGAATCTCTGTTTTTCTGGCTTTTGCTCCTGCTGATAGCCAGGAATAAAGCTATCAATTACAACCTGATACAGCAAAAGATTTTAGTCAGTAATAATAACTTAGCATGCCTGTACTACGCTTAAACTTTTCAACTTCTTTTTTTTCCTCGCACATTGAATTCTGATGTCAAAATCACAAAACCAAATAAATAAGAATCATGTCCTCAATCCCCTGGATTCATTTACAGATCGTGTACAAGGAAACTTATCAGCCATATTTATCATATCAAGCCCCTTCTAAGTTCCACATATTGCACTATCCCCAGTCATGAAAGTTCCACATATTTTATTAAATACAAAAATAATATTTTTACTAATATTTTTATAAATATTTTACTATGATTCTACATTAGAATCATATCCAGCATGGCCAAGTAGGCATCCCTATCCCCATGAAAGTTCAACATATTGCAGAACATACGATGAGCCTCATTCGCATGGCCCAACTTACTCAATGTCCTCACAAGATAAGCATATTGTGACTTATTCATATACTTCTTTGACAATTCTACTACCTCATCAAGTCTAGCAAGCTGCCCTTCCGAAACTAAAAGATTCAAAATAAGACTGTGCTCGTTTGAAACTCTATAATAAAAATCAATGCACAGTGACAAAGACAAAATCCTTAAAAATATGTAAATCAAAATTGATCTTAGACTATTTGGCCATAGAATCTATCATAGAATCAAATTTACTCAAATAAGTATCGAGCTTAATATTGTCGTCGTCATCTGTTAGAAGGCCCAGCAGGGGCACCAACCATCGAATCATCCATGGAATCATTTACCTTGATTATTATCAATTTTATTAAAATAGGTGCCCCTGGCGGGGCCTATTGCATATAAAACTGTAGAATCTATAATAGAACATCTATTCCATGCACCAAAACTACCAAGAGTCTTGGTATGATTCTGAAGTCGCTTAGCAGCACTGTATGAAAGAGCCAAATAATAGCAAAATATTGAGAACATAAATATAGGATATATAATCACCATTCAGTATTACAACATACATGCATCTTAGTAACTTAAGCTTGACAAATACTAACAATTAGTTAACAATAGAATCACATATTCACTAATAAAGCAACCATAGAATCAATAACGGAATCATTTTCAACTTAACTCATATAAAACGAGACTAAAAAATACCAAACTTTATACATTAAAATAAATGTATTGAATCACAAATTTAATAACAAAATCAACCACAAAATCACTTACAACTTCATATACTGAGTCTTAAATACATTATTTAACAGAATTTTTAACAAAAATAAACAAAGAATCATTAACTGAATCACTTGAAAAATCACTTTCATAAAACAATAGTAATATAACATCCGATATAGAATCTAATATGTGTACTTTCATTCAAACAAGCATCTAGTACGGAATCAAAAAACGAAATCTTCAAACCCTAATTTTATTAATTTCACTAAAATAACAAGCAAGATGAGATGTAAATATCATTACCTCGAATTGAAGATGAATTTACGTCAAATTGAAGCTTTGATGAGCGAGAGTTTACAGTTTTCGCGATTTTGAGCCATAATTCATTGATTCTGATCAAGAGAGAAGAGTTTGTAGTTCGTCGAGAGAGAGATTTTGAGAAAATCATGATTGTATGTGGAGAGAGAGAGACAAAGTTGCAGCGGTGAGAGAGACGTTGAGAGAGAGAAAGAGCGAGCTGTTAGTTACTAAGCTCATTACTAATTCTATCTTTTAATTCTGGCCGTTCAATTTTTATAAAAAAAATGAATGATTAAGATGGGTGTTCTTTATTGTTCTTTATTTAAGGGTGTTCTGTATGGAGCAAAGGCCTATATATATATATATATTATTTTAATTTTATTTGTATTTCTTCATGAGTTCAACAATTAACTTTTGGGGTTAAACGTTTTTATATTGGGTTTTAGAAATATTCGGAACGACGAATAAACCGTATACGACGTTAGAGTTTAGGGTTACCCTAAACCCTAAACCCTAACATATCCTGATTTTTAAACACGTTAGTCTTTAAAAATTAGGATGCCGAATTCAGTTTTTTAATTAAAATTTTTTAATTTAAAAAAAAATAATTTTAATTAAATTTAGGAGTTCAACAATTAATCTTTGGGGTTCAACGTTTCCATTTTGGGTTTTAGAAATACTCATAACGACGAAAAATAGCAAAAACCCTAATTTATCATGATTTTTAAAAAATCGGGGCTGGTCCCTGATTATTTAAAAATCAGGCAGCCGGACTCGGTAAGAAAAAACAATTATTTTTGAAACATCAAGGTGCCGAATTAAGTAAGAAAAATAATTTGAATTTAAAGATAATTTGAAATAAATAAAGAAATACAATTATGTTAAAAAAATAATTTAAATTAAGTAAAAAAATTGTTAAAGAATTTTTTAATTTAAAGATACCCATATTTCAATTACGTATGGCAACTATACCCCACCCCCATATTCGTGTCAATCAGAATATGTCAAATGACACAATTTGTAAGAGATACGCATTGTACATATGCTTATTCAATCAATAAACTAGTACTCCCTCCGTCTCATTGAGTTATTTACATTTACGGACCAGTTTCCGGCACGGATTTTAAGGTGCATTTTAAGGATAGTTCTATAATGTATTTTTGATATTTTCTTTTTTTGTATAAAAATAAAATAATCCTATTTTTATACAAAAAATATAAAATATCAAAAATAAGTTATAGAACTATCCTTAAAATGCACCTTAAAACGCATGTCAATTACGCAATTTTTTATGTAAAGAAATGGATGAGACTGAGGGAGTAACACTTTACTTGGAAATGCGTAACCAGTAATACTCCATTCCATTGGCACTTGTGTAAGATTCTGTAATACTCCGTTCTGATATGCGTATTATCGATTACCCGTCCAAAAAATGCGTATTGGATCGGGTAGTTTTGTCAAAACTGCAGAAACTGATTATTTTCGTATGTTTCATTAACAAAATCAGGTATTCTTGTCTTTCACCCAGATTATGACAGGCAGCTAGCTAACCATTATTACAAAAGGACCCCTGTTTTCTAAGGGACTCACGAAGCTATGCTTATAACAACATGAAGCTATGCTTATAACAAGTGGAAACAGTTTTGCGAAGACTCTTCCAATTTTATTCTATTAACTCGTAAAAACCAACGAATCTGAGTATGTTCGCAAGTTTGTTGACAAGTCTATTTATCAAATTTAAACTAATCAGTGATCATATTTCGTAATGCTATGTTGCAATGTTTGTTAATTTTATTTTTGGGAGAAGTTAGTAACTAGATTCCGCAATTTATCACAAGACATGAAAACATGACACGAAAATTTAATATTTGTGTTTGCATTTTGGGTACAGGACATGAAAGTACACTAACATGAAGTATACGACCGAGATTTAGTATTGACTAGCTTAAAATCCATGCGATGCACGGATTTTTTTAATATTATATTAAAATTTTTAATTATTTGAATTAATTTTTTTAAAACATGATTTTTGAAGACTTAAATTTTTAAATGAGATTATATGATGATAATTATATAAATGTTATTCGTGATAATTCTAGAAAATGGGGAATTTTAATTACAAATTTAGAAAAGATGATGGATTTTAGTTGAAAAATATAATCGGTTAATTATAAGTAATTATAAAATTATTTTTTTATTAGATAGAATGCCCATGATATAATTGAAAAATAGAGGATTTGGTTAGAGAAAATTAAAAAGGTAACATGTTTTAGGTGAAAAAGGTAATTGATTAGTTTATAGTAATTATAAGTTAATTATGTTATTTTACTAAATAAATTGCCTGTAATGTTTTTAGAAAAAGAGAAATTATTGTTGCTCGTGATATTTCTAGGAAAAGAGGGATTTTAATTATAAAATATAGAAAAAATGATACTCCCTCCGTCCAATTGAATTCTTCTCATTTGCTTTTTGCACGGAGACCAAGATAATGGGTGTAATATTGTTAAAATAAATGAAGTAGTTGGTGTAATAGTGATTTTATTGTTAAAAAAAATGAAGTAGTGGGTGTAATAGTGTAAAGTGTTGAAAAAGTGAAGTGAAGTAGTGGATGTAATAATATATTTTATTATTAAAAGTTACTATTTTTGGTAATGTAAAGAAATAGAAGGGACGGCCTAAAATAGAAAGGGTAAAGAAATGGATAGGACGGAGGGAGTATGTTTTAACTGAAAAAGTTAATCGATTAATTATTAGTATTATCATATTACTATTTTATTTCATATAATAGAACTGCCCTTATATACTTGAAAAATGAGATATTTTAGTTAGAGAAAATAGAAAAGAAAACGGGAAAATTAAAAAGGTGACATGTTTTATGTGAAAAAGGTAATTGATTAGTTTTTACTAATTATAATTTAATTATGTTCAATTACTAATTAAAATTGCTCCTAGTGTTTTTTAGAAAATGAGAAATTAACGTTGTCCGTTATATTTCTAGGAAAAAAGGAAATTAATTAGAAAAAAATAGAAAGATGATATGTTTTAGTTGAAAAGATAATCGATTAATTATTAGTATTGCAGTGCACGGGTTTCTTGTATTTTGTTATAAATTTTATTTAATATTAAAATTATATTTTTATATAATCATTATTTTAATAATTTTTTTAATTTTAATTTGTTATAATTTAATATACTCATGTTTACAGATTATAATAATGTTTCCTTAGTATAAACAACGTATATGATTTTTAATATATTTTATTAATAATTGAAAATTTTGGTGTGATATTTTTGAGTATATATTAATGATTGTAAGATTTGTTGTAAATTAAAAAGGTAACGTGTTTTAATTAGAAATATTAATGATTGAAAAATATGATACAATTGATCTTTTTATGTGTTTATGAAAGGTTATATCTTCAACTTAAAGTAAATATGAAAAATGCAATCGACTAATTACCATTTATTATATTATACTGTTATTTATTTTAGGTGTTACATTTTACTTGAAAATTATGGTGTGATATTTTCGGTTATATATTAATGATTGAAATATTTATTTTAAATTAAAAAGGTAAGGTGTTTTAGTTCGAAAGGAAATATTAATGATCGAAAGATATGATATGATTCATGTTTTTACGTGTTTATAAAATGTAATATCTTCAACTAAAAGTAAATATGAAAAAGACAATCGACTAATTACCGTTAATTTTATTATATTAATGTGATATTTTCGGGTATATATTAATGATTGTAAGATTTGTTTTAAATTAAAAAGATAACGTGTTTTAGTTCGAAAGGACATATTAATGATGGAAAGATATGATACGATTGGTGTTTTTAGGTGTTTATAAATGGTAATATCTTGACTACTTACCATTAATTATATTATGTTATTACTTATTTTAGATCGTAAGATTTGTTTTAAATTAAAAAGGTAACATCTTTTAGACTTTTAGTTTGAAAAAAAATATTAATGATGGAAATATATGATACAATTGATGTTTTAAGTTGTTTATAAAAGGTAGTATCTTGACTAATTATCATTAATTATATTATGTTATTACTTATTTTAGGTGTATTTTTTTTATAATGAAGGGTAAATAATTAAATTTAGGAAGTACCAAAAATAAGTACCAAAAAATAGGTACCAAAATTTTAATGTTTCGACTTTTATATAATAGTATAGATTTTTTTAAAAAAGGTAACGTGTTTTAGTTCGAAAGGAAATATTAATGATGGAAAAAAATAATACGATTTACTCCCTCCGTCCCTTTGAATTGTTTACGTTTGCGGACCAGTTTCTTGCACGGATTTTAAGGTGCATTTTAAGGATAGTTCTATAACATATTTTTGATATTTTATTTTTTTGTACAAAAATAGGATTGTTCTATTTTTATACAAAAAAATAAAATATCAAAAATAAGTTATAGTTCTATCCTTAAAATGCACATTAAAATGCGTGTCAGACACGCACTTTTATGTAAAGAAATGGGTGGGATAGAGGGAGTATGTTTTTAGGTGTTTATAAAAGGTAATATCTTGACTAATTAACATTAATTATATTATGTTATTACTTATTTTAGATTGTAAGATTTGTTTTAAATTAAAAAGGTAACATGTTTTAGACTTTTAGTTTGAAAGGAAATATTAATGATGGAAAGATGTGATACGATTGATGTTTTTAGTTGTTTATAAAAGGTAGTATCTTGACTAATTACCATTAATTATATTATGTTATTACTTATTTTAGGTGTATTTTTTTATAATAAAGGGTAAGTAAGTAAATTCACAAAGTACCAAAAAATAGGTACCAAAAAACAGGTACCAAAACTTTTAATGTTTCGGTTTTTAGACTTTTGTATATAATACTTATTTTAGGTGTATTTTTTAATTGTAAGATTAGTTTTAAATCAAAAAGGAAACGTATTTTAATTCGAAAGGAAATATTAATGATTGGAAGATATGATAAAAGGTAACATCTTCAACTAAAAGTAAATATGAAAAAGGCAATCGACTACTTACCATTAATTATATTATGTTAATATTTATTTTAGGTGTTTTAATATATATGTTTCTTTATAATGAAGGGTAAATAAGTAAATTCACGAAGTACCAAAAAATAGGTACAAAAAAACTGGTACCAATTTATATAATCATTATTTTTTACATAATTTTTAATTTTAATTAATATAATTTAATATACACATGTTTACGGATTATACTAATGTTTCCTTATTATAAACAAAGTTTATTTTTAATATTTTATTAATAATTGAAAAATATTGTATGATATTTTCGGGTATATATTAATGATGGTAAGTTTAGTTTTAAATAAAAAATGAAACGTATTTTAATTCGAAAGGTAATATTAATGATTGGAAGATATGATAAAAGGTAACATATTCAACTAAAAGTAAATATGAAAAAGGCAATCGACTAATTAACATTAATTATATTATGTTAAAATTTATTTTAGGTGTTTTAATATATATTTTTCTTTATAATAAAGGGTACATAAGTAAATTCACGAAGTACCAAAAAACAGGTACAAAAAAATTGGTACCAAAAAACAGGTACCAAAACTTTCAATGTTTCGGAATTTATATAATAGTATAGATTTTGTGTTTACACGGATACACGACACGAAATACATTAAATAAAAAATATTAATATAAATAATAATATTTATATAAGATATATTTATATTTATACTTAATTTTATATATAATTTATATAGTATTATACATAATTTTATAATATTATCTGTAAATATGATGTAAATATGTAAATTTAGTACATTTTTGTAATAATTCACCAAAAATATTAGTATTTAAATATTTTATATATTTATTTTAATCTATGTTTTTTAACACAAAACACGAAAAATACATGACACGAAGCTATATGAATATAAAAGTACATGGATCCTAAATTTCTCCACGAAAGAAGAAGGAATCCTCTGCATAAATCAAATTCAATTGGTCAAACTATGCAATAACATATGCAAGATCTATTAGTTTTAATACAAATTCAGGAAAATTTTACTTACAAATGAATAGTACACGAACCTTGATCAATCTGTAGTGGCTTCTGGTTCCTAAACAACAACTCTAAAGAACAAAGCAAATGAAAATAAAGATGTTTGATGCTTAGCTGCACCTAAAATGTAACTGGCTCATTGTTAATATTATCAGTTCGTATTGTGAACATTCCAAATTCATGTAGCCACATATTCAGTTTTAGATTAAGCTTTACTTTGTGTTTCTGGTTTTTAATTAGTTTTTGCCTGAATAATCGTCCGTAGAAACACAGGGAAGGAGACGACTTTACTCATCCGATAGTACTTAACCAGTAAAATGCTTTTGGGATTTGATGTAACACCCCAGTCCCACATCGAGAAAATTTGGGACTTCTGTTCAGTTTATAAGGTAAAGTACTACTACTAGTTGCACCAACAAATCATGATCTTTTGGGGGCCTGTGGTGGGCTTGTGGACTATCCAAGTTGGCTGCATTTGGGCCAGTTTACTTTGGCTTATTTCGGATTCGTAATCAGGACTCGACCCGATTTTCGAAAAAGACTCGGGATTTGACCCGGGTTGTCACATATGGGTATCAGAGCCGACTCTTGAAAGCTTGATTCGTCAAGTTCCCGGAGGTGGGGACACGAAGGCTGGTGGTATTATCCCACAATGGACAGAGGTCCGGAGGTGGGGACACGAAGCCAGCCGGTATTATCCCACAATGGCTAGGGAGGAACGATCTTGGACCTATGGGATATCCGTTCAGGCCTGACGAGGACGTCAGGAGTTTAAGTGGGGGAGTTTGTAACACCCCAGTCCCACATCGAGGAGATTTGGGACTTCTGTTCAGTTTATAAGGCAAAGTACTACTATTAAGTGCACCAACAAATCATGATCTTTTGGGGGCCTGTGGTGGGCTTGTGGATTACCCAAGTTGATGGCATTTGGGCCAGAGGAACGATCTTGGACCTATGGGATATCCGTTCAGGCCTGACGAGGACGTCAGGAGTTTAAGTGGGGGAGTTTGTAACACCCCAGTCCCACATCGAGAAAATTTGGGACTTTTGTTCAGTTTATAAGGCAAAGTACTACTACTAGTTGCACTATAAGGCAAAGTACTACTACTAGTTGCACCAACAAATCATGATCTTTTGGGGGCCTGTGGTGGGCTTGTGGACTAACCAAGTTGGTTGCATTTGGGCCAGTTTACTTTGGCTTATTTCGGATTCGTAATCGGGACTCGACCCGATTTTCGAAAAAGACTCGGGATTTGACCCGGGTTGTCACATATGGTATCAGAGCTTGGGCCAGTTTACTTTGGCTTATTTGGGCCAGTTTACTTTGGCTTATTTCGGATTCGTAATCGGGACTCGACCCGATTTTCGAAAAAGACTCGGGATTTGATCCGGGTTGTCACATATGGTATCAGAGCCGACTCTTGAAAGCTTGATTCGTCAAGTTGCCGGAGGTGGGGACACGAAGGCTGGTGGTATTATCCCACAATGGACAGAGGTCCGGAGGTGGGGACACGAAGCCAGCCGGTATTATCCCACAATGGCTAGGGAGGAACGATCTTGGACCTATGGGATATCCGTTCAGGCCTGA
This sequence comes from Kitagawia praeruptora, assembly GCA_037693485.1. Taxonomy (NCBI): domain Eukaryota; kingdom Viridiplantae; phylum Streptophyta; class Magnoliopsida; order Apiales; family Apiaceae; genus Kitagawia; species Kitagawia praeruptora. The sequence continues at coordinate 86,677,488 of CM075350.1, forward strand.
CGAGGACGTCAGGAGTTTAAGTGGGGGAGTTTGTAACACCCCAGTCCCACATCGAGGAGATTTGGGACTTCTGTTCAGTTTATAAGGCAAAGTACTACTATTAAGTGCACCAACAAATCATGATCTTTTGGGGGCCTGTGGTGGGCTTGTGGATTACCCAAGTTGGTGGTATTTGGGCCAGTTTGCTTTGGCTTATTTCGGATTCGTAATCGGGACTCGACCCGATTTTCGAAAAAGGCTCGGGATTTGACCCGGGTTGTCACATATGAACTATCGAGATCTTGTATGTTTAAGATATATGTACCATTCTTAGACCTAAGCAAGTAGAAGCAGAAGCGACACTCTGATGTGTACGTATAGAAAAAAATACCCGGTATCAGCAGGGGGTCGATGGAGGGTTCTGATGTATGTCGTTGTTTAAATTCAAGTGTTCAATCTGTGACACATGAGATAGTACGCAAGCACAGCCTTAAGGACACTTCTATGTGAATATTAACTTATGTCCTGCTAAAAGTGCAACAAAAAATCATCATATTTTGGGGGTTTGATTACTCGAGGTAATATAAGATTACATAAGTTACTTTGCTTGTAATCACCATTGCTGAGAGATGAACCATTGTTTCAAAAGCCTGTGAGCAGACAGGCTTGCTCCGTTACAACAGATAAACTCTGTCTTTCGCTCTCCATAAGAGCGTTATAGAGATTTTGCATGGAAAACTAGCTGGGATTGAACTATTTGTGTCTCTCTTTTACAAATAAACAAACAATCTTTTACCCTGTTTTGATTTCCTTTAGCAATCAAAATAGGCATCTGAACCACCTGTTTATATATACATGTAGCAGCGAAGATAACATATAAACAACTACTGCATCACTCAATAACTGCTCATTTCCTCCATTTGCAGTGAGGCTAATGGCAAAACTTTTTCTCACTTCTTCTCATCTGAGACTTTCTTTTCAAGCACCCTTTCCTGCGTGTCTTCAACCTGTAATAGAAACTATGAGTTCATTAGCTGAAATGCTCACTTCAATATATGTCACACATTTAGCAGACCGTTTCTTTTGAACAAAATAGATAAAAAAGAATATGTTAACAAGTCGGTTAAAAACAGAACCTCTTTTTTCCAATTGGTAAAACTTGTTATAATGAGAAGCAGAATACTTTGCACCAAAGATCCTGCTACTAAACCAATCCAGAGACCCTTGGCTCTCATATGCACTAGAAAACCTAATAGTAGTGCCACTGGAATTCCAACTAGATAATATGACCCGAGATTCACATAAGCCCCTAGACGCTGCCACCCTGTTCCTCTTGCAACTCCTATAAATACATATAACATATTTCATAAGGAATATGGTAACAATTATATATAGAAAGACTTTATATTGCTTGAATTAAAAAAAAAAAAGTAATAAAATAATTACCGGAAAGTATTCCTTGAATGCTGTCCAAGATCACTGTGAGACATATGAATGGAGTCATCCTCCTCACATAGTCCACGATTTGATTATCGCTCACAAATGCACGTCCCAGAACATGGCGAAGGGAGAAAAGCACTACTGCCGCAATGCTCACCTCTATAACTCCAAGTACCATAACTACCCGGACAGTCGTCCGAACAGCCTTTGGATTTCCAGCCCCTAATTCATTTGAAACCCGAATGCTACACATGTTCAAGATGTTCTGTTGATTAGATGGAGACAATATAGTTGCGTAGATAAACATAGTGAACAGGTTTCACACACACCTTGCAGCAACCCCAAGAGAAAATGGGGCGAAATAATGTAGCGCAGCGACCGTGATGCTGTTAAAAATAAGACCGATCATGAGAAGTGGTTCTGTTGAATTGTATATTAGTATTAATACATTCAGATTATCATTTCGAAAGTGATAAGAAGAAGGAGGCATTGCCTTATTGACAGCACTGAAGTCTCCAGTTGGGGATTTCTCATTACCCCAGCCAGCAATATAATTATCTCATATGCCCACCATTCAAGACTGCGCGCAAAGAAGCATTTGTTGAAAAACATAAGAGCAAATGCTTTGTGGAATTTAACAATGAACCTAAAATCTGAAATCTATTGAGAATATAATGAAAACTTTAGGCTAAATTTTAAGAAAATTAGTCTATTAAAAACCATAGTGCCCAAGCACAACAGACTTTGCAAATTTTAGGAAGCATGGTACCAGAACGTATCAAGGCATATTGATGAAATAAGTTACGCAAGGAAGGAATTATTATAGTTAAACTATGACAAAAAAAGAAGAGCAAAACAATTAATTTTATGTAAGTGTAAGAATTATAATTACCAAACCATGAGAGCAGATGGGATACCAAACCGGAAGAAGTCCTTGATTGTACTAAAGACTTCCATTGTAAATGGAGCTCGAGTATCAGCACATTTGGGTGAATAGAAAGCATAAAGGCCAAGAAAGATAGCATTAAACCAATACGATAAACCAATAGCAAATGCTGCTCCATCACTTCCCATATTAAACTTAAACACAAATGCCCAACAAACCAGTACATGAAATGCCAGAGTTGCAACTGAGCTTGAAAGCAAAGGAAGAATCAAGTACTGAGACTGCAAGTAGCGAACCAATGGTTGAAGAATAGCATAGGGGAATAAAGCTGGTATTAAGCGGATTGAAAACTTTCCAGCTTCGTGTGAAATCAGGGGATCTTGTTGGATCAGGATAAGGAGTTTCTCCATGAAGATCCATAGAATAGCTACTGGTACGCAAAGTATAAGGAGGGATATTATGGCCCCATAAGTATAGTGTGAAAGCTTTTTGTGCTGCTTTGCCCCGTATGCTTGACCACATAAAGTCTCCAGTGCACTAGCCATTCCAAACTGTTTTTGACAGATCCAATATTCAATTATTTATAATATGCAACTCAATAAACTTGAACTGAAAGTACATATTCATGGCTGGGACTTTATACTCATTGCTTTACATAAAAAGACGAAATCTCAATATCTTTTAGCATTAGGACAGAATCAAATAATGTAAAACATGGTTTGATTAAATACAAACCACTTTCTAAATTAGAAATATTGTTTAAAGAATTCAAAAGAGAAAGCTTTTCATCTTTAAAACTACTATCTCCATACAAATTCTGGGAATAACATCCATTCGAAAAACATAAATAAACAATATATTTGTCGGAACCAAATCAAGAACACCAACACCAATAGGTTAGTAAAGTTGACCAAGTGTTCTTGATAAGGTTGACTTGGATCATACCTTTGAAACAGTAAACTGAATCTGATCCTCAAACTTTTGTTATTAGTACTAACTTCCCTCACTAAAATCTGCTCTACCAGCGGGATACACGAGACGAAACAAACCATCACAAATCTCGAAAAATGGAGGATATAAAAAAAAAAAAAAAAAAAGAAGACTTACAAGAAAACTGAAGCCGGAGACATTAGTGAAAGACATGGACACAACAGCACCAGAGAGATAAAGCTTTCCAACATGACCAACCATTATAGTAGACACAAATCTCAAAAGAAACTGTGAAGTAGTAACAATCAACATTGGTGTGAAAATCATACTGATCTGCTTAGCCTCTGCTACAAAATCATTCCACGTAGACTTTTTAACCATTGGTTTAACTTTGTTTTCAGGGGTCTTCACTGCCACAGCAGCCTCTGAGTCTCCCATAGCTTCTTTCGCTTCTTCTGTAGCTAACAACCAGTATTACTGTTTACTAATTCTGTACGAGAGAGAGAGAGAGAAATTGTTTTGGACAACAAGTTTAGAGTGTTTAATTCATGTGACAGCACATTATATATTGGTATAATGGTATGTAGTTGTCCAATTTCAAAATAATACTATACCTAGGTACAGAAACTAACTACATGCATGTCACTATTGGTGAGCCGGCGAGCCCATTCTCCTGGCTGTGCTTATACTCCCTCCTTATTATTTTGGGAACCTCTTATTTCTTTACGGTACCATAAATTGTAAGTTTACTCCACTATTACGTCCACTATTTTTGGGCAAAAAAAAAAAAAAATTACATCCACTACTTTCCCCACTATCTCATATTTAATAATAAAAAACACTATTACACCGGCATCTCCAACCCTCTAAAACCCTTAGGTAAATTTGAATAAATGATACCATAAATAAAAGTTATAGAGAATATGTAAAAAATTCTTCACTCCAATCGCACGTTCCTGTTGTCTAAATATTTAGCCAATCCTATAAGGTTGGCTATATTTGTCGAACGACTAGAGACCTATAAGAAGATTACAAATCATCTATTACCATAATAAAATAATATATTCTATTTATAACAAATTGAAATAATAATAACATACTATTTTTAAAAAATAGTTAATCATTATAGCCAATACCATCGGAGCAAAATGCCTTACAGGTTCAGAAAATTTTACATAATCAGTATTTTATATCATTTTAGCCAACCAATTTAGCCAATACCATTGGAGATGCTCTAAGAGCATCTCCAATGGGAGAGACCCCTTGGGTAAAATTTAAAATTAATTACCATAAATAAGAATTATAAAGAATGTGTAAAAAAATTTACACTCCAATGGGACAAAACTGTTATCTATAATTACAGATAATCTCTTGATGTTGGCTATATTTGTCGAACCTCTAGAGACCTGTAGTGAATTGCCACATCACTTATTTCTATATTAAAATTATATATTCCATTAATAACAACTTGAAATATTAATAACATACCATTTTTAAAATATAGCTAATCATTATAGCCAATACCCTCGTAACACAATGTCTTACAGGTTCGATAAATTTTACATAATCAATATTTTATGTAATTTAGCCAATCATTTTTAGCTAACGCCATTGGAGATGCTCTAATTTCCTCCACTATCTCAAATCAATTACTCCCTCGGTTCCAAAATAAATGTCCCTTTTGGAAAATGGATTTGTCTCATTTTACATGTCCTTTTCTTTTTTCAATACAAATTCAAGGTAATTTTCCAAAACAATCCCTACATTTATTGTATCTAAAATTTGACTTTTTTCAAACTTAACACTATTATAATTTTCCAATGTGGAGTAATAATTAAGGGTATTAGTTCGAAAATATTATCCAACTAACCTTTATCTGTGTTTTTTAGCAAGGGACATGTAAAATGGGACAGAGGGGGTATTAAAATTGATAGGTCTCACCATTTTACCCACTTTCATCTAACTTTACTCATTTTTTATGCATTATTGTATCCTGCTCCAATGTAAAAAAATGAGGGGGACGGAGGGAATATATGTTTGCATTAAACACTCCTTCATTTTCAACAAATTATTATTATATTAATATTATTTATAATTACAAATAGAGTTAATTACATTTTGCATCCCTCAGCTTTAGTCCAATTTCAATTATGTATATGTAGTTTCATAAATTGCACTTTACATCCCCAAACTTTAAATCATAAGTCAAATCACAATCCCTTATACATTTCGTACCAAAAATAATATAGCTATTTAACGAATACATTAACAAATGCGATATAAAATGATTGCAATGATGATATAAATTTTAAATTTTAAACATGTAACTAATTTTACACTTTAAAATTCTTTAAATTGTAATTTAATATTACTTTTTGACCATTAATCAATTATATTATATTTGTAAAAAATTAAACTAATATGTTTCCATTAAATAAAGTTGTGACTATTATGATATATGATGCATATAAAATCATTAAAATATATTTGTACCATCTTAAAATATAAATTATATAATCATTACACAATTTTATATCGCATTTGTCAATACAATCGTTAAAATATATATTATTTTTGATAGAAAACGTATAAAGGATTGTGATTTGATGTATAATTTAAAGTTGGGGGATGTAAAGTGCAATTTATTAAACTACATATACATAATTGAAATTGGAATAAAGCTGGGGGATGCAAAGTGCATTTAACTCTTACAAATAATTTCTTATCCATGCATTGACACTGAGATTAATTAGACCATCTGGTTTTCCGGCAACCTAGGAACAGAAAAATATCTTTAGATACATCAAATAAATTATAGTATATCTCGTTTGAAAAATGCTAGAGGTACCAAAATTAGGTACCAAAAGTTGTTACCAAATGATGTGGCTTGTTTTAATTGGTTATAGTTATAGTGGGCCCGCCAGGGCTCTCCAATCAAAATATTTTAAATTGACAAGTGTCTGTTGCCATGTCATTTGGTACCCAATTTTGGTACCCAATTTGGTACCTGTAGCACTACTCATCTCGTTTTCTTGCAAAATCCTAAACATTAGCATAATCTTAAACACAATCAATATAATTGATAGATCCATGTTTTATCAAATTTTTAAGGACTTTTTTCATAAATATCCCAACATATAAATATTTTTGCAAATATTGTTATTTTAAAGTTCTTTTGTAAAAATATCATTTTTTGAAAAAAAATTGCAAAAATATGGGATGCAACTACATTCAATCAGATGCAATTGTTTTATCATATATGTAGTGTCTGCGCAGCAGGTTGCATGTGGTTGCATATGCAACTGGATGCAACTAAAAATTGTAATTTGAATTTTCATTTTTTATACTAACTTCCAGATCTATATAAGGGCTGAGCATCATAAAAAAAAATGGAAATTTAACTTTTAGTTTTTAATTGCATTTAGACATATGCAACTGAATGCAACTAAAAATTGTACTTTGAATTTTTTTTTACCAACTTCTAGATCTATATAAGGGCTGAGCATCATCAAAAAATGGAAATTTAACTTTTAGTTTTTAGTTGCATATATAGTTGTGTCCAGTTGCATGTGGTTGCATTCAGTTGCATGTGGTTGCATTCAGTTGCAACTGTTGCGTTCAGATCTGTTATGAGTGCCCCTGCGGGGCCGATGGAGAACAGATCGGAGGTGGGAGGGAGGAGGGAGGACGGCGGAGGGCGGAGATGGGGGAAAAGGGTGGCGGCGGGCGGGGCTGGAGGGTGGGGTGGGTGAAGAAGAAGGAGAAGATTGGAGGTTGGAGAAGAATGGAGATTGGAGAAGAATGGGGGTTGAAAAAGATGGGGTATATTTGCAATTAAGATAGTATAAGATAGTATATTTGCAATTAATTTGAAAAGTTAGTATTTTTGCAATAACTAATTAAAAACCTAGTATGTTTGTTAAATTCTCTATTTTTAATACCTATTTTATATCTATTTCGTAATTTTATTAATTAATAAATTATTTTATTTTATTTTGTAGGAAAATATATAAAATCAGAATTTAAGCAGGAAAAGGTATAAAGAGGCAAGATGATGGAGAATATTTGAAAACCAAAGAAATTGGAAGAAAAATCGAATACTTATCGGAGAAGGAAATTGAATAGAAGAATATATATTTAAAATCCGATTTGTAATTGAAGGCCCAAATCCATTATTTTTTCCAATATAGGACTTCTGTCTTATATTTGAGAAACCTAAAAAAATTTTAGTTAAAGACACTAGATTCATAATTTAGGATTATGTATAAGATTAAAGGATATTAGCTTATAACCCGTGCGATGCACGGAAGATTTTAAATATTTTTATTTTAATATTTGATATTTTCATCTTCTTTTTTTTTGAAAGAAAGTTGTTCCATTAAATCAAAGCATTATACATAATAGTCTCCAACAACATATCTGGAGGAGACGTAAATAGCTGAAGGCAGCCAACTAAACAAGGATATTTTACTATTTCATGAGCAACCTTGTTTTCTTGCCTTTGAACAAACACTAATCAGATGTTCGACGTCTCTCATACACATCGGACACATTATAGTCAGATTAACTCCTTTAGCTTTCAACCTGTTTCTGACTGGAACGTTATTTCGACAAAACCTCCATAGGAAGACTCTCATCTTGTGTGGAATGTTCACTTTTCAGAGCTTACCCCAACCAGTACTTTGAGGAACATTATCAACCTTACTGTTCTGATTAGACCACATTTTATATCCCGACTTCACATCGAAATGACCATTAGAAGACATGACCCACGCTATACGATCTCGAACTGGACCTTGAGGGATTGGCGTGGCCAAAATAGCATTTACATCCTCATTACAAAATTGAGCTCTGACCAGATCGACATTCCATTGCTTCATGCCTGGCAAGAATAAATCTGCCACTTTCTCATTCCTTCCTTGATAGATATGACTATCCTCCACTCTGTAGTCCTGTTTTCTACGAAGCCATGGATCCTGGGCAGCCACCACCTCCTTTCCATCGCCAATGACCCACCTGAAACCATTACTTAGAGCTTCTTTGGCAATATGAATCCCTGACCAAATGAAGCTCGAACCTATACCCTTAGCAGCCTTCAGAAAGTGCCCATCTGCAAAGTAATGTGCTTTAAACACACAAGAAACTAGAGACTCTAGCTGGTTCATGAATTTCCAATAGTGCTTCCCCAATAGAGCAATATGAAATCCATGAAGGTTCCGAAGGTCTAATCCTCCTTGACACTTCACACTGCTCATCCCATCCCAGGAAATCCACTTCACACTACCATTAGCAGAATTCCCAAAACTCCACCAGAAACTATTAATCATCCGCTCAATTTCAACACATAAGGAAATTGGTAGCAGAAAACAAGACATACAATAGGCTGGAATCGATTGAGCCACATTCTTTATTAACACTAACTTTCAACCCCTGGAAATCGGTTTACCCTTCCATCCTTAGATGCGTTGCCAAACCTTATCCTTAACAAAACCAAAGACCCTCTTTTTCGACCTTCCCACTAATGAAGGAAGACCGAGATATTTGCTGTCATCAAGAGCTACTGTCACCCCAAGTATTGTTGTCAACTCCATCTGCTTGTCCAGTCTCACATTCGAACTAAAGAACACACTAGATTTCTGGAAATTTATTGACTGTCCCGATTGCTGCTCGTAAACATTCAACAACCCCTTTACAGCACTTGCTTCGACCGTGTTGGCTCTGAAAAATAAAAAGCTATCATCTGCAAACTAGTGGGATATTACTAGAGCTGTAGGACTTATTTGACACCAATGAATAACACCACTTGTGGAAGCTAGCCTTAACGAATCAGAGAGGCCTTCAACACACAGCAGAAATAGATAGAGAGATAGTGGATCTCCTTGACGGAGACCCCGTTTAGGAATTATAGGACCAATAGAAGAGCCATTAAAGCACACCTCGTATGACACTTTCGTGACACACAACATAATCCAGCTAATCCATTCTTTGCAAAACCCAAGACTTCTCAAACGATGTCTCAAAAAATTCCAATCCACCCTATCATAAGCTTTACTTATATCTAACATTAAAGCCACCTCTCCTTCTTGTCCTGTTTTCTTACGTTTCATATGATGGAGCACTTCAAAAGCAATAAGAACGTTGTCAATAATACTTCGCCCTGGGACATTACACAAAGCAATAGGCCGAAAATATGAACGTTGCAAGGACTTTAGCCAAAATTTTGTAAAGCACATTACACAAAGCAATAGGCCGAAAATCCTTCATATTAATAGCATTCGCTTTTTTAGGAATCAACACCAGATTCGTGTTATTAATATCAGCAGGAAAAGCACAACTAGACAGCCATACCTTACAACATTCGTAAACCTCCTTCCCCATGCTCTCCAAAAATGTTGAAAAAATGCGGGATTCAATCCATCTGGTCCGGATGCTTTATCTGGATGCATTTGTTTCACAGCTATAGTAAACTCCTCGAAAGACATATCCTGAATAATCTTGTCATTTTGCTCCCTTGAGATCCTTGCTTGACTCGTGCTATCCTCCAACCTCACCTCCGAAGAGGCTGCAAAAATACTTTGGTAGTACTCTTTAACAACTCGAGCCATCCCCTCATGACTATCCACCCATTCCCCTGTATCAGTTTGCAGATAGCTTACATGATTCGTTTTCTTCCTACTTGTTGCTGACGCATGGAAAAACTTGGTATTTTCATCTTATTATTCATAATTTTAATATTTGTTTTTTATTAGTAAAAATATAATAAAATGTAGTTGATAGTATTGTAAATGATAGTTTTTTGCTTGTATATTGAAAACAGATAAATAATTTTTAAAATTTAATATGTTTTTGACGGGAATTGAACCTTGAAATTATTGGAGTAGTTTATAATATAATTTAAATGTTTAATAATAATATGGTGAAAATAGATAATACAAATTTTTACCTAAAATATGTTGATGACGGGAATCGAAAATTGAACTTTTAGGAGTAGTTTATAAAATGATATAATTGTTTATTAATAATATGTTGTTGACGGGATTTGAACCTTGAACCTATAAGAGTATTTTATATATTATAAAAAAAATATTATTTTAACATTACATCCAAAGGTTTTTTTTTATTTATCTTACAATCTAACGGCTATTATTGAGTGCACCAAATTTAATGTACCAAACTAACAACCTGCGATGCACGGACGATTTTTAATATTTTTATCTTAATATTTGATATTTTAATATTATTATTCATAATTTTAATATTTGCTTTTTTATTAGTAAAAAAATATAATAAAATATAATAAAACGTATTTGATAGTATTCTAAATGATAGTTTTTTGCTTGTATATTGAAAATAGATAAATAATTTTTTAAATTTAATATGTTGTTGATGGGAATTGAACCTTGAAATTATTGGAGTAGTTTATAATATAATATAAATGTTTAATAATAATATGGTGAAAGTAGATAATATAAATTTTTAATGAAAATATGTTGTTGACGGGAATCAAACCTTGAACTTTTAGGAGTAGTTTATAAAATGATATAAATGTTTAATAATAATATGTTATTGAAGGGATTCGAACCTTGAACCTATAAGAGTATTTTATATATTATAAAAAGAATATTCTTTTAGCATTACATCCAACGGTTCTTTTTTATTTATCTTACAATCTAATGGTTGAGTGTACCAAATTTAGTGTACCAAACCAACAGCCAATAATAATATGGTGAAAATAGATAATATAAATTTTTAACTAAAACATGTTGTTGACGGGAATCGAACCTTGAACTTTTAGGAGTATTTTATAAAATGATATAAATTTTTAATAATAATAATAATATGTTGTTGACGGGATTCAAACCTTAAACCTATAAAAGTATTTTATATATTATAAAAAGAATATTTTTTTAGCATTACATCTAACGGTTCTTTTCTATTTATCTTATAATCTAACGGTTATTATTGAGTGTACCAAATAAAATGACCAAACTACCAACCAACCAAATATACCCTAGTTTGCTTATAATAGTATGGTATAGATTTACCAAAAATACTACTTTTTAAAGTTTTTTTTGCGATTTTAGCATCTTCTCAAAATATTTGCAAAAATACCAATTTATTTGCAAAAATACCTAGGTTGCATATACAACCTTATATGCAACCTACGCAACTGAAAACTGGAAGTTGAATTTCCATTTTTTTGCCAACTTTCAGTTGTATATAAGGTTGTACAACTGTTAACACAAAATCACGCAAGCGTACGTGGTCACAAGTAATATAGATATAAGTCAAGTTCGTTCCCACAGAGATCTGGTTTAGGTTTCAATTCAGTTAATGTACCTATGCAACAATGTATGGTTTTTATTCACTGCTAAGACAATTAACAAATTTGAGTTTTGATTAACTAAAATTAACTAAAAAGTATTTAGCAAAAAAAAAAAAATTAACTAAAAAGCAAATTAACAAACTAAGAATTAATTAACTAACGAGAATTTAAATCGAATTACTTATGCGAGAGAAAACATGGGATCCTAACTTCATTAAATACTTCGCTTAGAATTGATGCCTTTAATCAAATTATGTGATGATTATGATATCTGATCAGACAACACGAAACAAGTATACGCTACTTCTCAGTATACGAATACCAAACTAAACATACATCCACAAAAGAGATAGAAGATGAATAGACACCAATTACGCTTAGACCCTATATCTCTATAGAATTTGAAAACATAACGGTTGAAGAACAAATTGTCCATTAAGATCACATAGGGCAGCATAATACATCTCTATTTACGCTACAAATCATGATGTCACACATACATCAACTTATCCTATGCTAGCATGACAAGTTTTAAATCTCAAGTTCCACTCTCGCTTCACAAGAGATTAACAAACAACTTAGATGTTAGCTACGCATCCAAGAAGAATAAGCATAACCATACAAGGATGTGACAACCCGGGTCAAATCCCGAGCCTTTTTCGAAAATCGGGTCAAGCCGCGATTCCAAATCCAAAATAAACAAAAGCAAACTGGCCTAATTGCAGCCAACCTAGGTAGTCCACAAGCCCACCACAGGCCCCCAAAAGATCATGATTTGTTGGTGCAATTAGTAGTAGTACTTTTACTTATATACTGAACTAAAGTCCCAAATCTCCTCGATGTGGGACTGGGGTGTTACAAACTCCCCTACTTAAACTCTTGACATCCTCGTCAGGCCTGGACAGATGTCCCATAGGTCCAAGATCGTTCCTCCCTAGCCATTGTGGGATAATACCAGATGGCTTCGTGTCCCCACCTCCGGACCTCTATCCATTGTGGGATAATACCACCAGCCTTCGTGTCCCCACCTCCGGTAACTTGACGAATCAAGCTTTCAAGAGTCGGCTCTGATACCATATGTGACAACCCGGGTCAAATCCCGAGCCTTTTTCAAAAATCGGGTCAAGTCCCGATTCCAAATCCGAAATAAACCAAAGCAAACTGGCCTAATTGCAGCCAACCTAGGTAGTCCACAAGCCCACCACAGGCCCCAAAAAGATCATGATTTGTTGGTACAATTAGTAGTAGTACTTTTACTTATATACTGAACTAAAGTCCCAAATCTCCTCGATGTGGGACTGGGGTGTTACGAAGGATATCAAGAATTCATCACACACAAATCTTTAAAGCAAACAAACTACTAAACTACATAGATAAATCCGTTAGAATCCCATGACAACGATTAGTTCATAATCGAACCGCTCGTCATCATGGGATCTAATGAAACCATGATAATAAACAAAGTCTGAATATTAATAAAACTATAGTGATAGAGTTAAGAAAACAAATCCCAAAAACATCCAAGAGTATCGCCTAATTAGAGGAAAACAAAAGATGAAGTAGATCTAGATCTCCGTTGCTTGTCACGAGCGTTGGAATCCTTCTCCGATTATGTTTCTCCGTCTCTTGGCTCTCTCTCTGTGTTATGTGAAGTGTTGGTCTCAATTATAATGATAAGATGTGTTATATAGGCCTAGAAGTCTTGTCCAGCAAGAAAATACCCTAATTACATCTTAAATTCGGAATAGAATAAGAAAAACAGAATTTTCCAGAATCGCGACGGCTGCCAGCGCCCAGCCACCGCTGCTAGCGCCCAGCTCCACCGCTGCCAGCCCCCATCTAGCGCTGCCAGCGCCCAGAGTTCTGCCCGGACTAATTTTTCTGCACTTTTCTTCGTTCTCGCTCCGTTTTCTTTCCGTTTCTTTTGCATTAGCTGCCGTCTTCAATCTCAAGACACATGAAACTCCACGGTAGCATAAGAAATCACTCTAAGCTTCATTCTAAGCTAAGATTCCACTCCAAAATCACTGGAAATCTCCAACCCTAACCGATAGTTACAATCCTGCATAACTACACAAAACACATCAAAAATACAACAAACTTGAGACCAAGTCAATCAATTTAAGCCGATATGGAACGCTTCAAGTGGATATAAAATCCACTTATCAACAGCAGCAAAAAATGAAAATTCAACTTCCAGTTTTCAGTTGCATTCAGTTGCGTATGCAACCTATGCAACTAAATGCAACTGAAAACTAAAAGTTGAATTTCCATATTTTTCCAATTTCCAGTTGTATATAAGGGCTGCGTAGCAGCAAAAAATGAAAATTCAACTTCCAAGCTTTCAGTTGCATTCAGTTGCATAAGCAACTGAAAACTGAAAGTTGAATTTCCATTTTTTGCCAATTTCTAGTTGTATATAAGGGTTACGTAGCAGCAAAAAATGAAAATTCAATTTCCAGTTTTCAATTGTATTCAGTTGCATTCAATTTCAGTTGCATTCAGTTCAACAGTATCCTTATCTAGCTCCCCAGATCTTAGGTTTATTTGTTTTGTACTAGGTTTCACATTAAGTTATTAACCTAAATTTCTAGTTTAGTTTTGATTCGCAGTTATCATGTCTTTAATGTTTAATTATTTCGTTAATTCTATAATCAAGTATAACTAATTTTCTTGTCTTAGGATGAAGACGAAGTTAATTTAATAATTCTTGATTTCTTCTCGTTCCTATTAATTGATTTTCACGATTTTTCTTCTTGGTGCTTAATTGTTCGATTAACAAAGTGATTTTGATATATTATTGTTACCGGATTTATTTTTCATAACCTATGTTTGCCCCTTTAAGTTTTGATAGGTAATTGTTAGGTAACAAGTTTCATAATATATGCTTGTCTCGTTAATTAATATATCTAATTTTGAAGAAAAGAGAATTGATTTTAGGACGATTTGATATTAATTATAATTGATTAATGGATTCGGATTCTTAGGTTTTCCATATTATTTGATAATCTTTGTTCATTAGGTAGATTAAAACTCATCTCAAACCTATTTGTCTAGTTTGCCTGAGTTAACTGATAAGTTTTTAGAAATTCATAATCTCTGAAGATCGATGATGTGATTGCTACAACTAAACACTGTACGCTTGCAATTTTTTACACATTAATAATCGATAATCGAGTGACTACGAAAAAATCTTAAACACCGTCAACTTACTTATAAAAATGTGCCGGGATATTTAGATAAATTCATGTTTGGATTATCTTATATTAAAAAATATTGTCTAAGAATAGATGATTGATAATTTAGAATGAACAAGTAGTAGTAGAAAGTATATAGTAGTAAACGGGGTTGTAATGTGGGAAATGTGAAGATCATGTCACATTACGACTTAAAAGAATGCGTTTCAAACTCGTTTCCTAAACCCAGTATTATTAATGATAATGAGATGCGTTAAATTTTATGTTTACAATGTAATGCACTGAATGTGTGAATCATAGTCAAACGGAGGGATCGGATTTCATAATTTACACATGATTTTAATTTGTCTTTCATGGGGAAGCAGGCATGGTGTTTACTGACTCAGCCAGATAATTTGGCAAGTAAAATCTTTAAATCAAGGTACTATTGTTGATCCCGAAGTATTGTAGAAGGCGGGATTGAATGCAATACTGATAAATTTAAATCTCTACTTCAACAATAGCAATAAAGATTTAAATCTATTAAAGAAGAAATGCAAACACAAGTAGTAATTCAAGCTTTTTTCACAAAGTAAATGTTTTATTTATTTTGCAATGTTTTGCTAAAACCTAGAGAAAATGTGATATTTCTCCAGCTTCGTTTTATTGAGTGATACAGATAGAATGAGAGATAGATCTCTATAAATCTGAAATTACTCTGCTGTCTCTATCTACATGGATTGTGGAGTTGCTGTCATTTTCAAGTGGCAGCTATTTACAATTTGCACACCCATGTGACTTCCTAAATTGCTATACAATCAGAGTTATCAATATACATAAAGCAATCTGGATACATTCTAAATTAAGCTTTCCCAGTTCTAGTAGATGTTGATTTACCATACTCTCGAATTGGTAAGCTTTGTCTTGTTATCTCTCAAGCTTCTGTCGTAGTCTTTGCAGGTCTGCTATAACCTTAGATGTCAAGTCTGTTGTCATGAGAGTGTACTTTGGATGGCCATATGATTTCCCGCCAATGTTGCTGTCGGGAATTCCAGACTTGCTGTCAAAGTGTGAGAATGTTGTTGTCTTCATGCTTCCGCCAATGTTGCTGTCAGAGTGGATATTCTGTCATGACTTGCAACATGCTTGTAGAGACATACATGTCTAAAGATGATGATAACAAATACCACGAGGTAGAAAAATAATCAAGGAATCGAAGCTGACAAATAAATCAGGAAACTAACAGAAATGCAGATCAACTAAAGCTACATCTTGTAAATGGAACTCTGCATATAGTTATGAAGTATTTCTGCAACAAGCCATGAGATGCTACAATCAAGTATCTATAATCAGAAGAGATTTTGTTATACCCAAGCAAGTAAATTTGAGAAGTCAAGAAAAGAAAGAGTACGAGAAGTCAGACCACTGTCATATCTCTATTCGAGTTATTTAAGACATGGTGGATTCGAGAATTCTACAAAAAATGATCATTCGAGAAGTCAGGCTACTAAGAAGTCTCTATTTGAGAAGTCTACAAGTTAGCCTGTTCGAGTAGTCATTCGAGAACTCAACAAAAGGTCTATTCGAGAAGTCCTCATTCGAGAAATCAAGATTTATCTATTCGAGAACTCAGCTTAAATATTATAAAGTTCTCGAATGGAACATATCAAATGAAGAACAGACCCAGAATTACTTTGCAACCCGTGACTTATAGACATTGATCAATTACACAGAAGATGTTACGAGTAGGGAGTCAAATTGTAGATATTTGAAGGCTCAAACTCTTCCAAGTGAAAGGTGAAATCAGTCACTGTTTATCTGACTTCAAGGGCAACAACAAAAGTGGAAGCAACCTCCAACATGATTACATTACTACTGAAGAATTCAAAGGATATCTTGATGAATGCATAAGGATCAGCTGGTTTTATCAGGGAAGTTCAAGCACAGCTCAATAACCAGTAAAGCTTATTGACTTTCTACAAGGTTATCTTTTTGCTAAAGCAACTTTTCAATAATAAAGATTTAAATCAAAAAGATCTTCTGCATAAAGCATCATGTGGGCTTGGAAGCTAAGTCAGTTCAAGAACTTAGTAACTTATGAAGAAAGAAACATACACGGACTTGAAACATGCTGGAATTGTCCAAATCAAGAAGAGAAGACCTTCAAGACATATTTCCAGAAATGGTTATCACTTCAAGCATGTGTGTGTGACAAGTTATAACAAAAATGTACATTTACATTTTACGTATTTTACTTGTTTTCATATAGTTTAAATAAGTTGTATGAGCAACATAGTGTAAGCAAGAAAAACACAGAGCTTAAGAGAGAGATCAATAGGTTTTCTTGTAAACACATTGTAACCCGCAACTGTGTATTTCTACATAGAGTATTTTCTTCAAATACAATCCTCAGGTGGTCCACTCAAACTCCACCTGAAATTTTTTATATCGTGTGTTTATTTACCTTGTTTACTAACTGTTCTTTACAAACTGTCTAAGACCTCATTAATTCGAAAAGAATTAAGTTGAGATTGTCGAGATTGTATTCAATCCCCCATTCTACAATCTCGTGGTGTATATCTGGGAGATAGCAATTGGTATCAGAGCAAGCTTCTAACATACAAGAAGTTTAAAGATCACCATCATGGGAAAGAAGGATACAGGCATGAAAATACCAGTTCTTGAGAAAGACAATTACTTTCATTGGAAAGTAAATATGCACTTACATCTTTTGTCCATTATGAAGGCTATGTAAACTGCATACAGAAAGGGCCACATATTCCTATGAAGGCTAACTCTGCAGTTGGAAATGTGGCTGGTACTGTAGCTGCTGGAAGGCCTGTTCCCAAACTGCCACCAGAATTCATAGATGTAGACATAGAAGAAGTCCACAAGGACAAGAAAACCATGAACATTCTGTTAAATGGTATTGATCAAGATATGTTCGATAATGTCATAAACTGCACTATTGTCAAGCAAGTGTGGGACACTATACGAACACTCTGTGAAGGGATTGAGTAAGTGAGAGAGAACAAAAAGCAACTTCTCATACAACAGTATGAACACTTTCACTCCAGTTCAGGTGAAAATCTAACTGATATATTTAGTAGGTTTCAGAAACTATTAAACGGGTTAAAGTTATATGGGAGGGTGTATGAAACCAAAGATTCCAACCTAAAATTTTTGAGGTCTTTACCAAAAGAATGGCAGTCTCATTGAGAAATTCTCAAGACTGCAAAGATTATACTCTTGAGAGACTGTATGGAATATTAAAGACCTATGAGCTCGAGCTACAACAAGATGAAGAAGTTGAGAAGAACCATAAGAAAGGTGGAGCTGTAGCTTTGGTGGCCAACATTTCAAGTAGCCAAGATGGAGAGAAGTTGCAGAGTGTGAAAGCCACACACCAAGCCCAAAGACTTGTGAAGGTGGAGCTGAAACTAGTAGAGGAAAAGGCAAGATGATTAAAGAACTTGATGCATTAAGTGAAGATGAATCTGAAGATCTAGATGAGTATTTGGTATTCTTGTCAAAGAGATTTTCGAATTTAAGATTCAAGAAGAATCCAGCAGGAGCCGGGCAATTCAGAAAGAGCTACCAACCAAGCAAAGATGTGGTTGAGAGGTTAAAGATTAAATGCTTTAGTTATGGAATTGATGGTCACTTTGCCAATGAATGCAGAAAATCCAAAGCTGAGAAAGATACGAAATAGTATGAAGCTGTTGACTATAAGAAGAAATATTTTAATCTTTTCAAGCAAAAGGAAAGAGCATTTGTGTCAAGGGATGATGATTGGGCTGCTGGAGGAGATTCGGATGCAGAGGAAGAGGGAGGCAAATTGTAGATATTTGAAGGCTCAAACTCTTCCAAGTGAAAGCTAAAATCAGTCACTGTTTATCCGACTTCAAGGGCAACAATAAGAGTGGAAGCAACCTTCAACATGATTACATTACTACTGAAGAATTCAAAGGATATCTTGATGAATGCATAAGGATCAGCTGGTTTGTCTGGGAATTTCAAGCACAACTCAATAAGCAGTAAATATCATTGACTTTCTAAAAGGTTATTGTAATAGACCGATATTTATTAATAATTAGGTCTCGGATAATTACGTTTATCGTGTGTGACGATTATTATATAAGTTGTGGTATATATATACATTCCAGTTTGATGAGTCAACTTTATATATGTAGTATAAAGTTAATTTATGTGTTTATGTGACTTAAACATGTCATATGTGCATGCTAGTGTGTGTGGTTATAATTGTCATTTCTATTATAGATATTTCTAATAGTTTATGAATATTGTAAAATGAGATTTTAGGATAAAATTATAAAAAAAAAATATAAAATCGTTTGGAAAAGTTCTTTTTATCATTTTCTATTGTTGATAATTATTTTTAGGACTTTTTAAAATACAAAAATATTATTTTTGTAGAAATTCGATTTTTAAATGATTTAATATCAAGTTTTCTTCTAAAATTCGTAATAAATTCAAAAATGGTTTAAAAATTCTGAAAATTTATTTATAGTAGTTTTATAATATTATAAGGCTAAGATAAATTTTTCATGCTTTATAGAGGATTTTTCGAATAATTATTATATCGTGATTTTCAGAATTAAAACGAAACAAAATGTGATTATTCGATTAAGAGGACATGTGGCAAGCAAATAGGATCAGATTTTTGCATGAGGACACATGTCAATTGCTGGGAGTGTGGTTTAGGTGAGTCACCATTAGTGTAGTGCATGTAAGACAAGTGGCATAGTGTAATAAAAAAAAAAGAGAAAAGAAAAAGAAAATCAATTCAATCTCATTCTCTCATTCCTCTCCTCACTCAAGTCTCTCCTCTCTTCCTCACCAGTCCCGAATTCTCTCCCCCTCCATTCTTCTTGTTTTGTAAAATTTTAAAGTTCTAAAAACCTTTGTAAATTAAGATTTTCAAGTGGAGTATATTTTGGAGTTAAAATTTCAATCCAAGCAAGCAAAATAATCAAGTCTCTCCTCTCTTTTATCATTCCCGAATTAAGAGTATAGATCAAGATCCTTAAAAATTAATTTATCTCATTTTTGTTTCGGATTAAATGAATGGTTTAACAAAAATCTGATTTTTATTGAACACATGAATCTGTTTAAGTTGAAAAATTCGTAGATGACTCATTAATTATCGGATTGCTTTGATTCCAGTTTCATTGGAAAGATAATTCAATTATCTTCAACTTTCATGTTTTAAGTTTTCTGAGATTCTGCATGCATGTATGTGTTTTTGTGCGATTTGTGGAACCTCTCTATTTGATTTCAGAATTCTGATTGTTGAACTTTGAAAATTCGTAGTTGATTCAATATTAATCGGAATGTTTTGATTCTAGATTTTATGGAAAGATAATTTAATTATCTACAACTTTCATTCTTTAAGTTTTCTGATATTTTGCTTTTAAAAATGAGTTTTTCAGCAGTTTATGTAACCAGCGATATTGACTTCGGAATTTTGATCCCTGAACTTTGAAAAATCGTAGTTAATAGAAGATTTGTTCGGAAATTATGAGCCTTACCATTCTGGAAAGGTCTCGGAATTTTATATAACTTTCATGTTTTACACTTTTTCATTTGAGTCCATATTCATACAGAAAATTTGTAATCTTTCGAACTAGTCAGGGCTGTGAAAAAAATCTGTTTTGACAAGTCCGCATTCTAATTTTTTCTAAATTTATTACTTCGTCGTTTTTTATGTTTCTTATCATTTCGGAAAGCTCTTTAAGTTGTCTACAAGTTTTGTGTTCTTGAGTTCTTAAGGTGTGTTTAGAATATGTTTAGTAAGTGTGTTTGATTCATAGAGTTGGATGAACATCTCGGTAATAAGGATCATTGTTGTGTTATAAGCTTATAATAGAGTATTATATTATGTCAAGTATATTACGTGCTAAGTGCTTACGTGTTTACGTGTTCTATAGATGCATATAAGTATAGGTTATTCGTCGAGAATTGAGAGACTGACATGCGTTATGATATGATTATAGGATCGAATAGAAGAGTTGGCAAAGAGCCGGTGATAGAAGTATCGAAAGTATACCCCGAGGGCTTTAGCAGTCAATACTATATACATAAGGCAAGTGTTCCTTATCCTCCACTTGTTATTCGAACATTGTTTCCACCCTTTTTGGGGTATTATTCAGTTCTATATAACACCTTTGTTAAGCCCCTTGAATTGAATTTCAGTTCCATATCCTGATTTTTATAAACCGTACTAATGATAAAAATGTTTTGAAAAGTACTTTGAAAATCTTTTCAGTTTTTCATTCAGTTCAGTTTAAATTTGATTATAATATCAATCATATAGTTTAAAGTTTGATTTTATTGTTGAAGTTAAAGTTTCATGTTATGTTTTAAAGATTTGGGATTCACTAAAAAAAAATGTTTTAGACCGAGACGCCGGTCTGTAAGTATATGGCAATGCGCCAAGGCCAATGTCAATAAGTGCCAGAGATTCCGGAAAAGAAGTAAGTTGGAGTCACACGAGAGTGTTGACCCGGAGTTAATGCGTTGGCTGATCACCTAGCTTAACTCGTAGCGTCGAAGTGATAATCCCATTATCTTATAATGTTTTCAAGAATTGTTTATAATGTTGAGCCTTATGATTTGAAAAGCAGTCGAGAAAGTTTTGATAAAAGCATATTTTTACAAATGTTGCTAATAAAATATTATTTCTATTTCTATTGTTATATCTTGAATCTTTCGGATAGATTATTATTGTTGTTGATTACACTTGCTGAGCATTTTTAGCTCACTCCCTTGCTTCCTAACCCCTTTCAGCAACGTTAGAAGATGGTGCGAATTTTCCACACCGCGCGTAAGTCAACAGATGGCTCCGCTAGTGCTATTAGGAGTCAGTTGCAGAGGCAGATGGGATTAGTAATCCAAGTGGATTGTAACCATAGTTAGTTTTTGGAAGATCACTCTGATAACTTTTGAACTTGGGTTGTAATAAGTAATTTAGTATGTTGTTTTCAAACTTGAACCTGTTGGCGATCTAGGTTGTATGTGGGTTGGCTGGGTTATATTATACATGTAATCACTGCCATTATTGTTAATTATTGTTAATTAATGAATCTGTAATAGTGTAGTAATTTTGGGGTGTTACAGTTATCTTTTTGCTAAAGCAACTTGTGAGGAATAAAGATTCAAGTCAAAAAGATCTTTTGCATAAAGCATCACGCGGGCTTAGAAGCTAAGTCAATTCAAGAACTTAGTAACTTATGAAGAAAGAAACATACACGGACTTGAAGCATGCTGGAATTGTCCAAATCAAAAAGAGAAGACCTTCAAGACATTTCCAGAAATGGCTATCACTTCAAGCATGTGTGTGTGACAAGTTATACAAAAAATGTACCTTTACATTTTACGTATTTTACTTGTCTTCATATAGTTTAAATAAGCTGTATGAGCAGCATAGTGTAAGCAAGAAAAGCACAGAGTTAAGAGAGAGATCAATAGGTTTTCTTGTAAACACATTGTAACCCGTAGTTGTGTATTTTTACACAGAGTATTTTCTTCAAATACAATCCTCAGGTGGATCACTCAAACTCCACCTGAAATTTTTTATATCGTGTGTTTATTTACCTTGTTTACTATCTGTTCTTTACAAACTATCTAAGACCTCACTAATTCGAAAAGAATTAAATTGAGATTGTCGATATTATATTCAACCCCCCCCCCTTATACAATCTCGTGGTGTATAACTGGGAAATAATAATGCTGTCTTCTTGTAACCTTACTGTCAGTTAGACGACAGTAACTTTTATACTTGCTATCGACCTAATGTATTCCTTGAGGCTTGAACATTTGAATGAACTTCTTCCAAGTTATACAAACTTATGACATGACAGTAACTTATTTGGCTACAAGAACATACTTTGGTTGTGACAGTATATTCTACTTAATCTATAAAGACTAAGCATGATAAAATCTAGTTAAGTTATCTTCTAAGCTATCACCCATAAATCCTAACAACTATCTGAATAACTCCTTTCTTGATGCTAAGTTAGGAAGCAACCTAAGTTACATTTGGAGCAGTATCTTGGAAGCTCAGAATCTGGTGAAAATAGGTGCTACTTGCAGAATCGGTAATGGAAGGAGTGTGAATGTTCTTAAGGATCCATGGTAACCCTATGAGGAGGATCCATATGTCCATACAGCAAATGTGGCTTTGAACAACAAAATGGTGGATAGTTTAATTTTCACTTTTCTTTCGAACTATGAAGATTTTACTAGACACAAAAATATAGATTTAAAAGTGTATTCTAGGCGAGAACAAGGTGACAGTATGTAATCTTAAAGACGGTAGATGAACACGTAATCTTTAAAATTTCAGGTGGACTTGAGTCGATCCACCTGAGGTATATATTGAAGAAAATCAGTATTACAAATACACATCTACGAATTACAAAGTTTGATAAAGAAAACTAAAAATTATCTCAATTAGCTAAGTGTTTCTCTATATCTCACTATGTTACTCATACAACCTATTTATACTGTATGAAGACAAACAATGTACATAAAATGGAAATATATTTTTGGTATTGATTGTCGCACGCAACTGCTTGAAGGGTGACCATTTCTTGAATTATCTTAAAAGTCTTCTCATTTGGACAATTCCAGCATGCTTCAAGTCCGTGCATGTTGCTTTCTTCCTAAGTTACTAATTTCTTATATTGACTTAATTTCCAAGCCCACGTGATACTTTATGCAAAAGGTGTTGCTTGATTGAATCTTCATTCTTGAAAAGTTACTTTAGCTAAAGATATGAACCTTTAGTAAGTCAATAAGCTTTTCTGTTTTTTGAGCTATCCTTGAACTTCTCAGACAAATGGAGTTATCCTTATGCATTTATCAAGTTATCCTTCGAATTCTTCAGTTAAAAGGTAATCATCTTTGGAGGTTGCTTCCACTCTTATTCTTGCCTTCGAAACTGGATAACAGTGATTGATTTCACATTTCATTTGTAAAAGTTTGAGCCTTCTAATATCTACACTTTGGCCCCCTACTCGTTACATCATTTGTATAATTGACCGCTGTTTATAAGTCACGGGTTGCAAAGTAATTTTGTGTCTACTTTTCATTTGATATGTTCCATTAGAGAACTCTGGTACAACTCATTCAATCAAAAGATCTCGAATGAGTATATTTCTAGACTTCTTGAATCCAATGTCTGAGTTCTCGAACTAATGTAGCTTGACTTTTCAAATGAATAAGTTAGCACTTATCGAATTAGCCATTTCCTAGAGTTCTCGAATATGCTACTTTGTAGACTTCTCGAATGAGTGGATTCTAGACTTCTCGAATTGGCCATACTGTAGACTTCTCGAATCCACACTTCTTGAATCAGTTGCATGAGTTGTTTTTAGCAAAACCTCTCCTTTGATTACAGATACTCGATTAAAGCATCTCATAGCTTTTTGCAGAAATAATTCCTAACTGATTGCAGAATTCCATTCACAAGATGTAGCTTCAGTTGATCTGTATTTCAATTAGCATCCTGATTTATTTATCAACTTAAATTACTTGATTCATTTATTGTCTTGTGGTATTTGTTATCATCAACTCTAATCAGTTATATCTCAACAATGCTCCTTTCCATTACGTCCATATACGATTTTAAGCCCGTTGACAGACATTAGGTTAGATTTTCAACAATCTGCAATGATGAAGAAACTTGACGACGATGCTTGAGGATGATTGATGCGACGATGAAGCAGCTTGATGACGATGGTTGAAGATCACTGATTAGATGAAGGTTTCATCTATGACAATCTCTCTGATTTTTTGAATTTTTGGATAAGCGTGGAATGAGGTACTGAAGCTAGATCTGTGATTAAAATGAATTGATTTTTTACAACTTATTGTTAGTGAAATGGATATTTTGTTGAGATGGATCTTATGTGACTTTTTAAAAGATTATGTAGCGTTTGTCGTGAACTTATGACATGGCGGATGGATTCAGGATTTATTATTTACATAGATAGTTAAATAAGAGCCAGACAGCCTACACATTTCGATATTTATCCTCATTAAAGCATTTCCAATCGGAAATGCCCTTGTCTAAATGATCCTACGTGGCATAGCAACAATACACATTATACATAACATGTCTAGATTGTAGCACTACAACCAGCAAAAGTCTTTAGCCATAATTATAGTCAATCTCAATTAATTGGCAATATTTGTTGAAGTCCTCCACGTCTGTAACAAAGCCCTACCAATAATTTATACTAAATTGTGGATGAGTGTGTTGTCAAGTATATCCTAGTAACAAGAACTTCATTTGGATTTAATATTATTCAAATTATAACTAATCATTGAAGTCAACCTCATTGAAGCATACTCCTCTATAGATTCAACAAATTTTAGTTAATCATTATTTTATATTATTTTAACCAATCATTTTTAGGCCGAAAGTTAAAAAAACCCTAATGAGAGTCAACATTCTCTCTCTCCCATCTATTCCCTCATCCGTTGCCTCCTCTCCCCCTCTACTCCAACCATAGCCATCGCAGGAGATCCATCTTCTCCTTTCTCTTGTTTTATTTTTTGTTTTTTTGATTCTTGCATCCATTTTTTTGGGTGTTTTATGTCTCTCCTTTTAGAGTGGTTTGTGTCTCTCCTTTTAGAGTGTTTTTATTGTGTTTTGGTTTATTGTCGTGTTGTTTTAAGAATTATTTTTATGGTGTATTGGGAGATCTGGGAAGCCCACTTCGAATCTGGAATGGTGATTATCGCGAGAGCTCACCTTGCACAACGAAAGATTGTTCGATATTTGGGGGCATCTGTACCCCCAACCTCAGTTGTTGTAAATGATGGGTATGAACAGCGGACTATCACCGATTTTTTATTTGCGCAGGTCAATTATGATGCTACTATTTTCAGGAATGTTGGTGTCGCCTGGATAGCTCGGAAAAGCTTTGTAATCATTTTTATTGTCAAGAATATTTATATTCTATGTGTTAAGCAATCTGAAAATAAAACGACTATTTGTTTAGCTCTTTTTTTATTTCACAATCAGATTATAGTTGACAGTTCGGGAATTTGTTCCAGCGAAATTCCAATATTTTAGTATTAATAAAATCTTCTTGTTTGTAAAAAAAAAAAACCCCAATCATTTTGACTAATTCCATTGAGATACTTCCTCCGTCCCGCCCATTTGTTATCATTTCAAAATAGGGTGTCGACACGCATTTTAAGGTAGATTTTAAGCATAGTTCCATAACTTATTTTTGAAAGTTTCTTTTTTTGTATAAAAATAGAACAACCCTATTTTTATACAAAAAAAGAAAATTTTAAAAATAAATTATTGAACTTTCCTTAAAATCTACTTTAAAATACATGTCACAAAGTGACAAAAAAAAGTGTAAATAAATGGATGGGACGAGGGAGTAACTCTTAGTATTCATACCTTGCTATAGGTCGGATAATTGCATGTACCCTAGTTGCCTATATAAAAATAACTCATGGGTGATGTGCGTATATCAGAATATTATTAAATTTAATGATTAGACGGACATAAATTATTACTAGTACAAAACATGCCAAGACTTGTACCATAAAAAATATTATCATAAAATTTTGTGTATGGGTCAGGTCTAAGGATAGTCACATGCACCCCCCACCAGGTCTGCTGCTTAGTCTCATCTGTAATTTCCTTGAAGTAACGAGTTGTACGTACACTTGACCTTAATTAGGTACTCCTTCCGTTCCATTGAATTGTTATTGTTTGTTTTTAATATGAAAATCAAAAATTAAAATTACAATAAGTGAAGTAGTAGGTATAATAGTGATTTTATTGTTAAAATAAGTAAAGTAGTGGGTGTAATAGTAATTTTATTGTTAAAATAAGTGAAGTAGTAGTGTAATAATATAAAGTATTGAAAAAGTGGAAGGAAGCGGTGGATGTAATAATGTATTTTATTGTTAAAACTTACTCCCTCTGTTTCAATTGATATTTCCTGTTTTGACTTTTGTTCCTATTCATTGTAAGCGCTTGACTACTAATTTATGGATAATTTATAAGATAAAATATATTCATGAGTGATCTTGTTTGATTCGTATTTGTGAGTACTTTAATACAGTGAAGTTTTTATATTTGATACTAACACGAAATTTAAAATATTAATGATCAAAAATGTGCGTTGACAAACGTGATAAAGCAAACAGGAAAAACATTTAGGGACGAAGGAAGTACCATTTTTGGAATGTAAAGAAATGGATAGGATATTCAAAAAAGGAAAACGTAAAGAAATGGGTAAGACAGAGTATAACTTTGATTGAAAATGGTAGTAGGTAGCTAGAATGTTTACGTAATAGTTTAATTGTCGGTAAACATAAATGAAATACTCCCTCCGTCTCATTATCTGTTTCTCATTTTGACTTTTCACATTATTCATTATAAGCGGTTGACTACTAATTTACGCATAATTTATAAGACAAAATATAGTCCTGAATGATCTTGTTGAATTCGTATTTATGAGTACTTTAATACAGTGAATTTTTTATATTTAATACTAATAAGAAATTGAAGATATTAACGATTAAAAGTGTGCGTTGGCAAACGTGTTTTAAAAAATAGGAAACATATTATGAGACGGAGGGAGTATTAATTTGTTACATATCTTAAAGTAAAGGTAATCTCGTATTGTAATAAGTTCGGTTTGAATTTAAAATTTAAATAATTAATTTTAGGGGTTTTTTCAAAAATACCCATCCTTTAAAATATTTTTTTAAAAATATTACCACTTTTAAAACTATTTATAAAAATATCTTTTTTTTAAATTCTTTTTTCAAAAATACGGTTTGCAACCTATGCAACCTCATTTATGACTTCTGGCGGCACAGCCTGTTGAGTATTGAACACAAAGAAAGAATACAGAGGGGGGTGAATGGATTCTTGAACTTTTCGTGCCTTGAGTCTGTGTAGCAAACAAGTGTTGTGTGTGCAGAGATGTATATGCGGATAAAGAACAACACAGAACACAATATCACTTTAATCTAATGTATTATTAGATAAAGGTTGCTACAATCTGTGAATACAAATGATAGTATTCTCAGCTTCGTTTTTCTCAGAGAGATATATCTTACAGTGTATGAAAAACTCGACTCACACAAAGTTACTAAGTTATGAAGTGAGGCTGTGTCCTTATAGAACATGGATACAGCCTACTTACTGCAAATAAGGTAGTTAAACAAATTACTTTCTAGTCTGTCTATCCTTTTTGAGTAAGTGTCCAAACGGTTACAGATTTGACTTTGCAAAGCCTGTTTAGATCCACTTCTTTAGCTCCTTGTCTCTTCTATATCTCTCCAAGCTTCCTTGTAGGCTTTCCAGAGCACGTTACAGATTGTGGTCCATAAAGTGCATTGGCTTGTTGCAGGTTTCTGACTTGTACAATTTCTTTAGTATTTTGTCTCCAAGAATGTATTCGAGAAGTGACTAAGTAAGTGATTCGAGAACTAGAATTGACTTGATCGATAACTCTGAGTTCTCGAACGCTGTTGTATTGACATATCGAACCACTTCTCGAATAGCTCTTTTCCATCAGGATTCCTTGAGTTGTCGAATAGAACATTTGACTTATCGAATCCTCGAGATATCGAATAGCTTTCTGAGTCCTTGAGATATCGAATGAAACTTTGACTTGTTGACTCTTTGAGAACTCGAATACCATCTTGACTTGTTGACTTCTTGAGTTCTCGAATAGAGTAGTAGACATATCGAATCCCTGAGATATCGAATGAGATATCGAACAGTGTATTCAGAGATATCGAATAGTGTCTTGAGATATCGAATCCCTGACTTCTCGAAAGCTGGACTTCTCGAATAGACAAATATACTTCTCGAATTGGTACTTAGGCAAATTCTTCATTTCTTCAAATCCCAACTGTGATTATTTGACAGTCTTTAACTCCTTGCTTGAGGCATGAACCTTGGAACTTCTTTCAAGCATTATTCTAGACTCTATAAGTACAATTACACAACTAGGATTTGATGCCTACTACAAGTACAATACAAACAGAAACTCTACAACTAGAGGTTCCCTCAGTTAAGAGGTCATGTAAGTATTGCAAAGCATTACAAACAATTAGGCTTGTTATTAGATGTGTACAGGCATGCCTCTGTAACTAACAATCTCCCCCAAATTGTGAGTGAGACCCTTAGTCACAATTTCATGTCTGATAACAAGCCTAACATACATAAGGATAAGACTTTAAAAGTACAGGTATGTATATTGATTGAACACATAAATGGAATTACAAGATAAATACTCTTACAGTATGATGAGGTACTAGCCATTTTCATTTGATTGCATCTCCATTGCTTTGGCTTGTAGATCATCATATACTTTCTGTTTCCTTTCTTTCTCCTTTCTTGCATTCTCATCTATTGCTCTTATGATTTCTGCCATAGCATCCAATTCTTCAATCATGATAGAGTTTTTGAAATCTTCAAGCACTGGCTTCAGAATGTTGGCAGGATAGTGACTGAGTAGGTTCATTCTTATATTGACATTGTCTCCATTTCTTCTCCTATACTTCACCACATAGGGATCAAACTGAACTCTACACAATCCCTTTGCCCTTAGCTTTTCTGCTTCAATCTCCAGTCTGTCAATTTCTTTCTCCCTTTCTAACCACTTCTCATAGCAGCCCTTTCTCATCTTTTCAGCATAATCTCTCTTCATTTTCACAAAATCAATCAATTCCAGCTTCCATACTTTCTCCACCTTGTCTTTAGAGTCCAGCAATGCAATGATTCTTTCTATCTCATACAATTTACCCCAATTTTGACAAACCCCTTGTTTGAATTTCATTTCTCTCCCATCAGTGTACTTGATTTCAAGGTGGTCATCCACAATTGCAGCAAAGCATATCTTTTGAGCTCTTAGAAATTGTAGTTGCTCTTCATCAAAGTCTTCATCAAGTGGTTGGATTTTCAATCCTGGAATGATTGTTAGGGCTCTTGATTTGGATAGCTTCACTCTTCTTGCAGCATGTTTGACTTTAATCTTCTTTACATGATTGCCAGGCAGTAACTTGTGACCCTTGCTAGAAGACCATTGTAGTACTCCACTAGCAGTTTGCTTATGGATACATACACCTGGTTTCTTGATTTGAATCCTCTTCTCTTCTTGAGGTGCCAAGACAGTTGCAGAAGCCAGAGATATAGATTTTGATGAATCATTACTAGTGACATCCACCCTAGACATTGAGCCTTGTGTAGTGGTAGGAGTGTCATTAGTAATGTTCATGGCTTGCTGTTTTCCAGTCTTCCTCTCATAGATTTTGCCTTGGTCATCATCATTCTTTTTATCCTTGTCACCCTTCTTCTTCTTCTTGTCTTCATCACCCTTATCTCTCCTGTGATGTCTTCTCCTCCCATCACTTTTGTCTTCAGAATCATCATCCTTATTTCTCCTAGGTTGAGCACTCTCTGGAGGTTCACCAGTTGCTATAAAAGATCTGAGAATGTGCAGAGCTTCAATTTCTTTAGCATTTCTGGCTCCAACCTTCTTCTGTAGTTGATCAATGATAGCAATGACCAGTCTGTGATTTCGAGAAGTGAGATCATGGGGAATGACCAATTGCTTGATGTCTTCGATTCTGGTGCCAGACTGATAGATGATTGTCCATGGCTTCTTGATCACTTCTGGTAGCCTTGAAGGTTGGCCATTCCTCAAATCATCAAACAGACTTTTATTGTTCTCATTCTTCTTCTCAATAAGCTCAAGTATGGCATCTATCTCTGAGTGTTTTAGATCTTGTAGAGTCTTGTATGTTAGATGCCATATCTTTAATTTGGATATCATCACTATCTCCTTGATCCATAGATTATTGACTTTCTTAGGGATGACAGTGATGTAGTCAATCTGCTTCTTCAACTCCCTCAGATAGAACTGAGTGTCACCAACCTGTTCCCTTGTGGCTTTCAGAAACTCCAAGAAGGCTTTATCATGATAAACATTTGAGTTAGCAACTTCTTGTAGCTTGGCCTCAGTAATAACTTTAACTTCTACAGGCTTGGCACTCTCAGGTATGGAGGATGGAAGTTTGTCAGAAGGCATACTCCCTGCAACCACTGTGGTAGTTATGGATTGCTTTTGACCACCAGGAGTAGTAATGTGCACAGTTGGTAGAGTAACAACTGGCAGTAAGGTAGGAGGCTCATCAACTTTGGATTTGCCTTTGCCTGGCACATTGGTTGTAGATTGTGCTCTGTGATGACCACCCTCATTTATCTGTATGCCCTGCTCCTTAGGTTTCTCCCCCTTTGGATTTGAGTTTCTAGACCTCTTCTCCCCCTTAGGCTTGTTGTCAGGCACAGAGGCTGTAGAAATCACCTGTGGGTTGAAAGATTCTTCAGGTAGAGGGAGACCCATATGCTTCATCATTGCAGCCAACATGGATTGCTGATGCAGAAGGACATTAGCTGTGGTGGTTGCTTGAGTGTCCAACTGATCATGGAGAAGGGCAACCTTGTCTGTAAGGTGAGCATTTGACTTAGTGAGAGTAGCCACCTCCTTTTCAAGAGTGTTCACCTTAGTGAATAGCTCATTGGCCTTGAAACCAGACAAAGATCGATCCTGCAGCCTCTTCACTTCATATTTAGACAGTTCATGCACAGGGACTTCAGTCACTAGCCTATCTCCATAAAGATTCTTGAACATTGTCCTCAGCATGGCATTGGCCTCTGTAGACTGGTCAGATAGATTTTGAAATCTGCTTCCTAGGCCTGTGACTGTATCTTTGAGGAGGGCTAGGCCATTGTCCATCTTTGTGCAGGTGGTGTTGCAGTGTTTGAGATCTTTGACCACACTGTCCAGTTGAGGAAATTTAGCATCAAAGGCCCTCTTGACTTCTGCTACTGAAGTGGCTGTCTTGTCACACACCCTGTTGACTTCAGTTTTGACTCCCTTGCCAAGATAGTGTGCAGCCTTGAGGAAACCCTTGTAGGAATCATTGACAGCTTCATACACTTCACCAGGAGACAGGGATTTTGCATTGGAGCCCAGTGAAGTGATGTATTCCTCTCTAAGATATTGAAGTGCTTCACTGAGAGTTACATCATTCTTTCCTTGCAGCCAAGCATCTACATTGCCATCTCTCTCAGCATCATCAATAATCTTGGCCTTCTGCATCTCCACATCATCCCTATGGCATAGTAGGATGGCCTCATAGTCTGGATTAGGGATATTGGAGGTGACAAGGTTCTGAGCTATCTTTACAAACTCAGGAATCTGATCCACAATTAAGCTTTGAAGTGCTTCAACCGTCAATGTTTGTGGAACATACCCTGATCCTGAAGCACTGTCATGTTGCACAGGCTTCAGCCATTGTGACATAAAGTCAGAGCTAGAGCTAGGCAAGCTAGACTCCTCAGTTACAGATGCAACTTCTGTAACCGGATGGATTGACTCTACTACTGGTGTCTCCACAGGAGTGGGATGAGTTACACCAGTAGTTGACACAGGCACAGAGTCTCTAGTAAAAACTAGTGAAGCCTCTGTGGTTGTGATGGTGTCATTAGGATATGCCCCAGCATGCATTCCCTCACCATCTAAATGTGGGTCCTGGGTGGTGAGCAAAGTGTCATGCACTAAGTCACTTGAAATTATTGGCTCATCAAGAGAAAAGAATTCTTGATGATCAATGCCTTGCATCTCAGTTGCCTGAGTTGCAGGTTCCAAAGAAATTTCAGTGTTAGATTCTGGAAGAGAAGTGTGTTGTAGAGTAGATTTTGGCAACTCCCCCTGAGAGATAGAGGGAGTTTCAAGTGTGATGTGCTCTCCACTCAGTGTAGTGCCAGCCTTATCACTCCCATGTGCTGACTCAATACAAGAAGGTGCATTGGGGAGGATGCTTGATTCTATAGGTGCACCCTGTTGAGAGGATACACCTAGTGAGATGTGTGCCCCTGATTTTACAACTTCAGCCATTTGTGTGACTGAAGAGGTGGTCTTAGTTTTCTTCTTCTTTGGCTTTTGTAAGGGTGACTCAGGTTCCTCACTTTCTAGCCCTAGTTCCACAGCCAATGCTGCTTCAGATAATATATTCAGTGGTGTAGACATTACTTCCTTTCTCTTCTTTTTACTAACATCACCCTTTTGAGAGGATGATGCAGTTGGCTCAGTGTGTGGTAGAGTGTTTGGTTGAGAGGGTTGGTTAGCAGGCCCTGGGTTAGCATTATGGTCTACTTGCTTGGGCTGTGCTAACTTAGATTTTGCATCAAATGTTGGCATGTTGTGGGGATAAGTTCTAAACAAACTCTCCATATGGGGAGTTATGTTTAGTCTTACATCCACATCATTCCTAGTCTCCAAATTACCAAAAATGAGTTTGGTCATGGACTTAGGATAGCCTATTCTATTTTTATCAATCCCGGGCAATTCAATCAATGAAGCATTCTTAAAATTAAGTACAGATTGAATAAAGCGAGGGAAGAAAATATCAGTACCTCTCTTGGTTGTGTTCTTACCAAGTCTTCCATATAGTTCTTGGAGGATGATTTGGCCAACATCTATCTTCTTTCCATAGGCCAATGCATAGCCAATTTGCTGCACAGGTGCACTGATTTGATCAAAGCTTGATTTCCTGGCAGTGAAGACTTGAAGAAGAGTTGCAAACACATAGCTCCACTCCTTTCTCAGATTCTTTCTGTTTAGCTTTCCAAGATTGATCCCATCTGAGTAGTTGATGAACTCAAAGAATTCCTCTAACTCTGCATTAGTGGCCAGTCTGTCAAATGACTCTTGTTGTAGGCCCAGTGCTTGATTCATGTCTGTAGGAGTGATAGTGATTTCCTTATCTTGAATCTTGCATTAGATGATGTATGAGGTGATTGCGTTTTCCAGGGCTACAACCTCCACAATAGCAGTACCCCAAAACTGTTCCAGGATATCTAGATACAGAGTTGGGTTGGCAGAGAGTGCATCCTTGATGTATGACTCAGCCATCCATTTCACAAAGCACTTGAAATTGGCATTGGGTGCTTCAACATCACTAGTGAGAGCGATGAAGTTGGTGTTGAACTTTACTGTTGCCATTTGTGCAGAAGAGAGAAAGAAAATTGAAGGTTGAAGAAGAAATTTAGCTTATTGCAGTTAGGGTTTCAAAGGTTTTGGGAGTTTAGGTGCTTGAGAAATCGAATGAAATGAATCGAATAGATGTGGAATTGTATAAGTATGAAGTACTTGAATTGTCGATTAGATGAAAGTTTTGTATCGACAAGTCAGGCATTCGAGAAGTAGAAAACAACTATTCGAGAAGTCAAGAAAGGCTTAATCGATAACTCAAGCAGATAGAAACTCACAGCTGGCGGTTATCTAACTCAGAAATAATTCTAAATTAAATAAAATGTGTTTTTATGAGTGAATTAAACTTTTAGACAAGAGTCCAAAATCGGTTAAAATTCAGCGAGAATTCAGCCTTTTCAAATGATTCGAGAACTCAAATATAGTGTTCGAGAACTCAATCATTCGAGAACTCAGTTACTATATTCGAGAAGTCAAGAATACCTCTATTCGATATCTCAGAAAGACTCTATTCGAGAACTCAAGAGTACTCTAATGAGACTTGTTAGAGATGTCGAATAGTGAATCATTCGAGAAGTCTGACTTATCGAACTATACCCATCACTCATAAAAATTTGATTTTCACTATCTTTTAAAATTTACCAGACATATTCATTGAAGAATATCCTAGCAAATTAAATAGTGATTTTCTCAAAATTTCATAGAAATTTTAAGTTAATAAAAATATGATTTTCAACATATGCAACAGATTTGAAATATTTATAAATCATATTTCAGCCAACACTTACTCCAAAAATATTGAGAATTTAGATAAAGTAAGTGTTTACTGCTGCAACAATCTAGATGCTGTATTCACTTAGCCAGAATCTGAAGAATTCAGCATTCCAATCTCACTAACCAACCTTGTGAAGGTGGCTTCATCTAATGGCTTAGTGAATATATCAGCTAGTTGTTTATCTGTAGAGACATAATGCAACTCAATGGTTCCATTAGTTGCATGTTCTCTTATGAAATGATATC
This sequence comes from Kitagawia praeruptora, assembly GCA_037693485.1. NCBI lineage: Eukaryota > Viridiplantae > Streptophyta > Magnoliopsida > Apiales > Apiaceae > Kitagawia > Kitagawia praeruptora. The sequence continues at coordinate 86,712,318 of CM075350.1, forward strand.
TGATGTCAATGTGATTTGTTCTAGAATGATTGACAGGATTGGCAACTATAGAGATTGCACTTGTGTTGTCATACATGATTGGAATTCTTTCCAACACAAGTCCATAATCTCTAAGTTGATTTCTAATCCAAAGCACTTGAGCACAGCAACTTCCAGCAGCTATGTATTCAGCCTCAGCTGTAGAAGTTGACACAGATTGTTGCTTCTTGCTATACCAAGAAACTAACCTTTGTCCAAGAAACTGGCAGCTTCCTGAGGTGCTTTTCCTATCCACTCTGCATCCAGCATAATCAGCATCAGAATAACCAACCAGATTGAACCCTGTGTCCTTAGGATACCATAAGCCCAAGTTTGGAGTGCCCTTCAGATATCTAAAGATCCTTTTTATTGCAATCAAATGTGATTCCTTTGGATTTGATTGAAATCTAGCACATAGACATGTAGCAAACATGATGTCTGGCCTACTTGCAGTGAGGTAGAGTAGAGAACCAACCATGCCTCTGTAGACTGAGATATCTACTTTCTTGCCTTTAGCATCTTCATCCAACTTAGTTGCAGTGGCCATGGGTGTCTTTGCAGGTGAGCAGTCTTCCAAGTCAAACTTCTTCAATAGATCCTTGATGTATTTGGTCTGACTGATAAAGATACCATCCTTCCTTTGACTGACTTGCAACCCAAGAAAGAATGTCAACTCTCCCATCATACTCATCTCATATCTGCTCTGCATGAGTTTGGAAAATTTCTCACATAGCTTCTCATTTGTAGACCCAAAAATGATATCATCCACATAAATTTGGACTAGGATAATATCATCACCATGCTTCTTGTAAAACAGTGTCTTGTCCAATGTGCCTCTAGTGAATTGATTTTCAAGAAGAAATTGTGATAAAGTATCATACCATGCTCTTGGAGCTTGCTTAAGTCCATACAGTGCCTTAAGCAATCTGTAGACAAATTCTGGGAAATGTGGATCCTCAAAGCCAGGTGGTTGTTGCACATAAACCTCTTCTTCCAACTCTCCATTTAGAAATGCACTCTTGACATCCATTTGATAAACTTTAAAGTTTGAATGAGCAGCAAATGCCAAGAATATTCTGATGGCTTCCAATCTAGCAACAGGGGCAAATGTCTCATCATAATCAATACCTTCCTGTTGAGAGTATCCTTTTGCAACCAGCCTTGCTTTGTTTCTTATTATTACACCATCTTCATCCATCTTATTCTTCAGAACCCATTTTGTTCCAACAATGGTTCTATTCTTTGGTGCAGGCACAAGTTCCCATACTTTGTTCCTTTCAAATTGATTCAACTCTTCTTGCATAGCAATAATCCAATCTGGATCCAACAGTGCATCATCAAGTTTCTTAGGCTCAACTTGTGATAGAAAACATCCACAGAGGCACTCATTTTGAGTTGCTCTCCTAGTCCTTACTCCTGCATTAGGATCTCCAATGATTTGCTCTGCAGTGTGTGATCTATCCCATTTCCTCGAGTGTTCAGCCTGATTTCTCATTCTTGATGTTGCTTCATCATCCACATCATTGTCATCCTCATTTCCACCCCCTATGAAGTTGCCATTACTCATAGGTGTGTCTTGGATGCTTGTTTCTCCACTATCGATTGGCACAAATTCTTCTCTTGTATCATTATTCACTTGAGTTTGTTGAACTTGAGTTTCAACTCCAGTTTCAATCTCTTCATCAGAATCATCTAGATTATCAAACTTCAATGGATCTTTGTCTTCATCATTGGCTTCTTCTAGTCCAGGTAGTTTGCTGTCATCAAATGTTACATCTGTGCTTTCCATAACTTTTTTTTGACTGATGACATAAACCTTGTATGCAATTCTTTCCATAGAATAGCCAAGAAAAATTCCTTCAAATGCTTTTGCATCAAATTTTCCAACATATTCAGAGTTATCCTTTAGTACAAAGCATTTGCTTCCAAAAGTATGAACATACTTTAGAGTAGGCTTCTTTCCAGTCATCAAGTTGTAAGGTGTCTTTCCAGTGTTTTTGTTGATGAGGGTTCTGTTCTGAATGTAGCATGCAGTACTCACAGCCTCAGCCAAAAAACATGTAGGCATTTTTACATCAAGTAACATTGTTCTAGCAGCCTCAATTAGAGTTCTTTTCTTTCTCTCAACAACTCCATTTTGTTGTGGAGTCCTTGGAGCTGAGAATTGCTGAGAAATACCATTCTCTTTACAGAATGCTTCGAGTATGGCATTTCTGAACTCTGTTCCATTATCACTTCTCAGTGCAATCACACTTGCATTGTTTGCCTTTGCTTCCTTGTCAACTTTCTTTATATGCTCAATAATTACTTTTGGAGCCTCATCTTTTGATGCCAGAAATTCCACCCATGTATACCTTGAAAAATCATCAACCATTACCAGGGCATACTTCTTTCTTCCAAGTGACATAATGTTGACAGGCCCAAACAAATCCATATGAATGAGTTGTAATGGCTTGGTTATTGATGTCACTGTCTTTGACTTGTGGCTTGATCTTTTCATTTTTCCTTTTTGACAAGCCTCACACACTCCTTCTTGGCAGAATTCAAGTGTGGGCATGCCTCTCACTAACTCTCTTTTGACTAGAGAATTAATGGCCTTGAAGTTCAGGTGTGATAGTTTCTTGTGCCACAGCCAACAGTCTTCATTTGATGCTTTTGAGTAAAAGCAACAAATTTTGTCCTTGTATGCAGAGTCCATATTGGCTACAAACAGGCTTCCCTTCCTCACTCCAGATAGAGCAAAATCACCAGTCTTTTTGTGGGTGATCAAACATTCATCTTTGTCAAAATTCACTTTGAATCCTCTATCAGTAAACTGACCAACACTTAGTAGATTATGCTTGAGCCCCTTGACTAGTGCTACATCTTCAATGATGACATTACCAACTTTCAGCTTGCCATATCCCAATGTGTTACCCATGCTGTCATCTCCAAAAGCAACCATTGGGCCAGCCTTTTCCTCATACTGTGATAGCAGGGCCATATCACCAGTCATATGATTTGAGCATCCACTGTCCAAAATCCACATGACCTTCTTTTCACTTTCTTTGCCCTGTAAACACAAAGGTATTACTTTTCCTTTGGTACCCAAACAAGTTTGGGTCCATGTGACTTAGAGACAGTTTTATCATAAACAACATGCTTATCAACTTTCTTAGTGTTAGTCTTCTTGTCACTATTGGAAGTCTTAGAACCTGAAGTTTCAGACTTAGGTGACAGAGGTACCTTCCTAGCTTTAGGAGGACTTGAAGACTTTGACCTTGTGTAGTGTGTCTGAGAATTTTGACTGATACAACCATCAATGAATTGCCTTCTTAAATTAAAACAACTAGTCATAACATTCATATTGCATGGCATACAGTCAAATTTATCACAAAAAGGTGCATCTCTATGACTTAGAGACACAGAACAATCATAGAAAGGTTTAGACACACTACCAACAGGTTTCTTGCATGCATGAGTTAAATGATTGGTACTGAAACAGTTCTGACAAGTTTTCCTAGGGGCATTAGGCATATAAGCATAGTTGTTATCGTTGTTAATCCCTAACTTGCCATTTCTGTTCTGTTTCTTCTTAGTCACTTTCTTTTCTGATTCACTCTTCCCAGCTGAGACAAACTTAACAAACTTCTTAGGTCTTGGCCTATCAACTACTGGTTCCTTGGTCTTTGACTTGACACTCTCACTCTTAGAGGATGCTTGTTGTTCACTAGATTGTGCCTCATCCTCATCATTCAACATTTGTTTGATGAGTAAGGCATCCTCATCAATTTCAAATGTTGATTCCTTAAAAATTGGATTTTCAGTCTTTCTCAATATGTGAGGCACTTTCTCATGAACAGCTGTGTCCTCTTCAATAACAGCATAGCCTTTCCTCTATTTGAGAGAGTCATAGTCAAGTCCAATAGCTGCTTTGGGTTTAGCTTCAATTTTCTCACAGTAGGATTGCACTAGACCAGATGATTTCTTGAAAGTTTTCAGTTTGAATTCATTTTCAGCTAATTCATCCCTAAGAGCCTTCTCTACTTGACTAGCATATAAAACCTTGTTCTGTAAATATTCAACTTCTTTCTTAAGGTTTTCTACTTGCATAGCAGTTAGCTCAAGTTCCTCATTCTTTTTGGTTAATATTTCATTTCTAGTAGACAGTTTAGCAATCTCCTCATTAGCAGCAGTCATACTAGTATGAATATTAAACATTTCAACAGATAGTTGTTCGATCATGCATTTATACTCAGAAACAGACATGTCTATAGTAGTGAGAGATGGTACCTGAGAATCAGATGGAGATGAGTCATCCTTGGAGTTGGCCATCAAGGCATAATTGCAGAATTCTTGTTCCTCTCCATCACTCTCAGAATCATCCCAACACTTCCCTTCAGCTATGTAGGCCTTACCTTGTGTCTGCTTTTTCAGAAGGGCCTCATACTTAGCTTCGAGCTCAAGATAATCTCTATCCTTCTTTTTAGGCTTCTTGCATTCACTGGCAAAATGCCCTAGGTCATTGCATCTATAGCACCTTACAGATGACCTATCCACATAACTGGTTTTGAATTTATTTCTGTTTGGTTTCACAGGTGCCTTGTTCTTGTTGACTGAATGGTTTTGAGGTTTGGGTTTGAAGGGTTGATTTCTTTTAAATCTGATGTTTGGAAATTTTCTGGGCATGAAAGCATATGAAGTATTTTCCATCCCATCAAGTTCTTCCAGAGTGTAAAACTCTTCTTCTTCTTCCTCCTTTTCCTCAACAGGTTCACTCACCCCAGCTTCAGTTTCTTCATCATCTGCTACCTCCTCTATCCTTAGCTGGCTTGTAGATGCTTCTAGGTCCAGAATAGATTTGTTGACAATCAAGGCACATGATGTGTTTATCATTCTACCTTGGTTGGCTTGGATAGCCCTTTTCTGAAGCAACTCAAGTTCACGAGTCTTTAGGACTCCATAAAGCACATCATAGGTGACTTTGTTCAAATCTCTCTCCCTTAGAGAAATGACTCTTTGCTCTAGATGATTTGGTGAAGACAACAAAAATTTCATATTTAACTCCTTGGTGTTGTAAACCTTGCCATTCATCTGCAACTCAGTAACTAGCTTGTGAAACCTTTCAAACATTTCAGTGATGCTTTCCTTGGGCTGTGCCATGAAAGCTTCATACTGTGTGACCAGTATCTGTTTCTTGTTTTCCTTAACCTCATCAGTCCCTTCACACAACACCTCAATGTGATCCCACATCTCTTTGGCAGACGTACATGATGCAATGTTCGCAAACATTGACATGTCCATGGAATCAATGATAAGCAGCATGAGGTGGCTGTCAAGAGCAACCTTCTCCCTTTCTGATTCTGTCCATTTTGATGGATCCTTGGCCTCATAAGATCTTGGGATAGTTGTGGTTCCAACAGTCTTTTCTGGTATCTCTTGTTGTGGAACAAAAGGACCATTCTTGAGAATCTCAGGATACAAGGGATGAGAGGCTTTAATGAACAACATCATCTTTATCTTCCAGAGGTTGAAGTTTTCTTTGTCAAACTTAGGGACCTTCACCGTTCCTGTAGTCTTTGGTGTATTCGAACTCATGATCGTTTTTCTGTTTTTGAATAAACAGCCCGCTCTGATACCACTTGTTGAGTATTGAACACAAAGAAAGAATACAGAGGGGGGTGAATGGATTCTTGAACTTTTCGTGCCTTGAGTCTGTGTAGCAAACAAGTGTTGTATGTGCAGAGATGTATATGCGGATAAAGAACAACACAGAACACAACATCACTTTAATCTAATGTATTATTAGATAAAGGTTGCTACAATCTGTGAATACAAATGATAGTATTCTCAGCTTCGTTTTTCTCAGAGAGATATATCTTACAGTGTATGAAAAACTCGACTCACACAAAGTTACTAAGTTATGAAGTGAGGCTGTGTCCTTATAGAACATGGATACAGCCTACTTACTGCAAATAAGGTAGCTAAACAAATTACTTTCTAGTCTGTCTATCCTTTTTGAGTAAGTGTCCAAACGGTTACAGATTTGACTTTGCAAAGCCTGTTTAGATCCACTTCTTTAGCTCCTTGTCTCTTCTATATCTCTCCAAGCTTCCTTGTAGGCTTTCCAGAGCACGTTACAGATTGTGGTCCATAAAGTGCATTGGCTTGTTGCAGGTTTCTGACTTGTACAATTTCTTCAGTATTTTGTCTCCAAGAATGTATTCGAGAAGTGACTAAGTAAGTGATTCGAGAACTAGAATTGACTTGATCGATAACTCTGAGTTCTCGAACGCTGTTGTATTGACATATCGAACCACTTCTCGAATAGCTCTTTTCCATCAGGATTCCTTGAGTTGTCGAATAGAACATTTGACTTATCGAATCCTCGAGATATCGAATAGCTTTCTGAGTCCTTGAGATATCGAATGAAACTTTGACTTGTTGACTCTTTGAGAACTCGAATACCATCTTGACTTGTTGACTTCTTGAGTTCTCGAATAGAGTAGTAGACATATCGAATCCCTGAGATATCGAATGAGATATCGAACAGTGTATTCAGAGATATCGAATAGTGTCTTGAGATATCGAATCCCTGAATTCTCGAAAGCTGGACTTCTCGAATAGACAAATATACTTCTCGAATTGGTACTTAGGCAAATTCTTCATTTCTTCAAATCCCAACTGTGATTATTTGACAGTCTTTAACTCCTTGCTTGAGGCATGAACCTTGGAACTTCTTTCAAGCATTATTCTAGACTCTATAAGTACAATTACACAACTAGGATTTGATGCCTACTACAAGTACAATACAAACAGAAACTCTACAACTAGAGGTTCCCTCAGTTAAGAGGTCATGTAAGTATTGCAAAGCATTACAAACAATTAGGCTTGTTATTAGATGTGTACAGGCATGCCTCTGTAACTAACACAGCCGTATGAGTTGCAACTGAGGTTGCAAAGATTGCAAATGTTGCAAAAGTTGCAACTGAAAATTGGAGGTTGCAAAAGTTGCAAAGGTTGGAAATTCGTCTGCTCCCCTATATAGCATATAAGGTTGCATATGAGGTTACGTAACAACCTCATATGCAACCTTATATGCAACCGAAAACTGAAAGTTCAAGTTCTAGTTTTCAGTTGTCATTTTCGACCTCTTTTTTGAGATATATTATACATATATATATAATAGATCTCAAAAAAGTGGTCGAAAATGACAACTGAAAACTGGAACTTGCAATCGGAAATTCATATGCAACCTTTGCAACCTATTAGTTGAATGTAATCGGAAATTCATATTAGTTGAATGTGGTTCATTCAGTTGAATACTGTCCCTGGCGAGGTCTTGGAAACCAAATCCACCAAAATCACTCAACCCTAAATAAAAGAAAAAAAACTGTAAAACAAGTTGCATATACAACCACATATGCAACTGAATACAAAAGATAGTATTTTTGAAAATAAAACTTAAAAGATAGTATTTTCGAAAATAAAACTTAAAAGATAGCATTTTTGTAAATAACTTTTAAAATGATAGTATTTTTTAAAATAGTTTCAAAAAGATAGTATATGGGGTAATTTCCCTTAATTTTACTATTATAAAATTTCTTAGAAGGGGTCAAAAAATTATGTATTACCTATAAACAAATATAAATATCAAAATTAATATGAAAACAAATTACTCAACGTTATTAGAGAAAATGCTCAAAATGGCACAATTTTAGGGTTAAATGTCCAAAATAGCACTCCCTGAAAAGTGAGCCCTCCACTAGCACACGCCTCACGCTCATAGCATATGCGTTACCCCAACACGCAAGTTCTACTTACGTTTCCATAGTTTTTTTTTTCTACACAAATAGTTGGTGGGAAGCCCAGATAACGCATGATTTGTCAGCGCTGTGGTACAAAACGCAACTACTGATTGCGTTTTTTTTTTTTGATTTCGATGATTTCATTTTTGGGTTTTAAAAATATTCCGAATGATGATTTAGAAATATTCAATTTTTAAATTTTATTTCTATTCTCTTACGGGTTCAACAATTAACCTTTGGGGGTTCAATAGTTCCATTTTGGGTTTAGAAATATTTCGAATGACGAATAAACCGTGTACGAACTTAGGGTTTAGGGTTTGGGGTTTAGGGTTGTTTACAACCCTAAATCCTAGACCCTAAACCCTATCCTGATTTTTAAACGCGTTAGCGTTTAAAAATCAGGCCGTCGGATTCAATTTTTTTAATTAAAATTTTTAATTTTTCTCTGTGTTGCATTGGGGTTTCAACAGTTAACCTTTGGGGTTCAATAGTTCCATTTTGGGTTTTAGAAATATTTCGAATGACGAATAAACCGTATACGAATTTAGGGTTTAGGGTTTGGACCCTAGACCCTAAACCCTAACTTATCCTGATTTTTAAACGCGTTAGCGTTTAAAAATCAATCCGCCGGATTCAATTTTTAATTAAAATTTTTAAATTTTATATGTATTCATTTAAGGGTTCACCAATTAACTTTTTGGGTTCAATAATTTCATTTTGGGTTTTAGAAATATCTGAAGTGGCTTAAAAAAATTGGTTGAAGCCTTAAAAAAAAAGAAAAAAGGAAACGCAAGTATTACTTGCGTTATGTACTAAATGCAATTATTACTTGCGTTATGTACTAAACGCAAGTAATACTTGTGTTTTGGCCTTTTGGGCCTGCCACCAAAGGGGAAACTAAAAAAAAATAAAAAATTAAAATAAAATAAAAAGTAACAGCACTTGCGTTTTGGGGTTCTTTAAAATATAAAATATAAAATATAAAAAAATTTATATTTGATTTTTAAAATATAAAAATCGAGCTTCAGCTAAATTCAGGAACGTGACGTTCTTTCTAAAAATATTAATTTTGACTCGAAGACATCTACAATCGAATTAATGTTACCTCCATGTTGCGCGAAAACACTCTTAATTCACAAACTGTCAGTGAAGAGTTTGGAATCATCTTGTACGGTTGTATGTACAGGTAAAACAGGGACTTTACTTCTAGATTGTTTACTAATTACGAATCTCACTATGTGCATCACTCACATCCATGAAAATGACTGGGCTGGTTAAGTATGCTAAGCGAGATTATGACAGGCAGCTAGCTAACCATCATTATAAAAGGACCCCTGCCCTCTCAGGGACTCACGAAGCTATGCTTATAACAAGTGGAAACAGCAGATTTGCAAAGACTCTTCCAATTTTATTTTATCAACTCGTAAACATGTTCATGAACCAACGAATCTTAGTATGTTCGCAAGTTTGTTGACAAGTCTATTTATCAAATTTAAACTAATCAGTGATCACATTTCATAGTGCTATGTTGCAATGTTTGTTAACTCTGGCTTGCTTGACTAGTAGTAACTAAGGTAGCTGGGTCATCAACTTCGTCGTCACTGTCTACGATAGACCATTTTATCAGAAGTGCTATCAACAATTAAAATCCTAAGGAAATCCTACTTCTATACACTTCAAAAAAAAAAACGAGATATGAAGGGGAAATTCTGACAAATATATGAATATACAAAGTGAATAAAGGCCAAAAATACAGGGCTACATTTTGAATCGGATCCAACCCTTTGTCCTGTAATTATTCTTTTCTTTGGTTGTCTGTCTATCATATAAATTTCATAATTGGGATTTGATAACAATGTTCTACAGTTAAGATTGTTCTTTGTTTTGGAATTATATCTATTATACAAGGAAAACGACTCATTTCCCCTATATATATGTTGCAGATATATACTCTATTTAGTACCATTCTTATTTCCAAGGTCCAGTAACACCTCAACTCCTACTCGATCTTTCATATTTCTTTCAAATTATTTCATATCTAGACAATGAAGGTATAAACTAACAAGTAGTAACAGAGTAATTATATATATATCACTCCGTTGTCATTTCAGGAATGAATTTAATTTCCTTGCATATTTAAATTTATATTTTGTTGGCAGCAAAAGGTGGTGATTAGAGTGGACATGTCTGACACCAACAAGTCTCGGGCTAAGGCCATGAAGATTGCAGCCACCTTTTCTGGTAAGCATATTTTCGGTCATTGTGCTTCCGTGCTACTGTGATCATTGTCTGATGACTGATGTTATGGATGTATTCATGCAGGGGTAGAATCAGTAGCAATAAAGGGAGACGATAAAGATAAATTAGAGGTGATGGGAGAAGAAATCGATACGGTTAAACTAGCTAAACTGTTGAGGAAGAATGTGGGGCGTGCAGATTTGATTAGTATTGGTCCAGCTAAAGATGACAAGAAAGATGAAGTGAAGATAAAGCCTAAGCTACAGGTTTATGGTTCAAATTACCCTTATAATTATTATTATTATGGGGGACAGGTTCCTAGTTACCAACATCAACATGTTTATGAGACGAGAGACTCCTACGATGACCCCAACTGTTCCATCATGTGATCCCCTGACCCCTGAAGATATATACTTAGATCAATTCGTAGTGGCTTCTGTTTCTGTTTCGGCAAATCTTCAGAAAAGGAAAATCAAAATAAAGATGTTTCATGCTTAGCTGCACCTAAGATGTAACTGGCTCCTTGACCTGGTTAATATTATCGGTTCTTATTGTGATCATTCCAAATTTATGTTGTCACATATTCAGTTTTAGATTAAGTTTTTACTTTGTATTCCTGGTTTTTAATCTAGTTTTTTACCTGAATAATCTTCAGTAGAGAATGGAGATGACCCTCTATTCCGATGCTTAAACAGTAAACTTGCATTTGAAATAGAACTATTGCGATCCTGTATATCAAGAATTATACATATGTACCATTCTCAGATCCAAGCATGTAGAAGCACATTTTGCACAACACTTTGCATCAGTAGGTAGGATTCTGATGTTCAAAAATTAATTTCAAAAAAAAAAAACGTAACTGTTTTCAAGTGTTCAATCTGTGACCTATCAATCTGAAAATAAACTTATCTCCTGCTCAGTGGCGGAACCGGAAAATCAGGAGTGGGGGGAAATTTTGCAACGAAAAATGATCATATTTTGGGGTTTTGTTATCTCGAGGTAATATAAGATTACATAAGTTACTTTGCTTGTAATCACCAATGCTGAAAGATGAACCATTGTTTCAAAAGCCTGTGAGCGTACAGGCTTGCTTCGTTATAACAGGATAAACTCCGCTTTGGCTCTCCATAAGCGCAGTATAGAGATTATGCGTGGAAAACTAACAGGGATTGAACAAAGAACACATAAATAAGCTGCCAATTAACTATCTGTGTCTGCCTTTTACAAACAAACATACAATCTTTTATCCTCTTTTGATATCCTTTAGCAATCAAAATAGGCATCTGAAGCACCTGTTTTTTTATATATATACATGTAGCAGCGAAAATGACATATAAACATTACTGCATCACTATAACTAGTCATTTCCTCCATTTGCAGTGAGGCTAACGGCAAAACTTAATTTTTCTCACTTCTTCTCATCTGAGACATTCTTTTGAAGCACCCTTTCCTTCGTATCTTCAACCTGTGATAGAAACTATAAGTTCATTAGCTGAAATGCTCACCTCAATATCTGTCACACATTTAGCACACCCTTTCTTTTCATATGTTTAGATATGCTTTCATTACTTTCTTTAAAACAAAAAAGATAAATAAAATGTTAACAAGTCAGTTAAAAACAGAACCTCTTTTTTCCAATTGGTAAAACTTGTTATAATGAGAAGCAGAATACTTTGCACCAAAGATCCTGCTACTAAACCAATCCAGAGACCCTTGGCTCTCATATGCACTAGAAAACCTAATAGTAGTGCCACTGGAATTCCAACTAGATAATATGACCCAAGATTCACATAAGCCCCTAGACGCTGCCAACCTGTTCCTCTTGCAACTCCTATAAATATTAAATACATATAACATATTACATATGGTAACAATACATATGGAAAAACTTTACATTGCTTGATTAAAAAAAGTAGTTAATAAATTAATTACCGGAAAGTATTCCTTGAACGCTGTCCAAGATCATTGTGAGACATATGAACGGAGTCATCCTCCTCACATAGTCCACGATTTGATTATCGCTTACAAATGCACGTCCCAGAACATGGCGAAGGGAGAAAAGTACTACCGCTGCAATGCTCACCTCTATAAATCCAAGTACCATAACTACCCAGACAGTCGTCCGAACAGCCTTTGGATTTCCAGCTCCTAATTCATTTGAAACGCGAACGCTACAATGTTCAAGATATTCTGTTGATTAGATGGAAACAATATAGTTGCATAGATAAACATAGTGAACAGGTTTCATACGCACCTTGCAGCAACCCCAAGAGAAAATGGGGCAAAATAATGTAGCACAGCGACTGTGATGCTGTTGACAATAATTTCGATCATCAGAAGTGGTTCTATTGAATTATATATTAGTATCAACATATTCAGATTATCATTTCGAAAGCAATACAAAAGCAAGAAGCATTGCCTGATTGACAGCACTGAAGTCTCCAGTTGGGGATTTCTCATAACCCCAGCCAACAATATAATTATCTCATACGCCCACCATTCAAGACTGCAAAGAAACATTTGCTGAAAAGCATAAGACCAACTGCTTTGTGGAATAGAACAATTTTTAACTGAACCTAAAATCCAAATACAATCTAGAATGTAATGAAAACTTTAGGCTACAAATTTTAAGAATAAACACACAATAGTGCCCAATCACGACATACTTGCAAATTTTAGGAAACATGGTACTAGAACATATCGAGGCATAAAAATAAATTAATCACGCAAAGAAATGAATTATAATTACCAAACAATGACAAAAAAAGGTGAAACAATTAATTCTACAAAAGTGTAGGAATTATAATTACCAAACCATGAGAGCAGATGGGATCCCAAACCGGAAGAAATCCTTGATTGTACTAAAGACTTCCATTGTAAATGGAGCACGAGTATCAGCACATTTAGGTGAATAGAACGCATAAAGGCCAAGAAAGATAGCATTAAACCAATACGATAAACCAATAGCAAATGCTGCTCCATCACTTCCCATATTAAACTTAAACACAAATGCCCAACAAACCGGTACATGAAATGCCAGAGTTGCAACTGAGCTTGCAAGCAAAGGAAGAATCAAGTACTGAGACTGCAAGTAGCGAACCAATGGTTGAAGAATAGCATAGGGGAATAAAGCTGGTATTAAGCGGATTGAAAACTTTCCAGCTTCGTGTGAAATCAGGGGATCTTGTTGGATCAGGATAAGGAGTTTCTCCATGAAGATCCATAGAATAGCTACTGGTACGCAAAGTATAAGGAGGGATATTATGGCCCCATAAGTATAGTGTGAAAGCTTTTTGTGCTGCTTTGCCCCGTATGCTTGACCACATAAAGTCTCCAGTGCACTAGCCATTCCAAACTGTGTTTGACAGATCCAATATTTAATTATTTATAACATGCAACTTACAAATTTGAAACTGAAAGTATATAATGATGGCTGGGACTTTATACTCATTGCTTTACATAAAAAGAAAAAATCTCTATCTTTTAGAAGGCCTTCGGACAAATCAAGTAATGTTAAACATGGTGTTAAAACATGGTTTGATTAAATACAAATTACTTTGTAAATTAGAAAAATTGTTTAAAGAATTCAAAAGACAATGCTTTTTATTGTAAAATATAAATTCTGGGTATAACATCCATACAATAAACATGATAATCAAGATTTGTAATGAACCAAATCAAGAACACCAACACCAATAGGTTAGTAAAGTTGACCAAGTGTTCTTGATAAGGTTGACTTGGATCATACCTTTGAAACAGTAGACAATCTGATCCTCAAACTTTTGTTACTAGTCCTAACTTCATTAACAGACTCTGCTCTACGAGCGGGATACAGCAAACAAACCATCACAAATCTCGAAAAATGAAGGGTAGGAGAAAGAAAGACTTACAAGAAAACTGAAGCCGGAGACATTAGTGAAAGACATGGACACAACAGCACCGGAGAGATAGAGTTTCCCAACATGACCAACCATTAAAGTAGACACAAATCTCAAAAGATACTGAGAAGTAGTAACAATCAACATTGGTGTGAAAATCATATTGATCTGCTTAGCCTCTGCTACAAAATCATTCCATGTAGACTTTTTAACCATTGGTTTAACTTTGTTTTCAGGGGTCTTCACTGCCACAGCAGCCTCTGAGTCTCCCATAGCTTCTTTCTCTTCTGCTGTAGCTAACAACCAGTATTACTGTTTACTAATTCTGTGTGTGTGAGAGAGAGAGAGAGAGAGAGAGAGAGAGAGAGTTAGGACAACAAGTATAGAGTGTTTAATTCATGTGACAGCACATTATATATTGGTATGTAGTCGTCCTATTTGAAAATAATACTACTCCTGGCTGCGCTCATATATGTTTGCATCGTACACTCCTTCATTTTCAACAAATTATTGTTATATTATTTTTACTATTAAAATCGTGCAAAAAATGAATTATTTTAATTTTTTTATAATTTATTTATAGTGTAGTAAAGAATTTGATCTTAGATTTTTGTATATAATAATTTTTAGTATTAAATAAAAATTAATATATTATTGATGAGAATCGAACCTTATATTTCTATAGGATTTTATATCAAAGTGGTCACCCATTGCACTCGAATCTATCAAGTAGACCACTCATTCAAAAACAATATCATTTGAATCACTAAATTCATAATAAATATCAAATGGATACCTTTAAAATGTACTCGAGAAGTAAAAATAATTTTTCATTGAATTCTACACATTTTTCTTGAATGTTAGTATAATCAAATGAAAGGTTATGAATTCTAGTATTTTTGATAATATATTTAGAATTTAAAAAGTTTATTTACTATTTATTTTTAATTAAAACATGGAAAATGACAATAAAATTAAAAATAAATTATCAGAAATACTAGAATTATTAATTTTTCGTTTGGTTATGGAAGCGTTCAAAACAAATGTGTAGAACTCAATAAAAAATTATTTTTACTTCTCGAATACATTTCAAAGGTATCCATTTGATATTTATTATGAATTTAGTGAGTCAAATTATATCGTTTTTGAATTAGTGGTCTACTTGATATATTCGAGTGCAATGGATGGTCACTTTGATATAAAACTCAGTTTCTATATATAACAACTTTTAATTAGATTGTATCTAACTATTGTAAATGAGAGGTAATCAAAAATGATAACCAAAAAATGGTATTAATTAAAATATAAATTATAACTCTTTCGTTTATTATGGTATAACTAGCTTATAACTCGTGCGATGCACGGATTTCTTTTAATATGTTATAAATTTTATTTTATGTTATAATTATTTTTATATAATCATTATTTAATATAATAAACCATTATATACCTTATGTAATATATTTATCTAAGATAATTATAATCATAATTATGTAATTATGTTTTTATTACTATTATATACTGTAATTACATAATATAAATATATCTTATCTAACTGTTCTTATTTATTATGGTCATTATTCTTTGTATGATTAGAATATATGGTTTTAATATATTTTATTAATGATTAGAAGATATAATGTGATTTTTTTGGGTATGCATTAATGATTAGAAAATGTGATGTGATTTTTTTGGGTATGCATTAATAATTACAAATTGAACCCTTGTCTCCTTTGTAGGAGGTCAAGGGTTCGACTCCTGGGTGTGTGTGAGTTTAGCTTGTATTAGTTTCCTTTCTTTGTATTTGTACTTGTATTTGTATTTGGCCGGGGGTCCTTCGGAAACAGCCTCCCTATTGTATAGGGGCATGGTCTGCGTACATCTACCCTCCTCAGACACCACTTTGAGTGGTATTATAACTGAGTAAGTTTCGTTTTTTTTTATTAATAATTACAAGATTATGTTTAAAATTAAAAGGTTACTCGTCTTAATTAGAAAGAAAATGTTAATGATTAAAAGATAGGGTACAATGATATTTTTAGGTGTTTATAAAAAGTAATATCTATTCATTAAAAAATAATGTATTTTAATTAGGAAAGACAATCGGCTACTTATCATTAATTATAATATTTTTTATTTAGTAATTAGGATACTAGTTGATTATTCGTTTTATACGGATTTCTATTTAGGGATTAGTAGATATGGTGGTGTGATATTTTTTGTGTATATATTAAATATTGAAATATTATATTTTAAATTAAAATTAACATTTTTTTATTAGAAAAGAAATATTATTGATTGGAAGATTGTTGTGGAATAAAAACTAGGTTATGATTATGACGGCTAGGGTTCGGGAGCTTCGTGCTCTTATGGCTGCTTCTGCGTTCGAGACTAAACGGTCCTCACAGAATGCCTACGTATCTCTGTATTAGAGAATCAAGCCAAGAAAACGTAGTTCTGAGAATGAGGGGTCAGACCCTTTATATAGGCTGAGAAGCCTAGGAATTATGGTAGGAGTAGGTGACTTGGTGGGCAAGCCACCGCCTTGAGGAAGGTTCTAGACCCCTTCCTTGTAGGAGTCAGTTTCCATGTTGGAACATGTATCTTGGAGGCTAAGTCAGGCAAGAGCAATATCCTCGTTTGACTCTTATCTGCTGATCAGTTTATTACCCCTAATATTAATTACGAAATTAATATTATAATTAGGGTTTGGGCCCATATGGTGGGCCCCACGTTTGGACCATTCTAGGTTTAATTAATGCCACATTAAATGCGTCTTTAGGGCTTACTTTTAGCCCATATCATTTGCCCCCCAACTTCTAGGAAAACTGATCAGGTTTTCCTTGAAGTTATAACGGCCTTACTCGAGACTTGGGTCAGGGTTTATTGCTCTTACGTGAGTATTTTCAACAATATCATCTTAATGTAAAGCGTGGAGCGACCGACGCATTTACGACGACGTTGAACGACACTAAGCGGTGTTAAATGGCACTAGACAGTGCTAATCAGCCATAAACAACGTTTAAACAGTGTTAGACAATGTTAAATAGCATGAAATGGCACTAAGGGCACTAATCGGTGCTAAACAGCGCTAAACGGCACTAATTTGTGCTTAACCGGCACTAATCTGCACTAATCGGCACTAATCTGTGCTAATCGGCACTAATTTGTGCTAACAGGCACTAATCAGTGCTTAAACAGCACTAAACGGTGCTAATCTCGACCTCTTTTTGTCATTAACAATCATCCAAGATTCGCTGAAAAGGTCAAGATTTAGGTTTGAAAACTATTCGAAGTTCACCGAAAAAGTTGGGATCCAGGACCAAGAACTGAACCTGGACTGGCTGGATCCAGGTCCAGAAGCTGGTCGGCTGGACCCCCTGAAAATGACCTGGTCGGCCGGGACCTGGTCGGCCGGGACCTGGTCGGCTGGCCCTCCTCCAGGGGAGCTGGTCGGCCGGGACCTGGTCCTCCGGGACCTGGTCGGCTGAAATCCCTCTTCTAGGGCTAGCTAGTCAGTAGTTGGCCTAAAAAACCTGAACTTAGACTCCTTCTTGATTTTAAAAGAGAGTGTGGATCTAGGATCAGAAACCATCCGTGGTCCTAAGGATCCAGAATCTTGATCTTGATCACAAATCGTTAGTTTGGTTGTATGTGACTTTATGGCTAACTTTGGCCTCTCTTTAGCATTGATAATCATCCGAGATTTGCTGAAAAAGTCGAGAACCATGTCCGAAATCATTTGCTGAAAAAGTTGGGATCCAGGACCAAGAACTGAACCTGAACCGGGGGGATCCAGGTTCAGAAGCTGATCGGCTGAACCCCCTCAAAACAACCTGGTCGGCCGGGACCTGGTCTTCCGAGACCTGGTCGGCTGAGCCACCTTAAAATGGGCTGGTCGGCCGGGACCTGATCTTCCGGGACCTGGTCGGCTGAGCCTCCTTAAAATGGGCTGGTCGGCCGGGACCTGGTCTTCCGGGACTTGGTCGGCTGAGCCTCTAGTGCGTCACGGTCGATTGCTTCTCGGCTAGCTAGTTAACCCGGACGTGAAAATCATTCGCGATCTTGAGGATCAAGAACCTTGATCTGAATCTCAAGTCATTATTTTGGTCATTCGTGACTTTGTTATCTTAAGGATCAAGAAACTTGACCTTGATCTTAAACTTTTATCATGGATCTAGGATCTAAAACTGTCCGTGATCCTAAGGATCAAGAATCTTGATCTTGATCACGAGTCGTCAGTTTGGTCATTCGTGACTTCATGGCTAACCTTGGCCTTAATGGCTAATCTTGGCCTTCATGGCTAACCTTGGCCTCCCTTTAGCATTGGCAATCATCCGAGATTTGCTAAAAAAGTCAAGATTTAGGTTTGAAAACTATTCAAAGTTCACTGAAAAAGTTGGGATCCAGGACCAAGTACTGAACCTAGACCGGCCGGATCCAGGTTCAGGAGCTGGTCGGCTGGACCCCCTTAAAAGGAGCTGGTCGGCCGAGACCTGGTCGGCCGGGGTCTCCAAGACTATAGAAAACTCAGAGATCTTCGCGTGGACAGTAAGATCGTCCAAATCTGATACCCGGAGCTAAAGATATGGCCCAAACAACGTCAACAGTCCGTGTAGGACTGAAAATCAGTCTTGGTCGGCTGACGCCCTCCTCGGAGCTTGGTATTGAACCTTGAGTTCATTCATGGTTGTTGGTTATCATCAACCCTTGACTCTCATCCTTGTGATGAAGTTCTTTAGTTCTTACCTCATCTTTGTTTCTCATGGAGGAGGTCTTCCTTCTCGGTTGATCATTCAGGTAGTTCACTTGCTCCTTAGCACTTGACTTTAGGCCTGGTATGCCTTTGTTGGTTTTCAACCCTTTAGCTTGATTCTAGGTTTCCAACCTTATTTTCTTATGCTCATATAACCTTTCTTAGGTCTCAACTTGATTGACAACTCTTGGTTCGAGTCCTTAAACTCAAACAACAAGCTCGATTGGAGGCAGACAACCTTGTTGGCCATCGAGGCTTAATTAATGTTGTGTTGAGATTTGAAGTTCAAGGATTCAATCCTTAATCTTGGAATGTGTTCATCATCCCAGATTTCCAACCTGTAGAATCCTCGTCCTGGTGTCTTCCTGACTCGATACGACCCTTCCCAATTGGGGGATAGTCTTCCCTTCTGGCCAACTCTGGAGGCCTCTATCTTCCTCAGAGTCAAGTTGTCTTGTCGAAAGAACTTCTCCTTAACCCTTTGGTTGCAGTGAAAAGATGCTCTCTTCTGACGCTCTGTGTTTCTAGCATTCGCTTCATCCCTAACCTCGTCAATCAGATCGGGGGCGAGCCTCACGCCTTTTTCATTGGTCTTGGGATCATATGCTTCCACTCTTGGCGATGCATGTGTAATCTCTAGGGGGCACAACTGCCTCGGCTCTATAAGCCAGCAAAAATGGGGTTGCTTCAGTTATCACTTTGTAGGTGGTGTGGTATACCCAAAGCATAGGCAGCAACTCATCCACCTGAGTGTTTCTTGAGCGTCCGACCCTCTTCTTCAGTCCATCAAGGATAATTCAATTTACTACCTCAGCTTGTCCATTAGCCTCAGGGTAAGCTACTGAAGAAAAGCGAAGTTCAATAACATTCTCCTTGCAGTACTTCTTAAACTCTTCATTGTTGAATTTTTGTCCCATTATCCGTCACAAGGATTCGGGGGATTCTCTATCTGCAGATGATGCTCTCCCAAAAGAACTGGGAAATTTGTTTGGTGCTCTATCTTGGCTAAGGGCTTAGCCTCAATCCACTTAGTGAAGTAGTCGATGGCCACTATCAGAAACTTCCTTTGTGCTGAAGCTACGGGAAAGGGACCAAGCATGTCCATTCCCCACATTGCAAATGGGATAGGAGAGTTAATCGATGTTAACATCTCAGGTGCCTGCCTCACAACCGGTGCGTGCTCTTGGCATCTACCGCATCTCTTGACATAGCTCTGTACATCAGCCAGCATCTCTGGCCAATAGAATCCCAAGCGGGTGATCTTGGGAGCGAGGGCTCTGCCCCCCAAGTGTTGCCCACAGATCCCTCCATGAACTTCCTCTAGTGCTTCCTTTGCCTCTTGGGGCCTTAGACATTTTAGGTACGGGATGACAACATAGACCTCCTGGGGCATCAGCCTTAACGTTTTCATTTCTTGGAATGTGCTCCACATAGCACTCCTCAAATTGGGTTATAACACCCTTTACAATCTTTAGATACTTTGCCATGGTTTCATCCTTGGCCTCAAACTCGCCATTCACTTGTAATACTACAAGCCTTGAGTCTCCGCAGACCTTGAGGTTCATGACCCTCATTAGATTTCTAATCCTGCACCACTAGATTTTGTTTTTGATGCTCCATCAAAATAGAACACCCAATATCCCTTCTGATCAGCTACAAGTTCTTCATCTTTATCTCCACTTTCAGGGGTGGTTACTATCTCCTGCCCCCCGACTTCTTGGTTGTTAATGGTGCATTCAACCACGAAGTCAGCCAATGCCTGAGCCTTGACGGCTGTCCGAGGCTTATACTTGATATCAAACTCTCCAAGTTCTATGGCCCACTTGATTAGCCTTCCACTGGCCTTAGGGTATGCAATATGTTCCTCAGCTGCTGGTCCGTCCGGACTTCAATTTTGTGCGCCTGGAAGTACGGTCGTAGCTTCCTCGAGGCCGTTATCAATGCCAAGGCAAACTTCTCGATGGTAGAGTAATTTAACTCAGCCCCATGCAACACCTTGCTTACATAGTAGATGGGTTTCCGAACCTTGCTTTCTTCTCGAACGAGAACGGCACTCAGTGCTTGCTCAGATACTGCCAAGTATAGGTAGAGAGTCTCTCCGGGACTAGTTTATCCAACAACGGGGCTTCGGCCATGTACTTCTTCAATTGTTCAAAGACCTCCTGGCTCTAAGGTGTCCACTCAAAATTTTTCACTTTCTTCAATGCTTGAAAAAACGGCAAACATTTATCACCAGATTTGGAGTTGAATCTCCCCAAGGCCGCAACTCGGCCTGTCAACTTCTACACATCTCTTATAGAGCGTGGTGGCTTCATGTATAAGATCTCCTTGATCTTGTCAGGGTTGGCCTCAATGCCTCTTTTTGAAACCATCAGTCCTAAAAACTTCCCAGATCCAACGCCAAAGGCACACTTGGCTGGATTCAACATCATCTTGTGGTGCCTCAGCACTTCAAATGCATCTCCGAGGTGCTTAATATGATCTGCCGTGAATAGGCTCTTGACTAACATATCATCAACATAGACCTCCATGGTTTTTCCAATTAGATGGGCAAATATTTTATTCACCAATCGTTGGTAAGTAGCTCCTGCATTCTTTAGCACAAATGCCATAGCAAGATAACAGAAAACACCAAAGTCGGTTATGAAAGATACCTTAGGGATGTCGTCATTATGCATCTTGATCTGGTTGATCTGGTTGTATCCACTGAAACCATCCATGAAACTCAGCATCTCGCGCCCAACTGTGGCATCTATCAACGTATCTATCCTTGGTAGAGGGAAACAATCCTTAGGACATGCATCATTCAAGTCAGTGAAGTCTATACACATCCTCCACTTCCCATTTGCCTTCTTGACCATCACAGGGTTAGCCAACCACTCGAGGAACTGAGTCTCTTCAATAAACCCAGCTTATAAGAGCATGCCAACTTCTTGTTTAATGGCATCTTGCCTTTCTAGAGCGAAATTCCTCTTCTTCTGCTTTACTGACGTTCGTTTAGGATCGACATTCAATTTGTGAGATATGAGCTGGGGATCAATCCCTGGCATATCAGCTACTGTCCAAGCAAACACATCACTGTTCTCTTGTAAGAATGCTGTCAACTTGCCCTTCAAGGGGTTCCTTCAATTGGCTTTCGGGCTATGCAATATGTTTCTTCAACGGGTGGTCCATCAGGACTTCAACGTTTGTCTTGGTTCCATCATTTTTTTTTTTGTTTTTCTTGATTCTAGGTCAAGGATTCAAGGTTGATTCCTCGATTTAGATTTCAAATTAAACAATCATGTGGGCTTCTCGCCTTTTAAACTCTTTAAAACGAGAGTTTGCTTGAACTTCTTGATCATTGTTTAAGGTTCTCTATTGGTCTTCTACCTTAGATTCTCCATCCAAGTCTTTTTTGAAAACATTAAAAAGTGGCTAGGCTTTAGCCTCCACAGCCTTGCATGGCTTTGATTGCCAGATGTCTTTTATCCCGGATCCTTCAAGGACTTGAAACACTTATTTGGTTGTGCTGTAACCTAACTCTCGACCCTTCAGAGTTTTATTTATGCGTTTGTTTGTTTCCATTTGTATATTCTTTTATTTTCGGTACTTGGTCATCTCTGACTTACACACATCAGGTGCTTGGTACATAAATAGAATCATAGAACGAAAAGCAAACTTGCATTAATAACATAAATGGGTTCAACCCTTATATAGAGTACTACTGTCCTACTCAGAGCGACATGCTCTGCATGGTTTCATCGAACCTTATTTCTACTTCTACTAGATAAATATGAAGCTAAGTCCAACTTTGCAAGACTAGGCCTGCATGGCTTGATTTTGTTTTTGATGCTCCATCAAAATAGAGCACCTACTACTCCTTCTAGTCTCCTCATTCTTCTTCTGAAGTTCACTTTCTTCTTGGGGTACTATCTCTTGCCCCCGACTTCTTGGTTGCCAATGTTACATTCAACCACGAAGTCAGTTGACGCCTTAGCCTTGATGGCTGTTCGAGGATTATGTGTTATGTCCTCTTCTGGACTTTCTTTGTGTTCCTTATCACTGCAGATGTCCATGTCTTCAATCGGAAGGACCTGCCCCCCGACTCCGTCAGGCCTTAACGCGGCTACATAACAGCTTCGTGCCATCTTTTGATTGCCTTTATGTTCTCCAACACCACTCTGGGTTGGGAACTTGATCTTCATATCATAAGTTGAGGCAACAGCCTTGAATGCATGAAGTCCAGCCCTTCCAAGGATAGCGTTTTACGTTGAAACCGCCTTGATTACCAGGAAGTTCAACATCTGAGTGGCCTTCTTGGGCTCCTGTCCAATAGTCATAGGTAATTGAATAGTCCCTTCAACTTTAGATCCTACTCCATTAAATCCATATATAGGCATGTTATTGGGGGTCAACTGAGAATCATTGTAACCCATCTTCACAAATGCATCATGAAATAGAACGTCAACGGAAGCTCCATTATCTATCAAGACTCGCTTCACTTCTGAGTTTCCAATTACAGGAGTTATGACCAATGGGTCGTCATGGGGGAACTTCACCCCTTCAAGATCAGAATCATCAAAACCAAGTGTGAGATTTCAGTCCTAGCCCGCTTCGGGGTCTCTCCCACTATGTGTATCACTTCTCTGGCATAAGCCTTCCGAGAATTCCTTGTTGTGCCGGCTGTAGTAGGGCCTCCTGAGATCATGTTGATTATTGGCCCTCGGGGCTGTGGGTTACGATCTTGATCGTCATCCCTTCTGTTATAATCTCTAATTTGATTAACACGATCTTCACCCTTAGTGAAGTTGCTCAATTTCCCTCTACGGATCAAGAACTCGATCTCATCTTTGAGTTGCTTGCAATCATCTGTATCATGCCCCACATCGCGGTGGAATCTACAGTACTGATCCTTGTTTCTCTTTGCGGGATCACCCCTAAGTGGCTTCGGCCATCGAAAATCTTTGTCTTTCTCAATATCTAACAAGATCTGACTCCTAGGAGCATTCAGTCTTGCATAGTCGTTGAATCTTGGTCCCAAACTCTTCTTCGGTGATGATTCAGAATCCTTGCTAGTCCGGTTATACTTGTCCCTAGCATCATACTCTTGTTCTTGCTTTCGTTTCTTAAAGTCATTGGAGCCCTTGCCATTGCCTCCAACAACTTCTTTCTTCATGCTATCCTCAGCCTTGATATACTTGTCAGCCCTTCGCTGGAGCTCAGCCATGTTTTCAGGAGGATGCTTGGCCAATGACCTTTTAAAGAACTCGTCAGTGGTTCCGTGTTC
Organism: Kitagawia praeruptora; assembly: GCA_037693485.1. NCBI lineage: Eukaryota > Viridiplantae > Streptophyta > Magnoliopsida > Apiales > Apiaceae > Kitagawia > Kitagawia praeruptora. The sequence goes on from CM075350.1 coordinate 86,736,264, forward strand.
TAGGGCTACCATGGCCACCTTATTCTCCAGATCAGTGATGTTCAACGTCTCCTTGGTGAACCTCTTAAGGTAGTCTCTCAGATTTTCATTCTTCCCTTGTACCACATACATAAGGGATGCAGAACCTTTCTCATGAACTCTTCCGCTGATAAACTGACTAACGAAAGTAGCACTTAACTCCTTAAAGGAGCCAATTGAGTTTGCAGGCAGCCGGCTATACTATCTTTGAGCCATGCCCGACAAAGTTTGAGGGAACGCCCTACACTTCAAAGCGTCACTTGCAGGCTGCAACAGCAGTGCATTCGAGAATGTCCTGACGTGGTTTGCGGGATCACCCGTTCCATCATAAGCTTTAATCGTTGGCATCTTGAACTTCTTTGAGATACGAGCGTTCATCACCTCCTCAGTAAACGGGGGTGTAGGATCATCAGGATCCCCAAGTGGCATCAGATCCTTGGGGTTGCTCTTGGGGGTTTCCACCCTCGTTGTTCTTCCAGTTGGGGCATCAGCCCTTCTCTGCCTTCTTGAAGACCCCTCCAGATCTGTAAAGGGAATCGGTCCTGAGGTAGGAGGAGGCTGAGTTTGATTCAACCTAGCTTGTTCTCTGGCAATATCTTCCTTTATCCTTAAAATCTCGGCCTCATGAGCCTTGATTCTTTCATCAGCTGTCAAGGGGAGTCCATCATGGATAGTTTGTGTTCTTCTTCTTCGTTCTCTGCTAGCACGTCGCCTTCTCGGGGTTCATCACGATCATCATCAGTTGATGAATCGTCGGTATAGGGGCAAGAGTAGTCAAGATACACTCGATCTCGGATCTGCAAGGCATGACCACTGGGTCCAGGAGGGTAGTTAGGCATGCCATACATCGGGTTAGTACTCACGGGGAGATCCGTAGTATGGATCTGTACCCCTGGTAGTGGGTGACTGGGATCAACTAGAGGAGAAACCAGCGTCTGGAGGGAGCTGGTTCCTTGACCTGGGTGAACGACCATAGGTAACGTCCTCTCGACATGGGGATTCGTCCCTGGAGGTTGAGAAACCTGAATTTGAGTGATCGCCCCTGTGGCTGGGGGTACTTGTTCAGTGACAGGCGGAGCAGAGCTTAGAGGTAGAGCCTCGGTAGCGATTGGCTCGGTAGTGCTTGGTGCTGTTCCTCGTGTTTGAACCATGGTTGATGTCTTTTTCCCACAGACGGCGCCAAATGTTGTGGAATAAAAACTAGGTTATGATTATGACGGCTAGGGTTCGGGAGCTTCGTGCTCTTATGGCTGCTTCTGCGTTCGAGACTAAACGGTCCTCACAGAATGCCTACGTATCTCTGTATTAGAGAATCAAGCCAAGAAAACGTAGTTCTGAGAATGAGGGGTCAGACCCTTTATATAGGCTGAGAAGCCTAGGAATTATGGTAGGAGTAGGTGACTTGGTGGGCAAGCCACCGCCTTGAGGAAGGTTCTAGACCCCTTCCTTGTAGGAGTCAGTTTCCATGTTGGAACATGTATCTTGGAGGCTAAGTCAGGCAAGAGCAATATCCTCGTTTGACTCTTATCTGCTGATCAGTTTATTACCCCTAATATTAATTACGAAATTAATATTATAATTAGGGTTTGGGCCCATATGGTGGGCCCCACGTTTGGACCATTCTAGGTTTAATTAATGCCACATTAAATGCGTCTTTAGGGCTTACTTTTAGCCCATATCAAAGATACTATATTTTAGGTGTTTAAAAAAAGGTAATATCATCAAGTAAAAGTAAACAATTTTTAATTAAAAAAAGCAATCGATTAATTATCATTAATTATATTATTTTATTATTCATTTGAATAATTAGGATGATCGTGCCGAAAATCGAACTGACAAACTTTCATTGGCCGTACAATGCACAGGTTTTTTTATTATGTCATAAATTTTATTTGATATTACAATTATGTTTTTATATAATCATTATTTTTAATAATTTTTTAATTTTAATTTAGTATAATCTAACATACTCATTTTACGGATTATACTAAAGTTTCCTTATTATTAACGTACATGAATTTTTAATATATTTTATTAATAATTGGAAAAATATGGTGTGATATTTTCGGATATATATTATTGATCATAAGATTAGTTTTATATCAAAAAGGTAACGTATTTTAACTAGAATAAAATATTAATAATTGGAGGATATGGTACGATTGATATTTTTAAGTGTTTATATAAGGTAATATTTTTAATTAAAATTAAATGTGAAAAAGGCAATTGAATAATTGCCATTAATTATATTATGTTATTATTTACTTTAACAATTAGGATAATCAAATCGAAAACCAAATCGACAAACTTTCAATTTTCGACTTTAATATAATAGTATAGATATAGATATATAGCTTATTATGATATAATATTAGTAAATTTCTATGCAGTACTCATTTAATTGGAGTACATATACATTTTGCATTCAAAATTTTGCAAACTTTATTATTTTGCAAAGCTTATTACATGAATATCACTATTTCATTGAAAATCTTGAAAATTTTATATGTTTTACTAACAAAATATTACAAAACAAATTATTCTGCGAAACACATTTGGGTTGCAAAACATATATGTTCTGATTGCAAAACATAAAGAATTTTCAAGATGATCATATTGCAAAACATACATGATTTTCAAGATTATCAATAAAATTATGATATTCATATAACAAGGTTTACACAAAATACTGTAATAAATTTTAAAATATTTTGAATGCATGACGTGTATGTACTCCAAGTACTCCAATTAAATCAGTACTGAACTTATCTCGATATAAATATATATATATTAGTATATTACAAATAATTTGGGGCCATCTCGTTTTCCGGCAATCTAGGTACAGAAAAATGCCTTTAGATACATCAAATGAAAAATAGTATATTTCGTCTTATAGCAAAATCCCAAACATGATCAAACTGAATAGAACGACATATCTCATCTCATATTTTAAAAGATATTGTCTAAAAATAGATTATTGATAGTAATTAAGTATGGGGTCCGGTCTGTGGCAAACGGTTGCCACAGACCCCTTATTTGGCATACTGTTTCAGAGCCGTTGGATCGTTTTAAAAAAAAAATTCGCACCGTACCGCATAAACTTTATGCGGTACGGAGTAATTACCAAAATGTCCCTACTGTTCACGTACCGCAGAAACTTTCTGCGGTACGGTGAACAGTAGATTTTTTATGTGAAAACAGGGGGGCATTTTGATAATTACTCCGTACCGCATAAACTTTATGCGGTACGATATTGTTTTTTTTTAAATCACAGCCGTTGGATCAACCATCCAACGGTCTAGAAACAGTATGTTGAATAAGAGGTCCCTGGCATACGTTTGCCAGGGACCGGGAGCAGATCGTGTCACGTTACGACTTAAAATTAAGAATGCGTTTCAAACTCGTTTCCTAAACCCAATATTATTGACGGTAATGAGATGCGTTGAATTTTGTTTTTACCCTAGAATGAAGTAGTACTAGTAGTTAAATAAGGAGCCAGCCAGACAGCCTACACATTTCGAAATTTGTCCTCATTAATATTCATACCTTACTATAGGACAATTGCATGTACCCCAGTTGCCTATATAGAAATAAGACTCGTGGGTGATGTGCGTATATATACCAGAATATTTATTGAACTTAATAATTTGACGAACATAAAATTATTACGGAGTACAAAACATGCCAAGACTTGTACCATAAAATAATACACAAAAAAATATTTTCACAAAATTTTGTATTCCTATGTGTGTAACTGTAAGTCTGTAAGGATCGTCACATGCACCCCCACCGGGTCTGCTGCTGAATCTTATCTGTAATTTCCTGGAAGTAACTGGTACCCTTGACCTTAATTAGGTAGAACTTTGATTGAAAATTTGAAATTGTTGACACAAATTCAACCCAAAAAATTGGATTATTTTCTCTAATGGTAGGTAGAAAGAATGTTTAATAGTTTAATTGTCGATAAACATGAATGAAATATTAATTTGTTACATATCTTAAAATAAATATAATCTAGTATTTGTAACAAGTTCGATTTGAATTAATAACTATAAATAAATACAAAATCATTTTAAATTTGAGTTATTAGCCAAAAAAGGTAATCAACTTATCAATTTTTTGCAAATAAACCTATAAACTCTTTTTTTCACATGCAACCCCAACAAACTTTATTATATTATGAAAATTTTAACTGCACTGCAATAAATATTAACTGTAGTTACTTGACTTGAAAAAAACATTCCATGTAAGTAAAGTAGTACTCCCTCCGTCCCACCCAAATGTTTACATTTGGGTTGGGCACGGAGACCAAGGAAAAATATAAATATAGAGGGGAGAAGGAGAAAAAATGAGTAAAGTGATGGGACCCATCACTATATAATGTATAAAATGAGTTAGTGGTGGAAAGTAGTGGATGTAGTTGATTTTTATATTATAAAACTTTACTATTTTGGGAAAGTTTAGAAATGTAAAGAAATGGATGGGACGGCCCAAAAAGGAAAGTGTAAAGAAATGGTTGGGACAGAGGGAGTACTAAATTATTTAAATAAAAAATACAACTAAGTTACTACTTTTTGATTAACTAAATTATATGTGTATTTTCCACATAAATTATTAGCATTTTTACCACCATTAATTTGGCTTTTGAGTGTTCCCGTGCAATTGCATATTTGCATATAATGCCGAGAAGGCCACTATATAGCATAGCTAATTAGCTACTCGACAATAAATAATTTATGACATTGTCACTTTATTACAAAATAAAATAAATAATTTATTAAGTAAATTTGGAAATGAAAAAGATAGATGTATTTTATATTATGTATTAATTATATATTAGTGTATAATTTATCAAAAATTATAAATATAATAATTTAATATATATTTATTAATTATAGATATTTATAAATAATATTATGAGACATAAATGTTATAAACATATTTTTTAATTAAATTTATAACCACACTTTTTTGATATAGTGTCATGTCAACTAACTAGAATTAGTTATTTATAGATTTTGGTCAAATTTCTCATAGTTTTTCAAAGTTGATTGGGGTTTATTTTCATATTAATTTGATATTTATATTTGAAAAACTATAGATCCGTTTTGCACTTAATACATCAATTTTGTTCGAATATCAATACTATAATTATTTAGCAATTTGGGATGATTTTATTAGTGGGAATTAATGTGAATGCATGGGGGTCCACTATTATTACTTGGGAAGTTAAATAATGATGTAAAGGAAAATTGAAATACCAAAAATCCATTAAATAACTAAGAATAAATATTGAAAATATGAGAATATTTAATGCTTAACCATAGCCCTTAGGGCTGTTGTTAACATTTCCCTTAAAAAAAATATGTTATCTGGCATTTGTAGGTTCAAACATAATTGTCCCGAATTTTAGTCTAATCCTGAGGGCTGACGATGTCAGGGACAAGCCAACGAAAATAACAAAATAATGATAGGATAGTGGGACCATTACCAACGTATTGACTTATTGTTAAATGTGACATGTGTATATCATTATAACCAAATTAGCCGACCGAAATATTCTACTACATAAAATAGTAAGTCGTGGTCAAGCTTGGAGGCTCTTGCCCAATAAATTATTATCAATATCAATATTAATTATTAATATCAATATCAATATTCAATACTCCTATATTCCTAATGTATGTTAGTATTGCATTTTGAAAATTACTGCTTTTATCCTTAATTTTTTTAATCTTCTTTATTTATTTGATGTCCTTTTTTGTCATTACACAGAAAAATTACTGCTTTTGTCCTTTATTTTTTTAATCTTCTTTATTTCTTTGATGTCCCTTTTTGTCATTACACAGCATTTGGAGCGACCCAATTTAGATTGGATCGACCCAAATCTAAATCTATACTATTTTTTATCATTACACAACATTTGGATCGACCCAATTGGATTGACCCAAATCTAAATCTCTACTATTATCCTTCATTTTTTTTATTAATAATATAATTAATGATAATTAGCCGATTGTCTTTTTCAATTAAAAGATGTTTACTTATAATTTATATGATATTACCTTTTATAAATACCTAAAATATCATATCTTCCCATTAATAATTGTTTCTCTCTAATCAGCATTTGGAGCAACTCAATTGGATCAACCCAAATCTAAACCTATACTATTATTCTTCATTTTTTATTAATAATTAATAATATAATTAATGACAATTAGCTGATTTCCTTTTTCAATTAAAAAAATGTTTACTTATAGTTGATGATATTACCTTTTATAAATACCTAAAATATCATATCTTCCAATCAATAATTTTTTTCTCTCTAATTAAAACACGTTGACTTTTAATTTAAAACATAATATTGCAATAATTAATACATACCCAAAAATATGACATCATATCTTCTAACCACTAACAAAATATAATAAAAATTCGTATACAACGAATAATATCCGCTAGAGTTTTAGTTAAAAATTAGAATTGTTAGATCTAATGATTAAATTTATTTACTAAATACATACCCAAAAATATGACATCATATCTTCTAACCACTAATAAAATATAATAAAAATTCGTATACAATGAATAATATCCGTTTGATTTTTAGTTAAAAATTAGAACGGTTAGATCTAATGATTAAATATATTACATGATTAAATTTATTTACTAAAATTTCAAGGTTCGAATTTTTATAAATACCTAAAATATCATATCTTCCAATCAATAATTTTTTTTCTCTCTAATTAAAACACGTTGACTTTTAATTTAAAACATAATATTGCAATAATTAATACATACACAAAAATATGACATGATATCTTCTAACCACTAACAAAATATAATAAAAATTCGTATACAACGATAAATATCCGTTAGATTTTTAGTTAAAAATTAGAACTGTTAGATCTAATGATTAAATATATTACATGATTAAATTTATTTACTAAATGCATTAAATGCATACCCAAAAATATGACATCATATCTTCTAACCACTAACAAAATATAATAAAAATTTGTATACAACGAATAATATCAGTTAGATTTTTAGTTAAAAATTAGAATGGTTAGATCTAATGATATATTACATGATTAAATTTATTTACTAAAATTTCAAGGTTCAAATTTTTATAAATACCTAAAATATCATATCTTTCAATCAATAATTTCTCCTCTCTAATTGAAACACGTTGATTTTTAATTTAAAACATAATATGGCAATAATTAATACATACCCAAAAATATGACATCATATCTTCTAACCACTAAAAATTTATACTATATTATAAAAGGCGAAACATTAAAAGTTTGGTCGGTCGGTCGGTACGGTACCTATTAATTTTACTTATTTACCCTTACTCAAATAAAATCCATCATACTAACTAATTAATTTCTTTTTTCAGGTTAAACATATTATATTCTCTATTTTTCAATAAATAAATATGTTATTCCCAGATTACACACTTGTATAATTGTAGAAGGGGGGGGTTGAATACAATTCTTGATAATTATAAATTTCTGATAAAAACCACAGAAATCTATAAGGAAATAATTGCTGAATAAGAAATGGTTCACAAACACATAAAAAATCAGGTGGTTAAATGTACCACCTGAGACTTTTATTCGAAGAAAACCCTGTGATACAAATGTACACAGCTTCTGTGTTTACAACTCTTTGCTTCTAAAGATATTCAAGAAACCCTAAGCAAATGTGTATGTTTTCTTACAATCTAAAGAGTTGCTACACTTGGTTATATATTCCAAGTTTACAAGTGCTACAGGAATAAGATAATATTAATCTAATTCAAGTTGACTTGCTACTCCACTCCAAATCCACATGTAGCCGAAAGGTTGTCCTTGTGAACAGATATGTCCCCTGCACCTTTCTTGTATGTACTGTGTAAATGGAATGCTTCTTTCTTCTGTGTTTCCAAAGTATGGCTGCCATATTGCTTTTTATACCTACTATCAACCCATGTGATCTGTCAGTCAAACCTGTCCTTATCAACTGCTAATTCCTAGCATAGGATAAAGTGACAATGATTATCCGTTGATGTTGTGTCTACTTATCCGTTGATGGTAGTTTGAGCTGTATCCGTTGATCGAGTAGATTTGAGTTGTATCCGTTGATAGAGCCCTGTTCTCATCCGTTGATACATTTTCACTTAGACAGAATTACATAACATAGCTTATTTACAATTGGCTACCCTATTCTGCCTATCCATTGATGGTCAACATGACTCTGAATAAAGACACTATCAACTGATAAATAGAGATATTGCAGTATGCTACAAAACCTCATCCGTTGATGAGCTACCTGTCAACGGATAGAGTTATAAGGTCTTATCCGTTGACAGTTACAAAACTTGACTTATACAATTTTGCTTGAATGTTAAGTTATCATCAACTACAACATATTCCTAACAATCTCCCCCAATTTATACTTGATGGCTATAAAGCATAAATTCAGAACCTTGATGATAACAAAACATTCCTAACGATATATACACACTTCAGTATGCAAACATTGTATTAAGCTACAAAAATTAAAAACAGAAAGCTTTAAGAAACTTATCAGAGATGTGCTCCTTTAGATTGAGCAGATTAATGAGGTTTCCTCTCTCTGGTTGGCTGCACCCTTGACTTTCCTTCCTTGGCAGAGTTGGACTCAATTTGCACTTGAAGTTGCCTATAGAAGGTATCTTCTTCAACAACCTTTGGATTTAGCTTTAGTTGTAACCATCTCAGGTAGTCAGAACTAGCCTTTGACAGTTGGTCTTCTAACCTGAAGAATCTCCTAGTGCCCTCATCATCCCTGAACTCCATCATCCAAAAGGGTTGAATGTGGATTTTCTGTCCATTATAAGGGATCTTCATTTTCTTTGGTAGACTTGAGGGTGAGTTCCATTCTCTCCTTATTTCTTCTATTCTGCTAATTATCTCCCTTCTGGCTATCTCAGAGAACCCTGTGTGTCTCTTGAAAGCTGAGAACACTCTGGTCAATGTATGATAATTTTCTCCAAGAACCTTCTTTAGTGGCCATGTCCTCTGACTTCCTCCCTTGTAGACAAACACTAATCTCTCAGGCTGATTCTTGTACTTGTCAATTCCTCTTACTTCTGACAATTCATCCAAATATAGATTCATGTCAGAGTATTCTTCAATTTCTGCCTGATAGATAAAGTCTTCTTTGTTTTCCAAGATTGGTTGTTTGACAATGGCAGGTACCCTAGCAACTTGAACTGGTCCCTTTGAAAGTTGCTTCTTTGGAGCCCTTTTCTTCTGTTTTGGATTTAGCAAGAATGAAGGAACTTCAATTGAATCAAAATTCACTGGTTCCTCTTTAGGCCTTATGGGGTCACCATGAAAGTTTACAGTTGGGTCGATTACTATTGCAGACATAGGTACTGGTGAACCAATTGTTTCTTTTTCTGGAGAGGGTTCTGGAGAAAGAACCCTCTTGGTTTTAGCTTTCCTTCTTCTAGGTTTGATTTTGGGAACTTCCTCAGGTTCCTTCATTTCAACCTCTACCTCATCCATTAACTCTTGAGCTAGCCTGGCTTGCTTCTCTTCTGAGTTTTCATGTTGATTTTCTGTACTTGGATGGGCTTCCCTTTGGATTCTGGAGACTTCTTCTCTTTTAGCTTCCACAAATCTAGGATGACTGTTGGATATATTTAATACTTTTCCATTCCTCATGATTACAGCCATCCAATCTCTTACACTCTTATTTGTCTGAACTTTGAACTCCATAATTGTTTTTCCCATTAGCTTTACTTCATCATTCTTGGGAAATGGGTAGTCCAATTGAAGCTTGTTCTTCCCATTTTCCTTTGGTGGTGAGTAGGCTCTGGCTTTGATAGCTGGTTCAAATTCTTTGACAAATGATGGCTCAGCATCATAGAATGTAGGAGCCACAACCCTTGGAGTGAGCACCTTCATGATTGTGGTTGATATTGTTGGAGCAGAAGATTGAGCATTAAGGAACAGAGTTGATGCAATTGATTCATTGATCATCCTCTCTGTCCTTAGAATTCTGTCATTAGCCTCCTTGTTTATCTTTTCCAAAGCTTCTATCCTGGCTTGCCTTTCACCATCTGAGATGTCTTCTAATCTTTGAATCTCAGGCAAAGCCACTTGTTTCTTCACAGGGGAAGCCTTTATCTCAAACTCTGTTGGATTGACCACTACAATTGGCTGTTGCTCCCCCTCAATATGTGCTATCTCACTACTGGTAGCTTGAAATTGGCCAGTAGATGTTGCAGCCTCTTCTGTGCTTGTTCCCATTTTCTCCCCCTTTTTGTTAGCATCAAGGGTTGGGGTTGAAGCTACAAGTAGCATTTCCAGTAGTTGAGTTTGTTTTGTTTGATTGGCAATGATGGTGTGCAATTGAGATTCCATACTATCCACCCTTGAGGAAAGAAGCTGAACAGACTTAGCCAGGCTATCTTCTTTGAGAAGTTTGCTAGAAAGCACCTTCTGAGTGGTAGTAGGAGCTAGTGCCTCAATCCTGGCATCTAGTGCTATTTTCATATCTCTAATTGCAGACTGGACCTCCTCTTGCTGTGTTCTTTGAATAACAGATTGCATCTTTTGTAATTTCAGGGAGGCCATTACTTGCTCAAGAACAGTCTTTCTCTGTGGTTCTGCAGTTTGGTGCTCAGCCTTAGCAGATTGGTATTGCTTCATGATTTCCACATTGAGATGCCCAAGTTCAGTGGCATTGGAAAACATCCATCCTGGAGTTTCATCTTCATTTATGTCTTCACCATCTGAACTTTGACTGTCATAACTGCCAAACTCTTCACTTCCAGCATTTGGAGACAGGGTTTGTAAAGCTTCTTTTGCTCTTTGAAGAGATTCTGAGGTGTGCACTAGGTGCATTGCCTCCTCTGCCTCCACATTGCCCTGCTGTGCCATGACTTGATAGGCAGAAACAGGATGAGTAAAGGTTTCAGGATCCAAAGAGATGGAGTCAATAACTGACTGATATTCTTGTCTAAATTCCATCTCTTTGGAAGCTTCATTAACCTCCATTAACTCACTTGCAATGACTGATTCTTCCTGCCTTATTTCTCCTGTAGTCCCTTCTCTCCTCTCATCTCTCTTTTCTTGCATCAGGGGCTCCCCCTGGCTCACACCTCTCACACCCTCACCTTCACCTACTAAGGTGGAACTCTCTAGCTCTCCTTTTGCCTGACCGGAAGAAATGGTCAGCCTCTCATTGATTTTCTCTCCTTTTGCCTGCTCACAAGGCAGCCTCTCACTCCCTTCCCTCATTCCTAAAAGTGTTTCAATTACTACAAACTCCTCCACAGTTGACATAGGAATGTCACATTTTGCAGTGGTAGAGAGAGTTGTCAACGGATAAGGAGTATCCGTTGATGTAGTAGTTATTGCTGTCAACGGATAGTTAGTTGAAGACATATCCGTTGATGAAGAAACACTTGTCAACGGATGAAGGATATCCGTTGATGAAGGTAAACGAGTATCCGTTGAAGTGAAAACCAACACGGAATCTGTGGTGATTGATTTTAAGGAAGAGGCCACAGATAGTGTTGTGAATTCAGGAATGGAAGATTGATGGCCCAACAAATCATCTAAAAGAGGATGACCACCAATTGTTGAGTGGGGCTTCTCCATGAATTTTAAAGATGGAGAATCAGGAATTGATGTAGATATCATATCCACATCCAGAGATGGAGTTGGTGATGGTGGATCAAAATGTGTATCGATTTGAAGGTTAAGATCAAGGGGCTGTGACTCCACATTTATTGAAGTCACATCAAACTGAATTTGAGAAGGTACAGTTTGCTGTACAGTGTGTGCACCCTGTGATTCCCCAATGGTTTTGGATTTTACCCTTCTACCATAGGTTTTTGAGGGAGAGCTATCTGTGTCCCTTGCCCTTTTGTGCTGTGTTCCTGAAATGGAACTCAAATTAGTAGTCACACCCTGTTGAGAGGATGTAACTAGAAATTGGCTTGTAGGTTCATTAACAGTCTTTTGAGAGACTGAAATGTTGGGTGCACTTGCCTTACCTTCCTTGTCCTTAGGGCTTCTTTGATGTTCACCCTGTCCCTCACCACTCACTACCACCTTCACACTCCCCTCAAGAGCTTTGGTAGTTTTTGCAACAGATGCCTTTTGAGAGACACCTGAGGTTTGTCTTTTAGATTGTGGTTTAGGAACTTTGGATTTGGTCACTTTGGTAGGAGCCTGTTTGGTCACAGTCACAGACTCCATTGTGACACTAGAAGGCAAAGAAATTTGGGGGTTGGAGATAGGAAGTTCAGGGTTGGAAACAGTTACCTGAATAATTGGTAGATATACCAATTGTACTTCTGCATTTAGGTTCATTCGAATCAAATCACTTAAGACTCTCTTCTCCTGAACAAAACAATTGAACTTGCTATCCGGGTTAGCAATGGATAGCTCATTCTCAGATACATGCAGTGCTAGGAGCATTAAAAATCTAGCAAAATAAACATTCTTGCCCCTAGTTTCCTTTTTACCTAATTTAGCTGCTATCTCATACATGACTAGTGTGCCAAAATTATAAAATTTATCAGTTAAAAGCATACAAAGCATAATTAGCATGGAGTTGGTAACAGCATCAAAGTTACTAATCTTGCCAGAAAAAGTTTTAATGAAGGCATCACAAAGATAACTCCATTCCTTAACCATACCTTTCCTAACAATTTTCCCTAAGTTCTCAGTACTAAGGGTATAATTTATGGAATTAAGCATGGTAACAATTTCAGCATTACTGGGTTCCTTCAGACAGTTATTCTCAGGCAATTTTAAACCAGCAGTTAACACATCAGAATTAACTACATAATTTTTACCCTTTAAAGAAAAAGCAAGTGTACCGTCTGTGCCATTGTACTCAGCAGATGCCCACATCTCTTCGATAACCTCATGGATTAGAGGAGTGGTGGCAGTCATAGCATGTGACAGTTTGCATTTCTTCACGAAATTCATCATGGTGTGATATGCTTCTGGAGCGTTCACAGTGTCAACAAAGGCCGCGAAATTGTTCTTCTCATAGGTAAACCCGGTGGAAGACATCATCTTAACAATAGGCGCCATTGGAGTGTTTGAGCTTTTGTTGCAGAGAGAGATTTAGTGAAGAAGATGCAGTTAACTAATGAGACTCTTGAAAATGAATAAAGGTGAAATGTGAGAATACAAACCAGCCTTTTATATATTCCAAGAATTAAACATGAAATAATTAAGAGTAATTACCCCATTGGTCAAAAGTAACTGTCAGACAATAAATAAAAGAAAAGAAGTACAACCGTGACTAATTATACACGTTTATCAACGGCTATATAAAAAGTATATGTATATCAACGGATAAAGATTGGACGGTTGAGAAAACAGTTTATCCATCGATGACGTGGACAACCTGTTATCCGTTGACATACGAAAATCTAGTAATGTGTTTACACTACCAACGGATAAAAGGATATCCGTTGATAAGCAAATTTTGCCTTAGACAAAATTTCTGCTAAGAGTTATTCTGAGAGTTTTTAATTCTCAAGTAAATCAAAACACATTTCTAGCTGCAATACAGTATTATTAGATACCACTAGGAATTATGAAAAATTAAGCATACCTAGTTCACCTACCAATCTTGTGAATGAGGATTCATCAAGAGGCTTGGTGAAGATATCTGCAAGCTGCATTTCACTTGGCACAAAGTGCATTTCTACTGTACCATTCATCACATGCTTTCTGATGAAATGGTATTTGATGTCAATATGCTTGGTTCTCGAATGTTGCACTGGATTTTCTGTGATGGCAATAGCACTAGTGTTGTCACAGAAAATTGGAATCTTCTCAACTTTTAGACCATAGTCAATAAGTTGATTCCTCATCCAAAGAATCTGTGCACAACAACTTCCAGCTGCAATGTACTCAGCTTCGGCTGTAGAAGTGGAGACTGAGTTCTGTTTCTTACTGAACCATGACACAAGCCTATTCCCTAGAAACTGACAGGAGCCTGTAGTACTTTTCCTATCAATTCTGCAACCTGCATAGTCTGCATCTGAATAGCCAATTAGATCAAAGCCAGAATCTCTTGGGTACCAAATGCCAAGGTTTGGTGTTCCCTTGAGATACCTGAAAATTCTCTTAATAGCAATCAAGTGAGACTCTCTAGGGTCAGCTTGAAATCTAGCACAAAGACATGTGGAGAACATTATATCAGGTCTACTAGCTGTTAGATATAGAAGTGAGCCTACCATGCCTCTATAGCTTGAGATGTCCACAGATTTTTCCTTAGTATTCAACTCAAGCTTAGTTGCAGTGGCCATAGGTGTTTTTGCAGAGGCACAATCCATTAAGTCAAATTTCTTTAAGAGATCATAAATATATTTTGTTTGACTTATGAAAATTCCCTCATTAACTTGCTTTACTTGTAAGCCAAGAAAGTAAGTTAATTCACCCATCATGCTCATTTCATACCTACTTTGCATAAGTTTGGCAAACCTTTTACAAAGCTTCTCATCTGTAGACCCAAAAATAATATCATATACATAGATTTGAACAAGTATTGAAGAACCATTGACATTTCTATGAAATAAAGTTTTATCTACTGTACCTCTAGTGAAGTGATTCTCCAGAAGAAATTGAGATAAAGTGTCATACCAGGCTCTTGGTGCTTGCTTCAAACCATAAAGTGCTTTCAAGAGAAGATATACATAATCTGGAAATTCTGGATCTTCAAAGCCAGGAGGTTGATGGACATATACCTCTTCTTCCAGTTCCCCATTTAGAAAGGCACTCTTAACATCCATCTGATAGACTTTGAAATTGGCATGTGCTGCATAGGCTAGGAAAATTCTGATGGCCTCAAGTCTTGCCACTGGTGCAAAAGTTTCATCAAAATCTATTCCTTCTTCTTGAGAATAGCCCTTTGCCACTAATCTAGCTTTATTCCTCACAATTATGCCATTTTCATCAGTCTTATTCTTGAGAACCCATTTGGTACCTATGATACCTCTATCATCAGGTTTGGGCACAAGCTTCCATACTTTATTTCTCTCAAATTGGTTTAGCTCTTCTTGCATTGCTAAGACCCAATCTGGATCTAGAAGAGCATCCTCCACTTTCTTAGGTTCCTCTTGAGACAGGAAACTACTGTATAGGCATTCTTCTTGTGTGGCTCTCCTAGTTTGGACTCTTGAGTTTGAGTCACCAATGATTAACTCAAAAGGATGATCTCTGGTCCATTTTCTTGAAGGTGGAAGGTTTGATCTAGATGAGGTTGCTTCATCTACGTGAGTATGATATTGTTGATTGGATATTGAGTTTTGACTTTGAGAAACTCCCCCTGAGTTTGTTGTCCTTGAGGAATTATGAAGTTGACTGTCAACAGAAGCATCATTTTGTCTATCAATGGATGCTCCATTTTGCCTGTCGACGGATACATGAGAATGTCTGTCAACGGATGCATCTGATGATCTAGTATGACTGTCAACGGATGCTTCATTTCCAGTGTTAGCATCACTTCTAGTTGGACCAACAGCTCTAGGTGAATTTCCAAGGTCATGATCTTCATTTTCCTCATCATCATCAATGTACATTCTTCCTTCTACCTCATTTTCAAATCTCAACTTTTCATGGAAGCCTTCATCATTCAGACCTAGAATCTTCTGATCATCAAACACAACATGTACAGATTCCATGACAATGTTGGTTCTTAAATTGTAGACTCTATAGGCTTTCCCTGCTGCATACCCAACAAAGATAGCTTCATCTGCCTTTGCTTCAAATTTGCCCAAGTTATCTCCATGATTCCTTAGCACAAAACACTTACATCCAAAGACATGGAGAAAAGCTAACGTTGGTTTCTTGTTGGTGAATAAGTGGTAAGGAGTCATTCCTCTAGCTTGATTGATCAAGGAAATATTCTGAGTGAAGCAGGCAGTGCTGACAGCTTCAGCCCAGAAATATGTTGGCAATCTTGATTCACTTAACATTGTTCTAGCTGCTTCAATGAGAGTTCTGTTTTTCCTTTCAACAACCCCATTTTGTTGAGGTGTTCTAGCAGCAGAAAACTCATGGACAATTCCATTCTCTTCACAGAAAATATTTATTGTGGAATTTTTGAATTCAGTGCCATTGTCACTCCTGATTCTTTGTACTTTTACTTCAGAACCATTGTTTACTTGTCTGAGATGATTGATGATGATTTCACTTGCACAATCTTTGGAGTGCAGGAAGAAAGTCCATGTAAACTTAGAGAAATCATCCACAATCACCAGACAGTATTTCTTCTTTGAGATGGACATGACATTTACTGGACCAAATAAGTCCATATGCAGCAATTGAAGGGGCTTAACAATAGATGACTCTGTCTTGCTCTTGAAGGATGATTTCTTTTGCTTTCCTAATTGGCAGGCATCACACAGTCCATCTTTGATGAACTCCAATTGAGGGATTCCTCTAGCAAGATCCTTTCTTACCAAATCATTCATTACTTTAAAATTCAAATGAGACAGCTTTTTATGCCATAGCCAACTCTCATCCTTGCTTGCTTTGCTGAAGAGACAAGTAATGGATTCTGAGCATACTGAGTTGAAGTCAGCTATGTAAACATTTCCTTTTCTAAAGCCTGTCAGAACCACATTGTTGTTTTTCTTGGTAGAAACAACACAGGCTTCTTTAGTGAACTTTACTTCATAGTCTTTGTCACAAATCTGACTGACACTCAGCAAATTGTGCTTCAAACCTTCAACTAAAGCCACTTCTTCAATGATGACATTGTCCTTTGTAATCAAACCATATCCCTTAGTATAACCTTTGCTGTCATCTCCAAAGGTAATCCTAGGGCCAGCTTCCTCCTTGAACTCTGTGAGCAGGGTTGAATCTCCTGTCATATGCCTAGAACATCCACTGTCTAGGTACCATAGATTCCTCTTATTTCCCTGATTGCTAGCTGAACTTGCTTCCTGCTCAGAATCAGCCATTAATGCAAGGTTGACAAACTCAGCATCATCATCAGAATGATTTCCATCAGCAGCCCAGTCATACTCTTGGGTCATGAATGCCTTTCCTTTCTGTCTGAGAAGATCAAAGTATTTCTTCTTGTAGTCAATAGTTTCAGTTGACTTTCCCTTGTTCTCAGATCTAGGCTTCCTGCATTCACTTATCATGTGACCAGCAATACCACAATTATAGCATTTAATTTTGGATTTATCCACATAATTGCTTGTAGAAAAATCCTTGTTAAATGGCTTGGCCACCCCAGAGTTTCTTCTGAATTTTAGCTTAGAGAATCTCCTAGATAGAAAGGCTAAATGCTCATCTATCTCATCCAATTCATCCTGCTGTAGGACACTCATTTCTTCAGACACCTTTTCCTTGCTTTTGCTTGATTCTGTTCTACCTTCACAAACCTCCCTGTTTGGTGTAGATTTAGCAGCTTCAGTCCTCTTTTCCTCCTTCTGCTCCAAGTTGGCAACAAGTGCAACTGACCCACTTTTCTTTTGGATCTTCTCAATTTCTTCATCCTGCTCCATTTCTAGTTCATATGTCTTTAAAGTTCCATAGAGTCTTTCAAGAGTAAATGACTTGTACTCTTGAGTGTTTCTTAGAGAAACAGTCATAGGCTTCCACTCTTTGGGCAGTGATCTCAGAAATTTGAGATTAGAATCTTTCACTTGGTAGATTCTTCCATACAGTTTCAAGCCATTCAGTAGCTTTTGAAATCTATTAAATGTATCATTCAATGTCTCTCCATTCTTGAAATGGAAGTGCTCATACTGTTGGATCAGTAGTTGCATCTTGTTTTCCCTTACCTGTTCTGTACCTTCACAAAGGGTCTGAACAATGTCCCATACTTCCTTGGCGGTAGTACAGTTGATAACATTGTCAACCATGTCTGTTTCTAAGCCATTAAACAGAATATTCATGGTCTTTTTGTCCTTGTGGACTTCTGCAATATCCTCAGCGCTCCATTCAGAAACAGGTTTTGGGATGTACGTGTCTGGTGCATCTGCAGCAAGACCAACTCTTGAAGCAGCCTTCATTGGAACATGAGGACCCTTCTCAATGCAATCTACAAAACCTACATCAATAGACATGAGATGTAGACGCATTTTTACTTTCCAGTGAAAGTAATTTTCCCTATCAAGAACCGGTATCTTCACTCCATAATCCTTCTTAGACATGTTGAAAGTGTGTTGATCTTTAAACTTCAAATAAATTAGAAGCTTGCTCTGATACCAATTGTTATTCCCAGATTACACACTTGTATAATTGTAGAAGGGGGGGTTGAATACAATTCTTGATAATTATAAATTTCTGATAAAAACCACAGAAATCTATAAGGAAATAATTGCTGAATAAGAAATGGTTCACAAACACATAAAAAATCAGGTGGTTAAATGTACCACCTGAGACTTTTATTCGAAGAAAACCCTGTGATACAAATGTACACAGCTTCTGTGTTTACAACTCTTTGCTTCTAAAGATATTCAAGAAACCCTAAGCAAATGTGTATGTTTTCTTACAATCTAAAGAGTTGCTACACTTGGTTATATATTCCAAGTTTACAAGTGCTACAGGAATAAGATAATATTAATCTAATTCAAGTTGACTTGCTACTCCACTCCAAAGCCACATGTAGCCGAAAGGTTGTCCTTGTGAACAGATATGTCCCCTGCACCTTTCTTGTATGTACTGTGTAAATGGAATGCTTCTTTCTTCTGTGTTTCCAAAGTATGGCTGCCATATTGCTTTTTATACCTACTATCAACCCATGTGATCTGTCAGTCAAACCTGTCCTTATCAACTGCTAATTCCTAGCATAGGATAAAGTGACAATGATTATCCGTTGATGTTGTGTCTACTTATCCGTTGATGGTAGTTTGAGCTGTATCCGTTGATCGAGTAGATTTGAGTTGTATCCGTTGATAGAGCCCTGTTCTCATCCGTTGATACATTTTCACTTAGACAGAATTACATAGCATAGCTTATTTACAATTGGCTACCCTATTCTGCCTATCCATTGATGGTCAACATGACTCTGAATAAAGACACTATCAACTGATAAATAGAGATATTGCAGTATGCTACAAAACCTCATCCGTTGATGAGCTACCTGTCAACGGATAGAGTTATAAGGTCTTATCCGTTGACAGTTACAAAACTTGACTTATACAATTTTGCTTGAATGTTAAGTTATCATCAACTACAACATTTTCCTAACAAAATAATTTCCTTTTTCAAGTAAATTCAATATCTTTTATATTTTATCTAACTAAAATTTCCATCCTACTAACTAATTAATTTCCCTTTTCAGGTTAAACATATTATCTTTTCTATTTTTCAAAAACTAAATAATTTCCTTTTTCAGGTAAAATACAATATTTTTTATATTTTATCTAACTAAAATTTTTCCTTTATTAATCAATTTCCCTTTTCAAGTTAAACATATTACATTTTCTATTTTTCAATATATAACTAAATAATTTCCTTCTTAGGTAAAATACAATATCTTTTATATTTTATTTAACTAAAATATCTCCTTTTTTAAAAACTACGATCAATTTTGTATAATAAAATAACATAATTATATTATAATTAGTATTAACTAATCAATTACCTTTTGAGCCAAAATACGTTACATTTTCTCTTTTCTCTAACTAAAATCTCTCTTTTTCCAATTGTATCATGGACGGTTACCTTTTTCAAACACGTTACCTTTTTTCCTTTCTCTTACGAAAATCTCTCTTTTTCAGTTATATCACCGGCGATTCTATTTAATAAAAATAGAATAATAATATTATAGTACTAATAATTAACTGATTACCTTTTCAACTAAAACGTATCATATTTTATATTTTTTCTAATTAAATTCCTTTTTTTTCTAGAAATTTCAAGGGCAACATTAATTTCTCATTTTCTAAAAACTACGAGCAATTTTATTTAGTTTGGTTGGTCGGTCGGTCGGTCGGTACCTATTGTTTTTACTTAATTACCCTTACTTAATTATAAATAAAATTTCTCCTAATAACTAATCAATTTCTGTTTTCAAGTAAAACATATTAAAATAATCAATTTCCTTCTAAAATATGTTACCTTTTCTATTTTCTTTAGCTAAAATCTCTCTTTTTCCAATTAAATGACGCCCTTACTTAATTATAAATAAACAATTTTCTAATAACTAATCAATTTTTTTTGAAGTAAAACATATTAAAATAATCAATTTTCTTTAAAAAAACATTACCTTTTCTATTTCCTTTAGCTAAAATCTATATTTTTCCAATTATATGGCGCCGGTCGGTTGGTTGGTTGGTTGGTAGGTCGGTCGGTACCTATTATTTTTACTTAATTACCCTTACTTAATTATAAATAAAATTTCTCCTAATAACTAATCAATTTATGTTTTCAAGTAAAACATATTAAAATAATCAATTTCTCTAAATTGCATTTTAAATTTTTACTAATCGAGAAAACTAAATATACAACTCAATTGCATTTTAAATTTTACTAATAGTGGAAATTAAATATCACTAACAAAATATAATAAAAATTCGTATACAACGAATAATATCCGTTAGATTTTTAGTTAAAAATTAGAACTATTATATACTTATATAAAGGAGAAACGAGGGAATCTAAACCTCTACTATTATCCTTCATTTTTTATTAATAATATAATTAATGATAATTAACCGATTGCTTTTTTCAGTTAAAAGATGTTTACTTATAATTGATATGATATTACCTTTTATAAATACCTAAAATATCTTATCTTCCAATCAATAATTTTTTTCTCTCTAATCAGCATTTGGAGCGACCCAATTGGATCAACCCAAATCTAAACCTCTACTATTATCCTTCATTTTTTTTATTAATAATATAATTAATGATAATTAGCTGATTGCCTTTTTCAATTAAAAGATGTTTACTTATAATTGATGATATTGCCTTTTATAAATACCTAAAATATCATATCTTCCAATCAATAATTTTTTTCTCTCTAATTAAAACGCGTTGACTTTTAATTTAAAACATAATATTGCAATAATTAATACATACCCAAAAATATGACATCATATCTTCTAACCACTAAAAAAATATAATAAAAATTCGTATACAACAAATAATATCCTTTATATTTTTAGTTAAAAATTAGAACTGTTAGATCTAATGATTAAATATATTACATGATTAAATTTATTTACTAATTGCATACCCAAAAATATGACATCATATCTTCTAACCACTAACAAAATATAATAAAAATTCGTATACAACGAATAATATCCGTTAGATTTTTAGTTAAAATTAGAACTGTTAGATCTAATGATTAATTATGTTACATGATTAAATTTATTTACTAAAATTTCAAGTTTCGAATTCCGTCAACGATACTATTATCCTTCATTTTCTTAATCTTCTTTATTTCTTTGATGCCCCTTTTTACCATTACACAGCATTTGGAGCGACCTAATTTAGATTGGATCGACCCAAATTTAAACATATACTATTTTTTGCCATTACACAACATTTGGAGTAACCCAATTGGATCGACCCAAATCTAAACCTCTACTATTATCCTTTATTTTTTTTATCTTCTTTATTTCTTTGATTCTCTTTTTTGTCATTACTCAAATCTATCTATGTCATTTTTCACCTTTAAGTCCAAGCCGCTCAAATCTTCACACTGCTGGATTTTAACGCATGTTTGCACTTTTCATATTTGAAAGCTGGGTTTTTCACCAAATTAACATCTCAACCCCCTGAAGTAAGGTTAAGGTATGTGTACTAGACTTCCGTACGGGTCATATATGCTTGGTTCCGGTTTTTAGTTTGCCATAAGAGTTAAGTTTTTATTGATTTCACAGTATTAAAAATTAGACAGGATAATATTTGTTTGGTTTTGATTTTGGTCTGGAATTTAAGAATTAAAGTTTTAATGAATTACCCGATGTTATAAAAATATACAGGACACCAGAAAGGTACCTTTAAAATATTTGCTTGGCCTTTCGATTTTCGATTTTACGTGTCATAATAACAAAGGCAGTTGGAAAGATTACCAGTTAATAACATTGACACAGTATAGACCATGTTATTTGTAAATAATCTTTGGGACTCAATTTGATACTTATAGACATTATTTTGTTTTCAAGCAAGTTTATGTTCTTTATGGATTTGTTTAACTTAAGGTTCATGGGGTAGACATGCTACGTACCAGAAGGTCTTATGGAATAACATACTTTTTATCGAATGTCTCCGAAGGGACTATAAAATAGCATACTTAGAAGCTCAGACCCACGTCACAAGCCTCACCCTCTGGGTCAGGCAACATTGCTCTTATTTATGCTCTAAATATTTTCTTTACTCGCGTTCAATTTCACTTCATATATGATCTCATATTTAGCACTTTCACTTGAGCTCCATATTAAAATTTAAAAGCACTAACTTTTCCCTTTTTTAGTTTAGTTGGCTTTTTGAGAGAGAATAGGTAGTGGAAAATGTGATTGTTATAATTTGTAATCATACATTATTTGAAGATAAAAGTGAATAAGTGAGCTTCTTGCGGAGACCTGTGTTTTTGGTAAACAGTATTATCCTTCATTTTTTTAATCTTCTTTATTTCTTTAATGCCCCTTTTTGTCATTACACGGCATTTGGAGCGACCCAATTTAGATTGAAACAAAAAATTCTATTATGATATTGTACTTATTTTCAGTAATGCTGTAGTATTACGATTGCACCTCCAGCCTTTCTCTTCTCCTCCAGCTACATAATTTTAAATATTGAAAACAAAATACAATACAAGAAGAAGTTTGCATTTATAAATGTAGATTACAAGCAGAGAGAGATGTTTAGTTACAGATAGACTACATAGCCACAACATAAGTGATAAAAAGAAAGATGTTAGTTACAGATAGACTACATAGCAGCAACATAAGTGATAAAAAGAAAGATGGTCCACATGATGATCAAGCTAATGAAGTATTGAAGTAATTAACAAGCCTGAACCACATAAGCAACTTCCATTTTATAGGTATTGTTTATCATAACGTGGGTAATGGGTTTATGCATTCCCATTAATTTTATTTTTGGTCACCCCTCTAAGTTGATCACAAAAAAATTAACAACCCATCAAAATAAGTAGTTTAAAAATATATTCAAATTCAAATTATTATATTCGTTTCAATAAGAACATATTTTTAATATAATAAAATCAATAAAATAAAAATTCAACAATTTCAGAAAGCGAGAGCCATGGTGAATGACCTTAATTTGAACATAAACTATAAATCTACTAGAATATTTATCTGATATTTTGGCTTGCTTATTTAATTGTATAATTTACTTATTTTTAATAAAAGAATCTATATTAATAATATATATACACTGTATTTTCATACATGAATTTACTAATAAAGTTTAATGGTCACGCTCTGATGAGAATGAGAACAGTGAGAACACACATATTCACTACATTTCAAGTTATTTAAAAGGGCCCCGCTAGGGGCATCTTCACAAAAAAAGTCTTATAATTCTACCCTCTATCCATTCATAAAAAAAATTGACAAAAAAAACTTAAAATGAGAACAGTGAGAACACACATATTCGCTACATTTCAAGCTATTTTAAAGGGCCCCGCTAGGGGCATCTTCAAACAAAATTCTTATAATTCTACCCTCTATCCATTCATAAAAAAAATTAACAAAAAAAATTAAAAATTGCTTGAAATGTGGTCTCATTGTTCTCCAACATTTAAATATTATATTAACTATGAGGTCTCATAGTTAATAGAATATGTTCTTGATATTATATGAGGTTTAATGTTTTGGAGCCATTTAATGTTTTGGAGCCATTGGGGGTGAAGGGATTATTATTTCCGCATTTGAATAATGAAGACAATTTATTATTATTTTCAATTAGAGAACAATATTTGTAAAAATATTTATTACTTTTATTGCAGATTTTGATGAATTAAATAAATTTTCAACATTGTTAAAATAGAATTGTATGCTACTTTTTTATATAAATTTTAGCATATCATTATTTTATTAAATACTTATATAACTGTATATAATATCTTTCTAAGAATTGATTATTTATATAATTGCATACAATATCTTTTTTAAGAAATCAATCAACTTTGTTAAATTTTTGGTATTGTCAATTTAAATTAAATAAGATGTTTTAAGAAATCAATCAAATTTGTTAAATTTTGGGTATTATCATTTTAAATTAAATAAGATGCCGTGTACGAAGTACGGGCAAAATGCTAGTTGTCATAGACATTATTAGAGCATCTCCAAAAGACTACTACATTCACTCTTTAAAATAATATAAGTAAATGGTTCTTAGCAAGTTATTACATTGGTTTATGTGTCAAACTCCAACAATCCTCTTTATATTAGCTCTTTATTTATAATTTATTCATAAATTAACCCCACTATAACCAAAAGTTGTGCAAGAATTAGTGAATATGTATATTTTATTATTAAAATACAAGTTAAGAGCTACTAGTGGCTCTTAGAAATGAGGAGAGAGAAGAGACTCTTAGTGTTTTTAAGAGCCACTAAGAGTCTCTCGGAGCAACATTTTCATTCTCTCTCCTCATTTTTTGAGTTAAGAGCTTGAATAGTGTTATAGGGAGAATATTGTATAACAATATTTTGGAGGTTTGCTGGAATCACGAAGCAAAATACGGATATTTTGCTAAGAACACGAAGAACACGGAAGGAGATTGGTGACTTTTTGTGGCTGATCTTGTTTGTTGATATTCAGGGGTGAACTATCAATCATCCGTAACAAAATGCCTACGTACCCTATTTATAGGGATCAAGCCGTACGTAGTTCTTAGAGAAGAAGTTACCTAGACGGGCTAAGGTTTTAGTAGATAAGTCATGGCCCAAGCCCACTCATTTTAGGGCTGATGTGGCAATGAGTCATCAATTCTATCCATGATCCATGGTCCAAAGAAGGAAGCAACGTCTCGCATGGTTAGAGTCGGGACCTCTTTGGCGAGGCTAATAGAGAAGTAGCAAGGGTGTAGCATGCAACCTCGAGGGGTTGAGTCATGCGAAGCGGACCCAAGTGTATTGATACTCATGCGACCTCGAGGGGCTGCGTCATGAGCCTTCCAGCAGAGAATGAGATAGCGATCTCGTGTAGTATGTGGATGTGATGATAGTACGAAGCGATCCCAAGGAGGGAAGTCTTAGCGAAGCGATCCCTTGACGGGAGTTATACGAGAGGTGATCCTTGTAGATGCGACCTTGAGGCCGGGCTAGCATGAGACGCCTAAAGGCCTAGAATGAATGAGACCCCTTTTCCTTTGTCATTGGCATGAGAACATGCCCTGAGTATAAGTAGGAGGTCATAGTGAGGTGACGTTTGGGATGAAATAGCATCTTCAAGAGATAGAGATGAGGCGAGGCGCGATCCCATACTAGGGACTTTGCTGACGAACTCAACCCATAGCTAGGGGTCGCTGTCTTCCATATTGTGTTGATAGTATATTGGACTAGCTCCTGGTGGTGGGTTTTAATGATCCAATCTTCATCTCTAGGCCCATTATGAGTTGTGGACCTCTATTCAAGCCCATTAGGCCTACTTAGGGCTTATGCCAAGATTTGGGCATAACAACTACCCCCGAGTCCATATTGTCATTGGAGATGCGATGTGGACTCAAAAACTGCTTTGTCAAAACTTCGATGCGAGGCCTATGCTTACTATAGATTGCTGTTGACGAAAGCATAGCTATCTCAAGTGCCTTGGAATTGCATCGCGATCCCAATGAATTTTAATGATTGCAGACAACTGTCGTATTTCGAGATCTTCTCCCAGCTGCTAAGATGATGACATGTGTTGTATGTCTTTCAATTAATGCGAAGCCATGTATAAGTGAGTGATGGTGACCTAGAAGGATACTTCCAAGCGCAATATGGTCCTGCAGGGACCTTGAGAGGCGACCCCATAGGGCCTTGCAGTCATAAGTTATTACAATTATATCTTCTGTCATGCTGATATGTGAGCTCGGGCTCTCACCAATATTTTCAGGTCTTCTTAAAGTATGATGAGATGACTCTCCGTTGTTCCTTATTATTATTATGAGAGGCCTCCTCACAAGTTGAGAGGACTCCTTATAGCTTCATATGTTGTGAGCCCTCCTTGCAACCTCATATATTGCGAGGCCTCCTTGCAGCCTTATACGTTGCGAGGCCTCCTCGCAGCCTCTTACATTGCGAGGCCTCCTCGCAGCCTCATACGTCGCGAGGCCTCCTCGCAGCCTCATACGTTGCGGGGCCTCCTCGCAGCCTCATACGTTGCGGGGCCTCCTCGCAGCCTCATACGTCGCGGGGCCTCCTCAATTCTTGTAATGAGTCTGCTTAGAGTTTGTATCAATTTTCAAGCATAGCAACTACCCCCTAGTTCTTCGGTGCACGCAGATGTAGCGGAGAACTATTTTTTCTGGTCTCCAAAAATAAAATCAAAATAATTATTTAATTTGTCGGGAAGCCTCCTCGCTTGACAACTTTCAAAATTTTTAATTTAATACGAGTCCATGTCTCCTCGTACTGGCCACCTCGCTACGCTTTATTTTTCTGCCATGCAAGCTGTCTGCTTGCTTCGTAAATTTAATTCTCCTCGCAAACCAATTCGCACCAGCTTGAATATTAAGTGTGTATGTTTTGGTTTCCATTGAAAAAAAGAAATATCACATGTGGCCCCACATGTGGTAATTTTGCAAAAGAATAACATAGAATAGCCTCGTGAGGTCCTGGTTTCCATCTTGTATCCACAAGGGCCCCCTTCAATATCCTCATGCCTTTGCCTTTTATAAGTTGATTGCCATTTTCTAACAACTCCACCGAAGACAACATAGCATCTTGCTAATTCTTTTGTTTTTATTTTTAGCTGGACACCTCGCATAGGTTTTTTTTTATCCACGACTTAAGGATTTTTTTGTTTTGTTTGGCCATTACGTGGGCCCCACAATGAAACTTCCTTTCTTGATTTTTGCTTTGCCACATATTCTTGTACATATCAATTTCAATTTCCATGCACGTGAGTCCTGGTTAGCTTTGTGCGGGTCCCTTGGCAAATATTTACAAGGCTGGCTTTGTTTTCTAACTTTGCAGCTTCCCTGAATTTGTACCCGCTACTTTTTTTTTTGTTCCGTCTCGCATAAATTTCTTCTAGCAGGCCCCACCTCGCTTTTATCCACGTAGCTTTGTATTTATAGTTGCCTTGTAATCTTTTTCCTTCCTTCTTTTGGTGGCTCGTACTTTTCTTTTTTACTTTGCCTCCATGCGAGTCCATCATGCATACTCCTCCTCGCGGTATTATTTTTTTATATCCAACTTGTATTTGTAGTATCAGCCCGTACATTCTCTTTACAAATTCGATTCCAAATCAAAATTTCGGCCCTTAGAATTTTTAAATCCCGAATCAAATATTATTTTGGGTCACAGACAGCGCCACGCCTATAAATACCCCTTCATGGGTTCATTATTCACCTCTCTTCAAGAACACAAATAACTTAACACCAAGCTTGCTCCAAGATCTACGGTGCTTTGTTTAAGCGAGTTATTTAGTGCACATGCATCCAAGTTCTTCGCGTTCATTCAGATTTACATCTTCCGAATAAGGTTTGATTCTCCCATCCTTTAAATTGTTTTTGTTTCTCCTATTTTCAGTTTCTCCTCTTTGCTTGTATGATCAATATGATTGTCCATGCCATATGCTCTCCATGCTTGAATAATTATCACATACATGCTTCACACATACATTCATGCTTTTTGCTTAATTGAGTTGTCCACCCCCCATGTATCAATCTTGTTTTTGAAGAAAAGTGACAACGAACAGACTCATATGCAGCATAAAAGGACTAAAATCATTGTAAGTCCCAACGAAAGCTTTAATAGAGAGACTCGTCCATACGCTTGGAGACTGAAGAAGATGACTCTTCCTAGTTGCAGCTCCTCCCGCGTTCCCTTATCAGAGAGACAACCTTTAAGTAAAGAAAAGGCTCTAGAGCAGCTCCAGAGGGCTTATGCTAAAAAGAATGCTCATCCTTCCTTGGCCTCCCCATCATCATCTGAAGAGGTACAAGCTGAAGTGCCTAGTGATTGAAGCTCTTGTTTGCAAACAGGCATCATCCATGCTCATGTCGTAACTGAAGTGGTCCCTTCTCAGACCAAGATTACTGAGGAAAACCTCGAGGATGAGACAGATGAAGAGGAGTCCCTTACCACAAAAGAGTTGGAGGATATCACCCGTACAGTTAATCTTTGTAATTATGATTATGTTCCTGAGCTCTCTGATGATGAAGCTTATGTCCCTCCTAGTCAACCAATGCTTGAAGGTACCATGTATCCCTAAGGAAAGAAGAGGGTAGGGCACATCCTCTACTGCAGAGATCTTCCAACCAGCCTCGATCAGGATACCTTAGCAGAGGCCATCGAAAAGTATCAAGTAGAAGGTCGCATTATCCTTCCTCAAGAGCATATGCGATGTTACCGCTTCAATCATAAAGAGAATGGGGGCAGGCCACCCCGCATGGTTTTAAATACTACACTCCTTGAACTTGGAGTTTCTTCACCTCTTCATCCATTTATTCGTGAGCTGTGCGAGTATTTTAAGGTTGCTCCCATCCAAATTAATCCGAACGGGTACAAACTTATGATTGGTCTATACATCATATATAATTTCGAGGGATACCCCAGACTGACTGCTGAGCAACTCAACTACTTAATCACCAAAAAGAGTTGTAAAGCTAAGGAATTTGACTATGTTTGTTTCTCTTTCTTGCCAGATTTCTATGGCAAGAACTTGATTATGGGTGGCTCAAGAGATCCTAGAGACAGGAAAAGTCCGTACTTCTATATTTATGATGTGCCGCGTATGCCGACCACCTTTAACATTAACAAAGGTAAGTTTCTCTGACTTAGCACCCTTTCTTCCTACGAAATTCATTAGTATCGTGGGTTGTGGCACCAACCATATTTACATTTATTTGCTTCATTACAGATACACCACGACATCCCATGCTTGAAGGCGAACACAGGCAGAGAGCAGACAACATTCATAAACTTCCTGCCGAAAAGAGAAACCTTCAGCTCTTGCTTACCGAAGAGAATTTAGTTCGGTGTGGATTTCTAAGGCAAAGGGTGAGAACGACCACGAAAAAGAATATCATCACTCCTCCCAAGGGAGTAGACGATATAGGTGTCGTTGATAAATGTAATATGAGGCCATGACCTCTACTCCATATGCATTGCATTGTAGCTCGTACTGACTTGCTGCATCACATACCACTTGCATTGAATCAATTTGTTGCTGCATGCCTTGCTTACTCATTTTGCCTTGTATTGAGGTATTTTCCTCTGTATGCTTACAGGCATGGCTTCCAAGAAATATTTCGCGATCCCTTTCATGAAGAAGGACAAAGCTACGAGTACCTCTCTTAACCCTTCTGGCGATCTGACTCACCATTCCTCCCTTGTTGGGGGTTCAGCTACCAAGTCTGATGTTGTCATGCCTCCTCCTAAGCAGACCACTCTCACAATGCCTGTTCGACAATCATCTTCTTCCCTCCATCCTAGCAGGAAAAAATCAACTGAGATAACGAGTCTTCATGAAGAACCACCACTAAAGAAGAACAAGGACGACATGAGTTTCTCTCCCCTTCATCCTTCTCCTGGACTGATCCGCCAGACATATGGCAAATTGGCACATGCCCATGTTTCTGAGATTGATATGTATTCTTGGTCCCTACAATCTCTGGAGGAGTCCAATGCTTCCAATACTAAAGCTATAGCTGAGCTTTTCTTCCATCAATTGCGTCAACACAAGGAGGTTCGAGCCTTGGATTCATCCAATAGTAAGATGAGCGAAGAGATTGTGAATCTCAAATCCATACTTGCACAGGCTCAGGCTGATGCCGAGGACGCAAAAAATAGTTGGAGGAAAGAATTTGAAGGCACGACTGAGAAGCTTAAGAGAGAGCTTCACGATGAGCAGTGAGCTAGAAAGAAGCTTAAGCTGGATCATGCTGTTGAGAGGGAGCAGTCAGACTCCCAGATCAAGGAGCTTAGAGACCGCGTCGCTGAGTTAGAGAAGGAAGCTAAAGATGCTGCTAATGCTCTTCCCACTATCATTGAGGAGGCCGAGACCCAAGGATCTATTAACTTCATGAAAAAATTCCTTGAAAAGGTTGACGACTTTGATTGGTACCGGTTGGGCGAAGAGACTGGGAAGTTTGCTGATAACCTCAAGATGGAGATGAATGAGGAAGCGGCAAATGGATCCCCATGAATTCCTTTTTATTGCTTTTAAACTTTATCTACTAGACTCAGTGAAGATGCGGGCACTCCCTTTATTTGCCTCGCGCTTGTAGACTTAATTTCTTTTGCTTATTTGGATACTCATTGAACCCGGATTGGCTTGCTTTTTTGATGCTCCTTTATTTGATGTTTATAATATTGCAAAGTACCATAGGCCTCGTATCTGCTTGCACAAGGGACTCATGTTGTATGATTTTAGCATGTATAGATTCCTCCATAATGCCTCTTCATATATGTTAAATTTTTCCCAAGTGTTTTAGAATAGCTGATGGGGTCTTCAAATGATCCTGATTGCGCCTATGGGGCCGAGAGGCCTCGCATCGTAAGGTGTCGAGTTTCCAGCCTCGCGTTGCTAGGTACGGCCTTGCAACGCTAGGTGCCGGCCTCACAACGCTAGGTACGGCCTTGCAACGCTAGGTGCCGGCCTCGCAACGCTAGGTGCCGGCCTTGCAACGCTAGGTACGGCCTCGCAACGCTAGGTGCCGGCCTCGCACCTCTAGGTACGGCCTCGCAATGCTAGGTGCTGGCCTTGTCTTGCAAATTTTCAAATGTTCTGCTAGGGGTGGTGTTTATGTAATGCCACTACCCCCCCGAGTCCTTATTATAATTGTAGATGTGATGAGGAATCAACATGTTTCAGCAACCTTCTTGTATCATTTGGAGTTGACACCATTTGTAATGAAGAGAATTTAATGTGATCCCACTATGAGTTCTCCTTCAAATTGGGGCAATGTACGCTGATATTAGTGAAGTCCATACCAAGCAGGGGGCTTGTTTGATAGATGATCTTCCTGGTGTACTGAGGTAGTTGAGGACCTCCTCATTGCCGCCAAGGATCGGGGGCATCCCCCCTCTCCCCAAGGATCGGGGGCGTCCCCCCTCTCCTCGACGTAGAGGTGTTTCACCAAAAAGCATCTCATGTAGAGGCATCTCATTAAGAGGCATCTCTTTGATCTCGATAGCCACATCATATAGGGGCCTCATGTTAGTGTATACTGAAAATATTTATTTTAAGTATATACATTTATTTCTGGCCCGATTTTATTGAGAATCATTTAAATGTTTACATGCTGTCTAATATTATATATTGTGGACAATCTAGTATCAAATGGGATACAGAATATTAGATTGTTAAATACGGTTTATATAATATAACAAGGTTCACAGCACAGGTGGTGTTGGACAATCCACTGGTATGGCTGTAGTATTATTTAGATTAGTTTATATTGACTAATAAATAATACTGGTATACTTTGTGTATATTGAACAGGATCAAATTTAGAATTGTTCCCTAATACTGATTAAGAAGGAGAACTAAGATTCTATGTTATTATTAATGCTTAGGTTCTTAATCCGGATATAGTAATTGACACGTGTATATTATTTACATGCTTTGATTTATATATGAAATAATTCTTTGGAATTAAATCATTATATTTTGGGTGATGGAATAATATATATGGTGGATATTATTTATTGAAGGAATCCATGTCCTGATAATATTCGGGTTAATGATGTCCCCTTGAAAGCTCAAAAAGATTTAATTATGTGAAACCCTGCAGGTGGAATTTATTCCGGCATAATTAAATAAAGGTTGAGTGGATAATCAAGGATAAAAGATATTAATTAAATAAATTATCAGTAATTTATTTAATTAATGGGCATGCGCTATTTTAAACATGGGGAATTTAATAAGCAAATAATATTGGAACCCAATTAAATAATTAAGTTGCGGTATTAGGAAAGGTAGTGCAAATATTAATTCTTTAGTGGATTGAATTAATATTTAATTACATTGGGCTAGGCCCAAGATGTAATTAGAAGGCCTAACCTAATTATCCATGATCCCTATTGTAGCCCTATATATATATATTCTTATTCTCTTCTTGCTAGGGTTGGTCTAGAAAAATTTTGTAGCCACCTAGGAGCAAGAAGAGAGGTTAACTTGAGAAGACGAAGGCCACACTTCGCTCAAGGGAATTTGGGAATACAATAGAAGAGCGTGGAATCAACCGTTAACAAGGTGACTTTTGTATTCTTTTTCATTAATTTATTGTATCAAAAATCGCAGGGCCACGATCTGATTGTCCCAACAATTGGCATCAAGAGCTAGGTTCTATGGTTATGCGATTTTTGATACGATGTCCATGTCGTAATTATATATGCATGTATATAGTGGTAGGCTTGTATATTTTGTTTTGCAGGTTGTTATCCACTATTATGGCCATGTATATTTAATTATGTGATTGGATCCCACGTGGTTTAATCGTGGTTAATTTTTTGCAATTGGTTTTCACGTGGTTTATCGTGATTGTAATCCACACGAGGGTTGATCGTGTTAGAATAGATTTTACAAAATTAGTTTTGTATTAGATCTATTTTTTATGTAATTGTTTGATGAATTTTGTAAAAATCCGGGTATCTTGTAACAATTACTTGCGGCTGAAAATCAAATTCGGAGGAGAGATTGTATCCGCTGCGTAGCTGCTGGTTCGTTTTATTTGTGGGCTGCGTGTGGCAAGAACAGAACATGGCAGTACGACTGATTATTTTTTTTTGGTACAAGGTTGTCCCGTGAGTGGCGTGAATATAAGCCACTGGACTCACGCTAGTACTAAAAAGAAATGACGTGAATTGTTATGTTGGTTTATTCACAAGACCCCACGCTGGTGTTGAAAGAAATTCACAGGGAAGTCAAAGACGTGGCCAGCATATCTTCTCCTGCGGTTGGCCAACGTTAATTCGAAAGAGATCTGCAGCAAATTTATTTTATGGGGCCATAATAGTGGATTTAATTATTGTTTAATTTTTAATTCCGTTATTTAATTTTTTAATTATTGCTTTAAATAATTGTTATGTGTGTTGTTAATTATGTGTGTAATTTTTTAATTGCATGTTTAACATAATTAGGACGACATGGACATAGATATTTTATTTATTGCTTTAATTAAATGTTTTATGTTGTTAAATTATGTGTGTATTTTGAATGCATGCTAGACATAATTGTAACGACATAGGTCCCATTTAATTTATAAAATTCCTCAATTTTTAAATAAAAATACTAAGTGGGTGAGGGAATTAATTAGGAATTAAATCCCACGGTCTCCATTATTTTGTATGTAATATAACCTTTAAATAATGTAGATGGTATATATGATCACCTATCGTGGCGTACTATTTACGGTATTATTAAAAGGTTATGGAAATTACTAGAACAAAATTTTTAAATTAAATTATGAATATTGAAAGGTATACATGCCACCCAACGTGGCGTACCAAGTTTCATAGAATTCGATTAATTAGAAGGGTACCAATGATTAAATATAGATTTTCAATATTGAGAGAAAGGATTATTCTGTCTAGAAAGGGGTCTTAAGTGACGCCTCTTGACAATGCTCCCCTCGATCTGGGAATTATCCTATTATCGATTATTGATTTGAAATATTTAATGGTGGCATCCGGTCTTATTATTATTAATTTAAGATTCGATAATGGTATACACTTAGCTATGAAAAATAATATATAGTCCACCCTAACGTGGCGTATTATTTAGTAATAGGACCGAAGTAATATTTAAACAAATTTAAGTGGTATATATGTCACCCATCGTGGCGTACCAGATACTTATGGTGTTTAAATATTAGTGCATTAATTTTAATTAATTGTTAGAGGAAACCAATAGGTTTTAAGATTTGTGCAACTCTCTGATTATGTGTTACATGTATGATTCTCAGGATTAGATCATTATGGGCTTTAATCCATTATTCACCATACTTAAGGATAACAAACTTACGGGACCAAACTATATTGAATGGAAACGTAATTTGGACATAGTGTTGACTGCTGAGGAGTACAAATTTTGCACTTATGAACCCAAGCCAGATCAGCCTGCTGAAGATGCTCCTGAAAGTGATAAGGAGTATTATAAGCGGTGGGTTAAGGCCGATGAGATGTCGCGATGTTACATTCTGGCAGCAATGTCGGGTGTTTTGCAACATCAGCATCAGGCTATGGCCACGGCTTCAGATATGCTCTTTAATCTCAAGGAACTTTTTGGAGAACAGAATAGGGCTGCTAGGCAAGTAGCAATGAAGGCTTTAATGAACACTCAGATGGCTGAAGGAACACCTGTGAGGGATCATGTTCTCAGGATGATGTCTCATCTGAATGAGATGGAGATCCTTGGTGCTGATATTGATGGGGAAACCCAGATCGATATCATCCTTATGAGCTTGCCCAAAAGTTTTGAGCAGTTCCGCTTGAATTACACCATGAACAAAAGGATGTATAGTCTCGCGGAACTTCTGACAGAACTTCAGGCAGCTGAAGGACTCTTTAAACAGAATGTTCAAGTGAATGTGGCTGAGAAAGCTTCTTCATCTAAGCCGAAAGGTAAGAAGAAGAAAAAGACTCAGACACAGAAAGCTGGAAAGGTTGCTAATGCAGTGGGAGTTCAAGGTGCTGTGAAAAAGCCTAAGGGCAAGTGCTTCAGGTGCAAGCAGTCAGGTCACTGGAAACAGGATTGTCCTCTTCCTAAGAAGACAAACAATACTGGTATGTCTCTTTCTCTAGTTACAGATACATATATAGCGGCTATATCTACGAGCACTTGGTGTGTAGATACAGGAGCCACTGACCATGTTTGTAACTCTATGCAGGGGTTCCAGCAAACTAGAATGCTTAGAGATGGCGAGATATATGTGTTCATGGGAGATGCTACGAAAGTAGCAGTAGTTGCAGTTGGAATAATTACTTTAGTTTTCGGTGATGATAGGATTTTGGTTTTGAACAATTGTCTTTATGTACCTTCATTTAGAAGGAATTTGATTTCGGTTTCTAAACTTGCTATGGATGGTTATAATGTTTGTTTGGATCGTAATGTTTCTATTATGATGAATAAACGAGTTATATGTTCTGGTACATTGCAAGACAATTTATATATTATTAATCCTATCCAACCAATGCTGCAACAAAAGGAATCTAATAATATTCTTTCTAGCTCAAACAAAAGAAAGAAACCTTCCGAATTGAACCAAACATATCTTTGGCACTTAAGATTAGGTCATATTAACTTGAGGAGGATTCAAAGACTGGTAGTAGATGGGCCATTAGGCTTGTTGGCAGTGGAGCCATTTCCAGTTTGTGAATCTTGCTTGGAAGGTAAGATGACTAACAGGCCTTTTAAAGCAAAGGGGAATAGAGCCAAAGAAGTATTAGAATTGGTTCATACTGATTTATGTGGTCCTATGAGTATCCAAGCAAGAGGAGGTTATGAGTATTTTGTCACTTTCATTGACGATTATTCTAGATATGGATACATTTATTTGTTGCGCCGCAAGTCTGAGTGCTTTGAAAAATTCAAAGAGTACAAAGCAAGTGCGGAGAAACGACATCTTGGAAAATGTATCAAGTCATTACGATCAGATCGTGGTGGCGAATACTTGCTTGGAGAATTTAGGGACTATTTATCAAAAAATGGGATTACATCCCAGTTGTCTGCACCTGGCACACCTCAGCAGAATGGTGTAGCAGAAAGAAGGAATCGGACTCTTTTGGAGAGTGTTAGATCAATGATGAGTTATTCAGATTTACCTAAGTCGTTCTGGGGATATGCTATAGAAACAGCGGCTTACCTTCTGAACTTGGTACCTTCTAAGTCGGTTCCCAAGACTCCAATAGAATTGTGGACTGGTAGCAAACCAAGTCTAAGACATATTCGGATTTGGGGTTGTCCAGCACATGTGCTTAACAAGAACGCGACTAAGCTAGAATCTCGCATAGAAATAAGGCTGTTTGTAGGCTATCCCATGGGGACGAAAGGTTATTCATTTTATAGTCCTAGGGATCGAGATGTCATTGTTAGCACCAATGCCAGATTCTAAGAGGAAGACTATATAATGAACCACAAACCCATGAGTAGTGTTGTTTTAGAGGAATTAGTGGGAGGGACAGATAATCCCCAAGTGCCAATAGTACAAGTAAAACAACCACAAGAAAATGCACAACTTGACACTAGTACCGCACCAGTGCCTCGTCGTAGTGGGAGGGTTGTTCGACAACCTGAAAGATTCATGTTTTTGGGAGAGTCTTCAGACTTGGTCTCTGGTGAACATGATGAGGATCCCAAGACATACGAACAGGCAATTCTAGATAAAGATGCAAATCTTTGGCAAAAGGCAATGGAATCTGAGATGGAATCTATGTATTCTAATCAAGTTTGGGAGCTCGTGGAACCACCCAAAGGTATAAAACCCATTGGAAGTATGTGGATCTACAAGAAGAAAAGAGGATCTGACAAAAAGGTGAAAGCCTGGAAAGCACGACTTGTTGCGAAAGGGTATACTCAGAAAGAAGGAATCGATTATGAGGAAACCTTTTCGCCAATTGTTATGCTTAAGTCGATCCGGATTCTTTTATCTATAGCAGCTCGTCTCGATTACGAGATTTGGCAAATGGATGTCAAGACAGCTTTCCTTAATGGAAGTCTTGAGGAAACCATCTATATGCAACAACCAAAAGGATTCATTAAAGAAGGCCAAGAGCATCTGGTTTGCAAGCTTAAGAGGTCTATTTATGGACTTAAACAAGCTTCTAGGGACTGGAATATTCGTTTTGATCAGGCAGTCCAGTCATATGGATTTGATCAAAGTCCAAGCGAGTCATGCGTGTATAAGAGAAGTGAGGGTAATGCAGTGGTTTTTCTAGTACTATATGTAGATGACATTTTACTCATTGGAAACAATGTTAAGATGTTATCATCAGTAAAGGCATGGTTGTTCAAACAATTTGAAATGAAGGACTTAGGTGAAGCGGCATACATCCTTGGGATCAAAGTAATAAGGGATCGCAAGAAAAGGATGTTGGCTTTATCTCAAGAGCCCTACATTGATGAAGTATTAGCTCGTTTTAACATGCAGAACTCTAAGAAAGGTTTTCTACCTTTTAAGCATGGAGTTGCTCTATCCAAGGAGCAGTGTCCTTCGACACCTAAGGATATAGAGAGCATGAAAGCAGTTCCTTATGCTTCGGCATGTGGAAGCTTAATGTATGCTATGTTATGTACGAGGCCTAACATCTGCTTTGCTGTAGGCATGGTTAGTAGATATCAATCGAACCCAGGTCAGGAACATTGGAGTGCAGTAAAAACTATACTCAAGTACCTGAGAAGGACTAAAGAGTATATGTTAATTTACAAGGCCTCGGATCTATTTCCTTTGGGATATACTGATTCAGATTTTCAATCAGATAGGGATAAGAGGAAATCAACCTCGGGATACGTTTTTACTTTGGGAGGTTGTTGTGGAATAAAAACTAGGTTATGATTATGACGGCTAGGGTTCGGGAGCTTCGTGCTCTTATGGCTGCTTCTGCGTTCGAGACTAAACGGTCCTCACAGAATGCCTACGTATCTCTGTATTAGAGAATCAAGCCAAGAAAACGTAGTTCTGAGAATGAGGGGTCAGACCCTTTATATAGGCTGAGAAGCCTAGGAATTATGGTAGGAGTAGGTGACTTGGTGGGCAAGCCACCGCCTTGAGGAAGGTTCTAGACCCCTTCCTTGTAGGAGTCAGTTTCCATGTTGGAACATGTATCTTGGAGGCTAAGTCAGGCAAGAGCAATATCCTCGTTTGACTCTTATCTGCTGATCAGTTTATTACCCCTAATATTAATTACGAAATTAATATTATAATTAGGGTTTGGGCCCATATGGTGGGCCCCACGTTTGGACCATTCTAGGTTTAATTAATGCCACATTAAATGCGTCTTTAGGGCTTACTTTTAGCCCATATCATTTGCCCCCCAACTTCTAGGAAAACTGATCAGGTTTTCCTTGAAGTTATAACGGCCTTACTCGAGACTTGGGTCAGGGTTTATTGCTCTTACGTGAGTATTTTCAACAATATCATCTTAATGTAAAGCGTGGAGCGACCGACGCATTTACGACGACGTTGAACGACACTAAGCGGTGTTAAATGGCACTAGACAGTGCTAATCAGCCATAAACAACGTTTAAACAGTGTTAGACAATGTTAAATAGCATGAAATGGCACTAAGGGCACTAATCGGTGCTAAACAGCGCTAAACGGCACTAATTTGTGCTTAACCGGCACTAATCTGCACTAATCGGCACTAATCTGTGCTAATCGGCACTAATTTGTGCTAACAGGCACTAATCAGTGCTTAAACAGCACTAAACGGTGCTAATCTCGACCTCTTTTTGTCATTAACAATCATCCAAGATTCGCTGAAAAGGTCAAGATTTAGGTTTGAAAACTATTCGAAGTTCACCGAAAAAGTTGGGATCCAGGACCAAGAACTGAACCTGGACTGGCTGGATCCAGGTCCAGAAGCTGGTCGGCTGGACCCCCTGAAAATGACCTGGTCGGCCGGGACCTGGTCGGCCGGGACCTGGTCGGCTGGCCCTCCTCCAGGGGAGCTGGTCGGCCGGGACCTGGTCCTCCGGGACCTGGTCGGCTGAAATCCCTC
This sequence comes from Kitagawia praeruptora, assembly GCA_037693485.1. Lineage (NCBI taxonomy): Eukaryota > Viridiplantae > Streptophyta > Magnoliopsida > Apiales > Apiaceae > Kitagawia > Kitagawia praeruptora. The sequence continues at coordinate 86,775,109 of CM075350.1, forward strand.
TTCTAGGGCTAGCTAGTCAGTAGTTGGCCTAAAAAACCTGAACTTAGACTCCTTCTTGATTTTAAAAGAGAGTGTGGATCTAGGATCAGAAACCATCCGTGGTCCTAAGGATCCAGAATCTTGATCTTGATCACAAATCGTTAGTTTGGTTGTATGTGACTTTATGGCTAACTTTGGCCTCTCTTTAGCATTGATAATCATCCGAGATTTGCTGAAAAAGTCGAGAACCATGTCCGAAATCATTTGCTGAAAAAGTTGGGATCCAGGACCAAGAACTGAACCTGAACCGGGGGGATCCAGGTTCAGAAGCTGATCGGCTGAACCCCCTCAAAACAACCTGGTCGGCCGGGACCTGGTCTTCCGAGACCTGGTCGGCTGAGCCACCTTAAAATGGGCTGGTCGGCCGGGACCTGATCTTCCGGGACCTGGTCGGCTGAGCCTCCTTAAAATGGGCTGGTCGGCCGGGACCTGGTCTTCCGGGACTTGGTCGGCTGAGCCTCTAGTGCGTCACGGTCGATTGCTTCTCGGCTAGCTAGTTAACCCGGACGTGAAAATCATTCGCGATCTTGAGGATCAAGAACCTTGATCTGAATCTCAAGTCATTATTTTGGTCATTCGTGACTTTGTTATCTTAAGGATCAAGAAACTTGACCTTGATCTTAAACTTTTATCATGGATCTAGGATCTAAAACTGTCCGTGATCCTAAGGATCAAGAATCTTGATCTTGATCACGAGTCGTCAGTTTGGTCATTCGTGACTTCATGGCTAACCTTGGCCTTAATGGCTAATCTTGGCCTTCATGGCTAACCTTGGCCTCCCTTTAGCATTGGCAATCATCCGAGATTTGCTAAAAAAGTCAAGATTTAGGTTTGAAAACTATTCAAAGTTCACTGAAAAAGTTGGGATCCAGGACCAAGTACTGAACCTAGACCGGCCGGATCCAGGTTCAGGAGCTGGTCGGCTGGACCCCCTTAAAAGGAGCTGGTCGGCCGAGACCTGGTCGGCCGGGGTCTCCAAGACTATAGAAAACTCAGAGATCTTCGCGTGGACAGTAAGATCGTCCAAATCTGATACCCGGAGCTAAAGATATGGCCCAAACAACGTCAACAGTCCGTGTAGGACTGAAAATCAGTCTTGGTCGGCTGACGCCCTCCTCGGAGCTTGGTATTGAACCTTGAGTTCATTCATGGTTGTTGGTTATCATCAACCCTTGACTCTCATCCTTGTGATGAAGTTCTTTAGTTCTTACCTCATCTTTGTTTCTCATGGAGGAGGTCTTCCTTCTCGGTTGATCATTCAGGTAGTTCACTTGCTCCTTAGCACTTGACTTTAGGCCTGGTATGCCTTTGTTGGTTTTCAACCCTTTAGCTTGATTCTAGGTTTCCAACCTTATTTTCTTATGCTCATATAACCTTTCTTAGGTCTCAACTTGATTGACAACTCTTGGTTCGAGTCCTTAAACTCAAACAACAAGCTCGATTGGAGGCAGACAACCTTGTTGGCCATCGAGGCTTAATTAATGTTGTGTTGAGATTTGAAGTTCAAGGATTCAATCCTTAATCTTGGAATGTGTTCATCATCCCAGATTTCCAACCTGTAGAATCCTCGTCCTGGTGTCTTCCTGACTCGATACGACCCTTCCCAATTGGGGGATAGTCTTCCCTTCTGGCCAACTCTGGAGGCCTCTATCTTCCTCAGAGTCAAGTTGTCTTGTCGAAAGAACTTCTCCTTAACCCTTTGGTTGCAGTGAAAAGATGCTCTCTTCTGACGCTCTGTGTTTCTAGCATTCGCTTCATCCCTAACCTCGTCAATCAGATCGGGGGCGAGCCTCACGCCTTTTTCATTGGTCTTGGGATCATATGCTTCCACTCTTGGCGATGCATGTGTAATCTCTAGGGGGCACAACTGCCTCGGCTCTATAAGCCAGCAAAAATGGGGTTGCTTCAGTTATCACTTTGTAGGTGGTGTGGTATACCCAAAGCATAGGCAGCAACTCATCCACCTGAGTGTTTCTTGAGCGTCCGACCCTCTTCTTCAGTCCATCAAGGATAATTCAATTTACTACCTCAGCTTGTCCATTAGCCTCAGGGTAAGCTACTGAAGAAAAGCGAAGTTCAATAACATTCTCCTTGCAGTACTTCTTAAACTCTTCATTGTTGAATTTTTGTCCCATTATCCGTCACAAGGATTCGGGGGATTCTCTATCTGCAGATGATGCTCTCCCAAAAGAACTGGGAAATTTGTTTGGTGCTCTATCTTGGCTAAGGGCTTAGCCTCAATCCACTTAGTGAAGTAGTCGATGGCCACTATCAGAAACTTCCTTTGTGCTGAAGCTACGGGAAAGGGACCAAGCATGTCCATTCCCCACATTGCAAATGGGATAGGAGAGTTAATCGATGTTAACATCTCAGGTGCCTGCCTCACAACCGGTGCGTGCTCTTGGCATCTACCGCATCTCTTGACATAGCTCTGTACATCAGCCAGCATCTCTGGCCAATAGAATCCCAAGCGGGTGATCTTGGGAGCGAGGGCTCTGCCCCCCAAGTGTTGCCCACAGATCCCTCCATGAACTTCCTCTAGTGCTTCCTTTGCCTCTTGGGGCCTTAGACATTTTAGGTACGGGATGACAACATAGACCTCCTGGGGCATCAGCCTTAACGTTTTCATTTCTTGGAATGTGCTCCACATAGCACTCCTCAAATTGGGTTATAACACCCTTTACAATCTTTAGATACTTTGCCATGGTTTCATCCTTGGCCTCAAACTCGCCATTCACTTGTAATACTACAAGCCTTGAGTCTCCGCAGACCTTGAGGTTCATGACCCTCATTAGATTTCTAATCCTGCACCACTAGATTTTGTTTTTGATGCTCCATCAAAATAGAACACCCAATATCCCTTCTGATCAGCTACAAGTTCTTCATCTTTATCTCCACTTTCAGGGGTGGTTACTATCTCCTGCCCCCCGACTTCTTGGTTGTTAATGGTGCATTCAACCACGAAGTCAGCCAATGCCTGAGCCTTGACGGCTGTCCGAGGCTTATACTTGATATCAAACTCTCCAAGTTCTATGGCCCACTTGATTAGCCTTCCACTGGCCTTAGGGTATGCAATATGTTCCTCAGCTGCTGGTCCGTCCGGACTTCAATTTTGTGCGCCTGGAAGTACGGTCGTAGCTTCCTCGAGGCCGTTATCAATGCCAAGGCAAACTTCTCGATGGTAGAGTAATTTAACTCAGCCCCATGCAACACCTTGCTTACATAGTAGATGGGTTTCCGAACCTTGCTTTCTTCTCGAACGAGAACGGCACTCAGTGCTTGCTCAGATACTGCCAAGTATAGGTAGAGAGTCTCTCCGGGACTAGTTTATCCAACAACGGGGCTTCGGCCATGTACTTCTTCAATTGTTCAAAGACCTCCTGGCTCTAAGGTGTCCACTCAAAATTTTTCACTTTCTTCAATGCTTGAAAAAACGGCAAACATTTATCACCAGATTTGGAGTTGAATCTCCCCAAGGCCGCAACTCGGCCTGTCAACTTCTACACATCTCTTATAGAGCGTGGTGGCTTCATGTATAAGATCTCCTTGATCTTGTCAGGGTTGGCCTCAATGCCTCTTTTTGAAACCATCAGTCCTAAAAACTTCCCAGATCCAACGCCAAAGGCACACTTGGCTGGATTCAACATCATCTTGTGGTGCCTCAGCACTTCAAATGCATCTCCGAGGTGCTTAATATGATCTGCCGTGAATAGGCTCTTGACTAACATATCATCAACATAGACCTCCATGGTTTTTCCAATTAGATGGGCAAATATTTTATTCACCAATCGTTGGTAAGTAGCTCCTGCATTCTTTAGCACAAATGCCATAGCAAGATAACAGAAAACACCAAAGTCGGTTATGAAAGATACCTTAGGGATGTCGTCATTATGCATCTTGATCTGGTTGATCTGGTTGTATCCACTGAAACCATCCATGAAACTCAGCATCTCGCGCCCAACTGTGGCATCTATCAACGTATCTATCCTTGGTAGAGGGAAACAATCCTTAGGACATGCATCATTCAAGTCAGTGAAGTCTATACACATCCTCCACTTCCCATTTGCCTTCTTGACCATCACAGGGTTAGCCAACCACTCGAGGAACTGAGTCTCTTCAATAAACCCAGCTTATAAGAGCATGCCAACTTCTTGTTTAATGGCATCTTGCCTTTCTAGAGCGAAATTCCTCTTCTTCTGCTTTACTGACGTTCGTTTAGGATCGACATTCAATTTGTGAGATATGAGCTGGGGATCAATCCCTGGCATATCAGCTACTGTCCAAGCAAACACATCACTGTTCTCTTGTAAGAATGCTGTCAACTTGCCCTTCAAGGGGTTCCTTCAATTGGCTTTCGGGCTATGCAATATGTTTCTTCAACGGGTGGTCCATCAGGACTTCAACGTTTGTCTTGGTTCCATCATTTTTTTTTTTGTTTTTCTTGATTCTAGGTCAAGGATTCAAGGTTGATTCCTCGATTTAGATTTCAAATTAAACAATCATGTGGGCTTCTCGCCTTTTAAACTCTTTAAAACGAGAGTTTGCTTGAACTTCTTGATCATTGTTTAAGGTTCTCTATTGGTCTTCTACCTTAGATTCTCCATCCAAGTCTTTTTTGAAAACATTAAAAAGTGGCTAGGCTTTAGCCTCCACAGCCTTGCATGGCTTTGATTGCCAGATGTCTTTTATCCCGGATCCTTCAAGGACTTGAAACACTTATTTGGTTGTGCTGTAACCTAACTCTCGACCCTTCAGAGTTTTATTTATGCGTTTGTTTGTTTCCATTTGTATATTCTTTTATTTTCGGTACTTGGTCATCTCTGACTTACACACATCAGGTGCTTGGTACATAAATAGAATCATAGAACGAAAAGCAAACTTGCATTAATAACATAAATGGGTTCAACCCTTATATAGAGTACTACTGTCCTACTCAGAGCGACATGCTCTGCATGGTTTCATCGAACCTTATTTCTACTTCTACTAGATAAATATGAAGCTAAGTCCAACTTTGCAAGACTAGGCCTGCATGGCTTGATTTTGTTTTTGATGCTCCATCAAAATAGAGCACCTACTACTCCTTCTAGTCTCCTCATTCTTCTTCTGAAGTTCACTTTCTTCTTGGGGTACTATCTCTTGCCCCCGACTTCTTGGTTGCCAATGTTACATTCAACCACGAAGTCAGTTGACGCCTTAGCCTTGATGGCTGTTCGAGGATTATGTGTTATGTCCTCTTCTGGACTTTCTTTGTGTTCCTTATCACTGCAGATGTCCATGTCTTCAATCGGAAGGACCTGCCCCCCGACTCCGTCAGGCCTTAACGCGGCTACATAACAGCTTCGTGCCATCTTTTGATTGCCTTTATGTTCTCCAACACCACTCTGGGTTGGGAACTTGATCTTCATATCATAAGTTGAGGCAACAGCCTTGAATGCATGAAGTCCAGCCCTTCCAAGGATAGCGTTTTACGTTGAAACCGCCTTGATTACCAGGAAGTTCAACATCTGAGTGGCCTTCTTGGGCTCCTGTCCAATAGTCATAGGTAATTGAATAGTCCCTTCAACTTTAGATCCTACTCCATTAAATCCATATATAGGCATGTTATTGGGGGTCAACTGAGAATCATTGTAACCCATCTTCACAAATGCATCATGAAATAGAACGTCAACGGAAGCTCCATTATCTATCAAGACTCGCTTCACTTCTGAGTTTCCAATTACAGGAGTTATGACCAATGGGTCGTCATGGGGGAACTTCACCCCTTCAAGATCAGAATCATCAAAACCAAGTGTGAGATTTCAGTCCTAGCCCGCTTCGGGGTCTCTCCCACTATGTGTATCACTTCTCTGGCATAAGCCTTCCGAGAATTCCTTGTTGTGCCGGCTGTAGTAGGGCCTCCTGAGATCATGTTGATTATTGGCCCTCGGGGCTGTGGGTTACGATCTTGATCGTCATCCCTTCTGTTATAATCTCTAATTTGATTAACACGATCTTCACCCTTAGTGAAGTTGCTCAATTTCCCTCTACGGATCAAGAACTCGATCTCATCTTTGAGTTGCTTGCAATCATCTGTATCATGCCCCACATCGCGGTGGAATCTACAGTACTGATCCTTGTTTCTCTTTGCGGGATCACCCCTAAGTGGCTTCGGCCATCGAAAATCTTTGTCTTTCTCAATATCTAACAAGATCTGACTCCTAGGAGCATTCAGTCTTGCATAGTCGTTGAATCTTGGTCCCAAACTCTTCTTCGGTGATGATTCAGAATCCTTGCTAGTCCGGTTATACTTGTCCCTAGCATCATACTCTTGTTCTTGCTTTCGTTTCTTAAAGTCATTGGAGCCCTTGCCATTGCCTCCAACAACTTCTTTCTTCATGCTATCCTCAGCCTTGATATACTTGTCAGCCCTTCGCTGGAGCTCAGCCATGTTTTCAGGAGGATGCTTGGCCAATGACCTTTTAAAGAACTCGTCAGTGGTTCCGTGTTCTAGGGCTACCATGGCCACCTTATTCTCCAGATCAGTGATGTTCAACGTCTCCTTGGTGAACCTCTTAAGGTAGTCTCTCAGATTTTCATTCTTCCCTTGTACCACATACATAAGGGATGCAGAACCTTTCTCATGAACTCTTCCGCTGATAAACTGACTAACGAAAGTAGCACTTAACTCCTTAAAGGAGCCAATTGAGTTTGCAGGCAGCCGGCTATACTATCTTTGAGCCATGCCCGACAAAGTTTGAGGGAACGCCCTACACTTCAAAGCGTCACTTGCAGGCTGCAACAGCAGTGCATTCGAGAATGTCCTGACGTGGTTTGCGGGATCACCCGTTCCATCATAAGCTTTAATCGTTGGCATCTTGAACTTCTTTGAGATACGAGCGTTCATCACCTCCTCAGTAAACGGGGGTGTAGGATCATCAGGATCCCCAAGTGGCATCAGATCCTTGGGGTTGCTCTTGGGGGTTTCCACCCTCGTTGTTCTTCCAGTTGGGGCATCAGCCCTTCTCTGCCTTCTTGAAGACCCCTCCAGATCTGTAAAGGGAATCGGTCCTGAGGTAGGAGGAGGCTGAGTTTGATTCAACCTAGCTTGTTCTCTGGCAATATCTTCCTTTATCCTTAAAATCTCGGCCTCATGAGCCTTGATTCTTTCATCAGCTGTCAAGGGGAGTCCATCATGGATAGTTTGTGTTCTTCTTCTTCGTTCTCTGCTAGCACGTCGCCTTCTCGGGGTTCATCACGATCATCATCAGTTGATGAATCGTCGGTATAGGGGCAAGAGTAGTCAAGATACACTCGATCTCGGATCTGCAAGGCATGACCACTGGGTCCAGGAGGGTAGTTAGGCATGCCATACATCGGGTTAGTACTCACGGGGAGATCCGTAGTATGGATCTGTACCCCTGGTAGTGGGTGACTGGGATCAACTAGAGGAGAAACCAGCGTCTGGAGGGAGCTGGTTCCTTGACCTGGGTGAACGACCATAGGTAACGTCCTCTCGACATGGGGATTCGTCCCTGGAGGTTGAGAAACCTGAGTTTGAGTGATCGCCCCTGTGGCTGGGGGTACTTGTTCAGTGACAGGCGGAGCAGAGCTTAGAGGTAGAGCCTCGGTAGCGATTGGCTCGGTAGTGCTTGGTGCTGTTCCTCGTGTTTGAACCATGGTTGATGTCTTTTTCCCACAGACGGCGCCAAATGTTGTGGAATAAAAACTAGGTTATGATTATGACGGCTAGGGTTCGGGAGCTTCGTGCTCTTATGGCTGCTTCTGCGTTCGAGACTAAACGGTCCTCACAGAATGCCTACGTATCTCTGTATTAGAGAATCAAGCCAAGAAAACGTAGTTCTGAGAATGAGGGGTCAGACCCTTTATATAGGCTGAGAAGCCTAGGAATTATGGTAGGAGTAGGTGACTTGGTGGGCAAGCCACCGCCTTGAGGAAGGTTCTAGACCCCTTCCTTGTAGGAGACAGTTTCCATGTTGGAACATGTATCTTGGAGGCTAAGTCAGGCAAGAGCAATATCCTCGTTTGACTCTTATCTGCTGATCAGTTTATTACCCCTAATATTAATTACGAAATTAATATTATAATTAGGGTTTGGGCCCATATGGTGGGCCCCACGTTTGGACCATTCTAGGTTTAATTAATGCCACATTAAATGCGTCTTTAGGGCTTACTTTTAGTACCTGAGAAGGACTAAAGAGTATATGTTAATTTACAAGGCCTCGGATCTATTTCCTTTGGGATATACTGATTCAGATTTTCAATCAGATAGGGATAAGAGGAAATCAACCTCGGGATACGTTTTTACTTTGGGAGGTGGAGCCGTTATATGGAGGAGTGTAAAGCAGAAATGCATTGCAGACTCAACCATGGAAGCCGAGTACGTGGCGGCCTCTGAGGCTGCAAAGGAGGCTGTATGGTTCAGGAACTTCCTTTTGGACTTAGATGTGGTACCTAATTTGCCTAGGAGTCTGACAGTGTATTGTGACAACACTGGTGCTGTGGCAAATTCAAAAGAACCACGAGACCACAAAGCAGCTAAACATATTGAACGTAAGTATCATCTCATACGAGGAATCGTAAAGCGAGGAGATATAGTTTTGGCTCACATATCATCAGAAGACAACCGGGCAGATCCTTTCACAAAGAGCTTGCCAGCCAAGGTTTTTGACAGGCATGTGGAAGCGATAGGAGTCAGATGGATGGGCACATAGTTTTCAATGTAATAGTGGATTAAATAAACACTGATATACTCATAGAATATTTTGAGTATAAGTGGGAGATTGTTAGTGTATACTGAAAATATTTATTTTAAGTATATACATTTATTTCTGGCCCGATTTTATTGAGAATCATTTAAATGTTTACATGCTGTCTAATATTATATATTGTGGACAATCTAGTATCAAATGGGATACAGAATATTAGATTGTTAAATACGGTTTATATAATATAACAAGGTTCACAGCACAGGTGGTGTTGGACAATCCACTGGTATGGCTGTAGTATTATTTAGATTAGTTTATATTGACTAATAAATAATACTGGTATACTTTGTGTATATTGAACAGGATCAAATTTAGAATTGTTCCCTAATACTGATTAAGAAGGAGAACTAAGATTCTATGTTATTATTAATGCTTAGGTTCTTAATCCGGATATAGTAATTGACACGTGTATATTATTTACATGCTTTGATTTATATATGAAATAATTCTTTGGAATTAAATCATTATATTTTGGGTGATGGAATAATATATATGGTGGATATTATTTATTGAAGGAATCCATGTCCTGATAATATTCGGGTTAATGATGTCCCCTTGAAAGCTCAAAAAGATTTAATTATGTGAAACCCTGCAGGTGGAATTTATTCCGGCATAATTAAATAAAGGTTGAGTGGATAATCAAGGATAAAAGATATTAATTAAATAAATTATCAGTAATTTATTTAATTAATGGGCATGCGCTATTTTAAACATGGGGAATTTAATAAGCAAATAATATTGGAACCCAATTAAATAATTAAGTTGCGGTATTAGGAAAGGTAGTGCAAATATTAATTCTTTAGTGGATTGAATTAATATTTAATTACATTGGGCTAGGCCCAAGATGTAATTAGAAGGCCTAACCTAATTATCCATGATCCCTATTGTAGCCCTATATATATATTCTTATTCTCTTCTTGCTAGGGTTGGTCTAGAAAAATTTTGTAGCCACCTAGGAGCAAGAAGAGAGGTTAACTTGAGAAGACGAAGGCCACACTTCGCTCAAGGGAATTTGGGAATACAATAGAAGAGCGTGGAATCAACCGTTAACAAGGTGACTTTTGTATTCTTTTTCATTAATTTATTGTATCAAAAATCGCAGGGCCACGATCTGATTGTCCCAACACCTCAGTGGTCACATAAGAGGGTGCCTCGTTAGCTACATCATATAGGGGGTCTCACGATCTCGACGAGGAGATTGGGGTCTGTCGTGACGACAATGGGACCGCTCACAATCTCGACGAGGAGAAGGGGGTCCGTCGTGATGATAATGGGACCGCTCACTATCTCGACGAGGAGATGGGGGTCTGTCATTACGACAATGGGACCGCTCACAATCTCGACGAGGAGAAGGGGTCCATCGTGACGACAATGGGACCGCTCACTATCTCGACGAGGAGATGGGGGTCTGTCATTACGACGATGAGACCGCTCACAATCTCGACGAGGAGAAGGGGGTCCGTCGTGATGAGAATGGGACCGCTCACTATCTCGACGAGGAGATGGGGGTCTGTCATTACGACAATGGGACCGCTTACAATCTCGACGAGGAGAAGGGGGTCCGTCATGACGACAATGGGACCGCTCACTCTCTCGACGAAGAGATGGGGGTCTGTCATTACGATGATGGGACCGCTCACTATCTCGACGAGGAGATGGGGGTCACTTAGAACCTTGACCCTTGCCTTGGCTCTACCATGGGATTGCTTATCCTTCTTTTCGCAGTGAGCTTCTCGAGTTTGAGGTGGAGATCATGCTCAATTAACTTCTTTCCAATGCGATCAAAGCCACTTACTGACCTCTCCTCAGATGAGGCGGCCTCACGCTGCGATCCCTCCTTTGTCTTAGTAGTATCTTATCAAAGGCCTTCTTCAGCTCCTCGAGGTTGAAGTCCCCAACCTTGATCTTCTTATCCTCAACCTTTTTCCTATCCCACTCCAGCGCTACCATGATGGGATCGAGTCTTTTTGGGAGCGCTTGACTACTTTTGATCCTCCTTGCGATCTTTCTTTTTTGCGATTTCGGGATTCGGGTTCGTACTTATGGGACCGCTCACGCTCTCTACGAAGAGAGGGGGGTCTGTCTTTGCGACGATAAGACCACTCACGCTCTCTACGAAGAGATGGGGGTCATTCCGAACCTCGACCCCAACTTTCGCCTCGCTCCTCGGTGTCTTGTGAGACCCGGGGTCTCCCCGTTGTTGTTCCCTCCGTTCTTCTTGTTCGATTTAGTCATCCTTCTCCCAATATGATGAGTACCCCTCCTTCTAGCGCCAAATGTTATAGGGAGAATATTGTATAACAATATTTTGGAGGTTTGCTCGAATCACGGAGCAAAATACGGATATTTTGCTAAGAACACGAAGAACACGGAAGGAGATTGGTGATTTTTTGTGGCTGATCTTGTTTGTTGATATTCAGGGGTGAATTGTCAATCATCCGTAACAAGATGCCTACGTACCCTATTTATAGGGATCAAGCCGTACGTAGTTCTTAGAGAAGAAGTTACTTAGACGGGCTAGGGTTTTAGTAGATACGTCATGGCCCAAGCCCACTCGTTTTAGGGCTGATGTGGCAATGAGTCATCAATTCTATCCATGATCCATGGTCCAAAGAAGGAAGCAAATGGTCTCGCATGGTTAGAGTCGGGACCACTTGGGCGAGGTTAATAGAGAAGTAGCAAGGGTGTAGCATGCAACCTCGAGGGGTTGAGTCATGCGAAGCGAACCCAAGTGTATTGATACTCATGCGACCTCGAGGGGCTGCGTCATGAGCCTTCCAGCAGAGAATGAGATAGCGACCTCGTGTAGTATGTGAATGTGATGATAGTACGAAGCGATCCCAAGGAGGGAAGTCGTAGCGATCCCTTGACGGGAGTTATACGAGAGGTGATCCCTGTAGATGCGACCCTGAGGCCGGGTTAGCATGAGACGCCTAAAGGCCTAGAATGAATGAGACCCCTTTTCCTTTGTCATTGGCATGAGAGCATGCCCTGAGTATAAGTAGGAGGTCATAGTGAGGTGACCTTTGGGATGAAATAGCATCTTCAAGAGATAGAGATGAGGCGAGGCGCGATCCCATACTAGGGACTTTGTTGATGAACTCAACCCATAGCTACGGGTCGCTGTCTTCCATATTGTGTTGATAGTATATTGGACTAGCTCCTGGTGGTGGGTTTTTAATGATCCAATCTTCATCTCTAGACCCATTATGAGTTATGGACCTCTATTCAAGCTCATTAGGTCTGCTTAGGGCTTATGCCAAGATTTGGGCATAACAAATAGAAAGTCTATTGAAGATGCTCTTAGTACGTCACACAAAACTCTACCAAAAAAGCTTTATGAGGTTGAGGAATATTTTTTCTGTTCCAAATTATTTCTGTGAATCTTATTTGTTGTCATATATTTTATTTATTAATTAAAAAAAAGGATCGAAAATCAAAACTCAAAATTTATTATTTTGATTTTAAAATAATAATATATTAATATAGATTATGTGTTTGTACGTATTTAGACACAATGTTTTTATCAATTTTTATTCGAAACTTTAGCAGAGAATTCGTTGCAGATTGTAGGATTTTAATATATTGATATCATGACAGAGAATAGAAGGAAATGAACCTTGATGTAAAATTCGAAAGCGAACTACATGTCGGTACACCGAACATATGTAAAATCTTAACGTTTTAAATTTTATAATATTTTAGTCTGTTTGTAGTAAATTTAATTGCAAAGGTTTTATCTTTTTCGATAACTAAAAACTTTACACAGTAATAGTTTCCGAACCAAATGAAACGAAGCACGAGTATAAGAAATAGAGCTTGAAATATCATGTCTGCGATGTCTGCTTGTTTTGGTTGATAGGATATTCTCTTTGAACTTGTTTGATTTCGTGGTGTCTGTTTGATTTTTCGACCTTATTAAATATCCGAACATGTCCCTTTTGTTGACTAATATGTACGTGGGTTATGCTATGCGGTTTATTATGTTTGGTTTTATTTGTTGGGGGTGTTTGTCTACGGAGAAAAATGGACTTATCTGAGGATAAGTCTGTTTCAACTTATTTCGGACCGTTTGCTTGCACAAGTAGAATGGACTTATTTTGCCAAATAAGTTGATAAGTGATAAGTTAGTAATGACGTACTTTTTTCCAACTTATTTCGTATTACTTGATTTTTTAACTTGTTTAATATTTTATATTTTTACATTTATATTTATAAATGTCATATGCATGTACTGGGATTATTATATTAAATAATTAATATTTTTAAATAATTAATATTTTTAAATTTAATTTAATAAATATTTTACCAACTTATAAGTTAAACACCCAAACACGAAAATATAAGTTGTAAGTCACTTATTACTTACTTCATATAAGTTACTTACTTCATATAAGTATTAAGTAACTTATTTTAAGATTTCCCAAACGGCCCCGTTATTTTATCAATTGTGTCATTGTTTCTGTAATCTGTTAAATATTGCTTATGTGGTGCATCTGTTTATTTTTACCGATTTTTTGGGTAACCTACAAAGGCCACTCGTATGCATGATTTTAAAAATACCGATTTAACCGATTAATTCCCGATTAATTCTCTGTAAGGTAGCCAATCGATTCGATTTTTGAAATCCGATTAATCCTATGAATTTATTTAAAATCATATGTTTAATTTTAAATTAGACTAATATATTAAAAATTATTATAATATCCGATTAATACTCCGATTAATCTTTAATCAATACTTCAACCAATTTATACCGATTACCGATTTTTATAACCATGCTCCTATGTAGTACTGATTTCAATTCGAATATTCATCAATTTATTCAAAAAAAAATAAAATCGAAAGGTGTTAGTTAAATTCTATAGTTATTTCCTTGCGCAGGGATCCAAAGGTGCCTGGGCATGGCCCTGGATTAACGTCGGACTTGCATTAAAATACCAATGGTTGATTGATTAATAGGAAGTTTAGATAAAGTAGTTATCATTATTTAGTACTCCTAATACAATTTACACAAATCTTATCCTTGTTCTCACGTACTTTAGGTTTACCTGCTCTTCAAAAGCTCATCTAAAATGTGGCTATTAATTCCTTTAATAAACATGTGGCTTTAATCTATGGGAGACAGTCTGGGAGCAAAGTGACGATATGCATCGTAGTGTCATTAGGTAGACATGTTTGATTTTTGTAGTTGAGTTTGGTTCCTGATGCTAAAATTGAATTCAATTTTTATGGGTCTAGCATCAATAGATATGGGGATGATATCATTTTAATAAAGAAAATTAATACATGATTATGTAATAATAATCACACCAGTTTACCATTAGTGTTTTGTAGTATGATTTTCCTTTAAATCATACTACAAAACTATGGTTGCCAAATTATAGGCCATTCATAAAGTCTTGCGCAACTTCTACTTGTTGAATTCAACCATTGCTGATATTTTGGTCGTGGGCTTGGGTCTCTATTTCTGTGCTGTATCAAAACGCCTTTTTAACAATAACGAACTTTTGAACATGCATGTGTGGAATTACGCACACAAGTCTGACTATCAACCAGGTTAAAAGACTACTCGTAGTAGACAACATACTAAGGCTCCGTTTGGGAAATCTTATTTTTCAGAAATAAGTTACTTATTTTGGAAAAAAGTTAGGAAATATGTACTTTTTTCTGAAATAAGTAACTTATTTTTTGCAAGATAACGAATATTAAACTCTCCGTACACATTTTTGTCTTAAAAAAAGTATGTAAATACGAATTTTTTTCCGAAATAAATTACTTATAAGTTCGACGACAAATTTGCCAAACAGGCCCTAAGGATTAATACATCAATCAAAGTTCATGACAAAACGTTTCTTTGATTTTGCTTTTATAGAAATAGAACTACCATTTTGAAGTTCTTAATAGAATATCCATGCATATTTTCTATTACTTGATAAATATGTGTACAGGTTGATCTTCACCATTCAAGAGTACTATATCATCATATCCGACCATTTTTCCGTGCCTAATCAGTTTTGTTGATTGATTCCACTCTAACACTCTGCAATAAAAATAATAATCTCTCGTGTGTTCCCGAGTTTGTGGAAAGAAGAGAAAATTTTGAAAAAAAAGATGTGGAGAGAATTTTTAAAAGATTAAATTAGAGCTTCTCTCCAAATCATCCCACTTTTGGAAAGAAGATTATGGAGAGAAAGTTGTTAAAAAATTCTTTCCGGATCTCTTCCTTTCTCTCCTAAAAAAACTTAGGAGCACGATTTGGAAATTTTTTTTTGGAAATTTCTCTTCTTTTCTTTTCTCTTCTCTCGTTAATCTAACTCGGGAGCACATTGTAATTGGTAAGCACAAGCGCACCCAGGATTTATTATTCATCTGGGTTAATTTTTTTTTTTTTAACACTTATTCTTATTAGAAAATATGTTATAAAAAAAACAGGGTACTAAAACATTGTATGTCAATTCTCATCAAGTGCAACTAAAAACATCTAAATTTGACTTACATCAATCTGAATAATAATTGAATTAAAATAAACTTTTAATTATTACCTCATCAAGAGTTATCTCCAAAGCATTTGGTGATAAGAATTAACATACATCCCAGCTATTACACAATATCACGTGGTGATAACTTGCCTCAATTAACTCTCTAATGTGTCTCAGTATCTTCATTAATGTGTCTCAGTATCTTCATGTTGCTAGCTGTAGATATCTTCTTGTTACAACTAATTACTAGAATGTCTCAGTCATGTAATGATCTAGAATTGTAGTACAACTATAAATACATGTAACACACCAGAGGTAAGATATATAAAAACACATTCTCTATATGGTATCAAAGCCTTGATCCTTTCCTCCCTTCTGATATTTTTTTTTCTTCCCTCCCTTCTAATAGTATTTTTTTTCTTTAAGCTTATCAACCATGGCTAATGCAACTCCTTATCAAATCCCTAATGTCCTTATCAAATCCCTAATGGTGATGATCCCTCTAAACCTTTCACGTTCATCAACATCAACAACACTATCAAACTTACTCCAACTAATTACCTCTTCTGGAAAATGCAAGTTGAAGCAATTCTTATTGGTCATGATCTTTTCAAGTTCGTTGACGGAACCTTTTCTCCACCCCCTCCTACCATCAAATCTGGTGACACTGAAAAATCGAATCCAGATTTTCTCTTCTGGACTCGGCAAGACAAGCTCTTGTTTGGAGCTCTCATTGGTACATTATCACAACCTCTAATTCCTCTTATTTCTCAAGCCCACACCACGAAACAAATCTGAGATATCTTAGCAAGAACATATGCACAACCGAGTCGGGGCCATATCAAGCAGATTAAAGACCAACTGAGTCGAATCACAAAAGGTAATCGTACCATTACAGAGTATATGCAGGCTATTAAGGCTTGTGCAGATCAACTTGCGGCTCTAGGCAAAATTGTGGAACACGAGGATCTTATTGACCGTGTACTGAATGGTCTTGATGTATCTTACAACTCTGTAATAGAGGCGGTAAATGGCAGGGACATTCCAATTTCATTTGAAGAGCTGCATGAAAAGCTTATTAACAAAGAACTTATCATCCAACAAAACCGACATGAACCTTCTCACCCTGCAACAGCCTTTGCTGCTACTCCTCGCAACCAAGTTCGTAACTTTGGTCGCCAAAATGCTAGAGGGATTCTGTCTCTTCCCACCAATAATTATTCTCCTGCCAATAACTATTCCAAACAGCCTAAACCTTACTTAGGCAAATGTCAGTGGTGCAGAAAACAAGGACATGTGGTGTCCCAGTGCTCTCTCTTTCTTCACCAGTTTCCTAATGCAACACCACCTGCTCCAGTGCCATTCAGTCGTGCATCTTCACTTGGTCAGAAAAGGATTCCACCGCAAGCACATAAAGTAAATTTTTCGGGCTCTGCATCACCTTCGACCTGGCTTCTTGACAGTGGTGCTTCTCACCATATCACAACAGATCTTCATAACCTTTCCTTGCATGCTCCCTATGATGGAACAGATGAATTAATTATTGGTGATGGTACAGGTTTACATATCTCTCACACTGACTCTCTCACTTTATCACATTCATCTTCTTCTCTTAAATTAAATGATGTTCTATGTATACCATCCATGTCCCATAATATTATCTCAATTTCAAAATTTTGGGTTGACAATGACGCTTTTATTGAATTCTTACCCAACTCCTTTCATGTGAAGGATCTCAAAATGGGGGCATCTCTCTTCCAGGGGCCGGTTAAATCGGGAGTTTATGAAATTCAACAAAATCTTTCTCAAGTTTTTGCAAGCACTAAAGCCACTTCTCTTGATTGGCATCATCGATTGGGCCATCCATCTTTCAAAGTTTTTACGCAACTAGTCTCTTTAAATAATTTAAATGTTTCAAATATTTCAACTCTAGATTGTAATTCTTGTGCTTGCAATAAAAGTCATCAATTACCTTTTTCTACATCTACAATCACTTCTACCTCTCCTCTGGAATATATTTACACTGATTTATGGACAGACCCATTATATTCGCATGATGGTTATAAATATAATCTAATATTTGTTGATCATTTTACGAAATATATATGGTTCTACCCTTTGAAACAAAAATCTGATACAAGAGGTGTCTTTATACGTTATAAAGCCCTAGTAGAAAAATACTTTAAACTCCCTATTATAACACTTTACTCTGACAACGGTGGGGAATATGAAGCTTTGAAAGACCACCTAGCCATTGAGGGTGTATCCCGACTCACAACCCCTCCACACACTCCCCAACATAATGGGTATTCAGAACGGCGTCATAGACACATTGTTGAGACATGTTTAACTCTATTGTCACATGCTTCGATGCCATTAGAATATTGGACGAATGCTTGTTCAACTGCGGTTTACCTCATAAATCGCTTACCAACTTCAACCTTGAAAAATGAATCTCCATATTTTAAACTCTTCAAAAAGCTACCTAATCATTTCAAATTACGAAGCTTTGGTTGTTTATGCTATCCCTGGTTAAAACCATACAACAAGCATAAGTTAGAACCAAAATCTACCCCATGTGTTTCTGTGGGTTATTCCTCCACTCAAAGTGCATATTATTGTCTTGATCCAAAGTCCAACAGAATATATACATCCAGGCATGTACATTTTGTTGAAAATAAATTTCCCTACTCTGACCTTGCAACACCAACAACACCTGTTCAAACCTTAATCGAAGAATGGTGTCCTTTATCTGTGCCAATTACATCTCCTCCCAGTCCTAATCATATCATTCCAGATACTTCTCTCACTCTCACAAATGGTACGCCAAACACTAACTCCACATCTATTTCCAATACATCAATCACCTCCACTTCTCCTTCCAGTGCCACATCTCTATCATAATCCACTCAAACACTCTCTTCCACTACCACACCAGCCTCGCCGCCAACACCCTTACCACCACAACCTTCTCATACCATGACAACAAGACTCCAAAACAACATTCGAAAGCCTATCCATAAACTAAATCTTCATTATCATGTTGCAAACACTGAAACTGAACCGAAAACAATTGCCCAGGCTCTCAAAAGTCCAGTTTGGAGAAAGGCCATGGATGAGGAAATTTCTGCCCTAGAACGGAACAACACATGGGAACTTGTGCCTCCATCTACATCTCAAAATGTCATAGGTTGTGAATGGGTGTTTCGCATTAAACGGGACCAAAATGGCAAAATAATCCAATACAAGGCCCGTCTAGGGGCAAAGGGATTTCATCAACGTCCTGGTATTGATTATCACGAGACATTTAGTCCCGTTGTAAAACCAGCCACTGTTCGTTTGATCCTTTCAGTTGCAGTTAGTAAAGGTTGGCCATTGCGTCAATTAGACATCAAAAATGCTTTTTTGCAGGGCAGTCTCACCGATGAGGTTTATGTCATGCGACCTCCAGGATATATCAATGATACTTATCCAAACTACGTATGTAAGTTATTGAAAGCCTTATATGGGCTTAAGCAAGCTCCAAGGGCTTGGTACAATGAATTGCGCCAGTTCTTACTTGATTTGGGTGTCAAAAATTTCATTGCAGATTCTTCATTATTCACACTACACTCAAATGGATCGATCATCTATTTGCTGGTATACGTGGATGATATTATTGTCACGAGCAATGCACCGCAATTTCTTGAAGCATTCATTAAACGCATCTCTACTCGGTTCTCACTTAAGGATTTAGGTGCCTTGTCTTACTTTCTTGGGGTTGAGGTGCTTCCTCATCCTAATGGGTTATTTTTAAGTCAAAAGAAGTATGTTTCTGATATATTAAGCAGGGCAAATAATGATGATTCTAAAGCAGTTGCAACTCCTCAAGTCACCAATCCCCCGCTAACAATAACGGGAGTTATTTTGAAGGACCCAACTGAATATCGAGCTTTAATAGGCAGCCTGCAATATTTAAGCCTCACTAGGCCTGATGTGGCTTTCACGGTGAATAAATTGGCCCAGTATATGCAACGTCCTACTGAGGATCACTTGCTAGCCTTGAAACGTCTTCTCCGTTATCTAAGGGGTACGTTACACTTAGGCTTACTTCTCCACAAAGACTCTCCTATCACAATACATGCCTTTTCTGATGCAGATTGGGCTCGTGACAGAGATGATTACATTTCTACCAGTGCTTATATTGTGTATCTTGGCAAAAATCCAATCTCCTGGACATCGAAGAAGCAACGTACCAGGGCACGGTCCTCCACTGAAGCTGAGTATAGAGTTGTAGCTAATACAACAGCAGAGTGTTATGGCTTCACAACCTATTTCAAGAGTTAGGCCTTCCTCCAACTACTGCCCCGGTGATCTATTGTGACAATGCAGGAGCAACTTATGTCAGCGCGAATCCAGTTTTTCATTCGAAAATGAAACACCTTGGTTTAGACTATCATTTTGTGAGAGAAAATGTTCAAGCTGGAAAGCTGCGTGTCTCCTATATTTCAACAAAAGACCAGCTTGCAGACGTCCTTACAAAGCCCCTGCCACGCACACCGTTTCTCTCCTTGATACGCAAAATCGGGCTCTCCACTTGGCCGCCCATTTTGAGGGGGCGTGATAAGGATTAACATACATCCCAGCTATTACACAATATCACGTGCTGATAACTTGCCTCAATTAACTCCCTAATGTGTCTTAGTATCTTCATGTTGCTAGCTGTAGATATCTTCTTGTTACAACTAATTCCTAGAATGTCTTAGTCATGTAATGATCTAGAATTGTAGTACAACTATAAATACATGTAACACACCAGAGGTAAGATATATAAAAACACATTCTCTATATTTGGAACCCATGTTAATTTACATCATGTCTTCACCTGTAAAAGAAATAAAAAATATATTATAAAAATGTAGTAGTGAATGAATGATATAAAACTTTATTTTAAGTAAAATATAATATTATATATAAATCAAACTATATTACCTTATATCATTTGAGTTGTTCTCGACGATTTTTCTGAGTATAAAATTCATTGATTATCACATCTGGATCAATGTCTTCAGCAAATTCTCTTTCAATGTTGATGATCAAAGAATCTCTCAAAAAATCTTCTTCCATTCTATTTCGAAGAACAGTCTTTACTATTTTCATAGCTAAAAATACTCTTTTTGTTGTTGCTATAAAAACTGGCAGAGTTAACACAAGCCGAATCAGCCTATAAATCAAACTGTAATGCTCCATCTTACTTGTCTCAACTAGTCGTTGACATAACTCAGATAGAGTCGATAAATTCTGAAACTTCTTATGAGAGACCAAATCAACCTTGTAATGTTCTAGCTGGATCCGTAAATAGTACATTTCTTGTTGATCAAAATCAGCCGGATAAAATGTACTAGCGAGGGAGCAAATACTCTCAACATCAAACAACTCAAAATTATTTTTGGGTTCCAAAGCTGAGCTCAATTTTAAAAGTTTGACGGCATTATCATTGAATCTCAAGTGCAACTCTTCTAGTTGAAAATCAATTGCAGAATTAAATACATCATAATTATAATGATGTTCAATGGATATGTTATCTTTTTGTCGTGTAGAACGAGTATCATTCATGTAACGAGCACTCATATCCGGTTCATCAATGCCAAACTTTTCACACATTAAACTAACACAATGAAGTACTGCATCAAAACCATCATCTCTTAGAGATTGAAGCAATTCCTTTGTAGTCGCAACCAAATCCATGGCATTTAAGATATCGATTGATTTACTTTATAAGGCATGACAAAGCAAATCTGTAATTCCCATAATCTTATGCATCAAGTGTAGTACGAATAAGAACTTAAAAGATTTCATCGCCTTTAGGGAACCTCTAGCTTCTCCACGCATAGAGTTGGAAGCAGTACTATCACGGTTAATGTTTTCTAGCACAGTAATAACGGAACCACACATATCAATCATACTACAAATAGAGTTAAAGTGAGAGCTCCACCTTGTACTTACAGCTCTTTGTAAGGTTCCAATTTGATTAATTCCTCTACCCGTCTCACGTTCTCCACTAGCAATTGAATGAGTTATCTCAGCGCCTTGAGCAGTCTGTAATTCAGTTTGACGCTTGGAAGAAGCACTTACAATATTCACAATATTAGTCAACATAGAAAAAAAATTCCATATGGTATCCTCTTTTTCAGAAGCCCCAACTAATGCTAGTTGCAAACGATGGGCAAAACAATGAACGTAATAGGCATATGGACATTTTTTAAGAAACAAAGCTTGCAAACCATTAAATGCACCACGCATATTGCGTGCACCATCATATCCTTGACCTCGCATATTGTGAATGCTTAAATTGTACCGTGTAAGAATATCAGATATCCCGTTCTTGAGTGTTGATTAAGTTGTATCAGCGACATTCACAATATCAAAAAAGCGCTCACGTAATATACCATCAACATCAACAAATCTAAGCACAATACACATCTGTTCATTGTTTGATGCATCTTTGGCTTCATCAACTAAAATGCAGAATTTAGAATTTCCCACCTCATCACGAATTCTGTTACGTACTTTAGAAGCAAGAAGATGTAAAACCTCTTTTTTTATTTTTGGAGAAGTATATATAGCATTTTTTGGAGCTTTTTCCAAAACAACATTGGAGATATCAGGATTCAGTCTACTCATAAACTTGACCATCTCTATGAAATTACCTCTATTACGAGAACTTATTGATTCATTATGGCCTCGTAATGCACATGCTTGCAAGCTTAACCATCGCACACTCTCAATAGTTAAACGCAATCTATTCTTCTTTATCTCTTCTGAAGTTTGAGCATTTATGACTTTGTCAATATGTCTGGTAGCATTTTTCAAATCATTAAATGCACTTACTGCATTATGGTGGGGGCGATCTAGGACCTCCAACATGCATCAGAAAAGCACATCTTTCACTATCATGAACTCTTTTCCAACTTCGAAATCCATTAAATGTGAATGCTTGTTGTGCAGATGCATCTTTTTCGAATAGAAAGCATGGAAAACAGAATGCAACATCCTTAAAAGTTGAGTACTCTAGCCAAGGAAAGTCACTAAACCAAGAACATTGAAATTGTCGACGTTGACTTCCAGATATAGAGTGCGGGTACTTATTCTTGTGCATTTTCGGTTGACATGGTCCCATCTTAATATATGCCCGTCTAATGTCATCACGGACATTATAAAATATTTCCATATTGGGCGACGTTTTCCTGGATCTCGTTCCAGAGAAGTAATGTCAACTTTCTCTTCTTGATGATTTAGAGGGACATATGTAGAATTTGCAGCAACCATATGCACCGTATCTGATACTTCATTATTGGAAACATTATTATTTTGAACAACCGTATTAGAACTTCCAGGAGCATCACCCACATCATTATTTGGAGTAACTGGACATGAACTTCCATTTCCAGGAGCAACCTGATTAGAAGCTAATACATGATTACTTGATTTAAAATATGAAAGCAGTGTCTTTTTTTCCAATTCTGATTTTCCATAAGTATCTGAAAATAAAATATCATTAAATTAGCTAGTTATATGTCACAACTCACAACCATAATTGGCATAACCAGTAGTTAATTAGCCAGCAAAAATAGAGCCAGAAAAACAGAGCCAGAATACATTATACAGTAAATTAAAATTAATAACCACTTTTTCAATGTAGTTAAATGCATATATACACATTGCAGCACACCAATTAAATTCACAATTTAATTTATTTAACTAAACTAATATTCTAACTCATATATAAATTCATTTACCACGTAAATCAATACTATTATATAAAATCCGAAACATTAAAAGTTTGGTTGGTCGGTACGGTAACTGTTGATTTTAGTTACTTACCCTTACTTAAATACAGATAAAATCCATTCTATTAACTAATTAATTTCCTTTAAATTAAACATATTACTTTTTCTATTTTTCACTAACTAATTAATTTTCCTTTTCAGGTAAAAAACAATATATTTTATAATTAATTTCCTTTTTTAAATTAAACATATTACCTTTTCTATTTTTCACTAACTAATTAATTTCCCTTTTCAGGTAAAACACAATATATTTTATATTGTATCTAACTAAAATTTCTCCTTTCTTATAAACACACTACGAGAAATTTTGTTTAATAAAATAACATAATTATATTATAATTACTACTAACTAATCAATTACCTTTTTCAATCAAAACATGTTACCTTTTCTCTATTCTGTAATTAAAATATCTCTTTTTAAATACAGATAAAATTCATCCTATTAACTAATTAATTTCCTTTTTTAAATTAAACATATTACCTTTTCTATTTTTCACTAACTAATTAATTTCTCTTTTCAGGTAAAACACAAAATATTTTATATTGTATCAAACTAAAATTTCTCCTTTCTTATAAACATACTACGAGCAATTTTGTTTAATAAAATAACATAATTATATTATAATAATACTAACTAATCAATTACCTTTTTCAGCCAAAACATGTTACCTTTTCTCTATTCTGTAACTAAAATATCTCTTTTTCCAATTATATCACAGGTGGTTCTATTTCATAAATTAAATAATAATATTATAATACTAATAATAATCGATTACCTTTTTCAGCTAAAACGTATCATCTTTTCCATATTTCATAATTAAAATTCCTTTTTTCTAGGAATTTCACGGACAACATTAATTTCTCACTATTTAAAGACAATGCTAGCAATTTAATTTAGTAAAATAACATAAATTACAATTACAATTACTATAAAATAATCAACTACTCCCTCCGTCCATTTCATTTCTTTACACTTTCTATTTTGGGCCGTCCATTCCATTTCTTTACATTACTAAAAATAGTAACTTTTAACAATAAAATACATTATTACATCCACTACTTCACTCCACCTTTTCAATCCTTTACACTATTACACCCACTACTTCACTTATTTTAACAATAAAATTACTATTACACCCACTACTTCATTTATTTTAACAATATTACATCCACTATCTTGGTTTCCGTGCAAAAAGCAAACGTAAAGAAGTGAAAAAAACAGAGGGAGTATCTTTTTCACCTAAAACATGTCATCTTTTTAATTTTCACATTACCTTTTCTATTTTTTAAGTAAAATCTGTCTTTTTTCAATTATATCACGAACGGTTCTATGTAATAAAATAAATAACAATATTATAATATTAATAATTAACCAATTAAGTTTTTCAGCTAAAATGTGTCATCGTTTTAATTTTTTCTAACTAAAAACCCTCTTTTTCTAAAAATATCACGGCCGACAATAAATTTTCCTTTTCTTAAAACATTACGAGCAATTTTATTTAGTAAATTAATATAATTGAATTATAATTACTATAAACTAATTAATTATCTTTTTCACCCAAAACATGTTTTCTAACTAGGACCTCTCTTTTTCCAATTAAATCACGACATTCTATTTAATTAAATTAAATAATAATTTTATAAGTACTTATAATTAACCGATTACCTTTTTCAACTAAAATATCATCTTTTCAATATTTTCTAACTAAATTCCCTCTTTTCCTAGAAATATAACGGATAACATTTATATAATTATTATCAAATCATCTCATTAAAAATTTAAGCCTCCAAATTTCATATTATAAAAAAAATAATTCAAATTAATAAAAAATATCATATAATATTAAAAGAGATCCGTGCGATGCACGAGTTTTAAGCTATCTATACTATTGTATAAAAGCCGAAACATTAAAAGTTTGCTTGGTCGGTTGGTCGATACGGTACCTGTTGATTTTACTTATTTACCCTTACACAATTACATGTCTATTGTCTTTAGGGGAGAGCACGGATCGGATCGGATCGGATTTATGGTAAAACCGAAACTGAAACTCTTCGGGTTTTAAAATCTAAAACCGAAACCGGCGGTTCGGATTCGGATTCAAAAGTATCGGATCGGATGCAATCGGTTCGGTTTCGATTTTAAACCCAACTCAAATAAAAATAATAAAACCGAAATAACATACTTAAATGAAAAGTACATAAAATTAAAAATTACATCCATAAAATACTTTTTTCTCGAAACATACATAGTTTAATAATTAAGTACTAAAGTCTAAGATAAAATTTATTTGAATAAAAGAGTTGCAGGCAATGAGAGAATTCCACTCCAATATTCCATCACTATTGTGATAATGTGATGCCTACTGCGTACTGGTAGTTGCGCCTAGCTGGACTGTGTAAGCCTATAAGCCGTGAGGTCAAGGTGTGCCTGCGTGTGCTCTGTAGTCTGTATGTATTGTGATTTAATTGGGCTGCTACCTGCTAGCCCAAATATTAAAGACAGAGCCCATTATTTTTAGCGATTATATTTTAAAAAATATGTGTGTATATTAATTATAAATATATATATATATTATTTATTTATTTATTTTAATCGGATCGGATACGGGTTTTTCGGATCGGATTTGACAAGAAACCGAAACCGCATAATCGGATTCGGTTTCGGTTTTTAATTTTTCGGTTTCGATTTCGGATCGGTTTTATGCGGATCGGTTTTTAGCGGTTTTTAACGGATTGGAATTCGGATTTTTTCGGATTTTTGCTCAGCCCTAATTGTCTTACTCAATTACAGGTCTACTATCTTTTCTATTTTTCAAGAAAGTTTGGTTGGTCGGTGTTGTGGAATAAAAACTAGGTTATGATTATGACGGCTAGGGTTTGTGAGCTTCAAGCTTTAATGGCTGCTTCTGCGTTCGAGACTAAACGGTCCTCACAGAATGCCTACGTATCTCTGTATTAGAGAATCAAGCCAAGAAAACGTAGTTCTGAGAATGAGGGGTCAGACCCTTTATATAGGCTGAGAAGCCTAGGAATTATGGTAGGAGTAGGTGACTTGGTGGGCAAGCCACCGCCTTGAGGAAGGTTCTAGACCCCTTCCTTGTAGGAGTCAGTTTCCATGTTGGAATATGTATCTTGGAGGCTAAGTCAGGCAAGAGTAATATCCTTGTTTGACTCTTATTTGCTGAGCTGTTTATTACCCCTAATATTAATTACGAAATTAATATTATAGTTAGGGTTTGGGCCCATCTGGTGGGCCCCACGTTTGGACCATTCTAGGTCTAATAAATGCCACATTAAATGTGTCTTTAGGGCTTACTTTCAGCCCATATCATTTGCCCCCCAACTTCTAGGAAAACTGATCAGGTTTTCCTTGAAGTTATAACGGCCTTATTCGAGACTTGGGTCGGGGTTTATTGCTCTTACGTGAGTATTTTCAACAATATCATCTTAATGTAAAGCGTGGAGCGACCGACGCATTTACGACGATGTTGAACGACACTAATCAGTGTTAAACGGCACTACACAGCGCTAATCAGCCTTAAACAATGTTTAAACAGTGTTAAACAATGTTAAGTGGCATAAAATGGCACTAACGGCACTAATCGGTGCTAAACAGTGCTAACCGGCACTAATCTGTGCTAACATGCACTAAACAGTGCTTAAACAGCACTAAACGGTGCTAATCGGCACTAATCTGTGCTAATAGGCACTAAACAGTGCTTAAACAGCACTAAACGGTGCTAATCTCGACCTCTTTTTATCATTAACAATCATCCGAGATTCGCTGAAAAAGTCGAGATTTAGGTTTAAAAAGTTCACTGAAAAAGTAGGGATCCAGGACCAAGAACTGAACCTGGACCGGGGGGATCCAGGTTCAGAAGCTGGTCGGCTGGACCCCCTGAAAATGACCTGGTCGGCCGGAAGCTGGTCGGCTGGGACCTGGTCGGCCAGAAGCTGGTCGGCTGGGACCTGGTTGGCCAGAAGCTGGTCGGCTGGCCCTCCTCCAGGGGAGCTGGTCGGCCGGGACCTGGTCCTCCGGGACCTGGTTGGCTGAAATTCCTCTTCTAGGGCTAACTAGTCAGTAGTTGGCCTAAAAAACTTGAACTTAGACTCCTTCTTGATTTTAATAGAGAGTGTGGATCCAGGATCAGAAACCATCCATGGTCCTAAGGATCCAGAATCTTGATCTTGATTACGAATCGTCAGTTTGGTCGTTTGTGACTTCATGGCTAACTTTGGCCTTCATGACTCATCTTGGCCTTCATGGCTAACCTTGGCCTCTCTTTAACATTGATAATCATCTGATATTCGCTGAAAAAGTCGAGAACCATGTCCGAAATCATTTGCTGAAAAAGTTGGGATCCAGGACCAAGAACTGAACCTGGACCGGGGGGATCCAGGTTCAGAAGCTGGTCGGCTGAACCCCCTCAAAACAACCTGGTCGGCCGGGACCTGGTCTTCCGGGACCTGGTCGGCTGATCCTCCTTAAAAAGAGCTGATCGGCCGGGACCTGGTCTTCCGGGACCTGGTCGGCTGATCCTCCTTAAAAAGAGCTGATCGGCCGGGACCTGGTCTTCCGGGACCTGGTCGGCTTATCCTCCTTAAAAAGAGCTGATCGGCCGGGACCTGGTCTTCCGGGACCTGGTCGGCTGAGACCCCTAGTGCGTCGCGGTCGATTGCTTCTTGGCTAGCTGGTTGACCCGGACGTGAAAATTATTCGTGATCTTGCGGATCAAGAACCTTGATCTGAATCTCAAGTCACTATTTTGGTCATTCATGACTTTGTTATCTTAAGGATCAAGAAACTTGACCTTGATCTTAAAATTTTATCATGGATCTAGGATCTAAAACTGTCCGTGATCCTAAGGATCAAGAATCTTGATCTTGATCACGAGTCGTCAGTTTGGTCATTCGTGACTTCATGGCTAACCTTTGCCTTAATGGCTAATCTTGGCCTTCATGGCTAACCTTGGCCTCCCTTTAGCATTGGCAATAATCCGAGATTTGCTGAAAAAGTTGAGATTTAGGTTTGAAAACTATTCAAAGTTCACTGAAAAAGTTGGGATCCAGGACCAAGTACTGAACCTAGACCGGTCGGATCCAGGTTCAGGAGCTGGTCGGCTGGACCTCCTTAAAAGGAGCTGGTCGGCCAAGACCTGGTCGGACGGGGTCTCCAAGACTATAGAAAACTCAGAGATCTTCGCGTGGACAGTAAGATCGTCCAAATCTGATACCCGGAGCTAAAGATATGGCCCAAACAACGTCAATAGTCCGTGTAGGACTGAAAATCAGTCTTGGTCGGCTGGACCCCCTTAAAAGGAGCTGGTCGGCCAAGACCTGGTCGGCCGGGGTCTCCAAGACTATAGAAAACTCAGAGATCTTCGCGTGGACAGTAAGATCGTCCAAATCTGATACCCGGAGCTAAAGATATGGCCCAAACAACGTCAACAGTCCGTGTAGGACTGAAAATCAGTCTTGGTCGGCTGGACCCCCTTTAAATGAGCTGGTCGGCCAAGACCTGGTCGGCCGGGGTCTCCAAGACTATAGAAAACTCAGAGATCTTCGCGTGGACAGTAAGATCGTCCAAATCTGATACCCGGAGCTCAAGATATGGCCCAAACAGTGTCAACAGTCCGTGTAGGACTGAAAATCAGTCTTGGTCGGCTGACGCCCTCCTCGGAGCTTGGTCTTGAACCTTGAGTTCATTCATGGTTGTTGGTTATCATCAACCCTTGACTCTCATCCTTGTGATGAAGTTCTTTAGTTCTTACCTCATCTTTGTTTCTCATGGAGGAGGTCTTCCTTCTCGGTTGATCATTCAGGTAGTTCACTTGCTCCTTAGCACTTGACTTTAGGCCTGGTATGCCTTTGTTGGTTTTCAACCCTTTAGCTTGATTCTAGGTTTCCAACCTTATTTTCTTATGCTCATATAACCTTTCTTAGGTCTCAACTTGATTGACAACTCTTGGTTCGAGTCATTAAACTCAAACGACAAGCTCGATTGGAGGCAGACAGCCTTGTTGGCCATCGAGGCTTAATTAATGTTGTGTTGAGATTTGAAGTTCAAGGATTCAATCCTTAATCTTGGAATGTGTTCATCATCCCAGATTTCCAACCTGTAGAATCCTCGTCCTGGTGTCTTCCTGACTCGATACGACCCTTCCCAATTGGGGGATAGTCTTCCCTTCTGGCCAACTCTGGAGGCCTCTATCTTCCTCAGAGTCAAGTTGTCTTGTCGAAAGAACTTCTCCTTAACCCTTTGGTCGCAGTGGAAAGATGCTTTCTTCTGACGCTCTGCGTTTCTAGCATTCGCTTCATCCCTAACCTCGTCAATCAGATCGAGGGCGAGCCTCACGCCTTTTTCATTGGTCTCGTGATCATATGCTTCCACTCTTGGCGATGCATGTGTAATCTCTAGGGGGCACAACTGCCTTGGCTCCATAAGCCAGCAAAAACGGGGTTGCTTCAGTTATCACTTCGTAGGTGGTGTGGTATACCCAAAGTATAGGCAGCAACTCATCCACCTAAGTGTTTCTTGATCGTCCGACCCTCTTCTTCAATCCATCAAGGATAATTCAATTTGCTACCTCAGCTTGTCCATTAGCCTCAGGGTGAGCTACTGAAGAAAAGCGAAGTTCAATAACATTCTCCTTGCAGTACTTCTTAAACTCTTCATTGTTGAATTTTGTCCCATTATCCGTCACAAGGATTCGGGGGATTCCCTATCTGCAGATGATGCTCTCCCAAAAGAACTGGGAAATTTGTTTGGTGGTTATCTTGGCTAAGGGCTTAGCCTCAATCCACTTAGTGAAGTAGTCGATGGCCACTATAATAAACTTCCTTTGTGCCGAAGCCATAGGGAAAGGACCTAGTATGTCCATTCCCCACATTGCAAACGAGATGGGAGAATTGATCGAAGTTAACATCTCAGGCGGCTGCCTTACAATTGGAGCGTGCTTTTGACATCTGTCACACTTCTTGACATAATTCTGCGCATCGGCCAACATCTCTGGCCAATAGAATCCCAGTCGTGTGATCTTGTGAGCTAGGGCTCTTCCCCCCAAGTGTTGCCCACATATCCCTTCATGAACTTCCTCCAAGGCTTCTCTTGCCCCTTGGGGCCTCAAGCACTTCAGGTACGGGACGACAAACGATCTTTTGTAGAGGATGCCTTCAATCAAGGCGTATCTCAATGCCCTCACTGACAGCTTTCGTGCCTCCAAGGCATTGTCAGGGAGCCAGCCTGTCTCGAGGTGAGCTTTGATAGGGTCAATCCAGCAACCTCCCATATCAATCGGTGCTATCAACTTAGAATTGATGGTCGGGGCCTTCAAGACTTGGAAGTAAACACTCCCTGCATAGTTCTCAATTTCAGAAGAAGCAAATTTAGACAAGGCATCGGCCTTAGCGTTCTCCTCTCTCGGAATGTGTTCCACATAGCATTCCTCAAACTGAGTCATAACAGCTTTCACGACTCTCAGGTATTTTGCCATAGTCTCATCATTGGCTTCAAACTCGCCATTCACTTGCGAGACCACCAGTCTTGAATCTCCACACACTTTGAGGTTCTTGACCCTCATGACTCTAGCTAAGCCCAATCCAGCTATCAATGCCTCATACTCAGCTTCATTGTTGGTAGTAGGAAAATCCAACTTCAAAGCATACTCAACTGTGAACCCATCGGGGCTTTGCAGAACTAAACCTGCATGGCTTGATTTTGTTTTTGATGCTCCATCAAAATAGAGCACCCAATATTCCTTCTGACCAGTTACAAGTTCCTCATCTTTATCTCCACTCTCAGTGGTAGTTACTATCTCCTGCCCCCCGACTTCTTGGTTGTTAATGGTGCATTCAACCACGAAGTCAGCCAATGCCTGAGCCTTGACGGCTGTCCGAGGCTTATACTTGATATCAAACTCTCCAAGTTATATGGCCCACTTGATTAGCTTTCCACTGGCCTTAGGGCTATGCAATATGTTCCTCAGTTGCTGGTCCGTCCGGACTTCAATTTTGTGAGCCTGGAAGTACGATCGTAGCTTCCTCGAGGCCGTTATCAATGCCAAGGCAAACTTCTCGATGGTAGAGTAATTTAACTCAGCCCCATGCAACACCTTGCTTACGTAGTAGATGGGTTTCTGAACCTTGCTTTCTTCTCGAACGAGAACGGTACTCAGTGCTTGCTCAGATACTGCCAAGTATAGGTAGAGAGTCTCTCCGGGACTAGTTTAGCCAACAACGGGGCTTCGGCCATGTACTTCTTCAATTGTTCAAAGACCTCCTGGCTCTAAGGTGTCCACTCAAAATTTTTCACTTTCTTCAATGCTTGAAAGAACGACAAACATTTATCACCAGATTTGGAGATGAATCTCCACAAGGCCGCAAATCGGCCTGTCAACTTCTACACATCTCTTATAGAGCGTGGTGGCTTCATGTATAAGATCTCCTTGATCTTGTCATGGTTGGCCTCAATGCCTCTTTTTGAAACCATCAGTCCTAAAAACTTCCCAGATCCAATGCCAAAGGCACACTTGGCTGGATTCAACATCATCTTGTGGTGCCTCAGCACTTCAAATGCATCTCCGAGGTGTTTAATATGATCTGCCATCAATAGGCTCTTGACTAACATATCATCAATATAGACCTCCATGGTTTTTCCAATTAGATGGGCAAATATTTTATTCACCAATCGTTGGTAAGTAGCTCCTGTATTCTTTAGCACAAATGCCATAGCAAGATAACAGAAAACACCAAAGTCGGTTATGAAAGATACCTTAGGGATGTCGTCCTTATGCATCTTGATCTGGTTGTATCCACTGAAACCATCCATGAAACTCAGCATCTCGTGCCCAACTGTGGCATCTATCAACGTATCTATCCTTGGTAGAGGGAAACAATCCTTAGGACATGCATCATTCAAGTCAGTGAAGTCTATACACATCCTCCACTTCCCATTTGCCTTCTTGACCATCACAGGGTTAGCCAACCACTTGAGGAACTGAATCTCTTCAATAAACCCAGCTTATAAGAGCATGCCAACTTCTTGTTTAATGGCCTCTTGCCTTTCTGGAGCGAAATTCCTCTTCTTCTGCTTTAATGTCGTTCATTTAGGATCGACATTCAATTTGTGAGTTATGAGCTGGGGATCA
Organism: Kitagawia praeruptora; assembly: GCA_037693485.1. Classification (NCBI taxonomy): domain Eukaryota; kingdom Viridiplantae; phylum Streptophyta; class Magnoliopsida; order Apiales; family Apiaceae; genus Kitagawia; species Kitagawia praeruptora. Next base: position 86,807,370 of record CM075350.1, read on the forward strand.
ATCCCTGGCATATCAATTGCTGTCCAAGCAAACACATCACTATCCTCTTGTAAGAATGCTGTCAACTTGCCCTTCAAGGGGTTCCTTCAATTGGCTTTCGGGCTATGCAATATGTTTCTTCAACGGGTGGTCCATCAGGACTTCAACGTTTGTCTTGGTTCCATCATTTTTTTTTGTTTTTCTTGATTCTAGGTCAAGGATTCAAGGTTGATTCCTCGATTTAGATTTCCAATTAAACAATCATGTGGGCTTCTCGCCTTTTAAACTCTTTAAAACGAGAGTTTGCTTGAACTTCTTGATCATTGTTTAAGGTTCTCTATTGGTCTTCTACCTTAGATTCTCCATCCAAGTCATTTTTGAAAACATTAAAAAGTGGCTAGTCTTTAGCCTCCACAGCCTTGCATGGCTTTGATTGCCAGATGTCTTTTATCCCGGATCCTTCAAGGAATTGAAACACTTATTTGGTTGTGCTGTAACCTAACTCTCGACCCTTCAGAGTTTTATTTATGCGTTTGTTTGCTTCCATTTGTATATTCTTTTATTTTCGGTACTTGGTCATCTTTGACTTACACACATCAGGTGCTTGGTACATAAATAGAATCATAGAACGAAAAGCAAACTTGCATTAATAACATAAATGGGTTCAACCTTTATATAGAGTACTACTGTCCTACTCAGAGCGACATGCTCTGCATGGTTTCATCGAACCTTATTTCTACTTCTACTAGATAAATATGAAGCTAAGTCCAACTTTGCAAGACTAGGCCTGCATGGCTTGATTTTGTTTTTGATGCTCCATCAAAATAGAGCACCTACTACTCCTTCTAGTCTCCTCATTCTTCTTCTGAAGTTCACTTTCTTCTTGGGGTACTATCTCTTGCCCCCGACTTCTTGGTTGCCAATGTTACATTCAACCACGAAGTCAGTTGATGCCTTAGCCTTGATGGCTGTTCGAGGCTTATGTGTGATGTCCTCTTCTGGACTTTCTTTGTGTTCCTTATCACTGCGGATGTCCATGTCTTCAATCGGAAGGACCTGCCCCCCGACTCCGTCAGGCCTTAACGCGGCTACATAACAGCTTCGTGCCATCTTTTGATTGCCTTTATGTTCTCCAACACCATTCTGGGTTGGGAACTTGATCTTCATATGATAAGTTGAGGCAACAGCCTTGAATGCATGAAGTCCAGCCCTTCCGAGGATAACGTTGTACGTTGAAACCGCCTTGATTACCAGGAAGTTCAACATCAGAGTGGCCTTCTTGGGCTCCTGTCCAATAGTCATAGGCAATTGAATAGTCCCTTCAACTTTAGATCCTACGCCATTAAATCCATATATAGGCATGTTATTTGGGGTCAACTGAGAATCATTGTAACCCATCTTCACAAATGCATCATGAAATAGAACGTCAACGGAAGCTCCATTATCTATCAAGACTCGCTTCACTTCTGAGTTTCCAATTACAGGAGTTATGACCAACGGGTCGTCATGGGGGAACTTCACCCCTTCAAGATCAGAATCATCAAAACCAAGTGTGATTTCAGTCCTAGCCCGCTTCGGGGCCTCTCCCACGATGTGTATCACTTCTCTGGCGTACGCCTTTCGAGAGTTTCGAGTTGTACCGGCCGCTGTCGGGCCTCCCCAGATCATATTGATAACTGGCCCTCGGGGCTGTGTGTTACGATCACGATCGTCATCCCTTCTGTTATAATCTCTAATTCGATTAACACGATCTTCACCCTTAGTGAAGCTGCTCAATTTCCCTCTACGGATCAAGAACTCGATCTCGTCTTCGAGTTGCTTGCAATCATCTGTATCATGCCCCACATCGCGGTGGAATCTACAGTACTGACCCTTGTTTCTCTTTGCGGGATCACCCCTAAGTGGCTTCGGCCATCGAAAATCTTTGTCTTTCTCAATATCTAACAAGATCTGACTCCTAGGAGCATTCAATCTTGCATAGTCGTTGAATCTTGGTCCCAAACTCTTCTTCGGTTCTTCTTAGGGGCATAGTCGGAGTCCTCGCTAGTTCGGGGATACTTGTCCCTAGCATCATACTCCAGGTCATCATACTCCTGGTCTTGCTTTCGCTTCTTGAAGTCGTTGTTACCTCCTCCCTCACTTACTGTGGCTTCTTTCTTCATGCTATCTTCAGCTTTAATGTACTTGTCAGCCCTTCGTTGGAGCTCAGCCATGTTTTCAGGAGGATGCTTCGCCAATGACCTTTTAAAGAATAGATCAGTGGTTCCGTGTTCCAGGGCTACCATGGCCACCTTATTCTCCAGATCAGTGATGTTCAAAGTCTCCTTGGTGAACCTCTTAAGGTAGTCTCTCAGATTTTCGTTCTTCCCTTGTACCACATACATAAGGGATGCAGAACTTTTCTCATGAACTCTCCCGCTAATGAATTGGCTGACAAAAGCGGCGCTCAACTCCTTAAAAGAGCCAATCGAATTCGTAGGTAGGCGGCTATACCATCTTTGAGCCATGCCCGACAGGGTTTGAGGGAACGCCCTACACTTCAAGGCGTCGCTTGCAGGCTGCAACAGCAGTGCATTTGAGAACGTCCTAACATGGTTTGCGGGATCACCCGTTCCATCATAAGCCTTAATTGTCGGCATCTTGAACTTCTTTGAGATACGAGCATTCATCACCTCCTCAGTAAACGGGGGTGTGGGATCATCAGGATCCCCAAGTGGCATCAGATCCTTGGGGTTGCTCTTGGGGGTTTCCACCCTTGTTGTTTTTCCAGTTGGGGCATCAGCCCTTCTTTGCCTTCTTGAAGGCCTCTCAAAATCTATAAAGGGAATCGGTCCTGATGTTGGAGGAGGTTGAGTCTGATTTGACCTAGCTTGTTCTCTTGCCATATCTTCCTTTAATCTTAAAATCTCGGCTTCATAAGCCTTGATTCTTTCCGCAGTTGTAGACGGGGGTCCATCATAGACAGTTTGATGACTCCTCCGGGGTTCTCTGCTAGCACGTCGCCTTCTTGGGGCTTCATCACGATCAACATCAGTTGATGAATCGTCAGTATAGGGGCCAGAGTAATCAAGATACACTCGATCTCGGATCTGCAAGGCATGACCACTGGGTCCAGGAGGGTAGTTAGGCAGGCCATACATCGGGTTAGTACTCACGGGGAGATCCGTAGTATGGATCTGTACCCCTGGTGGTGGGTAACTGGGATCAACTAGAGGAGAGACCAGCGTCTGGAGGGAGCTGGTTCCTTGACCTGGGTGAACGACCATAGGTAACGTTCTCTCGACATGGGGATTCGTCCCTGGAGGTTGAGAAACCTGAGTTTGAGTGATCGCCCCTGTGGTTGGGAGTACTTGTTCAGTGACAGGCGGAGCAGAGCTTAGAGGTAGAGCCTCGGTAGCGATTGGCTCGGTAGTGCTTGGTGCTGTTCTTCGTGTTTGAACCATGGTTGATGTCTTTTTCCCACAGACGGCGCCAAATGTTGTGGAATAAAAACTAGGTTATGATTATGACGGCTAGGGTTTGTGAGCTTCAAGCTTTAATGGCTGCTTCTGCGTTCGAGACTAAACGGTCCTCACAGAATGCCTACGTATCTCTGTATTAGAGAATCAAGCCAAGAAAACGTAGTTCTGAGAATGAGGGGTCAGACCCTTTATATAGGCTGAGAAGCCTAGGAATTATGGTAGGAGTAGGTGACTTGGTGGGCAAGCCACCGCCTTGAGGAAGGTTCTAGACCCCTTCCTTGTAGGAGTCAGTTTCCATGTTGGAATATGTATCTTGGAGGCTAAGTCAGGCAAGAGTAATATCCTTGTTTGACTCTTATTTGCTGAGCTGTTTATTACCCCTAATATTAATTACGAAATTAATATTATAGTTAGGGTTTGGGCCCATCTGGTGGGCCCCACGTTTGGACCATTCTAGGTCTAATAAATGCCATATTAAATGTGTCTTTAGGGCTTACTTTCAGCCCATATCAGTCGGTCGGTCGGTACGGTACCTCTTGATTTTACTTATTTACCCTTACTCAATTACAGGTCTACTATCTTTTCTATTTTTCAAGAACTAAATAATTTCCCTTTTCAGGTAAAATACAATATACTTTTATATTTTATCTAACTAAAATTTCTTCTTTATTTTTTTTCAGGTTAAACATATTACCTTTTCTATTTTTCAATAACTAAATAATTTCCTTTTTTCAGGTAAAATAGACTATCTTTCACATTTTATTTAACTAAAATTTCACTTTTTTTAAAATAGTACAAGAAGTTTTGTTTAATAAAATAACATGACTATATTATAATCACTATTAACTAATCAATTACCTTTTTCACCCAAAACACGTTACCTTTTCTTTTTCTTTAACTAACATCTCACTTTTTCCAATTATATCATGGACGGTTACCTTTTTCAACCAATACAAGTTACCTTTTTTCTCTCTCTTACTAAAACCTCTCTTTTTCCAATTATATCATAGATGTTTCTATTTAATAAAAATAAAATACTAATAATTAACCGATTACCTTTTCAGCTAAAATGTATCATCTTTTTAATTTTCACGTTACCTTTCTATTTTCTCTAACTAAAATCTCTCTTTTTCCAGTTATATCAAGGGCCGGTTCTATTTAATAAAATAAACTAATAATATTTTAATATTAATAATTAACAGATTACCTTTTTCAGCTAAAACGTATCATCTTTTCTATATTTTCTAACTAAAATCCTTCTTTTAATAGAAATATCACGGACAATATTAATTTCTCTTTTTCTAAAAATATTACGTGAAATTAATAAGATAATAAAATTATAATTACTATTCTGGCAAAAAAAAATTATAATTACTATAAACTAATCAATTACCTTTTTCCCCTAGAACATGTTTCCTTTTTAATTTTCTCTAACTTAAATCCTATCTTTTTCTAATCATATCATGGGCATTCTATTTAATAAAATAAAATATTAATTTTATAATTACCAATAATTAACCGATTACCTTTTTCAGCTAAAACTTATCATCTTTTCTATATTTTCTAACTAAAATCCCTCCATTTCTAGAAATATCACGGATAATGTTGTGCCCAAAATCACCGTGGGCTGAATTTAGGCCCATTAAGCCCTAGAGTTCAATTCATACAAGCCAGAAGATTAATCCAGTACAAGACATGAAGATCATATATGAAGAAATAAGTATCAGATAGAGGAATGACTAAGCAACTATGAAGATCAGGAGGTTCCCGAAGGCCTGGAAGCTGATCAGATTAATAAAGGACCAGGTTCCTCCTAGCTGAAGAGTCCGAATTAGCATAGTAGCAGCCACAGAAAGAGGTAGGAATATACAAAGATATTAGATGAGTTATCCAGCCTAACATGTTTGTTATTTGGGTAGGTACAGATACCTAAAAAGAGGTTCCTGAGCAACAGGTCCCGAAATAAGGAGGTTCCTGAGCACCAGGTTCCTAAGAGTAATCGACAGAACGTTATAGAAGCTATCTAGAACAGATAAACGAATTACTATTGGAGTATAATTCTAGGGCGCAGATGATCCTAGAATATCTCTAATGTGCGAGAGAATTATAATGGGGTACGAACTCGGGTTCTACTCTATTTCACCAACTAGTTCGTGAAAGGCTCTAAAGGAACCTGAGTCCAACACGAACTAGGCAATCGAATACAGCTATTCCAGCAGAGTCAGATTCGCATTAGAACTACGTGAGCTTGATTCCTATATAAAGGATACGTAGGCACCTTGAGGGTAACACGAATCTAGCTCTCTAATTCTCTCTAAAGGCACCTGAGATTATTGGAGACACCCTCAAGCTCAGCTCACCCCCACAAACATAACCCAAATCTTCCATTGAACAGTTGATCGTTAGCCTTACAACTCACCGAGAACCTCACAAAAGTTGTTACGAAATTCACTCATCAACAGATAACATTTATATAATTATTATCAAATCATCTCATATAAAAATGTAAGCCTCCAAAATTCATGTTTTAAAAAATTAATTTAAATAAATGAAAAAATTCATATAATATTAAAATAAAAAAATCTGTGCATTGCACGGGTTTTAAGCTAGTAAAATTTAAATTAATAATATTCAGATTTTAAAATATAACATTTTTATTTATTATTTTTAAATTTAATTCTCATGATTAAGATTAGCAACACTATTAAAACTAATTTACAGTAGTGAAGCCTAATTTATCATATTTGTTTAGATTATATAAATTTTCATTATAACACATTACAACATATGTTAAAAATTACAACCTATAATCACACATATCAAAATCTTTAAAATTAATTAATTAAAATTTATGTAATCACAATTAAAGAATAAAAATCATACCCAAGATTTTAACAAGAGAAAAAACTTAACACCTAAGATTATTTAACACAATCATACCCAATTTATGTAATCACAATTAAAGAATCAAAATCATAATTTTTAATGCTAAAATTACTAACCTGGTGTTAAAAAAATTAATCTTCAAGAATGTGTTTACTTTTAATCTTCTGCTTTCCAAGGAGAATGCACTGCTAATAAGATAAAAAAAGTAAATTAACAATTCAATAACAGAAATTAATGAGTAAATGTTAACAAAAAAGATAAAGTTTTTGCACAAACATCATACTAACCTGAGAAATTCAGATGTCTGTCCACTACTTTTAATTCTTATCTAACACTCCAAAACTAAAACTCCACACTAAATTTTCTCTAATTAGTATAGACTACTTTGATAAGAGTGCAATCTAATATATATTTCTTTCTCACAATTTTGTAGATGTAATTGAGTAAAGCATAACATATATTTATATCTTTTTCAACCGCCATATACACCAACTACATAGGTGGAGTTTGTTACATTTTAGATAATTAATAAAATATCATTTGTAACAAAACTTCCATGAATTATGGGTAAGTTATCAGCATGATTTTACACCACACCAAAAACGGTTACAATACATAAATAACATCATTTTTGTTATTATAAATTCAATTTTTTTCTTTTTTGTCATTAGAAATTTGTTAAATTAAATTAGTTTTTTGTCAACTTTTAATTGTTTTTTTTTTGCTTAACAATACAAAATATTCTAAACCTAAAATACTTTTAAAAAAAATCACCCGGGCTAAAGTCCATTTTCTATAAAATATTAATAGAATTTTTTTTAAAAAAATTTGTTTTACCCGGACTTTAGCCCACCTCAGCCCTAATGATGGTCCGCCCCTGGTGGTAAGCCCTTCTGAAAATCAACATATGGATACGCAATAGGCTGATCACTGTCCTCTATTTTCCACCTGCATTCATAAGAATTAATATACAAATCCAGTATAATTGCCATAAAATAATGAGAGTGACAAAACTTGGAAAGGCGCCTCAGTGACCAGGCTCTGAAAACTTAATGATCTCGTCACTTTAATTATCAAAGCATCTGTACTACATTTAATTTTGGATTATTAATAAAATTTTCAATCGCGAATATATTAATCTATATCAATGTTCAAATGTATGCATTTCTTGATTATGGATCAATAAAAACTTTATATTTACCAAGGAATATCGGAAGAACACCTCAGACTAAATTATCAATCACCTGAAGTTTTGGACAAGGTGGTGGAGGAAGACAACAAGTTCTATCTTACCAGCTTTAGAACCGGGGGAATATCATACACCTCCACCAAACGGAAAGAAGTTCTTGCTGTTTTGTTCTTGATCCTGATAAAGTATGCGTGTTTGCATAACAATAAACACTTCGTTATTAATTATATACATTATAAAACAATAATAAGATAAATGTTGTCGATGATGATTTTATGAAATGGGAAAAGAGGGATGAATAATAGCTAGAACATTTATAAGTACTACCTCTAACCCATATTTTGTAACTTTGACTTATGTTTGTTATTTTCTGTGAAATAATCTCATTCTCATTGAAAATGAATGAACAGTTTGTTTACAATATGTATACTATGTGTATACAGCTACATCTCTACTATTTACAAATAGGAGGGAAAGTTAGTTATAACTAACTTTTGACCAAGTCAAATACTTATTGACTAAGCTAACTAGTTGACTATTAGTTGACTATCACTATATCTAATATCCCCCCTCAAGTTAGGAGATATATGAGATGAAACAGGATCATATAATCCTAACTTGGCAGTAAGATAATGCAACTGAGAAGATGGGACTATCTTAGTAAAGACATCAGTTAACTGGTGTTGTGTAGGAAGATAAGTGAGTTGTATAAGGCCTTCCAGAACTTTGTCTCTAGTGAAGTGGCAATCGACTTCAATATGCTTAGTTCTTTCATGAAAAATAGGATTCTTGGCTATGTAAATAGCTGACTGATTATCACAATGGATGGTAACTGGAGTAAGATTTGTAACACCTAATTCTTCAAGAAGCCTGACTAGCCAAGTCACCTCAGATGTTGCAGATGCCATAGCCCTATACTCAACCTCAGAGCTAGATCTTGAAACAGTTGACTGTTTTTTTGATTTCCAGGTAATTGGGGAATTACCAAGCATGAGAATATAACCTGTGACAGACCTTCTAGAATCAGGACAAGAGGCCTAGTCAGAATCTGAATAAGCTTGTAAAGTCAAGGAGTCTGAACCCTTTAAGATAATGCCTTGACCAGCAGTGGAAGAAATATATCTTAGAGTATGCACTAAAGCTTCATAGTGAGGAACCCTTGGCTGATGCACAAATTGACTCAAGACTTGAACTGAATAGCTAATATTAGGTCTGGTGTTAGTAAGAAAATTTAACTTCCCTAAAATTGATCTGTAAAGCTCAGGATCAGAATATAAATCACCTTGGGAGTTATCAAGTTTGATGTGAAGAGGTAAAGGTGTAACAGCCTTCTTTGAAAGATCAACTGTACACATTTCCAGAAGCTCTGCAGTGAATTTTTTTTTACTAAGAACAATTCCTTCTTGGAGATAATGAATCTTAATACCAAGGAAAAAATGTTGTAACCCTAGGTCCTTAATACTGAAAACTTGATCAAGGTGAGACTTAAGGAAAGCAATATGATCATCATTACTTCCTGTGACAATGATATCATCTACATAAACAACCACTATTGTAGTATGACCCTTCTGTTTATGTATGAACAAACTATAGTCATTCTTTGACTGAATAAAACCTTGAGCAATTAACTCTGAAGCCAATTTAGCAAACCACATCCTAGAAGCCTGTTTGAGGCCATAGAGAGATTTTCTGAGTCTGCAGACATAATTCATAGGATTTTCGCGCCTTCAGGTACTTTCATGTAAACTTCTTCATGTAGATCCCCATGTAAAATGGCATTATTAACATCTAGTTGGTGTAATTTCCAATGTTTGCTGGCAGCTAAAGAAATAATACACCTAACTGTACTCATCTTGACCACAGGAGAGAAGACTTCATCATAATCAATACCTAGTTTCTGATTGTACCCCTTAGCCACAAGTCTGGCTTTGCACCTTTCTAAAGAACCATCAACATTTAATTTTACTTTGAATACCCACCTACAACCTATGGTTTTTTTGTCTGAAGGAAGAGGAACCAAGTCCCAAGTTTTGTTTTTTTTAAAGCTTCTAACTCCTTTTTCATTGCTGCAACCCATAAAGGATTAGTAGAAGCTTCTACATAGGATTAAGGTTCAGTAATATTTGTATGGGACAATAAAACATGATGTGTATGTGATGTAGAAGGAATATTTGAAGCTGAAATAATTCCATACCAGTGAGGAGAGGATGAATCAGTACTAAGACTAGAATTACAAACATAGTCTTGAAGATATGATGGTGTAGCTTTATTTCTACTTGATTGTCTAGAAGGTACAACCACAGTATTAGAAAGATCAACCACAGTATTGTGATTGCTAGTAGAATCAGATGTAGTAGTAGTAGAAGGAATTTGAAGATCAGTATTAGTATCAATGGTAGATGGAATAATAGGAAGAAAAATATTATCAAGAAATTGAGATTGTATTTGATGAAGCTGAGATATTATCTTAAAAGGGAATTTGGATTCATGAAAAATAACATCCCTAGAGATGCTAAGAGAATTAGTTTTCAAATTGAAAACTTTATAACCTTTGGTTTTATTTGAATATCCAAGAAATACAGATGCTTGAGCTCTAGGATCAAATTTGGTTCTCAAAACTCTATAAGTAGAGACATAGCAAAGACAACCATAGGTTTTGAGATAACTGATATCATCATTTTTGTTGTAGAGTCTGAAATAAGGAGTTTGAAAATTGAGACACTTCAAAGGCATGCATCATGTTTATGATGTAAGTAGCACATAACACTGATTCTCCCCAAAATTTATCAGTAAGTTTTGCTTGTAGATGTAGGCTCCTAGCAGTTTCTAGTAGATGCCTATGTTTCCTCTCCACAACACCATTTTGTTGTGGAGTGTAAGCACAGGAAGTCTGATTTACTATCCATCTATTGGCATATAATTTCTTTAACAAACCCTCAGTCAATTCTAACGCATTATCAAATCTAACACATTGAACTTTAGCAACAAATTGTGTATCAACATATTGAAAGAAATCATTCAGAACACCATATACATTAGATTTTGACTTAAGCAAATGTACCCAGATGAATCTAGTGTGATCATCAACAATTGTAAGAAACTGAGTACATCCAGAAAGAGATTTAGTTTTGTAAGGTCCCCATATGTCTATGTCTAACATTTGAAAAATAGAAACAGTCTTAATAGAGCTTACAGGAAATGATGCTCTAGTTTGCTTAGCTGCAGGGCAAATTTGACATGTAGTGTCTTGAGCACAGTTCTTTGAGTTTGAGATTGGAGCCACCAGATGTAATAATGAGAAAGGTAGATGTCCCAGCCTTAGATGCCAAAGCCTTGCTTTTTCAGTAGTAGAAATTGAAGTGTTGCATTGACTATCAACAAGATGAGACTGAGTAGTAGAAGCAAGGTCTCTGTATAAGTCATTAATTGAATTACCAAGATGAATCTGAGGCCTTCTCTGAGAAAGACCCTGTAAGAAACACCATTTGTTAGTGAATAACATTTGACAATTAAGATCTTCACAAAGTTTGGATACAGAGATTAATCTGGAACAGAAATCTGGAACATGTAGGACATGTTGTAAGGTAATGTCATTATTGAGCTTGACTGAACCTTTATGTAAGACCTTCACCTTTGATCCATTTGGAATAGTTATAAAACTATTATTGTTAGTAAGATTTTCATATGTGGAAAACATATCCAGATCAGGACATATATGGTCTGTGGCTCCACTATCAATGAGTCATTCATCACCAAAAGCTGAGAGTAAGCACATATTATGTGCTAGAAGAGCATGTTTAAAAGGTTCTGTAGTTGGAGAATCTTAAGAAGATTGACCAAGGAGAGTCATGAGATGATTATACTGATCAGTAATAATAGAATGATTAGGATCGTTATGAGTAACTTTGCAATCATCAGAGAAAGAATCTTCAGCATTGATTTGAGAAATAACAGCCATTCTCTTTTCTGGTCTTGTGAAGCCTGGAGGAAAACCATGAATCTTAAAGCATCTTTTAATGCTATGCCCTGGTATTTTACAGTGAGTACAAAAGTAATTTGGTTTTCCTCCTTTTTTGCCAGAATTAGTACCAAATGCAGTAGAGGATCCAGTAGAATGACCAGTTTTATAGTTACTGTTATATCCAGTAGATTGCTATCTAGGACCATAAAAATTTCTTTGAGCTTGATAAGAATTATTCATATTAGCAGCAAATGCAAGTGATTCAGTCAGAGTAGATATCTGAGACATCTCCTTATGCCTTTCTTCTTGAGCAAATATTCTGTATGCCTGAGATACATTAGGAATTGGATGCATCATCAAGATGTTTCCTCTTACTGTGCTAAACTGCTCATTTAGCTTCATCATGAATTGGGACTTGATTGTGCAACTAGGTGGAATTCGACTTATTTGATGATTGAAAGATGTATTCGCTCAATTGGGTACTAGGGAGTCTCAGTATCACAAATTTACAACTTCCAGAGAAGATTGGGAATTTGCTCAAGATATGTGTGGGAGATTTTTTTCTTGTATGAGATATCCGACAACTAATACTTGTTTTATCAATATTTGTGAAATTCAACTAGCAATTGAAAACTAGCGTAATAGTTCAAATTTTGTAATCCAAACAATGGTGAAAAAATGTTGATAAAGTTTGAAAAATATTGGGATATGATGCATAGTGTTGTGGGCGTAGCTGTTGTACTTGATCCAAGATACAAGTTGGAGGTACTATATTTTGATAAATTTTTGGAGAATACTCGTCAATGAAAATTGAAGATGTTCGCACTCTTTGTTACTCCCTCTGTCCCATCCATTTCTTCACACTTTCCTTTTTGGGATGTCCCATCCAATTCTTCACATTTCCTAAAATAGTAAACTTTATACATTATATATTTATGGGTCCCACTACTTTACTCACTTTTCTCCTCCACTATACCCACTTTATACATTATATATTTATGGGTCCCACCACTTTACTCAATTTTCTTACTTTTCACCCCTTTCTTTATATATTTCCTTGACCTCCGTGCCCGAACCCATATGTGAACATATGGGTGGGACGGAGGGAGTATGATTTACTTAAAGAGTACCATTAGAAATTTGTACAAGACAGTGAAGGAATTGGTGAATCTCATTCAACAGGCCCTGTTTCTAATTTCGAAGGTATATATAACAGTATGAGTTGTTCATAAGCAACAAGAAGTGTAAAAAAGTTAACTTCATAAAAATCAAATTTTCGGGTTTCGGGTAAAATCCGATCCGATCTAAAATTCGTTGGATCTGATTCAGGTCTGAACTTTCGAGTTTTTTTCAGATCCGAATATTATCAAAAAATTCAAATTTGAATATTGAAAAATTCGATCCGATCCGATCCATTGTCATCCCTAAATCTAACTCCTAACTCTCTCCAGATAAATAGAGCTGAAGGGGTATGGAGTATGGACGCTTGTACATTTTCTGTTACCAAATAAATATTAAAAAAGAAATCGTACCATGACATGAGTTAGCAAAAACAAATAAACGCAGGGATGGTACCGTGGTACTATTATTGAAAAAGAAAAAAGAGACACGCAACCTGTGGCATTGTATTTGTTGCTTTGCTGGCTCTGTATCTCCACTAGACCCTAGGCCCCATCTCAAGCATATGCGACTACTATTATTTTTATGCAACCCTTTTTTTTTTTTCCCTCTCATTCTTCTAAATTACTTTATCTCTTCCCCTTTATCTTTTGTTTGTAGCGCAACTTGTACTACGAGGATAACTCAACAATACTCCTTCGATCCCATTTTATAGATTTCTTTCAAAAAAATACACATAAAAGGTTAGTTTGATAATAGTATTTTTCAACTAATACTTTTAATACATTGTAAAATGATAATAGTGTTAAATTTGAAAAAAATCAAATTTTAGATATAATAAATATATGAATAATTTTGAAAAATCACCTTGAAAAAAGAAAAAATATATAAAATGAAACAAATTTATTTTTCAAAAAGAACCTGTACTTTGGGATGTACGAAGTATATCTTAACGAGATACTATAAGGATTAAATTTATTACTTCTAGTGCAGACGACCTCAGTTTTTGCTGTACGATTTTTCAACAAATCCTTCACTTTATTTTCGTTATGGATCTATCAGTTTTATTATTTTCGTTCTGAAAATAAAGTCTGATAATTTGCTAATGAAGTTAGGTATAAAAGGGAGATGTTCCGATTGCATGTGAAAACCATTAATTGATCACATATCACGAGTATGATCCCTAGAAAATGATATCCTCCAAATTACACACACACACACATTCATTAGCATCCCTAGATTTTTTACATTCCCTAAACTACCCTTGCTTTTCTCACTCTCTTCAACTTTCCTTCACTTCAACACTACTACTCCCTCACTGTAACTAACCAACTCTTCTGCTTCTTGTTTGAGTAGTGCTTGTGCACAGCAACAATGGCTGCCATTGGAACGTTGAAGCCACCTCACACTTCCGGTGCCGGAAATTGCACCGGTCCGGCGAGAGATTTTCGCAAGACGACGTCGTTGAGGAAATTGTCATTTTCATCTCAAGTCTCTGTTGAAATCTCGCATTCTGTTCAACGACGTCGTTCGCGAGCTCCTTCGGTTGTTGTGTCTCCCAAGGCTGTTTCTGACTCGCAGAATTCTCAGACTTGTCTCGATCCTGACGCTAGTCGAGTATGATAATTACTACTAATATTTTATTAATTATTTGTTCTTGTTGTTGTTTTTACTGAAATTGATGGTAAGTTAATTTGATTTTTGATGATTTGTTGTTACTGATAGTCTGATACAAGTGTAATACTACAGATCTGAGTAGATCATTTGCTCAATTTCAGTAGCTAATGCGCAGGATTTAGCTACTAAATTCACTGTGTCTACTCTACTAGTTGATGTTAGTACAGTTATTACCAACAAGTTATGAAATTGATAATGACCTTGATTTTCGAGAATGCGCCTTGTTAGACATAAAACTTTTTACTAAAGATTGAGTTGTAAATTGTGGAACAATCTACTGATCACATACAGGTGATCAGTAATCTGTAAATTGTGGAACAATCTACTAATCAGATACAGGTGATCACGTGATCAGTAATCTCATATACGAAACTACTAAAAATTCTGTTGCTATAACGTTTTGTGGTGTCAAATAGGGTAACAAACTGCATTTATACTTTAGGAATGATCAACACTTGTACAGGCGTTCCTGGATTTTCCTAAGTAATATTTCAATGTACATGAACCGATTTGGCATTTACGAAGAGTAAAGTCACATATACATAGGAATCTAATCCTGAAAGGTGTATGTGCACTTTACTTATCATAATAATGTTTGAACACAGCAACCTGCCGCATGCAACATATACCAATTGTGGAAGCTGGGTAATCCTGTTTTAATGAAAGTTTAGATGCTCCTATGCCTTGAAAGTTAAAAAGACAAATTTGTAGTTAAAGTGTTATTTTAAATACATATATAATGAGAATTTGAAATGTGCTAGTTATCTCGTGGATTCTCGGAGATTATTCTCTTACTCATATAGTAGCATACTACATCATTATGTTATTTCCCGGTTTTACATATAAAACTTATTGTCATCTATCAAATTTTCTACAGAGTGTCCTGGGAATTATACTTGGAGGTGGAGCTGGGACTCGTCTGTACCCTCTTACAAAGAAGAGAGCAAAGCCAGCAGTCCCCTTGGGAGCAAATTACAGGCTTATTGATATTCCTGTTAGCAATTGCTTAAATAGCAATATTTCAAAAATATATGTTCTTACACAATTTAATTCTGCATCGCTCAATCGCCATCTGTCACGTGCTTATGCAAGCAATATGGGCGGATACAAGAATGAAGGTTTTGTTGAGGTTCTAGCTGCCCAGCAGAGTCCCGAGAACCCGAACTGGTTCCAGGTATTCTTAGTCTGAACCACTTACAGTATCTAATCACACCAACTTCTTCAGTCCCATATTCTTTACTGAATTGTGACTACATTGATGAGATTGAGAAAATTTCTATATAAAATGCTTTGTACATTATCATGATGAAACTATGTTGTTGTATGTGTGTTGCATATCATAAAAAGTTTAATTAGAAATCGCAGCATTGATGTTTAGTAAACATAAATTCGTATGCATTAGTGTCCTTGCATAGAATGTTCCTGTTGTATTCCTTGCATAGAGTGTCCCTGTTGTATTTCTGCCTTCCTTCTTTGGTGCACTGAGTGCTGTTATGCTTGATGCATCTGCTTCTTGGTAGTCTCTCTAAATATAACAGTATACAATGATATTCTTATTCATTCAATTTTCAAAGAAACATGGAAGTAAATAAGATAAAAAATTTAAAAGCAACCCCTCTTTGTGTTGCTTGATTGCATTCATGTAGAGAACATAATCCCTGAGTATGCGTCTTTCTTCATACTTCTGATTCATTAGGAAATTCAGTCTGACTTTCAGTTTTAATTCGTTCCAGGGTACGGCTGATGCGGTGAGGCAGTATTTATGGCTGTTTGAGGAGCACAATGTGTTAGAATATCTAGTTCTTGCTGGGGACCATCTTTATCGTATGGACTATGAAAAATTTATTCAAGCACATAGAGAAACTGATGCTGATATTACTGTCGCTGCCCTACCAATGGATGAGAAGCGTGCCACTGCTTTTGGTTTGATGAAGATCGATGAAGAAGGTCGCATAATTGAATTTGCCGAGAAACCACAAGGAGAGCAACTAAAAGCTATGAAGGTAAGGCAATACCTTAGATTACCGTGCCAATTTTTTCTTCCTATTGTTATTCTAGAATTGTAGATTAAACATTTAATTATTAACTTCAATTAATTTGTTTGTTTTAGGTTGATACAACAATTTTGGGACTTGATGATGTGAGAGCTAAAGAGATGCCTTATATTGCAAGTATGGGTATATACGTTGTCAGCAAAGACGTGATGATGAGTTTGCTTCGTGACAAGTTTCCCGGAGCTAATGATTTTGGAAGTGAAGTTATTCCCGGTGCAACTTCCCTTGGTTTAAGAGTAGGCAATCATTATCTCTGTTCTTTTATATGATGCACTATATATATATATATATATAGGCTTTTGCTCAAATACAAACCAATCCTTAAATACAAACTACAAACTAACACTAAATTAATTATATTTCATCTATTCTAAGTTTCCCGCCAAGGGTACCTTCACGAAAGATGCTTAAAATAATTGGCTCTATCCAACAAAAAAAAAAAAAATCTTGCCGTGGAAATGCGAAGCATTTAAGACAGTAAACAGATGAGTTAGGTAGTCATGAGGGCCGAAGGCCCTCGACACACCCGTCAATCGTCTATTGCCTTTACCATTGATTGCCATTCCTTACAACTTTAGAATGATAAAGGCGCGAAGCGCCGTACAAGAAGGTGCGAAGCACCGTTAACCAGTGAAATCCACTGCCACATCATCACGTGAATAGTGAATTTTTTTTTTGTTGGATAGAGCCAAGTATTTTAAGCATTTTTTGTATTGGGGTACACCTAGTTTGATCATTAGATTAGCATGAAATGTTGGATTAGTGTTTAGTTTTTAGTTTGTAGTTAATTTTAGTTTGTAGTGGAGTAGGACCCTATATATATATACACACACATACTGTATGCAACACGGTTTATATTTGTATATTTTGTACCATATCTGTTTTGGGAGGAGTACGAATTTTTAAGAACCAAGCCTAAGGTACACAGGACCACTACAGCCATGTTTGTTTAGAGGGATAATAATTTCCGGATTGTTCCCTATGCGCTCCAATTTAAGAGACTATTATCACATGGACAAGATTGCAATCATTCTTGTAATTCATATTAATGGGATTATAATACCATTTCTCACAAAGTATTATAATCCCATGGAAATGAAGTAAAATGATGATAGAAATTTAGTTCATGGTATAATAGTCCCTTATATTTTCAGTAGACAAGGTAATAGTCCTGGAATCATAATCCCTTGAAACACACATGGCCTGGTTTATAACTACGAGGTTAACCTCTGTTTGGGTTATCTTTAGCATTTGATAATGTTTGTAAACTAGAAATGTAAAAATGTGCAAGGCATCATATTGTAGCTATTAGTATACTCATGAGTTTTTCACCACACTTACTCCTGAAAGTTTTGGCAAGCTGTTTGTCCATAGCAGATTAGTATATCTACTCAACTGAAACTTTCTCCAGTCGAAACATTGATTAATACACAAAGTGTCAGATGGCTGGCGCTAATGAATCAGTTTATTTAATTCATTAACTATCAAGAGTATATTTGTTTACTAACTGTCAAAGGAATCAAAAAAGAATCCCCAAAATGTTTTTCTTAAAAGTTCCATAATCTAATTCCTACAAATTTCTTAGGTGCAAGCTTACCTGTATGATGGTTACTGGGAAGATATTGGTACAATTGAGGCGTTTTACAATGCCAATTTGGGAATTACAAAGAAGCCAGTGCCAGATTTCAGGTAATTTTTTCCTGTTCACGGAAGATACTTTATGCTATATACTTAGTGTGCTGGAGAATTACCTGTTCTTTTGGTATTATAAGAATATAATGCCTGGAATCTGTTGTGCAGCTTCTATGATCGTTCATCTCCAATTTACACCCAACCTCGATATTTGCCTCCCTCCAAAATGCTTGATGCTGATGTCACAGATAGTGTTATTGGCGAGGGTTGTGTGATTAAGGTACATAATGTCAGTTAATTAACTTAGGTATCTTAACAGGTTCTAATAATACATTTCATTCAGCTGCTGGAATTTATCTTGGTTTAATCAAATGAAATAAATCTAAATTATAGTGTGTTATCTCCATATAAAATCTAACAAAGGTGGTTAATGTATGATATACTGCCAGACTTGTGGCAAGCATCTAACCACCAGGTATGTAGATTTTGTCATTGTTAAATAAAATTTATATTTATTTATGCGCAGAACTGCAAAATTCACCACTCAGTGGTAGGCCTTAGATCTTGCATCTCAGAAGGTGCAATCATTGAAGATACTCTTTTGATGGGCGCAGATTATTACGAGGTAATACCTTCACCAAAGTAGCTGATCATATCTATATATTTTCCTAGTTAGTGAAATTGCTGTACTCTCATGATCTTGCGATGTCCAAAATCTTTCTAAAGATTTTTTTTTGTACAGACGGATGCGGACAGGCGATCACTAGCTGCAAAAGGTGGTGTTGCAATTGGTATTGGCAAGAATTCACACATCAAAAGAGCAATTATTGACAAGAATGCCCGCATAGGAGACAATGTGAAGGTAATATACATGGGTTTTTTTTTCTAAATTAATATACAAGTGTTTTACTTTCATCATCATCAGTTAAGATATGATAGAACAATAATAGTACACAGAAACATTATAAATGGTTTTTGGAAGTCCAAACAACTATACATCTAAGTCTCAGCCTAATTAAAATAAAAGTTTTAGTAGTAAAATTTTACTACCAAAAATTAGGAAATACTCTCCCATCTAGGGAGGTCTTTGCCTCTCCTCTTCCTTGAAAGAGATCAGGTTGGTAAGGATGAAGGAAAAACAATATATAATACATATAAGCAGATGTAGTTTTGGAAATACATGCATAATTTAGTTGCATTTTTTTTTGTTTGCCTAATTTGCAATTATAAGGTCTGCCTGGAGGTGAATACTTATAGTGAAATTCATCATTTCAGATCATTAATAGTGGCAATGTGCAAGAAGCAGCAAGAGAAACAGACGGATACTTCATTAAGAGTGGAATTGTGACAGTGATCAAAGATGCTTTGATTCCCAGTGGTACTGTAATCTAAATGTCATTTTCAGTTTTTACAAATAACTCTTGGGATCTCTATCCCAACTTTTTGGTTAGATGAGTGTAACCATATCGATGTATAATAGTGTATGTTAATCTTCTAATAACACGAGTACTTGATAGCGAACAAGTGGACTCCTCTCATCATATTGCACTGTAAAGCTACTTATTCGTTTGCAAAATCACTGTAAAGGTAATCTTCTATCCTATAAATTACACTATAACTTATTGGTGGATGTTTCTTGTCGTTTGTTCAATATTTGTTGGTCTGTGACTGGTAACTTATTGGTGGATGTTTCTTGTCGTTTGTTCAATATTTGTTGGTATGTGACTGTCTAGCTATGTTACTCGGACTCAGCTATAAGTGTCCGACATGGATACGTGTCCTAAGTGTCAGACTCGGCAACATTTTGAAAATGTATATGTTTTTGGCTTAAAATTAGTGTCCAAGTCCAGGTGTCCATGTCCGGGTGTCGAGTGTCCGACACCGGTACTCCAAGGTGAAATGAAGAGTCCGAGTAAAATAGCTGTCTAGAAACGTAAATGTCAAGAAACATTTATTTGAACATTTCGTGGAATTTTCAAGGAACATAAATGTTATGTTTGTGGAATTTTCATGAATAGACGCGGACTAGTATTTCTCAACTCATTATCATCCAATTAAAAAGAATCTGTCATTTGCAAGTTCTTTATGAATCTTCAAAAATTGGTATTCATCTTTACATTATCTTTTGTAAATAAAAATTAGATCAGAATATATCTCTGTCATTCTTACTCTGAAATTTCAATGTTGGTATTTAGTTGTGTATTATACGCTCCACATTTTGGTAGAAACTTCTGGTTGTAGAAAGAAAATCATTACTATTAATATATGACATTTCAAGGTAAACATATTCTGACAAAGATTTGTCTTTTTTAATTTTAATTCAAAGTGTCCAAAGACTTTGTTATACATGTCAATACAGGTGGAAGAGCCTTGGAGGATGATATAAATAGCGGCCATTGATTTAGTATTTAAAACAAAGCACCTATAGAGTTGCAAACAGTATATCAAGCATGAGTAGACTAATCTATTAAGAAAATGCAAAGGATGATAGTGTAGCATCAGCCGGCGGCATTCTTATGCTTTTCACGATTCTTGTAACCGTCTCAATCATCTCCATGATCATATTTGCATGTGGCGATCCCGGGAAATCTACCAAATCTCGTGCTGGAAAAGGCAATGGATACTAAGTTGGTGGTGGGGGAGGCTGTGGCGGTGGAGGAGGCGGTGGAGGTGGAGGCTGTGGTGGTGGTGGAGGCTGTGGTGGTGGTGGTTAAGGAAGTATTAACAGCTCGAACTATGATACTTCAATGCTAGACTAAGATAATTCATCCTTTGCCACGTATCTAAGGCAGTAAGTAATGTTAGAGTCAAGTATCAGTGTTCAGTTTAGCAAAACAAAGAATAAAAAGATCAGTGTTTTACTACTGGTGTAAGGACATGATGTATTGATGTGAATAATGTGATGTACTACCCCTGTTAAGTATAATATTGTAAGTGTGTGTTAATATTGTTTTCTTGACAAAATATTTAAATTCTTATAGATTACGATCAAGTTGTGCGGTGGCAAAATAATAAAGCTCAGAGGCATCCATTTTTATCTGAAAAATCAGAGAAGGCAGCGGACCCTACTCAACTGCGTTTGGAGCCAATTTTCGTCATTGCTTTGCACCAGCCGGGAATCGAACCCGGGTCTGTACCGTGGCAGGGTACTATTCTACCACTAGGCCACTGGTGCTATTGTGTAGAGATTAGAGTTTTTGTATCAAATTATCAGTCAGTTAATTCTATAAGAGTTAATTGCATTTTCTAACCCCAGCTTTACTCTCTAATTTCAATTATGTATATATAGTTTCAGAAATTGCACTTTGCATCCCCAAATTTTAAACCATAAGTTGAATCACAACCCATTATACGTTATTTATCAAAATTAATATTATTTTTAACGAATATATTAACAAATATGATATAAAATTATCGCAGTAATGATATAAATTTTAGATTTTAAATATGTAACTAATTTTACACTTTTAAAAATTTTAAATTATAATTTAATATTATTTTTTGACAATTTATCAATTATAATATATTTATAAAAAATTGAACTAATATGTTTCCATTAAATAAAGTTATGATGATACGTATAAAATCATTAAAATACATTTGTACCATCTTAAACTATAAATTATATAATCACTACACAATTTTTATCGCATTTGTCAAAACATTCATTAAAAGTAATATTATTTATGATAGAAAATGTATAAGGGGTTGTGTTTTGAACTATGATTTAAGGTTTGGAGATGCAAAGTGCAATTTATGAAACTACATATACATGATTGAAATTGGAGTAAAGCTGAGGGATACAAAGTGCAATTAACTCATTCTATAAATATAAAATCTAAATCTATACTATTATATAAAAGCTGAAACATGGTACCTGTTTTTTGGTACCAGTTTTTTTGTACTTCGTGAATTTACTTATTTATCCTTCATTATAAAGAAAAATAAAAGACTTAATTGCACTTTGCATCCCTGTACTTAGGCGAAAATTCACTTTGATGCCTATTATTCAAACAATTGCAATTTGCATCCCGATTGTTTCAATCCCGCTACAGTTTGCACCCCTTTAACGATTTTTAATTTTGACCGTTACCATTAGTCAAAGTAAGGGTATTTCAGTCTTTAATTATTATATTAAACAATTTTTTTTCAAAAAAAAAAGTAAGAAACAAAATTTAAAATTGGAAAAAAAACACAAAATCTTAAATTTATGATATTTATTGTATGGATAATATTTTGAAAATTATAACAAATGTAGTTTATATTTAAATAATATTTTACGAGAATTTAGTTATGTAAATATTTTTAAAAAATATGAATTATAAATCATATTTTAAAAAAATCTGTGAATTGTAGATAAAATGTTGGTAAATCTAAAAATCTAAAAAATATAAAAGTAATTGAAATAATTTAATTTTAAAAATTATTGTAGAGTATAATGACCGAAATACCCTCATTTTGACTAACGGTCACGGTCAAAATTAGCTTGAAATCGTTAAAGGGATGCAAACTGTAACCGGATTGAAACAATCGGGATGCAAATTGCAATTGTTTGAATAGTAGGCATCAAAGTGAATTTTTGCCTAAGTACAGGGGTGCAAAGTGCAATTAAGTCAAAATAAAAACACCTAAAATAGGTAATAACATAATATAATTAATGGTAATTAGTCAAGATATTACTTTTTATAAACACATAAAAACATCAATCGTATCATATCTTTCCATCATTAATATTTCCTTTCGAACTAAAACACGTTACCTTTTTAATTTAAAACAAATCTTACAATCATTAATATATACCCGAAAATATCACACCATATTTTCAAGAAAAATATAACACCTAAAATAAATAATAACATAATATAATTAATGATATTTAGTCAAATGTTGTGGAATAAAAACTAGGTTATGAATATTGCGGCTAGGGTTTATGTGTATTTAATGCAAAGGGGTTGGTGAGCTTCAAGCTTTAATGGCTGCTTCTGTGTATCGAGACTAATCGGTCCTCACAGAGTGCCTACGTATTTCGTTATTGAGAATCAAGTCAAGACGTAGTTTTAGGTGATGGTGCCCTCGGGGCTATGGCGAGGAGGGCTCACCTAGGACGTAGTGGCTTGTATGTCCTTATTCGAGGATTGAGCCAAAACGTGGTGGGTGACGTATGGAGCTCTGCCCAACGTAGTTCTGAGAATGAGGGGTCAGGCCCTTATATAGGCTGAGAAGCCTTAGAATTATGGTAGCAGTGGGTGTCTTGGTGGGCAAGCCACCGCCTCAAGGAAGTTTCTAGACCCCTTCCTTGTAGGAATTAGTTTCCATGTTAAAAATATGTATCTTGGAGGCTAAGCCAGGCAAGAGTTATATCCTTGTTTGACTCTTATTTGCTGAGCTGTTTATTACCTCTAATATTAATTACGAAATTAATATTATAACTAGGGATTGGGCCCACCTGGTGGGCCCCACGTTTTGACCATTCTAGGTCTAATTAATGCCACATTAAATGTGTCTTTAGGGCTTACTTTTAGCCCATATCATTTGCCCCCCAACTTCTAGGCTAACTGATCAGGTTTTCCTTGAAGTTATAACGGCCTTATTCGAGACTTGGGTCAGGGTTTATTGCTCTTACGTGAGTATTTTCAACAATATCATCTTAATGTAAAGCGTGGAGCGACCGACGCATTTACGACGATGTTGAACGACACTAAGCGGTGTTAAATGGCACTAGACAGCGCTAATCAGCCGTAAACAACGTTTAAACAGTGTTAAACAATGTTAAATGGCATAAAACAGCACTAATCGGTGCTAAACGGTGCTAATCGGCACTAATCTGTGCTAACAGGCACTAAACAGTGCTTAAACAGCACTAAACGGTGTTAATCGGCACTAATTTGTGCTAACAGGCACGAAACAGTGCATAAACAGCACTAAACGGTGCTAATCGGCATTAATCTATGCTAACAGGCACTAAACAGTGCTTAAACAGCACTAAACGATGCTAATCGGCACTAATCTGTGCTAACAGGCACTAAACAGTGCTTAAGCAGCACTAATCTATGCTAATCAGCACTAATTTGTGCTTAAATGGCACTAATCTGTGCTAATCGGCACTAATCTGTGCTTAAACGGCACTAATCTATGCTAATTGGCACTAATCTTTGCTTAAACAGCACTAATCTATGCTAATCGGCACTAATCTTTGCTTAAACGGCACTAATCTATGTTAATTGGCACTAATCTGTGCTAATCGGCACTAATCTGTGCTAACAGGCACTAAACAGTGCTTAAACAGCATTAACGGTGCTAATCGGCACTAATTTGTGCTAACATTGACCTCGTTTTAGTACTGAAAATCATCCGAGATTCGCTGAAAAAGTCGAGTTCTGGGACTGAAAATCATCCGAGATTCGCTGAAAAAGTCGAGTTCTGGGACTACAAACTACCCGTGATCGGCCGGATCAACGGGTAGCTCGTGGTCGGCTAGCCCGTGATCGGCCGAAGGCCTCCCGAACACGGTGGTCGGCCAGCTCGTGGTCTTCTGACTCGTGGTCGGCCGGGTCGTGGTCTTCCGACTCGTGGTCGGCCGGGTCGTGGTCTTTCGACTCGTGGTCTTAAAAACCTGGACCTAGACCCATCCGTGATCTTAAAAGAAATCATGGATCTAGGATCAAAAATCATCCGTGGTCCTAAGGACCTATGTTAGGTCCAAATGTGTTGTAGAGGGGGGGGGGGTGAATACAACTTTTCGAATATGAGTAGCAATAAATACGATGCAATAAATGAACACGCAGATTCAAGGAATATATTTCTTTATATATAACTTGAAAAGGTTGCTACAACATTCATTACAAAGTATAACAGAAGTTGAGAGAGAAGTGAATGATTCTAAGCTCTGTGAATATACTCTCTCTCTTTTTCTTGTGTTTTTCTCAATATTGCTCACTAACTAAAACATTACACAAGTGCTTCTATTTATACTACATGTAATCTATGTCCTGTAGTCTTCAAAGACTAAGATGTACGTGGCCCAATGATGTCCACATAAATCTTGCCTTATCTTGAAAGCTTGGAAATCTGCCAATCAGAAGATGCCATGTGTCATGTTGAAGCTGCACTCTAAGTAGAACTTCTACTTGAGAATTTCTACTTAGCCATCTCGAAATTTCTAAGTCGAACTTCTACTTAGAAATATTCTACTTGGCCATCCAGAACATTTAGTACTTAGAAAATATTCTGGTCTTCAACTTGAAACTTCAATGCACATCTTGAGCTTGTGATATCTTCATGTCTTCTTTATTCTTCAGCAAGCTCTTGAACATGGATCTTTATTACTGACATAAACTTGCTATCAATGTCCTGACACTTGATGCACTGGTCTGGTTCATAAGTGACTAGTCTTGATAGTGTTTCTGCTTCTTGAATAAATTACCATATTCACTTAGTAACTTGGCTTTCCAATATTTGCTTTCCTTCTTGTTCACTTGAAATCAATTGGTCTTGTTGATACTGATAGTTATGATCTTGATTCTCGAATTCTCAAATCACTGAGGCATGAACAACTTTGACTTGAACTTCTCTCAATGATTTCTTCTTGGCTTGATCATAGTTAACATGTTCAATTGTATCAATTACCTTGTCTTCATATAGTGTTGATTTCTTGTGACTTCTTGTTCTTGATTGTCTTCTGGTTAAGTATCTTTTCTTTTAATTGAGTTACATTAGTTATAGTGTTACAAGTTTATACACTCTGCCTTTCAATCTCCCCCAATTTGATTGTCTAACAATGACATTCAAATTAATGAAGGATAACTCAACTAAACAAGAGACGAGAAAAGATAATTAACATTACAGTCTTGAAAAATATACAATTGAAAAGTATTTGAAAACAATACAAAGAACTTAAACTAGAAACAGAATTCGAACCTCGAATTAAAGATCATTTGAATGATTCCTATCACCTGGATTATTTCATATCTTTTAGTCAAACTTGTATCACCTTATTGGATTCACTCTAAGGTGAATTTTCCTCAAGTGAGTTAAAGCAACCGAAAGACATGAAGTTTTTCCAACTTCAAGTTCACACCACTCTGACCTTTAACCCTAATTCCGTTTCCTCTTCCTAGCTTCAGCAGCTTGGTCTTTTTCTTCTTTCTGCCTTCTGCGCTTCTCCTCCTGCTGCTTTTGTTTTTTATATACTGGATCATGAAGTTGCGTCCACCTAGCATTCAACAAACTTACTGCTTCCATTTCTAGAGGGTTCCTGGGTTCTGGGTAAGGATGTTTGAAAAGCCTTCTGAGTTTGTCCACTTCCTGAGTAGTCCTGATCTTTGGAATGTCCTCAAATATCTTCATTATAAGCCGAGGTTTCCTATGAGTTTTATCAGCTTTAAACTGACAATAGATCATTTTGGGATAGCCCTTGACACGGTTAGTATTGTGGACACTAGCCGCATCTTGCTCCAATCGCTTCTTTTCCACTACTACATCAGACAGGTAACTCACGAGTCTCTGCTTTTCTGTCACATACTTAACTTCCACATCTTCCCATTTGAACACATATAACACTTTCTCCAGAAATGCAGCATCTTGAGTCTGCAGCAGCCATTGTCTACTCATATGCAAGAATGTTTGATTCTGGTCTGCATCTATGAATACTAAGGCATCAGCTGTATTATCAACAAAAGAGTGTATCCAGTATACACTGTCTCTTCCTGGAACACCAACTACCTCCCTTATCTCTCCTTGTTCCAGTTCTCCAGTAGGAAGATTCAGAGCTTCATCTACATTCTTCATAGCTTGAAGAATATTCCATTTCTTCTCTATTAGCTCTGGTTCAATCTTCACATTATCAAGAGGGTTTGGAGCAATGACATCACACTTCCACACCTCATTGCTCTTCTTGAATATGGCACTTTCAATGATCTTCACTGATTTATCTTTAAGCTCAGAAGCGAATCCCTTACCCATCATTTGTCTACAGACGGCCTTAAGAGATTCCACTGAAAGTTCCATTAAGTCCTTTTCCTCCAAGCTCACCCTCTTCAATTTACTGTCAACCACCATCCGGACAACATTTGGATATGCTGAGAATTCTGGACCCTTGTCCTCTGCTAGCTGCATTAACTGATCCCTATACAGAATGCTTAGATTCTCAGAATAAGAGTATTGAATTTTTGTTGCTAGCAAGAACAACTCTGATGCAGATCTTCTCGTCATGAATTGGTCATCCACATACATGAAAGACATTGGGACTCCTTCTGTCAAAGACAAGATAACCTGCCACTCCTTTTGCGTTGCATTGTATCCAACCCTGACTTTAGAAATTAATCTCTTTAAAGCACTCATGTAGTCAGCAGCCATTGGATTCTGCAAATTTAGGTTGTAGAACAGATCATCTGCCTCCTTGTTATGAGCTCCTTTCGTACATGGTCCCATCAATATCTTCCTTGCGTCATCCCACTTCTGCCCTAACCTTCTATTATCCAGATCAATCTGAGGATCAGCTAGCCTTGCAAGCTCATAATCGTACTGCTTCCCTTGTAGCTCCGCTTTCTTTTCCTGAAACGCAGCACGATCTTGCATTGCCTTCATTTTAAAGAACTCAGCTTGTTCCAAGGCTAACCGTTGAGATTTAAGGGTTTCCTCATCAACAGTAATTTCTTCAGGCCTTCCGACAGACATCCCAGCACCTCCACCTTGATCTTTCAATGATCTCTTTATAGCATGTTTCAAAGGTGCGTCTTCCATATCGGAATCTGAGTCAAGTACCACCTGTACTTTTTCTTGATAACTCAGGTCAACGAATGGCTCATCTTGCTCAATCGCTATGGCCTTACCCTTTTTCCTTCTCAGAGCCTCTTCATCAATAGACGACTCAATTTCTATTTCTTTTACAAGATCAGCTTGTTCTGGAATTTCTTCGATTTGAACTCCCTGCTGTCTCGTCTCCTTTATACTCTCCCCCTTAGGTGAGTTATCCTGAACTCCACCCTGGTCTCCAGATCCACCAGCTACGTAAGAATCTTCAAAACCAGAACCATAGGGTCCTGCTCCACTAGCACCACCTGTACCAGCATCGGGGGGAGGTTGTTGCGGCGCGAAACACTCTGGGGGCACAAAACTTATGATTGCGAACATAACTCTACTGATCTCCACAACCAGAGTATCCATTGTAAGCTCCATTGCTCCCATCCTGTCATTCAGAGTGTTTCCCAAGACACCAGCAGCATGGCCCAAGTCATTTACCTTGTTTGTCAAATCATTAAAAGCTGTAGCTTGACTTGCCATTCGTACTGCGTAGTCGTCAAGAGCCCTTTGATTGTTTCCAACGTTCATCCCTAACTGCCCCATCGTCTGCCCAAACTGCTTCATCTGATTTTCCATAGAAGACATACGTGTATCAAGATTTTCAATATTAAGGGACGGTGTTTGGTTTAGGTGACCTCGCTCTAATACTCGTTCTGTTAGTATTTGACGCTCGGTTTCGGGCCTTAAAAATGAAGGTCCCTCTCTCCCTAACCTCTCACACACACTCCCTGTCTCACGCTCGTGTATGTCTTCAATAATTGATCCAAAATATGAAGCAGTACCTGCAGAAACTGGATAAGCAATATAATTTGCAGTTATGGGATCAATTGCTGTTGGTTCCTGAGTTGGAATCTCAGGCTGAGAGGCTACAAAGTGTTCTTGTACAACATCAGAACCGATCCTCTTTGCAGCATCAGTACGTACCGGTGAAGGTACGGTGGAAGCTTTTAAAGCTTCATGTCCTTTTGAAGCAACAGTATCTTCAAGAGGTACATAATCATCATCAAAATCCCTATGTGCAGATTGTTCAAGGGGTGAACCACTCTCGTGAGGTGGAGTGGTTGCGTGTGACACGCTAGGGTTTGACTGAGGTTTAGAAGTAGCAGCATGAGAAATTTTGGCTTTCTTTCGAGTAAGAGGCTGCTCTTCGGGGTCACTCTCCTCATCATATCCTACATTTTCATGTGCTGGCTGTTTGGATTCCGGTGACAGGGGTGGTAAAGAATTAGAAATATAGCTCTCACCTTGGGATAGATCCCGCGGGCTAGCAGTCTCTTGGGTCTGGGAATCAGAAACATAGGAAGAGGAATGAGTAGAATGTAGAGAGAGATTACCTGATTCATTACCTTGTTCGTCACCGCTTTGCTCATCAGGAATCTCTTCAAATGCCTCAGCATGAGCAGACCGATTCTGAGCATGTGATGAAACTTGCGATAATTCCATCAAAGTGGTAACTCCCTCATCATATGTAAGCCACTGTTGTAAGGTATCAGGAATAGACATCGGTTTTCCAAGATGTTTATTCTGATTATCAATTGTTAAAAGTGACTTAGTGCCCATCCCTAGTGGTGCAGATGTTTGACTTCTGGCAAAACTCTGTCTAACTGCAAGAGCATCCTTCGGTATTAAATGATTAATCAGCATCTGTAAGAACCGAGGAAACCAGCAGACAACATCTGTTGTGTTGAGGTCTCTGCTTGCAGGAGATCCCATCACAGCCACTATCTCCGAGAGAACTATGCGTCCATAATTTATATCCAGTTCTCTTGCTAGGGCAATTCCAAGGTTTTGCATGGGAATGGAAATTTGATGGAAATCGCTTTCTCGTGCCCGAAAACATCTTGTGATGGCCTCGAAAAAGTAATTCCATTCCACATGAAAGAATTGTTTTTGGATGTTTCCAGTGATCCGGCCAGTCGGAGGATAACATCCTATTTCTTCAAAGAATCTGAGGCGTTCTGCAGCTGTAGGTTCTGGATCATAAGCATCTTTAATGGGGAATCCCAGAACCTTGTTGACAATTTGTTCAGTCACCTCATATTCCTGACCCGCTAAGGTAAACCTGAAACCAAAGGGGGTTGATTTGCTCCCAAAAGAAACCGCACTAGTCCATAATTGCTGTAAAGCATCATGTACTAGTGTAGGTTTAGCAGTAAAAGCATCGCTAGCTTTGGAATACAAATTGAGAAATCGTATCCAAGACTTAAAGCGCGGGAGTTGATCACCAATTTCCGTAGAAATATTATAAAAATTGTTTTTAGCAAGTGAAAATTGGTGAGCCATTTTAATTAAAATGTTTTTCTTTAAAAGATGTGAAAATTAAATTTAATTTCTGAAAAACAATTAATTTTAGAATTAACCGTTATATCCCTTTTAATTTATCAAGAACAACAAAAGTCCCTTTTTTTTGAAAAATT
This sequence comes from Kitagawia praeruptora, assembly GCA_037693485.1. NCBI lineage: Eukaryota > Viridiplantae > Streptophyta > Magnoliopsida > Apiales > Apiaceae > Kitagawia > Kitagawia praeruptora. Next base: position 86,837,546 of record CM075350.1, read on the forward strand.
AAACTACGGGATCCAAGTAACAGTTAATGGAAGGCAAATTTCAAACCAATAATTAAATCTGCTTTAACAGTGAAGTGCGTGTGTGTGAAATCGTGTTTGTATAGATCTGTGAAATTGTGTGTGTATATATCGATGAAGATGAACAGTTATACAAGACACAATCACAGATTAATGATGACACACAGGTAAGAGGAGTCTAAAATCGGGCATTAATTCGTTGTCCGTATGAGATTAGTCACAAAAATCACGAATCAGTGGTTGTAAGTATGAAATCGCCTGTATGTATATGGGGCGGCTGTAAAACTCAATTAGGTAAAAGTGAAAAAATGGATCGAGTTAGATATGTATATATAGACATTAATGTGAAATGACTAAAGTGTCCCTGTTAAAAAGTATGAAAACTCTAAGTACATACAGGGAGAATCTAAGTCGAAGTCTTATCTCGAAGTCTATCTCGAAGTCTATCTCGAACATTTTAAGTCGAACTTCGAGATGGAGTTCGAGATAGCTGTTAACTCGAAAAACTTGAACCATTTATCTATTAAAGACTATGTAAACAGCACAAACCACCAACATTACTAGGGAAACCTATCTCGAAATTTAAGTAGAAATTCGAGATAGACTTCGAGTTAGGAGTTAACTCGAAAAAATCCCCTTAGACACTGAGAACTCTATCTCGAACATCAAGTCGAAATTCGAGTTGAGTTTCGAGATAGAGGATAACTCGAAATTATTAACTTAACTCGAAGTTATTCTCTCAGATCATTTCAAAAAATATCCCCTGTAAGATAGACATTATATGGAATATTTTGAATAAGGAAATAGGCACACTGGTAACTCAAATTCGAACCCTAAGTCGAATTTCGAGATAAATTTCGAGATAGAGGCTAACTCGAAATTTTTCCCAGACTTAGAATTTTCAAAACTTCACTCTGGAAGCTCAAATCGAAATTCAAGTCGAATTTCTAGATGAGTTTCGAGATAGAAACTAACTCGAAATTTTGAAGATACTTAGAATAATTTGACAATTTTTCAAGAAACTCAACAATTAAATTTTGTCAAATTAATATAAATATCAATTCAAGGATTTTTAATATATGACATAATTAAAACATTCCTTGATAATTCTAAGGCCTTTAATTACATGAAAAACATAGGTAAATTCATCTAAAAATCATGCAAAATTTAGAATATTATGAATTTAACTCCCCCTATGATCATGCAATCTAACAAGCATGAATTCAAAGATTTGTGCTATAAAAGACACTTAAAACACACTGAATTCATGCAAAATCACACTATATGCACCCTATAATAATCATTAATTAGGCATTTTAAAGTCTAAACACATAATGATTAAATAGCTTGCATATATAAACATAACCATGGATTTTACAGATAGAAGGCTTTACTAACTTGTGTTAAGCATTCCCAATTCACCAACCAACCTATTGAATGTTACTTCATCAAGAGATTTGGTGAATATATCTGCAATTTGTTGCATTGTGGGCACAAAATGTAGCTCCACAGTCCCCTCCTCGACATGTTCTCTTATGAAGTGATACCTGATGTCAATGTGCTTGGTTCTTGAGTGATCTACAGGATTGTTGGTTATGGCAATGGCACTTGTGTTGTCACACATAATTGGAATTTTCTTGTGCTCCATGCCATAATCCTTCAATTGGTTCCTCATCCACAGTATTTGAGCTACACAGCTTCCAGCAGCAATGTACTCAGCTTCAGCAGTAGAAGTAGATACTGTATGTTGCTTTTTACTTTGCCAGGACACCAATCTTCTGCCAAGAAATTGACAAGCACCAGATGTGCTTTTCCTATCAATCCTGCAACCTGCATAATCTGAATCCGTATAGCCAATTAGATTAAAACCTGTATCTCTTGGGTACCAAATTCCTAGATTTGGTGTGCCCTTGAGATACCTAAAAATTCTTTTGACGGCTATGAGATGTGATTCTCTAGGATCCGCTTGGAATCTTGCACATAAACAAGTCGCGAACATTATATCGGGTCTACTTGCAGTTAAATAGAGAAGTGAGCCAATCATACCTCGATAGCTTGTGATGTCAACTGATTTACCTGATTTGTCTTCATCAAGCTTCGTGGCTGTTGCCATGGGAGTCTTAGCTGCTGATGCATCTTCTAGATTATACTTCTTGAGTAAATCTCTGACGTACTTGGATTGACAGATAAAGATACCATCTTTTCTCTGACTGATCTGTAATCCAAGGAAGAAAGACAGCTCTCCCATCATGCTCATCTCGTATTTCTCTTGCATTAGCTTAGCAAATTTCTCGCACAAGCGCTCATTAGATGACCCGAAGATAATATCGTCCACATAGACTTGAACAAGTATTAAATCATTCTTCACATTCTTATAGAACAATGTTTTGTCAATTACTCCCCTAGTAAAACCACTTTCAATTAAGAATACGGATAGGGTTTCATACCAACATCTTGGGGATTGCCTGAGGCCATAGACAGATTTGAAGAGAAGATACACAAAATCTACAAGTTCTGGATCAATGAAGCCAGGCGGCTGTTCCAGATACACTTCTTCTTCTAACTCTCCGTTCAGGAAGGCACTTTTCACATCCATCTGGAAAACCTTGAAGTTCTTATGTGCTGCAAATGCCAAAAACATCCTGACTGCCTCAAGTCTTGCAACTGGTGCATAGGTCTCATCATAATCAATTCCTTCTCGCTGAGAATAACCTTTTGCAACCAAACGAGCCTTGTTTCGTGTTACAAGTCCGTTTTCATCCATTTTATTTCTGAATACCCACCTTGCTCCAATTACTGATTTGTTCTTTGGTCGGGGTACCAGCTTCCAAACTTTCTGCCTTTCAAACTGATTGAGTTCCTCTTGCATTGCAATCACCCAATCAGCATCACCAAGAGCTTCTTCTATTTCTTTAGGTTCAAGCTTGGATAAGAACCCAGAAAATAAGCAAATATTAGCCAGGTCAGCTCTTGCATTTCTTCTAGTAGACACACCAGCATCTGGATCACCAATAATTAATTCAAATGGATGGTCTCTATTCCATACCCGTTCTCTTGGAAATTGTCTTGATGATTCAGCATGGCTTTCTGAATTGTGGTGCTGACTATTTTGATTACTTTCACTAACTCCCCCTGAGTTAGTGCCAGCTCCTACAGAACTAGAGTCAACTCGACTCGAGCCTTGAACAGTAGTCCTTGAGCTGCTATTTACTCCCCCTGAGTTGTTGCCGGTTCGTACTGAAGAAGTCTCTCCTGATCTTGTAGGATTAGCTTGTTCACTAGACTCAGGTTCTTCACGTACACTTGGAACATTTAATGGGACAACCAACTCAGGTTCATCTTCAAGTTCTTCTAAGTCCAGATTCTGAAATTTTAGGGACTCAGGTTCACTAGAATCTCTTGAAATTGATGAGAGTTTGGTATCGTCGAATCTGACGTTGTAGCTTTCAGTCACTTTTCGATCATTTACTAAGAACACCCTATAAGCTGCTACCACATCTGTGGAGTAACCAATAAAGATTCCTTCACGAGCTTTTGCTACAAACTTGCCTAGATTTTCATCATCTATAAGTACATAGCATTTTGCTCCGAAGACATGAAAGTATTTGATTGTTGGTCTTCTTCCGTTCATTAGTTCACATGGTGTCTTTTCTTTATCTTTTATGATCAAGGATCGATTTTGAGTGTAACACACGGTACTCACTGCTTCTGCCCAGAAATACAGAGGAAGTTTCGAATCATACAACAAAGTTCTTGCTGCTTCAACCAATGTTCTATTCTTCCTTTCAACTACTCCATTTTGTTGTGGAGTTCTCGGGGCTGAATACTGACGACGTATTCCCTTAGATACACAGAAGTCATTTAGCACTGCGTTTTTGAATTCAGTGCCATTGTCTGATCTAATCGTCTTCACAGTAAGTGTTGAAACATTCTCAATTTGAGTGATGTGATCAATGATTAGGAAAGGTACTTCGTCTTTCGTCATTGCGAACAATACCCATGTATACTTGGAGAAGTCATCCACGATTACCAATGCATATCTTTTCCTAGACAAAGATAGGACATTCACTGGGCCAAACAAATCCATATGAAGAAGTTGCAGAGGCTCAGTGATACTAGAAATTTCTTTGCTTTTATGCGATGCTCGTTTCGACTTTCCCATTTCACAAGCTTCACAGAGTCCTTTCGGACCGAACTCCATTTGAGGTAGATCTCTCACCAATTCTCGCCTCGCGAGAGCATTCATCGTTTTGAAGTTTAAGTGAGATAACTTTTTGTGCCATAACCAGCTTTCATCATCCGAAGCTTTGCTGTAGAAACAGGTGACTTCATTCTGATTTGCTGAATCCATGTCTGCAACAAAAAGATCTGCCTTTCGAACTCCTCTCAAAGCCAGTGAACCTTCCTTGATGTGAGTGATTGATACACCTTTCTTGTTGAAGACAATTTCGTAACCTTTGTCACAGAATTGACTGATACTCAACAAATTATGCTTTAATCCCTCAACATAGGAAATATCTTCAATGATGACATTGCCAGTTTTCAGTTTGCCATATCCCTTTGTCACACCTATGCTGTCATCTCCAAAGGTAACATAAGGGCCAGCTTTCATAACCATCTCTGTAAGCAGGGACTTGTTTCCAGTCATATGCCTCGATGCTCCACTGTCTAGCACCCATATAACTTTATTTCTTTTCTGCTTAATGCCCTGCAATGACAGATTGGTTAGACATTCTTCGGAACCCAACTTTGATTGGGCCCGGCTTTTCGATAAGATTTAGAATCAACAGATTTAACAACAGGAGATGCACTTTTCTTAACATTACTAGAGCTTTCGACTTTCTCCTTTCCTTTCTCAGACTTGACATATTTATCAGTCCTAGGAGAAGGTTTGTCACTCCTAACTTTAGGAGGACTGACAGTCTTGGCTCTCACATGCTTTTTCTTGATGTTTGAACTAGCAGCAGTATTTAAGCATGACTGGCTAGATGCATTCATTAAATTCACAAAAGTTTGCATGACATTAAAAGTGCATGGCATACAATTAGGTTGACCACACTGTGCATGATTCTGATGCAGATTATTCATTGTATGTGTGATAGGCATGGCATGTGTAGCAGTGCATGCATAAGAAAGATGTTCAGTAGATTTACAGTGATAACATGCTTTCTTTATTCGTTCAGCCTTAACCTCTTTTATGCCTTTCTTCCCTTGCTGTTTAACAGCCTTAGCTCCTAATCCTGGTCTAGATTCATCTCCAGGAAAATTGATTTTAACTTGTTTTATAGGAGTTATAGGTTGTACTTCCTGTCGATCTTCTACCTCAATCTCATATCTAGCTATCAATTCAGTCTCTTTTTCTTCTATTCTAGGAACAAGATGTTTGTAGATAGGTTTGACGGCTGATTTAAGAATACTAGGTGTTTCCTTTTTAAGGTCACTGGAGCTAGGATCGATATGTCTCTTCCCTTCTTTCTTAGATAGGTCAGAATAGTCAAGTCCTATACCTACTCCAGTTATCTTCTTAAATACGTCATTATCTACATACACTTTACTAGCAGCTAGTTTGTAAGCTTCACATTTAGTTTCTAACTCAGCTAGTTTGTTCCTTAAACATGATTCTATTCCTGCCTTAAGGACGAGCTTGTGTTCCAAAGATTTAATAAAATCTCTTAGGGAAGTATCTACAGTGCAAGCAGCCTCTAACTCTTCCACTTTTGCCTCAAGCATTCTGCTTTTGGCGACAAGTGTTTTCTGTTCCTTTTGAGAAGTGTCTAGGCTTTTGCACAACATGTAGATCTCTTCGCTAAGAGCCCCGTTCTGTTCCTTATAATCATCAATAGACATTTCTACTTTAAGGGTTAGAACTGGTACCTCTGGTTCCTCTGATGTCTCAGCCATGAGCGCAAAGTTTGCTACATGAGTAACATCTTCCTCATCTGAATCATCCCAAGCTCTTCCTTCTGTTACTACTAAAGCTCTTTTACCATGTTTTTCTTTCACCAGCGATTCATACTTGCTTTTGAGGGCTTCAAATGTCTCTTTTGGATAAGTCTGTTTAGGCTTTTTGCAGTCCGAGGCAAAATGTCCAGGTTCACCACAATTATAGCAATTGAACTTCATTTTGAAATCCAACGGAGATTTGTAGATGGTACTCTTGCCTTTGCTTTTGTAGCCTGACGAACTACCACCACCCTTAGCAGCCCGATAGTAAGGTGAAGAATTTCTCTGTGGTCGGTTGCTCTTTCTGAATCTCATGTTGCTGAACTTCCTTGCCATGTATGCCACGACACTATCGTCCATGTTGTCCAGCTCTTCTTGGGTGAAGTAGTCATCATCACTGTTAGATGCGCACTCGTCATCATTATCAACTTGATGCGGTGCAGGTGATGATTTAGGCTTTGCTGCAACCATTGCCTTCTTAGACTCTTCCTCATCAGCAACTAATCCTGATGCAGTTTCTTTTCCTTTTGAATCATTGTCCTATGCTTGATCTTGAAGTGTCTCCAGCTCATAGGTCTTCAGAATTCCATAATATTCTTCCAGAGAAGTTGTATGCAAATCTCTGGTTTCTCTGATTGCGTAGACCCTATGTTCAATGCTCTTTGGCTGGTTCCTCAGATATCTCGTATTGGTCTCAACCATGGGGAGAGTAACACCTCTCAGATTCAAATCTAATACCAACTGACTGAATCGTAGATAGACGTCTGTTATGCTTTCTCCTTTTCGTATTCTAAAGGTGTCATACTCCATCTTGAGTATAAGTGTCTTGTGGCTTCTAACCTCTGCAGATCCTTCCATGACAACTTCTATCTTGTCCCAAATCTTCTTTGCTGTATTCAAACCTTTGACTATGTTGAACATTTCATGATCAAGGGATTCCATCAAGGTTTGTCTTACAGAAGTATCATAAGCTATTTGCTCCTTGTCAGCATCCGTAAAGTCCGCTGCCTTTTTAGGCTCAGACCGAGCAGGTATAACCTCCTCTCCTTCCGTACGCTCAGGAATAGCTTTCATTGGAACAAATTTACCCTTTTCAAGGACTTCCAGATACTCAGGGTTAATAGTCTCTAAGTAGAGTCTCATTCTGAAAACCCATTCTTCATAGTGATCTCGGTTGAACATTGGGATCTTGAAAGAATTTTTAGGAGCCATTTCAAATCTTGTCACTAAAAAATTCTAAGTACCCAAGACTAGGCTATGTAGAATATCTATGTAGAACTTTTGCCAAGTCGAAATTTTTCTAAGTAGAAATTTTGCTCAAGTCGAAATTTCTCTAAGTAGAAATTGTCCAAGTCGAAATTCACCAAGTAGAAATTGTCCAAGTCGAAATTCTATGTGGAAAATCTCAAGTAGAAATTCTATGTAGAACTTTTGTCCTTAGAATAAATTTTTCTGCAGATTACTTTAATATTGAATAAACAATATCACCTTTTTGACTTTTGATACTTTACACACCGAAAGCAACTAACCCACTTGCTAGACACTGAGTATGTCTTGTACACTTTCGGCCAAGGAATAATTATCAAATCAAAAGTACAAAAACACCTTTTTTGACTATCTTATTTGTTTGAAAAAGGAGATCAAAAAGTTGTTGGGTTATCTTCTTTGATAAGAACAGATGATGAACACTCAAGAACACCAAATATCAATGAACCCAGATTAATTCACAAAAATTAATTAAAATACACCCAAGCCAAATAATCACACCTGGAGTATTTAAATAATTTTTCCCTGATGAGTTTTCACTGGAAACGAATTAAAGCACACTTTTCGAAAAAATGAAAAGTAGATCTAGAAAATGAAAACTCACGATTCTTCTACCAAACACAAGGATCTATGTTTTGTATGTTAAACATCCGCTCTGATACCAATTGTTAGGTCCAAATGTGTTGTAGAGGGGGGGGGGGGGTGAATACAACTTTTCGAATATGAGTAGCAATAAATACGATGCAATAAATGAACACGCAGATTCAAGGAATATATTTCTTTATATATAACTTGAAAAGGTTGCTACAACATTCATTACAAAGTATAACAGAAGTTGAGAGAGAAGTGAATGATTCTAAGCTCTGTGAATATACTCTCTCTCTTTTTCTTGTGTTTTTCTCAATATTGCTCACTAACTAAAACATTACACAAGTGCTTCTATTTATACTACATGTAATCTATGTCCTGTAGTCTTCAAAGACTAAGATGTACGTGGCCCAATGATGTCCACATAAATCTTGCCTTATCTTGAAAGCTTGGAAATCTGCCAATCAGAAGATGCCATGTGTCATGTTGAAGCTGCACTCTAAGTAGAACTTCTACTTGAGAATTTCTACTTAGCCATCTCGAAATTTCTAAGTCGAACTTCTACTTAGAAATATTCTACTTGGCCATCCAGAACATTTAGTACTTAGAAAATATTCTGGTCTTCAACTTGAAACTTCAATGCACATCTTGAGCTTGTGATATCTTCATGTCTTCTTTATTCTTCAGCAAGCTCTTGAACATGGATCTTTATTACTGACATAAACTTGCTATCAATGTCCTGACACTTGATGCACTGGTCTGGTTCATAAGTGACTAGTCTTGATAGTGTTTCTGCTTTTTGAATAAATTACCATATTCACTTAGTAACTTGGCTTTCCAATATTTGCTTTCCTTCTTGTTCACTTGAAATCAATTGGTCTTGTTGATACTGATAGTTATGATCTTGATTCTCGAATTCTCAAATCACTGAGGCATGAACAACTTTGACTTGAACTTCTCTCAATGATTTCTTCTTGGCTTGATCATAGTTAACATGTTCAATTGTATCAATTACCTTGTCTTCATATAGTGTTGATTTCTTGTGACTTCTTGTTCTTGATTGTCTTCTGGTTAAGTATCTTTTCTTTTAATTGAGTTACATTAGTTATAGTGTTACAAGTTTATACACTCTGCCTTTCAACCTACAATCTTGATCTTGATCTCAAGTCATCCGTAATCTTAAGGATCAAGAATCTTGATCTTGATCTCAAGTCATCATTTATCTTAAGGATCAAGAATCTTGATCTCAAATCATCCGTGATCTCAAGGAGAATCATCCAAGATTCGCTAAAAAATTCAAGTTCTGGGACAACAAACTACCCGTGATCGGCCGGATCAATGAGTAGCTTGTGATCGGCCGAATCTCCCTGAAGAGCCATGGTCGGCTGATCCGTGGTCTTCCACACGGTGGTCGGCTTCGGCCCTCCGGGTGTCGTGGTCGGTTGCTTCGTGGTCGGCTACGGCCATCCGGGTGTCGTGGTCGGCCACTTCGTGGTTGGCTAAAATGCCCGGACCTGAAAATCATCTGTGGTCTTGAGGATCAAGAATCTCGATCTTGATCTCAAGTCACTATTTTGGTCATTCGTGACTTCGTTGTCTTAAGGATGAAGAATCTTGACCTTGATCTTAAGTCGTCAGGGATCTAGGATCTAAAATCATCCGTGATCTTAAAATTTTGGATCTCGGACCTAAAATCATCCGTGGTCTTAGAAAGTCTCATGGTCGGCCAATCGGTGGTCGGTCGAAGCCCCTTGAATCATGGTGGTCGTCCAGCTGGTGGTTGGAGCTATGGAACCCGGATCCAAAATCATCCGTGGTCTTGGAAAGAATCATGGATCTAGGATCTAAAATCATCCGTGATCTTGAAGATCAAGGATCTTGATCTTGATCTCAAATTATTATCATGGATCTAGGATCTAAAATCATCCGTGATCTTAAAATTTTGGATCTCGGACCTAAAATCATCCGTGTTCAAACGGCGCTAATCGGCGCTAAACGGCACTAAACGGTGCTAAATTTTAATTTCGGCTTCGTTCGTGCCTTGGCTCAGGATTGAAAATCAGTCTTGGTATGTTGATGGAGGTGTTTGCTATGCCTTGAAGGGTTTCGTGAACCTTGAACTCAAACGACTTGTTTCTTAATCTTCGTGACCTTCCGGGCTTTAACTTGTTTGCTGAATCCTTGGTCTTAAGGTTATCATCAACCCTTGACTCTCATCCTTGGGATGAAATTCTTTAGTTCTTACCTCATCCTTGTTTCTCATGGAGGAGGTCTTCCTTCTCGGTTGATCATTCAGGTAGTTCACTTGCTCCTTAGCGCTTGACCTTAGGCCTGGTGTGCCTTTATTGGTTTTCAACCCTTTAGCTTGATTCTAGGTTTGTTCTTATGCTCATATAACCTTTCTTAGGTCTCAACTTGACTGACGACTCTTGATTCGAGTCCTTAAACTCAAACGACAAGCTCGATTGGAGGTAGACAGCCTTGTTGGCCATCAAGGCTTAAATTTTATGTCGGGTTTTGAGATTCAAGATTTTAAGTATGGAATAACAAAGGACCTCTTATCTCAACATTCTCACTAATAGTTTCTGTGTTTTCAAGGCATTATCAGGGAGCCAACCAGTCTCAAGATGAGCTTTGAGAGGGTCTATCCTTCAGCTTACATCAACTGGTGCTACCAATTTTGAATCGAGGGGGGGGTCTTCAGGACCTGGAAGTAAAAACTCTCCGCATAATTTTCTATCTCAAAAGAGGTGAACTTAAATAGGGTATCGACCTTAATGTTCTCCTTTCTTGGAATGTGCTCCTCATAGCGCTCATCATACTGAGTCATAACAGCCTTCACAACTCGCAAATACTTTGCCATAGTTTCATGCTTGGCCTCAAATTCACCATTCACTTGCGATACTACTAGTCTTGAATCCCCACAAACTTTGAGATTCTTGACCCTCATGATTCTGGCCAAGCCCAATCCGGCTATCAAGGCTTCATATTCAGCTTCGTTGTTGGTTGTTGGAAAGTCCAATTTCAAAGTGTACTCAACTGTGAACCCATCAGGGCTTTGTAAGACCAAACCTGCACCACTAGATTTTGTTTTTGATGCTCCATCAAAATAGAGCACCCAATATTCCTTCTGATCAGGTACAAGCTCTTCATCTTTATCCTCTCCTTTCTGGGGTGGTTACTATCTCCTGCCCCCCGACTTCTTGGTTGTTAATGGTGCATTCAACCACGAAGTCAACCAATGCCTGAGCCTTGATGGCTGTCCGAGGCTTATACTTGATATCAAACTCCCCAAGCTCTATGGCCCACTTGATTAGCCTTCCACTAGCCTTTGGGCTATGCAATATGTTCCTTAACTGCTGGTCCGTCAGGACTTCAATTTTGTGCGCCTGGAAGTACGGTCGTAGCTTCCTCGAGGCCGTTATCAATGCCAATTCAAACTTCTCTATGGTTGAGTAATTCAACTCAGCCCCATGCAAAACCTTGCCCACATAATAGATAGGTTTCTGAATCTTTTTCTCTTCTCAAACAAGGACAACACTCAATGCTTGTTCAGACACCGCCAGGTATAGGTAGAGAGTCTCCCCAGGACTTGGTTTGGCCAACAACGGGGCTTCAGCCATGTACTTCTTCAGCTGCTCGAAGGCCTCTTGGCTCTCTGTAGTCCACTCAAAATTTTTTACTTTCTTTAAGGCCTGAAAGAAAGGCAAGCACTTATCACCAGACTTGGAGATGAATCTCCTTAGGGCCGCAACTCGGCCAGTTAGCTTCTGTACATCTCGTATGGAGCGGGGTGGTTCCATATCCAAGATCGCTTTGATCTTATCAGGGTTGGCCTCTATTCCTCTCTTCAAAACCATCAATCCCAAAAATTTTCCTGATCCAACTCCAAAAGCACACTTGGCTAGGTTTAACATCATCTTGTGGTGCCTCAGCACTTCGAATGCCTCTCTGAGGTGCCTAATATAATCTGCCTTCCATAGGCTCTTGACCAACATGTCATCCACATAGACCTCCATGGTTTTTCCAATCAGATTGGCGAATATATTATTCACTAATCGTTGGTAAGTAGCTCCTGCATTCTTTAGACCAAAAGCCATAACAAGATAGCAGAAAATACCAAAGTCAATTATGAAAGATACCTTTGGGATGTCATCCTTGTGCATCTTAATCTGGTTGTAGCCACTAAACCCGTCCATGAAGCTCAACATATCGTGTCCAGCTGTGGCATTTATCAACGTATCAATCCTTGACAGAGGAAAACAATCCTTAGGACATGTATTATTTAAGTCAGTGAAGTCTATACACATCCTCCACTTCCCATTTGCCTTCTTGACCATCACAGGGTTAGCCAACCATCCAGGGAACTTAATTCCTTCAATAAAACTAGCTTCCAAGAGCTTGTAAACTTCTTGCTTAATGGCCTCTTGCCTTTCAGGAGCAAAGTTCCTCTTCTTCTGCTTTATTGTCTTTCATTTAGGATTGACATTCAATTTATGAGTTATGAGTTGGGGATCAATCCCTGGCATATCAGTTGCTGTCCAAGCAAACACATCACTGTTCTCTTGTAAAAATGCTATCAACTTGCCCTTCAAGGGGTTCCTTCAATTGGCTTTCAGGCTATGCAATATGTTTCTTCAACGGGTGGTCCATCAGGACTTCAACGTTTGTCTTGGTTCCATCTTTGTTTCTTGTTTTTCTTGATTCTAGGTTGATTCCTCGATTTAGATTTCAAATAAGACAATCATGCGGGCTTCTTGCCTTTTAAACTCTTTAAGACGAGAGTTTGCTTGAACTTCTTGAACTTCTTGATCCTTGTTTAAGGTTTTCTATTTGTCTTCTACCTTAGATTCTCCATCCAAGTAATTTTTGAAAACATTGAAAAGTGGCTATTCTTTAGCCTCCACAACCTTGCATGGATTTGATTGCTAGATGTCTTTTATCCCGGGTCCTTCAAGGACTTGAAACACTTATTTGGTTGTGCTGTAACCTAACTCTCGACCCTTCAGAGTTTTATTTATGCGTTTGTTTGTTTCCATTCGTATATTCTTTTATTTTCGGTACTTGGTCATCTTTGACTTACACACATCAGGTGCTTGGTACATAAATAGAATCATAGAACGAAAAGCAAACTTGCATTAATAACATAAATGGGTTCAACCCGTACTACTGTCCTACTCGGAGGGACATGCTCTGCATTGTTTCATCGAACCTTATTTCTACTTCTATTAGATAAATATGAAGCTAAGTCTAACTTTGCAAGACTAGGCCTGCATGGCTTGATTTTGTTTTTGATGCTCCATCAAAATAGAGCACTCACCACTCCTTCTGATCTCCTCATTCTTATTCTGAAGTTCTTTTCCTTCTTGGGGTACTATCTCCTGCCCCCGACTTCTTGGTTGTCAATGGTACATTCAACCACGAAGTCAGTTAATGCCTTAGCCTTAACGGCTGTCCGAGGCTTATGTGTGATGTCCTCTGCTGGCCTTTCTTGGTGTTCCTTATCACTGCGGACATCCATGTCTTCAATCGGAAGGACCTGCCCCCCGACTCCTTCAGGCCTTAACGAGGCTACATAACAGCTTCGTGCCATCTTTTGATCACCTTTATGTTCTCCAACACCATTCCTGGTTGGGAACTTGATCTTCGTATGATAAGTTGAGGCAACAACCTTGAATGCATGAAGTCCAGTCCTCCCGAGGATAGCGTTGTACGTTGAAACCGCCTTACCAGGAAGTTCAACATCTGGGTGGCCTCCTTTCCTTGGGATCCTGTCCAATAGTTACAGGCAACTGAATAGTCCCTTCAATTTTGGATTCTACTCCATTAAATCCATATATAGGCATGTTATTGGGGGTCAACTGAGAATCATTGTGCCCCATCTTCACAAATGCATCATGACATAGAATGTCAACGGAAGCTCCTTTGTCTTATCAAGAGTTGTTTCACCTCTGAGTTTCCAATCACTGAAGTTATGACCAACGGGCTGTCATGGGGGAACTTCACCCCTTCCAAGTCTGAGTCGTCAAAACCATTTATTACTTCAGTTTTTGCACGTTTCGGGGCCTCTCTCACGATGTGCATCACTTCTCTAGCATAAGCCTTCCGAGAATTCCTTGTTGTACCGGCCGCAACTGGGCCTCCTGAGATCATGATGATTACTGGCCCTCGGGGCTGTGGGTTGCGATCTTGATCGTCATCCCTCCTATCATACTCTCTTCTCTGATTACCATGGTCTTCACCCTTAGTGAAGTGGATTAGTTTCCTTCTACGAATCAAAAACTCGATCTCGTCTTTGAGTTGTTTGCAATCATCGGTGTCATGTCCCACATCCTTGTGGAACCTGCAGTGTTGATTCTTGTTTCTCTTTGCGGGATCACCCCTGAGTGGCTTCGGCCATCAGAAATCCTTATCCTTTTCAATGTCCAACAAGATTCGACTCCTAGGAGTATTCAACCTTGCATACTCAGTGAACCTTGGTCCTTGGTTCTTCTTAGGGGCAGAGTCGGAGTCCTTGCTAGTCCGGGGATACTTGTCCCTAGCATCATACTCCTGCTCATCATGTTCCTAATATTGCTTTCGCTTATTGGAGTCGTTGTTACCTCCTCCTCCACTTACTGTGGCTTCTTTCTTCATGCTATCTTCAGCTTTAATGTACTTGTCAGCCCTTCGTTGGAGCTCAGCCATGCTCTCAGGGGGATGCTTCGCTAATGACCTTTTAAAGAAGAGGTCAGTGGTTCCGTGCTCAAGGGCTACCATGGCCACCTTATTTTTTAAGGTAGTGATATTCAGTGTTTTTTTAGTGAATCGCTTGAGGTAATCTCTCAGATTTTCATTCTTCCCTTGCACCACATACATAAGAGATGCAGAGCTTTTCTCATGAACTCTTCCACTAATGAATTGGCTGACAAAAGCAGCGCTCAATTCCTTAAAGGAGCTAATCGAATTCGCAGGTAACCGGCTATACCATCTTTGAGCCATGCCCGATAGAGTTTGAGGGAACGCCCTACAGTTCAGGGCATCACTTGCAGGCTGTAGCAATAGTGCGTTTGAGAACGTCCTTTCGTGGTTTGCGGGATCACCCGTTCCATCATAAGTCTTAATTGTCGGCATCTTGAACTTCATTGAGATATAAGCATTCATCACCTCCTCAGTAAACGGAGGTGTGGGATCATCAGGATCTCCAAGCGGCATCAAATCCTTGGGGTTACCCCTAGGGGTTTCCACCCTTATTGTTATCCAATTGGGGCATCAGCCCTTTTCTGTCTTCTCGAGGACCTCTCCAAATCTATAACGGGAATCCTTCCTGAGACTGGAGGGGGTCGAATCAGGTTTTGTCTTGCCTGCTCCCTGGCAATATCATCCTTCAGCCTTTGGATCTCAGCCTCATGAGCCTTAATCCTTTCCGCAGCCATTTGTGGAGGTCAATCATGGATTCTTTGGGTCTTCCTTCGAGGTTCTTTACTAGCATGTCGCTTCCTTGGGGCTTCGTCACGATCACCGTCGTCATCTTCAGATGTCGAATCATCAGTATAAGGGCCGGAGTAGTCGTCATATTCTCGATCTCAGATCTGCAAGGCATGACCACTTGGTCCTGCACCTTGAGTAGTCGGAGGGTAGTTAGGAAGACCATACCTTGGGTTAGTATTGAAAGGAAGATCCGTAGTGTGGATCTGTACCCCTGGTGGTGGATCGTCGGGATTGAAAAGAGGAGAAACCACCATCTTGAGAGGGTTGGCTTCTCGATTTGCTCGGTCACCCACAAGTAGTGTACTCTCAACGTGGGGGATCACCCCTGATTGTTGAGAAACTTGAGATTGGGTGATCACCCCTGATGTTGGAGGAGCCTGTTGGATGATCGCCCCTGATGTTGGGGGTACCTGTTCGGTGGCAGGTAGAACAGAGTTGAGAGGTATAGCCTCGGTTGTAACTGGTATAGTTCTTCGTGTTTGAACCATGGTTGATGTCTTTTTCCCACAGACGGCGCCAAATGTTGTGGAATAAAAACTAGGTTATGAATATTGCGGCTAGGGTTTATGTGTATTTAATGCAAAGGGGTTGGTGAGCTTCAAGCTTTAATGGCTGCTTCTGTGTATCGAGACTAATCGGTCCTCACAGAGTGCCTACGTATTTCGTTATTGAGAATCAAGCCAAGACGTAGTTCTAGGTGATGGTGCCCTCGGGGCTATGGCGAGGAGGGCTCACCTAGGACGTAGTGGCTTGTATGTCCTTATTCGAGGATTGAGCCAAAACGTGGTGGGTGACGTATGGAGCTCTGCCCAACGTAGTTCTGAGAATGAGGGGTCAGGCCCTTGTACAGGCTGAGAAGCCTTAGAATTATGGTAGGAGTGGGTGTCTTGGTGGGCAAGCCACCGCCTCAAGGAAGTTTCTAGACCCCTTCCTTGTAGGAATCAGTTTCCATGTTGAAATATGTATCTTGGAGGCTAAGCCAGGCAAGAGTTATATCCTTGTTTGACTCTTATTTGCTGAGCTGTTTATTACCTCTAATATTAATTACGAAATTAATATTATAACTAGGGATTGGGCCCACCTGGTGGGCCCCACGTTTGGACCGTTCTAGGTCTAATTAATGCCACATTAAATGTGTCTTTAGGGCTTACTTTTAGCCCATATCATCAATTAACATAATAAAATTAATGGTAATTAGGCAATTGCTTTTTTCACATTAATATAATAAAATTAACGTCAATCAATCGATTGTCTTTTTCATATTTACATTTAGTTGAAGATATTACTTCTTATAAACATCTAAAAACATCAATCATATCATATATTTCGATCATTAGTATTTCCTTTCGAACTAAAACACGTTACCTTTTTAATTTAAAACAAATCTTTCAATCATTAATATATACCTGAAAATATCGCACCATAATTTTCAAGTAAAATATAACACCTAAAATAAATAACAATATAATATAATTAATGGTAATTAGTCGATTACCTTTTTAATATTTACTTTCAGTTGAAGATATTACCTTTTATAAACACCTAAAAAGATCAATCGTAGCATATCTTTTAATCATTAATATTTTCTTTCTAATTAAAACATGTTACCTTTTTAATTTACAACAAATCTTACAATCATTAATATATACACGAAAATATCACACCAAAATTTTCAATTATTAATAAAATATATTAAAAATCATATACGTTGTTTATAATAAGGAAACATTATTATAATCCGTAAACATGAGTATATTAAATTATATCAAATTAAAATTATTAAAAAATAATGATTATATAAAAACATAATTATAATATTAAATAAAATTTATAACATAATACAAGAAACCCGTGCATTGCAATACTAAAAATTAACCGATTATCTTTTCAGCTAAAACATATCATCTTTCTATTTTTTATAACTAAATTCTCTTTTTTCTAGAAATATCATGGACAACGTTAATTTCTCATTTTCTAAAAAACACTAGGAGCAACTTTAATGAGTAAAAGAACATAATTAAATTATAATTAGTATAAACTAATCAATTACCTTTTTCACCTAAAGCATGTCACATTTTTAATTTTCACGTTATCTTTTCTATTTTCTCTAACTAAAATTTCTCATTTTTCAATTATATTAGGGTGAAAAACAAAAATACCCACAAATTAATTCCACTTGCCCTTTTTACCCACGGACCACGCATGTCTCTAATGCGTACAGCGTACACGCATGTGGAACATGCGTGGTCTTTACAAAATGCAAAGATGCTATCGCATGCGTATTCGAGATACGCATGTTCATCATGCGCGGACAGTGATACGCATCTGAAAGATGCGCAACTCACGTATTGTTCATCGTCTTCACCGAAGGCGAGAGAGAGACGAATTTGAGGCAATTTTTTCAGAAATCCGGCAACCCTTCGTTCGGTCCTTTCAAGCAATTGTTCATTACCATACAATACATCAAAATGTTCGTTTTCTTCCCCTCTACAGGGACGTACCATTGGATTTTCATTTTTTTTGCCGGATTCGAAATACCCAATCTAAAGCTTTTTTCCAATCGAGTTTTCCGATTTGATCAAACACGCCCCAGCGGGGCCAAACTCAGTAAATCGATGGGGGAAAATGGAAAGGCTGGTCTGGGATTCATTTTGGTGCCATCAGGAAGAATGGAGGTAGCCTGTGAGTGGAGAACGGAACGAGACGATCGGAGTGGCGATTTGAGCTCGCCTGAGACGCGCCGACAACGTTTGTGAAAAAATGACGTCAACTGACGTCATTGCGCATCTGGGAGATGCGTTACCCCAGATGCGCATTTTCAAAATGCGTATCTTAGGCTGCGCCAGCTGAACATGCGTATTCCGTGGTCAAAAAGGGTGGACGCTCACGCCTACGGGTATTTTGGGCAGTTGGACTCCAAAAGTGGTGTATTTTGGTCATTTTCTCATTATATTAAGGGTAGTTCTATTTAATAAAATAATATGGTAATATGATAATACTAATAATTAATCGATTAACTTTTTCAGTTAAAAAATATCATTTTTTCTATATTTTCTAATTAAAATCCCTCTTTTCCTAGAAATATCCCGAGTAACAATAATTTCTCTTTTTCTAAAAAACTCTACAAGCAATTTATTTAGTAAAATAACATAATTAACTTATAAATACTCTAAACTAATAAGTTACCTTTTTCACCTAAAACTAGACCCGGCAATTTTCAACACGACACGAAACGACACGAAAATTTAGTGTTTGGGTTTGCATTTTTAGTACACGACACGAAAGTACACGACCGAAATTTAGTATCGGGTTTGGGTTTACCCTTCAAGTACACGACACGACACGAAGTACACGAAATAAATAAATAAATATATATATATATATATATATATATATATATATATATATGTATATGTATATAAAGTTAAGTTCTATGGAGACCACCATTTGAGTGGAGACCGTGGAGACCATATACATTATGCACTTAAAACATTGCAAAACATATATATTTGCAAAGAATGTTCAATTAACATTATTATTTCATTCAAAATCTTAAAAATCATATATGATTTGTAAGCAGAACATGTTTTGGAGAACAATACATTCTGCAATATTTTGTTTGCAGAACATACATGATTTTCAAGATTTTTAATGAAATTTGCATGTAGAACATATATGATCTTTAAGATTTTCAGTGAAATAGATGGTATAATGATTTTCATAGAACATGATTTTCAGTAAATAAGTTTTTGCAATGTTTTGATTGATATTGGTCTCTGGTCTCCACTAAAAATGTTGGTCTCCATAGAACTTAACCCTAATATATATATATATATATATATATATATTTATTTATTTATTTATTTATAAATTTTTTAACGATAATATACAAGTAAGTCAAATTGTCAAGGCTCTCCCTCAAACATCTCTCTCAATCTCTCATCTCTCCCATATCTCTCTCCTTCCTTATCTCAATCTCAATCTCTCTTCTCTCCCTTATCTCTCTCGTCTCTCAATTAACTATCTTATTTTGTTGGTATTAGATATTAGATATTTTAATATATTTATTAGACATTTAACATTTATATTTGTGATTACACATAAATTTATAATATTATTTATAAATACCATGTAAAAATACATTTTTAATATATATTTGTAAAAATATTATAAAAAATTGTAATATTTTAATATATTTATATATTTATTTTTATTCTTATTCTTATTATTAATTAAAATAACACGAAACACGACACGAAACGAAAGTACACTAACACGAAATGACACGAACCCCTAAACGGGTGGTTTTGGATTTAGCATTTAGGTACACGAAACACGAAAGTACACGACACGAACGAATTGCCAGGTCTACCTAAAATATGTTACCTTTTTAATTTTCTCTAGCTAAATCCTTTATTTTTCCAATTATATCATGGGCATTCTATTTAATAAAATAAAAATAATAATTTTATAAATGCTAATAATTAACCGATTACATTTTTCAACTAAAATCCACCATCTTTTCTAAATTTCTAACTAAACTCCCTCATTTTATAAAATTATCACGAATAACATTTATATAATTATCATCAAATAATCTCATTTAAAAATTTAAGCCTCTAAAAATCATTTTTTAAAAAAATTAATTCAAATAATAAAAAAAATTCATATAATATTAAAAATATCCGTTCATCACACGAGTTTTAAACTAATATTATTAAATGTTATTACAACGTTACGTTGTGTTCCTTTACAACATAAAAATAAGAAAAGGATGAGGAGATCTCATTTTCCCTAATTTACACAACTCGAGATTCGAGTATACAGTGTTACCACTTAACAGTGGAAATATTAAAAATTTGATTGTTCAATTCGGTATTTTGTATATTTACTTAATTATTCCAACTTAGTTATTTTTTATTTATTTATTTTTATTTCGTACATATTTATTTTGTAGTTACACAATCATATTTCATAAAATAAAATAATAATATTATAGTTTTTAATAACTAATCAATTATCTTTTTCAGTTATTATCTTTTCTAATTGAAATTTATTTTTTCCAAAAATATCATGGATCATTCTTGTTAGGAATATGTTGTACTTGATGATAACTTCACAATCAATCAAAATTATATAAGTCATGTTTTGTAACTGTCAACGGATGAGACATTATAACTCTATCCGTTGACAGGTAGCTCATCAACGGATGAGGTTTTGTAGCATACTGCAATATCTCTATTTATCAGTTGATAGTGTTTTTATTCAGAGTCATGTTGACTATCAACGGATAGGCAGAATAGGGTAGCCAATTGTAAATAAGCTATGCTATGTAATTCTGTCTAAGTGAAAGTGTATCAACGGATGAGAACAGGACTCTATCAACGGATACAACTCAAATCTACTCTATCAACGGATACAGCTCAAACTACCATTAACGGATGACTGTGTACAACATCAACGGATAATCATTGACACTTTCTTCTATGCTAGCTAGGAATTAGCAGTTGATAAGGACAGGTTTGACTGACAGATCACATGGGTTGATAGTAGGTATAAAAAGCAGTATGGCAGCCATACTTTGGAAACGTAGAAGAAAGAAGCATTCCATTTCTACAGTACATACAAGAAAGGTGCAGGGGACATATCTGTTCACAAGGAAAAACCTTTCGGCTACATGTGGATTTGGAGTGGAGTAGCAAGTCAACTTGAATTAGATTAATATTATCTTAATCCTGTAGTACTTGTAAACTTGGGATATATAACCAAGTGTAGCAACTCTTTAAAAACTAAGAAAACAGACATATTTGCTTAGGGTTTCTTGAATATCCTTAGAAGAAAGAGTTGTAAAACAGAAGCTGTGTACATTTGTATCACAGAGTTTTCTTCGAATAAAAGTCTCAGGTGGTACATTTAACCACCTGATTTTTTATGTGTTTCTGAATCTTTTCTCATTCAGCAATTATCTCCTTATAGATTTCTGTGGTTCTTATCAGAAATTTATAAATATCAAGAATTGTATTCAACCCCCCCTTCTACAATTATACAAGTGTACAATCTGGAATAACAATTGGTATCAGAGCAGGCTTCTAACATATTTGAAGTTTAAAGATCAACACACTTCCAACATGTCTAAGAAGGATTATGGAGTGAAGATACCGGTTCTTGATAGAGAAAATTACTTTCACTGGAAAGTAAAAATGCGTCTACATCTCATGTCTATTGATGAAAGTTTTGTAGATTGCATTGAGAAGGGTCCTCATGTTCCAATGAAGACTGCGTCAAGAGTTGGTCTTGCTGCAGATGCACCAAACACTTACATTCCCAAACCTGTTTCTGAGTGGAGTACTGAGGATGTTGCACAAGTCCACAAAGATAAAAAGACCATGAATATTCAGTTTAATGGCTTAGAAAC
The DNA here is from genome assembly GCA_037693485.1 of Kitagawia praeruptora. NCBI lineage: Eukaryota > Viridiplantae > Streptophyta > Magnoliopsida > Apiales > Apiaceae > Kitagawia > Kitagawia praeruptora. The sequence goes on from CM075350.1 coordinate 86,859,246, forward strand.
AGACATGGTTGACAATGTTATCAACTATACTACCTCCAAGGAAGTATGGGACATTGTTCAAACCCTTTGTGAAGGTACAGAACAGGTATGGGAAAACAAGATGCAACTACTGATCCAATAGTATGAGCACTTCCATTTCAAGAATGGAGAGACATTGAATGACACATTTAGTAGATTTCAGAAGCTACTGAATGGCTTGAAACTGTATGGAAGAATCTACCAAGTGAAAGATTCTAATCTCAAATTTCTGAGATCACTGCCCAAAGAGTGGAAGACAATGACTATTTCTCTAAGAAACACTCAAGAGTACAAGACATTTACTCTTGAAAGGCTCTATGGAACTTTAAAGACATATGAACTAGAAATGGAGCAGGATGAAGAAATTGAGAAGGCCCAAAAGAAAAGTGGGTCAGTTGCACTTGTTGCCAACTTGGAGCAGAAGGAGGAGAAGAGGACTGAAGCTGCTAAATCTACACCAAACAGGGAGGTTTGTGAAGGTAGAGCAGAATCAAGAAAAAGCAAGGAAAAAGTATCTAAAGAAATAAGTGTCCTTCAGCAGGATGAATTAGATGAGATAGATGAGCATTTAGCCTTTCTATCTAGGAGATTCTCTAAGTTGAAATTCAGAAGAAACTCTGGGGTGGCCAAGCCATTTAACAAGGATTTTTCTACAAGCAACTATGTGGATAAATCCAAAATTAAATGCTACAATTGTGGAATTGCTGGTCACATGATAAGTGAATGCAGGAAGCCTAGATCTGAGAACAAGGGAAAGCCAACTGAAGTTGTTGACTACAAGAAGAAATATTTTGATCTTCTCAGGCAGAAAGGAAAGGCATTCATGACCCAAGAGTATGACTGGGCTGCTGATGGAAATCATTCTGATGATGATGCTGAGTTTGTCAACCTTGTATTGATGGCTGATTCTGAGCAGGAAGCAAGTTCAGCTAGCAATCAGGTATTTTCTACTAATCTCTCTGAGCTCACCAAAGAGGAATGCAATAGTGTTATAGATGAAATGTCTACTGAACTATATCACTTGAGTGTTACTCTTAAATCACTTACTAAAGAGAACAATAGGATTAAAGAGACTAATCTGTTTTTAAGTGATAGAAATGCTGCACTAGAAATTCAATTTCTAGAATTTGAGAAAATGAGAGTTGATTGCAATGATGCTAAAAGTGAACTTGAAGCTGTGTTAAAAAGAGAACTAATTTGAAGAGACCAGCTTGAAAAAGAACAAGAGATAATTGCTAAATTTCAAAGTTGTAGGAAAATCTCACAAAACATAGTAGAAATCCAGGGAATGGAATCATTTGTGAAGGAGACCTGGAATAAAAACAAAAAGAAGCTAGAACCTTGCCTTGAGGATCTAGAGACTATTTGTGAATCAACGGATAGTGATCATCCGTTGACAGATGATCCATCAATGGATGAGAGGTATCCGTTGACTAACAAAAAGTCTGTCAGTAAGAAGGAACTCAAGAAACTGAATAATCAGTATGGTCCAGTAGCCAAGAATTTTGTTTTTGGTGAAAGTAGCCAAGCCAAATCAAGTGAGAAGGCTAAGGCAGGTGATTTACATAACAAAAAGGCTGTTGGTAAATCAGTTAATGAAAAGGTAGAGACTGAGGGTAAAAAGAAAAAGAACAGAAATGGTAAGATAGGCATCAACAAGAAAAGCAATTATTCTCCTGACAAGTTTGCCCCAAGGAAAACTTGTGGTAATTGTTATAGTGTCAATCACCTATCTTCTAATTGCAAGTCTGTTAAAAGGACTCCTGTTCATGTACCTCAATCTATGCTAAGTATGCCTGCAATGCCTGGTTTGTATCAGAATGCTAGTTTTTCAAATCCATATGTGAACATACCATATGTGTCTAATCCTTATTTTCAATATGTGAATATGCCACAAATGTCTTGGAGCATTCCTAGCATGAATAATATGTATGCCAATTTTCCACAAATGGATGCATCAAATATTTATGCAAATGAGCATCTGTCAAAACCTATCACTCAAGCATCTACACCTAAAGTGAAGATTGCTAAGAGTGCTAAACCAAAGGCTAACAAGAAAGGACCCAAGGAAACTTGGGTACCAAAATCAACTTGATTTGTGTTTTGGAATGTGTGCAGGGAAATAGAAGGAATCTATGGAACCTAGACAGTGGATGCTCTAGGCACATGACAGGAGATTCAACCCTGCTCACAGAGTTCAAGGAGGGAGCTGGCCCTAAAACTACCTTTGGAGATGACAGCAAAGGATATACTAAGGGATATGGCTTGATTTCAAAGGACAATGTCATCATTGAAGAAGTGACTTTAGTTAAAGGTCTGAAGCACAATTTGCTAAGTGTCAGTCAGATTTGTGACAAAGACTATGAAGTAAAGTTCACTAAAGAAGCCTGTGTTGTTTCTGCCAAGGAAAACAACAATGTGGTATTGACAGGCTTTAGAAAAGGAAATGTTTACATAGCTAACTTCAATTCAGTATGCTCAGAATCCATCACTTGTCTCTTCAACAAAGCAAGCAAGGATGAGAGTTGGCTATGGCATAAAAAGCTGTCACATTTGAATTTTAAAGTTATGAATGATTTGGTAAGAAAGGATCTGGCTAGAGGAATCCCTCAATTGGAGTTCATCAAGGATGGATTGTGTGATGCCTGCCAATTAGGGAAACAAAAGAAATCATCCTTCAAGAGCAAGACAGAGTCATCCATTGTTAAGCCACTTCAATTGCTGCATATGGACTTATTTGGTCCAGTAAATGTCTTGTCCATTTCAAAGAAGAAATACTGTCTGGTGATTGTAGATGATTTTTTTAAGTTTTCATGGACCTTCTTTCTGCACTCCAAAGATTGTGCAAGTGAAATCATCATCAATCATCTCAGACTAGTAAACAATGGTTCTGAAATCAAAGTACAAAGAATCAGGAGTGATAATGGCACTGAATTCAAAAATTCCACAATGAAGATTTTTTGTGAAGAGAATAGAATTGTCCATGAGTTTTCTGCTGCTAGAACACCTCAACAAAATGGGGTTGTTGAAAGGAAAAACAGAACTCTCATTGAAGCAGCTAGAACAATGCTAAGTGAATCAAGATTGCCAACATATTTCTGGGCTGAAGCTGTCAACACTTCCTGTTTTACTCAGAATATTTCCTTGGTCAATCAAGCTAGAGGAATGACTCCTTATCAGTTATTCACCAACAAGAAACCAACTTTAGCTTTTCTTTATGTCTTTCGATGTAAGTGTTTTGTGCTAAGGAATCATGGAGATAACTTGGGAAAATTTAAAGCAAAGGCAGATGAAGCTATTTTTGTTGGGTATGCAGCAGGGAAAGCCTATAGAGTCTACAATCTAAGAACCAACATTGTTATGGAATCTGTACATGTTGTGTTTGATGATCAAAAGATTCTAGGTCTAAATGATGAAGGCTTCCATGAAAAGTTGAGATTTGAAAATGAGGTAGAAGGAAGAATGTACATTGATGATGATGAGGAAAATGAAGATCATGACCATGAAAATTCATCTAGAGTTGTTTGTCCAACTAGAAGTGATGCTAACACTGGAAATGAAGCATCCGTTGATAGTCATACTGGAGCATCAGATGCATCCGTTGACAAGCATTCTCATGCATCCGTCGACAGGCAAAATGGAGCATCCGTTGATAGACAAAATGATGCATCCGTTGACAGTCAACTTCATAATTCCGCAAGGACAACAAACTCAGGGGGAGTTTCTCAAAGTCAACACTCAATGACCAATCAACAAGATCATGCTCATTTAGATGAAGCAACCTCATCTGGATCAAACCTTCCACCTTCAAGAAAATGGACCAGAGATCATCCTTTTGAGTTAATCATTGGTGACTCAAACTCAAGAGTCCAAACTAGGAGGGCCACACAAGAAGAATGCCTATACAGTAGTTTCCTGTCTCAAGAGGAACCTAAGAAAGTGGAAGATGCCCTTCTAGATCCAGATTGGGTATTAGCAATGCAAGAAGAGCTAAACCAATTTGAGAGAAATAAAGTATGGAAGCTTGTGCCCAAACCTGATGATAGAAGTGTCATAGGTACCAAATGGGTTCTCAAGAATAAGACTGATGAAAATGGCATAATTGTGAGGAATAAAGCTAGATTAGTGGCAAAGGGCTATTCTCAAGAAGAAGGAATAGATTTTGATGAAACTTTTGCTCCAGTGGCAAGACTTAAGGCAATTAGAATTTTCCTAGCCTATGCAGCACATGCCAATTTCAAAATCTATCAGATGGATGTCAAAAGTGCCTTTCTAAATGGGGAACTGGAAGAAGAGGTATATGTCCACCAACCTCCTGGCTTTGAAGATCCAGATTTTCCAGAATATGTATATCTTCTCCTGAAAGCACTTTATGGTTTGAAGCAAGCACCAAGAGCCTGGTATGACACTTTATCTCAATTTCTTTTGGAGAATCACTTCACTAGAGGTACAGTAGATAAAACCTTATTTCATAGAAATGTCAATGGTTCTTCAATACTTGTTCAAATCTATGTAGATGATATTATTTTTGGGTTTACAGATGAGAAGCTTTGCAAAAGGTTTGCCAAACTTATGCAAAGTAGGTATGAAATAAGCATGATGGGTGAATTAACTTACTTTCTTGGTTTATAAGTGAAGCAAGTTAATGAGGGAATTTTCATAAGTCAAACAAAATATATTTATGATCTTTTAAAGAAATTTGACTTAATGGATTGTGCCTCTGCAAAAACACCTATGGCCATTGCAACTAAGCTTGAGTTGGATACTAAGGAAAAGTCTGTGGACATCTCAAGCTATAAAGGCATGGTAGGCTCACTTCTATATCTAACAGCTAGTAGACCTGATATAATGTTTTCCACTTGTCTTTGTGCTAGATTTCAAGTTGACCCTAAAGAGTCTCACTTGATTGCTATTAAGAGAATTTTCAGGTATCTCAAGGGAACACCAAACCTTGGCATTTGGTACCCAAGAGATTCTGGCTTTGATCTAATTGGCTATTTAGATGCAGACTATGCAGGTTGCAGAATTGATAGGAAAAGTACCACAAGCTCCTGTCAATTTCTACGGAACAGGCTTGTGTCATGGTTCAGTAAGAAACAGAACTCAGTCTCCACTTCTACAGCTGAAGCTGAGTACATTGCTGCTGGAAGTTGTTGTGCACAGATTCTTTGGATGAAAAATCAACTTATTGACTATGGTCTAAAAGTTGAGAAGATTCCAATTTTCTGTGACAACATAAGTGCTATTGCCATCACAGAGAATCCAGTGCAACATTCGAGAACCAAGCATATTGACATCAAATACCACTTCATTAGAGAGCATGTGATGAATGGTACAGTAGAAATGCACTTTGTGCCAAGTGAAATGTAGCTTGCAGATATCTTCACCAAGCCTCTTGATGAATCTTCATTCACAAGATTGGTAGGTGAACTAGGTATGCTTAATTTTTCATAATTCCTAGTGATATCTAATCATACTGTATTGCAGCTAGAAATGTGTTTTGATTTACTTGAGAATTAAAAACTCTCAGAAAAATTTTCTGCATAAATTTTGTCTAAGGCAAAATTTGCTTATCAACGGATATTCTTTTATCCGTTGGTAGTATAAACACATTACTAGATTTTCGTATGTCAACGGATAACAGGTTGTCCACGTCATCGATGGATAAACTGTTTTCTCAACCGTCCATTCTATATCCGTTGATATACATTTCTTTTTATTATAGCCGTTGATAAACGTGTATATTTAGTCACGGCTGTACTTCTTTTCTTTTCATTTATTATCTGAAAGTTACTTTTGTCCAATGGAGTAATTACTTTTGATTATTTCATTTTTAATTCTTGAAAAATATAAAAGGATGTCTTGTACTCTCACATTTCACTTTTATTCATTTTCAAAGAATTTCATAAGTTAACTGCATCTTCTTCACTAAAACTCTCTGCAACAAAAGTTCAAACACTTCAATGGCGCCTATTGTTAAAATGATTTCTTCCACTGGGTTTACCTATGAGAAGAACAATTTCGCGGCCTTTGTTGATACAGTGAACGCTCTAGAAGCTTATCACACCATGATGAATTTCGTGAAGAAATACAAACTGTCATATGCCATGACTGCCACCACTCATCTAATCCACGAAGTAATTGAAGAGGTGTGGGCATCTGCTGGGTACATTGGCACAGACGGTACACTTGCTTTTTCTTTAAAGGGTAAAAACTATGTAGTTAATTCTGATGTGATAACTGCTTGTTTAAAATTGCCTGAGAATAACTGTCTGGAAGTACCCAGTAATGCTGAAATTGTTACCATGCTTAATTTCATAAATTATACCCTTAGTACTGAGAACTTAGGGAAAATTGTTAGGAAATGTATGGTTAAAGAATGGAGTTATTTTTGTGATGCCTTCATTAAAACTTTTTCTGGCAAAATTAGTAATTTTGATGTTGTTACCCATTCCATGCTAGTTATGTTGTGTATGCTTTTAACTGACAAATTCTATAATTTTGGCACACTAGTCATGTATGAGATAGCAGCTAAATTAGGTAAAAAGGAAACTAGGAGCAATAATATTTATTTTGCTAGATTTTTTATGCTCTTAGCACTGCATGTATCTGAGAATGAGCTATCCATTGTTAACCCGGATAGCAAGTTCAATTGTTTCGTTCAGGAGAAAAGAGTCTTAAGTGATTTGATTCGAATGAACCTAAATGCAGAAGTACAATTGGTATATCTACCAATTGTTTAGGTAACTGTTTCCAACCCTGAAACTCTTATCTCTAACCTCCAAATTTCTTTGCCTTCTAGTGTCACAATGGAGTCTGTAGCTGTGACCAAACAGGCTCCTACCAAAGTGACCAAATCCAAAGTTCCAAAACCACAATCCAAAAGACAAACCTGAGGTGTCTCTTAGAAGGCATCTATTGCAAAAACTACCAAAACTCTTGAGGGGAGTGTGAAGGTGGTAGTGAGTGGTGAGGGACAGGGTGAACATCAAAGAAGCCCTAAGGATAAGGGAGGTGAGGCAGGTGCAACCAACATTTCAGTCTCTCAAAAGACTGTTAATGAACCTTCAAGTCAAATTCTAGTTACATCCTCTCAACAGGATGTGACTACAGATTTAAGTTCCACTCCAGGAACACTGCACAAAAGGGCAAGAGACACAGATAGCTCTCACTCAAAAACCTATGGTAGAAGAGTAAAATCCAAAACCATTGGGGAATCACAGGGTGCACACACAGTACAACAAACTGTACCTTCTCAAATCAGTTTGATGTGACTTCAATAAATGTGGAGTCACAGCCCCTTGATCTTAACCTTCAAATCGATACACATTTCAATCCACCATCACCAACTCCATATCTGGATGTGGATATGATATCTACATCAATTCCTGATTCTCCATCTTTAAAATTCTTGGAGAAGCCCCACTCAACAATTGGTGGTCATCATCTTTTAGATGATTTGTTGGGCCATCAATCTTCCATTCCTTAATTCACAACACCATCTGTGGCCTCTTCTTTAAAATCAATCACCACAGATTCAGTGTTGGTTTTCACTTCATCGGATACTCTTTTTCCTTCATCAACGGATATCCTTCATCCGTTGACAAGTGTTTCTCCATCAACGGATGTGTCTACAACTAATCATCCGTTGACAGCAATAACTACTACATCAACGGATACAATTTATCCGTTGACAACTCTCTCTACCACTGCAAAATGTGACATTCCCATGACAACTATGGAGGTGTTTGTAGTAGTTGAAACACTTTTAGGAATGAGGGAAGGGAGTGAGAGGCTGCCTTGTGAGCAGGCAAAAGGAGAGCAAAATAATGAGAGGCCGACCATTTCTTCCGGTCAGGCAAAAGGAGAGCAAGAGAGTTCCACCTTAGAAGGTGAGGGTGTGAGAGGTGTGAGCCAGGGGGAGCCCCTGATGCAAGAAAAGAGAGATGAGAGGAGAGAAGTACAGGAGAAATAAGACAGGAAGATTCAGCCATTGCAAGTGAGTTAATGGAGGTTAATGAAGCTTCTAAAGAGATGGAATTTCGACAAGAATATCAGTCAATTATTGACTCCATCTCTTTGGATCCTGAAACCTTTACTCATCCTGTTTCTGCCTATCAAGTCATGGCACAATAGGGCAATGTGGAGGCAGAGGAGGCAATGCACCTAGTGCACACCTCTCAATCTCTACAAAGAGCAAAGGAAGCTTTGACAGCTCTGCCTTCAGATGCTGACAGTGAAGAGTTTGGCAATGATGACAGTGCTAGCACCTCAAGTGATGAAGAAGTCAATATGGAAGATACTCCAGAATGGCTATTTTCTTCTACTACTATGGTTGGTGACTTCAATGTGGAGATTATGAAGCAATATCAATATGTTATGGCTGAGCACCAGAATGCAGATCCACAGAGGAAGGCTGTCCTTCAGCAAATACTGGCCTCCCTCAAACTTCACAAGATGCATATGGTTATTCAAAGAAACCAACAGGAGGAGGTGCAAACTGCAATAAGGGAAATGAAAATGGAACTAGATGCCAGGATTGAGGCACTAGCCCCTACTACCACTCAGAAGGTGCTGACTAGCAAGTTATTGAAGGAAGATAGTCTGGCCAAATCAGTTCAGCATCTTTCCTCCAGAGTGGATAGTATGGAATCTCAAATGCAGACAGTCATTGCCAACCAAGCCAAACAGACTGAGCTACTGGAAAAGCTACTTGCAGCCTCATCTCCAGCCCTTGATGCTAACAAAAAGGGGGAGAAAAAGGTAGAAGAGGTTGAGGTTGCAGCTACTTCTAGTCAAATTCCAGCATCCAGTAGCAAGATAGCACAAAGTGAGGGGGAACAACAGCCAATTATAGTGGTCACTCCAACAGAGTTCTCTATAGAGGCTTCCCTTGTGAAGAAGAAGAAAATGGTGTTGCCTGAGGTTCAAAGTATATCAGAAATCTCAGATGGTGAAAGGCAAGCCAGAATAGAAGCCTTAGAAAAGATCAACAAGGAGGCAAATAAAAGAATTCTGAGGACAGAGAGAATGATCAATGAATCAATTGCATCAACTCTGTTCTCTACTCAGTCCTCAGCTCCAACAATATCAACTACAATTCTGAAGGTGCTCACTCCAGAGATTGTGGCTCCTACATTCTATGATGCTGAACCATCTTATGTCAAAGAATTTGAACCATACATAAGAACCAGAGCCTACTCTCTACCAAAGGCAAATGGGAAGAACAAGTTACAATTGGACTTTCCATTTCCCAAGGATGATGATGAGAAGCTAATGGGAAATACAATCAAAGAGTTCAAGGAAAAGACAAATAAGAGTGTAAGAGATTGGATGGCTGTGATAATAAGGAATGGAAAAGTGTTAAATATATCCAACAGCCATCCTAGATTTGTTGAAGCAAAAAGAGAGGAAACCTCCAAACTTCTAAGGGAAGCTCATCCAAGTGAAGAAAATCAACATGAAAACTCAGAAGAGAAGCAAGCCAGGTTGGCTCAGGAGTTAATGGATGAGGTAGAGGATGAAATGAGGGAACCTGAGGAAGTCCCCAAATCCAAAACTAAAAGGAGAGTGAAATCAAAGGCAAGGAGGCCTGTCTCTCCAGAAATTGTAAGGAGAGAAACTGTTGGCTCATCAAAATATTTTTCTGCACAAGTATTCAACCCAGCTGTGAACTTTCATGGTGACCCTATAATCCCTAAAAAGGAACCAATGAACCTTGACTCCATTGAGGTTCCTTCATTCTTGCTGGAGCCTCAACAGAAGCCTAAACAGAAGAAAAGGATACCAAGGAAGCAACCTTCAAAGGAACCAATTCAGGTTGCTAGGGTACCTGCTATTGTCAAGCAGTCAGTCTTGGAAAACAAGGATGATTTTATCTATCAGGCAGATATTGAAGAATACTCTGGCATGAATCTGTATCTGGATGAATTGTCAGAAGTAAGAGGAATTGACAAATATAAACATTTGCCTGAGAGATTGGTCTTTGTATACAAGGGAGGAAAGGAAAGGACATGGCCACTACAGAGGGTTCTTGGAGAAAACTATCTGACCTTAAACAAAGTGTTCTCTGCAATCAAGAGATACACAGGGTTCTCCAGTATAGCAAAAGGGGAGATACTGGACAGAATAGAACAGATAATGAGAGAATGGAACTCACCATCAAGACTACCAAGGAAGATGAAGATCCCATACAATGGACAGAAAATTCATCTTCAACCCTTCTAGATGATGGAGTTCAGGGATGAAGATGGTAACAGGAGATTCTTCAGGTTAGAAGACCAACTATCAAAGGCTAGTTCTCAATACCTGAGATGGTTACAACAAAAGCTAAATCCAAAAGTTGTTGAAGAATATGCCTTCTATAGGCAACTCCAAATGCAAATTGAGTCCAACTCTGCCAAAGAAGGAAAATCAAGGGTGATGCCAACCAGAGAGAAGAAACGGTATTAATCTGCTCAGTCTAGAGGAGCACTTCTCTGTAAATTTCTCAAACTTGCTGTGTTTTAATTTTTGTAGCTTAATACAATTTTTGCATAGTTCTATATATATCCTTAGGAATGTTTTGTTATCATCAAGGTCCTAAATTTATGCTTTATTGCCATCAAGTATAAATTGGGGGAGATTGTTAGGAATATGTTGTACTTGATGATAACTTCACAATCAATCAAAATTGTATAAGCCATGTTTTGTAACTGTCAACGGATGAGACATTATAACTCTATCCGTTGACAGGTAGCTCATCAACGGATGAGGTTTTGTAGCATACTGCAATATCTCTATTTATCAATTGATAGTGTTTTTATTCAGAGTCATGTTGACTATCAACGGATAGGCAGAATAGGGTAGCCAATTGTAAATAAGCTATGCTATGTAATTCTGTCTAAGTGAAAGTGTATCAACGGATGAGAACATGACTCTATCAACGGATACAACTCAAATCTACTCTATCAACGGATACAACTCAAACTACCATCAACGGATGACTATGTACAACATCAACGGATAATCATTGACACTTTCTTCTATGCTAGCTGGGAATTAGCAGTTGATAGGGACAGGTTTGACTGACAGATCACATGGGTTGATAGTAGGTATAAAAAGCAGTATGGCAGCCATACTTTGGAAACGCAGAATAAAGAAGCATTCCATTTCTACAGTACATACAAGAAAGGTGCAGGGGACATATCTGTTCACAAGGACAAACCTTTCGGCTACATGTGGATTTAGAGTGGAGTAGCAAGTCAACTTGAATTAGATTAATATTATATAATTCCTGTAGTACTTGTAAACTTGGGATATATAACCAAGTGTAGCAACTCTTTAAAAACTAAGAAAACAGACATATTTGCTTAGGCTTTCTTGAATATCCTTAGGAGCAAAGAGTTGTAAAACAGAAACTGTGTACATTTGTATCACAGAGTTTTCTTCGAATAAAAATCTCAGGTGGTACATTTAACCACCTGATTTTTTATGTGTTTGTGAATCTTTTCTCATTCAACAATTATCTCCTTATAGATTTCTATGGTTCTTATCAGAAATTTATAAATATCAAGAATTGTATTCAATCCCCCCCTTCTACAATTATACAAGTGTGCAATCTGGGAATAACAATTCTATTTAATGAAATAAAGTAATAATATCATAATTTTTAAAAGCTAACTTAGTACCTTTTTTCAGCTAAAATGTAATATCTTTCTTACTTTCTAATTAGAATATCTTCTTTTTAAACTTATTTTTTTACTAATTATTCTTACTTAAATATTTATTATTAAATATTTATTATTGATAAAAACATGTAAATCTATTCTATAGAATAACGATATTATAGTTTCTAATAACTAACCAATTACTTTTTTGAGATAAAACACATTATTTTTTCTAACTTTTCTAACTATAACCCCTCTTTTCCAATAATATCATGGACGTTCTATTTATTAAATAAACTAAAAATAATATAACGACTAATAATTAATTGATTACATTTTTTAACTAAAACGTAATATTTTTTCTATATTTTTTTTTAACTAAAATATCTTTTTTTCAAACTTTTTTACTTAATTATCCTTACTTAAATATCTATTAATGGTAAAAACATGTTACCTTTTTTTTATAACTAATTAATTTACGTTTTAGGTGAGACACGTTATATTTTATATTCTAAAAAGATCACAGGCAATTATATTTAATAAAATAAAATAATAATATTTCAATTGCTAATAACTAAGAGATAATGACCAAATTACCTTTAAAATAGATAATTCATGTCCAAAATACCTGTTGGCGGGAAGGGGTGCCCTTTTTACCCATAATCCACACATTATAAATATGCATGTTTGATGAATAACATTGCCTCTGTCTGTCTGGTGGAGCGATATCTGTGCACATGATTTAAATCACCTGTGTGGGTCCATCATATAATGGTACGCATATGATGTTTGCGTATTCTAATATTCTTTGTTATAGCCTACACATTATTTGTATGTCCATACAATTAATTTTTATTTTTTCCTTAGACTACGCATACAACGTATGCGTAGGGGTTCAACAATCTTTGGGATAAAATAGTTTTTATTTGGGTTTCAACGGATTCCATTTGAAATTTAGAAATATTTAATTTTTTAATTAAAATTTTTAGATGTTATCTATATTCCCTTAGGGGTTCAATAGTTAGTTTTTGGGTTTAACGTTTTCATTTTTGGGTTTTAGAAGTATTCAAATGGACGAATAAACCGTATACGTACTTAGGGCTTAGGATTTAGGGTTTAGGGCCTAGACCAAAAATCCTAATTTATCCTGATTTTTAACAATTTTTTGGATTAAATAGTTTTTATTTGGGCTTCAACGGATTCCTTTTGAAATTTAGAAATATTTAACTTTTTAATTAAATTTTTTAAATTTTATCTATAATTTTTTAATTAAATTTTTTAAATTTTATCTATATTCCCATAAGGGTTCAACAATTAATTTTTGGATTAAACGTTTTCATTTTGGGTTTTAGGGTTGTTTACAACCTAAACGCTAGACCCAAAACCCTAATTTATCCTGATTTTTAAAAAATCGGGACTGACCCCCATTTTTTTAAAAATCAGGCTGCTGGACTCTGTAAGAAAACACAATTTGAATTGACAAATTTGATTATAAGTTTTTTAATAGTGTTTGCAAATACATATTTTTATAAAAAAAAAAAGTAACACCACTTTAAAAAAGAATTAGTGAGAGATGAAAGGGCCACGCAACATTATCGTGCGTGCTCAACTAATCTGTGCAATACGAATATGCATACTTCCCAGAATTATTTAAATATAAATGGATCCGGGCATGACTATCATGCGCATTCAAGAGGTATTTAGGGCATTGTTCAACGCCGCCGGATATTTTGGCTTTTTTATTTTAGAAAAGAGGTAATCGCGTACTTCACCCAATAACTAACCAATTAAATTTTCAGTTTAAACACGACATTTTTTGTATTTTCTCTTACTAAAATATCTTATTTTCCAATAGTATCAAGGGCAATTGTATTAAAAAAAAATAATACCGCAATAATTAATAATTGACTGATTACCTTTTTCAGCTAAAACGTACCATCTTATCTATATTTTATAAATAAAATTTTTCCATTTTTAGAAGTATTATAAGCAGTATATATATATAATTATTATAAAATTATATCATTGAAAAATTTAATTTACAAAATATCTGAAAAAATTCATTGAAAATATCGGAAAAAAATCATATACTATTAAAGAAAATCCATATTTCGCACGAGTTTTAAACTAGTATATTAAAAGTAGAAGCTTATAGTATACATCAATAATTATTGCATAAACAGTATACACAAAACAATTCTTTGGTGGTTTACAAAATAAGAACAATTCCTTGATTCGAGTTACTTAAATCTATGTTAATTTTTTGGTTTTATTTATCCATATTTTGGGTTTGTTCATTCTATTTCTATTTGTGAGAATTTAATTTTATATCCATGATCATAAATTTGTGAAATTTTTGTAATTTTGACTCATTAATAAGTTATACGGGCAATAGTCCCAAATTCTCTTTTCATTCAAAGGTGGAGGCACTCGCCTCAAGTTTATTATAATACATCACAATTATTTATATAGCAAATCCCTAATTCTCAATAATGGAAATTAACACATTAAGGGAACTCTCCCTATATACTAATAATACAATAAAGACAATTCTCCATATTTTCTCATAATAATATATATTAACATATTTGTCTAACATCCTCCCTCAAACTCACGATACTCAATCGAGAGTTTACCAAAATAAAAAAAAAATTGAATCATCCGCTCCAATTATCATAATCATCCGCTTGAATCAGCTTCTCGTTGCGATCAATTTTTCATCATTTTGTCCTCATCGCCATCTTTGTTTACGCTCAAAGTTTTTCTTGTCGTTTAGGACAGTCTTTTCCACAAATTCATCATCATCGTCTTTCTTTCGTCTTGTCCTCAACTTCGTATTCAAAATTTTCCTTTTCTTCCACATTCAAGAACTCCCGTAGTTTTTTTTTCACCCACAAACTCTTGTAGGATCTTTTTTCATCTCACCCACGAACTCTCGCGGGATCTTTTTCTCTCACCCACGAACTCTCGCGGGATTTTTTTCTCTCACCCACGACTCTCGCGGGATCTTCTCACACCCACGAACTCTGGTAGGTTTTTTTTTCACCCCTAGCTCTGATACCATGATAAAATAAATGCAAAGTCTCATCTCATTATGGAGAATTGCCTTTATTGTATTATTAGTAAATAGGGAGAGTTCCCTTAATATGTTAATTTCCATTATTGAGAATTAGGGATTTGCTATATAAATAATTGTGATGTATTGTAATAAACGTGAGGCGAGTGCCTCCACCATTAATGAGAAGAGACTTTGCGAGACTATTTTATCATGGTATCAAGGGGATAACCATCCCCGTAAGAGTTTGCGGGTGCGAGTAAAATTAAACCTGCTTGAGTTGGTAGGTGTGAGAATAATTAACACCACGAGAGTTCGTGGTGTGTGAAAAAACCTACAAGAGATTGTGGGTGTGTGAAAAAACCGACAAGAGTTTGTGGGTTTGGGAAAACTATCTTACGAAAGTTCGTGGGAGGAAAAAAAATCAGCGAGAGTTTTTGGGTATGCGCAAGAAAGAAAAATCTTGAGAACAAAGACGGCGATAGATGGAAGCACAACGACAATGATGATGTGTTTTGGTGGATTTGAGTTGGAGATTGTTTCAAATTAACGATAACAAAAAGAGGAATATTGAGGAGAACCGTGACAGAAACTATAACGGAGGCAACGATGATAGAGATGATGAAGACGAGGATGAAGATCTGATTACACCGTAGAAGCTGATTCAAGCGATGATTATGATGATTGGAGCGGATGATTCAATTTTGAGGTGAGTGCCTCCACCATTAATAAGAAGAGAATTTGCGTGACTATTTTATCATGGTATCAGAGCCAGGGGTGATAAAAAATCTACGAGAGTTCGTGGGTGTGAGAAGATCCCACGAGAGTTCGTGGGTGAGAGAAAAAAAGATTCCGCGAGAGTTCGTGGGTGAGAGAAAAAGATCCCGCGAGAGTTCGTGGGTGAGATGAAAAAAGATCCTACAAGAGTGTGTGGGTGAAAAAAATTACGAGAGTTCTTGAATGTGGAAGAAAAAGAAAATTTTGATTATGAAGTTGAAGACAAGACGAAAGCAAGACGATGAGATGATGGATTTGTGGAAAAAACTGTCCTAAACGACAAGAAAAACTTTGAGAAGAATTGTGACAGCGTAAACAAAGATGGCGATGAGGACAAAGATATGATGAAAACGAGGATGAAAAATTGATTGCAATGAGAAGCTGATTCAAGCGGATGATTATGATGATTGGAGCGGATGATTCAATTTTATTTTTTTTTCAATTTTGGCAAACTCTCGATTGAGTATTGTGAGTTTGAGGGGGGATGTTGAGATATATGTTAATATATATTATTGTGAGAAAATATGGAGAATTGCCTTTATTGTATTATGACTAAATGACAGTTTGTACCCCTTATGTATATGGATTTTGTCAAATAGGTCCAGATTTACGTTTTTTAGCACTTTGCAACCCCTATCTTCAAATTTCGCTTCGAATTACAACTCTTCACTAATATTCTAGACCAAAAAGGAAGGTTTTTATTGATGAATGGGACGGATGCATAAAGGTTTAAGAGGTACTATGTTTATCTTGAACCCTTAAAGGTCTACATCCATCAAGAAAGACTTCCTTTTTGGTCTAAAATATTAGTGAAGGGTTGTAATTCGAAGCGAAATTTAAAGATAGGGGTTGCAAAGTACTAAAAAACGTAAATCTGGACCAATTTGACAAAACCCATATACATAAGGGGTACAAACTGACATTTAGTCTTGTATTATTAGTAAATTGGGAGAGTTCCCTTAATATGTTAATTTCCATTTATTGAGAATTAGGGATTTTCTATATAAATAATTGTGATGTATTGTAATAAACTTCCAAAATTGATTTCAATTAAATAAATCAGGGTAAAATCAAAAAATAAAATCAATACTGATCAGCTTCGTTTCCTAATGTGATCTTTTTCACCAAGATAATCACAATTCTCAATGTGATTAAATTTTTTTTAAAAAAAATCATCAATCCTGATGAAATTTTCCATGTTTTCCTGATCACTATCATCCTGATTCTAGAGTTCCACGTGGCAATTTCAAAATTTAACCTGAAAAGAACATCAATAATCCAAACAGAAATATTTTGTTAGATTTCAAAATATCTTGAAAATACGAGAGGGCCAGTCATACGCATTGATATATACGCAGATACTTTGAACATTTAAAATGACTGTTCAGCTTCTCATTATTTCCTTTATAAACATCCGATGTCCTTTGCCTTTCTTAACTTCACAACCACACAAAATCTCTCTGTAATCACAGAGCTTCCACAAAACACAATGGCCTTTAACCCAATCTTCCAATTCCTCACCAATGATGAACCGATTGTTCATGACGAAAGGTTCATAGTTTGTCTCTTTGAAGAGATCACTTTTCTCATCGCTTTAGACATGATTGGAGTATATTCAAATAATGTCCAGAACCTTCTCTTAAAACATCCATCTGTTGGATACAATCTCCCTCTAACCTCCTCAAAACTTGAGGATGAAGAATTTGGACAAGAGTCTGAGGTTGATCTTGATGGAGATGCTATTCATTCTCCTCAACAAGAATGGAGTTGAGTCTGTTGCTCTCATTCAAGTCGCCCAGACAAGGAATCCAGAAGTAGATCATCAAGTTACTCTTGAGATGCTCCTTGTCCTGAAGTGATCTGTGAAGACTAAGAATAGCAACAACTTTAGATAAGAATAGGGTTATCAGTAGAAGTTAGACAAAAAGATGTTTGTATTTCATTTTCATGTATGTAACGCTTTCGATTAATGAAAATACAAGTTCTTATTATCTACTTGCCTATTGTTGTCTATTGATTTGAAAAACAAATTAAATTATCAGTATGAATGAATTAAAGCTTGCTAGCATAAACTTAACAGAACTCAGAATTAGATCACTACATAAAATGGACTTCAGGATTTGAAACAACAACACACACAATTTCATAATCCTGATACTGACGATAAAATCCTGATGATGTCAGCATACTGATAGCAATCCTGATCCTGATAACAATAATTCTATCATACTGAAATTTATCAAAGTAAAATGTTACATCTTAAGCATTCAACAATTAAGTATATATCTTGACAAAAATATCAAGTCTATAAACTGAAACACAACATACCTTGCTACTTTTGCAGATGTTAAAGATCTAGAAATTTAACATTCCTAACTCACTAACCAATTTAATGAATGTAGTCTCATCAAGTGGTTTAGTTAGAATATCTGCAAGTTGTTTGTCAGTAGGAACAAAATGAAGTTCCACAGTACCATTCTCAATATGTTCTCTAATAAAATGATACTTGACATCAATGTGCTTAGTCCTTGAATGTTGAACTGGATTTTCTGCAATTTTGATAGCACTAGTATTATCACAAAACATAGGAATATTACTTAGTGTCATACCATAATCCATCAACTGATTTCTTATCCAAAGGAGCTATGCACAACAACTGCCTGTTGCTATGTACTCAGCTTCGGGAGTTGAGGTTGAGACAGATTGTTGCTTCTTGCTTGCCCAAGAAATCAATCTGTTTCCCAAGAATTGACATGTACCTGTAGTGCTTTTCCTATCTATTTTACACCCTGCATAATCAGAGTCTGAATAGCCAATTAGTGAGAAATCAGATTCTCTAGGATACCACAAACCAAGATTTGGAGTTCCTTTGAGATATCTAAAAATTCTCTTCACAGCAATTAAATGAGATTCCTTAGGATCACTTTGGAATCTAGCACATAAACAGGTAGAAAACATTATATCTGGTATACTTGTAGTTAAATATAACAATGAGCCTATCATGCCTCTATAACTAGTATTATCCACACTCTTTCCTTTAGGATCAGAGTCTAGTTTAGTGGCTGTAGCCATGGGTGTTTTTGCAACTGCACAGTCTTTAAAGTCAAACCTTCTTAAAAGATCTTTGATATACTTTGACTGATTAATGAAAATACCAGTCTCAATCTGTTTGACCTGCCAGCCTAAGAAATAATTTAGTTCACCCATCATGCTCATCTGATACTTAGACTGCATAAGCTTGCTAAACTTAGCACACAACTTTTCATTAGTAGAACCAAATATGATATCATCAACATTAACTTGAACTAAAAGTAATTCACCTTTTATCTTTCTAAAGAATAGAGTTTTGTCAATTGTACCTCTTGTGAAGCTATTTTCAAGAAGAAATTTAGACAAAGTCTCATACCATGCTCTTGGTGCCTGCTTTAGTCCATAGAGTGCCTTGTCAAGTATGTAGACATGATTTGGAAATTTTGGATCAACAAATCCAGGTGGCTGCTCCACATATGCTTCCTCATCAAGCTTGCCATTTAGAAAAGCTCTTTTTACATCCATCTGGTATACCTTGAATTTTGAATAAGCTGCAAATGCAAGAAACATTCTGATTGCTTCTAATCTTGCTACAGTGGCAAAGGTTTCATCATAGTCAATTCCTTCTTCCTGAGAGTAACCCTTGGCCACCAGTCTTGCTTTGTTTCTTACAATCATACCAGATTCATCTAGCTTGTTTCTGAAAACCCATTTTGCACCAACAATTGATCTGTCTTTAGGTCTTGGTACCAGATTCCAGACTTTGTTTCTCTCAAACTCATTTAACTCCTCCTGCATTGCAATTACCCAATCAGGATCCTGTAAGGCTTCTTCAACCTTCTTAGGTTCATTATTTGAGAGAAAGCAACTATACAAGCATTCATTCTGAATTGATCTTCTAGTTCGAACACCACTATTTGGATTACCAATTATCAAATCTTCAGTATGATCCTTTGTCCATTTTCTAATAGGTGGTAGATTGCCTCTGCTAGACTCTCCCCCTAAGTTAGTGGTATCTCTTATAAAATAACTCTCTCTGCCTTCAAGAACTCCCCTTTGATCAATAGAATCAATAGATTCCGTATTGCTGCTAGTTGCTGATCTTTCCTCAGTAGACTTTGAAGAATCAGTTCCTGATGGAGTAGACTCTGAATAGCTAGTCTGCTCCTGATGATCACTGTGTCCTCCTTGATTTATTTGCTCCCCCTCAACAGTAGTATTCTTTTGAGAAGCAATAGTAATTCCTTCTAGAGAACCTTCATCATCACTGGAGAGTATCTCATAATTCTTCAGATTTTCAAATTCCAAATTGTCATGGCTTTTATCAGTTTGCAGAATTCCAAATTTCTTATCATCAAATGCCACATGAATTGATTCCATAACAATGTGAGTTCTGAGATTATAAACTTTGAAGGCCTTTGATGCTGAATATCCTAGAAAGATTGCTTCATCCGATTTGGCTTCAAATTTTCCAAGTTGTTCTGGATGAACTTTTAGGACATAGCATTTGCATCCAAAGATGTGAAAATATTTCACACTTGGTTTCTTTCCTTTAATCATCTCATAGGGAGTCTTTCCATGACTATTTACCAAAGTACAATTTTGAGTAAAACATGCAGTGTTAATAGCTTCTGCCCAAAAATAGGTTGGAAGTTTTGCATCTGCAAGCATGGTTCTTACTGCCTCTATGAGAGTCCTGTTCTTTCTTTCCACTACACCATTCTGCTGAGGCGTTCCAGGTGTAGAAAATTGTTGAGTGATTCCATTGTCTTCATAATACTCCTTCATTGTAGAATTCTTGAATTCTGTACCATTGTCACTCCTAAGTACTTTGACTTTGTACTTAAAGTTATTCTGAATATTCTTGACAAGTTCAATGATTTGCTGAGGAGCTTCATCCTTCTTGTGTAGAAAGAACACCCATGTAAACCTTGTGAAATCATCCACTATGACTAGAGCATATCTTTTCTTGTTGATAGACATAATGTTTACTGGACCAAACAAATCAAGATGCAGCATGTGAAATGGTTCAGTAATTGAATTTTCAGTATTGCTCTTGAAAGTGATTCTTCTCTGTTTTCCAAGCTGACAGGCATCACAAAGTCCATCTTTCACATAATTTTCCTGAGGTAGGCCTCTCACCAGATTATGCTTAACAAGTTGATTAATCTTCTTGAAGTTGAGATGTGAGAGCTTCTTGTGCCAATTCCAGCTTTCATCATTTGTTGGTTTGCTGTAGAGACATCTAATAATTCCTTTAGATGTATCACTCAAGCTGGCTTCATATATGTTACCATGTCTTTGACCAGTTAGAACAATGTCTCCATTCTGCATATTCAAGATTTTGCATCCTTCTCTGTCAAAGATTGATTGATAACCTTTATCACCCAGTTGACTTATACTTAAAAGTGTATGTTTCAAGCCTTCAACCATTGCTACATTTTCTATGATGACATTCCCCAAAACAATTGAGCCATATCCCAGAATTTCTGCTTTGTTGCCATCACCAAAAGATATTACTGGGCCAGCTTTCCTCTCAAACTTTGTAAGCAGGGTCTTCTTTCCAGTCATATGTCCAGAGCATCCACTGTCCAAGATAATTGAATGCTTCTTTCCTGTGCCCTGCAAACAAAAAGTAACTAGTTAAAATTTTTTAGGACCCAACTTTCATTGGATCCTTTCTTACTAGATTTAGAAACAACAGGCTTTGAAGATTTTGCTTTTACTTTACCTATTGCAGAGTCAACCTTAGACTCTGATTTCACAAACTGTTTGTGACTAGGAGTTTCAGATTTCAGAGAATATTAGTCATAATACAGTTCATGATATTCTCTACACATGTAAATGGAATGAAGTAAACTACCACAATGATAACAAGCTTTTTGTGGCTGGTATTGAATTTTCTGAGTCTTGGGGAATCTGGACTCAATTTTCCAAGAAGGTTTTTGATTGCAGTCTAGGGCCAAATGATTATGATTTCCACACTTATAGCATTTTTTCCTAGGTGCATCAGGTACATTCTTGTAATTATTCTCTTTGTTAATACCTTCTTTTCCATTCCTATTTCTTTTGATCTTGCTAGACTCTGAAGACCATCTAGTCTCTGTTTCAACTGAGACTTAGACAGAAACCCTATGTTGACATTCTTAGGTTTCTCTAACACTTTCTCATCTGAATTACTATTGTTAATTCTCTTATGTACAACAGGGGTACCTTTTGAATCAACAAATTTAACATATTTAGGTTCAGAAACAATTCTCTTACCTTCAGATTTAGATGTGTTAGCTTCTACTTTACTATCATCATTGATAATAGTTACTCTTTCTTCTTGTCTAGCCTTATCAAAACCTAAACCATTAACTTTACCACGAATTCCACTTTAAATGATTTCTTGAGTCTTTTTACCAGAAGTGTTAATGGTCTTAATCACATCTCTCTTTTCTTCTAGTTCTTTTCTGACATAGTCATAAGCTTCAAGAATAACACCATAATCATGCTTAGCTTTATCAGAACTTAATCTATATTCTTCCATTTGAACTAACTCAGATCCAAGAAAATTATTTCTATCAACTAACTTATCATTCTTAATCTTAAGTTCATCTCTTTCACTGGTAAGAATTCTAAAGTTAGTCATAAGATTCTTAAACTCAGCATGGATAGATCTAATTTCTTCAGAATTTAAGCTATCAAATGAATCAAGAGAGTGAAGTGATACCTTAACAGAAGATGGAGAAGTTTTCTTTGGAGATCCAGGTTTGCCTGAAATATTTGCCATCAGTGCAATGTTGTCATAATCCTTTCCTGAATTCCTAGGCTTCTTACACTCACTAGCAAAGTGTCCAAGCTCGCTACAGTTAAAGCACTTGATCTTGGCCTTATCAAGCTTGACAATTGTACTTTTGCCTTTGTCACTCTTCTTCTCCTCCTTCTTTTGAAAAGATCCTATGCTAAATCTTCTCCTGTTGAATCTTCCTTTCTTGAAAGCTTTAGCAAACATATCAAAGAGTTCCTGCATCTCAGATTCAGAATCACTGTTGTCAGAGTCCATATCAGTAGTCTCTCACTCAGAACTTTCTTTGCTTTTCTTCTTCCTTGAGTTCTTTACAGCAGGCTCATCATGCTATTCCTCTGGAAGCTTCTTTGATTCAGATTGAGCAGTAAGTACAACAGTTTTCATCTTTCCTTCACTCATGCTCTTCTTCTGCTGCTTGTCAAGTTCATAAGCTCTCAGTTTTCCATACACTGCCTCTAATGATATCTCATCCAGATCATTATCTTCCTCAATTGCAGATATCTTCTCATTGTAGAAATCAGGCAAGGCTTTCATGAACTTAGTATTCATATCCTCCAAGTCATAATATTTTCCATGCATGGCCATCTCATTGATGAGTTTTGTAAACCTATCAAAGGTATCAGTAAGTGACTCACCAGACTTGGATTCAAAATACTCATACTGTTGTATAAGTAGTGTCCTCATATTCTTCCTGACAGGCTTAGTTCCTTCACAATAAACCTTAAGATTGTCCCATATATCCTTAGTAGTCTTTCAAGAGAGAACAGAATCAAGATTGTTGAATAATATGTTTCTCACTTTAGCATCCTTAAGAACGTTCTCCTTTTCCTTATCTGTCCATTCAGATTTAGGCTTCTCTGTTGTATGTTCTAGAACAACTTCACCATTGACAGTTGCTTGTCCAACAACCCTTGTTGGAACAAAAGGTCCATCTCTAATTCTGTCAAGATGATCAGGATCTGTTGCTTCCAGGTGATGCAACATCTTTACTTCCCATAGAGTATATTCGTTTCTCTTGTGCATAGGGATCTTGGTATTACCATCCTTATAACCAGACATGATTGCAGATCTTTATGATTATTTGAAATCAACCTGCTCTTATACCAATTGTTAACTCGAATAACTTGTAGAAGGGGGGGGGGTTGAATACAAGTTATATAATCGTGTCTTATTTTTGCTCGAATAAATAAAACAAGAATAAACGAATAAACCAAACTGTTTGTATATATAAGATCAAATACAAACTCTACTAAAGGTGTACAAATACCTTTAGCAGCTGTTGACAATACAAATCTCTCTCTATTTGTTTAGAACTCTCGAATACAAACCTTATGCTATCGACTCACAAATCGTTCGACTCTTTTTACAATGATATAGAGAGAGTATTTATAATGCTACCTATCAACTAATAACAGAAAGATAATCTATACATGACAATGTTCTGCCGTCCAGTTGATAGTTTCCATCAATAGAAAATTCTTTCCTTCATGATATCTTCTTGCTTGTTCTTCAAACAAAGATCCTGTTTTATAGCACTTGCTAGTTTTTGTAGCATCCTTAATGACATCATCAGTAACACAACTGATATCAGGATTCCATCTTGCATCAGGATCTGACCATCCCATCAGTACTCGACTTGCTCTATCAGGATTCTATCTCAGTTCCTGACAAGTAGTACTTGATGCACTGTTCCTGACTTATTCCTACAGATTACTGTCTAACACATATATCCTATACAAAGTGCTAAATCCTTTATAAAATCAGGATATATAAGAAGTATAAGTAAAATTCTATTCTTAACATCACAACTCATGAATTATTCCTAACAATCGCCCCCTATTTTTGCTTTAAGATTTGAAGCATAAATCTGAGTTGTTGATGTCAAAACATATAACAGTACAATCAGAATAGAATTTATGAATTTAAGATCATGAAGTTAAGTACCTCCCTCTTCAGATGTAGACAAATATCTAGTACTTAGATGAAAGAATTCAATTATTTGATGCTTCTTTTCCTTTTCCACTTCCCTGAGAAGATTCACCTCTGTCATCCTAAGTTCTTCATTTATCTCTCTCAGTCTGTTTATCTCCCCCAGTCTGTTGCCTTTGAATTATTTTTATCTCCCCCTTTTTGACATCAGCAACATTAATTCCAAGAGACTCAGTAACAGAACAAATGAGATTCATCAGAACTGCTTGATTTTCCATAATAGTGACTTGGTTATCTTCAAGTGTTTGAAGTCTTGATTGAATTTCAACTTGAGATTTCTGAATGTTTTGCAAAACTTCAGAATTGACTTCAATGTTGGAATTGTTTGGAATTTCTTCAGATTCAAGTCTTGTAGAAGAAGTTGCCTATGTAGAATGATATTCAAGTAATAATACTCGAGTAGAGTTACAACCATCTTCATCTTTATGATCTGAAGCTGAAATATGATCATTCTGTCCTTCACCAGTATTCTGTGTACTTATAACATCTACAAATCCTGACTCCTATTTAGAGTGATCAGATATTGTTGATGTCTTAATTCTGGCTGATATTGGAAGTACATACAAAGGAATACTAGGATCATTAGGAATTTCTTCCGATACAAGTGATGTAAAAGTTTGTCTTAGCCTTTCACCTCTTCTGTTGATGATTCCTGCAAGCCTTTCTTTTTGCTTCTGAGCTTTAACTTCTGGCTTTGCATTGTGCTTTGCTAAGTCATTCTTCTCATACATCTTGATAAAATAATAAGTACCAGCATCCATACCAAGATTGTCAGACCAAGATTCAGGAAAAACCTGATCCCAGAAATCAAACGATGGTGGTTTCCTAATTTTCTCTCCCTCACTAAGGAGTTGATCATCCATATCCTCATTCTCACTTTGACTATCTAAAGTCAACACTCTTTCTACCTCTCCTTTTGCCTGGTCAGGAGCTAGCCTCTCAGATTGTGGATCAATATCCATCTTTTCAAGTATATCACTCAAATTTGGATAAGTGCTCTCATGACCTACAGAAAAATAGGCTATAGAAAAAGTTTTTATACCTGAACTCACATGGAGAGAGGGTTCCTCATCTGACAAGGGGCTTGAGGTTTTCTCCAAGGAGTGAGCTACCATAGTCTCTGAACCCTTACAAGCATCTTCTTTCCTTTCAGAGACTACAGGCTCCAATATACCACTTTCAGGTTCTCTACTAGACTCTGATGTCTTCAGTAATACTTCATTAGACACCATAGTTAGTATGTCACTGTCTTTAAGTGTTGTTTGCTGAGACTCACCCTCAAGGTGGATAGACTCTGACTGAACAATGTTTGTTTGATCTTCAGTAAAATCAATCAAAGTCATTCCTCCCATATCATAGGGTTTCTCACTTGCAATTTCAGTCATCACAGAAGACCTTTCAGCATTAGATATCACAGCTCCTGAGTCATCCAACCTCTGACTAGATGGTTCTTGTGTTGCAGTGACTTTGATCTGATCTGTCTTACTATTCACCACTGGTACAATAGTACCTTCTGTTGACTGCATTCCTCTATCTACTTCCTCCTGTTGTTCACCTTGAGCTGAAGCATCTTCAATAATGACTTCCTTGTCAAATAAATATGCATGAAGTGATTGAAGTGTAACATGTTTTGAGAGTCCAAATTTCTTGACTAATTGTCTTCTGACAGATACATAGAAATACATCTTCATTAAGTCAAGTCTTTGATGTAGAAGTCCATATTCTTCAGGAAATAAAAGTTTTGGTACTCTTTCAACTAGAAAATCTAGAACAGGCCTGGACAGCTTCACTTTAATAGAAATAACTCCCATAGCCAGTCTGTATGATAATGTAGTTTCCCGTGAAGAATCAATATCAAGATCTCTATTGTCAATTGCTGACTTGATTGTAGCTTCATTTGTAGAGACCTGCATGATGTTAGTTGGACTAGACTCTGTGTGTGTAGGTGATAATTGAATCTTTCTCCTTGTTCTCCTAGTATAGTGAGCAAAAGATTTATCCTGAGAAGACTCAAGAGGTGTAGACACAGAAGTGATCTTGGGATGAGATCCTTTTTCAATAGACACAGTCTTTTGAGAGACAGTATCTAGTAACTGTTTTCCCTTTTTAAGTACTACAGCCTTTTGAGAAACTGCAGCCTGGCTGTGACTAGGTGCTTCATCTCTTTGTACTAGCTTAGAAAGTTGAATTGCAGCCTTCAATTCTTCTCTCTCAGCAAGAGATATATTATCATCATCTTCACTAGAACTACTACTACAACTACTTGACACAACAAATCTTCTCTTCCTTACAACTGATGTCTTTTGAGAAACACCAGAGGTTGGTTTCTTTGAAACAACAGGCTGTTGATTAAAACTTGGTTCTCGAATTGTTTCAGAGACTATAATGTTTTGGGCTACTTGGGTAGACAAAGGGGGGTTCTCCTCCAAATGAGATTCCTGAGTCATTTCACCACAAAAGAAAGAAGAATTGTATAGAGTAGGAAAATGAGTTTTAAGAATTACCTGAACATGATATGGATAATGAATTGCAGGTATTTCATCTAGATTCTTTTCATTGTCCTTCTTTGTAATGTCAGAGAAAATTCTCTTTTGTTGTACATAAGAAGAAACACAATGTTCTCTACCAAATATTGCTTCAACATCAGGAATAAAATGGTTAATAAACATTTGCATAAATCTATGATAATAAACCATTTTCCTGTCTTGATCTCTTGACCCAAGTTTAATACACATCTGACTTAAGATAATGTGACCAATGTTAATTACTCTGTCATAAAGCAAACTATAAGCAATATGTGATGTAACAGAAGTAATTTGCTGAAAAGAACTACATTTACTAGTAAAACATTTAGCAATTTGATCAAAGAAGAAAGACCATTCTTTTCTAAGAAAAGATCTATTTAACTGGCTCATGTTGTCTAGAGGTCCATTATAACCTAGTGCAGACAACATAGTTCTTACATCATCATCAGATGGTTCACTTGCATAATTAACATTAACAGGTAAGTGAAGTACTGAATTAACAATAGATTCAGTAATGTCATAAGTATCTTGTCCTAAATGTAGAACAATCTTACCTGATTGACTCTTAGTAGAATTAATTACTTCAGCATTCTCCCAAGCTTGTGAAACTGCAGCTTGATTTATTTCTAGAGATGCTGCCAATGCATAACGCAAAGGTCCAATAGCCATAAAATCCATTACTGGATCGATGAAAATCAGCTGATACTCCTTTCTTGATGGTGATTGCTGCAACATGATTGTTAGTCATAAAATCAAAGTCAACAAACTTGAAAGCTACTGATTTTGGTAGTCTTCTTTGAGCTGCCATTTTTGATCTGAAAAGAACTTGAAAAATCTTGAAATTGATTGGAGATTTTGAGAATACAACTGAATGTTTTTGCCTTAAGAAATACGATTTAGAAGTTAGCAATAAACAATCAGAGTCTCAAAATAAAGATGTATTCAAAAATTATTCAGACCCACTAACCCACGTTGATACGTAGGTTGACAGGTGTCAGTCCCTGAAAAATGCAGTTTACGCTTTAACAACTGATTTTTCGGATACATTTTGAGAATTAGATTTACATATTTTTCACGATTACAAGAAATTATTAGATTTATTAAAATATGTTGTATGTTCCATAGATGAAAGTAGAGAATGTTCCACGATAAAAGATCTACTCAACAATTATAATTTTGATGAAGAAATATGAATTTAATTTATTTTAGCTAGTATTCACTAAAGTTATTTTATTTTTATAAATATTGTATGACTTTTATCAATAAATCATTTAATTTTTAAAAACAAAAAAAGGTTCCTCAATACGAGTCTTACTCTTACACTAACCAACCATAATTTTTTAAGATATTTATAACAAACTAGCTCTTTACCCGTGCAAAGGCATGTTCTAAATATCAATAAATTATTACTTATTCTAAAGTATATAATGTATTTGTAGGTGCGATAAATGAGTTATATGATTTTCATTTGTTAGACTAATGACCCAATACTGACTAGTTTAAGTGTAATTCTTATATATCTATACTATTATATAAAAGCCGAAACATTAAAAGTTTGGTTGGTTGGTTGGTCGGTCGGTACGGTACCTGTTGATTTTACTTAATTACTCTTACTCTATTACATATCTACAAACTAATTAATTTCCTTTTTCAGGTTAAACATATTATCTCTTTTATTTTTTCAAGAACTAAATAATTTCCTTATTAAGGTAAAATACAAGGGTGATGGCCCAAAATAATCATTTTTGGGATCAAGTGGCCCAAAATATTGATTCTGGAAAAAATGGCCTGAAATACCGACGGGATACGGAGTTTCGGCCTTCGTATTAGCTGAATACGTTACACGGTCTACCGTATTAGCTGGATACGGAACACGGTCTTCCGTGTTATGCATGATACGGAAGAGCGTGTACCGTGCTTGTGCTGCGCACCCGCCTAACACGAGGTACAGTACACCGTGTTACACAGAACACGTTACACCCTGTACCGTATCATGCACTGTTACGGAAGACGAAGTACCGTATTACCCCTCATATCATGATACACGATTTAACGTGTTCCGTCAGTAAATAGGGCCAGACATGCTCAAATATGAGTATTTTGGTAATTTTCTCAAAATACAATATCTTTTATATTTTATCTAACTAAAATTTATCCTTTATGAATCAAATTCCTGGTTAAACATATTACCTTTTCTATTTTTCAATTACATATCTACTAACTAATTAATCAATTTCCTTTTTCAGGTTAAACATATTATCTTTTCTATTTTTTCAAGAACTAAATAATTTTCTTTTTCAGGTAAAATACAATATCTTTTATATTTTATATAACTAAAATTTATCCTTTATGAATCAATTTTCTTTTTCAGGTTAAACATATTACCTTTTATATAATTAAATAATTTCCTTTTTCAAGTAAATTAGAATATCTTTTACATTTTATCTAACTAAAATTTCTCTTTTTTAAAAATACTACAAACAATTTTATTTAATAAAATAACATAATTATATTATAATTACTATTAACTAATCAATTACCTTTTTCAGTCAAAAGACGTTACCTTTTCTCGAACTAAAATCTTTCTTTTCCCAATTATATCATGGACGGTTACCTTTTTCAGCCAAAACACGTTACCTAAACCTTCTTTTTTCCAATTATATCACGGGCATTTCTATTCAATAAAAATAAATAATAATATTATAATACTAATAATTAACCGATTACCTTTTCAACTAAAATTTATCATCTTTTTTATTTTTTCTATTTAAATTCTTTTTTTTTGTAGAAATATAACGGGCAACATTAATTTCTCATTTTCTAAAAACTATGACCAATTTGAGAAAATTACTAAAATACTGATTTTTGGGATAAAGTTGCCCAAAACACTGATTCTGGAAAAAATGTCCCGAAATACCGACGGGATACGGAGTTTCGGCCTCCGTATTAGCTGAATACGGTACACCGTGTACCGTATTATGCATGATACGGAACACCGTCTGCCGTGTTAGCATGATACGGAACACGGTGTACCGTATCATGCCCTGTTACGGAAGTTCGTATCCCGCAACATCCCTCATATCACGGTAGACGATGTAGCGTGTTTGGTCAGTAAAAAGGGTCAGCATGGCTCCCATATGAATATTTTGGGCCTTCACCCGAGCAATTTTATGTAATAAAATAACATAATTAAATTATAATTACTATAAACTAATCAATTACCTTTTTCACCTAGAACATATTACATTTTTATTTTCTCTAACTAAATACTTTCTTTTTCTAATCATATCACGAGCATTCTATTTAATAAAATGAAGTAATAATTTTATAATTACTAATAATTAATCGACTACCCTTTTCAACTAAAACCTATCATTTTTTCTATATTTTCAAAATAAAATCCCTCCTTTTTTAGAAATATCACGGATAACATTTATATAATTATTATCAAATTTATTTAAATTGATATTTTTTTTATAATATTAAAAAAAATCCGTGCATTGCACGGGTTTTAGGCTAGTACTAATTAAAATTCGATATTTGTTATATTATTTTATGCATTTGCGTATTAAAGATGTGAATGATGAGTTTTACGATTTGTTAATGTCAATACAAGTTTGTAATATACTTAAATACATATGAAGGTTCTTTTTTTATATATATTGATTTGAATTTATTTGTGTCATGTAAACATAATATTTAAATTATCACAAAATTTAAAAATACATTGCTGTATTGAAGATATAGATGATTATAATGCACATGCATGTTTGATACTCCTATATCTAGCTAGATTTTTTTTCATTTGATATTTTTTATAATTTTTAATTCATATATACTTACAGTAGATCTAAATAATAGTACTCCCTCCGTCCCAACCAGTTCTTTACATGGCGGCTGGGCACGGAGGTCAAGGATAGTGGGTGTAAAGTGGGTGTAATATTGTTAAAATAAATGAGGTAGTGGGTGTAATAGTGATTTTATTGTTAAAATAAGTGAAGTAGTGGGTGTAATAGTGATTTTATTGTTAAAATAAGTTAAGTAGTGGGTGAAATAGTGTAAAGTATTGTTAAAATAAGTGAAGTAGTAGGTGTAATAGTGTTAAAACTTACTATTTTGGGTAATGTAAAGAAATGGTGGGACGACCCAAAAAGGAAATTGTAAAGAAATGGATGGGACAGAGGGAGTATAATAGTTGACAAAAAAAAAATATAATAAGATATGGTACATGCTAGTGAATATTATCATATATATATATTATTGAGATTAGGGAGCCTGAGATATATATTAGGTAAGTTCCCTAAGATACCTATTTTTTATATGTAAAAATGGGATGGACGTTTTAGTAAATTCAGAATTTTTTAATTAGCCCCGCTGGCCCAATAAAATTTAAAGTTATTTTGTATGTATCTCAGGAAAAGTTTCCTAAGATATATATCAGGGTCCTTTTTCTCTATATTATTATATATCCACATAAATGTATATATGTATACATATATGTATGTATGTATGTATGTATGTATGTATGTATGTATAAATATGCATACGTATTAATTATAAAATAATTAATAGATTAAAATTAGTGAAAAATTAATAGATTATACAACATAAATGTATGTATGTATCTATGTATCTATGCTTGCATGCATGTATGTATGTATAATGTATGCATGCATGTACGTATCACGTATGTACGTAGGTATGTATGCAAAATTAATAATTATACATTAAAGAATATTAGACATTAATATGTACTAAATATGTTAATGTTAAAATACGAAAATAACCCTAAAAACATATAGTAAAGTTAAGGGTAAAATAGTACATGAATTAAATTACTCACTAAACCCCATGTTATTGTATTAGATATATAATAGATTTCCATAAATTGCAATGATGCAATCTATCAATTAAATCCAATATATTATACGTCAAATGTTTAATAATTGTTTTCACAGTAACAACATGTTTGTTTGCTAATACATTTTATTTAGAAAAAATTTACTTTTTCTTTTAATAATTAGATTTATATATTACTCCCTCTGTCCCTGTCATTTCTTTACAGTTACTATTTTGGGGTGTCCCTCTCATTTCTTTACATTCTAAAAATAATAAGTTTCTCCCACTATTACACCCACTATCTTATATATTTAACAATAAAAAACACTATTACACCCACTACTTTCCTCCACTATCTCAAATCTATAATTAAATATTAATAGGTCCCACCACTTTACCAATTTTTCATCTAACTTTACTCATTTTTTACACATTTTCTTGGTCTCCGTGCCCATCCCTCATGTAAACAACCATGAGGGACGGAGGGAGTATATCTCTAAAAATCATAACTCGAATCGATTATGTGAATCTACCAAGTCATGTGTACTCGGATTAATCGAGAAATACTTTAAATGAGTACTCGGATCAAAAATTGGATGTATTAAAAAATTAATTTTATAAATTAAAATTATTAATATAGTATATAGTATATCATATAATAAAATCACTTATTACAGCAAAACTGAAATTAACTGAAACAATGCATATTACTCTTATTCTTATCAATATATATATATTCATAAATAATGAAAAAAATATTAATTCCAATTCATACTCGATGATTTAAACTTGTAAATAAAATAAGTTTCGGATTCAAAAAAATAAAAATCATCAATTTTGTACATAAATTATTTATAAATATATTGTATAGTAAGGTGAATGAGGGAATTTTGGAAGGCTTTTGATTAAATAATTAGATTATTATGTTAGTTTAGTATTTTTGTGTTTTTTTATAATCTTTTTAATGTTCAATCCAAATTAGATTAATTTTGATTCGAGTTATACCAAATTAACCGAAGTTAGGTTCAAAATTCGATTACTCTCTGAAAAATACAAAATTAAGTCGTAAATGAATCTATACGAGTTACGACCCAGTATTAACTTAGGGGTCCTGGTCCCTGACAATCAATTGTCAGGGACCGTTTATCCAACAATCACCTCCCTAACGGCCAGGATTTAAAAAAAAAAATTCATCCTGTCCGCGCATAATATCCGCGGAACGCCACCTTTCCGCGCTTCTTTTACGCGGAACGTGAAAATTCTAAAATGCATTCCGCGCATATTTTCCGCGGATCGCCAGAAGACCAAAATACCCCTCCCGCCATATGTAACCTAATAGACCATTTTATGATCATTTTTGTTGAAAAAATCTGTTTGGCATTGAAAGGGGGAAAAGAAGAGAAGATTGAAGAGTTAGAGAGATTGAGTTCATTCCTTTTATTGGGTAATTTCTTATTGTTCTTTTTTTATTAATATGGCGGATAAGATGTTTGCTAAGTTTAAACCTAGGAAAAAATCAAAAAAAATTGATGATGTTGATGTCTTTAAGGGTTTAGATGATGTTGATGTTGATGTTGATGTTAATGTTAGTGATGATGTAGAGTATGTTAATATTGTTGATGAAGATGATTTTGTTGATTATGATCATGGTAAAGATGAAAAATTGCATGAAAATGTTGATGAAGAAGTTAATATTCCTTATTTGCACCAAAGGTTTGATAATTTAGAAGTCGCGGAGAATTTGTTTAGAGCGTATGCCTTCAAAAATGGATTTGTAATTAAAATTCAAGAAACACAAAATCGTGTTAAAAATAAAGAAATTTATGCGCGATTATTTGTTTGTAATTTAGCGGGGGAAAATAAGGATAAAGGAGGTGTTAATGATGATGAAATTTTTATGGGTAGTAGTACTAAATGTAAACGCCGTCGAGATGTTCTTCCTAGATGTGGTTGTAAGGTTAGAATGTATGTCGTGAATAAAAAAACAACTCATTGGGAGATAACCGCACTAGAGTTAGAGCACAATCACGAGGTTGTGACACCTTATAAAATGAATTTGATTCGAAGGGAGAGACATGTAACCGCGGCACAAAGAAATCTAATAAAAACATTATATATGTCGGGTGTTCCTCCTAGGCAACAAATGTCCATTTTTGGCAATTTGAAAGGTGGACAACAACATGTAGGTTTTGATGGACAACATATAAAGAATGTGGTACGTAAGTTTAGGAAAAATAATTTAGATGTTAATGATGCTTAAGCGGGCTTAGACTTGTTGAATCGGTTGAAAGAAGAAAGTGGTGGCAAATTTTACATTAGGACATTACTTGATGAAGAGCAAAGGTTGAAATGTCTAGTATGGGTTGATCACCGCTCTTTGATGGTATACAAAAATTTTGGTGATGTAGTTGCATTTGATACCACTTACCGAACCAATAGGTATGCCATGCCATTTGTTCCTTTCACCGGGGTAAATCATCACTATCAATCGGTTGTTTTTGGATTTGCACTAATGAGGGATGAAATCAAAACAAGTTTTGAATGGGTATTAGGTAGTTGGCTCGAGGCGGTCGGAAACAAACATCCCTTGACCATCATTACCGATCAAGATCAAGCCATGGCCGGGGCTATTGCTTCACAACTACCTAACACCACCCATTTGTTGTGTACTTGGCATATTAGTAACAAATTCCCCGAAAAACTTGCAAGTTACTACTCCAAGTACCCGGAAAGTTTCAAAGTTGATTTCAACAATTGCATATACAACTCATTGACCGAAGATGTTTTTGAGGATAGATGGAAAGCATTGGTTTTGAAGTACAAATTGGAAGATAATACATGGCTACAAGGATTGTACAATTTGAAGCATAAATGGATCAAGGCCTTCACTCGAAACACTTTCTCTGCGGGTCAAACCACAACTTCAAGGAGCGGGGGAATGAATGCATTTTTTGATAGCTATGTGAGTTCATGCACGAATTTGAAGGAATTTGTTGAAAATGCTAAAAAAGCTTTGGAAAGACAATTTATACGGGAGAAAGAAGAGGATTACAAGACTCGTCAAACTTGTCGTGGGATAAAAATGAAGACCGCTTTGGAGCAACATGGTGCTTCCATATACACCAAAACCATGTTTAGAAAATTTCAATAGCAATTGATGGAAGCTACAACATACTTCGTGGACAAAGATAGAGATCGTTCATTGGAAGAAGATGAAAATACATAATACAAATGCTTTAGGCAATTGGTGGATCCCGAGAAAAGAACTACTTATCTTGTTACATTCAACAAAGTGGCTCTAAGTGGTAGTTGCAAGTGTAGAATGTATGAATATTTGGGAATTCCGTGCCGACATGTTATTGCCGTGTTGACAAAGAGATGTGTTTCCGAAATACCCAAGGCCTTTTTGAGAAGACGGTGGACTAAGGATGCTAGTAGAATTGATGGCGTGTTGCCTTACCATTTGACCGGAGAAGAAACATCATCCCATGATTTGACTCCTAGCGAAAGATTCAACAACATGACTTTACTTACTATGGCATTTTGTCATAGTAGCATGACATCAAAGGAGCGTTACGAGTACGCCGTCTCCGTCATGAATCGGGAAACCGAAATTCTTGAAAATATTGGAGTTGATGGAATGGAACAAGTGAAGAGTGAAGTTGGCACAAAAACAACTCAAGAAGGTGGTCATGACTTGCATGAGGCAATCCTTGATCCCGTTGTCTCACAAACAAAAGGAATGAAGAAAGAGCATCGTTTCAAAAGTCCAATAGAGGCACTTCATAAGGCCCCGAGGAAATGCAAACGTTGTAAATTGGAAGGGCATGATATTAGAACTTGTCCAAAAGTACAAGAAGATCTTAAAAAAGCTCAAAGTGGTCAAAATGTTGAAAATGTTGAAAAAGCTCAAAAAAGTGGTGAAAATGTTGAAAATGTTGAAAATGTTGAAAAAACTCAAAGTGGTCAATTGTAATTGTTATAAATCTCTACTTTTCCGAT
Source organism: Kitagawia praeruptora (assembly GCA_037693485.1). Taxonomy (NCBI): domain Eukaryota; kingdom Viridiplantae; phylum Streptophyta; class Magnoliopsida; order Apiales; family Apiaceae; genus Kitagawia; species Kitagawia praeruptora. The sequence continues at coordinate 86,894,922 of CM075350.1, forward strand.
TTGTCATTTACATTATGTCCTTTTCTATGTATCTAACAAAATCCTTTTTATTGTCATGTGTAGGTAACATGGGTAGTGGTGATGTTTCAGATGTTTCGCATGTTAGTGATTCACTCTCGGCTTCTTCCGAGGGAAGTGAGTCATACATTAGTGATTTATCGAACAATGCAGTGGATGAAATATGTCCCAACTTACCAGAATACTATGACATGATGGGGGAAGCCCTTGAGCCCCCACCGATTGTTGAGGAGGAGGATAGTGAGTTATATCCTCCGGAGGAAGAGGCTTATAGGTCAAAGAATTGGACTGAAGCATGCCGTTGGATGGCAACCGAAGAAATGATGGAGAGGGTAGCGTATAATGTGGACCCCTACTTTTTTCCCGTCTTGAACCTGGGGAAGGACACCGAAGGCAAGTGGAGGATTTCCAATTGGGATGGTGGACTTCTTGACTATTGTGAAAATATTAGTCACATTTACAAATTGAAGACTCGCGAAGGTTGCACACGTGATCAAATGCGTGTGGCATTTGTCAAGGGATGGGTTTCCCACGTAAAGGATAGTAATCATCCTCGTTGTTGGGCAACATTTTATCTTTATGATGGATCGATCCCTATACATGTCTCTCTTTGGAACGACACCAACACTCACAAAGCCATTGCTAGTGGTGTCATCCGCGAAGGTTGTGTTGTTGTCTTGTACCAAGTTGTCGCGTTTGTCAAGGTGGATGCTCCTCCCGGTACTCCGACTCACCGTTTGTCGGCCCGCTTCTCCAATATTTTAGCCATATTTGGTTAGATGATGCAAATTTGTAATTTTAAGGTCATTTTGATTTGAACACTTGCTTGAACTTATGATGTAGTAAATTATGTTGTAATATTTGGAATTGTAACTCTTATGATGTAGTAATTTATGTTGTAGTATTTGGAATTGTTGTGGTTTAATTTTTGAATTTTTATCCAAATTTGCATGTCATATTTAATTATAATGAAATGAATGTAATTTATTGCAAATAAAATCTTAACATAATGGTTGAAGAATGTATGGTGTGTTTTGAAAAAAAATTCAAGAGTGTAGAGGTAATTTAAAAATTCCCAAAATAAACATAATTTAGGCATTTTTTAAGGAATTTTGAAATTTTTATAATTTATAAAAATTTATGTTTTTTTCTCAAAAAATTCACTTATTATAACAATTTAAGATTTTACAAATTGGAATGAATTTTTTTTGCAGAGATTTGGCACTAACTTCTCCAAAAGTTAGTGCAAAATCAGCACTTCCTGCAGTCTGTTTTCCCCTGTTTCCCCCTGTTTTACTCTGTTTCTACCATTCCGCGGAAATTTATCGCGGAACACTATGACCTTCCACGGAAAATTATCGCGGAACGGCCTGGTTTTTTTTTTATAACCTGCATGTTTCCTGCACTTCCCACCTGTACAAAACAGGTCACACAAACACTGCAGCAATTCTGCAAGTGTCCCAGCAACAAAATCAAGAAAAAATTTCACAAAATTTACGAAGCCTCCAAAATATGGCCAAAATCGCCCAAAAATCACAAAAGATGAAAATTTTCATCTCCTCCAAATCCAATGAAAATAAAACCAATAAACAAATAAACCAAATAAAATATGCAACTACAAAAATTTATGGGGGAAACGAGAAGGGACACGGTCGATAAACGACTGATATAAACCAAATAAACCATGTATTTTATTGCAACTAAGTCAAGTACATGAATGTGTTCATTTCTAATAACATAGAGAGGTTCTAACTAACTACAATAAAAAAATGAAAACGAACTAAACTACGCATTTTCGATCCTCTGACGCATAAGGAAGCCCGGAATCCGTCTAGCCTTTCCTTTTTCAAGCTCAATGGCAATCCTATAACAGAAAATCTCAATGTCTTCGTCCGTCCACACCAATGAGTCAATCTCATAGCCTTGTAGGAGGTAGTCCATGTACTTCATCACGAAGAGGCCACAATCCGTATTATTCTTCTGTTTCGGCCTATCACTCCATGCTTGAACACTCGGCTCCTCCTTCGGTACGGTCATGGAGTTCCTATCAAGGTATCTCAACATGCCCGAAAGTACTCGAACCTAAAATACAGTACAAATCATAAGAAACAGAAATAAAATGGAAATAGTAAAAACGAACATAAAGAAAGAATGAATACCATGACTCGCTCCTCCGTCGGATACTCAGCATCCTCGTACAGTGGATCTAGTAGAATGACCCCCCCCCAATTCTTCACAGCAAAAACAAACAATACCCAATGATTTGCAGTGACATGGGCGGGGACAAAAATGAAATCCACCTTGTTTATGGGTGGACCTACACCACAAGTGGCCCACTGAAGATAAAATCTAGCTAGTGCCTTACTCTCCCGCCTAGTGTCCACACCCTTGGCAAAGTTCATAAAAAAAGGTCCATGAAGTAGTAGGTAGGCTTGCGCTCAAACACTTTCTCCAACAAAATGTCCTCCTCATGGGCACGTAGCAAACACTGCAAGAACATAAGCAAATAAACAACATTAGTGCATAAGTAAGATGGCAGTATCAATGCATATTACTATATAAAATGCGTGTAAGATGAATGAATACCATGTATGTGTAGATAACCCGGTCATCTATCCAACTCCCGGGTGCCAAAGATAACATCGCAGTCTCATTCAAATTAAACTTTTTATGCCAAATTCCCCCCTTTGCTTTGACCACCCCATCCCCATGTATACTTGATGTTGTCTTTCTTATTCTCCTTGAGTGGCTTATTGATCTGCCATTTCCTTTCCACCACACGACGTACACCAAGCTTCTCCGGCCTCGAAGAAGATGGCTCATCTACATCCATAGGAGTCTATGACACATGCTGGGAAGGCTGTGTTAGCTTTATGATATCATGATCATCAATGCCTATCACTGGAGTCTCCTTCGCCCTATCAGATAACTGGACATTTTCAAACTTTGGCACTTTATAGGCGGGACCTCGAACCTCCTTCATGAAGCTGCAGAAAGGCTCTAAGAAGGTGGGTGCAATCCTCCCAAACTCCTCCTTATACTCCTCAAGAATAGAAGAATCTATCTTTTGTGCAAATTCCAAGCCCTTCATGATCTGCACCAAATGATAAGAAACATTAAAACAACATCAACACTTACTATAGATGCAAAGAGAACAAATATAAATAAAAAGGAAAACTCACAAGTTCATAGGCCTTCAAGTTGTTAAACAACTCTCGAGTAGCATACTCTGCCTGTGGATGTGGTTGGGGCTTCCCGACCCGCATCCGAGATATGTCACTGTACCATGCCATGTACTCTGTATCAGATACATGATGAGCCTCATCCAACTCAACATCTCCTGGCCTATCAGCAAATCTGTACCACTCCCCAATCTCAGCAAACCATACAGCCATCCAATCGCAGCTTACAAAACTAACCTTCGCCTGCCTATACGCTGTCATGTCTACCAGAGACCTAGGAATCCCCTGCCCCAACCCTAACTGCCTCATAACCCTGTCAGAATGCTGATACTCAATGTTAGGTCCAAATGTGTTGTAGAGGGGGGGTGAATACAACTTTTCGATTATGAGTAGCAATAAATACGATGCAATAAATGAACACACAGATTCAAGGAATATATTTCTTTATATATAACTTGAAAAGGTTGCTACAACATTCATTACAAAGTATAACAGAAGTTCAGAGAGAAGTGAATGATTCTAAGCTCTGTGAATATACTCTCTCTCTTTTTCTTGTGTTTTTCTCAATATTGCTCACTAACTAAAACATTACACAAGTGCTTCTATTTATACTACATGTAATCTATGTCCTGTAGTCTTCAAAGACTAAGATGTACGTGGCCCAATGATGTCCACATAAATCTTGCCTTATCTTGAAAGCTTGGAAATCTGCCAATCAGAAGATGCCATGTGTCATGTTGAAGCTGCACTCTAAGTAGAACTTCTACTTGAGAATTTCTACTTAGCCATCTCGAAATTTCTAAGTCGAACTTCTACTTAGAAATATTCTACTTGGCCATCCAGAACATTTAGTACTTAGAAAATATTCTGGTCTTCAACTTGAAACTTCAATGCACATCTTGAGCTTGTGATATCTTCATGTCTTCTTTATTCTTCAGCAAGCTCTTGAACATGGATCTTTATTACTGACATAAACTTGCTATCAATGTCCTGACACTTGATGCACTGGTCTGGTTCATAAGTGACTAGTCTTGATAGTGTTTCTGCTTCTTGAATAAATTACCATATTCACTTAGTAACTTGGCTTTCCAATATTTGCTTTCCTTCTTGTTCACTTGAAATCAATTGGTCTTGTTGATACTGATAGTTATGATCTTGATTCTCGAATTCTCAAATCACTGAGGCATGAACAACTTTGACTTGAACTTCTCTCAATGATTTCTTCTTGGCTTGATCATAGTTAACATGTTCAATTGTATCAATTACCTTGTCTTCATATAGTGTTGATTTCTTGTGACTACTTGTTCTTGATTGTCTTCTGGTTAAGTATCTTTTCTTTTAATTGAGTTACATTAGTTATAGTGTTACAAGTTTATACACTCTGCCTTTCAATCAATAATATAATAATGGAGAAATGCAACCCTCGCACACCCAGCATAAAAACCCTCTCAATCCTCATTTGGACCCTCGTCATCAGAATCCCATAAGTGATCATAAGGGGTCCAGTTCACAGTATCACCTACAACTCCATCAAACTCACCCCGGTAGTGTGGCAAGCTATGATGAGGCCCCTTACTAACATGACGTCTACTCCGTTTACCCAACAAGACAGGCTCATTAACCAAGTCATCCTCCACCTCCTCAAGAAACTCATCCTCAACTAACTTCCCCTTCTTCCCCTTCGCCTTGCCCTTTGCCTTACCCTTCCCCTTTCCCTTCCCCTCACCCTCAACAGGCTCCTCCTCCTCAGTACCCTCCTCCTCCTCACTACCATTATCTCCCCCCTTTTTTGTCGCCTTGGACATAGCCCAATACTCAGCAACGGGAAAATTATCACGTGTAGGATCTGGAATAGGAAGCCCAATATCAAACCTCTGATAAGACCATATCATCAACAGAAACAAGCAACCACTCACACTCTGGGCTCCCTTCTTGGATGCATGCTCAAGACCGCGGTATAAGTATGCCAATACTGCAGACCCCCAAGAATATGTGTGAATAGTATCCAAGTGGAGGAGAGGGGCAATGTACCTCGGATGCACCACATTCCTACAACTAGTAGGAAACAAAGCTGACCCCACAACCATCATTAAGTATGCCTTTGTGTGCAGAACAATCCTGTCTGGGTCATCACCAGGATCCCCCCATACCTAGAATGCAACCAAGTATACTTGATGCCTCCTCTTCCATATGCCTTCTCTATCTCCGCCTCTGAAAGCTCCTCAAACCAATTCCTAGCGAAATATGATGGGGGATGGTTGATTGCACGCCCAACCAATGGCTGACCAATAGTAGGCAATCCCAAAATGTAATGGACATCCTGCAATGTCACTGTCATCTCACCCTGCCTCATGAAGAAATTATTAGTCTCGGGGCGCCATCGCTCCACGAAAGATGTGATGAGTGCAGTATCGTTCTGAAGCACCATTTTGGTATTAGCAAATAACCCAAATCCCGTCATGCGCAATAGCTACTTCTGAGCATCATTTAAAACCCATCCGCGTATCAATCTATTACCACAAAAACACTGTAAGGTGCCCCTGTCAACACCCTTCCACACATCCTGACTCACATGATACTCATTATCGAATATAACCGTCTGAATGAGAGGGCCCGACAATACGTCCTCTAACCTGAAACATCCACAAATAAAATCAAATAAATACGAAAACCACCAACAACAACACAGTGCATCAGCCTTAACTATCTCCGGGACCTTTAAAGAGATATTTCACGAGTCATAAAAATTTAACTCTGGTATATAAACAGATACACAAAGCACTTTCTTTTACGATAAAAAATAACATAAATTATCAATGGCAAGGAGAAACAAGCATAAACAGAAACTAGCATCTGTATGGAGGCCAGCACATATTACAACGAGAAAACAGAAACATATCACAATCCTCATAATGACTCAAAGAATGTAACATCAATAAATGATTATCTAAACAACGCTTAAAAACTTAGTCCACAAGCATATCAGCACATCACTTCTTATACTTGCATTAACAAGCCACATTAAAGGGGATGTGATATCAGTTCTGTGACTTCTGCCCGATTAATAAATAATTTATCGAACAACTTCCTTTCTACACCTTTTTATTTAATTAATAGGCTTATTCTTTTAAAGAAGTTGAAAGACATTAAACAAGCAAATACTCCAGTAGACAAAAGTTGCCAAAATACATAACACTTTGGTGATACCTCGATCTAGAACTATAACAGTCCCAATCTAGCTATAAAGCTAACTAGCTACATCATGTTAATAATATAATCAGCTGTAAATGTTGAACATAACTTCCCCCTAACGAGGTACTTCCGGGGAGCTACGTCCAGGAGCAATCTATAAGGCCAGCTCCTCATCAAATCAAATCCTATCTTGTTTATATAGACAACAAACACAAGTACGGAAACTGCGCATGATTTAGTTTTACACATTCCCCTATTTTTTCTAACCTCAACACATTCCCCTGTTTTACAGTAGTTTTTTTCATCTAAAAACACCCAAACTGCGCAATTGGTTTTGCCACCTTTCACACTTCGATTTTAACAGAAAACTTATGAAGAAAAATCAAACTTACACATTACATTATATATTTTAACAGAGAGTACAAACCATATAAAGCACACAGTTATATATCAATGTATATACACAGGGGTTACTAAGAGTTGAGCATTTTATACGAATTTAATCATAGCAAACATAGCAAACACGATTTTTATCATAGCAAACATAATTAAACAGAAATTATCATGAACCCTAACCCTAAACCCCTAATTTTTTCGAATTGAACCATTTCAAACCCTAAATTCGCAATACCTATGTTCGTAATCCTGCTTTCCTCCCTCCATCGATCAAATCGCAGTAGAGAATGGAAGAAAACGGTGGCTTGCAGCAATTTCGCACCCCCAATCGCACCTTTTTTCGCACACACACACACACACGATTTAGAGCTTTTAATTAGGGTTTTGAATTGTGATTATGTTCAAAAACGGGTTAATCTGCGTATAATTGTTTTCCCAGCCGTGCCGCGGTTTTTTTACGCGGAATGGTTTTTACGTTCCGCGGAATGGTAGCGTTCCGCGGATATTATGCGCGGACAAACTGCATTTTTTTTTAAAATCCTGAGGAAGTCGATTGTTGCATAAACGGTCCCTGACAAATGACCAGGACCCTTAACTTAGAACCTGTTTGGCTCACCTCTTTTATGACCTTAGAGCAAGTACAATGCAATTCTATCCTTGGTGCTATTGTTATATTATAGCACCAAGTGGTTAAAAACTCATCTTCAAAGGGGTGCTATAATTGGATGCATCCTTCGTGTTATTGCTATATTATGCATCCTTGGTGCTAAATTTGAAACCAATAATGCATTTATACATAATGTCACATCATCATTTAACTAGAATGAGATGAGTTTGTTGAGAATATTTAATAGAAGTTAAAAAAGTTAGGTAAAAGTTAAAAGAATTGGTTAAATTTGAAACTAATTATAGAACTAGCTTTGGAGGGTGAATTTTATTTTAGCACCAAAATTCACTTTTTGGTTCTATATTATAGCAATAGCAATTTAGCATCTAGCATTGGAGTTATGGACTTATTTTCGGGTAAAAGTTTCATATTTTGATAATTTTTTTACACAAGTATTTAATATATGTTTGAAATTCTATAAATTACAAAAAAAAATAATTTTTTTCAGAAAAAAATTAATTTTTTTTTAATTTTATCTTAAAATAAATTGACTTGTTCCGGAGACACCCCTTGATCCATGAACATTAACTTGTAGAATTATAGCATAGTTTTTTTTTTTTAATATAATTTTTAAATTTTTTTTAAGCCTTGTCCATGAAACACCCCCATTGTACACTGGACTCGTTTACAATCAGCAAAAACCCTAGACCACTTGACACTTACAGAGTAAAGTAACAGGTACTTCTAAACCCCTTTAATTTTTCAAATTTATTCTTCATTTCATAACGACGTACGCATCTTTAACTTACTTGTATCTATACTGTAAGTATTAATTTGTATGCTTCTGTAGGTTGTTCTATTACAAAATGATTTACTCTCAATCTGCAAAACGTTCAATTGATATATTCTCTAAGAGCCTCAGAAATCACGTGCAATCTGGACATTTTCAGTCATTTAGAGCTTCAATTATCCCTCAATATGCTAATCAGAACCGATTTATGCTGAGAAATTACGGTTCCGAAGCTCCGGTTTCGGAACAAATGAGTTTGATTAAGAAGTTGAGGGAAAGAACTAGTGCTCCTATTAAGGAGGTTAAGGCTGCTCTCGTTACCTGTGATTGGGATATAGGCAAGGATTTTTCGTTTTGTTTGTTTGTTTCGTGTTTTGGTTTACGAGGTTTTTGTTTTGCGGTTAATGATGTGAGGCTTTGATGTAGATGCGGCGCAGAAGGATTTGAGGAAAAGAGGGGTGATTCTTGCGTCGAAGAAATCAGCTCGGACTGCTGCTGAGGGGTTACTTGCATTGGCGCAAAATGAGAATAAGGCTGCTGTTATTGAGCTTAATTGTGAGACTGACTTTGTTGCTAGGAATGATATTTTCCGCTGTTTGGTTAGTATTCGATATATATGTTTTGGATTCTTTTGTTTCTAGATGTACTGTAAACTGGATTACTGACTTGTAAAAACGTAATTAGATTGTATGTTGTTTTATGTAAGAATATAATTGTCTCAGACATATGATTGTAATTATTCTTTATGCAGGCTGCATCATTGGCGAAATTAGCTTTATTGGTGGACAATTCTCAACAACTTTCCGGCGCTTTTCCTATTGGACCAGAGTATTTTGAGGTAAAAGGTTTCCTAGAATTCTGTATCTATACATCAGTTATTAAATTTGTTAGAAGATGTTAGAGACTGCAACTCTAACAATAAGCCCATGTTGATTGTTCATGTATAAACCAATATTGGAGATCTAAGGTCATGTTGAATTTTGATTGAAACCAGGCTGAGTCTCCCATAGTCCCATTTCATGTTCTTATCCCCTGGCAACTTTCATTACCCATCTTCCTTTAAATTTTTATTAGCTATTGTAGGACAAGGCGCAACTACTGTAGTGTTACTTGTGATCATCAACATTTCGCAACTCAATTTATTAGAATGGGGTTACAGGCTCTCAAGGTGATGATTTTGTAAATGTTATAAATTAGGAAGGACTATTAAAGAGTCATTAAATTCCCAAAATACTAATTATTGTTGCAGGTGATTATAAAGTCAAATGGTACATCAACCTTTGATTCTCTAATACTTTACATCACCTTTCTGTGACTGTTCTGTGCTCTTTTTTGTTTTACACTCTGTGTCGGGTGTCACTAAACTTTTTGTGTAAGTGACAAAAGTTATTTACATATTTTATCCGAGAAGCGAATTCCTAATATAGTAATGCAGCCTGAAATTGTAATTTTTGGTAGAAACTATTGTGGAATACTATTAGCCTGAAAGGTGTAAAACTGGTTTAATGTTATTATCTCCCTATATAAGGGCAGATATGGACAAACACTCATATGTTTCTATTTTTTTTTGAAACCATATGTCTCTATCTATATCACTGCCATTTGTTCTTTTTGTTTTGCTAAAGCATATTGTACAAGTGGTCTGCAATGTACATTTTGGTGAGAACGCTAATTACTAAGTAACTCTAACTACTGATGATCAGTTTATTAGACAACAAAACACATATTTTTTTCCTGAATAAAATAACCAAAAACATGACCTATGATGTCAATAAAATTTAGAGTTCATTTTATTGTGACTTGAGGCAGCACTGAGCATATTGCACTGGAGGTGTATATGTATTGACCATTCCTTCCATTTAAATGTGTTAATATGAATCATTTGGTTGTTCGACACCATGTCTCTTTATTATAATCATGTCGAGTTCAATGTGTAAATGTGTAAATTTGAATCATATGGTTGTCGCACACCAAGTCTCTTTGTTATATTCACGTCGAGTTCAATCAGTAGCAGTGAGTCAGGGATCCACCTACATTCTTGACAGCTTTATTCAAGAGTCATTAAAAAATGTTCAAAATCACAAATTGTACTGTTTCTTTTTTGTTTCTCTCAAGTATATAACTCTGTGGTCCTGTTCCTGTATGCATTTTTTACTCTCTGAAAAAACTGATGAATGCATAACTTATCTAATTAATTAAGTGAATAGATTTGGGAGTCATTTTACCTTAAATATCTCTTTATGCTATCTTCTTATATAGGGTTTGAAATTGGATGTTGAACATCCTAAATTAAGCGGAGAAAGAACAGTTCAAAATGCAATCACAGAAGTGGCTGCCATGATGGGTGAGAATGTCAAATTTCGAAGGGGGTATGCAATGTCTATGTCTTCATATGGAGTCCTGTCCACGTATCTACATGCAAGCCCCCAACCAGGTAAGGCATTGTTAAATGCTCTATTACAGCTAGAAGGCCAGTCCTACATATACATAAACTTTTGTGTATGGTGTGATGTTGATACTAATATACTATATGTGCTCTCTGACTCTGAGCACTTTATCATTTTGTCAAAATCTCAACATTGTTCTTCTATAGTAATATGGAATACAAAGAGAATCTAGGTGTTTTTTTGGACTAAGAGGATATTAATTAAAAGTGTAGCTGATTGCTCTGATCCGAGGTGCAGGTCTGGGACGAATTGCTAGCATTTTATCGTTCGAAGTGGAGGATCAGAATGCTCCACTTGATGCCGTCCGGCGTGTTGGGTCGGAGCTAGCAATGCATGTGGTAGCAGCAAAGCCATCGTTTTTAACAAAAGAACTTGTGTCATCTGATGCAGTAAACAATGAACGAGAGATTCTCAAGTCTCAGGTTTTTTTTTTTTTTTTTTTTCATATCAGTGCTTTACTATCATGGTTAAAGTAGGCAAATTGTGAAATGGACGGGCTGATGCTAGGTTCCCCATTCCAACTAATGTCATGTCTCCGGTTAAGCCGAAGAATTTGAGTGAGGGTGGTGTGGGTAAAATAAAAATTCAGTGGGTTGACTTGGTAGTTGGTTTTGATGTATCAATGTTTGGTTAGGCAATGATGTGCATCAATGATACACAATGTTTTGATGTATCAATGTTTGGTTAGGCAATGATGTGCATCAGTGATACACAATGTACAGATGATATAATTTTTTAAGCTCTATGTAAGTCTATGCAAATAATTTAATAGCTCAAATTTGTTCTTTTGGTCCAACAAATTCTTGTGAAGTTTAAATTGTTTACGCTAGACCCCTGTTTTTTAGTGAGATTTTAATCTGTGCAATAGTAGCTTATTTACTCTTGTTTTAAAAGACCTTTTTGAAAAACATTTCTGGGGTTTGAGTACTCAAATGTGGGAGGCCGGGAAGAAAGTAGTGAGGTCTGCTGAGATCGATCGGCAGATTTATTATCTATCATATGAGTCTGTGTTTCAAGCTTTTGATTCTTGATACTCTCATACTTTGCATGAGGAAGAGAAGAAAGGAGTTGGGCTAATGTTATATGAAGTACAGACCTATGTGATTCTCATGCAAGGAATTTAACTGTGGAGATGACTACCTTCAATTACTTTAATGAAATGTCAGGTTTTTGAATGATAGCATCATTAGTGCTCTTTGCCTACCTTGGTCAGCTCATTTTAATTTTCTCATCAGGCGGAAGCTAGCGGGAAGCCTCCGATGGCCATAGAGAAAATGGTAGAAGGTCGTTTGCGGAAGTACTTTGAGGACGTCGTTCTAATGGAGCAAAAATTTGTTGTAAATGACAGTGTAAATGTCAAGGTATGGCGGTTTCATATGATTTGACCTTTTGCCTTTGAGTTCTTTTGGATATTAGTATATGATGGTTTTGCTCGTGCATCCTAAATTGTGTATAGTCAAACATTTTACCAAATTGAGTCAATTTTTGGAACCAAAATATAATAGTCTCTGATGCAGTTGTTTATGGTAGTCACTTGACTCCCTTCCGATATATAGTTTGCTCCCAAATATAGCAGCGGGTGTCATTTCATCAATGTAAAACCAGAAATCCGTTTAAGTGAACGGAAAGAAATGGAAAATCTATAGATTTCATATACAACGATTTACAGTGATTCAAGTAAGTTAGATCTTCTTATAAACTTAAGGTCATTGACAAAATTGTTGATTTGTAACATATTGCAGAAGTAGATCAAAATATTTTTTAGTTTATAGAGATGTCCGTAAACTTCTGAAGGATTGAGTACTACATTGACTATAACCAGAATATCAGGCAATAGTTTGCAGGGTAAGCTATGTATTGGATTAATGCATCGTCTTGAAGGGTACTAATAGTGGAGATTAGCCGAGTGAGTAATATATTAGTTACATTTACTACATGAAAAAAATCAGATGCACTAGTCCCACTTCGAGGTTGACGTCATCTTTAAGCATGTCATTTTTTCAAGTCTAATTCAGTGTTACCTTAGGATTTTATATTTTGGTTTACTTGATAGTTGTCTAGCATCTTCCGTAACAGTCTCTAGTCTTTAATCTTAGTATATATATGGTTCATACTACACTAACATGCCTTTAAGTATGCTTTGTTGGGCAATATAAATGTCTTTTATAACTAATGTTCTTTAATATCAAAAACAATTTTGAATATGTAACTATTGTTTCATAAAATGTGATGTCCTCCACTGACGTTTGCAGACGCTTCTGAGCAATCTATCCAAAGAAGTTGGCTCTCCTGTGAAGATTGGTGATTTTTTAAGAATGGAAGTTGGAGAAGGCCTTCAAAGGTAAACACTTTAAACCTGCTCCACATTGTCATATTCTTAGTTCTTTAAATATTGCCTTATCTCGATTCTTGAAAGTAGGACATTATACCAGTTTTGTACAACATTTCTCTTGTATAGTAAGGTCTTATTTTCTATACCAAGTGTTTTTTTTTTCCCGGGTATGAATTCATTGCAAAGCGTTGACATGGTGTCACATGACACCATTATCTCTTCAAACTCGTACCTGCAAATTTTGTTGCTGTTAGAAAGCTTTAATGCCATTTAATTTCTGCTTAAGTATCTTCATCAGCATCAGTGTATTGCTCATACATGTGTTTTATATGAACCATATTTTATTCAAAATATGTCAAAACATCTTTTGTAGGCTGTTTTAATATGTAAGTTCATTTTGCCATGATTCAAATCTCATTATTGTTTATTTACTTGCACCTCAGCCTTGAAGCAGCTGGCGCACATGAAGATTTGGCACAAGCAGCCTGATTCCAATTTATTCTCTATTCCATCTCAAAGAGTTTACAAATGTACTCCAAATTTTTGTACGTTGTGTTTCTCTCTCTAAGTGCTTATTCTTGTATGCATGCACTGGTGTGTTACTGCAAAGCAAAATTGGGTCATCTTGGTAGTTGATGGTCTCGGAACACTTGGGTTTTAGAGTTTACTATTTTTTTCATAATAAATAAAGGAAGTTTCAGTCTGTAGAGAAGATAGATGTGTTGTGACATACTGATATTATATTCCTATATCAGATACAGTGATCAGCATACAGTAGTATATTTGAACAATTATTCTGGAGACTATAGAATCTTTACCTAGGTTTTGACGGCCCATGCTCCCCAGCGAATGTTATAATGTGCATTACACTTAAGCTAGATATCCAGAATGTAAATGAACAAATAGCAGTTATAATTGTTTCTATATTTATATGTAAGCAGCATTTACGCAAGTTATCAGAAAAAGAGTATTGCAAAGTTAAATTTCGTGGACAGGTTTCTCTAAATATTTTTTTGTGGACAGGTTTCTACGAATATTACATAATGTATCAGTTTCCAGTTCCAAAATTAGAAAGCAAGTAAAGCTAATTGACAATCTTTAGATGTTTTTGATAACTACAATTATAGTCCTAATAACCAGTACAAAATATCTTGAATAGCTGATAACTTTCATTAACTATTGTAATCTACCTAAAAGTCTAATACTCATGGACATCAACCTTTTGGATTGGCAGCTCAAAATTTTCATTTTACATGCAGTCTCTGGCTTGGATATTTTAATTCGTTCTTTCAGCTCTCTGCTTTGGGTGACAAGTCACAAAAGTATACAAACATGCCAAGGAAATCCTTGCGATCAAAAGGTTGGATGTGCCCCTGGGTTATATAGCCAAGGAAAAACCATAACACGTTCAAGATAACAAAGCAAACATGCATTATATTTGAATCAATCAAGTCGACACCCACAATATGGCAAGCTTAAACTGTAGAGTACATAATAAACTGTGTTGATGTGATACTGGTACAGAATTGTTTCGACCCCTTTACATGTAGCACTCTTTTCATCTTCTTGACGACAGTTCCCTACCTAATCTTTAGCGGGCTTCATACTGAACAACTGCAGTTAGAGAACAGCAAAAACCAGTAAATCAATCATGGCATGACCACTTGCAACTACTAACTAATGATCAATGATTTAACACCAATAAACTGAATCTGTAAGAGAATACGGTAGCCACACTCACGGCACTGAATCACATCACCGAGTATTTTCCTGCTCACAATCTATTTAACAACAAATGGAACCTGGCTACAAGTTACAATAAACCATAAATTCATATACATAATAAAATTATTATCTCTAGAGGTACAAACTAATTCATATAACACATAGCAATATGTATTAGTACAACTAGGGAGTTTTGCCCGCGCTACGCGCGCTCTATATATTTTTATTTTTATACATTTTTTTTAAAATTTTTAATATAAAAAAATGTTATATTAATTTTATTAGTAACAAACATTTATTTTAAATTATAACATGTAAAAATTGTGTGTATAAACTTATGTGCTTTTGACAATAAATTTGACGATAAATTTTAATAGTAAAAAATCATAAAAACATATATAAGTATGCGTTGACATTCTATAATTAGTTTGAACTACTATCACAAATTTAAGATTCAAATCTCGTCATCAACATATTATTATTAAACATTTATATTATCTTATAAACTATTATCGAAAGTTCAAGTTTCAATTCCCGTCAACAACATATTACAATTAAAATTTATATTTTCTTTTTTCATCCAATTATTATTAATTAGAGAAAATGACCAAAATACACCACTTTTGGTCTCCCCTTGCCCAAAATGCCGATATTGCGGGAACATCCGCCCTTTTTGCCCACGAGCTACGCATGCTGAACATGCGTAGATTGCAATACGCATTTCAAAAATGCGTATCACCAGAAACGCATTCTCCAGATGCGTGATGACGTCATCATACGTCATTTTTCTCTTTGATTGGCCGGCGTCGCTCTGAGGCGAAAAATCGCCTCTCCGTTCATCTCCCCCGTTGATGACATTCCGGTAACCTCCAGTACTAATTATTGTATCAAAACGAAGCCCAGAGCTTCCTCTTTATTTTAAGCCTTCGATTTGTTGGTTTATGGCCCCGCAGGGACGTGTAAGAGCTTATCGGAAAATAGATCGGAAAAAAATGGGTTCAAATGGGGATTTGCAATCCGGCAATCAAAATGAAAAATGAATAACACAGGGTTGTAGAGGATGAAAAGACAATCAATTTGGTATGTAGCATGCAACTGCTGGTAGCCGGAAAAGGACGCTGGGAATGGTAAAAAAATTGGCCGAAAAAACGACTCCGGCAACGATTGGGAACGATGGTGTACAGTGGCGTATACGCATGTTCAACATGCGTATTCCAGACTTCGCATGCTGAACATGCGTATCCTACGCACTGTTCATTGTGTTCTGGCAGCTGAAATTACACACTCCACGCGTTGTAAACATGCGTGATCTTAGTCCACGCATTTATCATATGCGTATACCCTATACGCATTCCACAAATGCGTGGCCCGTGGGTAAAAAGGGCGGACAGTTCCGCCTGTGGGTATTTTGGGCAGAAGGAATTAAATGGTGAATATTTTGGTTTTTCACCCTTATTATTAAACATCTATAATATCTTAAACTACTACCATAAAATATTTTTAACTATATATAAAAAAATTACCCATGCATAGCATGGGCTATAGTCTCTATTTGGTTGATCATGTGGTACACTAAATTTAGTACATGAAATAATAATTGTTAGAGTTTAAAACAGATAAATGATAACTTTTGAATCTAATACTAAAATATTATTCTTTTTCTAATATTTAAAATATTTTAATAGGTTCAAGGTTTGAATCCTACCGAAAACGTATTTTTATTAAACATATATAAAATTTTATAAATTAATCTCACGAGTTTAAGACTCAGTTCTCATCAACAGCATATTATTAATTAAAACACTATCGTTTAAAATGCTATCAAACATGTATTATAATATTTTATTATCTTCTATAATGTATTTGCCTACTAATTAAAAAATATATATGAAAATATGGTTAAAAAGATAAAAAAATATTAAAAAAAACATTTGTGTATTACATGAATTATAAGCTATATACTTAAAAATTACATAAAATCTGAACAACACTTACAATATAGAAAAATTTGTATAAAAATTGAAAAATGATCTACATAATTAGATTTATTTTGAAGTCATCTACATAATTAGATTAATTTCACTTTTTATACTAAATAAAAATTTAAAAAAACTAATTTTATGTAATATTTTTATATATACGCTTGTACATAAAAGTAACAATTCAAAATAAATAATTTCAATAAGTACACTCATCCACTGCCTTTTTACATAGGGTATGTGTGCTTATTATGCTACAAAAGAACTAGGATTACACAAGCAATTTACAACCACTTTTCCCCTAGCAGTAAAAATGTAGACGAGAAGGGTTAAATGAAGCTTCTCATGATTCAGGTCCATCATTTCCTACAAAATATAGAAACCCAAGAATGCAACATGTATCCTGTCAACAAAGATATAATGCACGCCAAGAGGTTGCAACCTTAAACTGCATTTATTTACTTTTTTGATATTTGGAAAGACGCGGAGAGGCTCCTGCTTTCCATCTCATTCTCTTCCTCATCAATAGTGGCCATTTTCTCCACGGGTCGCCTAATAACGGAGATGAATTGTGGTGGAACAACTTCTGTCACGAACCTCATTCTTGGTACATTAGTCATTGCAGATTTGTATGACGAAATGAAATGCTGCTTGAAGCTAGAAATGATGGATTTTTACAAGTTTGGAAAGAAAGGGAGAAATGAATTTGTAAAGATACCAAGGAACAATAATTTTAAGGTTTATTTATAGGGTGAGAAAGTGGTTGCCTGCTACATACGTTGTTGCTACGAAGTAGTAGTACTAATTAACTGTACTGTCGACCTTAATTTGCCTTTTGAAATTGATGGACTTTATTGTATCCGCGACGAAAACGCGTTTAGCTGCTAAATAACAAAAAAAAAAAAAATAGAGCAAGAAAACGTGTATAGCTATCCAATGTACCAATACTCGTCCACTTGCTTGAATGCGGGATATTAATGAACAGGGGGGAGGGGAGGGGGGGGGGGGGTGGATGCAGCTCTTGTCATTAGATTTGATTCATCATATGCTGGATTTCTATTGATCATATGCAAAATGTTGAAATTAATGGCCACCATGCATAGAGTTAGAGGCCTCAGTTAATGGCAGTGCTTCTGTCCACGTTGCAACTTTTTGTAAGAACCGTGAGCTTCTGGTCCCATTCTATAATCGTTCAGTCGTTCATCTTCTTTACCAACTTACCTCGGCTAGCAGTTACATGGGCGTGCGTGCATAATCTTCATGTTCTGATTCGGGTTTGTTTATACATTTTTTTAGTCTCCACCTTCCCATTTTATTTGGTTATTACTTAAAATTTTTTTTACTCCATACTAGTTTTCTGTTTGGAAATTTTTTTAAGGAGTTACAAATTACATGTTGAAAAGATAATAACATTTTTGAAAAGTTAAATTATTATAAAGCTAAGAGTAAATTGCACTTTGATGGCTTGTACTTTAATTTTTTTGCACTTAGATGACCAAATTTTAAAAGTGAACACTTTGATGGCTGCAGTTTAATTTTTTGCACTTTGATGGCCAACTTTTAAAAGTGAACACTTTGATGACTTACCTTTTTTTTGTTTAACACTTTGATGGCCAAGTTTTTTTTATTTTGACGCTATTTTGGTCACCAAATTGCTAAACAAAAAAAAGGTAAGTCATCAAAGTGTGTTGGATATTTTAGTGTAATTGGATTGGCTAGTTGATCAATGTAATCGTAATGTTACATCGAACAAGTCGGGAGAATGTGGAGTGCATGCTCTGTTCGAGTTCGTTATGATTTCAGAATTATTGCTTATGAGACATGTCTATTGGCATCAAACACATCTGTTAGAATGAGATGTGTCTATTGGAAAAGACACACCTTGAGGTATGTCTATTGGCATTGGACATGACTGTTGGAAATGAGGTGTGTCTATTGGCAAAAGACACATCTGTTGACATCTATAAATAGGTGTGGCATTGATCATTTTACACATAGGTTCATTTTGAAATACACAGCAAAATACATTCTCTCTTCTTGCAGATTTTCTGATTTTATCCGATTGAATTATTTGGGTGAACCACAAATAACTTCAATCTGAAAGTGTTCACACAACTTCAGAAAAATCCAAGTTATCACCCAACTCCCCAACAAAGATTGAAGTTATCTATTTTCTGAAGATGGCGAACTCAGAATCTGCAAAAGACATGACAAGCAAGTTTGCAAAGTTGGACAAGTTTGAGGATCAGGATTTTAGAAGATGGCAAAAGAAGATGCATTTTCTATTGACGACGCTGAAGGTTGTATATGTTTTGAGTACCCCCATTCCAGAAGTGGTTGAGGATGAAACCGCTGAACAAACAAGGAGGCGTTGCAAATGGGAAAACGCTGATTACATCTGCCGCGGTCATATCTTAAACGGTATGTCTGATTCCCTTTTCGATGTATATCAAAATGTTGAGTCAGCAAAAGAATTGTGGGATTCTCTTGAATCCAAATACATGGCAGAAGATGCTTCTAGTAAGAAGTTTCTGGTCAGTAATTTTATGAATTACAAAATGGTCGATTCTAGACCGGTGATGGAACAATACAATGAATTGTTAAGGATTCTGGGTCAGTTTGCCCAACACAATCTGAAGATGGATGAATCTATCTCAGTTTCTGGTGTTATAGACAAACTACCACCATCATGGAAGGATTTTAAACACTCCTTGAAACATAACAAAGAGGATATGACTCTGGTTCAACTTGGAAGTCACTTCAGAATTGAAGAGGCTTTGAGGACTCAAGAAATTGAGAATAATCCTAAGGGCAAGAACCAAGTCGGTAACTCTTCTGTGAATATGGTTGAAGATGGTGGATCTTCTAAGAATTCTAAGTATGGCAAGGGTGATAAACGAAAGTTTAAAGGAAACAACAACAATTCTTCCAACAAAAGGCCTAAGATGGCATGTTAGAAGTGTGGCAAACCTGGACATTTCAAGAAGGATTGTCGGGTGGGTAAAGGCAAGCAAGAAAAGCAAAATGCTGGTCCAAGTGGATCCAAGGATCCAGAAATGCAACAAGGTCAGATTTTAATGCAAAGTTGTAATTCTAGTCAGAATTATGTGTCACTAATATCTGAGGCATTTTATGTGCAGGATGACAATGTTGCTTGGTGGATTGATTCAGGAGCAACGAGTCATGTATGCAAAGATCTTCGTTGGTTCATAGACTTTCAACCAATCGAAGATGGATCTATCTTAAAGATGGGAAATGTTGCAACTGAACCGATCAAAGGACTAGGAAATGTCAAGATAGTTTTTACTTCTGGCAAATGTATATTGTTAAATAAAGTGTTGTTTGTTCCTGGGATTCGTAAGAATCTCTTGTCTGGTGTTGTATTGAACAATTGTGGATATAAACAAGTTTATGAAAGTGACAAATATATATTGTCAAAACATGGCTCTTTTGTTGGCTTTGGCTATTTGTGTAATGGTATGTTTATGTTGAATGTAAATACTCCATTTATTGATGAATCTGCTTGCATGGCTTCTTCTAGTACTAGCAATAATTTGAATAAACCAGAATTATGGCATGCTAGACTAGGACATGTACATTACAAAAGAATAAAGGATATGTCTAAAATGAGTCTCATACCTACTATTGACTTAGACAATGAAAAATGCAAAACATGCATGTTAACAAAGATAATAAGAAAGCCCTTTAAGGAGGTTAATAGGGTGTCTGATGTTTTAGAATTAATACATAGTGATTTGTGTGATTTCCATTCTACACCATCATTAGGAAATAAAAAGTATGTAGTTACTTTTATTGATGATGCTACTAGATATTGCTATGTATATTTATTGAATGCTAAGGATGAAGCTCTTGACTTCTTTAAAATTTATAAAGAAGAAGTAGAGCTACATCAGAGTACCATGATTAAAAATCTACGTACTGATAGAGGAGGTGAGTATTATGATCCGGTTTATTTTCAATCTACTGGTATAATACATCAAACCACGGCTCCTTATACACCACAGCAAAATGGTGTGGCAGAGAGAAAGAATAGGACTTTGAAAGAAATGGTTAATTCCTTGTTATCCTACTCGGGTTTAAGTGAGGGATTTTGGGGTGAGGCTATGTTGACAGCCTGTCATTTATTGAATCGAATTCCTAGTAAGAGGAATAAGATTACCCCTTATGAACTTTGGCATAAAGAGTCACCAAAATTGAGTTTTCTGAGAGTTTGGGGATGTAGAGCAGTTGTAAGACTCACTGAACCCAAAAGAAGAAACTTGGGTGAACGAGGTATAGATTGCATATTTGTTGGTTATGCTGAGCATTCCATAGCATATAGATTCTATGTGTTGGAATCTAATGACTATGTATCTGTGAACTCGATTATCGAGCCAAGAGATGCTATATTTGATGAAAACAGATTTACATCTATACCTAGACCAAGGGACATGCTTCAGAATTCTTCTAGTAGGAACTCATTTTCTACTGAAGATGTGAATGGACCGTCTGAACCAAGGAGAAGTACTAGAGCTAGAAAAGCAAAGTCTTTTGGAGATGACTTTCATCTTTATCTAGTAGAAGGCTCTAGAGATGAAATTGAATATCAATACCAATATTGTTTTGTTATTGAGGAGGATCCAAATACTTTTAGCGAAGCTATGAAATCTAGGGATGTTGCATTCTGGAAAGAAGCTATCCAAGATGAAATGGATTCTATCATGAATAATAATACTTGGGAATTGAGTGATCTGCCCCCTGGCTGTAAAGCATTGGGAAACAGATGGATCTTCAAAAGGAAAATGAAGGTGGACGGTACCATAGATAAGTTTAAAGCCAGATTGGTAATCCAAGGTTTTAGACAAAAAGAAGGGATTGATTATTTTGATACTTATGCTCCTGTTGCTAGAACCTCCACTATTAGGTTGTTAATAGCACTTGCTGCTATACACAACCTTGTCATTCACCAAATGGATGTGAAAACTGCATTCTTGAATGGTGAATTAGATGAAGAGATTTATATGAAACAACCCGAAGGGTTTGTTATGCCTGGTTGTGAGAACAAGGTGTGTAAATTGAAGAAATCAATTTATGGTCTGAAACAAGCACCAAAGGATTGGCATGATAAATTTGATACTGTGGTCTTGTCTAACGGTTATTTTCTCAACCAAGCAGACAAGTGTGTATATAGCAAATTTGATGCTTCTGGTAAAGGAGTTATAATTTGTTTATATGTGGATGACATGTTGATTTTTGGTTAGGGGTGTAAATGAGCCGAGCCGAGCCGAACTCTAAAATGTTCATGTATCGTTTGTTAAGAAATTATCGAACTCGAGCTCGAACTTGAATCGAGCCAAAATTTATGTTTGAGCTCGGTTCGTTAAGATAAATTGTTGTTCGCGAACAGTTCACGAACAGCTCACGAACCTGTCTCATGAGCTTACTCACGAACTTTTAGTTTCGAACAACTCATTAAGCTTCTTCACGAGCTTGTTCATGTAATTATGCTCACGAATAAATCTTAAACGTTGCTCGCGAACTTATGCTCACGAGCTCAATTACGAACAACTCATAAACTTGTTTCCTTATTTTTGTATACAAAAATCTAATATTAAAAAGATCAAAAAGCCAAAATTAAATAATAAAATTTTTGTCTCAGGACTAGAAATAATAATAAATCATCAACCACTAAAATTCTCACATTTCCAATTTCAAAAAACAAACAAAGTTTGATTTAAAAATAAAGGACGAAGAAACGTAATTGTTACACAATCATAAACATTTATTAATTCTTTTTATATATTTAAGTAGTATAAATAAATTTATACATCAATAATATTTACTACTAAAATTTAGCACTTAAAATGATGTAAGATTTAATTTGATACAAATTTTGACAAATATATACTATATATACTAATTGTAAGACTGAGTTGTTATTATTATTATTATTATTATTATTATTATTATTATTATTATTATTATTATTATTATTATTATTATTATTATTATAGGGAGAATATTGTATAACAATATTTTGGAGGTTGCTAGAATCACGGAGCAAAATATGGATATTTCGCTAAGAACACGAAGAACACAGAAGGAGATTGGTGATTTTTTGTGGCTGATCTTGTATGGTGTTTTCAGGGGTGAACTGTCAATCATCCTTTACAAGATGCCTACGTACCCTATTTATAGGGATCAAGCCATACGTAGTTCTCTTGGAGAAGAAGTTATCTAGACGGGCTAGGGTTTCTATGGGCTCGACTAGGCCCAAATCCACTAGACGTCTTCTTGGGCTGATATATTTTACCCATTTATTCTATCCATGATCCATGGTCCAAAGAAGGAAGCAAATGGTCTCGCATGGCTAGAGTTGGGTCCTCTTGGGCGAGGCTAATAGAAAAGTAACAAGGGTGTAGCATGCAACCTCGAGGGGTTGAGTCATGCGAAGCGGACCCAAGTGTATTGATACTCATGCGATCTCGAGGGGCTGCGTCATGAGCCTTCCAGCAGAGAATGAGATAGCGATCTCGTGTAGTATGTGGATGTGATGATAGTACGAAGCGATCCCAATGAGGGAAGTCGTAGCGAAGCGATCCCTTGATGGGAGTTATACGAGAGGTGATCCCTAAAGATGCGACCTTGAGGCCAGGCTAGCATGATGCTTAAATCAACTAGCCTCGCTAACGAGGCGAATGGAGAAGCTGATTGGCCTCGCATGTGACCTCGTTGGGCTAGTCATGCGAGGTGGTCCACGCTGTATAGAGATAATTATACTCGCGCGACCTCGTTGGGCCTGACCGTAAGACTTCATAATAAATATGCTCTAGGCCTCGCTGGACCTCTAGGCCTCGCTGGACCTTGCAGAGAGAGTATTCTAGGCCACGCTGGACCTCTAGGCCACACTGGACCTTGTAGAGAGACATGCATGATATATGCTATCCCATACTAGGGACTTTGTTGGCGAACTCGACCCGCAGCTTGGGGTCGCAAACTTTCCACATTGTGCTTGATAGTATATTGGACTGACTCCTGGTGGTGGGTTTTAGTGACCCAATCTCCATCTCTAGGCCCATTATGAGTTATGGACCTCTATTCTAGCCCATTAGGCCTGCTTAAGGCTTATGCCAAGATTTGGGCATAACAACTACCCCCCGAGTCCATATTGTCATTGAAGATGCGATGTGGACTAAAAAATTGCTTTGTCAAAACTTCGATGCGAGGCCTGTGCTCGCTATAGATTGCTGTAGATGAAAGCATAGCTATCTCAAGTACCTTGGAATTGCATCGCGATCCCAATGAATTTTAATGGTTGCAGACAACTGTCATATTTCGAGATCTTCTCCCAGCTGCTAAGATGATGACATATGTTGTGTGTCTTTCAATTAATGCGAAGCCATGTATAAGTGAGTGATGGTGACCTCGAAGGGTTCTTCCAAGCGTAATGAGATCCTGTAGGGACCTTGAGAGGCGACCCCATAGGTTGCGAGGCCTCCTCGCAGCCTCTTACATTGCGAGGCCTCCTTGCAGCCTCATATATTGTGAGGCCTCCTCGCAGCCTCATACGTTGCGGGGCCTCCTCGCAGCCTCATACGTCGCGAGGCCTCCTCGCAGCCTCATATGTCGCGAGGCCTCCTCGCAGCCTCATACGTTGCGGGGCCGCCCCAATTCTTGTAATGAGTCTGCTTAGAGTTTGTATCAATTTTCAAGCATAGCAACTACCCCCAGTTCTTCGGTGCACGCAGATGTAGCGGAGAACTATTTTTTCTGGTCTTCAAAATTTCTTCAAAAATAAAATTAAAATAATTATTTGATTTGTCGGGAAGCCTCCTCGCTTAATAACTTTCAAATTTTTAATTTAATACGAGCCCATATCTCCTCGTACTGGCCACCTCGCTATGCTTTATTTTTCTGCCATGCAAGCTGTGTGCTTGCTTCGTAAATTTAATTCTCCTCGCAAACCAATTTGCACTAGCTTGAATATTAAGTGTGTATATTTTGGTTTCCATTTTGCCTTGTATTGAGGTATTTTCTTCTGTATACTTACAAGCATGGCTTCCAAGAAATATTCCGCGATCCCTTTCATGAAGAAGGACAAAGCTGCGAGTACCTCTCTTAACCCTTCTGGCGATCTGACTCACCATTCCTCCCTTGTTGGGGGTTCAACTACCAAGTCTGATGTTGTAATGCCTCCTCCTAAGCAGACCACTATCACAATGCCTCTTCGACAATCATCTTCTTCCCTCCATCCTAGCAGGAAAAAATCAACTGAGATAACGAGTCTTCATGAAGAACCACCAATAAAGAAGAACAAGGACGACATGAGTCTCTCTCCCCTTCATCCTTCTCCTAGACTGGTCCGCCAGACATATGGCAAATTGGCACATGCCCATGTTTCTGAGATTGATATGTATTCCTAGTCCCTACAATCTCTGGAGGAGTCCAATGCTTCCAAGACTAAAGCTATAGTTGAGCTTTTCTTCCATCAATTATGTCATCACAAGGAGGTTCGAGCCTTGGCTTCTTCCAATAGTAAGATGAGCGAAGAGATTGTGAATCTCAAATCCATACTTGCACAGGCTCAGGCTGATGCCGAGGACGCAAAAAATAGTTGGAGGAAAGAATTTGAAGGCACGACTGAGAAGCTTAAGAGAGAGCTTCACGAGGAGCAGTCAAATAGAAAGAAGCTTAAGCTGGATCATGCTGTTGAGAGGGAGCAGTCAGACTCCCAGATCAAGGAGCTTAGAGACCGCGTCGCTGAGTTAGAGAAGGAAGCTAAAGATGCTGTTAATGCTCTTCCCACCATCACTGAGGAGGCTGAGAATAAAGGATCTGTTGACTTCATGAAAAAGTTCCTCGAGAAGGTTGACGACTTTGATTGGTACCGGTTGGGCGAAGAGACTGGGAAGTTTGCTGAGAACCTCGAGATGGAGATGAATGAGGAAGCGGCAAATGGATCCCCATGACTTCCTTATTATTGCTTTTAAACTTTATCTGCTAGACTCAGTGGAGATGCGGGCACTCCATTTATTTGCCTCGCGCTTGTAGACTTAATTTCTTTTGCTTATTTGGATACTTCCTGAACCTGGATTGGCTTGCTTTATTGATGCTCCTTTATTTGATGTTTATAATATTGCAAAGTACCATAGACCTCGTATCTGCTTGCACAAGGGACTCATGCTGCATGATTTTAGCATGTATAGATTCCTCCATAATGCATCTTCATATCTGTTAAATTTTTCCTAAGTGTTTTAGAATAGCTGATGGGGCCTTCCAATGATCCTGATTGCGCCTATGGGGCCGAGAGGCCTCGCATCGCAAGGTGTCGAGTTTGCAGCCTCGCGTCGCTAGGTACGGTCTCGCACCGCTAGGTACGGCCTCGCAACGCTAGGTGCCGGCCTCGCAACGCTAGGTGCCGGCCTCGCAACGCTGGGTACGGCCTCGCAACGCTAGGTACGGCCTGGAAATGCTATCCCAGGGCACTTGTCTTCTTCACTATTGTCCCAAGGCAGTTGGCCTCGCTACGCTATCCCGGGGTCGCTATGCTATCCCAGAGCACTTAGCTTTTTCAATGTCATAACAGGCTTCCCTTTGTTGCACATGTAATAAAATATTGAGGTCGTGAGCTCATTTTGATCTTCCAACACTTTGACTTCTCTCATTTCATCTCTTATGCGAGCTTGAGGCTAATTGATGAGAGCCTCAGGCTCAGCCTCGTTATTTGTTGCTTGCTCTTCCCAGTGTCTTGAGATAGTTGATGACCTCCTCTTTGCCGGTGAGGATCAGGGGCGTCCCCCCTCTCCCCGGCAAGGATCAGGGGCGTCCCCCCTCTCCTCGACGTAGAGGTATTTCACCAAGAAAAAGCATCTCATGTAGAGGTATCTCATTAATAGGTATCTCGCTAGAAGGCATCTCGCTAGGAGGCATCTCTCTAAGAGGCATCTCAAGATCTCGATAGTTACTCCATATTGGGGCCTTGCTAGGAGATATGGGTCGCTTAGAACCTTGAACCTTGCCATGGCCTCGCTTCTAGTGATGTAGCTTATCCTTCTCGAACCCGACCTCGCTACGCTAGGTGCAAGCATGGTCTCGCTCCTATGGGGTCGCTCCTGGGGGTCTTCCTCCTCGTGGGTCGCAGCCCGGGGTCGCATTTGGGTGTCATAAGCTACCCCAGGGTCTTGGCTTTGCTCCTTGGGGGTCGCAGCCCGGGGTCATATGCTATCCCGGGGTCTCGTTCCTCGGCCTCTCCGTTTTTCTTGTTCGAGTTAGTCATCGTTCTCCCAAATTAATGACTAGCCCCTCCTTCTAGCGCCAAATGTTATAGGGAGAATATTGTATAACAATATTTTGGAGGTTGCTGGAATCACGGAGCAAAATACAGATATTTCGCTAAGAACACGAAGAACACAGAAGGAGATTGGTGATTTTTTGTGGCTGATCTTGTATGGTGTTTTCAGGGGTGAACTGTCAATCATCCTTTACAAGATGCCTACGTACCCTATTTATAGGGATCAAGCCATACGTAGTTCTCTTGGAGAAGAAGTTATCTAGACGGGCTAGGGTTTCTATGATCTCGACTAGGCCCAAATCCACTAGACGTCTTCTTGGGCTGATATATTTTACCCATTTATTCTATCCATGATCCATGGTCCAAAGAAGGAAGCAAATGGTCTCGCATGGCTAGAGTTGGGACCTCTTGGGCGAGGGTAATAGAAAAGTAACAAGGGTGTAGCATGCAACCTCGAGGGGTTGAGTCATGCGAAGCGGACCCAAGTGTATTGATACTCATGCGACCTCGAGGGGCTGCGTCATGAGCCTTCCAGTAGAGAATGAGATAGCGATCTCGTGTAGTATGTGGATGTGATGATAGTACGAAGCGATCCCAATGAGGGAAGTCGTAGCGAAGCGATCCCTTGATGGGAGTTATACGAGAGGTGATCCCTAAAGATGCGACCTTGAGGCCGGGCTAGCATGATGCTTAAATCAACTAGCCTCGCTAACGAGGCGAATGGAGAAGCTGATTGGCCTCGCATGCGACCTCGTTGGGCTAGTCATGCGAGGTGGTCCACGCTGTACAGAGATAATTATACTCGCGCGACCTCGTTGGGCCTGACCGTAAGACTTCATAATAAATATGCTCTAGGCCTCGCTGGACCTCTAGGCCTCGCTGGACCTTGCAGAGAGAGTATTCTAGGCCACGCTGGACCTCTAGGCCACACTGGACCTTGTAGAGAGACATGCATGATAGATGTTATCCCATACTAGGGACTTTGTTGGCGAACTCGACCTCGACCCGCAGCTTGGGGTCGCAAACTTTCCACATTGTGCTTGATAGTATATTGGACTGACTCCTGGTGGTGGGTTTTAGTGACCCAATCTCCATCTCTAGGCCCATTATGAGTTATGGACCTCTATTCTAGCCCATTAGGCCTGCTTAAGGCTTGTGCCAAGATTTGGGCATAACAATTATAAAAAGTTGTAATAACTAACATAACATATAAGATATTATAATTAATGGTATACAATTAATAAGAGTTTCGATAGTATATTCTAATAATCAAACATATATTATATACAAGAGATTATTTATCGAATTTGTTTATGAACCGCTAATGAACTCGTATACCAAACATGTTAACGAGCTTAACTATCGAACTTATTCACGAACATGTTCATGAGCTATGTTCACGAGGCTGTTCATGAACTATGTTCACGAGCACGTTATTCGAACTTGTTCGCGAGCTATCGAGTCGAACTTTACTGTGATCAAGTTCAGCTCGTTTATAAATCGATCCCTAAAATCATGTTCAAGATCGACTCGTTTATGAATCAAACCGAACCCGAACCAAGCTTTTTTCGAACCGAACGCCGAGCTGTTCGCAAGTGTATCGATTCATTTACAGCCCTATTTTTGGTACTGACCAAAATCAAGTGGATAAAACCAAGAAGTTCTTGTCATCTAATTTTGATAT
Source organism: Kitagawia praeruptora (assembly GCA_037693485.1). NCBI lineage: Eukaryota > Viridiplantae > Streptophyta > Magnoliopsida > Apiales > Apiaceae > Kitagawia > Kitagawia praeruptora. Next base: position 86,923,565 of record CM075350.1, read on the forward strand.
GAAAGACATGGGGGAGGCTGAGGTGATTCTTGGTATAAGGATCAAGCGTGAGAACAATGGCATTTCACTTTCTCAATCTCATTATATTGAGAAGATTCTTAAAAGATTTAACTTTAAGGATTGTTCTCCTGTTAGCACTCCTCTTGATCCTAGTATTAAACTCCTACCTAATACAGGTGTTGCAGTATCTCAACTTGAATACTCAAGGGCTATTGGTAGTCTCATGTATGCCATGATAAGCACTAGGCCAGATATTGCCTATGCTGTTGGAAAGCTTAGTAGGTATACTAGCAAGCCAAGTACACATCATTGGCAAGCCTTAAGCCGAGTGTTCAAATACTTGAAAGGAACCATGGATTATGGTTTGAAATATACTGGATTTCCTTCGGTTATTGAAGGTCATTCAGATGCAACTTGGATTTCCAATAAGGAAGATCATTCTTCCACAAGTGGATGGGTATTCCTTCTTGGGGGAGGTGCTATCTCTTGGGCATCAAAGAAACAAAGTTGCATTACTGATTCAACGATGGAATCTGAATTTGTGGCATTATCAGCGGCTGGTAAAGAAGCTGAATGGCTAAGAAATCTGATTTATGAGATTCCATTGTGGCCTAAACCGATATCACCCATATCTATCAGGTGTGATAGTGAGTCTGCCTTGTCTAATGCTTATAGACAAGTGTTCAAAGGCAAGTCTAGACACTTAGGTGTTAGACACAGCATGATTCGTGGGCTTATCATGCATGGTGTTATATCAGTGGAGTTTATAAGAACTCAACATAATTTAGCCGATCATCTAACCAAAGGGTTGAGTAGAGATCTTGTGCACAAGTCGGCTGTAGGGATGGGATTAAAGTCCATCGAATAACCTCTCATGTTGAGATACCCAATTCCCATCTAATATGACATTAGGTGCTGAATTCAATGTGGAAAGCTTAACATTTAGAGATTGGAACACATTAAAGCATCATCCCAAGGTATGTGTTCAGACCTGCAAGTTAAGGAGGTTGAAGTTTGTCTTCTTAATAGTTCTTTTGAAAAATTGCATATGCAAGTGCGAGAATAAAAGAACTACCTATTTGAGCATGAAGTTTAGCCGCTTCAAGAAGCTAGGACTTGGCTTTGATATGCTTATGAAGGATTAGGACACTAGGCTAGTAAAATATAGTGTCAAGTAAGAACATTTGAGAATGTAAATTTATGTGTATATTATCTTCATGTATTCACTATGAATAACCAAGGTTCAATCCATAGTGATACCTTGATATTCGAATATTTGGAATGTGTAATATACTAATGTGAAATTCAATCGTCACGATATTTCATTTATGCATAAGTTTGTCGTTTGTTGTGATTTTGTTTAGTTAATCATGGATTACGCTAAAATGGGGGAGGATTGTTGGATATTTTAGTGTAATTGGATTGGCTAGTTGAACAATGTAATCGTAATGTTACATCGAACAAGTCGGGAGAATGTGGAGTGCATGCTCTGTTCGAGTTCGTTATGATTTCAGAATTATTGCTTATGAGACATGTCTATTGGCATCAAACACATCTGTTAGAATGAGATGTGTCTATTGGAAAAGACACACCTTGAGGTGTGTCTATTGGCATTGGACATGACTGTTGGAAATGAGATGTGTCTTTTGGCAAAAGACACATCTTGAGGTGTGTCTATTGGCAAAAGACACATCTGTTGACATCTATAAATAGGTGTGGCATTGATCATTTTACACATAGGTTCATTTTGAAATACACAGCAAAATACATTCTCTCTTCTTGCAGATTTTCTGATTTTATCCGATTGAATTATTTGGGTGAACCACAAATAACTTCAATCTGAAAGTGTTCACACAACTTCAGAAAAATCCAAGTTATCACCCAACTCCCCAACAAAGTGTTCACTTTGAAAAGTTGGTCATCTAAGTGCAAAAAAAATTAAACTACAGCCATCAAAGTGTTCACTTTTAAACGTTGGTCATCTAAATGCAAAAAAATTAAAGTAAAAGCCACCAAAGTACAATTTACTCTAAAGCGAGCTAATAACCGAAGAAGTAACTTCTTCCGACTTTAAAAAATTCAATCTAGATAATATTTGGGTCGTCCATGTATTTTTTTTACAAACGGAATAAATAAAGTGATTTTTACTCGAACTTGGAGTCTGGATAGACAAACTCGCAGATAAGTTAATTTGGACTTTCTATGCATCCTGCCTTTGTTCTTCTCTCCAACTGATACTGATAATGCAGACCCATTTACTGTTACGTATCAGAAAAATCATTTCACGGCCATCATATAATACCATTTACTGTTACGTCTACTTGTAGTAATGTTGAGAAACATTCAGAGGACAAGGGACAGTTTTAAAGATCATTTAGAGTACATCCTGAGCCCATGAAAAGTTCTCTGCTTCATGATTGAATTCAGTTGCTTTTACTCCACTTCATAATTAAATTCAATTGCTTCTACTTGATCATTAACGCTCACTTGGCTGCGCGAAATAGAGGTGGAAAAGGGATGAAAAATAAGAAGTATATAAAAGGTAGCAGAGAATGATCGAGGAGATGACAGCGTTAATTTGATAAAGTTTGTAAAGGATGTGAATGGAAGAAGGAACGACTGGAAATATGACAGAAATGAGCTTCCTACAGATTTGATTTCCTTCCAAACAAATGGAGCTTGTCAGGGACGGTCCTGAGTTGGAGGATGCCCGATACGATCTTAAATTTTTTTTGCCCCTTGTAATAAAATAAGTCATCTCATTTTAGTAACTACCAACAAAAAAATGATAATTTATAATTTAAAAATTAATCTTCTCGCATTTTTACTAGCAAAATCATCAATCAAGCCTTCGAAATTAGAATTTACAAGCATATCCCTCTCGATTGATAACATAGATTCAATCGTTCTTGTGACATCCTAGGGCGGAGATACAACTTAATCAATTTTAACTTTGAAAAACTCCGTTCTGCAGAAGCTACTGTAACTAAAATGGTAAATAATACTCCCTCTGTCCCATCCATTTCTTTACAATTTCCTTTTTGGGCCGTCCCACCATTTCTTTACATTACCCAAAATAGCAACTTTTAACAATAAATTACATTATTACATCCACTACTTTATTCCACTTTTTCAACACTTTACACTATTATACCCACTATTTCATTTATTTTAACAATAAATTCACTATTACACCCACTACTTCACTTATTTTAACAATATTACACCCACTATCCTTGGTCTCCGTGCCCAGCCGCCATGTAAACTATTGGTTGGGACGGAGGGAGTATTGTGTAAGCAATTGTGACAGTTAGATCGTAACCTTCCATGCTCTTCAAAAAATTCAACATATCAATCATGCACCTTTTTCACTTCAATAGATAAGCATTCTTTTATAATTCTTAATTCAAGAAACATGACATTTTCATCAATATTAGAAATAAAATCATGTTTTAAAAATTCTTCAAGATTCATGCAAGAGGTCTTCAAACTATCGTCACTGAAACACTTCAACTTTGTCAAATTAAATAGAAACCCAAAATCTGCTCATATATTTGAAATTGTTCAAACCTGAATTGGAGTGATATGTATCAACATGATCTAGCAAACATATGAAGTAATTCACTTTAAAAGATTGTTCGGCTAATAAAATGACATTTTTTATTTTTGCTTATTAATTCTATGTTTTTCTGTAATTTTTTTAAAACTACTCTCTAAATTTTTTTAAAAAAAATTTGCCCCCTAAAAGTTGGATGCCCCATGCCATGGCTTGTATTGCTTGCCCTCAGGCCCAACCCTGGAGCTTGTGTGTAAGGTGGTGATTATTCAGAAAACATTTTAAACACCAAAGAACAAGGATCCTAAGTCAATAATCTATTTTGCATAATTTATTTCATGATGATAGCCAAATGAGGAGTTTTAGGAAATCATTTACTGAGAAGATTTTTACTTGAGAATCCTTATGAATTGTCTTGCAGACGATAGTGACTTGTCACGTACGCTCTTGTTTTTCTTCCCAGTATTCTAGAAATGACCTAGTTTCAACGTATGTATGCTTTTGCTGAGATTGTTGAGTTATGGTATGGGTTAACCTGCACGATACTATCTTATTATTAGAGATTGTTGGGGTGAACATGAATATGTTATTAATCCACACCTAATGACATTCTGATGTTTTAGAAGACTATAATTAATGGACTAATGTCGTGCAATAGTAGGAAAAGGATAGTAATATTACTGGCATGATATATTTTAAAGAACAGCACAAGACAATCCATACAATATTAGATTCAAAGCCAACATCATATATATTAATAAACTCATCCACTGCCTACTAGTAACTAGTATACATACCGCAGGTGTGATACTAACTAGTATGGTACACAAACAAATCACAACCGCTGTTCCCCGGCCCTACCATGCAATAAAAAAAATGTAGACGAGAAGGGTAATATGATCGAAGCATCTCATGACTCAGGGAGGGTACATCATTTTATACAAAAAGTAGAAACTCGACAATAAAACTTGTATCCTTTCAACAAAGATAGAATGCATGCCAGGAGGTCGCAACCGTTAACTGCAGATTGGCATTTAATTTCTTGATATTTGAAAACAAGCAGAGAGGCTCTCGCTTACCATCTCATTCTCTTCCTCATCAATGGTGGCCATTTTCTCTATTGGCCGCCTAATAAGGGAGATGAATTGTGGCGGAATAACTTCTGTCACAACTCTCATTCTTGGTACATTAGTCATTGCAGATTTGTAAGACTAAATGAAATGCTGCTTCAAGCTAGATATGGTGGATTTTTACGAGTTTCCAAAACGAGGGAGAAATGAATATGTAAAGATACAATACTTTAAAGGTTTATTTATAGGGTGAGAAACTGGAATTGCCTGCTACATACGTTGTTGCTACGGAAAACTGTAGTGTCGACCTTTGCCTTACGATTAAATTGATGGACTTTGTCGTATCAGCGACGAAAACGCGTACCGCTACCACTACACCGTCCACTTGCATGAATGTGTTATTAATAATTGAACAAAGGGGGCCATACAGCTCTTATGATTAGATTTGATTCAGAATATGCTGGATTTCTTTTCATCATATGCAAAATGTTGAAATAAATATCAGTAAAAATATCTGTATAATTGTAACAAATAATCCACATACGTACAGACACAATATTTTAGTTTCCAATGAGGGAGTGACAAGTAGTTGAAAGCAAAGGCCGGTTTTATGGCCACCAATGCATAGAATTAGAGGCCTCAGTTGATGGCAGTTCTCCTGTCCACGTTGCAACTTCTTGTAAGAACCGTGAGCTTCAAGAGGTATGACTAAGCTTCTGGTCCCTATCCATGAATGTTCAATTGTTCATCTCTTTTGCCAACTCCCCTCGGCATAGCGATTACATTGGCGTGCATAATCTTCAAGTTCTGATTTGGCTACTTATCTTACACATACTTGTCTTCTGTTTAGAGAAAAAGGTTAAGGTATTATGAATTACATGTTGAAATGATTATATTTACTCCCTCTGGCCCAATGGAATGTTAACATTTGCTTTTTGCACGGAAACAAGATAGTGGGTGTAATATTATTAATATAAATGAAGTAGTGGGTGTAATAGTGATTTTATTGTTAAAATAAGTTAAGTAGTGGGTGTAATAGTGATTTTATAGTTAAAATAAGTTAAGTAGTGGGTGTAATAGTGTAAAGTATTGTTAAAATAAGGGTTTTTAATAATATATCCCAATTTAAAACATGGTTTGTAAATATGTCCTATATATATTTGAAATTTCAAATCTATCCTAAAATCAGTTTTTCATTCAAATTTTAACAGAAAAGGACCATTATACCCTTTTTAATCAAATTTATTTTAAAATATAATGTCTCATAAGAACATAATTTGATTAATTTAAATTATAAATTTTAATATTTTATTTTTGTTAATGGTGCCCCTGGCGGGGCCAGTGTAAGAAAAAAAACAAAAAAAACATATTTATTTTATGGTTAAAATTAAAAAAAGCATCCCTGTACTAAAAAAAATTTAAAATATTTTTTTCAATTAATAAAATTTTAAAATTATAGTATACTTATAATAATAACTAATTAATAAAAAGGGTATATTAGTCTTTATAAAACCTAAAAACTGATAATGGGACATATAATTAATAAATCAATATGATGGGACATATTTGTAAAGTGATCTATTACTTTGGGACATATTATACAAATTTCCTTAAAATAAGTGAAGCAGTGGGTATAATAGTGGTAAAACTTACTATTTCTATTGGGACATCTCAAAATAGAAAGGTTAACGATCTATTGGGATGGAGGGAGTAATATTTTTTGCAAAGGATAATACTCCCTCCGTCCCAACCAAATGTTTACATTTGGTTTGGGCACGGAGATCAAGGAAAAATATAAAGGAGGAGGAGAGAAGTAAGAAAAATGAGTAAAGTGGTGGGACCCATCACTATATAATGTATAAAATGAGTTAGTGGAGAAAATTAGTGGATATATTTGATTTTTATATTATAAAAGTTTACTATTTTAAGAAAGTTTATAAATGTAAAGAATTGGATGGGACATCCCAAAAAGGAAAGTGTAAACAAATGGATGGGACAGAGGGAGTAGTTATAGTATAAAGCTAACAACTGAATAAGTAACCTCTTCCGACTTTAAAAATTGAAAAATGCTAGAGGTACCAAAATTAGGTACCAAAAATTGTCACCAAATGATGTGGCTTTGTTTTAATTGGTTATAGTTATACTGGGCCCGCCAGGGCCATCCAATCAAAAAATTTGAAAATGAAAGTGTTTGTTGCCATGTCATTTGGTACCCAATTTTAGTACCCAATTTGGTGCCTGTAGCACTACTGTTAAAAATTTTAGTTTAGAGATAATTTTCGAGTCGCCCATGTTTTATGTACAAACGGACTAAATAAACTGATTTTCAATTGAACTTGGTGTCTGGATAGACAAACATGCAGACAAGTTAATTTGGACCTTTCATGTTTACTGCTTTTGTTCTTCTCTCCAGCTGATACAGATTGTGCAGACTTTAATGGTAATTGCTGGAATGGTGTCCATAGCCAATTGGCTGCCATGTCAAATGACATTCAAATGCATATCTGTATTTTGTTATTTGTTACAATCTGCCTTTCTTATAAAACTGAATTAAGTTTCCAAAGAGGCCATGAAAAGTTCTCTGCTTCATGATTGAATTTAGTTGCTTCTACCTGATCATTAACACTCACTTGGCTGCGTGGAACAGAGGTGAAAAGGGTAGCAGAGAATTATGGAGGAGGTGACAGCCTAAATTTGGTAAAATTTGTGAAGGATAGCATAAGATCGTGTTTGGGCCTTACTATGACACCTTAAGGTTTTAGAGGACCCGGTTACTTAACACTTAACAGTGTGAATGAAAGTCGGAAGAAGGAACAGTTGCTTATATGAAAGAAATGAGCTCTATTTTAAACTATTGGGATGGGATGGAATGAAAACTATGCATAAAACCCCACTAAATAGCTGAAAGTTCAATCTATTCCCTCCTGATTTGTTGACAATCCTTGGAACTAGTCTTGCACCTGATAGTAACTTGCCATGCTCTTGTTTATTTCTCCCAGTATTCTACAAATGACCTAGTTTGAACGTATATATGATTTCTCTGAGATTGTTGATTGACAATTAGGTTAATCTGTGCAAGACTATCTTTTTATTAGAGATTGTTGGCATGAATATATAATGTTTTTAGTCCACACCTAATGACATTCTGTTGTTTATAATTGATGGACTAATGTTGGGTAATAGTAGGAAAGGGATAGTAAGATTAAGGGCATGATATCAACACAAGAAAACCGGCATGATATAAAGAGCAGCACAAGAAAATCCATACAGTAGATTGAAAACCAAAATCATATTTATTTATAAACTCATCCACTGCATACAAAAGAACTAAGGTACAAAAACAAATCACAACAGCTGTTCCCCCTACCAATAAAAAAAATGTAGACGAGAAGGGTAATATGATCGAAGCATCTCATGACTCAGGGTACATCATTTTATACAAAAAGTAGAAACTCGACAATAAAACTTGTATCCTTTGAACAAAGATAGAATGCACGCCAGGAGGTCGCAACCGTTAACTGCATATTGCCATTTAATTTCTTGATATTTGAAAAGAAGCAGAGAGGCTCTCGCTTACCATCTCGTTCTCTTCCTCATCAATGGTGGCCATTTTCTCTATTGGTCGCCTTGTAACGGAGATAAATTGTGGTGGAATAACTTCTGTCACAACTCTCATTCTTGGTACATTAGTCATTGCAGATTTGTGAGACTAAATGAAATGCTTCTGGAAGCAAAAAAATTGATGGATTTTTACGGGTTTTGAAAACAAAGGAGAAATGAATTGTCGAGATACTAAAGAAACATTACATTTAGGGCTTATTTATAGAGGGTGAGAAAGTGGTTGCGCTCTTGTGATTAGATTTGAATCAGCATATGCTGGATTTCTTTTGACCATATGGAAAATGTTTGAGTTAGAGGCCTCAGTTGATGGCAGTGCTCCTGTCCACGTTGCAACTTTTTGTGAGAACCATGAGATTCAAGTACTTGTAAAAAGCAAAGGTGGTTTTATTGCCACCAATGCGTTGAGGCCTTTTGTACTCATCCATTTGAAACGCTGCTTACACGTAAGTTGATTGTGGAAGCTGAAGAGTCTACTTTGGGAATTCCATGCTACTTCTGATAATTAAGAAATGACAATAATAGTGGCCAAGGTTGGAACAACTTGTTGGGGAATAGGGTGATAATAACTTGGATTTTTCTGAAGTCGTGTGAACACTTTCAGATTGAAGTTATTTGTGGTTCACCCAAATAATTCAATCGGATAAAGTCAGAAATTCTGCAAGAAGAGAGAATGTGTTTTGTTGTGAATTTCAAATGAACCAACTATCTGAAAATGATCAATGCAACACCTATTTATAGATGTCAACAGATGTGTTTTTTGTCAATAGACACATCTCAATCCAACAGTCATGTCTAATGCTAACAGACACATCTCAAGATGTGTCTTTTGCCAACAGACACATCTCATTCATCTCATTCTAACAGATGTGTTTGATGTCAATAGACATGTCTCATAAGTAATAATACTGAAATCATAACGAACTCGAACAGAGCATGCACTCCGCACTCTCCCGACTTGTTCGATGTAACATTACGATTACATTGATCAACTAATCAATCCAATTACACTAAAATATCCTACAATCCTCCCCCATTTTAGCGTAATCCATGATTAACTAAACAAAATCACGACAAACAACAAACTTATGCATAAATGAAATATCATGACGATTGAAGTTCACATTAGTATATTACACATTCCAAATATTCGAATATCAAGGTATCACTATGGATTGAACCTGGGTTATTCATAGTGAATACATGAAAATAATATACACATAAATTTACATTCTCAAATGTTCTTACTCGACACCATATTTTACTAGCCTAGTGTCCTAATCCTTCTTAAGCATATCAAAGCCAAGTCCAAGCTTCTTGAAGCAGCTAAACTTCATGCTCAAATAGGTAGTTCTTTTATTCTTGCACCTGCATATGCAATTTTTCAAAAGAACTATTAAGAAGACAAACTTCAACCTCCTCAACTTGCAGGCCTGAAGACATCCCTTGGGATGATACTTTAATGTGTTCCAATCTCTAGATGTTAAGCTTTCCACATTGAATTCAGCACCTAATGTCATATTAGATGGGAATTGGGTATCTCAACATGAGAGACTTTTAGATGGACTTTAATCTCATCCCTACCGCCGACTTGTGCACAAGATCTCTACTCAACCCTTTGGTTAGATGATCGGTTAAATTATGTTGAGTTCTTATAAACTCCACTGACATAACTCCGTGTGTGATAAGCTCACGAATCATGATGTGTCTAACACCTAAATGTCTAGACTTGCCTTTGAACACTTGTCTATAAGCATTCGCCAAGGCAGACTCACTATCACATCTGATAGATATGGGTGATATCGGTTTAGGCCACAATGGAATCTCATAAATCAGATTTCTTAGCCATTCAGCTTCTTTACCAGCCGCTGATAATGCCACAAATTCAGATTCCATCGTTGAATCAGTAATGCAACTCTGTTTCTTCGATGCCCAAGAGATATCACCTCACCCAAGAAGGAATACCCATCCACTTGTGGAAGAATAATCTTCCTTATTGGAAATCCAACTTTCATCCGAATGACCTTCAATAACCGAAAGAAATCCAGTATATGTCAAACCATAATCCTTGGTTCCTTTCAAGTACTTGAACACTCGGCTTAAGGCTTGCCAATGATGTGAACTTGGTTTGCTAGTGTACCTACTAAGTTTTCCAACAGCATAGGCAATATCTGGCCTAGTGCTTATCATGGCATACATAAGACTACCAATAGCCCTTGAGTATTCAAGTTGAGATACTGCAACACCTGTATTAGGTAGGAGTTTAATACTAGGATCAAGAGGAGTGCTAACAGGAGAACAATCCTTAAAGTTAAATCTTTTCAGAATCTTCTCAATATAATGAGATTGAGAAATTGAAATACCATTGTTCTCACGCTTGATCCTTATATCAAGAATCACCTCAGCCTCCCCCATGTCTTTCATATCAAAATTAGATGACAAGAACTTCTTGGTTTTATCCACTTGATTTTGGTCAGTACCAAAAATCAACATGTCATCCACATATAAACAAATTATAACTCCTTTACCAGAAGCATCATATTTGCTATATACATACTTGTCTGCTTGGTTGAGAAAATAACCGTTAGACAAGACCACAGTATCAAATTTATCATGCCAATCCTTCGGTGTTTGTTTCAGACCATAAATTGATTTCTTCAATTTACACACCTTGTTCTCACAACCAGGCATAACAAACCCTTCGGGTTGTTTCATATAAATCTCTTCATCTAATTCACCATTCAAGAATGCAGTTTTCACATCCATTTGGTGATTGACAAGGTTGTGTATAGCAGCAAGTGCTATTAACAACCTAATAGTGGAGGTTATAGCAACAGGAGCATAAGTATCAAAATAATCAATCCCTTCTTTTTGTCTAAAACCTTGGATTACCAATCTGGCTTTAAATTTATCTATGGTACCGTCCACCTTCATTTTCCTTTTGAAGATCCATCTGTTTCCCAATGCTTTACAGCCAGGGGGCAGATCACTCAATTCCCAAGTATTATTATTCATGATAGAATCCATTTCATCTTGGATAGCTTCTTTCCAGAATGCAACATCCCTAGATTTCATAGCTTCGCTAAAAGTATTTGGATCCTCCTCAATAACAAAATAATATTGGTATTGATATTCAATTTCATCTCTAGAGCCTTCTACTAGATAAAGATGAAAGTCATCTCCAAAAGACTTTGCTTTTCTAGCTCTAGTGCTTCTCCTTGGTTCAGACGGTCCATTCACATCTTCAGTAGAAACTGAGTCCCTACTAGAAGAATTCTGAAGCATGTCCCTTGGTCTAGGTATAGATGTAAATCTGTTTTCATCAAATATAGCATCTCTTGACTCGATAATCGAGTTCACAGATACATAGTCATTAGATTCTAACACATAGAATCTATATGCTATGGAATGCTCAGCATAACCAACAAATATGCAATCTATACCTCATTCACCCAAGTTTCTTCTTTTGGGTTCAGTGAGTCTTACAACTGCTCTACATCCCCAAACTCTCAGAAAACTTAATTTTGGTGACTCTTTATACCAAAGTTCATAAGGGGTAATCTTATTCCTCTTACTAGGAATTCGATTCAATAAATGACAGGCTTTCAACATAGCCTCACCCCCAAAATCCCTCACTCAAACCCGAGTAGGATAACAAGGAATTAACCATTTCTTTCAAAGTCCTATTCTTTCTCTCTGCCACACCATTTTGCTGTGGTGTATAAGGAGCCGTGGTTTGATGTATTATACCAGTATATTGAAAATAAACCGGATCATAATACTCACCTCCTCTATCAGTACGTAGATTTTTAATCATGGTACTTTGATGTAGCTCTACTTCTTCTTTATAATTTTTAAAGAAGTCAAGAGCTTCATCCTTAGCATGCAATAAATATACATAGCAATATCTTGTAGCATCATCAATAAAAGTAACTACATACTTTTTATTTCATAATGATGGTGTAGAATGGAAATCACACAAATAACTATGTATTAGTTTTAAAACATCAGACACCCTATTAACCTCTTTAAAGGGCATTCTAGTTATCTTTGTTAACATGCATGTTTTGCATTTTTCATTGTCTAAATCAATAGCAGGTATGAGACTCATTTTTGACATATCCTTTATTCTTTTGTAATCTAGCATGCCATAATTCTGGTTTATTCAAATTATTGCTAGTACTAGTAGAAGCCATGCAAGCAGATTCATCAATAAATGGAGTATTTACATTCAACATAAACATACCATTACACAAATAGCCAAAGCCAACAAAAGAGCCATGTTTTGACAATATATATTTGTCACTTTCATAAACTTGTTTATATCCACAATTGTTCAATACAACACCAGACAAGAGATTCTTACGAATCCCAGGAACATACAACACTTTATTTAACAATATACATTTGCCAGAAGTAAAAACTATCTTGACATTTCCTAGTCCTTTGATCGGTTCAGTTGCAACATTTCCCATCTTTAAGATAGATCCATCTTCGATTGGTTGAAAGTCTATGAACCAACGAAAATCTTTGCATACATGACTCGTTGCTCCTGAATCAATCCACCAAGCAACATTGTCATCCTGCACATAAAATGCCTCAGATATTAGTGATACATAATTCTGACCAGAATTATAATTTTGTATTAAAATCTGACCTTGTTGCTTTTCTGGATCCTTGGATCAACTTGGACCAGCATTTTGCTTTTCTTGCTTGCCTTTACCAACCCGACAATCCTTCTTGAAATGTCCAGGTTTGCCACACTTCCAACATACCATCTTAGGCCTTTTATTGGAAGAATTGTTGTTGTTTCCTTTAAACTTTCGTTTATCACCCTTGTCATTCTTAGAATTCTTGGAAGATCCACCATCTTCAACCGTATTCACAGAAGAGTTACCGACTTGGTTCTTTCCCTTAGGATTATGCTCAATTTCTTGAGTCCTCAAAGCCTCTTCAACTCTGAAGTGACTTCCAAGTTGAACCAGAGTCATATCATCTTTATTATGTTTCAAGGAGTGTTTAAAATCCTTCCATGATGGTGGTAGTTTGTCTATAACACCAGAAACTGAGATAGATTCATCCATCTTCAGATTGTGTTGGACAAACTGTCCCAGATCCTTAACAATTCATTGTATTGTTCCATCACCGGTCTAGAATCGACCATTTTATAATTCATAAAATTACTTATCAGAAACTTCTTACTAGAAGCGTCTTCTGCCATGTACTTGGATTCAAGAGAATCCCATAATTCATTCGCTGACTCAACATTTTGGTATATATCAAAAAGGGAATCAGACATATCATTTAAAATGTGTCCGCGGCAGATGTAGTCATCGTTTTCCCATTTGCAACGCTTCCTTGTTTGTTCAGCAGTTTCATCCTCAATCACTTCTGGAATGGGGGTACTCAAAACATATACAACCTTTAGCGTCGCCAATAGAAAATGCATCTTCTTCTTCCATCTTCTAAAATCCTGACCCTCAAACTTGTCCAATTTTGCAAACTTGTTTGTCATATCTTTTGCAGATTCTGCGTTCGCCATCTTCATAAAATAGATAACTTCAATCTTTGTTGGGGAATAGGGTGATAATAACTTGGATTTTTCTGAAGTCGTGTGAACACTTTCAGATTGAAGTTATTTGTGGTTCACCCAAATAATTCAATCGGATAAAGTCAGAAATTCTGCAAGAAGAAAGAATGTGTTTTGTTGTGAATTTCAAATGAACCAACTATCTGAAAATGATCAATGCAACACCTATTTATAGATGTCAACAGATGTGTCTTTTGCCAATAGATACATCTCAATCCAACAGTCATGTCTAATGCTAACAGACACATCTCAAGATGTGTCTTTTCACAACAGACACATCTCATTCATCTCATTCTTACAGATGTGTTTGATGTCAATAGACATGTCTCATAAGCAATAATACTGAAATCATAACAAACTCGAACAGAGCATGCACTCTGCACTCTCCCGACTTGTTCGATGTAATATTACGATTAAATTGATCAACTAGCCAATCCAATTACACTAAAATATCCAACACAATTGATGCAGCAAGTATTGCATTATGAATAAGCTTGTCTCGACCAAACTGTATGCAGTACTTAGGATTATCACTTTGTTTTTCATTTTCTGTGATTGTGATGATGGAGAAAGCGATATAGATCACGGCCATGCAATAGCAACTCAACTTGAGCTTTCAAGATGGCAAAATTATGACTATACATTCCACAATATAGTAAAACCTCGATAAATTAATAACCGTTTCAAAGCTTGTTACTATTACTTAGGGGCTCTGAATTTTGATTACCATCAGAGAATAGGGTCGTAGATTATGGTGTGCAAGGAACCCTACAATACAGGACCCCAAATTTGAAAGCACCCCCAAATTATCAATTGCACATATATATTTTATTTGGGTCAAGTTCTATGGAGTACAGTTTAATTGGAGTACGTTGGAGTACATATATATTCTGCACTCAAAATATTTTAAAATTTATTATTTTGCAAATCTTGTTATATGAATATCATAATTTCATTGATAATTTTGAAAATCATGTATATTTTGCAATATGTTCATCTTGAAAATCCTTTATGTTTTGCAATCAGAACATATATGTTTTACAACCCAAATGTGTTTTGTAGAACAATTCATTTTGCAATATTTTGTTAGCAAAACATACAAAATTTTCAAGATTTACGATGAAATAATGATGTTCATGTAATAAGATTTGCAAAATAATAAATTTTAAAATATTTTGAGTGCAGAACGTATATGTACTCCAACGTACTCCAATTAAACTGTACTCCATAGAACTTTTCTCTATATCATAATTTCGGGACATGTTTAACATATTGTGGCAAAAGTTTCTTGCATGATTTTTAACTTGTGTTATAATTGTTTTTGTTTTTCATTTTTAATGAATTTATTCTTATACGAAATGCTAAATACGTGTGTGTGATATTTAAAGGCCCCCAATTTTATACGGAGTATTTAGTTCAGGAGCTCCAAAATAGTTGGGACGGGCCTGATCCTAGTAGATGTCTACATGAATGTATTTACAGGGGATTAATTTAAGTCTACAATTATGGGAGAAAAACATGCTGAAACTGTGACAAAGCAAAATAAGACATCAATCCTTTATTAAGCAACATTTACTGCAAGTATAAGTTTGCAAATATGTCTTGTGCTTGTTGGTGATTCTAAAAACTTCATTTGCACCTTATAGTGCATTGCCATAAATCCGAGAATCGGAGATATGGCCTAGTTTGAACGTTGATTTTTAAGAGAGAAAATAGGTAACAAAATCGCGCTACGTGCGGCACGAAAATATTTTTAAAAATTATACACATAACATTATTGTTTGTTAAATTTTATTATTTGAAAGTTAATATTATAAATTAAAAATTATGTGAAATGTAATTAAATTTGAATGTTTAAAAATTAAAGAGAAAAAAATTAGGTGAAAAAAAACATGTTTCAGTTAAATTCTTGAATATTAATAATAATAATAATAATTTTGAAGATATTGACGAACCTATTTTGTCGCATAAAAAATGCTTTTGAAATTCAATATTGACAAACATTTGCAAAGTTTGACATTGAATAAGTAAAAATAACATTTGGGAATCTTTTCTATTGTCGATGGCATCATAAAAGACGTGATTGGTTAATTTGTTATTAAATTATTTGTTAGTAAAATTGATTGTACGATGAAAAGAATTAGAATTTAAATGTGATGAGAGATGTGATTGATTTCACTTGTCGATATATTTAATTTTATGACGAAAAAAGCAGAATTCAAATGCATATTATAAGTCATGCTTCATGTTTTTTTGGAGTGATCCGACACCCGTATCTCTACATTTAATTAATTTTTCAGAGCATTTTATAAGAACTGTTTGTTAGGTTAGGGGCTACTCAATTACGAGATTCAAACAAGCAAAACAAAACAAAACAAACACACAAATATATTTGACGCAGAAAACCCACGTCCCAAACTCGTATTATTAATCTTAACAATATCAATAATACATCAATCACTCGGTGTATCACTCACACGATACTCAAGCCAAAACAATACTCAAGCATACATAAAACATAATATGACTATGTTTATATATCCACCCAAAACTTAGCCACCAAGACTTGCCATTCTTGATACCTAATTACCTAACTTTGTGAACAAGACATACCATCTATAGTAATTGTCTTTCCATACAATTATTATCTTATCAATATATGACTTGTATCACCGAGACCCATACTACCGTATTGGGTTTAAGCCCAACAATCCTCCCCTTCAACCCAATACGGTTCCATGCACAACCGATTTAACGGTCACCATCAAGACATCGACGTCCATCTGCCAATGCCTCCCCTCGAACAATAACCTCTCCTTCTAGCACAAAAAGATTTCTTTTGTCCTTCCATCCTTTGAGTATCTCTAAATCCCTTTTAGTGACCTCCAAAATACCGTTCTTCATCATAACAGTATATCCCAAATCAACTAATTTACCCAATGAAATTAGATTTTGATTTAACTCCGGTACGTACCTCACTTGAGTTAACTTTCGAACACGACCATTGTGAAGTTTCATCATTACCTCACCAATGCCAGCAACCTTTACCCTCTTACCGTTTGGTAAAGCGACCATCTTTCCATCACACTTCTTGTAGGACGAGAACCACTCCCTCCTAGCACATATGTGATGAGAACATTCCGAGTCAAGCACCCATTCTTTTTTCGATCCCTTATCTTCTTGTACTAAAAGAGCATCACCTTCCACAAGCGAAACACTACCCCCTCCTCGAGTTTTCTTCAACTCCTTCAAGTCTTCTCTTGCCTTTGGACACCAGGATTGTATATGACCCAATTCATCACAATAAAAGCACTTGATATTAGGGTTATGTTTCTTACCAGACTTCTTCTTCTTGTCACGTGCATCAACCACGAGTGCACTTCCATCAGATGCGTCACTCGATCCTTGCTTCATCAATCTTTCAGACTCCAGAAGAACAACAATAGTCTCATCCAAAGCTAACTCCGTATTTCCAACCAATAACAAAGTAATCACAGTACTATACTTCTTTGGTAGAGACACAAGTAGAAGAACAGCTTTGTCCTCATCCTTCAATTTTTCATCCAAATTATTCAGTTGGTTGATCAGGCCATTAAAACGATTCAGATGATCTCTCAAATCTCCATCTTCTTCCATCTTGAGCCCGAACAAATCTTTCTTGAGGAACAACTTATTTGCCAATGACTTTGAGTGATACGTCTTCGTCAACTTCTCCCACAATTTTTTAGGGTTATCCTCCTCAAGAACATCATACTTGATTTCCGGTGCAAGGGCCAACCGGATTGTCGATGCTGCACGTAACTTCATATCTGCCCACTTTGGATCTTCCACATCATCAGGCTTCTTGTCTTCAAGAGTTGCATACAACCCTCGTTGAATCAACAGATCTTTCACCGTGCTCTGCCACAAAGTAAAATTGTTTCTTCCAGTAAACAATTCAATCTCGAATCCCCCGACCTTTTCCATCACGAACCTCAGCTCTAGATACCACTTGTTAGGTTAGGGGCTACTCAATTACGAGATTCAAACAAGCAAAGCAAAACAAAACAAACACACAAATATATTTGACGCGGAAAACCCACGTCCCAAACTCGTATTATTAATCTTAACAATATCAATAATACATCAATCACTCGGTGTATCACTCACACGATACTCAAGCCAAAACAATACTCAAGCATACATAAAACATAATATGACTATGTTTATATATCCACCCAAAACTTAGCCACCAAGACTTGCCATTCTTGATACCTAATTACCTAACTTTGTGAACAAGACATACCATCTATAATAATTGTCTTTCCATACAATTATTATCTTATCAATATATGACTTGTATCACCGAGACCCATACTACCGTATTGGGTTTAAGCCCAACACTGTTTTGTTTGTAACATTAAAATTAAATTCATGGACAAATCAAAGTGATACTCACATATTCTAATATTCTTTTATTAAATTTTATAATAAATTTGTATATATATGTTATGGACTGGCCCAAGTCAATTGGGTTATTAAACTTTAACAAACAGAAGCCCAAGAAGCAGGCCCAAGAAGAGTTAGAGCCGGGAGAATAAAAGAGGGGAAAGTAGAATAATTAGGGTATCGAATGAATTATCAAGTTCTGTGTTCTTATTTATGTATGGGAGAGTGGCTATCTCGAATTAGCTAGTTATCTTTTAATTTGATCGTTGTAATTGAGTATTGAGTTCATAACAAGTGGTATCAGAGCAGTGACGATTCCATGGCATCCACAACTCCAACGGTGACTCAGCGGGTCGATAACGACAAAGAGACGATGACAGTTTTCGAGAAAGAGCTGAAGGAGATGATTGATAAGGCATTTGATAAGGCCATGGAGGTTGTGCGCCGCTCTTTGAAGGAATCTTCGATGGACCACCAAACCACAACCACGAAGAAATGGGGTACAGAGGTTGAGGCTCGGAAGGTGTTTGATAAAAGCCCTGAGAGAGCTTTGGAGGAAGAATGTGACATGGAGGAAGTGAATGATGTTGATATTACATGTCAAACGGGGTCTGCAGATAAGGTGTTTGATGGAAGTCCTGAGACAGTTTTTACAAGTACAGGTACACCCCTAGTTTTTTCCGCTCATATACACTCTCATTTTAATAATTATGCTAAATTTGGGAAGGGGATTGATGTGGGTGATTATGGAAGAGTGGGTACTGAAAAGTGGGGTAGTTATAAGGATAGTGGGTCGGGTGGAGGTCCGGGGCAGGGGCGTATTCAAACACTCGACATACCGAGGTTTGACTGCAATGATTCGGAGGGGTGGATTAGGAGAGTTGAGCAATTGTTGTATGTATATCGTGTGTCCGAAAGTGAGTTATTAAAGGTGATAGAAATGGCTTTCGTCGGGGACGTTTTACGATGGTATCAATGGGAGAATAACCGACGTCCTTTTCGTTGTTGGAGTGATTTGAAGGGAGTTATATTGAGGCAATACCGTTCATCCACATACCACAATTCTTTTAATTACGAAGGAACAGTTCCAGGCAGTGAGAAAGCAAGTCGGAGTCTTAATGAGTTTTCAACTATTTCTGGGCACCAAAGCTTCGTTTCTGGTGGAAACTTCACTCCACAATATTACCAGCCACAAATCAAGACAACTGAGCATATGCATACTTCAAATAGTTACTACGACAATCAGAATGTATCAAGTTATTCTCAGCAACAGTATCAGAGTGAAAATCTGTTCTCTTATGATGCTGTAGAGTCTTTTGGTTTTGGAGGGAAACTGATTATTATGAAAGATCCCGAAGGGAAACATGAAGCACTGGAGAAATATGGTAAAGATTTGACAGCCATGGCAAAAGCGGGGAAGCTTGACCCGGTGATAGGAAGAGATGATGAAGTTCGCATGTGCATCCAAGTTCTTTCCAGGAGGACCAAGAATAACCCTGTGCTAATTGGTGAACCAGGTCCTTTACATATTGATTCTGCTAAGCATGTTTTTTATGGGGTTGTTCCTAATAATCCTGTTTATTACAACTGTTTGATTTCTGGATATTCTAAGTCTGGTGATGTTGAAAAGGCAAGAATGCTTTTTGATGGGCTGGAAGATAAACCTGTTGTTGAGAGAGAGCATGGTGTTGGACCCAGTGTGTTTATTTCGTCGCAAGGTAGTAAGACTGATGAGATGTTTGTAGAGGTGTCTACAACTAAGAATGGAGTGGGAGATATGGTCGAAGAAACGGAGAATGATAAGGGTTTGAATGGCGAAGGAAATGAGAATTTTCTCATCTTTGATCCTGGTGGAGACGGGCGGCCTGAGGATATATACGAGCAGATTTCAGACCTCATAATGGAATTTGTAAAGTCAGAAGAAAGTATAATACTCCATGTTCCCTCTGCAACAGCCCCACTGCTTAGGGATCGGAGCAACAACTCCTTTACAGCATCTGATGTTCCTCCTTGGTTTACAACATTACAGTCTCTAACCACATTAATGATGGAACGGACAGGACTTCAAGGAGAAGTACCAGTTGCACTTTTCAGCGCTCCTCAACTACAGACTGTAATATTAAGGCACAACCAGCTTAATGGAACCTTAGATCTTGGAACCAGCTATAGCGTTTGTGAGGAATCAGGAGCAACTGGAAGCTACTGTCGTATTCCCCAACCTGATGTCCTGTATACAACACCATTTATTAATGCTTGTGTGCCTCCTGCTTGTCAAGCTGATCAAGTTTCCAGCCCAAACTGTCAATGTGCATATCCATACATGGGTACCCTATATTTTAGAGCTCCTTCCTTTTCAGACCTAGGAAACGCAACCATGTACGAATCTTTGCAAAATACTATGTTGCATGTACTTCAGACAAATCAAGCCCCCGTGGATTCAATTTCACTGAAAAATCCGACAAAAAATGTGGACAATTACCTCGTACTGAGCCTGGAAGTTTTCCCATCTGGCATAGATCGTTTCAACCGAACAGGAATTTCTAGAACTGGATTCATGCTTAGCAACCAAACTTTTAAACCCCCACGCAGTTTTGGACCATTTTACTTTCGTGCTGATGCTTATAAGTACTTCCCTGGTAAATCTTCTAAAGACTCTAAAAAGTCAGTAAGTACAGGCATTTTGATTGGAGCAGCGCTTGGTGGTTCTCTCATTCTGCTTTTATTAATTTTCGCGGGAGTTTATGCTTATCGTCAAAAGAGAAGAGCTGAAAGAGCTGACAAAAAGAATAATCCATTTGCATCCTGGGACTCAAATAAAACAAGTGGTGGTGTTCCTCCTCAGTTAAAAGGAGCAAGAAATTTCTCATATGAAGAGCTTAAGAAAAGCACAAACAACTTTTCTGAAGCCAATAATATTGGATCTGGTGGTTATGGAATGGGTTACAGAAGACTTCTTCCCGGTGGGCAACTGGTTGCAATCAAAAGAGCTCAACAAGGATCTACTCAGGGTGGCCTTGAATTTAAAACTGAGATTGAGCTTCTTTCTAGAGTTCATCACAAGAATGTTGTCAGCCTCGTGGGTTTCTGTTTCGAGCAAAATGAACAAATGCTGATCTACGAGTTCATCCCAAATGGAACTTTAAAGGAAAGTCTTTCAGGGAAGTCTGGTATCCGAGAACTAAAAAATAGGTCTAGCCAATTTGAAAAAGACTGTGAAGGACTAGCTGGGGTAAATTTTAATCTTACCCAGGAACTGTCTGATCATATATCTATGATTCTGGCTGCCTTCCTAGATGAACGGGTGTCACCTTCGACCTTGAGGACAAGGTCGTTCTTTGGGAGCGGGGTATTGTTATGGACTGGCCCAAGTCAATTGGGTTATTAAACTTTAACAAACAGAAGCCCAAGAAGCAGGCCCAAGAAGAGTTAGAGCCGGGAGAATAAAAGAGGGGAAAGTAGAATAATTAGGGTATCGAATGAATTATCAAGTTCTGTGTTCTTATTTATGTATGGGAGAGTGGCTATCTCGAATTAGCTAGTTATCTTTTAATTTGATCGTTGTAATTGAGTATTGAGTTCATAACAATATAATTGTTTATTAAGCCGATGCTCGTTTTATAACACTTACTCAATACTCAAAAAGTGAGAATTTGTTTAAAATAGCAAAAATCAACTCCTTAAACACCTTTTACTTTTTTCCATACCAAACTACAATGTCAACATAATTCCTATAATAAAAATTTGTAAATATTAAATATAACTAATTAACAATTCTAAACACCGTCTCCCATCTTATAACATACATGCATGATTAATTGATTAGTAATAGTATAAGAATGTGTTTAATTAGAATATTAATTTTTCCAACACAAAATAATCAAACAACGAATGGGTATTTTTTTTTATTGATTTAATTGACGAAAAAAAGGTTCACTTAATTCAATTTAATCCAGTTGGTCACACCCCGTGTATAATTTGTTCAGGTATAAATGTAAATTCTACGATATTACTTTTATTTAAATTGTGGATGTTAATCGAAAAATATATATACTTATGTATTTTATCATGATTCTCACGATCATTGATTACGAATTTATCAAAAAGTTAAAATCGTCTATTAATTATTGCCAAAAAATTTGCAATGATTTGAATAAGGATTAGAAATGACGATAAAAATTATTTTATTTTATTGTTTTACTTTAAAATAATGGTATTTTTATATAAATCATTAATATTTTATAACAAAATAATAATAATGTTCTAATAAAATTGTTAAACTTTTATATTAAATATGAAATAAAGTGTATTTAATATATATTTAATAGGTATAATTAATTATTAATTAAATGTAAGAAAATTATTTTGATAAAAAATAAAAATGTAAAAATTCAAGAAAAATATTTTGAAGCTTCTGAGTGCAACTGTGCAAGTCTCTCCAGTTTCCTGCTATTATAATAAATTTTTATATAAAAGTACTGTAATAGATAAATTAATTTCTATTATTCTTAAAAATTGATTGGTCTCTTATGAATTTTCTATTAAAAATTAATTTACATGAATTATTAATTGGAAAAATATTTTCATTATATATATCTAAAATTTTGATAATCTTAAAAACATCACAAACATATAAAAATAAAAATTACAATATGAACATAATATTTACAATCAAAAGTTACAAATATTGAATATAACTTAATAACGTTTTTTAAAACCGACACCCCTCTCATAATATACATGTTCAATAATAGTTTAAGAATTTATTTAATTTGAATATTAATTTATTTTGATACAATATAGTGAAACAATGGGCATATAATTTTTTTATCAATTTAATCTTCCGACAAAATGGTTGAGTTTGTTCAATTTAATTAGTTAGTCATAACTCATGTGTGTATGCGCATGATTTGTTTACAAATTTCAGATATTAAGTAAAGATCTATGTACTTCCATAATTTACTACGATTCCACAATCATTGATAATAAAGATTATTTGAGAAGTTAATAATGTTTTTTAAAACCGACAACCCTCTCATAATATACATATTCAATAATAGTACAAGAATTTGTTTAATTACAATAAAAAATTATTTCAACACAATATAACGAAACAATGGGTGTATAGCTTTTTTATCAATTTTATCTTCCGATAAATGACTGGATTTATTAAATTTAATCGATTTGATCATGACTCATGTTTTATTTATTCATGTGCAAAATTGAAAATCTATTTGTACTGTTTGTATACAATTCCAGATATTAAATAAATATCTTGTACTTCCATAATTTATTACGATTTTCACAATTATTGATAATAAAAATTGCTTGAAAAGTTAAGGTCGTGTACCCTATAATCATCCGAAAAGAAATTATAGTCATCTTGTATAGGAATAAAAAATAAGCAATATAAACAATTGTTATTCGTCATTTTAACTAAAAATAAACATAACTATATATAATAAATATTTAATATTGAAAAATAACTATAATGTTCAACTAAAGTTTTCTAATTTTTAAACAAATTAAATAGAGTAAATTTAATATATGTTTAATAGGTGTAATTAATGATTAATTAAAATGTCATTAATAGCTATTTAATGCAAGAAAAGAATTTTAATAAAAAAAATCAAAAAAAATGAAAATTCAAGAAAAATACCTTGAACTGTTCTGGTGTATTTCCGATCTCCAGGCATTATAATATATATAGATAGATGTTAATCTGCTGACTCTATAAAAAGTCTACTCCTATTAACTATGAACATTAATGGCATGAATATGAGTGTTATTTCACACAACTAAGTACATTCTGTTACTTTATAGGACAAATCAATGGACTAATTTTGTGTACTACTGAGGAAAATTTTATCCTCTCTTCATCCCGTTTTTCTTGTCCATAATTTCTATTAAAGTTTGTCCCAAAAATGTTATCCATGTTTGGGTAAATCAGTAAGCTTCCTTTCTTGTGTACAATACTTGGGGTGTTTGGGAGAACTTTTTTTCCAGAATAAGTCAACTTATTTTAAGACAAAGTTAGAGATTTCTAACTTTCCAACTTATTTTTCAACTTATTTTTGCAACTTATTGAATCTAAAACATACATTAAATACTTCTATAAAAAAAATTATCAAAATATAAAATTTTTACTCGAAAATAAGTCCATAAGCCTTAGAAAAAAGGCGAGCCAAACAGGTTGATTGACATTTAAATTAATGACACAAAGAGTAGTTTAAACGAAAGAACAGTCTTGAATATTAAACAGTATTTGGAGAAATTATCATATACGGAGTAAATTAATTTGATTGAATATGTCAATTTTGGTCCATGGACAAAAAAAATGGGACAGAATGAGTATATATTCCTAGCAAGATGTATTACGAAGAACAACACAAGACAATCCATACGATAAAGAACCAAACTCATATATATATGTGGGCCGATTATGTGCCAACATTTGTTTGAAACATACGTACCGCGAATTTTTTTACGATATATATATAGTAAAATTTTTATATGAATACAAGGATCCATCATTTATACGTACCGTAGAAAATTTCCACAATACACGTTTTGCCAGCATATGTTTGCTGTTTAATACTCCCTCTATCTCATAATATGTGTCTTCTTTGCAAATTTTACACATATTAAGAATACTTAAATATCCCCATCTAATCTGATAACTATGCAACTATATTCTCATAATTAGACTTGGGATTCACCATCATTAATTACTCCACAAGACTTACTCTTGCTTTATTAATCTCCAGGAGTATAAAAACTTCTACTGTATTGCTTTATTAGTCAACTATTGGAAATATAAAATAAAAGACTATTTGCATTGGATAACGAACAAGACACGTAAAATGGGATATATTTTTTTCTCAAATAGGACACATAATATGAGATGGAGGGAGTATTAGTCTAAAAAAGGTGTGTATGCTACAAAAGAGAAAAATTGTTAAAAATACCTATTTTTTCAAACAAAATCACAGGAATACCATTTGGTGACCCAAATGGAACTTGCGTATTACATATACGCATGTTTGTTATGCGTGATAGGTGTAATGCATTCCGGAAATGCGTGATGACGTCATTTGACGTCATCCTCTCAGAACACTCTGGTCGTTTCTTCGGCGAAAAATCGTCGCCCACATCGCACACAACTCGATCTCAAGCATACCTCAACCATCGTTCAATCTGAGGACATATAAACGATCCCCACACTTCACTCTATCTTCCTATCCAACAGACTTAGCCGTATCTGGCCCCGCAGGGGCGTGTTGAAGCCCACCGGAGTTCGAATCGAAAAAATATGGTTGATTTGGGCGTTCTCAATCGTGCAAAACAAACGTAAAAAGAGTGGTATGGATGTGTAGATCTTGGAACAACGATTCTAATGGTATTAGCCATGTTATAGGAAAGTCCCTGATGTGCACGAACGAATCGAACAAAAAATATAGCCGGAATCGCCATTTTTCCGCCGGCTGGGAGCTCCGTTTGTGCAAAGATGACAATGACGTCGTCATATGACGTCATTGCGCATTCTGCAAATGCGTGACACGGGATACGCAACACTGAAATGCGTATCCCAGCATTACCCAGCTGCCATTTGCGTAACTAAACTTTTCCAATACATGTACCCCATTTAAAATTGCGTAACTCATATTACCCCATTTACAAATGCGTAACAGCCTTTACCCCAACTGGTAATGCGTAATCAAATCGTTATTTTTAACACCCCCTCCCGAGAATTGGTATTTTCATTTTTATGAACCAAAAAATGGGTATTTTTAGATTTAACCCTACAAAAGACTGGGTACAAATACAAATCACAACCACTGTTTCCCCTATAAGAAAAGGTAGACGACAAGCGTTAAATAAAGCTTCTTTCTTACGAATCAGGTCATGGCCTACAAAATGTAGAAACTGAAGAATGAAACTTGTATCGTCACAAGAAATCAACAGATAATTGTTTGCAAGCCAGGAGGTTGCAACCGTAAACCGCTTCTTGATCTTTGTTTTCTTGATATCTGGAAAGATGCGGAGAGGCATCCGCCTACCATCATCTGTGGTGGAACAACTTCTGTCACAACCCTCATTTTTGGTACATTAGTCATTGCAGATTTGTAAGACTGAAGATGTGGTGGAAGCTAGAAATGATAAATTTTTTATGAGGCTCTGAAATGAGTGTAAAATGAACTGTAAAGATCGACATCATGGAACAATGATTTATTTATAGGGTGAGACAGTGGAATTGCGTGCTACTGTGCTACATACGTGGTTGATGCTGTGCTATGAACTGTATATGTATCGCCGACCTTTGCCTTCCCTTTAAATTGATGGTACAAGTCGCATCAGCGACAAAAACACGCATAGCTACCACAATGTACTCGGTCGACTTGCATGAATGCATTATATCAATGAACTAGGGGGCCATAGATCTTTTGTAAATAGATTTGATTCACAATATGCTGGATTTCCTTTCATCACATGCAAGATGTTGAAATAATTATCAGTACAAATATCAATATAACAGATATTTACTATACAGACACAACATTTTAGTTTCCAATGACAGGGAGTGACAGTATCCATGAGTGTTGAGCAAAAAAATATTATTCATGAGTAAGATATTAAAAATTACATGCGGTTATTAATTTTTGCAGAGTCAAATAATGATTACATTAGTTAATAACTGAAATACGTAAATACTTCCAATTCTTAAAATTCAATTTATAAATCAATCTATTTTATATACATAAAACAAAAGAACTACTCCACTGATTTTAACTTGAATCAGAGTTTGCATAGTCAAACATGCAAATATGTTAGTATAGACCATGCATACTACTCAAAATAAACTGATTTTAACTTGAATCAGAGTTTGGGATAGTTTAGGGTACCTTTGGAAAATATTGATACTTCTTAAGCCGAGTACTTCTTAAGCCGAGTAGATGCTCACTCAAGGATGTCCCGTGTTTATCTCGTGGAAATGAAATCTGACTACCTCAATACTTTATGTGCCTTCCTGAATTATGTGAGTTTAAGTGTTCTGTAAAGACTGTGGGATCAGATAAGGCATTGAGATTTTACGACAAGAAATGTAGAAAATACTTCTCTTAAAACTCATAAGACATGAAACATATTGTGCTTACCTACCCATGCATGTATTGGAAGTTGCAAGAATACTAAAATTCCAGTCTAGTATAGATCTGAATCACTGGGTAGAGTACTAGAGTGTGTATTGACATCAATTTATATCATCAACAGACTTCCAAGCTCAGTTTTAAAGTTAGAGACCCCCTATGAAGTTCAATTTGATGAAGCAACATCTTATAATGAGCTCAAGGTTTCAGATTATTAAACCTCACAGATAAATCTACATTCATTTCAAAATGTAGAATCTTCAATGAAACCATCTTCTTTTGAACAACACTCATGCCACTTGTCTTCGACCTCTGCCGTGTACATGCCAGTTGTTATACATGACATGTTCAAAGATGATTTGCTCCTAGATCTCCTACTAGATCTCCAAGCTAACCGTGTTGTTAATAATATACAAACCCCCACGTGCCAAACTCTCAACCTCTAGAATCGTCTCTTGCTCTCAAAAAGTCAAGTAGAAAGAGCAACCAACTTAGCTCAATGATTCTGCAACACATTCTGCTCACTTTGCTACAAATATTGCCATTGTGTTTGAGCACTATATTCAACCTGAATCAAGAAATAATCTGGCTGTCATATCCAAAAACCTGATCTCTTCAATGAAATTCTGCTTTATGCTCAATGGAAGGTGCAATGAAAGAAGCACTTGCAGATGTTAAAGAGAATGATACATGGGATATTGTCCCACCGCCACCAAATGAAACAACCATTGAATATAAATGGCTATTCAAAACTATATATAACCAATATGGCACAGTTGACAGAAATGGGGCAAGGTTGGTGATTCTAGGTTGTAGACAAAAGTATGGAGTTGACTACATAAAGACCAATGCTCCAACTGCAAAAAATGACAACACTGAGAGCATTATTTATGGTTGCTACTATTAAGGATTGGCTAATCTACCAAACGGATGTAAAAAATGATTTTTCGCATGGAGAGCTATAAGAAACTTTGTTTATGAAGTATTAAGCTGCCTGAAGAATACACAGGCCTTGGCAGCAGAATTCGAACAACAAAAGGAGTAAACAAGTTAGAGAACAACCAAGTGTAGCAACTAAAGAAAGCTCTATTTGGGCTCAACCAGGCCCGTAAACTCTACAAGTGTTGGTCGATTTAAGTAGAATGATCATAGAATAGTATAATTTATCATTCCGTAAGCTCTAAGAGAGCTAATACGAGTCAAAATTTTGGGGAAAATGCTAATCAACAAATTGTGATGGATAAAAATACTTTCCTATATATGGCAAGGGAGTTTGTATATCAGCAGGCATAATCCTACCGATAACATGCAAAATCGGTAAGACAGAACAATGTTCGATCGTTTCATGAAGCAAAGGCATAACTGTTTTGAAGAAGCTAAGACCCCTATGGATGTTGAGGCATGGATTGACCACATGGAAAAAATATTTCAAAGTACTTAACTGTTCAGAAGTTGAGAATGCCCATTTTTCTACATACCGTCTCGAGGGTGATGCTAGCACTTGGTGGAAGTCTGTGGTGGATTCCCATGCAGTTGGATACGAGGACACTCTCACATGGGTTATATTCAAGGCATAGTAATCATAGAAAATTTTCTGCTAGTATTCATGAGGAGTATGCTCGAGAATACCAGAGTATAGCCAGTGCCGGAGCCAAAACTTGTATACACTGGGGGCACTCTATAAAACTTCAACTAAACATGCAAAATATATGCCATGATTTATCATCCTTGCTTGTTTTATCTCCGTTTTCAATATCTTCAGAGATTTCATCTTCATTTTCCTTTTGCTTTTGTCTTGTCATCTTTTTCTTTTATTTCTAGCCGTCCAGCTGCTGCTTGCTTGTACTATGGTAATATAATGATATTATGGACCGGTTGTAGCTTAACTACATTTGGCCTGTTATAATTTCATGGGCCCTAGTAGTTTAACTACATCGGGTTTATTATTATCATTTGAAGGGATCAGAATATTCTTCTTCTTTTATGGTAATATTTGTATTATTAGTACCACTGACAGTACTGAGAACATGTCTTTTTCTTTGACCCGAGATTACATGATAATGTTCTATGGTTTGTTTAGCATGAGTATGTTGAAGACAAATGATTCTGTATTTCATTCTTTCCAGTTCCATTGTATCTCGTGATATAGTTTCATTATCATAATAGATGGTGATAATTTCTTCAATTGCTCCACCTTTGCTAATACCTATGACATTAGCTTTTCCAGCTCTTATCATATCATCAATTTTACTTTTCAAAGTAGATAAACCAATTGCACGTTTCATACACAACCATTCCTGGAAATTTGCAAGGGTACAAGGTGGTGGTAGGGTTAAATCAGCAAAATCACCTTGTATCTCTTTCTTTCCCATTTTGAACAATTGACAAATTACTATAGGTTTTCCTGTTAAATCTGTAGAGGCATCAAAGATTTGTATTCCAAAAGTTCCATTTCCATATGATTCTATCATAGCTCTAACAAATTCTAAAATAAGTGATGGTAATCTGAAAATATTGTAAAGAGTTTCATCCACCATTATTTTATCAATAAATCCATATGTAAATAGCTTTTCTACCACTTCTGGATTTGCCTTTTCACTACATAAATATCTAGGATATTTACTAAGCTTCAAGCTTCTAAGGATATTCATGTTTTTTTATAGTCATAAAATTTTATGATCTTCTCATAAGCTGCTATAACTTCAGAAGGATATTTAAGCTTATCACTCATGATTATTTCAGGTGATATTGTAGGTGATATCTGGGATGTGTTTGATGATGTTGGTATAGTTGCAAGTTTGGATGTAAAGGATTGAGGTTTTGTAGTAGGGCTTTGTAGAATTTTCATTCTGTTTTTTATAGCTTCATTCAAGGATTCCAAAAGATGTTTGTTTTTCTTGTACCTTGACTTAAGATGCCGGTCACTTGCAAAGTGTGACAAAAGAATACAAATAAGAATAAGATGCCGGTCACTGGCAAAGTGTGACTGTAGAACAAGACTGTGGTATTTTTGATTTTCGTTTTGTTTCCGTTTCTGCTTCTGTTTCTGTATTAAATTCTGGATTTTTGAAAAGTACAAACTTTGGGTTGGAATTATTTTCGCAAAGGTTTTGAAAACTTATATATGATTTTAAAAATTGTTTTATTAAAACGTCCATTGATTTTTGAAAGCATCTATTAGTCAATTTGTACTTGCTGAGCTGTGTAGCTCATTCGTTTCTAATATTTCAGGTTTTGATTTTTGGAGCTTAATAAGAATAAGGATGTGAACCTTGTGGATTTATTGCTTGCTGATTTGGATGCATTTATTGAAAAGACTTGTCAAATTATTAGAATAAATTTAGATATTTGATTATCTGTTAGACAATAAATGATTGGATTTATGGAGCTGCGTCTCCGTTTTTTATGATTTTGAATTATTAAGTTTGACCGCTGCGTTGACTTTCGTGGGATTTTGGCAAGGTACAAGAAAACAAACATCTCTTGGAATCCTTGAATGAAACTATAAAAAACAGAATGAAAATTCTACAAAGCCCTACTACAAAACCTCAATCCTTTACATCCAAACTTGCAACCAAGGTTATCACGGCGCCAAGTCGAGGCTAGGCGCCCGGGTACCGTGGAATCGACTAGTCGACAAGTCGCCCGACTAGTCGAAAAAAGTCGACAAGTCGTTCATATACCTATATTTAATATATTATACATATAATATATAGGTTAACACATATCAAATTCATAATTTAAATCAAAAGTAGTAGTTAATAAGTTCAAATACCAAATGTCAAGCATTTTTAGGGCCTAAGCAAATAAAAACATAATCAAAGAGTGAAATCAACTAATCAAACATAGTCATCCATTATGTAATCATCATTAAAGTCTCTATCTCCTTGAGTGTTCTCCATGGGTGGGTCGGTTGGTAAACCATAATCATCCTCCACATCCTCGTCATCACATCCTCATCATCAATAATAGTATCATCTTCAAAGATTGATTTTTATTGTTGTGCAGAGGCAAAGAACACTGCAGAAAGAAAAAGAAAATGCAGTAAGATGAAGTGAAGATGAAGTTTAAGAAAATTGCAGCAAGGAACTAGCAGGCACTGTAATAAATTTGTAAAGATTGGTATAAATTTGTAAAGATTTAAAATTTGTTTAAAAAATTCTACCGAAAGATTTGCAAAATAATTCAAAGATTTGATAAAACTGATTATGTACATGGAAAAAAGTTTAAAACAGATGAAATCAATTTAAAAATCAATTAAGATTTGAAAATTGAATTTTTTGTGCAAAGAAATAATACAAATTCGATTTTTGAATAATGAAAATTCGTTTTGTGTGTATAAAAGTAATGAAATATAAAAAAAGAAACAGAAAAGTAAAAAAAATAAATTAAAAAACGTTTTTTTATAAAACAGAAAGAAAAAAGTTTACATATACACACACGCTTATGGGTATATACATACGTAGAGACAGAGAAGAAGAAAGTAGAGAAGAGAAGAAGAAAGAAAAAGAGAGAAGAAAAATACAGAGAAGAACAGAAAAAGAGGTGAAAAAGAGGAAGCTTACCGGAGTTGAGCCACTGTGTAGCCGGAATTTGTCACCGGAGAGGAGCCCGATCTGTTAATTGGAGACGATGGAGGACAGGAGGAGAATAAACCCGATCTGTTAGTTGTAGCCGCCGCCGCCTTCTTCTTTCTTTCTTACTAAAGTCACGTAAGTTTTTATCTTAAAAACCTTATCTCTAAAGTACCGGGTCGGGTCGGGTAAAACCCATGGACGCCAGAATTCATAAGTCGCTTGTCGACTTTTTTCAAAATACCGACTTGCCGACTAGTCGTCGACCAGTCGTCGACTTGATAACCATGCTTGCAACTATACCAACATCATCAAACACATCCCAGATATCACCTACAATATCACCTGAAATAACCATGAGTGATAAGCTTAAATATCCTTCTGAAGTTATAGCAGCTTATGAGAAGATCATGAAATTTTATGACTATAAAAAAAACATGAATATCCTGAGAAGCTTGAAACTTAGTAAATATCCTAGATATTTATGTAGTGAAAAGGCAAATCCAGAAGTGGTAGAAAAGCTATTTACATATGGATTTATTGATAAAATAATGGTGGATGAAACTCTTTATAATATTTCCAAATTATCATCACTTATTTTAGAATCTCTATGATAGAATCATATGGAAATGGAATTTTTGGAATACAAATCTTTGATGCCTCTACAGATTTAACAGGAAAACCTAAAGCAATTTGTCAATTGTTTAGAATGGGAAAGAAAGAGATACAAGGTGATTTTGCTGATTTAACCCTACCACCACCTTGTACCCTTGCAAATTTCCAGGAATGGTTGTGTATGAAACGTGCAATTGGTTTATCTACTTTGAAAAGTAAAATTGATGATATGATAAGAGCTGAAAAACCTAATATAATGTCATATGTATTAGCAAAGGTGGAGCAGTTGAAGAAATTATCACCATCTATTATGATAATGAAACTATATCACGAGATACAATGGAACTGGAAAGGATGAAAGACAGAATCATTCGTCTTCAACATACTCATGCTAAACAAACCATAGAACATTATCATGTAATCTCGGGTCAAAGAAAAAGACATGTTCTCAGTACTGTCAGTGGTACTAATAAAACAAATATTAACATAAAAGAAGAAGGATCTTCTGATCCCTTCAAATGATAATAATAAACCCGATGTAGTTAAACTACTAGGGCCCATGAAATTATAACATAGGCCAAATGTAGTTAAGCTACAACAGGTCCATAATATCATTATATTACCATATTACAAGAAGCAGCTGGACGGCTAAAAATAAAAGAAAAAAATGACAAGACAAAAGCAAAAGGAAAAAGAAGATGGAATCTCTGAAGATATTGAAAACGGAGATAAAACAAGCAAGGATGATAAATCATGACAGGCAAAGAAAGATGAAGATTTTGAAAAATTACAACAAGACAAGGAGATTATGGCAGATGAAAAAAATTGAAGAAAAGCAAAGTCACATCCACAGGAGCTTGAAGTGATATAAATTTGTATTATTAAAATATATGTATCAAATGAATAGAACAGGAGATAAACCGGTTGTAAGGTAAGAGGCTGCCTATAAAAGGACCTCAATGTAATGTAAGAATCATCGAAAAAATCTCACCAATAAAAGTTTGTTAAAATTTCTTATACTTTTTCCATGTCTAGCTAAACCCCTTTCTCTTCTATAATTTCTACAACAATATAGTATCATATTTTCAGAATTATTACTTTAAGATTATAAATAGTATCTGTTAGTCCATTAATTATTATCTAAAAAAAGTCATATTTTAGAGAAGTAGCATCTTGGAGGATATTCCATTGAAGCTCGTAAAGCCTGGCCAAGTAAGACGCCGTGAGCATGAATGCAGTAAGGCGCAGTGTGGAAGGGTGAGCATACCGATGATCTGAGGCACTATTACGATCTGACATACTGTTAATAAGGTAAGGTTCTAGACTAGAATTTATTGTTTATAATTGAAATTAAAGTAATTATTTCTGTGATTATGATGCTAGGGTTTGGTAAGAAATTATAGAAGTTTTAAATTAAAAAATGAATTTTGTTTTAATTACTATTTTACGTTATGTTAATCATACCATCTATATTCCTTCTCTCTTTAGGGTTAATAGATGATGAGATCCAAATTGATATTCATTATAATAAATTTACAGTTTATTATTAAAATGATGCTTATTATGATAAGTTTGCAACTTATTATAACTTTAAAGCTTATTACATTATTGTTTATTATAAAAAATCTGTAAACCTAGCCCCCTCTGAATTTGGTATCAGAGCTTGCAAAAGGAAAGAAATAAGATAGTTAGTAGACAAGTTGGTATTGAATTTGGAAATTAGTATGTTAGTGGTATTTGGTGTGCAAAATAGTAACCTAAAAACATATTCATGTAGTGGAAAGAAAACTAGACATGTTAGGTTTTAAAAGTGGAACAAATAGTAAGTCAAACTTTTATATCCAGCAACTTATAAATGAGATCTCCTATTAACTCAAGATTTAGGAAAGAATATAACTTCAGTTTTAGTAAGAAAACATAGTGAACAAAAAAGAGGTAAGGCCATGATGGTAATAGATTATAGAGAACTAAATAAAAAGACTATATTTGATGGATACTTTTTACCATATAAAAGAAACCTTATAAACATTCTTGGAAATAAAAAATGGTTTAGTAAATTTGACTAGCATCTCTACGTACCATAAGTATTTTTTACGGTTTTTATATTCTATAAGCTAAAGTAATGGTCCCAGGATTAATTTTTATATAAAATAAACCCAATGATTATTCTTTCGGAATTGATATTATGAAACCGCATTGGTTGTAGTTATACCTGATTCGGATATCTTGCAACTAACCCAATTGTTCTGAAGTGCGTGTAATAACCTCAACAGTCAACTTCTGTTTGAGTACCTGCCATACATAAATATGATGGTAACACAAAAGTAGGTGTGGACATCATGTCAAGAAGGATCATTTCAGAAAGCTTACCACTTTAAAGTGTTCCAACTCTTTCTTTATTTGAAGCTTTATATCTACTATATCTGCAGACTGTAGAGGCTGGTTTCTGATCTCCTAATGTACCCAAAATATATAAGACATGGTCAACAAGAACAAAAGACAGAATATTAGGGAGCAATATAATCAAGCATGAAAGATTTAGGGAGCAAGATTATCACTTTGTTATTTTTTTGGTAATTAAGACTTTGTTATTTAATAATGATAAGACATCAATAGAGCACAAACAACGATGTGTTACACAAGCACCACACCCGTAAACAATTATGATCTGAAGCAGAAAAACCTAAATAACTGATTTCAAATCCGTCATCTTACCAGCTTTAAACCATCACAGCAATGTGAAAGCTCTATGTCTTCAACGTTTACAGGCATGTATTGCGTTATTAGTGCAGATAAACGTATAATTATACAAAGAACTCTAAAATTCTCTGCTGCCTGAAAAATTGTCAAAAATGGCAAAAAAATTGAGAGCTTCAGATTGTTCTATTAATTATTATCCACCAAAAAACATTTATATACCTCATTTGTAAATGCTTCAAGAGAACTATGACCACGTTTTGGAAATTTCTTCCTGTGATGCCTTGCGAGTAGTGCAATCAACTGGAAACTAAGAATATTAGAATCAACACAAACAATCATACTAATATTCCATCACTAAAAGTTGTGAGGTCTTGTCTTTTGACATGGTTGTGAGGCTAGTTTAATCGTTGTTTTATGTTACAGAAGCGCATTATCTTTTTCAGTGTAATTGTCTTGTCAAGTCGAGAGAATAATGGAGAATCGGGAGCAGTATGTCAAAGAGATCGAGGAGAAATATGCAGCAATGACGCTGGCAGAGGAGGAAGCAGATGGGGTGGAGTATGATGATTTAGAGGCGGACGAGGAAGGGGTAGATATACGGTGGGCATTGGTGGGGCGTTTTCTGTTGGATATTCCAATTAATGTTGATGCAATGAAGGAGATGATGGCAGGACTTTGGAAGCCGGGTATGGGAATGTATGTGAAGGAGTGGGGGAATAATCGGTTCCTATTTCAGATGGCTCATGAAATCGACATCTCCAGGGTAATAGATGGTTCACCATGGTCGTTTAATAGAGCACCTCTTATTTTTAAGAGGCTAACACCAGGAGAAAATCCGATGGAAAGTAAGCTCAATCAGATGGACATATGGGTTCAAATACATGACCTGCAAAGTGGTTTTCGATCAGAAAGGGTGGTAAAGGATATCGGAAACTACGTTGGTGTCTTTATTAAGTCCGACTCAAAAAATTTCGACCCAAAAAAGTTAGTGGGTGACTGGCGAGAATACCTAAGGGTAAGGGTCACTATAGATATTGATTTGCCGCTGAAAAGAAAGATGAAGATCAAGAAGAAGGGAGGGGAATGGTTCTGGGTTACCTTCAAATATGAACACGTTCCTACATTTTGTTTTATATGTGGTATCATTGAGAGATTCTGTCCAAATTTATTCAAGCAGGAAGGAGAGCTAATTGAACGTCCATATGGGGCATGGTTGCGGGCAATAACAAAAAGATCTACTCAAAACCTTGGGTCAAAATGGCTCAGATCAGAACCGATGGTAATACGGCAGTCAGACAGCATAAACAACGGTGGAACCAGGGTGGGGGCTGTGCAACGGAACGATGCAGTAAATCAGGAGAAAAATAAGGTAACAGTTATTGTGGACGGCGAGAAATCTGGCTAATGGATATGGACGAAAGTTCAGGCAATTTGAATTCAAATATAACTGAAAATATGGCGCCAGGAGAAAAAGGAATGGATAGCGGGATTACAGCTGATGGAGTGGGAAGTGATTTAGGTCCAGATGGTGGAATAGAAGTAATAGATCCAAAACGTAGAAGAACTGAAACGGAATTTACTGGGCCGGGGTATAATGTTACTATGGGCAAGCAAGATGGGCTTCCAAAAAACGGACAGGTGGCGGGTCCTGGACTCAAGGCCCGCCAGCAGTTATGAGTATTGTTAGTTGGAATTGCTGTGGGCTTGGGAACCCACAGAGAGTTCAATTCCTAAAAGATATTATAAATCAAAAGAGGCCCAAATTCATTTTTTTATGTGAGAGTCGGAGTAATAAGGAAAAAGTCGAAAGATGTGCTTTTCAGTTAGGTTACGAAGGTTGTTTCGTGGTTGACGCAATTAGGCCTGTCAACGGGTCGGATTCGGATCGGATTATCCTAAATCCATATCCGAATCCATTAAGATTTTTCGGGTTCGGATTGGATCGGATCAGGTGCGGATATTTTTTAGTCCGATCCATACCCGATCCGTTCGGGTTTCGGATTTTCGGATCGGAGGTCCGACCCGTTTAATTAAAAAAAAAAAATATGCTAAATTATAAAATTGACATATCCAGATTTAAAATTCAATAAATTCATTGATTTGGTAATTTAAAGGTCAACTAGTATTTTGATCAGTACTTTAACTTGTATTCAAATTTTTAGATGTTATTCGAAAAGTCAATATATTTTTTTATAAATTTTATATTATATATGATAAATAAAATATATATAATATATACTAAATAATAAATATAGTATTTTATATATTATATAATACATATAAATAATAAATATAACATATATTATATATATAATATACTATAGATATGTAGATATATTTTTTATATTATATATTATATATAATAAATATATTATATATAAGATATAAACTATATAAAAAAAATTAATATATAAATATATTCGGATCGGATCATGCTAAATCCATACCCGCTCCTTATCGGATCGGTTCCTTATCGGATCGGATCCATATCGGATCGGATATTTTTTTGAAAAATCCATACCCGATAATTTTGGATCGGATCGGATCGGATCGGATTCTTGATCCATTGACAGGCCTAGACGCAATAGGCCAGAGCGGCGGATTAGCTATGTTTTGGAAGATAAGTGAGGATGCAGAGATTAGGAGTTATTCCATTAATAATATTGACATTAAAGTTACGACAAGGGGTGTGGGTAGTTGGAGACTTACAGGACTCTATGGGGAACCAAATAGGAGTCTGCGTCGAAATACTTGGGATCTTATGCGTAACTTAAAAGGTGATTCAGACTTACCGTGGTGTTTAATAGGTGATTTCAACAATGTTCTTGCTCAAGTAGATAAAAGGGGAGGTAAGCCATACACGAATTGGCTTCTAGAGGGCTTTCAGCATGCAGCTGATGATTGTGGGTTAATTGACTTGGATTTAATAGGCTATCAGTATACATGGGAGAGAAGTCGGGGTACTGCTGGGTGGATTGAGGTTCGGTTGGATAGGGCGATGGCAACATGGGACTGGATGGACAAATTCCGATCGGCTCGGTTATTCAACATTCAGGTATCTCTCTCAGACCATTGTCCGATTTTTCTGGACCCAGAATATAAAAATCAGGGCTTTGCTAAAAGATGTTTTAGGTTTGAGAATGCTTGGTTGACCGATCCTTTATGCAAAGAGTTGGTTAAGGATAGCTGGATTCAAGGAGGGACAGAATCGATTCAAGAAAAGTTAGCTAAATGCAGTGGGATTCTTGAAGAGTAGGGAAAAAACATAACTGGTAATTTTAGAGAAAGAATAAATCGGTGCAGATCAAGTATATCCTACTTGCGCGGAAGGAGAGATCAATCATCAATAGAACAATTTAAAAAGGCCCAGGATGAGCTTGGTTTGATCTACCAGCAAAAAGAAATCTATTGGCGACAACGGTCCAAACAATTGTGGCTTCAGTTTGGAGACTCAAACACCAAATTTTTCCGTTCCTATGCTTCTACTCGGAAGAAGAAAAACGAGGTTCATAATCTGCAAAGGGAGGATGGAAACTGGGTAGATAAGGACAACGGGTTGTTTGAACATATGGAGGAGTATTTTAGGAAAATGTTTACGACGGAGGGAACACAGATGGAGTCGATTTTAGCAGGCGTTAGACAATCAATCACAGAGACGCAAAATGAAGTGTTAATTATTCAAGTAAGTGGGGAGGAGGTTCATAAGGCCTTATTCAGTATGAATCCAGACAAGGCGCCAGGACCGGACGGGTTCACGCCGGCGTTTTATCAGAAATGTTGGTCAATAGTGGGTGAGGATGTAGTAGCTACAGTTCGACAATTTTGGCAATCGGAAGCTGTCCCGGACAAGCTAAATGATACGGTTTTGGTGCTAATTCTGAAGAAAACAAATCTAGTAGTCATGGGGGACCTAAGGCCGATTGCACATTTTAATGTGCTCTACAAAATCTTTACTAAAGTTATTGCTAACAGGTTAAAAGTTGTGCTTCCCCATGTCATAATTAAAAAAACAGAGTGCATTTTTGCCTGGTAGACTAATTTCAGATAATGTGATGGTGTCATTCGAAGTGCTGCACTACTTAAAAAGGAAGAATCAAGGTAAAAAGGGGTATATGGCGCTTAAATTGGACCTGAGCAAAGCATACGATAGAATAGAATGGCCATTTCTTAGAGCCATGATGGAGAAAATGGGTTTTTGTGACAAGTGGAACCGAATTATTATGAGTTGTGTTCAGTCGCCTAGATTTGCCATTAGAAGTACAGGGGAAATCTTTGGAAGTATTGTATTTGTGCCAACTCGTGGGATTAGGCAGGGGGACCCGTTATCCCCTTATTTATTCCTCCTTTGTGCCGAAGGGCTATCGACTATTATTCAGAAAGTCGAACAAAAAGGGTGGATTCACGGGTGTCGAGTAGCCAATGGAGCACCTACTATCTCGCACATGTTGTTTGCAGATGATAGCTATTTATATTGCAGGGCTACTCTTGATGAAACAAATCGTATTATGGAAATGCTAAAGCAGTTTGAAGGAGCTTCAGGACAACGGGTTAACATGGAAAAATCATCAGTGTTTTTCAGCAGAAACGTGATTCAAAGCAACAAAGATTTAATTCTGTCCAAACTGGGAATGCGTGAGGCTGATGAAAATAGCAAATACCTTGGATTACCCAGTACTCTAAGCAGGAATAAATCAGCAGTATTTGGATATTTGAAGGACCGAGTTAGAAAGAGAGTTCAAGGATGGGATAGTAAATCAGTGTCGCGCGCTGGGAAGGTCTTGTTGAAAATGGTAGTCCAAGCAATTCCTACGTACACGATGAGTGTGTTTTTTATTCCGGTAAAGGTATGTCAGGATATTGAGAAGTTAATGAATAAATACTGGTGGACTTCAAATAAAAGGGGGAGAGGCATTCACTGGAAAGGGTGGGAAGCGATGTGTATGCATAAAAATAGAGGGATGGGTTTTAAGAATTTAAGTGATTTCAACCTCGCGTTATTGGGCAAACAAGTTTGGAGGCTGTTAACAAATGAAAAGTCTCTAGTGAGTCGCTTATTTAAAGCAAGATATTATCCCAAAGAATCAGTTCTAGAGGCGAAAATAGGAAGCAACCCCAGTCACATTTGGCGTAGTATTGTTGCGGCTCGAGATTTGGTGAAAGAAGGATGTAGATGGAGGGTGGGGAAAGGGGATCAGATTAAAGTTCTTGGTCAGCCTTGGCTACCGAATATGGATCATCCTTATGTTTCTTCGGACCATCCAGCTTTAAACGATGTGTGTGTGAGCAGTTTAATGCAGGTTGGGCGCCGAGAGTGGGATGTGGAAGTAATTGAGGATCTGTTCGTTAATAGTGACAAAGAGTTGATATACAGCATTCCATTAGGGGGGACTGTGGAAGAAGATTCTTGGTACTGGTTATGGGGAAAAAGATGGGAGTTATAGTGTAAAAAGTGCCTTCAAACATCTGCAAGTTTGTAAAGGTCGTTGGAATGACAGTGATAACTCTGGTTTTTGGCGCAAGATCTGGAAGTTGGGAGTTCCAGCAAAAGTTAAGAATTTTATTTGGAGGTCTTTAACAGGGTGTTTACCTACATTGACGAATTTGAAGGAGAAAAGAGTTCCAGTAGGTGAATTCTGTAATGTATGCAGGCTGGCGAGGGAGAGCATAGAGCATTGCCTGGCTTGGTGCAATTTCGCTAGGTCCTGCTGGTCTATCATGGGGATCGAGAGAGTTGGCAACCAGGATGATAGCTTTCAGTTGTGGTTTGAGGAGGTTGCGAATAATTTCCCGGAGAAAGTGGAACTAGCTGCTATGTTATGCTGGGGAATCTGGAAAGCACGCAATGAGGTAGTATGGAACAAAACAACATCGAGGGCAAGTACGGTGGTTTTCAAAGCAAATGCTTACCTTTCACAATGGAGAAACGTTCAAGCATTGCGGTCCTCAGGATCGTACCATTCAGTTTTGTCAACTGGAAACGGAGAACGTTGGGTAAAGCCGAATGGCAACTGTGTTAAGGTCAATTGCGACGCAGCCATCTTTCAATCTTTTTCGAAAAGTGGGTTGGTTAGCTAGAAACGACGAGGGGGGGTTGATTAAAGCCGAAGCAAAGGTATTCTCAGGTCTAGTAGAATCTCAGTGTGCAGAGGCGATTGGAATTAGAGAGGCCCTCAGTTGGATAAAAACGGAGCAGGATAACAGTGCAGGTTCAGGGAGTAGCACGCAACTTTCGTATATAGTAGAAACTGACTGCCAAGTTATAGTCCAAGCGATCAAGAGTGCGAAGTCTGTGCTTTCTCCTGTTGGAGTGGTAATTGCTGATTGTCTAGCTTTACTCAATAGTCTAAAGAATGTTTCTATTCAGTTTGTAAAACGATCTGGGAACAAAGCTGCTGATTTTCTAGCTAGCTTATCTTGTTTCAGTCCAGGTTGTATAGCCAGGGGGGGATTGTCCCAACTGAGCTTCAAGCTATTCTTGTAGCTGATTTGATTTAATGAATATACTCCTTTGCTTTCAAAAAAAATATTCCATCACTATTTACTTCAATTCATCTGTTTGTTATAAGAGCACAGGAGTATAAGTCGGACATGGTACCTTGATCTCTTCAGTTTTATAGCCATGAAGTTGATCACCATTCTGTACAATAAAATTGAACTCATTAAGAGAATACTAGTTGATGGAATTGGCCAGTTATTAGCCATATGACGACTCCTATGTTAATACATTATATGTCACATAATAAGCTGCAAGTGATTCTCCAAGTGCTGTATAGTATCAGGTCAAAAAATTGGACAGTCTGTGAAAAACCAACTCGTTTCCGATTCAGATTATGACTGCTTACCATGATTATCTGGTAAGAACGTTTATGGTACCCTTTTTTCCCAGTAAACAGCCCAATAGTATGAAGCAAACAAGCAGCTTCTAGATATTCAAGGTCCTTGTCATTCAAGGAAGCACCACCAACTTCAGTCAGTTTCTTCAAACCTTCAAAAATCTCCTGCATCAAACCAATCAATAAGATAGTATATAAAGAAACATGGTCAACTAAGAACACAGCCCAAAGAATCCCGCATACAAATTACATGAACTACATACTTTTGCAATAGCTGCACATAATGCAGCACATTTCATCCTCTTCTTGTTATTAAACCTCGTAGCAAGCTGCATAACGGACCTCCACCTCACATTAGCATTCAAATCATAATCATCAAAAACCTCATCCAACATCTCCGCAACAACACCTTCTCCTAACGCATACCCCGAAACCTCCATTTCCTCAATCCCAAGCAACTCAAAAATCTCCTCCAACAAAACCGCACCAGCCACAATAAACCCCGATCGCCTCTTAAAAAACAAATCTCTCGCCCCCTGCTCCTCACCACTAACCAAACTCCCAACCACACCCCTCAACTCCTCC
This sequence comes from Kitagawia praeruptora, assembly GCA_037693485.1. NCBI lineage: Eukaryota > Viridiplantae > Streptophyta > Magnoliopsida > Apiales > Apiaceae > Kitagawia > Kitagawia praeruptora. Next base: position 86,966,277 of record CM075350.1, read on the forward strand.
TTACTAAACCTCCACTCCCTCCTAAACTCATCAAACTCCGCAAACGCCGCATTACTCACCTCACAACCATACCTACAAACCACCGCCTTCTCGATGGCCTTAATTGTACCCGACGATCCAATCACAACATCAAAACCGTACCGCCTAACAACCTCAACCAACCCAGACTCCCTAACAACTTCCCTAACAAACTTCCGTAAACTCTCCACATCATCATAACCACCACCACCATTACCAAACCGTTGCGTCAAAGTGACGTGACCTAACTTCAACGAAGTCGAAAAATAAACACAATCCGACTCAGCAATAACAAATTCAGTGGAACCACCACCAATATCAACAACCAAAACAACCTTATCATTAACAGGATAAAACTGTCGAATACCGCGGTAAATGAGCAGTGCCTCTTCTTGACCAGACAGTACTTTAATTTGTAACCCTAGACTTTCGTGGAGGTGATTGAGTAAGAGTGCTTGATCAGGTGACTCACGGATAGCTGACGTGGCAACTATTCGATAATTGGAAGGTGGAATGTGTTTGGAGTCGATGATTTGTTTGAATTGATGGAGAGAGGCGGCGGTGGTGGTGGCGGAGAGGGGGTGGATGAGAGGGTGTTTGAGACGGTCGATGGTGAGGAAACGGCCGGTGGTGGGGTCGGCGCGGATAACGAGGAGTTTGAATGAGTTTGTGCCCATGTCTATTGCTGCGAAGAGATTGGGGTTTGCTGATGTGCTTGCCATTATTTTGGAACTAAACGAAAAAAAGCCTGAAGCCTGAAAGAACTTGGTTTTTGACTTTACATATCAAGTTAATTACTGTACTGGTATTTTTTTATTTTTTTTTTAACTTTATGTAGTTTCAAGTTGGGCAAAAGGTCACTTTGCCTACTGTACAATTTAAAATTTTTAACTTTGCCTACTGTACTAATAAGGTGGTCATTGTACTTTCCTTTTTTTCCATTTAACCCATCGCCGTCTGTTGAAAAAGAAAAACGTTAGTTTGACTAACGGGCTGCTGAGTTGGCTCACACAGTCACCATCCACATCAGCATTAAAAAACCCCCAAATAAAACCCCTAAATTAAACCCCAAATAAACCCTAACATCATCTATATATATTCAACCCCTCCCCATCTTTGCCCGCCAATCTTCCCGCCACACTAAACACCATGGCAGCCAGTTCTGATGCACAATCCCGAATGTCTATGGAGACCAGAATGTCTGTCGAGACCTACTTGTGTGACTGCGAGAAGAAAGCAAAGCTCTTCACCTCACGAACCGCGAGGAATCCTGGGAGGAGATTTCTGGGTTGTGGTCAACCACAAGGTACCCGATGTAATTTCTTCCATTGGTTTGATGTTGAAGCTGCTGGCAGGCATGGAGAGGTTGTAAGTCAGTTGAATGATAGCAGGTTCATTTTGGAAAGGAAGTTGGCAGATGTTGAGGAGAAGCTAGCTGCAAAGAAGCAACAGACAAGAGCCTTGAAGAGGAAGAATTTGATGTTGGGTCGAATGTGCTTTGTGCTTATGATGGTTGTTATTGCTATGGCTGTTTCGATGTTTGACAAAAAAATGACCTGATTTGTTAGGCTTGATAGGTTGGATTTGGAAATTTAAAGTCTTTATTTTGTAATGTTAAAGCCTAAGCTTATGTAACCTTGCAAGTTGGAGTTGTAATGCTTTTGATGTTGAATGCAATTATCTAATTTTGTTATGCAAATGATTTGTAATGCAACTGAATTTTAACAATAACATAGAAAAGCAACTAACATTACATCACCATAGTCTTAATACAAGCAAGTAACATGAGTTCATTACAACCAAAAGGTCATCACCAAAAGTCTTGAAAACAAAAGTGCATTACAACCAAAAGTCTTAAAACCAAAAGGGTAAATGATCAAGGCTGTGCCATCTCCTGCATCAGTGCCTCTCCCATGAGTTCATCTTCACCTGTGTTGTTTTGTGCTTGGGCAGTCTCCCTCTCCTGGGCAACCTCTTCAGATGCAGGGGTACCTCTTTTCCTCTTTCTCCCTGTGGTAACTGTGATTGGATCTGGACATTTCCTTATGTTATGGCCTGCTTTCTTGCAGTTTGCACAATGCATCACCCTCCCAACTCTAGACACTTGTACCTTGCCTTTGGTAGTAGTTGGGGCTTTTTTTGGTTCCCATCTTCCTCTTCTTCTCTGTTTCTTGGGTCTTCCCCTCAAAGCCCTCACCATTGGTGGTGGCAGAATGGTGTCCCCCTCCACTTCCTCCCAAAAAGGTGGCCCTTGCAGAACCTCCAAGCAGTGTGAGTAGCATTGCATATATTTGGCCTTGGTGTAGTAATGTGACACATAGTCCATTACATTTAGCCTGCAACTCTGGATGGCACTCACAGCATGTATGCAGGGGATTCCAGTTATATCCAACACCCTGCAAGAACATGTTTGGTTTTGGAGGCTGACACAGAACCCTATCCCTCTCCACTTAACTTGGTAGTTTTGCCTACCATCCCATATGATTGAGCACTCATTACTGTCCTTAATCACTCCATCTATTCTCTTTCTGACCTTTGGTAGAAGAATAGTATCTTGATTGGTCATAGCATCCCTCCTCATGTGAATCCTTGCCATTATGAGATCATGGATCTCAGTAAGCATGTCAGTTATTGGCATATACCTTGTTCTCATAATGTATGAATTGAAGCACTCAGACATATTGTTCTCAATGGAGTCTGTTTTTGAGTGAGTTTCAAAATAAGCCTTTGACCATACCTTGGGGTTCAAAGAACTCATCTTTTCATAAGCTGGCTTAGAGACCTTCTCCATCTCCCTCATTGCAGTCTTGAATCCCTGTGGATGTGTGGCATTGCAAGCAGCATAGAAGGCCTCTTTCAGTGGTTCTGTAGCACATATTCCTTGCAGGTTGGAGTACAAATGTCTTGTACAATTCCTGTGTTCAACATGAGGTAAAAGCTCCTTGACTGCCTTCTCTAACCCCTGCATAGTCACAAGCAAAAATGTGTTAAGATAAGATAAACTATGATAAGTTAAAGAAACAGTGATAAGTTAAAGAAACTAACCTTTTGCTGGTCAGATATCAATGTGTAGCCATATCCATTCCCAAGTTGAAGGTCATCAATCAACAACTCCAAGAACCAGCCCCAACTGTCATATGATTCACTCTCAACCATAGCCATAGCAACAGGATAAATACAGTTGAGGCCATCCCTTCCTACAGCTGTGAGAAGCTGTCCTCTACAAACAGTTTTCAAGAAGCAGCCATCTAAACCAAGGACTGGCCTGCAACCTTCTTTCCAACCCTTCCTCAACTCTGCATAAGATACATAGAATCTCTTGAAGTGTGGTGGATCACCCTCATTCTCTCTTGTAGTGCATATCCTCACTGTGTTTTCTCTATTGCTCCTAAGAATTTCACCACCAAACCTCCTCAACATTGCATAGTGCTTGGCTAGTTCTGCTTGAACACCACTTAAGGCCATTTGCCTTATCCTATGACACTTTGTAGTGCCCACTTCAACCTTGAGAACCCTCCTGAACTCCTCCTGCATCTCTCTGATTTTCCAACTTGGGTTCTTCCTTATTCTCTCACCATACAGCTCATGTAAGTACTTGCTTGTGGCCAACTTGTTTCTATAGGAGTAAATACAGTTGTGTTCAGGCACTAGGGTTTTAATAAGTCATACCTCATGTGACTTGACATAGGATGCCCAAAGAGAAAAAGTGCACCCTTTGGAGCACTTTACTTGAACCCTGTGCTTGTCATTCACAGCATACATAAGTGCTCTCCCTTGACCAATTGAATAATTTCTCACAGCTGTTTTTAACTCTTTCTTATTAACAAATGTCATACCTATCTTCCACTTTATATCCTCTCCAGCTGTGGTAGGGTTAAATTTGGTTTTTATAACATCTTTATGTTGACAAGCCCTAGGTGCACCATATGCATATGGTCCCTCTTCATCAGAGCTGTCAACTACACCAACCACCTTCTCTATGTCTTCACTTTCATAATCAATATCATCCTCATCAGTCTCTGACTCATCACCCTCATAATCTTCATCACTTTCATATTCTTTATCAACATCTTGGTCAGCCTCTTCCTGTTCTCTCTCTTCATTTTCTCTTCTCTCTTCATCAATTTCATCATCTTTGTCAGCCTCTTCCTGTTGTCTCTCTTCATTTTCTTTTCTTTTCAGCTCCTCTTCTTCTCTGATTTCTTCAGCTCTTCTCCTCACTTCCTCAAATTCATCATCATTGTAATTCCCATGGAAATACAAAACTGGTTCACTAGCTTCATCATCAAAATTGAGCATTTTGCCACCAATCTTCTTCCTGGCAGTTAGTTTGTACCTTCTACCAGGTGTGACTTGATTCACTCTAAGACCTTTCACTGATACAGAATCTGGGCTAAGACACCCTTTCCACCATTCCTCACTAGCACCCTCATTCACACCCTCATTCAGACCCTCATTCACACCCTCCACACTCTCATTCACACCCTCATTCACAGCCTCATTCACGCCCTCATTCACACCCTCCACACTCTCATTCACACCATACCATAGATTATCAGCATTATCCACATCTCCCCAAGGATTCCAATTCCATGAGTCCTCATGCCAAGCCTCATCTTCAACAGTGGGAGGGAATGGAGCAACAGAGCCTTCATTATACACATGAATTTTGCATACCCCAGTGTGCCTAGATGCATACACCAATTCCCGAACATAATTGTCATCAGTCAATTCTCTAAACCCATGATTTGGAGTTACCCCATCCCTCATAAAAAACAGTCTATCTCCATCCTTTACCACATCTTTCACCTTCTCCCTAATCCAATTCACAGACAACTTCGAAATCTCTACCCGCTTAAATCTCTTACATTTAGGCCCTGCATATTGGTACGCAGTTGTGGTCATGAAATGACCACCATGATATACAACTACGTCACACACCCTACAAGAATAACATTATAATTAACATTTACCCCATTTCTAACACATAACAAACTAGTAAATGAAGAAAAAGCAAGTAAAGGTTAAAGAGTGTCACTTACTTTCGAACCATGGTATGTAGTCGGAGAATGAAAGTGGAGAACAGCAACCGTCGTCTGAATTCTGAAACTTCTCGAATAGTCGGAAATCGAACAGTCGGAGAATGAGAGAGAGTGTATGCAATAATGCAAGTAAGAGTGTAAGTAATGAGGGAGATCGAATAGGCAGGGGTGGGTTATAATTAGATTAGGTTTTATTTGGGGTTTAATTCTGGTTTTATTTGGGGTTTAATTTAGGGGTTTTATTTGGGGTTTTTTTTAATGCTGATGTGGATGGTGACTGTGTGAGCCAACTCAGCAGCCCGTTAGTCAAACTAACGTTTTTCTTTTTCAACAGACGGCGATGGGTTAAATGGAAAAAAAGGAAAGTGCAATGACCACCTCATTAGTACAGTAGGCAAAGTGGAAAATTTTAAATTGTACAGTAGGCAAAGTGACCTTTTGCCCGTTTCAAGTTCATCCTCTGCAGTTTTACATTTATCAACCGGAACACTCTCATCTGTATTAGTGGTGCCATAAATTTGATTTTGCGAGAACGGTTAGAAACGTTACCACTATGAAGTTTGAATGTCTACTATATGACTCTTTTTAATTTGCAGATTGCAGACAAGCTGGATTGTGGGATTAAGGGTGATTTCTCGAAATACTTCAGTGTCCTCTCTGCAGCTAAAATGTGTGGTGTACAATTCGAAATGTCCAAATGTCGTGTTTCGGAAAATGGGGATTATTGGTTGCAGGAAAATAATGTTGAGGTCTACTTATTCTAAATGTCCGGGTGTCAGAAAACCAGGCTAAATGATTGTCAGAGTAATGAACTAGCTAAAACAAGGACGATCTCAAAGGTGTGAGAGGGGAAGATCGATCCAAAAGAAGAGCAGGGTCTGCCAAGAAGTTTGTCAATCTTGTAAGGAGCTCCAAAATGAGCTCATGTGGAGATCCACATTGTGTTGCAAGCATTGAATTATCAACAGATTACAGATGCAACACTTTTATTTTTTTCAGTCAAGAGACGGTCAAAAGAAGAACTGTAGGTAGAACTTTTTGCATTGGCTAGGATGCATCTGGTAAAACATAGCAATTAAGATGTATTTATCTTCAATTTTTTAAATTTTTTTCTGGACGCATATTGAAAAGGGAAAAGATTTAGCCTGCCAGAAGGCATTGTTTCATCAGAATCATTTAGATGTTAAAAAATGGAATGAGCTCTATGAATTATGATTATGTCAAAATTTTGATGCTTGCTTACTGATTCTACTTCCTGCTTTGTGACCATTGGCATCCTGTCTTTATTTTGTGTGCAAGTGTCCAAATGTAGATCATGTCCCTAGTAGAGAGAAATCTAACAAAACAGCTGCATGTCTATACAAAAGTAGCAGAACAGCAATAAAGCTCGAAAAGGCCATCCTGTCATCTGTTTAAGATTGCCAATCTGTTTTCAAACAAATATCCTACTGATAGTGTACATATATGTTGATCGATTTGATAGATGATGCGATTTAAGTCTTCTAATGGCTCGTGTAAATTTCATATATATATAAATACGTAATTTTCTTTACCAGGCCTACAAACTTCTGTCAACATACCAGATCCACACTCTCTAAAACAGAGTACTAGTTTCAAGTCTATGTGCTTAACAATTTTGTTCTATTTAAGTATCAGCATAGAATTTATCAGGTAAAGAAATTTTGATAGCTCTGTCATTGATATATCCATAAACTTCCAATTTAAGCATATTTTTCAGACAAAAGAGGGAGATCAAAATATACATGCTAATTGTCCCTCTGGCCTCTGGGTGTGCATTTGTATACCTTCAATAATACACATGGCGACTGTTTCTCCAAGCGTGCATTTGTATACCTTCAATAAAAGGTTTCTTTTCCAAAATCTCAGTATAAAGCTCTGCCATTGTCTAGAGTAATGTACATTGTGTATTTCTTACAAATTTTCGAGAAAATACAGATGTGCTATCTAAGCTTGTTCAACCTGAGACAGAACAAAACAAAACATTAATACAGATACCATGTGTAGGCAGCACAGTTTTCCTTAAGGTGGTTACAAATGACAGATCAATGCACATACCCGCCAAGTGTTGATTCCCACAATCTTCTCCATAAACCCATCTCTTGCGCAGAACTTTCTAAAGGCAAATCCTTTATCAACCTCTCAACTAAGGGGCCCTTCTCATGAACAAATTTGATAGATTCTGAGAGCCTATTAAGTAGATTCACAAGTGCAATCACTTCATTCCTATGCAACTGTAGCTGCAACACCAATAGCACAAACAATATTGACATATTTGACGGGAAGTGTAGTAAATTCACACATAATTATACAATCTTGCAACCAAAGCAATTGATAACTTGGCAACAGAAAATATCTGAAAACCACAAATCGGAACTCACCCGTTGAGCTGGATCATTTTGACTATTGACTGAGAAGAGAATATTTAAAGCAGTTCCCAATCCAAGAACCTGCAGCTTTCCCCAAAGGCGACACTTTTCACATCCTACACAGTCCATCAGGGCACTAAAACAAAAGAAGCCATAATTACAAGAAGTTCAACATACAAATAAATAGCTAGAACTGGAAACATAGACACACACATAAAATTGGTATTAAGTTAAGCATACGATGAGCATCACAGCTGACATATATGTTCTGAGTTTCTGCATTATCAAATATCAATGTAACGAGTATGAATTTTTTTCCGATGAAATTAAATAGAAACCTGATATTTTTGAATTGATTCTGAATCTGCTGCTTCAGTTCAGGTCCATTTTGTCCTTGCCACAACTTGGCCTCATCAAATGGCAGTGGACATGCAGCTTGCAATATCGGATTGTTAAGTAGCTGATGCATCAAGGACTGTGCTTTAACATCCTCTGCATGGTTGCCAGAATCATACTCAGCCTGGTCCAAGTAATCTGATGCCTACAAAATTTAAGGAAAAGAAATAGATGTTTTATGAAACTTTCAGCAGAAATATTATACGGAGTTCTGAAAAACAATAAGATGCGGTTTACTCACTTTTGTTACAGCTCTGAGAACAAATAGGAAAGTGAAATACAGGTTTCTGACACGATCAGGATATCTCAAAATACGATCATACATCAATTCGAGATTTTCACCCCACTGAAAATGCAACAAAGAAGTCATCAACACTCTAGTCAACTTACAAAGGAACAGTATAATTATGCCTAGAAAATTCAGTTAGTTCCACTCGAAATGCAAGTGTGGTCCAGACCATAAGATAATCAAAGTTTTCAACAAATTCATTAGACGCGGCATTTTTCTATATTTAAATAGGCGGTTTCCATTGACGCATCTTGCAAATGAACTCTAAAACATAATAACATAATATATACAAAATGTGAAAGTACACATAACATTAGTGAAAAACAAACCAGATTGGTCTTTTCGTCAAGAAGATAATCAGCTGCAATGTGAATCGAGATCGAGGAGTGAAGGCCAGATATCAACTTGTATAAAACTTTCTTTTCCTGGCAAATTTCTCCAGATCTATCTGCAAATAAAGATTAATTCTTAATGCTTTCACCAATTATATAATATTCAGTGTGCCTGCATTTGAAGGGTATGGAAGGGAAAATCAACCAGCTACAATACATATTACTCTCCCTCATTTCTAAACAAACATCAGTTCATGGCCGTCAAGGCATCAATGTTTTTTCTCATCAATATTTTAACTTCTGGCTTAGGAAGAGGGTTGTTGCATTATAAAACTTTGCCTGTCCAAAGTATTATTCGGTTTCATACTCTCAATTAACATGGTATACAAAATAACAATTAAAAATGAAATTTACCTATGCTAAGCACAACTACAGGAAAAGACTCACATTTTGGACAATTTTCTGAATATATAGCATCCCAAATCCTCCTGGCAGATGGGCCGGTGTATCCAGTGTAACGTTCAGGGTTTAATAAGAGATTTACGTATGTCATCTCACCTGCAGAAAACAGAGCATAACTTTTTTTCAATCAGAAGGTAAACTTTAAATCATGCACTGCAAGGTAAAGCACGTGAACTAAATAAGACAAGTAGAATTTATTACTACGAATTCAACCTGGTAACAGTCCATTTTTTTATTAATAACCTCATCTTGCACATTAATTCACATTAATATATATACATTATTTATCAGAAGAATTAGCAATTACCATTATCAGTCTCATCATCACTGGTCCATGGATTATCTATCTCTACCCAGCCTCTGAAAACTTTGGAGTCTAGTGTGCGGTCAACAGTACCCTGGGGTTTTCCCTCTTGACATATCAAATGATCAGATGAAAGACTACGGTACGATGGCTTCTTAAATGATTCTGGAAATTCATTATCGGGACATTCACAGACACTACAATCACGTAACCTACACATACCATCATCAGGCCAGAAGGGACAGTCACACCACAGTTTAACCTGAAGAAGAAAGAAGTTTATCAAAATCATAAATGGTCATAACTCATAACACAAATTGCTGAATAGCCAAGGGTAATGATGGCATTATTTAGAACTTCAAGAAGACAGGGTTCCCTTTCAAAGTTTCCACATACTGCACATCACTTATATGGATATCAGAAATATGAATATACCAAAGGCAAGACTATATTTTTCCATGGTAAGCTTATCAAGCTTATTAAGGTGCATATCCTGTTGAGATAAACTAAAACCCTACGATTTCAACAGTGATCTATGACATATATGATGGTTAACTACATTAATGGGGTAAACAGTTGTTATCCCATTGAAGAAGTGCTGGACAAGTAAAAATATGATTATGCACCAGACCTTAAAGTATCTAAAGAACGGAGTAGTAACAAGCTCCTGTAACAAAGGATTTAACACCGCATCATTAATAGAATCTACAGTCTCGTAATCACAACAACAGTCTTCAACTATGCCAGAATATTTATGGGAATCCTGCACAAAACAAAAGCAGGAATATAAGGTAAAGAATCAACACACACATTGTCACGATATTTGTTATTCTAAGCATATTTATGTGTTCATTAGAAATGCAAATTAACACAGCTAAGTTATAAATTTGAAGTGCAAGAAAAAAATTCCAAGATTTCCACTTTATTGTATTGATCAAGGAAATAGCACAAAGGGATGATATTCAAGAACTTTATTTTGCTATGCTTTCATTTGCATCGAAATTGATATGAGTTCACACATTTCAAACATTCAGAAAGCTATTAGGTTTTTCATTGAGTTTCCATTCTCTACATAAATTGAAAAGTTTCATCTACTTTCCGTAATACCATAGTTCCTCAAAGTAATGATCACTCACTAACTGGGTCGAGTCCAAGAATTTCAATCCATTATATGCAAAAACTAGACATACAAATATATGATCCCTCAACCAAGTTCAAATTCTCACTCCAATTCCCATATTCTCATAAAGCTAATGCATTAAAAAAATACCCAACATACCCATACATGAAAACAGGACATTCAATATAGGGAGGGCACAAAAAGCATGATTTAATCAAAAACAAACAATCACAAAACTCTAAAAAAAGGAAATCAAGAACCTGGGAACAACTGCAGATCTTGTGATTATTGAGAAAAGTCGAAATCTTGTGTGAATGTTGAGAATTAAAAACAGTAGCTGCTAAAACCACAAAAAAAGCCCCAATTACAAAACCCCATTTCAATCTCCCATCATTCTTCTTCACCTTCTTCCCCACCTCAGCTTCCACCATTGCAAAATCTGTGTCTATCCTATCTTTATATACACACACATCCAACACCCAATTCAACCCAAATATAGATAGCCCTGTTTATATATAAACCCTGAAATTGTTAAAACAAATAAATGTATAAAAGTCATATGCATTTATCATGGTAGGTTTGAAATCTTTGTTTACATATAACAACCGGAGAAATAACAAAGTTCGTGGATTGACATGGAGACTTACGCGATATTTGTGGAGCGTCAAAGGCACGTGTATGTTGAGAATAGCGCGTGATTATGATTTTGATGTCGTGCGAATGCGTCAAGTAGTGTCCGAGGGAGGATCTAGTTGTTGGATTTTGCGCGCCGCAGCTGAACAGGTGTGACGCTTTCTTAACCAATCACAGCATTTTCTTTAGCTGACTCATTTCCAAATTGGGTTTGTCGTTTCCAAGGGAACATGCTAAGAATTCGTACACGATGAGTTGTCAAATTTTGATTGGTGCATATTTATGTGAATGCAGGGGATCCATTATTATTAATGAAATTCCCACCAATCAAAATTTGACAACTAAGCTAGCACGATTCTTAGCATGTGTCATTGGGCACACACTAGAAAATTCGTTCCAAATTAAATTTAGATTAAACTTCAAAGCGGTGGCCAGATTTTACACTCATTTTCAAAAAGGTAGTCAGACTTTCAATTTTGCAAAATGGTGGTCAGACTTGCCTTTTTCCTTTCAAAAAGGTGGCTGCAAGCGATTTTCAGCATTTTGGAAGGGGTAAAATGGGAAAAAAAATGCTAGAAATCCAAAAAATTGTCCACAAAAAATCCCAAATTAATATGCGTCACCATATGATTAGTTATATTCGTAATAATAATAATGCCCCCATGTATGCACATCAATTCACCAAAAAATCCACAAATATGAGTTGTCAAGATTTAATTAGTCAATTTATGTGCATCCATGGGGGCATTATTATTATTACGGATATAACCAATCATATGGTAACACATATTAATTTGTGGATTTTTTGGATATTTTTTGGGATTTTTAGCAGTTTTTAGTAAAATAACATATTTTCCCATTTTACACCTGCCAAATAAGCTGAAAATCGTCTCCATCCACTTTTTTGAAAGGAAAAAGGCAAGTCTGGCCACCATTTTACAAAATTGAAAATCTGGCCATTTTTTTGAAAATGAGTGTAAAATCTGGTCACTTTTTGCAATTAACTCTTAAATTTACTATCCTCAAGTAACTGAGAAAATGAATGATCAAAATAACTCATTTTTTCTATTTATTTATTCATAGAGGTATCATTCGAGTCGAGTTGAGTCGAATTTATGCATATCAAATTCGAGTTCGAGCTTTTTTTTAGTCAAGTCGAGCCTGAAATTTGTGTTCAAACTCGACTCGTTTACTATACGAGTCGAGTTCGAGCTGTTATCGAACTTTCGAATTTATGGAGTTTTTAAACGAGCTTATCGAGTTTTTAAACGACTTTCCGAGCTTTTAGCGAATTTTCGAGTTTTCGAGCTTATCGAGTTTTCGAGTTTTTCGAGTTTTTGAAGTTTGTTGGTCCCGGAGTATTGCAGAAGGGGGGGGTTGAATGATATACTGATAAATTCCAATCTTTAAAACAACAACAATAATAAAGATTACAAGTTATCAGTTGAGATATGCAAACGTAAGTGAATCAAGATTTCTCCCAAAATAAATATTTTATTTATCTTGTGAAGTGGTGCTACAACCTAGAGAAAATATTTCTCCAGCTTCGGTATCTTGAGAGATACAAGATTGTTTCGTTGTTGCTCGTTGTTATAGAAAGAATTAGAGACATGTATCTAAGTAGACTAAGATACTCTGTTGTCACTATCGCATGGGTTGTAGAGCGGCTGTCGTTTTCAAGTGGCAGCTCTTTACAATTTGTACACCCATGTGACTTTCCTAAATTGCTATACAAACATTGTTAACAATACAAGTAAAGCAACCTAGATTCTTTCTATTTCTAGTTAATACAATTCTAGTAGATGTGGATATATCATACTCTTTGAATTGACCAGCCTTGTATTGTGATCTCTCAAGCTTCTGTCGTAGTCTTTGCAGGTCTGCTACAATCGATGGAGTGTTGCAGCAAATCTGTTTCTTGAACATCTAAACTGTCACGGGTTTGATTGAGAAAAATCCCCAAATCAAATAATTCACTGAGATAGTAACCTTAACCGCCAAGTCTGTTGTCGAAGGAATATTCAGATATTGACAGTACGAGCTCCCGCCAAAGTTGCTGTCGGAACTCCATACTTGCTATCAAGTGTGAGAATGTTTCTGTCTCGTGCTTTAGCCAAATGTTGCTGTCAGATGTAGCCTTTGTCATGACTTGCAACATTTGTCTTCTTGTAATCTTATTGTCAAGTTTATGACAGTAACTCTTATTCTTGCTGTCTTCTGGATGTATCCCTTGAGGCTTGAACAAATGTATGAACTTCTTCCAAGACATACAATTATTACATGACAACAATTATTTGATTACAAGAACATACTCTGGCTGTGATAGTATGTTCTAGTTAGTAAAAACTAAGTACAGGGAAATCTAGTTAAGTTGTCTCTATGCTATCACCCATAAATCCCAATAAAGTTTTTATTGAGTTTTCGAGTTTATCGGGTTCTTGTCGAGTTCTTGTCAAGTTTTCAATTTTTGACTTAAGTTCCATGAAAGCTATTTGTTTATATTATTTTCTTTACAAGTTTAACCTAAATTTTTTTCCCTCCAATTTCAAATGACAATAAACTTTCAAAATTTTACATTTTATGATTTCGATAATCAACTTTTCTAATCAATTAAGTAATCTTTTAGTTTATTCTATTCATATATATTTACTATTAAATTTTATCTTTATTACAGATTATGCATCTAACTTTCTAAGCATCTTAAGTAGTAAACGATGATAATAAGAATAATAAAATGTGAAACATTTTTTTATTGTAAGCTCATATGTGTTTATCTTTCAAAATAGGCAAATAGGCACCCTACACCGAGAGTCATTGGTAGTTTAATAAATTTAATTTATAACTAGCATAATAACCCGTGCGAGGCACGGGTCATTTTCCAGAAATTGATAGAGAGATTTTCCAGAAATTGATAAAGAGGTCGAACTTATGTAAAAAAAGTTTTCACTTCTTACTAAAAAACGTAAGTAGCACAATGGTTTGGAGGAATATTTATATAGAGGAGGTTGTTGGTTCAATTCCCCACAAACACAATAATAACTTAATTTTTATCTTCAAAATAAGGGAGTGGCAATTAATGTAATTTTGTGAAATACAAGGGTAAAATAGTAAATTCACAGGGGGTTTATTGGCTCAAAATACCCCTAAAAAACCCCTTGTTCTCCTATTATATATAGAAGATGATTTAATATAAATGTTGCATACAACAAGTTTATGATGTTACTATCTTGCTGTTGTAGTTTATAATTATACAAAGATAACATATATGGAAGTTGATATGGGCTGAAAGTAAGCCCTAGAAACGTATTTAATGATGTATTAATTAAACCTAGTTTGGTCCAAATACGAAGCCCATTAATGAGGCCCGAAACCCTAATTAAAATGGCAAATTCGTAGCTGATAAATCAGCCAAATAAAAGACTTCGAAATTGAGTCCAGAAAGGAAACTAAATCATATTAGGAGTAGCCTCCAAGGCACATATCTCCAATACTTATCTTCTTATCTATTAGAAGGCTCTAGAATTGGGCCTAAGCTGTGACTTGCCCATCAAGTCTCCTAATTTAACCCTAATTCTAGGGTTTTCATCACCTATATAAGGACCTGCTCCTTCACATCTAGAACTACGTTTTTTGGCTTGATTCTTGATAAATGCAAGATACGTAGGCATCTTGTGAGGACCCGATTTAAGTCACGAAACATAAGATCAGCCATTAAAGCTCGAAGCTTCCACAAACCCTAGCAATAAATACATCCTACTTTTTGTTCCACAACATTTGGCGCCGTCTGTGGGAAGAAGACATCAACCATGGTAACTACACGAAGAACAACACCAAGCTCTACCGAGGCTTTACCAATTAGCTCTGCTCCGCCCACCACGGATCCGGTGCCTCCAACGACCGGGACGATCGTTCAATATCAAGTTTTTCAACCCCTAGGGACGACTTCCCATGTTGAGAGTACGCTACCTCCGATCGTCCACACAAATCCAGGGACTAATCCCCTTCAAATGGTGGTTTTTCCCTTGATTGTAGATCCCAACAACCCTCCACAAGGGGTTCAGATCCATACTATGGATCTCCCCGTGAATACCAACCCGATGTATGGGCTGCCTAACTACCCTCCTACTCAAGGAGCTGGATCAAGCGGTCATGCCCTGCATATCCGAGATCGAGAGTATCGTGATTACTCTGGCCCCTATACTGATGAATCGTCTTCTGATGATGATGATCGTGAAGAAGCCCCAAGAAGGCGACGTGCTAGCAGAGAACCCCGAAGGAGTCATCAAACTATCTATGATGGACCCCCGCCGACAACTGCGGAAAGGATCAGGGCTCATGAAGCCGAGATCTTAAGATTAAAGGAAGATATGGCAAGAGAACAAGCCAGGTTAAATCAGACTCAACCTCCTCCGACATCAGGACCGATTCCTTTTATAGATTTGGAGAGGCCTTCAAGAAGGCAGAGAAGGGCCGACGCCCCAACCGGAAAAACAACAAGAGTTGAAACCCCTAAGGGCAACCCCAAGGATCTGATGCCACTTGGAGATCCTGATGATCCTACGCCACCATTTACTGAGGAGGTGATGAATGTTCACATCTCTAGGAAGTTCAAAATGCCGACGATTAAGGCTTATGATGGAACAGGTGATCCCGCGAACCACTTGAGGACATTCTCGAACGCACTGTTGTTGCAGCCTGCAAGTGATGCCTTGAAGTGTAGGGCATTCCCTCAAACCCTGTCGGGTATGGCACAATGTTGGTATAGTCGTCTGCCCCCAAATTCTATCAATTCTTTTAAGGAATTGAGTGCCGCTTTTGTTAGCCAATTCATCAGTGGAAGAGTTCATGAAAAAAGCTCCGCGTCTCTAATGTATGTGGTGCAAGGGAAGAACGAGAATCTGAGAGACTACCTCAAACGATTCACTAAAAAAATGATGAATATCACTGATTTGGAGAATAAGGTGGCCATGGTGGCCTTGGAACATGGAACCACGGACCTCTTTTTTAAGAGGTCATTGGCAAAACATCCTCCTGAAAACATGGCTGAGTTACAGAGAAGGGCTGATAAGTATATCAAAGCCGAGGATAGTATGAAGAAGGAGGCCACAACAGGTAATGTAGGGAATAACAATGATTCTAGGAAGAGGAAGTCAGATCAGGAATACGATGCCAAAGACAAGTACCCACGTATGGGCAAGGATTCAGATTCGGCTCCTAAAAAGGGGAATCCAGGACAAAGATTTACTGAATATTCAAGATTGAATGCACCAAGGAGCCAAATCCTGATGGACATAGAGAAGGATAGAGATGTGAGATGGCCGAAGCCACTAAGGACTGATCCAGAGAAAAGAAATAAGAATCAATACTGCCGATTCCACAAAGATGTGGGGAACGACACTGACGATTGTAGGCAATTGAAGGATGAGATCGAGTTTCTAATCCGGAGAGGAAAGTTGAATAAGTTTTGCAAAGATGGGAATCAGGGAAACCCGAGGCGAGATTATGATAGGAAGGATGATGATCGCAATCGCAACCCACAGCCCCGGGGGCCGGTAATAAACATGATTTTTGGTGGCCAAACAGCGGCCGGGACAAGTAGGAATTCCAGAAAGGCGTATGCACGAGAAGTGATGCACATTGTTGGAGAAGCTCCAAAGTGTGCAAAGACAGAGGTCTCAATTGGATTCGATGGTTCGGACCTGGAAGGGGTGAAAATCCCCCATGATGACCCATTGGTAATCTCTCCAGTGATCGGCAACTCCCAAGTGAAGAGAGTCTTGATAGATAATGGAGCTTCAATGGACATTCTGTTCCATGATGCCTTTTTGAAGATGGGATACACCGAGTCTCAGTTGACGCCCTCGAACATGCCAATATATGGGTTCAACGGAGTAGAGTCTAAGGTTGAAGGAACCATTCAGTTGCCCATGACCATAGGGCAGGAGCCACGGGAGGCCACTCAGATGTTAAATTTTTTGGTTATTAAAGCCACGTCCACCTACAATGCTATCCTAGGAAGAACGGGACTTCATGCTTTTAAGGCAGTTGCTTCTACCTATCACTTGAAGGTTAAGTTCCCAACCAGAAATGGTGTTGGAGAAGAGAAAGGGGACCAGAAGATGGCAAGGAGTTGCTATGTGGCTGCACTGAGGCCAGATGGAACCGGGGGGCAAGTCCTCCCTATTGAGGATATGGATGTTCGTGAGGACGAAGAACAGAGAGGAAAACCGGCGGAAGACTTGGTTTCCATACCTTTGGAGTTAGAAGATCCTGAAAAGGTTACTTACATTGGGGCAACTCTGAAAGACCCCTTGAAAAGTGAGTTGATCACCTTCTTTCAGGACAATAGCGATGTCTTTGCATGGACAGCAGCTGATATGCCAGGGATAGATCCCCAACTGATAACACATAATCTGAACGTGGATCCAGACAGGAAGGCGGTGAAACAAAAGAAGAGAAATTTTGCACCTGAGAGACAAGAAGCCATTAAACAGGAGGTTGACAAGCTCCTAGAGGCAGGGTTCATTGAAGAAATCCAATTCCTGGAATGGTTGGCTAATCCTGTAATGGTCAAAAAAGCCAATGGAAAGTGGAGGATGTGTATAGACTTCACTGATCTGAACGATGCATGCCCAAAGGACTGCTTTCCCTTACCAAGGATTGATATGTTGATAGATGCCACGGCTAGGCACGAGATGCTAAGCTTCATGGATGGTTTTAGCGGCTACAACCAAATCAAGATGCATAAGGATGATGTTCCTAAGGTATCATTCATCACTGACTTTGGTGTGTATTGTTACCTGGTCATGGCCTTTGGATTGAAAAACGCAGGAGCTACATATCAGAGGTTGGTAAATAAGATTTTCTCTCATTGTTTGCACTAAATAACGCAAGCGTACGTGGTCACAAGTAATACAGATATAAGTCAAGTTCGTTCCCACAGAGATCTGGTTATGGTTTTAATTCAGTAAACGCACCTATGCAACAGTGTATGGTTATTCTGCACTGCTAAGACAAATAACAAATATGGGTTTTAACTATCTAAATTAACTAAAAAGCAAATTAACAAAACTACAAATTAACTAACTAGAAAGAATGGAAATCTAATTACTTCTGCAAGAAAAACCATGGAATCCTAACTTCATTAAATACTTCGCTTAGATCTGACGCCTTTAATCACTATATGCAATGGTTTTGATATCTGATCGGATAACACGAAATAAGTATACGCTACTTCTCAGTATACGAATACCAAACTAAACATACATCCACAAAAGAGATAGAAGATGAATAGACATGAATTATGCTTAGACCCTATATGTCTATAGAATTTGAAAACATAACGGTTGAAGAGCAAGTTATCCATAAAGATCACACAGGGCATTATAAGTATTTTCATCTCACACCACGAATCATATTGATAAACAATTATGAACCTATGCTAGCATGGCAAGTTCTAAATCTCAAGATCCACTTTCACTTCACAAGAGATTAACAAATTAGATGTTCATGACGCATCTATCAATTAAGCATAACCATACGAGGATATCAGATATAAATCACACACAGATCTTTAAAGCAATCAAGATACTAAAGCTCCATAAATAAATCCGTTAGAATCCCATGACAACGATTAGTTCATAATTGAATCTCTTGTCATCATGGGATCTGATGAAACCATGAAAAAAACAAAGTATGAAAAAATATAAATAAATCTAAGTAATTGATATGTAATGGTTCTACTCCTAATGATAATGATCTAAATTACAAGGGTTGGATGTGTTTATATAGGCTCTATAATTCTTGCCCAGCAAGAAAATACCCAAAATAGAGTTAAAATAGAATTTCTACAAAATACGTTTCCTAAACTGATTCTGTTTTTAAGGAAAATTCGTAGCTGACTTTTCTTCAGTATTTCTGGACCGTTCCAGTAGTAATTGGACATCTGGACCACTTTAGAATGATAGATAATCTCGTTATCTTCACGTGGACTGCTTACGGGCCTCAAACGGAGTTGTAGAACTCAAGATATGGCCAAAATAGTAAAAACTGTAATTTTTCAGCACCGCGCGCGTGCAACCTGCGCCCATCAGTCTGTTTGTCGCGCAACCTGCGCCCACCACGCGCAACCTGCTTGTGCAACACCTGTCCCATATTATAGAAAATCTCCCAAGCTTCGCGTGGGCAGTAAGATCGCTGAAAACGGACTTCTAGAATTCCAGATATGTCCAAAACAGTGTAGACTGCGCAATCGTCTCAGAAATCCGAATTTTAATCAATTTATTCTCCAAAAATGATAGAAGCATCAACCTTAATCAACATTCTCGTAAATCTGCACAACTAAGCAAAACACATCAAAACTACCACAAACTTGAGTCCAAGACAATCAATTTAAGCCGATATGGAACACTCCAAGTGGATATAAACTCCACTTATCACACCCCCAAACTTAAACCGATGCTTGTCCTCAAGCATAAACAATTACAACTACCTAACTAACTAGTACCACTTTCGTAGGTGATCACGGTTGCATTTGGCATATGCAACAAGCCCTTTAAACCCCTAGGCAGCCCTAGTGGACGAGTAAGGTCTCGTGAGGGCCTATAGCGAATGTACCCACAAAATCCAATGCAATGCAATGCATGAATGCAACTAATATGAAAATGCAAATGATCTAGTACTAATATCCTACCATACCTTCAAATCCTCTCATGCCATATCAACTTAAGAATCAAAGTAAATACGCAATGTCTTGGTGTCGAAAGTGCAAGTATTCACGTAGTCTACTCAACGAACATGCATAAGTTCTCACAAGTCCATGTCAAGTGTAAGAATAAGTTAGTAAACATGCTAAGCCTACAAGAGTACATCTTTGAGACAAAACTCGGGATCTCATACGCAAAAACAAGCAAACACTCACAATCCACTCACAAAAGAATTTTCACTCAAGAACAAGGGTAAGTGTATCACTCAACTCCAACAAAATCATAAACATGCTTGACAATTGGTATCAATCTAACTCTTAACACAACATACATCAATGACGATAATCAAAAGGTCTTTAATTGGGTTGTAACGGGGCTAGGGACAAGGTATGTCAAATAAGCCAAATCAGGTGAAGTGTCAAAAGCTAGTAAGTACCATAATAAATCATACACAACACCCTATTTTCCCCCACATAATTTTTCTATTTTTCTTCCAACAAAAACAATCAACTAGTCGACTAAAGTAGGATCACAACAAACACAAACATGCTCTCATAATATATATATTTTTTCTTTTTTTTTTCGAGAGCTAAATAAAACAATAATATACACAATACAATGATCCCACAATTTTACTACATATGCCGACTATCAAGTACACAACCAAACCCAATTTTCAATATTTCCCCCAAAATTATGACCAACAATAAACCCCTCCTTGCACACCTTATTACTCCCTTAAGCACTCTACTAGCCTTTGACAATGTGGGTTCAAATTAATGAAGGCTAATACAAGAAAAAGGTCTACGCAAGTAATGTGGTATGTCACCGAAAAAATAGGATTAAGCTCAACGGGTTAACTAATTGATCATGTAAATATGGTGTGGTAATATGGGAAAATATGCGGTTATTCCTAAATGCCTTTATCATTTTAATCGTCAAATAATGTCATGCGTTTCAAGAAAGATCTCAAACAACTGCTAGCAGTGCAAACAATCCGTGGACACTCAAGCAAACGAATAATTTGCAAATATGCAATAAGGCTCAAAAACTCACTTGGTGGAAAAACATACTCAATCCCAAGCAAAAAATCTCTCTAATGCACCAACTTGTATTCAAAGCATGCAAACTAAATCATCTTGCACATATTCATGTCCTTCTAATCACTTACAACATTCAATAAGTCTACTAGCTTCAACTTACTAGTGTATGTGTGTGCACAAGAACAAAGCATATCACTTCTCAATCAAAAGCGTCAACAACATAAAATTCCTATCAAGCATGGGTGCAAATGCAAACTATTATGAACTCACATGAAATACTAACAAAAAAACAGAATGTCCTATATGAAACAAACGTCGATAGCACGAACATAAATGCATAATTTACTAATACTAATATGTAATCATGAAATCCTACATGAACACATAATACAACAACTACTAATCCCCCAAACCACCCCCAAACTTAAAATATTCAATGTCCGCATTGAATTGAAGGTAATACAAGGGATAGCAGGAAACATACCTAAATAAAAATGCCAAAAAGCGTGGGTTGCCTCCCACGAAGCGCTTCTTTAACGTCAATAGCTTGACGTTACTTCCAAGCCTCCATTAAGGATGATAATAGTTTGCCTGGTCCTCTCTTCGCGAGACTTCATCGTCATCACGACGGCACACTTTCTGCCACTTCTCCTCGCTTGGCCTATTCGTGTAACAACTCTGTCCTATTCTAATGCCTTCATCTGTTGACCCAAAATCTGTCAATTTGTAGAACAACACACATTCACGGGCTTCGCTTGAATGTAATGGGGGAGGGTAAATGTAAGTTTCTGAAGCCTTTGGTTCCTCAAAGAGAACTTCCTCCATTGGCTCTAATGCGCTACCTCCATCTTTATACTCTGAGAAAAGTAGAAGACCTGCATCTTTCCCATGTTCTTCATCCTCTTGGTTCGCACATACCAATTCTTGAAATTTGCGTAGCTCATCAGTGTCCTCTTGGTACGCACATACCAATTCTTGAAATTTGTGAAGCCCATCAATGTCTGTCTCAAATAGTGCCCTTTCCAAATCATCCACCTCACTAGCTTGATCAAATTCCTCACATGGCTTGTGAACACTCTCCTCCTCTTGGAATTTGTCTTCTTCAATTATGCATGCAGTACCTTGCTCCAAGTCATCGTTATTTTCTGGAAATGCTTCTGGTATGAATTTTTGTTTCTCTTGTTCCAAGGCTCTCACAGCTTGAGCAACTAGAATCTCCAAAGATTTGAGAGACTCCTCATTACTCTTCACAAGCATCCTAATCTCCTCCCTAGTAGGAACCTCATCTGACTGAAAAGTAGGAGTAGGTTGCTGATGTTGAAAATCTTCACTACCAAAGAAATATGACATATCCGGAACATCTTGCTGGTACTGTTGAGGATGGTATTGAAAATATGGTTATTCCTCATAAGTGACATATGGATCAACTCCTTCGTAGTAACAATATTGTGAGGGATCATGAACACCCAAACACATTGCTGAGGCATGAATGTCCTCGAATATGCCCACCATGGCAACTCCTGGCCTGCCATCTTCAACACTCAAGTACCTGAAACACACCGAACTAAACAAGATAGTTAAGAAAAAAAAATCTGAGTCAGTGAACTCTAACGACCACTATTGACAAGCACATAAACCAAAAATAAAACACCGATGATCCCCGGCAGCGGCGCCAAAAACTTGTTTGCACTAAATCACGTAAGCGTACGTGGTCACAAGTAATACAGATATAAGTCAAGTTCGTTCCCACAGAGATCTGGTTATGGTTTTAATTCAGTAAACGCACCTATGCAACAGTGTATGGTTATTGTGCACTGCTAAGACAAATAACAAATATGGGTTTTAACTATCTAAATTAACTAAAAAGCAAATTAACAAAACTACAAATTAACTAACTAGAAAGAATGGAAATCTAATTACTTCTGCAAGAAAAACCATGGAATCCTAACTTCATTAAATACTTCGCTTAGATCTGACGCCTTTAATCACTATATGCAATGGTTATGATATCTGATCGGATAACATGTTATGCAAAATTTACGCAAGCGCACGTTGTCACAAGTAATATATGATTAAATCAAGTTCGTTCCCACAGAGATCTAAAATGGTGTTCAATTCAATTAATGTACCTATGCACCGATGTATGATTTTTATCCACTGCTAAGACAAATAACAAAATTGAGATTGATTATCTAAATTAACTAAGTGTAAATTATAAAACTAAGAATTAAACAATTAACGAGAATAAAAATCGAATTACTTATATGAGAATAAAACATGGAATCCTAGTTTCATCATCTACTTCACTTAGAGTTGCAGCCTTTAATTAAAACATGCGATAGTTTTGATATCTGATCGAATAACACGAAAAGAGTAAAAGTTACCTCTCGGTATACTAGTACCAATCTACACATACATCCACAAAAGAGATAGAAGATGAATAGGCACCTATTATGTTTAGACCCTATATCTCTATAGAATTTGAAAACATAAAGGTTGAAGCACAAGTTATCCACTTAGATCACATAGGGTAGCATAATATCTCTATTGATGCCACAAATCATGATGTCAAAACACCAACCTATCCTATGCTAGCATGGCAAGTTCTAAATCTCAAGATCCACTCTCGTTTAGCAAGAGATTAACAATTCAATTTAGATGTTAGCTACGCATCCAAAAGCATTAAGATTAACCATACGAGGATATCAAGAATTCACCACACATAAATCTTTAAGGCATGCAAACTACTAAGCTACATAGATAAATCCACTAGGATCCCATGACAATGATTAGTTCATAACTAAACCTTTCGTCGCCATGGGATTTGATGAAAACATGGTAAATAACAAGATATGAATAAAAGACGTAATTATATTAATAAACAAGAGTTTGAGAAAACAAATCTATAATCCAAAGTAACACAAAGGATGAAGTAGATCTAGATCCGTTGCTTGTCACGAGCGTTGAACCCTTCTCTCCTTTTCTCCCTTGCAGATCTAAGCTAGGTTACAAATAATAAAACTATGATAATGTATATATCTATTACAATGGTAGGATGTGTTTAAATAGGCTCTAAAAGTCTTGCCTAGCAAGAAAATACCAAAACAGAATTATAATAGAATTTCTGCAAGATACGTTTCCTAAACTGATTCTGTTTTCTTAAGGAAATTCGTAGCTGACTTTTCTTCTGTTTTCCAGAGCCGTTCCAGACGTAATTGGGCCTCTGGACCACCTTAGAATGATAGAGAATCTCGTTATCTTCGCGTGGACTGCTTACGGGCTGAAAACAGACTTATAGAACTCAAGATATGGCCCAAACAGTGAATCTCACGCGTGCAGCCCAATAAATCCGAATTTTAATAAATTAAATCTCCAAAAACGACAAAAAACATCCACCATAATCAACATCCTTGTAAATCTGCACAACTAAACAAAATACATCAAAACTACAAGAAACTTGAGCCCAAGACAATCAATTTAAGCCGATTTAGAATGTTCCAAGTGGATATAAATCCACTTATCACACCCCCAAACTTAAACCGATGCTTGTCCTCAAGCATAAACAATTACAACTAACTAACTAGTACCACTTCCGTAGGTGATCACGGTTGCATTTGGCATATGCAACAAGCCCTTTAAACCCCTAGGCAGCCCTAGTGGACGAGTAAGGTCTCGTGAGGGCCTATAGCGAATGTACCCACAAAATCCATTTAACCTAATGCAATGCAATGCATGAATGCAACTAATATGCAAATGCAATTAATCTAATCTACCATACCTTCAAAGCCTCTCATGCCACATCAACTTAAGAATCAAAGTAAATACGCAATGTCTTGGTGTCGAAAGTGCAAGTATTCACATAGTCTACTCAATGAACATGCATAAGTTCTCACAAGTCCATGTCAAGTGTAAGAATAAGTTAGTAAACATGCTAAGCCTACAAGAGTACATCTTTGAGACAACACTCGGGATCTCATACGCAAGAACAAGCAAACACTCACAATCCACTCACAAAAGAATATTCACTCAAGAACAAGGGTAAGTGTATCACTCAATTCCAACAAAATCATAAGCATGCTTGACATTTGGTATCAATCTAACTCTTAACACAACATACATCAATGACGATAATCAAAAGGTCTTTAATTGGGTTGTAACGGGGCTAGGGACAAGGTATGTCAAATAAGCCAAATCAGGTGAAGTGTCAAAAGCTAGTAAGTACCATAATACATCATTCACAACACCATATTTCCCCCCCATATAATTTTACTATCACAAACACTCGACTAGTCGACTGAAATAGGATCGCAACAAACACAAACATGCTCTCATAATATTTTTTTTTTCCTTTTTTTTTCTTTTCTTTTTTTTTCTTTTCTTTTTTTTTCTTTTTTTTTTTCTTTTTCCCCGAGAGCTAAATAGAACACAAACAATAATATAACAATAACAATGATCCCACAATTTATTACATATGTCGACTATCAAGTAAACAAACCCAATTTTCAATATTTCCCCCAATAGTCAGACCAACAATAAACCCCTCATTACACACCTTATTACTCCCTTGAGCACTTTACTAGCCTTTGACAATGTGGGTTCAAATTAATGTAAGGCCAATACAAGAAAAAGGTCTAGGCAAGTAATGTGGTATGTCACCGAAAAAATAGGATTAAGCTCAACGGGTTAATTAATTGATCATGTAAACATGGTGTGGTAATATGGGAAAATATGCGGTTATTCCTAAATGCCTTTATCATTTTAATCGTCAAATAATGTCATGCGTTTCAAGAAAGACCTCAAACAACTGCTAGCAATGCAAACAATCTGTGGACACTCAAGCAAACGAATAAATTGCAAACATGCAATATGCAATAAGGCTCAAAAACTCACTTGGTGGAAAAACATACTCAATCCCAAGCAACATCTCTCTAACGCACCAACTTGTATTCAAAGCATGCAAACTAAATCATCTTGCACATATTCATGTCCTTCTAATCACTTACAACATTCAATAAGTCTACTAGTTTCAACTTACTAGTGTATGTGTGTGCACATGAACAAAGCATATCACTTCTCAAACAAAAGCGTCAACAACACAAAATTCCTATCAAGCATGGGTGCAAATGCAAACTATTATGAACTCACATGATAAACGAACATAAAAACAGAATGTCCTATATGAAACAAACGTAGATAACACGAACATAAATGCATAATTTACTAATACTAATATGCAAAATATGAAATCCTACATGAACAAGTAATACAACAACATCTATATGAAATCCTTTATGTTGTCACAAGTAATATATGATTAAATCAAGTTCGTTCCCACAGAGATCTAAAATGGTGTTCAATTCAATTAATGTACCTATGCACCGATGTATGGTTTTTATCCACTGCTAAGACAAATAACAAAATTGAGATTGATTATCTAAATTAACTAAGTGTAAATTATAAAACTAAGAATTAAACAATTAACGAGAATAAAAATCGAATTACTTATATGAGAATAAAACATGGAATCCTAGTTTCATCATCTACTTCACTTAGAGTTGCAGCCTTTAATTAAAACATGCGATAGTTTTGATATCTGATCGAATAACACGAAAAGAGTAAAAGTTACCTCTCGGTATACTAGTACCAATCTACACATACATCCACAAAAGAGATAGAAGATGAATAGGCACCTATTATGTTTAGACCCTATATCTCTATAGAATTTGAAAATATAAAGGTTGAAGCACAAGTTATCCACTTAGATCACATAGGGTAGCATAATATCTCTATTGATGCCACAAATCATGATGTCAAAACACCAACCTATCCTATGCTAGCATGGCAAGTTCTAAATCTCAAGATCCACTCTCGTTTAGCAAGAGATTAACAATTCAATTTAGATGTTAGCTACGCATCCAAAAGCATTAAGATTAACCATACGAGGATATCAAGAATTCACCACACATAAATCTTTAAGGCATGCAAACTACTAAGCTACATAGATAAATCCACTAGGATCCCATGACAATGATTAGTTCATAACTAAACCTTTCGTCGCCATGGGATTTGATGAAAATATGGTAAATAACAAGATATGAATAAAAGACGTAATTATATTAATAAACAAGAGTTTGAGAAAACAAATCTATAATCCAAAGTAACACAAAGGATGAAGTAGATCTAGATCCGTTGCTTGTCACGAGCGTTGAACCCTTCTCTCCTTTTCTCCCTTGCAGATCTAAGCTAGGTTACAAATAATAAAACTATGATAATGTATATATCTATTACAATGGTAGGATGTGTTTAAATAGGCTCTAAAAGTCTTGCCCAGCAAGAAAATACCAAAACAGAATTATAATAGAATTTCTGCAAGATACGTTTCCTAAACTGATTCTATTTTCTTAAGGAAATTCGTAGCTGACTTTTCTTCTGTTTTCCAGAGCCGTTCCAGACGTAATTGGGCCTCTGGACCACCTTAGAATGATAGAGAATCTCGTTATCTTCGCGTGGACTGCTTACGGGCTGAAAACAGACTTATAGAACTCAAGATATGGCCCAAACAGTGAATCTCACGCGTGCAGCCCAATAAATCCGAATTTTAATAAATTAAATCTCCAAAAACGACAAAAAACATCCACCATAATCAACATCCTTGTAAATCTGCACAACTAAACAAAATACATCAAAACTACAAGAAACTTGAGCCCAAGACAATCAATTTAAGCCGATTTAGAATGTTCCAAGTGGATATAAATCCACTTATCATAACACGAAATAAGTATACGCTACTTCTCAGTATACGAATACCAAACTAAACATACATCCACAAAAGAGATAGAAGATGAATAGACACCAATTATGCTTAGAACCTATATGTCTATAGAATTTGAAAACATAACGGTTGAAGAGCAAGTTATCCATAAAGATCACACAGGGCAGTATAAGTATTTTCATCTCACACCACGAATCATATTAATAAACAATTATGAACCTATGCTAGCATGGCAAGTTCTAAATCTCAAGATCCACTTTCACTTCACAAGAGATTAACAAATTAGATGTTCATGACGCATCTATCAATTAAGCATAACCATACGAGGATATCAGATATAAATCACACACAGATCTTTAAAGCAATCAAGATACTAAAGCTCCATAAATAAATCCGTTAGAATCCCATGACAACGATTAGTTCATAATTGAACCTCTCGTCATCATGGGATCTGATGAAACCATGAAAAAAACAAAGTATGAAAAAATACAAATAAATCTAAGTAATTAATATGTAATGGTTCTACTCCTAATGATAATGATCTAAATTACAAGGGTTGGATGTGTTTATATAGGCTCTATAATTCTTGCCCAGCAAGAAAATACCCAAAATAGAGTTAAAATAGAATTTCTGCAAAATACGTTTCCTAAACTGATTCTGTTTTTAAGGAATTCGTAGCTGACTTTTCTTCAGTATTTCTGGACCGTTCCAGTAGTAATTGGACATCTGGACCACTTTAGAATGATAGAGAATCTCGTTATCTTCGCGTGGACTGCTTACGGGCCTCAAACGGAGTTGTAGAACTCAAGATATGGCCAAAATAGTAAAAATTGTAATTTTTCAGCACCGCGCGCGTGCAACCTGCGCCCATCAGTCTGTTTGTCGCGCAACCTGCGCCCACCATGCACAACCTGCTCGTGCAACACCTGTCCCATATTATAGAAAATCTCCCAAGCTTCGCGTGGGCAGTAAGATCGCTGAAAACGGACTTCTAGAACTCCAGATATGTCCAAAACAGTGTAGACTGCGCAATCGTCTCAGAAATCCGAATTTTAATCAATTTATTCTCCAAAAACGATAGAAGCATCAACCTTAATCAACATTCTCGTAAATCGGCACAACTAAGCAAAACACATCAAAACTACCACAAACCACTACAGGAATTTCGGCTAAATTCGACCGGGTACTTACGGTCGAAATTAGCTAATTTCGACCGAATAC